>JAMRYC010000002.1:0-10000000 GCA_024447225.1 Panagrellus sp. LJ2284 | reverse complement strand
TTTTTTCAGTTGAGGCCGATGCCGCCTTCTTCAAAGGCAAATACTACATCGGTCCCGAGATCGGTCGAGGTGGTTTTGGAGTCGTAAATGCAGGCTATTGTATGAAGACCGGTGTGCCAGTCGCCATCAAATACATCATGCGCAAGAACGTTCCCACCTGGTCGAAGATCGGTGCTATCAGAGTTCCACTGGAGATTGTTCTGCTCAAGAAGACGCAAGAAATCGTCGGTGTAATCCAGATGTACGCCTGGTTCGAGCGCCCTGAGGGCTTCATCATCATCCTCGAACGTCCCCTCCAAGCGTGCGACCTATTCGATCTGATCACCGATCGCGGATACCTCTCCGAAGCCACGGCACGCACCATCTTCAAGCAGATTGCCGAAGCCGTCAAGAGTTTGGATGATCTTGACATTGTTCACCGCGACATCAAAGACGAGAACATCATCTTCGATCCAATCAACGGTACCGCCAAGATAATCGACTTCGGTTCCGGTTCATTCGATGTCAACGCGCGTTTCCGCGAGTTTGAAGGTGAGTGATGTTTAACCCTAAAAGTGCACGATTGACCATCATTTGACGGACAAAAATGGCAACTAAAAGCGTCCCCTTTACCAGTTAGTGACCTTTGCATTCCCTCGCGATTACTACTTACATAATATAATGTCCTCGTGCTGCGGTCATTGCGTAATACATAGGCAATGGCCAGCAGCGCAGAGCAAAGGTCATTAGGTCCAGTACAAACGGAAGTCTGTCGTCTATGTAGTCAGACTGGCTGTTCTCACAACGGGGTTTTCCTTGGCGTCCATCCAACTGCCACTTTCACACACGCGAATCCGTTATAAACGCCTTGCTTGCACGCGCGAATAGCATTTTAAAGCGGCTCCAACTCCCGATCCCGGATAGAGTAAGGTGCAAAAATTGAATAAATAAAATCATCCACTTAGTATATGCGCCGTTTAACCCAAGCGGCCACGATAAAATAAATCGCATTACCCGTGCGAACAGTTGTGCCGTTCAGCGAGGAACGCGTTCAATGCAGTTTTTCTGTGAAGTGACAGATTTCCGAAATCTACTACTTGGACAAAAGTCACAATCGGCGCAGTTCATAGTAGTAGCTATCTCAGCAGCTGACAGGATAGTGTTTGAAGCCGCGGATTTGTCATTCGTAAAATACGTCTTTCTGCACCTTTTGCAAAGTTTGTTCGAGTCAGCTGTTACTTATGGCGACGGACTTTGCAGACACCTAATAGAACGAAAAGGTCGCCCTAGGTCTTTTCCATTTCGATGTATGCTGGCAACAAACAAAGTAGACCAAACCAGCATACTAATTAGTATTTACTTATGTTTGCATGTTTCTAGCACGAGATAGTGATTGCACAAACGGGATAAAGGGACACAAACCAGTTCGGTTTACGGCCCGCTCATGGTAGTCCGCAGCTGGACGACTAGTTTCTAAAAGCATGTATACACGTGCTATTCGGAGACTCCTCGATGCAGCTGTTATCGCTGGGCCCGATAACTATTTTGCTTATTTTTGTCTTGTTAACGCGCACGTGATGACAGTGTTTGTCATGTCCGTCGGCGACAAGAGTACATTTTGGTCTTGGAGTGTATGTCATTTGAATGCATGCAAACTCTCAAAATGGTTTTTCGTTGAAAAGTATCGAACAGACAGTGATTTGGCCAGGCCCAGACAGACTAAACCCTAATTGCATAGATTTATACGATTTTACATACAAATGGAACACTTTTTTCGAGTCAAAATGCGTACTGTATCATAGCCAGTTTCATTGTATTCCCATTCCATGAGACAGACAGTGGCAGGCAGCAGCGCTTCTTTTTAGTCCATCGGCGAAGTCCAGAATTTGTCATCGTGAGAACGTTCGCAGGACCCACAAAAAATTGCTGTCTGATTCAGCTCATCGCAATGCGCATTTTTTTACGAGTTTTGGTGTGACAATGGCTGTGTTTGGTTTAGAGGTCGTATTTTCGTGAGCCAGCCAGATAGGAACGCTTCGTTCGCCGAGGCTACAAACAATAAGTATACGCAGAGACCATTTGACGAGGAGGCCCACATAAAGCGAACAAATAACCCCCACGATCTCGACCCTCCGTGGTGTGCGTCATTTGCCGAAGGGCATGATTGTCCTTGTATACGACGAGCCGACGACCCCATCTGACATCATTGTTGTTGGAGATGCTTGCTTCCGTTCCTCTGCGCTGCTGACTGGTACCTACGGAATTCAACGAACTGCGGGAGCGTGTCACCAGCCAGCCGCATGTTGTTAAAGCGATAAAAACATGGAAGCATTTGGGTTGTCATGAAAACACGTCTCCACCTGTTATAAAATGTTATGTTCACCCGGGGCTCCACGTGCTCGTGTATGCAGCATCTTTAAAACGGGGCCTTTAAGTGGGAAGATTTGATGCACGTGACACAGCACCTTACGGACATTGGCTTCCAGCCAAAGGGAATGTCCCACTTGTCGGCTGATTCAATGTTTTTGTGCGATTCCTTCGCATCTGAGCCAGCCCCGCATACAATTGACCCAATTGAAGAGATTTTTTTCGAAAGGCAGGCTTTAGGCAATCAAAATGGGAGCAATAGATTTTTGTAATGCACTCCATTGTTTAAATCCACAATGGAATGCACTTCGAAGTCACAAGGGTCAAGTGTACCGACGCGTCGGGATCGGTTGAATTCCTGCCAAGGTCTAAAAGCATGTGACGAATGACCAGCATCAATCCGTCCGATAATATGGGTTTTGTGTGCATACAAATTTGGCGAGTCGCCAATAGTCCGCATTGACCGTCAATTTCGAAACCGCCGTCTTCGTAGTTTGAGATTGTTGACGCAGGAACGTTTGGGTGTGTGCGTAGCGATGAACAAACCAGCTGACCGACCACCGCAGCGGCTCAATCGACGCTGAACGGGGCTCTTGACAGACCAACCTTGAGCTTTGTAGTGGAATTGCTTTCTTTCCGGTGCCAAGGAATCTAGGTCATTAGGCGATGGGTGAGGCCTAGCAACCACTTATGAGGGACTGAGGACATTCTATTCGGGGAGTACTGATAAGAATCTAATATAAACTTACTGGCCATAGTTGAACGCGATAAGTGATGCAAATACCAACGTTAAAGGGACTAATGTAAAGAAAAAAAAACTAATATGAGGAAGTTATAAGTACATTGATTACAGGAACCCGCGTCTACAGTCCTCCGGAATGGATCCGCACCATGCGCTACCAAGGCAATCATGCCACGATCTGGTCGCTCGGCATCCTTCTGTATGACCTCGTCATTGGGGATGTACCCTTCCACCGTGATTATGACATCCTCGGAGGGCATATCCGCTGGCGCCGCTTCTTGACTGACGGTAAGTCGTTTTTTACTGTGTTGAACGGGCTTTATTTTGCTTCTTTCAGACCTCAAAGACCTCATTCTCGGCTGCCTCGCTGATTCCCCACGCGAGCGTTTCACCATTGACGACGTCCTGGCTCACCCCTGGTTGACTGAGCATATTGTCGCTGACATCGGTTCGGCCACCTTCAAGCTCCGTGAATCCAAGATCCGCGAGCAGTTGATCAAGTTCGACAAGGAGTGCGTCGAAAAATGGGCCCTCACCAGTGCCGCCAAGGAACTCGAGGAGAAGAAGAAGGCTGCCGAAGAAGCTCTGCGAAAGATCGAGGAAGACAAGCTGAAGGCTGAAGAAGAAGCTCTGAAGAAGGCCGAGGAAGAGAAGCTGAACCCGCCGCCGGTTGAGACCAAAGAAGAAAAAGAGTACGCTCGTACTGCCTTCTCTTGCTGTGCTGATGGCATCCATCGTCCCCACATTGACACCCTCATCTATGAGATCAGCATGGGCAATTCGATCACGCACATCATCGGCGGCTCCTCCACCAGTAGCAGCAGCAGTAGCCCCAGCAGCAGCGCGGATTCGGGTTTCGGATCAAACAACAACACGTCTCCACGCCTTCAGCCGCCCCCTTGCTGCTGCCACTCGGTATCGCCCCACATCGATAAGAAGCCAGCTACGATGGAATCGCTTGAATGGTTCGAGCGGTACATTGCTCCGAGCATGCCGTCTCCCCCGATCAAGTCTGGCATCTTCGCCGAAAGTCTGGCTGACAGTGGCCCCGACGATGACTTTCCTTTCGTTTTCGACAGCTCTTAATTCTAATTCAATTACGATTTAATTTCAAAGCATTTCTACTAATTTTTTAACTCATTTTTCATATTGTACTGCCAATTTGTCTGTCTAATTCTTTTCCCTCACCACATAAGTGTCTACTCTTGCTTTTACAGTAGTTCACTCTGTCACAGACTTCCAATACTAAAAAGCCTTACTCAAACATGGTAACCCCTCAATTTGAGCTTTCTTGACTTCATTTATTTTAAAATTAACTACCCCTTGATCTTTTCCGATGTACACATATTATGTAACATTTATTGTATCTACCCTTATGGTAGGGGCCCGGACGTTTCATCATGGTAACTGATGTACATATTACTTTGTAATTTCTAAATGGCAACACATAGCCCTTGTCATTCCTTATGTTAACCTACCTATATAATCACCACGCTTCCAACTGCTTATGCTCAATCTCTGGCTCGGCTTAACCACCAACTTATGTATAACTTACCACATAAACTGCAAATACTAATACATTCGCAGAACTTTTGATGTTTTCTCGCAAAACTGTAATTTACCTACCTTGTAACCCCGCAAATATGACTATGTATCCGCCTTTCCAACTGCAAATTTACCTGACTGGTGACATGAATCTAATGACAAACATGGTAAAATACTATTGTTTAAACCCAACATTTATTGTAATGCTCATTACCCCAATATTCCTGTGAAACAGTGTCTGTCCCCAGCCGGTTGCACCCTTTTGATCATGTCAATCAGAATTATATTGTATGCTATTAATAAGTCTGCAATAGACTAAAGTCTATGTTGTTTAATGAACTGCAATCTCTAATTGCCTAACTTTTTGCCCAAGGCGTGTAATAATCTTTTTAATTGCAGCTTCTATCTAATATTAATCGTACCTATATTCTATCTGTTTTTAATATTAAATCAATTTATCTCTATTTATTCCCTTCAACACTTTCACCCTCCCTTGAACCATGGTATTCTCTTTGAAGCTCATCATCTGTCGCTTTATGGTGACGGTTCAACCCGTCGAAAAATTATGTACTCCTTGAGTTTTTTTTCGGCTGTAACTCCTGGCACTGCATTGAAATGGTTTACGGATTAAAGTTTGAAACTATTTTCTTACTGTAAACCATAACCATAACTTTGTTGTGTCAGGTTTATCACGGACTGTCAAGTCCTTAACGCACATTATGCTTTTTCTCGTTTTTGTAGTGTTTTGTCATTGTCGTAATTGTAACGTTGGGCATATTTTAATAAATACAATGGCATAATCTGACGGAACAGGCGCGGAGCATAGGGTATTTTCTGCACGCAAACACATAAAAAGAGGATTAAGACGAGAATAACATTGAAACTAGTCGGCGGAAAACAAACCAACGAGGAAGTAGTATAATACATAGACGATGCAAAAAAGCAACTGCGGTCGGTGGTCATCCGTTCACTTCCGGCAATTAATTCGGGAGTTAGAACCGAACCAATACCCAAAATTCTTGTTGGTAGTCGCTGGAATTAATCACAAAGCATCCGACAATTGACCGACAGCTGTGTATATTTGTTATGCCAATGATCACTATTAAATGTAACAAAACAAGCCTTTCAACGCATTACGGAAGCCGGAAAATATTATGTTTATACTTCAAATTTCAACATTTCCATTATGAGTTAATAGTTGCCTCGCAAAAGTGCATTTTGTATTCAGCACTGATCCGTTGTGAGGTTTCTGACCATGCAAGCTGTTATCCAAACAGCAGTCATTTATTTTCGCTTAAGTTAACAGCGGAACATCTGCACAGCAAAATGAGGGACATTATTTTCACAAAAATATGCTTTGAATGCTTTCTTCGACAGAAGTCCGTAGTTCGGAAGTCGTTACGAGGTCATCCTTTATGAAGATGGATGACGCCTTGAAAATCTGTGCATTGCCCCGAGAAACATTGAACAAAAAAATTTATGAGGTTCTAGAAAGCAAGTCTTTTCGACGCTGTTCGCTACCTAGTATCCGGGCGCCGGAAGCGTAACTGAACTGATCTCAACTCATACTGACGACATCAGCAGCAGTTTTCTCGGATCACATGGGTTTACTTTGGTTTTGACATTACATCATTCTTAGTAGTCCCGGAAAAAGGTTGATAACAGTAAGCGCCGCAAAAGTTAAGCCTTTCAACGCTAAACGCATTCTAAATATATCTTCAAAAGTACAACGTCAGAACTGCCTTTTCACTCAAGATATTCCTGTAAATCTACTTTTGTTGCCAATGTGTGAGTGAATTCTCGTGATCATAGTCTGTGTGCATTTGGCTACTTTTCACGACCAAGTGTGAATGGGTCCTCACATTGCGCACAAAAGAACTATTTTCAAAGTTGAGATCACAGAGTACCGCGGCCAATAAGTCCAATGTCACTTTTATGTGTGTTTACTCACGAAAAATATCTGGCTAAAGTTGTTTTTAAAAAAGAGGGACTTGCATTTTACAAAGTTGTGATTTTTGGCAGATTTGAAAGTATTTGAAGACCAATTTGATGCGGTTGTGTGTTTTGTTGAGATGCCAACCCACCCCTCTCAATATTAATAAAACAAAAGAGATGCCGAAACAGCCTTAATCTGCCACTGAGCAGGTCCAATCTACTCGTGCCGACCGGATAATCTGTACGGTAAACAAGTAACCGCCTTTCCGGTTTACTCGAAAACGACTCAACCGAATGACCTTTAAAGCGTCAAACGTCTCTCCTCCATACTGTAAAGCTAATTTTAACCATCCTGCATACTGTAACAAAATTAAAGCCAGACAGCGAGATCCTAATTATTCACATAATAGGATACTTATCAGACACAATAGGCCATTCTTCGGGCAACCGAAAAAGAACAACAGTGGTATTCTTTCCTGACGACGACGCTGAAGAAGACATAAAAGTTTGATCACCTCATTAAGGCGCGACCACCACGATTTTATTGGTAATGATGGGATCATTTGACAAGGGTGCAGCCTCTGGGTTTTTTGATTGTCTACAGACAAAAAATGTCGTACTATACTTCCAGAAGTGAACAAAAAGCAAATTCTTCATTAACATTGTTATTTAAATGCAATTTCAAATGCTGTCCTGATGCTCAAATTGCACAATTAATCTATGGTTGCTTAAAAATAATCATAATTTGAATTTACTTTTGATCAGCTACAGTAATCCGAATTTTTTCACTTTGCCATAAAAAGAACAAAAACAACAAAATGCCTATTTAAATTTATCGTATTTTCAAACTGACAGTAATGCCCATAAATGCCAATATAACTCAGACGATCGTGACATGTACAACATTCTACTAGCGCAAAGTACTGCTTTGATTGTGATTAAGTTAGTACGTCATTAGTACTTGTTGAAAGCTAACTGATCTGCATCAGTTGACGTCAATTGACAATAGTGCTTCGTACGTTTATACGACTTGACAAGACAAACTTTAAAAAAACTTAAATTTAGTATTCTTCCTTTGCTTGAAAAACTCAGTGAAAAGCATAAAACAAACAACGCATCATTCATTTGCTGTCACAAATTTTGACTTTTTGCTCTTTAATTGCAATTCTTCACAATTTTGCAACTGACCGGATTGTCTTCGAAGAATCAGCAAAGTTGGCCAGATTCCCAGAGCGATGTAGTCTCGCATACTGACGTGACCGACGTTTAATGAAGTGCATTCGGGCGTGTCACCGGTGACGGCCGGACAGAACATGTCAGTCCGATCGGCTGTTAAGAAAGAAAAAACTCCGAAAGAAGTAAAAAACCGAGGGAAAAAGCAGCGGTAGACGACGGTAAAGACAGCCGTCAGACGGGTCGACCCGGACCGCCTTTTAACACATTTGGACGAGTCATCAGGACGGGAGGGAACGACCGTGACGTCGAACAAACGTGTGCGTCTACAATTTGTCTTTCCTCGTGAAGTGGTACCAGCCGGTACCAGGAGTCTCCGGTCGAAGCGCCCTTGACGAAGGGTCGAAAGAACACCGCGTGGAGAATGCACGTAATAGAAAGACCGCAGACATACGGGATGCGCACGCTTCTGGCGCCAAGCCAGCTGTCACTATGGGGCGTGGTGACAGCGTCTGTTTTGTGTTTTTTCGAAAGTTTTCTTTTTGTTTGAAACGTGAAAAAGTTTGAACGGGGGACAAAGTAAAAAAAAGAAACGACAAATATAGAAAAATAGATAGCACCGATAACGAAGAAGCATTACGTTGTGGTGCTGTCAGTGCAGTACATACCATAAGACTGTCAAGTCGATGATAACATTTACATGGTCAAAGGGCAATACATATAGCTTCATTATATTTTGTGCTTGCATTCTATTTTCTTGATTTATGGATATATCTGTCAAAACTATGCAACAATTTGGCGCCAAATTATACGGTAATATTACACAAAACACTGCGACTGCACAACAATCTTTTTCAAGGTCTTTACTGAACTCATTTATCAAACCCCTCTTTGTTAAATGTGATTTCTGATGTCACATCAGTGTCCGTTGTTGTTTTTGGACAAATGGGTAAATATATTCGTGAAAACTGTGTGACTGGTACGACAATGAAGGATAGTAAGATTTATAGGAAAATATTTTGCTTTGATCAGTAAAGTGTTGAAAAATATATTATATTTAAACTAACATTGTAATGTAAAACATTGTTCACACATCTTTCTTGCAAAAAAACAATAAAAACAATAAAATCTTTTGATTTCTGCGAATAAGAACAATAGGTACTATAACTATAGCGTAAAATGTAAATTTTTCAATGACTTGTTGAGCAACACTGTAAAACCTTTAAATTTTATTCAATGACAAAAAATGGATCAGAACTACAAGCAATAAAAGGACCATATGTAGTACAGGCAAACAACCAAGAATTATCAAATTTCAGACACACCTTCAACACTTTTTGATGACGTTTTGAAGTTTCCACAAGTACAAAAAACCCACCGCTCAAAATCTAGGAAATAATCACCGCTTGTAGCGCATTCTTGGGCTAATCGCGGAATGATAAGGACTTCTAGTGCAACGTTGATGCGTTTTCAACATTTATAGGTTGTTAATCTTCTTGAGGTGCGCCAATTAATTTTATGGATGTATTGAGAGCATCGATGTAAGACAGACTCACGGTAAGTGATAATACTATTTTTTATCGTGTTGTGATTCACGGCTGCACAATGTTGAAACTAGGGGGCGATGCTAGGTACATGATAAAAACGTAGAACTTATTGTCCACCTTTGCCAGTTGTAAGCATACAGCTCCAAATGAGAGGCTTCGTGGTTTTTGCGCTCTGTTTGGGCCTTGCCTATGCGGCCCTGCCGCCGCTGACCGGCTTCTACAATGGAAAGCCTCTTCGTCGTTTGATGGATACCATCTATGGCGCCCATGAAGCTAACTGCACTGCCGATGTAACCCAACATAACTTCACCCAAATTGTTGATCACTTTTCGGATTCAGACAATAGTACTTGGAATCAGCGTCTTCTTGTAAATGATGCCTATTTCAACTACACTACTGATTCGCCGGTTATTTTCATCCAAATTGGTGGAGAAGATACAGCTTCTATTGTATGGACGTGCTGGACCAATTACACTTACATGAGTTTGGCTGTTCAACACGGTGCCCTTGTGCTTCAACTTGAACATCGTTTCTTCGGTTACAGTTATCCTCTCTGGACTAAGGATGGTCTCGCTGATATGTCTACCGAAGCACTGAGATTGCTTACATCTCAACAAGCTCTTGCTGATTTGGCCAACTTTATCACCGCTTTCAACCAGCAACATAAGTTTGTCAATCCTCGTTGGGTCGTCTTCGGCGGATCTTACCCCGGATCTCTCTGTGCCTGGTTCCGTGCCCAGTATCCCGATCTTTCTGTTGGTGGTATTTGCAGTTCTGCTCCACTCTGGGCAAAGGTTGACTTTTACGGTAAGATAAACTTTTACTACAAGATCTTTTATTGTTTTATTATCTTTCATCTTCAGAGTACGCACAAGTTATGGAATACGCTATCGGAGATTACAGCCCCGTTTGCAAAGAAGGAATCAAGCGAGGTTTTGCGGTCGCTAAGCAGTACGTCTACACTGATGATGGTCGCGATACTTTGAATGAAATCTTCCAGTAAGAACTACAACTCTTTTAAAAACATTAATTTCAATTTCATTACTTTTAGAATTGACCCACCTCTCGACCCCAAGAACTCGACTAACTATGAACTTGACGTTACCAACTTCTTGGCAACTTTGTTCAGCTCATTCCAGGGTATTATCCAATACACTTTCGATGGACGAGTACGTTTGATTTACTTTTTTAGTGAAATTGAGCATTGATTTCAGAACAACAACACTATCAACGGCTATGGTCTTACCGGTCTTTGCGAAACGGTTCTCGGTGATTTGAACATCACTGACCTCAACTACAACGGACCCATTAATGGCACCGACTATGTCTACCTGCAACTCATTGCCGATGTAGTCTTCTGGGCCCAAAGCGTTGAAGGCGGCAACCCCAACCGTACCCTCACCAACAACTATGCCGATTCCTTGGGCGGTCTGACTCGCACAACCTACGATGTGAACGTTGAAGACGATCGTGACATTTCCGCTGGACGTGGATGGATGTGGTTGAGCTGTGGTATGGCTCTTGGTTGGCTTCAGGTATGTCATTTTTTAGCTAATGGTTACGATTATTAATGTTGTTCCTTTTCAGACGACCGAGGGCGGTGAAGGCATGTTCGGACGTGCACTGCCTCTGAACTACTACCTCAACATGTGCTACGACCTTTTCGGTAACCCCGTGAACACTACCTACATCACTGCCAAGGTTGCCGAGTCTGTGGATCACTTCAAGAACCCATGGAACTACAGCGCTACCAATGTTGTCTTGCCCAACGGTGCTTACGATCCGTGGAGCGCTCTTGGATCTTACGTCACTAACAATGCCACGCATCAGATTGCTGTACTTATCCCTGGTAAGCTTTGTTATTGATGAATGTTTTTTTATATTAAAAATGTTTAATTTCAGCCGCCGCTCATTGCTCTGACATGTACCCGTCGCGTGATGGTGAGCCGAAGGCGTTGAACGCTACCCGTACTCTGATTGCCAATGAAGTTGCTTATTACCTTACTCAGACAAATGTGTCGCCAACAGTCGAGACAACGACCAAAGGTTCTGGCACCATTTCAGTTACTTTTGCAATTGTTATTTCTTCCATTGTTTCTTTTTTGTTGTAATAATGGAAAGGTTTTAACTGTTTAATAAATATTGGTTTTATAACTTTCAATCAATAAACATAAAACACCCTGTTTACTACTGAACTAAAACAATCAATCACTATGCAATTGCTCAACTTCAGTTTAAACACAAATCGCTCGTATCTTGGGTGTAACTTAATCCATCTATTTGTTATGATTTAGGAAAAACAAGTATCCATTAGCTATTACTTCCACACAAACTTCAAAGAAAAGTTATGTGCTGTCATGTCATAGATTTTAGTACAACTCTTTATGTTGTTTTCTATTTGTTTTAACGTTTAGTTTTTTAATGCAGTCGTGTTTTTAACATGTCGCTTCAAGCATGTCATACATGTTCATTGAAATTCTTATTTTTCGTGCAATATTAATTTACTAAAATATTTTATTGAAACCTTTTATTTTCTGACCAACGATGAATAATAAAAAATTTAAAGTTCCATATTTTTAACAGCCGGTTTCTGTTAGGCACGAGTCATTTCTCGGACTTCCGTCAGTTCGCATAATGATTACCTCCACCTCATTTCCGCGAAACCGCAGTTAAATCAACTCGAAGCGTCTGTGGAATTAAGTGGCAGTGTGGCTGAGATAAACGATGCCTGCGGAAAATCGTCAGTTCTGCTAGCAGGTGGCAAAAAGTATGAAGTGATGGGAAAACATTCATTGTGTCGGTGCATGCATGAACATACATTCGTCCTTACAGCTTGCTTGTATGCCAGGGCATAAGCCGCCCCACAATTGATGGTGATGAAGATGGAGTACCCCTCAACATCGCTTCCAAATGCCGATCGTCCGCACTGTTCCCATCTTTTTCTCGTTTCACGTCATCCTTAACGTTTTCTCATCCTAACCGGCATATGAGTGTAATCTTTTTTTTAGTCTTCGACCACATACTAAAATAACATTAGTGACAAAAAATAGCGGAGGACTGACTGAAACGTTTGAACTGATAAAATTCAATTTTGGATTAAGGGCGGCGTCCGGGGGCGAACAATGTCCCGAACAATAGTTTGGAGCGTGGACCCAGTTGCATAGTATTCCGATTGTTGTGTCATGGACCCCATTTTGAACGGCATGCAACGTCGCCAGTTATCCCATCGACCCTCCATCATCTTTGACGACGCACTTAGGTCAGGTGTTGTCACACTTGCAATTTTCAAACCTCAGAGTGCAATGGTTATTTAAGCTTAAAAAAAGACACTTTTCTTAGCGACCGATTTTCATTACACGCTATCGAGAAAGGGGCACTAAGCAGTTATGCCAAACTTCCCTTGGGTATCAAATTTTGCCGAATTCAAATAGTTTCATTCGAACCAAACCCTCTATTAAGTCGCAAACCTTGTTATCATTTTGCAACATATATTATATTTTCATTCAATTCAACCTACTTGTATAAAACAACAAGATAAAGGAACTTACACGAAAATTTTCCATGCGTGAAAGAAAGCATGGCGCATCCCCACGAATCACGAGTAAATTTGATTTTGTGATTCACTGTGCCGCCCATTTTTAATGTTTTGAAGTCGACGCGCTGCAATTGTTGAATCCATTTTCAGCCGTGTGCCGCAACGTCTTTGGAAGAGTGCTTTTGACCGAAGTGACGACACTTTTTCTCGTCTTATCGTATCGTTGGTCGATGAAAACTGAACCCTGGCACCTCGAAGGTGTTGTCCTTTCCAGTTGGAAGCTCCCAAACTTTGACAATTCCGTCCGAATATGTTTAATTGAATTGTTCTAAAAACGACCCTAGCTTGCACGATATACTTAAGCAATGCCAACAGCTTTCTGGACCGGACCGCCCTTTAACCACCCTGACTTTGGTGAAGCCGGCGGGCTTGCCGACGGCCTTTCCGTACCATACCTTCTTGGCAGGGGGTGGCCGTTCAGTAAATAGGCACTTCAGTTTACTTTATCCAGAAGTCATTTGTTTCTAGTAGTTCCGCCTTGTCGGTGGTGCCATTGTTCGGTCATGTCTGAAAAGGCAACGCCAATTTCGACCATTTCGACGTTTAATTTTGATGTCTATCACCAATATAACCAGCATTCACGTATTTCGTGCCGAAATTAAAGCATACTTGTCCACATCCGGTCGCATTATCTTTGATGTTTCCTCGACGCACGTCAGCGAGGCCACATTAGGAATCAGGAAGATTTAAGGTTATGTGGGACGCTGAGAAGACCACGACGCTTCTGCTTTCGTTCCGCCCTTCGGCCAATTTGATAATTTCCGGTTTATCCGGGTCGGTTTCATTATGTACGGTGTTGCACGCCTCCTGTTGTTTCCCTATACAAACTTTGGTGTGGGAAACAATAGTTAGTATACATCTTTAAAGACTTTGTCGGCTTAACACAGTTCAATTTTTAAGTATTTACTTAACGTTCGAACACTTCAGAAGTGACTTCCGTCTTTTCTTCTTCACCCGTCTGAATAACGATATTAGGATTCTACTTTGTTTTTCGAATTTAAAGCTGAGACTAACTGTTTTGAATTCTCATAGACACGGTTTTTTGTGCCTTCGCGTGTGCTTTACCCCCGTCCAGACGCAGTTTTAAACGTAGCTTTTGCTTGGCACAGGATATTTGACTTAAAACATTTTCAAGGCGTGGTTCAGTTGCCACTTGGTAGGTTCCCAAAGAAAGGATAACGGTTTGAAAAGTGTTGCCCTGCATACCTAAGCTATTTTAAAGCTACCGAGAATCCTTAATTTGTGCAAAGTTAAACCTAGCGCAATTTTTAGTTCCGGTCTGAGAATTGCATCTTATCACGATTTGATCTCCATACGTCGCAGTAGCTTGTGTATTTTGTAAACGCTACTCCTTATTCCTCGACAAATGTAAGCAGATCGCCCTGGGGAATTTACTATTTTTTATTTTTTATGCTGTCATACTTTACCGTCTTTTTTGGGTTCTTTCCCTGAGGCAGTATTTTAAGTAAGCACTTTTTTAAGCATCTTAGCAACAGAAAAAACAGATTTAAACTTTTCTAAGGTCAACTATAAAAAAACCCCACGCTTTGGTTTGCCGGTGGCAATTTTGAACTTTAACCTTGTTTTTAATGCCCAGTGGTTTCTTTGGGCCCACGGCAGGCAGGTTCCAGACTTGCCATGAATGGTAGTCATTTTGTACGTCTGCATTGTTATTATGCATCTACTCATTTGCCTTTTTGACGCCCTCTTATTGACAGATGTTAATGCTACTATCTAAACCTCGTTCCAGAGCTTTTTTGCGCCCTCATCATTTTATGAAATGCCCCTCGGCATGCAGTTCCTTTGCAACCACAGAGGATGTTGGAGATCTCAGGGATAAAACATAAGTGCGCCAAAGACCGGCCATAGCCGTGTTAGATTTTTTTGAATGATTTTATGCGAGCACCACCCGGAAACTGGGCCGCAAAAAATAAGGATCCAAAGCCATTTGGACCTAACTGATATGTGTGAATCATCAAGCAGCAACATGTCCTAAATGTTGATTAAATTCCGTGTCGCGTTAGACGTTTCGCCCTTTTTGAGAGACCTTTTGCCTTCGAACGTGCATCCGCTTTCAGTAATCGCTGCCTCAGGGTCCGCGGGTTTTTCCTTAAATAAATTTGAAAGCGTAGAATAGAACAAATGTTTTTGCAGATATGTTAATTTGAAGGCGGTCCAGATTACGTTAGCTTTTAACGTTTTGACTACATCAAACACCAACAGTATTTATCTGACATAAATGAATACTACGGAAGACCCTATATCCGCAGTTCTGCAGCACGAAATGTCAAACGCTACGAGTAGCAATGACTCGGAAATATCCTACAATTGTGATTATTACGAGCCACCGTTGACTGAGATCCGCTTTTGGATCGTGTCTGTATTCGGCACAATCGTTTCACTTGTATCAATAACTCAAAATTTGTTTATTTTCTTTCTTTTTTTAAATAGGTAGGTTGCAAGCAAATGCAATGTATCATTGTCGTAATTTATCAATTCTTATTTATAGCAAGTCACATCGAACCAGTTACAACAAATATCTCATGCTTCTGGCATTTTTTGATGTCTTTGTCAGTCTTGCGTACATCTTACTAATGTCAGTTAACGTTCTTTCGGACTACTTGCGCTCCGCATTTTTAATCAAATTGTGGTAAGTTGTTTGAATGACCAGCCGGATGGGGTCATCGCTTTGAATGAAACAAATGCAAAATGTAATGTTGCAACATTCAGGATGCAATACATGATTCCAATGATAACAGTATCACACATAGCAATTACATCATCCTCTTTCCTGATTCTCGCCGCTACATATGAACGATTCTGTATTACGACGAATTCATCACATTTACGGCTACTTCAACGAAATCGAAACTTTATTGCATTTCTGGCTGTTCTTATTGGTGTCATTAGCAAGGGATCTATGTATTTCGAATTTACGGTCTGTCTAATGAAGCCACATTTCAACCGGAGCTAAATTTTTGTTTTTTTAGATCAGCGTCATCCCGGAATGTGAAGGACTAATGACGGAGTTGGCTCTTGGGTTTAAAGATTTTGTATTTGAAACGAGTTATCATACAGTTTGGCGTTTCTGGTATCGCAATTTTGTAACAATCTTCTTTCCGTTCTTCATGCTGGCCTATTACAATATTCGTATTGTGAAGGCGTTATCGCATCAACAGAAACAGAGTTGTGTGGATTTATTGAACAACTCATTGGAGCAGACTAAGCGGAAGAAGACCACCCGCTCAGCTACCAGGACAATGATTCTTGTCGTATGTTGTTACCTGGTTTCCAACATTATAAACGTACTTCTAACTGTTTGGGAGCATGTTGATAAGACATCGCTTGCCGAGAAGTATGATAGGTTTGTTTTTATTGCATTTTAAAGTGTGAAATTGTTTGTTTAAGTGGTACTTTATGTAACTGTATTATGCCTTTTTTTCAGCTTCTACGCGTTGGCCCTAGACTTTGTCTCATTGGCAACAAACTTGTCCTGCGCCTTCCGTGTGCCAATTTATTTAGCTTGCCAAGCCGCCTTACGTGAAGAAATCTTCTTCACAATAAAGCGATGGAGCCATTGTCGGTCGGCAGAGCATTTAGGACACTGCCAAAATAACACGGTACCCTTGCATTAAATGTTTGTTTATGAGCTTTTACGACGCCTTCATTTCAGAGTCCTCAGACACCGGGTTCGCCAGAAAATGTCTGCCTTATTAATGGCCATTTTGCCGAGATGGAGCCGTCAACGACAAGTGATGGGGTGCCTAGCAGCGAAGATTACCAACTCCTCACCAATAACAACAGTAATCACGCGGCACATGGTGATACATCTGGGATGTCGTCTCTAAGAAGCGGCTTTCGCGGTAACAGTCGGGAACGCAATGCGTGCACACAGCCGCCACTCATGTACAGCTTTGACGATGACCAACAGTCCACATCGTCCTCGTTAGCTGCCCACTCTGAAGAGATTTTGAAGCGCATCATTGGCACGCATAATGAAACAATGTTGTAGCTGTTTCTAAACGTATCCCAATAATTACTCTGTCAAAAACAGACACATACCCGCATATTGGTTTTTATCTTTATTTTTGGAATGAATGCAAAATAAATGACATGTATCTCACAGATATAAACCTGTCCGATCTCAGGGGGGAAGTTAATCAAAGCATGTTGCCGCCTGCTTGGTGGTTCCGTTCCGCGCATTACACAAGTGCGACACTACCCAATTGCGGAAATCTCGAAAAGAAGTGCCGCTCGAGTCATTTACAACCACCAGTCACTTTGCGGCTCGAGACTAGAAACAGTATCCCAGCAATCAAGTGCGAAGAAGAGCTATCGTTCAGTTCGTTTACGGGCAACAAAGGTCATCCAAGTGCCACAGCGGTCAAGTAAGACGTGTAAAAGGTTTTAGGGCGTCATTTCGGCACGCGACAACGATAAAATCCGGGTGTGCCTTTCTTTCCGATCTTCCCGGAAATAGTTCTCAATGCCAAAGGCAAAGGCGAACTCAACAAGTCGTAAAAACGATTTATATCGATCACTAAATAAGGCACAATCCTGTTTTGTCTGCAAAACGATGTGCCAAAAGAGCCGGAAACAAAGAACGTCCGAAGGGGAAGAAGGGAAAAAACTAGATATGTCGTTGTGCGTTCCGGGCCGTTTCTTTTGTTAAATTGTTATTGGATTAGCCAATCTAGGAACCCCCAGAAAAAACCTCCAGTCGAATATCTCCCGTGTAGTGTTTGTAATAAATAAGCTCTACGGTGCGACCGCTACTGTAAGGTCTTATTATCGCCCCTTTTTGATGTATGTGTGAAGCGGTAGCCATTTGATGCGCCGAAAGCTACCGCAAGAAAGGTAGGACATATTGGCCGTTATCCCGATTGCGCAAGTTGCCTTTGACATGGGCCAGTCCGCAAGGTGATGTATCTATCTGTATAACTTATTTATCGATGTTGAGCTTGGCGGCTTCGATTCCACCGTTTGAAAGTTGTCTTTTTCCTGTTTGATCTGTATGCGGTGAGTAGGGCTAGATTTATGATCGTCATTAGACATACCGCCAGTCCTGACCCAACTAACAGTTGTCCTGGCTCGACCACCCGCGGCATGACGATTAATGATTCGGTGCTTGGAAGCCCTGCGGCATGCACTGCGAAGAAAGCACTTATTTTCGAGTGATTAGCCATTAACAACAAACGGGGTCTTTGTTTGACGTCTCGACCGAAAACATCTATCTACCTCCTTGAGGCCTTGGCATTTATTTGAACAGGCTGGGTGGGTCTCTACTCTCGGAAGGTGAACTTCCCCTTCGATTTCACTTGTTTTTCATTGCTGTAAACACGTATTCCGTCTATGTCATGTCGGTATTACCTGCGGAAATGAACCTTCTGGCACTTCTCGAAGGTAGGAAATGATGGATGACACATCGATCAGAATATCGTGTCCGCTTGTCTCTCAATTTGCTTTGCCCGATTGAACAAGTCACTCTTGACCTGACATCTCAAACTTTCAACCCTACCGGGATTCCTTGCACAGGTTGTTCTCGCATCATTGGGCATCCACACCATTCAAATACATATCCTGTCATCGGTCGTCCGCCAACCTTGCAAGTCTCGCGATCCCCAAGTCTTCATCCATCGTATCTCAGTAGCGGCGCACGAAAAGGATCAACTCCGTCGAGGGCGAGTCCACCCCAAGACAAGTAACCGACAGCAGTTGCGTTTCTCCTGTATATATGTGTAAAACATGTGGTTTATCTTGTCCATTCATACATATGTCCGACCTTGCACTTTGTTTCGTCCCGACTTGAATATGCAACTTGCCGCCTCGGGCGATTAGCTCGTTCTCGGCGCGTTTTCACAATTTTATAGGTATCATTAAGTCTATGTTTATATACGCAATATATATCGTACTGCGCAATCTGTCAGTTTTTTTCGCGAGATGATGTTTTTTCTTATTGACCGACTAGTCACGTACAATCTAACCATCCATCTACCTGGCGGCCCGATCGCTTACATTGTTTTATTTAGCTTTTTCGTAAGAATGTAAGAATCTATGGACAATAACTAACTGCTTTGGCGGCTTCCTTTTGTGATACTTGACTAAACTAGATCGGTTCTTGCCGACATTTCTTTCTCAAGTGACCGCCTAGGACTACACAGTCTTCAGTTTTCAGAGCCTGATTGAAACTAGCCTGAGGGTTTGTCCCCGCATCGGTAACAGATGTTTTTCGTTGCTTCAGTGGTTTTTTTCCGATTTTCAAGGGTAATGTTCTGAAGCCCGCCTTCTGCGCCGACCGAGCTTACTTTATTTATCCCTCATGAAATTTGATACCCCAAGGCTAATTGGACGCGTTAATGCTTGCGCGCGGGAAGCGAGAGTTTTTGTTGGTTACTGTGGTCGCGCCTATTTTATATACATTCTTTTTGCGGGTATTTTTTGCCACTGAATATTAATATATCCGTTTATCTCCGAAAACCCTTATCCGCCACTCGTGCAGACTGTAATTATCACCTGTGGTAGAAAAAAGCTGCTCGAGATTGATGACCTTCTCAAACGACTGAAGAGGCTCATCCTCATCTATTTGGCATAATAATAGGATCAATTATTCATGCCGCCACTGAGCGTCGGTGCGATCTTTCATTAAGCCGTTCACTTCCTTTTCTTTTTCGCGCACTCATCACAGTTACGGTCCTTCAAATGGACTACCACATCGGGTGAGCGTGCCATGGCATCGGCTCCATGCACGCTTCCTGTACTGAGCACATCTTGCCCCTCAAAGGTCGCCGCATCCGGGAAATGTTAAATGGCACCCATTGGATGGGTCTTTGTCCGGATTCGAATTTGGAAATTGGTTTCCACTCCAGCCAGATCCCGAAAATGTTGGCCCTTCTTCGATGACCATCTTTTCAAATGTATCGCTTTTTATGTCTTCGAATATTGTCGAAAAGCTCATGTTTACAAGTACATACTGTTTGCTTCTTTTGCGATCTTCGCAGGATTGTGATTGCAGCTACAAGAGCGGAAATCCTGCCTGAGCTGTCACTCTATCCGTTTCGACACGCGTTGAGCATCCGAGGACTCTGGTTACCGGGGTGCAGCTTGCGATAAGTAACCACTAGTCACCCGAGATGATTCAATCATCTTATGTAAAGCTTTAGCGTGTAAAACCTTCTTCTGAAATTTGACCACTGGCCGCATCTTCAAAAACATGGACAAACACGTCGGTTGCGCGTGGTGTGGCTTAGGCTATGCCCCTCGACTTTTTTACATGCACATGGTCTAAGTTGAGACTTACTGGGGTCTCCACTTTCCATGTTACTTAGCTTGTACTAGCAATTAGCAAATTCGGGTGCCAGTAGAAGCGAAGGATATGTACGCGTGTCGGACACCTTGCATGGTTATCTTGATTATGGGATTTGCAAGGCAACATGTGGATTCGCGCGTTCATGTTGTGTGCAAACATGCATGTCCCCAAAGTGTGACGTCCTGGGGTGTTGGTAATGAGCTTGCGCGGGTTTTATTTAGGCTTTTCTTACTATCAGCGGGTGGTAAAGAAGTCTGCCTATTCAACGTGGCCAATGACTCCATGCTTATTAATCGCCTTATAGAACCCCTGCATGCGTCTCATGGAGTTTCATAATTTTGAAGTGCAAACAAGAGATGACATTGAAAAGCAGCATAGGAATTGTGCGGTTTTTCTTAACAAGGGTAGTGGTATGTAGTCGCTAAATAATAAAACCGCGAAAAAAAAGTCAACTTTTTGTTTTAATTGCGAGCAGATTCGAGATTAGCCGACGCTTTTGCGGTTGTCATGGCATTGACTACGATTTCATGGACGGTTATTTTGAAGTAAAGCAATGCATATACATTTTGCTCATTTCCTGAGAACAGGTAATACAAGCTAAAATGGGGGTACTACGTTTTCCGTCCAAATTGCCACCCCTCAGGGCTTCCAAAATCTGGTCTGGCGGGAAAAGACCCCCTCGTTAAAGGCAAGCAGCGGCAAGCAACAGGCACGCGGGTTTCTGTAATTGCTGTCATCAACTGGTGCCAGTGTGGTACTCGTTTCTGGTGATTGCTTCAGTATTTTGATACCCTTTTTGTGTTGATACTGCCCTACCTCTACCTGTAACAATACCGTTGACGAGGAACTGACATTCACCTCACCTCCACCTCAAATGCCAGTCAAGCAATCATAATTTTCGGATTTTCACCTGTTCGTCACGGAAAGCGCCTCAATTAGTCAGACGCTTATCCTGACCAGAGGGCTAGTCACGAACGCCCCTCAGGGAGTGGCAAAAACCCCGCCTTTGTATGGGGTCCCGCGAAAAAGTCTGTGGGGGTCGGTCTCCGTTTGTTCATGAGACCCGAGGTGGGTGGGGATTGCGCGCAGCCACTTCCCTCGCTTGATGGCCCCATCACTGCCACCCACCCGTCGGCGATTCCTTGCCCTCCGAAAACGGTAGCACCCCTTCCGGAAATAGTGTCACGTTGTCTTAGGATGATCCTTCCTCATTCACTTTTTTATAGTGTGACGCCAATTAGCCCCCACATTGTGTCCGTTCCTTTTTTCTTATTATTCGCGTATTTGGCTTTTCAATAGCTATGTCGATCGCTATTGTTGCCATGTTTTTGAAGGCATCCGACTTGTCTTAGGCCAAACTCTTCCGCCAATCGGGCCCTTTGAACCACTCGACCCGCAACTCAACTTTGCTTACTTACATTAGGCCCCGTAATTGCCGATAAATTTGTACCAGAACATGGATGCTCATTTGCCTTTTGGCCTTTTCCTTGCGTGCTTGCTAATGAAGCCATCCTTGAAATGTCTAAAACTATTTGCCTGAGGTCATCCTGGGCGTCTTTTTTGGATGTACCTAATTTACGGCTGGTTTGGTACCACAGTTGAAGTGTCTTCTGGTTGGGGCCATGTTTGACTCTCGATTCGGATACAGAAGGGGTCAACTGCCTTCTTTACTGCCCCGCGCGAAGAGCAGCTCTTGAACCTGGAATGAGAGTAAACTTGTCCGAACAAACCCTCCTCACTTTGCCCATATGCTTTCATTCTTTTCAACAAGAGGTAGTATAAGTGGAAAGGGAGCTGTTATTATTACACTTTTACGGGGACTGAGGTGCGCTCGCTTCGCGCAGTGCCGAAAATGGGGTGTGCCATTGACTGAGATTCGGGGGTGCGTGTTGAACGGAGTATGAGCTGCCGATTTTGATGCGGGACGACGCCCCTTGCGGGCCGTCATCTGCAGATTAAGCAAAAACCTCATGCCGAGGAGCAGCTTTCTTGACATGGCTCAACCCATGAACCTACCCTCTGAATATTTGCACCTTACTTCGGGACGCCCACGCGATATTAAGCCGTTTTAGCTTCCTTTCCGTAACATCTGTTACCATGCGCGAGTATCCGTTTTCTTCGCGCCATAATCCGTGTCATTTCCCATGATTTACGCCTTTTTTCGTGTTTTTCATGAACCTGCTTATTTTCCAGGCTTCTGACATGCTTACTGGTCAGTGAAAATACGGTGTTCGCCTTATTTAGTTTCCACGATTGCATTTCCCCTGCCACTCACTTTACTGCAACCAATTCTTTGCCGTCACGGATTTCCATTTCAACTGTCTGTCTACAGCCAATTTTGAAGACACTTCTACCGTGCCCTCGTCTGAGAAAACTACCCCCAGGGGCGAGGGAAAATTACCTGCAGAGTTGCAACGGCTGGCACGCGACCACCATCGTTGCGCAACACTGTCAGATCGCACTTGTCGCTGTTCTGACAGTTGCCACTATTGACGGATCAGCGTCAGTCGTCGGCACGATCATCACCAACTACGTCCACCATGTTGCGACTATTACTCATCTTCCATGTTTCAATGACGATGCTTGTACAGTTGTCACAAACAGCCGATGTCGTTGTTGATTGGGCGCCGGAAAGTGTGCTGTAAGTTTGATTTCTACCTTTTTCCCTTTGATTCACCCTGCTATCGTGCCCGGATTAGCCTGATAACGTTCCTCTGATCCGTCCCGCGCTTATCTCCAACCGGCGGTGTCGCTTTTGAGCAACACCATGGCTTCACCGTCGGCTGGCCAACTGTTTACCGAAGCTCTGACTCGTCCATTTTCGTAAATAGCCTTCACAAAGCACCAATTTTTTGTTCTTCTTTTTCACACGACCAAAAAAGAGGGAAAAACCTTTTTATGGGCAAACATTTCGCGCTTGTCATTCATTTGGTACGTCACTGACATGTCTTATACCACAGTAAAAGCCCACGAAATTTGTCTTTTTGGTGGGGGAAAACATTGATGCCTCTTTGTCTTGACTGTAAGACTCGCACTGCGGCATACAATATGTTTTATTATTTCTTGGTAGTCGTCGGGAAAGTGGACGATGGCCAGTCAGTCTGAATCACGTTCTGTATTGGTTCGCCGATCTGAATACAAGCATAGCAAGCACTATAACTTTTCCATTTTGACAATCACATTCCGAAGTGAAAAAACGAGCACAAAATTGGAGAGTACGAAATGAAGATAGCAATTGTCGGCGATCCATTTTTCATTGTTGTGGAAAAATTGCATAGTTGCCGTGTGCGTAAAGGCATGATTTAGTGGTTTTTCGCGCTGCCCGAGGCTTTTAAAACGGAGAAAACATCATTTGCCTTTGCGCGAGAGCATCGTCCTTTAAGTTTTTTTCGCTTTCATACGAGGAATTATCCTTGTTGGGGTCACTTACATTACGCCCATCCACAGAATGGATATGTCATTCCTGCTGGCAGAGGTTACGAGGGGCGAGGAAGACGCAATTGTCGATTTGGACATGATTTACGATTTTCATTTTGGCGCATACAAATTCAAGGTTAGGTCATTTTTTGAGCAACTGCTTGAGCAGACGGCACACCGGAAATTAGGCTTTTATTACAATAGTCGGTGAAGGCTGAATCCGATTTCTGGTCCTTTTCCTTGAAACCGCTTTGAACACCCGGATTCGTTGCGTGGCATGGCATGAGCCCCCTCGCCGCCACGGTTATTACTGGATTAAGTTGCACCCGCAAAAGGGGTGCTTCACCGGATCAGGTCAGTCTATCAAACACGCGTTTCGGCAGGTAGTACATCTGTCGCGACAAAGCGCAGACCGCTTACGACAAATAGGCTTTCGCGTTTGGTCCCGCTGCGGCATAGCAATTGATCTCGGCTCCCGATGATGAGGATTTGTGTCCCCCTCGCACCCGGTCACGGCATCAAAAGGGCTTCGAGGTTCAAGTATTCACTTCACAGCATTGCGTTTGGTACTCAATGTAGGTAGATACAGATGCAAAGAAGCTTGCTTCCTGTCTATACTGTATGCTGGGAGCTGGTTGCGGGTTTATTGCCACTACTAGTCGATATTGAAATTAAAATAGGAAGGCGAACACCTGCAGATAATTTGTTCCTCTTCCTTGGCATGCGCATCTTAAGTCATTTGGAGGGAAGCGTTACAAATAAAGACATCTGCCAGGGTGGCGATCATGGAAGGTACCTCAGGTGTATCGTGTCACGGATCGTCCGCGCAAGACGGAAAACCAATTGACCGAACGATGCAAATCATGGGGGGTAAACATTCAGGCATTTATCGATAGAGGGCAATGAAGTAACAAAGAGAAATGTGTCATTGCAATCGTTTATTCAAACTTTCATTCTTTATTCTTTCAGGTTCAACAAAGGCCATCTAATCACAAAGAAGTTTGTGAAAATGAGGGACCAGGTAGTCTTCGATTGCCCTGAAGACATGCCAATCAGCATACTCATGGTGACCAAAGAAGAGGCTATCAACTGCGACGTCACAACACGCTACAACACATCTCTCGTCGGATTGTGTACTCCCGAGCGTAAGCGGATCAACTTTGTCGTTCGTGACTTCTCCTTGCTTCCAAATGTGCCCATCTTCAAGGAAGGCGAAGAGTACTTCTTCATATGTAAGTTAATGACTTGACTTTTAACTGGGGTAAACCGTTTTTAAAACAATTAACTGTTGCCGTAATGGGAAAATTTGTTTGGTAGCGCCGAGATCGAAGTGAATCCGCTCATGCGGTTCATTTCATTAGGCGGGTGTCAGATATTAATTCCGCGCAAGCGGGCATGACTCCTTACGATGCTTCCCACGAGACACGGAGACGATGACACTCGATGGCGGGTCCATGATAGGTCATGACCTCGGTCCAGCCAAGGATACAATAGCGTTCGGGTCTGATCAGTCATCCGTGAACGCGCAGATTCCCTAGGCACAGCTGACAAGTGCCAAAAGTGTGATGTATGACATATTGATGACATGCAGAACGGGGAAAACAAAAAAGTGAATGCCTTGTATAAACAGTTTTCTCTTTTCAGCGACTTCAAACGGAACTGTAGAGGGTATGCGAAATCCCGCAGGCGGTTTCTGTGCAAAATACGACATGCGTCTTGCATTGAAAGTCTCCGGACGTGCTGCCGGAAGAAGTGATGTGAACAGGAATCCAGATATTCTCATGTTGTTCGCACCTGTCGCCGTACCATCAACATTGCCGACTGAAGATTTCCAGCATGGTCTTAATCGGGTAGTCACGCCGAAAGTGACAACACCGAAGCCGACCATGCCTTCTGGAGATACGACATATCCGGCTTATGTGGTGTTCCCTGACCGACTGTCGATCATCGTGCAGTCTGAGAAGGAACTCCAGAAAGTTATTGATGCATACATGGAGACCCATCGGCCACCAACACGGGACTACAACATTTTCCCAGTCCAAGGCTTGAAACTCCCAAATTCTGACACCTGGGAACGTCCATCCGTGCCTTCCCGTAACACAGAGTACGAAATCCAAGGCACTGCATCACCACTATCATCCGACCATGTCCCAACTTTCGAAGTCAAACCTGATCTGAGCCATCGGAGAAGGAAGATCGAGGAAGAACGGAAAAACCGTAGTCGGTTTGGTAGCATTGTCTCCAGTATAGAGGCCAGTCTCCCGTTCGATTACGAAATCGGTTACGAGGACGGCCTCAATTCGGGTCACAGAGTTAACGGTACGTCTTTATCGTTGCTTTTTTTAAGTTCTCAAACTTATCAATCACTTTTCAGGATTGTCAAACCTCCTTCCCGTGTGCATCAGCTTGCTCATTTTTCGCTTACTGCCTTGAATGACGTCACCGCTCACTTCCCTACATAGTTTCTAGTCGTTCCCTGCCTCAATTTACACGGGTCTATCTGATTCATATTGATTCAACAAAGCACTTGATGGCTTCTTCACGCAATTTTACGCCGGTTTTCCGTTTTTATTTCGATAAAACGATGCTCGATCCTTTGATATGTTTTAAATTCAATAAAATGATAAAATTTAATTTAAGTTAATTTACACAAGTCAGACATGCTATTTTAAGATGTCAAAAATGCAGATGAAATAGAGAATTTTTGCAGGAGGGTTAGAGGGCACTACAGGAAATCATTGATCAAAAGGGTCGAAACAGCGAAACACGTTTTTCATTCTTTTCTTCTCTTTCCTTCACGCTAGTGACAGAGTTTGTTTGCCGGGGGTAATCGGGAGTACTCACGTCGGTCGACGGACATTTGGCGCGGCGGTGGCGGGTAAGAACCCATTGGAAGATAACTGGGCCTTAAGGTTTGTGATCTCCGCGTCCTAAAGACAGTTAAACTGTGTTATCGATTGCTTACACGACCCCGATCAATAACAAATCATACACTACGTTACCATAAATTTTGTTACTCCTCGAAGTCGCAAAATAGTACTGACTCACCTTATCTAACAGTTGTTGAATAAGATTTTTGATCTGTTGATTGGCGCGCTCGAGTAAGTCGTCTTCCTAAAAGCACGTGGCAAGTTCGAGTTGATGAAATTATCTTCCTATTTCCGTCTCTTTAAAGTCAAATTTCAACAGTTTGTCATACCTTTTTCGAGGAAGTGTCATCATCAACATCCTCTGTATAGTTGTCCGCTGTCAGAATGTCATTTTCCAACAGGCTCGCGATCAGTTTGCTCCGTAGTTTGTGTGATACATCATCCATTTTCTGTAAAAATGATATAATCAATCTTTTTTCTTTTCCTATATTTCCTTTTGTGTTTCCCCGAAATGAGAATGAGAAGTCACGTCGGGTCAGACAGATGATGCTCATTTTTATGCCCTTTTAACCTTTAGACGACATTCTATCTGTCTACGTGGACACTTTTCTATCTCCATCCTCTTTTTGACAGTCTAATCAATCGAGTTTCAAAAAAGTGGGACTTACCTCCTGGTCGAGTTCTAGCTTCTGCATTAGTTGGACAATACTTTCATTGCACACGCGCAGGAACTCATCAATATCGGTCTTGAGCATGGCTGGCGAATATTTGGACACACTATCTGAAGAGTGTCTTCAAGAAAAAATCTATCTTCCAACAAGCGCGTTTTCGATTGATACAATGTGCACAAGCAACGACACAAACAGGGCGCAATTTATGAATCAACCAACAAGCACCATCAAACACCACTTTCCTGAAAAGAGCTGGGACTAACCAGCAAAGCCAACATCAAGACCTGGTTGTTGTTGTGACACGCAAAACTGTTTTCAAAGTGACGCAAAAGAGGACCCGTCTGAGTGAATTCAAAAAAGCTCTATTGATTAACGAGATCAAATTAACGACAGGCTGTTGATACGTGAGAAAAAAAGTTGCGCAAAGACAGATTTGTGATGATCGGTGGCAAATAAATCATAGACCGTGTCTTCGTGGTTTAATGTGTGCGCAACCTTGTGGCCGTCAACAGTTTACCCTGATTTAACGCCTGTCATGCTTCCGTGACTTCCATCACCTTTCATTTTCACTAATATAAAAAACAAAGTAAAAACACACATTATGTATATATGAAACACTTGCATTTCTCATTTTCGCAGTTTTATCAACATAGCACATTATGGTGGTCCATTTCCGATTGACAGGCTGCCCGTCGCCTAGTTGTGTTTATCATTGATGCCGCCGATCGGCAGGGCGCCGATGGCCGGCGGCTCCACGTGATAAACAATATCTATGCGAAATAAGCCGCGACAAACCGACCCCCGTCTTTTCGCGTGCAAATTGACCCTGATTTGAAGCGATGCCATGTTTTGACATTTGAGCTTTCTCTGTGCTTATTTTTGCTCACTCGGTACCAATTTCGTTTACATTACCAGCTAACCGAGGAAGTGGTCGAGCTTGCGGGTGTTATCGCATAAACTCGGTTGAGCTTCCCTTATCTCGTGCAAGGCCTGTCATGTTTCTCCTGGAAAAAATCCCACCCCTTGGTTCTCCTTTTCTAATTTAACATTTTAATCATTTGCAGTAACCATTCTGTTATGAGGTGACAGTACCTCGAGTGAAATCTATTCTGATCCTGTTTGAATCGTTGTGTTTTCGCCGACTTTGTCGAAATGAACTGGGAGTTTGAGGGTGATCCATTTCGAGCCCTTGATGAAAACTTAGATGATATTCGCGGTGAGTTTTAATACACAAAACACATTTTTTTTATCTATGAATAATTACTTCCTTTTGTTAGAAGTGATTCAAGCATTTGGTCAAGACAACATGATGGACATGAGTCCATCCCCATCCCCACCGTATAATGAACAGTACCCCGCCTTCTCCATGCCGCCCCAGGTGCAACGCCAGTATCAACAGCCGCCACCGACCCATCATAGCAACTATTTTAACATGCCTCAAATAAACGCACAAACTGAAATCAGCGCTATTGTAAACCACTTGCAAGACAATCATCATAATCAATGCAACAATGTAATGCATGTCACAGAAAACGAATGGCCAGTTCCGGAAATCTCGCCGCCTTATATGGATTGCTCAATGATGATTCAGCCGGAACCACCTATGATGAATAATCAGAACAACTTTCCCGTCCAAGAATACCCAAATTATGCCAGTTCATCGTTTTCAATGCCATCACAACATACCTGTGGGAATTTCGGAATGACTCAATCTCCCGACCATGTCGCCTATCCTCCGCGTCAAAACACCTTAGTCGTCCCGGAATCAGCCTCCAATGATTCCGTCAGTAAAGAACAAAAGGTTCTCGACTTACTCATGGAAATGACCCCAGATGAATTGGAGAACTTGCGTCAAGCAAAGGCAAGAGCGAGGGACACTGTAGTTCGTGAATTCAAAAGGGAACCTTCCGAAAAGCCATCCGGTGTCGCGACCAAAATGACTAAACCCGCAACACTATACATGCGACCGGAATCGTCTGAAACGGTACGTTTTCTTTTGCTACACAAAAGAAACTTCAAAGCAGGAAGAAGCCTATTCTTTTTGTTTTTGCAACTTCTTTGAAACATTGTTTTCTTTGCAGCCAGCTGATCCAGTCTCACCACCGTTGGTCAGTCCGACCGCGCTTTCGTCCAACAGCGGTGACTGGAAGAATGATTCAGACAATGATGAGTTTGAAACGACGCCGCCACCTCGGAGAGGTATGTGAAAGGGAAATCCCATAAAGGGGTAATGGGAAAGTGTGCCATGATCGTTTACAAACACATTTCAGGCCCTAAAACGGAACGGCGGACGGCGCATAACTTGATCGAGAAAAAGTATCGTTGTTCTATTAATGATCGCATTAACCAACTTAAAGACATGCTTGCGCCGGAGGAAGGAAAGTTAAGCAAGTCGGCCACATTACGCAGGGCAATTGAGGAAGTATCACACTTGCGGGCCCAGAACGCGGCGCTTACGGTAGAAAATAAGAAATTGCAAGACGCGGTGCGGGCACTGGCTTCCAATTCTAATGAAAGTCCGGAGTCGATAATTGTAAGGCAGTTCAACTAATGGGACAAGTGACGGAAATTCAATTTCAGGCTCAAATAAATCAATCCGCACATCGTGTGAAAAAGGGAATGCTTGACAAATCACGCGTAACCCTGTGTGTTTTCATGTGCTTCTTCCTGGCGTTCAACCCATTTTCATTGTTTTTCGGAAGCGATGATCTGCAACCATTGGGAGCAGACAGTGCTGATCCGCTTGTTTACAAATTACGTCATAGAACGCTGCAGGCAATTGGAAACGATGAATCCCCGTTCGAATTTGATTCAACAAATGATGACTGGCTTCATGAAAACATAATCCGAAACGGCTTCATTTGGTTGTTGAACATGTTTATCGTTGTTTTTGTACTCAATCGACTCCTCGTTTGGGGCGAGCCTGTGGCCGATGGTGAAGCATCGTCTTGGAAGCAATTCCATCAGACGAAACATCAAGCATCAAGATACATCAGTGACGGAAACTTCAAAGAAGGTCAAAGGCAACTTTTGGACTCGCTACAGTATCTCAACCGTCCACACCCTTCATCAAGTGGTGAATTTACGTCTGTTGTGTGGCAGATTTTCCGACACATTCTGAATGGCATCTGGATTGGACGGTACTTCTCACGTAAGCGCCGATCTCCAGCTCAGCCTGTCCTTGTCGTGCGCAAATCACATGCCGCATCGGCCCTTGTGTATCACCAGTTGCACCAGCTTCATCTTATTGGAGTCGATGCCATTGATACGAGCAGTCTTGGTGGCCTTAACCTTGCTTTATCCGCCGTCAATTTGGCAGAAAGCGCTGGCATCGGTAAAGATGGTCTCTCATACAAACAACGCGCCGACATTTACATCAATGCCGCTGTTGAATGCCGTTTAGCTTTACCTCGATTCCTTGGCACTATTCTGTTCCATTACTTCATGGGAAGAGCCAAGCGCCATGTCAGGAAAGCCAAAAATGTTGACAACGAAGATGTTTCTGCCCTTGATTGGATGGTTTCCAACACTTCTTTAATGCGACGTTTCCTAGCTGACACTGACAACATGGCCGCTATTTTGAAATGTGGAAAATCTATGAGTTACTATCCATTTTCTGATGATACCCCTACAGGTATGGTCATTGACGCCCTCTTTTTAATCTTTTTAATGACCCCCTCAATTTCAGCGAAACCTGTGGATCGGTTAACCTTTGCTTTCAAAATGCATTTATTGAAGTTGCTTTGTGATAAGTTGCTGCAAGGCGATGAAACGGAACGCCAAGAAGACTTTATCGAAATATCGCACATTCTTGTCAATCTAGCTACGAATGGTTCGGTGCAAAAAACATGCGAAAACGATGAATGGGATAGCGCATGTGCTACACGTGGAGATGAACTGTGCACATGGTGGACACATTTGATAACGTGTGGCCTATATTGGCGGTACGGTGACACTTCAAAGTCGCAGAAGCATTATGCTGTCATTCGAAAGTGTCCACCCACGCTTTTGAGCAATGATCTTGCTCTGGCCTCGGGACTTGCCATGTGCTCACGCAAATTGTGTATTGACAATAACGACAAGAAGGAGTGTGCAAAAGCTGTTTGGGTTCATGTGAAAAAGTCGTTTAATCACATCCGTAAGGAAACACGGTTTTGTCCCCGCAAGGCAGCCCCTACTGTGGCCGGACTTCACGTGAGTTTCTTGTGAGAAGTATTAGTTGTTTCCTGATAAGCATGTCAATACTATCTGGATAGGAGGATTACCCCTGTTTTTTTTCAGAAAACGATTGAAAGCATAACTTACCAATGGTTGTTGACAAGCACCATTGACGTTTGGCACTTCCAATTGGCGGACGACAAGCCATACTGGGAGCAAAGAACCTCCTCCCAACTACGACGACACTTCCAAGACATCCTGGGTCGCTTGAAATCGCTAGGATTGGTCTCTGATAAACGGAAGGTAAAAAATATGCACATCAGCAAAAAGATATTTTGATTAATCAAAACATGTGTTCCAGATTGAAACTTTCAAGTTCCTCGGTCGTGCTTTGAGCGGGGCCAACCCCATGGCAACGGTAGAACTGTTCAGGAAGATTGAAGGGGACCATAGGAACGCGGAATACGAAATTAAACAAGCAGATAATTCATCGACACTGAGTCTAACAGATATCCAGAATCACTATGACGTTTTTAAGCGAATGCAAAAAGATGTCTCTGGGATTTCATCCACCAGAAGATCTTAATTTAATAATACTTAAACTATTGTATTGCCATAGAACAATTATATTTAGTCATGTTTTGATATTTATGTCATTTATTTTTGTCCATTTAATAAAAATAAAACACATCAATCAGTTTTGGTCGTTTTTATTATAAACACGTATTTTACAGACATAAATAACATTTGAACTTTTTTAAATTAAGTAACGTTGTTAATTACCTTCAACACGGGGTCTTCTTCTGGTTTGTATCCAGTCAACCGGGAACAACTGACTGGTAATTTGTCGACGTTTTCGCTTAAGATGTGCCAATCGTATATATCTGTCGCATGCCATTGGACGTAGGACTGAATCAAATCCACAGTCGCATCAGCGAGAGCTTTGGAACAACTTTGCTCAAGAATTGGCTTATGACAGTCGCGGTAGCACTCTTGGAATGAACAAAGAAGTGAAAGTTCGCGTTCGTACTTATCCAGTTCATTGTTACTGAACACCTAAAAGGAAACATTTAAAGTAAGGAATGTTGAAAATGTACGGGTTGTGACCTTTCCGAGATGGGCTCGATTCATCTCCTTTGCTTCCTCGACAGCTTTTGCGTGACAATAGTGATCACATTTGAGAAACGTGATTGGTTCCGTTTCTTCCAAGCAGGGACGAGAATTCAGGAACTGGCTACGTTTGAACTGACAGAGAAAGTTTGACGGCGAAAAAACACGATCTGCAGATTCGTCACCGCAATGATCGATGTAGCATTTTGTTTGTTCCTCGGCGACGTTGCAATACTTTGTAAAATCTTCATAGTTAAGGATTTTAGGATGGAATGGAAAGTCGTAAAAATCAGTAGTGTTAATACCCATTGCTTTTTCGAAGTTTGTTTTCCAATCGCTGTTGCACTCCTAGAATAACACAGTTATACAATAAATCGTTTAGAATAAGTAACAAACTTCAAAGCAACCAGGATCTGTCGAATTTTGCCCCGAGGCGAACATAAATTCACGTTTCACCCGTCGTAAGTTGCTATCAACCCGATCACTAAGTAATTCGCGCTGCTGACTGTTGGCCAAAGATACAGCTAGCTTATTAGCTAACATGAACAAAACGATCACGAAAACTAATACACCTAGCCCAATCGATCCACGCATCACTAATATCCTTCTTTGTCGCTTGTTAGGTGAAGCCATGCGTAAAGTCTGCCGATAATCGCTTAACCAAATCATCTAAAAATATATATTTTTCAAGACATAAAACAAATCACGTTAAGTTGTGAGAACATTCATATTTACGAGACTTATTAGTTCAACGCATGCAAATTGATTCGGGGTATCAACTTATTGAAGGTCAGCAAACATCCGCGCAGACGACACCCCTAGTCATTTAAAACGTCCGGGAAATTCGCCGCCTTGCGGGGTGAGACAAGAGATGTGTGTCATCCTCTACTCCACTCAAATGACCTGATTAAGCTGTACCGGATTTCTTATAAGTAGCATTTCTCGCAAGAAAAACGATTGCTTGGAAGATGAGTGAAATACAAATTGCGTCGGGTTGACGTGGGCCAAAATTGGAACTTGCTTTGGTTGTTTTCAATCAGGATTATATAAGTTCAGTATTCTTCAATTTCTTATCGCTTAAAAATCATATGTCTGACCGATGGAGTTAAAAAAATGCCAACGACGTTAGAATAGATGGTTTTTTACAAGTTATCAACGATATTGTCCGTTCAATGTTTACTTAACAGTGTCAAAAACACCATGCAATTCAATTAAGGTTTATTTTCAAAGTGCATTGCATAATTTTATAAGCATAACATTAATATTAAGAGAAGTTTAAAAACTGAACACCTCGCCATAGCTTGCCCGAGACAAGCCAAGCCGACGGTGATTGAAAACGCTGCAAAAGAAAACTAATATTAAAACTTTTAAATTTACTACAACTGAACTCACATTTGAAGGAGAAGCCCGGATGATGCACCATTAATGAATTCTAATTGGAGTGGCAAGGTTTACCTATTACTCCGGGAGTAAAGAATCCACCCATCATGAAGAATCTTTACTCCCTGTTGACGCAATACAACTTGGCTTTGCAAATTAGGTAACAACGAAATGGGAACAATACTGAAATAAAGGTAACTGCACACAACTTGCAACGAGAGGGCACATCGACTGAAATATGCCTATGGCAAAGAGTTTCTTCAAGTTAGCTGCACACAAAAAAATGGAAAGACAACGCAAAGCGTATTCTTAAAAGAGACGCCAAAAACGTAGTTTAAAGACCACGTCGGCGTAGTCTAAAGACTACGTCGGCGTAGTGTTTCGATAAAAGCGTAGTCAAAAGAATACGCTTTGTGAAATGCGCTGCCCGCGCACGCGTTTGCAGTTACAAGTCCGTGTTTTACTTGCGTTTTTGACTTTGTTCTATCACTTGTTTTACCCTTTATGTTTTGAAACGTGATGTGTTTCCATTTTAGGTGTGATTTAGAAGATCATCCGCCAGTACCACGCGTCTATGAACTCTCCGACACATTGCAGCATTGAGAATGCCTGTGATTCGCGACATGGTAAGCCGTTTCTTTGCAAATAAGGTGAAAGCTTGATAGATGTTTACAGGAATTGCTCAGACTCGTCGTCAGCGATACCACAAATGCCTCATTAGGATTTGTAATGACCGAGTGTGAGTTTATGACGCTCATCCTGCTTTGCATACACATTATATATATATTCTTTTTCAGACGTGCCCAAAACTAGACAGTCCGCGCTTTGAACCAGTGATCCGAACTGGTAACACGTATCAAGAAGTTCCTCTCATCTCGCTTCAACAGAACAGACAAAAGAAGAAGCAAAATCGAAGATTCCTACCGTCAACGATGCCACGAAAACCTGATGACGGCGAACACTGCCAACAAATGAATGAAGCCACATTAATCCTTCATCTGTATTGTTTGTTTATGCAAATGCTTTGATGTGTTTTGTTCTGTTAGCCTCATATTTGTTTTTTTGTTTTATTAACAGAACTGTGCTTCAAGTTATTATATTTTCCGACTGTTTTCCAATAAATACGTATTGCTGATAACATTTGTTAATACTGACAACCGTTTACAAGCTGTTTGAAGCATTGCCAGGGGCAAAACGAAGCAAAAAAGCGCTTTCAAAGCCAACGTCGAAAGACTACGCTCGAGCGTACAGTTTTACAAAAGCGTAGTCTTTAGAAGACACCCCGGCGTACAATCCTTGTGCACCACGCTTTGCGTATTCTAAAGAGTACGCTCAGTGTAGTCTTTAGTGTACGCTTTTTTTTGTGTGTGCGACTCACTTGTTTAAAACGGACAAACGTTGATTCTAGCCATCTTCAATCAAGGTTCAATAAAATCTGAGTCAATCAATTTCAGTAACACTTTGTGTACCTAACTTCTGTCGTTAACCAACACCAGTTTTGGACAGCTGACCGACTTCCGGATCGGACAGCCGGACATTTTAGACAAGATATGTCCGTAATATATCCGGTCAGTAAAAAATGAGGTATTTAATAAAATTGGACAATCAGACATTTATTTGTGGGTTTTATTGACCTAAAATTAAAAAAATCGAAATCTGTTTGGCACCAGTGTAGTTCCGAATTGGACATCGGACATGTCCGGAACGGACGTGTTGTTAGGGTGTTGATTTGTACAAGTTTTATGACATTTTCTATTTATTCAACCACAATAAAGAAAAAATAAACTAACTCCAAATTGCAAGTAATTTTTTGAAAACGATGTGAATACTAGAGATTTGATGGTGGTAACAGGCATCATTTCGAATTTCTTTAAAAAATATTGTATTATTTAATAAAATCTCTTGTTAGAAAGTAAATAAGGTTAAGAAAACTCACACAATTAAAAACGCCCGGATGATGCAGCATCGATAAATGCTAATTGGAGTGAGAAGATTTACCTATCATTCCGGGAGTAAAGAATCTACCCTTTACGGGGATTTTTCACTCCCTTACGTCGCTGTATATTTCAGCTTCACAAACTAGCTAGCACAACAACATATTTAATAGGCATAAGAAAACACTGTGGGAAAAACTATAGTCAGCTTGCTACTAGCATGTGGCGGTATCCGTTGGGCCAACTGAGCACTTGGAAAGAGAGCTTACATATAAAAAATTTCACTCCTGTTCAAAGGTAAACAACCGCTGGTTCAATCAGTTGTTTCGTAAAAAACGAGAACTTTTGCAACATCGCATAGATAAGTAAAAAATGCTTACTTGCAAAGTCCACATTTAAGAACTGTCTAAAGTGTTTTTTACGAATCAGCATTATTACTAAATAAACCGGATAATCGCTTGTTATTTTACGACGACGAAGTTTAAATTGGCTTATTGATGCCTTTGAAACATCCGTTGGATCTTTTTTATAGTTTTAGTCCGTCGTGAAAAGCTAAGTTTTCTATGCCGATGATAGAAATTACTTTTGGTTTATGTCATGATAGTTAGCGATATCAGTGCTCTTTTGAACATAAACGAATATGAACAATATGCATCCGTAATATATCCGGTCAGTAAAAAATGAGGTATTTAATAAAATTGGACAATCAGACATTTATTTGTGGGTTTTATTGACCTAAAATTAAAAAAATCGAAATCTGTTTGGCACCAGTGTAGTTCCGAATTGGACATCGGACATGTCCGGAACGGACGTGTTGTTAGGGTGTTGATTTGTACAAGTTTTATGACATTTTCTATTTATTCAACCACAATAAAGAAAAAATAAACTAACTCCAAATTGCAAGTAATTTTTTGAAAACGATGTGAATACTAGAGATTTGATGGTGGTAACAGGCATCATTTCGAATTTCTTTAAAAAATATTGTATTATTTAATAAAATCTCTTGTTAGAAAGTAAATAAGGTTAAGAAAACTCACACAATTAAAAACGCCCGGATGATGCAGCATCGATAAATGCTAATTGGAGTGAGAAGATTTACCTATCATTCCGGGAGTAAAGAATCTACCCTTTACGGGGATTTTTCACTCCCTTACGTCGCTGTATATTTCAGCTTCACAAACTAGCTAGCACAACAACATATTTAATAGGCATAAGAAAACACTGTGGGAAAAACTATAGTCAGCTTGCTACTAGCATGTGGCGGTATCCGTTGGGCCAACTGAGCACTTGGAAAGAGAGCTTACATATAAAAAATTTCACTCCTGTTCAAAGGTAAACAACCGCTGGTTCAATCAGTTGTTTCGTAAAAAACGAGAACTTTTGCAACATCGCATAGATAAGTAAAAAATGCTTACTTGCAAAGTCCACATTTAAGAACTGTCTAAAGTGTTTTTTACGAATCAGCATTATTACTAAATAAACCGGATAATCGCTTGTTATTTTACGACGACGAAGTTTAAATTGGCTTATTGATGCCTTTGAAACATCCGTTGGATCTTTTTTATAGTTTTAGTCCGTCGTGAAAAGCTAAGTTTTCTATGCCGATGATAGAAATTACTTTTGGTTTATGTCATGATAGTTAGCGATATCAGTGCTCTTTTGAACATAAACGAATATGAACAATATGCAAAAAAGGTCAGTCTTTGCGGAAGCACTTATAACTGTTTCACTATAAAATCTTTTGCAGCTTGTGCGATAGAGCCAAGTTGCGAGAAATTTTCAGTAAAGAAGCGAACCAACCAAAATCTGATTTGTATGTAAATCGTAAAAGTTTTTATATGCAAAAAATGTGTATCAGAGTTTCGATAGTTCAGATTTATTCAATAACAAAAAACCAATACACTCTGCAACTAATAGTTGTACCTTTTAAGTACGCATTACTGTCTTGTGACATAGCAGTTTGAGAATGCATTGAAAGTCGAACCTTCAAAAAACAAAAATTTGTAAAAAATATAAAAAATATAATAAGATAAGAAAAACTCACTAATATAAATAAAAACGCCCGGATGATGCACCATCGATAAATGCTAATAGGAGTGAGAACATTCGTTTATCACTATGGGAGTAAAGAATTTACCCTTTGCGGAAATTCTTCACTCCCTTCTTCGCTGTAGAATTCTGAGTCACAAACCAACTAGCTTAACAAGATCGGCATGTGTAAACAACGAGTGAAACAAAATTATTACGCACAGTTCGCTACTTGCTTGTGACAGTGACCTTCGAATGAAATGATCATTATCAAAATGGAGCATAACTTACTTATAAAAAACATCTGTTTTGATTGAAGGTGAACAAATGCTGACCCCATCAATCGTCATGAAAAATAACGGGTACTGCCGCATCGCGCATTTAAATGTTAAAAAAACGGCTTGAGTACATTTTGTTAAAACTTTTGAGCCGTCTACGGTGCTCTTCACAAATCAGTTTCACTGCTAAGTATGGATGACCGCTTGACATTTAACGACACAATAATCAAAAGTGGAGCATCTGTTGACACCTTCTGAAACATTAGCTTCAACGCATTTTTCATTACTAGTCAGTTGCAGAAGCTGTAACCGTTTGACACGCAAACTCTCATTTGTGTTCGGGAAGTTTTCACTCCCTTTTGTTTATCACAGTACGGTTTCACTTTCTAAGCAACACAACAAAGCATTCTGCAAAGAGAAGCAATGTGTGAAAAAACTGCGCTCAATTACTACTTGCGTGTGACAGTGACCTTCGAATGATCATTATCAAAAAATGGGGACATTGGTTACATAAAAAAACATCTGTCCTTTTTTGTAGGTGAACAAACGCTGAACCTTTCAATTACCGCGGGAATTAATGGGTGTGTGGGCGTGTTCCCTCTTTGTAGTTTGGTTTAGAGCCAGTGATATCCATCGAAGAGTCCTTTTCGCCCTTTCCGGTCTGAGATGACTTTTCAATGGGCGATCCTGGTCGACTGATGGCCCAGTGCTGGATCAAAATGCACGCACGCCCTTCGAAATCGTGAACAAATCCCTCGTTTTGTGTGGGCGTGTTGCCTCTTTGTAGTTTGGTTTAGAGCCGGAGGTGTCCATCGAAGAGCCCTTTACGGTCTGGGATGACTTTTCAAAGGGCGATCCTGGCCGACTGATGGCCCAGTGCTGGATCAAAATGCACGCACGCCCTTCGAAATCGTGAACAAATCCCTCGTTTTGTGTGGGCGTGTTGCCTCTTTGTAGTTTGGTTTAGAGCCGGAGGTGTCCATCGAAGAGCCCTTTACGGTCTGGGATGACTTTTCAAAGGGCGATCCTGGCCGACTGATGGCCCAGTGCTGGCTCAAAATGCACGCACGCCCTTCGTAATCGTGAACAAATCCTTCGTTTTGTGTGGGCGTGTTGCCTCTTTGTAGTTTGGTTTAGAGCCGGATGTGTCCATCGAAGAGTCCTTTTCGGTCTGGGATGACTTTTCAATGGGCGATCCTGGCTGATTGATGGCCCAACGCCGCTCAAAATGCACGCACGCCCTTCGTAATCGTGAACAAATCCTTCGTTTTGTGTGGGCGTGTTGTCTCTTTGTAGTTTGGTTTAGAGCCGGATGTGTCCATCGAAGAGTCCTTTTCGGTCTGGGATGACTTTTCAAAGGGCGATCCTGGCCGACTGATGGCCCAGTGCTGGCTCAAAATGCACGCACGCCCTTCGTAATAGTGAACAAATCCTTCGTTTTGTGTGGGCGTGTTGCCTCTTTGTAGTTTGGTTTAGAGCCGAAGGTGTCCATCGAAAAGGCCTTTTCGGTCTGGGATGACTTTTCAATGGGCGATCCTGGTCGACTGATGGCCCAGCGCTGGCTCAAAATGCACGCACGCCCTTCGTAATCGTGAACAAATCCTTCGTTTTGTGTGGGCGTGTTGCCTCTTTGTAGTTTGGTTTAGAGCCGGATGTGTCCATCGAAGAGTCCTTTTCGGTCTGGGATGACTTTTCAAAGGGCGATCCCGGCTGATTGATGGCCCAACGCCGCTCAAAATGCACGCACGCCCTTCGTAATCGTGAACAAATCCTTCGTTTTGTGTGGGCGTGTTGCCTCTTTGTAGTTTGGTTTAGAGCCGGATGTGTCCATCGAAGAGTCCTTTTCGGTCTGGGATGACTTTTCAACGGGCGATCTTGGACAACTGATGGCCCAGCGCCGGCTCGAAAGACACGCACGCTCTTCGAAATCACGAGCAAATCCCTCGTTTTGTGTGGGCGTGTTCCCTCTTTGTAGTCTGGTTTGGAGCCAGTGATGTCCATCGAAGATCCCTTTTCGGTCTGGGATGACTTTTCAACGGGCGATCTTGGACAACTGATGGCCCAGCGCCGGCTCGAAAGACACGCACGCTCTTCGAAATCACGAGCAAATCCCTCGTTTTGTGTGGGCGTGTTGCCTCTTTGTAGTTTGGTTTAGAGCCGAAGGTGTCCATCGAAGATCCCTTTTCGGTCTGGGATGACTTTTCAACGGGCGATCTTGGACAACTGATGGCCCAGCGCCGGCTCGAAAGACACGCACGCTCTTCGAAATCACGAGCAAATCCCTCGTTTTGTGTGGGCGTGTTGCCTCTTTGTAGTTTGGTTTAGAGCCGAAGGTGTCCATCGAAGATCCCTTTTCGGTCTGGGATGACTTTTCAACGGGCGATCTTGGACAACTGATGGCCCAGCGCCGGCTCGAAAGACACGCACGCCCTTCGTAATCGTGAACAAATCCTTCGTTTTGTGTGGGCGTGTTGCCTCTTTGTAGTTTGGTTTAGAGCCGGATGTGTCCATAGAAGAGTCCTTTTCGGTCTGGGATGACTTTTCAAAGGGCGATCCCGGCTGATTGATGGCCCAACGCCGCTCAAAATGCACGCACGCCCTTCGTAATCGTGAACAAATCCTTCGTTTTGTGTGGGCGTGTTGCCTCTTTGTAGTTTGGTTTAGAGCCGAAGGTGTCCATCGAAAAGGCCTTTTCGGTCTGGGATGACTTTTCAATGGGCGATCCTGGCCGACTGATGGCCCAGTGCTGGCTCAAAATGCACGCACGCCCTTCGTAATCGTGAACAAATCCTTCGTTTTGTGTGGGCGTGTTGCCTCTTTGTAGTTTGGTTTAGAGCCGGATGTGTCCATCGAAGAGTCCTTTTCGGTCTGGGATGACTTTTCAAAGGGCGATCCTGGCCGACTGATGGCCCAGTGCTGGCTCAAAATGCACGCACGCCCTTCGTAATCGTGAACAAATCCTTCGTTTTGTGTGGGCGTGTTGCCTCTTTGTAGTTTGGTTTAGAGCCGGATGTGTCCATCGAAGAGTCCTTTTCGGTCTGGGATGACTTTTCAAAGGGCGATCCCGGCTGATTGATGGCCCAACGCCGCTCAAAATGCACGCACGCCCTTCGTAATCGTGAACAAATCCTTCGTTTTGTGTGGGCGTGTTGCCTCTTTGTAGTTTGGTTTAGAGCCGAAGGTGTCCATCGAAAAGGCCTTTTCGGTCTGGGATGACTTTTCAAAGGGCGATCCTGGCCGACTGATGGCCCAGCGCTGGCTCAAAATGCACGCACGCCCTTCGTAATCGTGAACAAATCCTTCGTTTTGTGTGGGCGTGTTGCCTCTTTGTAGTTTGGTTTAGAGCCGAAGGTGTCCATCGAAGAGCCCTTTACGGTCTGGGATGACTTTTCAAGGAGCGATCCCGGCTGATTGATGGCCCAACGCCGCTCAAAATGCACGCACGCCCTTCGTAATCGTGAACAAATCCTTCGTTTTGTGTGGGCGTGTTGCCTCTTTGTAGTTTGGTTTAGAGCCGGATGTGTCCATCGAAGAGTCCTTTTCGGTCTGGGATGACTTTTCAATGGGCGATCCTGGCCGACTGATGGCCCAGTGCTGGATCAAAATGCACGCACGCCCTTCGAAATCGTGAACAAATCCCTCGTTTTGTGTGGGCGTGTTGCCTCTTTGTAGTTTGGTTTAGAGCCGGAGGTGTCCATCGAAGAGCCCTTTACGGTCTGGGATGACTTTTCAAAGGGCGATCCTGGCCGACTGATGGCCCAGTGCTGGATCAAAATGCACGCACGCCCTTCGAAATCGTGAACAAATCCCTCGTTTTGTGTGGGCGTGTTGCCTCTTTGTAGTTTGGTTTAGAGCCGGATGTGTCCATCGAAGAGTCCTTTTCGGTCTGGGATGACTTTTCAATGGGCGATCCTGGCCGACTGATGGCCCAGTGCTGGATCAAAATGCACGCACGCCCTTCGAAATCGTGAACAAATCCCTCGTTTTGTGTGGGCGTGTTGCCTCTTTGTAGTTTGGTTTAGAGCCGGAGGTGTCCATCGAAGAGCCCTTTACGGTCTGGGATGACTTTTCAAAGGGCGATCCTGGCCGACTGATGGCCCAGTGCTGGATCAAAATGCACGCACGCCCTTCGAAATCGTGAACAAATCCCTCGTTTTGTGTGGGCGTGTTGCCTCTTTGTAGTTTGGTTTAGAGCCGGATGTGTCCATCGAAGAGTCCTTTTCGGTCTGGGATGACTTTTCAATGGGCGATCCTGGCCGACTGATGGCCCAGTGCTGGATCAAAATGCACGCACGCCCTTCGAAATCGTGAACAAATCCCTCGTTTTGTGTGGGCGTGTTGCCTCTTTGTAGTTTGGTTTAGAGCCGGAGGTGTCCATCGAAGAGTCCTTTTCGGTCTGGGATGACTTTTCAATGGGCGATCCTGGCCGACTGATGGCCCAGTGCTGGATCAAAATGCACGCACGCCCTTCGAAATCGTGAACAAATCCCTCGTTTTGTGTGGGCGTGTTGCCTCTTTGTAGTTTGGTTTAGAGCCGGATGTGTCCATCGAAGAGTCCTTTTCGGTCTGGGATGACTTTTCAAAGGGCGATCCTGGCCGACTGATGGCCCAGTGCTGGATCAAAATGCACGCACGCCCTTCGAAATCGTGAACAAATCCCTCGTTTTGCTTGGGCGTGTTCCCTTTTGTAGTTTGGTTCAGAGCCGGATGTGTCCATCGACGAGTCCTTATCGCTTTGGGATGACTTTTCAATTCAATCTAACAATGGGCATAACGCCTATTGTTAGATTGAATTATTTGGCATAATTTTTTTCTACTGCGTTAAAAACCGTTGATTCAATAACTCAGAAAACGCACGAATATGGCAGACAAACAGTTTTATTTAAAGTAAATTCGTACAAATAATTTATGTGTTATTGTCGTAACTATTATTGGAATAGTAGTTGTGTGTGGATTCTGAAGTTTTACAGTTTATAGCTTAGTTGGATATGTAATGTTGTGTACTTGCCTAAATTTATCAACACGGACGGGCATGGAAATCTCAACACTTAGAAATACAATTCGTAAGCAAACTGATCCATTTCCAAAAACAATGCGGTCAGCTAAAACCAAAACTTACAATATCGATTATTAGAAGTCAAAAAAACTCACACAATAAAACTCCCGGATGATGCACCATTTAGTTGAGTAAAATAAAGTAATAAGTCACACTTATTACTTGGGGAGTAAAAAATGCATCCTTAATGATGCCTTTTTACCCCCTTTCGTTACAGTGCATTTCGGCTTCACAAACTAGGTGATACAACAAAACAGTTAATCAGCGTAACGAAACAACGTTTAGAAACAAAGTAACTGTGCTGTACTTGCAACTTTCTTCTGGCAGTGACCTTCGAACGAGCTGACCGCCTTCGAAATTAGGACATCACTTACATATAAAAAACATCTCTCTGTTTTGAGGGCCGACAGCCGATCCCCATCAGTCGCCGTAGGGCTGCCTATGTGTTAGTCAGAAACCGTTCCAAATTCCCAAGAATTAATTCGCCCGAAATTAGGATGAAGCATTTCAGATATGTCGTAGCCTATGGTTTATTTCCACCGATTACCTTGAGTTTATGTCGTGACTGTTGGCAATATCAACTGCGTTTTGAAATTAGACGGACAATGCGAAACTGGTCAGTGGTCGCAAAAGAAACTGTTCTTCATTCTGTATGATGCATTAAACACTAAACTGAAGTCGTTTTTTTACGTTTTTTAACACCATGTCTTTTCTATAAATAAAGGATTTTGCTAAGAAGTAACTTTCCATAAAAACACCTAAAATTGATCAACTGGAATATCGCAGTTTATTACATTTTTTTCTCAAAAGATAACAATATAATAGTATTCAAATTAAACGTAACAAAGAACATAGCACATCGTGATCCATCACAGTAAGGGTTATAAAAAACAAGAAAAAACAGCCCAATCTCGTGCAAATGCGAAAATTTCTGCATGCTGTTGAAGTCACAAACAAGATTTTAACTTTGTAGGACTCAACATTATGTACTTATCTGGATGCCATAATTATGAAAGATCACCACCTTAAGACCATTTTAATAAACATTTTGATGTAAGCCTAAAACTTTTGAGAATAATAAGGCTCACTAATACCCTCCCGCGCGCTGAAGGTGAAATATTTCACCGGGTTTCACCGGGTTTCGCTGACCACTTTTTGTGAACGCCTATAACTTTTTTTTGAACATCCAAGTTTTGAAAAAATTTTGTTTGGAGGTGTGAATCCCTCCGGGGCATCGATACAGCTCAGAAACAGGAGGATTGGAACATGATTTAAGGAGATAAAGCCGCTGATAGCGTAAGAGATCACTGTGTGAACTTTGATCTTTCTGGCAAAGTGTCACGAACGCCAAGATTTGCGTTTCGCATAGGACGGGCGATTTTCTAGGAAGGTCGGCTGGAGTTGCTAGGAAGAATGCGCACAATTCTTCCTAGCACGCACAGCGGACCTTCCTAGCAATTTCTGGCGATCTTCCTAGCGATTTCGCCTTTCTTCCTAGCAAAGCCCCCTGTTATTTCGCCTCCTTTTTTTCTCTGCAGCCCGCTTTCGCTCTTGATCCCCTGCCTTCAATACACATTTAATACTGGCAAATAGTTCATTTTTACTACAAACAAGTACCACAGAACATTAAAAATCACAAGAAAATATATAAAATGCGCCAAATATGGTCAGGAATAACAAATACAAAGAATGGAGTAGTTTGGGACACCTTCATGTGGGATTCTGGAAAGATTCTGGTTGGGCCGAGCAATGTAACAGAAGGGAGAGGAGATAACGAATGGCGGTGGCTGGGAAATGATTAAGGAAGCTGCCTGTCGGTGCGGAAGTGCGTTTTAGGTCGGAACCACTAAAAATTATATATAATTAAGCAGCTAATCGACCTCTCGTTCAACGCCGCAAAGCAAACGAACCTTATTCAGCTCGGGACATAATAAGAAGCTGGAAATAGAGAAACAACGGATGGAGGTAGCTGGGAGATGCTCGAGGAAGTCGCTTGTCAAAGTAGAATCGCTGTTTGTGTCGGAATCGCTGAAAGTATATATAATTCAACAGGTATCGACTTCTAGTTCAACGCCGCAAAGCAAACAAACCTTATTCAGCTATGGGACATGATTAGGAGACGCAAAATGGATGGCGGTGGGAGATGCTTGGGGTTGTCCTGTTGTTGGGAGACGGCTGAAGAGCCATAGTTCGGTCGGAACCGCTGAAACTTTTACAGTTAGCTTTAATGAAAGAAACAACAGATTCTTACCTACTACGATGGTAACGCTTGATGTACGCTCAACAAGGGTTCGATTGGAGCTTACTCATTGCGTGAGCTTCGGAAGTGGTTTCAGAAACGGCTCTGATGCTGCCACTTGACATTGCTGCCACGGAGGATAGGCCTTCATCGGAAGTCCGTTGAGCACCCCATCCTCTCATAGTTTGGTCGTAAGAACCTTCGAACTCACCTCAAGAACCTTACTAAGAACCGTTAAAGAACCTTGGTTTGCTAAATAAGGCAACTAAGGTTCTTTAAGACAGTTTTTCTCCGTTAAGAACCTCAGTTCAATTCACCTGAATCCTGACGGTTCTTCACAGTTTTGTTAAGACAAAATATGGGTGTTTTTTCTTAACGAACCCGGTAACGGTTCGTTACAATTCTTAACTGTCTAAGGTTCTTGGGACCAAACTATGAGAGGATGGGGCAGCCTCATGACTTTTTCCTTATCCGGACCATCTCTTTGCTGGATGAATGCTCCGACGATCGCTATCAGCTCATCTGAAAAACAGCCTACATTATGTTTTTATCGCAACCAAAACTTCTTCACGCGTGCGATGCTCCACGACTTCACTGTTGTCACCAATGATCGACGCCGTGGCCGACGGCCTTTCTCGACATTTTATCAAAAAGGCGGGCAATTCACCGCTCGACATATCGTTAATGTGCTGGCTTTATTTCGGCGTATTTCACAGTGAAGGCACAGAGAGAGCGTTCGAATCCGGCGAACTCAAAAATCCAGGGCCATAGTCGGATAACAGTCGGCTGCAACGGCATCCAAATAGAACAGATAAGGTTTTTTGATGTCCAAATCAGCCGGAATGTCAATGCAAAGCACGCTTCAGGTTGTCGAAGACCTATAAACTTCAACGGTCTGAACAGTTCACGGGCCAAGGGTGATGTGATGTTCGCGGTCGCGATAATAGTTTGGAATCAACAAATATGTTTCACCGATTTCAGAAAGTTTGACATTTAATCGATTCAGATAAGTGCTTTCAGCAACAGCAAGTTCGAGGCCGATGAAGGAGTTCAGAAGCGGCCGGATTCGAGATGACACGCATGGTGCAGCGGATGTCGAAGGTAGCACCCGAGACGGTATCCGTGAAAACGGTCGGATCTTGCTGCCAAACCGATGGAACGTGGGAAATTCACTACGAATGAGTGGCACAGCTAAATTGGGCTTAACAGGTGATTCAAGGATGAACTCCGGCGCCGGACCGCGCTGCACATCCGAGCAGGGGCCTCCAGGCGTCCACGTCGTTTTGTTAGATGCGGCATCGGGGGTCCGTTAGGGTACATGGGGCCCAGGTACACGCGATGATCATAGTCGAAAAGTCGGCCCATTGGAAGTTGACGATGAAGGGGTTAAAGATGTGGGAGGGGCCATCGGCGAAGTAATCAGGTCGAAATGGCGGTGTTCCACGATGGCTTTCACGACGCCGTAGTTCTGCCCTTCGCCAGAATTCCAATGTGTGACGTGACGGCGGCCGAGCATCATATAGAAGTCCATTCAAGCGCGGTTCCGGCATGTCGGGAGTCTAATGAGTGCCCGCTCGTTAAGGTCCGAACATGTCTTCAACCGGTGGCATCAGTCTCTCGGTGGAAATCCACGTTCCAACGTTTTTCTTTGAAGAAGATGCACCGGCAAATCCTTCGTTGCCAATGGCAGGCTTTAGTCGGGGATTCACGTTGACGAATGTAAGAATGTAATTGACTTCATTGTCGGCAGGCTTGGCAGCTTTATCGTCAGCAGCGATACGCTTTTCGTGCTAATTGCGGTTCCGCGTGACGTCTTCGTTGGCTTCTCAGCGGTGGCATCCTTGCCGGCCTCGACCTGCTCGGCATCGTTGTCTTAGATGGCGTCAGTCTAGACAGAGGCGTTGCGAGTGCGATGGTTGAGACGTTGCCGAGGTTTGGAGATTTCGGCTTGGAAGCCATCGGAGCTGGCATCTTCGGTTTTGCGAAACTTGTGCGGGGAAAAGCTTTTGTCTAAACAGTGACCAAAAACAACGTTGGGAACGTAGCGGAAGCTCGTGATGACGGACTTGTCCGCAGGGCCTAAAACATTAGCCGCCTCGGGACCGTTCCTGCTCCTTAATAACGTCGAAAACGCCTCCTCATCGTTGGCAAGGCTGCGCAGGAAATACTTTCCGAAGGTGCTGATTGATTGTCATTTCAACGACGTTGATCGAATCCACCACGATTCTGATCATGACCTCATCGAGATCCTTATAGCCTTAGGCTAACTGGCTTGAAATCGTTCCATAGGACAATTCCTTAACGCACACTCCGACACGGGGTTTCACGAAACTCAAAGACGAGCTCAATAGAGCTGGCCCCTAGATACTTCCGCAACAACATGACTCTGAACACAACGGTTTGCCGAAACGCAACCATCGGGATCACAAGGAAGGCGTATTTCACCGATCAAACATACCCCAATAACGTTCCAAAGGTCAGGAATCAAGAAAAAAAGACATTCTTAGCAGAAAGACTTACCGTGTCCCACTTGCTTTGATGTTACCACTGGATGCGATTGAAATCAGGATAAGCATTATCGATAAGCTTCGAGTCTTCATTTGTCTTTGTCGAAGTTCTTTTTGGATTCCTGAAGGCATTGGATATATAAAAAACTGAAACGTAAAAATAGGAAAAATGCCTAACTTACACCACGTTATCGCCTGACAGCAAATCCCCTCCTCCCAGGCTGGTACAAGCAAGTCCAGACCGCCGACTGAGACCTTTACCGAGATGTCCCTTTTCTTCACAACTGCGACGGTCATCTTCTTTAGCATCGTGACTGCTAACGATTTTCGGAAGCTTCGGAGAGGGTTACGTTGCCCTATCGGTGTCCGGACTGATGGTTCCTGGTTTCGATGTGAAGGGGGCGTGTTGAAACGGGGCACTCTGGAAAGTTGAAGATGGAAATATATAAGTGTCAAGTAACCCTCGGGTAGCTCAAAACTCACCTTGTAACCTGCACAAACCGTCGATAACAACAAGCCTCAACTCCTTGGGATGGATCTGGAGGGGCGTTCGGGACAAGAAGAGCACGTTACGTACGTGACAGATAAGCTAATCGTGCGCGCAAAACAAATAACCGAAACGAAAAAACAACCAAGTCCAGTCCTGTGCACGCAGCATGCGAAATGCGATTCGTGGCGAAACAGGGCTCAAAACCCCGCTAGGAAAAACGACGCAATTGCTAGGAAGAAAGTCGCGAGTTTCCTAGCGAAACACACTGGTTTCCTAGAAATTTTGACCCTTCCTAGCAAGACCAGCAGACCTTACTAGAAAACGGCCGACCCTGTGACGTATTTAGAACACTTCAAATGTGCAAATTATTAACTTTGGTAAGGAAAAATATATATAAAAAGCAGCATTGCAGTGATAACAAGCGCGAAATGACAGCCGGAAAAATCAAAATAGGAACAATGCACTTCGCAACGGGTCCCACCGCGATTGTGCGCGCTCACATGCACGCGGTTCGTGATCAAGTCGAGTGCTCATCACGTCGTTGGCTGTCTCGAGCGGTTTTTTCATGTTTCCGTCTGCTCGCAATCCTGTTTTCGTCTATCTTTACTATCTATATATAATATTTATGTAATTTGAAGTAGCCATCGCACTGTGTGACGAAGTGTTCGGTGGGTTGGCGTAGTTCTCACTTTGCCAAAGCGCGGGCAAAAGCAAGCCTAAGCTATTCGTTTATGAATAACTTAATATTCTGGACAGATATTAGAATTTCCTTTTGTGAAACTTCGAAGCGACATACCGTGATGGTGAACGAAAAATTTTGTGGCAAAATAACGACTTTTATCATGTCAAAGTTACAATATACGCGAGCGTTGACATTTTTTCATTTTTGGCATTTAGTTTTGATCCAATTCCAGTTTTTTTGAATTCCACGGATTCAGGACAGTTGTGGTAAAGAAATTACAGTTGATCTTTTCTACAACTAGCGTAGTTTTTTTTAAATTGCCAAAAACTGTAAAAAAATCTACATTTTGCCATTTTTAGCAAACAGTTTTGCCAAAAGTCCGGTTTTTTTCTATCTCAAATCTTAATTATAATAATATAAAAAAAATTACAGGAGAACCTGGTATTCTATTAGAAGGTTGCCGAAAAAAGTTAACTTTTGTGTAATTTGGCACATTCGTACCAATCCTCACACTTTTTTGATTTTCTTAATCTATATGCGCTAATAACATGTTGAAAACACTTTTGGTAATTTTTGGTTGAGTATTTAGCCTTTTATGCAATTTTTAAAAAAAGTTGACGTTGGTCACACAACGCCCCAACCAAACAGCGCAAGGTGAACTCGTCACGCAGTGCTCTAGATCTTAATCCTAAGACTTATAAAGTTTTTCAGATGTCAACAAACAATAATAGCCAAAATGCCAGCGGTCTCACCCCGGTCGCGTCATCCTTTTCTAGACGACTTCCTGTTGCAATTTTGAATATTGTTGCAAAGAATGTAAGTTTTATTTCCAGCTTTTTTTGATATGTTATTATAGTTACTGTCATTGCAGGCAAAAGTCGTGTACAAAGAGACTCCACCACCGCCGATAACTGCTCCAACGCAGCCAATGCCGGTGCAGCCTGCGAATCAAGAACCTTAATCTGACGCTACGAATCCAGAATCGTCGATTGTTTTGAAGCGGGCGCGTGCTCGGTCGGTAGCCGCAAGTGCTGTGATTGCCCAGAAGGACGCAGTTTTGACAAATTCCGCCGCTGAAACCGCCAACCCTCCAGCCAAAAAACGAGGCCGACCGTTCAAAAATCAACCACCGCTGCCGGTTATTCCTGCAAATCCGGCGCCAGAAACTGCTCCAGAGCCATTATTGCCGACGACCGAGCCATCTATGGTCCCGAAGCAACCTGTTTTTCGTGTTCAACCGCCGCTACCGACCCGGATGCGCACACGTTCACTATCCAAGGCGGCTTGGCTTTCGAGTCAACTTGCTGCAACTGGCGATGCTGTGCCTGCGGAACGGTCTGAAATTATGCGTCCGACTAGAACGCAGAATCCAGTTCAGAACCATCCAGACGCCGCCAATGATCCGTCATCTTCTGCCACTACTGGAGATGTGCCAGCTTCTGTAGATCAGATGGTCCTACCCGAAAAGATGCCGACAATTGTCTCTGCGAATCCGTCACCGATGACTGAACCAGTGCCTGCACCGCCGGTTAACCCGCCATCTTCGACTCCGCAACAGCATGTGCTTGCTCCTTCGGTAGCTGCGCCGCGTCTGTCTCCATCTTCGACTGAATTGGCCACTTCTGGGAATCCATCGGAACTGCCACAGCATCAGCCGCCGCCATTGAATGCCGAACCGTTTGTTGAAAAGCGTCAGCGCGCTCGTTCCGCTTTCACTGGCCTCAAGACTTTGAATGTGGCTCCAACTCCCATCACACCTCCTTCCGTGCAATCTCCAGCCACAAGAGGCAGGCCTTGCCGTTCATCTCAATCTACCACAACAGCTGCACCGCCAAACGCAGAATCCGTTGCCCGTCCAGATCCGAAACCGCGTGTCTATCGGGTTCCGCCGTCGCCACCAACTCGGATGCGTACCCGTTCTATCAGTAAGGCCCTTCACGTTGCCCAGTCTCTGGCATCTTTCGAAAGTGCTGAAACCGTCGGAAAGGAAGTTGTTCAAACTGGCGTTACATCCAGCAAAGAAGCGACCCCTCCAAGCGTCCCCGTTGCACCCGATTCCGGACAGCCGACACCGAAAAAATGTGGCAGACCTTACAAAAATCCGCAGCCTGCCAACCGGAGTCAGCCGCCCCCTTCGACCCGGATGCGCTTGAGATCGGTGTCCAAAGCAATTCATTTGAGCCATATAGCAGCGAATGGAGATGCAGTGCCCTCGGGACAGCAACAACGTCAGCCATCACCAAAAAAGGTGGCTTCGATGTCCGAGCCGACACAGACGCAATCAACCGCTGCGGCGACTCTGCCTTCTGAAGAGAGTCAAAATGCTGAAAAAGAAGCCACATCCCCGCCTACGACACCTCAAACTACGATGACCGCACAGCAGCAACATCCGCCAACGCCAAGAAAGATGACTCCAGTGTCCAAGCCGGCGCAGACCCAATCAGCCACGAGAATTCCATCTTCTGAAACGATCCAAAATGTCGGAAAAGAAGCAACCTGCGTTTCGCCCACTCCAACACTGACACCTCAGGCTACAACAACCGCACAGCCGCAACATCCGCCAACGCCAAGAAAAATGACTCCAGTGTCCATCCCGATGAGCACGCAGTCAACCGCTGCGGCGATTCTGCCTTCTGAAGAGAGTCAAAATGCTGAAAAAGAAGCAACCTGCGTCTCGACCACTTCTACACAGACACCTCAAACTACGATGAGCGCACAGCAGCATCTTAGCCCACCGCCGAGAAAGACGGCTCAGATGTCCAAGGCAACGCAGACGCAATTACTTGCTGCGGTGATTCTGCCTTCTGAAACACGTCAAAATACGGAAAAAGAAGCGACCTGCGTCCTGACCACTTCTACACAGACACCGCAGGTTACAACAACCGCACCGTCATCAAGTTTGGATTCTAACGCCCGTCCAGTTCCGCCGAGAAAGGTGTTTGTAATGTCCAGGCCGAAACAGACGCCATCCGCTGCTTTGGTTTCGAACCGGAAGCGCACCCATTCAATCGCTGAATCACATGCTTCGTCCCAGTCGAAGCGCCCCAACCTTGCAACCGCCTCTCCATCGCTGTTCAACGACAATCCAACGGACGACGACTTTGTATTTCCCAATTTTACGCGAGTTTCGTCTGTGAATGAAACAGTGCTTCCCAAGGCAGTGGAACCAGCTGCTTCATCGTCTCCACCAGCACTGACTGCAGTCAATCAACATGAGTCTACACATCCGGCACCGAAATCACCTCCAGCGCCGATGCCATTGGTCACAGAGGTCGTTCCAGTAGCTGAATCATCAACTGGTAAGCAGAGCCCTGCTTTGAAGCGAAAACGTGCTTCTCCTCCTGCCGGTTTGCCAACGTCTCCACAGCCGAAGCCGTGTTCGCCGACGTCTTCGCAACCCAAGCCATCGAAAAGTACATCTGTTCCGTCAAAGCCTGCCATGACGGTTGAACTTTTGAATGTAACTTCACTAGATGTTGCATCCATTTACGCAAACCGTCCTCCTGCAACAGCTGAAGTTACGAAACCATCGCTCAGCGAAACCGCCACTGTCGCCGAATCCGCCGATCCTCCGTCGCCATCACATTCGGTCAACGAACCTTCTCCACCCCCTGTTCCCGCTATCCCAGATCTAGAACACCACAGCGATGATGAATCAGATGCTGAACCAAAGAATAAGCGCTCGAAGTACGTGCCTGTGGCGACTCGACTTCGCGTTCGTAAGGCCCACCTGAAGCAGTCTGAAACGCCGACTCCTCCACAGGAGCCTAAGGCAAGACAGCCAAGATCAAAGTCAGCTGCTGTCCGAAAGAACCCAACCTCTGGCAAACCCGATTCCAGTGTTCCCAAAATTTATACTCCTCGGATCATTCAATTGCCGTCGTCTAGTCAAAGGCGCAAGGTACAAGATGCGCTGACAACATCTGCAGCGAGCTCGAAACGTGCTTTTGAACCAGCTTCACGGCCGCCGACGCATATTGAACCAGAGCCCAAAGCAGCTTATGACGTTGTGCCGAAACTTGCTCCATCCGTTCATCCAAGTAAGTATACTTTTTCTGAGATTGTTTAGCCAGTTTTACATTCATTTTTGTTTTCAGAATCCGGTTATGACCCACACATCATCGGCGGGTTGGCGGAGAGTTGCTGGAATGCCGTGCTCGAAGCGGTGGAAAAGGAGGAGCTTGAAGGGGTTCCAGTTAAGGTATGAACTATCTTTCTTCAATTCGCTTATTTCATCTAAAATTGTCAACTTTATAGCCCAACTACCCATGTGTCATGCCATGGCAGCGAGACCCAGCTGATCCGACCTTCGGTTTAACCCCAGAGAACATTGCTGCAAGAAACAAGATGAAACTTCCATTGCCGCGACAGCCAGGAGACACATTTCCAAGGTCGTATTTGTGCCCTGATGGTCTGGGAATCATCTCAGAAGAACAGTACACTCGAGTTGTTTTTTTACATAACCTTGCCGTTGATATGGGTTTGTGCTTTTCATCGATAGGGTTGGCTTAATTCGAGGTTTTACAGGTGTGACACCTCGATCTGCATCGGAACCACGTCAGAAGGCACCTGCCAAAAAGAAACCTGTGCCAACTGGTTCAAAGACTCCGAAAAAGAAGCCAGTGCCAGCTGCAAAAACGCCATCGCGTGATCATCTTGGTTCGAGTTCGTCTTCAATGCCTCGCCTTACTGCTATGTCGACCAAAACTTCGCATTCAGGCGCTTCCAAGGCCAACACGAATCCAGCCCCAGGCTCTAAGACACCAGTCCGATGCCACCCTGCCGTGATCAATCCTGTCAGGCGTAATCAGCAGAATACTGCTTCGACGACCCATCCGCCCGCTCCCCTCATAAGAGTCCCAGATCGACCGACACAGGGCATAGTGATGGTTTCCGACAACAACAATGATAATCAACTACTTCACCCGCCTGCTGAAATCCTCGAATCCCGTCATGCCGCTGTTTCCCAACAAAATGCGCGTCCGACTCGGCCTTCGAATCCTCCATCCAACCAGCATTCATCCCATTCGTCTCGTCACGCTAGAAACCCCGTACAAGTTGGTGTTCCAAAACGCATTCAACGCGATGATTCTTTATCGACGGACTCGTTAGATTGACTGCCGTAATGATTTTTTTATTTTAACGCTTTAAATTTATATTGTGTTTTACTTTTTCTGCCATTTTTGTCGTTGCTTTGTTTTGTAATTTATCAAAACAGATTGTTAATTAAGTTTTGTTATGAATTTTTATTAATTAATATACGATATCTTTAACTGTGATGTACTTTACAAACAGACAAACAAAAATAGACATTTTAGGTTTCAGAAGTCGGTGTAATATTGCTTAAAATCTTCAAGCCCAGCCATGTAGTCGACAAATTCAGGGTCACAGTTTTCATAAATAGGCTCCTGGGCATCGACTTGCAGGTCAGAAACTTCGGTGGCAACGGCTTCGTCTGGCTGGATGGTATAATCCGATTCTTGGGGCCATTCATACCCTTGTGGCTCTTCGTAGGCGATCTTCCTAGCGATTTCGCCTTTCTTCCTAGCAAAGCCCCCTGTTATTTCGCCTCCTTTTTTTCTCTGCAGCCCGCTTTCGCTCTCGATCCCCTGCCTTCAATACACATTTAATACTGGCAAATAGTTCATTTTTACTACAAACAAGTACCACAGAACATTAAAAATCACAAGAAAATATATAAAATGCGCCAAATATGGTCAGGAATAACAAATACAAAGAATGGAGTAGTTTGGGACACCTTCATGTGGGATTCTGGAAAGATTCTGGTTGGGCCGAGCAATGTAACAGAAGGGAGAGGAGATAACGAATGGCGGTGGCTGGGAAATGATTAAGGAAGCTGCCTGTCGGTGCGGAAGTGCGTTTTAGGTCGGAACCACTAAAAATTATATATAATTAAGCAGCTAATCGACCTCTCGTTCAACGCCGCAAAGCAAACGAACCTTATTCAGCTCGGGACATAATAAGAAGCTGGAAATAGAGAAACAACGGATGGAGGTAGCTGGGAGATGCTCGAGGAAGTCGCTTGTCAAAGTAGAATCGCTGTTTGTGTCGGAATCGCTGAAAGTATATATAATTCAACAGGTATCGACTTCTAGTTCAACGCCGCAAAGCAAACAAACCTTATTCAGCTATGGGACATGATTAGGAGACGCAAAATAGATGGCAGTGGCTGGGGTATGCTTGGGCTTGTCTTGTTGTTGGGAGACGGCTGAGGAGTCTCGTCATAGTTCGGTCGGAATCGCTGAAACTTATACAAGCTTCAAACAGTTGTTCGTAAACTGCACCAACCTTGGTCAGATTTGAACGTGAGCTGCGGTAGTGGTTTCAGAATCGGGCTCTGACGCGGCCACTTAACATTGCTTCAACTGAGGCCTTCATTCGAAGTTCGTTGAGCAGCTTCATACCCTTTTCCTGATCCGGGACATCTCTTCGCTGGATGAATGCTCCGACGATCGCTATCAGCTCATCTGAAAACAACCTACATTATGTTTTTATCGCAACCAAAACCTCTTCTCGCGTGCGATGCTCCACGACTTCACTGTTGTCACCAATGATCGAGACCGTGGCCGACGGCCTTCCTCGGCGTCTTATCAAAGAAGCGGGCAATTCACCGCTCGACATATCGTTGGCATTTGCTGACTTTACTTCGACGTACTTCACAGTAAAGGCACAGAGTTCGAATCCGGCGAATTCAGAAATCCAGGGCCATAGTCGGATGACAGTCAGCTGCAACGGCATCCAAATAGAACAGATAGGATTTTTCGATGTCCAAATCAGCCGGAATGTCAATGCAAAGCACGCTTCAGGTCGCGATGATAGTTTGGAATCAACAAATGTGTGTCACCGATTTCAGGAAGTTTTACATTAAATCGATGTAGATATGTGCTTTCAGCAACAACAGGTTTGAGGCTGATGAAAAAGATCAAAATCGAAGGTAGCACCCGAGACAGTATCCGTGAAAATGATCGGATCTTGCTGCCAAACCGATGGAACGTGGGAAATTCACTACGAATGAGTGGCACAGCTAAATTGGGCTTAACAGGTGATTCGAGGATGAACTCCGGCGCCGGACCGCGCTGCACATCCGAGCAGGGGCCTCCAGGCGTCCACGTCGTTTTGTTAGATGCGGCATCGGGGGTCCGTTAGGGTTTATGTGGCCCAGGTACACGCGATGATCGTAGTCGAAAGGTCGGCCCATTGGAGGGTGACGATGAAGGGGTTAAGCAGGACAGGGCCTGGATGCCCGAGACGACTAGGATGTGTAGTAATAGATGAGAGGGGCCATCGGCGATGTAATCGGCTCGAAATGGCGGTGTTCCACGATGGTTTTCACGACGCCGTAGTTCTGCCCTTCGCCAGAATTCCAATGTGTGACGTGACGGCGGCCGAGCATCATATAGAAGTCCATTCAAGCGCGGTTCCGGCATGCCGGGAGTCCAATGAGTGCGAGCTCGTGAAGGTCCGAATATGCCTTTAACCGGTGGCATCAGTCGTTGATGGCCTGCTCTCGGTGGGAATCCACGTTTCATCGGTTTTTATCAAAGAAGCGGCGATGCACCGGCAGATATTTGGTTGCCAATGACAAGCTTCACTTCGGGGATTCACGCTGACGACAGTAAAAGTGTAATCGACTTCATTGTCGGCAGGATTGGCAGCTATATCGTCAACAAAGATACGCTTTTCGTGCTTCTTGCGGTTCCTGCGTGACGTCTTCATTGGTCATCCTTGCTGGTCTCGACCAGCTCGGCATCGTTGTCTTGGACGGCGTCGGTCTTGATAGAGGCGTTGCGAGTGCGACGGTTGAGACATTGCCGAGGCTTGGAAGTTGTCTCATCGAAGCCAGCATCCTCGGTTTTGCGAAACTGGTGTGGGGAAAAGCTCTTGTCTTACCGGTGACCAGAAACAACGTTGGAAACGTAGCGGAAGCTCGTGCGGATGACGGACTTGGCCTCAGAGCCTAAGACATTAGCCTCCTCGGGTTGGTGATGTTCATGAGGTGGACAAAGACGTCTGACTTGCCATTATCACGGGTGATAAAACTTTGGCAGGACGGAGTACCACTTGACCTTGCCAGTTGGGATTGTCACGACGTAGATCGAATCCATCACGATTCTGATCATAACCTCATCGAGATCCTTATCCCCAAAGGCTAACTGGCTTGAAATCGTTCCATCGGACACGACGAGCTCAATAGAGCAGGCTCCTAGACATTTCCGCAACATAACTCCGAACAGAACAGCAATCATCGGGATCACAAGGAAGATGTATTCCACCGATCAAACAGACCCCAATAACATCCCAAAGATGAGGAATCAACAAAAAAGACATTCTTAGCAGAAAGACTTACCGTGTCCAACTCGCTTTGATGTTATCATTGGATGCGATTGAAGTCTGCATAAGCATCATGGATAAGTTCGAGCTTTTGTCTTTGTCGAAGTTCTTATTGGATTTCTAAAGGCATTTGATATATAAAAGTCAAGCATTTAAATAGGAAGACAGTCTAACTTACATCACGTAATCGCTTTCTAGCGAATCCCCTATTCCCAGGCTGGTACAAGCAAGTCCGGACGGACGACTGAGACCTTCACGGAGATGTCTCTCGTTTTCACAACTGCGACGGTCATCTTCTCCAGGGTTCGCGGAGCATCGTGACTGCCAACGGGTTTCGGAAGCTTCGGAAAGGGTTATGTTGCGCTGGCGGTTTCCGGACTGATGGTTGCTGGTGTGAAGGGGGCGTGTTGAAATGAGGCACTCTGCAAAGTCGAAGATGAAAATATATAAATGTCAAGTAACCCTCGGCTAGCTTAAAACTTACCTTGTAACCTGCACAAAACGTCGATGACAAGCCGCGGTACCTCGGCATGGATCTGGAGGGGCGTTCGGGAAAAAAAGAGCACGTTACGTACGTGACAGATAAGCTAATCGTGCGCGCAAAACAAATAACCGAAACGAAAAAAACAACCAAGTCCAGTCCTGTGCACGCAGCATGCGAAATGCAATTCGTGGCGAAACAGAGCTCAAAACCACGCTAGGAAAAACGACGCAATTGCTAGGAAGAAAGTCGCGAGTTTCCTAGCGAAACACACTGCTTTCCTAGAAATTTTGACCCTTCCTAGCAAGACCAGCAGACCTTCCTAGAAAACGGCCGACCATGTGCGTCCGCGACCAGATCTCGTGAATTAGACGTTGTTTCAACCTCGTTTCTCCTTTAAATGATGCCTAATGAGTCACAGCCGGCATAGGAAAGCAAATGAAAACAAGAAAACCCCGGAAAAGGCGCGTTTTCGGCAAACAAGCTGGGACATAAACATGTCCCGCTTTTCAGGACACATTGACCCCGGCGAATACGCCCCCAAAATCTTGGCTCGCATTGAGCCGTGTTATTGTTTCTTTTCTCAGCCTTTTTCGTCCTTTCTACGTTGCCAACGTAAGGTGAAACCTGAAGCGATGAAAAACCGGATCACCGACAACAAAATTCGGAAGAAAAAACGCAAATCTAGGCGTTCGGGACACCTTGCCAAACAAGTTCAAGCTACACACAGTGATCTCTTACGCTATCAGCGGCTTTATCTCCTTAAATCATGTTCCAATCCTCCTGTTTCTGAGCTGTATCGATGCCCCGGAGGGATTCACACCTCCAATCAAAATTTTTTCAAAACTTGGATGTTCAAACAAAAGTTATAGGCGCTCACAAAAAGTGGTCAGCGAAACCCTGTGAAACCCGGTGAAATATTTCACCTTCAGCGCGCGGGAGGGTAGTAAGTAAGTAAAGTTAAAATTCAATTAAGGTTTATATTACTTTCAGACTAAATAAGACAAAGTAAACCCACTTGACTAATACACCCGGATGATGCACCATTAAAAGTTAAATAACGATGTGATAAGATTCACCTATCACTCTGGGAGTCAAGAATATCCGTTATGTGGATTCTTCACTCCCTTTCGTTGCTTTTCAATTTGCTTTTACAAAGTTTGTAAAACTACAAACGTTTTAACCGGCATAAGAAAACAATGTGGGAAGTAACTGTACTACGGAACTCGCTACTTGCTCGTGACAGTGACCTTCGAATCATCATTATCAAAAAATGGGGGCATTGGTTACATATAAAAAACATCTGTCCTTGTTTGTAGGTGTATAAACGCAGACCCCACCGCCGTGGAAATTAATGGACACCGAAAAACAACGGGGCGTAAAATTTTTCCAAAATTTTTGACTAGCGCAAGAGACTTTTCCTCATAAACAAAAGATAATTGGCATTCTACTGCGTTTAAAACCATTGGATTCGATAACTCAGTATACACACAAATATTGCAGTCAAACAGTTTTATTCAAAGTAAATTAGTACAAATAAATTATATCCCACTGATAGGTAAAAAATAACTACATCTGCACTATTGGCAGCCTTGTAATAGCCTACTGTTCCGTCTGCACATTGGTTACATGTTGATTCTGAAGTTTTACAGTTTATAGCTTAGTTGGATATGTAATGTTGTGTACTTGCCTAAATTTATCAACACGGACGGGCATTTAAATCTTACCAACTAGAAATACATTTCGTGAGCAAGCATATCTACTTCCAAGACAATGCGGTCAGCTGAAACCAAAAACTACAATGTCTATTGTTACAGGAAAAATAAGATAACTCACATAATAAAACACCTGGAACTCGTCATCAGCTGGTAACATAGCGGTGTTTTTACGTGGAGGACATGCCGCGGAAGTTGTAGTTTCAGCAAGTGTACATGTGGACGTCGTGAGATGCGAATCTTACCAACCAGAAATACAGTTTATAAGCAAGCTGATCCACTTCTAAAAACAATGCGGTCGGCTAAAACCAAAAATTACAATAACTATTCACTGAAAAAATTACCCCTCATATTTGATGACTGCACCCCTGCAAATTCAGCTCAATGGAAGATTCCATCAATTATGAGGGGTTTTTCCCTCAAATATGAGGGAAAACCCCTCATATTTGATGATTTCTTCCATTAAGCTGAATTTGCAGGGGTGCAGTCATCAAATATGAGGGGTAATTTTTTCAGTGTTGTTATAGGACAATTAAAAATAACTCACACAATAAAGCACCCGGATGATGCACCACTAAGTTGTAATAAAATGAAGTAATAAGTCACACTTATTACTTGGGGAGTAAGGAATGCATCTTTTAAGGTGCTTCTTTACTCCCTTTCGCTGTTATGCAATTCAGCTTCACAAACTATGTAATACAACAAAACAGTTTATCAACGTAGGAAACAAAATAACTGTGCTCAACTTGCAATTTGCTTGTGACGATGACCTTCAAGCCAGTTGAATACCTACAAAAATGCAACATCACTTACATATAAAAAACATCTCTCTTGTTTGAGGGTCAACAGCCGATGATCCCATCAATCGCCGTAGGACTGCCGACGTGTCAGCCAGAAACCGTTCTCCAAGTTCCCATGAACTAATTCGACGGAACTTTTGATAAAGCATTCCTTAAGATGTTGTATGTTGACCCATTGGATTATGTTATTATCTAATTTGCTTTTCGTTTTTACCGATTGAACAATGAAAAAAACGTAGAACAATGCATTTTTTTAAATTAATGTCATTCCCGGGCATTTGACGTCTTAAGTTGCAGCGAAAACAAGAAAGAAACTTTTTATTAAACAAACAAAAAAAACGTTGTCATCAGCTTTCATTCTCATACAGCATTTAGCCATTCCATAAAAAATACACTTCTCCAAGGCGAGGAACAACATTAAAACTGCTTTAACGACTGATCACCTAAAAATTTAGATATTCCTGTGCATTTTGGTAAGACGTGTTAAAGTAGACAAATATTTTAAAACTATAAGAAACGCATTTTTTTAGTTTAAAATATAAGAAAAATATCTTAAAGAAAACTTACAAAGTAAAAACACCCGGATGATGCACCATTAATAGTTGTTAATTAAAGTGATACAGTTCACATATCACTACGGGAGTAAAGAATTTTCGGGAATTCTTTACTCCCTTTTGTCGCAATAAAGTACGATCAAACACGCCAGGTAACACAACAAAGCATTTGCTCCCCATAAGGGAACAATGTGTGAAACAACTGCGTTAAATTTATACTTTCCTTGTAACAGTGACCTTCGAAAGAGTTGACCATTATCAAAATGGGGGCATTGGTTACATATAAAAACATCTGCCCTTGTTTGTAGGTGTACAACGCTGACCCCATCAATCGCCGTGGGAATTAATGGGTACCGAAAAACAACTGGACGAAAAACGTAAAACACGCTCGCGGATCACCCTCACTTTCAAATGTCCCGCTCTTTGCAGCCGCCTACGGTGTCTCCCACGAAGCAGTCGCCCTCAAGTCCACTCTCGCTCTATTCTGGAATGCGAGAGAACAATGCACTCGCGTTTCGTGGATGCATCCACGCACTCGGCCAGCCACAGGTCATGGACCCGTCTTTCCTTCCAGCGGTTTCATCACTCCCTTTTTGCGATCGCTTTTCATTATCGACTTTTCGATTTTCCTGCTTTTCCACCGCCCTCATCCTTCCATGTTCTTCCCATTTCAGTGCCAACCTCCAACTTCCAGTCATGTACACCGAGATCAAGGAAGTCTGCAACTTCCTCGTCCGCTACCTGCGTTATCGGATCCCATGCCAAACTGTAAGCTCCTTTCTATTCAAGTTTTGCGATCGAAGCTTATATTCTCCTATTTCCAGCTGAAGGACTACATCGAGCGCCTTGCCAACTTGCTCGTGGTCATGATGGAGCCAACCTGGGACAAGGTCGACGACAAGGGAGGTATGTTGTTGCCATTTTGCAGTTTGGAGTCAACTATCACTGACGTGTCGACGTGATACCCGCCTTTTCAGAGCTGCGTATCAACGTTCTTCACTGGCACCCCAAAGGAACCACGAGTGATGTCTTCTACAAGGCGGCGCAGCAGACCGGTATGACTTTCAGCTTCCTGAAGGCCCTCCTCCCCGAGAAGCTGATTTTCGCTGTTTCGTCCGGGCTGGTCACCTACCAGCTTCTCGACGACCCGCGCCTGCGTCCGATCTGGGAAGGCACTCCGGATGAGGACTTGGAATATGATCCCAGCCCAATGTGCACGAAGTTCGTCTTTGATCCGCCGCTCGTTTCGGTTTCGAAGACTCAGGGCGAGCGTCTGCACGGGAAGCCGTTGGTGACGGAGAACTTTGATGGTGAGTCTATTTCGGTGCTTTTTGGGTCGTTTTATGGGTCCCCTTTGACGTGAAGAAGGTTCAATATCATTGATTATATATAATTTCAGATGCCCCTGCCTTCCTCACCGACCCGATGATGCTCAAAGCCCACTTTGTCATGCAGCTCATCGAGATACCGCAGAATTCCTTCGCCCACGATGTATGTCGTCTCCTGATCCCTGTCAAACCCCAATAACCCCTACCTTTACAGTACATCGGCGACTACAAAGGCAAGATCTTCAAAGTCGAACGCTACTCTGCCTCCCGCCAGCCCCCCAGCGACGGCCTCATTCCGGTTTCCAAGTTCCACAAGACCAAGTTCGGCACCTTGCGTCCCATGACGTTGCCGCCCCTCGTTCTCGACACCGAAGAAAAAGAAGAAGTCCGTGCCCCCGCTGTCGTCCCTAAGAAACAGACGACGCCTCCCCCAAAGCCGCGGACCGAGTCGTCGTCGGACTCGAGCACCCACTCCGACATGGACGACTCGTCGGATGCCTCGGACGACCTGGGGCCTATGGTGGAGGTGCCGATTCTGCTGCTCCAGCGGCTGCTCAATCCTGAACAGAAGCTTCTTCTCCGCAATCTGAACTATCCCTGTGAGTAGAGGGACTTCAGTAGCGGTGTTCTTCCATGTTTTGTTATAGTCCATGTTGCCTGGAGCATGGTTCTGTTGTTAGAAGTAGAAATTAGACAGACTCAGTGTTGTTTGCTGTTGAAAGATAATAAAGTATAAGTAAACACAGTTTTATTGGTACACATACATAAAGTTGAATTCGCATCTACAGTTGTTCATTTATGAGAATCAGATCGAAATGCTTCAGCGAAACAAGGGGGGATTCAAAAAGTGATCATCAAATTTCAACTTTCATTGGCTGTCAAAGGCGTAGGCGGTTCGGCCAAAACAAACACACAACACGCAAACAACGTTAAAGTGCGTCCGTTTGTCCGCGCAATTGCGTTTTTGATGGGCCCAAAGATAGCCATAATAAAACGGGAAAACGACTGCTTTGTTCTTGCAGCGAAAAGATCGAGTAAAAAACCACTTTTTTACTCCTCAAAAAACCAGTCAGCTTGTTGCGTCGTCCATCTGTATCCTGCTTTCCGTTGTCCTCAACTTTGTCCGCGGCCGTCATGTCTTCCCCTGTTGTCCCTCTGGAGCCTGTCGTCAAGAAGGTCTTCACTATCAAGGACTTCAAATGGGACACAGAATCACTGGGCAAGGGTACATTCGGAAAAGTGTTCGCATGCCGTGAAATTAAGAACAATTACCCCGTCGCTATCAAAGTCATAAAGAAGACCATGCTCACGAGTGATCAAGTCCTGCTCGATCTCAAGCGAGAAATCGAATTGCAAAGCGTGCTTATGTAAGTTTTGTGACTCTTTCAAATTAAAATTGCAATTATGTATTTCTTTTCAGTCACAACAACATCGTGATTCTGTACGGCTTCTTCGACAACTACAAATACGTGTTTATCGTACTGGAACTTTGCGCTCGGGGTACCCTTCTCCAGATGTTGAAGAAACAAAAAATTCTCGACGTCGACCGTGCCGCCTACTATGCTGACTGCCTAGCTGATGCGCTCGACTTTTGCCATTTTCGCAGTGTCATTCATCGTGATCTCAAGCCGGCGAACGTTCTTATCACTGCCAAGTACAAACCGAAGCTCGCTGATTTCGGCTGCGCGGTGCATGATGTCAACTTCCAGTTAGTTTTTACACATACTTTTATATATATATATATGTTTTTCAATATCCTTTGTTTTCCAGAAGACAAACCCTGTGCGGTACCCCCAATTATTTCGCTCCGGAAATGCTCAACGTCAGCGCCAACCATACCCACGGTTCAGAAGTCGACAATTGGGCACTAGGCGTGTTGTACTACGAATGTTTGGCAGGGAATACACCATTCAGCAGCCCTTACAAGGCTAGAACCTTCCGCAACATCGTCCGTGACCCGATTCAATTCGACGCGAAGGTCCCAGTTTCTGCGATGACCGTGATCGAGAGTGTAAGTTTTTCTTTTTTGCATTCCAAACGTTTCTTCATGGTGCATTTGCAGTTACTGACTGTCAACGTCGCCAAACGCATGAAACTCGACCACTTCCGACAAAACTCCTACATCCGCGAAGAAGTCCACCACTACATGACTGCCCATAAGGGGCTGTCCAGAAATTACGTCATCGATGGACGGGGGGAGGGGGGATTAGTGCCACAATGACGGAAAATGATGAAGGGGAGAGGGGGTCAAGATCCCAAATGACGTCATTGGAAAATCACCGAATTTTGGGGATTCTGGGATCAAAACTACGGTACACAGCGGCTATTTTCTGTGTTTTTTGGCTCTTGGGTCAAAATTAGGTTTTCGAATTCAAAAAAAAATGATTTTGGTGGTTTAATATCGAATTTTTGACCATTTTAAAGAGCTTTTCAAACTTGAAAAATGACGTCATTTAGGGGGAGGGGGTTCAAGTCATAATGACGATCAATGATTGAGGGGGGAGTAGGTATCCAAATCACCGATTTTGCGATGACGTAATTTCTGGACAGCCCCTAACACCGGAAACTGAATTGCCATTCGCTACTGCCAGTCATTTCGGATTACGTTAAATTTTTGATTAGGAGGTTTTTGTTGATTTTATGTCTGGGAAGCGTTTGTTGTTGGTCTTTGCCTTTTAGAGGTATTGTTTTGTCAACTTAGCTCAGTGACATCTTATTAATAGTTAAAATAAACACAAAAATGAATACTACTATTCGTTACAGAGCTTTTTATTTTTTTCCTTTCAAACCATCCCAAGCCAAATTGTGATCTGTATTCATACGAAGCTAACAGATCGGATGCAAAGTTTTTTCACTGACACAATTCCATGGTGTTGAAATGTATCTCAAAATTGCCTCAATTAGATTTTTGTATTTGGGTTTGTTGCATGAGGTTAAAACCACAATTTGTATCAAACTGACAAAAATACATACAGTTTATTTACAATACTATGATTACTGTCAAATTGTCTCTCAGTGTTGTCATACTGTTACGTCATCTATTACGGTAGATACAGGAGAAGGCGGACGTTGAAGACTTCATTGTACCGTGCCCTGTCTTTTCAATGACCCAAAAGTTAAGCCAAGGCGGCCTGCAAAAAACAAAATATGAAATCATTAAAACGCTTATACTTCATGAAGTGAACTTATTTACCTAATGTAACAGCCCGGATGATGAACCATCGATACATGTTAATTGGAGTGATAAGATTCACTTATTACTCTGGGAGTAAAGAATCCATCATGTGCGCGGATTCTTCACTCCCTTTCGTCGCAATACAGTTCGGCTTCACAAACGAAATAACAGAACAAGGCGTTTATTCCGTAACGGGAATCAATATGGCAAATAAGGTAATTGTGCGCAACTAGGTACCACAGAGCACAGAGACATAAATGAGCCTCGGACATTAAGCCTTCTAGCTAGCTTTCAAGCCAGTTGCCGTTTACCTTCGAAAAGAGGCGACACGTAAATGCATACAACCTTCTCTTGTTTAGGGTAAGCAAAAACTATGACGCTAATCGTCGCATATAATAAGCATATATATATACAACCGAGTAGCAGGCACAATTAGTACTTTTCAATGTAGGTCAAAATGCAGCATTTTTAAAAACTACTATTCTGTTTTGTCATTGAGACCGTTCTTAGAAACACAACGTGTATTAAATTTTGTTATTTACATACTGTAGACAGACCTTTAACAATGTGAATACCTCAGTTTTAAAACTGTCAAGTAAACGGAATATCGAAACTTTTACACTTGTTTAAAAGTTTTGAATGCCATGCTTCAGATGGGTTTAAATGGAACTACGATTGTTGTCGGTCGACGCAGAGACATTGTGCATGCGTCCAACACTGTCGCATCGCAGGGGCAAAAGGTGGGCAAAGTCTTTTTCGACAACTCAATAGAAAGAATAAATAAGACAGATATTTCATAAGTTTTGTTTTTTTGTTTATTGAACATTGAATTTATTATTTTTGCATTCGATTAGCACATCTTTTTACTGACGTCGAAGAACGTAAAATCATTGAATGACTTTTCGTTCTAATCGTGTTTTTAAAGTGGTTTGATACACTACTATTGTTGCGTTGTTCCTTGATTTGACGTTTGCTATTAGGTTTTGTTTTTTCAGGTAAATAAAAAACAATACTTTGCCTACTCACGCCATCAGTACAAATACTTAGCTCAACGTGCGTTTCCCTCAGCTGACGAGGGCAGTTCCAAAGTTTCAGTTTCCGGCTTAAGACTGCTTTAAGTTTTAGAAGGTAATTTTCTGATGGTTTATATACAAAAAAGTGTAGTTGAAATCCATGAGCCTGAGCCTGAAAACTACTATACTTAGTAAAAAGAAATTGAGTTAAATGTTCGGAACTAAACTATATAATAAAAAAGTTTGCTTACTTCTAGAAAGGTACAGATTTCAGTAGTTGTAAAAACTTCAGACGGATCATCACGAGAAATAAGTTTTAATGAAAGATGCGTTAATTTGCGCTTTTGAAATTTTAAAATATCTGCAATCCATGTTTTAGGGAGATCAGCAAAAACGTTTAAAGACTTCATGCATGGAAAAGCTGTAAATATATCCGGTAAATTTGGATTTTGATAGCGATTTATATGGATATTGACTTCTGTCACGCTAACAGCACCGAATATGGAAAGTCTATTATAGAATGCTTTCGAAAGATCGGAAACGTGGATAGTCAATTGTGAAGGTTGAAGAATGATGTTATCAAATAAAGCATTTCCTTCATCATTTTTTTCAACCCCGAACAACATTAGAGAACCCGACATATAACAAAGTTCATCCTGGTCAAATAATAACAGATGTCTTTTTCCGTTATATATGCAAGTTTCTTGCAAGGACTGCAATTGTCCGTTGTAGTGCAATACAGTGTAAAGTTTAATAAGCTTGTCGGTAGTATTAAATATTGAGGGAATTAGAGGAGTGGGATCAGCGGCTTTTCGAAGTCTATATCTTTCAACAGGAGTAGCTAGTTCTGCTAAACGGCGGCGTAGACCGTACGGTAGTTTAGCAATAGGATAAGGCATAATTTTAGCCAAAAAGAAAGCTAACCAGCAACGAAAGAAGAATAAACAAGATTGTGCACGAATACCGATACCTAATGTCTTTGGTGTAGCGCATAGCATTAGTAACCCTTGGAGGTGTACATCCAAAATGTTAGCTTGTGCTTGTGTACCAGCTGCGCACAAAACAACTCCCACTACGATTGTTGTCGGTCGACGCAGAGACATCGTGCATGCGTCCAACACTGTCCAACGCTGCTATCCCCTGACGGAGACGGTTTGATTAACTCTCAAGACACAGTCTTTGCTTTAACAGTGGATGCGTTGTTGGTGTCTCGCTGTCTTCCACGATGTCTTCCAGCGCCTCCAACGCATTGCCTGAGGATGAACAACTCAAAATGGCTTTACAGCTCAGCAGGTGAGTTATCCCCGTTTTTTTGGTTGATTGTTATGTTGTTTTTTGCAGGCAAACCTTCGAGGAAGAACAGCGTCGGAGAAACTGCGAATCGCCTGATCTGATGCTTGGCGACCCTGTCGAAATCCAGCGCCAGAAGAACATGGAAGAGATCACAGCCATGTTTGGATCGGCTGATTCGTCGAATGATGCGATTCCTCCGTATTTGCAACCAAGATCAACTGCTGCGTTGCCATATGGATTTCGACCGCAATACAGCTTTGATAAATGTAAGTTTTATATATAATTTGGCTTTGTCAATCGATTATGTTTCAGCGAAAAATCGTTTCTTGTCAAATGGAAGTTTCGATGCACCGATAACGCGACAGAACAGTGATCCCAGCAGCTCGATGCAGTTGCCACCCAGAATGCCAGTGCCGGCGGTAACCTTGAATGGGTCCGCAAGCTTTACCCAAGGTTTGGGTTTGCCATATAGCCCGGAACCGATAGCTCTCCGACCTCCGCCAGCACAACAACCACCATCTTCACCCCAACGGACTCTGAATCATACACAGATAGTGGTTCCCTTCCGCATGCGAGACGGCAACTTCATTGATTTGGATAATGCACCAGCTGCGGTATGTTTTCTACAATTGTCTTGTCTTGTTGATATAAATATTTTGTTTCAGCTCGACGACCCCTCTCTCATTGCTCGAAATCGTTCAGTCACCCCTGAGGTACCGGAGCTCGAGCTCGATGAGATTCTTGCCCTCATTGAACGTTCATCGGTGCGTGATTCCCAGCCCGTCATGGAGCTGCAGCCTCAACCGAAGGAAGCATCAGCTGAGAATGTTCCGAAGAAGCTGGCCGTCGCCGCTGCTGTCAACAAGCTTGAATTGGAGCCGAAGAAGACGCCATTCCTGGAGCAGCGGGACTTGCTCAAAGCGAAAGCTCAAAAGTGGAACCAAAAGAGTGGATTCTTCTTTGCTCCGACGGTCAGCTACATGACGACCACTGCCGAGTCTATCAAGATCACAGTTCATCGAGATGATACATGGCCAGCTGAGGGTACTGCCACAGCGTCCGTCGCACTCACCTATGAAGCCACGAGTACATGCTTGGACCTGCTGATCGCCGTACTATGCCGGTTTCTACCGCCTGAATCGATCGGAACCACTGTCGATATCGACGATTACACGCTGAAAGTGTTCGGCATTGATGAATTCCTCGATCCAAAAGCTATCATTGGGCAGCATCCATTTGTGAGCACAGCCATCGCCCGCGGCAAGGATGTCATGCTTGAAATTGGGAAGAAGGAGTTGCGGGATGTGAATTATCAGTACATTTCTGACTATTTCAAAGCGTTAGTTTCATTTAATCAATTTTTTGTTCTTTGATTTACTATTTGTTTTCAGGCGTCAATTCAATACCAGAACCCTCAACCAAAAAGAGCTAGAAACCCACATTGCCGAACTCAACAGCATCGTTGAAACTCTCGATCGAAGCGTTTCCTATCCACTACGTCTACGCGAAAGGCTTTGCGATAAGGTCGTCGAAATCTGCAAGTTCTGTTGTTACGTCCAGACGATCGACGTCCTATCTGCCATGCGTACGATGAAGGCTGTCGAGGTTGAATCCCACTACCAGCATGCCAGGAATAACTTGCTCAAAGCAGTTCACGCTCTTGTCACGATCTATTGTGATTCAACATTGTCGAAAGTCAATTTGAAACCCTTGGCTGTAAGTTTACTATCTATTTTTGTGTTTTCATACTGTATGTCAACTTTTCAGCCGCCCCCAACAGAAATCCGCGATTCACGACAGATCAGTTTCGAGTCAATGTTGCTCGTCGAAAGCCTTCATAACATCCCGACAAAATGGATTCAGCACTACAAGAGTTACTTTGTGAACGTTTGCCTCATGCATGGAACTACCACAATTGCTCAAACTCAACGCACGGAATGCAAGAGCCTGACAGTTCAGAATGGAATGGTCACAGTGCCGTTTTCGACGTGGTTCAATACAACTTCGCAGATTATGACGCTCCCCCGTGAAGTTCAAGTCTGTATTGTCATCTATGGAAACCTGAAGGACGGTGCCGCCGCGAATCCACTGCTTGAAGGTGATTCTCGCGATGCTGAAAGTATTGCTTTCACGACTTTCCCGCTGTTCGAATACAATGAAACGATGCTCCAAGGCAAGGTTTTGCTGCCTCTGGAATTCATGGAGCGCAGCGTCGTGAAGCCTTGGGGACCGAAGCCGCTGATCCGGACCTACAAGGAGCCTTTGATCGTGGTGTCTATCGCCGAGCATTTGTTCCAAGTCCAGTTTCCGAAGGCCATCGAAGAAGAACAGATCATCCCAGCGCCATTCTCGTCCCTCCCGCCCAATGATCAGTCGCAAATCTTGGACATGCTCGAGGGCAGTGTCTCCCACACCAGCCTGTCCAATGACGATCGGCAGCTGCTCTGGTCACATCGTCGCTGTCTCCTGAAGAAGCCGGAAGCATTTGTTCCTGTTCTTGCTTCGGCCATCTCATGGGACTGTCTTCAATTGTCCAATGTCTATGCTTTGTTGGATGCGTTCACGCCGCCCGAGCCTCAATTCGTGTTGGACTTGCTTTTGCCATAGTAAGTTACCGTAATTTCTATCTTATTTTACTAATTTTGTATGTTTCAGCTTCCAAGACAAACGTGTCCGAAGCCGTGCCGTCCAAATAATCCGCAACGGATCTTCTGCTTTCATCATGTCGCTGCAGGCGCAATTGGTTGAAGCTCTGCGCTTTGAAGTCTTCGAGGATTCTGATCTTGCCGAATTCCTGCTCGAACAAAGCACAAAAGACCGTCGATTTGCCATTGGCTTGTATTGGGTCTTGGAGAATCGTGCATTGAATGAGCCTGCGCCATACTCGACTCGTTGCCGACTTCTGATCGATGTCTTGCTCGACTTGAAGATTCCAAACTTCCTGATTGACATTTCGTGCCAGAAGAACTTCTGCATCCAGTTGGACCGTGTTTGTGCTGCTACGAAAGCGACCACTGGCAATCTTGTAAGTTTATTTTAAAAATGTAATTTCATTATGTTTATTGCCTTTTTTAGTCCACCACCGCGCGAAACCTTCTCTACGATGTCAATGACAAGCTTATGGTAACCGGCCTCAGACTGCCGATCAACCCCGCCTTCCTCGCGACATCCATCAACATTGAGCACTGTAACGTCTTCGCTTCACTGACCCGTCCTCTCCGTGTCGAATTCGTCGGTCAACGCTCCACATACGGCATTATCTACAAAGTTGGCGATGATATCCGGCAAGATGCCATGGTCCTCCAGCTGATCGATGTCATGAACGACATCTGGCTCCGTGAAAACCTCGATTTGCGAATGCTCACCTACCGTGTCATGTCGATTGGAACCGAAAGCGGCATCATTGAACTCGTAAATGATTGTCGGACGCTGCGTGAAATCCAGACTGAATTGAACAACGGCATTTCGGGTGTATTCAACAACGATGCCATCACGGCTTGGCTCAATCGCCACAACCCGTCGGAATTCAACAACCATACCGCCTTCGACAACTTCATGCGTTCATGCGCTGGTTGGGCTGTCGGCACATACGTCCTGGGTATCGGCGATCGTCACAATGACAACATATTGGTCAGCAAGCATGGCCACTTCTTCCACATCGATTTCGGAAAGTACATGGGTGACTACCAGTATGCCATGGGCATCAACCGTGATCGTGTCCCGTTTGTCTTGACTGGCGATATGGTGTTTGCCATCAACCGCGGCAACAAGTACAACACCGAGCGCTTCCAAATCTTCTACGACTACTGCTGCAAAGCGTACAATCTGCTACGACGGAACTGTGGTTCTTTGCTCAACATCATCAAATTCGTAAGTTATTGTAGCGTAATCAACTTTTTGAATCAAACAATCCTGTTTCAGATGTCCTGCTCGAACATTCTCCACATGGACTTGCGTGCCGTACATTTCGTCGAGAAAAATCTCATGCTTGACGTGTCCGACTATGAAGCCACCACGTACTTCACGCAAAAGATCCGATGCAGCATCGAAAGCTTCTTCCCCCGATTGAACTTCTTTGCCCACTCTGTCGCGCAAACCTTGTCCAGCTCGACGAGCAACAACAACAAAACGTTCAAAAATGGCGAATTCAGTTTCACCACGGAGATTTCCACGAAGGAGACTGATGGCAAGATTGTCAAAGTCACTGTGCCGCAGGTTGAGAAGTGGAGGAATCCGTCGAAGGTCTACGTAAGTTTGCTTTTACCAATTAATAATGTGATTTGACCATTGTTTTGCAGATGTTCCACTTCGAAGTCTTCCGCGAAAACGACCAAATGCCGACACTTGTCTATCGTACCTACGCCGAATGCGAAGAACTGTACAATGCGCTTGTGGACCGTTTTAGCGCGCAGCAATTGCCGTTGTTCGAGAATGTTACCAACATTGGCCGATCCAACATCCGCCAAGTCGCTGAACAACGTCAATCTATGTTGAGAAACTTCTTCACGCGATTGTTTGAACTGGCACCACAGATTTGCCACAGCGACCTCATCTACACCTTCTTCCATGCCATCCATAGGGACACCAATCCGGAGACCGTCAAAGACATTGTTTGTAAGTTGATTTTTAAGTCACTTGTAAGCATGCTTTTATCAAAATCAACTTTCAGACCAAAACCGATCCAGCAACCCCGCATCGATCAACATTATCCTCACTTATGTCGGAAGCACCAACGAGCTCAAAGTCTTCATCACCCATGCTCGAAACCTGCCCCTAGTTGGCGGCGTCACAACAGCCCCGCCCGATTCCTACGTCAAAACTTACATCAAAAATGACTACCATCGTCATTCGAAGCGCAAAACCGAAGTCATTCGAAATACCACTTGTCCCACGTACAACGCTCACTTTACGTACAACTTTGAATCCGTCACCGATATCCAGCGCTCAATCCTCATCGTGTCAGTCTGGCATGTGAGTGCTTCAATTGTACGCGACAATTACGGCATCTGTGGCACCGAAATTCCGCTCTTTGAACTCCTCGAAGTCACTCCCGATCGCAAAGGTGAACGCTGCGTGACAAACTGGTACAACCTTTGTTAACTAAGTCAGTGCTTTACAAAACATATTTACCCATGAGTCAGTTTTTGCATCTATCTAATTGATAATAGAATATTGTATCATAATAACATATTAATCAAAATTCCGCCTTACTTGTACATTATTCCTGTTGTAATTACTGGTTTTAATGTTTATACAGGTACCCATATCAATACGAACTGAATGAAAATAAATTGAATGACTTTTGATCACTTAACCGATTCACTTTTTCTTCCTGTTTTCTGAAAAGTATCCAATTTCAAGCATGCTGCCACCCACTGGAGCACGGTTCAATCAAGAATTTACGCATCGATTCTGCAAAATCAAGGTGTCATGTTGCTACTACTTCAGTACATGTTTCCCTGAATAGCATTCCAATCAAAAGCGACAAGATCACACATTATTTTCAATGAATAGGAAATGTTTTCAAGAGACATTGAACCTGCATTTGTGAGGGCCGCCGTACACTTGATCTGGGAAAGCGGCTATGCCAGGTTTTTAACGGTGAAGAGCAAGTTCGAGGCGTACTCTGACGTTGCTAGACGGATTGAATTTCAGGTGTTCTAGCATTGCTAGGATTCATCGTTCCTTCCGGATTTGCTTGGATGATGTATTTGTTGTTATTGGCAGGCTACTATCGGTGGTGGTTTGCTAAACTTTCTAAACAGATGTCTATCGTTCAACTTTTTAAAACTTATTTTAACAAATTTAAGTTTACGTGATGTTTTCAACAACTTTTTTGTCTGTAACGTTTCAAGAGGTTTATCCATTTCCTCTAATTAGCGAAGATCATCACTTTGTTTATCCTTGAAACAAACACAATCCTACACTTTTTTCATTGGGGTTGTTTGGAACGTGAGTGATGTGAACAGAAACTTATCGAGACAACGTCGGCTTGCAGAAAGCCGTCGCCGCCCGCAAGCTTAGCGGTGAAAAATCAAGCACTCCTGGATTTGTTCGTCGGAGGCGACAAGTGATGGGGACAAACGAGCGTTAAATTCGTTCCTGCATGCGAGACTTGCCAGAAATGCTTGTTTGTTCCCTTCAGGAAATCGGACGAAGAGTATCGGTCGCGATTTTGCACCCTTTACTTCTGACTTTGACACATGGATGTGTGTCGTCGTTCTTTTTACCCAACTCTCTTGTCTGGCTTCTATTTTTTGTGCGAGGGTTGCCTCAATTAAACTGCAGTATCTTGGCCGATGGGTGTCCAACGAGAAAACGTGCCATGAGGGCCATTAAGCCAGCCGGGCTCTGGCAATCTGTTCGGGTTTTGCGTTTTCCTGCGGCAATATCAATCGGCGGCGTTGATGACGTTCCTCCCATACTATCATAGCAACCTTTTTTTTGCTACATCTGGCGAACTTGTCGACAGCCTAGCCAATATCCGAGAGCTGATGCGTTATTTTTTCGCTTGCTTACTCTCTATCCTCCTTAGCCTGTGCACACGCCCCCAGCTTTCGCTAGTTGTGCTGGTGTCCTCGGGAAGTAGGCGATCTGGCCAGCTTTAAACTTATAAGATGCATGATGCTGCCGGTCGCTTAGTGCCTCAAAACGTTTTGGCTTTGTGGTTGTTTTTCGTGTTGTCACTTATCACTTATGTCGTTCGCTACATTGACACTTGTTCTTGAAGCTGTTTTTTTTAAACCTACCGTATCCAAACCCTTTTATCTAAACAAACCCACTAACTAGATTCCCTTTCAGGAATCATGGCCGCTAGGCGGGTCACTTGCGTGGCGGTCATAGCATTCTGCGTGCTTCTGGCGAATGCCGCTGTTACAAAGAAAGACACGATCGATCTCGAATGCATGTTCCTCGGGTACCCGGATCTCGAGTACGACGGATTTGATCGCACTGAGGTGAGTTAATGTAGTTTTTGTCTCAGGTCGCATAGTAACCTATCCATCCGGCTCTGTTTGCAGGTGTTGACGGAGAAGAACTTTAACAAAACTGTCTTCGCTGAAGATGCTAAGTCTATCGTTTTCTTCAATGACGTCGAAGACGACGATTCCGAGCTTGACCAATACGAGTGCTTCCTGCAATTGTCAGCGCAAGTCATGACCAAACGCGGGTACAACTTTTACACTGTTAACACCACTAAGGAAATCAAGCTTCGTAATCAGGAAGAAGTTGACAAGGGAGAGGATACTATCCATGTCTACAAGGATGGCTACAAGATTGAATACAATGGTGTCCGTGATCCCGAAACCTTCGTTTCCTGGCTTATGGATGTGGGTTTACCTTAATAAAAAAACCATCTTAAACTGACTTTCAGATCCCCGACGATCCGGTCACCATCATCAACGACCAATTCGACCTTGACGAATTCGAAGACCTCGACGACGAAGCCGTCAGAATCATCGGTTATTTCGAGCCTGGTAGCGCCGCTTTGAAAGAATTCGAAGAAGCCGCCGAAGAATTCATGGGTGAAATTGAGTTCTTTGCTGTTGTCACTTCTCAATGGGCGCGCAAACTTGGATTGAAGCGTATTGGCGAGGTCCAGCTTTTCCACCCCTTCGAAGATGACCCGCTTTACGCCCCCAACAGTGTCGACACTGAGGAGGAATTCGAGGACTGGGTCGAGGAGCACCGTGAACCTGTCATGCAAAAACTGTCGCTGACTAACTACTTCAACGTCTGGGTATGTCAGGAGTACTTGGCAGGACACAATTTACTTTACACTTTATCTTTAAACTGTTAAATTTGAAAAACAAATATTTTGCAACATCATTTGTTAACAATCAAACACCAATGATATCATTTCCAGAAGGACACCGATGAAGACGAGCATCTTGTTCTCGCCTTCTGCGATGAGGAAACCCGTGAAGGCCGTGCCATGTTCAAGCTTCTCCGCAAACTCGCCGATGAAAACAGCGAACACGCCGGTACCCTTGAAATCGTTCTCATCGATCCCGATGAGTTCCCGCTCATGGTTGACGTCTGGGAAGAGATGTTCGGCATCGACATCGAAGAAGGCCCCCAACTTGGTCTGGCCGACATTTCCGAAAAGGAAGGCATCTGGTTCGACATGTCCCAGCTGAATCTCGACGACCCGCGCAAACATAGTGACAGCAACCTCGAGGCTCTTCAAACCTGGATCGATCAAATTATCAAAGGCGATATTTCTCTTGACGGTGGGTTTTTTATACAACTCTAAGTAAACAAAATTTTTCTCATTGTCTCGCATTTTTCAGATGATGATGACGACGATGATGACGATGAACCCGAACCCGTCCCCGTGAAAGCCGCCCCCGCTAAGGGAAAGAAGCAAAAGAAGGAACTCTAAATGCCGAAATTGTTTTAATAAAACTACCTAACTAATCCTTTCGATCTTTCTCTTTTGTGAGCCCAATCAGATGTGCCTTCGATTTTTATTATAACTTCTCAAGACACTCAAAATCTCAGTATGTCGTTTTTTATTTCTTTTTTTAGAAAACATAGATAATAAAAATTTTAAAACGGTAATTGGTAACATTTAAATGCATTTAATCTACTTTATACCTAATTTCGGGTTATAATACTTGAGGAAAACCGGTATGAGCACAAGGATATAATCAGAGAAATGGCAGCGAGAACTTATGAAAACAAATTGTCTACAACCAGTTAAAACGACGATTAATCATGTTAAAGAATTTTTCATTTTCTGTGCGATAAAAATCTGATAGTTTGCGCATGGTGGCGGGTGAAACCTTTGGATGCGGCCTGCCTTTGGATTTGCCGAGGCAGTGTACTGTGCCATTGAATTTTTTGATGCACGGGAACTTTTTAACGGAATCAAAGATGAAGTCACGTTTTTTGGCGACTGAAAAAGTTGGCCCATTACTTTTCACCCATTTGAATGATGATATGAGTTTTTAAACGTACCAGGTGTCAATCCGAGGAACTTCTCCACAGGGCGGATTTGGCTGGCGGGCTCAGTAATCAGTCTTTCACCATCAACAAATTGCATCTGGTGTAGGGGGAAATATTCGAGCCATCTGTGAAGGTAGCGATGATAAATGCCAATGCGAACTGCACCCCACGAGGCGTTTACACCAGCTTGACATGACGGATGCGATTCATTGAAGCATGAAACCAGCTCTTCGAATTTGGACGTAAACAGGCTTCGTTTCTTCCGGGTCGCCGCTTGGGTGTAATCTAAATATAAAAAAGTGTTATCATAACTATACTTAGTGTGCACTGTGCAAAAGGCCTTTTTTTGCATGCCATAGTTTGCTCAACATGGGGATTAGTCTTTTGGGCTTTGTGGGGGCTAATAATAGTGATAACGAATCCACTTACCAGATATGGCCCGCGTCACCGGATTTCGCACAACCACGATAAGCTTCATCTTAGGGTTCATTTTGTACACTCTCTCCGGGACCGATTTGCCGATGAAGTAAGCTGGCGATTTTTCGATTGTGATATCGGTGACATTTGTGACTGGCATTTGCTCCCTGAAAAAAAACAACATAAGAGATACTCAATATTGTCATGTCCATCGATTGAATAAATACAGCACTTCGGATCGTGTCCGATTCCCATGCCAAAAGTCGCTTGAGAGGCTGCTTAGTAAGCTGAACAGTAAACAGTGCCACTGCATGCGCAAGACAAACATCATACAAATAATCGCGCTGGTTAGCATTTGACTTTTTGAATCACCGCCAAACGCAATGCGAGCAAGAAAGGTGATCACTATTTTGCCAACATTGTATTGTGTACGCTTGTCGCGGATTTGCTTTGAAGTCTTTTGTTTAATTGTTCTGCTCGCATGCCGACGATTAATAAACAGTGTACTGTCACCATCGGACGAGATTACCGTTGTTGTGACCCGTGCCGACCCCTCAGGGAATGTCAATTATTTGTCACTGAATTGGCCCTCCCAGACTTGGCTTGTTTCGCCCGAAACTGCTGCCAACTGTAAAGCTGCGTTAGGCCAGTTGATTAATGCCACTCTGCGCGAACTCGAACTCGAACAGGCGCAAGCCAACTCGACGATTTTACAATGATCTCCCAAGCATTTGGTTTGGTGTAGCAATCGAGTAATTTGTCAGTTTCTGAGAAATGAATTCAACCCCTGTTGTGATCGAGAAATCGGGAGGGTGTCTGTGGACTGATTGATGCGCCAATGCCATCAGAAAAGACCGTTCGCCGCCGCCTATACCAAAAACATCACACATCGGAACGCTATTCTTTATGTTGAAGCCTTAATTCAGGTTTTAAAGGTGACAACCTCAGCAGGGGTCGGACATGATGCTTATGGTGGTCAGGTGGGATGCCGTGACCGTAACAAAAAAACTAAAACAACAGGAGGGTGCCATGCGTGTCTTGAAACTAATCCCTTCGAGCTGTGTCGGACCCCCAGCTGAGCCTACTCTTGAAGGTCATGCGTGCCACCGTTAACCGTAAAAGTTGTCCTGGAGCGTAGGCCGAAGATATATGAGTTTCAGTCGGCCGTACCTGACAGCCGTAAGCAATCTGACAGCAAAGGTAACACCGCGGAAATGGAGCAAATTGGGTGCGCCGCTCTGTGTAGGAGTGAAACTGCTACAAATTGGCACCTCCGGCTTGGCGGAAATTAGCAGGTTACTATGAAACGAAATGACCGTCTGTTGCAAAGCCACTTAAAATTGCGCCAAATCCGGAACGGGAAATACTACGCGTCGAAAAAGGGGAGAAAAAATGACTGACAGTATTGCGGTTTCACCTTTGAGTAAGCCACGCTGATGGCAATCTAGATCAAGTGTCTTTGCAGTACCATATGACCGACTTCATCAAAAAAGCGCTACCTTTCAAATGCTTGCGCAATCCCGAAAAATGCCAGATTGTTACCCTTTTGTCACTTGCGTTATCTTAGCATCAGCGGAAATATCGCACTTCCGTCGAATGTGCGGAAGACCTCGTTAGACCCTCACCTCCAACGGATCCCAAACCTGATTAAGAGATTATGAGGGGGGATAGATATTCCAATTCGCGAGAAGACAGGCCATCACTTGAATATATGGCTATAAAAACGTCGCCGCAATTAATACGAAAACAACGGGAGCAGAACAGAATCGTGATCGAGCGCGCGAAAATGAATAATGGCCATTCGCCCTTCTCGAGGTGGCATTTTTACAGCCTTCGCGCACAGTGGGTGCATAAAAGTGATCAGCAGGCTATTATGCGGGAAATGGTAATAAAATAAGATTGAACTTACCTATACCAATCATATCCAAGGTCGTAGTGCTTGTCGAAGAAGTGAACTTCGGGACCTGGCGCCTTGATTCGAGAGTTTAGTTTCAAAAACTCGAGTAGGGCACGGGTTCCGCACTTCTTCACACCGATGATGATAGCATCGGGGAAGCGCTTCCGTTCTGATGGGATTGACGCACTATTCACGGACGTGTATACGGTAAGGACAAGTATTAGTAAAAATATTGAGGGTTGAGGCATACCTAGAAACACGAGCTTAATGTAAGGAAGGCTTAATGTAGTGTTGGACAACGGATAAACACGGGATCGAGTGCGTTGACACTCTTTTGTGCCGAGGAAGTGTTTCGGCGACACCATCCATCGGTAGCGATATCATTTTCGCGCCGCCTCTCAGGGCAGACCCCAATATGACAGGAGCGGTATGAGCGAGAGGGAGTGTATGGTGTGTGTCAACCAGCTCACTCAAATCCGGCATGCGTCGCCCTCTGACTCTCCTCCCCTCTCTTTTTTTCACACTTATAGCTACCGAATGACGCGACAGGCCCGGGGCCAACGAACGATGAATGGTAGGGAAAAGCATTATGGCATATAAATATCATAGCTAAACGATAGCCTACTTGAGGACCGCGATCCGAAACCCCGATTAGACATGACCGATGATGAGGGCCACATTGAGTCATTATGGCTTCTGGATACATCAGCTCGGCACGCGTTGGTTGGAAACCACTTGACTCGTTCCACAGAAATGACTTGGACAATTAATTAATGTTGAGGATCATTGTGAATGCATCGCTAAACTTTTGAAGTCGCTACTAGTGGTCAGCTAACGGGAAGAGTGAAAAGGGTCACTGTGCCATAGGTCGGATGGATGGAGGATGTATGAAGTCAACTTATGCCACACTGCCACACACAAGCAGCGATGAACCATTTTTCGAACGAGTGCGCAAGGTTGGGGCTCTTCAAACAGGTTTAAAGTGTGAAAATTGCCGGGTGGTAACAAGAACCATCTCGTGTATCCAATAGTCGTGGGATTTTTTAACACATGTAATGGAAGCGCGTTTCCCCGTGGGGACGCCGGTGAGCAAGAGGAAGAGGATGAGCAACACCCGAATTGCATGTGTGAGAAGCGTTGCGTGTAGCGTGTCTTTGTTGAATTAACGGACGTTGCTTCCAAAGTTGGCAGACGCCGAGAAAAACATAGGGCAGAAGGAGCGGAACACTCATGCTTCCCCCAAACATGGATGGAAGTGTGAAGGATGATTCGCTGACCATGAAGGCTTTCCTTAGACACACGCCGCCATCTTGTTTTTACTGAATCGAAACATGACAGCCCTTCATCACCGGTAACATGCCCAAATCAAAGGGGTGAAAGAAAGGCACATTAAATTTGTCAAACCCGCACCAAAAAACCTCTTTTTTCGTGAATTGCACGTCTTGCCGCTGTGGGGTGCGCGAGAAAATTGGCAGCTTCTGGATGTCAATGCTAAGCAACTGATCACCAGCGCGGAAAATCGAACAAGGCTGTTGCCACTGCTTGGTGGAGCGTTATTTTTTGAGGGCAATATGGCAGGCGGCACAAAAAAAGGTCAGCCGACAGACACACGGCTTGTGACAGAAGTGGCGATCGCGGATGCAGCGGATGAATACACTACCCTGGTTGCCCTTCTGATCCTCTCCTTTGCAAACGATGCCACCTAGATCACCTGAAGGCTGACTAATTACACCCTGAGTGCGAACTAATCACTGCTGAAACACACACCGCCAATTACCGAGCTATGAAAAGTTTTATGACACCCCCATCAGTATCGCCATAAAATGTCAGCCTCGGTGCCAACCGATCATTTTGAGGGTAGTTCGCGCCAACTGAACGAACCAATCACAACGGAAGTGATCACTGCCATTAATCTGGTTCGAATTCGTGCCTTCGCCCGCCGCCGATCATACAACATCACATTCAAAATTCTAAAGAACTGGTGGAATGGGATGGATGTAATCCACAAAGGGTAAGTGCGCTCAGGCGGTGGCTGGCAATGAACAGCTATGTAGCTGGCTTCTTTATGGAACGGCACTTGAGTGACCGATACCGGCGCAGAGTGGCTCCTTTTCAAATGGACGACAGAAAGGCGAGCTCTTGTTCCATTGACACACGCATAACACCATTACGCGCGGCACATTTGCTCAAAAATGTAATTACTGACAGAACGACCGAAAACGATGAGCTACCCCTAAGGGCCGAGGGGGGTCGTGGTGGTCCTGTGAAGAGGATAAACAGCTAATTTGATCCTCTCGGGAAAATCAGCCAGACCGCAGGCGAAACTTGACCGAATGGTTTGGTTCCGTTTCATTCATTGCCATGAGCGAGGCGTTATGACGCAGAACTTGATATTCTGATGGCCGACTGACCTTTTGGCAAGCATTTCAAAGTGTACAGTGATGACCATATGATTTGATGGAAGAAAGAAGCCAAAAGTGAAATGCCACACAAAAGACAACGAAAGTTCACGCCTTCCCTCCGTGATGCCCGCAGAAACATGCGACCAGCTCATTTGAATACATAATAGAGTCAAGGCAGATGGTGTCGACTGGCGTCTCGCCTCACATTATTGAAAACTAATATCCACTGACTTTCGGTTTCAGTTTACAACCAAACTACAATGGACCACTTGGGAGACAGTGGCATAAATATGCGAAAAAAGAATAATTTTAAAAAATTGGAAAAACAAATATCGACAAAAAGAAAAAGGGGACAGCCAATTTAAAAAGTGTTTGGATTGCGGCTTCTAAAAAGCGGAAAAAACGAAAACGGAAGCGACGACGACCCCAGTTGGCAGAAAAACAAGCGGGGCCACGGATATGCGCAATTATGAAAGGAAACATCTTGGACTGGGGCGTTGCAGGGTGAAGCTGAGCCCGACAGCTTTCTTTCCACGCCACAAATCCACGAAACAAGAAGGTCGGGACACTGCCATATAATTGAGTCGTCGTTGTCAGCCGCAAAAACGCACCGGGTGCGCGAAATTAAGCTGATCATCCGGTCTCCAGCGGCGTGACAGAAGGCCTATTTTTGTCCTCAGACAGTCTTATGTCTCTTCGAGACAATTTGACCGGATAAAGTATACAAAAAACAATGAATAACACATAGTATGACATGTATTCATCGCGCGCTAGACACTTCCGGTCGATAGGAGATAAACGGATGGGCTTTAAACGACGAGACGACCATCACTTTTGGGGAAAACAATGTCAAAGTGTAGTTTATCTCACCCTTGAGGTTTGACCAGTGCTAAGCGGGTGCGCTTGGAACTTGCGTTTTGGCTTGTTATGCTTCAGGGTGTATCTTCTATCTTCAAAACGTAAAGCTGTGATCCAATGACTTTATTGCATATCGTAAAAAATCTCACATCAATACTTGACCAATTCTATAAACAGAAATTGTAAAAGATTCATTTGCGCCCCACCCCGTCGATTGTTAACTGATTGAATCATTTTTTGGCGGCTGCTTCCACGGGCCGACTAATAATTTTCTCATTAGTTGCCTGCTTCTTACTTTTTAAGATGCCGGGATAGGTTAGCGTGTTCAGTCCAGATAGACCACCAACACCGAGTCCACCCAATCCGCTGTAGAGGAGGCTGTTATCAGCGAGTGCGTCCATTGTACCATAACCAAGCCCGGCAGTTCCGTAAGTGCATCCAGTGCCACAAGAAATGGGACACATAGATTGCGTTGCAAGAGGGTTTGTGGCACATTCACCCATGCTAACCATGTAAGCACAGTTGGGCGAACGATCGTAGCACATGCTGTTTCCGAGACTGCAAAAGTCATGATTATTAAATATTACAATTAAAATTAAAATGATACTAACCCGATTCCTCTGTTCAATCCCAAAGTTGATCCAGCATAGGGAGACAGCAACGGCGAGGCGTATCCACCATAACCATAGCCGCCTCCATAACCGCCGTAGCCGCCATATCCGCCGCGGTATCCTCCATAACCATAACCACCGCAATAATTGCAGGAATTGTATTGCGCATCCGAAAATCCGGCCAACACGGCAAACGCGATAACTGAAAGTTTTACGTATTTACAGCAAGAAAAGTTTCAAATGATGAAAACCCACCGATAACAGAAACAAACTGCATTGCGGTTACCTGCAGACACCAGAAAATTGAAATATTATGACATAGCTACCACTAGCATCGGGACATTTTATACCATTGCAACAATAGTTGCCTAATCCGCCAAGGACACTAAGCTGCTATACTGGTCACCCCAGGTGGGTGACCATGCCAGATCCCGTGGCCAATCCTGTTCTGTCCAGCGGAAACCACCGTCACATCTATGATTCAGGCAAACGCATTGCGTGAGGGATTAATGTATTCGACAATCGAGATAAACTTGTTTCCCTTTGTTGGTGTAGTAAAAGTTTGAGCCGCAAAAAAATCAAAAATATTGAGAGGAAAAACCGGTGCCATTGAGGATTATGAGTTAGCGTCGATGTAACATTTGCGTCGTATTGGCTGATCTAAAGCTAACTCGATATTTTTTTCAAAAAAGAAAGTTTTTTGATCAAATTTGAAACAATTTTATGAAAACAAAAAGTTTGTTTTATAACCTTGGTAGACAAAGTAAAAGTGCTATTAGTTAAAATGTGTCTGTTTTTTCTTATTTATTAAAAAAAGGGTTTATTTGAGCCATTTATTTGTGCAAAATATATAAAAAACAACATGTAACTTTTCTAATTTATTGTTTCTGGAATTGTTAGGCACGATTGATGGGGCGCATTGGTTGAGGTGTTTAAATGCTTCCACTAAAACAAAACTGTTATCATTATATGCTGAAAAAGATTAATGTGCGAGTGTGAAATAAACTAGCTAAGGGTAGAAGTGTAGCGTGCAAGCGGGATAGAAAAAGAAGCAAAGCAGTTACCGATCGGATACATAATCATGCAAAGCATGGCCCAACTTCTATCATTTATTGAGAGTCGTCAGCCTGGGAAAATAGAAGGAAAAGTTAGAAGCAAGAAAAGGAAAGCATTAGTTGTTAACGTATAACAGTAAGTTGAAGTCATACGGTTCTGAAAATACTTACCCGAGGAAAATGAACCAGTACCAAACATTAAAAAGAAAGAAAAAGATTGGAAAAAGTATAGCTGACGCTTTGTCAAGTTTTTTAGCCGTCCATTCAGGGCAAAATGAGCATAGCCAACTGCAATGGCAAGTGATTGTTGTGGGTTTTTCATTGCGAGTAAGGAAGCCCACAATGGCCAGTTCGATGAGAGTTGCAAAAATAAAGGCCATGGAAAACAGAATCCAGACATCGATTGCTTTGACATCTGACGTTTTTGGGAGGCCATTTACAACGGATCCGAATTGGAAGCTGGAAGATTTATGGTTAGACGGTGTGTAGGAACAGTAAGACTTACGTTAAAGCTAGCAACGAGTTTACGCCTACGGTCGTTCTAGAAGGTATGTTGCTAGGGCCCAGGTAGAAGGAAATCCATGAAATGAAGACGTATAGAGTAGATAAGGAATACACTTGAAGAATGTAAAACCCATACAAACGTTGAAAAGTGAATGTAGCCACGAGTTCGTTGAAAATTCCAGGTGGATAAAGCCTGTCAATACTTGACGCTTTATAATCGACGAGTACATAATCTGGCAAAGTGATGTTTTCTTTAAGTAATAGAATAGGCGTCGGCATCCAGATCATATTTACTTGCTCCGTGTTATGGTTAAACGATTCATAAAACAACATGCACCGTTGCTGATCGATTGGAAATGTCCTCAGCGCATTTTGACAGGGGCCCGTCAGCTTTATTCTGAAAATGTGTTGCTTATTTATTGCCAAGAACATCTATAAATAAGAACGGAAGTGGCAGTATGATTTTTTACGTCGAATTTTGCGTGCTAGCCCCTTGCCACTTGCAATGAAAAATGTCTGAAGCCTGCATAAATAAGACATACCTGTAATTATGTGAAACTTTTCCATCACTATAAATTTGTAGGAATACATTTGCAAATGGTGAATGGTGCACTTTTGCTTCCTTCGTATTCACGAAACAGGCTCCGCTGTTCCAAATTTTCTTGAGCACTTTTGGACCGTCGACGCTAATGTTGCTGTAACATGAATATGATTATGAAAATCTTTGAATTTGTTAATTAGATAATTTTCATTAAGTTGATTTACACTTACTGTTTGCACGGATTCATGTGAGAAAATGCGAGACTAGGGTCGTTCCACCACTCTGTGACATAGACATCTAATTCGAATTCCGATGTTATTTCAATTATTTTTGAGACTTGTTGTACCCATAGCTAAAAAAGTTGGTTGGGGTAATTTGTAACGGTCTGGGAATGAGGAAACAATTAAAATGTTACTTCAACAACAACTTCGACGCTACCGCCACCCGGAATTTTATGTTTGTCATAATCTTTCAGAAGTGCTTCCAATATAACTGCATCGTCGGCACATTTGTGCTCGCGAATGTGATCGTCTATCTGGTCCTCATGGTATTGTTGAGCTTCGCGGCGTCCTCGAATGAGTTCGTGGCGAATGTCGTCAATATCGTCGTCTTCGTCGTCACTGTTCCAGTGACGCCTTGAAATGGGAGATTTTGAAATGTTTGAAAGATAATAAAAACTTACGTGACATTAAGGGTCCGTCGGGAGTAGATCTGGGTGGCCGAAACCGAGCCGGCTACAAGACAAAGCAGAAGACACCGGTAATAAAGCACCGACATTCCACGCAGGCGCGTCGGCGCCACATGGACGTTAGAAGTCTTGTAAGCCGTGCCTCTAGAAAGAAGCTTGAACCTTTAGCCTTCCACTTTGATACATCTTGACCACGTTTTGCCGTTGTAAGTATGCTGTTTTAAAAAGCACGGACTAAGTGCCACGGCAAATGAAGTCGCCTTCTTGCAAGCTTTTTTACTCGTCCCGTAAAGGCCAAAGGGGAGCATCTTTCTGAGCGATGCTAAAACGGCCAAGCGACAACTACCGCCCGACGCCTGCCAGAGCCTGGGAATGCGAACTCCTGCTTCGTGAGAACAGGATGAGTCGCATAAGGAAAGGCCAACCCAACGGAAGTAACCCAATTTGTATGTTGTTATGGACAGCACGACTCGAACTTGACTCGGGATACCTATAGAAAAAAATCAAAAACAAAGCAAGAAAAATTGAATCTTTCAAAGTTGACAGAATTAACGTTGACCTAACAACTTCCAAAACCGTCCGGGCGACCGTTGTTAGACGAAGTGAGAAGAAAGCTGGTTGCTTTTCCCGTATACGGAAACAAAAAATCCCGTCTCGTTACATCCTCAGCCGGAGGCGCCGACTGACAACCCTCGCCTAGGGAGCTATTGTTGACGCCCCAAAAAGCAAAAAGACGACCAAGCTCGATGGCTACCCTTCGGCCAAAGTCAGTCCGGGTATTCTAGGTTCTGAAGTCCGATGTAACCTTACGGGAAAGAAGCGCCTTTCGGGGGTTTTGGTTTCTATCAAGCTCGAAAAAGGCTGGAATTGACATTGAATGCAATGTCGATTTCTATAGAAACTGCTTGCTACGCACATGAATATTCGTGTACATTGTCTTCCATAAATCTTACTGTAAATTTACTGTCTAAAATTCAATACTGCTCTTTGTCCCACCACGTAACAAGCATTTCAGTTTGAAGCAAATCGCACTTTCGGCTGTAGAAACACTAAATCTTTAAAAACAACAGCTTGGCTCGTCGTCATAGGTGCCTTTCAACAGGGACAAAAGAATTTTCGACGGATATGGAACGTTTATTGTTTGCCAGTCATGCGGAAATCCGGATATGCACTGTTATGTCAGAGTTTCATTTACGTTAACCGACATGTTTTGGAGACAATACGACTGTTTACGGTCGATTTGAGACAGATATGAGTGTTGGCGTGATCTGGGACGAGTTATGAGAATCTGCTTTCTCAGTTGCTTGTCTGTCAGCTAGAAAGTACAAATCCTTTGCAATGCCCTGCAAAAGTTCAACCAAACTCACTAAATCAATTATAGGGTCAATGGTCATTCTCGTAAACCAGCCAATTCCCGATAATGATGTAAATACACCGTGGCGTAGAAAGGCATGAAGATAATCAGTGTCACACCGAATTAATGTATCCAGGCTAATTGAAGGCTTGCTGGAATTTGTGTCGTTTTGTTGACGTTTGGCCCATTCGTCACAGCTTTGGGCCATGGGATAAGTTGCCCAGTAGGCAATTCCCATAAGGGTGAAGCTCATTGTGTAAATAAAGATATGCACGCCAAGACGCCAAACTGAAGCTCGGTGGTGGTTGAAAACGTAGTTCTCGCTGCGCCGTCGGAAGAGCATACAAATGACCTTAAAGGGGACAGATGATGATTGCCTGCGGCTACGGTATTGATTCACAGAATGTATAAAAAATATTTAAAAACAAAACGAAACCTACAAAAATATAAGAAATTATAGTCATTAAATAGCTGACTATTGGCACTAATAGGCTCAAAACGCCCATGTGAGCTAAAGATCCGACATTGATAATGTCACAGAGTTGTACCATGTAGTTCTCCATACGTCCGTGATAACGGTGGCCCATCATGTAAATCATTCCATTTGCGTCGAATAACAGTTGTTCTCTAAAAAGGTCAGCTGTCAAAAATAATAACAGTTTTTTAAACAACAATGCCATTCAATGTCGTGTTTGTCATTTTTTACTGCCAAACGTCATAAGTCAATCAAAGCTCAAACTGACCCCGCAATAATAGCACCAAGAAGAATGCCAATCATTGTCAACCATCCTAACACTATTATTTTTACGATTTCCGTCATCGATAAATTCAACTTATATCGCAAGGGCATCTTCACGGCATAGGCTGTTAGTACTGCCATCCCAAAATATGTCACTGACAGCGACCAGAAGTTTAACATGACGACAAGCTGTTAAAAACACTGTCACTTTACGGAAGTAAGAATGAATTTGCTAACCTGCATGAAAGAATCCGGAAAAATTGACGAACTTTCGCAGTCATATACCCCACATCTTACTTTTACACAAAACAAATACGTTAAACATATCACAGCCGTAATTAGATCACAAATACTCCGATTAGTGACAAATAGCAAACGCTTTGATTTTAGTTTCCGCCCGCGGATAAGCATGATTATAAGGGCCACATTAGCTTTAAATGGAAGTTTTGTTAATTAAGGAGCAAAGAGAGAGAAAAGAGGGTAAAAATGTGTAGACTTACAGATTATGGCGACGCCACATGCGATAATTAGTACTGTGGGTAAGGCATTGTACACGGCCTCGAGGACTTCTGTGAGTTCGGTGCGACGGCGCGCGCATTCTGTCGGATTTACATGATTTAAAGTTTCTATCAAATAGCTACCAGCTTCTGCCATCAGAACAACAACAATCTAAAACACAGAAGCTAATTAAAATAGATTGGTGACAAAGTGAAACAGGATTAAGCGGAAACCGTTTCGAATTCCTACAAAATCAAATAATTTTGGCTAATTACAAGATGTCCAGACGGAAAGTGGCCGAAGGAATAAACTCAAAAAGACTTTTGCAAACATGTCACTTCCATCGACGGCACGATAGGGCTATAAAAAATAAGCACAAAATAAGAAGTATAGGTTTAACAAATGTGCACGCCTTCATCGGTCATAATTTTCCTAAACATGAAAAATAACAAAGTTTTTACATGCAACGACTTCTCGAATATGCGTGACTCTGCGACTCTTCTACCTTTAGCCCTTCTTGGCACCTTTGGCATTAAAAAGAAATGGAAGAAAGAAGCGACGTAGACCCCGGTGTGTTCGAGCTTAACGTGGCCCAAGGGCGCCGCCTATTATTATGAGCGCGAGGTTCATCGTTCTTTCCAAACCATTTTACCCTCTTGAACAAAGTCCCCCGTCTTCGTTCATAGCCAAGCCATTGACATCACTACAATTGAAGGCCATCAATGCAAGCACTAAACCAAAACCATGCAGGGTATACATCCAGGGACGAGATTCTCGGAGACAGACAAGAGGTTAAATCGAGGAAGCGCGGTAAAATGTGTTTCAGTAATGATGCCCGACAGCGAAACCAAGTCTCTTGGAAACAATTCACGCTAGAACCAATGACATTCTTCATAGAACTCGCACTGCTTTGTCGGTCGCAAATCACCTCAGGCATGTGCTTGGGTGTTAGGTTTTTTCTCATTTACCAATCCAAAAGTCTTTATTTCTCGTTTTGTTTTCCGCACAAAAAGTATGAAATAGCGGTTTCATTGTGACATAGAAAGCGTTAATTTTCAACCATAGAGTCGCACGGCAAAGCTTTTTGTTAACGGTCGTGCTGGCGTAAGTGTTGTTGCTGTAGTTTATCGATCTATAAAAAGTTTATTTAAAGACTGAACAAAAGTGCTTCAACCTTACAAAAAAATATTGTGCCATTGATATTGTTTTTGTGAGCGCGCGGTAGTGAGCAATCACGATAATACAGTTGTATAGCTGCAAGTTGTTTTTGTTATTACTTCCATTATTTGTCGTGTGAACCCAACCCACCATTAATGGTAACCACAAGCATGGCAGAAAGGTCAAAAATAGTCGATAATACAGATATCCCAGTGGTATGCCCTCCTCCTCCGCCACTTTGTGCATTTTGTTCACATCGTTTGATATCTAAACAAAACGCTTTCAAATGTCTTTCTGCCACTCTTTTTTTTATTAAGTGTAAAAAAACTAACAGCAAGTCGTGCAAGGTGGCTGCACAAGTCAAAAAGTTGCCGAATACACATCATTGCTAACCATGTAATGACCAAGAGAAAGTACCTTGGCTGTTTCTAAAACAAGTTTTCACTTTCATTATGCAATAAATTTCCGGGGGTTTTTACTGTCTGATATTAGCATTTGAATAATTATGATAGACACTTACCCTGAAGACTATGTAGAATATTATTATTGGCATTATGTATCCGGGGCAGGCAAAAAATAAGTGTGAAAAGTAGTGAATTCCAGTTTGAACTTAAAAAGTACCAAATTAGCCTCGTTTTGACTTGTGATCAATGATCAAACAAGGGCTTACTTGATAAGTCATCCAATTTCGTGTAGACTTGGGTTTTTGCAACTCGTCGGCCATTTGAGAAGAGGTACGCGTACTGGTAAAATTCTCCACATCGACGGCCCCAGGAAGTATCGTATGGCATGGGCATGGGGTCGTAGAAGTCCCAGACTGTGCTGACGGTAATTGCGGACATGAATGCCTAAAATAGACACCTGGTGGGTACTGTAGGACTGTCAAGTTGTCTTACGCTTATATTTAAGAAACTGTAGAGGATAGTCAGGAAGTACGATGGAGAAACTTTCCAGAAGACCTTTTCGATTTGACAGAATGAGTCAATCCGGTGATCTCGGATGTCGCGTTCAGTCGAAGATAGGAAGGGATTCCAATCAGATGGCCAATTATCACGAACTGATTGATAACAACTTTGAATCCGACTTTTCTTACTTTTCGGTGGATAAAACAAAACGCCGTCATCTCGAAGACCCCTGAGCGGCACACGCTCCATCGTTACGGGCCACAAATGAGAACACTGTCTTTCCGAAATCTAGCCCACTACAATAGTGGAGGACGAATATACATCAAACATGTCGGAAGAGGGAGAACATGCGGCGCCACGTAATAAATAAGTACAGCCCCATAAAGAGCGGGGGATTTTCAATGAATAAGAATAGGATGTTGGGGTGGTCTGTATCGTGATGCCAAACAAAGGAAATTTTACTTTCGTTTCCATGTGAAACGGTGAATGAATACGTATTTTTTACGGGTGGTAAGTTAAGTAAAATCGGTTCGTTTGTAGGCCACCGGCATTGTTATATTACGCACAACCCTTGCTCCGGCTTAACGACATTGCCCAATTTTTCTGCACACCAGTAGCATTGCCCACCCGCATTGCAGGAGCTCAACGTGAAAGGCAACAAAAAACGGCTGTCTGTTGCGCCGCCATTTCCCCGCCTCTCATTTACGGACCATGAAGGGCATGTACACTGACTGCGTTGACACCGCCAACGTCGCTTTTTCTTCGAGGATGCTCAAACCAACCAAGCTGCTATGACTACTGCTTCTTCGATCTGTCCGCCTCTGTAGATAAAACGACAAACGAAAAGGCAAACGGCAAACAGCATCATCTGTCTACCTTCTGCGCCTATTTTTTACCCGCAGTAGGCTTGAAATCAAAAAACAATAGGATTATCTCAAGATTATGCCATTGATTTCTTAAATTCAGTTTCAGAGAAGCTAATGCACACTGGCGATACCAAAAGCTGTTTATTACGATGAGTTACCAGATAAGTGCCAAAATGCAAGAAAACAGGCTAATTAATGGAAAGAAAAATGGGAACAAGTCGAAAAAACATAGTCCACAGTTGTTTGGGTTACATTTTGTACAGAACAAAAAATGACAAAGGCCAATTTGCGGTGCCAAAGAAAAACATATCAGGGGTTCAACAAGTTTTTATGCTTTGTCAAAGTGTTCAAATACCGCGAATTCGCAAAGATGTCAAGACACGGAGTATAACAGGTATTTAAAACAAATAATAGCCAGAGTATGAGTGTGAGATATAGAGTTGCAAGTTATATACAAAACAATGGTTGTGAATAATGTCCGGAATACAGTTTAGATACACTTTACATGAGAGCTTGGATTGTAAAGTCGCGAGGTCGTCATAAGATAACGCAGCATCGACAGATTCCTTGACGCGACGGTGGCGTCGTTGTGGGTGGCGTGTTCGGAGCAAAGTAGGCCTGCACTTCGACCTCTGGTCGAATTGCCTAAATTAATAATCAATGTTAAGTGGATTAAGTTTTACTAACTCTATTACCTTGAACTTCCTAATCGCATCCTTTGAAATTTGCTGACAATCATACAAATCGATGCGTTCCAGGGTGCGTAAAGGCTTCATAAACTCGAAGGCGGCATCCGTAATGAGGGGACAATTGTCAAGTTCCAGCACCTGTATGATTTCGAAATGAGACCCGCAGAGTTCAGCCAACCCGGTATCAGTCAGAAGTTCACAGTGCGAAAGAGAAAGGCTTGAGATGTGTGGACAGCCAACATTCAAACTGTGCAATGTCAAATCGGTGATTTGATTGCAGTCCTCGAGGTCCATGCGCTCCAAGTCGTGGCACGTTTTTGCGAGTTGCATGAAGCCCACATCGGTTAAGTTGCTGCATAGGGCAAGTTCCAAATCTCTGAAAGAAAATCAATTATAAATGCATAATTTCATTCAACATCCGGAAGTTTGTTCCTTTTTTAATCCCATAAACCGCTTAAACAAAAAAAAACTTACTTTAACTTGGTACAACTTTGCGATAACGCAACAAGAGATCGGTCTGTGATTTCACGGCAGTTGGATAAACAGAGATACTCGAGGTTCGGACAGTTATTGGCAATGTCTTCAACAGTTTCATCAATTACGTTCTGAAAACAATCAAATTGTAAATAAATTTTACGAAATTTATAAATTAGAAACTCACAACGCACGAAAACAAGTTCAATGAGTGCAGTTGAGCAAGATTTTCGGGTGCCAACTGTGCAAAGCAATTAGAAGTAATGGCTTCACACCCTTTGCAGAACAGTGATTGAAGGTTAGGGCATTCCTCTATAATCATCCGAAGACCCTTATCAGTAACATTCATACACCAGCTGATATTTAATTCCTGCAGATATTTGCATCCATTGCTGAAAGAACGCGTTTAGACAAACAAACAAGGGCGTAGTGGATCAAACCTTAGATATTTCAATGTTTTATCAGTTATTTGAACGCAATTTTCAAGATCGAGAGTGATGAGGCGATGGCAGTATAGGCCAAGGTATTCGGTAGTACTAGAAACGCAACTATCGTTTAAAAAACAAAACAGAAATCGATAAACTCACTCATCACTGATCCGTTTACATTTATTCAAATATAAACGTTCAATATTGTTACATTTCAAAGCAAACGACCGCAATGCAGAATCCTGTATGTTTTCACATCCGCGCAGAGATAAAACTTTCAAAAACCCGCCGCATCGTCTCGCGAGGCTCTCAACTACGCTTGCCTGAAAATGCCAAACATAGTTTTTTAATGACATCATCAAATGGTCAACACAAACATAATAAACAAATAAACAAAACGACTTGTTTACTCACCCGAATATCCTTTTGGAACCGAAATAAATCAACCTGCATCCAATTGCTGCCATCCATGGCCAACGTATTCCAAGAACGGCATACTTGAGCGGACCGACATAGCGAGACAATGTCCAAGTATGAAAAGACCCTGAAATAACATGTTTTTCATTATTTTATTTATTTACAAACGAAAAAATTACAATTTCAACGTTTACTGTACAACGCGAATGGCGGAAATTTATAAAATTAACAAACCGATAGATAAAAACCGAAAAGATCTTTAAAAATTTTGACTCAAAAGATTGCCCAGTTTTCAGCTTACCGCAACAACAGCTCCTTTGGAAGTTTTTTATTGATCAAATTTTCCTCGTTTTGCTCTGGCTGGTTTGGCAATAACGTTGTGATAAGGTACATCTGAAATTTTTATTCCTACATCAAAAACCAAGTCGTAAAAAGATGTAAAAAAGGAAATTAGAAATCAAAACCCATTAAAATTCACCTTTAATAGCTTCACACCCCTAGCATGTACATTGCTAACGCATAAACCAATGCAAAAACAGCGCTGTTAGTCACACGGTCACTTGCGACACATGGAAAAAATGCTTGACGCGTTCTCTCTAAATAAGACTACGCTTAGACTCAAAAACTGAGTGTTTTTATCATAGTTCAAAATAGAGAAAAAGTGGAGCAGAAACATGCCCTTCACATCCAATTCGGCACGTATTTGCGTTTTCGTTGATGAATTGAAACATTAAAAAGAGTAAAAAGAAAGCAAAGGAATACGTAAAGCGGCTTTGTTGCTACATTTTGAACTATTTAAAAAATTGAAAGTACCCAAAAATGGAAAAAGAAACTTCGAAAGTTACAGAAGTTATTTGACCTAACAGAGTAGAAAACCGAATTTCCGCGTGAAACAAAGACACCATTGTGCAAAATTTTACAAAGGAATCGATCAGTCTGAAGGAAAAAGAGTGAAAAAATGTGGAATAATAAATAGAAGAAGAACGTCTACGATTTAAGCAAAAAAAACAGTTGGTATTACCTTACGCGGCCCAAGTTCTCTCATATTCAGTTTACAGGACATGGGGGACACCGCCCATACATGACATTGATAACCCGGTGGAGTCAGCTGCACCACCATATGCTCCCACAGGTTAGAAGTTGTTTTTCCTCCTTTTGCTTTTATATAAAGCTTAGTTTTCTCGTCAACATGGCAAAACACCAACAAATATGAAGATTCGATGATGCCTAGCTAGAGAGGTGCACATAAAGTCAGCTTTGCACATCTGTATGGACAGACGTTTAGTCCCTCACATTGATTGCCGTTGACGAAAAGTGTTGCCCCCTTCGTATCAGATCTTTTTACATTTGCGAGTGTTTCTATATTTGCCTCTTTAATTAAGTCTCATATAACGTTCCGGGCACTTTTTTGAATGAAAATTGATCCTTTATGTTGGTAAAAAAGGAGGGATGAGACGCATGCAAATAGCCGTCGGTTGTCACTTTGTGTGTGACGCTCTCGTTCTAGTCTTGTACCAACACTAGCCAGGGTTTGTCTTGTCTTCTTTATTCCCCTTGTCAATGCTGGTCATATGACCTCCAACGAGACTAAAACTGTCCGATTACCTTTTTGACGCGCCAAAATTGGGTGCAAAAAACTACAATAACGGATGGATGATGCGTGAACGTTCATCACGCTCTTTTGAGATAAGACGGAACATTGATCGGGTAGCGATCAGCTGGGTCGATGGATTGCTACTGACCTGCCCGAAATAGCACGATCGCCGTTAAAAGGAGGGAAAAACAACTTAACTTAAGTTTACGGCAAATATTCACAACATGTTCACCGTTTTGTGGCTCATTTACGGCCGACAATGGAAGCTGTGATTGCATGAGCGGCTCATTCGCCATGTTTAGTTAAGGCTCAAAATGAAGAAGGGTTAAAAATATCGTAACAAAAATGACGAGAGCCGGGAACAACGTCCTCGTCTTCCCGAAACTGTCCGCGGACGTCGTCAGTTTTTGACAAAAACGAGCCTCCGCCTCAGTCGCTATTAGTAGCTTTGTTGGTCGTCGGCAAAAAGGTTTGTCTCGCATCGTTAAGGATAGAAAAACCGCCCCGATCGAGGTGCAAAGCCGACTTTGATACTGCTTTACCACCTGTGATCAAAACTTCCATTGTCCCTTTTACGATCTAAATCAATCAAATGCCAAATGGAATAGTTTGGTGTAGTGCAGTCTCTGATCTTACGAGGGCTTGTACTCTGCCGTTTGCATGACAAATGGTTTCAGAATAAACTGGAACGGCCTAATTCCAGTAGCAAATGACCTTTGAGATGGCTGCTGAAGGCACTCTACTATGCTGGCACGGCACACACGTCCCATTTCGTTGTTAGAAACAAAGTGCTCCAGGACGAGGGTGTCTGTCGTTGTGACAAGTACATCGAAAGTACATTATCGATGATATTGAGCTCGCTTTTTGTAAAGTACATCGGGTAATGAAAAAAACAGGAGGAAATAGGGATCGAAGGTCCAAAGTGCAGAAGGAAATTGACAAAAATAGAAGCCCAAGTAAGATTCAAGATTCTACAAAAGCTAACCTGATTTTGTTTGGCCTGGATCGTCGGGTGATGGTAGCTGAGTTGCGATCCGTTGGTGGATGCGACAACGTGTCGCTTCACAGACAAAGAGTACACTCAAATACAACGGACCGTCCCTTCACACCGCACAGCTTTTTCCCGTGCGGTTTCGGGAGAACGGGATGCGCGCACGCGAATAGAAGGGGATTGCGTCCCTTCACATGGCACATGCCAACACCGTCGTATTGGAATGATTGTACCTTCGAACTCAACGGATTTCGAACTTTAATTTTGATGGTCGACTTTATTGCCCCAGGGTTTATTGATTTTACTTTTTTCGAAAACTGGATCAGATGCAAATTTTTATTAAAATTTTTGATAACACAAACACAAAACAATCAATACATCTAAGTTACATCAACTGTTGAAGCGGGATTCGTGTTCTGGATGCTCTGCAGATTCATGGGGTCGAACTTGCACGACACTTGTCCGGCTTGGTAACGATGATTGCCTAATTCTGGGTGGTGATGAGAAACTGATGGCTTGTCTGTCCATGTCTTTGCGGTCTGCCTGAGTGCTCAGTCTTCTTTTTCCTGAAACTTTATATATACTGAAACAAATAACTTACATGGGTTCGCGGATGCGAAGTTTTCGATGGGCATGTAAAAATCCGCAAGTCAAATCCACAACGGGCTTCCTAGTTGGTTGGCGGTTCATATTTAGACTGCTTTCATTGTCGGCGACGTTTAGCGGTGAATCTCAAACTGAAATTTTATATAAACTTTTCTGCAAGGCAAACTACGAGGCAACTTACCAAAATTTGCAGCGGGGTCGTGTCGTCAATCAGTTCACAGAAAAGGAGGAATTACGGTAAAGATAAACCATCTTTTGAATTGCGAAACAATTAAAAAAGCGCGACGACGACGTGATCAATAAGGGGCCGCCTGACAAGGGAACCGTCAGAGCTCAAGTTGGCGGATTGGAACCAGCTATACGGCATTCGAAAGAGCATCGTTTGGTCATTCTAAAACCGCCGACCAAAAGTGCTACAGATCCCTAGGTGCCGAGATATGTGCCAAAATAGCAAAAACCTTTAATTTTTAAAAGGCCATAACTTTTTTTTGGCTGGACGAAATGGTACGCCGTTTAAAATGGGTATTACCACATATCAGACGAAGGATTTAGCACAAAAAGAATATATAAAAAAAGTGCCGTTCTCGACTTCGTCTCAGAATGGTACTTTTTCAAAATGCTCTGTAGCACTTTTCGTTTACGGCATTGGAATCAGCATCCGAAAAGCTCTCGAATGCCGTATAGCCGGTTCCAATCCGCCAACTTGAGCTCTGACGGTTCCCTTGTGAGGCCGCAAGCCGAGGAAGCGAAAAAGCCGAGCCACTGCCAAGTTCGCGCGGGCTTTCAAGCCGGATCGATCGATCGCGCGGCCGAATGGCTCGGATCCAGATCAGAACGACAGCGCACTCATGTGTGCGCATAACCTATACCGAGACCGAAAACGTCGGAAGTCCATGAAATGGTAAAATTTGAAAAGTGGAATTTGCATATCTGGACAGGGCTGATGAAAAACAACATTTTAAACACAATTTTAATACAATTCCGTAAGCATGGCTATGCCTTGCCGAGCATGCTGCAGCAAAAAAAATAGGGGCAAACGCATGAAGTTTGTCAAAAAAAGAACGAAAAGATCGGTTTTTACAGGATGTCCAAGGGAAGCACTTTGTTGAGAACGTCGTGAAAAAATAATAGGTTTATGCCGATGACGAGGCTAACGCATCTGAGCGCGAATCAACATTATGATGACATAGCACACTGATGCCATTGTGTAATCAAAATCTTCCTTTCCGTCATTGAAAATTTCATGTTTTCATCGTGTAAGTAACAAGCAAACAATATTAAAAATATCGTGTTCATTTTTGCTCTCCCAAAAACTGTATTTAATTTTGGGTATTAACTTTGTGCATTCCTAAGTCCATAAAGGTGTTGTTCCCTTCATTTCCCAAGGATCATCCCGTTTGCGCGCACGGCATGTTTCGCCCTTGCGCGGAACTGTCAAAATACTGTGCAATGGGAAGGGACTTTCGTAAATCGGAAGGGACGCGTGTGTGAAGGGACGAAAAATGAGGGTTCTTTTTGTCTGTGTTGCGAGAGGTCAAACGCATCTGTTTTCGCTTGTGTTTGTTGGAGCGATTGACGATTACGCGATTCTATAAAGAATAGTTCAGTCACATATAGATAGAAGAGAACACGGGTGGTGGTGTGTTCCTTGTTTTAATGGCGCATCCAAAATTGACCCTCCCCTGACGCGTGCGCATCGACGTCGACCTGCCCGAAACACCTGATCGTGTAATTGTTGACAGGTACACAAAAATAAAAACAGAAATTAAAACGAACCGAGGAGTGTCGACTGCGATGGTGGTGACGGGTAGTGAGTAAATTCTCCCTTAAGTCAACGTCCTCCGACTCGCTCTCGATGTCAGTTGACGAATCGTCGTAGATGTCGTGGTCGTCGCTTTCGTGGATGGCACCAATCTGCGGGTGGTCAGGTGCTTCAAAGTGATGCAGGTTAAGGTCGCCTTCGTCGTCGTGCAACGGAGCGTCGTTGTCTGCCTGATTTTCGGCGGCTAGGTCCCCGTCTCGTGCAGTGGCGCCCAGCGTGACGCGAGTGAGAAGCCGCAACATAAGCGACAGACGCAGAGAAGCGCGAATAACAAGGACAATCAAATCTGTAAAGGCGATTCCGTTTCTGATACTGCTTGCCAAACGAAGGCGTGGCACACGTTAACAATAGAATTCCTTCGCTATGTGCAGCTGTATGACCTGTGAAGGGCGCTCATCACACCCCGCGTCGCTCCTACAATCGGTTCGAAATATTAGTTAACATGAAGTCGAATTCGAATTCGTACATTTTCCATGCACGCAAGATATTATTATTCGGCGTCAGCACGGGACACGAGAACGAAAATAGAATGCAAAAGGCTTCCTGAAAACAATAAACAACCCCTGCGCACGCTGTTATGGCCAACTGAATTCAATGCTACTTCGGTTTGTCCACTGACCCTATGGTCAGTCGATCAAGCAGCCGACGGTTGTTGTTGTTTTCGCGCAAAGACACTTGTATAGTGAAGAAAATGAGACAAAAGTGGCATTTTCACTATTCAAATCAACAAAAACTCCCCTCCCACTGATGTAGTGCCATTAATCAAGCTGCATTGCAAGCCTTAAGACCCGACCCGCCGCGAAAACTAACCCTGAGGCGCGTGGTCAAAGGGAACAACGACCACTCATGACGTTTCGGCCGAAACACGAGTTTGCAGCCATTTGGCCCAAATATACATGGGAGACTGGTTTTGTTTTTTTATATTCCACATGTGTCCATTCGTTTTGAGATTTTTATAAGTTTATCATTTTCGTGGTTGCCGGTGGAGACCACGATTGCCCGCCGGAAGCAATCCGACTTCCTGTGCGGAGCCGGACAAGTTGAACATGAACAGGCGCCTGGTCCTCGTGCCTGCCGGATTTTGGTCATGACATCGAGTAAACCTTCAGGGAGATGTTGATGGCTTTCGGAAAAGGAAAACAGTGAGGTTGTTGTGGCCATTTGAAGGAATTGCAAAAAGCAAAATGCCATCAAATAGGAGGGAAAAGACAAAAACATAGTAGGGAGGGCGAACGTTGCGGGCCAAGAGTCAGGCGTAGAATGTCCCGAGGACTTGAAGCTCCTCTCCGCCCTCTTCGAAACGGGCCCCCGAGTCTCAGGCCTGCAGACGCAGGGTTTTTTTTACTAGCTAGCTTCCCGGTGGCAGTGTTTTACACTCACACTTGAGGACACACAGAGCTACGGACCCGCTCAGCTGACAGCCGCCGGTGGCAACAACGACGAGCGGTGTTCGATGGGGTCGTCGTGGTCGTTGTTTGGCTTCAGCGGTTTGGCCCCGTGTTCACGTGGTGTGATTAGCGACCACGGGTCATTCGGAACCAAAGCAGCTGAAGTTGAACCTAGGGGGCTGGAAGGCCGGGGGCTCACAAGTTATCTGGCGGGGCGTCGACAATCGACTTCACCCATTCAACTCTAACCACTCAAAAAACCTAATCCAAACGTATTTTCGCGAGTTTTCTTTCAAATTCTTTCAAAGATCGGACAGGAAAACATCAAACAAATACAGGTACACAATCCATTGCATGCGCAAAACGGAACATCCTCACTCTAGGCCGATGCACGCACGACTGCCCGTGGCAGTGCTCGACGAGAGCTCCGCGGGATGCTTGTTTTCATCGGGTTGCGTGGCCTTCTCGGCTTAGAGCGGTTTGTCTCCTCCCTTTCCATCTCGCGAGGAAACTCGGTAGTGGTGCTTCTCGGCGAAACCAACAGAGTCTTCCTTCACTTCAGACACAATAGCACCCCGTCAGTATGGACGTCAATCAGCTGTTTTTCCGGAGCTTTGCACAGAGTGACCACGAGGTACCAACCGCCGGCTCGTAAGTTGTTTTCGACAATCAATGACAGTATCGGTATGATGTGGGAACGGAATACCTCGCGCGGATAAGAAAATATTTGAATGGCCGGATGGGGATAGTCAACAGGGTTTGATAGTCTCCTTTTATCGAAAAATATTCACTTTTGAATGAGATGTGAATGGATAAAAGTTACGCTATAGTATTCTGGAAATGAAATATCAAATTGAATTTATTTTCCGCCTTCGTCTGGGGCCAAAAGAAAGTAATTTGAGACGGGAATTAGTTGCACTCGGATGATAAAAGACCAAACCACATATAAATTGTAGATAATACTTTAATCAGTTTGAACATTAACATTTAAATTGAAACTGTTCACTAAAATAGTATTCCTATGACTGAAAACAGCAGCCTAACATAGCTAGCCAAAATTTTCTATTCTGATGTGTGGGTCAAATATGTTGTAAACTTTTATAGTTCTCCTGTCTCGCTCCCTTTTGCATACTGTAGCCCATAACTGATAATATATTTGTCATATACCTAATACACCGCCCCCTAATCGCATCAAAACATGACACTATGAAAAGGTGGGTGCAAATTGTATTTTGTAAGTTTATGAATTTTGCTAAATCCGATAAACGGGTATAAATATAGATTATTTCTGTTTTTTACGGTACAAAATTTCAATTTCTGAGGTATAGACGGCTCTTTATTATTTGCTGCACCCCAAAACAAGTGCATTTAAGATCAAAATTAATATAATACAAATACAAAAACTCAACTAATGAAAACGGTAAGCATAAATACTGAGAAAATGGACGAAATTACTGTGCAAGAAATAGCGACAATGCCGGGAACGGCATTATTGGACGAACTTGGAGGTGCTTGTTTGGACTCAAGCGTTGAAAACTGAATGGTTTCATCATCGGCGGGGAATTTTACACGTCGGGCGTTTTTCTCTTTGTCGGAAGACAAATTGTCGACAGGCTCCACAAATGGCGGTGGGGTCTCGAGCGGAACGTGCCAATTGGGCGAATCGGGCATGCTGCGGGGGCTCGTTTCCAATGGCTTCGGCGGAGGTGCCGGTGGTGCTGCCGAAGTGGTTTTGTGATGTCGATGTGTAATCTTTGGGGACGTTCCGGTGAATTGACAAGCCGGCATTAGCGTCTTTGTGGTGTCCTTCAGGACGCGGAAGATCACTTGCCAAGCTTCGAGGCCGCAATTGTGTCGAATCGGGTGTCGGACACATCCCGAAAAGAAGTTGAGTGCCCTAAAGTTTCAGAATGGAAAATAATGAAAAAAGTTGTAAAATGTTTAGCCAAATGGGGTAAACCCGAAATAGGGCACACTTACTCGCACATGCGGTCCAATTTAGCCGGCATGGTGATGCCCTGCTCGCCGTTCGCCTTTTCGATGTCCCGAAGCGTTTCATCATGGCAGTGCTTTACAGACGGCCTCTGGTCCAGTTCCATTAAGCATTCGGCACTGTTCATAAATGCTGCAAAAGAGAATCATGTACGGATGAATACGATAGACGTGTTTAGTATAGCAGTAAGTGGCACTCCTATCCTATTTCCGCATTCTGACAGTATGATCCATGTGCATGACTATTTATTTAGACGTTCCCCGTTTTCTTAAAATAAACTCACTCTCGTAACCAGCATTACAGAGGTAACCATAAGACGCTTCTATTAGGTTTATTGTAATGTGTTTCGGACACTTTTCGCGATGCGGCTCCACGCATGTATTAAAGTCTCCGATCAACCTGTAATTACAAAGGGGATCTCATTCAAAGTTTCGGATTTTGCTTCCGTGGATGACGACTAATAAGAAGGAAGAAACTGAAATGTGAGGAGACGCGACGTACCTGCATAGTTCTGTGAAAACTTGACCACCTAATTTGGGTAGCGATAACGCTTGTCCGAATTCGGACTGTGGCTTTGAGGAAGAGGTAGTGGAGTTATCCTGGAACAGTTTCAAGGACAGGAATAAGACGTGTTCTGGATTTTGCGGTTGCTAATTATGAAAATCATACCTTTTGGTTGAGAACCTTTGCGTATTCGGCGACTGGCTGTACGCACTGTTGGATCACTAGGTTAACTGAATTTGGACAGTGACCCGTCGTGGCATTCACCGACACTGCTAATACTGTAAATTATGTTGTTATTGTCGTTTATAAAGTTAGAGGTAGAAAAACAAACCTATTAGAGAAATAAAGGCAAAAGTAAGATACCGACTGTAACCGAGAATCATATCTGCGACAAATACAATAAATTACGCAATGGTTCAAAAAATAATAATGCGATTATTTATAAAGGCAAGGAAGTGTCAGGATTAACTCGAAATTTGGAACACTGTTGACAGGCGGTAATCGGCTGAATCACTGTGAAACCGATGCGATTGTCGGCGGCTCAATGGGCGACATGTTGCTTGGTACGGTTATGACTCGTCCTCTGAAATAGCCATCGGGGTGGAGCGCCAAGTGCATCAAACCGGACAAAAATAAAGTTAATCCACTTGATCGCGCCACAATTTTCACACGCTTAATGGGCACGAACGAAAACGTCGAGAGGGACAGGCTGACCCGATAGGCTTTATGCAAGCAAACTTGACTATCTCCACTGATCAGGTATGAAAATTGAAATCCCTCAGAATCAGCTGACATGAAATGAAATCCATAATTCGGAAAGGACTTTTGGTCACTTTCACAGCTTTACTCACAAATGACAAAGATAAAGGGGCCAATGCAAACGGCACCGCCCTAGGGTCAACCTAAATTGGAACTGAGGGAGAGAGCCACTTACTACATGGCGTCTACTTGTCCGGTGCGCCGTTTTCGCGCTTCGGCCCGAGGATGCGACTCTACTTTTGTGGCCAGCCTATGGGCAAGGCAGGCGCTGTCGCAAGCTCGGCACTTTGAGGCTCGTCGTGATATCTAATATATTTAATCGAACGAAAAGGGAATGAGTCGCCAGTAATTGGAACATGAATTGCACCCGCGACTTGGGTGCTTATGGTGTCGTTTGTTGGAATAAGCGTGCTAAATATATGCTTCAAGCGAGCGAGGCGTCGAAAAAACAATGATATTTGCAATTCCGTCATGAGAAGAGAGTGAGAGAAATGGTTAGGATATCCGTCTGACATAAATAGCCGTTGCTTTAAGGGCATGAAAAACACTCGAAACATGGGATAAGAACATAACCCCGGTAATTATAGCTCTCGAAAGATGGCGACAATAGCCAAATCGGAGTAAGTACTTGACGCGAGAATTCAAACAAGTGGGTTACAAAGCGATCGGCTGACTATGCAAGACGACCTTCGGGATGGCATTCTCCACTACTGCCATGACTGTTGGTATGGTGGGGCTAGATTTCTGGTTTGGTTTGACCCCAAAGCACCGAAAAAAACAAGGCAGAATCAATGCCACAGCCTCCCGTACGGCTTGCCAAACTGGCGGAAATGACACTTGAGCAAATACATTTACATGCGATTTAAATATTGTCCAAAGAAGGTTTGAAGCTGTTCTTGGAGCATGTTTTTGGTAGGCATAAAACTCGTCTACCGACAAAGGGGAATATGAAAGGTGTGGCAAGGTCTGTCCTACCGGAAGTGAAGGGGGTTAACTGCCGTTTACATGTGAAAAGTGGCAGACGCTTGTTTGTTTGACTGGTCAGTTAACGAGAGAGAATCAGCTTCTATTGAATAAAAAACTGAAAAACAACGGTTACCGCGCCCCCAAAGTGGTTGCTGTTGCTACCTGTGAAGAAGCTTAATCAAAACAGGTATAAAGTTACGAATTTCATATGATAGAAAGAAATGATCCGCTGAACGAAAAGCAGCAAGCTGAACAAATATTAACAGCATCAAAAAATGGATGGTCGACGGTCGCGCAACTTGGCGGCTACTAAGTTTCAAAAAAAATGAGTGACCAGACGGACTTGCGCGCATGAGTTCGGTAAAGAGCGCCAGGTGACCGACCAGAAGGCCTCGGCTACCGACGTCTGTGGACACCCACTTTGTGTTTGCGGATACATACGATACCACCCTCCGTCCGCATTGATGTGTGTATAAAATCTGTTTCGAGTCCATAAAGGTAGAAACGACGAGCTTATTCGAACCTAGCAGCTTGATGAGCGAACATCAAGCATTCAGGAGGACAAATTGGCGAATGCGGGGTGGGCCCCCTGTGTTCAAACAGAAATCATGTTCAAGAAATATGGTTGAATTTATATTTAGCTTTGTTGTTTGATTAAAAATATTCAAAAGGTAAACAAACAATCGAAAACTGGGCATTGGTCAGTTGCCTGGGCTTCCAGCATTTACAACTACGATCTTTCAGTTAACAGTGTTGTTTTGAGAAATGGAAATGGGAAGTGTCTGTAGAATGGCCGGACACTAGTTGCCCCTTCGAAGGGTTAAGTTTTTGTTCCATTCGCTTACTCACCAACAGCAACGACTGTCTGAACGACTGATTCAGGAAGAGCACATTGGTGCCAACAGCAACAAGTCCGCCCTTTCCGCTCGTTTGACGCGACCCATTTCAGGAAGAATAGGGTACGCCAGATAACATGTCGCTCATGAGACAATGTTTTAACGAGTTACAGCGCGGGGGGCCAATGGCGTCGGACGGCTTGTCGCCGTCCAAAAAAATGACTTCAACCAAAAACATGATGAGATCTGGGATGTCCGACCCGAAACAAATGGTCTCACGCAGGCATAACTCGACGACCCGAGGGCGGTGAACGACTTGGTCACCATCCATCATTGACCCCTGGGGGAAGAAGCTCAAAACGAGGAGAAAGAAACATTCTTACTTAATTTTATTTTTTTTTTAGTGTTGTTGCGCTGGTTCGGTTATTTTACGAGGTTTTTGGGGTTGGAAGATGGACGAAACTATTATACGTAGAGGCGCCAGTCGTGTTGAAGAGTAAAGAGTTACGAAGAAAAAAGGAAGGATGGGCGAAATGGGCTGACTTACATGATGTTCGTCATTAAGGAAACACCGTTCGAGGGTGTTCGCCGTCGAAAAGGCGCCTAAAGAGGCAATGACGGCTGCCGTATCGTCGCACCACCAACGGCTATTGAAGTGCCAGCCTGCAATCACGTCGCGCGAGCGCGAAATCGAGTCGCATCCTCCTCATCCTGCGGCTGAGATGCAATTATTACCGGGGGATAAAGCGTTGGCTACCACGGCCCATGGACGGTTGACATTGCCGGATTAAGTGCCTAATTTGAAAAGACGGATTCTTAAACTAGGTTTGGCAGAGGGTCATGAATCTAATGGTAGGGAATGCCATTTGAGCCTGGCATTAGACTATAAATTTGGTACAGAAACGCGTTAGCTTTTCATTTTTTCTAAATTTATAAGCAAAAAAAAACTCATCTATGATTTTTACGACTCTGCAAGTAGTATCTGTTGACCTAAGTAAGCGCTTTTTTCGGCTTTTACCTAATGTAACGCTTCTAACAATTTGACCGTGGGAATGACTCTGATATTCGAGCCTATCGCAGAATAAGCAGAAACTTTTTGTCGCAGCATATCCTGAGACTTCGTGTTTCCATCCGGCAACGACAACCAAGTGCATCCCAGTCTCCAGTCTCCAGCGTCAGAATGTAAAAAATACACATATATGATACGAACGAATTCACCTCACACGCAATGTATTATAGGACGGACCAAGAACGAAGCTACCCCGCCGATTTCGGCATATTTTCATACATTTTTAAAGGGGTAACACCTTTAAAGATTGCCGCTTGATGGAAAGCGGTGTAATTGCGCATGCAATTCATACTTGGAAAGAATGACGGAAGCTACTTGGACACCGGTGATCGTATTCGTAGGGACAGGCGGCAGGCATTTGAGCTCAAGCGAACAATAAGCCTGCTTGGTAGCCTTCTGGAGCAACGTCCGGTGTGGCGCGTAATTTGCGGGAAGGAGGGCAACGACCCGAAAAGGCGCTATGCTTGTAACAAAGGGGGGAGAGGGCGAATTTAGTGGATTTATGGGGTGAATTGTGACAGTTTCGACAGTCGGTGGCAGCCTTTGCACTGATTTTAGGCTAATGGGAATAAATTAAATGCAAATTTGAGGGTGACATGATGTCAGGCATAAAATAACGAACAAAAACAAAGAAAAGTAACATGAGATTTCCGCCATCCCATCCTAATGGCAAACATGATGGCTTATTATTTTACACGCATCTTCGGATGGCGTCCTTGAGAAAACGGGAGGCACGCCTGTTGCGGCTTGTAATTTTGTGAATAAATAATGACAAGTGAGAAGGATCCGCGTGAAAGTGGCTTTATCACATTATTGACCATCACACGATAAGGAGATCCCGGACCTTTGCGTGATTGACAATGTGACACCTATTTACAGCCGTGTCCGGATGAGGGTGTGAGCAAGCCACTGACTGACAGGAACTCAAGCTTGACGTTTTGGCCGTCGCAAGAGTACATTTCCTTCTTTTCGTATTCCTTATACACCTACAGCCTCAGGGCAGCTAGTAGGTTTTTAAAAATTGGATCGCAGTAAAGACTGCACCGATTGCGTAAACGAAGTAAGTAATGAGCGAGCCCTTTAGTCCGATTATAGATGGTTAATGTTTGCCTTTCTCGGACTCCCTTTTGCGCCGCACGTATGGGAGATGACACCTTACAGCAGGTGAACGTCGGAACGATGCACGGGAAGAAGATAAACGATACAATTAAGGACGGAGGCACAGGTTTGAACAACATTGGTGGTGGTCGTGGAAGAATTCATGGACTTTTTTGGCGATGTTGATATGTAAAAATAGTAAGGATATCCTTTTTCAGTTTACTTTACTTTGCTCAACAAAAACATGGCAGCAAAAAATTGCGACACAGTAAGCGTCGTCGTCGATGGCACGCTTGAGAGGGGGCGTCTAGTCAAGATGACACGGCACTCAAGTCACCACCTGGCATGACATGCCTTCAGCGACGACGGCACTCCACGAGACCGACCTCCCGGGCCGAGACAAGAACCTCGAACAACACCTTCTTCCGCAAAAATCTGTTGTTATCCGCCTCCTTACAAAAGAAGCCCTTTTTCGGTGGCCGTCGGGTCGTACCACCATAATTGGACGGGTCGGATAATTCGGAGCCGCGCGCGAATTTTCGCGGTGTCAAAGACAATGCTAATGGGCGAGAAAAATCGCAGCTGACGATGACCGTCTGCCTGCTTTTTTCCATCGTTACCTCGGATCCGCAACACCGAGCACGGTCGGAAGGTGAAGCGACATGGAGGTCATCCTCATGTAGAATGACTGACATTGATGGGTTTACGGATGTAACCGTATTGTGTCGACGAGCCGATCGGGCACGGACAGGCGGGGCACCTCAATGACATTCCTGGAGGCCGTCGTATTCTTTTCACATTATTTTTTAAGCGTACTATTGTATCATATTCGCGAAATTGGAAAGTGTGGCAGCAATTATGACGAAACTAATGTAAAGTAAACCAATGGCGATGGAGGGATCCGCCGAAACACATCATTAAAGCGAGCGAAGTTGAACACATTATAGTTTCCTCTTCAAACAATTGGATGTCTATCACGCAAGAATGATATATGCCGGGGTAATAAATCTTCGCCCTTCTTTACTACAGTAATGATAACCTTGGGGACCGCGCCGCAGGTCGAGCCACGACAGCTTTGGCATTGTGATGACCTGTCGAGGCGGGCGGCAAGCGACGATCCAATTTGCGACGCTGCGGGATTCCACGCCGACGTTGTGGCCCTGGTCTTTGTATGAATCACAAAACCCCGTGGGTTGGCTAATGTAACGTTGAAAACTTTCACGTAGCGATGTTCAGAGGTCAGAAGATTGTTGATTTTCGTTCGCAAATTCGTCAGACTTAAAAAATTGAACACAATGTAAACACCTTTGCCCCTGTTAATCGACTTAGACACATCAGAATCTCCCTAAATATGTTTATTACTCATTTCATCATAATCTGTTAACATAGTCAAAAAAAAGTAAAATACACAAGAAGGGAAGAAAAAATAAACAAGACTTATTAACTCTGGAAACGGGCAGTGGGCAAACCCGAACCAACCTCGTGCTCTGATCTGCTTTTAAACAAGCAGATTTAAATTATTAAATTATAAATAAATAAGACAAGCAAAACAAGACAAGAAAATCTGTTTGGGATGGGATACAAGCGTCAATGATGTTAAAATGAACAGTTTTAAAGAGGGTTACAAACTGATGAACTGACAAGGTGCAAAATTTTCAAAACAATACAAAAAGAGTACTCGTTACAAACCAAGACAATACAAAATGTTTCATTATGATTCATTCACCCAAGTTGGGATAAGAGATTCAGCTACACAAAGACCCAACAAATCAACAGAAGCAACCAGGACACTTATCACGAAAAAAGCTCGAATGAGATCAGTTTAAAACCGAAAGAGGCCCGCAAATGCCATTCGGAAGTAAGTAAGTACCCAGTAAGACTGCCCCATGATATCAGTCGCGTTGACGCCGCTGACCTCCAGGTCCGTTAGGCTTTCGGTGGATCGAATGCTGCTGTTGCGGGGGACCGTTGTTCATCGACATGATGCCGCCGCGGTTATTGCCCATAAGCGGGGCGATATTCCGGATCTGCAACAAGATAAGCATTGTACAAATTGCATTTTTGCATCAAAATGGAAATGTTAAGTGAAAATGTGCAAAGTGAAACAATACGACAGAAAGCGATAAACCACAGACTGCAAAATCAGGATAGTAGTGAGGGGTGGGAGGCGAACTTACGGTTAACAGTTCCGCCATAGGGTTGTGGATAGGCCTAAAACGACACAACACTTCACAGCAACTTTACAAAACACAAATGTGACAGTAGTCGTCGAAAGATCGGTCGTAATTAATACTTCGAAAAGAGGTGCATGGTGCGGCTAACGAATTCAAATCGAACGAAAACAAACCTGGTGCTGGGGTGGATTCGGCATCATATGCTGATGATGGCTAGGCATGTACTGTGCATTGTGCTGCACAGGGTAAGTAGGGTGATGGTGTTGTGGGATGCCCTTTGACATTTGATGCTGAGGTGGCAGTGGCATAGCCGATTGTGGTGGAAGCGCGTAGTGTTGACGCGGTGGGCTCACATCCTAGAGAAGCCAAACCACTATCACGCATCAAATCACTTGACAAAAGGCGGCATAATGAGAAATTAATGACACCCGGGCAATTCAAGCGATTAAAAAGAAACAACCAAATCCAAAAAGGGGGTGGGTGGGGTGGGGGTTGTGAAACCAGTGTGAAAACTTACTTGGTTATGATTACCAGATGGGGCTGGGGTCGGCGGCTGACTGTTAAGCGGGGGAGCTTGATGTTGGTGTTGCTGCTGGTGCTGGTAGACTGGCTGCATGTTCTGAGGGATCGTCTGAGCAAAGACAGAGTTGTTGAGATTGCTCTGCGAGATCGGGTTTGCCATCATCATGTTGTTGGATTGATAGACCGGATACGGCTGCGTGACCACATTCTGACCTCCTTGACGCATGTTGGCCGGAACTTGCATGATTCCAACCTGACCACCGGTCGTCGGTGGATTACCGTAGACCTGCTGCATCGGCTGCATGAAGATGTTTCCGGCATGGGAGTAATGCATCTGAGGGACCTGCGAGTTATGCTGTTGCTGGACTTGTTGCTGCTGTTGGTTGACTTGCTGTTGCAGAACTTGACCATTGTGCTGATTCGCCTTGCGATGGCCCCCAGGATTGCCCCTTTGCTGCTGTTGGACTTGTTGCGGGGGGATCATTTGATGATTCGAAGCCGGAATCATTATGCCCGACGGCTGTGACATTTGGATCGGAACGGACATGGGCTGCATAAACCCAGCAGCTGAAACTACTTCGTAAAGATGAGCGCGTTCACTCCAGACAGCGAAACAGGTGCAAAAAACTTACAAGCATCACCCGTTGGGCGCATCACGAGCCCCTGCTGCCCCGCGATCGGCGTCTGGACCATCGTGTTGTACATGACGACAGGTGGTGCCTGCATGTAGCCGCCTCCAGAGATATGTTGCACTCCCTGTAAAAGTGCAAGTTAAGTAAATCCGGGATTCCCAAGGGAATGGGTTATCTTACAATGAATGCCTGCGGCGGGCCGCTAACAGACAACAGCGGCGGCGGAGCCAACTGAGGGAGATGTTGCGGCTGCGGTGGCTGCTGTGGCGTCATAGCAGGGGAGTTCACCGACGGGACGAAGGAAGGTGCGTCCGGATTGAACTTGAATCCCTTCTTTTCGCCATTTTCTTCCACTTTGACCGGCTCCGGTGAGATGCCCAAATGTGGTGGAGAGGCTGACGCAGTAGAACGCGACGGTGACGTCGTTGACACTTTGGCCTGAGAATCATTGTTGGGGACGGTGGCAGTGAAGGTTAAGCCTTCCACGCTTTGCTTTTGTTCGTGCTGCGCAGGTTCAACCGCTAAACAAAGCCCGTATTGATTAACCCTGTGGTAAAAACGTTAAAAGGGTAAATGAACTCACGCGGGGAGGTAGCAGTCGGAGATTCAACCTGAGCGGGGGCGGCTTCGGGAGGGCTTTCGACCTGAGCGGGGGTCGTCTTCGGAGGGCCCTTCGTCCAGGCAGATTGGGTCGGAGGGCCACGACTGACCGGTAGTGGACCGGCCATAATCGGACGGAAAACACGTTGAGGCGGTTGCGGAGCGGCTTGATTGACAGCATTGTTACCCTGAGGCTCGCGGAACGTGTTGTTGAAGTTGCTGCCCCAACAGCGAAGTTCATCAGTGCGTCGCATCACTAAAATATTGCGCAATTATTAACGCGCGTCCCGTCCCCAAGGTGAGTGCAAGAGATAAGCCTGGCACGTCCAAATAAGCAACAGCATGGCCAATAATGACACTATTCGGAAGCAAAAAATGCTTGGCAGTCAAAGAGCAGCTGCGCTTGCTTGTACATAAAAGGCAAACTCACTTGTCTGGGACTTTTGGTTCGGTGAGACACGGCTATCGTCTCCTGAAATGGGGCGGATCGTCAAGAAACGAAATGAAAATATAAGTGAGAAACGCCCCAGGAAAAAAAAACAAAAAAGTGTTCCGTACCATATTGGTTGCGTCGGCCGGTGAATTCGTTGCTGGAGAACGTCTGACCAGGCTGAGAGTTTTTGCCAAAACTCTGCCTGTCCTTGTTGTTACGATTGAACTCACGTTCACCGCTGGCTGTCTTGGTCTTGGACTGTCCGCCGCCAGTACCAGTGCGAAGCATCTCTGCACGTTCTGAAAGAAACGAACGAAAAAATTACATGAGCACTTTGAGACGGCGCCAAGAGGGGTGGACGCAGCCGCGCCTGGGCCAAAACTGGCTTAGGCCCTGGCCTGTGGTACAGTTGAAAAAAAAAGAACCCATTTCTTAAGTCGATCAGACAAGGACATAAAAAGCTAGGGCCAAAAACCAATGAATGGCGGCAATGCCACGCTTGCAATTTAACTCAAAGTGCAAATGAAAAACCTACGATTAATGGGGCCAGTGTAATTTTTTTGGTTCTTGGCACCACGGTTATTGGCCGACGCGCCACGCTTCTCGGCATCGTCTTCCACAATGGTAGCCTTGTCCAAATCGCGTTCCTCGTCGTCGTTTTCAAGGAATGCATAATTTTTACTCTTCGGGTTTTTCTCTATTTCACGTGCGAGACGCTGGGCTCGCTGGTAATCGGCGTCAGATCCAGCCGGTTTGCACCTGCAATGCAAAATAGGTCAATATGTTGCAATGTAGACGTAAAAAAGTCGAAACTTACGTGGTATATTTGGTCAAATCCTCCTTGAAAGTCGATTTGACGCCAAGTTTCGTATTCTGTTCAAACATTTCCTCAACTGACCAGCCGCCATTATTCTCGGCTTCATCGGCTCCAAGCGAATCGTCACCGCCCTTCCATTCGAGCAACTTATCCTCATCGCGGAGTTCGACTTCGTGATATTCGGTGTCTGTTGCAAACTCTGAAGAAAAACACACCTATATTACTGTAAAACATCATAATTAGCCAACTTACTCCGCTTGGAGCTACCAGTAACGACAGACATGGTCACAATGTCGTCAACATTGATGGAAAGGTCGCTAATTTGCATCTTTTTTGGGTACACCAAGCCTTCGAATCCAACGCCAGGCGACTCGTAAGCGTATTTCAGCTTGACGGTGTCACCACATCCAGGATCGACGCAAACGCCATTGATTAGGGGACCACTTACGGCCCTGCCTTCAACGACCGTTCCCTTTTTAATCTTCACAGTGACTTCGCGTCCCTGGAAAGCAATTTATAACCAAATTGGATTACATCATTATATAACTCACGACAAAACTCGCTAATATACTTGAATCGGTGCCAGCGTTTTCGAGCTTGACGGGAAGTGCTTTCGACTTTGACTGAGCATCGTTGTTGGACGTTTTATTGTCCGGTTTAGCCATGATACAGCTCAGAAGTCCTTGTAAAGGTCAGGTCGTTGTACGGCGAGAACAGCAGTCGCTCTCGAGCGCTGAAAGTGAAAAAGGTGAATAATTGGTTATAATTTTTCAAAAAACCGTGATATTATGACGGGAGGACACGTTAAAAGGGGGATGGGAACGTTAAATGTTGGAAAGAGTGAAATTAAAATGAATTATAGCAATAAAAAGAAAAGATAGGAAGAACCGGAAACGATGACAATAGCCACTTAGGAAAAGCCGTTACGTCAAATACTAATGAATGAACGCGAGAGGTGAACGCTGTTCGGACCCATTGATTGCAACTTCCCGCAAAAGCGAACGACAAAGCACCCCGCATCGCGCACTAGCTAGCATGCAAATCCGCGATCCATCAGCAGGGTCTTGACGCGACCAAGGAACGCAATGGACAACACTTCATCATGACCAGGGCGGTCCGGGCGTATGAGCGAAAACGAGAGGGTTAACGACAGCGTCGGCGGCCCGCGGCGGCAACCATGAAAAAAAAGTTTTGCAACAAAATGGACGACGACTGTCTGAAACAGCCCTGTGATAAGACCTTTTCGGAGGTCGCACTCATCGATTCAACGCAATCAAAAGGCGAAAAAGTTCGAATGATCGATGCAGGGCGTGATGTTGTACCTATGCCTCAGTCTGCGAACAAAAAAAGCATGTCTAATTCACATGCATGCACATGATCGAGGAGGGAGGCACTCTCGCTGACGTAGAGAAACACGCGTTGCCGCCGGCGGCCGTCGTCATCCGTGCCACATTTAACGAGGAAAGGAAACACTTGACGCGAATGGACATTGAATGGACTTCAATCCTTTATCAGAGGAACGGACAAATCAGGACAGATAGCCATTGGCAGTCGATCGATTGCCAATTCACCGGTTATGGAGGAACGCTGACTATACGACTTTGATGCCCGTCTTGCCCCTCGGGTCTTCGATTTTTCCCACCGCGACTATCTCACGTGTAAATTGTTTTGCTGCGGTTGTTGTTCGGGTTGCCGCGTCGCACTGATTTCTTTGCTTGTGATTTATTTTATTTGTCCAGTTGTTCCAGCTTTACCTCCAAGATGGCCAATGACAATCCCAATGTGCTGACCACCCTCAAGGTTTTGATCGTCGGCGAAAGCGGTGTCGGTAAATCGAGGTTGGTGTTTGTTTTTATGGCTTGCTTCTATTTCGTAATTTTATATATATTTTTAGCTTGATGCTGCGTTTTGTCGATGATACTTTTGATCCGGAGTTGGCTGCCACCATTGGTGAGTCAAATTTATCAATTAGCAGTGGTTTCATATAATTTTCGATCATTTTCCTTTGAAATGTTCATACAAACTCTATAATTTGAACAACTGATCATAAATCACAATGTTTCAGGCGTAGATTTCCGAGTCACGACAATGAACATCGACAACAGCTTCGTGAAACTAGCTATTTGGGTTCGTCAAACACACTTATCACCCTCGTTCCCTCTAATTAGTCAAGTTCCAGGATACCGCCGGCCAAGAGCGCTTCCGAACCCTCACCCCCAGCTATTACCGAGGCGGACAGGGCATCATTTGTGTCTATGATGTTTCCAAGCGCGACACCTTCGATCGTCTTGAGCATTGGATCGCCGAAGTTGACACATATTGCACCAAAACCGATGTCGTCAAGATGCTTGTTGGAAACAAGATTGATGTTGTATGTTTTTTTGTTTCTTTTATCAGCTGTTCTCTACTTTATTGATTCTTCTTCCAGGAAGACCGTGCTGTAACTCGTGAGGAAGGCCTTCAATTTGCTAAGCGACACCGAATGTTGTTCATTGAGGCCAGTGCTAAAACTCGTGAAGGTGTGCAGTGTGCTTTTGAGGAGCTCATTACCAAGGTTTGTTTTTATATATTTTTATTACTAGAAAGATATTCTTATCTCGGAATAACTGTATACTTCGATCGCGCACCCTACAACATTTGTATTTTGTAGATCCTGCAAACCCCCGGCCTGTGGGAGTCCGCTACCGCCAAACTCAAGTTGACGCGCCAACATCCCGAAGATGTGCCCAGCTCTTGCAGTTGTTAATCAACAAAGTTACTGTTTCCCCGTCTGCTTGTCCGTGCCGTTCCTCAGTGATGATTTCTAACAATTTTTATCGATTCCTATGAATATATCCTACGTTTTTTGATGTACATAGTCCCACCTATACTCCTAGTGTTTCGGATACCAGTCATGATTTGTACATTGAGTTTGCCGAATAAAAGTGCTTTACAGATTGGCTTATTCAACTTTCGTGATTGGATTTCCATACTTGTTTTAATTGAGCTTTACATACATTCAAAATATCGTAATGCTCTTACAGATGTCCGGCGACGACAAGCAAGTCGATAATCTCGCGAATCTCCTAGATGATACCCTCGGCGATTTCGAGAAACGACGAGTAACTGACGATGATCTGGACGAAATAATGGCCGAGTATGATAAGCAGGCTATTCAAAAGTCTGCCGCCGAGTTTGATGAGATCTTGCACAAATTAACTGAGGTTTGTTGTTCACAATCTGTCCAATTTTATATTTAATAAAAACCTTTTCAGCAAACTACCAGCGACATCACCGATCAAGCGATACCCGGCGAAGATGATCCGGAAATGAACGAAGTTATCGACTTCATGAAAAAGTGCATTTTCCAAAGCGAAATTTCAAAGATGATCGACTCTACCATTGTGAAGTATGATGATATTTTGGGTGACGCCAATGCAGCCTTCTCGACCGAACAACGTGAAAACTATGAAAAACAAAAAACGGTTTGTTTACATTTTGATTTTTGATGTTTGACATTAACAGTTTCATTGAACAATGGTGTTTCAGATCCTCAAAGAACTCTCCGAAACCTATGTTTCCCTGGCTTCCGCCACACCCGAAGCAGAACAAGGGATCACCGAGAAGATTGTAGAACTATGGCAGCAGATCCACGAACTTGGAAACCCTCCGGAGCATTTGATCGAGATGCAGGCGAACTTGGCTCCATCTGGTGGTGCCGCTCCGGAATGTTCGATTATGTGATTCGAACATAGATTTAAAAAACAGTTGTCCATTCACATGAGCTTCTAGTGATAAAACGCAATTATGAAATTACGATTCGATTTTTTATGCCAGTTATTAGTTATTAGGTGCCTTTAAGTTTTATAATTTGATTATGTTTGTTGAATAACACGCTTTTTGCTTGAGCAACAGTGTCATTGATTGAATACTGGTCACCATACCGGAATTACTTATCTTTTATTGCCGTTCCGAGGCTTTATTTGAATTTATGCAGTCTTCAGAGCCATGACTGAGGTAACTACCGTACCTGCCGCCACCCACCGTCCCCGGACCAACATCGAAGAAGACCTCACCCCCATCATCCGCGACGGCCTCCTCTTCTTCGAGCACCCGTCCCTCATGACTATCATCTGCCTTCCGCCTCATCACCCTGCCCTCAAATCTCCCATTAAAGAAGTTAAGTACAGCAGAAATGTCGCTGCACTTTCTGGCAAAGGCAAAAAGGTTTGTTTCATCTTTGAGCTTTTGACGACCACCGTTCTTTGTCAAATTTTTTCCACCTCCAATTTTCATTTTTAGGGTGCTTGCAAAGTCGAGAAGCATTCCTACCTCTGCGATATCACCAACACCGATGGCACCGTCCACAAGATCCGCTTCGGCGTTGATGCGATGATAATCGAAGGCAACTCGAGACTCAAAGACGATCCTGAACTTCTTCGTCGATCCCCGACCTATGAAGGCTACCTTGCCGTCGTCCTGCTCCACGGTCGTACCCAGGTCCCGACGGAACTCGCAACTCTCTCCGAATGCCCTTGTTAAGTCCTCATTAACACCAAATTCATTGACCTCACTGTTTCGACGAAACGGGTGTGCTTTTTTGTTGATTTTTGTTTGAATGTTGGAAGTAAATTGCTCTGTCGTAAAATGCCTAGTTTGTCAAGAAAGCAAGATGTGCAGCGATGAAAAGACCGAAAGAAAAAGGCCGTTTCCGGTCTCCTTATTTCAATGAATACGCCCTGTCCGTCAGCGCGTTTCGAAGGCGACAAATGTCCGGAATAGTGGCACCATTTTCGGTAGTCAGTCCCCGCCTACGGCTCAGTCCTAATGACCCTTCGAGACATATCTCGAGGCGGGTCAATGTGGGCCAAAAAGTATCCTTTGTTTGTGAGTGCCTTAATCCAATCAGCACGAGATATCAGTCCGGGAGTGGATTAGCACTGAGAAGCTGTCAATTCTTTTATCTCGTTGCCACTGTCTACAACTTTACGAGTTTCATGGAAATCCCAATGGTGGGCATAGGCGTTGCTTAGCCATGCGGATTTTGTCAAAGTTTTTGATTATTTTTAGCCCCAATTCAGCGTAAATGGCTTTATTGGTCGCACTTTTATCACTTTAGCATAGCCATAAATCAGTGTAGCTACATGTAGGTCAGTTTGCATCAGCCAAAACCCATCTCACTACAAATCCATCAATATCAGCCCTGTCAAAACCATGTGTTAGCGCGATGTTTGGCACGTCAATCCCACGCGTCCCATGTCCCCCAAAACCGTTCTTCTCGAGGCATCTGTCAGCCCCTACCAGTCAGTCATTTTCCTATTTTTTATGCCGGTCGGACCTTGTTCTTCTTTTTCTTTTGTGTGTATGAACGTCATTTTCTTCCAGCCTCCGGCAATGGATTTGGACCACTGAGCCTGTGGAAAGAATGTCAAGTGAACCCTCGGCTTCCATTCTGGGCACATCAAAACTTGCGCTCCCCTCAATTCCCCAGCGATGCCGGATTCAGTATTTGCGTTGCGTTCGACCGACATGGGTCTTTCGCAGTTTGACTTGCTCCACCGCACTCATGATTTTCTTCTTGTTTTCGATTTTCAGCATTGTACAGTCATCTGATACCAGTAAGTTCCGCGATATCGTTAACATTCGCTTTGAATTCAAATTTAAGTCGATTTGCCACTACCCCCTGATTTGTCCGTCCTTGAGGGGATGGACGTAACACTAGCCATCCCTGATGAACAGCGACTTTTCAAGTATGTTTTTTCACTCACTGATTACAAAAGTGGCTCGCTTTCAAACGTCAACAACCCTTTTGCAGACACATTCTCCAAAACTACGATACCTCAGTCAGGCCTGTTTTTAACGCAGCAAAAGTCGTCAACATTTCTCTCGGGCTCACTTTAACACATATTTTTAACATTGTGAGTTATCAGTCATGTCAGCTGATATGCCATTAAATTAGTTTTGCAAATTGTCATTTTTAGAATGAAAAAAGTCAAGTTCTCTCATTAAATGTTTGGGTTGAGCAGCTGTGGCACGATGAACGCATCAAATGGGACCCCAAGGACTTTGGAAATGTCAGCAAACTGACCGTGGGGGTTAATTACGTATGGACGCCTGACATTGGTGAGTTCTTTTGTCAGTTTTGAGCTCCAGCTAATCCGGAAGAAGGCACTTGACTGACAAAAAGATGTATTCTAATGAGTTGTGTCCTTTTAGTTTTGTACAACAATGCACAAGACTTCTCACGCGGGTTTGTGGATACAAATTTGCACATCATGTCGGATGGCAGCATGCAATGGGCTCCACCAGTTAAGATTTATTCAATTTGTCGGATGAAAACGGACTTTTTTCCGTTTGATGATCAGGTATTAACAACAAAACAAATAAGTGTTAAAATAAAAATTTTAGTTCTGCTTCCTTGAATTTGGGTCATGGATCTACGACATATCTCAAATGGATCTCACAGTACTCGAACGCTACGACGGCAAAGACCCTTTTACCATCGACTCGTTTACAGAAAACGGAGAATGGGAAATTGTTGCTAATAAAACACAAAAACTAATGCGTGGGCGTAATTCCGTCTATCCGACAATAGTTTTTGCACTTCACTTACGTCGGAGGATATTATACTTCTTGTACAACATTATTGTCCCTTGCATTATGCTTTCCGTGGGTTGCCTTTCTTAAATTCAAAATGAACAAAGGTTACATTTACAGATTTTAACAATGATGCAGTTCATGTTACCCTGTGAAAGCGGGGAAAAGATCACCCTCGGTCTGACAGTGCTCCTAGCCTACTCCGTGTTCAGTTTTAACATTGCGGAAAGCATGCCCGAAACAAGTGATTCAATTCCATTGATTGGTACTGACATTTTAACTTTCCCCGTTCTTTGTAATAATTAATATTCACCAATTATATTTTTCAGCTATTTATATTATGGCAATCATGGCTATTTCCGCTTTGAGCGTGTGCCTCTCTGTTTGTGTACTTAATATGCGACATGGCGCTGATAATTTATCCAAGTTTGTTACTATTAGCATGGAAAAAATGCTTATACACTGAAATTACAGGGTTCCGGCTTTCTTGGATTTTGTTGCCTTCAAAGTCTTGGCAAAGTTTTTTGGCGACGATTTGCAGAGCTTGGCAAACGAGAAAACGTCGAAAATAAACGGCGGTTTTCGGAAAGATGACTACAATCGGGAAATGATTAGCCATTCTTTGGTAAGGTTTTGTTTACGTGCTCTTTATTCGAGACTGAAACAACATTTGCGATTTCAGTTAGCCCGAATCGAACAAGAAGACGAAATTGAAAGCCTTTCTCAGCATTGGAGTCATTTATCACAGATTTTCGATCGCTTTTTCTTTTTTTGCATCTTCTTTATTACCGTCGCGACATCCGTAATTCTTTTAATAATTTGTCCAATGTTCAGCGAACGCAATTTTAATGAGCTTACTGATTTTTCGGACTACAGTAACTTTTAAAACTTCATTATCATTGTAAACTTCAACGCTAATTGATACATACGGATATGCTTTTTGTTTTGTTTAAAACGGACAGTAATAAACAATCAGACGAACTAAAAAAGTAAAAAAGTACTTATATCAAACGTTTTATCATCACAGTTTACTTCTTGGGCAGTAGTTTCAGCAATCCAATCACAATAAGCAGACGTTCTTGTGTAAAAACCTAAAAAGCTTTGATTAGAGTGTTGTTTTTGTGTGTAATTGACTTACTGTGAACCTCCGACTGTACGTTCGTTATCGGAGTTTGACTTCCCATCGAAACCACGCCGATAGAATAAAAACGGTTATCTCGAATGACCATAAGCGAACCCCCGCTGTCACCCTTGGTTGTGCCTTGATTGATTCCATACGTGCATACAACTTTTTTGTTTTGTTCACATCCTTTTAAAGATATGTCCATCATGGCTTCTCTGGCATAGTTTACTGATTTCATCCGTTTATGTCCCCGAAACTCTCTGCCATAGCCAACGGCAAACGTAGTTTCATATGCTACAGGCTGGATGTTTCTGCCAAGACATAAAGCGTGAACAGTGTCACTGAATCTTATGGTTGATTTTAACTAAAATTTTACTTTGAAATAGTTTATAAAACCTATGTTTACCTGGATAAGAGCTATATCATCCTTTTTAATTTGTGTGGTGTAATCAGGATGAACAAAATATTTCGAAGCATAAGCAATCTTATTTGTAATTGGATTAATCTCCACAGAATCATATGAAATTGAAGTATACTTTACATCACCACTACTATGTATACAATGCGCTGCCGTTAAAATCCATGTTTTCCCAACAATAGATCCCGTACACAGTGAGTTGCTACCGTTTTGAAATGTAACTAAAATACTGACTAACCATGGCCAACTTCCGATTTCCGCTCTATCGCCGATATAAACCTGCAAAAACAAAAATCATCAACCGTCTTCACTCAAAAATGGGATCACCCTATTCGAAGGTTCTTCGTATGTATCGTTTAGCAACTTCAAGTAATAGTCAACTCTCGGGGAAGTTCCACATCCTGGAGCATAAGTATTATCATGGGTGTTAAAATAAACTGTCAATAAAATCACAATTACCAACAATATCAACATTTTATTTCAACGCTAGTTCAACAAAACCAAATAAGACTTTGAAAACTAGAAACAACGGTGTCAAATATGAATCATGCGTTAGTTTTATGTATTGTTTTTTTGCGATTAGTCATACCTAAGGAATTGAAAAACAAAACATTTGCGAGGTTTGAAGTTTGCGAGGTATATTGGTATATTACTTCCGTTTTGAGCAATGTTTTGCGACAATTTTGCAGCGTGATACGTGATCAGCGTAACACATTTTCAAGAAGAAGCAAACGACTTTGTAAATCTTTTTTCTGAAAAGCTTGCTCGTTGTTAGTTTAAAAATGGTTAAAAACATACCGAGAGCGATTTAAGGTAAACAACATCGAGGAATTTCACGTTTTTGATGCCATCCACGTCGTAGCCAAGATCTTCGAGTGTAACATTTTTGTCTTCTGAAGTTGTGTTCGCCGTAGCCTTGAAACCAACGAAAACGCTCATGACTGCATTTTCGTTGTCACACCAGAATCGCATAATGCGAAGATCGTTAAACATGTCATCGTAATAACGTTTTCTCAACGACTTATCACGAAGGTTGACGTTAAACGCTAACAACAAGTTCAGTTCAACCTCTAACGTCTTCATACGTCCATTGATCCAGTTCGGTGTCTCGTCCGTGACAGTTATATTGAAACCGATTTCGACGATATGTGTGTAATTGAAGTAATCATCGTCGCATAACTAAATTGTTTTTAATAAATTTTGTACTTTTACGCACAATTACTTACATCTTCGGCTTTAATTGGTTCCCATTGACCTGAATCGGGTATAACTTGATCTTTTGGTATAACGTTGACACAGTAGCAAGGGTCCTCTGCAAATCTGTTGCAAAACACAGTTGCACTTCCTACATTGGGACATAATGGCAGCGAATGGTTAAAATCATCTTGGAGGTCTAGAAATTTAAAATAAAACACTAAATATTGGTAGTTTGTTTTCGGAGCCTCTAAATTAAAATACAAATAAAATGTATAAACTTACCGGATTGGTCCTTTAGCAAATGTGTAAACCTCATTACAAATGCTAGACTGCATGATACAACAAGACTAAATGTTAATAACAGTGAAAGATGTGTTTTCATTTTGCCTGATCAGAATCTTTGACGATAATTTAAATATTTCGTCGTAATTTTGTGGTTCTGAAAACATCATATGTAGTTTAGTCCTAACTTCGGCAATGCATAATATAGTCAGCACGTTACAATCTATATGATAAAACAGAATAAAATCTAGAAAGTGAATTAGTGATCGTAGAAAACGGACTGTGTTGTGTTAGCTTGCGCATTGTTTCATTAGATAAAAAGCACTGACCTGTGTTTTCAAAATGAGACTTTTGTTGTTTCCGTTTCAAGGGGCGGTACATGGACATAAGTGTTGCTAGACCACCGAACGCTTATTCCTACGCAGGATCTTCTTAAACACTACTGCACCAGCGTTTCTTTATCATGTTGACTTTTGTGTATTTAACAAAACGAACGTTTTTTTCGATGAACCGTTGAACCCCGTTCACTAGTCTTTCATAGCAAGGTAGCACGTAATCACAAAATACGACTTCTCTCAAACCCATTCTTTGAGTCAGACTCAGACGTCCGGGTAACTTAATCTTTTTCTTCTACTAATGTTTGCTAGCAACAGTGTTGACCTGGATAAGAGCTAAATCATCCTTTTTGCTCTGTGTGGTGTAATCAGGATGAACAAAATATTTCAAAGCATAAGCCATCTTATTTGTAATTGGATTAACCTCCACAGAATCATATGAAATTGAAGTATATTTTACATCACCACTACTATGTATACAATGCGCTGCCGTTAAAATCCATGTTTTCCCAACAATAGATCCCGTACAAAGTGAATTGCTACCGTTTTGAAATGTAACTAAAATACTGACTAACCATGGCCAACTTCCGATTTCCGCTCTATCGCCGATATAAACCTGCAAAAACAAAAATCATCAACCGTCTTCACTCAAAAATGGGATCACCCTATTCGAAGGTTCTTCGTATGTATCGTTTAGCAACTTCAAGTAATAGTCAACTCTCGGGGAAGTTCCACATCTTGGAGCATAAGTATTATCATGGGTGTTAAAATAAACTGTCAATAAAATCACAATCACCAACAATATCAACATTTTATTTCAACGCTGGTTCAACAAAACCAAAAGTCTATGAAAACTAGAAACAGCGGTGTCGAATCATTGCGTTAGTTTTATGTATTGTTATTTTGCGATTAGTCATACCTAAGGAATTGAAAAACAAAACATTTGCGAGGTTTGAAGTTTGCGAGGTATATTGGTATATTACTTCCGTTTTTAGCAATGTTTTGCGACAATTTTTCACTTTGATAAGTGATCAACATCAATAATTCTCATAGAGCCACATTCGGTGCTTTAAACGGTCTTTCTAAAAAGCTTGTAATTGTTAGTTGATAACTGTTTAAAAACATACCGAGAGCGATTTAAGGTAAACAACGTCGAGGAACTTAGTGTTTTTGATGCCATTCACGTCGTAGCCAAGATCTGCGAGTGTAACATTCTCGTTTTCAGAAGTTGTGTTCGCCGTAGCTTTGAAACCAACGAAAACGCTCATTACCAAATCCATGTTACAACTAAAGCGCATAAAGCGAAGATCGTTATACATGGATTCGTAATTTCGTGATCTCAACGACTTATCAAGACGGTTAACGTTAAACACTGACAACAAGTTCAGTTCAATATCGTCCTCGGTCATATATCCATCGAGCCAATTTGGTGTATCATCAGTGATAGCTTTTTTGAAACTGATTTGGACGATATGTGTGTAATTAAAGTAATTGTCGTTGCAGAGTTTTCTTTGCTGAAATATATTAATTAATTTTTTTACTCTGACGTACATTTCTTACATATTTGGGTTCAACTGGTTTGGATTCAACTTGATCTTTTTTTATAGCGTTTTTACAAAAGCAAGAGTCGTTTGCCAATATGTTGCATAGGACAGTTGCATTTCTTCCATAGGGACATAGTTGATTAGTGAGATGGTCTCGTATGTCTAAAAAGTTTTAGTTGAAAGAATTGTATTAAATTTTGGTACAATTCGTTTTCGAAGCCTCCGACTGAAGTAAAGTTAAAAAAAAACAAATTTACCGGTTGAGTCGTCTAGCAAAGATGATCTCCTCATTTGAACTGCTAGACTGCATGATACAACAAGACTAAATGCCAATAACAGTGAAAGATGTGGTTTCATTTTGCCTGATCAGAAGCTTTGACGATAGTTTGAATATTTCGTCGTAATTTTGTGGTTCTAAAACCATTATATGTAATTTGTTTCTCATTTCGACAATGAATCATATTATCAGCACGTTTTAGTCTATGTGATAAAATTAAAGAAAATCTCGAAAGTAAAATAGTGATTGTAGAAGATGGGCTGTGATAGCTAGTGCATTGTATCACTAAAAAATAAGCACTGACCTGTGTATTCAAAATGAGACTTGTGTTGTTTCCGTTCCAAGGGGCGGGGCGTAGCTTAAGTGTTGCTAGACCACCGAACACTTTTTCTTACTCAGAATCTTCTATTGTGAACGCGTTACTGCCATAGCGTTTCTTTTTCATGTTGACTGTTGTGTATTTGACAAAACGAACGTTTTTTCGATGAACCGTTGAACCCCGTTCACTAGTCTTTCATAGCAAGGTAGCACGTAATCACAAAGTACGACTACCTTCAAGCTCCTCCGTCTTTCGTTTGAGGCTCAGACGTCCGGGTAACTTAATCTTTTTCTTCCACTAATGTTTGCTAGCAACTGTTAAGAAAAACCGCTTCCAGTATGCTTTTGAAAACCAAACAAAAAATTTTTTTTGCAATGCTCTTGACCCAGAACAAGGACTGCCCGCAACTGTCGCGTCCTAGGATAACTTCAATTGCGTAGGTCACAAACGTCTGTTTTCGTTAAAAAAGTTTCGAAAAACAGAGACTGTCAAGCACAAATATAAAGTTTGTATTGTCTACCAGTAAGAGCAGACAACATTTTTGATGCAAGACATTGCGTTTATCGTAATGTGCATGTTTAAATTTGGAAACACCCAGATTCGAACAACGTTTTATAACAAATAAAAAAGTTAAATAACAATAAAAATAACAAAAAGGAACATGCAAAGTGCCAGTTGGACGGCTACTTCTTCGGCGGCAGAACCTGGAGCATGCCGTCGAATTCGAAAAAGGTGGTGAAGCCGTCATGCATGTGAAGGGCATAGTGAACGCGGGTCAAGATGATGGTATCGACCGTCTACGGTTCGTTTAGTGTTCTCTTTATGCTTTTCGTTTGTTTTTTTTTGTAGCTTTCCGTCGGCTAAACCATGTTTTCTCTTAATTTACACTCATGAATGTATGCTTTTTGACAAGTTTTGCTGTTTTGAGAACAAAGTTATTGTGTGTTTTAAACAGAATTGCCGAATGTCTGCTTGATAGATCTGTGCAGTGTGGCCATTGTGGGAACACCGGTGAGGCAGGATATGGGTTTGGCTGTTTTGGAAGTGCTGACGAAACAAACGGCGGAGAAGATTGCTGAGAGCAGGAAGGTTGAAAGTTGATTGCGGTTTGGGTAATCAGCGGTTTGATTTAAATTGTCCGGTGGGAAATGGCAGTTCGGCTTCTATAATGGCCAATAAACTCGATGAACTTGGATCGCTTTATCGTATAAGGGTTGTCTTGAGAAAGAATTCATTGACGGTAAACGTTTTCTTTGCCTTTTCTTATCATCTGATACCAGTTTGAGGCTTACTCGGATTTAGAGTCAACTCACAACGACTCTTAGTCAGATTTAGTTGGAACCGACTTGGGTTTAGAGCCAGTCAGAGTCGACACTTAATCAAATCCAGTTGAAATCGACTTTTCGTTTTTTCGAGAGTCGTCTTCAACTGACTCTGAGTCGACTCACATTTACTTTGAGTTAGGTTTAATAGGAGTCAATTCTGAGTCAAATTCAGTTAGAGTCGACTCCAACTTCGGTCAACCGGAGTCAGACTCACAAAATCGAAATAATTTCACACTAAACCAATTTCAGGTCCCTTCGCCTACCTCCAAAACCTGACCCAAGCCTACGCTAAGGCCTATGACCGTATCCTCGTCACCACTGGCCCTGTCTACGACACCAACCTTGACGGCAATGCCGACCCACTTTCCCCATCCGCTCAACCAACTCACATCTACCGTATCATCCTCCGCTGCGTAGGAAACATCTGGGACATCGATGGGTACTGTTGCCGGGACGAAGCCGACTCAAAGACCATCGCTTTCGTGATCAGCGTCCTTCCAGATGATACTAACTGTCTCGAACCCCTGGAACCATGCTGTTTTTCTTTATCGACCCCGAATACTACTCCAAAATCTTCCCTCCGGCTTCGAACCGCCATCACTTAACTGTGAAAATTCTAAATAGACTGTGATATCTCTAGCTGGTAATTTGATCAATTTTTATTTTAACGGGTGTAGCAAGGCAAAATAAAGTCAACTAGATAAAAAAACAACAAAAATCAACGATGAAAAAAACTTAAATATGTCTGAGCTCGTCCAACTTGTGCAGGATCGCTTCTGTGTCGAATTCTGCTCGATTCTTCAACGCGCTGATGAAGCCGTCCATTTCGGCCAATTCGTACAACAATGGCCCGAGCTTGCCCTTCTGATGAGCTCCGCTTTCGATAAAGTGCGTCGCCGCTGTTTTGAGGCCATTCAAACCGGAGTTGACCATCGGTTGAATGACGTCATTCGGTATGGTCGTCTTTGAGAGCATCCGTGCAGAAAAAAGGAACAGTGTGTCAGCTAAAACGAAGACGCCTTCCTTCGATTCGGCCGGAATTCGCTGGAGTTGTCGTAGCCGATGACAGGGAAGTCATGTCTGTTGGGCTCGATGCGGACTCTGGTCACGATGGCTTCGGTTTCTTTGAGGATTATTTCGGTGAAGTTTTCATTGGTCGCTGCGTTGGATCGGCCGCTTCGGAAGAAAGGCTGAAAATAACATTTTGAAGGCTGCTTGGACGGAAAAAAGACAAAACTCACAGAAAAAATAGCCGGAAAAACATCAGTAGCCAGCTTCATAACGCCACCAGGAACCTTTTCAATATCGCAATCAATAGAGTAAAACCGCGTCAAACATTTAAAGCTTTCACGACTCACGGCAACCATGGCGGAATGGTTCTTCGCGAGTTCGACAAAGGCCTTCAAAGCGAAGTAGCGCATTGGATCATGCGAATTTGTGAGCGCCCGGGAAATTGTAGAACATAGACGGGTGAAATGCGGCTGTAACACGTTGCTGGGGTTGTTGACGATCTTTTGAAAGACGATCCAGAACTTTTTGCATGTTGAAAGTTTGTACTGAAATGACAAACATCGAAAAGTATATATAAAAACGCCGTAAAAACCGCCAAACTCACATCAGTTCGATTCAAAGACTGTCTCACTACCGAGACAACACTCAAAAGTGTGTCGTAGACTTGTTGAGGGATGTTTTGGATAATATATCCCAGGCCTGGAAAGCTCAATGTTAAAAATGTATATAAAAACATGCAAAACTCACGCTTCATGCACTTGACGACGATGTTGGTCGTGTTGGTCGCATTGGTCTTCTTGAGGGTCTTGCCGGGCTTTTGTTTCTGCTTTGGTGAGTCGGAAGACTGTCGGGATTTGCGGTTCTTGCCCATGTTCAGAAGCTGGAAGGAAAAGTGGACGAAAAAAGGGCTGGAAAAGGCGATCGCAACAGTACCAAACTGTTGACTGTTCAGCCGCGTTCGTTATGGGACACCATCCTCGAGCGTGAGAAACGCGCACGCATCCGCCGCATTATTCCCAGCCGCGCTCGTCAAGATCGACTCGTCCGCTGTCGGCAGCCCGTTTGTGCAACATTTATGTAAATCTGTAAATAGAATTCGTAAAATTGCAATCTAGAATCTGTTTCTCGATTTTGGAAAGAGATTCTAGCGGTGGGTTATAACCATTGTCGGGGCCTGGTGTGGCTTGAAGTCGCTGGTAGTCTCCGATGAGTCGACGAAAATTGGACTGTTGAATGCCGTTCGATACTTCCCGCCTGAGCCAGTGGAAGCTACGACCCCGTAAAGGTTTGGTAGCATGACAGTGTTGTAGTTATTGTGCTGGGCAGAAGCATCAAAAGATCATGGTGCTTCTGCTCCATTGTCGCTAAAACCAAAGTCTCGCCCCACTTCATCCGCAACAGTAACCAATACAACTTTGCCTGTGAAGTCTTCGTCAACCGTCGCCATATTTCCAGTTACAAACATACATTCTGAGTCTTCAATGACTACTACTAAATCTACACACTTTCCAAATATCATTGCGACGTCCGTTTAGTACAAGTGTCCATTGCATATTGCAAAAACATATTATTCTGTCCTCTTCCAGTTCTTGTTAACATTAATCAAATGACGATGCTGACATTTCACCCTTGATAAAAATCAGTTTTTATTAGCAACGAAAAAAAATCAACAAAGTACAGAAAAATCAATTTTTATTTATTTTTTAATTTATAGAATCCCTTTACTTGTTACGCTTCTTCATGTTGAAGGCTGTGTGGAACTTGTCGGTGTACTGTTCGGTAATCGCGTAGAGGTGGTTGTAGAGCGGGTCACCGTGACGGGAAATCTGGTTGATACCTTCGGTGACAACGGAAAGCATGCGCTGAAAACCAAAAATTATTAATAAACGAACTAATAAAAACGTTTCAAGACAACTTACCCAGAAATCACGAATCATAAACCAGATTTCATGGACGGCAAGACGGTTGAAGGACAAAAGACGCTTGCGGGTCGGCGTGAGCCAGAAATCGTAGGCATACGAGTTCATGTGGAACTTGCGGCCGCGATGATCAGTCTCGTCATTGCCAATGAGAGGGACAAGGTTTCGGTCGAGGTGAAGGTTCTTCTTGACGGGCGAAACCAATTCACTGAAGCAGAGCTCCTTCTTGCCTTCCAATTTACCAGTAACATCGAAAGCGTCGTCGAAGATCTGACCATCACCAGAAGCCAGATGAACAGCATTATACATGTACTCGTTGACAAGATCGCTGTACTCGGCAATGCTCTTTTCAATCTCGGACGGCACGGCTGGAAGGATGGGACGCTCATCAGAATCCTTCAACGATTCCATCACAGAGTGGCTGACGGGAACGGCAGTGAAGACGTGCGCCAAGATCAAGACCAAGTTGGTGCGAATCTCTTCATCGGGAACACCGTCATCGGTAAGACGCTTGATGTAACCGTGGAGACGGCCAGTTTGCAGAAGATGGATGAACAACAAGTTTCCGGGTTCAAAGTTGCCAAGAGACACGGCAAATCGAGCGAAACCGTTGAGACGGCCTTCGGCGTTGATAAGCTGCATACGACGGAGCAATTGCACACTGAAGAGAGCATAGTGCTGGAGCAGGTTCTTGAACTCCTTCTGTTCACCCTCGGGAAGCAGATGCAGACTGAGTGAGTTTTCCAGGAGGGTAAGGGCAGCCTGTAAAGATAACCAATTAGTAAAGCTCAAAAGACAGTGCAAAAGAAAAACAAACCTTCAAACGTGTATCCTGTTGAGTGAAATCAGTAATTTCAATAGCCTTCTTGTTCTTCTTACTCGGCTTCTTGTCCTTGACAACGGTAACTGAAGTGTTGTCATCGCCATTGACGTAGGCCAATAAGCGAAGCAAGTACGAAGTGGTGAACGGCACGTTACCGCGCAACGTCGACAACGAGGCAGTCAGAAGTCGGCGAATCTTGCTCGACGGCACAGCCATGAAGACAACGCTACCAGAATGGTCAAAACCACGACGACCGGCACGTCCAGACATCTGACGGAATTGCAACGGCGTAAGATCAGGAGTATCAATGCCGAAGATGACAGTCTTGCAAGGCATGTTCATTCCCAAGGCAAGGGTAGAGGTCGAAAAGACGATACCAAGATGGCCGGAACGGAACAACATTTCGACGGCACCGCGTTCGTTGTTGTTAAATCCTTCGTGATGGATACCGATACCGCGTTCGAACAACTTCAACAGCATCTGAGAGTTGGCACTCTTGTAGTGGCTCAACTTCTCAACAGTCTTGTTGTACAAGTCGTCATCACCGACACGGCCAACAAGCTTGAACTTGGCGAGGGCCTCCTTGACCTTGAGGCGTTGAATGGCGAAGGGATCGTCGTTGACATCTTCGGGATGTCCATCGTCATCGTCGTTCTTGGGGCCCTTCTTCTTGCGGTCTTCCTCGGTGTCATCACGCTTGCGCTTCTTCAGCTTCTCGAACTTCTCCTCGGCCTTGAGGTTGAAACGCTTCTTGAACTCAGCAGACTCCTTGTACTCATCCTCACGAGCTTGCAAATCATTGTAGACACGAATAGCCAATTCTTCGCACACTTCTCGGCTGTCGTTGAAGCAGATGGCAGGGATCATGTTGTTGTCGAGGCAGTGCTGGATCAACGGCGAGATGTTGTGCAGAGCAGTGTGAGTCATGTTGACGATGGCTTCACGTTTGCCGAGCTCTTCGTGGACGGAGCTGTCGAACTCCTTGAACACCTTGGCGGTACGCTCTTCGTCGCTGTTAAGCCAGTTGATGAAGCGGGTCTTCAACTCAGTTTCGAGGGATCGAAGGTCGTGACGGTTGAGCCAAACCTTGCCGGTGCTGTCAGCCTTGTACTTGAAGAAGGCAACGGGATCGAGTTCGGTCTTGACCTTGTCGTCAACCTTGGACATGACAGTGTACAGCTCAACAATCTGGCGGGCAGTCAACAGCTGATCGTCAGGAATGCCGAACATGCGGATCTTCTCGGGCTTGTAGACGGAGTACGGCATGAAGTAGGTGAGGAAGTTCTTGCCGGCATTGAGTGGCTGAACAAGCGGGGCCAACGGGAATTCAGAGGCATTGTCACCGTCATCGAACTCGTCGGTGTGTTCACGGCCGAAGATCTTGTTGTCATTGGCGTACGACTTCAAATCAGTGACACTCAAATCCTGCAGGGCCAGTTCAAGCTCAGACCAACGCTCCTTGTACGTGATGAGGTGGACATTACGCTTCTGGGGAAGATCCTGGGTCTTGAAGGCTTCAGTGTTGGACAACCAGTTGTGGAAGGAATCTTGATTGCCAATGGTAGCAGACAGAGCCAAGAAGGGGCAGCGGATCAAGAGGAAGATATGCTCAATGAAGTGACCGTCGTTCAGTGCGCTGAAAGAAAAGTAATCAATAAGCAATCAATAATCAATCAATGATTTTGAAAACTTACTTAATACAATGGACCTCATCGAGAATAACGTATTTGACGCGAGACAACAGTTCCTGGGCATCGCTGTCAGGGCTGAGCAACAGCTGCTCCAAGGCTTCCGGAATGGTTACCAAAACTTGGCAGTTGGCAAGACTGTCGGAGTAATCCATGGTGTAGGTTCCGAACAAGGTGCGACCACCAACCATAGGCTTGTTGCGGAAACGAGCGTAGACGGAACCACAGACCTGGTTGATCAAAGCCTTCGAGGGAGCGACGTAAATGACCATATCATCGTTGCTTTGGCGCAGAATCTTCTCAATACAGTAGTACGAGACGAAGGTCTTGCCGGCAGATGTGGGGGCAATGATCAAGGCGGATTCGTCTGAAAATAAACTCATAAAATGAAAACTTTTTTAAACAATCGAAACTTACTCTTGTCAACGACATCCAACATGGATCGTTGCCATTTATCAGGAGCGAAACCAGTAACACGTTCATCCTTCTGGGGATCGGAAAGGATATCAATGAGACGACCACCATGGTACAGCTGGTAATCGATCATGTTGGTCTCAAGGCTGAGATGCTTGTTGAACTTGGTCGGCGAAACAGATGAGTTGAAGCCGAGAATGCCCCAGATTTCGTTGAGCTTGTCTTGCTGCTTCGAATCGAGGTATTCCCAATACTTTTGGTAGCAATCCTTGATCTTGGACACCATATCGACTGACCAGGCTTGCTTTTCGTTGAGATTGCCGAAGTTCTCAGCCTGGGCAAGATACTGCTCGTAGTAGGTCAAAACAAGGCGATAACAGCACATGGCCTTGGATTCGATCAAGTCTAGTCGATGGAAAGTGTCTTCGAGACGGCCAATCACATTGGTTTTCACGCTTACGGCAAAGTCGATCTTGATTTTGTCGGCTTCTACCTGCTTCTTGATTTGCTGTTGCTTGTTGGCAGCAAGAATGGCATCCTTCTTCGACGGGGCGCCTTTAGCTCCAGGTTTGCCAGCCTTCTTCTTGGCGTCCTTGGCACCCTTCTTGTCCTCGTCCTTGCCGTCTTCATTCACAGGAAGTCGCGGAGTGCGAGAGAAATCAACGAGAAGGTCATTACCGCGTCCTTCCAAAGAATCGGAGAAGCCTTGGTACCAACGGGCGAGGGTCTGACGACTCTTGTTGTACTTCTTCAATTCATAGGCAGTTACCGGCTTTTCAACGGGATTCACAATCTTGGCAATAACATCCTTGAACTGCCATTTCATGACGGCACGGAAGGCCTGTTCATACGAATTCGCTGGTTGAGCAGTCTTCGGCAGATTGAGCTCTTTCAGCTTCTTGACGGGGCCAGCGGCAAACGTGTTGATCACATCGGCACTGACATCCAAAACGCTCACATCGGAGAAGGACTCGGGCTTGTCAACGGGCGGGTCGAGGAGGAAGTCATCGGTGTCACACGCGATGGGGATCTTCAGGCCAGCGATTTCATGGACCTTGCTGAAGTCGAGTTGGAGCCGGACGGGAAGAATCTGGAACGAAAACAGATGAACAAAAGTCGAAAGATAATGAAATTAAAAAAACTAACCGGCTTCTTTTGAACTTGAATGAAATTGTAGATGATCAGAATGTGCCGGCCATCCCAAAGATCGGCCAAGTCAAATCCTAGTGAAGCTGGATCTGTTGTGTAGAAGGCGTTGGTCAGGGCGGACAAAATGTGTCGGCGATCTTCGGACGAGGGAGCCTTTGGGGCTTCAACGTAACGCCGCTTGGCAGCACGCTTATCAGCGACCAGAGCGCTCAACAACGCGGCTGCACACAGGGCTTCGAAAGATTCTGACTTGTTCTTCTCCTTTCCGAACACTTTTGCCAAAAACTCTGCTCTGGAAGTAAACTTCTCAGTACTCGGCACAACAGCTGGGAACTTCGTGGTCGTAGACCAAATATCGCTGATCCGCTTCTGAAGCTCTTCCGTGGCGTTGATCGGTGCTAATGCTCGGTAACACACGCACTTGGTGAAACTGAGTAAGAAGGCGACCAGGTAGACCGACGGGATGCGGTACGTCATGAGCTGAACGACGATCGACGCCAAACGGGTACGGAAGTCGTGTGATTCCTTGACCAGAGCAGGAATGGGTCCATCAATAGAAATAGCCATGAAGGACGGAGTGACCTCGGTCAAGAACTTGGTCCATTCGGGATCTGTGGGGGATTTGAAGCCCATGACGAACTTGTTGAATCGGCTGCCCTTGAGGTACAGCAGGAAGAAAGAGTACAGGTAGGACAGCAGTGATTCTTCCTGGTACAGCTGATGGAAGTCCTCAAAGTAGATGAGCTTGTACTTTCCATTGACACTTTCCAAGGTCTGGATGAAAAGTTCAAACTGTTTAGCAAGGACGAGGGTCTGGCCACCGAGATCAAGGTTATGATAGTCGTGGGAAAGGAGTTCAAGGAAAATACTGTCGATCGAGATCATGAAGATCTCAACATCGGCGAATTCGGACATGATGTTCATGCGAACGGGAGTGACGCTGACCGCGAGCTGAAAGAATTCAGTTTAGAAAAAGCAAATATAATATAAATATATAAAAAACAAACCTCCGTGAGATTGATAACGCCATCCTGCGTGGTGCCATTAGTAGGATTGGAAGCCATGTTTCTTCCAAGGATAGAGCAAACACGTGAAGATATGCTGAAACACAACCTATCAGTTGCAATCTTGAAAGGTTCATAAAAACGAGAGCACGTGTCACGAAGAGGGGATGACCACAGGTAGACCGAGATGAACCTATTGCATGTGAGAGCAATGTAGAAAGAAGGAAGAAAAAATAACTGCGAGGAAGCAAAGGTAGTAAAAAAAGGTTGGGCGAGAAAAGGTAAACATCCAAGTTTATGAAAATGAGTGGGAAGTGTCGTTTCTTCGCAAAAACGGAATAGGCCTTGTTTCGTCGTGGAAGTAACATGTCTAAACTTCCTGAATTCGATACCGAAAGGGGTAAACATAATTGCTGTAGCGCCTACATATATGAAATGAAGGTTACGAAACAAGCAAAACGGATGCAAAGAACGACGCCGACCCTGCAAAGAACGCGTTGGGTAATAGCGAAGTGACACACAAGAGGAGAAGGAGGGTGCGTTCGACGGTCCGCAGGCGATCGTGATGGGACCGGCAATGGGGGATTGTGTGTATGCACGTGTGGGCCGGAGGGTGGGGTTTGGTTGAGCTGGCTTATCGTCGGCTTATTCTGGGACAATATCTTGGAGGAAACGACTCGGAAGGGTAAGACAATGCATGGGGTGGATTTGGAAAAGACCGAAGAGGGAAAGGACAATGGATGCTCATGCTGGAAGGGGTTGTGGATCGGTTGCCGGTGGCGATGCGCTGTGCAAGCGATATCGAGGTCAAACGCAGTGACTTTGGAAAGTAATGTTTTTCATGGGGATGTAAACGAGAAGTATGACATCTGGAAGGGTTACATCAGGAAAAGGAAGGGAAAAGTTGCGGCTGGAAATGGGAAGAAAGAAAGAACGAAGCAGTGCGACGGGATCTCGATGTTCAGAGATGAGGTTTTATATATATTTTTACAGAAATTGAGCTTAAAAACGCGTCAACATGCTCCCTAGCAGTACCATTAGACCTTAGACCTTCCGACAATGGACGAAACCATCGGGAAATAGAGGAAGGCTCAAGGCTGACCGCAGGCTCGTCGCCTTGCGCGCGCAATTTCCTCGCCGGGGGCCACCGAAAGTCCCCCTTTCCTCCAACCTCACCCGGCTAAACCTACTTCCCGCGCGCCTGTAGCCTTCCACCACCCGCGGGGAACCTTTTCCGGGGGCAATAGCCTATCGTTGGCTAACAATAATCCCGACTTCCAACCCGAAATCCGGCAGAAATCAAGCCGTTTGTTACCTACACCCCGGGGAACACTCTTCCGCACTCATTACCGTCCACTCCCGACCGAGTGTTCCTCGTTGGAAACAGTGTGAAAGGTCGGACGCCCTTTGCTTTGAACGTGTCCGTTGGTCTGCGCAATTAACAGATTTCCCGCCAGTGCTTCCGCCCACTTTATCTTGATGTTAAGGACCTTGTTTTCAGGTTCAACATGTCCGCTCCGACGTCCATCGGAGATGTTCGCATCCTTGTCGTCGGTGATGGTGAGTAATTATTTCCAGGCCGTTCTTTGCGGTTTTTCTCGAGCTACCGTTCTGATAAACGTTGCCTTTTCCTTGCAGCTAATGTCGGTAAAACAAGCATTATCATGTCCCTCGTTAATGACTGTTTCATCGAGGATGTCCCAGAGAAGGTTGAGCGTGTCGTGATCCCGCCAGATGTAACGGCCGAGCGGGTTACCACCGCCATCGTTGATTATTCTAGTGAGTTTCCGATCTTGAAATTATATATAAAGTTTTCACTTCTGCGCGGTTTCAGCGCGTGTCCATACGAAGGAAGACCTAGAGACTGAGCTCAGAAACTGCAATGTAGTTTGCATCGTTTACGCAGTCAATGATCCGGCTAGCTCGGAACGGGTATGTCTTATATGTTCCTTTCTTTGAAAACCATTCATTACCCCCTTACAGGTTTCCTCCCACTGGCTCAAGCTTGTTCAGAAGGTCTTGGGCAACGACCATGACAGACCCATCATTCTTGTCGGTAACAAATCTGACGCCATCGACGACACCGAGTTGATAAATCAGGTCGTTCCGATTATGAATGAATTCATCGAGGTCGAGACCTGCGTCGAGTGCTCTGCCAAGACGATGCGCAATATATCCGAGATCTTCTACTATGCCCAGAAGGCTGTTGTCTATCCCATTCGTCCTTTGTACAGCGCCGAGGACAAGGAGCTCACCCCAAAGTGCCGTAAAGCCCTCATACATATCTTCAAGTTGTCCGATTTCGACAACGACGGCCTTCTCAGCGATAACGAGTTGAACGAGTTCCAAACTCGCTGTTTCGACATGCCATTGTCCGACATTGCCATCGAGGAGGTCAAGCGTGTGGTCACTTCAGTCAGTTCCAAGGGTGTTTTGGACGATTGTCTGACACTAGACGGCTTCCTCAGTCTCCATCAGCTCTTCATCCAGCGCGGGCGCCATGAAACAACTTGGTCCATCTTGAAGCGCTTTGGTTATGGGTATGATCTGCAGCTTCGCGAGGACTACCTTTATCCGACGTAGGTTCCCAAAAGTTAGATTCACCGGTCATTGATGCCCTTTCAGCGTCCGCATCCCTCCCGGCTCCTCCACCGAGCTCTCCGACGAAGGCATCTGCTTCCTCATGGGTCTTTTCACCAAATTCGACGACGACCGTGATAACTGTCTTTCTCCGACGGAACTCTCCAGCCTCTTCAGTGTCTGCCCATCCCAGCCATGGTCCAGTGAGCAGCTGAATTCCGTCGAAACGACGTCCACCGGCTGGGTTACAAAGCGCGGTTTTCTAGCCCTATGGTACATGAACACACTGCTCAACATAAACCAGATGATGGAACAGCTCGCCTATCTCGGCTACAATATTGCCTTCCGCAATCAGTTGTCGGCAATCCGTGTGACCCGGGATCGGCGTATTGACGTCCAGGAGAAGTACACGTCGCGCCGTGTGTTCCAGTGCCATGTTATTGGTGGCAAAGATGCGGGAAAGACTGTCTTCTGTCGCAGTTTTGTCGGGAAAAACTTGCGGGTACGTCAACTTATCGTAATCAGGGTTAGAAGTACTACGGTATCCGTTTTAAGGAAGTCCAACAGATGAACAAGCGTCAGATGACACCGTACGTCATCAACAGCATCAAAGTGAAGGGTCAGGAGAAGTATCTTTTGGTATGTTTGACCATCAACTGTTTGATTTAAGTTTTGAAAGGTTCGTTTCAGCTTCACGAAGTCGACGTCTTCTCCGCCACGGATTCCCTTACCTCCTATGAGACCGCTGCCGATGTCATTTGCTTGCTGTATGATGGCACCGCTTCGGATTCATTCGCTCAGTGCGCTAACATCTATCTGGTTAGTACTCCTTTCCATTTTAACTAATTGTAAACATAACTTTTCCAGCGCTACTTCCATCGGACCAAGGTCCCCGTGCTTTTCGTCGCTACCAAAACCGTAGGCAATAACGAAGTCGAACAGGACTTCGAGATGTCTCCGTTGGAGTTCTGCAAGATCTACGGGTTGCCGCCGCCGGTCCACTTTCCCACCAGCGATATCGGTCGCCCCTCGTCTCCCGTCTACAGCATCTTGGCCACCATGGCTGTCTACCCGTATGTTTATTCACCAAAACCCAATATAACCATCTTCTAACCTTTCCCCTTCCAGGCATCTGAAGCATGTCTACCACTATTTCGACACAAAACTGTTTTCGCTCCCCAGGATCACGTTCGGTGCTAGCATGGCCCTTCTTGCCGGATTTTTGCTGTACAAGAACATTTACGTGTAATACCGGAACGGCCAAAGACTACGGTTTCACCCATATGGTAGAACCCCTTGACAGGATCGTGAATAGTTTTAATTAGTAGTTTTCCTCGAATCTTTTTACAATTTATGTTATGCGTCCGATGAAGTGCCTAGTTTTGAAGGCTTTGTTATTCACTGCTGCCAAACATAGTACGTATTGATTGATATTTTAATATTTATTTCGTTGTTAAAGCAAACATCATGACGGCAAACACCGGTATGTGAAACGTGAAAGGGCGACCCCTGCAATTCCAAAAAGAGGCGTAGCAGTTTGAAGAAATCTGATGAACATGTCGTCTGTGTCGGGATAGCTTTTTCTCAACACTGCCCCGACAATGGCACATCCAATCAAAATGATGGCGAAGGTTAACGCAATCCAAGCGATAATGTGTTTATTTCGGCGGAGCTTCCATTGCTCTTGACGTACTTTTTTCCTTAACTCTAACTCGATCGTCAGTCTGTCGGATTCGCCGAGCAGCAGCCCTCGAATTTCGTCCCAAATATACCGGCTTTCAGATAATTCACGCAGTTGCTGTATAACCTGCAAAAGAGCGAAATTTGATATGTTTTTGTTGATCTTTGGCTAACTAGCAATGAATGCAAATTGCAAGCTAAACTAAACTTACGCATTTTAATTTCTTAATAGTGGCACAAATTTCACCGTATTGCCTTGGAGAGAACTTTTCCGCATCGGGAATCGCTGGGATTTCATAGAAACATTCATCAATACTGGGGGGATAGGGATAGTTGTTGATGACGGGCATGACAAGCGTGTCCCGAACAACAACACAGCTCCTCCGTGGCTGCAAATCCGAGATTATGGCAGAACGTCGCGTCGCAACCCTGTTTAGGATGCCGCAATTACACTTTTTTTTTCTTCTCCTTCTCGTTGAAGCACAGATAAAAAACGCGTCCAAAACCAGGCCGCGTCTGTCAGAATTGATTCCTTTCCGGGTTCGAGTAGTCGGCGACACAGAAGCTTGTCCCGGGCACTGGTCGTGGGACACACGTCGAACACGTTCATACCGAAGAAAAAAAGTTGGAAGCGGCAGAAAAAAGCTGCCAAAGAGCTGTTTTTATGTCGAACATTGCGAACTTGACGACGGCACTTCCGGCCCGATTTACAACGATGGTTACGCTGTGAGTCTTGACAACGAAACTTATGCTCTTGGGAATCGCTGCAATGCTTGCGGCCCGCTTTATCACTGCTGGCCATGTTTTTCTAACTTTTAAATAGCTTATTTTCTGTCTTTCTCCAAATTTACGAACTTACGGCGTTCATCAATTGTTACCGTAAAGTGTTTACATGCAAGCTTTTCACATTATGCTACGACACTGCTTCCATTCTTTTCAAATCAAAGCAGAAAGATTTTTTCCAGCCTAAATGGTTACCCGCTAACCACTTCCTTGTTTTTTTTTCAACTGACAGTAAAAAATTGCTTAAGTTTGGATGGTTCCTTTCTTGTCGGTGCCCCAGTTTTAAGAACATCATACCATTTTAGGAAATGCATTTTCCGCAAACTGCAAGCTGCATCACCAAGGTCATAAAAACACTACGTGCAAAAGCAAGAAGATGAAACAAGCAAAAAATCTAATAAAAGACATCATTGTCAAACGACAAGAAGTCCCATCCCAATTCAAGGTTCAAAGTAAAAACCCCGATAATGTTTATTTAACACAAAAAATTTGCAAAATGCAAGTAAAGCAAATATACAGTATGAAGGCTTCTGACGCAGAGAAACATCGGGAAAGCCGAGATCAATCGAGAGTGCAGTTGTAATTTTTGAGCTCCATCGTGAGTAACTTGTGCTGCGCGTCGGTGATGTGTTCGATTCTGAAATGACGGTGGGCTTTAATGTTTGATGTTATATCATAACTCCCGATGGGTGGGTGACTGAGTCACAATGGGGAAAAGTTGATCTCAGCTAACTGAGACCAATTCACAGCTGATTCCTCGTGTTCAGTGCGTGCTCGGTCTTTTCCCAGTCTGAGAACGCACAACTGCTTACAGATCGAGCAAAAATTGACCGGTCACAGCGATTCAGCTATAAAAGCCTCCTGTGAAGCCAGTTAGCTAGAGTGTTTTTTCTACGCAGGTGAACTGTCTGAGATTAGAATTATAGAGTGGGGCGTAAGATTAAACTGGTATTTTAAAGGTTGTTTTGATGAATGTGTTATTAGGCGTACTTTTTTATGTTTAACCAAGTCTCAAAGTGGTGTAAAACACTCATAACGGAAATTACAGTTTAATAAAGCTCTAATTTCACACCCCCAACATGTTACACTTGAATTTTCTAATTTTTTCCTTTCTGCTTTCTAAAAATTCAAGACCCAAACACACAGTAATGTTTACCTTTGCGCTTCACCCATTCACACGCCCTCGTTTGTATTTTCCTAGACGGGAACAACCTCGAAAAACTAAAAAGTGACTCAATTGACTTGAAGTTGACACAAGATATTACTGCCGACCCGCTGGCGGTCTTTTGGCGACCCTATTACGTAACAATGGTAGGTCAACATGACCGCCTCAACCCAAGTAAGATAAAAGCCCCACCGCCCCAACTGATAATGTGTTCTTCTCACAGCTGAGGAACACGTGGTCACTGATCACATTCCATGGACCATCTCCAAGTTCGAACGGACATCACATCGCTCCAGACAGCTAATCTTTTTTTTTTTTTATTCTTCGAACATTTTAAAGCTTAATGAACTTTTGTTTTTCACCGAAAAGCAGTGCCTCTATTCATCATAGTCGCATAAACTAGGCTAGTTATGTACGAGACATGTTTATTTTCCGTGTTTTTTCCATCACCTACTTTGCGTGACATAAGTCTTCCGACTCGGTCCGTCAAGACGTCACCTATAAGCCGTGGTGGTTCCTGTTAGCGTACTTTGAGCGTGGAAGAAGCCCCCCGAAACATAATTTAATTTTTGTTTTACACTTCCGGGAACATTGCGTTCTTATATGACAAGTCGTTCATTGCAGTGCCATTGTTTTTTTCGTCATAACTAGATAAGCAGACAAGACGTGTCTGAGGACAATTCCGTCAAATTCAGGCCGCAACTTCCTCGACCCCTATCTACATAAAAGCAAATGCGTTTCGTGCATGCAATAAATGGCCTGAAATGGTTTCGCACATTTCGCATAAAAAATGCAGAAGCGAACGATGGCACAAAGATTGCCGCGTTTCTTCAAGTACCTAGGCTGCACTCGGTTTCGGCCCATTCTTCTCAAACAAAAATGCATAACCGCGGTAGAATTTTGAAGTGGTTTACGTAGTCTAAACATTGCATTGTTCGCAACAAAAAACGTGCAACCTTGGGTTTTTCCGTCTTCGAAAAAAGAAAGAAAAAAGTGGCATCACCACATGCTCCTAACGGCACTTTCTTTCAATAGCGCCTCAGCTCAGTGAAACCCGCTTGGTCTAGTGACGTCAGGGCCCGGCAGCAGTCCGGGTTCGTTCCCTCCCCTGTCTTTTTTGTCCCCTCTTAGCTTTCACTCTCGAACTAGCTTGAAAGCCTAAAGAAAAGAAGGGGAGTCCCCCTCGTCTCGCTTCAAGTCCGTGACGAGCTTGATCAAGGCGGGAAGGGGAGGGTTGTCTGTTCGTTGAAGGCCCTAATAAAGGCAGTCCTCCTTGCCGGCATATTTAGGCAGGCCAATTCGTTTAAAATATAAATCCGAAAAAGATAGACTTATGCAGCAATCCGGAAGCGACTCACAGCTTTCAGGACAATAAAGTAAGCAGGAAGCTAGCCTCGGATACCCGAAACTTTTTGCTGGTTTTATGTTACCGTTTTCGAACCATTTGAAGCCCCCTACATTTTTCCACTTCCCTTCTACGTTTTCATACTATATTTCAGTTTTGGTTGAATTTCGCACTGAGTACAAGCTGCTGTTCCTATTCTATAGAATTATACGACTATGCGAAGGGCCCATCAACAAAAGATTGATGATACTCCTTTCACATCTGACTTTAAAGAGCGCGTGAAATGTGGCACATCGCCGAAATTCAACACATTTCGTGCACCCGGTTCAGCGGTGCCATTTATTTTCGTGTATAAACCCGTAATTATTCATTCTTTTGCAAGTACCGACCAAATACTGCCCTCAAAAAGGGTTTAGAATTACGTACTTTGCTCATTCACCATAGTTACAACATGCAGTACAAACAAAATGCAAACTTGGCTTTTTGTTAGGCGGTATTTGAAAAATGTATCGCATTTAGCACTTTGTATCTATGCCCACGAGATTCTTTTCACGCTTAGTGTTTCTCGAGTGTTCTTTTTTGAAAGCCTTTTTGAGTGAGTGCCTTTGCGTGCGCGAAGTTTACAACTTACAACCTTTACAGAGTTGTTTTTCTTTTCAGTCTATCAGTAAGCCATGGCAGATGCAATGGTTTGCGAACGTCGTCTCTCGCAGGCCATCGGCGACGCTCACAAGATAAACGACGTCTCAGCCGACGGTAATCAGAACCATGAAAGTGGCTTTGAAGAGTATCTGTACGAGTATTCTAATGAACGGATTAGCTTTGCCAATGATCGTTTTGACTACGATGATGTCATCACTGCCTGTATCGGCCACGGTTCCTTCGGTACCGTATTCAAAGGCTTCGACCATAAAAGCTCGAAAGAAGTTGCCATTAAGAAGATGTACACCATGCATGTGAAACCCGAAGAGCTAAAGACGATGCAACAAGTAAAGAACGATCACCTCGTGGCCCTCATTGACATTTGCGATGAACAAAAGGGTGTCACACATTTGGTTATGGAACTGTGTGACATCGACTTGGATTGCCACCTACGCGAACACGCGCCTCAGGGCAACCTGACCCCGAGTGAACTCATGTAAGTATTCACAAACATATCAGCTTTTTTGTTCGGCGCTCCTTGCCCTCATTAATGTTTTATGTCGAGACACAATGGAACGGAAATTTCTTTTTTAGCCTTGTCATGGACAACATCACCCGTGGCTACTATGCCCTATATGAGCGGCACATTGTTCATCGCGATATCAAGCCTCAAAACATCCTGCTCGTCTATCACCCCTACAGCCATGACATCCATCAGGCAAAGATTACGGACTTTGGTGTGTCCCGCATGCTGACTGAGGATGAACAACCGATGTTGAACAACGTTGCTGGTACTTTGTACTACATGGCACCGGAAGTCGGTGCTAATTTGCTGACCCTGTCGGGCTATGATCACTCAGCTGATATGTGGAGCATCGGTTGTGTCTTTTATCAGTGCTTGGTCGGAGAAGTACGCATTACCCCAAAGCAAGCAATCAAAAGTTTAATGCCCCTTTAATTACAGATGCCATTCGATGAGCGTGCCTTGTGCAGGATATTCCTGTATTGCGCGGGCGAAAACTACGAGGCTTACGATTTGCCTGACATTCCGGAAAGCACCCCCACAGAAATCCACAAATTAATCGCCTCCATGCTAGACATCAACCGTGCCACTCGTGCAAACCCAGTTCAACTTCTTGCTGCACTGAAAGACCTCAATTCCGAAAATGACAATACCACTCCAACATAATTAGTAGAAAGAAACCTTCCTTACAAAAAAGCATTACCGGCTAAACCTATACGGGCCCCAATCTGCGGTTAATTACATTGCACAAAATGTTACTTTGGTAGAATTAAAATTAAACCCTCAAGCTATCCTACGGGAAGGTCTCCTCCCCCACTTTACACAAATGACGTGTTTTTGTGGTCTTTACAATCCTTCCTTGATTCCTATTTTAGGTCATGAGCCAATATTCCCCCTAATCACTTTAGTTTCGATGTATGTAACTTTGCTAAACCCAAAAATGACCGAAAACACCCGGATTCAATCTACAATGTTGAAACATATCCCTTTGCGAACAAATTTTTGAGTTAGCTACTGAGGAAATGAAATAAACTGGAACTTACGATTTTTCGATGAAAGAGGCGCTGAAAAGGAAATGCATTAGTTAGTCAGAAACATCAAAAATATAAACTTTGTTCCGTCAAAATGGATGGAAACAGAAAAAACTGCATAAAAACGTACTTTTTCTCGAGTTTCTCTATTTCACTTTTCATCTTTTCCAGGCTCTGCAAAAAAAGTAAATGTAATTCTTTACAATCTTTAAACATGCGATAAGATTTAGTTTAGTTTTGGTTTTGCGTGTTCAACGAAACCTACTTTAGCCGTATTGTCGACACAAGTCTCCAGGGACACATAGTTCTTTGCAAGTGAGGCCAACGTCTGTAAAAAACACAAGTAGCATCAAGTTGCAATTTACTTAACCAGTGTTCTGGGAAAGATTTGACTCACTTCGTTCGAAGATGACCCGTGTTGGGCATGCGTCACGGTCATGCCGACATCCAAGATGAGATCTTGGACACGGCTAGGCAGCCTATTTTTACCTTCGAGCGCAATTTTCGACATGTGGCAATGTAGCTGAAACAATTAAATTGAAATGGCAACATGATTCGTGTGAATAAGTATATTGGTTTCACTGACGTCAAACAGCGCTAAACAAGCAAACACCATGTGGACAGTTTTGGAAAGTGTTTATAGAAAATGTCACAGGTCATAAAAGGCAACAACCAGATTGGCAACATGAAAATGCAACAGAAATTAATTAGTTAACAAGAACAAGAAACAAAAACAACAACTAGGCAATGGAATAACAATAGTAAATCAGTATTAGAAAAGTTACTCGTGCGTAGTTTCATGTTTGCGAAGACACAATAATGGAAACAATGGTAGTGAAAAGGTAATTGCAAAAACAAGGCATATCTTGTAGGTTGGTAAGAACGGTAGATCTAAATCTAAACTAATTCGGATCTATAACAGTTAACTTTGGCATCAGTTATTGTTGGCGCCAATGCGAACGCTTATGCTGAAGGAACTGTATGTTGGAAGTGATAGCAATGTCCTCCGAGCACTCGGAACAATGACGGATTCGAACGGGAGCTTCTTCCATCTTTTCATCGTCTTCGACCTTCTCGTCTTCTTCTTCGTTAACGACAAGAACATCCAGCGCCGCATCGGGATTTCCTTCTTCCTTCTGTTCCTCGTTAATGCGGGAAAGATCGGCAGAAGGATCGTGGTCGAAGAAGAGCGGAGTGCCATCGGCGTCGAATACACCGGGGAGGAGGGCGGGATCGTACGGGTTGGAGTGCATGACAAGCCTGCTAATATCAAATGTTACGACAATTCAATTATTTTATCCTTAAAACTCACTTGAACGGAATCGTCATGCGGCAAACGGCACCAACGGCTTTCGACAAATCTCCAACTTCAATAGGGAGACCTTGAAGCTTGTTATTGATCGCCTGGAAGAGGTACTTCCGGCATCGGATAACAAAGCGAATGATAAGGTTGGCATCCTGTTTGTTGTAGAAGAAGAACTCGATGAACCCGTCACACATGATGCTGTTTTCCTTCCGAACAACGTGGCGAGCCGCAACGATGAAAAACAGACCCTGAACACGGGATACGTTACAAAGGTATTGGTTCTTCGTTTCAAGGAAGGTGCCAAAGACGTAGATATGGGTGTTGGCCAACAATCCTGAAAAAACCGGCCATATTTTTACGTTCAACAGTCAAATAATGAAAGCAACATACCTTTGGTTTGCTTCTTCTCGCGAATCTCGGCCTCACTATGGTAGTAAATGCTCAAGGAAGAGTTCGGATGGAACGCAGCGAAGATGCGGGCATGAGTGCGTACGTAGACGTCCTTTTTGTCAGCGTTCATTTCACCGTTCTGCACATCAAAAGCACATTGGGGATAAAGTCCAAAGGCAATGATCAACTCGAGAAGATGGTATGTATCTCGGGTAAGGCGGTGTCCGGCAATCTCCCTCTTCAGCTCTTTACGGTTCTTGATGAGATTAAACTCGAGGTTTTGGATCATGTCTTCGGCGGACGGTTCATCGGGCTCATCAGCAAGGTCGTCAAAGTGACGGTCGGCTTCCAGGACGCGATTGCGCTTCGCCACGCTGTTCCTGAAACAACAACTGTTAAACTGAACATGAAACCCGTCATCACTTACTGAGCATCTCGTCGGTGTGCAAATACACGCTTCCGATTCGAGATTTCCTCACGGCGCTCCGCTTTCGACATCGCTTCCAAATTCCGGCGGTCATCCTCGATCACCTTCGCATCGATCAAAATCCGCTTCAACTGGTGACGCGCTTTGACGATCTCGTACAAGCGGGATTCCTCGATACCAAGATCCTGACACCACGACACCGTGTCCTTTCCATCGCGACGAAGCTTCAACCAGCGAACATACACACCGAGAAGGGTCACAAGATCGCCTTCTTCCGACATGAGCTGTTCACGGTTCTTCTTCTTCTCCTCATCGTTCCAGGAACGGTTAGTGAAGATGCTCTGAGTCGAGAAGCCAGCAGCAAGAGTCAGAGCGACTTCAACCATGTTCACCGTAGTCGAGAAGATGAGCAGCTTCGAAACGTGTACGTCCAGCGGCAGCTTGGCGGCAATCTCACCCAACGGAGTTAGATTGCATTCGTTATCATGGACCAGTATGCGTTGCGCTTTGAGAGACCGAATTGCATCGATGAGAGCACCCTGACAAGGGCGTTCGAGGTAGTTGAATTCAAGAGCCCCGACTGAAAAAGGGAAGAATGATTCATCGTAACTAGATGTGTTAAATATGACTTTTCTATTTAAAGGTATTTTTGTAGAACACACAAAGTACAATTTTAACAGCAAGATCTTCAAAAAACAACTTACTTCCGAGTTTCATGCTTCCAATCTGCAAAACAAGCGTCTCGAGATTGGTACGCTGGATCTCGGCAGGAGTGAAGTCCCTCATTGACTCATACTGATCACCACTGTACAACCGGTAGCAGACTCCTGGTCCCGTACGCCCGGCACGACCTGTAAGTGATCGGGATCTATGAGAATATTCAACAATGTTTTCACAAGATGTGTTTACCTTTGCGCTGATTAGCGGATGCTTTTGAGATATACTCGGACACGAGCCGGGTAACACGTAGCTTCGCGTTGTAGTAGTTGACATTGGCCTTTCCTGAGTCAATGACAAAGCGAATTCCGTCGATGGTCACCGATGCTTCCGCAATGTTGGTACTCAAAATGACCTTACGAATCCCCCTGGGTGCAATGTCAAACACGAGGTTTTGCTCGCGAACCGAAAGCTGGCTGTGCAGGATCAGGACGATCCACTGACCGGACAATTTGTTATACTCCTTGAGAGCATCTGCGAGCTTCGAAATCTCAGCCACGCCGTTCAAAAAGATAAGGACGTCGCCACGTTCCGCGCTGGGGACGGAGGTGATTTCCTGTAAAAAGTTAATTGAAGAAAAATGAAAGATTGCGTTATCACTACCTCAAGAATCTTGATGTAAGGCGCCGCATCGATCACACTGGACTGCGTATCGGGATCGGCCACGATAGGACGATACTTGAGCGTAATCGGAAACAGACGACCAGGAACTTGAATAACAGGGGAATCCTTGAAGAAGTCCTGGTAAAGCTGCAGATTGATGGTGGCAGACATGACAATGAGTCGGAAGTCGGGTCGACGCGCAACCAAATCACGCAAAAGCGAGCATAGGAGATCGCCAGAGAGGTGCCGTTCGTGGACTTCATCCAAAATGACGACATTGTACTGCTTGAGGTCCTTGTCCAGTGCCATTTGACGGAGCAGAAGGGTATCCGTAAGGAAAAGCAGCTTCGTCGCTCGGGTCTTCGTGGATTCGAATCTGGTTTGATAGGCGATATTTTTGTCGAAAAAGTTCATCGACTCGAGGGTCACTCGATTCGCCAAGGCAGTGCAAGCGATCTTTCGGGGTTCCGTGCAGGCAATGTTGGTGTATCCATGCTTCAGGAGGTATTGAGGAACCTGCAAAGTGCGTGTTTTACTCTCTGCTTTACGTTTTTGTGTAATTTGTCAGTTGTTTGAGTGTTTGCGTGAATGGATTGTCCGTTGATGACCGTAATACTCATTCATATCAACAGAGAACTGATAAAAAGCGGCCAGTTGGTCAGAACGTCAAATCCAGAAAAGCACGTCTACTTGAGTGTCATAGAAAAAGAGTGCGCTCTCAACAAACACCGTAGTTACACACAATCTTCCGCCATTAACATGGATGCTTCCAGAAAGAGCCAATATCCAGTCTGGTGAGGAAAAGGGATTTCCCCTGGAATCCAGTCAGACTGGGATATCGTCGTCATTTTGTTTCCGTCCATTCATTGCACAAAAATTTGAGCAAGCCATCAAAGTCACAGAACACTGACGACCCCCGAACAGATGACCATGAAGGTCCCGAGGCTTCTTGATACCACTAATGTTTCTCAATCACCACTGCTTGGAACGGCTTTCCCCGGTCATTTCACAGAAGAGACCACAACAAAAGAAGAGGAATAAAAAAGAGAGGTGGGGAAGGGGAAAAAACGCGGCTATATGATAAGTGCACTAACTCGGACAGCCCCTTGATTTGAGGCGCGCATCTCGCTTGCCTCAAAGCAAAGCCATATTCCGCGTAGAGGACGCCGAGAGCAGACTTGAGATCGACGAGCTCCCCCCGGCGCTGCCTCGCCTAGACCTTTGCCTCGAGGCAGTGGACAATTCCCGTTATTAGTAATACACTAAAACACACGACGTTCATCATTTACTGTCGCTTTTGCTGGCCTAGCTTTACTCGTAAGTCGCGCGACACTAGGAAAAGTTATGGCTATATTGGATCCCGTGCACTCGTCGAGAGGGCACACCTTCAAATGAATTTTACCCTCTCAACTGCCGTGAAATCGCAACTGATCGTTACTTTCTGCAAGTTTTCATCTATGTAGCTTCCAAATCGTGCGCGGACGTGTGTATAGTTTGCAACTACCTCTATTAACTACGAATTTTCAATCAAAAAGTTCAAATTTCACTATTCCACATTCAGCCCATATCCACTTCCGTCCGACATCTCCCCCTGCATTAGCCCAGACCAGCAAAGCAGCATCATGCTATACGGCTGATCTACTCACCAAAGTTGAGGCATAAAAAAGAAAGGAAAAAAGAAATCAAAAGGTTGGTTCAATCGTGTTCGCAAATCAAATTTTTGTTTTCCATACATTCTTTTGTTAACAGAAGAGGCCCGAAAACGGACATATTCAAAACTTTTTGTGTCTTTGACTAGTCGCGCTGGTCACTCTCACTCCCTGGAAAAACGGAAGGACGCGCCTAACAAAAGTCGTCCGTCCGGGCTCTTGTAAAGCTCAACATACACTAATCCAAAAACGAAAAACTTTGATACGCTCCTACGGTCATTTTATATTTTGCAGAATTTGGTAATGTTGTCGCTTTTATCTCTATTGCTGGCTTCTGGGACCGTATTGCGGGCCGATACGGAGGAGTGGACACCGACGACGTATCCAGATCCGAGAACTAATTACACGCTTTGCAATACTTGGCAGAATTCGACGTTATGTGATCCAGATCATATTTTGACGGATCAATGGAGATCGGAAATAAATGAAAATATTAATCGCCAAGTTTTAAGTGAGTAAAAGTTGGTAATTTCGAAAAAAAAATTTTTTTTAGGGTTGCGCGAAACGAATATTCTTTATACGGACACAGCACCACCAGAATGTTACGATAACTCGACTGAAGGTGTGCAAATTTACGTAATTTTGGCTAAACGGATTCAAACAGTAAGCAACCAGACTATCAACAATACTGAACTCGTAAGTTGTTTGACCCTACATTGCTAACTAGTAAAATTCGACTTCTTACAGATTGAATTTGGTGATAAACTAGCAAAAGAATATGGTCTATACGATCAACTCTGCAAAAACTACATTATTCTAATTGGAGTTGAAGCAGCGAAAAGCGCATATACTCGTACTGGTCGCGATCTAAAGCTTCCGGAAGACCTGATGATTCGTATTTACAACCAATCAGAGAATGTCTTCAAAGAAAAAAACTACATGGAAGGCTTGAACAAGATGATCGATGAAATTGGAAACGAATTGGTTGATCCATTCAAGAATGAAACCACGGAAATGCCGCTTCCGGAACCAGAAACTGACTCCACAACTCCCGCGGAGGAGGAACTCGCTACGGAATCTATTATCAATGCAACTATTATTGAACTTCTCACGGAAGAAGAGGTCACAACAACTACGGCATTGCCATTACGAGAAGTTACCCCGTGGTGGATGTTTGTGCTAATGGGTGCTGCAATTACTTTGACTATAGTAGCATTGGGGTTGCTTCTGTTCAACAGGCGGCAGGCATTCAACAGATTGCAAATGCAAACTGTTATCCCTCTTCCTAATGGTACCCCGATGAAGTCGTGTAGCCCCTCAGAAGATTCTAACAGTGAGCATTTTGCAACAATTCGTGTCCCACGACGGCGTCTTGTATTTGAATCGAGTCTCCCGCCAGAAAACGGCTGCGACTACAGTCCCCAACATAAAACAGACGACGATTCCAGCAATTTCGCAAATCCGTCAGATGCGGAAGCCGATCAGTATTGTTCAACAGAGGAGTTGACTCGTAGAGAAGCGGATAGTGAGGGGTAAGTGCAAAATAATATATATAAATTGTTATCATAAAGGCATTTTCAGAACCCCCGACATCCCTGAATGTTTGACAAAGATTGAAATCGTCGAGGAGATTGATACCACCGTAAGCACTCCAACACCAACCCCAAATCAACAGGATCACCGCCGAATGTCGACCTTCCATCCGCCAACGCTCTCCAACCAGCTTTCTACAGACGTTGTCGTTCCAAATCCACCAAGTCCGCACAATTATCAACCGCCTTCACCTAAACCACCGGCTGAACATAACGAAAACAGCACTGACAACGTTATCTCGGCCTTCTAAAGCCAACCTATCCTGTTATTTTACGAATTTTACCCCTGTATAATCTTTGTCAACATTCAGTTTGTCAAATCCCACGTGTTGAAACGAGGTATCTGTTTCTTGTCAAAATATAAAGCTCCAAACTAACCTGGGTACTTTTGCCACAGCCAGTGTCACCAGCAAGGATGAGGATTTGATGCTAAAATATATATAAAAAGTTAATGGAAAACGGTTTAAATTCAAAAATGCGCTTACATCTCCAAGCGTCGCAATGATATTCGGTTCCTCGGCGGCAATGGGCAAGCTCTTCTGTGTTGCACGTATGTTCATACATTTCTCGACATTCATCCTGTTGCCGACCTGAAGGAAGAGGGTCACAACCTTTTGGAAGCATTCGACGACATCGGCGGGAAGCTGAAATTGCAAATTGTAAACTTTTCAATTTTCATTGCTTTGCGAAACATACATCTCGAACCGAAGTCTTGTCAACCTTGGAATCGTCGAATACGAGAAAGACCTCTATCAGTGTTGTATCCTTGACGCCGTGGTTGCATGGTATGTCGCTGGAAAATTTTTATTGTCATCACTTTTAAATGCGAAAATTGATTTTTGACTAACCGCAAAAGAAAGACGTCAAGGAAACCATTGAATTTTTCCGTCTGCTTCGGATCCTCGATGAAAACCCGCGTCAACCTCGCCCGATGCTTCAGCCAGCAAAGGTCAGCCGGCATTGTGGCGAGTGGTCAGGTAAACTGATGGAAAAGATAACTACGACGCGGTCGCGCGTTCAATGTAGGCCAGCAAGAAATAAATACTGCGTGCAAGGTGCGCGTTTGCAAGTTGCACAAATTGACGGGAGATGTGTGCGTCAGCCAGCTAGCCGAGAGCCGCTCCACGTTTCGCGTGCCTGTTTTCGCCCAGTTTCGCCGGCATTTCCGCTTGCCAGACCTTCATTACTCCCTCAGGGTCATGAAAATTACTGGGTAACTCACGGGAACGTCAAATTGAGCCAGTTGTACAGGGAAGATGGAGCTCGCCGAGCTGATTGAGAAAAGCCGTGTTGATAATGTGATTCTGCGCCGTGGCCCTCGTCCGAAGCAGGCCGGATCACTTGCCCTCATAGGGCACCACCTGATCTTCTCACCGAATCCACCTCCGGGGCAGAAACCTAGTCATGATGATGAACTTTGGGTATGTTTTTTGACAATTGTTGTTTTTCATTTATTTATATATAATTTTCCCTTCCAGCTACTCCACCGAGCCATCGATCGCGTCTCTGTCGAAAACCTCAACAAATCCGCCAATGCCAGCCCGACAAGCGGTGCTCATCTCACGTTGAAATGCAAGAATTTCATGATTTGTGTGTTCGAGATTGCTAATGTTTTTGATTGCGCGGCTGTTGCACGATCGATTGAAACTTTGTCGAATTTGAGTAAGTTTTGACTTTAACTTCCTTTAATTTAAGTTTATTTTGTAATATTTCAGACAACCGACACCTCGACTACCCATTCTACTACCAATGCCCCTTCAAAGTATTGGATAACGGCTGGAACGTCTACGACATCGAGCTCGAATTCACTCGGCTGTGTTCCATCCTACCCGACCGATTCCGCATCAGCCCTGTCAACAAGAACTTCACCACTTGTGTCAGTTATCCTGAGAAAGTCATTGTGCCCAAGGGTATCGGCGATGACTACCTTCGAATCTCCGCGACTTTCCGTGACAGCTGTCGATTTCCGGTGCTCTCTTTCGTCGAAGCTCATTCCAAATCGGTCATTGTGAGGACGTCTCAGCCTCTGCTTGGTCCTACGAATCGCCGATGTACCGAAGATGAAGTTATTTTGAATGCCTATCTGGGTAACACTACCAAGGGCTTCATTTTTGACACCCGCCCGAAGTCGCTTATTTTGGCCGCAAAAGCTCGAGGTTGGTTTTTTGCCATTTTTTAAACTTACTTATTTTTCCGTTTCCAGGTGGCGGCGCTGAACCACCCTTTTGCTACCGCGCATGGTCTTACGTCCATCTGAATCTCCCCCGAATCAACGAATTGCAAGAATCTCTGGCCAAACTGGTCGACGTCTGCGGCGATGCCGATGCCAATTCAAACTATCTATCCCGAGTGAATTACTCAAACTGGTTGACCCACATTCACAGTATGATTCATGCCGCGGGTATCCTGTCCCAATCCATCAAAATCCACAACCGTGGTGCTACCCATGTCGTCCATGGTTCGGAAGGCCTTGATATGACTCTCGTATTGACATCGCTTGCCGAAGTCATTCTGAATCCGGACTGTCGCACTATCCGAGGCTTCCAGGCGTTGATTGAGCGTGAATGGATCAGTGCCGGACATCCGTTCGTTCTTCGATGTGCACACTCTGCCTATGCAGTCGGTACTTTGACTGGTCCCTATGAATCTCCTGTCTTTCTAGCATTCTTGGATTGCGTCTGGCAGGTTGGTTTTTACAGTTTTGGCTTTTAAAATCGAAACGCATACTTTTTCAGATATCTCACGCATATCCCACTTCGATGGAATTCAACGAACAACTTCTTATTTACCTCTTTGAACACACATATGCTTCCGAGTTTGGCACTTTCCTCTGCAACAACGACAAAGAACGTCGCGACTTGAAGGTTCGAGAAAAAACTGTTTCCCTCTGGTCTCACATGAACCATCCAGAAGTTCTTGATGGCTTCCTGAACCCCTACTACCGTCCTGCTCAGTGTGACTTGTGGCCAATTTCAGCTGCTCAGGAAATTGTAAGTTTTCAATACCTATTCTTCAAGCGGTTAAGCTTGCATTTCAGCTTCTTTGGGAGCGCATGTTCTTCCGTTGGCGCATCAACTGGCAGGATGTTGATGCTAAACAGCAGATGGCAGCCAATTGGGCAGCGCGAGAACGTGAACTGCAAACAAAGTTGGCTACTTTACTAAGCCAACAAGCTCAGAAGAATGTCATGAACGCGGTCGCCTCTGAACTTCAATCCTGTGATATTACCAAATGAACTGTTTTTTGGACTGCCACAATGGAATCATACTTAATTTAACTACTTGTTGTGTCACTTCTTTGTTAATTTTGATCTCGCAAATGTGATTACATGCTTATAAATATAACTAACAAATCTGGTTGTTTGTGACAACAGGGTGCAATTTATGAGTCTGACGTAGGACCAGGTTAGTTGCAGGAAAGACCCCAATTTTGCATAACGGTTTATCAGTTGACGCCGCTGGTAGAAAGCTACTTTCGTGCCGTCTGCTGATTGGTTCAGAGCCAGACTTCTGGAGGACCATCAGGAATGGTATAAAAGCGATGATCGGACCGGTGTTTCATCAGTAAACCAACAATCCGCGATGCAGCTCCTCTCGATTCTGGTCCCCGCTGTCGCTGTTTTCCTGCTTCTGACGATGCTCGTCCTTTTCGTCGCCACGCTTCTACCTACACTGGTCCTCGTCGTTTCCATCGCCATCCTTCCGTCCTCCAGGTCCGGTTTTATTTCGCCTGTCGCCGTCTACTACAAGGACTTCAAGTCTGTCGATGCAGGTCCCAATGCCTCTGGATTTGGGAGGATGACGTTGAACCCGAGCCGACGCCCTCCAAGTCAGCTCTGCCCTATCCTCCATCCCGCAGAAGTCTTCGACTCATCCAAATCGACGTGGATCAACTTTCTTCGACGCTGGGCGGCCTTCAAGATGACGACGAAGAATTCAAGGGTTCCGAGATGCTGGATGATCTGAACGCTGATCGTGGCAAGCGCGAAACCGAACTTCCACTTCCTTGTATGACTCTTTGCCGGTTTTCTCGTGCCATACGCAGCTTCTCACTTTGTTTAATGTTTGATTATGATTTGTTCGGTTTATATAATTTTTTTTATGAGTAAATAAAATTTTGCTTTACAAAAATGTTTTGTTTTCAAGTATGACTATAGCAAAAATCGGACAAAAATACTCTACATCGTCGCCATTCAGAATCCTAAACCACAATCAGAAGCTTTGTTATTTTGAGTTGCTTTGTGGATATCCAATCATTTGTGAACGCGTTTTTTATGCTCATATTATGAAAACAGCACAAAAAAATTGGCAACAATCATAAAAAGATTTAAATTGAGAAATGGAGAGGACATTGGAGGGAAAAAGGAACAGAAATGATAAAAAAAACTGGTCTGAATAAAAATAATGGCGTTTGCCAGAAAAAAGACGATAAAAACTGGGTGTACTACGTCAGAACCAACTCACTAAATACATGAATTCACTCATCATCGTCGGTGTAAACGTCTTGGTCGCGATGGGCCGAAGCAGTGTAGGTTTGTTTCTTCTTCGGGAACGGTACGACCTGCTGGGACATGACGGAGAACTCGGATGGGGATCGGTTGCGGTTTCGAAGGACCATGGGGCGCTGGAAAGACTTTCAACATTTTTGAAAATAGTAAAATAAAAACCTACGATTCCAGCAAAAGAATTCAACGTCGGAACCGGCCTCGGAGCAAACTGGGCAAGTACGGCTTGGGCGCGATTGGGCGATTTGGTGGTGATGAGCGGCTTTGGTTCGGCCACGGCCTTGGTGGGAGTGACGTCGTCCGATGGGAAAGGCTCAGACTCTTCCGACGAAGCCAAGAACGGCACAGGTGCTGGTTTGATGGCATCCGTGAGCTCATCTGCAAAACAAAGGTTACTGATAAGAAAGTTTGGAAAGACAAACGAACCATCACGATCTTGATCATTCAAACTGAGCTTCGGAAACAATGTCACAATTTCAGCAGTGCCGTAATCTGTCTGCCGGGGGACCGTGGAATCCGACGAATCGCCTTCTTTTTGGTCCTTGTTGATCGGCAACGTCTTCGTCAAGCGTTTGTTGACAGGCGACACGACGGGTGCTTCAAAGACAGACGATGAGGTGGAAGAAACTGTCGACTCCATCTGTACGTCTTCAACGATCCTATCAGTGTTCACCACCGTTGGAACAGCTTTCGAAGGCGTTGTTTCAACTCGCTTCGTGAAGCGACTTCCCATCGGAACAGCATTGGAGCCAGTCAACTTCGTTGGGGTCGTGCCGCCAATTGGCATAGGACGCATGCTGGATGGAGCTGGACGATTGACGGAAGCGTCAGAAGCCTTTCGGAAATCATTGTTGTTGAAAACTGTCTCGTTGGTGACAGGAATTGGCTTCGTAAATCGTCTGACCGGCACTTGAGTTGGCCGAGGGGAGGGATTTGGTTGCCGGTTTTCCTTGGAAGGGCTCATGGTTGAACAACTGTTCGTGGATCCTTGAGTTTGATTTCGATTGCCTTGAAACTGGTGCCGATTTGAAGAAAAATCAAGTCGACGAATGCTTGAAGAGGGCCCAGTCGAGAAATCACGTCGCTGTTGATGTTGGGGCCGGTGTGGCGATGCGTTGTTGAAAACTGGGCGTGTGGTTGCCGGCTGTGGCAAAGCGTCACGAAATGGGCTCGAAATGGCAGCATTCGGAAGCGGCAAAGCAAAGACAGGGTCCGGCGAAACTGGCCGGTAGTAGTCCCGTCGATCATCCATCGTAAGAACCCTCGGGGATCGCGTCACAGTATAACCCCGGCTCGGACTAGGCGATCCCATCAATGGTGGTGGTTGGGGCTGCTGCGGGCGCGAAGGAGTCACATTTAAGTTGATGGAAGTAGTTCCGCTTCGGCCAACTAAAAATTAACCCTTTAACAAAGTTATGAAAAGCAAAAAACTCACGCTGAACTGGATTAACGTTTGTCTGGAGCCGATCAACTGCCAGCTTCTCCTCCTCGACGCCGAGTTTGTTGATCAAAACTGGATCATTATGATCCACTGGGCATTGGAAAACGATAACATCAGCCAAATGGAGCTCGAAAACGTCGACAACCTCCGTCAAATCGAAATAATAGTAGAGTTGCTGGAAAAAGTTCAACATTGCAGAAATATATATATATATATTTAATTCAATCAACTTACAAGATCATTCAGCTCCTTCTTGAACCTCTTTTCGTAAGCTGCCCGCAGTTGAGACAGCTTGAAAGTGCCATAGACGGGTGTTCCGAGGGTTTGGAGGGCGGCAACGATGCGATCACAGCCCTGAATGGTTGAGGGTTTTGAAAACTTTGAAATCGGGCAAAAACTGATAAGTAAGCCTACCTGTCGGACCAGAATATTCGCCAGTTCCTGTGGACGATCACTGTGAGAGCGTGCCATGATGCTTGGATAGAGAAAGCTGAGATAATATAACAAAAATAGCACGAAATACGGCGGAAACCCCGTGCGCATGAATCGCACGGGTAGGTAAGCAACCAGCCAGCGCGAGAACTTTCGCGGCGGGACCCAAAGGAGTGCTTCTTTTTCGTGTTAGGCCGAGTCGGACCGGAAACCGAGGAAGACGACGAAGCTGCCGTCCTGGACGGCATAACTGGAGTTAGTTTCTTGGGGGCTTGATGAATCGGTTCAGCTTGAATTTAAAAATTTAAAAAGAATTTGATTTGCCACAGAAAAACGGTCGGAATTGGTTTGCTTTGCCTGCGGCTCATTGAATCTAGCATTTTGGACGCAGAGGCGGGCCACCTAGTTCACTCGATGATCGCTTGTTGGGCTTGTTCAAGGCTCGGGGCGATATGGTAAGCTTTGGTTTGGATGGCAGAGGAAGTTCGAGGGGGTCAAACTCGAAAAGTGGCGATGAACGGACGATGATGAACTTTGGGTATGTTTTTTACAACTGTCGTTTTTCATTTATTTATATATAATTTTTCATTCCAGCTTCTCCACCGAGCCATCGATCGCGTCTCCGTCGAAAATCTGAACAAATCCGCCAATGCCAGCCCGACAAGCGGTGCTCATCTCACGTTGAAATGCAAAAATTTTATGATTTGTGTGTTCGAGATTGCTAATGTTTTTGTTGCGCGGCTGTTTCTTCGGCATTTCCGCTTGCCAGACCTTCATTACTCCCTCAGGGTCATGAAAATTACTGGGTAACTCACGGGAACGTCAAATTGAGCCAGTTGTACAGGGAAGATGGAGCTCGCCGAGCTGATTGAGAAAAGCCGTGTTGATAATGTGATTCTGCGCCGTGGCCCTCGTCCGAAGCAGGCCGGATCACTTGCTCTCATAGGGCACCACCTGATCTTCTCACCGAATCCACCTCCGGGGCAGAAACCTAGCCATGATGATGAACTTTGGGTATGTTTTTTTGACAATTGTTGTTTCTCATTTGTTTATATATAAATTTTCCTTCCAGCTTCTCCATTGAGCCATCGATCGCGTCTCCGTCGAAAATCTCAACAAATCCGCCAATGCCAGTCCGACTAGCGGTGCTCATCTCACGTTGAAATGCAAAAATTTTATGATTTGTGTGTTCGAGATTGCTAATGTTTTTGATTGCGCGGCTGTTGCTCGATCGATTGAAACTTTGTCGAATTTGAGTAAGTTTGAACTTTCATCTCAGTCATTTGAACTTATTTTGTAATATTCCAGACAACCGACACCTCGACTACCCCTTCTACTACCAATGCCCCTTCAAAGTGCTGGATAACGGCTGGAATGTCTATGACATCGAACTCGAATTCACTCGACTGTGTTCCATCCTACCCGACCGATTCCGCATCAGCCCTGTCAACAAGAACTTTACCACTTGTGTCAGCTATCCTGAGAAAGTCATCGTGCCCAAGGGTATCGGCGATGACTACCTGCGAATCTCCGCGACTTTCCGTGACAGCTGTCGATTTCCGGTGCTCTCTTTCGTCGAAGCTCACTCCAAGTCGGTCATTGTGAGGACGTCTCAGCCTCTGCTTGGTCCTACGAATCGCCGATGTACCGAGGATGAAGTCATTTTGAATGCCTATCTGGGTAACACTACCAAAGGCTTCATTTTTGACACCCGCCCGAAGTCGCTTATTTTGGCTGCAAAGGCTCGAGGTTTGTTTTCTGTTTTCTTTGTGCATTGTTTATCCTTCCGTTTCCAGGTGGCGGCGCCGAACCACCCTTCTGCTACCGCGCATGGTCTTACGTCCATCTGAATCTGCCCCGAATCAACGAATTGCAAGAATCTCTGGCCAAACTGGTCGACGTCTGCGGCGATGCCGATGCCAATTCAAACTATTTGTCCCGTGTGAATTACTCAAACTGGTTGACTCACATCCACAGTATGATTCATGCCGCAGGTATCTTGTCCCAGTCCATCAAAATCCACAATCGTGGTGCTACCCATGTCGTCCACGGTTCGGAAGGCCTTGATATGACTCTCGTGTTGACGTCGCTTGCCGAAGTCATTCTGAATCCGGACTGTCGCACTATCCGAGGCTTCCAGGCGTTGATCGAGAGTGAATGGATCAGTGTCGGGCATCCATTCGTTCTTCGCTGTGCACACACGATTCGAAGGATTCTGGGGATTCTGGAGCACAGATTCTGAGTTTTTTCAAGAACCGCCCAAAAACTTGCGATTTTCGACCAAAATGGGGGCTAATATTGATGAACTTGCTAAAACAGTCAGTCAGAGAGTGTTCTGCACTAAAGATTCTATAACAGTTGCAAAAATGCTATTCATCGTCGCCATTCAGAATCCGATGTCTCTGTCAATTTTTGTATCTCGAATTAGTCTATGATGAATTAAAAAATGAACTTTATGGTTACAACAATATATACAATGTTTCTAAGTGAACGCATTATTTAAATTTTTTATTTAAAGTTTATTAAACTGTGGTTTCAGGAGTGCACGTTAAATTATGTTGTTCAAAAGTGAATGAAATCAATGATGTGAAAGCTCTATTGGTATTTTCAGAGATGCCTTTGCTTGTAAATCTTTCCGTTTTGTCGAGATTATCTGCACTTAGTGCGCTTAGTTTTTCTGCTCTTTTTCGCGGTTTTATACCATCAGGTGATGGAAATCGAGCAGGATGTCCATGATCGTCTGAAAACTATGTAGTTTTTAAAAACGACGTATGATAAACCTCACCTAAAACATCAATGCACGGAGTCCATACTGCCGCATGACAACTTTTTGACATTAAAACTGTCGAATCTGCATCACTACAGTGTTTTAGACAGTCGTCAATACCTCGAATAGCCTAAAAACCGTGCTAACATAAAATAAAACAAAAAGTTACAAATTACAAACATTATCGAACTTAAGCGGTAATGACCCTTCTCTTTGTTCTTTTGGCGAATTAGGACAAACAGGTATTACTGCATTTGTTATGATTGGTTCGGCAGTATGCAGTATACTTTGATTAGTCACTTCATTGTTATGATGATGACGAATACGGCGTGGAATTGGCGGACTGAAGTAATTCATTATTCTGGCTGATGAACTGCAAACTTACGCTTGACAAGAATACAATCCATATTCGTGAATATAAGAAATAACATTATCATCTGTGCAAAATTTTATCGATTCACCGCGTGAAAGACAATCTCTAAAAACATTTATCGCCATCTTTTTTCAAAAATAGTCACTTCCTCACCGAACATTACTTCCTTTCACTGGCCCAGAATACGCACTATCATGCACTATGTGCAGTTGTCGCTAAAAGTGTTTACAAAATGTGTAAAAGAAGAAAGAAAAACACAGACATGTAACCGGATCTTACTTGGTTTTGACGTATATTTACCGCACTCGTTATCGACTCTTGTAACGCCGATAAACATACTACAACTGTGTCAAAATGATTTAAAATGTTGGTAAGGTCATCGATATTGCAATAGTCAGTTTCGTCAATTCCAATTTCTTCGAATAGTTTTGCTGAACAGACAAAAATAGTTGATATTCTGTTGGCATCGTGATCAATATTGCAAAATTTGTCGATAGCAGACAAAGTATCGTAGAAACTAGGTGTTGCTGTTTGACAGCACTGCCAATCATCGGCTCTAAAGAGACTTGTTGAGTTGTGACACTTTTATAAAAAAAAACGTACCTCATCCAACGAGAGTCTTTAAGGGCCCATTTGAGCATTTTCATTCGGTGTCCTCTATTGGCTACAGTTCGTTTATTTCGGAAAACATCGGGAATGATACTCATAATACCTTCGACAATTTGAACATTTCGGTTCTTTTCGAGGAAGTCTTTAGCTCGTTCTTAAAAGGTTACAATATAAATAAACAAATAAAAAAGTTGATAAAACTTACCTAACATCCGTAAATGGGCATAAGTTGGCGGATCAAATGCACCTATAGTAACCAACTTTGCCTTTTCTCTCATTTTTAATTGACCGAACGCAATCAGATGTACCCGTTTGGAATTTCTAATTGCGACGAACAATCAAATGAAACAACAATAAGCTTGACTTTGTCGAGACCCCCGCCACGAGTGAACGGACACCTCACTCTCGTCGATTGATGGTCATTTCATCCATAAATCACAACTCGGCATCACTTTGTGACCGGTAGGTAAATTTGCACAAGGAATTGTGACGCGTGCCGCAATTGCGTAGCCGGAGGGAAGAGACGTTCGATTGACAGGACACGACTATTGCGGCCGCGTTCGAGGCTTTGCTTTTTTGCCACACAAAGAGAAACAATTCACCGTCACCTGGGAGCAGGCACTGCGAGACAGCAACAATGCTTGTCAAAATTGCCCCAAGTTCAGCCCGAAACACCGCCGTTCTTGAAGGAGAAAGTTTGCACACTGGGTTGAAGGCGATGGCTTATTTTGCTCATGGACATGTACGGCCAAGACGAACAATTCACATTTTGACAACAATGTTCAGGCTTGCAGCTTTGTGTCAGGTGAATTCATGCCCAGGCGGCGGACAGCCTTATGTATCCGTTTACGTCCTGACATGAAAGGAGCACACAGGTTTTTTCAAGATTTCTGACACCGGGTCTTCATGATATTGAAACTAAATAAATCTAACAAATGGTTTGCCAGTCAAGATACCCAATTTGCGAACGTTGGCGTATTTCGTATTACACGCTTGCCAAAAGTACATTTGACAAGCACCATGTGTAAAATGCCCTAGGGGGCTTGTTTTTCAATGGCGATCATCCAATTGAGTTCCACGTTGCGTACATATCCCTCTTCATTCATGTTGCTTTGCAATGCTACTTGGCGCTGACGCTGCTTCAATCTACTTGGAAAGATAATCATGTTGAACCTGCAGCCATCGACCCGACCGACAGATGCACCTTCAGAACTCGCAGTTTTGTTATCCCGATGAGACAAGGCCGAGGATATCCTCAAGCCAGTCGCATGTATGTGTGTAAAAGCAACAAAGTTCGTATCTGCGCAAATACACGAGATGAAAAAAAGCAAAAGCTAGAAGGATATGCGCGGAGTAGGGCCGTCGCGGACCCGACTACTTTATGGATAGCTGCAGAAGATCCCTACCGTTTCGTTGAGGAATAAAAAAGATGAAGCATCACCAGCATCTCAGTCTCGGTGAGGAGAGGGAGACTTTTGTTTGTTATCACAGCATAGTGCAAGCCTGGTGCTCCATGTTGCTGAAGGGAGGGTGGGTGAGTGAGGGAGCGACAGACTCGCGCACTTGGGATAGCCACCAGTCGAGATCTCAACGGAAGCCTGAGGACTGCCCACGCTTTTTTGAAGTGTAAAAGCTTGGGGATAAGGCAGGACCCGCTTCGAAGTCGCGCAGGCAGTTGCAATCGGGATAACCGGGCGCACCTGGCAAATACCGAGCCTCGACTGCGTGACATTCACTGAAATTCCACGCCATCCAGGCGGCTTTGACTTATCCTTACGCTTCTTTGATTACAGTTTTCCGTTTTCAGGGGTGATCTTTCCTTTTACCCACAATTCCAACCATGTCCGAAGAAGAGTAGTAAGTTAATTTTCAATTTTACCAATTAGGTGTTTTGTTTTTTGGTTTAATTGATTTGGTATTACCGAATTACCAATTTTTATTCAATCAATTTGCCTTTTTAGCAGCGAGGAGGAGTACGAGGAAGAAGAAGTCGAGGAGGAAGTCGAAGAACATGAAGACCACGCCGAGGCCGAACAAGAAGTCGCGTACGTTGCCCTTTTTCCGTGTTATGATCCAATAGTTCATTATTTTCAGCCCGAAGCGCACCCAACGCGTCTCCGAGACTGTAGACACTGAAGGTCTCACCGAGGCTGAAAAGGCCATGCATGCCGCGAAGAAGCGTCAACAGGAGGAAGACGCCGCTAAGCTCCTTGATTATGAGGAGCGCCGTCGCGTCGAACGTGCCAGCGAGGAGGAAGAACTGCGTATCTTGAAGGAGAAGCAAGAGCAGCGTCGTCTTCAGCGTGAAGAAGAAGAACGCCAGCAGGCCGAGAAGCGTCGTCAGGATGAGGAGCGTCGTCTCCAGGAAGAAGAGGAGCGCAAGAACCGCATCGAAGCCGATCGTAAGAAGAAGGATGAGGAGAAGGCCAAGCGTGCTCAGCTGATGAGCGGTTTCGCCGGTGCCGCCGGTACTGGTGGCCGTAACTTCGTCATCCCCGAGAAGAAGGACAAGGCTGACAAGTTCGGAAACATCGTGCAGGCCAAACAAGAGATGGGCATGACCAAGGAACAGCAGGAGGATGCCAAACAGATTTTCTTGTCCTCTATCCGGAAGGCTATTGACATCAACAACGTTGCTTCTGGCGACCTCAAGGCCAAGATTAAGGAAATGCATGCCCGAATCTGCAAGCTCGAAGCTGAAAAGTACGACTTGGAGAAGCGTCACGAACGCCAAACCTATGACGTAAGTGCCATTAACCACGACAGAACATGCTAAATGCTTCTAACTGTCGCTTTTAGCTGAAAGAACTCAACGAACGTCAACGTCAAGTCGCCCGAAACCGCAACCTTGCCAAGGGTGGTGATACGACTGACGCTTTGGGTGGCCGTCACCCGCCAAAGGTGTCTGTTGTCAACAAGTACGACAGACAGATCGACCGACGAAACTTCTCTGAACGCCGTGCCATGTTTGAAAAGGTACGTGCCAAATTCAGCCTTTTGACCCTTTGAAGTGATTCGCTCGAGGTTGTTTTCTGCTGCCTCCATAATGCATGCAAAGTGATGCTGATGAACGAACAAGCATGGAGGCCAACGGGCAAAGGAATTGAGATTGTGGCAAATTAAATGTTTTGTTTTTCAGAAGGACGCGTACCCGTGCTTCCCCAACGTGCCACCGCCACCAACCATCCTCGAATTCAAGCCGAAGCCCGATGCTCGTCCCAATGATGAAGAGGCTGAGGAAGAATACGAAGAAGAAGAGGAGGAGGAAGAAGAAGAGGAAGAATAAGCCTTTTCACTCCATTTTTTTCATTTTTATTGAAGTGGTAAACTGTTTCATTCATTGTATCCGCAAATAATTTCTTGTAGAATTTACGATTCTCAAATCTGGAAATAAACTGCATCATCAAGTATCTGTCTAAGGGCTTGTTTTTCTCTTCCAACTCAATGTGTCATCCCATTGACGCAGCTTTAGTCTTTTTTAACATTTAAACTATCGAATTATCACACTTTTTTCCGACAAACATGACAGAGTTTTGACCAATTCCGGCATTCGTGCCACGGAAAGATGATTATTGTAACTAATGCGCAGCGGAGAAGGACACACACACTTGTCGGCAGCTTTTCGGAGACACCGCTTTTTTGATACATGAAGGATAATCGTTTTTCTCGCGTCCAACTATTTTCTATTTTGAAGCGACTCTTATTTTTTGCTTTAATTTTTGAACACCTCCGTTACTACACCAGCTCGTCTGTCTCCCAGTTGTAATTTTATGCAACTCTCGAAGCCAATATTGTCGGGACTACGCTGAGCCCTCTCTTTATCGTTTTGTTGTTTCGGCTTTGACTGGAAAAAGTGTAACCTAACTTAAGTTTCGCCTATTTTGGGCACTTTAGCCATCATGAAAAGAAACAGGGTTTTGTTCGATACACACAGAAGTCAAACTGCCAACCTGCTCTTTACTCTTAGTGAGCAGCTTACTCACAAGAGGGCCTTATCATCTTCAAATTGTTTTACCATTGTGTCGCTTCAGCTTTTTTCTATGCTCTTTTATTCAATCAGCTTCAATGATCTAATCTTTTGAGCCTTTTTCATGGGCAAGAAAATGGCAAACTAGAAAACGTCGCGGCATTCCAAAGAGAACGAGTTAAATTAGCACCGTCGAATCCGATGCGTCGCTGTCTTCCGTTGTGCCTCTCAAGCACAAGCTTTCCAATGTGTTCAATGTCTTGTCAGTAGGCTTATTGTCCGTAAAGGTTTTTTATTCCTAGAACCCAACAAACGTCGCCCATGGCCAACTGTTGTTTCCGCTGACAGCATAAAAAACCATTGCCCGACACTATGAATAGTTCATACGGATCCCAAGTAGAGTCAAAAATAAGTTGGTCGGCCACATCTCGATGAAGCATACTTTTTGGCGCCCACCCAGAAATTGATAGAATCCTTTCTCTTGCCTTCAGCTATCTATATGTCGCGATCAGACTGAAGGCAAAAGAAAACAGATAAAAGACACAGTAGCATATTTTCTAGTCATGCTTGAGATGGTATTCCCCTGGGTGTGTTGAGAGATATTTTTTGAAAAGTCGACGAAAATCGCTTAGGGATGTTTATGTACGACCTTAGGAGCTTATTGTAGCTTTATGTTGTTGTTTTGATGGAGTAATGCATGCTTGGTAACAACCTTTCACGACTTGAATTAATACAGTTTATGTTTCTGTATGCGTAACAGTGCCATATTACTTAGATCACATTGACTTAACGAGCTTTCCAAAATTTTGGTACACTTTATTTCACGACATTTTCGGGCCAATTACCGAAAGTTATAAAGTGTGCAGTCAGTCCAATATCAATGTTTTTTACCCATAGACAGCTTAGAAACCAACTGGTTTACTTTTATTTACAGCGTCATTAACCATTGTGTTGGTCATCCCCTCCCACATTCCAACACTTCACCACTTGGGGCTTGAATTTCCTCCTTTTTAAAATGTCTGACATATAAGGACCGACTAAGCGTTTCCCCTGCCGTTTTTATTAGTTGCCACTGGAGACGATGAGGGATTTCAAGATGCCAATCCTTAGACATCCGCTATTCCTTTGCGCAGGGAGTAGATGAGATGAAGTCGTGTCTTGGGATAAATTCTCCTCACACATCTAATTTCACTAAGTATATGTGTTACAACTGATGCCTCTTTTCCAGTAGCAACATTTTCGCCTTTTAAGTGATTATGCAGCTTACAAACTGACCGACCTTTACACTTAACGGAAAGACGCGCAAACTTTGACTCGTATCTGTCGTCTGTCGTCAGTTTCGACTTCTGCACCCCTATTTGAAGAAGGTTTAAACACGGTTTTTATCTGTTCTGTTTCATCCAAAAGGGAGGGCGTATGTAATCGGCAGTACGGGTAGCGAGTTTACATTAGTTACTCCTTTTCACATTTACTTATTAGTCCGATGTCCGTACATTTTCAACGTGTAGGAAATGTTTGCTTTGTTTAACTATCTGATGTCCGGTGTCCACCCGTTTGGTCTACTAGGCTTTGCTTCCAACTTGGAAACCCTTTTTTCTTAATATTTTCATTTCCAAACCCAGTGGGTTCCCTATTTTTGCGTCTACACATTAAAAAAGCGTAATAACTAGGAGTATAACGCTTCTCGTAATCTTTTACAAAGTAATTTTAAGATTACGGAAGGCATATTTTTGTAATCAAAAGTTTACGACGAGCATAGTAAGTCATCAACACCTAGGTGTTGCCATAATCTTTCGATTACTACTTTGTTTTCTCTCTACGGACATACTTTATCTGTACTTTTGTTCTTATCTCTGCTTAAGTATGGTAATTCCCTGGACGTCTGGAAGAGGTTCCATCAATAGGTAAACAAGCTCTCAAGGGTCACATACTGCTTCTTTTGACGTAGTTGCATTGCACATTTACACAATAATATAGAATTTTTCAATTTCTCCTCATCAAAGTCCTGCAACTTGCACTCGCGATTGTCCGCAACTTACATCGGCCTTATTTATTGCTTATTGCCTTCGGTTTGTCGTTGTCGGCATTGCTGTCCGCGGAGTGCCAAGTCCAAAAGACAGCTCCTCGTAGCCTGGATGTATTTTTTCGGTCCTGTTCATGAGTTTCGGGATGTCTCGTTTTTCCACTGCTTTCAAGTCGACAGGAGAAGAAGAATAAAACCGAAAGAGTTGCTGTTTAATTTCAAGACATTTGGGAGGCCACAAACAAGTTGTTACATTCAAATTGGGCCATTTTGAAGAGAACCCAAATTGTGCTGCAAATTGACATGGGTGATGATCCCAAATGGAGACGCAGTTCACACTCAATGGGTATCTTTTCCGTTGAAGTTCATCTCACAACAGAATACCCCGTTTTGTGTCGTCGTTGTTTGCGCGCTGGTCTTCTGAGAACCAACTAATCTCCCATCTTTCTGCCGATTCTAGTCTGAACTCAATGTGACCGACTAAAAATCTGGACGACTGGAAGGTCTATTCATCAATTTATCATTTGCCGTTCATCTGGCCGTTTTTCCACTTTTTATAATCAATTTCACCCTTTGGGATCATTAATCAATCCCCTCTTACGTGATATTTTTAATGATGTTTTATAACTCGCATCTCATTTGACTCCAAATCAACTCTCTCGCCATGCGCGTATTATGCATACATTTAATACAAAATTAAATTTCATAACCGATATGATTAACCAATGAGATAGAAGGAACCCCGGAAATGCCTAGCTACATTTAAGTTGTCCGCCAAACTATGGTGCGCACAGCTTAAGCAAATCCATTTACAAGCAAGTGTTGTCCATAAATTTTGTTCCGGAAAAACGTGTCAGCTTTCACCAAGACGTTGGTTGGTCGATTGGTCGTACCTGCAAATTAGGGATATCCGATATCAGTGAACCCATTGTATGTTTCTTGTTGCACAATCGTAGACGCTTCAGACAACGAAAATTGGTCTCTGAATGTTTTTCTGCAAAAACTACACAGAATAATTAAATTGGTTACCCAGTAATCCATAGCAACGGATCGTAGTGCTCCCTAAAGGAGGAAGCTGTGCAAGGTTAGTGTTATAATCAGTGCCAGAGTAGCCGGGCTTAAAGAATGAGGCTTCCTGATGCAAATGACGCATGGTGCTAAACGGTTTGCATTAAACATACACTCGTATAGTGTAAGTAATGCAAGTTGGGATTTCGCTGTCCTGCACACACGTTTTGTTTTATTTATTCATTCATTGTTTTTTGTTTCTAAAAAGGTTTTGCCAGTTTTTCCAATAAAATAGCGACACACGACTTCAAAAATAGATTAATGTTACCTCCGACCGACAGAATGCACTTTTTTCTATACACATTTTTCCTCTCATCAACAATATCTAAAGATAAAGATGTCCTCAACGCGCTTCGTATTCTATGCTTTATTTTTTCTTTTTTGCCGATGCGATCGAGCGAAAAAAGTGGTTTGTATTTAATTTATTTTGTGTCGTGCATAGGCCATGTTTTGCGCCGATGTTATGGTCGATTAGAACTCCACTTACGGGAACTGCCTTACGTGTTTTGTCGGGCGCAAACCGTAAAATCACAAAAGCTTCCGTAAAAAAACGGGAAATAAAAAATGTTTCAACCATGGACTCATTGTAAATAGTTGACATTCTGTGCTTTTTAAAGATCTCACGCCAAAATTTCCGGCCAACCACTGCCGCATCCTACCGTCGTCATCAGTGGAAAGAAGAAGTGAACACAGATGTGTGTATGCAATAAATCTTCGTTATTAATAGGTGTCTTCACTGCTGAACACATCGAATTGCGTCCGTAAAGTCATGCCTTTATCTGTTTCAACAAGCTGAGCTGTCTTAAAAAAACGTTGAGACTTCTTTAATGCGAGAGCAAAAACCTTCCTCTTATTCGAGATGGCTTATAGTACTTCTTTCTCTGCGAATTTACACTATTTAAAAAACTGTAGTAGTAGTTTTTTACTCCTTTTTGTTTGCAATGGCCCACAACAAGTGGAAAATTTACCGAGTATAAAGTCTTGTTTTAACTTTAGTTGTTCCTATTTCTATCGTCATACTTTTCCTGTTACAGCTTTTCTTAATGCATTGATAATAGCTCATAAAGACGAACTATGCAGCTTGCAAAGGGTCATCACCAATTTATTAAAGACACATTTTCATTTCCTTTCTAATATACACTAACCCCACACGCGAACGACCTATTGCTTTGTGACGTGAAAATATGTTCAAGCTTTTGGTTAATATTTTTATTTGTTTTCAGCATGGCCTTAAATTTTAATATGGCCTATTTATTAGGTGGCGACTTACGCTACCCAAGACATGCCCCTCTTGCCCAGACTAATGCCACAATAACAAAGGAATCAATCGTGTCGACATCATCAACCATCAGTGTGCCTTCAACCTCAACGACGGAACCTTTTTTAGCGATAGACAACTCAACGGATATCTTAGCCGGTGTACCCGACCTTTGCCTCGGGTTAAGTGACGTATTTGTCGCACTTTTTCTTGTAAGCTTTTAAAACCGCACACTCATTGGTTTTTATTATTGAATTTTAGATACTTTTAATATTTACAACAATCTTTGGTAACATACTGGTAGTCCTTTCCGTGTTCCTTTACAAAAGAATGCGGACGTTTACAAACATTTTACTAACGTCACTAGCAACTGCTGGTTTGTTTTTTTCCTTCCAGCCAACTGCATTACAGTATTTAAAAAAAGTTTTTTCAGACCTTTTTGTGGGTGTTATTGTAATGCCACTAGCGCTTATCGACTTGTTATATAGACACAATTGGCCATTTGGGAGGATGTTATGCCGAATATGGGCGACAGTGGATGTCCTCCTCTGCACTGCATCAATTCTCAATTTGTGCATCATTTCATTTGATCGATACATGGCTATAACGAGTCCACTTAAATACTCGCGAACAAGGTTGGCATAAACACATTGTGGAAGACATCCCATGGATTAAATGACAAAAACATTTGAAAGAAAACAAAATTGATTTCAGAAGTCGCTGTTTAGCTTTAAGCCTACTGTCATGTGCCTGGGGTATTGCCATAATTGTATGTTCACCGCCGTGGTTTGTTCAAGAATGGGGCTTGTTTACAACCAGTAACAAGGATAATCTTAAAAATTCAACATTTGTTTGCGTTTATTCGCCGTCCATACCATATCGAATCTATAGTGCTTCTGGAAGTTTTTACATTCCACTTTTGGTAGGTTTTATCACTGATAACAATATCCATGAAGCTGGTTTCAGATAATGTTATCAATGTATTTCAAAATCTTCCAAGTAGCATCCGAACGCGAACGAACAATGCGCCAAAGTCTAGGAACTTGCCGCCTAAGCCGTAGAATCGACAAACAACAAAAACGCAACATCTTGAAAAACACGAATCACAATCGGTGAGTTGGTCACCCTGCTTTTGTTGTGTTTGCGGTTCGCTTTTTGCTTGGTTTCATCATTGCCCTTCTAATTTCAAATACTTATATTTTACATTTTAAATCTTACCCCTTTGTTTTATGCTTTATCCCTCACCACGCACCTACTCATTTAGATGCGCCAGTGCTCCTACGTCTCGAATCCGCGAATTTCAAGTTATCCCTGAAAATAAACCCCGAATGAATCACTCACTACACGAAAAAATAATCTCGTAAGTATGCACTTATTCTTGGTTAATTAGTTGTTTAATTACTAACGAAACTTCTTTTCACTGTTCTTTTTGTGGTTTGCCTTCTTTTTCGCTGCACAAATCCGTTTTTACTAATCATATGGAGGTGTCAAATAATCATTAATTATCTTTAAAGTACTTTTTTATAAGCCAAGACTCATTGTTTTGCGGTGAATGTTTCTTTATTAAGACTGTTTTGTTGAAAGGTTGCCGATTAGGAAGTCGGTGGGCTCAGACATTAGCTGACGAGGGAAGCCATTAATTTCAGGAACTCAAAGATGTGCCTATACCACATGCAGGCCAATACAAACATGAGTGACATGAACATTGCTTCCTACAGTGCGAACCATGAACTTATTTCGCCCCAAAATTCGTCTTCGATTAACAACCTTAACAGCAATGGCAATGTTCGGTTCGGTGTGGAACGTGAGAGTAAATCGCTGGTCGATTTATCGTCTCCCTTACGCTGGGTAACTTTTTGCCTTCCGTTGACGTAGCGTTAATCTGCTCTCTCTCGAAGACAGCAACCTTTTCTTAATAGTATGATTGAGAGTCTTTGCTTTGCAGGAGGAAGCCCCAGTGCGTAAGAACACTGAAGTCGATATGGGAACAGCAACGTCGACTGCCATCGTGGCAGCCCAAAATAAACGCACGATGCCAATGCCACCTCCGAATACACGGCTTCACGCAGCTCACTTAATGAATAAGATGCAGACTGGTCACTACAATTCACAGACACATTACAACGCTAACTACGGTCAGGCAGGAAAGTCGATTAGAGGCTCAAAGGAGAAGATTGTTTACTTGCGCGAGCGCAAGGCGCTCAAAACTATCGGGATCGTTGTTCTCGGTTAGTATTACTGTCATTGTTCGCAGACACCTTGCATCGATATCTATCTATTTGCAGGATTCATTTCGTGCTGGATGCCCTTTTTCGTCATGTATCTCATCGAGGTATTTGTCGTCAGTGTCAGCGATTCATACGTGTTCAAACTGTTGAATGAGTTTTTTCTATGGCTGGGCTACTCGAACTCGGTAAGTGTAATATTGCCAAACATTTGCATAGGTTAAGCTAATGCGACTAATGCCCTACTCAATCCTATTGCCGTTCAGGTTCTTAATCCAATTATCTACACAATGTACAACGGTGACTTTCGAAGGTGTTTTCGCGATCTCCTCGGCTTCGGCTGCTGTCAGCATCATCGCCGTTCGATGAGTGTCAAGAAACTGCATCAACAGAGTACAGTATTCTGACTACTCCGACCCCACGTGCATTTGCCAGTTATTTCATCCGTGTGCGGATTGTACAAAGTGAATCTAAAGTGTGCCTCAACGGATAAAAACGTAAAGAATGAACTTTTTACTTTCACTTGTTGATGAACCGAGGGATGGGTCGGGGATTACATTACTAATGGCGCAATGAAACGCATGTTTCGCCGTTTTTGGCAGATCGTAACAGGGGTCATGTGCAAACAAAGAGTAGGAACATCGCGACAAATCCATTAAGGAGTTAAATAACCACCAGAGTATCGCTATCAGCTGGAGTTCACTTGACATTCCGAGAGCACTGCGGGAGCCTAATCTGCACATCCGGCTGTCCATCAACCCTCGAAAATACAGACTGCTCGGACCAGTGGCTTACTTTACTCCTTCTTCGTACTTGACAATCCTCTTTGAGACGTTTGATTTGTCGCTTCACTATAAAAACGAAAATGAGCCGCAGCCTAAGTGGCGTGTGCTTAATAGGACATCGATAGCTGTGATCGCGTCGAGGACGGCCTTGTCGGAGGATCATAATGCGCGACACGGTTTCTAACATTGTAATTCGATCTCGGCGTGTTTGCCAACTTATTAAAGCGCGCGGGCCGACGAAGAAGATGGCTTCTTGCTTTTGTATTGTCGCGCATCTTGTCGACAAATCACTCTCACTCACCGCCCGATAAATTTCATTTATTAGTGCGTAGCGTTTTGCCGCAACGTGTTGAGCCTTCTCAAGCTTTGAATAAGGAGGGGTTTGACCCTATTTGGATCTTGTTCTGTCAATGGTCAATCTCGGTTTCGCGCAATCCGAATCGTCATATCTGCCAAGGCACGCCCACTCAAAGACCTAACTTAACCTACGACCGTTCGACATTTGTCATTTTACAAGCTTCAAACGACCCTCGTTCCTACCGTATTCATTTCGCGCTTCAATTTAAAATAAATCATGAGGACATCGCTATGTTGCCCTTGAATTGGCCCTAAAGCGCGTCGTTCAGGCAGTTCCAAAGTTCGTTCGCAATTTTTTCATCTTCAATACAGTGTTTGTGTGTGCTTATATCATCAGTATCCCCCTATCGCTCAGGGCTTAGAAGCACTTATGCAGACAAAAACGAAGCTTTGATGTTGTCGATCATCACATCGAGAGCGAAACAGCGCTTTCGATATTATTTGCAGTCATCAGGACAAGAAGCCAGGTCCCGATCATTGCGCAGTCTTTTCCCCAAGCTTGTAATGCATTCACATTTGATTAGGCGATCATAGGTACTTAACTCAGGGGGAAGCTGTACGTTTCTTCGAAAGACGACACTCGATTACGATACATCGCAATGCGCTGATTGGCCCAGAGCATCGTTTTGAATACGAAGGGCGGACCGATTTCTTCGCGCAGTTGATGATTTTCACATTCTATAAGCATATTGAGCCACCTGGCTAGGTTTTTCGGCGGATTCTGTTTGCTTTGGGATCGTGCCTACGATCATTGTCAGACACGTTTTCTATTCATTTAGTCGCCGGCCGATACAATGATTGAACTTCACTCCTTTCGGATATCGTGTTGCGCATAAGCATTGTCAAAAGGTGTAAACTGCTTGTATTATTTCGAGGATATCTGTTGGTTGTCGTGTGCGTAGTTTGATGAAAGTCGATTCAATATAATAGAATCTTCATCGCCTTTCAATAGTGAAACTCTTCGTCGCTTCATTTCATACCGTACTTTTGCAGCCAGTCATGCCAGCAGATTTTAAATTTGCGATTAATCGGTTACTCGAGCAAAAGCAAGATTCTTCTGCGGCGGATTCCATGGCAGATGTCAGCAGTCCTGGTCCTTCTAATCCAACTTCAAGTATGCCATTGGCGGCAATTTCAGCTATGAACCAGTTCTCGTTACCAAACTTATTTTCACAACAGCAAGGTCAATCAAATAATATTTTCGGTGCTGCACCATTTATGTTTCCAAATATATCGCCAGCAATGAAGAAGGACGATACTGTAGAATCGAGTCCAGAGCCGAAGGAAACGCCTCCACCTTGTGATATTTTGAATGGCATGCCGAAGCCTGATATGAACTCACCCCAATGGCTAAATTACTTAAATATTGCGAGTCAGTTGGTTAATTCTCGGCCACCGGCTATGATGGGAGGTGGATGTAAGTTATCATTGATTATGAAGTTTTTAAAATGATGTTCAATTTGACACTTTAGTGCAAGAATGGAACCCCCGCTTACCCTGGCTATACCCCTGCCTTCCAAAGGCCCAACAAAAACGCAAAGGTGGCCAAATCCGTTTTACTAATGAACAAACAGATGCCCTGGAGGAAACATTCAAGAACAACAAATATCTATCCAACGTTGAACGTAAAAAGCTAGCCAAGTCGCTATCGCTCAGCGAACGACAGGTGAGTGTGACATTACAATAATTAAAAAGGCCGGCCAGATCCGTCGCGGACATCCTTCAACGTTCGACCTAGCTAACTAACGAATGTCTCCCTTTTTGCAGGTAAAAACCTGGTTCCAAAATCGACGTGCCAAGTGGCGTCGTGTTCGTAAGGACGATGAAGAGGACGACCAGGAAGCACCGGGTGTCGCTTCCTCACGTCCGTTCGCCCAGTACAGCATTGACAACTTCACTCGCCACAACACGTACAAATGGAACTGATCAACGGTGACAAATGGTTTCCGCGTCGTATTCGCAAAAAAGTTGTGTTCTATCAACAAGCATGTCCCGACTAGTCGTCAACATTATCTCCAAGTGTATCTTTCTCACTTTTGCTCTTTCTATAAGTTCACCTCTAGGTTCTTGACACTTACTTCGTCCATCGTATCATGCTTACTTCTATGTTATCCGTTTTTCTTCACATTTTTCACTACTCAGCCAGTACTGGATTATATTACCGCTTTTCACCTCATTTTGTTCTTTTTTTCATGTCCCAACTATCGTCACCATCAGTTTAGTAAATTTAACTCCGTTTTTAAGTGTAACAATAACTGATATTGAAAGGTTTAACAAAAACAGATTTAAAGGTTCCGGAAATTGGTCACTTAAAACATATGTGCTGCCGAAACGGCGTAGGTGGTGGACATCTGAAAAACGCAGTTGATCAACACATAAACTTCTTTTGTTGATCCCGCTGGCATGTGGCCAAACATGTTTTATGGACTTCCGCTATCGTTTTACTTTTTTGAGAAATGGGTTCAGTTTGGTTGAATCGAGTATTGAAGTAATATCCTCTTTGTTTTTTGTGTACGAGCTAGCTGTCAGTAATGACCACATCGTCTAGGTGCGTTCTGAATGCCCTTTACCTCCATGCCGAAAACATAAAAACTCCCGACGTGTACTCTCGCCAGGTTCAAACGCTGCGTGTGTATATCCACGACTAAATGACAAAGATAGCGAGCTACCCGCCCACCAACTTGCTCAACAACGAGGCAACGACAGGAAATCGGGGCTTCAACGCGTTGTCGATGAAGAATGCGGGTCTCGCGCCTGTTCGCAAGAATACCCACAAAGATCCGGCTAACTTTGATACGAGGCTAGCCGCCGCTATAGCAAGCTTTTCATCCTGAATATACCTTGCGGATAGGCAAGCTGCTAGAGGCTAGGAACAAGCCAGCCGTACTTCGGGGCTAAAGCTTCGTGCGTCGGTCTCGGTCTGGATTGCGGTTGGACACATCGTTGAGCTATGCCTCCAGCGGTCGAGATCCCGCTGGCAGGCGAGGCTTTGAACTGAGCGTTCATCTCAGGCTGTCCCGATCCGCACAAGTGCATCCTGTCCTGAAGTTCGAGGATATTTTAACCCGCAAGCAGTGGCCCTTGCAGTGTGGATAGACCTCGCCGAAATCAACCGTTTTGTCTTGCCCATGTTGTGTGTGTTTGTCCGAGGCACTGTTAAAAATTCAAAGTTTTCCCAATTGCACGCCAAGCATACGCCGGTAAAAAAGTGAAGCTTGAGGTGGTGAAGGTGAAGACTTGCGCAAGTGCGCGTACAACTCGGGATCCGCACGCGCATCTTCTTGTAGTTAAACTATGCAAGGCTCTTGCTCCGAGATCCCCTCACACAGTTGCGCATCCTTAGGCATGTTCACGAGGCTTTGTCGCTTTTGCACTCTTTTGCCTCACAGTTTTCTTTTATCCGTACACCCGCTGGGCCGTTTATGTTCCAAATCATTCCCTGTAAGTTTTTCTCTTGCAAGTTTTTACGCTTTAGTCCCGATCTCGCCCCCAAACCAAACGACGTTTACCTGTTAGACCCGCCACGGGCAGTTGGTCCGCAGGGCATTAAACGGCTAGTCGGCATTCACGTCTTCGATCAATTATTAGTGGGCGTGTTATTGATTGTTAATTGAGTTTCGTGCAAAGACTGATCGCTGCTCACACTTGCAGATTGTCTACCACCGGCAACCACCATCGCATCGGCTGTGCCGTCGTCGTCAGTCTGTCAGCTTCGACGCGTGGTGGCTGCCATACTGTAGCTTAGCATTTTGCCTAGTTTGCACGTAGAATAGTGTTTCTATTGTAATTACACCCCTCACTACAACCATGACGGAGGAAGATAAGCCCATCTCATCGGCGGTCAATGGCATCACCGATGATGATTCTGCCCTTGATGCTTCGTCCTCGAAGCCGCCCCGCGTTAAATTCAGCGAGCAGTCACAGCCTCTTATTAACGAAGCTCATAGATTGCTTGCAATGAAGCCCACAGGCACACCGACCATCAACCCGGACTCGATTGAACTTGATACGCATGAGCTAACGCGGTCTTCGACGACAACAAGGTCCGTAAAAACTTGCCAGAGTAACGTAAACAAATCAAATTTAATCATTTTAGCCTGAGACCAAGTAATCCATACAAATTGACCGTCTCGCCAAGTTTTGGTCGTGTCGATTTCGAGGATATTGTCAATGATTCAATTTCTAAGAAAAAGCCTGCATGGAAAGAGCTTCAAGAAAGCATCAAGGATTCGTATTACAAAGTGCGTAAACATTTTATTGTTTTATTGTTGCGGATTGTTATGAGAGTCTCGTTTTTTTAGCCAAAACATTTCTCCGAGCGGCAGGAAGAACTCCGCGACTTCCAGGAATCACTGTACAATCGACGAAGTACTCGACGTTCAGTTAGCCCCTTTACTCATTTACCTAGACAAACATCATACAGCTCATTTGAAACAACGCGAAGTGAGTAATTTTAATCGGATTGAATGAGCAATACGTAGTCATAATTACAAGAGGATGAAAATTTGGCATGCTACATATTTGCGGGGTGTTTCGGTTTAGCTCTTATTATTGAGGGTCTTCCTCACGTTTAAAAGCTTTGTTTTTATTTTTTCCTAGGACCTATTGAAATTTGAGTTTATTTAGCGAAAACTAAAATTATTGTGAGGTACAAACAACTTTTATTTTTGCCGTTTAATCGCAGTTTGCTTATTAGTTAGCTTATTCATTTTATGTTCTATTTCCAGGTCCCTATGCGGCACCAGCGGTCAGTAGTACTCAGGGAATTGAATCACAGACCTATGGAGCGGAGGCCAGATATGACAAATTGGTTAATGACATGGAGGCTCGTTTATTGAAAACTACCTATGGCTTATCTGGACGTCACCGTAGCACTTCTGTAAAGGAATACCGTCGAGCGCCGGAACCCGCAAGTGGAAGTATGACGGAAGCGTGCTTAGACGAGGCTGAATCTCTTGTGATGCCCCGAACTTATTACAGCCGACCTAACAGACGTGATCCAGACTACTTCGACTTTGATCTTCAACATTCGGTTGACCTTTACAGAAAACCTTTGGGCCGCTACGTTCCGAAAGGGTAAGTTGGCCATCTGTTGACTAGACGAACTTGTCAGACTGCTTTTTAAATTCTGTCGTTTATAACCAGCGATCGGAAAAGGACAACAAAAGGTCAAAATAATCAAAACAGTGTTCTTTTTTCTGCGAAACCTCGCCAAAGTTTTAATAAGCAATAAATTAATGAAGTAGTTAGCTTATACAATGTTACTTCCTGCATTTAGCAATAAATTATAGGTCGTTAACTATAATGATATGACTAATTAGCATGTTTTAGACCAGCTCACTGGGAAAGCAAGATTCTCGGAGACTACAAGACCAAAGGCGATGCACCATTGAGCGGCCATATGTTTACGAATGGTGAAACTGATTACCGTAACACAGGTAGCTCTCTTTTGAGTGCCGCCCTGCGTACGCCGTCCTTCTGGGAACACCGCTTTTCGACCATTGGCAGCCAAGTTCGTGAATCTAATCCCGTCAGTTTTGCCAGCATTGAACGGTAAGTAATGCCCACTCCTTTACCGCGTGCAACCCACTACATACTATCGTAGTAATCCAAACTTCTACCTAACCCACAATCGATTAGTATTAACTCACAAATGGTTTCCTTTTCCAGTAATAGACCTGTTCCCAACAAGTTCACTGAATACCGAGATCCTGATTTTGAAGCCTATGATGATGATGATCTCTCCGACTAGAGAATTGCAAGGTTTATCTATACTTCTATACTTCGATTACTGTATTTTACGTTGTTTAAACTATTGTATTTTCAGACGTCGGTACAGCCGATATCGGTAAGATTCTCCGTGCTGCAACATATCTTAAACCGAATACTGCTATGGAAGTGCACTTCATTCTTTACTCTCTTTTTTCCTCGAACCGCAAGTGTAAAAACGTTTTGACAGATGTTCTATTCCGGATCTAATCTAGTTTGACCTATTGTTATTCTTCCTCGATTATTCTCTAGTTTTTTGTAGAAATGCCCAGAAGATGGTTGTGAAGACCGATATAAAAAAATTTATTCATTTTTCGACCCCCATGGCATCCGATTTTTTTATCTAGATAAGCTGCAAGTTGTTGTCTGGCCCGTTTGACTGATGGGATGCTAAATGCACCTGCGCGGTCTTCGGCCCAACTTTTTTCGTTGCTGTCTTCTGACTTTCTGCAGAATTTCATCACTGAAGTCTCTCGTGCAATCCGCCCTATCAGTTCCATCTGCATTTTTGGTGTGTTCCGTTTATGTCTTGAACCTTTCATCATCAGTTCGTGCATTTTGTGATTTTTTTAATAAACCATCCACTGAAATTGAATTAGATCGATTCCTTCATTGATCATACCGCCCGGCGGACCCACAAAATTAGCCAATTGGTCAATTAAACTGCAACGACTCAGCGTTGCCCACGCTACGATGAGTGAAATCATGAATCAGTGACATCATGATTTTGATTCATTCCATGTACTGTTTTTTGATTATTTGGTTCCAGAAAAAACATATGATGCGTTTGGAATGTGACCTCTTTTAATGAAAATACGTGGTGGGAAGGCTAGAATAGACTCAGGTGTCGTTTGTTTTTGTTGTCGAGAAAAAACTTACCTTTGCTCATTCATTCAGAAATTGCGGAGGAATGGATCGAGGAGAGAAAGGTATTGGTGATGACCACGTTGCTTAAAAGTTAGCAAAAGCGCTCGCTTGATTAAACAAAGCCGCTAACCTCGTACGTTTCAATCGCTTTTACATACGTAAGAGACGCGTTTACTTTTGACTGGCGCCAGTCACATTCCCGCAATCAGTGGTTTCGCAAAAGTGTACAAAAATTACAGACAGTTATTCAGAGTTGTGCAAATATTACGCCTGCAATCATCGTGGGAATGAGGAAACAGAAACACTAACTCTCGCGACGCTTTTTCCGTGATCGCAGCCCGTAACCTCCCACCCACCCCATGTTCTGTACCCTTGAACCGACCATGATTGCACAGATGATGTTGATGCGGAAGCGACCAGCTTTGTCCTCGTAATTAATGAATAGCACATTTTTGTTGTCTGTAGCGACACAGGGTCACGCCGTTGATGGCGTAATTCGAAGTTTAACAAGGGGCACCCACCAACTACTTTAACAACCTAAGGAATGCCCAGTGATGGGTAGCTGGTGACATCGACCTAAGCGTGCGGCCTTTGGTCGAACGACGTCTGTCAAACTCTTCTGTTTTTTACTCGCCAAAAATGCGGGTTTCGGGCTGTTGACATCACGACAACTGCGCGACTTCTGCATGGCTCACGGCACAAACAGCGGTTCTTCCGCGTCTTCAAGAGACACGGATATTCGCAAACGTGACCATTGCAATTGGTACCCTTTCCCATCACCAAAAAAAGCACAGTAATGTCGTCAGATGACCGCACGTGATCAGGCTAATTATATCCTCGAACGCCTGGGATGAATGGGGCGTCAAAAGTAGTGACGCTTTTCAACTCGGTGAACCGATGATAGCTTCAGTCAAAACAGATCAGTAATCGCATTAGAATTCAGCCAACGCTTTCCTCAGCTGCGCGAAGCGGGTTGCACTTTTTCGTGCTCGGAATGCATTCACTTTTTTTTCGTTCTCCTGTCCGGCTCCCTCTGGCAGTAAAGAAAAAAAACGCGGTGAATAAGCACCCACGGCGATGGAGCGCAGATAGTAGGCATGCATAGGAGAGCGACGCTGCCTTGAAGCGACGACGAGCGCACAGCGAGGCATGGACCGGCCCGCGGCGCTCCGTGCGGGGCGGGGCTCAAAAAAGTGGGAGCCCGGGGCGAGCGGCTTCGGGCGCCGCTTTCATAATTCCGTCTCATTCAATGCTCTGTTTGTCTGGCTTCGCGGCGGCGGAGCACTCTCTTGCTAGCCTTCTGACTAGCTGGCGCCACACGGCTGGTACGGCCCCCTTTTCCCAGTCCTCTCTCTCTTGCCTTTGGGCTCTCTCTCATTTCTCTTCGCTTCACATCCTTGTTGCGTTGCTCTAGGCTTTGTACGGGCGTGGCTCCAGTCCGTAACACACTTCCATCCCGAAGCTCGCGTCGCGTTTGGCTTGTGTAATTCCCCCACCCCGAAGCACAAACCGTGCGTAAGTGTGTTTTCTGTTCGTCTAAAAAATCCCTTCACAATCACCGACGAGCGTTTGCGTCACTTTTTGTGACCGCGTGGAAACTCTTTAACCTTTTCTTCCTTCAGTGAACACTTTGGCATCACGCTTACTCCTGACGACCACAAACACACCGTTGTAACTTACTTGAACAAACGACCGGGCGGTGCAATTTCAAAGTTTTGCTCGCCTCCTCCCCTGCAACTTCGAACAAGTCTTGCAAAGAAAGGAAAGTTCACACGTGCCGTGACACCGGTCCAACAGTGACTTCAACTTCATCACCTTCCGACTTCTTATTGCTCAACTACTGCTACGTTGTATTTTGTTGTTTACTGCTACACCATGTTGGCCCCCATTGTTACGAAAGACATGAAACTGTTCAACTCCAGACCAATCCACACAGCCCGTATCAAGAATGTTCGTTCGAGAGCACAAAGCCTGCAAGATTTTCCGAATGCCAATAATAATAAACAACGTGTTAAAATCGCTCCCGCAAACCAACGAAATGCGCAAAGTGTTGGAAATCTGTCTCTGCCCAATTTGTCACGAAGCCCACCGAAAACCTCGAGCATGCGAAAGCCGTTGGCCGCTATTGCTGAGGGCGTCGAGATGCCCACGTCTTCTTCGACAGCCAATGTAAATGCTTCTCTTCCCCCGCTGCCGACCGCGAATGGTTCATCGAAGCACCATCAGCCGCTGGAACATCCGTTGGTCAAACCCCGTTCCGTAGCGCTGGACGATTTACGCATCATCGCATCAAAGGACTTCGTAGATCCGACCGTCTCGCTGACAAATTCCGAAAACACTTCTTTAGACGGCAGTAATGCCACATCTCCTGTGCCTGGTGACAAGCATTCGCCTTCTGCTGGTAAGCGGTTTATCAACAAGCTCACTTCTGTATTCAAGTCAAAAGCCAATAAGAACTCCATCGATAACGACGATGTTCCCACGAGTCCCAATTCTTCTAGCAGGTCGTGACGGGTATTCCGATCGACATTTTTGTTGTTTCCTATGCCTAATTAAAAGCTGCTCTAACAATGTTGTGCATTGTGTCTACAAAGTATTCCATGCCAAATTAGAGTTTTGCCTTTTAACCTTCTAATGATGCTTTCCAAATTATTGTTTGCAAATTATTTGTTTCTATACGTATGTGTTGTGTGGTGATGACAATGTACATGTTGCATTACTTGGCAGGTGACAAAATAAATATCATTTGAACAGAAACACATCTGATTAGTTGTTTTTTGGCGACACTTTATGTTGACAGTTAAGGCATATCACGGGACCATCCGGAGTAGTACGCAACTGCTTTTGAAGATTAATGTGTTTTTCGATGGCAGCCTTGTGTCCTTATGCTTTTGTGTCCAGCTATCATTCGGTTGCCTGGAGGCAAGCAAATGTCATCTCAACCATTTTTTTTACTTTTGGGGCCGTTCGTTTGGTGGGTTCCCCATTCATTTTCACGAGACCGCTCACATCAACGACTCGACGCATCGAGTTATTTCCGATGCATGGCCGCCTGCCAAAAAAGGAACAACCCCCTTCGCCCCTTTGTTTGAATCAGCCGGGAGGAAAGGTAAGACGGTAAGATAATCGCCAGCTTACATGGGTGCCCTTTTTTTGATTGTGTGGACAGTCCGAGTATGATGAAAAGCAAGCAAAGAGACACATAATCGCCCCCGCTGTTATCACCACGTCGCCACGTGACTCGTCGCCCTCAGCTGCTGGAGTGGGAAAAATTGACTCGAGGAGAGACTCATGGCGGCAACAAGTGCATCGAAATTGATGATGGAACGACCGCACCTTGGCGCCAATGACTACCTCCCCCACTTGCACCGTGTGGCCTAATTCTAGCACGCGCTTAGCGAACGCTAATGTACTTTTTTATAGATACTAAATTTGTTAATGACCAAAAAAAGGCCGTCCGGAAGTAATACATGATCTTACTTGTTTTCCTTTAACAAGGGAAGTGTCTGAACGGGTTGAAACGGATTTGGATGGGACAAAAAACTTAGATAGTACTCCCATATCTAAGACTTTTCCCAAAATATTAGCTGCTGACGTGCCCCGAGGGCCGAGAAATGTGCCGTCAAAGTTTGAAAATTTGCGTTTTTGGAGGGCCATAACTTTTTTTTAAACGGGTCAATTGTCACGCCGTTTAGAAGCAAGTTAGACCCTACAAGGGTCTACAAATGCTGAAAAATTCAAATCGAGCGAGACATACAATTCTGAGTTATAACACTTTGAAATTCATGAATTTTTGAACAATCATAACTTAGAGTTGTATGTCTCGATCGATTTGAATTTTTTAGCATTTGTAGCCCTTGATAGGGTCTCACTTGCCTCCAAACGGCGTGACAATTGGCCCGTTTAAAAAAAAGTTATGGCCCTCTAAAAACGCAAATTTTCGAACTTTGACGGCACATTTCTCGGCCCTCGAGGCCCGTCAGCAGCTAATATTTTGGGAAAAGTCTTAGATATGGGAGTACTATCTAAGTTTTTTGTCCCATCCAAATCCGTTTCAACCCGTTCAGACACTTCCCTTGTAAGTGTTAAAAATATGTCAAAAATAAAAAATAGAACATCACCTCTTTTCCGCATGAATTTTTCTACGCTAAAACTTGCCAGCCAGCCTGCTAACGCAATTGCTCTCTGGTCGGAAAAGCCATTTGCCTGAGGCGGCGAACAGCGTGTAGGCAGTGCATGCACAGAAAAAACCCCACTCAACCCGAAAAAAAGCACCCGAAACGTCGGAGACCGATGGTCCTGGTCAAAGAGGGTCATTCAGGACTCTCGACCCAGTTGATCCTGTTCCCTCATTTTGCTTCTTCTTTGCTTTGTTTGGTGTGAAACCATTAACGCGGGGGTGCGTATGCTTAATGGCTTCCAGTCAACCCCCTCCATTCCAAAGAGGCTTAGTGCCTCTCTTTCGATTACAATAGGATGATGAAATATTTGTATGGTCAGCGTGAGAACACTATTCATCATTTTAATCGTTATCATGCATTACCGGCTTTACTCATTGTTTGCTTTTATGGTGCAATGTTGACAGTTTTTTGTTCAATACAAATTTTAACAAGTTTTTTTTACGCTACAAGTATTAAAAGAGGCAGCTCATCTTTATTTCTGAATGAGGCACATGAAATTTGCAGGTCCTACAATATTCAAAATGCAAAAAAATACATTGACGATAATAAATTTGATCAATTTAAAAAGTTTAGCGCATTTTGCCTTGACAATTGGATCGGAAGAAAAAAAAACACAAAGTTTGTCGTTTTCCTCACTTCCAACTGAACTTAAAACGTTTTTCCACGTCACCATACTAAAACGAAATGCGTGTGAAACCCAGTTTTAAACGCTGTTTAACAATACATCGAAGACACGGGTACAGTAAAAAAAAAGTTGTAAGATAAAAAGATGACCTTGAATAAGGCTGACTAACAAATGACGCAATAATTTGAGTCTAGTTGAGTGTGCTAGAACTATCGCAACAATAAACAAAGAACGAATCAATCAAGCTTTTTGCAAGTTGTCAGAGTACTCCGGCTCTTCATCGGAGGACTTCCTCAAGGCGAACCAAATGCCAAGCAGCGACATGAGGACGATCGCAGCCAGGGTGATAGCGCCTTCAATGAGCAGGAACGTGTTGTCAACATTTCCCTCGATTTCGATCAGTTTATCCGTCTGGAAAAGCTAAATATGTTACCAGTGTTGTCAAACTTGCTAACACCAGTTTAAAACTTACTGCCGCTGTTTCGTCCAAAGCGATATCGGCGATATGCGTCAATCCGATGACCTTCATATTCCTAACAAGCTTGGTAGGATCCAGGAAGTCGTCTGGCTGGTATGGGATTTGAGCATTCTCGGAATTCTTGTCCTTGACTACGAATTGAACTACAAGGTGTTCATTGTCTTCGGGACAACCCTGGCGGAGAATGATAATGTTTTCCTAAAACAAATTAAATCGCAATTTGTCCGTTTTAATTCAACCATGTAATCTGCTAAAGTGCAAGTTTGACAACAACGTTGTTTTCTGTTAGCCTTTCCAAAAGATATTTACCTCGTCCTCCTTGATAGAACTTCCAATTTCCTCCTTGAACTTGTTTTCGGGAAAGTGGTTGTAAATACGTGCAGTTTCGTCCAATTTAAATGTCATCGAAATCACTGGAAATTTGCCTTCATTGACGTTGATCAAAAGGTTGCATGATTTTTCCGGTGCAGCTGCCTAGAATTTCCTGTATTGAATTACAATGACCATAAACGAAATTGGCACTTCTTTCCATGTGGCTGTACCATCCAACCCCGAACCCTGAACTTAGTGGGGGGGTGCGGGGGGGCGAAGCCCCCCTGCTTATTCGGGGTCTCAGACTTAGTCTTAGACGTCTCAGACCGTCTCAGACTTAGTGGGGGGTGTGGGGGGCGAAGCCCCCCACTTAGACACAGGCAGGTACAGCCACATCGAAAGGAGTTCCACGAAATTGATACCGTTGGTTCGGCCATTGCACAGACGCATGCGTGTTGCACATCGATATCGGTGTTGCAAACTGTGTGATTCTGGATGGGACAAAGTGAAGCCGACGAAACTGCGCAAAGCGCGAGGAGACTTGAGAGGAATCGGAGGACCATCTGGAAACACGCAATGATAAAGTAAACTTTGCGGCGGCGAATCGTAAACGGCAAAAAGTGACAAATGTGAAACAGCGTTGTAAATCTTATTTTAACGGGTAAAACACCCCATAATCAAGTCAACCAACAGCATTTGGTTAAAAAATTGCACCAACATCAACATTCGCGTAAAAAAAGCCTCTTTCTTTAATCTAAGTACACAGAGCATAACCCCGACATATGATCCGAACAAGCCAGTAGGGCTTCCCGCGGCGTTGACATGCTGAATGGCAATCAAGCAAACCCGGGGGACACCACAGGTGAGACCTGACAACCCCAAGCTCAGGTCGAGATTCAATAAAGCTAAACCTTCAGTATGCGCAACCCGAGTGGCGGGTCGGCGTGGTCCTCTGTGTTACGGCGGCGTCAATCGAATCTTTCCGTCGGGATTCCGTATTTACGACAAGCCACTCAAAGCCACTCAAAGCCAATCGACCTCACATACACTTAGCGCGACCGTAGAAAACGACGCTGATGCGCACACTTCGTTAGTTTCTAAAGTGTACTACCTGGGAGCTTCTTCGACGGCCTCTTCAAATCCCATGAAGTTTCCGGCTCTGACTTTTTCACTTTTCAACAATGCGTTGAAACTTTATTCGAAAAGCGCGTCATTGCTTCATTCCCATTGTAATGCCAACTTTTCCAGAAGTACTTGCAAACTTTTGTTTTATGCTGTGTGTACCATAAGTTTAGTTTTTTGAACCTTTTCGATTTAAATATATCCGTTCATGCACTTTAATAATCAACACATGCACTACTACGTATCCATCGTAACAATTTTATTTATAATTGCGATGTTTTTACAATTAAAACAAGAAATGCAGAGCACTCGTGAAAACATTTCGACAACAGAAGACAAAATTCCAAAGCAATCTTTGATAATAACTTTGCACTCTACGCAAGATACTGAAACAACTTAATGCAAAATCTCGCTGTAAACGTAAACAACAATGCGATATAATATATCGCTCAAATCTTTCTTCGTGTTTTCTTTTTCATCGTCGTAAATCTTCTGTTTTTTGATTTACTCAATTTTGAAGTCATTTAAGTTTTACCCGCTGACAGACATGAGAGCATTGACGCTGAGAGAAAAATGGAAAGAAAAACGTGTTGTAGAAAAGCGGAAAAAACAGGCAGTTCTCCTTGAGACTTGAGATTTATAGAAAATTGTATTTTTGTTTTTCTGTTGTAATTTGTGTACAGAAAGCAGTCTGTAGAACTTATAGGTAGCAACTCCTTATCATAAGCATTTATGATTTTGTTAACAGAGACCCATGGATTTCAAGTTTTTGGCGATGATCATATCAAGACAGGCGTCTAGGACGAATTGTACTTGTTGGGTATCTGTAGCACATGTGTGATGGGCATAGATTTCACGTTGACAAGATCGGTTGAGTTGTTCGAACTTCCATTGAATGTAGTTAATGCATTCGGTTTGGTTTTGTTGGCCTACAAAACAATTTAATTTCAAATACTATTATGAAAGTCAACAATTAAGCCAATCAGTTTAAATCAAACCAACCTTTATACTCAGGGAAACATACTGTAAGTGGCGATCGGTGAATTTTCTCAGCAAACAAATCTTTCTTATTTAAAAATAGTATAAAGTGAATATCAGCGAACCATGGACTATTGCAGATGGAATCAAATAGCTTTAAAGATTCTTGCATACGATTCTAAAAAGAGCATTTAATTGGTGAAATCCAACCCTTAATATGTTATGCTTACGGTGCAGTTGTCTTCCCGTAACGTCTGGTCGTATTCGCTAAGTGAGCTAATAAAAATCTGCAACAAAGCCATTAAATCCAAAATTAACTTAACAATTTAAATTCGTCACTCACAATTGCGTTAACATTGTCAAAACAGTGTATCCACTTTTTTCGTTCTGAACGTTGGCCTCCAACATCGATAACTCTAAAAGTGTAACCATTTTCACACAACCGCCGAAAAAATTGAATTATGAATAGAAAAAAACGAACCTAAATGTAAGCCCTTTGAGTTCAAAGAGCACCTCTGTGATGCCCGTGGTTTTGATGCGGGTTCGAAGCAAATCCTGTTCGGTTGGCGTGTAGTCCTCCATGCTGAGTCTTTGCAAATTGTCCAGAAAGCTACAACGGAAAACGTTATTGACAACTCTGATGCCTCAAGGCAAACTAACTATTTCGCGGAGTCGTCAATTTGATACTCGTTAGAGCGACGATAACACTCTTGAACCCCCTCATCCTTCCATAATCTTTGCATTGCCGATGACAATTCTTCCGTTAGCTCTTCCTTATTAGCATGTACAGTCGCAAATACTAATTGGCTGTCTTTCTGAAAAAGCCAAACATGTAGAATCCTGGTAAATTGAGCAGATAACTCAAAAGTTGTACGTACCACTCTATTTGCATCTGTATATTCAATTTGCAGGTGAAACATGGCTCTCAAAATAGCCAGCATCGAGTGAATGCAGTTACTATACACGACAGGCTTGATGAGTTCCAAGTCCTGCTTTGAAAAGCCATCTTTGTGCAAAATCCTGGAAAAGGGATCAAATTAAAGCTTGGTGTAAAGAGACAAAGATTTGTAGGGTCAGCCGGCACGCATAAGAAATTAGTAACGCCTCTGCACTCCTATTTTCGTTGCTACTATTTTGTAAATGCGATGCCGTCAGAAAAAAAAGAAGAAACATTAATTTACCTCATTTGCTTTAGAATTGTACTCTTTCCACTCTCGCCAGCGCCTGAAAAAATAAGGATTTACATACATGTTTGTTAATCCGAGTTGAAAGCTACGTCAATTTTTTGTTTTTTGTCCATGCCAATGTAACAAGAGAGTTAAAAGCGGTCCCTATCACTGCCAGCCAAAAAGAAAATCCAAAAAACAAACATAAGATTTGGTTGTTTATTTAATCCCACAATTTTTGGTCAAAATTTGAAGTTGACATTTAAAAATAAAATTGTTTGTTTTGCAAAACAAATGTATTGCTGTCTGCGGTACAAATCATAATTTGAAATGAGACACGTCTAAAGCATGTGAAGAATTTTCAATAACAATATTATTATTTAAAACATAAAAGCGTTCAAAATGCATTGATAAAGAAAGGGTAAATTTTGCTGACAAAATAGAACCGTGTTTTTTACACGTTAACTCAAAGCACATATAAATGAAGTAATGCATTATAAATGGAAAGTAATTGATTTTACATGTACAGTAAACTGTTTAGTCAGCTTCATTAAAGTAATAAAAAAGGTTAAGATAAAACAAACAGGGAAATGTATGCGTTCGCTTCTTCCTTTTTTGATTTACGCTTCATTCGAGCTAGTCACGTAACACATTAAGCATGAAGAAGCTCGTATCTTTTTTATTCATTGAGAATTCTATCTATGTGGTATTTGTTTGTTTGCTTAAAAATGCCCAAATACATGTTTCTTTTCTAACGGCAGTGAAAGGGAGTGTAGATTAATACACTGCAGCTTTTCTTTTTTTTTTTTGCAAGTAATTAATACCATTGATTTTCGTTATCACAAAATTTTATAAACCATCAATGATGGTATGCCCCTCTTTAAATTAAATCAGTAAAAAGCGGAACATAAAGCAAGCAGCTTCTGCACAGTATGAGCAGAGATGCAAAAAATTTTAATAAAGGCTCCAACGTTCCTTCCGTATCTCGTCAAAGCCGGAGGCCGTCACGCTGATCCATCAAACAAGGGCATACAACATTAAAAAAAGAAAAGAAAAATTGATTGTCTGACGCATGACTTGACTAAGCGTTATTCCTTAGAGAGAGCTAAATGTAAGTGAGCCCCGTACTACTGTCGTTTCTGTCTTTAGCGGACTTACCGAGAAGAAGCAGCTTAATTATCCGAAGCGACATGGACTGGTCCTTTCGTATCTGGTCTTCGATACGCCGGTTCAGCTTCTTCTGATCCTTCTGGTCCTTTGACGTGCAGTGACCCATTTCTGCCAAGAATTCTAGCCTGAGAAACGGCTTCTACAATCAAAAGTGTCAAAGTTAACGCGTGCGGAGGTTGTTGCGGGTTCTTGAAACAGTGTCCGCCAAGTGCAGAAGTCGTTTGTTCCGGAAGCGCGACGAACTAAACAAATCCAAGCGTAAATTAGGAAACGAAAAGCGCCAAAACGGGCAAAGTAATCAAAAAAAGTTGACGCAAACGAGGGCCATGAGGGGAAGGTCCGAAAGGGGGTGTATCGGTTTGAATGGAGCGAGGGCATGGGGTTATGATGTCGTTAAGCGGGAAGCCATCATGAAAATGACGACAGAAATGGACACATTGCCAAAAACAAAAAAGGGCCACCAAATCCATTGAAGTTATTGGGCAGGCTTGCAGGCTGTCGAAAAAGGCACACCCGAAGAGCCCCAACTTTTGGCTTCTGAGGCAAACCGAAAAGAGTGCGTCTGTCAATGTGCCAGAAAACAACGTCAAGGGAAAAGAAGACGCTGGCGCTTCGGACGGCACACATCCGCATGCGTCCTCAGGCACACAAGACATAATAAAATGCCCTAGGCAGCAACAGTGGGGGCTGTCAAAGCCCCGAGTGCGCACGTAAGGCGCCAAAAGCAGCTGAAAGAAGTGGAACGGTGTTGGTCCAACCCAGTCCGTGAAGCACCCGAGAGGGAGCGGTGGTGGCAGCTAGCGTCGCACGATGTCGGCGTCGGCGCCGCTTGGCAAACGCGACAACCGCGCCTGACTGGGAGCCCCGGTGAATGTAATGAGGAGATCGATAGTTGCGACGAGAGGCAACCTGCGCTTCTAACCAACATTTGTCCACTTACCAAGCTGGCTGGGACGGTCCTTGAACTGGTGTGTCTCCCCTCATTTTGGAGTGAAAACTCGTGAAATATTTGTTGTAGACAAAACTAGACCTTTTAAATTATATATTTTAGCATACATCGTATGGCTACCGCACGTGTCCACCCTCACTTCGAGTTTTGGCCGCATGAAAAAGCAATAGGGGAACAATTCTTCACGCTAACCTATTAGTCATGCTCGGATCCAATCGACATTTGCCCTTTGGCTGAACATAATGCGCTCCTTTCGTCGATTGGCATTGATTAAATAGCCGCGTCTTTTAATTTAACTATCCTTCTCCGTGGGAAAACATCTATAATTCATAACCGGCCACATAATAATCATCCGTTTTAGATATTATTGGAGCACTCTAACCGAAAACAAGAACAAAATTATAACCCTTCAGACTTCATTGATGCACGAAACGGCAAAAATACTGTCGAACCATTTTCACGTACCCTAGGAAAAAAGTTTTACACAAAACTTCACTAATCTATTCAACAAATCGGATTACGCTAGGGAAAAGCCCAACTTTGTCACTACCAGAATGGCCACAAGTGGTCGAGCAAAATAGCTTCACCATGTATACGCATAAAACCGGCTAACGACGAAGAAAATTCATTCAGTGAATCTGTTGCGGGGGTGCAATTGGAACCTATATCGATTATGCATGTTACTTTCGCAACACGCAATTCGACAATCCTAAAAATGATAATGAGTTTACGCAAGAGAAGCATCGAGAAAAAACTGCAAAATTGAGCGTGTCCTTTTTCGTGTAAACAAATTCCTGATACTTTTAGCTTTCTGAAAGCCTCATCATTAGGCTGTGTGAAGTGATGCCTTACACGCCACATAAAATAATGACAACTAAAAATTGACAATGACAGTTGCTATTTTTACAGGGGGCGGCGAAAATCGTATCTTATTAAGAATAAATTGAGAGGGTGAATGTATGAGAGAATGTTTATGAATGAATATGGGGATGCTTGCGTGCTATTTAAAAGCAGAGTGGTAAAGTTTGAGCAATTTGAAAGCAGCTGAACTTTTTACCGTTTTGGGAGTAATTCTAAGAATGTGCTGCACATGATAAGATTAAAATAGAAGTCGGATTTCTTTGCTACTGTACGCTTAACCGAGTGGGTGGGCGGGATTGCATAAGTAAAGAAGAATCAAAACACGTGTTTGTATCAATCTTTAAATTCAAACTATAAAAATCGTGCAAGATGAATCAACGCAGAATGTTTGTGTGAAATGAAGTAAAAGCATTGTAAGCCAATATCGACAACCTTCAACAGTGAATCCTCGAACAAACGGACTGAATGAAATGTCTTCCTTCAGTCGTGGTGCATCAAATAAAGGTACAGGCACCACCATCTCGTCGAACCAGAGTATCCACTAACCGTTGACACACGCGACTTCAGTGCACCACAGCTTCCAGATTCAAGTGCGAGAATAAAGGCGAAAATGTAGGCCGACTTCTCTACACTGTGCTTGGTGACACGACTAGCCTAGTAGCCTAGGTATATGTGGCAAAAGAGAAAGTCGCTCAATGCGTGAACCTTCTTTATAGCCTAAAACCTTGTCCCACTGTAAAGTTAGAGAGCTATTGGAAAAAAAGAGAAACTGACTACTAATTCGACAAACTGAAATAAGTTGGTGTGGCATTTACTTGCGAAAGCCAAAGAGCGGACCGCAACGAAACGCTAACGCCAAAACCACGTCGCGCTTTTCCTTAAAGCGTCAAGGACTGATGTGAGGAGGCGGATGTATACAAAGTTGGAACCGTATGATTTATGACAGTGAAGCTGGATAGAAGAAGTACGACACTTTTAAATGTAGCACCGCCTTTTGCCGCTCTAAATTGGCAAATAAAATTTGCCGATGCCGTCGAGCGCTTCTCTCTAAATCCACAAAGAAAGAAAAAGAAAAAATGCATTTTTTGCAATGAATCAACAAAAAAATTTAACGATCTTTAATGCAACAGCTTCATGAATAGAACAGTTTCAACACCTGAACACCGCCGAGTTGCCCCAACTTGGCACATTTTGTTTCAAGTGTCCCTAGGCAAATTGCACTTAAAGACACTTATTTCCAGACAAACAAAACTCTAAACGTTTTTTTCATAACCATTTAAATTTGTAGTTTTTCTCAGCCATGAAAGACGGAAAGCGTCTAGGGACAATTTGTCGTTCTGCAACGTTTTTTGTATGGTTTTGTCTGCGCAAATGATAGGTTTTGTATCCCCAACTTTTCCTTTCATGTCGTCCGACCGGTTCCGAACGACCATTCTGATGTCAAATCATGCATGAAATTACAAAACAATGCTACAATTTGTAAACGTTTTCATGCACTTCTTCGGATGACACGCAGTTCCTAATAACTGTGAAATGCATCATCTATCAATGTATGGAAACATGAAAAATGCGTCTTTTTTCCAGACACTCATCACTGACAGAAGGATGGATGCGTTTCAATTTCCATTTATAAAACGAAATCAACCGTGACGAGTTCGAAAACGCTTCTTTGTGGGAGCGCCAACTTTGTGATTGAAAAATTATTCCGCTTTGACGATCAGCGCGCTCGGCACATCCCCCTTTCGAGGGGTGTCATCGAGATCAGCCGTAGTTGTAGCAGATTTCGGGCTGGTAAGCAAGCAGTTTTGTCTGATCTCGACGGGTGGGAGTTACGGTTTGTTTGTTGACCCGCAAGCTGGGCTGCCTATCCTTTAGCTTTCTATGGTCACAGCGTAGTGCATATTTGTGGGGCAAAGCTTGCTCCTCCCTTTCTCATTTGCAGATTTTTGGCGACTCCCAGTATCGCGCGGCCCATTAGTGTTTTGCGTGATACGGATAGATAGCAAGAACGAAAAGAAAGGAATTCGATTTCAATTTCGTAGATTAGAAGGCTGCCTTGCGCAAGCCGTTTGATAGCTTAGCAAGGGGTTGCCTCTCGATTTTAGTCGTCAGTGTTTTCATCGAAGGAACAATCGAAAGGCGCTTTTGACCACTTTTGCACTTGACTTTTAATCTTCTGTCCACACGTCCAAAGTGGCTGCAGCCCCTCTGGTCATTTTGTTCGCCACAGTTGCTGTGATCTCAGAGGTCCCGGAGAGGCTTATTGTCACATGCGGGCTTCTTGATCTCAATGTGTCAGATTACCCTGCGCGAAACTGTCTAGGGGCTTCTAGAATAACTTTGAACTATTCGAACTGACAGTACACACAGTGTACTATACTTGGGCGTTGACTTTTTGCATATGCCGGCTTTACCCTTTTTTTGTACATTCCAAACATCCTTACCCGCGCAGTGCGCAGAAAAATCAAAGTAAATATTTCTTTTACTTTTTCCGGTGGTGGTCGTACTTTGCCATCATGGACTTCTGTACAAAATTTGTCAAACACTTGTTCTGATTGACCCCTGTCAACCGCTTTGCACCGACAAATCTCTAAAGTAAAGTTGATGTTGAGAGCCCCTAATATTGTTTCATATACAATGAATCGGCAGCAGAACGAAGATGAGGATGCGGCTGAATCTGGTTGACGGCTGGCAGAACTGGCACACATGTTTTGTTACTCTTGAGGGCAGACCGCGAGTTCCACGCGTACTCCCATCTATCTACTTATCGTGATGGCGCCTCTCGACGGACTTCGCGTCTGCGCGACAGCCCGAGGTCACTCATTCGTGCAACCTCATCATCAAGGCACCCCCCACACGGATGCATCCCATCGGCCCCGTAGTACCTCGCCTTATTCCGTGGTCCGTTGGTTATGTGTTTTTGCGCAGGTTGGCTACCACCATTGTGGTTGTGTACTTCCTCGCTACGTCTGTTTGAAGGTCCGCAAGCCCGCATGCGGAAATGGCTAGTGGTAGCATGTTTTTCGCGACGGAGGTCCTATTATAACCAGGATGATGAGGGCGGGAAGGCCTTGCCGATTGACCCGTCGATCGTTTGAACCAGCTGCAGGATCGTAAAAAGATTAATAATAGGCTCGGCAATACGGTCTGCCATAATTTAACGGGTGTTTTATGAGTTTTCTTTGAATTATTTCCTCAAAAAAACATGATCAAACAACCCGGTGATCTTAACGCTTTAATTAGTTTTAATTGCCCTTTAATTTCGATCCACACTTTCCATGTTTTCACTTCTTTTTCTCCACACCCAAGGCAGCAACAAGAACATCAACAACAATGAGCAATGATTTTTTGACCGTCGCGGTAGTTTATTTTATTGTCGTCAAACTGCCTCTTCTAACTGTTCTAAAGTTCTAAACTTTTATGTCCTTTCACGTTATTTCATTTTCGTAGCGACAATCATGAGGAAATATAGGGGTAGTGTTAGTAAAGTCATGCTGCGATTACCTTTTTCGACCGCCCGTCAGAAAAAGAAAATCAGTTTCCCTTGTTGCGAGCCCCAAGCAAACAGAGTAACCCCTCCGGTGTGGCCTTCTTGCATTTGTCGCCTTCTTCATGCATTGTTGTGTTCCCCAAGACATTTCTGAGTCAGTGCACCGGCTCCTGGACTGAGGGCCCATGGAGCCACGAACGCCCCTAGTCTTTTTGATTCAACCCTCGTAACGGATCTATTGAGAGGGGAGAAATCCGTTGTCGGGCTGTCAAAAAGTTTTTTGTATCTGAATGAATGAAAACAACCCCTTTGGCTAAATCGGAGCAAATCGGCGACTACGCTCTCCTAGCCCTAAGGGATCGCATTCCCCTTTGTTCGGCCCCGGGCTCATTTTCCCATGCCAAAGGGGCCACAGGGATAAAGGTACACATTTACTGTGTTCCTCTTTCCTTTTATTATTGTACGTATGGTAGCAGTCTGCGCCTGTGTCTTCTTTTCGGCAACTTTTCTGGCCCAGACCGTTTTAAACCGATGGTTTCGAGCATCCTCTCGGTATGCGCGTTCTTTGCCCCATTATTGACTTTATCTTGACTGACCGTTTCCCCAAATCGCCTCACAGCGCAAGAATCCACGACCTACCTCACTGATAGTCGTCAGGTGTTTTCGTCGCTGTATGGCTCACCTCTGTGCGAACGCGCGCACCTCATCTTTCTTATTTATGATTACAGCTGAGGACGTTCTTATCAGTTACCTAACTAACAACCCCTTTTACCCCATCGGGTCGTGTTTGAAAGTTCACTCAATTGAAGGGTGTTCAGTTTTAACCATGGAAATCATTGTAGAACAGCCGACAGCTGAAGTCGATTCGGCGTGTGACGCGGTCCCTACCGCCCGGCGTGAGCCTTCTGAGCTTAACGAAGAAACCGCCGAAATGGCAGGCTTTTTCCGTTCCTTAAGTCAACGACTCCGATCGAACAATCCCGCTCCGCAACGTCAATCACGTAATGCTAATCCACCAGCGTCTGCGCAGCCACCGAAAGTTGATCACCGTCGAGAATTTTTGGTTAAAGTGCATCTGTTAGATGGCACTGATATTTATGTTGTTCTGCCGGTAAGTTTTGTTAGCAGTTTTGTGCTTTCAATGTGTCATCGAATGTTTCACAATCATTGTTACATATTGAATCGAATCATTGTTTGCATTTGGGGGTAAAGTACTTGCATGAATTTATTCATTGCAGAAAAAAGCATTTGGACAACAACTCTACGATTACATCTTCAACAAACTTGATCTTGAAGAACGCGATTATTTCGGTCTACAATACACAGATCATTACCAAGTTCAGCATTGGCTCGATCCGCTTAAGAAGATTGTCAAACAAGATCCAGTCGGACCTCCATATAGCTTTAAATTTCGCATTAAGTTTTACTCCAGCGAACCAATGAATCTCCGGGAAGAGTTGACCCGCTACCAATTCTTCCTTCAATTAAAGCTCGATGTCCAATCAGGACGTCTGAGTTGCCCCAAAGATATGGCTGTTGACCTCGCGGCTTATGCCCTTCAATGTGAGTTTCTGTTTTGCTACCATGTGCTTCCCCATCCAAACTACATCGTTTTTATCATCAATTAATCGTTTTTTCTTCCTCTTTCAGCTGAGCTTGGTGATTACAACCCCCGTGAGCATGATGTCATCGTAGTGTCTGAATTCCGTTTCCATCCGGAGCAGGATGAGGAAATGGAGGCCGCCATCTTAGAAAAGTACAAAACTTTTCGTGGTCAAACACCGGCAACTGCCGAAATGAACTACTTGAATCGGGTCAAGTGGCTTGACCTTTACGGTGTTGACATGCATCGTGTGGCTGGCAAAGATGGTAATGACTACCAATTGGGTTTAACCCCCACTGGGGTCCTTGTCTTCGATGGCAACCAAAAGATCGGGCTATTCTTCTGGGAAAAGCTCCAGAAGTTGGACTTTCGCGGACGAAAATTGACGCTTGTTGTTGAGGAAGACGCCGATCGCAATGTAGGTCAACAAACACATAACTTTACTCCTTATCAGTCTATTTACTTTATTTTCAGAACACTGGCCAGATACAGTTGCACACGTTCGTCTTTGAGTTACCGTCGCACAAGGCTTGTAAGCACTTGTGGAAGTGCGCTATCGAGCATCACACCTTCTTTCGACTTAAGTTTCACAGACCGCCGAAGCAAAACAAAGTTCAGTTGTTCCGATTAGGTAGTACGTTTAAGTATCGTGGCCGGACCGAATACGAGAATGTGCATCGTGAAGACAAGCTTCCGCGACGGACTGGTAGCACTTTCGAGAGGCGGCCTTCTCAACGCTATGTTCCGCGGCAGAGCTATTTGCAAAAACAAAAGTTCCGACAAGATATGCGACAACAAGCTATGAGAGCAGCTAATGCAGCCGCAGCAAACTCAGCTGCCGATGGGGCAAAGATCAGGTAAGTCAACGACACACATCATAAGGTCATAAATGGGTTAACGAGTCATTATGTTTCAAGTGAGCCCGCGTCTTTACATCCGTCAACTGCCTCAGACGCTGTACTGTCACCAGAAGTACGCTTGGACAACCTTATCGCCGGACCAAATGGAAACCTTCCGCAGTTACACTTCTCGCCCAGTTCGAATCGGAGGTCCGTTCGTTACAGAAGAATTTTTCCTATAACAGAATAACTTTAAAATTGAATAAAATTATGTTTGCAATGACAGTTTTTCAAAAAATAGTGCTTTTAGGATTGGCACAAACAGCTGTTACCCATATGTTGCACATCCTCCACCTGCACCCGCACCATCGATGGCATCCACAGTCATCGGCATTCAAAAGCCTGCCGCCGCGGCACCATATCCACCTCCACCACCAGGCGGTCATGTAACGACAATCGAGATCAATGAAAAAGGCGCAAATGTGTATGCCGGAAATCAGGTGCGAAGAATTCGATTTACCCTCAGACCCCATCGATAGTTGTTTTAGTATTTGAAAAATTTAACACGTTGTAACTAACATTGCCAGTTTTTAACCTTAACCAAAAATTAAACAAAATAGCTTTCAACAAATCTTTTATTTAAGCATGCTACTGCTAGTGCTACTGCTGCTCCGTCTGTACAGGCTTCATCGTGCCACATGTCTGCTTTAGATTCAGTCACCAACCAAATGCAATACGGTCTCGGTGGATTCAATGAGTCTCGCACCGACAATTCTGCAAACACAACTTTTATCCCAATCATGCAACCGACACGATCCGGTGTGTCCCAAAGCCGTCTGGTCACGGAGCTATGAAGCCATCGTACAGCAAAACCAGCCAAACTTGATAGCTTGCAAATAATAACCATGCTCATTGATTTTGGTGATCATATTTTTTACGTTTATCACCGATGAATTCAACAACCAAGCTTTCACTTACTACGTCGTCAAAGAGTGTCCACTAAGTCTCCTTATTTGTATTTTCGATATTAATACAAGTTGAATGTTTCAATAAGCTACCACAATTTTGTTTAATTTATTAACCATGCGTTTTGTGTGGCAACGTTATATCATGTTTTAAGTTATTATGTATCGGGTTGCCGCAACTAAGTCTTTATGGTCAAAAAAGTCAAAAGATTGAAATAAAGCTGTCTGTATGTATTGGTGTTTCAATGTGATCGCATTACGGAAGTTGGCATTAAAAATCGAGATGTTGTTTATGTTGCATTGCTTATACAAACATTCTTTACATGCAAAGAGCCACAAAAATCCGGACATGGTCAAGGCTGCGCAATATGAACGAGTTTAAGAAGGAATCGCCCGCGGGGGAAACACGAATCTGCGGGAATGACCAAAAATGGCGTCCCTAAACACGCACGCTTCATACCGACTTTGGGAGAATTAGCTAACAACCAGGACGAGAAAGCGAGAACACAGCCATCGTTATCCACGTTCCACGCCTGCGCGGAGACGGGATGATCAAACGACGAAGCAGGGCCGCCGAAACAGCTTTAGGCGATGAAGATGGGTTATTTTTGCCTCTCCCTCCGTGCACCTCTCCCGAAATCAGTCGCCATCACGTTTGTCCGGAGGCTACGGGGACCACTGTCCAGTTCGTCACTTGCGCAGCAGCCAGAGGCGATGCCCCGCCTGGGGCGCCGGAGTTATAGCCCATCCCTAAACCCATAGTTTTTGGGCTCGTTTTCACGCTTTGTCACATTGCTGTACTCTACGAGATGCATTGCTATCAGCATCACTAGACCTGGTTTGATTGTTAGGTTTAGGTGGATCCTCAATCGCCTCTTCCCAGACCGCCTTTGCAATGCGCCACTTATTCTGAATCTATCTAGCTTCCACCCACCCTCTCATTGATGTTACTTTCTCTGTCTTGGTCAATGTCATCTCTTCATCGCCGCTGGCTATGTCTGATGTACCCATTGTAGACGTAGATAAGTTCCACAGGTGCAACTTCAAGTGTTTGCGATACTTGGAACTTCATGGAAAAGGGCTCTCCCGACTTCCAAAACGGATTCAATACAACCGTATTTTGACTGTTGTCCGTACAAATCCTCGAGATCTTAGCCATTAACCCTAATCCATAACACCAAAAAAGACTACCCAACGCCTAATATGAGGTCGCCTTGATTCAACATGACGACATATCCAACCCTGCGGAAACGGATTACGTTACTTATGACATAAGAGCCTCTTACAAGGTTGTCTTACTCATCATCACTGTCATCTCGATATCCGAATAGGGGTGGCTTCTCGCGCATTAAATTGACTGTGTGTATGGATTTCCGTATTACTACGTTGTTTTGTGTTTTCAGATGGCCACCTCTACTGCCACCCTGTTATTCGCCTGCATAGCCGTATCACTTTTCACGTTTTCAAACGGGCAGCAAGTCAACGTGACCATTTTCACCGAATCACAATGTCCATTTTGCACTCGCCTATTGCGCGAACAGGTTTGGCCGTTCCACGCAACTCGTCCGGGCATCGCTAATATCCAGGCAAGCGATTTCCTCCCAGCGCAATCTGACATTGACGACGTCATTTTTAGATTGTTCCCTTTGGCAAAGGCAATTGTGAGCTTGCGTATGAAAATCGCCTAAGCTGCACGTGCATGCACGGACAAACGGAATGCGACTTGAACAGACTTCAAAACTGCGCAATCTCTGTAAGTTAAACAAGCTTACAAGATTGAATTTTTTCAAATCTCTTCTTCTTATAGTATTTCCCCAAAAAACATCTCGGTCTCGTTACGTGCATCCAAGGTCTCAAGACCCTCGATGAAGCCGTCGAAAGATGTCTGGCGAGATTGTCGCCCCGAACTCAACAGCGCCTCATCCAATGTGCTTCTACCCAAACTGGCGAAGTCTTGAACTACTATTCGATGCTTAACACCCATCGCGCGGGTATTCGTATCTGGCCCACGGCTTACGTCAACGGTCAATTCTTCGATCGGTCCTACCCTCTTGAACAAGAGATTTGCCGACACACTGACTGGTGCTAAAGTGCCTTCTTCTTGCCTGATGTTGCCATTCTATCATTGCTCATGATGATAGTTGTTTCTTAAAGCTGCAAATATTGTATATATGTGCATTCCTAACTAAATACTCCTGATTTATTTACTGCAATAGTATGTATACTTAAACTAACGACGCTGCAATAAAAGTATAAATTTTAATGTCTATTTTAAGACTCTTCAAAGAACAAATCATAAAATAACAGTGATAAATCAAATCGTAAAATATGTACTTTCACCTGAATACTTTATTAGCGTGGTTGTAATTTGCGACCTTTTATGGTTTTAGCAGTGTGTGAAAATGGTAGAATAGAACGCTAAGTGCTGTCTTATGAAGAAATTTACGTCAAACTTTTTATGTTGGTAAGGTATACTCTAACAGCCCCTGCACTTTTCCAGCCGTGTATTACTAGTGTCGACGCTCTGCCTAATATGCAGTCTAAACGTGAGACTTGTTATTCAATAAAGTCGGTCCACGGATGTTGTTCTGCGTTTTAGCGACTTTAATATAAGTGTGGACATTTTTCTCGTAGTATCCGTGTAGGTCGTTATCTTTACGTCAACTGTTCTTACTTGTGCTTCGATATAGCAAATTAAGTGAAGAATTGACGGAAAAATTGATATTAATACCCGATCAAAACGTTTTTTTATTGTTTTGCTTGGCTGTGTAACGTGTCTTGTGAACAAAAATGTATTAAAAAAATATCTCCGTAAACCGACTAAATGCAAACTTAAAAAATAACGCAAGGCAACGTCTCGAATCATTTACTTATTTTTTGGAATTTATTTTGCCACACACCAACAGACATTCTTTACAAGTTAGTGCTGACCGAGTGCGCCCTTCCCGCCGACTGTCGCGACGTCCACTTTCTCTTGGTCGCGCCATCTTTTTTCGGTATGTCGTACACTGCAATTGATTTTTAGAGCGCAGTGTCACGGTCGTGCCGTCGTCGACTACACTCTGGTGTCATTAGTCTAGGTAGCGCGTGCCATTGGATGCGTTACCTGTGTGTTTACTCATCTCCGCTATTAGAACTTGTCTAGAATGGATTGGAAGTTTAACTTATCAAGTTTGCAATACTCGGAGTTGCAAAGGCTGCGATCGCTAATGACTCCGAACCAAGCTTTACGTATTCAATTAGCCACTGGAAATTGGAAATCTTTGGAACCACTTCAGCCTATGATGCATCTCAGAGAAGCCGAGTTGTGTTCTCTTGATGGTTGTCCTGACTACATATATTTCCACCATCGTCATAACACTGGCCTGAGAAACATGATATATCCTATTACCAATCCAGCAAAAAAGCTTATTTGGGCCAAAAGACAGCTTGAAGTTGTGAATGTTGATCCCCACCATTTCGACACCAACACAAGAACATTACCCCACCTATATCTGACCCCGGCTATATTGAGATTAACAAATTGTAGAATAAACTACCAATTTGTGACAAGGCTAAGACCCCATCTCTCTGGCCATGTAACGGAAATGCTTATAACCGACAGCCAAGTATGTGATGATCGTGCCATGACAGCATTATGTAAAGAATTTCCACACTGGGCCCATTTGATTGTCTACAATTCTTCACTGCCCCTAGATTGGGTCGACAGTTTTCTTGAGACAGAAAAGTCTAATCTGGTTTATATATTCTTCAACGGAACTTTTGAACAACTTTTCGTCGACGTTGACATGTCAAAGTTCTATCTCTTCCTAAAGGTACAGTTTTTATTTTTTTTTCGTTTTAGTGTTTCACGTCGATTGTTTCAGGCACAAAAATGTCCTAAAATCAATTGTACTTTTACAATTGATAAAAATCCTGATCGCTCGCTGGTTGAAACAACTCTGGATCGCCATTTTAACAAGCATTTTGCTATGGTTCCCTCAAACCACGAAAAAATTGCGTTTAAGGTTAAATATAATTCAAAGAATGACATTTATTATGCATTACGGGGTTAATTATTGTTACAAATAGTAACATTTTGTTTGTACGTCGATTTTAAGATGAAATACCCCCAGAAAGTTTAAGTTTCGGGTGAAGTTGAGCATGAATACATGGGTTTAAAAAATATAACTGAGTGTAAGGTAAACCTAAATAAATTCTGTTAAACTTTTTAATGTTTGAATCTTTGTTTTATATTTGGCGGTGTTCGATTGTTTCAACGGCACAGATGATAACATGTAATAGGCGCACAATTGAACAAAATATTGCCTTTGACCATGCTGGACAGTGTTGAACAGCGGATCGACTTCTACGACATGTCCGATGTCTGATCCGGTCCGGCACACTTGATCATGACCCAACACTGATGCTGGAATTGGAAGTTAGGGATACTGAACGTAAAAAAAAACTTATCGATGCTAGGTTGCCCTGGAATCATCAAATTCATAAAAAAAAACCAAAATCTGTGCTCCAGAATCCTCAGAATCCACCGAATTGTGTCCAAACCAATGTTTTCGGTTTCAGCGTGTCTCATTTACAATATTCAGTTCAAAAAACTAGAAGAAACAAGCTAAATACGGCTTAAACAAGCCAAAAAAACAAAAAAGATGTTAGAAAACCTACCAGAACGGTTTTTGACAACTGTCAATTTTAGTACCGCGTTTATTAATCTGATACTTAATTTAAATCGACGAATCTACCCTCCTGTGCACGAACTTTGAAATTTCTCACCACAAGTCACCGCAAGTCACCGATCAACTTTTTCTACGGCCTCCTACTCGGCCTGTGGCAGCCAGATTTTGATAAATTTCATATCGAAGCCGGGACTTGTCAGGGGCTATCGATAGAGACCAGAAACGCCGGGATTGGAATCGAATTGGCCGAGAAAATGCCATCCAAAGTAAGCGATCAAAGACCAGCTGCGCGCGAGTTTCAAATCGACCACCCAGATTTCACACTCGCCCTCAAAATTTTGTTATCAAATGTCCTCTTATCACTGGCATAGGTTTCTTATTGTAATAGCAACGTGGAAAAGGTAGGAAAAGCCAAGATAGAAACAACAAAAGTGCCAAACTCGACGCTCGGATTTTAGAGTTTGTACACTGCGGTGGTCCACGTGGGTGGTCCTTGACGCGCCCAGATTGTCAAAATACTCCCTAATTAGCCCTTTCACACCCATTTTCTTGCTTCTATCATAATTCTTGACTGATTAGGCAACTTTTAAAATGAAATGCGGGGTCAAACAAGGCAGATTAATGAAATTCAGGTGCGGATCTAGACGCTGCTGACGCTTTGCCAAGAGCAAAATTGTCAAATCTGGGTGGTCAATTTGAACCTCGCGCGCACCTGGTCTTTGCTCGCTTACTTTGGATGGCATTTTCTCGGCCAATTCGATTCCAATCCCGGCGTTTCTGGTCTCTATCGATAGCCCCTAACAGGTCCCGGTTTCGATATGAAATTCATCAAAATCTGGCTGCCACAGGCCGAGTAGGAGGCCGTAGAAAAAGTTGATCGGTGACTTGCGGTGACTTGTGGTGAGAAATTTCAAAGTTCGTGCACAGGAGGGTAGTAAAAAAAAAACTGCAACGATTTTCAAACAAATTTGATCACAATTGCGGTTCTGTTTATTAGTGTACGTTTACACGTAAAATCAGTCAGAATCAATTCAAACAACGAAACCCAGAACAACGACGCTATACTTGTACGGTACCATGACAAAAGAATACCCTTAGCCCGGATTGTATGAATTTGGCTTTCTTAGTTACGGGCACTTTCATATTTCTGGACTTCGGCGAGAATGAAGGCACTTGAACGGAACTCCTTGAGCTCTAAGCGTTGATCGACATTGACGGTGAGAAGCTGCAAACACACTATGAAAAATTACTTGAAAACCCAAGAAGCGAAACTTACGCCTTTGATCATGGTCAGGGCATCATCCGGAACTTTCGAGTCTTCTTCAATTCTGGCCTTGGCAATGTTGGTATAAGTCGTCAATTGATCGGGGCTTCGGAACGGAGTGTGGCCAGTCAAACATTCGTAGAACAACACCCCAAGTCCCCAATTGTCGACTTTCGCGGTATGGGCATGGTTGGTGTCGTCGTTCAGCATTTCTGGAGACAGATAGCTTGGAGTGCCGCATAAGGTTTGTTGCCTGCAAAGGATGTAATGGAAAAATATATATAAAAGTATGTATAAAAGCCTTACTTGAACTTGACGTCGTAGTGGACAGCAAACCCGAAGTCAGCAAGTTTCGGTTCCAACTTGTCATTGATGAGGATGTTCGCAGGTTTGAGATCGCGGTGGATGACGTTCCTGACATGACAGTAGTCGAGCGCGTCGGCAATGCAGTCGGCGTAGTAGGAGGCTTTGGAGACGGCAAGGTGCTTTTCACGTCGCAGCAAGTTGGAGAGGGTCCCGTTGGTGCAGAGCTCGAGGACGATGAAGGCATAGCGTTCGTTCTGGAAGAAGGCGTAGAGTGTGACTATATTCTTGTGACTGAAAAGAAATAAATGCGACTTCAGTTTGAAAGACTCACAAAAAACTTACATCAGAACTCTTTGCAGCTCAATCTCCCTTATGAACTGGAGCAAGACACGGTCGTCCACGAGCATGGTCTTCTTGACACATTTGACGGCAACATAGAAGATATTCTTCTTTTCGAAGCAACGGAATACAGTACCGAAAGCGCCCTTACCCAATTTCTCCTTCCACACGAAGTCATTGGCACTGAATTGCTTCTTCGGCGCTTCCGCATTCTCAGAGTTAGCCGATTTCGTGGCGACGATGGTCTCCAGAGGGTTCTTAGGGGTTGACATGGCGTTCGAGAAAGAGAAGCAGAGGTGACGACGACGAGAAGCAACAGACCGGCTGGTTGTTTGAGGAGAGAAAAAAGTGGGTTTTTAGTTGGTCTTTTCGCTACGAGAACAAAGCAGTCGTTTTCCCCGTTTTATTATGGCTACCTTTGGGCGCAGCAAAAACGCAATTGCGCGGACAAACGGACGCACTTTAACGTTGTTTGCGTGTTGTGTGTCTGTTTTGGCCGAACCGCCTACGCCTTTGACAGCCAATGAAAGTTGAAATTTGATGATCCCTTTTTGAATCTCCCCTTGTTTTGCTCCAGCAGTTTGATCTGAATCTCACAAATGAACAACCGTAAATGCGAATTTGACTTTATGTATGTGTACCAATCAAGCTGTGTTTACTTATACTTTATTACCTTTCAACAGCAAACAACAATGAATCTGTCTAATTTCTACTTCTAACAACAGAACCATGCCCCAGGCAACATGGACTATAACAAAACATGGAAGAACACCGCTACTGAAGTCCCTCTACTCACAGGGATAGTTCAGATTGCGGAGAAGAAGCTTCTGTTCAGGGCTGAGCAGACGTTGGAGCAGCAGGATCGGCACCTCCACCATAGGCCCCAGGTCGTCCGAGGCATCCGACGAGTCGTCCATATCGGAGTGGGTGCTCGAGTCCGACGACGACTCGGTCCGCGGCTTCGGGGGAGGCGTCGTCGGTTTCTTGGGGACGGCAGCGAGGGCAGGGACTTCTTCGGTGTCGAGAACGAGGGGCGGCAGCGTCATGGGACGCAAGGTGCCGAACTTGGTCTTGTGGAACTTGGAAACCGGAATGAGGCCGTCGCTGGGGGACTGGCGGGAGGCAGAGTAGCGTTCGACTTTGAAGATCTTGCCTTTGTAGTCGCCGATGTACTGTAAAGGGTGGGGTTATTGGGGTTTGAAAGGGAAAGGAGACGACATACATCGTGGGCGAAGGAATTCTGCGGTATCTCGATGAGCTGCATGACAAAGTGGGCTTTGAGCATCATCGGGTCGGTGAGGAAGGCCGGGGCATCTGAAATTATATATAATCAGTGAGATTGAACTTTGTTTACGTCAAAGAGAACACATAAAACGACCCAAAAAGCACCAAAATAGACTGACCATCAAAGTTTTCCGTCACCAACGGCTTCCCGTGCAGACGCTCGCCCTGAGTCTTCGAAACCGAAACGAGCGGCGGATCAAAGACGAACTTCGTGCACATTGGGCTGGGATCATATTCCAAATCCTCATCCGGAGTGCCTTCCCAGATCGGACGCAGACGCGGGTCGTCGAGAAGCTGGTAGGTGACCAGCCCGGACGAAACAGCGAAGATCAGCTTCTCGGGAAGGAGGGCCTTCAGGAAGCTGAAAGTCATGCCGGTCTGCTGCGCCGCCTTGTAGAAGACATCACTCGTGGTTCCTTTGGGGTTCCAGTGGAGAACGTTGATACGCAGTTCTGAAATGAGGGCTATCATATCGACACGTCAGTGATAGCTGACTCGAAACTGCAAAAGTGGCAACAACGTACCTCCCTTGTCGTCGACCTTGTCCCAGGTTGGCTCCATCATGACGACGAGCAAGTTGGCAAGGCGCTCGATGTAGTCCTTGAGCTGGAAATAGGAGAGTATAAGCTCTGTTCGCAAAACTTGAACAGAAAGAAGCTTACAGTTTGGCATGGGATCCGATAACGCAGGTAGCGGACGAGGAAGTTGCAGACTTCCTTGATCTCGGTGTACATGACTGGCAGTTGGAGGTTGGCACTGAAATGGGAAGGTGATAGAAGGATGAGGGCGGTAGAAAAGCAGGTAAAAGCGAAAAGTCGAAAATGAAAAGCAATCGCAAGAAGGGAGTGATGAAACCGCATGAAGGAAAGACGGGTCCATGACCTGTGGCTGGCCGCGTGCGTGGATGCATCCGTGAAACGCGAGTGCATTGTTCTCTCGCATTCCAGAAAAGGGCGAGAGTGGACTTGAGGGCGACTGCTTCGTGGGGGACACCGTAGGCGGCTGCAAAGAGCGGGACATTTGAAAGTGAGGGTGATCAGCGAGGGTATTTTACTTTTTTACGCCCTGTTGTTTTTCGGTACCCATTAATTCCCACGGCGATTGATGGGGTTAGCGTTGTACAGTTACAACCGAGGACAGATGTTTTTTATATGTAACCAATGCCCCCATTTTGATAATGGTCAACTCTTTCGAAGGTCACTGTTACAAGAAAGGTATAAATTTAGCGCAGTTGTTTCACACATTGTTTCCCTATGGAGAGTAAATGCCTTGTTGAGTTATCTGGTGTGTTTAACCGTACTTTATTGCAACAAAAGGGAGTAAAGAATTCCCGAAAATTCTTTACTTCCGTAGTGATATGTGAATTGTATCACTTTAATAACCAACTATTAATGGTGCATCATCCGGGTGTTTTTCTTTTGTAAGTTTTCTTTAAGATATTTTTATTATTGTTTAACCTAAAAGAATGCGGTTCTTATAGTTTAAAAATATTTGTCTACTTTAACAAGCCTTACCAAAATGCACAGTAATATCTAAACTTTTAGATGCTCAGTCGTTAAAGCAGTTTTAATGTTGTTTCTCGCCTTGGAGAAGCAACGTAGGGTTGTATTTCATTCGTTGTCAACGTTTTTTTTTCTTTTTTTTGTTTAATAAAAAGTTTCTTTCTTGTTTTCGCTGCAACTTAAGACGCCAAATGCCCGGGAATGACATTAATTGGTGCAAAATGCATTGTTTTACGTTTTTTTTATTGTTCAATCTGTAAAAACGGAAAGCAAAATAGATAATAACATAATCGACGACCAATGGGTTAATATACAACATCTTAGGGAATGCTATATCAAAACTTCTGTCGAACTAGTTCATGGGAACTTGGAGAACGGTTTCTGGCTGACACGTCGGCAGCCCTACGGCGATTGATGGGATCATCGGCTGTTGACCCTCAAACAAGAGAGATGTTTTTTATATGTAAGGGAAGTTGCATTTTTGTAGGTATTCAGCAGGCTCGAAGGTCAGTCATTGTCACGAGCAAGTTGCAAGTTGAACACAGATATTTTGTTTCCTACGTTGGTTAACTGTTTTGTTGTATTACCAATTTGTGAAGCCGAATTGCATAGCAGCGAGAGGGAGTAAAGAACACCATAAAAATGCATTCTTTACTCCCCAAGTAATAAGTGTGACTTATTACTTCATTTTACTACAACTTAATGGTGCATCATCCGGGTGATTTATTGTGTGAGTTGTCTTATTTTTCCTGTAACAATAGACATTATAATTTTTGGTTTCAGCTGACCGCATTGTCTTGGAAGTAGATATGCTTGCTCACGAAATGTATTTCTAGTTGGTAAGATTTAAATGCCCGTCCGTGTTGATAAATTTAGGCAAGTACACAACATTACATATCCAACTAAGCTATAAACTGTAAAACTTTAGAATCAACATGTAACCAATGTGCAGACGGAACAGTAGGCTATTACAAGGCTGCCAATAGTGCAGATGTAGTTATTTTTTACCTATCAGTGGGATATAATTTATTTGTACTTATTTACTTTAAATAAAACTGTTTGACTGCAATATTTGTGTGTTCACTGATATCGAATCAATGGTTTTAAACGCGGTAGAAAAGAATTATGCCAATTATCTATTGTGTATCAGTCGGCCAGGAGTGCCCTTTGAAAAGTCATCCCAGACCGAAAAGGACTCTTCGATGGACACTAAACCAAACTACAAAGAGGCAACACGCCCACACAAAACGAGGGATTTGTTCGTGATTTCGAAGGGCGTGCGTGCCTTTCGAGCCGGCGCTGGGCCATCAATCGGCCAGGATCGCCCTTTGAAAAGTCATCCCAGATCGAAAAGGGCTCTTCGATGGACATCACTAGCTCTAAACCAAACTACAAAAAGGCAACACGCCCACACAAAACGAGGGATTTGTTCGTGATTTCGAAGGGCGTGCGTGCCTTTCGAGCCGGCGCTGGGCCATCAATCGGCCAGGATCGCCCTTTGAAAAGTCATCCCAGATCGAAAAGGGCTCTTCGATGGACATCACTAGCTCTAAACCAAACTACAAAAAGGCAACACGCCCACACAAAACGAGGGATTTGTTCGTGATTTCGAAGGGCGTGCGTGCCTTTCGAGCCGGCGCTGGGCCATCAATCGGCCAGGATCGCCCTATGAAAAGTCATCCCAGACCGAAAAGGACTCATCGATGGACACACCCGGCTCTAAACCAAACTACAAAGAGGCAACACGCCCACACAAAACGAGGGATTTGTTCGTGATTTCGAAGGGCGTGCGTGCCTTTTGAGCCGGCGCTGGGCCATCAATCGGCCAGGATCGCCCTTTGAAAAGTCATCCCAGACCGAAAAGGACTCATCGATGGACACATCCGGCTCTAAACCAAACTACAAAGAGGCAACACGCCCACACAAAAAGAGGGATTTGTTCGTGATTTCGAAGGGCGTGCGTGCCTTTTGAGCCGGCGCTGGGCCATCAATCGGCCAGGATCGCCCTATGAAAAGTCATCCCAGACCGAAAAGGACTCATCGATGGACACATCCGGCTCTAAACCAAACTACAAAAAGGCAACACGCCCACACAAAACGAGGGATTTGTTCGTGATTTCGAAGGGCGTGCGTGCCTTTCGAGCCGGCGCTGGGCCATCAATCGGCCAGGATCGCCCTATGAAAAGTCATCCCAGACCGAAAAGGACTCATCGATGGACACATCCGGCTCTAAACCAAACTACAAAGAGGCAACACGCCCACACAAAACGAGGGATTTGTTCGTGATTTCGAAGGGCGTGCGTGCCTTTCGAGCCGGCGCTGGGCCATCAATCGGCCAGGATCGCCCTATGAAAAGTCATCCCAGACCGAAAAGGACTCATCGATGGACACACCCGGCTCTAAACCAAACTACAAAGAGGCAACACGCCCACACAAAACGAGGGATTTGTTCGTGATTTCGAAGGGCGTGCGTGCCTTTTGAGCCGGCGCTGGGCCATCAATCGGCCAGGATCGCCCTTTGAAAAGTCATCCCAGACCGAAAAGGACTCTTCGATGGACATCACTAGCTCTAAACCAAACTACAAAGAGGCAACACGCCCACACAAAAAGAGGGATTTGTTCGTGATTTCGAAGGGCGTGCGTGCCTTTTGAGCCGGCGCTGGGCCATCAATCGGCCAGGATCGCCCTTTGAAAAGTCATCCCAGACCGAAAAGGACTCATCGATGGACACATCCGGCTCTAAACCAAACTACAAAGAGGCAACACGCCCACACAAAAAGAGGGATTTGTTCGTGATTTCGAAGGGCGTGCGTGCCTTTTGAGCCGGCGCTGGGCCATCAATCGGCCAGGATCGCCCTATGAAAAGTCATCCCAGACCGAAAAGGACTCATCGATGGACACATCCGGCTCTAAACCAAACTACAAAAAGGCAACACGCCCACACAAAACGAGGGATTTGTTCGTGATTTCGAAGGGCGTGCGTGCCTTTCGAGCCGGCGCTGGGCCATCAATCGGCCAGGATCGCCCTTTGAAAAGTCATCCCAGACCGAAAAGGACTCATCGATGGTTACATCCGGCTCTAAACCAAACTACAAAAAGGCAACACGCCCACACAAAACGAGGGATTTGTTCGTGATTTCGAAGGGCGTGCGTGCCTTTTGAGCCGGCGCTGGGCCATCAATCGGCCAGGATCGCCCTTTGAAAAGTCATCCCAGACCGAAAAGGACTCTTCGATGGACATCACTAGCTCTAAACCAAACTACAAAGAGGCAACACGCCCACACAAAACGAGGGATTTGTTCGTGATTTCGAAGGGCGTGCGTGCCTTTCGAGCCGGCGCTGGGCCATCAATCGGCCAGGATCGCCCTTTGAAAAGTCATCCCAGACCGAAAAGGACTCTTCGATGGACATCACTAGCTCTAAACCAAACTACAAAAAGGCAACACGCCCACACAAAACGAGGGATTTGTTCGTGATTTCGAAGGGCGTGCGTGCCTTTCGAGCCGGCGCTGGGCCATCAATCGGCCAGGATCGCCCTTTGAAAAGTCATCCCAGACCGAAAAAGACTCATCGATGGTTACATCCGGCTCTAAACCAAACTACAAAAAGGCAACACGCCCACACAAAACGAGGGATTTGTTCGTGATTTCGAAGGGCGTGCGTGCCTTTCGAGCCGGCGCTGGGCCATCAATCGGCCAGGATCGCCCTATGAAAAGTCATCCCAGACCGAAAAGGACTCATCGATGGACACATCCGGCTCTAAACCAAACTACAAAAAGGCAACACGCCCACACAAAACGAGGGATTTGTTCGTGATTTCGAAGGGCGTGCGTGCCTTTCGAGCCGGCGCTGGGCCATCAATCGGCCAGGATCGCCCTTTGAAAAGTCATCCCAGACCGAAAAAGACTCATCGATGGTTACATCCGGCTCTAAACCAAACTACAAAAAGGCAACACGCCCACACAAAACGAGGGATTTGTTCGTGATTTCGAAGGGCGTGCGTGCCTTTCGAGCCGGCGCTGGGCCATCAATCGGCCAGGATCGCCCTTTGAAAAGTCATCCCAGACCGAAAAAGACTCATCGATGGTTACATCCGGCTCTAAACCAAACTACAAAAAGGCAACACGCCCACACAAAACGAGGGATTTGTTCGTGATTTCGAAGGGCGTGCGTGCCTTTCGAGCCGGCGCTGGGCCATCAATCGGCCAGGATCGCCCTATGAAAAGTCATCCCAGACCGAAAAGGACTCATCGATGGACACATCCGGCTCTAAACCAAACTACAAAGAGGCAACACGCCCACACAAAACGAGGGATTTGTTCGTGATTTCGAAGGGCGTGCGTGCCTTTCGAGCCGGCGCTGGGCCATCAATCGGCCAGGATCGCCCTATGAAAAGTCATCCCAGACCGAAAAGGACTCATCGATGGACACACCCGGCTCTAAACCAAACTACAAAGAGGCAACACGCCCACACAAAACGAGGGATTTGTTCGTGATTTCGAAGGGCGTGCGTGCCTTTTGAGCCGGCGCTGGGCCATCAATCGGCCAGGATCGCCCTATGAAAAGTCATCCCAGACCGAAAAGGACTCATCGATGGACACATCCGGCTCTAAACCAAACTACAAAGAGGCAACACGCCCACACAAAACGAGGGATTTGTTCGTGATTTCGAAGGGCGTGCGTGCCTTTCGAGCTGGCGCTGGGCCATCAATCGGCCAGGATCGCCCTTTGAAAAGTCATCCCAGACCGAAAAAGACTCATCGATGGTTACATCCGGCTCTAAACCAAACTACAAAGAGGCAACACGCCCACACAAAACGAGGGATTTGTTCGTGATTTCGAAGGGCGTGCGTGCCTTTCGAGCCGGCGCTGGGCCATCAATCGGCCAGGATCGCCCTTTGAAAAGTCATCCCAGACCGAAAAAGACTCATCGATGGTTACATCCGGCTCTAAACCAAACTACAAAGAGGCAACACGCCCACACAAAACGAGGGATTTGTTCGTGATTTCGAAGGGCGTGCGTGCCTTTTGAGCCGGCGCTGGGCCATCAATCGGCCAGGATCGCCCTTTGAAAAGTCATCCCAGACCGATAAGGACTCTTCGATGGACACATCCGGCTCCAAACCGTTAAACTTGCTTTGTCACGGATCTTTTAGTACCGAAATTATTGAACTTTTACTAATATTTTAATTGTTTCCTTTCATTATAGCAAGCTGCTTTGTCTAGGGAGTAAATCCGCGGGCCTACGAACTGTGTCCATCAACTTGTGCAGTGTGCGGATGAAATTGTTGGATACTACAAAGCTACGGAAGTATTGGAAGCTTGGTACTTATCACCGCTATATAAACTATTTGTATTAAACTAACTTGAATAAAATAGTTTGACTGCAACATTTGCGTATTTAATGTTACGAAAAAAAAGCAGTTGTGAACTCGACTAAAAGTTACTTATATCTAATGTCGAGTTATTTTCAAGTTCAAACAACTAATCTGAACCAGATCAAAACGTGTGCTAGTGAGGGGGATCCGCGAGCGTCTAGGTTTTTCGCGCAGTTTTTCGGTACCCATTAAGGTTTTTCGGTACCCATTAATTCCCACGGTAGTTGAAAGGGTCAGCATTTGTTCACCTACAAATAAGGACAGATATTTTTTATATGTAACCAATGCCCCCATTTTTTGATAATGGTCATTTGAAGGTCACTGTCACGAGCAAGTAGCGAGTTCGGTAGTACAGTTACTTTCCGCATTGTTTTCTTATGCCGGTTAAAACGTTTGTTGTATTACAAATTTTGTAAAAGCGAATTAAACAGCAACGAAAGGGAGTGAAGAATCCACATAACGGATATTCTTGACTCCCAGAGTGATAAGTGAATCTTATCACATCGTTATTTAATCTTTGATGGTGCATCATCCGGGTGTATTAGTCAAGTGAGTTTACTTTGTCTTATTTAGTCTGACAAGGGATGGTTTTCAACTCACCCGCGCCGATTCAAACGAGCTATATGGCATTCGAAAGAGCACCAAATTCTAAGATTTTTAGCGCAAACCAAATTTGCCAAACGACAATTTCGACGGAGTTATGAATTTTTAAAACCAAAAAAAGTCGGTTTTAACCAATTTTTAAACAGTCATAACTTTTTTTGCAGGAGGTCTATCGGAACGGGGTTGGTTTCAATCGATAGACAATTACTTAACCTAAAAAAAGTTTCTTATGGCCAAGAGCATTTGGCCACACAGTTTTGCGTAAAAGTTCATGCAAATTTGGCATTTTTCAATTGAATTTTGCCAGAAACTGGTTGACTTATGACTTTCGGCTATAATAAATAAATTTTAGTTCAAATAAATGTCTATCGATTGAAACCAACCCCGTTCCGATAGACCTTCTGCAAAAAAAGTTATGACCGTTTAAAAATCGTTTAAAATCGACTTTTTTGATTTAAAAAATTCATAACTCCGTCGAAATTGTTGTTTGGCAAATTTGGTTTGCGCGAAAAGTCTTAGAATTTGGTGCTCTTTCGAATGCCATATAGCTCGTTCAAATCGGCGCGGGTGACCTAAAAGCATTCCCTTGTGAATGTAATGTCAACTTTAAAGCTCACTTGTTTTTGAACTTTAAATTTACTTACCTAGTGAGCTTTATTAATCGTGAAAATTTCAGGCTAACACCAAAATGTTTATTAAAATGGTCTTAAAATGGTAACCTTCCATTGTTATGGCGTCCAGATAAGTATATAATGTTGAGTCCTACAAAGTTACAATCTTGTTTGTGACTTCAACGGCATGCAGAGATGCATGCATTTGTACGAGATTGGGCTTTTTTATTGTTTTTATAACCATCACTGTGATGGATCAATTAGCTGTGATATGTACTTTGTAACGTTAAATGTGACAACTATTACATTGTTAATTTTTGAGATTTTTTGTAATAAACTAAAAAATGTTTCAAATGACCTATTTTTGGTTTTTGTGTGGTTTGTTAGCAAAATCCTTTATTTGAAGAAAAGACACGGCGTAAAAAACCGTGAAAAAACGACTTCAGTATAGTGTTTAATGCATCATACAGAATGAAGAACAGTTTCTTTTGCGCCCACTGACCAGTTTCGCATTGGTCCGTCTAATTTCAAAACGCTGTTGATATTGCCAACAGTCACGACATAAACTCAAGGTAATCGGTGGCAATACACTATAGGCTACGACGTCCTTGACATGCTTCATTCAAATTTCAGCCGAATTAGTTCATGAAAACTTGTATAACGGTTTCTATGTGAAGACTATTCCAAAGTAAGAGCCAAAATGACGACGGCTGTATTTGGTTAGTCACGTTATGTTGCTGGCATCTATTACTGTATGAACTGACCCAAAGAAATTTGATCGAAAGTTTTATTTGAATTGAGGCATACGGTGGCGTTATCTCCGAGAATGCTTGCATTTTCATTTATGTTTAAAAAATGCATCTACGGTAACTACATTTCGCGTTCTAATTGTTTAAGTTAGTATTGCAAGAGAATACATACTTTGCCTTCCTGGTAACATGACGCTTCTGTAACTATACTTTTTTTTATTAAATTATAAACGCTGTAAACTACGTTTAAAGGTTGACATTAAGCTTAAAGTTTTACAAAACATGTAGTTACATGCTATTAAAAAGGCGAATAGTATTCCTTTGCAGTTTTCACTGTAGTCAATTATGCTCAAAACTTTAACCTATGTCAATTTAGACCCAGTAATCCACTTTATGTTCTAGTCAAAAACACCTTTTTGTATGTCGTACACTACGCAAAGAAAAAAATTGAACCTGCGTCATTTAAATAAGTCCGAATCATAATAAAAATGTAAGTTGTCACTACATTTACACAAAACCGGTACCAGGCATGCCATATGAACTTCAACCCCTGTAACAACTGTGATAATAATGAGCAAATCATTTTGTTATATGTAGTCTTCTTTTTTTAATATTTTTAACTTGTTGCAGAAGGCACAAGTAGATCACAATTTTTTTTTGTTTAATTTATCTATTTTAAACAGACAATGTACCAATAATACAACAAAATTCATGCTATGGCGTAGTCATATTGCCTTTTGGTTGATCGTACGCTACGCCAAGAAAAAAGTTGAACTTGCGCTATAAACAGCATACTATTGAAATCCACTTCATGTTCGAGTCATAAATGCTTTTGTGATAGTTGTAGGCTACGCCAAAAAAAAGTTGAACTCGCAGTATAAAGGTCCAAACCACATTAGGTAGGATGTCATAGCTAGCCTACTACTGTAACAATAACGATTCGTTTTGTTATAGTTTTCCTTTTTTGAATCTATTTTACTTTTCGGATCTCCGACAATATTCTATCGACAGCACAAGACGATCTTTTGGTGCATTGCTAATAACTTTATTTTGAAGTAAAGCCCATTGAGACGTTGTCTACCTTTTGTTCTACTCCTCAATGCTTTTTTATAAAGTGTAGACTACGCAAAGAAAAAAATTGAACCTGCGCCATTTAAAAAAGTCCAAACCACATTAAATATGTAGGCTGTCTTAGCATAATGTTTGCACAATTTAGTCTTTATTTCCATTTTGTCGGTAGTCTTATGGCAGCAGTAAGGTTGGAAAACTCTTTCCGACGTTGATTTATAAGACTACCGACCCCAAGAAAGTCAGTTTTCTTATATCAGAGTTCGCTTTATCATTTCACCTACATCTAATTTTGTTGACACCACGTGGCAGAAACAAAAAAACAGCGTGTTATAGTTCTTCAATCAGTGTGATTTGATCAAAAAGCGTGGTTTTAGGTGGTCCCTCTACTCTAGAATTTTGAAACGTGGTCCAAACTAGTATGGTACCAAACTCATTGACTCTGTTGATGTTTATAGTAATCCGCCAAAAATGGTACCATTTATGTGATTGAAGCGCGTGTTCGGAATACCCTTTTTAGCTAGTTAGTTTCTCAATGCTTCAGAGACCATCTTCTCGCGTAGTCGGAATTTGCAGTGCAATCGCTTTCAAAAACAAATGTAATGAAACCCGGGATTAAAAACCAATGTTGCGAGACGCGACAATGTTTATTTTGTCTTATTTTGTTCGGGGTTGAGTGGTAGAGCAGCTACGCGTCAGTCACATCAAAGAACTAGTCCGTCAAGTTTAAAGATAATTCAGTTCCCGCATAGTACATTCATTCTGATAACAGTTTGGTTTTTGCGTCTACTTTGGCGAGACCGTTGAAATCTTTTTTGTGTTCGGGGTGTATCTATATGTTAGCGCTGATTGTAGTAGATGTAGTTGACGAACGATTGTTCCCCTCTGCCCTCAACGGTTTGCATGCATGCACAGACCGTCGTTGTGTCTCTCACTATAAGACCTCGAACAAAAACCAAACATAATGGCTTGTCGGCAAGACCATTCAGCTCGTTTTTCGCTCTGATTTTGTTGAACTTGTTGCTCGTGGATTCACGTCGTTTCAATCCCGCCTTCCCTTCCCTTGGCAACAGAAGCCAGGTCCGCCTCTGTTTGGACGTGAGTGAGGGCTAACCATCTCCCTCCGGAAAACAGCTGTCTGGAGTCGGGCGGCAGATTCGTCTGGGAGCTCCCCCACTCCTTCTTGCGTTACCATCGATACCGCCGCCGAGCTTTTTGCCGCCGGCAGAGAGCCCACATAGTCACATACATCGTGTAGGTCGGTCGGTCATAGCCCCAGGCGCGCACCACCATCATCCGGCCTACCTCCCCACATTTGCCGGTGCCTACGGCCTTACAGACGTGACAAACTACAAAGAACGAACAAAAAATCATCACGTGTTTGCCCACTACCGCGCTTGCTTCCCCTTCACGTCCCTTTACCCCCTTCCGTGTGTCTGTTTCTCGTTGATGCAGCATCGTTGCGAATTGCGTACTTTTCGTTTTGAGCGTGTTATACGTATGGGAATACAGTTCAATCCGCATTCAAATAAGCCATTGTTCAGTTGGCCTTATTGAGACCTTCAATCAAACCGTGTACTTTACTCATCCGGTAGTTGTAACCAGCAAAAATGACAACACATAAAGGTTAGTTTTTGTGATCTACTTTAATTAGACATCCTTTTTGATGAATCATTTCGATTCGGTATCCATTCTTTCCACTTTTTACCTTAAAAGGCAATATAATTAACGCGTTGATTGATTTTTCAGAAGTTATCGGCGCTTGTCTTATCTGCGGCGAAGGTTTGTTTCTCCATCGTTTTTTGATAGCAACCATTAACCAACTCGTTTTTAGACGCCACAGGCAAGCATTACGGAGTTCAACCATGTTGCGCAGGTTGCAAGACATTCTTTCGCAGGTGCGTTCGCTCTTTTTTGTTTAAATTGACTAATGTGTTCACTTTCAGAGCCGTGATTCAGCGTCAGGACACAAAATGCCGTCGGCCAGGAGTCTGCGAAGAAGAACCCAGTGTACGGAAGATGTGCCGTGCTTGCAGATATGCAAAATGCCTTGAAATTGGCATGTCTAAAGAAGGTAAATACACCTTTTTATATATCTTTATATAGTTTTATTTAATTCTGACTCATTTCCAGCCCTTCAACCTCGTCGTGATCTCATTGGCTGCCGTCGTGTCAATCAGAACCGTCGTGCTTGCCCCACTGATGCCGCGGAAGAGCCGCCAGTCCCCCCTCCAATGACCGAAATTCAGATGGAACAGCTTCGATTCATCCAGCAATTGACCGTCACAGATGAGTCCATTCGTGAACGAAAGTTCGACATGATCCGGACTAAGATGGAGGCCAAAAAATTGGCCGAAATGATTCGTGAAGGACGTGTAAGTTAATCCACTATAATCCGCCTGTTGGCATTAAACAAGTATTTATATGATTACATCATTACAGATGTCAACAGACAAGTTTTCCGTCATGCTCGCGTCCGATATCTCAGCTGTGACTCAGGTTGAGATGGTCACCATGATGGAATGGGCTCAAACTCTTCCCGGATTTATGACCTTGCCTCTGGTAGATCGCGTTACGCTACTCAAACGGTTAGTATCCTTTACATGTAAACAATTTCGCTAATTCGTAGACGTTTTCCTAATCCTACAAGAATGTAGTTTTCGCTTATTTATCCTAAAACTACATTTCTCTTCAGCTTTGCGGTACATCATCTCATTTTGGAACACGGGTACTACACCGCTAATCTCAACGTAAAGGACGTCTGGTTTATCTCCAATGGGTATGTTTTTCACACCTACCAAATCCTATTTTCACGCTTTTTCATACTAATCTCCTTTGCTTTTTAGAAGCTGCATGCCCCGAAAGGTTAATCTACTTCCGGATGAATCCAAACGTGCCGTCACAGAAGACCGTAAATGGCGTCAAGAAAAACTGTACAACGAAATGACTAATCGTTGCATCGATGAAGTCGTCGATCCCCTCAGACGTCTGCAATTAACGCCAGAAGAGCTCTGTACATTGAAGATTATCATGCTCTTCAACTGTGGCAATCATTATCACACCGAGGACAGCATGTCGTTCCTGTCCGATGAAGCCCGACGCATCGTCATAGATTTCAAGAACAAGGTGATCGCAGGTCTGTTCCAGCACTACAAGCACACCCATCTGAAGAACTATGAGGAACGATTCGGCAACTTGATCCTCACAGTATCAGGTATCTTCTCCGCAGCATCAGCCATGTTCGGTATGTTTGACCTTATCTACAGTAACCCAGTTTTCAACAAACTTTTCTTTCAGAGAGTTATCAGGTGATGCGATTGTTCAAGATCGTCGTGTTCGACCAAATATCGGAACACCTTCTCTTCGATGTAGATGATTGATTTTCCCGTTGCAAAATGCTTACTTTAATAAATAAATATATTCCAATAGTTTCGTTTCTTAAACATGCGCGGCAAATTAATCCGTACTAACTCTGAAACATACTATTTGGCACTATGCCTAAATAAGAAATACTTTACACTATCCCTTATCCGTCTGATCTTTGAGAACGCATATACTTTGTTAAACTATCTCTTTTTTCTTGCCTTTACTTTTTTGTTGAATATATCTGTTAAACATTCTTATACTCTCAACCCTCTACTGGTTCCGTCTATGATTTCGAGTGATGTTAATTTTGAATTGTATGATGAGCGTTTATAAACAGTGAGTGTAGTAACCCAATATCGACTTTGAAGACATGAAGACACTTGACAGGCCAACGATTGAAATGTTTGCAACTATAATTCCAAAACAAGCCCTAAGGAACTACAAACGGGAACATAAATATGAAATAAGGAACTAGCGTACATAATTTCCGTCATTCACATGAGCTATAGTAAATGCAAACTATAAACTTCCTTATTGGGGGAGGTCTTTACAACATGTATAACAACCTTACAAAAGTCGGACATTGACCTTACTATGACTCGGGTAAGGCAATTTAAAAGATATTCTGTGGCTTTTGACAGTTTGTTCTAACGTTCTTTGGTCATAGTTGTAAATTATCCCAATATTATGATTTTATTGTGTGGTTAGTAACCTGAGTGAGATTGAATTGGCATAAATAGTGTCTGGATTCTACACTTTAGGCAAAATATGCAGTCGTACACGAAAAAATACGTCTTATTTTTGTTATTCCAAGTAAAGTGCTTTGCCTTTTTCATTACAGTATATCGTTATGTCAATCAACTGATTTATGTAATTTCTTTTTATTAAAAACGTTAACTTTATAGTAAACACTTGTTTTAAATGTTTTATTTTGTGCATAGACATCTATAAAATCATGAAAAGTTTATTTTTACATTTAAATGAACATCATTCAATGTTTCCAGGGTCTTATCACAAATTAATACATTATTTATTTATAGAATACGAAATCGGCATTATCGTATTATTTTATGCAGTTAAGTCTAATTACTGGTTTACTCCGACTATTCGAACAATTCATTATTTTGGTAATAACATCACATTTTCCATGCTTGGGAATAATTTCAATTAGAAAAACCAAAATAAACAAAAGTTCGGTCAAGTTCTACCCAAGTAAGCATCATAACGGCGAAGGTTTATTTACACTGTATCGTTCCTTTTTTTTATAAATCCCCGGAGTTTTACATTAGTTTAAATTAGTGAATCGCACGCAGGTTTCTGCAGGTGAATCTTTTCATTTTTGAGTGTTCGATAGTCAGATGGTTCAACTTGCTGTTTAATGACAACAAATGAACTTTGTTTATCCTGTTGCAAAAAATGCATTTTAGTACAAGAATACTCATCACTAGCAAAATGATACTTGACTCACCATGTTTGGAAAGTTTTGTGTATGTGTTGAGTTTTAAACTTAAATTTTGGTCAACTGTGGTTCATTAATCCCGTACAAACTGATGTGGGTAAACTTTTGTCTTCACCCACATTTTTAATTGTTTAGACAAAAATGATGAATATGTTCCTCTGTTTTAAACAGACTGCTTTACTTCCTTTTAATTCACGTAATTAGTTTCATTTTGCGTAGTATAAAGGTTGTAAATGCGTCATGCACAGTTAGCTGACCACTCTAGACATTTTTAAAGATTGAGGACCTGTAAATGGTTACAAGCTGTAAAATCCGGGCGGCCTTGCAGTTGTAAATGTCACAAGTAAAACACTCAACATCTTTAATATTTTTAGGTTTATTACAATATCCCATTTTGAACAACTCATTTTTCATGTTAGTATTGTTTATTTTTCATGGTTAAAGTCCACGTTCTCACAAGGGAAGGGCGCGACCTCATCCTGGCCGATTCGGATGAAATGAAAAACACAGATAGCTGATCATATTATAAGACTTTTCTGAAAATATTAGCTGCAGTTTGCCATTAGGGGCCGAGAACGGTGCCGTCAAAGTCCGAAATTTCGATTTTTTTGTGTTTTTTGAAAAATCATAACTTTTTTTTGGTTACTTTTTTTTGAACGCGGTTTAAAGGAAAAAACAGTTAAACATCTTATCTATACTTTCTTCTTACAGTTGAAACTAGTGTGAAAGCTTTGAAAGTGAGAAATATTGATTTTAAAAACATACACATTTGTGTACCACTGTTCTCAAATATGGCATTATGAAATTACATTATATTTTCACAAACTGTAGAGATGGTTTGTATTCATGTTGGTTTTAAACAGCGTAGCAAACGGTCAGATAGAAAAAAAGTTATTTGTAATTGAAAATTTAAATTTTCGGACTTTGACGGCACCGTTCTCGGCCCCTAATGGCAAACTGCAGCTAATATTTTAGGAAAGCTCTTTTTTTAGTGTTAGCTACATGTAATTTTCGTTTCATCAAAATCCGAGAGGGTAAGCTCGCGCCCTTCCCTTGTCAATGTCCCAGTTAATATTTTACTCCAAGTGTTACCCCCACGTGTCACGGTTGATTTTTTGAATAGGCTTATTTATTAAAAGTCAGGCCTTCATACCACCCTTTCTTACATTATTCAAAAAAACATGATGTAACGAACATCAGCCAAGATGTCAAAGTTAACATAGCGTGGTTGTTGAAACGTGTGAAACGCGTGTTCTTAAATTTTGTCATTTTTTCATGATAATATTTTTTATAGTACAAGATGAGTATGGTGGTAGTCGAAAAGGAATTTGAAGTTGCTAATGAGAATCATACCGCGTTTATGTGTATATTGTATATCGTCTTGGGTAAGTAGTTTTTCACTATTCTGCAAATTTCAACCTTATTTCAAAAATATTTTCAGGTTGTTTGTCAATAATAGCGAATTTAACAAATATTCTCGTTTTTATGACCAATCGTGAACTCAGGGCAAATTACATTTTTCATATCGTTGTTGATTTTGGCGAAATTGTAAATGGAATTTCCTACATTACGTGTGGCATTGGTCGAGGAACAGCTTATTTGAATGGAATATTTGCCACTCCTATTACTGTTCATGACTGCTTTTACACTGTAAGTGCAAATTTCAATACACTGACTTCATAAATGCTGACTTTTAATTTTAAGAAATATTGGCCTGTTTTTCTCATCCTTGGCACAGAGATCCCAGCTTGGATGACCATAGTTTGTGCTATGTAGGTTATTTAAAGAAATTGTGTTTTCATACCGATTGACATCTTTACAATTTTAGTGAACGTATTGTTGCCGTCCATAATCCTGCCAATTATCGCTTGTATTTCACGTACCGAAATAAACTTATACTCGTATTTGGCGCCCTGACATGTATTGGCGGAAGTTTAACTTGGGCGGCTATATCAGCTTTGTACGCTACAAGACTTACGTCAACCCAACATTGTGCCATTATCTCATCGACGGGACAAGCGTTTAGCACCTTCCACTTTGCATTTGTGCCGTTTGCTTACTGTGGATCGTTTTTGTCCTTATGCACGATTGCGTACGTCCACAAGGTCCGTATCTTTCTAATTAGCAATTGAAATGAGTCGTTCGTATTGCAGAAAACGGCAAGGAATATGCAAACCTCAGGCAAAAAGGGGCCTCAGCTTAAAGCATTTATCTTTATGACGGCTTTTGACATTATTTTGTCATCCATGCCGAGTATTGTTATGATTGGCGCGAGCTGGAAGTTGTTTGCACCCAATGATATCGTTGTCAGCATAACGTATTCAATGACAGGGTAGGAAGAATTCGTTTTTAAATAGGAATTGGTCTTATTGAATCCCGGTTTCAATTATAGGTTGTTGTCGCTTTGTCATGTTAGCATGAATGCCGTCTTCTACTCGGAATTCACAAAACAAGTGCGCAAATTGACACTTCGTGCGATGGGAATTCAGGTACTATCCTCCACTACAGGAAATAGAATTGGAGTGACATCGACAATTATGCATACGACCGGGGGCATGACCCAGGTGAAATGAGCATCATTATCAGCAGTCAATGAGGCTGGTAGCAAGACGCTCACCTCCAGGTTCCGATGTGGTCTAGTGGTTAGGATTTGTGGCTCTCACCCACAAGGCCCGGGTTCGATTCCCGGCATCGGAAGATAACTTTTTTCATTTGTCGTGATTTAATTTTTGTTAAACTTTACTTTTGCATTACCTTTTTGTATATACACTCGCAAACATACCACTGCGCCAAACTCCATGTAAAGAAAACTTTATAAATTTCATAACCGATCACAAGAACATCATGTTTTTGTGTTTATTTAAAAGATTTATGGTCTCATAGGCGTTCAGAAGTTACTTGGCATGATGCTTGGGAATTCGATATGGCGCACTCAATTCACTTGATGTCGGCCGGCGGCAGCGTTCGCGTCGCATATGGTGGACAAGGTCGCCAGTGAGTCTGAAGGCTTCTCCACAAACTGCACACACATTTTGATTGATGACACCATTCGTTTCAGATCCGGGTAAAGGCGCTTGGCTGAGGACGGCATTTACAATAGGGTTTGGGGCGGTTGTCTTCGGAGCGCTTGATGAGGACTTCATTTTTGGTGGTGTCGAGGGTATGGACATGGAAGCAGATGGAGGAAATCGGGCTCGATGTGGAGGCATCAGTTTTTGGGCTTGGAGCTGTTTTGAATACATGGCAATGACGGCCGGATTGAATGGTGGCATGAACATTGGCATTCGGGGGAACAGGTTGAAAGGTGGCATTGGGAAGGTTGGGGGTAATGGGAAGGTTTGAGGTGGGGGTTTGGGTACCTGGAAGGGGTACTGTAAGTGGGAACGGAAAAGATGGGCAAAACTGACCGGTGATGCAGTCTTCTTTGGCATGGAAAGATCAACAGTAACCGTCGATTCATCGTCAGATACGTCTTCGTCGTTTCGAAATGATGCCGTCATACTCATCCGGAAATGGAACTAAAACAGGCCCTTGACGAAAATTCTGGAACAGACTACCACGCAACGGCTGGGCAGCACCCTCAGGTGAGCTAAATATGCTAATTAGATGCTAATTAGCCCCTCCCCTCAGATCCGGCACGGAGTGTCTCGGCAAAACACGCTGCGCGCATACTTAATTTTATTTTAAATTAAGCAATACCGTATATTTAGTGGTTCAAAGGCACATGGGTCCAAAATCTGAGCTTTCTACCTCCTTTTTGTACTCAAACTTACTCAAAATCCACACAAAGGCTTAATCTAATCAACAAAAGATGCCTATTATAGCTAACTCTCACTTCCTCAAACAATGGCACTTTGAATAAGCCAGCCCTGCCTTCGAAAACGATACCGCCATGGGCCACACCACAACCAAGCTGTCACAACCGACTTGTCGTTCGCTCAACGCACGTTCGCAAAAATACTCAAAAAAACTATTCCGATGTGTCCATAAGCTAATAAAACAAACTCCCAAAAGGCATGACATCAAAACTAGCAAGTGCCGGCAACGATATTCCCCCGACATGCGAGTCATCAGTATAAACGTCTGTTTATTCAACAAATGGCCTAAACTTGATTTGACCATTGTAAACCAATATTTCAACGCAATATAATTAAAAAAGCCATAAAAAGCTCGAAAGAAAAACGAAAAAACACTAATTCGAATGCAAATTGATATATAGTTACCAAAAACAGGAGAATGAAGTTAAGATTCGCGACCCGGAGTTGAGATTCGGTTTATTTGAAGACGCTGAGGATACGGTCCATGAGACCCGGCGATCCGGTGGTGGCTTCTTCCTCGAGCGGCCGGAAGTTGTAGCCGATACTGCGCATGCCGATGGGGAGATTGCTGGAGCCATTGCTGAGGGACGGACGGGGACGCGGAGTGCTGGGAGTTGGATCCAGAACGAGACGGGACTGCGTGGGTTCTTCTCCGGGCGGCGATGGGCGTGTGATCGAGCGATAATTACGCGATCCATCATCGGATGAGTTGATCTTGTTCAGGTTACGAGTCGGGACAACACCAATCATGACACCAGGGGCCAGCAGATGGCCATTGCGTTCCAGGGCCTGTTGGACGTGGACAATGGTGCTGTAGCGGATGAGAATCCAGTTGCCGGGACGAGGGACGTCATGCTTGACGATGGTGCCATGACGACCGAACAGTTCAAGCACATCTTCTTGGTAGGACGGTGAAAAGCCGAAGACGGTGACCCAGAAGTCTTCCTCGTCGGGATCCTCGACAGTACGCGATTCAGGGGTTGCCACATCATCGAGACGGGGACGCTTAACCTGGGGGCGAGTGTCTCTCAGGAAACGCAACGGAGGGCCACTACGGCCGGCTTCGACCTTCGTCTTGCTGTCATTGTTGGCTGAATCGTTGAGTCGACGAGATGTGAAGATATCCCTCGACTGGTCAAGGTATTTGAGACGCGACGGGGTACGTTCCACCGGTTCACGGCGCGGGAGATCGGGAGAGAAGGATACCTTGCGACGGCTTTGGTCATTCTCATTGTTGGCTTTACCTGAAACGTCGACTTTATATATAAATTTGGCGCAAAACAGTTGAAAATATATAAAAATAACGTACTTTTCAATGCATTCCGCTCGGCAACATTACCAAAGAGATACTCCTTGCAATAGCGTTCACCGTTCATGGATATTTGGGAGACCGGGACAAGACGAGGATCAGCAGGAGGCGACTTATTATCAGATCTCAAGAGGGAGTTCGAAGAGTTGTTTCCATTCGTCGATGACATGGCAACAGAGGCATTCGGACCGACTCCAGGGCTGTTGAACCCTTGATTGTGCAAGGCGCGAAGCCGCAAATCACCGGCAGGAATGGGCGTTGATGCAAGGTAGATCTGACGACGGCCACGGAGCGGCGGACGCTGCTGATTATCACTGCCTCCAAACGTGTTGCGACGACTCAGGTTGGCTTGGCTGCCACTGTAGGAGTAGTTCGAGCCCGGCGTCTGCATCGTCTGGAAGATATTTAGGGTTATCGAGGTGTGATTGAAGTGGGGAAAATTGTGAAACGTGAAGAGTGAAAAAAGTTTTGGGTAGCGAGACCGAAACGCGCGCGTTTTTCAGTCAACGTTCGACACACTTTGCCAACACTCTATATTGTTGGAAATAGCTAACTTGCTCATTGCCGATGGCTTTGATCTCGAAAATGGAGCTTTCAAGCCTTGTTCCGCCAATTTATATCAAACTTATCAATCACTTGACAGTCTGAGAACATAATGAATACGCTAGAATTGGTTTTTTGCTGTTATGTGTCCAATATTTTGTAAAAGAAGTACGATTTGAGTCAATTTTGACTTGATTTTAAACTGTTTTTATATCATAACGATAATTTCCCGTCAATTGAAACACCTTCAATGTGTTTACTCAACTTTTAGATTTAAATGTCCTTTAATTCCGACCAGCAGACCTTGGACGAGTCCGAAGGCTCTCGTTCCACCCTTCAAACAGACGGAGCCAAGAAGAGTTATACTTGGGTGCCCCACGAGACTGAAGGCTTCGTGCTTGGCAGAGTCATTGAAAAGAGCAAAGAAACTGTTGTTGTGGAGCTGGTTGAAACAGGAGTCAGAATGGAATTCCCTTCCAAGGATTGTCAGCCAGTAAATCCGCCAAAGTTTGACAGTGTTGAGGATAAAACTGATCTCAAATGTACCCCTGAAGCGTCAGTCAACGTCCACGACAGCTGCAGCAAGTGCATGAAAGCCGAGGATGATGACAATGTGAGCATGACCGAATCAGAACAAGAATTTCAGCAAGATCTCGCCAAACTGGATGAATATACCAAGAAGTTTGAATCTTTAACAGAAAGCCTAGTAAGTGTTAAACGTTTTCGTCTTTACCAACAGTTTACTTTTATATTCAATTACAGAAGAGAACAAACCGTATGTACGAGGCCTCCTTGAAAAAAAATAAACCTATTTGAAACACATCCTTTTCGCGCCACGTCCCAATCGTCTTGCCGAGGCGGAATCACTTTTCTCACTTGAAAGCGCTGGTCATGTCTGTATATTTAAACGTTGTTATTGATTGTTGATTTATCTCGTTTCCCCAATAAAATCCCTTTGGCCAAGCTAAAATCCGGGACGTCTGTTAACTGATGCATCAGAGAGCCAATGGCAAAGAGTATCAGCCATTGTGTCAAAGTTTTACAAACGTTGTTCACCCCGAGATTGTTGGAACTCGAACCCTGCGTTTCACCAATGGTTTTAAAGGAAAAATATATATAACTCATACTATCAAAGTTACGACTGATGGGAAACTGCAGCGCAAAGATGTGAAACGTGAAGAGCGAAAAACGCGTTTTCAAAGCGACGTTCGGCACATTTTGCCAACTTTCTATATCGTCGAAATCGGCTGACTTGAAAAACTACGCCGATGGCTTTGATCTCCTCCAAGCTCGAAAATGGAGCTTTCAAGCCTTGGTCCGCCAACTCACATTACTCTTACCAATCACCTAACGGTCTGTGAACATACTGATGTCATTCATCACATCGAATTTGATTCGTACAGCCGGAGATTGGCGCTTGTTTCGAGTGATAAGACCGTCAGCATCTATGACAAAATGCCGATGAACAAGGGCTGGACGAAGACTGGCACCTTTCGAGTAAGTTCCTCTACCTTCTACATCAGACGAAGTAACTAATAAATTTATAATTACAGGTTCACGGCGGCGCAACATGGAAAATTCGCTGGGCACACGCTATGTATGGACAAATTTTGGCGACAGCCTCGTTCAATGGCAGTGTATATATTTTTCAAGAGAACTCATCGAGTAAGGCACTTGGGCTTTGCTGATTAACTTTATTAATATATAACACTTGCAGTGAATGATGATATCGAGGAGCGGGACATCGGTGTGAAGAACAAAGCCCAGTTGATCGCGTTCACTTGGAAAGAGAAGGCTCATATCAACAGTGCGAAGCCAACAAACATCACTGATATCCGTTTTGCGCCTCATTTCAATGGACTCATCCTTGGTGTTTGTAATGGCATCGGTCAAGTCAACATCTATGAATGTCCGGGGCCGGATAATCTCGATAACTGGTCGCTGGTCCAGCGAATGTCCATATTCAAGCCTCGTCGGTGTACATCCATCGCATTCAGCACAGATCGATTCAGCACGTTGCTTGTTGCTGCTTGTAGTGATGATGATCGTGTTCGGGATAATAAGAATGTTGCCATATTTGCGTTTGCTCGGACGGAACAACGGTAATTTCAAATTTTTTAAATTTGTCATTTTTATATATATATTTTCTATTTCAGCATACCCTTCCCCGAAGTCATTTACTTCGTACCCTCTGCCGATCTCCCTGTGCATCTCCCACCAGTCGATCTCGAGTTCAGCCCCTCTGGAGCCTTTGAATTCCAAAGGTTGGCCGTCGCCGTTGGCCCTGCGGTCATCCTCTATCACATCTGTGTGATCGAACAAGCCCCGAGTCGGCCTGACTCTCCGCTGAGCACTATATCCGAGAACAGCGTCAACACTGTTATCAATGTTCCTGTTCCGAGTTGTTCTAATAATACTTCCTCCGCAAGAACAGATGACGATTACAACTACGATGATGAGGAAGAAGAATCCCTTTCCGATGTTGTTGCCATGGATTCTCTGTACGGTATGCTGTTTTCGGACAATAGCAAGGATTCGTCGAAACAGTCGAAGAAGAACGTGCATTTCAACTTTACTACATCCAGCCAGGGAAGTACGATGTCAAAGAGCGAAGTCACGACGACATTTGGAGAGACTGAGAGTGATAAATCCTTCCCGATTCCACGGATTGTCCTTCCACATAAATCTACCAGCAGGCCAGAACCATCGCCGGCGAGCCCAGAACCCGAGGGTCAGAAGTCGTTGAAAAGCGAGCTGGCTGCCGAGGAAGAAGCCGCTGATGATGCGGATTCTGAGACGTCTGAAATCACGACAGGGTCGACCGATACGAAGAGCGTGCCTTCGCCATCTCGGGCTCGTGTCGACCGAAGGCCGCTTTGGAACTCTACCGCCACACCTTCCCAGAAGAGCCATTCTGCCATCTTTAGCGATGATGAAGCATCCGCGCCGCCTCCACTCATTCGACGGGATTTCTCAACCTTCACGCGTAAGAAGCCAGTGGAACCTCCGAAGAAGCCTGAACAGGTGAAGATTGAGATCCGAAGGAAGGGCAAGCCAAAGGCAAAACGGAAGCGAACACCCGTGCCGGACAACAAATCCACCGATGACGAATCTCAATCAAGACCCACAACGACGACGACGGATACTATTTCCTCCATGTCGACAATTTCAACCGTTTCATCGACCGTTTCAAACAATACCTCAGAATCCTCCGCTCCAGTCGAAGCTGTCCTCACCGCGGTTCGAAAGTTGACCAAAGATAGGCGAGTCCCAAACCTGCTCCAGACTGAACCTATTCCCCTTCCGCCACCATCCCTAGCCGTCGAAGCCAGAGCTACTCCCGAATTTAACATCGTCGAAGGCCGTAAAGAGTCGGCCACCATTCAAATAGACATGCCACAGCTATCTACCTCTGCCGAAGACGCCGGAATCATCTCCGATGCGCTAGTTGAAGAGGACGACTTTGAGAACGTGCAGATTCTGATGGAGCGAAAGGCGGTCCTAACGTCCGATCGATCTCAGGTTTGATATTCTTTCTTGTTTTTCTAGACCCTTCCTTTTCATTTCATTCGGACCCAGTGATGAAACGATGCTTCCCATTTCAGGTGAAACGCATCACTTTCAATCAGACAGGCACTCTTCTCACAGTCGTCTATGTGGATGGCCGCGTTCGCGTTTGGAAACGTGTCAATCCGATGTTGTGGCAATGCGTTAGTGTGGTCGATCCGCCTATGATTAAGGGCAAGGAAGGCCTTGAGATTACTCACGAACAGGCTTATTATTAGACTGTTTTAACCTAATTTTGTATTTTTTCAAATTGCTCAGTTTGTTACTTTTTGTAAACTAACCTGTTGTATAATATTTAACATAATTAAGTAAATTTGTATCCTTTTAAGTTGTTTGTTCGAGATTTACGTGTGAAAATCGTAATGAAATATCTCTATCTGCGTGGGTTCTACTGACTTACTTCCGCAATTATGCAAAATAACGCACCACAATTGCGGCTTTGCCCTTTGAATCTTTGCGCAGGTTGATCAAACGTGTTGATCTTTACGGCGCATGGCGGGTTCGAGCTGTTTGTATACCGCATTAGACAGAACCACACTACTGCTGTGGCGGCTTATCACGAGCGTTCATCAAGGAGGACGACCGTCATTGAAGGTCAACGATCGGCCAATGTCGGTCGCGTCCGTTGTCTCTTTGTTTCCTTTCACGTCGTCCATTCCTTCACAAAAAATGCACTCTCTTATGTTTTTTATTATGACAGCGTGCTTAAAGTGCATTCATAAAAGGGTAAATGAATCATTTGTGTTTCAGACGGCTTCGTTTACGCTTGATTGACACTTCTATTGTACGTGAAAATGAATCCGGCCCTGAAGACGCTTGTTGAGAACTATTTGGCTTGGGATAAGGTCAGTGACATTTTTATATAATAATGTTGGTGAATCATATTCAAACTGAATTTTAAATTTTCAGAATGCCAAGACCCGTGACGAGATCCAAGCCCTCTACGACCAGAATGACACCCAGAAGCTCACGGACCGTCTCGCCGGCCAGCTCGCGTTCGGCACCGCTGGTATCCGCGCTCGTGTTGAAGGCGGTTTCAAGCGCTTGAACTACCTCACAGTCATCCAGATCACCCATGGCTTTGCTCGCCATTTGCGTGCCTCTTTCGGTGAAGGCCCCATCAGCGTCGTCATCGGCTACGACGGCCGTTTCGACAGCAAAGCCTTCTCCGAATACGCCGCCAATGTGTTCATCAAGAATGGCATCAAGGTCTACCTCTTCTCCGAAGTCGTTCCCACGCCAGTCACCGCCTACGCTACTGAGCATCTGAAGTGCCAGGCCGGTCTGATGGTGACAGCTTCGCACAACCCGAAGGAAGACAATGGCTACAAGGTCTACTGGGACAACGGCGCCCAAATCATTGGCCCTAATGATACCGAGATTTGCCGTTGGGCGTATGCTGAGCCGCAGCCGAAGGATGAGTACTGGCAGAAGGAGGACATTTACACCTCGAACTTGTTGGCATCGGCCGATCCGGCTATCACGCATTACATGGAGACGGAATTGCAGCGTGTTTTGTTCAAGGATGCCAATGCGAAGACGCCGTTGAAGTTCACGTACTCCGCTTTCCATGGTGTTGGCTACAAGCTGGCGAAGAAGATGTTTGAAGGTTACGGATTCCCCGCTGAGAGCTTTGTCGTCGTCAAGGAGCAAGCTCTGCCTGACCCTACTTTCCCGACCGTCACGTTCCCGAACCCGGAAGAGGGTGCCAAGGTTTTGAAGCTGTCCTTCGACACTGCTGACGCTAACAACAGTACTGTCATTCTTGCCAATGACCCTGATGCGGATCGTATTCAGCTTGCTGAGAAGCAGCCTACGTAAGTTTTCTAAAAGTTGCCTAAACATTCAAGACATCTTTCTTTTTAGCGGCGAATGGCGTGTCTTCACCGGCAACGAGATGGGCACCCTCCTGACCTGGTGGGTCTTCAAGAACTGGCGCGCCAAGAACCCCAACGCTGACCTCAGCAAGACCTACATGCTTAACAGTGCCGTCTCCAGCCAGATCGTCAAAACCATCGCCGATGCCGAGGGCTTCAAGAGCCGCGTCACGTTGACTGGCTTTAAGTGGATGGGCAATGTTGTGTGTGACATCCGCAAGGAAGGCGGTCAAGTCATTTTGGCGTGGGAGGAGTCGATTGGCTTCATGCCTGGCAGTTCCATGGACAAGGATGGCGTGATCTCCGCGGCCATGTTCGCTGAACTCGCGGCCTGGCTTCACGAACAAGGTGTCTCGCTCGCCGCCCAGCTTCTCACTATCTACAAAACTTACGGTTTCCACTTGGTCAAGAGCTCCTACTACATCGTGCCCAATCCGTCTGTGACGGCCCAGATCTTCTCGGACCTCCGTACCGGTCTCAACTATCCCAAAGCTATCGGCAGTCAGGCTGTCAAGTATGTGCGCGACTTGACGACGGGATACGATAATGCACAGAAGGATAACAAGGCGGTATGTTTATTTCCAAAAAAATGAACGATTAGGATGAAAATTACGGTATTTCAGGTTCTTCCTTTGTCTACATCTTCCGAAATGGTTACTTTCACTCTCGAAAATGGCTCCATTGCCACGCTTCGTGCCAGTGGCACCGAGCCGAAAATCAAGTATTACATTGAGTTGAAGACAGAACCCGGCAAGGAAGACGTTGCCAGTGTTCAGAAGGAGCTGGCCCAGCTCGAAACCGATGTCGTCCAGACTCTCCTCAATCCCTCCAAGTACGGTCTCATCGCTCGTGCTTAAAGCCATTGACTCACTTTGTCTTACTTTTGACTAGCAAGTGTCTTAATCTAATTATTTCGAGATCAATATTCAAATAAAATATGGGCAAAGTATTTTTTGCAAAATAGACACAGATGATTATTATCAATGTTTTATGACCAACAATACATAACTATTGCAACAAACAAACAGTATTTACCCCTGACGAGATTCCCGGAAAATTCTATCCAAAATCTCAGCAGCGTGGTCCCAGTCTCGCGGGACATCCGACAAGTCCGTCATTTCGACATCTTCGTCGACGACATGAGCTTGGGTGTTTGGGGTTGGGTCTCGGTTGGAGTTCATGGGGTGGATGAATGCCGCTTCATACTTCTCGTTGAACTGCTTCACCTGGCGAGAACTGCTAACGCCGTAGATATTCTGTTGTTGTTGGATGGGCGTGTAGGAGTTAGAAGTAGCTGTAAGTTTACGAATTATATAAGTTCAGATCAAGGAATATAAAAGAAACTTACAACTTGAGCCTTCATTACGGCGGTACAACTCATAAAAGTGACCCTTGGCCGGGTGCATAGGCGTTCGATCATCATGACGGTCCAGCGAGTCATTGGGCTTGAAGGAAGGTGCCTCACGCAATGGGTGGCTTGAACGGCCTGGGAACGTCGGCGAGTAGGAACTATCGTTCAGACTACGATCAACCTGACACTGGTTGGAATTGACTGGTCGGCGGGGCTCGTACTCGGCTTCACGGCGTTGCTTTTTTGGAGGAGGGCCTTGACGATACTGGATAGGCAGACCAGGGGTTGCGAGCCATGCTTTGGGATAAGTAGACCGAACAAGCTTGAGGTGTTCTGAGGTGACCGGATACATTGGGGCTGATACCTGGAATACAACAGCAATTACCAAACACTGCCGTCGACGCACGCCCGAACAACAAACACGGACTGTTATGAAACGCGTGTACGAGGAAAGTGGGATAAAGACCAAAAAGAGGACAGATAAGTGCGAACGGTCCCCCTTCCTCTGTCCACTCGTTTTACGTTCATGTTTTCCTTTCAAGATCGCGCTCTCGTTTCATGAAACGTATCTGTCAGTGGACGACTGACGGCTCAATTGCTGCTTCTTCCTTTCTTACTTGCATCAAACCCGCTTCTTTGCAACGTGCGTCGTTCACAGACTTGCACTTTTTCCGCCCGCATTTCGTCCATTGTGTGGGACACGTTTTCAATCAATCGGGAGTCCGATCAATGCAGTGCAAACGAAATTCATCGAGAATTCGTCGATATACGTCAATACTGCTAAATGCCGTTGGCACACGCCTTCTCAGGAAGCGTGCCGTCATGAATTTCACGTGTCTGATGGTTTCAATTGACTTTTGAGGGTAAATTTGATGCAATATTGGCTGTTGAAAAACGCAACAATTGCATTCATACGTTCCTTTATATATTTATATATATATATAGCTAATCTGTACAAAACTTTTGCAAAAAAGTGTTCCTTTATCTAATCCATGTAGGCGGTCACGTCATTATATCGAGCTTAATTGCGTTTTCGATCTCTGTAATCTTGTCTGGTTTGAAAAAAAAAAACAAATTTCCGTGTACATGTAAATGCTGAAAGAAAGTCATTAAGTGGCTTTACGTGTTGTCAAGTCCCTTTACACGCAGCATTAACTTTCTTTTCCACCAAATTTCAAGTGAGTTCAGTCTGTTGGCTCGCTTTTTTGGCGGCCAGTTCACTCGCCATTCCGCGAAAATGGCGCAAAAACTGTGGAGTGAAAGAAGGGCGATCGCGGTCGCGTTTTGACTATTGCCAACAAGGAACCATTTTGCGTTTTGTTCCTGCTTGCCAACGAGGATCAGTCATCATTTCACGAGCAGCTGTTCACTGACGTCGTTGGTTCCGGCCTCACTAACTGCACTTCCATTCATTCGTCTGCGCGAAGCTTGTTGTCTTTGCAAGCCCCATCCATCGTCTGGTCGACCTGTTATTTTCGTTGCTTTTATCCCGAGGAAATTGCAACATTGATCCCAGTTCGAGCCATGATTGCCCATTTTGAAGCGATGATTGAGAAGACTCACCAATACTTCAGCATGCTGTCGCTCTCGGCCAGGTCCAAGCCCAATAACAGTAAGTTTTATTGAATTGTGTACAGCTTCACGTGAGTATGAATGACATTTTTCACCGGTTTCAGCTTCGCGTTATCCCTCCTGGGCTCTGCAAAAAACGTTGGCCCGACAGACCTGCGACGACACATATATTAACCACTTTGGCAGTTTGAACCTGCCCTAATCACGCTCTTCACTCTAACTTTGCTTATCATTTGTTACTTTTTGAATTTATTCGTTAAAATTTTGCAATTTTGTTATTCTCATTTCTATTTTTACTGGTATACATCTATTGAAATGCAATAAACGACAGATTACTCATTTCGTAACTCATTGATTAACATAACATTACCAAATTCGGCGTCAGTAAGCCTATCTTAGGGGGGCGTCCAAAAATTAGGGTAATGACGCGAGTATGTGCAGATTTTTGTCGAGTCGGTCGCCTTCAGGACCCTCTAATGACGCCTTACAGGCTTTCACCCCTTTCATAAACGGATTAATTACATTAGGCACTTATTGGCAGCTGAGACACTCTGGGAGGCCTCCTACAAATTATTACAGTGTATATAAGGAAGCCGAATCGCCTTTACCGGCAGATTCCACCATCCGGCGGAAGAGAATAGCCAAACCAAACCGACTTTGCTTCGCCGGATGGCGTGGTTGCTTTCAATGGACGCTTCGGATGTCTTTACATCATTGCGATTTGGTTCCGCTGTGGAAGCCCAATGACCTCCAGTCTAAAAAAGTGCCTTCATGATGTTGCTCCATGGCATCAATTAGAAGGCTTTTGTTCGAAGCCGCGTTGTCTGAAATCCTTTTTGGCTTGGACTTTGTCTTCCTTTTTCGTGATGACGATTTCAGTCGTGGCTGCAGGCTTATCTTGCAGAACGACGGAAACTGTTTGTTCGAGAGCTGTTTGACGGATTTGAAACTTTTTAGGTAACAAGTCCCGCTACGACAATGAAGTACTGGATGGTCATCGCTGCTCTTGTCGTGCTGGTTGCACAGATCTTTGCCTACCCGTCATATGTAAGTTTGCATAGTCTTATCAATAATTAGAATCACAGAAAGCAATTACCAGTACGCTCATTGGCAATTCCAGGAGTCAGATGCGGCCGCCAATGAAGAAGTCCTAGGCCGAGTCTACCGCACCATGTTGTTGAAAGCGAAACGGAGTCGTAAGTATCTCTAACAAAAGACATATCAAATCTTATCAAAACCAATTCCAGCCAGCATCGGTCTTTCCCTAGCCGAGTACATGGCAAGCCCCCAAGGCCAAGACAACTTCCACTTCATCCCTTCCGGTCGCAAGTAGAAGGTGACAACTGAGAATGCCATTAGATCCTTGCATCTCTGAGAATACCGTATTCCCCTCCCTTCCACATCCAACAAGCAAAATGCCGTGCTCTTGTCTATCAACTAAGATCTCTCATCCCTGACAATGGGATATCCTTCTCCTAATCTATTCACCCATATATGCACAACAAGATCATGTGTTCATAAAAATATCGCTGTCATGTGCGTAAGCCTTCATTCAATTCAATCTGTCCTTTTACCCTTATCGCCAGTTAACTAAAGTGTGATCGTGCAACATAACCATCAAGTCGAAAAAACGCCGTGTCGTCTGATTTAGAAACAAAACTAAAAATTTTCGGTGTCCTAATTTGCTTTGCATTGTTTAATTACGAAAATTGTCACTCTTTGAATGTTTTAATTTAAACCATACATGGATGGAATAAACGTTGGTACTGTAGCAACTGTTATTGAAGAAGAGAGAAAGTGCAAGTGATGAAACAAGCATACAAGAAGCTGATCTTTGACAAATGTACGTAGCTAATCGCAGATTCGCACGTTTTGCTTGCGCTTTTCCACACCAAACACGCAGATATCTCTTTTTTAATTCAAAGAAGAACTCTATCAACTTTTGAATTATACCCAAACAAACAGCAACTCCCGCTCGATCCACTGTACTTAATGTCGCGCATGGCTGCACATACGGCGGGCCGAGAAGGAATACTGAAGCATTTTGAGCAGATTAAAGCGTTTCGGACTAAGAACTTTTTCAAACAACCGCTACCGAACATCAAAGCAATGTCTTTGGTCCTGCCCCCGCACATCAGTATTCAGTAGTAAGGCAGCTTCGGGTCCTTTGTCGTCGACATTATTGGTGGCTGTCACTATGGTGTACTTTTCTACTTCGCTCCTGGCTGGCAGCACTGATAACTAACTAACTGCGCGAATGGGATATTGTGACCGTTGTAACGGGCATTGAATGGCATTCTCTATGCCACTTTGCAACGAGCACAGCATCTCAGCGATGCAATGTTAGCCCGGACCAGCCTTGATGTACTTTTACTTCGTATTTTGGACATGGGCATTTGACGTGGCTGGTCTCGTTTCGCGTGTACACGAGAAACTTGTTTTACGCACATTTGTCTTTGCATTGAAGTCAAGGTCAGTATCTTTTTGCATTTTTACACAATATAAAACTTTATTTTACCATCTTTGATTGAAATGAATATATTTGGGACCTGTACAGGATCAATATTTAGTCTTCCGCACAAGGCGGGACTAGCAAACTGGGAATGATGACATGTCCATATGATTTGTCGTCGTCTTCGTTATAGATAGAAATAAAGTCAATGTCAAAAGTACGATAGGATTTTGGTAGTCTCAAAAGGACGTCTTCACCATTGTATGTTCGGAGGGGTTCATTGCTAAATTTAGGGTTAAAATTTGAAACTTTCAACAAAGCAGGTTTGAAAAACTCACATCGTATGACCAATGACTTCAATGCGAACTTGTTTTTGAATATTGTGTGGAAAGTCGCCAATTCCAGCGTAGAAGTATGTATCTAGAATGAAAAATGTAGCTTACAACAACTATGTTTGCTTTGAGCTTACTCGGTGTTGTGTCATTGGCAATGAAAACAAATCCGGGAATCAAAACAGTGTTGCAATTCAAGATTTGAACTCGGTATGATGTAACATTGTGGGACCATCCACTAATAGGCGATATTCTTTCTTCACGTGGGGGGTCAATGTTTTTCAATGAAACAAGTGGAATGCTTGTCTGATCGCACTGATTGTAAAGCCCGATCCAAAGGTAATCAGTAACTTGGGCACCGTTTGTAAGTGTGAACGCAGCAGCCTTATCAGTGATTCGCGGCAATTCAAAGCGCGGATTAATTGGCAGCGGAACAGGTTTCTTCGTTGTCGTCGGGCGTGCGGTTGAAGTAACGCCATCTCGAAGCAATTGAAGTCTCTCTTGTCTGCGAGCTTCATGGGGATCAGGAATGACCCAAAACATAGGAGTCGACCCATCAGGACTGACTGTACTGGCAGATAGAAGGTTCCAGGTACCATCGGCTTTGTTGTCGTTGTTGTTGAAAGCTGTAAAGAAAAAATGTTAATTGATAAAGTTGTTGAAAAATAAGCTTACTCTTTCTAGCTGGTGCTCGCCGAATTTCGCTCTCTTCTGGCAATTTCCGACGCAAAATCGTTGGCAAGTCCGTCGAAAGATGGACTTCCTTAACTTCTTGTCGAGACAGAGGGCCAAAGAAACGCGGGTTGACATTGTTAGGTTTCCGGTAGTGACGCTCTTCCTCTGACATGACCATGATACCGGGGCCTTCACCGGATTCTGATGATGACCAACGAGTGATAGGGACTCGTTGGGGTTTGTTTGAGACTGGACGAGTTTTGTTTCTGAAATGGTAAAGGTGCGTAAAAAGCATGACTTTTGCTAGCAAAACCATACTCGAACAAGATAAGCGGCTTGTGTGTAGAAGTAACAGCTTCTGTCGTCTCAACCGTGGTAGTAGAAGTCGATTCTGGTGCCGACGTAGTTGTACTTTCTTCCGTCGTAGTTGTCGCTTCGGTCACTGTTGTAGTCTCAGCTTCAGTTTCAGTCTCAGTTTCTGTTATTGTTGTTGTTGTTTCCGCCACTGTTGACGTTGTTGTTGTTGCTTCATTTGTAGTTGTACTTGGTGTAGTCGTCGGCTCCGTTGTCGCCGTGATAGTGATATCCTTTGCCGGCTGTGTTTCTTTATTCTGCTGAATATGAATACCAGAAAACGACCCTTCAGTATTAATATTCGTCGGCCGATTTTCCTCATCTCCAGGTTGCATGAAAAGATGCCCCAGTTGTCGAGGTACTTGCCACATTCCAAACTGCCTCTTAACCCTGACCAACAAAGGTTGCGCGATGCTTATCAATATACCATGTCCCGGTATCACATCTTCGGTATCTTCTGGCCTTGGTGGTCCGATCATCATAGCCGTGCATCCCAGCTGTCGCGGATGATGCGTAAAGTGATTAAAGACGACCGTGAATTCATCTGCTGCATACACTTCCGCACTGGTGCCAGCGGCACTATAGTGCAATGCGCCTAAGGGCACACCATAGTACTCATCTGGGTCTTCTTCGACTAAAATAATGAGCTTTGTTACATGCGTAAGTTAATTATGCCTAAAAAGAGACATAATGGAAATACATTACCCGATTCCGGCCGAGCAAAATTAATTATCAAACAAAAATAAACAAAAAGCAGCCGCATAGCGAGGTAGCACGCCACGTTTGGTGATCTTGCCATTTGCGTTTGCCGATACGCGTGTAGTTGAACTAGCTCATCAGTAAACGATTTAGGTCAGTGTCGCTCTATCTTACGTTTATCGCATTTGATCCACTAATTTGTTTGTGTGCGTCCTCAATTTTTGCACAGTCTTCTCTTTAAACAGATAATCGATGTCTCATGGAAATGAGCATCAGGGTCGTAAAATGAGAGACTGAAAATGTAAGACATACGTCCCATCAAACCGTTTGAATACATACAGTCTTTATTTATTGTTTTTCGTCATAATAGTGAGAGAATGTGGGTTTTTCAGGATGCACAAAAAATCGGGGGCAAACAGATGAAGAACGAACGGAAAATGCAAAGGTTGAAAGGGGTAAGATGGAAATCCACAGACTAGAGTATTATTTGGTTGACGTAGGTATGGCACAAATATTGAGTTGGTTGAGTTTTGAGAGGGAGAAGGAGGTCAGAATTTCCACGCAGGGCGCTTCTCAGACTTATCCATCGGCTCGGAGCCTTCTTTGGTCTTGCGCGCAAACAAAGGTCGTGATGGAGAAGCCCGACGCGACGTTTCACGCTCTTCAGCTGGACGTTCGGCGTCGATGGGGGACAATAGATTTCTGAAAGATGAAAGGATCCATGAGCATGTTGCAATACCAATTCCGGATGACCTTCGAGAAGTGTGCTGTCATTTTGCAAGTGACGTTCCACTTCCTTATGAAAACGGATGAAAACCTACTTTGACGACGTTGGTGATGGTGAAGTCGGCTCCGGAGAAAGGAACTTCGTTTTTGATGGACTTCGATCACGCAAACGGGTTAATAAGCTCGGCGATTTCGCACGTGTTGTCAGTGAGGTTGCTGCATTCTTCTTGATCAGTTCTTTTTGCTCTCGCTCCTTTTTCTTTGCGGCTTTCTTGGCATCTGCCGCGTCAATCTTGGACTCTCGACGCTCTTTCTTGTCTGTCATCTGTGATACCAATGTTTGAAACATGTTCTTATGGCACGTCACTGGAGGTTCACTCGATGTCGACCCCATTACGGTGACGCTTTGCTGCAAAGTGAAGGTAGACTCATCATGTATCCCCGAAAGTAAGGAAGGTCGTCAGTCTGATGGCTAACTCACTGCACGCGGCGACTTTTTTTCTTCAACTGTGACATGCTCGCAGTCCAACTCGAGATCTTCGGACTCCGTGTCGACCTTTATCGCCATCCGCATCGCATCATCCCTCGCCGTGACCTCGGCGCGGAGTTCCTCAACCAGTTTCAGCAGATCTTCCACCTCTTTTTTGTTGTCGCTGATGTCAGGGACGTCATCGGTTTGGACCCCATCTTCTGCCAGGTCAGGTTTGCTGAAAAAGTGCCAATGATAAACTTTTTAATAATTCTAAACTTACATTTCATCTTCTTCCGGACGTTCATTAACATTAGCGGCCAAAGCAGCTTCCAAATCCTGCCGAAGTTGAGCTTCAGATTCCCTAAGTGCTTGCATTTCTTTCTCATGCTCTTCCTTCAAGGATTCCAACTTTCTTTCATAAATCAGAGCCTGCTTTTGATCACGTTGCCGCACATAATCTTCAGTCTTTTTAGAGATCTTGGCCAATTCAGCTTTCCGACTTTGCAGCTCTGTTTCAACACGCTCTTTCATCTCGGTCAGCTCATTCAGCTCGTCACGAAGTGTTTTGATTTCCGCTTGCGAAGCATTCCGCTCGTTCTCAAAGTCAGCATTGGTTTTATCGTTTGCCTCGAGACGTGCTTTGTATGCATCGATTTCAGCTGTTTTTTCTTCAATCAAGCGTGACTGCTCTGTTATCTGGGCCGATTGTGCGTTAATGTTTTCCTTGAGTTGAGAGATGATCAAGTTTTCGGATGATTCGTTCTTTCCGGGACCATGTACTTCAGCCACCAGTCGCGCATTTTCGACTTTGAGATCCTCGACCCTCTGGAGGGCGCCATTCTTTTCAACAATAATGTCGTCCAAGCTGGATTCCAATTCGTGAAGTCGGCTCAAAATACGGTTGAGTTCAGGGCCGCGAGATCCGGCATTGCCGTCGAGTTCTTCGCGCAATTGGTCTTTGAGCAGGGTGACATCAACATCGAGAATCCGCTGAGTATCGGCGTCGACGGAGTTTTCTTTGCTCTTGGAACTGACAGATGATTTGCTGGAGTTGCCTTTGGATATCTTGGCTTTGACAGATTCAATGGCCTTTAGAAGCTCAACAACGTAATCCAGGGAGAGTTTACTGTCAGGCTCATCCTTGATTTGCTCGACAGTTTGCAGCTGATTCCGCATAGTCGTAACTTCTTCTTCGAGATTCCTCTTTTCGGACCGCAGTGTCGCGATTTCCTCCCAGAGCTTCATACTATCCGGACCAAAAGCGTCATTGCCTTCAAGATGCTCGCGAAGACAGTTGTACTGTTCCTCGATTTCATTCAATCTCTGAGAATACTCCTTCTTCATAGAGAATTCACGCGATTCGGCCTGTCCGCGTTCCATCGCCAGCAGATTTTCATAATATTCACGAGCAGAATTCTTCTCTTCCGTCAATGTTTCCAGAACAGCTTCCAATGCTCTCACTTGTGAATTATGTAGCGAACCCTGACTGTCTGTTTGGCTCATGAGGTTATTTCGTTCCTTCTCCAAGAATTCCACTTTAGCCTTCAGCGCTTTGACTTCCATTTGCAAGTCTCTGATCATATCCTCCAATCTGGACTTCGTATTCTCCGCAGACTTTAGTAAATCGAGTTTGTGTTTGATCTCCCACGCCTGCTCTTTGTATTCTTCCTTCAGTTCATCATGGCTGTTTGAAAGGGTGTCGAGGTAATGCAACGATTTTTGTGCTTCTGCCGCCGCCGTCGCGAGCTGTAACCATATAATGTAACATCGGAAGATTATCGAACGATTTAATCATTATCTTTGCGATCAGTGAACTTACATCTTTAGAAATGCTCGCAATTTCGTCTTCTTTTGCCTTCAACTTTTTCTCCAGAACAATGACATCTTGTCGACAGCCATTCATTTCATCTTTGCTTTGTTTGGCCTGAAGTTCCAACTCTTGAAGGCGGTCATGAAACTCCTCCTGTCGTGCTGCGAGTTCCTCTTTTAAGGCTTCTTCATGGTCACGCAGGGCCTCGAGTTCTTTCTGGTAGAGCATTTTCGCCGCTGATAATTCGGTTTCATAGAGGCTTTGGGCACGGCGAAGTTTCATTTCAAAGGTTTCACCTAGGCGTTCTTTTTCGGCACGGAGACTTTTGCGTTCTTCTTCGAGGCGTTGGATTTCAATTATGTACTTCTGTTCAAGATTGATCAATTGCGAAGCCGAAAACCTTTGTTCCAAGACTTGGATTTCCTTCTGATGTTCTTGTCGCATTTTTTCCAGAGCTTGTTGTTTTTCTTTTTCAAATCGTTCCTAAAGTTGATTGATTACGCTTGTCTTACTTCCTATCACATGTCACTTACTTGCAAAGCCTGGAAGCTCTTCATTCTAGCCTCAAAATCCTTCTTTGCACCGAGTACTTCTTCACTCAAAGCGATAATCTTCCCGGAATATTCGGCTTCTAATTTGCGTTCACGCTCGACAACGCGTTCACGATATTCAGTAAACGAGCCCATGACACTGTACTTTTGTCGTTCGTAATCCGCAACTGTTTCCTCCAAATTTTGAATCTTGCGTCGTAATTCGGATTCACGGCCTCGTCCAGCGCTCGATGCCGCCGCTACTTTTAGCATTGACAAAAGTTTGTTTGAATCTTCGCTGAGATTTGATGGCTCTTCAAAAGTAATCGGCGATGACGCTGAAGTTGTTGGACGCACTGGATTTGTTTTAGCTACAGGTTTCATGTTGATTGCATTTGGGGGTGGTGGCGCCGGCCATGCCGCGATTTCTGGTCGGCTACTGTGTGAAAGACTGTTGGATGGTTGTTGATGATCGACTCTGAAATCGGTAATCTTTTTTGTGGGGGTCGAATTAGGCGTAATTACACTTACGCTGGATATGGATGGGGTGATCGACTGACCCTGCGTGGAGATCGACTTCCATTTTTAGAATCGGCACGGATGTGAGGGCTGTTCGATCGTAAGAGAGATTGAGATTCTTCAATTTCGTCGCTGAGATAGCCCAGCTGAAAAATGAAATTTAGAAAAGTTACGGTTAAATTGGCCTACCTTTTCCCGAAATTTGTCCGCCATCGCTACGGTCGCATCTGCGGCTACGGCCGTAACGTCGGCACGGAAATGGGGAAACTTCGAGTTCGACGTCGTGAATTTAGCGACTGGACCCGCGTCAAATAGGAATGCACATTACCGAAGTCCAAGGACTCTTCGATCACGAAAACGACCTAAAAATTTAAGAGTTAAAAGGGGCCTCAACGATTGGAATCACTTTAGTTAAGAGCCGTTTTTACTTCTACCTTTAGCAATTAGCTACACGCAACGTCCCACTGGCGTCCTCGTGGCTGACGGCACCAGCCCTCCGGATCATCGACTGCCAAAAAGCAATTGTTCTTCGACGAAGGACCCCATCGCTTCCGTCCGGGCATCGCCTGCGGCGAACGCGGCTGCCGTCGATCGGCACGCTCTTGCATTGTCTGACTGTGATTTACGTTTGTTCACTGACAACAGTCGCCGCCATCGGCGTCCACTAGCACTCGTGGCGGCTAACGACTGTGTCGCGTTTTCGACATTGGTCAATGTTCTAACAGCTGTTAACGGCTTTTGTGAATTGCGGGAGCGAAACTTGTGAGAGGTCAGTGATTCAGTGCTAAATGTTGTGTGTCGGTCTCGAGCTGTCAGGTATTGTTTTGCAATGCCCTCAGGGTGGCTAATGAAACGCGAGGCAAGTGTTGCAAGCTTGAAAGCGTTTCCGTTTGTCGAATCACATGGTAAAACGATAATGCAGTTCGAGGGACCCAGGGTTTGAAAAAACAACTGTGCGCAGTGAACTTTCAAAAAATTTGCATAAAACACAATTCATCGATCAAGTCAAGTCGCCCCGGGCGGGTGCATATCTCGTTTTTTATCCCGCTCCGCACTGTAAAACCTGCAGGCGGCTGGATCAGATCGGCGTCGTCGAAAGTGTATGTCCGCTACACGCAGGCAGAAATAGGTCGGATCGACTGGTTCATCGTTATGTGCGCATTTGACGAGCATTTCCAGGACGCTATGGATCCCATGTTATGTGAATCACTTTCCCTTTTTTAAGCGATCGCTTCGAACCACTTTCCCTTTCTTTTCTCTCGCGTTTTTGAACGGACGTGATACCCTCTTTTCACTTTTCTTCATTTCCACCCTTTTGCAGCCATGTCGGATCAACGCGGCGAGTTCAGGGAGCGCATCATCGACATCCTTGTCCCTGAATTCGACACCGAATTCAATCTTGACCGATGGCTCCGCAACTACCAATACGACATTGACGTTTGTGTCGAGAAGTTCCGTGAGTACAACAACTCCCGCATTGCCCTTGGCTATGACGACCCTGCCATGTTGGACAACTTCTACGAACGCGAAGACGTCAAAACGTTCTGTGACCTTTTCACACTCTCTCAATTGCGCGAAGACTGGGCCAACGACTTGGATAATGGCATTGTCTTTGTTGAGATGGGCATTGCCGAACCTAGTAAGGTAGTCGTCATTTTTAATTCGTTTCTATTTTTGTGCTGCTAACTGCTATTGACATAGGTCATGAAAGCCATTCGTCCGGGCGACTATTACAACATGTTTTTTGGATACTGTGAATACTTCCAACGCATGGTACTCCGTAGGGAACAGGCTACTGGCCGGCCTTCCCACGGCATCTGCATCTTTGACATGGCTCATATGTCAATGCTAAACTACGCTAATCCTCTGGCACCCATAAATAGACTATTCGAAGTATGTAGCGTAGCATGCTTTGAACTGGTTTCTAACTTAATTGGACCCTCATTTGCAGGGAAGGGTCAACATTTGGTTGGAATATTACGGTGAACTTTTGAAAACTGTTGTCATCGTCAACCCACCTCGCCTAGTTGGGGCTGTTTTTAAAGTTCGTTTTTATGGAATTTTCTTATCAGTAGAGTTATTAAAGTTTGCAATTTGCAGGTCATGTCCCTCCTCCTGCCCGCCCGCGTGCTCGATCGCTTCAGCTTCGTCAACAACGCACCTAAGGACATGTTGAGTCATCTGTCTCTGGAGGCCATCCCTGTCGCTTATGGTGGTACGAAAAGCTTTTCCATCGACCTTCTCAATAATGGCTGCCGTGAAACACGTATCGTTGGGAAAGATGACTTCCTGGTGAGCATTAAAGCATTTCAAACATAAAAAATTTCAATTACGTTTGTGGAAAAGTGACTCACAATCTTTTTCTTTCAGTCTGATGGCCAGATCTGGACGACACATCATGTGCAGAATGTGAAATACGAAACAGTTGAAGTCAAAGCATATGACAGCTTTGTTCGTAATTTTGAAGTTGAAGCCGGACAGAAATTCATTTACGAGTACCACGCTAACCGTGAGTTCGAAATTACATTCAAAGATGACTACGGCCGATTTCTCATGCCCAAATTCAAAACAAGCACCCCTGTTCTTGCCGATGAAGGCTGCATCCAGCTGCCGACGAGTGGCAACATCAAATTTGAAATGAAAAACCTTAGCAAAATGATGAAAATGAAGGTCAAGCTTGCTTTTCATGTTGTTTAGCTCATCATTTCTTACGATCTGTATTCAAGCTAATTGCGAACTCACTTATCATTACTTATTTTTCACTTATTCCCTTGAGTTAAACCGTTTGTCCTAATACGCCAATTAGTGAAAGTTTGCACGGATGACTGAATAAAGGTATACACACAACGCTCAAGCTCAGTAGCACCGCCCCTCGGGAGGTTACATCTCATGTGCCGCTTCGCTTCGACTTCAACTTTTCATGCCATTGTGAAGCGAAATTGTGCCACGGCAAAGGTTGTTTGTTAGTCGTTTGGTTCAGCAAGTCGGTAATACTACCAAACATGTCGCAAACTCAAGCCTTTGTCGCCCAATTGGAAGCGACAGAACAAACTGATCTGGTCAACGCCCTCATCGAGATCCGCAATGATGTCATTGTAAGTTTTTGCTTTTGTTTAGAAAACCTGTATAGAGGTGTTTAGGAGCATCTCCGCAACTGTACCTGTAACAAGGACTTATGTTGCGTCGCCAACGTCGGCCGCAACTTCACCTTCATGGCGGTGGACATGAAAGCCCTGAAGGCCGAGGAGACTTACAATCTGGAACTCCACGAGCGTATCGCCGAGAAGGCCAAGCTTCGCAATGCCACCGTCGCGAAGAATCAGGAGGCCAAAGTGACTGCTGCTCGAGCTAAGCACGACGAATGAACTTCGACCTCAAAACCAATCCGCTGAAAGTCAGACCTGACTAGAAGCCTGTTAACCCTCTTTAGTTTAATCAACTTTTTATCATTAAATATCAAATCACTTCTCAGACTTTCTATGTATCATTTCCTCCTCCGTGAAATATTTCAGCTTTTTATACCGTAATAAACCTGTCTCTCTGCAGTTTGAATTGAGTCACACACGAAAAGGCGGGGTTACACAAACTACAAAGGAAAAGGACACCGCGAAAGAGCTTTGTACAAACATCCTGGTCCGCATACAACGTGAAGTTCCACAAATAGCATTTGAAGACTCTTTTTGTACGAAAGAATGGCCTGGAACTCTGATTACACGGGGTCGTTATTGACAAACAAGTAAACAGTGTTTGCAAGGAAGGGGTTCCGGAAGCAAAGCAAGCTCGGCGATAACTGTCTCGATATGAATGAATCAATAGCTGCACACAACGCCAAACACGGCGGACTCGAGAAACGTGTGCATTGCTGTGGAACGTTTTCCTCGATTTATTCCCCTCCAGTCAGTGGCTGCAGCGTTTGTTCACTGACACGTGTAAAAAGGCTTCTAGCACTTCGTCGAAGCTGTCAGAAAGTGATTTTAAAACCTGATTTAATTATAGGAATGGCCACAACCGAAAACGACGACGACGATCTCCTGCGCGAAGTCGAAACTCTCGGGTTAGTCATCACCACGCATGCCTCAATTTACTCGTTATTTCGTTATGTATTTCCTCCCATTTTCAGCATTGCCGACAATAATGGGCCATCCAGCAGCGCGACAATCGATTCCTCTGAAGTGACCGCCGTCGGCAACGTCAACAACAATGACAGCGCAAAGGCAGCCAACACATCCATGCAAACGCGTCGATCGAATTGGGTTGTACGTGGCGATTTCAAAACTGTTTCAACTTCTATTATATATACGTCATTTCCAGAATGTACTCGGCGTCCGCAACAAACCCGATCAGCTGGTCGATTGGGATCACCTCTACAACCTTGCGGATCAAGCCGAACTCCGCAAGCACTGCCAGCATGTCATCGAGAAGGTCAACTCGAAAACATTGTCCATCACGAATCGGATGACGCTCCCCGCTTTGGAAAGTATGCTAACTTTATGGTGCAAGAAGCGGAAGATCGACAGGGTTTCTAACTTTTCATGGGAAAACATGATGTCCGTGTTGATTGAAATGGATTTCAACCATTCTACGTTGTTCAACGTATTTTACGCTATCACAACTAAATATATCCCTCGGTTGGTGCTTTTTATATATATTTTTCCACTTTTAAATGATTATTTTGTTGCAGAGAAGTCGAAGAAGGAGGAAAAACATATGACTTGTTCCGACTCATCATGCAATACCACGATCCCGAAATTTGCTCACATCTGGATTCCCTCAAAGTGACCCCCTACACCTTCGCAGCCTCCTGGTTCAGATCTTTGTTCAGCGAGGACGTGAGCTCTGAATTGTGTATCCAACTTTGGGATATATATTTCGATCGGGTCAGTTTTTGTTTGTTTTGTTGTTTGTTTTTGTTTTCGCGACGAGAGTCAAGCAGCGTTGTTTTTGCAGGCTGACCCCTTCCTCGTTTTTTTCATCGCGCTGTGCCTTGTTGAATCGGCACGTGATCAGCTTCTGGTAAAGAAGAACAAGGATGAGATTGTCAACTTCATCAAAGACTTGCCGAAGCACATGTCCGTCGACGATATACAAGATTTGGTCGATGTCTGTGCCGTGACTGTAGGCTTGACTCCAGTTTCGGTGCGCGAAGACTTCCACTGCATGTTGTTTGGTGCTAACATGGTCGAGGACTACTATGAATTACCTTTGGAGAAGTTGTTGTGTTTGCCGATTTCGGTCCAGGAACTTTACAAGCGAGTAATTGATGTCAATGGAAATGCTACTGTGAGTGTTGGCCTCTTTGTAATTGGGTTTATATTTCGAAATTGTAGATCCCATACAACTATTTCGTCATTGACACACGAGCGAGCAAGGATTTCAACCAAGGCAGTGTCCAGGGATCGTATAATCTGAGCGGTCATTTGGTTAGTTTACCTTTTTTGAATTTCTGTTTGGTTGCAAACTTCATATTTTAATTTCAGCTCGTCGATGAACCCGAAAAGTTCCAAAACGCCATGACAGCCCTAATCCGCTTCAAGGAAAAATCCTACCCCTCTGATCACATCTGCTTTTTCGGATCCGGCCTTGAAGAAGATGACGCATACATGGTCATGGTTATTTCACGTTTCCTTCACAAGAACATCACTCACATCAGCTACGTCGATGGCGGCTACAAGGCCCTGCACACCATGCTGAAAGACACCAACAACTTGGACAAACTCAGCAATCACTGTATCAGCAACAATTGCATCCATTGCAACACTGATATTCAAACCACCGAGTCCTTTGCATGGGTACGTGTCGATTAATCGTTGATCTATCACTTTTTTGGACGCATTCTTAATAGCATTGACCCTACTTCCTTCTTTTAGTCCTTCTTCTCTCGCATCAAACAACATCGTAAGGATCTCAAGGACGCAGCAAAAAACATCACCGAGTTGTTGCCGAAACGTGATTTCTTTGGAGGCGGAAACAGCATTCAACATGTTCGAAGCGATGATCGTAACCAAAAGCGATACCGCAACACGCAATCCGTCTTCACCATCGACGATTCTGACGACTCCGACGTCGAACCCAGTACGGATGTTGAACAAGTTTACGCCAACGAGAAGGTCAGTTTCTCGTCTGTCTACGTCAATGTACCGTTATAACATTGTCGATTTTAGTTAAAATGGGACGAAATCGTCAAGCAACCAGAGATCACCCATCACTTCACCGGGCATGAAGTCCTCCCCGAACGCACGCTCGTTCCGTGCTACATTGCGCTCAGCCGTACTCATATGCACATTTTTCACGACAACAAAGACGTGGTAAGTTGCTTCAATTGTAATTAAAGGTAAACAAAGCCTTGTTGTTTCAGAAAGATTGCATTCGAAGCCATGCTCGTCACCCCCTCTCCACCGTGATGCGTGTTTCAAGCAAGAAGCGACACCCCGAGTACCTGACCTTCCAGTACGGATATGAATTGCCCACTGGAGAGGCTCATATCAATCGCGTTCATAAGTTCCTTATTGAGAAGTCAGGAGAGTTGGCTACGGCCGTCAAGGGCAACATCCACTCTCTAATGCCGAATCTCCTCGGATAAGTTTTACACTGGTGTCTTTATCTTTGAATGTGACCAGGAATAAGTGCTTTATGACTTTCATATGCGTATCGCATGGCCTCTGCAAAAGGTCTTTTCACTTACATTTTTTAATTTTAATAATACAGAGTTAAAAGAGTACCCAGAAGCGTGATACAGCTGTGATAATTGCATCAATCATTGTTTATTCAATAAATTTGAGGGTTTTTTGAATGTTGTGGTGTTGATGTTGAACCGTTTAACAACGGATGAATACTTTGCATTCTTGTTTTTATTGGTTTGTTTTTAACTTTTGTTTACAGCCAGTTTACAATGAACGTCAACACTGAAGATATTACCGTCCCCTGGGGTCAGGCTCCCGATCAGGCGGACCACACCTACGGCAAGTGGCGCCTTGCTGTCTTCCAGGATGTCCAGGAATCCCTTGATGGTACCAAGTTGTACTATCTTTATGATCCGACTTCTGATGAAAACTGTATTACGACGTATGTTTATTACAACTTTCAAAAGACGGAGGCTAATGGTCGTGTTTTTAGTGGTGGCCGAAAGGGTGGCACGTCCCTCGTCGTTTTCGACACTCGTCGAAAGTGCTTCGTCTCGGAGATCCTCCTCCGTGTCCAGGGCCGAGTCAAGTTCATCTTCGCTCTTCCGACGCCGAGCTTCACCGGAGGCACCTCCTTTGCTCTCGTGTCCCAGAGCGAGGACTACGGAACCTTCTCCCTGCACTTCTGGCGTATCCATGTCAGCTCTGATGGACTCTCCTTGGCTCAGGAACCCGCCCCGCTTCTCAATGCTCCCATCTCGTATGATGGCGATTTCATCTGCGCCCTGCGTGAGGATATCCCTGAAGTCGTCTTCATCTCGGGTCCCGGTCTTCGTATCACCCGCATCAACGCCGAAGTCAACTCTCCCCAGGAGCCTGTGACTACCTTCACCGTGCCTCAAGCTGATTTGACTCACTTCTACGATGGCTTCTTGAGCAAGGGCAACGTCTACTTCGTCTCTGCCAGCCCGGATGGCACCCTCGACTACACTCGTGTCCACATCCTGTCGCTGCAGACCCAACAACTCACCACCCAGTATTGCCAGCCCGATCCGCAACGTGGAACTCCCCCTCCTCGCCGTGAAGCAGGTATCGACTCCATCGCCGGTTTCATCATCCTTGCCGGTGGTGAGCTCGAATACGAGAGCGGTGAGATCGTCCGTCTCGTCGATTACTGGGTCCTCGATTTGACGACCTTCACCTGGAGTCAGATCGCTGCTCAAATGCCGATTCCGCTCATTGAGCCCCGTGTGACTGCTGGCAACAGCGGCAACATCTACATCTGGGGTGACTTTGACCAACCGTTGCCCGGCATGCCGCCGACGGGCACTCATTTGCGGATTCTCCGCGTTACCGGCCTCAACACGCTCAACCCTCCGCCCTACGATCAAGCCATCAACTACAATCAGCCGCCTGTGCCGTACCCGGAACCCGGAAATGACCACAACCCGAGCCCGTATCCCGCTGGTGGTGGTGGCGGTGCCCCTGGCTACCCATCGCAGGGCGGATACTCCTCGCCCGATGCAGGCGGGTATTCGTCGCCTGCTCCCGGCTTGTACCCGACGCCCAGTGTCCAACAAGGCCCCGGCCCATCTGGTGGCTTCAACTCGCCTAACCCTGGCTATGGTGGTGGTGGCCCTCCGTCCAGCTTCAACGATGTCCAGCAAAACTCGCAGTATCCTGTCTACCCGCCCCAGAAGCAGAAGAAGGACTGCACCATTTCATAAACTTGGACCGTCTTCATGCCCTTACTTGTCAATGAACCTGATCCGACTTTGATTTGTACCATTGCTTGTGTTTACTTTTTCGTGTATATTTGTCGATGATTAACTTAACATTTGCGACTTACGACTGTAATTTATCAAGTTTGAATATAATTTTCACTTTCCATACATTTTTTTTATTTAAAAATTACTCTTTATGGAATCTAGCAGAAGTCAAAATGTGATTCTATAATCGAGAGCTCTAACAAAAATAGTTGAACTGTGATTGTGAAGTTTAACGCTAAACACGGCGAACAGTTTCTTCAATCTCCCGCATCACACGAAGGACCTTCTCCTCGGAGAACGGCGGTCCAGCAACTTGGACACCAACTGGCAAACCTTCACTTCCCTGAAATCACTTTCATGAAACTCAATATTATTATTTGAAGACTTACTTCAACGCTCTTTTTGACAAGTTTTGTGAAGTAACAATCAGCGGGATAATTGCTGTTTTCACGCACATCGGATTCAGTAACACGTGTAAACGGAACAATGCCAGCGGCAAAATCCAGCATGTTGAAAATTGCTGTATAGCTAAAAGCCGGTGCTAAGCACTCTGTTAGCTCAAGCTCGTAAGCTGGGGCGGCGTTCGGAGGGCACAGAAGGACATCGATTCCATCGGCTTGCATTTGGTTGACAAAAGCGTGGCGATAGGTCATGATTTGGGCGTACGCTTCTTGGTGCTTTACGTTGCTTCGAGACAGAGCGTGGAATAGGGGTTCAGATCGAGGGCCATAGTAAAACTGCAGCGGTTTTGCCAGGAATGAAGGCAACCAGGGAGCCATTACGAGGTGACGGTGATGCCAATCGTACAAATCCTGAATAGAGTTATTGTCAAATGGAGTTTTATGAATTTACAACTCACATTCCACATTCGATTGGCTACATGATTACCGCCATCCACAAATAACGCCGTGTAGTAGTGTCCATAGATTTCACGAACTCGTGGTGGCGTAAACGGGACAAGGGTATGCCCTCGGGCACGTAAGTTCGCCGCGGCGTCCTCAACGGCGCGGATTATAGGAGCAGTCGTCGGGAAGTTGCCGTCATCGACGTAATATCCAATACGAAGTGTCTTGTTTGAGTTGTAGATTTCATCCCTAAAGGGCACAGGTGGTACGTAGGGATCGAGCTCCGACAACCTCGGCGTAAACAATGCTTGTAGAACTTTGGCACAAAGATCGACGGTCTTTGCCATTGGTCCCTCTGACGCATCAGCCAACGGTCGTCCCGGGATTGAAGCCTTTAGATTTGTACTCATTCGCCAATGAGATGGTTTAATTCCAACAACCCCGGAAAAGTGGGACGGGATACGAATAGACCCAGCAACATCGCTTCCGATACCAACAATAGAGCCACCACAGCCAATGAGAGCACCTTCACCGGACGAACTGCCACCAGAAGTACGTTTAGGGTTATGTGGATTCACTGTGACACCGTAAACTGGATTTTTGCTTCCAAAACTGAGAAGCGACTGTGGAATGTTAGTAAAAGCAAAGGGAATGAATCCCTGCTCTTTCAAAACTGTCACCATAATTGAATCAGAAGTTGCTATGTTTCCAAGTTCTGCGGCAAATCCAGATGTTTGATCATGTCCTAATACTTTGACCGATTCTTTGATGCTGATCGGCATACCAAACATCATTGGAAGTTCGTAATTGTCATCATCGTACCGATTATCGAGTTTTTCGGCTTGATCAAATGCTTCCTAAAACGTGCGATTAAAAAGTGATTCAGAACGTATAAGTACAAACCAAAATGAACATGGTGACACAGTTGGTTTTCTCATGCACTTCTAATGCGGCGCCAACATATGCCGACACGACTTCTAGGCAAGTAAGTTTTCGTAATCTAAGCGATTCGCGAAGATCTTCGGGGCTTAGTTGTAGAATCTTGTTACGTTGCTCCTCACTAACACGGCTGACATACTCTCGAGCAACATTCATATTGTTTTGTCTTTCAATTTCGCGAAGAGCGACTTTTTTCTTCAGCTCTGATCGAAGCTAAAATACCTATTTAGAACGAAATTAAAGAACTCAAAATGCGTACCTGATAACGTTTCACGAAGAAAAAGCCAAACCACGAAACGGTTATTCCAGTTATAACCGCAACAATAGTAGTGCCTTTGTTTTGGATTTCCTCTATCCGAAAGTTGTAGATATTATCAATGATAACTGCCATATTGTATCTAAAAGATACTCAGTTTGAAATTTTCCGCAACAGAAAACGCAATATTCGCTACAACTAAACTGTTGTTGATACAAACTGTTTCGTTCGCAACAAACAAGTTTTGCAGATAACTCTATAAATTATCGTCAATCTTATCATAAATCAGTGCACGTTGTAACTGACGCATGTCAAATTGGAATTATGTATTTAAAAAGTGTACACGTGAGGTGTACTTTATGAGAGACAGAAAAATGCAAAGAAGCCGCTGCAACAATTTATCAATCTTTTAGACCGTTCGACGCCAAAGTTGCCTAATTGTTTATACTGGTTCAAGCCAGAAAAGAAACAACTGATTCATTAGTGCAACGGTCTTTAAGTTTTTAGGAGAAATAAAAACGAGAATGATGCACGTAAATGTAAAAATTGATACTTTGCTAAGTGCTGTACTAACGCAGGCATCAGAAAAATTGCAGGTATACAAAAAAGGCATGTGCTGCTGCGGTACTGAAAAACAACTGCAAATGGACATACATATTGGGAGAAAGGTCGGTCGCTAATTGCAAGTTTTACAACCCACAACGACTGTAAATGTAGTGATGCGAAAGAATAACTCAAGATATCATTCTACATTGAATGTTTTCGATTGAACGTAGTCGTGAAAGAAATACCGACAGAATTAAAAGATCAAAAAAAGATATTGAAAGAAAAAACAATGCCGTTTTTGCCACTTTTCAAGTTCCTTTGTATATAGTTTGATAACAGGTACAAGTTGGCACGATAAAAAAGTTTTCATTAAACAATGATGTGTTGTGTAATGGACCGATGAATAGCAGAGCCATTTTTTCAATTGGCGCCACCACTTTTTTTGTGATCACCGATCGTTGTCTAACTGCGATGTTGTGGCATGCCGCGCACTGGTCCCAAGTGTACTTTTGCGTTGTGTTATTAAGTCATGTTTCTAAAGCTGTACTTTCTTTGGCAAAGTAACAAATACTTCTTTCAAACTGTTTTTGGGTGACTCAAAGTGCTAATTTGAAAATTTTATTCTTTTTAAACCATTTTTATTTCGTTACAATCCTCAAAGCAGTCAAAAAGATAAAAATCAAAGTGATTATAAATGTTGCTAATTACTGAGGATATAGAGAAGTTCGATAAATAGTATTGTTAAATAACAGGCGTGCGGAGGATTATATGAGCCGCACATTGGAGTAGTGATTGCTGCTGTTGGTTGTGGTAGTTTGGCTGGACCTCAAAAGCGAGGGAGCAAAACAGAACAAGCTCTACTTCGGGATCGGCTTGGCGCGGTTGACATCATCGCCCTTGCCGGCGGTGGCGGCAGGGTCCTCCTCAGTCTCGTCGGCTTCGTCTTCTTCCTCGTCTTCTTCATCATCGACGTAGAGGTCGTTGTCGTCGGTGGAGACGGGGGCGTTGTCCTTCGGCGGCTCAGGCTTGACGGTGGCATTGGCGTCGCCGGCAGCGGGATCCTTGGAAATGTTGGTATCATCAGTCCCCACGGCAACATCCTTACCCAGGGTGAGCAAGCTCGGGCGAGGCAGAGTGCCCTGTTTGGTTAGTCAGGTTATCTTATGGCTTGAAAAGGGTGAACTTACTTTTGCCTTGACGGCCTCGGAGACTTCGTTCAAGAAGACTTCCTTCTCTTGGTTGGACGACATGGTTGAGTAGAGGTAAGGGTTGGTGATGACAGGAAGCGACTGAAATGGGGATCAGTCAGTATTGGTAAGCTGGAAGGGCGCGAGTATTGATGATGTTTCACGTCCGTCGCAAAGTCAGGGGCAAAAGGATGCCAAAATCCAGAGACTTGAGGCTGCTGGTTCTAGAGCCGACCGCTTGCCAGCTCTTCAACCCGATGATACTGATCTGGACCGGTGCTACTGACAGCTTCACCGTTAGCCCCACCCTTTAAAGCATTGATCTCACCACGATGTGCCTGACCGGTAGTCTCCGCCTGATACAGAGATCAAAGCCTAAGGCCTGATGGAATGTGCGTCGATGGCACTGTATCGACCGTCCATACATCGGCTTCAAGGGGTCGTCGGTTCGTCCATCACGGCCTGGCACCACCACTGTCTAGTCATCACAATGGCTCGTGATGGACACGGATCCCCATGATAGAGAGAGCTGTTTCGTTTCTGAATCATCAACATAGGGACTGGCATGGGAAAATTATTGGATTTTGATCTCTGAGAATGCGCCATCATAAGCAACGCTTTAGAGTACATCAAAGCATGACGTAATTGACCTTTTAAATTGAGGTTAAGCTAAACGACAGTAACTCAGGCAAACCTCACTCTGGCATGATGAAAAGATGCAAAGTTCTTTATACGGTTGATGAAAACGTTTTTACAGAGAGGAATCGCAAGAATAGAAATCACAAGACATGCGACTTCTCAGGCACCGTTGCGTGCATGCCGAAACGTTAACAAACTAAGAGTGAAATTGGTGAAAAAAACTTTGCTTTTGTGAAAGATTTTACACCATCTTCAAGCAACTAAACTTTGCAAAGCTGTTCACGGAGGACTAAAAGTGTGCTTGATCACATCATATAATTGTCTTTGACTACATATAAAAGTGTCAAGTTCATGGAGAATCGTTTTAGACAACATAATTCAGATTGTCAGGCAGTTTACAACTCTTAAAATCCGGTTGGCGTCTGCAAACGTTAAGCTTCAACGATGTTGTAAAACTTTTTCTGTAACATTTGCATTCGGATTCACTTCCATTTTGTCAAGTTTTGAAACTTTAGTTAGTTGGAGGCAAATTGACCATGTTTCGCGCGCTTTGTTTTACCATGTCAAAGTTCACGACATCTTTTTCCCGTTCCTTTATTTTTTTGTCGACCTGGATGGAATGCGTCCTTCGAAAAAATTCGCATCCGACGGTGGTCACCCTCCTTTTTTCATTTTTATTGGCCGTGTTGACCCACGTACGCCACTCCAATCAGTGACAGCTTTTCTCGGCAGCCACGCGCGGGTGTCAAATTTGAGCGTGAAGATGCAAAAACAGGAAAAAACCGAGCACATGTGTACTTTTTGTTCACTCTCTAGGGTAACCTTTCTTTGTTACACTCATATTTGACACTACCTTCTTGGCGAGTAAGGTTTAAACTTAATGTTCACTATGGCAAAACTCGCTTTTGCCACAAATTTTATTCATTCGCACGTCATCTAAGTAGCTGATTTATGTTATATGGGTATGAAACATGCACAGGCACCGTGATTTGATCGCGTTCTGCCATTTTCCCGGACTTGTATGAAAAACCGACTCCAAAACCCCGGACATAGTGCAAAAATCGAAAAAATAACGCGTTCTGCACAGTTGTGATCGCGTTCTGCAAGGTCAAAACTGTGCAAATGAACGTCTCTCGTTCGCGTCTTTTTGTGTGAATGACGGTTTATAACAAAATTGAATTTTGATCGCGTTTGATCGCGATCGAACGCGATCAAAAGTGTGCAGAACGCGCTCAAATCACGGTGCCTGTGTGCGTGCAATAAACCCATCGTGTGATAAGTAGCCCTGCCTCCATTACTTTCATGATGAGGGCGTGTTTGATTTATTCTTTTCTTTCCAAGTTTGCAACTTCTGATAGGCTGGTTAAAAGTTGTTTGTATCCTTCCCCTGATTAACCGCTTCGACTTGTCATCCGATTGTGGAAGTCATCCAATGAGCTGTTTTTTCACGCAAAAGCGGCTTCCAAAGTTCTTTGCATGCGTAATGCAGTTGTCTGGGACGTTAATTAGCCGTGTTGGAAGGTAAGCGAGTCTGTCAAATCGGCAAGGCGCTCGACTGCGCATTCCTTCCGTTCCTTTTGACTGATTGGTGTTGTCGCTGCGTGCCTTTCCTCGCATCATTACAATCCGATAGATACAACAGATTTTCACAGTTCTAAATCCTACTCCCACTGTATCCATCTATCTATCTCCCATGTCATTGTGGTGACTATTATTGACACTGCAAAAAATCTGTGAAGCTAGTTGTCAAGCAGCTTTCACGTTGCATAATAGAGCCGTTCACGAGTGACTTTTATCGCGGCGATGAAAAAATGCGCAATGATTGGCGATAGCCTCTTCGAAACGTCGATAGGGATAGAGATACAATTTTTTGTTCATCGGTTTCTCGATCGTTTTTCACGACTCAGCTTCGCGCTGACCGTTAAATTAATTGACAAACGCCTTGTGCGGGGTTTCAGTCCGTTGAGATCGAAGCACTGACGGATTTCTCTGTTTTACGAAGTGTCTCCATCTCATCCAATATTTCACGGAGTTGACCAATGCCAGGTGCTCGATATTCATTCTTCGAGAGCCCCTTTTGGAGTGGATACCCCCGGCTTTCAATGACAATCCCTCAATCCGTAAATCTTTAAATCCTTAAAACTGCCACGCTGATTCACCAGTAGTCGTTTTCATGGGGGAAGCTCCGTTTTTCCATTGTCTGTATTCCTTGCCGTCCATTTCACGGCGATGCATCAGTCTCCGTCACTCCACTGGAGGTCGTTATTCTTTTTTTGTAGTTGAAGTTTCCAAGTTATGGCTAGGTATTCCCACGCTACCTTCTGAACGCGGGCCCGCCATCAAACCATTGGCCCCACCGTCATTTATTGCATAATCGTTTTGCCGTGCTTGAATGATTTGCAAGGACGTTTGTGTGGTCTTTCGTGTCAGTCTTTGTCGTCCCACGTCTTGAGCATTGGCACCAACCAAAACTCTGTAAAAACGTTCCCCTTTACGGTCGAGACAAATCCCATTTATTACGATGTCGCACCTAGGTGGATCAAATCGGCGTGGTATCGCATGTACTCACTATGTTGGCGGATGTCTTCGGCCTGACACAGATTTACGCACCTTCTTGAATGATAACCGATCAACTGTGACGGCCTCTCCCGAACCGCAATACTGCCCTGCCGCTCCTCGTAATTGCCCAAACCAAAACAATCTGACGTAATGGGCATTTTTACGGTATTCAGCGATGGCAGCAGTGAGTGCCATCATGGCAGCGGTGACAGCGCTCATGACATGTTCGCTCGGGAAACGTTATTTGGCCAGTCACCGGTGGTCAGTTCCTATAATTACGAAGCCATGGGCTACTTTGCTTTGGGTTTAGCGCGCAAAACTGCGCGCGAGAATAAGCTCACTCATGCGGTTGCGGTGTTGCCACGGCACGCCATACCTGGTGGCACTATTGATTTGGTGTTTTCACAAATTGAGCCTCGAAAAGTGCGAGTCGAGCCATGCATTGCTGGTGACAGACCTGCTCGTAACGGAAATTCTATGTAGGAGCGTGCATGGGTGCTGCTGCGCAATTGTGTTGCCTGCCTATTCTTCATTTGAGATTAGGATCGCGACTTTCAACCTCATCTTGGAAAATCGACGTAAGCAACCACGTTGAGGCTGCCTGCTGTCGCTTCAATGTCCAGTTCGAATTCATTTTCCTCCAGCACCTTTCCTAAGTTTTTCCCTTTTCCAGCGCAAAGTACGCGAGCCTGCCAGGTTCTACTAGCGCAGAACAAATCCGCGACCCGCATTGACCATCACACTCTTCCCCCACCAACCACGCGCAACCTCATCACCGCCTGAGGGGATGACGCGTGCGTGAGGCGCAGAGCTCTCGCCTGCCTGAAACAAGGCCGGAGAGAGTGAGTGCTTTGTCATTGCTCCTCGACACGGCTACCGATTGTGACCGTACCGTTGTTTCGAGGCCGGCTACTATGTCCAGCTTGGACTGACCGCTGGCTAGAACCTTACCGAGTGCACTTCCCTTTTTTGGGAGCCGATGTGATGTTGCAGCCCCCTTCACATCGCATATTTGCATATTCATCTATCCCGCGCAGTAGCTGGTGCGGTCAGCCAGCCTTATCCCACCTTGAGATCCCTCGTCGGTATTCACGACATCGCGGGAGAAAGGGGCTAAAAGAAAATCGGGTTTTGTTCTTATTTTTTGCGAGGGCGCGAGTGTTCCTTGCCTTGTATGGCGGATTGTATTGTCCATCGGCACGGTAGGCCCTCCTACCTGCGCCACCCAGCAACCATCATCAGCCGCGCATACCCATGCCGTCACACATCTCGAGCCCGAGGAGGGTGCTCACCGAGTGAGTCAGCGTTCACTCACATTCCCCTTCCCTCCAAACGATTTCCCAACTTGGGCATCGGCATCGCACGAACGAGTCTACCCTTCCTTCACCTTGACCATTCCCTGCCTCGCAGTCAGCCCTAACTCAACCATGCGAAGAGACAGGCCAGATTTTCAACTACGATTTCTTCCGGCTTGTGTCTGCGCGAAAACCACAGAGCTCGGGTATGTACGTGGTGCCTCACAACCATTTATGCTCATGCCCGATAGCCTCATCTTTTTTCGACATCTTCTTGTATTTTCCGTCCGAACGAATCCAGCCCTCCAATCGTCGACGTTCCAATATTTTTAGTGGTCACCATCGTCATTGTCGGATGTTTTCTTTTATGTATACAAATGTGTTCCCTTGACTCGCCTACCTATGGCAAGAAGGCGATCGTAAAGAAGTGAATAAGTGCCCTTCTCGGCAGCCATTAAGCGTTTAGTGCTCCTCATTCAATCGCGCATGCAAAGTCGGGAGTCGCGATTGCCGCCGATGTCTACTCACGATCAATGGGTTTCACTTTTTTACCCCTATCTTTTTTTCCTCGCCGATTGTGTCTGATTCTGGCGATTCGGGAGATTTTTCAACCTTTTCCCTAACTTGATTGCACCTTTTTTTATTCAACGCCGATCGGACTTTCTCTTCCCTATTCATCCACTTTTTTTCGTGCTGCCATCATGAAAATTCACGCATTTTTCACCCTTTGCAAACGTGTAACCTTATCTGGATGTCATTTTGTGGTATTGATTTCGACTTTTTGAATTTGTTTGAATGATGGGTTTCGACATAATTCAATGTTGTTATTGTTTATGCAACTCAATTACTATTCAATTGACTGTCTGACCTACGTTGTTGTTATTTTTTGTGTCCCATGTTTAACCCATCATTCGCGTTCGACCAACTTTCTTGATTCGAGTCCACAGATCGATTTCACGTCTCCATTTTAATAGCGTCATTCTTCTAGGTGAGGGTGAGAACTCAATGGTCTCCAGGAAACCTCCAACCATGTCACGAGTACTACTACTGGCTTTATTTTTTATTTCGTCGCAAATTTGTCATGGTAAGTTTTCGCAGACTAGATAATTTGAAAACTGAACTTTCGGCATGTCCATCTGGTCACACTGGTTTAATCTGACAGCTGTTGGACATTACTTAAAAGAACACTTCGTTTTTCGTTTTTCTGAATGAACCCAATTATAACCCAGATTCAGTGGCCTTTCCACGGAGCGGTTAAACTTTTCACACTGTAGAAACCGGTTTAATCCAAGTGGCATCCTTTAAAGTCACACACATAGTTAATGATTGAACGCATGTTTTAGCCCAGATGATGTCCGATAACATGGCCCAGGTCAAAATCCTGAATGAGCTCTTCCCTGTTTCGAACGCACAACAGATCAATCAGATCACATGGACTGTCCTCGGAAAGACGCCATCAGAAATCATCTACTGTGTATCGGAGCCACCAGTGAGCCAACTTCGGTTCGTATGTGTCGACTGCGCTGCGAAGAACATCACTGATATGGTCAATGTACTCAACTCTGCTCAGGATCTTACCCGCAACGCAGGCTTTCCGGTATGTCTTTCACTTCCACTTGCGGTGATCAATTGCCTCTAGCTTTCTCGTCTTGCCTCAGGCGATCAACCTAAAAAAGAAACCGAAACAAAGATACTTTTTGTCATGGGTGCGCATTCCAATCTTTTTTTCATGACACCGGCACATAGGCCAATGATTTTGACTACGGGTTTTTTGAGCTTTGCACATGGTAGTATTGAGACAGACGACGACCCTCACGTGCACCCCCTTCCTGTCTGAATCCATCTCTGTCGCAATTTTTTAAATTATGTGCGTTCTGATTCCTTTTTACTTTTGGGGGGAGCGGCTTATGGATGAAATATTGCAACCCACTTGGCGTCGAGGTCAACAAGCTCGTGTTTCTTTGTATCGGAACGTATAAAGACAGCATGGAGTCAGCGGGACGCCGACGACGACATCCTGGAAAATCCGCGCGATGAGTGCCCTTCGTGGTTGCTTTCTTTTGTGCCGCGCTCATCTGCTGTTGACCTTTTCTGGGCGATGTTCGAATTCATCCATGAGGAAACAAAAAAAACGCAAACAAAGTGCCGCGCCTGTTGAAACAAACAGCTCGGAAACAGAATGGCATTTCGACGGAAACGGCCCCCCTGAACAATAATTACCCATCGCGCTGTCGGCAAAACATAAATGAAAAAGTGGCAAATGATGAGGGAGATTAACGAGGCAATAATTTTAGACCGTTTCACTGAAAAACATTGATGTGAATCCGGCATGGACTGGTGCCACTATCATGTGTCAAGCCGCTATCAACGGTGGAACGATCGATTCGGCACCGGTTACGGTCAACGTTGAATACTTGAAGAATGTCCATGTTGTCGATTCAAACAACCAGAGCCCGGTCCGAATCCCTAACCAGGGCAATGTCTTCTACGTTGAATGCATCCGTGGCCTCGATGGTCAATGCCAGCAGACTGGTCGCCGGAAGACGTTGAACTGTGCTGTTCAAGCTAATCCCCAACCCTCTTCGTACCGCTGGTTGAAGAATGGTGAAATCACCAGTGGCAATGGTGCTGAGATTACGATTGGTACTGAGATGATCGGAAAGTCCATCCAGTGCTCGGCTAACAATGGTCTTTATCCCCAGGATGAAATGCCGACCTCGCAAGCTGTTTCGATTGAGCCTTACTGTAAGTTTAGAACTTTTTTCATAGTGGATAAGTTTAATGGAGTGTCCTTTTAGCCGCCGCTCGTCTTATCCAGACCAACTTCCGCAGCATCCAGACCACCGCACCTTTCACCACCGGAAACCGCATCGAAATGAACCAAGCCTTGAAGCTTACCTGCGTCGTCGAAGGCAACCCTCGTCCGATCGTCTTCTGGCGCATGCGTCGTGCCAATGGCCTCGTCGTTGATGCCCCGTGCCCTCAGGGTTACGATGGCCAGCTCCATGAAATCACCAACACCCCCGGCCAGGCCTCCGTTGGCAATAACAACTTATTGGTAGGGGTAACTATTTTACTTTTATCAGTTTATCTTTAAACGCCATCATTCTTCAGCGTATCCATGCCACCTGCGAACTCCACATCTCCGACTACTCCTACACTGGTCAATACTGGTGCTCCGCTTGCTCGTACGTGTCCTACGGCAACCCAGAATGCTCGCCCACCCTTGATGCCCCTGGCAATGAAATGTTGAACATGCAAGTCCAAGGCCCGCCAATGCAATCCGAAGCTGGTCCCAGCATCGAACAAATCGGTCAAAACACCGCTGTTGTCACAGTCCACTTCTGCGCTGACCCGATGCCTCGCCCGCCCCGCGAAATCGTCTTCTCCGTCGATGGCAACGACATCCAGCTCGGTCAATCGTGGCAGAACTTCCGTTTTGATTCGACCACCCAAAACAACACTGTCCCCAACTGCTACTTTGCGCGACTCCAGATCTCCCCCGTCCACGATGGCGACAAACACAAGCAGATTATCCTTAAGCTGCAGAACCAATACGGTGCCAAGCAGATCGTCGTTTCCCTGTCTGATCTCCTCGGCGACGGAGGAGTCCATGATAGCGTTGCTACCATCATTGTTGGCGTCGTTCTGGGAGTCATCTGCGTCGGACTTATCGCTGTTTTGGTCGTCATCTGCTGCATGCGTCGTCGATTGTGCTGCTTTACCGGTGACGGTTTCGAGGGTGAGTCATTCATTCATACATTTTCAACTTTAATACGAGTCATTTTAGGCGTGAAAGAGTACGGCAATCCATCATCGTCCCATAACATCAAGCCAACGTAAGTACTTTTCACTGTGAAGGTCGTTTACGTTTTTTCGGAATGTCTCTTTGTAAAAACCGACGACACTAATGATACATGACTCAATCATGACTAATTACATACATCATCCATCATCCTTTTCAGCATCGGAGCACCAGAATCCTACAACGGTGGCGCCGCGGCACATAACGCTTTCTACGCCGACCATGGACTTGAGGTAATACACGGTGAATCTGTTTACGTGAGCAAGGAGGCTCAAGTATGACACGTCCTTCTATGCACCTTACCTTCTAACTTCTTTGTGATTGTGTTGGTTAACCCTACCTTTTTCTACCGTACCCTACCCCCACCGGACCTCGGAGTTGCTCACCTGTTACAACTTTTCCATTTTATATAAAACATTCGGGTTCATTGTGTATGTATTTCTTGCCACACTTTTTGCCTCTAACAGTTGTGATGATTGTTGTTGTGCTTTAACCACCCCAGCGCATAGTTAAATTTACGTTTCCTCAGTGTACCCCCTTTTTAGAGCGACTATGACGCTGCCTATAAAGCTGCTCGCGTTGATTCGCGGATATCCGTCGTATAATATTGCCGTTGTACCACCCTACCACCCCTGCATCTCAGTACTTACGTTCTAGTTTTTCTAAAAAAACAACGCAATCAATCCGCGCAAGATATATTTAATTGTGGTTTCCGTATATTGTGCTTCTACTTCTATTTTTGTCCAACCCTTGTGTGGAGTTTTCAAATTATCCCTATGGGTCTTATCCCTGATGTAGTAACCTGATTTTTTGATGTTGTGTTGTTTGTATTTGTTTCTTTCATTTCACCTACCTTTTCCTATCAAGCCCCATCCACAGTCTTTCTGATTTCGAGCTGGTTTGCATGCGTCAAGCCCTTTCAGAGACATCTCAATCCACCATATAAGTCTAGTCATGAAGGCATCAACTATGCCGAGATGAACCTGACCGATCGAAATACGCTTTCCCCACATGGATTGGCCCTCTCCACATCCCCCACCAATCTTGCTAGACATCCACCAGAATCAGGCCTCACCCCTGATTACTACCTGCGACATCATCCGTCCCAACTTGCAAGCACCATTTCCGTCAATTCAGTAGTGTAATTACATAATATTTCTCTTGTCAGCGTAGCATTTTCATGACTTTACCAGATTTATACAACGACAACACGCTCAAAAACGGTGTTGCAATTTTTGAGTGGTGATTTTTTCTTCTACGCAGCTCGCTGTGATGCCATTCTTCCTCTCCTTCAAACTCTCACTTATTGTACTGCTCACGTCTTTATCATCGAATGATTTTGTTGATTTTTTACTTTTCACAATTTGATAATTATTTTGTTTATACCGTCTTGGTATTCGCCCAACATTTGTCCGGGTTGTTTTGTCTATTCTACTTCTTTAAAATTGAGATATTATCGATTATTGTTTCTGTTTCGTGGTTAAATGAACTTATTTCGAACGTTGATATAAAGTTACTACTGAAGAACATGCAAGTTGAGTTATTGCCATGGACAAGCAACAGCTGTGAGTTGTGTTCATGTTTAAAAACAGATGGGCTGGGTTGTTAATGATGCATCAAGTGACTTATCGCGAGATAAAAGTTTAAAATAAACACCGAGTTCAATGCGATCAGACGTTTTTGATCCACTTTGAGGGAAATGTCTTATGTTAGCCAGTCACTTAGTTTGCGCAAATACCATCACGTCAAAAAATGCAAATAACCCATTACTTGTTTCCAAAGTTCCATTAAGTTACATCACGCAGTTAGCTGTTCCATCCCAGAAGCCTGTCTTATCAAGCTGGAAACTAGCCCTGAGGCACTTCAAGCCGAACTTGCGCAACTCAAGTTGGAACGCCGGCTGGCTTGAAGCCAAGATAGTTTGCGAGGGAGTCATTGCGGGGGCAGTGTAATTTCTGCTCAAGCTCGTGTTTGTATAGTGTAAAAAGACTGATGAGAAACCCATCAGGACAGACATAAGCGCAAGAGAGATCTACTCCGGCGGCGTGCTTACGGCTGGTGTAGGCGCACGTCCGCAGTAGCCAGCCACCTCGGGAGGTGCTAAAGCCGCCAAGAGTCGTTCTTCTGTGTCGGAAAAAGGTTGGCTCAGGCAAAAGCGATCGCGGCTGGCCCCTTCCCAATCCACCCAGTAAGAGATAGCGCTCACAGTGCGTCTTATCCGTCGTGCTGTTCCAGCTTGAACAGCCGCTTCGTCAGCTTGCTTGCTTGCTGCCGTAGGGCTCCCATCAGTTCGGTGTCATAGTGCTATTGCCAATTGAATTTGTTGATCGGTTTCGTATTCCCATTGTCCACCCATCATGGCCGGCATCGTACGTCAGAGTAAGTTCCGGCATGTGTACTGTAAACCCGTGAAACATGAATCCTGTATCTCGGACGTGCGCATCACCGAGATTACTTGGGATTCGTTGTTCTGTGCTGTGAATCCGAAGTTTCTTGCCGTTATCAACAAAGGTGCCGGAGGTCCCTTCCAAGTCATTCCTCTCAACAAAGTAAGTTTCCCTCATTTCATTTTGCCCCACTTTACCATTCTTAATTTACACATTTTCTTTGTTTGATGTCTGGAAAAAAACTTCCACTTCAAACAATATTCGTAAGCCTAGTTACCGGAAATGTCATGTGTGTCAGTTCTGTTGACAGTTACAGTCCGGTTTAACGCAGACAAAAACTTTTCCACTTTTTCGATCTACGTATTACTAAAGTTAGCCCTCACTGATGTCATTGTCCAACGTAAAGCGGATTTTAGTAGACACAAATAAAAGCAAAAAGCGAACATGTGTTGTTGTCTTGAGGGGGCGATGGACTTTCTGCTTTCAAAACAGGCCCATCTTTATGTGTCAACATTTGCAAAGTCTATCTTTTGTGATATAGCGGCATTGATTTTCTTACAGATTGGCCGCATCGACAAGGACTACCCGTTCGTAGATGCCCATCGAGCTCCGTGTTTGGAAGTCGCCTGGAGCCCTTTCAATGACAATGTTATTGCCAGTTGCTCTGAAGATAAATCAGCCAAGGTGTGGGTCATTCCGGAAAGAGGCCTCAGTCGCACGATCAATGAACCCGCCGTTGAACTTGTCGGTCATGAGAAGCGCGTCAACACACTCGCTTGGCATCCGACGGCCCAGAACATCCTTTTGACAGCAGGTGACGCTTTGTGATGTCATTCGTGAACAAAACAAAACAATGCTTAATTCATTGAAGGTGGCGAAAACAGACTGCTGTTGTGGAACGTCGGCACCGGCGAAGCGTTGCTTGAAGTCGCAGGTCACCCGGACCACATCTTCTCGGTCGCTTGGAACTATGACGGCAGCCAATTTGTGACAACGTGCAAAGACCGCAAGATTCGTATCATCGATTCGCATTCGGGTGATGTCCTCAAGGAAGGTCTCGGCCCGGATAGTGTCAAGCCGCAACGTGCTATCTTCCTCAAGGATGGTCGCGTCTTCACTACCGGTTCCTCCAAGCGCTCCGAGCGTATGTGGGCTCTACGAGATCCGGTACGTGGCTCGGCTTATGATGGATGAAAAAAGCATATATACACACAAAATCTTTACAGGATGACTTGAGCAATCCGATCGCATCCGACGAACTTGACACAAGCAATGCTGTGCTTTATCCATTGTATGATGAAGACAGTGGTTTGATGTACATCACCGGCAAAGGTGACTCAAACATCCGTTATTTCGAGATTAACAATGAAGCGCCTTTCGTGCACTTTATCAATGTTTACTCGACGTCGGAGCCGCAACGTGGTTTGGCATTCATGCCCAAGCGAGGTGTGAACAGCAATGAAAATGAAATGAACCGGTAAGGAAAAAACAACATAACAAAATTATTGATTGGAAAGGTCAAACATTGGTTTGCAGAATCTACAAGGTCACAACCAAGGGCATTGTTGACGTTTTGCAATTCTTCGTCCCACGCAAATCTGATCTGTATCAAGCTGATCTCTACCCCGACACTCGTAGCACCGTTCCGGCTATCACTGCCGAGCAGTTTGCTGAAGGCCAGAATGCCCCGCCGAACTTGATGGCGGTCAACCCTGAAGCTGCTGCCGTAAAGCCGCGTATCCAGATCGCGAAGAAGGCTAACATTCTTGCTTCACTGCCAGTTCAAGCCCCTACCGCTGTCTCCCAGCCACCGCAGCCATCTCCAGCCCGTTCTGAAGCTTCTGATCAACTCCGCTCCTCGCCGACACTTTCCGAGACCTCTGATCGCCGCTACACACCCAGTGTGCCATCATCGACCCCTCAACGTTCTCCCCGTATCGACGATGATATGGGCATCGTTCGTATCGACCGTTCCGAACGCCCTGCCAGCAGTGCCAGCCGTCAATCCGTTGTTTCCAGCCGCCAAGAAGAAGCTCCCACCAACCCGATGGTCCCCAAATCATCTGTCCAATTGCGTTCTCGCGCTGAACGTGACGACGGAGGCCCAATGACATCTGGTCAACGCCGCGCGGCCGCTGAACTCGAACGAATCAAGCGCGACCAGGCTCGTACTGCTACTGATGACAGTGCCCCAGAATGCGATTACGGTGGACCCAACGTGCGTATGAGCGTTGCTATTCCTGATAGTGAGGTATGCATAATTCATACATTTTCCCATAACAAAGGTCAATCAATCAGTCTATTTATATTTTGCAGAATGCTCTCGGTGCTATTTTCGAAACGCTCGAAAAGATGAAGGCCGTCGTGCGTTCGCAGGAGCGCCGTATCCGAATTCTCGAAGAAACCATTGCCGATGCCCGTATGGCCAATACGTGGGGATTGTAAGCGACACGAGTTTGACCTTTTGCATGCCATTTGCTTTACTTTTACCCTGTATCTGACTGATTCAATTTTTCTTTTATTTCACATAATGTTTAGTCACATTTGACTGTCACCATTATAACTCAATTATTTGTGGTCTATATAGTAGACTTAACTTCGAGTAGTTCATTTTGCAGATTATGACAATAAAAGGGAATTAATAAGACGAAAAGGTTAACTGACGACATAGGGAATGACAGAGTGAAAAAATCAGACAACAAACATGTAACTAGAAGGATTGGTTTGAATTATTCCGGTCACAAGTGTTTGTGATGTTTACCGAAGAGACGACATGGACTACAGTTTTGACGACGCGGGGATCTCAGATACAATTTTCGGACACGAGCAACACCGTTGATTAGTTCTTGACAGTTTAAATGTTTGTTTAGAGGCGGAAATTTGTAGCCCACAAGTCGCCGTTCATCTGGTACAATCTGTAATCCAGGTGACATGTAATGGATAAGTCAAAAAAAGTCTTCTTTTAACTACGACTCACTTCCGTTTAAGCATTTCGTGTTGCACACTACGGTCGTAGTCGTCAGCAGAGCGTTTGCCTTCCTCCCACGAGTAAAAGCGTTTCTAAAACAAAAATCATAGTGAAACCTTTTTTGATAAAATAAATATAGAAACCATACCTGCTCAAATTTCGGGTGGTCTGGTTGTTCTAGGCCGTTTTCAATGGGCAAAGCTATCGTTGATGACACAATCATGATGACGTAGACTACGCAGAGCGCTTGAATGTGGAGCGAAAAACGAGACATCTCGAAGTTGATAGTTGGTTTGATCGGAGCGGTCGAGAAGTGTGAACCGAATAGGCGAGTTCTGGACCAAACAATAAGCACTGTGGATGCGGATGGCTTTGCTTATGAAGGAATCGAGTTCCATAGGCTACGCCGTCACCATTTACGTACAACAATGGTTCAGCAAATTCAACTTATCATAATTGATGAGTTCGTTTGATCTAAGCTTTTTTGCTGTTGTTTCTTCCAATGCTTTTAAAATTAGTCATTTGTTTTTGAGAAAAACTTCCATTGTCCAAAATTAGATAAAGTACGTAACTCTTAAACGAATTAGAACTTCTTAACTAGCAAGTTCATCAGTAAAAAGACCGAAAATAAGTCATCAAGTCCAGGAATAAGGTCCACGCGCATCATTGAGCAGCGCACTGATGCGAGCAGCATGGCCAGCCCCCAAAACGCCGTTATAACCCATCAGTGGTAATAACAAATCTAAATAATGGCACACCATCATCACAAGTGATGAAAGTTGCACAAGAGAAAAAGCGTGTCTAAGCCCGCCCATTGTATTTTAAATTCTGAAATGGAAGTGGTATTCTCGGATTTGTTTCATGGTGGTCGCCGGCGGCCGCGACAGACTAGAGATTATCCCCACTAAGTGAAACGGCTTTTAAAGATAAAGAAAAACCCATTATGTTCCGGTTGTTTTAGAAAAGTCAAACAGCACAAGATTCAATTGAAACAAAATTAATTTATTCAACCTCTTTGTCGATAATGTTAACTAAGTTGTGGCATATTTTTTCCGGTCCTCTTTGGAAGGCGTTCATTCAGACTTTGTGTGACGTTCAATTTTTTAAATGAGTTTTACATGCTACACAAAAACATGGCGTGTTCAGTGAGTCAGGCTATGTATGTTGGTATGATGTTTATCCAGTATCCCAAAACTGACAGGCTGCCAAGGGATGACTATACTAGGAATGGATGATCTATCTGGCCGAGACAAAGGATGACTGAAGACAACGGCTTTCTGATGTTTTGATGTTCAGCAAACTGTTCAAGTACTTTCTCGCCGCTCAGAAGATCTCGATGAGGTCACCCTCTCGGGGTGACGTTTCATCACAACAATGCCTTCGGTGATGCAAAGAATAACCGTACAAACTTGTGAGTTAGCTTTTTTGAACATGAATCAAATTTCCTCCCAAACGCGATTATCGCTAATAGGAACAAAAACGGCGAGTGAAGCGCTCTTACGTGCACCCATGCAGGTTAGGAGAGTAAAAGTGGGTCGTCGTCGATGTTGTCATGCTTCTGCCTATTTTCTGCGCCTTCAGCACTCTCTTCTTTATCACCCAGGCCTTCTGGGACGTCGTCACAGGCGCTTCTTCAGGGGCAGGCATTTTCTCGGACGTATCTTTTTAAAAAAGCGAGCGCCCTTCCCCTTGGGGTGAACGGCCTATGTGGGAAAGCCGGGGGAGGAGTCCGGGTAAGCCCGAAGAAACAACTGCCTTCTAAGGCCACTTGGCTTTGACTTTTGTCTGGAAATCCCTTGTTCATTTCACACTCCCTAGCCTCTGGAGTAAGTGACACACATGCTAAGCTTCTACTAAATTCGGAAATGAAGAATTCGGTCAAAATGTTTTCCAAATTGTGTTTTGCAGTTTTACTTCTTGGTGAGTTTACCTTGTCTTTTTGCCTTGTCTTATCTTTACTTTTGTCCCCCTCAAACCCGCAGGGCCACAAACAAACTGACCGTAATTTGCGTATGCAATGAGGGTAGCCAGCCTTTAGTTCCTTCTCCATTCAACACACAAAGTTTTTTGCCCCGTTTTATGCTTGAATTTTGATGACGGCAGAATTCGAGTCACACGGTATCCTCATGCCCGAAGACTACTTTTGCGACATCTGCCAAACACAATACAGCGGTTACTATTTGGTTATGAACATGCGCACGACGCCGTGGCTAATTTCATATTGTCCCTTGCACACGGCGCAAACGTTTTGTTCAATGTGTTTTTGGCCCCTTTTCAAATACGTGATCCTGTCAAACAAAAGCATCCATCCCCAATCGTAAACGCTATGCGTCTTGACATATTGGAACAACCGCCGTCTCATGGCAATCGTTGAAACAAAGGAGATGGATGTGCTTCACGTAGCGCATCCTGACGCCAAAAATGGCCTTCCGAAAGCTTTTTTCATTGTCCCATGAGTTTTACCATCGACACCGCGCCTTTGGTGACATCACTTTCCCCTTAAGATGCACAAAATGTGAGATTGGGTTACGTGATTTTTCGGATGGCAATTAAGCTCAGACCCGCAAATGTTTATCTGGGAACGCAGAAAAAAGCTCGATTAATCTGTTTGTTTCCCATTCCTCAAGTTACGGTTATGTGGGATGTTTTTCCCGAGAAGCGAAACACGGTTAATTTTTTTCAAAACATGCTCGTTCCGTAAAAGTACTATTCCAATCATACAAATTTAATGCAAAGCGGGGGTTTAAAGCCCGTTCTGGCTCGAACCATTAAATTAGAAGCCCAAAAACGGCTGCTCCTGACGTAATATAGTCCAACACGATTGTGTTTGTTATCAGTATATTTCATTTGCGGATGGAGGGGGATAGTGTCTCCAACTCTAGACATGCCACGATAATCAAATGTTCGTTTAAGGCACTGTAGCGGTTAGCAACGCACAGAACGTCGAAGATGACGCTTACGAGAACATCGACACCAAACGCGCTGGTGGACGCGGCTTTGTCCAAACGGTCACTGATGATGATAATCAGATATCGTCTGAGAAACGCGCCGGTGGTCGAGGATTTGTTGTGAATACAGTGAAGGAAGAGAAGCGTGGTGGGGCCCGATGGTTCCAAAATGGAGAAACTTATCACAGTGCAGAACGTCGTGCAGGTGGACGTGCGTTCCAATTGCCAGATTCTGGAGACAACCTCATCTATGCGGAAAAGCGAGCGGGTGGAAGACCATTCTACGGCATTGCCGACTGGAAACGTGCTGGAGGCAGAATCTTCCACTTCTATGATGCGCCCATGGCTAAGCGTGGCGGTGGCCGAAGCTTCGCACCTAGCTTCTATGACAAACGTGCAGGTGGTCGTGCATTCGGCGCATTCTACGGCGGCAGTGGCATGGATTCGTACTACCCGAAGCGTGCTGGCTCCAGGCCATTCTATGCTGCTTCCAGCTGGCGAGGCATCCCATTCTAAATCTGATAACTTAGTCCATGTCCATTGATTATAATATCGTTGTCAACCCAGTTGTGTCTCAACCGGCACGCCTTGCCGAAAACAAATTCCATTACCGCTCGTCCTGTAATATTCCGTGTGAAAGGTGCAAAATCTTGTTCTGTGTTTCATAGCTTTCTTCAATTATTCTTCTGTTATCGTAATCTTGACGAGGATGTTCCCGTAACGATACTGCTATGTGTATTTTTCAAATGAAGAGGATGCAGTTAAATTAGGATAAAGTTTATTTATTTGGAACAAATTAAGTACCATTGGGTTTCACAAGTGGAAGTGTTTAACATTTTCGCCTTAAATATGCGAAATAGAAACCGAAAAAAACATAGTGCAAGAAAAGTAGAGAACAAGGCTCACTCAACGGAAACCATGAATCACTCTTCCCTAACCGACCGGAGTTAATGTCTAGGGAATTCAAGATGGACCGATTATAGCAGTCCGAAAACAAGCGCATTTTTCGACTGACGTCAAGACAAAATTTGCGAAAACCGAATGCTTGAAAAAGTTACAGACTCTCAGCAGTTCCTTGAATCCTTAACAAACAAGCGACCAAAGACGATTTTCATTACCTTACTTGGCTATGCGGATAATTCACACTTCTGGAAGTCGTGTTGTTCAATGCAGTTGCTATTTTCTGCATAAGCCTCTCTGTTTTCCGATTAGTTGTCCCATTGGAGTGCCAAGAACAACTTTCTTCTGATTTTAATTAGATTTGAGTAAAGTAAAACAGAAACTAATTGAGTAAAAATGGAAAATAGCTGTATTTATAAAATTAGCCGTACTACATCCGCTCTAAAATAAACGTTTATAGCTTGCTTGTTACGTGTTTCCTTGCGACTTCGTATAATTTAGGGTCTAATCGTGACTCGAAGATACTGCATTCGAGAAGCCAGTAAACTCATTCAGAACATAAACATTGTCTCAGAGAGTCGGGTGACGCGACTAGATGGATGCTTGTGGTCACTTATGTCGCTGATACCGCTGAACATTCTCAATGCAAGTTGTAAAAAATGCCGCTGCAGATGGTTGTATTTCTTCCTCGTGTTTATAAAAAATGCGTAGGAGGAAAGTTTATTACCTTACTTGTCGCCGATGGTCGTTTATTTTTTCTTGTTGTGACAAGACCTTTTTCCAGGGAATTGGATCTTCGTAATGATGGATGAGAAGCGTGAGAAGATAAAGCCTTGGAAAACAAGATTGAGCATCAAAAAACAGATTTAGTAGCTATTTATTTTTGTCACAGATTGGATGTCAATTACCCAACATTGTTTGTTTCAGACAGTCGAGACAAAGCAAAGCTGCCAATTTTCGATGATGAGAATCGATGATGAATCCGGGAAGCGAAAGCACTTGTCACTCAAAATCCAATCCCTGTGGCAATAACACGCGTGAGATTGGAAGATGAAACGAAATAGCAGCACAATGATGAGTGACATTTATGTCGATGATTCAGCACTTCCATCCTTTTAAAGGGCAATAATGTTTACAATGTTACATTGCCTTGTAAAATGGCAAAGGTATCCATAACAATCTGTCGTGACAATGCATCAATATTGTCAATGCAAACAATGCCGAGCTAAGCCGGCAACTCGAGATACAATGCGAAGTGGATACGATCAGTTTCATCTTGCGGAAATTACTTTGTCACGCTTTGCGACAGTTTCCCTCCTATTTACGTCATATCAAATGGAAGTGAAATCCGGTCGCCGCCTGCAAAGAAGAATCGTCTAATGGCAAAACGCGGGACGATAAAGAAACCGAATTATGGCATATAGCAAAACCAAAAGTCAAATGCACTTTGTGTTGAAAATAGTTATTTTCCGCCGTCAAACCATGAAAACTCTCAATGGGCCTATTGCTTTTGTTCAAGTTTCGAAAAAAGCGGACGTTTCAAGGCTTCTATCTAAATAAAAACTGAAGGATAAAAAGTTTCTATCCAGCTTTTTATTGAATAAATTTCATTCAAGGGGTGTCATTTCGATTCGAGTTTTTTAAGGTTACGATTTATTTCCGAGCAAAAAATACCAGTGAGATGCAAGACTGCCGTCAAAACGTCAAAGATAAAGTCACACGTGTAAGTTACAAAACATCTCGGCAACGGTTTCTAATAATCGCGTTAAGTAATTGACTAAAAACTACGGCAATTTGGGTGGCAATACTTATGACTTCTTCTCATCGGGTTTCTTTCTACGGCACAATTTGCGCCCATTGGGTCCGATGGGAGCTCGGACAACCGGAGGTAAGCCGAGTTTTTGTCGGCAAGAGTTGCGATAGAGGCTGCATCGCTCTCCTTTCACGCGGAAGAGTTGGTCGGGTGGTAATTCTCCTCGCGCTGCTGTGGCATAACACGAATGACGATATTTGCAAACGACTTTGAGCTCGGTTGTGGTGTTCTTGGCCAGTTGCACAGCGTTGAATTCGGGCTGTTTGGCTGGAGGGGCTTGTTGTTCCACAGTATCAGCGTCCTTTGTTTTGGATTTTGGCAGAGGTGGAGGTGGAGGCGTTTTCTGGGGTATTTCTTTATACTGTTCTTCATCATCATCGTCATCGTCACTTTCAGGCTCCGGTTTGGGAGGCGGTGGTGATGGGGGAGCTGCTTTCTTGGCTGCCTTTTTCGGTTTGTCAGCTTGCTGCTGCTTCTTCTTCTGCTTCTTGGCAGGCTTTTCATCCACCTTTTCAGACTTCTCTTCAGCATCGTCGCTGTCATCAGTTTTTGGCTCCGCTCGCTTCGCTTTGGATGCCTTCTGGACAGTTTCCTTTGGAACCTTGACGACAAGGGTATCCTCGTCGATGACAGGCGGCTTCTTGCTTTCAACAGTAGTACGTTTTTCCTTTGGCGCGCTAATCTCAGCATCGTCATAGCACGATTTACGGTACTTGCAGCGTTGTTGAACGGTTTCCTTCGGGTTTTCTTTGATGCTGTTGATGACGGTCTCGATTGAAGATTCGCCAATTTCCCGTGGAAGGATGCCAGTATCGTAACACGACTTTCGGTATCTGCAGTCGAACTTCTTTTCCTCTTCCGACTTTTGAGACCAGTCTTCAACCTTTGGAGCTGGTTTGTCAGGCTTGAGAGCGGCAGTAGAACCGAACATGGATGGAATTTCGGGTACTTTGCCACTCTTGTAGCAGGATTTGCGGTACTTGCAGTTCAGCTTCTTCCGCTCAAGCGCACGATGTTTGTGTTCATCATGCTCAATGATCTCAACTTCTTCCTGGAGGTTGTGGTAGAAGTCTTCGGCGCGATGCTCGAGTTTAACGTAGAGCCAGTCTTCGAGGGGCGGCAGAACACCAGTTTCGTAGCAGGATTTACGGTACTTGCAGTTGAGTTTCTTCCGTTCGAGATTACGGTGGGCATGTTCGTCGCCTTCGATAATCTTGATTTCGTCTTCAAAGTCGTGGTAGAGCTTCTCCGCCTGATGTTCAAGTTTGACGTAGAGCCAGTCTTCCAGAGGCGGCAAAATACCAGTCTCATAGCAGGACTTGCGGTACTTGCAGTTCAACTTCTTGCGCTCCAATGTGCGGTGAGCGTGTTCATCGCCTTCAATAATCTTGATCTCATCCTCAAAGTCATGGTAGAGTTTTTCGGCCTGGTGTTCGAGTTTGACGTAGAGCCAGTCTTCGAGGGGTGGCAATTTTCCAGTTTCATAGCAGCTTTTGCGGTATTTGCAGTTCAGCTTCTTCCTTTCCAAGGTGCGGTGCGCATGTTCGTCACCTTCAATGATTTTGATTTCATCTTCCAAGTCATGATACAGCTTCTCAGCCTGATGTTCAAGTTTAACATAGAGCCAATCTTCCAGAGGCGGCAAAATACCAGTCTCATAGCAGCTTTTGCGGAACTTGCAAGCCAGCTTTTTGTGTTCTTCTGATCGATGGCGCAGTTCATCAGCTGTCAAAACACGGATTTCATCTTGGGCATTTACATAGGCCCGCTCAATAGCTTCTTCAGCATCTTGGAACCATGTGTGATGTCGGGGCTGCCTCAGCTCGCCAGTCTCATAACATGATTTGCGGTACTTGCACAAGTTTTTCGTATCGGCATTCAAATTGGTGACGTCAACCTTTTGCACGACGGTGTCAGCGTTATCGTTAGGGAACGTGGGCGCAGTTGTTTCAGGTTTGTCATCGCCAGTTTTGATCGAACGCTTTTCCTTTTTGCTTGTTTTGACCGGTACCGGAGGTGGAATAAACTCTTCTTCGTCGTCGTCCTCTGGCGGCTCCATCGCCTCGTCAGCTCGTTCTGATGGCTCTTCAAAGGGTGCTTCGTTGATTTCTTCGACAACTTTTGGCACTTTCTTCGACTTTTTCGGTCGAATAGGTTCTGCCTCAGCGATCTCGGGTTCAACGACAGGGGTTTTGGCCTTCTTGGACTTCTTTGGCTTTGGTGGAGGGACATCTTCGGGTTCTTCGGGAGCTTCTTCAGAGTCGGGAATGGGATCGATGACAGGTTCAACAGACTTCTTGCCCTTTTTGGACTTCTTGGGTTTCGGAGGAGGCACTTCAACGGGCTCTTCATCAACTTCTTCCGGTTCTTCGACGGGCAGTGCAGCCTTCTTCAACTTGGATGCCTTTGCCTTCTTCGCCTTTGTAGCAATTACCTCTTCGGCAATCTTTTCAATAACGTGCATCGGCAGAGGCTCCGGTTCCGTCGGCTTTCCCTTTTTGTCGGTAGGTGTGGCTTCAATGATCTCCTCGATGACGGGCTTGATGGTTTCTTCAACGATGTCGACAGCTTCGGATGGTGTTAGGGTAGAGTCATCAGATTCTTCGTCGTCATCATCTTCAGCGTTGGCTGGCACTTCAGAAGAGTGGTCGTTGCCGTCGTCATCGCCATCCTTGGTTTCACCGCTGTCGTCGCCATCGGCATCTTTTGTTTCACCGCTGTCATTGGTGATTTTGCCATCTTCATCATCGTCGTTATCAGTAGTATCATCGTCATTGTCATCATCATCATCATCATTAGCAGCTTGTTCAGCCAACGCAGTCTCCTGGTAGCAGCTCTTACGGTATTTGCAGTGCACTTTCAGATCACTCAAGGTAGTCGGCACAGATTTCGGTTTTTCTTCCACAACCACTGGTGCTGGGGCATTTAAATCGGGGACAATACCACTTTCATAGCAAGATTTGCGGTACTTGCAACGCACTTCCTTCGAGATTTGGACAGTATGTTGTTCAATGACCTCCTTGACAGTGAACTTCTCTTCATGAAGCTTCTCTGGCAGCTTTCCGTTACCATAACAAGATTTACGGTACTTGCAGCTAACCTTCTGTTCGAGTTCGGACTGTTCATCGAAGTCCTTTGGTGGTGGTGAATGTTCCTTGCCGATAGCTTGGTGAACAGCGGCACTGATGGCAGATGGGGTGAGCCAAGTGGGTACAGTGAAGGTTTCTTCCAATTCGGGGATGACATCGGTCTCGTAGCAGGATTTGCGGTACTTGCAGCGGTTCTTTTTGGCCAACTTTTCTTCATTTTCATCAAAATGCAGCTCAATCTTGGTGACTTTGGTGTGCTTATTCGGATTTTTATCACGTTCTTCGACTTTGTCAGCGGCTTCTTTCGCGATTTCACGCAAAGTTTTCGGCTTTTTCGCAGGCTTGATCACAACGGTGTTCTTCGATGCGAGGACGTGCTGGCTCTTCTTCTTATTCGTTTCATTCATCTCGATGCCGCTGTCTGCGTAGCACGATGGTCGATATTTACATCGCACTTTGAGCTCGGTAACATCGTCAATAGTGTCCTCGCTGGGTTTGACTGTCTCATCGGGGACGGATGTGTCAGACGCGGATGCAAACAGATTTGACTCGATCACAGGTCGCATACCACTCTCGTAGCATGATTTGCGATACTTGCACAACACCTTCTTATCCTCACCCGGCCGCACGACGACAGGCACTTCTGCCTCAGGCGATCTACGAACTGGCTTCCAATACAATTCACGAGGTGATGGTTGAATTGTTTTCTTGGATGGCCGCTTGTTTTTACTTTCAGCAGCCATGGCAGATGGGAAGAACGTGGGCCATGTACTCGCGACCGGGAGTTCTTCAAAATACGTGGTATCAACATCCTCGAGGTTGTGGGTAATTTTGACGTCGCGAAGGAGAGGTATTTCGGTTGTCCTGATGTCATTGCACAACAACACATGGTTGGAAACACCGAGATCAAGAGTAGCAGAGCCCCAGCAAAAAGTGCTATGTTCCAAGATGACGATTGTTTGCGATGCTTTGTTTCCTGAAAGCGCAGAAAAAATCGAGTTTAGCCACCACTTCACAGACACCCATGGAGGTGTGAGAGAAAAGAGGTTGTGTACTCACCGAACTCGACGACAATAAGACCGCCATTGATGTAATAAATCATTTCTCGCAGGATGTGCAACTCATCGAGACTCATTTCATCAGTCCCCTTCGACGAGACGATTACGGTACATGCCTCGGCACCAGCAAAAGTCGTCCGGACCAGATGTTGATCAAAGTGCGTTTCCCAGGCTCCGCTATCATCGGAGTGCAGGGCGAAGAACGTCGCACCGGTATCGCCAGCTGCAAAGTGATAAAAAAGGGGTACTTCAAAATTCACATTTTCAAAGAGTAAAGAAAGCAAAACAGGATGTATAAAAAGTTAAACCATACCGAAAAAGTTTTCATCGAATCGCGTATCATTGAATAGTCGGTGAACAAAGGCAAGTTTCGAAATGTTGTAACCAGAATGACCGAGCACGAGCACTTTCTGATGTCCAACCTCTTAAAAAAGCGGCATCACCAAAGGTGTGAGAGATTATTGACCAATGTAAGTGGGTATGCTTACCGCAAGCTCCGTAGCTCGGCTTTGACGCAATTGTCAGAAGACAAAACGCAAAGAGTAAATAATACATGGTGTGATCAGGTAAAAGGTCGTAATTGGTGTCGCATTTAATCGTAATACTATATACAGTAAGCCAGAGTTAGTAAGATAAAGCAAGGAAATTACAGTAAAATCAATAGTTCGTAGAATGAAAGCGTTCGATTCGGCTGAGAATGAGAGATTCGCTCGACCGGCTGAACCAGGGAAATCAAATCGCTTCTCAGTTTAGTGCCGACAGAAGAGGGCAAACGGGTGTCCCATTGATCGAGCACTGCGACTGCCACGAAATCCGATCCTCTCTTATCCGCGACACAAGCTTTCCTCGTAGTTTTTGACGCAATGCACGAGTGACACCAACATCAAGCTTGGGGTGGCGATCACCTACGACAAGTCCGTTTAGCTGGCCGCGGATGTTAGCCTCGTTTTTTTGCTCAGTCTCTTTTCTCTCACCCTCTCTCAGTCACTCAATCGCAAAATAATAAAGTAAAAACGCCTCAAGCGTCAGAGCGGATGCGTCTAGTCGACGCTCTGCAAAACGCATGAAACAGCTGCTACCACTGAGGAAGTTTTTTGCTTGCTTCTGTTTGGACCCCTTTGGCCTGTGACATAAGTTTGTTTCGTGATACCGGCTGTTTAAATGCCAGATAGCCACAACAACAGCAAAGAAAATTGAAAAAATTGCTGACGTTGATTGGAAAAGGTGGCTGACAGATTGATTTGCGGGGGTGGATATGAAACATGGAAACATGTTGTGATTGGGACAATGGCCAACAACCATAAAACTGAAATGTTTATCGATGTTTCTTTCTTTTTTTCTGTGTTAGGCGCTTTCGAACCATAAAAGGTATCACACGCAAACTGTTCAATTTTATGCGTCCATTTTGTGGGTCTGCACAAACGTCTCCAAATGAAAAGATGCAAACAAAAGAAGAACAATGGAAAGTGTGCGCCGCACCAAGTTGAGGCTGCACACAATTTTTGAATCGGCTTTTTCCCGCGATGCGAGTGCAATTAACGAAGCACGCAGCTATTGAAGTTTGTCGATGGCGGCTATCCGGTAGAAACTTGGAAGCTGGGAGTTTCATTCCAATTGACGCATTCCAAACTCCAGACAGTGCTATTTCTAAACTGTGACTAATCGGGCCAAGTACTATCGAGCTTGTAAACTGAAAACGACGAGCTTGTTGATGACAGATGCTTGCCTGTGGCATTGGACCTTTAACGACCGTCACCAGACAGTCAGTCGTCACGTCAGTCTTCAGGTGTATGACCAATGTTGTTGATTTTCATACATTAAAAGCAATGTCGAAACAGTCCAAGATAGGCTACCACTTGCCCACTGTTTCAACCGAGGGACAGCAGCCAGTCCATGGTGTGGTGCAATCGCCCCCGCCACGGCCCTTTCGCCGAACAAAAACAACCGCGCAAAACGGCGTCGATGTGCGTCCCGCGCGCCGATCAGACTTTGGGAACGCGCGGACTTTTCCTTCCGGCTGATGGGAGTCCTGTGTGACTGACGGCGATGGGTGTCATCGCTGCATGTCCCGTCCCGTCATCTTCCCTCGCCTCCTCTCGCCCATAAGGACTGATTTCTATCCACAAATAATTTAAAAGTTTCAAACATTCCGTGTCGCGGCGCGAGAGTCTATCATCCGCACAATCAATTCATGTCTCTCATTGTATTTCAGACAGGTCGGCGCCATGAAAAATATCTTCAATACTTTGAAATCGAAACCTCCCAAATCGGTAAGTTACTGTTTTTGATATCGTTTTTCATATCAGTACTAGCCAGCCAGCTAGCTCGAGTCAGTCATGCTTGATGGTGAATCATAGCGAAAAGCTAGCTGGCCATATCGGGAAGTGCTATCTATACAGTTTGAGTTATAGGGAGACGACGGAATGAACTATGAAACGTTGCCAGATGCCGATCTTAACAATATAATAAGAATGATGGCCGTAAGTTCACACCCCAGACTGACAGGCAAAACATAAGCATGCAATTTCAGAAGAACATGAACACTGGCGAAGAGAATCTGATCAACCAAAGTCGAGAAGTCAAAATCAAGATGGCACAGTCCTACCATTGCGATGCCAGTCGGAACTATCCCAAAATTAGCGAGTTTGTGAATGCATTGAAGTGCTATGCTGAATGTCCAGACAAAAACCCACCGCCAAATTTGTTGAGTGATTTGAAGAGCCATTTGAGGAATTGCATTATTACGGATGTCGAAGCTGTATGTTTTACTGATTCAAGCTTTTGAATTTTATATTTTTATGCTTTTTCAGTTCATTTCCAAAGAAGGCGCGCTTTACCTCACCCGTATATTCGAAGTCAAACTCATGCGTCTTGAAGAAGATGTCAAGAAACCCTACCATCCAAGTGCCGGGGATACGATTGCTGTCATCGCCGATTGTGTTGGTTGCATCAGTCAGATAATGAATACCAATGTATGTTGTTTTGCTTTTATTCTTTATATTACTGATTCATTGTTATCTTTTAGCCCGGTTTTGACCTCCTACGAACCCAAAGCCTTTCCATCTGCTCATTGCTCCTAACTGCCCTCTGGTGTCTGGACAAAGCTACCCGATACGACAAGCTTATTGAAGCCATCGACCAAGTTCGCTACGTGATTCTGCGCGTCTTGTCTGCGATTCCCATGGCCAACGACGATACCTTTTCCGGCCACGACCACATCCTTAAATGTTTGACCCGATTGTCTGTTCTTCGAAACGAACCTCGCTTCCGGTGCATTATCCTGTGTCTGAAAACCGACGACAGCAAAGTCATTTTGCAAACGCTTCGAGTTATCAATACGATAATCGGCAATATTGGGACTGGTGCCGACACGAATCACGAATGGCAAGCCAGGATTGCGCTTCGAGGCGAGATTCTTCGGAGTGGATTTGACGACTACTATGAGGTTGGTTTGATTCGAAGTCAGAACTTTTGTCAATTTCAAATCTTTCAGCACATCAAGGATAAGGCTGGAAAAGATGCTTCCATCGAAAAAACGCTCAACACCATTCTGATGGAGCAAGATGTTGATTTCAAGATCGCCGAAGATACTTGCAACATCCGGAGAGGAGAATTGAGCTCTATTGAAGGCTGTCTCAAATCGTTCGCCGGCCGTGAGGATGAAGTTATTGGTATTTTTCAATCATTGGCACTTGTCTGTCAGTACCAGTATACACAGAGCCACTATTTCAACTATGCCGACCACGTTCTTCGATCCTGTTTGTTCGGTGCTGTGAGTGATGTTGACGTATCACCCAAGTTGAAGTACGGTATCAATGCTGATGATGCGCTTGATCAAGCCGAGACCGACGACATAGCCAAGAATCTGATCCATAAGATCCGTGAAATCAATGTTGCCAAGCAGGAGTGTTTGTCTAAAGCGACACAGTTTTCGATGAAAGTGGAAGAACTGCGGAAGGAGACGGAACTGCTTCGAGCTCACGTGAGTTTTATCGGCTTCATTGGCCTTCTTATGTTTCGATTTTACAGATTTCTGACCCATCCAAGAATCCGATTCCACCTGTCACTACGACTACCCTTTGTGACACGACCCACATCCCTGTTGCTGCTTCGTCGTCTTTCCTATCCGTGGTTTCTACCTATTCCGATGCCGGATCCGTCGTGACTACAGAAGGCCTGCCTCCCGTGACCGGCGGACCTCCGCCACCACCGCCTCCAGGTGGTTTGGGCAAAGTTGGAGGTGGACCTCCTGCTCCGCCGCCACCACCACCTCCAGGCTTCCTGGGTAAAGGTGGTGGACCTCCACCGCCTCCGGGGCCTCCTCCGCTACTTGGCAAAGGCGGTGGTCCTCCTCCGCCACCTCCGCCTCCAGGGCTTCTCGGAAAGAAGACTGTCGGCGGCGCTCCACCTGCACCAGCTGCTCCATTTGTTGCACCGCTGCCGACCTATTTGAAAGAGCGAAAAGCTGTCGTTGCGGATAGGCCATTGAAGAAGGTCCATTGGAAGGATTATGTTGTAAGTTGACATTTACATCTGTGGTATCCTATAATCGTTGGATGTTTTCAGATCGCCCCCGTTCATATCAAAGAAAGCTCACTCTGGGCCGGTCTCGATGAAAACCAAGTGTGTCGGAAGATCGTCGTCAAGGTGTTGCAGGAGCACTTTGCTAATGACCAGAAAGCTCGAGCGTATGTTTGACACCCTTTAGCTTCAACTTTAGCTTATCTCTTTTCACTTTCAGCATGAGTCGCCACGGCAGTGATGAATCCCTTCCCAGCAAGACCAAGCCAAAGAAGTCCATCATCGGCGACGATAAGGTCATTCAGAACGCCGGCATCGTGTTCGCGTCCTTCAAGCTGTCGCAAAGCCAATGGAAGATGGCTCTCCTCACCGCTGATGACACGATTCTCCAACCCTCCACCATCGAACGCATTTTGAAGATTCTTCCTGAAGCGACGCTTATGCAGAAGCTTGCTGAATGCGACATTTCCGAAATCAAGGAAATGTGCGAAGCCGAACAATATCTGGCCACCTTTGCGAGTATCAAGGGCGTCGTCCCCCGGCTGAAGGCTGTAATGCTGAAGCAGACGTGGAACGAGCGTCGTGGGACACTGATGCGAAGTTTGAATGTGATCAACGGCATATTGATAGACTTGATGGGGATGAAGAGTCTCCGGACCTTTATGAATCTTGTTCTTTTTGCCGGAAATTACATGAATCGCAGCACGGCCGCGGGTCATGATGCCTACGGTATCAAGCTGGCGTTTTTGACGAAGCTGGCCGACACGAAGACTATCGATCCGAATGTCACGTTGATGCACGTCTTGACGGAACTGATGGCGGATACCTTCAAGAAGGACAACCTTGCTGGTGATCTTTTGGCGACGCTCCGTTCAAATGAGGTCGATATGGATGCGATCAAGTCTGCCATCGCTGAAATGGGCAAGGAGTACACTACTGTGAATTTTGTTTGATTTGGATAGGCTTACGTAACTTTTTTGGGTTTCAGACATCCTCATACATCCAAAACTACAAGGAACAGGCTGAATGCGATCACTTGAAGGCTTTGATGGAGCCATTTATTGACCAAATGAAGACCGATGTGGCTGAGCTGCGATCTGTAAGTTTTGAAAACCTTTGAAAAGCTTGTTTATCAAACCTTCTTTTAGAAACTCGTCGCTGTTGATGTCAGCTGGGCCGCCGTCCAGGACTACTTTTCCATCGCTCATGAGAAGAAGTACAAGCTGAAGGACATGACCGCCGATCTGGCCGAATTCAATCGCGCCTATCAAGCGATCGTCAACGATATCCGCAAACGTGACAAGAAGAACAAGAAGGAGCCTGTCCGCAAGCCTTTGCAGAACATTCAGCCAACTGTCCATCAACAACCCGACAATGAAGCCAACCGTAAGTTTTCTAATCCTCCTACTACCTCGCCAGGGCTAAAAGACTCCTTTTCAGAAAAACTCGGCTTCCTGGAAAGCGCTCTCCTCAACATAGAAAATGGCGTCTACAAGGGCGCGCGACTGTCAAAGGGCGGCACTCCTAGCATCCGAGAACGTCGAGAGCCAATTGATGCGAAGGTTGAAGTCCGTCGTCGTCGAATTGGACAACCGACTGTCCTGGTTGACATTGATCGGACACGTCCGTCAACTCACTTCCCAAGTCGCCCGTCTGCGAGCCGATCTTCACAAGAAAACCATTCCATGCATTCCCCTCCCAATCAAGACGAGAACACCCATCTCCCAGATGCGGCATCGTTGATGTCACAGCTTAAGGATTTGATCAAATAATTTGATAACTTTTAACTTGCCTTGTTTTTAATTTTAATATTGTGCGCTTTACTTATCTTCTCCGGGTTACACTACTTCAATTGGTTGTTTTTTTATTTTTACCCGTTTTACCAATTTGTTAAAGTTTTTAATTTGCTATGTGAATAAGTCAAATGTATTGAACGACGCAAAAATCAGTTTATTGTTCAATTTTCAAATTAGTCTTCCTACTTAAATTATATCTAGTCGCGTCAATCCTAATCATTCAATCTGTGTTATCCGTGACGATCTGGGTGGCATCAGTGGTTTCGGTGACGGAGGTGGCGGAGGGGGCGAGCGTTGCGGGCGTCTGTAATTGTCAATTTAATGTTTTATTATATAAAAAGGGGAGCAACAACTTACTTTACTCTGCCGGAAGTGTTTCTCGGCCCTGTCGCTCGGCGGCGACAGATCGGCGCAGACGGCGACCGCATCCGGAGGCGTCGACTTCTCGACCGCCTCGACTTGGCCCAACAACGGGTCCGTTCCGCTTCCAGGCACGTTGCCTTCCTCATCGCGCTCACCGCGTCGGGATCGCAAGAAAACGACGGTCCCAATGGCCACAAAGGTGGACAAGATGCTCACGCTGTAAAATTGTGTTTAAAAACGTCACAAACGGGGTAAACCAAATAAGCTTACGCTGCGAAAACCACTGCGACGGTGATCCAGATGGCGTCGCTGTTGACGGTTGAGGTGGTGGTTGTTCCGGAAGTGGTGTTCATGATGGCAAGCTACGGACAAATGACACAACGACCTGCACTAATAGATTTATTATTTTACGACTAACTCGGGAGTAAATCCTATTATTTCACGATTAAAACGGGAATAGACTAAAAACTAACTAAACGAGGTTAATTTCTACTAACTTCTATTAAAATAATCGAAATTAATAATTCCGGACTAAACCCCAATAAAATCCTATCAACTCGGCACTAAAACCGCGAAAACGGGAAACTTTTTCCGCGGAAAACCCTCTCTCCCAGCCGTGAAAGAGAAACGCAGACAGCCGAGTTCGGAATAAGGAATGAACCGAAGCGAATCTAGCTGCGTTCGTCGTTGCACTGAGGATCGCGTCGAGATCACTCTTGGCTTTTGATAGCTCCAACTTTTTTTCATTGACCGTTTGCGAAGTTTTGCACGCATTGAAATTTGCATGGGTTTGTCAAGCAATTGTCGCATTTCCCCAAGAAACCGCGCACAACCGTGATCACACCCTGAAGTTAGCTCCACATAGCTTCTTTGCAAATCACCTTGACCTATCGCGACAACATCCGCAGGATTAAAAAAGCAAACGGGTACACAATTGCCAAAAACCATCTCACATACAGTATTTTCAGTTTCGTCCACCACCAACCCCTGCGATTGGCATTGTGCCCTCGACGTCAAACGAAAAAACTTGCTACTTTTGCTGTGCAGTGTCCACTCGCTGAACTGATTATTCCTCAACAATGAATCTAACAGGCCTTCTGGCCCTTTGTCTTTGCTTAATTTTTGTATCCGGAGCAGGTAAGCACCATGCCCTTGCTGTCTGTCTGGTCATACACGTATCATTTTGCAGATTCTAAACGAACTGGAAGGTTAAAAGATCAAGTGTCGATACTTCTACCTCAAAGTCAGCTGCGATGTTTCCGATTGCTTAATGCTACTCATCAAGTCGGCTGCCAATGTAAGTTCATCAGTTTCTCAGCATCTTATTGTATATCGTCATAATTTCAGCGGACCGCAACGGCAACGTCGGGACGATTGTGACAGCGCAGAATGAGCGCCAGTTGGCGGAAATCGTCCAAACCTTTGGCAAAAACGACGAGAAGATCATCCCGCTGCTCAAAGTCGAAAACCTCAATCGGTGGGTAGCTATTTTATATCCGTAAAACGTAAAATTATATATAATTTCTAGGGCTATGACGGAGATTCTTCACAGCAGCGACGTTGTCACCGGAGTCTTGTTCTACGGAAAACACGAAAATGCGAACATCTCTGAAGACGCTAATTCGCCTTCCTTGGCGTTCTCGTTGTATGGAAATGAGACAATGAAGTGGAATGAGAAAAGCGCTTTGAGCGATGCTGGCTTCCGGTTCCTTGATTGGACGAAACCGATATTTTACATCACTGACAAGCGTGAATTTGATCTGCTGTACACGGGGGTTAGTTTATATTTCATTGAGATAAATTTATATATAATGTATGTCGTTTCAGTGTCTGAAAGCCTTCAATCTCAACCTTCTCAATCCAGCGAAGTACCAGAAGGACGGTCCCCGTTGTCGAGTCAAGATGAGCTTGTTCATGCAGGGCGCCGGTGATGCCCAAACTTGCCTTCGGCGACAGCAGCTGCTTTATGGTTTCACCAAGACGTACGTTTCTTCAATCGACTTCTTACATTTATGAATTTCGTTGTTTCAGTCTGTCCCTATGCGACCCTCTGTCCAGCAGCAACATCTTCTACATGTTGCCCGAACTCCACAAAGAAACCCCAGCTAACGTTTTCCTCATCAGTGCAAAGCTTGATTCGTTCAGTCTGTTCAATGAAGCCGCCAACGGGGATGTTTCTGTCCTGACTTCTGTGACTACACTGGTGGCTCTTGCCGATGCCATTGGAAAGAAGTTGGAGTTGTTTCAAGAGCGAGCTCAGAAGCGTAATCGACAGTTGATGCTGGCCTTTTTCAATGGGGTATGTTATTTATAGTTTTTAAGACTATTTATTCAATTACCAACTTTCAGGAATCGTTTCTGAACATCGGAAGCAGTCGCACCGCTTTCGACATGCAAATGGGCGAGTTTCCGACGAAACAGAAGAAATACATCCCAAGCAAAACGACCAACCACATTGGCTTGGATGATATTAAGTTTTTCCTTGATTTACAACACATGAATGCCGATACCCAGAAGTACTACTTCCATGTTGATGGCCAAAGCTACAAGGAAAACAAGGGTGATGTATGTTTTTAGTTACCACTTTTGATAGTTTAAAGTTCAATCTTCTGTTTACAGGTCGATAAGTCCATTGAATACGTCAAGCGAGCCCTTTTCCACGCCGGTCTTGTCTCCGTTCTTGCCGATTCATCCGAATCTAGCCAAGTGCCACCGAGCAGCTATCAAGCCTTTCTCCGACACAACCGTTCGATCCCGGGATTCGTTCTGTCTCCAGATAAATCCGGCGAATACCATTCCAATATGATCAACAGTTTTGCTGACGACAAAATCACAACTTCGAAGGACAGCCGAAGTCAACTTGTCGATCATATTGATGGCGCCGCATCCGCTTTGATGCAAGCTATCACGGGTTACGTCCACAATGATCCACTGTCTGCGTCCGACTTTTCGATTGATCGGGATTACATTTCGACCGTTGTTGATTGCTTGTTCAGCGATTCGTGGAATTGCTCGTATTTCAAGCAAATCATTCCTGACTACCAAGATGCTTGTACGTTTTGACCAACTATTTCATTGAACTTTTCATAATCCATCTTCTTTTTAGACTCCACTCGATCTCTGTACGTCGGCACAAAAGCCTCCCAGTCTTATCTTTGGTACCTTGTTGATTCCATGCTCGTCCAATCTCTCGGCCAAACCCATGCCACCCAAAACGTCAAGAGCGTCGACCAATGCGACAGTTTGAATCCCGGCCAAAGTGTCTACCGCTACATTTGGGCGTACAACAAGAAATCCAATGCGTCTCTCTGCTACCGAACGTCTTCCTATCGAACTTCTGCTGAATCTCCTGCCTTTACCGATGTTGGCATTCATCCCGAACGTCATAATTACTCCACATGGGTCGAATCTGTCTGGGATCAAGGCAAGATTGAAGTCTTCCTCGACTGTGCCCATTCGACTATTGGACACTATGTTGCCATCGCAATGATCGTCCTCACGGTCTTGCTTCTTTCCTGTCCCAGTTGGCATTCACTTATCAGCCCAGTCATCGACGAAAGCACTGAAACAGATGATCGTGAGTTGCGGGTGCGGTATCAGGCAACTGCCACAAGTCCCAACGCACTCGCGTCCACCGAATCTGAAGCTGCTGTCGCCTTGATTCAGTCAACTTCGCGAAATCCACCGTCGGCTAACGTAACCGTAACCTAAAAACTATGTGCAGTTTTTCAATTTGTTGATCTCACAGTTATTTCATTAACAAAATCGGGCACTTTGCTGTTTTATTTTTGTACTTTATTTCTACCTTTAATTATTTATTTGCAGAATTCAAAAATGCAAATAAAGTTTTGTATTGTATAGTTGCCAATTGAACAAATTTATCATTTGTGTTTCATTTTATAGTTTTCGCTAAATACACTTTAAACGGTTTGTTTCTTGCATGAGATGATGTTCAAAAGTACCACCCTGACGTAATAAATAGAACGCAAATGTAAAAAAATCACAGAAGAAAATACACAGCCTTCCATCAGCGTCAGAACTTCTTCATTCATGATGCAACGATACTCCTAAAATACGGCATTGCACTGCTATTGCATCATGACGACGTTTCCCACGTGCGAACTTAATCGATTTACAATCTTTTATCCGCCGATATACCGTAAGCAAACACATTTGACATGCGATTTTTGTTGGAACACAGTCACGTTCATCTGACAAAGTTTGATTTAAATTTGATTTGTCATAATCGTCTCTAAAAACTGCTGCTGATATTCTAAGCGTCCGTGAGAACGACCGCAATCAGTGGAATGATCTATCCATTACTGCACGGAAGCGGTAAGGGTTGATTGATCACCGCATCAATATCAATTTACTAAGATACTGCAATTAAATTGACTCTCGTCCCGGTTTTGGCGCCTTCCAATCGCCGCGCATCTGTCGCATGCCTCTTGGAGGCTGAGAAGCGTAACCGCTAGTCGAAGTTAACCTATTTATGCCTATCAATGTGTGTCCCAGGTGCATTTTGAACTTGTTCCGTCGATATTTTTGTGTTTTTTGCTCTTTTTATTGCGTTCATTGGAATTTTTTTCAAAATTCTACCTTGCCCATCTTGTTCCTGTTCCTAAAAAGATATCGCTATCGTTCTCGGCTGCTTGGGTCTTTCACGTTGGTTTTTTTTCGGACGGCAATCAAATCAACAGTGATTGTTGATTTCGCCTGGATAAAAAAGAGCATTTCGTTCCATTCTAATAACGCGCTACCGATAATAGGAAATACACGGAGTGTTCCTAACCTCGTGTACCGGTTGTTGAATTGAACACATACACTTTTTTCTATAATTAATCACTCTTTCTCGATGAAAGTTTTTAACGAAATGACGATCAGCTCCGAGCAATTGCGCGAAAATTCGTATCATCGTATTACCGCCACGTGGGTGAAGGCATCTGATTCTTGGTCGGTGTGAGGGGCGATCAGACCACACCGTGACGTGCCTATATCGGTAAACTGACCCAGCTGTGCAGAAGCGCAATCTTCAGGGTGGGGCTCGATGGTTACAGATGACTCTCGCAAAAAACTCGAACCACACCATCGTCAATAAAAAACTGACAGTCGAAAATGAGCGACGATCTCGGCATTGTTCATGGGAAAGAGGCCGATGATCGGCAGCACCTACATTGTTTTATCGCGTGTCTGTTTATGTCTGTCGTTTTCAACGTGAGTATATTTCGGGGGTGATAGAGAGACGGAAGATGCAGACACGAATATCAGCATGATCACTGACGACAGCCAGAACGTCTTCCCAGCATTTGTGGGTACTTTTTTTGTTTGGATTATAAAAAATCGAAATCAAATCGACAACCGGATGGGAGGAAGCTGGAGCGCACGCAGAAGGTACTTCTATAGGTGAAAAGCGTTCTTGGTGCACTTATTTGGGTGCTAAATCTGATTTATAGTGTCATAGCCTGTCACTAGGGGGTTCGGATTTCAACGCCTTTCCCATGGTTCACTGTCCACCTAAAGGTTGAGTTGACGAATAGTCTGGAAAGACCTCTGACCATTTTGAGCGTCGTTTACAGCAGCGTTTTTCGATAAGATTACCGCAGCGTAGGCAGTGGACCTCCGGCCTGCCGAGAGCTTCATCCCACCGAGGGTTTGATCAGTGCGGGTTGTAATAATGCATGGAAAGCTCCGCCGGGTGCGCCGAGTTGTCGCGCTATCTTACACAAGATGATAGGACGCTCAACAAGCCCCTTAATAGCTAATAACACTGACCCTTGTTCCATTTTTCTGTTTTGACCCTAAACACGGGCATTCTTTTGCGTCTAATTTGCGTGTCCTGTTTATCCGATTTGCCACCATTAACCATCAAACAGATCGGTCGCCGCGCATCATCGTGAGCCCATCGTGATGACCCTAAAATTTCATCATGATCATGATGGGGGTGATAGTGGCGCAAGGCATCATCATCATCTCGGTGCCCGACGCACCGACTTCCGTTACCCCGCATATCGACGTTTATTTATGTCTATTCCAGTTTTTTATTGATGAGTTTTTTTCGAACATACGACTACTGATTCCGTTCGCTGCGCGATTACACCCAATTGATCGTTCACAGACGTCGTGACCCATTGCGTCGTTGCATTGTCCTTCTATAACTTTCAGGTTGCATTTCAGAAGGAACAAAGTCGAAAGTCCGTCTTGGTGGTACTCGCCCAATCCAACACGGCTTCCTATGATCCGCGAAAGTTAAGCTTGGCAAGCCGATGGTAGCGTTCTGTCCGACGCCTCAAACAACCAACGGGATCTCAGCTTCGAAAATGAGTAACCATAGGGAGTTTGTTATGGTAGCTGAGCTACAGAAGTTTGTAAGCACTAAAATAAAACGACTTTTAAAGGTCGACAAAGGAAGTAAATTTCAGTTAATAGCCTTCCACCGAACAAAAAAGATACCCTCACCGATAGAATCCAAAGTAGTTGAACCCGTTACAATTTCCGAAAGTGAACGACGTGATAAGTTGTGTAATGCTATTTGGCGTATACTTAATGAAATCGAAACTCGAATCAATACACTGAATGGTTTGTATTATCGACTTTTTCACCGTTTAAATCGTTATTTTAGAAAACAACCCACACCAATTCATCGAAGAATGGTCAATAATCGCTTGGGCTGTGCTCAGCGTGATTACACGCTTAGACCCCCGAGGCCATTATTACAAAGATCCTTTCAATTGTTGTGAAAACCGTCACTTTTTTGACAAACTGCTTGTTGTTTTGAACAATCTATCAGCGAAATCGCTCTCACCCGATCCCCCCTACAACGTCCCACGGGTCCTTGTCCAACACTATCAGGAAACTTATCAAGTAAACCATCAAAACAAAGAATTCTCAATCAATATGATCTTTTTCAGTTTCACTTAAATGCACTGGACAACCTAGAGTTGCTTCAATCAGGTTTATGCGAGCAAAATCTGATAACTAACGTTGAGGATGCTTTGACAGCCTTTTTAAAGAGCCTAAAAACCCTCAATCGCCAGGTAATTGCCTTGTCTTTTTCATGGTGATCTTTTATGTTACCGCCGACAGTTTTAGCATGGGGCTGAGCTATGGAAGGTTTTACGCCGAGAACAAGTCAAAAAAATGACGACGTACGGGTACGTCTACCACGGATTCACCAATGTTGCTGTTAATTATTATTCAACAATGGCGTACATGCTCGGAAAAGTAGCCGTAAAAATTCAGGTGAGATAAGAGCACAACTGCAAAAAAGATCCCTTTTCAATGCATGCACATGTTAGGGGTGATAACCTTATGACGAATTTTTTAGATCATTCGGAACAATGTCCATTTTCCGAGGAAAGTATTTCCAAACGATGATTACTTGCAAAACATTTTGGAAACGTATTTTCGAACGCTGGAAATTATAGCTGGAGATTCGTTGATTTGTATTGAGCCGAGTCAGAATGCGATTATGGTTACGAACAACCTTTTCCCGGTTAAAATTGAAACGCTTTGTAAAATGACAATGTTTGCATCGTTTTCGCTGCAGATTGTTTCGGAAGAAGTTGCGAGTCAGATTCAGGTGAGTATAAATTGATATAAAGCTGTGCTAAAGAGCTAAATTTAAGCAAGAAATGCTCCAAAGACAGTATTCACAACGCCCAGCTGAAATTAATAAGGTTTCATCAGCGGCACTGTTAGCAATGAAACCGGCAACTGGTGTTAAACGAAACAATGCAACTGCTAATGAAAGTGGTGGTAATACGGCTCACAAGAAATCTGATGTTAACAGTAAAGAATGGATCACAATTGAACCCAGTTTAGACGCTGAATCTTGTTCTTGGCAAGCTGCATACCCTCATTTGTTGTGTACGACCCGGCAGAAGGATTCGATCTTGGATTCACGTTCGAATACGCAGACTGGGAAACGTCCAATTTTCTATTTCCACGTCAAGGCGGAAGTTTACAGTCCAGCGGGTGGTATGTATACGGCACATACGTTATCAATGCCATTTTCGATTGCGACTAGACGGAATCAGGATTGTCAAGTGCAGAGAATGATGAGTTCTTACACTGCTACATGTTTTTGGTTGTATGGCACAAAGAATATTGAAGGGTTACTGTTGTCGTGGAACGAGAGTGGTACGACTCCCTTTTGCTTTTAATTTTTCTTAATCCACTTATTTAGGCATTCCATGGTCAAAATTCAAGCATCTCTACTCGAAGTACTTCAGTATGAACGCCGAAGTGAAGCGACAACTAACCGAGCATGATCTTGAAATCCTGTCCAACAAAATGAGCTGCGATGAATGCAGAGGCGCTGGTAAATACCATGATGGCATAAACAAGTTTCATGTTGTTGTTTTAGCCAACTTGACCCCCAAAGATGGTGAACCTCAGTGCACATTTAAAAATGTTCTGTGTCCCCATCTCCGTTATTCATTCAAAAACAAGCAAGGATCAAACACGTTCAGTGTATGGCGGGGAATGCTCGAATTGTTACACCTATTTAGTGATCAGCGAACCGACGTCAAACACTTTTGGGAATCGGGTGTTCTTCAAGGTTTTCTTGGTATTAAAGAGATCAACGCCCTTCTCAGCAATCAAAACAGTGCTATAATTGTTTACCTTTCGTTTGTTGTTGGTGGTTGTGTATGCATGAGTATCGTGTCTAATGGGAAGATTATGCATTTGGAACCATTGGACTTGAAGAAGCTCCAATCAAAACCGCTTGCTGATTATATTCGAGATATGGTCATGGCAGAGAAAGTAAGACAAACAACCATTTTAATGACACTAAAGTTGAACTGTATCTACAGATTGAGTTTTACTTAAACGACAAACATGAATGGGCTGACGCTTCTCATCTTCCGACGCCGACCCAGGGTGCAAATGACAATAGCTCAGGTTTCAAAGAAATAACGTCAAACATAATGCATACGAGTGACGTGTCTGTCGAGGAGACAATTAGGTGAGAAAAAGTTTTTTGAATAAAAGTTCTCACAAGTAAAAAATGCCCCATTTGCAGTTATACACCGCTCCGCATTGCCGTAGTCACGTGTAAACAGGATTATCATCAGCCTAACGAGTATATTTATGAGAATAATGTAAGCAACTTTGAACTTTAACAAGCTTGCTTTAATAAGGTATTTAGGAACACGCTGGCCCAATCCCACATATGCCATCATTAGTGTCGACACCTTCCGTAATGCCGCCGCCATCATCAACAGCTTACTTTAGTGAACCTTACATTGATACTGAACAGAATTTTGCTACGCGTCTTGAATCTCTTATGCATTCCTTTGGAAAGTCTCGGGAAGACGTTATGGGGATTCTGAATCCGAACAATCTCAACATGTACACTGCAGCGCATGAAGTACATGATGGGCGAAACAATGGCCATGTAATTAATGGTCATTTGTTAAACCAGAATCAGAATTACGACGATTTTCAGTTTTATATGCCTGATAACCCTCCTCATAGGAACTTTGCCAATTATCAAACCTTTTCGTGATATCTTTCTTGACTTCGAAACCTCATCATCATACTTACTGGTCATTTGAAACTTCAAGATAGCATTATTAACCATTACCATAGTCACTTTTTCCTTTCAGAATCCAGGCAATGTAGTTAGCCTTTTATCTGTAATCAATCGTAAACCTAGCATAGCAATATTTTACTTGTAATTGAATGACGTCAAAATATCTATCATCTTACATTTTAAAAACAGTATTTTGCGTTTTGCATTGTGCAACGTAACTTATGCGAGTATGAAACCCACCGAATAACGACAATAAAGTATATTTAATCAAAGAATGCACTCTTGAAGTGATTGTGTTTTCCTCTGCGGTCAGACGGTGTAGTCAGTTTTTTTGCGGTTTCTTACTCCTTATTGAATCGGTCGACTTCGTCGGCGCTATCGACGGACATAAAGAAGAACGACGGAGTGAGCGAGGCAGACGACAGGTAGAAGTGACCTCGGCTGACCTCCACTTGAGCGAACGAAAGCTCCGCCGACGGCTCTCCCCTTCTTTTTTGACGACGACGACCAAAGACGCGCAAATACGCGTGCGGCATGCCATGACGTTCTTACCTTTTTTGGGGCCTCTCTGAATCGACGTTCAGTGACGTCTTCCGAAACATAAAAATGAGGCCGCGATCCATCCGACCGATGGATTGGAGTCGATCCGTCGTTGTCTTTTCGTCGAGTACAAACTTATTCTCATTGCTTCAGTTGAAATTTTGGAATCCTTTAGAAGTGTATAAGAACTTTGAGCGACAGTTCAAGGCTCCCGTTCGTTTAAATGTTTGTTTGTCCTGGGAAAAAATACATCGCGGAAAGGGAGATCTTTAGGCTCAAGGTCCCACGTAAATGCTGCACAGGTTGACAATGTGTTCTTCCCGGTTGCTTTCGCGGTTTCCGCATGCAATGCCCCAACAACAATGTGCTAACAGCCGTTAAAGGCGTTCATTGTTGGAGGGGCTACGTTTTATTTGAGCTTGAGCAAGGCTAACGGGCGGTTCCAATCAAAGCATATCTCGCAGAATAACTATGCAAAGTGGCAGCCGACTGACTGACCACCGATTTGGCCCTGTTCAATCGTTTCGAGGTTGGTTGTTGCCTCGCGCAAGTAAACCCCCCTCAAAATCGAACGCGTATGCGGATGTTGTGTGTATACGGTGACCGCCGCGCACCAGCCTCTAGCGTGTTGTGCACGTCAGGTTCCCGAGGTCTATTGATTGATTCGAACAGTCACCAGTCGAGAATAATTTAGAGCGCGAAAAAATAGAGGGTTGCGTAGAGGCTTTACGTGGGGGTCCACCACAACCACACAGGCAACCCGAAAATCGACGTGAAAATGTAATCGGAGTGGTTTTTACTCCTGTTTTGGCCCCTTTATGCCCGGCTTAGAGCGGATCTACATCCGATGTCCGGTTTTGTGCATGGTCTTGTTGCCCGCAGGGAAAAGGCTCCTCACTTTCACGCAATGCCAGACGACGCATCCTCCTGCCCCACCACATGCTTTTTCCGGAAGGGTGTCAGACTATACCCTTTATTGTATGACGTAAGCCTCAAAGCGTGAACTAAGCTGTGTTTCTCCCACATAAAGCCACTACATTCATGATTTGTGAATCCCCTGTCATAGCAGAATCACTTTGGCTATGTTTTGTCTGTCTGTTTTTTACAACTAATCGAATGGTATTATCCAAAGCCGGTTGGTACTTTCGCACTGACCGTTTTTACAAGCTAATCCGTCTCCTTTAAGGACAACCATAGTTGCATGTTTGCCACTGTAATGACGTGCGCGAATAGCTTTTAGTTCTCAAAAAATTGTTCACAGTTTGTTCGAATGCGGTTTTTCCGCTCCGGAATCTTACGTTTTAATTTTCTTGCGAGACTTCTATCCCGTAAGTGCTCGATTCCACCCCTTGACAGCACTCCTCAAATTTTTCATTGCAGTAATTGACCCTGATTTTTGCCGAGATCCACGCAAACTGCCTTCTTTTATGGCGATTCTGCCATTGTCCGTCACAGGCATCGGTGCATGTAAACCTATTTGATTGGCTTTTGGAGGCGTCCTCTCGCCCGCCCAGCCTGTCATGTAGCTAAAAGCGCCCATTCGTTATCCTTGTCTGGTTGTATTGAATCGTCTGCGTGCTGTCACAGGCGCATCTTGTCCTCGAGCAAATGTCAAGCTTACGTGGTTCATTGAATAATTTCTGCAGTCCTAAGGGCTCTTAAGGACTTTTCCTCTTCCCTTATCCGTCTGAAATCTTGGCAACAGCTTAATTCCCACCGAATTCAAACACGAAAAACGTGACTTTAGCAGGAAAACTCCTAATAGATCCTTCCGTGAAGGAGGGGAGACTGATTAAAATTGGTCTGCGTCGGATCTTTTCTTCGTTTGTGACGATACGCTCATTTGAGGCCTTGGTCGCACCCGAAACTGGTCAGTATCCGAAGCCCCACAATTGTTGGTCAAACTGTATGCGGAAGACTTTTTTCTGTCACATTTCGTCTACTCTCCCGGTAGCCACCGACGATGGTTCTTTCCGGTTCCTTCTGAGCTGCAGTCGTCGTGATCCCCAGGCGCGTATGCATTTTTGTGTCTGTATGTATGTATCTTCCGAGGAGATGCGCATTACTTTTTGTCAATCTGCAATCACATTGCGCACACTTTGTGTTGTGATTTATCCTTGAACAACACAGCAGAATCGAGAATCTCCCCGACAAACATACAAAAAAACTGTCTTCCGAAGAGCTACGCAGGGGTCGATGGGTGCAACATGAGGATCATAGTCCAGCTGTCAAGGATATTTGTACACAAGGTGCGTTAGGGAGTAAGCTACAACATTAGCTCACGACAGGCGTGCTTGTACGTGTACCTAAGGAGGTGCAACCTTTCCATAAATGCTTAACTTATACCGATTCATTCAGTACATCGGCGACAAAGCAGGAGGGTTAGGAGGTAAGCAAGCTAGCGAAGCGAGGTTAGAGCAACACTTAGCTGAACACAGTGTTCTCCCACGGATGATTGTGAAGTCCGAATCGTCGAAAAGGTGAGTGTTTTTAAGCGTAGGTTAAAAGCCGACCATTGCTTGACCACGACGAGGCGACGCTAAAAGCGAAAAAGGCTTGGCTTCACTGCAGAGCTCTCGAGATTGCGCACTTTTGCTCCGTTTTCGCTCTAAGCTCTTGTGCGATCTTGCGACAGTCAGACCCTTCTTCTACGACCAATGTGACGTTCCAAGTCGTCAGCCGCCTCGAAAGACGCCGACGCCCAAACGCTTGGAGACGCTAACGACGTTGCTGATGAGCAAAGTCGAGTACAATTGCCTTTTCTGATCAAGTCCATTTTGTCTGTTATAGTCTTTCTTGCCTACAGTCGTCGACTTTTTTGTTGTCCTTGTTCACACTTACCTTAGTTACCTCTTCAGGAATGTGTTTACTCTTGCTAGATGACTAGACATGTTTGAAGTTTGTATTGACGTGTGCGGGAATATCGAGCGCATTCCATCCCTATCCACGATGATGTCTCATCGAGTGTTCTTCCTCAATCACATAGCCTCCCCACACAAAATTGTGTAATACTATCGTGCTTTTTTCACGATCCAACTTTTTATTGTGGTCATCAATCAATCCATTTTGCATTTTCCCAGTTCATTTTGTGAAAGTTTACAGTCGAGGAGGAACGACACTGCTTCCATACCATCCTCCGTGTTTTATATGTCGCTACTGTTTTGCATTTCACAACAATTCATATGATCGAGCCAGCAGGAGACACCGCTCTGCCGGAGTCCTTGACTCAAAACTGTTTCGATTGCCCTTTTTAGTCGTGGAATCGATGGCTACTACTGTGTTCGCCTCGGGGCTGTTGGCGTTTGACCCGTTTTTCGAGTGTGTCTGTTTTTACGAACGTGCAAACATAACCCTTTCGCCCACCCTCTGATTATCGTATCCGACGGGATCGGGTAAAAGCAGACCCACGTTAGCCATTATCGCCTTTCTCATAAATCAGGTTTTACGTTTTTTACGTTTTTATCGCAAAAGTTACTTTTTCCCTTGCGCCGGTATGATCAGTTTTCAACCTGCACGGAAAGAAGTTTGCAGCCACTCTGCCCCCTCTCGGCAAGAACTAAAATTTGCACTAATTCGCATTACTTGAAACCGCTCGTTAGTGTTTTTGGCGTCTTTTTTTCTCGCTATACGTTTTGCGCGATATTAGGGCGTTCAAAAAGCGATCACCACCACCACAGATGCCCCCCACAATGAAGGATGGGTTCTAGGCGCTCCGGTTTTGCTCCTCCTTTTTTCGGCGAGATCGGTGACCGCTAACCGCCACCAGAATTCCGTTACACGCACCACACATTCATAATTTATCCATGCCCTGAAATCATTAACCGCTTTCTTGTACGATCGTCACCGCTCCCCTTCCTCCAGTCGGACGTGCGATGCCAAACCGAAACGCGGGGGATCCGCGATACGACTTCATCCTGCCTGGGGGAAGGAAGGAAGGAAGTGTCAAATAAATTCAGGCCACCTTTTGTTCTGTAAAAACTTTTGCAATTATGACGTCGTAGTTAGGTTTCTTGAGCCGACGACCCCCTTTACGGGCGGCAGTTAGTAGTTACCTACCTGCCAATGATTAACCATTTCATTTTTCGTTCGCCCGTCGTGTTTCCCATCCATCGTAACCATCAGTACTGACCTAATCGTCCGTGCGGTTCTGTCGGCGATTCTTAAACCACAATATGTATCTTGTTGTGTTGAGCGCCTGCGCCTTGTCGAGAGTGATCTTATCAGAATGCATGTGCCGTCGTCGCGCACGGAATGTGAATTATTGCGTCGATTTCGGTAATGCGCAATCTTCTTTCCGCTAGGGGTGTCATTAGGATCGCAGGCGAGAGTTGTTCCTATCGCACGGATCCAGTTTTGTTGGCAACCACTGCGGTCCATCGTTTGGCCCAGAAGCACTCTGCAACTTGTCCTTTTTTCTTCTTCCTCGTGTTGTTTTCCGATGTGATTAGAAGGACAGTGTTAGCGCATCCGACGGACCGTCTTACTACTCACTTCATCGTGGCTGTTGAAAAAACTAGCACTTTGCAGCGAGAGCAACGGAAAAAATTCCCTCAAAAAACAGAAAATCATTAATGGCTTGAATCTTTATTGCCTCGTTAATTCATGTTGCGTTGTTTTTTTATTTGTATTCCCAAATGTGAACGAAGCTGTTTCGGACTTTCATTAGTTTCGTGAATATGAATGCTTTCGCGGTTGGCCACGTTGCAACTTACAACCAGTCAGCTTAATTAGTTTTACTTCGCGAGTCCCGCCGCCTTGATTGAATCTCCAAATTGCAGGTGACAGCCTTTTATGCGCGTATAGCTGAGGTCTTTCCCGGATTTCAAGCAGCTTCGCCAAGACAGTGCGTGAGATGCGTCCTCACCATTCGAGTAGCATGCACCTCGGTGGATATCCGCCTCCACCCCATCAAGGCCAACTCGGCCCCCGTCATGGTTCCATGCCCTATGAAGGTTCATCTAAGTGAGTTTACTTTGATTAAACTGTCATTAAATGCTTGTTTTATTGGCGTTATTTATATCTTGTCCTCCATGTTAGCATAGATGCATCTATAGACTCGCCAAACCATTAAATGATATCGTTTTTACTGCTCTTCGCGGACTGCCATGTCATTTCGCTATCTTTTAATTTGAAGCCGCAGGAAACCGAACTACGCCCTTACACTTTCACTCTGCAAATTAAAGGGTGCTTTTAAGGAAATTCCAGTGATTGATCATCACTCGGTTTAACGCCTATTAATAATCCTCAAATTAGAGTGTCACAGCACCTCCGTCTGCGCCCAAAATCTCCTTTCGGCATCAAAGGTTGTCGTACACGCAAAAATGCTGCACCAAAAATGCATGATTAAGGCGATAAGCCCAACAGGCTGTGCATTCGGGACAGGACAGGATTTTGTTAGGGTGTGATCCGGAGGAGTTAACGTTTTCTCTTTTTTGAACATGATTCAAATGTTAGAGACCGAGTCAAATGAGATTCGAGTTTTGTTGCTTTTCTATTTGTTCACTTTTTTTTCGCTCTTCTGGTCCATCGCAAAAGCTTGTCGACCTATCCCAGATCAGTCCACGTCAAAACTTCGATCAATTTTTGCCAGGAGGTCGCGCCCCGTCAAGCCTACGCTCGTCGCTTTCCTTTATTATTAGTCTTTGGATGTGCTGAGCAACCATATCTATTTGCAAGTTAAAGGGCGAGCCCCTTTTTCTCACCGCTTGGTGAATAGCTTAATTTTGGGCCTTGATTTGTACATGCTTTGCCTCGCTCGGTCTCTATCGCTGCTCGCATAGTATGCTTAAATATTTCATGACTACCAGTCGCTATAAGTTTTATCAGTCATATTGGGAGGGGTGCATCGGCGCCATTTCTTATGTACTGATTTCTTCTTTCTCCGAGTTCCAGCAGTAAACATTGAATGAGCAATATTGGAATTTTTCAGCGGCTATCCTGCACCGAGTAGTTCACGATACCCTTCTGGGTCTAATTCGTACTACTATTCGTCAACGGCCCGTCCTCCCCCGCTCAACACAAACACTCTAGGCAACAACTCGGCTGTGCCGTCTCCAAGTGCCCATAGCTACCGTACTAATACGAGTGTTGAACGTATCCCGCAACATCACTCCACGTCGACAATGCCAGGCCGTCGAGGCGGAAGTGTTGGCCCTCCACCGGTAGCTGATGTTCCGACTTACCAGATTGAGCATTTGGCAACATTTGCCGTTGGCCGTACCTATGGATTGCTCAACGCTCAAGATGGTATTCGCAAGTTGAAGCAGATGGAGAAACAGAGTGCCATCTGGGCACAACCCCTGCTGCTGAAGCTCTGGCCCGACAGGATCAGTGTCGAGGACGAGAATGAAGATGTCGTCGAAGCTTTCCCGATGCACCATGTCATCGACCCCACCGCTCATCAAAGCCATGACAACAGTGACGCATACAACAACATTCTTTTGTTTGTCGTCAGATCACCGGATGAAATTAGCGGCAAACGAGGCTCACAACCAGCCACGGCGGCGACTGAGATGCATATCTTCCAATGTGTACGTGTCTCAGCCGTTGACGTCGCTCAAGATATCCTCTACTACACCAGGGGCATGATCCATAAGGTACGCGGAGGCCGTCGAGATACGGGATATGGTGGATCGTTTGATGCATCACCTCCATTTGCGGCGGCGACACAGCAAAATTTCTATCGCGATGATGCATCACCGTCGTCGAACAGTAGCGAGGCTATCGATGTCAATGTTGTAAGTTGTTGGAAGCTCATTTTTATGGAATGGCTAGGCTAACGATACCCTTTCAGAACACCTTGAATAAATGCTTCGATGATATTGAGCGTTTTGTTGCCAGAATACAGTCGGCTGGCCAGGCTCAACGTGAGCTTGAAGCGCAGCAACAGCGATTACGTGGCCGAAAAGCGCGTAAGAATGAAGTACCTCAAGCGAGCATCCTTGCCTTGCGCGCTCAATTCCCGACTCCAGATGAGTTCTATGAGATCTTCCAGAAGTTTAAGCTTAGTTTCAACATTCTTGTAAGTTACCATCTTTCAATTGATTGTTTACATCATTCTCAATTGACATCATTTCAGACTATGGTAAAAGACTACATCCATGACCCCAACGCCCCTGACTTGCTTCACCATCTTTTCAAACCTTTAATGGGTATCGTCGATGCCAGCCACTACGGCCACAACAAAAACATTGCCGCTGATGTCGTCAGCCCATTGCTTTCCTCTGAAGCCTACGACCTCCTCCGAAACTGCCTCAACTCGAAAGAATTCGACGTTTGGATGGCCCTTGGACCGAATTGGCGAACCACACCGTAAGTATTATACAGTCGGGTGCGTAATCTTATGTCACCCCCTAAATTTACAAATTTTTTCTTTAAACTTGGCATTAGACAAAAACTGTTTTTAATTATGAATTCTATAGCTATTGCAATGTTTTATGTAAAAAACAATAGTGGTAGTTCAAACTTGTAGTGAAATATTAAAAAATTTGTGTTTTTGGGGCTGTGCGTAATCTTATGTCAGGTTGACTGTAAAAATTTGTATTTAAATTTTACTTCGCTTTTAACCATCCCAACAACATTAAAGAAGTTCCTTGATGCCTTAGGGCCTCATTGGCACTTCGCCGTGCAACTGGATTGCGGATTCAGGATTCTGTATGCCGAAAAAGCCCGAGGTTCACCAAAAGTCAAATTTTGTAAAAGTTTGCTCAGCTACGCTATTTAACTGAATTCCTGAACATTCTAAATAGTGTATTAACGTGTTTTTAATTATAAGAAAGAACAAGGTAAACAAAAAAAGCGAGTTTTGTATGTCTGATTCTGAGGCTTCTGAAACCAGAAGCCGAATTATGCAGAATCCTGAATCCGAATCGCTTTGTTTCTTAACTCTTTTCAGTTGTACACATGTCTACAATCATGTTTTATAATTTGACAAGCAAAAAAGTCACAGATAACAACGTTACTCTGCCGTCCGGGGCTGAACGCCGATTACGATGCAGACCACCCTTTGAACAAGGTGGATTTCAGCATGTTTTACAGCAATCGTCTGTAGGCGTTGAAGACGCCTTTGGAAGCGGTTACAACCTAAACTAAAGTGTACCTTAGAGTTGTAAAGTGCTATTAAAGTGTTAAAAGCTAGGAAACAAAGCGATTCGGATTCAGGATTCTGCATAATTCGGCTTCTGGTTTCAGAAGCCTCAGAATCAGACATACAAAACTCGCTTTTTTTGCTTATCTTGTTCTTTCTTATGATTAAAAACACGTTAATACACTATTTAGAATGTTCAGGAATTCAGTTAAATAGCGTAGCTGAGCAAACTTTTACAAAATTTGACTTTTGGTGAACCTCGGGCTTTTTCGGCATACAGAATCCTGAATCCGCAATCCAGTTGCACGGCGAAGTGCCAATGAGGCCCTAAGGCATCAAGGAACTCCTTTAATGTTGTTGGGATGGTTAAAAGCGAAGTAAAATTTAAATACAAATTTTTACAGTCAACCTGACATAAGATTACGCACAGCCCCAAAAACACAAATTTTTTAATATTTCACTACAAGTTTGAACTACCACTATTGTTTTTTACATAAAACATTGCAATAGCTATAGAATTCATAATTAAAAACAGTTTTTGTCTAATGCCAAGTTTAAAGAAAAAATTTGTAAATTTAGGGGGTGACATAAGATTACGCACCCGACTGTACATTGCTTTTTGCACTGATAATTACACGATAAACCCATGCGGTCAATGCTATCAGTGATTACCTTTTCCATCGTTGCAGGGAGGACTGGAACGGACCTTTGCCCGCTCCCTACCGTCCGGTATTCCGTGACAACTTTGCGCCTTATGGGTATCCGCCTCAGCAGAGGCAGCTACCGCCTCAACGAGAACCGTTCCCACAGCCGGCACCGTCGCAAGCCATGCATCGTGGATCCTCGGCTCCGCCACCCCAACATTACGTGCCACCGCGCAAGCCGCAACGATCAGTTGACGATGTGAGTTTATGAGCCTTATAAACATAAAATTAGAGATAATAACACTTGACTGCTTGTGGAAGCCATCTTTTTTAATGCTTGATCGTTAAAGCCATGCGAAACCACTTGATTTGCAAGCGCGAAGCTCAAAATTTTCAAGGGGATTGGGAAAAGCCTCAGGCAATACTCTGTCTTTCGGATCATGTTTTGTCGCATCTCTTGACAATAAGCAAAGATCAATTTTCGCACTTTTTGTTTCTCATTAGTCATAAGCATGGAAGAACTACCAAGACTCAGCCTGCCTTATTTTTATCGCATTGACTTTGATGTTGGTAATCATTCAACTCCGCAGCCATACTTTTATCAGTTGAATGGCATCACCGCGGAGGGTGATGGATCATTACATCGGGTGGAGACGTATAATTCAGACTTATTCAGGGTTAAAATTTGATATACTCCTCTAAAGTGAGATAATCTTAACGTTAATTCTTTGCAGATCGATATGGAAAGAGTAAATCTTGAAAAGGAACGCATTGCTTTCGAGCGTATGAAGATCATTGACCGTGAGCGTCGTCTTGCCGAGGAAGAACAACGTCTTCAGCGTGAAGAACAGAGACTTGCTGCTGAACGGGAATTGATGCGTCAAGAAGCTCGTCTTAACCAACAAAGGGTTCAGCCGCAGGCTACATCTACGGATAGCAATGTTTACATGTAATATTTTGATTTAAATGTATTTAAACATAACTGAAGTGAGTTTGTTTTAGTAAGACTCAAGCATCACCGGTCAAGAATGGAACCAGCAACTATGACGCCAACAGCATGCATCCACGAATGCGCAGCTTCTTGGCTGATCTGCATAAACATGGCCGAAAGGTTGTTGAAGTTACTTATGATCGCGTGAAACAGCACGACAAGGAATTGACTGTCATCAGGGGCGAATATCTTGAGGTTTGTGATACCAAAATCATGAATCTTATCTAAAATGATGAATTCCAGGTACTTAACGACGAAAAGAACTGGTGGGAGTGCCGCAACAGCCAGAGTGTAACCGGCTTCGTGCCGCATACCATCCTTTCGCTATTGACAGCCGACGATGTTGCGACGATCCTAAGAACGCAAAACAACATTATCGATGTAAGTCACCACATATCAATAAACCATATTCATTGTAAATGTCCCCTTTCAGCCCGAATCAATCCCTCAACGCAATCCACCCGCCTACCTCGAGCAACAGTCGCTGAGCCCCCGACCAGGTATGATGTCAGACGACACTCCGGACTACATTAAGCAGCGCCAAGGCAAACGTGGCGAGTTCCGCTATTTCTAAACATAAAGCATATCCCTATGTGTCAGTCCGCATTTCCCATCAGTCCCTGATCGTTCAGTTCCTATGTACCCTTTTAAAGCTTAAAGAGAGTCTATCTATCCTATCTGTGTTTCCCCTCTACAGGAAATGCGCCAAGTGCCTTGTCTACCGTCATGCTGTTCATGTCACTGTTTTACTATTCGCAAAATTTCTACTCTAGATGCTTTTCCGATTTAAAAAATGCTTAATATCTGTTATGCAATGAAATACATCAAATCCCCTATTTTTTGTTCCAAAAAAGTGAATTATCCCCGATTGTGCGTTGTCGACCGCCCTCAAGTTCGTTTAGCCATACAACAGAATCCCCACATAGTATAATTTATGACTTTGTGGCTTCATACCTATCAATGCTCAACTTTGTATTGTTCATGTCATCTGATTGGACATTGTTGCTTCTTATCCTTCTCAATTTTCCATCATTATCAAAAATTTATCAAGTTAAGTACCATCTGGGCCTTTGTGCAGCGTGCTTTCTGTGTTCTTGGCCCGTTTCTCCTCCCTCTTTCGCTATTTATTTTCAGCTTAGAGCCAAATTGAGATGTTCAATTGAGTTTTATGTATGCAAATATGAATAATTTTGATATACCTCGCTTTGGAGTCGCTTTTTGTGGTGTCCGTTCCAAATGTTATGCCGATAAGGATGACAAACTGCAGACGTTGGCATTACTGCCGATGAATTGCAGTAGTGGTTTCGAGTCTGATGTCCTTCTATGTTGCCTATTTGAACGCTATCATGCTTCTTGTCCGTACTCAAGAAAGGTTTACTCGCATTTAAAAAAGCGTTAGCGAAACAAGTTTTGCGATTTTCAAGCTTTTAAGTGATAATTTAATCAACGAAATGCCTAACAAGCGCGCAGTTTTGAAGTTTTTTGAGATTTTTGCTAATTAACAGAGCTAACTAAAACTAAAACCAAAAACTAAAAATTTTTGATTTTTGAACGCGTAGATTATATTCGAAAACATAAAATAAAGCGCATAAAAAATATTATACATACAAAGTTGAAAAGTGATATTAACATCTAAATTTGTGAAGCAGCCTTACGGATTCCGGATGCTCCACCGCTAGACTCTCCAATCATGAGTCTTCCGACGCCGTCGCACAACACACTTAACGAACAACTTCGACAAGTGATTTTGAAGAAAACAAAAGTTAGTTAAGAATTAAAAAAGGGAAAATTAGGAAGTAAATTTGCAGTCATCAGAGACGCCTTTGAGCACGTTCTCGGAATCCAAGTTCAAAAAGCAACAATTACGTAAGCTTAATTATCACAAAAATGTTGTAAGTAAGTAAAATACAAACAAATTTAGCATACATTAACGACTTGTTCGACACGTTGAACGGTAAGAAGATTCTGATTCCGAAGAAACGCCCATCCAACAGGGGCAGCCTTCTGACATTCAAGGCGACACCTGATCAACTTCAAAAATGGTTGACTGAGAAAAACTTCAGCGAAAGGTAAACAAAATAAATAAAATTAAGTAATTTAAAGTTAAATTTGTTTTAAGAGTGCACATACTTTTCTCTAAATACACCGGCGAAGATCTATTCTCGTTAACTGAGGAAGATTTCATCAAGTACTGTGGCCAAGCTGAAGGAAAACGCCTGCACAGTTTGGTTTTGGTTCAGAAGCGTCGTAGTAATGTAAGCAAAATTGAAAACGGCATTTACTTGATTAATATAATCATTTTTAGTACAAAACTGTTACTAACATCGATCCATCACTTACGGCTATCCTCAAAATGCGTCGTGATCGGGTTGATCACGAAGAGGAGGTCACGATTGAGCCGGATGACACGCCTCCAGAAGTCGACATTGTCATTCCAGAAACGAAGGTACCAGAACCGGAGAACAGTGCTCCGGAACAAAACCACTACGTTGTAACGCATAGCTTGACACCTCCAACGGCAAAACCGCGGACTAATAACAACATTATCAGTTATCAACCGACACGGCTGGCAACCCCACCAGTGCAACCTCTTCGCGTTGAAAAGTGGTCGCATACAATTAAAAAATATGATATTTAAAAAATATAATGTCGAGAGCAAAATTTAATGCTACAAGACTGCCGAGGATTTGTTTTTGTTAGCAATACGTTAAAATAATAAGAAAATACAAGAAGTTTTTTAATATTATTGTTGTTTCGATGCTGTTAAAAAGTTAATAAAAAGGCTCTATATGACACTCTTCGATGGACACATTCGGCTCTAAACCAAACTAGAAAGAGGGAACACGCCCACACAATACGGGGGATTTGTTCATGATTTCGAAGGGTGTGCGTGCCTTTCTAGCCGGCACTGGGCCATCAGTCGGCCAGGATCGCCCATTGAAAAGTCATCTCAGACCGGAAAGGACTCGTCGATGGACACATCCGGCTCTAAACCAAACTACAAAGAGGGAACACGCCCACACAAAACGCCGCTCCGGCTCCCCCATACGTTTCTCCCAAAACCGCCAAATCCGCAGTCGGTTTCCCGAAATCTCGACGTTAAGCCTGATAAACTCGAGAATTCTCGAAATCCGTCAAAAATTTTTGCCACGTTAGCGTCTCCGTACAAGGGAAGTAAGCTAGGACATTGGGACTGAGTTCAGCGCCCCCAACGTTGTACCAGAGAAAGTCCACAGCTTCCGAGTATTTGCATGCTAAACACTGATAATTTGCAAAAAAAGCAAGTCGATCCGAGTCAGCCAACAAAACTTTTGGGGCAATCGGTGGATTCGGCTGATTCTGCACCAGGGGATAGCCAACATACCGGTGATATATGGATTCACCTTCGATTTTTGAATTAAGCCCCTTATCACTAATGAGCATAGAGCAAAATTTAAAAAAAGTGAAAAGAAGCACTTTTCCCAGGGATTTTGATGCCAATGTGGCGGGGCACGATGGGGTGATAAGCTAGGGTCTCGCCACTTCGGGAGCGGAAACTAGATCGAAAATAAAAAGCTTTAATGTCGGCAAAAGTTGAAAAAGTTAATTTTTACGCCTGTGGCATCCATTTGAATTTAGCTGAGTTTCCTCATGGTTTTAACGGGTGGCGCGCGTTCACTAGGGTGTGTGTGCGAATGAGGCAAGGGCGCAAATGCGTGTTATGAATGGGGATTCGGCGATAACGGCTTCTGGCTTCAGATTCCCAGTCATCGTTTTTGACGACCATTTGGGGGAGGAGCCTCATTATCGCCGGTAACGATGACACGTGCCATCACCTTCGTCACGTTGCCGGACCCGCGCGACGCCGGTGCATAAAACGCATTTGCTGGGAAAACCAAACAGATCCGAACCCCCAGTGACATTTCAAAAATTAATCCCCTTTTAAATCGCTGAAAATTTGTGTACAGGCCAAATAGAGGTCGTAGATGACTAATTTACCTATTATTTTGTATATGGCCGCCTTCTGAATCCGCCAGGCTCCAGAATCCGCCTGGCAGAATCCATGATACTAAATCCCCACGTATGAGGTATCAATCAACTGTCCACATACACACAAAAAAATGGAAAGACTACGCCAAACGTATTCTTTAAAGAGACGCATAACCGTAATAAAAAGACTATGCGCAGCGTATTCTTTTATAGAAGACGTAATAAAAAGACTACGCCGGCGTAGTCTTCCACCGTCACACAAAAGAGCTCCTCAAAGTTGACTCCGCGCGCATTCGTTAGACGTTCCAAGTCAAGTCAGACTTGTGTTTTTGTCAATGTTTTATCACTTGATTAGTGTTTTGTGTTTCTCTTTGTGATCCATATCCGTTTCAGCCACCATTCAGATGATTATCTACTCGTACGAAGCAATCCCGCTAGTTGTGACGCTGAAACTTGGAGAAGGAAGTTTATGAACCGCTAAAAGGTAAGCTATTTCTCAACAAGGGGGTCAAAACTTACGTAAGTTTTACAGGAACACTTCGAATTCACCGTCACCTGCAACATAGGTGTTTCAAGAAGCCTCAACAACCCAAAAAGTACGTTTCTGACCAACTTTGCGTTTCCTTCACTCGTTTTATATATAACTTTTTTAGATGTGCCCTAAACAAGTCTGTCACGGCTTCAAACAGATGTTCCTTATCAACTACACGTCTGAACCGGCACCCTTCACATGAACTTCACAGTATAAATGGAAGAAGGACCAAAACCGTCAATGCCGACGTCAAGGATCTCATGAATCTACCCCGACTCGCCAGGGATGTCATACCTCCAAGATACGATGTAACTACACCTTTGAAAGCGTTGCTTTTGTTGCTCTTAAAATATTTGATTCTGTCGTACGTTTGTTAAAGGTTGTCATTGTATCATGTTTCATTATGCAGTGTGTGAATGGATCTTTTATATATTTTTATCCTCTGTTTCTATAAAAACGTGTTACTGACAGCTTGTGTTAATGTAATCACTCAAAAAGAAGCTAAATAAAGCGTTGCCAACGGCAAAAAAGAGCTAAAAAGCGCGTTCGAACGTAACGTTAAAAGACTACGCTCGGGCGTAGTTTTCTACTAGAGCGTAGTCTTTTGTCAACGCAGCGGCGTCATGTTTTTGTGCACTACGCTTTGCGTAATAAAAAGAATACGCCAGGCGTAGTCTTTTTAATACGCATTTTTTTGTGTGTAAGGGCGATCATTTTAAGACCAAGTAGACCAGTATTGATTAATTTTGACAAAAGTTATAAGCTATCAAAGTCGAAAAAAACGACGAGATAGCCTTTGGCGGACTATAGCGCCTTGGGGAGTATACCGCACCAATTTTTAACCATATACAATCGATGTAGTATCGAAAAAGGAACATTTCATTCCTTAACAACTTTTCATTCTAGGTTGGGGAAAGCAGTCAAAACGGGCAAAAACTAATCACTGATAACGGTTCATTACAAATTTTTCCGTTATACGGCGCAACTTCATGATTTTGTGTTGCTAAAACATGGTAAACATGTAAAACTACAAAATTAGAAAATGTTACGTTTTTTGCTTACAAATTTAACGATTTAATTGAAAATTAAGCTCAAATTCAAAAAAAATTTTTTATTTTATATTTTTGCAGTAATTGATTGCTACTAACAGTGACTTACTTTTAATTAGTGTATAACATCATCTGTACTCTAGAAAAAACAAATTTATTGAAATGGATTCGAACCGAAGGCCGGTCTTCGCAGCAAAGGAGCGAAGCGACCCAGCCGCAAGGCTGGTTATACAAACAAAAATCAATCAAAAACATGCAAAGAGATACAAAAACAGTAGCTGATGGCTGTAAATACAGTTACTGAAAGATGAACACTTGAACCTTACAAACGGGTCGAAGAAGTAGGGATTTGTTTCCGTTGAAGACGTTCTTCTCGTGTCTGGTTGACGAATTCATCGACAGCGTCCTGGAGGCGACGAAGACCTGAAACAAGTCAACTCAATATGGCAGTTTTGAATCAAAGAACCAAACTTACGAGCCATCCAGACAGAGAGTACTCCATGTCGCGGGATGCATTCAACCTTCATCGGGCGGGCCTGCTTCCGACGGCGCGGTGGCTTCGGAGCATCGGGAATGACTTTGTAAATCATCTTTTTGAGATCCTCGTAGCCCTTGAAACTTGGGTCGATGTTCCCAAAAGCTTCACGAACCAAGTCGTGACTGGTGTTAACAGTGTCTTGGAGTGCTTCTGTTGTAGAGTTCAGGTTCGCGACTTTAGCCCTGTACTGGAACAACTGGCACAAGGCATCGATAGAAGAGATGATTTTGTTCTCTTCCGCAGTCGCAATCTCAGCAATGCTGCGACCGGCAGGAGCAGCTACGGTAGCTTTTTTAACATTCATGGAAGCGGTGGTAGCTGCGGTCTTGCCAGAAACATGCGAATTTGCTTCCATCTCATCGTCGGAATCCGGGTAGTCAACGAGAGGCGCGTTGCAGCGTTTGACAGCAACAGAAGCAACATGCTCAGTACCCTCTGGGGCATCGTCCACGGCAACACCTTCGGCTTCACCACCATCAGCGTATTCGTCATCGGAATCGATAGTGATAACAGTGCCAGGCGGCAGACGACGAGGAAGGGGGTCGGGTTCTTCCAGGTACAAATGCAGAGCGTCAGGGGTCACCGGGGTGATCTTGTGATGATGCTTCCGGGTCTCAAAAAGTACACACTTTTTGAGCAGATTCTCCCCTCGGAGGCTCAATGCGACGTAATTGCAGTGTCGACAACGATAGATTCGCTTGATTCTGCTGTTTTTGAAAGAGGGCTGACGGTAAGGTGTAACTCCATGAGCCATCAAGTGGCTGACCAAGGCTTCAAAGTTGTCGAAAAGGGTCCGATACTTCCATTTTTTGGCTGCCTTTTGCTTTTGACCTCGGGCAACCGGCTGTTTAGGCGCTTTTGAAGAGGCAGGCACATTGGAAGCGATTGTGGCTGTGCCTGAAAAAGCAAAAACATACTAAAAAACGACAAAACTGATAAAACGGTACCGTTGACATTGTTTCCACTTCCACGTTCAGCATGATTGTGCCGCCCTTGCGTATACATAGCGCCTTGTTCAGAATTCTGAATAGACGTCACGCGATAGGTGCAGTTTTTATCTTTGCATCGGTAGTAACGGTCGTACGACGTGGCGGTGTAAGAGGTTTGGAAACAAGATACACCTTTGGCGAGGCAGATGGCATGCAGGTCAACGGTATCGACGTCGTAGATACCGATCAGACCGTACCGTTGATCCCGGGGCTTCCTGGGAAAACCAGAAGGAAGGTTCTTCAACCGTTGCTCCTTAGCAGCCTGGCTTGAATTCTTCCACGTTTTGACGGCTTTTTGCTGTTGACGTCGTCCGATTCCTGTAAAATCAGCCATTTAAACAGGTAAAAGTGACCGAAATATGAAAATTACCTAGGGCAATCGTCTGTTGCGGCGCTTTTGAAGGGGCAGGCACGATAGGTTCGACTTTGGCTGGGTCTAAAAACAAATATATCAAAAAGAGTAAAATTAATTGATAAAACGTTACCTTTGACGCACTTTCCAAGCTCACCATGATTGTGCTGCCCTTTTTCGTACAGAGCACCGCGTTCAGCATTCTGAATGGACCTCATACGGTAGTCACAGCTTTTGTTTTTGCATCTGTAGTGACGTTCGTACGATGAAACGGTGTAATTGGTGAATTGACAAGAAACACCTTTGGCGCGGCAGATGGCATGCATGTCCTGGGTCGTGACATCGTAGGTACCGATCAGAGAGTAATCCCGAGGCTTCGGAAGGGGACCAGAACCAAGGCTCTTCAACCGTCGGTCCTTTTCAGCCTGGCTTGGACGGGGGATCGGGAATGGCATGGATATAGTCTGAAAAGGGATGCTCGAATACTGAAAAGTGTCTCGAAAAGTCGACTTACCGATGTTTTGCAAGATCAAGTTTGATCCCTGTGTGATGCCACCACTAGGAAAAGGGCAAAGTGCTGCTGTCGATGGCGTTGCCAGCGCAGTCGCACCACGAAACTCTGAAATACGACAAAATTAAAACGAAAAGTATTATCCAAGAAAGAACGATCGGATGTGGCACGAAATAATAGGCATTACCATGTCGACAACGATAAAGCAGAAAGAAAAGGAGAGGGATAATCCACAAGTGTCGAAAAAACGTGTTGAAACGAGACAAAGGAAAACGCAAACAAAGTTCCCGCCAATTTTCATATCTCTGCCATCGGAGGACATTCCAGTCTGTGTCGCTGGCTGTCAGGCAGGCCAATGTGTGCGTATGCGAAAAAATCAATCAAGGTATCGATCGTTTCGAAATGCAGTCGCAATGGGCATAGCACCAACAGTCCGCAACTGGCCATGTACCAAAAGACGTATTGTGAATACATTTGACACATCAAATATCTTGCCAAACGTTGGTGGAATTTCTATTCAATCAGACAGAAAAAGTGAAAAGTAAGCAATACACCTTTGAAAAGCATCCTAAACGAGCAAAAACCCCAGAAAACAAAGAAACCACCAACAAACCGGCACAAACTTTGCCAAAACCAGCCTGCAGTGGCGCAGCAACAAAGAGGAACTGCGTACACGGCGGATTGACCAGCGACAACGGCTTCACGGGCATCAATCAATGCGTACAGCCGAAATCGCGCTTAATCCGAAAAGACATGCCAGTCGCGTCGAGGATGCTGCTGATCCTGGCACTTTGCCTCTGTTTTCGAGCCTATGCAGCTTCAGAAAGCTTCAACAATGTCTCAGAAGCCGAAACTGTTCAGATGGTTACGAATGACAGCGTCCCAGCCACAGGTTTTTTGCTGACTCCGATCGTCGTCCAGCATGACGCAAAAGTAAGCATTTCCGTTGTACTTTCTCATATTTCATTACTTTATTGTCTATATTTTCTAGCCTGAACCCGACATCAAGCTGAAGCGATCATGGACCGAGCTTCCACGAAGTTTTGAGGATGCTTACATGAAGGCAAAGGAGTTTTTCTCTCAAGTTCCGAATGACGCTTTTACTCGAGTCTTTGCCGCTATATATGCTAACGTTATGTAAGTTTTCTTATATATTTTGGTACAAATATGTCTCTATGATGCTTCTTACCCTTTACAGAGTCATCATTGTCATTTACGCCGTGCTTATCATCAGAAATGTTCACAAATCCCTGCAGTATGTGCGCCATGTTCGACGGACCAGCTTTATGCGCACTCCCACCTTTGTCGAGGATGCTTTCAACGCAAGCACGCATTCGGATGACGTTCAAACGTCTCGTGGGAGCCGTTCTGCTCGGGTTAATCGGTTGGTATTTCGAAAATTATATATAAATGATAAAAATATATATAATTTCAGCTCCGCCGAGAAGACGAACATGATGAACCCTCTGGTTCGAACCGAAGTCGATGAGGCGGCCTATGAAGACATTGATACGACCTTGGAAAGCGTCTTCTCCGGCGAAGCCGATGGCTATGAAATCCCGAGAAGCTTGCGACCTCGTAGTATTCTCCAGAAGCCGGGTTCGTTCCGTCCGAAAACGCCCGAGGCGAAGCGCCATGTCTCGTTCCCTGAGGCGATCAGCGAGGAATTTCCGTTGACGCCTCCCTCTGATCACACGGGGTCGACTAATACGACAAAGTGAGCATTTTGAAAGGTCCTAACCTTTGTGTTTTCTAATTTAACCCTTGCCAGTTTGAATAACCCCAATGTGCTTTCAATTTCAACCCCTGTGTCTTCAATTGTAATAAACAGTCTTGTAAAAGCAACTTTATTATTGTGCTCAATCGATAGATACATCTACGAAAAGATTAAAGTGGACAACCCATCTATATAAAGCATGCAGTGCTCACACAACAGTAATTCTAAAAGAGAACTGATGATGCAGCAACACCCGCAGTTTCCTGCTTCATCATTTTTACACGGTTGAAATAAGCGAGTAAATCGGTTAAATTAGGCTTTCTGGGTAACTGCAAAGTTGACGACAACATTGCAGGGTTCTGGGTTGCCACAGTGTTCGACGGGGGTCGGAGGTTCACTATCGACGATGGTGTCATTGTGGATGGAGCAGCATGGGCAATCCGGAATGTCAACATCTTCGGTGTTGACGCCGAGCTCATGCGAGTATGTGAGAAGCAGGTCGAGGATGACGCCGTTGGTCCAGCCAAAGCCCTCCTGGAGTTCGTATTCACCTCCGCCGCCAGCGGCCTTGTAGCATTGGGTGGCAACGTTGTACTTCTCAAACATGCGTCCACCGTTGTTGCGAGACATGTTGAAGTTCTTCTTGGTCCATTTAGCGGCAATGTTCTTAGCGAGGTCGTCAGCGCCGCAACGACGAAGGCCTTGGATGATGACCCAGGTGGTCGGGGCCCAGGCATTCGGGAAGTCCCACTGTTGGCCGGAGGGGATGAGCGAGGTTGGGACACCGCCAGGGAAGTTGAGGACACCGGCATGTTCCAGGTAGCCGACGATCCTTGTGGGGTCGAAGCCTTCATGGACGCAGCCGGCGAACATCGGGAACAAGTTGGTGTCGAAGAAGTCGGCGACGTGTTTGCCGGCATCGAGATCGTAGTCGAACCAGCTTCCGACTTCCTCGTTCCAGAAGACCTGGTGCATGGTCTCACGCATGTCTTGGAATTCGTTCATGGTCTTGGCGGCGGCCTCGCTGTTGCCAAGAAGATTGTAGAACTCGCTGAAGGTACGCAAGTTGCCGCAGATGATCGAGTTCAATTCGACTGGAAGGATGGAGCTGGTGCGGGTTGAACCCATCTGACCGGCGTGGGGTCCTTCGGTGTTGAACCAGCGAGCACTGAAGTCGCGTCCGCTCTCGGCGGCAGCCATGATGTCACCCCAGAGGCGAAGTTTGCCCGGAGCCTCGGCGATGTGGTCAGCACATTCGACGTCTTCACGATAGCTTTCCGGGCGAGGGCCAGTAGCGACGACGTGAAAACGGTAAAGTGGGACCTTCCAGTCAGCTTGGTGGATGCGGCGGTTGGCGGTGAAGAAGGCCATCTCCTTCTCGAGCCATGGCATTGCTTGACGGACAAATTCGAGGTCGCCGGTACGCTGGTAGTAGGCGTCGACGCACCAGGTTAGCAATGGAGGCTGTGAACGGTTCAGATAGTAGATGCGATTGCCATTGGGGATGAAGCCATAGGTGTCGATAAGATGGCCCATGTTGGCAATCATTCCGCGAACTGTGTCGAACATCTGTGAGGCGAGAAGTCCCTTGATGGTGAAGAAGGAGTCCCAGTAGTACATCTCACGGAAACGGCCGCCAGGGACGACGAAGGGGTTCGGCACAGGGATGAGGGAGAAACGGGATGGATCGCTGCTGACTTTGTCTGAAACGCGGCGGCACAGGGTAGGCCATTTGCGATGCAGCTCCAGAGCCCAGGCACGGTAGGCCGGGTCTTCAATGACTTCAAAGTTGACCTGCAAAACACAAGTTAGTTGATTTAAATTGATAAGAAATTGCAACTCACGTCATGCTGGTAATCGAGGGGTTCGTAATCTTCGAGCTCACCGCCGGGTTGCTCGAAGTGTTCGTTGACAAAGGAAGCCAGAGCCAAAGGCTCAAGTTGGCCGTTTTCGGTTTCGCTGATCAACTTGTTCCAGTTGGTCAAGGTTGTCTCTGAAGAAGGACACAGTTTAGCATACTGTAGATACATTCATTTCCGCCGTTCTCGGCATTTTTTTCCATCATCATGTGTTTTTTTCATTCTTTGTGTCGTAAGAGTGACGGTCATGTTTCCCGGAAGAAGCCAAAGTGCGGCGAGCCGACGGCGAATTGTGAAATGTACGAACACGGAGATGGAACGAATGGCAGACACGACTGGGTGACGTGGACGCGACGGAAGCAGCTGTTTCAAGCTGTTGGCTGCGGCAACTCGGCGTCGACTCTGCTCCAAACAGACAAGAAGGGAGAGGAAAAGTGAATGTGTTGTGATGAAAGGACCGACTGGCGCGTACGCAACTTGCACCCATTTTATCGCTATGCACCCGGTGCATGTAGGACCACATGTTGGTTGCTTTCCATCACCGACCGGAGAGAGACCAGATCAGCCAGAGGTTATCGTGAGCTCATCTAGTCTAAAGATTCATCGACGTTGGGAAAGAATGGTACAGGCAAAAAGGCGAGGAAAGGAAAAGCGAAAGATAACAACCACACAAAAGCCGGTTGTCGCAATTTTGATTTGACTTCTTCCGGAAACTTATCAGTCTCGGTGCACTTCTCGGAAGTGCTGTTGAAACATTTGGTAGCGAATAGGTTGGTGGAAAAGGGATAAACTTACCGGCATCTTGCTTTAGAGGCATGTCGACAAAGTGCTTGCAATCGACGAACAAACGGGCCGACTGGACGGCCGCAAGCAAAGTGCCGTGGCAATAGATCTCGTTGCGCATGTCTTCAGGCTTGCCTTGACTGATCAGCGAAGATTCCTCGACGACAGCAGACGCCGTGTGGAAAGGTTTGGTACCTAAAAAAAAAGCGAAAAGTTATTCGGGGCTCGTGGAAATGGCGCGTTTGCCACTTTTGTATTCATTCAAAAAACCGCAGACAGACACAAACTGCGAAAGTGCTGGGCACTACTCGGACTTTGGCTGGCTAGACTCGAAAAATGAAAGGAAAAAAAACGAACTAATGATGCTATGAGTTAAGCCTCCTCTCAACTTTAGGGTCCGCGACCAATTGAGAATAGCACCTGTAGACCGCAAGCCTACGACGACTGGATTCGATGCCGGTGGATTGCCTTGACTGAATCCCACGACTGGTGGTGGGGGCCTTTCAGCGAATGAAGGCGTCGCTTCGCCGCCCCCCTTTTCACAGTGTTGCCATCGACGAGGCTTCGGAGCAAGCCCTGTCCCGCTTTTGCAAGACATGTCTATGGGGCGGGGCATAAGCGTTTCTCCGTGCTTTTCGCTAGGCCCGGCTGAGGGGCTCGATGCTCGGGAGGAGATGGTGCGCGTTCTTCTTCCGAGTTGATGTGAAAGACGTAATATATGGACTGCAGGACGGGTAGTTAACGGCGTCATCGTGGGTTATGACACTGTGAGATCAGACAGGTATATTGATCTTTCCTGCAAAAGGTGAACAATGTGAGCCAAAGTATGGACTACGTACTTGTAAGGAATACACGACGACACGGGGTGACCTTCCGGCCAAAGATGGGGGGAATTGATTTTAGGCATGTGAAAGTTGGGAAAAGTTACATTAAGTAAAAAAACCCAACATTCGAAGAAACACTCAACGGTGAAAGGGATACTTCAAAGTTGAGTAACCAGGGCAAAAGTCAAACCACGGCAGCCATGGGGTCACACAAATGTCCAGAAAAACACGGAACTAAAAGAAAATAGAAAGGGCAATAACCGCAATCCGGAAAAAAGAGTGTCACAAGACGCCTATGGCAAAAAGTGCCCCAGGCAGACAGATGATAAAATTTGAAAAACACTTCGTGGCTGTCTGGATTCTAGCCCATTTTGCCAGTTGTCTAGTTCACAGTCATACTGTAGACAAATAGACGAAAATAAACTTTTTTCACACTCGATTTGAAAATGCAAATTAACTCAAAATAGCCTCAAGATAGCATTTTCCAACGAAAAAACTTTCCAAATGCCAATGCATGCATATTCTTTAGAATCTCAATCGCCCACATGTTTACCAGTACATTTCACTTCCTCGTAAGTTCCCTCGGTAGGTCCAAAGTATGCTTGCTATTCATAAGCTAATGGTGGCTTACATTGAGCGTTCAAGAATGTTCGTGAAAATGTTTCATCAAGGTTTCAAAACAATTCGTAGTCCTGTTTACCCCGGTGTTTACCAAATATGCTACAGTTAAATTCATCAACCAGTCAGCTGTAAACAAAGATAGTCAGCAAAAGGTTTACGAAAAAGCCTCATCAGTGGGCTGTTTGAGAAGAAGATTCGAGTCAAAAATAAAATGTTCTTTAGACCTTTCGTTAGAACGGCCACGGGGGCTGTTGCGCTAACGAAATCCTGGACAGCAGTCAGACGGGAGAGTGTTTTCTGGTGTCAAGGCTTACGAAAAGGCTCGAAAAAGCGAGAGGGGTCCCCGTTCTCTACTACCCATCTGTAAAGGCGTCGGCCTTTCACGTGTTTTTCAGCGTGCTACAAAGATCTTGGTAGAGTACGTAATAGTGGAGCAAGGATTGCGAGTCAGTGTATGTATAATGACTGTCATACTATAAAAACGGTAAACGGTCATTTCTGTTAAGATGTCTCTTAACTGAAAAAGTGGGGTGATGATCGGTGGGACGAATTTGCAGAAGGAAATGGGATAAAATTGCAAATTCGCGAAAAAACAATATTCGTCACGAATGCTCAGAATCGCGTACTTTGAACCGTCCGAGAATATTTTGAATATCCGTTTGAGAGATGACAGTTGTTATTCATATGCTTAAATGTGTTCGGTGAACCTTCTTTAATTACTTCTTTGGTTTAAGAAAGCAAGGGAAAAGCATAGTCAAAAATTAAAACATAAAAGTCAATTAACAAAAGTTAAAATAGACTGAAAGAAACCTCCGCAATCTGAACACTAAAAGTCTCTTATATACACCACCCCTCATGAACTTTGATAAAGTTCACGAGTCACCTGTTACCGCCAGTCTGTGTCTGAATGACGTACATGCAACACATTCTAGTCGATAAGCGTGTGAGTGTCGGCAACACAGGGTCTACCAGCGGTAATACCACGTGGTACTCAACACGTTTGTTCTATCAAGGGATCAGTAATCACGATCATTGAAGATTTAACGAAAGTTCGATCGAATTAGTACTTTGGCGAGCGTATTGTTTGGAGAGGTTGGACACACGCTTGACGTCTAGACTCATACAAACAAAACGCAACAACAGTCGTAGTGAGAGTTGTTTTGTGCGCGCTTTGAACAAAAAAACTGAATAGATAAAACGGTGCATGCACAATAAAATGGTTGACGTTTGGATTTTGATTGTCTTCCTTTTAAGAATATTTCGAAATTTTATAACGTGACGTCAGTGTGACGATGACTCTGGCTCTGACTCGAAGTCAACTCACTAACTCTAAATTTTGTTTTTATTGGTTGTAAAGTTTTTACAAAGCTAATGCTCACATATTTGCCAGAAGTGGGAGAATTTATTGGCATCCATGAGTATGAACAATGTCGTTTCTGGTTGGTATTTTAGAATGGACGTTTTAAAATGTAATGAAAACAAATAGTTCCATGGGATTCTCAACCTTGAAGTCGCTAACGTTACGGAGAGAAACGACGGCGGTCGGAAACCGCGCTCACTAACGCTATGTTACGTCTTAGCTGTGATTTTACTTTTTCTTATAAATCTCTCCCTAGTAGCCCGCGCACAAAACTTACCTAACGCCCCCGATCGCGCTTTTCCGAGCATCTTCACACCTCCCTTGACTTATCTGGAAGTCCTACGGGATTTCCTGCTTTCTCGCAATCAATATCGATTAGCCTTTTAAACCGCATAAATACGGAATTCCTGATGCTTAACCATTTGTAGAAGGCGCATTCCTACTTTACTTTTTTCTACGGTTCTGCTGTATCTCTGCAACCATGCCGTATCCCCTTGAAAAATTACCGTATGGTCTACGCCGACGTCTCCGTGAACTTGCGACACCAACTGAAGCACTTGCGCTTCAAGTTGCGGCACCCAATTATTACGGACTTCAACCTATTGAAGAAGTCTTAAATTTAGAAGAAGTGTGTTTCGAAACTGATAAAGAATTAAACCTAAAATTACGACGCTGGTGTTCGTTTGATTCGAAAATTTTAGTGAATATTCCAACGTACTACGTATACCGAGTTATCTGCGAGTTACAATTCAACAATTTGAAGTTTTTGAGCAGCCCTGAATCAATTCTAGAAAGATTTGTAATTGCACCAAAAATTCTCAAATTTGTTGACTCTGTCCTCACTTCGTATTTTATTCGCAACCTAGTGGGTCGCATGGAAAAACAAGTATCTCAATTAATATTCGAAAATTGTGTAGTACCAGAGAAAAAAGTGGCTGAAATTATTGGAAGTGCCAATGTTTTTAAATCGCTACGATATCTTAGTCTAGAAGACTGTGTAACACCACTGGACAGCTGGTTTAACGCTTTTTGTGACAATAAATTTCCCTGTTTGAGGGGTATTACGATTGTAGATGCCGGACCACATCTTTTTCAGATAAATGAAGATACGTTCTTCAAATTTTTTAAGGTAACGTTATTTTTGTTTTTAGCATAGTTTGACTAAATGTTTTTTAGGCTCAGCGTTCCAACTTTGTAATGGAAATTACAACGAGTTTACAAATTACAAAAGCGGAGAAGGAACTGAAGGCACTTCTCGGAAAACATTTCAAATGTCTGCCGTGCAAACCCAGTAAACCGCGTAAGCACGTGCTTGTTTGGCGCGGCTTACATCGTTTATACTATGTATTGAAGAAGAAACCAATTTGTTAATTTTAATGAGTAATAAAAATGTAATTGGAACATTTTTAAAACAACTTTTATGTCAGAGTAGTTGTTGAAAGTTGAAAACAAAGTCTGTTCGGACTGAACAACAACACTGCAAGTCATACTCATACATTAGATAGATCAAGACCTTAACAAACTTTTTGTGTTCTGTTTATGCATCTAGTTATAAAACATATGCGTTTTGAAGTTTCACATTCGGTTCGACACGGTTTCTTGCTACCGTCTCTCCCACTGCAGCTGACACCCATGTCTGAATTCTCATAATAGAGCTACGTAGCTTCGTTGGTTGTATCAGTTTCACCTGCATTGCAATGTGAAAAATGTAGTCTCACAGTTGTGAATCGTATGAGCGGAAGTGGTTTGTCTCAAAAAATGGCATCGAAACAACTTGCTGTCGTTGTCGTAAATGAGTATTTCAATCAGCGATATCATTTCTACCCTATTTTAGGAATAAGTGTAATTCTCAGTTTTTATACTCATTTTGTCGTTTGGACACAGTCAAGTGCTATGGGCACTTATAAATATTATTTAGCCAATCAACTTATTTGGGCACAATTATTGCAAATTTTGATCATTGTTTTGAGTCCTGTGTTTTTGACTCCTTATATGGCTGGATACATTGTATGACTTAGTTTTTTTTACATTTAATTTTGTAATTGGCATTGTTTTCAGAGCGGCTTTTTCCGAAACATTGGTAACTACACATTTGCGTTGATTATGGATGTCATTGGATTTAGCATTTATGTCAATTGTGTCTGGGGGACGACACTATCGTTGCTGAACCGTTATATTTTTACTTTTTACCCTCAATATCGAATATACATTGAAAACAAATTGATTCTTGGTTTCTTTCTGGTCGGCTCACTTTTTTGTTACTGCCTTATCGCTGTTGGTATTGTTCGAACACTCGACCCCGAAGTTAGCCGTGAATATCTTCGAAATGAGACACAACAAGCTCTTCTACACTTTATTGATGAACCAACTCTCATTTACATCAGTGATAGTGGCGGACTCATGCGGCTTCTGGCGGCCTTCGCATTTTTAATGCTTCTCGGTGCCTCAGGGCTTCTCGGATTAGGTGTCCTTTGGTTCATAATACAAATCTACTTTCATTCGATCGTTGCATCGTCTTCTGTCATTATGTTCAAATCATTGGTGATGACATCGATTATTCAGACTATTTTATGTCTATTTTTTCTAATGACACCCATTTTGTGTGTGACTGGATCGTGGGCGTTGAAAATCGAAGGAAGTAATTTGTTAGTGAATATTTTGGGCACTATTTTACCATTACATGGCACTGTAGATATGCTAAGTATTCTTTTTTTTGTCGCGCCTTATAGAAAGTTTACAAAAATTTTTCTTTCAAATTTGTGGAAGAAAACTTTTGGAAAATTTCAAACACAACCAACGGAAATTGTCTTTTTTAAGATTCAGGGTAGGACGAAGACCCCATCTGTTTCTAAATAGCTGAAGCTAATAGGGTTGTTAAATTTTGCTTTATGTTCTTGCCAAAGCTAAAAATACATGTATTATTAAAATTATGTCGTAAATAGTTGAATAAAAATGAAGCATTTTGACTCCGATCAACATTTACACGCATCCACCTGTGCACACAAAACACACTCCCACAACGACACCGGCTATCTGCTTGGCCACTGTTTTGCCACGTTCGCTAAAGCCAGCTGCTTTCGACGCCGATTCCACCCCGTTTTGGCCATGTTGGCGAACATGTTGCTGTCCAAAACGGCAATCTGTGTACCGAGCACGTTTTCCGCCACATTTTCGACTAGTTCAGGTTAGTTTTCACACCTTTTTTGAGCTTTCTGTTTCGTTTGTTTTGTTTCAATAAATTGAATCAGTTTATATATATTTTCAGCCGCCCTCAATGCCTATCGCGCATCCCTCGGTAAACTGGCTCGCAGCAAGTACATTAAGCAGTATCAGACGCTGATCATGCGCCCGGATGGATCGACCATCTACGCCCGAACGAAAGAACCGAGGCACTTTGTCCAGTTGCCGTTGAACCTTTCCTCCCTCTCCGAAGATGAGCGCCGACAGCGTCTTGCCGCCCGTAAACCCAAGGCTAAGGCGATCAAACAGGAAGTCATCGACGACAACTTCGATTTGGAATCATACGCTACCATGTTCAAGAAAAAGGCAAAGAAGGCTGCGAGTTAGTTGGAGGGTGTTTTTAGTCGTTTTGTTTATTTGGTGTAATAAACTTAGTTTAGTTAAACGGTTGATAATGCTGATTATATCCATTTTGAATGGTTTCATATCTTTATCTTTGTTTTATGGTCGTTCTAAATGGTTTTGTTAGGCTCGACTACACCATGGTCAACGAGGTTTTGGCTAGCTTGCCAGTACCGGAGTACACCGTCATTTTGCCGACCTACAATGAGCGGGAGAATCTTCCAATTTGTGTCTATCTCATCGATAAGTACTTCAAGAAGGCTGGAGTTACCTATGAAGTTTGTTTTCCTTACTTTTGTGAAAAGAATATATATAAAAATGCTCAAACTTCAGATCGTCGTCATCGATGACTCTTCCCCCGATGGCACATCCGAAATCGCCAACGAACTCCGCGGTATCTACCCCCAACTCCGTCTCCATACCCGCGCCGGAAAGCTTGGCCTCGGAACAGCCTACAAGGAGGGTCTCAAGTTCGCCCGTGCCGATTACATCATTTTGATGGACGCCGATCTCTCCCATCACCCCAAATTCATCCCACAAATGATCGAATCCATGAAGAAGCAGGATTGTGAGATCGTAACTGGCACCCGTTATGCCCCTGGCGGTGGAGTTAGCGGCTGGAATGCCCAACGCAAGCTCATGAGTTGTGGAGCTAACTATCTGGCTCAGGTCCTCCTCAGTCCCGGCGTTTCCGATCTGACTGGCTCCTTCCGGCTTTACAAGAAGAAAGTCCTCGAAGAACTCGTCGAAAAGGCCACTTCAAAGGGCTACGTCTTCCAGATGGAAATGATGTTCCGCGCGAAGAAGCTCGGCTACAAAGTCAACGAAGTCCCCATCACATTTGTCGATCGACTTTTCGGCGAATCCAAGCTCGGCGCCCAAGAAATCATTGGTTATCTAAAGGGTCTTTTCTATCTTTTCGCTACCGTTGGTTAATTGTTATCTCTATTTTGGGTCAAAGTCAAAGCTGATTTCATTCAAGCATCAAGTTATTCCATCATCTGTCTAGTTCGCAATACTTTGCCTTTTTTCGTTAATTTATTATTTATTATATGCTGTGATATGCGTTTGGGAATTTAATAAATGCGTTGGTGTAGACATATTGAAATTGATTAGATGAATGAAAACACAGTTTCGAAGAAAACCTGTTTCGGACATGAAACACCTGCGCATCGCCGGCGGCAACGCACTTTGGACCGCAACAGAGAACACTCTGTACGAACAGAGTGTTCCCCACACGTCGCATAGCGCAGCTAACCGCTGTAAAATTGCAAATCTACGGCCCGTTTTTGCCATTTTTAACTTCTAAATTTTTGTATATTTGTAAATTTTTCACTTTGTCATCATGCTGGACTCCTTGGTAACTGGCGTCACTAACTTTATAGTAAGTTTTCGGCTTTGAAGATGATCATTTTGAGCTAGTTGCAATATCGACTTTTGTTTCAGAGCAGTCAGACATTAATCTTTTTCGCGGTGATGGCGCTTGCGATGTATCTAGCTTGGCTAAGCACGGGACTGGAGCCACTTCATTACCGTTTATGGGTGGGACAGCTGATTTCATGTCCGAGTCATCAGGTTTTACGGGTGTGTGTTTGTTGTTTTTTTATGGGTTATATATTTTATTATTTTTAATTGCAGTTGCATGACATGCGCCGAGGACAGCGTGACCGAAACTACTTGAGGTTGCCGCCGACGGTTTCGCCGGATTCTAATCCGAGAATATCGACAGTTGTGTTCGTCCAGCGCCCGACTGAAGTTCATGGACCGAATGCTCCGTACGTTTTTATAAATTTGCATTGATTTCAATGGTATTTATAAGTTCTTGTTTTTCAGAAGGGCCCAACACAACTACTTCGACGATCTCAGCGGAAACGTTGAACACCAACAAGCTTTGGCTGATTTCATCCATGAGCATACCGAAATGAATTCGTGTTCCCAGCCTCTTGAATGCGTCCCCGACGACACTGAACGGACGACAACGGCGGCGCCACTGGACCATCCGGCCATGCTGATGGAAGTCATCCATCAACTTCAGACCCTTGGGCGCGGGGATGATTCGAGCCGACCCGATGCTGCTGGTACCTCTTCCAGTTCAGGGCCCACATTGCCTGGATCGGTCCCGATGCCCGTCCCCAACCCCCAGAGGCCGGAAGATTTTGTCGGACCAGCTCAAACGACACCACGCAATGTTGCAAACTCGACGAATTCGGCCCCTCCAGCACGAGATTCCATTACCGTCGCTCTTCGCAAAAGCTCCGCTGAGGATGCGTCGACTGATAAGCACATCGAGACAACCCTGACTACTACGATTCTGGATTTCAAGCGACAATGCTTCCCAGATACTGATTTCTCGAAGGAAAAACTGATTTACCAGGGAATTCTCCTCGAGAACGACACCTACACCGTCGGTCGCTACGGTCTGCGCGATCAATCTGTTGTCTTGCATGTGTCTTCGCAAACGGATGAACCTCTGCCGGAGATGTTGTTGATTCGATTGAAGCACCTTGACGACAGAACTGTTGAGTCACATGTTCCCGTTTATACGACTGTCGGGGAGTTGAAAAAGTTGGTTTTTTTTGTTTTGAGGTTCCGAGTCTAGATTTCTGCTTTGTAGAATTAACTTTCCCCGCGAACTCGCCAACGGCAACATCATCCGCTTGATCTTCCGAGGCGTCCTCCTCCGCAACGACTCCAAGACCCTCTCATCATACGGTATCGTCGACGACTCTGTTCTCCATGTGCAGATCGGGCAAGCTCCATATCGGGCCGAAGGGGCGTCTGACAATCGCCAGTCGCAGAATTCGACACAAAGTAGGCAATTATCAGTATTTTCACGGTCCAATCTGACCAATTTATCATTCTAGACAATCCCAACCAGCCATTTGGCAACTCCGTTTTGATCGTAACCGGCTATGCCCCCGTCGACGCTGTCCTCTTGGCGCTGCTCAGCTCGGTTCTGTGGATTGTCCGTTGGTCAGAAACCGAAGACGTCGTTGATGAGCCTGACAGTCTTAGCGCCCGATTCGCCCGTCGTTTGCGGCATGCCATTCGTTACTGTGCGATGATGGCGGCCTCACTTGTCGCCCACGATCCAAACAATGACCAGGAATCGCAGTATCACTTGGGCAATGCGTTCTACTTTTTCATTTGCCGTAAGTTTGTCATATTATTTTATTAGCACTTCTTTAATGAGGTTGTTTTCAGTCAAAGTGATGTTTCTCATATTCATCTCACTGTGGTTCCCGCAAATTGCCGATTTGAAGTCCGTGTTTCTCTTGTCCCTGATATCGTGCACAGCACTTCTGTATATTTGGTGCAACCGCCCTAGGCAACCCTTCCAAACACAATGACTGATTTTTACGGCGATGTAGATGCTTTCATTTTTGCGCATACGGTGTCTAGAAAGGTTGTCAATTTTCTATTTTGCTTAATAAAATTTTTATATTTTTGAATTGCTACATTTCAAGGCTTTTTTTACAATATATGGGCAAAGGTGTAAATCAAAATGAGGTTTCCAATACATTAAAAACAAAGCGAGATTAACTTATTTGCGAATTTCGGATATTTTAAGTGATTTATCAAGGAGAGGCGCATAACGACGTTCAGCCACGCTCTTGACTTCATCGTAGAAACATCTTTTGATCGATTCAAAACGATCGTAGCATGGCAGATAGTCCCAATTGAGTTTGGTCACTCTTCCAGGGCGTTGGTCACAGAAAAGCATGCACTTTTCACCGGCTATGGTAGCACCGACGCCTGCATGGGCACAACACTTTCTGTGGTCACGACCTTGGGCTGCACAATACTGTATGTCAGCGGCGGCTTCGACGGGGCAAGGGTCGTTTTTGAAGAACATTTCTTGAAGGCTGTCTTTGGTGTAGCTGTTGAAATGGCACTTGCTAAGACAGGCATCTGGGAGGTGACGGTCTTCGCAGCATTGACGGAAGAGGTAGTTTGGGTTCTAAAATCTGGCTTGTTCACTTTTAGAAAGTTGTAATCTTACCGTTAGTCGTGTATAGGTCGTATAGTTCAGCTTCGGAGCATGTGTATTCCGTGCAAATCCAAAAATGTTGTTATGTTTTGCTGTCGAGTTTGCAAATTCCTCATCTGTTAACAGTAATCCATCCTAAAATTACCGTCGTATCATGATATTACGTCAAATTATGACAGCCTGTCAAAATGACAACAAAAAGTTACCTTTTTGGTCAACGCCGAATGCGCCCTCGTGCGAGCACAGCCGTATTGCCCACAGGAGTAACCCGGCTGGCAGCTTGATTGAACGCATTGTACTGGCGGTGGAGCACATCCGCCGCCACAAACTCCTTGAGAAGTACACTGAAAGCCAATAATATTGTTTAACATAACAAGTTGAGTCAAACCCACAGCATTTACAAACGGCACAGCTATAAAGCCAAGTAAAGTAAAGGCTACAAAGGAAGAGAGCATCTCTAACAACCAGGTTATCCTGTACGATGCGCACAGTCAGAAGCGGACTGGAACTTGCTTTTGCCAGGTGATGGTTGCGCCTGCGCACTTTTTATAGGGCTTCTCCATGCCGACAATACCGGATCCTCGGGGTAGCCGACGTGAGGTAATTGAAGGGACTGCCCACTGCAGTAACGGAATCTCTTGACAGAGGGATGCGTCAAACATCCGGATTCAGTCGTGATTTACCGTTTGAAGTGGTATCCACGTTCGTCATAATTTCGAATATGAGTTAACAAAAAAAGCGAAGACGGGTGTTATTTCGAAAAGTTGATGCTTTAAGGCAATCGAAGTTTTTTGAAATTGAAATTGAAATACAAATCGTAAAGACTAACTACAGTTTATATGATTGATAGATGTTATTGATAAGTGACACGAAATTTGCAGGTCTTGAAATGAAAGATTAGGTCAAAAGTACGTAACCAGTGTTTGGTTTACGTTTAAGTTTTGAATAACCACGTTGATATTTGCTAATCAACTTGCAATACGTCTTAAAACGCGTTTATAAGTAGTGAATATCAGAGTCGATGGATGAATCTCGACGAAGCTGTGATGAAGACATTGATGTGGTCTGAATGCGTGCATTTGGGCTTTCTGTTTTGCAATTGTTAACAAAAACGACGCGACGCTCGTTTGATTTGCAAAAAACAGCTCTTTTTTGTGCGCAATCGTGGTGGGACTTTATCAGTCGTTCCTTTGTTGCGTTTCGACATTTCGACACAGCCTGCTTCAAAGCATTTTCTTCCGACGTTCCTCTTTGCTTCCGTCGATCCAGAGGACCAGTGCACTGTCTCTCCGTTCACGCGCGCGAGAGTGGCCGGATTGACACGTAGGCGGGGCGGTGTCCAAGAGGCGTTCGTGCAATCAACGGTCGCCACGTATTGATAAAAACGTTGGCGTTGTGCGATTACACGGCTTACATATCCGACACGTCACTCGCTCCTCGCTTTTCGCTTTTTCATAATTAGTCCCAGTCGACACCTCCGTCTCGTCTCTCCCTGTCGGCCACTTTCGCGCCCACGTTCTACCTTCACGCTGTTATCCTTTGCGGTTTGCACTGCCATGACAGTATGCCACAAAATTGTTGGCTGACTTTGCCGGTGTCGTTGAGAGTTTCGTGACAGATTTGTCTGGGTTCTCAAGGTCCTCATAGTTGTCTTCATTCTCCTTTGTGTCTCCATTCTCCTTATAACTTGAAATCGTAATCCCCGTTTATATATATTCACTTTATCTGGTTGCATCCAAGTTTACGTGACGCTAACATAGCCGTGTTTTAACTGTTGTTCGTTGAGTAATTGCTTTCATTTCAGGTCAGCCATGGACCGTCGTATGTCGGACGAGGACACCACTTATTGCGCCGATGAGGGCCAGAATCCCAAAACCCTTGATGATTCCCGTAAGTTTTTATCAATCATAACACCCTATCCTTGACTTCATGCATCAAATATTACAGGTGAGGAGGACACCGAAGAGACCACGAGTGGCGTAGTTTCTGTGCGCGAATCCAGCTACTCCCCCGAGCCCGAATACAACTACCGGATGCGTCGGCTTAACCCTCGAGATGAGGCCGAAATCCGCAGATTGGGCCAAGAAATGGTATGGGATCGTCTCGGCCTCCGTCTCTCTGAAAGCCCTCCGAATTCAAGCGGTGAACAAGATGACCCCTCGCCTTCTACTTCTAAAATCATGTCTCCTCCGATCATCCAGCCAACGACATACGACTGGCCCGTCCTCACCACAACTCCAGTTTCATCCCGTTCGCCGTCGCGAGAAGATGTTCGAACCCCTCCAAGCAAGCCGGATCCGTTCCCGGAAGCTCCGTTGTTGCTTTCCGAGTTCGCGATCATTCCGGCCCTTCCCGATGACTCGCCACCCATCCAATCGCCCTCGTGGCGCACTCCGTCTCCCATGGCCGTGTCTCCGGAAGTCTTGGACGACGAAATCGACCTTCCGTCCGAGAAAGGTGTCATGCGTCGCCGCGTGAATCCTCGTCGCTCCGCAACGCCGTACACGATTCCGCGCCGCCGTGGTATCCGCGTCCGGGGTGAAAATAAGAAACTTAATGCCGATGATTTTGCTAATAACCGTTAATTTCATTTATTTTTTACATTTTTTATAATTTATTATTATCATTTACCTTTATTTGTTGTTGTGCCGGTACTAACTATTAATTGCGTGTATGTGATGTGAGAATATGTTGATAAAGACCCAGAGTGGTATACTATGTCTAATTTGTAGTTTACATCGAGACAATTCCACAGTTTTTACATTTCAATATCAATTTTATAATGTATTGTTTTCATACGCATATTATCAGTACATTATCGACTGACTAATCGACATTAACTGTATTACAAATACACAATATCATACACAAGTGTTATTACTACACATGTTTTCCATTTTCAAGGTGCACTGCTGTGCCATTTGATTCTTGTTTGACTTCGATACCGGATTCTGAAGATGCAGACGACCCTGTGGCGCCGCGGTTACGAGCATAAGTGAACGCTTTCGCTATGAATGTAGGTGAATCGTTTCCTTCCAGGATCTCGTGAATCATGTGTTCCGACACAAGTCGTGGTACTCCAAGTTGGAAGGCACCCATTTCCATGTAGCGAATGATCAAATCCATCCAACATCCAGCTACTGTGAAAGCGAACAAGTAATCAGCAGGGAAAAGTGTTTGAGTGAAGATCATTGAAATAAGCGTAACTTCACTAAAGTGGAATGTTTCATCGGACAGCTGGTACTTGATTAAGCTTGTTTCTAGGAAAGTAATGCCGAAGTGAATCCAGCCACAGAAACATCCAGCGAGAGCAATGGTAGGCAAGAAGGCTTTGACATCGCGTAAATCACGGTTGCTGAGGGCGAGGAGGCGTCGGACGACTAGGTATTGGGACCATTGAGTAATCTGAATATCAATTTTGTAAAACATGATAGCATAGAAAAGGAGATTAACCTCGGTTAATGTTAAGGAAGACATGTGAAGGATCATTTCTTCCAAATTGATAAAGTGATCTCCAAATTGGTACCGTAGTTCAACAATTTGCAGCGCATATTTCACCGTTAAAACAATAACACACCCAAACAGTATGATAATATCACCACGAGCTTCGGCCTTGTGATGGGCATCGAGTCTGTCATCACTCAGCTGTCTGGTCCACAAGTACAACTGAAACACACTAACCTTTTTAAAAGTCAAATGTTCAACAAACTTACAATTACAAACATCAATGCTTGAACAATACAAGCCACAATACGCACATATTCCCCAGTTAACCACTTTTGAGCCACTAAATCATCAAAGTTGATCGTATTGTAGAAGTTGACAAACCAATAAGCTGTTGCTGCAATTGTCCCACCAATGAATGCAAGATTGAAACCAATTTTAATTAACTTCGACGGATGCAATCTTGGTGCGTGTACCATAGGCTCTTCAGAGTAAACTCGTGACACATCTTTCATGAACTCCTTTAACAACCCCCGGAAACCCTGCTTAATTCGCTTCCGTTTCAACAAATCTTCTGCCTTCTCCTCGGCACCGCCACAGGCTAACCAATGCGCAACCAACACAACTGGGAAGTACTCCGAAGCACATGAGATTGTGGCCGAACTCAGAAGACCTTTGTTCAAGTAGAACCATACTTTTTGCATGCCAATTAGGTCCGAGTACGGATCGCAATCATAGTAGCGCTTTACGACAGGGCACCAGTATCCCTCGAGTTCCTTGCGTTTACAGAGTTCCTGAAAACATGGACCATGTGTTTCAGTGTGATCGTGAACTTTTGATAAGATTGCCATGGGAACAATGTTTGGGATTTTATGGGAAATTTAACGACTTTTTTGATAACAGAAAAAGTCAAGCATCCAAGCAAGTGATTGCTGAATCCGGAAGCAGGTTAAAGCGAGAAAAAAATTGAGTGCTTGTTAATGATGGGTTTGCTACCTGTAAAAAGTAGCTGAGGACGTTCACAAGGATGAGGGACATAAAGATAAGAATTACATAAAAATATTTATGATGTCAATTGACTTACTTGATGGCTCAAATATCCTTTGTAGACGACCACTTTGACCCAGACGACGATAATCGTTACATTGACCCATAATCTGGTAACTTTGTCCAAGTGGGTGTTAATAGCGCCATAATACGATCGATGAAGAATGTAAATTAGGACAAGCGAGCAGAAAACTATCATCAACGAGGAGTAAACTGCGTCAAGCCATAACTCCGTTCCATACATGGCGTCAACGAGTTTATCGCAATCAGAAAAGGCGTAATTGAAGACGATGAAGTAGGCATAGCCGAGAACTATGCCGATTGTGAGCACAATGGCACCAACGAGTGCGGGTCTAGGCATTTCGTGGGGAGAGTCAAGTTTTGGGAGGCATCGGGTTCGCCACATGAATTCAAGCATAACAATACAGCAGCAGACCATGAGGATTCCGACAATCTGAACAAATTTTTTAAACAAATATAATTTCAACAAATAATCACCATGTGATACAGCCGGAGATAGTAGATCGTATCCCCACGGCTTAGAAGGACATAAAGATTCAAGAAGATGCATATTAGGAAAATAATGTAGAGACAGATGATACACAGGTGGTGGATGTGGAACATCCATTTGCGATGTGGAGCTGCCGGCGACGCCACCATCGTCTCCCCGTGATAATGGGGTGCAGTGTTAGCATAAGGAGGCCACCGTCGGCCTTCTTAGGTGAACAAGAATTAAAAAGACAATAAAATTTTTATCAGTAGGTGAAGATTGGCGGCGGTTTTCTGTCATTTGAAGCAGGTCCTGCATCATTACGCCGATGAAATATGTGTGAGAATTAATGTTTCCACGGAATAAGCAATAAAATTCAGTCATTAAAGTAAAAATAAATTAAAATTTTAACGGGTTGAACATTTGAATTTTGAGTGTCTTGGCGTTGTGCGACAAATGGTGGTGTTATGATTTTCGTCGCGTGCGTGCAAATTCCATCTTTCGTTTGTTGTTTTTGTTTTGGGATTTTGTTTTCCAATAACGATTAACTATTTACATTCAACAACTTGATAGCTATGAGCTCAAACCGTGTTCTCTCGACGATAGCCGATGAAAGCGAAATAGCCCAGTCGGTCTCGCGCGTGACCATCCACACCGAGTCGGACAGCGGCACTGACACGACTCCGACAACACGTCGCAAGCGCCGGCGTCACCGTCAAAACAAACCGGAGGCTGATGGGTCCATGGAAGTAGATGCTAAGAAGGAGCCACACACTGAACGGAGCAATAATGGCCCGATGGATTGGGAAACAGTCGATTCGGATTTGGACTCCGACAACTCGTATGGATATATCGACGCGGACGACGAACAATCCGACTTTCCCGACTACGCGATTCCTCGCTCATCTCGTCCTGATGCCAGCCAACCTCAGCGACGTCTGTACACTCGACATGGCATAGGATTGCCGATACAGCGGAAGATTGAGCGGTTCTTGTACAGCACGCAGAAAGAGCTTACATTGAACCAGGTCTACAACTCCTATGCGGTGCGTTTCACCCTTTATATATACATTTTATATATAAATCTCCTTCCAGATCGAACGCTACATCCGTCGCAAGAAAGTCATGTTGATCAAGCGCGGCCGCGGTGTTCTTATCCTGCGTAAGATGGAATAACAACCAACCCAACCCACATCAACGGACAAGCCAGTCTGTCCCATAACGACTGTTACCTTCTTTTGTGCATTGTGTCCATTCATTCTCTCTCGTATTTCCCCTGTCTGTACAGCTTTCGTTGTTCTCGAAAGTTGCTTTCCTTTACCCAGTCTTCCATCAAAGATGGTGTGCCTCTTTTGTCTCGTTGTTGGCATTGCCACGGCAGCCATCGGCGCTCTCTTTTGGTACTCCTTGCCTCGGAAGATTAAGTTTGTTCTCCAAGGAAAGCATGTATTTATTACTGGTGAGAACATTTGATCATTGCTTCTTCCGTTTCACTTGCTTTGTTTGTAAATAATAATAACTTTGCTATTGTTTTTACTAATAAACTTGCTCTTAAAGGAGGTTCGAAGGGAATCGGCAAAGAGATCGCGGCCGAGGTCATTGCCAAGGGCGCCGCGTCCGTTTCGATTGCAGCCCGAAGCAAGGGTGCTTTGGAGAAGGCCGCGAACGAGCTTCAAGATCTGTGCGAGGATGGACAGGTTGTTCGGTATTATGTTCTCGATGTGACCAGCGGATATGAATCGGTATGGCTTGGCTTTTCTTTTCAATGTTTGAAATATGGTTTTCAGGTCAAATCAGTCATCGATCAAGCCGCCGAAGATGCCGGCACCATCGACGTCCTCATCAACAACGCAGGCATGGTCGTCCAAGGCGGATTCACCGAAGTCGATGTCGACAGCTTCGAGAAACAGGTCCACATGAACTACGTCAGCGCTGCCCACGCTTCTCGAGCTGTCATCGACGGAATGAAGCGCAAGGGTTCCGGCCACATTGCTTTCGTCAGTTCCGCTGCTGGTCAATGCGCCATTTGGGGCTACAGCGCTTATTCGCCGTCCAAGTTCGCTGTTCGTGGCTTCGCTGAAGCCCTTCACATGGAACTGTTGCCGTTCAACATTGGTGTTTCCGTCCTGTATCCGCCCAATACCGAGACCGAGGGCTATGAAGAGGAGATTCGCACCATGCCGGAGGAGGTTGGTTATCTTTTTTTCAATTCTTATATAATTCAATGATTTCCAGGTCCGTCTCATCGGTGGTTCCGCTGGCTTATTCTCCGCCAAGGACGTTGCCAAGCAGCTCGTTCAATCCATCGAGAACGGCACTTTCATCACAACTGTTGGCTTCGAAGGATGGATGCTCGGAGCTCTCACTGCCGGCGCCGCCCCTGAACCCGACTTCCTCAATGCCACTCTGCAAACCCTCTTCGGTGGTCTTTTCCGTGGTATCATGCTCGTCTATATTGGTTCCTTCAACCGAATTGTCCAGCAGTGTCACATCAAGAAACAAGGCAACAATGAAAAGGCCAGTTTGACCAAGTCCGCTGAAGCTGAATCCAAGAAGGCTTAATTACTTCCATCATCTTTTGCTAGTCATGTAATATAATGCTTAAAATTTACTTAAACTTTGCATCCAATAAATACTTAAATCTTATATGTTTATCATTTATTTAAAAGTACAATATTTTTACTGTCATAATTCACTTAAAAAACTAAAAATAAATTTAATTGGTATCATTTAACATAGCTGTGTTAACGTAAAATGAGCAGATTAAGCATGAATACGGCAATATGGTAGCCCATTTTTAGCATAGAAGGACTGGCCTTCAAGACTGGTTTGACAAACGGTGCAGGTGAAACAGTTGGAGTGGAAGGCCGAGCCGATAGCTTCGACCCAGCGGTCACCAGCTTCGATGGGGAACTTGCAAGAGATGCACTTGGTCGTGAAGAGTGCATTCCAATCTACAATGTCGTTAATTGGTTGTGTCAACCGAGGGTCACAAAGCACACTCACCTCGCTCACAATACGGGCGACCATTTTCAAGGTAGAAGGCCGAGTTTCCAAACGGATTCGAGCAGTGATGGCAGGAGAAGCACTCCGGATGCCACTGTTTCTGGAGGGCTGTGAGACAGTCGGCGGTAATGGGCATGCCGCACTTGTTGCAAATCGGGGCGATGAGGGTTTCGAAGCACTTTTCACAGTATTTCTTGCCCTTCTCCTCAACAAAGCCTGTGTCGAGGAGGCGACGATTGCATGCTGGATTCGAGCATGTGAAATGCTCTGGGCACCAGGTCATGCCGGTCGCGAGAACGTAGGCGCCGCTGTAACGAAATTAGTTGAAACGACATTTCAAATTGTCATTTTGAGACATACCGAATCTGTCGCTTGCATTGCTCACAATACGGAACCGAATTCGTTTGATTCAAAAGTTGCCCATGCTGACGAATGCCATCAGCGTACAAGTTGTTGTTAGCCGGTGGAGGCGGGATTGGTGGGGGCACAGTCCGCTGTTGCTGGCTACTGTATGAGTATTGGCTGCGCTCCTGGTTAGCTTGATGGTGATAACCTAAAATTATCTCTACTCAACACATTCCAACAAAACAAAGAAAACGGATACGACAGAAGGAGGCACATAAAGCAAGCACAAGTAATAAGCATTCAAACCATAATCAGCTTGTGGTGTTCGCATCGTTGTGACATCAGAAGGTTGTGTCATCGTCAAACTCTGAACCTCATTGACATTAAGGTATTCTGAAGCTTCTGGCGGCACAATGTCATTGTCCCGAAGCAGACGAATCGCGTTATTTAAGAGTTGAGAAAGTTGATCTTGCTGATTCTGGAGGTTTCGTTGATGATCTTCAATGACTTTCAACGCTTGTTCCCGTTCGGGTATTGGGTTCTCCACAGCTTCATCTTGGGCCAACTCCCGCAAACAACTCTGTTCTAATTGGTCTTCAAAGTCGTCATAATCAGAAGCGTCGACTGTTTCGTGACCCATTGCTTGTTCTCGTTGAGCTTGTTCGAGCTCTTCAATCATCCAAGCATCTTTTTCGTTCAAGGAAAGTGATTCATCGCCATCTTTGATCGTGGATGCCATAGACAGGGCATCGATGTCGTCAGCTGATGCCGAAGGAGAGTCGTAAACATTGTGTTCTTCGATGAATTTGCTCGTTCGTTCATCGAATTTTGGTAAGTTGAGGGTTATTTCATCGGCTTCGCTATGTTGAGGTGAAGAGGCTTCTGAAACTTGCATAATTACTTTCATTCTACATGTTGTGTTTCAAACATACCGGTCAAAATGTCTTTTTCTTCCAGAATCTCCGACTTTCCATGCCATTCTTCACCGTTCGCATTATCAGTAACTCCATTCTGTGCTTTCTCATTATCTAATTGCTCTTCTTCCTTTTCAGCTTCATCAGAGTGGAAACTGCGTGCATTTGGACTCGGTCGATTCAAGGACATCTGGCTTAACCCATGCAAAGTACTTTGACTATGTGCCAAATCCAACATCGAAACATTCACCGCTGGCGGTGGTCCCAGTGTTACTGCCGAACGTGTTCGCTGTACAGAGTTCGAAATGTCGCTATGAGACCGAACTTTTTCCAAATACGCATCCAATGGATTTCGCATTGGTGACAGTAACCTGTGTGGCGTTGGCACAACACGTTTTGAATTAGTTTTCGGCTTTTCTGTTGTCGCATGTTCACGGACATTCTTTTTTGCAGCGGCTTCATCCTCTTGAATTAAATCCTGCAGGGTTTTCTTTTCTTTTACGTCGGTTTCCTGTGGGTATTTCCAATATCTGATTGCTTGATAAGACCTTTCGGATTTGTCAGGTGCAGGGGGCCATTGAATTCCGCGAACACTTTTCGATCTGGAGATGGGTGCAAAATGGCGAGACATTTGACGGGCTTCATCTGACGCTATTGGATGCCGTCCAATAAGTTTCCCAATTACAAGCGGTTCCTCTGTAAAAATAAGCACAAGCATGACGGAACAACACAGGACTAGCACAAAGAAAGCGATATTAGCAGAAGCAGGGTTAACTTTTTAACAAGAAAGAGTTTGACAGTGACAGAGTTCAAAATTTACCGTTATTAACCGGCTTTGGTTCAGGCCGATAAGATTGATTGTTGTAAACCGAGGTACGTGCGAATGTTTCGACAGGAGGCCGCCTAAAATACCACTTCCATTACTTCGTACAGTGAATACATGCTATTTTAGCTTTGCGTAATAACAATTTTTTTCCTGATCCCATTCTAATTAAAGAAAGCCTAAGCCATCCGCAATGATGCCATCACATGGAACCACCACTTACTTTGGAGGCTGCGGAGGTGAAAGTGGTCCGGGTGCGAGGACATCGGGCTGGTAGAAGCCACGCGGCGGTTCCTGAACACGTACGGGATGAACGGCCGTTGGGGGTGTCTTCCTACAAATGTGTCAATGTTAAACCCGGGCCCGATGGCAGGAATGAGTTGAACTTTCGCGGACTTACACAGCAAGATCGGGATTAAGGGTTTTGTTGGGTCGAGGGGACGGCACTTTCGCGTTGGGCTGGTGCTTCCATTGCTGACCGTGTACATCACAGTAGAATTTTTCATTGTAGAAGTGGTGGCCGACGTTGCGCAACGACGAACCACAAGTCGAGCAGGTGAAGCACTCTGGGTGCATCAGAAGGTTGTTGGCACGGCACATAACGCCTCTGAAATTGGTTATTTTGTTATAACAGTACTTATTTCTACAAAAATGAGTCGACTATTGCTAGCTTTAGTTTGTTTGAATGCCGTTATTGCTATGGTAAGTATCTTTTTTGTTTCATTTAACTTTTTTAAAGCTTAAAATAACAATTCCAGGGTGTCACATTCGATTACGTTTACGAACTAACACCCGTCTCAAAAAGGTCAATGACAGATATCTTCAACTCGAAACAATCTGGGGTCGATGATGCTATTTTCGGACGTGTCTTTAGGTAAGCCAATTAACAAATTGCTATTTTAAAGTCGCAAAAGCACCACTTTGTTGACTTTAGTTTTTAACTACGTCAAATATGTTTTTCTTTGTTTGTAAAAACGCATCTTTAAGATCGCCCGCACCGTTGCCCACGCCTCCAAGAGTAGATTTCTCGCATCTCATCATGGCTTTGCTTTCAACAAATTTTCAAAGAAGTCCCCGCGCAACACAAAATCACAATCGCCACATTGACTTTCAACGTACAGGCGGTGCTATTCTTTTGGGCCGTCGTTAACTACAAAAACCGTTCAAATAAACTTACACAATTCCCTTGCCACAAGTAAAGCATCCGGGAACCGTCCCAGCAGCAGGTGAGGCGCTTCGATTCGTAATGCCATTTGTGGGCGCTGAAATCCGTAACGTGTTATCGCAATGAGAGAATGAAGTCATTTCGTTTCATTGTTTTTGGGGAATTTGGACAAAATAATAGTAGTACGAACCTGTAACATCGAGGGATTGTCGACGGTTTTGTTCTTCTTCTTGGATAAGCTTCAATGCTTCGGAATTCATCCAACGCGGTTCACGGGCCTTCATGACGGCAGGACTGGAAAGGGTAGAGGAAATTGAGTAAAGTTTTGATTTTACAAATTGACAACTTACTCTGTCCCGAAAAGGCCGCCCTTCTCGAAGAGATACTGCTCGGCACGATTAGCGTACGGCGCGGTAAAACGTTTAGCCGGGGCTGCCGGGGTGTTATTGTTCACCTCAAGAGGATGATACGGTTTAGCCGAGACGTTGAAGCCGGGAACTGGGGTTTGGCTCTGGAAAAGCAACTTTGAAACAGAAGAATCAATTAACGCCCCCGTTGTCGTTTATCAAAAAAGTCATGTGAATCCCATCCTAATAGACTAAAAAAAGAAAACAAGCACAGTTGAAGAAGTGTCGTTTTAAAAGTTTTGGAGATGAATGGAATTGCGCACAGGGACAGACGGGATCCGCATTTCGAATACCGCCAAGCTCTCGTAGATCTGGCAGCGTGCATAGGAGCCCACTTCAACAAGACAGTTCTTCCGACTTGGATGATTCAAGTTCGCAAGTGCGTCCCCAGCCTCCCGATCCGCAGAGCGAGCCTTCGTAGTTGAAGCCTGGTGCATCCCGACAAGCTAGCATGCACTCACAGAAAACGAGATTACAAAAAATATACCCGCAAAGCAAAATGTCGACTAAAAAAACAGAAAAATTGAAGCGTTCAAGCGAGGTCGGACTCGCGTTCCTCTCATTTTTTCACAAAGGCGACAAACAAAAAAACCAATGTTGATCGGATAAAAAATGACGGGTATGAATGATCGAATGAATATACAAAGCTGAGAGTGGTATATCCGTTTTTTAATCCGATATTTGTTTTACAAAAAAAGGTGTAAACTCACAATAGGAGTGTGTTCAAGGGAAACTTTGACACTTTGGGCAGGATACTGCGATGATGGAGAGAGATGAGTCGAATGGGATTCAACGGTTGATAGGTTGTGCGATTGGGTGTTTGTCTGGATTTGGGAGGACGACATGTTTCCGTGGTTGCCATTTTCGACGTTGATTTGAGGCTTCCAGAGGCGTGTCGAAGTTCCGGCGTAGGCTGGATCTCTGAAACCACATTATACGTGATAAAGTTTTCTTTAAAAAGTTAATAAGTAAATCTTAACAGTTTTCACATACATTTTTGAATAACAACTACTACCATATTGCATTTTCCTAGTTCCGTACATGTCGCAACACCGAAAAAAGATTCAAGTGCAGATCATACAGAAATCTTCTGCCGAGAATAACGCCCTCCCTAATTGTATGTTGCATGTGTTCCCGATTGCGCAAATACCCAAAAGAGAACACGTAAATTTTAATTCAAAGATTTCCCCTGATCCCCGAAACAGGTGCCGGTGCATACTTTATCGACCCTTCTTAGCACTTTGAATATTCGTCTTTCGACACTGATATTTGGGTCGCTTTCTCGCGGATGATTTAATAACTTCGAAAGGAAAGTACCTACCGCAACACGACAAGGTCGATCTCATGAGTCGCTGACTTAAGAATGTGCAATGCTCGGTCATAATTTTGATAAGCTTCACCTTGGAATTCATCAATGTGATCGCCATTTTGGAGACCGGCACGATCGGCAAGACTGCCACCAACGATCTGAAGAATTTATTGTTCAAAGTTGTATAGTTTATTGATATTGTGTAATGCAAATCGGCTAATTGATCAAAGGCATTAAGAATGAGTCCATTAAGGATTACATCCGGCCAGTTGACTAACTTTACACATTCGGATTGCTGAAACATGAGAACCAAAAGGCACCGAAAAGTGAACATGTTGCGTCGTTCGCTCTCGACAGTTGACGTGCCTTTAGGCGCTGACTTTTCGCAAAACGACCGATAAAAAGCATTTTTCAAATGTGGCAATAATCCCCAGAAAACTGATGTTGTTGTTAATCTCACCTTGGTCACAATACCGGGTGGAACAATCTCAAATCCCCATGGCGTGCTCAAATCGCCGCGTGACATGCGCACAGTGACCATTTCGACGGAATCCATTGTGCATAAATTATCTCTGAAAAGGTGTAAATCAACCCAAAAGTTATAACAGTAGACTTCGGAAAGCATGAGGAAACAGCTCGATCGAAGATGCTCGAAACCATAAAAGACAACGTAGTATCGAAAAAAGTTGACAACAAGCTGTCAATTCTGTTATTCCATAATCGGATTAGCTGCAGCCGCGCGGATGAGCAAGCAGAAATGTCAAGTGTCCAAAAACAAAAATTTGCGCGATCTGCAAGGCGGTGGTGATTCAAATGCTTTTCATATTGAAAAACATTGGTCACTCACAACCTCCAACAACGCAATAACAGGTAGAGAGAGACTGGAGTAAAAAAAGGGGACGAAAAAGCTGACTGAAACGGATATGCCTGAGGCGTCTGTTCTCGAACTTGCCAGTACCAGCAACACTCGCGTTCGTCATTATTCCTGCCTTCGTCGCCATCAAAGCTAACGAACAGCCAACAAATGATTGGCGGCTTTGTTACGCCCTGGGGGTTGAACACTGCAAAATGCAAACGACTCCGTGCCTCAGGGGAAAGTGCAATGGGACGAGTGATCTGGCAGGCAATGAAAGGTCATATCAGCGAGATTTAGAGGAGGTGTTAGGAAATGGACCACCGTCGTTGACATGTCATTTCTTGGTCTAAAACGGATAAACTGTCATCCACCTTCTTCGCTGTTGACAGTTGCAATTAGCTGTCAGTGCAACATAACACCTGCGGGGGACAAAAATAGGATGAACGGCAAGACTGATGGTTTTACTTGGATTTTGTGATGCTACATTTGAAGGCTCAAACCTAAACAAAACCAGGGAGTGTTGTGAGATCTTAAAGAAGATCGCCGTTTGTTTGCAACTTGGCTTCTTACAACGCTCTAATTCCAAATGATAAGAAACAATGCTTGCACTGTCGTAATGAAATCGGAGAAAAGTCAATTGGAACAATTCATTAGCAAAATTAGAAAAGTAAACTGGATAGCAAGTTTGTCAAAACGTTAAAAAAGGTTAATTAAAGAAAACTCAACAACAAAACAATTGCCCAAACTAATAACCCTCTACTTGTTCCGCTTCTCAGTACGCTTCTTTTTAGCCTTGCGGCTCGGTTTCACAGCAGCAGGCGGCAAAGCCGATTTGACCGGGTTGTCCGTGTTGGAAACGCTTGTGGGGCCCGAAGGCGGTGGCGGCATGTCCTTCTTGAAACAAATATTCTTGATGGGCGATTGAGGGACCGCTGTAGCCATAGTTGCGGGCACGACCTTGCGATGCTTTTGGCCCTTCGACGACTTCGGAGTGGTGGCCTTATAGGTCTTAGTCTTCACTCCAACCACGGGTGATTTGATCTTGCGCTTCTTGATGGGAGGATTCAACTTTTCGTCTTCGATCAAGCGCTTCACCGGCTCTGCAAAAGTGCCATTTAGTAGTAACGAAACCAAAGAAAGGTAAAAGCCAACTTACTAAGTTCGCGTTTCGAGCTGGAGCGAGGTTTGTTACGAACATCCACCGTTGGAACCTTTTTCAACGTAGCTTCAATAGCTTGCTTATCCACCGTGTAGACACCCTTGCGGAACGAGGCAATTTCGTTATCGCCCCAAACTTCGGCAGCCAACTTGCGTTCAAGCAACAACGATCGACGCATCGCAGTATGTGCTTCTTTGTAGACAGCCAATGCCTTCGCATACGGACGGAAAAGGGTTTCAATGACTTCAGTGCCAATGAGAACGTTTTCGCAGTCATCGCAGCCTTTGAGCGCGACTTCTTCCATCTTAAGAACGGCGCCTTTGGCTGCTTGAACGCGTTGTTGAAGGCAGTCGAAACGCTTATCGTAGAAACCGACTGGCTTAGCGGTACGTGTCTGTCGAACTCGGCGCTTCGAAGGAGGAGGCTTGCCCCCACCATCCTGAGCCGGGATCGTTTCCGGAGCTTTGACTTCGATGGCAGGCTGCTCCTTGACTGGTGTCTTCGGCGGTTCCGGTGTAGGCGGCTTCTTCGGTTTGATTTCAACCACGGCGATAACAGCCGGGGCTGCAGGCGGTGCCGGTTTCTTGGCGGCTTTGATTGGCTTTGGCGGAGCTGCGGAAGCTGGTTCAGGGGAGAACTTGTTCGTGACAGCCCTGGTACGGATCGGACGAGCTTGTGGACCAGGATTCAAGCAAGCACGGGTGTTGTGGGCCGAGTTTGAGTTGATGTTGACTGGCTGAAAGCAAAACGAACTTGAGAAAAGAGTTGCGCAATCGAATCAATAAAGAGAAAACCGAACGTACCTTCATCACGGTGCCGCCGGCATTGTCATCATTTCGATCGGCAATTCGGGGAGGTTCCATAACCTGAAAAAAGCACAATTATCTAGTTGCAATAGTTCAAAAAGAGAAGAGAAAAACAAACCGCAGACATCGTGCGTGACAAACAACACAGCGCGCAAACCAAAGTTGAACCTCGCGAAGCAGTGCGAGATTGCTGGCACGACGAAGGTGGCACAAAAGTTTTGACACGAAGGGTCGACGGCAAGGGTGGACGTGGGTCGAACTTTATCAGACCCAGATGGCTTTTTATATAAGTTTTGTCGAATTTGATCGAGTGTTAAGTCGATAAAAGGCGGCAAAAACCGATCGAAAACAGCGACCGACTCGATGCACGCACAGTTTTTCGCCGCATTTCTCATAAATTTTGGTTCAAAAACCGCCAAAAATTATCAAAAAACTTAGCCTATCTTTGAGAATACTGATCTAGTGGCTAGCGGGCATGATCAGGCCAAAAAAGGGTCTGGGCAAAAGTATCGGCCCGCGTCCACGCTTGATTTAGGCCTTGAAATGGTTGAAAAATGGAATGGCAACAACGCTGGAGGTTGTGGCAACAACGCAGGAGGTTGTTGCAAAGCGAACAGTGAAAAGGGCGCGTTTTGAAATCGGTTCGAGTCAGGTGGACTGCCACACTCCTCCATCCATGTTCGCGCCATGGTCCCGGTCTTTCCAACGTTTTGCTTGCCCTTTTGTATCTTAATTGGTAAGCTCTCATTAATTAGACAGCTTTTACACCTGATCCTCCATTGTCTTGGCTTTACCCCCAATACATTCCTACCGCGACATTTGTCCAATTTGAAGTAGGCGCCCTACAGCATGACGTCTGTCCGTATCGCGTTGCACACTCGACCATTCTAATCGGTGCAGTTTTGCATGTTTCGCCCGGGTGGAAGGCAGGAGGAAGGTGGGAGGTTCATTTTGCACGGAAGTCCACCGTTCCTCACTCTCTCTCTCTCGCGACTGTTCGGAACTTGTGTGACGTGTCTCGTTATCTGTTTAACATTTACCTATATATATATATATATTTTCAGTTTTCTAAGTATGCCCCGCTCCAAGAAGGCTGCTACAACGACTCCCGATGTCCCTCTCCGACGCAGTCAGCGCATCATAGAAAAGCAAAGCCATCTACACCCGAATCCACCACCGGCGGTAGGTTTTTGTAAAGTTCAAAAGTTGCCAAAGTTTAGGGTTTCTTTTTAGCCGTTAAGCGACGAGGAAATGCCCGATGAGAACTTTGCTTCATCGTCGGCGTCGACTGATAGAAAGCGTCTGAGGCAAGCGGGCAATTCTGCCCCCAAATCAAAGAAATCCACCAAGCAGTCCGACACCGCTGCCCCTGAGGTGAAGAAGACCACCAAGGAGTCCGATAAAGCCGCTGCTGAGGCACAGAAGGCTACCAAGGCCGCTCCGAAGGCAAAAACGGCTACCAAGCAGTCCGCTACCGCTGCTCCTGAGGTGAAGAATGCTGCCCCTCAAGCAAAGAAAGCTACCAAGCCGAAGGCTGTCCCTTCGCAGACTGCAAGTGCATCTGGCGATTATCGTGGCGAAGAATCCGACGTTGAAATGGAGGACGTCCAAGGCAACTCGACCGAAACCGGCTCCGATATGTCTTGTGATCCCGGTCCTTCGAGCTCGACGAACAAAAAGTCGAAGAAGGGCAAGGAGGTCAAAAGCGATTCTAGTGAGGAGGACACATCGGATACAACGTTTTCCGCCTCGGACTATGTTTTCGTCGAACGTAAGACCGTAAAAAAGACAAAGGTACGCTTTCCTTACATGTACATTACCGTAACTAAGATGTTATTTACAGGCCAAGGCACGTAAACGCGGCTCTGGAGGCAGAAAATGTTCGAGGAACACAGGTCGCAGCCAACAAGTAGCTCTGAAGGTAAGAGTTCATTGTGTTTAACCTCTACTAATGCTTCCCCTTTCCAGGCTGGTGAACACTATCTTCACGATACCTACGACTTCCTCAAGCCGTCGCAAATCAAAGATGCCGACGGTCATTCTCCCAGTGACGAATACTACAATAGTAAGACCCTCTACATCCCGGATGAGTTTATGGAGAACCAGACACCGAGCATGCGCCAATACTGGCAGATCAAATCCCGCCACTTTGATTGCGTGGTGTGCTTCCGTGTGGGGAAGTTCTATTTGGTTAGTCTTTTGCCCATACTAACTCCAATTCTAATTCATTGTTTCAGCTCTACCATGCTGATGCCGTAATTGGTTTCGAAGCCTTGAACCTGACCCCCACCAATGCACAGTATGCCAACTGCTGCTTCCCTGAGGTGTCTTTCGGCAAGTACTCTGGCATGCTCATCAATCGCGGCTACAAAGTCGCCCGTATCGAACAGATGGAGCGTGGCGATGCTCGTGATCGTCGGTGTGACGCGAACAAGGATGAAGACAAGGTCGTCCTCCGAGAAGTGTGCCAAATTGTCAGTGCAGCTACTCGCACGCATACCGCCTTCGATGGGGACAACAACGTCGACAGCGTTCTGACCCATGATCCTCACCCTCAGTATCTGATGATGGTATTCGAGGAAAAGATTGAGAAGAAACAGGAAAACGAGAAGTTTGACACTCATTACGGTGTCGTTCTTCTGGACGCTTCGACGGGATTGTTCCGGATTTCACAGTTTGGCGATGACGAATGCCGGTCGGTCTTGCGTACCGTATGCGCCCAATTCCAACCGGTAATGCATCCTTAAATGTTTATTGTGTTTACTGTTTCGTTTTTAGTGTCACATCCTCTACCCGAGATTCGGCACCGAAGCGGCTACACTGTCCGTTTTCAACACCATGATGGCGGCCGCCAAGAAGGAAAGCTTGCTTCCGTTTGAGTGTAACTCGGTTGAATACGTCATGAAGAAGCTCACTTCGGACAAGTTCTACTCGGCTAACCGTGGAAATTGGCCCCTTCATCTCGAATGTCTGTTCAACCCGGACCCTGACACCCCAGCTTTTGAGGTACTTCTGGAAAATGAGATCATCTTCAAGGCTCTTGGTGGCATGATCTCCTGCTTGGAGCGATGCATCATCGACGTAGACATGTTCTCGATGAAAAAGTTCGAAACATACACCCCTCCGTATCTGCACAAGCTTCCTCGTGAAAAGCGCTTCCAAAGTGACATGATCATAGACGGTGCTACCCTCATGAAGTATGTTTTTTACATATTTTTACATTGTTGATACAAGTTTAATTGTTTTCTTGCAGCCTTCATCTCGTCCCTCCTTACGCCGGTGCCAAGGCTATTCCCACGCTTCGTGACAGTACCTCAGCCACGCACTCGCTGTATGCGATGCTTGACTACTGTAAGACGCCCATGGGTAAGCGTCTTCTCCGAAGCTGGATCTGCTCTCCTTCATGCCATGCCGATACCATCGAGGAACGGCGTCGAGCAGTGAGGATTCTTCATACTGAGCCGATATTGGACCTGATTCAGAAAGCGTTAACAAGGCTGCCGGATTTGGAGCGTCTTGTACAAAAGTATGACTTTGACTTTTCGATTACACTATTTCTATTTCATTTTTACAGGATTCACAGCAACGGCCTGCGGTATCGCGCCACTGAGCACCCCGACAGCCGTGCGATCTTCTTCTTTGCCGAGACCTTTACCAAGCGCAAAGTCACGGACTTCATTGCCGCCTTGGACGGTTTCAAGCGCATCGCCGAGCTGGCTACTGAGGTCAATGAGAAGTTCAACGTTGTTTTGAGGTTAGTGTGATAAGCTTATCAGGTAAATTGAATCAAGTGTTTTCAGCGCTTTACTTCGTGAGTGCTTCCAAACCCGATTTCCTGACATTCAAGAAGACCTAACGCACTTCGATCAAGCTTTTAATCACGAGGCTGCTCTGAAGACCGGAGTCATTGCGCCGAAAGAGGGCGTTGTTGCGGAGTATGATGCCGCCGCAGAAGTCGTCAAGAGCTGTGAAGCGGATATTCAAGCGTACGTCGAGCGTGAGAAGAAGCAGTGGTCGTGTGACAAGATTCGCGTTGGCGGTGCCGGGAAATGGAAGTACTTGTTCATCGAATTCCCCGAGGACGTTGCCGATAAGCTGCCGAGCGACGGTTATCGGTTCAAGACCAAAGTCAAGAAAGTCAAGCGCTACATGACCGATGAACTCGAAGCACTTGTTTCACGCTTGTGCAACGCTGAACAGATACGCGACCGCGAAGGCACCGATTTTGGCCGTCAGATCTTTGCAGACTTTGCCGATCGGTGGGTTTTAACGTCTTCGCAGCTTGGTTTTGACGGTGGTTTACTTTCAGGAAAGAGAAATGGGACGTCATCATTGAAAACGTTGCCATTATCGATGTCCTCGCCTCGTTTGCCACTTATTGTGTGACCTGCCGGGAGAAAAATTTCCCATGCTACCCTGGATATATCACGTTTGGTGTCCATGACAGGTTTATCAAGATGTCCGACGGCTACCACCCTCTGTTGATTAGCGATGGCGCCAAGCTTGCCAAAAACACACTGAAGGTTGTTCCCAACGACTTGCTGATGGGGCACGATCCGGATGGCTTTTATTCGGAGCCAGTTTCGGCTGCTGATTCCCTGGAGCGCGTGTTTAGCGCCATTTCACAGGAAAATGTGTTCCCCGCGCCAACGGCTAATGTTCGGCCAAAGATTGTATGTCTTACCGGCCCGAATATGAGTGGCAAGTCTACCCTTATGCGACAGATCGCCATGATGATTGTTATGGCTCATATGGTAAATTACTACTATCGTCTTAACGCTGTCATCTAAATTTCATTGTTGCAGGGTTGCCCCGTTCCCGCCGGCGAATTCCGTCTCTCCGTTGTTGACCGTATCTTCTCCCGCATCGGTGCCCACGACAGCTCCTTCGCTGGCCAATCAACCTTCTACGTCGAATTGAGCGAGACCAGCTCCATTGTCCGCCATGCCACGGCGAGCTCTTTCGTCGTCATCGATGAACTCGGTCGCGGAACTTCGACCAACGACGGCACCGCCATTGCTGCCGCTGTGCTCCGCGACATTGCGACCAAGATCAACTGTCGCACCTTTTTCTCGACGCACTACTTTGCCGTCTGTGATCTGGTCGCTGACAATCCGAACGTCCGGCAAGCCCACATGGTTGGTTTATCTTTTGTCTTTCTAGTCAGTTTTGGACGTGCTTTGTTTCAGAAGTTTCATGTCGAGAACGAAGACGAAGATGACCCGACAAACGAAGACGTGAAGTATCTTTACAAACTAGTCGACGGTATCTGTACCAAGTCGTACGGCTTCTACGCGGCTAAACAGGCTGGCATGCCGCTCGATGTAAGTGACTGCTTTGAATACTGTATCAAAAGTTGTAATCATTGGTTGATTTCAGATAATCAAGGAAGCCCACGCGTCTCACAACCTCCTGGAAAAACAGCAGGCAAAGTTGCGCGAAGGCATGAGGAAGCGGCTGTCCGTTCAGCGTAAAGTCCACAAGCTCCAGCGTCTTCGCCAATTGTGTCAAACTGGAAATCCGGATCCTGAAGACCTCGCTCAGCATATTTTGTCGCTGTTGTAGTTCAGATAATTGGTTTTTCGTGATTAAGTAATACTGATAAGGATAATTGATTGTTTTTTATTTGATTGACTGATTTTATGTGGCATAGATAAAGGTTTATATAATTATTGGAATTTGAACTTTTTAAATTTGTAAATCTATCATTTTGAAAAAAGTTGTGAACAAAGTTACGCCAGGTCACTTATTGCTGCAGACGCTTGCAAAAAAGTCATTGTCAGGTCAGATAACAAAGCTTTTAAGTAACCCAATAGTGCCATATTGTCATTAGATAGATTAGATCTCAAAGGTGAGAACAAAGTCGATACCCTCGTAATCATGATTAACGATTGAATCCCGTAAACTGTTTCTATCATTATCATTGATAAAACAGTTGATGCTCTCTTGACATATTTGTATTATTTTAATCACTTTATTAACATTGTAAAACCAACAAATTGTCTACAGTAAAAACATGACACCGGCAAAAGAACTAAAAGGAACAAGGCAACCAAATGAAAAAAACGGAACAAATCAAGCTAGGAGATCAACCAACGCAACGTACTCATGTTTCGGTTGCTTCAGAGACGTAGTGATATGCGGAATTCCACAGTCAAATGTCAGCGTGACTTTGACACGCTTGGTGCCTCGTTTGATGTTTGTCTTGAACAACGAGAACTTGGGACCATTGATGTGGGATACTTCTTGGAAGAACTGAAACACAACGTTTCACAGAAAGTCAAACATAGAGTAAGCTTACCTCAAGCTTTTGAACGTCCTTAGGAAGGATCAAAGTTCGAACGACACGAGCCCAATACTCCGTGCGTTTCAAGAAGACTTCTTCGAAGGAATCATCGAATCGGACTTTGATTGCCGGGTTGCTGGTTTCTTCAATGTAAACGCCGTTGGACAGATGCCATTCGAGATTGTGATAGACGAGCTTGTTGAAGTGACCAGCGAGGTGAATCAGGTTGTGTTCGAACCACAATGACGGAAGCTGCTTGCACTGGACACCGACTTGAGCACAGTACCTCTCGTAGGGCTTGATGTCATCGGCATAGAGCGTCATCGTCGCATACGTAGCCATTGGACCATCATGCATGGCGCTGGCGATGAGCTCCACCACAGCAGCTGTGTCTTTGAACTCAGCTTGCCACGTGTCGACGGCTTCATAAAGGTTCCCCTTGACATTGTACCTTGTGTACAGGACGTTGAACATGCCTTTGGTGATGAACATGGCGAGGTTGTAGTAGACTTTGGTAAGGTCGACGACGAACGGGGTTTTGCGGGCGCTGTGGAACTGCATGAGCGTCTGGGGCGATACGACGCCGAGTCCACTGATGCTGAACGTTTCCTCGGCGACATCGATGGCGACCTTCACCAATGGGGCGGGATATGTGCCGTCATGGGCGAGAATGAAAACCTTGTAGTCCAAGATAGGGACGTGCTTGAAGAACTCGGTGTAGTACTTGCGTACGACTTTAGCATCGACGAGTTGTCCTGAAAACAAGATAGTTTAGTGTTTGAAGTGAGAAAGTACACGTAACAGACCTGCGGGAGCCTCCAGATACGGATGTTTGGTGACCGTAACCTTTCCATCTTCGTCGACCATGACCAACTCGTGCGACAGAAATACGGTAGCGTAGATCTCCTCACAATACCGGCCATCGGTTTTCCTGCCAGGGAAAATCTGCTTCAAATTGACAATCCGGGTGGGCGTCGTCGGCTTTCGAGCCATAACTGGAACGTCGAGCTTGAACGTAACCAAGCCGAACTCATCGATGTCGGTCCACAGCGTAGCGTAGCAGCTGCGAAAGCCAGTTTCGTTGAACAAGGTGTAACGGTATCTCTTCATGTTCGAAATGGTGCCGTCCCAGTAGACTTTGAAGGAGATGTTCTTGGACGTGTAGACCTGAAATGCGACATCAATGTATACAGTTTGCTAAAATGCCGGAAAACCAACCTTGATGTCGCCACCATTGAAATGACGCGCGGTCCTGCATTGCCGACCAAACGGCACACCGCATGGAGCCACTGTCGCAGTGATTCCGCCCATTGAAACGATCATCTTGTCACAGAAGTCCTCAATGATGTAGAAAGGCGTTTCGGAACACTTGGCCTGAGCCATCTTGATTCCGCCATAAACAGACTCCATGTAAAAGTTCTTCACATCATGCCTGCGGAGCATAACCTTGGAATTTTTTGGCAAAAAAACGCCCCGACGGTTCTCCATGAGATGATCAATGTTCGCCACAAGGACGCATTCAGGCGAAACCGGCACATCCACGTCCACCTTCATCTCGTTCGAACTCGTACGGTTCTCAGCACGGAGGAGTCTGAAGTGCTTCGAACCGAGAAGACCAAACTTGTAGTAGTCGAATCCACGGCCGTCGACGACAACGGCAAACGTCTTCTCAACATGGGCAGCGACATCCTCGGTGAAGTGGTTGTTGATGAACTCGGTCAACAAGCCGGCGATAAGCGGATGGACGCTGACGTGCTTGGCGTGCTTATCCACGACTTTTTTCAACTCGGCAATGTCTGGCGTGGGCGAGTCCAGAATGATAATGACATCGAAGTAGAAGCCAATCTCGTTCAGGATGTAGTCGAAGGCCGCCGAGATGCCACTCTTGCTCCCTAAAAACTCGGTGTACAGTACCAAAACTGCAAAGAATCGTTTTAAAAAACTTACACTTCGTATGGTGTTCATTAGTACTGTGGGTACGATGAGTACGACCATCATAGGAGTAAACTTCCAACACTTGGGGATGAATGACACCGACGAGCATGACAGGAGCGAGGAAAGACTGTAAGGCTGGAGCTTGGAAAGACTGCAATATGACTTATTATTATATAAAGAAACCAAACTTAAGAACACGATGCACGAAGGAAGCAAATGCGGGGTTATGATAAGCTTCAAGTGATGGAAATATATAAGAAAGTCACACGAAAATCGCAAAAATAGAATGCGGAGCGCGCGCAACCCTGAAAGTGGCAAGCAATCGGCACCACGAAAGTGCCAAGTCGATGGCACTTGAAATGTGGCAAGTGGTAGCCATCCCGAAGGTGATAGGTGAGCAAAAGACACTGATGTGGTCACGTATTCCACGCTTTTATCCCTTTTATATATAAAGTGAACTGCGATGGTTGAAAAGTTTCAATTGCAGAGCCTTTTCGGTCAGTACAAAAGCCGGTCGAGTTTTCACACAGGGATTGGCACGCTTGACAAAGTGGCACCACGGAACCATGCCACCAAGAAAGACACGCTTCCAGTTTGGGACAAGCACTTGCGTGCGATCCGCAATAATGAAACGTGAAGAAAGTCCGTCCCTATCCTGAAATGCGGGAGAGCACGAAGAAGAACGTTCGCGAAGCTGTTGTTTTGATGCAACTTTCCCGAGAGCGCGAGAACCGATCAGCCTTAGGTGGACACGTAGGCCAGAGGCGTTATCCAAAGATGATCCATTCCATCAACGCTTGCCCTCATAAGAGTCAACCGGCAAGTTGCAACCTACGAGGTATAATGAATAGCAAGAGACCTGGTCGGAAAGAGCTGCAAAAAAGGAAGCAGGTAGAATGAGTGTGTGAAGACGAGGAGGTCTTGGACAAGGAAAACGAACGGAGTGAGGAGCAACTCATAATTGCTACCACATTGCTGGAGGACTTCCAGCGTGTGACGTGGCGAGCGTTGATTGCACGGAGAAACTTCCGGACCGCCCCTGGCCTACGCGTCAACCTGCGGCTGGTCGGTTGCTCTCGCGTTCAAGGGAAAGCGCAGCAATACAGCACCTTTGGAAACGGTCCTCTCTCCCTCTCCTCTCGCTCTGCTCCTGTGCAATTCTGGATGGGAGGAAACTTACTCCACGTTTCAAAGGGAGGAAACTTACTTCAAGCAGGATCAAACGTATGCGCTTTTACAAGATTGTGCAAATGTGCCTTTCCCCTTGGCACTGTTCGAAGGTGCCGATATGTGTGAACCTCATGCCAACCACCCGTGTGCCAATTGAGCTTTTTTTGTAATTATTTTACAATAGCGACTTGCAATTGCAACCGATTGCTCTGTCGCTGTGCAAAAGCATGCAATGCAAAACGCAATCGAGAATTGAGGGACAATTGTGACCACAGCTTTGTGTTTCTCTTCCTTACCACTTTCGGAACGGCCACAACTTGCCACTATCAGTTTGCCGCGCGCTCATCACCTTGTTTTCACTGATTGTAGGTGGAGGTCGGCGGACATTGTTTCACAGGCATTAGATAACTATTAATATTTTTTATTTTCAAAACGAGGGTAATTGTTTTATCTAATCAGTTTGACAATGCAGTTCCGTTTAATTGAACATAATAAGCAACATGTGCAGAATAGTTCGGATTGGTGCAATCGAAGTCGGTCGAGCCATTTCCTTGTGGCGGAGTTTTTAGATATATGACGGCGTTATCGTACACTTCCCCTTCGTCACTGATGCTTACATTTTCTATTTCGAAACAAGTGTTGTTGTAATAATAGTCAATTCCATAACAGTTTAGATCAAATGTGCAATCCTGGAAGCACTTCTCAAGAGTGTTTTGAGGTGAATGAAACAGGACGAAAGTAACATTGTGGTGCGAGAGGTAGTCGGAATCCATTTTTACGAAATATACTTCCGATGACAGAACCGAAGAAAGAGTGAAAATACCGAGAATCACACTAGTTAGCATCTTTATGCCGACTGTCAATGAAATGTCGACGCACATTGCCCCTTTCTTTCAGTTTTGTAGTTGCTAGGACGCAAAGATATTATCATGTTTCCTTGGAATCTTTAAATTATTATGGACAAAAACTAAACTGAAATGTAAAAAACATGTTTTCTTCACGTTTTACCAACCCTTTCGATTTTTATTTGTCATTAACGTGGCTGGCAACATTTAAAATCGTTTTACAAAAATGTCAAACACAGTTGCAATGATTTTCATTCCATTTCGATTGGTTTTCCATTTTAACAGCGCAGTGAACCATGTTGCTGCAGTCTATTTTGTTATCAATACTTTTTTGTTCGACATCATGTTTGGATGCAAACAACGACAAATACTCAATTTTATTGCGAGAAAAGTTAGTTGTTTCTTTGCAACATCCGATGGGTCATGCCAATGCCGTCCTATTGTGCGAAAACTACAACAATGTGATGAATCTGTCGGCTTCCGTCGTCACTCTGCGTGGAATGATTGGATTCGGATTTGACTTATATATGCCTGAGGCGTCTGTTCTCGAACTTGCCAGTACCAGCAACACTCGCGTTCGTCATTATTCCTGCCTTCGTCGCCATCAAAGCTAACGAACAGCCAACAAATGATTGGCGGCTTTGTTACGCCCTGGGGGTTGAACACTGCAAAATGCAAACGACTCCGTGCCTCAGGGGAAAGTTATGCAATGGGACGAGTGATCTGGCAGGCAATGAAAGGTCATATCAGCGAGATTTAGAGGAGGTGTTAGGAAATGGACCACCGTCGTTGACATGTCATTTCTTGGTCTAAAACGGATAAACTGTCATCCACCTTCTTCGGTGTTGACAGTTGCAATTAGCTGTCAGTGCAACATAACACCTGCGGGGGACAAAAATAGGATGAACGGCAAGACTGATGGTTTTACTCGGATTTTGTGATGCTACATTTGAAGGCTTAAACCTAAACAAAACCAGGGAGTGTTGTGAGATCGCAAAAAAGATCGCCATTTGTTAGCAACTTGGCTTCTTACAACGCTCTAATTCCAAATGATAAGAAACAATGCTTGCACTGTCGTAATGAAATCAGAGGAAAGTCAATTGGAACAATTTATTAGCAAAATGAGAAAAGTGAACTGGATAGCAAGTTTGTCAAAACGTTAAAAAGGTTAATTAAAGAAAACTCAACAACAAAACAAATGGCTAAACTAAAAACCCTCTACTTGTTCCGCTTCTGAGTAGGCTTCTTTTTAGACTTGCGGATCGGTTTCACAGCAGCAGGCGGCAAAGCGGATTTGACCGGGTTGTCCTTGTTGGAAACGCTTGTGGAGTCCGAAGGCGGTGGCGGCATGTCCTCCTTGAAACAAATCTTCTTGATGGGGGATTGAGGGACCGCTGTAGCCATAGTTGCGGGCACGACCTTGCGATGCTTTTGGCCCTTCGACGACTTCGGGGTGGTGGCCTTATAGGTCTTAGTCTTCACTCCAACCACAGGTGATTTGATCTTGCGCTTCTTGATGGGAGGATTCAACTTTTCGTCTTCGATCAAGCGCTTCACCGGCTCTGCAAAAGTGCCATTTAGTAGTAACGAAACCAAAGAAAGGTAAAAGCCAACTTACTAAGTTCGCGTTTCGAGCTGGAGCGAGGTTTGTTACGAACATCCACCGTTGGAACCTTTTTCAACGTAGCTTCAATAGCTTGCTTATCCACCGTGTAGACACCCTCTTGGAACGAGGCAATTTCGTTATCACCCCAAACTTCGGCAGCCAACTTGCGTTCAAGCAACAACGATCGACGCATCGCAGTATGTGCTTCTTTGTAGATGGCCAACGCCTTCGCATACGGACGGAACATGGTTTCAATTTCTGCAGTGCCATTGAGAACGTTGGCGCAGTCATCAAGGCCTTTGAGCGCGACTTCATCCATCTTAAGAACGGCGCTTTTGGCTGCTTGAACGCGTTGTTGAAGGCAGTCGAAACGCTTATCGTAGAAACCGTCTGGCTTAGCGGTACGTGTCTGTCGAACTCGGCGCTTCGAAGGAGGAGGTTTGCCTCCACCATCCTGAGCCGGGATCGTTTCCGGAGCTTTGACTTCGATGGCAGGCTGCTCCTTGACTGGTGTCTTCGGCGGTTCCGGTGTAGGCGGCTTTTTCGGTTTGACTTCAACCACGGCGATAACAGCCGGGGCTGCAGCCGGTGCCGGTGCCGGTTTCTTGGCGGCTTTGATTGGCTTTGGCGGAGCTGCGGAAGCTGGTTCAGGGGAGAACTTGTTCGTGACAGCCTTGGTACGGATCGGACGAGCTTGTGGACCAGGATTCAAACAAGCACGGGTGTTGTGGGCCGAGTTTGAGTTGATGTTGACTGGCTGAAAGCAAAACGAACTTGAGAAAAGAGTTGCGCAATCGAATCAATAAAGAAAGAGAAAACCGAGCATACCTTCATCACGTTGCCGCCGGCATTGTCATCATTTTGATCGGCAATTCGGGGAGGTTCCATAACCTGAAAATAAGACAATTATCTAGCTGCAATAGTTCAAAAAGAGAAGAGAAAAACAAACCGCAGACATCGTGCGTGACAAACAACACAGCGCGCAAACCAAATTTGAACGTCGCGAAGCAGTGCGAGATTGCTGGCACGACAAAGGTGGCACTAAAGTTTTGACACGAAGGGTCGACGGCAAGGGTGGACGTGGGTCGAATTTTATCAGGCCCTGGTTTGGTTTTTTATATACGAACTTGTCGAATTTGATCGAGTGTTCGGTCGATAAAAGGCGGCAAAAACCGATCGAAAACAGCGACCGACTTGACGGACGCACGGTTTTTCGCCGCATTTTTCATGAATTTGGTTCAAAAACAGTCAAAAATGATAAAAAAATTTAGCCTATCTTTGAAAAAACTGATCTAGTGGCTAGCGAGCATGATCAGGCCAAAAAAGGGTCTGGGCAAAAGTATCGGCCCGCGTCCACGCTTGATTTAGGCCTTGAAATGGTTGAAAAATGGAATGGCAACAACGCTGGAGGTTGTGGCAACAACGCAGGAGGGTGTTGCAAAGCGAACAGTGAAAAGGGCGCGTTTTGAAATCGGTTCGAGTCAGGCGGACTGCCACCGATCTCCACCCATGTTCGCGCTTCGTTCCGGTCTTTTCAACGTTTTGCTTGCCCTTTTGTATCTTAGATGGTAAGCTCTAATTAATTAGACAGTTTTTACACCTGTTCCTCCATTGTCTACCCCCAATATATACCTAATACGACATTTGTCCAATTTGAATTGGGCGCCCTACAGCATGACGTCTGTCCGTCTGTCCGTAACGCGTTGCACACTCGACCATTCTAATCGGTGCAGTTTTGCACGGGCGGGTGAAAGGAAGGTGGGAGGTTCATTTTGCACGGAAGTCCACCGTTCCTCACTCTCTCTCTCTCTCTCTCGCGACTGTTCGGAACTGATCTGACGTGTCTCGTTATCTGTTTATCTTACCTATATATATTTTCAGTTTTCGTGTTATGCCCCGCTCCAAGAAGCCAGCTACAGCGACTCCCGATGTCCCTCCCCGACGAAGTCAGCGCGTCATAGAAAAGCAAAGCCGTCTACAGTCAATTCCACCACCTGCGGTATGTTTTTGTAAAGTTTAAAAGTTCCCAAAGTTCAAGGTTTCTTTTTAGCCGCCGAGTGACGAGGAAATGCCTGATGAGAACTTCGCTTCATCGTCGGCGTCGACTGATAGAAAGCGTCTAAGGCAAGCGGGCAATTCTGCTCCCAAATCAAAGAAGGCCACCAAGCAGCCCGATCCCGCTGCCCCTGAGGTGAAGAAGGCCACGAAGGAGTCCGATAAAGCTGCTGCTGAGACAATGAAGACTACCAAGGCCGCCCCAAAGGCAAAAAAGGCTAACAAGCAGTCTGCTACCGCTGCCCCTGAGGTGGAGACGACTGCCCCTAAACCAAAGAAGGCTTCCAAGTCGAAGGATGTTTTTTCGCAGACTGCAATTGCATCTGGCGATTGTGGTGGCAAAGAATCCGATGTTGAGATGGAAGAAGTCCAACGCAACTTGACCGACATCGGCTCCGATATGTCTTGCGATCCCGGTCCTTCGAGCTCGACAAACAAAACGTTGAAGAAGACCAAGGAGGTCAAAAGCGATACTAGTTCGGACACTTCGGACACAACGTTTTCCGCCTCGGATTGTGTTTTCGTCGAACGTAAGACCGTAAAAAAGACAAAGGTAAGCTTTCCTTACATGTACATTACCGTCACTAAGATGTTATTTACAGGCCAAGGCACGTAAACGTGGCTCTGGAGGCAGCAAAAATTCGAGGAACACAGGTCGCAGCCAACAAGTAACTTTGAAGGTGACAACTTTTTGAGTTTTACCTCTACTAATGCTTCCACTTTCCAGGCTGGTGAACACTATCTTCACGATACCTACGACTTCCTCAAGCCGTCGCAAATCAAAGATGCCGACGGTCGTTCGCCCAGTGACGAATACTACAACAGTAAGACCCTTTACATCCCGGATGAGTTCATGAGGAACCAGACACCGAGCATGCGCCAATACTGGCAGATCAAATCACGCCACTTTGATTGCGTGGTGTGCTTCCGTGTAGGGAAGTTCTATTTAGTAAGTCTTTTGCCCATACTAACTCCAATTCTAATTCATTGTTTCAGCTCTACCATGCTGATGCCGTAATTGGTTTTGAAGCATTGAACCTGACCCCCCTCAATGCACAGTATGCCAACTGCTGCTTTCCGGAGGTGTCTTTCGGCAAGTACTCTGGCATGCTCATCAATCGCGGCTACAATGTCGCCCGTATCGAACAGATGGAACGTGGCGATGCTCGTGATCGTCGCTGTGACGCCGACAAAAACGAAGACAAGGTCGTCCTCCGAGAAGTGTGCCAGATAGTCAGTGCAGCTACTCGTACGTTTACCGCCTTCGATGGGGACAACAACGTCGACAGCGCTCTGATCCATGATCCTCACCCTCAATACTTGATGACGGTTTTCGAGGAAAAGATTGAGAAGAAAAAGGAAAACGAGATGTTTGACACTCATTACGGTGTCGTTCTTCTGGACGCTTCGACGGGATTGTTCCGAATTTCACAGTTTCGCGATGACGAATGCCGGTCGGTCTTGCGTACCGTATGCGCCCAATTCCAACCGGTAATGCATCCTTAAATGTTTATTGTGTTTACTGTTTCGTTTTTAGTGTCACATCCTCTACCCGAGATTCGGCACCGAAGCGGCTACACTGTCCGTATTCGACACCATGATGTCGGCCGCCAAGAAGGAAAGCTTGCTTCCGTTTGAGTGTAACTCAGTTGAATACGTCATGAAGAAGCTCTCTTCGAACAAGTTCTACTCGGCTAACCGTGGAAATTGGCCCCTTCATCTCGAATGTCTGTTCAACCCGGACCCTGACGCCCCAGCTTTTGAGATACTTCCGGAAAATGAGATCATCTTCAAGGCTCTTGGTGGCATGATCTCCTCCTTGGAGCGATGCATCATCGACGTAGACATGTTCTCGATGAAAAAGTTCGAAACATACACCCCTCCGTATCTGCACAAGCTTCCTCGTGAAAAGCGCTTCCAAAGTGACATGATCTTGGATGGTGCCACCCTCATGAAGTTTGTTTTTTTACATATTTTAACAACGTTGATAAAGGCTCATTTGTTTTTTTGCAGCCTTCACCTCGTACCCCCCTACGCTGGCATCAAGGCTACTCCCACGCTTCGTGACAGTACCTCAGCCACGCCCTCGCTGTATGCGATCCTTGACTACTGTAAAACGCCCATGGGTAAGCGTCTTCTCCGAAGCTGGATATGTTCTCCTTCATGCCATGCCGATACTGTCGAGGAACGGCGTCACGCTGTGAGGATTCTTCTTACCGAGCCGATATTGGACCTGATTCAGAAAGCGTTGACAAGGCTGCCGGATTTGGAGCGTCTTGTACAAAAGTATGGCTTTGACTTTTCGATTACACTATTTATATTTCATTTTTACAGGATTCACACCAACGGTCTGCGTTATCGCGCCACTGAGCATCCCGACAGCCGTGCCACGTTCTTTTTTCCCGAGACCCTTACCAAGCGCAAAGTCACGGACTTCATTGCCGCCTTGGACGGTTTCAAGCGCATCGCCGAGCTGGCTACTGAGATCAATGACAAGTACAATGTTGTTTTAAGGTTAGTGTGTTAAGCTTATCAACTTTAAATAAATCAATTGTTTGCAGCGCTCTACTTCGGGAATGCTTCCAAACCAGATTTCCCGACATTCAGGAAGACTTGGAGCATTTCTATCAAGCTTTCAATCACGAGGCTGCTCTGAAAACTGGAGTCATCGCGCCGCGAGAAGGTGTTGTTGCGGAGTATGATTCTGCCGCAGAAGTCGTCAAGAGCTGTGAAGCGGATATCCAAGCATATGTCGAGCGTGAACAGAAGCGGTGGGCCTGCGACAAGATTCGTGTTGGGGGTGCCGGGAAGTGGAAGTACTTGTACATTGAATTCCCCGAGGACGTTGCCGATAAGCTGCCGAGCGACGGTTATCGGTTCAAGACCAAAGTCAAGAAAGTCAAGCGCTACATGACCGATGAGCTCGAAGCACTTGTTTCACGCTTGTGCGATGCCGAACAGATGCGCGACCGCGAAGGCACCGATTTTGGCCGTCAGATCTTTGCAGACTTTGCTAATCGGTGGGTTTTTAACATCTTCGCAGTTTGGTTTTGACGGTGGTTTACTTTCAGGAAAGAGAAATGGGACGTCATCATTGAAAACGTTGCCATTATCGATGTCCTCGCCTCGTTTGCCACTTATTGTGTGACCTGCCGGAAGAAAAATTTCCCATGCTACCCTGGATATATCACGTTTGGTGTCCATGACAGGTTTATCAAGATGTCCGACGGCTACCACCCTCTGTTGATTAGCGATGGCGCCAAGCTTGCCAAAAACACACTGAAGGTTGTTCCCAACGACTTGCTGATGGGACATGATCCAGACGGCGTTTATTCGGAGCCAGTTTTGGCTGCTGACTCCCTGGAACGCGTGTTTAGCGCCATTTCACAGCAAATTGTGTTCCCCGCGCCAACGGCTAATGTTCGGCCAAAGGTTGTATGTCTTACCGGCCCGAATATGGGTGGCAAGTCAACACTTATGCGACAGATCGCCCTGATGATTGTTATGGCTCATATGGTAAATTACTACTATCGTCTTAATGCCGTCATCTAAATTTCATTGTTGCAGGGTTGCCCCGTCCCTGCCGGCGAATTCCGTCTCTCCGTTGTCGACCGAATCTTCTCCCGCATCGGTGCCCACGACTGCTCCTTCGCCGGCCAATCGACCTTCTACGTCGAATTGAGCGAGACCAGCTCCATTGTCCGCCATGCCACGGCGAGCTCTTTCGTCGTCATTGATGAACTTGGCCGCGGAACTTCGACCAACGACGGCACCGCCATTGCCGCCGCTGTGCTCCGCGACATTGCGACCAAGATCAACTGTCGCACCTTTTTCTCGACGCACTACTTTGCCGTCTGTGATCTGGTCGCTGACAACCCGAACGTCCGCCAAGCCCATATGGTTGGTTTTTATTTTGTCTTTCTAGCCAGTTTTGGACGTGCTTTGTTTCAGAAGTTTCATGTCGAGAACGAAGACGAAGATGATCCGACAAATGAAGACGTTACCTATTTGTACAAGCTGGTCGACGGAATCTGCACCAAGTCGTACGGCTTCCACGCGGCTAAACAGGCTGGCATGCCGCTCGATGTAAGTTTTTTTTTATCTGACTACTCTATCATAAGTTGTAATCATTGGTTGGTTTCAGGTTATCAGGGAAGCTCACGCGTCTCACAATCTGCTGGAAAAACAGCAGGCGAAGTTGCGCGAAGGCGTGAGGAAGCGGCTGTCCGTTCAGCGTAAAGTCCACAAGCTCCAGCGTCTTCGCCAATTGTGCCAAACTGGAAATCCGGATCCTGAAGACCTCGCTCAGCATATTTTGTCGCTGTTGTAACTGAGATAACTTCTTTTTTGTAGTTAAGTAATACTGATAAGGATAATTGATTGTTTTATTTCATGTGGCATAGATAAAGGTTTATATAATTATTGGAATTTGAACTACTATTTAAATTTGTAAATCTAACATTCTACAAAAAAAGTCGTAAACAAAGCTAAGCCAGGTCACTTATTGCTGCAGACGCTTGCAAAAAAGTCATTGTTAGGTCAGATAACAAAGATTTTGAGTAACCCAACAGTGCATTATTGCCATTAGATGGATTAGATCTCAAAGGTGAGAGTTAAATCGATACCCTCGTGTTCATGATTAACGATTGAATCCCGTAAACTGTTTCTATCAATATCATTGATAAACAGTTTTTGCTCTCTTAACATATTTGTATTATTTTAGTGCTTTATTAACATTGTAAAACCAACAAATTGTCTACAGTAAAAACATGACACTGGCAACAGAACTAAAAGGAACAAAGCAAACAACTATAGGAAAAAACGGAACAGATCAAGCCAACAGATCAACCAATGCAACGTACTCATGTTTCGGTTGCTTCAACGACGTCGTGATATGCGGAATTCCAACGTCGAATGTCAGCGTGACTTTGACACGCTTCGTGCCTCGTTTGATGTTTGTCTTGAACAACGAGAACTTGGGACCATTGATGTGGGATACCTCTTGAAAGAACTGAAACACAACGTTTACCAGAAGGTCAAACATAGAGTAAGCTCACCTCAAGCTTTTGTACGTCCTTAGGAAGGATCAAAGTTCGAATGTAACGAGTTCGATACTCCACGCGTTTCAGGAAGACTTCTTCAAAGGAATCATCAAACCGAACTCTGATCGTCGGGTTGCTGGTTTCTTCAACGTAAACGCCGTAGGACAGCTGCCATTCGAGATTGTGATAGACCAGCTTGTTGAAGTGACCAGCGAGGTGAATCAGGTTGTGTTCGAACCACAATGACGAAAGCTGCTTGCACTGGACGCCGACTTGAGCACAGTACCTCTCGTAGGGCTTGATGTCATCGGCATAGAGCGTCATCGTCGCATACGTCGTTGCCGGACCCACATGCATGGCACTGGCGATGAGCTCCACCACAGCAGCTGTGTCTTTGAACTCAGCTTGCCACGTGTCAACGGCTTCGTAAAGGTTCCCCTTGACATCGTACCTTGTGTACATGACATTGAACATGCCTTTGGTGATGAACATGGCAAGGTTGTAGTAGACTTTGGTGCGGTCGACGACGAACGGGGTTTTGCGAGCGCTGTGGAACTGCATGAGCGTCTGGGGCGCCACGACGCCGATTCCACTGATGCCGAACGTTTCCTCGGCGACGTCGATGGCGACCTTCACCAATGGAGCGGGATATGTACCGTCATGGGCGAGGATAAACACCTTGTAGTCCAAGATGGGGACGTGCTCGAAGAACTCGGTGTAGTATTCGCGTACGGTTTTAGCATCCATGAGTTGACCTGAAAACAAGCTAGTTTAGCGTTTGAAGTGAGAAAGACACGTAACAGACCTGCGGGAGCCTCAAGGTACGGATGTTTGGTGACCGTAACCTTTCCATATTCATCGACCATGACCATCTCGTGCGAAAGAAATACGGTAGCGTAAATCTGTTCACAATATCTGCCATCGGTTTTCCTGCCAGGGAAAATCTGCTTCAAATTGACACTCCGGGTGGACGTCGTCGGCTTTCGAGCCATAACTGGAACGTCGAGCTTGAACGTGACCAAGCCGAACTCATCGATGTCGGTCCACAGCGTAGCGTAGCAGCTGCGAAAGCCAGTTTCGTTGAACAAGGTGTAGCGGTTTCTCTTCATATTCGAAATGGTGTCGTCCTCGTAGACATCGAAGGAGATGTGCTTTGACGTGAAGACCTGAAGTACGACATCAATGTATACAGTTTGCTAAAATACCGGAAAACCAACCCTGATGTCGCCACCGTCGAAATGACGCTCGGTTCTGCACTGCCGACCAAACGGCACACCGCATGGAGCCACTGTCGCAGTGATTCCGCCCATTGAAACGATCATCTTGTCGCAGAAGTCCTCAATAATGTAAAAAGGCGTTTCGGAACACTTGGCCAGAGCCATCTTGATTCCGCCATAAACAGACTCCATGTAAAAGTTCTTCACATCATGCCTGCGGAGCATAACCTCGGACTTCTTCGGCAAAAAAACGCCCCGACGATTACCCATGACCTCAATGTTGGCCACAAGGACGCATTCAGGCGGAACCGGCACATCGACATCCACCTTCATCTCGTTCGAACTCGGATGGTATTCAGCACGGAGGAGTTTGAGTTGCTTCGAACCGATAAGACCAAACTTGTAGTAGTCGAATCCACGGCCGTCAACGGCAACGGCAAACGTTTTCTCAACATGGGCAGCGACATCCTCGGTGAAGTGGGTATTGATGAACTCGGTCAACAAGCCGGCGATAAGCGGATGGACACTGACGTGCTTGGCGTGCTTATCCACGACTTTTTTCAACTCGGCAATGTATGGCGTGGGCGAGGACAGGATGATGATGGCATCGAAGTAGAAGCCAATCTCGTTCAGGATGTAGTCAAAGGCCGCCGAGATGCCACTCTTGCTCCCTAAAAAGCTCGGTGTACAGTACCAAAACTGCAAAGAATCGGTAAAAATGACTTACACTTGGTATGGTGTACGTCAGTACTGTGGGTACGACGAGTACGACCATCATAGGAGTAAACTGCCAACACTTTGGGATGAATGACACCGACAAGCATGGCTGGAGCGAGGAAAGACTGCAATATGACTCAAAATTATATAAAGAAATCAAATACAACAACATGACACACGAAGGAAGCAAATGCGGGGTTATGATAAGCATCAAGTGATGAAAATATATAAGAAAGTGACACGAAAATCGCAAAAATAGAATGCGGAGCGCGCGCAACCCCGAAAGTGGCAAGCAACTGGCACCACGAAAGTGGCAAGTCGTTGGCACTTCAAATGTGGCAAATGGTAGCCATCCCAAAGGTGGCAGAGGATCTAAAGACACTAATGTGGTCACGTATTTCACGCAAATATCGCTTCTCTTTTTATATATATATAAGCAACTGCGGTGAGTGAAAAGTTGCGATTGCAGAGCCTTTTCGGTCTGTACAAAAGCCGGCCGAGTTGGCACATTGAGGGACTGGCACGTTTGACAAAGTGGCACCACGGAATGGGAGACGTTTGCATTGTATTGTAAAAGCACTTGCGTTCGATCCGCAAGAATGAAACGTGAAGAAAGTCCGTCCCCATCCTGAAATGCGGGAGAGCGCGGAGAAGAACGTTCGCGAAGCTCGTGTTTTGATGCAACTTTCCCGAGAGCGCGATAGCAACCGACCAGCCTCAGGTGGACACGTAGGCCAGAGGCGTTATCCAAAGATGATCCATTCCATCAACGCTTGCCCTCATCAGAGTCAACCGGCAAGTTGCAACCTACAAGGTATAATGAATAGCAAAAGACCTGGTCGGAAAGAGCTGCAAAAAAGGAAGCAGGTGGAATGAGTGTGTGAAGACGAGGAGGTCTTGGACAAGGAAAATGAACGGAGTGAGGAGCAGTTCATAATTGCGTCCACATTGCTGGAGGACTTCAAGCGACGTGTGACGTGGCGAGCGTTGATTGCACGGACGAATTTCCGGACCGCCCCCGGCCTACGTGTCAACCTGCGGCTGGTCGGTTGCTCTCGCGCCCAAGAGAAAGCGCAGCATTGCAGCACCTTCGGAAACGGTCCTCTCTCTCCCTCTCTCTCTTTGCTCCTGTGCATTTCTGGATGGGAGTAACCTCACTTCACGTTTCAAAGGGAGGAAACTTACTTCAAACAGGATCAAATGCATGCGCTTTTACACGATCGTGCAAATGTGCCTTTCAACTTGCCACTGTTCGGTGATGCCGATGTGTGTGAGCCTCATGCCAACCACCGGTGTGCCAATTGAGCTTTTTTTGTAAATATTTTACAATAGCGACTTGCAATTGCAACCGATTGCTCTGTCGCGGTGCAAAAGCATGCAATGCAAAACGCAAACGAGAATTGAGGGACAATCATGACCACAGCTTTGTGTTTCTCTCTTCTACCACTTTCGGGATGGCCACAACTTGCCACTATCTGTGTGCCGCGCGCTCATCACCTTGTTTTCACAGATTGCAGGTGGAGATCGACGGACATTGTTTCACAGGGGTTATATAACAATTCATATTTTTTTATTTTCAAAACAAGGTTAACTATTTTATCTAATTAGTTCGACAATGCAGTTCCGTTTAATTGAACATAGTAAGCAACATGTGCAGAATAGTTAGGATTTGTGCAATCATAGCTGGTTGAGTCATTTCCTTGTGGGGGAGTTTTCAGATATATGACAGAGTTATCGTACATTTCTTCTTCGCCAATGCTCACGTTTTCAATTTCGAAACAAGTGTTGTTGTCGTAGTAATAGTCAATTCCATAACAGTGTTGATCAAAAGTGCAATCCTGGAAGCACGTCTCAAGGGTGTTTTGAAGTGAACGAAGTAGGACAAAAGTTACATTGTGTTGCGATAGGTAGCTGGAATCCATTTTGACGAAAAATAATTCAGATGACAGCACCGAAGAAAGAGTGAAAATACCGAGAATCGCACTGGTTAGCATCTTCATGTCGACTGTCAATAAACTGTCGACGCACACTGCTTTTGCATATCTTTCAATTCTTTAGTTGCTAGGACACGAAGACGTTATCGTGTTGTCTTGGAATGTTCAAATAGTTATGGATAAAAACTAAACTGAGTGAGTTGTAAAAAACATGATTTATTTACGTTTCACTAACCCTTTCGATTTTTATTTGTCATTAACGTGGCTGACAACATTTAACACCGTTTTAAGAAAATGTCAAACACAGTTGCAATGCTTTTCATTCAATTTCTTTTGCTTTCTCATTTCAACAGCGCAATAAGCCATGTTGCTGCACTCTACTCTGATATTGATATTGATTTGCTTGACGTCATGTTTGGATGTAAACAACGACAAATACTCAATTTTATTGCGAGAAAAGTTGGTTGCTTCTTTGCAACATCCGATGGGTCATGCCAATGCCGTCCTTCTGTGCGAAAACTACAACAATGTGATGAACCTGTCGGCATCTGTCGCCACTCTGCGTGGAATGATTGGATTCGGATTTGACCGTTTAACCGGGGTTACGACGGCACCGATATTGGGTGAAACGTTCAACTATTGTCACACAACTCCGGATCGGCGTTACTTTATTCCCGATAATTACACGGTTGAACCCGTTTATGGTCGACACATGGATATATCATCAACTGAATACCATTCTTACAGCGATTTTGCTATGAACGGAAAAGCAGAAGTTTCAATGTCGGCCAGTGGAATGTTGCCAGAACCATTGCCTCCTATACAGGTTGGTTTTGCGATGGATGTGTCAATTTCGGGATCAAAAGGAAAAATCGAGAAAGAAGACAAGTCGGTTCTTGAAATGAAAGTCAAAAACAATATGTACACCATGAAAGGGAACACGGCAGCAGGTTTATCGACTTCATTTAGAAATCGGTTGTTAGTCGTCGCCGAACATATTAAAAAACAAAACTATAAAAAAGCGCAATATTACATCGAATTGTTGCTGCTAGATTACGGTACTGAGGTTGTTAGTGAAGTAATTGTTGGCACAAGAGTCGATCTTCGCGTGTACGTAACATCGTCTATGTTGGATGTTTCAAGCTCTATGGCTTTTCAAATAAAAACGACAACAAGTGTTGGGTCGCATGGAATTACGGCGGATGTTGGTACGTCAAATGGAAGAAACAGTTCAAAACGAGATGTAACAGACAAAATGCAAAAGACAGTCGAAATTTGGGTTCAAGGAGGTGCAAAGCTGGAGTATTTGCAGGAACAAAACCAATCGGTAATATTTTTCTGTTGCAGTTACCGAGGCTAAAGTCATTTGTAGAATTTTCTTCGCGAAGATACTCCGGTACCTATTGCACGAGAGTTGGTACCGCTCTATCTTCTGATGAACAACAAGATGCTGGAATCATTCAACATGTCTATCAGCGAAGTTGAAACGCTACGACACATGGTCGAACGTACAACAGGACAATACTATCAAAGGAATAGGATTAACGGATGTACTAATAAAGACGCAGCTAACTTTGATTTTCAGGTATTATACACAAGTCATTCTTTTTTATACGTAGCCTTTTAGGCAAACTACGATGACAATACTTGCTTTGGCGTTGATTCTTACTGTACAGAGAAAACACCAGAACTGACATGCGAACCGAATATCACTACGCCAATAGCAAATAAAGAATTTAACAAACCCAGTAAAGCGGCGTACTACGAAACAATGTCATTCGAGGACTATGCCCTTTGTGTTCAAGATCGTCATTTTATTAGAAAGGATGACAACATTTTTGACAAAGAATGTGGTAAGTTGATATTGTAATCTTACATGACATTGGCGTGATCTTTAGGAAACATACCCACAGAATTCAGACAACAAATTATCCCAGGTGGCATGTTTCAAACATGCGAGTTGCACCCAACATCGAAAGAATACAAAAAAGAGCTAGCTTTATTAAATCTTACTAGAGATGAACCTTGTAAACGGTTTGAGGCTAAAAACATTGTTACTAAAGGTTATAACTGTCCCGGATATTCTCAAAAAAAGACAATTATATTTTTTTCTTATACTTTACCTGATGAAATATTCGAAGTAACGCATCAAGGTTGTGATCCTGAAGATCCTGAAAACTGTTACCACCTGAAAATTGTAATCACGATCAAAAATGATATTCAAGTCGCCTCGTACTGGTGTCAAAGTAAAGGTGGGAAAGACCATGATCATCGTATTTACTTTAGTGGTTCTTTCGATAGAAACCAGCCTAACAACTTCATCGGTCAGCCTGGATGTCCTATTGGATTCACAGAGGTTCCATTCTTTGAACAGACTGTCTTCTGCATTACAGACAACTATTTTAAAACCCCATTATTAATAGAAAACGTCGCTGAACTGACACGTTTGTTCAATGAGTCTGAACCTAAAAATTACTGCGAAGGCGATCAGTCAAAGCATTTGATAACCGTCGTCGAAAGCAATAGAATTTTTGGTTGCATTTACAAAAAGCATGCTTATCATAATCTTGCATTACCCGTCAAAATTAGTGGTCCATTTGTTGATCGCCGACGAGTGTTTGAAAAGCCGAGCAGTCAGTTAGAAGTGTACTACAACAATGAACTAAACCACACAATAAGCATGGCTGAAGTGGGCCATCGAATTCACAACTATTTCAAAGAGCAAATTGAGATGTTGGAGAGTTCTTTTAAGGTAAAGGAATTTTACAGACTTCAAAAAAGTTATAAAATTTTCAGGTTGTACCAACGCCGAGCCCTAATTCATCTGGTATTAAAGACCTCTTCAAAACAAAAACAATTCTAATTGTATTAGGTGCCCTTCTTTTCATTTTCGGTGTTGTGGCTTTTGTTTATGCTTGTACATAAACAACTTGAAAAACGTTCAAAACAAGAAAGCCAAACTTGGCAGTTGTTTTACCGTTTGAAGACATCGTTACTAAACTTTCACTTTCTTAGAATTACCTCTTTCATTGTGTGTTGTTTCAAGATGTCGTAAATCACATATTTTTTGTTTTTATTTATTAAAAAATACAGATAAATTACAATAAGGTGGTTACTGAGTGAAAAGGGGTTCAGATTTTATAGATTTGTTTAAAAATGTACCTGACGACGAACAATTTTGACGCGAAAAGGGGTTTAATGGTGATTAGAATAAACAACAATACGTACGAATCACTGTTTAGATGACAGTTGCCGGATTATACTAATTTGCGAGAACAAAGTTTTTTTTCTTATAGATTCGTGTGGTGGCGCAAGGGTAAGCGGACCAGCGCTGAACACGGCCTAGTACCTGAATGCACGATGGATGAGACAAGTCTGAGGGATTCGCAATCGGGTTCTAGACGGCGTCAAGCCAAATGGTATCACAAGAAGATCGAGACTACAAGGTTGTAGATGTGGTGTAAGACATAGGAAAAATATACACGTAGGGCAGGTTAAATAACCACGTACTAATTAATTATCAACAAAAATTAATAGAGAGAGGGTGGAGCCAGTAATTGTGGGACATGACTTAAACGATTACGTTAAACCGGAAAGTATTAATAAACACATTTTCGCGTCAAATTAGTAAAATAAAAACTTTACTATAAAATTTTCAAATTTAGAAGTAATTGGGAAGATGAAGGAATCCCGCATCGGGAAGTTACAGTTACTCATGATTTTAAAAAGCGATAAAAGTCCTGATTACTTTAACAAAAACCGTGAAAAAACAGTGTGAAATTCAGATTGACGAGATTCAAGATTTAACTTTGAAAAACTATTACATTGAAAATTGCCCGAAGGCCCAAGAAAGTTTGAAGGACCAATATGTAATAGGGGAAATGCCATGTATGTCAGGCAAGACAATAAATAGAGGTTATATGGGGGTTGTGGTTATAGAACAATAAATTATTTAGGCAATGGTACCGTTGAGGCCGCATTTACGGTAGAAGATGATGTTGTATTCATCGAAGCTGCGACCCTGCTGGTCTTCGCTCATATTGCACGATTCGGTGGTGAAGCCGACGCGGAAGCGGTACGCGGATTGGGCAAAGTTGCCGACGGAGAGCTCGAAGATGTTTTCGCCCATCTGAAAGTGGATTAATGAATTTGGTAAAGTCGTTTTGAGGTTACTTACCATGTAGCTGGTGGGATGGTTCTCAGTGTCGAAATCGAAGCTGCAATTCTTGTGGGCAAAGTCGCGCAAGCTTCCGCAGTTGTCGACGTATTTGTCGTCACCGACACTGAAAAGGCAATTGATTAGCTTCATTACTAACCCAATGAAATTGCAACTTACGTGAATCGGATGTGCAGCGGGATAGTCGGCATGAACGGCGAAACGGGCACATACAGATTGTACCGGCCTTTCACGGGGCTGCAGCTCTTCTCGACACAGTAACGCTGATCGATCGATACATTCAGATTCAAAATTTCGATGGCCGTCTTGCTCTTGAACGGCGATGGAGGGCTGTAGGTGGTCTTCAGAACGGCGGGTTTCATAGTCGACGATTTCAGTGGAACAAAACCATCAAGCGCTGGCATGCTTCCATCGGTACCGCCGTACTTGTGCGTGGTAGCACAACAGTACTGTGGACATTGATACATCAAATCACACATGGAAGCAAGTATCGGAGCAAATGGTTGTGTTGGAGGTATCCAGGCGAGAGGTAAGCGGTATTTCTGTTCAATGAGATGGCCAATGTCTTGTGAGTTAGTCGAGGGAGTGATGTGAGGAATGTGAGGGCTGTAGACGTAGGTTCGGTTGTACCAGTCGAGAACGTACAAGGTGCACATTGCCAGAAGGCACAGCGCCATGATGACGACCAGGGTGACGATGGTGCCTTGGGTGACGCGGGAAGTGCACAAGGTTTGGTCGCTTCGAGCACAGTTGGAACGGCATCGGCGTTGCTTGTTCTTGGTGCTACGCTCGGTGCAGGTTGTTGTGGTAGAAACGAGGGACGGTGTCGATCCGGACAGGGTAGCGGAGTCTTCAACGCGCTTGAACAAGGAGAATTCACTCAAGCCAAGCTTATGACGGTCCTTGGAGAAACGAGCAAGCTTCGCGCTGATCTTTTCGACTTGATCGATCTTGCATTCAAGGTTTCCGGTGAGGCGGTACAGTTCCTGGGCTGCGGCAACGGTCTCGTAGAAGATGCGGTTGTCATCGACGGTGAGGAAGTCACCATTGTCACGGACGGCATCCGGCAGAACCTGAGCCAACTCTTGGGCGACAACACCAACACGGTGGCGAGAATCCTCATCGAGGCCCCACTCATTTGCGATTTCCTTCTTGTAATCGAACTCAACGATACGGAATTGCGACAAACGTGCCATGGCTTCTTGCTTGTCGACATCGATGATGTTATCCTTGACTCGACGATCGCATGGACGGGTATGGGAGCCGGTACTCACGATGTTGCCCATGACGCTCAATTGTGCATTGTCAATTATCCGGTCGCCACCAATAGCCACAGGGCCATTGAAGCTGAGAAGCTGGCCGTTGCGTTGCCAGGTAGCATCGCTGTCAGGTTGTTCGAATTGAGCCGGGTTTGAAGCCTGAAAAACCAAAGAGTAAAGTCATTGTAAGGCACGCCTTCGCAAAAAAATATTGTCAAGACGACAACCCGTAAAAGGTGTCTGGCCAAAAAACATTGTCATTATTGGCACTATTTGCTATGGCGGCAACAGCCCAAGTCGACGAGCTCGGTCAAAATGTTGTCCGAATCCTATCAGTTGAAGTTCCACCGGCTTTTCGAAGTACTCAAGATAAGACATTCTGGGCTAATGTGACTACGGACAGTCAATATGCGACTGATTCGCCTATACAGGTATGAACTGACTAAATTTGCAATAAACAAGATTTGTTTCAGGTTGTTTTCAAAGGCTACGTCCGAAATGCCAAGGAAATCATCTACGAATTCCTGCACGAACAATGCTACATTCATGTAAATGGCGCTGGTCAAAACACCAATAGAGTTGAACTGGACGTGCGTGTTCACCGTTTGCCCCCAACCATGACTATCAAAGACAAAATTCAAGTCGAATACATGTGCCAAGTTAATTCAAGTGCTTGGTATAACAACGCTCACGTTCAAAAACTATTCGCAGTCATCAGAGATGACGTCACAAAAGAAAAGCCGAACTTTCCGACGCGCTATAACATCAATGAGTGTGTGGGACACAATCAATGCTGCCATCGTAAATGTGAAGCACTAAATGGCAAATTTTGGATCGACAAAATGATATACACCCCGGGGGATACTGTAGCTGTACGATGGAAACTTAATTCGAACACTGATTTGAAGGAAGCTGAATTGAAAGTCATCAAAAACACTACATTGCGTTATCCAAATCCTGATCATCCGATGAGTTTGTCCGATAATCAGACACCTGTGGCATCAAGAAAAGATCAACTCAATGAACAATTACAAAACATAGCGGTGCAGTTGCCGAAAGACCTGCCGTCTGGTCATAAGAGAACTATTTGGGATACGAGCAAGCTGAGTTATTTTATTTCGTATACGTTGAAAATGCCTCGCATCAAAAAGCCGTTGGAATTACGCTTTCCCATTGCTATTCAAGGAAGTTTGAGTGAGAAAGACGAACGCCAAAACGCTACGATGACGGAAATGGAATATGACATGTTCAATGTCCATGAACTTGACCAAGCCAATAAGCAACAGAATGTGATGACCCCTCAGTATCTAAATGTTACCGCCATCAGACTAAGGACCAATGCGAACCACACTTTGGAGGGCGCCACTGCGGAGATTGAACTAACAGCGCAGCTTAATCAACATTATGTGGTGCACTTCCTGCTTCAAGGATCCGTTTGTGTGGCTGGCAGATGGTACGAGTTTCTTCGATTTAAGACTACGATCATTAAACAGGTACTCGAAACTGGCCCGTTTTCGACGACAGTGGATTTACCGTATGATCGAAGTGAATACATGACACCTATTTTGCCGCCTTCTTTCAACAATGAAGTACGGTATGAAATTATTCTAACAACAAAGAACTGGGTGGACAACAGACTGCTGGCACGTAAAATTGTTCTCGTCGATCGGCAGACGGAAACCCTTTGCAAAGCTGATATGCTTAATGAATATTATGAAGAAATGGGTGCCATCAAGCTCTACATGAAACAACGTGCATTTACCCGTGGGAAATTCATTATTCTACAATTCGAAGGCAAAATTTCTGCTGTTCATATTGCGTTGGTCCAGCATAAACGCATCCGTCGCCCTGGATTAGAACTGGAAGGTTGTTGGTTCAAAGAGCGAATTGTCTGTGAACTTTCAAGCAGCAAGAATCGAAATGATTGGCCAAGAGAATGGGCGCTGCAGATCCCTAATCGGTTAACTCCCAGCATTGAAATGTGCTACTGGAACATTCTGGTCGTCGATTACAAAGTGGTCGTCACACTGGATGGTCATGACGGTCACGGACACAGCTACGTCATTCCCATTTGGATCGGTACGACAGACGATGAATTGGATCCGCCATCAATGGAATTGCTCGATGTCCTCGAACCCGAACATGTTCCAGGCGAAATTTCACGAAACCCGACTAAAATTGCGCCAGAATTTGAGGTCATTCCAGACGAGAATGACCAGCCTTGGTGGGTTGACCGACTCGATTTCGACGTCTATCACCCGGCTGTTAACCTTGATAAACAACAACAACCACCACAGCCTCAACAGCCAAAACGAAATGCTCGCGAAGAACAAGACTTTACTCCCATTGATAACCGAAATGAACCTTCTCCCTTCCAATAGACAATATTTGTGCAATTATGACAAAATAAAAATGAATATAAACGTTTGAATAAGTTCAATAAACTAACCCGAACAATGACTTTCTCCGACTGGTAGGCTCGGATGAGGGAGCAGGTGCCATCGGCAGCATGAGCAACGAGTTTGACGACGAGCAAGAAGTAGCGCTGTTCTGGATTCGGACGGCCATTCTTGCGATGATTGTTGTCGGTCGTCTTTGAGAAGTGTAGACGAGGTACGGTAACCTTGGTGACACGACGCTCTTGAATTTGGAGCGATACTGGCTCGTGTTGGATGGGCTTACGATCGGTTTGGGACTGGTTAATGCTAATTTCGGATGTTGGCATCTCGGCTTTAACACCGCAGAAGGCCATTTTGAATTCGGTAATTTGGTGAATGCCGGTTTCATTACGGAAGTACGCGGGTCCACTGTCTTCATGGACTTCAATCTGGGCCGTGATTTGGAAGTGGTTCTTCTTCTGGTTGACGAAGCAGCCATCAGCGGCACTGTAATTGAAGCCCTTATCGGCGATGACGGTGGTCGAGATGTTGCGCAGAGGCTGATGGTTGACATCGTAAACGTCGGTCCAGCTTTCCGGGATGTGTGGCGCGAAGCGGATGGGACGATGGTTCACATTCTCGTCGAATTCGTCCATACACGACAAAGCTGGAGTGCCACGAGCACTGGCCGAAGGGTACATGCGGTTGGACGGCATTTCCTCCTTGACTTGGCTGAGGTCAACGCGCTTACGCTTGGCCGATGGCATGGTGTTCAGGCTGAGGTCACTGCCATAGACTTCCTGCGGGTATTGTCCTTGTTGAGGGCGCTGTTGCGGCATGAATCGCTGATTTTGTACAGCCGATGGTGAAACCTGGGAAATGATGGAACCCGGCGTTGATTGCGGTTGGTTGTACGGGCTGCGGAAATCGGATTGCGGCGAATGGTTCTGCACAATACGGCCGTTGAGTTGCTGGTTGGCCATGTCAGGAGATACGAGAATCTGGCCATTAGCATCGGGAATGCCGAAGATGATGTTTCCTGGTGGGATCACTGAAATTCAACGATAAGGTAAATTACAAATACAAATATACGGTAACATACAGTAATTCGGGTACTGATCAGGTGAAAACGGCGAATCCGAGGTCGTACTCGGCGAAGCAGAAGAGCCTCCAGCCGAGATGTCAGTGACGGGAGGACTGTCTTGCAGCCGTGTACCGTTGGTGCTGTACATGACGCCATTGTCAAGGACCACCGAACCAGGCATTAAGCCATTTCCGGTATTTATCATCTGGCCATAGTTATTGTTGGCTTGCCCTTGATGGGGTGCCTGAGGGTGAATCCACGTGCCCTCAATGATGTTATTGTTGGGATTTGATTGGTGAGGAATATGCGTCGACGGCTCGTGGAAGCCGTTGCGCTCTGGATCCGCGGGGCTGTCGACCGGTGTGCTACTGCAAAAACCAGCGTTTAGCAAAAAACTACAATAAAAAGTGACGACTTACTCGTTGATAAACTGAAGGATGTTAAAGCCTTCAGCGTACTCGCCTAGCGGATCTCCGAATCCCGTTTCCTCTGAAAGAAAACGATCAATTAATCTACTAATTGGTGATAAGAAAGGGGCCCCAGAGTGTAAAAGTGGAATCAGATAGCGTACCTCTGGTAACAATACTTTGGCGTTTAGCCATGCAGGATCATTGGTGTTAACAATGTCAGATTGACTCAAAAATTAATGCCGGAACGGCGGTCGTAGAACACTGTAAAAAGGAAACAATAAGCAACAACGAAAGATAAAAAGTAATGTTGCGAAAGTAGAGGGAAAGTACGCGCGATCGATGCAAAAAAGAAAGACGATTGACATAAAAAAAAACGGGTGCGGAAGGAGGAAACGTGAGGGTGCGCCTCTATTCGGTGCGCGAAGAAGCTGTCGGAAGTTTAATAGCCGTCAAGGGGGGTCAAAAAAGGGCATGAAAAAATGCTAATGGCACGAGGCTGGCAAAAAAAATGGCTTGTTCGATCGGGTGTTGCGAGCGCGCCGACGGCGGAGGTCAATCGAAGTTAGGTCGGGTCTACAGCGTGCGCGATGCCCTCTATTCAAAGGGCGACCCTTTCCTTTCCGTGCGAGCGATGTTGGGGGTACGTCGGTAGCGACCCTCGGCGAGGCCAGCGGAAAGATGAGGCTTTTAGAAGAGACAGAATGCGCGACAACTGCACGCAGTCTGCATTGAGCGAACAGTGGGAGGGTGAGCGCACACGCAGCACATGTGCTCCGGCGGGTCTCCCCTCTCGTACCAGGCACTACCGCCAAACCCGAGGGCGACCAGGCTTCATTGCAGCCTGGGCAGACAGGCGGCAGGCCACCCCCAGTGGCAAGGCCGCAACAGCACCGTCAACTTCCCTCGAGAAAGCTCTGCAGCGGCTCGAGAGTAAACCGGAAAAAAAGTGCTGCGAACCGCAAGCGGCTCCGACGTTAATCCAACTGATGACCAGCGTGAGGGGTTACCGACCCTCGGAAACGGTTCCCACGGTTTGGAATCACTTTTGGTGATAGCGTCATGAGACTTTTACCTTTTTTGTTTAAAAAGGATACGGTAACAGGCTACGGTGGTACAACTTGGAAGGGTTTATAGACGCATTAATTGTTAGAAAGAACGCGCCGGTTGCGCTAGTACAGAATTTGGCCAGTTTCGCTTCGCCATGGAGACCACAGCGCACGCAAGAAAGGAAAACAACGATTGAAAAGGAAAATAGGCCAGCTATAATGCCTTTCCCGATCGAGAGTCCGGTAGGTCGGCTGTCGAGAGCGGCCGCCGGCGAACGGCCTTTCTCAACTACCCCCGACAGCCCCGCTAGGGAAGGGCAGGCTGCTGACCTTGCCGTGACCATCAAACATCGCTCGATATCTCGCCCTCGGGGTTTCATTGAAAGCAAAAGTAAAACGACATCTGGAGCTTTCGAACCAGTACGTACCGCAACGTTTCAACCCCAAAAAATGGCTGCATCTCCGTAAAAAATGATTGTGGATGCAGAGAGAGAACAGGAAGGAGGTTGGTACCCTTCAAAGCAAAAGGGCGTTCGTAAAAAAAACCGAGGCAAAGGCATTGAATTGCGCGAAAAATCTGCGCCAGCAGCTATTTTTTGTCCTCAAAGTGCCAGCCTCTCTAGCTCCGCCAACCACGAGGCCGTTTTTATTGTTGGAAACATTAGAATACCGCCAAAAACGGCTGTACGAAGGGGGCAAAGAAAGGACGTATCCAGGGAAGAGGGCTTTCGCAAGAAGTGATGGAGGACTCTGCGCGATTCCTGGCAACGTCATCACAGCTCATCGGCCGTCTGCCCCGTGAATGTGAAGGTCATGCAAAGCCCTTACGACGACCCCGAAGGACATGGACGAAATTCTCTTTTCCACTCGTTTTTTTACTACACAAAAATTGCGCCGTGATCACGGTCCGGCTCATGCACGTAGTTGAAAAGAGCCCCTGAAGGACGTGCGCGGCGGCCGTTTTGTGGCAGCGTCCAGCCAGCGTTCCTGCCAGTCGCCACTGATTGAATCTGATGCGATGGGTGTACAATTGCAATTGGCATACACTCACGTACGTAAAGAGAAACCTTCACTTTTCGGCCTTGCCACGGTGGCCTACATTTTTTTGCTCGAGGGCGATTAGGGTGCGCGGAGGCAAAGGCAAACTTTTAGAGTTACGGTCGGAACAAAAAACATAAAGTCAAATACGGGTGAGTGAACGAACAACTTCCGTTACTGACAAAAGCGTTCGCGATGAAAAGACAGATGTTTAGGAATACATTAAGCAAATTATTATGCTAACCGTAAAGGTGGTTTATGTGCGAAGGTGTGGGTAATCAACATTAGACCCGACGCGCACATGCATAAATTAAAGACTAACGACAAAGTGTGAAGAAATAGTTTCATATCAGCGATGTGATAGATGGAACGGCTTGAAATTAAATGAAACTCGCGATGAGTAAAAAATAAACAAAAACCCTGAGGGTAGGCAGGTTGGCCAGACAGACGTACGGAGGAAACGGAACGCTGGGAGGCCCCTAGGCAAGAGCAAAAAACAGTCTCGAAGAGGGACTACTGGGGTGATGGTGGGGTCCGCTTGGCCAAACGTCGACGCTATGTGTGACGCGTGCAGGAAGAGTTCGGGGAGAGTTCGTGCCAGTTGGGAGTGGAGCACGGAGCCCAGCCGCAAGCGTTTCCAAATCGTCGCATGCACGTTTGGATAAGTGAAACAAACACAAAACGACGTCGAAAAAGAAGAAAAAGCGTTCGTCGTTGTGGGGTCGTCGTTTTTTTCCCTCTCCAGCCTAACATAACGTAGCTTTTCATTGTAGAGGACCGATGCTGGTTGTCGGACAAGCTCAGATACGGATATCTGATTCAGTCGTGACGAGTTGAACATTGAAATGCGGTTTTTGCCGGGTAAAATCGCGGCAAAATGAACACATCGAACAGCGTTCCGATGCGTTTGATGGAGTTGTGATTTAAAAAAAGAAAAGGTCACAATAGAGTCGAAATGGCGAAAGGGGCAGAGTCAAATTGTGGAGGGGACATGCACTTTCGATGGCGCCAACATGTGAGATTTATGTTTTTTTGTCACATTCATTTAAACATTTTGAAGAAGGAAAACCGTCAAACAACCTGCGCAGATTCATGCGATAGCAAAAAACTTTAGAACTAATGTCAGAGACCACCTTTCGCCCCGAAGGCAAAGGTACGGTTGCGGTGTCCATCGTTCAGACGCCCTTGAATCGCAGTCTGTTTTTGTTTGCGCGGAGCAGCAGGAGCACAATAAAAAACATCATGCTCCCTTCCGAAAGGGGGTCAGTCCTTCGTCCTTCGACCACCTTCATCGCCCAATACCCGAAGGACCTTTTTATTATTCAATGCTCAATGTAGGCCCATTAGTTTTTTTTAGCTATGGTCAGCAAAAAACGGGGTTCACCAAGACCCGGTGGGCTACTTTTTATCAGGTGTTTCCGACTTATTGATGGACACATTAGACACTTTTAGAGGTTTAACATTGCAGGCGACACGCATCTAATAAAAAAAACGTTGGTCCTCAGTCCACGTCCTGGCGTGTATGGGACACCTCGGGCTGCAAGACAAAATTGCGATAAAAAAAAATGTGCATGGTAGTGCCATGCACGCCAGAGGCGACTCTCGTGGTCCTTTCGACTGAGACAGCTCCGGTAAGTCGAGAATGCTGCTGGCCAGCGGGCAGAGACAACAACCAATGGTCGTTTTGCGTGTACCCTGGGGCGATGAGGATAAACCACAAAAAACATCAACACACGAAAAGCTATTTTCGAAAAGCTTGCATTCCTGGGGGTGCCTGGAGGAGTTATGTTCTTCAATACCCGTTGACAAGCATGAGAAAAAACGAAAATTTGTAGACTTCTGCGAAACAAAAAATGAACGACAATGAAACCGAAAAGGGAGAAGGGCGCATGGAAGATAAACGCCACGGGCAATAAACTAGTCTAGCGTCAGTCAGACAAGTTAATAAAGGTTAGACGGGTACAGAAAAGGAAAGTCTGCAGGAAAACTGGAAGAATAAGGTGTTAAAGTTTTTTTCGAATGTCTCCCTCAGACGGGCGGAGGCCGGTTTGAGTTGACCAGTTAGAAGGGAATGGCAGACATTTAGAACTTCCATGAGTCTATCTATGGTAAGTACAAACCAATTGTATTTGTTAGCTTCACACTCTGGGACCCGGGTTAATAATTTGTAAATACAACTCACGTGGATACTTCAATATAAACCGTACAGGCTGCACAACACGAATAATCTTATGAAGCTGCTGCGGTGTCGCCACCTGGACTGGCACAGACACTTTCGGCTTTGGTGTAGATGTTGATGATGCCGTTGGCGCCGGTGGTATGGTATTTGGTGCCGTCGTAGTAATAAAGATCTGAGACGCCTGGTCTTGGGCTTGGAGGTGCGGTGGGCGATCAATCTTGGGCAATTTTGTGCCCGGTGGAATCGGGACTGAAATGAGAAGCTGTTCAATCGTGAGTAATAGCAATGAACCTCGGGAACGAATGACTCTCACTATGGCCTTGTTTTTTGCCCCCTTTCATGGATCATCACAAAGTCGAGAGTCCCGCCTTTGCACGAACAACGACCTTTTACAACTTGATGTCAGATAGTTTTTTTTTGGTCAGTTTGTCCGGAGTTGCAAGGAGTATCAAAGCTATGAGGTGGGGTTCGAGGAAATAAGAAGGAAAAAAAATCTGCTTAACACGCATTTACGAGCATACAAGCAACCGCGATGACAAAAGTTGGTACAAATGAACTTACAGGACTCCTTGATGACCTGCATCTTGGAGAAGGTATCACCGGTATGAGTTGAGGGTCAAGTCAACTTGAATTGGGAAGGCGGTCTTCGATGTCTGAAAGAAAATGCAAATGTGTTATACGGTAGTGCCATGTAAGGACATTTAAAATTGGTTTGACAACAAGTAGGTGCCAATGCGACGCCAAACAAACAGTTCGTGGCGTCGGTACAAAAATTACGCGGGCGAATTACATGAACAAAGAATGGGAAGAGGCTGTCTTCGTTTCAGGGATGCCAATATCGCTTTTCAAAACAAAACGCAGTACGTACAACACGAGGGATGACACTTTTTGTTGCAAAAAGTCGTTTAGAGCCGAGAGAGGCGTACCCAGACTGTCTGTTTCGTCATTGAAGCAATTCCTTTGATTTGGCCCAAACACGTCTAAATTTGTAAATGACTGACAAATTAGACGAACAATTTTTACGGTAGGTTATTTTAGTAGTCGTCGTATGAGCACATTTACAAACGGGTGTATTTCAAGTGGTGTCAGCCTACGTGGAGGGTCAAAATGGCAAATGGCAGCAAACTGGATAATGAGTATGTGTGGCACTGAGATTACTGTGGGACTGCTGGGTGGTATCTTTACACGCCTAACATACCCAGGAGATTAGAAAAGGGTGATGCTACTACAAAAGTGACAAAAGAAACGGTAACACGGTTTCATCCCTGTCTTTAGGGGAGTAAGTGAAGACTCCGGGAAAGATTAATTGCGGCCACACAAACGGACGTCTCCTCAACCGCTCGGTCAGTCAGTTGGCACGGCCATTGTGCCTCTAGAGGGGCAGATTTTTTCGCAATGCGAAATGTTGCAACTGAAAACGGCAAAAATGGGCAGTTGCCATCGGAGTCGACGACCCGAGGAAAACATAAAATAAAAAGGAAGGAGGTTTTCAGTGAAAAGTCGTTTGCGCAATTCAAGTCGCATCTTCAGAGGCTCCGGCCTGGGCCGTCGATCAGTACCCTCAAAATTTCGGAGTGAAATGTCGGTATATGCAAATGAGACGGGTGCGAGTCCTTTGAAAAAAGGGGTAGTTTACGAGAAAAACGGTACCCCAATACGGAACAAAGACACAAAGAGGTATTTCGAGTACTGGGCGAATGAATTGAAACATTGAAAACACTTGACCGGCTGTAAGTAACTGCCACTGTCCAACACCCCAGACCAGTGACCAGACGTGACAGATGGAAATAAAAAAGTCACTTTCACGGAAAACGGGCGCTTGGTCCACGAAATCGGCCAGCACGAGGACAACGCTGTTGAAATCAGAAAAGCTTGACCCCTTGAAAACAAAAAACATACGGGATCTGATCGAGCCAAAAGATTGTGTAAATTTTAAATGCTCCGCAAGCTCATATTCTCATATTTGTGGTTTTAGCGGGGACCCTTAGTCTGGAGAGAAGGGGTGAAATGATCTACGGACACATTTATGCCATCAAAACTTTCCACTTCTAATGTCCGGTAAATGGCCGCGCCGCAACAGTGACACTTCCACGACCCCAGATGCAAATTGACTTTTTTCTAGCTGCCCCTCCGCCCCATCACACCGGAAGGATCTGCCCTTTGTGAGTTTCGAGGAGTTTTGCCGCACCGATCTTACGGTGCGGGCTAATTGGCACGAGTGTGGCGCTACGCTGATCTGCAGATTGATAGGGGTGGTTAAAACGGTACTTCCGACAATAACAAAGTAAACTGAAACAAGATCCAACATAAAAACGAACAAGTTCGAAATGAAAGAACCTCCAGTCTGAACCTACATATAATAACCATCGTCTCATCAAATTGTACTTACTTTATGAGCAATTACTGTTAATAAGTGACAAATAAGACAAAACTGAGTCTACTGTGAACTGAAAAGACACGTCTACACCCAGACTAGTTTAGTTCGAAGACACTTCGGACTAACTTTTCAGCTGTTTCCATATACCTTAATTCTGTTGCTCCATGTACCATGGCACAGGAAGCTACGAGCCACTTTAGGGCGCAAGCTTCTGGCCCGTAGACGACAACTACGGCATGCAAAAAAACTACTGACTTTTGCGCGAGCGGTTTGCTCGACAACTATAAGCCTGAGGGAATGGTGTTTGTCCTCCCCCAGCCAATTGACGTGTGGACATGGCTTAGACAGGGTTCCAGGAAGTCTAGCGATATGAGAGCAATTTACGAGCCATGTTTCGACAAGTAAACCGTCTGAAAATAAAGGTTAAAGGGCTTTTTTTAATTTTTCACTCTCAAAAAAGCGAGCATTCACATAAATGAAGTGTGAAAAATGTTATCTTATACAAAGTTTATGCATTCTTTTCGTTAAAGTTGCATTAAAAGAAGACATGGTGGAGGGAGTGTTGTCCCGATAGACCTCACTTTTTATACGCTTCGTGTGTCTGAGTATAGAGGACTCGTTAAAAGTGCACGTAGCGTTCGTTCCCGGCGTGCCATGGCACATCGCTGGATCTACTCTTTAGCTTTGGGCTGAGTTTTTTGCTTTCTTTTATAGGATTACGGTGGTTGTTCAGAGCTCAGTTCCCTTTTTGATTTGATGTCACTCGTTTTCTGATAAATAAAGTCGGAGATTACTCATGTCTGCAAATTTTTGTTATTGTTTGTAATACAAATGGTCGAAATAGTGGTACTTTGGGTTCAGTTATCAATGGCAAACATTACACCACGGGTATGCATAACTAAATAAGTTAACCTTGTTTAACAATTTCCAATGATTCAATCCCGTTTTTGTAACCTGTGTCCAATGCCGACCTCACACACCATGTTAGCTTTAGTTTAATGCCTTGTTTTTATACACCCATTTGTTTTGGTCCCGAATTTGTAACTTGAACAACAAATTTAATCATTATCCAAGTATACTGTAGCTTACTTACGCTGTGACTAATAGTATTAACGTAAACCTGTCAAAAATGGCATTTTCCAAACATTAATCCAAACAGACTTAACAAAAGCCTTCAAATTGTAAGATAAAACAATGCACTACAAAAAACTAACAAAACAAAACCTCAAAATGAATCCCATGATGAGCCGCTGACAATCGAAATAGTGAAGTTTTATTTGTTTGTCATCGTGCCATCATCGGCGGTCCACCAATGTCCAGTGTCTGGCCGCTTAGCTTACTCCATCCATGTTGTTGGCCTCTCAAAGAAGCAGTCAGTGGTGACAAGAGCGTGCCGTTTTTAGTCCAAAATTTGTGGCACGCACAAGCAAAAAAGGCCCCTAAAGATGCTCCCGAGCAACTAGACAGCCAACATAACTAACTTTGCTGCCACCCATCCATTGTCGACGACGACACCAACCTCTCGCGCGATTGTTCCCGTCTTTGCATGTAGATGCCGTGAGAACCGGAAAACGGGATAAATGAATGAAGTTCCCGGAAGAACAGCTACATCCCTCATGGCGGCGCGACCTCTGGGCTTGTGTATTGTCATCGGGAGGATGGGTGGGTGCTTGAGGGGCTTCATCGGTCCAAGGAGAGGGTCGCCGGAAGCAGATTCAGGGTGGAGGCCTTCCTGTCGCTCCTCTTATTTTTGCGGTTGTGCTCTCGGTAAGCGGCTGGGTGCCTCTACCCGTTTACTTTACTTTCCGCGTCGTAGTACTCCTGGGCCAACGACGACGCCGACGACGCTGACGACGACCCTCACTCGGGCATGCGATGGTGGGGCTTTCCTGAGGGCATCCAGGCGGCGGTGTGTTGCAACCATGCACGTTCTCGTGGTCGACAAGCGCTTCCTTGTCACCACTTGCTTGCTGTATCGCTGTCTGTCTTTAGATAATGCTGTTTTCTTTCTTAATCTATTTCTTTTGGTGGCTGGGAGATGTCATTTTCGAGCTTTATCCGTCATTTGTCACTTTAGACACAATCATTGAGTTTTCTTTACTACCCGTTTATGGCATGATCCATCCATGTATGTGTTTCCACTTTTACTGTCAATCAATCATTAAGTAGCTTGAACAAAACATGAAAAGTAACATCAATGAGCATTCAATGAGTCAAAAAAGATATTTGTTTACAATCCCCTTCTTCAAAAGCTTAATACATGTTTTTTTTACTTTTCACTTTAAACAAAAAAAACCTTTTTTAGCGTATAACAAAAACATAATAAGAATCAAATTAATTGATCACGTCAAATTGCGTCATGTAGAGAAAGTTACAAACTAAGCCTTATATCTTCGTTATCAGTTTTCACGTCAAAATTGATTAGAAAACTGTCAATTCAAATTCATTTTTGCATCATAATGTATAACGGATTTACAAAATCACGTCCTCTGCATGTACCGTTTATCGAAACAATGTCGTTGATCTCACACGCGTGAACATGTACGTCCTTACTTCCGTGCTTTGTGCAGATACATAGTTTGATGCGGGCGAAAAAAGTTTGGGAATTGCTGACGCTTGCAATCGATTTGATTCATCCAGTCTTTACGTGTCTCGACCGCTGCTTCCGACTACTTCGTCTTCCGCCTCGATTCAAATCTGTTCTCACCTATGTCGCACTGATGACGTCAACCCTTCGTTTTTGTATCTGAATTGATTTGTAGCCTTCCAAATTTAGCCACTGATTTCTTTACTTGTTTATTTTGATCAGTCGTAGTTTATTTTTAGCAACTGAACTTTTTAAACTTTCACTAATTTACGATTAGTAATTCAACTGTATATTTGGATAGTATTCAACGCCCAGTTTTCGCTCGAGGGCTAATGATTCAGAACTGACGCTTTTAAAATCGCCTCGATAATGATGCATGTAATATGAACCTCATTTTTGGGTGGCAATTGGCGGGCTAAGTCAAGCTGGAACCGTATAGATCATTATGGGCAGCGGCGACCTAAGACAAACTACCTGGGCGGGAAGCGCAGAGGCAGGGGCTGACGCTGACACGTACTCCTCCGCAACCACCTCCGGAGCGCGCTAGTATGCCTCCTCCATTCTGTCGATAAATTTGTACATGCTGCGAACGCGCTTTAGCATCATCACCATGCTTTTGCTCAAAACAACCTGCGTACCGTTTCGATTAGCCAGGGCTTTGTTCGCGCTCCTCAACACCCTCATGTGCGCGTCACCGGTAGCGCGTCACCACTCAATTGCCTTGTCACGTCATTAATAGCGTTGACATTTCGCACCTTTGTGTGTGACCCGATCTTATCTGTGCGATTGAAATTTGTCTATCTAACCGCGAGGGTTGACTTATAAATTGAAACGTAATGCCACGGCCGTGGCGGCAATGATTACGGTTGACTGAATTTGTCGGTAGATACCGATCGGGCTGGCGATAGTATAGGTACGTGAGGAAACCGCGCGGCAAGTCGTGCCATCCGACGGCACTGGCCTTGAATCAGTTTATTGTGGCAGACGGCATTGAAGTCAATGCGTAGAATTTGGGGTAATGCAATGGTCTTTTTTCTTGAATTTCTCGAATAAAATTACCGTTTTTAAGTTTATTGATTAACAATTACCTGCTAATTATTCATACAAGTACAATTCTACTTACAATATTTGTCATTCCTTAATCGTTTTTCGTTACAGAATGTAAATAGAATGATAATTTTCCCGTTTATCCCTCCTTCTTTCTGTTCTTTTTTCTTAAAACAGTCTAAATTGAATTACAAAAACAAAACAAGAAAATAGTTTATGAAAGCGCTTATTTTTTTATCCAACTTTTTACTTAAACTGGTCGTTTCCTGTTTACGAAATTTAAATGTATTGCGTCACCGACATGTTTCAGAAACAATTCTACATTAATTATGACTTTTTAGATTCCTTTTACTTAATTTTTATGGCTAAAAACGTAATAAAAGTTGATAGCGATGATTCAACTTGTGAGGAACACCAATCTGCCATTTCCCCTAGTTGACTACGCGCGCCGCAGGCTGGCGTCATGCTCTACTGAGGCATCGAAAACAGTACGTGCGCGAAACGACTCGAATTACGCACATGTATACTTCGACAGGTCCATCTACCCTCGTTCTCGCCGGAGGCAGCATGCACCCACGCACGCCGATCGGGGGTCGTCGAGAAGGAGGGCGAGAGACGAAGGGGGGTAAGAAATGGAAGGAAGTGGCAAAAGCCAACCCCGAACATGCAGATGCGGGTATGTGAGGAAAGGGGGCTATAGGCTGTCCTGCGCGCGTTGTTGTCGTTCGCACGAAGACGACGAAGTGCGCGCTGCCTGCTGGTGGTGCGCGCAATGCCCACCGATGGCGCTTGGTTGGTTTGTTCGCTCGCCGACACTCCGCTCTTCGTTGTCGTCGTCGACGGAGTAGCAAAAAAGTGAGACTAGACATACTATGGAGGAAATAGCACAAGCTGGACGCACGACCGTATATTCGTGCCTTAGGCAAGCCAAATGTCGGTAACGTCGGTCGCCATCGGCGCTCATAGCGGTTGCGTTCAGTGGATGGTTGTTTTTGTCGTCGGTTTGTCGCCGTTCGGCCTACCCTCCTATCCCATCCATCGGGTCGGCCTGCCACCCTGACTTGCACCAACTTGGCCCGTGTTGCCGCCGAGCTGTGAACGCGGAAAGACAGCCGGCGGCAACTCGGGGTGAGGACCGATCGCGCGCACATGCCGGGACGTAATGCGTGCCCGCGGCCGGGTTTGCCTCTTTCTCGACGGTCAATCTCGAGGAAGGTCGACTCATCGATGGCCGGACAAACGCGCGGAAAGCCTTGTCAAAGTACGCAATTTGTTGGTGCGCCTTGCTTGGTTGACTGTTGAAAGCAAGAAAAAATTCAAAATACGTGGTAAACCATCCTTAAATTTCTTAAATTCAACTTTTTCCACCGTTGAAAACAAGTTACTGTTATACCCGAACCATTGATTCCCGACACGAACCGGGATCAGCACTATGCAGGTATCCATTGTAGTCGGGTGTCTCCTGTTTACGTGTGGCGTGTGATGCGTGTAGTAGCAATCCTATAACTTGGGCGCGTGCCAGTAGAACCCTTCATTACGTTTCCTGCAATTGTTTTGTTTTTTGACGTTTGCTACTGTATTGAAAACCTTTTTTAAAACACGTTCTTTTCAGACAATAGACCGCACGCGAGAGAGACAAACACACGTATTACCAGTCTATTAGCTATTTCATATTAATATTTGGTATTTATGATTGAAACAATTTGTCCCAGTATCGCCTTTAAAGTTTTAAAGGGCGCTATTTAAAAGGCGACACTGAAATTGCCAAAGTGCCACCGGATCAATCAATGCCGCGCAAACGATCCGGCGATGGCACGGCGCCACCCCGACAGCGCCAACGAAAGAAGAAGGACAACACAAACGCGATGGCAGACATGAAGATGGAGATGCCGTCCATGTCCTACGATGGGCCGCAGGGCATGTCCAATGGAATGGGTCACGGCATGATTCCGGACGATGGGAGCGGCGCGTACGGCCATGTCCCTGACTACTACCAATACGGCGGACCTACATCCGCCGCATCGGGTAGTATGCACAATGGATATGGACCGCCATCGCAGCTCGGAGGTCCACCACCGGGTAGTGCCACGCCAATGGGTTTTCAAGATCCCGAGGTACAAGCACAATTAGCAGGACATCCAGCATATGGAATGCAACCCGGTACCGCATCGCAACCACCAAGTATGCTGCCAACGCCGGGCCCGATGCCAGGAACAGCCCCCAACGTTGCTAATGGCGTGAATTCGCAAGCTGGCAGTGTTCCACCGAATCCAATGATGATCAGGTAAGCTAATAGGAAACAACTGGGACTCCCATCCGTCGGGTATCCGTCACATAAACTTTTTGTCAAATGGGTGTAGAGGGGCGCTTAAGAATTTGTGGTCATAAAGAGCGGTATGCTACTTTACTTAGGTGGCGTTAAGACGAAGGGGCACATCTGTTAAGAAATAAAAAAATGAGAACACAACCCAACGTTGTCGAGGTTTAGTTACACAGATGTGCGAGATGTAAGACATTAGGACTACGCGAAAAGCGTTCTCGAAAATATTGGGCCTCTAGTGCTTATAGTGCGTGCTTCTTATGATACTGCCCTCAAAAACTGCTTCTATCAAGGGACGGCTGAAGGGAGGGGCGTCACCAGTATCATAAAATAACAAATGGCATTTGTGTCAAAGAACAATGGTTTTTCAAACCCTGTTGAATCAATAGAGCGGCCCGAGAAATCGGACAAGACTACTTGACAGGCCTTTTTTCAAAAACGTGATGCATGGAAAAATGTTAATATGAAACCTTTTGTCTCGTGATAATTATAATATAATTCTATGTTTCAGGCACATGCCAATGGGCATTCCACCACCTCCGTTGTTGGAGTACAGGATTCATGAAATGAACAAACGACTATATTGTTTCGCTCATGATGGGGTAAGATTATAAACTAAAGCAGCTTTATATATTAATACTAATAATATATAATTTTTAGGTCGCAGCGCATAATCACTTAGCCTGGTGGGAGGCGTTTGTACACGAATTTTTCGACGACGACGGAAAGATGAGCATAAATGCCATCGAATCTCAGGAAGTAACCAAAAGATACGGTAAGTATATAATACATCGCTAAAGAAAGGTATAACTCACAAAACTCATTTTCAGTAATCAGCCGGTTCATGCTTATTAAATTTTTTCGAAATTTGTTCGACAGCGGTGTAAAGGAACTGTGCTTCATACCCCGAAGCACTGCAACCGAACGAATGACATGGAACGGTCTATGTGCACTCGAATGCGACAGCGCCATGATGGTGACAAAATTAGACAAACCTGTTATAGCACTTGTAAGCCAATTTTTCCATCTTGATAATGGCAAAGAGTGCAATGTGAACTTTTACAGGCACATACAGACGCGAGAATGTTCATCGAATTCGCGGCCTATGATGACACGTGTGGCTACAGGATAAAGGGCTTTAATTTAGAACTGAGGAACACGCAGGAGTTCATCCCTCCCAATGTAAACTTGGTACGAGAGTGGAAAATTAAATTAAACATTAAAAATAACGAATAATTTTCAGGACCCAGACACACAAGAAAGATTACGACATGGCCTCACGACGTGCGGTTTCCCGAATAGGTCCTACAATTTTCTGAAGTTGTCTGTGATCGTGGAGTCAATGATGCCCATTGTTACACATTGCAAGAATAATCCAACGGTGAGTCGTTAAAAATTATGGACTGAGAAATGATGAATAATGCAATTTTTTTATAGGTGTCTCCCAGGGAAGGCTTGAAAACTGTACTATTCGAGTATCACCTCAGGCAGAAGCAGAATACAAATCCTGGGAATATACCGCAACAGAACATCATGCCTGTACCACCCGTGGAAGAGCCTGTGAAGAAGCCAACTCGGAAGCGGACACGGAAACCGAATAACACGAATACAGCAGGTTCTAGTACGCCAGGAAAACAGCGAAAGGGCAACAGTCGAGCATCGCCTGCGCACCCTACCAATAACTTTTCAATGAATCCAAATGTAAGTTTCGTTTTATGATCACTTAATGTTGGGACCGAATAGTTTACTTGAGATAGTAAATGGGAAACAACAGACTCTAGTAAACATTTCGCATTTGCAGTATCCCGTGCAACAGTACCCGCAAGAAGTTCTGGTCGTCGGTGAACCGTCACTCATGGGAAACGACTTCAGTGAAGATGATGAACGCTCAATATCACGGATCGAAAATACGCAGTTTGATGTGACAGGCGGCATGGGACATATGGGTGCCAATCAGATCGGTATGCTGCAGCCGCCGGCTAACGGTTCGGGCGGGCTTCCAAGCAATGGCACGAGTAGGTACTTCGATTTGTAAAACAAGTATGTCGGTCACACTTTTTCTATCCCACTCACGCCCTCGAAGTTGACAAAATTCGATCGAAAAAGGAACACCGAGATTAACATGGATAATTTTGCTTGCTAAACACTTTCTTTCGCGGCTGGACCACACTTATTTGCACGAATGAATGAACCACGCAATAATCTGTACTAACATTTTAAATTTTAGTAGCTCCCCCTTCTATGTATAGCCGACAGAATAGCTTCAACTACGGCCCTGATCTCGGACCACCGCCGCAGGCGGCGTCTGTGGGCCGAGGACCACCTTCCAACCAACAGTCACTTTCAATGTTGCAACCGCCCCCCTCTTATGAGTCGTCAATGATGGCCAACTCCTGGAATGGAGGAATGAACACGGGAAACATGAATACTCCACTAATGGCTCAAGCAATCTGTGATCAATGAGAGCGACGGGCCCATACAATCTTCCCCCTTTTTCGATAATTATCATCGTCTCGCCCATTGATGCTCTTTCTACCTACAACCACCCACAACAACGCCCAGCATTTGTGTTTCGTCTTCCATTGTTAATTACGTACTCGAAACGCGTTACAAAGCTACATACACTCACAAAGTCTTCCTATTAATGTGCATCTATATACATTTAAAAAGTCAAGTTACCTCTAACCCGTCTATAATGTGATTAATGAGTATGCACTATGTTCTACAGAATTTAAACAGCTCGTAAATGCAGCCTTTTTATGATTTTAAAGAATTCGCGTAATCAATACCGGAGTTACTCACTTATACGCCTTCACGAAAGTATGTCTTATGTCTTTTTGATATAACTATTAGGTTAAGTCGCTATTTAAACTTACTCCCGGCGCTGTGCATTCTGCAAGCAATATGAAAGCTCTCTCGTCGAACTACCTATATTATGATCTTGTCTGCTAAAGTCTATTCTAAATTTGTGATTGTTTGTACCTACTGTAACACATGTGATTTTTTGTCGTAATAATCTCAAACTATTTTTGAAACTACCTACTGGAAGTATGCGCGAGCACTTCTAAGATTCTAACTGTCAGCAAGTACTTCCGGTGCGGACCAAGATTTCTATCTGTATTTTTTGGTCTTTTGTAAAATCTTGGTCCATCACGAGAATTCGCGAGAAAACATAAAATTGAGCAATGCTGATGTGAGCGGGAAAAGTGCGAGAAGGAAAAGCGCGGTAAATATAGATAGCATCTTGATGGCAATGGAGACAAATGGCACGCGGCAGCCGGAGAAGGCGTGCAGTGGAGTGGGGAAACGCCAATGTTTCACGACAGCTTAAATTAAGGTGTTGAGAAGCAAAGTGGGGAGATGAATCACCGAGGGAGACCACGGACACGAGTGACAGGGGCCGAACGCCTGCCAAAATGGCAATTTGCCGCGCAGTCGTTGACAGCCGCGGAAGGTACTTTCGTTTGATTTGAGCCATATATACGAAAATGACGCCCTTAATGACGTTTGGAGTTAAGAAGTCGCCGAAGCAAGCGGAAATATCAGGCTAACTAGTCGGGTTCGGGCGCCTGCGCCTTCGCCTTCACCGGTATAAGGTCAGAAGGGGGTTGAGTCGTCTCATTAAGCTGGGCTAATTAACCTTGGAAGTGGCGGAAGACGCCATCTGGACAGGTGCTACTGAGTGTTCCTGACGAGCGAGCCGACCAGCTTCGAAACGCATTGCCAAGATTATAACGAGCAGCATGCGCTTGCAATTAATCCGCGTACGTGAGCTCCTGGCAAAGCTACTTCATTGGAAATTGGAAACAAAATTAAATGTAGACGAAATTAAAAGCTGATATTGGGCCGTGGACGCCGAATAAATTGAAAAATGTATTAGGTAGGAACGTAAGTAAATGTCACAACGAAACAGCAGTTTTACATCTATAATAGGGATCGTTAAATGAGAAAAACACCCGTCAACTGAATACTACTGCGGTAAGAAAAATGCAAATGGCATCGACATGTATACATAGACAGTCGTGGCCAAACAACCATATAGACGGATCGAAAAGCGCAATGCGATGCTCTCTGTGAAGACCCGAGGACTCGTAATAGAGGACGTCCTCAGACAACGGATGGGCCGCAAAAAACACAAACGAGAAAACCACAAAGGACAGCGACCTGACAGTAACCACGAGAAAACAGCGTGGTGTTGCTAGTACGAGGAGCCGTTTACAGCTATGAAAACAAATTGGGCTCCTATTATGGCAAGCATTTGAACGGTCTTCAAAGGAATGCCGCCAGAAATCGTTTTCGGTAAGTTCTTGCGTTAACATTTAAAATAATCACATTTTTCATTTAATATGACGAACACGTGGGAAAATAATTTATTTGCGTACAGGGGTAACATGTCAGTTAAAAGTTGCGTGGAATATTTTGTAAGACAAGACAGAGAGTGAGTGTCAAAGGGAAAAGTTTTCGGTTAGGGTAATGACGGCAAATGTAAGTCACCACGTAGATTTTGATTAAATACAGACCAAAGTATAAAGGCTAAGAAATCAGATACTGTACATTTTAAGCTGTTCATTAAGCTCGTCGGGCGTTTCAATGCCAAATTTGTCGCGTTGCTCGGTCATCATAGCGAATATTTTCGCGAGTTGTTCATCGCGCGTGGCTCGCTCCTATAAAATAACACACTTTTCGGGGGGTTGTGGCAATAAACGATGACCGTGCCCAGTAGTGACGCAGCGCAAATCATTTAAAACACATAAAATGTGAACGAGAAAAACATTTTCGCACCTGTTCAAGCTCCTCGGCTGTCATGCCACCGACGATCTTCTGTTGTCGAGCACGGAGTTGGGCAGTCGCAAGCTTCCCATGGAGCCGAAGGTTGGACAGAGCGCCAAGTACATCAGGTGCACCATCACCATCATCAGCATCAATGGTGCCAGCCAAGAGGACGCGTTCTTCCTCGGTCAGGTCGGAGAGAGGGAGGATGCTATTAGCGTCGATTTGGGAAGTTTCGTTGTCGATGATGTTTTCGGTGTCTAAAAGTGACTAACCACTAGCCTAATTGACAATTATTTTTTTCAAACATACCCTCGTCAATTAGTTTCTGTTCGTCCTCGACAAATTTGTCTTTGGAAAAGATAACTAAAAGAAAAAATTTCAAACTGTACATACAGCCAAAACCAAAACCCACTCTTATCAGCATTCATCTTTTTGTAAAAGTGTCGTATCAAAGCAACAGTAATTGGAATTAACACCGCAATGAGAGCAGTGAATGCAAACAAAATCAAAACTGTGGGGTCGCTTATAAACTCCCCGAAACTGTGGAAATGGAATCTGGATTTCGTTGACATTACGTCTAAAAGTAAGACCAACGTCAGTCTTATGAAGTCACAAGATACTTAGGAATGAAAGAGTTGTCAAAAACAGTGCCTTTTCTCGCGCTTTTGTATGGAATGTCCGGTGCAATTTCGGCAGAGCCTCCGGCGGTGTCGTCCGGTAGTGAATGTTTATCCGTCGGCAGAGGCACGAAATCCCTCATTTCCGTCACCTAGACAACGAAGACCAAGAGCATTAGCGACAGCTATAAATGTAACTGGTCCACTACTGCGTGTCCAATGTGCATGTCATAGGCTTCTTCAATTCGCCCGCGGATATTTTTAAAAGCAATGTGGGTTGCATGCACGCAATGTTGAGCAGGGTTTTGATGCAAAGCAGCTCAGCCAGAGCATTCAAAACGACGCAATCAGTGGGAAGTAACGTGAAAGCCACGCTAGATCGTTGGGTAAGTTATTTGCGTAAGAATGAAGAGCGTTTTACGTTTTGCGTCAATGCCCCAGGGTCAGTTCAATGGATGTCTGCGGCTTGAGACAGGTTGCATTCTTTGACTCATCTGCCACCCGCAAAGCGAACGGAAGTAGAATGTGCGTGTGCAGACCTCACTACAAAGACGCACATGGCTGCAGCATGGAGCCAGTGTGCTTTGGACTTTGTGCACTCTTACAACGAACGGGGAGAGCGCATTGTTCGGTGAAATCCAAGTTTTTTCGCAGTGTCACTTCCTCCCGAATTTTATCCGGAGGACAAATTAAACTCGGTGCTTCGTCGTCGCTACTTTTGAGCCATGTCGTTTAGCAAGATGTCCAGCGGGCTGTTGCAATCGGCCGTCAGAGGTTTGTTATTAAATTTAGTCGATTTAGTTTTCTCTGAACTTTCGAACTTTAAATTTTTATATTTTTAGTCGCAAGTCAACGATTCTACACCGAGACCAACAAGAACCTCGCTATCAACAAGAACACGCGTGTTTTGATCCAGGGCTTCACTGGCAAGCAGGTTAGTTACCTAATGCAGCCCTTTGGTTTCGTTCTTTCCTCTCTAATGACGTCATATTGCAGGGCAGTTTCCATGGCCAGCAGATGATTGATTACAAGACAAATGTGGTCGGTGGTGTTTCCCCGAAAAAGGCTGGAACCATGCATCTTGGCAAGCCCGTCTTTGGGTCCGTCCAGGAGGTTTGTTTTGACCAGTTCTAGTTTTTGTACATTTTATATATATATTTTTTGCAGGCTGTTGACAAAGCCGGTGTCGACGCCACGGTCATCTATGTTCCTGCTTCTGCAGCCGCTGCCGCCATTGAAGAGGCGATGGAAGCCAAGGTTCCTCTGATCGTTTGCATCACCGAAGGTATCCCTCAGCAAGATATGGTCCGTGTCAAGAACAAGCTCGTCCAGCAGAACCACTCCCGTCTGCTCGGCCCCAACTGCCCTGGCATCATCAAACCCGGAGAGTGCAAGATCGGCATCATGCCTGGCCACATCCATCAAGCCGGTTGCATCGGTATCGTCTCCCGCTCGGGCACGTTGACCTATGAAGCCGTCCACCAGACCACCACCGTCGGCCTCGGTCAGACCCTTTGCGTCGGTATCGGCGGTGATCCCTTCAACGGCACCAACTTCATTGACTGCCTCGATCTCTTCATCAAGGACGACAACACCAAGGGCATCATCCTGATCGGTGAAATTGGTGGCACTGCGGAGGAGCAAGCCGCTGCCTACATCAAAGAGCACAACTACGTAAGTTTTTCATTTTCTTTTTTGCGTCGGTAAATTCCAGCTTTGTTATGCTTGTTTACACAGTATATCATCACATGCTTGGACTTTCACCTTTTATCCCCATGCCAAACATATTACATGTCGTTTTACTTATGCATCATGTTTGCAGGGTCCGAACGCGAAGCCCGTCGTCTCCTTCATTGCCGGTGTTACCGCGCCCCCTGGCCGTCGTATGGGCCACGCTGGTGCTATCATTTCCGGTGGCAAAGGATCTGCAACCGACAAGATCGAAGCGCTCAAGGCTGCTGGTGTCGATGTGACGCCATCGCCCGCCCAATTGGGTACTCTCATGGCCAAGGCCCTGATCGGAAGGCTTTAAAGTAGCTTAGTAACGATTGACAGAAGAAGTAAAAGTTTAGATTTACTGTTGTTACGCTTATGTTATCTTATTACTTCTAACTCAGGCGTGACGCTGTTGCCGAGGAAAAATAAAACTTGGTTCTAGTATTTCGTTTTGGCTATTTCAAAATCGCATTCTGTTTTCCCAGCGTGATCGCCTTTCCATTCTTTCGCGGTTACGTATAAACCAGATCGCATTGCCTCAGGGTATCAATGCTACGTAAATCATAGAAAGTCTGAGTGGACGGGCCCTTTTTTGGCGTGGCTATTTATCAGCAACGACCTTCCCTTTTATGTGTTCTGATGTATAACCTTCCCAAACGGATTGCAATTGCAGTTCATTGTTCAACTTTCTAATTATCCATCAAAAACATTTATATTTAACGGCAGTGCTTTTCACTTCAAAAACCGGCATTTACATTCACAGGAAATGGACATACACAGACAGACTCAGGTAGAAGTTGAGTTTTCATTGCGAAGAATTAGGCGAAGGCGATAAAGATCATTGCGGTTGGAAGGCGTAGCAAGTAACTTCACCACTGGAGGCTTGGCAATACTTTTCGGTGTAGGCAACATAACTGAAGTCGGACTTTGCGCAAATGACGTTGATTCGGCCCCCGAACTTTTCCTCGGCGGCAGATTGGATGGCGCGCTTCGAGATGGTCGGGTCTTTGGTAATGTTCTGAAAAATTACGAGGTAAAAGGTCTTTTTTGTGATTCCATTCAGTTCCGCTCTAAAGTCCAAATTTTAAACAACTTGTGAGATAGGACCGGTTTGACGCGTGCAACATTCGGTTCGTTGCGCGGCCTGTCAGTTTTCTTTTCCGTATGGAGATAATTTATACGTAAAAAATAGTAGAGTAGAAACTTGGTTAATTTTAATTTGAACTTACTTCTTCAATGATGGTGCGGAGTTTTTCACTGTTGCACGTCGGGTCCTCATCGAATTCAGCGGCGACAGCTGAGAAGATGCGAGCACCGTGAGTGCGGGCTCGCATGGTACGGTAGCGGCATGGCGAGCCGCACTGGCAGCAGCAGTCATTGAAGGCTGGTGGCGGAGCGGCATACGGAATGACTGGAGCCGGCGCGTAGCCGCCTCCGCAAGGTGAGGGTGGTGGGGGCATGAAGGAAGGGCACATGGGTGGTGGGGGTGGTGGTGGTGGTGGAGGGCAGATTGGGGGTGGTGGGCAGAACTAAATTAAATATAACAATAGTAATAATAACTATCATGTGGGTGTTTTAATAAAACTTACAGATGGCGGGCACGGCGGCGGCAAAGGGCACGGAGGTGGTGGGGGCGCACAGAGTGGTGGCGGCGGAGGAGGGCATGGTGGTGGCGGCAGGGCCAATCCACACCCACATCCATCGACGATGTGCGGCAAAAGTGCCACAATGATCAGGCTGGCTACTTTAAACATCTTGCAACTCTTTCTTTGGACAGAGGCTTCTAGACGTCGACCGTTTAAGAAGGCGATTGTACACAAATACCTCTAATCGGATGTGGCCCATATTTATATGGAATCACAAAATGGCGATCACGGCCTTGCAAACCGGTTTCAATAGCTGCAACAACACCGCCTCTTCACGACGAATCGCCGCAGAATGGCCTCAAAGCTCAAACGGCCAATCCGGTCTCAGAGGAAAAACCCTGATACAGCCCGACGTCGCACTCAGGGCAACTTTCACTCACACAATCACGATCACACTACGTGCTTCGGCATTGAGTCATCGTTTGTTGCGCAAAGCTTAAATTTGGTAGTGAGTAACCTTTGCCTATTGTGACGTCAGTATCCCTCTGTCTCAGCACGTTTCGAATTTACGGGTGGCCTCCAACCAGCTCTATGTATGCAGGAATGAAGATTCCAAATTGCAAAAACTTCGAGGCTCAAATTTCGTGAGCTTCTTGCACGGACGGACTAAATTGTAAACTCTCAGCTGTTTAGGTGGTCTCGAACGGTTCAGCCTTGTCAGAGTACGATCGACTGAACACGAAAGACGGGAATGTCTGATTAGAATTATAGAACCGTTCACTTAGAAAAAAAGGTTAACTAAGGCCAAGTTCAAATTCCACTTGATTGCCCTTTTACGAAACATTGGGCCACACGCACATGCCCTGAGGAGGTGGTCTCGATGTCAGCTACGCCTATTGTTTAAAAAAGTGGTCCTCCAGATTTGTTTTTGGAATAAATAATTCAACAAATCTACCAGTGTCGTGCCGACCCTGGAGGTTTTGCGTCCACCTCTTCGAAGGCGGCAAGCGTTTCAACCAGTTCCTTGAATACCATTGTTTTGCCGGTCGCAGAGCTCTACAAACGTAGTTTCATCACTGTTTTTGTCGTCATTGTTGTCTGCGTAAACGACGGCACTTCATTTCCTTCGACTTTTCGAGGTTGGTTTTCCACGCGGACCATCATTAACCACCCCTATTGACGGACATCATTTACCACCTTTTGGGGTCGGACGCAACAAAGCGTAGTAAAAATGATAACACTAATTACATCTATCCATCCATCGCATCCATCCCGATCGCGTAGTTGCGGGGAGATCGAATGAAATGTTCTCGGCGAAGGTCGAATTCGCTTGCTTAATTGGCCGCCATCCATGTACTCCATGGTGCCATTTCGTTTGCATCCATAACACTCTTTGTACAGTCGCGTTCAGTTCAAAATACGAAAAAAGTAAATCAATTTAACTTGATTTTGAATTGAACCCGACTGACCCCTCCCCTGTTGTTTCCGTTTCTACCTTAACGCGGTTACAAAGTTTCCAAGATGGTGTTCCATCTGGAGATGATCGGTTTAATTCACTTTTGGCGTTCACCAGAAGAACGCCACGGCCGCCCACAAAGGTTTGTTCGATAGATAGAATTGTTGTTTTTCGAATTCATCATTGCCATTTCCATCACGTTGTTTAATATCCTGTGCTCCGTCGCATCAACAGCGGAAGTAATATTTGCTTGTGAAGTTATGTTTTCTCTTTCTTTTTCCTATTACCACCACTTCCACCACCACTACAACTATGACGAGGGACAGCCACGAGATAATCGAACTGTTACCACCCTATGCCTTTTGTGTTTTCTTCGCGCTCCCACCATGCAGAAAAGCAAGACTGACGATTGCAAAATAAAAAAAAGATCCAAAACACCGCAAAACAAAGAAAAGGAAAGGTTCGAAATTGACTGGCAAAGATTCCAAGAAAGGCGGGTCATGTTGATGATGTTTGACCAACCCCAAAAGCTAGCCCTGGGCTATAACAAACCGGACCGCGACCGAACCTTTACCATCACCAAACACTTGGTAATGAATGTCGTGCCATTTGTGCCGGATGTTCATGCGGGCTGTAATGTTGTGATGTATTTGCAGACTCTTATTTTGACATTTCGCTACTTACATCCCAGTTTCATTCCAGCTTTTTTAGACTCATTTTGTGACTTGTCTCTTTTTTTGCAAATTAAGACGTTCTTGCGTGACATAAATTTGGGGTTTTTCTTTTGTCTTTGACACTTATTCTCGCGCAAAGCGCGACTAAAAGCCACACTCTAAATGCTGCATGCCTTTTTTATCCATACATTTCTGGGTCTGCCCCCAGGAAAGCCCAGAATTTGTCTGATCTTTCGGAAATGCCGACTGCGCAGTCACTCTTTGGTAATTTACCCCCTGCAACTGTGCTCTTGAAATTATCAGGGACCCCAGTACCGGAAATACCTCTTTTTTCAATCCTTCCACCCATGACCTCCAGTGTTTCAGGCTTTTTTTAGTATGCTTCTGTCCGGTTTTGCCAATTTACAAACCCCTCCTAATTTTGCCGTATTCTGTCAGGTTTTGCGCATATATGTGCATATGTCGACATCCGTCTTTAAAAGTAAGCACTAATCAGACGAAATGGGACGTACGAAAAGTCAGCTTTATCTTTTCCCTGAAGCTAGGACACAGAGCTGTTATTAAAGCGTGGACTGATGCACCTTTAAACGTGTTTTTCTGTCATTTTAAGTTTATTTTCCATTCCGAACTTCCCGAACTTCGCACATGCTTAATGTTGTTTGGCTTTGCCCATGCCGTCACCGCCTTTAGTTTACTCAGTCAATTTTATTCCTGCAAATTTAAAATATTGACCATTATAGTGCAAATGTAATCGACATGAATGAGACGGAACGGTTGATCGTTGTGGCTACCATTTGCCTTATTTTTTCTGCAGCTTTTATTTTTGGATTCGTCGGTAACTTATGGGTCATGATCAGTCTCTACCGGTCGAAGTTAGTCTTATTTTGCATGGGTTCTTTCAAAGTTTTACCCCCTTCAGATTACTATGCTTCATGCGACAGTACTCCCCCGTGCCTTTGACCCCCAGCGAACGTTTACGCGGGTTTATCTTTGTCCTCGCTATGACTGACTTTGCCGTCATTTTAACCGTGCCCTGGACACTTTTCAACATCGTCAACCAGGATTGGCCTTTCGGTGAAATAGTAAGTTTTAAGAGTGCAACACACACGAACACATGCAGGAAATTACCACGTTTTTTTCATTGAAACAAAACCAATTTCAGTTCTGCAAATTGCACACTTCAATCGACCGAGGCGGGAAACTGTTCAGCGTGGTCATCTTGACGGTCATGAGTCTCCAGAGATATCTCGTCGTATGCACCCGCTGGCGATACACAGCGTCCACGTTCCTAATGACCGCAGTCCCTATTGGAATCGGCACTTTGCTCTGTGTTATCATTCCAATAGGCTGGGAACTTTATTATACGCACACAATTGTGCTGAGTTATGTAAGCAAAAAGTGGCACAAATATCACATTAAAAACGTGAATACAATATTTTAGAGTGTTGATCACAATACAACAGTTTGTCTCAACATAATGCCGGAGAAAACTAACACTTGGTTCGTTTACTATACATTCATGTGTGGCTTTGCAGCCCCACTGTGTATCATGGCCATTTGTTACGTCATGCTGGTGCGACATGTTCGGGTAAAATTCCGTAAACGGAGAGGTTCGTTGTTGTAAATAATTCACACAAAGTTACATGTGGCACGTGATGTAATTCAAGCAAATCCTCCCCACGAGGTACAACTGAGTGCAAGTAGTAAAACTGATTTCTTTAAATAGGTTTCAATGCTGTCGAGGTTCGACGACCACAGTACATGTGCGAGTTAACGAAGTCTATCTGGAGGATCAGCATATTTCATTTCACTTGCTGGGCCCCCTTCTGGTTCTTCACGGCCCTACCGGTCTTCGCAGCGCACATCAGTATGCCGATCGCAGAGAATAGTTGGTAAGCGAGCATGCTTTCAAGTTACTTCCGTTCATTTCATCTTTCACGCGAAAGGAAAATGAAATGAAACGAAACATAAAGACGACATAAACAAAATTTATGATAGCCAAAAGTGATTAGCACCTATTGACCGACTTAATCTTTGCAGGATTCGTAAAGCCACGCTTTTCTCAAACATGCTTCCCTATTTAAATTCCTCTGGTGAGCTTATTCTCGGTTTATAGGACACATATTCTTAAAATATTTGACCTTTTCATGTGTTTTGCTTTTTGTTTTCAGGAAATTGGATACTGTACGCCTTTTTAAACCGGGACGTTCGTCATATCATTCGACGGGCAAGTTCGAGCGGTCGCAACGGGTTTCAAACAATCACGGTCTCCTTTCGCACTACTACTACGTCGTAACCATTGCATAGACTTGTCAAACAAGCGTAAAAAGATTACAAAAGAAAATTGTGACATATTATGATGAACTGATATAGACGTAGATGGGTTTTATTCTACATGTAACTTTTAACAGGCGGTTGTCGAGTTTATTTTTATGGTACCCAGAAATAAATTAAATATGATAAAAGTGCAACTGTCTGTCGTGTTGGTCTGTTATTATGCGGTTTGTTTCACTTTGTGAGTGAGTCAGCGAAGTCATGCTACATAAATGTGGTAATAGTTAGGTTTTGTGAATGACAAGTTTAACCAAAGGAAGCAAAAAGGAAACTGAATTCGTCCGACGCAGACAGCGTGGTTATTGCATAACACGCACTTTAAAAGGGATCAAACACAATTTGCATGACGATAGACGCGAGCATCTCGAGATCAGTCGCACAGGGGAACAAATTTTCTTATAAATAGTGATCGCGGAAGACCGATTACCGCAGTGCAGTGAATTCACACCCGTGGAAGAATGTTGCGTCAATCTTTGTCGTCCGTGCATGGTCGTCGATCGGGTGGCTTCTTGATGCGCAACAGCAGCCGTTCTTTGGCCTCTGCGGCCCACGTGAAGCTGGTTGCCCAATTGCGGGAAGAGCTCGGAGCTATTCGTGTAAGTGTTTCTTTCCGTCGCCGGTTTGAAGTAGTTTTTGCGATGGTCAGAAGAGGGAAGTGGTTAATCCTTGCAAATCTGTGGAGAAGAGCATCTTCCACGCGCATCCTCCTCTCACGCTCACGATTTTTGGCGTTGTTTTCAGGATGCTGGTACCTTCAAGCATGAACGCATCATCTCAGGTCCTCAGGGAATGGAAATCCGAGTGAGTGGGCTGGAGAAGCCGGTGCTCAACTTTTGCGCCAACAACTACCTCGGACTTAGTAGCCATCCGGCTGTTATCAAAGTAAATCTTTTTCGAGTTTCTTGTTTTGAAAGCTCGATGTTTGTCTATTTTTCCAGGCCGGCAAAGACACCCTCACAAGCCACGGCGCTGGTTTGAGCTCTGTTCGGTTCATCTGCGGAACGCAAGACATCCATCGCCGTCTTGAAAACAAAATCGCCCAATTCCATGGCCGCGATGATGCCATCCTGTATGCGGCCTGCTTCGACGCTAATGCTGGTATTTTCGAAGTGCTTACGGGTGAGTGGTGTGGATTGAAAGCTATCATACTACATATTCTATGTTGTTTTTGCTTTTTCGTTTTTAGGGAAAGACGATGCCATCATTTCGGACGAGCTTAACCACGCCTCTATCATTGATGGAATTCGGCTGTCGAAGGCCCAGCGATTCCTGTACAAACATCTGGACTTGGAGGACCTGGAAGCGAAGCTTATCGCCGCCAAAGGTGAGGGTGCTATATCCGTTTTGGAATTTACAAAGAACTGGCGAGACAGAATTAAAGATTTATGGGATTGGATTAGGTGCGAAGTTAATCTTTTTAGAAAAACAAAGTTAAAACGGTATTAAAACTGAGATTTTGGTTTCAGAGGGGGTCGACAAAAATGTATACGGTAACTGCTTTAAAACTGTAAAAACACAATTTTCAGGCAACCGCCGCCGCGTAATCGTAACCGATGGCGCTTTCTCCATGGACGGCGATATCGCTCCCTTGCCTGAAATTGTCGAACTCGCCGAAAAGTACCGTGCTCTCATCTTCCTCGACGAATGCCACGCCACCGGCTTCCTCGGAAAAACTGGCCGAGGTACCGAGCAGCACTTCGAGCTCAACAATCGCGTCGACATTATCAACTCGACCCTCGGAAAGGCCCTTGGCGGCGCCATGGGCGGTTACACCACCGGCCCGCGCGAGCTGATCGACCTCCTCCGCCAACGCTCCCGCCCCTACCTTTTCTCGAACTCCCTTGCCCCAAGCATCGTCGGATCCAGCACTCAAGTGTTAGATCTCCTCATGAATGACAGCAGCTTCACGAAATCGCTCCAAGCTAACGTCAGCCTGTTCCGAACAGAAATGGTCAAGGCCGGTTTCACCGTTCTCGGATCGCCGGCGCACCCTATCTGCCCGGTTCTCCTGAAAGATGCCCGTCTCGCGTCGGCTTTCGCCGATGAAATGCTCAAGGAAGGGATCTACGTGATCGGGTTCAGCTTCCCCGTCGTGCCCAAAGAAAAGGCCCGTATCCGTGTCCAGATCTCGGCGGCCCATTCGACGGCTCAAATCGAGCATTGCATCCATGCTTTCAAGAAGATCGGCAAAAAGCTCAACGTTATCTAAACCTTAATATACCTCTCTATCGGAAATGTGCCATGTTTAAAGGGATTTTTATATAAAAACAATCTATCCTAGTTGAATACCAGTAAAAGACGTAACAAAACAATTACCTTTGAAAGGAAACAACAAATCTAAGCATACGAATGCGGGGTGAGCGGTTTGAGAGGATCGAAAAGCTTGGGATCATTGAGGTACTTCGGATCTTTGACGAAAATTGGCATATATCCAGCGCGTCGACTGAGGGCAATCGTTTCCAGAAGACGTTTGTGTTGCTTCGTGCACAATCCAGTCACATGGCGTTCATACACACGACCCGAGAATGTGGACACAAACTGCTGGAGAAGCCGGGGATTCTTGTAGTCGAGCTCGATCTTATGCTCGCAAAGGATGCACTTGGGCTGTGGTTTAGCGTACGGATTCTCGGTGAGGGTGATGGGCTCATCCGGATCTTCTTCGGTGAGACGCGGCCGAGTCGTGGCGATGGTGCGCGCAAAGCTGGAGCCCGGCTTCAGGCATCGGGAGAGGATGGTAACCGATGCCGAGAACATGGCTGGAAGGGGATATGATTAGAAACTGATGGCAAATTTTATATATAAGAAAACTGATTTTTGCGACGAGTTTGCTTTTTTTCGAGAGCGTTGAATAAATTCGTTATGGGAGTGCACTTGCTGTCATTTTCAACTGGTTCATTGGACGGAGAACAGCGGGAAATGGAAAGCGCACACAGACAATCATAAAGAATGGAATGTAAAGTGTGTGCGCGCGAAATAAAAAGAACGGTGCAAGGGAAGAGCCATTTCCAGCTAACGAACCAAGAACGTCCTCTTTGAGGGAAGCCTTTTTACTCCCTCTGTGAGGGTCGTCGTCTGTCTGCTTTTTGTTGCCTCCAGTCCGTCGTTATTCCCGAGCAAAATTGTGTTTTTACTTTTCCCCTTGCATCCTCCATGCCATGTGCCATCTCGCAAACAACCCAAAGACCAACTTTACCGTCTATCGACTGTCACAAATTCGATTTTAAAAGTCAGGCGTGTCAAATCTGAGGGATACATTCAAACCCTTCTCGAACAATCTTCAAAGATCGTTTTTCCGAACCCCGCGTGCTCCCGTTCCGGCTTCCATCCCACCACTGCCCTCTTCCAACCGCTTCCTACTTTTTTCCTTCGCACGAACCACTTTCACGCCCTTTTGCCTCCAAAAGTCAGACTGAACGCGCCGGCCCGATTGAGTTCTTATCTGATGGTAGTAGAATTTGTAAACTGTAACTACTTTATTGATAGTCTTTTTGTACTGATTTATTTGATTCAAGTCGGCTGGTTTATTTTTTTATGATAAACTTTTTTTCGTTCGGAGTTTCAAACCCACTTTTCTCTCGGCCCGTCTTCCTCCTCCTCCTCCGGGCTAACTAAGAGCCCCGCCGCCCGTCCGAAACTCTTCCAACCAGCTTCTCCCGAGTCCTGTTGCACTCAGAGCGTTCAGGGTCATGCCTCCAGACCACTGACGACGTCAACGGAACACGGCAGGTAGCTTCATTTTGATCTGTGGTCGACTGAATGCGTCTATTTTTTCGCACAAGCCTTGAAAATGCTAACACGACCACGTTGGTTTTCAACTTCGTTATTGCTATTTGCTAGTCTTGTGTGGTTTAGTACGTTGTTTAACGTTTGCTTACGTGAAAACTGAGAAAAAATGTCTACCTTCAACTTTGACTAGCTATAGGACGAGCGTGATTGGTCTTTATTGCAAGCTATTTGGCATGTGTTCTTTGGAGTTTGCGTGATCTGATCGTGATGATCAACATATCCGATAGTACTCTTCTTTATTTCAGTCTCCTGGCCCAGATGCCTCTAAACACCCCTCGCGTTTCAAAGAACGGCGCCAACCTACTTTTCACCGCATATAAAGCGGCTTCTGGACAACCGCGTCACATCGCCGGTGCCCCGCTCCAACATCGACGGCACAACAGTTCACAGAATTCACCGATCAACCAGTCCACCCGAGCAGCTGCTACCGTTGCATCAGCTCCATCGGCTGCCACCCTCGAAGAGTGTGACAAATGTTACAATTCACTTGATTTGACGTTCCAAAATGGCCAGGAAGCGTTCAAGGTGTGTTTTTATACTATCTTTTTTGTAATCTATTTGTCGGTTTCAGAGCAAAACAAACTCCGAACTAATCCGCGCTCTCGCTGTACTCAAGCTTTGCGGTGTCAACTTTCTTGTTCAAAACAACATCGCCATTCTTCACAGCTTGCGGAAAGCTCTCGGTGAAACATTGTTCAAGAAAGTGTTGAAGTCCACTTTTTACGGTCATTTTGTTGCCGGTGAAACTCTTGATGAGGTAATAGGTTTTTGATAATTACATAAACTTACGAGTTTTTTTTTGCAGATCGAACCAAAAGTGCAAAAGATCCGTCACTTCGGCGTCAAATCCATCTTGGATTACAGTGTTGAGTCGGACATCAGCCAAGAAGAAGCAGAAGAGAAGGCTGTTGAAGGCAAGATTGGCGAAGACAAAATCCCGAAAGTGAGTTTTGATTGTTTTTGTGATGAGAAGTGTATTAAAGATCTCCTCTTCCAGGCCATTGACGACGTTGTCGACGACAAAGTCATCGAAGAAACTCAAAACCGTTACGGAGTCCACAAGGAATTCGGCGATCGCCGTGTCGATGTCGTCAGTGCTCGTACCTACTTCTATGCCGGCGAACACGAATGTGACAAGAACGTCGAGGTCTTCTGCAGATCCATCGATGCCGTCGCGGAGGCTACTCGTCGGGAAGGCTTCAGTGCTATCAAGTTGACTGCCCTAGGACGACCTCAGCTCTTGTTGAAGCTGTCTGAAACCATCGCCCAGACGCAGAACTTCTTCCGTGTCATGACCGGTTCAACCTGGGAGAACTTGGTCCTCAGCAAGCTGTCCGAAGACGACTTCCTTAAGAAGTTGAAAGAATTCGGTATCAAGACTGACACCAAACAGGTCCAGGAATGGTTCAAGACTGTTGACTTCGACGATGACGGGTTCGTCGACTTCTACGAATGGGGCCGACTTCTCGACGAAAACAAGGAGCTCACCAAGATGTTCCAAGTTCTCAACATTCGCACCGGAAAGGTCGAGCCGCTGATTCAGAATTTGACGAAGGAAGAAGAGCAAGAGGTTCGCGTGAAATTCACATTTTGATCGTATCTTATCAGATAGCTGTGTTTTAGTTCTCCAACATGATGCAGCGTCTGGTGCACGTCGCAGAGTACTCGGTGCAAAAGGGGGTCCGCATCATGATTGATGCCGAACAGACCTATTTCCAGCCCGCCATCTCCCGCTTGACGGTCGCTTTGATGCGCAAATACAACACGAATGGCGGCCAGATTCTTAACACCTACCAAGCATACCTGAAGAGTGCCCTTACCAACATTGAAATCGATATGCATCTGGCAAACCGTGAAGGATTCCACTTCGGATGTAAGCTTGTCCGAGGTGCTTACATGGATCAGGAACGCAGACGTGCCAAGGCCATCGGCTATGAAGACCCAATCAACCCGAACTACGAAGCCACCAATCAGATGTACTTGAACTGTTTGAAGCGTATCGTCCAGGAGCGCACCAACCGAGGCCCGGGACATGTTTCTGTCATGGTGGCGTCGCACAACATCCAGACAATCCGTGATGCTGTCCAATTGATGAAGGATAACCATGTTGCTCCGAGCGAGCGTACAATTTGCTTTGCGCAGCTTTATGGAATGTGCGATCAGGTGAGCTTACTTACTTGTGGAACTGACATGAAACTAATGTGAGTTATCTTTCAGGTCACCTTCTCGCTCGGCCAAGCCGGCTATTCCGTCTACAAATACGTTCCCTACGGCCCCGTCGAAGACGTCATCCCATATCTTTCTCGCCGTGCGCTCGAGAACGGTGGCATGCTCAAGAAGGTCGAAGCAGAACGCAATCTCATGTGGACTGAGCTCAAACGCCGTTGGGCTTCCGGTCAGCTCATCTACAATGCCCCGATCCCACGTCAAGCTTAGGACACAACTTCACTCGACAATATCAACAACGGGCGTCTACAATTACCGTGAAATCTGACTTTCCTCGGTGTGATACAGCCACTTTATTCAATAAGTTTCATTTTTATTACAATTAGTGACCGATAGCGGCCTGTAATAGCTTTTTGCATAATCTTACCATTTTGGCGCATAATTTTTTTCTTTCTTTCTTTATTGTTACGACTTTGCGTTACATGCAAAAGTTGGGTAGGTTAATTTGTTATTAATTTCATTCTAATAGGTTCTAAGGCAATACGTTCTGAATAAACTAAAACTTTTCATGAAGGTAGGTATCGTCTAACGATTCAGGCACTGTTAAAGGCATCTCGTGGGGGAGAGCGTTACGACGGGGGAAGAAAGTATGTTCAGTGCCATAGACTAGCATGTTCGGCAAGCGACTAGTGTAGATGTCAGCGAGGCGGGATAAGCGCCAATAGAAATAGCTCATGCTATGGAATGTGCGGAACATTGATCCGAAACGGGGGTTGAACATAGATTTTGCGGTTTCACTGGAATTATTACAGGTTTGGTCTTTTTAAACTGGGATAGGGTTGTTTTAAACAAACCGAAGTTCACGCCGCTCCTCAACCCATTTGTTGATCAACTCCGCGCAGGCCTTATCATAAACTGCGAACCGCTGATATTTTTGGATCAAACAAGTCAAATTTTCGGATAACAAAATAGCCTGCCGATAATCTTCAGTGTTTTGCATTCTAATTTCTCTAGCTAATTCTGGCACAATTGCGGCAGTATGCCAACCTAGCTTTAGTATGGGTTCAGCGAGGTCACTGTAGATGTGGTCCCCGAAATAGAGGACACCCTTGCCATGAAGGTCGGCTTTATGGAGGAATTCAATCATGTTTCCCTACAAATTTTGCTTTTTTGGATGTTTAAACTGATAAAATGGTAAAAAAAAGGGGTATTAGAAGCGTTTTAAGTCCACTTACACCAGAATAGACCTGATACGGCACTAAATTTGTCACTTTTTGATAGGAAACCTCATCAGTTTCCGGATTATACTCTCTAAAAGGTGCATGTGCACTGAAGAAAGAGGGCTTCTTTGATGAAACAATAACATATTTGAAATATTTCAACCAATCATCACCCAACATGTACTTCATGCCAACGTTCATGAAGTAAAACGGGCTATTAGTGATGACGAATAGCTCGCGATTGTTTTCGACAAGCATGTCGAGATACTCTTTGAGTTCTTCGTTTCTATGGATGTACCGTTCTAAATCAGAGGTGACATTCTTGTACAAGTCGCCGGAAGTGTGAACTCTTTCGACGCAGGACTACAATTTTTTTATATCGTAGTTGTTTTAAACTGTTAAGCTGACTCACAGCAATGTCATTGTAAAGGGAAACTGGGTCAAAAGTGATCTGATGGTCAACAAAATATTGGACTACTGTAGCCAATAAGCCTGCCCATGGCAAGCTGAACAGGTCCAACAATAATGGGAAATGGTCTTGGTTATCTTTGACTGCCATGTTTGGATAGATTGAACGGGTTTCGGCCAGAGTTAGCCGGCGTTTACCTTTGTAGACGCTACCTTTTTGGATTTGGTTAAAGGCATCAACTTTGAGTAAAACTGAGTTTTTAACATCGTAATGCAGCCCTCGAGTGGCGAAATAAAGATCAGATGGGATGTATTTGATGCTTTTAGGGTATTTGAAATCCTCAACTAGCCGGGTCACAGCGAGTTCATAGACTAGATCATTCAAATGTTTGGTGTAAACGGCTAAGGTGTAATCGTAATCAAAGCCATAGACACCGATCCGCCGTAAATCCAACTCATAATTGGCAAAAACTGCTCGAGGATTCACCTCACTTTTACGGGGGGCTGTTTTTACAAACTGAGTCAGCTCCAAATACGCTTTATGAAGCGTATCAGAGCTTGAAGACTGGAAGTTTTTCAAGCCTCTCACAACATTTGTGGTTTTCAAACTGGTTTTTAGGAGACTACGACCTATCTCCATGACTAAAAGTTACTATCACCTCACTGTTTGATAAGCTAATGTTGAAAAGGAAAAGTAGGGGCTTGGAAATCCATTTTCAACGATGTACAAAACGGTTTTTATCTTCTCCGGGTTCATTCCAAAATCAACAAAACAAAACAGTTAATAATAGCATTACGTCGGTCGGGGACCCAATCCACCAGCGAGATCAGCTTCTGCCTGGGTGTAGGGAGGCTCTTGGAGTCTTTTGATCTGGCGTTTGTGGACTGGAATTGGAAAAATATATAACTGGATGAAAATTATATATAAAAACTCACGCTTGGTGGTCAAATGGGTTTGATAGTTCTTCTCGTCGATGAAATGACGGTCACAAGTCTTGCACTTGAAGTCGCCGTAGCCGGGAAGATCGATTTTGTCGAGGGGATCGAGCATCTTGGGGATCTTCTCCGGCTTCAAATCCTCCAGGATTTCGTCGAGATCGCGGCCCTTGCGCTTGCGAGCTTTGTTGGACTGACGGTGCTTCTTCGACATGGTGGTTACCCTGGAAATGGGGGTGAAATTATGGCGGAAATGGGAAGATTGGTGGCGTAAACAAGGAAAAAGGAGCGAAAGGTGCAATCAGCTGAACACAAGGTTGCAAAACGAAAGCGAGCGGTGATCCTCTTGGCGCGAATGTTTGCAGTGCGGACTGCATTGACAGTAGGTGGGGCTGTGGGGCTGGCAAGTCGTGTCGAAGGGTCGCACGACGCGGGGGGACACGACACTCCGGTCTGCAACGCAGATAGCGTCCAGTTGTACCGCTATTGCGTGGACGTGTCCAGTACAGGTTCACCTTTATCCAAGTCTTTACCGTCAAACCGTTTCAGAATATGTTCGTCAAGGCTTTCCTGCTCATCGCTGGTGTCGCTGCCGCCTCGGCCTTCAGCTGTGCTTCGCCGAAGTATTCTCACACGGGTTACTCGACCTCGGACGGTTTCTTCCACTATGAAACCTCCTACATTGTCGAATTCACCTTGCAGTGCGATGCTCCTATCCGGGTTTGTCCTTTATCAACTTTTATATATATAAACTTTATCTAAACAAAGCACCTTTCAGGACGCATCTTTCCACGCCGTCATCAACAACAAGGTCTACACCGTCGCGCACTCCGAGGAAACCAACAAGTTCCAAGTCTCGTGGCAGCTCCCTCACTCCGAATCCGGCTCCCAGACCTTCGAAATCGGAGTCTACGACGACGAGACTTTCAAGGCTGTCCAGAAGGCCGTCAACAACGACGAACTCCCGTCCTCGGTCGCCCCCACGTTCACCATCTCGCAGGACCACTCGGTAAGATTTCACAACACTTGTTTACCCCTGCATTTCTTCATACATTTTGCTTACAGGGTGTCTCTAAGAACCGCTTCCTCTACATCGAGAGCGTGATCACCATCATCTCTATCTTCTTCGTGTATGCCGCGTCCGTCTACCGCAACGACCTTAAAGCGTAAATCACCAACTGCCTCTCAATATTTTTATATAAATGCTGGTTAATATGTTACAAGTTTCGATAACATTTACCTAATTTATTTTTAATTAAGTTATTCTTCATTAAACATAAACTTTTTTCTTTATGTATGAAGTTGTTTGCCCTTATCAGAGGTTGCGTTGCTCTTCAGTTACCTCTATCTGTCTATTGTAAATTGTGCCTTTATAAAAGTGGGTATCTAAAAGACGTGTGTATTTTAGCTATGCTTGTTCGTGGATGTGTACAGATAGCTCAGTTGTCATCGCATTCCTTCGGGAGTGCTCGATTATGTTGCGCTGTCGCCAGTCCACGATGGATGCATATTAGATTGCCAGATGCGGGGATTCAGACGTATCGACTTTTGTCGACAACGCCGGCGGGCAGTGATCATTCACATGATGGGACTCGGGTATGTTCATATTGGATGAATAGTGGCAATGGTGTGGTTTTAGAGATTCACGCGCTTCAAGATTGCCATGACACACGAGGAGAAGGAACGCAAACAGAAAGAGATTCTTGCAATGAAAGCTGTGAGTCGAGAGTTTTTATATATTTTGAAAGCAATTTGACTGTTTTTTAGGAAGAAAAGCCCCAAGGCCTCATAGGCAAGATCAAATACTACTTCAAGCGATACTGGTATATCGCTGTCCCTGTACATGTCGTCTGTTGCTCTGCCTGGTTTGCCGGGCTTTTCGCCCTCGTCAAGAGCGGTATCGACGTCCCAGCCCTTCTGAAGCTGATGCACGTTCCGAACCTGCTCATCGAGAAGGTTCAAAACACTCCTCCGAGTGCTGGAGTGCTCGTCGTCGCGTTGATTCTGTACAAAGTAAGCCTTTCCCACACTAATCTTCCAACATTCCCCACCTCCACTTCCAGATCGCCACCCCCGCTCGATACGCCACGACCCTGGCCGGCATCCAACTGACCTTCTGGACACTTCGTCGCATGGGTAAGCTGAAGATGGCCAAGGAGGTCGAATTCAGTGCCCGTACTCGCTATGAGAAGTACCAACGTGTCTTCCGCAAGCTCAATGAACGCCGACTCCACAACGTCGCCGCTCGTACACCTGCCAAGCCGGCCGGATCTCACAACAAAGCCGTTTTTCCGCGTAAACGGTCTTCAAACACATAGCTTTCGTTACTTGTTTTCCTCGTTTGTATTGTATTGACTGTATCGAACGTTACTTTTATCGATGTATGTTAACCGTACCGAGGCTTAGATTAGTTGTTACCACTAATAAGCAAATATATGCTTAATCTAATCACCCGATGACGATCTATCGACCATAAAAGTGGTTTTTTTACATGTCGTGTCAAAATGGAAAGTGTCAAGCAGTTATCAAACTGTTCATAGATACCTTTTCGGTTGTGTGAGTGTGGCTGTCGCCCGTTTAAGTCACATTTTCTGTAGCACTGGGTGATACGTTTGTTTGTTCTCGGTAGATGCCCTTTCTGACCCGAATAATGCATCGCATCGTCAAAAACCCGAAAGTAGCCGTGTGCCAGCTGACTGTGAACCATCTCAAGGATGAAAACAGTAGTAAGTGCCATGAGTTGATCGCGCAGGCCAAGGATTCTGGATGTGAGGTACGTTCATTTCTATTTTGACAAATTTAACCAATAAAGTTTGCAGATGGTCTTCTTCCCAGAATGCAGCGATTACATCGGCCGTTCGAAAGATGAAGCCCTCAGTCTCGCTGAACCCGCTTCAAGTGGTGCTATCAAGTCGTTTACCGAGTACGCTGAGAAGCACAAGATCTGGGTCAGCGTTGGCGGTTTCCATAACCGGGTAAGTATCTGTTTTTATCAATCTTTTGCATTGTTGTTAGAAACTTTACAGAAATTTGACGATGTCCTCCCATCCAACACACATGTCATAATTAACTCCAACGGTGAAATCGTCTCTCAATACGACAAGCTCCACCAATTCAACATTGACATTCCTGGTAAAGTGCGTCTGCTCGAACGTGAATTCTCGTCCGAAGGCTCGAAGCTCGTCCCACCCGTGGAGACGCCAATTGGCAAAGTCGGTCTTGCCATCTGCTACGACCTCCGCTTTCCAGAACTATCCATCTACAACCGTACTTCTGGTGCCGACATCCTGACCTTCCCCGCCGCCTTCACCGTCCCCACTGGTATGGCCCACTGGGAAGTCCTTCTGCGTGCTCGTGCCATCGAAAACCAGTGCTACGTTATCGCGGCTGCTCAATATGGTAAGCACAACGACAACCGCAGTTCCTATGGTCATGCTATGATCGTTGACCCTTACGGCAAAGTCGTCGCTCAATGTTCCGACAAGGAAGGCCTCGCCATCGCCGAGATTGATTTGGAATATCAGAGTCAAATCCGTCAGAATCTGGACGTATTTTCTCATCGTCGCAATGACCTCTACTCCATTTACTACAAAGAACGTCTCGAAGTTGACGCCGTCAGCCCCGCCCTTTTTGGATCTATCGAGATTCCGCCTTCTCAGATCTTCTATCGCTCTCGTCTGTCTTTTGCATTCGTCAACTTGAAGCCGATTCTTCCTGGTCGTAAGTTTTCCTTTGCCATACTTTGTCAAATTTAGCTAATGCATCATTTGCAGACGTTCTCATTTCTCCCACCCGTGTCGTCGAACGCCTAAGTGATCTGACGCCTGCCGAAAATAGCGATCTCATGAATACTGTGCAGCTAGTTCTGAAGACGCTGGAAAAGCATTACAACAATGGTGGTTACACCGTGTCCATCCAAGACGGCGTTGTCGCTGGTCAAACAATTCCTCACGTCCACGTCCATCTCATTCCGCGTTCTGCAGGTGACTTCGGCGGCGAATCCGACAAGGTGTACGCTGTTCTGGATTCTAATGATCGTAAACCGCGGACTTCTGAGGAAATGGCCGCTGAAGCTGAAGTTTATCGAAAAGTCATGTACGAGTAGGATGTTTGATAATCCGGTGATATTGTTTAGTCTTAGTGATGCTTTTTATGCATATGTAAATTGATAAACTACAAATATTAGGTATGACAAAGCAAAATAAAGCGCTGTTTTGTAATTCCATTACTTAATTAGAGGAAACTTGAACTTCAACTCACAGTAACCCGATATAAAAACCGTTGCGTAGTTACTTCATCGACTGCTTGCGCGGCATGCGCATGCGCCGTCATAGCTAATGACCGGTCAAGTCCGAAAAGCGTTGCTGTCGTTTTATCTAGTTCGGGATTGCTCGCATATACTATTTTCGTTCTTTGCAGCTATGCCGTTTCCATTAAACAGCCTTCCGTATGGTTATCGATGCCGCCTCCGTGAATTGTCTACCCCGTATGAAGCATATCAACTTCAAATAGCTGCGCCTGACTTCTTTCGAAAACAAGATTTACAAAGTGTTCGAACAGTAGAAATACTGGAAGTCTATGGGAATAATTCTGAAAAGACCGTACAGAACAACGATTTATTTGTTTGCGACACTCTTACTTTAGACAACGTAAAAATTAACGTTTTCGACCATCTTCTCAGTTTGCCATGTAGTTTTATTGATTTCAAAGGCTGCAACATTAATGGACCATTTTTTAAAAAACTAAAAGAGCGCGTTAAACCGGGCGACAATTATGAGGATCTTGTATTGAGGATTGCCGATTGCGAGATAAGCGATGACGTCACTCTCGGTAAAATCGCCAAGTTCAATCCCGTAAAAATTTGGATAAACAACGTAAATTTTGGTGATTGGGGAAAGTTTTTATTGGAGAATACCCCTACAATTTCCTTTGAAATAGACATTAATACAAGTTCTCTGGAGATGTTTAATTTGGATAAAGAGCAGTTATGGGAATTTTGCAAGGTAAGATTTTGGATGGAAATGTTTAGTAATTTTTTTACTTTAGGCACAACCATTCATGGGGTTTTATTGTTGTATACATGTGGAATCTGATGATGAAGAAGTTGAATCAAATGTAAAAAAAGCCGTTTTTGAACTGTTTCCTGAAAAGTACTACATACGGCGCTGCAATCCCGGTGGTTCAATTCTAAGGTTTTCTCAGTTTGAAATTCAGTGCAAAGACTTTAATTGGGATTTTGTTGTACGATAAACACCTGTATAAACTATTTGGCTTCAAGGAAAATTCACATAGGCTTAGACCTTTATTTTAATTCTTAGCATTTTATGTCATTTTTTATATGGAGTAAAATGTTGGTAAAGTTAGAGGTGAATCAACTTGCTAAAGTCAATATTGACGTTTGAACAAACTTGAACAAGTGGTCCAGTGAACTTGATATCCACCTGATCAAAAGTAATGAACTTCAAAGGAGGCAATGGAATCCCACCACCAAGGGCTTCATTTATGACAAGTTCGGCAAGATCAGCCAACGCGAATTCCCAAATTTTTTCAACGATTTCTGGGGCGATGGCACCTAAAGGCGTCGTAGCGGACAGATGAGTTTGAAAAACAGATACATGTCCAAAAAGTGACCAATCTTGAATGTGTACCGTCTTTTCAAGAAGGACGCCAACACTGGCGTTAAGGTTTAGCAATGTTACTCTAAAATGTTAAAATAATTCTCAAACAAACGTTTTGTATTAAAATTATATTACCCTTGCCCCGGTTCGGGTCCAAGTTGAAAAGTACTGTCCGCTTCCGCCGAAATAATCAAGCCTCTGTCATCAGCGCTGATATCCACGCCGAGTTTGACAGTGCCGTGAATGTCCACAGTTTCTCCAGGTTTGCAAACTGGCTTGATACTAGGCAGTAATGCGACCAAACAAAGTGCACCAGCGCAGTCACAATCGAAAAACGTGCGCTTACTTTCGGGAAGTCTACCAAAAATAGGTTTATCTAAGTGGAAGGTCGATTTGTCACTTGTCAAGAATGCGTAGGCGGCAGATCTGTAGTTGTTTTTTTAGTTTGAATCTTAAAAAGTGGAATTTTTACTTAAAGACCAAGTTTGAGTCAACATTTAGGCAAATGTCCCTTTCAGGTGGTCCATCCGGTAACGCTCCTGGCGACGGAAACACCGAAGGCGGGTTATCGTCCTTGTGGCCATCCAGGTAAAACTGGCTAAGTACACTTATACGGGTCATCTGAGGCGTTGTTGATGGCTGGTCAAAGATGCTGTAGTCAACATGAAAGGCTGCCAGGGAGCTCGACAAAGGTCTATCTGTTGGGATTTGAACAAGTTTTTCGTTGATCTTGGGGAACGCTTGCTGTATCTGAAAGTACAACTTTTAGTTTCAAGCATGGAAATTTAAGTGGATAAATCTCACAGCTTTTTCGATGGCATCGTCAATAGCCTTCTTAATTTTCGGTTTAATGATACCACTCAGCCAGTTGATAATGTGATCAATGAGGTCGCCATGACATTTGTAGTGTAAATCACCCATACCGGCATCTTTAGACAGAAGTGAAATGACCGGATGACCATTGTCGGCAGTTAAGCGGAGTGAAGAGGCAACATGGCCATCACCAACTGAGATAGAACAGTGTCCAGACTTGCTAAAGAGATGCTTTCTCTTGATTTGGTAATGGAAAGACACTTTAAATTCAATATGTTGAGCCTAAAACGTCTTTTAAATTCTGCAAAGTTACAATAATCATAAACCATACAGTAAATGAAACCGTATTATCAGTATTGGTGCTCACAACAACGGTATTCCTGTCAATATTAAACTTCTCAAGCTTGATATTTCTTGCCTCCAAATGGATGTGATGTTTTTTCTCGCTCTGATCGGGAATTTGAACTTCTTGAATGTGTTCATTCAGCACATCCACAATGCTTTTGACAGCATTATCAACAGCAAGAGTGCTCAGACGGATAAGAGCTCCAGGATGTGGTGACAAACCGAGAACAACGACAGGAAGCCAAAAAAATAGAGTAAACTTCAACATTACTAAATTTACTAACCAGTGCCCTGTGATTGTTTTGTCGCACAAACTGCTTTTATCCAAAACTAACTGATCAACAATGTTGTGAAAAAGTCACGACTTTTGGCACAGCTCGTTGCAGCCGTTATTCGCAATATAGCAATATATCAGAAAACTTGGAAAATAAACTTCTCAATACACTAAGAGCGCTTTATTTTGCAACAAAATATGGCGCTAACATGCATTAATCACACTAAAAAGGTTAACGCCGTTAAAAACGCCGTCGGCGAACACAAAAGCATTTCACGAGTAACATTAAGGCAGCACCCTTCGCTACGAAAACCATGAAGTAAGTCAAAACAGCAAAGTAACGCTATTTCAATCACCAAAACTTACTACAGAAATCCTACAGTAAAACAACAAAACATGATTAAATTGAGACTCGGTTCGGTCAGACTCAGAAACACTTCTCGGAACCTGACAGAAGCATAAAAAATGTAATCTGATTAATGTCACACGACGTTATTAAACAATTCTTAACATCAGTACTTAAAAAATGGTCAAAACCCAATTAGAATTAAAACTGTGTTCCGTTCTGGTACCTTTTTCAAGCCCAAATGGTTTTTTGTCTGTTTATGCCGTAATTAGCTTGTTTCCAATGGTTTTTCAATCTCATTAGAATAAATGAGACACGCTGAATCCGAAAATGTCAGTTTGAAACCAATTCAGAGGATTCTAAGGATTCTGGTGCACGGATTCTGAGTGTTTTCAAGAACCGTCCAAAAAGTTGCGGTTTTCGACCAAAATGAGGGTCGCTTTCAATGAATTTGATAATACAGTCTGTCAGAGAGTGTCCGGCACTGACGATTCTTCAATAACCGTTAGGTTTTGGGCAAAAAAAGGGCAAAAAATGGGCAAAAATGGTCTACATCGTCGCTATTCAGAATCCTCGGCTAGAATAGTCAACTTCTGTATCCTGGAGTGTTCCAGGATGATCCACAAATGTAAATTATGTGTTTGACTCAGCAAAAACTGCATGAAAGTTGCTAAAAATCCGCCGATTTTGAGACTTGACTCGATCAGAATCAGAATCCTGTCTCAGAATCCGTTAGAAGCATAGAAACTGTCTCCTGATTGACGGCACAAGTCGGCCTTGATATCTTCTAACAATTTCTGCTTTTGGAATGGTCAAAAACGGTCAAGAAAGCGCTAAAAACGGCAAAAATCAAAACTGTGTTAAAAATCATACCAAAACGGATTTACTGCAACAGTCGCAGTAAATCCGTTCTGGTATCTTTTTCAAGCCCAAATGGTTTTTTGTCCGTTTATGCCGTAATTAGCTTGTTTCCAATGGTTTTTCAATCTAAATAGAGTAAATGAGACACGCTGAATCCGAAAATGTCAGTTTGAACACAATTCAGAGGATTCTAAGGATTCTGGAGCACGGATTCTGAGTGTTTTCAAGAACCGTCCAAAAACTTGCGGTTTTCGACCAAAATGAGGGTCGCTTTCAATGAATTTGATAATACAGTCTGTCAGAGAGTGTCCGGCACTGACAATTCTTCAACAACCGTTAGGTTTTGGGCAAAAAACGGGCAAAAAATGGGCAAAAATGGTCTACATCGTCGCTATTCAGAATCCTCGGCTAGAATCCGATGCCTTTGTCAACTTGTGTATACCGGAGTGTTCTAAGATGATCCACAAAGGTAAATTATGTGTTTGACCCAGCAAAAACTGCATAAAAGTTGCTAAAAATCCGCCGATTTTGAGACTTGACTCGATCAGAATCAGAATCCTGTCTCAGAATCCGTTAGAAGCGTAGAAACTGTCTCCTGATTGATGGCACAAGTCGGCCTTGATATCCTCTAACAATTTCTGCTTTTGGAATGGTCAAAAACGGTCAAGAAAGCGCTAAAAACGGCAAAAATCAAAACTGTGTTAAAAATCATACCAGAACGGATTTACTGCAACAGTCGCAGTAAATCCGTTCTGGTATCTTTTTCAAGCACAAATGGTTTTTTGTCTGTTTAAGCCGTAATTTGCTTGTTTCCAATGGTTTTTCAATCTAAATAGAGTAAATGAAACACGCTGAATCCGAAAATGACAGTTTGAACACAATTCAGAGGATTCTAAGGATTCTGGAGCACGGATTCTGAGTGTTTTCAAGAACCGTCCAAAAACTTGCGGTTTTCGACCAAAATGAGGGTCGCTTTCAATGAATTTGATAATACAGTCTGTCAGAGAGTGTCCGGCACTGACAATTCTTCAACAACCGTTAGGTTTTGGGCAAAAAACGGGCAAAAAAGGGGCAAAAATGGTCTACATCGTCGCTATTCAGAATCCTCGGCTAGAATAGTCAACTTCTGTATCCTGGAGTTTTCCAGGATGATCCACAAAGGTAAATTATGTGTTTGACCCAGCAAAAACTGCATGAAAGTTGCTAAAAATCCGCCGATTTTGAGACTTGACTCGATCAGAATCAGAATCCTGTCTCAGAATCCGTTAGAAGCATAGAAACTGTCTCCTGATTGACGGCACAAGTCGGCCTTGATATCTTCTAACAATTTCTGCTTTTGGAATGGTCAAAAACGGTCAAGAAAGCGCTAAAAACGGCAAAAATCAAAACTGTGTTAAAAATCATACCAAAACGGATTTACTGCAACAGTCGCAGTAAATCCGTTCTGGTATCTTTTTCAAGCCCAAATGGTTTTTTGTCCGTTTATGCCGTAATTAGCTTGTTTCCAATGGTTTTTCAATCTAAATAGAGTAAATGAGACACGCTGAATCCGAAAATGTCAGTTTGAACACAATTCAGAGGATTCTAAGGATTCTGGAGCACGGATTCTGAGTGTTTTCAAGAACCGTCCAAAAACTTGCGGTTTTCGACCAAAATGAGGGTCGCTTTCAATGAATTTGATAATACAGTCTGTCAGAGAGTGTCCGGCACTGACAATTCTTCAACAACCGTTAGGTTTTGGGCAAAAAACGGGCAAAAAATGGGCAAAAATGGTCTACATCGTCGCTATTCAGAATCCTCGGCTAGAATCCGATGCCTTTGTCAACTTGTGTATACCGGAGTGTTCTAAGATGATCCACAAAGGTAAATTATGTGTTTGACCCAGCAAAAACTGCATAAAAGTTGCTAAAAATCCGCCGATTTTGAGACTTGACTCGATCAGAATCAGAATCCTGTCTCAGAATCCGTTAGAAGCGTAGAAACTGTCTCCTGATTGATGGCACAAGTCGGCCTTGATATCCTCTAACAATTTCTGCTTTTGGAATGGTCAAAAACGGTCAAGAAAGCGCTAAAAACGGCAAAAATCAAAACTGTGTTAAAAATCATACCAGAACGGATTTACTGCAACAGTCGCAGTAAATCCGTTCTGGTATCTTTTTCAAGCACAAATGGTTTTTTGTCTGTTTAAGCCGTAATTAGCTTGTTTCCAATGGTTTTTCAATCTAAATAGAGTAAATGAGACACGCTGAATCCGAAAATGTCAGTTTGAACACAATTCAGAGGATTCTAAGGATTCTGGAGCACGGATTCTGAGTGTTTTCAAGAACCGTCCAAAAACTTGCGGTTTTCGACCAAAATGAGGGTCGCTTTCAATGAATTTGATAATACAGTCTGTCAGAGAGTGTCCGGCACTGACAATTCTTCAACAACCGTTAGGTTTTGGGCAAAAAACGGGCAAAAAAGGGGCAAAAATGGTCTACATCGTCGCTATTCAGAATCCTCGGCTAGAATCCGATGCCTTTGTCAACTTGTGTATACCGGAGTGTTCTAAGATGATCCACAAAGGTAAATTATGTGTTTGACCCAGCAAAAACTGCATAAAAGTTGCTAAAAATCCGCCGATTTTGAGACTTGACTCGATCAGAATCAGAATCCTGTCTCAGAATCCTTTAGAAGCGTAGAAACTGTTTCCTGATTGACGGCACAAGTCGGCCTTGATATCTTCTAACAATTTCTGCTTTTGGAATGGTCAAAAACGGTCAAGAAAGCGCTAAAAACGGCAAAAATCAAAACTGTGTTAAAAATCATACCAGAACGGATTTACTGCAACAGTCGCAGTAAATCCGTTCTGGTATCTTTTTCAAGCACAAATGGTTTTTTGTCTGTTTATGCCGTAATTAGCTTGTTTCCAATGGTTTTTCAATCTAAATAGAGTAAATGAGACACGCTGAATCCGAAAATGTCAGTTTGAACACAATTCAGAGGATTCTAAGGATTCTGGAGCACGGATTCTGAGTGTTTTCAAGAACCGTCCAAAAACTTGCGGTTTTCGACCAAAATGAGGGTCGCTTTCAATGAATTTGATAATACAGTCTGTCAGAGAGTGTCCGGCACTGACGATTCTTCAATAACCGTTAGGTTTTGGGCAAAAAAAGGGCAAAAAAGGGGCAAAAATGGTCTACATCGTCGCTATTCAGAATCCTCGGCTAGAATCCGATGCCTTTGTCAACTTGTGTATACCGGAGTGTTCTAAGATGATCCACAAAGGTAAATTATGTGTTTGACCCAGCAAAAACTGCATGAAAGTTGCTAAAAATCCGCCGATTTTGAGACTTGACTCGATCAGAATCAGAATCCTGTCTCAGAATCTGTTAGAAGCGTAGAAACTGTCTCCTGATTGACGGCACAAGTCGGCCTTGATATCTTCTAACAATTTCTGCTTTTGGAATGGTCAAAAACGGTCAAGAAAGCGCTAAAAACGGCAAAAATCAAAACTGTGTTAAAAATCATACCAGAACGGATTTACTGCAACAGTCGCAGTAAATCCGTTCTGGTATCTTTTTCAAGCACAAATGGTTTTTTGTCTGTTTAAGCCGTAATTAGCTTGTTTCCAATGGTTTTTCAATCTAAATAGAGTAAATGAGACACGCTGAATCCGAAAATGTCAGTTTGAACACAATTCAGAGGATTCTAAGGATTCTGGAGCACGGATTCTGAGTGTTTTCAAGAACCGTCCAAAAACTTGCGGTTTTCGACCAAAATGAGGGTCGCTTTCAATGAATTTGATAATACAGTCTGTCAGAGAGTGTCCGGCACTGACGATTCTTCAACAACCGTTAGGTTTTGGGCAAAAAACGGGCAAAAGTGCTCTACATCGTCGCTATTCAGAATCCTCGGCGAGAATCGGATGCCTTTGTCAACTTCTGTATCCCGGAGTGTTCTAAGATTATCCACAAAGGTAATTTTTGTGTTTGACCCTGCAAAAACTGCATGAAAGCGCTAAAAATCCGCCGATTTTTTTTTTATTTTTTCAGAATCCTGTCTCAGAATCCGTTAGAAGCGTAGAAACTGTGTTCTGGAACGGAAGTCTTGAAAGTGTCATCGTTTTGCTAACTAATACGAAACATAAATGACAGATAAAAAATAAGCATAAATACTTCAACAGTTCTTTATAAAATAGTTCTTTATTTCTCCACAAGTTCATCATTACAATCACGAATAATGATGGTAATCAATGTATGCGACATTATTTTTCTCTACATAATTAGGATAGACTTGATATCAGCTGATTTGGTCAGCCAAATAATAATAAGAAATAAATTATATTTGCAAAGACAGGTCAAGAGAATACCACAATATTTCAACCCAAATCAGATCAACTTGAAAGAAGTGAACAAATGTGGGTTAAAATAACAAAAAAGACACAAAAACATACGCCGACACCGCACCAGAATTAGTAGAAAATTTGAAAATCGATTAGTAATAGTTCAGTTTTGGCAGGGCCGTGAAAAAGCACGGCGTATCGATCGATCTACGGCAAAATACCGGTTGGTTTTCAACAAATCCGAATAACAGCTCGCGTGAAGTGTCAGATGGTACAATAGAAGAGAGGGGAACCCAGATAACCGACATAGAAAAGGAGTTTTATTAAAACAAGGCTTGCGCGGAACGTAAATCGTCTCACTGTAGATTAATTTATAAGAGTCAGCACAAAACTGCGCAGCATAGAAGTTGACAGATGACATTGCAAATAAGTAATAAATAAAGGGAAACAGGCAAAAACACGCGAGCAGACGGGGTATTGAAGAAAGAACCTCAATTTCCCGGGGCGCCAGTAGATTGATCGACTAATTGTCAATCCTGTTCACCGTCCTCGAATTCGAGGTCGTCCAAGTTGATGTCATCAACATTGCCACCCGTGCGGTTGCTGGCCACATCCGAAAGCGTCGATTCAGGGTCCACGAAGTTGTCGTCATCGGACCATGAGGTGGACTGAAACGTCAACTTGATCATTAAATCACATAAAGACAAGTAAATAAAACCAACCTCATGAGTAGACTGGGTGCTTACAACATCGGGGTTGTTGCCGGCAGCGGGAACGACATCAGGCTGCGTCGGGGACTCCGCTTCCTCCTCCTCTTCTTCTTCCTCTTCCTCGTCTTCAGATGGAACAGCCGGCGGCGGATCGCGATAGGCCGCAGCCGACGTGGACGAAACGTTGACCGGGGAAGCCTCCTTGGCAGGATACGGGGTCTTGTCGACTTCCTCAGCCTTTGAAATGCCTTGTTGAGCAATGTGAACAGGCGAGTTGAGAGACGCATCCCTCTGGACCGGAGCACTGCGAGGAGGAAGCTTGTCAAAGTCGACGAGTCCGAAGTCATCGAGATGAAGACGGCCGGATTCAACTTCGGCCTTCAATTCTTCAAGCAAATTGCGTTCGCCCACGGGAGGAACGCGGGCAGTCGCGGGAACTGGCGGTTCGGTCTGCTTGAACTTGAGGTAGCTCTCGGAAGCCAGAGCGTCGTTGATGCCAGGGAAGAGGTTGGGGTACAAGACGGGGTCAGCAAGGCTTTCTCCGATGTTCTGAAACAGACTATTTAGCATCTTTAAAAGAAGCAACAAAACAAAACCAACCTTCTGGCTGAGGCCAGCAAGCGACTCGGCAACCTTGGCACGCCACATCGATATGACCATCGGAACCTTGCTCGGACAGTAGGTATGGGCAAAGAAGGCAGCCTCGGGCAAACGGTCAGTCTCACAGAGAATGCTAAGGCACTTATCGGTATCGCCACTCAACATGTAAGCTTGGAAAGCAATGTGGGACTCGTTAGCTTCACGAGCATCAGTAGCCAGCTGCTTCATGAGCTGAGGAGAACCGGAGGCAGAAGCCAAGATGAGCAAGCCACTGTAATCGCGAGCACGACCCATGCAGTAGGAAGCCAAGGCAAGATCGCCCTTCAAGTTGGCAGCCTGCGAAAGCTGCTTCCACTTCTCATCGCTCTGGGCAACAAGGGCCAACTCCTTGGCGATTTCAAGCTCGCCGAGGTTGAGAGCCAGTTCAAAGCGGTGCTCCGGATCGGCAGTAACAGCCATAGCTTGACGACGATAGCCTTGCTTCTCGAGGAAGTGAGCAACACGGGTACGCTGATCCTTGGGGATTTCATTGAGAAGCTTGTCAGCGGAGTCGAAATCGCGACGCATGACGGCAGTTTGGTACTCCAAGACGGAGAGAAGCAGCTTGTAAGAGACGATGTTGTGGTCCTTGTCGCACAGGTAGACACGGTTATCCTTGTGGATGTAGCCGAGCTGAAGAAATACAATTAGTATGTTGCAAAGTGGGGTAAAGTGGTAAACTAACCAAGTAAAGTGGACGGAAAGAGTGAGCAATGGTAACGATTTCACCGCCGACATAGTAGTTGATGCGATTGGAGGCAGTCGTGAAGATGAAGCAATCGCCAACCCAGATACCGGTCTTGACAACTTCGTCCTGTTCGCCGATAACCTCGAAAGCGGTCTCGATACCGTCAACGGTGATGTCCTCCTCGGTGGCATTGGCAACAGCATCGGAGTTGTACTTGAGGATGTAGAAGGAGTCTTCGCCAGCAATGGCAACAAGCTCGCCATTTTCAGACCAGTAGACCTTCTTGGCGGCGATCTCAACGCGACGGACGAGAGCCTGGGTCTCCCAGTCGTAGAAGCAAAGCGACGAGTTAGAGCGAGCGGTGAGAAGGTGACCGCCGTCGATGCCGGACACGATGATGTCGGTCTTGATCTTGGCGACTTCCTGAAACTCAGACTGTAAAGCCAGCTCAATGATCGATCATATAGTTCACCTTGAAGTTCTTGAAGATAGCAACAGAAGTGCTGCTTTCACGAACAGCGTAGATGCTCGGATCGGTGCTCCAGACGAACTCCAAGCATGAACCGAAGGCCTTGTTACGCAGAGCCATGGCAGTGTAGACGATGTACTCGCCATCGCCGCAGGCAACAACAAAACGGCCATTGGACGAGTGAGACAAGGTCTGGGGGTAGATCTCGCAGGCGCCCATATCCTTGACAGTCAAAGCGAGACGCTCGCCATCGGGAATAGCGTCAAGGGTAGGCTGATCGAGAGTCTTCAAGTTGGCTTGCTGCATTTCCGAGTGCTTCGCCCAAAGGATTTTGCCGGAAGCATCCATGGAGACAGCGGGCTCCTCGCGACCAAGCTTGATCGTGACGCTGCCATCGTCGTAGCCGATAGCAAGGGTGTTAGAGCCCTTCAAGGCAGTGATGCACCAGACGCGCTCGAGGCCGTAGTTGAGGGTGGTTTCGAGGCTGAAAAGAGACAATTAGCCACGTTTCAAATGTTAGAAAGATAGTAAACAACAAACCGATAAGTATTGGAATGCCAGAGACGGACAGTGGAATCCTCCGAGCCGGTGATAATGATAGGCAACTCGGGGTGGAAGCAAACGGCCGAAACGTTGTGAGCATGGCCATCGAGGGTGGCAACACAGGTCTTGTTTTGGTAATCCCAAATCTTGACCAGTCGATCATCAGCTCCCGAGATCAGGTACGGCTTGTCGCCACCGTGGTAGTAGTCCACGCAGTTGACACCCTTCTCGTGGCCTTCGAGTGTGAAGTTAGGCGTGGGGCTGCCGAACTGCCAGACCTTGATGGTCTTATCCAACGAAGCCGTGGCGAAGGTGTTGTTGTCCTTGGGGTTAATTACAAGCTGCATGACGTAATGAGTGTGGCCTGAAGGGAAAATTTATATATATGACTCATAAGCTAAGTTACAACTCACCTTCAAAGGTCTGCTTCAACGTCCACTTGTTCTCCCAGTCCCACAATTTGACCATCATATCATCGCTACTGGTAATAACGAAGGGCTGAGTGGGGTGAACTGCGATGGACCGGAGGTAGTCAGAGTGGGCTTCAAACTGATGCACTCGTTCGAGCGTGTTGTAGTTGAAGATGCGGATGTGCATGTCGTCGGAACCCGTGACGATCCAGCTTTTGCGAGCGATAAACTTGGCAGCACGAACTGGCAGCTCGCATACTTCGAATGACTTCACCAATTGCTGGTTCTCGTAGTTCCAAATGTGGACATTGCCATTGTACAGCGAGACGAGCATCCATGGCTCAGTCGGGTGGATGTCGGTCGACTTGACCCGATCCGACCGCGCAAGCAGCTTACGATTGACGTCTAACTTCATCGAAGCTTCTGCGTTGAGGATACCCTAGAAAGACAATACAATTAGAGCCGGAACACGAAGAGACACTTCCAACAAGACGACTGACGACAATGCAAAGACCGCGAAAGACACGTCATCTAAAGCTCAGGGAGTGTAAACGCGAAGGTGTTATATCCAAATCGGGTTCAATTAGACCTGTGACAGATTGGCAAAAACGTGAAAGCCACGGGGCAAGCTTAATGATAAGACGGTCAAAATCCACGACGTCCACGCCACAATGACTGCACGACACGACCAAGTACACACAACCGAACCGTAGTTCGCCAACTCAGAAAAGCAACCACGTTTCGCGGCGAGAGTGTTCTCGTGAGGGACCGCCGGCTTGTGCGTGCTTTCGATGTTCCGTCGTCTTCCTTTGCCGTCGATTGCCCGTTGTTTATCTTATTTTATATATCTTTTTCTCGCCGATCGATGCAGAAGAACAGTTTCATCAATCCTGCCGTCAAAATCTACTTGAAAATGAACTTGAAACAGTTTCTTCCTCATTTGCAGTCAATGTCAATCACTTATATATATAACTTCGATCTGCACAAGCGTCCCGCAATATTTTACTGCTCTTCTATATCCTCACAACCAATCAAAATAAAATCAAAATACATAAATTAAGCTTTCAACCGTTTACATAGAATCAATGCGAGCCCGCTTCTGGTCCTTTGTCGGAAACGGAGTAGGAGTTCGGCGGAAAAGGCGATTACGGCGGCGGCGACGAACGGGAGTGAGATTTTCGGACGGCGCGGGGTCTTCGGGAGCGTTATCCGAGGCGTTCCACAGTTCGGGCGGGGACCCTTCTTCGAACCAGTGGTCGAGTTGGCCGTTGATCGGAGACACTTCCTCGACGAGGACGAATTCACGGACGGCTCCCTCGTCCGGTGTGGATGTCGCCAGGGGCACGAGGACCATCATGCGAGGAGGGGTTTCGGGGCCGTCAGTGATAGCAGGGCGGTTTTGGTAGCCCATCCAAGCCATGAACTTTCTGAAATAGGCAATATGACTGATATATATATATGGCAAAGTTCAAGATAAGACTTACTTGAGGATTCCGGTCGGAATGGGAGCAGACTGGGGCATGTCGTCGGAATCGTCGATATAAACCTTCGGGGCTCCGAAAACAAATTGGCGAACACGATCAAGCACCGACAAAACCTGCATTGAGTCTTAACCGTCTCGTTTCACTCACTGCCTTCAAAACAAAGGAGCTCAGCCGATAGCAGTAAAAAATTATCATATGCAAATTTCTATTTAATTGAATGTGTGTGCACGGAAGGTTGTTTTTCTCACGCAGTTTCTTATGCTGATCTGTTTGTACTTTTGTGGCTCTATGCTAGGCGACAGTGAATTAATATGTACACTTTATTTTATCAAAACAGTTTTGCTTATTATATGCAATTAATAGACAAAAAACAACAACCCGTAATTACTTTTTCTTATCCCGTCTCTTTGTAATATCCTTTCTCTGCTTTTTGTTGACTTGAGGGGCTCCCATTAGTCGAGACAAGAAGTTTGTGTTTACCAGAGGGCGATTTCTGAAAGTGGTTGTTGAACATCAGTTTGCTTGCTTATGAAAAACGTACCTCTTCTCAATTCCTCCACTTCCGCCTGACCGGTTGTTCTCAAACCGACGACCATCTTTGATCAGCGCTTCCTTTGCTTGCTTGAGTAATGCTTCCTGTTCCTTTGCTTTGACCAGGTCATTCTGAGCAGTTTTAGACGATGTTGGTTCGCCAGAAGTCGGTTTGGCGGTTTCTTGGGACGTCATTTTCAATGCTGTTAACAAATTATTACAGTTTTTCATCTAACAACTTCTTTCTTGTAGTATAAAATCGAATTTTACGATGTTTTCCCCACAATGTACCAACTCAATCCAAATAAGGTTATTTCGCAGTTTTATTTTTGGGTTATAGGAACCGCTAATACATAAGTGAAATAAGACTACATACGTATACTCGTTAAAAGAGTGCGCTTCATCCATTGCACACAGATATAATAGGAACCGATGAGTGGACCTCTCTTGTTGTGTGATCCGACCCGTTACAAATTTTTCAAGGGAAGTCTTAGAAGGAAGAAACTAATGCATCCTGGTTCCAAAAAGACGGCGTAACAGTAAACAAACAGACAAAAAAACAATGATTATTAGTAGTTAACTTTTAAACAGAGTGAAGGCGCCGCTGGTATGAGCAAAGGAGGTTTAGTTGGGTTATCAGGAAGACTTATTTACTTTTTTAACTTTTGATAACTTAGATCCTAAGTTCAGACGGACAGATCAACTGTTTCTTCAACCATGCCGCTGTCAAGGGAGTTGAAGCTGAGACGACGGTTAGTTGGGGCGGGTGTGCCGCTACTTGAAGTCGAACCGGCAGAAACGCTGCTCACCCCGGATGAAGTCCCATTCTGATGGAGTCTGCTCACTCCGGCTGTCGACGATGAAGGCCCTCCAGGGCTGTCTGCGATCGATCCGCTTCGGGCTCCGGTATCCAAGGCGAAGGAGGCGCCGATATTGTTGACCGGAGGTGTATCCAAATCGGGCAAGCCGCTATCACGCTGGGCATCTGCACGCGCCAGACGGCTGCCAATCAGGGAACGCTGCGACATCGGGTCCTGCTTGTCCAATTCGAGCTCGATTCGGATGCTCTCCATCTCTGTCGATTCCATGACCGATTCGCGGACATCTGCCAGGAAGCGACAGCTGCAAGGCTATTTATTAGGAACGTTTCAAATTTTTGAAAGTCACAAATTGAACCTACCGATCATCATTATTCTTCGCATTGAAGATGAGTGTTTCGCCATCGGGACACTGGATGTGCACGCCAAAGGGGTACAGCTGTGTCTGGAACGTGGACACTTTCAAGCCCACTAGCGACGTCCAGTATCGAAGTGTGTATTGCGCGACGGGTTTCTTCTTCGTAAGAATTTTTGCGACGAGCATGAGATCATTAAACAAGAAAATCTCGCGCTGGTGAGCCGTGATTGCTTGCTTTCGATTGACGTCCGTTACTTGGTGCAGCCGGCAGTAGCAGATCAGGCGTCGATGCGGCTCGACAAGCTTCTAAAAAATCAATTGAGTTTAGTTTGCGTCACTCGTCACTCACACCAGCTGTGTTTGCAGGTGCAAAAAAATAACTGCAAAGAAAATCAAATCAACTAACCGGTTTGTCTTTGCCGACAATGCTCTGATCGACCTTGATGACCTGTGTGACGTGATCGGTACCCGGTTTAAATTCACGCGTTTTGATTCGTTCATAGATGCCGAGAAGCCAGTCCTCCGGCAACAGCTTGCCGTTCTCGATGCCTCGAAGATTGTGGATGAAATCTTCTGGCTTCATGCGTCGAGAATCCTTGAGGGATGGAGTGTGTAAATCCGTATTCAACATAATTACTGCGAAGGCGATCACATAGATCATATCCGTGTTGAGGTCACCGGAGAGGCTGTCGGGGTTGCATGTCATGTAGCGCTTGCCGAACGCCTGAAAAGAGTGAACTTTATTCATCGACCCTATCAACGAGCGACATTGTCATTGCTTTTGATATTTCTCGCATTAACATTTAATGAACTGTCGTAAAAGACTGACCTGCATGATGTGATCGATCTTTTGTGCTTCACCCGGAAGCCGGAAGAATGTGAGCATGTGTCGTAGGGCAACATCGACTTCCATTTTGTACATGTCAATTTCATTGATGAAGCAGCTGAAAAGAATTTGCCGTAGGTCAAACGGGTCACATTCATCAGTTAGACATTCTTTAAACTTACTCGAGGACATTCGCATGGAAGGGTGAATGGAGAGTACCCAAAAATTCTCCAATCATCTGCTTACTCAGCCCTCTTCGGCCGAGGAAAAGCTTTGCGACTGCCTGAGGGGTGTCATCGACGAAGCCCCAATTAATCAGTAAATGTAGACCGCGATCGGGTTTTCTAGAAAAGGCACGAATTGAAGTAAAAATTTTCTTAAGCCCCGAAAAACGTAAAAACAAAACTTACTTGTTGAAGAAATTCAACGCTATCCGATACCATCGTCGGCGTTGTTGATCCGACAACATTTGTTGCACAGCCTGCGGATTGAGGGAATGGTTGGGGGTTGGAAGTTCGGAGCTACAAAATGGGAACCATGAATACTCGCAAAAAAAGCATAATCGGTATCGGGAAAAAGTCACATAGCGTGGATCGTGACCGTCTTTATCAGTAAAAGCAAAGGGGTGCATGCATAAAGGTAAACGTTTAGAGGTCTCGGCTTCTTTTCACAGAAAAAGCATGCAAGAAACGAAAAAATACCTTTTCATCGTACTTGACATTACCCCCGGAGATAAACATGACTGAGTGAGGGTTCGAAAAACCTCTGGCTAAACAATCCCCTTTAGCGAGGCGACAACGCAGCTGTTTGAGGTCCAGTGTGACCCAGAGGGCGCGTTGTTTCGATTTAATCATCGCGTTTTTCTTCTTTTATTCATTTTTAATCACAATGATCACACGAAGCGAGCGTGAGATGTTAGACGAAGACTGGCACGGGAAAGTTTTGGAAACTTAAGGGAGCAAAACAAAACACCACCAAAACATCGAAAATAAGTGGAAAGAAGGAAGTTTCAAAACTGATAATTTTTGATTTTCAAAGTAAGGAGACAGCTAATTGAATAATAACATCAAACAATGATACATGTGAAAACTAGAGTAGAAAAAAACTAAAAACAGGCGTCGAAACATGTAAACAGACAAGCGGGGGCAACGCCCCGGAAAAGGGTGTCCGAATGGAAAGTACTGTTGTACAGCTACGATCGCCCTTGTTTTACGGAAGCAAAAAACCAGCAAAATCGAAGCCGACGGCTACTGATTCACAAAACAAGCGATATGTAAATGGTCGGCGTTTGATCCCCTCTAACCACGCGTATTATTGCGTCCGTTGACAAGTGCGTCACAAATTACATAGAAAAAAAGCCGCAAACATCTGAAAACCCGAGGACAAAGGACGTATAAATCAACGTTAATGATGCCACACGGTTGGGATCTAAATTAACGCCAGTCGAAAGGCGAGAAATCAGATCGGAGAGCAACTGATGTGCGCAGGCGGGATTGATTGAAAAAAGTTCACGAAAGAATGTCTGACGCAGCCTATGAACATCATGTAGACTCTCGAGCGCTTTCTGATGCCTTAATTAGCGTCATTTGGGGTGGACGGACAGAACGACCGACCTATCAGTATCACATGCGAGAACGGATGTTCCCCCATATCAATCACATGGGTGGAAAGAAGTGCGACGACAAAAAAGGAGCTTCGATTTGACACGCTTGCGCGCTCTTCGATTTGTCGCTTGTTTTTATTCTTGACTTTTTAGTTAGCGATCAAGCAGACGACGTCTCAACGAATAAGAACAATGACACCACGGGAGGGGGAGATGAACCGGACTCCCCCAATATTGCCAGAGGCCCTTGGTGGGGGTGGTGACGACGATGGTCGATGTTGAAGGAGAAACGGAGCTGGCGTTGGGCCGCAGGCAGCAAACACTAAGACAAACTAAGACTGGGGTGGAAGCAAGCTAGGCGGGTTTGAGCCCCCAAAAAAAGCTATCGGTCTATCCGCCTGAAACGATCAGACGCGAGAAAAAATTGGTCGACGGGAACCTGGGGAGTGCTCTGAATGCGTAGGGAAAATGAAAAGGGCAAGCTAACGGCTATCTATTCCGAGTTCTGAATGTTTCAAAATATATCCATACATCAAAAGGGCGCGTCCAAGCGAATGCCAGCCAAGCCTGTGGAAACTGGCTCCGCCGACTACGCGTTTTACAACAAAGCATTTTTCAAATAACAATGTCAAAACCGCGATCTGCTGCTGGCAAAACATGTCGCAGATCAATGTCCTCGCCGAACACGAACACGCAAATTCATGATTGTCAACGATCGGTCGAAAGTCGTCCATGATGCACATTTTCAAAGTACAAAACAGCCCGCGCCAACGCCCGACAACCCGATCGTATCACTGTCAATGACACCTAGTCAAAATACTGGCGTCAAATGTGATATATAACACGACATGTGCAAAATAGCATGGCATTTACGGTTACTGCAAACGACTCCGGGTACCCGTAACGGAAAATAAATTTTCGAAAAAATTCGAATACCCGGTCGAAGTGACGGAACGATTAGCGGCTTTGATTGCTGCTACTTTAGGCTTAACGATCTGATGTGAGGAACCTATTAGAATGACGCCGGTACTTTGGCCTTTTTTAAAGAATGTGCAAAAAACTTCCGCAAAAGACGGGAAATACAAAAGAAAGATGGAACACTGTTTAGTGGTCATGTTTAAGCGCAATAAGCTCACAAAGTAAAGAAGATTTAAATTGAATGGGTTTTTTGCACGAATAGAATTTGCTCGCACTTTCTTTGTTGTTAGTCATGGTAAAGGGAAACGTATGACGAGCAAAACCAGAGCGGCGGTTCGAATTTTCAATGTTGCAAACGTCGTATTCGTCGTAAATTTCAAAAATACTACTACAAATTCAAAGGCTGCGGTGAAACTGCAACCGGGCACAACGACACTAGGACCTTTAGGAATAGACAATGACTTGCGGCAACAACAAACAACAAAATTCAGGCAAAATGTAAGGGGAGGAAGGAAGAGGGAAACCAATGCGCGACGACGTCGTCAACCAATTCGCGGGTATCCCGAAAAGCAGCGGGGGCGCCAAGGAGTGAAATGAACGGAAAGATATATTATTTGTAACTGGGTGGACAACGAAACGACATCGTGTCTGGCAGGAGTGGGGAAGCAAAAATAATCATACAAAAAGCACGCCTTTTCCCGATTACGGACAACCGATTGAGGACACATGGCGTGCGCCACACACGCGCAAAGTGGCTCCAATATCGGTCGGTCGTGGCTGCAAATCCGGCCCTCAAACAAACAGCGCACCGGCACGGTCATCGATTGTAGTGAATGGTTGTCGAGACGAGGTCAGCAGCTGTTCGAGCTCTCGGTGCATTGCTTTTTGCGGCAAATATGAGAAAAATGGCAAACAATCGCCACCCGCGAGGTTGTTTCAGATGGGTGGTGGGAGTTTACTGTTCACCGAACATTCATAAATAAGTCCTTTTCTTACAAGCCGCTAGCTAAGCTCGAGAAAGGCGCCCACAAACACAAACCTCGCACGACGACGATAACGGCACTCATTCGAACCACGCGGCACACATTTTTCAAGAGCTTCCAAAAAATTTTCCCAAAGAAGCAATTTGGCAAATTGAATCAGACACCCCAACTTGGAAGCGACAAAAGTGTAAAACTAAGGAATTGAGGACGCTCAGTTCAAGCCATAAAAACTCAATCTACAAGATGACCGTATAGGGAGGGCGAAAATCGTATAAAGTCAGTCACATAAAGTCTGGGAAAAAAGAGATGCCGAACAGCCTAAAGTCAAAAGGCAGTAGGACATTAAAGGCGAGAAGAAAGTGATTTTGCGCCTTCCTAAAATGGACGAAAAGTAACAGCATTGGGCCGTCCTTGGGTGCTTTGAGGACTTTCGGTCCGTGAAGCCACTTCCGATGTAATGCATAAATACGGGCTGCACCATTTTTGTGGGAATAAACATTGCCGTTCACAAGTTTGAGGGATAAAACGTAACGTGAACAATGCTTGATTTTTTGCTCCTTTTCCGGTCACCGTTCAAAAATGCATAGAAACTTATACGAGACCGAAACCGAAATAATGGCTAACCGAAAATAGAAAACTATAAAGAGCGAAAAAATAAGGAGCGTTCGTTCTTCGGCGAAAGCGGTAAAACTCGACAAACTCGTGAGACCTCTAAACGATCAACAAACACGCAAAGGTGAACAAAAAAGGAAAAATAAATCGAAATAAAAGGTAAAACCAACCAAATATTGGATGTTTTGTGGTGTGGCCCGACAGAGTGGTTCCGACGATCCATGCGAGGTAGACTGTTCGTGAAGTAGGCCACAGTGTGTCCATTTTGAGCCAGTGAAACTGGCATTCGAGGCGGGGCATCAGTGAAGTCGGTCGAGTCTGATCCTTGCCGTGGCACCCATACACTCGGTGTAGTGCCAGTGGCGACGACTAATGGCTGTTGGTGGTCAGAATGCTTCATTGGCGGCGTGAGGCCGATGCTTCGTCGAGCTGGCGATCCACCGACGAAATGTCGTGGAGACAGCATCTGTGAAGGGGGTAGGGTTTGGTTTGGCAACGGCGATGACACAGTGATGACACGTCGTTGGGCCAAGCGTGGAGACATCAACTCGATGAAGGGTCGTTGTTGGGCTTGGAGTGGCAGGGGTTCGACCGGTCTCGGTGATGGCGGTGATCGGGAGTGGAGGGGTGATTGGAACTGGGGGGTCGCTCCGTTTGGCGATAATGTTCCTGACTCAAAGCCGCCCTGAAGTTGCGGACGATGCTGGTTTGGGTGCTGTTGCGGTTGATTAGGAGCTGAATCCGGGGTGCATTGCTCGGCTCTCAATTGCGCGCGCAAGGAAGTAGTGATAGGCTGCTGGTATCTGAAACTCAAACAGTAGGTAATAGAAAGCAGCGAAAAAAAAGGAGAACAGATTAAAAAATCAGTTTTCGCTTCCTCCCCAATCTGACCGAATCGGACACCCGCCCCTAAGGCTGTAAAAGCCGTTACTTGTTGATTTCATGATTCAATGACGGTGGCAGCGCTATGTAGGTAGCTATTTTTTGCACCCAAATAAATCCAAAAGTTTCCCCGTGGCGACGACCAATTACATCGACACACCGTTAGTTTTTTATGCCCTCCCCCTCCCGCCGTGTGGACCCTCGTAGCCGCAAATGATGGTCACAGTGACATTTACCAAACTGTCAAACCGTCAAAATGAGAGATAATTCGCTTCTCCCAGGCCCTCAGGGAAAGAAAAAGCTATCATTAACAAAGTAAACGATAGGAGTGTCAATGGGATAAAAAGTCAAGAAAGAAACCCGTGACGACAAAAAACAAACCTTAACGTTGGTTGGGAAAGGGCTAGCTTGCGCATATACAGCTGACGATCGCCCATGGCGTCAGAAGCTGGTGTGGGGAATTGACCGCGTCGACGACCAGGCTGTCCCGGATGTTGGAGGACCTGTCGGAACTGCTGCTCCAGGCGGAATCGTCGGAAAGTCCGTTGAATGCGTGTTGCCGCGGCATGGGCTCGAATGCGGCCGCCGTACTTTCGCTCCAAACACTGCAAATCAAAATGTATAAAGCAGATGTAGCGTGTAGAACAACTTCCACTTGAACAAAGTCCCACCACCTCAACCTCAATTCAATGGAGGAAGAGCTGCCGAAAGCGGTGCCGACAAAACTTACTTGGACTTTGGCACGAGATATTTCGTCCGAAATTTCGTACGACGTAAACATGCGACTCGAACTGGCGGAGATGAGTACGCCCGATGCCGGAGGTCCTTTGAAGCCGGAACCGCCATTGTGTCCCGACTGATGCCGATTGCGCGGCGAGATGCTCGAGGCTTCGCCGACACACTGTGGATAGTAACCGGTCAGCATCGTCGAGACAGTTTACCACATTTGAGGGGAGTGCCACGAAAACAAAGGAACAAATCAAGCAGATACGACGCTGTAAAAGATAAGATTACTGTGAGTCCACTCCTTTGGCGTGTAATTCCCGCGGAAAAGGTCGGTTTTGATATCGGGAGTGCCTCGTAAGGGTCGGGAAGTGAGCGAACAATTTTCTCGAATAAAAATAACTGTGTGAGTGCGCATTTGGTCATTGAGCACAACGAACGGAAACAAAACTTAATGGCCCATGGCGCAGGTATATATGCCTCACATAAGTAACAGACACGCGGAATATGAGTTAGACCACCAGTGTGAGGATCAATGACACTAAAAACATCCGTTGCAAGGGAGCTAGACACCCAAAAGTGGTGGGAATTGGGCTTTGATACCAACATTTAATGGGGACTCGGTCCGCGAACATAGGCTTTATGCTTTTTAATAAATCTCACGCAAAATAAAAGGTTATAACATTCGAAATCAATCAACTCTGATAAACACCACACGCAACCGTGCAATTTTCTCAAGGTACACCTTTCTAACCTTTTATAAAAGTGACGGTAATACGTCTGAATCACGCGAAAATCCTATTTTAGTTGAACATTTGAATTGTGTGCAAACATTTTGTTTGGGCGTTAGACAATTATCCCTTGAGAAAACCCATTTTGAAAAGAATGCCAAGCATGCATGCAAGTGAAAGTGCAAGAAATAAAAAATAATAACAGACTAAGCCGATGTTCATGGTGGAATTATGGCATAAAAAAGTCCCACGTATGAGAAGTTAGAAGCTGGAGTATTTATAGGAAGGGCGCAGACAAAGTTAAAAAAAAGGGGTGAACAAGCTAAGCTAAGGATGAAGAACAACTACCACGTTCAGGGAGAAAAACCCTCTACACCATCACCCTATAACTTGCATGACAAATCTATGAAGCTGACTCCAAACAAGTTTGTTGCGCATAGATTTTTTCTTTCCTCGTCGAACTATTTTAACACAAGTTTCCACGTAATGAATGACGAATGTAAAAGAAACGAAAGTGAAAAAGTTGAAATTTAAAAGCAATCAGTTTCGAATTGGCGTTGATATTTTACGTTGGGGTTAAACGGATGGCGGTGTTCAGATGCAAAAAGGGCCATTTAACAAATCGTTAAAGTTGATGCGATGGAAAAACTAACTCGTTTATGTTGTATGTACATGCACGACAATCAGATGGGAAAAAGTACCTCCGAATGTGAGAGGGACGACAACCGGGAAATGGGTCGCGCGACCCCCAGGGGCAGTTGACGATCAAACATACGTGGTTTCATGTTTTCGGCCGGGGTAGTTGATGTTTGGTAGTTGATACGGTTTTAGGAATACCACCCGCAAATATATTACTAAACATTAACGACGCGCACTGTCATTCTCGCAATTTTTTGTTGTGTCTGCCCCGCCATCGTTCGTTCATTGCTTTCGCTTTGGAACGGTGCCCCGTGCTGGGGACCTTGGCCCCTTGGCTTGCTTGCATCTATGCCACTTTTGTCTCTGTGGCCGTCGGCCCAACATGCAGACTGCCGACGGCCCCTGCGCAGTATAGTATCGATTCCCGTGTCGACTTTGTTGAGAGGGAGGAAGACGGAGGGAGCATCCGGATGTAAGGGGGGACCCTCGGCGATGTCGTTGTCCGAGCTCTATGCGCACTCCGGGTCCAGAGGCCAATAGAATAGCCGCAGGGCAATGCAGGAGAAGTACGACCCTTGTTGCAGGGCAGGCGACCAGAAGTCGAAGAAGCACATCCCTTTCGTTGTCGCCACTTTTGACTATGTGCTCTTTTGACTGCCGGTGGCACGGCTGCTGCTGCTGCCAAACTTTATTTGGCCCCTGTCGTCGTCTTGAATGTCATCCACGACTTTTGGCACAATTTTCATAGATGGTAAATGTATATTTTTCAACGAAACGCCAGAGGTCGTCGGGTCGTCGTCATGGATGGGCAGCGAAAAGCGCGTGAACGGCATATCCGTTTTTCAAAGTTACCAAAAAACTGAAATAGGTCGGCCATAGGCAACAACTTTGGGGACAACACACGCGGGTCTCTAAGGAACGTTTGTAAAAATAGACCATACTGTGGCGGCATTGTCGTCGTTATAGTGTCAACGAGCCATCCACAGCCGGGCCACTTTTTTATCCAACGCCTCTCGAGATTGGCAGAATTCATAGAACACGTGACAGTGCCACCGATTTGCCGAGCATGATGAAGTCATGTTAACGTTAGTCACTTTCTAGCCAAACGTAAACTAGCACAATCACGATTTGAGTCAACTATGTATTATCGCCACATAGAAGTTGAAAAAACGCGGCAGACATGCACGATGTATGTGGACGGACATATCCATCCATTATAAACACGTCGAGTCATCATCGGCCAGAACGATGAAGATCTTTATCGTCACGTTCAATATTTTTGCATTGCAATGACACCAGCGGATATCTGTATGCAACATCAATGTTCGAACAGATACATCAATCGCAGGATACATACTTGTTTAAAGAGGAACTTCAATTCAAAGAACACCGTCCCACAAGTAAAAATTGAAAGCCACTAAGTAAGCTTCGCGACATGCAGATCAAAACATATGACCGTTGCGGTCAGCTCGGACATCTTCAACGGAGGTAAAAAAATTAATTCGCAATTTTAAGAGTGCGAACAGGTGCTACTTGGCTCGGAGCGAAAAGCAAAGGCGATGGGAGTGGGAGGAAAAATTTTGATTTATAAGTCGTCAGAAGTTTTTTAGCCTCAACAACCGCGTTTCAACTCGCTTTGATGGATTAAACGGGGGGCTATATGGCCGGAAGGGCAGCCGGTAGATGTTCTACGGCGCGGAAGTTTCTTCCGATGGCGGCAAAGGTTTCCTCGCCCCTCTGCAAATCGAACCAAATGTAAATACACGAAAAGCTTTCGCTTTCGTTTTCGAATTTCTTTGAAACCATATCCGACAACTTTTTTTTCACATGGCAATGTTGTAGTGGGATGATTATTTATCGGACCGAAAAGGAAATGGAAGAAAAAACGGAATGACTGGCACGTCAGCAACAATTTTAATGGTTTTAAATGTTCGAGGGATGAGGTCGTGCTGCGCGCAGATTATTCCATTTTGAAACCTCTTGAACCCATTGACAGGACGCAACCAAGCACATGATGATGTCCTCCTCCCGACGACGAAAATCCAATTTATAAGTGATTGGTTTGTTGGCTAATTCTGGCGAGCGATGCACATTGTAATGTGTTGCTGTGCATCCGAAGCCACAATACATTCATTCATCGACGCTTCGACCCGAAAACAAATAGGAACTGCAAAAATGGCATGGAAAAGGAAAACCCGCGCCATTCGAGGCAAACGGCAAATATGTAAAAACAAAGGAATCACTCGGGCTTGTCGGGAAGAAGGGCGGTTGTTCTCGGTGGAATAAAATGCCTAAGTTATAGCTCGTCAAAAAATGCATGGCTTATAAGTGACAGCCGTGGGTCGCCGCCAATCAAGGACCGCCGTCGGCATTGTTGTCTTGGAAGTGGTCGCGCCGATTATCCGCGGAAACACCATCGGCGAGAGGCTTTTATCTGTCTGACATTTCACTCTTTTTATTTCCGAACTCAATTTATTTTCATTCTTTCTGCGGGTAATGGAAACTAGAAGCCCTTTTTCCCATCCCAATCGAGGAAGACCGAAAAGCATAGGTCACAGGGCGCTGGCCTAACATCAGAATGCCGCCATTTGATATCCAAAGGTCACAAAGACGAATGAATCTTCCGTTCCGTCGACAGATTGCTTGCTGTTGTTCGATCAAACCGCGATCGAATCATTTGTTTAGAAATGCCAATGGTGTGGCTCCGACCCACGGCTACTCATCTGCCGAGCAGAAGAAGACTGTAGGATGAAAAATCGTTGCATCAAATCCTGCAAGTGTGCGAACACTACCAGAGCCAACTCAAAAAAACTATTGCCAAGCTTTGTGTAATAATGCACCACCTTAGCGACGACATAAAACGATCATCGTAAGCTTCAATCATCACCATCTCCAATTGCGGATATCAAATTGCATAGCCAAAAAACTGCGAAGAAAAAGTTTAATGCCAAATAGACAAAACACATTATGGAATGGAGACATCAACCATCAGTGTAATCACGAAAAAAGAAAATAATATCACCATTGGAATATCGATAATACGAAAGTAATAAAATTAGTATTACAACTTGAACGGCAATTTAAACAAAGTGAGAAAGTAAGAGAAGTGAAAAGCAATCAGATCGCTTTTGGTAGCAGCCCAATTAAATTGACGACTTATCAGATGGTTAATTAATATCGATTGCTTACGCACGGATCACAGTTATTGAAATAAAGGGAAACGAAAACCGTTGAGCACACGTGGGGTGATTACCTAATACATAAAAAGGGCGACAGAAAGATAAGCGCTGACATACGCTGTTTCAAAATGACAAAGGTCTGGAAGCAAGACCATCGATGTATGAAAGATATTCACAAGCGGACCACCTGAAGCAAGCAATAAGCTCTTAATAAGCGCAAATGACAAAAGTTAAGGCTGCAAACATACCAGTTCTGCGCTATCACTCGTGACATCTTCAAGAAAGGGGTTAGTGTTAGTCCGAGGAGGCTCGGGATCAAGGAAAGGGTTAGTGTTAACAGGAGGGGTCGTTATTGCAGGAGGTGGTGGAGCTGGGGAAGATGGATTCGAGGTTTTCTTCTCCACCGGAACGGGGGGTTGAGTTGGGGGTTTCAGGGGTAATGCTGGGGGTTTGCGTAATTCGGTATGTAATGATAAACCCGGTGCCATGGGCCTGTCGTCGGGGACTACGGGCGAACTTGCTGGGGATTTCGTTTCCGTGTCAATGCCGAGGGCCATTTTGCAGTAGACAGCGACGCACTTCCGGAGTAAATGGTACTGGGACTGAAAAAGGGATACAAAATGATGTGAACAGGACATCCGGACGGAGGTGAATAGTATTACCTGGGTTTGTACCATGGAAGTTCTTTGCCTTCTTAGATTGGACACAAGTTCTTTCACATTTAGTTGTTTTAGGGTCTAGAATGGTTACAGTAAGAAAAACCCAACTATTAAGTCAAACCAACCCTCTGATTTATCAAATCTCGAATAATCGTCAGCGCAATTACGGTGCCCGTACGTCCACAACCGGCGCTAAATATCAAATTATAAGACTTCATTAACAAAATCATCAAAAACAAACCTGCAATGAATTAGAATAGGTGAATCCGTAGTTCTCAATGTACACATTTGCTCAATTAGTTGTAGAACCTGCTTTTCTCCCTGGGGGCATCCATGATCGGGCCATTCCGTATAATGCAATTGCTCCGTTTCAAGAGTTCCATACTTCTCCGACTTTACCACAAGTGACCGATGCGAGAACTCATTGAAAACAGTTTCTTTGACGAAAGTCACAGCAAAGTCGCCAAACGTTCGAGTCTCACCCACATTCTTTGGCCAGTACATCTCGCACTTTGGCTGAAAAGTGCGAACCACGTGATGTGTTACAAATGTTTCAAAACGTCAGCTTTTCCGACAAAAAAACGTACTGTGAAGCTTTCAACGCATTTGCATAGCATTACGATTACATTGATCTTCTTCTGACATATCATGTGCCAGAAGTCTTCAACAGTTTCCGGTAACGGCGCTTGAGAAGCTATATACACGGTCGGTGTTTCGTCGGAAGTTATAACTGAAGCGTTTATATATCCTTCGGGGTTGGATGCCGTCGGTTCGAGTTGTACCCGGTTTGTGTTATCTTCAAAAGTTGTATTGTTATTATGGTCGTCAAAACAAAGACTTCGGATATATGAAGAGCCACTTACAAGGCAATATGTCCCGATAGCGGTTGCGGAGGAAATTGTCCGGTCGTTGTCCGATGGAACACGAATATTCTTCACTTTCTCGCAGATCTATTTGGTCTTTTCGTATATCCTGAAAGGAAAAAACAATTTGACAATCCAGATTTATATTTGGTAATAAAGCCACTCATACCAGGAATTGAAAATTCAACTTTTCAGAAGTACAGCTCTCATAGTCGGCGATATACGCTTCCATGACTTTCCTCTGGTCCGGCACCTCATCGCCACTCATTTCGGTAAATTCAGTATTAAAAATAATCAATATGAGGTTTGGAAACCGAATCGGAAGCAAGAACAGGCAGCGAGGTGGTCGCTATGCAAATTGCGCGCACTTGGCTGTGTTCCAGCTAGAAATTCGTTGCGAGTCGCACCGCGACTATGTGCACAGCATACTGTAGGTCTGGCTGCTTTGCGACGAGTGCTCAGTCTTTTCCTTGCGTTCAGTCCGGTGTGCGTCCTAAAAGTTGGGCTCCGCGTATTGATTTTCACCTCGCTATTTTAGCAGAGCCGTGCTTTCTACGTGACTTTGCTCGTATTAATTTAGCATCTGCGCGGCACATTTGTCACCAAATTTGCCGTCAGCGGCTCGGTCATGCATGTCTCGGCTTTTGTCGGATGTAAGAAAAAAAACAACACGCCGCTCGATTCGCGAAGGGTCGCAGACACGTTCGCGTACGTGCTCATCTGCATTTTGTGATTATCCTCGCAAATATACTTGTAATCACGCGTTATGGTCCGGAAGAAGCATGAATCCTAATCCGAGGTTTGAATTTCAGCTTGTGTAGCCGCCACTTTCACGATGTACTCCCAGCGCCTCGTCCTTCCCGTCACCCGCGCCCTCGTCGCTCGTATGCCGGCTTCGGCGCTCCGCGCTGAGTCCGTCCTCGCCGCGCGTTGCCTCCACACCACCGTCGCCCGTAAGGATATCGACTCCGCCGCCAAGTACATCGGTGCTGGTGCCGCTACCGTCGGTGTCGCCGGATCTGTAAGTACTTATCATCTCTCTCTGAAAATTATATATATTCCTCCTCCCCGGGGTCAGGTCACCAGGCTATATCCCCCATATCTCCTTATCCACATACGTACATATATACTAATCCGATATCCTTTCCAGGGAGCCGGTATTGGCAACGTTTTCGGTGCCCTCGTCATCGGCTACGCCCGTAACCCCGGCCTCAAGCAACAGCTCTTCTCGTACGCCATCTTGGGCTTCGCCCTCTCCGAGGCCATGGGTCTTTTCTGTTTGACCATGGGTTTCATGATCCTGTTCGCCCTCTAAGAAGGATGATCCCACAGGGTTATTGTGTTACCTATGTAGTAGGTGGATAAGAAGTTTGTAGTCTTGACAAAATGTCTCGATAAATATGATCTTATAAGATGGTTATCATGTCGATTGGGGCTTAGCACAGATTCGGGAACCACTTCTTCTCTATCAAAGCTTATCATGCATTGCGCGGTTAAAACATGTGTAATTCCTTCCGCCACAGGCAGTATGTCAAGGTTAATGATGAACTCCCAACGGGCCGAGGTAATCTCTTGTTCAAACTTCAGGGCGCGAGGTTGCTATGCGTTTTTACTCCGAAAAAATGAGTTGAATTGTGTTTCTTCCCATTGTTACCAGCGTGACGACTCCAAACATATTTGAAGCGTTTAGTTCTGAATGATCATTGTTGAGTGAGGCTAGTCAACCAGCCTGACTGACCCATTTTTTCCCTCCATATAGCGATATTTCGATGAGATGCAGTAGTTTATTTGCTTTATCTGCCTCTCTCCCGAATTAGCCAGTACCCCTCGAGAATCCTTCCATCTTCCCATCTATCCACGTGGCTTTCAGTCATTTTTCTGCGCCGAGAGCTAGATCTTCATTTTTGTACATACCCACAACATACAAACATGGTCTTCGTTTCAGTTGAAATGTCGTAAAATGGAATTGTCACCGAGTTTTTTCCCTTACTTGAAGAAAAGGCTGTCCGATTCCGATCAAGAGAGAGCCCTTGTCGTTGTTGTTTGATGTATTTTTTCCGTTGAGCCTTTTAAATGCGGTGTTTTTATTTCCTTTTTCACAGTACGAAAGGCGCGCCCCATGTCCGTAGCCTTTGATAGGTGCCAATTCACATACAAATGCATTGCCATACATACAAATCGGGACAAAATAGCCGTAGAAACCGCGTAGAGGCGCGTGAATCGTCGGAACCGGTCCGATTACCCGCATATCAGAGTTATTCCAGGACAATATTGACCCTGAAGCGCTCTTTTTGCGCAGCCCACGGGAAGTAAATTTGCAATTGCTGCGAAAACGCTTGTTCTACGCATCTTTTTGTATATTCATTCGCAAAATCTTGCACTGACGAACCTGTTCCGCCTTTATCGCGCTCTAGTTAGTTACCCTTCATTTGGCCATTCGCCGATGAAAGCGCCTTTAGCCTTCTTTTCACGCGACAAGGAATGCTTACCGCTCATTGTTTCATCTTGCCACTACTTTATTGCACTTCAATGGTGATGGTAGTATCACATAGCGCCATTAAACCGAATCGCTTTACTCTACCCCTCCACCGACCAGTCGACCGTAGCCCTAGCCCCCTATTTAGACGTTCGTTTCCTTCTTCATATTCATTTCTAGTCCATCATTAGTACCGCTCTTTGTAGCCGTTTTTCTGAGAGAGAAAAGATGGATCTCCTTCCGTTCACAATGAAAACGTTCACCGTTTCTAATTGCGTGGCCTTGGGGAGTGGAGATGGAGCATTCGTTCCGTTCATTAACCTGATATAAATTGCTGTTCCTTTTTTTTCTTTATCAGTTTCAAACGGTTTTGTTTCTACAGCCTTACACCTGCTCAAGAACGATAAATGGCTCCCAATGCGTACTACTTGAATGGAACTCGTCGCCCGACGTCTTCCCTCGGTTCAAGCAGCCCCACAAACTTTTCCAGTGGATATCAGAGCGCCCAGTTCTCCCCGAATTCGGAGAATTCATCAAATCATTGGAGGAAATCCTCAAATTACGAACGGTATTACGATAATGTTAATCAGGTAGATCGACTTCTCGAAAAACTGCGTGAATCTCCTTCCAAGGTTAGTTAGTTAGTGACGCAACTTTTATTAACTATGCTCCATCAGTTTTTTTCTTTACACAAAGCGGCTTTTGAACTTTACTTTTCTAGATAATCAATGAAAAACGAAAGTTTACAGCCATTGTTGACATGGCGCACTTCCGTCCAGAAGACATTGAGGTAGTGTTCGTAGCTTCTTTGACGACATAGAGCACAATCGTGTAAGACATACGTAATCACAGGTTTCATTTGTTTAGATAACATTACAAGAAGGTCGATTGACCATCAGGGCCGAGCAGGAAGTACCTATCGATGGTAAAACGTCAGTTGTAAAAGTGTTTATCCGCAAATTCTCAATCCCGAATGATGTTCGACACGAAATGGTGGCAACCGAATTAAGCCCGTACGTTCTTCTTTGTTTTTCTTCGGACCTTAATGACCTTCTCTTATAATTCGTTGCTTTGCTTCCGTCACGGTTCACGTTCTAATGGCCTTGGCTTTGCAGGTCTGGTATTCTAAAGATTACTGCATTGCGCAACACGTCAACCAGCAACTGATCGCAACACGCGACTTTTAACGACCTCTTTTATTATTATTTTCACGCGTTCACTCGAAGTTTTTCACTGTTTTACCATAAAATCGTTGTCGTGGAACTGATTTTCCGTCCGGAAAAGGTCTAGTTTCGCAATTTATCCAAAAAAATAACGAGATTCCCGCCGTGCTTGGCTAGTGTTAGCTAAGCCTCGGAATCGACCATATTGTGTATAAACCCCTCACTCATCAAAGCCAACTAACAGATTACTAAATTTGACAGATTTTATTTGTATACAACCAAGTTTGTACAATACTGATAAATATATTTAACAAAAGAGCAGATAAATATGATAAAAGCTTTTATTTGAGATCCATTTTGACTGATCAATGGATGTACAGTAGGCGGTTTGACTCGGCAGCGCATTGATGACTGAGTAATCGAATATTAGACGTGTTCACCATGATGCTGTTGAGCATAGCGTTTGATAACCTTTTCTTCGCGAATTTTGACAACTTGCATGAAGTTGGAGACCTTGAATTGCATAATCAAGTTTTTTTGTTATCGAAGTGTGTTTGACTTACCATAATTGTGATTGGAAGTGCGAGTACCATAACCCCGCAAATGATAGCACCTCCGCCAACCAGTTTTCCGGCTGAAATTAGACATGTAATTTTGTTGTTAATTATTTTCAAATCTGTGTGTGCAAATCAAAAGCGTTTGAAATTAATTTAGCTACATACGCAATTTATTAAAAAAAACTACTTTTTAATATTAATCTCGACAATTTGTGCGCAAAAATATTACGATTCTGAAGCCTCATCAATTATAAACTTTTAAATGTATTTCAACCCTCACATCTTTCTAATTTTATCAAAAACCATTGTTTGCCCGTGATTTTTGATGAAACTTGTTGATCCCCAAAGGTGTCAAGAATGGCTTACCTGCTGTTTGCGGAACCCACTTTGTCTGCGAAAATAAGCACCACCAAAAAGCAGCAGGGATGGATGTAAATTGTGTATTGGGCTCGTCTTTTTCCAGAAAGTAAACTAACGTGGAGAAGAAAATGATAACTGTCAACAAGACAATCGCAACCATTTGCATTTGCTTTTTGCTCTTGCGTAAGGTTAGCGCAAAATTGGCGAGTCCTGCAAAATGCGATTAGGTTTATGTTGGGTACATCTTACAGAAAGTTGATGTCGATCTATGCTGATTGGTGATAAATGTCATGTCATGGATAAAAGTACAAGAACAAACCTGGACTAAAACGACCTAGCTTTGCGATTCGAACTACACGGAGAACTCGTAACAGGCGTACAGTCAAGAAGGCCCAACGAACTTTGCGCACATTATCTCCGCTTATTCCGACCTGAAGATACAGTACTTTGAGGTAACTTATAAAATTTGAGAGTTCTTACCAAAATTAAAATGATTTCAAAGATAAAAGGTGTTATAGCCAGCAAATCGATAATGTTTAGAAACTCCTTCACAAAAGCCAGCTTCCGTGGAGACACCCACAATCGCAACAAATACTCCAACGTAAAGTAAATCACACAAATATTTTCAACATAATTAAATATAGGATGCTCCACCATCTCAGGCTTCGTTTCATCCCCATCTTTAACTACTATTGTTGTTGATACCGTATACCCTTTAGCGTTATAGGTCGGATTACTTCCCGGCGACCTGAAAACTACCATGGTTATCAAACTTTTGCTGTTTGAATCTTACCAATTAGCAGCATTACTATTACTCCGTGCTTCCGGAACTTGAAATTCAGGGATAGACCCCAAAATTAACGCGGCAATGCTGAGAACGACGAAAGACGTCGACGTGACCTCGAAAAGTTTCCACCAACGTGAATGCGAGTGTCCTTCGAGAATGAGCCATAGTCGTTGTCGAACTTTGGCGCATCGTAACCCAATAAAATGATCCTTTTCCTATAAAATATTAATTACTTCAACAAAGGAGGGGACACAGACGGCACCCATTGCACATATTTAAATTAATAAATGCAATGTGGAAATGGACGGGTTTAAGTCAAACGAGGAGAAAATGTTAGTACAAGAAAGTTAGGGCCATAGAGGGGTTTTGGAAAGTGTCAAAAGTATCGAAAAGAACTTTCTGGATCTAGTTTTTTGGTTCGTAGGAATTTGGGCAAATCCTCTTCATCATCTTCCTAAAACGGTTTACAAAAGTTTAAGGTCATGACGCCAGTGACAGATAAAGAGTGAAAAGAAAAGATAGATTTGGAGTTTAATCTTCATTTAACTTATGAATTCTAGATAAAACCTACGGGCTGATCATTTGGAAGATTTCTCATTAAGCAATATTGCGCAAACGGAGAGCAACATTCATCCATCTTTGCTTTCGAAACGGCCCAAAATCTCAATTCAGCCATAAATTTCTCGAAACATAAATCTTTTGGCACGTGCAATTTTCCGGCAGCATAAAAGTCGTAAATCGGATCAAAATAACTAAAATTTGACATAAAAGTGAGTGGCATTGCCAAAGATAGAGTGAAACATACCGTGGCACACGCTCGAAAAAGTATTCGTCGGATTCCTCAAAGTAGCTGTCAGCCCATTGCCGGCGATGCTCGTGGTCCATTCGACACAGTCTTCCGAGGAGGGTGTTTGGTCCGTACTTTAGGATAGATCGGGTCCGAATACGATAACTCGTGCCACCAATGCTGAGGCGTAGTATGACGTCCTGAGGCGGTAAACAATTACTTTCGGGGAAATAACAACCAAAAAAGGTAACAGGGAATGGCATAGATCTGTTGTTTGTCTTTTCGACAAACAACGAATGGATAAACAACTTTTTGTTAATCTCGAGATAACTACAAAAAGACTGTAATTACTTACGTCAACTTTTATACTCGCTTTGAAAGATGGCGTTTTCTCGATAGGCATCCTGGCTTCAACGTCATCGGGTTCAACGTATCGCTTGTTCAAGGGATCACTTTCCAATGGCAGTTCTTCTGGAGTCGGTTCCTCGAATCCGACGTGTTCCTGCATCTCGAGGTTTGTACCCGAAGTTCCGCTTACATTTGGGTCGCCAGATGTCGAAGCCATGGCGGTGTGGTACTGGCTAAAACTAGATAATGCTACGAATTGACCAACGAATACAACTTTTTTCGAAAGACTAAAGGACATTATACTAAAAAGTCGTCAACTTTGCGCGACCGCGCCCAGTATAGTAATTCTGTTTCAATGAGGTAACGCATATTGAATTCGTAAATAATAGAACCCGCATAGTCAACCTAACCACTAGCTTTAAGTGTGTTGCCTATACGAAAAAAAGCAATATCACTAAATTGGCTGTGAAAGTTACCCATTTTTGGCAGATCTAATTTTTGCAGGGTGAAAAAACAGAATGTTAATGAGAAAAAAGTCGCGCGGTCGGAAGAAGGATTTCAATTTTGTGGCATTGCCGGGACAGCTCTCGTCGCTCACGCAGGAAACACGGACGGATACAACGTGAGTGGAGAAGCAAGCATCTTTTCGAGCGAAACTGCTAATGACACATAGTCGATTCAGTACCAAAAGTTGGTTCACGACAACTAGTCCTCGTTGAAATGACCTCATGGGCGCGACATTGCGTTTCAAAAAACGAGAAGAGCCGAGGCGCAAGTCAATCCACAAAGGCAACAATTGCCTAATATTTGTAGCCCTCGGGCAATGGCCGATAGTTCCTTCTCACGTGTGCTTCGCCATTCACAATGGCGGCTATTATGGTGACAGACCGACATCAAAATACGGATGTGTGAGATAAAAACGAACAAAAACACGGGGGGCAACAGTTTATACTTTTGAACTTTCTGCACGGAAAAACGAATTCTATTAATCAAAACTATTAAACTGCTAAAAGGCAGACCACAGACATAAAATAATCATTTACACTTTTACTTATATTAAGAAGGTCATATTAAATATAGGTGAAATTGGAAATGTTAAAAATAAGGAAAATCTTGAATGAAACAGACTTAGCAAAACCAGCTGTACCACAGAGGCTATTATGAATAATTAAAACCGGGATACAAAATTGCATAAGAGCAATTTGACCGTCTGGCACGACACGGCATACCTTGTTGGATGTACTTTGAAAGCGGATAAAAAAGTGTTTACAAAAGTTTCAAGGCTTGTTTGATCGGTCGGAGAAGTCCAGAAAACACGTAAGATGGATGTCAGACAGACCAACTTTAACAAAACAGGCACCTTTGAGAGCGTTGCCTTAGGCACGGCCGGCCACATGGCACACACGCATGATTTCCTTTCGATCTGTCGAGGGTGAAAATTATGACACGAAGTGAAGCATGTCTTGTGTCACCTGTGCTAACATGAGAGCACCTGAAGTAATTCTTGTCGCAAACGCAAGAAACCAAGTGAGAGAAAAATCATATAAAATGGACGAAACTGTTAAGAACGTTGTCCTTAAAAAGCTTCGTGGGAAGATGCGAGACGTCCGGAAACGAGGGGTAAAGGGATGGGGGCCTTTGGCGCTTTGCCGGTGACACCCGCGATATTATAAAGAGAAAGTGAAAAGTGTCTAAAGAGGCAATCACAGGGGCCAAGATGAAGGGCATTGCTGGGAGGAAATTTGAGCAGACGGAAGCTCCCAAAAGTGTTTTGTCAACACAGTCGCAAAATATAGACGCTTCCAATCAAAGTCCTTCGGTGTGGTCTCTGGGGAGTTAGAAATGGATTTCGGTGTACAAAACGGGTACAAAAAAGGGGGCAGAAGGAAAAAACCTTGCCATAGGGAAAAGAAACTAGGCGGACTAAGCCGGCAATGAGTGCGGCTTCGAGCAATGTCAATCCTGCTAATGAATAAATCCGCCGCGCACAGGATGAACAAGGATGATAGTGAGAAAAAATAGGCATTGACGACACTTCTCTTTATTTTTAAAATAAATTATTTTAGAAGAGTAGATTTACTCACCTAGAGTCCACAGCTTCGGGGGAACTTTCGAGATGATAGGCAAACTTTTCACTGTTTACTTGATCGCCAATGGTAGGCACATTGTCAGGGCGGCGTAGGGCTGAAATTGTCGCACTACATAATTCACCTTTACATAATTAGCCTTTAATAAGCTTATAAACATATGACATGTGGTACAAATTCATTAAAGAACCGTGTATGTATTTTAAATCCATTTGTTTGGAGCTCATTAAACTATTTCTAAACGTCAATTTCCACGTAATCGCAGTGATTAATGCGAGGCAGCAAAAGGGAAGTGCTACAAGCTTGGTGTTTATCAATATATAAAAAGTCCAAAATGAGTATATTGGTCCCCATTAATAAGCCGTCTAAGAACAGCACGTACGCCGTGCCATTGCTAATCCCTACACACTTGTGAAATGTAAAAGTAAATAATACATAAAGTTGAGTTGGTTTATCGTTTCCCCTGAGGACAGGTGTAAATAGCGAAGGTGTGTAAAAGAATGATATGCGACTTGATGGGAGTAAAATAGATTGCAAGGTGGTGGGTATGACCGCAAAGCTGCTGACGCAGACCTTGGCGCATCATCACTTTTGCCCACGGACACGGTCAGTTGTCATTCCGGTCAGCCTAGCACGCGGCTTATGCGACGGCATTACGCGAAACATAGATACATCGCCATTGAAATCGATACCCCGAACGTTTAAACATTAACTTTGACCTTGTGTTTAACATTAAAGTACATCATGCTTAAAAAACCGTCGAAAACACTAAATTCTGCATGAATTTTGGAAAAGTTTGTCGCAGTTTCTTTTGAAATGTGACGCTCGACGCCGCCGGGCGTCTTTGCTGGGATGGCATTTATATGCTATTATGCAAGTTCATCCCCTCGCGGGCATCAGTCATGACGAACTGCGTACCAATAACAATTAAGACGTGAAGCTGGGTACTAATTTAATATTTGTGCATGATCAATGATAGTCGGATATGGGTGTAATTCAAGTTATGATGGCTTCGCAACGCACCAGACGTTGGCAGTCTTACAATTGGGGGTGAATAACTAATAGGGGAACATTAATTTTAGCACAAACAAAAATCTCTCAAATAAAAGTAATTGAATTCAACTTACTGTGTTGTTCAATACGGCTCAGTGGTGGCAAGTTTACGGGTTGTGAACGGCGGTCACCGTTCTTCCAAAAAGCCGGCCCAAACATATTTTTTCAGACGCAATGAGAAGGCTTGTCTCGGCGGCGGCTAATCACAAAACATCACTATGTCTAGCAACAGAGTGACACTTGGAGATAAACTTGAGTTCTAAGATTGTGGAAAACGATAGAACGGAAAAGTGCATAAAATTTCCGAGAAACACAGCACGTATAAATATATCTCTGACAAAAGGCAATACTAAATCCATGCAAAAGGGCCGAGTACGCGAGAAGGTCAACAGCGCGGTAATGCTATTTTAGTCTTGTGCGATGGATGCTCGGAAAATAATGGATATGCTAACTTTTGTCTTTGTTTTCGGCCGCTACGACTTCCTTCAATCCAACTCAGCTGTCGTATTAAAATTGAGTCGAAAATTTAAAGGACACCACCGTTCGAACACAAATTTGAGGCACTAAACAGCGGCATTTTTAAACATGTCAAGTTGATGGCTCGGACTACGGAGTCACGCCAAAAGTGTCAATGCAACTTAAACGGCTTTGCCTTTCTGCGGTATGTATAAACAGTCGCCTAATAAAGTTTCTCGTCCAATTTCCTCCCTCAGCCAAAGGTTATTATGCAACGTTTTTTTTTTCAGCTTTTAATGCAACTGTTATAATAAGCTTCTCTGTATAATGAATAGAAGTTGCCCACAAAGCAATTACTATTAAATTTAACAACATGCACAACAACAATTTTAACTTGTAGGCACAAATCTTCATTAAGAAAAGAAACTCCTTCGCTTTTTGCAAAAATGTTGCTTTTAAGTTATTCTGCAAAAGTGTTTACTTGTATCGCCTTGAAACTTTCAAAACTGTAAAACAAAGAATGCAAGATTATTTATTAGTCAGGTTTATACAAATTTAAGCATACGTCATCTGCGTGGATTATGTGTGTTTAACGCAACTGCCGTAAAAACAATGTCTTCTTTAAAAACGTTTGCATAAATGTGGTTTTAAGACTGGCTTAACCCTTTGTTAGACACTAACTCAACGATGTAGCTTATTCAAGAAAACGGGTAGACTTGTAGTTATTCGTTAGTAAGCAGAATGGAGGATGTAAATTTATTGGATTGAAAACAACAATTTTGATTTGAATGTTTTTGGTAGTTTGCACTTTTAATGAAGCAGTTTATACTGTTCAAATTTGAATCAAGCTTTAAAGGATATGACAGAAAAGGTCTAAAACAAAGGGAAAGTTGTATGCATTGAGTACTGTTGACCGTTGAAATACAGTATGAACGCATGAGTGAAACATTATGGTGCACATAAATTTGCGAGTAATACATTTATTGAAACGGACAACTTGAGTAACCGAAAAAAGTAATTTAACAAAATTTATGATAATTTATGTAACTTTCGAAATTCCGTTCATCGAAAGCCTGGTGGATTTGAAATGACAGTCTTGTCACACAGCGCACACAACGCCAACAACGCCAGAAGTCGTTGTGCTTCGAAAGTTTGGGCGCGAATTCTTTGAAACGCAAGTCGTCTTCCACCCTCCAATCTTAAAACTAACCCCATTTGTATATTGCCGCCAATTTGTATCATCTATCCTACGTCACAACTAACCGACGAAATTGAACCGATTAGCTAACTTGGACACGCTTAATTCCGATTCACCCTACCAAATTTGCATATTTTGATCATGGACAACCCTTCATATTCTGAACATTCAAGCCTTATCTCTGACGATGTCGACATGTTCGACATAGAGGCAACATACGACCAGGCAAAACAAGCCGGCTCGTTCGCCCGCGAAATGGGTTCGCCGAACAAAGAGAACCGCAGCGATGAAAGGAACGTGAACGTTCGCGCGAGAGGTGCCAAGCGAAAGTATCCCTCGGAATCGAGCGTCCCCTCCTCTTACCAGCCTGACCAGCCGCCGATCGATCTATCATTCCTATATGCGGTATCAGCTTACGATTTGTCTGAGCTTTCGCGTATCATGAAGGATGATCAAGAGCGGCAATTGTTGTATAAATCCCTGGACTACGTCATAGCCCGTGCTGACGAGCTGTCCAAAGCTCTCCAAGATGAAGGGGTCATCACAAATCACATGTAAGTTCACACTTTTTATATATAAATTTCCACAACCATGCATGTTTCAGCCTCCCTCAGGACTGCATTGAATGTTGCCGAGCGATTAAGATGATGTTCATTGATAGCCGAAATTACAAACCCTTCGCTACTCCTGACACTAGGCAATGTTTCGCTCAAAATTTGGACATGGTTTTAAAGTTTATCCTTCTACTTCGTGAATTTAACAGATTTCCAGAAGGTTGGTTACTCATTTCAATAAACTTTATATATAAAAGTCAAATTTCAGAATGTCTTCTCTGGCTGGCATGTGCCCTGATCGACTTGAGAGGAAGACTGCCTATTGAAGACGTCTTCGGTGGCGTCATCGTCGACCACGCCTACAACCTGTGTCGCAACTTATCCGGATCAACTCACGAATGCTTCCTGGCCCTGGCAGTTCAAGAAATCTGGAGCTTGTATCGCGGCGAAAAGGACCATCTCTGTCTGAATGCCGGCTTTCCTCTTACTGTGACCGATTTCAAGTCTGGCGATCAGTTTGTCGTTGACGCCTTTGCCATCTGCATTGACGAAACGCAGCCCTACGAGTCGAAGACTGCTATTGTTCAGACTATTTTGTAAGTTGTGATCTTACAACGTTGTACAAAGTCTGATGTTATTGTTTTTCAGCTTCCTACTAGCCGACAAAGCCTTCAACTACACCGGCTTATCTGAACCAAGGGCCGCCTTGGCGTGTGAAGTCTTCTTGAAAACGGTCACTGATTCTTATTTGGCTTATGTAAGTTATCCAGCACATTGAAATCAACAATAAACAATCACTTTCAGCATTCCATATCTTTCCTCCACCGTTTTCTCAACCTAAAACTGATGCAGGACATTCATTTCGTCTGCTTTTTGGATTGCATGATCGCCTATCTTCAACTCATCTATGACAGCCATGGCCAAGAACCCGTCGTTGAACAAGATTCCATCCTCCAATCTATCTTTGCTGCTTTGATTCAAGTCAATAAGGTCACCGAGATAGGAAGCGATGAAAAGCTGTTTGAAACGCTAACGTTCACTTCCTATTTGCCGTTCGTCCGTCGACTTCTGCCTCTTGTACAGTATGCTGATGCCCACAGTATGTTTTTACTTTCGCTTGTTTCTTACTGATTGATGCTGTTTAGATCTTGCCCCGACGATACTGGTATGTCGATGTTTGGACTACTTTCGCGAAGAAGTAGACTGGTATGCCGTCGATCTCGTCGAACCGACCACGGCGTTGATGCATAATCTTGTTCTGCGAAAGAAAAGAGAAGGCGAAATTCCGGAGCTGATCACTTCTTTGTTCAATTTTCTTGCTAAGCTTTGTGGTGATTGGTATGTTTTCGCATTTTGAAGTTTGAATTGTTGGTCTATTTTGTGTTTTTCAGCGATGCTGTCGGTATTGTCGATTCAATTGTCAAGGAAGTAGATCAAATGAAAGTACGTTTTCTCAGTTATCTTTGAGCATTCTTTTACAAGTGCTTTCAGCTTGATTCACTGTACGTCCGCCAAGTCTTTATCAAAGGCCTTACCCTGATTCCGGCCGCTGCAGAATTTTTGGGCTCCATCGTGCCAAATGAAGAACACATGCTCAGCATTATGGAAGAGCTCAAGACTTCCATGGAGCAGTATTCCGAGCGCTTGACGTTGGCCATGTCGATCACTTCCGCGCTGTGCCATCATTACAAGGGCTCTCCTGACACTTTGATATCGTTCTTATCACTGCCATGGATCTGCGATATCGATTGGTCGACATGGGAGCACTTCCAAAAGAGCTTTCCGCTACTTGTGCCCATCAAATTGAGAGAAGATGAGTTAAGAACCATGTTGAGTGGTAAGTTCAAACACATTTCTGGCTTCTTAAGGGGTACTGTACCGTTATTCTTTCAGCTACCGACCTCCAAAAGTGTTCCATCCAAGCCATCGCCCGAATCCCGTACAAGAATGAGTGGCGTACTCATCTCTTCAAACACGTATTTGCACTTCCTGCATCTCCAGTCGTCGTGGCTGCCCTCAAGGCACTGCACTTGTTCTGCGCGTCTATGCCGTCGTTCAGCTTCTTCGATGAAATAGAACCTTTGATGGCTGAATATTCCAAAAAGTGTTTGGAAACGAAGGACGCAGAAGTCCTCGATGTCGGATGTGCCCTGTTTAATGCCGTTACCAACTGTCTCTGCATTCAGTCGAAAGACATTGAATTCAAAGAACTTGAGGTCAAATGTGCCGTTTGTGATGGCCACAAAGGCAAGCGCCAATCTGTTCCGATCAAAATCCCCGTCAGTTTTTTCGACCTTTGTCGGACTGCCGTCGCAGTGGATTCAGAAGAATTTGAGATCAAATTTGGATTCAACGGTGCGTTGTGTGCCATTTTCCGTCATGTCAAGGACGCCGTGGACGCCAAAGAAGAGTTGATAAACATAAGTTTCGACTTCCTGAATTGCGGTGAACCTGTTTCGACTGATTATAAGTGAGTTTTGGCTTTTCAAAACTTTCAACGTTGAACAATTTTGCTATTTCAGAGGACCTGTCACGGAGTTTGTCAGAGGCGGCATGTCCACACGTATTGGATGCCTGTTGCGAGACAAAATCCTCAGGCTGCCCGATGAAGAATCACAAATCGACTACTTCTGTTGTATAGCGGAGCATTCTCCTGACAGCCTCGGAAAGCAGTGCCTCGCTGACATCATCGCCATGGCTTGTGTCCGGACAGAGCGCAACGTGAAGATCTTGAACAAAGCACGCAATGTTATTATCGCTATCGCCGTTCGGGACGGAATCCGACCGAAAACGCTTTTCATCCGAGACGCGTACCTGATCTGTCGCAGCATTGCCCAAGTTTTGATGGCAGCTGTTCACAATGTTTCCTTGGCTGAAGAAATTGACCACGATACGGTGATTCCATTCATTGTGGAAGGCTGCTTGTGCTCTCTGTCATCTGTTTTCTCGCTCAATCTGACCAACAACCCGGGCGATGTTCTTCGGGCATGGCTTGAAATTGGCATCAACCACATAGTGCCACACTTCTTCCTCTCCTCCGGTGAACATGCTGGCGCCGCCGAATACATTTTGAAACACTTTGTTGCCATTTTGGATATCACTCAAAAAGATCTTGTCAAGCAGTCGTTGCCGAACATATTCTTCATCATTGTCGGAGTTCGGAAAAGAAGTTGGAATAACGTACTTGTGAAGCGGATTGAGCAGTTTTCTGAGGTCTCCTTCGTAAGTTTAGCCTAATTTTTTAGAACTATGTTAAAGTTAATCTTTAGGCTACTCTCGTTCGCTACGAAGCCTTCAAAGTTACCGCCACTCTCGTCCTGTGTCTCGGCCTCAGCGAAAATACTGTCATGTCCCATTTGAGTGAAGTGTTTAAATACACGAATGAAGAAGCCGAGTTTACAATGACAGACTGTGTGAAGCCTTAGTAAGTTTTGCTTTAATTTACAATTATAATGCTTTTTCTAACGATTCTGTTTTCAGCTACCTCGGCATTTTGCTGTCCATTCGTCGCGCCTTTGCCGACGACATGTATTTCAACTATCGAGAGATGATATGCCGAAGTGTGGCCAGACTGATCACTTTACTGGATAATGCCTTTCTGACGCAGTCTCCATCCAAAATGTTTGCCGTCTTGCGTGCTGCTACTCCGAAGTGCGATGCCGTCGTCGACGCATGGATACGTCTGCTTGAGAAGATCGACACCGAAGTCCTCAAGGATATCATGCATCAAGTTCTGTTTGCCGTGGCCCCATTGAGTACCGTCCAAGGAGCATCTCGGGTTTTCAAGATCCTTCAAGAAATACGAAGAGATGTAGATCCCAACTCGAACGCATGTTTGAGATTCGATCGCGCCGTTGAAGTCCTCGACTGTCCCGAATCGCCCATGTTGTATCTGTTGCCACCGTGTTCTGTCCGATCTCGCGAGGATCCACTACGCAGCTGTGCCAAGATGCTCATCGAAGAAACCAGTGATACCTACATTCTCGTCCTTCCACGTATGCTGACCCTGATCCATGAGCATGTCAAATACAGCCTCATGCGTGAAGTCATGGAATCTCTGCTCAGTGCTTTGAAATGCAACTCCTGTCCAGATACGATGAAGCTGATTGCGCTTTGCTTAGGCAGATGTGGAGCCATCGATCCTGGCCGCCTCGGAATGTCTGCCTATGGTGACAGCTCCCGTCCGCTGAACACGACTTCGACACACCTGTACTTCATCGATGATCGTCAGCAGTTCTTCAAGGATGTCCTCAAGACCTGTGTCCGTTGCCTCCTCGAATACGCCGATGCCCACAACGTCGATTTCATTTCTTTTGCTATTCAAGAAGTTTTGAAAGAGCTCAGAGCGCACGATCAATTGGAGGGCATAGTCTTGAATGCTTTGGAACCCTGGATTCGATTTGAAGTCCTGCCGTTTCGGGGCACTTCCTTCAAGCCTAGTTTGCATGAAAAGCTGTTTGAAAATGTCAAGTAAAGTTTTTATACCATTTTCATTGCTATTATTAATGCGGAATTCTTTCAGACCTCTCGTGTCCCACTCACAAACCTACGACGAGTGGCTTTCCCGTTGGTACTACACAGCCTCTGATCGCATCCGGGCGGATAATGGTAGAGTCTTCCGAACACTCCAGTACATTTTCTTCGCTGGAAGTGCGCGTCTGGCACAAGATTTGATCTCGACGGTTATTCTGCAAGCGCTAGTTGAAGGAAATGCGCCTGTTGTGAATGATGTTAGTTTCTTTCATATCTTCGTTTTTATCTTTTGTTACAGTATACTTTTTTAGGCTGTTCTCGAGATCCAAACTGTTTTCGCGCTTGCAGTCACCGATGAGTATGATTGGATCCGCATGGCTTCCCACACGTGCTTCAAGTTGATTGAATACATTGAGAAGTATCACTATTTCCGAATGGACCAAGACATTGATACCAGTCATCGGAAGATAGGAGCGCGGATAGAAGAGTTTCTGGCGACTGTGTTGTCTACTGTTAAGGAGGGCGGTATAACTCTGCTTGCTGTCGACGTTTCGAACAAGTACAACAGCCCTTGTCGTGCATTACGGTGGCAGGAACAGTACGGCTTTGTGCATTGCAATAGGGGGTTTCCGCAATTTAATCGGGATGCTTTCTATGTTCTTGAGGTTTGTTTTTCTTTGCTATGTTTTAGTAGTGACCTTTATTGAAACGTTTCAGAAACTTTACCGCGAAGTACGTGATACCGACAGCGTCATGGGTGCCTATAGCTGCATCAACAAGCATACCAGTGTCCGCCTTTGTGAGCAGACCGTCGCCTTCGAAGCGATCGGCAACTATACTGCTGCATTGCCGTTGTACGAAATGGAACCGCTTCAAGCCGTCCCGCTGGTCAGATGCTTCCTCGAATTGAATCAACCCATCTCCGCTTTTTCTATGGTCCCGTTGTTTCTCTACAATACGACCGACGATAACGAGCGGCGTGAGCTTCTCGATTGTCAGTATGAAGCTGCTTTTCGACAAGGCAACTGGGACTTCTTGGCGGATCAATTGAAGCGTCGAGATGATAGCTACGTTTCCTGGGGCTCCCAAATTGCCGCCGTTCTCTCCAGCATTCAGTCGCGTTGCGAAGACGATTACGATACCCGGATTGAACGTGCCCGTTTCGAAGCAGTCACGGCATTGCAAGCGTTGACCCTGGAGGACATCGATACCTATACACAGTGCTACAACTTTGTCCAGCGTCTCCATGTTCTGTCGGAAATCGACGATGCTGTGAATTCGCTCGACCTTCTTGATGATGTAGATGTTCCTGTCGACGAGTTGGAAAAGCTTGTCAAACGATGGGATGTTCGCAGTGAAAACGCGATCCAAAGTCCAAGCGTGCTTGAGCCGATTTACACGACTCGAACAGCTATTTTGAAGATGACGACCCCGCCGGAAAGCAGCAACTACGTCTGCCAGTACATGTTGGAATCCTCCAAATTGTCAAGGGCAGCTGGACATCTGTCGACGGCGTGGACGCGGATCGTTGAAGCCCGTGGTCTCGAGATTGAAGACGATATTTGCATCGACATCGAAGAATCCCGCTACCTCTCGCTCAACAATCAAGTCGGCGAGGCCATCACGCTGCTACAGAAGTCGTTGGCAAAGAACTTCCCTGACCTGATCCAGCAGATGGAGGCTGTGAACAAGAAATGCCGCGATTCACAGACTCAAATCAAGTTCCTCGATCATTTGAAGCTGATGAAGAAGGATCAGCTGACAACCCCGGTTCCCAGACAGGACGCTTTCGTCAATGCACAGCTGCAATTAACCGAGTTCATGGAGAAGGCAAAAGCCAATTCACACGACATCTACCAACGCTATTACTTCCTCGATCGATTCAGCATGAACAACGAACATCAGCTTTACAAGTTTGCGTTGTTTTTCGACAATACCTTCTATCTTAACAACGAAGCCAACTACGACGTCAACATGTTTCTCATATGTCTGTATCGACGAGTTCTCGCGGCCGGCAAGCGGTACCTGCTCCATGTTATGCCTCGAATGCTGACTGTCTGGCTTGATTTTGCTAATGTCAACGAGCACCTTGATGAAGAAAAGCAATTCATGGCAAAGAAACGGCGTAACGAGACACCTCAGAAACAGCCTCGTATCAATGAGGTAAATTTTTACCATTTTATACACCTTTTTCTTACTTTATTTTTTCAGTTAACCAATTTGATCATGAACGCTTTCCAATCACTCGATCACTTCTACTTTTTCACTGCTTATCCCCAGCTTATTTCCCGTCTGTGCATCTCCAGTGAAACCGTCTGGGTGACGTTGGAAACTATGATTATCGAACTGATCATGGAGTATCCCCATGAGTGCATGTGGCAGACCGTTTCCAGTTTACGTGCCGATGCGAAGACCCAAGTAGTGCGACAGAAGAAGATTAAACGTTTGTGTCAGATGCTTGTCAAGTCTAAAACAGAGAAGACGACTATGGACTTTCAAAAGTTGATAAACGATTACAGTACTGTTGCGAAAGAGCTGGTTGAGTAAGTTCTACAATACTGTTAAAAGGATTTCTTTTACCTTCACTATTTCAGTGTTTGCTTCGCTAAAGACAAATCCTGCCTCCCCGGTGTCCATCACAACTTCAACACGCAGTTCCACAGGTTGGCAAGGTTCTTTGCCAATCCTCAAACCAAAGTTAGTGTTCCTTTTATCACGATGGTCGAAAAACGCTTACCAACATTCAATGCTTCTCAAATTTCAATGCCGAACAGCAGCGAACCTGATGACACTGTCTACATTACTGGGTTTGAGAACGATTTTCACGTGAGTTGATGCTCTTAGTGTTTTGCTAAACTGAATAGTGCTGCATTGCAGGTGTACAGCTCACTCGAAATGCCAAAACGAATCACGATGATTGCCTCGAACGGAATGCGGTATCCGCTCATCGCCAAGCCCAAAGACGAACTTCGTAAGGATGCCAGTTGTGAAGACCTGTTCCGCACTATCAACATTTTCCTACTTCGCGACGCTGAGGCACGCCGTCGGCAGTTGCACATCCGTACGTACAGTGTCATTCCGCTTCAAGCGATGGGTGGAATCATCGAGTTTCTGCCGAATTTGGTCTCCTTACGATCGCCTATGGGTCAAAAGACGGATTATGAGAAAAACATGGAAGAGAGATGGCATGCGGCTCCCCGAGGCTCGCGCGATCGGGTCCGATTATGCCGTAATTTGATTGACAAAAGTAATGTCAAGATGGCGAAGTGGTTTAGGTTGGTTTTGATGCACATTTTTGTCATTTGTTTACGGCCTATTTTCAGACAAACCTATCCGGATCCGTCGAAATGGTACGCCGCCAGGCTGGCTTTTACTCGTACCGCCGCCACAATGAGCATGGTCGGCTTTATCCTGGGCCTTGGTGATCGGCATTGCGAGAATATCCTCATCGATGTGACTACCGGTGATTGTGTTCATGTTGACTTCAATTGTATTTTCAATCGAACTGATTTTCTGCCGGTTCCGGATGTAAGTTTTTGCTTTTTTGTAGTTTCATCTCTCATGCTAACCAATAACCATTTTCAGTACGTGCCTTTCCGCTTGACCCAAAACATGCGCGACGCATTTGGTCCCAATGGAGTCGAAGGCTGCTTCCGCATTGCGTGTGAGACCGTGTTGCGCATCTTACGTGAGGAAAAGTCGACCATGTTCTCCGTGCTTGAAACCTTCATTCACGATCCGTTGCTGGAATTCTTCAAGATTGACAAGCGTAATCTTCAACTGCGCAACCAAAAAGACGACGACAAGAGAAACGAAGTGCAACTTCCTGGCGACATTCAGGCGGAACTTGCATTGATTCGCGCTCGTCTCGATGGCAAGGTGGTCGGAATCCGGCTGAATCCCTTAACTAAAACCAGTGCTGCCCTGAGTGTCGAAGGCCAAGTCGCCCAACTCATCGAAACGGCAGCCGACATTCGCAGTCTGGAACAAATGTTCATTGGATGGTCTCCACATTACTAACTTTGACAAACTATTTACCTCTGTTTTTAATTACTCTAACTTTTTCCTTTGTTTTTGTTTTGTTTCATAACGTGTATATTTCACCGGTTTTGTATGTATTTTGAAGGCTACTCGGGGTTTATGTCACGACGGGTCCAGGGGCTATAATTGTAAAGTGCTCGGTATTTGTATTTCACCTTTGTCATGTGGGTTTGTATAGTCAGTGTATGTTATAAATAAAGAGTTGTCGAAGCTTTACAATGCTCTACCTACGCTCACCTGGACTAATGACTTAGTAGTATCTTGCGCAAAGTCATGTGCCACACGGCTGTGCGTCAGCTTTAAGCGTTGTAATTATGCACTTTGGTGCCGTGATTCTGGCCGTATAAATGGCATAAAGTCCTGTCACTCAGAGCCGGAAGATTTAGGGTACCGAGTTGGTTCCAGCTTTAAAAAGGGCAGGTACTATTGAAATAGACGGGCTAAAGGTTTTGAGTTTTAGTGAAAGTGCGCATCGTTTTACATCGTTAGCCATGTTTTTTTTACCAATAGTGATCGATTTCCGGGGCATCGCTAAAGAAAGGGATTGACCTGTTCATTGCCCACGAAACGAAACTATGATTGTAGTGGTAGCGTGCTTGCGATTTCGGTTTTTTATGCTCATAGAGCGTTTGGCAGAAAACAAAACATTGCGTTATGCTGCATCTGAAGACTATAATTCGTATGAAAAACCTATGTTGTGGATTTGCACAAATAGTTTGTGGTACAGCTCAATAAAAGTACATTTTATTGTTGACGCTTGTTAACAGTAGAGTTCAACTGCGCATGAGCTAGGAAACGAGGCGGAGACTACTGTGCGTGGACGTACTCCCTGGAGGCAAAAGCCTGCGCACTTGCCTTCTTCTACTAATGTGTCCAGTTGTACGCTCTTGCCTTCTGAGTTGAGGTTGTAGTAGTCTAATAGTATAATAACGTTATAAATAATTTTCGATTTACGGGCGAGGAGGCTAAACAATATTTCGAAAACAACTTTCTTCTTTTCAGTCTAACCCATCATGACGCCTCCGCGACGCATACTAGAGGCGCTTACTCTCCATCCCGATCAGATAATCCACGACCTCAAACATGCGTTGAACGACATTGACACCCGTGATCTCAACGAAGTTACCACGAGCTTGTGGAATGTCTACATCAAGGTTAGCTCGAGGTTTACCACTATGCTTGTAAGTAAGTTTTTTTAGTATCGCGACAAAGAAGACTGCAAACGCGAATTTATTGCCGACTTTGTTTATCGAACCGGGCAATTGCTCGAAATTCTTCACATTAGCCGTGGGTGTCGGTATCTTGACGTTTTTGCTAGATTCGTCAACAGGTGCATCACAGAGTTCAATGAGACCGTACTTTTTGAAGAGCTAAGCGATGTCCTGTACACGGTAAGATTACAGTATACTTTTACGGCCTTAACCATGGCTGTTTTTCCAGATAATTGACAAAGGCGGTGTTGATATTCATGAACGGTGCATCTATTTAATTGGGAAACTGCTTGAGCATTCTATCAAGAAAGTCAACAATCCCGAGAATGAGGAATATCCGTCCGTCCTCGGAAAAGAAATTTTCACCGAACTTTACACGACTCTAGTCCATTTCTTTGAATATGACAAAGAATTCATTCGACAGCGAGTTATCCAAGCCTTGCACAAGCTTCAAGACTTCCCCAAACTGATGGAAGGTGTTGCCGACCCGGATTTACATCCACGCATTTTAATCACTTTAGGCCTTTACGATCCCAGCGAAGAAGTCCGTAGATTTAGTGTCCAATCGTTTGCGCCGGGTGCGAAGACTAACAACGACGGAAAATTACTGCTCCGCGTGCTTCTGTACGATCCATCGCCCGCGCTCCAGCAACAGACTGCTGTCGAGATTTCACAGACAGTCCCTATTACCGTTTTTGCTTCAGACGATGTTCAAGTAATCTTCAATAGCCCCAGTCTTTTTCTCGGTGGTACGTTGAAATTTTTAAACCAAGTTAAATGACAAACTTTAGACAAAATTATCCCAGCATTTTACGGACTGCTCCTCGCTTGGTCCAAAGACCGTTACTGCTTTGTCAACGGCCTGGACCCAGATGCCGACATTTCTGTAGAACAGCATTTTGAAGGAATCTTTCTTTTGCTTATACAGATCGGCTACACGACCGAAATGCATCAAATAGTGATTCGCATGTTTCACCACTTGCGAATGCTCAACAAACTTACTGTCCTGAAGTTTGTCCGGATCTATGTCGAATCCAAGCCCGTTGTTTCCATTGGCGCGATGAACCTGAAAACGGTTTTTGACACTGATGTCGATGAGGACGACCTTTTGGCTACTATAAGTTTCAAACTTCGTCGTATTGTGATGTGGCATTCTATGGTCACTTACGCGTGCTCCCGTGCCATTCCGGAACCTTTTCGCATTGAAACAAGATTGATGCTACTCCCAACAATGAGCGAGTACTCCAAGATCTTTGTCGATATTTGGACAAAGTTTGGCAAGTTGTCTGAGCTCTCAGAAGAAGATTTATCTAAAGGTCAGACAAATTCCTCTTCGATCCAAAAAGATGTCGATCGTCGCACAATTATGAAAGGAATGTTGAACATAATGACATATCTTTTTACCATCACCTATGAATTTTTGGAAAGTGAAGATTATGGAAAGTGAGTAAATGTACATTTTAACGAAACAAACAGCTATAAAAAGTGATTTCAGATCTGACTGGCTAAAAGCCATAACTACCGTTCTCGCCGATACATCGTTCCCGGCAAACATTGAGACAGTTGCTGTTGTTGTCAAAAATTGGCTCATTTATCATCTTGATGCTTTGAACGACCCCGAAGTATGTTTTTATTAACCTCTCTCTTATTCATTAATAATTTCAGCACGCAAGTAATCTGCTAAGTGACTATGTGAACGATCTTGTTCCCCCTGAATGTAACGAAGCACAGGAAGATGATAGTCTCGAAGCTGACACTCCAACACTGCCAATGAAACGTTTTTCCAAAGATCATCCGGTGATGTTCGCCCGTGTTGTTAGAATCCTGACAGCGGTTTTCACTTCCGGCGTCTTCAAGAATGCAAACCCCGTCTTGCAGGGTCTCGCTACTAACTTTGTGAGCTTTGACTAAAAAAACAATCTTACAAATTTGTATTTCAGTTTACCGTTGCCACCAATGCCTTGCCGGGCGTCGAGGAAGACGTCTGTATCGCAATGACTTCATGCCTGCCGTTATTCAAGGAAAACAGCTGTTTAATGGTAGCACGTTTGGCGTTCGAAAACCCCAACGCTACCCACGTATATCGTGTATGCCTTATGATGCTACACGATGCCATTGTGGTAAATGGCATCAAGAAAACGAATGAGCTGTACTTTGCAGAAGACCGCAGTTTAGCTCCGGCGAAAGAGGGAGCATTTGACCCGAAGGGCAATCTCGAAAACTTGTTCCTTCACTTCCTGGATAATCCTGATAAGGCTCTTGCAAGTCTCGCAAACACTTGCGTTTGCCAGTTTGTCATGTTTGACTATGTCGACGATTTCACGGAATCGATGATGACACTTCTTGTTCGTGCATTTACAAAAACTGTCGACGAACAACATGCCGCCTTGATTCGTTTATTTTTCATCAACTATTGTTCGATGAGCCGCGAACATCAGTGCCGCACTGCTGTTTCCTACGCCAACATTATCAGGAAGCTCAAGGGCGATACAACCTCGGAGATGACCAGAATAAAGGATAAGCTGACAGATTTTGTCGTCGACATTACCTGTTATAACTGCCTAAAACCAAACGCAATTGATAGAGAGTTTGGCACTGCTCACACATTCTTGGCGAAACACTTGTTCAAGATTGTGTTCGAGGGGAATCTCAACCCGACTGATTTCAGTTTTATCGTTGATGCACTATTAAAATGCGAAGTTGCCGAAGTCGTTGAGCACAAACTTTTGAAGGAATTGCGAGCAATGGCTGTAAAGGCCGAAGAGGTAAGGTCAAAAGTTGTATTAACAAACATAATTGCTGTGTATTGTAGCATGTCAATACTCCCCGAGTACACAAACCCAAGTTCTACAATATGGTGAACCGTTTCAAAACGGCTATGGAGTACATCTACAATCGCAGGATCCCTTCTGTCGTGATGCCTACGCGTACCCTCGAACAGATAAAAAAGGAACTCGACATCCTTCTGAAGCGGGTAACAGGCCACAATGAACGGAAGTATCATCATCCGTGGCTCGAGGATAATGAAGAACCACGACAAGGTGATGTTGCGGATGATGTCCCAAGTGGATCTTCGTCATCGCGGGGAACAGCGAATGCTAATCAGAGACGACGCAACGTGATCAACCCTCCTAAGATTAAGATTTGGAATGAACGCAAAATTACCTTCGATGATATGATCTACATTTATTCGCTGCCTCGTGGAGTGAACGCGAATGCAACTAACAGATGATAATGCTAAAACATGGTTAACTATATTTTGGTTTCACTATCCCAGTGCAACGCAACTTCCAAAAATTGTCTTAATGCTACAAAGTGTTAAGACGATAGCATTTTTCAAACAAAGCCATTACTTTTCAAACAAGAATGTTTATTAATACATTTTTTGAATTCGGAAACATTTCTGAGCGTTTCCGTTTATCATTAAAACCTCCTACAAACCAAAATTGTCGTTTTATTCAAAAAAAGTTACCATCTGCAAAATTTCATGGCCGAAAAGCGTTTTCAGTTTTTACGCAACTTTAAAAAAACATTATTTGTTTTAGTATTTTCAAAGATTTGTATCGTACACTAAAACTTCGCTTTCGCCAAACATCAAAAACTTTCTTGCACTATTGCGTTTGAAAGTTTACCTTTTTGTGAGCTCTGGGGCACCTCATTTCAAACTGGAGGCATTAAAATAAAACTGTTCCGCCCTCGTTTCGGCCTCAGCCACTAAAACAAAGGGCATCCGAGGTGCCTTGGGAGGGGAAACTGCGTTACACTGGGTACTACTCTTCGAAGCAGATTTCTATGAAATGATGCGGCGACTTACTTCTTCATAAATGGCACTGATGTCGTCATGGTTTTTATTTGGTCGTGTTTTAACGACGTTTAATCACTATTGTTTGTAACAATTTAGTTTAAAAACTTTTTAAAACTTATAATGGCACTTCGATGGCAACATTTGCTTATCATTTTACATTATATGTAACAGTGACACTCGCCACTCCATATATTTGTGTTTCTCCAGTTTTTTCAAATAAAAATATCTCGATCCCTTCCACCTGGTTTTTTCGACACAAAGGCCTATCTTTTCATTGATTTCTTATCAGTCCACAGATTTTTTTCTGTGTGCGGTCCTGGGAAATCAGTGTTCTTAGCTTATTAAGCGCTTTCCACAAGCAGTCGTTCTAAGAACAAACGCGGGTGTGCTGATATTGAGTGATCAGGGTGGTCGGATGTTCCAGGCCGGCAGGAACGGTCGACCGTCTTCCTATCTTTCATCGACGATTCCTTTTTTCAGTCGGAAGTTTGCGTCTGCCCGATCCCCCGGACTCCGTTGCCCCCTTTTCGTTTCCTTTTTTGCGGTTTTGTCGACCCCAGCGAAGTTCTTTCATCGACCCGGTGGCGCCGATGGCCAGTGCCTAAAGGGCATGCTTTCAAAATATCGTGAAAGCGCTACCGCTGAAAGGGTACGTGTTTGTCGCTGTTTCCCGCGCCGACCCGGACATGGGCATCTCCATTTCTAATGTTTTCGTTCTTAATGACTTTTTGGCGCTGTCGCCGTCGGCTAGATCTGATCGGAGCCATCTTGAATTGTTTGAAATCAGCCATTTCGAAGTAAGACACTAACAACCCTGAAGTAATGATACATTATTTTGAAATTGGGGTCGGGCCGATTGGCGCCATTAGCATGACTTGTCTCTTTGTTTACTTCGCGCAGGCCATCGAAATTCACATCAGTTTTAAAAATAGATTCACGCTTGTGACCCCAGGCTAATTCATGCCAGTGACCAGGTTTTTTAAATGCGTCAGGCAGTATGAGTCCAGCGTTTTCACCGTTGTCCGGGTCTTTTTCCTGGACGCTGGCGACATCGACGACGACATCGTCGGGTGTCGATCGGCGCCATCAGCTTGCTGATGCGCTCATTAGCATACCAACACCCCCGATGAACGCATTTTTTCGCAATTCACTTTTTTACCATTAAACGCCTCCGTAAAAAAACAGGAGAAAACTGCGCGAGACACACCTTCCGCCCTCTGATGTGGTCGTGGTCCATCGTCGACTGCCAATAATATCCCTTTGAAAAAACAAGTTAGCACGGTGGTGGCGCCAGTCTCAAGCGGGCACGATCGGTCTCGGGGTCTTGTTTTATTAGCGCAAGCCCCACCAGACCGCCAGCCAGGTGGTAGGTACCGTATTCCAGGGTGTTCCTAGACTTGGGTCTTGGTGGTTCCTAGTCTTAAGAACCATTGCCATTGAGGTTCAGTTGCTTCGGGGGCGCAGGAAAGCCGACATTGAAATAGAAGCACTCTTCTTGTCGCTTCAAAGGGCCTTTTTTGTCTTGTCGAGGTTGAAATTTTATGTGTTCCTACCAGTCGCCGTTTGCTGCCAGTTTTGGTAGCGGGTGTTCCTTTTCCGTAGCATCCTCTAACATGTTTTTTGACTTCTCCGTGTCGGCGTTTTTTTAATGACTCGATATACTTTTATCGTCACGTTCCTCGGTAAACTCTACTTTACCTTTCAATGCCTAAATATCTTGACAAAACGTTGAAAGAGAGGTTCCAAACGTAGCTCCCTCGCGTGTGCGCAATATTTCAAGGATTAAATATCTCATTTTCGGCATGAAACCACAAAGCGCTCCCTTTGGCAGGGACCCCATTACCCGGTTGGCGGTGCCATTACCGGCGGTAACTGACTGTACAACGAATTGTAGGTCATTTATTGCCAACAATTTCCATTGTTGCAATGTGTCCCCTCTAGAATTCGCATATATCTACGGTTCATTTTCGATTGGTAGCGCTTGTACCCATTAGGGAAGATAAACTCAGCATTGTTTCGCGCCCGAAGGCACGTAATCGCTATTGAGACCATAAATCCTAAGATGCAACTTTGCCGTCTTGTTGGTCACATTAGCACGATTGTGTCGTATAAATTAGACCCTTGCGATCACACCAACCGATGGAATGAAGTGCCTTCGTAACCCACAGCCCGTCGCCGTCGACAAAGATTTATGGGCCCTGCAGGTGGTGCGACCTGATCGTCTTCATAGAGGAGGTTTCCGTCAAAATCGTGTCTTGTTTTTCTTTGAAATTTGTTAAAAAGGCCCTGGAGTTAATTGTTTTTTATTCTAAAAGTCGATTTTGTGTTTTTTACAAAAATAGGCGGAGCTTGTAAGTGTTTGCCGAGTAACCCACCCACAACCCCCAAGTGCTGTTGTGTAGGCTTCATTTTCAGCCGGCTTTTCCCAAGCAATGACGCGACTCTATCGTTGCCGTTCCTACTTGGGAGTAGGCCGATTTCGCAAAAGTTTACAGTGCCCTACCCCGTGGCCGCCTTTGATCTCCCCTATACTTCCCTTGAAAGCGCTCACAAAATTTTCCCCCATGCTTTCATATCTGTGTTTACATCTGTCTGGGGGTCATTTTATCCGCCGTGTCCGTCGTGATCAAGCCTGGATGCTTGCCTGGGCCGTCCGTGACGATTTCCTTCGCTTCAGCGTGTAGCATCGACCACACTCAGCGTAGGTAAACATTACAAAAACTAGAGTATGCATCCAAGCTTCCGACGCCCCGACCCTCCTGCCAGCCTTTCCAGACGTTTTTTCCACCCCCGGCGGCAGCAACCCTACCCATCAACCTTGGGGTCGGGTCTCTGTCGTGCTTTGTTTCTGTTTGCACTTTTTGTCTCGTTTAAGTTATTCAATGTGTTTTTCGGTACCTTTTCACGCTCTTTATCATTTACGGGCAACCCGAGCAGCGCAGGTACCACCAACCTTCATCCACACTTACGCTTTGCAAAGTCGTTTTGACTTGATTTATCTAACTTCGCGCCATGGACAGTCTCAAAAATTCGTTTTGCGCCAGCCCTTTGTAACAAAGTCCTTCGTATCCCTCGCCGCCTTTGCGTGGTGGTACATGTTCACGCCGCGCAGGAGAGCAATTAACCGTAGCCGTTTTGGCGATTCAAATTCGTTTGCGGCATCAAAGATGTGATGGCTCAATTCGCGAACATCGCAATTCGGTCCAATCGTTAGCGCCGTTCTCCCCCCTTTGATCTTATTTTGAAGTACCCTCTATGTTTTGACTCAAAAGCATGCCACAAGCGAGCCAGGCTGTCGTCGTTCGTTGCCATCTGTGCGGGTTCGCGCGATATTCACGCCTTTCTTATCCTGGTCCATCTAGCTGCCAGCTCGGAACGGGGATGTTTTTTATTGCAGGACCCGTTCGTTTCCATTTCCTCAGGGCCGATGGCGCCCAACCCAGTGGGCTCAGTTGCTTATAGTTCTTTTTTTCGAAAAAATGGCCTGCGCATTTTTTACCCCTCTTCGCAACATTGGCTCTACTTGTCGAGCTGCCACGAATCCGACGCCCTCGCGCAATTTATATTCGTTCGCGGCACCCTGGGTTTCCACGGAACTCTTGTTTGACAGGAGAATCCCCGCGCGTTCCCTCTTCGTTCAGAGTCTCCTGCCCTCGGGCTGTCAACGAAACCTACAGTGAAATCAGTCTTTAGGGGCGATGTGAGTGGTCTTTCGTGGCACGCCTCGCTGCCCTCCGGCCACCCCTGTCAAAAAAGGAGTGTTCCCCCTTTTCCTTTATCTCAAAAAATGGTGCAAAAAAGTTTTGTCTGACGTTTAGCCTTACCCCCAGGAAGTTTTTTTAATAGATACTACCTATCAATCGTGCGTTCTTAACTTTTGTTCTTATAGCAGAAGGGCGATACCCCTGCCACCTATTGCGTAGCCTTCTTTTTTTGCGTTCGTGAATACGCGTTTTGCCGTTCGCCTGTGGGTCAGACAGCCGTCGGCGCTCGTTGAACGCCGGCTTCGCTGCTCTTTTTTTGTTAATGACGGACTCGGGTGGGCCCTCTTGCAGACTGGATTGACCTTTTCATACCTTTGAAGTTCTCCTTTACTCTTGGTCGACTCCGGTTTTTTTTTCAATTTAACTGATTACGACCATACGGCTAACATTTTCGTTTCGTTGAATGACAAAGAAGGTTAATATGTACCAATGTCCTTCAAAAACATCTTCGTTTCGGGCATGATTTAAGTAAACTCTCAAGGGTGTCTTCTGGCCGGAAGATGTAAACTCAGACCCAAGGCGTTCCCCTTTTTTGCTATCCGCCTTTGAATAGAACGAAAAAAAGACCGACTCCGACGCGCGTAGGGTCATAAACCGATTTTTTTACTTGGCGTAGCTGGAGCGGCTCTGATTGGTGATGTTGAATTTCTTATTGGCCCCAGATCAGTTGTCTCTGTTTCGTGTTCGAAGTATTGACGCCTGCGCCACCACATGCGATTTCAATGTTGTATCTAAAGCGTTGGGGTAGCGCTTTTATTCGCCGAGATTTTGTATCACTTTCTCTTTCTGTCAGAAAAAAAGCATCGAAAATAGCTAATTCCATATGATTATAGAAAGCTTTCTTTGTATTACGTGTTTCCAGTCTCGTGCTTAATTTCTGCTACCGCTTCTTTATTTTGCTTTTAATTAAGCTCATCGCCCACGGACAGGTTTTTTTGTATCTCTACAAAATTTCTTTTGGTGCCTTATTCGTCTGAAACGTTCGACTGAAGAGCATGCGTCCTTGACTGGACTGCTTGCTCACATAGTCTATTTTTTGCTTCCTGCATGCGGTTGCGCCGCTGGCAGTAAGTGGTTCGGGGCAAAAGCAACATTGAGCTGTTTTTTTACCACACGCATTTTTGACGTTCGTCCTCTGCACACACGCATCGTCGAGACGGGGGTAGGCGAGTCCCAAGCGTGGCGTACGTTGCAGCCAGCGGCTGTTTCATACCCGCAACACTTGAACTGTGCCGGGTGGTCGTCGTTGAGCGTCTATGTTTTTGGGAGGAACGACGACTGCATTACTGAGGCCGACGACGAACACCGCTTGACTCTTCGCTAGCTTCCTCCGGGGGTGGTATTCGCGTGAAATGCGTCCGCTCGAGAATGCTTCCGTTCCTACCCCTCTCAGTCTTCCTCCCGCCTAGTCGGGAAGACAAAAAAAGACTGATTTTGTCGTGACAACGGATGGAATGAACGCCTGTGAGTGAGGAAGTGCTGCCTGGAGGCAAAGGGGGAGTAGCTGTACCGCACTGCCAAAAGGCAACATTCTGGGTTCGACCTCTGAACGGCGAACACACGTATAGGGTCGGCGGAATAGGACAAAGATGGATGCACTTTTGAATCTGTACCCCTTGGTTTTTTCGAGGCCCCTGAATTTAATGGGCGAGAGCTACATCACATGAAACCACACAATCCTGACAGAATCGCTTAATTTTTCCGTATTAATTCCTGGCATTTTGTCTTAAAGCCCTACCAAATCCCGTTGGTTGTCAGCCTTTTCGAGAGTGATTTGTTGGAAGAACAATTGAAGAAATGCAACAGCATGAAGTGCAAACTGACAGCTATTCAATGTCTCTGTTGTTTTTAGGCTCTGCCGGAAAAGAGCCGTATAAATGACTGAACTTCATTATCACCTCCCGTGGAAAGCGACAGCCGCCGGGCCCGGAGAGAACGCACAATTAAACCGTGACTCTTTGTTGCTACACCAAAAACGAGACAAGGACACAAAAAACGGCTGCTGCACTGGCGCGGCGGTGCGACTATCGGAAATGAGGTTCGGAGTGGGCAGCTCGTGTTGCACCATAAAAGTGGCGTCAGAACGTTCGGGGGCCATGTCGTTTGAATGAGGAGGATACATTGTTGCGAACAGACGGATGTCATGTAATCGTTGGCGGTAATACACGGGGCTAGCCGTCAATCTGTCAGAAGGCGATCTGTCCGGACTGCCGTTTAAAGATGATTCGCATCGCTGTGTTGGGCTGAGGTTTCCCCCCTTTGTTCAACATACCATATTGGCCTGACAATTGAACCTCCGGTTACCGGGTGCCCCCAAACCAATTTTAGAATTGGCTTAGATTGGGGGTTCTGCATCTCTCTTCTTCCGCCCTACGTTACTCCCACTTTTTATTTGCACTCGGAAGTTTCAATTGTGCGTGGATCGTTACCCTTTACCTCTCCGTTTATTTTTTCCACATTCAAACTCTTTTTGATAAATGGTATGATGATAAGCATAAATCAACAATTCTTCGCTGGGGGCTATAACATTTATTATTGTTCTATCCTGGTTGGCGTGGGGCGCGCCACCCGCAACATTTTTTCATTGTTATGCCCGAGTCGTTTATCGTACGTTTGGCCGAATGTATCCCTCGTTAACGCCTGCCTTTCACAGTTTTTGCGTTTTTCATAACCTTACATGTCCTTTGTACATGTTTTTTGGACACCTTTTATTCTTGTGCGGTCTTAACAAAATACAGATTGTCTTCGACTAAGTTAGCCTCGCACTTTTCGGCATAACCCTTACTTTTTAGTCTACATTTTTCGTGTGAACCGGAAGGTAGCCTCAGCTGCCCCAGGGCACGAAGTTCACTCACATGTTCGCTTTGCCTTCATTAGTTTGCCTGCGGATGTTCACAAAAAACAGCTATGCGCGAAATAAAATTAGATTGCCGGAGGTTTAAAAGTGGGTGGCACCGCCCTCGGTTTATTCTTTTGACAGGATTATGGTATTCACTCTGTTTTCTTTATTTAGAACTATTTTTTAAATACATGAAAAATTAAAACTTAATTCAATCAGAAAACGTCTTACTTGAATATAACGGTAACGCGTGATAGTGGCGACAACTGCCCCACGCGTTCGGCGATTTTTTTATCTTTTGAAGGGTAAAGCCGTTCGTTTTCGCAGGTTTGTCGTAACTGCGATTGTGTTCCACATACCCGGAGCGCCCGTCTTGTGTCAAATCAACGTCGGGTACTTCGCAACATTGTTATCTGCACTGATCATGGTTGTTTGCGCTGTGGGGGGTTTTTTTAAAGCAGCACTTCTCACTTTTTCAATTGACGGGTTTTGTTATGCTTCGAGGGTACTTACGTCTTTTCATTGATTATTAACTACTACCTTTCGAATTCTACGACATACCATTTCCCGGCAAGATTTTGTATTCGTAAAATTTGTATTACTGGGTGAAGTATATTAATCGCTTTTTTATATTGTTGGGTTTTCTTTTGTTTAGTTTTTGTTATCCCTTCCCCGTTACTTTTAGAAATGATATCCACTTTTATACAATCTTGCCCAGGCAACACACATTCCTCTCGCGATAGACTTTTTTTCGTACCTCGCCCGAATTGATTACTCCCGTTGTCAAATGCACTTAGGTAGTAGTAAGTTTATCGCAAGTTGTTCACCATAAAGGACTTTCGCCAGCTGATTAAAGAGTACCACCTTCGAGATGTTTATTTCTGCCTACCACTGATATAAGCGTGTTTGACGCGCCTCAAATTGCTTCATGGTTATAGTTTAATACCTTTTTTTAAACTTTTCTTTTAGTGGCGGACCTCTTAAAAAGTACAGAATTCAACCTTTAATCGCGTTAGCTTTCTTTGGGCATTGTTTTTTTGCCATTTAACAAGGGCCCACACGTTATTCCGTAACTTTATGTCGGCATTGGTTGTCCTTTCATCAAGACTTGGTCGAAGGCCTCTATAGGGGAAACCAGCCGTTTTTTACCAGGCATAGTCCGGAAAGGCAACATGACGACATTCAGCAACAGGCGTTTGACGGCACCCGTGATATGCATCGCACGCTTTGCCTTAAGGTTGCAACCTAACGCAAACCACCCTCTTTGGTATTTATCATGCGCTTCAGTTTTCGATGAACCACCGTAGTCATTGTGGTGCTTCTCGATGCGCTAGTTTCGGCACACCAATTAATCTGTACAACATCATTTGTCTTACCATCTTTCATGTCTCCGCCAGGACATGTGCCCTCAAACTGTTCGATTTGTTTCTTACATGCCTCCTGCAGCGCTTTTCATCCCTATCTGAATCGGTTTCAAGTTGATTTAAATGGGGGGTTTATTGTCAAAGAGTGTCATACCCCCTCATTAATCAAAATATTCGCAACAATTCCAACCTGCTCTCTTGATGGGTAACCACTGTTACCCCACTTTTTGCTTGATTTAAACTAGTCAGCGTTCATTTTTTATACATAACTTAATGTCGAATGTTGCGAAAGCAGATGCCTGACGAGCTTTAGAGTGTCCGCTCGTCTCCTTAATAAATGACCCGATGATGCGTTTAGGTGTTTTTTTAACACGTAGACCCTACAGGTGTTGCAATTTTGGGGGTATCGGTGGCATCGATCACGCCGGAAGACTGACGGATGCAACCCCTTGCCCACCGACTTCTGTTACCACAACGCACTCCCCTCGCCACCGTTATGAATGGCGAAGTACTTCCTACAGTAGCTGTCTTCTTTTTTATACGACGCGGCGGGGCGCGTTGGTCCTCGAGGGTTTTATGCCACGGGTGATGGGTACCGGTGGCGGGCGAAAAAGCACACGAAACGAGCTGGAGGCGTTAAAAAAACGACTGGGCAAGGAACAAGAAAAGAAACATTTTGGAAAAAGACGCCGCGTTTTCGATCAGACGCAATGAGCGGGGGTGATTGAAGGGCGACTTCGCTCGGTTGCCGGCGATCTTTCCGCCACCTCGTGGCGCTTCGCAACATCAAAACGTGTCGCGCTTGTGATTTTGATACCTCCGTGGATATTTATGTGTGCTTTGCTCCAATTAGTCTCTTTTTCAGAATACTGGTCGTCTTTCCTCCCGCTGCCACGCTACGCACCGTGACTATCCGTCAAAACGTGCCTTCTTGCCGCCGTGAACCTGGCTGGCAATCTTTCACCGACTTTAAGTTGCCTAGTCTGTCGACAGTGCAAGCGGGGTACGGTAACGGTTTTTCCGTTATCCGTGCCCTTCATTTTTTGGTTTATTAACACAAACGGGCTATTGAAATACGGTTAAGATGTCTGCGAGTAATAACACGGATGCTAATCACTCGGGTCAGGAAGCATCATCGTCTCAGCAGGAAATGTCATCTCCACGGTCACCGTTGGACATTCTTGAAGCCTTCAGAAACTCACATATCCGAAGTTATAGTAACACTGATCTCACTAACATGGCTGCGACATCGGTAAAAGGTGAGTAAAAGTGCAATGATGTGATAGTAGAAACTAAAGCAAAAAATGCAGGGTCAACACTTTCTTCAGACATTGTCAAAGACGACGGCATCGGTAGTGGCAGTGCAAACTCCTCGGAACTCTCCCACTCAACAAACTTGTCCTCAAGCAGTGGCGATTCTGGCATGAGTACCAGTTCATGCAGTGATGTATCCCCCACGCCCCTCCCTCTAACAGTGCCCCCAGCCGCGCTTACCGCGTCACTCATCAGACAAAATGGGTATCCTCAGTTTCCCCTCCCCTTCAATGCTGCATTGCAAAATCCGTAAGTAACAGCTGTAAATACATCTTTTCTACGTTTCCTATCATCACACTACAATTTTTTACAATGCCATACCTGGGAACTTTAAGGTACGCTGCAATGGCTGCCCACCAACAACTTGCTCTTTGGAATCAATTGAGCATGAACATGTCGCGGTTTCCATTTCGTCCACCAGCGTTTCCAGCGACGGTCGTGCCTCCCTCACCAACCGCACCAATCCCAGGTAAATTTAAGTTTTATTAGACGATTAAAATACACAACACCCTTAAAAAGTGTTGTATTTTTTTGATATTTGCCTTTCACATTTTGTTGTGACACTTTATCAGACATTTCATTTGTTTTTATGTGTTAATCTTTCAAATGTTGAGCGAGAAAATATCTTTGCTTTGACAAATATCTGTTTAAAGACCAGTATAATTAGTCGAAACCAAATTTGTGCAAATTGCTTTTCAATTGTAGTTCCAAAAACTTAGCGTGTCGTCTAGATAATACCATCTTAACGTGTAGTTTGTTGTTAAAAAAGCGTGTTGCGTTCTTGGAGTAAGAAAACGGCCAGTTTTTTCTTCTTTTTTCCTACTCGATGCATTTTTTCTTCTCTTTTTTTAATTCCGTGACTGAAAAACTACCCCACACGTTGAAACGAAGTTGAGAGTGGCTTACTGACTAGTATGTCGGAGGGCCACACACGTTTGTCCCGTCAATGTCTGCGTGTAATGGTTTTTGTTCGCCAGTTACACTGCTAACTGCCACATCACGACCTAAAGCATGGAAACAAGCCTGGATAAAAAGCAAAGCAACAAATTTTTTTATTGAAATAACTGCTACCCCGGAAAAAAGTAGGGTGTTATCTGTACTTTCCGGGGGTATGTTTTTCTTATCAGACGTCATACTTTTATTTGAACAGTTCATTTTGAACGCTTCGTACGTTAAACTACGAAGAACCTTTTAATCCGATCAACAAGTAAATTAGTTTAATAGACTCTGCTGTCGATTACAATCATTTAAAAGTCATTCAATCAGTTTTTTTGAGTTGCACATATGTGTTTCGCGAGGATTGTCGCTTAATTCGATCTTAATTGTTCTCGACCACCCTGTCGGTAAATTTAGTTAGTTGTGCTCACTATTATCTAACCCTTTGCTCCTTCACACGTAAAACGTCGTCTCACAGTAGGTTTTTTGATTGACATGAAAAAGTCACTACGGCAGGGAAGCATCGGTGGTCGGCGATTAATCACAAAAAAATGCAAGGGGATGCGGGTGCTGGGAGACGGGTAGCTTTCTGCATTTTGTTTTGATTTTTTCTCGATCACTTCTTCCTGTTGTATCTGTTACATCTTGATAGTCTCTCCCCTTTTGGGGGGCGAATACCCACCTAACAAAGGCCCACCCAGCCTTACTTTACCGTAAAAACAAAGTGCAATCAGTCAAAAAAATCTACAAAATGTCTGCAATCTTAGAAAAAATGTACGATGTTTCTGGCACATCTGTTTAGAAACAACTAATAATTATGTGATGCAGGTTTATCCTGAAGTGTTTTCCAGTAAGCATTTTTTTTTCAATAGGAAAGGATTAAGATTCAGTCGTTGCGCATACGGCTCTGTCATGAGCGGTGCTTGTCGAAAAGATGTTCAACATTAACGGATTAGCAGCGATATGTGGGGTCTGGATCGTCATGTTACAACGGCTTCTTGTCTTGATGCTTGACACGGCGTAATTAAGCGTTGCGCCGTAAACGTACTCTGCATGCTATAGCATCTGCCTGGGCGGAGCGGCGCGGAGCATACGGAGGACCGCCTTCCCACCTTCCATATCCGATCCGCGGCGATGAACGCCACCGCGGTAGGTCGAAACAGTCGCCCACCAACGATGTGGGTCTAGCTCGCTTTCTACGCACGGCGCTCTTGTAAGTTAGCTAACCGCGCGTTCCGTGAGTGCTTGTGCTTTTTTGGCCTGCGGTAATGCCTGTACAATCGATGTGTAGTTTCAAGCTTTTATGCGCGCCGCGTAAACCCACACGGTCGTGCTTGACTTTTCTTACCCTAGTTTTGACATTATATCTTCTTGCAGTCTTCTAGTATACGGGTGTACATCAGATTCTCGCAGTCATGTCTTCATCGAATCCTGTCTTTGGAGACATTGAGCCTCCAATGACGAAGGAAGATTTCCAACGTTTTCAACAACGTCTTGCGCTTAAAATGACCCATGATCATCTGCGCCGTGTGGCATTTGGCGAAATTACTTGTCGTTTGCTAGGTAACACAGACATGCAGTTCTATAGAGACTATTTCGGCGAAATGCCTTCATTGGTTGATGGCCCTTTTTCTAACCGACTTCTTCCAACACCAGTTCCGCTTTTTAATTTGGACAGGTGTTCTAACTCTGAGAATGACCCTAGTCTGGAGCTTCCTTCAATCCTCGATGAAAATTCACTAGTTGAGAACCGAGACTTCGCTCACTGGAGTGATCTTTCGTCAAATAGTTATGTTTTTAAAACCCCTAAGACAGAGTGCACCTGGGACATGCCTTCAGTCTGTGGCGAATCTAAGGAAGACGTGCTAAATATCTATCAAGAAGACATTCCTTTTGTAAAGCGCATGAAACTTGAAGACAGCGAGGTGTCTGACCAAGCGGTCCTTTCGTCTGCATTGGAAAGCAGACAGGAAAACACGCGATTTATCACGGTTAACAGAGGTACGGTATTAGGGGGTCGATAAATCTTCTAATTTTAGACAATAGCAAAAAACGTTTGCACTTTAAAGTTACCGTCTATCATCCCCTTAGTTTTATTTCATTTCACTAAGATCAAGTTTTCAGATAGCCGCAAACGTAAAGTTGAAACTCCGGCATTTAATCCTGAACTTATTTCCCAAATGCTTGCCGGGGCGGCGGCGAAGGAATCCGGTTCGGGGCCGAGTACGCCTAACTTACTGCCCGGCTTGGTGTCTCCCGATGGTGCAGGACCACCCAACCCGCTGGTCCCTCATGATTTGTTGCCTGAGGCACGTCGTCGTAGGCCGTAAGTGAACGTTTACTAAAAATTTGCAGCTTTTTATGCTTTTTCTTTTAGCAATGATTCTTCGAATCAATCAACTTCCAGCGTTAAGGAAAACCGCAAAATAAGTCATAGACACCGCCACGAAGCTGCTAAACTAACACCTCAAGGCACTCTTGCCGAAGAACCTGACGACCAAGGCGACGATGAGGTTCTTAATTGTGAATGGGAAGGCTGTGAGACTGTCATTACGGGGCTGAAGAATCTCGTCAATCATGTGATTACCGCCCATGTGCAAACGCAAACCGTGTACTGTTGTAAGTGGGACAAGTGCCCTCGGACACGACCGTTCAATGCACAGTACATGTTGTTGTTGCATGTCCGTCGACACACAGGAGAGCGGCCACACATTTGCTACGTAAGTCTACTTCATGGTTTGAAACAGTTCAAATTTTAACTGACATTTCTTACAGTACCCTGACTGTCGGAAAGCCTACAGCAGGCTGGAAAACCTGAAGACCCACATCCGCACGCATACCGGCGAGCGCCCCTACGCATGTGAACACACCGGTTGTGGAAAGGCCTTCAGCAATGCTTCGGATCGTGCCAAGCATCAGTCGCGGACTCATAGTGATATCGTATGTTTACGAAACAACTTATAGTTTACTAAGCGGCCTACTTTCAGAAACCGTACATCTGCATCGTAGTCAATTGCAACAAGAGCTACACCGACCCCTCTTCTTTGCGAAAGCATATCAAAACCCAACATGGAGATCGTGCTTATGACCTTTGCAAGGACAGTAAGATGCGCTTTCTAAAAGAAGGTTTGGTTTACCGGGTCTACATTCCGCCGAAGGTTCCTAACGCCTCAGAAGTCATGCAATTGTTGACTGAAGACGAATTGGCATGCATGGGTCTTCTCGATAAGAGAATCATCATCCGACCAGAGCTGGAACACCGTAACAAAGATAAACGGTTCTTTTCTACTGCTGTCAAAATGGCTGCCAAGGCTGAAGACGATGAATGTAATTAATTTTCAAATTATGTCTGTTATGTGTATGTTCAAAAAAATTGTGAATTGTGCTTTTCAAACGCTTTTTGTCCCTTTGTGTCATTCTCACAACGATAACTAATTGCTCATTAAAGGCTTAATAATAACTTACTGCTTTCTATGTGTTCTGTCAATTGTTCTTTTAAATACATTAACAATGCATTTATGTTTTAGACAACTATATCGATGTTGTCAGTTGCTCCCCGCAACACTCGCCATTCGAGGGTCGAGACAGTGAAGATAGTGGTGGAAGCAACTCGATGCCGGGTACAGTAAGCTCCGCGAACAGCTTTAGCGGTGGTGCCGTGGCCAGTCCGACTGGAGCTGTGTCAGCCACTAGCAGCTCATCGCCTTCATCGACGGTCAGACCGACCTTTACGGTGGAACAGAACATGTTAACGGAGGTGGCCGCTAATTATGGATCAGACTACCCACGTCCAACACCAATTGTTGTTGACAAAGATTGGTACGACTACGTGAAACATGTCCGTAGCGTCAATCCAAATTGTGGCGCGGAAGTGATTGATTATTCCATCACAGACAACCTGGTTGTCAGTGTTGACACTATTTCAATCACCAAGCAACAGCGTATGTTTTAAAAGTTTTAATAATCACAAATAACTGAACTAAAATTTTCAGTTTTTGCACCTGTAGAAGTTCCTCCCATTTGTGTCAATGGTCTTCCTCCCTTTTTTGACATCGATGGGCCATATAAAACTATGTTCATTACCGCCGTCGGCATGGCAGAATGTCGTAAACTACCCGTCCTCGTCGATCTTAATTGCCGAGTTCTTCTGCCAAGCCCCAAACAATTTGTGGTCCAACCTCAACTCATTTGCAATCAACTTACCATCCTTCACCATGCCGGATGGATCTTTGCCGGAACACTTTCCGAAGTTCTCCACAAAACTCTGGAAATCAAATCTTCCAATACATCAGAAATAATTGACGCTGTCAACAATCTTTTAAACGACTGTACTGTCAAAGATCTCGGCAAACGCATTCTCGAATACGCCCTTCGGACGGCATTAGGTATGCCGTCCAATTCCAGTGACATCAATCAGCAACTCGCGAAGATTCAGTTACTCGCCAGTAAGACGCCATGATTCACAGTTCACACTATTATTGTTATTGTTAAAACTAATAACCTGGTCAATTACCTTGCCATTGTGATTTTTTTCTAGAATTAACAAATGAAAAAAGAGTAAAGAGAGATTAATTATTTCTATTTCAATAGACTTCGTTAACAAACTTTGTCCATGCTAAACATACTTTCAAACCTGTTCTTTCATGAACCATGACAAATGCGCATTTATTTGTTTTTCCAAAGCTCAATAAATTGTGTAATGTTGATACTTTAATGATGTGTTCTTAATCCTGCATCATTTTCACACTTAAGTTCAAACCCGATTACAAAAACAGTTTAACATGGTCGGGTATACTATACTTTAAAAATCCGCTTACGCATCCCACCTGTTCAATTAAGACTTTTACATCATGCTTGTACCGCATTCCTGTTACTAATAATTGCTGAAATTGTTTCATACGGTCTTAATACCTTGCCATGTTATTCAGTGTTTTAATGCGTGATCTTACGGATACAGTTGTCCGCTTTATATTTTGAATCTCTGTTTTTCGATACAAATTCTGTCCCGCCCCCGTGTTGAGTTTTGTTATAAGTTTTAATTATTTGAGGTATTAGTATAAAGGAAAATAAAAGATATAATAATGAACAAAATCTTAACAGTGAACCGCAAAGCTATCAGAATTTAAAGTAAACATGAGTCAGAAAGCATAAAAAAGACCAAAAATTCAAACAACAAAAATTTTGTGGTTGTTAATTGCAACATTCACCCTTTGAACTCTGACGTTTATATCAACAATGCTGCTTAACGTATGACTGGCGTGGTTTAGATGATAAGCTTCAATGTTTCCAAAGGGTGGTGTGAAAGAACGACAGAAACGCTCTTTGAATACAATTTTGGTAACGGAACTACACGCATACAGATTGTTTCATTCCCTGTTTTCAAGGTTGAAATCAGCATGGACATCAGCAGGTATAGTTTCATTTTCGTACTAGTAGCAGAAAGTAGGCTTTTTGAAAACGAAATGTTTGCGTGCCAAATACAAAGTGCGCGAATGCTTGTCTTTGAAACACACATTCCGTGTGAAAACAAACACAATTTGTGTTTTCACCCTTGACCCGGGAGAATCAGACTGCAGTATGCGTGGCCCAAACGAGGCCGCGCAATTCTTGTGCACGTGCATTCGTTGCTTTTTTCCGCTTTCCATGTGCTTATCCGCAGTTTTATCCAAAATTTTGTTTTAGAATGTCCGTCATTTCAACGCTTAAACCCCCTACGGCAATCACGGTCGCCGCCATCACGGTCAGCTTGATAACTGGCTATTTAGGGTTCCGGATATTCCGGTTTTCGAAGGTTAGTTTAGTTTGCATGGTTTATTGCTATGGAACTCATTTTATCCGCTTCAGCATCGGGCCTCTCTTCGACAAAAGGTCAGCAACCGCCACAATGAACGTCAAAAGAACTTTGAAGAGGTGAAGCGTCTTGCCGAAAAAGTTGGAGTCGATGCCGCGAGACGCGAAGCCATCATTCGTATGACCCCCGATGAACTTCGAACGGCTCTTCGCCAGAGGGAAGTGAAGTGCCAAGAAGTTTTGGCGGCTTATGTTCAAACTGCTTTAACGGTTAATGAGCGACTGAATTGCGTCACGCTGTTTGTTTTGGTGAGTTTTTATAAAGATTTGAACAATCATGTATAATCCCTGATCGGATTCTGAATGTTACCTTTCAGGAGGCTTTTGATCGTGCCCTCGAACTCGACAACAATGCCACCGACAACACATACGAATTTCCGAACATGTTTGGCATCCCAATCAGTATTAAGGAGTCTGTTCAGGTAAAATACATCATTGCTACATGGAAAGTTTATATATAATTTTGCTTCCAGGTTCAAGGTTATGACCAGACACTTGGATACGCCTCAGAAATTGGTAACAAGGCGGATGAGAACTCCAAAGTGATCAAGTTGTTGCTCGACCAAGGTATTTTCATTGATAATTGTCAAACATGGATTAAAGTTTTGGTTTTTCAGGTTTCATTCCATTCGCTTTGACCAATGTCCCTCTCTCCCTCTTGAGTTTTTCATGCAAAAACCCCATCTACGGTACCACTCTAAATCCGTTCAACCCAAATCGTACCTGTGGCGGCAGTTCTGGTGGTGAAGGTGCCTTGATTGGCGGTGGCGGATCAATCGTTGGTATTGGCGGCGACGTCGGCGGTTCTATCCGCATTCCGGCTCACTTTTCCGGAATCTGCGGCATCAAACCGTCCCATCTTCGCATGTCTACGAATGGTCTTCGTGGTTCGATTCCGGGACGTCCGTTGGTCAATGCTGCCGAAGGCCCTATGGCGACAACCGTCGACCTGTGCGCAAAAGTCCTTCAAGGCTTGTTTGTTAAAAAGATGTCGCAGATGGACCCGTATGTGCCGCCAGTGCCATTTGCTGATGATCTCTACAATAGCACTGTGCCCCTCAAAATTGGCTACTACGTGGATGATGGTTACTTCCCGGCGTCGGTTCCTGTCGCACGAGCTGTCGAGGAAGCTGCCGAAGCACTCAGAAAGAAGGGTCATGAAGTGGTCAGATTCCAGCCGCCACGTATTCCGGAAGTCTTCGGGCTCTACTTCAGTGCTTTGTTCATCGATGGTGGCTGTTATATCAGTGATCGGTTGTCAAAGGTTGGCTTTTTTTCATTAACTTTAATCCATTTAAATGTTGTTTATTGCAGGATTTGTTCGACCCTCATCATCTGCAAATCATCCTGATGCCCTACTTCCCAAAATGGCTCTTCGCTCCCCTCTTGAACCGTTTTGGACCAAAAGCCGAACCTATGACTCATGTTATGGGTCGTAGCTTATCCGATCAAAGGAAGGTTTATGCAGCTATCCAAGGCTATCGCCACGAATTCGTAAGAGTGCTGCAATCAAACGGCTTTGACGCCATTCTATGTCCCCCAAATGCTGGACCTGCCTATGAACACGGCCTTCCGGACCAGCTTGCACCCACGATTTCTTACACTGCCATCTTCAATTTGCTCGATTATGCCGCTGGCGTCGTTCAATACAGTTTCGTCAATGATGACGACATCATTAACAATGCCGAGTTCAAAGAAACTGATCACTTCACGAAGATACTTAAGAAAAGTATCTCGGTAAGTTTTACATGTTTCCTTTTCACTTTAACCGTTAATAAACCTTTTTTAGACAAGCAAAGGGCTTCCCATTGGCGTCCAAGTCGCAGCTCCACCGTATTCCGAAGAAGTCGTTCTCCGAGTCATGCGCATCATCGAAGAGGCCCGTGACGGCCACTGATGTAATTCGATAAATTCTTACGCAAACTTCCTTTTCATTAAGTTCCAAATTTACAAAAGCGTACAATGTTTACATTAAATTAATAGTGTCATAAATAGGTTTACTGTGAAACAATGTGTTTTAACGCGCATTTATGTAGTTGCTTATGAAGTTATTCATAGGTGTCAGCGCATTTTGGAATGCTGTAGCAAGTGTTTGGAACTGCTGGGATTCAGATGTTGCCGTTATTGACATGTTGTTCATGAGATTCTGAAATGAAATTTTAAATAAACGTTAGAAAAGGCAACAGAACTTACAATTTTCTGCGAGATAAACGTTTTGTACGGTTCTGTGAGACCTGGTTCAAGGAAGAGCATCAACTCAAGTAGTTCGTATTGTTGCGCGATCGTGTTATTAAAGGCCATCTTAAAAAACTCAATCATTTTTTTCAATTAAGAATGTGCTTACCTCATAAGCCGGCCCCCATGACGCTACCAATGCTTGCAATTTGCTTTGAATAGCTGACTTTCGATAGTTCACATTTGTCAAAATCGAATTAAAAGTCTCTTGTTGAGCCGCTGGTAGTAATGATACAAACGTTTTCATCGGTGTACTGTGCGGATCATACAGCGCGAGGTTCATCAGCTTTGTACGAATTTCGTCGGTCAGGACAACCGCTGGTAATCGCATTAGGTCTTCATCGACTGTGAAGTTTCCAGTGAGAACGTGGTATTGGAGGAAGTTGTACACTTCCAATCGATTTGTCTCATTTAAAGCGTTGAATGACGGTAAAATTCCTTGTAATCTGTTTTGGAAATCAAACATAGACAACGCAGTATTGTTGAAAATAGCTTCACGATTTTGGATGAATGTTTTGGTAGGGCCCTCAGGTAAACTTTGTAAATGTACTGTAATGTTTGCCAAACGTTGAGTCAATGCGGCTTGAATATGATTGTACGATGCCTACAAAACTGTATGAAACATTTTCACTTTAATCAGTCAAACTCACCAAAGCATACGAACCCAAACTGTCAACAACATCAGATATCTGTTGATTTTGTTGTCCCAAACTTAGAAAAATGTTGTTTCGGATAGCATCAATCTGTTGTTGTGCATTGGCAGGCAAACTGTCTCTGAGTTGACGCAGCGCAGCTTCATCTGGTCTCGTAGTAATAACAGATGTGTTTATTGTTGAACCTGTCAAAGTCGAGATCGTCGGAGCAGTGGTAAGAAGCTGGGCATTGATAACATTACTTCCCAAAAAGATAAATCCAAACACCAGGAAACAAAAAACGTTCATTTTTCCGAATAAAAACGTGATTTTTGTGCTGTTTCCAGTTTATATTGCTTTTCTCCGGTACATTTAATCCACATGGGGGAGGTGCACTTGCCTATGTAGTGTAATACGATAATGACGAGTAAATCCGGCGCAACAGATTTGCGCATAGCGTATCCTTATCCTGGTGCATGTGTTACTAATTCTAAATAGAACAATGCGGCTGAAATATGTTTCACTTTACATTCCAAGGGATGTTAACAAAAGTTTGAACTGCTTAATACAATGTGAAGTTTTTAGCATCCTCGCTTGTTTCCAGCGACACGGAAATTTTCCAAATGACAACACAATTTAACAACGTTGTACAAGAAAGAAACACGTTTCCGGTTCAAAAAATAGAAAATGGTTTAAACTACAGTAAAAAATTTGCTAAATTTCGAGGCACTTGAATTACTTTTCCCCAAGTCAATTCATGTTTTTTAGTTAAGAGTAAAAATGCCAATGAATGAATGTAAAATCAAGTTTATTATGAGCACATACGGAGTAAACGTTACTTTTACTAGTATAAATAACATTTTCCAAGTGTGGAGTTGGGTTTAACCCACGATCTTGGACATCTCATCACAATCACATGATGTTACATTTTCGGTAGTTTTTTTAAACGCCATCCTTCGGACCAAACCTAAGTTGTTTCCATTTGACCATGGATGCCTCTTCGTAAGGAAGCATTTCCCATTTAAAGGCTTCGCCTGCAGACGGGATGCATAACCACTCGCTGCTACCAAATTCAAACCAATGCTTCACTTTCTTAAGATCGGAGAATAGGACATCATGAAAACTGCTATTTTATAGACTGGAACCAAGTAAATAGCTGCTTCAATTAACAATCCGCTGCCTGAATAATCAAAAAATTTGATTGCAACTTTCACACAATGACAAAACGGTGTGAAACTAAGCAGAATATGCGTCTGATAATAAACTACTAAATCAAAATGCAAAGGTATCGAGTTACAAAATGGTACGTTATTTGCGCGGCTTTCTATTTTCAAATGATGAAAACGTTGCACGCAATATGCCGCCAATGCTGCGTGCAACATGCGTAAACACACTTCTCGCTGCACTTGTTCACCTACTTTTTCAGGTCGCTGGCTACCGACGTTTCCTCAGGCGCCATCCGCCGAAAATGGCTGCCCTGCTTCAAACCGACCGTGTCAAATACGAGTGCAGTTGTGGTCTGCCATTTCCGCTGGATGAACTTTATTTCTGTCGGCAATGCGTCAAGCTGAAGTGCGTTGAATGTACCCAACAGTTCGTTGATAACATCATTTGCCAGGGCTGTTTTGAAACTGCCACCGCCGGAGAGAATCGTGAACGGGTTGGACGATGTCCATCATGCTACATGTGCCCTATTTGTTGTAAGTTTTGAGTCTTATCATTGATTTTGAAAGTTTATGTATACTGATCACGATTTCAGCGACTGTCTTGATGTCCCGATCGATAAACAACAAGTTTCGTCTTCAATGCACCTACTGCCGATTCAACACACTTGATGCGGGTATCGAGGACCAGGTCGACAATGACAAATGGAAGTTCCCATCGTCGCCGAATGCCGAGTTCTTCCAGAACATCCGATCGAAAATGTTGGAATACGCGGAGTTTGACAAGTTCGAGCGTGAACGGAATCCTGATAAGCGGCAGCGATCTTCGCTTTTCCTCTCGGATAAGTACGGGTTGAATTCTTTATACAATCAGCGGAAGAAGAGTGGATACGCTGATCGCCCGGAACCCATGAAGGTCGAATACACGAAAATGAACGATGTTGAAGGTTGGTTGCTCGTTTTGAGTGATGTTTTTATATATATTTTTCGTTTTAGAGCTCTCTTTGGACGATATCATGGCCCCCGTCGAGAATCCCTTGGATATACACAACTTTTCCGAGCAACTGCAGTCCCTTTCGTCTACTAAAGATCGTTGGTTGCCTGAGGCGTTGCCGGTGTTGCCCCGACGTACTGTTCGATGTGGCGAAAGTGAGAATTCGCTGGTGAAAGCCGAGTATAATCCACTTTCGATTACTTTCCGAATGCGGGTATGTCTTATTTGTCTTCATTTATGGCGCATTATATCGGTTTCTTTCAGTATCTGGCTTTCACCTATGTCCCCGACATCCGCATGTACCGTCCCCCAGTCATAACCATCTTGACGCAGTCCTACGTGTTGATCTACGTTTCCAACTACAGCAATGGCCATGTTACTGCTCGGGTGACTACCGTCGATGTTGAAGACGACGACAACTTTGTCAGTTCCGTTTTAAACAAAGAAGTCGTGGTGCCGCTGCCTCCGCCGAATACGATCCAGGATATTGAGGATCAGCTGCAGTTTGAGGGCAATATTCCTGGCCAGGTTGATACTTCCAAGCCGTTCTACGAGTATGTTTTCTCACAATTTTATTGATTTTGTTTTTACTGAGGTAATTGCAGGAACATCATCTTCAAACGGCGCCACCAAGCCGCCCTAACCATCCCCGTCCAAGCGAAGAAGATCACCGACCACAACTTCCTCAAACTTCGGATGGAAGTCGAGTACGACAACCTGGCCCCAGCCATCCCGGACAAGTCCATGTCAAGAACGAGCATCGATCGGAACTACTCAAGCTCTTTCTTGAGCCGGTCTTCTTCCATGGCTGACACGACGATTCCGCCAACGCCGACTCCATCAGACACGACTTTGAACACATCCAGTAGTACCGACAAGCCGAAGATTTCCCTCTCGCATCCCATCACCATTGTGATCGATATTGGTCGTACGATTGACGACAATCTGTATGACTGCGACATGGATGGCAAGGTGCCATCGCTTGCAACTCGAATCCCAGCTGAAGATGTTTTTGCTTAACTATAATTTAACAAATTTACCGCTTTACCCTGTATCCATGTGACATTTTTTTCATTTTTTCACTTTTTAAACTGTTTTTAATATAATAATTTATTGGTTTTGTTTGTTAATTGGAAATATTGACAACAATGAACTGAGGGTGATTGCCTTTTGTGTTGTTTATTAGACCCGACCACATAAAGGTCGTCGTCGCAGTCTCCGTCGCGGACAAAAGGTCTTGACGCGAGCGTGCGCGCTCGCTCAGCTGTTTCGCGTTTGGGTGCGGGCTGTTCTTCTGTCCTTTCGACAGCGTGATCATAGTCGGTTGTGTGTGTTTGGTGCGGGGAAATCAGAGCAACAAACCGATCCGCTAGATAGAAATCTGCCTCAACCATTCCTCGAAAAAGCCAGCCGTAGCTTTGTCGCGTCCGCGTGACCAGTGCAAATTTGACTATGGTTTGGATTCGTCCTGAACCCATCCTCGTCGGACAATCCTTCTGGTAAGCTTGAGCTCTCCCGAGCCCGCCATATTCGTTCGTGACATTTTCAAATTACAGGGTCAACGACTGTCAGAACCTCTATTTCTTACTGCAACGCCGGAAAGGGCATGGAACTCGAGGCCTCGGATCCCTCTTTGTCGCCACCATTGATTCAGTCTTCGACACTCGTCCAGCTCCATTCCGCGTTTTGTACCATTATGAAACGGATGACATTCAAGTCTCCATCGGTATGAGCCACTTTTTATAACGTGAGAGTCATGTATAATCGATTTTGAATTGCAGTCATCGCAGTCGCAATCCAGCATGATGAAGCCCTAAAGCACTGGGAATGGCTAAACACGAATGTTGTTCCCACACTCGGTACGGATTTTATTGGTTTAGAGAACCGTTAACAATCACGTTCAACTTTTCAGCATCATTCGACTCAGAGGAAGACATCCGGCGATTTGTGGTTACAAAAATCGAAGGACTTGTGAGTCTCGAGGAGCAGGGGTCAGTCCCGAGTGATCAGTTAGAGCAGATTTCAAACATGTCAGTCTTGCACAAATTTCATAAAATTTTCGAACTTCCGTCTGATGAGAAACTGGTCAACTGTAAGCCTAACATTCTTCAAAACAAGTTTTATATTGATTAACAATAACATTACAGACTACAGTTGCATCTACATGAAAGGCCGCATGCCACACCAGGGCAAGATATTCCTCTCCGTCAACTTTTTATGTTTTTACTCCTTTATTGTTGGAAATCAAGCTAAAATCAAAATTCGATGGACTGATGTTTTGGTTTGTCAATGCTGATTTTAATTTTCGGAGAGTCAATCTGATTATCATTTCAGAAACTCGAGAAAAACATACCCTGGCTCCTGCCACAATCGATCCACGTCGTGACACGGAATGGCTCTTTCGATTTCTCGGCTTTTATCAATTTCGACGAAGCTTACAAACTCGCTTTCCAACTGGCCAACCTTGCAATGCGACAACTGATCGAGGAGGAAGGATTCAGCGAAGACCCCGCTCTACGAAACAAAATTCTGAACGAAGACGCGAAGAAGCGGTCGGCCAAGTCAGCAGCCTCATTTGTGAAACGTGATCTTGATGCGAGACAACGGAGCGAGGCATATCGGTGAGTCACAAGCACACAAACGCAAAATATCGTTTTATTAATCATCAATAACACTTCCAACTTGCAAAAAAGCTACGCCAAAGGGCAAAATACGCGGATCGGTGGAATTATTACACAGCTGCTTCATTTTTATTCGTTGCATGCATTTAGTTACACGCTGATTCCTCGCGCAAAACATTGAGAGTGAAATCCATTTGCAAATAGGAAACCGTGTATTGTTTTGTGCACCATAACCGGAAGAGTGTATCTCGTTTCGGGCCCATATTCATGGCCTCGATGATCCATTCCAAAACAGCTTCCGTCGTTGGACCAAAATCGAGCGCATAAATTTTGAATAATCGATGCAAATGAATCACATTTTTCTTTGAGTCGATTCGAACAAAAGCGTCTGTTTCGAGGAGCTGTTGAGCTGCTTCATGCATTTCATTAACTACATTCTGAAAAGCTTGCCAACGTAAATCTGATTATCACCTAATGTAATGTAGTGCACGCGATGACGTCACTTACTTCACTGCTGTAGGCTCTAATCGGCGGTGTGGACAACGTATAGGTGTTAATCGCGAAATGCACGAGGGGTTCGCCATCAGGGATTATGTACTGCAAAGAGTGGTCAATGACTAACGCATTTTCTTTGAAAACAAACTTCTTACCGGTTTTCGTTGATCAATCTTTCCAAAAGGTTTCCACAACATTCCGAAACCCACTTTATTACCTCTGAGAATCCCATTTAGAATAGATTGCAATGAATACAAGTGTGAGCCAATTTTGTAGTAAACACTATACAAGTATCGTCGTTTTTGCCAAATTGTAGACGGAATACCATGCTTATAAGTGATATGAATCAATTGCATGTTGTAACAGTTAGTGAAAAATGCTAATCTTTCTTCGAGGGTTGAATCCTCGATGTCTAGATTAGTGGTTTCTCTGATCAAAGTGATATAATGCTTGAAATCAGTGTTGTCTTCCAATCTTTCTATGTAAATACGCTGAAAGTGCGCTTTTTAAATTAGTCAAATTTAATTGCAGATATTTACTTTTTTGTCACTGTGCAAAATACAAGCGTAAATGTCTCGAATAATGCCAGCCAAAAGGTCGTTAAACTCGCCCAAATTCCTTGTGTATTGGTTAGTCGGCGCAGTGCCTCCATTCAACGGCCCAGTATCACTGTCGTCGTATAACTGATAATACCTAAAAAAAACAGCCATGTAGTCAGGTCGTTCAAATTTTGTCAACAAAACCACGTGCTTTTCGGTGTTGAAGGTAAGATCGCTATCTTTATCAAACTGATGGCTGAAAAACCGTTCGACGAGTTCTTGACCAACTTCGAGGGCTTCACTGCGGCCTAAAATTGCACAATTATCAAAAAGTTCAAAATCAAGTCAAAAATAACCTACGAATTTTCTTTTCTTTCATTATCCAGGCAATAAAATCCTGTCCTTTAAAACTATTCCGATAAGTCTTCGTCAAACTGACACGATTATCTTTAATCAAATTAGCCTTTCGCATCATAGAAACCAATTTTTCATATTCAATAGGTATCCAGTCATGTCTGCTGTTTTCTAAAACAAAAAGGTCAAAAAGAACATACAAAAACAAAGTAGACAAAACAACCTTTGTTATTGCTCTGCGCAGTATAATACGCTTTCACTTTTTCATCGATGACGTCGAGACGCGGAATATTCACAGCCATTTGAGGAGTCTTCAGCGTCGCAATGAGCTTATTCCATTGCGTGTTGAGCTTAGTCTGAAACATGGATTAACGCTTATCGTTTGATTCATTGTGAAAGTCTTGTCGCCAGATGGACGCACTAGTGATTGTAAGGTGTCATAACCGACTATTTGTCGTTCATTAAAGAAGAGGTGTGGAGTCGTAGTGGCGACGACCTCTTCGGTGTCCGTGTTCCCGTGGACAAACTTTTTGAGTTCAACTTCAGCCTGAAAAGGGGGAGAAAGGATGACAAAAATGGCTGAAACACTTAAAAAAACCGGAAATTTGATCATTTGCGCTGTTTTTCTCCTGTCTGCCAAGACGTAGCAAAATTTTTCCGGCGTATTTTTGTTTGTGTGATGTGACGTCTGGGGAGCCCTGCTGGTATTGTGAGAACTGCGATACCTTCTGCTTGACTACTATGCATGCACAAATTTGACTCACCTCGGGGTAATCATCAATGTTGACATCGATGAAAGGAATATCGAGTTCGGTGAGGAGCAGGCGTGCTTTGAGACTTGGAATGCAGCGTGTCCGTGTGAAGATGATGACAAGATTCGGGGGTTCTTCATTGGCCATGATCTCGAAGAGGCGCTAAAACCAAATAATGAAACAAACTATTCAACAACACAAAATAGAACGCAGAATTTGCACAATAAATACTTTATGCGCTTCAGTGACCTTTAGATAAGGCACACATAGGTATTTGAAGCGTTTATTAAGAAGATTACTTCATTTTCGAAGATAGCTTTACTCTTTTTGCACTACTCGATCAGACACCTGCCGAAGCAGGTCTTTTAAAAAACTATGCCTACTCCATGGACAACGATCGCTCAATCGTTGGTTCATGACGACTGACTATGATGCACGCGGAAACTCCCAATTGTTTAAACTACTACCCTTTTGTTTAGTCGTTGTTTGTCGAAAATAGTGGCTGATTTACGATTTTTTTCAGTTCACGCTTCTCGCTGCCCTTTACCGAACGACTCGATGGCGACACAGTATGCCGGCTCTATACCTCCTACGATAAGCGTCATGTCCTCGGCACGTTATCATTATCTCCACATTTTGTGTGCTTTGGATCACGGACCGAACGTCTGGTTACGCTAATCATCCTGATCGAAGACATCCACAGCATTGAAGCATATCGGAGTCCTGATGAGGGCATCAAAAACGGTCTCAAGCTTGGCCTCAAGAACAAAACCTTCGTTATCTTTTCAAGCTTGAACGATCGGGATACTGTTTTGGATCGAATCAAAAACTTCCGCTTCAAAGACAAGGGCGCCGTGAGTCAAAGGGTGGGTACGCTTACCATGATTTCGATTGCGGTTTTTTTGCCGATGCAAGTTGCGTTTTTTCTAATGTTGAAAATTTTAGAAACAATCGGTTGAAAACATTGACCAAATCATGCGTTCACCGTTGTGTCAGCAGTTCCCCTTCAACGATCATAGCAACGATCGCAACCGCAGACATTGGGAAAGACTTTTCTCTGATTATGGACGTGATATTTCCATGTACAGAACAGTGGATCTCCACCGATTACTGCTGGAAGGGGTCCCGCTTGAGCACAGGGGCTTCCTATGGGCCGTCTGTTCCGGGGCAGCAGCCGAAATGCAGCTGAATCCCGGCGAGTATGAAGCGCTTTTGCGCAGAAGCAAGGGTCAAGAGCGATGCCTAATGACAATGGAAGAGATAGAACGCGATCTGCACCGATCACTCCCAGAGCATCCTGCCTTCCAAGGCGGCCCCGGCATCGACGCCCTGCGCCGGATCCTGACAGCCTACTCGATCCGAAATCCCAACATTGGCTACTGTCAAGCCATGAACATTGTCGGCTCGGTGTTCCTACTTTTTGCCAGCGAAGAACAAGCGTTTTGGCTACTTGTCGCAGTGTGTGAACGCCTCCTGCCAGATTACTACAACACAAAAGTCGTGGGAGCGCTGATCGATCAAGGAGTTTTCTCGGATCTCGTCCTACGGGCCCTGCCAAATCTACATTCAAAACTCACCGAACTCGGCCTCGATGACATGGTCGCACTTTCGTGGTTCCTCACCATCTTCCTCAATGCCATCAAATTCGACGCCGCTGTGCGCATCTTGGACCTGTTCTTCTACGACGGCTCCAAACTGATGTTCCAACTCGCTCTCGAAATGCTGAAGGAAAACTCACAGTTAATTCTGAACGCGAAAGACGAAGGCGAAGCGCTCGTCGCACTTTCCAATTACACGGAACGAATCACTGACGCACGTGTCGAAAATAGTTCTGAGGTAAATGCAATTCTTAACATCGATTCAAAATAGTCATTCAACCTTAATCATTTTAGATTTTTATTGGCCATGTTATTAGCAATTCATATAAGCACTTTGGCGAGCTATTCACGACTGAAACGATTGAGAAACTGCGCTTGAAACATCGGCTCAAAGTCGTACAGAACTTGGAGGACAATCAGATGCGAAGCATTATTAAGAGCGTCGGCAAAGCCTGTCCCCTTTCACAGGAAGAGCTCGAGGCATTGTATGCTGTTGTCAAGGTGGTCTTTGTGTTGAAAGCCGCCGCGGAATAACCGTTTTTGTTGTTGCTTTTCAGGAAGAGCATCTTCTTTCGTGGCGATCGCGCCTTACAACGGCCCAACATCACAGGATCACGTCCGCCCTGGAAGAACGGCCTCGCTTCGATCCCTGCGTGCAGTCACAGTACCGGCTCGATTTTGAGCTCTTTGCCCACATCTTCCCCAGCATGCTCCCATGGCCGGTCCAGGAAACTTTTGTGATTCGTGCTTTTCGGCTGATGGACACCAATGAGACGGGAATCTTGACCTTCCGCGATTTGAGCCATCTTCTTGGGATTCTGTTGAAAGGTGATGCGACGGAGAAGGTCACATGCTTCTACAAGTGCCATATTCCACCCGCTTTCAACATGTCTGATCTCGACGACCTGATCAACAGCACACTCGGAAGTAAGTTTTTATGGGTTTTTCGTTTTGAGGGTTTATTGTTATCGTTAAACATTTATAGGCAATGAACCAGAATTGGGCATTGACGCTGCTACCATGACGACAAGCACCACGTCATCTCCGTCGGCCGGAACATCAGCGGTTTCATCGCGACGTCAAACATCAGCCACCGCGAGCGAGGTTATTGCTGACGTCGATGAAACGGGCATCGATGCCGCTTCCGAAGCTGATGAACTCATCTCCGAGATGGATGTCGATAGCCCGATGCTTTCAAGCCATGCTTCATTCCGTGATCTGGAACTCGTCAGCGGCGACAGTGACAGTGGACGCAACAAAGTCTCTCCGATCATCGGTTCCCCTCTTCTGGAAGTGCTCAGCTTGCCCGACCGCGCGCCGAGTGAAATTTCTGATTCATTTTCACTCATTGAAGACGCTAGCGATGCAATTAAGTCACTTTCTCAGAAGATGCAGGCCACAACGCTGCAAGAAGTCCAGCGACGATCGACTACGAATGATGAAAAGCCGGTTGATCCTATTACTCAAGTATGTTGAATCCACTGTTTTGCTCTTTTTTTTTAAAGCTACATTATGTATGTCAATTCTTTATCAAGATCTTTCAGATCCAATTCATCGAATTATGGAAAACTTTCTACGAACTCATTGCTGTTCGAAGCGACGACATGCAGCTCCACCATTCCCTTGCCGTAGCTGGAACACTTCTTCTTCAGCTTGGTGAAACCCAAAAGCAGTTCCAACAACAGATGGACGATGCCATGAAAGACATTGACGAAGCCGGAGAGGCCCCCGCTATTCCAAAGAGCGCGTCAAAAATGGGCGACCTGAAATCATGGTATGTTTTTCTTTGCAAACCCTTTTCAACGCTTAGTTAATATGACCTTCGATTTCAGCATCCAAGACGGCGATTGGCGCCTCAACGTCGAACATATCATTGCGACGATCCTTGCAGAATCCGCACTGTCCGAGTTTTTTGAGACCAAGTATTCCCTTCTCGAGATCATTGAAAATTATCGCCAGAAACCGACCAGAAAACTCTGAACTAACCATAACCTACTGCACGACTTCCTTTTATTTCACTTTTCATTCTAACATGTAACTTCCTATTGACTGTGATACGTTTCCTGATAGTACTCTTACGGGGGTGATTCTAATTATGATTACTGGTTGGTCGAAAAAATGTGTTACATACCCTCGAGCTTATTGTATGATTGATAAATAGGGTGAAACTTGCATAAAAGTGAACATTTCAAGTGAATTTTTCGATTAATGATATACAGTACATTTGAAAGAAATTTGAAATTAACAGTTCAGTGATAAGTTTCATAAACTTAAACGTGTTTTTTATTGAAACACCATCAGAATAAACAAACGAACAACATTGAATTTGACATCGATGACCTTACTGATGCGTACCATGTGTGATAGTCACATGTAGGTTATCAGGAAGGTCTATTTTTCACGTTTCTCAAAGGTTACTTGGTTGATTTTTACCAGATTCAAAGCAAAAACCAATTAAAAAGCCTAGACTTCATTAAATAATGAAGCCGGATCACACATTTCTCCAAACTTGCGGAAGTTACTATGTCATTGTCAACCACCATGACGTGTCATTCAGCATCTCTACGTGCAAGTTGAGCCTCGGGGTGCGCAAGGCGTCCTAGTTTTCTGTTGGTCAGCCTTTTGCAGGGCGAATAAGGCGACGTGGCACACATCAACGCCTGTTCGACGAGACGCACGACCGAAGAAGAAGAAGAAGACGAAGTGGCTGCCGATGGTTGTTAGTTAGTCTGCGCGGCTGCTGAACGTGCCGCGACGGCCTTCTGCTCCACGGCCCCTGGCAGTTGCAGTAAGCTGGCCGGTGTTGTGGACAATGGTTGATTGCGTGCAGACCGGCAAAAGCCAGCTTCTTTCCAGACCTTTCGGGTCTGGACTTGGCCCACATTTGTTCAACATTGGGGTTTTTTTTCATTCCCGCCGCACGTTTGCCAGCGGCCTCGAAGAGGTCAAATCTGCCTGGGGCGTTCGTCGGGTGGTTTTTTCCTTTTTGCTCTGTTCGTCGGCTACTTTTAGGATTGTTTCAACTTTTAGCCTACTTTAAGCCTTTGAATTTTTCTTATACCGTGATCAACCTACTGTACACCCTGTCAATCAAAACTGTATCAATGACCCTTTTCAGAACCAAAATGAAGGTCGTAGGCCTTCTTATCCTCGGGATATGTTCGATCGTCTCGGTAAATAGCGATATCTTTACATCGATCGCCGATTTACAGCGATTGTTGGCAGTCGAGAAAAACATTCCCACAATGCTTCGAAACTATATTGAAGCGGAAAGCAAGCGATTAGAAGAGATCCGATAGTGCGTTAAAATAGCTTATGCTTATTTTGACTGGCTTAATATAAACAAAACCCTTTTAGTATCGCAAAGAAGTATCAAACAACCAACGACGATTTGCAAAAGAATATGTCGGCGGTGTCGAATCCCATCAACGCCTTCCGCATGATCAAGCGGCTTACAAACTCATGGAAGGAACTCGAGGACATGATGCGCAATGACCATTCAGAGTCGTTCATGCACGACGTTCAGCATAATTATGCCGCACAATTCCCAAAAGATGAAGACTTGTCGGGTGCCGCTGTCGGCATTCTCCGCTTGCAAGACACCTACCGTCTTGACACCCATGAACTGGCTAACGGTATTGTGCGCAACCAAAAGATTAGCGAGCCATTGACAGGTGGGATTAGCCTAATAGGGATTAGAGTTTGATCTAATTAAACAATTATAGCCCATGATTGCTTCGAAATCGGTCGCATGGCTTACAACACTGAGGACTACTATCACACTATTCTGTGGATGGGTGAAGCATTGGAACGTATCAAGAGCGAGGACGAGCCCACAGCTGATGAGGCCGACATTCTTGAGTATTACGGTTTCGCTTTGTACAAGCAAGACAATGTTAAGCGCGCGCTTTTGGCCACTGACAGGCTTCTGGAATTGAGTAAGTGCTTTGACTTTATATAAATAAGATTTTTGCAGTTTAAACAAAAAAAATTGGATTATAATGAAGCTACGATTTTGAATCCGAAATTTTTTAAAATCAAAATTGTTACTGAAACCGACAAAACTTTTTTAAAACAAAATATGAATATTATGATTGAAATTTTCATCCAAATAACCACAACAAAATCGTTATTGCATTAGTTACTCGTTTCAGCCCCCAACCACCCCCGTGCCAAGGGCAACGTCAAGTGGTACGAAGATCAGCTCATCTCCGAGGGTGTCAAGCGCAGCGATTTCCGTCGCAAGATCCCTCGCCTCACTAACATCCGTCCCGTCGAAAACTTTGAATCCACCGAACGCAGCGTCTACGAAGCTCTCTGCCGTGATGAGATCCAACGGGTACAGCCATTTTGTATTTTAAACTTAACTTTACTAAAAGTTACTTTTCCAGTCAGTCAAAGAAACATCCCAACTTTACTGCTACTACAAGATGGACCGACCCTTCCTGCGCTTTGCACCGTTTAAGGTCGAGATCCTGCGGTATAACCCCTTGGCAGTCTTCTTCAGGGACGTTATCAGCGACGAAGAAGTCGAAATTATCCAGATGCTCGCTAAGCCCAAGGTCAGTTGTGTCTCGCAGACAAAAAAGAAAAAAGAATAACCCCAATTCAAATGTTTTTTATTGCAGTTGGCTCGCGCTACCGTTCAAAACAGTCAAACCGGTAAACTCGAAACTGCTTCTTACCGTATCAGCAAGAGGTGTGTTGTTGTTTTGAAGTGAAAATGCAAACATGCAAGTAATGATGATTTTTAGTGCCTGGTTGAAGGAAGAGGTCCATGAAGTCGTCAAGCGCATCAACAACCGCATTGATTACATGACCAACTTGGAACAGGAAACAGCCGAAGAGCTTCAAATCGCCAACTACGGCATCGGTGGTCATTACGACCCCCACTTTGATTTCGCTCGCAAAGAGGAAGTCAAGGCTTTCAGCGATCTCGGTACCGGTAACAGAATCGCGACCGTCCTCTTTTACGTTAGTTTTTTTCGAAAGCCATTTCGCAGGCTGATTAATAGTATCTGTAATTCTTCAGATGACTCAGCCGGAGATGGGTGGCGGTACTGTCTTTACCGAGCTCCAAACAACGGTCATGCCTTCCAAGGTTTGCATTTTTCATCTTTTTAGTATTAATTAAAGAATCATCCATCGAAAAGAAAGAAAGTGCATCTTTGATGTTTCAGAATGACGCACTCTTCTGGTACAATCTTCTGCCCAGTGGCGAAGGCGATTTGCGTACGCGTCATGCAGCCTGCCCGGTGCTTCTAGGCGTGAAATGGGTATCTAATAAGTGGATCCATGAGGCTGGACAGGAATTCCGTCGTCCCTGTGGACTCAAAATGTCCACCCAGGAACGCTTTGTCGGCGATCTCGGCGGCCCTGAGCCCCGATTCGCCCCTAATTATCACCCATGATTCGACACACCGGTCAAACACTTCAATGATCATTGAGATTTGTTAGTATTTAAGTCGTCATTCTGCCCATCCTGCCTTACCTTACGTTTAACCTTGCCATTGGAAAGTGTATATGCTATTTGTGTTTTTGTTTGTCCTTAATATTGAAGCGAGTAAGCCGTATGTGTCTTAATTACAACAATTGGGTCATTTTTTTCTGAATCATAAAACTGTTGTCACCTTCTGAAATGTGGTGTGAGAGACTATTGGAATGACAGTTTGATGGGTTGAGTAACAGCTTTGAACAGTAAAGATTCACGTATTAACTGAGTCAGAAGTCGAGAAGTTTCAACTTTTTTATGCCCGACTACCTGCAGATCAGTAAAACGGGAGTAAAAGAAAACACAAACACTTGACAAGACACATCAGGGTGTGGTTTCCTACACCGTCACTACTCCTGCGCGAGTGTTGTTTATGAACCTGCAGTATTTCCGTAGTCTCCGTGATATCGAAAGGGCTGTCATTTGCCTGTTGTCTTTCATCTGCGCTTTACTTTTTGACGAGAGAATGTTGGAATTCGTTCACTGATGTCTTTTTTCGAACTATTCCCTCCGTGCCCGCGGGTCTCCCAGGGGTGTTAGACTTGATACATAATTGCATTGTAACTACGCCCAATTCAAAGGTTTCTCCTCCCACGTTTTGGGAGGTGATATATTCCAATTCGTGCCCGTCGGACAGGCTGCATTTTTGGGAAAATGCGTTATGTTTGACGAGCTGCGCGACACCGTACAAGACTTAGATTTGTGTATGTATGCAAAAGAGGAGCGCAAGTGACACATTAGGCGGCCCGTTAGGTAGAATCTATTCTTGCGCAAAACGCCCACCTGCAGATATCGCAATAGACGTGTTTCTGAACTTTATGAGACGTAAGGGGAGCGCATTTAGCAATTCTTACAACGGTTTGCCGGTGGGTGACCATTAGTTATATGGGGTCGATTGGACATGACGTGAATTGCGGTCGATCGAGAGGAAGGCCGTTTCTCTGATTGCCATCTTTGATCGTACAGTCGTGCCAGTCAGTCTTTATCGTGATGGGGTATGATCGGTTTCTGTTTCGATCTAGTATAACAATTTCGTGAAATTATTGAGCTATTATACAATTAAGATTAATTTATAAACTGTTTTAAGCGAAACGATGAGTGAGGAATACCGTAGTACCATTTCGGCTCGTCCGAGTTTCAACCGTAACTCGACCTCGTCCTACACGTCTGGTCCTGCTGGTATGGTCATTTTCCATTAACACTGATTTTGTTACTAATTCCATGTTATTTAGCCTCCGGCAACCGTGTCTTGAAGATCGTAACCGAAGTCAGCTCTTCTTCCTTCAGCGGCACCGGCACTGCCTCCCCCTTCGGCCAGAATGCCGCTTCCGCTATCCGTGACTCTCGCGAACGCGAGAAGAAGGAAATGAGCGAGTTGAACGACCGTCTCGCTTCCTACATCGAGAAGGTTCGCTTCCTCGAAGCTCAAAACCGCAAGCTCGCCGCTGATTTGGAACTTCTCCGTTCCAAATGGGGCAAGGACACCAACAACATCAAGACCATGTACGAAAGCGAGCTTACTGTATGTTTTTGAAAGAAAAATCTGCACTTTTGTGAATTCCAATTCTAATTAGTGATTAAGGTTAATCGCATTTTCTTACATTTAGACTGCCCGCACTGTCGCTGAAGAAACCGGCAAGCAACGCGGCGACCTCGAAGCTCAACTTAAGAAGTTGCAAGATGAAGTCGCTGAGCAGCGTCGCAAGTTTGAAGAGGCTGTAACTGCCCGCACCGGCGATCGTGCGACCATCGACGAGTTGCTAGTTACCCTCTCAAACCTCGAAGCGGAAATCAACCTTCTGAAGCGACGCATCGCTCTTTTGGAGGAAGAAATCTCTCGCGTCAAGAAGGAGAACTTCCGTCTCCAAGGTGAACTTCACCGCGTCAAGAACGTCAGTAATTACCGTATGAGGTTTTGAACCAAGTTCACGGATGTCATTTTCAGGAGCTCGATCAGGAAACGTTGAACCGCATCGACTACAACAACCAAGTTACCACGCTTTTGGAGGAAATTGACTTCCTTCGTCGCGCCCACGATGAGGAGATCAGGGAGTTGCAAGCTCGTGCCGCTCGCGATACAACCAACGAAAACCGCGAGTACTTCCGTAACGAATTGGCTTCGGCTATTCGTGAGATCCGTGATGAGTACGACAACCTCAACAACTCCAACCGTAATGACATGGAGAGCTGGTACAAGCTCAAGGTCCAGGAGATCGAGACCCAATCTGCTCGTCAAAACAAGGAGCACAATTACCAGAAAGACGAAGTCAAGCGTCTCCGCACACAGCTTGGCGAACTTCGCGGCAAGTTGGCTGATCTTGAAGGACGCGTATGTTTCACAAGCATTGAAAAAGCAAAACGTACAGTAGCCCTTTTAGAACGCCGTTCTCGAGAAGCAAATCCAAGACCTCAACTACCAAATTGAGGATGACCAGCGTACTTACGAAGACGCCCTTAACGCCAAGGATGCGCAAATCCGCAAGATGCGCGAGGAATGCCAGTCCCTCATGGTCGAATTGCAAATGCTTCTCGACACCAAACAAACCCTCGATGCAGAGATCGCCATTTATCGCAAGATGCTCGAAGGCGAAGGCGATGGCCCCGGCCTTAAGCAGCTTGTGGAACAGGTCGTCCGCACCACGGGCATTAACGAAGTCGCCGATACCGGTTAGTCGCATCCATGGATTTTTCCTTTTTACAACCACATTCCTTTTTAGAGACGATGCGTGTCATCAAGGGTGAAACCTCGAGCCGCACATCTTATTCGCGGTCTGCAAAGGGCAATGTGTCAATCAATGTAAGCATTTTAGAGTTCTAAAACCGGAAAAGAAATTCAATGTCAAATTCGCTGAAAAAACGTGTTAACGTTTTGACATTTTAGGAAACATCGCCTGAAGGCAAGTTTGTCGTTTTGGAGAACACGCACCGTGGCAAGGAAGAAAACATCGGCGAATGGAAGCTGAAGCGCAAGATCGACGGCAAACGCGAGATTGTGTACACCTTGCCGAAGGACTTCGTCCTCAAACCCAGTGCCACCCTGAAGGTCTGGGCCCGTAACCAGGGCGGTCTCCACAGCCCTCCGGAGCAGCTCATCTTCGAAGGCGAAGACACCTTCGGTGTTGGCAGCAATGTGCAGACGATTCTCTACAACCGTGAAGGAGAAGTGAGTCATCGCTTACTTTAATTAATCTGCTTCAACTTTGACGTCATAATAACCCGGTTTCAGGAACGCGCTACACACATTCAACGCTCGAGCCAGACGGCCGCGTAAGTCGTCACCCTATCAGCGTCGAAGTTGCTACCCTCCCCCTTCCCCCCTTCAACGTCATCCTGCCAAATCTGTTCAGGCAGTGAATCACTATGATATTAAAGCCCTTGATATAAATAAAGCATCTATGTTCGAACACATCTCCACTGTCGTTTAAATTTTTTGGCAACTACCAACAATGATCAAACCCATAGTTGGTTTAAACTAGTTCGATTTGGTAGGGGCTCGCGCTGTAGAAGCCGGGATGATCCTCTGGTGTTAATGTTAGAGGCGGGGTAGTATGCGGGATATAACAAAAATCTTCCGCCTCTAAACAAGTCTTTGAGTTAGCCACCAGAGAGGTTGGTGACTGCCTGGCGTGGATTTCGTTTTCATCCAGGGGCAAGTGCAGCCGACGAGGGCGATCCAGTTGCCAGCCCTGCATGTCCGCGCCCCGCCAGCCAAAAACCGGTTGTGACCTCGGAATCCATGGGGCTTGCTTCGCCCCTTCAGCTGGGATGACTAGTGGTCATCTTTGCTGTGGCGTGTTCGGCGTGGACACAAGTCCATCGTTTTTTAGTGGATACGTGATGGTTGTTTTTCCGATCTATATGTACAATATATTGCCTCAGGCACCCGCCAAACACATGGCGGGACAATGCCTGCGCATCAAGTGTGCCTCCGAGAAAAATACTCGAAAACTCTATTTATCCCTTTTTGTACCGCGTCGAAATCAAGTGGATGTTCGAAGAAAAAAGCTGCTCTCTGATCCTGAGCGGTACAACTTCTTCAAACAATTACGATCGGACGTGTTTCTTATTGAAGATAACCCATCCCGGGGTCGGCGCGTCTTCTCAAGTGCAAACCATCCATCCACCCGCCCTTTTTTCGGTTTCGACTGGTCACTCGGTTCCACCTCTGGCAAGCGCTCATCCTCGGTAGATATACCGTCTTCTGAATCGTCTTGCAAGTTATTTTTGTACCTCTGGTCACTGACAGCTCGCGATATCAGCCTTTCTACGCGAAAAATCGCATTGATGTTACAAATGTATTCGAAATCCGACTAATGTTCCTATAAAAAACGTTTGAATGGATATCCCGTTGCGCGTGCTACAACCGAAGGCGTCATTAGACGCCGTCGAAACGAACATCGCATTGCTTGAGGTCATGCCGTAAACTCCCACGTTGCATCCTCGGAATCTCCAACTATCTCTTTCGGATTTTGATTTTGCCTTCGCTTTCCCTCTCTCTCCGCGCGGGAATAAGAAACAAGCCAAGCGCATAAACGATGTCAGTTCTTTGTGTAATCCGGGCCGCGAACGACATCGTCGACGACGTTTCACATCTGACCTACATCGCCTGAGGGCGGCCACCAATGCCAGCAGGAAGGAGGATTTGCACGAAGCGCCGGCTGATCGCCGCTCTCAGAGACAAACTACCAGGAGAAGACATCCACGCCGGTTGTCTGCCCGATTCCGTGGCGCGTGGATACTGATCCTGAAGCGGCGGGCCTTTTCATGGCAGGCGATTGTCTTTTTTCATGCCTTTTCGCTTTCAATATTAAGACTCTGCCTTTTGAAGGACACTTTTTACACCTCGATGGTGGATTTAAGATAATGAAGGCACGTCATTCATTATTGACTGATTTTTAAATAGACAAGTATAGCGTGAACATGTTTTCCTTTCTTTTTCACTGATCCAATTCAAATTTGGCGTTACAGGCAAATGGGTCTTTCCCTAGAGCCGCTTCTCAGGAGGTTCTTTTACTGGTACGGCGGCTTTACTTTTCGTTTTCGATGGTTTTTGTTTCTCTTCCCCCTGGCGATAACGCCTTTATTAGGAATTGGATTAATCTGGTACGATGACCTTCGCGTCGATGATCCTGCATTCGTCTTTACACCCAAAGATGCTCGGTAATACTTTTCTAATTCGCTCTAATCGACTTATCAAGAAAAACATTCCAGATGGAAACACGAGTTTGGAACTTTCGCAAAACTTTGGCCTCTTACCGATAATGAATTCCTTCCGGGCAAATCTTTTGAAATGAAAAGATTTGTCAACATTCTCTGCAAATCTGCTGATGGGGGCAACATCTTTCGCCCTCACATTCTTGACGAGATTGAACGTCTCAATCAACACCTCATTCAAAATATTACTGTACCGACTGATGACGGAAAGTACAACCTGACGTATCAGGATTTATGTCTAGGCTACGAATGGAACTGCGGCGCAAATGAGCACATCCGAATGTTCAAAGAAATGTCTCGCCTTGGTCGGGTCATTGATTTGAGTTTTCCTCGTGGTGGAAACAAAGATACTCCCGTTTATCTGGGTTCTGCCATCGGCGATATTGTTTTAAACGAGACTGATAGTACGGTTTTGGAAGCAAAGATAACGCAATTATTCTACTTCCTGAAACAGTCACCAGATCTAATTCGGGACTATTCGACCGCTTTCGAGTACAAAGCGGAGCACTTTTTATTGCACGAATTCAAGTCGGATATTATTACGTATTCTTTCGCGCACTATCAATCGCTCGAAGATGGTCTGGACGAAAATGCAAAACGGTTCCTTCCGAATTTTGTTACCAGTTTTACGACTTTATCGCTGTTTTGCTTGGCATGTGCTTTTGTATTAAAGCAACATGGACCAGGTGGCGGTGGTAAATTCAATCTTGATTGGGTTAGGAGTAAGCCGATGGTAGCATGCTGTGGTATGTGATTAATGCAATTTGTTCATTCGAAAGTAAAAAGATAATTATAGGTTTACTGAATACTCTGATTTCACTTGTTTCCGGATTTGGGTTTATGATGTTGCTTGGTATCCCATACAATGTCATCAACACTATTATTCCGTTTTTGATTATCAGTAAGTTGTCACACAAATTTCGAAATGTAGTTACTCATTTTGTGCCTTTTAGCCATCGGTATCGACGACATGTTCATCATGAATGCCTGTTGGGACCAAACTGATCGAACCCTCCCCATCGAAGAACGCATGCGCCTCATGATGATGCATGCTGGTGTTGCCGTGTCCATCACAAACATCACTGACATTCTTTCCTTTGCCATTGGCTGCTACACTGAGCTTCCTGGCATTGAATACTTCTGCATGTACGCATGTTCCTCCGTGTTTTTCTGCTACATTTACCAAATGACCTACTTTGCTGGCTTCATGGCCATTATGGGCATTTGCGAGGGTGAAAACAGGCACTGCTTGTTGTTCCATCAAATAGAACAAGACAAAGTACAGCCGGTTGATTTCCATATGGCAGAAGCTGGGCCGATAGAGAAGAAGGAGGAAATGGGAATGGTTACCATCAAAATCAATACCAATGTTGAAGCAGAGCCGTTGCCCCCGAAGATTGAGCCTCATCATGAACGTCATGAAACACATGCTAACAATGCAGTTCACAAATTCTTCAGTAATAAGTATGCACCGTTCATTATGCGTCACGATGTCCGTGCTTTAGTATGCTGTTTGTACGTTGTCTATGCCATTGGCGCCTTCTACGGCTGCGCAAACTTCCGTGAAGGCCTGGAGCCGAGCCATCTTGTCACTGATGACCATTACATCGCAAAATACTTTGAAGATATGAAGCTCTTCTGGCAAGTCGGACCCCAACTCCATGTTGTCATCCAAGATCCTCCAGATTTGATTGATCCAGTTGAAAGGTACAGTTTTATTATAATTGTTTTTGAATTCCTTCAATCCCAATTCTGCGTTTACTCCGCTTGAATGATTATTTTAAGTGACTAAAGAACTTTTTGCAGAGAAAAATTAATGGCTGTCGTCCGCGCATTCGAAGACACTGACTATACCATGGGTTCTGAGGGCACTGTTTTCTTCTTTTTGGAATATCTCAATTATCTTGACCAATTGAACGCTGAACTTGAAAACACAGATCACATCTGGAAGAAGAAACTGCAATCGTGGTTGAAGTTTACTGGTGCTAGTAATCAATGGAAGGCGGATATCGTTTATGACGACGATGGCGGCTTCAAGGCATATCGATTCCAAATTGCGTTGAAAAACATTGTCGAACCGAATCAGCATAAGATTGCCGCTACGATGTTGCGTCAAATTGCTGATGCACAGCCTTATAATGTTGCCGTTTATCACGAAGCCTTCCCCTTCGCTGATCAATACATCATTATCTTGCCCTCGACTATTAGAAACGTCGGCATTTCACTCTGCTGTATGGCTGTCATCGCCTTGTTGCTGATTCCCAGCTTCCCATCAGCCGTGTTCATCATGGTTTCAATCGTTTCCATCTGTCTCGGTGTCTTCGGCTATATGACCATCTGGGGCGTCAATCTCGACGCTGTTTCCATGATTTCCCTCATCATGAGCATCGGTTTCGCTGTCGATCTTTCCGCTCACATTGTCTATGCTTTCGTAACATCGAAAGGTGAAAGTGTTGAGCGTGTGAAAGGAGCTCTAGCACATTTGGGATGGCCTATTTTGCAGGTACGTCCATCAAAACCATCAATTTGTAAAATCAATATACCAAAAAACACTTTTAGGGCGCATCATCAACGATAATGGGAATCAGCATCCTCTACACTGTCGACGCATACATCATTCTTACTTTCTTCAAGACTATTTGGCTCACTATGTTTATTGGGGCGGTACATGGCCTCATTTTTATCCCTACTTTGCTCAGCATCATCCCTGTGAGGGTTTTCCAAATTCATGAGTCCGCTCATTGAATTCTTTCAATTACATTTTGCGGCGGTCGAGAAACAACATCCTTCGGGATCGTACGGGTTTGAAGAAAAACTATTATGATTTCTATCATTGGAAAAAGAAAATGTTATGTATTGCAAGTTGCAAATCTATTAGAAGTGTTTGTAAAAAGCCGGTGTTTATAAATCGAGTCATTGCTAATATTGAAGAGTAAACGGCTGCGGTGCGCCCCCACAGTTATAATTACTTTACTTTCCACGACCACCAAGTACAGATACATCGTTTTTACGTCGTCATCAAAACACGTCTTGCGTTAGAATTTTCAGTAGAAAAAAGTGTAGTGTTACAAAAAGTATAAAAGATTAAAGAAAAGTTGCTTCTTGCTGCCCACCGAGATACATGTCAACACTTATTGATGCCGTTTCATCGGAATCTACATTTGTGTCCTGCTCACTCGATGTTACTTCCTCTAGTTGGAAGGTGTCTGTCGTCGTATTTTGAGACATGGACAAATGCGAGGACACATAGTTTCCGTTGCCGTTCTGCTTCGGGGTGCTTAGCAGTGGTACGGTACTCCCGCTACGTTGCGATGAATCCTGCATCACACTGGCGGCATTTAAAGTGGACGAGCTCTGGCGATGGCTTACGTCCCCGTTTGTGGCATGATGTTGATCGCCCCTTTCGGCAGTCGTTAGGTATTGATTGTCATTCTAAAAGCCAAAAATAAGACCTCACTGGGTGCAAAAAACGCTCAAGCCATGCTCGACCAACCTTATTGTTAATGCCATGCACTGATGGCACTATTTTCATAGTCGGACACGTGCTGAAACCGTTAACCATCGTCGTTTCTGTTTGCCGACTTCCTCGGTAGCGATGCTGGAGCTGGCTATTAAGAGCGCCTATAAGTTCATGTTTTGATGAAACGACGTCATTAAAAAAAGAATGCAGTAAAATCTTTGGTCCTACCGTATAAAATCCAGTTTACGGCGGAATTGGTGAATGGCAAAGCATGAATAAAGTACATGCAATAGACGAAAACGGGAGGAACCCGAGCTCCAGGATCTTCAGTGTACTCCAAGTAGACTGCGTAAGCAGTTGCAACCCAAAACGGTGTCCAGCACAAAAAGTAGAAACATGCCACTGCCAAGGTATACAAAGATATGCGCATTAACGGAATATGGCTAGCCTGTAAACACATGAATCGGTTTACTGCTTACTTCTTATTCCATTTTCTTGCTATTAATAGTCATCCAAGCTTACCGTAAACTGTCTAGCGTGTTGACGCAGTTTTCCAAGTAGTCTCGAATAAAAGAAGGCAACCAGGAACAACGGGATAAGGTAGCATAAGACGAACAGGAACACTGTGAACATTGTAAATACCGTACTTGTGATATTGACCATTGTACATTTCTCGATGCGCATACGTGTCTTTTTGTTTGGTCCCGTCACTTTTTCGAAGAGTACTAATTCGCGAGCGGTAAAACTCCATAGCAAGGGGCAAAGCGTAACTAATGCATATGCTGCCAGCCCTGCAATTCGTGGATATGTGTGTTATTTTTTACATATTTATGGAGTTGTTCATGGACCTACCAACAAGGATGCACACGGCTAGCGAAGTCGACCGAAGCCAACGTTTTTGAGGATGGCATACGCCAGCGAACCGGTCGAATGACATGGCTGTGAGGATTAGCGCGGAAAGCACTTTGCCGAAATTCTCCAGAACTGCGTGTAACTTGCACACGATAGAACCGAACATCCAAAAACCGAGAATCTGGTCGATTACGGTAAGTGGGAGGGAAAGACAGACACCAAAATCAACACAAGATAGAACGATAACATAAATAAGAGTGTTGTCAAGATTGGCACGTCGGGATCGGATCTGCAAAACACCCTAGCTTAGTTGCTTACAAATAACCTAATTAGACATACCACATGATAAATAGTTGTCAGAACTGCTACATTTCCACAAGTTCCAAAGAGAAACAATACCATATAGCCAACGGCCATGATGAGCACATGTAAATCTTCATGATTCGGCGGTGGTAAGACGTCTGTGATTTCATAGTCCTCAGTCAGGACCATGCTGAGAACCTGAAAAACAGTCCAAATGACGTTAATGAACTACGAAGCAGGGCACTCTGACTGCAACACCGAGCTTCCAGTACCAATGGCTATAATTGTCTTTGAAAAAAGGATCCGCCCCCCAAAACATGGAGCCGAGTGTGAGCGAAATTTTTTCGGCCGGTTCGAACCAAAATGCTCTACCTCCAAAAGCCTCTTAGCGCCCCTGGCAATGTTAAATGCACTTTTTGGGGTTAGGCCTCCACCAAGAAAATGAGGCAGGAAAAAAACTGAGGCACTGCTCAATGGCCAACGTCGGCATGAACAATACTCATCGTTTCCTTGGGTTTTTGCAGAGTTGCCTTTCATTTTCTAAGGAAGCAACGAGGAATTCATTTGCAAACCTACATTAATGACAATGGCAGAAAAATGGAGGGCGGACGTGCTAAAGAATTAAAAATTGGGGGTATCGGATGGTGTTGTTTTGGCAGAGATTGTATAAACGTGTTTTATTATTTAGCAAAACGATCTTTAAACGAGAAAACGGTATCAGAAATGCCGCCCCAAACAAAAATCTCGGTCATGGAAGCATTCGCAGAAAATGACGAAAAAGTGCAGCAGTTTTTTAAGATTAATAAAGCCAATACAGATAAAAGTGTAGATGATGTCAACTTACTCGTTTATCAGCCTCGGTGAGGTTATCGTACGATGCCTGGATTTCTTCATCGGTCAGCATGACGGGGGCGAAATACCAATTTACAATTGACAGTTGTCTAGATCTCTTGAACCTTGAATAATACGTTCACTTTACGCTACAAGCATTGGCACACTGCTGCTGCAAAACAATCACTATGGGGCGACAAAAGCGAAACTTGAGCTCGACTGCATTTCCGGAAACACGGTGGATACACGCACCACGAAAGGTGAGAAGTCTATGGTGTAACAACGCACGGAAAAAGGCGGCACATCGAAATGGCAGGCATATCATGCTAATCAGTGGCCCTTGCCGAGCGGCAAAGGTAAAGGAATTCAATCACAGATTCGTGCACAATGATTAATAAGCAATGAAGTGGGCTTTTAATCATAATGCAAAGACCCAACTTGACGCCATACCCCACGAAAGGCACCCACGACTTGTCGAATCCATGGCTAAATAATGAGGGGCACCGCGTAATCATCTTTGAAGATTACATCCAGAATGCTATGTCGAGCAAATAGGCGGCGGCGTTTGAACCTCGATGCCGATGGGAGGAATGTAATTAATAATTGCGGTTTTTAACCCCCACAGGCGAAAAAACGGTTTGTTTCTGGTATATATTGCTAAATGAACAAACAACAACGAAATGTTCGATGTAAAGCGTATCGGTTTTCTTTTCTTATATTTCTCCTGGCATGGAAAACATGTGATTGAAGCTGTCTCACTGGGCATTGGACGAATTAACCTTCCCATCTATCAAATGTGATGTTTCGAATGTATAAAAACAACGATCAACTAATGTAAGCGTATCATTATGTTAAACGTTTTCAATACATGCATTCCGGACTTGACGCTGGGAAATTGTATTTTGCAATATTGACCTTTCAGTTAGTCAGTTAGTAGTCAAATCTGATAAGCGCGAAGGCGAAAAAAATGAGATCAACATCAGCTGCGTTGCGTAAAAAGCTTTCAAACATTATTTGTCTTCGGGCAGGAACACGTAGGTGGACGAATATGCACGTTGCATCTGGTATCAGTTACACGAATATTCCGCGAAAAAAGATTTTTGTAATTATTAAACATGAACAGCTGGAAGCATTTTTTTCTGGAATTGCCAAACATGTGCAACAAGGGTGGCATCCAAAGAACGGATGGAACCAAGCTTTACTCGTTCAACCTGGGCATTATCACAGGTGTTTATGGTTCGCGCTAAAATGGACACACGAATTATAAGCGCTTTTTAAAAAGAAGGCTATGTTACTATGGCAGGGCTCTTTCATTAGCCGAAAAAGAGATACTATGTACGCGGAGCATTTCCGGCTCTTTGACTTGACTTGATGAGGTCGTGTCTGAGTCTCATCCGTCAAACTTAAACCATACTTTTCACAATTCTTAATTTTATGACAAGTGCGGAAAATGCGTGGGTTCATTTTCATTTGCATAAAATAAACAAGGATGTTATAAAAAAATTTCATTAATCGCTTTGTTAATGGGCTTAGGGATGCAATATGTATTTAATAAACGCAGATGAACGACCGTTGGAAAAAAGTTCATAAAGCAAGCTAAAATATGAAATCTCAATGAATTTATGATTACAGTATCGGGGCAAAATGTTGTAAACATTGATAGAAACGGGAAGCTAGCCATGATGGCACTGCTTATTGTGGCAAGCGTTACCGGTTCGGTAAGCTGCTAAAAAAGTATGAGATGAATAATTAATGCTTGTTACCCCCAACATGAAAAAAAGTGGAGAGCGCACTTGGAAACAAGCCCAGGCAGGCAACGGAAGCGCAACGGCACTAGGACGGAAACACGCCAATCCCCGTTGTTGAACTGCTCAGACAGCCGATGTCTTTCGTTCTAATTTATGAAAATTGGAAGGCAATAATTTATTTTTGCAAGGTTATATCCCACAAATGATAGTGAGACACAGGATTGGTGGATAAATAGGATGGTTGCATGCACGCTTCTTCGTATTATAATTTTAATGACGACATCGCGTCAAAAATGAGGATGCGATGTCGACTTTTTTATGCATAGAATGGGTTTTGATCAATGCTATGTGATGATAACATTATACAGACTACGGAAAATCTTGTTTATTGGGCATAGTATTCGGCGAAAAGGTGAAACGTTGGCAGGTGCAACAACAGCTATTTGGCAGAGAGATCTTGGATAATAACAGACAGCTTACCTGTAATTGCAACGAAAAACGTAGACTCTATTTGGAGCCAATAAACAAGGCGAGCTATTATTTTCAAGGGCAGCTACAATTCCACGCTCAACTTTCTGATTTAAAAATAAACCCTATTATTAAAATGCACCCTTTAAAAATGAAAAAAATCACAATTATCGCGTGATTCACATGTTCAAACAAAAATAATGAAAATACAGTATCTCCTTATCACAGACATAAACACCGTAATTAATCCAATTTCCAAAAGATCAAATTTATAAATACCAATTTTCAGCTGTCCCAGATATATGGAGCCTAACATCAATAAAATATTCGAATAAATTATCAGCAATGCTATGTAAGTTTAAAAACATAGCCCCCCGTTTGTTACTCATACTTTACAAAATGATCATAAAAACTCTGTCTAAATCTCTAAAAGGTAAATGAATTCCCCAGATGGAACCTGACATTACTTTTTTTCGAAAATACACGTAAGTTGGGGATTGAACATTGCTGACAATTACTACTTCAAAGTACACTGCATAATGAATGTGCCTGACCTGACAGGCCTTCTAAAATGCGCACTCTCAAGATTGTAAATCATTAAAAACTGACAAGCATCATGAGAAACATCATTCAGACATGAAACGCGGAACTTAAATGAGAGGGAGAAATCAAAAATTAATGAATTATTACTTTTTGAGGCAATCGAACGATGAAGTTAACAAGAACTTACGGAATAGTCATGCTGTAGATGAGCTAGTTCAACGAAATGCCACTTTCAATGTTTCGTTTTAAAATGAACTTTAAAATTCAAGGCATACGACGCGTTGACATCAGAGATTTTACGGAAGAAGTAAATGCAAAGCTAGACGAGTAAAAAGGGGTAAAGTTTCTTTGATTAGTACGTTTACTTTGTTCTTTATTGGTTCCTCTAATCCGGGTTCATGAATTAAAGGGTTCTTTTTTATTAAAATGAGTAAGAAACGTCATTGAGGGGGTTACGATAGTGTTCGGTTTTTGACGGAAATAGTGTCATAAGAGTTCAAAAAGATTAATTTCGGTGATTAACCTTAAAAGTTAACTGCATGTTGTAAAAATTAAAAAAGTTAAAATGAATTCAACCGACTTCAGGTCACGCTTGAATCATACCCCCTCACTTCTGTTTCAACCCTAGTCAAGCGTGTATTGCTGCATCAAGTTTATTCCACCCCTTATTTAGCTGCCAATTAAGCCAATACTGGCAACAACAACGTTCTCGACAGGAATGAAGTACAAAGAATATCTGTAGAAGGTCACAAGAATAGGACAGGACATGGATGGAGATCGAAATGATATACATTTTTGATTAAGCTTATTAAATGGTACAAGAAAATCCCGGAATTACGTGTTGTCAATGGTTCAATGATTCATTTGGGTCTCCGAGAACGCACGATTCAAGCTGCCTGGGTCACGGGAGTTTGTAACGCGTTCACGAATACAATATAGTAGTTTCTATGGCGTGGCGGTTGCTTCATTTAATCGTTGACTGGGTAGAGACACTCTTCTTCGGGCAAAGGCTTTCGCTTCCATCGAGGATTCAGGACAATAAACAGAACGCAAGCGGTGTAACCCACAATGCAGAGGCCCAAGAAATTAGCCATAAGTTGCTGGCCGCATAATTCTCCTTGTTTCGTCCAGCATCTGCAAAGAAAAGAAAGGAATGTAATGTTCGTACGTCGTGTTATTCGCCTAAATGTGGACGCTTCATTGTGGATGGACTGACTGATGTGGCGTCAGCAAGTCAACAATGGCTTTTCTAATGAAATCAATCTTACGTGTGTTTCCAGGCTGCACGTTCCGAGATACCAACCAAGGCAGTGCCGGTCACTGCAAGCATCAGCATAATGCCGAAGAGTTGATGGAAGGGAAGGGTGAATTTCCGGACGTTAATGTCGAGGCCCGGGATGAAAAATGTGATGAAGCCGATTATGTACTGTAACCATTTAACTATTTCTATTTTAATTGTTTAGATTGTTGTATATATACCTGCATGAAATACCCAAGAACTGTCAACATGCCAATCCACGAATGAAGTGACATCAGATTCGGGATAGGTTTTAACTCGCCTGTTCCGGGATCGCGGTGATAGTTGTGTGAATCAAAAACGGCTTTAAGGGCAGTCAACATAAAGATTATGGTTGAGGTATGAATGACAATGTGAAGCAACTTTGTGAAGCGCTTTCGCTCGTGACGGAATACGCGATAGACGATGATAGCTTCGCCGAGAAGGAAGATCATACCCATGGACATAAACATTGGATGGTAGTGGAACTGTCTCTCTGGGTCGTCCGTCCAGGAAAAGCCACCCTCGTTGTAGCCGCCCATCCATAGTGCCGCCGAGAGTACAGTCAATATTCCTTTAAGAAAACAACTTGTTGAAACAAAAACAAAAAGTGTAAACAGTATTACCTAACAACTGCGAAGCCGCAAGTACACCATTAAAAAGTTTGTTACTCTGATATTCATTAATAATAAGCCCAGTTTCCAGTAACATCGACATACTTGGTTTTTGTTTTACCTGGAATTTGCAAACTTTAATATATAAAAGTCAAAATGACGAACGTCACAAAACGTGTACTAATGTCAATAAAGTCGCAAATGTAAAACATTAAACATTAAATATCACTATTGTCACTCGTTATCAGTGGTATTGGTTTTTATCCAAGACTCTCGGGAACACGTCGACAAGCAGAATGCCTGTAATAGGTCTGACGCACCAACATCTATCCCCTCTTGTTGTTCTATTTCCGACGGCGGTGCAACGAGAGTGAGAGAGGTCTTTTCGGACGCACCACGCTGCCCCCGGCCGCCGTTGACAAAACAACAACGTGGTCTTGAGAGACAGCCCCAAAAAACCTCGACAGCTCGAGCAATTGCGCAATGAGATGCCAACTGGGCCCTTCAACTTGACAAATATGGTCCCGCGAAACCAAAATGACACCCCGGCGTGTGGATATCGTTTTTAAATGAAGAAATGAGATTGAGCCTGACACCCTCAGGCGGTGGATCGGACTGGCACTCACAGCTGTGCCATTCCATGACACCTCAAGTAGGGCAGATGGGCAAACGCCAGCGGCATTGCCCATGTTATTATGCTTAATGCTCCATCCAATCTGTGTAGATTCATTTTACTTTTATCTCTGTCATGTGAGCGTTAGTTAATAAGTGATAAAATTTTCATCTCAAAACGATTAAACTAACAAGATTTTACAGAAAATTAGTAATATTAACTTTGAAAAAGCGACTATTGTAAGTTAAAAAAGTCGAATACAATAAGCTAAGCATCGACCAAGATTGTCGGCGGAATGACTCTGTTGAAATATTTGCTATTTAGTAGATAATGTTAATAAGTACAGTTTCAGATAGAAATCGCAAACCACTGTATAGCGTTTGTCGGGGTAGGATGGAAACAATTAGGCAAAGAGAACGGGTAGGTCGTCCTCGCCATCGAGGATACTTCGGACTTGGCCGTCTTCTGGCGCTGCTTGTAGTGCTTCTTCCTCGGCTCGTTCCTTCTTCTTCTTGGCTTGAACCTTCTTCATTCTGCAAATTGGGATGGTTATATTAATTAAGATAAGAGTAAAAAGTAGAAAAAACCAACCGATAGAATTCCTCACGCTCCATTTCATCCAACTCGGTAACAATGTAAGTAAGCGTGTTTTCGTAACGCGGGATAATAACGTGTTCGATGGCGTTGACACGGCGGTTGGTCGTCTTGATGGCTTCATCGAGGGTGATAAAACAGGTCTGGAGCGTGGCCAATTCGACGAGGAGCTCGACAGCCTTGCTGTAGTTCTTCTTGAGCTTGGCGATGTTGGAGCCACCCTTGCCGAGACCGATGAGGTCGTAGTTGTCGGGGCCATCGGTGTAGGACTCGAAAACGGGGAGGAAGACACCTGGAATGGGAAACGTGTATATATTGGCAATCGATATGTGAGATGTAAAAGCAAAAACATACCGACAACGTTTTCGTTCTTCATACGGATGCGGTATTGCGCTTGCGACACGTTTTGCACGACGGTGTGAGCGAAGTCGCCACCGGTGAACTTGGCTTCGGTGAGGGAGAAGGCAGCTTCCTTCATAACGTCACCCATGAGGACCTTGTTCTGAAAGATCAACAATCAACTCCCATCCAGAATAACTTTATATATCAACTCACATCGACGATCTTCTTAAGGATATCACGGAAACGCATGTTAAGAGCATCAGCCTTCTTCTTGAGCAAACTGTGACCCTTTTGAGCCGACTTCAGACGTGTTTTCATCAACGTCTGCGCCCTGAAAAGCCATCATTCAATATCAGTTAACACCAAACACCAGATAACCTCCACATCCATGGTGATCTGTTTACGTTCAAAGAGATAAAGCATAACTCACATGCGCGACGGGAAAACGGCTATTCTGTCTTTGCCGCCTCCTGACATCCTGAGGAAGCTTCTCGGATACTTGTTACCTCAGGTTCCAAACGATCGAAATACGCAAACACGCCGGGGGCCAATAAAGGTGATGCAGACGAGAAAGCGCAATGACTACCGCCGCGTACGAGCAACTCCAACTGAAGACCAAAAATCGATCTGGCGAAGAGAGCACAGGGTCGCCCCGCCAAACTTTTAGATTTGAAAGACCGCTGGGAGGACACTCTGTGCGCACTGAGTGTCCCCTGGTCTCGACTTGTTTTTCAGTGTTTTACGTTTTCAACCATTTGACGTTGTTTTCGTCTAATTTCAGCCGTATTTTTGTTACAATGTCGCGTCCCGAGCATTCTGGACCTCCGGAGCTGGTTAGTTGACATCTCGGTCATGATTTGAGGTCTTTAATGTTGACTATTTTCAGTTTTACAACGAAACCGAATCGCGCAAGTACTCTTCCAAGTAAGTATATAAAAAGTACAAGTTTTATGAAACTGATGTTACTTTTTATAGTTCCCACATCATCCAGATCCAGTATGAAATGTCTCAGCGTGCTCTTGAGCTTCTTGCCCTCCCGGAAGGCGAGAAATGCCTGCTCCTTGATGTCGGCTGCGGTTCCGGTTTGAGTGGCGAAATTCTCGGCGATAATGGCCATACTTGGGTCGGCATGGACATCAGCCAGGACATGTTGAGTGAGTTTCATCTTTATCAAACTGATTACAATATAAAATATATATCATTTCCAGACGTCGCGAAGGAAGACAACGACTGTGATGGCGAGCTCGTCTTGCAGGACATGGGCGCTGGCTGCCCCTTCCGTCCGGGTGTCTTTGACGGCGCCATCAGTATCTCCGCGCTCCAGTGGTTGTGCCATGCCAACTCCAAGAAGGAGAACCCAAAGCAGCGTCTCTTGCAGTTCTTCCAGACGCTCTACGGATGTCTCAGCCGTGGAAGTCGAGCTGTCTTCCAGTTCTACCCGGAAAACACCGATCAGAGCGAGTTCATCATGGCCCAAGCCAACCAGGCCGGTTTCAATGGTGGTTTGGTTGTTGACTTCCCGAACAGTGCCAAGGCTAAGAAGTAAGTTTGACTTTTGTCATTTACCGGTCTTCATTGTCAATTTCTAGGGTCTATCTTGTCCTCATGACCGGTGGAATGCAGCGTCTGCCGTCGGCTATCCTTCACGAGGGTCAGAATCGCGATGCTGTCACGAACTCGGAGCGAACGTAAGTCAATGCTTTTGTCATTTTTGAACTGTTATTGAAATTTAGTGGTTTTCAGTCGATGGAACAAGGGTGGTCCCCGCAATGCCAAGCCCCAGAAAGGCAGCCGCGCCTGGATCGAAGCCAAGAAGGGTCGCATGGAGCGTCAGGGCAAGGAAGTTCGCCCGACCACGAAGTACACGGGTCGCCGACGTAAACACGCTATTTGATTTGTTATTTTTTGTTGTTGTTTTTGTTGATTTGGCTTTGTTCCGCGACGAATTAGTGTCGGGGGTTTCTGCGTGTTGGATGCACTTATAAATAAGGTTGATAACTGACTGGGTCTTGGAAATTTGCATGTTTTAACTTGCGTCCCCTCTTTGCTGCGATGCACTTGCTTTTCAGCGCATCCCGTCACTTTCCAGAAGTCGGTCGCATCCTCTCTCTTTTCCCGAGCCAAGTCCATAACCATGTCCCTCCCAAAGCTCGCTGTTTCGTGCATTCTCCTCGTCCTCCTCGCCGAAGTCGCCCATGCCAAGTCTAAGTTCGGCGACAACCTCACCTACTCCGAGCTGTCCATCTCCAAGGAGGAAGCCATCTGCCGCTACGACTTGAACAAGGTCAACGCCTATGTCATCTACGGCCTCATTGCGGCCATCGGGGTGCTCAGCGTTGTCTTCCTGATGATCAGCATCTATGTCTTTGTCTACATCCAGAAATACGTAAGTCCCTTCTACCCTCTTATCAAATGACCTTCAATGGTGTTTCCCTTTCAGCTGGTGAAAGAGATGGATGATGCCGTCTACAAGGCCCATGACGTCATGGATGCGGTCATGGTCAGCTTGATCCCGCTCGCCCTCCTCGACGAAATCGGCCACCAAGACAAGCCCAAGGGCAAGGACGACTAATTTGATTAAAGCGATAGAACTAGTAGTGTTATGATTGTATCCATGCGTGTCAGATATCAATAAAAACCAAGTCCCAAGTCAACCGTCTCTTCAAAGAGCACGAACAAGTCACAAATTTGAAGAATTTGACCATCCCATTCTAAAGTACAGATAGAAAACGCCCCAACTTTCTCCCCCAAATAGCTCGAAGCCTAAAACTTTCCCTGCTCCGTTAAAGCATTAGAAGCCCACTAATCCGGCCTAGCTTATTGTTAGTTACGTATCAAATTCCAAGATAAGCATCACGCCAAATCGGCTTTTGCACTTTATCACTGTCTGTCTGGATGGGTGAAAGTTGCAAAAACTTTCGTCAGCTCCATGTGGACGTGCGGGTACAATGGTCGTCCTCAGTCTGATTTAGGTAGTCACGGATGTGGGTATGGCCAATGGCGCCACGACGACCTCCCTGTTGAAAAAGCTATCTGTCTATGGGCTGTCCTGGCCTGGGTTGGGTTGATAGTACATAAAATCAAACAACACTCAAGTAGGTATAAATCATGGCCCTTGATTAATCTGTCGTTTTACAATGTAACTGGGTTGTAACGGCTCAGGTTGGGGGAGGGGGTCGATGTGAACTGAATGGGAAGTGGAAGGGGGTGATTGATTCAACTGGTAGAAAGGCGGAAAAGGAGGTGTCGTCATTTTATATATATTTTTTCTCGGTGTTGTTTTCCTCCGGTGGTGCGTGTTGTCCACCTTCAGTGGCCGATAGTCGGCTCGAGAGAGGCTGGTGGTTTGCGTTTTGGTGCATACCGCGCAGAGGTGTGTCGGTCACTGCGAGGTCGTTTCGTTTCTATTTTGGCTTTGGGGTCCCCATTCGAGTGAACTGCATTCGCGAACCTGTTTCTAGCGAGACCACAACAACTCACTATTTGTGACCTCGTCTTTCTTGATTTCGTTTGTCTCTCTTTTGTAATGACCCTTTCCACAGCGCACATATCGGGGGACATTCAGCCGCTGTGCGTCTTTTTTTGACCAGGTTTTTGCGTTTTTTGAAAATAATTTTTGCGCTACCCCACCGTTAAGTTAGGTTTTTTTTTAACTTTTTAAGGACAATAGATGTCTGTGGTGATGCTGGGGCTGACAAAGTCGATGTTTAGGAGCTAAAAAGTACTAAAGTTAGGGAGTTTTCAAGTAGCATAAACTTGTTTACCTTTTTGGTTGTTTCTCGAAAACCTGATGCTAACTTTTGTTCATTTTCTGTACGGTTAATCTATAAGGCCTAAAGTATCATAAGCTTTGACAACTTTTTGAATCTAGGTCAAAACTTTTTTTTTATTTTTTTACATAAAAAATTTACTGTAATTTCAACTTTTTTACTTTTGAATTACGTTACATAGCTTAAATTTTCTAAATTGGTTAAGCTAGCTTAAAGCAATGTTTTTTAAAAAAGAAATTATTTTAAAGCTAAAATCAAAAAAAAATTTACTAAAAAACCGAAAAAATGACCAAAAATTTAATGGACCTGAATCAAAAAATGCGTCAAAGGAAATGGTCCTTTAGGTCGTACAAGTAAGAAATACAACAAAAAATACAAAAGTTAGCATGCAATTTTCGAGAAACAACCAAAAAGATTTTACCATAAATGACCGCCTGATTGTAGGGCTCCCCAGGGCCCAAACTTGTGATTTTTATCTGGGAGTATATAAAACAATATCTCTAGTTTCCATTAAAGCAAAAAAAAGTATTAGCACAATGTGCAAAAGTGGAGAAATAACTTAAAACCTGAAGCGCACTCAAAAAACTGTTGATGTCCCCCACCCTCACCTTGTCATGTGCGCTGTGCCTTTCTCATTTACTTCTTCAATAGCCATCATCAAGAAGATCAAATTACAAAAATAAGACAAACGAAATCCCCAAAAACAAGCTCACTACCCACCTTTCACCCATCCTTCCCCATTTTTTCAACGTTTGTTTTTTATATTCCTCACTCTCCCTTGATAACACATCCCAACCACTTTCCTTCCTCACCCTACCGATCCCCCACCAATCTCCTTCGCTAAAAGTATCGAAACGTAGTCTTTTGGTCACACATATCTTTCCACCGCCTCGCCCATTCAATTCCTCGCCCTTCGCATCACCCCGCCTTCGCCCTGATTGTTATCACTCGTCAACGCTTTTGCAAAGGTGTTAAATCGTTCAGTACAGGCGTGAATTAATGATAGGAGTTGAAATTTGCCGCAATGATAACATTTACGAGCGTTGTTTGGAGTGCGAAATGTGCTTTTGGAACCCCGATTAGTTCCTCGGCCAGAGGTCATTTTGAGTGTTTATATTCCGCGTCCGACTGCCTCTCCATATGCATTATTCACACTTTTGCTCTTGAAAAACGTGTCAACAATATTTCAATTTTCAGAAATCCTCAAGCAATTTGACCATCCCATCGACAACCATGTCTTTTCCCGAAATCTTTGCGTAAGTCGTTTACTCCTGATTACCGTGTTTTGGCCGATTATCAGCTACTGAACTTTTAGGGCTATCGACAAGAAGCAGACTGTCTTTATCGAGCGTTTGCGGGAGGCTGTCGAGATTCCCAGTGTTTCCGCTGACGCAGCCTATCGCAAAGATGTGTTCCGTATGATTGACTGGACACAGAAGGTGTGTGAAAAACTTTTATGATTACTCACGTGACATTTTGAAATTTATTATTTTTAGGCTTTGGAAAAGCTCGGCGCAACCTGTGAACAGATCCCCAACGGCAAACAGAAGCTCGCTGATGGCAAGGAAATCGACCTCCCTCCAGTGCTCTTTGGTACCCTTGGCAAGGACCCCAAGAAGAAGACTGTCCTGGTCTATGGCCATTTGGACGTCCAGCCGGCGCATAAGGACGATGGCTGGGACACGGAACCCTTCAAGCTCATCGAGAAGGACGGCAAGCTGTACGGTCGTGGATCTACTGATGATAAGGGCCCTGTTATCGGCTGGATCAATGCCATCGAGACTCTGCAAGAGCTGAAGGTTGAATTGCCGGTCAATGTCAAGTTCGTCCTTGAAGGCATGGAAGAAAGCGGTTCCGAGGGTCTTGATGCCATTCTGATCAACCATAAGGACACTTTCCTGAAGGATGTCGACTTCACTTGCATCTCGGACAACTACTGGCTTGGCAAGAAGACCCCCTGTATCACCTATGGCCTTCGCGGCATCTGCTACTACCTCGTCGAAATCAATGTCTGCAAGCAGGATCTCCACTCCGGCGTCTTCGGTGGCACCGTCTACGATGGTATGTCTGATCTCACCTGGGTCCTGTCTCAACTCGTTGATGTCGATGGCACCATCAAGATTGACGGCATCAGCGATCTCGTTGCACCGGTTACCGATGAAGAGCGCGCCCTCTACGAAAAGATCGACTTCGACGTCAAGTCCTACGCTGACGACATCAAGGCCCACAGTCTCGTCACCGACGACAAGATCAAGGTCCTCATGAACCGTTGGCGCTTCCCGGCTTTGTCTGTCCACGGCATTGAAGGCGCCTTCTATGGCCCTGGCGCCAAGACTGTTATCCCATCGAAGGTTATTGGCAAGTTCAGTATCCGCATCGTCCCCAACATGACCCCGGAAGATGTCAACAAGTGCGTCACCAACTACATCAACAAGCTGTGGGCTACCCGCAAGTCTCCCAACAAGCTGAAGTATGTTTTCTTTTAATCTTTTTGAAGTTGAAAATTAACTTTCAAAACTTCAGGGTCACTTCGCTTCAAGGCAGCAAGCCGTGGTTGGCCGACTACAACCATCCCCACTACCAAGCCGGCGCACGTGCCATCAAGACCGTCTTCGGAGTCGAGCCCGACTACACTCGTGAAGGTGGCTCTATTCCTGTGACACTGACCTTCCAGGAGCTTACCCAGAAGAACGTTATGCTCCTGCCTATTGGTGCGTCTGATGACATGGCCCACTCCCAGAACGAGAAGATCAACGTCAGCAATTACATTCAGGGTACCAAGACCCTCGCCGCATACCTCCTTGAACTCGGAAAACTGTAAACTGTACCAAAGTTGCGGGGTTTAAAATTTAAACTGTCAATTTAATTTGTAATGGATGCTTATTTGACGACTCATACTTATACAAGGGTGGTGGTTCTTTTGTGAAGGATATTCTTGCAACATTAATTTTAGTCTGTCATCAATAAATTTAAAGTAATCAAATAGCTTCAGGCGTGAAATCATGAATAGTAAACGGAAAGGCGTGCCAAAAAAGTAAAAAAAAACAATATGGTTTTTGACAAGGGAGAGAAAAAGCTAGTGACACCACAGGATACCACATTGCTGCAGTACATCCAAATAATGACGTGACAATCGTTGATTTAGAGAGAGTATACCAGCCGAATCAATTCAGGCAAAAACCGGAGAAAAGTACGTCAAATCGTCGCTATCCAGAATCTGGCGCCAGAATCCAAGCGCATCCAATGGCCTCTTAACCGTTTGAAACCACAACTATTGTAAAATGATAAAACGGTGTGAAACACTTGTCTTATTAAATAAAAACTACATTTTTGGAGTTCAAAATCCTCCGATTTTGAGACTTCATTCGGTCAGAATCCGTTAGAAGCATAGAAACTGTCTCCTAATTGATGTCACAAGTCTGCCTTGAAATATTCTCACGATTTCTGCTTTTGGAATGGTCAAAAACGGTCAAGAAAGCGCTGAAAACGGCAAAAATCAAAACTGTGTTAAAAATCATACCAGAACGGATTTACTGCAACAGTCGCAGTAAATCCGTTCTGGTATCTTTTTCAAGCACAAATGGTTTTTTGTCTGTTTAAGCCGTAATTAGCTTGTTTCCATTGGTTTTTCAATCTAAATAGTGTAAATGAGACACGCTGAGTCCGAAAATGTCAGTTTGAACAAAGGTTCAGTGGATTCTAAGGATTCTGGAGCACGGATTCTGAGTATTTTCGAGAACCGTCCAAAAACTTGCGGTTTTCGACCAAAATGAGGGTCGCTTTCAATGAATTTGATGAAACAGTCAGTCACAGAGTGTCCTGCACTGACGATTCTTCAACAATCGTTAGGTTTTGGGCAAAATTGGTCTACATCGTCGCTATTCAGAATCCTCGGCTAGAATCCGATGCCTTTGTCAACTTCTGTATCCTGGAGTGTTCTACGTTGATCCACAAAGGTAAATTATGTGTCTGACCCGACAAAAACTGCATGAAAGCTGCTAAAAATCCGTCGATTTTGAGACTTGACTCGGTCAGAATCAGAATCCTGTCTCAGAATCCGTTAGAAGCATCAAAACTGTCTCCTGATTGACGTCACAAGTCGGCCTTGATATCCTCTAACAATTTCTGCTTTTGGAATGGTTAAAAACGGTCAAGAAAGCGCTGAAAACGACAAAGATCAAAACTGTGTTAAAAATCATACCAGAACGGATTTACTGCAACAGTCGCAGTAAATCCGTTCTGGTACCTTTTTCAAGCCCAAATGGTTTTTTGTCTGTTGAAGCCGTATTTAGCTTGTTTCTAATGCTTTTTCAATCTAAATAGTGTAAATGAGACACGCTGAGTCCGAAAATGTCAGTTTGAACAAAGGTTCAGTGGATTCTAAGGATTCTGGAGCACGGATTCTGAGTATTTTCGAGAACCGTCCAAAAACTTGCGGTTTTCGACCAAAATGAGGGTCGCTTTCAATGAATTTGATGAAACAGTCAGTCACAGAGTGTCCTGCACTGACGATTCTTCAACAATCGTTAGGTTTTGGGCAAAATTGGTCTACATCGTCGCTATTCAGAATCCTCGGCTAGAATCCGATGCCTTTGTCAACTTCTGTATCCTGGAGTGTTCTACGTTGATCCACAAAGGTAAATTATGTGTCTGACCCGACAAAAACTGCATGAAAGCTGCTAAAAATCCGTCGATTTTGAGACTTGACTCGGTCAGAATCAGAATCCTGTCTCAGAATCCGTTAGAAGCATCAAAACTGTCTCCTGATTGACGTCACAAGTCGGCCTTGATATCCTCTAACAATTTCTGCTTTTGGAATGGTTAAAAACGGTCAAGAAAGCGCTGAAAACGACAAAGATCAAAACTGTGTTAAAAATCATACCAGAACGGATTTACTGCAACAGTCGCAGTAAATCCGTTCTGGTACCTTTTTCGAGCCCAAATGGTTTTTTGTCTGTTTAAGCCGAAATTAGCTTGTTTCCATAGGGTTTGTCAATCTAAATAAAGTAAATGAGACACGCTGAATCCGAAAATGTCAGTTTGAACACAATTCAGAGGATTCTAAGGATTCTGGAGCACGATTTCTGAGTGTTTTCAAGAACCGTCCAAAAACTTGCGGTTTTCGACCAAAATGAGGGTCGCTTTCAATGAATTTGATAATACAGTCTGTCAGAGAGTGTCCGGCACTGACAATTCTTCAACAACCGTTAGGTTTTGGGCAAAAAACGGGCAAAAAATGGGCAAAAATGGTCTACATCGTCGCTATTCAGATTCCTCGGCTAGAATAGTCAACTTCTGTATCCCGGAGTGTTCCAGGATGATCCACAAAGGTAAATTATGTGTTTGACCCAGCAAAAACTGCATGAAAGTTGCTAAAAATCCGCCGATTTTGAGACTTGACTCGATCTGAATCAGAATCCTGTCTCAGAATCCGTTAGAAGCGTAGAAACTGTCTCTTGATTGACGTCACAAGTCGGCCTTGATATCTTCTAACAATTTCTGCTTTTGGAATGGTCAAAAACGGTCAAGAAAGCGCTGAAAACGGCAAAAATCAAAACTGTGTTAAAAATCATACCAAAACGGATTTACTGCAACAGTCGCAGTAAATCCGTTCTGGTATCTTTTTCAAGCCCAAATGGTTTTTTGTCTGTTTATGCCGTAATTAGCTTGTTTCCAATGGTTTTTCAATCTAAATAGAGTAAATGAGACACGCTGAATCCGAAAATGTCAGTTTGAACACAATTCAGAGGATTCTAAGGATTCTGGAGCACGGATTCTGAGTGTTTTCAAGAACCGTCCAAAAACTTGCGATTTTCGACCAAAATGAGGGTCGCTTTCAATGAATTTGTTAAAACAGTAAGTCCGAGAGTGTCCTGCACTGACGATTCTTTCAACTTTCAACTTTCGGCAAAAAAAACGGGCAAAAAAGCTTTTCATCGTCGCAATTCAGAATTCAAGCTCAGAATCCGATGTCTTTCTCAACTCTTGTATCCCAAATCAGTCATGGACAATTATAAGGGTTGGATTTTATGATTTAACTAGCCAAAACTGCAAGAAAGCTGTAAAAAATCCGCTGATTTTGAGACTTGACTCGGTCAGAATCAGAATCCTCTCTCAGAATCCGTTAGAAGCATCGAACCTGTCTTCTGATTGATGTCATAAGTTGGCCTTATACTATTCTGCACATTCCCGCTTTTGGAATGGTCAAAAACGGTCAAGAAAGCGCTGAAAACGGCAAAGATCAAAACTGTGTTAAAAATCATACCAGAACGGATTTACTGCAACAGTCGCAGTAAATCCGTTCTGGTACCTTTTTCAAGCCCAAATGGTTTTTTGTCTGTTAAAGCCGTATTTAGCTTGTTTCCATTGGTTTTTCAATATAAATAGAGTAAATGAGACACGCTGAATCCGAAAATGTCAGTTTGGACACGATTTGAAAGATTCTGGAGATTCTGGAGCACAGATTCTGAGATTTTTAGGAACCGTCCAAAAACTTAGGATTTTCGACCAAAATGGAGTACAATTTTAATGAATTTGATGAAACAGTACTTTAGAAAGTGTCCTGCACTGACGTATCTTCAGTAATCGTTTCATTTTGGGCAAAAATGCTCCACATCGTCGCCATTCAGAATCCTGGGCCAGAATCCAAAGTTCTGTATACTTTAGTATCTTGAATCAGATAAGGATAATCAAAAAGAGGTTATTTGGTGTCTAATCATGCAAAAACTGCAAAAAAGTTACAAAAATCTTTAAAGAGGGTACACGCCCTCACGAAACGAGGGATTTCAAAGAGCGTGCGTGTCTTTCGAGCCGGCGCTGGGCCATCAGTTGTCTAGGATCGCCCTTTGAATAGTCATCCCAGACCAAAAAAGGCTGTTCAATGGACATTGCTAGCTTTAAACCAAACTACAAAGAGGGAACACGCCCACACAAAACGAGGGATTTGTTCGTGATTTCGAAGGGCATGCGTGCCTTTCGAGCCGGCGCTGGGCCATCAATCAGCCGGGATCGCCCATTGAAAAGTCATCCCAGACCGAAAAGGGTTCTTCAATGGACATCACTGGCTCAAAACCAAACAACAAAGACGAACTACGCCCACATAGCCAAAACTGCATGAAAGCTGCTAAAAATCCGCCGATTTTGAGACTTGACTCGGTCAGAATCAGAATCTTGTCTCAGAATCCGCTAAAAGCATCAAAACTGTTTCCTAATAGAAGTCACAAGTCGGTCTTTAAATATTCTTACAATTTCTGCTTTTGGAATGGTCAAAAACGGTCAAGAAAGCGCTGAAAACGGCAAAGATCAAAACTGTGTTAAAAATCATACCAGAACGGATTTACTGCAACAGTCGCAGTAAATCCGTTCTGGTACCTTTTTCGAGCCCAAATGGTTTTTTGTCTGTTTAAGCCGTATTTTGCTTGTTTCATCTGGTTTTTCAATCTGAATAAAATAAATAAGATACGCTGAATCCGAAAATGTCAGTTTGGACACGATTTGAAAGATTCTGGGGATTCTGGAGCACAGATTCTGAGTTTTTTCAAGAGCCGTCCAAAAACTTGCGGTTTTCGACCAAAATGAAGCTCAATTTAAATGAATTGGATAGCACAGACAGTCAGATAGTGTCCTGCACTGACGATACTTTAACAATCGTTTAATTTACGGCAAAAAACGGGCAAAAATGGGCAAAAATGCTTTACATCGTCACCATTCAGAATCCTCGGCTAGAATCCGATGCCTTTGTTAACTTCTGTATTCCGAAGTGTTCAAGGATGATCCACAAAGGTAAATTATATGTTTGACCTAGCAAAAACTGCATGAAAGCTGCTAAAGATACGCCGATTTTGAGACTTGACTCGGTCAGAATCAGAATCCTCTCTCAGAATCCGTTAGAAGCATCGAACCTGTCTTCTGATTGATGTCATAAGTTGGCCTTATACTATTCTGCACATTCCCGCTTTTGGAATGGTCAAAAACGGTCAAGAAAGCGCTGAAAACGGCAAAGATCAAAACTGTGTTAAAAATCATACCAGAACGGATTTACTGCAACAGTCGCAGTAAATCCGTTCTGGTAACTTTTTCAAGCCCGTTTGTACCTTTTGCTTGATTTAGCCGCATTTAGTTTGTTTTTGATGGTTTTTTAAGCTAAATAGGGTAAATGAGACACGCTGGATCCGAAAACATCAGTTTGGACACGATTCAGTGGATTCTGAAAAATTCTGGAGTGCGGATTCTGAGTTTTTCAAAAACCGTTATGTGCTAAAAGAGAGGTACAGTGAGTTTGCTCTGCAAGCCCTGCGCATGATTGCCAATTGCAATCGATCGTGCATTAAGCCAGCAAACCAAAATAATATTCTTTGCCTATTGTCTCTCCTTGCTTGTTGGCTTTATTCTTTTGCAAAAGTTATGCCGTATCCCATTGCTAAACTACCATACGGTTTACGCTGCCGTTTAGCAGAACTAGCTACGCCTGTTGAAAGATATAGACTTCGAAAAGCCGCTGACCCTACTCCTCTAATTCCACCGATATTTAATACTATTCAAAAAATTGTCAAACTTAACACTGTATTGCGCTACGATGGAAATTTGCAATCCTTATTTAAAACATGTATATTTAACGGAAAAAAGCTTCTCACATTTGACAAAAACGATCTTTATTATATCTCAGGAACTCTTACGTTGTATAGGGTTAAAGCAAATGATACAGTAGATATTCTATTTAATCATACTATTCTTCAACCTTCAGCGTTAGATATTCACTTCTGCGACTTTTCAAAAGCATTGTATAACAGACTTTCTTTCTTTGGTGCTAATAGTATAAAAGAGGTTACGATCACTTGCAGTCAAAACCTAAATTTTCCGGATATACTAACTGCTTTTCCATGCATGAAAGTCTTAGTTATTTTTGGTACTCCCCCTAAAACATGGATTGAAGAAATTTTAAAATTCCAAAAACGCAAATTATCGCGTCTTTATTTAACCTTTTTTTCACGTGACAATCCGTCTGAAATTTTAAAAACTAACAAAATTTATGCGTTATTAAAAGTAAGTTATAATTTAATGTTAAATTTTTCATTCAATTTTTTAACATATTCCTTTGTTTCATAGGCTCAGACTCGTGGCTTTCAACTACAACTTTCTTTGCACAAACCATCAGCAAACTACCTTCAAAGACTTAAAGCAGTTTTAAGTCGTAAACTTAATTTTTGGAATGGTGCTAATCAGCCAAATCACACGCATGTTAAGTTAAGTATTAAAACTGAAGGCTTGAGTCGCCAAGAATTTGTATATTATATACCTGATCATCATCGCAGCCAGAAGAGAGGCAACATCATTCCTGCAACGAAAACTCATTCTATGACTCTTCGATCGGCTGCACAAAAGTAAAAGTATATAAAACTAAAAAAAATTATTCCATTAATAAAAGTTTACCCATTTGCATTGGTTTGAATTGTTGGTTAAAATTACTAATAAAGTACTGCTAAAACTATTAGCTGTCAATTATTTATGCGTATCTATCTCACTTAATTACAAAAAAAGGAAATACATAAGTACGTTAAACTTTTGATTACAGCAGAATCAAATCACGATCAGCTGTTTATATCGATGAAGTTCGAATTCTTAGCTTGGCGTTGTTGACGAAGTTGCTATAGCTTTTAAAACACCGGTGAAATGTTGTCTAGCACAGTCAATTACGATAGAACTCCGCCCCTCAAAATGGCACATCGTTTGCATAAACGCCTGTGTGGCGATGACAGTGTCCATCGCGCGGACGCGTTCTAGCCGTTTGTACAGTCACTTAGCATTTGCTTACGTGCTATGAAACAGTTGTCTTGTTTTTTGTTTTACCTTTTTTTTCACTTACATCATCAGGAGATGCGAAGGTTGTTAAGCTAGTGTAGTAATGTTTGACGATCGGGCACCGTAATCGCTCTGTTACCGTCATGTAGACTGTCTTTTGTATTGTCAAACAAATTTAAACACGTGTAAGGCAAATGTTGTGTATGACTGTGTGTGTAACAGTATGCTTTGCGCAGAGTTGTCGACTGTAGTCTTCGACTAACCATCGCAAAATCTAAACCATCCTCAGCTACAGATCCTATAGCCGTATTGATTCCTCGCGCCGTGCGCGTGTGTGTACCTCTGAACTACAATGCACGACTACGGTTGCATAGTTTGTAGTTTTTTAGGATTTCATATGAAATCTTTATGAGTTTAACAAGTTTTGTTTTAGAATGACTCCAAAGGGATACGATTACTTAGTCGGAAGCGTTAGCGGTAGCCTTGCCGGCGTCTTGGTAAGCTATCCTATGCATTTATTGAAGATTCGATACGCAGGTAAGATAACCATTTAGGAAAATTGGTAAATTTCCATTTCAGTCAATGACGGCAACAAATTTCGACCACAATATTCGAGTTACCTCGACGTTTCACGAAAGATCTTTCGGGCTCAAGGTTTTCGAGGATTTTATCAGGGCCTATCTCCGAATTTGGTGGCGGCGCCGATTGGTTGTGCGATCTGGTTTCAGGGGTAAGTCCGTTTATTGCGTACTGCATCTTTGACGTGGACACTGTTTCTAAAAGTATCTGGAATATCTTAGAAATTTGCAATGCAATTGAACGCTTATATCGGCTTTTCTATGCCGTCTGCATGTTCTTATTTGATGTAAACTGCGTTTCCTAATCATGATGTAAACTGCGTTTCCTAATCACATAATTTATTATTTTTAGGTATGACGCCATCCGACCCTGTTTCAATGTCCTAAATGTCTCTCCAATTCTTCAAAGCTTTGCAGCTGGATCTGTTATGTCGGCTTTCATTTCGACAATTGTCAATCCTTTACGGGTAGCCAACACGCGACTTTGTTTACAGTATGAAACATCAGGTCCTAAAAAGTACCGTGGCTTAGTTCACTGTTTAGCAAAGATTTACTCTGAGGAGGGCGTGAAAGGGTGGTATAAGGTAAGGCTGTAAAAACGTCTGATTCTTGAGCATAATCGATATTTATAGGGTTATGTACCAACCTTATGGTGTACCCTAGGCGGCTCCTTCAGTATCGCCATTTACACTACCTTCAAAGAGTGGCGATTATATAACCGTAGAAATTACCGTACTGCGAGGTTGTCAAAAACGGAATCTGTTTTGCTCGGAATGGCGTCAATGTCCCTTGCGATGGTTGCATTTTATCCGTTTTATGTCATCCGATTCCGACTACAGGTATCGTTTTCTTATAACTAACACAACTTATCTTATCATAATAATTCAGGATCATAACACCAATTACAAATCCGTCACCGATGTTTTAATCCAGACGTTGCAAAAGGAAGGCATCTACGGGTTTTACAAAGGCATGCTAATGGCGCATTTGAAGCCGTTGCCTTTCGCCGCTGTTTTCTTTATTGTGTACGAACATACTAAGAAATTGGCTGCACAGCAGAAAAATTCACCTTTGTTGCAAGCTTTAAAGACAATGATTCGATAATGTTGAGTTAAGAGTTGACGATTTTTTAATAAAGCACTTTTTTAAGTACATAACTGTCGTTTCTGTTTGTCAAATATATTATGAATGATTGAATCAAGAATGTTATGATTTTACTTTCGAATACATACAAAATAGTACATCATAGACAGGTTAAAAATACTGTTTCTTCAAAAGTTGAAAACATTTCATCACCGGTGGTTACGCAAACAAAACTCATGCTGGCCGTTAAAACGTGAAGCCCATTGCTTCAATATCTACGTACTGTAGCTCTTCATACTTTTTTCTTCGTGATATTTTCTGAAGGTATCTTTTTGTATCCCAGAAAAGCGGGACAGCGGGGTTCGCTGACTTTGGTCGGCTATTGCAGGGATCAGATGCCAACTTTTCTGTCTGTTCATTCGTCGAGGGTAAAGCTGAGTTTGGACGATGCTTGAGAGTCTCCGGCTTTTTCATCGAGCATGAAGCTGTTGCCTTTTCAATTGTAAAGTTGTCGAGTGCTGCTTTGTCTTCGTCGCTGAGACACTTGCTGAAAAGACAAAAATAAGATACTTCTTATAATTCTTGGATACAACTTACTAAAAGTTTTTGTGTTCAATTAGTCCCAGCTTTTTCATGTGCTTTCTTCTCATTAATGGTTTTTGTACGAGATTGGAAACCCATTCATCAGTCGAGTTCAACCCAGTTTCAAAGTCGACAGGTCTGTTGATATCAACCTCGACAGGTTGGAACATTGATTCACACTTCTGTTCCCAAGGGGGAATCTCGCGATCTTGCCAGTAATGATCACTCATTTTGACATCATTGAGTGGACGTTCTAATACTCGTGATATAAATGCGCTGTATGCCGGATGGTCGTTGATGTTGTCCCCGTCGATCGCCGGATTGTATAGGCATCCGGATTCAACTGTGTTTTTCTGAATAATTGATTTTGCCAACAGTTCTTCCAAAATTTCGCCGGTGGTAGCAACCTGGTTTAGTTTTCGTTTCATGGATGAGGAAGAACGTTTAGTCATTTCAACGATCTGCTTACACGCTTCTTTCGTCGACAAAGCTGGTTCCTCCTCAAATTCGAACGTTATTGTCCCTCTATCGAGGCTTTCATGGAAGAGCTGAAAAATGCCATGTTTTTAGATTACCATATTTTAACTCAAACACTTACATAAGATTCATATTTCTTAAGAACCTTCTGACGTTCTTCTTTTGATAACCCTATAGTGTCAAACGGTGCTTCCTCATATGGCTTGCAGTCGATTCGCCGCTCTTCTCTTGCTTCCTTGAGCGTTTGTTGTAATTCTTGATAAGTTTTCTCTTGGAGTTTGAGATCAGCAGGAGCAAACCAGTCATACTTCACATATTCCATAAACGGGGTTTCGAATGCCGTCATTTGATCGATGCTTACAACGTTGACGTTCGAATTATGCTTTTGAATGAACTTATTTCGCTCTGCCCAAAAGTGACCCGTTGTGAAAAGGCAGATAAGCTCGTCGTCCAGGAAGGCAATCATATGACCCTGCAAGAACATTAGCTTAGGTGTGAACTTGACATGCGCAAGGTGCGAAAACTCACTTTATACATAAAAGGGCCGTTAAAATCGGACGGACAGTAGCTAGTATCAGTAGCCCATTGAATCGGAGCTCTTCCTGAGATGATAGGAGGTAGAAGCTTGATCGCTGCTTTGATGTCGTAGCATTCTTCGACACCATTTCGGAACACAACCTTTATATAAGCTTTCATGTTACCCGGACGTGTTCGAATGCGAATCGGAAACAGTTTTCTTTCTTTGATTCTGTCGTAAAGTTCATCACTAAAGTCAGGGTAAGGTTCCAGTGTTGAATGAACATATTCTTCGTCAGGTCCCGGTAGCGGCTGAAAAGACTGGTATAAAAAAACTGTCAAACAGCAAAAATAGAAGTAATAACAAACCTTATAACTACCAGTCACTTCAAACAGACACTGATTTAAACGGGCTTTATTGACAACATTTCGGTTCTGAGAGAGCAGTTTTTGGAAGGCCGATTTACTTTCCATGGTTTCCATAAAATGATAGTCAACGAAAGCTGTGCTGTTTTCTGGCGCGACAGCAACGAAAAATGAACGGATGTGAGTTGCGTTTTGCCAACACTGTGGAGGGTCCACTTCGTCGTTGTGGCTAACTGACCACGGCCGAGATCCCGGCGAGACGGACACTGCGCAACATTGAGGCACTCATCGGCATACCTCATGTAGCACAACAATAGGTATATGATGGTGTGTCGTTGCTTCCTAATCAATCAGTTGTGCATTGTTCTATTGTGCTTGGTTACCTTCAAAGCTTCCTTGCGCCGCTGGTAACTCCCACAACAATGGACAACGGTTACAGGTTGGATAAGGTTGATGGTGGAAGTGTTGTGTGTATCGTAACAAAAATATATATCGCAACTATTGTTGTTTCACAGACATTGCAGTTTACTATTACATACATCAGTGGCAAGTCACTTGCAGTCGGCTGTCTTTAACACAAAAAAACGCGACACTTACATTGTACTGATTGCGTTTTAATTGATCGTGAGATCATACAGATCACAGTCGACTTAATATAACAAAAGGTTTCGAAATAAAACATGCCGGTGAATCGCTCCAGGTCGTTAACGACATTCATGATCTGAGATATCCCACAAACATTGCTCATCACCATTGTCCACTTAAAAATGCATCATCAAACCACAGTTTGATGAGACATACATCCGCAAGACTTTTGTGATATCGAAATCATGTGCTGTACTAAAATCGTTGTATACTCATTTCTGAATTTTTGAAATATTTTTATCAAAAGACTGAGCCGAACAAAAAACAGCAAACTTAATGATTAACAATAAACACATTTTGTTTTGTAAGAAATTTTCTTTTGAACAGAACGAAAGCGTGATGTTAAATGTCACATAACTTTCATTCGAAAACGCATTGCAATTTCAAAAATTTGATCAAATCATGCAGTGAAAGCAGTGAAAATGTAGTGTTTATAGACATTGAAATGTATATAACCTGGATTAAATCGGGTTGATTATTTATATGTTTTTGAAACAAAGTCGATGTTTCAGCTTTGACCGTTACGTGTCGATTGAACCCTGCCGTTTTGTTGATTAAAACGGCTTACAACTTTTCAGTAGCATTGACGTAGATTATCCCTGAAGAAGCGGAAGTGACAGCAGAAAAGTTGGTGCCGTTTGTTTTGTCTTTGACATTGCCCAGCGCTTGGTTTGCATCCGATTTCTAAACAATCACAACACCACCTATTGGTCACGGTTAACGAATCGCGATAGTTCATGCTTGTTCAGTCCTTTATAATGCACTTTTATTGCGTTTTGAATTATCAGTGCATTTAGCTGCACTTCGCAAACGTCGATCTGCAGTTTGTTACCCAAGTCGATGACCACTTCACCGTCCTAACGAAAACGGAATAGTATCCAGAAAAATCGTTCAAAAAGCGAATTTATACTTGACTTTTTTCCAAAAACGCGATGGATTAAGTATCCGTGAACAAAACAATAAACCCTTCGTGCGGTTTGACGACCCCAGTAAAGGTAAAATGAGTAATCGTGTCTACGTGATCGCGTGGTCGAGGCCCGTTCGCGGATTTGACCCTTATTGCGCGGAAGACATCCCGTATTTTGCGAGCGAATTCGTGCTATCCATAGAGGTTATGGCCGTTCGCAAACGATGCTCCACCTCTCTGCACTGACTACCAATACCTGCTACTTCGCCGTCAATGAGGTACTTCTTCAAACAACGGTTCTGTTGCCGCTGGGCAAGAGAGGAGAGAGACTTGTCCGGTATAGATTGTTTCTACCTCCTTGACCACTTGATGTTGTTTGGTTTTTTTGTTTTGTGTCTCATATTCCTAGGATGTGTGGCTGTCAAAATGAGAACGCCCTAATCTATCATTATCTGTGTGTTTCGAGTTGGGACAACGTTTTTTGGCGTGGATTTTGGTGGGGTCATCATTTATCGCGAATACTTTTTTGTTCATTTTTTGGTTCAAATTTTGTGCTTTTTTTCAGATTTTTCAAATCAACAAAAATGAAAGCCTTACACATAAGTTTATTAGCCGCCATTTCCGCATGTATCACTGCCGAGGATACCCCAGTTTCAATGGAAGTCGCCGTTATTGATGACACCTTCCGATCACCATCCACTCAACAACCCTACCTCCGGCCATGCTACTTCACTAATTGGGCCCATTACCGTCCCGGCAGAGGGAAATACGTCCCAGAAGACTACATCCCAGGTCTTTGTACCCATATTTTGTTTGCTTTCGGTTGGATGAACAATGACTTCACTGCCAAGTAAGTTTTATACCAGTTTTTGATCTAATTGGCTTTACAAAATCTACTTTTCAGGGCATACGACCCTGCTGATCTCCCCGGCGACTGGTCCGAAGCCAACGTTTACTCGCGCGTGAACAAGTTGAAGCAACGCGATCCAGCCCTCAAGACGTTGCTATCTTTTGGTGGATGGACCTTCCCGAAGGATCTGTTCATTGGCATGTCCCTCACCCCAGAGAATCGTCGCAAGTTCATCCAATCGGCGATTGACTTCGTGAGGCACCATGGTTTCGACGGTATCGACATCGATTGGGAGTATCCGACGGCCGCTGATAAGCCAAATTACGTCCACTTTATCAAGGAGTTAAAGGAAGCTGTAACTGAAGAAGCGACGCGCACTAATCGGGAACGTCTTTTGGTGACGGCTGCAGTTGCCGGTGGAACGGAATACATTGACAATGGTTATGATGTGCCGGCGCTTGCGAAGTAAGTTCTTACACATTTTGTCATACTGTAATGTATGGTGTTTTCAGTTTGTTTGATTTCGTCTTGTTGATGTGCTACGACTTCCACGGTGCCTTCGACAAGACCACCGGAATGAACAGCCCTCTCTACACGCAAAGCAATGAGCCAGAATCGCTGAAATATTGGAGTGTTGTAAGTTTTACGTTCTGCCTTTAGCCAATTGAAGTTGCACGTCTCTTTTCAGAACGGCTCTGCATCATACTGGGTGTCAAAGGGAATGCCACGATCCAAAATTGTCATTGGTATCCCGACATATGGCCGCGGTTGGCTTCTCACCGACCCTTCGAACACTGCCATCGGCGCTCCCGGACATACTGGCTCCCATTCTACGAAGTACACCCGAGAAGCTGGTACAATTTCTTATTACGAGCTGTGTGAATACCTTGCCGACGGCGGTGTTTCTATCATCGATGAACAGACACAAGTCCCTTACATGATCTACAAGGGCCAGTGGTTTACTTATGATGACATCGTATCTGTCACCAAGAAGCTCGAATGGATCAAGCGCGAGCATTATGCTGGAGCTTTCGTCTGGACGCTTGACTTTGACGATTTCAACGGCGGATGCTCGAATGGAGGAGGCGTCAAGTATCCGTTGATTTCAACCATCGCACGGGTTCTGGGAGGAATCGAGATCAAGGCTGTTGCCACGACAACCCCAGCCCCAGTGCCAACAACGACGCCGATTGTTCCCGTCACTCCTCCGCGAGAAGATTTAGATCGGCTTTGCGATGGCCAAGTTGACGGATTCCAAGCACTTCCTCATGCTTGTTCCGACTTTCTGCTCTGTGTTTCTAGTAAGTTTTTTGCATCAAATTAGCTATTTTAAAGTTGAAATTCATCGTTTTGTTTTCAGACAAAGGCTTCAAAGTGCAATGCCCGGCTAACCTCGAATACAGTATCCCGCTAGGCTACTGTACACATGTAAGCTACCACTATCTTTACAGACGCATTTGTTGATATTTCACTTTCAGGCTCACCTCGCTCAATGCACCCGCAACGCAGTCGTAACAAAACCGACAGTGCCGCCCCGCAAGACCGATATCAACTACAAGGGCTTCGTCTGCACTCGAGATGGCATGTTCGTCGACCCCTTGAACTGCCAAAAGTTCTACCGCTGTGCGAATGGCATTGCCTATGAGTTCCACTGCCCCGGAAACCTCGTGTTTTCACAAACCATTGAACGCTGCGATCACCCCTACAACGCCGAATGCGCTTCATCGGGCTAAATTAACTTTCATCTTTAACCCTGTTTGTCAATTTGTTGTTACTCTATTCATTCCTTTTTGTTGTTATTATAACCGCCAAGTTACACAATCAATTACGAGAATAAACTATTTGCAGTAAAGTTGCTGGTTTCACTTTGTCTACATCTTTATGTTCTTACAATACATATATGACTACTCTACAAATTATGGCAATGACAACATTCACAATGAATTACAACGAGATTAGGTTAGGACTACACAGATTCATAATAAGCGACTTTTGATATCAAAAGATGAAGATTCGAATGAAATTTGTGAGACTTTGGAAAGACAGCATAAAGAAAAACCGAATAAAAACAGGGTTCAACTGAAAAAGGAATCTACTTTTCCTTGATCTTCCTCATGGAGTTTTGTCAGATAATTTTTAACAATTGACTTAGTATCTGGTAACCGGCTATAGTACTTGTAGAACTCGGTCCTCATAAGACCCTCAAAAGTCGGACGGAACTCTTTCTCCTTCGTCAGACACTGTCCTATGAAGTTGGTCGTCCGATGCGAGAAGCCGTCCTGTGGCGTGAGAACTGTGGGGTCGTCCTCGACGATGGTGGCAGTTTGCATGAACACGGTCTTTTTATCAAAGTCATTGTACGGGTACTTGGTGAGGGCAACTTCGAGCTGAAAAGAATAACATATCAATTTTAATTGATAAATTAAGCTGTTATTGCTTCAAACTCACCATAGTCATGCCGAGACTCCAGACATCAGCGCGGATGTCGTAGGCGTCTTGAGGGTGTTGAAGTCGTTCCGGCTGTAAAATTAATTTGCTATTAATTAATTCAGTGTAATTAAAATGTGAAAACATACCGCCATATATGGGCGACACCCCTTTTCTACTGTTTTTGCTATGGAATTTTCAAGGTATCGTGAGATTCCGAAGTCGCACAGCTTTACATCGCCTTCGAGTGATAGGAGGATATTGGAGGGCTTTACATCTGGAACGGATTTGTTTTACTTTTTAAATAAAATAAAATTTAAAAATAAAAATAAATCAGTTTATGATAAATGGCTTACCTCGATGCATAATCCCCTTGCAAGATTTGAGTGAGTTTAACGCATTTAGTATCTGAAAATAGGAGATAATACAGCATGGTTACTTACACACGCTCCAGGCTTAAAAAGATAATCACAAACCGTCATTCCGACAACACCGAGCACATCCTCGTTGACCTTTTCTTGCTTGTCTGCGACTAATTTGTACATTCTTTCGAGCGAGATGTCCATGAGCTCCATGCAGATCAAACAGTCACCCTGCAAAGCAACTTGGCACGTCAGAATGAAAAACGTCAGTGCCTGCGGCAGTAAAGTACCTCCTTTGTCGTGACGCCATAGTAGGCAACGATGTCTTTGCAAGATGCGGCATCCTGGATGGTTTTTATTTCGGCAGTTAGCTCTTTCATGCGGTAGCCTTCCTCGGGATCATCTGGTCGGTTTTGGAAGCGAACTTTCTGAAATCGTCATTTTTGTTTTTATATATATTTTTCCTAATTCTCAAAACTAACCTTGACGGCGATGACTCTGTTCGACGCAGTATGTCGCATTTTATGTACAACGCCAAACTGCCCTCGGCCAATCTCCTTCAGATCCTCGAGATCGTCAGCGCTAAATATGTACTCCGTCCCATCTTCGAACACCAATTTTCCGCTCAGTTTAATCTTGATGTAGTTTCTGAAAAGTATATATTGTTATTTACGTGTGGAATGGTGTTTGGTGCATTGGATTTATATATATTTATATATATTCCAGAAAGAAAAAAGTAGAAAACACTCTCACCGATGAGTAATGCGGACCCCATCAGGCGAAGCGCAATCACTCCCATTTCCAGGGCTGCTGAGCTCCTTTATGCCGACGGAAGGATACCGGCCATCAATCGCACTCAGATCCAAGGCTGGCCGATTCGATGGCGTCGGGTATTGTCGACGATGCTGGTCTCGGCGTCGCATTGCGGACGACAAACGGCACCACCAACGATGGACGATTAATGTCAAGCTAGCATGTCACGACGTTCCAAATCCGTCCCAACAGCTTTCCAATAAAACAAGCCGGAACTAATAGAAACGCAAAAACACAAGTACTGCCGCCAAACGTGAAGGAAGTATTCAAATGCACGTCGAACCAGCAACGTGCATTCGAGAAAAAAGTGACGTTCAATAACCTATTTGGTTGATAGTTTCAACAGCGCCGCAGGTCACCGCGCTCTCGCACCAGTCAGTTGGTCGTTGTTCGCGGGACGCTGAGAGCGCGGGTTATTCGAATGTGGACCACCAACTGGCTGCACTTTCCCTCCATGCTTGCATGTCCCCCCTTCAAAGTCAGTGTTGCAATGGACATAGACCCCAACCGCTTCATCTAAAAATAGGCTCATTCAAGATTTAGGCAAAAGCCCGCACATCCATGATGACACCATTAACGAGCTACATGGTCCTTAAAATAGTGGAGGAAGTTAGTGACGAGGGGGGCCTACAATGGTCCCTCCCTCGCAATTCCAGCATCTTTTGACAGCTTTTTAAGAAGCTTTCGTTCGCAGCTGATGTCGCCACCACTCCCACCCTATAATTTGGCTGATAAACATTAGTTGGGATCTCTGAAAGTATGCTGGGCCCTTAAAACTGTCTTTCTGTGAAAACATTACGTTTTCCACTTTATATATTTTACCATGTTTGTCGAATTTTTGTATTTTTGCAAAACTCAAAAACAAGTTTAAACAAATAGCAGCGTCAGACCTATGCAATTCTAGCTAGCTACGATATATCCTCTGGGAGACCCTTCCAAACCGGCGGCTTTGTTTTTTACTTTTTAGGTACGAGGATAGAATTTTCAGCTCAGTCAGCAAACCTTCTGTAATTAAGTTTACAATGTGTGCGGTTAACAGAAAATGACGTCGGTAATGTCGACCCAGGGGAACAGGCTGGCTGGCTCCACGTTATCCAGCAACGTCCAGAAACTCATGTTGTTGTGGTCATTTTTTGGTGCCTGTAAACCGTAATTCGTCTCAGCTGTTTTAATCTGTTGACAAATGTTCAAATAGCGTGTAAGTCAACATTTCGGATGGATTTCACTTTCATCGTTTAAGAATCGGTGACCGTGAATATATTTATTTCTCTCAATTACGAACACCCAATTGGAATACATATTTTATGTTTGCCCCTTCTTGTTAGCATTACTTTTTCTTCTCCAGGCATTTAAAGTTGTAAAGGCTTATGTGACGTCCATGGCGGATTGTATTGTATCCCCATTTAACCCAACCTTTCACGCAAAAAAGTTACCGTGGAAAAAAAACTCTCCCAAATAGCTATTTCTTTGCTGCGTCACGGATTTTAATTTCACAGCTATAATTTTTTCTGGATTGTTGTTATGAAGTTCCCATGACAGAGCATACTTTAATTACTGTTGGGATGTGTGATGGCGGTTCGGTTTATTTATAAATAGAAATGTTCACAAATCATAACGTCCCTGACGTCACAGTATAAATGCCTTCGCAGTGCGTATGTATGCGCAAGGAAGGAGACGTCAAAAAAACAACTGATTAGTTCATTCCGAAGCTACACCAAGTTACTTCCCTTTCGAGCTTCTGCACTAATCCCCCATCTGGCACGTCTCTCTTTTTTATAAATAGTTGTCCCTCATTATCGGGCCGAACTCATCAGTTTAAGGTGAATGACTTCCCCCCGCCGAAGTCAAGCGCCACGCGGGCTAATTTCTTATCATCATCCAGGACCGCGTGGTGGTGGCGTTCATGAAATTGGGTTGGGCCCCCATAAATTGGGCGAAAATAGCTTGCACGGAAAAAATAAGCAAAACGACGTTGCTTTCCTTAAGTGCACTTAAGCAGTCAGTATCGGCTCGTAATCAAATAGCAACAGTTTTGACCTTCTCAGCTCATGCGGCTCATAGATACAAAAACAAATGTTTCATCCTAAATATCGAGGTCATTGCGTGACATACACTCATCAGCACATGCTTTTACTCCACTTCTTTTTCATGGCCTCCGGGAATTGTTTTACAGAGTTTACGCAACTACTCACCATGTAGTACGTGAATGCTATCGTATGTAGTGACACCTCGTAACTCGTGTCATCATCAAATGACACAACTTAGCACAATGCTTTTTCTGTATTAATGGTCAACGTGTTCCCAAAATGGAAACAGTATTTGATTTTGCAGTCATGTTTGGAATGTCATGTTTTCCCTAGAGTGCTAATTAAATAATCCTATCCAAAAGCATAATACCGGTGGGACGGTTTTTAACACTATTTTTACGATTGGGTTAACCTTTTGTTAAAACCTTGTTTGTATTGCAAGCATTCAGCAATTTATAACTTTGTGTTATGGCTAGGTTAGGTTACAGTACGCCGCCCAAACCTCTAATGCGGTTTGTGTGCCTTTTCAGACAACAATTAAGCTCAAAAAAGATGTATGTAGCTTTTACGTCGAAACCGCTTTTCGCGAAGCTACGAAATTCCAGATAGTCGCAGGCTTATTTTAAGATAGTCAGAAGGAATTATGAAAAAAAACGTGGATCATCATTGCTTAAAAATAAGTAGTTAATAATATTTGTATTAATGTTGTTCCGTAACTGTCTTAATTTAGCTTCTGTAAATTAAACATATTTTGGTAGAAATCGGCTTACATTAAGATTCTGACTTTTTTTAATTAATAGTTCAAAAGTTTAAAAATGATAAATTGTTTAAATTTTAAGGATATGATGCTAGCAGGAAGTATGTAAAATTGCGTCAGTCCTTCCATTTTTCTCTTTACATGTGATTTTGCCATTGTAATTGTATGAATGACCGAAAATAAAATTGTCGTCAGTTTCACGTTCCATGAAAGCATAGAACGAACGCGCAAACAGTTTAGCTTTGCTCCCAAATAGTCATTACTGTTTTTGACATTCATTCATAGAACCCAGTGCAATTTGCCTCATCCCATCAAGAGTCACGCTAACTGACGTGTCGCGTAATTTAAGCCCCTCGCTCTAGTTCCACCCTCGCAAAACGACGTCACAAACAGCCGTCGGCTATTTGCGACCCAGGAGAAGAGGGAGGATTATTACGGGTCAATTGTGTCGGCAACTATTAACATGGCTTCAATGTCACTTGGGGGTTGACCTATACCCGGAAAAAGTACACTTTTTTTCAATATGGCTCATTCTTGAGCTTCATCTCAGCCGACAGCCAAAATGTAGTGTTGTTGCCTTTAACTAAGATTTCATTTATAGCCCTGAGATCTACGTAAAATTTCTCATAACACCTATCTTAATATAGCACTTAGGTTCCCGCAGAATCGGCCAAAATTTAATTTAATTTATTCTTTGGTTCGAGCTTTTTATGCTTAATGTTGCAGCTCAAATATGGTTTTAGAGAACGACCATCTTTTTGTTTCGTTTACACTGTGTCGCCAGCAGTGACGGGGCGTGTTTAACTGGGGCTATTAACAGTTACGTCCTCAGGCTATGAGAGGCAAAATGAGGCACCTTTTCATATTGTGACTGCGAAGCGTCATTGCTTTTGTCAATTCTTCTTTCGGTCTTCATTTTTTGATTTTCGCTATTTTTGAAGTGAAGTTTTGTCAAAGATTCACACTTTTTCTTAGTTGTGTTCTGTAGTAACACCCACTTGGCTACTTTAACTCGAAGGGTGGACCATGTGAAAGTGGTCCTCATCCTGGAGTGCCAAGGCATTGAAACTCGTGTCGTCGGTCTCTTTAAACCTTAACCACCTTTCAAAAGTCTTATTTATGTACATCTCAAAACACACCTAAAAACTGTTGGTGAAACCAATCAGCGATTTTTCACGTTCTTCCTTCTCGGATGTTCAAACATGGGAAAACGAACGTGACATTAACACTCCTGACATCTGTATTGGTTCCAGTCGTTTTTACAAGCTTACCAGTATGCCAAAGGTCTTTGATAAACATATACAAATGTGCATTAAAAGCCACCCGTGTGGATGTTTTACCCCACCTTTTAAGGTAATGTTAAACATTTCATTCGTCCTGTTTCGAAATGTCTGTTCCTATTCCATGAAAATACATTAAAGGTGGGGTCAGCTCACCGGCTGGTTCACCGGCTTCCTCATTTCATTTTATCACCCCTTCCTCGTTCCCTGCGGATTGTGTGGCCATTGAGAGTGTAAAGATGAAATTGTGCACAAAGCACGTATTTTTTGCTTAAGTCAACCTCTTGATGTTCCTGTCGCCTACGCAGGCTGTCATTATTCTCTTGTAACAAGCCCACGCTGTCATGCCAAACCGGAGGTTAGCTGAAATCCGATCTCGATTGGGGACATTTTCGGTCAAAAGAGGGCCATGGGTGACACCTACATTGTAAATAGAATCAAAGCAGACGCCTTCTGTAAACCTGCCGCTTTCTACGTAACGGTCTCATTCATTTCCTCGTTTATTTGATTTTTTATGACCCTTGGCGGTTAAATTGTTTTTTGCATTTAGCGTGTTGATAGAAGGTTCAAAATACAGGCCTCTAAAAACTTAGTGCAGCTTTAGCAGTAAGGTGTCACTTAACTTTTTTGAAAAAATAACTTTCCTAACTTCCTTTTCTATTGTTCTTGTTGTTACGAGTCAAATTGTTAGCATTCCATTATGTTTAACCGCGGACCGATTAGCGGCATAGACGTATTTCCGATACGACCGCACGTTTTCATTCAGCGTTCTTCCTTATCGGGGTGCCCTTCCTCAAGCGCGTTTTGATAGACCGCCCCGAAATCATCCCGAGTATCGTTTACCTTTGAGCTTTCACTCCATTCATTCTGTTGTCGCGATGAACTTATTACGACAGTACGCTCCGGCGTTCACGGACACCGTGACTTATGCCCTTGTTTCCAGCCTAAAACCTACAACAATGGCTAAAGCGGAACCACGAAAGTCGATCATCGACGCGGCAGCTAATGCCGGCCTCACGGCGTTGAATCCCTCGGATCTTGTTTTCGAGGCGAATCAACGCGGCATCGCTTATTACGATTTTGTTCTGTCATCCACCAAGAATCCCGATGGTGGTCATCAACTATTTCTTGTCAAATTTGATTCCCACACTAATGTGGAATGGTTCGAGACGGTGAACGTCGAGGAAAGCATTATCACCAAAAATTCCATTCCCAACAACGACCTAGCAATGATGACGCTCGGCCTGCTCACCTGGCGTACCCGTCTCTCTCGTTCGCGCATTCTGTGCCTCGTCAATGAACTCGGAACGGATTCAAGTTCCGAATTGGAAGCCCTCAAGCGAGCTGCCAACAAATTCAAGTGCATGCATCATGTGTTAACCATCGGAAACCGCCGAAACTCATCCCCCGATTCCCAGCCCTACAGTATCCGACGCCATTCCACAGCAAGTCACGAAGGTATGCGTCTCCGTATCATGATGTGTCAGACCCGTGCGGAATTGGAAGAACTTCCGCCCCAGGCGATCCGTGAAGCCCGATATCTTCTCGTACCGAACTCTAACCCTCTCCTGTGCTTATGCTTTCCTCTGACATAATTTAACTATCAATGACGACATGGTGAACATTTAAATTACTGGTTTAATTTTTTACATTCTTTAAAACTAGTCATAATGACCCAGCGTGAATGGAATGCAAATTATAGTTTTACTTCTTTGTCAATTATTTGTGGGTTGCCTTAAATGACGCAGGCTCATGTCCTTTCATTTGTTACGTTCAACCGCATTTTTTGGCATCAGGTTTTTATTGTATTACGTCACACAAGTATGACAAGCATGTATTCTTTATTTATTGTAATTGTTTGCATTTTAATTTATCTTTATCTTACGGGTTAATTCGCATTGGATTGTTATTTTGGGTTTGGTTTTGAAGTTTTAATAAACAACAATTAATAGTCTGTCGGCAAATGCTATTTATAACAAACGGAGGAGTTCAAAATGTCAGACAGCCGATAAATACTAAAATTGGACTAGTTACGATGTTCGTATTGTCGTCACGTAACGTAGCTAACAGTATTGCATTTAAAAAGGTCGTCAGTGTAAAGACTGGTGGCCGGCAACATCTAATTGCCATGACAAAAATGTGTTTGCAGTTTCAAATTAAGTGAGTATAAAGGGCTATAATAAGGTCGTAATATGCGGTTTTCAAAATGTTACAGTATGCCAGCCTAAATATGTATTCAATTTGTGAAGACAGTTTTTCCGAAAATGTGCTTAGATATTATAGAGTTAGAATCCGATTGTGTACATAATACGTATAAGAACTACAAGTTTTTAATACAACTATGTGCTGCGACCGGGTTTATGTGTGCTAATCTTATCGATTTTGTATCATCGCTGTTCCAGGGGTGTAATCTGGGTTGCTTATCATACTCAGACACTTACTGTTTCGTTGGAATCAAAAGGGAAAATAAAAAAGTAAACATGGGTTTATTATGCGGTTATTAGTTATTATGGTTTGAATCTCTCACTTTCTATCGTCAAGTATAAAACTACAAAATTCCAGACTATGAAGAAACACAAATATTGCATCAACGGGAACTGTCAGGTCTGGGCATACTCGCAAAGATGGGTTTCTCCTCTGGAATGGTGGATCGAAGCGGTTTCGTTGAGCCTTTTGGCTGTAGAGCGCGTTCCGAATCCTTCACCGGGCGTAAAGCTTTGTCATTTTCTGCGTTTTCTATCGGGTTGTTGCCATGCTGCAGGGGTAGGTAGCGCGGACGAACTAACTTTTCTGGATTCTGTCGGACAAAAAACAAAAATCCTTGTAGCTGTAGCACGTTACGGCCATGGCCAGTAGGGCTTTGTCAGCATCATCTGTTTATGGGGTCGGCCAGCGACAACGGGTTCCTGATCAGCGGCTTTCGAGCTCAAGCTGCGCCGTTTCTTGTGGTGATGGTGATGGCGGTGTTTGTGCTGCACTAACTGCAAATGACAAATTCTATTAGAGTTGTTCAATTTGCGCGACATGCATGTAAAGAATCCCACCACATACCTTTACACTGGTAACCGCATCAGAATCATTGATCGCTGCATTTACTATTGTTTGGTCGCTTGAAAGGACAGGCATGGCCGCGACTTGTACTACTGAGATGACGAAAAAGCAGAGGATGACAAGAAGCCTAAAAGTGATAGCATTCGTAAACTCTAACTTATTCACCAATACAACTTGGGCGTAGGTAACTACGATACAGGGAAGGAAGTGAAGGTGATTAAGCGCGCAACCAAGCTTATAAGATAAACACATAGTTTGTCATGGGTAGTTGCCTCAGGCGCTAAGACCGGTCATTAGCTTTGGCCATACGCAAACATGCAAAAAAGAATACCTGTTAGCAAGGGGTGACCTGCATGCTATGCGCGACTTCCATTTTTTGTATGTGACCCAAAATATGAAACAGATCTCTCCTATGCAACTACCCGTATCACTAATTTCTCCCAGATTAGTGTCGTTTTTTCAGACATTCGCAGGTATTTCGTTTAATTGAAAAAAAGCAGCAATGCGGAATATCCATTGTTACTTTCAATTTGACCCTGTTCCATCGAGACAAAACAGTAATGCGAAAGTGATGAGCAAACAAAGAATAGGTTTTCTAAAGGTTCCTCTTTGTTGAAAGTTTATTGTTACGTGTTTGAATAGACTACTGTCGTTTAAGTGCGGGTGGCACCTTATTAAAAGAAAAAAGGACCGATCTATAAAAAACGCAACGCTTGGTCCCGATTTGAACGTCTGGTGGAAGCAAAATGTGTCTCCGAAAAGTGACGTCAAATTTTTTCACCGAACAAGTGTAATAATAGCAACAAACATACCAAATTGAGTTCATAGTTGAACGACTGTAGTCAAATATTTGCGGTTTGGATGGAAACCGTGCAAAGTTGGACGAGAGATGCACAGGTGTGGATCGGTGGAAGCAACACCACACACGGCGATGATGCAAAATCCGGATACTTCGGAGAAGTCCGGTGCGTCTACACAACAAGTGTCCACGCTGGTACAAAAAGATGGGGCGTTGTCCACTGCACCGCAGGCGGTAACAAGCGGATCAGTACTTTCTGGAGTCGCTGCTTGAGTGATTTGAAGACAGCAGCTATGACAGAACAATTGTAGGCAATAAAATATGCCTCGAGTGATCGATGGTGACTTGAACGAGCTTAGATGCACTGCAAAATACAAGTATGAGCATGTAAACAAGGTTTGGGAAGCCTAATCAAATATTGTATGAACAACAGTCCAGGGAGACCGGTATGCATGCGCGTTTATCGAAATTAAGATAATTCAAACGTCTGGAGCAAAAATAAATACTAATAAGAAAAGCACAACAAATCACATCACGTTCATAAAGTTGCATGAAACACGGGATACTCGAGTGTCGAGCATGTTCTTAAAAGAGGGACTACATTGACATCAGAGGTACGTCAGAGGTGGGGAAGACCTTGATTCTTTGTCCTCCTACTCCTCCCTCCTTCCGCGTTGCAGAAAGTGAGGTGAATTTCGAGCAAAAATACGGTAAGATAAGCAAAAACACAAAAAAACCATCAGAGCAAACTATGATTAATCGGAAAAGTGGCTTCTGATCACAGCAACCTTTGTTGTTCTTATCAAAAAAGGAAGCAGGTCAGACACGCTAATATCCGGGACTATGTAACCAACCAACATCCGTAAACCTGTCATGATATCATCGATATCTATCAATCCATCCAGGGTTGTAACCCCTTGGACAAAAGTGAGAATGGATCGCATCATTGACGGATCTGTCTCAGCCTCGTACCTATGTAATATCTTTTCGACTGGATAAAGTCGTCGGTGTGATGGCTAACTCCGCCTCTGGTAGCGCAATATCAACGATGGTTGCGTCTTCATTGCCCTCCCCAGATGGTGATACCCGGGTCTTCCCAATGTCCGTGCAAATCAGCTGTGCGTCCTTGCTTCACTGCCTCCTGATTTGCTTTCATCCGGTGGTATTGCAGGAGCTCCTCCCTGTGCGAAATGGATCATGCCCGAATGGCAGACATCACAGAACTTCCCTAGTTGCGTAATCAGCCTCCTTGTCGGATTAATTGGATCTGACGATTGAGCAACACACATCAGGGGGATATGTGAGCTCATCGGGTGTTAATACAGTCAGTAGCACCTGACCTGGATTTTCTGCCTATCCCTTAGCTGGTCACTCTCTGGATTTTCCTGGAAAATGTCAATTGCAGAGATTTTTTGATTGTTTCAGGAAGGCACATTAATCAAATACACCTTGTTCGCTGTCTGAATGATTGATTGATTGATTGATTGTTACGCTTTTTATCACAGTTTTATTATGTAACATGTAAACAATGTGCTGGCACGTATAAATAAAGTTGAAGATGATTCGAAAAGTTGTTCCATTTCATGACAGGTTATAAATATGACAAGACGTAACGGAGAGGTGGACCCAGTCAGACCAGTGGTCATTTTGCCCCTGATGTCCATCCTTATCTAGTGGTCACTGTCTGCACGCCACGACATGTACCAAGAAGTTAGCACGTGGGGCAGCGAGTCCACGCAATGATGGCTCTTTATCGGCGTCCTGCGGTGATGGGTACTCGTTGGCAGGAGCAGCAAAAAACGTGTCAAGCCGCGATGTCCGAAGGCGATGCCGGCCGGTCGTAGCGCAGACATTCGAAGACGCAACGTCAGGTTTGGCAAACCGGCTACTCTCAGGCTATTCTGTGAGGCTCGTCTCGTCCACCCTGACATTGACTGCGAAAAACTTGATTTCATTCGGCTCTTTAGGCGTGAACTTTCGCTGTCGCCGTTGCTGCCGTGAAGAATGCGTAATTACGGCTAGCAGACGATGTCCACTTGCGTACGGAGATCGCGGAGTGGACATAACAGTGCAATCGTTGCATATAGATGCGAAGGGAGGGGGTCCATGGAGCCGATGTCCACTACCCCTGAATTCGACACAAAAAATGTTTGTCTGCAGAGAAGTTTTTTTCGTTTCGATTCGTTCTTTTAGGTAAGGCGTATTTAGACCAGGTCGTCCTGTCTCTCGCCAACTTCTACTGTCCGAGGATAATTAGTTGCGTGATCAGATGAGAATGCTCGTATGTAGTAGCAGTATGTTTGGAGCAAACAATATCCTTCTTCCCTGGTGAACTACCTGCACCCCGACGACCGTGCCCTTTATCTCCAAACATCTTCGGTCGTCGTGACGGTCAACTTCGCATATCCTATTTTCGGGACTGGCTCCAATACTCGTCGATCACACCCGAAACCTACAACTTGACCCTATCTTCATACATCGGCGATGCCTTTCATTTTTCGGATAAACACCGTTCCGACAAGAATCGTGTGCAAATTTAATTTAGTCCATCCTGGTTGATGACTGACGTCTGCCGGGGGTCGCGGGATTTCGTTAAACAAAAAAAGTGTGACAAAAAACTACGATCATGCATGTTAGCGTGGAGAAAACAATGCGCAATCCAGGCACATGTCACTTTTACGCCGGGAATCCGGCTCTCGCTTTCCAGTGTTCCTGATGTCTGTACATTCCCTTCATTTTTTGTGCCTTCCGGAAAGTTCACAAACGTGAACAAGTGATTTATTTCCTAATCATGAGAACGCACGAACGTCAGCGAAAGTAGTGTCATCACCAGGAAAGTCACCGATTGCGTAAAGCATGCGCGATGATCTTTGGCGCCATTACACAGTGATGTATCACAACAACAGACGTTAGCTAATCGTGAAGGATTGTCGAAGCAGCCAAGTTTGGACGCCTGTAATGGGGGATATTTTAGGAATGCATAGATACATACATATAGCAAGGCTTACATCACATAGCTGCAGTAATTCTGATCCACAGTGGTAATCAATGATGGTTATATTATCAGCACGATTATATGTAGTCATGTTGGAGCAGAATTTGGAGTCACATTTAATCTTCATCAGGTATTCTTCGGACGCGCCATTAGCGGTTTTCGTGACTTGGCCCGTCCAGCATTGCAAACAAAACGCAATTGGAAGTGCGAAAAATAAAACAAACACTAATAATTGCATCGAAAAAAGAAGGAAAAAACAAAGATAACCGTTGTGTTGCCAAACTGTCTAATGATTTTCCTCTTTGCCTTTGCTCAGTTGTTCTTTCTATAGTCAACGGAAGCACACCCAAAAGTGATAAGCCAACGTACAGCCGTGCTACCAATTGTTCGGTGGTCGAAGTTTTGATAACGCCCTCCTGTAAGATCCCCAGGCGACGATTTGATGATGCTATGCTTCTGCTACGCAATTGACTTATCAAGATTGCAATCCATCAAACTGTCAATGCCGTGCCTGCGCGAACGAACGCCCTCCTCTTCCTTGAGGCTGACTTGAGGCGGGCTTTTGTCCAGTCATGTTCAGGCTTTAACGCAATCTCAAGCTTTCCATCTCTGGACAGTAGGCTTTGCGCTACTATTTTTTCGGTTGTTTGTCTCCAAATGTCCGGCACCATGACCCTCAGGCGGGCGGGTCCGACAGCCGCATCCGACATTACATGTCGGAGGAATTCATTGGCACAAGTACCACACTACCGTCGTCCCGCGTATCGGTTCTGAGGGTGCTTTTCTATATCCATGTAAACTTTAATTTTCGGAGACGCCGTTTTGGCAGGGTTTTGCTTGTTTTGTCACCTTCGATCAGTCCGGGCTAATGGGATAAGCAAACAGGACGGGGACACCCACGCGTTTACGAATGTTTGTGCGTTCACATACCTCTTTAAGAGTATGCTTGCACGTCGTCGCGGCGAACAAGCACGGCGACAGCTTCATTTTTTATGGTAACTTTGTTTCAGGGCTGTTCCGGCAGCAACGAAGTATGGGAACGTGGAATAGGCAGGTTTGAAGTGGTCCAGCAAAAATCTGAAAATTGACTTTACTAACGTGTCAGAAGCTTCATCCAACTTGTGCCGCTTTTCGAAATCTCGGATTGCTTTCATCATGATTACAACAGCTTGCTTCTCGATTTTATTACTTCTTTCTATTACCCAGATTTCATTGGCATCCAACTTCTGGATTGTAACTAAAGTAACTGGCTTGGAATTCAACGACGAATGCCTCGCAAAAACTTGCTTTTTGAATGCATTGAGATTTCGGGTTTCTCATTCCATCCCTACTCTTGATGAATTCTCTTTGACGGAATGGCCAGCTCGGTCCATCGAAGATGAGAAGCAATTCACTTCAGCCTGGATTGATGGTCTTCCGGAAGACGTGCAAACGCAACTCTCCGTCATAAATTACGATCCGTCCTTCGGATTCCCGCGAGTTTGTGACAGTAGCGCCAAAGTTTCGCTCGTCAATGCCACTCAGGTTTGTCCGCAATCTTTTTTTTCACACCTTGTGTGACAAATTGGCTAATTAGCGTGACATTTCAGTCATCTGGCAGCAGCAGGAGTGACGAGAACGTCAAAGTGTTCCAGCTTCAAGGTCGCTGCTTCAATGCCACCCTCGTTTTGCAGAAGCACGAGGAAAGGTGTCCGTGGTGTGAGGATCCGGTAATTGGTGATCAGCAAATGGTGCTCCAAAATATGCCATTCTTTGATCGGTTATCTGATCCTCTTTATCTATGGCCAATTATTGCTGCAATTTTTCTTGCCTTGCTTGTATTCTTTTTGACTTTGACGCTGATCTGTGTACTCGCTTTCAAATCGTCAGTGTCTGAGAAGAGTTCGAAAGATCGGTATAACTGTGAACTTATTAACATCAGTTCGTCTAGTGAAGGCAGTAGTGGAAGCTTTATTCACGATTGCCATTTCATGCGTCAGCCAGTGCCGAGATATCCAGTACCTCAAGTACCGACGACTATTGACATCCCAGAACATGATTACGAAACACTACTACCACACGGAATTCCGCGCCACTGGAATTCTACTTCCACAGCGACCACCACCGCATCGTCATACATACCAACACCAAGTCCTTCTATCATTGATGTGTGAACTTTTGCACCTTGAACTTAACTATTATAGGACCGATATCAACCCAGTGCAACGATCTCAAACTAATTTTTGTTTATTTATTTACTGTTTTATTCACTTTTCACCCTTGCATAATCCTGCCATATATGTATAACTCTTGTTAGTTTTTTATAAAGCTAATACAATTCTATGATTGATGAGCCTCACTTTCTTTGCAAACAATCAGACAGCCGCTGTCCGCGCAAAATTCATTTTTCAATGCGGCTGGACCCAAGCCGCTTTATCCTTTTTGTTTCTCAAGCGGCACATACTAAGACGCCGCTGCGCGAAACAAATGGTTATGCAACTTGGGCCAATCCCGCGGCCTCCGGTCAGCTTTGTATCCGCCAGAAATCCTTAAGAAGGGAAAGTCCATTAAGAATTGAGTGATTGACAGCATAATGCGGCGGCTTAAAATGTGCACATGTTTACGCATAAGGCACCACCAAAAGTACGTACAACGCTTTAACACTTGCGTTTTCATTGTACGTTCCCACACGCATTTTTAACGACCGAAAAGTTAAGAAAAAGACGTAGCAATTGGCAGAATAAAATAAAAGGCCATGGAAGATACACCGATCATAAAGGCGTTAAGAGACACGCAAAAGGTGTTGTTATCACCCAGGTCCGGATCTTGTTATTTCCGTCTTGATAGTCAGTTCATGACTTCGGTCAGTTGTGTTCTAGTGCATCAAAATGAATGTCCAGGCGATACTTTTCACAGTTATTTTAGCAATTGGTATTTTAATGATACTAATCCCATCAAATGAAAAGTAATTTTTTATACTTTGTGTTTTGTTATTAATATTTTTATGTAGAGGCGTCTCCGATGAAAACAGCCGAATGTCGAAAGGCACCATTGCCGGGGTCACATGGTCCGGAGTGGTTTTAACCGTAATTGGCGTAGTTGGCCTTATTTATACTCTGGGTGAAATTGTAAGTTCATGGAACTTTGATTCATGCTTTCCCAACTAACTCTTTTGTTTAGGTTTTGCGTGGATACCGTAAGCATCACAAAAACGTGAAAAGAAAGCTGGAAACCCAGGAATACAATCGGACCCGTCGGAATACTCAGCCACAGCCACAAAAACCAAAGACAGTCAGCTTTATCGACACGAATAGTCATATTGTGTAATTTTAATGTACTCAGAATAAAGATACTTAAATATCCATGTGTGTAAGTCTCCTGCGTAAAGAGAGGGGTGCAACCACCAGTCGGATTAATTAATATCGAAAGTCGTCCCGGGGGCATTAATGCGACATCCCTCTAATCTGTTTGATGCTTTCCTGTCCTCTGTCCTCTCATGTGTTTAGCTAAATGTGCTTCGGAGAGGCTGTTCTGGTTGACAGTTAGAGCATTATTGCGGTTACCCTTATCTCTGATCCCATTACATGGGATGCGCAAGTAGCATGGCAGTGCAAGCATCGACGTCGAATGTAAATAATGATTACCTAACATACAGACGTGAGATTACTTTTTAAATTTAATGCATTAAATTATTTTAAAAATGCTTTCAGGGCGCACACCTTCCCGGCCCGACCCATCACAGTTCGGAAAACACATTGTAATGGCTATTATTCGGGATAAAACAAAGCGAAAGTCGACTGATGGCAACTTTGTTCATGTAAATTAACTATTTTGGCTAAACCCAATACTGACATAACCGTTTAGGGCGGCTATGTTAAAACAAATTCCATGTACGGTCCACGCAAACGCACCGAGGATGACTTCAAATTCATAGAACAGCGAGAAATTGATAACGATAGCCCGTGCACCGAAACGACTATATTGAGCAGTGAATCTGACGCTACGACGTCAACAGGTATGTGTAAAAAATTTTATGGCAATACTCTATATTTATTACAGTGAGGTCACGCCGACTTAATGGCAAAACGGTGCTTGTAAAACCCGCTCCGGAAAGTGTTGCGAGCGGGTTGCCGGCAGCTTTCACACAGAATTACGAGAGGCGGTTGGCTATTGTGAGTTTTCTTATCTTTAAAAAAGTAAAAATATATGTTTTTTTCAGCTTCGCGGTACAGCACCTCCGGTTTCTGTGATCCCGGTGGTCAACGTGACACCGAAACAACCGGATATTCAACCAGAAGGACCTCGGCAACGGAGAAAAGTCATCGAAGAAAGTCCAAGAATGGAGATTGTGCATCATATTTCACGTGAAGAGTATATTAAGAGCGTGTAAGTGTATTGTTTTTTAAACATTATGTTTAAAGTTGTTGCATAATGTCTCATTTTAGCCAATCTGTACCAAAAACAGAAACCCCAACTCAACCAATGCCACCAGCGCCACCAATCTCTATCGTTCACGCAAAACCTCTTCCTTCCGCAAAAGATCGCAAAAAACGTGACCGCAATGATTCTGTTGCATCCACTGGACAGGATAGCGTCAGTGAGAATAGCTATGTCGTGACTCACAATACATTAAACGTAATTTTTATTTCAATGGTTGCATTTATACACAATGTTAAACTTCAGATCACGTGGGAACACGATTATCACCGCCGTGTCAACAACAAAAAGTGCCTTCCCCTCGATACCGATTCCATTGACACCGTAACCCAGCTTCGCGATATCAGTATTGCCGAGTCGGATGAAATCCAGTGCCTTGATTAGTCTAATCCGTCTTTTTATTCCCTGTCTAATTTTCCGTTAGCCTTATGTCAGCGTTTATTCGGGTGCATTCACATACGCACGCGTTGGCATCGCATTGCCATGGCAACTAGCAGCAAGCATAGCGTGTTGGCCATGGAACGCAGGACTGGCCAATGCCAATGGGTCATTTAAATTTGTTTGGCACATGGCGGAAGTACATGTCATAGGTGAAATATATTCGGCACACGATTTTCCTGATAATCAATTGTGTTGTAGATGGCAGCTTCAAACAGGTGTGTATTTTTGACTTTTTTATTGGTGTTTTTGTATTGATTTTATGTTTATATCTGTTTTGAAACATTGCTCTTTCAGGCGGTGGTTGGCGTGTAATATCAGGGGATCGTGAAGGTCAGACCCAAACAGATTTGCCGACGACAGAGGCGGCTTATTTTGCGCATCCGCTTAATATACACCTGTCAACACGAACAATACAAGGTTTGTCTTGGTTTCAAAGGACTGAAATAGTGACAGGTTCGATTACAGGTTGGCCCCGGATAAACATCGAAGTGTGGCACCATGATCAGTACGGTCGACAAGAAGTCTACGGTTACGGGACTGCGTTTATTCCGAGTTCACCGGGAGAACACATGGTAAGTTTGTTTTTCTTTGTTTTGATGTGTTTAACAGGATAGAAACATGCAACTCTCTTTTAGATTGACTGTCAATGCTGGCGGCCAAAGGGCACCACGAGGGACGAAATAATGCAGTTCTTCGTCGGTGGCGGCCTTCAACTCAGGTCCATCAGTGCACTTGAATCACCTGCGGAACGCGTGAAATTGCAAACAGTTGCAATGGGCGTTGTCAAACTTCGAATCTCTGTAATTACAAGATATTTTGATCGATTTGGAATTTGTTGTTGATATAACATTACGCAAAGAACTTATGGTACTGCCAGAAATGATATATTCAATGTATTTAATCAAAATAATAAAAATATGTCAAAAATACGGCGAATTGTAATACATCGTTCACGTCTGAATGGCATGATATCAAGCGCCGACAGCTCTTTGAGCATATTGAATGAACTTCTCAGGGTAAAAAATAATACTCTTCCCAAGGGGGTTGCGATGCAGCATTTTGTGGAAGAGATGGTCCGGCATATCAAACAGAACCATTTGAAAGAACGCATTGAAAGCAGAATGGCTATCACTAGACGTCAGAAAATCCATTTAAATTTTGCAGTTACTCATTCATCATTTCTAATGGTTTTCCAAATTGTACGCAAGAAGATTTTCCTTGTTTTGTTTTTGCCTTTTTCAACTGATTGAAAGGATTTTAAAATTGAACCAATTAGTAAACTCGCCTGATAGACTTTTAAATGCGAAAGTAACTTAGTGTGAGGTCATCACCATGCCCGGGAATCATTGATTGATTCAAAGTTCCAGGGAAAGGGAGTACGTCAAAGACCTCTGCCGAAGTTTCGCGCACAACAGGAGATCCGCGGGGCTTCCTTGGAGGCGCATGCCCGTGATTCTGCCAACCAGCCAGGTAATGACAGCCGCGCAGCGCGTGTTGTCCTATCTATTTCCGCCCTTGATCGTGTCGTCTCCCGGCGGAGTAGTTAAATTAACTGGACGTTGTCTGCTTACGATCGCCGCCATGGGGTGTCACGAACGACTGTGCAACTTCACAATCTTTGTTTCATCTTTCATTTGAGCCCTTCTTCCTCCTCTATCTATCCCTTTCATCTTTCAGTATTAACAACCAAACAGTTTTCATTTTTCATAACTTTATACCAGCCTAATCCGTTTAATTTTTTGCAATGCATTTTATTCAATCAAGATAGAAATTATGTCAGTAACGTTAAACGCCGTGCACATAGATGGCAGCAAGCAAACGTCTTGCATCCGTCGAAACACGATTTTCCGCTTATCCACAACAAACGACCCTATTAGCCTTTGTCTTGCGTTCAGTTGTCAAGACGCATTCAAACAAATTGGTTCCTGTGGAGGTTTTAATTTGTTTTCCCCATCTAAAATTACGGTTATTTTAATTTCAAAATTTAGTCATGACCCAAACCATCACATTACTCCTTTGATAATTCTAATTTTTATTCATTCATTCATCCAAAATTCCCATTTTTGTGAGTAGGTCGCCAAGTATAGTCTCGTTGGGTTGTCGCCAGCCAGCCTGTTGGGTACAAAATTGCGCGAACGCATCGCCAATCACCTTTAGCGGTCCAGGTGCAACAGTGTACCGGTTATCTCTCCTTCTCCCAGCGGCAGATCCATCAACTGACCGCCTCTCGTTGGGCAATTTCTGATTTTGTTTATTGCTGATCCCCTTTTTATGTGCAGGTTGAAGGATGTCACCCCAAGTATGCGTTTCTTTTTCGAGTATATCCTTGTTCGAGCAGTTACACTTCCGTTGCTTTTCTATCTGCACTTTGAAATGAACACGATAGATGCAAATCTCGTTTTAATCATTAATTATCAAGCGTGACATTTTTATCCACACAAAGATTGTTAAGATTGATTTATTTTCAGTTTTTTATCACAGTGTTCAGTCGAATGAAGAAGTTAGAATCACATTTTTGGCTACCCCCCTCTTGGTTTTCACGCCTGTTGAAACGCTGAATCTACCTACCGCATTGATATTTTTTATAAACTTATTTTAACTTTTTGTTTACTGTAACTACCGTTATCAACCTGCCAAGCCATTCATGACTCTAGTCAAGAGTTTTAATTCCACGCATTTACGAGTCCAGCCGTCGTCGCTGTTATTATGTGTTTTCCTTCTGGCGACTAATTACGGGTATTGTCGGCCGCTTTCTCCAGATAATGAGACGCTGCCGGCAGCTTCTTCAAATTCTTCTCTTTCAACCACTGATCTACTAGCTTCTGGACCGGTAGATGGCGACATCTGGTCAATTGTAGACCGCCGTCCTGGCCTCCCGGATGTCATCCTTCCAAGCCTATGCCCTTCACCATGTCTCAGCTTGTTCAAGGCCCATCCCGTCAACGTCAGCGGATCGGAATGTGCCTGTCGGTGTTCACCTGGTACTCCCGCATTTGTACAAAGTTTTGGGCAGTGCGCGAATCAGATCGGTGAGTTGTTCGGTACTTTGTCACATAAATCAACAACTGCCAGCGATCGATTACCGATGTATTTTCGACAACACAAAATGGTACTTAAATTGAAAAAGGGGCCTCAATTTATTTTCTTCAGAAGAGTGTGAAAAACCGATTCGGTTCGAAGGCAGTGTCGATTCGACGTCCGTTCCGCTGTTTACGTTGCCGCCGCCACAAAGTGTCATCGCCCCTACGGCAACCATCAAGTGGAAGGAAGCTGGGATCAAGGTAGTTCCGTCAGTGGGAGCTCGTTGTAATATCACGGGTATATACTACCTCAAGGACGATCGCATCTGGAAGGAAGCGGCGCCTTCGCTGTTTTACATCAGCTGGTTCAGTGGTGATGCGCATTTGTCTGTGAGTAACTTTGATTTTACAATTTGATAACAAACGTGAGAACCCCCAACTAGCATACATAACCAAAAAAAGATAGTAACTATTAAGTGATTAAGCCAATTATTTCCGTCAGTCATTCTTACAATTCCTATCCGCGATCAGCGAATTAGGTCAATGTCAGTCAATCATAGGGTCCCTTTTTCTCCCAAGACATCCTTCTCACATTTATACTTGTCTTCGGGGGCTCGATTAAGGATAACCTTGCAGTGGAATGGAACAACTATAAACGCCAAACATTTTGACGGCACCATCGTACAGATCAAACTTGACTGTTTCGGGCCCCACCATAATGCGCACTGCTTATCGTTCCGAATTGCTGGCAAAACTGGACCCTCTTTGGCAACTACCGTATCTCAATACACTGGAAGTGAATCGCAAGGAAGACTTGAAACAATTGTGATCATTTTGCTGATAATTTTACTCGTTCTAAGCATCCTCGGATCCGTCATTTTGTGGAACGTGTGTTGGGACCTCAAAAAATCAGAACTAATTTCGAACATACAAATGCACATTCTGTATCAGATGAAACAGGATAAAGAAAAAGAATCAGTCGATCATCATCGTTATCAGACAGTGGGACGCCCAGTGGTACAAAACAACGCGACGCCCAGTGTTAGCGGTTCAGACAATCTTGAAGAACGACGAAGTAGTGACAACATGCTGGTAGCCAGGAAACAAAAGTTGTTTTTTAGCCCAGGTGAGAATTGACACGTTCGAGGTGTTAACTTTTGCGCATTATAAAGTTACTTTTCAGAGTTTCTCGAGATAGACAACCTCAAACAGCCTCCACCAATGGCCGAACAATTCTTGCATGACATTCGCAAGATGATTGATATCGCCAAAACACGCATTCACATGCGAAAACATGTTGCCCAACTGAACGCGATACCTGAGGAACCGAACGAACACTATGAACCGTACATGGAAGTCATGGAAAGTCAGCAAAGTTTCAAAATATCGTCGATAGAGGATCCTATTTGTTCTCCGCGACTTGAAGAAGCATCCCCGAAGTCGACAAAATCGTGCGATTCTGGTCGCGAATCTATGCGTGAGGGATCAAGCACGGAATCTGTAGCGTCTAATGAAAATGTTCCGTTGAACAAAGCTCGAAGCCCTGTTCCTCCTTTGGAAAATGGAGGTGTCAAGAACATTGTCAATGGATTCGAAAAAGCTGATCCTCCGGCGGATCCGGGAGCACCATCTACATCGGCAGCAGCGAAGAAGGTCAATTCCAGAATTCCTATAATCAATTCCTTCACCAAATCGCCCCGATTGCCTACAAAATCGACAAAACTATCAGCACCAAATGCTGCAATCACTGGGAATACATCTGTTCCAAGCCCAATCCCCAAACGTAAAGACTATGCCGACGTACCCCCATTGCCACCGCGCAATCCGGCTTCACCACCACCGACATCAACGCGGTCGCCTCCACCACCCCCGTTGCCAGTTTCGCCCCCACCTTCTCGTCCTCCGGCTGAAATCCGGACTCTCAACAATAATAATAACAACAACAATACTACTACTACTCGACGCGGCAAAACATATGCCGTGTTTCCAACAGATCCTATGCTCAAGAAATCGTTGCCTCGACCCAAAAAGAAGAAAACGCCATCACCCACTCAGGGGGTTTTAGAAACAAATATGTGATTAATTTAAAAAGTGGTTGACAGATATAAAGATTTTATATTCATTTAATTTTTACAAAGTGGATAAAACTGGTTTATTGGTTGGTTGTGATTGAAAAGGCGTGATGTGACAAGTTTGGCTAGACAAGCATTTATGACTTTTGGTTCACATAAAAAAAGTAAGAACAAGAATAGGTAATTAATTGACCCACATGTGATGAAAAGTAGTCGAGGTATTCGACTTTTGCTACAGTAAGGTAACGCATACCTTGAAAGTGAGAGCCAATTTGTCAAAGCATTTAGAAACTGTGTTAAAGCCAAGCCGAGGAAACGGTTTTGAACGTTTTTAGGCCTTTTGAACGGTTTTATGGCATACACTTTCACATGAACGGCTTATTCAGCTTATGCAAATTCGGTTTTTCGCAAACTTATGTTTCAAGTAATGCAATCGTCGCCTCGAATAAAACTGTGAAAGGCTTTTATTAGTTAGCTCTGTCTGTCATAAATAGGTGCAAATATTAAGAAAGTGCAACGAAACTGAAAGACCGTCGGCGTAAAAGCCAATTTTACAAGAGCCAGTGGTCTGCAAGCTCACTTGCTTGCGCCCGAAGCCCGCTTTCTGTCCCTCTCGTTCGAACTAGACTGGCATGGTCTCCTCTGTCTGTACCTCGCAGCATTGCGTGGAACTTTTTAGCTGCGCGCAAGCTGCACGGTCATGAAAGCGTCGTCGTTCTTTCGTTAAGTTTGCAGAGGCGCGCCCCGGCCTACGGATTATCACCCTCTTCGCCGGCGTTTATCACTCTTTTCTTCTTACGTGTCTCACTAACTTGCCACTCACCCTCGTCACACCTTGTACCAACATTCTATTAACCCACTTTCAGGTCACTTGGGATCATGGCCATAGATTCCCTCGTGGAATCAGTGGTTGCTTACAACCTGCGACCAGCATATCTTCATCTCTACTTTGCGCCATTCTTCACCCTCCATTTGACATGGCTTTACATCTGGCTTGTCCAATACGGCTATGAAGAACTCTTCGAATGGGGCTGCATTATTACCTGTGTTATTACCGCTCTCCAGCTTCTCTCCGGCCTGTTTTGTTATTGGTTTGTGTCGGTGCGATGTTTCATGGCCTGTTCTTGGGTTCGTTTTTATAATTAACTTCTAATTATATATAAATTTTGTTGTTATCTTTACAGGTGAAAGATCCCCGTAAGGCAGCCTATGTTTGCGTTGATCCTACCCCCAACAATGGCTGGGCAGAGCTCATCCCGCTCCGAACAACGACCCTTGCCGATGGCTCCAAACGACTCTGGTTTTCTTTCCAACGCGTTCTGTACACCTATGACGACGATAAGAAGACCTTCGGTGCCTTGGAATTCGATACGAATAAGTCTTTCAAGTACTACAAGGAACATCGCGGCTTTCAGTCTGATGAGGAGTTGAAAAAGGCTATTTTGGAATATGGTGTCAACGAGTAAGTTAGATTTTTATATAATTTTATACATTCTATATCAAAATGGCATTTCAGAATGGAAATGAAGATCCCCGAGTTCATTGAGCTCTTCATCGAGCGAGCCACGGCCCCATTCTTCGTCTTCCAAGTTTTCTGTGTCGGCCTCTGGTGCCTCGAGGACATGTTGTACTATTCGCTCTTCACCCTGTTTATGTTGGTCACCTTCGAAGCCACCATCGTCAAGCAACAACTTCGGAACATGTCTGAGATCCGCAATATGGGCAACAAGGCTTATCCTGTCTACGTTTACCGAAACAAAAAGTGGATCAAGATCAACAGCAACGAACTCGTCTGTGGCGATGTCGTCTCCGTCGTTCGGAACACCGAAGATCGAGCCATTCCCTGCGACCTTCTGCTTCTTCGTGGCCAATGTATCGTCGATGAATCTATGTTGACTGGTGAATCTGTCCCTCAGATGAAGGAAAGCATCGATGATGTCGATAGTGATCGGTATTTTGATTTTGTCAATGATAGCCGGCTCCATGTTATCAACGGTGGCACCAAGATCGTCCAACACACCCCGATTGCCAAAGGCGAAACGAGCTTCCGTCCCCCGGATGGTGGCGTCCTCTGCTACGTCCTGAAGACCGGATTCAGCACCAGCCAAGGCTCTTTGCTCCGAACTATCATGTTTGGCGTCAAGCGTGTCACGGCCAACAACCTGGAAACCTTCGCTTTCATCTTGTTCTTGCTCATCTTCGCCATCGCTGCGGCCGCCTATCTCTGGATCAAGGGCTCTGAAGACGAATCCCGAAGCAAGTTCAAGTTGTTCCTGGAGTGTTCGCTTATTCTGACCAGTGTCATTCCGCCGGAATTGCCTATCGAACTGTCTTTGGCTGTGAACAATTCGCTGATCGCCCTTCAGAAGCTTGGCGTGTTCTGCACCGAGCCCTTCAGAATCCCCTTCGCGGGCAAGGTCAACATCTGCTGCTTCGATAAGACCGGCACTCTGACCACCGACGCCCTTGTTGTTGAAGGCATTGCTGGATTGGAGCCTGCTAATGAGAAGGGAGAATACCCGACATCGAAGGACCCTCATGAGTTGCCAGCTATAACGACTCAGGTTCTTGCAGCGTGCCAAAGTTTGGTGAAGTTTGACGAGGAACTTGTTGGTGATCCGTTAGAGAAGGCTTGTTTGACTTGGATTGATTGGAACTTGACTAAAAGTTGGTTTTCGTCGTCACTTTTTTCTAAACTTTTTTTAAATATACTTTTCAGACGACACGGTAATTGGCAAGAAGACCAAGCTCAGCCCTCTCAAAATCATCCAGCGCTTCCACTTCTCCAGCCAACTGAAACGCATGAGTGTCATCGCTGGCTACACCGTCCCTGGCTTCCCGGAACCAAAGCATCTAGCACTGGTCAAGGGCGCTCCTGAAATCCTGCAGAACATGTATGAAAACCCGCCCGCCGAATACGAACAGATGTACCGCAAACTCGCTCTTACCGGCGCCCGCATCATCGCTCTTGGCTTCCGTGAACTTGGATCCCTCAGCCATCAAGAACTTCGTGACAACAAGCGTGAATTCTACGAACAGAAGTTGACTTTTGCCGGCTTCGTCGTTATCCATTGCCCGCTGAAGCCCGACACCAAGGCCATGATCAAGGAAATCATCGAATCTAACCATCAAGTCACCATGATTACTGGTGATAACCCGTTAACTGCTTGCCACGTCGCCCAGGTTCTGCGTTTCACGAAGAAGCGCATGCCGGTGCTTATTTTGGACGAACACGATGATGAGATCCCGAAGTGGAAGTCGATGTACGGTGATGAAGAATTCGAAGTCGTCCCCTGCAAGAACAAGGTTGAAATCCGTAACTTCATCGGCGCCAACGAACTCTGTGTCACTGGTCCTGGCTTCGAATACTTGTCTCACCACCATTCCGATTTCTTGAACGCGATCATTGCCCACATTCGGGTGTTCGCACGTATGTCGCCGAAACAGAAGGAACGTGCTGTCAACCTGATGAAGGCCTTGGGATACACGACCCTCATGTGCGGTGACGGTACCAACGATGTCGGCGCTCTGAAGCACGCTAATGTTGGTGTTGCTTTGTTGAGCCATCCCTATGATGCCACGAAAGAAAAGAAGGCCGCTGAAGCCAAAGACGCCGCTCCGAAAGCGCCTGTCGCACCCGTTGCTCCGACTCCGCCCGCGCCGCTTCCTGCTCAACATCGTCGCGGTGCTCCGCGTCAAATCGACAACCGTCTTACCCGCCATCAAGCCAATCTCACCAATGCTCAAGCCCGTTTGGAAGCAATGATGAAGCAAGTCGAAGAAGAAGAAGCGGCTCGTGTCATCAAGCTTGGAGATGCTTCCATCGCTGCCCCCTTCACATCGAAGTACACGTCCATCCAGTCCATCTGCCACATTATCAAACAAGGCCGCTGCACTCTCGTCACGACTCTCCAGATGTTCAAGATTCTTGCCCTCAATGCCTTGATCCTTGCCTACTCGCAGAGTGTGCTTTATCTTGACGGTGTCAAGTTCTCCGACACTCAAGCGACCATCCAAGGCCTCCTTCTTGCCGCCTGCTTCTTATTCATTTCCCGATCTCGCGTGAGTTTTCTGTTCTATTCTTTAACCTTTTTACTATGTCAAACCCGCTTTTTATGCGTCTTTAACCAAACTTAATTACAGCCCCTTAAAACGCTATCAAAACAACGTCCGACTCCGAACATCTTCAATGCCTATACCTTGCTTACGGTCACGAGTCAATTTGCCATTCACTTTTTGTGTCTCATCTACGTCGTTCAAGAATCGCACAGAATCGAGCCTCGGTTCGTTTTTTAAGCTCGTTTTTTGTTCCATCTAATTAACTGTGAACTAAATTTCAGCGGGAAAGTCGATCTTCAAGCCGAGTTTGCGCCTAATTTGTTGAACACGGCGGTGTACGTGATGTCAATGGGTCTTCAGGTGGCCACCTTCGCTGTCAACTATCGAGTATGTCAATTGTTTTCTTTTCTTTTTGTGTGATGTTGTTAGTGACGACACATTTTTAATTAACGTTTCTTCCTGTTTAGGGTCGACCTTTTATGGAGAGTCTATGGGAGAACACGCCAATGCTCTACAGTGTGATTGGATCGGGTTTGGGCGTCTTCGCGCTGGCAGCTAACCTCATGCCGGAGATTAACGATAAGTTCCAGCTTGTTGAGTTGCCTGATGAGGTTTGTTGAATCTTTTTACAATTGCTTTATCGATTTAAATGCCCCTCTTTCAGTTCCGTCAGAAGCTAGTCATGTGTGTCGTTGGCGATTTCGGTGCAGCCTTTGCCATCGATCGCGTTCTCAACTATGTCCTTGGCGACATGCGGGCCTAACTAATTATGATGATATTTTAGCCTAGTCTTAGGTGTTATCACATCATATTATGGTAATTAATTTATTATGCCTATTTCGCTTGTATCCGTCTTGTCAGATGTTTCTTTCCATTTATTTATCCATGTCGAGAAATCACTTTTCGCAGGCGGAAGTCACAAATAAACATGTTTAATTAAAATGTTTTCACTGTAATCGAGAAAAAAGGGTGTCTAGACGGGTCGTAGGGAGGGTGGCAACTCCAAAGTTCAAAAGAAGGTTGACCGCATCTGATTCATGGAGGCGGGTCTCCTTAACTACATCGAATTCCTTCGCCTTCGCGTTGGGCGTCTTTATAAGGGACTGTAACAAGACGTCCATCCGAGTCATTTTTGAAAGATTGCCTTGAACCTTTTCCCCTATTTTGAATCATCATGTTGAGTTTAAAAAACAGAGTCGTCGTGTTGGTCACGACGTTGTTTTCCATCAGTCATGCCAGCGTCTTCAATAGGTATGTGCCTCGCGTCAATTCAATCGGGGCCACTCAGGAACACCGGTGAGTTAGAGTTGTGACGTCACAGTTTCAAAGATGATTGGATGAGGTTTTAGAACTCGATTCACTGTGGATGCTAGTACGAAAGTAGACTTGTTAGCGGAGTATGGCATGACACCGGGTATGCGAGCTAAAGCCAGGGCTGCTATTTTGAAGCATTATACTGGTATTATTGTCAATTCTGGGGAAGAAGCGAATCAGATTGCACTTGTAAGTTGATTTTAAACTTTTTATTCTTGCAAAATGTTACAAAAATACGCTTAAAAGTCTATATTTGTAACTCAGACTGATAAGAAACGTAATTTAAGGAAATGGAAAACGCTTTCGGCGGCTATTGGATGGTTGCCATCTTCGACACCGACTACGACGCAGCTTACACAATCACCCGCAGATCCAACAATTACGGTCTCTACGACATTGATGATCGAATGATCCTCGTTGCGAAAGACGGCAACGGCTGGCGCGGTCACAAACACGGCTTAATTTAAAGCCATTCCATTAACTTTTAAAGCACAAATTGATTTATCCCAATGCACGTAGACTTTAACCACCGACTATTCTAAGCGGGTAAATGAATTCATCCTGATTTTCAATTTCGATTTATTCCAACTCAATTCAACAAACAAGAACAAAATCAACGGAAAAAGGGTTCCTCCATCTGTGACGTAGTAGCCGCAGACGGATTTCAATCACTGGGGACATCTTCGTCTTCGACCTCGTCGATACCGAATTCTTCGTGGATCAAAAGAGGGTCACTTTCTGTGGTTTCGACTACAGGTTCTCTCATTGCCTCCTCGATTTCCCTTTCTCGTTCAGCGTCAATTTCCGATGTCGTTCGAAACCGTCTCTTGCCTGTCATTTCCTCATCCATCAAAACATCACAGATGTAATTAAACAACCGCCACGTGCTAATAAGCGTGTAAACTTCAAAGGCGATTGCAAAGGCCTGTAAATGTTCACCCTCATTTTTGATTATTTAAAAACATGTCAAAATGATCACCGACCTGAACAGAATATGAAGATATCTTGTGCAATTCAAGTGTATCGTGAGTGTTTGCGCTATCCAAAAAGTTTACAAACAAGTGAATGACCATAATAAGAATAAAAACAAAACTGGTGAAAAAGTATGGGATAAAGTAATGAAATTTGCGCAGTTTTATGCCGGTGAGAAGTATTAAATAAGTGGAGACGGCAGTTAAAAAGGCGGAAGTGCAGGCTGAAAGGACTTGTTGCAATAAACACTTGAAAACAGTTAAAACTCACCGACGATAAATAACGCCGAGATTTTCATAAATAAAACCGAAAGTAGAAATACAAAAAACAAAAACGATTTGAAATATACTAACACATGGACAAGATTCTTCACGTGGATAGTACCCATCCAACAGTAATAACGTGGGTCATGTTTCTGCAGACAAATTGAATCAATTAGAACTGGCTGGCGCGAGACCAAATCAAAACCAAGGATTTATAATGGGTTTAAAGGGAAACGGAAGGAAACTCACTCTAAACAGGAAAGGGTCGTATTTTGTTCGATGGAAAATGCAACAGCAACAATAATCGAGGATGTATTCGACACTGTTGTCTAGGCATTTAGCCAGGCCCATGGCCTCTGCCGATGAGATGGATGCGGTTTCCATGTCTTGATACATTGTTAATCTTGATAAGATTAAACTTTTGTACAGGTAACAACTACACTTATCACCTTACCATTATCTAAATATCGATATATTTAGTTAGTCACTTTTCCGGTCAAAAAATATACCTACACTGACTGGCAACACAGCTCGTCACAACTGACAACCGTGAAGGTGGAATCGAACAAGTTTCGAGCCGTTAATTAAGTTATTGGAATGCAGCAGCCGCTGGCTGGTTGGTGCATTTGCGATTGCGCTGTGTCCATCATCCATTTTTGTCATCTCTTCTGTTTCAATTTACCAGTGAATTACATTGGGAACCTTTTGTGAAGGTCGTGAAACCACAGCCGGAAAGAAGGACGTCTGTCTTTCCTGTTTTTCTTAATTGTACGTGCCAGGGAAACATTGTTAGTTGACAATGTTGGTTTTTGAACGAAAAAAAGTGGTGAGTAATCATCGAGAATTTTATTTTGATTGATAGGTTTTGTTTGCATTGATGATTGTTTGTGTAAGAAAACGATGTGACAGGGTTTGATTTATTTGGCAGTTTCGTGGTGTTAATAGTGGTAAAACTGCAACTTAGGCGTGTTTGTATGTAACATAGCAGTGGTCATTCACGTGATTAATAACCAAATAAAGTAAAGTTGACAATGTAGCCGAGAAATGTAGAGCCGATTAATCGTAATTAGTCTTGAACTCGTGTCCCCGTTTTCCACAAAAAAAACAATATTATCATGGATTTATTTACTTTAACAACCAACTAAACTAGATAACTATGAAAACAAAAACGAAAAGCCTAGTCAGAAAATTCCTCGTTACTGTCATCGGAGAGGCCATCGTTGAAGGAGCTGTCATATACGTTGATGTACTGGTCATCGTAGCTGAAATTGATTGAAATCATATCACTGTCAAATGTGCTAATAAGGTAAAACCACTTACTTAATGATCTCCACTTTATGGACCAACAACTTCTTTGGATATCGCTTTTCCACGGTGAATTTGCTCGAGGATCCGGTCAACCTGCCTTTGGTCGTGAGGAACTGGTGTATTTCATCGCCATTCTGAAGTAAATCCCAATATAATCACTAATATGGGGGCAAAACAACAGTACCTCAAAATCCGGATGAAACGTCTCCTGATAGCGCACCTCTACGAAAAAGTCCGATTGAAGCAGGTCGAAAGCATCGTAGACATGCTTCAGATCGTCGAGACTGCGGGTTTGATGATATTGGCAGTACGATTCCACCGTGACACGTAGCTCTTTGAGACCTGGGAAGAGCTTCTTGACGTCATCGACATATGAGAAGTCGATTTGGGTGCAGCATTCGGCGTTCAGGACGATTTCGAGGTCCTTGAGTGTTGGAACCGTCATAATGGATTTGCTGAAATCACAAACTTAAAAACGAGCAGAATATGGTTAGTATACTTACGGAAGTTTGACTGGCTTCTTGGAGTCATCAAAGTAGGTGATGGCCTCGAGCTTCGGCAATTTGTTGCGATGGACCAGCAACATCTAAAGATGGCAAAATGTATAACAAAAACCAAAGGCATACAATAACCAACCTCAACAGCCGCTTCCATCATCCCTTCTCCGTCCTTGAAAACGAGTTCCTCCAAATAGGACAGTTCTTCCGGGGCACATTGCATCATCTCAATAAACTGGAGTGGCGTCATAGTGATGGACACAAGCTTCGGGAAGAGTTCGAGGATTACGGGCCAGTTGTTTTTGGAGAATCGGCCGATTGCCAGCACTTTGATCTCTGAAACCACCCTCATTGGTACCTGATTGACCAAAAAGATAAACCAACCGTCTTTCTCGCGTAGAATCATTACAAATTCCGGCCGCATGTCTTCCAGCCAGTTTTGGAAGTTGAGGACGTAGAGCTTCCGAGCCCATTGGATGAACAGAGTCTTCAGGAAATCCTCCCCAATCTTCATGTTGTATCCATAACTTTCCTGAAATCACAATTATCGATGAAGCCGAACTCAAAACAGCACAGAAAACTCACGAATTCAATCTTACTCGACCCGACACCAGTGAGCCACACGTCGCGCTTGACAACATCCCGAAGCGCATTCAATGAGCGCCTTCTTGCAGCTACCAAATTGGCCACAATCCGACTCGGTTTGTAAAGCCGTTCGTATTGGCTTCGCTTGGCTACGGTTCGGGTAATCTCGAGCAAAAGGTGGTACTGGAGGTGAACCATGGTGAAGATCGACGCAACTGAAAAGGGTGGAAGCTGATCGAAACAATGCAACGCGCACGCAAGTAAACGACAACAGTTATGAAAGACGATTTTTTTGGAGTGTGTGTGAAAGCTGTCATGCAAAATTACGAAGCTTGTGAAACGGTTCATGAATAACTAGACTTCACGCACAGAGAATCTGCTCTTTAAAAGTGATGGAAAACATTTTTTGTTCCCACATATAATCAGTTTATCAATAAAGTCATTGGGATTATTACTGCTTTTTCGTTTAAAAAATCAAATCAATGCTTTTTCGTTTTTTTGGAGAATTATATTTGCAAAACTTTTTCTGTGTAGATTTGAGTTAAAACTGACAATAAAAAAATGTATCCTCGATGCAGCAAGAGGCATTTGCACTTTGTTAAAACTCAAACTTCTTTCTTTTCAAAAGTGTGAAGATAATTATGCATCTTTCAACGTTCTAAATATGGTAATACTTGTCACACGCGCGACCATTCTGTTTGACCATGTGACACCCAGCTAGACCTCCCCATGCTCGCCGACGGCTGCCTTCATGTTTGCGCAATTCCGGAAATATGTGCCCCTCATCGGCGGCCTGACTGACAGCAAACCATGCCTGCTGGCCATATCCATCATGCAGTCATTTTTTGTGCTTTCAACGGCGGACGGAATGTTTCAGACGTTTGTATAGTTAATCACAACCTTTGCAATGTGTTTTTTGGTCGAAACCGAATAAGAATGGAGAGGAAGTGATGTAAGCTTCGAAGAACATGCTCCTCGAACTGTTTTGTGCACTCACTCGCGAGGTCGTTCGAAACGTCGAACCTCTCATAACGAATGCGCGCGTGGCTGGCTGGAAATTGAGGTGTTTCATTCAGCCCGGCTGTCTCGAGGCTGCACGCACATTGCAAGCGATCTTGCTTCCTTCGTTTTTTTGCGCCAGTTGTTGTGGTTTTTTCGGGACAGCTTGAGGTGTTTTGTTGGCGTTTCCCCCGTTTTGTGTTGCATATTTATCACCTCGAGCATTGAAACCTTCCCTGTGGTAGTCCTTGCGCTCGTGCTCTCAAAAATAACCCGTCTAGTTAGCTGGAAAAAGTGATCTATTCCGTTGTTTTGCTCCTCCTTCCTGACCCTGTCCACAGCCTCACGTTTTTTGCTGACGTAATATATATTTTTGCATCCGTGTTCATCGAGTGTCTTTCTCAGGGCGCCTATCATAACCCAAACAGCCATGGATCGTCCAGAAGGCGGCAAAGTCCTCTTCAGCCAAGTGTCTCCTCCCATCTACGAAGACTCCAGTCCCGTCACCACCGAAGGGTCCGAACGGTCCGATAACAGCGGTCATTTTCACCCTCGCACGCACTTTGATAACTTGAGCGACATCGGGGGCGAGATTCAGACTGTGCCGTCGCTTCCGAACCTGGGCGAGGAGGCTAACGCCCAGTTGACCGAGAGTGATATCTTCGACATGAAAAATCTCAATGTCGCCGGCACTACCAGCGAAATGCAGTCCAACATCTCCGTTGTGGACTCGATGTCCGTGTTGGATGACCGCGTCCCGGAGAGTGAGCTTGCCACTGCCGCCGGCACCCCGGACGAAGCCGAAGCCCCGGAAGAGGAATTGAAGCCAGGGGATGTTTCTGTTGAGCCAGTGCAGCCGTTGGTTGTAAGTCATTATAAAAATTGAAATTTATAACTGATGATTTTGACTTTTAGCGCAGCAGCTGTGGTCGGTATGCCTTCTGTCGCACTCGTGTTGATAATCCTGTGCTTCCATCCACCGGTAGGCTTTGTTTTTTGCCAAAATTTATATCAATTTCACCCCTTTTCAGTCACCGAACTGACCTACCCCTTCGAACCAAGACCCAATCCCGGTGATATGCCCTTCAATGAACAGTACAGAAAGATGTTCAAACAATCCAAGGTATACATCGTCGGCACGGCTCACTTCAGCAAGCAAAGCCAGCAAGACGTCTACAAAACCATCCGTGCCGTCCAGCCTGATATGGTCTTCATCGAACTGTGCGCTAGCCGCTACACGCTTCTGACCCTCAGTGAAGAGAGCCTTCTCCGCGATGCTTCAAAGCTCACTGCCGATCGGGTTCTGCAAATGGTTCGTGAGAACGGCGTCTCCCAAGGCCTCCTCCATGCCCTGATGCTCTCCACTTCCGCTATGATCACCCGTGAGCTTGGTATGGCCCCAGGTGGTGAATTCCGAGCTGCCTTCCACTCCGTCAACTATGTCCCTGCATGCCGTCTGGTGATGGGTGACCGTCCGATCAGCATTACCTTCCAACGGGCCATCAGTGCGCTTAGTCTTTACCAGAAGGCGAAGGTGTTCATCAACATGATCCTGTCCGGTGCTAAGATTACGTAAGTTTCTGAAAACTTTACAAGTGTCTTAATCTAAGCAATCCTACTTTCAGCCCGGAAGACATTGAACGCTGCAAGCAACGCGACCTGCTCGAAGAAATCCTTGCCGAGATGGCTGGCGAGTACCCTCAATTGACCGAAATCTTCGTCAATGAACGTGATCAGTTCCTCGTCTACAACCTCCGCCAAATGATGGAGCGCTACACTGCAGCCAAGATCGACGCAGCCCGTGTATGTGGAGCTCCTTACCAGCCGTTCACCATGGTGGCCGTCGTCGGCGTTGGCCATGTTCCGGGTATGGTTCAGAACTGGGAAAGCGAGATTGACATTGAACGTTTGGTCACGTAAGTTACCCTTCCTCTAAAAGCCGATTGTCAACTTAAAACACATTTTTCAGTATCCCCGAGCGGACGTTCACCTCCAAAGTCGTCGGTTTCACCATCCGTCTCGCCGTTGTCGGCTCCGTGGGCTACGGTATCTACCGTCTCAGCCGCTTCACCTACACCTCCCTTCGTCCCTACTTCTAGACGCAAAAAACGAACTCACTTGTGAAAGGCTGTCTTTTTTCTGTAATTGTTGGTTAAATTATTTTATCTATCATCCAAATTGCACGGCATTTGGAAGTAAAATTTCATGGGTCGCTGTATTGATATTAGACACTTTTATTACTGTTCTCGGGGCGTCTTGATATTATGTGTCAATCATTCAATGCATTTTTTGCGCGAATAAATGAGTATCATGACTGTTTGCCAGGAGGCACTTACCTGCCCACAGGGGGCGAACACTGCCCACAAGGACGACGTGCTCGGGCTGGAAAGGCCCTATAGTTTCACGGGCGTTCGTCGGCAACGTTATCTCGGTCGGTGCGCCGCCGTCGGACGCCAACTGTTTAGCGCCAGTGGTAGCGACTGACTGCTCCGTGCGATAACTTGCGATTTGAGCCTTTCCGGCTAAGTGTTGCCTTTTGCCGGTTCACGACCTGCCGCACACGTTCGTGCATTTCGATCTCCACCCCAGGCAGTCGTCTGGAGCTGGATGTTATCCCATCTTTACCGATTTGGCTTTCAATCATTCCATGTTCCACGCACCCAGCCCCTTTTCCTATCAATCTAATGACTAAATGTAACCTTTTTGTCACTTGCGCACTTTATGCAAATTGGAATGCTCACTTCACCCCGTCGTTATGTGACGATGTTGAGCGCTTTCATTGTCGTTGGATTGAATTAGACTGGATGGAGAGTATTTGTGCCACAGGGCAGACAGCTTGATCGTCTATTCAGTACCAATTAAGGCCGTTGCGGACGGCACAGCCCCCAGTCGTAATTTTCGTTACAACCTTCACAGCCTGCGCAAGAACAAAAGCGCGCTTGTGCTTATCGCCTCAGGGCCAAATGAGCCCGAATTTCGCAGTAATAGGCCGTAGGTTGTCACATCCCTCAGCACATTTCGTCGCCCCAAAGAATGCATAAAAGCGCAACATTACTTGACCATTGGTCACAGCCGTCCGCGCCAAGGCACTTCGATATTATGCATTTGTTGTTTCCCGTCTTTGTATCGCACTTTCTCACGATACACGGACCCTCGACTCGACCTTTTCCTTGTTTTTGCACCCTTTTGATGGTAACCGTTGCGGATCCTCCTCGCGTGTTGTTAAACGAATAGCGTGGCCATTGAAGTGTCTTTTTGTAAGAAAATTCGTATTCATGTACCCTCCAAAAGTATGAAGTTCACCATTGACCCTTGCCTGGCCCAAAGTCAGACAGTCACAAAGGCCTATTTCGGACCGATGAATAAGCTTACCACCGTCAGTCCAAATACTCCCACCACCATACAATTTTGATGGTTTGTTGATGCTCCACACTGATGAATCAGCGAGAGAACTGTGCCAACGTGCTCATTGTAACCGTTTTTATGTGTTTTTCCTCGATCGCTGTCAGTGTACATGGCCTCATTTTTCCCATTTCCTGTAAGCATCACAACAAAGACACCATCAAGGATTGTGACCGTAATGACATTCGTAAACGATAAAAAAGGCGTTTTGATGTATTCAAAAAGTCGGAGGGAAAACACTACGCTACGATTCTGAGAATATCGGTGCACCCTATCTTGTACCCTCCTTTTAAATATTCCAACCGTTTTCCGCAATTTTATATGACCGTTCACTCACCCCTCATTTGAACATCTGGGTAATTCTATTTGTGATTCATGTTATCGGTTGAACGTTCTTCACGGAACATCGTTCCTTCGAATTGTTGTCATAATTCATTTTGAAATCGATGAATCGCACAATTGTGACGTAAATGAAAGGTTCCCACAATATCACATTCTGTTGGTGGTTGTCACTTGCTTGTAATCGCGCAATAAACAAAGCCAAAATAAGCCGTCGCTGACACGCTTATCGCTATGGCCATCATCACTCCATGTGTCGTCTGCGTTCAGTTGAATGGCGCCGACAAATGTATGTTAGCATGTTTTGGCGCCATTGATTGCCATCGTTACCGTGAATCAACCGACCCGCGCTAGCATTCTATTCTATCTTTTTGGAAGCAATGGCCGGCGTCCCAAAGTTGATCTCATACTGCGATGCGATCGGCCTTGGCGATGAATGCAACCCCATAGAATACCATGGGTTTGCTCGTTGTGGTCATTGTTTGCATCGTCTTCGACGATTGTTGCCTTTCTTATAGCGGCGTGGCGTTGGCCTCAAAAAGTCGCGCTTTTTAGGAGTCCCAGTCTTCTCCCAATGCTGACCCTACAAATACAAAAACCTGTCAGTAATCCGTAAATGGAATGAAAACGGGGCAGACGAAAAGCAGTGCCGACGAGGCCGTTTTGTTCTTTTTTAAAAGTATTCCCGCGAGAACATCGCGCACAGCTGACTGGCGCGATCGTCTTCACAGCTTCGGCAAACTAATTAGCAGTGGTGCTTTTGATTCGAGCTATTTAGGGCGTTGGTCCCTCTTGTGTGAATCCCCAGAGCGAAGATGAACAGTTGTTGTCTTAAAGTTCAATAAGTTTTTTGCGTCCTGAGGGGGGAGGACGTACAAAAACTGGGAATACAATGTTCACTAGCCTTTTTTGTCACTTATCTATCTACAAAGACTTTCCTAGTTTTTTTCCACAGGCAGAGAGTATCGCTTAATTATGTTTACAACCACCTTTGACGGGTCTAACCACCCGATAGCTACTGTTCAAATCACATTTTACAACCCTCTGGATGGACATACGGTATACCAAAGAAGGCAGTCGACTTGACTCCTAACATCGTAAAAGTGTGTGTGGCATCCCTGTGTCACCCAGGACCAACCTACTTACATGTGAAGGCCCACCGTTATCGTGACATTAAGACATTTAGGCCGGATTTATTTGAGATACTCGCATATGCCCTAATCCGATGGGGCCAGTTCAAGCCATCTGCCCTCGGTCGATCGGGCCTTTGTTACTTACCCTTGTGAAAGTGCGCGAGTACACGCGAAAAACATCACGGATATTAACGTCCTTCGGGGCTGGTAATGTCGTCAGGAGGCCTGGTATTACGAAAAGGCATCTTCGCCGGCTGGCCGACCACGCATTGTTTCCATGATGTTGTTGTTCGAGCCATTGTGGGAGGGTTGACGACGCTCAATCGGGTATACCTAGTTTGGAATTCGTGCATTAGTTTGGAAAAAGCCATTCAAAAACCTTCATGTCCGACCGAATAGGCAAGTGTTGCTGCGAACGCAACTTGAATGAGGCCAGCCTAATTTGCGCCAAGTGGATGTTGGGATTCACGAGGGCCAAAATGCGCGGAACTCCTCTTGTAACAAGTAGCTGCCTCGAGGCGCCACTGCGCAGGTTGGTTTTGGTAAAACGCTATTCATTTTTGACCATTTCCCAATCACTTCCGGTAACTCTGTTCAAATTTGTTTCCGCTCCCCAGGGTTAACAGAAATGTATCACTCACAAAAAAGGTGATAAGCTGCGTGGCGCCGGGCAATCGCCTCCATGATGCTGCTACACAAGAATTACGACGCGTCCAAAAAACGTGAAACATTGAACGAATTATGTGTGTCGGCGATGGCTTTTATGGCTAAGCAGGTTTAAGTCAACAAGCATGGGAATAAAGTTTTTACATAATTAGTTGTACAATCCATCCCCGCGCAAAACTGTTTTTCGCACAATTTAGACGGGAAGAATATTCATTCACACAGCCATCTTTGGGGTGTAAAAATGGCTGCAAACCGCCCCAACAATTACGTTGTTTACCTACCTATCAATCAAGCGCGTGTCGGAGTTATGCCCTGTGCAACCGATTCACACTCTATAGTTTCTCGGAGAACTAATACTAGCACGTCATTAAGTAACCACCTTTCGCCCCATAACTGATTGCATCTCCTTCTTCCTAATAGCTCTCTATTGTTGATTTTTGCATGTCGATGTCTTCAGAGACAGGAGTCACTTTGCGGTGGCGCCGAAGCCGTTTAGCTGACTGGTCATTTCATCTAACCATGGCGCCCGCCACACCTCTCCAGGCACATCAGTCCCTGCGCATGATCCCTAACCGCCCCGGGGAATCCTGTGTCGAGGCTGTTTACTACAATTTCAGTTCGAGCGAGAAAAGGGGGCAGTAAGCTTGTGCAGGTCGTTTAGGGCAAGAACCGGTGGTGGTGGTGCTTATTACGGAACCAAAAAAGGAAGCGCGATTGCCGCCGTTCGGCATTTGCATGTCAGTTAGATGGGTGCGCAAGGTCCGGGGGGTGCTTGAGAGAGTCGACCGTTCCACTTTGACTGACTCAGGCAGGCACTTTTTAGGCCCCGCTTCGCCTTCCTCCATCTAGACTTACTGTTTGCCCAAACCCCTCCTTATATGCATAGCAACTCGATTGCACCACTTTTGGGGCCGTTTGTCGTTAAGATCGATGCTTCTTACGCGGATTCGTGCTGGGTTTAGGCCGTTAATCCGAGGGCGTTCACGGATGCTGGGGTATGTTTCCGGCGACTGACGCTAAATTACCCCCTTTCGAGGACTCTTCTACCTCGACTTGCGTTTGACAGCCAGCGTTCAAGTACACAAGTTGTCCTGTACTTCACCACGCCTGTCTTCCTTCTGTCCATCGATCTCTCACGGCGCCGATCCTAGATCTCAAATACGGTCGGTTCACCCCCGGCTGGCTCGTAGTCACCTCAGAGGTTCACCGGTTCCTCTCCGCCCACATTTTTATCGTGGAATTTCGTTTTGAAGAATGGTAGCTGTCAATGCTCGCACTGACTCACCATGATTGGCGTTCCCAGTGGCTGGATCCAAGCCCATAACGGGATACCGTGATGGTCGTCATGGTTTAAGAAAGACAGCCTCTTATCTTCGCCTACATATTGCTTGACTGGCGACCTATCTTGCACTAGGCCACCTAGTGTCATCGCAATAAATTATCACAGATGGAACGTGCTGTCGTATTCCGCGACCTTCCTTCTCCGTCTTTGGCAGCGCCCTTCCCATGCATGGCATCGGCGGCGCGATCCGCAGGTGCAAGAGTGCTTCCTCGGCATGAGACACGAGCATTCATTATTATTTTTAACCCAATGAGATAGATTGATGTCCTCGCGATTTCCGACCTTATTCTTTGCCCCGTTCACTTTTATTGGATTAGCACCCCCGCAACGATGACAATGTCCACTTGGTTTTATTTCTTTCCTGCTGCTTTTGGTAAGGACGATTGTCGTCATGTTCCATGCACAGATAGCTCCTCGCCCTGCCAGTTTGTTGTATCTGTCATCCATGTTCGTGGAAGACATCAACGCCCAGAGCTAATTCGCGGGTGGATCGAATGGCGACAGGGAAAAAAAAAACTGACTACGGCTCATTATAGGGTTGCCCGTAGTTATCGTAACACGGGCCAATTCCGCATGTCCTTCAATGCATGTCCTCGACGATACAAGTTTCAAGCTTCCGCCTCCCCTCTTTTTTGGCATTAGAGACAGTCAACATGTCAAAGCCACCGCTCTCGCATCGAGATATGTGTCAGTGGGCATCATGCTCATCATGAGTGCCGAAAAAGTATATTTTTTCCGGTTGGGATAATTAATTGTCTGTCTATTTTGCGGGCAATGGCAATAGTAGGCCGTGCCTTGATTTAGCGCTGCTCGCAGTCCACTGAAGCTCCTTCCCAATACGGCGTAGATTAAAAGTCACAGTGCTGTCAGCGGGAACGGCACCCACCGCCCCCGCATTTCCTCATTATCGGGCGTCCCCGCGCACCGTGCTTCTCCAGCTTTGATCACAATCTGGCAGTTGGTGTCACACCGATCGCCGGTGTCCTTTTGATGGCTCATCTGCCGCGTGCGGTCGTGTTTATAAACAATACCAATTTGATATGACTAAAGTTGACGTTTCAGACCATGCGCGAGATAGCAAGTTTCCTTTGCCAAATCGTCTTGGCTGGCCTTTGTTTAACCGCAGCAACCGCCGATGTGGAATACAGTACCCGACAGGTCAATATTGGCCAATACTTCTCCGCGTACGTCGGAAATAACGTAATCGCTAAGGAAACTCTCCCAAAATGGCTAAACTACAACGGTTCCTACATTCATGGTGTGCCACAGATCGAAAATGTGCCAGACGACAAGGTCGAACGTATCGTCAACGGAACCACTGACATGATGTTTGTTCACTTTGATTTGACCGAAAATAAGACCTGTGGCTATGAGCAAGCAATTTTTATGGAAATTATGTTTGAAGATATTTACAAGGAGTACACCCCAACTGAATTGAGCGAAATCTTCCAAGACTTTGCCTTGACCATGGATGTCCCTATTGAGAAGCTTCGTGCCTTCCCTGCCAGCTATCTCCGCGTCTGGCGCGAAGAAACCAACGTAATCTTCAGCAACGTCGAAGAACTCGATGATGACTCGGATGAGCGACTTGTTCTCGTCTGGGTTCTCGGATGTGACCGTTTCGATGAGAACGATGAGTACCCGAAAACAGCCCAAGTCGTCAATGACAACAAGTATGAATTCCGTGTTGTAGAGGGCATCCAGAACGATGTCACTTGGAATTCTGCCGATTTGCTCAAACTTTACGTCACCCAAGAGAATGTTAATTCCGTTACTGAACTTCCTTTTGCCCGTACTACTCGTCTCGTCAACAATCCACCAAAGAAGATGAAGTCATTGCCTTCTTATACTTGTATTCGGTAAGTTTTAATGATACCTTTGAACTATCCGAAATTCATTCAAAAGTTTTCAAACTTCGACCGAAATTCGATCTTTTAATGCACCTTGTCGGCATTTGATGTTATTTACCTGTTGAGTCGATTCGGAAGGTTGCTAATTCTTGGCGCTCAAACAGCGCATCATCGAATCGCAAATTATAGCCTTTACCTTCGCCGTGTGGCGGCACATACGCGCGCACCTAATGACTCCTTTGATTTTTAGCGGCAAAAAGTGCATTCTGAACATCCCTGATGACACCTTCGTTGACGAACTACCAGCAAACCAAATCCTCTACAGCGTCCACCCCATTGAACACGAGGAAAACTTCCTCTACGCCCAATTTCCCACCATGCAAGGTGTTGCGCTCAAGCCGGGTAGCTATAAATTCCGCTTGGAAGCTCGTGATGTCGAAAATCAGGTAAGCAAACACACCTTGACAATATTGGCAAGGATAGGGGATGTCGAGATCCTGTAAGTGGCTCACATTATTCATAGCATAGCGCAGTGCGAACAAACACTACGTTCGGGATGTAAACCAGATGTTTATTTGTGGCGTTGAGGCATAAAAACGGCTCGAAAAATCCGGCTGATCTGTGCTAGGCGCCCTTATTAACGGCTCTACCAACATCTGTCGAGTTGAGCGGATCACTGCCATGCATGCAACCTTTGTTTTTTCAGGCCGCCAGCGCGCCCTTCTTGGTCACTGTCACTGACGAAGCTGTCCGCGACTTCGGTTATGAATTGGTCTTCGACAAGGACTTCAAATCCTTCGACGGAATCCAGACATGCACATTGATTGATCGTTTGGGTGCTGTTTTGCGTCTCGATGCTAACAAGATCCGAATTACCGAGTTGAAGCAGGGCAAGGGCCAGCGTCAATCGATCGTTAAATTCAACTATGTCGATTTTCACAAGAACGGCGAATGTGATATCGATGAAATCAAGCGAGTTAACCGACTTATGACGACCAAGACAATGGTTTTGCCGAAATTCATCTCGCAAGTCGGACAGCAGTTCTTCGTTCGATCGGTAAGAGTCAAACTGAAACACACTCCAGATGTTTCGTGGCACGTGTTTTGGGTGCAAGCATTTATCGCTGTCTTTTAGGTAAAACTTCACTTGGACGGCAAGTGCGAGTACGGAGCTCCCCTCTCTGAGACCTCTGATAAGCCGATCCACAAGGCTGGAGTCAAATCCATGCCTGAAACGACCAACGTCAAGGCCCGTGAAAACGACTCAATGCTGCTCAACTTCATCTTGCCCGTGGCACTCATCGCTTTGTTCCTCGTGCTCGCCATCTTTGCTGTTATCTACTGCTGTCTGTTCCGCAAGCCTACCAAAAAGGAACGCAAGGCCCTCACATATGTCACCAAGGGTAAAATTTTTAAAACTTTAAAATGAAAAACGAATGTATAAAAACTTTTTTCAGGCCAGCCTGTTGTCTTCCCGAATGAAGTGTCCCATGAGGACGACATTGCTTCCGTCTCTGTCCCCATGCTCGCCAAAGATGAACGCCCTCCGTTGAAGCCGCTTGAAATCACGACCATCCATGAAAACCCGCTCTACCGGGCGCCCACCCGTACCTCTGTATCCACCACCAACAGCCAGCTGAACACTTCCAGTACCCCTCGTTCTACCGTCGCACCGAACCAGCGTCTCCCGCCTTCCTACGTAGCGCCTTAATTTGGCACTTTTATCTTAAATCCTACAGTAAATACGTGTTCGAGACAATACTTAACCCCTCCCTTTGATATTCTTTTTGTTCGTTTCTTTTTTTCCTAAGAGGGTTACTTAGCGTCCAGCTTGCGTCCCTTCTTATTTCCGTTGTCGCTCCAAGCGCGTCTGAACTGGGTGTGAATTATCATTTGCGCAACATAGGATCTCCTATCATCGGTTACTCCCTAGGAGACCAAGCCTCTTGGGGTTCAATTCCATCATTTAATTCATTCGTTCATTTACACATCACGAGCGGTTTTTACATTGTTTTTTATACAGCTTTAACTTTTTCCTATGTTGTAGACGGCTGATCTTGTTATACGCTATGCTAACAGTTATTAATTTTGAATTGTCTTGCCTAATAATACAATGCTTTTTGTGTATATGACGCTGTTGAACTTTTATTTGGTTTTAATAAAACAGAAAAGATTATTTAGTGTAAAAGTTATGACGTTAGACACGTTATTTGAAAAGTAAATTCAACATTAAAAGTAAAAATGAGTTTCAAAGTGACGTTTTAAAGCAGAAAAAGCCTTTTAGTTATGCAAGCGTGAGAAAAGGGGGATATATTGAGACAACAATGCGGAAAAAACTGTTTGGCACTTTACAGCCTGTTAAAATCTATGAGAAATCAGCTATTTATAAACATCAATTTTGATTAATATGTCTAGAACACAACGATAACCACTTAAAACACTCAAAAGCCATTTCAACGCTATCACAGTTTTAGCAACATCGTCGACGTCGTTGACCATGATTGAGTGTCAAGAGGAAGGCCATTGCTTTATTCTCACTTCCCGAAAATCGAAGCAACGCCGTGACTTTTGACACGAAGTCGTTGTCATCGATAGTCCAATTCCCAAACGGTCGATGGCAGCAGCGTGGTCATGAGCCTTCAGAGCCCACGGGGAGAATGCCCATACTTCCAGCCCTCAGACGCCCCCAATTTTGGTTGTCTTTCGCAGCTTACAATGTTGTTCCCTATGTATTTTGCCAGACTATCATCCAAGCACCTCTTTGCAATTCTACTTCGTGTTTGTTGTCGTCGAAAAAGTATTACCAACAAGGCCCTTGTTTCGTTTTTGGTAGATTATTTCCGCCTATCCAAGGGCAATCGCGCCTCGGCAGAGGCGTGCCATTTTTTAAGTATCTGTATCACTCGCGGTTGCATGTGGGAGAGTGAGAAGAAAAGAAACTCACTTTTAGGAAGAGCGGCGAACCAAGTTTTGTTTCTAAACGATAGCAAATGAGATTTCGCCAAATTGACCCCAACTTGGAAGATCCGACGGGCCGTCTTCTCAACCCTTCTTCACTTTTTTCATCGGAATGAGCGGGACATGGTTAACTTAGTGTGTAGCGGCACTTCCATTTTTGGAACCTTGCATCAGTACAACGAATAACTAGCATAACTATTCGCGGATATTAACTACGATCAGCCATGACGACCAGATTGTTGGGTGAGTTGACTTTATTACACATTTAACGTTAATCCAAAGCAATCTTATTTACATGTTTATTTCAACAAGCCAGACAAATTCCACTTTGTTGATTTTTTGTCTCTGTGTACTTAACATTTGATCCCGCGCATAAGATCCACCATCTTAACAAAAAACATAGTGGGGCAAAGATTTGGCGCATGAAGCAGAAGCACGGCGTGTTGAATTACGAGCACTTTAGACCGCAGTCTTTCACACGGCACGCTCGGCGTCCGGCAAAGGGGACCACGTTTTGGGGCGGCCTGAGCTATAAACCGCAAAGGACGGCAAAGACAAGAATGCGCAGAAAGCGGCACCATGATTACTCAAGAACTCAGTGTTCACACTCAAGAAGAGCAGTAGGGTCCTCTTCTGCACTTATTGACGTTTTAAGAACCGCTCATTGCAAATGTTGCCAAGATGGGCCATCTACTTCATTTCTCGGTCACGGTTTGATAGTTTACTTTACGGTCATATCATAAATTGACGATTTCCACTTTGCGTTTACGTCAACTGTATAATTTATTGATCTATCAGTTTGAATTCTTAATACCTCTCAGAAAATATGAATATCTCAACTTGCAAGACGCAGACATCTGTAAACGGATGCTTCCTGTCTCCCTAAAATGCCTAAAAACATTTTTCCTTTGACCAAAACGCATTCCGGTTGAACATTCTTTAAAATTTTCAGAACATAGCCATATTTAGTTATGCCCAATTGCACTTCTGTTCGTTAAGTTTTTTTAAAAACTCCCCGAAATGTTTTATTTTCCCGTAAATGCTTTTGATGCCACCATGGTAGAAGCTTAGTTTTAGATGGCACAACGACAGCTTTGTCCAGACGGAAGTTTTGAGTGTTCTGTCTGTTACACATGAAATAAACGTATCTTTCTTGTTTGTGAAGATTTGCAAATATTTTCCTAGTTTTGTGGAAAAATTACCATTGATTTAGCTTTAAATTTGTTTTTTCCATGCTGCAGGCTTTTGTTTTACAAATAATCATAAATCAGATTCACTTTAAAAAAGTGATAATGACTTTTACCCACGCAATCATTTGCAGTGTGCTTGATTTAGCTTCGAGGTCTGCACTTAACTTTTCGCCCCCAACTTCTTTTTTACGCTAAAAGATGCCGTTTTAGTTAAAATAAGAGGGTCTCCTGCCAGCGGCAAGCGCCTCTTCACGGATTTTGACGATTTCGGAAAGCGTCCTTTCACGGCCATCCTAACCGTCTTACTTTTTCCCGAAGTTAGCCGTTGACATACGGGTACCCGCGAAGTGTGCCCGGTTTTTGCGTAAACTTTTTTTGCATCTTCGCTACTATTTTCGGGCGGATCCTCAAGTGGTCAGCTGTTTATTCTCAATTTAATGTCCGGTCACCACGGGGCCTATAAAAAGATCTCCAAAAAATGCGTTCACGTTATGCAAAACAATTTTAGCCTTTTTTGGGGCAAATATTTTTATTTAGGAAAGACCTGTCAAACATGCGGAAGGGCCCTCTCGTATAAAGAATAATAATGTTTTGCTTTTAATGGTCCGTCTGGATACATACGTGCGATACCCAAAGACGGGTATTAGAGAGGCTTTGCTTCAACTTATGAGGATGTTGACAGACGGGTTTGTGCGTTGGTCACTCTCGACCAACACCAGTTCCACCTAGTTTGCCAAACGAAGCCTTAGGCGTCGATCTAAATCGAGTTCCAACGTGTTCGCGGCTTTGAAAAAGCTGTCCCTGCCCGAAAATGGATGAAACAAACCTTGTGACGGCACTTTTTCTTTGGGTCAGCAGAACGCCGCCAATGTTGTTTTTCGCCTTCGTTTTTAGTCTGCCTTCTGGGTTGACCGACCCTACACAAAGCAAATGCCGCCTTTTTTCGGTCTTTCCGACCGTTCCATTAAAACCAATATTAAATAAGTCTTAACTCGTCTTCCGGCCAAGCTTACATTAGTGACCGCCCCTTTTTTTGACGAACGCGTGTTTAACCTGACCTGTTTGAAATTAGCCATTCCACTTCAGACCAAAAACTCCCCACCTATTACGGATGTTCGTTCTGGGAGTCCGAGGCAGTATGGTAAGTTTCTTTCTATGATCTATAATTAATAACATGTGGTAGGATCTATCCCAAATAGAAATAATCACCCATATATTAATGACCTTCAAATTTATTTGTATGTATGCCTTTCTGATCTAATTTGGCCACCTTTTTGCAAGCCTCTTTTAGCGCGTTAATTGGGTGCCGTCAACAAGGGCGAAAATTGAGAAGCTCCACGCCGCTCAAGTTTTTCTGCTGTTAGTTTTTTACTTCTAAAAAGTGCCGGTCTGCATGCACTTCTATGCGCTAGGTTTTAAAACTATGCTGTGGAAGTGTGCTTTTTTTCACATGTGTTTTGCCGTATATTGTTACTGTTGTCCCTATAGACCGTTCATGTGCATACCCTCGGGGTGATGACCTGTCCTGTCCCCTGAAGTATCAGAGGACCCGTCAGTCAAGATGGTCTAGTTGTCAGTTGTCTTTGACCTTTTTGAGGGGTTCCCCTTCACTCTGGCCATACAGACATCCTGTCCTCGTATTGGCATTATCTAGTATTTGCCATCTTTAGTCTCCTTGACTGATTCTGGTTTAGCTCTCTCTGTCTTAGTAGCTTAAACGGTTTCGGAAATGTCTGCGGAATTGTAATACTTAACGTTATAATAACAATAAAATGTTAAATTTAAATGTTAAGCCTTATGTCTATGTCCTAATACCCACTCGCATCCCTATTTTCACTTCTCTAGGGCGTCAACAAATTCCACTTGTGAAAATGTTCGAAATTAACAATTGAATTTCGCGATGACCATGCATTGTTAGAATTCAGCGCAGTTTATCTTCGGCACGTTTTGTCGGCGCAGCTTTGCACCAACGCTGTAAACGAGGAAAAATCTTTTTGCGACGCGTTGATTCAATTCTGAGACAACATGTCTTAAATTTTGAAGGGCATAAGCAGGAACTTACAGCATGAGACCGCGTGTTACATACAGTCAGGGAGTAGTCTCCGTTTCAAAGCTTGAAACCCAGAAGAATTTGGGCAATTGAAATGATTGCGTGATGTCCGGGAGAGCTCGTTGGTCCCGTTTGTATAATACAATGTGAAGCCCGCCAAACAACATTGTCTGTTTCGGGAACCTCTCCGGAAACGCCTGACTTGCCCCGAGGGCGGCCCCTCTCTAGAAGACGAGAGTAGGGTTGAGGGGGTGGAAACCCGAAGGAGGGGCAGTCCTTGGGTTGTCGGGATCGCAATAAGAAAAATGAGCTTGTGAACGGCAACGCCAAAATGTTGGCCTATAAATCTGCGTTGATTTCGGACAACTTATGTCACCACTACTATTAGATGCTGCCCATTCACTGTGTCGAGGACAAATTTTACGTTGTCTACTGCTATAAATTGAACGATTAACTATGTCCATCTGGGGCGCTGCAACTCGCAACAATTAGAATCGCATCTGTAATTTCCCTGTGACTAATCACAATTTCATCCGATTGCTTTTTATCATTAGAATAGGAGACAATCGCCATCTATTATCTGTCACTGCGCACATAAATTACTAACATGGAAGCAATATTTGGCTATTCCATGCCGCTGGCTTCTGTTTCGACGTCAGGATCCCAATCTGGCGATCGAAAATGCAGTCTGATCGTTCAACAAAACCAACATAAACGGTCAATTTCAGTCGCCAAAGCGGCCGTCATCTCCTCGGCAATGCTGGCCCGCAAGAATTCTGTAAACGGCACAAATCGTACCGGTACAGTCTGCGGAAACGCCGCCGGCGGCATTCCAGGACACGGCGGTCCAAACATGCCGAACAAACGTGATTCGATGGCGGCCATTGCCGACCTGTTGGCAGCGACTTCAGGCGGTTCCGCCAAGATGCTGCAAAAACCGAGTAAGTTCGTCGTCATTTCGCCAGCCTGTGTTTACTTGGCATTTGTGTACACAGAATCACTGCCATTTTGCATTTTTTAGTAATCTTGGACAACCCAAACACAGACAGGCTTCTCAAGATGGCATGTATAATGTCATTGGTTACTGTTTGCCTGCACACTCCACGAACTCTCGAGTTGTTTCCATTTTTTAAGTATCCAATACTTTTCATTGACACAATCGTCACTTTGACGTTCACATTTGAAGCACTCGTCAAAACGCAACACTTCGGGCTGTTCAAGGTTTGTTAAAGTTTCTTACATCATGTATTCCATCCATGCCCTGGCAAAAGCGTCTTTTTGATTGAGCCGTACGCGTTAGCACACCCTTGGGACAAGTTGTTGTTACGCTGGTCTTGTTTCGGATGTTGTTTATCCAACGAGAAAGCCCTTTTGCCATTTTAACATGTTGAAAAGAACACAAATCAATTGAGGGTCGGCAATTAAACGACGCCGACAACAACACCCTAAGGACAAAGCATTCTTAAAGAATGCGTGCATTCATTATACAAGCAAAAAGCTACATTTGAAAATTAGTCTAACCATTTAGCTTCTTTTTTTCAATTTCGGTTAAATGCTTCTTTCTTTTTTGCCCTTTTTTCGTCGCAACATGCGCCAATTTGCAGGAGAAAACGTCGTACTTTCGCGAACGATGGAACCGATTCGACTTTATTCTACTTCTCTTTCACTGGATATCGCTCCTTTTATACGTGTACGAGTTGACGAGCATCATGGTGCCGAAACTCAATCTGGTCTACTATCAATGGCTCGGTTTCGTCCGATGCATACGACCTATCATAATTGTCAGGTTGCTCAGGTTATTACTAAAATTCAAACTGCCAAAAGAGAGAATACAGCAACTACTCAAGTAAGTTGGGTTAGATGGGCCACATCTAGGATAAAGACGTCTCTCGGGATCGTCGTTCATCATAATTTAGCTATTTATTCATTCACCGTTTCCCCATTTTAGACGCATGAGTGCTCAAGTCCGAAATGTAACAATGTTTTTGGTATTTTTCATGACTCTTTATGCTATTATGGGTATCCAGTTCTTCGGACGCATGGAATATCATTGCGTCAGACCTGGAACAGATCCACGAAATGCAACTATCCATGATATTGCCGTTCCGGACACAATGTGCTCAAAAAAAGGCGGCGGTGGGTACGAATGCCCTGATAACATGGAGTGCATGAAACTGGATTTAAGTGCCAAAGCGGGTGGCTATTACGGCATGTTTAATGATTTCGTTCACAGCGTTTTCACAGTATACCTCGCTGCATCCGAAGAAGGCTGGGTATATGTTTTGTATGATTGTATTGATTCACTGCCATCACATGTTGCCTTTATGTATTTTGGATCGCTTATATTCTTTCTGGCATGGCTGGTCAAAGTAAGCTTTACTTTTTCATAACTGAAATACTGCAAATTTGGTTTAGAATGTCTTCATTGCCGTTATTACCGAAACCTTCGCCGAAATTCGTGTACAATTCAGCGAAATGTGGACGAAAACTGATGTCACGCTTGATGATGACTTTAAACAAGTATGCATAGCAGCTTTATTTTTTCAAATTAAAAAATAATCTTATAGAGAATAGAAAACACCGACGATGGCTGGCGGTTAATTCGCCTTGACACCGATCCGAAGCATTTATCTGGCCGCATCAAAGCATTACAAAGAGTGCTTCGAAGTACCGCTTTTCAGTGCGTAGTCGTCGCATTAGTCCTCGCAAATGCACTAATTAATGCATCCTTCGTCTATCAGCACGATGCCACAGACGAAATTCGTCGAAGAATGTACTATTACATCGAAGTTGGATTCACAATACTATTTAACTTCGAAAGTGCCGTAAAAATTATTTGTTATGGATTTTGTGCATATTGGAAGCGAAACATCTTCAAATTTGAATTTATTTTATGTCTAGGCAGTTCACTCAACGTAGTTAGGTACCTCTATGATAGAAATTATTTCACATACTTCCAAGTCTTTCGATTATTTCGCCTTATCAAAGCAAGTCCAATGTTGGAGGACTTTGTTTATAAGGTAACGTACACACATTTCAAAAATTATCGATTGAAACTAAACTTGTTACAGATATTCTCCCCGGGTAAAAAGCTAGGTGGCCTAGTCATATTCACTGTCACTTTTGTGATCCTCGCATCTGCCGTTTCACTTCAACTATTCTGTTACGTGCCCAATTTACACCATTTCCAAACATTTCCTCAAGCGTTCATGGCTATGTTTCAAATTATCACACAAGAAGGCTGGACCGATTTTGTTGTGGAAGTTTTGCGCATGGTCGATGATTCGCTGGTAGTCTTAGTGGCAATGTACTTTGTTACATACCATCTATTCGTTACGTTAATTGTGTTAAGTTTGTTTGTTGCTGTTATTTTGGATAATTTGGAAATGGACGAAGAGTTGAAGAAAGTTAAACAGTTGAAAGCAAAAGAAGCAGTATGTATTGTGCTTTAAATAGCATTGGATTACTATTGTGAGTTTCAGATAACATCAATGCGAACAAACTTACCCTGGCGACTACGAATATTCGAACGTTTTCCAACCCGCCCCCAAATGGTCAGCTTGAAACGGGTAGAAAGTGATTTTCTTGCTCCAAAAATTAGAGATAGTTTTACAACTAATTTTGTTACTGATTGTGAATTGATCAACTGTGATCCAGCGGGTAAGTGTTGAAATCATTTTAAAGTTATTTAAATATGTATTTTTTCATTTAGAACTCGGAAACCGCAAAACCATCTTAAAATCTGTTGAGCCGATACTTCGAAAACGCGCGAACTCCATCACAACCCGGCATGTCGGTCATCTTACAATGAAAGCCAACATTTCCGCGTTAATCAGATCATCTGTAAATCAGCCACAACTGACCGTCCAATCTAGTATTCGACATAAGCCATTGCCCTACTATGAGCAGATGGCAGAAAACGGTGATATTAGTCGTGGCTTCGATAGCAGTACTCGCAAAGATGTAAAACAAGGCGAAATTGATATCCGTGCTCTACAACGAAAACAACAGCTGGCAGAAATGACAAGAACAAGAATTGAAAAAGATATGAGAGAAAACCATCCATATTTTGATCGGCCACTTTTTGCTATTGGTCGAGATTCAAAATTGCGCAAGTTTTGTCAATGTATAGCACATGCTCGGTATGATCCATCCACTGAAAAGCTAAATGGTAAACCGACACAGCGAAGATACAAGCAAATACAGTAAGTTTCCAATGTACTAAATTCGGTTTGATATGATAACCTTTTAGTGACCTTATTGGCCTTATGCCGTATTTGGACTGGGCAATGGTATGTGTCACCACAATTTCCCTTATTTCAATGCTTTTTGAAAGTCCATGGCCACCAACTGGTGAAAATCTGGTCATGTTTAACTATTATCTTCAAATTCCTGATTACATCTTCGTCTTATGCATGACTTTCGAGTTGTTTATTAAGACTATTGCCAACGGGTTGTTTTTTACTCCAGATGCTGTTGTCAGAGACATTGGTGGAGTTATGACTTTGTTTATTTACGCTGTAAGTAACCTCTAAATGACTTTTACAAATGTTTGGTATTTTAAACTTGTTATTTGTAGACCTCAGTGATTTTTCTTATTCTAATGCCAAAAGAAGTGGGAATCAATTCATGGTCCCATATCCTTATGATTTGCCGTGCAATGCGGCCACTTCGAATCTATACACTGGTACCACACATTCGACGGGTCGTAGTTGAATTATTTCGTGGATTCAAAGAGATTTTACTTGTAACCATCCTAATGATCGTTGTTATGTTCATCTTTGCTAGTTTTGGAGTTCAATGTGTCGGCGGTCGGTTAGCGGCTTGCAACGATCACACTATTGAAAGTCGTGAAAACTGTACTGGCGTGTTTTGGCAAGAAATTTATGTTACGCGACTAGAGCTTCCCGGAAAACATGTTTCGAACGTGCATCCTAAGATCCTTGTTCCTCGAGTTTGGCACAATCCGTACAACTTTAACTTTGATCATGTTGGTTCGGCCATGTTATCACTGTTTGAAACGTTGTCGTACAAGGGTTATAATGTTGTTCGGGATATTTTGTGGAAACGGGAAGGCCCTGTAAGTCAACCACAAGTTAGTTTTTAAGAAATAAAAACCATTTATTGCAGTGGGCCGTTATTTTCATCCACATTTACGTTTTCATCGGCTGTATGATCGGTCTAACTCTATTCGTCGGTGTCATCATTGCAAACTACACAGAAAATCGTGGAACTGCCCTACTCACCGTCGATCAAAGACGTTGGAGAGATTTAAAAGCACGTCTAAAAATGGCTCAACCTTTACACGTACCGCCGAAACCATCAGAATCAGCTTTTTTGCGAAGACGTTTCTATGAATGGACAATGAGCAAATGGTTCAACAAAGCATTTGCTTTTGCAATTGTGCTAAACACTGCAATGCTGTTTCTACCGTGGAATGTTGAGGAAGAAGACGAACTCCCGATAATTCTATTCATTGCCACCACAATGTCAGCCATCATAAACATCCTTTTCTTCGTGGAAGTCATATTCAAAATGATAGCCTTCACAGTTTCCGGATTCTGGCAAAGTCGACGCAATCGAATCGATCTGCTTATCACCGGTTTAGGCATTTTCTGGATTATAACCCACTTTTTCGTCGCAATGCCGGCAAGTGTGGTCGGTGGAGAAGCGCGGTTGAAAAAGTTTACCTATTCCTTCGGCTACATTGTCGTCATCTTGCGGTTTTTCACAATCGCGGGCCGTAACACAACCCTCAAAATGCTCATGCTCACAATTATGATGTCAATGTTCAAGTCATTCTTCATCATTATGGCTATGATCCTGTTAGTACTTTTCTACGCGTACACTGGCGTTATTCTTTTTGGAATGGTCAAATATGGTCAAGCTTCGTCGAAACACGTAAACTTTCGCACTGGACAGGAAGCCCTCGTCGTTCTTTTCCGCAGCGTGACAGGCGAAGATTGGAACGACATTATGCATTCAGTTCAAACTGACCCCCCAAATTGCTACTGGCGTGAAGGAATGAACTTCTGGGAGACAGATTGTGGTAATTATTACGGAGCTATTATCTACTTCTGCTCGTTTTACCTCATCATTACATACATTGTGCGCAATTTGCTAGTGGCTATCATTATGGAGAACTTTTCACTGTTCTACTCCAGTGAAGAGGATGCACTTTTGAGTTACGCAGATATCAGAAACTTCCAACTTGTCTGGAATATAGTGGACGTCGAGCAAAAGGGCATCATTCCAATCGGTCGCGTAAAGTTTTTGCTGCGTCTGCTAAAAGGCAGGCTCGAAGTGGACCCGAATAAAGATCGCTTGCTGTTTAAACATATGTGCTATGAAATGGAACGCCTTCACAATGGTGATGATGTTTCATTTCACGACGTTCTATAGTAAGCTGCACTTTTTGGGTCATAAGCAAACAACGATAAATTTAACTTTTAGCATGCTTTCGTACCGATCGGTCGACATTCGAAAGTCGCTCCAGCTCGAGGAATTGCTGCAACGTGAAGAATTGGAATACATCATCGAAGAAGAGGTCGCTAAACAGACGATCAAAATGTGGCTGGAATACTGTTTACGGAAAATACGTGCACCTCACAAGGAATCTATTGTGATGACTCAAGCCCTTCGACCTGCATTCGCAAACGTTCACGTGAACCCGACTCCAGCGGCAGCAGAAATTTCGACTACTCCAAGACAAAAAGTATCGGGTATTCCACTGAACATGGATCCGGACGAGGAAAGCGATGAGGAGGAAACTAGCCCAGTGAGAACTGGACGCAAGCTAACCGATACCATAAACAAATCGCCTCGATCGCCAGTAGACGAGGATTTGCCCGAGTATAGAAAGCGAAAGCGTGCCATTAGAGGCCGTCGAAAGAGCATTCCGGACGTCATAGAGGTATAGTTGAAGCATGTTTAATTAATGCACTCCTAATGCACTGTGTGTGGTTTCGCTTCTGTTCTTTACACTTTTTATTGTGTCACTTTTGTAAGTCTTTGTGTTGCAACCAACCAACCACCAGTTTGCCGTGAATGAATGAGCACCCATATAAACCTCCAAAGACTTCTTGCTACACTATTCACAGTTGCCGTGGATTTTTTTTGTTGCTTGCTTGCTTCCACTCCCTCTTTTTGAGCCTCACCCCTTCCAGATGCCTTCGATTTTCCATGATGCTGCCCGTAAACTTCTTGGTCCCGGTCCGACACCGAGCAAAAAGTCATCCTGGCCAAACCGGTGTCCAGCTTTCAGTGATGTTTCCCCCTTACGTCCACGCAAGTGCAGTAACGTGATTGTGTTTCGGCCTGTCCAGGTGATCCGCCTACTTTTTCCACTCCTTTTCTTTCGCTTTCCGTTTTCCATTCATTTTTTCCTCTGTACATAAATTAGATTATGCAAACACGCTGCCAATTTTGTTATCTCTGCATTCCGAACGCCGGCGTAAAATGGCTACTTTTAGTTGTCCGCCCACGACCTACCTGATCTGGAGGAATGGTCAGAAGAGCTTCCGATCGGCAGTAATTCCTCATCGACAAAATTGCCCCCGAAGTCTCCAGTTTCACCATCAAATGTTTACATGGGTAAGTATTGAGACGCTTTTTCACATTTTCTTTTCATGTGAAAAGCATGAAGTACAAAACACAAAGCATCACTTAAAACGAAGCTGCTTTTTTTTATCATGAGTCTATTTTACACGTTGTCGACGTTTATACAAAAAAAGCAAATGACTTATAACACATTTGAATCATTATTTTGCATAAGCCGTGGTATAAATTGCATTACAACGTTGCACTTACCACCAGAATAATCAGTTTTCCGTTTGTTTTAGACAGTCTGCAGCCAGTTCGGAAGATAAGCGCAGTGTCACCGATCACTCATACAACCCATCCAACCTCAACATACGACGTGTTTTTCGCGTCACCAGGGCCTTCCGGTGTGTCTGTAACCAACAACTTTCTGGAGCTTATCGGAACAGAAAATAATAAAATCTGTGACGACATTAAGTCGTGGTGGGCTAATATGGTCGATAATCAATAGGTGTCATTTTGATAAGCGTTAGTGATCAAAAAACTGAGTAGTTGCTGTGATTGGTTTTGGCCTGTTTTAAACTATTCAACAATGATGAATCTGGCACGACGGTACGTAATATTGGGTATATTTCTGGTAATGTCGATCTATTCGTTTCTGTATTTACCGAGAAATGTGGATTTAAGCCGGTTTGTAAGTTGTTTTAGTTTGTTTTCGTACAATGAAATTAGTTTTTAGAAACCTCAAAACATAATGTTCAAAGAAGGTATTGATGTGGATAGAAGTAGATCACAAATATTTCCTCCTACAGATGACTTCCGTGAATACATGTATGTGAGAAGCGCGTTTCGAGTGAGCAATGAAGAAATTCGGTTATCAGTGATCAAGGACGTCAATAACACGTATGGTGACAAATTGCATTAAAAAAGTTAATCAAACAGCTTTAAGAAACTCATTGGCATACGTTTACGGCGATAAAAAAGGCAGGGTAGTCCTAGAATGCCATCTACCAACTTGCCCGGACTTTTTCTCCCCGCCGTGCACAGTCAATGGATATATTGGTCGAATTTTAAAACTAACATCTGACGATAATGACGATGTCCTTGTACTAAAATCGAAAACTGGCATTGTCGCACGCATTAATGTTGAAGATGTTCGAAAACCTGCTAAAAGTAAGAACCCAGCTTATCCACACACTCTTGGAGTCTGCCTACAGCCCATGTATTATGTCACCGACTATCCCATGCTCATCCAATTTTTTGAATTCTGGTTAAATGAAGGCTCAACAAAGTTTTATTTCTACTGGGAATCGATGTCGCCTCAAGTTAAAGATCTAATTGAGTTCTACCAAGCCACCTCAAACGCTGAAATTGAACTTATCTCATGGTCAAGATTACCTGTTTCTCCGACTGTTAGCATCAAACAAAACCCAAATGCGTATTGGTTCAGATTAGAAGTCTTCCTTGGTATTTTTGATTGCATGATGCGAGCTCGATACAATGTGAAGTACGTCGCACAAACTGATCTCGATGAAACTATTTTTGTTAATGGCAGTCAATCATTGATTGAATACATGGAAGCAATGAACAAGAAGCATCCAGACTTGGTTGATGTGCAGTTTCAGAGCAGACGTGCTTATATTAATGTGAGCATTAATATTTTTGATTTGATTGAAATTTGGTCGTTTCAGGGTTCCAATGAGAAAATTTCACACCCATTCAAGTTTTCTTTTGAGCCATACGAGACATTCATTGCTGATGTGGATGTTTTTAAAAAGCCGTTGTATACAAAAATGATTCATCGACCGGAAAGGGTAAGTTCATGTGAAAGAATGCGCTTCAAAAAATTCTTTGGTTCCAGGACTTTAAAGTTCACATTCATCGATCGCAGTTACCAGAATTAATTCCCGGAACAAACAAACGTTACAAACACGTGGATGCGCCCCCAATGGAAGCATCAGTGTTTCACTTCCGGAAACAGAGTGGAATGTACAGCACGGGTAAAACATTCAACACAACATCGTTTGCGGCCAAAGCTGAACAATGGCTTGCAAACTTTGAAAACCGTCAATTGACTAGTCAGTTATGTAAGTAAACTGAACTTGAATTCTTTGAGTTCATGTTTAAATCTATCCATTTCAGCAGAATCTCTCGATTGGGTGTACAGTGTACCCAAGTTTGCACATGCCTTGGAAATCTGCCGCCAAAAACAAAACAAAGCACGGGCTCAAAGGTGTCATAATTTACTTGAGTGCGAAGTGCACCTTAACATTGAAAAAGAGACATCGCTCATTCGTGCCAACAATAGCTGGATTTATGTGTAGCTTCGGTTAACCAAAGAATGTTCGCGATCTCAACTGATGCGATTATTTGTAAATTTACATCCGGTCATTTTTTATTCTTTAAGTGCCTATTTGTATCGGTAAAATTGTAAACATTGCCAATGGTAATTTTGTAATAAACACTACTTTGTACAATGCCTTTCAACGACAACACACACGCAAAACGGTAAATACGGCACGGGAAACCTGCTGAAGTTAGATTATTATTCAAAAGGATGCAATGTCGTCGTGGTCGTGAAAATAAAGAAGATGCCTACGCACCATCAGCGTTCAACGAAAGGCCGTGGATTTGAAGAGATCCAAATACTCACGAAAGAGTAGAATTCAACATTGGTGACAGTCCTATCCTCGGTGCTTCCTGGTTTAACCCACATCCGTTAGACAAGTCATTTAACGGATCATTTGACCTTCCATCGGAGTTCCACTCGACGCCTATTGGTGGCAGAAGCCTTGGAAGCCCAGGGCCGCAACAACAACAGAGATTCAGCGGGTTTAGCCCTTTGTCGACTATTCGTGTAAGAAGCTCTGTATTTCCCCAACGCCTCAGTTTTGAGATATCCGATTACCCTATCTTACCATCAGCGTCAGCTACATCGCCGGTGCCATCTGTAACGCCCTCTCCACCGACAACGCCGACGTCTTCGAGCCGAACGACTATGCCATCTTCCTCAACGGTAACAAACGAGGCCGGACCGTCAACGGCGTTGATGGCGCCGCGTCCCGATGTACAGCCGCTTTCTAAAACCCGGCATTTTCGATCTGGCCGTTCGTCCTTTTCACCAGTGCAGAGCTCGGTCACGTCCAACTATACCGATGGACCCTTGTCGTCGCTCAAGGGCTGGAAGCGCTCGACGGCTGTTGTTAACCCGCCGATTCGGCCGAAGGCTGCTGTTATGCCTCCACCGGCTCATGTGCGACCAAAACGGTAAGCTTGACAAAATCTGTGTTATTATTAATTGCGTTGATTTTCAGCAAAGCCAACAGCAACAACTCGCCTCCCGCGAAGAAGTTTCGAACTAATGATTGGGGTGCAGCTTCTCCATCGAAAAAGTAATATAAAAAAATGTTGGGAAATTTTATGACTAATTTTACTGGTAGTAGATTGTGAATTTGAACATGATGAAGCTAACTGATACATAAAGAAGATAGTACGCACTTAACAATAAACAAAAAATGTCTTTGCCACGTTGAATGCAGTCGATCGGCTCTTATATATATATAACACAGTTCGAACACCTGCAGTCGTCTTCAAAGTTTCGAAATGAAAAGTGAAAATGCGCACGCAGGCGGAGAAGAAGGGGACGATTGCCCTGTTTTTAAGGGGGTCACTCTGCACCGACACGCAGTGTTCCTTACCAAAAGCTGGGCGCAGTGCTCTAACATTTTCTGCTAATTTTGTAGCTTTGTCGCTCCGGATTGAGTCCTACATAACTGTAAATCAGTTCATAACGTCCACGACCAGGTCGTGAAAAGTTTATGTGTGATTATAGGTGGTCACTTTTACCGAAAAACGTAAAAAATTTGGATTTTTTGAGGTGAAGGAAAAGGAGCTACAGTTCCGCCCACTTCACGACTATATTCAGCACTAGATCAGTCCAGCTCGGCATCATAGTCAATTAAATGTTGCTTAGATCGGCCCCATGCTTTCGTTGACCGTTTTGGCGTGCTCCCTTATCTAAAATTCCAAAAAAATATAACAATTTTCGTCAGTTTTCGATTCCCTAGGTTTTCGTTTTCCTTTTTCCCGCTCAAAGTTCGTGTTTCTGTGTGTCTCAGTCCGTTAAGGGTGTTATTGAAACGTTTTTAACTTTCCTAATTTCAGATCTGCTCCAGGCATGGACGGTCAAGATGCTCCCGGGTCAATGCAAGCCGATCGTGAGCGATGCCGGAAGAACATCGAAATGTTGCGTAACGACCTCGACAACCAGCCGCAATTCGTGAATGAAGGGTTGATGTCCTTTGAGTCGGAGACGATGGAAGAGCGGATTGCTCGGCGCAGACGGGTTGCCGAACTTCTCATGAAACGCGACGCTCCATTCCTCAATGACCCCTTAGCTGAGCCGCCTCCCGACGAGGGTCAAAGTTCCGGCAGCGCTACAGTCAGCCATGAGAACCAGCCTGTTGTTGATCCGAAGGTTTTGGCGTTTCCGGAGCAGTGTCCGCCTGGATTTGTGAATGAGGAGGTCGGTCTTCGGGATCCGAACCATGAAGGGCCCGAATTGGTCAGCCTCGCTGGCTTGGCTGCACTGGAAAGAGAGGGTCTAGATCGTCCGGTTTCGTATTTTGACATCTTCAAGTATGTTTTTAATTGATATTCGACCAAAATAATATATAAATCTTTTAGGGAAGAACCTAAGAAGCCACAATCTATGGAGCCTTGGTCACATCTAGTCGATACGTCTGAACTGGATGAGTTTCATCGGCGTCACCGGAGTAATCCTCTCCGTAAGTTGTTCTGCTGTTTTTTACCTTTCATTGACATTACTTTTACAGGTTCCCGCGAGCCATTAGATGAAAGTTATCTACGCGGAGTACATCAAGTTTATCGTCGACAGGACTACCGTTACGAGGAAAACCCAGGCTATGATCCTATGTTTGGCGAATCCGACCCCAACTTGCCGTCCCTGGAAGAAGCTCTCAAGCGTGATCGAGCACACCGAATGCAGCCACCTGTCTCGCAAGCAAATGGACAGAATGCTGGAGTTCACGGTGATATGCTTTTGCCACCGGCCCATGGTGTTCAGAAGCAACCTACTCCGATGGCGTCTGTAGCGGCCCCACTCACACCGGGTATCGAAAACTCCGCACCGAATTTTGCTGCATCTTCATCGGCTACCACGACGAAGCCTTCGACGCCCAAGAAGAGACCTTCGACGCCCAAGAAGAAGCTTTCATCGACGCCTACGAAGAAGTTTTTGGCGACGCCCAAGAAGAAGCCCTCGACCCCCAAGAAGAAGCCCTCGACCCCCAAGAAGAAGCCTTCTACCCCCAAGAAGAAGCCTTCATCGACGACCACCACGAAACCTTCATCGACGCCCAAGAAGAAGTCTTCATCGAAATCGCCGACTGTCCCACCGTCGCATGATCGACCATTTCGTTGCCCTGCATGCTCTAGGACGTACAAATACAAGCACAAGTTGAAGGAGCACATGAAGAAGTTGCACCAAGAAGTTCCTCCGGCTACAATAGAGAAGTGGTTGCAAATTCTGGGACCCGGGCTTGGAAAGCAGACAGCAACGGTTCCTTTCGTTAAGAAACCTGAACAACCGCTATCGATTGAAGACCAAAGTGCGCGCTTGCCGGCTGTGCCGCCTCCGGTCGTTCCGACTGTCACACCGGAACTGGCTCAACAACAACATCAGCCAATTCCGAAGGAAATCGACACGTCGAATGAGCCAATGAAGTCGCAGCAGCCGTCGAAGGATCACCAGCCCGAGAAGCACAAGCCAGCCGAAACCCCGAAGGCACCTCCAGTTGGACGGTTCAGATGCAACCGCTGTCCCGCGTCATTTCACTGTCCTTTCAAGTGGAAGGAGCACACCATGAGTAAACACCTTGACGAAGACCAACAACAAGTGACGCCAGTCGGTGAGAATGGACCAGTCTACGTCGGAAAAAGCGATCTTCAATCGGCTACCGTACCTCAAGTTCCGCAGTCCAATGCGCAGATGGTGAACCACCAGCCAGGGCAGGCAATGCAGATGCAGCATCAGACGCCATCCGTTGAACAACAGCAACAGATGATCAGCGATGGACCGGCTGCAGTGATGCGTCCCAATTCACAGGTTGTCAATCACCAAAATCAGCCAGGGCAGGCTATGTCGAGACATCGTCAGACTCAACCCGTGCAGCAACCGCAACAACCGATTCAACTCAATGATCAGGGTCAAAATTCCGGTCAAGGAAACAACGGCAACGTTATGATGGCCCAGTACAATGCTCCACAGCCCACTGCCACCTCCAATCAGCCAACTCTCCTTCAAAACGGTCAATATGATCACTTCGCTTCGGGAGCCAATCAAGTCTATCGTCAGCAACCTGCCACTCATCAATACGCTCAAAATGTGCCGTCGCAACGAATGTACATGCTTCAAAGCAATGGTCAGGGGGTTCCGGCGTCGCGGAATGGTCCGCGTCTGCATGAAATTAGCACCGTCTATGTGCACGTAAGTTCTTTCGATGACCCATTTAAGCAATACCCTCATGGTTTACATTTTTCAGTCTTCCGACGGCACTATGCGTCCTATACCGGCCTCCGATCTTGGACAATCTTCCACTCAATCGTCAGTCGTTTATAATGGAGTCACCAATAATGAATCGGACGAATACGACCTTCCGATCCCACATTCGCCCAGACTTCAACCACTCGGACGATACTTGCAGCGTCAGGCTATGTTGCGGACGGAGATGCCAATGGGTCATCAGGGTATGTTGCGGGCGGAGGTTCCAATGCCTCATCAGGGCATGTTGCGGGCGGAGGTTCCAGTAGCTCATCAGGCTAGGGGATCATATTCTCGACAACTTCCGCCAGAAATTATGCGTATTGTCCATTCTAGTATGGTATGTTTGTTCATGTTTACTTTGTTCAAAAATTTTACCTTTTGAAGTGGATTCAGGCTCGAAATAATCAAATACGCCCTGCCGTACAGCCCCAAGGCGGTTTGAACGCTGCTAATCGGATGCCCGTACCAAGAAACGACAACCCACCCAGCGGCCCAATTCTTCGACTTCCTCCAGGAGGGCGTGTCATCGGGAATATCCATCACAACCGGTTCAATCATCCGTATTTCATTCCAAGTAAGTGAAGAGTTTTTCTGCATTGAGTGGCATTGAAATGTGTGTATTTGTCAAGCTTGTTCATTAAAATGTGTGGTTTTAGATCGCCAAAATGGAATTCCCATCCCCGGCCCGCCCCAGGTTCGCCCCGCACTTCCAAATCTTCCTGATCATCAGGTTCTCGAATCGCGTCAACAGCTGAATGATGCCCAGCCAATGCAGCCCTCTCCCCAGATGCCGTCGTCTTCGCATTCTGATACGGTTAAGCCGTCTGAAAAGAACCTCGATTGAGTGTGCTTCCGTTAAGTGCGGCTGTTACTCTTTTTTATAGCATTAAAAGTTGTTCTCTAGAAAATGTTTATCTTTGTCCAACTTGTTCCATGTCTCTTTTTAAGTTTTCATCTTTTTTTCGTTTAACGGTTTCACACTTCACTCAGGATCAATTCTTTAACTTAGTTAAGTTGGTATTCTTCTGTTGGTGACCGTTCTTTTGTTGTTTTATCTGTTGGTTGATTTGTTAAAAAAATTTTGGTTTTCACTTTTTTGTTTATCTGACACCAAAAAGACCAAAGAGAGTTTGTAGTGAACAATAATTTTACTCATTAGATAGTTTTATAGAGTGATTAGTGACAGCAGTTTGTGCAGTTAGTGGAGTCTTTGATTGGCATCTCATTTCTTGTGCTTCTTAGCTGGAGGTTCTTCGGCCTCATCATCGGATTTGTCGTCGTGGTGGGTGGTGGCACGATCCATGGCAGCATCAGTTTTTAACGGTGCGTTTTTTCCATCATCCACATCCATCGGTGAACACGGCGCAGTAGGCGTCGAGGAGTCACCTTCATCCTCGGATTCGGACGATACCAAGCGTTCGAAAGTATCAGGATTGTTGTCGCGCAAGTAGTCTTCACATATCTGTGCTTCCATTCTATTATACTGCAGTTGCTCGTACGTACGCCAGACGGGCTAAAACGAAATAAGTGATATCTGATTGGCAATTCAGAGAAGTAAAACACTTACCCAATTCTCTCCCTGATAGGCAACCCGAAACATCGGTTTGCCGCGAACCTTGCCACCCTGCACGATGCGCAACAGCTGCATTTTTTTAAATGCATTATTTTTGAGTAACGAAATAAAGTTAACTAACCTTCCTGAAGGGAATTTTTTCAGTCTTATCTGTCGGGGCAGATTGAGATTCCGACATCTTAAATTACGACCAACTTCTCAAAAAAGCGAATAATGCAAATTCTAGGTGCACAACGACAAGTACGGCTTACTATGAGAAAATAAACGGCAGCACACTGACGGCTGAAATGAGCTTGCCGAAGGAAGCGACCGAAACTGACTGAAAGCTTCCAACAAAAATGTTGGTTGTCTGGGGGCTGGCTCTTTTACTGCTCGTATGATTCATCAGGTGCGGGACTGGAAGACTCAGGTGCCCTAGGCACCTTTGCGCAGAGCTACTTTAACTTTACAATTGGCAATTCGTAAATAACCAACAATTTACGGCTTTGGGGTAGGTCATGGATCTTACTTCACGGCCTACTGTTACCTAAACAGAAAATGCTTTACAACCAAATAATTAAGGTTGATATGCTAAAGCTGGAACAGGTAAAACTATAGCATAGCTTTGGTATTAACGAAAACTAGCACTGCGCATTAGTTAGCATAAATTTGCAATGCGACTTGTAATCGATGACACAAAAGAACGGGATGGTGTAAATGTGGCTGCTGGCAAGTAGCTGCCCGACCATCAACTGAACGGATGTTTCTTGCTGTTTTTAAGGTACAACGTATCCATCTCTATGTATTAGCCCATTCATCAAGGAGATGTATAAAGTTAATTTTGTTTATTTAAAACTGACTAAATAAATATATATAATGTCATGCTATAAAGATATAAGGCGCTGACCATAATAATATTTTTGTAACACCTTTTTTTCAAGTGTTTTCTTGACCGATTTTTTTTTCGGGTTACAACTGTCTGTTTTTAATGATAAAAGCTTCAAGTATTTTTTGTCGTTGTAATTAAGAACAATTAGCTAGCTAAGACGTCAATTCGTACGAGGACAGTAACGGGTCAAATTTTTCAAGTTTTTTTGACCATTTTCAAGTCCACGTTTTTTGGTACAGTTTTCAGTGTTTTTTTTGTCCGACATAAGCAGGCCACAAAACGTGTGCGCAAAAATCAAGTTTTACTTATCAATGGTGACTTGACAAGATAGGCGTACTCGATTGTGGTGTTACCTTCAAAATTGAGTAAAGAATTTATTGCAGATAAACACATAAACAAAAAATGCAGTTATAGCGGCTGCCGCCAAAGCTGCAGACTGAAGCAATGGCCGCTGCCGCCAAAGCTGCAGACTGAAGCGATGGCCGCTGCCGCCAAAGCTGCAGACTGAAGCGATGGCCGCTGCCGCCAGAGCTGCAGACGGAAGCGCGTAAAAACAACGCAGCAATTGAAAAAGACAAAAACAAGAAAAAAGCAATGACGTGAAACAAAAACAAAAAAACGAGATAATAAGCAAATGTATCGGCTAATGCAACTGAGTAATCGAACTATAGAAGAAACAATGCTAATAAAGGAGGTTCTGGTAACAAAGACGGTTGTGCACGTGCCAGGTGACGCATTCTAATCAGATACAACTGAGTGCCACAACAAAGTACTACGGATTCTTTCTTGGCCGACCTCGACGTTTCTTGACTGGTGGTTCTGGTGGTTCTTCGGCGTCCTTTGCAGCTGATTCTGATGGTTCTTCGGCGTCCTGTTCGGCATTTCCACATGTGCCCGGAAAAGCTGCGTTGATGAAGTTGTTTCGCACGGATTCGGGGGCCCATTCTTTCCAAATGTGGGGGTTCAACAGCCATTCTTTGGGACTTTGTGTTGTAGGGACGGCTTGAGGACGTTCTGGTAGTCGAAGAACTTTCTGCCGAATTTGATTCAGCAAATCATTGAAAGGCACCTTCTTGCGCTCGGCAAACAACCTCGGTACATCCACGAAATCCGCGTAATCAGCTAGGCTCATGCAACCTTTAATCCGTTCCAGAACTTTGTTGTGGCGAGTCATGTTGAACTCAAAGTCATCCAGGATATCGGGTATGTCGGTGGGTGATGGAACTGTCTGAAATGGGCTTTGTTAAAAGTAGTTTTTTGAAAGTTAAATCGAACCTTGAAAATGGGAAAGCTTGCATCAGGGCATTTGTTCGTCGTCAGGAACTGTTCAGAACGAACATAGCGCGCAACTCGCACAATAGGAGTGCCCTGTTCATCCAGAATCAGTTCGAACAAATGGTTTTTCTTGAGTTCGCCAGAAGTAACCAGATTGCCTTGAAACAACGAAGTGAAGTCGTAAACGGTGGGAAACAGTTCTTCGATTTCAACTGAGTCGTCGAAGTGAGCTGACACAAATCTTTGGAAAGCTGAAAACACGTTGTTCAATAACGATTTAACACACAGAAAAGTGAACTTACCCTGAGGCGTCGCAATTTCCTTGCTTGCCCATGCCGCTGCCAGTTGTCCAAAAAACCCATCGATGTCGATGTGAGTATGACCCACTTCGGACATACAAATGAAAATCTGTAAAAAGAATAAAGTCATAGTATAATGAAAAGCATGTTTTATAAAAACATACTTGCTTGATTTCCGGAATCCAAATCAACAACATCGCAAATACTGCTAACATTTTGTAGCTTTTATTGGAGGGGCAGTTGTCAAGCTGGATTGTAATGGTCTTGGGGATTCGATCGGCTGCCAGGAGCGATGTCAAAATTTGACTTGCATTCATGTTGGTTCCCATGGGGCAGGTGTCGCATACGTTCCAGAAACAACAGAGTCGGTCACGTTTCTTTTTGGTTCTAGCTGTAAGATTGATTTGTTTTAACAAGTTTCATTGTCATAACTTACAATGCTTGTGGATAACAGCCATGGTAAGTGTGCAAGTCAAAAGTTCGCCGTCAGCAATAGCCTTCGTTCGGCTTGCTCTTTGGTGCGGATACTTTGATTGTTCCTTCGACATGCCGTCATGTGCGATGCTGAGCATGGAATCACCTTCCCTGGACACCTCTTTCCGCAATGCATAATCACGTCGGTCATCCATAACATCTCGATGATGCTCTCGAAGCATCTTCTTGGCAGTTTCAACTGAGTCGTCTCGAAACCAGTTATTCATGAGTCCAAACTTGTATTGAACACAGGTGTTGCACTTCATTAGTGAGTTGGACTGAAACAAAAGTTGTATTAACGCAAAAAAGTGTTGGGATAAACAATGTTACCTTCTCAAAATGTAAGGTTGATTTAAGACGGTGCAACTCGCGGGTGACATTGATTTTGTATTTGATCCCGGGAAGCGCTTTCTTGATTAGATCGCTAAAAAGGAACAATGCAAACTCATAAACAAAATTTAAAGATATTACGTTCTTGTCATACTTGGTGGCATCATATATCCGGTTCCATTTGGTTGAGGCTCCGCGAACTTTGCTACTGTGTTTGCGATACTCGCAGTTCGTTCGATAATGGAGTTCCGTTCAATTTTTCGGCCAAGAGTTGCATGAGGATGGCTTTGTACGCACCCCATCGTAGCCTCTAAAATGAACTTGTCCAGTCGGCATTGTGGGATACCGTAGACGCGACGAAAAAACGTCTGACAAACAGGGACTTCTTTGAAGAACGGAAGAAACGTGTGGTTCTTGCAAAACGGACGAGCAAGGCCGTAGTAGATGTTGTTGACGGTAGTAAACATCGTCGCTTTATCATACCTAATGACAGGAAAGATTAAACGAGCTTGCATAACTGAGTACCTGTAATAGAATCGCATTTATCACTGCGCAAACTAAAAAGAAACATACGGAGAAAACTTCATGCCGCATCGGCTACCACAACACCAACCAAGTAGTAGTTCATCGACGGGAATCAGTTTCAGTGACGTCATCGAACAGAAGTTACGGTAAGCCAAGTCAACGATGCCAACATCGGTTTCATAGAACAAATCCTCGGTGAACGGATTGCGGGAGACCCCGATGAAATCGCTAATCTTTTCACCATTTCCTTCGCCGGTACTGTTGAGTGCAGTTTCTTCAACTGAGTTCCTTGAGTTAATCTTGGCAATAACGTCTAGGATGTCAAGTTCCTCGTCGACGCTAAGCCCGTGTTGTTCAACCATTTTATCAACGACAGCAACATCCTCTGCCATTTCCATAATTGAAGCATTCCGTCGCGGACAGCCTTCGTTGTAGATATTTGGGGGATTGTCGTCATCAGATGGTAGAAGCAACTTTGAAGAAGCACTTGAACACTCGCATGCCATCTAAAAAACAATCAAAACAGGTGCAAGTGTGTAATATTTAAGTACATTATGGGTAAGTTTACCAATGATAAGTAAACTGAAGAACAGAAACGTGCATGAGTTTATTAATAAGAAAACATCAACTGAGTAAATTTCGCAAAATCACAAACAATTAAGACAACTGAGTAGGTGAAACGCTTTTAACCGTTAGACGGATTAGGACAATCACTGAAGTTGTGTGCGCCGTTGTGTTTGTAACACAAAGCTCGACGTTGAGGAGACACTTCAGGGCACACCTTGTGGTTGTGATCCAAACCACAGTGCCGACAGTAAATTTGCCTTGGGTTCGGACAGTGACGGCCGACATGCTCCCTGGTGTTTATGAAGCAATTATTGCATCGCGCAGGAAGATGATTCTCCGGGCACTGTCTGCGACCGTGTCCGTAACGAAGGCAATGGACGCACAAATCTGCAAAAAACCAGATTACAATTCATAAAATAGACAAGTTTTAAAACTTACGAAACGGACAGGTACTGATTCGATGACCGTATTGCCAACAGTGCGCGCATCGAGGGTCCCGTGCGGTACATGTGCCAACTGAGTGCACGTTGGTGATACATCGGGAACAACGAAAAGCTTCGACATTGACAATGTTGAATTGACCCCTTCTATGAGTGCTTTCGTACTCGTTCCAGCCATCTGTCCGACGCAGCTGCATATGAACTTGCGAGAAGTCATACTGAGAGACTTCTACGCCTTCGTACATAGGGGGATAGGGCGGCGGATTATGTTGAGGAATCGTGTACGCGGTAATGGCCCAGTCATACCTCAGTTCCCATGATAACTGTCCAGCACATTTAGCAGCGCGGGCGGCATACTCTTGAAGAGCCTGTAAGAACTGTATTGACAACGCACACCAAAGGAAATATTAACTCACTATTATGTTGCGGCTGTACTGCCTTTTCAAGTCCAATAACTCCATCCGAACTGTTCGAAACAATGGACCCCCGGGGCTGTAGAAGTAAGTCGTGGATTGCAACTGAGTTAACAGGTGATCAACCATGCTTGTCACTGAGTCAACCAAACATTGTTCCTCCGTCAAGGGGGCTTCATCAGATGGATTCATCTTGATTATACCTGCAAAAAAAGACGTGATGCAGTCGACGATGTGATAACTGTAAGATTGCCGCCGGTGGCAGTCAGACTGTTGTCATAAACAATGGCAGTGACATTGCTAGAGGTTGGGAAAGGGCGCCCAGGAAAGAGAATCACACCAAAAGAAAAACATACCAACTGAGTTTTTACCGATAGAAGTACGTCCAAAACGGAATGGATGGTAATGCCGATACGCTGCGAGCACACTGAAACGAAAACCGATGATAACCGTTGTTTGAACGCTCGATCAATCCTATGAGCCCCCTACGAATAGCAACCATCGTGACGCTCGCGCCAAGCATGCCGCCACCGGCAAAACAGTCGACTGCGTTGCCGCCAGCGGCAACGGCAACGATCGCCAACGGCAATGCAGTCGGTTGCAGCGACAAGTGCCGATAGGAGGGAGCGGATCGGGCGAAAGCGCAACGACAATGCTGGGATTGGGGAAAGGGCGTCCGCGAAGGCAAATCACATCAAAAGATAAAAAAAACACTTACCAACTGAGTTCAGCTGTATCCACGAAGGTTGACAATCGTTTTGGAAGCGGTCTCTGAAAGTTTTTATATATAAATTGAGCAAGTGAAAGATCGAATTTGGCTTACCAGACAGTTAGATCGAGAAGGGCGATGGGTTTGATAGCAGTCAATGATCCTGGAAAACCGGGAGATGAAACGCTTTTACAGGCTTCACGGACAGGAAAACGCGACGAGATTGGTACCGAGAAAACGGAGATAATAAAACTTGGAAAGAAGGAGTGAAACTCGTTTGCAAAACGAACACGAAATGCAAATTATGAAAACACGACGAGTCCCCGGTTTTCGCGGTGAGAGCGTGCGTGCGTGCTGCGCTCTGCGCCAGTTCGTGTTTTCATAATTTGCATTTCGTGTTCGTTTTGCAAACGAGTTTCACTCCTTCTTTCCAAGTTTTATTATCTCCGTTTTCTCGGTACCAATCTCGTCGCGTTTTCCTGTCCGTGAAGCCTGTAAAAGCGTTTCATCTCCCGGTTTTCCAGGATCATTGACTGCTATCAAACCCATCGCCCTTCTCGATCTAACTGTCTGGTAAGCCAAATTCGATCTTTCACTTGCTCAATTTATATATAAAAACTTTCAGAGACCGCTTCCAAAACGATTGTCAACCTTCGTGGATACAGCTGAACTCAGTTGGTAAGTGTTTTTTTTATCTTTTGATGTGATTTGCCTTCGCGGACGCCCTTTCCCCAATCCCAGCATTGTCGTTGCGCTTTCGCCCGATCCGCTCCCTCCTATCGGCACTTGTCGCTGCAACCGACTGCATTGCCGTTGGCGATCGTTGCCGTTGCCGCTGGCGGCAACGCAGTCGACTGTTTTGCCGGTGGCGGCATGCTTGGCGCGAGCGTCACGATGGTTGCTATTCGTAGGGGGCTCATAGGATTGATCGAGCGTTCAAACAACGGTTATCATCGGTTTTCGTTTCAGTGTACTCGCAGCGTATCGGCATTACCATCCATTCCGTTTTGGACGTACTTCTATCGGTAAAAACTCAGTTGGTATGTTTTTCTTTTGGTGTGATTCTCTTTCCTGGGCGCCCTTTCCCAACCTCTAGCAATGTCACTGCCATTGATGAACAAGTGTTATAATTGATATTTTGTTTCAGTGTGTCACGACATCTTGTCTATTCCAACCCCACTCAGTTGAAACATGGATGTTAAGAAGGTGCGTATGGATGTGCTTCAAATGAAGATGGTGAGCTTTGGTCTCAGTTTCTACATCGAAGGCCACAGAAAGCCACCGACGGCTGACGTCTACGAAGTCTTCAACTCCATTCAACTGTGTCATGACGTCGTTGACGAAGAATCTCCATCAAGGTTGCGGGATGCTTTGCAATCCATTGATGAGAATGGTTTTGCCCCCAGCATAACTCAATGTTATGTGAACGCCTACAACTTAGTTGGCACTCCATTGGATCAGCGGTTGTTGAAGCACCACCAATACATTGACTACTGCTTCAACAAAGCTAGCGTGCTCGGCAATGCTTTGGTCGAATGTTTGAATGCGTATGCCACGGTAAGTTCTATTTCGATGTTTTGAGGGCTCAATTTGTACAAATTGGATACCTTTAGGTTCATGTCCTCCTTACCGGCTCTACACTACAAGGGACAGTTGACAATCGCAATGTCGACTGCGATTATATTGCCGTCGTGACGTCTCCATGTACTCAGTTGCTCACTCACTGGCGTGCCATCTTGCGTGATGCTTTCCAGGCGGAACGGGCTCATGCTATTCCGGCTGTGAGTTTGTTTGTGTTTTTGTTGTACCTCATTACCTGTGGATTCTTTCAGCGAAGTCTTGTTCGGCTCCAAAACGGGGTTTACAACGGCATGCCTTTCTACCAAATGGACGTTTCGTTTAAATACGACACCAGTGCACATGAGTTTGGCCGTGACGTCTGGGCACTTCCCGCTAGAACTCGGTTGTTGATCGCTGACATCAAGAGTGTGCTGAAGGCAGCGGGATTCATCAATCCTGCCGACAATTTTCTATCTTCTGCTGCTGTTGTTGTCGCCGTCATGTGTTACGAAGCTGATGTTCGAAATGGCCTAACTCAACCAACATCCGCCGAAATGTTCAATTCGTTCTGTACCTGGTTTAGTCAGTTCGACTTCGACAGATACGGCATGCATTCGCAACATGGAACCATCCCAAAACCTGAGAATGAGTGAGTTATTTTGTTACCATGATTGGTTTCGAAGTTTTTGTAACATTGTTTTTGCAGCGACCACAGCGCCGTTATCAATGAACATGTTGGTGGTTTCAACGTTGCCGACCGGCTTTTCGCGTTGAACAGGGACATTATCCAGTGTTATCTCGGTGTGTTCGGCCGTCTTCACCACTTTGATTACATGATTAGCCATCATTAAGTCACTTTGTGGCCCAACTCAGTTGCATTTATTAAGCTTTTTTATTAGTTAATCCTTATTACTTAGTTGTAACTTTCTTACTTAGTTGATTAAAAATAAAGTTCATTTAAAACTTGTTGTCTTCGATTTATTATTAGGTTTTAATCCATTGTTATATTGACATCAAGTTGTGCGCCACCATGAGTGGTCAGATTTCCTTTATTGACGCATGTGTTTTGCAGTGTCATCATGAAACTGCTACTGAAACCTGATTGTACTTTTACAAAGGTTCAGGATCCGAATCCAGACGTAGATCTGACAGGTAAATTGAGTCTTGATACTTCGTGTTCAATTGTAAGTAGACCGTTTTAGAGCTCACCATTTGCTTGGACTCAGTTGGTATAACATCACCACCGGAAGACCTGTACCCATGTAAAATCATCCTCTACGACACGTACAAACTGCGTTTAGCACAGGTTGGTCCTCAAACTCCACAGACGCCCGTTGCTGTCAGCGAGATCACATTGAAGCAAAACAAAACAGCGTCTGTAAGTTTATTCATTGCACTACATAAAAAAACAAACTGATTTTGTAGGTTTGTTGTGAAGGCGTAAAGTACGATGGCCCTATCGTACAGGTCGCACAGATGATGCTCGACGGAGAGACGTCTGAAGATTTCAACTATGAGAAGTTTTTACGTCATTACAGTGAGCGCATTTTGAAGTTTTATACAACATAGATCAATTGTTTTTGTTTCAGTATCCTGCATTCCCTACTCAGTTGCTTCCTCATTGCCTTCTTCGAAAGTCTCTTCGTCAAAGAAGCGCACAACCAACGCTGGCACGACGAAGCAACCCAAGAAGGCAAAGGTTTCTACAACTAAGTTGAATGTCGACGCATACGAACAAATGGCAATGAGATGCAAGGAACGTATGGGGTGCGATGAAGAGATCATTCAGCTGCATCACCTGAAGCACGACTCAACAGTACGACCGCGCAACACTCAGTTTGTGAACGACCTGAAGAACGTGATGCTCGAGGGCCACTGGCTGAAGTTAGCCACCGTTTTCTTTGTTGTCGAAGATCCTGCCGACAAGGGAACATATTTGGTAATGGATGGTAATCACCGACTCGCTGCTATGATTGCCTACAATGACGAGCTAACGGCTAAAGGCCAAGTGCAGGGAAGGATGACGAGTGTCAACTGCTACGTGTTCAAAGCAAAGAACGCCCGCGAAAGGATTGAAGCTGCGTTCAAGCCTATGAACATGCTGACTCAGTTGCCTGTAGCGGCTTACCGCATGGTATGTGTTTATTCTAATTTTCTGTAGTTACAATGAAACACTGTAATTGGTTTACAGGCTAAACTTGTTCGGCTCTATGTGGTTTCCGTTCATGGACGTCTTCCTTCGAATCGCGTTGAGGTCCGAGCTTTTCGACTGTTTGCTTCCGGAGTGTTCCAAGACAAGATTACAATCCCCATTGTTTCGGTTGCTTCATTGGACGCAGACACTTGGGACAAGCTAACTGAGTTGGATTCTGCCGAGACGTCAAACAAGTTGGATCTGTTGACGTCGAAGTTTTTTGACACTTTTCTGAAGGCTTGCAACCGGGATTTGCCGAAAGCAATTGCTGTGATGCAAACGCTGAAGACAGAGTCCACTGAAATTGTTTTCAAGGTAAGGGGTTCTACGTTTGAATGTTCAGAGGGAAAAAAAGATACATTTTTCAGAAACTCCGTGAAATTCCTTCTAATTTGCTCAACAAACTTGCTGGTAAAGTTCCTCACGAGTGGCAGTCGAACGAGCAAGCTATTTCCTATCTGACTGGTGGAAGATCCATGACCGCAGCCGCTTTTGACAAAGTGTTGATCAAAATGCGGTAAACGAGTCTTACGTGATGTAACAAGTTGTAAAAATAAGGTTTTCAGGTTTGCAAGTTCCCGAGCAACAACCCAGGACAAACTCCGAGCCAAGTGCACAGAGTTTTTGAAGGAAACCACCAAAGGCATCCCGTCAATGCGATACGTTGAAGCAGTTGAAGATGGACTGACCACCCGTCCGAACGTCTTTATTTTGTACGAACCTTCGGTAGGTTGACAAAGTTAGTATACAACATTTCAAAGTCAAAGAACTAAGCTTTTTAGACCACGACACTGTCACTGATTGACTCAGTTGTCAAACACTCAGTTGTCATTGTTCTGTCCCAAAGTTCCGAGATGCCCACTATCTCGTCGAACAAACCAACCATGACGTTTTCCATTATGATGCCGATGTGTTGCATTGGTTAGTTTGGAAAGCAACAGTTTGACGTATTTAATTTTACTTTACAGATAGCGGGACAACCTTTCCCTCGAACCTTGTCTTCGCAGGGCTTTATCACCCGAAAATCCCTGACGATCCCTACAAGGAACGTTGTTTGGTTGAAATGGCGATTGAAAAGCAGCTGATCATTGGTCGATGCATTCCTTTGGCGAACGTTGACGCTCTCATAAAATTTGCTGATACCAAGCAAACAGCGATGGTTCTCGGACTGTCGAAACAAGGTGAGCATCATGAGGGCAAATTACATTTAACAAATGGTTCATACGACACCCCTTTTAGTGGCCGACGCTTTCCTGCCTGAACTGCTTAAGTTTAAAACCGTCATATTTGGACTGAATACGGAGCTGAACGAATTAATCGACGGGCAATACGCTCGCGATTTGCTTAATCAGCTGTTGAAAAACGACCGGAATCAGAACTCCGACGAAATCAATGGCAATGAAGAACTCGTCAATGAAGACACGATGGACTTCTCTAACGTCTCAACCGCCTCCAGCAGTTCGGTTGTGTCTACCCAGGATCAATAAGCGATTTGAACTCTCTACTCAGTTGTATTTTGATTGATTTTTGTTTCATTTATGTTTCACGTCTTTATTCTTTTTCATTTTTTTGTTTTTGTTTCACGTCATTGCTTTTTTCTTGTTTTTGTCTTTTTTAATTGCTGCGTTGTTTTTACGCGCATTTCTGCAGCTCTGGCGGCAGCGGCCATTGCTTCCGTCTGCAGCTCTGGCGGCAGCGGCCATTGCTTCCGTCTGCAGCTCTGGCGGCAGCGGCCATCGCTTCAGTCTGCGGCTCTGGCGGCAGCGGCCATTGCTTCAGTCTGCAGCTTTGGCGGCAGCGGCCATCGCTTCAGTCTGCAGCCATAGTCTCATAGCTTTTATTGTTACTTTTTACTGTTTTGTGTTTTGCCTAAATTTCATAAACGTTTTGGTATAACATCTGCACAAAAAATGACATAACAAAAACGTTTGATGCAAAAATCAAAAAAAAGCTGAAAAGGGCGCCAAACCCCACTTTTCCTCAAGACCCTATTTCAGGTGCAGTAAAGACCGCCGGAAACGTGAAATCTGAGTGAAACAAAATGACGCGTGTAATTTGGACAGAAACCCACAGCACAGTGTCAATTTTGAAAACACACATATTTGGTCAGATTTTACCGATTTTTTTAGCATGAAATTAAGCAACTTTGTTGGTCGACATTTACGGTGAAAAAGTAGTGTTACAAAAATATTATTATGGTCAGCGCCTTATATGGCAAAGGTTAAATAACTTGTAAGCTAATACCATTAACAACTGAGTTTAGTTAGTTTTGCTTGGAACCCAAACGTTACAATGATCTTGAGGAGCATAGGCGGAGCCAACAGGGCAGTTGAAGGCACGTCGGAAGGCAGGGAAGTTTTGAACTGTGCCGAAAACGCGGTACTCCGATGGTGAGTGAGGATCAACCAAGATCTGCGTGTAAATAGTCTCATCCTTGGGTCGAGGCTGGCACCAAACTTGGGCGAAGGACAAGAAGAACAATTGATCGTGGCTGAATTGGCTGTAAACACGACCAGGAAGCTGCGGATCGGGACCGTTGAGAGCGACCCATTTCTGGTAGGCATTGTAAGCGGAATGAATGCCACCGTTGTCGGCGGTGTTTTCACCGAGCGTGTTTTGACCGTTGAGACAGTTGGGCGCAAACGAGGAACTATTGAGCGGGCAGAAACCGTCGTATTCTTCAACAACGCATTCGGTCATGTTTTTGAAGGATTGAGAAGCGCTATCAGACATCCATCCGACGAGTTGTCCAACACCGTTCCATTGAACGCCTTCATCGTCGAAGCCGTGAGTGATTTCATGGCCGACAACAAGACCAATAGCACCGAATTTCATGGAAGCAGGCCACTGGGGATCGAAATAAGGTTGCTGAAGGATGCCTTCCGGAATCGTGATCGAGTTCAATTCAGGCTGGTACCATGCGTTGACTGTGCCAGGAGGACCAAGGAAGTTGCTTCGATCCGGAGTGTCACTGGTGAGGTTGACAAAGTTCTGGTAACTGTTGAAGACCGTCAGTTTTTTGATAAGTGTAACGTAGTCATCATCCTCGCTGATGTCTAACTTGTCATGATAAGCGTCCAATTGTTTGTTGTCCAAAACAAATGACGGATAAGCGACGTTGATTTGCAGATCGCTGATTTTGCTGCGTGCTCCTGCGAGTGTGGTTGCATCAGCGGAAATCCAGCTCAAGTCCTCAAGCATGTTGTGCATGGATGACTTGATTGCGTTGATAACTTTGCGTGTTTCACTAAAAAAGGCAAAATTAGTTTTGTTTTGTCTTTTGATTTTTAAACTTACAGGTCAATACTCGTCCGGGCATCGGCAGTTGGATACAAAAACTCTGTGAAAAAGCGGGCATTAGCATACTGCAAATACTCCAATGTCTGTCTGGCGCACTCAATATCGTTGTCATTGACGGAAACGATGGGCTTGAAAGGATCCTTTCGCTTCAATTTTCTACCAATCTGCAGGTCTTCTGTTACGATGGATTCGTATTCCTCAATCGTTGTCGCGGCATTGATGTAACTGCTTTGAGATGCGAGCAAGCGATAGTACAGGTATTTTGCGGTCAGGTCAGCGTCCTTCAGTAATTCGGGCAACTGACTAATAGCATCGTATTCTGCGATCATGATGTAGTAGTTGTCGACGTTGGTATCATCGACAAAGTTAGCGCCGGTAAATTTAGACAAACTCTGAAACGTCAATCTTGTTTAGTGTCAAATAAATTATATCTCACCGAAATATAGGTCTTCCAATCAATGAAGTTAAGCTTGGGATCAGTGTTAGCATCCTTTACAGATACTGCGTTGTTAATCCAGCGTTTATAGTTTCGGCGTGAAGTGTCATCAGCACTGTAAGGCTTATTTGCCAATTCTTGCTCCAAGGCAAGAATTTTACTAACGGAATCAAGATCGGTAACGTTTGAGCGGCGTTGAGCAGCATATGTTTGGATCAAAGTTGTAATTGTGTCATTAAGCTTGGGTTCAGTGATGTTCCAGGCGCCCTCTTGGTAGTAACTCTTCGAGTAAGTCACCGTATTCTGATCGATATAAAGGACAAATCCTTTAGGGAACTTTGTTTTGAAGTCATCGTTCGGGCGGACGTCAACGAACGGTGTCAGAAGCGTATCTGTGGCAAGGTTAGCGCTGAGATATGCCAAAGCCTGTGCAAGTTGTGTTGCGGTAATGGTTTTAACTGGAGCAGCACCGTCAAACCAATTAAAGGCAATACCAGTTGCCTTGGTAAAGTCATCAATAACTGCTTGCACAGCGTTACCTTCGGCCGTATCATTGGCGAGAGTAGGAAGCTGTTTTTTGCACGTGTTGTAGAAAGTTAAAGTCTTCTTGATGGCCGATGATTGGAGCATATTGCTATTGTCAACGCCACTGTTGAGGTTTTCTAACGCGGTAGCCATGTTTTTGTAGTTCAAGTTACGGAAAACAGTGAAGCTAACGGGGCCTTCATAAGCACCGCATGCGTATTGCCAGAAGTTCTCACATGGGTCAACGCTGAAGTTGATGCTAGCGCGGAGGAAGGCTTCTGCCTGGCTGTAGCTGGTGTAGAGTTGCGGGGCATCGGGCTTGACAGCATCGGGATTGGCAACGTTGACTTGGTTCGGCGCCACAGTCGAGTCGGTGATGTTGACTTCGCTGATCCAGACATTGCAGTGATCGGCAGGGGCGTACGCCGAATCAGGAGGGCAGTTGAATGCATTTTTGAAGGCTGGGAAGTTTTGGATCGTTCCGAAGACACGATACTTCGATGGGGAGTGCGGGTCAGTCAGAATTTGGCGATAAGTGGTAGAATCGCGCGGCTTAGGTTCGCACCAAACTTGAGCAAACGACAGGAAGAACAGCTGATCATGGGTGAAACTACCGGTCAAAGATCCTGGCAACACGGGGTCCAAGCCATTGAAGTTAATGGCATTACGGTAGGCACGGAAAGCCGAGTGGATACCACCATTGTCGGCAACGTTTTCACCAACAGTTTGTTGACCATTGAGGCAGTTAGGAGCGTAGTCGTTCGACAACGGACAGAAGCCATTGTATTCATTGATGACACACGCAGTCATGTTGTCGAAGTGGGCTTGAGATTCGGGGTCCAACCAGGTAATGAGTTCACCAAATCCGTCCCATTGAGTGCCGGAGGAATCGAAACCGTGGCTCAATTCGTGACCAGCGACAACACCCATGGCACCATAGTTGACCGATGCGGGCCATCCAGCGTCGAAGAACGGTTGTTGGAGGATGGCAGCAGGGAAGGAAATTGAGTTCAATTCAGGCTGGTACCAGGCATTGACGATACTTGGTGGTCCATTCCAGTCTTTGCGGTTGGTTCCGTTCGTCAGAAGAAGCGCATCAAGAGCAATGATGGTGTTGAAAGCACTGATCTCGTTGAGAATGTCGAAGTAGTTGTCAGTGGCGCTGAAGTTGCCAAGCTTCGCATAATAGTCGGAGAGCTGACCATCATCAAGGATGAAATCGGGGTAGGCAATGTTGCGAACGAGATTCTGGATCTTTTCATACGCACCCTTCTTGGAAGAAGCCGACATCCACCACAGTTGGTCAATCATAGACTGCATGCCGATCAGAATGCCTTCAACAACCTGGCTCACAGAGCTGCGGACAAGTTCACGCTGTTCCGGACTGGAATAAAAGGCATCAATGAAGATACGAGCATTAGCATATTGAAGTGTACTAATTGTCGCACTAACGCAGGCATACTGAGTTTCGGAGATTGGATCATCATCAACCGAACGACGACGGTTTCGAGGTCGGATGCCACGAGGAGTCGGACGACCCTTGCCACGCTTACGTTCCTTTTCGAGCAAAGCCTTTTCAATCATTTCATCTCGGACAATGTCTTCCTTCGAAATGTAGAAGTTCTGGTTAGCGTACAGAAGACGGAAGTTCAGATAGTTTGTCAATGTTTCAACGGTGACATCATTGGTAAGGTTAGTGTTGACCAAGCTGACGAAATTCGGCTCATAAACACTGAAGTAGAAGGACGGCTTCTTAACGTATGCCTTGACTTCGTCACTGCCGCCAACAACATAGTCGTTCAAGTACTCATTGACGTCGAAGTTATTGTATGCTGCATTGAAGTCTGCGATTGTCGTCGGGTTGTACGAACGGGCGTTTTGCCAGCGAGTCTTATCATCAGTCATGTAGGAGTTTGCCAACAAATACTCGAACTTAACGATATCGGTAATAGCGTTATCGAGGGTTGTGGAATCCAAGTTGGCACCAACTAATTCTGCGTAGGCGAAGAAAGTTGTGTTGACTTCGCTGTACAAATAGTTCTCGAAATGGTCAAATGTATCTCCAATGTAGTAAGTCCACGGCAAGGTAAGAGAGCTTTGGTCAAAGTAGAGAATGTACGGAGTATGTCCCTTCGGATCGACCCAGTTTGTGTCGACGTAAGTTTGGAACAGTGTATCAATGCCGAAAGAACCGCTAAGCACGCCGATGTATTTTGCCAAAGTCTTGCCATCTGGGAATGGAGTGTCAGTGGTGTTGGTGCCATCGATCAACGGGAACGGAATTCCTGTTGCTGCCTTGTATGCATTTACAGCGTCGGTGACGATTGTGGTGTTAAGTGATTCGTGGGTATCTTTGTTTATACAGCTTTGATACAAGTTTTTGATGAGTTTCAGAGGGCGCGGCTGTAAGATCACAAAGTAAATATAAAATAAAATAAATAAAAATTAAACATACATCAGAATCGTTATTCTTCGACAACGCCTTCGACATTACGGCGGCATTTTGACCGTCAATAACGTCGAAGCCAATATCGGTCTTGAAGTTGCCGCAAGCATATCCATAGAAATCGTTGCACGGGTTGAATGAAGTGTTTATCGACTGCTCGAAGTATTGAGCAGCTTCACGGTACTTCTGAGAACTGCCAACCGGAGCCGGGTACACATTGTTCAGGTTCGAAGAATTGGCGATGGGCACGCTATTAACGTTATTCTTGTCCTTGTTCAAGTTGAATACCTTGACAAGAGTCACGATAGACACACCTAGAACCGCGGCTATAGCCACGGCCCCGACGACGAGACCGATTTTATTCGAAGCCACCATCCCGGTGCGGCAATAACCAGGAAGAGTGTCAGAATTGGGCCATTGCCTAACTGTTAAATCACTGACGCCGCCCCAACTGATAACGAAAAGCGCAATTTTGCACTAAGCGGCTCAGATTCATCAGTGTTTGTCTAATTGGTGCGTCTCCAAGTGATTCGGCTTTTACTTTTCTTTAGGTTGCATCAATCAGACATTTATTCGCTTCGAATGAAGCGTTTTTTTCATTTCAATCTAAACAATGTGGCTTTCGGAATGTCCTAATTCTAAAAATGTTTCAAATTTTAATTAGTTGGGAACGTCTTTGAATCACTTTCATGGACCCACGAACAGCTTTCCTTATCACCGCTTTTTCATAGTGTCTCTTCCAGTGACCATTATCACCGCTTGGAGGTAGGTGTCGTACAAAATGTACTCTCGCTCTTGCACTGATTCCAATTATATCAACTGATAAAGGCCTGGTCAACTTTCACTGGAAACATTCAAGCGCTAATGATTTATTATAATTAGGACCACTAAATACTATAACAATATGTACAACAATAATGAGACTTGGATTTAAGTGACATACTCTACACAGGCAAGATGTTTTGAGACATTATTGAGCAAGAAACAACAAAAATTTAAGTGAAATGCAATCTATCTACAGAAATGACGAAGTACGGAGCGAACGCATGTTTCGCACTTAACCTCACAGCACCAGATAAACTTGCATTTGCATGGTTCTTCTTTGAGCTCGTAATGAGACGTCCATCCACGTCCGCAACACAGCTTTTGACAATGCTTTTCGTCGTCACATTCACGACCACTGGAGACGTACATGTCTTTGAACGAAGCGGCATTGCAGAAGTCTGGCGAATTTTCGAGGAAAACGAGGTCGTTACGAGCTGCGCGACGCATCCGAGGGTCCTGGGCGCTGATGTGATTGTCGAGGTAACGTCCTGCACGTGGGCCCGCCACAGTGGTTTTGAATTCGTCGACACGGACCATCAAATCTGATGAGTTTGGTTTGACGGTGACTTGGTGGGCTTCCTCGTACTTTTCTTTAAGTGCCTTCGCGAAATCTTCAAATGGTGGCACCGTCTCCCAGCAGGTCTTCGTGACACAGGATCCAGAAACGCCGTGACACTTGCAATGTTTGCGCATGGATTTGCTGAGGAGCTTACGACCGGCACGATTATTATGGAGGTTCATCAATGCTCTGAAATGATGCGAGAATGATGAAAGATAACGACATACATTGAACATCTTGCAAACAAGACAACGACCAAAGACAGGAAAGTAGCTTACCGTGGTTCAGACTGAAGGCGCTTTTCAACAGAGTCGATAAATCTACGACCAAATGAGTTTCCGTACTTGACGTTATCGGAGCATCCGGACCAGACGTAGTCCACACCATCGACGGCATTGGTGCGAAGTTGTTTCAGGTAGTCTTCTTTCGGCATTTCACCGCAGCCACAATCGGGGAGAAGACCTTTGGCACAGGCTTGGGCAACAGCATGACTCACACCAGCCGCGGTGATAGCGTAAACGTAAGCCGATTCTTTGCTGGCAACTAAAGAAAAAACCGATTAATCACACTTTTTTTTGGTAATCCGCGATAACATACCACTTGAAGGTGTGTCGCCAAATCCGCTATTCCCTGAGCAGTTCCAATGTTCACCCGCAAACTGAGATCGGCACTCGACGAGAGCATTCCGAAGTCCAGCAATCACAGCTCGCATTGCATCAGGATTGTGGTAACACAATTCACGCTGACGCGGCGACAGTCCCGGAAGTGCATCGCAATCGAGCGGTTGTGGTTGTGTCGGCGTCGATGAAAGGTGACTCAGTTGCCTGAAAACATTCAAATTTTGTCATGAATCTGTCTATCTTGCTTTAATCTATGCGCGCCAAGCTTGGATTGGCATTTTTATAGCTTGACCCTCCACAAAAAGCCAGGCGGGCGGCACATCTGCTTTGTGATTTCGTTCTATTTCTTCGACATGTGCACACCTGGTTGCGGGCTTCGTATTGTATGCGCGAGTTTTTTACGAGTTCCCCTCTTGGCGGCCGCTTCCTCACACCCTAGCATTTTCCTTATGGAGGAAGCCATAAACCTTAATGCTTAGGTTTAGGTATGGTTTACGATGGGTATTCTGCCTTTGATGAAATTGAGGCGCAGCATGGCCCTGTAGACGACACGACCTTCATCTGAGAATAATGGAAAATGGTGAAGGTGCGCGAGAATCAAAGATAAGGCAAAATAATTCCATGCTATTATTCTTCACCAGAAGGGCCTGTCTAGGTCTTGCGTTTTGATGTGGATGGGATTGGTAACTTGCGAGGTGTGAAGAGGGGGGAATGTGCGGAGCGTTGCACAATCCTGCGGGGATCTGGCCATGAAAAGCGTGGGAGAGCAGAAGCTGGTATGGGTATTGTATTCAAAAAGGAGAAAAACGTCAAGTTTTCGGTGAATCCCTTTGTAATGACATCAATGTTATGACCGTGGGAACAATAAATTATTCAATTTTTAGCAAAAAAATGTTAAACAAAAAACACTTACCACCAATTTTGGGCATTTCCAAAATAAAAAATTGATAAAAATAAAACTGATTTAAGAAGCATGTTGAAGAATCTCTGAAATGAGGGATATTTCACACCATGGATATCAAATATAGAACGAATCAAAGCCAACCGCGAAAGAAACAAACAAAGAAACGACCGGTTTACATATTGTTAAACAAACATTATTTTAAAAAGCATAACTCAACAGCGACAGACCGTATAATACCACCTATCCATGACGAGTACTGTGCGTCCAACTGTGATTATTCCCGGAAAGGCATGTTTGGTCTGACTCTGACTGCGTCGCCGTCCATCGAGTTTCTGACACAATCCTGTTGTTGGTGGTTGAGGAGTGAAAAGGCGGAGCCCCTTTGCGCATTGAGGCACACCTTCTGCGCAATGGTGAGCCTTGCCACCATGTAGGTGCCCTTGTTCCTCTGTTCGAGGGGGCATCCTCAAGGGTGACAACACCTCAAACAGGGTAAACGATACCCCTTAAGATCAATTACGGGCCATTGACACGATGTCTTGAGAGCCTTCTGTAGTAGCGGTGACCCTTCCTGGGGGCATTGCCCTTTTTGAAAGGTGTGAAATGGGATGCTTTTCGCATATGGTGAACAGATGCATTCTATGTTCATTGCTAATATGCGTCGATAATGTAATACAGGTGTTGGACATGATTAAACGTCGGTCCTAACACATGTTGAACAATGCCAGGTGGAACTGATGAAGACTTGACAATAACAAAACCAACATTTGGCCGTCCATGTTCACTCGAGTATTTATAGGCCGAGGGGATCTGTTCGTGACACCTCTCATCAACGCCAACATGTCGCACATCGTGCCGTCAGCCGCGGCACGACAATGAAAACGTGAAACAAAGGGCGGATGGATGTTCGCATCGGTGGTTTTAAAAACAAAATGTAATGAATGAATGCAAAAAATTAGCCTCTGGCACGCAAGCTGTTCCAGACGAGTTGGCAGCCATTTGGTTCTATGTGAATTCCCATTGTGACAAGTCAAACTGCGGTTCCAAAACTGTTCATTTAACCCTATTGTTAACTGGATCTCGCGGGTCTACTGTAACTGGCCAACATGTACCCCCTCAACGAATCTGTCCCGCCAAACTACGACATAGCCCATCATCGCATGGATGCCGGACTATACTACCTGGGCTTGACCGCATTATTTGGCTGGACACTGGTCGTCGTATGCATGACCAAATCCTTCTGGACTGGCGCTGTTTCTTTCAATGACCTCACCTCCCAGGATGAAAACAACATTACTCCGAACAAAAGTTTATTTGTAACAAACAACTCAAAATCGGTCAAGCCATATTACAGTGTAAAAAAGTAAATCAAATTTGTGAAGTGAGCGACGGAGAGGTGTTTACTTCTTGCCAGACTTCTTGATGCCAGCACCGCCTGTAAATATTACAATTAATCACTAGCCTAAATGTATATTGCAAATAGCCGTACCCATGGGGCCCTTCTGGGAGGCCTGCTTCGCCATCTCCTTCAACTTCTTTTGCTCCTCGAGCTGCTTCTTCTTGAACTCGATGTCCTCCTGCAAGAATTTGATCAATAAACTTGTACCAAAAACAAAAACTGTAAAACGCACATCGGTGAGATCGCTATTGCCCTTCTTGGGCGCCTTGAGTGGCTTCAATTTACCTCCTTGACGGCCGGACATAATTGGAACTGAAACAGCGATCTTTTAAGAAGCGAAGAAAAACAAAAATACAGCTAATCAGACGTGAACCGCGGCAAAAAATGTATATAAACAAATACATGGAGTATGGAAGACGTGAATCAGCATGTGGGCCCTAGTAAAAGCTCAAGCTCTGCGTTTATATTACTACTTGTTTGACAGATTTATTATATACCCGCTAATGCAGTACCTCCCAACCCATTTCAACGTGAAATTCTTGAATCTCGGATATTCTCCAAGACCGTTTGGAGTTCAATCAACGTCGGAAGAGTGTATCCAAGAAAATGAAGATATCCGAAAAATTATGGATGAACTTATTGAACCATCTGATGCGACTAGATCCCATTGCTATCTGTATGAAAAGACGCTGAGTATCTGCCCAAGATATCCGCATTTTGACAAGTTTAGAGTCTGCGAAGTTGGATGTGGTTTAGGCGGTGGAATTGAATGGATTCCAAGGTGGGCAACTTTTTTATAACTGAAGTATGAAAATCCATTTCAGAGCGCACCCAGAGATCTACCGGATCGTAGGCATCGACCGCATAGCTATCGAAACGAGTTCAGGCTTGCTCATGAAAGGCGACGCAGAAGATCTGCCCCTCGAAGACGAAAGCCAAGACATGGTCGTCAACGTGGAGAGCAGCCACTTGTACAAGAACGAAAAAGCGTTCTTCATGGAAGTACATCGTGTGTTGAAAGATGGGGGCTATCTTTGCTGGGCTGACCTACGCTTTCCCAATGACGTAAGCGATCAAAAGTTCAACTTTATATATAAAACTGTCTCTTTAGATGTCCACAACCCTGACGATCGCTCATGAAGCTGGATTCAAGCTTCTTTCATACGAAAACATCACAAATGAAGTGTTGAACGGTATTGAATACACGTCCAGGAACTATGATCGCTTGTTGAAAAAGGTAAGCAAAGAAAAATATATAAAAACATGTGACCAATTTCGTTTTTCACCTCCAGGCACCTTGGTTCGTCCGTATCTTCGGTGAAAGCATCAGAACTACCTACTGCGCCCCTGGTACACCTACATATAGTCGATTTGCTCGTCGTGAAAAGATATATAGCGCCGCTTGCTGGCAACGGAAATCACCAAGCACGGAAAAGCGAGGACGAGATTGATCAAAAACCAATGCTAGCGTGTCGGACAAAAACTGCTTTCATCGCTATTTTAAACATTGTAGCTATACGTAGGATATGTCGCTACGCTTAATGATAAGTATTAAAGCTTGTAAGAAACTGAAGTGGATAATAAAGAAGGAAGAAAACTGTAGGATAAAGCTAAAATGTGAAGAAAGCTGCAGAGACAGCAAAACAAGCGAGCAACAGGTGTTTGGAAGCGCGGTATTTCCCGACGCGAATAAAGGGTTGGGGACACTTGGCCAGACTGGTTGTTGACATGAGGCTGGTCGAGAGGATGGCTCTCGCTTTTTGAATGTTGCGCTGCTTTCTTACGTTCAGTGCCGTTGGCAATGTTATAGGCACAGTAAGGACTTACACATGTACAGTTTTGACAGTTAAAGAATGCTCAGTTTCGGCTTTTTTGACTCAAATTTTTCAAAAGTAAAAAACGCTTCGATTACACAAGACTCAACTATTTACGCAAAAACAATATCAGTTTATATATATTTTTTCTTTTACAACCATCTAATAGCCTTCCTGATGGCTTAAAGAGTCCCTCGATCTCATAAAGACTGCCATTATCGACCAGTTTTTAATATTAATAGCGAAGTTTCCCCAATCTTCCAGAAACTTCCCCGCGTTTCGCACATGTCCGATCGCGCGCAGCTTTGTCTATATATAATAGCTGTCATTAGCTTTCAGTAGCATAGATCTCCAACATTCACAATGGCCGCAGCTCCCCCTATCTTTGCTGTTCTCGCCAGTGGACAACTTGTGAGTTTTACCCATACAGGCTTCAACTTACCTCCAGTTTATATATAATTACATGCTTAAACTCAGTCAGCTTCAGTTTATATATAAATTTCCCCCCTTCCAGGTCCAAACCAATTTCCAACGCTTAACCGAAACAGACTTTGTCGTTGACATTCCGAACGCCAATAAGCTTAACCACATTGCCATATTTCTGAGCGGTGCCGAACCCTTCCCCGATGGCTTTGCTGGTTCGATCTACTTCCGAATCACGGGTCCCGATCCAAACTGGCATTACTTGGGTATGATCTCAAATGATAAGCCTAGTGCTTTCTTCCGAGTCAGTGGTGTATGTTAACCTCCATATTACCGACTTTCATATACATCTTACCATGTATATTTTCAGTTGAAAGAGGGCGGCAACCACAACAAGTTTTTCGAGGCCCAATCTTCCATCGCTGAAGCCGGATGTGCGCAAGTCGGTATCACAGTCGAGCCATACGGCGATGCGATCGGTCGCAGTCCTCCCACTAACACTGCCGTCAGTTCAACTTCATCGTTTTCTGAATTCCAAGAGAAGGCTATCCGGAATCTGTTGAACTTTGTGGAATCTTTTGCCAAATACATGCCCAACCCTGATAACCCGGCTCGTCGTGAGTACTTTGTGCCTGTGAACAAGATCACCCAATGGTACGATAACTTCAAGCATAGGCTTACGATCGATCCCAACTTTTGGAAGACTCTTAGTACTGATTAGCTTTATTCTCGACCACAAACATGTTTTTAAAGGGTGATACTTTTGTCATAAAATGCGAGTACTTACAGTTAAAAGAGAGAACGTTTAAGATATAGGGAGATGAGGGATGATATAAAAAGTCTTAAAGGTAGAGATATGAGGGATGAGATTAACAAATTCAAGAAGGTAGAGAGTTGAGGGATGGTTTTAAAAAATCTAAAAAGGTAGAGAATTGAGGGATGAGATTAGCAAATGTCAGTAGGTAGATTGGTTGTAAAAGTTAACCAGCCACACGATACGATCTGTTATTGGGACGCCGCACCCACTCAGTGATCCGGGGATCTGCAGGAGCCCAAGGTGGGAATTCGAGCAGGTCTCGACGCTCGGCTTCAGTGCTCTGATTGAGCCATGTTATCCATAATGTTTCGTATGGCGTCTGTACTGGTTGGCGAAGTAACACAGCTGGAACTCCAAGCTGTTCCAACTGTTCTCTGCGAATGCGTTCTCGCTCCCTCAGGATGTGGTGTTGTTGCTGAAGGATGCGCACCGTATTTCGGTGGTCGGATGCAGCTGGCTCTTGGACTGGGGGCTCCTGACGCGGCGCTACTTGCTGCTGCAATGGCACGATCTGTTGCTGTTGGGGCTGTTGTTGGGGGACAATCGCAACTTCGAAGGGGTTTATGATAGGGTTCTGTTGCTGCATTGCCGGTGGCTGTTGCGGGACAATCGCAAGCTCGAAAGGATTCTGAAGCGGTAGTATTGGAGACAGCGGATTCGGTTGCTGCAATGGTTGCACAGGTGGCTGTTGGGGTACAATCTGCTCGAACGGGCTTCGCTGCGGTACTATTGGCGATACCTGATTAGGCTGCTGCAACAGCGGCAGTGGTCCCTGTTGGTTCTGTACTTGGTTTCGAAGCAATTGCTCGAAGGCCTGTTGATGCGGTGCCGCTGGGGGTTCTGGTTCTGGCCACTGATTGGGTTGCCACAGTATTGGCATGTGCCGCTGAGCCTGCAATACATCTTGAGGCCGTGGCGTCGGAAGTGGCGGAGCCTCTTGCCGTAGTGGTGGTTGCGGTTGTTGCTGTACCTGTGGCACTGCTGGTTGAGGCAGAAGATGATTAAACAGCGGCAGGGCTGCCGGCAGCAGAAGTTCTCGAAGTGGGAGATCTTGCCACAGATCGTTAAGCGGTTCCAGTGGCAGAGGCAGAGGTTGGTCAATTTGCTGCTGCACTTGTGGCGCAGGATCGAATCGTTCCGGCGACGGCGCCGGTGGATGCTGCCATTGTTCCTCCTGCTCCAACGGCGGTGTCGGAAGCTGCTGTTGACGATCTTCAATCGCCTGGAGCCGTCGACGGTAACCTGACACGTCTTGAGGGCTGAGGAGCGGGTATGTCACGCCGAGCATTTCGAACAATTGTTCCGGCACATATCGACGAGGGTTCAGCCGTGGCTGAATCGGTGGGTACCGATGTCTTATTGGAGGGGCTTGCTCGAAGGGTGCTACCCGATGTTGCTGATTTCCGACCCCAGCAGAACGAGTATTTCGTCGTTCAACTCGAGCATTTTCTCGACGTGCGATGCCGCCGTCGTTGGGTTGTTGCACCGGCATCAACGGGGGGCTCTGCCAACGTTCCTGGTGTGGTTGTTGCACCGGGGGTTGACGCTGGGCTTCAAGCGCTTGGTTCAATTGCGGGGGCGCCGACAGTACCGCGGGCTCTTCCAGGCGTTCCCGAAGTGATCGCGGTCTTGGCTGTATCGGAGGCTCACGGCGCGCTTCCGGACGAGGGACTTGCCGAGGCAAGAGCGGTGGGAGATCTTGGTGGGTAATCACCTGAAATATCAGTCTATGCTTATCACATTAAAAAAAACAAGGAGCAACATACCATGCGGGGCCTTCCTCGTCCTCGTTTAGCAGGGGTTGACGGAGCGGAACTTTGGGGAGCCATTACGGTGGATTCGCAAAACTAGTGTTTCTTACTGTATCCTAAAGCACCGTATACTTAAAAAAATTTCAAACGCGTTATTTTTTTTTACTTCAACACGAAATTTTAGGCTGTAGCTACCGTAGTTGTGGTTTGTCAACTACAGTATCTCCCGGACAGACGTGCTACGCGTAATGGGTTCTGGAAGCCTAATGACGCTTTTACTGAGTGCAACCTTTTAAGTTTTGCAAAAGGTGTGTCTGCGTACATGACAAAGCGCAACACTAATTGCCTGTTCTACGAAGGATGACTTATTGCCGCCGGGATTTTGGGATTTAAAAAAATAGACATGCGACGCAGCCGCCTCGTTATAAATAAAAAAACGAGTAAAAGTCAACCCACGTAGGAGGTAAAGGCAATGTAATTAAGCTGTAGGGATTTGGAAATCGTAGCCCCGTAAATCAAAAAAATACATGGGAGCACTTTGACTTTAAACTTTTTTTTAAAGACAAGAGCAATAAATATATGACGCTTGTTCGTTTACTGCTGATCACGTATGGCCTTATTTTACAGAAACGCTCGCTTTTTATTACAATTTACAAGCGCGGAAACATGGGATACAATATTATGTCAAGTAAAGTATTTTAGCCGCGTTTTTCACAGTGGAACGGAAGTTGAATACAAAACTTGAGGACAACATCGCGCGCGGCCAATGTAACGCTACTGTGGCCGCTTTTTAAAAACTTTATTTTTATAATTTATTTCTTTACTTTGTTGTTGGGGATGAGAAACAAATTAAAGGATTAAGCTTGAATTTTGCGCAAGGCTTGACGAAAAATAGGGTGAAGAGAGGAGACGAGAGCAGCGTAGCCAATCTCAGGTGGCTAATGGCGGGAGTAAACGTTTGGATGCCGCCGCCAACCTGGGTGGGAGCCGTGAGAGGTAAAGCCGCCGTTTCTAGGGCATTTAAGCCCGCCTATTATGATATTAAGAGCACTGCGACCGGTTGAAGAGCGGAAGGCACTGAGGGCGGGCATTTAATAGGCGAGAGAACACCATACAGTCATTTTAGGGGTGATAAAAACTATCACTGTTGGCACTGATAGGGAGGGTTCTGTACCATTATCGCAATGCCTATCACGCAGCCGCAGACCGAACTTAGCGGGGGAATGCAGGGGTCACAACTTATGACTTCGAGGTAGCTTAGACTCAGTTTGCCGACATCAGATTAGAAGGTGATAGCACCACCCGCGCCGCGCACACATGAAAATGCACTGCGATGGAAAGTATCACTGATAGAATGATCATTTTATTTGCGCTAACGGCACGCAAAATAAATAGAGTGAATATTCCGTATGACACCAGTGACATCGATAATTCTTTTGCAGTGATACACTGTTAAAATTTTCTTGAAACCCTTAAAAAAGTAATTTTAACTGACTACGGTACTATCGGAGGTGGCTTCGTCGAAAGACGGCATTTCTAGAAATGCTTTTAAAATGACAAAGAGTAAAAGGCTATAACTTTTCCACTCATAACGTCTATAAATATCAGTCTGCTTCAGGCGAGCAAGGCAAATAAAAAAATTCAGAAGCACAATTATGGCGCGTTAAGCTTTGGGTTGTCAGGGCATGGCATATTTACGCGTGCAAATAGAAAGGACAACAACAATCTCCAACATTTTGTGTAATGGGAACCAAGTACTTCCTTTCTAAAGTTAGATACGAAATAATTCTAGCTAGTCATCGTAAAGTGCTTTTATAACATTTCACTTTCGATTTAGTTCTATCCTATGACTAAAAACTACCGTATAGAAAGAAAATCACGCTGCACCCAATGTCACATAAAATTGAAAACACTTTCTTTTGCATTTTTTCAAAACCTTGTGTTGCAATTTCTAAGACTAACTGTTGATCTCCCAGAATGGGTGTCACATTCGACCTTAAAAGAGGCGTTTCAAATGCTGAAGTACTTTGTTTTCCGTTGTTTCTCAAAAAGACTGCTGACAGTTATTGTCGGCAATCGGAAAGGTCACTACTTACGGGCCATCTTCGAGGAACAATATTCTGGATACACGCAGTTCAGTTAGAATTTTAAATGTTGTGCCACGTATAATGTGGGTCTGGTTGTTTGGTAGTAAATAAGTCAGATGAACAGGGCGACACATTTCGAAACAATAAAAACTGGCCTACTGGTAATAGTGGTGGCAAGGGAGTAAAAGAGTCACGTAAGTATTCCATTTATTGAACTCGGTTAAAAACATCTATTAATCACCAGATAAAAGCTACAAAATTTAGCCAAATAAGTGAATGAAAATGATCATAAAATCATATTCACAGGTTAACGTTGCCATTAGTTTGTCGGGAAATCGTATCGCTTTTAATAGTGCTACTATTAAACCGTAGTAACGCTCAAAATGCCACCGATAGGCGCAGCTGTGGGGTCACGGCTTCCATGGGCCAGGAACTCTTGCAGCGTCGTAAACTTGTCGAAAAGCTGCCGACCAGAGCGACGCATTTGTTTGCGGTTTGAAAGTTGGAGTATCATCTGAAAAATGTCATTTATAAGAACTTGGCTTATGTATTTTGTATTGTTTTCCTTACCTGTTCAGTAGGGTTGACAGTCTTGTTCATAGCATGCTGAATTTTATTTGCCTTCTTTTCGCGCGACCGCTCAAGATGCCGTTTGCGTTCTTCCCGACTCCAAAAACGCCCCGCTTTCAATTCACTCGCTGCATCGTCGTCCGTGCTGATACCGTAACGCTCTTTGTTAAGCTGTTCCTCGCGTGCTTTAAGCACCTGGTTGCGCATGGGCTTCCGAGTGATGTAGCAGGTTCCGTCGGCACGGCGTTTCACTTTCCATTCATACTTTTGCGGCGACTCTGCTTCCTTTATTGGTCGCGGTGGCACATTAGGTGGCGGCAGACGCTTTGAAGACCCAGGTGAACTTGTGTGTTGACTATTTCCACCCGCCATGTTCATTCGGAGAAGTCGTTGCTGTAGGGCAATGGTTTGAGCAAGGTTTTCCGGCGATGTGTACATGATATCTCCAGGCTTGTAGGCTAGCTTTTCTTGCTTCTCAGAATGTTGCAGAGTGCGATCACGTTTCGGTATGCTGGAGGTCGGAATCGGCGGATGGGGTTCAACAGTGACCGATGTCATCGGACGGAAGTGAATAGTGGTAGCGTTGCTCATGGGAGTCTCGATAGTGTGATACGGATGCTCAGAATTTGGAGACAGTTGGGGTTCAATAACGCGTTCACGGGTCGTCAGATGGATTGGACGGTGTTGACGTGGCACACTGTGCATCCCAGTCATATCAATGACATGAGCATACTCACCCTTCATCGGTGTACTTCGGCAACTGTCACCACCAGTATTGTATGCGCTTGAGGTCTGATCGTCCTGGGCAAACGTACGGAAGCGGCCGTTGGCAGTCATAACATTAGAATGGGCACCATTTGGATAGCCGCCATTCATCGGAGTACCTCGGTTGCGATGATCATACCCCAACATAGGCGAGAATTGAGGGTCATGGAGCTGGGTCTGTTGAGGGTAGAATTGTCGTGCCGGCGATGACGTGTTCGATGCCATTGACGGTGTCGTGTTGAGTAATTGTCGATATGGAGACTGTGGTGCCGTCAGTCGATCAATGGTTGACATGAGATTTGTTGCCTGCTGTACCTGAATGTCACCAGTTTAGCCCCAATCGATAAAAACTACAGTAACAACCTGTTGTGCAACTTTCTTCTCCGCATTGTTATGTTTGCTGAGAAGTCGATCACATTCAAGCCTAATTGTTTCCATCTCCTTTCGCAGGAATGCCAATTCATGTTCAAGCGCTTTATCAGCCCCTGGCGACGGCTTTTCATCGATTCCACCACCGTTTCCTGCCAACTCTGCCGTAATTCCGACAAGATCTGGGTCGGAATCAGTAACTCTCGACAGCCCTGAGTCCTTTTCGAATCCTCCTGAGTTCTCGGTCATTTGTCCATCACCATCATCATTCTCCGGGAGTGGGCTCAGGTTGGTTGAATTGGCATGATTGACGAGTTGCTGCAGATCGGCATCCGTGACATTTGCGATTTCTTCATCCTCGTCATTGCTGTCCTCATTTTCGGGCTGAAATGTTTTTTTCTTAAGTAAGCGTAAACAAAATTCCGTGAAGGTTAAATTTAGTCCAAAAGTCCCACCAAAACAAGACAGTCATACTTGAGAAGCTCGATCAATTGCTCCAAAGAGACCATAACCACAAATCACTACAAAATAGACAGGATTTGATACGAATAGAAATACGACTACGCGTTCGCGTTCGCGGAAGCAAGACAAATGCGCAAGACTCAAATTTTGTTTCTAGCCTGGGGCGGCAAATTAATTAATTTGAGCGCCAGTAGAGCAGTGCCGTACCCGTCTGACTGGCTCCAATTTGGATATACTTGGAAATGGCAGGAGGTGCGCGAACAGAAGTAGTGCGCAATTCCCATTAGTCGGAATGCCACAACTCATCCGTCGAATCCAATTGCCGACCAACTGGCACCAATTAGATTATGCAAAACCGAAACAACAAAAAAAGATCATCATTGCTTTATCGCTCATCATGTTGGACTTACTGGCAGCTGTGGCTCGTTTAAGTCCATCCATCATGCCGATGAGCGCTTAACTTCCTACTTTTCTGACACTTTTGTGTCACGACAGGTCCCTCAAAAACTTTATTCACCCCAAGCAGTAGCGGGCCGCAAAATCAACTTTTTGGATAATGGTCCTCGTTCGTTTTCAGAGGCAGGCGTATGGGCACCAAGTGTGATGATTTTCATTCCCGACATCGCAATTAGCCCATTTAGTTAATGGCGCAATTTAAATTTATAGCTTTCAAAAACTGTTGCATTAGCGCGTGCGGAAAATGTGACGGATGCAATAAATGAACCTCTCAAGTAGTTGTCAAAATGGGGTACGACGGGGGTGTTGGTATAATGGTGCAACAACCCCTTTGATGATGGACATGAAATGCCGACTTACCAATCTCGGACGTGCGAGGAGCAGTGTTATTTCATCGGCATTCATGTTGAATTGAGCTACGGCTTCTTGACGGGAACTGACGTTGCAATGGTTAACCTGAAATAAATCAGTTTTAAGAGGGCTTTAACATAACAATGAAGGAAGGCATTGATAACAAATGTAAACAAGAACTTTCATGGGAAAATGTTTGAAAAGAAAAACACACCTGCAAGATTTGATCGCCGACTCGAATACGACCATCGGCAGCGGCAATACTCCCTTTTTCGATCTGAAAAAGAACAAAAATAAGCGGTTGTTATGAATGAAACACAATACTCTGTCTAGGGTAAACTTCTTCCTGCCTCACTTACTTCACTAACAAAAATATCAGCATCGTCATACTCGTCGCAGTTCCCATAACAAAGGGTCAATCCAAGCCGCCGACCGCTTCTAGATCGGCGCAATGTGATCTCCTCATACTCAAGTTGATAATCGACGCCGGTCAATTCGCCGACCGTATCCATCCTGAAATTAGGCGTCTAATTCAGAACAACGGAACATTAAAGATGACTGATTTCTAATTTGAAAGTGGTGTGAAAAGGGGCCGGTCTGACAGATAATAGCCAAAATTGTTTCTTTTTAAAGGTGTTTGTCGGTCTGAGCCGTTAAGATGAGCCGTAGTGATGGGCGAAAAGGACAATTGTCACGAGCAGTGACAAGCCATTGTGGCTCAAGATATTGAAAATAGAGTTATGGGAGCACGAAAAATGATAAACTGGAAAGTGTTCGTGATGGGATTAGTTTGAGCTGTCGGAACACCGTGTGCATGAAGACAGGTGTCGATGGTTGAAAAATGCGACAATCCCTCAGAACAGGCACTAATGGATGTTGGTTGGCTAATGCTAGGCACAAAAAACAACATCGTGGCGAACTTCCAGAGGGAGGTTGCTTGGCGTTCGATTGTTGGATTGTTGGGGGAGGGGCAGTCGGGTGCGCACTATGAAAATGTACCGCAAAATGAAAGACTGCGGGAAGCACGCCGAGAGGCACCGCACCACCAGAGAGATAAACGGGTGGCAGATCCTCGGGGCTGATGGCAATTTTTAAGCGCCCCGGCCCCGTGAACAAACAACGGAACGCCGTTGGTCGAGACGTAAAAATTTGTTTTGTTATCCCGCATTGAGCACCATTAATTTGACGCGTCTTGGCAGGTGATTGTGAGACGCCTGCTGAGCTGGCTGCATGCTTCAACCCCATGTGCTGTGGACGTAGGCATTTATCCCCTCAAGTTAAGGAAAGGAAAACAATGCCAGGTCACTCACGTCAATTCCAAATCATCTGGTTCACAATCAGAAGAGTTCAGCGGGTCGGTCTGAGTAGCTGCGCATCTGTAGTCTTCGCTCTCGACCATCTTGACCTCTGCGTAATCGTCGGTGCCCTGGAAACCAAAACATTAGACAATGTGTCTCATCCTCGCTAGTCAATGGTCGTTGCCATCACCGCCGCTCTTCGAACGAAGGTGGTTCGTAGCGGTACATGACGATAGCCGTGAACAAGTCTCATCAATCTTAGGTCAAAAATGTTGCGTACATTTTGTTTGGCACTCTTCTAACATAGCGGCAAATTTTTTTCCCAGCGCGCTGACAAAACCTTGATTTATTGACTTTCCCGTATTATAAAAGCCGCAAATTTTGACAAGTAATTGGATAAATGGATTAATGTGGTCAAAAAGAAGTAAGATTCAAATGCAAGCATGTCTGACTTTTAAGGAACAACAAAAAGGCTCAACTTGCACTGCGCTTCGAAAGGGGTAGACAAGGGACAAATTTGATAACTGTCGCCCGTGAGGATGCCGTACTTAGTGGCAGTTAGTAGGATATCATTGTCAAGTTAAACAGATCGGTGCCTAGGGACTTCCTGCGTGCCAAAGTCGTGCTTTTCTGGCGTCGTTCTTTCCCACGCAGGCTTTGTGCTGGATCGCGACTTACAAATGGGCAGGGATAACGACGGGAACGGGACCGTGTTTGTCGCCATAGGGCATGCGAGTGGTCTAAATAAGAAGCACAAGGGAAAGAAAAAGCGTAGTGAATGAGTTTCGTAAAAGCAAGGACAGCGCGAAGCGCGATTGCGTGACGATGCCGTCGATTAATTCACACCATGGACTGCCGTCCTTTGTCTTTTGTAACGGCAATGACGATGACAAGAAGCTGACTACGAAGAGGTGGCGGTATTTGTTTCATTATGAATGAACAAGCTTGTTCGCGCTCCGAAGGTCCGAAGGCCCGAACTAATGTTAGCATCTTCGAAGTCACAACGTCTCTCTACCACGCCCACAAAAAATAGGGTGTAACATGGTGGCTTGCTCTCCAAAACAAAAAGCAGTGAATGTGAATGCGCGAGAGAGCGATGAAACGTTGTTGTTAGTAGCTACCAGGCACGGCAAAACTACATTACCAGATCAAAAAGCTGGCCCGCTAGAGGCCAATCCCGTTTCATGGGGACTGCCGGCCGGGGCCATCAAAAAGACACCGATGCCGTTCATGAAAGGCAATGCTGGTCGTCGCCAAGCACGAATTTCGCGCACAAGAAAGGATATCCTTATGGTTTCGTGGCTGGTAGCAACGGCGAAACCACTCAAGACCTAAACAGCTGTTTTAGCAGCGACAAAAAACGGCCACCCGCAGCGCGCTGCTTCCGAGATCCATTTGCGATGAATTGCTACCGTCAAACTGGCACACGCGGAAAAAGTGTATTATAAAACTCAGATTAATTGGAAGTAGCGATGCGGAAATCTGTGTCCTGACCAAGTTTCATCAGCGGCGCGAAAAAAACGTCAGATGCATCAGAGAGACTAGCGTAGCGGTCACTTTTTTCATCGTCGAACGACTGCCCGCTTCGAGGCATGGCCAACAGTTGACCAACCCCAGAGGAATCAGCGTCAGTAACAAAAATTGCAGTTAAAAAGTAGCAAAAGCATCGATAATCGTCGTTCAGTGCGCAAAAAAGCACGCCATCCATGATGCCGTGTCTCTCGGGAAATCGGAATGCTTGAGGACAAGCGCCTCGGGCCAAGTATAGTATGCTCGTGGAGTGTGCATAAGCTGTCAGAAATGGAGTCCTAATGACGCGAGCGGGAAAGGGAACGGGGAAATGGACAATGGTGTACAATACAATAGGTAAAAGCTGCAAAGTGCCCGACGCAGCAGCTTCGCGCACAAGAACCATCACCATCTTTGCTGCCAAACATTCCGATCGACAGACAGCGTACAAAACTTCGTGGCGTAAACAAAAGCTTACATTAGGCAAGCTCGAACACAAACACATTTGCATTTTGACGTTTGTGAGACTGTCGCGAAGGAGGAGGGAGATATAGTACAGGTTCTATGTATTGTTTGAAGTGTCAGAGCATGACATTACGTGAAGTTGAATTCGGAAAGTTAGACTTACCTTTCGCGAACAACAGAAAAAGCGGCCCATCGCCAAACCAGCTGCCGCTGTGTTGTCAATGGCAAAATAAAACTTATTACTTTTGACTTAGTATTTTTCTCACAGCATTCGGAATTTCCATCTATAGATAGACACGCGAATTGAGAATTAGGTACGCCCTTACCAGGCAAAGAAGCAATTGGTAGGCGTTATTACTGTCCCCTAGTAAAGGCTACTTTTATTATACCTTTTTTTTAACATGCCATGATGAAAAACAGCGTAAGTGCGTCTTGTTCACGGTCGAGTTAAATGCATGCCACGGTGGTCAGAAGGTTGAGTGAGCTTCGCGCGGAGCGGAATTGATGAAACTCTCTCCTGTCGGAGTCAAACGAGGTCTACCACACAGAGCCGTGAATAAAGCCCAACATCGCCGCAAGCACTATGGGTCATTTTCTCGTCAAGCACTATCGAGAGGAAAAAAGCCGAGCGCAAAGCATCCGTAAAGCCATTCGCGCCCCCACGGTAAACGAAAAGGCGAAAAGCTTTGTCATGTCGTAAAATCGGATGACCATGGCCGGTTGGGGTCTACAGCCATGCATCTTATATATAGCCCTTTGTATACAGGCGATGGGGTGGCATTAAATTTTTTATTAAGGGCAAGGTCTTTGATTGCAGCCGTTTTTGGGGATGAAGAAAGAAGGCTTTTCGTTTTTTTGCCTGAAGGAAGCAAACAACCGATCAGCGAGGCCCGAATAAGAGCCATTAAATTTCACACGTTTCAAATAAAGAAGACACAAACAATGAAAAACGTGGATATTTACCTCAGAAACGCTCAATCTATCGGTTAAGCCGCTTATGTCAATTGATAATGGAGCCGAGGACGACGAGGTGTCACCGTCGCCTTTCTCGCACTGAAGTCGCTGAAAAGAGGACGAAGCCGTGAAAAAGTGACTCCAGTCAAGTGTTGCCATAAAGAAAATTAGTCGCAATGGAAGCCTACCACGAACTCAGCCATTAAAAACCGCATGGTGTGCAATTCCGAGGCGAAAGTCTGTTCCTTCTGGCCGAAAAGCTCACTGAAATTCGACAATTCAAACCAGCTTTTCGCGTTCCGATCACTCGGATGCCCTCAGGGCGTAATTGATAAAAGGAGGTCCATATGCCTGGGGCTGAGAGAAACATGTGGGAGTAGTTACTCAGTAAACGAACCTCATGTGTTCAATGTGGGACTCAAGACGGCCAATGCGATCGGCCTGTTCACGGATAAGATTTTGGAGATCGCCTTCGACATCTTCACTGGAGGCCATTCTTACCGTAGTTTGCTAAAAATAGGTGGATGTAGCCACGTTTCAACGTATAAAATTGACAGCAGCAATCGAAATAATGACATAACTACGTTTTTATGAACCCGACTACCCAATAAGCTTGTCAAGAAATCAAAAATTTTCCCAATTTCGACAGTTGTAAGACATCGACTTCGGCATGAGCACAGTCACGCATTTTGACAGGCCTCATCGTCGAGAATGAGTGCGCGCAAAGAAGACCAATCCAGTTTGACAAAACCTTACTGGGAGGGCGAAAGTAATCCCTTCGATTTGTCATTGTCACTCCACGATAGAGAAACCCTCGAACCACGAAGCACCGAGTGCCAAGACTCCTCCTGGGTTAAGGCCATCTACGCTTCGACGGCGCTGTCCGCTGCGCTCGTCAAGCGGGTCTGTCTTCTCCCACCCTTCTATTCTCGTCGAAATCTCGATAAGTGCGGGTCCGTTCGATGAACCCGACCGTGCCCTGAAGCAGCAGATGGCCATTTTAACGTGGAAGCGCGCGCTCCAATACTTTGCCCTCATCGATTGCTAGGGTAGGCTACATATGGCCTCTGAGATCAGGACAATGGAGGCAGGGTGGCAGCTAGCTGTATACAAACAGCCTAAGGCGGTGTAGTGTCATTGTTTGTGGTCGATCGGCGTGCAAGCACGGTTTTATGCGAATTTTTATTCATTTTGTCAATTGATAATTGGCGTCGGAAAGGAACGACGTCAGGGAAAGAATGACGACCTCGTTTATGGCGATCCCAATGGCCCATTATTAAGACTAATGAGACCTGGTTTTGAAGGGAAACATATTTCATCGGATCCGGCTATTGGCGCAAACTACTTTGGGACCCGACTGACCTTCTTTCGCGACGTCGTGCCACTTCCGTAACTTCAATGGCTTCTATTCCCACCGTACACCTGAATTTATATTGCCCTAAACATGTGCTTGATCACTCTTGTCACATATACAATTTTATCGCCAATCAAATTCGCATCCGTCTCAAAAAAACCAAGACAAATATGGTATCAAATCTCATGACACGACAACCATGAGGTCAAAAGGCCTTGAAGTGATAAAGCAATGTAGAAACTATTTTTTTTATTTCCGCATCAGATTAATTTTAAATAAACGCTTGACAAGTATTCCGAGAGAAACCCGAGTCAAGAGCTACACTGTACACACAAAACACTCGAAATGAGCACCAGGACGTTGTCAATCAGTCAAGATGCACGCGTCATGAAGGTGAACTTCACGGCGATGCGTGCATACTCTTCCGCGCACTCGATTCCGTCGGCGGAGGCGACTGAGCCAAAAGCTTGCTCGACGGTATGAACTCCTCTTCATCGAGCTTGATGGTAGGCACCGGAGCGGCCTCGAAATGGGTCGGAACTGTAAAATAAGGCGTGTTTTCACAAAATTTAAAACATTACAGTTGGGTATACCAGAAATTTGTCAAAATTTATGATCAAAGTTAAGAAAGTGAGAAAATATCAAGTAAATAACCCGTATACAAAATCGGAGAAAAGGTTAACCGAAGTGTTGGGGTACCCAAAGGCCTTTTGTAGGTTAATAAACAGTGTTACGGCAAAGGGGTATCAAAACAAGATCGAATAAGGCTAACCTTCAGTAGATTTTGTTGCTGAGTCCTTGTTGTCCTTAGGCTTCGAAGCTTCAGCCTTTTTGACCGCCTGTTCTTGCTGGGGCTGTTCGGGCTGGGGCGGAGCAGGACCACCTTCATCTTCCTTGTCCTTCTTGGTCTGCTTCTCCGCGGCATCGGTTTCCTCGGCCTTCTTGGCAGTAGCAGTGGCATCAGCCTCCACATTGGCCTTCGCCTTGGCTTCATCAGCCTCCTTCTTCTTCTTGGCGGCTTCATGGACTTCACGCTCGGACTTGAGGCCTTCCTCAATGCTCAAAATAAGGGCCATACGCTCCTTGTAGCTGACGCTACCGCCCTCCAAAGCGGTGAGCTTCTGACGAGTCTGTTCACCGAGATGGGACGGCAGGACTGAGAGGACAGTCTTCAGACGCTGGTTGAAGTTCAGTTCTTCGGGGAGGTAGAGCGCACGCGACAAGAGCAACATGGATGGCGGGATCTTGTCGTTGAGGGACATCTCGAGCCAAGATTTGAGCTAAACCCAACAAAGTATTAGAAATTATACTTGTTGGAGGAGGTAATAGCTAACCTGGTTCTTGAGACGCTCCTCACTCACACCGAGAGAACGCATGCCACGAGCACGGCAAGCTGCCTGGAGATCAGACACGCTGAGGGTGTCAACGCCGCCTTCATTGGCGATCATGCGATCGTCGTTCTTGAGCTCGCGCAACTTCATGAGAAGCTGGAAGCGGAGGATTTCGGGTGTTCCGATGGTCTGGACACCGAGCAGACGGCACAGAGCGCGCAGCTGGGTGAGCGCAAGGTTGTCCAAGGTGAGCTCATCCTCGAACAGCTTGGTGAACTTGAGGAGTTCTTGGTTGGAGACGTAGCTGCCCTCATTGCGAACCTGTAAGACAACATTTAAACGGTCATTCAAAAAAGATAAAAACTGACCTTCTTCATGAACTGCGAAAACTCGTAAGCATTGGCAGCGTCCTTATCACCACCCTTCGAAAGTTTCCCTTTCTCAGAGACTTCCTCCATAGTGTCCTGGATGAACTTGGCGGTCTCTGATCGCATGCGTTGCTGTTTCAAGTTCTTTTCCTCCTGAAAAACCAAAAATTAGTAAAAATTATATATAAAAATTCAACATACCTCTTTAGATTTCTCTTGGAAGGTACTGGGCAGCATGTTGGGGAATAACTTAATGAAAATAGGCAGAGCAAACTCCATGAAAGGAACTATAATGAACACCGAGAAGGGGACTAAGCGAAAAACGTCGGCCAAAGTGCGGACAAGCTGTTGTCTTTCCAGGCGAGTGAGCTGCTTTCCACGGAAGATCATCACGGCATATTTGGAGCTGACTTTGATGTCAAGGGCCAGAAGCCGAAACCCGTGGTAATAATGTTTCAGCTCATTGACGACCCGTGTACGTAGAGGTAGTTTTTCTTTGTTGGACGCGGCAACCTGCAGAGAATTGGTTATGAGGAAATCTCGAGGTAAACACTATCAAATGACAGTCGGGTTTTGAAACACTCACCAAGGCTTTGCGCTTCTCCTCGTCTTCCTTCTGATGCTTAAGGTCTTCGCGCATAATGCGCAGCATCTCGTTGACTCGCTTGCCATCCTCATTAGAATATGCCCGTGAGCAGACGATAATGCGCGGAATCGAGAGGTGGTACGTCTGTCTGGAAAAGAAACGCACGGGAAAATGGCGTGATGCAAGGAAGGAAGGGAGAAACACAATAACACAAAAGAGAGTTTGAAAAAAGGAACATACCGAACTGTCGGATATCTGCAGACGGCTAGAATGAGAGGACGGCACGAGCTGATGTTCATCATGATGAATGAGTTGACCGGTCGTCGAGAGGGATGGTATTACGTACAAAAGGAGTAAGTAAAAGATTGCAACAAACAAGTAAAAACAGCTGCTGGTTTGATGGAAAAGGGGATGCTGAAGAAATCGGGGTTGCTCTCTCTAACGGGTGTGTCCGCCGCGGCTGCGAGCTGCGTTGTGGCTGTCGGCTCGGGGCTCGTTCGACGTTCGCGCCGAGACAGCGGCCCGGGGTGACTGGACGTTTCGCCAAAGGAGGTGGAGGGAGGGGACGGAGGCTGGGCCCGATCGCTCGCGGCAATCTTGATAACCGGCCTTTAGGGTCTTTACGTGACGACGCACAAAGATGGTGTGTCGTACTTTTTGAACGCAAAAAAGTGTTGATGTCCGTTCGTTTGCTAGCTGGGGGGCTGTGGCGACAGTTTGACTGCAGCTCAATATGTTTACGGGAGGCGGCCAAATCAACCACCGGCTACCTACCCCAGGATAGGCTACAAAAAAACCAAAATCGATAAGTAAATAAAAGTACAAAAACACAGAACGTGTTGACAGTCGTCTTCCGTGTTTTTGTAGAGAGAAAATTTGGAGGAACGCTTGCACTAACGAAATTCGAGTAAGCAATCGATCAAATCCAACCCATATGATCGAACGTGACGACCTCTAGACACAGACAGTCGTCTCAAATGGAGGTTGGCTTTGCACTTGTTCCTTGCAGCTGTGTCGCTTCTAATTGTAGCCAGAGGCGTCTTCGTGTGGGGGATCGTGTCGTTGACGAGTCCTGCGAACTTTGGTCAGCAGTCGCCGATTGCACAAGCAGAGTACACTCCAGTCGCTTTCGTACAGCTTGAGACTTTCTCTGTCTGACGAAACTGCTTTCAAAACACGTAAAAACTGCGACTCCAGGGATTATCTTGCCTTTCAATTGATTTTTTTTCACTCAGATCACATCAGAATCGACGTTCGTTTCATTGAATTGGAACGAACATATTGACTACATTGAATTCCATTTAGTTATATACTAGTACGTTCGTAAACACGTGTGTTCCGTCGTGGAGTTCATTCCAGAGCACATTAATTGTGGTGTCAGAGATTGTCGACAACACCCTCCATACTTTGATCGAGACTTACTTTACTTTAAACAAAAAAGTGGTCAGTGTGGGAAGCTACCCAGTCTTTGCTGATCTTTGCCTTGTAGTGGTGATAAGTTCGCATTTTATTTAAAGGTCAACAAGGGGACAAAACAAAGACTACAACGAACAGTCTCCGCGTAAAGCCAGCCAGTTTCAATAGGCCAAACCAGTATCATAGAAGCCCTTGATCTCCGCGGAGGAGGGTTGAGGCGCATCGAACCGTGTCTTTCAAAGAACGACTAAACAGAGTTGATAATGACGACCGCGTTTTCTTTCATTGGAACCTGTGAGTTGGCTTCGGTCGGCAGTAGCACCTGGCGATTGCCGTTTTGGTCGCTGTCGATGTCACGACACGTAACTTTCGTCGAATTGCACTGATGTGTCGACTTGGATGGCCGCCAGCGATTCACAAAGTCGCGGATTTTAGCCCACACCCAGCTGAAAAGCAAAATATTTTGTTATCTTTGGCCCTCTATCCGTCCCTCTTTCTCACAGTAGCTTAGTCTCCTCGAACATAACAGCAAACTCTTGGCGAAAATTTTGATTAAAGAAGGCATAGCTCATTGGATTAAGGCAAGCCGATGTGATGGCGAGGACGTGGCACAATGCGAACGTGGGCACCGAGAATTTCTCAGACCATCCGAATGTATTGACCTGAAAGGCAAGTTATGGTAGTCGTATCCGGCTTAAAATTTGATAATTCAATAAAAGGATAGATACGTCCAGTTAGGTTTGTATAATCATATTTGGAAACTGGAGAGAATAGGCTGTTGTTCCACTCGTTTTGACTCGGCCAACAGCCTCAGGGCTCGGACCTGGCATAAAGCCCGCCCGAAAAAAATGTTATTTTTTCCCGGAAATATGTTTTTACACATTTCGAGTGGTCGGTTCATTTCCGCTATCACTTACCACATGGAAAACGTTGAGCGGGAGCCAAGCGATAGCGAATACAACAACAATGCAGATGAGAAGGAGATGGGTTCGACGTTGTCTTTCAACGACAGATCTAAACAAGCTACATGTTTATCACACCTAGCCAGTTATAGTTTCGAAAACATACTTCCTCCGTTGATTGACGGTAGAATTCTGTACAGCGTTACACAGTGAGTTTCGTGCGGCCAGACGCGTGCGCATTCTCACCGCAATCCTTGAGTAAGCAAACACAATTGATGTCAGCGGGATAGCGTATTGAGTCACCATAACACCGACAGTATACGTCTCCTTGTTAATAGGCATCTAAAAATGGAGTTGGATATCAAGAAAAACACCGACAAATGCAACCTCTTTCCAACGTTGATTCTGCTCATGACAAATGGTCAGCTGTATACCGCAATCCGGCTTCTCGAATATCAAATTAATATCAGACGCTGTAAAAAGTGGCAGCGCGAGTACAAAAGAAATGAGCCAAATTAATGAGAAGAACAACAATGATAAATTATGCTGCCGCTGACGTTTCATTGGAAAGATAATTAATACATATCTGCAATTTGTTGTCTCACGTCATAATGCGTTACCAAAATTTGTTTTTCACCTGTCTAATGCAATTGCAGCAATTGAAAACGTAGACAGAAAAATATTAAAACCTTGAAGTGACCCCGCAATTTTACATATTGTGGTCCCGAACGGCCAAAACATGTACAAAACCGTGTATAATGTTATTGGTGCCGTCACAGTGCAAATGAAAAAGTCCGATAATGCGAGATTGAGGATGAAGAAGTTTCGAACTGTTCTCATCTGTGCATTTCGAATGATTGCGACTATTGTAAGCAAATTGCCGACGGCACCTAAGATTATGACAACAGCGTAGGCGACAATAATTAAATTGCCGATGAAATTGGAGGAGTGTTCGCTGCCATCGAGAACGTTTTCGTCACGGAAGTAGTGATTTAACTTTGAAAATAGTAATTCCCATTGATGACATGTGTGCACCGGATTTGTTGCTGCTGTATCTGTCGAATTATTACTGTCGTCGGCCATTTTGAGGCCCCTGAAGTCAAGTTTTCAGTGAAAGTTTGACGGTTATTTATAATGAATACTAAATCAGTATTGTTGACACGCCTTGAAATACACGCATTTGTGACAATGTCTGAGTAGGGCGAAGAACAAACAAAGACTTTGTTTTACTTTAAATTTAGACGTTTTTAAATGTCTTAACAAAATTAAAGATAAAAGTACCCAAGAACCAGCCAAAAATTATACAAACCTAAAAGATGCAGCAACGAATCAAAAATAGCGAGCCCCTTTAGCGAACGCCCTTTTCTCTATCTCCTTTTTAAACGGCAATTGCTTACATTTACGACTTAAATGTACCATTTCACGTAAAACCTTACAGTGAAATGGGTTAGGTGATGGATTGTGGCACTATACAGATATTGACTAAGACTTTGTAATAACGACTACGCACAAATTGCGTTATACAATCAATCATGGTCAAAGTTCCACTACATTGGAGTTTTTACAGTATCCTCTTCAAAAATAGTGCAAACATAGACGATTCAGACGTGTTAAAAGCACTTCCTGTATTCTAATTTTGAAAACGCGTAAATTTAACCCGAAATAGGCCATAGCTAAAGGTTCTGTATAAATAAAAACTATTGACACGGTGCTGTGGTTGCGATGCCGCAAACCGGCAGTCACTCAATGCCACTGTTTTTTGGGTTTTGTCAATATAAAAATGGAACGATGATGTTGTTGTAGTGGGCTTTTAGCAAGCAGATGAACACAATGGTTCAATAGGGCCAGACAAAGAAAGTCAATTTGAAGGTCAAAAGGAAGTTAACCATGTTTCAGGCCGTGTCCAGCGGAGGAAATTTGTCATCAGAGTTCTGGATGGCGCGGTTCAACCCTCTGAACGGAGCCTAAAAACCTTCACGAATTCTGTGGCGAACGGAAGAAACAATAATGGCATCAGGTCAGACACTGATGCAATGAACTAAACCAGGTTTTTTGTTTGAAGAAAACATAGCCATTAAATTAACGTAATTTCACTGATAAAATAACAATTTTATGGGATTCTGGCAAAGGCGACGGTTTAGAATGGTGGTTTTTATTGTGAGTCAAAAAGGTCATGAAACTTGTTTGTATAGTGGACTCGACAGAGTGGAGGTATGAAACTGTTTGTTGAAAACATGAGGTTATGTGGTAATGTAATAAAATGGCGTTTAATCAATGTCGATAAACTCACTTTTTATAAGGGTGTTCGGTGCCCAATTTGTTATGAAATCAATCGAGATAATTTGATTTTCTTCTATCGCGTAAATAAATTCGAGCTTTGAGGCAGCTGGGAAATAATCATTTCCCAGAAATTTGAGACTGATTTTTGTTTATCAATGTTAGCAGATAGGTCAAGTGATCATCTGAATCACCATGATAACAACGCAATTGGTATTTAGGGCGTTTCTAAGAAGCTCGCTAACGCAAAAAACTTATTTGAAGCCAATTTCGACGAGTCTATCAAAAACAATGGTTTCGTCAAAGTCCATTGCCCTCCGGCTGACATCCTCGTTTGCCTGTTTCATTAATGGGACAGGATGCCAGGACACAGGTCACGCGCGGGTGCATTTTGATGCTTGAAAACGTTGAGCCTGTCCGCGACATTAGCTTATGGGGGCCTCCTCCCGGGAGTTCAAGGGCATCACAGTATGCAGGAAACGGAGGGCCGTATGTCATAGCCACAGGGTCGCCGGGATAGGCGATGGAGGTCCCCGAGGATTGGCAAATGAACGCTATTGCGAAGGCAACAAACAAAATAGGGGGTCATCTTGTTGCAGAAACCGCGACATAATACTTTTTATCTAAACAGTATTATGAAAAATGAGGGACAAAATCTGACAGGCTTTCATTGCATTACTGGTGATGTGTTTTGGCGAATAGTTGTTCCAGACAAACTGTTATGGGGAGAAAGGCGAGCAGCGGCACGCTAAGTGGTAACCGATATTAGCGTCGATAATAGTTGTCGTCTTGGTCACTTGAGACCAACTAGGGTCACCGTTTCTTACATTAGTTGTAATAAGCTATGTATAGTTTTGGAGTAATCGGCAAGAAATGACTGACATCTTCCAAGGCACAAATGAAGAAAAACGAGAATCAAATATCACAGAAATCTTGCAGAGTGAAAAATGTGAAAATGGTGGGTTGGCAAGCGTTGATGGGTTGGGAAGAAAAAAAACTTTAAGATGAGGCATTAATTGGGTTTATTTGGCAGATTAGAGAAGATGTAGATGCAAAGTTAACGCTCCAAACGTTAAAAGGCATCCTAATCAAGCCACTTTTTGAACTCGATGCCGTGCGCAAACTACGCACCAGAATCACAGTCTCGCCTACGGAAGATGTAGACCTTGCAAGCAAGTCTTAAGGTTTGCCTTACAATTTAGACGTCCAGACGGCTCATAGCCTAACAGCGGTTTTTCGTTCGGGTTAGGCCGCCGAAACGGAATAAGTTCGTTCCGCCAGGCACTTGACGAAAAAGGCAATGTAGTCGGTGGAAGCGTCCGAACAACACAAACTTCTCGCCCACCGTCGTGGTATGGACGCCTCTCCTTTCACCGATTTGCAGGGCTGTCGAGAGGACAAAGTCGAGTACCAAATCCGGCAGCTCTACCAAGTGATGATTTCAAACACACCTCGAACAGGGGCGTGAAAAATGCAACAAAGAAAAAATGCGGGAGACTGCTTTGAGGCACATAAAAAAGGCGGAAGAACGGCACAGGCACGGTGCTATTCGCCTATGTCTCCTCGTCTTCTCGCCTTACCCGTCGAAAAAGTTTACTTGCAAGAACCAGCAATTTGCCTCGGGCAAAATATATTAAAAAATAAAGTCAAGACGACGCTAAAGGCAGGATAGGCGCCTTTGCCGAACGACCAAAGCTGAGATAAACGCGGCGACGTGTCGAAAACGCCACGGAAGATGCGCCGGTCCATGGATCGTAGGCAATTTTTTGTTTTTGATTGAAGACGCAATATGAAAAATATGTGTTTAAAACGATGTCTTATCCACGATGGGAAAGATTTGTTATGAATCGAGCGGCTGCTGTGTGAAAATGTTTCCGGGACGGACATGGATGGCCTTGTAACGAGCAACTTTCTCATGACAGATGTCGGATACAGTCTATTTTTGAAACGTGATAGTAAAAACAATTAACTAATGCACTATGAAAAAACTACTACAACAAGTTGTCTGTCACAGAAAGATAGAAAAAGGGAAAAACAAACAAAAACAAGGCATGGTTTTTTTAGTCCATCAGTTCAGGGAGTTCATCATCATCGTCTTTCAAGAATCCTTGGGCAATTTGTCGACACACTTCACGGGTCGCGACGGTTGGCTCAGGTGCCGGTTGTTGAGGTGGGGATGTTGTTTTGCTAGCCTCAACGGATACATCTGCATCAGCCGGTGAACGCTTTTCCTCATCTTTATCCTGAAGAGTTTCCTTTTCAGGAAGTTGTGCATCCGGCACCTCAGAGGCTGCACCCGCCTCCTTGTTAGTGTCATCTGGGAGTGCCTTTTCTGGCGCTGGAGTGTCCTCTGGAGGGGCGTTAATTTGATCATGGCTCGGCTCATCCTTCTTTTCGGCAGCAGGCTCATTGTTTCGCTCGGCGGCTTTAACTTTAACTGTAGCCAAAACTGCGCGACTGGACTTGGCTAATGGGTGGTCAACCGGCATCACGAATTCGAACATGCCTGCGGCTTCTTCAAGGTATTTGATAGCTTCATCGAATCTTTCCAATCTAAAAAAGTAAGCTTATTTATGGTTTTCAATTCATTTTTGTGACGATAAATAAAAATTCATAATGCATTAACGTATGCGCATAAATGAATGTGTCTTTTTAGAGCGGCGGCACGTAAATAATTTATAAAACTGTAACAAGTCACTTGCCGCGTGGCCGTTATTTACTCAAACTTATTATATTTAAATTATACTTTTGGTTGATGTCAGAAAAACATACCGGTAATACTCAAGGCCAATGTTCCGAAGGTGAAAAGCCAATGCAGGGTGGTTCTGCGGAAAACAGATTCGAACACATGCCTCAGCTTCACGGTACAATTCCAAGATTTTTTGATGATCTTGGGGGTCGACGAACCGGATAGCCGCCTGAAAATGATAAGTTATTAACCATTTAAATAAAATTAATCATTCTTACTTCAATAAGTTTACAGTAAGAAACGTTGCACTGGGGCAAAAACTTCTTGAACCGGCCAATGAGTTCAGTCGCGAAGTCAAAAGCCAAACTACGTTTCATTTGTTCGAGTTCCTGCTTGTCGAGAAGGTCCGTAATGAAACGCGTAGCTGACAGCGCATCCAAAACCTCTTTCTGCGTCACTTCTTGATTGCACTTAGGACAAATTATTTGCTGCGTTTCAGGGTTTTTATACGGTTGATTGCCGAAAATGGGTATTGTCTGTGCGTGTTCCGGCTGCAAGACATAAATAGTATTGTAAAATTAGAGTACGGAAACCCGGAAAAAGTCTATCCATCTATCGCTTAAGTTAATTACCTCGCAATGCGGACATTTCATGGCTGTCAGGATGTGCTCGTCATTGTCTTTGCACCGGTCACACTCACAATCAAAGTACCATGTATCCTTCAATAGCTTGCGGCGTTGTTGTTTTGCTCTGTAAAAATTGAATTACGTACTTCAGAGTGCCGTTGACTTGACTTATTTGTGCTTGTTATCCTTTGATTCGAAAAACAAAGCCGAAGGACATTAGTTGTTTGAATGAAGCGTAAAAAACTCACAAAACAAGCTCGATGTAGGAGTAGAATGTGCTGCTTCGATCTGCGAGATTCACGCTCGAGTTAAGCGCACACAACGTGGCGACGATGCCATCGCAGACGTAAATGGTGTTAGGTGCGCATGAGTGATCATAAGCGCAGAGATCCAAGTAGAGACCCTTGCCAATTTCTTTCATGTAGTGCTTATCACTGATGGCATGGCGGTTGATAAAGTCACGACAATGGAGTTGGAAGACAGTTTCTTTGTCGAGGAGGTTGTCTTCGCCGTAAAAAGCAACAAGTTGTTGGTAAATTTCTAAAATATTCCATCTTAACAGTTCATATTTCAAATACTTGGTCAAACATACTGTCAAATTTAGTAATTGCATAATGATCATTCCGAATCTTGTCCACATGCGCCCAGATATCCATGATTTGTCGCCCCGACGATCGATTCAGGTAAAAGTTCGGATCTTCTTTATCAGCACCGGTTGTAATATCCTTATGACGCGTGACGATCCGACCCAAAATGCGAACTTCAATGTCCGGCATAGTCCGGCTTTTTTTCAATGCACCACATTCGACCTTATGGTCCTTCCAGCCGAGATTTATGCAAGATTCATTGCAGAACCAGGCCGTTCTGCAGCCTTGGCAAATCCTATAACTTTCCAGATCAAATAAAGATAAAGCACTTTTTAGGTTTAACGTACTTGAGGTTCTTGCGCTCCGAAAAGCAGTTCCAACAGTATTCGGCCGAATTTTCGGTGTAAAGTGCGTAGGCAAAGGGATAAAAGTCAATGCCCTTTTTGGCTGGGGTTTCGGCAGTTTCGGATGCCATTCTAAAAAGATTCAGAGTGTTTATAATTGTAAAAAAAGTCAGTTATTCGATCAATTATCCGCGCACGCAAGCAAATAATATAGCAGGCGGATCACTCGTCGATAGCCTGAGGTCCAGTCTGGAGGAAAAGCCTCGGATCTCGGAGCTATGCAGTTAGTCTTGTTTGCCTGAACATTGTCCAGTTGGTCGGCAGTCGTAGCGGTGAGGGAGGCGTCGATTGTAATGTTCGTGGACGGCTGCTGGAAGGTCCTTCACTTTTTGCGGAACGCGAGGCAAAGCAGCCCGTGGTGATCGGTGAGTCGCTCGTACTTCCCACCCTCACTCACCCCCACATTGATTTTCTGATTCTACCTTATTTTGTTTTTTTCAAGTTTTCTATTTTTAATAAAGCTAATATTACGGTATTTCCCAAACAGACAAAAAACCGAAAGAATCAATGCATACATAATCTCTGGCACTATGAAGTCAAAAAAGTTGATATCATAACAGTTGGTTGGTCATTCAAACAAAAAGAACGTAATGCAACGTAGGTAAAACAGTTCAACAATAGAACTCTCACAAAACTAATCATTGTTTTCTTTCGAAGGTACTAGAAAAGCCAGAAAGATCGACGCCATGCAAGTTCGATCGTCGTAAAAAAACATCGGAAAAAGGGATGAGAGGAATGAAACACGATCAGTATTCCATGTACAATGCACTTTGCAAAATGAATCGTAATTAGCGAAGAATGCCCAGAATTCGGTGTAGCAACATCTTGTATACTTGTGCTAAATGTAAATTACAGATGCAAGAGTTTCATTTTGATACAGTTATTGAATGAAGACAAGCGTCAAGTAGTGCAAAACGCCGAATCAAAAATGGTAAATGTGTGACTAAACTATAAAATCTACAGTAAGTTGTATTATCGTATTTGCCAATAATCTTTTTCCTATTCCGTTTCAACGATAAGCCCTCGGTAATTTATAGTCACATGATTCGACCTACAGCCCCTAAATGTTATCCACAAGTGCGAAAGTCGAATAATACAGATTCGTGACAAACAGTTTATGATCAACAAAACAACAAAAAAACAATTCAAATCATTTTTATGAACTCATCGTCGTCGGATTCTCCAAAATAACACGATTCGCCATCAGAGACATCCTCTGGTTGGTCGAAATAACACGATTCGCCATCAGAGACATCCTCTGGTTGGTCGAGATCTTTGACGGTGTAGCCGAATTGAACCTTAACAAGAGAGCGCAGTCGTTCAAATGTGAAGACTTCTATTCCAAGGCCGTTGAATTCATTGATGACTGGAACTGGTTGGGCTTCCTTGGTGATGTGGCAGGTGTCGAAACAAATGATAAAACGGGCGTCCTTCACGAACGGCTTCACTTTCAACAGCAAAGCTGGAGTGGTGATGACGATGACGGCACCGCTCATGGCTGCAGCGACGAGCTTATCAGAGAGTGAAGCGTATACGGCAACGACGGGAATACGTCGCAGGTTGCAAACATAAGCGGTTAAGATGTAATCCTTGCGGCTTTCTGCGTAGATGACAACGCGGCGTTTGTAGTTGGCGTTGAGGGCTGACAGACCACACCCAATAACAACTTTTATGGCTTCGGTTTCGCGGTAGGTGAGATCGGGGTAGTCCTTAAGGATGTACTTCTCATAAGTGTAGATGGCAGACCGGGCTTCTGTCAAGACTTCACAGATGTCGCGTGATTCAAGATGGATGGAATCTTGGCGAAGTCTGAAACGGAGAATTTAGTTTGGTTTGACGTAATGCTGACAACTTACTGTTCAGGCGGACCATGGACAACCACAGGAACTTGGTTTTCCTGAACGTAGACAGGAAGGATCTGGGCGGGGGTGTCTTCATTGATGATGGACTTGTCGTTGTCAAGTTCGGTCAGAGGCTTCACATCGGGTGCGGCAAAGAACCTAGACGGAATGTAGATCATGGCCTCGTAGACGAGAAGCCCGATTTTCCTCAATCCAGCCAGAAGGCGGACGTAGAGCGGCTTCGAAGCCACTAAGGGCTTCTTACTATGAATGGTGGCAGTGCTGTGATTCTGGCCCATCTGAAAGTAAACTAATTAAACTCGTGAATATATATGAAACGTAGAACCGGCGAGGTAGGGAAAAACGATACGAGAAACAGCAAAATTGGAGTACAATGTGCACGCATATATCGAGAAAAGACATCAAAAAAGGGATTCAAACTTTTGTAAAGAATCTCAAAGGCGGAGGATAATGTCATTTACAGAGCTGGATCGTGAGGAGCGTCAGTCGTTACGTAGCCCTCGGTCAAGAATCAAGACGGAAAGAGTGTCATGAAGCAAGGCGCAAGCTTGGATGCATCCCAAAAGAAGAAGAAGAAACGTTCCGGAAGGTTCGGGGCAGCGGCAAAGACGACCGCCCCCGGATTGCACAGCAAAAAAACAAGCGAATTGCCTGTCGAACTGCTTTCGGTCAACCCAAAGAAGCAAACTAATGGCTACCTCACGCGTTGAGGTAGCCCACAGCGTCCCTGCCAGTTCTCTATCGGTTCGAGATCGTTACATGACAGAAATGAAATCATTGATCGGGGAAGTGCAGCTAGAAAAGGAAGGGGCTATGTGTCCGCTGGCTCGGCGCGCGCGGTTTCCGCCCTGGGTCGGTTGGCTATCGCACAGTCAGCTTTTGTTTACGAAAAAATAAGGACAACAAAGCAATAAAATGAAATGGAATTGAAGCAAACGGCATGGGGTTCACCCTTATCTTTTCTTTGCTGCTAGGGGATTGCAATTTTGGCTACTGATCAGATAGCTATGAAAAGGCCACAGATGCAACAGCAATGAAAAAGCGACTCGCATGTCGAACTGCTTCCAGGCGACTCAAAAGAAGGAAATGAGCGAATACCTCTCTCTACCTCACGCGCTGAGGTAGCCCTCAGCGTTCCTGCCAGCCGCAGGTTATCGGTTCAAGACTGTTACAAGACAATAATGAAATCATTGATCGGAGGAGTGCACCGCTGGCTGGAAAGGAAGAAATTACGTGTCCGCTAGCCATGCGCGCACGTTTACCGCCCTGGGTCGGTTGGCTCTTATTTACAAAACAATAAGGACTGAAATGAAATGCAATTGAAGTAAGAAAAGCACGGGGTTCACCAATCTATCTTTCTAGTGCTGTGGGATTGAAACATCCATCCTTGGCTGTCGATCGGACGACCATGAGGGCCAGAGGCGCATCAGAAAACAACCGTTAAACAAAATATAAGTCTAGTATCAAAAGAATCTCCCCATGGCTACAACATTCGACACTGATAAAAATGAGTAAGACTAATCAATAAATCCATGTAAAGTTGCTTATTCCCATTCTCAATTGTCAAAACCTCTTATTCATATTATTAAATTTATTAAAGAATACACAACAAAGATCAGCGAAAAAAGTACACGCAACAACACCAAAATTAGGGATATAAATCGGCGAATATCGGCTGTAAAGAGAATTCAGTCAAAAAAGCAAAAACAACAACTGCATTGAAAACAGTTTAATACAACCAAAAATGACCGAAAAGTGTAAAGATTTTTGAAAATACAATGTAAAGAGGTGGAAGTTTTCAACATCAAGATTATTTCGCATGCAGGGGATGAGATCCATAGTAAGAGTAGCTCCATTAACCATAGAGCGACTTAATTTCCTTTGCGAAGGCCTTTTCGATGTTCTTGCGCTTGAGCTTGAGGGCCTCGGTAAGCAGTCCACTGGCAGGAGTCCACGGTTCATCGATAAGAAGGATGTTCTGGGGGATTTCAGCGCGTTGGAGCTTGCCCTTGGAGTGGGTCTGGAGTTCGCGGGTGACGAGCTTGGTGAGTTCCTTGTTGCCGCAGAGCTTCTTCCAGTCAGATTCATCGATACCGTTCTGAAATTTTTATATAAATCTCTGCTCGTTTAGCTGGAAAGTTGTAACTTACGTTCTTGGCGAGTTCCCGGACGTTCTTCTCATTGGGGACGACCAGAGCAATGACGTAATCGCGATGCGAGTTGCCGTAGACGCAGATGTTGTCGACGAAGGCGTTGGTGAGTAGGGTGGTTTCGACCTTGCCGAGGGAGATGTATTCGCCATGGGACAGCTTGATCAAGTCCTTCTTGCGGTCGATGATTCGGAGGGAGCCATCGTTGCGGAACTCACCAATGTCGCCGGTCGCGAACCACCGCTTGCCGTCAATCTCGATAAAGTCTTCCTTGGTCTTTTCGTCATTCTTGTAGTAGCCGAGGGCAACGTTGTCACCATAGATGAGGATCTCACCCTGGGGCGTGTCGTTCGTCGGGGAGTAGCCAGCATCAGCCCAGTCACGGAGCATGATTTCGCTGCATCGAAGTGGAGGTCCGACAGAGCCAGTGCTGAGATCGTTGGCTAAAAGTAAGCAATTGATTAGCAAATAAAAGATAATCACATAAAGCAAACATACCATCGGCAAGAGTACCACCACCGCAAGTCTCAGTCAAACCATAACCTTGAACAACGGGGCAACAGAAGCAGATGTTCATAAATCGCTGGGTTTCGGGGTTCAATGGGGCACCACCAGACAAAACAATACGAAGACGACCACCGAGGAGTTTGCGGATACGATCGAAAGCGAGGCGGTTCATGACGAGTGACTTGTATCCATCTTCATAACGGGCACGCTTGCGCTCATAGCAGATACGGAACAGTTCACGGGCGATCGGGCTGGATTGGCGGATTTCATCGGTGACGGCCTTGAAGATACGGTCCATAACAGCGGGAACACAAGCCATGAGAGTTGGTTTCAGCGCGGCACAATCACCCTTGGAGCCTTTCTTGATCTTCGGGGCACGGTCAAACAAGGTCTGAGCTGAAGAGTATCCAATACGGCATCCCTTGGCAAGACAGACGATTTCGACGCAGACTTCCAGAATGTGAGCAAGAGGGAGGTAGCCAATGACAGTATCGCGGGTGCCTATTTCGATGACAGCGCTCTGACCAGTGAGGGCGGCAATGATGTTCTTGTGGGAGAGCATGACGCCCTTGGGGTTGCCGGTGGTGCCGCTGGTGTACATGATCAAGGCTAGGTCGTCGGCTTTCACTTCAACGTCGGGCCAGACATCATTCTCGAGCTCGAGCAACTCTTCGAAGGAGTACAGTTCACGTCCGAGGGCCTTGAATTCTTCGACGAGGGAATCGGGGGCGGTCTTGACTTCGTCGGGGTTCTGGTAGAGGTCGTAGAAGTAGATAACCTTCGAGATGGTTCCGACGTCTTCGATGGCAGACTTGACCTTCGTCAACAGTGATCGGGTTGTGACGACAGCGACGGCATCGCACTCCTTCATGGCGAAGGCGACGGCCTCTTCACCCAAAGTGGCATAGACGGTGACGACGGGGATGCCGCGCTTGAAGCAGGCAATGGCGGTCATCAGCCACTCCTTGCGGGTCTCGGCATAGATGACGACTTTGTCACCTTGCTTGATGTCGAGAGCGACAAGACCAAGACCGATCTGGGCAATCTGTTCATCGACTTCGGTGTAGTCGAGCCACTGGTACTCGCCGAGGATGAGTTTCTGGAAGGTCCGGCCATCGGATTGAGCCTCCTCGAAGACTTGGACGACATCGCGGGAGCCGAGGCAGAGGGAATCTTCGTGAAGCCTAGAAAGGGTGGATTGAATTGTCGGCTAAAGGCAAAGCAAAGAAAGAACTTACTGAGCTGCACGATCCCAAACAGCGCCGAGAGTATGGCAGTCGGGGAAGATACGGCTGTACAGGGGCTTGCCAATGGTGTCAACGTGGCGCCAGGGGGCAGACGGATCACCTTCCACGATAGGCCGGGCCTTGTCACGTTCGGAAAGGGCCTTCTTCTTCTCGGGATCGGCGAAGATCTTGAAGGGCAGGAAGACGATGGCATCATAAACAATGAAGAAGACCTTCATGAATCCAGCCAAAGCAGTAATGTAGAGTGGCCTCGATTCGGCCAAGGCCTCCTCGATGCGAGAGCTACTGACGGAGCTTTTTCTGTCTCCCATCTGAAAGCAAAACTGTAAAATGAAAGTTCAAAAGAAGCAAATTGATCAGATATGCCGAAACGGCAGCGACAAAACGCCACGAAATACAATCAAATCCAATTAACATAAGCAAATTCATTCCCGTTTTAATACCGCAGAACATATTAAAATAAGTCATAGCAAAGGTGAGATTCTAGCTCATGTAAACGACTCGGGAAGATGCAGGCTAATCACCCTTGCGGAACTGTGCGAGGTACGTCTCGAGTTTGGATTGAAGTTCAGCTGGGGCCGGGATTCGCGGAAGTTCATAGTTTTGGTCGGCGTATGCGCCGGCATAAAGGCCGACTCCGAAACAGAAAATCTTTGTTAAAAGGCCCATTAGTTTGAAGGCGTGAGGGGTGAGCGAAGCACGACCTGAAAATGGCGCTAAAATAGCTGAGACTACGGAGCACAAGATCTATGCCATCAAAAAGCAATACACGAGACGTTGGGATTAGTCAAAAGCAGGAGATTTTAACTTGAGATGACAGAACGAAGACAGTTGCTGAACGTACTTTATACCCCCTCAACTGGGCGATCCACTTTCACCCCTTAAGAAACAACACAAGCGAGGCCGAAAGGCGAAAACAAGCGTTCACGAAAGGCAGCGGCAAAACGTGACTCTTTACGTCAATAACGACCACAACCGTGGTTCACTATCGGCTGATCAACAAAATGTTGTGTCCGTATCACACCACACTCATAGAATTAGACATAGGGAGTTAAAACAAGGACTACAGTAAAGGAAGACTGTGAAAAATAGACAAAAACAATGCATCTTCAGGGTGTTTGTGGTAACTGGGACAGTGAATCGAAGAGACGGAGTCGACTTTTTCAAAAAAACGTAAACAACAAAGACCTCCTGAACGTTAAGCTGCCACCTGAGTACAGCAGGTGTCTCTCCGCCGCAGCTAAGACATATCCGGACATGTGTGCGAATGCAAGCTGTCGAGCAAGATCAACAGAGAGAAATGATGAAGGCTCAACCGCCGGCCGTGAACATTCCTTCGTTGTTTGTGAGTCGTATTAGTAATGCTTCCGGTATAAAAAGAGGTATCGCCAAACTTTTGCACAAAAATATTTCGCCAGTTGCAACTGAAAACACCAAGCTACCCCAAATGTCACAAGACGTAGCAGACAATAAAAATCAATTGCACCAGACCACACGCCCGAACGAACCCATCCGTTTTTTTGCAAACACAAGGCAGCCAGAAAAAGCTAGTTCAGTTGTTTTCTACTATTTCGCCGCACTTGACAGGTTCGCGTGCCGAGAGTCGTTTGAACTGGGGTCCCATTAAAAAGTTAGCCACAAAAAGGAGACCAGAAACCAACGTTCATGTCGATTGAGTCGTTAGAAGTTGGGTTGGGACCACTCAGTTTTTTTGATAAACAATAAAGACGAGAAGGAGACAGATTATGATAAACGCGTTGTACACTGCGCGATTGTTGAAGTGAAAGTCAAGGTTGCCTGACTAACTCCGGCGACGACGAAGCAAGAAGTACGGGCAACTATGCAACGTAGCGCAATTCATTCTTACAAGCAGCGGTGGCGCGACCCGACGAGTCACGGGGGTTGTTTTGTTAGTCTCGGATGATTTGAAATGACGTTAGCAAACGTGGGTTTTGTTGAAATATACGGATTTTGCATGCAGGAATATATGAATGCGTATGACTCATGTCGCACCGTCATATTTATATATAAATTTGACAGTTGGAAGCGCGCGTTGGACCTGAAAAGCGAGCCGGAGACGCGCTGCTCGAAATGGCGTGCTTTTCCTCGCAGCATCGGAATATATAGGAAACCTGGAGATAAACAGAAAAACATAAAGTCCGTGTAGTGTGGCGAACAACGATCAGTTAAATTTGATAAGGAGGGGTTGACGCATTCTAGAAATGTCTACACAAGTCTTGTGGTGAATCTTTTAAAAGTTAAAACTGGTTGACGGGCCAAGTTCAAGCAATTGGAAGGAAAAGGAACGAAGGAGGACGCAGACTATGTTTTTCGAAACCGCCTTTCGACACTCCGGTCTACGAGCGGAGAAGACTTTCGACAAAAAAGCAACTTTCTACCGCGAAAAAACTCGCAAAAGTGTACCCAAATTGACTGATAATGGTTGACACACCGGCGGAGGGGGAAAATAGATAATGATAACGAGAAAACAAAGAGAGGAATACGTCAAAACATCGCCAGAATGTGTGTTGTTTGTTCGAACGCTCCGAACAAACCAAACCAGCAAAGCGACGGAGACATTCGAACGCGCCCAACATTCGCGGCGAAACCGACGAAAACGCAAACGAACCGAGCGCGTGCGCACCCCGCACTGCGAGGTCGCAAATCGAGCCGCCTCCATCCTCGACACATGTCCTTTCTTTCTAGATTGCTTCAAAAATCCAAAAGATTGAATGATCTTGTTATACCTTTTACTGCAGAAACTGTCGAGCATGCAATTGAAAACAAAACAAAATAAATTAATCTCATTGCAACTCTTTTTAAAACCCAATCTTTACTTTGAAAACGACAAACAGCAATGTCTATTTTCAAACTGAATGGCCTGAGCGAGCGGAAAATGCTTGATGTAGTTAATTTGTGCAGGTCGAACGGTGCATGTACTGCTTCCAGGAATCAAAGCCAGATTGGGTCCGCCACCAGTCTTTTTTTCACCGCCAAAGGCACCACCGATTTCAGTGCCGTTAGTTGGGACGTTCATTTTGGTTTAGCGATGGTAGCCTTGTAGTTCAGGACAGCGACTTTGTTGTGGAGAGGGCCAATGAAGGCTCCAGATTGCAGAAGGTCGCCAATACAGTTTACACTTCATTTGTAAGCCTTGATCATACGGTCAACAACTTCAACGTGAACAATAACAGTGCAAGTGATCGGTGCATTGAGTCTGAACACGACCAACTTCAGTAAAGCTAGTTGCGAAGAACTTCCTTCAACAGCAAAGTCCCTTGGAGACTAGTGGGGTGCTTTGGAACGGGCCTCCTGTTTATAGATTTACTATTGACCAGAGCCAAGTTTCTGTCATAAATAGCGCAATGAAAGTTGAAAGCGAAGACAATACCGACAACACCCAAGAAATTCCAATGTTCCAGAAGGACATGACCGAGATGCACTGATGGAATTACCTTGCCGTTCAATATGTGGGACAGATCAACTGCGTAGTCGCAAATGTCAATGTACTCTGGACTTCTCTAACACTTTCAAGAGGATTTTGACAGATACCTGAAAGACGAAAATAATAATTTTTTCTTTGTAAAGCATGAAACAACTGACAAGTTTGCCCAATTTACAAGTTTGCAGCTTATCCACAATGTAAATATCTCGCCGCGAGTCACTTCCAGAACCGTTCGACATCGCTCATTGGCTTGACATCTAGCGACAATAGTTTTATCGCAGTATTCGACGGTATCCACAACGATCATATGTAGGAATAGGTTCGTTCGTGGCAGGGTAAATGGATTCAACAGTAACACAAAAGGCTTTCATCTACCATTGAAAAAAGTCTTTATTACGCTTATCGAGACATAAATCATGCATGAAGCTATACTTGGGATCCCGGATTAACATATAAAGCAAATCAAACAAATTAGTCTAGAAACGGTGTATTAAGCATTATTAAACGCATTTTTAACACTGATAGTGATCATCTGTCATTTAACAAATTTGATCTATCGGACCAAATATAATGTATTTCAGAAGTATTGTACACGTGTCGGCGATGTTACGAAAACGCAGTCAATGTTGCCTAATAAAGCAACTGTGTTTGTTTAGAGATGTTATAAGTTACATAACAGTGTGATTGTGGTGACCGAGTCGAAGCAGAAATGTTAGCTCCGGAGAATCGGCCCAGGTCGTACCGAAGATCCGCTTTCAAAAGGCGCAAATCCAAGACTTCGGTGATAGGAAAGTTGTGGTTTGGAGCCTCAAAAATTACGGAGTTTAATCAATTTGCATGCAATTTCCACTGTCCAAGGACTACTTTTTTGTAACACACACAAATTCTCACGTGGTTTTACAAAGTTTGAATAAGTCAAAACCTTTCGTTATACTTTCATAAGACATTGAAATAATGCTACCAAAACCCAAAAATCCCGCTGGCCTTTTCACTTTGGCGTCGAATATCCCATCAGACACACTAACTTTAATCATTTCGCGTGGCGTACACCCTTGCATCTTGTGTCACCGATAAAACAATGATATTTATAAAAAAAACCCAATACAGAACGATTTAAAAGACCCGAATGTATTACATACAACGTGACAGAAAAATTTTAAGATTTTTGAAAAAAAAACTGGTAAAGTGACGACGATTCAACCGCGGAACAAAACTCGCCTTCATACGATACACCTGGAATATAGATGAAGCATCGTAGCAAGGATAGGGACCGGCAGGTCAAAAAAATTTTTGTCCAATTTGGCTGCAATCGGTCTTATTCGACGCAAAAATGCCGTAGATTACGATTGGTGAAGAAAAAGAAATTTTAAAAAAATCATAAAGGCATGAAAATGCCGAAAAAGGAGCTCCAAAATCTAAAAATTTTCTCCAAGGGGACTCGCGTCTTTTGAACGAAGAACCCCGTTGTCAAAGAGCACGCTTCGCCAAGCCTCTGCAGCGCATGCGTTTTCCCCATTGACCCAATTCCTTTTCATGAACGCAACTTACGCATTTGCACATGCGTGCGAACAGAAATGCGGCATTAGCGCGTCTTTTTTTACATTACAACCTACCAATTTTATGCCAAATAATCGCAAATTTAGTTGTTACTATACGCAATAGCACCAAAACACTTTATAGTCATGTTTTTTATGAACCCAACATGGTTTTACATGAAAAATTTTTTATGAATAAAATTCCTTTAAATTGCAAGTTTTGGCACTTTCTATTATATTTATAGCAAAAGTACTGATGCTAATCGATTTAGAGTCTATGCTAGGGGTTTAGACGTCCGAAAAACCAAAATTGAATAAGTTTTGAATCATCAAATTTTACTTGAAAAACTGTGGCACGACCGTCCGGATCTGTCCGGACGTCCTGCTAAAACCACTGTTGTAACTTTTTACGCTGAATCGAATGGTAATAGTGCCATCAGCGGAGAAGAAACGGATAGTGCCAAAAACTAAAAAAAAATTACCAAAATTGTCGTTTTGGCACTTTCTGATGTGTTTAGAGCAAAACAAAAAATGGCAATCGATTTATCAAGTATGAAAATGGGGGTGTAGACGCGCTAAACGTGAAGATTGATCAACTTTCATTTTCGGCATTTTCACTTAAAAAATTGTGGCACGCGCATCCGGACGGTTCCGGACATCCCACAAACATGAAAGATGTAACTTTTTATGCTGAATCGAATGGTATAGGTGCCGTGTTGGGGGGCGAAGGTGGAGATGCCGAAAACTTTAAAAAACTGTCTAAAAATGCCGTTTTGGCATTTTAGAGCAACTTTTTCTAAAATCTGATGGCATCATTCGATTCGGAAAGGAACGAAACGTCCGAATCACTTATAAAAATTTGAAATTTCGAAAAAAAATTTTGTTACAGTATACCGGGGAACACTCGGTACGCATTCAAAATTTTCGTGACCTGCCGGTCCCTAAGCAAGGACAGGAAAAAATTGATACCGACGAAGGTACCGAAGAAGGCCAATATGCAGCCTAGAATGATTTTTTTGTGGTATAAGCCTAAAATGAAAAGTTTTTTATAGGTGGACATGAAATAACAAGATTCAAACTCACGTAGCTGACGGTCTCGTTGCTCCTTTAGTTCCTTCATCTTAACGACATCTCGCAGGGCCTTAGCTTTGCGTTGTGCATATTCGGCTAATGCACGAGCTGCAAATCGGTGGTTATATTTTAGGTAAGAAAAAGTAATATAGTGTATTATTCACCTTTATTTAAGTCCTCAGTCTGTTCTTTTAATTGTTGGCGCAAGGAAAGCAACTCATCACGCGTCGGGTCCAGACTACACTGGGCAATCTGTTCATCGACTTCGACCATACTTATCAATAAATTTAACACGTGAAAGCGCGTGTAAAACCTGAAAAATGACGTTTTTTTGGTATATTTGGATAACTTGAAGATTAAAACAAAAACAAAATTCCGTGTAGTGTGGCAAACAACAATCAAACAAATTTGCTAATTAGGGAGGATGACACATTTAAAAAATGTCTACACAAGTTTTGTGGTAAATTTTTTGAAAGTTGGTATAGTTTACGCAAATGAAAAAAAGACGCAAACTTTGATTTTCAAAACCGCCTTTTAACAAAGCATTTTTCTACCGCGAACAAGTTTGCAAACGTGCACTCAAATTGACTGATAGCGACACTGGCATAGTAGGAAACAAGATTGATAACGACGAAAAAAAAACAAAAGCAGGAATACATCAAAACACCGCCAATCATATTGTTTGTTTGTTGGAACACTTTCAAAAACCTAACCAGTAAAGCTTTCGTTGTGAAACCAACATAAACGCAAACGAACTAAGGGCGTGCGGGGTTCGGTGGTAGGCTGCCGCCGGCGGCAATGCGCGTGCAGGCGAGCGAACGACGACATCGACAGACTGGACTGCAAGACGGGACACTACTGGCCCTGTGCTCACGACCGAGACAAAACTCAAATCAATTTCTACGGGGTGTAACAGCTGCGTCGGTTGAGCTAATCTCGACTGGTCCGTGCTTTCTTGCAGCCGGCCTCGCAATCACAGTTTTTGGCCCTTGGGGCGGTCATGGTAAGCCTCGCCGTACTAATTTTGGGTTGGTAGTACAAGTCCCTTGCCTTCAGAGTGATTCCCAAGACGTGAAACCGATATTTGCGAGCATCCGTGTCAAGAAGGAACCTGTCGACCACAGCTACGATTTTAAGCCGGTCAAAGTTGACTTCGAAGTGTGTTTTTTCTTGATTTATATAAAATCCATCTTATTGTCCTTGTACTCATTAGTCAATCCTGTTCATCTTACAGACATCCGAAGCCAAACGACCAGGTGTAAAGCGGAAGGTTACCAAAAGAAAGAAAGGCCGCAGAAAGAAGAAGCGAAAGGTCCGCCGTCGAGGAAAAACTACTAGCACCCGTGGCCCCGTACACAAAGCATTGATGCGTCAGCTTGGAATTGATTTGGATGATAAAAAACCCAAAGACGAGTTTAACCCCGTCATCCCCGAGGAGTAGGTCTTTTTCGACGATTCGATGTATAATTTCTTAATTCAATTTAGCCCTTCACTGCCGGATAGTGACGAAAAACTGAGTCCCACACTCGACGTGAAACCTAATAACGACGTTGAAGTTCCGGCTCCACCATCGGAGGATCTATTAGACTCCATTCTGGGCCAACAAGAGGCAATGTTCTCACAGGGCTTTAAATCTAAGCGAAAGACGCTCACACCAGAAGAGCTGCGCGAGAAGGAAGAACGACGTCGGAAACGTCAGGAAATCAAGGACGAACAGCGACGTAAGGAGGAAGAAGTTCGTAGGAAGCAACGCGAGATTCGAGACATGGAAAGACGTGAGAAGGAACGCAAGGAGATGGTTTGTTTTTTCTTTCCTTTCACTTGTCAATAAACTTTTTATATGTTGCGTTACAGGAGGAGAGCTTAGGGTCGTCGAATGGCTTACCGAAACGGAAGTCACGCTTCAGCGATGAATCGCCGTTCGTCAATGCTTTCGAGCAGAAACACAAGCTTCACATCCAGTCAATGCATCCCATCGCTCCCATAACAGACCAGTTCCATCAGCTCCAGATTCCCATGTCCACAGCAGCAAATTTCAATCCGTTGGCATTATTGCAGCAGCAAAATTCTATCGAACAATCATTGCAGCAGAATGCTCTACTCCAGCAGCAAATCCAGTTTGAATATCTAGCAGCCGCGAGTCTACAAAACAGTGTGAATCCACTGGTAGCGCAAATGATCCAAAATGCCATGCCACAGCCATCATTGCTCTTCGCGAACCAGCCAAACAACGGTCTTCTCGGTTTAGCTCCACCACCACCACCGCCTCCAGATATGTTTCCCCTTGGAAACCCTCTCTCATCAAATAGCTTTCTCTCGTCCCAGGTAAGCCTATCAACATATAATCCGGTGTCTAATACTGTTTTTCTAGCTACCTCCGGTGCATAACCCCTTCGATTTGGGCTGTTCGTCCTCGAGTTTCCTGAACGACCCACCACCGCCACCGGCACTACCGGATAGTACTGACCGCAGTATTACACCCGAACCCACTGGTAAGAAGGCCCATGTCAGTGCAGTCGCTTCCGTCGTTAAACCGTTGGCAGACAAGTATGGAAAGTGAGTTGTTTATCGCTGTCCCAATCTTTGCGCATTCCTAAATGCGTAATTTGCAGACGTTACAAATTGTCGACCGCAGACTATAAGAAGATGTGTGTCAAGATTGTCAAAAAGGTTGCAAAGTACAACACGCCACCAAAACCCGAACGCATTGAATTGTTAGTCGAGGAATATGCTCGCTATCTACATCGCAAATCCGAACATCAACGCAAGAAGCGGTGAAATCCCATTGCAATTTGTTGGAGATCATTGGAGACTGACAATTTGTTAGTGATAGTTGTTGTTGAAAGTGAGCATGGGTACCATGGTAGATTCCGCTGGGAAAACGGGTCTTTCATCAATGACTTGGGTTTTCCTTCGCACTTTTGTTTGTCACTGCCCTACCTATTGTTTTACCATGGTTTTTCGGTCGCTTTTCGTTGAACCGTCACTATCAATTTGTTTCTTCAATGTCTACCAATTGGTTCCATGAATTGGGTCTTATTTTTGTTTCTTTAACCAATAATTAAAAGTCATTATGACTACTGTTGCTTAATATATATTATTGAAAATAAATGGATTAACTAAAGTTCGGCTATCGTGTTTTGCATTGGAGTTTTTATCACTATCTATACTGATTTGAAAGAACGACCTCGTAAATTCATAATAACGCATTTTTCATTTGCAGGTAGCCAACATGCCCAAAATCAACGAATACGTGTACGACTTCCCTTTTTTCCAAGAAGCCAACGCCGAAACCATGATCAAGAACCTCCTCAAATGCTACCAGGGCCAGATTATCGAGCTCCGCGTCGACGGCGACAACGACCGCATCTACGTCAAAGTTCCGGACACCATCCTGTACAATGACGTCCTCACGAAGCTTCTCTACTCCGGTCGTCCTGCTCAGTACTTGCGGGAAGATTCGTCTTTTAACATTGGTAACTAGATCGTTCGCAATGCAATTCTTGCGGGTCTGTACTGTACAACGCTGATCTTGGCCATCGTCCTTTTTGGATTCTGTTTTTCGTACTATCGTAAACGATCTTTTACTTACTTTTGTGAATGTCTTCTGTTATTTAAAGATAAAATTTATTTCACTTTTTGGCGGTTTTTGTTTGTAACAATGCGTTAAAAAACTTTTCCTTGTTACTTTTTGCTTGTGTTTTACACAAAGCTGTAACATTGTTTGCTAATTGCGTAAAATTCCACCAATTTTGACTCATTTATGATACAAACTATGGATTATCTATCACATCAACTTACAGAAGACTTATACCGTGCCCATATCTTTTATCACTGAGAATACTATGTCCCCGTTTGTTTGTTTAAATAACTATTCGTGAGTGCCGTTGGTGAGAGGTTTCAACTCGTGTGCGGGAGCACCCTTTGAAGTCCGTTCCAATTCCCACTTGTGAATCCGGCGAAGAGGAATACCAATTACGCCGCTCAGGGTCATCAAACCACCCATGACGAAGAAAGATAATGTAAAGCTGCTGGTTACCGTTTTGAGATAAGCTGAAACAACTTATATAAGTGAATTCCAACCTTTATGAATGAAATTTACCTGCAAACGGAGGGCCAATCGACGCCGCTACGCCCATGTACATCAGCAAAATACCGTATGCGCTTGTAAGTCGTTCCAAACCGAAGAGGTCCACGACAACAATGGATCGAAGGGCAGCGAAACACGCTACTCCGATGGCGAAAACAACACAATAAGCAATGTAATGCCAGAACTCCGTTGCGAATGGAACCAAAATAGTAGCAATGCCGGCGAGAATAAGACTAATATTAGTCACAACGAGGGGATCAACTTTCGGGTGATCGGCAATGTAACTAAAATAGGTTTGTTTATCGTTTTGCGTGTTTATTCTTCTGTGTTTTGGTTTTCATGTTTCAACTTTGTTTGTCTTACCCGCAGGCGATGCGACCCACAACATTTACCGCACCCAGAGAGACGACGAGATATTTGGTGAGTGATGGGGGAATACCCTTATCAATCGATGACTGTCCAAGAAACATGAACGGAACGAAGAAGCATGTCAAAGTCAGGAACCCACTGATAGCGAGAACATGGAACGTGGGCGAGTACAAAAGTTGGAAATCAAATAACAGCTTCAAAGCTGCACTGATACCCTCGCTCCAATTGCCAGTCGAGTATCCCTCGGTTGTCGGCAAAACAGCGTTACTAAGCATCAAGTGTGACGCATGTGCGCTATTCATTGACGCTGTTCTGCCGTTCTTTTCTGCAATAAAATTTTTATGCCTTTACATAAAAAGCGGCATCATGCTTACGTTCATGATTCTGCAAATTGAGCCTTTGAGTCGAACCAGAATAAAAAATATCGGGCTTTGACAAAGGCCGATTCAAAGCGGTTAGACTCTTTCGGGTAACCGATAACGAAAGATTCTCGGAGGTCCAGATGGCTTGGTCGTGATCACCCGCGTTCAAAGACAAGGTCGACAGGAAGGGGGTTGCAGGGTCGATGCCGTTTAGTGGTTTCAGTGATTGCGCAGGTAAACGCTCGATGGCAGTGCCACTGGGGATGTATGAATGGTTGTCGTCAATAATTTCGACGTCCCTGCCACTTTGCAAGGTATGCCTTTGTTCCATATATTGCTTGGCAATGGCCGCAGCCTTTTTGACCTGTGATCCGGTAGGTTGCAACGGCTTGAAAAAGTACCCGAACACACAGCACAGAGTAGTAATACCGGAGATAGCGAACATAAAAAAGCGCCAATTGTTGCTACAAAGTTCGAGGATGAGCGGGTTTACCTGAAAGGGAAGTTGGTTTCAATGAACTTTTACTATTTGTGGAGAAAGGAAGTGCTTACATAGCTAAACACAGAAGTTCCGATGCCCGACCCACAGACTGCGATACCAGTAGCAAGGGCTCGTCGATTGCTGAAGTATTGACCAATAATAACAACGGCTGGCAGGAAAATAAGGCCAAATCCAACGCCACCGACGATACCAAAAGTGAAATAGATTACAGGCAGCGCTGGCATTAATGCACTTGTGAAAAATCCGAGGGCAGCGATGAGTGCTCCGGCGATGGCAACATAATTACATCCGAAATGGTTAGCTAAGGCACTGGCGAGGGGACCTGAGATAGTTTAAGCTTATTTTTGGATAAATATAGAAAGTTTACCTGATAGCAGGTAGGACGCTGCCAATAAAGAAGTTGCAATAGATACTGTAGCCGTATTTGACTTGAATTCCCTCTCCCAAATGGGGAGAATAGTTTCACCGATTGAAAAAATAACACCATCAACAATAGCATTTGCCAAAAACGATGCAAACACGACGACCCAACCGTATCCGCCGTCTGGAGGTTCGATCACACCGATTTCTTCGAGCTGCTCTTCGGCTTCTTGCTCTCTACTGATTTCTGTCACCTCAGTATCGCGCCTATCGGCTTTTTCCACATCCGCCATTGTTTTTACAGCAAAACACCCGTGTTTATCTAAAACCACAGTACAATCAAAACATATTATATTCCAGAAGCGGTACAATAAATTTTCCTTTCTGATACCGATACAAAAGTTCGCATGCCCGTTAAAAACACGGTGATTTATGGCCCTACGAGGAGCAGCAATTAAATATGGAATCGAGAATACGAACGACACGACATTAGGAAGTGTGGATAGACCCCATGTAGGTAGGACGGGCAGACAAGGGTTCCACAAAGCCGTCAAGCGGCAAAGACATAACACCCGGCGAGTTTTTTGCCGTCAAAATCGTGTTTCACTGTGTCTCGATGCTGATAAGAATATCGCTACCACGCCAAAGGCAGTGTAAATGATCACACGTTCAGGGTAGGGCGGACATGCGTTAAGCTGCTTAGAACGCGCTTTTTATTCACAGAGATTTTAGGTACTAAGGACAATAACTAATGAGCCTAACAAATGCTTATTTTTGCAACATTATAGACGTATTAATCGGATTTTTGGACCAAAAATTGTTAAAGTATTTGCTTCACGTGAGAATTTTTTCGTGAACGGCTTGCTTAACTTAACCGCAGCGGAATAGAAGCTCCAGATAATCAGAGTTTTACCGACGGGTGCCAATCTTTCAATCCTTCACAATTAGGCGGTCGTTTAAAAATGCAATAAAAAGTGAAGCAAATCTGTTGCGAAAAGAGACTGTCAGCTGTTAGCAGAAGCCAAACTTCAGGTCGCGACAACTTGAAGAGACATTTTTTATCGGTTTTAGTTCGAATATGCTCGAATTCTATCTTCGAGTCAGTGAACGCAATTTATGCAATAAATTGACAGATAAAACTAAAAATGATGAAGCAAAAAACAACTTTATCGGTGGCCTAATTCGACAATCAACGAAAAAAGTTAACTTTGTCAATGAACCGAGGTAAAACCTGTTTGCTGCTGCTGCTTTTCACACCCGTGTCCTATGTAGGGTCCGGTTAATAAACACTTTGAACGCAGGAAGAAACAAAAAAAACTGTCATTAATCAGAGATTAATTGAAAAAGGTTCAAATTAGTACAAGTCCAAAATTACATTTGGCGTGACTTATAAGGGCAGCTTTTTTTCAATCTATAATAAGAATTTGTTTGTGGGACAGATGGTTTTCATACGAGGGTGGCGTTTAACCATGTCCAAAAAGAAAAATGGAAGAGTTTGAAAACATCGAGGTCGAAAGTCGAGAAGACACATGCATACAAACAAACAAATGTGGGGGAAAGTAAAAAGAAAAGCAAAGTATAAATCACATTTGATCCGTCGATTAGACTCGCTTCAAAACAGAAAGAAAAAGAAAAGCATTTAAACAAAGCTAAAAAGAGGGAATATGGTTTTTGGTTGGAAGGGCAAAGCAACCCAATGATGAAGTTTACGCCCCAAATTGCAAAATATTTTACAACAAAGTAACGATCCTTGCACTTTCTGACATTGGGGCCTGACGAGTGATTGCCCGAGGCGGTGGTATTTGGGACTTTGGGGTCATTACAAGCCGATGGCAGACTGAATGAGGTCTAGCTGCTCTGAGGGGTCGCACAAAACACGGCTGTTTCCAGCTTCCCAAGAGGGGAGGGAACAAAGCGGTTTTCAAGAAACACATTCCGAAAGGTCGTTGTCGGCAACGGCTTTGTTGGCCGATTTGGACGCCATAAAAACAATCGAGAGAGAAAAAACATGCGCCACAAGTGAAACGAATCTTTTTGTCTAATTTTTTTCATTCAACTCAATTCAAATGGCAGGTGTGAGGAAAGCCAAAGCAAAAAAACGGTAATTAGAAAACCTCCTTCGCGACGAATACCTTTTCTTCAACTTTTTTCAATGTTTTCGACTAATTAATTTCAGACCGCAATGTTGTCACACGCCCGGTGAGAGCTAGATCGCAAGTATCAATTCCAACATTGATCAGCGACGGGAGGGAATCAATTAAATTTCGTTTCATTTGATAGACGCATTATCTCAACAGTGCACTGGCAGAACGCCAGTTAACTTGATCAGTGCCGGATGAATCAATTTAACGGACTCCCGAATATGCACTAAACGGCGATTAATCTCTCGTATGATAGATGATAGACCATGTCGACAGTCTTATCATTCGGTGGTAACTAATTTTGTCGACCTGATTGTATGCTGTATGCAACCGCAATTGGCTGAGGTCGCAAAAACAATCAACATCTTTGCACGGGAATGGATGTCAATGTTCTTGGAACTTTGGAACGCATTATCGAGTGATTTATGATGATGGGGTAATTTTTAAGCAACGTGAAAAGCACGTTGTTAGTTTTTCGAAATGACGAGGGTATACTTTTGTTTATGTGAATGGTGGGGTAATTAATTTTCGTTCACCTTTATTGCCAGCCGCGAGAGTATGTGTTCATTCATTCGTGTTCAGTTGGTATAAAAAATTAGAGAAAATAGGCTCCCTTTGAAATGTTATGTTATTTCGAACTTTGAAAACAACTCTTACGAAATGGAAAATGGACGGTGTGTGGTTTTATTTTTTGAATAAAAAAGTTTGCATTTCTCGTGTTACGCATTGCTTCGCCGTGTTAACAATGCTTGTAATCGGGAAATTGAAATTTGACAGCTTTTTGGTGTGCATTTCCGGACACTGTTGGTCGACTGAATGGACAATGTCGCCTCGGGCCGGCTGGCCTCGGATGAGTCAACGGAACCGCCGAGGTGCGCAGTCAACAAGCAAATTTTCTCTCGACTTGATTATTCGTTCCGGTTGTGTGCTTTACCGCAGCTACCTCAAACCGCGAAGCGCGCGGTGAATGCATGGCCTTGCTTGCGCACCCGGTCTCGTTGTTGTCCAGTTTTGCGACCATCGTCGAACGTGCAAACGACACGCGTGCCTTACGGCATTCATCTAACCCCACCAGGTTTGTTTTGTTTGTTATGTTTTTGGGAATGTTTTCGCCGTCAGTTTCCACCATTCTCCGATCACGTCCATGAAAAAGGCCCCTTTTTCGGACAAAAACGAAAAGAGAAAGCGCTTTGCTTCCTTTCTTTATCTGGGGACGCTAGCTGGACGCCAACGTGTCCGTTACACGACGCTTGTTTCGCCACCCCTCTTTTCCCGGCCCCATCGACGATGACTCATTCGCCGCTGGCGTGCATTGCAGGTGTTTCTCCATCGACCCCTGATTGCTCGATTCTTGCCGAAGCGACTCGATGTGGCGCTTCTTCCGACAGCATTTCGGCGGACACTCCGCCAATCGTCCGGCAAACGATAGTGCTCGACAAACGGATCAACAACGACTGAACGATGCTGCGGATTATGTGCAATTTGAAAAGGTGATCCCTTTTTTCTATTTTCCGTTTTGGTCTGACTGCCCCCACGGCCAGATGGTCGACGTCAGAACCCAATTTTCCCTCAAATGTGTTGCCCACTGTTGTCCTCATTTCCCTCTCAATATAATATATGAAGACCCCCTGGCTGTTTCAGCTTTCAAATCACGGATTCCCCTCGAACCCGACATGTTTCGCCGTCGATACGAAGAACAAGCGGATTGCCATTGGCACTGAAGAGGGACGGGTTCAGATGTAAGTTTAATCAATTTCAATTGCTATATATATATCAAATGTCTCATTTTAGCTACGGAGACAGCAACACCGGCTGGTCAATCGCCTTCACTGGTCGCCCAAAAGCACAGCTTCTCAATGCCATCACTGACACCGGACAATTCCTACTCGTGGCTGATCACAATGATGCCCAACAGATTTACAAGATTACGATCAATGGCGACAACATAGCCTATCAAAGATATCCACTACCCATTTTCATGAAAAAAATATGCAGTACCGTCGTGTTGCCGGCGACAGAAAAGACAAAGCAGCAATGGCTCGTCGGCACTGCCAGCGGCAATATTTACAGTTTCAATATTGAAACTTTAGATTGCTCCGATTTTCTTGTCTTCGACGATTTGGTTCCACAAAGGTAACTTTCTTTTTTTGCTCGCAGTTTTCAAAGTTTCTTTTCAGCGCCAACGTCGAAAGTGACAAGCGAGAGTTGAGAAGCCTGGCCGTCGAGGGCGACCACATTATCGCCGTAATTGGTAAGCACCACTATGTGGTTGTCAATTGGAAGACGTTGGAAAGGGTGAAGTTTGGGACATCGGATATTGAGATTACTGTACGTTTGATCTTTTATCTATTAGTGCATCTGTCTATTGGCGTCTTTCAGGGTGCAAACGTTTGCAATGATGAAGTGATCATCAGTACCAAGGACGGCGACGTTTCAATTGGCACGCTGTCTGAAGATACAATGAAATCTCAAAGTGAATTATTCTACGGATTGGAGAAAAATCAATCGAATATTAACGCTTCTTTATCAAGGTATGTCATTTTTGCCTTTTATTAACACTTTAACAATCAACTTTTACAGAGATGGTTCCATAACCTTCATTGGCGGTCTACCCATCGACGAATTCGGCGACCGTTGTACTGTCACCTACAAATCCCCCACCCGCCACGAAGTTTTTGATTTCGATAGCCCTGTCATTGACTATTTCCAATGGTTCGAAGAACAAGTGCTCTTCATTCTCTGCAAGCAGGAGCTCTGTGTGATCGATTTGACTGGTCCCAAGTCTAAACCCTTCGATTTGCCATATTTGTATCCCGTTCATTCGACTCCCGTGACCTGCTCTCAAGTCGTTTCGGGCATCCATCCTGAATTGTACAACCGTATCGTCGAAGCTGGTGTGAAGACGAAAGCTGCGTTGGATGTTGTATCGAAGCGGCCATGGATATTCGATTCTCCGCATTCTGAGCAAAGTACCTCATCTGGCTCTGCAACGATCCTTGTGACTGGGCACGAAAACGGCGATGTTATTTTCTGGAATGTCGACAGATACTCCATGCGGCCGCTTACGATTCTCCAAACTGCGAAGGAATTTGAATGCTATCAGGACCAGATTGCGATACAGAAGGAACGCGAAGCTGAACGAGACCCAGATGAACCACCGTTCGTCCGATGCGGGCTCTTCGAAAGCTTAGCTGAGGATCCACGTTTCTCCATTCAAAAAGTGCTTTTCGATTCTGTTTCCGGATATCTCAGTGTTGGTGGCCGCGCCGGACAAGTCCTTCTATTCGAGCTCTCCGATACCGAGTATCTCGCCCCTGCACCATTTGTTTGTGAAATCAACATGATTGAAGCCGTTCAAAACGAGCCTCGTATGAACAACGGCCTCAAACCGGAAGTGCCTCTGCTTGGACGAACAAAGCCCATCAAGTATTCCGCCGGTTTCCGACCTGTCTTCGAAGTCTATGTGCAGCTGAAGCCTCCGGTCCCCGTTCAAACAATGGCAATCAACGCAGCCTTGTTTCATGTTGCCATTGGAATCGAGTATGGCTACGTTGTCGCCGACTTCAAAAACAAGCAGAATATGTGCAAGAATTCGTTGTTGCCAGCAGATGATATCGTCAAAATGGTCGCCAATGATGGTCATTTGAGCCGATTCAAAAGCGTAAAGAAGTCGATCCGGAAGTCTTTCCGTCGGAAGCGTGCCCCCGAACAAGACCGATCGTTTTCAAACATGGGCGACACTGCATCGAACATCATTGAAGATCTTCGACCAATGGAGCGTGAGATTGTTGCAAAGCCGAGAAGTTCTTCGTTCAACGCATCCAAAGGTGACGTGCCTCCGTCCTCTGTTCGAATGCTTCGATACGTCAGGGCCCCGATCGGCGATGATCGTGTGCAGGATTTGCTTATAGTGGGTACATCTGGCGCTACTTTGTTCATTCACTCGGTTGAAGCCGATTTCTTGGCTAAACGCTACAACAAGATTCGGGATATTAGTTTGCGGCATGATTCACCTGTTTTGCATGTTGAGATTACGGTGGGTTATTCCCAAAGTGTGATTTTTGTTTTAAATTCGATTTTTTTTAGCAAGGCTGTCTGATTCTATTTTCCGAAGAGCAGATCCGCACATTTCACGTCCCATCACTGCGCAATGCGAAATACAAGTTCAAGCTTACCGCTCTCGAGGGTTCAAGGATCCAGAAAGCCCAACTTGTCGAGCTGCAATCTGTCACTGGTTAATTTACTTTCTTTTCTTTCCGATCAAATTCAAAATTTATGTTCACAGATCCCTCAAAGAAAGAAGAATTCATCGCAACGCTGACCCAACGCGGAGAAATCTTCCTGTTCTACCCTTCTAACCTCAAAAAACTAACGAAAGTGCAATACACGATTCCAGCTGATGGCAGTGGTATCGCTTCAGCAACGTTGGCAAAAGATGGTACATTGTTTTATCTCAACGCCGGAGGCTCGGAGTTCCGCAAATGCTCCATTGCCGCTTCAACAACGGGTTTGGCGACTGGCCCCAATCAGATCTAAACAAAGCTGTTTACGGTACGCCACTAGTCGATTTAAGCTAATAACAACTCATTCACTTACTAATAATTTATGTTACGTTACGAATCTGTGATATTACCTACTAATTGTTAATGCTACCATTTGTATGTTTCAATTTTTCCATTTGCAAAAACCAACTTTAAAAACGACCGATGGAGGGTCATAAATAAAAATCATATCATACTTGTTGGCTTAAAAATGTTGTCACAAAAGTTCCCTCGACGTTCAAGCTTTCATGATTGAAATTTAGAAGCATGATGAGTCAGAGTTGTTGCCCAGTGGCGCTAATGCTATCCGTTTTTTTCCCTGAGGGCGAGTTTTGAATGACGACGGTCAAAGCATGACGGTGTCCACACCGCCTTTCGAAAATGAGAATAGGTTGCACCATTGGCAAACATTCCGTCGACGGAGGCCTTAGTTGACGGTCAGTCGTATTGCCTCTGCACCTCCGTCAAAATTTCGTTAAGATGGTATCAATGACGCATGGATTACTGTTTTGTATATCAATTTTATTGGTCCAATTTGGAGATGTTTTTACGTTTGGATATTACGGCGAACAGGGCACTGTGCCGAGGCCGATCATGACACTACATTCGGGTCATATTGGTCTATCTGATCAACTCATGATCACGGAGTATAGTGGAACAGTTCAAACTGGACAGCCTTATACTTTGGATATTTATATGGGCAAGACAGATCGCTATGATTACGTGATTGAAAGGTGTCTATACAATACAAGAAATGCGTTCCTCGACAACTACGGGTGAGAAAGACTTTTAATCCACTTTTTTAGGCTAATAAAATGAATTTTAAAGGTGTTTGCGAAGGGATAATGTCTTCCTTCAAAAGTGGGAAACCAGCGATTACACGATACCTGGCGCATTGAAGCGTACATTGGTTCATTTCGTGGCTGCTGAACCGATTGTGAATTTTGATTGCCAAATTAAAGTTATTGAATGTTGTGGTTGTGCTGAGGTGAGGCGTTGTACCAATGTCAATAAGTAATTTTGAAAAATTAAGGCTTCCTGTGAAAGGCAACCTCCGTTGACTTATTATCCAGTTTATCCAGTCCCCCTAGTCTGCACGTGGCCCGGCACCATGCAACAGCCAGGTACACCGATTGGCGGCGGTTCTGCTGTTGGATTCTATCGGGGGAACAACTTCTGGGGCGGAATTCCGTGGTGGTTGTGGCTATTACTGCTTATTTTACTCATTCTCGCTATTCTACTATGCTGTTGCGGAATCTGCTTCATGCTAGCTAGAAGAAACAAGAAGAAGAAGAACACAACCATGCTCGTAAAAACGGCAACTGGCCCTCCTCCACCACCGCCGATCGCTCCAAAACCGAAAATGGAAGCAACCGTACAAACAGTCCCCGAAACACGGCAAGCAAGTCAACAAGTCAATCTCGATACGAGTATTCGGCGACAAACGACTCATCATGCCGAAATACCGCTAACTGATACGAAACCACGGCAAGTTATCCACACAATCTACGACGAAGACCTAATTCTCGATGATCATCACCACGGCGGCGGTCAACCAGACCATTACATCAACTTTGGCGCTGACTTTGAGCATGATTACGAACATCAACACCAACATCAACATCGCGAACGTGAACGTGACTATCATAAATACGGCGCCGTGCCTGTTCATCGAGGAAATTCCCTTCAACAACAGTACGAACTACAATCCGAAATTGAGTCCCGGCTTCGAAGAGACCAAGAACGTCAAAACTTGGAACACCGTATTGAAACCCATTTGGCTGAGCATCGAGAACGTCGCGAGCATCGGCACTACGAAATCGAACCAACTGTGGAAACTTTGCGTGAAGAGACGATTCACACGATGAGGCAGACTTCGGCGATATGATTTGTTTGTTAATGATTTACTACCTTTTTGTTCATTTTGGTGTTTCTTATCGGTTAAAAAGTATTAGATTATAAATCTTTATATGGTGACTCTGTTTGCTTTACTCGTAGAAGTATTCTTCGGCATAGGTCGTATAGTGGGCGTAAAAGCAAGACAGCGTCTCTGTCGTACCTAATGAGGGCGTTTTCTAGATGCCATTTTGGTCGCGCGTGGTGTATTTTCATCATTAACGCTAAGCCTTGCGACTCAAATTGCATTCGGCGCGGGCGTTGCGTATTCCATGGCAACCGAAACTACATTTACTCATTGCTTGAAGCAAATCTGGCGTCTGTTTTTCTGTTTTTATTTTTATCCGGTGAGAGCCATTATGTTAACCAAATTTAAGGCTATAAATAGAGACAAAGAGTTTTTTGATATTCAATCATTAAGGATTGTGTTTCGTGGATAATTAGATTTTAAACGCTTCATTAAATAAACTTTCATGTGGTTGGTTCTCTTCCCATTCTTTTCGCGGTTTGAAAACTAATACCACGAACATTCCATTGCCTCGGGCAAGCAAATATATGAAGAAAGTACACACTCTCGTTGAAATCTGCCCCTAATAACAATTAATAAATTTGTTGCGCGCAGTGGTCTTTGAAGTGGTAAAAATGCGTGTATTGTCTTAACAATTACTGTCTAAAAAATAATGTAAATTTTATGTTTTCGATTATTTTTTTAGATCACCATGGTCGAATCAGGAGGAATCGAGTATATAGAAAGATTTTTTGCTAGTTGTGTAGAGAGAAACAATCCGCAGAATGCAGCAAATCGTGGTCAACCTGCTGTTCCGTTTCCTTTTTGGTTTTTTAATCAAAGACCTCCCGCCGATGCCGCCTAAATACTACCAACAATCGCCACATCAAATCAACGCCCGAGAAAATTTTTAACGCCACTTTTTTTTCTTAATTACTTTTTGTATTAAACTCAAAAGCTTTTTATGTATTTCAAGTAATGTAAACAATAAACTTCTCGGAATGTAATAGCTTTAGCATTAAAAGCGTAGGGCATACAAGAGATTTGTCCTCATTCGAAGCACATTGAGTCATCCATACAAACCTGATATGCCGTGCACGTGCTTGGTTTATGAATTATCCAAGTTGCGTCACCATAACTCGTGCCTAGTACCGACCATTATTCGAAATATTATGACATAAAGTGCTTTAAACTTTATAAGTTGACAAATTGAGTTGTTAAAAGTGCAATTTAATTACCAATGCGACTGATTCTATCGGTCGTTTGTTGAGCATGTGGAAATAAAGACGTCAAAAAATGTGCATGGATGCATAAAAAATACTTGTTGACTTCTATTGATACTTTTCATGCAAATTGCTTGTCCTTGCAAGATTTGAATTAAAAAAAAGAGTTTAGCACCGATTTTTGTATTATTTTGCATGGCTAATCCGAATTATCAACATAAGCCGTAAGAATCATAATGTTTATTTAAAATTTGTATCTGCCAGGCTGGGTAATGAATACACGATAAAACTTACCGCCTCTATTTAGCGTGCTGGTATTTTCCCGACCACGTCGCGTAGTCATAGCAACGCGCTTTGTGCCATTCAAGCTGTAGTGGGCATTTGAGGGCTTTCGATGCGGCTCGCATGTCTCTTTTCCCCAGTCTTAAATATTTGACGCCTTTTGGTAATGTCTATTAAACAGGAAACCTCAACTAATATAGAAGCCCTCGAGGACTGGCGCGCAGTGGATTTTCCCCCATCTAATACGGGCCGCGACACAAGTGCTGCCGAAGAAGCAAAATCGGATGAAAAGTGTCCTCAGCTCATTGCGCTGCCACCGCCAACGTCACCATTAGCACCGGCCGAGTCTCCTGAACAGCGCTTTTTCCTTGATGAAAGCTTTGGAACGACCCTGTTTCCTGGAGATTACAATTACCATAACTTCGGCTCGGAACTGTACTCGTTTGAAGAGTTCTTGAGACAGCCAAGTTCATCGGATTCGGAAGAGGTACCGAGCTTCCAGAACGTTGACCTCAGTGACAGTGATCAGAGAGAGCTTAGAATTATTCGGAATTTGCCGGGACTTCAGCAAGGTATGACATTGCTTAAACCATTTTACTAAGTTTTAATATTGCAAGTTTTAAGAAGAACCAAGAACAACTTCCCCATCACTCTCAACAGACCGCGGTGACTCAAACCCCCACAACCTCCCAGTTGCCGACGTAGCCCACGCTGTTCAACTCGAACCGTCGCCAGTTCCACGCAATGAAGGCGTAGTCCCGCTGCCGGTGCCACCAAACCCCACATCTGACGCTTCCATCTCACAAACTATGGGTTTTCTCAAGTTTTTGTGCTGCTTCAAATCCGTAGACAGAAGCACGCGATACCATGCCCCCGCCGATGCCCCTTCGACGGTGCCGACTGAAGCAGCATCTGCTCGAGCCCAATATTCATGGTACTTTCTTGCTACATAAATGCAGATTGTAGATTGCAGATTTAATAACATGCTCTTGCAGGGACAAACGTGAAATTGACCCGGCTAATTACACCGTTGCAAACAAAAACAATTTTACTCTCATCAAAAAAGATGGGGAAGTCGCGGGGCAGCAATTTTCCATCGACAATCTTCAAGTTTGTTTTCCGTTTTGCACGCTTTGTTTTTAATTAAAATTTCTGTAGGACAGCATTGTTATGGTGTTAGACCACAGTGGAACAATAACAGTCGATGATTCACAGGATTGCCTATTTGTTTTTGGCCCCTGTTCCGGAAGTATCTTCATTCGAAACTGCAAAAACTGCACCATCTACAGCATCAGCAAGCAGTTCCGTGTTCGCGATTCTGACATTACCGCTCACCTTTTCTGCGCAACCTCCCCAATTATCGAGGAGAGCAAAATTGACGTGTTCCCGCTGTACATTAACTATGACAAACTCGATGAGCACATGCTTGCTGCTCAGCTAAGTCCTTTTTACAATCGGTGGAGCGAGGTGTATGACTTTACCCCCGCAAAGCAAGAGCTCCATTTTCGTATCAACTATGAATCCCCAGAGGACGACACGGTGGATATACTCGAGCAGGCCGCTTCAGGCATCAACCTGTCATTTATACGTGACAACAGCTACTTAGTTGTAGCTGACGAAGGTAAAGTGCAACAGGCAGGTGAGCAAATTGCACTTGTTATGGTACAACAGGACGGGGAAAAGACCTCATTAGCGGACTTCCTGGCACAAACCCGACTTTTTGTTCTGCAAGTGTTAGAGGATCCCACCATCGTACTTGTCAAATCAACGGAAGTAGAAATTCAAAAAGGGGAGCTGTCACTTCCAGCCAATGTTGGAATGAAATTCAAAGGTTTGTTAATTAGACACACAGACACTGGCAAAACAAGTTTATTTAGGTCTCAACATCTTTTTTGAATTCCTGGGCGTGAATTCTATCGCGACACTGGAAAAATGTGTCAAGAAGTTTACAATGGCAAACAACATTCACGAGAATGCCATCCAAGTGATCCAAAATCAATTCAGAGATACCATCTACCGGTTTGTGGACATGAAACACAGTGTTTAAAGAATGTTTGATTAATAATCATGTAACCTTTGCCTATCATAAAGTTGTGTTTTATCATGATAAATTATACGAGCGGCAACGGAGATTCTTTCCAAAACACGATGGAAAACATGTGAAAAGTAAATAATGATCATGCATGGCCCAGGTTGCATAAACGCGCTGATCGAAAAAAGTGAAACACAAAAAGATGACAAGCCAAAACATTAGTGAAACATTGGGAAATTCATTCCTCGTCTTCGGGATCAAGTGGTTGCTCCATCGGCCGGGCTTCTTGTACGTAGTGCTTCTTCCGCTTTTCGAGGAACTCTTTACGCCGTTCTGAATTGTCAAAAATGAAATTAGGACACATATGTCAAACGAATGCGCTTGTTTGATAAAGCAAAACTTACGCTTTTCTTCTTCCGTCAGTTCTTCCTCATCATCGTCTGACGGGTCGGCACTGGTATTGCGGTCTGAGGAAGGCTGAAGTCCGTCTTTAAGACTTTTTTCTAAGCCCACTAAGGACACTCGGCGACGACCTGTGTGCGCCGACGGGGAAGCTGCAGACGTCGTGCTGTCTTCTTCATTATCACTGTATCCACTGAACGGGGTCTTCGGTTCATCAATCTGCAAACAACGAAAATAACACAGGTTGAAGGCACGCGTGACACGTTGCATGAGCACTACGTCTCATGCAAAATAGTCTGTTGACACACTCCCCCGCTTGATCAACGTGATTGTTCAAGCGAACTTAGAGGTTGGAGGAAAAGTTTATCTTGATAAACGAACCTTCATATGACCGTAGTCCTTATCGGCCGGATGCAATGTCGCGATAATGTTCATCTCATCGAAGTGAGCCTTACTACCCGCAGCTGCAGCGGCGGCATCAGCCTCAGCCCTTTCATTGGCAAGCTTCTTTAAGTTCTCGTCGATAGAGTTAGTGCGGTTCTTCAAGATTGACTTCTTCGGTTGAAGTTTCAAGCACTCAATAGGTTTTTGAGCCAGATCTTCCATGTCAGCGTCCATCGCTGTGTGACTCATTAATCAATGAATTTAACAGTTGCACACACCTCGAAACAATAGGCTAGACAATTGGCGTTCGAACTTCCTGAAAGAATGAACGGAACTCAACTTTAAAGATCAAAAAGGCCGTCAAAGCACGGATTTAGCTTCGGGAAAGTCAATAAAAAACGAAAGAGCACAACAATACACGGGGTAGCGGGTGTATTCGATACGAACCGAGCATCCAAAGGTCTGACGTGCTCGAAAACAGGTGGAGCGGTCGTCGAAGCATATGAATGGTTGAACCGCCCTCCAGATCAATTCCAAAAATTGAGAGAGGCGTGATGTGTAACACTTCAACCAAAATGTAAAACGAGAACTTCATGAAATAAGCTCTATAATGGTTGTTTGTTCCGAGCATTTATTTTAATCAGTGCAATGATAAGTTCAGACGCCGTTCCGTTCACTGGACTTTGACATAAATTATAAACAGCGAAAAGCTATTTACGTTTGTCGGGAAATGTGATCGCGTTGTATCAAGTGGGTTAGTTATTTCATTAGGATAAAGACAAAAATAGTGCGTGGGGTGAAAGAGGTTAACTAAGTGTGACAATTTAAAAAAAGTGGAGTAAAAAAACACAACAGACTGGACATTCAGTGACTGCGACCCTAGGCAATGTGGAAAAAAGCAACGACAACAGGAGCGCAACAAAAATGCTCTGTTTGCGGCAGTCGACCCATCACGGACAAACATCCGCTGCCACCCGAACCGCACAAGTCTTCTGTCCCAAATTTCCTTGGCCCCTGGCGCCGCCGCTGGCAGTTTTTGCGCGCTTCGCCGTGTGGACACTTAAACGAGCGCGCATACAACGAGGCAAAGTTTTTGTGTCCGAAAAGAAGGAGTACTCTCAGTCAGTTTCATAGACGACCGAGAAGAAGAGGAGGAGGAAAAGTTGGACCATGTGCTACTGATTGTGCATTGAAGCAATGCAGCTATGACATCGACAAGGGAAGGGCCCCCCTACAAAACATGCCGTTTTTTGGCGACTCCAATGCCTCCGCCCCCAAAAGGGTTGAATTGTGGCGGAAGGGGGGAAGACTTCCAGAATCGAAGACTGCCATGACAAGCTTCTTTTTATAATAAATATTATTCGAACTAGAAGCGGTGGCACTGCTACTCGTGCAGCTTGAGAGCGGAACGAAATGACACCCCTTTTGCTAAGTTGACGCTGCTGGATTGTCATTAACTGCAAAAAAAGTTTGACATTTATAAATACACTGTTTTACGCTTGATATGTCACGTGAGTTATGTAAATAGAAAAAAAAGGATCAAATATTGCGACCGGGCATTTTGATAGTTTCGAGGCGATGTGGTCGACGTTGAGCTGAAAGTGCGCGGGAATCGTCGCTGCTTGAATACAGCTCGTCCGAATACACGACGCCATTGGAAAGACCTTGAAGGCGATTATTACGCTTCGCAAACGCTGCATTTCTCGTACCTGAAACGAAACCATCTGTGACCGCTGTTTGCAGTGTTACCAAGTACGTACTTTCTTTGCTTGACTTGTACCGATTGAGCAGATTGTTTTTGTCGACTGGTTTGAAGTAGTTTTCCGACGTATTCGACACAAGACTTTCCTCGAGGCGACGTTTAAGTATAGCATCATCATCAGTTTCGTGACTAAAGAATCGAGGGTCCGTTCGGGCACCACTGTGGCCAACTAAAAAAGATTATCAAAACTTTTTTGCATAGAAATGTAAAAGTAGCACGGGCTTAACTCACTTGAAGTTGCATTCGGAAGGCCTCTTGTCATTTGTAATTCCGGTAAGTGCCATATTGCTTGATCATCGTTCCAAACAGCTTCACGCTTAATTTTATCCAAATTTGCGTAATTGCTGTCGCTCTTAATGGCAGGCTGGACCCTCTCCAGGATTTGGCCAAGTAATTTTAATTGTTGGTCCTGCTTCCTAATGGTCTCCAAGTAATCCAATCGATCCATTTCGAACTCTGCCTGGATGTCATGTATTTCGGCCTCAAGGCCACGCATCTGTAATTATTGAATATGTAAATTAGTATGCATGAGTTCACTTGGTTAAAACATTTTTTTACCTTTAATGTACTAGCTTTATACAATTTTGTTATCGCTTCAAGTTTTTCCTGAGTTGAACTATAAACACGCATGAGTGGATCGTCCTTATTAGCAGCAGCATCTAAAAAGGGGGCGAAATGTAATTTAAAAAATTGCATGAGATTATGTATTATATTACTCGTAAGCATTTGCATTTTCCGTTGAGCTTCCTTCATCTTTTTCAACCGTTTTGCCTTTAGCACTTCATTGTTGACTTCTTCGCCGCCGACCAGTTGTGTTTTCAATTGGTCGATGCGCTTCCGGATTTCTTTGGGATCAGACGGTATAGAATTACTGTCAATAGCATTGTTAGCGGTATCATACTGCTTCTTCAATAGAGCCAGGTCCTGCGCGAGTTTTTCTTTCGACTTCTGTTCGTTTTCATACTGGGAACGCAATTCACGCATAGCATTTTCGAATTCTTGTTGAAGTTTAGCTTTTTCGGCTTCAATTTCCTGTTGATTAGACTTAACCACCGTTGTTGATACACCACCATCTGAAAAACTTGTTGTTATTTTCACATGAGTGTTACACTCGATTTCTAATCTTGTTTGGCTTGTTTTTCTTATGTTAGCATTGAAATTTTAAGTAAACAAATTTTAATAACAATAATAGATTTGTACATTTTTGTGAAAACAATTAAAATAAGCTTACTTTGCACAAGTCCCTTGAGCTTTTCGATTTCTTCCTTGTACTGTCGTAGTAAGGCATCCTTTGGATCTTCATTGATCTTCGGTTTGTTTTTGATATTTTTAGCTCTGTTAGCGTAGCGTAATGTTGAAAGTGTCTCATCATAATTGTTGTCCGATGGCGAAATGCATGCAATCATCACAGTTTTTGTGTTACCTCCAAGAGAATCCTAAAAAGTGTACATTGTGCTTGTGTGCTTTGTGCACCGGCATTCCCACCTGCAGTAATCGAGTCAATTTCGAGTCTCGGTATGGGATGTGGCTTGACTTTCCGTCGACTAAAGCGCTTATCACATTACCGAGCGCCGAGAGCGAAAGATTAATTTTTGTAGCTTCCTTGAATCGATCTCCAGTTGCACCTGTTTTTGCCTGTCGCTCACTTCCGGCCAAATCGACTAAATTTAATTTGCCCATGCGAATAGATCCGGCATCTGATAAGGCTTCGACGTAGACTGTAAAGATTGAATGTGACCTGCTTGAGTCCTTGTTCATTAATGTTGCTCCGACGTGACGGTTGTTGAACCCATTCTGCATCAGTTGATGGCAGTCGTCGACATTATGACATACGTGCATTGACAACCCTGCCACGTAAACTCCACGTTCCGAATGTTCTTTGATCTCCAACTTTTTAAGCCTATCATCACCAAGGAGATCTCGAACTTCTTCATTGTAAATCTGCAATGTTTCGACATTGGTCATTTCGAAATTGCTTCGAATTTGTTTCACGTACCTCCAAATACGAAACATGAACAAGAAACTTTGTCGATTCCGTCGTAGCGATAGATTCAAAGATATGTTCAAAAGTACGAGGAATAACTCCCCTCTGTACTGGCACTTTTTCATCTCCCTGCATGGAAAAAGTTTTCCCGGACCCAGTTTGGCCATAAGCGAAAACGGTTCCATTATAGCCTTCGATAACGTTCTCCACAAGTGGATAGACAATGTCGTTGTAGATTTGCTCGGCTGTACTATCCATAAAGTAGACGCCATCAAAAGTAAACGACTTTGGCGGCCCGTCCTCGTGATGGAGGACCGTCTGGCCAGTTTGCTGTTCCATTTCGACACATACCTAAATTACGATTTTTTATACTTCCAGAGGGAAATACTAAAAGGTTAAGTTCAAACAAACCTTCGAATTCAGCGCAGTTTCGCGCGAATTGAGCGGCCGACATCGGCAGATGACGCGAACGCTTTCGGCCATTTTGAGCACTAATTACTCGGTTTTGTTTGTGTTTTTATGTCATTATTTTTATAGCTCTTCGACGGGGGTCTAAAAGTGTAATGGCAAAATAAAGAATAATAATTCACTTGAGGGACAAGTGGACCATGCCATATATTGTGTGAGCGTTGCAAATGTTGCGAAGAAAACGACGGCGCTTACTCACGTGTAACTAATGGGCCTTTAGGGATTTAGTTGTAAAAGCCGACACAGAAAGACATAATAAGCAACGTTAGAAAAACAACAGCTGAATGAAAAATGTGGGTCAGGATGAAGGAAACGTAATAAAATTGACCTTCACATTATATGTAGGTGTAAAAACTTCACGCCTGTGATGTTTGCTTTTTCTTTTGGCAATGCCGACGTGAACATACACTCGCAGCGATTTTCCACATGCCTTTGCGCGATGTCTTTTTTTCGGGCACGCACAGGTTGCCCAGGGAAACGACGCCTAGAGGTAAACGCCTGTGGAACGAAAAAAGGTCTAAACGCCGGACAATTAGCTTCCAGTTGCGACTCGCCCGCGTGGTCATGCTCACTTGCATCTGTATGTAAAGCATTACTATTACATGACCACATGTCAGTTAAAAATTTATTATTATACGACGATGGCGGCTACGACTATGACAAAATATGTATATCCATAAAAGCGCAAGGTTGAAACGACTTTCGAAAGAAGGGGTTAATAAACACACAGTACAGAAACAATTTAGGCATGTCTAGACAAAACTGAAATCAACGGAATGCAAGGGCGAGTGAAATTTGTCAATCTAAGGTGCCTGTTATTGGCCTTTCTTATTGGAAACTGCGGCATTGCGTTCTTTTCGTGTTTTGAGCAACTTCTGACGGTTTGAAGGGTCGAAATTGTCTTCTTCCTCGCTTTCTGAACGGACATCAGCAGCTTCACCGACTGTGATTGACCGGATGACAATCTTCATGATAATGACGGTCCAGAAAACGTGCAGAACCAATAAGCATAGTAACATTAGAATAATCACACGCGGGATGTGAGGCACTTGGTAAAGGTTTAGAATCTTATAATCGGGCTGGATAAGATCAGCTGCTTCGAATAGGCCGGATCTGAGCAAAACGAAGGGAAAGTATCCGAGTCGTGTGACAAACCAGCTAAAAAAAGTTTGTAAATTATAAAATTTTTGTAAATCAAAAGTCAAACCTGATAAGAAAAGCAAAGAAGAAACAATTCGTAATAAAACTCGGTGACCCGTAGTATCTAACCAGTTTGCCAGCTTCCAAAATGATGTCACTGATGTCATGACAGATCAAAACAAGTGTGCCGATTCGAACAAAGTTAATCGTCCAGCTGACTGATAGCAACATGATTGTGATAACATGGTGGAAAACAAGTTGCCAGAAGTCACTTCGTTTAACGTCGAAAACGCTTCCAAAGAATAATGCATAGTAAAATCCAGTCTCGAGCATGAAATACCACCTACAAAATTGTACTTTACCCTCATCAAAACTTTTTTCCTGCGAAAAGCATAAAGTAAACATTTGTATGCGTTTTGTCTAGGCAAGCCACATTGGTCAAAATACCATTTTTACGAGGAAAAAGTCAAAAGTGCCTCACAAATTTAAAAGATAAGTAGTTACGGATTTTCCTATGTATGTTTAGGAATGCTTAAGGGTTACTGTCAGCCTACGTAGCAATTTCATTTCCACGAATTGACTTTAAAATAGATTTTTTGCAAAAAAATTTAATAAAGCAACATAGCGACGTCACTACTATTATTAGAAGTCTATGAATGACCTACCATACACTGTTTTCAATCTTGTGGAAAGGAAATCCAATCCAACAATTTTTAACGTCAGCGAACCATGATTTGTCTGACAAGACAAAATAACCGTATGAAAATAACATTGAATACGTCACAAATCGGAACATGCATTCCAATACGCGTTTTGATCTGGTATATCGAGCGAATCCACCACATAGATGATTCTTAATTCGTGCAGAGAGCTCTTCCCTTGGAACAATTCCGAGAAGGCAGCCTACGCCGAAGCCTACGAAGGATTCAAGTAAAACGCGGAATATTAAAATAGGAATAGCAAAATAAATTGGATAAATGAGATCGTAAAAGTTGATAGGCAAATCTTCCCAACCCACATCACGCGGGAGCCAATATTTAGGGTCCCAGAGGCCGCTCATACCTGAAAGTTTTAACATAAGATTGAATAAAGTTGGTGTTGTGAGTTTCAAATGTCACGTGATTCGGGACACGGATCAAAGGTGATTATAAAGTTAAAGCTTCTAGAAGGAACGGAATGCTTGAAGACACAGTTCTTCAGGTAAAACAAGTTCACGAGGAGCTCACGGAGGGGGAAGACTTGTGACTCAGGGAGCCGAGAGCAAGAACGACGAATAACCTGGCCGACAATACCTACCAAAGTCTGTCGATTTTGAATGCACCTAAGCGAAACTCTGTACTCTGCGAGCCACTTCCGCTGCCGTTGAAAGTCTATTTGCATTGCGCGTCGTCGTCCAAGCTGTCCAAAAGAAGGCGGGATGCAGTCAGTCGCCAGCGGCAACAACTTTGTCCCGATCGCACAGAGATCACCCTTACGGGGCTCTCGCGACGGTTCTTCAAATTTGAGAAAGATTAACCCCCGCCGAGGTTAGGTTAAGTGTGTGCTACAAAATAGGCCCTCACGGATTGGGAGATACCGTTAAATGGGTACACACATGACCAAAAATTATTTAGACTACACAGATCCAGGCGGCTGGCTGATGTGAGGGGGACTTCAAGGATGACTCAACTCAAGTCTTGTAAAATATAACTAACAGTGCTTTGAAGCACTGGCCAAACATCGATTGTCGAAGTCGAATGAAGCTGTTTGCGGGATAAATGCGCAAGGTAGCCCTAGACAACCACACCATAGTCCAAGGATACGCGCACTACAGCTGCGCGAACATTGATGACAACTGGTTGTAGTACAATATGTTCGGGAAATGGTTGCAAGTACCTAACGTAATAACCATTTTTTTCTCAAACAAGTTATTGTGAAACACTACTGGTCAAAGATATTTCAAAAGCATCCAATATGTTATCTCATCACTGTCAAAACAAGTTATTACAGAAGATAGGTTGTTACAAAACGCATGATTTCCTCCAACTGCGCTGTGATCACGCAAGAAAAACACTGAAAAATGCAATCCACACGCCTGCTAACATCAAATATCGAAAAATCACCCGATTAAAGCCTATATAAACATTTGCGTAACAGCCAGACGAGGTTGAGGATAATTTCGATAACTGGTGACTCATTTCCAAAGGTGCACATCAGCCTTTGCGAAGCAGCCATAAATGCGGTTCGCTAGCGCCCGACAGGAGGGTCCCAACGGCTAATACGCGACCGCACGTAACCAAAAGCAACCAGCTTTATCGAAGGATACCATTGTTTGTTTTTTGTTGTGTTGTCACAGAAACAGTTTTGTGAATGAAATTGATACACATTCGGAACATCTTTGTTGGGCTTTTTATGTGATGCTATAGTAAATTTACAGCTGCAGCTGTACCATCAGACAGACAGCACAAATTTGCACTTTGTTAAAGTTACACCTTCAAAACAATGGCAAAATGTATTCATTTTACACCAGTGACAAACTTTTTACACCATAACATGAATAATGCATGCAATTGGCAGTATCCGAAGAGTTCGAGCATTACTTTTTCCACTCTTAATCTCATAAATTGAATTGAAAACTCGTAAAGCAAAAAACTTCTTCCTGAAACTGTTTTGTTCCTTGATAATGCTATGATGCTGCGTGTGATATCTGCATATGCAGGATTATCCAATATACTTTTTTCACACCTCTCATGCCACTCAAATCAAAGACAATTGCTCTCATTTCGAAAATCAGCCGTGCCGCGGGAGGCGACTTGACGTCTGTCGAGGCCACCACCATCGCTCTCATCATAAAAACGGGGTGTCAAAGGGATTGAATTTTTCCTACCCGATAAACGTCATAATTTTGAGGAGATCCGCTTTATTATTTGAGGGCACATTTTTCCGCCCCCGGCAGGCACGGAACGGCAAAACCAGCTCTTCCAAACACCGCAATGTTTATCTTCAGTCGAAACCAAAAGTCGCCCTATGGATCTCAATCTGAGCTAATGTTGGTGCAGTCGATGATGGGGTCGAGATTTAATCCTGGGTATAGGCAGTGACCAGCGAAAGCCTTGATCGCGTGTTTTATTATCTAACATCAACATGCGTACATTAGCTTCGACTAAAGTGGCTTTATTTTTTTGTCTTTCGAAGGGTGGCACTACTATTCATCGATGTAACGTCATGAATTCGTGTCACAAATTTGTCATTTTCGGCACGGCTGGCCTCAAGAGGATTTCTAAAATGAATTCATTTTGTACGCATTCTTTTATTTGGTGGACGTTTTGTCACATTACAACCTTTTGAAATTGTTTTTAAGATTGAACTTCATTTGAGAGGTTTTTTGCTTTTTTGACGATTTTTTTTAGTTATTGTCTCTAATTTCGTGAAGCGTGCCACCAAAAAAGTGTCATTTTTCCGTCTTTGATATTTTTTCATGTCCTTTCTGCCCAATTCAACAATCGACTGTAAAGCATTGTCTATTTGGGAGAAGAATCGAGAAAGCAACCAACTTTTGAAGACGATGGCGCTGCGCAATCCAAGGTTGATGCCTGCCCCTGCCTCATTTTGATTTCGGCGCTACAACCCTGCGCATGCTGGTGGCAACGACGACGACCACAGGCAGGGCAGGGGTAAAACAAGAATGAGGCCAATTTCCTAACCATTGTCGCAACCTCAGCATTATTTTCATTCACACGCGAAGATCCTATTTCGACCGGTAGACGTCGCCGAATGAAGACACACACCTTGAGGGGATTGTAGCTATAGGTACACCGACTTTGCCCCAATAGGTCATCGAGTGGCGACAAATGTCTCTTGAGTGTTTCTCGACGGATGCACTCAAGCATTTTACACATGTTTTTACAGTTTTAATGGGGTGTCCATTTTGGGGCCTTGCCCGCAAACATGTAAAAAAATACTTGACCATGCACAATGCAAGTGTTGATTTCGGTCCATTTTGGGATATCTGAACCGCGATTTTAGGATTTTTGTTTGACTTGGATACTTGAGGCAGCCACTTTAACTCTGACCATACATGTATTGTCACTTTTCGGGAAGGAAGACCGGAGTCCAGGCTTTTAGTGCCTGAAGGGTAGTCTTTTTGGTCTTTTTCAATTTTTTATACCGAAAAATGCGTTCCTTCCGTGCAACAATACAATGCAATCCGGACTTACCTGGAGAAAAGTCATACCTTTCCGCAATTATTTTATGTTTTATGCGCTTCATAACAATGCATCGCGGCGTTTGTACCCTCTTCAAGTGCCGTCCAAAAAGGAGACAATACCTTCAAAAATACAGGTTTCATTAAAGTAGCTGGCTGCAGTATAGTTAGAAGCGTGTCAGTCGTGTTCCTTACCACCCGATCCTGAAATATTATATCCCCCATTTGACGAATGCCCATCGCACGAGTCATTTTCCGGCATTGCACCTAACGGAAAAAACGTTTCAAACTATCCTTTTAAATAATAATGCCTATCATATTACGTGTCCTGATTGTCGCATTACGTGAAGATCGCACGACGTTAAAGTCCTTTTTTTCGTACTTTATGAACAATGGACCTTGCGAGTGGGTCTTCCTCGCTTCATCATCATCTTAAACTGCCTTCTTTAATCTAAACGTTCGCAATCCTTATAGCATTTAGTTCGAATTGAGACTGCTACACTAACGGAGAGAACAATGATGACAAAAGCCTCATCCTTTTTTGGGGTCTTCTAACTTTTTTGTTGCGGAACGCAAAGTCTTTTGAATTTGCTTTGCATTTTGTTGCACATCACGTTTCCGTCAACCGTTTCTGGTTTCTGCCGGAAGGCATGAAAAAATTCTGGCCATTAGCTTGCCGTTCGCGAAAAACCCATATTTGCGTGTTCAGGGGCAACACATTTCGGTAAGCCTCTGGCACTGCGCAGCTTGAATTGGTACGATTTTGGTGGCAGCATCGTGTTAATGAGCTATTTTGGAGGGAGGTTGCTTTGCGCATGGCCAATCGTGCCCGCAAGGCTTGCGGGGTTCGTGCCAATCCCTTCTCTGAAATGCATGTTGATGTGAAATTTGAACAATGTTTTGTGGGATGGACTTTCTGTCGGCTGAAAATATGAAACAATTTATGTAGTTCCATAAGGAAGACGGTGGGTGGCCATCGCGTTTCCAAGTCTTGAAAAACTAACATTATTCGAATTTAAGGCCTACTATTGACAAACATTCTTCGATTTCAAAGTTTTAACGCCCGATACACTTATTTTTATCTCATTGCCTTTTTATTACGTGCAGGTATCCGACTCAAGGCAAGCAATTTGATTAATGTCCTTAAGGCGTGTACCTGACTCGTTCTCGTCTTTCCGGATGAATCACACCAAGCTTTGGTTAGGTAGCACTTTTTTTGTCGCTGACTTAACCTCAGGTTTGGTTCTTGTCGGGTGGGAGGTACTGGCCGAGGCGAGCAGGTTTGCGATTGCTCAAACTCCAAAGAAACAGTGTTCAATTGAAGATGAAACTTGTTTTTCTTTTGACCGTTCGACTATTCATCGCCGCGGCTTCACCCCTCGAGTTTGGACACTGAGTCAGGCTTCGCCCTAGGGTATTCCTGTAAAATATGTCATGCTATGTTAGCTCACGCTGCTTCTTCGTGATAGCATCATAACGTCTGAAGCTTTTTTCTTTTTGTGTTGTGATTATAACTTTTGACAACAACGCTTTTCGCTTTCTGACTTGCTTCATTGATACTCTACCCTTTGACTGCTAGCCATCGGCCCAGTCGCGCAGAGCTTCATGAAAGCCACCACCGGATTTGCCTAAATTGGTTTTAGCCTGGTTACTTGTATGTGCCATCCGATTGCTTGTTTTCGCGGCGCGTCGTCTTCGCATTTCTTGTATTTGATTGCAAATTACGCCAATGTCGTCGCGGATGCCGTTTCCTTGCCACCAGCTCTTCATTTCTTATTAATTCGCAGCTGCTTGTTTTCAGTTTCCCTTCAAACGTTGTAATGGCTCTGATATTCAGGCCACCAACCATCCTCATACTTTTTGCATGCATTATTGTGAGTTTTCTTGCTAACCGATGATTCAATATCATGAATGAGTAATGTTTACCTGGATGGTCTGTCTGTCGATGTCGATCAAACCGATCTGACCATTTTTCTGACACACGGAGGAAAATAAATCATCTTAACTTTTTGGAACATTAGTCATGGGAAAGCCCATTTAATGAAACAATCATCTTTATTTTTTGCAATTTACGTCATACCGTTTACCATGACCTCGCTTCTTCAATGCCGTTACGTTGACCATGCAAAAAGCTCGTCTTACGGCGCTGAAAAAACTCATGCGATACAGTTTGTTCCAAATTCATTCAAGTTCAGCAAAACTGGATTTCCATCAACTTTTTATAACAAAAAACCGCAAAACTTAGCTACTTTATGAATCGAGTCGTAATCGTTATGTAAAAAAGTAAACGTTTTTAGTCAGTAATTAGCACCGATACATCTGGTTTCAATCCAACAGTAGAATGGACATGCGAAGCAGATTCCATTAATGTGGCAATTCGAACTTCTACTAACTTCAGTGGCATTGCTTATGCGAGAGATCATGCAAATACATGTAATGCCACTGGTAATGATGGAACTGTTCAACGATTTCAACTTGCATTTGATACAGATGGGTTGCGTTGTGGTTTTAAAACTGATACTGTAAGTTTAAATTGGTCTTGGAAAAGTTTTAATTTGGGTATTTAGGACACCGAAACAGTATCTTTACAACTGGAAGTGCATGAACACAAACTTTTAATTTTGCAACAAGACCGTGTTTTCAACATTTCGTGTTCTCGAAAATCAGTAGCTTTAAAAGTTGGTGATAATGATGGCGTTCGTCTTGTCAAAGAGCCAGTTTTGGAGTCTAATGAAACCGTAACTAACAGTACATTAGCCGACCTTCCAGTTTTGTGAGTATCTGCTTTATCATAATAAGTTGAAGCGAATTGTCATTTTAGATCATTTTCCCGTGATAACGACGTCGAATTCGAACTAGCACTGATTCCGTCCAAAACAGATTCGGAATCCCCCGAAAACACAAACACACTATCCACTGGACAACTCGGATTTGGAATGAGTTACGATTTGCGAGCCTCTATCAAAAATAGCGATGACAGATTAGAGTTTGGCGAGCGGTTCCGTGTTTCACACTGTGCCGTATCATCCGAAGATATTACAGTACAACTGATGGATAATCATGGCTGCAGTATTGACAACAAGCTCATAACGGATTTTGTGTATAAAAAGGGTGTTGCAGTCGCTCGTATTCCGTCCATGTTCCAGTTTCCAAACTCGAAGATAGTCAAATTTGAGTGCAAATTCTTTATTTGTGAGGAGGTTGGGACAGTTTGTCATGTAAGTACCCATAAGTTAAATGTAAAAGATTCCTTATAATATAATTTTAGCCATTATGTGTCAGAAAATTTGATGACCCCATTGCTGAAGTTGAAGACGCGCAACTGATAGCTCAGCTTCTCAGCGTAGCGGATGATGCACAGGAGGTTGTAGAAACGACAACAATGGAAGAAGCATCTTTCGAGGACGAATTTGGTGGTAGATCTTCCGCTACAGTAGTACATGTAATGGATCGACGAGAAACAATGCAGCTAAATGATGATCCGATAATGAGTACTTCGGCAACTGTTGCAGGTAAGCACTTTCCACCCTGAGTGAAGCTTGATGACTAATTGTAAGTTTTAGGGATCCATCCAGTAAGCAACTGCGTCCTCCCTGAAGACATTCTTCACCTCCAGGCTGCCATCGGCATACTTTCACTGATATTAGTTGTTGGCTTAACCGTCTGTACAATCATTCAATGCCGAAACTGTTGTCCGAAAAAGCGAATCCCCCCATCTCGCTCAAATTCCCACGGCCCTGACCAATATTGGATCACTCAACCAACAGAAAGCCATCATGATTACATAAGTAAGTCATCAATGCTTACGTTTATTTACTAAATGAAACAAATTTAGACGACCCAGCCCCTTTTACGCCCTACAATGATTTCCCCGATGCCCGCCGAAACAGCGTTACGTCCCTTATTTCCCTCAAACAGCGCCTAATGCATGAATCAACAAGCTCACCGACATCATTCCGTCCTACCACAATCATACGCCCACCAACCATTATTCCTTACGGCTTCACAGAATCGGGGTCACGACAAAACTCTACCTTCGGACAATCAGAAAGTACAAGTGGAGCAAGCACATGGCATGAATCCCCAGATCACAGTCGACTTGAGAACAACCATCGCGAATCTTACAGTATCCTTTAAATAGTTGAAAAAGTTTAACTTTAACCGAATGCGGGTATTATTACATTATTTTGTATTTTATTAGAGTTTATTTAACTGGAATGTATTTTATTTTCTGCTTACAGTGTGACCAAAGCTTTATCTGTGTTATCCAACTTTGTGCTAATATCAATTCATTCGGGTTTTACATAGTAAAAAGTAATTGATTCAAAAGCGACAAGTAAGAGCACCCGTGATAAACCCAGCATTAAGGAAGAGATCCGTGAAACAGTGAAAAATGAAAGCGATCGATTAAGGCCAGCGCCAGTTTTTGACGATCTTTGGCTTGACCATTTTGCTGCAGTGAAAACGGCGAATGTCAATTTTGTACGCCAATCTGAAATAATTGAGAAATCGTTAAAAATCACATTGAAACACACACGTTAATCGGTGGGGAAACCAATTATGAAGGGTGATAAAACTTACGTTTGATTGTCGGGGGGTCCTTCCCTGATCATCGTAATGTCGGAAATCAAATCAAACGAAACGATTTTGTCACTTTGTCCGTTTGTAACTTCCTCGCCTTCGAAGTATTCGCCAGGACGGATAATGACCGATGTAAACAGGACTTCAGACAGGCGTGGCAAATCCTCGAATTCACAACATTGCACGTACAGACTGAAACAAAAAGTGTGTCAGCGATGGATAGCGTGTGAAATGGAAAAGGGCAGCAAAAACCTACGGTTCGTGGAGGCCGTAGCCCTTGTCGAAGCCACCGACCCATGAAGTATTGGAAGGACACGACTTTCTCATCGCACGCTCATCACAGTCCTAAAAGTGGTAAATGAGTGGAGTGAAAAGTGAAAGTAAACATGGAAGACAGATGTTTTGACTTACGGCGTAGGTTTTCTCGAAGCAGTTTAGACGGGAACACAAAAGTGACGGCTGACCGTTCCGGAAAACTTCGAGGCCGTAGGGGATTCGGTTGTTACTGCAGGAATGCCCGATGGCTGGGGCAAGGCTGAGGATGAAAGTTGACAGCAACAACCATGGCCGAGGGAGCATGGTCAGAACGCACACACGGGTGGCTGTAAATTGCAATAAAATGACGAAGAACAACACATAAAAATAAAAACGAACACGATGTGTGTGGAATAAGACGAAAGGTAATAATAAAAATACGGAGCTTTGCAAAACACGGAAAACTAAACTAGCTTTTTACTACCGGCAGAACCTTTCGAGAGCGATTCGCCGCCGACGAATTGCTCTCGAAGGTCCGTATCAGCACACGCTCATCACAAAGTAAGCAACGTAAGCCGTTCTTCTGCAATCTACGAAATTGATCGACATATATTTTGCTCGTTTACCATAAGAGGGTCGACAGTGCAGAGCAAAATGTGACAGGAGGACTTACTCTCTTTCATTTTTTCACGGTTCGCATGCGGAGGTTCGGAAAGAGAGTGAGGTCTTGAGGTCTTTTGTGGTTCTGATGAGTCAAATCACAGCCATTTTGACATAACCGAAGCTCAAAAAAGCAGGGGTTCGACAACGAGTACCGACAATAAAGGTACACCGATACAATGGAGAGGTAAAAAGATTGCGACAACCGAAGCAAAAAACAGATTTGAATGGATGAAAGAAACGAACTCAATGGCGAGGAATGAATTCAGAAAATGCGAGACAGCGACACAGACGGATGGGAGCGGCTGGCGCTACTGGATCATCCGCTGCCCTGCCATTGAAGCTTTGAAAGAAGCGCGAATTGTTCTCGGGCAGCCGACCAAAGCGAAAAATCGCGACCCTCCCATAATTCTGGGCGATATTATAGATTGAATGAAAACGCTCGAACGGGATATGTTTGAATCATATTTTTTGTTTCCCTTTTGAAATGCTGCGACGCGACGTGGGGGGAAAAGAAGGAGTTTTCGTGGTTATTATTCACGGACTGGTAGAACGCCGGCTCCATTTCTCGTTTGACAATTAGCCGTCCAGAAAAAACTCGCCTCTACGCTTAAAGGGCAACCGGAAAGCAAGACCCATTATTGCAGAGAACAATGCGAAACTGCAACTTTCCAAATACTTGAGATGTTTGCAAGTGAGTACGATGGCCCTTCTCGGAATGAAAAAAAGAAAGTTAATTTTGGTCAGCTTACTTAGCAATTCGCATGCATATTAGAGGCGATCTTCGACGCGCATCCACGTGGGGGTCGGTGCAATTGTAGCGAAATGGGTAACGAGAAACAAGCTAAAGGATCATGGATCGAGAGAGGGTGGAATAAACAAGTAAAAAGAGTGAGAGACAAGTTGTTCATGGACATCCGCTTCTTTCAACTTGTAAAAAGCTAACCGCTCAGCACGTTAAGCTGTTGCTGGTCATCCATCCATCGTCGATCGCGCGAGCGTTTTTTGCCCTCGTTTGACGGAGGCTAGCTGTAATCCGTTGCGCGTACACTCAGTCACAGCCCGAGGACAGCGTCCTGTTGACATGAATTTATGGTGCATCGATGCTCGAAGCACAATGCCCGTACATACCTACCACCTCAACACGTTAACCGATGAAAGCTGGCTCGGTTCTGGGCATTGAAGACGCATTTTATTCAAATAAATAATACATGTCTATCCGTGCATTCGCGCCAATGAACAAATATGAACAACAAAGCAAACGGTCTCGGTCCTGCATTTACCTTATCGACGGGAATGCAGCTCAAAGTCGAAAAATGTTCTATTAGGTACATAAAACCGCGGCGCGGTGAGAACAGTATTGACGCTTGGAAAAAACAGTGGTAGTCATAAGAGTTAACGAAAAGAGAATGAGGTTATTGAGGGTAATGCAAACAATTCAAAGTTTTGAGGGGCGTTGCTTGTAGTTCTTATGGTCGGGATGAATAAGCAGCACCTGTTTGCAGTGTTTTCCATCGACAGTGCGACTTATCGCTTCGCCAAAATCGTTTAATTCGTGAAGTTCGACGGGTGGTGGGTGCAGTTTACCCTCGACAATTAATTGCTGCAATATGGTGGATTAAACTTATAAAACGGGTCACAATAGATTGATGACCGAAAGCAAATGGTGTGCAACACTTCCTCACCTGCAGCTCTTCCAGCATTTGCGACACTTCGGCCTTATTTTCATCCATCATCATCCAGTTGCCGACGGCAACACCACAGGCTTTGATGTTTCGGAACACAAAAGAGCTTGTCGAGATTTCTGATGCCTTTTTTGACATGCCCCCTGGAAATTCATTCGATTACTTCTACTTTTTTACTATTTTTAAGATTCTGTAATACCATAAGTGACGATAGTTCCACCAAAAGTCAATGAAGACGAGATCATCAAAGCACTTCGGCCACCAACACCATTAAAAGCCAGTTTGATATCATATTCCTTCGCAATTGAGGACCCAATTTTCTTGAATTCGTCTTCGGTGTACACGAAATCGGCCCCAAGTTGACGCAACTCATTCTTCAGTTTGTCAACCTCTGGACGGTCGCGGATAAGATTAATCGACTTGTACCCCCAGGCTAAAAACGTTGCAAGCGTTTCCAAATGAATAAAGAAGCAAAAACCAACCATGGGCAATTTCAATAACTGCTCGACCGACACCAGAATTTGCAGAATTCTGGATGATGTAGTCTCCAGGTTGCAGCTTTACGAAGTGTTTCAGCATAACGTAGGCTGTTGGGGGATTTACGAGAAGTACGGCACCCGAGAGCTGTTTAAAAGTACATCGTAAATAGTTGCAATTAAAAAAAACTTTCTTACAAGGTCAATATCAGGTCGAACTTTGTACAAAGAAGACTCATTGATGACGTCATACTCGCTCCAAAGCTGACCGCCGAGACTGACGGGAATGACGAGATCGTTTGGTTTAAGTTTGGCTTCGGAACCGGACTAAATAGTAGTCTGTGGTATTTGAATTGTGGGCACTCCTTCCGATCTGGTTTCCTCCCGTGCGTCCGGGCGGACATGGCCCGGACGGACGGACAGCTGCCGTTCGCGTTGACGAAGTTAGCTGCGCGAGGGCAGGAGGAAGATCAAGCTGGGTTCGAACCCCGGATCTTGGACAAGCCAATCCGCCTGCTCACCGCAAAGCCATACTCGCGTCGACACTATGGTGCGCAGGGGCAAGTGGTCACATTGCAGTGCGACGAAGCTCGCGCAAGCCAAGAAGCAAGCTACCGTAAGGGGGGACCATTACCATCAGCTCGCGCGAGCCGAGAAGCAAAGATTTGTAAGGGGGGACCATTAGGCATCTAGGGGAGGCGAGTTGGTGATTCAGAGTTTGACGAAGATCTGATCATACTGTGCCCCTTCTTCACATGAGTTGGGATTCAGTTCATTCGTTGGGATTCAATTCATTCTCAATAATGTTCATGGCCACAATGCACCCTGAGTGTAAGGGGGGACTCTTACGATTTTCATGGAGACAAAAGGCGAAGTTTCAAAGGGCGCAACAACGCTTTTACAAGTTTGCAGAAATTGAAAGTAGATTCTTTTCAGTCTTAAACTTTTCACTGGTTGTGATCTGAACAAGTTCAAATGGCAAGTTGGCTTCGCCCCTTTGCCCCATAAGCCATTTGAGGTGGATACGCGCGAACATGTGAGTGTCAATCCGTAAGGGCAAACATCTAAAGGGGGGTCAGCAATCTGAACACTTTGAAGGATTCTAAAATTCAGAATCTGACAAAAAACATCATGCTTTGAGCCCTGATGTACATGCACCTAATTCAGGCACAGTCCTGGTCTCGCTGATCCCGCGGGTGCGCACCTCCATATCCCTGGCCGCGCGCAGGGGGGTACGCACATCTATATACCGCTGCACAGTGTGGGGGGAGAGGAAACCAGATCGGAAGAAGTGCCGAATTGTGTTTTAAAAGCTTACTTTTTCAACAACTCCAATAGCTTCCGAACCGCCAACGATGTCAGGTTGAGAACCTGGGTACACGCCTTGGATTCTGTTTATGTCAAGAGGGTTGATCGGGGACGCTAGCCATTTTACTAGGACATCGGTGGTGCCGAGATTTAGGGGTACTTTTTGGGTGACTAATTTTAGCACCTTGAAAACACAATTATGGAAACAGTAACTTATTTAGTTATCAAAGACATAAAGTTAGAAAGTTATAACAAAGTTACCTTCGTTGGATCCCCAAGTTGAGAAATCAAAACAGCCCGGCTTTTGATAAAACTCATTTTCAAACCGTCCGTGAACCGTTCAGATAATGAAGACTAGCACTCCAGATCGCATAAGAATACCGAAAAACACGAAACTACAACGTGTGTTTATCACTAAACCACATTTCTCGTAGTCTAGTGTCACTATCTTCTATATTTGACTTTTCTATTTTCTGCTTTCTGTGTATTTTTTGTGCTCTATTAGGTTATAAGAACTGTTGCACTTTACATTATCAAACGAGTTTACGATTTGCAATTGATCCTTTTTTTGCTTATCAAATTCGATTTTCAATCAAATTTTTTAAATTAGATTGCCGGAAACAGCAAAACAACAATCACCGTTATCCAAAATCAATCTATGTTTACACAGACCTGCAACGGAAGATCGTTTTTTCCCGTTCGCTCTCGCACACAAACATTGTTGCCAATACTGAAAAGCACAATGTATGGCGTAAGTGTTTAGCAACTTGGTGGGCCTCGTCGACGGACAGACAAGGCCGACGTGTCCCGGGTCTGTCCCCGCATTGGTCGATCACAATGAAGGCGGATGACCTTCCGAGTTCGCGGACGGCCTTGCTGCTATTGCTCACGCAGTCAGCGATAGCATTGACCGAGCCGAGATCCAAGGTTGTCATGTCATGTTCAAGGGTTGGCCTTCTTCGGGCGCCGATTATAATACGGGGATTCAGTTTAGGGTATTGAGTTCATTGGGCACGGGCACGCCTTCTTCTTACTCCAGGTCTCGGTTCTTCAACCTGGCTCAACTCAATTTTTCTGTCTGCGAACAGAGAACCACCACGTTTTTTTCTCTTTTTTCATTTAGTTCTTTCGTGTTTCCTTTTTGACGTGAATTGATAACGTGGCTCCGGTATTAAGACCCTCACCGTGAACTATTATTTAGTTGCACCAGTTTCATTCGTTTGTTACAGGTCGTGTGTCAAGGACCAAAGAATCACTAACATTGCAAACATGCCGAAGATCCAGGGAGGAGATGTCGTCGAGATGCAGGGTGATGAGATGACCCGCATCATCTGGGATCTCATCAAGGAGAAGCTTATCCTGCCCTACGTCGATCTCAACTTGCACTTCTACGATCTCAGCGTTGAGAACCGTGACGCGACCGAAGATCAAGGTTTGTGTCTATTTGACCTTTTATATGTTTCATATTTAAAAAAACTGCATTTCAGTCACCATCGATGCCGCCGAAGCCACCCTCAAGTACAACGTCGCCGTCAAGTGCGCCACCATCACCCCCGATGAGGCCCGTGTCGTCGAGTTCAACCTCAAGAAGATGTGGAAGTCGCCCAATGGCACCATCCGTAACATCCTTGGCGGTACCGTCTTCCGTGAGCCCATCATCTGCAAGAACGTGCCCCGTCTCGTCAACACCTGGAACAAGCCCATCATCATTGGCCGTCACGCCAACGCCGATCAGTACAAGGCCACCGACTTCGTCGTCCCCGGCGCCGGCAAACTCCAGCTTAACTTCATCCCCGATGGTGCTGGAGAGCCCATCAACACTGAAGTCTACCACTTCACCGGTGCTGGTGTCGCCATTGGCATGTACAACACCGATGAGAGCATCAAGCACTTTGCTCATGCTAGCTTCCAGTATGCCCTTGGCCGTAACTACCCTCTTTACTTGAGGTTGGTCTATCCTTTCACTTATTTTTTTCAAATTAGAAGTTTTCAGCACCAAGAACACCATCCTCAAGAAGTACGATGGCCGCTTCAAGGACATCTTCCAAGAAATCTACGAAACCGAATACAAGCCCAAGTACGAAGCCGCCGGCATCTGGTACGAGCACCGTCTCATCGACGACATGGTCGCTCAAGCCATGAAGTCCGAAGGTGGTTTCGTCTGGGCCTGCAAGAACTACGATGGTGATGTGCAGTCCGACAGCGTTGCCCAGTGAGTTGTTTTTCGCCCTCATCCCCTTATCACAAAGATGATCCAAATCGATTGCAGAGGCTACGGTTCCCTCGGCTTGATGACCTCCGTATTGATCTGCCCTGATGGTAAGACTGTCGAGGCCGAGGCCGCGCACGGCACCGTCACTCGTCACTACCGCCAACACCAGAAAGGTCAAGAAACATCGACCAACCCCATTGGTAAGTATAGCACCACTTTTACTTTACCCTTTTTTGTTTGATTTCGCTCGTCTGCCCCCTTGAATGACGGGAATGCGAAACGACGGTATTAAAAGAGCAAAGGGTAAAACAGACACTTCCATGCATTACTTTTGTGCTCCTTGCAGCCTCCATCTTCGCGTGGACCCGTGGTCTTGCCCACCGCGCCAAGCTCGACAACAACACTGCCCTTGAAACCTTCGCTAACAACTTGGAAGCCGTCTGCATCGAAACGATCGAATCTGGTGCCATGACCAAGGATTTGGCCATCTGCGTCAAGGGAACCAACAGCGTCGCCCGCTCCGACTACTTGAACACATTCGAATTCCTCGACAAGCTTGCCGAAAACTTGGCCAAGAAGCAGGGCAACTAAATCAAATTCCGCCAAATTCAAATGCCTTGTTCTCATTTTTTCACTTGACAGAACAAACGAGTTAGTCAGATTTATCTGTGTTAAATCAGAGTAAATAAAACGATTATCACTATCAAACAGCAATCAATCTTGAAATTTGGCAAAATTGAACTCAAAATTCATCACGAAGCGCTTGTGCAACGTTCCCAAACAAACTCTTCACAGAATCCCCCAAGTTCGAAAACTCCTTCTTGATTGTTTCAACTGCAGCCAAAACTTTAGCGTGTTTTTCATCGTCATATCGGTCCCGGCTGTACTTGACGACAGCACGTTCCAGCTTGTCTGCGTCGAGAATACCGACTTTATCAATAAGCTTGTTTAGCTGAAGCAAAGAACAATATCACCTGATCTTGCTCGAAGCACAGATCATTCCTACCTCTTTGAGTTGATTCTTGGTCATACCAGTGTCTTTAAAGTATTTCTCCACCAGTGCATGGCGGACGTCGACATCATCTTGCTGTAAATAGGATTAATAATCTAAACATAGCCTGCCCACTTAAAATACACCTTACATCTTCTTCGAGGCTGTCTTCCTCTGCGGCTATAATGACGATGGTTGCAAAAAGAATCAAAATATAGCCCTTTAAAAACATCGTTTTATTTATCGATGCGGAGAGACAAAATATTGCAGTATAGCCCAACTGAACAAAAAAGCGAACAAAACTTTATCAACAAAATTTTAATCGTACCAAAAGAATTAAGTTTAATCAGGTAAAACACACAAATACATCAAATGTATTGTCGGGGTAGTGGCAAACTGGGCGCATTACGCATGCATGCGGATGAGTTTATCTGGAGCCTATTCACTGGCCTCATGGCAAATCTCTGAAAAGGCCGGTGCTCGGAGAACTCGTTTGATCATGGTTTTCAGCAATGGATATCGAGGTACGATGGGATAAAACCGAGAGTCCTGAAAGGACGACGTCAGTTCCTGTACGACACGACGTAGCCCGAGGTATTTCCGGATGAGTTTGAATAACTCGGTGTACAGACGATCGCATTCTCTTCTTAAGTCATCTGTTGACTTATCTGAAACAAGTGAGATGGATATTACATTCAATGGAGATTATCTTGAATGTTAATTACTTCGGATTTGCTCATAGAGATTCTGGTCTTTTGTTTTATCGGCCACATTGAGCATGGTGGCTCCGAGCAAGGAAGCTATGCCGCCTGTCTTCGGAGGAGGCTGGCTGCTTCGTTCTTCAAGGAGGCTCATTACCCTGGAAAATGGAGAACATTAGGGTTAAATAAACATGCATTAATAGGACCGTGGGGACAGGGACAATTGGTAAACATGTGAAAATAGGTCCTAAAATAGCTCACTTGAAAACATATGCATTTGGGGACTCGGAAATCTCTTGAGCTGGGATGTCAACCAATTGCCAGTATTGTTTTTCTAACAAAATAACCTGTAAAGTTTGAATTACTTTAGTTAAGCATTAAATTTAGAAAGTTTAGTTACTCACTTCATGAATCATGTGTTGCATGCGAGAATACCGCATAAAAACATTGTTATCCTTGGACTGAAGATACTCGTCTTGTAAATTTTTCAACGCATTCTTCAATCGACGATACGGTTCCAATATCTTAGCACGCGTTTTTAACTGTTTGTAGACGGTGGCAATAAGGTTGTCGCGACTGGAGCCTACAATTGACCGCATCACGTTTATGACTTACAAGTCTACTGAGGGCATTTCGAGCAAACAGTGAAAACTTTATGACCGCATCTATAGTGCCTCAGGCAAGGGAAACTAATTATAATAAAAAGAAAAAAGGGTTTTCGGCGAAGAAAAAATACTTACTTCCCGGGGATGCCACTGGAACTGCCGACGATCCGCCATCCTTGGCCAGGGAAAACAGGACGTTGAACATATCTGACATGGTTAAATTTGTTAGGGGAGATTAAGGACAGTCAACAACGACGTAGTAGTATACTTCTACACTTAATATAGGTAGAGACGGAATGAATTACAACAGGTAATAAATAGGTCGGGTGATAATACTCAAGGAAGTAAGAACATGGAAAACCGGCTGATTCAGCGACGTACGAAACGGATTATAAGCAGGCTGGGGAGATGGTCCACAAGTGGCATGGCAATTTGCTATGCAATATTCGCAACGGCAGCGACACCGGAGCTAGGGAAAGTGCTAACTCTCAAGTGCAAACCACGGCAAAGCAAAAGTTTGTCTTTCACATTAACTTCGGCTTCGCCTTTGAGGATGTACCGGAGGCTCAGTGTTAAGGAGATGCATGAATTTTTAACACCATGCAGTTTTGGGTTGTTTTTGCCAAAATGCGCGCTTTGAGTGGGCTACTGGAGATTCGAGCTTTGGTTGTTGACAATAAAAAAGGAACGGCTCGCTTTAATCATTCTTTGCATGGGTTAAGTTTTCGAAACAAAACAAGAATACCATAGTTATTTTAAAAATTAGTAAAAATTTAGTTTTTAACTCAATTTCCAAAGGCAACATAAAGACAATGTAAGACGGTTAAACAGAAAAGACGCGTAATCGAAGAAGCCGCAACTGTTACGAGATAAAAGTAAACGCGCTCCGAAAAACTAAAGATGACAGCCCAGACGAAATGAGAAACTGCAAAACCTGTCCGTAAGCATCCTAGGGTTGGTCCACAAAAAGAAGGAAAGTGGCTTCTGGACCTGAAATGCGCCCGCGCTATGGCAAGTATTGCCGTCAACAGAGAGATGAAAGACGGCAAAAACGAAAGAAAGTAACCATTATCTTGTTTCCTTTTAGTGTTTCTTACACTTAAACAACTAATGTAAAAAGTACTAACTACAAGTCGCGTATTTGGTTCGAGAGTCATATACCTCCCACATTACCCAAGGATTATCTACTACGAAGACTGAAAAGCCAGACTGAAATTGGCTTGTTTTGATACCATATAAAAAAGGCGTTGCCTTTGTGGCGGATCTAGAGGAAACACAAAAGGTTCTTTACAACTGTTTGCATGTGGTGCTGTGCCGTCGGAAAAGCCAATACCGAAATTCCAGTGCCGACATCCTTATTAACTTACTGACTTCCACATTGGCGTATCACAAAGAGAATTTGCCTTTCCCCTTTCGACACAAACATAATTCGGCAAGATTACGCTCGAAAAGGAAGAAAAAACAGTAAATCGCGGTTAGGTTTTTGAGGCACAATGTTTAGATGTTTCCGGGAAGTCTCAAAACAAAAAGAACAACCGAATAGTCTTTTCGATACACTATTAAAGGGAACAATAAAAGTGCGCTGTCTCTGTTTCAAAGAATTAACACTCGTTTGCATAATATCTATCTAACATAAACAAGCAAATGCCATGAGCAGCAATGACTGAACAATGAATGTAATTGAGAAGCCTGTGGCGAAAAGTGCAAAGAAGCACAACCGCTTCAATAACTTCAGCAAAATGTGTTAACGACTGTGCATTAAAAAGGAATGAAACAAATCGCATTTAGTTAAATAAAGTTATTTAATCAACTAACTACCAATTGCGTAATAAGGTGGTTAAGATTGCGTGTTCTGTCTAACTTTAAGACCTTGCATTGTACACATGATAAGAATACAAGACGTTTACAACTTTGTCGGAAAATAGTATACTTAGAACGCGTGTTTCATCAGATAAAATGGTCTTATTTCCGCAATTAAGTTTCGCCCACATCGTAGAACATTTAAAACTTATGTTTCAAACACAGAAAAAGGTGAAATTAATGTCCGACATTTATGACCACGCAAACAAAATAAAAAAGTTGATGCCATTAACTTGACTGACATCACAATTATCATACCTATCGTACATAGTTTTCAAAGTACAACGTGGAGTTCGTCGTCAAAATGCTCGATTATGCACAGTAACTAATATTAACGCCAAATTTTACAACTATGCATGCATAAAGGAGAAGCATGTCAGGTGCCAACAAAGTTTAAGTTAAAAAGAGCATGCTTTGTAGCGAAAACACTAACAACAGTGCGCGGATTGTCTCACGCGATAAAAAAGGTCTTACTTTTACGTATTTTTAACTCTCATCATTTTAGAGGCTTACAGATCATATCTATGTGACTAAAAATGTAGATACGTTGCAAAATGCCAATAAGTTTATGTTTCGATGAGCAAACGCATTAACCGGAATTGAGAGGAGAAAGAACAAAAGACAATTATACATTGATGCCAAATGTAGGTATGATTAATGAAAGTTTAACTATATTAAAAATAATTGTTTGTAATAATAAAAACTGTCGATCAAAAAAGTCAAAATAGAAAACACACCGCAATCCAGCAACTTTAAAAGTAGCGACGATGTCGTTGAAGTTGACGTAGTAGGATGCGCGATCTCCATGGATACATGTCGTGCCATGTTTTAGTGATGAGTCGGTACTTGGAAGTACAGAATACGAAACTAATGCCGCGGAGAATAGAATAACTGGTACTGGCAGGAACCACTAACAAATTTAATTCCACTGTTGGAGTGAGATTCCTTTTTTCTTAGCTTCTACTTCACACACAGTGGAAATGAAGGCAGATGACTTGATAAGGAGATGTGGTTAGTGTGAAGCACAGCCTATTCTGGTCAAACAAGCGTAAAATATCTTAGAAGGACAATTGCAGCCTCAACAAAGCTTTGTTGATGTGCAGTTTTTCTCCTCTTTTTTACGCCTTACAATTGGCAGAGCTGCTGGGTTGAATGGTGAAGCTTCGATTAATGAACAACCAGACGCGAACTAGTTACCGGCTAGTCGGTCACAACATAAAAAGGAAGCGACGCTTAACAACATGACTAATTAGATGTGCCATAACACCCAATACCAAAAAGGTTTCGACTCGTTGATGGTTTTCATGGACACTGAACAATGTGTGTCCGTGTTAATCCAAAAGCATCGTCTCATGTAATGAAAAAATCGAGGGTAGTTATTTGTGCCAAACTACTCACTCCATTCAATGTGATATATACCGCCGTAAATGTTTTGCTAACTTTTTTGCTGTCAAGTAAAACAGGTGTGGTCTACGCCGTGGGCAATACTTGCACGCAATGTCATAAGTCAAAGTTAAGAGAGAGACAAACTTCAAAACACTTATTATATAAAAAGTTACACCAAATACAAAAAATGAAAGCCACCGGCATGCCGACCGTCCAGGCCAGTGCGCACTATCAGGACTACATTTAATCGGATAGATTCTGGGAGTAGTTCCACCCTCACTCCATGCTGTCGGAAATTCCTTGAGGACCACGATGACAAACGAGATCCCCAATGACTTCAAGCTTTGTCGGCAACGGCGATTATTTCCTCACGTCCGCGGATGTCTCCGGCCAAAAATACGTTTAAAAGGTCTAACTTTGTAAATGTCAGAAAAATATGTTTCTAACATACACGGAAAAATTATGGAACTAAAGTATATATTTGACGGGAGAAACAAATAGCCCTAGGCTCAATTTAGCATTCTACGATATAATATTTTCAATTTTGAAGACAAATAAATAAATCTTTGAGACGAACCCGGAAAAACACAAGGATAGAGGAGCTGAAGATTGTCTAGCACCAGATTGATGTCCCCCCTGGCGGATGAAATTCTTTCTTCGGCATAACTGGGAGCTTGAAAAGGAAATAGGATTACAGCAATAAATTGCTTATGCTGTTGAAATTGAGGAGTAACATGGAAAAACTGTTTAGCGATTTTTAAAAGTGCAATTCTTGATGGATTGCTTAGCTTCGAGTGTTTAATGAACAACGGGCAGATGATTTTTCTAACCAAAAAATAGCGAGAGGCGTTACTTTTATGGGCTTCTCCCAAGCACCAATTTTGTTTTAACACATTTAATTTTATGGTCTTTTAACTGCGTAGTGATTGTCAAGTTCTATCGACAGTAATCGTACAGGTTAATCGACTTTGACCTTCATCGTCACATTTGTTACAGTATGATCTTTCTTCATGACTTAAACTGCGTTTCATCAGACACCTTAATGTAACCCAACGTGTCGACAAAAGTCATTTGACCCTCGTAGTCCCTCTCGCTGTATATTTCAACGTCGACGGCCTTGATGAATCAGCGTTTCTTGCGGTCATGATGCATTTGTAGACCAAAAGGACATTCGTTTCCAGCAATATCTCCCAGTGCTCCCAGTGCGAAATCGAGGTACGGCGAATCCACCAATCGATAAATTGTTTTCTACGCCATAGCCTATGGTTTTTCTTTGCACGGAAGCAGCGCGAATGATAGTGCAGGGGTCGGTGGTCCACTGACGCACTCAGTTTGCTAGAGATGCAGAGGCAAGTAGTGGTCCGATCGCTGCCATCGACCGATGCGCTGCGTATACATGTTATCCAAAAATGTTTTCGAAAAGCATTATGAATGGGGATTGTATGTGGCGAGGCTTCAGCCAAAACTGGACCAGAAATGACCGCTTTGTTATACCAGACTTTAAAACACAATACGTGTGGTTTTGTGTTCATTGCTTTACTAACACGTTGTGACTTTAAATTGACTCTGTCTGGACCAATGTTCATCCGCCTTATAGTCATACTCTGTGACTTTTTACTTAAGTTTTACTAACATGCTTCTTTATCAAATTCTTTAAACACTTAGCCACGACTGTTTAACCTTAACAATCTGCACGATATGATGTATGATGAATTGAAATATCTTATATTAAATCACGTTTTCTAACCGTGTTTATCTTACTGTAAATATAACAACATTCATGGGTATGGTATGACCTTAAGCAATCAATTCATGACTAACTTCACGCTAAAGAAGGCTATCTTTAGATTTGTTTTATTTTTAAGGTCAAGCCAAAAGACAAGCCGAATTTTTACACGCTCTCACCCCAATCGTCAGTAGTTTTTACAACAATCAAAAGATGTGTCAGCTTTACTTGCAGCGTCACATTTACCATTTAAAATCCTGTTTTTGACTTTGTTTAAAGTTGTCCTTCAACTATACGGATCAAAAAGGTTAATAGACTCTTCTAATAGATAAATTGAATGAATACAGTCCGCTACCGGTCTTGTAAATTATGAAATAATTGTGTGTTTCTGACGTGGCAGTTATTCTGTACGTTCTAATGCAAAAAATCTTTACATTATTCACTTTACTCTCGCAAAACGAATGCCTACACATCACCTTGACTCTCTAGGTCTCCAACATTACACCTTTCTTTTCACTAAAAATGAGAATTTTCAATGCTTCTGTCAAACTAACATTTTTTGTCATAAGAAAACCTGACAAACGATTGTCACAATGTATCTTTTTATGATATTAAAGTCCATTAATAATAAGTTCGTATTCTGCAAAATACTAACTGTATCTTTATTTTGTAATCTTTTAATATACATCTATTGATCGACGGATAAGTCAGTGTGTGTTGTCTGTTGGTATTACCGGATGCTATAAACAGAGCCGTCTTTCCTTCGTTTCGGTCATTCTGGTTTTTGCTTTATAGGTTGGAAAGGGCAGTGTGCGCAATAATTGGGTCCCATTCCAGCATAGTTAACCGTGCCTGGGATGCCGTGTTCAATTGTTTGGGTGTTTTTATCGAGCAATTGATTCCTCTTTTACTTCTCTTTCCCAAACATCTGATGTTATAACTAACGTTAGGTTTTCTTATCAGTTACAAAACTGTTATCATTAAAACATTTCCATTGCCTTTTTTAAGGTTATCACTCTGTTATATCAGCCATCTTCATACTGTTTCGTACACTCTTTGTCTCGCACTCCACACGTTCATTTCTAACAAAAGATATCGCGGTCACAAGCATGAACCGCTCACTCCTGCCGCGAATAACATTCGTGGCGCCTCAACTAGTTTGGGCCTTCATCTTCACGGGGTTCCTCGGTTCACCAACCCATACACACTCCTTCCTGTTTAAATTTTGGTATTGTTATTTACGTGTTTCTTGTTTTATTTCTTGTAACTAAATTTGTGCCAATGAAATTTTTAATCGTGCCATTTTAGCAAAAGCAAGAACTGGTGAGGTAACCTGACAGGACGCCCATCAAGCAAAAACGACGGGTCGGTTTATTCCCGCAAAGTGTGTGTTGTCTGTTCGTCTGTCGTTGGCGCGGCGTCTCTTCGAACACCAGCATCATTTATTCAAAGTCTTCCTACGCCCCGTGAAGCGGTGTCCAGCGTGTGCCGTTTTTTGAATACGGTGTTAATATCCTAAATTGCTGAATTGTTAATTATCTTTGTATCTTATCACCCCATCCCGACCGCCAGTGCCATCAAACAACACTATGACCACAGCGGCCTTTTGTGATCGTTTGAAGCACTTGGAGGGCGTGCTTGATCCCAGAGTTATCATTGCCCTGAGCTCTATTCCTATTGAAAAGCGGCCAGACATCTCGGTACTGCAATATTTTGTTCAGAAAAGCGTGCCTTTCCGGTTGAATGTAAAGACTGGTCAGATCGCGGTGGACACTGAAGGTAAAGGGTTGACAACCCACAGACCCAAGGCTATCGCTAAACAAAGCAGGAAGCACCGAGCCGGTGAAAACCTACATGTTGCGAAGCAGTCTCAGCCTCCTTCTTTGCGCGATAAAAAATCAAAGCGCCAGGCGTTATCAGTGGTCACTTCGTCTGGCGTCTCATCCAGAGGGTTGAACAGTGAACTTATCGCAGATTCATCCACACTTTCTGTTGATAGTCCGATTGTTGTTGGTAAAGTGCGCAACTCCGGTGATGCTGATGTCAACATCCCTCGTGGCAAGCGTGGTCGTAAACGGAAGTCGCCGCTGACCGTCGACACCGATCAAGCCGGTCAGATAGAAACCTCACCGACTTCTGACACTCCGTCGACTGAAACGCGACGCAAGCATGTTTCCACCCTCTCTCCGAAGCGGTACAATCCAAAAGTCCGCAAATCTATTCCGGAGCCGCCGTCTGTGGACTCTAAAGGAAATCCGCTTCGTCGTTCAGAACGTTGTGTTGCGAAACGAGCCAACGCTGATACGGACAAGGATTCTAAGGATGTGTCACATGATGATCTTGCGGCCATTGTTCCGGACATGGTTGATCCAGCGACTTTAGTATGTTTTTATATATTTTTAGTTTTTTGTAACAACGTTTTTATTAACAACCTTTGTAGGACAATACAGAGGATCGTGATGTGTTGTTAATCGATCCAGAAGACACGCAGACCATTGACGACAAGTTAGTCAAAGGATATATGGAAGCCTGCCGAGATAAGCTCGGTGTGTGCTCATATTCCGCTTTCCTCCACTACGTTAACCATGGATATGATATTAAAAAAGCAATGGAAACAATTGATGATTCTGATTCGCTTCCTCGGAAGGCTCTTGAAGGCAAGGATGGTGTTGGCATTTGGGATAGGGAAGAAATCACCTATCTGACACATCAGCTTAACTCCAAACGCACTCCGAAAAGCATTCTGCGCATGAAGAAAAACCTCCCCAACAAAAAGTATTCTAATTGCATCCAAGCTTATTATGATCTCAAAAGATTCCGATGCACTAACGGCAGAAAAAATTTCTGCTGCCCGATCAAAGTCAACGCACGTCACGACGGAAACACTGTTAAAAGTGCCGACTGTGCCAACTGCAAAGATAGCTTATGGAAGGAAGATGTCCAGGATATTTCTAAGGACATCCAACTTTGTGCCCTGTGCCAGTTTTATCGAGACCAGTATCAAACGATGCGTCCCAATGCTCAAGTCACTCCCTTGAAGTAAGTATATAACAAAGTGTGTGACCACATAATATATACATCCATCTTTTAGGTTCGATTTTGCCGATCTGGAGTGCAAGTGCAACGCCATCCCTGACCCCATCGATGAAAACAAAGAGTTGGGAGAAATTCTTCTAAACATCTGCAAAGCTGATCGCCGTGAACTGGTTATGATCAAAGGAGATAAGCTATCAAAGTTTATTGAATATGTAACCAAAAACAAGCTGAGCGTCGGCTCGACTTTCGAGAAGTACATGCGTGATCTCACTATTATCGACAACGACCAGACTTACATCGTGGTAACCCGTGCTGGATCGGTTGACCTCCGCCCCTACACTGATTCTGTCAATGAGGCTGATGTTACGGCTGATGCCGATGTTGCGGCAGATGCCAACGTAACGGCTGAGCCCGATGTTACGACTGATGCCGATGTTCCGTCCTCATCGACCGAGTCGTCAGAAGAGCCGGATATTGAAATTGCACACTTCCAAGAACTGATTCAGGAAATGAAACCTGACTTTCTCAATCTTCTTTCGATGGTGCCAAAAGAAAACCGTACTGTTCCATCTCTCGTAAAGCTTTATTGTGGACACAATATTGGCTTAGACGAAGAGCTTATGCAGATGTTATTCAAGCATCTTCTAGCAGAATTCGGTAAATTGTCTAAAAGTGAATGCGAAATCTTGACGGTCAACGCTTCTGAAGTTCCGTCTACCAATGTGATGGAAAGCGACGTCGAGGTCTTGCCTGTCGATGAAGCTCATGAAATTTCTCATGAAGTTAGCACCATTGGCGATGATGTTGAAATGGTAGAGCATGATGATGAACAACACCTTCCAATTATTCAGGACGTCTCTGAAGATGCTGCCGAAGAAACGATGCCCGACATTTCTGAATCTCCCGTCGACTTGGTTAAAGACGAACTTCATTCCGACAGCGAAGATGTATACATGGATTGCGTCAAACAAGATGAACACGATATCGAACCTGTTAATGAACGCGATATCGAACCTGTTAAACCGACGCGTATCATGTCTGAACCACCTGCAGATATTGTTGGAACGCCTATTACTCGTGAAGCTCGCGCCAAATCAGTCGGTGCTGAAGTCGACTCAGTTAAAACATTCTCTGTTGTTCAACAAGAACTTAATTCTACTGGTGATGACGAATACTTGGATTGTGAAGAACAAGACAATGTCGTTCACTCCAGCGAAGGCGAATATGTTGAACCAATGCGCTTCAATTCTGAACCACCTCCAGTTGTTGTTGAGACGCCTTCGGTTGTCCGTGCCAAATCCGTCGGGGATGAAGTCGACATTACTGACCCAATTGTCAGCCAAGGTGAACGTGGTTCGGTTGAGAATCTTAAGTACGAAGGTAAGAATCTACAATTTCATGTTGTATCATTTATGAACTAAAACTTTTACAGACCAAGAGCAACACCTGGAACCCGAGGAAGTCAAAGCCCCTCGTATTACGCAGCCAATGTCTACTAAAGTTAAAATTGCTTCTCGCGAGGACACCTTCCGTGACATCTACCCAGACGTCATGTTTTTCGGCACCATGAATAATAACAATGAGCTCACTGCCGATTTTGACGCCGACTTCCGTCATTTCTACACTAGCATGGTCTCTAATATGGAACTCGAAGCTGTCCCATGTGATAATGTGCCTGAGGATACGAGCGCTGTGGAACCGTATGAAGGTGGACTTAACAAGTTTTTGCTGAGTAAGTTAAAGCGTCTTTCAACCTGATTATTGAATACAATTTCTGACTTTCAGCTTATCTCGACAACAAAAAGAACATGAAGGTCACTGCCGAGGTGCTTGGCACAACCATCCCAGCTCTCAAAGCTTTGGTCGATCAGAATCATTGGTGTATTGACATTCAGTACTCATTAATCGAGCAAGCTCTCAAAGAAGCCAAGCGTAACCGTAAGAGGCCCGATCCTAACTTTTACGAAGCTTCTTCTGAACCGCCTCAAAAGCTGAATCGTTCAGTTCGTCGCAGTAATGCCCGTGGAGCGAAATGAGGCGTGTACTTGAATCTTTAACAGATTGCGTTGAGCATTTTCTTCTTCTTTTTATCCGTACAGCTTTACATTCATTCATTCCGTGGAGTCTGCATATTTCTTTCTCTTGTTATCATTCGTTGATCTTGGATGTTGTTACCCATACGAACGGTACTCACCCCGCCAGCTTTATATTACTTATCACCTTAGGGTCATCCATAATATGAGTAACTACAGTATTGTTAAAAAACGGTTATTTTTATGTGTACTCGTTTTGTTCTCAAACAATTATTTTTATAAATCCACTATTAATCTGATTTTTTATTTTGTGTTAACTTATATCCCAATCTGTTTCTAAGAACCTGTTGTGTATTGTTATTAGAATTGATTTGACTTACAAACTTTTATTTGTTATTCTTCAATAAACAATTTCGTAAAAAAATCGTACGGATGAACACACAAAGTGATTACTTCTGGCCTCTGCTGCCTCCGTTCATCGTTCTGAGCATGCTGCAATATTGTTCCATGTCCCTGAAATGGTTTCCCATATAGAAGTGATTCATGTAGGCATGCTTACTTCACACCAGCCTTGACGCTGCATTCGCAAAGTTCACCAGCTTCCTTCTTCCATCCAACGTTTTTGATGCATTTTTTGAGTGATTTTGTGGCTTCTTTTGTCTCAATAAGAGATTGGCAGCTGTAATGACCAAATATTATAACTTTGAAGTCAAATGTATAAAAGTACTTTGCTGTGTCGAAGCAGAAACCGTTGCTGTTCTTCTTAATGATGCAGTCCTTCATGCACACTCCAATCTTCAGGGCGGTGTCGATCAAATGACGCCCAGAACCACCCATCGTTGCGAGGAAGGTATCAGCTTGCTTGTGAATCGTTTCCATTCCTTTGTTTAGGAAAACAGAAATATCAGTGTAGGGAATGTCTTTACCTTCTCGGTGATTTACACACCTGCAATGTTTTTAGTTTTTACACATGCACATAGATCTGATTTTAATTGATAAGGAAAACATCAAAATAACTTACGTTCTCATTGCACCTTGCATACAGTCAACCATGTTGTTCACGATGTACTGTTTGACTTCAAAGCAGGATCCGAGGTTTTCCACTTCTGGGGTAACCTGTAAAAGACCATTCGAAACTACAACCAACAAAGGTGAAAAACTTACATCTTTAACGATGTGCCAGCATTCATGAAAACACTCGAAAGACTGATCCTTCAACTCGCCCACGCATTTACGCTCTTCTTCGCAGGAGCATTGGCGAATCATCTGACCATTTTGCGACGCCGTAAGCAACTGGGTGCTTTGTCTGGAGATCTAAAACGTTAAAATATTCAAAACCATACCGAAAAAAGCATTTAGAAAGATCGAAAAAGACCAACTTGATCAACAAATTTTGCTGCCTGCGATGCGGCAATGACCGACAACAGGACCGTCTGTAACAACATTTTTGCTGAGATTGCTCGAAATTATTGGTACCGAGTCGCTTATATGCCTCTTTACACCTTAACCCCTAACAAACTTGTTTGTTATATAAGAGAACGAGTTCTTCCCCGGTTCACAATCATGATTATGATCGTCGTGTCTCACTTCAAAAACAAATGCACCTTTTAGATAATGAGCATTGTCGATATGACGGAAATAAGCGTCGCAGGTAAAAACAGTTGTTTGACAAATTATAACTATGGACTTCTTCGACGTAGGTCTAGAAGGCTGATTATGTAAAGGTCATCCATCGCTTTGTTTCATCACACTTTTTTGGGCTTTGACATTGACAGTTTTGGGCGTTAAGGAAGCTGGAGGTACTCTTTTGTTGCATTCTATCTTAACATTATCTTTTTATAACTTATCTTATGTTGCATTTATAAGTTCTTTATCGATTCGGTTGATGGACTTCTGTTTGTTTTTGGCTAAACTTTAGTGCGAAGATCGGTCTAATGGTATAACCTGATAAACACGAGAATAGAAGCCCAAAGAAAGTCATGACCATACCAGGAAGAACACAATAATGTGTACCCCAAAACCTATTTGTCAAAGTTTGATGTGCGGCTGACTTTGTTTTACACTAAACTTTAATCACTGACCATGTGATAATCATTGACAAAGTTTGCCAGTGTCTGATTGCTGTGGACAAAGTTGTTCAATAGTATGCATTGAGTGCGTTGTGAACACCAATCTTCAAACATATGGGACTTACATCAGTTTTTGTTTTGTCAATAGGTTTTCAAATGGAAAATGAAAAAAACTGTGTGATGTTGAATTTCCTTTCAAAACTGGCAAAAATTTCTCCAGAACAAAAGTCACTTATAAAAAACAGGGTCATTTTGCCGATTCGCAATTTATTATTGCAACAACAAATACAAAACATTCGACAATATAAATCAACAAATACAAAACAGTTGTAACGATAATGAATGAATTCAAATCAACAAGGTTCCAAAATTGAAACGAGAAAAACAAAAACAACAAAAATGGCATGAAGTAAGTGGTGGAGGTTGATAAAAACGCTAACAATGCAAAACCCAGATAGGCATTTGGTATAACTGGGCAAATGTAAAGAACAAAGGTAAGTACAAAGTTTCAAAGTAGTTAAAAAGAATAAGATGGTTTCGCGAGATGTTGCTCGAAGTGAAGCCGTCTACTGTTCGCGTCTCTGAATACGTTGTTGCAGCTCGGATACACGTTTCGATTTCGAACGGCGCTCGATCCGCATCTTCATACGAGACTCAACACTAGAAGTAGGAGGCGGACTCAAGCGAAGTTGAACGGGTGCAACGCTTACGGTGGTTGTCTCCGACATACCAAGCGTATGCTGTGTTGGAGCTATGATAACGGTACTTGTTTCCGAAAAGCCCAAAGGCGACGGCGTCGGGGATAGCGTGCGACCAGTAGTCATTGTCAGTAAACTCGGAAGCGGAAAAGGAGAAGAACGAGAACGTTGACGCTGCGGAGGTGCCGGCATGCGCGGCTGATCAATTGATGCACGAACCGGGGCCACCGGAACTATGTTATGGTCGCGGATAGATTTGCCGAATCCAAATAAGGGTTTGGGGGCATCACGACGAAGAGGTTCATCGGGACTCTTTCTTGGCGGCACAGTCGGAGGGACCACTTTTGGCGGGGACGAAACTTGTTGAAGCTTGGTTTTATTCGGCTTCATCTTCCCTTGATGTTGTGCGGCGTACGATTTCCCGCCACCTAGGCCCGGCCATCTCTCGTATCCGTTGCAGCTACGTACCGAAGGTCCAGAGAATCCATATCCGAATACGGGTTCATTGCTGTACTCCTCCTTGGTATGCCTGGGAGGCGAGCGACGTTTGAAGGAAGAACCGTCAAATGTATCATGGCGCTGGGAACGTCTGTATAAACGGGCACGCCTGGGAGGGCTAGAGAACCCTGGCTTGGGATAATCTGTAAACATAACATATAATCGAAGAAAAATATAACAACTGCACTAACCTGAGTTCATATTGCGCGAATTGGGTTGACGGCGAGAAAGCAGAGGGCTTTTTGCATCTTGGTTCGGCCTTGTTTGATCATTAACTTGGTTACCAGCTGAAAAGCAACATATAAAAACTGAAAATGAAAGCAACATCTTACCTGGCGACCAATTACGCGCTTCTGTGAACCGACCACGGGTTACAGTGAGACCACATCCGTACTTTTCAACAGTACGTCCATACTTGTCAACCGTCGTTGTAGTTAGCTCATCAAACATCGCATTCAGCTTCACCAGATCAATGTCTTCCTTCAATGTCGGTACCAAATGGTCTACGGCGGTGCGTATTCGTAGGTCGCGATGTACACACTTGTCTGAAAATAAAAAGAATCGAAAAGTGCCTGCCACACGAGATAAACATGAAAACGTTGTTAAAAAGATTAGAAACACGGATGGGAGGGAAACAGTATTGAAAACTTACCGTTGTGGTTGAAATAACGCCGATATTTATCCTCGGATTGCTCGATACTGGCAATAGTTCCACCAGCCATGTTCGAAGACGACCTGGAAGAGCTCGATCAGTTTCGAAACGCAAGAAATGACGCGCGCAATTTGTAAAATGACGGTCGCGCCTTCCCACCAAGAACTTTTCCACCTTCGCGAAAACCTTCTAGATTGACGGTTTGCTGTGTCGTTGCCGAGAGAACGTGGACGAAGAAGAGACAGCCAGCCGATCAAGTTTGCCTAGCACTGTTGCGTTGAGTGAAACAGTGGCATGAACTGATTTTCGTGCCTTTACGAAACACTGACTGAAGAACCGCTTTCCGAGTTTGTGGCGGGTTGACACTCTCTGTCTTCACGGTTGGCGGACAAGGTTTTCGGGCGGACAAGGTTTTCCGTTTGGCGCCAGTTTGAAAAAACAAAGACAAACGGCCAAACAAATGCCGTGTTCATATCACCTGTGGCCGCACGACTTATCTTTTTTCAAACGCGCGCGGAATGGAAAACCTTGTCCGCCCGAAAACCTTGTCCGCCAACCGTCTTCACTGCGTCAGTTCAGCCTGTGATTTCCCGCCGACAAATCAACTGAAGCACACGATGCCGTTGGCAACGAAATGCTGCTTGCCCATACAGGCGAAAAGTCGATTGAAATATCGGCTGGTCAGATGTTTGCGGCTCAAGTAAAATCTACGCAATAGTCACAGGCCAAACTGTGTCAACGGAGTTGACTTCAATGCGCAGTGGTGGCTACTTCAGCTAATCCAGAGAAAATAAATTGTGGTGCACTACTATAAATTGCCGTGCAATAGCATGACTTGGCTAATGACAGGCATTTCCTGTCTTCTGCAACCATCATTGCTGGCTAATAACAGTCAATGTTGGCACATACAGTTTCTAAAAATGGATAAATTTCAGTTTTCATTGCAAAAAATTATTTGTAAACTAATTTTGGCCAAACCCTGAGGCACTGATGTCAACTATACTTTCAGCATCCACGTCACTGCCTTTGTAGCTCAGTCGGTTAGAGCGTCGGTCTAATAAGCCGAAGGTCGTAGGTTCGACCCCTGCCAGAGGCAAATACTTTTTGCAATTCGTCGTTTTGATTTCACTACATAAAATCCCACGAGACCGTATGCTAACTTTTTGCATTAAACGTCAAAAATCTACACGTGCCTACAATTTGTAAATAAAATTGTATCCAAAGTACCTAAGGAGAAGCAAAGCGTTTCAGTTATCAAAAGAGAAGCCATATTTGTATTATGTACGTGTACACATTACGCGCACATCTTTGTCATTGGAGCTGTAATGGACGCTTCATTGCAGCTGTTCCAACAAAACGATTATGTTCAATCAATTAAAATTGGTAGCGTTCAGTCGGCTTACACGTTTATTCTGAAGTACAATACAATAGCCAATGCGCTGTTCCAGCTTATTTTTGCTAATTTTGCAGTTTTTACGTGTACAGTGTGATAAAAGTAGTTCCTATTTCCTGTCAGCAGTCCAAAATTTTGATGGTATAGACTGGTGGCATCCCGATGTTATTGCTAAATGTGGATTGCTTCCGGAAGATGGGTCTTCGTTTTATGAGGAGATAGACAGTATGATTTTTGCAAATTAAATTTTATTTGAAAATGTGACATTTCAGATGCCGCCTCTCTTTACTGCTATGTATACAGGGTATATTTGACATTTGTAAAAGTCGAGGTGTTGAGCATCGACCCACCTTTGGTAAAACTTCCCCGATTTCTTCCAAAAAGACAAATTCAAGAATGGGTAAAACTGTCAAATTCTCTTCAGTTGGGTTTATTGTTGATAAAAACTCAAGACGCCAAAAATGAAAATGCTTACAACTCTGCACGAATTGTGAATGGAACGTTTATCAATCACAATCATTCATCCGTTACGGCGAAAACATTCAAGTATATCCAAAACCGAATTCCAGCGTTTGACTTCAATCGAGCTGAGAAGTTTCAAGTTTGTTTCTTTCTGACATATTTGAAATGACATCTGTTCTTACAGATTTTGCACTACCGCCCAGGTGGTCATTATGCCTTGCACTATGATTATTTCAAAACGTATGTGTATAATTTATTTTTTAACGAATATAATAATATATGTTTATTTTACAGAAATCACGATCTCGAAACACGTGGTAACCGGTTAGCGACCTTCATGGTCATTCTCAAACGGGCAGACATTGGTGGCAGTACGCTCTTCCCCGAACTTGGGGTCAATTTCAATCCACGAGTTGGTGATGCGGTCATTTGGTTCAACATGAATCCGGATTACAGCTGTGCTGATGGATCTAAGCATGGCGCATGTCCAGTTATTAAAGGTGAAAAAATAGGATTAACATTATGGGTGCGTACAAAAGGCCAAGAACTACTCTCTAAATGTCCATTGAAACAACACTTGAGCTTTCCAGTTGAACCGTTAATTGGGAAATTAATTTAACTAATAACTTATTTATAAATAAACTCTGTTAATGAAATGATAAACGTGATAGAAATGCCTATTATGAACGTCTGAAAACCGTAGCCTACACCTTACTATTTGTTGGCAACAAAGAAAGATAAAAAATGTCATAGATAATTAACTAATGTAAAGTAAATGAGATGATTAAAGCTTCATTGGATGCTTGGCTGAAGATATGATTTCGGAACGTATCCCGTTTTCCCATGTTGATTTTGAACGAGCCACCATTCGTCATTGTTGGCGTCATCGCAGTACTGCAGAACTTTGAGACGGTCGCCTGGATTGACATTTAATTGAACAGTATCATTTTCTTCCGGTGTGAAGTCAAACAGAGATACGACGTAGTTGGTAGAAGCATTTTCACCCTGAAACGTGTCAACTTTAAAACGTAAAGACAGGTTTTCGAAATAGTTTGCTCACATTCGTATGGGATTGCCTATCATTAACTTGTCGAGTAAAGCCATTTTGAGAGTGACTGACGGGGCCAATTGGTAGTGTGGCAGGGGGCCCAGATGTAATACCGTGTCGCGGAGGCGGCGGCGGTGGTGGTCCGAGTGGCGCCGGAGGCAATGGTCGGGAGCTGGCTTGACGAGTTCGCTCAATCTCCTGGTTGACCAGCATATCCAGCGGGTCCACTGTTGACTTTGGTGTCGTTGAGGCCCTTTTCGGGATAGCCGGAGGAGGTAGGTTGTAAAGCTCGTTATAAAAGGGGTTTGCCGGGGAAATGTTGGGGATGGATTGCGATGGAGGTGGTGGCGCGACCCGATGATGCCCAGGTGTGCGAGGAGTTTCAACCATTGCCGGCTCTTCCGCTTCGATTTGACCATTCTTCCCGAAATTGGCCTTAATAGGCTCCATCGGGATAGGGTTGGACATGTTGCCGAAGATGCTTTCGGGCCGAACGATCACGCGGGGAGTGTCATTATCGTTGTCGAAAGTCGTCCATGTTTGTCGGGCTTCCGGTGGAGCTGGGGCAGGACGCTGGACTTCGGTCGTCGGTGATGACAGATCCACGAACTTGTCATCGTATTCTGCAAAAACGCTTTATTACTTCACGCCCCATACGTACTATTGTAAAACTTACGCAACCAGTTCACCGATGCACGCTCAGCACTTTCGAGCGGCAAGTTATCAGGTCGAAGGGTCACCGCCGCGTCTGTTTTCTTAGACTTTTGTTTGCGATATCGCACCTCCTTTTGCTTTTTATCATCTTGAGACAACTTTTTCCCATTTCCTTCCACGAATTCTTGAATCTTGTCAACGTTCACCCAATCAGCGTTGCTGTCCGACGATACTGCGCCTACCGTGGTGGAAAACGGATTACTCATCTTGCGGTACACTTTTGAGGGAACTGTCCATGTCGAGAGTCCATTTTCGACGAGCCTGAAATTCATAAATGTTTACATCTCATACTAATGAAGACCTTTGGATGTACTTTGTTCTACTTCCGTAACTAGTTAGGGAGTAGCCCTTTATTGGTAATAAAAAAGAGGCTTACCCCAACCCATCGTTTTCACGTCGCCGCCTAATGATATCTCCCTTCACCAGAACGAACTGTTTGTCATCGGAGATGTAGTCCATGCAAACCTTGCAAAGACTATCATGAAGACCCAGTATTTTGCACAGGTTAATCAGTTTCTCCCTCTCTTCCTTGAATTGCGGTCTGCCATAAACCTGCGAGTCCAAGATGGTTAAAACTTCCGGATCAATGGGGGGAAGGTTTCTTCCTCTGGCGGCAACAATTTCCTTCAAAGATGGCTGCGTAATCGGATTGCTGGTGTTCTGGGATATCAGGATGACATCCCTGGCTACTCGAGGCCTCAACGTCTTCTCAATTTGAGTGAGTCTCTGCCCCTTGGGATCGACGAAAGTCAAGAAGTCAGGAGGCGCGGTGAAGGTGAACTCCTTAAAAATAACACTTCTTTTTATACCTTCCCTTATCACTTTTGCGGTCGGCCTTACCTGTAGCCAGTTTTTGACACGGAGAAAGAATGACTCGTCGACTTGTTTAATTTGGCGAACATAGCTGTTTAACCCCTCAACCAGTTTATCAGTTTCTTTTGGTATAACCAATTTCAGCTGATCATTCAGTGCCGCAAACTCGCATCGTCGCATGTCAATAACGTCCGAGGACTTTTTCGACCTCACGGCCATTTCCCAATCCGCAAGTTTGTCGTAGCGTTTGTGGATAATATGGGTAAAGTCTCGCTTGGCCAGGTCATGCGCACTGCTCGTCAGACTAAAATAAACAAGAAACGTTTAATCCATAAGAAAGTTTTGCATTTCCGCTTTGACTTACTCCACGACCTCGTGTTCGAGATCACTAACGTAGGCATTGAGACGCTTGATTAGATTGTTGTGCTCGAAGGTTGAGGGGGAGTTGTAGACCTTTGGAATGGTGTTCGCGTCGACGTACTTCTTGGCCAGTCTGACAATGCGATTTTTGTAGACTGTGAGTTGGTATATCAGGTGGCAGAAGCGTTGTTGGACATCGTTGAGAATGCGGATCATTTGGTCGAAATCGTCATCGCGGTACTGAAATTTTTTAGTCTTTTATAAATTTCATAAATGTTTGGCATTACCGTTGCATTTAGCCCTATCTTCGATGTCAACCGATACTGAAACCTCGTGCTCTTCTTCGCGAGTGACTTCAAGTTCAACTTCGACAGCCGATTCAGAAACCCAGATTCACGTTGCTCCACACTGTTCTTCGAGTACTTCTTTGCCAGCTCTTTCCTTCGCTTCGATTCATTCATCTTCGTGGCTAATTGCCCCATTTGACGCAATGCTTCCATCAGTTTGGGGTGATCAGGGTGTGTGATGGGCGTACTCTTTACAATTTCGCCCAAGTATAGCGGGTACCGTAAGCATCGTTGAATTGGGCGTGACAGGGCAGTCGACATGTCAAAGACATTTGATCCTTGCTTCCGCATTTGCTCGATGGATTCTTGTAGTGCTTTCTGGGTCTGTTCGTCGCCCTTCATGAGAATTTCAGCCACCTGCTCTGCACTGCGAAAGTACCGACCGTAGGTTTTGTAGAACACTTCTTTCATTTGCATGAAACGGAGGCCTATCTCTTGGTCGATGACTGGCTTGGCTTGTTCGGCTACCAAAGACGTGCTGATACCGCGAGACAGGTATTTAAGCATATTGTAGCCATTCAAAATGATCTTTTTCTTGTTCTCGGGCAAATTGGGGTTCTGTTCGACGGCTGTTTCCCATGCGGACAGGTCAAACAAATAGATATTTTCGCTGGTGATTATTTCCTCGAGAATCTTGGCCCGTCGGCTTTCCCATCCCTCGTCGCGATCGCTGTCCTCCGATGAATGTGTTGATATTTTCGCGATGCTTTTCGGTCGATTGGGTGCCATACGCTGAACCGGAAACTGTGTCACTTGAAGGGGTTGCGCAGCGCTATCGGAACGTTTTATCAGCGGCAGACGATTTATTTTCGGGGGAGGTGGTCGAGCTGGGGGCGGCTTCTTGTCCAAAGGTGTTTCAGCGGGGGGTACCTCGGGCAACGGTTTTCCATATGTGTAATGGTCGCTGGACGGTGGAAGTATTTCGCAACCAAAAGTGGTCCATGGCTTATCTTCTGGCACACCTTCATCATTGGCGGTGGTGACGTCGGCTTCAGAAAAGTTGCTAATCATCGAGTTTGTTGCCTTTGAATCACTTCCGCTGACATCATCATCGTCGTTGGAAAACACTCGGAGAAAGTCGCGTGGAACGATTCCAACTTCATCGGTATCCGGATTCCAGCACTTCAGCCAATCTCCTTGAACGGCCACAACCTTGAGACTCGTCCCGGCTTCGATGGTGAGTTCATCGTTGTACCTTGCTTCGAAGGGGTAGAGTACTGTCGCTATCCTGAAAAAAGGCAATAAGTCAAACGCCCTTTGTGGTTGTCAACTATCACCCTATTGTTTGACATTCATCAGTTTTGACGCTACTTTGTGTGCTGTCACCTGTCGTTTGCGGTTCGAGGCCTGGTGGAGAAACGACGACTTGGACGAAACTTGCCGGAATAAAACCACTAAGCTGGGTTCGTTGGTTTTCGCCCTCAAGCCATTCGGCATCGACCCAACGGAAGAGGTGTAAAATGTCGCCGGCTACAAATGAGAGTTCGTTTTCGTGTTCACTGCTGAAACACAATTATCAATTAGGCACCTTATCTAAAACTAAAAAAGAAAAAACAAACCTAAAATCATACAAAGCAGTGCCATACGGATCCGGCATTGAAGTAGTCTCCGGCACTTGGTACTGGCTATTGTCAACCACGCGCAAAAAGCTCTTCGGGCAACTGCTAACGACCCCGGTAGCCGTCTTGATTTGACACCAGTCGTCTTTGACTTGGAGAATATGAACACATTCACCTTTGCTGAGAGTGGTTTCACCATCGGATTTCGGACTAAAGTTATCCAGGAGAATCGCCAGTGAGTTTGTTGAGGAATGCTCAGAGGTCTGAAATTTATATATTTACTTTTTTTCAGAGAGTACAGTACCAACCGGCAGCATTGTGACAATACCTGCAGGGAACAATCCAGCTTTCCCCAGCCGCTTTCCGGAATCCATGGTAACGTAGCCGCGATAGAACTCATCGTCGACGCGCTCCACGATGGCCAGCAGAGTGAACTTCATGAACGACAAGTGGTCATTTTGAAGTGACTCATACTCGTCGGTCGACACGGCGTACGTTCCATCTGGCAGGTTCAGACGCTCGAAGTCACTATCAGAAAACTGTCCGCTCAAGGCTTCGCCAGCTATCGAAGTCCCCGTGAATCTGAATATCGATTATGATTTGTCGTTCTCGCGTGTATAAACATAGTGAACTTACGCTTTCGAAGATTCATCTACGGGTGTCACAATAAATATCTCTGATTGTTCCAAGTTACACTCGTGATTCGAGACCGCTAAACGGGCAAGAAATGCAGGCGGGATTAGCGCCATACTGTTACATTTGACACGGCGAAATGAAGATCAAAACCCGCATTCGACAAACCTCAAATGACCTCTTGCAACAAGTAACTGCAAACAAGACATCCTTTGTCGTTGCGCACACTTTGCCAACATATCCAGCCGGTTTGGTGTGTGTGGATGTATCTCATTATGATCCACCGATGTTGCTTTACTGTAACAAAAACGATCAACCGCCCGGAAACAAATGAAGCACTAACTACAGTATATCAGCACCATGCTTATGTTGATGACCAAAAGCGCTCCTTATCAGGTGTCTTATCAGCTGCCCGCCACAAGAGCAAAAATTTTTGCTCTTGACGTTAAATGATGTTTGCTTGTGATGTTCTTCTAAACAGTTAGCCTTGCGAGGACTGACACAAGTCGTTTTACGGCCAACATACAGTTGTTACGGGGAAAAGGTGAAAATCAATTTTCCTTTTTTGTAAATGGTTTAGAAATTAATATATTTTTTTTTTACTTTTTCACCATTTTTTGACCTCACCTTACTACTTAAGAGGCGGAACCACTTGTATTTAACTGATAAAAAAGTAGGTGATCACAGATGTGGCTAGTAAGAGTTATATGTGGCCTCAACTTCAGACTGTAACTGCACAGTTTTGCTGAAGCGTCAAATTTTGGCTGCACTTTAACGACACAATGTCCTTTTAGAGTACTGCTCTTCTGACTTTATCATCCATCCGGTCTCATCTTTACTCATTAACATGATCGAAACGGCAGACAGTGTTTCAAAATCTGGCCATAACTTTCTCCCAAGTCTGCAATATGGCTACGAATCGGGTCTAAGTCCACAGGTTTGTGTTTGTTTGCCCGTTTGACGGACAGTTTGATTTCAAAACTTTTACAATGACTAATTTGACGTTTTAGCTGGACGATGATTATTCGGATGACGAAGGTGTCGGCGACGTTGACGGTGAGAATAAAGGCCGTGTGTCATCGAATAAAGGACGTCAGCTGTATTGCCGAAAATGCCTCGGTCACAATGTCACGGTAATGTTAAAGGGGCATACGGCGGTATGTCCGTACATTTCATGTGATTGCAAATCAGTGAGTATTTGTTTTTCATGGATATCGGGGGCTGTTTAAACAATATTTTTAGTGTTCACGTTTGATGAGGATGCGCAAAAGCGCGTTCATGCGACGTTATAGGTCGGCACTTGGGACAACAGATCCCGAAAAAGTTAATGTAGTGCCATTTACTTTATTTCCTAATGCAAATACACGTTTCGTACTTCAACTTCAATCAGGTAAAACTATTTCGTAAACCATTTACAATAAGCAAATCACATTAAAGATGATCAAGAATCTGATGAAAACTTTAAAGGCAGAAATAATAACACTATTTCGTTTAACGAAAATAATTCACCTCCGGATCTTGCTTCCATCGAGAACAAGCAAAGTAATAGTTTCCAAAAAGGTAGGTAGCAACATTTGTTATCTTTGTGTTTCAACTTTTCCAAGCAAAAACAAGAAAAAGCAAAAACCATTCCCAACTGTTTAACGCAAGAAAGACAAAAAGACCGCCTTTAAATAGCATTTGTTTACACGTTTTGTTTAAAAAAAGTGAAATTGAAAACTTTTTCAAGCTAAAAACAATTGATCAAACCCCCGGTTTATAAATCATTTTCAAGCCTGCGTGAATTTAAATCGTACTTTTGATTCGCAGTTTAGCTCATGTAAGGGAGCTGATCAAATAACTTCCATTATTTGTTTTGTTAGTTTACACAGTACGTTTCGACAGGCTTCTATTTTTGTATACAATAAACATTCGCGTAGCTAACGATTTTTGCATCCGATTTCAACGCATTTAACTATTTGGCCGTTGAACAAAGACCAATTCCGACAAATTGGTAATTTTCTTTAATTACTCCTCGGCGCATAACAATAGACACTAACCGCTTCTTTTCACACATAAAAATCCGTGAAAAGCACGTATAAAATTCCATTCCTTTTTGAACAAAAGAGCAAACGTGTCAAGCGTTTAGTTTAGTAGTGGAAAATTGTAACTTCATGACGAACTATTTTGTGTTTACGTTTTCCTATCTGTTTCGCAATCATAGTGCAACATTTTTTGTCACTGTTTTTGTTAGTAGTGCTATTATCAGCTGAATCAAAAAGCGGATGATAGTTTTTTATGTTAAAAACAATGCATTTAACAATGATAAACGCATTTCCATTGTGTTACTAGAAATCCGACGTTTGACACAATTGTCCCTAAATAATCCAATGTCACGAGGAGGGTCATGTTGTTTTTTTTACGTTTTGACATTGTATAATCGCTTCCTGGAGCCAAAAAAACGTGCATATTTTGCACAAAAAGTTGCTCGAAATCATAAATAAATCATTGTGTGGAAATTGCAATGATAATTTTATTCCGAAGTTTTTGACGCATGTCTCTTCTCATTAAAACTGATGGGTCGATATGAATGATGATGAAGCTCATTTTAGGTTTCAACCACAGTGACCCTGCTGCGACGAATACTGGAACCGACACATATTCGAGCACATCTCCACAGCAGGTTGGTCTTGTTTTTGTGTCTTTTCGTTGCAACATTCGTCTTTTCTAATTGTATTCCAGTAATTTGATTTGAGTTTCCTAAATTTGTTTATTCGATTTCTTTCCGACTCAGTTTTATGTTCCTTCACGAGAACGTTTTTGATACACGCGCTTTTTTTGACCTGATACATATTCTTTCCCACTATTAAATGTCGTTAATAACCACATTTCCATCCTAATCATTTTTCCAGTTTAAAAGTTTTTCCCTTCCTTGTGACGTGGTAGATCATTAAACGCAGACTGAAAACAGCGTCTTTCAATTTAATGTTAAAACGTTTTATTGTCAACAAGAAAGCTCATCGTTGTCAGAACTTTGATTATCGCCTGCGGTGCGGTGCGTGTGGTTTTAACATGAATCTCTGCGTCAGCATGGTCGGCACTACGTTGTTATTAGTTCGCGCCCTTACTTAAACACACATTTTACGATAAGTGGCCACCGGCAGTAATAATGGTGATGAGTTAAGCGTTCGATTATAGCCCTATCCCCCGGGATATGATTATCCTACACTTTAGTGGTCCAAGTTTAACAGCTATTTTTTGCACTTCCCTGGGGTGAATGGATAATTTAAACAAATATGGGCGTTATGCGAGACTCATGGTTATTCCCAGGTCGGTATCGTTAAACAGATCCGGCCGGAATTCCGCACAAAAACTGCAGCTTTGTCCGGTGCGTTGCTGAATTTCAATGACGGCTTTCATCGATGCAGCTGTGGATAGCGCCTAAAACCCCACAAATTGTGAATTTTTGATTGAATCGCCGAGCGCTCGTATGGAATGACTAATCGTACAAGCCGTACTCAACAACGAAGACCACTGATGTTTTTGCCAAGTTTTGTAATCATAAGTTGTTCACATCAGTATGCATAGTAGCATATTTATTCACCTCATAAATAGAGCAATGCATGCATGCATTTCGTACGATTAAAGCGTGACAGTTGTTTTTCAATGACTTAGTTCCTTGCACGATTAGACTGTAAGCATGACGCAGCAATCCTATTTTCCTCCGGGCCGTGATAGTTTCGTTGAAAATGCGCCTGATACCCTGTAGTCCCGTTGTGTTGGCCTTTTCAGGCGATGACCAACCCCGCTGTTGCCGCTGGTCATCGATGAATCGATTACGGCGTTTTTGACACGTAATTGCAACGCATCGTTTTGGAGTGCGAAAATAACGCCGCGGCGTTTTCCTTCTTTTTTCTTGTCTTGTATACGACTACAAGTGATTAAGCTTATTTCCCACTGTAAATTGTAACGGTAGTGACAATGTTGAGCTAGCACAAGCTATAAGCTGGCAATTGTTTCCGTTTTAGCATAATTAAAAGGTTCTCATTAGGTTTTCTTGTGCACTTTAACCAAAAAGGTTCAAGCCCTCTTCCTCGTATACTTATAATTTTCTTCAAACGGCACAGTTTTACGCGCTCTTGCGACACGATAGCAATTACTGCTTTTTGGAATGCAAAAATAGAGATCCGTTCGTCAACAGTGTAATCCGACTACCGCCTGCTGGCCTTATTGTGTATCCATTTCCTTCTTACATATATTACTTCCATCGGATTTGATGTATTTCATGAAACACGACTTTCCCCAGGCCGAAGATACCAGATTGCGTGACGTGCTCGTTCCAACGGACTAATGAAGCAAGTGAAAGTTTGCTCGAGGATAATCCCTATTAGTAGCCTTTAATCCCAAATCGGATATAGCTTCTTTAGGGTCCTGTTTTGTCCTAATCTACGTTTTACCAGATCATACCTTTCAACTGACAGGGGGTGTCAGTCTTGTCTATGCTCTTTTGCCCATCTGCTTCCGCGCATTTGGATAATGGGCAAGTGAGAAAAACTGCCTAGTCAGGCAAGGGCGAGTGGTGCTTTACTTTAGCTACTTTAATGATGTGTTTACGCCTGCAGAGTGCTGGAGGCCTCAATTTAGTTCACATAAATAAACACCAATGCAAGTACGCATGGGGATAATCCCTTATTAAAAAGCGCTCGGCATCTTCTTTGAATCGTTCAATTTTTTTTATAAATGTCATGTTTTTTCTTATTTTAATAAAGTGCTCTAGAACCATTTGTACTTTCATTGCATGAACAGGTATAATTATTTTTGCACAAATGAGGCGTGTTTCCTTTTCTTCTCTATGCGTGCGAAAAAATTGGTAATGCCAGTCGGCGGTCATTACTTCAAGACTGTATTTGACCGGTCTGGGGCCTGCGTCATAGGGTATGCCGTGACTAACCCCTTATTGTAGTTTTCACACAATGTATTATTGGCATTTTGGATCTTTCATTCTTAGTGTCACACCTTTTCTTTTCACCATTTCTTAGAGCTGCACATTGTGCGACCATGTGAACCACCGTGAAAATAAAATGATATCGTAAATAATTCAGCTTTGCATCGGTGACATGGCACTCTTGGTATAAATTTTAGTTCTATGTTGCCCCCCGTTTAAAAGTCAGATTATCCGCTTACGCATTCTGAAAAGAATCTTTTTTGCGATACATATTACATCAAATCCCTAAGGAATTCTTTATCAGCTGTCGTTTAAGTCTATCCCTGTCTACCGTAGATCCGACAGTAATCGTTTTTGCAACCCAAAAATAAGTGGATTGTTTTTAATGCCCACGCGCACTATTACTACCGTCCTACGTGACTCCATTGTTAGAACATTTTTTCAATTGTCTGGTGAACAATTGCTCTTGGCTCGTTCATACTCTTTTTTCAAGGTGCAAAAATGATCTACACCATTAAAAATACTATGAAATATTTATTTGTAGGATTAATTTTAAATTAGTATAAGCAGAACATGGAATCATTCATTTAGCACCTGACTAGTTTGCAATGCGCGTAACCTTTCTGTATTTCCGTATATGATATTCTTGGAACTTATTATTTTTTCCGGTCGGATACTTTTCTTTCACAGGTGACTTTTTCATGTTGAAACCTCAGCGTTGAACAATATTTAGTCACTGTTGTTTTGCTGTTGGGTGGTCGCGCGTAAAATTAGAGACGCCCTACACACGGCCAACTATAACACCGTTAATCTCATTTGCGGCGACATTCTTTTGACATTTCTGATGAATGATTGCATTGTCCGCAGGGCCTTTGCATCGTCTTTCCATGGGTTTCATTCCCCTTTTTGCGGACACTGTTTGAACCTGCATACAAGTAGGGTCTTAATGCAATTTGGAACCTACTTTAGAGTATCACAACCGAAACAAGTTTCTATGCGTCTATTCAGGCTATTTAGTCTACTGAAATGTTGTATTCTCGCATGTGATTCACAAGGGGGAATAACAGAGTGTTTCCGACAACTTTTACATTTTAATCTTTGAATGTGCGTAAATTTGTGTGACCCTACATATAAGTGTAGCCCGTCTCGGCAAAAACATTATGACAGGAAAATGTATTTCTCAAATACGATGCAAGATACAAACGCAATGCTTAACTATATTCCCTATTCGGAAATAGCTTACAAAAATATTTATATTTTTGGCACTAATTGTTTTGCCCGCGCATTACACACTTTGTAGCCCTGATATTTATACGTAAAAAATGCACGTGTTGATACAACAATGTGCGTGATGTGGCGTTAGAATGACCAAAACGTTCTTTTTTCATAGAGTATTCCGGCGGCCGTCGCAAAAATTTTTATCCTTTTCCTGTGCCGCTTTTTCCTAAGAAAATTGACGACGTATTCCGTATTTAACAATGTATGGCGATGACAAAAAATCATTAATTGAACAATGCTTTTTTGTGGTTCCATCGGCTTTTATTCAATTCTGGCGAAATAATTCATGGGGACGCAGCAGCGCTAGGACAACGCCGTCCCGACCGCAAGACTGGTTGGACTCGGTGCCTCAGGGGCCACCAAAACCGAATACATATTTTTTGGCGTAAGCCTGTCCTGGTGCCCTAATCTATTTTGACTGTTTTTGACGTTCCTGCATCTTTTATTAATGCACTTAATTCAATCACATTCACAAATGCAACGTTTCACTGAATTTGCGCTCTTAACACTATTACCATAACAAAATTATTCAAAATAGATTATAGCGTTTTTTGTCGTTTGTTCCCCTTTCATTACGAAGCGCGTTTATAAGGAACCCCCTGCGCTTCTTCACCATTCCTTTTCCAACCGTGGTCAGATTCAAAAAGGCTACAACACTTCCGCTGTTTTTCTCTTTTTATATCAATGTTTTCACTACATTTTGGCACGCTCTCCCTATTTTTTCACCACCGCTACAAAAATTTGTGTTAACCACTGTAGGTTTTGACGCAGCCATACAAAAGTTGTTTTTGAGGTGTAGGGTTAGCCGATACAATTTGTGTGAGTCGCATAATGTGGCGATTATCTGTTACATATTTAGACGATCAAGAAACAGATAAACGGATTTAAAAAAGTACAAAAGGTTAGTACTCTTACCGGATTCCGCAAAAAGATGCGCTAGAAAGCCGTTGCCAAGCTATTTTTAAAACAAGAGGGGGCAGAAAATGAAATTTTAGCTAATAAATTTTTCAGTTTGAGCTAATATATTTTGCGATTTAGCTAATATACTTTGCAACTTTGCAAAAAATAGCTGTAACCTTGTTATTTCGTTTTAAAATTAGTCTACTTGTTCTTATTGTATGGCGTGGTTCTCTCATTCATCAGACAGTACTATTCATTATAAAATTCAGCTTCTATGCTTTTCTGTGGAGATTAATGAAAGGTCTGCAGATTGAAGTTGGAGTTCCCTCGGAGATAACTAAAATTGTATTTCTGTAGCGCCCTTTTAGAGATAAATTGTGTGTGATGTAATTACACGACCGTTTCCGGCGCGTGTAATTGTTGTTATTTACGTGTAGCCTGTTTCCTTGTCAAGTCCAATGATCATACATCTTCTACAATGGCTCGTTATAGTATTACATTGATATAAATAGCGTCATAATTGTGACACAGCAGCCACTTGAATTGCTAATTCATGCGAAAGCATTAAGCATTTATTTAGTTTTTTCATGCGCTTAGTATCCTGTTTAAACATTATAATTACATATCCAAATCTGTCAAATCCTCATTACTGATTCCATTTTAAATTCGAGCTTGATATACACAGAGTGCCAGAGAGGGGCTCAGAGCAGCTCATTGGCCCCGTTTGTAACACGACCTGCGTATTTTTCTTAGGGCTCTTGAGTGGGTTTATTTTTGGGGCTCAACTTCGGTCCAATGTTTTTACTTCGGATTGTAGCTACCACGTCTCTTTTCGTGTTGAAATTGAAACGTTTAACAAAGCAACAAAACAGCGCAAAAACAAAAAGAGGAAATCCCCACGAATGTCACAGAAAAGTGATGCGCATGCATGCACAATGGTACCGCCAATTTGGCCAGCTGGATGTCAATGTCGGCGTCTACGCAATTTTATTTTGTCTCACGCTTTAGACAGTGACAGACTGAATTCAAAATAGCCGGAAATGACGAGCATCTTCACCGCCTTACAAGAACATGTTGTTTTTCCACCTGTAGTTGTTGAGCATTTCGCGCCTTATTTATTCACTCACTCACTGCGTCCGAAATATGAGTAATCTGATTTATTTTTTATTCCCCCTTGTGTAAACGAAATGGTAGTTATGTCTTCAATCAAAAATTTATTACACCACACAGGCCAATTATCTCTCAAATATGAAAAGCCGGCCCATTATTAGATCCGTTTCGTGCAGCCACACAAAGCGCAATTATGCCTTTCATGCTTTATCGACAACCCCATAAACAACAACCATAAAACATTGTCTTACTGTAATACATGTGTTATTACCAGCTGACCAGTCTGCCAGCCCTTTTTTATTCAGATCCTTTTTAATGCTTGCATAGCAAACTAAGATGCGCTTGGTATGCATTGAATTTTTATGTATGCGTGCATTTATTGGAAGGGACCCCATAAATAAAGTACCAATTTTTGCTTTTGTGGATGGATAGACAATTGTGTTTGGCCCCGAACAAAAACCCCCTGATAAATTATTCAATCGGGTTTGTGCACAACACAATTGATTTACATCCTGTATCATGGTTAAAGATTCATTTTGTTTTCATGTTGCTAACGCATCGCTGCATACAAATGGAAAATTATTTTTAAACTTTTTCGTTTCTACTCCAAGGAAGTTGTAAAAGATTTAGTAGTTTCCTGTTCCGTAGGTGAAGCGTGTTAAAAATATGTACCTCATCCATTGTTGTCCAGTGCGCTGAACGTGATCACTTTCCGGTCGTTCGCGTACATTTTCCGCAATTTTACATCTTTACGACACTTTTTACGTCATAAACATTATGAATTGTTTGTCCATTTTTCTTGAATTGACTTATGAAGCCTTTTGCTGCTGAAGTTTATCCTAATTGACTCCATTTCCGTCTGATCTGCGACCTCTTGACTCTTTTTCTCAGTTCTGTTTTTGCTAAATCCATTATTGCGGGGCTTTGACGGACGTTTTCAGTTTGCCCAAGTTAACCGTGACGGCCTTACATTGCCATTTGATGTCACCGGTGTACGCGACGTGATGACCCCCACTACCAATAATAACGTCCCCGAAGCAGTGATTGCAGGCCAGAACAGTCCTTCCAAGAATCAGCCTCCAGTGGGAACTCCGGTCCGACCTCTAATTGCAGGTGTCCCCAACATGATATCAGAAATACCTGCGTAAGTTTAATATGCAGTTTTAATTTATAAAATAACATCTTGCATTACGCACCACTTCGTGAAACACCAATTTACCCGGAATAAGTTTTCGAAATTTTGAGCTTTATAAATTAAATTATAAACTACAATATTTTGATTCTTGACGACGTACAACTGCCACCTTTCTAAGTATATAATCCAATATTTTAATAATATATAATTTTGAAGGGTATAGTGTGAAAGTCCTAAATGCATGTTTTGCCGCACCAATTATAACCTATGAATTTTATTTTTGTTGTTTATGCCCGCCTTTCCTTAGAATACCCTGTATTTACAATAGTATTGGTTTTTCAGTCAACGAGAGTTGCTAGGCGTCTATCCTATGTCAAACCAAGGTGCAGATCTGCAAGCGCAGCAATTGCTGTACCTTCAGCAACAGCAACACGCCCTTCAAAACAACAGATTTGCGGCTGCCGGTGGCAACGCATCACCACCTCGAGGCCCGCCACCGCTCCAGATGAACCCAGCGTCTCAACAGCAAATGGCCGGGCTTCGCGGCAAACGTCCATCTCAGGTCGATCAGACTTTTCCGCCACCTGTAAGTTTGTTTTGGCCGTTAAACTGTTAACGACAGTCGTTAACGTTGTAAAGTGGTAATTTACAGGAGCCTGTCCATAAACGTTCATTGGGCAATTTCCCGGGTACTGGTTTACCATTGAACTTAAACCAGCTGAATGGGTTGAACCCGCAACAGCAACTTGCGTTAATGCATATGCATCAACAAGGATTGGCATCATCAAGTACGCCATTAAGTCAATTCAATCAACAAATTAATGCAATTGTTTTAGCCGGAATGCCAATGCAAGCCATGCAGCCGCCTCGTCCACCTGGAGCCCAACAGCCACCGCGCATGAATTACAATGCTCCTAGCTTTGCGCCGCCGTTCAATCCACAATCTAATGGGGTACCTAATAATGATGAAGTCCTCCAAAATTACCTCCAATTAATCCGAACCGCTTCAACTGTCAGTTTATCCCTCATTGTTGCATATCACCCATCCCCTTGTTTAACCCTTTGTTAATTTAGCCGGTGCCACGTCCTCCCTTGTCGGAATCTCAGCAGATGGCCAATATCGTGGCTATGATTAACAACAATCAGCAGCGTGCTAACATGGAAGAACATATGCGTCGACAGAAGGAACTTTTGCAGATGCAACAGGCACAGCAGCCGGAACATCCTGTTTTGCATGTGGCACCACCTGTTCGCCACGAAGATCCGTCTAGGGTTATCCGGGCTCCGGTTCACCTGCATCAGCAACCGCAACACCATCTGCTTGCAGTTCAGAATGAACAGCGCCGCAGGTCCTTGTCTGGAGCGATTCCGACGGCGACGCAACAACAGCAATACAATCTGCATCTCGCCGTGGCCCAAGTTGCTGCAGTTCAGGCCCAGCAAACCTTAGCATCTGCGGCTAATGCCGCTGCTAATGCTGCTGCAGCTGTACCATCGACGGCGCCTCCGCCTCAGCCACGCGCATCTCCCGTTGTTTCGCTTCCGAAAACCCCCTCAAGCGCCTACCTGTTGTCCCCATCAAATGCTCAGCGATCAACCCCTTCGTCTATTGCGTCCAATAACGTCAGTCCTAATCATTTATTACATATTGGAGGTTTATCTATATCACATGTTTCAGCACTCGAGCAACATCGGGCCAGAAGACACTCGTTATCAGCAGTTCTTACGTGCAGTAGAGCTTTTCAACAAGGGTGTAGTCGAAGATGAAGCTACGATGATACAACATTTCGACATTCCCGGCCCCGTGGTTCAAGCCGCAAGCGCTGCATTCCGTGCAAATATCCCGATGCCCCCGCCATCCAACTCCTTCGAAGTCGCAAAGAAGAACTCCATGACCCATCATGAACCCAGTGCCTCTACAAATGACCACCATAAACAAGGTCAATCCTCTTCTGATCCGATTGTTATTGTTGATAATCAGGTGTAAATCAAGCTTCTCTACATCCACAAATCCTGCATGCATTTTAATTTCTCACAATGCTCAAATTATGGTAATGTCTACCGTCTATGAGGTTATATTTTCAATAACTTGATCCGTAAAGTCAGCAATTAATCACTCCGCCAACATTTTTATCTTAGTTTATCCCCGATTAAGCTGTGTTACTGTCAACCAATTGTCATAGTGGCCTTTTCGTAGACCCCATACAGATCGATGATCTAGCAAGCTCTCTGAAATGTGTTTTCAAGGTGCACATCCTTCCTTATTTGCGTTTTAGTATCATCCGGTAAGTGATGCTTGTCTTTCCGGTGTTTCTATCAAACCGTTACGACGCCGGTGCCATACAACGCAATCAAACATATTCCCTGTCTATTCGCATGCTTAGCCCCGTCAAGGACCCCAAATTTTCGTTATAATTGAATGTTCTTGTTACACATTCCATTTGTTAATCAATCCTCTGGTTTTTGATAATTTTGTTATACATGTATTCCACTTCACTGATAGAGAAAGAGATCTCGGATGTGTTCCTCTCGATCTCATTCATAACTGACTGTGGAAGTGTTTGTTGCGCATATTTCAAAATTCTTTGTCAAATTTGTTTTGTTTATATGTTATAATAGCATCATGAGGTTCTTAGAGTTGTAAAAGTTTTGTCATATCTGTCTTCATTCCGAACGTGAATTGTGCTTCAGGCCTTCCAAAATAACAAAACACATTAAATGTGCTCTCCGAGAAGCTAATTATTGTAATAAGTCACTGTTGTAAAGAGTATCTGTTTTAGTATTTATGTTCCAAATAATTAGTAAGAGCTAATAAAGAAATCAAAGATCACAAAAATTGAAAATAGGAAACAATGGACAAATGAAATCAATGACATTAAAAAGATCTTAGATATTACAATTACACCGTAACCAAAAGGGCAGAAAGTGAAAAACAGTAAGGAATAGTATTAAATGAAAGGCAGTTAGATTAGGGTTAACTGAGAATTATGCTGTGATAAATTACGCCGTATTGCGTTGCATCTCGATGTCTTCGTATTTCCTCTTGTCGGAATTTGTCTTGAAACAGTGTCGGCAAAGCGCCTCGTACTCCTTTTCACCACCAACGGCGATCAGCTGAAAAGAGATCAATATTAATAATGGTAAGGTTTTTTTAAAACATTTATTTATCGCGCATTCGAAATCTCATTTCAAAAGCGTTCATTGTAGTAAGAAAGGTCAAAACTTACATTATGGGTTCCAGAGTGCCGGAAAGAATGAATAGCAGTATTTTGACCACAGCCATTGTTTGAATTTTTGTGACCGCATACTCCTCGGAACATGTGCACTTTCGTGACGAACGGCATCAGATCGGTGATGGTTTTGAAATCAGTGAGATCAGAGCTACCGACAAGCCCGGCAATGTGAACGTTCTTGCCCATTAGTGCCAATTTGATGACGGTGGGAACAAAGTCTTTCGGCTGATACTGTAAATTAAAAATGATTATACAGTGATCACATTAGACAGTTGCAAAAACTTACAAAGTGCCCTTCGTCAATCACTATGTTGTCGGCTTCGTTGGTTTCGGATGGGTAGACATCGAAGAGTTGATGCAGCTGATTCACGAGAATGGCCGGCCTTTTTATAACTTGGGGGTGATTGGTCATGACAGCTTTGCCAACTTTGCCATCAAACCGGTTGTCGCTTGAGTGTTTCACGTACAGAGGCTTCGTAAACTTCTTTTCTAACACGGAAGTGGTCTTCCCGCTGAACATGGCACCGGTATGGAAAGTGATTTCTCCGGGACGGATCGTATTCTAAAAAACAATTCATTGAAATCAAAACCTGTATATGTCTAGTTATAAAAAATGTGACATACCCCTTCACCTTTGCCGTAAACAAAACACGGAAGGCATAAACTGTCCAAACGTGAACCTTCAACGGTAACGATGCTGTGATTGTCGCAGAAGCCACACTTTCCAGTATGCTTTTTGATATCGTAACATAGTGGTAGCAGTTGTTCGAAGACTTTACGGATTGGGCGGATCGGAGAGTGGTTTGAATCGGCCATGTATGGATCAAAAAACAGGAAGACGATTTTGCCGGCGTTGAGCAAGTCGCTAACGAAGCTGATAATGCTATTGTACAGATGCCCATCGAGGATGCAGATCACTGGTTTATCAAGCTCAGCGTTCGGAATCAGCTCCAAATTCTCGGAATCTTCGGGGGCGTAGGACTTGACATAGACGTTGGAGGGATGCTTTTGTTTGATTTCTTCGACCGCTTTCCTAAAATGTCATTCATGTCATATATTGTTAACACATATGGTAAAACGGAAACTTACGTTACGTCAACGCCTGCATTGATGATGTGAAGACAGAGTCCATCGTAGAGGGAATCCATTGTGCGTTTTTAGGTTAGGCTGAAGAAGAATTATATATATTTTTCTCGTCTCGCCGTAAAATTATATATAAAATATATATAAACTACACGAGACAATGAACTTTGTGTAGAACAGCTCACGCGCAAACGAATTCAATGAGAAATCAAACGTTTTTTAAATCGAAAAGTTTTGGAAAGTTCTTACAATAGTCGTTAGTTGAATACACTCGCTCCACACTATGCTATTATGAAAGAAGCAAAAAAAGCCGCAGGCTTTTCAGGAAAAAAAGCGCGAAATGATGGGCTGTGGTCGAGTGAGTGAGTCAAAACAAAAACGCGCAGAAGGCCAAGCCGAGTGGCACACCGAATGACAATCCACTGTCTGCCTGCGGTCTTTTGAGGTTTGAATAATGAAATCCAGGCGTGTCAATTTATGGGTTGCGAGAGGAGAGAGGCAACAAGCCATCCCTTAACCAACGATCACTGATAAGGGGGTTGGCTCATTCATCGTCGACAACGAATTACACAAAAAGTATAAAGGAGGAGATCATTTATTTCGTCAACTTTCAAAAGGCCGACTAAAAATACAACTAGCAAAAAATAAAACAATCTGTGACATAATGTAAATAGTAAAATAAAAGTTAGTGAAGTCGTTTATACAAACGACGAAAACCCGTTAGGTGCATTGGCGCCGAGAGGAGTGTGCGATCCCGTGGACGACTGGTCGCCGTTGGCAGGGGGGAAGAGCGCACGTAGGGAAATACCGGAGTTCACGCCCCCTTGACCACTGTTACCGCTTTCGAATTCTGGAAAAGGAAATTGATCAATATACGCTATTTGGCCGAACGTCGTTCAAATCAAAACAAACCTGACAATGATGTATCGTTGGATTGCTCAGATTGGCGAACAGGTAATCGAGACAGTGGTGGAGGTGGTAATGGTGACCGCATCTGTTGTTCGGCTTGTTCTCGTGCTCGGCGCCAAGTAGCACGGTAAATATCTTCAGTTGGATTGGTTACTTGGTAATGTCGAGCAAGGTTGTCGGCGTTTCCATTTTCATCTTCCTGATTTGCGTTCGTTTCGGTATGCCCATACGTGCTTTCGACTTCGTCACTGTACGGGAAGTTGTGGTCACTGACGAGATGGTTCGTCGCGTACTCGGACAGCCGGAACCCAGGGCTACGTTGATTAGCGGCGACGTCAGTGAGGTTGCCTCTGCTAGCATACGTGGGGGCGCGGGTGGTGACGTAGGGAACCGCACTGTGACGGTTCGAAGAAGCAGTTGGCGGTAAATTGTCAGTCGCCAGGGCTCGATACACACTGTTCGCGCGAGAACCGACACCATCAACGCCACTGGCAATGGAACCGTATGCACCGGATCCGAGGGGATCTCTGATTTGGTCGTTCGAAATCCAGGAAGTGTGCGTTTCTGGTCGCGGTAGAATTTCGTTCGTTCGACGGACCTGCTTATTTTTCGTCTGCGCCAGTTGATAGGAAGCAATGCCCCCATCGGCTAGCTGGAGAGAGTCGAATGACCGGCGCTTATCATTCTTGTATCGATTGTTGCGACTGGTCAAGCACAGGGTGACGACAAAGATAATGACCACTAGCAAGATGCTCGCACCGACGACAGCGACGAACCACCACTTGGTGTAAAAGGGGTCTTCGGGGATCGACTCTGAAAAGGGAAAGTTGAAAGAAATGCTCTCTATTACAAAAGGATCAAAATGAAACTAACCAGGAACAACAAGCTGCTCGGAATCGGCACTGGGAAGACCAATGCCAAGTTGATTGCGGGCAAACACCCGGAAGACGTATACGCTCGCAGGCTCAAGTTGTCGGTAGCTTATCCGGAAGCTCGTATCAGATCCCATGATGTTCGAAATCGTGATCCATTCGCCGATGACGTGTTGTGGACGATATTCGGCATAGTCATCTCGCCTAGCTCGGCGTGCAGTTTCATCGTTGAACGGTCCAAGTCCGGATGTTTTCGACAAGGCAGTGCCGATGCGCTTCGCTTGAATGACATGTCCGACGATAGGTGTACTTCCAGGGATCGTATCCTTCCAATACAGCACGAACGAGCTCGGTTCCGAAGTGAAAGTCGGTCGGGTCGGTGATTCAGGCGAACCCACATTGTACCCGATGGTCACATTGTTCGTGACCTCATCACCCTTTCCTGCGGCGTTTTCGGCTTGAACAGTGAAGAAGTAAGTCGAATTTTCTTCCAGCTTCGTTGCGAGGTAGTAGTTCAGCGACGTCTTCTGGTTCACATTGTTCTCATAGCCGACGGCCAACTTGTAGGTCCGATACCGCACAATGTAATTCACAATTCGGCCATTCGGTTGCACCGGTGGTGTCCAGCTAACATTGACCGAATCCAGCAAGATGTCATGGAATTCGAGCTGTCCCACTGGTCCAGGCAGATCCTCCGATGTTCGAACGCGAACCGAGGTGCTTTGTCCCTCGCCGGCTCGATTGTAACCAGCCACGCTAACTTGATATTCGGTATATTTTCGTAGATCGCTTAACACGATGTCATTGCGCTCGGATATCACAATCTCTTCCGTGGATTCGCCACCACGCGCTTCAGCGTCAATCTCGGGCGATAGCACGGACAAAACCGGTGCGTAGCGCACGCGATAACCCGAAATAGCGTCATTCTCGGTGGCGGTCCACTCATCCCACTTGACGTGAATCGAGGTCGAGCTTAACGGCTCTGCGACAACGTTGTGAATTTCTTGCTTGGGAATCGAATATCCGACATAGACGAAGACGGGACGCGACGGCAGACTTGCGCCGTAACTGTTGAACAATTGCACCTGCACGACGTAGTGGTGGAAACTTGTTAACTTTTGCACAATGTGCTGGATTCGTCCGGTTGACGGAATTTCCTCCGATAGTGGGATCTCGTCAAGTTTAAAGGACTCATTGGATGGATATATGCGATAAAGGATGCGATAACCGACAGCATCAGAATTCCAGTGCTGTTGACTCGGCGGAGTAAATTGCAGCATGATGGATGAGGATTCGAAGGGACTCGCTTGAAGTTGTGTCGGGGGCTTTGAGGGAGCGCTTGACGCGGTCTTGATCCACTCCGATTCGACGGACCAGCTACTTTCAGCGAAATCACCATTAAACCGGATGCGAACACGATAAGCAGTATTGGGGATAAGGCTGAAAATGAAAACAATTTAAATTATGATGTAAAATGAAAGCTAATTAAAAAAACATACTCAGAGATGGCAATTTCGTTCTTCCTCGCAGTAATGTCGTTCGGAAAGTTAATCCATTCGTCTTCGTTCGCTTTCTGGTACTGTAGCGTCACCCATCGGACAGGTGCATCATCCATGTTGAGCTCACGATCGAATCGATGCATCGGCCATTGGATCCAGATGTCTGTGGCGGTCGGTGGCTTTGAGGGATGGCGTTGCGGCGTCGGAGGCACTGGTGGTGGAATCTTTCGCTCAGAAGTGTAGACAAGAGCGATTTCTTCTGGACCCCAGCCAACGATGGTCTCAGCTTTGACGCCAAAGACGTATGTCGTGTTGGGTTTCAGCTGGGTGGCCGAGAAGGAGAACATGCTGAACGGCAGTTTGACCGTCGTCGCATTGCCTTCGAAACCGAACTGCCAATGACGGACTTCATAGGCGAGAAGCTTGCCATTGGGGTTGACAGGTGGCATCCACTTTAGACGCACTTCATCGCTGCTAACATAGCCGAAAGCAAGGCCAGTCGGTTCACCGGGGACATCTTCAGAGGTGACGACCAAGGGTGGATTCGCATTTTGAGGGCCTTCACCAACGATGGTAGTGGCTGCGACGAAGATTCGGTATTCAGTGTACGGCCGAAGACGATCCACGACGACACTGTGATGTTCGACACCGACGACTTCGACTTGACGAGTCAGACTTTGCCTGAGGCGAGCTTCATCGGGAATAACTCGAACAATGTAGCCAGTAATGACGCCATTTCGAAGTTTTTCATCAATATCGCCCCAGGTAACGACGACAGCACGCTTGGTTCGATCAAGTTCGGCTTCAACATCCACCGGAGCTCCAGATGGGACGGATTCATAGGTAGTTGCGAAGACTGTTTCGGAAGGCGCGCTGTTGCCGAAGGTGTTTTCAGCAAAGATTTTGACTTGATACGACGTGAATGGCCGCAAATCAGTCAATGTCAAATCGCTGGCTCGTGGACTTGATGCACGGATTTCCTTCCATTCACCATTGGCATCAGAGCTGTCGTTTTCCATGCTGCCGGCGTTCTTGATGCTGACGGCTCGATAACGGATGAGATAACCACTGGGATCACCGTTCCATTGCGACGTCAACAACGGCGTCCAGACGAGAGAGATCTGGCTATCGGAAATCGGTTCGACGAAAAGCTTCTCCGGTGCGTTTTCAGGTTCAGTCTGTCGCGTTTGGAAAACACGCGTAGGGTCAGAAGGAGCTCCACGGCCACGCACGTTTTCGGCAATCAATCGCAGCTTGTATTTGGTGTACGGTCGCAGCTTCTCGACAACGATGGAACGGGCTTTCGGTGCACTGACATTGTAGATCTGCGTGAAGATAGAGCTTGATCCAATGCAAGCTTCGACGTGCCACTTCTTGATGAACGAATGACCGTCGAAACCGGGAACAAACTGCAGAACGACGGAACGGGCGCCAATGTCGGACACAACCAGAGATCCGGGCTTCCCAGGGAGTTCTGGGGGTACTCCAGATTCGAATTGAGCATCCATGCGAGGACCGAAGCCAGCTTTGGTGACAGCTTGGACATCGACGAAATACTTTGTTGATGGTGTGAGGCCTTCAATGGTGACTTCGGTATCTTCGGCGTTGACTTCGATCGTTCGCTTTTCTTCGGGGCGGTTTTCTTCCCAGTGGCGGATAATGTATTCTGAAAAGTTGAAATTAAGTTGATTTTGAAGATTTTAAGCGGATGACTTACTCAAAATAACGCCATTAGGTTCAGTCGGCGGTTCCCATTGAACAAGCACCGAGTTACTCATGACCTGATCAAAGTTGACCGAAGCCACAATACCCGGGGTATCTTCCTCCGTAATAACCTCAATCGCATCACTAGAAGGACCATCGCCAGGAGAGGTGAAGCAGACAGAAGTCAAACTGTAATGACCAAACTTCTCGAGACCATTGACAATTTCATCGATTCGTGACAGCTCTGGGTCGATTTTGATCGTTCGATACGGTAATCCTTCATGAGCCGGGCCTTTCCACAAGTCAATCTGTAAAAGTATCATTGTTATTTTATTCCTTGGACTAAGTCATGTATTGACCTTGTAACCCAATGTAACACCAGGGATCATCTGCTGATCCGGAGGATCAAACGAAACCTGAATGGCCGTAGAGTTCAAAACTCGGACAATGACATTCTGTGGGGCTTGCATCGGGATACCCTCCAATGTTGTAACATCAATCGGCTTACTGTAGACGCCAAGGCCGCGGTCGTTAAATGCGGCAACTTGAATCTCGTACTCTCGCCAAGTGATCAACGGCTCAATAACAGCATTACGAGCATTACCGTCGCTGATGTTCTTTTCATTCCAGTCGGCGGTGGCATAACCGGAAAGGCGATACCGCACGTGATAGCCTTGGATGTCGCCGTTCCACTGATCTGATGGCGGCGGTTGCCATTGAACGACGACCGAACTTGACGACCTGGCGGAAGCTGCGACAGATCTGGGTGCAGCAGCTGGTGGTTGTTGCGGCATCTCGATTTCCTCGGATGGGAGAGACGGTTTTCCGGCTCCGAAGCGGTTAAACGAAATGACTCGGAATTCAGCAGTTGAAGATGGCCGGATGTTGTCGATCAGAGAGGAGCAGCAGAGCTCACTCGGGACATTCTCGACGACGGTCTGCCATTCTGACCAAACACCTGTGGGGCCAATGGTTCGCATTTCGATGGCATCTCGGATGATGGGGGAGTTTCCGTGGAAGCCAGGTCGCCAGGAGACTCGGATTTTAGCTGGGATGGTGTCGTTGACGAGTTTGGCGTGAACGCTTTGGGGCATGGATGGCTTTTCTGTAAGAATTTAAAGTTAAAAAGTTAGAAGTGAGCCAATTTTTCAATAAACGAACCGATAATCTTCAACCATCCACTTGCACTTTCTTCCTCGCCCTGCGCACTTTTGACCGTACATGTGTAAAGACCAATATTATCCGGTCCAACTTGGTTAATCATAAGATTGCCTCCATTGATCGAAATTCGTGTTTTCCTATCACCAGTTGCCGGAATTTCCTCGCCCTGGAATGCAATTGTTTTTCATTCAATTCTGTGTCTGTGCATTCCCTCGTCCATTCCCGCTTGACAGTTGAAATGACCTTGTCACCCTCGTCTGACTTGCGAAAAACAAGGCCGCAAAGCACAATACCCAAAGACAAAAGACACATGCAAACCCCCCAAAAGCTGTGAATCATCGCAGCCCAAACTTACATTCCGCGTCCAAGTCGTCCATAAATTGCCCTTACTGGCAAACTCTTCTGACAGCTTACACGGAATGTGCACATTGGAGCCGATCAATATGGACTGATTGGAGGGCCCATACTCGATCAACGTAGCCCCGGTGACGGTGACGATGGCGGAAGCTTTCCCGGTGAGGCTGTTGGCTCGCGCGACACAGGCATAAACACCGCTGTCAGCCTTTTTCGCCGAGTGAAGGGTCAATGTTGTCGAGTTTGACGTGAAACGGGGGTTGCTGCGCGGGATTTCGGTGCCTACAAAGCTCATTGTCGCGCGTTAGAATTGCGTACATTCCCGAAGGGCGCATAATAGATTTATGCTCCTAAATTCCTCACCATTGAAACTCCAAGTCAATTGTGTGTTGTGCGGATCATCGGTGCGACACTGTAGCGTAACATCACGGCCAGCAGCTGTAACGGTGTCTTCTGGACCCGCGATAATTACGAGATCCCCGGCATCGAGTGCATCGGAGCGGATCGCGGAAGCCGCCGCGGCAACATCAACATCTAGAAGAGCGGAAAGTGTCGTTTATTGAAAGTGAAAATAGGCTGCAAATTACCTACCATCTGTTTTAATCCAAATCTGTGCTGTGTCCGTTCCGGCTGCATTAGTCGACTTGCACTGGTAGACACCAAATTGCCGCTTTTCCAGGTGGTCAATTCGAAGAACTTCTGGATTGCTCGAAACGATCTAAAATACGAATAAAAAATGAATGCAATTGTAAGTGTAGTTAAGTCAAGGATAATGGCTGCTGGCAGACGAGTGCCTCAACTGACCTTTTTCTTATTGAAAAACCATGCAAATTGGGCTCGCGGCCACGCGCGACTTGTCTTGCACACAACATTGACTGCATCACCGACATGTCGAACTAGCTCGTCCGGAAGTGCTTCGTGATTGATTTGTGGACTCTCGATGACCTCCAAATGGGCTTCTGAGTTACGTTGAGACTCGCCAGCCTTGGCTTCACAGGCAACTTTGGCGGAATGCACGCCTCGGCCAAGCAGGGCCACAACATTGCTGATGACGAGCCGCCGATTAGCGTGTTCTGTTCGCACTTCCCGGCCATCGATAATCAGAACCTCGCCGTTGAGGAGCCATCTAATCTCAGCAGGGTATCGGCCGTAAAGACCGGGAACACATTCGAATGTCGCAGACGGATAATCGCCCGCGTTCACGACAACATCGCGTGGATGATAAACGATGGAAAACTCGGGAGGTGGTACAAATGACTTGTCTTCGATAACGGTGTACTTTTCAGAATAAGCGGAGCCTTTTTCGGAGTCGGCTTCGATTTGATAGCCACCAAAGCGTCCAGATGCTTGGAGGATGACGAGATCGCCAGTGGATGAAATGTAATGGGTGTCGTTGATGAAGACTTCGACGCCTTCGAAGAGCCATCGCCAGGAGACCTTCAACTGGGGAGAAGCGATCAGTGGGGGTGGTTGGAGGACGAAGGAAGCGCTTGGAGCGACTTTGGTGGTGAAAAAGGATTCCTCTTCCTCGTCGAAGGCTTCCAAATCTGGAATTTAGGCAATTAAAACCAAATTGGTGACAAACAAAAAAGACATACACAAAACGGTAGCATTGAAAACAGGCGAATAAGCTCCACCAATACCATTGTAAGCATAGCACTGATAGTCCCCGGCATCTTGACGCGTTGCCGCTGGCAAGGACAAAGTCACTTCATTTCGATCCAAAGATTTGCCGTCCTTGTACCATTCAACATCAAAGTCATCCACGACCAGCGGGCACTTGATTTCGAGTGGACTGCCTTCTTGAACGACAACACGCGACAAATCGGAATGAGCAAACTTTGGAGGTCGACCCGTAATCAACTGAGCTGGATTATCACCGAATACTTCTTGAGAGAGGGCAAGAATGACAAATACAATGGCAATGATGGAAGTGGACCATGGCAGTTTTCTTCGCCCCATCTTTCTTATGTCAAAATCGAGGGATGGCGACACCATTGCCAACGAGGTTCATCTGGCAACGGGAAATCGCAGAAGGCCGACTGGCTGCAACAAAGGGGAAAGGAATTTACGGTGATTTGACTGACAATGTCAAAAGACGCACGAAAGTTTTCTCGAACATAACACGCGCAGGTGAAAAAAGGTGGGCTTTTAACGGGGGGACAAAAAAATCGGGTAAGTTGAAATAGCTCATGCAAAAAATGGCGGGCGAACATGAACATGAGGAAGATGGAACGGATGCGCAGCTCGACTGTCTCCTTAAGGCGTGGGTCGGCACGAGTGCAGTGGCGGCGCGGCTGGGGGTGACCGACGGTCTTCGAATTCCCCCTGTCTTCACCTTCTTCAGCCGCGGCCAATCAGTTGTTTGCGCGACTACCGAGAAAGGACTTGCGCCGTAGTCGTCAACGAACAACAATATCGATTGCCCTTGATCGGACAGGTAAGTCTACCCGACAGCTCTTTGGTTTCGGCGCGGTACGCGAAGCTAAAAGCATTGTACCCATCTTCCTGAATACCCTTTAATTTTGAATTCAATAGACAATGTCATAAATGTCGGTTTTTCCATTGTTTCAGAGGCAGTCGTCGTTACTCGTCCATATTTAGGCTACTCCTTTAGAATTTAGAAGGTCGTCGTCCAGTTAGCTTCGGAACAGGCGGCGCCAGCCGTTGCCCTAAAATAGAGCCCCCAGGCTATGGAAGAGCATCGCGTCGTGTAAACTTTGGCGCCGAAAAACGAATCTCTCCCTCAGGAAAAAAGGAAGGATGAAGTGTGGAGAATAAAAGGACACGCGAAATAAACGCCATCGGCACGCTTAGGCTATTCAAATGGAAAAAACAGGGCGAAAGTGACCGGAAGTACGGCATGAGTATTGGCTGGATTGCAGATTGCGCCGACTTCCGAGAGCACCATAACGGAAACGGCATTGCGCGATATTGACGCGTACTCACGAGACTCGGGGCGACACGAAGGTTGCTTTTCAGGTGGTTTCACTGCCGAGTAAACACGGCAAGCCATCGGCGGCCCGGTGGTCAGCGGTCATCTTTCCGAACGCCCACGCACCAGCGAGACTCAAAAAGTACGAGAAGCGGAAACAACGACGACATCCTCTGACCGAACAAACCTCCAAAATGTTGCTAACCGAGAGCGCGCAGCGAAAGGGACACAACATACAAAGCTGGTTCTAAGCTGTAAACCGTATTTGGCAGAATTTTGAAGAGCGACAAATTGAGTACAAAATGCATCCGCGCAGTGACACTTCCTTTGTTTCGCGCACGAAAGGCTCGATTGCAAGCTAATAATCGGCAAGGGACAGATTTAGCGGGTGTCTCTGACCCTCATGTTGCTGGACCAACTTATTGGGGCCGTTTTTCAAAGGTTCAAGAGTCTTGGGAATCTAACCAAAGGGTTACAATGCCCCCTGCGGGCACTCAAAGCCCAGATGCATCCAAGAGGGATTGCGCAGGCCATAGTGAAACCGGAAAATCTGCGGGACTCCAACACCAGGAGGTTTTATCTGGTTTGTCTCGCGTCAAGCAAATCCAGGGGATAGCCAATTGGCAACATGACGACGGTGTTGCAAGTCCGATGGTCCGGTGCAACTCACCTGAGGCTCGCTGGCCAATTGATGAATAAAGGAAAGAAAGAAAAACATATGAGTGTCAACAAATCGCCCCGACGGTCCCATTCAAATCAAGCGATGTGACTTATGTGGATCGGTATTGCGAGATGTCATAAAACGGGAAAAAGGAATCCAAGTAAGTTTTGACTCAATCAGCCTTCCTCGAAATCCACATTTGCTTGTAGAATGTGGGAAAGAAAAGACGCCCTGGAGCTGTTTGTTAATGATGAGATGAGGTGGGGAAGAGGAACACGGCAGATCGGATCGAACGCCGACCGGCGCCCCATTCAAACGTTGACTGTCATTTGACTGTGGAAACATCCATCCAATGTGAGTTAGGAGGTGAGGCAACCATTCCGAACACAAATTATGTCCCCTATGAGCAGTCGTCAATGAGAGCCATCCACCAACGGCCCTCGCCGTGAAAGTGGCGTCTGTGACCTGGTTCAAGCTGTGCGCAACCGAAAAAATACTGCCTCTGCCCTGAGGGCTGGTGTGGTAGTAGTCAATCATGATGAGTGTGATTCGCGTTCGGAAGCCTCGAACTCGATTGACTGTCATTTGGGAGGACGCAAAAAACTACGAGATCTGATGTGAGGGATTTCGGTGATTTCACTGGAAGGGCGTGTCTCTCTCCGGAGGAGATGATGTGATTTTGAAAGACAGCCTTTCGGCGCCGAAGAGACATGGGCGGCAATAAGGGCGGAAAATACTTACATTAGCCCCGCGAAAGTGTGTGGCACGCCACAAAATCTTTTTACACATTCATCAGGACCTTGCCCGAAAGTTTGGGACGTTCTTCGCGGCCCAATTAGACATGTGGTGAATAGGAGCACACTGACCATTGTCCACGCCGCGCACGCCATAATGGAACCTTGGGCGATTGTAGCAAATTGCCCAATTCGTGCTCAATTTACACCATATGAATGGATATAAGTCGTCAAGTGTGGAACGGCAAGCTTTTCCGACACGTCGGTGAATGTAAGCATTCTTCGAGTGGCACTTAGCAAACAAGCATGAAATCAATCCGAACAAAGCAAGCTTGGCTAATGTCAGAAGTTGACCATCAGCCAGGTCGCTGACTAATGTAAAACTCTGAGTTTTTCTTGTAATCGATGCAGCAACGAAAAAAGGCTATGAAACTCAGTCTCGCCGTTAAAAGCAAACACCCATGAGGTGTGACGACAACTGATAAAGGTGTGTTTGCTGCGCGGTCAGCAGTTGAATCATTCTTCGCACAAAACTGGGCCATAATGTTTTTTAATGGTGAAATAAAGATAGGCAGAGACCGTTCTGACACAACGAGTCAAACCATTCTTCAAAACCAATGAAAGATTTGGTTTCGCGGGCTCAAGTCAAGGGCACGGATGAGAGGGATTCGTGGAGGTTGTTAAATTTTTAGTTAATCCCGCTCGGCGGGATACGGGGTACTCGTGCGCGCAATTTGAGGATCATATAAGAATAGGCAAGGCTAGCTTGGACTGGCTAAACACTAAACAGTATCTTTTGAGAGTGGACTTTCACCCAGTGACCCTCGGTCACGTCAAAGAACTTCATTGTTACGCAAAAACTATAGCCGCTATTTGATGGCTAGGTAATCACAAAAAAAGGGTAGCTCTTTGTTATAATGGAAGCTCGCGCGTGTCCGAGTTCAACCGAAAACGATATCGAAGACAGGCTAGCGTCTTGACGTCTACTGAGGCTAGTCGTTCAACAAAATAGGTAACCGAGTAGCAAAGCAATTCCTTGCAAAGCAGACTGATACGTTTTTTGTTGTCATCGAGTGAGCTGTCTTGGCTTGGTCGACAGTCGCAGCGGGTGTAGTCCGCGATCGCGGGCGGGCGACAGGCTGCCTCTGGGCATCCCTGTCATCCGGCATCATACCGTCCTTCAGGCTGAAGAAGAGGGGACAATGGACATGGAGATGAGGTGTCCTCAGAGGCTTCCAGCACCGCGGGAAGTCGCACTGTTGCTTGTGCGCAGAGAGAGCGAGGCTTACATGCATTCAACTAAGCTCTTTGATCCGCTCGTTTTTGACTGTTGTTCTATTTAGGGAAGTTCGATTGAACTTCAATCGTTTTCAATTGAGTTAGTTGGAAATTTGTTAACTTTGAGATCAAGTGGTTTTTTTTAGTTTTTTGTCAAAGGCGAATCTAACTAGGTACTCAAAAGTTGGAGACAACACTGTGCAGCTTTATTTGACAACATCGACATTTCATTGCAACTTGACCATAACGTTAATTTCACGGAAATTTAAACTGTAATCGGCGATCGGGGTTCTTTGCGGGTTTTGTTTAGCGCTGAAATGTACAAAATAATCTTTTTTACAAATATAAAATCTCTTCCCACCTTAAAAGCAAACATAGGCTCACTGATGTAAGCCCGGCTATCAGCAGTACCTCCATGTCGGAAGAACCCGGGCCTAAAGTTGCCACGGCCGCTCACAAGCGATCCACCACTCGGCGGCAGATTCCACTTGATATCACGGGCAAAGAATCTGGAGCTCTCGGCATTAACAGTCACAAAAATTAAAAATACAGCGAAAACGACGTGCAATACGGTGGCGCAGCAGGATTTGAGCGACATGGCGATGTGCTGGCCCTTGGCTGGTTCAGAACAATCTACAATTGGCACAAATGCCGGAAAATTAGGTTTATATACGGGCTATCCATTCTGAGGAAAAGGATGACCCATTTGGGTGTGTATGTTTGACATGACACGCAAGTCTAGATGTCAGAAGCCAACAATAACACAGCACATTCGGGGTGACAAAATTAATTAAAAACATGATTTTACTGGTGGTCCTGGAATGGTTAAATAGATTGGTACGTCATTTTTTAGTCATCTACACCTACGATTGTTTAAAAATTAAGTCAAACTGATGCTTGCATTTTAGCAGAAACATAAAAATAAAGGCAATTCATGATGTCTGTAAAAATGTGGATGAAGAATGTGTAAAAAAACCTATTTTTTTCTAAGTACGAATAACAAACAAAACAATAAACTCAACACCCTATTCTATCCTAATTAATTTGATCGACTATCTTCCGCAACCTTGTGACTTCATTCTTCGCAGAATCCAGCGAAGACTCTGTCTGGCGGACACGTCGAACAGCCTTCTGGATGGCCGGTGGCTTCGACTTTTCATTGGCCTCGATTTGTTGGAGCATTTGGACGCTTTTGTCGAGCGTCCGCTGCAGAAGTTCTTCTCGATGGAGGGCTCGTTCAACTTGCTGATTCAGACGGGCAATGAGATCGTCGCGTTGGGATTCCTATAAAACCATGTTTTACGACCGCTAAGCCAGAAACGACACAAACTTACTTCGATTTGAACATACAAAACAGCATCCCGCCCAGGAACTGCAACCGGCATCGAATGTTCGGCATCCAAAGACGAATCCAACTGTAGATTGACCAATTCCTCAAGGACGACATCGACCGCATTCGAAGTTTCACTTTGAAGACTTCCAATCAGCCTGAATCGTCGGGGCAAGTCCAAAGCCGCCCGAATCGACCGTACAGCGCTGACAACCGCCAAAGTGAAAGCCATCTTTTGTTCAGCTTCGGTGTTTTTCGGCAGTTTGGCCGCTTCATCAAAGACATTGATCGTATTGAAGGTTTCTCCAGGCTGTTTCTGACCAAGGTAAGTGGATACAAACGGCATAAAGGGCTCCAATACGGTAAATGCAACGCTCAAAACACGATGAAGGGTGAATGCAATGGCATTGCGACGGATGGTGACATCGGGAGAGTTGTCGTCGTTGATGGCAGTTTTTGTGGTTTCCTGAAAACATACATTGAAAACACTATTTTATGCAGAAAATGAAACTTACAAGATAAACATCACAGAGATCCTGCAACAGGAAGTCTTTGAGGCATCCAAAAGCCAAGTGAGGAGCAGCAGTGGCGCAGTCATTTTTGGCGTCCATGAGATCGTAAACACGTTCCAACGTACTTCGGAGTCTTGAGATAATCCATTGATCAGCGACGGCCAAAGATGGATCAGTGACCGATGAAAGGTCGACTTTGGAGTAGACAATTTCAGCATATTTGTCCAAATTCCAAAGCTTGTTGCAGAACTTCAAGCCTTCTTGAGCGGTCGTAGCGATGGATGCGTTGACGTCTTCGGAGAAAAGGTCATGACGTAGCAAAGCGAAACGAAGGCCATCCGGACCGGCGGGTTTCATACCTTCGGGGAAGCGAGTTTTGAGGTCCTTTTCGGCGGTAACTGCAAAAAGTCAGTGAATAAAAAGAATTTTGGCTACAGTAACTCACCAATTTCCTTCGGATCCAAGTTTGACTCGCGTAATCGTTCGATCATAGAATTCAACGAAATTCCGTCAATGACATCCAATGGATCGATAACATTGCCCAAGGACTTGCTCATCTTTCGGCCATTAGAATCGCGAATCAGACCATGTAACAGAATTTTGTCGAATGGAAGGACGCCGCCAAGATGCCGGCACAGGATGAGCATTCGGGCAACCCAGAAACCGATGATGTCATGGCCAGTTTCCATGAGATTCAGTGGCGGTGATGTGAATTTGATATCGTTGTTTGGCCAGCCATTTACGATCAAAGGAATCAAAGCCGAGCTGAACCAAGTGTCGAGAACATCGGAATCTCGCTCAGCATCGGGTACAGGAGTTGTACTAACAACCCAACTTCCATCGGCCTTCTTGAACGCAGGAATCTGATGTCCCCATGCCAACTGCCTCGAAAGACACCACGGCTCTGAATAACTGAGCCAATCAACAAGCTTCTGGATATTGCCCTCAGGGAAGATGGAAATACGCCCATTATTGATATCGTCCAAGATATTCGCATTGAGCTGCTGGCAATCGAGGAACCACTGATCATGCAGTTTGGGCTCGATGAAGTCACCAGTTCGGCTGCAAACGGGAATCTGGGCAGTGGGTTGTTCCATGAAGCCACCGTAAACGTTTTGTTCGGCCAAAGCGGAAACAACGTTTTCACGAGCCGCAAGCCTATGTTGGCCACTGAAGGAATTCGCGTTGATCAAGAATCCAGATTCATCAATGCAGCTGAGATAGTCGTCTTTGAACACATCGGGATGCCTTTTAGCGATGGTGTAATCCAGGAAGTCATGAGACGGCGTCACTTTCAAGAGACCAGTGCCCTTGTCCAGCTTCACACCCTCATCGGCGATGATAGGCAGGATGGTGCCAGTCAATGGATGCCTCACCTGACGACCAATGTACTTCGAGTTGTTTGGATCATTCGGATTGATAGCCAATGCCATATCAGCGAAAAGTGTCTCTGGCCGAGTGGTGGCAACTTCAACGTAGCCCTTTTCACCGGGAATCGGATCGACGAGGGCGTATCGGACGAGATGCAGCGCACCGAATTGAATATGGCGTTGCTTGCCGTTGATGGTGAAGGGGACCCCCTGTCGCCCCTCGATGGAGATGAAGTCGACTTCCTGGTCGGAAATGGCACTTCGAAGGGTCGAACACCAATTGATAATGCGTTTATCGCGGAAGATAAGTCCGTCGGAGTGGAGTTGGCAAAAGGCGTGGGCGACAGCTTCGGAAAATCGCTAAAAAGTAAATTTTTATATATTTTCTTGAAAAAGTGGCTCACAAACCTCATCCATAGTGTAATAGCTCTGATCTTCGGCTAATGAGGCACCTGTACGTTGAAGCTGGCTTGTGATTGAGACGATTCGGCTGAAATATATATAACTAGTGTGTGAAATAGTAAAAGTCAGCTAACCTGTCCTTCCATTCATTGCAGTGCCTCAGAAACTCGTCTTTGTCCATGTCCGCTCGAAGGAGACCCTTTTCCTTGAATAGTTTGCGCTCCACGACGGTCTGGGTTGCGATGCCAGCGTGATCGAAGCCGGGAAACCATGTTACCTTCAAAATTAAAATAAAATATATATAAATTATATATTTTTTCAACTCACATCTCGTCCCAGATGCCTCTGATACCGACAAATAGCATCCTGAATCACGACCGTGGAAGCATGCCCCAGATGAAGGTTTCCAGTGACATTCGGCGGGGGCAGGATCATCCGGAAGGGCTCACCGCCACTAGCAATGCGCGGCCTCTTCCGACCATCCCGATAGCTTCTGACGACCGTGTCCACCGAGAATCCTGATCGACGATGTAGACTGACCCGCATTGTGTTTATCTATCTGCCAACATGCTGATTATATCTCAAATTTACTTCACAATGTAAAATAGCAACCGAATTGAACGGACATTTCCCTCGAGACTTCACTTTGTTTTTTTCCATTTTTATTTCACGCTTTTTCCAGGATCAAACGCATACAATTCTCTTCAAGTAATTACATCACGCTGGTGCAGACGTATCAAGGAAACAAAATGACGCTAACGGCAGTCTTTGGTCGACGAAATGCAGGCGGAGAGCGTGTGCGAAAGTACGCAAGACGAGATGTTCATCTCGATTTCTGCAGGCATGATGCGGACGCACTTGTGTCTTTTGTCTGTGAGCGAAAACGCCTGTAGGTAGTTGCAGTCGTCTGTTTCGTTTGCGTGGTTTTGCTGTTCATTTGCTCGACCTCGACCAACTTAGCCTGCCATGTCAATGAATCTTGCTCTCCGTGCTGGTTTGCGGCGCCAAATCCTTCTGGGCCGGCTGTATTCGACCCAAACTACATCGGCCGATGAGTTTCGATTGTCCGAGTATAGCGAGAAATACCTGGGCCATCGCAAGGTGGGTCATTTTTCGACTTTTTATCAGTTTGACCATCGTTATTATAGGCGCGCTTCACCGAGAAGCTTGAAATTGTTGATCCGAGCTCGGTCGATCCCTTCCCGATCTATCGTGTCACGGATACCGATGGAGAGTTTATCAATCCTGAGAATGATCCTAAGCTTCCGAAGGTAATTTTCAACATTTTTAAATTTTAAATATAATAATTAACAAAATATTTCCAGGAGACAGCGGTCAAGATGTACAAGGACATGACGAAGCTCAACACGATGGACAAGATCCTCTACGACTCCCAGCGTCAAGGCCGAATCTCTTTTTACATGACCAATTTTGGCGAAGAGGTAAACCCAGCTTTTTTCTAATAAGATTACCCTAATGATAATTCCAGGCTAACCATGTCGGTTCCGCAGCTGCCTTGGAAGATACCGATCTAATCTACGGCCAGTACCGTGAAGCAGGCGTTCTTATGTGGCGCAACTTCCCATTGGAACAGTTTATGCATCAGTGCTACGGCAACGCTGAAGATTATGGTTGGTCTTTTTCTATTTCTTTAATTTCATGAAGTAAATTCGCTTTTTTAGGCAAAGGCAAACAGATGCCCGTCCACTACGGCTCTGCCGCACACAACTTTGTCACGATCAGCTCGCCTTTGACGACCCAAATGCCGCAGGCGGTTGGCTCCGCTTACGCCTTCAAGCGTGACGGTTCCGGGCGTGTTGTCGTCGTTTATTTCGGTGATGGTGCGGCGTCTGAAGGCGATGCTCATGCGGCTTTCAATTTCGCGGCTACCCTTAAGTGTCCCATCATTTTCTTCTGCCGAAATAACGGCTATGCCATTAGTACGCCGACGACCGAACAGTACGGTGGTGATGGTATTGCTGGCAAGGGGCCTGGTTATGGATTGCATACTATTCGGTATGGTTAATTTATATTAATTTTAATTTATTAAAAAATTTAACCTACCCCTATTTTCAGCGTCGACGGTAACGATCTCTTCGCCGTGTACAATGCTACCAAATATGCTCGCGAACTAGCCGCCCAAAACAAACCCGTCCTTATCGAGGCCATGACCTATCGTCTTGGTCATCACTCCACCTCGGACGATTCGACCGCTTATCGGTAAGCATCTTGTTGTGATTCAATTTTAAATGGCAACATTATCACGGATATTTGTTTTGGACAGTCCATTTTTATCACACTGTTTTTTGCAGCAAGGCGAGTGAAGTCGCTGAATGGACCGAAAAGGACTACCCCATTCTCCGTTTCCGACGCTATCTCGAACGCAATGGCTGGTGGAATGATGAAGATGACAAGGCTTGGATTGCCCAGGTCCGCAAGGATGTGTTGAAGCACTTCACTGCCGCCGAGAAGGTCAAGAACTTGCCTGTGGATGAGCTTTTCAATGATGTCTACGCCGAGGTGCCCAAACATCTGCAAAAACAGAAGGCCGAACTCAAAGAGCACCTCGCCAAGTACGGCGAACACTACCCTCTCAACAAGTTCCAAAGCTAATCCATCCATCAGTCAGTTCTCTTTCTTCACCCAGGATTAATTTAAATTATGTCGTGCCATACGGTAGTGTAGTGGCTGTTCTTACATTAGTGTCGTCCTTGGGCGTACGCAAATCTCAAAATACAAACATATGATTATAAAGATGACAGACAGTATACATGCATTCATCGAACGATTATGATCACGAAAGCTGTGATAAAAGTGTTTCACCTGTAAAGTTGGGTCGGGGTGTATCGCTATGCTATGCCCGACGGGGCAATGGGGGTTGCTGCTCTGGTTGTTGTTCATTGAATTTTCATTGAAAGCACACGGACCACATTCTTTGCGTGGTATAGGTTTTTCTCTCTCCACGCCGACGGGCAGTATCGCCATCAAAAACAAAGAAACACTTTTTCCGCTACTCAATGCCAGAGGGAAAGCGTAGCGTGTCTCCCGTTTTAGCGCCGCTTTTTTTGCGCAACCGCTGGCTGGTTAAACAAATTTTAGTCACCTCTACCATCGGACAAACAAGTGAAAGCCTCTTGCAAATCGTAGGGGTTTCCGCATAAACCCACGTACATCTCGGCCGGAAAGGGACGACGAGATGTGTTATCGTTTTTCGACGTATCTACCACGTAAATACATACACGTGCGGCGCTCATTCGCGCTCACTCACGCCTAACTTTTTTCTGTATGATCACTTCGAAAATAGAAATAGCCAGGCCTGGCCCATGTCCGAGAGTCCTGCTCCTCCCGGTCATTGATGATAAAAGTTGTTGTCTATCGTCATGGAAATTGGTTCCGTCTAGTTTCCAGGTGATTTATGAAGGAACCGTCAAGAAGATGCCGCTGACATTTAGGACTGCGGTTTCTTTCCTCTGGTCTTATTCTGCGCTGCCTGGCTGTTGTTGGCTGTGCTGCTACTAGTGCAAGGCCGGCGGCCTACTCGATGCCTGTCGAATACGCCCGGCGCAAAAGCGCCACTCTGGTAAACAACATCTGACGAACGCGCTTTACCCTATGCAATTGACTTTTTCTTATGTTTGTCCCCACAATCTCTGCCTTTTTTCCGAAAATGTTTTGTTAATGGTTCGTTCGATTTTGTTGTTGTTGCTTCTGGACTTTAAATTGGAAGTGGACTTTTCGCTTAACACCCCCGTTGAAACGAAGCCCATTAAGGAAAGCGTTGGTTGGAATCACCCATCCGTCTGTCTACTTCGGACCTGCTTTACATTAGTCACCTCGTTTTTTTGCTTCCATGCAAATATTTTCAATATTTAGTTTTCCCTTCCGTGGTTTTGCTATGACGGGTACCTTTTCATGGCTTGCGACGGCCTTACTTTCTCTCTTCGGCTGCAACCCTACAAACTATTATGAGATAGATGTTTAATTATCTCTCTCTTCTCCTCAAAACTACCTTCGTTGCTAAGGAGGTATCCACCGTGCCTGGCTATGGCCATGCTAATCCGCTTTTCAAGGCTTCTTTCTTTCAATGCAATAAAAAAGCATCGCGCACACGTCTTCATCATTATTCCATTTTATAGCTAAAGCGAGCGTCAAGGGTGCGGTGTGTTTGCCATTTACGGCTTTTCTACTGCCAAATTTTCTCCTTTGATGCCCTTTAACAGTGGCAAACATAAAATTTGCTCGCGTAATTCTTCGAAGCTTGTATTTTGTGCGCGTCTTGTCTCCACGTGGTTTTTTTCGAGCAAAATGCGCAGCGTTTCGAGTTCCGTTTCCTGGACTTATGTTATATCCGCTTCCCTTCAGGTTATTATTATTTTTATTGGGGTATGGCCAGAACCCTATGTACGATGAATCTCTGTTGATCGCCAGAAAAGTAGCACTGCAATCATGTGGACCTCCTCATATGCATTGCTTGTCACCTCAGTGCTGCTGGCAGTATGCCCGTTTCCCGTAAGTTGTCACCATTGTGCGAGGTGTCTTTGCACCAATCGATTACACTTCCTCTCTTGCAGTTCAACGCGCATCCCTCAGATGAACGTTGCGGGCCCATAGATATACGAAACTCGCCAGACAGATTCTTCGGTCCAAGGGGGTCCAGCGTATCCAAGCTCCAACTGCTACGATGCGTTATCCTCGATGGCGACATCACAATATCAATGATCTTTGGAGAAAATGTGACTTACAAGATTACGGATTTCCCTGTGTTCAAGAGGCTACGCGAAATTACGGGTTCAGTTCTGGTGTATCAAGTCAAAGGGCTCACAACCCTTGGACACATGTTTCCCAATTTGAGGATTATCGGCGGCCATTCACTTATTATGAATTACGCTCTGGTAATCTATCAGAATGACGATCTATTGGATCTCGGATTGAATAAGTTGACGACAATACGCAATGGTGGTGTCAGAATTACCGAAAATGCACGACTATGTTTCATTCGATACATCAACTGGGAGGATATTTTGATTGGCAATATACGGGATGTTTTGATCGAACAAGGCAGTAAGCAGTCTTCCTTCACACAAAAAGAAGTTCGCGTTCCGACATGTAAAGATTCCACCTGTAGCGTGAAGGACAAATCACAGTGTCAGTATTTCCAAAAGACTGTGCTGTCATGTTGGAATTCTACCACCTGTCAACGGGGTTAGTTTTTCAAAGAGCTTCTTTATGGGCAATAGACTTATACACCGTTTTGCAGTTTGCCCCTATCACAGACTTTCAAATGGAGATATCGGTCCCGGATGTGCTGAAAATGGAGAGAAGTGCCATCCAATGTGTATCGGGGGCTGCATGATTCCGAATGATCCGACCAGCTGCCACACTTGTCGACATGTGATTCATAATGGGTCGTGTCTGAGACAGTGTCCAGATGGTTACTACCGGCTTATCAACAGGCGATGTGTGACGCGTGCCGAGTGTGATGCTATACCGACCATCAACTCGACAGAGGGGATATCCAAGAATAGCTTGCTTATCTGGAAGTCGTTTCGGAAGAGGTGTCATCCAGAGTGTCCGGATGGGTTTGAGGAAGGTACGCTTATATACAGTAATCAAGGATCAGCGATTATATGGATCTCTTTTCAGACGAAGAGAATCCTCGCCGATGCCGAAAATGCTCAGGATATTGCCCCAAGCGCTGCCGTGGTGGTACAGTCGACTCCATTGGTGAAGCCATGAAGTACAGCCATTGCAACATCATTGAAGGCCATCTAGAAGTTGAAATACAGATAGGCAGTCAGACTACGCCCGCGGAAAAGTTCACCGAGGCTTTCGGCAACATCCAAGAAATCACCGAGTATGCTTTTAACTTGTTTTTTATACTTTTAAACATATTCATTTTCAATTTCCAGCTATCTCAACGTCCGTTTCACCCCCTCCTTCATCTCCCTCCACATGTTCAAAAGCCTTCACGCTATCCGTGGCCAAAACTTGATCAACAACCGTTACGCCCTGTCCGTCATCGAAAACCCGAATCTGCGCCAAATCTTCGGTACAGATGTCAACATTAGCAATGGTTTCGTCACATTCCAAAACAACCGGGTCTTGTGCTACAATAAGATCATCAAGTTCATGGAAAACACTGGACTCGTCAAACCGGGCCAGAATGTCAGCGAGATTGATGTTTCGCCGTTCAGTAATGGCGATCGTACAGTATGTGAAACCGTGCCGCTTGAAGTCGACGTTCCGCACATCCTATCCTATGGCTTCAATGTTCGATGGACGAAATTCGATACAAACAACATGGATCACCGCAAATTCCTTGGCTATCAGCTGTTTTACAAAAAGGTCGATGTGCCCAATGAAAACATGAGCATCGATGATGATCGTTCTGCGTGTGCTGACTCATGGCAAATGGTGTTTTTCAAGGATTCTACCGCGCATTCTGGGGACTTCATTGTTGGATTAGAGCCGTACACATGGTATGCTTATTATGTCCAGACAAGGATAGTACAACATTCGGGGGCACGCAATGGTATCTCGAAGATTGGTTTCGTCCGGACATTGTTTGGTGCACCTGATCCGCCACGGATTAATGATGTTCAAGTACGTGGTCCGCGGAGTATATACCTTGCTTGGGATAAGCCGTTGAAGGAAAATGGTATCGTTGATCATTACATGGTGACCTGGACTGTCAGTTCGAACACGAACTATGTCGAGTCTGATAACCCTTGCGATGAATCTCGTGAGTTTCACAGACTTATAATGCATTTGTTGACCTTTTCGTTTGTAGCATTGCGTCATTCCGTATCCCTCTTAACCGGCGTCACCGAATCACCGATCGATGTCACCGCTGCTCCAGATACCTGTCCAGCTGACCGTGGTTGTTGCAAGTGTGCGGATAAGGATACTGAAACCGGCCTCGCCCTTGTCGAAAAGAAAGGACCAGATGAGAATCCAGAACTGACCCAGTCGGAGAAGGCCAAGTTTGAAAACGCCGTCCAAAACCTAGTGTTCGTACAACAGTAAGCTTGAGAAAATTTTTAACATCCCGTAGACACAGTCCATGGCAATTCATGACATGGACTTGGCTGATTAAAAGACACAGAGAACAATTAGATAGTCTGATTTTTACTAGCGAGTTTAAGTTTGGGTTTGAAGTGCCGTTTGCTTTAGCTTTTACACCCCCGCCCTCATTCCCCTAATTTACGTTTGTAACAAAATCCCCATTTCTAACAGATGTGATGACTACCGATGTCACATGCACACACGGAAGCGCCGGCATGCCAAGCACCATAGTTTTCACCGTGAAAGCGTCCATCGCACCATGATGGCGTACTATCTGCAGTTTCCCGACGCTCCATTAATAATGTAATTGCCTCATTGTAATAGGTGTTTGTTGTGATTACTGTTTTTTGCAAAGTTTCTAGCCGCACTCCTAACTTCACTTCCGCCGCACTTGCCGTTTTCGTTTTTGGTACTGTGATTTGTTTTGTTCTTTTTGACTTCTACAGTTTTCACTCGCAATTCTCTGTGTTTCTTAAAACAGTCAGGGATGTTTTCTTTTCGGACTCTCTTTTCACAAAATTTTAATTTTCTCTCAGTAAGTATCCATTTTTAATAAGTGGCTAATTGGGTGTGTTTTAGGCCCGAGGGAGAAACACCAGAGTCGAAGGAGCTTGCAAAGGTTGAAAACAAGTCAAAGGCAAGAGAGGCACGTTCTATCACGGCCGCCGCTGCTGAAGCTAAGAACGATTCGAATGATAATGAGACCTTCTTCAAACCTACACCTACATTTGCTCCAGTTGCTTTGAACATCAATTCGTCTGGAAAGGTCAACGTATCGTCACTGAATGTTGTGCTTCATGGTTTGCATCACTTCACCGAGTATCGGATTGTCATTTTCGCCTGTCAAGATGTCAAGGAGAAGGAAGCGTCTTGTACTCCACCGATTTTGGCTGCCACGAAGATTGTCAGGACGGATCCATTGCGTATGTTGATTATCAGACCGCTTGGTTTAGTAAAATGTTGTCCTTTTCAGCCGAAAAAGATCTCGTTGCCAGAGATTCTGTCACAGTCGACTACGATACGGCAGACTTGCAAGATGACCAACGTGAAAAGACGCGTCGCATTCGCTGGAAGGCACCAGATGATCCTAACGGCATTCTTCGTGCGTTCAAAGTCAAGGTTTCTACGAGTGAAGAAAATGTAAGTCACCTAACTACTGTAATTTGCTCTATTTTCAATCATTTATTCCTTTCAGACCCCGATTGAGCAATGTGTACCCTACTCCGAAGGCGTCGGCGAAACCGGTGTCGTATTCTCCGGCCTTACCAATGGCGTTTACAACGTTGAAGTCCGAACTGTGTCCCTGGCTGGTGTTGGCAACAGTACCATCATCGAGAACGCGTTTGAAGTCAATGTTCCGCCCTTGGTTGAGTGGTATTGGATCGTTGCTGGCCTTATCTGTCTCCTGTTCATCATCTTCATCTTCTCCTACATCGGCAATCGTTCATACTTCCAAATGATGCTGAGCACCAAGATGAGGGAATACCTGCAACAGACCATATCAGCCAATCCCGACTACCTTAGCACGATGGACGTCTACACTCCGGATGAATGGGAAGTCAAACGCGAAATGATCACCATCTACGAAGAGATCGGACGCGGTACTTTCGGCAAGGTCTATCGTGGTGTCGGTAACAGCATTACGTCTGTATCCGGTGTGAAGTTCGGTCGATGCGCTATCAAAACGGTGGCAGATTCGGCGACGCAAGCGGAACGACTTCACTTCCTCATCGAAGCCAGTGTGATGAAGCTGTTCAACACTGCTTTCGTCATTAAGCTTCTGGGTGTCGTGTCTTCCTGCCAGAACTTGTTGGTCATCATGGAGATGATGGAGCTTGGAAACTTGCGTGATTATCTCCGCGCTCGCCGACCGAACTCAGAAGAAAACGTGAATGATGCTCCACTTCCGCCAATGATAAGCTACTTCAAATGGGCTGCTCAAATAGCTGATGGTATGGCGTATCTCGAAGACCTGAAGTTCTGTCATCGTGATTTGGCTGCGCGTAACTGCATGGTCACCACGGATGAAACGGTCAAAATTGGCGATTTCGGTATGGCGCGTGATATTTATTACCACGAATACTACAAGCCATCTGGAAAGCGTCTCATGCCTGTTCGTTGGATGTCGCCAGAGTCGTTGAAAGATGGCCGGTTCACTTCAAAGTCCGATGTGTGGTCCTATGGCGTCGTTCTTTACGAAATGCTTACGCTGGGTCAACAGCCCTATGGTGGTCTTGCCAACGATCAAGTCTTCAACTACATCGGTGTCAAACGTGGAGTCCTTCTGCGTCCTGTGGGTTGTCCGGATTACTGGTATGATCTGATGCGAACTTGTTGGAAGTACGATGCGCGTGATCGGCCTGCTTTCTACCAAATCTTCCAACATTTGAAGACGACTATTGAGACTATTTTCAAGGATCCGAGATCTTTGGAAGAGGCGGTATGTTTTACCTTCAAAATGTGTTGCATTAGTGTAATCTCACCCATTTCAGCAAAAGGTCTTCGACGTCGCTCACTGTGTCAACCACCGCAAAGAACGCCTCGAAGACTCATCCTACGATTTCGAGTTCAAAGAAGAAGTCATGAACCTCCCGCAGAACCATCTTCTTGAAGGCCTTGAAAACGAAGAACAGAACCAAATCTCGTCCGACCAACGCAACTTTGCTGATCTTCAATACTACAAGACCGGATTCGACGCCGAAGGAACACCCAGAGCATCGGTTGACGAAGGCGATCCGGAAGAAGGCCAATTCCAAATGAAGGTACTGAAGGATTTGAAGCTGCCCGACAAGAAGATGCGCGAAGCCCTGATGGCACAGCCCGAAATCATCGTCAAACGAACAAAAGATAAGGATAAGGACAAGCCGAAAGAAAAGGAGCGCAAGAAGGCCAGCACTACCAACGGAAAAGCTGAACCCATTTCACGTGAACGTCAAATCGCTGAAGCTGCTGAGAAGGCCATGCAAAACTTGGATAGCACTGCGCCACCGTACCAACCCATGGAGAACGTCAATGAGCCAGCACAACTGCATCATTCGGTTCGTTTTTGGTTTTCTTTGATACAAGTTCAAAATTTTCATTAATCTTTTTTAGAATGACCTTCGCCATCGTCCCAAGTCGTCTGATATCGCGGCAATGGAGCCCGTAGCTGTACATATTCGTCAAGAAAGTGACAAGTCCCTTGGAGGCGGTTCCCGATATCGTCCCCCCGAGACGGCTTGCAATGATCTCGATTATGAGAATGAGGCGAATCAGGAGAAACGCCCTCTCAATCCAAAATAAATCTCTCTTAAAACAAGTTTCTTTCCGTCCTAACTAAACATGGTAAATTTTTTATTAGTTAGAAATGTTAAAATCGAAATTATTTCAATCCCAAACCGGTGCTTTTTTGATAATTGTTATTAAAACTAAGTTATATTTTGTAAATCGATTGATTCTTTTTGTATCCTACAATGTCATATCACCCTCTACGTCCTTACGAACTCAAGTTACGTCTTTAAAATTCTGGATGCGTGAGTCTCTTCGGGCCACATGCAATACGAGGTGGCCGCCATGCAATTTTCCCCTACATTCGATTACTTTAAATATGGCTGTGATTTCTTTTTCGTTATTGTTTATGTATATAAAATAAATATCAGAGTGTTATAAAGATTAGAGTTTTTGTTTGTTGTAGGAAAGTGAACATCTGTAGCCTAGACGGAAGCGATACCTAAAAACAATGAAAGACATTTTCAAACGATTTATGTTTAGATGAGCATTTTCTCCGAAGACGAGTTCAACCGTCGAGATCCAACTCATCCAGTATCCTACGAACTCGATCTCGCTGCCCATCAGCATGAACTTGTCTCGCAGGATGACCTGTTTCGGAAGTATATCCGCGATCCAGCCTTGATGAGCATCATGAAAGAGACCATTTCCAGCGAGAAGAAGGTTAGCTTTATCATTTCCATTGCTTGGAACTGCATACTGTATCGACCATCTTTAGGCCTATAAAGGTAATGCCAGACCAAGGAAAATCTACATTGGCGGCGTCGTAAGCGAGTATGAATACTATGGCAGTTTTCCGGGTAAAGTGTCACATGTAGAAACTGTCTTCGTCTGCGATTACTGTCTTGAAGCCTTACCGAGCTTAGTCGATCTCAACCGCCATGAAGAGCACTGCAATCAGATATCCTCGGCTGGTCGGATGATTTACAGAGATCCGACTCGCAATTTCGAAGTTCGTGAATGCTGCGGGTTCAGGGATAACAACTTTGTCACCCGTCTTTGCCATGTTGCAAAGTGCTTCATCGACTCAAAAACACTACAAGACAATTTGGAGCCATTCAACTTCTACGTGTTGTATGAGATCATCGACGATCGACGGCACTTGATTGGGTGCTTTTCCAAGCAGAAGTACAGTGTCAGCGAAGTCAATTTAAACTGCTTTATGACATTGCCGGCTTACCGTGGCAAAGGTTACGGTTTCTTTATGGCTGAATTCAGTGAGTTTTGCTAAAACTTGAAAACTGGAAGCAACCAAATGTTTTCAGGCTTCCTTCTCAGCGATGTTGAAAACGCTCCCGGCCTCCCAGAAACACCATTGTCGGAGAAAGCATCGAAACTGTACTACAAAGTGGTCAAAACCAAGGTCATTGAATATATCTTTGACTACTGTATAAAATATGCCGATACTTATCCTTATACTGATAACAAGTTCTCTATTAATCGTAAGTTAGGCTTTCTAAGTTTGAGAATTTGGACACAAAACTGTATTTCTTGGAGAGCCAGAGCCAATTTTCAATCAAATGATCTGATTTACAATGGATGTTTTCGAGCCACTGACTAGGTGAAACAAAAGCCAGATCTCACCTATCTTGTCTCTGGGTCTCCACGCGATAGGCCATGCTTCGTCCATTGAACAAAATCAGCTATTGACAATCAAATTTTACAGAAATGGCCTCCGACACCGGAATTCACAGCCGTCTTATCCGCCATGTCATGGAAACTGAGAAATTCATTGAAGTCGACAGCAACAACATTGACAGAATCACCATCGACATGTGTGATATGTGCATCCATCACCAGCAAATGCAAGAAGCTAATCAACGGATTCTCGTGTACCGCGAACATCTGAACTACTCTCAACCGTATCACCATGATATCCACAAATCCCATCACTTGCGAGACGAAGATGACGAAGTCACCGCTCGGGAAGCAAATATGAAGCCAGAAGTGACATTCGTCATCAAAAAAGGCCTCACCGCGAAACAGTTCAACGATCTCATAAAACAGGGTTATGGAAAGAGCTACTCCTTTGCTTTTGTCCACAAATCCGAGCTTACTGAAGTGCCGAAGCTTGCACCGAAGAAGAAAAAGAAGGGCGACGGAAAGAGGGGCGGAAAGAAAATGAAACGGCTTGATTTTGCACTTTGACTGCTCGGCCAGTCGGTCTCAATCGTGCACCCCACCTTTTTGTACTTTGATGTGGTTCTTGCCGATACTATTTGTATGTTGAAACTGCTGCTTTAACTTTGACTCATTCTCTTGTAATAAACGTGATCATTGAAACTTTTTACCGATGGAGAGGCCTTTGAAACAGTGAAAAACCGTAAATTTATATATAATTTGCTCATTTTGCAGAAATATGTCCTTCTTCCGGCTCCCAACCCTATCAAAGCTCCGTAAATTGACTAGATTTGTATTGCCAACTGCTAACCATGCTCGGACCGCCGTTTCAATCGCCCCAATCCAAATCCGTCCTCCTCCGCGTCGCCGTCGGCGGATGCCTTCTCTGATGAGCCAACATGGGGCGAGCGCGGTTAGTTTTTATATATATTTTCTGCTTAAAACTGTATTGTCGCCTTTCAGAAGAGCAGTACAAACTTCCCAAAGGTCCGTGCCATCGTTATTGGTGAAAACATCAATCTTCACAAAATAGCCGAATCGACCTGGGGCCTCCGATATGACGTCCGATACGTAGATGATGGCTGCGAGGCGGCTATTCACGTTCGCCCAAAGCCGACTTATCGCATCAATGATGATCTGAGAGAGATTTTCATCTTCAATGAGGGCGTTGTCGTGTTGTGGAATATGTCGGAGGTTGAGGTAAGGCTATTTGACTCCAAACTTATATATAAATGGTACTATTATAGGAAAACCAAGTTCGCGAATTCCTGACAGAGCAAGCCGAAGACCCCGTCGATGATCTCGTCCAGACGCAGGAAAGTGAGACCATGGAGTTCACATTCACCCGGGAGAAAACTACGACTAACGAGCGAGACATTCTGGCCCTCAATGTGGACCAGTTTCCGGAAAAGGAGAGTGCCGGTGGCGCTATCCTCGAGCGTTTCGCTTTCTCCCATGCGATGGCAGCGTCAGTCAAGCTCGGATATTGGGAGCATTGCTTAAATCAGCGTGTTGAGCCGTTGTCGTCTATCACGAAGGTTTGTTTTGCATTGTTTACTTTCAAACAAGTACCAATTGTATATATTTCCAGGAACTCGCAAACGGCCGAATCTCATGGAGCCAGAAAACAGCCCTTCGCAAATGCGGTGAATTCGCTCTACTCCGTCATTCGATGAACCTGGATTGTCAGCTTCTCAGCGACGACATCTACTGGGAGCAGCCCCAGCTCGAAGGACACTACCGCCGTCTGGCACAGTACTTCAGTGTGCCGTTGCGTCAACGTTTGCTCAATGAGAAGATCGACTATTGCCAGGGGCTCGTCAGCAGCATTGACAACACCCTCAGCCACCGACACTCAAATGCTCTCGAATGGCTCATCATCGCCCTGATTGTCGTTGAAGTCGTTTTTGACATCTCGCACTTCCTGGACAACAACCCTCACCCCGTTTACATCGTTTCGGACAAGCCGGCTACTGACGAACAGCAAAAATAGGTAGAACTAGTTTGTTGAGTTGTTGTTATTGTTATCATACTCTAATTAGATATACTAAATAGCGTGTTTTTGGCTTGAATAAAGTTGTAATGCAATGATCATCTGTCAATTTGTTATTAGGTACTTTATATAAGTGATTAATCAAAACATGAGATGCAAAATAGACAAATTGTTAAAACTTCAAACTTATTTCAAAAACTTGGTTTCAAAGTTGACGGTAATCGAATCGCCGGTGCCTGGGACGACCTTTTTCGGCGAAATCACAACCAGGCTGCTGTTGCGCATGCCGATGTTGACGCAGACGACGTTTTCGATGCACTGAAATGATTGAAATTAGATTTGATAATGATTGGGAGGAAGAAACTTACCGCAGAAAAACGCTTCAGCATAGACGGCGTAATGAAAATCGTCGGTAACGCCGCAAAGGCCCGCTTCTCGAGACTGTCAATCGCCGTGAAGGATGGACAGATCAACCCGTATTGAAGCATGTTGCCCAAATTCCACTGCATTCGATTGGTTGCGGGGAATGGAGCCGAACTGACCAGCTTTCCACGATTCAGGGCCATGATAGTGTCAAAGTTGGAGATGGCGACCTGCATGCCGCAGAACGAGATGACACATGGATTCGGGACGAGATGAACACGTTGATCAGCCAAAGCTTTTGAACTGAACTCGGCGCTGTAGTAAGCTGGGGTCGGGAACTGGGGCAAAGTCGCGAAGATATCATTGGCGGCAGCCGGAACGACGACAACATCGATGTTGTTCGTGTTTTGGGTGTTGATGAACTTGATAAAGTTATCGAAGACAGCCTGCATCGAATAGGGGTTGCCATCGGAGGACTTTGACGAGATCTCCAACACTGGGCCAAACAGAATCAACAGCTTTGCGTTGGATGCATTGGCTTGTTTGAAGACACGGGTGAGCTTGAACGGATAAATACTCGTTTCGGAGTTGAAAGGTCCGCGGGCAGTCATGATGGTGCCATTGTCAGTGAGGAAGGCTTCATTGGTAATGCGAAGCTCGGCGGGTGTGGTCGGATCGGGTTTGACAACCCTTTTGGCGATGAAGTCCTGGCCTTCGATGTTGCCTTCCAGCACGACTGACTGAAACGACATCATATTACATCTAAACTAAACCGAAATATGAAGAAAACTAACCATATTATCAAAAATATAATCTTCAGTAATGTTTTGCAGCTTCAGCCGCAGATTTCCATACTTCTGAGACAGAAACGTCACAATCTCGGTATCGCCTCGGGTGAGCACATGGACACGGCCGTTGGCAACGACATCATCGCTACTGCCGACCAACTCGTTCTCGACAACTTGGCCATCGTCAAGGTCTGGAGGATAGCAGAGACCGATCTGTTTGATACCAGGGGCAGCTTTTGCTTCGGAACGCTTGAAAACGCCGGAAACGGCTTCGGTCTGTTCGACGGCGAAGAGCTCTTCCGTGATTTTCATATCTGCCATGGGCACGTCGACATTTGGAGGCGGCAGGATTGGCATTGGAGGGATGTTTTCTTGGACCTTGATAGTAGCAACGGTCTGAAAAGGCAAATTTGATATATAAAGTGGGTAAAATATATATAAAACTGACCTCTTCGAGGAAGTTACTCAAAAAGTTTTCATCCAACACTGAGGTATTCGAATTGGCAGCCTGAGCGACGACTTTGTCCATGACATCTTCGAAGTTAGCGTTGTACTTGTCAACGTAGAATTTCACTGAAAGGGGAACAATTTTTATAAAGTTTGCCCAGCTAATATGAAATTGAAAACTTACAGACGTGGAAGGACTGTTTGTCCTTAAAAGACAGCCCAAAGACGCTGATTTCATCGCAAGCCTCCTCGTAGTCCATGGTGAAGGTTATTCAAGTGATCGAGACGAAAAGCTTGGAAGTGTTGAAGCAACAGCTAGCCAGACGCAACCCGTTCAAATTCGAGGCTCGAAAGTGCGCCAAAGCAGTGCGCACGCGTTTCGCGGTGAGAGTGCACTCAACTTTTTTGCAGCCGAGATTAGACAAGCGCGCATCGTCATCGATCAACCCGACTCCCTCCGGCTGGCTCGTTTCACCCTAATTGTTAACGTCGACACGTTTAACGTGTGCGCGACTTTTCGATCGAGATCACCCGCTGCCGCTGGCCGCATTCCCGATCAATGCCGCGTGGTCGCCAGCTTTTCTTTCCGTTTTTTCGTTCTTGTTTTTAATAAGCGTAAGGAACACGCCTCCCCATCGTTGCCGACCCTGGTCAATACTGCCTTCCGTTTGAAAAAGCGTTTTTCCTTCCAACCGTGCAAGTTCATTCCACTTGCTCGTTTTCGTTCAAAACATTTTCCGTCCATATAGCAGATGTTCAGAGAGGTTTTCTCATGTTTCCCAAGGCATAGTTTACTCTTTTGGGGATTACGAGGCAGCTTTGGTAAAGCCAAATATGTGCGTAATGTGCGAAACCGTTTACAACCTTGTAGCTTTTAAACCGTTATTTCAAAAAATAAATTTCCTATTTTAAGTTTTCATTTCACAATTTTGATAAAATTATATAAAAATGTGCTCGAAAACGACTAAAATTGCAAAGACATTGTCAGTGTTTTTCAAACAAAGTTCAATCGAAAATGTGTAAGCGATGTACCAACCAACAGCTTAAAATATGTTTTAATAGCATAAACGAGTACTAGTTAATAAATGATTTAGCTGTTTTTAACATTTTAATGTTTTCCTTGAAATCGCTTGCCTGACTTTGGCCTTTATTCACGCTTTTCAGGCGCATTTGACTTGTTAGTGTTATATATCGTTAAAACCAGAAAGGTTATCTGCATCGAATGGCGTTGAAAGTTTATCAATTTAAGTCAGTTTATAATAGTTATTACGCTTTGAAACCTGCAGTGAACCCCCTTCCGCACAGTGCTCGCACAGTCGGCTTTTCCGCCAGAGACGCGTAATCCAGCTCGCAACGTAAAACGAGCTCACAGTGTGCCGTGTTCCCTTTTTAGCCTTGCCTTTAAGCCTGTGTCTTGCGCGCGCAACAGCTCATTGAATTTGCTTCCACGTGAAATAATCGCTGACCAACATGACTGGCGGTAATCTGCGCTACTTTTGTCCCGTTTTTCTTTGTACAAACTTTTTGCCACCATTTTCTTTCGGTTGAAGTCTTGCCGAAAATCAATACGCTGCCCGGCAAGAAATCGTTACTTGGTGGCGGATGAGCGAAATAAGGCCCGCTTTCTGCCGCCTAGGGGCAAAGAAAACTGCACACTGCATCGGGAAATAGTTTACTTCTGGCGTTTTCGTTTCTTCGTTTCTTTATCGATATTTTGCGCGTCAATGCCTGTCTTAACGTTTTTTGGAAATATATATTTTGTTCCAGGTTAACCATGCCGGCTGTAAAGGGAGATGGCATGCGAGGTCTTGCGGTTTTTATTTCCGATATTCGGAATTGCAAGAGCAAAGAAGCTGAATTGAAGCGTATCAATAAGGAGTTGGCTAATATTCGTTCAAAGTTTAAAGGTGCGTTTTAACTTAAAATGACTATATTTGGCTAATAAAGACGTATTTCAGGCGATAAGACCCTCGATGGCTACCAGAAGAAGAAGTACGTCTGTAAACTTTTGTTCATCTTTTTACTTGGCCATGACATTGATTTCGGACATATGGAAGCTGTCAATTTGCTGTCTTCAAACAAGTACACTGAAAAGCAGATTGTATGTTTATTTGCTTATTTTGTATCTAAAATAAAATATAAATTTCAGGGCTACCTTTTTATTTCTATCTTGGTCAACTTGAATTCCGACTTGATCAAGCTTATCATTCAATCTATCAAGAATGACATCCAGTCCCGCAACCCCATTCACGTCAACCTCGCGTTGCAATGCATTGCCAACATTGGCTCGCGCGACATGTGTGAAGCCTTCTCCCAGGATTTGCCAAAGCTGTTGACCTCTGGCGACACTGTTGATTCGGTCAAGCAGAGCGCAGCCCTGTGTCTGTTGAGGCTGTTCCGGACCTCTTGCGACGTGATTCAGCCCAATGAAACGGCGTCCAGAATTGTGCATCTGTTGAATGATTCGCATTTGGTAAGTTTCGATTGCTATTTGAATTGTTGATCTTTACAAAACCCATCTTTCAGGGCGTCGTAACCGCCGCCGCTTCCCTCATTGAAGCCCTCTCCAAAAAGTGGCCCGAAGAATTCAAAGGCTGTGTGAGCCTGGCGATCTCTCGTCTCAGTCGTATTGTGACTTCCACATACACCGATCTGCAGGATTACACTTACTACTTTGTCCCAGCACCATGGCTTTGCGTCAAGCTATTGCGGCTGCTGCAAAACTATCCACCCCCAGAAGAGCCTGCCAACAAGACCCGACTTCTCGAATGTTTGGAAGGTATCCTGAATCGCGCTCAAGATGCACCGAAATCCAAGAAGGTCCAGCATGCCAACGCCAAGAATTCAGTTCTCTTCGAAGCAATATCCTTGATAATCCACATGGACAGTGAACCGAATCTGCTCGTCCGTGCCTGCAATCAACTCGGTTCTTTCCTCAGCCATCGCGAAACCAATCTACGCTACCTAGCTTTGGAATCAATGTGCCTTCTCGCAACATCTGAATTCTCCCATGAAGCTGTCAAGAAGCACCAGGAAACGATAATTGCCAGTCTGAAGACCGAGCGTGATGTCAGTGTCCGTCAGCGTGCTATTGATTTGCTCTACGCCATGTGCGATCGCACCAATGCCGAGAACATTGTCGCTGAAATGTTGACCTACCTTGAAACCGCTGACTACTCCATCCGCGAGGAAATGGTCCTCAAGGTCGCTATTCTCGCCGAGAAGTACGCAACAGACTACACCTGGTACGTCGATGTCATTTTGAAGCTGATCCGTATTGCCGGTGATTACGTTTCGGAGGAAGTTTGGTACCGTGTCATCCAGATTGTTGTCAACCGTGAAGACGTCCAAGGCTATGCATCCAAGACTGTTTTTGAAGCGCTGCAGCGCCCCGCTTGCCATGAGAACATGGTCAAGGTTGGTGGCTACATCCTGGGCGAGTTCGGCAACCTCATCGCCGGCGATCAGCGGTCTTCTCCTCAAATTCAATTCGACCTTCTCCACGGCAAATACCATCTGTGTAGTGTCAGCACTCGATGTCTGTTGTTGAGCACCTACGTCAAATTCTGCAATTTGTTCCCCGAAATCAAGCAACATATTCAAAATGTCTTCTCTTCCGACCACAACCTTCGTAACCCCGATGCCGAGTTGCAACAGCGTGCCGTCGAGTATCTCCAGCTTAGCAAGGTCGCTTCTCCCGACGTTCTTGCCACTATTCTCGAGGAGATGCCGCAGTTCCCAGAAAAGGAGAGCAGTTTGTTGTCCAAGTTAAAGAAGGCCAAACCCCAAGTTGAAGAACTCGAAAACCAAGTCGCTGAGAAGAAGTCCCGTCCCGCTGCTGTCATGCGCGACATCTCTGCGAACACTACCAGCAAACTTGTCGACCTCAGTGATGCCGTTCACACCAATGGTGGCGGTGTTGGCCCCGGCGGTGATGCGTTCGACATTTTCGCTTCCAATGGAGGCGAAACGGGTATCGTTGGCTGTAACAAGGCGGAAGCGCTCCGTTTGATGCTCAAGCCGAATGGCATTCTCTACGAAGACGCCATCATCCAGATTGGATGCAAACTTCAAACCAAGAAGAACCTTGCTCGTCTTGGCATGTTCTACGGTAACAAGACCAACAGTGCCTTCACTCATTTCCTCGTGAATGCTGAGTCTCCTGGAGAGCTTGCCGACCAAATCGTCGTTCAAGCCAAGCCGGTCGACCCTGATGTTGCGGCTGGGGCCCAGTTCCAGCAGTTGATCAACTTGGTCTGCCTTCAGGATTTCAGTAATCAACCTATTGCTCACATTTCGTTTACTTATACGTAAGTTTCAAACTTTTGGCTTGATTGACGGTAAAATACTCATCGATGCATTTCAGCTCTGCCAGCGGTGTCCCTCTCAACTTTAACAAGACCATCTATCTCCCCATCTACATCAACAAGTTCTTTGAACCGACCGACATGGCGGCCGAACAGTTCTTTTCGCGTTGGAAGACCCTCAGCCAGTAAGTTTATCAATCTGCATTATTAAGTTTTCGCTAATTTTGATGTTTGCTTTAGGCCTGCCCAGGAATCCCAGAAAGTCTTCCCCGCCAAGGGTCCTATCGATCATGAAAGCATCAAGACGAAATTGCTCGGCCTCGGTGCGAAGGTGCTTGAAAACGTCGATCCCAATCCTGAAAACTTTGTCTGCGCCGGTATCATTCATACTCAAGTACTCCAGATCGGCACACTTGTTCGTCTTGAGCCAAATCGTCAGGCGAAGGTTCGTTTTTATAGTTTTATTTATGGCTAATTCTGCTTCATCCACATATTTTTTCACCTACATAAAAAAGATTAGATTCTTAAAACACTTTTTTTAAATATAAAATATGTCTAAACTTTTTAAAATCGTGCCCCTTTTAAAACGCTTACAAATCCCTTTCAGATGTATCGACTCACCGTCCGCAGCAACCGCGAAACCACCGCTCAACAATTATGTAGCTTGCTCGCAGAACAGTTCTAACTCGAACAATGAACGATGGATGTTATGTATCCGTTCCCCTTTTTAAATGCTTGCAGCGTTGAAAGCTTGCTTTTAGGAGTCTCAGATTCATGTTTTTTCCTTTCCTTTATTGCTTTTGTTACTACTTCCCTGTAGTCGATGTCTTTGTTCGCATCAATAACTACTCTCGGGTATGCTTTACTATGATTAATTATGCATTCTTTTAGATTTTTTTGACAAATTTCTAATTGTTTTCCTTGCATTTTTGGTTGTCTTGTCTGCCTGTAGTAAAGCTAAACCTGGATCGCATATATTTATTAAGCTTAATTATTTCCGTTGTTTTTATAAAAAGTATTTTAGTTTGCAAAATATAATACTTTTTCGTAAATTTATGGTTTGATAACTTTATTAACTACTTCCAATCGCATAATTTATTGTCTTGATACCCAACATGTTGCCATTTTTTTTCTGAAATTTCGCCCCAGTTTTCCAGTTCTTTGCCCATTTCACTTAACAGAGTAAGCAAATCCCTGTTTGAAATCGTAAATTATTCATTGAAATATTGAAATTCGGAAGTTATAATAACACAATTTTAACAAAGTTGTGGTAGTCGAATAAAGAGTGTAATAGAGGAAGGTTGGAAAATGGTAGGAAGACAAACAAGTGCAGGGATTAGATATGAATTTTCTTCGCCAATATGGACAGCTTCTTTTGGGGTCTATTCGCCTCCTGGATTCGCACGCTTTTCACTTCCTTCTTCTCGTCAGGAGGACCGGCATCGCCGTTGGTGAGGATGCCGATGGGCGACTTTATTTTTGGCTTCTTTTGACCGTTCGAGGAGCCATTGGAGGAACTGTTGGATTCACCGCTTTCGGGCTGGCCTTGGTGTTTCATGGCGACGAGAGCGATGAGGGCTTTCTTGACTTCGGTGGGTGGGTCTTCTTCATTGTTGTGATAGAAGGCTTCCATCGCGTTTTTGAGGGTGGTTTTCTTGTAAAGGACGATCAGTTTGTCGAGTTTGGGTTCACCGGGGTCGCGGATTACCTGAAAGGACGCTTTTAGAGGTGTTTTTTTGAAAGGGGAGGCTAACTTGTAATCGCTGAGAACATCCGGGTTCGAGGCAGGTGTAAACAGGCGACACTCGATACATCTCGTTATTGCTGCACTTAACTTTGATGGCCATGCTGAAAGGGAAGGGATACTTTAATGCCACTTTCAATCCGTAATAAACTCACCGATCTTGAGTTCCATTCACCATCAAATGCCTCGACGTTCCACCTTTCAGCGGTGAATACTGGGCTACACGCGGAGCCAGATAGAGATCATAGTCGTCGTCAGCATACATATTTGCATCCCGAGAATCCAGTATAACTGCCGTTCTGAAAAGTTGTCCGCTTTTAAGCCAGCTGCAAAACCCATAAAAATCACGATGCCAAGAGACTCATAGAAGTTGCAAGTGCCCTCTAAAGGGCCCTATTTTGTCATTGTGAAGCGCATTGTCTCCACCCGGGTGTCGCTACAGCCCCCACAAAATCCAAGTCCAAGCAATACCGAAAAAAAAAGAACCAAGGCGGTGCCGCTCAAATGACCCACCCCACCCAAGCTTCAACTTCCGCAGCCGCACGCACCCGTTTTATCCGTGTCGGCATTGTTGAAGGGCGTCCCGACCCTCAGGACAAGCTAAGCTGAACAGTGGTTTTCAACTCGAAATAATATGCCGCCCCGTCCATGGGGACAGATCTCCTCCACGCGGGCTTTTTGTCTAGGACAACATGGAGACAAAATTCATCAATTCGGGATGGCGACGTCAAATTGAGCGTCAAAACCACTCCCCCTTTCTGTAGATCCGGGGTGTCAAAGTTGTTTCAACCGAATGTCACATGATGGAAAGTTTTAAAATGTCGAATGAAACAAAACAAAAGTTATGATGTTGCAAGGGGGTTTGATTAATATTGCATTTCCCGATGTCAAAACACAGTTTCGAGGCAAACAGACAGCCCGCCGACAGGAACGCCTCAACAGGATGATTTTGGCACGTCGGTTGCTTCCGCATTCCCAGCTGCAACTGGCAATTGTGAAAGTAAGAAATGGCATGGTCGATTGGTTTGTCTTGCATATTCACCAAGTCACCTAATACTTAGCGTCTGGAAAAGTAAACAAATTCCGACTCCCATTCAATGACGAACGTGCTTTGTTTAAGCCCAAAATTTTCATGAATAAAAGGCTAAAATTTCAATTTTTCGTAATCATAAAACTTAAAAAGCCAGAAGCGCATATTTGTTTTGCAGGACCAGCAGTTTTTGTCTTGACGTAATCATATCCGACGTAAAAACGTCTGTGTAAGTCACACAGAGTTCAACCTTTAGCTTAGAAAGCAAAGATGTGCATTCGAGTTAGCTAGCAAACAGCAAATGAGCTTGTGGAAGAAAATGTACGTACACACATTGCAGAAACAATGCCTGACATTCGGAAAGATCTATGCTAGACGCTCGGGATTACCAGTAGCAGGTGTTGTTGCCGGCAGTGCATGCTGATCCCGAGCTTCTCTTAATCAAGTTAAATCGATACGATAAAAGCCTCATTGAGACGGAAGACCCGACTTGCGGTTCGGTCGGGGCCCAACATGGTTCAACCGAGGTCGGAATTAGCGTTTCGACGGACATCGTTCTACTTTATCGTTGTTTTATTATACCTACTCCTAGGTGCAGTGGTGTTAAGACTATTGCCAAAACAAAGAGTCACAAAAGTACGTAAACAACACAAAAAATGGTTGTTTTTGTTTTGCTTTGCTCTTCGAACCTTCTATATCGTACTTTTAGATTGTTTCCGAGAAACAAGAACGCTTAGATTTCGAACGTGCAGAACTGCTAAATATTTTATGGGCAGAATCCCTAGCTCGTCATGGTAGGCTTAATCTTTGACTCAACACCCACTCAAATCCATGATGCACTTCACCCTATCTTGCAGAATCTGAATGGTCGTTGTTAGCGAATCAAAAGTTAGATTCCTACGAACGCACCCTCGCGAATTCCCTTGACAGCGACGAGCAACCACAACCCATCAAAAGCTTTTCCGACGCTCTCCACCATTCCTTTTTGCTCATAACAACCATTGGTCAGTTTCGAAGTTCCTTTGTTTTTGCAAACGACAAAGTTTTGCACTTTTTCGGAAGTAAGCAAGGGAGCTAACACTTCCATTTCGACTTTCAGGCGGCATCGACAGCGATGACCTTTCTTTTGCGGCCAAAGTATTTTCGATTGTGTACGCTATTTTCGGCATTCCGCTATTCTACCTCTGCATTACCCAATGTGCAAAGGCGATATCGTCCTTCTGGAACGGCAGCAACGCGTTCTTCTTCGCTGCTGGTTGTGTTTTTGTAACGGCTGTCATTTACGACATCGTCGAACAATCTACCGATGACACAGTGAGTTTTGTTCTTGTGACGGGGGTAATTTTAGCCATTGAATTTGACATGGTAATCTGTTTTGTTTGCCTTACATTAGGGCACACGCCTACAGACATTTACTGACAATTTGAGCAACAGGGCTCAATGCAATGACATTTGCTTTTTCGGATAGTAACATGTGAAAGTAAAGGAAAAAACTATGACATTTAGGTGGGGTATTTAACAGGCTTCTGCTTCCCTATGTACCACAAAACGTGCTTTGTTTCAGCCCTTCTTTGACGCGATTTTTTCGGTCTTCTTAGCGGTGTCAACTGTCGGTGAAGAAGACGGTCGATTGCCCCGGGCTTTGTTGTACCTGGTTTCGGTCATAGCGATTGCCGCGCTCAGAGTGACCTTCCAAGGGATGGAAAAGACGATCGAAAAGCATCTGCAATCCATTGAGCTTTCCTTCTCGTACAAAATCGCTCAAGTGCAACGTCATATCGAAGGTGATGGGAAACTCGACGAAAATATGATTGTCGAAGAGGAAGAGGAACCTGTGGATGACGACGAAGAGGATTACTAAATTGCCAGGTCAACCAGTCGGGTTTAATCCGATCCGACCTGGGTGATGGTGAGCTTCCCGACAACGATGTTACTGCCACTTTTCTTATCTTTAATTGTCTATCTTAATCGGAATTTGAATAGGTATTTTATTAGATACAGTAATTGCGAAAGAATAAACACAATAAAATAATTTTTCAAACTTCAACTTTTCTGAGCAATGATTCCCGAAAGTGATTAAACAAAGACTTTTCATATGGTGCTTGATCTGAATGAGGTAGACGTAAATTTGAAGCCACAGCTGCACCTTGTTCATCACGATGCCGACGGACCACACCACTTTGCGCGAGTCTCGAACACCTCCGCAATTCGCGAGTTGATGCGACTTGCTCCAGCTTAATAAACAGAAAGCAGCGATACTTCCTTTTAAATTGGGCTGGATCTTGAAACCTGCCTTTATGATTGAAACCAAGATATAACCGCGGCCACCACGCTGATTCCAACATTGTATACCCCGCCGAATTCATCTTTTCAATAAAGTGACATTTGATGTCATTTTTATCGACCTAAAAACTAATACCTGTAAATCACATTACATTTCTCATTTCGCTTCAATAAATTTAAGCCATGAAGCCAGAAGCGACCTTGATGAAGCGAAACAATCAGTCTTACCCGCATTGTGACTCGTTTCCGTCGATTGAAGCAGACATACTTTCTTGTAAGTGCATGTCGTAGCACGATAGAACCAGCGCCTTCGACGCGAACAATAAAGTTTGCTGGAAGAAAAAATTTATGTGATGGAAAAAGAATAATTTTAATTTCGTCACAGTTAGATTTTAGAAATGCGAAGAAACAGAACAGGAAAACATACATGTGCAGGGGGTCGAAGACATTCCGCGCGCATTTACAGTATCCTCGACTTGAAGAAACCCTTTACTGCATTGGTTAAATAACTGCCAAATAACAGACCCCTCCTCGAGGGTTTCTTGTTTGTGATCATCATGACGAGCCAGTCGGCCATGTTGAGTCGCGGAATCAGACGAAACTACTGCCAATTCGCGTAAAATGGGTTGACCATTAGCGGTAAGACCGAACGAGGGGCGATAATTAATATTTTCCTCGCTCCCGGGCGCGAAGACATGCTCTAATAATACCATGAGAACGATAAATGTACACCTTGAAAAAAAGATCCACGAAACATCAAAATAGATTCATTCATCAGAAAAGTCAAACCTCGTCAGCCGTGATAGTGGGCTTAGAAGCATGGCGTTGAAGACTGCACCTTGTCAGACTCACATTGTATTAACATAACAGCTCGAAGTTGCGCTGAAATCATCGCATTTTGATTGAATCGATTGCAAATTGGCCCCGATTGATGAGTCTGATGCGCAAACTCAAAGAAAAGTGCGGCTAGATTGCTTAAGCCGGCCTGAGGAGGAGCTCTACACCTCGATCCGCTGACGCTATCAACGTCAAAAGAAAAGCTGAACCGAGTGAATAACGGAAGGGTCAATAAATAATTGACCACCTAAGTCGTGTTGCATTAGATCAAAGGCGGCAAAACGCCGGTGGCACGCAAATCGTATGGATGTTTGGCGATCATAAATTTAAAAACAAGATGTATGACAGAAAACGCGCGTCAATGAGAGTCGCTATGGGTGCCAAAATTGCAACGGAACAGACCTGTCATCTAAAGAAACAAAACTGGTCAACCGCCCCCGACGGACAGCCCTCGACGGTGAACCAGGGCGGAGCAACCTATAAAATTTTGATTAAAACTGTGGTCTAATCCGGTGGAAAACTTGTTGCTGAGATGGTTTGGGTTGACTATAAGTTAAGTTTTTGTATTATGATTAAAAATAAATGGTTTTTGATTGATGGAATGGGTTTGATCATGTACTCGACAAAGACAAAGTGCGCAAATGACTTCGAAAGTAATTGCTTTTTAAATTTTCACAAAAATCATGAAAAACAGTGAAACACATTCAAGGAAGTAAAATGAATGTCTTTTAAATAGCGTGCATGTGTTTGTACAATAGTAAAAAGTTGAATCAAGTGGCCAGCGGCCGCAAGTGCACGCCGTTTGACTAGCGTGCTGAGAGTCTTGGGGGGTCGCTGATTTCACACTGTGCAAGGAAATAGTTGAAATCGAATCAAAAATGAAAGAATGCGGATAGTTATCACAAATTTGAAATCCTTTTCAAAATAATAGTCGTCGTCGTGCATTCACGGTCGAGAGTTTGGGTTGAAGATATGATACAATGCGTTTTTAGACTCTGAATTGACGGCTGGTTGGAGCAGCCCATACAGTTTTAAAAATAGAGCTGAATCATAATGTGACAATGTGTTCAAAAATAACAGTGAAACTTGATTAAGCGTTACACTGTTTGCAAAGCCAGCATCATGTGAACATTTGTAAACTATCAGTATTTTTGTCTAACTCTGTTAACCCAAATGAATCCCAGTTCAGCTTCGGCGACGGCAGAGGTTAGTCAAACTTTGATTGTTTTCAAAAAATTTTGCAAAAAACGTAACGGTTTGCCATGCTTTCCGGCTTACGAGAGCTCCTCGAGTACTCCCAAAAGCAACCGCGCAGCTAGTTTGTGCTTCCGGGCATTTCTCGTCTGGCGGGGAAAGTGCATCAAATATGGTATTATTGTCTATTATTTCGACCAAATCAAAAACAAATTGCTCCCCTGCTTTGTATTGAATACATAAGAAAAGAGAAATGTATAAAATCAAATAAGATACTGAAAATATTTTACTTTTTTCCTTGCACCTGGTTACACTCGTGCAATGCAAGGAGCACAAAATGACTCCCACCACTCAACAACAGTTCGCTGACGGCAACGCGCGCGATCGGTCCTAGCCTCGTCCTTCTCTCCGTCCAGTCAAGTTCACAGCTCAAACTTGACCATCAACGTCGCCCCCATTGCCTGGAGCGCCGAATTCGACCACGATGCCACCGAAGCGAGGCCGACCGCCCGGCAAGTCCGTCCCGAAAGCGCCAGCATCAGCGAAAAGAGGTAAGTGGACATTTTTCAAGATTTTATATCGGTTTCAAATATTTTTTTCAATGCAATGCGTGCGTTTTGGACTCCCACGACTCACTTTATTTCCATCTTTTCCAGGATATGTTCAACCAATGAGGGCATCCAGTCGATATGATTTGCGAGTTGAAGTTGAAGCTGGCTCAAATCGGACGGAAGACGGTCCCAATGGCGAAACTTTTGTTTTGACGAACGAACACTTCGCGAGTTTGAGGAATGCCGATGTGAAAAGGCTGTTTCCGCACGGATTGGCTGGTGCTATCAATGCTTGTGCTAATGCCTGTGACAAAACTCCATTTAACGCAACTTTGACGGCCAAAACGGTGGAGGAATTCTACGCGATGGTCGAAAATTTCGAGGTTCTGAAAGTGTTCGCGACACTCCATCTGAATACGCTGGGTGGACCCGACTTGAACACGATAGATCGCCGCGGATGGACGCTGCTTCACAGGGTTGGTTTTCGTTGATTTACTTTTGAAAATTTGTCGTAATGGTTTGTACTTTCAGCTTGCCCAATCCCATTGCAATGAAATTCACCCCCTTTGCGCTGTCATTTGGATGTGCGTCAAGCAAGGCAGATGTGATGTGAGAATCTGCGACAGTCAAGGCCGGACGCCGCTCCATCTCGCTGTGATTGCCGAGAATGAATGTGCCGTGAAGGCGTTTCTGGAGCTCTTGTCGCCGGTCAATACTGTCGATGCCTACAAGAGGACGCCGTTGATCAGTGCCATTGCCACTGGCAAAGTTGATTTTGTTAAGCGTTTGCTGTTCGGTGGAGCTAGCTTTACTCGAGGTTTGTTTTTGCACTTTTTGTTACCTTTTGCTTTTCCTCCTGTCGAAAGGCTGTCTCCAGCATCATTTTTTTATAACCGTTTTTCAGTCGATGCCTACCTCACCGCCCAGGGCGACCAGATCCCCAAAAACATCCGTGACCTCGTTATCAGCCATCGTACCCGACTTTGCAATGCCATGAACAGTGCTCGAAAGTACATCTTCCCTCAAGCTGTCGAAGGTACCAATGGAGCTGTCGAAGGTGCCAAGGTTGACCTACTATCAACTGTGCTCATCTCTCCCATCTTTGAAAAGGACAAGATCGACTACACCTTCAAGTTGAATGATCCTAAATTGAAGCCGAACAATTACTTGCCGTTTGAACACGCCCTTCTCGAAATGAACGTCGACAAGGATGAAGTCAGCATTCGTATGTGGCAGCAATCACCCGTCAAGAGCATTATTATCAACAATGAGGAACCAGTAAAGATGCATAAAACGAGCAACTACATTTCGCTGCCGAAGTTGGTCAATGGTCGAAATCAAGTCAACATTGAACTGAAGAACCAGATGTATCAAGGAACACGCTACTGTATCATCACTCGATTGGCTCATGTCTGCATTCTGAACTACCATCCCCCGTCTCGAATGGAACCGACGCTCGAGAATCTGTTGCCGCTCTCGGCGGGGAATCCGCCGCCTGGTCAAGCTAAACAGATGGCCCCGCAGGGGATTAAGGCGCTTGCTGAGAGCCTTCGACCGCGATACTATAAAGACCCGGCTGAGCTGCCTCCTCCTCCTCCTCCTCCGCTCCAACCGGCTGTCCAACCTATCAGACGTGTGCTCCCGGCAACTCGCTCAGTCCAGACGTCCAACACGGCTACTCGCATTCTTCCCATCGGTGCCAATCAGCGCGTCGCGACGGGGCCTACACGAGTTATGCAGCCTTCACTTCGCCCAGCGACCCGACTTGTCTTTACGCCGAGGACGCCGACCCAGCCCCAATCCGCTCCGAGATACGTTATGGTGTCGCGTACGTTGCCTCCGAACGTAGTGGTTCGATCGAATGCGCCGCCTCAGTCTCCGATGCCACAACAGCTACCGCCACATGCGAGACCGTCTCGACAGAAAACGCCGGGACCGCCAAGAATTATCAGAAACTTGTCTCCAAACGTTGAGGTTCGCCCCAACTCGCCGCCACTCCCGATGCCACAGGAACAGCCACGTGTGACACCGTTTCAACAGGCACCGGCAAGACCTATGGCAAACTTGCGTCCGAACGTAATTCGGCGCCCATCGCTTACGAGCCAAACGTGCAACTCGACGGTGGGCCACCAAAATTTGAATCCGCCGCCGCGTCTGATGTTCCCTGGAAGCACTTTCGTGACGGTTACAGACCCTATCGAAAAAGTTCGTCTCAATCAGCCGACCCGGCATCGCTCCATGTCGCCGCAACCGGGCCCGCCATCCGCTACCCGACCGACCGTTACACCGTACCATCCGCTTCATTTTCAACCACCGCGTCGCCAGCGGCAACAGCCACCGACTCCTAGCTCTGAATCCAGGCCGAATCCGGGTGTGTTCCGGTCCTCGCGGTTTTGATGTCGTTCAGATTTCGCACTTTTGTTACCCGTTTGTTTGTTTCGTTATGTTTTATTAGTTTTTGTTGCCATAAAAAAGTTTAAAAAAAGTTGTGTTTTTATCGACTATATTGGATATCCATTGACTACTGCCTCTGACATTACTTTTTCCTGACATCGCAATTTGTTACATGCCTTGTTATCGCCTTTGCACCGCTTGTGGGAAATGAAAGCCCCAAAAAAGACATTACGCGTTGAACCAAGCGGCTTGATCACACTAACTGTGATTACCAGCACGCATCATGTTCCGAGACAAGTTTGTGGACTTGCGGCCAGTCTCGACAGCCAAAAGCCATGCGACTTGAGACGGGTTTGCGTCGATCCGCGTGTCCATGGAACGCGCCATCGATTGGCCGGGCCATGCAAGGCAGGCCCGCGCAGCCGACTGGTCAGTGCAGTCATTTTTGACGTGTCTCGGCTGTTGTTGTTGTCGCTGATCGAGCTCAATTTGGCCATCATCATCACGAGGAAACATGTTTAGTTCTTCCAGATGTGAGTTTTAACTTTATTCACTTCCTTATTATATTCATTTTTTACAACCGTTTCGTGCTTTCAGCTCTCGGCGACGTCCGTGAGGGCAGTGTTCCGCTCAATTTCGCCTCGTCTCGCAACCGACGACAACTCCGAGAGTCATCTGGATACCACCGTCCTGCCCGTTCCAATGAGATCCATCATCCGAAGCCGGCCTCCCCTCGAACAAGGAAGCCTCACGACACGCCTCCGAGTATCCTCAAGTCGTCTCGATTCGCCTCTTCTAAAAGTCGTTCGAATCGATTCAAGCGGTCTCGTTCGGCCAGTCCCGTGGCGCGACCATCTCAAACTGTGAACCCCCTCGACTCGCCATCAAGTGCTTCCCGAAGCGTATCAAGGATCACGCCGCCCGCGAGCCCTGCCTATTTGAACGGCTTCGGAAACCCGCCGCCGGACTGCTCCGTCACCAGTTGTTCCCGAAAGATCACCTTCAGCTCGCCGTCCGGCTCGAACGGATACGCCCCCTCTTCCGAGTCGTCCATCACGAGCTATGGGTCATCGAGGGCACAACGAGCATCTCCACCGCCTGACTTGACCGAAGCCCCGATCGTGACCGCGCCATCATGTCCGGACCTGCGTGAAGCCATTCGTGTTCATCAGGAGGTCGACAAAAAGTTCGCCAAAGACGTCGAATACGCCTTCAACTCCTCCAGATACGGTGAAACCTTTGCAAACTACAACGCTCGGCTTGGATTGCGTCGGCCCATCTACGGCTTCGGCCTGTCGTCTAACCGCCCTCGAGGGTTTGAATCGTCCCGCGACCAGCGCAATCATCCGTTCCGCAAGTCGGGGTCCATGGGCGATGTTTCCGAAGCCCTGGACAACTTTGACAGCAGCAACTATGGACAGTGGAACAACAGTGAGTTTTCAAACCATTTCTGAAGTTTGATTCTTTACTAAAATATGCTTATTTTCAGAGAAGCGGCCAAAGACACTCGCCCAAATGGCCAAGGACCTCACTCAGGGCATGTCTGCGTTCTACTTTGAAGATGGCGAAACCTAAGAAGGCTAAATCCACGTCAGCCGTACGAGTCGATCTATGATGCTTCCATGTTTACTGTGATACTGTAATTTTAAGTCATAATTTTTTACGTGTAATGTTTTTGATTAAGATAAAGTTAAAAGTACAAACACTGCTTTGTAGACAGCTAACTAACAAATAAAACTGTCATCAACCTAACCTTTCTCTGCGTTCGATAGGTCATATTTCAATGAGACGGTTCAACATGTTGAAGACGCTTCAGTAAATGAAAAACAATGCGAAATACGGAAATTAAGACTTCGAGAGTCGAATTGGCGTGAACTAATGAGCCAACTAACAGTCCGTATGTGAGCCGTGCCAATAAATAGTCTTCCACAGACGAGACGAGCAGAAGTGTTGGTCAGACGGAAAACAAATCTCGGTGAAAAAAGCCACTTTCAATGATTTACCTTGCAAGAACCCAAACTGCGAACGGTTAACACTCCTCTTAATGTGAGCTTGCAGCTACGCCATGCATACGAGAAAAGTGATGTTTTGCAAAATGTGAAGCCATGTTAAAGCCGTCATTTCTTGGGCATGATGCTGTCTTTTTGGTGACAAAAGATGAAGATTTTATACTTTTGTTCTTTATTAAAGGCAGCATCTTGCGTTTGAATTGTTTCGACGTCGTTTTGTAACTGATGGTAGTCATGGATATTACAAACTGTTTATAAAATATAAGTAGTAAAATACCAATTTTGATGGTTTTTCAAAACGTTGTGCTTGAAAACCATGAGAGACAAATTGCAAAAGGTAATTTCAAGTTTAAACTTTCAATTTTTACAGTGATTTTTGTTACCTTGTAACTCGTGCCTTCTCCACATACAGTCATTAAGGACGGTTTTCTGCAAAATAGACAGCGGTCGATTACACAACACTACTTCAGCTGTTTATCTTTCAAAAAGGGTAATCATACGTGGATATAATGTTTGCATCTTACAAAAAACTGATTAGTTTAACTTAATTGCTAACAATAAACAAAATAAAAACCGCCAAAATGTTTGTTTTGTTATCCGTATACACTGGTTTTTTCGAAAAAGCCGCCGCGCTAGCTTTGCCCTTCTCTGCGCAGCTCTTTCCGTCGTTCTGCCTGCGGCCCTGACACAGCCTGCGGCCGAGCGGCGAAAATAGAGGGTCGAAATTCTCTGCTCGTGGGAGGTCTTCACATATAGAGGGAATGCAACACAGACAAACGGTTCCTGGGCAGAGTTAGATGTATTTGTGACGAGCAGAAATAAACCGTTGTTTTTATGGCTTGGAGCTGCTATTAAGATAAGTCCCTACTAATCAATACAAAACTTGTGAAAACTTTAGAAATTAAGTGCTCCAGAATTCCAGAGGCCCGTATTGGTGTTATACGTGCAAAACTTTAGGTGGCATTCCTTAACCGCGAACTACATTGTTTTCCAAGCAAATGGTCCTTTTAGAAGAAACTGAGGTTGTATGTTCACCGGACAAATGGTACTACTCATCTAACTTCAAATAAGGAAAATCTATTAGGCAGTTTATTACTTCCGACTGCGCGGAATTTTATCAACGTTTGTCTAACTTTAAACAATGATGCCATTAACGTTTATGTGATTGACAAAAATTTGAAAGTGGTAGCAGTGTTAGGCTTCTTGTTTCTATTTTAAAGTGTTGTGCACTCTCCTAGCAATCGGTCAATTTCGAGTTTGGTGATTACTTGCTATTTGCTGAATATTATTGGCGTTGGTGCATCGGCCGGGTGTGTTAACACTATTTAAACTTCAAGGTTAGTATTAAAAAGATCTTGTTTTTTTCTAATTTGGGACCATAGGCAAGAAGTAATTGTTCCGATCAACACAACTTCACTTTAAGTGCAACACAATGGTCGTGCCGCTGGAGTACCGATAGTTAGATTAAAAATGTTTTTAAAACGTCGGTTATCTAACTTTCATTGTTGTAACCGTTAAAAAAACAATCGTTGTAATGTTTTGGAAATAAAAATACTTTCTACTCTTGATTGGAAAGTCATGTAGACGATTTAGGGGTAAGAGAACCTCTACTGAAAAGGCAATGGAATCACGTTTCAATGGATTGTCAAAGGTCTGTCGTTTCTGCACTTACACGGACGCCAACAGTGAACAATGTGCAATCGTGTGTCACAAGCACTGCAACTTGATGGTCCGAAATGATTTGCTGTTACGACTTACCAGTTTAGTTGGCATGACCCGGCTGTTATAAAATGCGACACTAAATTCACCTAGTGTAGTTGGTCTTGATGACGCATCTGGGCAACCCACAAGTGAAGACATGGTTCTCACCGCGAATGCGTCTTTGCGGCGCCAAGCGAATACAACTTTGACAGCGCGCTGATCGACTGATCAACCGATTACGCTGCCGTCGGCTCGCTTTTCTTCGCTAGACTGGCAGTAGCTTCATGTTTTATGCCTTCGATTCAAGATACTAGCCTCCTTCTCCGTCTATATTTATTTATTAATTCGCGCCGCTTCAAAATAGGATTTTCAATGTCCCTTTTTAGCTTGCCCTCCATAACCACCTCAATCACCAATGTCGTCGTCCGACAGCGACTGCAACATCTACTCCAACTTCAAAAAGTTCCGCAAGAAGATCCACAAGAGTGTGAAGGTTGAAAAGCCGAAAAAAGCTGGTTGGTTTTTGCAATTTACGTCAATGTTGAAGCGTTTCTACGGTTCCCTGTTTCAGTGAAAGCCGCCCCGAAGAAGGTTATCGAAAAGAAGAAGGACGCCAGCAGCTCGGACTCCGATGAGGACCTGGCCGTCGCCATCAAACGCCACCTGGACGAGAAGGCCGAACGGGAGCGGAAGGAGGCGAAGAAGCCGAAGCGCGACGATACTTGGGATGAGTACGATCGGATGTATGGAACTGTCAACGGGGAAAGCGTCGAGCCCATCCGTCCCATTGCTCCGGTGATCAGTCCATCTGTTCAAGCGTGAGTTTTGTGAAGTAACTCTGAATAGTTGGCATTGTTTTTGGCACATTTCAGGATGATTCTGGAGTTGAAACGCGACGAGCTGGAGACTAAAGCTGAACGCGCCCGATTCGCGGCCCAGCTTGCCGCTGCCGAACGCGAACGTGAACTGGAGCTGGCCAAGGTTGATGATAAAGAGTACATCTTCATCCTTTTGACGGTCATGGGACGATCTGAGGAGGACTTTAACGAGAACTGCAAGCTGGACTACGACAAGCAGTTCGCCGAAATCTGCATCAAATACGCCCCCATGGCCGGATGGAGCAACCCCAACGATATCATCCTTCTCTGGGACACGCCCGAGCAGTTTGTAACCCTCAAGTTCTATGAAACGCCGAAGACCCACAAAATGCCGCTCTTTAAGTATGCCAAGTTGGTCATTGTCGGCAAAGACGGTGTTCAGGCGGAGGTCCGCAAGAAGGGCGACATCAAGCTCAAGATCAACTTGGATTCGCAGCGCAAGCCGATGGAGAAGATCATCCACAAGGTTTGTTGATGTCGATAAAGATGGGTTTACAAAGTTTAATGGTGGCATTTTAGGACACTACCTTTGGCGATTTGAAGAAGCAACTCGAAAAAGATCTCAAAGTTGCTCCCTCCAAGATGAAGATCGTATTCGATGCGGAAGTGGTTGATGATGCTGAGACTCCGGCTGGGCTCGATATGGAGGAGGCTGATGTCATCGATCTGGCCATTCTGAAGTAATCTAATCGTAGCTTGTTGTTTTTGTATTGTTTTTGTTTGGTGAATGAGTTTTGTTTAGTTTTTTACTCAATAACCCAATTAATTTAATATAACCATTTTGAAACGTTGTCGTTTTCTGATATTTGACGACTTATTGTTACGGTAATCAAGCCAAAATGTATCTTTGAATCAAGCGGATTGATCATACTGTGGTCGTCAGCGCACTGTTATGTTCCGAGACAAGTTTGCGGACTTGCGGCCAGTCTCGACGGCCGAAAGCCATGCGACTTGAGATGGTTTTTGCGTCGATCCGCGTGTCCTGGAACGCGCCATCGATTGGCCAGGCCATGCAAGGCAGGCCCGCGCAGCCGACTGGTCAGTGCAGTCATTTTTGACGTGTCTCGGCTGTTGTTGTTGTCGCTGATCGGGTCCAATTTGGCCGTCATCACGAGGAAACATGTTTAGTTCTTCCAGATGTGAGTTTACACTTTATTCATTTCCTAATTGTTTTCATATTTTACAACCGTTTCGTCCTTTCAGCTCTCGGCGACGTCCGTGAAGGCAATGTTCCGCCTAGCTTTGCGTCATCACGATACAAGCCAACGAGCCACAACGCTTTCAAATCATCCAAATTCGCCTCTTCCTCAAGTTTTGCGCGTTCTCGAGGATTCAACGCGTCTCGAGCCAACCCTCCGCCGGGCAACTACGTGGCATCATCTTCCCGAACTGTGAACCCCCGCGGCGCCCTTCCCAATGCCCTCAAATCATCCAGATTCACAACTTCGATGAGCTTTGCGAGTTCGAAAGGATTGTATCCTTCTCGATTGACCCCGCCCCACCTCAGGACAAGTTCTTCTGAAGATGACGCGCCATCATGTCCTCGGGGCCCGCAGGAATCGGCTGAACTGCCTCAAGATCTGACTGAACTCCAGGCCAATCAAATCGAAGGTAATTCTCATCCTTTTTTTTTTATCAACCTTTGTCTTCAAAGCGTCCATTTCAGGCATGAGCACCGTTCGATTCGTCTTTGATGAGCCTGAACATGACAAGCCGAAGAAACAGGATCCCAAAGCCTCCAGAATGGCCCATCCTTCTTCGAAGACGTTCCAAACTTCTCGACCCTATATTCCGATGCACTCATCTTTCACGGCATCGATCAAGCATTCGATGGCCCACGCCTTGACACCCTCTGGCGGATTCGCCACTTCTCGCTGCCGGCCCATTTCCGAGGGTGACACCGGTGAATCCCAATCGACCAATCGCGATTTCCAGAAGTCAAAGCCCGGCGATTGCCCTCTGCGCCCGACGGATCCCAGGTATTACTGTTCTCAGTTCACCACTTTCATGGAACAGGAAAGCTTCACCGTTCCATCCCGATTCAAGATGTCGTCCCTGAAGCCGAAGAGCCAACCCAACTTGAAGGATCCTACGTTCAAGTCGTCCAGATTCGTCAGCATAGTGGGAGCGAAGCCGAAGTTCGCCAATAGCAACAGCAGTGTCGAGGCTACGGATGAGGGTTTGGACTTCGATTGCGATGACTTTGGTTATTTTCTTGAAAAGAGTGAGTTTTATGGTGCATTTTGAGGTGTAATGGTGTAATTTAGACAATTTTCAGAGAAACGAGACAGCAAGAAGATCATTCATGTGAACAACATCATCCGCAGCGCCTTGCTTCAGTTCTTCGGTGACAACTAACTCTGTTTTTTACTCTAACCTTGCCATTAACCTGTTTTAACATGTTTTTCCGTATATTGTTTTGACATACTGTAAGTGTTTACAAGTAAAGTTTTGAATCATTTGCTGGATTTGATTAGCGTTTTGGGGGATTTTGTTATTTCATAATTAGAAGTTACAGTATTCTGCACGTTTTTATCAAATGTCAGGTTGTTTTCACTCTTTGCTATTTTATGCCTCGATGTAAAATGTAAAAGTTTGCTCACAACCTATAAAATGGCTACCTACGCACGGCAATTGACTCATATTTGTATTTACGGCACCCCTTATTAACATTCGCACTCATTGTAAAAGTACATAACTCACGTGAATGTACTTTGAAACAGCTGCGGGCTATCATTAAAGAACACTTTTTATACTTATTGAATACCCGTTGGCGAAGCGCGCAGACTGCCAACAGCGTTGCTCACACTTTTGCTTCGTTTCGTCCACTTTTTCAAACCCGCAAAATGTCCGTCTCTCTGCACAAGGGCTTCTCGATTCAGCAATGCCATTCCGAAGACTTCTCCTACCACACTTCCCAACAGATCTCCAGCTACGCCAACCTTATCAATGAAGCATTCATGGGTATCAAGTTGGATTTGCTCGGTGTCGCTGTCGAAAAGTCGGTCGCATTCGCTGCCATTGCCGTCGGCATGCTGCGGAGAGACACGGCCATTGCCTATATTCCGAGGACGACGCCGACAGAGGCCTGGTCCGTTGCTAAGCAGTTTCGCGTCTCTGCCATCATCACCGATGCCGTTCTCGAGGGGCCAGCTCGCCCAAATCGGACTGTTTATGTGCCGGAGCTGGGCACTTTCTATGTCTACGTCCTCGACAACACCCTCACCTTCTGCAGAAATAACAAGATTCTGTTTGTTACGAGAACGAGTGGCACTACCGGAGCCCCAAAGATTGTTCACGTCCCATATGCATCCATCAAACGCAATGTCGATTACTACGCCGCAAACTTCCTCGATCCTACTGAAAACCATCCGATTCTGTGGTCGACTAGCCTCACTTTCGACCCATCCTTCGTGGAACTCTACACTGCCATTGTCCACGGTGCTGTCCTCATGATTCCCGATGCATCGTGGTATGATACGACTGTTTGGCCGGTGCCGTCGATCATGAAGACCATCGACATTTCCTTCGTCCACATGACCCCGACGAAGCTTCTAACCCTCTCCAACGCCAAAACCACGTTCTTGTTGACGAATGTCAAGCATCTGCTCGTCGGTGGAGAGGCCTTTCCCGTCGCATTCTTCAAGCAATTCAGTGACATCGACATCAAAGCAAAGATTTACAACATCTATGGCATCACAGAGCTGTCTTGCTGGGCTTCGATCAGATTGGTGCCTGAGGGCTTTGCGTTAGTTTCATTTTTATATAAAATTATATATAATAAGATACTTTCCAGAGAGATGACTGTTGACATAGGTGACCCCTTCCCGAATACGTCGGTCAATGTTGTCGATGGAAAGGTTGTCATATCCGGTCCCAAGTGCTTCGTGGACTTTACCGCCGTCGAAGAAGTCACTACAGAAGACGATGCGACGGAGGAAGATGGAGTCATATTTGTTCTTTCTAGGGTATGTTTGGACTTTCATGCGTTTTGCTTGATAAATTGAATCCGTTTTAGCTCAAACTCCGCGGTGTACGAATGACCAATGAAGCCGTCCGATGCGTCCTCGAAACCGACATTCCTTACATCATCCACGCCTGTCTGACCGATCTTTACCATGTCACTATCCTTGTCGTCGTTGTCAATCTGAAGCCCAGTGAAAAGAAGGCCATCGAGAAGATAGAAGAGAAGTGCTATATGAAACTTGAAGCTGAAGTCGAACCCCTGCAGTGTCCAGTCTGTGTTGTTGGGCTGTCTTCTGAACAGCTGACTACGAACCAAAATGGTAAGCCCGTTTAGCTTTTTTCTAGTTTTATCTTCAAGTTTTACAGGCAAGACCGACTTCGAAGGCCTAATCAAGAAGTGGCTCGAGCCCAAAAAGTGTTTACTCATTCTGAAGAACATGGGTATCGATGTCGACTGTCCGATGGATACAAAGCTGTCTACGATGGGACTGGATTCGCTGCAAATAGTCGAACTCAGCAACCTCCTCATGACCGTATTCCGGAGTGGCACCGTCGGCAATATCAGTTTGGTTCGATACTTCCAACGCCCCGATACGACCGTCGGCGATGTGGTCAATATGTTCGGGATCTACGAGAAAGGCCAGCATCAGGAATTCAAAATGCCAGCAAACGTCGTCATTACGCCATGGCACGAACTGTTTGATCGGGACGTGAAGACTTGGCCGGTGAATAGCTGTGTCGATGGCCCTGTGTATTCGTTTCAAACGTAAGTTTCAATTGCGTTGTACCAAACAAACTAATGTGTACAATTTCAGCCGTTACGTCACATCCACTGTGGAAGGCAACATCGCATTCATGAAAAAGGACGGTGATACTGTAGACTACTTCAAAACTAACAGGACTTTCTTCTCGCAACCTCAAACGACGGGTATTTACATAGGCAATGCCGACGGCAAGATTTACAAGTTTATCAGCGCTGTTGGAGTGGATTTTATCGCAAATGTTGAAATGGGTGTTACCGGTACGATGCTGCTTCATGCAGAACGGCTTTACATTCCATGTCAGGCTACCTATACATGTCATCTCGTGCGCTTGGATTTGGTAAGACAATGCTATCTTTTAAGTTTGTTTTTATCAGTTAAGTTTTAGAAAACTCGCAAAATAAAGTATCTCAATCTCGCTTCTCCAGCTCTGATAACCCCATCCATTCAAGGTGCATATCTTCATCTTCCGTGTGCCCGTGAATATGTCATTGTCTCGCTGGTAAGGATTATGTTTAACTGATAAAGCTCAAGTTAGGCTTCTTTCAGACCTCCTTCCTTATCGTCGGAAAGCTAGCCCTGTCTTCCCCCATCTTGCGAGACCAATTCTACTGGAGAGGATTCCTTCTGTCCCACGCGTTCCTCGGAAAAGTTTACATCGCCAGTACCAATGGCCGAATAGTCCGTGAATGCGGTGTTTTGCCTCCGGCAACAGCGCCTCCTGTGGTGTTTGACAACGCCCGTGCCGTGGACAGTGATATCTGGTGTCTTCCCCTGTCCAACAATCAGCTCTTCATTGTACGAGCGACGCTAACAGAAGACGATGGAGTCCGTTTTAACCCGTTGCGAACCTTGGAAATTGCAAATATTTCGGGTTTCCTGCACACTCCTGTCAAGTTCCGGAAGAAGTATTGGATTGTTATGTCTAGCACTGGTATGTTTACATTTTGTACAATGATGTCTTCACTTTTTTTGAACTTACAACTCTAAATTTCAATTTCTTTCTACAATTACGTTTCCTCTTTAGGTCAAATCTTTGTGGCCGATAACAACGCATTGGTGGGCAGTCAAGGTGATTACTGGAGGCAGTTAGACCCGATCTCAGAAGACAAGCTTGAAATTATGGGTGTTCCAAAGGTGTACGGGTCTAGCGTTGTATTTGGATCTCGAAACGATGCCGTTTTTGAAGTGACGGTCGATCTTGATGCTCTTGGCTTTTATGATTGAATTATTGATGTAAATATTGTTTAAATCCTGTAAATGGTTTATCGAGTGAAATAAATGTGTGTTACAAATCACGTTTTATAAAGCTAATCTTCTGATCGAAAGCGATAACTAAAGATGGGAATAGATAGACACTGGGAAAACCGATCAGCGTCAATAGCAATGGAAGTGTGTTGTTACATCTTCAAGCGAATATGATGTATGTATTCAACATCCAAACGATACCGTTTTTGAAACGATGGACTTTGTGATTGATTGTTTTAAATGGTGTTTCAATCCTTTTAATGGTCATCGATTGAACTAAATGCGTGTGATAGCTACTTCCGTTTGGTTTCGAACTGCAGCTAACTCGATTGAACCGTGTGAACCCAACTTTGCGTGCGCCGCTTGAAACTTTCACGCTGCCACAGGCGATTGCGTGCAGTTTTACAATTTTACTCGTTCGGTGTGTCAGTTTCATAAGACGTGGGCGGGGCCCCAGGTTCTCTTGACTTGACTTTTGCTGTCGTTTGCTTGTTACAGAACTTTTTCGATCGCGTCCACGCAGCTCGTTCTGGCCTTTGTTGGCAACCGTCTTGTTTCTTCCCTTCTTCCTTGTTGCTATTCGTGCTCAATTTCCGTGTGGTCTCTATGTTTCAAACTGTTTCTTGTCTAACAGTTTGAAACGATTGAGTTCAATGTGTATAAAAACTGATTCCGTGTTGTTTCAAACTGCGAATAACTCATTTAATGTGCGTGCGTTCGCTTGAAACTTTTGCACTGCTGCCGGCGATTGCGTGCAGTTTCGCAATTTTACATGATCGATGTGTCAATTTCGCAATTCGTGCACTGGACCGCGGGCTCTCTATACTTGGCGTTTGCGGTCGTTTGCTAGTTCCAAAACAGTTCCAATCGCTTCCACGCTTCCCCACAAGCTCGTTCTGGCTCTTGTTTGCCACGTTTTTGTTTCTCGAGCTTTTCTGTGGCTATTCGTGATCAACTTCCGTGTGGTTTCTGAGTTTCTCATTGTTTCTGTTTTAGAAGTAAAAGGCTGACCACCACCGACGACCCGCTCTCATCCTCCAGAAGACTTACAAACATCTTTTGTTGACCCAGGTTAGTTCCACATTTCTACTTTTCACTCTTTTTGAGATGTCAACGAATTCATGGTGGCATTTGTCAATGAATGCATGAACTTCAGGGATTTTGACATTTACTTATTGCACTTTATATATAATTTGTTTAACCAATCTTTTCAGATCCAAGATGAACCACAACGGCGTGTCCAACGAAGAAGGAGTCGAGCAGACGACGACTGAAGCGACTTCAGTCAACACTTCTAGCGTCGAAACCATCACAGCTGAGACTGCTACGACGCTTGATCGTGCCGAAATGGTGACGTTCTCTTCTCCATCACTTGCATCCCTGCCTACCGTTACTACATCGAGCATGAGTGATATCAGTGTCACTAGTGCCGATATCGAGACCTATAACGCCACCATCCGGAAGTATATTCCGAGGATTGCGACATCGACCACTACCACTGATGACACCATCACCAGCGCCGAAATGGTTACGTTCGACTCCACAACACCGATGTCTCTACCGACCGTTACTTCTACCTATGCGAGTACCGGAAGCTATAACGTCACGTCTGCCGAACTGGCAACGTTCCCGAGTACGACGCTTCAGTCGCTTCCGACCGCAGAAACATCGATCCCCAGCGCTCCAATGGCCACTATAACCAGCCAAGCGCCGGCCTCTCTTCCGACCGTTGCAACGTCGATCGAAAGCGCTCCTATGGCGACTATTTCCAGCCATCCGCCGTCGTCACTTCCGACAGCACAAACTTCAATGACGAACGCGCCCATCAAGACGATCACCAGCCATCCGCCGGCTTCGCTCCCGACAAATCCAACGTCCATCCTCGAAACCGAAACCGCGCCAGTTACCACCAAAATGACGGATCCTCTTCAAAGCGATGCCTTCGCGACCGATGGCTCCGAGGATACACTGGCGCTAGATGTGTACGCGCCTCCAACGGACCCCGATGACACCATCTCCTCCGTTCAGACGATGTGCTCCTTCGGTGATGCCGACCGCACCTTGGAGTCAGTCCAAAGCATCGCCTGTGTTTCCGGTTACAGTGTCACCACATCCACTCGATCCAGTTTGGCCTCACCGAAAACTGCATCTACATCATCCAGCCAAGACAGCGTCATCAACTGTTCCACCCGCCGTCAACGTGCCGCCAACGTCCTCCTATTCATGACCCTCCACTACGGTGACATGAACTTCGTGGCGAGATTGGGCATTGATTCTGACCCTGACATCCGCGGTAATCTACAGCTTTTCTTGGCTGGGTTCAGCGGGCATCGATGCGACAGCGCTTACAACGCATTCTACCAAACGATGGGTAGAGACGTTTACGAGATGGCCCAGCGAGAGTTTGTGTTTACGTAAGTTTATTCATCGTTTTTATCATTTTAACAACACACATATTTCAGATTTGAAACAAGCTTCTACCATCTTCTTTACGTCGTCCGCCAGCTCCAATCAACCCAGCCCATTGCATTCGTCGACCTTGCAAGTGCTCTTTTCGAGCTGTATCAGTTGTACTCGCACCGGATTCGGTTTGGGTATGTTTTGAGACATTTTGTTGAAACTTTACCAATGACACCGTTTCAGTCATATCAGAATGCCGCCCAATTCCAATCCACTGCGCTCGCCGAACAATCGCAATCGCCTTCGCTCCCGTTCGTCGCCTCCCACATTTGCTGATGAACACGTCTCCGCCCGTCAATTCCTCAATCAGTATCTTCAAAACCAACAAGATCAAGCAGTCTACCGCCGCTATGAAAAGTTGACCCAATACAGTCATACGGTTTAGGAATGTCATTTGTGGTGCGTGGAGTTTTTTTCATTACTAATTGTCGTTTATTGAAGTTTGAATAGTTTTCTGTTATAATAAATATTCAAAACAATCAACATGTCAACCTTGATCACTATTTTGGAGCGGGACTTGTCATGATTTTACATTGAACTTGTCATTCGTTTACGCATCTGCTGACTTTTAATGTGGGAATGTTTTGTGACAATATGACATAAAGTGGTATGCGTTTACGGGGCTTAATATTAAGCATATGTTTATAGTTTTAATATGGTATACTGTAGTTAGTTAGAAATTTGGTAATAGTACGCCATGCGAGCAACTTTTGTGTTCCATCATAACAACAACCTGAACAGAAGTCTGTTATTGTCAAAATGAACAATACAAATACGTAATTAGCAACACATGTGACGTACCAAATCACTATATCATTGACTTTGCGCGACCTGATCCATGGGTGCAAGGGCGTATTTAGGGGGGGGGTTCTGGGGGCAGTGCCCCCCCATATCCCGGATCCGTCAAAAAAGGGGTAAGGGGGGACCAAAGGTATTCTGCGGTTTTTCACGATTTTGGCGAAAATTTTTCCTTTGGTACCCCCTTTGGATTTTTTAAAAATCGCTCCAAAAAATTTTCCGGAAAAATCCCTTTGGTCCCCCCTTACCTTTTTTTCCGGATGCCCCCCCATAAAAAATTTTTCTAAATACGCCCTTGCATGGGTGGACGCCAATATTCGACTTTGCGGAACTCGACGAGCCTAAATGCGTCAATAAACACGGAAACAACCCAACAATAAACTTACGGCATGAGCTGGTCGGTGAAATCTTTCAACAACTTCGAATACTTCATCGTTTCCTCATTTTCAACAGGAAGCGAAGCTTCCGCAACATTGCAATCTCCAAGAGGCTTGAGTAAGTCGTTCGAATAGTTTCCAGGCTGATCCGTCGTAAAAGGCTTGTACACCAGCACCTTGATTGGGCCGCGGGTGAATATGACACCTTTCAAAACCAATTCATAAACCAGTCTGAATCCCAGATTTTTCACAAAGCGCATCATGTCTTTGGTGTACATCACGGAATTGATGCTAGAACGACAAACGGCTGGAAGTTTATCATCCGAGATGGGAGTTCCGACGTAGCGAAGATGCCACAAGTCGAGATTGAAACGTCGACGCAGGCGCAGTTGAACGTCAGGGCCTTCTGTTGACTCTGAAATCGGTGGATTTGACGTCTGCAGATGAGCCGATCAAATGTGTGTAAAACTTACTCATACTAAAGACCATTTCATGCTCTACGAAAGCGACGCTCACTGGATCGGTCATGCCTTTCAGACGTTCGATAAGTTGGTCCTTATGTTGATCGAGAATCGATGCGTATAGCACGGCTTCCAGAACCTCGTGATTTTGCGTTGGTATGACGTTTGTTGCATCAGCAGTGGTGTCGGTTGAAGCCATGCTGAAATGAAGGAAAATAAATTGAATCTACCACGCGTAAAAGCAGATAGATAAACTTGTACTGAAAGCCAAAACGAACGATCGACACTTCCTTTGCAAAACAACACGTGCATTATGATAGGCACGCCAAGCTACGATGACTGGCACCACTGAGAAACGCCTATTTACTGCGCATTTCCCACTTTGCTGTTGATGCTACGTTCAGACAGTCAACTTATGGCAGTTCAGTGTTTCACTGAGCTTACATCGGCCGCCGAATGACACACCGACATAGATATCGCCAGTACAACAGTAAAACTGACATTTCCAAAGTTTTGAAAATTAGCCAGAAACACCGGCGGTCGAAGGATTTCGACAGAATTGTCGGCGCAATAGCCTTTCAGTGAAAGTTTACGCTAATTGCTCTGCTGGCACCCTGGTCCAGTAAATGGCGGAAGTCATATCGAAAAAAATTCGCAAAACAAATGTCAAAGACAAGTAAAAGGTCATCATTGAAAAGGTAGAATTCGAAGAATCAAAAGTACACCTAAAGTGTGTAATAAAGTCATATGCAAACTAGCTTCATTACACTTTTGTGACGGAATTGCTTACCAAATATCATGCATCATTGCAGCAGTGTTTAACATACTCTTTTGAACAGTGCCCTCATGACAGAGAAACCTGTAAGTTTAGTTTTATTGAACTTGAAATAGGTTTAGTAATAAAAAAATATAACATAGACGTTTGTACATAATACCATAATACCGTTTTTCAATCAAAGTTGTACGAGAAACAGCTTCTTGCTAATTTGTATCCGGATAATTCAAGTTGACTAATTCATTTCAACTTAAAAAACAGATACAACTCTCCATCAGCATACCATTTTTGTTAATGTTCACAGTAACTAGCTCTGTGATTTGACTTTTAACGCATATCTGACATAGTTTTATACACACCGTTGTAAGCTGACTGAATACAAGCGGCTAAAATTTTAAAACAGTAACCTTTAACTTTTTGTGATTAACATATAGAACCGTTTTACAAATGTTAAACATGAAGTTGGTTACGTCATACAGACGTACATTACTACTTACACTCAACAAACGCAAAAAAATTTCAAAAAAACTTTTTTTTTTCAGGTGGTGCCCATTCACGTTTTACGCTCACGTTATCACCTGATTCCGTGGTGTAGTTTTATTGATCTCACACCCCAATACATACAAATTACAACGTAATATACAATACATTTTGATAAAAGTGTAACATTGGGACGAGTCTTGCGAAATGCAAAAAAGAGAGGGATAAGCAGAGTCGATTTGAAGCGAGTCGCAACTTGTTGCCGCCGGCAGGGTGCTGTGTCGGTTGAGACCATGTTTGAGTTGGTGTCGTGTCGATGGTGAGACGGAAGACAGTTCGGGCCAGATCGTATTCGGCTTCTTGGGCGGCAACGGGATGGGTTTGCCAGTAGGGCTGAGCCTGAGGCTATGCCGACTGGTGCACCCTGGAAAGGCGCTTGCAGTGACACTCGGACGTGTCAAAGTAGCCCTTTTAGCGGCTTGACACCATTTGCAATGAAGCGAAATAGTGGCACAATGGCTTACTTTGTTACTGTATTTATGATCGGGGTCTAGCTTTTAGATCACTATTCCGTCACATTATACAGGAAGAAAGTTGTCCGAACCATTCCCTCGGCGACTGGAAGTCGAATCAAACGCGTGACTACTAGTGTTGGTCGACTTTTGCCGCTGGCGTTTCATGGCCATTGGCGCGAGTCAGCAACGAGCCAACGTTTGATCCCCTCAGGGCCAGGCTGCTTTGTCATATTCGTTCAAATGAACTCCAATGACTCTGCGTCCGGCGCTTTGGGCTGGGGTTGTGCAATGCCTGAGGCCATCTATGCTCTGGCGGTGTGTGTGTGGAACACAACACGTGAGCCTTCGATGACCTCTTGGATGGCTCTTCGTGCCAGTTTCCTAGACCTGTAGGAAGCCAATCCGATGTTGTTCAAGACAGCATCATTATTGGGATCCCACGAGCCCAGTTGACCAACCACTAAAGCATCCACAGCGACTTCATAGCCACTTTGACGGTAATAGTCTGCGACAGGGGCGTACTTTCGCACTTTTGATTCCCTTTTGTCGGCAAAGTTATTACCGCCTTCGATGGAGCAAGTCAGATCCACAATGTGAACCTTCTTTGTTTCATCATCCTTGATCACAATGTCGGGGATGTATCGCTGATCGCCGACAATGATCACTTCCTCTCTTTTCAGAGATTTAGCAATTGTGGGGACCTGTGATAACCCTCGACATACTTGATCAAGGACACGGTTGTGCCTTTGTGTGATCAATCCATGATTAGATGGACACACGCCGAGCACATGCGCAGTTGTTTCGTTCTCTTGGTGGCACCTCCGGCAGCGCAGATCAATTTGCATTCCTTTGCCCATTGGAGTACCACCAAGATTCAGAAGGTCCAACCGTGCCTTGTGGACAAACCGGAATTGCCTTGGGGCGATGTACCTTCCGTCCTGTGTAAACTTGTTACTCAGGTCAGATAGTCCAACGTCTGCAAAGCGCATTCCTTGGCTTGACCGCTCTTGCGACAGGATATCCATGTAACGCAGAGCTACCCTTCTTCTAATCGATCGGTACAAGTGTCTCATGTTAGATGCATCAAACCCGCAGGTCTCAGCACCCTCCATGGCCACAAAAGCCGAAAGATTCCAGTCAGGGTCGAACTGGATTGTGACACCGATTCTTAGCTTCGAGAGATGGTCCAATGCTAAATTCAACCGGGTCAACTCAGAGCAGGCTTTGTTCCGAGCTTTCGCCGTCCAGTGCATTTCGCCGTCTCTTGATCCCGCTAGGAATCGGTTGACACGAGTGAGTTCATCGGCGTCTCCGCCTTGAATCTCCGACACCCGCTTCAGGCTATCGAGAGCGATTGCCTTCATCCGGGGATCTCTGTTGGTGAGACCTTTGCATACGGTACTGATGGTTTGCATGTGCATCTCATCGACCGCGTCTAGGACCCCTAAACCGCCTCTGGCAACAGCACCATGAATGAAGAGCGGTGTGGCTGACGTTCTCGGGAGACTGCAAATTCGCTTGACTGACAGTGTAATCACTCGGTCCAGCTCTTTCAAGTCCTTCGAAAACGGTAAGCCGTTTTGGCAAATGTATGTTAATCTTGGAAGAATAGCAATTCGGATCGCATCGATCTTTTGCGTGGGCATCAGTTCAGACTTTTCAATCTTTTGCACGTCAAGCGCACAAGTCATGATCAAGTCGTCCGGACTGAGCCTCCGATCATTGCCCATACTTCGACCAAGATAAACATACTGTTCATCCCTTCCAAGTGCGCGGATCTCTCCATTGCCGACGGCGATTGACGGCTCATCTGTGCCACAAACACCTTTGCTGAGGATGAGAGCTGCACATTTGGAAGGTTTGAATGTTATGCCAATGTCGCGAGCAATGTCAAACATCAACTGAAGTTGTTGTTCAAGCATTGGCCGACTTCTGGTGATAACCGCGAGATCATCTGCGTAAGCTATCGTGTTGATGCTCGCGCCTCCAAGCATCACACCGAAATCCGCGCACTTCTCATTTGTGATGCGAAGTAGCAGTTCCAGGCCGATGTTGAAGAGAACTGGCGATAATGGGTCACCCTGTTTGACTCCTGCTTCGATTCTGATCGGACGAGTCTTTCCAGCCTTCGTCTTCACTTCAATCGAAGCGTCGTCATACATGTCTTCGACAATCTCGATGGCAGCTTCCGGCAAGCCCAAATGTTCCATCATTTTTAGAATCAGGTCATGTGGCATTGAACCGAACGCGTTTCCGAGATCGAGGAAGGAAACCGCCAGCGCCGTACGACTTGCTTTCGCATTGCCGATGGCATCGCTGACGATTTTGATGTTCTCCGCGCAACCATTTCTCTGAACGAACCCTTTTTGGTGCCAGCTAATCACTCCCGGGAGAGCAGAAAAGCTAGCGGCAAGAAGGCCAGAGTAAACCTTGTAGATGGTTCGCTGTAACGCAATTGGTCGCCAATTCGTGAAATCATTCGGGTCACTAGCCTTGTAGATAAGGATTGTGTCGGAACTCTTCCATTCTTTGGGGATCTTTCGCGTGCGGAGACAGACCCTGTAGATAGCTGCGAGGCTTTTGCCCTGCGGATCCATCCTTCTGAGATCTCTGTATGGGACTCGATCAACTCCAGGGCTACTGTCAGGTGCGCTTTTGAGAAATTTGAACACCGCTTCCGAAGAAATGGGGTTCCAATCCTCGTCAGGTACCGTTGGTAGTCTGGGGATGAGTTCACAGAGCTCTCTGAGGCGATCACTATCTACAGGTTTGGCTTTCGCCGTGGCTGAGAAGTCCTTGTACAGTTTCTCGACAGGTATTGGGCAAGATAACGATTCTTGTTCAAGCACCACTCGCATCGCTGCGCGTTTGTTGGTCATGTATAGCTTGTGAACCGGAATCTTTACCTGTCTACCCGTCTTGAACCTTTTAAGGCGCTTCTTTGCCGTTTGCGTACCCGTACTGACCGCATTTGCCCGCTGAGGAGCTGGAGAAGGGATCTCCGCAGCCATCTGGGTCGCAATTTTCGCCACCCTTTCCCCCTTTTTCTTCACTAGCAGTTTCCCCAAGACCACAAAGCAGTGACAGATACGTTCAAATTCGTCGAATGTGCCTGAACGAGCTTCCCAGAGGCGTATTTGCTCTTCAGTCCAGTCAGATAGGACAAATTTTTGGTATTGTCGTCGCTTTGGGTCTTTAGGCGCCGGTTTAGAAGGTACTTGGGCTTTGAGGGGTACACTTTTAGCCTTGTCGCCAGTATCACACCTTTTGAGGTCCTGTGGAACAGGTTCAGGTGGCAGAGAAACTGTTGACGCGGCTTTGGGTGCAACCGGGGCGAGAACGGGTGTCGTTGCCGGCGGCGATGAGAGAATATTGACTGAATCCAGAGGGAAATCGGCCCATATATCCTCATCGGCACTAGCATTGATGCCACGTAACTCGTTGGCGGCCTGGACACGCCAAATGGGGACAAGATTCAAATCAAAGTTCAAAGACTCACCCCTCGAAATCCGTTCCGCTATCATGCACGTCAGGGGTCCACAGCTGGAGTTGTCTCGTTGCCGGGGGTAGTCGCCGTCGGTGGCCGGGGTCGGACGCAATGCACGCCTCGTCAGGAGCTGGGCCATCGCGATCAGTGTCGTTGATGTGTGGTCGTCCAGTTGTAGTCGAAGCGAGTCATAGACCATCAGTCGAGCTGGTTTTCGGTGGATAACAGCCAAAATCCAGTGGTTTGAGTTGACGAATGTTGGGATGAAGGCCGTTTTCCAGGTTTCCGAGTGACTCGGGAAAGTTGGAAGCGGGATTTCGCCCCTTTTCCGTCCACTTCCACCCCAGGCCGTTGGGAGCTTTTTGATTTGCCAAAAAACAGGGTCAACCAGGAGGAAATCCTCGGATTGACTGATAATTCGGCGTTTCAGAAGCTCCACAATGACTTCGTCGTCGATCCATCGGTCGGGATTGACAAGTCGGTCAAGCTGGTCCTCGGTGATGGTGCCCACTACATGGATGGCAGCTGCCCCGCCGCTAGACTCGCCGTCTGAGAGGACGATTTCGTCTTTTGGGGAGGCGACCACCGCCGCCGGCGGTGCGTGCGGGAGTGGGTCCTTTTCAAGTTCACGGATCGTTGGGTCGGGCTCACTTGGCTTTTTCGCGGGGAAAAGGCTTCGTAAGCCTTTGGCAACGGATTCCGTCTTCTGCTTATCGTGCTTTCGCATGTGGACTTTGAGAGCAGGCGCGGATGCAAAATCCTCGTCGCAATCTTCGACCAAACATGGGAAAGGCAGTTTAAGCTCAGGAGCATATATATATTCTCCGTGTTCGATTTCGATGTGCTTCCGGACTTCATTCGAGGCTCTTGTGGATTGCTCCAGCGTCGAAAAGAAGTCACAAAAGCGACATTGAAAGCGGCTACGTGCCCCTGGGTATGCGTGCTGTCGCGTAACGTGTGCTCTTGCGGCGGTGTCTTGCACCTTATTTCCACTTCTGCACTTTACTACGTTATCACAAAGCTCGCAGCGATATAATCGCGGTCTTGGGAGTCTGACAACCAGAACATCCCCGTCCCTCGACAAGGAATCCTCATCGGGGACGACCAAATTCGATTTGACGCTTTGGCCGGGATTTGTCATCGTTGCCGGAGGGGGTTGGCTCTGATAACGCTTCCTGGCGTCCGGATCTCCTCGAATTTGGCTTCCTCAGTACCTTGACTGACTGTCGAAGCCACAGCGGCCCTTTTTCGACTTTTAAACCGACAAAAAACGCGAAATTTAACAAAATCACGTAAATCTTGGCAGAGCGCCCGCAAACACGACCGCTCTCTATCACGTCAGTCTAACACCGACCGCTCTCTATCACGTCAGTCTAACACACATTTTTTTAGTGATAAGCAAGTTTTTTTGATACTAGCATGCGTTTCTGTGAGTTATATCGAGTGCGCGTTTTTTTTTTCATTTCTTGGGTAACTGTTGAGGACCCGAATACCAATTTACCCAAATTACCATATGTTGTTGTCCTGTGTTGTTATCCGCCGGTGGGTCTATAAATAGACCCCCGGACGATCCTAATAAACTAGTCTACTCTCGTACCAGTGTAACCCCTCGCGATACAACAACTGGCGATGACGATGAAGATTTGAACTCACGCCGACGCCTACTCCGCCACCCTGACCCAAGCTTCCAACGATCGAAAAGACGAAACCCGAGGCTGTGTTCGACGATTCCGTGTCAAATGGTTCCGTGTCCGACGATACTCTGTCCGGCATTTATTGTCTCCAACGTCCGACGAAACGAACCGCAGCACTGGAAGTCGAAAGCGCAGGACAGGTTGGTTTACATGTCTTGTCGTTGAGAACTCTCTGACTGAGACACGCCCAAATCCACACTGGATAGGGAAGTACCGTCGGAGGCCATCTCGATTGAAGGTCCAACGTCGCCCAGTGCTGACAACGGAACTCGCGAGATGGGTGGTATCATACCACAAGCCTGGGGATCCTCGCGGAGTGATACCGGCAATGCTTCGATGCCCAAATCCGTTTGTGTTGAGTGGCACCAGTTGAACTGCGCTGCGTTCTGACTTGGGATCTCACACTAGATAGGGAACGTTGTACCATCGAAGCCCATCTTGTTGCGGTCCAATGTGCATACAGCGGAAGCCTCGAGATGGAGCAGTCAACCATCAGCTTTGATATCGTCTGATATTAGCTGGAATTCCGGTTAACCAGGTAACTCTGGCCTTTTATGGTTCCGGAAGGAGAAGGTTGAAAACTGCAATAGACTTCATGTCTAGCGGTCGCAGCCGCCAACCAACAGTCTTTGGATTATCATATCCTGGCTGAACCTTCGGTTAACCAGTTAATTCTGGCCTTTCATGGTTCCGAATGGAGGTGTTGAAAACTGCTATGGGCTTAATGTCCAGTGGAATGCACAGCTCATGGAGATAGTTGATGTCATATCCTGTGAGGTCAGTGACGCAGTCATAGACGCAAAGAGGCAGCTTGGGTTTCGGATAGCTCGGGGGTTGTAAACACCTTGCATATACCGTCCCGGCAACTTTTCATACTCCTAAGAGCAACGGCCAAGGCCATGTGCACTCTAAAAGTACGATGTAACTCACACTACCAACAGGCTCATGGAGTGACGGTAATTGTGGAGATACAGTACATCATATCCCATGAGGGGTCTCTGGTAACAGAGTGGCATCCATTGCTAAGTAGCATCATCGCAGGCAACGACTTAGGACGGGAAGTCCTCGAAATGCCGCGATTGAATGCGAACGTGGATGCGGGCTTTAAGGAGTGGGAAAAGTCACTTTCTGACAGTACCATCCTTGCCAAAAGTCGAACTGCAGTTTCTGTCAGAAGCAACAGGTTGAGTTTCATGGTAGCCGCTGGCACTGTGTTTGTGATAACTCCCTGGTAGTCCTGAAGACGAGAAACGCAGTTTGCCTCAGAGATGACCTGAGTCCAAGGTTGCTGACAGTGGGTACGTCTGTAGCATTGATGGGACGGAAGGAATAGGCTCTGCGGAAGCGGGGTCAAAGTTTTGCTATGCGAATCGGCAAATTTTGGCAGAACCCGCGCCATCGTGAAACCGATGAAGGTCTACTAGAGGGCGACACGGATTGGACTGGAATCCGTGGACATCTAGTGAGGCAGGCAGTGCAGAGCAGCCAGAAAGTCAGCGGAACGTTGGCGGCACTAAGTCTCTGGAGGCACTGTGACCCTTGGTTTCGGAGACCAAGGGGGTTGTGCAGGGGGGATTGCAGAAATCCAGACCGGAGCTCGCAAGTGAAGCGAGTAGTCAGCCCGGGCCTGCACGAGCAGGTGGCAATCCCCGACACGCAGAGTAGACCCAGGGTGGGTTAGAAGCTCCAAGAACTTCCTGCGTTTTCCCACAGGAGGACTGATCATCCTCGGGAAGGTTAGGGCGGTATGCCCAGGTAACGTGGTCTTTTGACCGTGGGTGCAGTTCCAAAGTGAGGAAGGGTGGTGCAAGCTTGTTGAGGCTGCAACTTCCGGAACAACGCAACGTTACGGTGCACAACCCAAAGCCAGTCTGAAGCGTAGAGTAGGGGACTCCGCTAAAAAAGCGTACCAAATCCAGGCTGGAAGGTTAAGATGGGTAGAGATTTTAAGGCGATGACCTTAAATCCACTGGTATCTGAAACCTCTGCCTGAGGACCTCCGCAGCAGTGAGTGATGGTCGGAATTCACTTTGTCCCATACACACTGCTGTTGGAACTATGGTCCAGAAGGTTGGCTACCGTGATAACCTATCACGTTTGTTGGAATATTACTGTTTCGAGTCCCATCCGGAAGGGATTCAACGGTTATTGAAAACAGCGTGGGTTGGTATGAACGGAGTCATGACGTATCTCGCTAATACCCGGGTTACGGGATCTACACAGGGAGTAGGATCAGTGCAAGAACCATAAGGGCACGCGAGTATGACATTGTCAGAAAGTTTGACCGATCAGGAACCGACGGGGATATGCCAAACGACGCGTGAATCGACTGCGCAACCGATTAATTTCGGTACACTCCTGATGTGCAAGTACGGTGACGACTGGAAAGTGCAGTTTGAAAGTGGAGAGCAGATTTCGTTTCCAAGATAATTAGTACAGCTCAGCGCTGGAAGTTTCTGGATTACGAGTGATTCATGGTCTAGGGCAAATCTAATATCTTCAAGCCTTGATGCTTGTTGTTCCGAACAGGTCACAACCGCATGGTTGAAGCGTTGGTTATGGTGCGTTTGACATACTCGCAATGATGCAGGTCATCAGCGGAAGTCGAAACCCTATGACCATTCTGACGATCGGGCATGTGGCCCGAGTGGAGTGAAACTCTATTAGCCATCAGTTTAGTCATACGGAACAGTGTTGGTACATGATTCCGGGCTAGACAGATAAGGCGCCTCTTATTATAGCACGCATTGCGTCTGAAGGAAGAGTAAATCATCCACTCGGTGACTAGTAAGGCCCGCCAGCCAATAAACAGGGCCACAATGATAAAAGAAGCGACGCGTTTAGTTGCGACTTAGTAGTCATTTTTGGCAGACGTCCACAGTGCAATACAGGTAACCATGCCCGTTGGGTGATCCTGAAAGTCACAAGTTGGAGTCACCTGTGGCGCCCTACTGACTTTTGTCAGGAACGGAATACCGAGAGGCAACGCTTGGTAAAACCGTGAAAAGTGCAACAGTGCCGAGTAGATGCGTGAAGTGACGAATACTATGACAAGTACATATTCGGGTATTCGCGCTAGCACTACTCTGCTGATCAGAGATTGGTTGGAGATTACGTGGTGATCTCACCAATATTCTACGAAGGACTGATCAAACTGTGTGTACGCCGTTTGTTGAAGAAGAGCTGCACAAGATACTGAGGTGATCAAGTGCCCATGTTAAACCTATCAATATCGCATCGCGCGATCACTGCATACACAAAACTGAGCTCCTGGCGGCTAGTTTTGGCAGTGGGTTCGATCTTGTTGGGGGAGCTGAAGTCACTGCAAACACTCGAAATGATAACCGTGGTGGACTGACGCGTTAATCCTAGGTTGAGCTTGGTTATAATGAGCAAGATACCATCAAGTCATAGAGATCGTGTTTGGTTGTAAAGACCAAAAATGTGATTCAGGGGGAATGGCAGTTCGGTTTAACCGACCCTGTGATGACAGGTGGTCACCCCCAAATGGTCCAAATAGCATCCTGCGTAGTCTCCAACATAAGGTTCATGCCCTTTGGATGAACTTGCGGGATAACTCAAAACATGGTCGATAGCCCTCGCGGTACCGGTTTTTGAGCGAGGCCAAGGAATCACATTCCAGAGTAACGTTAGTTTCTCGAGTCAGATAAGGGTGACATTCTGGTCAGACGTGCTTCGCCTGGTCTACAATCAGGCCTAGGGGAGGCTGGAGTTTTCTTGTTTAGAGCACGGGCTTAAAACAGAGCGGACTCATCAAGCTGTAGATCCATGGCCGGGGTTGACATAGGTAGCACGGACCGAATGGAGAAGTTCTCGGTGCAAACTGGAACAAGTCTTAAACATTGGTTCAAATTTTCGATACTTGGTTAGAGCTTTATTGCTCGGCATTAAACCTATCGAGATTACATTTGTCCCACATCCAGTACGTTTGCGCAGCCACTTTCAAAGTATGCAGATGCTCTGTGACATGAGCAGAGCAAGCTTGAAAACAGTGGTAAGGTGAAGAGGAGGTGTTAGCAGCGAGAAACTCCTTCACGTGTGCATTACTGGATGGAAACTCAGTGTTAGAAGGCAGACTGACACATCTACATGATCGGAACCAAAGGTGAACAAGTTGTCGGCATACAGCCGTTGGCCTTGTCCCGGACCTGACCCCTTCGAATTGCGTGGTATCATTCGGGAACCAGCAAATAGAAGGTACGTTGGCATTCAAACCTAATCTGCTATTAAAGGCCCTGAAGGGGACTTACGGCGTTGTGGTGATGAGTATAACGTCAATGGTCAGAGGTCTGGAGAGTTCCATCGACATTATCGGGATTAACTACGGAAGTGCAAAGCTGCGTGCTAGTTACCTACAGTAGCCCATGATGGTCATGTAGTATGTGGTCACTAAAGGTCGAGGATGAAAAGTATGAACAGTCCAGAACTTCGCCTTAGCCTAAGAAGCCGACAAGCAAGAAATGCTAAAAGTACTGCTGTCGCAACTTGTATGTCGCGCTACTCTGAAGTTCGTTGGGTGACGAACTGGAGGAGGGAATGGATGGTCACATTGATGCTGATTTGAACGCTAGAGGGCGTGAAAATATGTGGCTCATGTAAGCCAAAGTTCCGTAGCGGATACATACTGCGTTCTTTGCGGCGAATGCTCGTCTGGTAGGATGATTGTGGTGACTTTTCGGAACCACCTAAAGCTCTATGAGAGCAAGGGGTGGACGTATGAAAGGTAACCTAATCGGGATATCCTGCAGTGAGAACTGCCACTAAGAAAATGCTGATAAGCATTCTGGTGAAGCCTCAACGCTTATGCATCTTACGGGTGATGCTTGGCTAGAGGGCGCGCCGAGGTCAGTAAGTAAATGGAACGTTGAACAGCTGGACCAGAGGGCGAAACCAGTCGGGTTGTCTGTAACGTACAGAGTGACCCTAGATACAAAACCCGAATGAATGCGGCGTTCATAAAAGACGCGTATCCAGAACACTCCGAGACATTTGACCCAGCGAAAGAGCAGAGTCTGAACCACCTAAAGCTCCACTGGAGCAACGGGTGGACGTAAGACGAATGATGTAACTTCGCTAGGTCATCGGATCGACGTGACGACGTCAAAATGAGATTGTAACAGGAACACAAGGACGGTAAAGCACGACGACAACAACGATGTTATGCTAGTCGACAAGCGACTAAGAGGGCGTGTTGAGGACCCGAATACCAATTTACCCAAATTACCATATGTTGTTGTCCTGTGTTGTTATCCGCCGGTGGGTCTATAAATAGACCCCCGGACGATCCTAATAAACTAGTCTACTCTCGTACCAGTGTAACCCCTCGCGATACAACAGTAACGCACACAGCGTTGACGATTAAGTATTGTTGCAGTCTGAAACAGCAGCTACCCCGTCCGGCCTTAAAACTTTCATAAGGACCTTGCGCCTTTAAGAACCTTAAATCGATCTTGCAATTTTCCTATAAGGTTCCAAGGTTCCTTACGGCCATTAAGGACCTTAAATTCACCTTGCAAGGATGTCGAGTTTCTGCAAGGTTCTTGCTCCCTGTTAAAAAGTTCCTTAAAATTTGCTTACTGAGTTTCCTAAGGAACTCGTAAGGCCGGACGGGGTAACATTCAGTCTTATAGTTGTATTAGTCAAAAGTGATGTATTGATAAAGCAGCACAGATTTTAGAAGTTCAATCAAATTTCCAAGCTTCATTGTTTCAAAACATTGTAAACTGTACACTGGTATCTGTGTTTTTGGTGTATGGGTTTACTTTTCACTTTATTCAAATGCGGGGGAACCTGTATCTGTAGAATTTGTCGAAATGAGTTGTCTCTATGAAATTCTATTTTACATTTTCAAAAAAGTGCCAGCAGCAACACTGTATCTGATCAAATTGATCGTAAATGTGTACAAAACAGACTGCTTGTGTCTCAAACGAAACATCCCGTTGTTTGTCCTCATCATTGATTTCCAGTACTTTCAGTTTTTTGCATTGATTATCAAATCAATGTTTTAGGCGGTGTAGTCAATAATGGGTATCCAATTTTCACTTTGTCAAACGTTCATTATTACTAGTAAATAGATTTCGCCGCATTTCATTAATATATTATTGTTACATAAGATGCGTGACGCAGGCGTTACGTAAAATAGAAAAGACGACAGAAAGTAAAATAAAATCTGATAAGAAGATAACAAAAAAAGCAAAATTGATCACTTTTCAGGAGAAAAAGGAAATAGCGGGTCGGATCCACAGTCACCGGAAGGACAGTTACAATACAGACATGTCTGATGCAGTTGTTGCAATGACAAAACGTGAGAATGATCCATAAACTATCAATATTATAAGCAAAACATCAACAAAAAACTAAAAACGTGTTATGGTCAAATGGGGATGGGAGACAAAATTAAACATCTCAAGTTTGTTGCGGAAAGATGACGGGAACAAAAGTAAGAAGTGTTCAGACTATGAGAGATTTTAGGTAACCTAGCAAAAATGGACAAAATGGCGATTTTACTCGTTAGGTACTTTACTTAAACAACTTGAGCCTGAGCAGAAGCGCCTTTTGAGCGAAATCTTGCCGCCTACGAAATCGCTCATTTCTGACTAGGCAAGAATCTGGAGGCGCAATACGACTATTCCAAATCTCATTCTAGATACGCAATACAAAAAGAAGCAAAAATTGGGGGGTGACTTGGAAGGGACATGGAAATTAGTGAAAAATAATGGAAAACAATGGTTCTACAGCCGGAAGAAGAAAAATTCTTATCAGTACTGCGCCATAGTATGAAAGAGTTTTCTTTTCATAAAATTGAAGGTGCAAGCCTAACAATAATAGTCTAGTTCATCGTTGCGCTGTCATCTTGCAGGCTAGCTCTTCGAGTTTGATTGCTTCGCGTTGTTCTGATCACGACGGGGTGTCGGTGATACGGACGGGCTTTGTGTGGGCGGTGTCGATCCGGCAGAAGTGTTCATCGGTGGCGGCATGCGTTCGTTGATCTTGTCCAGCTTCTTGGCCTCCTCGAAGGATTGGATCTTATGACCCGGCTCGAAGCCTTGTAGGGCTGAAATGGCAAAAGTTAGCTTTGTTCAAGGGAAAACTGTCATCAATATCCATTGATGATCAGTGAAAGTGCCAATAAACTGGCCATTACAGCAATCGCTGTATCTGTGTGACTTGACTTACACTCTTGAAGAGCTGGCTTGCCTCCGGATAATAAGCCTTGCGGCAGTTTGCCGCTGGATAAAAGTCCTTTGAGCTGGACGACAGTCTCGCTCTCTTGCCTAATAAATGCGCCATTTTTGTATAAAATACGGAATTGTCGACAAAAAGGATTAATTGCAATCCAAAAAAACCGAACAAAAGAATTTCTTTCTGCGGTTAGTGCACTAGCAGCAAAATACAACGCAACTTTTGTAAATTCAAGGCTTTTCGACTATGCATATTGGACAAGGACGACTTTTTGTTTTTAGACGCGGTCAAGTCACACAGCGAGAGCGGTAATGGTAGTATAAGGCAGATAACTTTGTTTTTAAAAATATATTACCGTCTTGTAGACCTTGGCGGCCAGTCTGTAGGGTTCCCATCGGCAGTGTGCCGGTCGGCGTGAGACCTTTGAGTTGGAGGACAGACTCGCTTTCCTCTCTGCAATAATCAATCGACATGGACATATGTTCATTAGTTTATCAAACAACAAAAATAGGCTGAATTGAATGCGGCGATGTTAGTTCTACATCTAAACTTTTCTTAAAACCGAGCTTAATGTTGAAGCTTCTTAATTTCATATGGCATTATATACAAAAAAAGTTATGTATCGCTAACTCCCTTCACCATTAGAACAAAGAGGGTTACTGATAAACCAGTCCACCAAAATAAGTGTGAACAGCAAACAAAACTAGGTTTTTCCGTAAATAATTTCGAAAAGACATACCTGAGAACCGAGAATGTTCGAGCCATTTTACCGATGGCACGGATCTTGTGACGAATGACTTCCTTTCGCGCTTGTGGAATGCCACCTAAAATGAATATAGTAAATAGCTGAACAATTGGAAATAGATAGGACAAATAAAGAGCATTGCAAAAAAGCAAAAGTGTGTGATTCAAAAAGGGAATAGGACAGCAAGTGCAGGGAGAGCACTAATGTGTGATCTACCATACTAGGAAAATGTGCCGACATGGCGTAAATATGAAAAATAGATAAAGGCAAAATACAGAACTAAACGACAGGTGTTTTGGTCAGTGCAATTGGAAGAGTACTATTTGAAAGGTATTTACTGTACCTAGAGTACTGTGAAAGCAAAATACGGTGCACTTTGAAGGATACAGGAAAGAACGAGTGCATTGCTAATGTTTTTGTTGTAAAATTTTAAAAGTTTTGTTTGCAAAGTTACTTATATAAACAATTACTCAAGCAAATCGACAAAAGCACACATAAAGCTATAACTAATAGTTATGCACAGCAAGCAGGCAAGCACAGCAATCTTAATGACGGGTAAGAGGGGTTAAAACGATATCGACGGTCAGTCGAATTTGTTACAGTTACAGAGGTACAGAAAGTTAATGGTGATTGACCGTATTATATCGTTCCAATTAATGGACGTGTTTTGTAGAGCCGGGTGAGAGTGGTTACACACTAATCTGTCTAGAGAGGCAAAATAAAACAGAGGAACGCGGGCAAGCGGTCAACCTTTATGGGACTAGCACATGTTGACTTACCTTCGGAGCCTGAGAGGGGGTCACATGAAAAGTGTCCATTATTACTTGTCAAATGGGTGGTTTTGGTTTTGGAATTTTTGCATGGTTAAATAATATTAATGAGGGGGGTCCAACTTTTTACTATTTAGCTTACATTAGTAAATACCAAAACCCCGTGTAGGTGATGTAAAGTGAATTGTTACAGCTTATCTTGCAACAAATAAGACAAATGGATTGCTTGCAAAAGAGTTAATTTTAATTTGGTGGTGTTGCAGGAGCTATGCAAATGCAAAGGGGACACTCTGGGTAACGCGTTAGTTTTCGGCATACCACTACAGAAAGTGAGGAAACGGTTTTCTTTGTTTTACAACTCTGATCACATTCTTTTCTTTTTCGAAAAATGGAAAACCTGGTTTTCATAATATAGCACACGCTCACTCAAACGCAATCAATCCACACATCAAATTTTTGGATTTTCTTGACTCTTTTGGACATGGTTTTTGAATCTGATCCGCAACATCGGCGCCGCATGCTTTGATCGTAACAGAAAGCGTAATAATGGAAAGGTAGGACTTAAAAAAACTCAGGCACACGACACTGATTGTGCACATGAAATGACTCCGAAAACTGAGTACGAAAAAACGACATCACTGATTTGCTTAGCAAATTTTGAATTTAACGTAAATTTGATCAATCGATATTAGTACATCTATGTGAACGTATATTTTGACAATTCACATAAAAAATGCCTCTTGTAACGTATTTGTTATCTCAAAAAGCCACCTTAAAAAGAGCACAAACGATAGTTTAGAAAACGTCTCGCCTTCAAAAAAGCAACTAATTCGTAAATGGCCACGAGCAACACTTATTCTTTCACACACAACTCTTTTAAAACATACAGACGTACATTCTTTTTGGAAATTTTACATTTACTTTTTTTTGACTCTTCAAATCTTAGAAAGTTGTAATATCTAAAAGTAGTGATGCTAAAAGTGCTAGCGCAGTTGGATGGCGAAAGTGGGAGCGGATAGGATAGATTATAATTCAGAAAAATAGATTGGCGTGTTTGCAGAATACTCTACGGTTCATAGTACATGGATTATATGATAAATTGGTTCAAAAGATTTGTATAGTAAAAATGTTGAGTACATTTGTGGAAAACAAAACCAACCTTCGAATGTGTCATCGACATCGGCCATGAGTTCGTCATCCGAACAGATGTTCAAAATGTGGACAAGCATTTCCGTAACTGAAATAGACGAACTTGAATTTGGGGATTTATCGGACAAGAGGAGGAAACCTACCTTTTTCGCCAACAAAGGGCAGAGACCAAGTGAAAACGTCCATGAAATTGGGCAACCAGTAAGGATGAGGAGAGTAATTAAACTGGCGAATGTTCATCACATTGTTTTCGTATTTGAGAATTGCCGCTGCAAATTATTCAAAAATAAGTTTTTGCACTCCTTTTGTACTTTGGGAACAAAATAGTCTCAAATTATGAACTCAAAATGGAGATCATTGCATTTGAAACACTGTTTTGTACTGTAGACCACAAATTCCAATAAATTTTGTATAAACCCACCCTTATTGTTATATACATCCAAATAATTAGGGGCGCTAAATATGGTTATGAGCGAAGGGAAGCCCGTTGCTTGAGATTTGCGATACATTCGGTAGCCTGCGTCTTGAGCCTCGTGGGCGCGAATAATTGACAACAAATTGTTATGCTGCAGGAAGTCGCAGCATGCCGCATAACTGTAGAAGTAGGAACACCCGCGCACAGAGTTGTGAGAAAATTGTTCAGCGTTGCGTTCATTGCCAAAGTCTTCAAGAGGATCTGACCACAAAAGGTCACACATGGGACCGAATGCCGGAGGCTCCTTGAATCGGTCAAGCTGCAATTGGTCATTTTTATTAAAAATTGCGTTTACTTGGTTATTGTTGAGTGTCTTACCCTCTTAATATCATCGAGAGTGTGAATCTCGGGCGAAAGACCGCCGTGAACACATAAAAATTGTTGATTCATGAGAGCCGCGAGCGGTAGCGCATCGAACGACTCCATACACGCATCGTAGACTCGTTCGGAATATTTAATTTTACCTAGAACAATGGCAGTTTTTACTCACATGTCTGATAATTTTCGTTGTTATGCATGGAATGCCATTGTATTTTTTGTCTGTTTTGCATAATGTGCTTAAAAGTACTTACATTCTTGCTTGAACGTAAAATACTCAGTCAGATGACGACATTCATGGTTGCCGCGTAGTAAGAACAACGTGTTGGGGTAGCACGTTTTGAGTGCCCACAAATACAGCACGCATTCGATCGAAAAGTATCCACGATCGACGTAATCGCCCAAAAAGAGGTACTTTGTAGTGGCTGGCGAGCCTCCAACTTCAAACAACTTCATCAAATCGTAGAACTGGCCATGGATATCGCCGCATACTGTTACGGGTGCCTCGATATCGAGCATTGTCTTTTCTTGACGGAATAGGGCAGTGCATTCTGAAAGGAAGCAATAGATGATGAATACTCTTGAGAATGAGACCCCTCGTAAAATCCTCAAATGAGCCTCAAGGGGATTCGCGGGAGCTACCAACCGTTAATAATCCGAAGAGCTGCTTCCTCCTCGATGCGGCCTTCCTTTATAAAGTGATCCTTGAGTATCTCGGAACGTGGTTTACCCGTTCTGCGGTCGTAGACATCATCCACGCCAAGACGTTCGCTGATCGGAAATTGAACGCCTGCAAATTAGAGTTGTTTGTTTACTTCAAAGTGAGTGCAAGTGAGACTTACTCTTGATAACCCGTTCCTTGGTCGATCGCGCGTTCGCTGACCGCGCAGCCGAAGCCGTCGTCGTTGATGACGAATCCGCATTGCCGGAGGCACTTGTAGATCCGCCACCACCGTTAATATCACCACTGCTTGTAGCTGATGCCATTATTGATGCAAGGACCGATTTGATGGACACCTTACGAGACGCGACCAAGAATTAACCAACTTCCGTAGATGAAAGTGGTAGTTGCACACGGGTGTCAGGAAGGGCTTTACTTCTACCGTGTAATCTGCAGCTGTCGAGATGTAACCTCGTAGCAAAACCGAGTCGACTGAACGACGTTGAAGGTGCGGACGAGATAAGGAATAATAGGGAGTGAAAGAAGCAAGACAGACGAAAGAAACGACACAAAACGAAGTATGTGTATGGCTTCTTTTCGACGAGTAGTGTTGCGCGTGCTTACGTTTCGTTTAGCCTACACTTCCCATGACAACCATAGCTGCAGACTGGGTAACCGTTGTAGTCGTTGTTGAAGGACTTGCCGTAGTGGTCGCAGAAGCCGAACCCTAATCGTGCACTGAGTCGTGCCCCGTCTTAGATAGTCAGAAGAGGACAAAACAAGCGTGTAGAGAAAGGGCCGTGAGCTTCGTTTCTCACTTTTTTACTCCTGTCTCCGTGTTACTCCGGTTTAAAATCTGCTTTGGTGTTAAACAGCAGGAGAGGGATTAGCCGTGGTCTTTTCGCGACGATGTATGTGGTTGGCGTCCACTCTGAAATTTTATAACTTATTCGGATGACACTGACACTCTTACGGCGTTAACAACTAGAGAACAAACACGACCTGGAATCACGGGAAAACGAATGATAAGCGGTCGTCAAATGCGAGAATAGCACGTTGCACGTAATAAGGATGAGTACAAAAAAAACGGTTGGAGCACGGGGTGGTCGACGGGCAGCTACGTTATGACCGTCATAATCGCGGAAAATCAGTCAGAAATAGAAAACAACATTGAAAGTTGTTACGAACAATCGATAGTGGAAAGGGGCGCCGCTGTTCTAGTGAATTTCACAACAATGTGAAAATTCACACCGGTATGCAGCGAAATGGTGTTCTAATACGATTTGGGCCGTGAAGTCGTAAAATTAGCTTGCATGCAACTGTACAAAACGGAATACGCTTTAAGACGGAAGTGCGCCACAGAAAGATTGTATTCGATTCCAGTCGGCTGACGAGGTACCGAAAGGCTATGCATAAAGCACGAGTTCGAGTTGCCAGCGACACCACCGAGAGTGAGTAAGACATTATAGCTATAGTATTTCATCACGGAAATCGGGTCCAGGTGGCACTACGGAGGAAGGCAATCGGAAAAGGATTACCGGTGTGGCTTTTCCTTTCCTGCGCACTTGGCTTCGGTGCGATACCTTTGACAGCCGCAGGGTAGTGACACATTTTACCCATGGCATCCGAACAAAGTTTTTAGCTCAAAGACCACGATGGCAGGCCTGCCGAACTTTTAGGCAGATGCAAAAAAGTGAATAAGGCCTGTGAAGGTGGTCACGGAATTTAACTACATCGTGTCTTGTTGCCGAGGGGGACAAAAAGCATGTTGTGAAGAATCACATAAGCAAAGTTCGTGTGAAACGACGGACATTGCTAGCTGCCGGACATTCACAAAACAACGTCCTATCCCGCAAGCTAGCTAGTCCGAGTGTTGACGGCGCCGCCAGTAGTGACGACGCGACAAAAGTCCGCTCGACGTGCATCGTACCCGCAGGGGATGTCAGTCTCGGCCCTTCGGTGGCCAGCTAAGCAGCCCCACAGCGTTTTTTCACGAAATGGCGAACCGGGGGAAAAGGCGGAGGGTAGTCATCCACCCTTTTTTCAGCCGGCTTAACGGCTAACTGAGCTGTTGTCCGCCCTGCCGCCGGCGGCACTGTTCTCGTTGCATTTTTTTGCCACGAAAAGCCGACGACGCCGAGAGCGTTGCCGGCTACCGCGGGGCTTGTATCTCCACCCACTTTCCACGCACCCCCGGCTGGGCGAGATAACTTTCCTGGCGCGGCTCACGTATGTTGCCTGTACATACCACTTTGGCATTGCTTCTGTACCACTTCGGAACGTTACAAACTGCGATTAAAACTCACATTCAACTAAGGCTTTGTTCCGTTCTGCATTGTAGTCAACAATAAATAATCTCTTGCAGCACGTGTCAGCGGAAATCGGCGTCCTTTGAACGGACCCTTATGTTTATCGCCGGCAATTGAATGATCAAAAAATGTTTTCCTCAACGAGGAAGCTCGGAAAGAACACTTGTTGTGCTTTTTAAAATGCCCCCAGCTTCGAGAAAAGTTCAACGCCTTCTCAAAAGTGAGCCAAAGACGACAGGAACCATCAAATTGACTTCTCCATGGCTTCGACTAGTTACTAGTCTCATTTTTTAACAAGTACTCAGTCCAAAAAGACCAAAAAGGGTTAATTAACTTTTCGACAACATTGACTGTTGCTAGTTTCTTGGTAAGAGAGAACACGAATGCAAGTGGGGGATCCCTTATTGCACTTAGCTGGGGGAGGCTCTCCAAACACAGGCAGGACTTCTGCCATGAGGACAGGCTTGCATTTTATCTTCCTTGTTTCCGCCCTCTTCTATGCCGCTACAGAAAGGACGAGTTGAGAGGGTTCGCGAAAAAAATGAATTTCACATCAGACACGCCGAATAGTTGTGCCTGCACGGGAGCTACGTCGTCTGCAGCTACGCCTTCATTGCGAACGGAATGACTTTTTTACCACCGACAACTGGAACCATTGTGTGGTAGTTAGCTTTTCACATTCGGTGTGTGCAAATGCCATCAACGACAATGGCACGGGGGAAGCAGCAACAAGGCACTTTGCTAGGCTCTTGAGATGCGATGGAGGAAATTTGGAGGCAGAAGCTCGGACAAGACACAAAAAGACTAGAAGCAGTATCGAAAAAACCGAAAGAAATGGCTACTGGACCTAGAGCAAAGAAAAAGGGACCGTCTCGTGTGCTTTCAGACAAAATCCCTTTTAGCGCATTTGGTCGCACGCGTGAAATTAGTCGAAACAATATCTGAGAGCTTCGTATCACGACGACGGCTAAAATGCGCTTCCTGGACGGTGGTAAAACGGGGAGACCACTCGGCATAATACCGTAGTGATGCAACGATTTTAGCCGAGATGAATGCAAACAGAAATATGTGTATGAAGCCAGACAAGTTGCACAAATCGGAAAGAACTAATGTAAGTATATCTGTGCCACATTGCAGCAAAAAAACCCGAAAAAACTGAAAGCCGTTGCCGCGACGAGTCTTACAGCTATAGCAAAACATCTGTGCCTGATTACGGGATTGAAGCCAAATGAGAGTGAAAGCGACACGACAAAACCTCTCGCCTTGCTCAAACCCAAATGTCCACTAAATCTTCCGAGAGTCCATAAACCTCACATGGCATCGAGGCCCGGGAGAAGCGTATATTTATAGCACGGCTGCCACCATACTGCCACACCTAACAAGCCGTAAACCTATGAAACTGCAGCCGCTGCGTAACTAATGAAAGCTGCGCTTGACGGTTGTATTAACTTTTTTCACTTTACTCCCGCTATTTTTGATATACTTAAAACAGATGTTTTGGTTAAAGTAAGCAGCGAAGTATAGCACATTCGGTGGATTGGATTTTGCCTGACATTTAGTCTTTCAATGTGAAAATGTGTAGCGCAGCACTAAACATGTGTAAGTATTCGTGGCAGCTATTGCGGTCTAATTCCCTCTGGGGCGGGAGATAATCGGCTAAACGACACATTTGTCGCTGCGTAAGGTTAATTAATCTGTTGCCAGGAAGATGATAAAAAGATAACCGTAAGCGACATGTACTAATGATAATTTGTGTCCTTTTCAGAGTTTACAAAGCTCAATAAAAAGGATATGTGTTCATTGAATTCGGGAAGAAAGGATATCCTCTTCAACCCATTCAAATAGGGTAATGAACATATATGCAAGCACACCCTCATACAGGAAGAAGGAACGAATAATTACGCAATTTCGGTCATTTACCATGAAAATGGTAAAAAGCGGCGCTCCTAGGGAATGCATGCATATGTGGGTAGTAGATTACATCATTACAATTCTACATAAAACGCCCTCTTATGTATCCCAATGCTATGTATACTCACATTGGAAGCGCAGTTTTCCATTTTGCCGCAGGTCATTTTGTTGTTTATTATTAGTTTTAGATTGTAGCTAAAATTGAAAGCGCCTGCCGATTTTAGCTAAAAACAAAATAAATTGTATGGGAAAATAAATCGCATTAGGCGCACACATTCCAGTAAATTATGTATGACGAGTCATACTAAATGGAGTGATACTGGAAACAGTCATTCAGAAAATGTTATTACAGTTTAAACTGTTTTTGTAACGATTAAACGTGCTTTGCAATTACCTAAACGGGTAAATGCTTCCTGTGCGCGGAGTAGGTTTACGGTGCAAAAGGTTTTATGCACCTCTGGCGGGTTTTCTTTTTACAGCAAAACCAATGTAAGCTGTACGTGCCTTGTTTATACCATTAATTTCACTCGCGGGACTAAGCGTGCCATACTAGCTGAAGTGGAAAGCAAGGCTGATTGTTTTGCAGGGTGAATTAGTTGACGTGAACAACCTTCGGAACTGGTAAGTATGTAGCCCCAGCAGGACTGACGTATTCAGATAGCCTGGAACACTACTAACACCGTTGCACCACATATGGCGCTGGTTCGAGTCGACAAAATACGAGTGAGAGTCCAATAAACGACAACAACGCTTCGGACAAGTCAAGCGTTTTTTTCTTCACTTTCGTGGCTACTCGACACAGGTTTTTGTGGTTGATGCGAGCATGAACAATGTTGGGCGCAAGTATTCAACACCTGCGGCTGTTTGAGAAAAAAAAACATTCATCGATGAGCAACGCCATCAACAGCAACACAACACCCTATTCGGGAGCCAACAAATAGATGAACTGACGCTGCCTTTAGGCTTGAATACACCACTTCGGACATTTTGTGCAAAAGCTGCTTCTGGACAAAACGCAAAGATGTAAAAAGGAGTAGACAGAAGCGTTAAACGGCGTAACAACTGGGGTGAACGATGTCACCTCGTGGCAGGAGGCAGTCTGCGGAGGTGTCAATGGTACACGTATTATGTTTATCAGGCGTCAGACAAATACGTGTCCTTGTTCGACAGGCTTTGCATCTGTCTCTGTCTTCTTGCAGGGATTCTATGTTCCTGAAATAAATGGCATGATTGAGGGACGGAAAACTGGCGCGGCAAACATGTAATCACGCACGATATAGACGGCATTTTGTCTGGAGGTTGGAAAAATGGGTATTGGAAAACTGCAAAGCGTAGGATATTGGCAATCATGTCAACAATGGCAGTTTAGAAATCTAATTTATGTTTGTAGCTGCGTTCCAAAAATTGCAGTGTTGGTGGCACGACATGGCTTCAAATTTGTTGTTAAATTTGTAATAAACATCACGTAAAGTAGTATGGGTTACGTGATTAAACAAACTTGACAGTTTTGAGTTTCCTATTCGACAAATGGCTTCTTTCTTTGTTATGATGAAGACAGCGTCGCACGCGAAAAGGGTAAACGGAAACGAAGAAGCGCAGCGTAAAAAAGCGCTGCATCATTATAAAGGATCAATGCCTAGTTACCCCGACCAATAAAACCACGAACGGAGGAAGACAGGCTACAACAATGACAGCACGAAAATGCGTAAGTTAAGATGCCACCCGAAGGCAGGCAGCGAGACTGGTTGCGAAGAAGCATGTCGTCGAAATCTTAGACCCACGTGAGTGAAGCATTTTTGCAAACAAAGTTTCATCCCCAGAAATCAACGCCAAAAGACGTATGAAAGTAGGGAGCGGCTCACGGCAAGTGTTAGACCAAACGGAATCGAAACTTCAGATGAAGGCACTACTACGGAAACGTTAACGTTAAGACGCTTCGAAGAAGTAGCCGAAGCAGCAGGGGTCGTCGTCTTGGAGAGAGGGGAACGTTCGAGAGGAGAAAGATTGAGTGCGTGAGTCTCAAATTTATCTATTCCCAGAACTAACTGACGGGGGCATTTTGCCGCTTTTCCAGCCGGTAGTGCTTAGGGCCGAAGGGAACAACGTCCTAAGGATACCCCTGTCTGTGCCCGATTCCAATCAGTCAATGCAAAAGCCAAACAACGAATGAACAAGTGGCAGAAATCAATTTCGTAGTAGCTCGATCAAGGCACAGCGCTTCCTATGTCGCGGCCTCCGCAATCTGTCTTGCAAAGTAAAACAATGGGATCCGTCGAATAAAAAACATAGGAGTCGCCGCCAAAAGCCTTGAAATAGGACGGACGGAAGTAAATTTAAAGGTTGGCAAAACAAGATGGAGTTTGCATGCATATAAAATAAAGGCAAAAATCAACAAACCCTGTTTTCACTACCATCAAAATAATGGTTTCATGCATGAAAACACTTTTGGCGTACAACACTGCTTTAAAATTACAAAAATGACTGACACACTTTTAGGGCTTTAAGGGTGCACCCTTATAACCCCATCATCAAAATTGCATTTTTGCTTTTATAATGTGAGATTGTGGTAATAAATTAGGGAAACTAAAGTAATGAAACACGAGCTAGGTCTCCTCTTCACATTTTAAAATTACTTTGATCCGGGATAAAGAACGCTTAAAAATAGTGAGGATACAAGTGCGCACATGACGAGAATTAAACACTTTCGGAAACTACAATGATGTTGGTGATAGCATTAAATGTTCAAACGACGATGAAAAACACAAAATGATGCACCACTTTTATGCATGTAAGAGCGTTGAATACGAAAGTAATAATCAATTCGGCAGCTGACTCTGATGAAAAGTTAATGAATTGAGTCAACAGAAGGCACGGCAAGAAGGTAGTTTTTCACCTTCATGCAACGCCGAAGCGTCAGGTGGAAATCGATTAATTAGGATTAGCAAACCTAGTCATAGACCTCAATGATGAGGGAGTAAAATAGCACCGGATGGAAAGTTAAACCCTGCGTAGGCGGCTTAGTGAGTGCGTTTGAACATCAACAAAGAAGATGAAGGGCAAAAAGTGCGAAACAACGTGACAAACTATTTGAAATTGATTTCTTTTTACGTCGTTCACGACGAAGTTTGAATTGCACATTTCGGCTCGAAGCTAATGCCTAAGGCAGCCCTTTCTTTTTGCGTCTTGTTTGGCTTCGTGTCATTTTCGGGCTGTCGGTTCGGCACGACATGGGATTCTTTCGTCTTCTTAAGACGACATCAGACTCTCGAGCAGATAGGCGGGCTGTGGCGTGGCTTTATAGCTCTCATTCGGAGGTGTGCCACACGGCGCCAGACAACTTCCGTCGGCTATTGCATTGCAGTCGGCTTTCCTTTTAAAAAGAATCATAGAATGTCGGGGGCTTGAGTTCATGCCTTAATGCACAGTACAATTTTTGACCAAAAAGTTATGTGTAGAAAAGGGAAAACACTAAGAGACCAAGGTCAATGATCTTGTCATATAAAAACCGCAGAGACTAAAGGTAGCGCAAATTTGTAGGAGCAGAAAAAAATTATCATTTCGACAAATTGGTGTTTTTGGAATAAACAACGGAAGGTGACTAGCGTTAACTCGGAACAATTCGGCCAACTGTCAAATATGCACTTTTTGATTGCACATACTTTGATACAATCAGTGTAGTTTGGCAGACGTTGTAAAAAGTTGAAAGGTAAACAAATCGATCCCCACAAAATACGAGGCCCCATTCCGATTAGATCACATGAAAGATTTGCACCCAGAAGCAGGAGATTAAACAAACCGCACTGAAAAAGTTCAAAACCACTTTCAACGTAGGCAAAATGCTGTAAAAAAGTGGCAGGTTGCGTTGGACCAGCCGACGGATAATGAAACGACGACCGGTTCTGGCGGTTGAGGGGTTTGTACAAGTATAACGATCAACAAGTTCGCATGGACTACATTGTTCTAGTTTACTTACAACGCACTAACAAAAATGTTCACATCCATATTAGAGCGGAGTGTTATCAACTGCAGCACGCCATTTTCAAAACAACCCCATTTAATGATTGAAAAACAAATCAAAGTGGTGATCGGCGTGAAAGTTCTCACTGTCACGCGGAATATGTGTGATAAGAATTTTCGCAGTTGCAAAAAAATTTGCTCTGTCGAATAGAGTGAATATTTTTTTCAGTCGACACAACTTTTGTACAATGTGAATGTGAAAAGATAATAGAAGGTGGAAACCTTTGCCAAAACGCGCGCCTGTCAACAATATAGACATTGTTTTCGATATAACAAAAGGGTCGAACAAACACATAACAAAATACAGATAATAATCAGTAGAATTTGACACTTAATATTTTCAAGCCCGGATGCTTCTAACAAACAGTGAGTATTGCTGATGCGACTCGCACTCGCTTACTACTATGCGCGATTTTGTTAGTTGGTAGGTAGGAGTCCGTTGCCAGTAGGCAAAATCGCGTATCCTTCACCTTCTGTTCGGTCGGCCGTGTCGAGTCCTCCCCCGCGCAGTGATCAATCAATGAATAGATGCAAGGAAGCACAAAAGACAACTTCCTATCAATCCGAGTCGGAGATGAAGATAATTGACAGAGCCATAAGGCCATCGCGGGGGCCATCTCGAATCAATCCATATCGATGTCTTGCAAGGCCATTCGATTCGGGGGCGATAGATACGGAAACGTAGGCACCTGTCAGTAGGCAGTTTAGCGGTCACGCAAGGGAGCACACAATTTCGGAAGGAAGATACACACGTGACGTGCGTAAAGGAAGGAAGGCTTTTTGCCGAATACTCACAATAGGGATTATTTGTAACTAAACTGGAATTTAAATGGCTCTATATAGATAAGCTCGACGGCCAAAGGTGTGAATGTACTTGCTTATGACGTTTCCATTCAAAGAACACCTACAGTAAATTTGATATTTCTTTAACAAAAGGCTCCTCGCAAAAATGTTAATTAACGTTTGCTCTTTGGCCGAATTAAAAATGAATGAAGATATTTCCATTAAAAACGGCTTCACCAAGTTGAAGGACGATGATTAACACAAAATTAAGCTAAGGCAGAGAGCTAACGCCACAAGGCTAACCAAGTTGTAACGGCGTTCGGCGGCGGCATCGCATAAATGAGTAGGCGATCCTATGAGGACGGTCATACTAGTAAAACATATAAAAGCAAGTTTACTAGAGTGGGAAAGAGAGGGTGGAGGCACGGCGGAGGTGCTGCCTCGAGGCAGCAAAAATATCATATGGCGTTCTTTTCGAAGTGACACTTGAGGCGAACGGACGCCGTCCTCGGACGTCAGGATGCACACGCGTCTCGAGGAGGAAAGCATGTAATCGAGATCTCTATCGAAAAGAAAGCACAGCAAGAAAGGACACCGCCACCTTTGCGGTGGCAGCCCCAATGCCCACGGCGCACTGATAAGGGCAGACGTTGTTGCGGGCGCTTTTCCGCCTTTGAACGTTGTCAATAAAAAGTTGAGAAAAGTCGTGAGCTTGGAGGCATTAAGTCGTGTGATTCCCATAATGACGCTTACAAAAATTTTTGTTAAAAAAACAAAGGCACTACTGATAAGACCCCAATTTCTCACATACCGTTGTTGGGCGAGGGGGCCACTAGTTTGAAGCACATAAAAAAGCGAGGGTGGTGGTAGTGATAGTTCGTGTTTCACACGTATAACACACAATTTTATGGGATTGCTCTTGTCGGCTAGTTGCACTGGTAAGACACAAAATGAAGCATTTATAAACGGAAACGTTGCTGCCCCGAGGGTGACTTAGTTGCATGCGAGCGAAAAAAATCCAAAAGCGCGAAGAAATGATGGCTAAACATCCAGAGGGGCGCGGGTGTGGCCCTACTTTGGTTAATTACACTCGCAGCTAAAACGTTTTCCTACTTTTCACTTTGCCATAGAAACGCCAGCCACCGCTAACATGCCCTCAGGGGGAGTAAAGTGAGCAAAGCCGGGGTGGGCAAGGTAGTCAAGCCATGTGTATATGTGGGCAACCTCGCAAATACAATAAAGAGACTTTTTCGTGCCGTAGACAGAATATGTGGCAAATAACGCAACGCCGACACTTGCAGCGAAGGTAAGGCTCAAATTGGTCGTAAACTGTGGTCGGCTGTGAAATGCAACATGGAACAAGCATGGGGCCAAAGTTTTGTTTAACTTTGAGGCCAACAATGCATACATAGAGTGGTGATTAATCAACAGTAGTGTCTAAAGTGCTTTCTTCAAGTTATAGTGATCATTTAAATGAAGTGCGGCAAATAATTGGTTCCCCCGAACTGAAACTGACTGACAAGTGATAACGTAATAATTTACACTGGCCACTCTACGGTCGACTTGTTAGCCCCAACAATGACAATGCTCAAAAAAGTCAACAACGATCGAAAAAACTTCTTTAAGATGGATGGATGAGCAAACCTAAAGAAAATGAAAAGTGCGCAAGTAGTTAGTTCTCCACAGACGGAAGGGGAAGTTAAAAAGTCGAGACCAACAACCTTCGCCTCCTGAACTGCTTATTCCGGACGAGACGTTGCTGCAAACCAGCTCCGCTTTCTGTCAATAAATATTTGCGAGAAGGTGGCAGTCAGTCGCACGAGGTATGTTAAATGTTGAGCCTCTGAGCTCTAACTACGAGACTTACGTGAAAACAGAAGGGCTACGAATAATGACGTTATTAAAGGAGGTGAAGTTCAGTTTTTTGTATTGATTTTGACTGATTGATTTTACTGACTTGAGCGTATTTATAGGTCCGTTGGGGAAAGCATGTTGACCAGGATAGCGGAAGTTGGAGGGTATTTTGATAATGATCTTCGGTTGAGCCGAGCCAGCTTTACATTGGTGGCATAAACTTTTGAATAATGGCTTTGTTTAACCAGAAAATTGATATAAGTCTGAAAGATAAAACGGGAAAGAGGGGGAGGGTGGTGGAGGTGTGGGGCGAAAACCTCGGAGAGCCGCTTTTAGCCAATGGCAGGAAGGGGCCGAAGTTAATCAATAAAGTATACGACTGGCAAAGTCGGTCCTGGGTCCGAAGCTGAACAAAACTGCGTAGTCATCAGCCGGCAAAAACCGACACGGACGGCAGCGCAGCGATGGCGGGAGTGCTCGTTGACGGCCACTAACCAGCAGTCACCCTACGCCTCGTGCCTTGCCTCTGGCAGCCTTACATCGCAAGTACTAGCTAAGAGTAGTCAGTGAACCCCCCTTTTCTTTTGCAGGGCTTTCCTTAGCCCCCGAGGCAAGGCGAGAAAAAAGGGGGAAAGGGCGAGCAGCTGCTGCAGCTCCCCCTATCTTCGAGACTACTGTTCGCTCGATGGTGGATGTCCTCCTCGGCGCTTCGGTCCTCATTCACTTCTCCTCGAGTCAACCGCACTCCTCGACGGAAGCGCCATCGAGCTCATCCTTCCTCCTCCACGCGACGTGGCCGTCGACGTTGCATTCAGAAGCTCAAAACAACATGTGAAAAACAACTACCTTGAAACGAGCAAAATTATGTACGCCAAATGCCCTCGAACTCGAATTCGGTCTCGGACAACCTGAGGCAGTCGGGTGGCTGTCAAGGTGAGAGGGCTTACTTTTAGCTGCAAAGTTAATGGAGGGTGGGAAGTGTGAACGAGGAAAAGAAAAAAGACAGTTGGGAAGCAACAAGTTGTCGTGGAGTTCATTGAGAAGTTGAACGATATCCGCTGTGGGCTAACAACACGAAAAAACGACTTGAATAAACAAAGACGTTGGAAATAGAAAGTGTCAAATGCTGACGTCCCATGGCATGGCATGCATTTAAATACTTATCCCTATAAATACGTCAAAGGGTGTAAAAACACCTTTCTAACAAATGCAATTACTTTCTGACACACTTTATTACCGGTAAAATCGTTCAAAACTGTCAAGGTGGTAACGTATTTATGCTTTTAGCAGCATAAAACTTACGCGAAAGCCAAGAAAGCCTCAACATTAACGTCAATGCTTTCTTGAGCTCGTTTTTTTGACTAATATCCTTTTCGGGGAAGGACATACTTACTCCGAATATGTGAACAAGAAAAAAGCGCATTTCCGTAAGCTATCCGTGTTGGCCTAAGCCGCTGTTAAGCCATACTCATTTGCTCAAATTCAATGTTGACTGAATGCATCGAAATTAATATACATGCATGTATTTAAGTCTAATGCGATACAAAAAGTGAAATGACAATATTCAAGCACAGGTCGGAGGAAGCTTACACTGGATACGTATACATAATGCAGTATGTGAAGCCATGAAAAAGAATTTGAATTAAATTTTGGCTATGTCAGTAGGGCGAATGGAAAAAGGGAACAGGGTGGTCAAAGTTGTAAAAATTTTATGAGTTTGGGTCATTGCTGGCAATAGGGATCTCATTTATGGTGTACCGTTAACACCTTTGGCGCAGAAATGGTGGAATGATTACTGTTCCCGGAATTGGAATGCAAAGACGCCTTTGCAGCGCAAAGCCGCCTGCGGCACTCGAAGCTTTTTTGGTCATCACTACTGCAGAAACGCTCACTTACATCACCAAAACAAAAAAGAGCTTCCTCATTGGTCCATCTGGAATACACATTCCAAAATCATGAAAACCGCATCCATCGCAAAGTTACAAAATTGGTATGTGCATAGTTGACAATGCGTCATGGCGCCAATAGCTGTAAAACCGTTGAAAAACAGTCAAATCACCCGCTACATTACACAAATTAGTCCACAGTCGTTCGAATAAAGCATTCCGATTAGTCAAAACCCCGTGAAAGTACGTGTAGTGCATAAAAACGCAAATATCCGAAAGCTAATATATGTCATATTCGAATCGAAGTTCGTGCCACTTTACCCCTCACAAAGGGCACGCGTTATGAGGCTGGTGGGAAGTGCGACAACGTCATGGGAACTGTGAGCCTGATCTTCAGGCAGGGTGGCATGGCTAGTCTGTCTAGCGATATCGGTTCGAGTCAACAAGTCAGCCGCCATGCCGATTACGCGCGCGTTTTTCACCTTCTTCGGGGATGACAAATCTGTCCCAGATATCCGATTTGGCCGTCGTTTTCTCACCTAATCCCACGTGAACCGTGCCTCTGACCATTGTTGCGAGTCAGCTGACCCTCTCGGCGAGTGTCCATGCCCTGAGGGCGCGTATTCAGCCATTTGAACGGAGTTTGACCGTTTTTCCGCAATTTTTGGCCAATTTCACTATTTTTGATTATAAAAAGAGGCCTAAAAATAAATCTTCCTTCCCAAAACATCTTAACCATGTAGACAATTACCGCAAATACGTTTTTAGATGGTTTAATCCAAACATGTGCCATTTAAATTCGGTTTTTGTTCCAAAATTGCCGCTTTTTGCTTTTCTAGCCAATTACCACCTTTTGTCGACCCAAAATCGTATATAATAACGTTTTAATTGTTACAACGGTTGTTTCGCTTTATCAGAACGCTAAAAAATGGTATGAACAAAAAGGCATGCGCAAAGCGACGCCTTTTTGAGAAGAAAGTTAACTATGAGAGAGTTCAACCCTTTTAGCGTAACTGGCGCCATCGCGTTGCCATCGTTAACGGCACTGGTTTGTTTTAAAGCCATGAGTTACCTGCAAATGAGGTTTGTTGACGATTAGAGGGGTGGCCGTTGCCATTGTCTGTCACCTTGTAGGTTTATTGTCAACTTACGGCACCCCGTTACGCGCAACTTTATTATAACCCATTTTTCGACTTTACTGGCATCTACTTACCATTTCTTGACGTGTGATTCTTTCCAACGTGAAAAAATATATATAAATTAAAGTTTTTTCTTAATTTCAGTTTCCTCGAACTTAAAACATGACCATCAAATCAAAGAATCTCCGACGCGTAGTCGCTTTCTTCTCCATGTGCTCGCCCTTCGCTTCATCACATCCCAATACATCTTCAAATGATGCCAAAAGCGAGGATTCCAGTAACTACTCTATGATCGATCCCGAAGAAGCCGATGCCCTCAAGCACAGTCGGAATGTCGAACGTCAGAAGGCCAAATGGAACAACATTGTGCACAACATGCGTGTAAGTCAACCCCTTCTTTGAAAATTTATATTTGCGCCTGTTCGACTCTCGCCGCACTTTGATAAGTTAATGACTCATCAGCGGAAAGGTAAATATATCAAACACGCTGTTGGGGGTTGTGCTGGCCGCAATGCGACACCTTTTTTCTACTCGTTGTTTTTAACCATAATGCTACAACAAGAGTTAATCATGCAGTTACAAAATGCGCCGTCCATGCTCGCGCTAAGCAGGGTTTTGCTCCCGACAGCGTCTTCCCCGAATTTTATTGTTCAACCGGCACGTTTCTGCGTGGTTATGTTGTTGTCTGTCGGCTGACTATTCGGCTATTTTACCAAATTATAGCTAATTTTATATGTTTGGATGTGGGAACATATGTTTCTTACAAACAGAGTAACTCCTCCGACGCGAAAGGGCGAACTTCTTCCACCCAATCGGCGGGTCCATCTTTAACTATGTTAACTCGTCCCTCGCGCGCAGATTGTGCGCAGTTCGGGAAGCAGTTAACTAAATAGCCAGCGGGCTCCTGTATATCCCCATATATCGCTATATTCCCTCGGTGAGCTCATTGTTTGGGTGGCTGTAGCCCTCTCGACGACCCCGTGGCTGAACTGAACGCCTCTCGCATGAATCACCACAGGCTCTCTGTGGTCGGTCGTGCAGTGCAGTCTCGTCGCGAAGACGTCCCCCGCACGCACACAACCAGCCCCCGCGGACGCAGCTGGACATGAGCGCGTCGTCGTTGGGTGCGGGGTCCTGTTTCTGCTCGCCGCCACCATGCAGCAGAAGACGCTGCTTGCCGCCAGTCAGTCCGCTGGTCTTTCACCTGTTTCTATCCCCGGGCGCCGTTTGACGATATGCCTACCCACCCTCAGGGGGGGCTTTTGCACTTTGTGCTCTCGCGAGCGAGGTTTCCGATGGATTTGATGCAGCGATCCACCCCCCTGGCCTTTTCCCTATCGCTGCTGGTACCGGGAGAGAGGCAAGTGCGGGGCGAACAGGCCCAAATCGATTGAGGCGCGACGATCTTTAGCGCACTCGACTGTTCTCACTGAGGACTGCATTTTCGGGCTACCCGGTTCACCCCTGGATTTGCCCCTAACCCCCATTCGATACAGTTTGACCTCAAGTTTCCAGTTATTCCGTTTTAAACTTTTACGAATATATGTTTTTACTCGATTTTCCCTCATTGACCCGCGAACGTGTCAGATTATGAGCCCCTAAAGTTAGGACGTTCGTTACCAAGCACCTGTCTCCTACTTGTTCGATAGTGACGTGCCGAATGACTCACACCGTCGTGTTTTAGATGTCCTCGAGCAAGGAAAAACGGTTTCGGAGTTTCTTCGGACGGATCTTCAAGGATTCCGATGGCCCCTCCAGCAGCAAGCACTCCAGCCAAGCTATGGAGATCGGAGCTCCCTTCAACACTTGCCATCGGCTTCACGTCGGCTTCGATGGTCAAGAATTCCGCGGGTTGCCCTTATCTTGGCAAGAAACTGTCACCCAGAATCTAACGTGAGCAAAATATATATATGTATTTCCTGTTTACATGTTTTTCCCTTCAGAAAAGCGGATTTGAAGTCGAATCCGGAAGCAGCGCTTAGTGCTTTAAAGTTTTTCATGTCCCAGAAGCCAGTCAATGACGATCGCTACTTGATTAATACCAAATCTGTATGCCCCTCGGAAGAAGACGATATCGACATTGTATTTAAGAAGACACTTCCCAACGATGAGCATCACACACGGGTCGACGACGAAGCCAACGGTACTAGTGCACTTGAGTAACTAATACACACCAGGTTGAACTTTGTTTTTACAGAAATTCCTGCAAGTACATCAGGTGCTGACGAGAAGTCGTCATCCGGGACGCCAAGCTCAGTTGTGTCAGATGATACCAAGGCGCTTAACCATGAAGCTTATGAGAATGCTGTGTTGGGTGGTGAATCAGACAATTTGAAGACCGCTGATAGTTCAAAAATTGTACCACCTGTGCCGCCGGCACGCAACAAGTCGACGACCAAGCCCATCGTACCAACTGCCAAAGGTCGTGTACCGCCGCCATTGCCTCCGAAGCCTACGGTGAGTCATTTTATATATATTTTTCTGTCGTTTATTTACTATTCCTTCTTCATTTGTTCTGTTTTGTTTTTTTATGTTTGCTATTTTGGTCACAGGCCGTCGCGTGCTTTATTTTACTTGCTATCCATCGATTTTTTTAACTAGGGTATAGTTAGTAGAATACATTTTAACGATTGTCTGGCCATACAATCCTTAAAATTCAAACTCAAAAGACATTGTCAAACATTTCTATCAAAGCTTTTCTCCCTTTGTCACATTTCCAAGTAAAATTCCAGTTCCCTATTCAGATTTAGCTGTCAAATTTTTTTCTTACTTTAGAATTTTTCGCTGTTTCGTTTGCACTTTCAAGGCTACGCTACGCGCCCAAAGCTGTGAATGCATATCATAGTTGATGTTTGTTGCATAATTCTATAATTGCATTAGTTCAACTCAAACTTTAGCCCCCAAAGTCAAAACGGTGAAAGCATTTAAAAAGTATAACCTGTCTACTGATGCTTGCGCGGCGCTTTCACACTCCTACGTCACCGCCGCGCTTCTCGTTAACTTTATTTGATCATTCGATTATTTTAACGCAGCTTTATTTTTTGCATGGTCGACTTGATAACACTCACATTTCGAAGCCGCTCTTTGAAGAGTTGTTTTTTTCAAACCATAGTACTTCAAGCCTCATGCAACTCGGATTCTTTATTTGCTTTTTTGTTTTTCTAGAAGAAGAACTTAACCTAAGAAGCCGCCAAGTGCGAAGCTTCGTGATTTTTTTGAGCCTAGACCAAGTTTACCATTGTTGTTAGCCACACGCTCCACAAATACACGACTGTTTCGACCTGCCTTTGACGCCAACCGCATCGTCAGTATTGTATTCTAGAGTACTTTGGTAAACTCAAGTTTTGTAGAAAGTTGCTCTATTCACATCGTAGATGTCTCTAAAAGTATCCTTTGATTGGAGTGAATACTTCTTCCTTAACGTGCGTAATTTCAACTTGTCCACGCATGTTTGTTTTAACCACGAGAACGTCATTCATTTATCCAGATTTGTTTGAATTAGCGAGCTTTCCTTTTCCAGACGTATCTAATGGGCATGATCGAAGGAAAGAAACAGGCATAGTAGTTTCTTGACTCGCGAGTTACTCCCTCCAAATCATAACCCAGTTTCCGTAGAACAGGCACTCTTTTTTCTCGAAGCGAGTCAATATGAACACAAAAAAATCGTCAGTACTGACCGCAGCCGTCGTGCAGGAGCACGTTCTCGCAGAAGGCGGGTGCCAATCGGCGTCCGCTTTATATAATAGGACAAACCGGTTGTCTTGCGCGGTTAGGCGCATTTCTGTCTGTCGGTGGAAGGCTACCTTTCTCATAGTAGACAGCTGGTTGGGATCCCTATGAGGAAGCAGCTGGTGGCCGACTTCTGTCCGGATAGAAGCTGATCGCCCGCCATTGACACCGATTTAGGTGGAGATGTCGCGGGGGTAATCGCGGTCTTCGCCCTCTACTTAGCCCAGTTTCAAGTTCATTTGATGGACTAACTTTCTCAGGCTTGTCCCTACAACTTTTTACGAGGTTCGCGATACCTCGCACCTTTGGCCGCTCCAGTTACTCCTGAAACCCCGCCCGCCTTTCAATTGACAGTTTTTTGCGTGCCTCCGTATTCGTACAAAAATGGGATGTCATTACGCGTTGAAAACGATCGTTTAGTACTCATTGAATTGGTGTCTCCAAAGCTTGTAGGAATCCTCTCACCATCATTTCAACTTGTTTTTTTGCCGGCTCGGACAATTTTTTTTGTTTAGTGGCCGGCTTTTCGTCTTTACTGCCCTATTGGTAAGGACGATTGTCAGCTGCAGCCGTTTGACGCCTCAGAAACCTCGCATAGACAGTAGTTGCTCTTTACTCGTCGTCGACGAAACCCTGGCGTCATGATTTTCGATTCAACTTTTCCTAGTGGACGTGTAAGCGTACAGTCGCCATTCGCGGCATACATTGAGCACATTACGTGCGCTTTGACGGTGAGCCCCTTCAAAAAAAGCTTGTCTGCGCTGCCTGTGACCTTCTTTGACTTATTTTGCTTTCTCAATGTCTTGTTTGTTTTGTGTTGAATAATTGTTGTCATTGTAGCACCTGACCAAGGCGAACGCCTCGAGCGTCGGATCGTCGCTTGGTGGATCCAGTCAAGGCAGTCTCAACTCGGGTACCTCGTCAAATCTCTCCTCCGAGTTCGATGAGGTCGCCAATCACGCTCCAGTTCAACCGCCGCCGCGTCATGCGAAGCCGTCCACGTACAATGCTACCCTGGCGCCATCGAAGATCTGCATGGATGAGCAGGCCAATAAGACCGTGGACAACGGCACTACGCCTCAAGTCGTCGTGCGTCAAAAGAGCGCCCAAGGCCCCGCGAACGACGAAGTTCGTGTTCGGCAGAAGTTGACGGATGCGCAGGTAAGCGACATGGCCTTGAGCATTCCCTTCAAGTGTTTTTTATACGTATCAATTGTTTATTCATTGTTAAATGGTTTGACGCGTTCTCGACCCTGGGGCTTGACTTCTTTGTGCATCATATTACTTTTTTTGGCGGTTCGCCAGTTCAAAAACTGCTACCATGGTCATTTTTTGCGACGATGTGTATTCATCATCATTCATGGTGATTTTCGCAGCAGAACGGGCGGGGTGTTTTGCAGACTCCGAACCCTTTCCCCGAATAGAATAGCGGTATCAATTTGGAGAGATAATTGAATAAGGAAAAGATTCCCATTGCGCAAGGAACGAAAAAAGCTGAATTTTTATCGTGAAGACGTTTAACTGGCATTGAAAAAAAACTTGTTTAGAAAGCTTGCTGGTATCGGATTAAACGAGCCGTGGCTTTTGACAATTATACCCGGCCTTGATGGGGGCGAAAACAAGACGAATTGAAAAACTTTGAAGTTTGGATTTGTCAAAGTAATCTATCAAATTTTCAGGTTTTGAGTGAGCTGAAGAAGATTGTCACCGGCCGTGATCCCCGTGAGAAGTACACCTTGTGTGAGCGTATTGGTGGCGGGTAAGTTAATTTAAAAGGTCAAACTTTCGAAGAATGCAAGCCTGATCTCATTTCTTTCAGTGCATCTGGTACCGTCTTCACTGCTCGTTACTATGGTCCCGAGAGCCCTGAACCCCAAATCGTGGCTGTCAAGCGCATGGCCTTCAACAACCAGCCCAAGAAGGAGATGTTGCTGACTGAAATCAAAGTCATGCAGATGTATCAGCACAAGGTGAGTAAATTTTCACTTTTTTCTTGTCTTTGTTGCGATTTGATTGAGTTTGATTGATAAGATGTACTTACTTACTTCTTGCTTCTTTTTTTCAGAACATCGTCAACTACCGTGAGAGTTTCCTTGTCGGTGAAGATGACCTTTGGGTTGTCATGGATTACCTTGAGGGCGGCAACTTGACTGAGGTCGTCGTCAAGACGGAGATGGATGAAGGCCAGATCGCTGCGATCCTCCACGAATGCCTCCAGGCGCTTCACTTCCTCCACTCCCACAGCATCATCCATCGCGACATCAAGTCGGACAACGTCCTCCTCGGTCTCGATGGCTCCGTCAAGCTGACCGATTTCGGCTTCTGTGCGCAGATCCAGCCTGGCTGCAAGCGCAACACCATGGTCGGAACCCCGTACTGGATGCCGCCGGAGATTGTCAAGAAGGCTCGCTACAACTACAAGGTCGACATCTGGTCTCTCGGTATCATGGCTCTCGAGATGATCGACGGTGAGCCGCCGTATCTCCATGAAACGCCCTTCCGCGCCATCTACCTCATCGCCCAGAATGGCAAGCCCGAGATCAAGCAGCGTCACAAGCTGTCCCCCGACCTCCTGGACTTCATAGACCGCTGCCTCTGCGTCAACCCCGATGAGCGTGCCGACACCACCGAGCTGCTTCACCATCCCTTCATCCAGACGCAGAAGCCGCTCTCGTCGCTGATCCCCTACATCCGCGCAGTCAAGGACCTCAAGGAAGCTGAGAACCGCTAAGTGGCCCCCACGTTAAACTTTTGTATTGTTAAAACATCCCCCTAATTTTGACCATGACTACTAATCTTTCTAGCATTTTTGCTCCTTTTGCATACTACTTTTGAATAACTAACTTTATTATTGTTTTTGTTCGCAGCATCCCCTAGTCAATTGCGACTCTGCGTTGACTATGTGACGCTGTCGTTGGGCCCCACTACGAGTCTTCTCATTAAATTGTTACTCTGCCTAACCCATTCCTGTATCAAACTTATACCGTCCGTCTTACAAGTCCTTTCGATTTCCCGATCATGACGTGTCCATTTTCAACCCTTGCCGTACCATGTTTTGGTGCTCATCATCCTGTTTGCTCACAAGCTGCCGGTCAAGGTCTTTGCCCGAACCACATGTCAGTCGGTTGTCGATTATTTGGTAATCTCTTCACCGGAAGTATCCACTACATCCGTTCGTCATAATCGCGGTGCTTTTGTGCGTGTCTCAATTCAGTTATTACACGCTTATCGTTTTTGAATTTTGCTTACTGATTTTATCAAGTTGTGTGGTAATTGTTTCAAAACATTTCTTTCACTTCTTTCAACGAATTAGCACTTGGGTTTTGCAAAACCACTTTTGTATTGCTTAATTTGTTTGCGTCAACTTAAGGATGTTATTAACTTAACGTTTATGTCATAAACGGATGAAAGCAACTATTTATTTTGTGTTTCTTGGAGGCTTGGGTGGGACACCGAACATAGACGAGTTCACCAAGGGTTGCAAGTACGCGTTATCTAATAATTCATAGTGATTATTTTAATTAAAAACATAAAAATACTAAAACAGGCGAAACAACAACAGGCAAAGTGTCATGTATTTGCCGATTTCGGATTAAATTTATCAAAAATTAAGCGTTTGTATTTAAGCAGCATCGGCATCAGCGGCCTCTTCTAGGACCTTCTTGAAGTCGAATGGATGGAATGGATAGCCAAGACCAAGGTAGAACTTGCTCTGGAACTCGACCCTGAAAAGTACATGGCGTTGATAACATGTTCGATAAAAAAAGGTTGAAATTGCTTACCAATGCAGACGCAATGCGTGCAAGAAGGCGGACAATCCTTCCATCAAAACGAGAATCGAGAAGGTTAGCACTGCGAAGGCGAAGAAGACGAAATACAGGACAACAGCACCAAGAATGCTGTCGACCGCGAAGGCGTTGGCGAGGACCATGTGCCACAGGACTTCGGAGAGCTCTGGAAGATGGTTTTAAAAGATTTGAAGCTTGAAATGCGTCACTTACGGGCATGAGCCAATGACAAAGCCCACAATCGCAAGTACGAGGCGGTGTGAGAAACGCAGCCCAAAACGTATTCGATGGTATGAATAGCTTGATGGACCATAATGTCACCGAAGGCTTCATCGTGATGACCGCCATGGCCACCGTGTTCGCCAGTTTCGGCCTTCACGCCATTGCCATTGGTGATGACTTCAGTCTCATCAGTGTGCATGTTCATGCGCACCGACATGTTATCAGCAACGGCTTTCTTGGCCTTGCGTTGTTGGAGGACGATGTAAATGGGCTTGCCGAACAACATGATTGGGATGCATAGAACGGCAACCAAAACCAAGACAGCTTCAATGATGCTTTGTCCGGGGTACCACTGGTTCAAGAAGCATTGATTAAGGGTTACGCCGTTTTCATCAACCCAGCCAGGGGCACGTTCTTTGAACATGAACATGTTGATCAAGCCAATCTAAACAAATTCAAAGATGAAAATTGACTTAAATTCGCTTCAAAAACATACCAGCAACGAAGGAGCACAGTTAGAACCAGGATATTGTCTGCCAAAGATCTCAGCCGGGACGGTCCAGAAGAAGATCCACTTCAAGATAATCTGCAGGCACAGGTAAATGAAGATACAGGCCATGAACAACAATTGCGGAATAAACACAGTAAAGATTTCAATTTTAGAGTTAAAGTAGCGGTAGTTGTTCAACGACAAGAAAACACCGAAGGTCATTTGAGCGATACCAACGATGACAGACAGCTTCATCTTCATGGAGTTCAAAAAGTTCAACCTGTTCTCGCCAATGTTCCACACTGGATCGACACCGTAAGCATAGGGAGAGCTGTGATCGAAAGCGATTTCAGGGGGAAGGATCAGCATGACTTCCTTGTTTGAATGGATGCTTTCATTTTCGAGAGCTCGAAGAAGGGTTTGGCTAAAACACAATGTTAGTACAAACTCATGGTAACAGTTGTAACTTACTTGTAGGGATTCTGCCATCCAGATTGGAAAATGTTGAACGACTTAGCGAAGGCATCGTTGTACAGGAATCCAGCATGAATCGAGAACAAACCCATAAGCAGAATAATGTAACGACCACCGAAGAACATGCTGAAGATTTCATCCTTGATGTTGCGTTCAATCAAGTTCTTTTCACGGAGGACGAGGTAGAGGCCAGCAAGGAACATGATAATTCCGTGTCCAAGATCACCGAACATGCAAGCGAAGATGAATGGGAAGGTAATAATGGTGTACGGAGCGGGATTCAATTCCAAGTAGGTGGCGATACCGTAGGAGTCGACGATGCTTTGGAAAACGGAGGTGAACTTGTTGGTACGATTGTAAGTTGGCGGCTCTTCTTCGGTGTGGAGGACGTTGAGGACAGGCTTGACAGTGGAGCCATTCTTCTCAACACCGACTTCGAGCGCATTGCGGACGTTTTCGATATCCTTCAACGGAATCCAGCATTCGGCGACGAAGAACTTTCCAATACCATCGAAGGTAAAGTTGTTCAAAGTGTTGTAGATGGACTTGTGGATGCGAACTTGCTTCATCCAAACGCGAACATTGGCAGCGGTGGCGTTAAGCACCTTGACGGTGTGCTCGTGGGTTTGGTTCATGACAGTCTTCAAATCCATGATCTGTTGACGGACTTGGATAGCGGCGGCATGACGTTCCTTGCTGGTCTTGGGGCAGTTGGGGTACAACTTGGCCTTGAAACCGTCGCAGATTTTGTTGATGATATTCTTGAGGCGATCACCGTTGTGGAAGATGATGAATACGGCGTTTTCAATCTTATCGCCCTGAAGCATTCATTATGAGTTTGAACTTCCTTTTTTGTGGAACTTACAGTAGCCGGATCTTCAAAAACATCCTCAATCTCCGAATAACGAAGGAACGCCGTGCGATGGCACGCGCGCCAGAGGATTCGTTCGAAAGCGTTGATACGGTCACGCTTGATGATACCGACAGAGAAGCTCATGGGATCCTTCTCATTGCGAAGTTGAATGCCAACCTCAGTCTCGGCATTTGCTTGTTCAATTTCCTGAATGGCGGCGTCATCGATACCCTGAAAAACGTCATTGAAGCCTCGTGATTTTTCAGTCCTTTCGGAATTCTTAATGGCAGAACTCCCAGCCGTTTCTATTAATTGATATTGTGGAAAAAAATGTTATTACATCATCAAAGAAGGAAATGTCAATGCACAAGTGGCCATGAATAGCCCAACAATCTAGCTGTCAGTGCTGTTATTGCTTTGCGTTTAACAATAAAATTCTTTAAGCAGTTTCAAAAATTGCGTGCACAAAGGACTTTGTGTTATCATTGTTTTCTAAACCATTTTTTTTCTGTTTTGTTGCGTCTCTAGGCTTCCTTTACAAATTGATGGAAATTGTCAATATTGACAATGGGATAACAACACAAAACGTGGGCTACATGGGTAAAACTAATGAAAAATGTACAAACTTACTCCTTGGAAGAACAAATCAGTCTTGTCTAGAACGGCTTCCCATTCCTTAAGATCAAGATAGTTTTTCTTGAGCTGTAAGTCACTCTCCGACATATTGACGACATCGCGTTCGAGGTCAACGAGTGTGGCTTCAAGTTGATTGATCTCGTGATGGTTCATAGCATCGAAATTGTTGTCACGCACAGTAGTGATCGTAATTCCTTCCTTTTTGATCTGTTCTTCGAGGAAGCGAAGCTTGCGTTCGAGTTCGGCGAAACGACGGATATCGCGAACGAACATGCGTTGGAAGGAGTTGACCTCTGCGTTAAGCTGCAAAACAGAAAGTGTTAATTATAAAAAATTACAAACAAAAAATGCAAATCTTACATCTTTAAACTGAACATAGGGGTGTTTGCCAACTTCGGCGACACAGTTAAAAGCTGCATCCTTCTCCACGATGAGCTGGCAAAAGCGCATCTCTTCTGAGCGGTAGAGAGACCCCATTTTGGCACTCTCTGGTCAGTTTGAAACTGACTACGATTGCAGGTCTAAAACAAACACAGTTAAACTCCAAATTCGGCAATCCACGTGATATCATTTCACACGTTAAAAAGCCATTTAAACAATGCACCCATTCCATCAATCGCCGCGTAACGATCAAATTCAAAATTCCATTTTCCGGAATCAACGACCGGCTAGTCTGACTAGCTTAAAACTAGTCCCACTCAACCCCGAAAGAACGAACACTGGCTAAAGCGTCTATCGACCATACATATCGCTAAACTTTTGCGAACCCGACTTTAGGAATGGTGCTGATTATTTTAGTTTTTTTTCGATTCAAAAAAAGAACAGAACAGTTTTTGGACAATGGACTCGATAAAAAGGGAATAACAAATGACGACAGTAAAAAACATATCTTGTTGATTTTATGACTCCTCGAAGTAATAGTTACAGATTTAGAGAACCCGTGAAAGGAATGTAACGTAAAATGGCAATAAATGTTTTACGAACTAAAGTTTAAAACCCTTTTAGGGCGGGCAGTGACGGAAATAGCAGAGTTTTAAAACGTATGGCTTCACAATGAAAGAAATGCGTCAGCGTTTACGATCGGCTACCGGAGGGCATCTAACACCTTTTCCCTCACCTCCAGAACATACAAAAAAGTTTGTTTCCCGAAGTGTCCTGCCTCCCCTTTTCACTGTCTCTTTTTTCGCCGTTCTGACGGTTGACGCGAAAATCGCCGATCAGTTTCTGATTTTCGGTCCCAGATTCAGGCGGGTGTTACCGACGCACATGGTAGCCGTGATGTGATGCGCGGAACGGAGTGAAATCAACGTGATGGGAGGCGACGTCGCCTCGGGTGGTGTTGGAAGGGGGGATAGGCGACACACGACGGCCCCCAGGCAGAAGGACGACACCAGGGGAAAACATGTCTGCGAAAAAGGGCTTAACAACAACCGGAGCCATCATCGCGGACTCGGGAAACGTATGTTTTAAAAATATAGAATTGAACAATAGCGATTTTGTCGTTGGCGAGTGAATCGCTTCCGGAGTCGATGCAGGCACGCTGTGTTTATGAAGGCGGGATCGACATCTCTGTCTGGGGGTGGCTAACCACAGCGCAATTAAGGGTCAATGAAACTAAAGAGTAATTGTTCAGGTGTTTAACGGATTTTACAGACCCATCCTACTAATGACCTCAACTTTAATGGTAGAACAATACACACAAAAAGTCCCATAAAACGAGTGAGGACGACACGACGACGAAAAGGTTGGGTGGACCGCAGGGTGTAGGTCGACTTCATCACCGTCGGCGTGTAGCGAGGAGGCTCATTAACCTGATTGGGAGACAAGAGGAGCTCTGCAAAGACATAGGACTGCTCCGCGCGGACGACGATGGATCATCAGTATGGTGTCCGCGTACCTTTTCCGATCTGATCGATTAGGTTTGAGGCGCGGACAACTTAAACCCTTCTTGTTTTCATTGGTATAACATTAACCATGAAGGTGAATGTTCGATACGATCAAAATTTCATTTCGGAAAAGGCTGTCGTCAAAAGAGACCAGCCGAGCCAAGATCTCCCGGACGCCGATCGCAAGTGCTTACATTAGTATCGACTGACAAATGTTGTTTTAATCAAGATCGACGGGAGCTCGCGAGCCCAAATAGAGCAGGCGATTCATATGCCCCCTTAAAACACGCTTTATGAATAGTTTGCACCTGCTTTATAATCTTTCCGCTTTAGTTCCTTTTTTGAGCATGAACAATACACAAGCTGTTATTTGCGTTTATAAAGTAAATAAATAAATTAGGATTGCAAGTGATCAAAGAAGTACCCTAACAGGGAAATTTGCAACACCCCCAAACAAAGCACAATTACTACTGTAATATGTGTAGAGTTCAACAACGAGGCCCAATCAACATAACTGACAGCTCTTTGCACATTTTTGTCGCATGTAGTCTTTGAAGATGGATTGCGTACACATGCCACTGTTTGCCCAGCGTTCACACCACGATCGGCTGTCTTCACAGGTTGTTTTGCATTTGTGGCAACTTTTTGGACAATTTTCCGCCATAAATTTCTTACTGAAGCGTGATTCACAATGTCCGCTTCGGCTCAGGAACTCGCAATCACGTCGGCGATCCCGACATAATCCATTTGCACCGGATCCAAATCCATTTCCCCCGCGACCGCCGCTCGAAACACCACCTTTAATGACACCCGCAGACTCCCCTGGGGGTTCGACTTCCTTCTTGTTGTCTCCACCATTGTTAGTGTTGCTCGATGACGATGCTTCGCCTGATTCATTGTCGCCGTTGTTGTTTCCGCCGCGACGGTTGGGTGTTGCGGTAGTGCGGGTCTTGTTAGCTTGCTTGTTGACTTCTTTCAGTTCTTCATCGGGAGACAGAGTCGTAGTCACTGCAAATTGCCAATTCAAAGTTCATACAGTACTATGCAAAAGTAAAACTAACCAAATTGTGGACACTTATACAACTTATTAATCTTATACACATCCGTGTCACTGAACCCAGCTCGCTGTCCAATTTCAACACCCCGTTTTTTTGGTTCGATTGTTGCTTTTCCGTTTTTACTAAAGGCTGTGCTCGCATAATGCATCACCGATCCATAATCGTAAGTTGTGTCCAAATGATCAATCATATTGAGCGAGTATTTGTCAAATTGATCTATAATTGGTATTTGGTTTGTCGTTTTTTGCTACAGATGTCATACCTTGCAAACCAGCTTCGACATTGTTCCAGTTAATAGTGACATAATCATCTCTGTCCGCACGACCTGAAACAAGATACAAAAGCAATAGGGGCTTGTAGCACGTGCATGACTCAGTGAATTCAGATTCAAACATCGAAAAGTGACCCCATTTGTTTTAATCGATAAAGAATTATAATTTTACGACCAAGGATAGGATAAAACGCACTTTGTTCATGGAAAAATCCGACAGCATGCATGAGCTCATGGATAATAATGCCCTTTTGAATGCAACCATCACCAAGCGACACTGGTTGTTTGCCACCTGCAAAGTTTCAAAATGTATCAAAAAAGTTGGCGGTTTTAACAATGAACATACCGACTTTACCCACTAAAGAATAACACCCGTCATCCGGAACGATATGAATGTAATCTTGATCTGCAGCACTTTTTGGTGAAAAATCAATACATGTAAGTCGACGATATTCTTCAATAGCTTCAGCAATCTTTGAACGACTAAAACTACTGTATTGTGCTGAAATTGTGTATGGAATTCGGCCATCGGTCCACATAAGATAGGTCTGACGAACTGCATTGCGCATAATTCCTGCGAGTTTTGTGGGATCAGCTTCACCGACGAAACCTTTGATGGTTCGGGCGGTCAAACCGGGGGTTACTGTAATTTTAGCAATTGTAAGAGTTATTTAAAATAAGATGAAGGTTTACGTACCAATATCACCCTCAAAACGGTTAGAATTATACATGGCAGACTCATCAACAGGGACTTCTTCGCCAAAAGCTGAATCTCGGAAAACGCGAGCCGATCGAAAATCGTCTTCTGTCAAAATAGTTTCATCATCGGGAACGGATTTATCAAAATACTGCAAAAAAAGCATAGTTAATGGACAATAATAAAAGTATAAAACTAACCAAATCATTGGCAGAAGCCAAATTAATTAAAATTGTCAAGCTTATTACGAAAGCGAACACAAAACTTGACAATTTAGAAAGATGTGTCCTGCTCATGACCGGTTTTCCTTTTACGAAAACGACTGATCAGAAGGTCAAGCCGAAATCATAGCACCAAATCGTTTAAGTATAACTCTGAGGCTTCACTGGAGGTCTTGAGACAGTCTCGATATAGGGAAAGGCCGCGACGCCCGAGGATCATGCACCGCCCTTCTTTTTGCAAGCTTTTCCGAACGATGAGACAATGACACCCTCCAAGTTCGCTGATGACAATCCGGACAAAGTCCCAGGGTGTCCGTTGCACCGGGGAAGGCTGATTAAAGGCGAAAAGTACGTACAGTAAAATAGGAATAGGAAGCTCGACCCTTTTTTTGGATGACGGGGTATTATTGCTGACTCACATGGTACAGCTTAAAACAGAAATATACACAACATAGTGAATCAAACTGTGTTCCATTTGTGCTAATAGAGGGCAACACACCGGATGCCCAGCGAGAGATACATGGCTGCCGCTACTCTCTGTTTGAACACGCATGATCACCATGGTTATATTCCGTTTTTAGTTGGAGTTAAAAAAACGACGGACGTTTTTTACGACAGACAATTTGTGAAACAAAACATGCTACTTCTATTAGTCGTGAATATAAGTGTTTTTCTTCCGTGTCTAAAAGCTAAATGTATTTCGCTCAGAACACATTATACCTTGAAACAGTTGTTTCATAAAAATTATGTTTTTTTGATATCAACAAATCTCAAAATGCATAAAAGTTAAGAAAACTTGTTTACCCGAGGACATGGGGCTGAGGCGACCTTGCGATTAATGACTAGCCGCCGGTCAAAATCGCAGGATCAAGTCGCTTTTTGTGGTGCTATTGTTTGCGCAAATGAACTCCTCTACACTGTCATTGTTCGCTTTGAAAACAGGCTTTCTGCGATGGAATCTAAGGTAAGGGGAAATACCGTGGAATCGAAATTTCCGGGCTCTTGAACAGCAACCATCTCGAACAAACTATACCAGTGGTATTTTTTTTATTTAGGTTGCTGTTTATTGTTCCACTCTCAACACTGACAAGTAAATTTAGTTGTTCATGTTTTATCAGTAACTTTATTAACCTCAAATAAAAACTATTTAGAAATACATAATTCGATGCACTCTACTTTATAATAAACAGTTTTTTTGTGCCTAATTAATAAATTATAGATAGCCTGCCCTCACAGAAAATATGATTTGTCGTAGCGGGAAAATCAAGTTGTTGCCGCCTACGGTTCCTAGTCAGTTGGACCCGAGGTGGTGAGGGTCACTATTTTCCTCATCAAAATATGGAGGTCCCTTTATCGCAAAATTTCATTTCAACACTTAACAAAATACCCGGCCAATGCACCAACAACAACAATAATCCACAAATAGTTAATTATCACCAAACACGAAGTTGACCGATTGCTAGGAGAGTGCACAACACTTCAAAATAGAGACAAGAAACATTCATGCCAACCACTGCTACCACTTTCAAATTTTTGTCAAGCACATTAACGTTAATGGCATCATTGTTTAAAGGTAGACGAACGTTGATTTAATATCGCGCAGTCGGAAGTAATAAACTGCCAAACAGATTCTGCTTACTTGCAGTTACATGAGTAGCATCCGTTGTCTGTTGAACATAAAATATCAGTTGCTTCCAAAACGTACATTTGTTAAGAAAGCAATGTAGTTTGCGGTTAAAGAATGTCGTCTAAAGTTTTACACTTATACCACCATTACGGGCCTTCTTGGAATTCCGAAGCACTTAGATTCTAAAGTTTTCATAAGTTTTGTATTGACTTGTAGGTTTTATCTATTTAGCAGAGTGATAAGTCAGGTCAAACAGCATTTTATAATTGTTCTAGTGTCACAAATGCTTCTAACATAAATCAGCTTTTATATAAAATGTATTTTTTTATTGAAATAGGTTTTGATTCACCGCCGTAATCGTTCATCAGCATTTATTTCCCCTTTTCTTAAAGACCCCCCACGAGCAGAGTGTTCAGACCCTCTATTTTCGCCGCTCGGCCGCAGGCTGTGTCAGGGCCGCAGGCAGAACGACGGAAAACCCTGCGCAGGCAAAGGAGAAAGTGGGCACGGCTGTTTTTTCGGCGCCAGCTATGTAAAAGCGCAATGAAACAAACCATTCGTAGCATTTGCTACACATTTATTGTCACTTCAAGGAAAATTTTTTAGTTTATGTTTGTAAAACTCATCCATTACACATTTTCTTATTACCGTTTTGTGAAACACCTAAAGTAAAGTTGCAAATAACAGTCTGCTGCTTCTGTTGCAGATACCTTTCGCGGCTGTATTTAAACGTAGTACGATTCGTAACATAATAAATTTTCGATTGAGTTTATTGGACAATAGTATAGAATTATGACATAACAGACCGTGAAACTTCTGAAAACTCATTGATTGACTTTACAAATAGTATACTGATACAGTGAATATGCACACTAGATAACATGTGCAAAACGATATCAACAAACCTCAAACGCCAAATGCTGCCTTTGAAAAAGAACAGAAGTACGAAACGTTCATCTTTTGTTACCAAAAAGACAGCACTCTGCATAAGAATCGACCGTTCACACATGGCTTCACATCTTGTTAACCATCAATTTATCTTAAATACTAACGTGGCTGCACATTTGAGAGGTGTTCGCCTTGACATTGTTTCATGCCAATCCTACTCTCGAGGTTTTCATTTCAGTATTTCGAGTTGTTTTCCGTTTACTAAAGCGTCTTCAACGTAATACACCGTCTCATAGAAGTGTGACCTATCGAGATGCACATTCAGGAACAGATTAGGTTGATGACAGTTTCCTTTGTTAGTCAGTTATCGACGAAACAGTGTTTGTACTTCTCACTTTATCTTAATCGAAAACATTAGACGTAAAAAATTATCTGACATAAAATTACAGTATCACAATAAACATGGAAGCATCATAGACTCGTACGGCTGACGTGAATTTAGCCTTCTTAGTTTTCGCCATCTTCAAAGTAGAACGCAGACATGCCCTTCGTGATGTCCTTGGTCATGCGTGCCAGTGTTTTTGGCCGCTTCTCTGAAAATGAGCACATTGTAATATAAAATCAAGCGTCAGAAACTGTTTGAAAACTCACTGTTGTTCCACTGTCCATAGTTGCTGCTATCAAAGTTGTCCAGGGCTTCGGAAACATCGCCCATGGATCCCGACTTGCGGAACGGATGATTGCGCTGGTCGCGGGACGATTCAAACCCTCGAGGGCGGTTAGACGATAGGCCAAAGCCGTAGGTGGGACGACGCAATCCGAGCCGAGCGTTGTAGTTCGCAAAGGTTTCACCGTATCTGGAGGAGTTGAACGCGTATTCGACGTCTTTGGCGGAACTTTTGTCGCACTTCTGATGAACACGATTGGCATCACGCAGGTCGGGTAATGACGGCGCGGTCACGAACGGAGCTTCGGTCAAGTCAGGCGGTGGAGATGCTCGTTGTGCCCTCGATAACCCATAGCTCGTGATGGACGACTCGGAAGAGGGGGCATATCCGTTCGAGATGGATGGCGAGCTGAAGGTGATCTTTCGGGAACAGCTGGTCACGGAGCAGTCCGGCGGCGGGTTTCCAAAGCCATTCAAATAGGCAGGGCTCGCGGGAAGGATGATCCTGGAGGTGCTTTGGGAAGCACTTGACGGCGAGTCGAGCGGGTTCACAGTTTGAGATGGCCGCGTCACAGGACTGGCCGAACGAGACCGCTTGAATCGATTCGAACGCGCTTGAATTTTGGAAGAAGCGAGTCGAGATGACCTGAGAATACTTGGCGGCGTGTCGTGGAGCTTCTTTGCTATAGGGGAGGCCGGCGTTGGATTGATGATGCCACTGGAACGGGCAGGACGGTGGTATCCGGATGACTCTCGGAGTTGTCTTCGGTTGCGAGACGAGGCGAAATTGAGCGGAACACTGCCCTCACGGACGTCACCGAGAGCTGAAAACACGATACAAAGGTAAAAATGCATAGAATTAGGAAGTGATTAAAGCTAAAACTCACATCTGGAAGAACTAAACATGTTTCCTCGTGATGGTGATGGCCAAATTGAGCCCGATCAGCGACAACAACAACAGCCGAGACACGTCAAAAACAACTGCACTGACCAGTCGGCTGCGCGGGCCTGCCTTGCATGGCCTGGCCAATCGATTTCGCGTTCCATGGACACGCGGATCGACGCAAAAACGGTCTCAAGTCGCACGGCTTTCGGCTGTCGAGACTGACCGCAAGTCCGCAAACTTGTCTCGGAACATAATGATGCGCTGTTGACCACAGTATGATCAATCCGCTTGGTCCAACGCATATTTTCTTTTGGGGCTTTCATTTCCCGCTAGCGGTGCAAGGGCGAAAACAAGACTCGTAACGAACGAATTGCGTTGCCAAGTAAAAGTAATGTCAAAAGCAGTAGTCAATGGATATCCAATGTAATCGATAAATACACAAATGTTTTAATTTTTTATGTCAACAAAAACTAATAAAACATAACGAAACAAATAAACGGAAAACAAAATTGCGAAATCTGAACGAAATCAAAACCGCGAGGAGCGGAACACACCCGGATTCGGCCTGGATTCAGAGCCAGGAGTCGGTGGCTGTTGCCGCTGGCGACGCGGTGGTTGGAAGTGAAGCGGATGGTACGGTGTAACGGTCGGTCGGGTAGCGCTTGACGGGCCTGGTTGCGGCGACAACGAGCGATGCCGGGTCGGCTGATTGGGACGAACTTTTTCGATAGGGTCGGTAACCGTCACGAAAGTGCTTCCAGGGAACATCGGACGCGGTGGCGGATTCAAATTTTGGTGGCCCACTGTCGAGTTGCACGTGTGGCTCGTAAGCAATGGGCGCCGAATTACGTTCGGAGGCAAGTTTGTCATAGATCTTGCCGGTGCCTGTTGAAACGGTGTCACACGTGGCTGTTCCTGCGGCATCGGGTGATGAGGCGGCGAGTTTGGGCGAACCTCAACGTTTGGAGGCAAGTTTCTGATACTTCTTGGCGGTGCCGGCGTTTTCTGTCGAGACGGTCTCGCATGTGGCGGTACCTGTTGTGGCATCGGAGACTGAGGCGGCGCATTCGATCGAATCACTACGTTCGGAGGCAACGTACGCGACACCGTAACGTTTCTCGGAGCGGATTGGGGCTGGGTCGGCGTCCTCGGCGTAAAAACAAGTCGGGTCGCTGGGCGAAGTGAAGGCTGCATAACTCGTGTAAGCCCCGTCGCGACGCGCTGATTGGCATCAAGGGGTCGAATGCGAATAGGCGTGTTGATCGGCTTGATTGGGCGAATGGCAGGAAGCACAACACGTCTGATAGGTTGGACAGCCGATTGGAGCGGAGGAGGAGGAGGAAGCTCAACCGGGTCTTTATAGTATCGCGCACGGTTCGTGGCAGCGCAAAGTCGGGTACGGTGGCCGATTAAGAGGTCACGGATTTCTTTAGAGATTTCGTCGCCTTTGGTGGTGAGGTAGGCATCGACTGAAACACGATTATATAAACAAAATGAGTTTTAAAGGATGACTTTTCATCATTGCCGGAAAAGGGAAAAAAGTGCAAAAACAAACCTCGATAAAAGCTAGCTCCACTGAACAGCAAACGTCGGACAAAATCAACTTTGCCAGTATTGATGGCACTGATCAATGGCGTCCTCTTGTAGGCATCGACCGTATTGACAGGCGACAAGAGCTCCAGAAACGCCTTCACGGCACACTCATTCTTGGCAATCAAAGCGAGATGTAGCGGCGTCCGGCCTTGACTGTCGCGGATTCTCACATCACATCTGCCTTGCTTGACGCACATCCAAATGACAGCGCAAAGGGGGTGAACTTCATTGCAATGGGTTTGGGCAAGCTGAAAGTACAAACCATTACGACCAATTTTCAAAAGTAAATCAACGAAAACCAACCCTGTGAAGCAGCGTCCATCCGCGGAGGTCTTTCGTGTTCAAGTCGGGTTGACCCAGCGTATTCAGATGGAGTGTCGCGAACACTCTCAGAACCTCCAAATTTTCGGCCATCGCATACAATCCCTTCACCGTTTTGGCAGTCAAAGTGGCGATAAATGGAGTTTTGTCCAGTGTAACGCGCCTCCGACTCCGGAGGCGCCTCGGAGCCGGCTCCGTCGCCTCCGACTCCGGAGTCAGAGGCGGAGTCGGAGGCGATTTTTGGCCATTTTTCCTTATAAAATTTGATCGGGAGGCGCCTCCGAGCCGCCTCTCTCGCCTCCGCCTCAGGAGTCAGAGGCGGAGTCGGAGGCGATTTTTGGAAAAATGCGTTACACTGGTTTTGTCACAGACATTAGCACAAGCATTGATGGGACCAGCCAATCCGTGTGGAAACAGCCTTTTCACATCAGCATTCCTCAAACTCGCGAAGTGTTCGTTCTTCAAAACAAAAGTTTCGCCATTGGGACCGTGTTCCGTTCCGTTTGAGCCAGCTTCATCGGAGTCAACATCACTATCCTCTACCTCCGAACTGGAGTATTCTTCAAGCTGGTCATCGTCAGGCAGAGGTTCGACTGGAAATTCTTGGCTAACTGGAGGCTTCTTTTTCTTGTCGGAGGCCATGATGCTGATCTTCGGCTTCGGACGAGCTGGAGGGGCTGTGTCAGCGCTTCGGCCAGGCAGGGATGGGTCCGCATATCGGCCGGGCAGCTTCGGACGAGCTGGAGGGGCTGTGTCGGCGCTTCGGCCAGGCAGGGATGGGTCCGCGTATCGGCCGGGCAGCTTCGGACGAGCTGGAGGGGCTGTGTCGGCGCTTCGGCCAGGCAGGGATGGGTCCGCGTATCGGCCGGGCAGGGAAAGATTGAATCGAACCTTTGCGGACGGCTTGAGGACGCGTTTGGGTCTGGCAGCAGGCTTCTTTGGCTTTGGCTTCGGCTTTGGCTTCTTGACAGTGACGGTCTTAGTTCTCAAGTCATATCGACGGATGTTGGACGCCTTCGTTGGTTGAACAACGCCTGGAAAAGGTGGAAATATAGTGAATCGTGGGAGTCCAAAACGCACGCATTGCATTGAAAAAAATATTTGAAACCGATATAAAATCTTGAAAAATGTCCACTTACCTCTTTTTGCTGATGCTGGCGCTTTCGGGACTGACTTGCCGGGCGGTCGGCCTCGCTTCGGTGGCATCGTGGTCGAATTCGGCGCTCCAGGCAATGGGGCGTTGGTGACGCTCAAGTTTGGGTGGTGAACTGGACGTTTCGAGGAAACGCAGGGGTGGCCGCGGGCGCGATGTTTCGGCCCAGGTCGTTTCAAATTGGGCAATTTGGACCGTGTCGGGTCTACAAAATATAGCCTGACCCGTATGCTAAAATAGGGCATCGACCCGGAAGGCGGTGATGTCCTAATTTGCACGATTTTCAAGAAATTTTCCGAGAAAAAACAAGCTCTTTTCAACGATTTACGACGACTTGTTGCGACTTTTACGAAACGATTCGACTTCGGATCGACTCATTTCGTAAATGAAGACCTCGCCAGACATGGATACGCCATGATTAGACCCGGTCTGAACCGAAACGACCCCGCAGTCCACCCCTGAGGAGATTTTTGATGCTCCAGGCGAACGTGCTCTTGATGGAGAGAAGGACGGGGCTTGGACCGATCGCGCGCGTTGCCGTCAGCGAACTGTTGTTGAGTGGTGGGAGTCATTTTGAGGCTGTTGCTTTGCACGAGTGTAAGCAGGTGCACGGGAAAAGGTCAACTAAATTCGGTTTTCGATTACATTTTTCACATTTTCTTATCTTTAAATCTTAATTATGAGGCAAGGAAAAAATTTGTTTTAGACTTGGTCAAAATAAAAGACACTAATGTTATATTTGATGCACTTTTCCCCGCCAGACGAGAAATGCCTGGAAGCGCAAAGCTATCTGCGCGGTTGCATTCCGATTTGCTCGAAGAAGCTCACGAAAGCTTGTGTGAACATCACGCTTTTGGCCAAATTTGGCAATACAATCAAAGTTTGACAAACCTATGCCGAGACCACTGCTGAACTGGGAACTAACATTTTACAAGTGTAGCTTTATAGATCGCATATCTTACTTTAAACCAGTGTCACTGACATTTTTGAACAAATTGTCACATTATGATTTAGCTCTATTATTGAACTGTATCATATCTTCAACCCAAACTCTCGACCTTGAATGCACGGCGGCTATTATATTTTCAAAACGATTTTTAATATGTGATTACTACCCGCATTCTTCTCTTTTTTGATGGAGCGAGGAAAATATTTATTATCGCATGATTAATCCGCATGGTTCAAAGATTCATTTTAGCTTGGCTACCGTAACAGTACGTCAACAAATATTGAAAAACGACAGTTTCACAGTGTTTGTCTTTAAATGATCGGGTTATTGAACGTAAAACTAAACAAAACTCGTTCACCAAAAACAAAAAAACTAAAAAGCGTAAAAGCTACGATTAGATTACTTCAGAACGATCTTCATCTTGGACGGAGGAACTTTGAGATCTTTTTCGAATTCTTTCTTCAAATCACCAAAGGTTGTGTCGTTATTATTAGTTACATTAATTCAAGTTTACAAAACTCACGCTTGAAGAGATGGGCTGATCACCGGAACAATGGGACGGATCGGCTCGACGCTTTCCCCGTTGACAGTTCCATAGAGCTGGTCGTACTCTTCCCAAATATCGTCGCCCTTCGGCTTCTTTGTCTTCTTCCGCTCCCGTTCGGCCTTCTCGGCCAGGTGGCGTTTGATGGCGACGGCCAGGTCCTCTTCGGAGTCCGAGCTGCTGGCGTCCTTCTTCTTTTCGATTATCTTCTTCGGGGCGGCTTTCACTAAAACAAGGAAACTGAAACTCTAAATTTTTTAAACGCAATCAGCGTTTTTCGGCTTTTCTATCACCACCATGCGGAACTTTTTGAAGTTGGAGTAAATGTTGCCGTCGCTGTCTGGGAGAAGAATTTAGAAGCCATTCAAATAGGCAGCAGTGCTTGCGGGAGCCGTGATTCTTGATCCTGGGACCTACGGATCGACGACCGTCTTAGATTGCATGGTTTTTGTTCCTCTTAATGGACTAAACGTTATCAAAGTTTTGTTATTTTGCTATGCTGTAGTTTTTTTGCACATTCTTTTTTCGATAACATGCCTTTGTTTTTCAAGCAATTTGTGCAATATAAAAGCAAATTCGTCAATGAGCTGTGACACAAGGTGTAAATTTTTCAATCAAGCCATTGGAAAAGAGATCGGTGATAGGTTGGCAGCTTGTCAATCAGCGTCAACAATCAGACTGCAAAATGACAGTGCAGATCGCGGCACAAATCTCGGTTCCGATCTCACTTTAATACGCTCACCGCATCTCTAAACACCGATTTTTTTTAAATTGCCCCCGAAAAATTTTCTTTGTTTTTGAAGTCATAACTTGTCGGGACTGGCAGATGCATCGAAACTGTCGGCAGTGACAATTGTTTTAAAATTTGTTGATCGCAGCTTGGTGCAAGACGATAGTATTTCATTTTCGGCGCTTTTGCGCGTGTCTTATTTCCGGGTAGCCCCAAGGCACGAAATAAAATGGTTCTTTTTGATCGACGAATAAAATCTAATCGCCCAAGCTAGACAAGCCAAGTGCAACAATCTGTCGTGTGGTTGCCGGCACGTTGAACCGGGTACGCCGTCATCGTCAAAGCTTTTTTATTGCTTTTTGCAATGTCTTTAACGCGTTACTCTCGCGATCACCGATAGGCCGATATGTTCCTCTAGCTCATTCATCGAAACAACTTCTTTGCCACTCGTAGGGTGGGCTTTCTTCTTTTTGCCGCCTAACAAATAAAACAAAAGCCAGCAGGGCATGACAGTTTATTCAGCCTGAGGCCGTGGACGTGCAACGCGTTGACGGATGCATCAAGACCACAACGTGAGCTTTCGGGACGAGGGAATTTTCTCCCCCTTTCGGCCCACTTCTTCCCCCACCGGATGTTGACTTTTGACATCAGCGGTGCCATTTGGGAGAATAACTTTGATGCTTGCCATCGCTCATGAAAGTGCTAAACGTTTAATCGACTTAGGAAAGATGGCTGATGGGTCTTAAAAAATTGAAAACGCTTTCGGCATGCCCACCATTCAGCCGTTTGTTGTCATTCCATGTGTTTTTGTTCATAAAAACCACTTTGACTCTCCCTTTTATTTTTTTACATCAACATTGCCGCCAAGGGCCGATGGGGGTGCCCTAACCCATACCCCCAAGACAAAAGCATGTTCCACTACGCTTGCATACGTTTGGTCTACTTCCTATCGCTAGGCAGTCGGCAGCCTGAAAATTGCCAGTCTTACCGTGTTTGGTCTTTCGGCATTTGCCACTGATACATGTATCCTTACGTTTTCATACTTCTTGCCCTAAAATAACATGCCTGTAGCCAATTCTTTGTCCCTTGAGACGTATAAATTCATGAACGCCCTTGGGTATCGTGCTTGTTTGCATGCCCTTATGCTTGTACGAGTATCATCTTTCAGCAACCAATTCATCAACAAAAAGACGAATGACCAAACATGGGTGAAACATGTTTTCACTTTTTCCGATCAACTGTTTTTATTTTAAATTTGTTCTTTTGGGTGAGTCTATTGATTTTGACAAAGCAAAGTTGCATTTTTTCAATCAAGCTCCATTGATTTAACTCGTAAAAAGTGATGAAAAAGCAATTTAGTCGTTAAAACGTTACCTTACAACTTTTTGAAACGTTTATAAAAGTTAATAAGACCAAATTGCACTCAACTGACATCACAACTTTATGGATTCCCGTCCCGTTGGTCAGCGTGAGAACTTCTCAAATCCTCGAACGGGTCATTCTCGTTTGCATATTTTCTCACGAGCATGTGGAAACAACCCTCTACTTACGAGTAAGCCTTTTATGACAATGCATGACTTACTGACCAACCATTTGCTTGCGCAATGCATACATGCAGTTTTCCTATGTCGGCATTTTGCCCTTTAGCGTGGTGATTCCAATAAATGGCCTACTAACACATTAGTTGAAGATGGGCCTATGCATACGTTATCGATGAAAACCATCCATTTTTGAAAGGAAAACTGAAAAACACACAAATGTCAAAACGCGAAACTGTTTATTTTTAGCTAATGGGTCTTGGCACTCTGGGCATTGGACTATGGCTTCGCTTTGATCCCGCTATTGCTGAATTGATGCATCTACAAGGAGATGAACATAATTTGAATCTAATATGCTACCTGTTAATTGCCACTGGAGTGATTATGAGCGTTATTGGATTTTTGGGATGTTTTGGAGCGTGGAGAATGAGTCAATGCATGCTGGTGCTGGTGGGTATTCAAGGTTATTCGACTTTTTAGATGAGTTTATTTCAGTTTTTCATTATTCTCATCGTCGTATTCTGTCTCGAAATGGCCGCAGCAATCTTTGCTTACACTCATCAAGACAGTATAAGACAGTATATTGACGATTCTATGTATGATGTGATACACTATCACTATGGTCATAACAACGAATATGCCAAAGTTTTTGATCAAATCCAAACACAGGTAAGATTCGACTGCTTTCTTGAGACATCGAACAAACTAAATTGTTTGTTTACAGTTCGAATGTTGCGGCGTCAAGTCCTACCGTGATTGGCTTCGTTCTTCCTGGGGTCGTGAACTTCGGTCGCGCGTCGAAATTGGCATCGGAGCCGGTACTGTCGGCAAAGTCCCAGCTTCGTGTTGCAATGCTGAAGGCCTCCAGAGCTATCCCACCACATGTGGTCTTGCTTTTGACAAGCTGGAGCTTTACACATACGAAGAATTCATGCATTCCAAAGGCTGTAGCGACGCTATTTACCAATCTGCTTACAATAATCTCGAATTAGTCATTTGTTTCTGTGTTGGCATTGCATGTATCCAGTTGTTTGGCATGTTTATGTCCATGGTTTTATGTTGTTGGGTCAGTGACCGTGCTTCCAAAAGGCGAAAAGCCGAATCTTCCAAAATCTAACCCGCTTTCTTTCACAATTATGTTAGTTTATCATTGCCAATGATCTGCCTTGCTCATATGAGCGTCCATACCTCAAACTCGGTGAATGTAATTCCGTCATGTTGCGTCTTATCAAATTTTAACACTAATTTATTCGACCGTTTCAACATGTGTACAGTTAACGGGAGACAACTCTCTTGCGATTGGCAAATATTTTGAGAACGGACTACAACGTATACGACCAATTTACTATGATATTAAATCAAGTATTGTCACGTATAAATACAATCCTCGAATGAACAAGGAGACACTATACAAGTGAATATGCATGGAAAATGTTATTTAAGACTAGTGTTATCAGCAACCGAGAAGGAATACATATCCCGAATAGCGATAATTGTACAATTATACAGGCTTTCAGACGCGCTGATGTTATGCAATGTGAATATAGTACAGAACGTTTCAAAGTGTCATTGACACATAATCACTGAAGATTACACTGGGGTAAAATTACACTTTGGTCAAACATTCATGGAGTTCATGCGGCAGTCGTGGCGTGGAAAACAGCAAGGCTAGTTTGCCCCGACTAGAAAGGTGTCTACACGTTTATAATAAGACTTCGAAAACGCCATGATTACAGTGGTAAAACATTCCCGAGCATTGCAGGATAAGACTACGATTAGGCCAACCAAGTTTTAAATCGGAAAGTACCGCGTAAGTCGTTATACACCGCTTAAAGGAGGCAAAAGCGGGGTAAAGGAGTTTGGTACAAATCAGTGGGTAGATAAACTTGCGCCTTTGAAGATTTTTTGTCGCTTTCGTGATCCATTGAGATCAATGAAGGTTAACATCTGGTCGGAATGGAACAATTGGGGGATCATAATATCAGTAAACAGAGACCGTCGGAAATGTTTTTGATTTCTTTGAAAAAAAGAAACAAACAATTACAAAAATGCTCAAACTTAAAACAAAGAAAGATAAATATGATACATTGTCTTTCTAAATAAATCATAATAATAATACAATAACAAAGGGAGGTGAAAAAGTAAACTTAATCACGTGGTAAGGGAAACCAATCGTAGTTTCCCTTCTTTGCATCCATACTGTGTACGTTTACTAACAAGAATTACGGTACTCGAAGGCACGTGAATATCTTGCAGTTTTTGTGGTGAACTAAACTACTAATGTAAGTATATAAAAAAAGTATTTACAATGGATAAAAAAACACGGTGGTAATCTGCAGACAAGGAAGGACATGTGAAAAAGACACCTTTTAGAAAAATGCAGCTTTTAGCAAATTAACGCACAGCGGTAGTGTACCTGTGGAACGTCAACTACCTGGTCAACCATTCAATGAGTTTCCGTTTAAATAGTTTGTACAACGTTTGAGAAAAACTAGAGACCGAGTAATGATTTCACAATCCCGCAAGCTGAATGATAACAATTCGATTGAATGTGGTAAGAGTGCTAGAGGCAAAATGAAGCGATTTCCCGTAAAAAGGGTATCGACAAGACATGGAAAAAGGAGAACATTTCGTTGTTGTAATTACAAAAGTACAGTAGAAAAGGTTAAAAATTGCTTTGGCAGCAAAATTATGATACATTGTTGGGTTTTTGGATACTTAGTTCCATGGTGAGACGGTGGAGGGTGATTGCTGAGAACCCGAAGAATTAACGTCAAACATGCACCGAGCCTGTTTGATCATCTTTGCGAACTCGTCGTCGGAGACGAAACGCAATTGTTCTGGCATGAAGGGGTATTCAGACTTGATGCGTTGGATGACGTAATCCGTGTTGGAGGTATTGAACTTTACGCAGGCATATTGAGGTGTAATCATGCAAAAGTTAATGACGCGACCCGCGCGGTGACAGATTTGTTGGAATTGATTTTCGGTCTGAAATTCTTATGTTTTAAACTGTGTTTTGTTGTCAAGAGCTTACGATATTGTCCAACTGGAACAACAACCAGTACTGAGAAGAATCAAGGCCATTGTGCTGAGGGCTGCTGGGCGACATGAGTGACGACATCATGTTCCCACCTCGTGATTGTTTTCCTATCTGTCCCCAATCGACATTGTTTTGTGGATTGTTTGGAGACATAATGTTAGTCGTCTCTTTTGGGGTGGTGTTCAATTGCAACCGAAGCGTGGACGAAGCCGTCAACAACGGATTCGGCTTGCAAGAACCAGGTGTAGCATTCGGGTCCTCGGCGATCTTGCTCGGATCACGCCACTCCCACTTCTTCCCTGGGATAAATTCCTGAGGCTCGTGCAAAGCCGAGTGATTACTCTCATCAGAGCTCTTACGGGCAGTCTCGAACGACTTTGGAGGTGACCAGTCCAAGGTGCCCTGCTTCCAGGTTTCAACGTTATCGGTGTTGATTGAGAGACGGTTAGTCGCATTCAGGATGGCATTCATAGTGTCGCTGTTATCACCAGATCCGACGCCGAAGGAGTTCCCGCGTTGGAAGCCGTTACCATCCGCATTGTTTGGCTTTGAAACACTGCCGCTCTTCCACTGACGGAGGCGAGATTGGCCATCTGTAGGCGAAGTCACAGAAGAAGCACCACCAATAATACGATGAATTTCAAGCAATTCAGTTTGTGCCTGCTGCATTTCTGTTAAAATCTTCTCCTACAATTTTCACGTTTAAAAACACATTTCCATTGTTTTCTATTTACCTTTTTCAGCGGCGTTTCCGGTGTCACAGGGCGCGTTGTTAGTTTCAACAATTGGTTTTCCTTGATAAACATGCGTTTAACCAGCTGATGCAGCTTCGCAAACTCAGGCGACAATTGTGTTTTGAGCACGAACGGTTGTACCCATTTACGGTTAACGGCCCCTTCGAACTAAAAAAAGACTCAATTAACTTCGTCAACTATGTTATGTTAGCTCGTACAAAGACTGTTTTCATGTTTACAACATACCTGGTCAGAAATTTGCTTTCCCACAGTCGGATTAAGACGCCGAATCTCATTAAGCGTTTCGAAGAAAGTTGACACTCGGACTGATTGAGCTAATTTTGGAATAAGCTACAAATAAAAACGGGTAAAAGCCGGCTACAAAAACTGTTTTAGCTCACCGTTTCCGGCTGTTTGTCATCATGTGGATCGTACCATGCATTTGGAGTTACCCAATGAGTATGTCTAGGTTTCGGATTCCAATGAGAACCACTTTGATGATAATCGTTGTTTACGGTCGTCCAATCAGCTCCCGGCGGAACTGCGGTGTAGCCATAGTTGGAGTTGTCGGCGTTTTTCCAGTGACGAATTTCCGAATAATGATGCTTCTGCGTTTCCGGATCACCCCAAATAGCGGTGCCTGTGTCACGAGCATGCTTCTTGACTTTTACACTGGGATCATGCCAGACCATGTCGTTAGCGGGAGTTTCTCCAGATTGGGGGCCCCAGTTTGTGTTGGCGCTGTCGTTAGAGCCATGACGCTTGGTAGATACATGCTGTTCCTGTGGAGACACATTCCAGCCACTGTCATCTTGAGGGTGTGTGCCATTACCAGTCCAATCAGAATCAGAATTGACAGTTTGTCGCCAATTGGACATTCCCCAACGTGGATCCGTCGACCAACCGCCACCATTCGGAGATGTCGGTGCTGGAACTTGGTTTTCAGCGGTGGTACCAACATCCCACGGCGTCATTTGATCAACTTTCGTTCCCCAAGTTTGAGGCGAATTCGGCATGCCTCGAAAGTTGTTGTGTTTCTTCGTTTCGTCGGTGAAGGCTGCTTCGTGAGAAACCGGAGTCCACTACAAGTATAGGGCATTTAGATTTATACTTTCATGTGATTAATATCCTGTTTTAGAATTTCCTTAATACTTTACAATGCGCGTTATTACGCAGTTTTTTCATTTCATAAACAACTGGTAAACTTCCCCATGGGGGTTGTAAAGGTAGCAATTGACATTAGTCGTTGCAAAAGTCTCGTGCACCCTTTTTTAAACAGCCGACGTAACGGGTGTACATAAGCCTTTTTTACGAAACTGAACACAAACGTGCAACAAAAGTCTAAATTGCACCCTTTATAGTGCGTTGAAATTGAAACCGAGAATCTTTTTTAGGGTGCACTTGTGCATGGTTTCAAACACTCGGTGTCGACACCAACAAACCAACAGTAACTTGTTGGTTCAGGCATCACATAAAGTATAGTCGTTAAAATGTCAACAGCAGACCCCGTTTTTAACTAATGCAATAGCTTTTTGTTCAAGTTAAATGTCATAACTGACCCGATTATGCTGAGATGCTGGCGACTTCCACATTCCAGGAGGTGACGAAACTTTGCCTTGCCCGGGTGAGCAGTTTTGACCACTGCCCGGTGGACCTCCATTTGGTGGCCATGATCCGTAGAAGCTGGACGCGAGTGCAGATGCCCATTGTGTAGCTACATTGAGCGGGAGACCTGTTGGATGATGTGGAGCCGGATCCCAACACGAACCCCGGGGTGTTTGACGGCCAGGGATAGGTCCGTAGTTTGCTGATCCATTTCCGGGATGATTCAATGGCGATTGGTGTCCACTCATGTGATAACCGTTCATGACGGGTGTGGCGCGGCTGTTATTCACCCATGGATTCACGGTTTGCATCGTAGGGAAACAAATATGATGGAAATCGGGACAAAAATACACAGGGTTGAGATGTAATCACGTAAAGGTCAGGAATGGTTACAGACTTGTCGTGAACAATGTTGTGGGTTCGGTACAAAGGAGGAAAAGTTAGAGAGGGCAAGTATCAGCATGCGCCTTGGAGCGCGTCGCCCAATGGCTGGCCTCTCGCGTCTAACCACCTGAAAACAATGAACGATTGATATTTCGGTCCGTTTGGAATGAATCAACATTTATAATCAACACGTTTCTCGCAATTCGACGCCGATGAGGTGAAAAATACAAAATTAGCTGCAAATACGCATACTGGCCAAAACGCTGAAGACCCGCGGATAAAGCAAATAACCTCGAAGGGTTGAGCCTTGGTAAGTATGAAAAAAAACTTTGAACACAAAACGGCTCTGACAAATAATGCCTCGTTGTATGAGCAAATAACAAGACTGGGCAGCGACACCACAGGGAATGGGAGGGTTGCAAGCGACCAAACGCGCAAACAGTACAACAACCAGGAGGGGAAAAATTTGTGAGGAGAGAGCAGGCAACACGTAAGCCGGGCTCTGCCACTCACGCATAAGCCAAAGGGCACCGACAACTGAATAAAACGGAAACTCGCCCTTTCTCTCGCTCTTCTCCATGTCGTCCAGACCCTCTTCTCGGCCACCTTCAGGGGTACTGACGGAAAACTGCTACTATCACCAGAAGGGCGGGTCAGATGGAACATGGGGGTTGCATTAGATGTATCACTACCACGACGTCCCTAATGACTGTATGCGCGTGTTTTTTACACCTTTTTGTGGCAGCACTTTCGATGATGAACGACTGGGGAACTCATACAATGTTTCCAAGGTCTCCAAAAAAGGCATATCATAGTTCGTTTTTCTGATATTACTTCACCCCCAAGAGACGCGTCAATACAATGGAGTTTGTGTTGAAAGACCAATGAAAAGACTAATTGTTGAAAAATTGTAATGGAATTAGGAACGTTACAACAATTAACAATCCATTGTTGTAAACAAAAAAAGGCAAACAGGAAACAAATTGAGTCTAACGTAACCAACGGTTAATTCGTTTCACGTGCCACTTTACAACTACAATGTCAAATAAGGACAATAACTTTAAAGTTGGAGTTTTAAAATGACAAACTTCGAAGACAAAACGTGCAATTCTAAACTTCCCCGACCATGACAAGGCCGATCGGTTAATTCTCACCGATCTCTATTGTATCGTACAATCGCAAAAACGAGCTTATTTCAACCAAAAGTTTGTGAAATGCGTAGAGTGGACAAACCGCGATCGTAATCCATTGAATTCGTCACCCTCTTTGCAACCCACATAAAAATTTTTGCTTCTCAAAATATTCGCAGAGGCGGACGTGTGGTCGAAACTCTTGAGCGACCGCACAAGTAATTCAACGCGCCACAAATGAGCAAAACAAAGGACCGTGTAGCGGCTTCGCATACCGAATATGGCGTGAAAACGGCATGGATGGCATGCTTCGGTCTTGGAAAACTGACAAGGCCTTTTTGGTCGAACGCGCTGCTGTGATGCCCGGGAGCGCTACAACAGACGAAGATGATGAAGAAGGCCGTAATGGAAGTGAGTGGAAAAAAACACGTGCAAAAAACAAATTGCAAATAAAAAATTGTGTCAACTGGTGGATTGGGAATGGATGAGTTCGCTTTTTTTGCGAGTTGTAACTAGTTAGTTGGTTGCGTGGTGACTGAAAGGTTTCTCCGGAATGGAACAAAGCCATAAGGCTTTCCATCAAAATTCGTCCCTCCCGGCAGATAAGAGAACCAACACGTCGCAAGATGTTGTCATGCTTGATGCTCACATACCATAGCTATTGTCTTGTCCTCCCCCCTTGCCGCGATTGATGAATCCATTTAATGGGGTGGTGCTCAGTGTCTTTGATGCATTTGAACGACGTAATGGATAAATAAGCAAATGCGAAAACGCAATCAGAGATTTGTATTATGCTATTACGTGGGGACAGAGGGATGCTAAAGCCAATTACCTTTAAAATCCCATCGCATGCACTCTCGAAATAACGTCAACAACATCAACAAACCCCGCAAAAGGCAGAAACATGACACATTAGCGATGATTCATAGCCCTGCAGTAGCAGCCATGTGAACGACGTGACATATCCGTTTTCAGTAATTATAATACGGTTGGCTGACAAGCTTTATTCGATATTTGCGCTTCGAAAGACATGGAAAACTTATTTGAACGTTTTTGTCGTTTAAAGTGCACACATACATACACTCGAAAATATTGTTTAAAAAAAGTAAGTGAAAAAACACCAAACATATTCAAAAAATGGTCAAAATAAATATGTCGTTATTTTGCTGAGTGAATGATTATTGGAAAAACTGGGAAAGACCAACAACAATTGCCCGAAAAGGGTTGAAGGGGCAGAATCGTTGACGAGTCATGCCGACATGACTGGTAGCAACGAACAAATTGATTCTTTTTTTACATTTTGATTTATAGTTTCGTGGCGGGGTTAATTGATAACCGTCTAGACCATTTACAGGCATACTATCTCGACCGGTGGGTGAATGTCAGACAGGCAGCCTGAATCTAAAGCAGCTGCGGAAACATTTTTATTTTTCGCAGCGTTTTGACCAAACTTTTAGCTCGTTTTAAAGGGGCTTCGCTACGCTAGCATGTTTAGTTCAAGCAAGAGTGAAAAGAAGCACAACAACATAGTGCCGCCGCTGTGTCACAACGGAACAAGAGACAGTGCGAACGGCAAACCTCATCAACGCGTGACGTCAATTAAGTACCACCAAACCATTGAAGTGAATTTTGCCGAAAATTTAAAAGGAGAGACAAGGAGGATGTTTTTTAAGGTTTGACCGGGCACATAAGTACCGTGCTAACTAAATTGAAGATGAAAAGCACAAAGCGCATTTCTTCGTTATTTAACATTTTGCTCACAGGCAGTTTAAAAATGATCCCAGCAGTCCTGCGTCAAGCTCGACGTGGATGGAAAAAAACACGATGAGCAACAACGAGGATGGTGGAGAGATGTGAAGCAGGGGAAGGAGTAGCAGCAACTTCTGCCGTGCGCATGTTTGTGTCAGCCGTTCTGTGGCTTTTTGCGAGCAAAAAAACGAGGGAGGACCGTTGGGGAGGGTGGCAAACAGAGGAAGACCATGTGGCAGGACTAAGGCCATGGGCAACACGACCTTCGACCCACCCTTCTTCCTGCATCTTTTTTAATCTATCCTCATAGGCTCACCAGCCTTTTTTTCTCAGTTCCTTGAGCCGCGCTCAAATGTGCGGAAAGTTTATCGCACAAAAAAGCACGAAGGAATGATCTCCACTTCTTACCCCTGACGATAAAATTGAACAAAACACGTTTCTGTCAATGTTTCCGAATGCGACAAAGGACCATCGGTTAATGTCGTTTGGTACTTCTGCATGAATCGCAGCCCTCCTCTTCCTCGGCGCTTGGAAAACATTGTGAATGTCGATGTTTCCGACTTTTCTGCATAAAAACTGACTACGCGAAAAAGCACGTGCGCGATGGTATCGAATAGAATACCTTGTTATTGAAGAAAACAATCGACGGGAAAGTGACCTTTGCGACTTCAAGGACTTCAATGAACTCTCGGTTATACACATTAAAATTAAACACGTAGTTTTGACGTACACCTAATCGTATATAACAATTTAAGCTAATTACACCGTCCGCAACCCGGTAAAAGCCTCACTTGACATCGCGGCCATTTTACGATGATACTAATGCATACGGTTTTTGTTCGCTCCAAAAAAACAGCAATAAGCACAGGTTTCAACGGGCAGTTAGCATATTCAGAACCTTCGAGAAGGGTGGTATAATGACGAAAATAGAAACCTAGTGATTTACCTGTACAATGCCATAAAAGTTAATGTTGTCTCTACAGTAAACGGCTTTAAACCCCTCCACAAAAGGTCATAACTCCCTTTTAAGGTATTTAATTTCGCTAAAAAAAGTTAATAACAGATGTTTGGTTGTCTGTTTGCTTACGAATCCCTCAAGAAGACAAATAGCTACGGTCAAAATAAGAGGGCTTCTAACGGATGCCGCTGTCGGAAACAAGAAAAAATAGGGCACAAATCTGACAATCTCCGCCAACCTAACTCTTTGCTTGCTTTTCGGAGGGGGTCACTGCTCGCTCGCAAAGCGTATATAAAGCTGACTGAATGTGCGAATGTTGGGATTAGTCGTGAATTGAAACTATCAAGTGCATGATGCTAATAAAAATATCCTCGCGAGAGTGGGAAAGCGTTCCTGAAAGTTGGGCCATTTTAGTTAGCAGTGGAATGGAACGCTGCAATGCAACTGCTGTCGTCGTATTTTTTCAGCAGAAGTCGCAAGCAGCTCGTTCGCTCAAGCTTCGGGGATCATATGTTTTTTCAGCGTGTTGAGTTTTCTGTTTCACTTCTTGGAAGCATTCTGCTAAGTAAGACAAACTGAAAGGGTTTGAATGATGGACGGAAAAGGAGGGTAAGGAAGCTTACATTAGGCGTTACCGAATAAAGTGTTGACGTTAAAAAAGCGCATTGTTTCACTAATGGCGCTGCTAAAAGGCTCCAGCTCTGAATTAAGCTTGTTCTGAAGATGGCCACACGTCAGATGTCTGTCGCCTTTCTGTCAGTAACCTTAATATATGAAGCGTAAATGTAGACGTGCGAACCGAGAGGGTTGGTTCAGAAAATGAAACGGTTTACGGTTTTTTAACGCATAATGCCCTAAATTAAAAGTCTAAAGTCTACCGTTTTGGCAGTAAATGCGGAAAGTGATGAATTTATTGCCTGTCTGAACAGACCGTAAATACGTGGAAAATGTTAAAAATCAGAATTTGACAAGCAGACAGACAGCCGACCACCGTGCCTTCAATCACTGACAACACCTTTAGTAGGGCAAAAGAAAAAAACAGACAGAATCAGAAGGTTAGCACCTTGTTTACGACGGAAGAGAAAGAAGAACTGACGGAAATTCGAGAATCTTGGACATAAAAAGTTATGGTTGGCCCTTTTTTGACTGACATTGACGAGCGACCGAAGTTGGCAGCACCTCTTTACACCTTCATTAAAATAACACATCCTAAATCACGCTGTGACTTGGAAGAAGCACAGCATAGCCGAGGACCACGTGGTCCTTGGATGAGTGCATAACGATGAAGTGTGGGGCTAGGCCACACGATTCTACACAAACATTGGAGAAACAAACCCCACTAGAGATGGGTATTTTTGCACAGCCTGCCGATGTGGTGTGATAAACATCTACCGAAAAACGAAAATAAACCCGAGAAAACGTCGAGCGAGTCTACTCTATTGGTTGAAGCAACAAAAATGTCCGACTCAAGCTGCACTAACGATTTTTTTTTGAATATCGCATACATTATCACTGCTCATTTTTCACATCTGCCTTCCAGCCACTATTTTTTAACGACTACTTAATCCCATGCTTATCAAAACGCGGAAAATAGACAGCGATTGAAAATGTAACAGACTTAAACCCAATAAGCGAAAAGTCGCAAACAGATGTGAGTGTAATATTGCTTTTAACTTAACGCAAATCTCCGTTTGCAAAGATTTAACGAGCCTCGACAGCACTTCAAGCGGGGGATTATATACCAAAAGCATAAACACTATTTTCGTTTCTTTTTTTGCAAAAGATGAACCACATAGGGACGCATAAAGCTTTTTGTTTCCAGAAACAAGCCAACAGTGCAATTTTAAAATCAGCTTTCTACGCCTTTGCTAGTTATCCCGAGAGACAAAAAGCTCGCACGGCTGACATTTTGATGAGTAGTTCTAGGATGTGTCATGTATAAACGATTGATCTTTGGTTAGATTGCGTGTTTTAAGTTATCAATAATGTTTGTGAAAACACAACTGCGGATGTTTTGTCGAAGTGCATATGGTTTTTTCAACAGAAGTTTTCTTTACTTCAACGCTGACTTCACAACAAAACTTCAGTTGTAAAAATCACAAAAAAAGTTGAAATTTACAATTGTGAAGTGAAAAAAATGTCGAGCATGACAGGACTCGAACCTGCAGCCTATGGAATAGAAGTCCATTGCGCTATCCATTGCGCCACATGCCCCCTGTCACTGCGCGGCTATATAAGATCCAAGTTTGGGCTGCGTTTGGGTCTTATAAACTGATGTGTGGCATAGAACAATTATAGTTTAGAGTAAAAGGATTAAAGCTTTGGTTGGTACTGAAGTACAGAAAAGGAAAGAATATTCCGATCGACTTGCGTTCTCCTTTGGATCGCCTTTGTCATCCTAACTCGTGTTCTCAAAAAACAGAAACGCCGTCAAACTGGAATTAAAGTCGGAGAAATACAATTGTTTTACAATTTTCAATGTCGGCCACAAAGCCAGGTATACAATTTTAACAATTCAGTTTATATATAACTTAGTATTTGCGAAATAACATGTACACATCGAACTTGACATTGTAAAAATGCACATGTAACATTAGTCTAGATCGACAGAAGGATAATACTTCGTATTCAGTTGGCGAGATGGAGGTAGCGACGAATAATATATATAATGCTCAAGCGGTGATGATACCTGCAAAATGTTGATTAGGATACAATGTGTTCATGACAGTGAAATCAAACTCCGCTCACCTTATCCTTATTAGAGAACATCCCTAATACATATCATACTCCTTGATGGAAGTAAGAACACACTCCGGGGGCGAGAGGAACTCATCAGGAGTCACGGGGCCAGTCTTGAAGTAGTGTCCCCACTTCGGATCCATCGACATGTTATAATGCCATACGTCGCTTTGCATCTGGTAGGTGACTCGGCAGTTCTTGCAGAAGCAAGTCGGCGGCGTCGGCTTGTCGGACATGAGCGCTGGCTCCGGAACGGGATGAACGCGGCGTCGGAAGCGGAGGCACGGGAGGCAGGACTTGCGATCGGAAGATCCGGAGGAAGAGGACGGACGAGAACAGGAGGCACCCATTTCGACGGAGTGGAAATGAATGAATGGGCGGAAGACGGGGTAAACCGGGAAGGGTATCAAAGAAGCGGGTTCGTGACTCGCGTTTTTTGAAATTTGCATACAAGTAAACGTGCAAAAGTTCAAATTACACGCGAAACCGATCGAAGAACCTGCGTGTTGCTTTGCACTTTTAAAATGTAGCTTATCTGTCACAAACTCAACGAGTACATCAGTTCCAAAGCTTCAAACACGGCACATAATTAGTCTCATTTTATAATTAAACCGTATACTCCATCTCGGGGTCAAAAAAACTACGTCAACGACTTCACGGATTGCTAAGGAAAACCAAAAAGTCTACGATCTGCCATTACGTAGTTTCTGGACCCACAATAAGTGCAAAAACAAAAATACAAATAAAAACAATACAACAAGACAGTACTTTCAAAAGTACATTTAATAACGATAGAGATCACCACTACGTTGGCCGTCGTTGCGGACTACCCCGTCAATCAACTCTTCAGCATCCCGCAAAATCGCATTCGTGACATCGTCGTCCATGCTATCACCGTCCGACTCCGATTTCCTAGAAATGTCCATCTTTTCGTCTTCCTTCTGACCGCCGTCCCTCCTTTTGGAATCCTTCTTGTCGTCCTTCTTCTCGTCGTCACTTTCGTCAACAACCTTGTTGGTCGTAATCGGGATGGGGTGTTCGATCAGGACCGAGTTCTTGTAAAGTTCAAACTTGTATTCCATGGACATGAAGCAGTATGGAGTGAGCTTGTCATGGATGACGAAGTCACCTTCGGCATTTCTCTTGCAGGGGAACGGGGGAGGGTGCAAGACTTCGCTGAAAAAGAGTCGATTAAGTTTGAAAGTGTGACGGATGGCAAAATAACTTACTGAACACGATAACGAACTCCGTATTGGTCAAAGCATTGGAAAAGTTTGTCGAAGTAAATCTGGTAGAGGCCCGGCTGCGGTTCTTTGAGCCACAGAAGGCCGTGGTAGATCATGCAATAGTGTCGCGGGAAACTGCAAACACAAATGTCATTGATGAATCATGTGAGTGAAGAAAACGATTCAAAACTAACCGAGCTCTGAATGTCTCTTCATCCGCAAACAACTGGTCGATGATGTACCGGACCCAAGTATGCGTAGCCCTAGCACATGGCTTCATCTGACCATGCAGGGTGTTCTTGACGGCGAGGAACTCTTCGGAACCAAAAAGGGTGGTATTCTCCGGTTCAAAGCCGAAACGGCGGTAGACAATGTCGACCTTTTCCTTCATGTAGTCAAGAAGTTCCTGATGACATTCGGCTTTGTCCTTTTCGTCGCCATAGTGGAAGCATCGCGGGAAGATTCCGAACATGGGGTCGTCCTCATCGACGTAGGAGTGTTCTTCGCGACGGGCTATCTCGACAGGCTTCTCTTCGTCAATCTTCTCTACGTCTTCAACAGTCATAGGCATGCTGATGCTTTCGATTTGATCGTATTCATCCTTGCCCAAGCATTCCGTGCATTGATCGAGTTGGAGGCCATAGGAGGCAGCTGAAAAGGGGGTTTAGAAGATAAGTTAGACAGTAAATGTGAATCTTACCTTGGCTACCATAGGCCAAAGCGGTCAAGGTCATGCCATAACGTTCAACGTCGAAGCTAAGCACATGGGTGACCAACTTGCCAGCCATATTGGGTGCGATCTTGTTCGGGTTGAAGGCCGGCGCTTCGAGCCAGATATGCTTGCCCTTCTTCAGGAAGCCGACAACGCACATGGTCGGACGACTGAGGATGTCTACTGGCGTGCAATACTCGCTGGATTCGCGGACACCAAACTGAAATCACAACCTTCTGATTCCCCATATTTCTTCATCTCAAACTTACAGCATCTTTGCGCAACTTCAAAACCGGATTGCACCACTTCAGACATATCGTTTTGTACCCGCAATCAAGCGTCTTGGAATTCGTTTGATCCAGAAAGTTGATAAAGATCTGAGAATGCAGGGCACGGGGATGGAAGACTTCGACGTCGTAGTCGAGCGACTTGGTCGGGTCGGTTTCTTCCTTCATCGGAATACCCATAATGGTGGTGGAGGCAAGATCGTAGGCTTCAAGCATGACACGATGGAGATACGAGTTAAGATTCTTGGGAGTGACATTGTACATGGTAAACTTGACGTCTATGCTGGGACTGTTCGTCATGGTAGTCTCAACCTCGATGTCGTCCTCAATTATGTTAAGGACGAAAACACGGAGACCGCCAACGGATAGGACCCTGAAAAGCTGTGAATTAACACGTTTGTTAACTGAGACGTGTATGAAACACTTACTGCTCGTAGGTTTTGTCCATCTCTCCGATGATGCGATTCTTCGAAACGAAGTACTGCAGGGTATTGTCGGCGAGCTGGGCCAAGTCCTCCGCCGGCTTGTCAAACGAGGTAATGACGAATATGGTGCCTATGTTGTCGACGTGCTGGCCTGAATGAACTGTGCCGGGGTCGACTTCTTGGAAGGTTTCGGCTATGTGAACGCCATCGGTCAAGTTATGCGGAGTACGCTCAGGTTTCGAAGTACCAGCCTCCGGCGCCACGGAACGGAAGTACTGCAACTGGAGAGGAGTCGGCTTGGTGAACCCGTCGATGGCCAGCTCGATACCGCTCATGATGGAGCACGAGCTCTGGTCAAGCTCGGGATTGACGGCGTCGTAGCCTCGCTCGTAGAAGGCTTGGATGTACTGCAACAATAACCCTTCATAATATGTCACTAAGAACCAAAACAAAGCCTACCTCTTCCTCCTCCAAAGCCACCGGAGCCCAATGATTAAGGACATACTGGCCAGACCCTTCGGCTACAGCGTATCTGACACAGTGAGACCCGTTTGGATAGCAGTCCGCCAAGACACGTTGAAACTCGTGGGCCGCATCCAAGGCGCAGTTCCAAAGCGTCTTCGGCGAGAAGCCAGCCTTCTTCTGCTTGGAGTTTACGTCCTTGTAGCTGACTTGGAGCTCCTGGAAACAAAATATATATATAATAAGACAAGTAAAACGAGGGTAACTCACAATTTCAGCGAAGCGAGCAAACTTCGGGCCCCTGTCGAGCACAACCACAGCCTTATGGCAAGGATCATTGGCAACCTCCATTGCACTGCCTTGGCAAGATTTTAGAAAACTTCTAGATATAAGATACCCGTAATTATCCGGCTACGCGTGGACAAAAACTTGTGAAACGAGAAAATGAAGGTTGTCGGAAGATCCGAGTTTGTGGGAGGTGCTTTGGCGTTAGTCGCACTTCACCAATCTAGTCTGTGCTTCCCTTCTCCTTCTCTGCGCAGCTCTTTCCGTCGTTCTGCCTGCGGCCCTCGAGCAGCCTGCGGCCGACCGGTGAAAATAGGAAGTCGAAGCACTCTCCACGTGGGTGGTCTTCACATAAACGGAGAAGTAATACTAAATAACGTTGACGTTAGGTATTGCATCGAAAAAAAATTTGACACAAAAATTTATTTTATATAATAACCACTTCTGAGGTTTTTGTGACACTGAAAAAGTTAATTTCAATTTAGTTGAGATGAAAATGTTAATGAAATTGATGTGTACAAATCAATAAGTCGATTGGTTAACACTTTTGAAGTCTAGTTTTTCAGAATCTTAAACTTATGAAGTGATTTTATGCTTGTAAATGCCTTCAAACGGTTCACTTTGAGTTCCATTTTTTTCTTTTTATAGAAAAAAGTCAAAATTTGTAAAGTTAGTACGAAAAACAATATTGTGCCAATCTGATAGCCTGTGGCATTGCAGTTTTTGTTTCAATGGCGTGTCATCGGGCCGCCGATTGCACCCACACGGACGCCAACAGTCAACAATGTGCAACCGTGTGTCACAAGCACTGCAACTTGATGGTCCGAAATGATTTGCTGTTACGACTTACCAGTTTAGTCGGCATCACCCAGCTGTTACAAAATGCGACATTCATTCCACCTTGTGTAGTTGTAGTCGATGACGCATCTGGGCAACCCACAAGTGAAGGCATGGTTCTCACCGCGAATGCGTTTTTGCGGCGCCAAGAAGATACGACTTTGTTCTTGCGCTGATCGACTGACTGATCAACCGATTTTGCCGCCATCGAGAATCTTTTCTTCGTCATCAATGACGCAATGACTGGCAACAGTTACAATTTGCATACCACCACCCCCTCTATCGTCGTGTTTTATTATGAAAATTACAATATTTAACGCCCTTCTTCAGCTTGAGCGACCTCCAAACCCACCGCAGTTTTTCCAATGTCGTCGTCCGACAGCGACTGCAACATCTACTCCAACTTCAAAAAGTTCCGCAAGAAGATCCACAAGAGTGTGAAGGTTGAAAAGCCGAAAAAAGCTGGTTGGTTTTTGCAAATTACGTCAATATTGAAGCGTTTCTACGGTTCCCTGTTTCAGTGAAACCCGTCCCGAAGAAGAAAGTCGAAAAGAAGAAGGACGCCAGCAGCTCGGACTCCGAAGAGGACTTGGCCGTCGCCATCAAGCGCCACTTGGAGGAGAAGGCCGAACGGGAGCGGAAGGAGGCAAAGAAGCCGAAGCGCGACGATACTTGGGATGAGTACGACCGGATGTATGGAACTGTCAACGGGGAAAGCGTCGAGCCCATTCGTCCCATTGCTCCGGTGATCAGTCCATCTGTTCAAGCGTGAGTTTTGTAAATCCGAATTGTCGAGACTGATTCGGAACATTTCAGGATGATTCTGGAGTTGAAACGCGACGAGCTGGAGATTAAAGCTGAACGCGCCCGATTTGCGGCCCAGCTTGCCGCTGCCGAACGCCAACGTGAATTGGAGCTGGCCAAGGTTGATGATAAAGAGTACATCTTCATCCTTTTGACGGTCATGGGACGATCTGAGGAGGACTTTAACGAGAACTGCAAGCTGGACTACGACAAGCAGTTCGCCGAAATCTTCATCAAATACGCCCCCATGGCCGGATACAGCAACCCCAACGATATCGACCTTCTCTGGGACACGCCCGAGCAGTTTGTAACTCTCAAGTTCTATGAAACGCCGAAGACCCACAAAATGCCGCTCTTCAAGTATGCCAAGTTGGTCATCGTCGGCAAAGACGGTATTCAGGCGGAGGTTCGCAAGAAGGGCGACATCAAGCTCAAGATCAATTTGGACTCGCAGCGCAAGCCGATGGAGAAGATCATCCACAAGGTTTGTTGATGTCGATAAAGATGGCTTTACAAAGTTTAATTGTGGCGTTTTAGGACACGACCTTCGGCGATTTGAAGAAGCAACTCGAAAAAGACCTCAAAGTTGCTCCCTCCAAGATGAAGATCGTATTCGATGCGGAAGTGGTTGATGATGCGGAGACTCCGGCTGGGCTCGATATGGAGGAGGCTGATGTCATCGATCTGGCCATTCTGAAATAATTTAATCGTAGCTTTGACGATTTTTGTTTTTTCGTTTTGGTTTGGTGATGGGTTTTGCAATTGATTGTTGTTTGTTTCTCGTTCTTTTTGTTTTGTAATTGTTTTTTTGCAACAGCCCCTGGGGCACTGTCGAGTAAACTTATTATAAGAAAAAGTTTGACAAATCAACATCATGAAAAAAGTGAAATATCCAAACTTAGAAACTTGACAACCAAATTAGAAAGCGTGTTACAATTTATCCATTTTATGGTCGCTGTGGGTGTCAAATGGTGCTGACAGTCCAATAAAGATCAAAGAAACCAAGAAAAGAAACAAAAACATGGGTCAACGCAGTCTGCGTTTTTCAGTCTGTCTCCTCGGGTGGTTCAGTCGGTCCTCGCTGTGTACGTGCGAAACTCCATTTTTTGCAAACCTCGCGGATGCGTTTCACTCCTCTTTAATCGCGGCTTTTCGACCTCTATGTCCTGTTGTTACTTCCCCCAATCCCACTTCTATCGCTCTTGAGCATCCGCTTCCAGACGGTGCGAACCCCAGCCAAATTGGCCGATTTTAGGCTGCGAAAGAGATCTCTGAACCGAAAGTCTTTGTCTGTTTTCGTTTTACTTCGAAACGTAGCTGTGTGCGCGGCTGTTCCCACTTCGCCAGAGGGTGGCTCATTTACTATATCTTACAAATATGTTATCTGGCGTTAGTTTTTGCCACAATCTGTCTGTTTCATCCTTTTAGCAATTAGTTGTTTAGTAATATGGCCCAGAAAAGAATGTTTTCCTTTTGCGTTCATTCCTGTTATTTGTAAACAAATAGTTTACGTTTTGCACCTCTGAGACAGACGGGTGATGAAAGAGGGTCATTTTGCGCGGGAACTCACTGTTCTTTGCTCCTTGTCGCGACAGTCTGGGCCTAATCTGACGTGCTCTTTCTTATCCATTTATGATTTACGATTATATTTCCAGGTAATCAAGTATGGCTCGTCCGAAGAAGGTTGATTCCGTGAGTCCCGACGTCCCTCTCCGACGTAGTACGCGTCTCGCTCAGACTAGCCGTCCGCAGTCGGTCGCGCCGCCTGAGGTTGGTTTGTTTTATGAGGCTAACTTTTGCGAAAATTGAGGGTTTCTTTTTAGTCGTCGAGCGATGAGGAAATGCCTGATGAGAACTTCGCTTCATCATCGTCGTCGACCGCGAGAAAGCGTCGAGGAGAGCCGTGCGATAAGGCCGCCCCAAAGGCGAAGAAGGCCACAAAGCAGTCCGATGTCGCTGTCCCTGAGGCAACGAAAGCCACCAAGCAATCCGAGAAAGCCGCCCCAAAGGCAAAGAAGGCTGCCCCTGAACCAAAGAAGACTACCAAGGCTGCCCCTAAGTCCAAGAAGGCTACCAAATCGAAGGCCGCCGTCGTCGAAGTCCCTTCCGCCACCACCGTTGAATCGAACGACAGCAATGACGATGATTCCGACTTTGAAATGGAAGAGGTCCAGGACGACTCCACTGATTCGGGCAGTGACGCGTCTGTTGATAGCGCTCTTTCGAGCCCGACTAACAAGAAGTCGAAGAAGGGCAAGAAAATTGTGAGCGACAGTGAGGACGAATCGGATGCTTCGCTTATCAGCGACGGTTCTGTTTCCGGCAAGAAAAAGGGTGGCAAAAAGTCAAAGGTAAGCATCCAGCATTCCCTGTATGTACATCAGTGTCAATATGCTATGGTTTACAGGCTCCGATTCGCAATCGCAATGACAACGGCACTTCCGGTGGCATCAAAATCGCCAAAAACGCTGGTCGCGGCAAGAAGGTTGCTTTGAAGGTAACATTTCAATTACTTTTTGTTATTTACCTTGCTAATGCTTATACCTTCCAGGCCGACGAACACTACCTTCACGACACTTTCGACTTCCTGAAGCCATCGCAAATCAAGGACGCCGAAGGACATAGGCCCGATGACGAGTACTATAACAATAAGACCCTCTACATCCCGGATGAGTTCATGAAGGCGCAGACTCCGAGCATGCGTCAATATTGGATCCAAAAATCAAACAACTTCGACTGTGTCGTGTGCTTCCGTGTCGGAAAGTTCTATGAAGTAAGTTGATTTGCTCATGCTGGTACCGTTACAACTAATTGATCCATTACAGCTCTACCATCTCGACGCCGTCGTCGGTTTCGAAGCCTTGAACCTGACCCCCGTCAGTGCCCCATATGCTCACTGCGGCTTTCCGGAGGTGTCTTTTGGCAAGTATTCGGGTATGCTCATCAACCGTGGCTACAATGTCGCCCGTATCGAGCAGACCGAACGCGGCGATGCTCGTGATCGTCGGTGTGACGCCGACAAAAACGAAGACAAGGTTGTCCTTCGAGAAGTTTGCCAGATCGTCAACGCGGCTACTCGCACGTTTACCGCCTATGATGGAGATAACAACATTGACAGTGCTCTGACCCATGATCCTCACCCCCAGTACTTGATGATGATCTTCGAGGAAAAGATCGAGAAGAAGGAAGATGGTGAGAAGTACGATACTCACTACGGGGTCGTCCTGTTGGATGCTTCGACGGGAGAGTTCCGGATTTCGCAGTTTGGCGATGATGATTGCCGATCGGTCTTGCGTACTGTTTGTGCCCATTTCCAACCGGTAGGCGATCTTTTGCTGTTTTGTTTTTGTCTATTGTATCCGTTTTCAGTGTCACATCCTTTACCCCCGATTCGGCACAGAAGCGGCTACTCTGTCCGTCCTGAACAGTACCATGTCGGGCGCCAAAAAGGAGAGCTTGCTTCCGTTTGAGTGTAACTCGGTTGACTACGTCATTAAGAAGCTCTCTGACGACAAGTTGTACTCTGCCGACCTCGAAAAATGGCCTCTTCATCTCAAATGTCTGTTTGATCCCAACCCCGACAATGCTTTTGAGCTCCTGCCCGAAAACCGCATCATCTTCAAGGCCCTTGGTGGCATGATCTCCTGTCTCGAGCGGTGCATCATTGACGTCGACATGTTCATGATGAAGAAGTTCGAAAACTACACCCCTCCTTGCCTTCACAAGGGTTCTGATGAGAAGGTCAACCAAAGTAACATGGTTTTGGACGGTGCTACTATGATGAAGTTGGTTTTTATCAAATGTTTTGACAATTTTGGTCGATGATTAACTTTGGTCTTGCAGCCTTCATCTCGTACCTCCCTTTGCTGGTGCCAAGGCTATCCCCACGCTCCGTGACAGTACCTCTGCTACTTACTCGTTGTACGTCATGCTGGACCATTGCAAGACGGCCTTTGGCAAGCGTCTTCTGCGCCGCTGGATTTGCTCGCCTTCTTGCGATGAAGAGACCATCAAACGACGTCGCAAAACGGTCCGCATTCTTTGCACGTCCCCGATTTTGGAGTCTATTGAGAAGGCGCTGACGAAGATGCCGGATTTGAAGCGTCTTGTGCAGAAGTATGTCTTTTTCCACTTTTCAAAACACAGTTTTCACGTCTTGTTTTGCAGGATTCACAGCAACGGTCTGCGTTATCGCGCCACTGAGCATCCCGACAGCCGTGCCACGTTCTTCTTCGCCGAGACCTTCACCAAGCGCAAAATCCGGGACTTCATTGCCGCTTTGGATGGCTTCAAGCGCATTGCTGAGCTTGCGAAGGAGCTCAATGAGAAGTACAAAGGTGTTTTGAGGTTAGTGCTATCAACAAGTATCCTTTCATGTGTTATAGATGCATTCTTTCAGCCCACTGCTTCGTGAATGCTTCGACACCGACTTCCCCGACATTCAAGAAGACCTGGATCATTTCTTTGGTGCGTTTGACCACAAGCTGGCTCTCAAGACTGGCGTTGTTGCACCGCGGGAGGGTGTTGTTGCGGAGTATGATGCTGCCGCCGAAGTCGTCAAGAGTCGTGAAGCGGATATTCAAGCGTACGTCGAGCGTGAACAGGAACAGTGGTCGTGCGATAAGATTCGCGCTGGCGGTACCGGCAAGTGGAAGTACTTGTTCATCGAATACCCCGAGGACGTTGCCGATAAGCTACCGAGCAACGGTTACCGCTTCAAGACCAAAGTCCGGAACCTCAAGCGCTACATGACCGAGGAACTCGAAGCTCTTATGAATCGCTACTACAATGCCGAAACGATGCGCGACCGTGAGGGTGGCGATTTTGGCCGTCAAGTGTTTGCCGATTTTGCTGATCGGTAAGTTTTCACGGCATTCCAGCTAACTTATGACAAAGATTCACTTTCAGAAAGGACAAATGGGACCTCATCATTGAAAACATTGCCATTGTCGATGTTCTCGCTTCATTTGCCGCGTACTGCTTGAACTGTCGGGAGAACAACTTCCCGTGCAATGCTGCTGATATTTCGTTCAGTGGCAATGAGAACTATATCAAGATGACCAATGGCTATCATCCCCTGTTGATTAGCGGCGGTGCCAAGCTGGCCAAGAACACGCTGAAGGTCGTTCCGAATGATTTGCTAATGGGCCGTGATCCGAGTGACTTCGATTTGGAGTCTGTTTCGGGTACTTCGTCTCTGGAGCGCGTGTCTAGCGCCTTCTCCTCGGAAAACATGGCATCCGGGTTGAAGCCCAAAGTTCAGTCAAAGGTTGTGTGCCTGACGGGTCCGAACATGGGTGGCAAGTCTACTCTTATGCGACAGGTCGCTATGATGGTTGTTATGGCTCAAATGGTAAGTTACAGCTACCGTCTTGATGTCGTAATTCAAACTGCAATGTTACAGGGTTGCCCCGTTCCGGCCGACGAGTTCCGCATCTCCGTTGTTGACCGTATCTTCTCCCGCATCGGTGCCCATGATTGCTCCTTCGCCGGTCAATCCACCTTCTACGTCGAATTGAGCGAGACGAGCACCATTCTCCGCCATGCCACGCCGAACTCCTTCGTTGTCATCGATGAACTCGGTCGCGGAACTTCGACCAACGACGGCACCGCCATTGCGGCCGCTGTGCTTCGCGAGATTGCGAACAGGATTAACTGTCGCACCTTTTTCTCGACGCACTACTTTGCCGTCTGTGATTTGGTCGCTGACAACCCGAATGTCCGGCAAGCCCACATGGTTGGTTTATCTTTTGTCTAGTTTAGGCAGTTTTTGACCTAATTTGTTTCAGAAATTCTACGTGGAGAACGAAGACGAAGATGACCCGACCAATGAAGACGTTACTTACTTGTACAAGCTGGTCGACGGCATCTGCACCAAGTCGTACGGTTTCTACGCGGCTAAGCTGGCTGGCATGCCGCTTGACGTAAGTTGTTGCTTTGATTACGGGATCAAAAATAGAAACATTCTTTTCAGTTGATCAGAGAAGCTCACGCGTCTCACAACCTCCTGGAGCAACAGCAAACGCGTTACCGCAAAGACATGAACAAACGGCTGGCGTTGCAGCGCAAGGTCCATCAGCTTCAAGAACTCCGCCAACTTTGTAACGCTGCAAATCCGGATATTCAGGATCTGGCTCACATGATCAAGACGTTGTTGTAACTTTTAATATGACAAACTTTTGTATTCCTTTTTTAAATACCTTTGTATTCTATTTTTTACTAAGTATCACCAATAAGCATAGTAACTGAATGCTTTAAAACTGATTATTTACTGTTATAATTATCCTCTAATTTGTATTGTGCGTGAGTCTAAACGCTTCTAACTAAATAAAATAATTGGATAAAAAGGTGTTTGATAATTACCGCTAGGGGTGTATTCTAGTCATTTCTGCTAGAATACACCACAACTGCATTATATTTGGGCATGATTTTAGTCGAAAACCGCCGTTTCTTGAACAATTCTTTAAAAACTGAGAATCCGTGCTCCAGAATCCTCAGAATCTGCCGAATCGTGTCCAAACTGACATTTTCGGACTCAGCGTGTCTCATTTACTCTAAGAAAATCTGAAAATCCAATAAAAACAAGCTAAATACGGCTTAAACAGACAAAAAACCACAGTTTTGATATTTTCCGTTTTCAGCGCTTTCTTGACCGTTTTCGACCATTCCAAAAGCAGAAATTGTAAGAGGATATCAAGGCCGACTTGTGCCGTCAATCAGGAGACAGTTTCTACGCTTCTAACGGATTCTGAGACAGGATTCTGATTCTGACCGAGTCAAGTCTCAAAATCGACGGATTTTTAGCTGCTTTCATGCAGCTTTTGCTTTACAGTTATAAAGTCAATGTTGAAACAACCATGTTTTATAAAAACATAACTCGGTTATGACATAATAACAATAACAACAAAGTTAAGAGAGGTACCAAGTAACGAACAAAACAACCCGGAAAAAGGCAATGAGATCAGGACATGAAACGGTAGTTGACGGTGAGGATCTTCCACTGATCGCCCTCCTTGATGCAGTTGAAGTTCTGCGAGAACATGTGATTCTTGCCCTCGCACACGACGTTGCCGGTATGCATGAGGATGAGCATGCCGAGTTCTTCGGAGCCGTTGAAGGAGCGGTCGGTGATGGTGTGGAGGCTCGGCGGGAAGGTGTTGGTCCAGAAGTCGTTGATGGCAGCTCCGCCTTCGTAGCGATTGCCGTTGAAGATGAGGAGGCATTCATTGCCATAGAGGTGAATGGTCTTCTCGCGCTGGTTGTCAAGGGTCTCGAAGTAGAGCTTACTGAAGAGCTCGGCGGCTTTGGCATTGGGGTCGACATTGACCGGCGGCTGCTGGGACGACGATCCGCCGCCACTCTCGTTAACCGAAGCCGGACCAGAGCTGCTGAACTTGTTACCACCACGGCGGCCCATGATTGTTCGCCTGAAAAAAGCAAAGTGTCAATAAGATTTTGACTAAAAACGACACGAATATATGTGGGCAACGCGGATAGGGCTGGTGTCGGAAGTATGCCTCATCATCAATCTCAATTTTTGAAAAAAAACGGTCACTTCACCACACGACAAACATCAAACACTTGCGAGGAAGGAGAGGGCACACCTGAGGGGATAAAACAAAAAACCAAGCCGCAGGAGGACAATTTTTTCCTCAAGGTAGTGCAGGTGGTTATTATATATTTTTCGAGCTTTTTGAAAGAGAAAAACGTCGAAAACTGTCGAAAATAGTCCAGCAGCCGAGCTGCCGCTTGCTGGAGGTCATTATTAGTAGTTTCGTAAAGATTATGCAGGGGCAACACACTAAAAAGAACGAAAGGAGGTGTCGAAATGACGTCCAGTCGGGGGAAAAGAGGCGGCCAGCTGAAGAAAGAGCGCGTAGGTAGGCCAGGCAGCTGCATGTTGCACTCGTCATGCTTTCGCGGCAGGAGTCAGCGCAGCGCGTGCGCGTTTGTAGGTAAAAGGGTCCCGTTGACAGAACGCCGGACGCTTCCCTTTCAAAATCGGCGGATCTTTAGCAGCTTTCGTGCTGTTTTTTCTGGGTCAAACATATAAGTTACAATTACGGATCATCTTAGAACACTCTGGGTTACAGGAATAAACGGAGGCATTGGATTCTGGCCAAGGATTCTGATTGGCGACGATGTAGAGCACTGTTGCCCGTTTTTTGCCGAAAATTGAGCGATAGTAGAAGAATCGTTAGTGCAGGACACTCTCTGACTGACTGTGTTATCAAACTAATTGAAATTGACTCTCAGTTTGGTCGAAAATTGCAAGTTTTGGGACGGTTCTTGTAAATTTCAGAATCCATGCTCCGGAATCTGCAGAATCTTTTGAATCGTGTCCAAACTGCAAATCCCTTGTTTTGTGGGGGCGTGTACCCTCTTTGTGGTTTGGTTTTAAGCCAGTCATGTCCATCGAAGCTGCTGAAGTTTCGCCGATTTTGAAACTTGACTTGGTCAGAATCAGAATCATGTCTCAGAATCTGTTAGAAGCGTCGAACCTGTCTTCTAATTTATGTCACAAGTCGGCCTTGGACTGTTCTAAACTTGACCGCTTTTGAAATGGTCAAAAACGGTCAAGAAAGCGCTAAAAACGGCAAAAATCAAAACTGTGTTAAAAATCATACCAGAACGGATTTACTGCAACAGTCGCAGTAAAATTGTTCTGGTATCTTTTTCAAGTCCAAACGGTTTTTTGTCTGTTTAAGCCGTATTTAGCTTGTTTCCAATGGTTTTTTAATATAAGTTTCGCCGATTTTGAGCGGTAGTTAAAGAATTGTTAGTGCAGGACACTCTCTGACTGACTGTGTTATCAAACTTATTGAAATGACTCTCAATTTGGTCGAAAATTGCAAGTTTTTGGACGGTTCTTGTAAATTTCAGAATCTGTGCTCCGGAGTTTGCAGAGTCTTTTAAATCGTGTCCAAACTGCAAATCCCTTGTTTTGTGGGGCCGTGTACCCTCTTTGTGTTTTGGTTTTGAGCCGGTGATGTCCATCGAAGAACTTCAAATTTAAACCCCAATTTGGTCAAAAACTGCAAGTTTTTGGACGGTTCTTGAAAAAACTCAGAATCCGTGCTCCAGAATCCTTAGAATCCTCCGAATTGTGTTTAAACTTATATTTTCGGATTCAGCGTGTCTCATTTACTCGATTTAGATTGAAATACCATTGGAAACAAGCTAAATACGGCTTAAACAGACAAAAAACCGTTTGGACTTGAAAAAGATACCAGAACGATTTTACTGCGACTGTTGCAGTCAATTCGTTCTGGTATGATTTTTAACACAGTTTTGAACTTTGCCGTTTTTAGCGCTTTCTTGACCGTTTTTGATCATTTCAAAAGCGGTCAAGTTTAGAACAGTCCAAGGCCGACTTGTGACATCAATTAGAAGTCAAGTTCGACGCTTCTAACGGATTCTGAGACATGATTCCGATTCTGACTAAGTCAAGTTTCAAAATAGGCGGATCTTTGCAGCTTTTTTGTGTTTTTATGCTGGGTCAAACATCTAACTTACTTTTGTGAATCATCTTAGAACACTTGAGGACACAATTATTGATGAAGACATCGGATTCTGGCCCAGGATTCTTAATGGCGACGGTGTTTAGCATTTTTGCCCGTTTTCCCCCCATTTTTTTGCCCAAAACAAAACGATTGTAAAAAAACGTTAGTGCATCTGACTGACTGTTTCATTAAGTTCATCAAAATTGGTCCTTATTTTGGTCGAAAATTGCAAGTTTTTGGACAATTCTTGAAAAAAATCAGAATCTGTGCTCCAAAAATTAATAATTTTCCAAATTGTGTCTAAACTGATGTTTTTAGATTTTTTTAGTAGAAAAAGTCTTATTGACAATATTCAGCTAAAAAAACCAGGAGAAACAAGCTTAATACGGCAAAAAGTCTAAAACGAGGAGGGTTTTGTCTACCGTAAAAAGGATCTCTGGTTTGTTGGTGAAAGACTAAATTTTGCATACTTTACGGCAGGACCGGTGCCACCCTCAAAAAGAGTATAAAAGGGGGCCGATCGGGTCAGTTCATTGACGTCGAAGCCGTGCCCATGCCCCCGCCCATACCGCTTTTCGGTACCGTGCCTCCACATTGCGACGCAGCGATGGAATCTCCGAAGTCAAACCGTCACCGTCCGATGTCAAACGAATCCGAGCACCCGATATGCTTCAAAACCGTGTCTCCACATTGCGACGCAGCGGTGGAAACTCCGAACTCAAACCGTCACCGCCCAATGTCAAACGATTCTGATCACCAGAGTTGCTTCAAACGTGTCAGTTCGTTGACTGGTGCCAACTCCTGTCAAACCGTGTGATGACGTCGATCCCGCGAAAACATGGCATTCGCATGAATCAATTTTGAAGGATTGTTGGATGCCGTCGACAACCGTGCATGATCTGTCTCCACTTTACTGATTGGCAGTTTTTTTGATGTTTGACTCATTTCTTTCTGTTAGATTTCATTTCACGTGTTTTTTATAAAATAAATAAAAAAATTTTTTGTTTTTTTGATTGATATCGTTATGATGAGCACTTTAATTTGATGCCATTTTAAACTGTTGGCCATGTTCGAGCCAAAATATCTCAATTTTAAAATGAGATTTTAGTACGAACGTCATCATTATTATAAAAAAGTTCAAATTTGTAAAATTCAAATTCAACGTTAAAACGGTTTATTACCAAAAACAAGCAAAAAACCAAACGGGCTTGAAAAAGGTACCAGAACGATTTAGCTGCGACGTCGCAGAAAAAATGTTCTGGTATGAATTTCAACACCGTTTTGATCTTTGCCGTTTTTAGCGCTTTCTAGTCGTTTTTTGACCATTCCAAAGCCACGGATGTCAAGAACAGTTCAATGACGACATATTGAAAATGAAATGATGAATAAAGAACGGTTAGCGCGAGAAGTTCTTTATACTCCTTTTTCATTTTACTGACTTTATTTGGTCGGTATTTTGGTTGAAATCCGCGACTTTCTGGAAGATACTTGTACATAAATCGCAGAATCCATCCTCCAAATGCCTTAAAATTTTTTTATTTGTGTGAAAAGTTGGGTAACCTTTTGTATTCCCATGAGTGTTTATGCTGTTTTGTGGGCGATTTACATCAGTTTGTTTGACTATGGCGTTTACTACGGCACTCGGCTAACCTCTGCGCAGCGTTCCGTCTTTGCGCTGTCGTACTGGACAAAGCATCGGTTTGGTCAGTGGCCAAGATTTTTAATTAGAATGGGAAGGTGTCTTGTCGTGGGTGTTCTTAAAATAATACAAGTCTTAAAGGATTTAATATTTTACGGTAGTGCCAAGAATGAAATAAAGTTTTTTGGACGGAAAACAATAAAAGGTGTTTCGTTGTAGTACGTTTTGTTTTTTCTGTAAGTAAAATTTGACAATTTTGCTTAATCGAAAATTCAAAATTAGATGCGTGTTGAAACAATACGTTTACTGATTATGTATTGATAAGTCTAATGAAGAATGTATGTACAGTTGAAACGTAAAACTAAATGCGCATTCTTTGGTGGTTTCAACATTTTATGGGTGTTTTTCATCATTGAGATGTTAAAAGTGCGTTGTCTCAACTTTTTTTGACTTCCTATGGTCGACACTGTCACACCTAACTATCAACCAATCGCAAACGCCTGAGGACACCGAAGTACATAGACATAGGTGTTGTCAGCTGCTATCGACGTTTTCGCCCCAGACAGGGAAAACCCCAACTGCAGGTTTGGCCGAATTCAGCTGATTGACGCTTCCATTGCAACCTATCACAATGACTACTTACACGTTTAGGCCTTTTCCCTTTCGCTAACATGCTTTTTGTACTATCATGATCTTTATCTTGTTATCGCAATTGTACATAGCTTTACGTCCTTCATTTCTCATCATCTTCGATCACGATTTCATTTGAAAAAAACATTATGGCCCGCGCTTTCTGTCCTCTATTTCATTTTCCACTGCGAATCTCAAGGTTTTTTGCGCAAATATTAGCTATAGGCCGTTGAACCAGTCGATAGCTATCAACTGGCTCTGCGCAGGCTGTGTTGTTTGGCCCGAAGGCTGAATTGAATGCACGCCGGCTGGCTGTCTCCCCCAAACAACGTCAACAATCACTTTGTTGTTGTCGCTTGTCGACCAAATGTGGCGAAACTGTGCAATCTCGACTACGTCCCTACTTGCTCCGAAAAACATCAGGATCCGGGCAACGAGCAGTCAGTCATCTGCTCTGAAGTGACTTTCCAGCACTTCGATGTCGCTTTGAATCGATACAACCCGTGAGCGCGCACATTTGCATTCGTCGGCCACACTATTGAGACCTTTTTTGGGTGGAATTAGTCATGATTTATCACTTCTCCTGGGGGTCAGGTGTCTACAAAAATTGTAAAAATGCATTCTTTTGTGTATTTTCCCCATCCCCTATGGCGGTTCTAGCACGAAAACTGAAAGCTTGTTCTTCACGTGAGCCAGTGAAAGGATGTTGTCTGGTTTTTCTGCCCTGTTTCAACTTCGGCCGTCTAAACTGCCCCATCGTGGGCGTCCTTTGCGATCACGTTGTCGCACAAAAAGTGGATGAACACGAGCGAACCTCACGCTTGCGTCAGATATTTCGCTTCTGCCAACGAACAATTGATTGAATGTACGCACGAAAGTGCGCGCCTGCAAACCGGCCACTGCCGCGGGGCCCCGAGCAGCTGATCGCCCTTATGCTCACCAGCACCAAGATTCGTTCCTCCAAGTTGAATGCGCCGTCGTAACGATCCATCCCGCGACTGTTCGTTCCGCTCATACCGATAGGCGGACTCCCGCGAGTTAGCTCTTGGCTTTTCATAAACTGACCGACCTGTGTGTCCCAATGACCTAATTTGTAATAAGTATGTCCATGTGCGCACGGCACTAGCTCGCGTCTTTTTTGCACCTTGTGTCCCCATCCTCCTGCCTCATTTGCCGGGCCTGTGTTCTTAATCCTGCGCGTGGACGGCGCTGTTAGCCATGCTTTCCTCTTTGCGAAACACGATATCAAATATCGTTCCAGATCATAATATGGTGTTAAATGCGATATGCCGGTTTCTCATCCACAGATACATGGGCGAATTCCTCAACAAGGCCGTCAAGCCTGAGGATTTGGCCTTATCTCTGCGTGATGGAGCGGTGTCGCTCAAAGAGGTCGAGTTGAATGTCGCTGTAAGTTTGGATTTTACGAGTTACAGTTTATCATTTTCACTTTTGACCACTTCAGCACATCAACGCCCTCCTCGAAGCCTATGGCCTTGTCCATGTCTGCGAAGGCTACATCGGGCTAATCCAGATCAACCTGCCGAAATTGGATCGATTGCTGGACACCAGTCTGGAAATTATAATCGATGAGCTCCAGGTGACGCTGAACCCATTGAAGGAAGTCAACTTGAGCAATGCCCAGCAATTGGGTATGTTTGGAGCAGGATAAACAAAAAGCATATATAAACAATGGGTCCTTTTAGTCAATTCTGTCACCGAGATACTGGCCCGAAGCATCAGTTTGGATGCCAGTGCTGAAGCTGAAGATTTCTTCAATCAGGAGGAAGAAATGCTCGACAATGCAGCCGTGGCCGAGTTTGCGAGCAAGATTGACCTCATGATGTCCCGGATGAAGGTGACCTTCAAGAATGTTGCCTTCCGGATCGAAAGCGAACAAAGCAACCTCGCGACGGCGTTGGAAGTTCGCATTGATTGGATGCAGTTTGTCGATGAGATGATCGACAGACAGCCGGATGTCATTACAATGGAGCCGAAGGGTTCTGCGGGTGATTTGAGGAAGTTGTTGCATATCAGGGATATCAGAATGTACACGGATGTGTTTACGCCAATTACTGTAAGCTAGCTAGACTGAATTATATATACTCATGGGTGTCGTTTTCAGTCAGTTTCATCGATGTCGATGAACAGCAGCGGGGATGAATCGGGTAATTTCCTGCCTCCGGACTTGGTCGGAAGTATGGCAACATCTTCATTGAACTATCAGTCTTGCTATACACATGTTTCGGATACGAAGGAGACACGTTCTAATGATAAGTATGTAACTTTTCCTGGCTTCTGGAAGCGTTTCATTGCAACTTTTCAGGGTCCATTCAAATCCCATCCAATTTGCCCACTTCTGCGGAGATGAGCATACCGTTCGAATCGTCTGCCACAACGTGTCTAACGGAAGTACCGACGAATCAAGCCAAACCCCACCTCCAAGTGCCAGCACAAGTGCATCTACCACAAACAACCCTCCAGCCGGTGCATTTGGCAAGAAGATCGAAATCGATTTGCTCATGGGTGGAACTTTCTACTTCATGGTGACCCCGAGTCAGCTGGTTCTGTTGATTGACCTGTTGTCGCGTCTAGTGCCGAAGTCCAAGCCCGAAGCTAATGGCATGACTGTCAATGAGCGACCCATGAACATTCATCAGTTCGAACAGCTGACGAATCAGCTCCAGAATGACAACTTGTACAGAACCCCGCAACAACGCCACTGGTCTGCGAATGCATTCCAAGAATTGTCTTCAGCAACTCATTCAAAGTCGTCTTCCCGGTCCACATTGAAGAACGATCTGTACCAAATCTCGCTTGATAACACTCCCCCGCATCCGGGTTCGAGCTTCCCTACGGGTGACATGTTCCGCGATGACATCGATGATGCCGCGACTACCATCACCGAAACGCCTACACAGAGGGGATCAAGTGCATCTCGGGCGGATTTGACACAGAAGTCACCTGATGTGTTTTCCATTTGCATCAAAACACCTAATGTATACGGTATCATTACGCATGAAGACCCGATGAGCCAAGCCAACATCAACAAAATGTTGCAAGAAAAGGGCCCTGATGCAGTCAAGATTGTGCTCGACCAACTGGCCAATGAAGCCGATGATTTCTTCAACAAGGTCGGAAACATCAGGATGACCGGCGATCTTCTGAATGAACAACGCCACCTGTTTGACGGTGCTTACCCGAAGGACCACATCAGAATGATGATGCAGCTGGCTGATTTCCGTTTCACTTCTGAATCGGGCACTTCTCAGGACTTGCTCGACATCTCCAGCACCTTCAAGCGATTCGACTTCACAGAGTACTTGACGAAGGAATCCATCAATGGTGCCACCAAGGGCCAGCTGTTCGACATCTTCAACTGCAGCGAGGCCTCCACCGGATTCGTGTTCCGGCTGAAGACGCTCAGTACCCCGGAACAGGAAACCAAATGTAATGTCGAAGTTGATGTTCAACCGTGCAGGACCGAAATCGACCCCAGTATCATCGACCGTCTGTCCCACCTCATCGTGACGAAGCCGTTTTTCCAACCCACCCCGATTGTCCAATACGAGCAAAGCATGTACGACGGCGTCACTGAAAGTCAGAAGTTCCAAGTACGCTTCTACTGCCCGAACTGGGAGGTCGATTTTCGAATTCCTGTCGCTGACTTCTCGGCTTCAAGCTTGCCGTACAATGTTCGCAACGTGCATCCACAGTACTTGAAACTCGAGATGAGCAAATTGCATTTGAATATTCCCAACTTCCGCCTCGAAGACATCGCAACCTTCGGACGTCTGGATCTACGATGCTCTTCGATCATAAGCACCTTTGTCGGTGATTGCGCCGATTTGGATTGCCAGCTTTCCGATCGCAGGTTCCTCTACGCCGAAATTCCGTCCCAAGAGCGGCCGTTTTTGTCGATCTCGTACGACTTCCGAAACAAGTCCCTCATCGACACTGACCGTGTTCTGGATATGAACGAATCCATTTCGGGTAGCTTCTGCAAGGTGCCTGATAACGTCAGCCCCTTCACCAAGAAGAGCGATTACTTTGACAGTGTCAAGCTTGTGATTCCCGGAAACCGTGAAGAGTTGAAGGAGTTTGCCAGCACCTGCCACGATCACAGTGATGTGAATTTCGAGTTGTTCTTGACGTCTGTGAATCTGCATCTGGCCAGCAAGCGCTTCTTCGAAGTCATCTACAACCGATTCGCTAGTGATTTGGCTCTCTTCACCTTGAAATCGCCTGTTTTCACGGCGCCGACTGCCGCTCGAGGCAATGATTCCCAGGGCGAGCTGAGATTCCTTGCAATGAACAGTGACGATGACGACTACGAGCTGGACAACCGTGACTACGAAGACAATTCTGAACCGTTGATATCCACGAAGAAGTCGCACAAGTTCTCCTTCGACGTAGTTGTCGACAGCGCGCGAGTGTTGCTTGGAACCGTTGGTGGCGAAGGCGAGAAGGAGTTCAAATCGCAGATTGGCATTGAACTCGATTTGGTGAAGTTCTTCTTCGTCTTTGGCTTCCATGGCGATATTGATTTGGCGTATTGCTTCTTTGCTGCCGAGCGGAATACGATTTTGCATCGAAGTGAGTTGATTTTGTGTTTTCAGTTTCTTCAGATCGTAATGTTGGTCTTGTAGATCTCTTCGCCGGCGTCGCGCCTTTCCCATCCGATGTCACTGGCCACTTCCTCAGTCGCCATCAATCCGACATCTTCGCCGAGCCGTTGAGGAACACCGATTTGTGCAAGACTCGTGACGACCACAACCTTTCCGTTGCCGTCAAGATTCATACCCACATCGATCCGCTGACTGGCAAGACCCTCAAGGATGTCGGTCTCGCAATTGCCGCTCGGAACACGACAGTCTTCTTCCGTCCATTCACTGATCCCGCTCACTTCTGGGCCGGCCAGTTGAGCGAATTCTTCAACGTCAAGGATGAGGAGATTCCGAACTACGAATGGCCAGTGGTCACCATCAACCTTGATTTCCATCTTGGTAGCGTCGTTTTCGCCTATGATCACCGGAATGTCGTACCAGGGAACCCAATGCAGCTCCGAATCGCCATTGGTACCTGTGATCTCTCTGGCAGTATTGTCCAGAGCATGACTGGCTTCAAGTTCCGCTGTTATCTGCAAGAAACCGCAGTGTTCCTCGGCAAGGAAGGCAAGAAGGGCGTCCGATTTGGAGATACACGTCCGAAGGGCCTCAAGTCACTCGTCAAATTCTTGGGTTTGGAAGTCCTCAAGTTCAATTTCCAATATTCTGCGGGTATCCATGACGATGACGGTCAATTCATCTCCGCGCCCACCATTGAAACGATGCTTCGCGACGGTGACCTCCGAGCGTGGGTGTGTCATGACACTATTTTCGAGTTCTACAAGCTGCTCACCGAGTTCATGAAATCCGAATACGCGGCTGTGTTCAGCAGCAAGGAAGTCGAACCAGCGCCATCTGAAGCCGATACGGTCGAGAACCCGTTGACAAGCCAGCTTTTGGATACCATTTCGTCGGCCATGGAGGATGCCATCATACCCCCGCCAGCTCCACGACCACCCATGCGACGCCACGATAGCTGTGATGAGTTTGGGGATCAATTTGACTCGACGAGCGATTCGAATCGATCAAATGATGATGAGTTTGTGTTGGTTGAAGATATTCCGGGTTGTGGCATTACGCATCCTACTGTAAGCTTGTTTTGTTATTTCCCACTTCTTTTATTGATGTTTTTTGTTTTAGTCAAAAGTCCCTCAAGTGCGCTACCTCGACGACGACTACGAAGTCTGCCATTCCTATTTGACCGTACCAGATGTCCAAGAAGAGGATGAGGTCGAGCTCCCTGAAGGTCATCCAAGCCCCATCGTGATGCACCGTGTCAAGAACTTCTCTCTCCACGTCTTTTTCTACGGTGGCAACGACTTTGGCGAAAGTCAGCCGACGAAGCCGTACAGCAAATGGGAAACTGAACGAGAATCCCCCGAATGCAAACGAGATGGCTCTATTGGAGGCCCCTTCCGTGATCACACTGTCTGCGTTGAGATGAACATCAACAAAATCAACTTCAATATGCAGATCTTTGACCCATTCGCACAAATTTTGTCCCTGAAGATCCTGACCATACACAATATCGAGTTGTTGGATCACTGCCTTGTTTCTGACATCAAGAAGTTGTTCTTCCGACTCAAAGAAGAAGGTCAACCGCAACGACTCTTCGCTCCAATGTTGTCCCTACGCATTGTTGAGGACCAGAAGCGCGAAGGCAAGATGAAGACCAGCTTGTTGCCGATTCGATTGAACGTCGATCAAGACACCTACGAGTTCTTGGCCGATTTCTTCACCAATGTTGGAGCCAGTTTGGCTGAAATCGCTGAGCCTGAACCTGCCAAGGAAGTCATCCCACCAATGTGTGAGATCCCTGGAGTTCCCGATGGACACATTGAAGTCGGAAGCTTCACCACGAGCAGTGCTACTACAGCTTTGCAAGATGCCATGAATACGGATATGGACGCTGACTTCGGTGGCTTGTCGAGTGACCTTACCCGTCAGCTGTCCATGGATGACGTGCCATGTTCATCTGCTGCTTCAGTCGGTTTTGTTCGTCGTCATTCGACTTACAGTGGAACCAGCCGAACGAATCTTACGGAAACGTTCTTCAAGTGATTTTGACTATTTCTTTATCTTTTTAACTTTTATTTCATTTTGTTTCAGAGAATTCACCTTCTCCCCGGCCTGCAAGATAAAGATAGACTACATCGGAAAGCGCGTCGATGTCAACCACAAATCGGGTGCCATGTTCGGTATCGCCCAGGGCGTGGTAACCTGCAACAAGGCCGAATTGATACTGAATGAGCTGTCTAACGAATCGGGTCTTCTTGGCCATTCGAAGTGTGCCGGGTATGCCATGGAGCAATGGGTTGAAGGTTTGAAGACACAATTGCCCGGCGTCGTTGTAAGCCTTGGTCCTCTGACACCGTTTGCTGGTTTGATAGCCGGCATGCGTGACCTGATCTACCTGCCATTGACCGAATTCCGACGAGAAGATGGACACGTCGTCCAAGGATTCCAGCGTGGTGCTAGCAGCTTTGGCCTTGCAGCTGCGGTTGCTGCTGTTGACGCTACTCAGTGGCTGTTTTCGGGCTTCCATGTAAGTTTAACTTTAAACTAAATTGGAAAAGTATTAATAATGTTGTTTCAGACAATTGCCGAATTCACCTACGATGTCATATCGCCCGAGTACTCCGCCACTCCACGAACTCGTCGTGAAGTTGCTGAACGGGCTGCCATGCCTGCGGATCTTCGCCAGGGTGTCGATATGGCTTGCAATGAGTTCTATCGGGTTAGTTACCTTACTTCACTTTTTGTTCGATCTAGCTAAACAATAATCTTTCCAGGACATGTCTCGCACTGCCAAAACTTTCAAGAACGCCACTGCCGGCAACCATTCTGGCAACACCAACGTCAAGAGCCTCATCCGTGCAGCTCCAGTCATCGTCGGTGGCCCTGTGGTTTCCATCGCAAAGTTCACCAACATGGTATTGCAAGGAGTCAAAAGCCAGCTCAATCCGGATGGCTTTGCAGATGATCGCAACAAGTACCGCCGATAAATCTTTCACGAAACCAATACTCGTAAAAACGTTAAACTGAAGTACTGTCGTAACTGTTTCACCCTTGTCAATTCACCAATGTTATTCCTTTTGTTGTTATCTCTGCGTTTTACGGATACCGTATCCAGCAGACTGTACATTATACCCTGCATGTCGCGCCTGCCTTTGGTCAGTCAGTTCAAAGGAAAGCACCATTGCCACGGGTGGCTTATGGTTGTTTAATTCGATTTGTAACTTGATAATCTCCTTGCCTTTTGTATAATGTAATACTGGCCTATTGTGCCATTGTATATTAAGCCAATTTGTAAATAATTTTGCCTTCCTGTGAATGAATTTTTCACTCTTTTGTTATATTTTTTTGATAAAGCATTTTTACTTAATCATTGCCTATGCTTAATCACATTGGAATGCTTTACACATTCCACATGCTGTTGATTTTGTTAAAAATCTCAGCTATATACTTTTTCGTACTGACAAGGAGTTCCTTGTTGATGTTTACGCCGTTTTTACTTTTATCGACGTCAACTCGCATTAGTGATTTCTGAGTTTTCGTTATGAGTAGATCCACGTGTTTTTTCATCAAAGGCTTGTTTACCCCGATGGACGATATCTTTATACGTGCCTTTTCCATCGATTTTTACTTGCCATCGTTCACTTTTTCGACCTTTGGAACCCCGCAAAACATAGAACATAATAACGGCTAAACTGATGTCATTGTTTATTTATCCTGACTAGCCTCACATTATGTCTTCTGTTTTTGATAGTGACTGAATTGACAGTCGTCGTTCTCTGTGCCTAGCGTTTCTATTCATAGAACCATACAGGTTGAGTTGACTTCATTGGTCTTATGGAACACCTGTAAAGTAGACAAGCATGGAGACATGTCACGTTACTGCCGGCAACAAATAGATTTGCCCCCGCTTAACTCAGAGCATACTTTGCTCCCTCCAAAAACCGAACAAAAAACAGCGAAAAGCCTTGCGCGTCAGGTGTTGTTTACGTTGTTGCCTCTTGTTTCACTGATAATTGTACGAATAGAAGTAGCAGTTGCGTTGCACTTTTCTAATTTCAATCAAGAAACCATAAAGGGGAAGCACAGAAAATCAACAATTGCGCTTTTGGTACGGTGTTTCCGCCCAGAAGCGACGTAAAAACCGCTTCGCATCATCTGAATCACCATGTCCGCTGGTTTTTAGCATTAAAAGAGGGTTTCATTGAAATCCACTCGGCGCTCCACCTGGTGAACATCTGTTTGGAATTAGACAGACACGGAAGAGCGCATACCATAAAAGCATTGTCGGTTTTTTCCGCTACATATTTTTGCATCACACATGTGCAGATTCCATTCAACAGTGAACCAAAGATGATTCGCTCCCCCATTTTTGCTGATTTATTTATGTTCACATTCGAAATTAACTTTGATCGTTGCTTTAGTTTACCGGAAACGAGCACAGATCGCCTTAGGCGTTGACCTCGGAAGTTGTTATTTCGGCACGCGCGTTGCATTTTTGTACTATTGGGTTTTGTTTTTAATTTAGACCGTTGCTGCTAGTCTGTTAACGATCATTCGAGACTCAACTTTGGTCAGATCATGATGTTGTCAACGTTGGCTACGGTTGCAACAGGGTGATGCACCGACAGTTATGGGGGTCGCCTCTGCGAATTGACCACAATTTGGCGTTTTACTGATTTCAACGACAGAGACAGACAACAACAAAACGTGCTACAATGCTCCATGCTGCCGGTAATCGCTTGCAGGGTTTTTCTTCACGTTTGAGTTCAGGGGGACACTGCAATGGTGGGTTGGAATGATGCTAGAGCGATCCCGAACCCCATCATTGCAACGGGTGCGAAAGCACAACTAGTGGTTTTCCACCGATTTTTGCTCTCTTTGACAAAAATAATGACTGCGATTGTGTGTGGGGTGACTTCCGTTCAATACGGTCGGTCGTATCAGCGACAATGCCTATCCGGCGATATTGCGGTTGTGTCGATCGCGGGCGGCTGATTAAGTGCATTATGGTAACAAAATGGCCCTTTTTCTGAGAGATCAAACAAGCTGTGTTCATATTGAGAACATATATGAGCGACGACCCATGACTTCATGACGTCACATCCGGTCTTTGTGTCGATTTTGAATCGGGCTTATGATGCGCAGATCGAGTACCGAAATAGGCAGGCAGATCACAAACCCCCCACCCGCTGGCGAATCTCGGCGCAATGTTGCTCTCCTTCCGAGCTGGATGTGTCATCGGTGCTGCGACTGATTCGAATCAAGTCGGAAGGGAGTACATTCAGCTGATGCAGCTCCTCAGGGGGTCTGAAGGAGTAATGTGAACGAACCAAAATGGCTTATAGACAGCTCCTGGCGATGTGGTCCCTGAGCGGTCTCTATGCGCAAGTACACTGCGAAGCCAGCGATTAGAATCGCTGGCTCGCAATGAGGGCAAAGTCTGTCATCAAAATGTCATCAGCAATGTTTGCGCTGCTGATGACTGAGTTCAAGCAAGTCTAAACACTGATATAGACGGCTGGGGGCAGCTGTCCTTCACGTGATAAGCTAGTTGCTGTTTTTGGTTCTACTCCGATGTCAGTCAGTCAAATGATCTCCGTGATCTTGACTTAGCTGTCCGTCACCAGACTAACATAGATCACAGACAGCGTGACAAAAAGACAATTAGTTGACAACCAAGTTGGGTAGGCTCATTCAACTGAGCCATCACCCAACTTGGAATCACAAAACTGATCAATCGCTTTGTTAACAACTTGTAAACAAGAAACATGTCAATTCTACAGTCACAACCAACCCATATCGGAAACTGATTATGCTTTCACGTGGATGTTTTCATCATCCCCGTGAAACCATGATGCCAAAGTCAATTAACAGGGGTCAGTATTGCATCATGCCACTAGTGGCTGTTACGGAGACAAACCCCTGCAAGCAAAAGTCTCATTTTAAACTGAATTCTCCGTCCCTTGACATCATTGTTTTGGATGTCAATCGTGACCGGAAGGAAACCCCCAATCAACCCTGCACTAATGCCTACCCAATCTCGTTTACACGGCAGTCTTGTGTATGTAAAATCACATGCATTGGCGTACTTTGGCCGTAGCTAAACACTTCTCCAGTTAAGTTAAACTGATATTTCGGTCGTTTCCTTTTGGTTGATTGATAATTGAAAACATATCAGCGAGACTCGGAACTGATTGAACGAAAAAAATGTTCAACTGTTTTGCCGCCAGGATGTCTGCGGTTTTTTCCATGCTTTCAGTTGTGCGAAGACAAATCGCTCGCTGATAGCGGAGGGAAAACGAGGAAAACAGAGGGAGGGTTGGTGTCTCTGCGGTCGATCGTCCACTTGGGCTCGGAAGGGTTTTTTTGACGTCTTCAAGTTGGACACAGCGATCGAGCGAGAGAACATGGCAAACTGCGAGGCAAGACAGACTGCAGGAGTTTTTTTTCGCGGGCTTTCGTTGGACGGTGCATGGATCAATGCAGGCTTGCTCTTTCGTCACATTGGGAGTAGGATGGGGCTTGTCCGTCAGCGTATGAGGTGAAACGATGAGTGAAATGGCTGGACAACATCCAACGACGACAGCGGGTGGCGTCCAGAAGGGAGAGCTTATGCAATGTGCGCGCTTTCCCCCACTTTTGCGACCATTGCGGAGCGAACGCAAACGCAAATGCTGTCTGATTTCAGTCGTCCTTTTCGCTTTTCCATGGCCACGTGGGTGAGTTTGCTTCTCTGCTCCGGGCCATAATGTTGAAGAACAAGCTGCTCATCTGGTATATTTTGAAATATTGGGTGCTAGTCACGCCACGCGGTCGGTCAGCTCATTTTGCTATAGTTTCAATCCACCTTTAGTCCCGATCCATCGGATTTTGCTGCAATGTCAGCATTTTTTCAAAACCTACCTTGGCTTCGCCCAGTTCAAAGTCCATCGGCACTAATACATTCAAATTGATTAGGCGCGACCGTTTTTATCATGGAACCGAAAAAAGACCAGTCGAATCTGGCGAACCACGCGCTTTCTTGTTGTTTTGGAACTTTTGAACCGCACCACCTTCACCAGCCATATTTAAAGACCTCCACCCTTATCCCCCCACTACATCTTCCACCTTGTTTTCACTCGCAATTGTCGTTATTCCGACGCCAAACGCGCATCAACTAGTTTCCGGACTGATTTTAGTCAAAAATGGAGCAACCTAAGCTGAGTTCCGAATTTACTAATGTACCGAGCGTACACGACCTTGCTGTCGGCTTGGCTGAACGAAAGCCGCCACCAATGCTACGTCGTTCGTCAATTAGCGAACCTCATCTTGAGCAAAGTTGGTTCTTTTTGAATTAACGTTGTTTGATGATTTTAACCCCCGCAATAACCTTTGGCTCCCTTTTTGCTTGAAATGAATGTGCTTTAACTTCTAACCTCAGCATTAACTGCAATATAACGTGTTGATGCCGGGTGTTTACGCAGTTTAACACAGACGTCATCAGTGCAAAACCTGCGAAGAAGGCATCCCCCAATGTAAACCCTTATCGTGGTTGTTGTCGATTCGACATATATATTACCTTTGCAGTTTGACTATTTATACGCTGATTTTGCTTCCTTGTGAATCTTTACCCTCTCTAGAGCATTACTGTAGTCGTAATTTATCAGTTGCGTGTTGCTTTGACTCTTACTTTCTTGCTACTGTGACAAAGTCCTATATATGAGTCAGCTTCCCTCATGTAACACGTTTCAGGACTGTCAGCACTCCAAGCTGTCCTCCACGGGATCACTGAAGCAAACGCTGGTTACCATTTTGTAAACGAACATGACCACCATCTCCACTATCCAGTAACAATGGAGTCGAGCACGCCGACGGTTCCTGCGGGGTAAGCTTATTTTTGTTTTCCCATGCCTTTAGCAGTAAAGTAAAACGCAAAAGTCAACAAGGAAGTGTTTTCCGGAAATCTCTAGCACGTTTTTCTGACGCGTTGGCACGATGAGTAATTTCAAAATAGTAGTCATTCCCGTTTTAAAAGGTCATATGTGGACAATGGTTGGTGAAACATCACAACACCGATCGAGGTGTTCGCCAATGCACTATTACCTCATCTAGATCTTTGTAGCGTAAGCGATTGCGAACGTGCAGAATGTCACAAAAAAGCGCATAGGCCCCCATCTGCGTCAGCATGCATCGCGCTGATCGCAGATTTTTGTTTGTGTGTATACCTCCACTGATTCGTGCTCGCTCGACCCTTAAACTTCTGAGCTCTGTCAGGCTGTCCGAGGGAACTCAAGTTCTGACGACCTGTGGTCTGGTCTGCTGTTACTTCCCCCACGTGTAGCAAGGGATTGCTTCATTTGTGTCTGAACTTGAAAAAAACCAAACAGACACAATAGGCGGAGTATGTTTCTTTCGTTGACGTCGTTAGAGGTGGTGATAATCCACGCCCTTCCGTCGTCAGTCACCAAAGCATGACTAAGGGCGTTTTGACCGTTAGTCTTTCGCATATTAAATATACCCGCGATAGTTGAAAACAGCTGTTGAGGACCTTGCAGTGGCGTGTTTTTTTCGAATTGCAGTGACTTGACTTGCCTCGACTCAATCCGCCCCTATCAGGTTTACTGTACTTTAGTTTCTATTGTCTGTGGTTTTCCAGACGGTGACGCGTTGTGCTCATCAGTCAGACACAACAACAAGCATCGCCAGACCACTCCTTTCCGGACGGCGGCCCTTAGGGGGCGTGAAACTATCAGCTGGGAGGGGTTTTGCCATTGCGCTCTTATAACCTTGTTTGAAGTGAGCCAATTAAATGTTAAAAATAGGGTAGGATCGTATACCTTGCCTTCCGCCCAGCCCTCGCGCCTCCGTCTTTTGTAGCTTGTTCTGCGCACCTACCGGATGTAGGATTTATTTGCTCCACCCAGTCAGGGTCTCTACCCCTATGGCATATAAAAGCAGGACTTACAGTGAGGTTTCTTTCGACACCTGTGCCTTCACTCTGTGGTCTTGCCTAGCCCCGGGGCTCTTGGAATTGCAAATGTCTGGCAGATTGGCACGTACTCTGTTACCAGACTTTGCCCTTTGCTAATGACAACCGCATTTCAATCCTATCTACCAAATGTTTCACATTGTCGTTCTTTCTTTCATCATCGTAGTGTCTGTCCCTTTAACTAGTACGTAGTAGTCAGTTGCACCCACGTGGAGGGGTTGGCGTTTTTTTCAAAGCAAGGCAAGCAGCCCTACGCAATAGTATACTGTTTGCTGTTTGACCTCGTCATACCAACGCTTCCGCCCCGCGTTTTTATGTTGCATCCTCTTTGCCATGAGCAGTTGCTACGTGCTGGAGCGCACTGAAAACGCACTCACTGTCGGTATAACGGCCTCACCCAGTCTCCCAGTCGCGGTGTATGCACACGATGCATTCTGCTAAACTATCAATACAGCCTTCCCACCATTGCGTTGGCCGCACTCTACGCCGACTGTTAGTCGATATATTTCGTCGCTTTAGTTGCATTTTTCCCCTAAAAAAGTCCCCTTTCGCGCTTGCATAGTTGTCATCGAACAGGAAGTGAAGTGCGATGCAGTCTTCTCGGCGCTTTATTTGGTTCGAGGTGAGTCTTGATTCTAAATATAATGTCGTTCGCATGATTTTCTCGCCCGCATCGCCTCCTTTGTTTGATAGACCGTATTTGACTCTTTGTTAGCCAGTAGTGCATGGGACGGACTTTGCGCTCGCCAGCACATGATCTTCTTTCTTAGAGAACACATAGATGCCTTAGGGTTAGGGCCGGGCACTGCCAGATGTTTTCATTTCCGGAAACGGACTTTATACACTATAGTTTGTCGTCGTGCGTCCGCTCAACTCAATTTAATCCGTTTGACATGCAGTTTGTTTCAATTGAATTTTCGTTTCAGAAACGCCAACGAGCCTCTTAAGCCTAGCCAAGCTCTTGAACGCAATTTGAGTGCGATCAACCTCGGTCTTCTCCATTCGTCTGCCACGGACTCCAACCTCGGAAGTATCCGTCGTGCTGCCAGCTTCATCCACGGTGCCAATCTCGGAATCCCGAATCGGCCGTCGTCGTCCTCCCTCTACGCCCCTCGCTTCCATCCCGGAGGCAACCTCGGTTCGTCGGTGATCCCCGCCACGACCGTTGAAGAGTCGAACGCCCCGCTCACGGGTGGCTTGACTATGTCTGTTCGCAGTTCGGCACCTCTGACAACCTCAGCTACCGAACCCGCCATGAATATCAACGGAGGCCTCTTCGCCAATGTTAACACTGATGCTAGCAGTTCTTCGCGAGTTGGTGGCCTCGCCTCTAACCCTTCCACAGATTCGCTGACATCTGCGCCCCAACCGCCGCATAAGGTTTGTCGCTTTACAACTTTGTCAATTCAAAAACAAGTTTCTAACCATTTCAATCTTTCAGACCGGCGTGATGGGCGTCTTCGGCCGCGGCTTCTTTGCCAAGCCCGTGTATCGCAGCGACGAAGAAAACTACCGTTACATCATGGCGCTGGATCGCTAAACCTTCAATTCAATCGGCTTCAACCATGATGTCGACCGCATCATTTTACTTTTCTTTTTCAACTACCCACACAACTTCGTGTATGAACTTTTTTAAGCCTCACTCATTATAATTATTGTCTGAAAACACCTCTCCCTTATTATCATCTAGGCACTTCCTTTGTGGCCTCATTTTAGTATTCTTTAAATGTGCCCCGCTACCTTACAGGCCGAAGTTTGTCATGTCAATATTCCAATGTGATAGCATTACTGAGCTTCTCTTTTTTCCTATTCACATTAGCAAGCCATTTAAGATCAGACATTTTGAGAGCTCCAAAATAGTTTGCTTTTTTCGTCAAGCGGGTAGCCTTTTTTTAACGCTTACTTTTTCGGAGGACCCTAACAAAGCCTCTTGTCTTTAACCTACAGTGACTATGATTCGATAAGGTGTTCGCATTAAGTTGTGGCACTAAACCGTAACCATTCTGGTTGCCTCCCTCTATCCTCCCTCTAACCTTTAAATGTTTTCCTCCCTTGTTTTTATGTTTTTTGATGAGTGCACGTTTGTTGTATTGACTTATCACATGAAAGAAAGTCATTCTTCCCGAACATGGCTTGGAATTTCAAAGCAATGGAAAGACAAAGGCTGAACGAAACAGCATAAAACGAATAAAACTACAAGTATAATACTGAAAATGTTGTTGTAAACTTTGGGGGAATAATATAATTGGGAAAAAGGGGTTTATGGTGTTTGGGGTTGTCGGCGCAGACACTGATTGGGGTGTGCAAGTTGGTCGAGACGAAGGTTATGTGATGCAAAGGTGGTGGTTTTTGTGTGATCGATGTTGTACGATAAGCCGCAATGCAGCCTCGTTAGGCGGTAGTGGGGGTCACTCATCGTCGACAGGGGCTAGGCTAGACAGTGCATTCGGCATATAGGGTCGTCGTCCTTCGCGAGGGTATGTCGATGGCTAGTGTTTGCTCTTGGCCACCAATGCCGTCGTATACAGCTCTTTTTGTTCTCCTTACATTTTAATGTAACTTGCAAGGAAGAAATTTTTCTACTGAAAAAGTTTTTGTACGACGCCTTGGTTCTTATTTTTGTCCTGGTCGACCCCTTCAGGCTTCACACGTACAAACAATCAGCCAGGGTCTTATGTCGTTCTATCGGCCGATACTTTCTTTCGTCCATTAGATCTAAACAACCGACATAGAAGACCATTCCACTTTAGCCTTTTCGACGCATCTGCAATTACCCTTTTTAACCTAACCCCTGAAAGTGATAACCCTAACATAAGTTGCGCGTCTTTCTGTGATGGGCTGCACCACGTTGTGTTATTATTGTGACCACGATGACATTCATCTTTATCAACCAATACCACAGAGTTGTGTGTTCGGAGGCCAATATATAGGCTCCCTTACCGTCCGAAAACGAGTGTTTACTGCGCTTCGTCCGCGGTGATAATGATCCATTCATGTTTAAAAACGGTTATCGAGTCTTGTCGAGTGTTCGATCGAGCGCCCCAACACCTAATCCCAATCTTTGTCGCTTTTCAGTATCACTTAAATTCGAAATGGTGGCTGAACTCATCGATGGCAAGGCTATTTCAGCGCAAATTGTTCATGAAGTCAGGACAGAGCTGGATGTAGTCCGTCAGAAGGTTCCGACCTTCACGCCGTGTTTGGCTATTGTTCAGGTGTGCAGTTTAAACAATTAGACTTCCAAATCGGGTTTATGATTCAATTTCATTGCAGGTGGGTGATCGAAAGGACTCGGAAGTGTACATTCGCAACAAGGCCAAGCTGGCCGAAGACATTGGCGTCGAAGTCAAGGTCATCAAACTGCCTCGTAGCACGACCCAACAACAACTCGAAGATACGATCGATCAGCTGAATGCCGATGACGCTGTTGATGGCATTATCATCCAACTGCCTGCTGATTCGGAGCATCCGATCGAAACTCACCATGTGATCGACAAGATCAGTCATGCCAAGGATGTCGACGGTCTCACTCGTGAGAATGCTGGTCGTCTGGCACGTGGCGAGCTTGATCACGCGATCTTGCCGTGTACTCCTTATGGGTGTCTTCTCCTGGTCAAGAACGTCCTAGGTAACTTACTTGGCTGTCATTTTAAACCCATAAATTACCCATTTTTGCAGGGGACTACTCAAAAATTGCTGGTAAGCGCGTCGTCGTTATCGGTCGATCAAAGATCGTCGGTCTCCCGGCATCGGCCCTCTTTTTATGGCACAACGCAACAGTTACGACTTGCCATTCGAAAACCGCAAACCTCAAAGAACAGTGCCTTCAAGCCGACATTCTGATCGTCGCTATCGGATCGTCGAAGTTCGTCAAGGGAGATTGGATTAAGCCTGGTGCCATCGTTATCGATTGTGGAATCAATGTTGACGTTACCCCTGAGGGCAAACGCGTTCTCACCGGCGATGTTGACTTTGCTCAGGCGAAGGAAGTTGCTTCCCATATCACCCCCGTTCCCGGTGGAGTCGGTCCGATGACCGTTGCCATGTTGTTGCACAACACATTCACCCAGGGTGTGGCCCGTCGTGTTGAAGGGTTCATCAGTGAGCACTGGAAGTTGACTATTCCCAAGATCAAGCTTGAAAGCCCAGTTCCCAGCGACATTGAGGTTTCCCGTGCACAGAAGCCTAAGCTTATCACTGTTTTGGGCAAAGAAATTGGCCTCAAGGCAGAGGAACTTGAAGCTTATGGCACTACTAAGGCCAAGGTTTCACTTGACGTTCTTAAGCGTCTGCAATTGCGTCCTAATGGTAAATACGTCGTTGTTGTCGGAATCACACCAACACCTCTGGGTGAGGGCAAGTCGACGACGACTATGGGCCTGACTCAAGCTCTTGGAGCCCATTTGAACAGAAACAGCTTTGCCTGCGTTCGTCAACCATCCCAAGGCCCTACTTTTGGCATCAAGGGTGGCGCTGCTGGCGGCGGATACTCGCAAGTCATCCCCATGGAAGAGTTTAACCTCCATCTGACCGGTGATATCCATGCCATTACCGCCGCCAACAACCTTGTCGCGGCTGCCATCGATACACGTATTTTCCACGAGCGAACCCAATCCGATGAAGCTCTCTTCAACCGTCTTGTGCCCAAGAACAAGCAAGGAAAGCGCATTTTGACCCCGATCCAGAAGCGCCGTCTTGAGAACCAAGGCGTTACTGGTATCGATGATGCCGAACAGTTGACACCAGAACAGCGTTCAAAGTTTGCCCGTCTTGACATTGATCCCGATACGATCACTTTCAACCGAGTGCTTGATACTAATGACCGCTTCTTGCGTTCCATCGAAATCGGTCTCGGCCCCACCGAAAAAGGCCAAACTCGACGCACCGAGTTTATGATCACCGTCGGCAGTGAGCTCATGGCCATCCTTGCCTTGGCTACCGACTTGGAAGATCTCCGCGACCGTGTTTCAAAGGTTGTCATCGGCAATGATAAGGCCGGTCACCCAGTCACCATTGATGACGTCGGTGTCACTGGCGCCGTCGCCGTCCTTATGAGGGACACAATTAAGCCTAACTTGATGCAAACCGTCGAAGGAACACCAGTTTTTGTCCACGCAGGACCTTTCGCCAACATCGCTCATGGAGCTAGCTCTGTTTTGGCTGATAAGTTGGCCCTTAAGATCGTTGGTGAAGATGGGTTCGTGATTACTGAAGCTGGTTTCGGTGCTGATATTGGAATGGAAAAGTTCTTCAACATCAAGTGCCGTTATTCCGGTCTTACACCCGATGTTGTCGTTTTGGTTGCGACCGTTCGTGCTTTGAAGATGCACGGTGGTGGACCACCAGTCACTGCTGGTAAGAACTTGCTTAATAATTACTTTAATTACACATTTTCCTTCAGGCGCTCCCCTCGCTTTCGAATACCTCAACCCCAACCTGGAACTCCTCGAAAAGGGTTGCGATTCCAACCTCCGCAAACAAATCGAAAACGTTCAAGCTTTCAACGTTCCCGTCGTCGTCTGTGTTAACCAGTTTGCTTCCGATTCTGAAGAAGAGCTCGAATTGGTCAAAAACAAGGCTAAACAGTATGGCGCCGTTGGTGTTGTCTCGAACCACTGGGCGAAGGGCGGTCTCGGCGCCATCGATCTTGGCAAGGCTGTCATTGATGCCAGCACTTTGCCAAATAACTTCAACTTCCTTTACCCGCTCAATGACTCCATTGAAAACAAAATTACCACTATTGCCAAGCGTATCTACGGCGCTGATGGCATCGAGTTGAGCGAAAAGGCTAAACAGAAAATCGAAATTTACACCAAGAATGGTTTCTCCCAACTGCCTATTTGCATGGCCAAGACACAGTTGTCGTTGTCCCACGATCCTTCAAAGAAGGGTGCCCCCACTGGATTCACATTGCCAATCCGTGACGTCCGCATTTCGGCCGGCGCTGGCTTCATCTTCCCGCTCTGTGGTGATATCATGACCCTCCCTGGACTGAACACTCGCCCATGTTTCTACGATATTGACATTGATCCCGAAACAATGCGTATCGACGGTCTTTTCTAATTTTTTTACGAAATAGAGGTAACTAACTGTGATACTGTTCTAAATGTAATTGAAAAATTTGTAATAACTTATGCCAAATATTAGCTCAAAATAAATCACTTATATAATCATAAAATTTAAAAGCACATTATGATCATTAAAAAAATTAGTTTTTTGACTGTTAGGAATAATGTGTTCAATTAAAAAAAAGTGTTTTTTTCCCGCAAACAGGCAAACACTGTTTATGTTTCCGATGTTCGTCTTGTGAGTCAGAATGCTCAGAGCAGAAGCGACGGCCCAAAGCTAAAGCTATCACTGTTGAATGGACAACACCGCTGCCGTCAAACAGTGCGGTTGTCTGTTTAAAAAATGCTTGGAAACTGTTTGCGCCATCTAATAACGGCCACGTTTTTCTACTAATATCATTAAACGGGTTATTCCAGCGTAGCTGTAACCCGTGTATTATGAATATTGTTATGCTGGTGTTGTAACATTCTGCGGCTTCCATGTAAATGCCTCCTCTATATTGTGATTCGTGATTCCGCATTGCATGTGATAAGTGCTTCATAGAAGACAAAGAATTGGTTGATGTTTCTTCCCTTCAACCAGCTTCGGGAAGAAGCAGCAGTTGGCAGTATGGGTAAATGCCTGGTATTGCTACCGTCCATCGATAGTGCAATGATTTTGAAATCATTGAGAAGCAAAAAATCCGTTTGGCAAGGATTTTAAAATTTGAATGCAAGTATGATTTGTTTAGTTGACTCGATTAATTCTCTTTGTTTTAGGGGTCCAACATCATAACCCTGTCTTTGGAGCTGCTTCTGGTCATAACTAACAGTAGCTTTGCTTCCATTATCGCATTGCATGTGATAAGTGCACAAATTTGTTTTATTGAGTCACGCTCCAAGATCACCATTTTGCCTCGGATAATTGATACTTGCTGAAAATGCGTCAAGCAAAGCTCTCGACTTGTGAATTGAAACATACTGTGCATTTGTTGTTCACTGTGTATGGGAAGGAAGATTCAATAAAAGCCTAATTCTCAGAATTTTGTTAAAAACGGTTGATGTAAAACTGCAAAACAGGATGCAAAAATATAAATCTAACATAAAGCCGGCTGCATTTGCACGACGATGATTGCTTATTTAGTTCTTGTTTTTCTCAAAAGTGTACTGCACTTTAACTGTTCAAAAACACATGCAAATAAGGCACATTTATTTAGTCTCTGTCAGAGTAATTTAATCCAAAATAACAACGTATAGAGTTACTCTGTATTCATGTAAAATACTACAAGGCCAGACACAGCCTAAGTGAAATTGGACGGATTATTAAAGTCAGTATCACAGCTTTGATGCTATTAGTAAAAAAGTGAACCTAGGATAGGTGACGGTAAAGACCGCTTCAACCAACTTTGAATGTTTAGATAAGGATACAAAGCAAAAACCGGCATAAGGCATTCAACGATCAACGGAAAGACTACAACATTTTTTGGCGTTTTTTTCGTTAGAAGCATGAACAGAACTTAAACTTCACGATGTATCGAGAGACCTGAGACTCTAGATAAAACAGCAAATACGAATTCAACGGAGAGAAGAAACCCATAAAAACACCCATCCTATCCGAATACAAAGTAGACAATTTTTGGAAGGCACGTCTGAAGACGGGATTAACGAGACGAGGTGGCTCGGGACAGGCTAAGTAAGTGTTTCAATCGATGATTTTTGTGCTTATAACATGCCGTATTGACGCGCCTTATCTTCGCTAAAGTCCTTGAAGGTCCAGGATTGGTAATTGTTGCTGGTGTCGCATTGGCTCATGAGCAGCTTGGTGCCGTCTTTGCTCATTTCGAGGCACTTGCCGGTCACGACGTGGAGGAGTTGGTGTTGCTGAAAGGGTTCAAATTGGTCAAAACTGGTCGATAGAGTTGATTAAACTTACAGAATGGTTGTACTTCCATTCCTGGTTACCCTTCATTCCATGGCAAGGGAAGATCATGACTTCCTTACCAGCGTAATCGACGCAAGATTCATCTCGGCGGATTTCGCCATCCTTGCTCAACATCCAATACTGAAAAAACTCTGTTATTATGCGTCAATTGAAAGTCAAATGCAAAATGGAGTTCAAGTCGTCGTCGGCTTTCTCGGCCGTTCAAACAGCCATGACCACATCTACGCTCGTTACCTGATTGCCTCCTTGATTATGGCACCAATATAGGCCCAAATTTTTGCCCTTGGAGTTATGCGCTGCCCAATCAAGACACAATTTCGAGCCTCCGCCCTTGTTTCGCACCTGTTGAAAAAAATCGCGGTTTTAATGATCTAGCTTTCCAATTAAAGCTATTTTGAGATTTTGGTTGTTTGTTTTAATTTGCGCTTAATTAGCAGTGATTTGCCCCGTTTTCGTGCAATAAAATGAAATTGTCAATCAAATAAAAAGCGAAACGAAAAATCGTAGCGACGCATCGTCAAAAAAGCAATGATTGTGATGGTGTTAAGTGAATTGGCTGGTAACGAGGCTTCAGTGGCCATAAACTGAATGAAATCATCGGTCGAATGGAATGTGTCCTCCATGGAGTGGGTCAGTACCTGATTGCCGCCCTGAGCATGGCACGGATACGGCACCACGGGCTTGTTGTGATGGTCCTCGCCAACGGCACTATCAACACACTGGGGTGTTGCTCGGTTTCGAATCTGAAACGAATGGAAAAAAGTTGACTCGCCTGATTTCCACCTTGATTGTGGCACGGATACAAGCCCACAGGCTTGTTTTTCTCACGGCGACCCACGGCACAGTCCAGACAACGACGTGGTTTAGTATCACCCCCGTTTCGGATCTACAAGGACAATAAAATGGGATGTTGTCAGTCTTTTAAATTTGGAGGAATTCAACAGTTTTTCGAAAATATTATAGTTTTTTGGCTCGAAATAATTAATTTCAACTAAATAAAGAATTGCGTGAAAACAATGCTGACAATATTTAAAGTACAGAAAACAACAGTATGCGTTTTAGCGGAAAGTAGGGAACTGAAAAATACGTAGCGTATTGGAATGATAATGCGGTACTACGGATACAACCATGACGTCTCAGTTGAACATCAAATCGAAAACAGATGACTGAAGCGTACCGTGGGTAGCGTCGCTGAATTTCCTTAAGCCAGAAAAAAACACAAAAAAGCCGTTTGTTAGTTGCATTATATTGAAAACCTTATTAATTGAAAACTGGTTAATAGTTGATTCAAAATGTTAGAAAAGCGTACCACCACGAAGAAAGCAAAGCAATTCTTCTTGTTATTTAGTTGAAGAAGTTTGAAAAAAGTTGACAAAACCACTCAGAAATAAAAACCAACCTCTCCCTTTGCGACGGCATCTCCGGGGACGAACAACTCTGGGAAAATGTTGTCAAGGTACCATCTGAACGACTTGCATTGCAAGTTTTCACGGAGCTTTTTGCGTGAGGAGACGTCTCCGAAGTCACCCTGGAATGAGTTTTGGTTTTGATAAGTGTCTAATCACATGGTTGACAATTACAACTTACAAGTTGGTTATTAATACGCTCGTAATAGTATTGCTTGTACTCGTCAAGCCAGACTTCCGCAAGACGAATCGAATTACGCTTGAGAACGTTGACGCCGGTTCGCCACTTGTAAGGAGAACGCTTACGGAAAATGTGGCCAACGTGACTGCAGGGAACGATTTCAAGGATACCACCGCACATCCAGATCTACAAAAAGTGAAAATGACTAATAATAGAGACAAAGCCATCTGATACTAAGACCAAAAGTGACATTTTACGACCATCCATCTCCAGATGACACTTTCCCAGCACCAAAAAACAAGCAATTACCTTGAAAGACAGCTCAAGGTTTTCGCCGCCCCAGATGTCAAAGCCAGGATCGTATGTGCCGAGCTCCTCAAAGTAGTCGCGATGGATGGAAAACAGGCCGCCAGCCATGGTAGGCGATCTGCAACATAAAAAGTAAATGTCGTAATTACGTTTGAAGGATGTAGGGGAGAAGTGCATCTCTCACTCTCAACTCACCTGACAGGATCAATATGGCGCTTGCGATTCTTGCGATCACGCTCTGGGATGGGATGCCAGTTGAACTGCAAAGACCAATCAAATCCGCCGACATTTGTGAAGAATGCCTTGGAATAGTGGTACTCGAAGGTGTTGTCATCAATGACATCGATCACAGGGCAAACAACCGTCTTCTTGTCACGATTAATGCGATCCAGAAGGGGCTCAACCCATCCATCCATGCATTCACAATGAGAATCGAGATAGGTCAGGACAGTACCCTTGGCAATGGCAGCACCACGCAAACGGGCACGAATCAGGCCTTCACGCTTGTCAAGTCGGAGAATCTTGACTTTCTTGAACTGACCCATGTATTCCTCGAGGGCCTTCTTCGTGTGTTCCATGTCGGAAAAGTCATCGACGAGAATGATCTCGTGCAAAAGGTTATCCGGAGTTCGCTCCAAGACGCTGTGGACTGTCCGCAGAAGGACCGACCAGGCTTCATTATGGAAACAGATGATCACGGACGTATTCGGCAGATTCGAAGCGTAGATTTCAGTCTTGCACCTAAAAATAAACAGTTTAGAGTCTGGACCATTTTGATCCTGATGTAGACCACCAGCATTCAGACCATTTGGCTTGTTTGCTTAGCAAATGTCCACCCCCGAGTGCAACCGAACCAACAAAAGATCAACTTACTCTTCGTCTGCTGTTGGTGGAAGCGATCTGTGAACTGAGATCAGATCAGAAGCGTACTGATTAAACGCGTTGTTTTGGTAACCCGCATCAAATTTTTTGCGTTCCTCGGGTGACAATTTCTGCAAATGAAAGAACAAGGTCAAGAGGCTCTCTACAGGGGTTGCATTGAGGACGGTGCACTTACAGTTTTGTCGACTTTAACTGCTTTTCCTGATTCACCGGCCTGTGTTGCATCGCCCTTTTTGTAGATGGGTAAACTGGGATCGAACAGTTCACGGTTGGGTTTTGGAATGTTACCCTGGAAGGTGAAAATGGCTTAGAAACTGTTTTTGTCAAAGAAAAAAACTCGACTAACTTGGTTTTCATCGTTGTTCTTCGACTCTTCCGGTGCGGCTTCTTCCTCGGGTTCATCGGGATTCATTTTCATCGGTGGCCCGAAGCCTTCAACCTTCTGAATTTTATTCGGATGGACGACTTGAGCAATTTGGGGGCCTTCATCAGAAATTCTGTGTGGGACAGCAACGCTTTTTTCCTAAAAAAAGAAACTATGAATTAGTTATCACCAGAATGCCGGATTAAACTCACTGCCTGATCTGCTCCACCGAAGAAAATCAAAGAACCGAGCCATAACACCGGAATGAGGAGAAGAAGCTTGAGTAAGTGGGACCGCCGTCTGAGTGGGATGGGTATCCTCCAACTCATGATTTGTGACTAAATCAAGCTCGCACGGAGGTTAACTCCGGCGGCACTGATAAGTTAATGGAGTGGGGCAACGACGGCCGGAAGGGGGGACTTCAGCCGGACACCACGTAGTGGTCGCTGGTTGCGGTTGGATAGGGTAGTTTCCCAAGAGCGCAAAGCGCACTCAAGTGAATGCACTAAAAAGTCGTAGAAATTGGATCGGACTCAAAAGCGGAGGGAGCGAGGCGCTTCCGGCGACATCATAACGGAGGGCTCTGGGCGGAAATTCGAACAACACGCACGATTTGTCTTACAAAAGTTCGATAAAAATGGTGGCGAATGACTGGATGCGCGTCAGAGATAAAGGTGAATCTACTCTGGCATACATAAAGAGAACACCACGGCTCCGGAAAAAACATCACACTTTCCCATGCTACAAGTCAAGCATTAATGGACAGGCTTTGAGGGAACTGAACAGGGTTATTAGGGGGAGGGAGAAGGCGAAAGGAAGCGTGGCAATAACGCCCCTGAAGAGGCTCAATAGCAACGCGACGATTGCTCACCACTCTCCCCGCCTCTCCCGTATGGTGTCTTTGTCCCAGAAAGGACGTATTGAAACGTGGCCTCGGGCAAGCTATTGGGAGTTTGGACCGAAAGTAGAAGTTTGGGCGGGTCGAGGATCAGCCGAAGCACGGGAGGCGCTTAGAAGCTATGAATAACACAACAGTCCCTGCGAAGATCCATTGCCTTTAATGATCCCTAATGGGTGCTAACGACCTTCGCGAAAGATAGTGTTGGAAGATGTTTCAGTCAGCCAGCGCGGAGGAAAATGAACGCACCGAAAAATATCAAAGCATTTAAGGGAGGATCAGATAAGGCGAAAGAAACGGAGAACAAATGGAGTGTGCAGGTGAGAAACGACGAGGCAAGTGTTTCCGTCAAGCTTGGCTGACTCGCTTCAACGGGGCTGCCTGCACAAAAAAGCTTTTCCTCGGCTACTGCGCAAAAAGTTTGCATATCACCGATGGGGAGGAAGCGGGACTGACCATCACGCAGAGGTCGGGGGCTCTTCACGATGGGGACCACGCAGACACACGTGTACGGCGAGCAACTGCATCGGCAAGTCAGTCCAGTGACGCTGGCGATCCCCCGCGAAGCAGGTGAAGAACGAGGTTACGCACACGTAGACGCCAGTCAGCGCCCCAAGGCGAGGAAGACGAGATGGGTAAGGAAGTCGGAAACGAACGCAAAGACCCACCGGCAATGGGGGTAGAGGCCGACGCGTGAGAAGAACATCCGCGACAGAACCGAACACGGCCGCGCAGCAAATCGCGATAGGTGCGAGCCGTAAGCCAAGATTTCTCGGCTTTGTATGCGCCTCTGTCCGTTGAATGACGGAATCCACGCGTGTTTTAAACCGTTTGTTATCTCGTCAAATTGTAGAAGGAAGCTGGCTGCTGTCGACGCATAGGTAGTAGCGTCACTCCTCCGATGTTCTTCTCAAAAGAAACAAACCATCTATCTAATCGGGGTGGTGGGGTATGTATACATAAAGAGACAGGCGCCGAAAACGCAAAATGACACAGATAGCGGTCCTGCCACCCGACGACATGCTGAACGGCGAGGTTACTCTTGTTGCCAACGGCATCATGTCCATGCTTGTAGCCTTAAAGCACGTATCCGAGGAGGAAAAAGAATAGACCGGCTGGTAAAACCACCCGGCATGGAGGCCTTCATCCCGATTTAGAGGACGAAAATGGAAGAGAACGGGAAACACTTAAAAAGAAGGCTTTGTGTGGCTGTATAAAACGTCTAATTTGCATACAGACTCAAAACACACCGTGGATAAAAGCAGGGAAAGAAAACCGCTCTTTTGAAAAAGAAATTGTAAATCAAAACTTAAAAAAACAAAATTACAGACTTGCGTCGTCGGTACGGTGTTCATTGACAACAAAAAAAGAGTAATGCAAAAAATGTAAAGGTCTATTCCGCATTTTTCACGGTCACAGAGCAAAAAATTGACGTGGCAGCCAACGCGATTGTTACCGTCCCTCAATATGTGATGCAAAGTTCGCAGATAGCATTAAAATTCAAGCTTAGTGGTCCAGATGGGCACCAACTACCGAGAGTATACATTACGTCTAATCAATGCGTTTTCACTTTCGTGCCAGAGGGGCAAATAAACAAAAGTTTATGCCAAATTTCAATTGTTTGAGTTTAAAGAGTGAACAAAAACCCCTCATTCGTCGGGTTTAAGAGGGGCAGTCGACAGCAAGCAACAGACGAGACAAGGACGATTTGAGGGAAACAACAATGAGTGGGGCTAGTCATCCGGTCATTGCTGTCGGCACCGGCGTTCGAGAGGAGGCATAAAAAACGTTACTCTCGGCAGTGACCATGTAGAAGGTGTTTTTTTTACATTTTCGAGGTTTGTGGAAAGGATTCACGTTTGAAATGATGGGGTAGAACAATGTAAAAAACACGGCAATGGAAATTTTCAATGTTGCAAAAAAAGAACACGGGTATGTGTAGCCATTCCCTCGAATGGCTGCAAATTGCCTGCTGTGAAATCACATTAAGCACAGCATAGTGAACCTATTGGGGGTCGAAGGGGCGTTCGTTGACGCCAGTGACATTTTTTGTTTGGCGTCGAAGAAAAACCGATTGATTGAACAGCTGAATGGAGAATGATAGCGCCCAAAGGGTTGGGTAATGGTGTAAATCTGACAAGAAAACACAGATAAATGACCCCACAAAGAACGTATAATAGCATAGTCATGCATTGCATTCAATGCCAGCTAGCTGGCAACCCATACAGTCACGAGAAAATATCGGGAATTGACTGAGTCAATGGGGTGTACATCGGGTGCAAAATTAGCAGTATGCTTTTCGTGGTTCAGCTGCCGCACGAAGCAAACACGAGATAGGGAAGGCCACGGACGGTATTTGAGGAACGCCCTATGGAACGGACGGGACAAGCCAAATTAGTTTGGCAACGCGACTGTCGACAACCAAAATTGGCTAAACATTGATCAGCGACGAATAGCGGGTGTGCAAAACACAGCCACTCCTCACTCGGCTGACAGAGACTTGTACTTGGGTTTGGCCACGATGTCATCGACGAGAAAACATGGCTTAGATTAATCGTTTCGCGATATCGACTTCCACCGATGCGTTTTTCCACGTTTTCAAACAATGGACCGCTCGATTTGAGCGAGACAAAGAACGATTAAAATTTCGATTGACCGATGGGCTGTGGACAAAAGAAAGTGAAAAGTGAAGAAGTATTAGTCTCGTATTTGTGTAAGTAGTAAAATCCGCTTAGACGTATCCGAAAGGCACAGTTATAAAGTCAATATTGAAACAACCATGTTTTATAAAAACATAACTCGGTTATGACATAATAACAATAACAACAAAGTTAAGAGAGGTACCAAGTAACGAACGAAACAACCCGGAAAAAGGCAATGAGATCAGGACATGAAACGGTAGTTGTCGGTGAGGATCTTCCACTGATCGCCCTCCTTGATGCAGTTGAGGTTCTGCGAGAACATGTGATTCTTGCCCTCGCACACGACGTTGCCGGTATGCATGATGATGAGCATGCCGAGTTCTTCGGAGCTGTTGAAGGTGTGGTTGGTGATGGTGTGGAGGCTCGGCGGGAAGGTGTTGGTCCAGAAGTCGTTGATGGCAGCTCCGCCTTCATAGCGATTCCCGTTGAAGAGGAGGAGGCATTCATTGCCATAGAGGTGGACGGTCTTCTCGCGCTGGTTGTCAAGGGTCTCGAAGTAGAGCTTACTGAAGAGCTTGGCGGCCTTCGCATTGGGGTCGACATTGACCGGCGGCTGCTGGGACGACGATCCGCCGCCGCTCTCGTTAACCGAAGCCGGACCCGAGCTGCTGAACTTGTTACCACCACGGCGGCCCATGATTGTTAGCCTGAAAAAAGCAAAGTGTCAATAAGATTTTGACGAAAAACGACGCGAATATATGTGGGCAACGCGGATAGGGCTGGTGTCGGAAGTACGCCTCATCATCAATCTCAATTTTGACTAATACCGGTCACTTCACCGCACGACAAACATCAAACACTTGCGAGGAAGGAGAGGGCACACCTGAGGGGATAAAACAAAAAGCCAAGCCGCAGGAGGACAATTTTTTCCTCAAGCTAGTGCAGGTGGTTATTATATATTTTTCGAGCTTTTTGAAAGAGAAAAACGTCGAAAACTTTCGAAAATAGTCAAGCAGCCGAGCTGCCGCTTGCTGGAGGTCATTATTAGTAGTTTCGTATAGATAATGCAGGGGCAACACACTAAAAAGAACGAAAACAGGTGTCGAAATGACGTCCAGTCGGGGGAAAAGAGGCGGCCAGCTGAAGAAAGAGCGCGCAAGTAGGTAGGTCAGGCAGCTGCAGCTGCAGGTTGCACTCGTCATGCTTTCGCGGCAGGAGTCAGCGCAGCGCGTGCGCGTTTGTAGGTAAAAGGGTCCCGTTGACCAAAGCGTCCCAACACAACGACGGACGCAAACCAGCATTAAAATAGTGCGTGCGTCACGGGCGTTTTGGTCATCGGTACATTTTCACCCCCTCCCCACCCAAGTGGACAGAGCATTGCCCCAGGCGGCAATGTCGATGTCACTTTGGCCGTAACATCTTGCCTGCGGGCGTAATGGCAACAAATGCGGATTTCCCAAAGTTTAGCCAGACTCTCGATCTCATTATGTATCAACAGAAATCGCCCTTCGAAGCCACATTTCCAACTTTACATAAACAGTTATATAAATTAGTGTGTAAAGTGCGATCCCAGAAGCTTATTCCCAAAAAGTGGTATGTGATACACATGTTTTATATATATTTTTCAACGTATTTGACGAGATTGAACTTCAGTAAGTCGACAACCCTTGATCTCCTCGCCCATCTCGAAAAATCACACGAGTTAGGGTCATCCTCAACTGGTCGCCAACTGTTGGCACTCTTGCGAACTTCATACATAACTGTCAGTTCTTTATAATTAATAGCTTTGTCTCTAAAAACAGCATAACCTTAGAGTTATTTTAAGAGTCTGCTCGAAGCCTACGATGAGGTGGCTCGGACCCATTGGAACGTTTCCTTGCCAGAAGTTTCATCAAGTTCCGATGTTGAAAACGAAGATGGCCCGATCGTTAAAGTTGTTCAGTTAGTCAAAAGTTCAGAGCCCCTCGGTGCCACCATCAAATACACCGCCGATGGTAGTGTGTTTATTGCACGTCTTATTGCAGGAGGTGCTGCAGAAAAGAGTGAATCCATCTTTGTAAGCCTTTTAATTGCAGCATTGTCCCAGTGTTACCATTGTTACGACATATACATATGTTTTTTTACAGCCCGGCGATCAAATTCTGAGCATTAACGGGGTTAATGTCGACAAAAAAGAGCCCAAAGACATCGTTGCATTGCTCAATTCAAGTGAAAACAGCACAGTTACATTTAAAATCCTTCCAACGAAATTGAGACCGTGTCTGTCAGCCGAAAAGTTGTACAAAAACAAGTTTCTCAGAGCAATGGTGCGTTAACCATACAAATACAAATCCGGATAATCATGCAATGCCGTAATCAGTGACTGTATTTTAGGTGGATTACGATCCGATGCAGGATGGATTACACCCTTGTCCAACTGCGGGATTGAGTTTCAGCCGTGGCGATTTTCTCGAAGTGCTACATTGTGATGACAGGCATTGGATGCAGGCTAGATGTATCGAGCAAGGTTGGTAGAAGTTGGGGGTTGAAAACATTCCATTTGGTGAAATCATAAGTGCGTCATAACAACAGAATCAACCAAAAAAACAGTTTTGTTTTTATGAACTTTTGATTTTGAAAAGTCATGACTGTTTAAATCAGATGATCAACCACAGTTAATTGAAATTCAAATTGCATTGCAAATCGCTCTTATTCGATGTTATCATTTCAGCCGGTGCCGGTCCCTCACATGTTGGAGTTATTCCCACAGACGAGCAACTCTCACTTTATCACGATCTAAGTGTAAGCAAATAGGAACCAAAACTTGTATATGGAAGTATAAGAACCATGAAACAATCATATTTCAGACGGATGAAAGCGACAAAAACCGTTTTTTGCCCGGTTATGAGCCCATCTGTCAGCTTATACCGAAGTCTGACGCTACGCGAACGCTTGTTCTTATTGGACCCCCGGGAGTTGGTCGCAATGAGCTCAAACGCCGGCTTTTACTCCATCAACCGCACAAATATGTCTCCACAGTGCCACATACATGTCGACCACCGAGGTTGGTGATGGGTGGCCATAACGTTCGCGATTTTGGACTAAACCCTGACGTTTTTGCAGGCCACACGAAAAGGACGGCATTGACTACCACTTTGTGAGCCGACCTCAAATGGAGGAATGGCTCATTCAAGGAAGATTTATAGAGTCCGGCGAGTACAATGGCAATCTGTACGGTACTTTAGATGATGCCCTTTTGACAGCGATTTCAAGAAAGCAAATGCCTGTCATAAATGCACATCCTGTCGCGCTCCGCGTTTTGCGGACGGCACGTTTCAAGCCATTAATTGTTTTTGTCCAACCGCCAGATATTGGCACACTTAAGAAAACAAGAGGGAAACTTCTCGGTGCCAAGTCGGTGCACACCAAGCGCTTCAGTGACGCCGATTTAGAAGCAATGGTCACAACGAGCAAGACCATCGAAGCTAACTATGGCCATCTGTTTGACGCGACAATCGTTAATGACAACCTAGAAACAGCTTTTGCAACTCTTCTTAGTACTCTGCAATGGTTTGAAACCATGCCGTGCTGGGTCCCTGCAGACTGGCTCGTATCATCTTCATGAAGCTTCCTTATTTTGACACATTTCTGATTGTTTTGACTGTTTTGATGTGCTTTCCTTTCCGTAACTTGCCATTTTTTGATTGTATCACGCAATGGGTAAATAAAGAGCTTGATTTTTAATACTGTAGTCTACGCAGGAAGAACACGCATGTAATTGCAACAGTTCCCTCAGGCTATAGTTGCATACGTAGCAGTAATAAACCGCGACGCAGGAAGCAATTGCCATTCCACGTGGTTGTGGATGAGACAGTGCATCTTTGAAAAAGTGTTCATTTCACAAAAGCAATAAAGCTACGCAGTTAAATCCAATAGCAAAAAAAGTTGAAAACAAAGGGTTTTCCAGACAGAACGTCATTGTTACTATAACGACAATGCACTAACTCTTAGCACATTTGGTATAGTACGAAATGCCTAGTGCGTGTTAACACTATAAAAAATTGGATCCGTTTCCTTTTCTTTACATAACAATAAAACCATACCATAATTTTAGCTATTCCATTTGCTTTTGTCTCAATTGGTTTTCCATGTTTTTGCCAATTCTTTCAAACATGTTTACCACGCAAGCAAGAGGTGAAGGAGGATTATTAAAATAGCACAGTCCCTAAGAACTCCGTCTCAAACGGGTCGGGTTTATTTGAGACATTTGTGTCGCATCGTTAAGTGTTTCATGCAAACAAATCCCACGCTGTGCTTGTCACCCCCTGGGAGAACCCATCTTCACTCGACTAAAAAAACCTCAGTCATTTAAGAAAGTATATCCGTTTATTCCGTTTCGTACCTTATACATGCAATAGAAAAGCGAAATCGAGGGTGTCGGCTTCGCAATTTTGCCATCAAACGTAAGATTACATCGTGGGAAAACAAAAAAAGCAATTCAAGAATTGTTTATTACAAAATTAAACCCGCAAGTATTGTGTTGTGTCATTTAAGAAGTCCGTGACCATTGTCTTGCAACCACATTTTGAAAGATTTTCGGACACGACCCCTCTTGAGGCATGTTTCGACAAGACGTTGATCAAAAGTCCTTGAGGAAACAGATGCGTTTGATAATGCGTTGAAAAGCCATGCGGAAATCCAAGGAAAAAAGCGTGTAGATTATTGGATTCAGCGCCGAATTGAGATAGCCTATAAATACGGAGGAAGTGTAATTGAGTTGAGTTAAGTTCGGAAGGACGAAACCCTCTTTTTCATTCAAAGGGCACTCACCGAGCCATGCAGTTACGGATTCGACAAGTGGAGGAATGTGGCAACCACAGATTGGTCGATATAGAGACACGAGGAAGAAGGGTGTCCAGCAGGCTACGAACGTCCCTGTGATAATTGCGAGGGTTCGCCACGCTTTGCGCTCTCGTCGTGTTTCGATGCTTTCCTTAACGCGCTTCTTCCGTTTGGGGGTCATTGACGTGACCACTGATGAGGACGGCAGCTTCTTATTACCGACGGTTTTGACCTTTGTCGAAAACTTGGGCTCGGTAGCTGCAAAATTATTTTCGGTTTTTTGCCATATTTTAATTGCTTCGCTTTTTATAGACAGACGTCATGTGAAAAAAATCTAAAATTAGGAGCATGCTTCTTTGTACTTACTTGCAGGGGTACACTCAACGGTACAAACTGGAGCTTCATAAGTGGAGTCCCCGATTGGCATAGGCGTACGCTCGTCATCAGAAGGTGAATTTGGTGATGAGTCCATACGTACCTAAAACCGAAAAAAGTTTATACCCTACGTAGCATGCACTACTCAAATATTCTTCTTCTTTTTTTGGATTTTTCTTGTGACGTCATAACCATGGGGTTACATTTTAGTGCACATGAGCTTGAAAGCAGAAAAAATGAACGCTGCATTCATGACCAAACGTGACACCGCCTAACTTGGTAGACCGATTAAAAAAACATGGCACAAGCCTCGTCATTCACAGTCTTCGATCTGCATAAGCCCTCGAGGGTGTGTATGCCAAACGCCAAGCAATGTTTAACCATCCGGGCTATGCATTCGACCGTATCACTTTTTTTCATTGCAAAAAGTTTAATATCAATCGAGACTCACCTTGGCTGTAAAGGTACCATTTTCAGTCACGGGCGGTGAACTGTTGTTGGTCATTTCCTGCGAAAATACTACGGCGGGCGGCATTGCAGCTGGCTGAAACTACAGTATTGTAATTGAAACCAAATATATACATGTCATGTCATTCAGGTGTATTAATGTTAAAAGGGCACTGCGATAAAACTATGTGGAGATCAAAAAGTATATAATTAACTCTGGCAAGGGGTCTTGGAACACCAAAAAACAGGGCGTGAGTCAACAGTCATAAAGAAAAAGATACGAACCGTGGTTTTTTGTAAAGCCGGCTTATTCTTCGTACTGTTGTTGAAGGTCCTGTTAATCGTACGTCGATCACGCTCTCGACGGAAACGCTTTTTGGCGGCTCTCATAATTTTATAGTAAACAACGATGATTGCGCAAAGTGGAATGTAAAAGGCGGTTGCTGTACTGAATACCTGTAAAAATGCCGATAAAATGGATGTCTAAGATCAGTAATAACATGCCTGATAACTTATTTGTTGTGAGATAAGGCAAATGTGTTGCTCTTCGACACGGTGTACAAATTGAGCATCTTTCCATCCGAAGATCGGTGCAAGCGAAATTAACAAAGACACTATCCACACCAGCATTAGCATTGTAACAATGCGCATTTTGGTCCTATTTTGCACATAATAAATGTTGGTTATACTCCAATACCTGCAAAACACAGCTGTAATCACACGTGGTTCGCATAGTTGAAAACAAGGGCATGCATGCATAATGACTGTTTTGATAACGTCGTCTGACCCCGCGGACCCACCTGTCTAATGCAATTGCTACAAGATGAAGGATGCTTGATGTACATACGAGCACGTCAACGCTTATCCAAAAATCGCATAGCGTGACCCCGAGGTACCATGCTTGTCGGAGCGTGGCCCAGGCACCCAAAGGGGTTACAATGAGTCCCACGAGAAGGTCAGCGACTGCCAATGAGAATATTAAATAATATTGGGGCCGAGATCGGAGATCCCGTTCCAACAATACGGCCAGAATTACGAACAGATTTCCCACGACGCAGAATACAATGAGCGTCAGAAGGAGGAAGCCGATGCAGAGGATCTGCCATAGAGCAAAGCCATTCTCGCCGACAGAGGCATCGAGAGCGGCAACGACGTTGTCAATCGTGTCGTTCATGTCAGACTACAGGTTGTCAAGCTTCAAAAGTTGAGCTAGCAGATCCGTCGAGAACGGCCTCCATGACGCGTCATCAGACACACAATATTTTGTAAGGGATTGGGATGTCTGCGGCGTTCCGTTCTTTTGTAACCCTTAAAAAAGTATAATAGCCTTCTCAATAGGGTCGCGGAAGAAAAAAATCACGCTCAGTAAACACGGCATCACGCACAACCGGGTCATCGAAGGTCAAGGAAGAAGCATCGGTAAATAGTACGATTACGTCGATGAAGCCGCCTAAGGCTGTGAACTTCCTATACCCCGAGACCTACTATTGTGCCTGGGGGGTCTTGACTTGAAATGACAGACAGAACAAACATGGCGAATTGTTCCTAGAGGTTGCAATTTTCTCGGACACGCCCCTTTTGTTGACGGTATTCTGGGATCACCCTTAGATTGACAAAAAAGCCTATCATTATATTAATAATGAGGCAACAAAATTTATGAGAATGTTGAATTTTTAGATCTTTGTTAGAAGGAGAAGGGTTTGAAGCGGATTCACGTATCATATGAGTGAAGTTTGAAAAGACGTGGAAGGCGCAGTCTTGAAAGAAGTAAATAGAATTCAGAACAATCTGAGAGGGCGGTGCTTATACCAAATAAGGGTTTTATTATGGCCAACATAATAACAAAAAGAGGTAAAAAGGGTTTAAAGGGACCCAACTTTTTTTTACTTCCCGTCTTGGCACACAACTTGAAAACTCAGAGTGTAGCAGAACGCAACATGCTCGAGTGTAGTAATCTGCACTTGACAACACTAAGCTTGTGCCGAAATGAATAGGGCAGTAGCCGCTCACTACTGTCAAAATAAAAAAGAAGACCAAACACAAGCGGCGACGCTCGCGCTGTCTTGACGCCTCCTGCACGTATGAGGAGCCCCCCGAAGGAGGCGAAACTTTTGACGCGTCTTCAATTTTTTTGTCAAGCTTTTGGCATCGTCAACGTCGTCAGGAATGTTGCTCTCAATGAAAATCGTGTTCCGTGCCGTGCTTAGCTCTGAAAAGAGGCTCCACGACGATTGCGCTTCAAATCGCAATCCCAACGGTTCGTGGGAGCACAATTTTACCCTTCAGCATCAAGTTCACACGGGGGTACGTAAGAAGTGCAAGGAAAACTGAAGACGCTCCAGAAAAGGTCGACAATGATTTGCTCGGTTGCAACCCTAAAATAGCTTCGATTTCCGGCAACCTCCGAGGAAAAAAAGATAATGTTTAATGATGGTTTTTCCGAACTGAAACTGCGAGATTGAATCTGCGCTAAAGACAGGTTGCACTTCTCATGAGCAAAGGATTGCCGGAGACGACCTATTTGTAAAAGTTTCTGTATAAGGCAAACCCTACATGGATGGCGTCGATGCCAACAGACGTTTAAAACAAAGAGTAATTGAAAAAGGACGTGATTTCCATTATCTCGACGTCAATGATTACTTTTTCGCGTTAAAAACTTGAAGAAACTTTTAAATAGTTCACTTTTTTGAATGGATGTAGGGAAGCCACCTCAGCCGAAACCACGTTGGGCAACATGCCCACAGCATGTCAGACTTTATGGACTACAGGACAGGGGCACCAGGAAGTTGTCACTTGCAGCGCCCTCCGTAAGACAAAGCTGACTCTAATTGTCTGGGCAGTATTAGAGAACTTATTATGGCTGACCTTGATTTTAGTGCCAATTGGGGGGTGGTTTGATGCCTACGCAAACATTTCTCAGAAGTCACAAACATCGGCCTTCGTTAAAGGATAGGCCATGGATATGGCTAGTCGCTTGTGTTTTGACCAAGTGCCCAGTAATTATGATGAGCTTAAGACACTTACAATTCACAGTTCAGTCATCCAGAATGGCAGTATATGGCACGCGTTTTGAATGAAAAACATCTCGGAAAATACGTACAACTTTTTCGAGGAGCCGTAAGGCTTAACCTCAACTTGAAGGGATCTGTACCGAGAACTCATTCAGTTCCTATCCCCTTTATTGGTTTAAGGTTTAAGCACACAGCTAACAACAAAAGTCAAAAAAGAGAAAATAGTCTCAGACGAGATGAAATGACGATAGCTAACTTCTTTAAAGCTGGGTCTCCTTGTAATCATATAACATGCCCGGACAAACCCGTAGGCAACATACATGACACTGTTGCAAATCATGTTAATGTAGGGGGAAAAACTCTGTTAATCAGTCTAACATCGCACAGGGGCGTACACCGGACAATGAAACTTGTCATAGATGCTATAAAAAGTACATTACACGTGGACGGCGTATTTTTGGATTACATACGTCGTATCAAGGATAAAATTAGTCGAGGGGGATTAAAAAAGTCTTGCAAAGAACTGAAATTTTAAAGGCACTTATGAAGTGTAGTATGAAGAAAGTGTGAGTACCATCGAGTTTTTAGATCGACAAAAAGTACAAAAAATCAGGATAATAATTATCACAAGTTTCCGGTACCGCGAGAAAACACAAAAAAGAAACTGCAAAAAGGCTTATCAGCAAAAAGTTCACAATAATTGGGTTTACTGTACCAACTTCATCACAAGTTTACCAACACAAAAACAATAAAAGTTATTTGGTATATACTTTCCACACGAATAGGCAGGCACTTTAACAAAGTTTTCAATAAACGTTTTATTAGAATCTAGCACGATATAGCGGGATTGCTCTTTTTTTGAAACGTGTCCGACTGATTTTGCACATGTTTATTGCCTTAGGCTAAACCTAAAAAATGTACTCTGGTAGAGAAAAACGGGACTTTCAAGTTCAGGGGTGCCCTTTTTCAGTTTGTAAGTTAGCAAAAAAGCGTCGACGGTCGCTTAGAAATGGATTATCAAAATAATAAAAGCAAAAACGTAACAGATTTAAAAATTTGCGTTCGGTTTGGTTTCAAAAAACCCTACAACAAGCTTAAATCTACGGAAACCCTATTGGCTGTGAACACGTATCCAACCGAGGCTTATCCGTTTCAAAAACTGCAAAGAGTGCAAAATTGGCATAAGCATCAGGAAACGCTTGAATGCATGCACATACTTATGCGCGAAGTATAGCGCATTTATAATACGCTTCTATTTTGTTGTTTTTTATAAACGTGAAAATAGGGATCTCGTGCGTTTTAAAAGTATAACTTAAAATTGGTTAATACAATATTGTGCTGCGTCAGTTCGATGGCTAATTGGAATAATGGGAGCATTTAAAATAATACAAATATCTAAATAGCACGTATCGATCAGAATTCCATGAAAAAACACATCACGACAAATATTTCGAGGAAACATGTTCTGACCAAAATAAGCAATTCTTGCGTGCCTTTCCCAATATGCATGGTTAGGTGCACATTGTCCAACATTTTCATTCTCATTTTGGACTTTCTCGCTCAAAGCATACCGTTTTAGCGTACATATTCGGTTAAAAAAACAGAAAAGCCGGATTGACATCGCATTGTGTGCGAATATGTTTATGTGGCGCCGTGTCGGCTCCGGATGGCACTGTCATGACAGTATTCCATCGGTCCCGTCACTGAATACAATCCGAGTAGACAAGTTGCATTAAGAAAGGACAATGACCGTCAGATTTCGTGTTCCACAATGGTTCACAACAGCAGCCCCCTCCCAGCTGTGTAATGGATGTCATTAGATGATCAATAGGACTACTTCCAACAGAGTGATCACCGAAAAAAATGTGTTTTTGTTGCTTTCAGGGCAGAAAAAAGTTTTAAATACAAACGGCATACATAAAAGATAATAGCATTAGCTAAGTACATCAAAGTATCAACGATTAGCATGTGGCTCAGCAAAATTGGTAAATGAATTAACCGGGGATGAAGCTCAAACGGAAACAGATAAATTTTCAGGAAGGGGAAGTTTGTAAAAAAATTAATTCGGAAATTAGGAAATACGTGTTGTATCCTTATGGATATTATATTACGAAACTTTAATATACTAGAAGTGAGTGAACGAAAAAAAGCACTTAACACATAACTTCTAACACTCAAAAGTGCAAATATCGCGTAAAGCAACAATAATCGCACGCAAAAAAGTGGCGACAATCGCGCTTTGTAAAACAGTTGTTGTCTATGACCTGCATACTTCCGCTCATCATCCTAACTAAGAGACAAGAAACACGTTGAAAACGAGGATGCATACGTCTGCGCTTGCCAATTTGGAAGCTCTGAAGGCGACGCATCAGTTTCCTGGTAGTAAGCTTTGTTATTCTTACCCCTTTTTTCCAGTATCAGGTTTGCGGCTATAAATCGCATCGTCGCGCCACTGTCTCCTTCTTTTTTGCCGTGGCTCAACGGAATGCAGCACTAGGTTAATAAAAAAGGCTTTCGGCATAGGGAGCTGAAAGCGCACGGAACCAAATCGAAGAACGGCGGAAATTTGCCTACACAATGGGTTTCATAGTCTCGAAGTAACTAGCATCAATGATTGATGGACAGTGTATGCCATTTGGAGGATCAATGGTAATCGGGGCATTAAGCAAACTAATTTTAGGAAGCAATATGAGCCCTAAAAAGAAGCACGAACATCAATATGCCTATTTTAAGGCGTCTGTGTTGATTGAGATGAAAAAGAACATAACGTTACATGGCCAAAAATATAAAAAATGAGGCGAACCGTTTAATTAGGTAAACGGACAGACCGGAGACCGACAAAAAAGCCATAGCTTAGCTTTATCGGCCGCGGCATGCTGTTTCACATCTATAGCTGTGAAAAAGCTCATGCTTTAAAACCGTAGCATCGCAATGAAACAGAAGCGTGAATGAAAGTCTGGTCACGTCTATGCAGAAAGAAAAGCATTAAAATTGGATTTGAAAATGAGTAGTCACGGAAATAGTCAGGGCTGATAGCGTTCCAAAGTTATCCGTAAAGCGTGCGAGTAATTATCGCCGAAGAAAAAAAAATATACATTGAATAGTATTTACTACAAACAACTTAGACTGACTTAACTTTAATAGTTAGTTTACAAGTTTTTAAAAACCAAAAAGCGTTCAAATAGAACCAATCACACGATGCAGGACGCCGTTTCTCAGGATTTCACGAACAGCCTCATTCGGTGTCCTTCGTTATGCGGCAGTTCCGCATTTGCAGAAGAGTTGTTCAAAAATTAATACCTCTCCAGGGCCTTCTTAAGGCTAGCATTTTGTTGTGCTAACTCAGACGTTTTTCTACACACTATTGTTGCAAAATGTAATTCAAAAAGTGACGGTTTTTGTTACAACTTCGATGACTTTGTCTCATTTGCTTCATGACAGACGACAGGAATAATATAAATGGAAACCAGCCAAACCCTTGGCTGTAGGCGTCTGAATGACCACACCCGAACACGTCCCGATACGACGTTTAGTACCTCTTTTCAAGTTTTGAATGAGAAAAGGAGGGTTTGAAAGAAGCAAAAACTCATAGAATGCTTCGACAGAATGGATTTTCCAACTAACGCGCAACGACGCTTCTGGGGTTTCTCGTTTATGTAACCCGCTTTACTCAATGTTCCCAAAAACTACGAAACTGAAATATGCGTCAAACTGTTCGGGGGTGGACTCAAACTCAAGGGAGTGATAACAGTTAAAGGACGTAAAGAACGCCTGAAATGGCGGAGTGTAACATTTCAAACATATTTTATGGGATGACGATTGTAAAGGAGTCAGTGAAATAGAAAAACTGACGAGAGTCGTTAAAAGATTGACATGAAATGAATGAGCTTTTACAGTATTTTATTCGGTGTTCTAATAGAAAGGCGTTTCAAACTGACTGAACTCAGCCGTTTCGGCTACGTCATTTGATTGTTCCAGCCTTGCCTTCAAGTCTTGAGAGGAACGCTAACTAAGATGGATGTTGAGATGTAGTGAGATTGCATTCGCTTCTCCAGGGGCGTCAATTGCAAGCATAAAAAACAGTGAATCTAAAGTTTAAACGCACAGAAGGTGTCCTCGTATCGATGACATGGAAAAAAGTGCAAAAGAAACAAGGATGCCAATGAGGGCCAACACACTCTTGTCCGAGACGCACTTTTTCTAAATAAATTTTGGTTGTGCTGACGAAGTACTGAAACGAAGTGCGTTCCGCCTTAGCACGACAACATCGTCGCCAGCGGCACTCAGCAGAAACGACAGCAGTCAGAAGCTTAGAACTTGAAGATGGTTCACAAGGGGAGTTTATCCACGTGCTGTCTTGACACCCCTCTCTCTTACGCGAAACCATAAGATCCTAAATTTGGCCAGTTTAGGGGGTGAAAGTGAACGTGTATTAATCCTCGGCAGAGTCATGGACGCGCCATTAGAAATGCAACATCATGCCAAGAGATAATCCAATCACCTCTGCTGTCTGTTACGTCTGTAATCAAACCGAATTCTGCGGGGTGCGGCTTACAATCTAATTTTTCCTGCAGAATCATTGAAGATAGGTCAGCGGATGTCTAAAAATAAAGAGCATTCTACGTATAATTGAATTCTGAGACGTTGATTCATAGCATCAAACAACGGGCAAGAGAAATTACCCCGAAAACCCAATCAGCAAGTTGGCATAGGAAATGGAAACTGTATAAGATTCATGCCTGACTCAGCCTAAATCCGGAAAGCTTAAACATGGTATTTAATCTTTCGAAAAAAGTGTAAATTACATTTCTTCGTGACAACAACCCGATGACATGCCAAAATGCTACATCCAAAAGTCGACTCGATCTTTTAGAAAAGAAGTTTGCGAAAAATATGACAGGAACTTCATTCTCATAAAAAAAGCCACTATTGAATTGAACGCCAAAATAAGCATTGTATGAATGCATTGCATTCAGGCATACGAATGAAAACAAGATCGTCCGCCAAGTTCCGCATCTTTACTTGTCCGTGGTTTATCATTGCCATCAAAATAAGCGTTGACATAGCCTAGTCCCACGCATTTTGAACTGTCAACTTATTTTGGCCAGAGTAAGTGAAGTGAGCAAAATTTGATAAAAGACACACTGCATGAATAAGAAAGTTAGACAAATCTGTCGGCTTCTGTATTTCAATCTTTATGTGTGCAAGACTTGAAAAAACGCTACATTAAATGTCAGCGTTTAACATTTCAGGTGTGCAAAGCTGAATTATAAATTTACGGAAGTTGTGATTTTAGTTTCATTCATGAAAAAGGTCATGTAAATCATTCATTTACATGTGAAACTGCTGTATAAAATTATTGGATAAAAATAAATTGGAAAAAAACAAAGTATAATTTACAGTTGTCATATAAACATGAGTTTGAGACGGTAAATCATGGATGTCATAAGGGAAAAAGGGCAAACAAAAACGAATGACATACGTTAATGCGTTAATTTTTGTTTTCAAAGCTTAAAGGGCAGGCACAGCGTTCGTCTCAATCAAACACAAGCTCATTAGCGCGCACTGATTTGCAGGCTTATTGTCGTTTTGACAGAAAGAAGGGCTAGAAACCGGGTTGTCTGGACAACAAGCACAACATGAGCAGTTTTTAAACTGTAGCACGTCTATTTACACATGTTTCTACCTATCCCGAGTATATGGATGTGGTTACATTATTAGAAGGCCCAAAAAAGTAAAACGTGAAACAGAGCATGTTTGGATATCAAGTTGCGGAATGGAGCTGTTAAGCCTGGATGGTTTCACAAGTATAGAAGCGCATGGCAGAATCAAAACAGATGTGGGTTCAATGCGAGATTAAACGTGGTCATGGCCATGATTTTGAAAGCTTCAATAGTTTATAGCCATCTATCATTAACGATCAAAACAAAACAAAGTAGACGTGGGCATGTGCGTGGCATTAGTAAATGAAAGCGACACCATGACGACATATATTATATATGTGCCTCCGGTGTACACGTTTTGGGGCGGATATCAACTGACGGCATTAAGGGGCGAGACTAAAAGTCGCGATCCGTGCACGAATGTTGTTTTAGGCTAATTTAATTACCGCAGAGTGTTGTCCTAGGCACTCGTGAACAACACCATGGACGAGGTTTTGTGTGGTATCATCACTCACTTGGTTAGTGACAAGGACAGGCGTTGTCACAATGAACGCTCGAAATCTGGTCGGCGATATGATGGACCACGGGTGGCAGCCTAATCACAAAGCCGTGTTCTCCACCTTTAACTGACAATTCGTCAACATACCTCAATCAAACAAAAATGAAAGGTGCAAGTGGGGCTGAAGCTTCCAGCAAAAGCTGTACTGATGGAATTAAACGGTGAAAAACCAAATGAGTCAAATGTTTGATCAACACCCCCGTCCGGAAAAGCTGTTGGTTTAGCAGTCTGATGAACGTTGCACACTGACAAACCGTTAACGCAAAATCTGGTCATTATTGATGCAATTAATCGCTATTGTTTCCGAAAAACACGACAAAAAAAAGTTAAGTCAAAAACCCTGACACACTGTTCAATGAACTGTATGTAATCAGTGCATAAATTACAAACAATTTTTTGATCAGCTAACCCCAAAATCAGTAATTACGTGTACTATTTCGCTATAAAACAAGACCCGTGAAAAACAGAACGTGCCACCAGATAAGAAAACCATGTTGTGATCCATTCAACTGGATGTAAAACAATGAACGACAGCCGTCTGCTCCCTTGGTTTATTAACTTTATATCAGCTCCGTGTTTTTGTTTTGCCAAAACATCCGGACTGAAGTTTGGTTTAGGGAATTTGTTTTTTAAAAGTGGAACGGACATAGTAGTGAAATCGTGAAGCGCAGGAACACAGGAAATATATAAATTGACGCGCCTTCTTTCCGACATAACAAATCAAGCATCTTTTCAATTGCGCGTACTAATATGATTCTGATGAATAGAATCGTAACCTTGTTATCGTCTGCAAAAACAAATCCGCAAAGTGTTTTTGTACCATCAGAATAAGGAAAAGATGTTTTGACCGCAAAGGTGAATTCCTAACGGATTTTCGGATTTTAACCGTCGTCGTGTTTTTATCGGGCACGTATGAAAACAGAAAAACTCCCAAAGTGAGACATGCATTTTTGGTAAACAAAAATATGGTACTGGATTCATTAAAACTTGCAAGATGGATTTTTCCTGTGAAAATTGAGCCCATTATGTGGTACTATTACTGCTTTCGTAATGAAACCTAGTGGGGTATACTATGCACATGGTGGCCTATTCTAACCATTATTGCTTAATATTGGGCTGCAAAAATACCAAGCTCTGCAAAAATCTGCTACGTAAACATTCTATCTATGAAGAATAGGAATGTCTAGCAGACGCAAACTTAATTTTAATTTTCTTTGTGAATGGCACTCATTTTCAGAGAATTGGAATAATAAAATTATGAAAACACAAAACAAGGGATACGATGGTAAATCAAAGTACCAAAGTGTGTCAAAACATCAGTGGGTTACAATAACAAACAATTAAACAGCATTATGATGCCGGGATTTAATTATGAGAAAAAGTTACAGACAGATTTTATAAAAAAACATGTCTGTGAAATGTGACTAACACAGACAGTCTCCCCCGCGCATCTTTTTAACCCGCAAAATTTAAGAAATTTTGAAATATTTGCACTAAAAAAGTCTACATTTTAAAGAACGTATAAATTGGGCTTTGAAAAACCATCGACTATGCGGCTCAGCAGGAGGGATGTGCCTGAAATCTGCTTCATAGAGACGTCAATGAAAACTTTAACCTTGACTTTGGAAGGCTCTCCTCAATGTTGCTACATCAGACTATAGGTAACTTTAAGTTTAGTATTTTTGGGTTAAGATTTCAAAATACTAATAATACTAATCTGGTGGTAACTAACTGCATATTACCTTTAAGTTAATGACATGTAATTTGTTTCATTCACAAAACTCTGCAGAAGCTTGTAAGTATAGTGTTTCATGACCAGAGGTCATCTTATTTTAACATTTAAAAACTGTATATTTCAAGCAGCTATCAATTTGAAAGTAATCTTAGTTTTATCAAGAACCCTCCAATCAACGGCTAAGTATTTTTTGCAAAAACTTTAGAATTTTTGCAGTGAAAACTAAATTTCAAAACTTAAATACGGAAGTTAAACGCGGTTAAGACGTCAATATCAGTTTACTGAAACGGAAAGGAGAAGTAAGTTTCGGAAACACATGACTCCTCCTTCGCCGTGCATTTGTGCAACCTGAAAGCACATTAACGTTTATCATTCGGTTAAAACAACTAATGTAATGTGGTTCAGGTACTTGAAAACATAATGAATGTGCTTAACGACAATTTGCGTCTTGCACCTTGGCACCTTTCTGAATGGACGTAGTGAAACTGACTTAATGTGACAACTTTCCTTTGTCTGATATCAGTAAAGTTTGTTAAACCAATTTTATAACTTCTTTTTGATAAAATAATTAACTATTTTTTACATGGATAAGCGGTTGCAATAAGTTTACTGAAGACAGAAAAGACAGTTGTGTTCAGAAGACATAATGCTCCACCTCCGCGATGTGTTTGAGTTACCTGAAAGCACATAGACATTTACGATGTAATAACTACCCATAATGTATTGTGGTTAAGTCTTGGTAGCATTTAAAGCATTTCTTAGGACATGTAGCATACAACATTAGAATTTATTTTATGGAAACTGTTTTTCAAACTGTACCATACCTGTCGATTATTATCAGCAATGCAAAGGTAAGGGAATGGGGTGTACGGTGAATGTGCTATCGCATATTTGGAATGGTCACGGTATGATGTAAAGTTGTAAAAGGGTGTTTCAATGTTGTCAGCATCAAAAACCTTAAAACTAATCGATTAATTTTGAGTTTTTGTAAAAAAGTTTGCGTTACCTTGTATGGTCCTGGTGTACAGGTCGAATTCAAGTTGTTGGTATTGTTACCGCGTCTTTAAAATCAAAATTACTTTTGGAAAATCTTGAAAAGAAAAACTCACGCAGTATGCGTCCACGATTGAACATACAAATCAGTAGCAAATGTTTTTGAGATGAAATCGTAAAATATGTCTATAAACTGTAAGATGAAAACCACGAACTCATTGTCAATAACGCAAACCTTTTCCATAAAGACCTGTCTTGGCAAAGTGCCAAAATACTTCGCCTTTCAAGGTTTTCAAAGTCAAGTAATTACCAAATGGTTGTATTAACTGATGTCCACCATTTAAAATTTCAATCAATTGCGGAATATCTGCACCAATTGCCGTTGGAACATTCATTGTGTAGACAAAAGGCTGCGTGAAGAATAATTGTCTGGCTAAAATTCAATTGTGTTCAGTGCTCAAGAATAGGTTCAATTGAGTTTCCCTTAAACTGCAGTAAATTATTTCTGCATTGGAATGCGCGGTGTTTTCAATGAATGTAAAAACGTGTCATTCCATCTGAAGGCAAACCTATTTACAATAATGATAAATGTCTCGCATTGTCCTGTCTTAGATTCAGTCTTAACAATACCAATTTTTCATTTATAACCCTTCAAAAACTGTTGTTATGTAAAACGATGCCCGCATCGTGTCTGAGAAGTCTTCAATAAGAGCGTCCCCCAAAATAATGAAAATAATTTCCCATCAGTATCGCCAAAAAGAAGACGACGCGGTGTCTTTCACATTCGAATGTATTTTCGAAGCAAGTCCGGGTCGAACTAGGCACCGCCAAAGACGATTGCGAACTAGCTTTTTTTTTATATAAGCGAAGCGATGCCATTTTTCTTTCCATTTCAGCAGTTTGTGCTTGGCTGGTCAGGTGGCGGGTGCGGGACGTCCATTCAATTTTAAAGCTTTTTAAACTGACCTATTTTTGCCAAATTGTCGGCATAACTAAGTGAAATACAGATGCCCATTTGACCATATTCGTAGGCAGTTGGCGGATAATTATAGCTTTGATTAGCCGGGAATTTCGGGATCGAGTGAATTAGCCAAAATCCTTGTTGTTTGTCGAATAATGCGACTCCTTTTTGATGACCCGACGAAGGGCTCCAAATCGTGCTGTTTGGAAATTCATCATTGTACAGAATGTAAAAATTGTCCTACAAAAAGAGATTTTCCGGAGGTCTCAAATTTCTTTGTTCCTACTTGCACATTGTCTTTGTTCTCATAAAACTGTTGTAATGTAAACCATAGGGCGTGGTTAGTTTCATTAAGGAGTTGGGTCGGATAAATCCAATCCGGCTTGTCGCTGTCCATGTACATGAAAGCAGCGCCAGTTCCGAGTTTGGGATCCGTGTATTGGCCATTTCGTTGTCGGGGATATTTGTAAAACATGTACCTTCAAAATATTGGTATTTCTGGCCTTCATTTCCATAGCCCCAGTAAAACCTACCAGTCAACTGCTTCATCATTCATATTCTTGCATGTGAACGCGCTGTCGACGCCCAGGGCAACGGCTATTAACGCAGCAACAAGGGTGAAGACCGTCGATGGCATTGTTGCAGTCGTTTTGAGGGAGACGAGTTTCTGACAGGAAATAACAACACTCGACCGACCCAACAAGGGCTTCTTAAAGTTGGCCTTGTTAAACTGTTGTAGCGACTGCTTAGTTGACCAATTGTACGGGTTGACAGCCGGAACCGCAGGGTTGTTAGGAGAAAGTTCGACGCCTTGAAATAGGCAACCTTATCTGTGTTTTTGTTACTTTTGCACTCTCTGTCACACCCTTTTGAAAAATTTGATGAACTGCAATAAGCAGCTTTCTGCGGCCAGTTTGGGTATGATCCAAGAAGGGAAAAACTGACTACCCTAGCGTGTCAAGGACACAATTAGTTTTTTCGAACAAAGTTTGCACTTTTCCTATTCATGAAACGGCTATCAAGAAACTCCAAAGGGCTAAAGCGATAACAAATGATGTCATAAATTACCGGCCAGCTAGTACATAGCCGTTTTGTCTGCAAAGTTCTCGCCCAAAAAACATCTTCCCTGTCTCCTTAGGCTCAAAAATCTCTTCTCGGCTTTCTAATGGCCGTGACAGCAGCGACCCGACCCTTAACGATCGAACGGCCGCCGGCAGCACGTCGTCGACTATCCATCCCGTCGGCCCCGCCAGCGGCCTCTGACCGCACGCGCCACATTTATTCGGGTTGGACTGGCCGCCTTGAGGCTCTTCTTTCCCGACGACCAACTTCCCATCCCACATCTCCATTAACGCGCGTCTTCTGCTGACAGTTTGGGGCAGTGTTCGGTTTATTGAAATTGCTTCTCAATTAGTAAGTTACCATGACCCAGAGATAAACCGGCTGACAGCATCGGTGTCCTTGGGCTGTACGAAAGTGTACCCTGTTCAGCTGTTTTCTTCTTCTTCTCCTTCTCGCCGCGTTCTGCCGGACATGAATTAAGTAAGCCAAGATGCTTGTCGGCATTCCTTTTCGACTTTTTCAACGAAAAACTCCGGGCATTTTTCGAAAGCGGATTTTTGAATTGCAGCTGTCAAACCAAAGTTTAAAAATAAATTGGCGTGAAGTTGTTTGCAAAATACAATTCTGCCGATCCCTTTGAAACAGTGTAAACATTTCATTATCACATTTTTGAATCCTTCCGGCGGTACAAATCAAATATGCGTAGTTTCCGATGCGTCTTCATTTATTCAAGGCGCAACTTTATTCGCACGGCCTGCAGTTTGGGCGTTCATGGACTTTCATGAAGCCATCCCCCGCCCTAATCATGAGGCTGCCATCCGGAAATCTGGTTTTCGACCGGCACGCAGCAAGTCCTCATGTTTGTCGGGTGGTGTATTCCAAAACTGTCGAGATTCCATGGCGACGAGTCCCACGCGACGACTGTGGGAGTTGACCTACTACTGTTTCAACGTGTTTTCGACGTCGAGTTGTGGTTTTAAAAACTGTCTAAATGTTGCATTGATTACAGATATGTTCTAAACAAACCATCGTTAAACTCAAACAATGGTCACATTCTTACGAGGCGTTCGACGCTTCTTCCGCGTGACTCCTCGGTCCTGTTTCACCAACTTATTGTACGCGTCGGCGGCATTGTTCACGGTAACACTGGTAGCTTCACAGTTAAGCCAGGATACTGTGGATAATGATAATCAGCAACCTCAATTTGATTTGCATAAACCGCTTCAGAAAGTCCACGATGAACAGATAGTTAGTTTAAAACTGAAAAAAGTCAAGAACATTGTATATATTTTTCATTTCCAGAGAGGGCTTCCTGCTAATGCTGTCGCTGAACCCGCTTCACAAAGAGTTCTGGCAGCCCCAGCCGCTCCCACTGCCAGTGACGACTATCTGATTGCTGGACAAGTCTATCCGAAGCTCGTCCGAAACAACTTCGTCCCACTGAACAAGATAATCCACCTCGATCTGAAGGGAGCACCGTATAAGCCGACTTTCTACAATGAACTCTTCACATTCTTCAACCGTCTTGGCTTGACTGGTGTCCTGATAGAATGGGAGGACATGTTCCCCTACACTGGGAAGCTAGCCGAGGCTACCAATGGCAACCATTACTCCATGGCTGACATTGAATCGATTCTGCAATCAGCGAAGAGCCATCGTCTTGAAGTCATTCCATTAGTGCAGACATTTGGACATCTGGAATGGATTCTCAAGCTGCCTGAATTCATGGAGTTGAGAGAGGACAAGCGCTATCCTCAGGTTTGTAGAAAAAATATATAAAAACTGACAATAATTTGATTGATTTCAGGTTATTTGTTTCGCTGCCGATGAAGCCTTCAAACTCATTAAACAAATGGTCGATGAAGTCGCCACTGTTCATAAAAAGTTCGGCATGAAGCGCTTCCATATGGGTGCAGATGAAGCGTTCCAGGTCGGCTTCTGTAATGCGACCTTGAAGCGTATGGCGATTGACGGCTCAAAGGAACGCACCATTCTGTGGCACATTGCTCGAACCGCTCACTACATCAAAGATACCCATAATGTGGATGTCTTGGCTTGGCACGATATGTTTGCCCATGCCAATGGCCAGGATCTCAGGTACTACAAAATGACGGATGTTATTGAACCTGTTCTTTGGTCGTATGCAGAGGATTTGGATAGTTATCTGCCATTTAGCGCTTGGTTGGCTCTGAAACCATTCAAACGAGTTTGGGGTTCATCAGCGATCAAGGGCGCCGATGGCCCTATGCAATATCGGTCGAATCCGATGCATTACATCAAGAACCATGAAAGTTGGGTCACCCAGATGAACAGGGCTTATCAGGAGTTTGAAATCTTTGAGGTTGGTTTAAACTGTGAAGACGTGTTTTTAAACTTATATATTTTTCTTTTCAGGGGTTGATAATAACCGGCTGGTCACGCTACGACCACTTGGCCATCATGACGGAGCTCCTACCCGTCAACTTGCCAACCTTGGCCATGAGCATTGAAACACTCAACGAAGCACGTCCCCTCCACGGATCCTATCCATGGTCCACCGAGATGCTTCAATGTGACGCCAAATATGAACCCGGCTACGTCTACGGTTGTCGGTTCCCTGGAAGGCGTATATATGAACTGGTCAATGAACTCTTTTCCCAGAAGACACAATTCAAAAAGTACATAGATTCCGATTACGAGTTTAATGGGTGGTTGTCCGTGGTTGCTCGGGACTACAACTTCTCCTCACCGATGTATGTAGAGGTATGTGAAATATGGATATAAAAACTGCATTTCCAACACCACAATTTTTAGAAAATCAACCAATTCGTTGAATACCACCTCAACCCCTTCGAGCGCCTTGAAACTTCACTCCGCCAGGAATTAGCAGTGATTTACTTCGAAGACACCGTCGACGAGTTCATCCTGACCTACGTCAGCGCCGAATTGGAACTGCTTAGAAAATCTGCTGCCACTGTCGAAAGGATACGACAGGTTGGCAAATTCGCCCGTCGGCCTTTCGTCAAGTACCCCGCGAGCAAGAAGACCCAGGAACTATAGTAATCTTATCGGTAATAAGTAATATGTCCACAATGTGGACGCTTTGAAACTGTTAGGCAAGGCCTTTATATTCACGTCCGATGACGGGTGGCTCATTGTTTTTTATGTTTGCAAATTTTATGAAAGTTGTACATCACCTATTGAATAAACTAGTAACATCGAAAATTTGCATCTAAAGATATTATGGAGCCTATCTAAACTGCAAGGCAGGGTAACAGACGTTGTTTTCGTCAAAAAATATATATAATTCTACGTGTGTTCTCGACTTTTCGAGTCAGTGGAATACGCAATAAACTGAGTGCGTCATAGACATGTCAAAGTTCGTATTGACCGCACAAAGGCCTTCTATACATTATTTTTAGCATACTGAAAGGTTTTGAGGCACAATGGCCGGGTAGAAATAATAATTTATGAGTGTTTTGGAAATATACGTTTTGCAGCTTTGAGGAAGCAGCGCATATCCTCATACTCTCGTTGGTCTTTTTGAGTCCAAATCGTAATGCAAAAGGGAAAACTGCCGACGCACATTGTGAGAAAGAGGATAGCGTGTGCGTTTTGACAGCCGTCAACGCGAAAGCGCAAAATGTCCATTGAATCGACTTTCGATGTCTCGACGACTTTACAGACCCATTCGCTCCCACCGCGAATGCGAAGGGCAGGTTTAGTTTTTCGTACAGCCGTACGTTTTATCTGTGACGTGAGCTTTTGCACGTTTCTTACGGGCTTTACCTGTTGCAATTAGTGTTTATTATGGTATCAAATCCTTCAAAACCATTATCACCAGCTGGGCAGTCGCTATGCGCAGGTTTTTACGTGCATTTTGACTCTTTTTCTCGCGTGTTTCCATCCATCTTTTCCGTCGATCTCGATCAGGCTTAACAGCGTTTTTTTCAGCCGAAGATGTTCCGCCAGGTTATCGCTCCTGCTCGTGCTCTTAGCACTTCTGCCCTCCGCCAGAAGGAAGACCTCATCGCCGGTGCCTTCCTCAAGCAGATCCGCGATTTGGCCTCCAAGCAGAAGTGAGTTTTATTCGGCTTTTCTTACGCAAATTATATATATTTTTTGGTTGCATTGTCTTCTTTTAACCGACCATTACCCGTACAAAGTTAATCTTATCCGTTCAGGTCTGCTGGCGGACTCGTCAACACCTCGCCCGAAATCAAGAAGTCCCTTGACGAGCAGCTTAACCGACTCGCCAACAAGTTCAAGCTCGCCAACGCTGATGTCGTCGCCAAGTTGAACGTCGAGTTCGAGAAGGCCCAGGTCGAGAGCTCCGTTGCCGCCGGTCTTGAGGGAAAGAGCTTGGATGAATTGATCGCTGGTGTCAAGGCTGAGTAAGTTCGACATTCTCCCTGTCCCCATCCATCAAAACCCGTTTTGATACTGTTTTGAACATTGTTTTGACGGTTTCCCCTTTCAGAGAGGCCGCTTACCTGAAGCAACGCGAGGAAAAGAAGAAGATCGAGCAACAACGTCTTGCTGCCCTCGCTTCCGCGGAATCCGGCTCGGCCAACGCTAAGCGCGCTTAGATCTTTGGCTTATTCATATAGTCTTGTCTTATAGTGTGTTCTTCTTTTCAAGGGAAGTGCTGATAAAGTTTTTTAAACGTAAAGGAAAACAGTTTATTTTGAACTGCACTCGATGTAGGCTGCGTCGGTCTACGCTTACTACACATTGTAATGAAGCCCCGTCGGCGCAGGGGGGCATTGTGCCTTTCTTTGTTCAACCTTAGGGCAGCATGTTACTCGGAAAGTACGTGCTTCTTAGGGCAATGTTTTGTTTTGCAATCGTGTTCAACAATGAGCTTAAATGATTGCACGGCTTACTCTATCATTCTTAGCATGCCGTCTTTGCCCGAATCAAAGAAGCGCCTGCTTCTCGGCCAGCATGCTGCCTTGCCCGAAGCGCGCGCGCTTTTCCGACTGGTCCCGCCCCTCTTCTGGTATTCCTCGTTTTTAGTTCCTTAACGTGAGCGCAGATTTTTCCAAACAGAAGCCGGTGGTTGCTCTTATTCTGCGGCGACTGCGACCGCGGACCAAAAAAAAGTTACGCCGAACCTGCTGCCGAGGTCCTGAACTTTGACGCTATCAACGATGAGAGACAACTTACGGAAGCAATCCTCGCTGTTCACTGATACCCACTTTTCATTTACTGTAAGTTCTTTTCCTCCCTTTGTCTATTTGGGCCCGCTCTCTTTGTTTCGACTTCCGAATAACGGAAAACTGTCCCGGGTCGTCTTTTTGTCAGTTCACCAGAGTTGTGTATGCCCTTCTCTTTATTTGGCAAGCAGTTTTCTCAAGACTGGGGTTGCCTTATGCATGCTTTGAGCGATTGACTCAAACCCGCGCTTTTTTTAACTGCACCGCCTAAATTCCCTGGGGACATTGGCGCTGTAGTTGCCAGCTGGTCATGACGATTCTTGAGAAAGTTGTTCTTATTGTTTTTTCTTGACGAACAACAAACTTAGTCACATAGGGCACCCATTTCCATGTGGCCCGCATCGTTATGACGAAAGAACTTGCATTGCATTCACAAGAGTACACATAATTGGTATCACATTGCCAGCGGCATTTTGCGGATTCAACGTTTAATGTGTTTCATAAGTGGGAATTATAGCATGTCATATTAGAGCTTAATGTGGTTCGACACTTGTAAAAAGCGCTTAAAAATAGCATCGTTTTGTGGTTAATACTACATTTGGGTATTCGACAGCAAGTTTTTATTATTTTGGCAGTGGGAATTCACCCTCTTGTAGCGTCATCTATCGTCTCTAAAGAGGCTGTTATGTGGCGCCTAACATAATCGTTGTCGTCGTTTTGAGTTTGCCCAATTGAGTCGACGCGGGTGGCACGGGACTTCTGCATCGACGTACCGGCCATTTGCGACATGTTTGCTCCGTGCTGCTGAGAAAGTTCTTTTTTGGTCGGAGAAATAAAAGCCGAATCTAGATGAAGCACATGTCAGAATACTACGACCCACTCTCAGAGTGGCTTCATTCAACTACTTCTGCAGTTATCTTGATTGTAGAAAGAAAACGGTCCTTAAGGAACCTTTAGCTTTATTGAAGCCGCTGTTCGTCTCACAATCATAAAAGTAAAAAGTAAAGCGTTCGGAATACGATACACAGTTTTTTGTTCCTTCAAACAATCGACAAAAGTCAGTCGTCCCAGACAAGAAAAAAACAAACATCCGATCGTTGATTGGAATTGGTTCTCATTGTTTTTGTCATTTCATTTCATCATGTCGGATTGTTTGGATTCGCGTTTGGGGCGATTTATTGTTCATTTTGATCGAACGAAATGAGTTCTCCTGCATAAAAACTCATTTTTCGAAACAGGAAATTCAATTTCGGAACTCTTATTTTGGCCTACGTTCATATTGGGACCCGTTTAGTGGCTGAACCTCACTTATAATCCGTCAAAATACAATGGATCGCCATTTCACGTGACATCATTCACAATTCGATGCATACCAGATAGAACAAAACATTTTCACATTTTCAACTCGTTTGCATATGAGTCTCATTTTTCTCTGTCTCGTCTGTTTTCAGTTTTTTCTAAGTAAGCTAGAAACGGGCTAAACTTCAATAATTCGCTGGTGAGTGCATTGTGTTTGTGAAGGAGCAGAAGCAGTGTTGCACTTTTTGGGGAATTTCGGGCGAGGTACCACTAAGTTTAGGCTCAAAGACCTCCGAGAAACAAATCCACCATTTGCTCCTCGGGCGTCGGCATACATACGTCAAAACTATTTATGCGGCCAAGAGTCAAGCTTTTGCATGATGGGTCGTTCGGCGCCATCCGTAGGTCTTTAGTACTCGAGTGCCGCAAACGCTTACCGCCGAAAAACGTCCCGCAATTACTTGGCCTTTGGCGTAAAGGGGGAGAAAGATTCCAATGGGCTAATCTTCGAAGACGGTCCTGGACTATAAATGTTTGCGTTTGGCAGACACGAGATGACATTAAGCATAGGAGAGGCAAACAGCACAAACTGAGAATTTTGTTGTCCCTCGTCTACTTGTCCCATCTCGTCTCAAGACGCTTTGACGACTTTGAGGGACTTGCTGATGCTGACGATGCCTCGGGGCAATTCCCATCGGTTTCAAATATATCCCCAACTCTTTCGGGCACCATCTAATTATGAATGCGCATGCGAGATCGCTACTGAAACATACAAATACAAACGCAACTCGTGAACTGACTGAGTGAGGGCACTTATACTGTTAAATGTGAAACAACATTGAAAAAATATCTGAAAAAACTATAATGATAGTCTTGAGAACCTTTCAGCAACTTGTTAGTCAAAATCCCAAATGACAGTATCACCTAAGAAAAATTTCAGGTAATGCTACTTGGCGATAGCTGCACCGGTAAAACATGCCTATTAATTCGTTTCAAAGACGGGACTTTCATGAACAACAATTTTATATCCACTGTTGGCATTGATTACAGGGTATGTCGATTTCTTACTGTAGCCTTATTTGCAATTAGCAAAGTTAATGACAGTATTTCAGAATAAGCTAGTCGAAGTTGAAAAATACAAAGTAAAACTACAGGTTGGTGTCAAAGCGATTAATTCGGGTTACTGTAACACTTTTTAAGTATATAATTGCTTTTGTTGAGCTTTACCTTTCGCACGAACACTTTTTTCGATATTATTTCAGACTAATTTGTATTTTGAGCAGTTACTGTAACCTTTCCAGTGCTGTAACTCAACAACTTTTTGTATTCTCACTGTAAAAATTGTACCACAACAGTAAACATTTTTGAGTTTTTTAGTCATGAAAGCAAGCAAAACTTTATAAACCAAAACCACTTGACACTTTCAAACCTTAAAAATCACAGAAATGTTTACTCCATGTGTTTTGTAAACCAAAAACTGATCTTAGATCTGGGACACGGCCGGTCAGGAGCGTTTTCGGTCAATCACGAGCTCCTATTATCGAGACGCAGATGCATTACTGCTTGTATTCGACGTCACGAGCAGGCCGAGCTTTGAAAATATCAGGGTAAGCATATTACAGCCCCCAAAGACTGTGGCGATAACAATTTCGAAATATATTTTATTTATATTATCCCTTTTTGCAGAACTGGTTAGGCCAAGTCAAAGAATACGCCAAGGACCAGGTGCAAATCACTCTCGTTGGAAACAAAATCGACTTGAACTCAACTCGCAAGGTCAAAGCTGAAGAGGCACGTAAGCTCGCAGCTGCGTATAACATTCCATATATGGAGACGAGCGCCAAAACTGGGCATAATGTTCATGAAGCTTTTCAAGATTTAGCTCGACGCCTTGTCGCTGTGAGAAGTGGAGATCCTTCTGCACTTAAAGATAGTAATGGTGTGCTTAATCTTAACAAAGAAGCATCTCCATGGTTGTCTTGTTGTGGCCAGGGTGGCGGTTCTTGATGTGTTCTTTCTTTCTGTCAATTTTGATACCATCATTGCATGCAATTTTCAAAATGTATTGCTTCTTTGTTTTTCGTTTTCATTCTGTGGCTCTTTCGAATTTCATACTATGAAAATATCGTCGTTGTGTAAGATTAAATTATAAAAATTCTTGTTTTGCGTGCGATATTCGTATTCGATCAATGCAACTTCCGTGTTTCACTGTTTCACAATTCCCATTCTTCCGGCAAGGTAACAAAGTCCACAGTATTAAAGTAATAAATGCATGTCCGGGTGTGATAGACATTTCTGATTTACCCCTGGACATGACCAACTTTTTAGACTGAGAAAAGCTCAAACTTAGACATACACAAGGTGCCGTAATTCATCACACTTGTGTATTCAAGCAAGACGTATAAGATTGTAAAAAACGAATACAATTTACAAAGCAAAAAACTGTTCAAAAAACGGAAAACCCACACAAACGCGATGTAATAGAACGGAAGTTCTACGTGAATACAAAGATAATGCTTTTATAATTGGTCTCGAAGCCAGTGGGTGCGAAAGAAGCATTGGATTAACATACAGCCACCTGTAACTGCATCAATTCGTATTTTATGTGGGTTTACTGACATCAGTCGCCAACCCAACTTTTATGTCCGGGGTCTGGGAATATTTTTTTCTGTCTTTGGGTGTAGTCTATGGTGATTGTAACTTCGATGGGGTACAAACTTTCAGAAAAGTAGAACTGTGAAGTAGAGTGTGAGAACTGTAGACTTGAGAACTTCCTTCCGTATATGCTTCTGATTCTGTGTGGAAAGTCAAGTGGCTAGTGACACTTTTTCAGGAAACACTTTTAAAGAGCTTGCCAGTCAGTCATATGCATAAGAGTAGGAAAACCACTGGAAGTAAGGCAAAAAGCGTTTCCTTCAGACTGTGACGGTGTTCGGAGCCGACGGTTGTGGCAGACTACTACCATAAGAGAACAATGAATCTTGCGTGGGTGATGCAGACAGCAACGTGTCAGTGTTGGTAGATGCGCATGTCGAGACCGGATCGTGGCGATGAATGCGAATAAGAGGTACAATGAGCAAGCCAACACGTGCGTGAAGAGCGTCGACGCCACAGAGAGAAGCGAAATTTCAACGCAGATACGAAATTGAAGGAAAGGAGAGCAATGCTGTTTGCAGAGGCATACACGAGACGATTATCCAAGTAGGGGATCTCGTATGTATCACAATGAAGGTTGGCGCGTAGCATACCACGCAACTAGTTCGGCACCCTCCGGAGCGTGTGGAACTACAGTTTTTCCTTGTTTCCCCTCTTCTGCGTCTTCATTTCCCGCTTCTGTCAAAAAACACGAGGGGTATTCGAGGCTGTTTGTGTCGGTTGATGGAGGTTCGCTGCGACTTCGCCCTTCACTACCCCTGTCGTCGTCGTTCTGTTTCCTCAGCCTCGTTTTGCTATCCTGTTGGCTGGTTACGCTTGATAATGAAAAAAATGCGTGGCTGTAGTCGTAAGACAGTACCCCATACAACGTCAACACAGAAATAAGACAAAAAACCGACCCCGGGGTACAACGACTAAAGTTTTGGGGCGCCGACATACACCCCTGCTTCCCCATCTATCTATTATTTCCACCCGGCACGTGTTAGAATTCCAAGCAGCCGAATGTATCAAACATTTGCCCTTTCAACAACGAATGTCACATCATCGTTGTTGAACTTTCGGAATGCTTCCGGTATTCCTCATTAACGGACTCAACAAGTAGACAGCCTTCATTCGTAAGTGTGACCTCGGATTAAGAGCTAACGCGGAATAGTAATGACTCGCAATGGAAAGCGGAAGGGTGCTCATTGATGAGGATGTTTACTTCAAGCCGATCGAAACTCAAAAGACCAACTCTCAATCACTTTCGTAAAAATAGATCGATAAAGGGAAAGACAATGAAATCGGTGAGTAAGAGCGGATCTACTTCCTCTGTGATGGTAGAGAAGAAGGGTGAGAGATAAAAAATGCCGGAATTGGCTGTCATTCAACCACTCCCAGTAAAAATGACGACACTAACGTTTTACATGGTTGGTGTGCATTTATTTGGCGCACATGATGACCTGATGCGTGGTTGCCGTCTCGCGGCTCGACACGAGTTAGGGCAACGACGCACGCAACCATAGGCGACACGCGTTGAACATCCGGTAGTGACAGTGGCGCGGAGATTACGCCGGCTGCATGCAATCCAATGGCATGCCGCTTGTTGTCGCGAGATGGGAGCGAGCGTTTTGTGTGCGTATCTGCGCTCAACATGCATTTTCCACTGTGTTAAGCGCCGCCGACAAGCTCCGCTCCCCTTTTCGCAAAGGGGGGAGAGAAAGGAGAAAGGGGGCGGGCGCGAGAGCCCCTTTCACAGCAGCAGCCTGCAGCAGCGAAACGATTCTCTCCTATCCCCATCTATCCAGCAGCGGCCGTCGGCGTCGCCGCCGCGCCGCCATCGGCCGACAACGACGAACCAGCCAGCCCAGACAGCTCGAACAGCCTTGCGTCTTTGCAAAGAGGGGCCGGCCGGCGGGGCATTGCTCTTTCTCTTCGATGTCGATGTCGTCGTCGCTGTTGGGCTGTGGTGCCCCCAAACGCACTCGGTCGCCCGGTACAGTGGTTGAGAAGAGCTGCTCTGCTCCGCCTCAGTCCGTTGATTCGTCGAACACTGGTGGAAAGACCAGGCCTGTGGCGAGTATTCGGGGGAAAGGAGAGGGGCGAAAAATTGAAAAGAGGACGAGCGAAGAAGGGGGTGCGAGCTAGCACTGAGCGATACCCCTTCTCCTCGCCACATAGAAGGGGTTCAGAGCCGTTGATGCTGTCTTTCAGAACTTCAGACAGCTGTCTAACTACTATTTAGCATTGAAAGCCTTCCCCATCAGTCTACCATATCATTTTCTTACTTTTACTGTAAACCGGGAAGATACAACCATCTTTTTCTCCGCTTTCGTATATCCACTTTTGGATGCAAGTTTTACGTGATGTTTTGCGTTTTTCCGAAGTTACAACGTGATTTCTTACCATTTATCTTACTTTTATCCCTTTTTGACAGCTAGTTCCGCCTGATTTCTAATGTTTTGCCAAATGTTTCTGTTTTCAAGTTAAAGATACTTATTATCGCTAAACATTCCTATCCCGATTGTACCGCGTTTGCTGCGTTAAGCAGTGCACCAAACCTCTTAACACCCCCGTGTGCACCATATATTGGTCATCCTGTAGATAATTACAGCAGCGGCGTGGGCTTTGTCCCCAGCTACCAGTGCCGCTGATCAACGCGGGTATGCCCTCAGGACCGGTGCCGGCTCCTATGACACGATATGTCAAGCGAGCTCATGCTTCCCCCACAGAAGGTTGTGCCGTTCAGGCGAAACGACCACGCAATGCCCTCCACGGTTTGGCAATGTTCGGTGACTTGGAAGAAGCCGACTATCCGCCCTACCCTCATGACACTTCCTTGCGTTCTGTCGATTCCGGTGTATCTTCGCTGAATTCAGCATCATCCCTGTGTTCCCTCTCCACATTGTCCAACTTTGCCTTCACTGGCACGGCTGGCAACAGCAATGGCAGCAGCTCCAGTCCCGCAAACGAAGACGAGCTCAACTGGGCCAACTTCTTCACTCCGAGACTACCAGCCGCTTTACCTTCAACGTATTCTTCTGCATCATCGTCGATCTCATCATCAAATGTAAGTATTTTGAAACACACTTGATTCGATTTAGTTTGTTCGGTCTCAAACTTTTTTACGTATGTTTATACAGTTTTACTTACTGTCTTCTGCGATCCGATGCATTTTCATTGGCGTCTGCCCCCTTTTTTATTTTCAAATTTTCTCAGTTAGTATCGTTTTTGTCTCTCACCGTCGGTGATTTCATTTGGGGTGCTGTCGAGATTAGTGTTCTCTATCGACGCCCTCAGATAGACGGGTCGAAGGAGAGTACAGTGGATCTAGAGCGCTTGTTCGTTTCTGCGACACATTTCGGCCCATTTTTTCCAAATAAGCGTCTTCATAGAAATCTGGTTTCTTTGTTTTGCGCAAAACTGTAAAGAAAAGACAATGACGGCTCCTTAATACAATACAATGCGTTCCAAGACAGCGTTAAATCATACTCTTATGAGCTTTTTTGAGTTTATAAGTTTAGCAGCAAAATATATTAGTCTCACTGACTCGTAAATGATTTAATAAAAAAAGGCTGTGACTTGAATTCAGTGAAAGTAGCATAGAGCTGGTGTTAAAAAGTGCCTCTCTCGCTTTTGATGTGCATTTATCATGTCGTCTGCGTCAGAAGAACTAACACACTGGTGCTCAGAAGCCGGCGATGATGTTTGACGGGGGAGCAACCGGGATATTTACGCATAAGCCCAGAAGAGAGACCGAAAAAAAGCCGTCATGGGTGCGGTGTAGAGTTTTTTTTCTTCCGTAGAACCCGACCCACTGTTCAAATGGAATCATTTCCGTTTTGACTTCAATGTGCACTAGCGCGATAATTAAAAACCGTTCGCACTGGGGGAAGTTGTATTCTTCGAGAACAAACAGCTTACGCTTTCCCCCTAAAACCTAGTCCATTAGCTCTCGGAAAAAAACCTCTGAAAAAAACAGTGTTAAAAACACATGCTGAGTGACGTCTATGGTTGAGAAAGAGGCTGTCATGAGTAGGAAGTATGAAAGGTCGCCCCGTCCTACGCTGCCACTGGTGTTTTCGAGGTTTTGTACTGTGTTCCACCGTCACCAGGCACATTTTACCAAGGTTTTTGGTGTTTTTGTTCAGGGGCGACGTTGTTACTTACACCACATTCCGTCGTCCAGACCGCAGTTAGTGCGTGTGACGGTTTGGGGTCTCAAGGGCATCACAGTTTAGTCGTTTCATCAACAGACAGGAGTATAAATCCAGAAACTGGCGTATAAACAACATTAGTAAGAAATCCGAGCACATAGAAGCCGTTTGAGGGAATCTGCAAAAGCTTCGGGGCCAAATGGTTGGGATTGGATTCGGTAGGCAGTAAAAAAGAAAATCGAGGAACTCCCGAAAAGCGGACTCCGACCTAATGTTTCCATTTTATGGCGCCTTTGTCGCCAGCTTGATGCTTCTCTCTGTCAGTCACGCCATTTGCGTTAATGTAAAAAGAAATCTCGAGTTGGTTGATCGTCATAACAATGCTGAGTATCATGCACCAGTCCACAGATAGCCACTAGACAACACCTTTTACAACTATTAGCATTTTTGCATGCTACACGTCTATGAGTAGGTGTATTTTGGACCCTATCTTCCCAAGGATCAATTAAAATTCATTCTTCGAAAGGTTTTTTGCACTTAAACATTGTCAATCACAGCCAGAAGCAATAACGCTCCCCTTTTCTCATTTCTGTTTCATCCTTGCGACTGAATTTCCGGACTTGTCAGTGGCCATCCGTCGCAGACCGAAATAGCTTCCTCCATTTTTTGAGGGCGCTGTCTGAAACATTGAAACAGGCATTGACGCGTGGTTAAGGAAAACGTTGTCCATCTCCGGGCTTTTTGTTTTTTGTTTAAAGATTTTTGCGATTCTTTGATAGACCGACGGCAAGTCTTTTCCGCGAACGGCCTTCTCCAATTTTCTCAGCCTCCGTAATATTTTCATCAAATCTGCCGCTTTGCGGGGTGTAATTTCTATTTGTTTTTCCTTTTCCTTCATTTTAAAGTTGTTTTGACTGTCCCAGTTTTACATTTTTCCTTTTTTTCACACAGCCAATTAGTGAATTCTATCTCGAATGAATGTCAGCGAGATCACTGAAACTTTTTTGACGCCTTTTTGTGTTAGCTCGTCAAATGTCTGGCCCGGAGGAGGTCCCTTAGTTCCGGATGGCAGGGAGGGGTTTGATCCGCATAATGAGCTGAACAAAGAGACCTTGTGGCACTTTTTTGTTTTTTCTTCTCGCCTTTTGTCATCTCAAATAACAGAAGTGCAATTAACGTTATTTACCTGGGATCGAACAAAAGATGGTGTTTCGCTTACGGGGAAGCATTAAATTGAAGTCATAGGAGGGTTAATGACTCAATGATGACGATCTTTGGCTAATTAGAATGTGTTCTTCCGGTCTCGTGTTAAGATAGTTTCCTTCCTTTAGCTTTTTAAACATTAGTTTAGATAATTATTGACTCTGTTTCCGTTTTTCACAGCCAAAGTGCTAAACTTGTCTTCAAAAATCTATTAGATTGCTTGTATTTTACGATTTTATGATCAAATAAAGATTTAATGACTTTTTCAGAAGCCAACAAAACAACAATTCCCCGGCTCCTCAGGTGTAGCCGCTGCGACCAGCGGCGCAGTCGACGCTTCTGGCAGCGGCGGCATCCGCTTTCAACAAATGCAAAAGGAGGAGTCACAGCCACAATTGAAGCCGTGTAAGGTGGAAGAAGTATGCCGCTTGTTCTCTTCCGCTGACAACATCGTTAACAGCCATCAAGTTCCTCCTGAAGGTGCTGCTTCCCAACGTGTCCCTTCTATGAAGCCACAAAGACAGCCACCGATGACAGTTGGAAAGCCTGCGGACCATTATTTGACTGATTGGGGCTGTCGTGCCAACATGTACAACAGTGCACCTCTTGCTCCACCGCAAGCTACTACCACAGCCGTAAAACCCGATCCTTCCCCCGTAACTCAAAATCAAATGCCTCAGGTCAAACTTGAGAATTTTATGCCGAAAGGAAACGATCAGATCAGCTATGCTCAAGCAGCAGCTGCTGGAAAGCAAGTCAAGGTGACGTACGTGCCTCAGAAGAGAGCTAATTATGAAGCTCAGAAGCAGATGCGTGCGTATAACAACACGAACAATCAAAATCAAGCGCAAGCTGGTTCGATTAACGGAAAGCGCACTCCTCCTCCGAAAAGGAATGCCGATGGCGAGTATCAGGTACGATAAACCAAACATAAAAATTCGATCAACTATAAATAAAACCTTTTCAGGTCATCCGAAACGAAATCCTCGTTTCTCCGTACCAAAACAAGTATGAAGTGCTTGATTTTCTCGGAAAGGGTACCTTCGGTCAAGTTGTAAAGGCCTGGAAGAAGGGAACGAATGAAATTGTCGCAATTAAGATTCTCAAGAAGCATCCCAGTTATGCTCGCCAAGGTCAGATAGAGGTCTCCATCCTGTCAAGATTGAGCACCGAAAACGCAGAGGAATTCAACTTTGTCCGAGCGTACGAATGCTTCCAACACAAAAACCACACATGCTTAGTATTCGAAATGCTTGAACAAAACCTGTACGACTATCTGCGCACCAACAAGTTCCAACCCCTACCGCTGCACAACATCCGACCGATCCTGCAACAAGTTTTGACGGCACTGAACAAGCTGCGTGAATTGGAGCTAATCCATGCGGATTTGAAACCCGAGAATATCATGCTCGTCGACCCGGTTTCACAACCGTTTCGCGTTAAAGTGATCGATTTTGGATCGGCGTCGCATCGCAGCAAGGCTATTACCAACACTTATCTACAGTCTCGATACTACCGGTATGTCTATACAATTCTTATTTGCTTTATTCACGATCGAGCGTCATTTAATGGGGCAATTAAAGTGGAACAGTTCTTTTTTTTCCGTTAATCGCAAATTGAGTTCGCCTATGTGCCATTCGTGAAACAAAAACACCGCCTGATTTTTAACGAGCTGTTATCACTGTCAGGAAACGTCAAAGAAGTTCCTTGCTGACGTTCTTAAACTGCAGAGCAGTTTTTCTGTTCAGTTTGCGGGCTTGCATTTTTGACGGGCGATTACGGGATAAAAGAAAAGGAAGAGATCAATCTTCCTAATTGACTGATTTTGACGAGCTTCAGGATGCAAATCACGTTTTTGCATTCACGTCAAACGTTACGAAAAGTTGAAAATATTATTCCAAGCAATAAATAAACAATACATTTTTTTAGCGCACCTGAAATCATCTTGGGTTTGCCCTTCAAAGAAGCCATTGACATGTGGTCCCTGGGGTGCGTCGTCGCAGAACTCTTCCTTGGATGGCCTTTGTATCCTGGCGCCTCTGAATACGATCAAATCAGATTTATTACGACTACTCAAGGTTATCCGACAGCAGCCATGCTTAAATCCGGTGTCAAGACCCATCGCTTTTTCATCAAAGATACTAAAACAAAGCAGTGGCGGTTGAAGACTAACGAGGAAATAGATCGGGATGCGAACATCCAGCAGAAGGAAACACGTAAATACGTGTTCCAATCAATCGAGGACATAATGCTTGCTCATGTCAACTGCAATCAAGTCGGCGTGGAAGATCTTTGTGATCGGAGGGATCGTGCAGCCTTTGTCGATCTGGTTCACTTCATGCTCGAAATGGATCAAAACCATCGCATTGCTCCGGCTGCTGCTTTGCAGCATCGTTTTGTGACAATGTCGCATTTGATAAAAGAAGGAAAGGATACCAACTAGTGAGTCATTTTGGAGGATTTTGATCAAAAGGGGAACTGTGACTAATATAATGAGATTTTTTTCTTCTTGTGGTTAGTCACAGTTGAGGGAACACTTAATTATCAACTTTAATGAGGCTTAAATCAATGAAAAAACTCTTATCTTACAGTACCTCGTCAACGCTGAAAGCAATGGAAGTATGCAAGCTGACCGATCGATTCTCCTACCGTCTCTCGGAGCGTCGTACAACCATCATGGCTCGCAACACCGGCCCTCCACCGCCGAAGATGCTTCCTTCCGGTGCCCCCGCTAAAGTGAACGGCATGCCTGCTTCTCCACAAACTGATGCTGAATATTCGCATTCCTACCCGTTCCATCACCATCAATTCGTGCAACCCAACAATGTACGAATGAATGGTCGTGAGAAGCCGGCGGCCGTCGTACAGCGTCCGACGCCGCATCCGCCTGTGCAGCATTCGCATCAACAACCACTTCAAATTGTGCATGCTTTGCCGCAAACGCAAGTTCCGCATTTACATCAGACCCATCCGCATATTCCGGTTCCGCAACAAACGGTCGCACCACAACAACCTGGTGCCGTGCCGGCCGTTAACTCGCTTACGGATTGGAATGCGGCGGCAGCAGCTGCAACAGCGGCACAGTTGAATGATCATTTAGCGAATCATTTCTTCCGTGCACTGGCTTCACAACCTGCGGCGAACCCGTACGCGGCGTACAACCGAGATGCGTTCTTTCCACGTCGTAAGTTATTACATCGCCTAATAAAGCAAAGATTAACAATTCGAATTCAGATAACCAATTCATGATGCCACCACCTGGCGTTGCACCAGTTCTTCCCTTCCAAGGAATGCCAGCGTCAATGTACACCGACAATACTAACAAAATGCAGATACCACAACCTGATATGTCCAGGATCCAGCTTCCACCGTACATGCAATCGATGCCAACGCCCTCTGAATTGGCTTCAACGGTCGCGGCGATGAACAACAGCAATAGATATGGGCTCGCGAATTCGGTCGTTGATTACCATGCACAGCGAATGTTTTCCCAAAATGTAAGTGATTATTAGCTAAACTGTAATCATACATTTTCTCAATTTAAGTTTCTTGTAGATGTGGAATCCACCTTTCCCTACCTTTGACGGCAACGCTTATCTCGAAGCTCAACGCGTGTTCAACTTCCCCTTTCCTAGTCACGAAAACAGAATGGTGACACCGTCAACCCATGCCAACAACCCCATGGCCACAGCCAACATGTTCAACACGGCATCCTTGCCGACGGCCAGTGCAGCCATGGCTCAACAACGCAAAAACAGTAAATGTGCCATTGTACGCCCCTTGGTTGAAACCAAAACTGAAAACATCCCTCGTCAACAACACCTTGATACAACAGTTCCGGAGTTCGATGATAAGATGATGAACAACATGCTTCAGAACCAACAACTCTTCCCGGTTTGGCCTCTCGGGGTATATCCTTTCTAACGTACCTATGAACTTTCGCTTGACTATGTCTCAAATTTGCTTAATCCTCGGAGTGATGTGTCTATCTTAATCTCTAAAGTCAAAAAAATCAAAAACAGTTTTATGTAGTTTATAGATATTTCCAGTTGTCAGATTTGTGGATATGCGTGGTTTTCTTTCTTCCTATCTCTAGATTCTCTCACTAACTTGAAACGGGACTAGCTTTTCATTTTTCCAATTTCTCATTTGTCATTTTTCGACTTGTCATTTCACTAGGGTTTTCAATTGTCGTAACATTAAATTTATTTGCCACTTACTTAATAACTTTTTGTTTTTGTTGTAAATACACACACATTGCTTAATGGGTTATGCACAATTTTTGAGGAATGCTAAACATTCTTGGTTGCAACTAATTGCAAACACTCTGTCGTAAAATTTAGTCAAATTAACAAACTAGATTCTGAAAAGTAACCACTGAATTGTGAATAGCAATGCGTCAGAGCTCTGTCTTCGCTCATGGGTATATCACTTTCTTGCGTCTCTATGTAAAACATTATTATGAATACTTTTTCTGTCTAATTTGTGTGATACGCAACCGGTGTCTTACGGTCTGCAGAGTTCGTGACAGTGCACGAGAAAGACACAATCATTACCTCATCAGTTGGAAATTTATAATTGTGACAGACGGTGAGGGGTCTTGGCAGTTTTGCCATGATTGCATTAATGTCTGTTCTTGTGTACTTTACGCTCATTAGACATTTCTGCTGTCTTTTCAAATTTTAAACATAGTGCTATTATTTATTTATTTTTGTTTCATTCTTTATACTGGTGATGCTTGCTACACGTGGAGATCTTAATAAATTGCAAAATATTATGAACTATTTGCTTATGAACAACCTCAAATAAATGTGCAAATGAAATATAGAATTGGAATTACAAGTTGACAAAAAGAAGCACAAAGACTCTCGTTGGTTCTTCCAAAGGCCTTTGTACACGCTTATTAACATTGAATTTCTCCTTTGTTGAGATGCGACACCGACAGTTTTTGCGGTACATCTAATAGACCACCCCGTATTCTGGGGGGAAATGGATATGGACATGAACACGGATATTCATCAGGGGCCAACATCAGCAAGTGAGGCATTATAGTTATCAAAAATTTCTTAAATCTAGTTAAAAACTTGCAAATCAGTGGTGGTATTTATTAACAAACAGTGCAAGATTGCGCGAAAAGGAAAACGAAGGTGTCAAAAAAGGTGTGACGAAAACACGCACAATCAGCTGCGTGTGGCAAAGCCACCCAGATCAATTTCTTTCAACTGTTTTGCAACTTTTGTGTTTCATAACACCGTTGCGTCACTCGAGCTGTGGTTGTTTTGTCTCACTTTTCGTCGTCCTTTGTCTACGGAAATTTGACAATGTTCAACCCCGACGGCACTCGTTTTGCCCATCCGGTAAGTTTTACATTTTCCTTTGCTAATTTCACCTTCAAAATGCTTATTTGTACGTTTGTTCAGAACGACACCACCGTCGACGACAAAAGTCAGGTTCGCAGAATCGTCAAAGATAAGTTTTTGATAGTATGGAAATCTTTAACTTACTTATTTGTCTTTTTGTAGGCGAAGTCCTTTCATCTTCGGATACGTCTACGCCTCCTGCCTCGCCTTTCATCGACAATACCATCGTCGATGACAAGAGCACAATTGTGCGAATCTCTCAAGGTAAGATTTTTAGTAATATGTTTGAACAACTTTTATAATTGATTACTTTCAGGCGTGGCTACATCGTCATCGGTGAACTCTGGTTCTGCTGCTGCTGTCCTTCCATTGGTTCCTCGTGCTACCATTAAGCCGGAGTTGTCTGAAGCTGCCTCTGACGGCGAGGTTGGACAGCCTCGTCGAAAGATCGCCAAGAAGAAGAGTAATTTTTTTAAATTTGTATACGTATCTACAATCTTCGTTCGATTTCAGACAAGCTCACCCGATCGCGCGAAGATCTCCGCATCGTCACGGACCGGATGGCTCGGAAGTGGAAACGCACGGCCAGAATGCGTCCATCCGCATTCAAGAAGCCGAAAACCATGATCACCACCACCGGCTATTGGACCAACGGCTGCTACAAGCGGTACTTCAAGTGCCGTGAACAGCGTTTCGGATGCCCTTGCCGGATGGTCACGGTCAACAATAAGCGCACGCTTAAGTCGTTCCAGTATCGCCATCATGACCATACGGTTAGCGGTAAGTTACAACATTATCTTTGATTTGTTTATAACTTTTCAAATTTCAGAGTCGTCGTCTTCCTCATCTTCGTCCTCCTCGTCTGAATGAATATTGGTCAAGGACCTTTTTGTACATTTTTGTTTTTTGAGCACTTTTGGTTGTACTTTGTTGATTTTTGTTGTTTTGTTTTGAGATAAAGTTGATTGTTGAATTTGTTGATTACCTATTATGGATCTAAAAAGAACATAGAGTTGACTTAGACGCACAAATTTAACCACTAAAAACGTAAATTTTTGGTATTGATTTTTGTTAAATAAAAAACCTACATAATTTTAGATTGAATGCAACAAATAACGAAACTTACATTTCAATGAGTAACGGCATTTACGATGAAGCATTCGATGGTAAGATAACCAACGCCGGAAGAGGGAGGAGCAAGGCGTTGAGTTGCCGCCAGCCATAGGCCCTCGGCTATGCCCGTTCGGCGATTGCTTCAGCTGGAACGGCTTGCAGTGATCTCTTGAGTGAAGACGTTGACAGTGCGCAGCTGCAATGAAGCCGGCCACAGGAAAAAAGGTGTCTCAACGGAAGAAAATCCAGAATACGGATGAACTTCATCAAAAACGGTATTCTGCTAACTCACGCGAACGACAACGAACTCAGGTTAGTTTATTTCAATCAACTTACCTTCAGGGCATTCTATTTCTAGGAACTCAACATGGCTTTCAATATGTTACGCCGCTTGATTCCGTCCATGCCATCCGACAAAATGAGCAAAATTCACACATTGCGAATTGCAACCGAATACATTGCGTTTCTGGATGAGGTATGTGCGATTTTCTCTCTAATCGCGACCACTTGTGTTAAATCTGGTAAAACAGACGGCATTCCAGATGATCAGCGATGAGTCCGCCTTCGATGGGAACGGCTTCAATCTGCAAACTTCATTCAATATCTGGCGCAGTGGCAAGGTTCAACAACAATTGACGGCAGCAGCTTCTACCACCACGCCGTCTGATAATAATAATTCGCCAAAGCCTTCACTTCTCCCACCTACAGTAAACCCGACATTTTTCCCATTCTACACAAACGCCGTTAATCATGCAGGAAAGTTTGGTGTGTTTCGTTATCATTGATGTTGCTTGTTATTTTATGTTTTGTAAAATAACGTTTTTTTAGAATGGCCTGACAGGTCGCTCGATATTGATGACTACGCATCAAAGCCGTATAATGCCGTCTTCCTACATCAAAGCGGTGCGCCGATGCACCCACAACGCCTGGTAATAAATCATACAAAATAGAATAACCCGACGATGGAAGTAAAAAGTTACTTCACACTAACCTATATCGCTTTATGAATGCCGCAAGTGGATTTGTTGAATAATGCGTTTGTTGAGCTTTCTTTCTTAAAGGTGAATGACTAACGTAATTTGTAAAAAACAATCCAATAAATTTCCTCCTCAGCTGGGCGCGTTGTGATTTTTCTTCCGGAAGCTCAGGTTACAGTAACCCATTTCTCAACTTAATGGCTTTAGAAGCAAAACGTTATGCACTCAAATTGATTGTTGTCGCAAGCTAACGATCGCTGACTAGGCTTCGCAGCACTGTTGAGCGTTACTTCCTCGCACATCTTGTTGCCAGATGCGACTTTTCGGATTGACAAATAGGACCCGCCAAAGGCCGATCGCACAGGAGGCCATAGTCTCATAAGCTCGTGGGAAAGTTGAAAGAGTGGGACGATCGTTATAGTTTTGTTTCTCTTGCACTAAAAGCAATTTGAGTACAGTTCAATGAAACATATTGGATCACTGATAACAGAAAGACCACCACATTCCTGCAATCGATACAGCGTATCACACGCAAGCGACAAGTTCCATGCTTTAAGTCGCAATTGGTCTCGACAAACAATAAGCATGCGAACGGTGTCCTTTGGAGACGCTCTCCTCCAAAATGCGAATCCGGAATGGCTGCTTCAATTCGTGAACTGCCAACTTTTACGTCACGGTCAACTCGTCGACGAGGATTTGCTCATCAAAAGTGGCAAAGTTCTCGATTCGCAGAAAGTGTTTTTCACCGAAAAAAAGCCTGTCGATCTCAAGATTGATTGCCGCGGGCTCATCCTTTCCCCCGGCTTCATCGACATCCAACTAAATGGTTAGTCTTTCCTCCAATTAGGCTTTGTTTATGTTTGCTTGCTCACTTTTTGCGATAATGTTTTAGGGGCCTACGGGGTCGACTTTACTTCAAGTCGGCACGACCTCGTCGATCGTAATCTCGATCTCGTTCGGGCAAAACTCGTAAGCACTGGAGTGACCTCTTTTTGTCCTACATTGATTACGTCGGTCCCTGAGACATACCACAAGGTTAGTGCGAAACTGATAAGTACACTGAAAGATTAAATATTTTAATAAAATCAATTTTAAGCTGATTCCGAAATATAAAAAGCGGAACGGCGATGCAAATGGTGCTGGCGTTCTCGGTTTGTATTGTTACTTTTTTATCGTTCAAAAGGTTGTGAGACAATCTAGTCTAACAAAAAGCTTCCAGGCGTACATTTGGAAGGACCCTTTATTTCTGAGAACAAAAAAGGTTGCCACCCAGAAGGCAACATTCAGAGTTTTGAGAAAAATGCGAAAGAAGCAATTGAAGCTGTTTATGGCCCTCTGGATAATGTTAGCATTGTCACACTTGCACCTGAATTTCCGGGTGCCGAGGAAGCGGTGCGATATCTCCGATCCCGCGGAATTGTCGTTAGCCTGGGGCATTCCACCGCTGAACTCTCGGCCGGAGAGCGTGCTGTCCTAGCCGGAGCCACAGGGCTGACTCACCTCTTCAACGCGATGCCTGTGGTGGGTCATCAATGTGCAACCTTTTAGCTTGTATGTAGCATTTTCGTTTTTCGATTTCTGGATTTTTAGTACCATCATCGCGATCCTGGCCTAATTGGCCTCATTTCATCTTCGGTCGTCCACGCTAATAAAAATGGCTTCTTTTATGGGATCATCGCAGACGGAATCCACGTCGATGATTCCGCGTTGCGAATTGCTCATAGCACTTTTCCTGAAGGACTCATTTTGGTAACTGATGCAATAATGGCCATGGGACTGGGGGAAGGTGAACACTGTATCGGTGAGCAGTTGGTTCGAGTTGTGGGTCAACATGCCACATTGGTTGGGAAGGAAACGACCGCTGGCAGGTAGGAATCTATTGTTTTTGTAATTGTTTAAATCCGAAAATTAAAATTGACGGTTTCAAAAACCGACAAAAGCCCTGTTTAATCAGCTTCCACATGAGTTTTCAGTGTCTCTAATCTACCCACGTGTATCCGTCACCTCATCGAAGCCACCAAATGCTCCATTGCAAAGGCCCTCAGCTACGCAACTGAACATCCAGGTGCGTTGACGCTGATTTCCACATGTTCCGAATAGTGGGAAGCAATAAAAAACACAACGACTTCTTAATGTGGTCTGGCCCATCACAAAATTCATGAATTTTGTTTACGTTGGTGGGGCAAAGACCATTCGTGGCTCGCATAATTGGCTTTTTGGAATCGCGTCATTTAAATCGTCTTATTTTTTCATTACAAAAACAGTATGAATCAGCGATGGTTCCACGCGACGACAAACATGGCTAGTCCAGACTATCAGTCTAGTAGCTAGCTTATGACTGCCGCGAGAACGGCCTCCAAGACCAAAATATCAGTCCATCACACAATCGGGACGCTTGTCGTGTTTGCACTAGCCGATCGGGTCATGATGTCCGTCGCGGAAAGTACATTTCAGTTGGTTGCACTTGCTGGTCGATGGTTGATCGAAGCAACCATCGGCCAGTTTTTCCTAAAGAGGTAGTAACCGCGCGCATAACGTAGACAGACTGACTCACGTGAACTGGACTGGTCAGTCGGTCTTCCTCAACACGCGCAAAAAACGAGATCCCATCCGACTGGTCACTACAGCTGCAGTTGCAATGTCCACTCGCAATGCACCCCCTTTTTTGTCGATGTATTGGTTTTTTCAGCCCGCATGCTCGAGGTTACGTCGACCAAGGGCACTCTTGCCGTTGGCGCCGATGCAGACTTCGTTCTCGTCGATCCGGAAATCAACGTTCACGCTACATTCATCGGTGGTCAACGTGTATTCCTAGATTCTGCGTAAATCCGTGTTCACATCGCGAGATCGATTTGTTTTTTGTCCATTCGCACCTCGGTTTTGCGTTAGTCACTAACGCACATTGTCTCGTTTTGCCAAAGGACTGCGACTTGTTCCTTTCCAAGAGCTGTTTTTTGTTGCTTTTCAATTTTGCTTTCGCTTTCTATTTTTAAGCCACTTTCAACCGAGGTGTCATCGATTTCACTAACTTGATAAATATGTGTCCTAACAACGCGCTTTTTTGCCTGATTAGTCGTTTTTCACGCTCAACTTATCTCAGTCTCCGTGATTATATTATTTTTGTAAAGTTGTAAACAATAATAATCCTCTTCAGTCAATTTTTGCCTTCGATGGCGGTCGCAGTGGCGTCGCCCATCGAAATCAACGATGGAGCAGCATTGGTGACTCGGGAGCAGCGCCAGGGCGATGTTATCTCGTGAGTTTTATATACGAATCTCGTGAAATTCATGAATAAGGACATCATTTAGCCCCACTCGTGCCGTCCTCACGCTGTCCAAGAGTATGTTCAATGCTGGCTGCTTCTCGTTGCCGTATGCTTGGAAGCTTGGTGGACTTTGGGTATGTTTTTATCGCCGTAATCAACTAGACTCCTACTAAATGAATGTTTTCAGATGTCCTTCGGCTTGACCTTCCTTATCTCCGGATTCAACTGGTACGGCAACCACATTCTTGTGAAGTCGTCTCAACACTTGGCCAAGAAGTAAGCCTTTTCCCATCTTATGGCCTTTATATAATATCTGCCTTTCTTCAGAACCGAACGCGCTGCTCTCGACTACGGTCACTTCGCGAAGAAAGTCTGCGACTTCAGTGATATCCCGTTCCTCCAACGCCACAGCAAGAAGGTCATGTCCGTCGTCAATGTCACGATTCTGTTCTATCAGCTCGGAATGTGCAGTGTTGCCATTCTCTTCATCTCGGACAACATGGTGAATCTGATCGGGGATAAGCTTGGAACCACTCAACACGGCCAGATGATTGCTGCTGCTACGATCGCGACATTCTTCATCTTGTTCACGAACATGTTCACCGAGATGAAGGTCATCAGTGCCTTTGCTGTCGTTTCATCGATCTTCTTCTTGATTGGAACTGGTGTTATCATGCAATATACGGTCCAACAGCCGTGAGTTTGACTATTTTGGAAGATTTCTGGGACATTAAGAAGTTTTCAGAAACCAATGGCAATCTCTACCGGCCTACACAAACTTTACCGATACAATTGTGTTCATCGGTATGAGCATGTATGCATTTGAGGGACAGACAATGGTGATTACTGTACCTTGAAGTTCCAAATTTGACGAAAGATATTTCAGATCCTGCCAGTCGAAAACAAGCTTGCCACCCCTGAAGACTTCCTCAGCACCTTCGGCGTCCTCCCCACCACCATGAGTCTGTGCACCGTCTTCATGGTTGCCCTCGGCTTCTACGGCTACACCGCTTTCGGCGACAAAATCGCCCCTACCATCACCACCAATGTGCCGAAACTGGGTCTCTATTCCGGCGTCAACCTCTGCCTCATGCTGCAATCCATGCTCGGTCATTCCATCGCCATGTACGTCGTCTTCGACATGTTCTTCAACGGTTTCCAGCGCAAGTTCCTCATGCGTTTCCCGAACGTTTCGAAGAGCGTGATCGACAAAGGATTCCGCATCTTCTGGGTGATGCTGACCTATTTGATGGCGGTCCTTATTCCGAAACTGGAAATTATGATTCCCCTTGTCGGTGTGACCAGCGGAACCCTCTGTGCCCTCGTCTATCCGCCGCTTTTCCAAATTATCACTTTTTGGGAAGATTGGAAGGTTTGTTTTCATTTCTATTTTCACCCCCGCTGCCCTTGATGTGACTAAGCTTTCACTCGGGAGAGAGATAATACGTGTTTGGGTGCAATCGAAAAACCTGATTCATTCACCCATTCGCTTTCTCCCCCTTTTTACGCATCGTTACGGGATAACTTTAAAATGCATCATTTCAGGTCGAAATGTCTCCTCGTTACCGGTATTTCCGTATTGGTGTCAACTTGACGGTTGTGGCCATTGGCTTCTTTGCCATTGGCGCGGGTCTCTACGCTAATATTCTTCAAATCCACAAATCGCTCCTTCAGTAGACGGTCTAGACTTCTTGTCTTCTTATTACGGTGTTTTTCGGGGTTGTTTTTGAATGTTGTTTGCAGCATTTTACATGCGTGGTGCACAGAAAGTTTCGTGTTTTTTTCAGTTTTTGTCAAGAGTACTGTCCGTTTGAATTTAACATTTTGCAATTTGTGTATAATTTAAGTAAAGCTGGTTATTAAAACTGTTTTTTGGGGAATGCTTGATGTGGAGGAATGGTTGAAAGACGGTAAAAGGTGTGCCGCGGTGACCGATGCAACCGATCGGTCACCGTCGGCACTCCCTTGGTGCCGACGGCGGCAGCTGAGCCGACGACTGTAAGTGCAAAGCGATGTTTAATGGCTACTTTAGGCAAAGCGCGCTCTTCCGCATGCAAAACCAAAATAACCCAAATGGCTCTTGCCGCCAGCGACCCTTCATTTTCCCAAGGAAAACTGACCCATTCAAGCTGCTTACGCGATGCATGCATAAATTTGGCGTTCGTCAGTCAAGTCGGTGGTTTTCGTGACTTCCGGACCCCATCGGCCACTGGCGATTGGGGGCGCCAAGGCAAACGACGACGCAACAGGCGATCCGGCAGTTCCCCCTTTTTTTGTCGCCCCTTTCTCGACGGACGAACCCGAACACAACAGCATTATCTCGAGCTTCCCTTTTGTCGTGCCTCGTTATCGGCGGATGGACAACGACGACATCAACGTCGACGACGAAGATGGCCTTAAGCCGCCACAGGGCAATAACAACGCTCGCGAGCGTGGCTGCCCCCAGCGTTCGTCATGTTGTGTCGTCGCGAGAAACACAACCAAGTCACAGAGCCTACCCAAAGGGCTGTGACAACTGCAGCCAGCCAGCAGCAAGCTGGTTCGTTCGTGTTCGTCCTCCTCGGAAAAGGGGGCAGGCGTCGTCCACCCATCTCGTTCGCGCCGCGATGTGTCCATTACCACATCTTTTTCGAAGCGTCTGCTTTGTTTGACTTCCGACGATGCCATCGGCTATGGCCACCCTGACTCTTGAAGGCCCCGGGGCATAGCAAGTGGTTTGATTCACACGGAAAGGTTGTATCACTCGAGCATTCCTTTCTTTCTGACTTTTTCTTGGCCTTTCCGCTCGGTCCAATTTGACTGCCTGCTCTTTCAAAACAAACACTGTTCTGTTTTTTTAAACTATTGAAGTTGAAACTAAACACCTTCCGTGTTCATTGCAACGTTCCAAACCCTCTCCCTCCAACCTCGATTTCGATTTCGTCTTTTTCGACAAGAAAGTGTATCGGTTTTGCCGCGAATTCGGTTGACACTCATTTACTGGTCACCTTGTACGGACTCAACCTGAGTTTATATTTGTTTGCACGATTCATTCGTACGGCAGGACGTTTCGAGCCTCGAGTACGTCGCTTTTGAACTTGTTTAAACTGCTTTACCAACCCATCGCTCGCCGCGTGTATTCTTTTTTCCCCTGGCGAACCCGAGTGTTTTTGGGATTGAGCAGTAGCCACTGGCGTATCCCATTCGTGGATATATTTTGCACGCATCGGATTAATTTGACCAGTTTTTGCATCCCCGATATCCCCTGATTATTGGAAACCACGGCTGTTCCAGGACGTTGACCATCGTCGCCATCAGCGACATTCCTTGGCCCTCCCCTCAATTCGACCTTCCTCAATGAGCCCTGAGCGATCGTCCTGTTGTTCCGAGTCCCCAAAATTGGCCGACAGTGCTGATGGCGATTTGGTCCATGAGCCCGGGACGAGTTCCTTTGCTCATGAATCGCCGACTGATACTGGCAATGTCGAAAACAATGTCCCTGTGAGTGCACGGACCATTCGAAACAAACTGTAAGTTTACATTTTAACTTTTTATATTTAATATTGCTAATTTATATAAATTTTTCAGCAAGAAAGTCTTCCTCGACCGAGCCCTGCGTATCAAGTTCTACGCCAATGGCGACAAGAACTACCAGCCCCATGTTGTCGTCATCTCCAAACAGAAGTATCGTACATTCCCGCCACTGTTAAGGGAACTGACGCGCATGTTCGCTGATTGCCGGACCCTTCGCAACGGCGTCCGATGCGTCTTCAACCGCTACGGCGAAGTCGTCGATGACATTGACATGTTCAACGAGTCTTTGTATTATGTATGCTCGTCGTAAGTTTTTTATTCTCTATTTGTTCAATCTCAATTTCAAGTTGACTTTTTCAGCACCGAGACCTTTGTCGAGATCGACTACATGGCCGTAGCTCGTCCAATCTGGCGGTCAGCAGCTGCGAGGGATGTCAATGAGCGGTTCCGTCGGTATCACGGCTTTGTAAGTGCATTCACTTTTGACTCCAAGAAAAAAGAAACTATATATCCAATTTTCCAGAAGCTTGACGACATTAAATCTACACGCCAGATATTCATCATCCGCAACGAGTTCACTCGACCGCGACGGGTCACGGAGATAATCCTGTATCGCGAAAGCCCATTGACGTTGCAACAGGTGTTGGAACGTGTCGGAAGTGAGTGCATGTGCACGGTGAAGACGCTCTACGGCAAATCCGGTCGAATGGTGTTCCGACTATGCGACCTCTTCGACACGGATGATGTGTTCTTCACGTCGGACGGCGCTAATCGTCCGTGCCGCGAAGATTTCAGCCTCAGTCCCGAAGAAGATCGCACGCTCCGTCACATGAAGAATGAGAGTACGAAGCAGACGCTCAAGAGACGGACCACAGGCCTTTTCACGCATGTCCTCGGAAACAGGTACGAAATCATTAAAATGCTTGGTGATGGCTCGTCGTGCTCGGTGTACCATGGCAAGGATATCCACAATGGACGTGAATTGGCGTTGAAGCTGTTTACCAAGGAGTTCTATGAGAACTGCGAAAAAATGATTCACAATGAAGTCGAAATGCTCAAGGAACTCTCGCATGACCACATTGTCCAGATGGTGGAGTTCACGCAACTTGGCGGTGAACGAGTTATGATTTTGGATCTTTATCCGGTTTGTTTACACTTATAGACTTGCTGTAAACAGTGCAATGATAATGTTTTACAGCAGGGCGATCTCTTCGAACATCTCCGCCGAGTCCGCACCCTCAGCCTCGTCGATGCCTCTAGCGTTGTCAGATGCACCGCCATGGCCCTCGAGTACCTCCATGATCGGCACATTGTTCATCGTGATATCAAACCGGAGAACCTGCTCGTCTGTGATGAGAAGCCTCTTCGCGTAAAGTTGACTGACTTCGGCCTCGCCACCAACCTCCGAAACGGCCTTCTCCACGACCAATGCGGAACCCTCACCTTCGCCGCTCCTGAAGTCTTTGCCCCAGAGGGTTACGGTCGAAGTTCTGACGTCTGGTCACTCGGCATGGTCTCATACATCACCATCTGTGGGTTCCCTCCGTTCTACGTCCGCAACTATGACGAGATCGACAAAGCCATCAATGGGCACGTCATTTTCCCCTCTCCGGTGTGGGACCACGTTCCTGCCTTTGTGAAGACCTTCATGCTGTACACCATTGACACTGATACCAACACTCGGTTTACCGCTAAGGATTGTTTGGACTATATTTGGGTAGCTGTAAGTTTACTTTTAACTGTTTTAAATCGAGTTTGACCAACTCTCCTTCCAGGACCCCCTCATCTATGACGACGAATTCGAACTCCGGTGCCAAAATTACCTCCTCGACTACGAACAGAGGTTCATCAACTACCCCGATGACGACGAACCCAAAGATGAGTACTTCGGCAGTCACTCCTCAGAAGGCGAAGAAGACCGCTTCTCAGTTGGCGTGTCAAGCGTGTCCTTCTCCGCGTACACTGCCCATTCCCCCTAGTTATAATTCTTGCCTTGTTAACGGTTTTACGAGGTTACTGATACGGTATTAAGTATGTGCATGATTGTTGACTAAGTGACTAATTATAAAGCTTTTATGAGCTATCTTCTGACTTGACTGGATCGATGTCATATTTTTGCACTGATTCAAAACTGAAGGTTGGAGGGAATAACGGTTGTCGCATGAGTTCGGAGAGGCAAGAAAGTCGGAGATTAGGATCAAGGTGGAGGAGCTGTAAAATGTTTTCGTTAAAAGAACGGTGACAGGTAATCGAAATGGTCACCTTTGCGATTAATGATGCCAACTCGGAAGTAGCTCGAGTGAAACTGACTTCCGAGCAGTAAGTAAGGTCAGTGTGTACATTGACATCCCCATTTGGGAAGGGATACTCGGATTCTGATAGGACATACAAAACGACGCCATAGCACCACCAATCGACTTCAAACCCGTAATCGGTACTGGTTGCTACTTCGGGGGCCATGTACTGTAAACCGACAAACATTAATTTTCACTGAAGTAGAAAAAACGCACCTGAAGAGTCCCACAAATGGTAGTTGCCCGTTCGCCAGGCTCTAAACACCGTGAAAACCCAAAATCAATCAATTTTATATGTCGCCGACTATCCAAAGCTACATTTTCAAGTTTCAAATCTCGATAAACAACATGGCGATTCTGTAAGTAGTCCAAAGCAAGACCCATTTCTGCCGCATATATCCTAATAGCGTTCTCTGAGAAGCAGCCAGTGTGTTGCCAGAGGGTGTAGAGATCGCCGATACCATCAACGCACTGCATTACGGAGAATAAGTGTGTAGCTGTTTGCCAGCATTCGAAGAACTTTGGAATGTATATCGATTCAGATAATAGTTTCTAAAATGACAAACTTATATAAAATTATGACCAAAATTCCAAAAATACAAGCTTACATGAATGGCAGATTCTCGTTTGATTTGCTTTTCCGCATTCTTTTCCAATATTATGTCTTTATTTTGAATTTTAATTGCAACAATGGCGTTTTTGTTATTTAACCATAGGGCCTTGTAAACTGTACTGAAGGTGCCTTCGCCGAGTTTTGATTTTAGCTGTAAAATTGTTCTGTACATTTGAATGCAAAATGGGATAATCACTCCCTACCTGAAAATCACAACTCGAAATGTCACTTCGAAATTGAAATTCCGGAGTAAATGCCGTGGGCACTCTTGGTGCAAAGAGGCTTCCGTTTATTCCATCCACTGAAAAACCGACTATAACACCCCGAAAGGCTCAACTTGCTAAGCTATTCAACAAATAAGGACAGGTAACCAACTAACTACTCACAGTACGAGTCAGTCTGCCGAATCGGCTCCACTTTTCCTTTCAATACATCCTTAGATTTCGGTTTAGCGAGATTATGCAAGCTTATCGCTTTGCGAATACGTCTATGACCCGTCGACTGAAAAATAGCTTTAACTATAACACAATTATGCGAATTGGCTTACTCACAACATCATTCGATTCGGAATTACCCATTTCAGCTGCTATTATGGCTCATGACAGTTTAGAAGACCCGAGGAGACTGCGCAAATCCATCCATGCAGACAGTGCGTAATTAGAGCTTGTGGCCTCGGCCATTCACCCCCTAGTGTTTCGCATCGATTTTGCTGGCAGCTGGAGTGAGCGAATGAATCCCAAGTGCAAACATCGGGAAGTGTGGTTGGCTTTGCACCTCCTCGTCACTGTGGGGGTTTAAACTTTGCATTTCAAACACTGTATGTATGTATTATCCAAATACTTTATGTAACAATTATTTAAATCAAAGTCATGCTACAGTGTATACCACAGGATAACCGAATGTATGAATGACTGAGTGCTCAAATTATTGAATAAGGACAAATGGGTACCCTCCCCGTGACTCCTACGATTATGCATTTAAAGAGAAGAATGTTATTTGCGTAACCATTAACCATACGTAATATCAAATACGATAAATTGAAAGAAAGTTTGTCATTAGGCTGGTAGCCAGCAACAACTACATAGCTTTGGTTGAGTCAGCTGTGTTTCCTATGAGGATCCGTGCGGGGAATTGGATTGGAAATTGTAACAAGCTCACGAGGAAAGAATGGATGAAGGAAGTAGATCAACGAGAAGTCTAGCTTGAGTCGACATCGACGAAGAGGGCTGATAAGGCAAAGAGGAGGAAGACTACGCCGCCGACGAGAGTAACTGAAATAAATCCCTTATTACTGTATCAATTATGCTGTAAAAAATTTAAATTTACCTGTACGGACAGAAATACGTTGCGCCAGAAGCCGCCCAAACACAACAGCAATACCCGTACAAATGCCGTGACCCGTGATGCCGCCAAGGATGACGCCACTGACATTCTCTCTCGCGGCGAGGATGATCGTCGTCAGCTGGCTACGATCGCCCCATTCAGCCACAAATGTGAGCATGAATGACTTGACGACGATCGTAGACACGAATGTCAGTATTTGCCACGTATTGTTTGACGCTGCCGGACCAGCATTACCACTTTCCAAGTCATTGAACTTGCCGGAGTCAATTTCGAGGGTCGTCTTCTGCACTTCGGCATTGGCTTCCTCGTATTCTTCCTTTCCCTCGTCGGGCGACATGTGATACCCCTCATGAAGCATTTTGAGACCGAAGAGGGCAAAGAGCCCTGTCGAGATGTAGAAGGTTAATTTGTGCGGAACGATTTGAGTCACCCAGCCGAGGCAAGCTGAAATACAAATACGTGTAAAATGTTGAATCGACTGATTGCATAAAACAATAAGAAAGGACACTCACCAGACAACACGGTCATAAGAGCGAGGGCGCCCATAGCTCCGGCGAACACGGCCATTCGGGAGTGCTTCATTGCCATGATCGCAGCAATAAACCATGTCTTGTCTCCGAGTTCGGAAACGATAATGACTGAGAGGGAGGCGATGAAGGCATGATAGAAGGATACATTTAGCTGGAATTCAAAGTAGTGATGATTTTTATATATAAAAAGTGCAAAAAATGCCTACCTTGGATGATTCCGTCTTCTCCTCCGAATTGGTTTCAATATTCCCAGCACTGTCGATGCTGACATCTTCGTGTGGCACTGGAGGTACACCTTCATCGGCACAGGTGACCACAAACAATGCAGCTAGCACAAGAAAAGTGCCAGAGAACAGGAAAAGTCGCATCCGAGTAGCTTTCTAGTGCATACCCCGGAATGAATCTCGGCCCTGAAAAGCATTTCCTCATTTTTGTCGTCGTTAAGACAGAGATGAAATTTGATGGTCGTCACCGCCACACCATCTACAGAAAAGGTGCTGAGCTGGATATAAAGACATTAGGGTATCAACGATTACGGAAGTGACAAGCGAAGAAGCCTGAGGACACGAACGAGGAGGGGGGAATGTATATTTAGGACATCGCCGCATGGAAACACGCGCGCCAACGCACAATCCAACGCAACAAAAAGGAGTCTCCGGCGCGCTATGTACGAGACTGGCGGCAACGCGACGCGCTGCCTGTGAGGGAGCGATGAACTCACGACATCATCGCCCTGCCACGTAAAGCCGTCCTGGAGGAAGAATGGTAAAGGCAATCACCCCGCCGGCGGCGGTCTCGTCTCGACGGTCTCGGGGTGGGTATTCACGCACTACTCACCCGATTTGGCAAAACGTGACCAAACGTCGCTTTCGTTCCTACACCGCGGCGTGCGCTTTCTCGGGCTTGTTCCGCGAGCGTGCCTTCATTTTAGACAAGTCTTTATACTCCGCACACGTGACTTTTCCATTTCCGCGAAGTTTTTCCCAACTTTCATCATCATTTTTTGACATTTAGGATGGGGCAAACACTCGGCGAACCGGTCAAGACGAAAGAGACGGCATCATGCGGCAACAGCTTGTACAAGGTCGGCAGCTCCTGCATGCAGGGATGGCGTATCAGTGAGCACCTTTCACGCTTTTTTCCACTTCCTGTTGTTTCATATCCCCTTTTCAGACATGGAAGACGCCCATACCCACCTGCTGGCTCTTCCAGATGACAACAAAGCTGCATTCTTTGCGGTGTATGATGGCCATGGCGGCGCCCGAGTTTCCGAATACGCGGGGATCCACCTGCATAAACGCATTGTAAACAATCAATTCTACAGTGAGTGGATCAGTTTTGGGACGCTTATCAGTCAGTGCTTATCGCGTAATATTACTTTTTCAGAAGAGGGCAGAATACCGGAGGCCATTCAGCATGGTTTTATGGAGCTGGATGAGCTTATGCTTCAAGATGATAACATCAAGGAGGAGATGTCCGGCGCGACTGCCATCATGGTTCTCGTTAAGAATAACATTGTGTATTGCGGAAACGTGGGCGATTCGCGTGCCGTCTCATGCAACCAGGGCATTGCCATGCCGCTCAGCTTCGATCATAAGCCGTGCAATGAACTGGAGCAAAGGAGGATCACCGCTGCCGGCGGCTTCGTCGAGTTCAACCGGGTCAATGGAAACCTTGCCCTGTCTCGTGCTTTGGGTGATTTTGCCTTCAAGCGAAATCGGACCAAGTTGCCGAAGGATCAGATCGTTACGGGTTCGTTTTAATGTTTTTTATATATAATTTTCTCTAAATTGTTGAATTCTTGTTTCAGCCTACCCCGACATCTCGTGCTTCGAGCTCACCAAGGACTTTGAGTTCATTGTTGTCGCCTGTGATGGCATCTGGGACGTCATGACCAATGAGGAAGTCGTCAAGTTCTGTCGCCAGCGTCTTCAGAAGGGTATGGAGCCCGAGTTGGTGAGTTCTATTGTTCTTAAAACTCAATTTTCAACTCTTTGTTTTTAACAAAATTATCTTTTTCTCACTTCCAGATCTGCGAAGAACTCCTCGACACCTGCCTCTCCCCGGATTGCGAGCTCAACTCCCTCGGCTGCGACAACATGACCGTCATCCTCATTTTATGCCTTCAAGGCGATGACGCCGAAACCTATCTTGCCCGAGTCCAACGCCCCAAGCCCACCGGCAAGGTTGAAAACCCCATCAGAATGTGCGAAGAAGTTGTTCCCACCGCCTGTGATGATACTTTTGCGACGCCGAGCCAGTCCCCGAGCACCATCGAAGAAGACTGTATGTTTCTTTTTTCTTTGTTTACAGCTTGCGGTCGTCGAGTCGAGCTTTCTTTCAAAACACATTATTCCAGCCGATGACGAAAAGCCTCCCATGGTGTTCTCGGTCGATGAAGAAGTCGTCTTGCCCGTCACGGAAGCCGTCGTTGAAGCCGAGCCCAAGAAGGAGGAAACCACCACCGTCGAGGAAAAGAAGGAGGAAGAATCCAAGGAATCGGAAACCACGAAGTAAACGTGTCGCTCGTCAATTGTTCATCATTCCCTACACATCCTGCATGCTACCGGAGCTTCACCTCACCGTCATCCGAGGTTTTTATTTTTATAGTTTTTCAAAAATTCCCTACTTCGCCTTTTCTCTGTGAAACGCCTTTCGATTCTAATGATGCGCCACGTCTATTTCCTCCCCCCACCAAAACTGTGAGGAGCATTGTAGCTCGATTCAGTTTCGTTTTGTATTATTCTCCTTTCCTTCTCTTTTCCGATACTAGAAGAGCCAACCCTGCTAGCTGGCTCTACGTAATGTGTCCATGTCACGGCAAGAAGGCCTTTTGAACAATCGTCTCTCTGTCGACTACTTCTTGAGCCTTGACCACCATTATTAACTAACAATGGGAATACGATTGTCCCCTTCGCTTACTTTGTATTCTTAAGAATGGTTTTTTTAATGTCTCTAATGAAAAACTTGAGTGAGAAAGATGGATTGTACAAAAATATGAAATAAAACAATAGACTTTATTAAGTTTAATTAGGTAGTTGCACTTTTAAGTCATTCAAAAAAAACAATGTAACGAAATTAAAGTTTGTAGCTACAATTTTGGCAAAATGGAAAAGTGATAAGTAAATGAGATCAAATCAGCGCTTCTTCGCCGGAGGGGGTCCATTAGGCGGAAGTGGATTGTTGCGAGGGCGTCCGATTGGCTTCCCAGTGGAAGGTCGGCCACGAGGCTTCGGCCCTGGCTTGCTGCTTGACGCCAAAGTGGACGGACCAGCGGGATTCTTGGGTTTGCGACCTGGAGTCTTGCGAGGTCGCGCGGAGGAACTGGCTGGCGAGAACATGAGCTTATTACGGCGCTCTTGTTCATGTTTGGCTCGCTCTTCACGCTGCTTCTTGCGACGTTCAACGAATTCTGCTCTTTCTTTTTCGAACCGTTTTCTGGCTTCGGTGATTTTAGCTGTTCGGCGTTTTTCCCTTTCCTGAAAAAACCATTATCATAAAAGTTGAAAAAAGTCAAACTCAAAAACCTACATCTTCTTCCCGTAGCACTTTGATCATCTTCAATTCACTTTCAACGTGTCTGCTTGGAAGGCTAACAATAGTATAGGCAACATTCTTATCATCACGGACTTCATGTTCAGTAGCCGCATCCCGGTTGATTAAGCTGTTCCGAATCTGAGGATTTATGATTAAAGTCGGATCTAACAATGGCGCAGGCCGCATAATGGCACTAATTGAATTAGCAACAGCCGCTTACCTTATCTTTTTTGTGCATTGTCACAACAGCCGCTGACTCGTCGTTGTCATGGCTACCATGGGTAGAAGCTGGTGATACAACTTCGCGAGTCGGCGACTTCTTGTGCGAAGAGGCCGCAGAAGAGGGCCGTGAGCCAGCACCACCACCGGCATTCTTTTCGACACGGCTACTGTTGCGCTGTTGACGTCTGAAAAAGACGGAAGTAAATAGTTATGAGCAGTGGTAAATTTTCATAAACGCATGTAATGCAATTATAATAACGACTACGTGTGTAAATAAACAGAGTTCACGTATTCAGAGTGACGTTTTTAACAACCGTATTTACGGCACGTGGGGTAAATTGCGAGTTTAGCAGCGTAGGTGAGCATTTCAGCGAAAAGTGACGAGTGGGGGGTGTGTGGTCAGGTGTGAAACAGACAAGATGTGTCAAAATGGGTGTGCATATATAATTAAAGTAGAAAAAACTTACCGTTTCTCTTTGTCTTGGGAAAGGGCTAATGCCTGGGCGAGGGCTTGCTGCTGGACGACGTTCGGATTTAGCCGTGGCTTACGGGTGGATGTGCCTTTCCTGAAGTGGGACACATGTAAATAACTATCGATTACTTTACAAAAGGCGAAAAACGATGACACTTACCTTGTACCACAAATATCACACACAAAAGCTTCAAATCGATTCGCAAATGTACAGGCAGTACAGTCCCAGGTGGCATGGAAGTCGCTTTCTTCGGATTCAAACATGGAACTATCACTTGAATCGGAGCGTGGCGTCTTCTTACTTCTAGACGGCCTATCCGAAGTCGAATTGGCTGATTTTCGACCCTTTCTCGTCGACATCTTTGATTATAAATATATTATATCTATACTTAAACGGCGTCTTGTGCAAGGGTCGCAGCACAACCCGGCAAAAATGTAACGCTGCAAAAACCGATGGCGTCCTTACACGCGAGCTAGATTTTTTCCTGGTAAGACTGCTGCAGCAGTCAGTCTCACACCACGCTGCGAGTCGAACCCTTCTCGCGGGGCATGCCAGCCAGACATCGTCGAGTCGGATTGTCACCGTTCTCCGTTAATCCATTTGAGATTATGGATTACTTGTAATCAAGTTTATCAATAACAACAAAACAAAAAAATCAACAAACATCAATCAGGTTACTTATTCCTCGACTTTGGATCCAAGGGTAGCGGCATCGGCATCGACTTCCTTGTAATCTTGTTTAAAGACGTATTCTTCAGCGTAACCGTCGTTTTCGATCTTGCAGAAGTCACTGCACGTGTAAACTAACACCGTGGCAAAGTCGAGGCCGATGGAATCGAAGTTAAGCACCGAAATCAAATAGGGTGTCAGCTGGAACTCAAATTGACGAGGAGCACCACAGTGGCAATTGGGGACTTCTGTCGGCTTGATGGAGTGGTCAGTGGCGAGAAGAGGCTTGCCGCCGCGATCGTAGCGGATGATTTGTTGCGGGTTGTAGCCGAGAGTGCGTCGGAAGCGACGGAATAGGGTGTCGCGTTCGCTTTCTTCGAGCTCATTGAGTTCGTTGATAGCGTTCTTGTCCTGCAAATGTAAAGTTACCACCTTACGGTAAAAATCATGCAAATTCAACATACATCATACTTGTTCAGCAAATTCTTGACCTTCTTCGTAAGCTCGTCGACATCATCGCCTTCTTCCTCCTCGCTATCATCATCGTCGTCATCGTCATCATCCACATCCGACTCGGAATCAGAAACCTCGTCGTCCTCCATCGTCATACCGTATTCGAGGAGAAGGGCTTTGCTCTTGAAATCCTTGTTCACCGATTCGGACTTCCCGCAGTTTTGCTTATGGCCTTCGTGCCAATCGATGGCTTGATGCGATCGGTCACAGTACCACGTCGAGTTACATTTGGCACACAGCTTCTTGGCATTGATTCCACAGACATTGCAGAGCTTCGCAAAGGTCTCTGCGTTGAAGCAAGGATCAGGGACGTCTCCATCAACGTCATAGGACAGCCTGCGATCCGACAAGAAGAATTTGTTTTCTCGAGGCAGCTGGCACCGGAAGACCTTGAAGTTGCGGCCGCTGTTGTGCTGAAATCCATCTTCGTCAAAACAGCGTTATTATATCAGAAAATGAAACTTACAGCTTGACAATCCTTATTCTGGCACACGAAAACGTACAAGTAGCGATGGAATGCGTGTTCCGGAGCGGCACTACTGTAAAGTTGGCAGACGAACGACATGGGAAGCTTGCAAACTGGACAACCAGCCTGGGTGACTGTAACAGGTATTTCCGGATTCAGCCATGCTGGTTTGCCACCGACTTTGCCGAGGGGTAGATACTGACGCTGGATGGAAGCGATCGCTTGCTTGTTCTCAAGTTTTTGGGCGAAGCCCATGTAGATCCGACGTAGCGGGGTACCCATCTGAAAAGAAACCGTCATCTACCATCAGAACATCCGTCAGTTTAGATAGTCAAACGAAAAAACAACGTTTCAGGCGATCGAAATATCAAATTAAGTAGGAAACGATTTTATTATTATATCCGTGAGTACAAAAAAAGAGCGTCACAACATTTTTATCGAAAAAGGCAGCCCATACCATAAAAAATATTTACAAAAGCGTAAATAAGATATATATAAATTAATCGTTCTTTCCAGCCGGCTTCTTCTGCTCGCGGAAGGCCATGTACAGCCACCATCCAAGCAAAACGTGGACAAGAACAACGGCAGTGATGGCGGCGTAGGTCGTCGAATCGTCTTTCGTGAAACCAAATGTAGCTGAAAAGGCAAGTTATTATATATACTGAGGCTATCAATGTGAACCAACTCACCTTCAAAGATATAATACTTTGACAAAAACATAAATCCTAACGGTACAACAAGAATAACGAGGCTGTACGCCGCTAGATTCTTTACCGCATCCTGTACAGATCTATCACGCAGAACAGGGATAATGTCAGCCATGGCATCGGTCATAGCTAGGAGAACGCTGTGAGTTGGAAGGATGGATCCTGTGACACGACAAACAAGGTCAAATATCGGTAGAAAACGAAGAATCAAAGCGACTTGCGGAAGTGTTGCGGAAAAACACGGGAACAGGAGTTGCTGTTCGTTACACTTCGCCAAGGGGAACAGCGCAGAGAAAAAGAAATTGGACGCGTTTTCAGAGCGGGCCTTTGTTGTCAGTTTTTACAAATGTTTACTTATTCATCGATGTTTTTAAATATACAATAATAGTTACAGCACCAAATTTTGATGTATATAAAATGATACTACTACTAATCGCTGCATTGGTGGCAAAAGGACGAAACATAATTGATCTGATCTGATAAGTGCAAGTATAAAATGTTGCCTAAACAAGGCCAAAAAACGCATCTTCGCACCACAAATGTGAAATATGGCTAATTATAGTTTTATAAATGAGACAAAAATTTTTTTAAACATACCTGTGCAATCTGTGACCAACCTAATACCCACTTGGTCGCAAGCTCGATTTTCTAAGAAAACCGAACTCACTTCCCGCCCGTTTGGTGTGGTCGACCGAAGTCGAACCTCGTGGTTATGACCCTTAACTGGATCATCTAACCACTACACCGCCCAGACGGGCAGTACGAATTACGATTTTGCCGACTGCTTGAATTTGTAAACGCACAGCCCGCTTTTTTCGATCAGTGCAGCGCGCATGCGCGTTTTCCTTGTTCGCCACTGATTTTGCTTTCCCTCGCCCCTTTTCGCGCTTCAAATCGTTGATCCCCTTCTCTGACATGCCGTTGTGAGGTATGATTTTTCTGGATCATGGTCCTAGCTAAGAATCAAAGCCAGCCATTGCATGGTTTCTGTGTAAACTTGTCAATAAAACAACAAATTTATAAAATTTAGCACCCATGAAACGAACAAAGATCAAAATCAAAACATATATATTTCATTTTTCCCTATTCATTGGAAGTCGTGACCGTCGTAAAACCACTACTTCTAGGATCATTTCGTCTGGGTGCTGATTGAAACGCCGTTCGATGGCGCCGGTAAAGTCGTCGACGGAGGTTACCCTGGCAGGTTTTTTGGATCGGGCTGACCTCGGGGTGGTTGAATAGTAGATTCTCGTGGGTTGTTTCCCTTTGCAGCAGAGAACTTTAATTGGATTTACTTTAAGTCTAGTTGGGACATAAAAACTGGATTCTCCGTTCTTTGCCGTCATGAGGATGTCTCTGATAACCATGTCAAGTCAGCACCGTTATCGCCAGCATTTGATTCGTTACTTGGCTAACTACGTTGTTGCTGCTTTGAGTTGTTAGCTGCATCGTCGATAGAGCTGTAGATGTACGGTAACTGTCTCAAAGGAATCGTTGAATTTGTAGTTACGGGTTTTTCTTGAAGAAAAGCAAGGAATCTGTGCGAGGAACTTCATGGTAGAGACGGGCGTGACATTCTTTCGAAGGCTTTCAAGAAGGCCTCAACAATCCACATCACAGCTGCTTTGACAAAAACATCCTCGTACGCAACTGACTCTTTCTCATAGGCACTGAATCCGTCCTGGATGCAATTGAAGCCTCCCTTTAGGGCCCTGTTAGTCTCCTTGTTTTAACCGAAATACACAAGTCGAATGCCAAACGTTCAAAGCCCGATGTGGTGCTCGCTCTTTAGAAGTTTGGTCCCTTGGAAGCAGACTAAAATCACATCCGAGGCGACATATCCAGAGTCTCAATTTCAACAGTCTCACTCGTTTGTAACTCAGAACGCGCTTGCCTGTGGCGCTATCATCTTCGCTGAGCATTGCCCCATGGACGGTATCAAGACGGCTTCAGCCGGTACACCGACCGACCATGAGCTTCAGTTCCGGGTATTTGTCTATCATGCTTTGACGAAGGCTCATGCGTCCATTCGAGTTTGCTATGCTCATCAGAAACCTGATCTAACCCGTCAATGAACTCGGATTCCAAACTGAAGATGGCATCTCGGAGCGTTGGAATTTCACGATGACCTTCATAGAGTTACGATGGGACAGGCGTTCTTCCAGCTCGGCAAAGAGTTTGATATCCATCATAGGTGGGTCAAGCCAATACAGTTTTCGTTCCAAATTAACAACATTTTAGTCCCCGACGACGCCCCCGATGTCGACGAGTACGCGCGCGTCTTCGCTGCCGGCAATGACTTCATTGACAATCGCCTGTAGCCAAATCGCCCACATTGTGCCGATTCTGGGCACGCCCTAGAGCTGAGTCGTCAAACAGGTCAATGCCCTCGTCTCTTGGCAGAGTTTCACCCGGAAAGACGCTGATCATCGTCGATGGCATCCACATGGCGTTTGTCAAGACTAGCACCCCTGAAGGCCGCCTTTTCGTGCTGCCACTTAACTACGACGACATCCTGGCCGGTCACAGAAGGGTCTTTTTTTGATGTAAGCCACCCCATTCCTTTCTAATTCCCATCATAAACCCACCTTTCTAGCTGCCATCAACCCAAGTCGTTGCCGGATCCACCAAGCCTCGAACCCGAGTCCAGCTCCAAAACCCGTAACGGTGCCCTGTATACCTTTGACGAAATCCTCGAAAGCGACGACCAAATCAAGGAAGACTGATGAAAGACTCTTTGGAAATCGTCGCGAATCTTCACCCTTGACATCCCAAGTTCCATGGGGAGGCAGAACTACCCAATTTGAAGTTCAGTATACCAGTTCAGATGGTAAATGTTGCGGTCACTTACATCATGACCAAGGTTTCAGGTAAAAGTTTGATTTTTCACCTTCTGATACAGTAAAATATAACGGATATTCTGGGAAAACCGAACACCCTTGTGACATTTCAAATTTCAAAATTGTTTTATTTCACTGAAACTTTCTGACTATATCAATATGAGAGCGCTGATGACGAATTTGCTTGAAATTTACCTACCGGGCGTCTTCTGAATCCGTTAGGCTCCAGAATCTGCCTCGGTTCACTCATGAAACGGAATCGGGTCTTGCGCTACATCAATCGATTGCCCTCAACATGGCGAGCATTTTTATCTATACATTGACGGTAATTGGTTCACGTAGAAAAAAGTTATTACACGTCAAAGTCGAAAAAAACGACGAGATAGCCTTCAGAGGCTTCTACCAAAAAATTTTTATACGGTGTCCGACGAGATAATGGTAAATATCGATAGAGCTTTAAAAAACCATCATTTCATTTCTTGGTTTTATCTTTGCCACACCCAGGGAAAGATGTCAAATTACGGTAATAAGATTTTACCAACAATTAATTTACAAATATAAAAGCCATTTTGTGCAAACAACAAAATCCGTCTTCGTGAAAACAAGGTTTTACCATTATTGTTGTGTACGGAAAAGGATTTTACGATATCTTAAATATTTAATGCACACTTTACAATTAAAATTTTTTCCTTATGCTCTTTATGTGCAAGGGTTGCAGAGCAGGTCCGGTTTCATCCAGCGTCCAAAAACCGCTGGTTCGAGCCCGGTGAGCAGTTTCTATTTTTCTTCATGTAAATTACCCTTTTTTAAATGATAATTAACAATTTTAAATACTTTTACAAAGTTATCATCCGTCAAAAAAATTTTAATAACAAAAATTACAAAAAGTCAATAAATTGTAAAATTTACTTCGAATACGCAACACCGGGTAATGATGTTTTATCAACATTAAGAACAATTTAAAACAAAGTATTTACGAAAAGGGATTTTGTTGTTTGCACAAAATGGCTTTTATATTTGTAAATTAATTGTTGGTAAAATCTTATTACCGTAATTTGACATCTTTCCCTGGGTGTGGTAAAGATGAAACTAAAGAATGAAATGATGGTTTTTCAAAGCTCTATCGATATTTACTATTATCTCGTCGGACACCGTATAAAAATTTTTTGGTAGAAGCCTCAGAAGGCTATCTCGTCGTTTTTTTCGACTTTGACGTGTAATAACTTTTTTTCTACGTGAACTAATTACCGTTAATATATAGATCAAAATGCTCGCCATGTTGTGGGCAATCGATTGATGTAGCGCAAGACCCGATTCCGTTTCATGAGTGACCTCAGAATCCTACAGGATTCTGAAGGCTCCGCCCATAAAAAATTGTTACGAATTCGTTATCTGCGCCCTAAAGCTAGTCAGGTCACCAAGTTTGAGCAAATTTTATGCACTTTGAAATTTGAAATGTCACAAAGGGTCCGAATCTGTTCGGTTTTCCCAGCAAATGCGTTATATATATTTTTTCCAGCACGAAAACATCGGAAACGTTGCTTCTATGAATACTCCAGCAAACCGAATCTCCATTCACCGTCCGAGAAACAATGAACAAGTCAATCACAACACCCCTTTCAAAAGCCTGCCAGAATTTCATCCGACCGACTTCACCGCAATTCCAAGTTAAGCCATCCTCCCTATCTGTATTTCCATTTTTTGAGCTTGTTTCTCGTATTTTATATATTCCTGAGTTGTTTTTGATGTTCTATGGGGTCTGTTTATAACAAAGATGAACAATTTACAATGATTTAGTGTGTATTCAAAGCAGGGGATCGAGGGCAAAAGGGGGCAGCAGAGAAAAAAACGAGGCGAAATAGCAGGGGGCTTTGCTTGGAAGACATTCAAAATCGCTTGGAAGATCGCAAACGTTGCTTGGAAACTTCCAAATTAATGTTTTTACACCTTCGTACATACCATGAGCCCCTTAGGCAAGTCTCAAAACAAAAAAATATATATAAATCCACACAAATCAGTCTTTGATTTGTCCCGTCCGACCGCCGCCGGCGGTTGAAACTTAAATCGTTGATTTCGACTGGTTTTCATTATTTTTCTTCTTCATTTACCTGACTAAGATGCTTGTGGTACGCCCGGAGGTGAAAAAGGGTTGACTCGAAAGCAGGAAAGTGTCAAAAATTGGATTTGTATATCGTTGATCCCCTTCTCTGACATGCCGTTGTGAGGTATGCTTTTTCTGGATAATGGTCCTAGCTAAGAATCAAAGCCAGCCATTGCATGGTTTCTGTGTAAACTAGTCAATTAAACGACAAATTTATAACAATTAGTACCCATGAAACGAATAAAGAATAAAATCAATACATATAAATTTTAAATTTCTTCATTCGTTGGTGGTCGTCACTGTCGTGAAGCCGTGGCAGCTGTCGATGGTGAACGTGAAGCTGTCGCGGACCTCCGAGTTCGGTGCCGTGGGGAGCGTGGGGATGGCCTCCAACGTCGGGGTGGCAGTGTGGTAGGCGGGCTTTTTGGGCGGCTTGCACATCGCAACAATTGAGGCAGTGATGAAGGCCGTGAAGAGGACAGCGACGATCTCGAGCAGCATTCTGGGCACTGACCTGAAATATTAAAATCATTCAAAGAGTGCTAGAGAATGACACGTAAGTGAAAACCGCGAAGAATTCTGAGACGGGGTATGGGCGGAGGCATGGGGCACGGTTTCGACGTCAATGAACTGACCCGATCGGCCCCCTTTTATACGTGAGGCGAAGCACAAAAACAAGCTGGGGGTTGGTGACACTTTGCCAATATTGAGCTCTTTGGTCGAAGGTTCGCAGACATGGGACGTCTTGCCCGTCTGCGGTTGTTATGATGCAACCACGTTCCCTCTGCTAACCTTTGAAGCTTTTTGTTGCTTTAGTTCCGCTTAATAGGTTCACAATGCCGCCTGCGCTAATCAAGGAGCCGTCTTCCACTAGTCAAAGCGTGGCAAATGTCGTCCTCAAGTATTCGCTTTCATGCTGCGCTGCCACGGTTGCCGAGACAGGTTAGTTTTGACTTTGACCATAGAACAAGACATAAGAAATGGTTTCTTACAGTTACATATCCCCTCGACATCACGAAGACGCGTCTCCAGACATCGGGCCCGCAGGCTACTGCTCGCCGTCCGCGGAGTATGCTCAAAGTGACGTACAATATTGGTGAGGATTTTATATATCAAACATTTGATATGTTTATCAAAGATGGCTGCTAATTGTTCAAATTTGTTATAGCTCGTCATGAGGGGATGATGAGTCTGTGGCAAGGTGTTGCACCTGCTATTTACCGCCATTTTGGTAAGTCTTCTGGCATGTTAGCTTATTCGGTTGAAATTCGTTTTGGTTTTAGTATATACGGGTATCCGCATGGGCGTCTACGAGGTCATTCGTTCTAACTGGACCGATTCTGCGGGTCACTTTAGTTTTGGGTGAGTCACTTTTCTGAAAAAGAACCCCATTTCATTATATAATTTCAGGGATTCGTTGTTTGCCGGTCTCTTCTCAGGCGCATTTGCCCAATTTGTCGCTAGTCCTGCTGATCTCGTAAAAGTTCAAATGCAAATGGAGGGTCTTCGAGCCAGACAGAAGCTGCCGCCCCGGTTCCACAGTACTTGGCATGCCTTCACGAGCCTTTACAAGATGAACGGCTTCAGAGGCCTATGGATAGGTTGGATCCCGAACTGCCAGCGGGCTGCTTTGTTGAACATGGCTGGTAGGTCATATTCAACCTTTTAAAGACTTAAAATATATATAAAACTTTCAGATCTCGCAACCTACGACCGCACAAAGCACTGGATTCTGCGGAACACCAACTTGTCCGACAACTTCCTCACCCACGGATGTGCCAGTGCTTGCTCGGGCTTCTCGGCGGCCGTTGTATCTACTCCGGCTGATGTCGTCAAGACTCGCATCATGGACCAGCTACGACACATGCACGACCATGACAAGCCCCATGAAGTCAAAATTTACAAAGGTTCCATCGACTGCCTCACGCACATCATCCGAACCGAGGGCTTCTGGGCGCTGTATCGCGGTTTCCTCCCTACTTACGTCCGCATGGCTCCGTGGTCCTTGACTTTCTGGATCTCCTATGAAAAGATCCGCTACCTCACTGGTGCCTCTAGTTTCTGAAGAAACAGTGGGGATTCACTTCGTTTTTAGGTTTATTTCTTTCAGTTTAGTTGAATTTTGTGCCTTTTAGTTCCTTTTCCAGTTCTTTTCAATTATGCAACTTGTTTATGTACGGTGTTAGACAATAAAGGTGTTTTCAAAGCGGTCATTGTTCGTCGAAAGCAAAGGGTCGGGTTCAAAGTCCATCGCCGTCGGCTGTCCCTCCCAATTTCCACTTGGCATTGTGTCCCCAACGTCCCCACTCTCCAGTTTGCAGATCGCTGGTTCACCGATTTTGCGAACGCTTTTCCCTTCATCGTTCGCTCAAAAAGCGGCATGAACACCATCCTGAGGCAGTTTTCAACGCTCAGCGTCGCTCGCCAGCTACACAGCGATGCCAGGCTGCTCGCCAATCCCAGCAGTGTGGTCCTCGTTCAGAATCGCGGCCGCAAGCGCGCTTTGAAAGCTTCGATCAGTCGTCAGGAGAAGATGGAGCGTCGATTGAAGCGTGAGGAACGTGAAGCTGCCCGCAAGCAATACAACTTCATGGAGCGTATCCAGATCAGAAGGATGAAGAACTTGTAAGTCGACTTTCTTTGAATTTTATATATAAAAATGTTCAAATTTCAGGCTCTCCCCGTCCCAGCAATATCCCGGCCGCTACGTCGCCGATGATGAAGCCGAGCTTCCTGACGCTCCGCTTTGCAATGTGTTCATCCGCGAGGACGTCAAGACTCAATTCTACTCCATTACTGATGCTCTGAAGATGCACAGAGAGTTGCAGCAGCCGTCGATGTACAACAACCCTCGGGCTCCCTTGAAAGTGAGGTTTGAGTTGAACATGGACACTGAACGCGCTGTAAGTTGCTTCAAAACTTTATTGTACATGTTTAAAGTATGTTGTTGCAGACCAAAATGGTGTCCGCCTCCAGCGAGATCGTCCCAATCCCAAACCCCTTCAAGCACAATGAAAAGCGAACCATCCTTGCCTTCGCAGCCAAGCCAGAGTTGCAAGAATTGGCCGTCGAAAGTGGAGCTGAAATTGCGCTTGGTCCGGATATGATCAAGAAGATTATCAAAGGCCAATTCAGGATCGACGATTACGATTTCTGTGTCGCTCACACTGATATGGGTTCGACCATTTTGCCGCTCCGTGGTATCCTCAAGACGCGTTTCCCCACTAAAATCAACGGTTTGTATTTGTTTGCTATTTGCACCCTTTTTGTATTTACTATAAATAAATACCATTCTAGGCGGTTTTGGCGACGACCTCCCCGGAGCCATCGAACGCTTCAAGAGCGGTGTGAAGGTAGACATCAAGCCTGACCCCGTTTTCCCGCAATGGGGTCTCTGTGAACCCGTCATTGGCAGGGTGAGTCCTTTATTTGTTTGAAATTGATAAAACTGTTTGTTTCCTTTCAGCTCCACATGCCAGACGAAGAAATCGAAAGCAATCTCCACGCAATCATCGACGCTATCTGCAAACACCGTAGCCCAGCCCTCGGTCCTTTCGTCAATCGCGCTGTTCTCATGACCATCCCAGGCACATCTTTTGCTGCTCTCGATGTTAGCAAGTACCTGCCTGTCGCAACGGAGGAGGAAATCGAGAAACTGGAGAAGCGTAAGACTGGCAAGAAGAAGAAGAAGGAAGAAAAGGCCGTCGAACAGAAGGTTGCCGAAGTCGATGAGCTTCTCGCTGTTATGTAGTTCACTCTTGATTATCTTACATTAGCGTCTAGTTATTTGTTATTATCATTCGTAGGACTTTAAACTCGTTGTTTTTTGAATGTTTTTCAAGTTAAAGGAAGTCAATTCACTGGTTGTTCACTCGAATTAGCTCGGTTAAACCTCCGAAATGTTACTTAAAGACGTTGTTTTCCGTGTCCCACGGCCCCGATCTGTCCCGTTTTTGCCTATGCGTAATACCCTATTCCACGTGCAATTTTTTCTTTTTCACTCAAGCAGTGCTCGGCCCTTTTTGACACTCAATGTCAATGACCAAAGTTAAGCGAGTTATCGATGGTCTGTTTGGATTAGGTACCCCGGAAAAAATGTTACTCTCTCACTTACTTGGTTGACTACCACCTCAACCCCGCACGTAAAGATAGTGTCCTTTCCAGCCATTGCTTGGCTTGTGTTCTTTCCTACCGACGTTCCGTCACAACCCGTAAGGCAGTAGGCCGCGATAATGTCGTGAAAAACTTGCATTCATCCCCCGTGGTTACCCACTTAAAGTTATGCGCGGTTTCGCACGTGTCCCCGTAGGCCCCTTCGTCGGGGGTTTCCTTGTCAGTTTTAAACTTGCTTCATTTAGGGTAAGCTCGTCACCATGGGGCAAGACACGTCGAAGGTCAAGTTTGACTGGTCCTATACCGAGGAACCTCATGCTACTCGTCGTGTCCAGATGTTGGAGAAGTATCCGCAGATCAAGGATTGCTTCGGCATTGATCCGGCCTTCAAATTTGTCGTCGTCGCAATGGTCTTGTTCCAAGTGTTTATGTGCTACATGCTCCAGGATGCGAGTTGGACGCTGCTATGGCTTCAGGCGTACTTTGTCAGTGGCACTGTGAATCATTCACTTACTTTGGCTGTTCACGAGATCTCGCATAACATGGCTTTTGGGTACAAAAACTGCCTTGCTGTAAGTTTCCATCTTTACAATTACAAACACTAACAGTTAACTTCAGAACCGTCTATTCGGTTTCATCGCCAATCTCCCCATGGGCGTCCCGATGTCCATCTCCTTCAAGAAGTACCATCTCGAACACCACCGTAACCTCGGCGAAGACATGATCGACACCGATGTTCCCACCGAAATCGAGACCCGTATTTTCAAAAACACATTGGGCAAGTTCATCTGGGTCTTCCTTCAACCCCTGTTCTACGCCTTCCGCCCCTTCGCCATCTACAAGAAGGCCGTCACCGACTTCGAGATCTTCAACGCTGTCGTCCAGCTCACCTTTGATTATCTCATCTACCACTTCTTCGGCGGCAAAGCCCTGGTCTACTTGATGGGAGGATTCTTCGTTGGACTCGGACTCCACCCTCTTGCCGGACACTACATCTCGGATCACTATGTCTTCAAGGAGGGACAAGAAACTTACAGGTTCGATTCTGTTTTACTTTTTGAAATCATTTTTTACGAATAAGCGCCTTTCAGCTACTACGGTGTCATTAACCACGTCACTTTCAATGTTGGCCATCACGTCGAACACCACGACTTCCCCTTCATCAGCGGCGCTAACTTACCTAAGGTAATTTACAAAGATTTCTTAGATTTGGCTACAGTAAGCCATTTCAGATCCGCAAGATCGCCCCCGAATTCTACGAAGACCTCATGGTTCACGACAGCTGGGTCAAGCTCATCTACGACTTCATCTTCGATCCCGAAATGAGCCTCTGTTCACGTATCAAGCGTAAGGTCGCTGACCACAACGAAATTCACTTCTATGGCGTCGGAACCTATGCTTCATCGCATATCTACAAGGCTTTGGAGACGGTAGGGCATTTCAGTTTTATTGGCGATAACATAAAATATCCCTTTTAGGCGGCCTTTGTTACCTTGGGCTACGGCAGCCCCGCTAAGGAACACGCTACTTGATTGCACTACGGGAGTCGTAAACTGGTTGTTACTGTTTGCACTGTCACATTCCAGTTAGTTGCTATACTTAGTATTATTGTACAAGTCCCTGCTTGCCATATGGCCGTGTCTATGAGACGGCCAAGTATATATTCTTAACGCGTTGCTTTCTGATTGGAGAATTATATGTAAATGTAGCCTGTGTCCATAAACTGAACCAATAATTTAAACGCTGCTCCGATTTTGAAGGGCATAAAGTCGAATTGAAAAAGACAAAGATTGTCGTTTGTCTGGTGGACCGGAACGATAATAGTGGTGATGCCGGATGTGCTTCAACCTTGCTATGGCACGTCAATGCCAGGGGCAATGTCGTTGCCGGTAGCTATGAGACACAACTGCCCTTCATTGGGCTCATTGTGGTCCGCATCGTCCGAACGCAATGACATCTATGGTCGATACGTGTCCGCAAGCCCACCCCGTCTTGGTTAATACCGCCGAAATCGTCGCCGCTGGCCCGGGGCCCTCGGCTTGGCCACACGCACAACGCCTGTCCGCTCGCATCAGTCAACGGGGTTTGAGCCCGCTGCACTTTTCCCACCACGAAAAACATTCCGCTGTTCAGCAGTGAGAAAATCGAAAGCCCCATGCATGCGCAGACAGGGGTTTGGGTCCGGTGCGACCCCCCGATAAATCAGATAGGAAGCCAAGGGGCCCACGGCCGACCTGTGCCAGTATTACAGCTTTGTAACGATTATCGATTTCGTCCAAGTTGTTGTCAGTGACGATGGAAGGTGGCGAACTGCCTTTTCAGAGGCGCGTGTTTCCTTGTCAATCGCGTGACTAACCACTGTCAGCCGCCGTGAATCATGGTGTTTAACCCGGGTTTCCAGAATCTGGGTCCACCATGCCCAACTATATCCTCATAATCGTTAACTTGTATTTGTATATGTTTTACCTTTCAGCTGCAAGGGCGCATCCCTCGTTGCCAAATCACTTCCAATCATGTGGGCAATGCTCAATCGGGTGTTGGATTGGTTCCGTAGCCTCTTCTGGAGCGAAGAGATGGAGCTCACTCTCGTTGGTCTCCAGGGCTCCGGCAAGACTACCTTTGTCAATGTTATTGCGGTGAGTTGGACTTTTTCCACTGTTTAACAATAATTTTTATATAAATTTTATCTTTCAGAGTGGTCAATTCACTGAGGACATGATCCCCACCGTAGGCTTCAACATGAGGAAGATCACAAAAGGCAATGTAACCATTAAGGTATGCGTTTTTCCACATAATTATGTAACAATCGATTTTGAAATTTTGTAATTTTCAACTTTTACAGATCTGGGACATCGGTGGTCAACCCCGTTTCCGTTCCATGTGGGAGCGATACTGCCGCGGTGTCAATGCTATCGTTTTCATGGTGGACGCTGCCGACGAGGACAAGCTGGAAGCGTCGCGTAATGAGCTTATCCAGTTGCTAGACAAGCCGCAGCTCGAGAGCATCCCCGTGCTTGTGCTTGGCAACAAGAAGGACTTGCCCGCGGCTCTCGACGAAAAGCAGCTCATTGAGCGAATGTAAGTTTTTATTTTATGTGTGAAAGGCCTTTATAGGCAGCCGTGAAACTGTGGCCCTTGGGCTAACAACTTTCTTTTAAAAAAAAGTTATTTAATACATTTCCAGGAACCTCAATTCGATCCAAAACCGCGAAATTTGCTGCTATTCCATCAGCTGTAAGGAGAAGATGAACATCGAAATCACGCTCCAATGGTTGATCAACAAGTCGAAGCGTTCCCGTTCATAAGCATACCCAATTACTGTCCTTCTACGCTGTGCGTACATCCTTCTGACCATATACCGCGGCCTGGCATTGCTTTCTCCCCTTCCTGGCTCTGTTTTCCTTTCTTATTTATTTCACCACTTCATGCTGTATACATTCTTTATATTACAGTGATCCAGAAATTGATTTCTTTCAATTCTCACTTTTCCTCGGAAACAATTTCTGGACATGATAGTTATTTGATCTTTGTACTTCTTTATTACAGCCACCTAAATGCTACCATCTGCTGCTAGCGATGACTTCTCTTTTGGATAAAGAAAAATAAGCATTGTACATTCATTTTTGTTCTTAATGTTCAGATGCAGAAACTATTGCCTTTAATGAACTGAATTAAATAAACTGTTTTAACGTTAAACTTAAATTTTACAACTTTGAGCAAATGCAACAGTTATTCATAGCTTGACTATAATGTTAATGGTGTTTATACTGAAAATAACAACTTTATTTTAAAACTGAGCGATTTTGGTTTGAACATCGGCAACGGTACGAAATTGCAATAAAATGAAATGCTTATCATATCGATCTCAACCAAAAAACTTAAAAAGTATATTTATTTAAAAAAACACATAAAATTAAACAAATAGAAATGGGACATCAAAAAATTGCCAATCAGTAAAGTAGAGACAGATTATGCACGGTTGTCGACGGCATCCGACAATCCTTCCAAAATCAGGCGTGTCTTCTTCTTGATGGTTGCAGGAGCGAAGTCATTACACGGTTTGACGGGAGGTGGCACCAGTCGACGAACTATCACGGTTGAAGCTTCATTGGTACTCGAAATCGTTTGACATCGGGCGGTGACGCTTTAACTTATGAGATTCCACCGCTGCGTCGCTTTGTGGTGGCATTGTTCTCAAGCATATCGGGTAAACGGATTCGTTTGACATCGGGCGGTGACGGTTCGACTTTGGAGATTCCATCGCTGCGTCGCACTTGGGAGGCACGGTACCGAGAAGAGGTATGGGCGGGGGCATGGGCATGGCTTCGACGTCAATGAACTGACCCGATCGGTCCCCTTTTATACTCTTTTTGAGGGTGGGACCGGTCCTCTCGTGAAGTATGCAAATCTTGGTCTTTCATCGTGAAATCAGGGATCCTTTTTATGCCAGACGTCGAATTTGTGAAAAGACGATGTCTGGCGACATCGATATTGTGAAACAATCGTTTCAAAATCAAAATAAACTATTTTACAGACTTGAAATATAATTAAACAACAAAACTACACCTTTGCAGACGCTGTAGTTCCAATTGTTCTTAGTTAGCCTGGACAAAATTAATAATGTACAGTTTTTTTTGCTGTTTTCATTATTTTAATAGACATATCATAATAAAACGGTTATAACGACTGTTTAAGATAAGTAATGATACAACAACGACAGAAACATATGTCAAAACTTCGGCAACTTGTTTTTAGATACAAAGACAACCCTGGACACCCTTCTAAATCAGTAACGTGAGGCGCATCCATATAACAGAATTTTTATTATTATGAAATTTGTAAAAGGTGGTAAAAATCACTATGTTTCCGAAGACATCATTGGTGGTACTTAAAAGTGAGCAGGAAGAAACAGGGAACTTTGGTCGTTCGCACGAAGCAAAAAGCACTAGGTATGAGGACGTCATAGAGCTTGCGCAAACATTCCTCCTGAAAACACCGAAAATTGACCAAAAGTACACCCTTTTAGCTGGCGGCTATATAACTATCGCTCCAATCACAATTTAAGTCACATTTTCGAGTTCACCGTGTTCTCGCGATTCAGAATCACTTATTCAAAGTGGTCTAGCTCAAAATTTTTGCCTTACCAGAAGCTGAATTTGTCAAGAGTCACCTATAATCCGTTCTGGTAAGTGGCTAAATCACAAACTCCCCCCAGAGCAGTTTTGCTTGTATTTTAAAGTTTCACGTGATCTGGGAGTGTCAAAACACTTGATTTTTGCAATATGAACTGACATCTTTGACTTCTCCAGGTCAAAAAACCAACAAAATTACCATTTATTCGCTGGTAACTTGCTAACAACTGCTCCAATCGCATTTTGATACACATTTTTAAATTCCCCGTGTTATTGTGGTTCAGATATCATTGTTGAATGCGCCAAAACATTAGATCTTCACACCTTACAGGCCTGAAAACACCGAAAATTGACATAAAATACAACTTTTTAGCTGGCCGCTTAATAACTATCGCCCCAATCACAATTTAAGTCACATTTTCGAGTTCACCGTGTTTTCGCGTTATATAGAATCACTTATTCAAAGCGGTCTAGCTCAAAATTTTTGCACTTACCAGAAGCTGATTTTGTCAAAAGTCACGTCTAATCGGTTCTGGTAAGTGGCTAAATCACAAACTAGTAATCCCAGAGCAGGTACAATGTCCCCCAGTCCGCAAAACGATATAAAAAACTTGCGCGACCAAAAAGTGTGGGACTGGTTGTAAGTGAGTGACGGAAAGTCGGCGGCAGTGCCGCAGCAGTGTTGCTATACGTGACACCATCGATGAGCACGTACACGTGGGACTGTTAGGAAAAAAGTGAAGAAGGTGGAAAATGGCGAAATGTTCGGAAAGGAGAGCGACAACCGATCAGAACACGCTGGTGCAAAACGCTGGGAAAAAAATAAAAGGAATAGGCGCTGTTTTCGTGGCGGGATTAAAATTGGGGTCAAAGAGGGTAAGCTTCAAAAAAATGCAACAACAAGACGCAAAATACGCATTTGTGGTCGGTACTTCTTAACAGTTACAGCATAGCCTTCTAAACAGCTTAAAAAATGAACAAACTTTATATAAAATCGAGCAAAAAACCAACGTCAAATAGCGAAATAGATATCCAAAATTTTTGAATCTACAGTTTTGAACAGTTTGCAGGTGACAAAATCGAACTTCTTCTTGCTGTTATATTCACTAGACAGTATACGACGAACTGTATCGAGTCTTTTGCGGACTTCAAAACGACGAAAAGTCCACGTACATCTGACGGTTATCTTCCTGGCGGGATGATCGACGATGGCGTTCCAGAGAGCATCAGTTTTCCTTTGGATTTCGGCCAAAACTTCTTCATAGGCAAAACGTTCGGGCGGCTGTAAGACATCACAGCAATAGATAAAATCAACAAAAAGTAACAAAAAACAACTAACTCTGAACAGGGCATAGCGAATATCGACTTCTTTGAGAAATTTGTGGCGTTCCAGCATCAAGATTACAGTTTCCACAACGATTGGCTGGTTCATGTGTAAAACTTTCAAGTAATTCTTATCGGGGCTGAAAAGTGGGGTTAGAATGTGCCAAAAAGGAGTAAAGTGAAGCCGAACCAGTGTGGATGCAAAACATCGCTTTGCAGGACCAGTCCGCCGCGCATCACAATGCGTTCAATCTTGATGCCATCCCAAGACCTGAAAAAGCCAGTGTGCATGCGACGAATCGAATTGACGTTCAGGGTTTTGATCACTCCGTTCTTGACATGTCTCAAGTGTGGCGACAGTAACATGTCGCTCGTTGGAAGGTTGATGCTTTCGTGCACTTGTCGACATCGATCGACGGCTTCAATGACATATGGATTGTGCAATGCTGTGGTGGACGAGATTACTGAAATTGGAAAGATAGACATATGGCGACTTATATATAAAACTACCTTGATTGCTTGAAAGGCCGTCGTAGATCGGTTGATGCCAATCAGCCGGTTCGTGAAAAATCAAGACATCGGTGACGAAAGCAGCTTTGCAATACTGGCCTGCGATGCGCATCAATGCCCGGATATGATGGCTTTCGCTCATGTGGAAGGACAACGGATGGAGTTCAAGCGAGTTGCTGAAACACAAACGTGAACATGAGCATTATCAAAGTGAAAAGTGAAGACGTACTTGTTAAACACCATGCATTCGTCACCAAACTCCGCAACTTTCTTCAAAACATTCTTCAGAAGGTATGCTACAATCTTGTAGGCATGTTGCGACGACATTGCAAATGCGCAAATGCTACTTGGTGAATCGAACTTCCATGAGTAAGATTGACAACGAGATCGACGTTTCTCGGAAGCTGCCACAAACATCTCCGCCATCTCGAAGAACAAGTGCAGTTTCAGGGTCGATGTCATGTTTGGAACTGAAAAATGGCTTTCAGAAACGTGAAAAGTGGTAAGAAATGTGATAGCAATGCAAAACGATATAAAAAAACTTGTGCGACAAAAAAATGCGGGACTGGTTGCAAGTGAGTGACGGAAAATCGGCGGCAGTGCCGCATCAGTGTTGCTATACGTGACACCATCGATAAGCACGTACGCGTGAAACTGTCAGGAAAGTAAGAAAGGAGGTTAAACACGGCAAAACGTGGGGAAAAGTGTGTGACAGCCGATCACAACGCGCGGTTGGCGGAGGTTGTTTGCGACCGGAGATTGTTTCGGTTTGGCGCCAGTTTGAAAAAACGGAGACAAACGGCCAAACAAATGCCGTGTTCATATCACCTGCGACCGTTCGACTCATTTTTTTCAAACGCGCGCCAAACCGAAAACAATCTCCGGCCGGAAACAACCTCCGCCAACCCAACGCGCTGGTACGAAACGCTGCTGAAAAAATTAAAAGAAATGTGCGCTGTTTTCAAGGCGGGACCCATATTGGGAGCCAAAAGTGTAAGCTTCGAAAAATGTAACTATCTGATAAGAGATACGCACTTGCGGTCTCGCGATTCAGAATCACTTATTCAAAGTGGTCTAGCTCAAAATTTTTCCACTTACCAGAAGCTGATTTTGTCAAAAGTCACCTATAATCCGTTCTGGTAAGTGGCTAAATCATAAACTAGTAATCCCAGAGCAGTTTTGCTAGTATTTTATAGTTTCACGTGATCTGGGAGTGTCAAAACACTTGATTTTTGCAATATGAACTGCCATCTTTAAACTCTCCCGGTCAAAAAACCAACAAAATTACCACTTCTTCGCTGGTAACTTGCTAACAAATGCTCCAATCGCATTTTGATACACATTTTTAAAATTCCCGTGTTATTGTTGTTTAGATATCATTGTTGAATGCGCCAAAACATTAGACACACCTTACAGGCCTGAAAACACCGAAAATTGACCAAAAGTACAACTTTTTATTACCAGAAGCTGATTTTGTCAAAAGTCACGTATAATCGGTTCTTGTAAGTGGCAAAATCACAAACTAGTAATTGATCTTTGCAATATACGAACAAAGTCGACGGAACCTGCTGTCCCGCTTTACTGGGATACAAAAAGATACCTGCAAAAAGTATCGCGGAGAAAAAAGTACGAAAAGCTACAGTATGTAGACATTGAGGCGATGGGCTTTACATTCTAAATTCAAACGTCGCCAAGATGAACAAGTTCATCAGTGTTACTGTCGTTATTGCATCAAAATGTAAACGACTTTTTTTAATAGACATTTGTTTTTTAAACCATAAATTGAGATATAATTATGTTTTTTTGAAAGTGCTGTAGTTTTAAACAATACACACGACAATAATAGTTGTTTTATTGCTTATTTGCACTGCATCCGATGTTATCATTTTGTTCTGTCAGATCGAACTGCTGTCTTTTTAAAAACCAAGAAGTAATCTCTAAAAGCAGCATTCAATTTGTCTTTTTTTAATGGTTTTTTTGACACGTGTTTATAATTTTTTTAACAAACGATTTAAAAACATGAAATATGTCAGTTTACAACGATTGCAGCAATTCCGTTAACGCTCACAACAATCAAAAACAACTTATCAACGTGTCTCTCAACTTGAAAACTGTGTAAGGCAAAAGAGTAACACGTTTTAGTTATGACAAGTAACAAAAGTTTTTGAGACCCAAAACAGGACTGTAAAGTGAAATTGGGTAAAGTAACATAACGAAAAAGGGTGAAAAAATTTAAAATCGTACATAAAAGAATAAAACAATTTCAGATCGTGAAACAATAAAGCAAAAGTGTACCACGAAAATGGAATAAAGTGAGAGATAATGAATAATCGGATGAAATCGGGGGGCTGAAGTTGCCCGAGACATTTGAGAACGTGATAGTAGCGACATTGTTAAACTAAGCTCAAAGCTGTGATAAATGTGACGGAGCAAATCGCATCACAGAGTGAAAACAACAAAAATAAAAATTATCATAGCATCCCGTAGTTGTGCTGACCCCATAAATGAATGTCCTCAAAACTGAGACCATGCAGGCAGATCAAAGTGTATACGATAATCAGAAATTACAAAGGCTTTGCGACGGTTAGGGTCTCGATCTGGCTGTTGATGAAGTTGATGAACGTTGTCATACCGACAAGGACTGCCGGAGTACCGAATCCGTGAGTGAGCATGGAGTAGGTTGAAAGCGGATCCTGTATGCTGGGTTCTAAGACAGGCGTTGAGTTCTGAAAATGAATAAGATAAGGTTATGTTAGCATTTTATCAATGTGAAAAAGTTATTACCGTTTCGCAAACAGGACTACGATCCATATTCAGCAGCTTGATAAATTCGATGACTGTATCACGAGTGGCCTCTAATTGTCGGCGACGTTCAACAGCGAGAGCTATCGGATTCGGCATTTCGATTGCATTGACCCGGCTGGTAAAATGGTCCTTGGAAGCCTTTTCCGCCATCTGCTTGACCGGAAACTCTTTGTCGGTAATTTGCTGGAAGTCCTTGGCGAATTGGACGGATTCACTTTCAGTCAGCGCAGACAACAGCGTCACCTGGGACATTCGCCGACGACCCCGAGCTATCGAAAGGCCAACGGAAGCGAGTTCTTCCACAAGTTGATGACTCTTTTCAGGCATCTTAGCTCGGCGGAGCAGAGCACCGAGAAGACTGAAGTTGAATGCTTCAGGACCCATAAGACGTCGCCGAACTTCGCCGACTGTCATTTTGTATTTCACTACGTTTGACAATAGTGACAACCGTCCGGGGACTTGTGCAAAAGTACGATCAACAGGGATGTACGAGTTGATCGGATGCTCTAGTACGCCGTTATCATTAGCAGAAGAGGGTATGCGGATGTGCGGGGTCAACCCAAACTTTTGGTCATTCAACATCTGCTTCTGGAAGGCCAGTAGGAGCGCACTGCTTTCAGGTGTCGGAATGCCAGGGGAAAAAGCGTGGGACGAAGGTGGGGCACCATTGACACTACCACCCGAACTTGTAGTTTCGCTATCGTCCTCATCACCACGAGCGAGGCGACTGATGACGTCATTCATTGGGACGGGGCCCGACTCACTGGGTTCAGGACCAGGGCTGCCCTCGGAGACGGAAGCAGCAGGGGATGGTTGTTCCGACTGAAACTGAAAGTTAAGCATCAATTTAAACCAAAAAGATAGTAAACCCTTACGGTTTTGATTTTGTCTAATCTCGCTTTTTTACTTTGCAGCAATTCTTGGATAGCAGCAGGACGCTTGCGTTCCGAGTTTTCTGACTCTTTTGGTAGACTACCTACAGTAGACGCAGGTGAGTCCGACCGAGCCGCACTGCCTCGAGGCGAGGAACTTGTGGATGAAGTAGCTTGACCCGGAGACTTCATGACTTCCTCAGTTTTAGTCGTCATAACATCAACATGTTCAAATGGCGGTTCTGTAGCCACGGTAAGCGCAGGGTACGGTGGAAGCATAGGAGCGCCGAGCCGGTTCAACGCGAACTGATCCGGATAGGCAGCACGTAGTACCTGGACCAAGTCAATCTGGGGAGCTGGTCGAGCCCCATTCTGGGCATCGGCAACCTGCATCTGAGATCGAGCTGCAGCGACTTGACTGATAAGGTCAGCGCACGAGGCGGGGGGAAACTTTGGCAAAAACAGGATCGATGCGTGACTGGAGTTGAACGAAGTTCAACGCCGATATGGTACTGCCCTGAAGGAAAAGCTAATTATGTAAACACGTTAGGAGGAGTAATAAAAGATAAAGACTATAACAATGGCGCGAGAATTAGCGAGGATTGAATAACAAGTCATCGGTAAACACGAATAACAGACGCCCCTACGCAATGCCAGAGGGCGCAAATCGGCAATGGCATGTTGCGCAGCTGGCGACCAAAGTGCCTTTCCTCAAGTAAAAAAATAAATGGACTGTGATGGACTGAGTCCTCGAACGGCAAGAGAGACACTTCGCCTCGGGGTCGGAATGCCCGCGCAGCCACCTAACCGCCTTCGACTGATCCGGTCTGTTTCAACTGCCAGTGGGCAAGGCAGTTGCACAATCGCGCGGCAAAAAGAACGCAAGCAGATCGGGCCAGTGCCTCTGGCTTTGAAAAGGCGTTGCCTAACGGATAGAAGACGGAAATGAAAACGAAAACATTCGAACAAAGATGCAAGCGTCTAGTTAGTGTTTTCATTTAAAACATAACCAAGTGCAAGCGTTAAGCGGATATTTTTAGAAACTCGGCTATGCCCAAGATCGAGTGCAAAGGACATGTGTTAGCAACAACATTGTTGAGACATGAGGCAAAGAGCGATGACATCGACGGTATTGAAGCCGGGCACAATCGAATCACTGGGAGTGGAATGATTCCCCTCAAGGCAGAATAACAAAGGGGCGACTTTCATAAGACTGCTAACGTGACAGCAATCAAGCCGGAGTCAGCCCTCAGGAAGAGTTTCCGTCCAATCAACGAGTAAAAGTGATAAGCCGCCTAAGGCATGAGCCCTGAAGGTGTTTCGGTGACAGCGTTCAGTTGTGCTGATAACACAGGCAGTTGCCGTAAACGCCTCGGGCTGATTGCTGCAGGGTATGTGGGCCGACGGAGTTATCATGCGGGGAGATATCGTAGCCACTTTTTCATCTACCTTCGAGGCCTATTTTACTTGCTGATGTGAGGTCGTTGTCGATATTTCAGTTCGTTTCCTGAGGCAAATCAAACACAAGTCAAGGGAGTGCCGCCGACCTCAGAGGCCGGGGGCGTTGTTTCGAACTCGCCTGTGGCGTGTCCTGGAGTCTGCTCAAAATCTGTTTGCAAAACCCCTCAAAAACGCTAGCGGCAACATCGGGGTGAGCCCGAAATAGCATACACGTTTCGTGTTCCAGTATCGGGAAGCGGCCGCGCACCCTCGGTTCCGGTCTCGCGAGTCTCCACCATCACCACCGCCATCAACCCCGGACTTCGATGGAAAGGTGTTCTTGAATGCTTTGTGCGTGCATACCTCAGGCGAAACAGTCAACCACGGAAATAGAATAAAAAAGAGTGCCGGCTGTATTGACATTTGACTGTGTGGAAGGATCAACGTGGAACACAGCCTGCGGGGCGCAGGAAGCCGTTTGACGTGAAGGTGAGGGCTGGTGAAGGCGACACTGCCTGAGGTGAAAGGTCGTTTGATTCCACAAAGCCCTTCAAATGTTGAGCGGCGTTGCCCCGGGCTTGACGTCTAACCCCCGGGGGAGCAGAAATACATTCATCCCCCCGACCCCAATCACAACTACCTGACTCCCGAACAATCCGTGCAGAGTTGCAGTTAGCCGTTCACAATAATCAACCAATAAGAATCGATATAATCGAATAAGAAAGTGATTAGCACGTTGTAAAGTGGAAAACTGATAGGTAGAACGCAAAAAATATAATCTAAGCAAGCAAGACCCTCAGGACATCAGCGAGGCGACGGTAAAGGTCGTAAATGAGACATCGTGGGAATGGTAAAACTCTCATTTTCGTCAGACATCATCGCTTCCGGAAAAATTGAAAAAATAGATGGCTTAACCCACCGGGCGGGATCAGCCCAGGGCAATGCGCTTGTTTGCTCTTCTGCACACGAATACTCCTGCGCATCCTACCTCAGCATGAAAACGTTGTTACTCCACGAGAAGTAGGAAGCGTTTACGTGAAGGTTAAGGTGCAGCCCTAGAGGCAAAAACAGTTCGAGGTAGAATAACAACATCGAGATTTCACTTTCCGTTGATCCGTGACAAAAAACAAGACAAGTGATAAAAGGGTTCAGGCAAAACTGTTCAAGGCAGACTGTAAGAAGTTGAACAAAACAATCGACTCAACCTAACCCGACACCGAAGTCTCGGCTGATCAATGCCTAAACCCGAACCGATGATGGCGTCCTACTGTGTTTACCAACTTGAATGAACGGCACCGATGGCAATGGCACGCACGCCGAGCAGGTGGACGAATAGACTGCCGCTCACCGAAAGTTAGCAAGCCACCGGGGGCAGTGCCATAGAAGGTAACGATCGCGAAAAAAAGGCTAGAATCGTAAAAACAGCTAGCGGCGCCGTCAAATGTCTGTCGCGCAGGTGAACGCCAGTGGCGAAGCCTATCCCAGGGACTTCATCCAAGGTGTGTTCTTCCGGTATGTACCGGAGGGGAGACTGTTTGGTGGCAGCTGAAGGCGGAGCCCCCGAGGCAAGTGAGTCTCTACAGAAAGCGAAACACGGTGGTGGTGAGGAGAAAGTCTCGAGAGCAGACGCAAAGCAAGGGCATGACCCCTCGAGGGTAAACATTGGGGCGGCAGTACCCCATCCGACCCGGAGGACAAGTTGCTCGTGGGCTTCAAAAAGAGACTGTTGACAGAAGTGGGTGAAATGGAACAACCTGCGCAAAAAGTTTTAACTTTGCAATACCCACAACCTCCCTCGGGACATGCAACGTTTTGAAGAAGTGCGTGAAGGAGGGAAGCTTAGACAAAAAATTGCGCCATCGGCGGAATTTAGCTACACGTTTTCGGTTTAAATCTGGTGATTTAAACCAGAAACCAGATGAGTGACTGGACCTATCCCCCTAGGGAAGAAGTATGAATCGCGTAATCGGCGCGAAACCCAACTCAAATCGAAATCGCCGATAGCCAAGGATTAGGCGAAAATTGCAAGAAGTCCATCGAAGTGCCAGTAACTAGCTGGTCACACAAAACAAAGACATCATAAAAAAGAGAATAAAGACAGCCGGTGACTGGCACACCTTCCGCCAGAAACAAAAAGGACGACTTCGGCATTCCTTGAAGCACCCACAGGCTGCGCACCTACTTAGTATGCAGAAAAAAGTCATTTCAATAGCTGTTTTTTTCTTTTACGTTTTTTGCCGACAGTGACGACGCGACGACGACGACCTGAAGGGAGGAAGGAAGCCCTCACACTGTAAGCTTCACCATCGCGATCGCTAACATTCAAATGCCAGGTGCGCGGGCCCGAAGAAACATAACACAGCCGAGACGGAGAATGAGCCAGCGGCAACAAGCAAAAATACCATAAAAACCACACATGAGCATGTCCGAGGTGTGGAAAAACGCTATGCAAAGTACACAAAAAATGAATACAGGAATGACCATTCGCAGGAACAATGACAGTCGCCTGCGCCAGCGGCATGCATGCTGGAATGACGAAGGGTTGAGTCTCGCGCATGCCATTACTGGAAAAAATCATCATGCATTGGCATTGCCCCCTGGAAAAAGACAATACCGTGACGGGCGGAGCTCTTGCCAAAAAGCTGAAGGCCCTCAACGACCACCACGGGGGCCACCATACATGTGCCATCGGCTGCCTGCGCGAGACTGTATAAGGAAGGCGATCGAGAGTGGTGCGTCGGTCTGTCGGAATTGGGCGCCAGCGGACTTTTCTGGGCCATCGCAAAAGCCCTCTTTTGTGAAGAGTGCGTTTTTTATGCCCTAATAAGGCCCCTCTAGTTGACCCAACGGCGTTTATCCGACGCGGAGGTTGACCTATGGCAGAGTGCTGAAGGGAATGAAAGCCCGCCGCGGCTAGCGCCATCGGGGTCGACTGGGAAGTCTAGATTGGCGATGGCCCTTGGCAAACAGAAACGCTACAGGCTAGAGGGTGGTGGTTCAGATAAAGAGCCTGAAGGTGGTCAACGACGACTGTTTTGACTTCAACTTCGACATTCTAACTATACTTGTCGAAATACCAGAATCAAGTGATCCAAAAGACTACCATCACCTAACCATGACTGTACCTATGCCTGAGGCAAAACGTGCACAGTCCCTTTTAGGATGAATCAAAAAGCAGTAAACACTAAAGGGATGAAATACTCATGGATGAGGGACACGTTCGAGGATGACTGAAAGGGAAAGTAGCGCACGATTGCCGCGGGACTCGCCGCCCATGGGGCAAGTGATGGTTTTGCGCGGCATCGAAGGACATGCGCCAGCCTCGATTGCAAAAAAACGCGCTCCATGAGGACGCCCTCGAGCTCTTCCAACCAGACGACCTCGGAACCAATCACTTTTCGTTTTTTGCTTGAGGCCGTTCTTGGCCTCCGGACACAAGGCCGTCGTTGTCGCCCCTTGCCCCCTGAGTGTCTTTTCGGTGATGGAAGGAGGAACCGACAGATAGGAGGCGGTATCGTAAGATGAGGGGTACTTTTTGAAGTGACGTACTTCTGAGGCAAATTAATTGTTGCCTTGGAGGCTCGTTCAACACACCTTATTTTTTATCATTATTATCAGTGACGATCGTGTACTAATGCATGTGGCGATAGTAGTACCCCGTCGAGTCGAGAACTCAGTCAGACAAAGACAATCTCGAAGACCAATACGACGCAAGCCTGTTTCAAAATGTCATATTGCCTTAGGCGTCTTTGGCCTTGCCCATGTGCTGCCTGCCGGTCCGGTCAGGGATGCAAGGTATTATCAGTCAAAAAACTCGTTATCGTCTCGGGAGATCGAAATCAATTTTCGTCCCGAGGCGACATGAAGTTGCAAATGTGGTGCTCGTTTTCTCTCTGTCAGTGTGCCTCCTCATTGTGTCGGGCTTAAATCAAGCGTCGAAGGGCCACAGGCCATTCTGCTGTCAATGGGTTGATTCACGGGCGTCAGACCTGCTGTTGTGGGTTGTCTGCCCTGAAGCGCGGGCTTCGAATGCGCGGGACAACGCCTGCTGGTTTGAGTCGTATGCACATGGCGTCAAGTGAGTACCGTGAGTGAACTGTCAGCAGCCGGTGGCGTCGTTGTGCCCGAGGGCCTGCGACCTTGATCACCATGTTTCTGGCGAGTAGCATTGGTAAAATGAGAGGGAAAGTTATGGGAACACGGAGGTGCGTCTGGTTAAATGACACTAGTATTACCATCAAAGTGAATGCGGTGCATGTTCCATCATTTTTTATAACTGCTTAATAAAAAAACAACGCTTAAACGCCGACGGCGCCCTCACTGATTGCCTTTTACTCCCTCCTTTCGACGGTGGTTAACGTCCTTCGCGCAACGGCTTTCACTCCTGTAAAAAATGTGCCTACGAAGGTCAGTCAACAGGTCCCGAGGGAAAATTGACGGTCGCTGGCATGTATATGCGTTCCCTCCGGGCGGTCTGCATTATAATCACCGTCGCTGTCGTGCGCTTCGAAAAAAACAGCCTTCTGAAGCGTACCTTTGGCGCACCTCTGTCCGGTTCGACACACCACCATACACCCCCTATTGGTCGTTATAATCCAGGAGAAGAGCCACAGGCAAGGACAATCGGCTGACCTCGAAACAATGTGGAGGACCGCCGGCTAGTAGATTCCACAAGGCCAGCCGAAACTTTCTCGCCTGGCCCTTACTGACACTCCTTTTTCGCTCGATGATGATTCCAACCACCTATTTCCTGCTCATGTACCTAGGACCAACCTACCCCGACACGGCCCTTCAATGCGCAACTTGTCACAGAATCGCCTGAGGGCGACGTACTATCCTGACGTCCACATGAATAGGTACGTCAAGGTCGTCGAGACACCCCTCTGCGAGGGAGGACTTTCGCTCTCAGGTGGTTATGTTCATGCAGATGCACATTAACACGACAGGGGTTTCCTTTTCTACATGTTCCATCCAGCAGGTGTCGATATACCCTCAGGGCAAAACGTCAACAAAATCCGAAAACACCTCGGAGTTCAGACAACAAAAAACAAGCCGATTTGATGATGAAAAGTGCAAGAGGTTAAGACTACAGCAAGTGGTGCTCGAAACACGCCTGTTTATTATGGATCGGTGCATCGAGCACACTAACAAGGGAATGCTTTAAAGTCACCCGCGCCAATCGGCTCGAGACCTATACCATTCGAAAGAGCACAAAATTCTAAGGCGAAATGTCGAGTCCGTTTTTGCCAATCGATAATTTGAATATTTTTTTCGATTTTTTGAAGTTTTTACGGGGCTAAAGTCATGGTTGTCCTAACTTTTGGAACCATGTTCTGCCGAGCTGGAATGGTCTAGTGGTTAGCGCAAGCCACTGGAACACTCTGGGTCACAGGTTCGAGTCCTCACTGCCTCCATTGAGACTCTGTTCCTGTGATCTGGAGCTGCGATTCCTCATACCGTTTAAATTTGATTTTTATTTTTCAAATTAAATTTTTTTTATTTTTTTCCAAGTCTCGAAGCTGTTACTCATGCACGTTTCATTTAAAGAAACTGCTTTTTAGATTTCGATGTGGATTTCAGACTTGAACTTTGAAGCGCAATGTTCAGTTGGACTTCGGAGTAGAGATTAATGCTTTAATTCGAACTAGCTTTCACGGTTCATTTTAAATTTTGACTTTATGCCGAGATGGCAAAACTTTGTCTTTGAAGCGCAATAGAAGCCCGGCCATTAATTCGCGTTAGCATTTAAACCGCAAATTTCAAAAATCTGTTCAAAGCCGGGTTTTGAATACCTCTTGAATGTCAAAGTTAACCGTTCAAGTCTGGGCCAGGTTAACTTTAAAACAAAATAGTCTGGGCTTCAAATGCACGGTTAAGTTTGGGTTGCGAATGCACTTTGAAAAACGAGGGGTGGAAGTCAGCTGGATGCGAATTTAACATCTCGACGACCAGCTTGTCTTCAAGTAACAGCTTTGAGACTTGGAAAAAAATAAAAATTTTTTAATTTGAAAAATAAAAATCAAATTTTAACGGTATGAGGAATCGCAGCTCCAGATCACAGGAACAGAGTCTCAATGCAGGCAGTGAGGACTCGAACCTGTGACCCAGAGTGTTCCAGTGGCTTGCGCTAACCACTAGACCATTCCAGCTCGGCAGAACATGGTTCCAAAAGTCAGGACAACCATGACTTTAGCCCCGTAAAAACTTCAAAAAATCGAAAAAAATATTCAAATTATCGATTGGCAAAAACGGACTCGACATTTCGCCTTAGAATTTTGTGCTCTTTCGAATGGTATAGGTCTCGAGCCGATTGGCGCGGGTGACTTTAAAGCATTCCCTTGTAAGACGCAGTTATCGATCAACACCACATTTGGCTAACTTGGTAAACCCGGAAACTTGGTTGATGGTCGCCCGGAGACGTCTCCCTGATTTGTTGCAAATTTTATCTGTCTGCAGGAAAACTACGCCATGGATGAAAATGTAAGATTGAAGTTGCTTTAGAGTTATAGGCTATTTTTTGCTTTTAGGAATCTGTAGTCGTCCCACATGAGGAAGATATACGATGGTGGAAGCAGGCATGGCGGAAAATAAGCGCTACAACGATAAATGTGGAAATTATTATATTTGTTTTGTCTTATTGCAATACAGTTCGGTAAGTCAGTTTCCAAAACCAATTTCAAAAAAAAATAAACAACAAACGAATTTTTGATAAAAACAATTAATTGTTGTCTACAGAGGCGTCGTCAAACCCGCTTTAAGCGAAGCCAAAATGCGCCGAACCTATCCCGCGCCTCCAGACATGAGTAAATCCGACCTCAAAAAGTACTACAACTCAAAAATGGTGCTCTGGGATCAAAACTATCAGTACATCAATCTGCCTATTGCATGCATATCAGGCTTGGTTTTTGGTGCATACAGTGATTATCGCGGAAGGAAGCTACCTTTACTTATTGGAATGGCAAGCGTGTTCATCGACAATGCGGTGTACATGCTTGTCTGGTCCGACGCCACTGACATCCCGCTGCAATGGCTTTTCTTAAGCGCGGCAGTTGTCGGCTTATTAGGAGATTTCATGCTGCTAATGAGTTGTGTCAACTCCTACCTCGTCGACGAATACGGTGATAAGAAACACCTGGGCGTCAGAATGATTATCGTATCGACAGTATTCAGTTTGGGTGCATTTTGTGGATCACAAACAGTGCACTATGTAGCCGATAAGATTGGCAACTTTAAAGTACTATACATTGTTCAAGGCACTATCATAGCTACATTTTTGTTCGCATTATGGCTACTCAAGAATCCCATTCCGAAGCGGAATGACGAGGAATCACTGATAACAGATGCGCCTACAGTGCAAGTAACACTGTACGAAGCTGTTGTTGCAAAGTTCAAATATGTCAAAAATGCGTTCAAAATTTTCTACACGTCACGAGAAGGGCATCGAAGAGGGTTTTTGTATGCTTCTTTTGCGGCAAACTTCTTAGATCAGCTTGTCTTTGGTGAAGAGAAAGATCTGCTAGGAAAATATACGCGGCTTGATCCGTTTGATTGGGATACACATGAGTATTCGCATTATAAGTCAATTCGGCCAATTACACGTAAGTATGAACTTTTGAACGAAAAATTGCTAATTTAAGGGTTTTAGAAATCGCGGGAATGATATTTGGTTTGGTAGTTCTCAAAAAAGCTTTAAAAATCCGAGACACTTCAATTATAACCATGACAATTGCGGCAATGGGCGTCTGTTGCCTTCTAATCGGTCTCGCGACATCTTCAACTTTGATTTACGTATCCCTCGCGCCAGATGCACTGCATGGATTACTAAATCCGCTTACTTATACTTTCATTTCATGTCTAGTAAACCCAGATGAGGTAATTTTCTTATGTAAAAGTATCCAAAAAAACAATATAACGTTCTAGATTGGCCAAACATTTGCCATCAGCACAATTGCCGGCAAGATTGCAGGCCTTATACAATCTGCCATTTTAGACAATGTCTATCGAGCTACTCTACAGTGGTATCAGGGATTTGTGTGGCTTTTAATGAGTGGCATAAGCATGGCCGCATCACTTGTCTACCTCTGGGTTCATGTTATTGCCAAACGTGAATCGATTGGAGCGTAAATTGTAAAAGAATTTTAAGTAATAACAAATTTATAAACTTTGATTCAAATGTAAACTATTATTAATAAATTATTGAAGCGCGAAAACCCGAAAAAAGCGAAGCGAGGACAATTACAATTACAAAAACGAACAAAAAAAAGACAGCTTACAATTAGTTACTGAAGATGCCGCCGAGATTGCGCTTCTTCTCACGAGTATCAAGGCGGAGACTGATAAACCGATTGATGAGAAGTGGATCAAAGTCGGACAAGGTCGGAGCGGTTCGAGCCTGCTCCAGATTCTCGGGCTTGACCACCAATAAGTTGCTCAAGGCGGGCAGGGCTTCGAATTGTTTGCGTGTCGCGGGCGAGAGCTCCCAACGTTCGATGCATTGACTGAAAAATCAGCATTGACAGGAGGCTTCGGACATTTATGGCTATAATTACTCACTTGTATTCCTTGACATCTGTGAGCAGGAGCATTCCACCAGGTTCATTGTAGCTGAACGACTGAATGTGCTGTAAAATCGTATTGTACAGACGGGTGCCGAGCTCATTCATAACCGCGGTCAAATTGCTGCCGTCGACGCTTTCGCGGATCTTTTCGCCCTGTTTGGCAAGGTATCGCGTAACGATGCGACAAGCCTAAAAAATTGGATTTGACCTTCATGATTTGTGGTAATGGCGTTTCACAAGGCCGATCCAACAATAATAGTCAGCAAAAAACATACATTGGACGAATCTGTGACGGTGAAATAGTCCGAATCAGGTTTGAAGTCTGTCTTCTTCTGCTCCGTATTCAGAATATACCGCACATACGCAACAAGGACATTGATCTGCCGCTCGAGGCCCATGTTAACACGGTTCTCAACGTGTTGGAGGGTCATATCACGTCGAGTGATGACAGAATCCTCAACAGTGCTGTCCTTGACCAGTGGGTGCAGTGAATCGTCAAACTGTTTCACGAACAAGTGTGTAATCGCGGCAGTTTGTTGTACAACACCGAAGAAGTTGGATGGTGGCTCGGTTTTCGGTTCAGCTGTGGAGATGCCTGTCAAAGCGAGCTCGATGGCGTAGTCGACGTGTTCACGATAGAGGAAGTTGAGCAGGAGATCGAAGAGGCTGTTGGCAACTTGGGCGACTTCTTCCTTCTTGCCTCCGAGGACGCTGCATCGCATGAAGGCGTTCTTTGTTTCTTGGAGGATGTTGATTGCGACTTCTTCGGACAGGAAAGTTTCACCACCGAAATTCTCCACGTTCAATAACCGTGCCTGGATATCACGCTTCAGCTCTTGAAACCCGCCGGCTTGGATGTTTCGCTTTTGATGGCCTTTGCTATCGTAGTATTGGCCGAGGATGCCACGGCACTGCTGGGAGATCAGTTCTCGTTCACGTTTTGAATAGTCGCTCAGATAGGGTGCGAATACAGATCGAGTTAAGACGTTTAGGAAGTTTGGATCAGAATCGCATTTGAACTTTTGAAGTTGGGATTGCAGTTTGACAGTTCTGAAAACCGTTTTTGCCATCCCCTGTTAACACAATTGATCAAAAACATACTTTGTATAAACCTCGTACAGATACTGAAGATAATTATCGTTGTCTTTGTCGTATTCTTGAAGCTTGGCGCTGACAGTTTCCTGTAAACATCCGGTCAGACAGCTGTTGCAATTCGCAAATCGAGTTCAACAAACCTGAAGTTTGCCATGAAAGACGTTCAGGACCAGCTTCCCCATAACTTGTTGGGGCTTCGGGAAGATTTCTTCAATCATAGGCTGGGTCTTTTCACACAGCATGAGGATGTCGTCGAAAACGCTTCCAGACCGGAAGGCGCCGTTTTGAACACGCTCAATAAACGCATCGAGACATTCGCTAAATCGCTTGAATTCGGACAGGATGAGAGCAATTTCACGCATCTTCTGGCGGTTGTGGGACTTGATGAATTCCTCTATCAACAGCTTCTCTATCTCCTCGTACTTGTGAGCGATTCGCATTTGGACGTTGGCAAACTTGTCGCGGGCTAGTTCCTGGGAGATCGAGGAGAGTTTTTGGATCATTTCGGCGGATTCGAGGAGCTGGAATTTGGAATTCAGAAGTCAGATTGATAAAGTTGAGTTTTGATAGACTTACACGATCAGGGTCAGTAAAAACCGGCGAATGCAACGGCTGATCAGCCAGAAACTCGTCAAAGTGCTGCATCAGTTGCAAAGCTTCAAAGGCACGGGCCCTCGGGGCATGGACAGATTCCAGCTGATCACCAAGATGGACGACTTTCGTGAATACGGACTGCATAGTGCTGTCGAGGTGCTTCAGACGTTCCAATGCTTCAGCATTCTTGTCGTGGAGGATGGTCAGTTCGTCTTGGACGCCTTGCTTTTCGACGTTGTGTTGTTGATCGAGAATGTTCAATTTGCCCTGTAATTGAATCCATTACTATTGAACTGACCAAAAACTTCAAATCTCACTTGAAACTGTTCACTCAACAACTGCAAACTGCCAATTTCCTCCTCAAACTTCTTCATCAAATGAGTCGCATCAACATCCTCCGGGCCATTGCCGATGCGCCATGCCAGCCGTTCAACGAAATCAGTGGCATCGAATGGATCTTGCTCCAAATCTTCTATATACGTCGCGAAATATGGCTGATGGCTCATCCTAAACGCATAACTTTGGTTAAACGACCAAACAGCATGAGCATAAGATAAACAGTTTGGTTGTCAGACCACTTTTCCAATCGATCAATCACCAAATATAAACAGATTTACACATTTTTATACACATTCATTGTTTGGTAAGCTATTATAATGACTATGGCACTTATTGAAGGAATACATTGGCTTTCAGATATATAAAAAGTTTAACAGACTAGGAAATTATTGGACTGACATTGTGAATGTACTGGACTTTGACTAGCTTGGGTTATATTTACATTTAGTTATCAAAGAAGAGAAGTGGGAACATGCCGATGAGGCATCCAACGACTAGACCTGAGGCTCGTGCAACATTGTTAGTGATGCGAACTTGGGAAGATTCGAGTTGCTCCGGGGTTAGTTCCGGCTGCTTGAAACCCGCTCTGAATACCATTGCTTCGACGTAGTGAGCTAGGCCAACGCCGGCCACATCGGATAGGATATTGCCCAAAGCAGCGGCGGCCATGGTGGAGATGCACAGAATGGAGCCGAGATACTGATCAATATACTCGCCAGCGAGGATGAGTATCATGTTGTCGAGAATTCCGAAGCCAACAAACGGCATCATCTGCACGATGAACAGCTGCCTGCTTTGACCGGGCGTCAATTTCACTAAATCGCATCGCATGGGATACGTTCAGGAAAAAAGATAAAGCTTACCCCTGACGCTTGTTTTCCCAGCTTCAGGTTCATTCAAAGCATCAAGGAGAAGCTTCTTTTCATCGGGACTGAATTGACCGATAACCGTTCGTGCATCGTCCAAAGTGTGAACGTGGACATGGCTCAGGTGCGTAACGACACTCGAGGTCGTCGAGCAGCGTGCCGCGAGGGCGATGTGTGGTCGGCAGCGAAAGAGCTGACCATTGCTGCCCCGAGAAAACGTTCTCGCAATGGTCAGATATTGCTGCCAACGAGCAGGCATGACACGCGCTGAAAGTCGTATAATGTTAACGTCAATCCTGATGACAACCACATGCAGATTGTAATAAACGAAAACGCGTAAATCGTTGAAACACGGAAAACAGATGGCCGCCACATGATCGAATATTCTGTTGCCACTGGCGATACACTCGCAACAATGAAAGTCACAAACAATGCAGTGTTCGCGGTGGGAGTGCACTTGTGCGCTGTGTGCACACATGTGTAAAACTGCAGTCAGTGCTCAAATTTTGTGAAATTAAAATTTGTTAATTTAATTTTTTTTAATTACTTTGAATTTGTCTTCTTGTATTATGTTAACAACTAAAATGCTGTTAGAGATGCTTAATTATACTAATTTCAATGCATTTTTATCGTTTTCAAAGCCTAAAATTTAAAAATCCCAAATATTGACAATACCTGTTTTACTTTTTATCCGACTTGCAATATCTCACCCCCTACTTACATGAATGAAAACATTAACCATTCAAAATGTATGAAATGCATAGGTTGTTATGACCCAAATAAATGGTACGTTTGTCACAACTGCCGTTGGCAACGATAATCGGGTACAGCTGGGGGTGTCTGGGGCTTGAAATCTCGTGTAAATCTTTATGGATTTCATGCTTTTATGACGCTGCAAGCTGTTTTGAATAACTTTCAATCCGGCTTTCGAAGTAATCCAATCATCAGAATGCTACTCATGTTGATTCAGACACTTTTGCTTCGTAATTTGTGTTTTACAAACAGAAAAACAACAGTCTGTAGCAAAACAAAAATCTTTAAAAAAACAGTAAGTTGGGTTGATCTTTCGAGCGCGTCAAAAAAGGAAGTAATTGAACGCATCGTTTCATTTAAAACCGCATTTTTTAGAAATCTAACATACAGATCTGTTTCAAACTCCGGTTTTTATTACTTTTTAAATGCCGTGATACCATATCACCAATTTGTGTGTTGATTGCCTACTCATAGCTCAATTTCGTCAAAATTAGCATTTCCGTTTGAAAGAAAATCTGCCTGCCTTCCAAACAAAGCCGCCGCCTACATCAAGATTCCAATCTGTCTTACGTAAACATGACCAGACCACAAAAAATCGAGTCGAACTGTCTCGGTCACGACTCGACGGCTTCCTGTGCTCGCATCTGTGTTTGCTCACCAGTTTCATTGCTTTTTCCAATGCCATCGCGAAGCCTAAAAACCTTTGCCTCCTTGTGCATATGGGATATTTGTTGTTTTGTGTCGAAGGAACCGCAGCAATGTCTTGAGAATCAAGCCCTTTTCTTACGTTATTTGTGTTCTTTTGTTATTTTTTATCGGTCGCTTTTTGTCGGTGACTCTGTCTCTCACGGAAAATTTTCTAAATATGATTGAATGACAGAGGTGTGATTGATCATTTTGACGAATACATTTCGAATGTGTATGTCTTTCGTGGATCACGGCCTCCTCACACCTTGTTCCAAATCATCGGCGTCGTCAGTGTCCGTCCTTTTCTGATGGATGGCCCAGTGACAGCCCAAATATCACCTTTACGATAGAATGAGGCATATTACAGTATAATATCAATGCCCCAGGGGTGCATTGCTCTTTGTCCACACAACGTAAACGTGGCTACCCTTTAAATTGTGAACTTTTCTATGAATTTTGTCGAGTAATACACTTTTTTGTATTCAACCTGGTGTATTAGCCAAAGTGCTTTGCGTGTTGAGAAAGAACAATCCAATAGTGATAAGTAAAAAGGGTGACAGTAGTCCATGGCATGAAACGACAAACGACCCGGATGGCTATTGTTCCCCATGGAGGTGCGATAGGCACTGCACACGCATACCAACACGTTTCCGTACTTCTTGCTCCGTGGCTCATTCAAATAATTTGCTTCCCTTTCAAACGAACCGGTCCAATCTCGACTTTTTTGCATCGTAAGTTGCTCCATTAATTAACTGACATTGTCCTCGTGCATGGCACAGTCAATTTTTTTGTTAGGCCTCCGAGAAATGCCTTCTGAACAGAAGAACCGATAACGATGGACCACCCCTTTTCGAATGTATGCCTAAGGGTGGGTCGAGACTAGCTTTTCCTTCCCACCCCTTTTTTAGTCTGTCCCCAGCTTCAAGCGCGACAGCCGGGGCGTTGTCCCCTGGTTTAAAGGCGATATATGACATCGTCAGGGCGGTGCGTTGAACTCGTGGACACGCAAAGTCTTCACGGGAGGGGGGACGAGTAGAGAAAGTGAGAGCGGTTTGTTCGGCACAGCTGAGTATGTGAAGAAAAAAGAAGAATGAAAAAAAGTAAGGCCATGGAGTCGCTCATTGTGACTCCAGGAGATCATCGTCACGTCGAATGTGTGTTTGTTTCCGTACCCTTGAGGCTAAATAGCTCTAATTTTATCCATCTCAAACGGACACTGGGGAGCACCACCGTAATTAGGGGTCACGACACTTTGCGACTGCTTCAATTAATAATGTCCCTGGTCGGCGGTGTCCTCAGGACATACATAACCGCGTCCTTTTTTCGTTTTCAACTGCTTTGCGTATGTCTCTGTTTCTAAGTTTTTAAAAAAACTTTTTTCGAAAGTCTGCCTTGTCCTGTCCGCACTTTCCGCATGCAATGCACTATGAGTTGACGAGTGAGCCGTGCTTTACGTGGATCTGATGGGTAAAGATACACTTGCCTGGCAGCAAGCATCAATCCATCGCCCAAAGCCATTCCCCCTCGATCGTTGTTGTTATTGAATTATTCGGACAAGCAAGCTCACGAGACCCACTTGCGGCTTTCACGTTCCGCGCAAACGCCGACCTCCCATTCCGACATATTTTTTGTAACATCTCTTTTTCGAGTACCTCGCGACCGCGTCATTGTACCCCAGAACCAGTAGTGAAATCGTGTCTGTTCTGTTTTCTGTCCCCCACTTCCAACGTCTCCTGACTGACTAATTCCGATCGATTTCACAAAAAACTTCAGAGCTCATGCTGTCTTAATCCCTGTGATCAACGAGTCTCTAATAGCGTTACCAGCGCCTTTTCATCAACAACATGCCGTCCATCGTGACACTTTTTGCCGTGCCGTTAATCCTGCTCTATCAGTTGGTTGCCGTGAGCGTCGCAGAAGTATGTCCTGTGAACGCAGACACTGTTGCAAAGTTACTTTCGGCCACAGCGGGCACCTCTCATCGCAAGTCATGTCCCGACTTCAAGGATGATGCCGAACAAGTAGCGTGTTGTCCGTCCGCAATCACACCGGGTACCTTTTATTGTTGCACAACCGAGAAACGGGCCGAGCTAGATGCCGAAATCGCCGCTGAAGCAAGACGACTCTTCTTCCGAAAGTAAGTTATTTACTCTTTTACGCGGCCACTCTACGTGCTACTTTACTTCTTTAACTATTTATTTCCCTTTGCTGTTTCACTCTAAGCCTAGGAAGTGCCAAAAAAGCGAAAAAGCGCAACGGATTTACTATCGAAAAGCGCTGTTGAACGCAGTATTTATTAATCTGTGCCTTATCAATTGACACGAGAAAGGATTCCCATTGCCATAGAGAAGCAAATGCTAGGAATAGAGTCTCGTGTGCATGGCTCACTGACTGAATAATTGATGTGCGCACGTTTTTAGTCTACTTCAGAAACCGCCTTAATGAACGATCTAACCCTATAGCGTGTCTAACGTAAGCTCTCTGCGCTTCCGGCAATTCAGACGCACGGGCATTACAGATCCCCTCTTTTGTCATTTTTTGTGGAACGTTTCCGTTGTGCCGTTAGGGCAACTAGTGACAATCCTGCAAATACCATTGTTTGCTACTGGTGGCGTCATTACTTTATGGACTCTAAACTTAACTTGGGTTTGGTTAGAAATTTAAGTTGAAGAGTCGCCGCATTATGGGGGTTGTTGTTTTGTCTACAGCAAACCCTCCGGTCGAGTTTCGACCATCACCTTATTGCGCCAAAACATGTATTCATTTACTTCTTTTTCCAGCTGCTCGGGGAAGCAAAAGAAAAACAACCAATTTTCTAACTTATAATGACAGTTACCATGTAATTTTGTAACCAGGAAAACTTCATTCACTGATTGTGTAAAAAATCCTTTTTGCTGAGATAGCATTGCTATTACTGGATTGGTATAGGCTTTTGAACAGTAATAACATGCGTATAGGTGCCTATCTTGCGCGGGGCAATTATTTGTAACGATTACGCATAGACAAATGCCTATGTTGTTTGACTTGGTTGGATAAAGTTACAATTACTCCATTATTAGCCTGTGTTGAACGAGAATCAATCAACACGGCTAATGGCCGTCGTTTTCGGCGAAATACTACTTTATAATGTAGAAAGCACTTTATGTTTCATGGCCATAGGAATGTGCTAAGGTTAAAAGCGAGCTCGTTTCACTTCTTTTTGCCGTCTTGGGGCAGGTCAGTCGTTCGTTGCATGGCAAAAAGTGAATTGAGACAAAAGCAGCGCCATCTTAATAGGCTAACCGAGACGTGCTTTCGCATTCGGTCAAAGCAAGCAACCATGACCGCCGACGGTAGTTGTTCTGCTTTTTTTCATTCCTCCCGACATGACTCTAAAAATTTATCACATTCTTCCTGCTGTTTTTGGTGGCCTGATTCCATGATGCCGTTGGTTGGAATCGGGGCACTTTTTTGCTCCTAACTGACTTCTGTGGTTCGTTTTCTCGATTTGACGTAGTGTCCTATGGTTGCTGCATGCATTTGGACAAATTACATGGCACACCAAAAAACACGACCGAGGAAGTCTACGACAATGGCAAAAGCTCGCGATGGACTCCGGGAGCCTTCCAAATTTCATTACGCAAATTTTTGCTCTTTCTCGCTGACAGTGGCGGCAGTATCTTTTTTTTCGGGGACATCTTTGGACTGGAACAAGTACGACGTCGGGGCCATTGTGTGAATGCATGGAAATGACACACGAATGTTTCACTTTGGGGTGCAAAAGAAAGGTCTGCCCCGGCGCCGATGTACTTCCATGCTTAAGATTTTTTGGTTTTTTACTTTAGTATTTGCATGATTTCGCAGTCTTTCGGGGCCCTGATACGAAGAATGAAGGAATGACGCTCACAAGAAGCTTATTTTCCTAATGCTGTGACAATCTGATTTTATTTAAAGAAAAAACACAATTACATTATTTTTGGGGATGTAGTCTGTTAAATTTGCGAAACTAGTTTAATGGCACACATTGCATCGCACTTTTGGTGTCTTTAAAGGACACTTTATTGATGGATAAATTGCTGATAATACCATTTCCGCATTTTGTTGCACCACTTTGTCGATGCTCGCTTGTTCGGTCGCAATCAAGCGCCCTTGCTCGTCGAGGTGCCGAGCTTGACACTTTTCTCATTGGACTTGTCTCGGCCTCACATCTCGGGTTTCAACGACGCTGCCCGTACTTTGTTGAAAGACTTAGCTTCGCACATTTTACATTGTCAAATTGAAAAAAATCTGTTTCCGACACTCAACAACAAAACAGAACACTCGCTCAGGGAATACCAAAATCCCAACACTCTCGTTCTCAAAAATTTTTGTCATCTGGAGCGTCAATAAAGGCGCGAGTGAAATTGAAAAATGGAATTCCGAACAAAATCTGGCCTAGGCGCAAATGAGCAAATTGAATTGAATTGCGCGTGTACCCTCCCAGTGGGAGCATCCACAGTGTTGGTCGGTTGAGGGACGACTCTTCCGGGAGTTGAAAGATTTGAAGGGTAAAAAAGTTTGAAAAATGAATGCTGCTTGGTCGTTTTTGATACAGAATCACGGGGTGACGCCTGAAACAATTTCCGTTGTGTCGGGACGGACGAGGGTTTGCGCAATGAGCAATACCCTCAATTGAAAAGGCGTCGAATAAGCACTAGCAACACAACCTGAAGTATCTTCTCATCGACAAGAGACCGCTGGACACAAACGTGATGCATACGGAAGTTGCAACTTCCGTTTTCTGGTTGAGTCATACTTTTGTATTCTCCGGTTTCTCATATTGAGGGGATTCTTTTTTGCTGGGTGTTTATTTTTAGTCATTGTTTTAAGATTATTGTCAACGTTTGTCTAATTATGTAGTGATCATTGAAATATTTCAACAGCATGAAAAAACTTACCACGCAAATGAAGAAACGCAATGCAACGGAGAAAAATATAAATGCATCGGGACAATTATAGAAACAAAATACTACGTACGCAACCAGACTTAATGACTTTCAAATTATTTCAAAAAAAAAAACAGCACATAGATTTGACGACATTTAAACAGTGCAAATATATTCTAATGAATTACATCCTTGTTTCAGTCACATGGCACACATCATCATCGGAAGTATCGTCGCTTTCATCCTTTTCATCATCATCGCCTCATTTATTTGTAAACGCGTCAGCTTCTGTCCGATGTACTTACAGAAGTCATGTAAGATTCAACAGAAACAGTCTTCCTCAGATTGTATGAACGATGAAATCTTTTTTAGTACATGCGCCATCATCACAGATTCTGTCACGCTACCGTCCAGTCGACACACTGCCTCCAAAACCGCCATCCGTATATGAGGGTTTGTTTTTAAGTTTGTTTTTCCAAGCACTCTCACAGCAAAAATGTCATTCACTTTTTTGGATATAATAGTACTCAAAATAACCGATAACAACAAGTTTGACGACACACTATTGATATAAAAAGTCGTTGTGCGAAACCGCATCATGACTTTGGCTATTTGTGTTATTTTCAAGGACTGTGGACTTTCTTTGTTGTTTTGTCCTATCTTTGTCGAGTCTTCATTGTCTCCATGAAAAATGGAGTCAATACTGGCGCCATTTTGGTTGTCATTAACATTTTGATGACTATTTTATAAACAAAGCCACGGTGACATAGATACGAATTGGCGTCTCATTGTCGGTAAAATAGTCGCCATTGGATATGGCATTTTGAAACAAAATTGGTGTTCCTGTTTTAAAAAAGTCCAACTAACAATAGCTGGGATGCTGCTAGCCTGCATAAACGGAACATAATGCTTTTGCTTGCATTTGTAAGTGTAAACTGTTGTCAGTGTCGGTTCTTATATTCATGAATTTTCTGCTTTCGGGTGGAAAAGGGATAAAATTCAAAGATAGAAAAACAAATTTGCATAAACGTAAAAAATCCGCATTTTTTATACAAAAAATGAGACAGAGCAAAGAATGACATTCTGTTTTCAGCACCACCACCATATGACTTCACCACTGCCCGACCTAGTCATCAGTTTTTAAACAATCAACGTGATCACGACTGGAATTGCCTCATCGAGAATGAAATCAACGATGCAAGAATTATCGACAGAGCTCATTAATCAACGACCGAACTGCTGGAACGATTACTGTGAATACATACTGCATAACTACGGGCTTAATTGAGAATTTCTGTATGCGGAACTTCTCTTGCGATGCTTTACTTGTCTATCTTCTCTGAAACAGTTAAACTGCGCAAATTTGTTAAAACTTGCTTCCTAGTTTGCCCTTACTTTCAATTGCTGTACATACGGTCAACATTGTTTCGTCTCTTGTGAAACTCGCCTTTAAATTGCTTCAATTTTGATTAAAATTCATTAAATGCCTTATTGAGACCATGTTTGATTGACAATGAAGATTTTTAATTATAATTTGGAAAGTTACACGCTAGTTATGGAGTACCGTCGAGACAAGTTTTCTGTGATCATTTCATATTGGGCGCCGTTTCGGTAACAGTCACGATAGCCATTGGCGTGGACGACATCTATGTAGCGTTTGGCTTTACTGGGGAAGAGAGAGTCGCCGTCATATTTGAAGTTGTAGAAGAAAATTACGGAGTTTTCTTTGAATTTGAGGTGTTCGGCTATTTCGATTTCGAGGTCGGTTGGACCTTGTGCTTTTTCGGTATGCTGAAGTTGAAAATTTAGTTTGGGAAGATAATGAAAATGAGTCTACTTACCTGTTTGAGCGTAGGATACATGACATTGTCAACATGCGCGCCACTGCCACCCCAAACAACGGGAATAATCTGATGGATTCGAACCTTCTCTTTAGTTATAGTTTCAGAAAGCAATTCAGATAATGCCGATCCAGGCGGAATTATACCTCCTTCGATCTTCCCGGCTGCTCGAACAATCCGATCATAATCATCACGAACAACATGCGGCACAAAGTTTCCAACAGAATCCCGACATACTAGAGGTTCCACCAGCGGAATCGCAAATTTAATGTCCTCAGAAGGTGAAATCATGCTCACGTACTCGTGAAAACAGCAAGTGTGAATACTGAACTGACCTGGCCCTCGCAAATGTGAGAAACTTAAGATCCGCCCGACGGGGAAGTAGGAGTCATTCGACAGGCGGTACATCCAACATTAATCACGGCTTGCCTCAAAGCTGTGAGACTCATTAAAGTAACTCACAATTGAGCTTGCCGCCACTACGTTTTTCTGTTGCTTGACCGCCAAAGATCACCATCAGAACAACACCCCACCCAATCCGAATTAACACATGTTATCCGTTTATTCAAAGGTTGTTGTGTTACATTTCCCTACATCCCAGCAATTAGCTTCCCACTTTACATGTTTTCAAAAACAATGGAAATAAATAGAGAGGAGTATTTACGGAAATAGGCCGAACGCGTGGCCAGGATGATCGGCATGTCCGGCAGCATCGTGATCATGTGTTTCAGGCTGTCCTGCTGGATTTGGCCGGAAAAAGCGTCCTTGACTATGCTTATGATATTTATGGGCTTCCGGAAGTTCGTTTTCGTTGTGCAAATTAGACTCCTCCTCTTCCTCGGTTTCCTCACCACCCAGGATATGCGGGGATAAGATCTGCAAGTATGTGTTATCATCAGATTGCCAATGTCGAATGTACTCTGACCTCGATAAGCATACGTTCACCACTCAAGATACGCGGTGAAAGAATGTTCGGACTAAGCACTAAAATGCTGTTGGCCTCGGGCGAAGCTATTCGTGGTCCCATTATGTCTGTAATAAAAAGCTTTGAAAAGACACTTTGTGATTTCATAAATGACTCACTTGGCGATAAAATTTGTACCCCGAAGGCTTCAGGACTCAAGATATGTGCCTCCATAAATTGCGGTGATAAAACTTCAGCTGTGAAAGCTTCGGGGGATAGAACGTAGGCCACGAGGGCGCGGGGTGATAATACTTCCGCCCCGAAGGCTAGAGGTGACAAAACTCGAGACAGTAGTGCGGCAGGGCTCAGGATTGCGGGTTGAAAGGCGCGTGGTGATAAGATATCGGTCTAAAATTACCAAAATGCAGAAATGTTGGAAAAGTCTAGCTAACTACAGTACATTTAACACTTCCGGGACAGCTAACTCAGTAAAGAACGCATGAGGTGACAAAATTATAGCTTCAAGAACGACAGCTTCGTTGATTCTGTTTAGAAAAGCCCAGGGTCGCAATACGTTCAATGCAGGCCACAGTTCTTCAGTTGGGTTTGTTCCTCCAGGTTGCTCTTGGCGTTTGAATCGCGCATTTTGATCTTAAACAGACTTTTAACTTGAATTTTAATTGCCATTACATACTCAAATTGACTTCCAATTCAGCCAACTGCCGTATATCGCTCTCCAACTTCTTTTCCCGCTCAAATACCGACATATCAGCAGACTGCCCGACAACATCACCAAATCCGTCAAGCACTAAAACACACAGTTAACAAAGCCTGACCAACCCCAAAACACTAACTTGAACTTTCATAGATCAACGCCATTTGCTCAGGCTGCAAATGCGCATATCCAGTTAATCGTAGCTGTTCCTGCTGCGCAAAACTCAATGTTTCTTTCACATACGCAAACTTTCTTTCAAGCTGTTCCATTTCTAATATCGCTGGATAGACCTTTTGTTCCATGTGTTCCAGATGTGGTAATATATTTGTCACAACATTCGTCAGCTTTGGTCCAGCTCCGCTCAACTCGAGCAATAATTCCAAAAGTTCATGCTTTTCATTATCATTTGCTTGCAAAGTCTGAAAAACCAAATGCTTGCATAGCGAGTTCAAAGGTTCACTGCCTACCCGTAAAATTTGTGGAATAGAAAGCACTCCATCATCCTCAAATGACAGCAATGAAGGCGACATTAAGTTTGGTTTACGTTTGCTTGGCCAAAAAGACAAAACACGCGGTGAAAGCAATGCAATGTTGGTATCCTGAAAGTTGTGGATTATATAATAAGAGGCAATGAAAGATTACTTACCTTTATTTTTGACAAAATATTGAAAAAGTCATCGAAAGGTTGACGACTACTCGCATCTTCCGTCATTTCATAACGAACGGCAGACCGTTTTTTACGAATAAACTCGGTGTTATCGGCATTTACCCGTTCCATGTAACTTTTGCACTTTTGAAGTAACCTTGTGTACACATGTAATTTATCCAGATCTGCTAGGTATTTGAACTTTGGTGCTAAAGTAATCAAAGAATTACTAACATAGATAACTAAAACCTACTGGTATCGCGTTTTACACGTATTTTTTCTTCATAAAAATCTTTTATTGGTTGTAAGTCTTTGTATTTGTACTCTGTAGGCGCTGGTTTTGAACTTAATTGTGGAGAGGGTAGGAAGATACTTCCAATATCTTGAAGAAACTGTTGTTTCCTTTCTTCATTACGAGCTTCCTCTGTCATTTCGGACTTTGAAGTATCGGTAATCATGTTATTTTTAACGTCAATTAACATGACCACACAGCGAGCTAACCTGACAGGTGTTTTAGCATCACGTGAACATTGAGAATAAATAAGTTTTTCGAAATTCGGAAAGTTTGGCATTGCCATTATTGATTTTGCTTTTACCTAAAAGTTGAATATACATATCAAAAAAGATACTATGTAATGATCCTACCCTTAACAAAGCCATTAAAGCGCTCCGATGCAAATATGAATTAACATTTCCCATGTCAAGAGAGTAAAACATGCTGTTTGGCGGTGTGGCACTGCCGTTAATCAGCAAAAAACAAAAATTGAGGTAGAACAATAAAGTTAAATGAAAGACGGAGATAGGCATCACCGGTAAAAGAACGTTCCCATGACGCATCAATTATAGTTCCGAAATAACCGTACAACGTTGGTTGATTGACATAAACTCAACACAAATGGTACGTGCTCCTGGTTGGACAAAATACTGGACACTCGAATGTAAACTATGGAAAGTGAAACCTATTCCGGTCAGCACTGGCAGATCAACCTGACCAGTGCCCTCTAGAGGACGAAAATGGGGCCGCCCGCGTTGGGATTATCTGTTGAAACTCACACGCCGCATTAGTACTGACCCTAGTGGGCTCAGTCCACCCTGATCATCCAAAACTGGAAAGTGAGTTCTGAAGATTCTAGACATGTTTGCAGACTAGATGAAAAAATGTTGCATTGCAAAAAACTGTGACTCATTATTTCAGTTCATTTTTATTAACTACTTTTAAAATCCAATTAATAACGACAGGCTTAATTGGATATTATTTATCCATTAATGGTGACGCCATTGGGGGTGGTCACGATGATGTTCGGCACCGGAGACGCAACGGCGGTGTGGCCAATGGCAATGTAAATGTTGCCCCTGCGGCCGTAGCACAGCGCAACCAGAAACAAGATCACCAAAATGATGAGGATGAAGATGAGTTGGTTGGCGGACAAGGTGTTGGCATCGGCGAAGGCAGCGGGGGCATTCGTCGTGATGGGGATGGTGGTGATCGTGGTCATGGTGTAGTCGTCGTCGCTGGAATCGTTACAATGTTATATTTTACGTAAACTAACTAAAACTTACAAACGATTCTTGAAACGTTTAAGGAACTCCAACGGGCTTTTTGGTGCCATCTTAAAAACGATATTAAATGAATAATGTTAAAAAAAGGCACATAACGCAGTAACGATGACAAAAGCAATGGGGCTCTTCAACCGTCGGCAGCGATTGCGTGATTTGATTGATTTGGGCTGCGAAAAATGTTGAACAAAGAAGTAGTCCTTTCTCTATTGCCTGCCTGTCTGCCACAGTTTTTACATGCCCGGCAAGCTTTTTCTGCAAACGAATCTCAGAGATCTTGGTGATAATAAGGAAACCATCTGTTCAAACTGCATTTCAAATGCAAAGTGCCAGTTTATTGTAACATCACCAGTTAAAAAAAAGTGAGTAAAAGTGTGCAAATTTCAATGCAAAAAAATGTGACCGCTGCAGTTCCGAACTCGATTAGGGGGGGGGGGGGGGGGGGGGGGGCAACTGCAACGAAAAAACATAGTTTTATGGCACCTTTTACGTTAATCGTAGCCATCATGTTTAGAAAAGTATTGGCGATTTAAACTGATCCACACAGTCTCCGCCTATATAAGGAAAACTAACGTGGTTTCTGTAGAACTTTTGAACCAATGACTGCTTTTTTTTTCTGTTTTCCCACTTTCCTTAGATTGGGCCAAAAGTTGAAAAAAAGTTTTGACCCACCCAAAATTCGAGTAATAAAAGTGGTAAAATTACGATTAAGTGAAAAACACGTTTTGCATACTGACAAGTTGGCCAGGAGTTAGGGGTCTCATGTGAAAGAGCATCAAATTCTGAGTCTAGCGCCCCACACTTGCTTCAGACGAAGTTCAACGGCTAATGAGTTATGGCCTTATTAAGGTGCGCGATTTCGACGAAAATCGCTGTTTTGGCAATCACCAAAATGTCAGTACCTGGGGGCTCCTGGCAAAATCATCGGACAGGGATACGCTTTTGGACTTAAGCTAACAACATGTTAGCGCAGTCCGCTTCGCAGTTTGGGCCAAATCCAATCGGTACGAACATAGTTATGGCTTATCAAACTTTTAATAAGCCCAAAAGACGCCTTTTTCTCAGGGGGCGTGGCATTCAAATTTTGGGGCATTGAAAAAAAGATTCCCAATCAGAATTTAACGCTGAATACGATTTTGCAAACAGAATCTCTGCATCTGTATTTTTTCGGATTCTATTCTCACTTTTGTGACTAACAATAAGTATAGAAGCATCATTTGCAACTGACGGAGCAAGCCCTTTGTGAAGAGGACCGGCCGAAGGCCGGTCCTTGCAGCAAAGGAGCGAAGCGACCCAGCCGCAAGGCTGGGTTGGTAAGTTTGGTAAGTTATGTTTTTTGTTGTTCACTTGGAATGCCATAGAGCTTCCCCGCCAATCCTATCTAACTAACGAAAACAACATATTTTATATATGGCCTCAGGCCGTACGCCACGTGAAGAAACAATTTTTTACTAGATTTAAATTATGCCCAACTTGCAACGAACTCTGATGAGATCCCGAAATTGAAATGGAAGTTAATCGAAATGCAGGAGTCTGGAACCTGTCCTAAATTAGAATACCAACTGCACGAAATACAGTCTCCCAGGATGGCAGAAGTTTATTGTATTGAAAAGTGTCAGAATGGCCACAGGACCCTCGACGACGCAATCCGAAGCATCTGTGGTTTGTACCTTTTTAAAAGCTATTGCAAAGCTTAACATTTTAGAGTCATTCGAAGAAGGCAACAGTTTCGACGAACAGCAACGATATGAGTACCTCGGCACAAGTCAGTACGAGTACGGCGGCACCACCGGCGCCAGCAGCCCCTCAGGACGACAAGTTCTTTGCGACTTTGGGCATGAGTGGCGATCGACCGGATCCGGAACCGATGATTCAAAACATTTGGAACTACATTTACAACTTTATTGATCAACCGCCACCTCAATATGCTGCTAAACCGGTAAACAGTTTATGCTTTGACAATTTAAGAGGTTGGATTCCAGACGTTACAAGTGTTGCGCGAAGGCCATCGAATCCTGCGATCCGAGCCGACAGTCGTTGACGTAACAGGCACAGTCTGTATAATTGGAGGCGTCCACGGCCATGGAGATAGTCTGGTGACACTGCTAAGCCATTGCGGGATGCCGCCGGCCACGACGTACGTGTTTCTGGGCTGCTTCAGTGGCCAGGGATTCGCGCCGCATGAAAGTCTATTCATGTTGATCGCGATGAAAGTGCGCTTTCCGAAGCATGTGTTTTTGTTGAAGGGCTGTTTCGAGGACGCCGAAGTGCTAAAAGTAAGTGCCATCAAAACTGCAAACACTCATAACATGTCTGTTTTCTAGGGCCAAGACTTCATCGCGGGTCTCCGCCGCCGCGGCCTCATGGAAGACGCCCTCGTCTGGGCCTATCTCGAACAACTTCTGACTGCCCTGCCCTTGGCTGCCGTTCTCAATGACAACTACCTACTCGTCGCCGGCGGCATCGGCCCAGAGCTCGTGAAACACGGCATCAAAGAGCTTCGAAAAGTGGAACGGCCACCCCGCCTGGCGTCCCATATTCTGATGACCCTCGAATGCCAATGGGCGTGCCTCAAACCGCCGACATCTGGGCCCCACAGCGCTGAAGAAGAAACCTTCAACGACGGATCGCCAACTTTTACCTGTGAAATGGTCTCCCAGTTTTGCAAGGACAACAAACTTCGGATGATCAAGCGCAGCCGACAAATCGTAAATGAAGGCATTTTGAACTTTCCGGAACAACTCCTTACTGTGTGGTCGCCCGTGTCTTTCTTGGATAGCTTTAGGAATGGATCAGTTGCTCTGAAACTGAACGGTGACACGGGGAAGGCGTCGATTACAAGGTACAAGACTCACGACGAAGACCCTAAGAGTTTGGATGATACGAAGCCGCCGGCGGGAAGGAATGCGATGGTTTTGTGATTTTTGAATTTTAACTTGTTTTTCATTTTTAATAAAGCGTATACAAAACATGTGGAATTCAAACTGTTAATTTCGATAAAACAATAATGTAAACGGCAGACACGTAAATCGTTGTCCCGATTGATCGCCGTTTTTTGTTCCACTGTTGCACCGCCCCACAGCGGCCATAGTCGCGGACAATTCGAGGCGCGCGCGTCGGTCGAGTGCATTTTTTGCAACTTTTATTACCAACGTAATTTTTGGAATTTAAACATCATTTCTTCGCACTTTTTGATGATATTATGTTAATTCAAGTGTTTGGCGTTTTTTTGACACCAAGTAGAACCGAATCAGAAAAAGTTCAAGTGCCAAAAATCACCTTCGAAAAGAAGGCATACTGTAATTCGTTTTATCAGACTTCCGAGTCAAAAAACTTATCCCGAGCTATATACCATTCGATTCAGCGCATTTTTGTTAGTCGAATGGCTCATATGAAATATCTTAATTCTAGCAAAACTAAAATCGATAAAAAAATATTATGACAAAAAAAAGTGTTTTGCATTTGAATCAAAATTAAGGTTCTGACTGATGATGTTACATTAGACAAACATGAAATTAGTCCAATTAGTTAAAAAAATCTCCTTTTTTGCAAAATTAATTATGTCGATTTCGGCACTACTAGAATCCCAGTGATTCATATGAACAAATCGACTAACAAAAAAGCGGTGAATCGAATGGTATATAGCTCGGTATAGGTTTTTTGACTCGGAAGTCTGATAAAACGCATTGAAATATCACCTAGGGCGTTGTCTTTGCGCGCGGCTTACGGTACCTCAAAATCGATTTTTTTGGTCCCACCGGATGTCAAAATAACGCAAAACACTTGAATTAATACAAAACAGTCAAAAAGTAGGAAGAATCAATGTTTGAATTTGTAAAATTACGTTTGTAATAAAAGTTGCAAAAAACGCACCCGCCGGTCGCCGAACAAGCGACCGACCCGAATTGTCCGCTCGCAAGGAGAGACCCTGGCCACTGTGCGCCCTTTGAGGTTCGTCGAATGCTCTGACAACGAAAGCGCGCGCTGCGAATGTTTCATTTCGAATCTTTCTGACTTTCACCCGCTGATTTGAGATTTCCTTTGATTGCTTGCTAAAAAGCTTTTGTTTTCCTTTGTTTCTGGACTTCTTGATGCAGAACCTGTAACTAACTTGCCATGATTTGTCCAAATCAGCGTCAAAAATACGTTTGCTTTTCAAACTTGCCTTTTGAACGCGTTTGTCCCCTCGATTTTCGCGCTCAATAACCAAAGGTTACTCGTCGCGTCTCTTTGTTCACTAGTTTAGAGTCCCTCGTGCTCTTTAATTTATATAATTTACGTCACGCATCCATTTCAGGATCCATCCTCCAATCACAATGGCCGAGATCGCTTCCATCGATGTTTCATCCCAAGACAGCGTCGACACGACCACCTCCATCGCCGACGAAACAGCTTCCTCGCCCCAGCCAGAGCCTGCATCCGCCGATAGCACCGCCGAAACGACACAACTCGACGATTCCTGCCCAGTTCCTCTCAAAAAACCCAGAACCTCTCGTCTACCGCTTCCGCTTGTCGTGCCTTCGCTCACGGAAAACCGCCCGAAGCGCGAACGCAAGGAAAAGGTCGTCTATGATCCCTCCAACGACGCTGAACAACACAAACGGACCTCCAGAAAAAGCAGTGAAGCCCCCTTGGATGGCGCCGAGAACGGCGAAGTCAGAGTGCGTCGGCCGTATCGCAAACGCAAGCACTTCCGTGAATCGAGCGCTGATCCCGGCGACCGTCTCGACTACTCCAAGGTTCCGAAAGGCTGGAGCTTCAAGTTACTCGACGAATATGAGCCCTTCACGATCGAACATGAGGGCGCTCAGCTGGAGTACTACCTGTGCAAGCGATGCAAGGGCCCTGGACTCTACCCGAAGCGGACCACCACCTATGAAATGAAGCGGCACGCCGTCCGATGCATCTCCGGCAATCCGGAGCGTCGCTATAAGAAGGTACCCGGTAGCGATAGCAGCAGTGGCGCCAGCAGTGCCAATGACAGCGGCGTCGGTCAGGAGAAGGAAGTCAAGTCCGAGATTGCCCAGCCCTAATTTTTCGTTTTTGAGAATCTTATCAGAGCTTTCGTAAATTTAAAATATTGTTTTCTACAAAAGTGAATAAAAAAGTTTACTAATAACGTTTTCAACCAACTCAACAATGAAAAAACTCAACAATAATCGCAGAAATCTGCATTAAAGGATAAAATAAAGAAACAAACAACAAATTAAAGAAGCAAACAGACCAATTAGGCCTTGACGGCCTTCTTGGACGGAGGTTCTCATCAGGATAGAGAAAACTAAGAAAAAAAGTTTCAAACTTCCCAACCCCTATACCCCCGCCAATGTGCTTTTGGTAAGGCCATGGGATCCGGCCAAAACCGCCAAATCCACTCGCCGAACCCCCAAAATCGCACGTTGAACACGTGAAAAACGTGAAAGTGTCAAAAACCGTCATTTCAACTTTTCAAGCCAGCAACTTTTTAGAAAGGCATTCGATACAGAATTTCATGCTGAGTTCAGCGCCCTACACTTTATAACAGATTTTCTGGGAAAACCGAGCAAATACGAGCTCCTACTGAACTTCAAAATTTCAAAGTGTATAAAATTTGCTCAAACTTGGTGATCTGACTAATTTTGAGACGCAGATAACGAATTTGTATCAATTTTTTATGGGCATGCCTTCAGAATCCTGTAGGATTCTGAGGTCACTCATAAAACGGAATCAGATCGTGCGCTATACCAATCGATTACCCACATCAAGACAATTATTTTGACCTATACATTGACGGTAATTGGTTCACGTAGAAAAAAGTTATTACACGTCAAAGTCGAAAAAAACGACGAGATAGCCTTCTGAGGCTTCTAGCAAAAAATTTTTCTAGGTTGTCCGACGAGATAATGGTAAATATCGATAGAGCTTTTAAAACCCATCATTTCATTCCTTAGAATCATCTTTACCACACCCAGGGAAAGATGTCAAATTACGGTAATAAGATTTTACCAACAATTAATTTACAAATATAAAAGCCATTTTGTGCAAACAACAAAATCCGTCTTCGTAAATATTTAGTTTTGAGTTGTTCTTGATGTTGATAAAACATCATTACCCGATGTTGCGTATTTGAAATAAGTTTTACAATTTATTGACTTTTTGTAATTTTTGTTATTAAAATTTTTTTGACGAATGATAATTTTGTAAAAGTATTGAAAATTATTAATTATCATTAAAAAAAGGGTAATTTACATGAAAAAAAAAAGAAACTGCTCACCGGTCTCGAACCAGCAGTTTTTGGACGCTGGATGAAACCGGACCTGCTCTGCAACGCTTGCACATAAGGGGCATAAAGAAAAATTTTTAATTGTAAAGTGTGCATCAAATACATAAGATATCGTAAACTCATTTTCCGTACACAACAATAATGGTAAAACCTATTTTTCACAAAGACGGATTTTGTTGTTTGCACAAAATGGCTTTTATATTTGTAAATTAATTGTTGATAAAATCTTATTACCGTAATTTGACATCTTTCCCTGGGTGTGGTAAAGATGATTCTAAGGAATGAAATGATGGGTTTTAAAAGCTCTAACGATATTTACCATTATCTCGTCGGACAACCTAGAAAAATTTTTTGCTAGAAGCCTCAGAAGGCTATCTCGTCGTTTTTTCGACTTTGACGTGTAATAACTTTTTTCTACGTGAACCAATTACCGTCAATGTATAGGTCAAAATGATTGTCTTGATGTGGGCAATCGATTGGTATAGCGCACGATCTGATTCCGTTTGATCAATTACCCGAGTCGGATTCTGAAGCCTAGCGGATTCACAAGGGAAGTGTCTGAACGGGTTGAAACGGATTTGGATGGGACAACAAACTTAGATAGTACTCCCATATCTAAGACTTTTCCTAAAATATTAGCTGCTGACGGGCCCTTAGGGCCGAGAAATGTGCCGTCAAAGTTCGAAAATTTGTGTTTTTGGAAGGCCAAAACTTTTTTTTTAAACGGGCCGATTGTCACGCCGTTTGGAGGCAAGTTAGACCCTACTAGGGCCTACAAATGCTGAAAAATTCAAATCGATCAAGACATACAATTCTGAGTTATAACACTTTGAAATTCGTGAATTTTTGAACGATCATAACTCAAATTTGTATGTCTCAAGCGAAGTGAATTTTTCAGCATTTGTAGGCCCTTATAGGGTCTAACTTGCCTCTAAACTGCGTGACAATCGGCCTGTTTAAAAAAAAGTTATGGCCTTCCAAAAACGCAAATTTTCGAACTTTGACGGCACATTTCTCGGCCCTAAGGGCCCGTCAGCAGCTAATATTTTGGGAAAAGTCTTAGATATGGGAGTACTATTTAAGTTTTTTGTCCCATCCAAATCCGTTTCAACCCGTTCAGACACTTCCCTTGTCAGACGGCGTCCATTTCAAAAACTTTATAAAATTTTGTCTTCTGGGGCTTCACATCAGCCTTATCAAAAGTTTTCGTCAAAAACAAATAACTTTGAAATTTTGAAGTTCAGTGACTCTTTCGGTTTTCCCAGAATATCCGTTTTATCAACAAGAAAGTTAACTATACACTGATCATTACTGATGCCAGTCAACAATTGTTTGACAGCCGTGAAAACCGTAGGCAGTGCATGTTCCAACGTGTTGTGTCCCGACAACACTTTTCTATCGATTACTTGGTGAACGGCAAATATGGCGGACTTGAATGGTTCATCAAGAAGTACAGCTAAACGTATTAGTTTTCGGCACAGGTAATCGTAATTAGATTCAATATTGACGGTGTGGTAAATTTCACGGTGTTTGATAACGATGCCATAGTGTTCCGCACCTGCGGCATTTTGATGTGGAAAAAGTGAAACCGGATAGCCCAAAATACTATTCAAGCCTTGTTCGACGGTGTTGAGATTGTTGTGGTTGGTCAGGTTATCGTAGTTGTTAAATCTTTGCTGCACGTCGACATCGTCTTCACCACCCACATTCAGACACGGCGCCATCGAACATTTCTTCCGACCATTCCAAAGGCGCGTAAAACACGAGATACCACTTTTTGTCACAAACGGCTTTTCGGTAAATCAGACATGGCACGGCAAATCTCCATATTGGGGTCGTTTCCATTGCACAGACGCGCCAATTCGGGTACCAACGACGCAGTTCAATTTGGAACTTTCTCGCCAGATCCAGTGACAAAATGTCATGTGTTTTTTAATTTAGGATGGCTAAATTGTTAATAAATGATTTGTTGTTTTCAAAGTTGTTTTAATTGACTTACACTGTACTTTCTTGACCACTTCATCTCGGCAGTTGAAAGTTTCAATTTCTCACTGGACTAAATGAAGAAGCGATCGATCTTATCAAGAACCTCTACGATGGCTGCACGACAAGGATCAGAAGTGAAGATGGCATGACAAGCGCAATTCCCATCAACTCCGGCGTCCGCCAAGGCTGTTCACTCTCGCCCATCATCTTCAACATCGTCATGGAGCCTATGATCCGAGCATTGATCAACGCAAATGAAGGATACATCCTGAATGGCGAAAGCATCGACGTCCTGGCCTACGCTGACGATGTCGCTCTTACGTCACGATCTCCATCCGGACTACAGCGCCAACTCGACATTGCCACCACGGTCGCAAACTGGGCCGGTCTGCAGTTCAACGCTGGCAAATGTGCAAGTCTCCACGTCAAAGGAAGCGAGTGTCCACCCACAGTCTTCTACATCCAAGGCGACCAGATGGCTGCATCCGACAAAACTGATCTGTATCGACATCTTGGGATGCCGACAGGCTTCAAGTACGGCACCTCAGGCGAGGAAATCCTGCAAAACATGAAGAAGGACGTCGAGAACATCCACGGCAGTCACCTCGCACCATGGCAGAAGCTGGATGCCGTCCGTATGTTCGTCATCCCGCAAATCACATTTCATCTCAAAGGCGGATGGGTTTTACGGGCCAGTCTCGACCAACTCGACAACTTTATCCGCAATTGCGCGAAAGAATGGCTGAAACTTCCCCAGCAAGCGAGCACGGAAACTCTTTTCCTGCCCCACAAAGTCGGAGGCCTGAACCTGATGCCCCTGAAGATGCTAGCCGACATCTGCGACGTTGTTCAAGCTGTCCATCTGCTCCAATCAAAGGACCCTCAAGTGGTAGCAGTGGCAAAATCGACCCTCCAACGTGACGTCAAACAACACATCAGACAACTTCCGACGATGGAGCTGACCCAGGAATACCTCAACGCATCCACTGAAGGCTTGTTTGCACCGCCGTTTTCATCCATAAGTTCGATGTGGACTCGACTCCGACTGGCAACTCGAAATTTGCGCAAAAAAAAAGCCTGCATCCGGAGGCTGAGAATTACTCCTCGATATGCGGCTCTCATGAAAAAACTGATGGTTTCTGACGTGATCAAACATTCTATGTGGAGCACGTGACGGGCATCCGGCAGTACGCAGAGTGAGAAGCGACCAACTAGAAGCAGCCAGAACACGCCTGTACCTTTAATAATAATATTGTTGTTATTCCGTTATTAAATAGCCTAACAGTCTGTTAGGTTATCTCTTTCTTTTATATGCGTTTGTTTGGGGTCACCCAACATTTTACAATAGAAAACACGAATGGTTTAACTTTATAGAAAAATGCATCGACAAAAAAATTATGCAAATTCTGGACGAATCCGTCGAAACGGCATCAATGAATTCATTCTCAAAAAAATCTTTCCACAATGCAATGTTCTTCGCCAAACTGTCCAACTCCGATGTAAGTGAGGGTTTTTTTCTAGTTTTTGTTGTTCATCATGTTTTTGAAAGTAAGTGCCGTCATTTGTTTTCTGTTTCTGTTAACATTTTCATTTTCCAGGTTGATAAACTCCAACCTTGGACGCTCAACGTCCAATGCCAAAAAAAGAAAGGGATCTTCTAGCTCTTTTAACAGCTTTAACCAAGATTTCTCGTGCCATACGCATGATGGAAAAGCGTTTTCGTTCTATCTGAGTGTCGCTGCATCAAATATACGTTGTGTGGAATAAAGCTGGCTTATACATTGTTCTGCTGGTACCATAATTTGATTTTGATCGTTTGCTACTTAGATTTTTACGAAACAGCTAGTTTATTGCTGAGCGTCTCTAGAATCCAACACCAAAACACTGTCGCGGTTAGACATATACTTTTCTGACCCAGCTCGCATAGTTGTAATCTGTTTGGGTTTGGGTTTTCGCATCGTGGCTTCCCAAGTTACACGCACTTACAATTACAAAATACAACCATTATAGTTAAAATTCACCCAGCACGTGCAAAGCTGTGCGTGGCTGACCCAACCTGCGGATGGACAATCAATGTGTTTCCTCAACGCTGTTTTTCATTACAAAATGGTGCATACACTTCCACTTTTCACTTCTTTACTTTTTTTCATAATGCATTTGATTTGTTTTGCAATGGATTCTTTTATATTTGATATTATTTCATTTCAGCATGTCTCAAACCAACATTTTATTTATTTTCAATGCAGATCAACCCGATCTTGATTGTTCCGGAGGCTATGAAACGATTTTGCATCACTCGCTGGCCGCAAAAGACGCCGTTAACAACAGTGCAAGGGTCGCACACTTTTTGGGTCTGAACAAAGAGACATTCGTATGTTTCTTGTAGTTCTAACGGGTAAATTTTTGTTCTTTTAGTTAAATTTCAGCATTAATCGGAGTCCAGCCCTCGAAGCTTGTCTTGATTTCATTGATGAATCAGTTTCACGTGATTTTCAAGCATTTGTAAATGTGACCACTGTTTGTCATGTCAAGAATACTACTGTTTTTGGAAATAATTACATTGTTGCTTGTAAAACGCATGATTCGAAGGTCTGCTTTTCATTTACAACGCCTTTTCAGACATCAAATCATTCATCTTTTAGTTGACCCAAGAACTAAGTTCAAAAACCCCAAAACAACACTACACTTCTGCAGAATTCTCCGGCGCATGTCGCGTATTGATGAACTTCAAATCTGTGATTGCCTGCGAAACATACGACTTTTTGACACACCTATTCCAACAGAACAGCGGTCAAGCTAAACGCAAACACATTGAACTCGGCGGATTTGATGAAAACTGGCAAAATGAAACTCCAAGCAACAGCCATGAAATGAAAAGTTTGACGGTACTTCGAGAAGCTCACCGGATATTGAAAGCTCTTTGTGCACGACTTGGTGGCGATAACTTTGAGCCGAATGTTTATGAAGAAACATCAAACACGATTGAATCAATTTTTCGTAATATTAACACAACGACGCGGAAACTGGGCATTGAAAGCAATCCAGTTATGATAAGAATCCATTTAGTCGACATTGCTAAAGATTTGACGACATTAATTCAACGTTTTTGCTACGAAATCTGGGAATTGCACTGTAAAAAGCAGTACTATCAAAAAAACTTCCAATTAAGTTATTCTTTGGCACAAGTTAAAAATCAAGTGGAGCGTATTCGATATAAGAATTATAATGGTCTTTGGTGTATACATCAGCGTGACTCGAAAAGTAAGTTTTCAATTTTATTTAAATTGCCATTTAAAAACACTTTTAGGCAAAAAACCGCCCCTTTGTATCCAAGTGCCAAAAAATGTGATGCCACGCTTTTACGAAGCTATTAAGCCACAAAAAAGTGCACTCCCACTCGTTGTTGTTAATGATGAATGTAGAAACAGCGAAATAACTTACCACAATGGCAAACTTACTAAATACATCAGTGTGACTCGCTTCGAACCACTTACTGATCCATTCGTCAAGAGCATTGAAGTGAAAGATCCACAAGCCTTTCAACACCCGTGTTACTGTTCGAAATTGTCGAAAATGTGGCTTTGCTCACAATGCCAAGAGTTTCTAAAAGTATCCAACAGTGGCTACATTGTTTGTCGCTGTGGTAAGGGTGATCGGAATTCTATGAATCTAGCATGCTTGAAGGAAAAGTGTAATGTCAATAACTTGTGAGTTTTTTTTTTTGCTTTTGGACCTTTAGAAAAAATAATGTTGAGTTTCAGGTTGTTCCATCCAGTTTCAACCGTTTACGATAAACACGCAAAGTGAGTCAATAACTGAAAATAGCATTGTCGATTTCATGAAGTTTTCAGAAGAATCGCCGACGAAAACGTACATCTCGCACAAATGACTACCGAACTATCGGAGACTTCAATTTCAAAAAAGTAATCAATTCATTAACCAAAACTTTTACATTGAATAGTTTTTAGCAAAGCCACATCCTACATTCCTACACGCATCGGAGAACGCGCCAAAGTCATCTACGAAACCCCACCCCCTCAAGAACCGAAAGAAGTCCCGCCCGGCGTCCAAGTTTACACTGTCGTTGTTGTTGGTTCATCTGGAGCCGGCAAATCGACATTATTGAACAGCATTCACGCAATGCAGAAGCACCCCGACTTCAAATCGGCTTCAACTGACAAGTCATCGTTTTTGCAACACGACGCTAACGAAGCTCCACCTGGTGTTGGCCAATCCGTGACCCAGCAACCAAAAGACCATCTAATCCATTTCGAAAACTGCGTGGTCCGCTTTGTGGATACTCCTGGAACGAATGACACACGCGGAATCGAAAAAGACGCCAATAATGTTAAGCAAATTAGAGAATTTTTGATGCAGCTTCCGGAAATCCATGCCATCATGTTTGTCGTCAAAAATGATGAATGCAAGCTGTCTCCAGAATTCGAGAACACACTTCGAAGCTTGCTTGGCCTCTTTCCAAGACACGCATTGAAGAACTGCTGTTTCATAAACACCTTTTCGGCCCAGGCAAATTTCCAGCCCGGAGCAGTTCAATTGGCACTCCAAGCATTCATGAAAAGATTTAATAATCAACATAGTCTGGATACCGAGAACTGCCTCAATTTTGACAACCAATTTTGCGTCGACAATGCTGCCACTGCCGCGATTCTCGACGAAAAAGAGCGATACTTCCCGTTGGGAACGTATGAACCCGTCTGGAACACGACGAGAAACATCATCAACAAGTTTTTCCAGCGACTTGAAACGTTCCGACCTGTAACCAACAAAGAGTTCAAACTGGCTTCAAAGATAGAAAAACTCGGTTACAAGCTCCTTCCGCATGTTAGAAGCAGCATGTCTTCCATCGCGAAACGAATAATGGCATCAATTGCTAATATTTCTGTGACTGGTGTCGCTATTTATTGCCGGAATCGCATAGATGGGGCGGCACCGTTGGAGAATCGTGAATGGCTTGAAGCCGCTGAACAGTGGGATTTGAGCGACGTTGAAGTTGGGAAAATTTTGAGGGAGATTGATGAGTGTGTCATGGATCAGGGATGATTAGGCTTGTGAATAAAATGTAATTTGTAACGATGTGGATTCGCAAATGTCAGTCAATAAACTTGTATTCAAAATGAATGAATGAAAGTCAAGAAAAGCTATGAAATCAACCAATAACGGGGGTCTATTGCCGTCGACAATGCACAGGAGTACCAAAAGGCAGCTGTTTTTGCCGCCTAACAGCGCAATGGTCAGACGTCAGTGTTTTTGACATGTTTACATGACTTTGTGGTAGCAGACGCTAACATGACTGAATGACCGAATAAAGAACATTTTGTTTGTTTTCAAGGTGTTGGCGGTGTTTTTAAATTTCAAATTGCGCATTGATTTGCTTTGTTTGGCAAATCTTAATGTAGACTCTTTGAACCTTGAACAATATTTTTGTTTACAATTTTCGGTTTATTGATTGCTACTGCTTTTTTTAAGCTTTTAAATCCAATTCTAACATTAGGTTTCTAACATTGCATAAGCAAAACGGTTCCAAACAAACCCCAAAACCATCTTATCCTCAGGGCATCTAGCCATCCCCTAATTGCAGTCGGTTATAAGTGCAACCGCGACGTGACTTTTCTTCAATTCTCGCCGTGTCCCGCCAAAACGTCGCTTCCCGCCCCGAAAGACCACACCGAGTTGAACGCTCGACACCCAGGATCGCACACACAATAGACGATCTCTCCGATCTTCTACTGTGTGCAACTGCGATTAAACCACTCAGTTGTGCGGTTAAAACACTATATAGTGTTATGCACATTAAGGTGAAAACTGCGCGTACGACACACCGAAAGTGCGCATAATACACGCGGACGCAATGGTTTTTTCTACCCAGTATAAGATCGTTGCGAACGTATACTGGGTGAGTGATTCAGGCTGCAGCGGCGATCGGCTGCAAATGCGTCGACGTTTCGGTGTGCGCAGTCGGCGGGCACTGGCTGTTTTCGCTGCGAGACCACTCTTCGTTCTTTTTGCTGCGTGCAAACTGTTTTTCGTCGTTCCGTACCTTTTCCGCGCTTTTTCCGTGATTTTCCTATCATTTCGTTGAATTTATCCATTTTTGTACCTTCTTTGCCATTGATTCCGTTTTATTAGTGTCAAGATAGCATTTGCACTGCTTTTTGTCTAATTTGCGCGTACAATGTGTGCCTTTCATTTGAAATTTGCTGAAATTTATATATAAATTCGCTCTCTTTTCAGTTGCGCAGGATGTGGACACCAGCTCAACTTATTTGGTCCCGCCCTGGCCTTCCAGATGACCCCCAAAACCAATCCTATCACGACCAATCAGTGTGTGCCAGCGGCGATAAGGCTGAAGATGACGACATGTTGGATGTAAAGCCGGACATACGGAGGTTGAAGGAGTTGCTGCAGTTTCACACTTCTCGAGTTGAGAAGGCCGTTCCAGTGGAAGCAAGACCTCTGGCAGCCCGCCCACTTCAACGCCAGCACAACGACCAATCAGTGTGTGCCAGCGGCGATAAGGCTGAAGATGACGACATGTTGGATGTAAAGCCGGACATACAGAAGTTGAAGGAGTTGCTGCAGTTTCACACTTCTCGAGTTGAGAAGGCCGTTCCAGTGGAAGCAAGACCTCTGGCAGCCCGCCCACTTCAACGCCAGCACAACGACCAATCAGTGTGTGCCAGCGGCGATAAGGCTGAAGATGACGACATGTTGGATGTAAAGCCGGACATACGGAGGTTGAAGGAGTTGCTGCAGTTTCACACTTCTCGAGTTGAGAAGGCCGTCCCAGCGTCAGTTAGCGGTCTCAGAAGGATTGAGATTCCGAAACCGGCACCGGCACAGAAGACGACAGTTTCGCCACCAGTAATCCGGTTTCTGAAGCCAAGACGAGGGTCACCGATTCGGCGAAGGCGGTCCGATGAGGAGAATGTGGGTTGGGCTGCATTGCGATGTGATGAGAAGCTGTTTCAACCGAGAAAGGATGGCAGTGAGAAGGATACAAGGCCTTTGAAGATGCCTACGGTAAAGGTTGAGCCGATGGATGAAGATGAAGCGCCGCCGGTGTTGTCGAAGATGGTCCAGAATCCGGTCAATGTAAAGGCTGAAGTCTTCGATGGAGGGTATGGTGATGCGGGACAGACCCATCGTCAAGTGGAAGCAAGACCTCTGGCAGCCCGCCCACTTCAACGCCAGCCACAGCCCTACCACCGAGCCATCTACCAGCCCAGGCTCCCCACCGTCATACGCCCCATCCTGACCCCACCACGTGAACCCATCCGCTTCACAGTCATCCACACTAGCAGCCATCTCCTGCCCCCACCCAAAACCGGCTTCATCTTCTCCATCAAATCCGCTCCTCCACGCCAACCGACTCCGCCCCCGCCACCCAAGCCGAAACCGCCCCCGAAGGCCCTCATCAAGCACATCATCCTCAAGAAGCTCAAGCCGCCCCCAAAACCTCCAAAGCCCAAAGTCCTCGGCCCCAACGGTGAACCCCGAAAACGCGGCCGTCCACGAATACATCCCGTCAAGCCCAAATCCGACCCTCCTCGGAAGCGCGGTCGTCCACGCAAGTACCCGCCCGGCTCGAAGCGCCCACGCCAACCGCCCAGCCGTAAAGCCCTCCGATTCAACTCCCAAGTCCGTGATCGCTCCATCGACTGGAGCAACTACGACGAAAGCAAGGCCTTCATCGACAAGGAAGTCCACGTTCTCGGCGAACAGCGCACCTTCAAGCTGTGCTCATCCTGCCTCGACGCCCTCTACGAAGAAAACACCAACAAATACACGCTTCGGAGCCACTTTTCGCGATGCCGAGGTGAATTGAAAAAAGTTTGAATGATTTATTCCGAGTTACTGTATTTGCAATGTTTTGGTTTTGTTTGTTTTTCAATTTGATTGGATTAATATTGTGTTCAACACAAATAAATGATTATACTGTTTGTCAGAGGTGTCAAAAAAGCAAAGTTTGGAAAGTACCAATTTTATTACATAAATTCAAAAATAAATCCAAATCAATCAATATGTCGACCTTCAATCAATATCATAATTACAAAAACACACGAGGAGGTTAGTATGTCAAATTCAATATCATCAATCAATGAAAATGCGGGCAATCTTCTTGGCGGGTTCTTCTGCGTCTCGTTGAGCGGGTCGTTTTCTTCTGGCATAGGCTGGAGCGGGCTTCTTGATCCATTTGACGTGGCCGTGCTGCTGCTCAAAGCTCCGGCGGTGGTTGGTGAACCGATTCTTTAGTTGTGTCCTCGAAAGGCATGTCTTCTCCATCAGCATAAGCGTGGATTCGTCGTCGAGGTAGGGGTAGTCGAGATGGTCGTTGAACCAGTCACTAAGGATCTTCCTGATCGCCGGAGTGGTAGTTACTCGCTTCTTGATTGTGGGCGGGGCTGGACTCGGTGAAGAAAGCGGGACTGACGTCGTCGGATGAGCTGATGACATCGATATCGGTCGAGAAGAAGGCGTGGACATCATGGCCGACGGCGGTGAAAGGGTTGATGGGGCGTCGGTGATCCTCTGCTCCAAAATACTGTTAATGTTGAACGGTAATTTTTCCGGAAGTGGCTTGACGGTCGGCTGGGCTGCAGCTGCTGGGACGGTGGCATCATAAGCCGAGCAGTTGCTGTTGACATTGGCCGCCATCATGGGTAGCTCGAACGTCGGAATCGAGAGGTACGGCATCGGATCATAGGTCTGCTTCAAAACAGCATACAGATAAGCGTGCAAAACAGCAGAGGAGTCCATTGTTGTGGCAGAGCAGCTATCTAGAGACGATCCAGCGGGTTGGAATGGCTTGGCATAACGACGGAACGTAAAATCGGTGAGTTTCTCTAAAAAATACTTTCCATTCCGTTTTAACCACATGAAAAAACTTACCAAAGTGTAAGTCCTTGGGCAGGGCACTGTCTACCAGAAGATTTTGAACGAACCGGGCAGTCAAGCGCTTGGATCCATCGGTCCGAAACTTGAGGGTAACCGATGGTGACGTGTAGGGAGACGAGCATAGGACATAAATGTCGCCGCCCTCCGTGTAAGCATGGCCACGGCTTTCAACGATGTACTTGAAGACGGGGAAGGTTTCTTTGCCGGAAAGCGCCAGCCGAACCATAGCTTCACCACTTTTTTTGAAGACAACCGTGTGCATGAGCTCGCGGATCAGATGGTTCGGCAGCTGCGTGCTCGTGGTCATCGTGACGATCGATGGAAACGGATACGGCAGTGGAAAAGCTGAAACCCACGGGATTGAAGCGTGGAAACGGGGAAAAAGCGCGGAAAAGGCACCGAACAACGAAAAACAGTTTGCACGCAGCAAAAAGAACGAAGAGTGGTCTCGCAGCGAAAACAGCCAGTGACCGCCGACTGCGCACACCGAAACGTCGACGCATTTGCAGCCGATCGCCGCTGCCACCCTGAATCACTCACCCAGTATACGTTCGCAACGATCTTATACTGGGTAGAAAAAACCATTGCGTCCGCGTGTATTATGCGCATTTTCGGTGTAACGTACACGCAGATTTCACCTTAATAGGCAAGACATTACACAGTGCTGTAACCGCATTGCTACCCAGTATAAGATCGTTGCGATCTTACGCTGTGTGTTAGGTTTAGGGTGGACGAGAGCATACTGTAATATGATCAGTGAAAATACTTACATGTTTTACGTTGTTTGTAACTTTTTCTACGTTTTGCCTTTGCTTGTCTTCGGTTTCACTTCTGCCACGTCAATTGCAGCTTCTCCTCCACCTGAACCTCCACAATGGCCTCCAACCCACAATTGCCGAACCATCTGATCCGCGAGCTTACGAACATCGTCCGATGCCGTGGAAAGGGCGAAGCTATGGTGCGGCTGGCGCTTGCCGGCGAGGAGCCGTTTTCCGTCTTCAGATACGTCGTTGAACACCATGTTGTTGCGAATACCAGTATGTATGGTGTTTTTTTGCACAGCGTGTTTCCTCCTGAAACCGCCTCCATAACGCCATGGTGCAGAGACCTCATGTTTTTGACCAAAGGTCGTTCAATTTACCTCAGATTTGTAACCGATGGATCTGAGCGCTTGGTTATCCGGTTTGTTCGAGAACTGCAAGCCTACTGTATCCCATCTAATCCTTTGTTATTCGGTTTGTTTTTTTTTGTTTCAAACTTCAGGGTTTATATTATTTTGCAGAGAAGATTATCGAGCTTACCATCGTCAAGTTCGACAAATCGCTTACTCCCATGTTTTCTTGGTTTCAATATGCTATCATTTCAAGAATAATAGAAGTAACTCGAGTTTATAACGGGTGGGTGCAGATCAAAGCAGACATAATTAATTAAAACAAAACATTTCAAAAGAGAACATAAAAGATCAGGTTTAAATTAAAGTAGTCAATTAAAGTTTACATCGGACTTTTTTGCGTCAAATCGGGCGGCAAGATCTTTGACGTTAATTTTCGCACCGTCTTCGACGGGTTCAACATTGTTGATGATCGGTTTGATTGAAACTGGTGGCTTCTTCGGAAGTTTGGGTTTCTGAGCAACGGGTGGCGGAGGGGCATTATGACTTGGTCGTTTCAGCGTCGGTGTGCCGACTTCTCGGTGCGGTGGTACAGGTGGCGGAACATCGTGAGGACTTAGATTTTCATCGGAACTCGAATCACCTTGCACTCGACTTGATGGGTTCAGAGCTCGTGTTTCTAACGGTTTTGGAAACATTGCACCTGGCGCTTGCGGTTTGCGTCCTACACGATTCGCTGTGTTGTTCAAGGTGGGTGGACTGTAGACGGGGGCTGCGGGAACGGCAGAATCATGCGTGGAACCATTTGTAAACGGATGGGTGGAAAGGACAGCAGGCAGAGTGACGGTAGACGGCGGATAAACGGGACGAGATCCGACTCGAATGACGTTGTTTGGAGTTTCACCCCATGCCGCATTCAAATCATTGGTCTGTCGACGACCACCGGGTGGAGCTGGCGCTTTTCGGATGGGTACACGGATTGCTTGAATGCCGAGCATGTTTTTGGTTGTTCGCCAGATCCTGAAAGGATACATCGTAAATAACTGAATTCAAGTGAAAGCAAGCAACTTACTCAGCAGGCAGCCACTTATTCTTCCGCTTGTGATAGTAGTACGTAACACCGGCAAAAACGGAAAACAGAACAATCAGAAACACGACTAGCCACAGGACGGCGTTGAACACATCATCCTTCGCAGGGCCACTGTTGACGCTACCACCGTAGCCAGGGATATCACACGACGTGCCACCGTAACGGTAATCACAGTGACAGTTACCCGCAGTGTTGCAGATACCCTTGTTGTTGCAGTCTGCTGGTTCACATTGCGGTGCTCCTCGGTCGACATTCTTCATATCTTGGCAGACAGAATCGACACACATCTTGCCCTTGCCACAAGCAGCGCCATCCTTCACCATACCCGGATCACGCTTCTTCTTTCCGCCAGAGTAAGTTGTCTGGATGACACGGCACTTGACGTAGGTGTTGTTTGTCAAAGTTACTTGGGTATACGCAGTGTGGACGGAAACGGCATCGCCAAAGACGGGTGTATCGGTGTCTTGATGGCACTGAAGCACGCCGCATTGTTCGTTCTTCTTTTCGCAGGGAGTGTACTTGTTGCTCTCGGGATCGAAGCCGCAGTTGCCGTAGATGGAGCCACCGCCGTAGGAGTTCCTGGCATAGCACGCCGTAATGGAGTTGTATCCAGATGGACCCCAGATCATTTTGCATTGTTGATCACGACTGCCGCATTCGCCATCGTAACAGTAATCCTGCAATGACATGATTGTATTGATGCAAATTAGTAAAGTTAGCAACATACCGTCTTATCGTCCGGACAATGCAACCCGTTTTGAACATAGAAGTCAGCTGGACATTCACCAGTGTCGCCATCACAGAATTCCGGCAAATCGCAACTGCTGATCGGATGCCGACACATGGTAGCCTTCTTCATCGGCTGGCACGTATTCAAATCACAGCAATCACCGGATGCACATACGGCCTTGTCGGCAAGCTTGCATTCACTTGCTATGCAGCACTTGTTAGGGCAAACAGTCAGATTACCGCAATCACAATCTTCGCCATCCTCAACAACGCCATTGCCACATTTGGCACCGCCATACACGGACTTTGGAACATTCATTAAACAGGTGTCCATCTTCCTGTCTAAACTCTTCTTCAGATGCTCCAAACTGCAACTTGAAAAGTAGCTTAAATAAGTGTAGCCGCCATTGGAAGCTGCCATGATACACAGTGGAGAAGGACATTCGCACCCAGTCGGATCGTGTTCCATACCAAAAGAATGGCCCATTTCGTGTGCCGATGTCGACGCCACAGAAGCCGCATTCGGGTTGTGATCCATAATGATGCCACCGGAGAAGTCATAGGAGCACATGGTACCCTTGTAGGCTTTGCCGATAACATTGGCCAAGAAAGTGACATCGGTGATAAGTTGGGCATTGTCATGGGGAAACTGTTTCATCAAGCTTTTGCGGTAGGCAAGGAAATCGCGGAGAGTATCATCGGATTTCGAGATGACGCTGATTTTATCGCCGTCGGTCCAGATTTCGGCCCAGACAAGGGTGACGCGGATGTTGAGGGGTTGATAGAACTGAAAATTGGACAAGTTTAACACAATAAGACAGCTTTTGGAGCGAAAAACCAACCGAATTAACAACATTGGCAATGGAATGCAGCCGATCCCTCACTTTGATCTCGTTACTGTCGTATTTCTTGTAAACCGACGAATCAGCGATATAGGCAAGTTCGACGTATCGTTTTTGACCATCAATATAATCGGCATAGTAGTCAGGAACAGTATAGGTCGGCTGCGCATTGCGTCGTTTCCGTCTGGGTTTCGGCCATACTGAAAGTGCAAAGGTTAGAAAGTGCACTGAACAAAGACCGTCAATCAACTTACCACAAGAACCCTCATTCATCGGCATTAAGTAAAACCCATTTTTAGTCGAACCAAGCGAGTAGAAGTTGTTACCGATTTGAAACATACCCGTAAGGGTTTCAGGAGAACATGTTGAAAGTGCATTGATTTCGCCATCGGAAGTGACCGAAGTGAAGTGACAAAGTGAATGAATACTGGAAGATGAAAGCTGGGAAGCGAGATTTGTACTGAGAAGTTCGCTGAAAATACATCAATCAATAGTCAATCGATTGAAAACTCGTAAAAACTTACTCATTAGGACGGAAGACTATACTCTGTTCAACCGAGGGATCAAGTAGATTAACGACGTTAATCCCGAACCCGGCTGTCGCATTGCGAGAGTGGGCGACAAGTGAATCAGCTGTGACCGGCAATTTATGTTGACCAAAAAGAATTGAAACTGGGCATTGCGTCATATGGATTGATTGAAAGACAACGTCTAAAAAGATCGCTCAAAATATGGAAGTTCAAAACGCACTGTTGCGTCTATGTGTACGCCAGTGTCAGAGATAACAAATAACATCTGCGAGTAGTCAAAACTCGTTTTCAAACACACGCCATCAACCAAGTCAATGTTCCAAGTCAAAACGAATCGAATTTACTGGTACCATATAAAATCTTCTTTAAATTTTAAAGGCCAAACTTTGCAACAACAAAATTTCTCTTAAACGAGCTGACCGTTATAAACTGAGTTTAGACCAGACGACTGTACAAACTAACAAGGCAGCGGAGGCTTTTGCAGAATAGTAAAAGTAACAAAAATATTAATAAATAAGGCAAGGCTATAGCGGTTTACGAATGCAATAATTATTATGGATTTAAAAAAATATAAGCTGGGAAAATGTTCAAAAAAGGATATGGACATACAACAGGTGATTACAATTTATCACAACCGTGTAAAAGCGTGCGTTATTCTAATCGATGGCATTAGAGGGTCAGTTGAAAAAGTACAAAACAATGGGTTAGAGGACAAAAGAGTCGTAGACAGGGGTAAAGGTCGAAATGTACAAAACTAGGCCGATTGGGGCCCGATGATATTGTAGAATTTGAGCTGTCGTTCACTCTCTTCCGCAAACCGTCGTTCGAGTTCCTAAAAAGCGACACCTCATAAAATACAAGCAAAAAAAGGGTATTGAAGGCGGGCGTTGGGACAGTGGTTGTGAACGCGGAACACGAGACAGAGGCGTTCACGACACGACCCGTGCCCGGTCTCCGGTCCAGACGCTGACGACATCAATTTGAATGAAACGAACGACCTACCGCTTTGCGAGCCGGTCGACTGGCCCGGTTTTCATTCAGCAGCTGCTGGAACTGCTCCTCACATTCGGCAAGCATTTGTTGTTCGTTTTCGCAAAGCATGGAGCGCTTCTCCGCCTGCAAAGACAGTCAGTCAAGTCAATTTCAAAGTCAAAGTCACATTTCGCAGACAGAGGCAAATGCCATCTGGTCTGACGGTCATAGTCACAGGCTATACTCTCAAGGCTAGGCAAAAACTCACGTGGATTTGTTCGAGATCCTTCAGAAACTGCTGATTCTGCGCGACGAGGTTATCAAGACGCCGTCTGCACTTCTTCTCATATTCGGCAATTGTGTTTTTGACACGTTCCTTTTCCTTTGCGTCAAACTCGGCGAGGAGACGATCCCACATTTCCGGTCGGTCCTGAAAGTTTTCGAAATTAGCCGTCTTGTCTCGTGTAATCAGTGAACCGTATGCGTGAGTCACTTCCCACGTGGGAGCCAACACGTGCAACAACAACGTACCGAGTAGTCAATGCTGAGAGACTCCTTGAACATCTTGTACCGGATTTTGCTTTGCGCCCGTAGAGTTTTCGGAAGTTCCTTTCTGCTGTTATTCAGGTCTTGGTTCAAGCGTGCTTCCTCTTCCTTGATCGTATTTCGGATGCATTCTTGCTCTTTTTGGTGACGGCCTATCATTTGGGAACGTTGCAACAGATACAATTCCTAAAAGGTGATTGCTTTCCCAATGATGAATAATAAAGTTGTGATAAATGAATGCTATCATCAGCAAAAATGGAAAAAGGGTAGTGGAACAATCCTTCCTTAAAGGCGTTCTCCACTCAATCAATGACCGTAATGAAAACAGCGCAAAAGCACCCGTTAAAAATGAGAGTAGCCCCAGACAGACTGAAAAACCAACCTTTAATTGTAGCTGATTGAGATTATAACGCTCAGTAAGTTGTCGTTCTTCCAATTCCCAGAGCGCCGACATCGAAGAAGACTCAATTTGGTGCTTGTGCTCGAGGCATTGCCGTTCTGTCATGGCCATCTTTTCCCGGTGGGCTGATCGGAGCTGTTCCAGGCAGATTTCGTGATCTTGATCGAGTTTGTCGAGGAATTGCAACTCCTGTAACACATTTCTGTTTAAAACTGCCCCATTTTCAAATTGACTTACCCGATCCGAATGAATCTTGTCCAGCTGCTCCTTCCGCAGCTTGTAAACCTCCTTTCGCTGCGGTTTCGGCAGCAAATCAGCTTCTTGTTTCAGAAGCTTTTGTTCCCTGTTAAGCTGATCTCGGAAAATGCGTATCTGCCGTTCTTGATCGACTTTCAATCGTTTCGCGAGTTGTCTCAATTCCTCTTCTTGGGCCCGCTCCAGATCCTCGATCTTCTTCTTCTGCGTTTTTGCTATGAGTTCGATGTCGCTTTGGAAGCTCTTTTCCATGTTCTGAAAAGAAGTCATTTACATAATGGGCTGAAAATCAGCAAAATCACTCATCAACTTACCATTTTCTCGTGCATAAAACTGCGTTCTTGATTCTCCTGCAAAGCTGCGGACTTCTTTTCATGAAGCGTGCGCTGTCGAGCTTCTTCTCGTTGCATTCGCAGATATTCGCGTTCCTGTTCTCGCCGGAATTCGTGATTCTGCTTGGCGTCAAGAACGTGCATTGTCGTGGAAGTCATTTGGATACCATCGACCGTGAAGGTTCTTGTCTTTTTTGTGGCCGTTTGCCGAGATGGTGTACGGCGGACAAGATTTTCTTTGGAAGGTTTAGGATCATTGTTCTCCTTGCCATTGACCTTATCACCCTGTCGACGTGTCTTGACTGCTCTCGGAGTTGTAGGCGCTTCGGCTTCATTGAGCCTGAGGGGCTGATTCGGCGCTTTCGGAGTTTCATCGTAATCAACAGGGGGTTCAGGTGGTGGCGCTTCTTCGACTGATGTTCGTGTCGACGTGCTGTTCCGCGTGGCTTCTTCGACAAAGTAATTGTACGGTTGATAGGTCGACCTTTCAGGTTGCACGATTTCGGGTCTTCCAGAAGACTGGGATTCCGCCGAAGCGACAGACAATGATCGGTGTTCGAGTTGTTCGCTCTTCCGAAGGACCTCCTGCCGACTGTTGTTCCGGTTACCGTGCGACGAATCCAATGAGCTTGTCGCCGACAACTTTGTGGTGAATGTTGCGGCGAGGTCGGAAACAGGGGTTTGCTGGTCACCAAAGAGGGCTGCATCATCGATACGACGTTGCTCCTTAATGCGTTGGGCTTCGTCTCGAGCGTGCACGGCCAACTGAAATGAGAAAAAATGAAGCCAATTAAAAAACTGTAAAAAATTGATAACCAACCTGCTCTTTTTGGGCAATTTCCCGGTGCTTTGCAACAAGACCCTGTGGTATATCGGCAGCAACACTGTTACGACCATGACTACCCTCGCTACTTCCGCTGACAATCCGTTCCCGAATAGAAGCAACACGGCTACTTTGGTGATCTGACTGTAAATGCTGAGCTGATTAGAACAACTGATTATTACAAAGGTCGTCAAACTTACGTCGTCATCAGCGTTAACACGCAGCAAAACAGGTTGGTGTCCTTGATTAGTCACGTTTTCGCGGGCGGTGCTTCTATTGCTGGAAACGCTCGACTTCCTTGATTGACTTGAAGCAACAGAAGTCGGTCGAGAGTAGCGAGCTGCATCGCGGATAGTGTGGGTGGGGATAGCGCCGCATTCAACAATAGTGCTGCCATTTTCGGTGTTGCGAACTTCCGCGAATTGGGCTTCAAAGCGCTGCCGAACTTGTGACACGGAATCGGTTGACGAGTGGTGCGGTGCGGCACTTTCCAGGCGGGCACGAGCAGTTCGATCATGATTCCGCTGGCCGGAGGTGGTCGAGCCGAGAGAAGAACTACGACTTCCTGAAAAAAAGGGTCAAGATGAGTCACGCAAACACGTTGTCGTCGCTTGATTAATCATAGGTCGATTGAACGTAAAGACGAAGGTCATTCTTTCAGTGAGAACTGATGACACACTGTTTTTAAAAGGGTTAAAAAAAGCTCACGCTCACCGTTTATGCTACGGTGGTCGTTCTTGTCGAGGGCAATGTCCAGGTCGTCCAGAATCTGCATGGCTTCGGCACCGGAGGGGGATAAATGACCCATAATGGCGTTATCATCGGGTTGTTTGGATGGAGTACTCGGCTGAGAAACGAAGGATTGAACAGGCCTCGGCGCAACTTCTTCGGGTTCAGATGGCTCTTGCGGGCGTTGAGGAGCTGCCGTCGGCGGCTTGGAGACCACTTCTTGCGGAGGTGGAGCAGGCGCAGCGCGCTTCTTCTTCGACTGCATCGGATCGGGCACGGGGGTGGCTTCGTGATCAAACGACGTCTGCTTTTCGTTTTCACCGGATGTATTCAACGATGAAGACTCGGGCCGTGACCACAGGCTTGTGCCGTCGCTGCTGCAGACACTAGCCGCGCACGAACCGGAGCTGTTTTCGAACACTGGCTCCTCCAAGAAGTCTGCCGACATTTCGAGCAACAAAACGACGATCGGTTTTTTGTCAGTGGCTTTGGAGATGAATGGGTGCTAAAATGAAACTGGTGTATTTAAAGGCGGAAAAAGAAGACGAATCGAATCTTACCGTCATCAAGTCCGCGGCAGTGCATCTGTCTTCAGCGTTGATCATACAGCACTGGTTGATGAAATCGCGGAACATTGGCGAAAATGCCGCTGGCCGTTCGAGCGTAGGGGGCTTCGAACTCCGCAGAATCTTCAATCGTACACGTTCCGCGGATAGCTCATGATATGGCGGTTCCTTCTCAGCCAGCTGAATACACGTAATCCCGAGGGCCCAGATATCGGCTTTCGTGTTGTACAACAGATTTGGCATCGTTTCACATCGTACAATCTCGGGAGACATCCAGTGAGGCGTGCCAATGAACGTATTGCTGCCCTCATCCGGGCCGTTGAGCATTGTGGAGACACCGAAATCGGCTGAAATACATATTTTTAAATTGACAGACATTTGCATTTTAATCGAACTAACCGATTTTAGCCGTTCCATCGGCCGTCAACAAGATATTCCCAGCCTTCAGATCACGATGAATGACGTATTTGGAATGCAGGAAGACCAGACCATTGGTGACTTGACGGATCACAGCGGCAGTTTGGTTCTCAGTCAAGCCCTTGTCCAATTCAAGCATAATTTGATCGACGGCACCGCCAGCACAATATTCGAGCATGACGCTGAGACAATTTTCATAATAATACGCCGCGATAATGCCGACGACGTTCTCATGTTTGCAGGCAAGGAGAATCTCGACTTCGATGGCAAGGTCCTCGACTTCTTCGTCTTCCTGGATCTCGGTACACTGAAAAAGGAATAGTTTTTATATAGTGCAAACTGTAAAAAGAACCTACTTTGAATGCAGCAATCTGACGAGGATCGTCTTTCCTGGAGACTTTCTTTACTGACCCGAATGAACCTTCACCAATATCCTCCAAGATGTTCCAATACTTTGTTAGATCGACATCAACCTCGATGAATGCGGGTAGTCGTTGCTTTTTGTTCGTAAAAAGCTTCCGAAATCTGCCAACTATTGAGTCCATGGTTGTACCCCAGCGACCACCTGCATAAAGATGGCTGAAAATTTTATAGAGGAATGGTCGACGTTTTATTTTGGCAACTTGGAGGCGCTCGGGAGATCTGTGGCGGCCCATGGCAGCGTGGAATGACGGAAGGGATGGATTTAGGGGGATCTCGAGGGGCTATTTATAGGCTTTAGGGGTAAAGGTTGGCAATTAGCATAACGCTTGTCTGGCTAAGCCTCGGGATTAGAAAAAACACGCGGGAGAGAAGGAAAAAAACAAGCCAGCCGGTGGCCGGCAGCTGGACAAGGGTCAGTCGGTTCACTTTCACGCATTTATAAAAAGAAGCACCTGTTTTCTCATATTTTCACGTCTGTAACCGATGCACTATACAACAGGAAATAGTGAAAGGAGTCCTTTTTTGGAAGGTAAGTCGTACCAGATGACCTATCGATATTACGCGAACACGAACAACGTCCCCGCAAAAGAGGAAAGATGGGTGTTGATCGATCTGTTTAAGACCATTATGTGGCCTTGCGCTGCTGCGCGCGCGCACACATTGCAGCCGCCACCGCGGATACCTAGAACGGTCGTCACCGGTGAGTCGTCGTCACTGCCGCCGGCAACGGCTGACTGACTGCGGGTTTTTTTCGGACAATACGCGTCTGACTGGGACAGCCAGGGGTGCTCGAGTTGAAAAATCATGTAAGATAGTTGTTCTTCCCCATAGGCGTCCCCTTTTTTGACCATAAATCCACTCAATCGGGTCCAAACCTGTCGCTAACAAGTGCGTTTTATTATCTGTCTATCAAAAAATGCGGTTTGATACATATTTAACGCTCTTTTTTTGGACAAGGGGTTTGGTTTGGTCGGTGCATGCACAAATGTAGCAAACCGTGATTGATCGCGAACTATTTTTGCAATTTAACTGGCGCCCCGACCATGAAAATATTAAAATTTCAGCTGTTGGATGGCTTCAAGGGATAATAGCCTCCAAAAAGAGCTGCATGAAAGCCGCAAGAAAATCGCCAAGATGGAAAAAGAGAGGGTCTCCTTCGGCGAGATGTATCGCGAGTTGCTGAATGATTTTACACAACTCTACCAGCTGTACGTTTTATGACTAATTTAAAAGTTTCGTCACAGTAAGGACAGCTAATTTACAGATACAAGAAAAACGTCGGAAAAGAGCCCTTTGTGTCGGACGTCGATGATGTTGAAAGCATCCCCAGTGGATACTCGACATCAAAAAGCTCGGTCGACGAATATCAGAACCCGAAGGCAGACTATCATCAGGATGAAGATGCATCACGACACCGGCCCGAACGTGTCGCGACTCCAGAATACTTCACCGCTGGCGAAACTGAGCCAACAAAACAGCAACTGAGGGTATGTGTTTTGAAGTGACTCATCTGTTAGCCCAAAAGTCCTCTCCCACCACCATGGCGCGGTAAACACGGACACATGCTTTTTACATTGTCTGCTTTTTGACATGTGACACGTCGTTAACAAAATCATTGATTTGAAATATACTTTTTATATATAAACAATTTTAGAAACGCGAAGTACTACTACAACGATGCGAACAACGCCTCGCTGCCATAAAAGAAGCTTCAATTCAAAGAGCCCTGGTCGCCAAAGCCATAATGAAGCGGAGTACAGCCCAATTGATGACGAATAACGACTATTTTGACGATTATGAACTCCGTCTACTCATTGAAAAGGAACGTGCCATCAGCGCCTTCCCAATGAGTGAGATTCGTCGTGCTACTGCCGAGTAAGTGAAAGAAACCTTTGATTTTGTTTCAATTTTATATATATAATTCTCTTCCAGACGGCTAATCGACTTTGGTGTCTACGACAAAGACATTGAAAATAGACTCGCCCAGGAGCGCAAGGCTGTCTCAGCCTTTGTCGCAAACTATGCCAGTGAGCATCATCGCCAGAAGGTGCTACGCAACTTCAATTACATAGCGCCGATAAAGCGTCCTGGACGATATTAGCGATCTCATCCTCTGTTCCATCCCGCAAATCAAACTAACTAACTTTAATGACAACTTTGCTGGTTTTCAAAACTTGCTTCTCACTTTTCATGACATGTTTTTTGCCACTCACTTTCTATGATCTCAATTTGTTATAATTAACCACTATTTTACAATTTTTTAAGTTTACAAGTACTCACGTTACAATTGCTCACTCAAAAATAAAAACTGCCAATGTTTTTCGTTAAAATGTTTCGCATTTTGTGGTTTTATATCCATTGTATCGGTGAAAGTGTAAGAATCTACGCATAATTGTAACAGATTTTAGGATATTTGGGCCTCATTTTCCTAACTTTAGTAGCCGTGTTGTCCCTGAAGCGTTCCCCGACGATGGTTCGGACAATCTACATCATTCGCCACGCCGAACGCATCGACAATGTGGATTCGCAATGGCGAAAGAAGACGAAGAACGCCTTCAGTCACGACAACTCGCCGTTATCGCAACGCGGACATCAACAGTGTACCGAGCTGAACAAATGGTTCAAGGATATCCATGTCGATCACGTTTTCGCTTCGCCCTTCGACCGAACCTTGGACACGGCCACACGCATGATTGGCACTCGCAACATTCCAATCAAGCCAGAAGGCGGCTTCCTCGAAGCGCTCTACCTGTGTGAATCGCCTCCGGGTGTTCGACCGTTGGAGGTCCTCAAAGAGACGTACCCCCTCATCGACACCAGCTACAAGCCTGTTGTCAATCCATGGAAGGGTGGATTCAAGCCGGAGGGTGTCGGTGACGATGCGTGTACACCACGAGTCAAAAAAGCGCTGAACAACATCCTCAATAACTACGAAGGCGACATTGCTATTGTTTCTCACGGAGCTCCGACGGGTGCGCTACTGGAAATCATGTTGGGACGCTGGGTGAGTAATTGAGCCTTTTTTGAACATTATACATACTGTAACTGTATAACTTTCCAGACATACGTCGGCCAAGCTACAGTTTCAACCATCCAATCCCCCTCTCCCGGTGAATTCGAAGCAGTCTCGATCTCAAACGCCGACCATCTTAGTGATAAACGTAACTTGCGACCGTGGTAGTTTTGTTTGTAAATTACAAAGTTTATGCACAATCCAATAAAAGACAATTTACCAATTATAACAAGTTAAACTTAATCTTCGTAGTTATATTTCCGTTTCCGTGTGACAGGCGGGCCATCTTGCAAATAATACCACGTATGGTACTGTCGCCAACGTGGATGCTTTACTTGTTTAAAAAAGAGTTTAAACAAAACAGTACAGCGGTATGGTAAATCGATATTAATTTCCTCCGCTGTTCTCAATCCATGGTGACGACAATTCTTTTTCACTTCTTCTGTCACCCAAGTTTCAACGTCTAACAACTCAGCTCTTATCACAGTGAGATTAAAATAACAATGGAAGCCTTCTTTTTGAGCCTAAATTATAATAATAACTTTTTAATATGAAAAAACAAAGACTTACTTTTAAAAACGTCATGAAGTGATCAAAGTTCCAATTTTTCAATTCTGCACGTCGATCATTACGAAGAAACAAATTAAAATTCTTTAACTTTCGTTTTTGATATTTCAATATATCGACCATCCAATCATTAGGGACGTCACAGTAAAGAGTCCAAGTAGTTGTTTGCGGAAAGGTATCAAACAAGTCTTTAAAGTTAACATCGTGCATCACTTTACTGCGTGGTGGCGTGGTCGGAGGCACTGTGCCGTTATCAGCAATAACGCAAACATGTGAAAGGTTTTTAATTGAAACACTTGATGGTATTGATTTAATAATTTTAGCGGAAAATTCATAATCAAAAATAATAGCTTTGTCTGGTATCATAATAGTATGACTTAGCACCTTGTTTGTACGATACATTGCAGAAAACCGCTTTTTTGAAAACCTCATTTCACCAGTACATATTACTAATTCATCTTTGTTGAATTCATAATTGGGATTATAATAAGGGCTATTGCTCCAACGTCTTACATATTTTTCTTCAAATGACTTATATGACTGTAGTTTCGTCGGACAGATGGAAACATTGCCAGCTGCGATTTGAAGTCGGTACCGTTCAGCAGGGGTGTACAGTTCAGCGAGACGACATTGGAGGCCGTAGGGCAGTTTTTCAATCGGATAGGGCATTGGGGAAGATGCACAAATATGAAAGTTTTGCAGAAAAAAATAAATAGTGGAGTCCACAGAGGCTTCAACCGCACTGTGCAGTCTTTATAGCCCTTGAATGGCTTTGTGGTTCACCTAACTATTTAAGATAGCAAGAGTTATTCAGCCGATCAGAGAATGTCCTCTACGGGAATAAACATCGATTTTTGTCTTTATACACTACAGATTAAGCACCGAAGATACAGTGTATTGTTGGTCTTTTCCGCGCAGCAAGCTTTTAGGACTAGTACAGTCGTCGTCGCCATTGTCGACACAGCTCTACAATAGCCTGTCTGACAAAAACGCCTATTATAGAAAGGTAAAGCTATCCATGTTACAGGTGAAAGAGAACTATATTCATGAAACAGAACAACTTTTGCAGTTGCTTAAGTACTACGTGCCATTGTATCTATTTTCATACTTTGTTTTTTAATCCATTTTTGCAACACAGAAACCAACGAAACTCCAACTTTTATTCAAAGACGATACACTAGTGATGTGCAATTGTACATGCATACATAAGTAATAGCCTGATGCACGAAAGTTGCTATCTAAAGTTGTCAGCCATCTCTCGCTTTTTTAAAAGATGGTCTTCAAGAAATGATGATGAAAGTTTATCGCGATCTTGGCAAGAAACACAGTTTATCGAATGTTGTCGTTTCAGTCTGAAGGCTGTCCAAGCTTTCTGTGAAGTTAGGGGTGTGGGTACTGCCGATTGAATCTGCGATGGCTGGTGATCTGAAAAACAAAAGTATAAAATAATCAGTTTAAAAAACCAACACACCTGTCACCGTCAATTGAAGCTCGAACCGAATTCAAAGCCAACGCTTCAGTTGCAACCATCCCAAATTGGTCAACCAGCCATGGTTCAATGAACAAGCAATCCAGATGACTTTGGGATCGCCATGTTCGTAAGCGTGTGCACTTACATCGCGCAACGACCCATAATTGCGCTAATTCAGCAACTATCCGCTCCATTTTCAAAGCCACAACTACAGATAATAAATGTCAGCAACAAAAAAAGTGTCTTAGATCTCCCGTATGAACCGAATTTTTGGTCATTTAAAATGTCAGCATACTACCAAAATGGTACTTAGAGCGGTAGAAAAGGGTGGGGGCGAGATGTGCCGATGGCAATGCATTCCTTATGATGCCATCAGAAGCGAGTGAAGACCGAGAAAACGAACTTGACTCACGACAACACGATTCCAGACGTTTTGGTCGCAAAGAAGACGGTTTTGTTTGGCTCAAGTTCAGTTTGAGCCGAGATGGAGGTCCAGAATCCGTTTCAGTTTACTTGGGAAAAAGGAACCACATCCAATTTTGCCGACTTTTTCTTCGCTAAGATTGCTAAATATGGCACACAACCGGCTCTTGTAAGTTTTTCATTTTGTTCGCAGTTGTTGTTGAAGCCACAGGCGGTCTTTTGCTTACGTTATAATTGTTCATTGTTCGCTGTTCCGTTTTATTTTGTCAATTTTGGTGTTGTAGATCGAAGCCGAGACGAAAAAGCAATGGAGGTTTTCCGAAATCAAGCAGTTTACCGAAACTTGTGGGTGCCGTCTTCGCGAAATGGGGGTCAACAGTACGTCTCGTGTGGCTATAGTTACGGCAACATCGCCTCAGACGATATTCGTTCATCTTGCTAATGCTATTATCGGAAGTATTGCGGTTTGCATCAATGGATTTGGCAGTACAGGTAACTTTCTTTTGAGAAATAAGTCCAAAGTTAACGTTTTTCTCAGATGAACTCTGGCAACAAGTTGATCTCAGCGAAGCTACTCACTGTGTCTGTGAAACCCAGTTCCTCGGCAAAGTTGAAGAAGTTCGACGCAAAGCTGTTATGCGTGGAGGTGGCAGAATAAAGGTCATCAAAACATTGGAAGAGGTTCTTGGCCAGGAAAAAATCTTAGTCGCACCTCACGCTGTGTTGAAAAAGCGTGAATCAAAGTCAATGTTAGTTCTTTGATTAAGCCTTCTCTTAACGTTCTGATTTTAGCATCTTACCAAAAGAAGAAAGTCAGCTAAGCTTAGACACCTCATCCGTCACGACTCCAACAAATGATGATGGTGGTGATGAACACGATGAACATTCAGATGAAAACAATCACAGCAATGGCGAAGATAACGCTGGCAGAGCTCCATTATTCATCTTCTACTCGTCTGGGACCACTGGCTTGCCGAAAGCACTCGAACTCAGCCATCAGTCTCTGATTATTAATGTAACTCAAATCAGCTTTCCTATTTTCAACTCGCTAAGTCACAAAGAGCGTTTTGTTCTCCCACTTTGCTTGCATCACATTTTTGGTACTGTATCTGCTTATTTCTCTCTCGTCAATGGTGCTACTACCGTATTTTTGAACAAGTACACCACTAAAGGTTTCCTCGAAGCGCTGGATGAACACAAAGTAAGTTTAGATATCCCTTTTTATAGCTCTAATCACGGATTTCCAGATCACCCAAACCCACGTTACCCCTCCGATGATTCAAATGCTTGCGTTTGATCCCCTTGTTGAAAGTCATAACTTGTCCAGTTTACGATCGGTTATTGTTTCCGGTGCGCCCCTGGATGCCAACGTAGCCAGAATCTGTCGCGAGCGACTGCAATTAAAGGATATTCGACAGGGTACGTATCTATTCAAACCACACTTTTGCTTTTTAGTTTTAAGTTTGCTAATTTCCAGTCTATGGCATGACCGAACTCGGTGGCATCTGCACACTTTCACATGTTAACAGCGACAATATCGAGAGTGTCGGTGTGCCACTTCCGGGCATGCTTGTTCGTGTAAGTTGAGGAACAGAAAAAGTCACATCCCGTCAGAATCAATGCGTTGACCACCCAATTTAAATCCAAGTTTAACGTTGACGGCTATGCGCAATGCAAGTCACATACTAGAGCACTGCGTATGCATGTAATTAAATTTTAACATGTGCGAGAAAGCAACCAAAAAGGCGCGTTGTCATACATAGATGGACACTCTTGAGTTTGTTTCGGCCGTCGAACATGCCAAAACAGCGTTGTTTTACACCGTTAGTGACAGCGGGTGTGGGGGCGGAAGTACGCGTAAAAGCGCAATTATTATGATGCAGTTGCAAGCTACATGTACATACATGTAGTAAACTAACAATGTGAGAGTGTACTTACAGATTGCCCATTGGGACAAGAAAGAACTTTGTGCGCCTCGACAAATTGGACAGTTATTAGTCACAGGACCACAAGTCATGCCGGTATTCTATAAAAACCCGAAAGCAACGGCTGAAATATTGGACAGCAACAAGATGGTTCGCACTGGTTAGCATTTCAAATTAAATTAGGCAGTTCCGCGTATGACACCGTTAAAAATTATAGGTGATGCGGGGTACTACGACGAAAAGGGCTACATTTATGTCATTGGACGCATTAAGGACATGATTAAGTACAAAGGCGCTTTGGTAACGTTTTTGTTTGAGATAATTAAGCAACAAAAACAAGAAATTAGTTCAGGTTTGTCCCTCAGAAGTTGAATCCGTTATGCGAAGCCATCCTGGCATCGATGACTGTGCTGTTGTTGGTCGACAGGATCACGTATCCGGAGAAGTTCCAGCAGCCTTTGTCGTCCGAAATGCAGCATATCCCCTGTTAGCATCCGCAGAAGTCAGGCAGCATGTTGCTGGTGAGAATTTTGCTTTACTTTTGTTTTGCTTTGAAATAAACACTGACTGACTGACTTCATAATCCGCTTTTACCCTTTTTTCAGGCAAGATATCACAGTTCAAAGAGCTCCGAGGAGGTGTTTACTTTATTTCTGAGATCCCTCGTTCCATCTGCGGCAAGGTAGTTCGTCGTCAATTGAAGCAGCATTGGGACCGTGAAAGAACAGTCTCAAAGGACAATGCGGCCCCCGCGGCCACACCTGCCACGCCGACCGGGATCGCAAATGGTAATTCGGCGTCGGCCGGAAAGCCTCGTCGTCCAAGCAATATGCCTGCCGCCAAGTCAGCCTCGGCACGCGGTGCGAAACCGGCTGGACGTCCGATAAGGCCAAAGACATGAATGTCACCCACAGCTTTCACTCTTCCACCTGATTGATAAGCCGCTGTGTGGCCCGCCCGGTTATCACCGACTGAATTTGCTTACTAGATGTTTACACTGGCTTTCACGCGCATCTGTATCTTTACAAACCCGCTTTAACGCCACTTCAAACATATTTGCTTTCGGAGGGTCACTGAGGTTCTTCTGGTAGCTTTACAAGACTGCTTCACTCCTTTGGCTAAGACCATTTTCCATTTTGGGACATGTTTGTCCAACGCAATGAAAACAAGCCAGGCACATGACTCCGATTGTTTTCGCATTTCCGACTTAAAAACTTACCTAGCATACAATATTTATTGGAAAGTTGCCCCCGCTTAAACATAAAAAGTCAATTTGCTTGCATCTACATCAGTGTCCCAAATGACAACGCACATTGCTTTTGGCAGTATTTTTTACTCTTGTGTCTCTAGGAAATTGCAAGAATAAAACACGCTCTAGCGAACTTGAAACACAAATGCTTTATCCAAAATTGAACACAATATGTGACAAGGAAAGAAATATGTAGACTCGCAGGGGTAATACTTTTAATCAAATTGAAAGCATATCAGTAGGTCAATCTTGTGTATGTATGTATGTATGTACAACTTTAAAGAAGTAATCGTAATTATGGAAGATAAGGCTAGGCGATCTATCTATCATGATTGAATTTAACAAGTAATCTGAGGTGTATGTACATCAACGCGCTGTGGTTTTTAACCAGTATGTTATACAAAAAAAAGTAGGAAATATTCTAAATATGAGGCGTACGTATTAGTGTTGTTGTTTTTTATGTGCGTTTCATTCACCAAAGGACAGACTTTTCTGGAGGCAACAATTTGGACTGAAAGTGTCAGATTTGTTTTTCTGTTTTTTGCAAAGATGTGTTACGCAAAAGTTAGAAGAGGACAAATATGACTTACCTGTACAGCAAACTCATCTCCGTCTTCGATATGTAGGTAATGTAACTTTTGTCCCGGGAATCGTAATTCGGTGGGTCCATACCCGTCAGGCATTTGGACGTCATGATAAAACAAACGCATCCGTGGAACAGTGATTCCGGTTACCTTGCTGACAAAACGCATCAAGTCGAGGACCGTTTTGTTGAGGCGAATGCGGAAACGCGTGCGAATGTTTTTCTCGTCACAGCGCATCGTTACCAATGCCCATTTGCGCGGTGTCAAATCAACTTTAACGAGCTCATCCAGGTTTCCATGTACTTCGACGAGTTCGTGCCAGATGGCCGGTTTGTCATCTCTGCCCTGGTAGAAGCGAACAAAAAAGCGTTCCGATTCTTCACGTTGTGCCTCACTGATGGGTGATCCGTTGAGTATTTTGAGATTTCGCAAGCGTCCGATAACTAGGTGGTACCGCTCTTCATCCGAGATTTCGTCAAAAATCGGGTTCCGCAAACATTTCAAATCTTGCAATTGCGTCAGATGTGAAAGTGATTCAATGATGTCCCACTCTCGGATATCACAATTATGAATTGTGAGCGTAGTAACATTATTCGTCAGGTCTCGTGTCGCGCGACCCGTATGTTCACACTCTTCCGTGATCACTTGCAAATCAGGATTATCAGACAAAAAGAGTGTTTTGACATTCGGAAACGCTCTCAATACGTTTAACACAGCACTCCAGTTATCAAAATTGCATGCGTTTAACTGAAGCACCGACACTTTGTCCGAAATGTGAACGTCTACCAGAGGCGCGTGTGTATAGTCATGGTTCTCATTGAGATGCAACTCTTGAAGCTGGGGCATCGTTGAGCATAAGTAGCCGAGTGACGGCAATGGCAAGTTTACCCCATTTAACGCAAAAGACGTGAGATGCGAGCAACTTGGGAGTTCAACGTCAATCGAATGAGCAAGCGGGTTGTGGCTCAAGTTGAGGCGACGCAATTGCGGCATGAAGCTGAGTAGGGTCTTGATCACGTTCCAGTCGGAAATGTCATTAAATGCGAGGTCGACGTCACTGACATTTTTGACTAGAGACGCCAGACGCTGTTCATCGCCGATACTGGCAATGTTCATGCGATTCAGAACCAGAAGCCCGAGGTGTCGTTCAGTTGCCAGTTTACATGGGCTCGTTCCAAACTGAAAAACGAGGAAGTGCAATCAAAATGATCATCATCGGCCCCATGCGTTCGTCATGCCTTTAGATTCTCGTCTCGTTCATTTTGCGTACGTATCGAAAAATGCAATAAAAGCACAACAATTGAAGTTTTTGGCCCGTGCAAGCAAGCAGCGTGTGACTCTTGCTCATAATTTGTCATAACCCATTTGTGTAATTTTCAATTTTTCATAATGCGAGAATAAGAATTATTCAGGCGCAATAACATCTCAAAAGAAACAAAATCGAATAAAAGTGAAATGAAACGGCTATGAGTGATTGTGTGCAATGGGATATTCCACAGAGATTGCGCGAAGATTAGACAAAGAAAGGCGCGAAAACGAGTTGGTTGGCAAGATATCCAGAAATTATTTACGAGAGCAGGCAAAAGGCAAGGCGCAATGTTGATCCTCGTAAAAACTCACAAAGTTGATAGATGGCTCGACTTCCTGCTCCTCGAGATATTTCTTTTCCATGTGATACAGAAGCGAGTCGTCTTCATCTGAGGACGACATTGAACCCTCATCGGTTGATGGCGACTTCTGGGGACCAGGACTGTCCAGAGACAATCGCTCAAAATCGGATAACGGCTCCGTCATGGCCACAGTTTCGGTTGACCCGCTGTAAAATGACGGAGTTTTGCTTTGTTTACGTCAACACGGAGAACTTTTTCACATGACATTGTGAAAAGGAAAAGCGAAAATTGAATATCCTAGAATTCGTGGACAAAAAGTATGCAAACAGTTCGAAAAGAAAGCACGTTGATCCGTCCTTGATCAAAATCAAGAAGAAGGAGAAAGAACGAAACATTTTTCCGGATGCATTAGGACAAAAAAAGAAAAATTGCTTGACACTTTTTTTTATAAATCAGCTGCTTTGGGTTCCTTCTCGGCAGATGCCGGAATGATGGAAAGAGCAACACAAATTGTTGTGTTATCAAGCAGTCAAGAAAAAAGGGAGGATAAATCGCATGCTTTCACTCCCTCCTCACAGACAGCTTGGCTCATGAAGCGTGCACGTGCGAAGCTAGGACCCTATGGCGCTACACACATGGGTCCTCCTGGCATACTTCGAACGCATGACAACAGCAGACAGGAGAGGGGCTCCGTAGTGTCGGAACCTCCTCGGGGTTCGCTCCAGTCAGCTGGTCCGTGCAACTGCCCCGTCGCACCCTCCGACAAACATACTCACGATGCGTGCTCAAACATGAAAAAGACCGCGAAGGCGGAGTCCATCAAAACTAAAAAGACGGTCGTTCCGCGGAATCAGCTGATGCCTCGGTCGGTGTGCCCCGAGTACTTTTTGAGTGAATGAACAAGGATGAAAAGTTGCATCAGGTTGAAGCCAAGACCCCAAAAACAAAGTCTTGCGGGACCCTGGAGCTGTCAATCCCAGACATCATGTCTGTTGCTATTGCCTTTTATTTGCACTTTCACTTTTGCGCTTAATTATGTGTGAGTGTTGTCAACTTCCTTGACAGTCAAAAAAGCAAATAAATAAGCCAAAAAACGTATACAGAGAAACACTTCAGACGTTATTCCAATGACTTTCACGCATTTTGCAGAGTTCAATTTTTAAAGGGCACCTGAAATTGACACCTGGAAAACCCAGCATTTTGCATTAAACAAAGCCAGTTATCGGACAAAGACACATTACGTATCGACTGCAATAATTAACATCATAGACACATGTTTTTATTTACGTTTTGGGGTGAATTGAATAAAGGTTGCATGAACCGAGTCAAACCAGCTGACAAGTGAGCATTGTGTGCAGGCGTTCGAGTTAAAAATCGCAAACGCAAATGCAATGTTTCGCGCACAGAGATGCATTCAAAATGCAAATTCGCCCTTCACCATCTGTTTCTGGACAAAGTAAAGGAAGACAAATGAGCTGGAAAGAAGACAGGTTAACAACCGCCAATGTTACAAAGATGCCAAGGCTGTTTTCAGTTTTACACTTTTTTGTTGCAATGCAATTGAAACAGATGAAAGAAAAAAATTACAAAAACGTTCTGCAAATTTGCAATAACTTATGTTCTTACTTTACAAAACGCACAATATAATATCAAACAACATCCATTAAGTAAAACAGTGTTTTGAAAGAACAAAAAACTACACCAAAATAGGTATTAAAAGTTTGACGAATGCATTTTGCTAAATAATAATGGTTTACACATTGATCTTTAAACAGCACGTACTCATGCAGCCCTTTTAAGTTTTTACCTTTAACATTTTATCGGCGTTTCGATGTACACGTTGACTTAATATGAGCTCAATGGTGTTTTAATTGTAGACGCGTAGCCTGACCTGCTTTATAGTACACCAATACAATTTGATATATTATAGTTTAAAACCAATCTTCAATGATTATTACTTCCATGTTTGCAAATTTCATGGTGATTTATTTGATACGAATTTGATGGAATCTACTATTCCCCCCTTGCGCGTTGAAGGTGAAATATCTCGTCATCACTGACCACTTTTTTGTGCATATCTCGAAACCACTGACCACTTTTTTTGCCATGCTCTAACATTTTTATTGGAAGAGTAAAATTATAATAAAATTTTGATTGGAGGTGTCAATCGCTCTGGGCCATCGATACAGACAGACAACAGGTAGACTGGAACATAATGTTATGAGATAATGCCGATCACTGCGCAACAGATCACTGCGTGATCGTTGAATTTGCTGTGTACACTTCCCGAACGGTCAGATTTAAAACTGTTAGCGACAAAAGCTTTTTTCGAGAATACTGTAACTCAAATAAATGATTACGATAATAACATTGTTTAAAAAGTCATGTCTCATTAGTCATTGTACTTCATAATAGATCATACGCTAGTCTTTGGTTTGTATTCAAATAACTTATCCACTTTATCGGTTACCCTTTCATTTCTAGTTTGTCATTTTTGCAATTGTATTTGCGTGGTATGCTATGTAGAGGGTATAGACCAACCTTTAAAGCGCTAATGGGGATGTAAATCCCACCTTTCTCGAACGCCTTGTTCCAGCGTTAAAAGTCGAAACAATTTACCATGACAACCGCCTGTTGTTCCGCCTGTCGCTTCCCAGTTTTACATTTTATTGCTTGTTAGAAGGAACGGCATAATACAATTCTCTAACACTTTTCATTTCAGAGATTCTGGCCGTACTTGTTGGTCGCAACCTAAGGCTGTTTTGGTTTGGTACACCCGCGTATGATGAATCAAAATGCCTCAAAACGGTATGCTGAAGATGAGATGCTACTTGAAGGCCTTAAGAAACCCCGAACTCTTTTTCCAATTGGTGTTGGGGGTGCCGCCGAGTTCGGCCAAAAAGGTTTGACTTTACTTCACTAGACTGTGGTTACAGTATGCCAACTTTCAGATGTCGCCAATGACGATTCGCCTATGTCTGATCCTGCTGAAGAAGGTGTCATCATCCTCGACCACAAGAACTTGGTAACTAGTGTCCCTACATGCCCGAAATACAGTGGATTCAAGATCATCCACTTCCTTCCGCCACCAATTATCGTGGTTCAAACAGTCGACGACGACGAACCTGTCGACCTCAGCACGCACCACCACCCTGTCTCAACGTTGAACGATAACCCTAAGGGCATGCTTTACATGCAAGTCGGGCCACATTATCAAGGGGGAAAACCGTTTTACCTACAAATCTCCAAAGAACCCAGCAAAAGCGTCTAACATTCCCATGCGCTGGAATATCCCGCAAACATCAGTCTAATCTGAATTTCACCTAACAAGAAACCGTTATCGTTGAAAGTAACTTTATTCTGTAAAATCTACACATCAGTTAATAAAAAAATGTCAAAAACTTTGGTCGTTCTACGCATAGCACCAACATAAATGGGATGAAAAAAATCAGTTACACATAGGAGAAAGGCTTGTCACTTCTTTGGCGGAAGACCAACACATGGGTCAGCCTTGTTACACGTGGCACAATACTTCTTCTGTTTGTCGTGGTCCTTGATACAATACGGTGCCTCACACTCACACATTTCGTGAAGGAAACCACAACGACGACCGTAACCGCATTCATTTTCCGGGAATCGGCAATAGATGGTGATTTCGCGGTGGCAGTTGGCGCATGGAACGGCTCTCTGAAAGAATTGTTTTATATATATTGAACTGACAGGTTGTGGTAAACGTACCTCTGGCAATAGTGTTTCGGGATGCTCCGGAAGCGGCATCATTGCCTCTGGCAGCTGAACCGGCACATAGAGTGCTTGCATGGGAGCGGGTTCCGGCTGTTGAACCGGTAATGGTGCTTGTGGCTGTTGCATCGGCGCTTCTGCCTGAGGCGATTGCCATGACATTGCTGCGATTGGTAGTTGAAATGGCGCTTGTGCCTGTGGCTGCTCAACGGCCCACAATGGCTGTGATTGCTGGATCGACATGTTTGCCAATAGCTGTTGAATTAGCCATTCTGCCGGTTGTTCCACCGGTTGTTCTGGCCAAGTTTCCACCGGTGATGAGTTACTTGTCGTCGATGAAGGAATCAGTTGAGGGTTGACCATGTAATATGTCGGTATGGTTGGGGCCACCGTCATCAATGGATATCGCGCGGGTTCCATGGCGACATATGGAGTAGAAGATTCAGGCATAATAGTGCCATGGGGTACGTGGAACACTAGTTGAAAACCTGGCTGATTGTTGGTAGAAGAAAGCGACCGCGGTTGAGAGGGCATCTCGACACTTTTGACACTTTGAGGTGCGTCTGTACGAGTAGGCTCAGAAGGATGGTTAACCAAATTAGCCTTCCTAGGGTGACGATTACGACGACGGTGCGAATTTCGCTTCCACACTTTTTTTTCTGGAGAACGAGGCGGCATTTGAACAAGGCAGAGGCTACCTGAAAGATAATTTAATTTTAGCATGGTGGTTATGAAATCACGTTACACGTGCAACTACGATCTCGATGACGAAAGTTTTGTCAACAAAAAACAAGAAACTACAGAATCGTATCCACCATCAAACTGTTTCGTAAAAACCAGGAAGAAAATGAGGATGTTTTAATTGAACGGGGTGGTAAAAAGACCCTTTTTGTCATGCAAAAGAAAACAATACCATTTGCAGAATTGAGATTAAAAAAAGCTTATTTAGGGTTTAGGATGGGGGTGCAAACAAAGACTAATGGTCGATCTCGTACCCAAAAATGGCAAAAACGCCTGAGGCGTTGCTACGATTACAATGGGCCATCGGCTCTCTCAAATCGAAGGTATCCATAAAAAATCGCCTCGAAATCAGCTAACGGTTTGAAAAAGAAAGAAGGAGTCGACTTGTTTGATAGACAGGGAAGATGAAACAACCATTCTGACTGTATGGTTTGATGAGCATTGGTCACAATAGAAACAGTGCGAAACAAAAGGTTTGCTAATTCTTTAGAATGAGAGAGACATGATTTAAGGTGAAACAGCTACATTGATTCTAAATTCATTCTTTGATAAGCGGTGTTTCCAAAATATATATAAAGTGCAAAGGTTTTCGACAGTTGTGGTAAGATGATTACAAAAATAAGCGGACAAATACTGATTGATGACAAGGCGTAGCCCTTCAAAGAGCAGATAAGTCAGGAACCTAGAAGAAGAACAAAACAGGAAGACATTTGACAAGCTTTAGCAGCAATCATAAAAGACAGTCCCGTGGTTCGAGACTGGAAAGAAAGGCAAAATCGACCGCTATCACACCGCAGAGCCAGTCGAGCTCAACTGGCGCATCCCTTTGACATGGCACGTACGTTGGTTGCGCCAGTCGGTCCGTGTTGTACGTACGATCGGCCTGCTCAAAGCAAAAAAACTACAGTCCTTTCATCCAAAGAGCAACTTGGACTTGGTTTCTTTATACCTTGCAGTACCCATTTTAAGCATGGTTGTCATAAACATAAGCAGGAAGTCGAGATAAATAATCCAACTTAAATGTGTATTCTTGACAACTCTGCATCATCATAGCAAAAGTGCTAGCTTTTTTACAGCAAACCAAAGTGACTACCCTTCAAAAAAAAGAAGTATGCGCAAAACTGTTCCAGGTCAAACTGCTGATTGAAAACATAATAAAAAAGGTAGCTTTACTTTGCCTTAATCATAAAACTGCGCCGCAGAAACAAAAAAATGACATCATCATCAAAAGCGAAACCTTCAAGCGTGTTAAATGGTATCATTTTTACAATGGAAGCACAATAAAAAGTGAACAACTGACATGTTTTGAGTTGTAAATAGACAACTGAAAACAGTTAATTTTTGACAGAAAGGTATTGCATGCATTCAAAATTGGATTATAACTTATCTAGACAGAGCATTATCGCCCGGAAAGAAAGTAAAGGTCTTAAAACGACCGAGTAAGGTTGAAATTGAAAGTGTCAAGTTTACTTGCTTATGAGGCTAATTGAACAATGCATTTATACAAGTGTACTGTACTTGACTTATAAAACTGTTGCTGACGTGTCTCGAAAATGATTAATCTTGCAGACAATAATGACGCACAAAGTACGATCAGTAACCGTTTGCATTTACTTGGTGACGTCTGATTACCGTAACTTTCGGTGATTTATGACTACTGCAATACTTTTTGTTAACGCATACTTTTTACAATGGGCAAATGCCAAGAATTGAGACACGGGCGGAGCAACTGTACAGGACAGCCGGATATGCGCAAAGGTTGAACCTGACATGTAATAGGTAGAAGTTCGTAAAAATTGACAGTTGTACCTTGAGTTGCCAGCGTTTTCCGGTTGCTGATAAGGTTTCTGAGCTAGTAAGTTCCAGTTTAGCTAGACAGCATTGAAAACAGTGCCAACTTGGCTCTTGTCGTTTTTGAAAATTTATTTTATTTTGCTTACTAGTCGAAGCTAAATAATATACAAAAACCTTGTCATAACTTGATTTACATTCAGATTTGAAGTCGATGTGGATTAAAAATCTAATGAGTCACAAGCGTAGACGATGGATCGAGCTTGTTTTAACTTTGTTAGTAAAACGAACGATTCACAAGTTTAGTTTTTTTTCGGTAGTCAAGTTTTCCGACCTGGCGTCGATTACAGATGCCCTCTTACTTGAACCGTTTGATGGCATATGTTGCATCGTTCTTTGATTGCCATTTTTAAACAACATTGTGCTAACAGTTATCATTGTGCACACATGCGGGGGTTAACCATTGACAATCCTTTGGTTTGCGCATCCAGTATAAAGCGCCTCCGGCGGCACCTCCGCCTCGGGAGTCAGAAGCGAAGTCGGAGACGATTTATGGAAAAATGCGTTAAACTGAGTGCAGCACCCAAAATCACTACGTAGCACATATTATTATCACTAAACTTTGTTACGTGATAGTATTTGTTGGTCGGTCATTCCTGAAACCGCTAACTATGCAAAATATATAGCGCTATTGAGTACCACATTAAAGTGTGACAGTATTTTGTAAAATATGAGAAAAGCGTTCTGTCTGGTTTCGATTAACGACTTAAAAAATTGGATGAAGTGATTGCGTGCTTCTTGCAATTCATGTCCAGCTTCTTCCCCCACACTTTTCACCAGAAAGGCTCGATGCATCGTTACAGCTTTTATGGGTTTTGTAAACTATCCGTCGCATCTTTTTCCACCTGTTGTGCAATACCATACGTCATATGCGTCTGTTTTGCAGAAGCCAGGTCACTCTTAACATAGTCCATCACGCCGGGGTCGGCTGAGGACAGTTGCAGCTCCTTTGTCCTGATGCTTATTTTTTATGTCCTTTTTTGCGATATATTTTGTTTTTGATCGTCATGCCTGTCATCAAGTGGTACTAAATATGTGCGCGCTTTTTTCATTCTATAGTATAGACAGCCATGTTGGTCAAGCATTTGGTGATGAACCAAAAAGCTACTTTCTATGCTTTTTCACAGACTGGAAGTTGGTTTGACAGCTCCATCAATGGAATACATAGCTTTCCAATACTGTTTCTATTGATTTCAAAGTTAGCGCCTGGTTATCTTTTATTAACCTAAGCTTCAAACTAAGAGTTCATATCAAAATTAATTTTAATTATAGTTAGTTTGACATTGCTCGGAACTCCATTTTGCACGCGTCGACATTACAGTATCCTCACTCTCCGCGTTTTACAATTACCTTACCGCTACGCACAAACGTTGCGACCGTTTCGTTTATCAACCATGTTTTATTACGCTTTACAACTCTTAGGTAATAGCCTTTTTGCAGGTTCTGGTGATCTACACAAAATACTATTTTTGTCGTTTTCAAGAATGACTCAACTTATACCGCTTCGGTAAGTCAAAACATTCTGTGTAATAAGTCTATGTTACACCGAATTTCTTCCAGGCGTATTGACCGCGATCAGCTTATTAACGAAGGCGCTGACGAACACCTTTTCGTCACACCTGGCTCTAAAAAGTATCGCATCTGCTACAACCCCCTCAACGCAAGTCTTCGTAGCAATTTTGAAAGCACATCTACATTTGAGATGGAAGCGCAGATGTTCGTGTCTGCCCCTATCGACAGGGTAGACGTTTAAATTTCAATTTTATTAAACATTTGAAAAGTCATTTTAGACAATAGTGATTGCAAAACAGAAGATTGCAAAAGTCATTGAAAAGGTGTTGGAATCGATCGATTCAACGTCTATTACCATCTGTTATGGTTCATCGGTCAACGGATGTAGTGATAACACTTCAGATCTCGATCTCTGTTGGTATTTAAAAAAGTCTCAACGAGCTATTAGAGATGTGAACCTGTAAGTCGATTTGTTTTTTAATACTATAACTTGGCAATGTTCCAGTGGACGAGAGGAAATAAAGAGACTTTTACAAGCAGCTCATAGAAAAATCAAGCGGTTGCACACAGTGGATTCTTGCGTCTTCATCAACGCGTTTGTTCCCATAGTCAAGTTCTGCTTTGTCATTAATGGACTACGCATCGATGTTGATTTGTCACTCAACAACATGATCGGTGTGTTCAACACATTACTGTTAAAGTTTTACGCATCTATTGACCATCGATTTGGTCATCTGGCCCGTATTCTGAAACGATGGGGCATTAATTGTGGTGTCATTAACAGTGTGACTATGCTGAACACGTTTGTTTATATTTATCTTTAAAAGAATACATACATTTCAATTTTAGCTACTCTGTCCGTTTAATGATCATACACTTCTTACAATGTGGCACATACCCACCCATCTTGCCGAATCTGAACGCAATGTACCCCCACATTGTCAACGGTCATCTTCAGTTGTCTACGGTCAAAAAATACATAGAAGGAAGTTTACCGTTTCCTAGAGTACCTATGAGAAGGGTCAACACACTGTCATTAACTAAACTCATTTTTGGATTTATCGCCTACTGGGAGTCTTTTGATTATGAACACTACAGCGTATCAATTATGATGGCACGGCGCCAATTGAAGTAAGTTTCTAAAGAATTGATATTTTCTGCAACTAAAAAATTTCCAGAATGCACAGCGAAATGTCTTTTTTCCTCGAAGAAGTCTACAACAGGGAGAATGTAGCCAGAAACATAAACGGTCAAATTGTCACCATTTTGAGGAACGTGTTTTCTCGTTTTCTTTTCCCTCTGTTTACTAGTAACTACACCTTTGACAATTTCATAAACGGACGAGTTTTGATGTATAATGGAATTCCGAGTTACGCCCAATCGGTATCATACGCAACTCCCGGTTACAGTTACACTGTTTATAACAATGGCATTAGGTACAGCCGTTAAATTTATGACGGTAGTACAATTGTAAAATAGGACTTTCTGCTAGCTAGGAATAAATTGTTGTTGTTTTTATTGATGTTATGCAGGTGTTAGAAAAAATAAATTTACTTATTTATAACTTTTAAATACCAAAGTTTACCTTGTAAAACACTTTCTCGTGCCATTTACAAGCTTTATCATTTACAAGTGCATTTTGCGTGTGAAAACCGGCTCATCAATTCGAGCGATAATACTTTTGAACATATCAGACAGCGCAACAATAGATACACAAAGTGCAACTTTTGCAAAGCGTGTGCTCCGATTCGATGCATCTCTTGCCCCTAGTGTCTACTATCGGACTCTTTTTTTCAACTGTGGTTTTTTATTCGACCTTTTATCGCGCAACTAATAAATGACGCCTGATGAAAGGTAATGGTCAATGTGGAATTAGAGAACATTGTTTCTTATCACCTTTCACCTTTATTATTTACAACAGTTAATACAAAATTACTAAATTTATAACAGAATAGTAAAAAATCCAGAAAAACAGGCACACGCAACTTCAAAAAGTAAAAAGTCTTTGTCAGCTGCCTCATATTGCGGGCGTGCGTGCGATGGCTGGTCTAAATTTCGTTTCGTGTCTTCCTGCCGAACTGATAATCGCCGCCGACCCATCATGCATTTTTTGTTCACCCATTACGCCTCAGGTTATTATTTACACACGATCACGACCACAATTGAGCGTGATGGATGAAGGCTGTTTTACGACGGATTTCTAATCCTATCAATTTTAGCGCAACATGTCTTTTGACAGCCAGCTTCCGAATGCACTGCTAGTGATTACTGCTTGGTTTCGTTGAGTAAAACAGTTTAAAAAAACTTTCAATTTCCTCGTGGCTTTGTTCAAAACCTTGATTGTCTATTTTTATCTTCCTAAATGGTTTCCTGAATTATGTTGTCGCATGGAATTTGGCACCGACTGGGCGTTAATTGCCTGTCATGCCGCAACTACCAGCCATTTGTCGTGAAAATGTTCCCAAATGAGCATTAGCAACATTGGCTGACGGAAATCATCGCTCGTAAGCTTGGACTTCCACAAATCCTGCGCGCTTTTACCGCTCCCCGGGGGACAGCTGACCAGTCTAAGGTTATTGAACTTGTCGTGAAGTTGGAACGCATTCCTCAGGCTTAGATTACCAACATTTATCCCACCTTCGCAGCACGCCAGACAATTGTCACTTTGGTGGTGACACACGTGCGTTTGTTCAATAATGTCCGCCTTCCTACCGATTATCTATGTTTTGCTGTGATTTATGTGTCATATCATTGCCTTATCAAGAACCCTTTCACTTCGCCGCATATGTACTTGCCCATTTACCCTCCATTAATATCATTAGATGCCCTTAGGCGTTTTCCATGTTTCCTTCCTCAAATGAAAAGTACAACCTCGTCGTGCCAAGAAGGGTTTAGACGCGTGTGCATATATCTTTCAAACGCTGCTAACTGGACGGTTTCATCGAAGAAGTAAGCCCACGACACTGCAGATGAAAATGTTTTTAACATGGAAAATGTTTCCTCCTCCTCCAACCATCTGTGCCATTCACATGCCGGCACATCAGGCATTTATTGGATTGATTAAAGCTCATGTTATTTTGACAAAATCTTTTTTGCGTGCGCCTTAACAATTATTAACTACCCAAATTCAATCTCATTATCGCCGGAGGCGTTGTGGTCAGCCTCAGCTGCCAGTTGTTCTAAAAAAGGGCGCGTCGGCTGCCAAGTGCTCCGGCGACAGTGGCAAAAAGAGCGTCACGGTCTTTGAAACCGCTTCTGCACCAAACGTACACTTTATTAGCGCTTACGGTGGATGATGCGCGGAACGAAATAACGACTCCCTCTTTTGGGAGAAGTGGCGTTCAGTGCTACCGGAGCTACCAGTCTAGCGTTCGGCCCGATGATCTCAACCGTGCATTAAATGTCTGATTTTTCCAGGATGGATCATATCTGAGCTTTTCAGTTACGACCGGATGGATCAACCGACGTAATGCACCTGGCGGGGCCTCACGCAAACTCCCTCTGTCATTTACGTTTCGTGTGGTTTTTGCAACATGACAGAATCGTGTCAACTCCTTCATGGGAGCTTCTTTTGATGTTTTATGAAAAACGAGCCTTCTGGTCCTATATTTAATTTCTTCAAAGCGGCGATTCATGGCAGTGAAACGGACAGCAGCTGTCCCTTCACCTTGTTTGATCTTCTTTCGAGGATTTCATGCCCCATTGCGACGACCTCAGGTCGTAAATGTTCTTCAATGGCTGCTGTGTGACTGAGTGAGGTCGTGGTGCCCGGGGGTGTGAAGTATTTTCTCCCCATTGTATAGAATTTAGGCATTTTTACTCCCTCGACTACTAGCTGACCTGTGTGCCCTTTGCGTCTGCTTCCAGAACCTTAAGTGCACCGATATTATCTACACTTAACTCTTTACTTCTGTTTGCGGTGGTGTTTCCACAAAAAGACCAATTGGGCGAAGCTTCGGTCAACTCGGTGCTTACGGCGTCCGTGTAAACGGCAGGGGCTTTGTCACAACAATTGCCTTTTTCGCGCTTCTCACTTTTGGGCGAATGTACACCGCGCCCGGGCTGTGATGCCTTTTCGTGGGTGCCTTTAACGGCTTCATGACATTCATTCGACTTTACTGAAGGACCCTGATATGAGTCATTGCCTCGGCTTCAAAAGTATTCATTCATATTTGGGGTCTGGAAGCGATGTTCGCGTCACAGAAGCATCCATGGGATGAGGCCAGCCGCGCGAACTGCCATCTTGCTTTTCGGACCGCTCATTGCGACAAGCACAAATCAAATAGATTGTTCTCGCCGTCGGCTCATCTGCCTTTCTTTCGCGCCAAAGAGTAACCATGAACGGAGCCAAGGCGTAGCATTGGCATCACCGCCTCCTTCGAGCATGCCGTTCGGAATGAGGCCATTGACAACGTCCTCGAAGAGTGCTTGATTTGTGCTTGCTCCCTCGGGCTTAAGGCGTTAATTTTGCCGCTTGCTGAAAGGCGCCCTAACAAGATATCCGTTATTGTTTCCTATGTCGAGAGTGAGATTGTTTGGCACTTTTTTCAATTTAAGTGTTGGGTATTTCCCCCTTGGTGTTCCCACTTTGTTTACGATCAGGGGTAAACACATCCGGCATTTTTGAATTCGAATCGAATTTTCAGTGATTCACATTCAGAAAGGGACAGTTTGATCACCTTCAGACGGAATGATCTTGCTATTAAAATCGTCAACATGAGCGAACAGTGATGCTAAACGCGCGTGCATTGCCCGTCGCCAATGTTTTTGTTTCTCTTTCTGAATGGGCAACACTGATGGCGCCAGACACTAAAAAACTCCAATGTTACATCCGGCTACTCGGTTGACCAGGGAATGCCCAAATAAACCCATTCAATCCGTCCTGATCGGGGAAACTCACTTTTAAAGCCGATTGTAGAACAGCTTTTCAAAACTAAAACTACCATGAGGCAAAAACGTATTTGCAAGTTGTAAACCCTGGACGTTAACGCATATCTCGACTGTCTGAAGTCAGAAACAAGCAGTTCGTGACTCGCGCACTCCAAATCCAAGCCGACCCTCCTTCCTTTTTCAGAGGTTGTCACACCAAAAACATGGACGACTTGACGGGCGTTTTCGAGCGTTATTTACAACCGTATCGCGCGAAATTGTCCTTGTCGTCCGTTTGCTGCCCTTTTTGTTCAAGTAGCATAAAGCTTGAGTATTCTACTGGACTCTAGGCGCTGACTGAAATGATACGAGTTCTATCTTGATTCATTTAACTCCTTTTTCGACGCATTCCGCCCGCGTTTACTTAAATGTGGCTTTAAATGCCTGTTTCGCATATCTGTTCAAGTCCCGTACACAATGAATTATTAACTCTGCCGCGCAGTTGCACCCTATGCAAATGGGGACTTTGTGAAGTCTCAAGTCCAAGTCGAAGTCGCCATCTATGGCTTTGCCGCAACGGGTTTAGTTTTAGTTAGGTTGAACTCGAATAAGTAGTTCAAAAATTTTGTAACTGCGTCATATAAGTCGTGATGGCCATGATTTTTACCCTTTTTGATGGTGTTGATTCTCCCGCCTAAACTCCATAAACCTGTTTTATCTGACCATCAATCCGGCCCCCTCAATCATTTACCCTCGGAACAAAAAAAGTTTCAATCAAGAAACACACCCAACTATTTACACATGTGCAACCTAACCCGCAACATTTGGTCATCAGCATTTTTATACATGCCCCGATTGTCGTTGTCATAAAAACTCCAACTTCAATGCGTTTTTTCTGTCACGTAAACGAAATTCCAAAGATGTTTATAGACGAAGACGGCTGTGATTCCTTTTTACAACCTCAACATTACCCATTTAACCCATAATGCCGGACATTGTCGGCCAATATGTAGCTCCGTTTCCGCGACACGCTTAATGTGAGTCGTGCTTGGTTCGCGTGGCGTCCGTATTGCATCGAAAATTAGTGCGGCAAATCGGCGTCCCTCAAAAGGTTATTAGTGACAGGTCGGCTTTATATTAGACAGCAAACAGGATGGCGGTTTGTTCGGGGCTGATATATGGCCCTCCCGTGCCAAAGGGGTTCCCGACGAAAAACGGTCGTCGGCTGTCGCAACGATGGTGCCAGCTATGCCCGGGAGGCAAATGATACTCAAATGCGCAAAAAAGAAGGATAGTCAATCAAAGTAAAGATGGATGAGGCAAACGGCTTAGATTGGCAGTTTTTGATTTCGTTACAAATCGGTCTTAAAGTCTTGAAGTTGGTATTTTAATGTTGTGAAATTCAATGGCTTTTTTGAATGTAAATTTCGTTATTTTTGTTTTTTTTGGATTATTCAGCTCGCTTTGTATTGGTTCGAAGCGCCGTCGAGCATGTTTTGATTATGATTCACGTCGAAATTGAAGACCGTTCGGGGGCGGGACGACTGTTGCAAATGGTTTTTTTGAGCTTCTGGAAGATAGCATCATCAGTTTTTTTATCACCCATATAAATGAACCAAACGGTCAAGACATTTTATTCAGTCCCCTCTCCATTCCAACTTCTAATCATGTTTTTATTTTCCGGCATTGAATTTTGTTTTTGTTGTGTCTGTCTAACGCTTCCCTAGCCGCAATAAACTGGTACCGATCTGCTATGTTTTGACGTAACCCACTTCCGTCTGATGACCCGTAAATACGCTCTTGTACATGTTGTTACAACATTGATGCCTCCATTTTTTATAATTCGAACGTATTCGTATTCCCCTCCCGACTCGTGGATCATCGGCGGCCGGCCTTCAGTACCTTCCTAAGCGCCTTCCTAGTTCATTCATCACTGTCAGTCCATCGCTGAAGCTAGTCGTGTTGCAGCAGATTCGCGCGCATCCGTTTTTTCATAGTTCTCGGCACACTTCGAGAATCACTTCTCCCTTTTTTACTGCAAGTCTCTACAGTGACAATTTTTGGAGTCTCTAAACGGTCATCCGGAGACTGATGTTTCCGCATTTTGCACTTGTCTCATATCCGCTGGTCGCAAATGTCACTCTTTTTGGCGGGACAGCCCTGTCTTCAAGATGGGTGAATATATTCCCGGGTCTCGACGACCTCTTCTTCCCACATTGGGTTAACCTCACATCGTCTTTTTTCATGAACCATCCAAAATGGCACAAAGAACAGTTTTTTGGCTTTTGCTTTTTGTTATGTGAACCGTACCTGCATTCCGGCAACAGAAAGTACAATCCAAATAGGATATCATTGATGTGATTCTGTACCATGAGATTCTCCTTGCATTTGAAAAAACGGTAAAGCGGACCCCTATCGTTACCCAAAGCGAACAACAGTAAGAGGTGTGGCAGGAGGAGGCGCAGCTGCGATTGCCGGTCTCGGTTACGGCGCGCAGAATTCCAAACCACCGTAGACTCCTCAGATTACACACGCATGACCCTAACAGCTTGCCTTCCCCGGGCTTCAGATCAGAAATGATCCATTTGCTAGGCGGGAGTCAAATCCAGTCCTAAATTGGATGCCAATTTGGCGGAACGGTCCAACCCCCCGAGCCGAGGACTAATCCCAGCTGACTGCCTCTCGCATTCCGGATAAATCCCAAAACAGCCAAGGTTAACAACCCTTCAGCCTGGGATTACCTTGTTGCGCTTCAAAATATTCTGAAGGCAAAATGCCGTTTTATTTTAGGTATTTCAATAGAGTTAACAAAATCTGCCTACATAAAGATGGCTTTTCCTTTCTAATTTTTGCAAAATTGTAGGGATTTTTTCCTTTCAACAACGAATTTTACGTTTTTGACAATATTTCTTTTGAAGGGAACGCGACATCACATCTCCATATATTTTCGGCTCTATGTGTCATCCATATTAGCAATTATCCGCAGTAAAGGCTTGTCAAAAAAACTGCCAGGATGGAGTGATATCCCGAGGGTCTAATTTGGACCCGTCAAAAAGCTCATGCTTTGGTTGCCTTTTTTGTCCATTTACGCTGTCGCGCCCTTTTCTAAATCTAAAATGTAAAGTCCGAAGTGAGACAAAGCATACGTCTTCGCTTGCCATTGACTTAAATGGTGAACATTGAAATTACTTCTGTTCAAAAACGGTCTGACATTTTCATTGACGAAATTTGGGGCCGTTCCAAATTAGGGAGCGTTTTATTTAAAAACAAAATTTGAGAGGTATCAGTCTTTTTTACCCAGGCTGGACTTGTCGGGCATCTAAGCTAGCGCAGGGCGTTTTCGCGCGACGCGTTAATCCACAGTGTGGTTCACTGCCAGCTGGGGCGGGGATGGAAAGGACAGGAGTGCCACGGCAATCACGATTTGACTTGCCCTTGGGATTATCCACAAGGCGCAACCGACCCCACTGACTGCTCGCCAATTACGGGGTCGAAGCGCTTATTCGCTGATGTTGCTTCCTAACTGGTGTTGGCCATCCGGACAAGTCATTTTTTCGAAAGGCTTGCTCGATAAACCAATTGGGGATTAAGCGGTTTGTGTGAATCGACTGACCAGAGGTCAACAAGTACAACTAACATCCGGGAAAGGCACTTCGGCATTGACTCATCAAACTTGCAGGCAGTTCCTTTCCTTGTCTATTTACGTTCATCCGGCAAAAAAAAAACCCGAAACAGAATCGACCGCGGTTTGCCAACGCTTAACATAATTTGAACGCCCTTTCGAAAATCTTACTTTACTCATTCCGAAAACGGCAATTCTTTCATTTGACTCTCCTCGTGTTTCGACGTTGCCCGTTTGAAGAATGCATTTTGAGTGTGATATAATCCGGAAAGAAGGATGTTTCCTTTCATCACTTTCTAACTTGCGCACCCAGAAGCTCAACGCATGGAAAACGAGCCCGCAATTTATTGCGACATATTTCCGTTCCGATCATTTGCATAAGGAGTTCCCCTTGGGCGCATCGCATGTCGGCAACATCAAACTGCGCGGGTCGGCTGTCGCCAATGGCCTTTTTGTCTGGTCCCATCACCATGCGCACCCAGTTGACCCCATGTGTATTCTATCTCATGGACATTGACTCCTTTCCTGCTTCCTGAAAGTCTTTTTTGCGGTACCGCAAAGCATGCAATCGTCGGTATCACGATGGAATCGGCATCTAAATGAATCCTTAATGAATGGGAGCGTGTTGACTCCTCCGCAGATTGAAACCATATACGATACGCGATGCGTAGTCAGTGACTGACCACACCACCTCAGGCGCTAAGAGGATGTAATCTCCTTTTATCCAATGGTTTTGTTGCTTTGCTTTTGTCGTTTCCCATTCACAATCGAAACAACTCTAAAAATCTAAAAGTCTAACCACAAGGCCTAAACAGCTTGCGGCTATGCTTTCACTGGGGCTTAGTTAGATCCGTATCACTTCCAGTCGACTCGCATGCGTGCGCAATGCCATGTGTGCCGAATTTTTGCTTCACTCTGTCTTTGAGCTCAACGTTTATCGTGTCATCTTGCGCTGGCTGAACCCAAATGGCCTGCTCCGAAACATTCGATCGTCTCAGACCGTCCTCTTTTCCAAATTTGCCTCGGGCATTTGCAATGTTACGTCGACAAGTGTTCGAAAAGTCCCTCAAAGCGCAGTTTTTTAATCGTTCCGATCACAAACCCCACGTATATTGACCCATATTGGCCCCCTGTTAAGAAGGCCCTCGTCTGTCTACATCAGTCTATGTGTGCACAATTCGTGTGTCAACTGTGCCGAATGCAAATTTAGCTTTTGATTAAAGCACCCGTTGCGACCAGCTTGCCGATGCGCTCATGGTCGTGTGTATGACAATTTTGACCCACTGACTGCGTTGAAGTGCGCTGGACACTTTCGGGAGTCCATTACACGCTCATGAAGGTGTGGTCAGTCTATTTCCGACTACAACCGATCAACGCGCTCGTTAGTTCCACCCGGTGGTCACTCGTCTAGCGTGTTATGTCGTGATTATGAAAGTTGTTCCTAAAGTCGATAAAAGTGTTTCAATTTTGGTAAATTTTAGGCTTTAATACAGCATTTTGGTAGTAATAGTGGTATTATACGCCAATTGACCAGTACAGTTTTCACAATGCGAGGCTTACTCGCATTCTTCATATTATCAGTGTATACTGTCTATGCCGCCAAGTTCGACAAAGTTATCAGTGTAGAAGAAGGTAAAAGTATTGAGATCAGTTGTGATATTGATCGGAACCAAGAATCAGCGACGTATATCTGGGAAAAAGATAGCCAGGCATTCTTCGTTGATGAAGACCCTGTGAATTATGCTTCTGACAACATTATCGCCAGCGTTACGGATTCGGTAGGCATCAGAAACGAAAAACTTTATAGTAGTTTCCTAATTCCAGTCCATGACCCTCTCCATTACCGCTGCTGACACCACCGATTCCGGAAACTACACTTGCTACGATGACGGTCGAAGCAAGCCCGCTGTATCCTACAAACTTGTCGTTCTCACTGCTCCTACGGCCAAGATCTCCCCCTCCGGCTCCATCGTAGTCCGCGATGGCGAGTCCCTTACCCTCCGATGCAGTGGTTACGGTCACCCTCAGCCAAAGGTTACTTGGGTCAACGCGGATTCCTTCAAAAAGGATGTCAAAATTGAATCCAACGGTGTGCTCTTTGTCCAAAGCGTCGATAGCGGTCACAGTGGCAAGTACATCTGCCACGCTACTAATGATCACAGCGAAAAAGGTACCGATGAGGTTACCGTCATTGTTTACAGTGAGTTTTTGAAATGTCTGAAATGCAGTTCTTGAATTTTCTTTAACAAACTAACTATACTTTTCTTGCGAAAGCCAAATTTTAAACTTATATTTTGCCAATCCATAACCCATAAATCAACTAATCCCTCCGTTTTCCCTAATTAACGACTTCGGCGAAAGCCAAAAGCCGATTCTCGCATATGTGAGTAGACTCAATCGGCGAACTTTTCGATCTAATGCCATTGTTCCGTGTGTAGTCACGCGTAAACATGCATCAAAACAAAAGTCGTTATCCTTTTAAATACATTTTATTTCTCTTTCTGTTTTACCTCATATATTGAAGTGTTATTGGAATTGGTGTGATCTAAACATGATTTGTAGGCAAACAAGACAGTTATGAAGACATCGAAGAGTCTGAGGGTAAGTGTTTGGTTTGAGTTTGAATTGTTGTGTTGTGGTCGTGAGTGTTGATGAAAAAAATAGTCATGTTAAGGGTGGAAAATGCCCTTTTCATGTTGTTTTTGTGAAAGTGCAACCAACTGACTAAGCATTATGCTAATCGTTGAACTTTTAGCCCCGCCGAAGGTAGAAACTGACCGCACCTATGTGCCCGCATTCCTGGGAAAACCGGCGGAATTGACTTGCCGGTATTCTGGCTACCCCAGTCCGGTGGTTACTTGGAGCTTGAATTCGTTCCGAATTGATGTAAGATAACAAACTTAAGAAAACTTGAAACAAAACAAATTTATAGTTGAACAAGATCAACGCAACTGTCAGTGCTAAATACGAAAACGGCACATCGTTTGCCATCCTCAGCTTCCCCGTCGTCACAGTCGACCACTTCGGCGATTATTCTTGCCGTGCAACAAACAACCTCGGCGGTGCGGAAACCTCCATTCATTTGAGTGGCCGTCCTGGTCCGGCATCGCTCTTCAGCGCAAATAACGGCGAACTTTCGTGGTCGGTTGAATCCGTTCACCCCATCACGCAATACAAGATCCTGTACCGCCGAGCCGGCGAAGACGTCTGGAAGAGCAATAAAATTATTCGAAGCACCAAGGGTGATCAACACGGTAACATCTGGGAGAGCTCGATCCCCATGGATTTCCTCAAGAAGGGTGCCGAATACGAAGTGCAAATCCAGGCTGAAAACAAGCTCGGCTGGGGTTCGCTCGCACATGACTACTTGACTGTCACCGTTCCCGATGACATTGTTAACGACCCTGTTCTTAGTAAGTACAAACACAATAACCAATTAATTTTACCCGTCTGTTCATTACAGCCAACAAAATTGATAACACCAACGCCGGAACCATGGCCAACCTTGCTGCCTTGCCGATCATCCTCTGTTCTGCCTACCTGTTCCACGGTATTTAAGTTCGGGCATTCTTTCCATGACACCAACGCGAAGAAGTTATTGACTTTTCCTTCTTTTTTCATGATTTCAACTCAATCTTAGCCGGTTTTTATGCATCCTGGCATCTCGGGAGTTTCAACATATTCCATTACTTACTTAACTTTCATTTTCACAGTTTATAGTTTAAGTTTTTATTTTCCTCAAAACAGTGCATAGCAGATAGTCTGCCATTTCTACAGTTCTTCTTGTATAATGTGACAATCTGTATTACTTGTTTGTTATTTCTTTACTCGTTTTACGCAAACGCATGCACGGGCGACAACTCGGCATCGTCAAACAAATTATTGAACATTTATCGTGAAATTCCGAAGTTGTCTTCTATTTCTTCTCTTAACTCAAGCGCGTTGGCAGGGATTCAAAAACACTGGAGCTCAAGAATTAATCTTAGGAGATTCCGAAAACAATACTGCCACCGCTGTCAAATCTCTATGTTGTTTGAATTTTTTTATGTTTTGACTATGACCGAATTCGTGGTAACATAAACCGATCATATTTTTCTCAAAGTTAAGTTAAGTCGCGCAATTTCGGTATAGAGTGCAAAATGAGAAAAAAGATAAATGGTCTGATACATGAGAAGACCGGCACAACAGAAAAAAACTAAAAGAAAAAAGTTGACGTTGGAATGTGTCGCGGCGACTCGCGAGCCGTGCGCGAGATTGAAAAAGAGATGCGTTGGGTTCAAGGTGTGATTAGACGCGGAAGTTATTGCAGCGTAAACATGGATAAAACGAGTGCAGACGGTTCCGTTGCAAAGAATCTTCACGTATGTCATGATACTGAAAAGTGTAAACAGTTTCAGAAAAAGTTTAACGTTTCGTGATTTGTTTAAAGGACAAACCTTATGTTTTTGTTATCTGTCACGTGCAAATTCCGCAACTGTTTGTATTATGAATTACATTACATTTAAAATGTTTAAAATATACATGTAAAATAGTTATGTTTTTTATCAGTTTTTTTATTTTACAGTTTTTAACTGTACCGCCACATTTTTTGTAGAACAATTAATTAAAGGCTTCCGGCTTCTCAGTACTTGCATCACAACTTGATGAAGTCATTATTCTGTCGTCTATCATCATCAGTCTCTGGGGTTCCTGGTTTTATCTTTAGAGCGTTATCAATTGATAAATGAACCTATTTATAATGAAGACTTATTTGGTAGAAATGTGTTGCATTATGTGATGTCACGTAAATTTAAATACTCAACCAAATCGCGTGTTAAAATTTAATTATTAAAAAAAAGTTAAAATTTTTTATGTGCGCGATAGTTCTTAACTTAAACTCTTCAAACCGCGCCTATTCTCTTCAAACGTGAAATCATTGTTGTTTACCAAATAGGAACAAACAACGTTCAACGATGCGTCATCGCAATGTCCTTGTTAGCTCATCATCAAGAAGGTTTCAGACAATCTAATGGAACTTCTATTTTTTCGGACAAAACGCTCAATACACAAAAGTCAACGTCCTATCTGTTGCGATTGGTTTGCGTGAACTTATGCGCAGCACACGTCAGATTCAATCACCGATGAAAAACTCCTAATCTACGCCGTCAAAGACGGTAGCGAAACTGCTACCTATTATCGTGTAGGCTCTGCAAAAGTTCGTTATCAGAACGATCAGACAATGGGTTTTTCCTACAAAATTTGGATTCAGTTGCAAACGCCTTGACCTTCATCTGCATGCGTGATTTATCGCAAAACTACTGCTACATTTTTTTGAATCTACTTTGCGATGTTTTCAAAAAACCATCGGTAATCATGGACGTTCCAAATAGGGTTCACTTCACCTATGCGCAAGAACATGCATTGCACATTCCCCGCATTGTATTTCAAAATGGGAATTGTTTTTGCCATGGACGAAGGAAGGAGAACAAAACAATTTTACATGCAGTTAACTGCACCTATTGGCCGGCGCCTCAAAGAAAGTGAACGCAAATTACAGTCTTAACGACATCAACTCCCGATCAGTTTGCTGACGTCACGGCCCATACTTCAGCAACGGAGAAGAATGGTATGGTATTGAAAAAATTCAGCTGAGCAGTATAAAATTGATAAACAAACTTAATGAAAAGAGTTTATTGGACATAACATGCATGTCAATTCAATGTAATTGCACTTTTGTTATTCCAGAGTTCTCTAACAAAGGACTTTACCCCCATGTATGTAGGTAAATCGAAGAAAAACACCATCGTTAACCACTATAAGGACACCACTTCACCCATCAAATTGACCGTTTTGTTTCTAACTTTGTCTTTAACAATGATGCGCTCAAAAGACGAGAAGGAACTTTGCAAACTAGTACAGAAAAACAGGTGACCTCTGAAGTTGTCAGAACATCCTGATGTGTCAAGAGTTTCTTGATACCACCACCGGTTTGTTTCCGCTCCATCATTTTCGACGTCAAAAACATTAAGACCAAAAAGGTTCGATGTGCTAGTCAATCATCTGACCTCCCATGAGTTTCTAGAAAACAACACGCACCGCTAATGAGGGAGAATTTAGCCGTTGCAAGTGACCGCCCGCTACCGCAAAAGTAAAGCGTACTACATTCCATTCGTTCAAACAAACGGATAAACCGGGTGTTTTCTTTAGAAATCTTTTATAAATTAGATTAACGTAAAATTGAGTCAATTCACGGTCGCGAGGGTCTCCACCCAGTCTACTTTTTTAAAGAGACCAATCATCGCTGCGTAAATTTTAGGAATTTTAACGAACTCCGACAGCATACCGATCAAATCAGTTAGTTGCCAAGCAAACGAGTACACAATTCCTTTTGGGTGTTCTTTTTTCGAGATTCACTTTGGCGAAATAGTTTGACTTTATGTGACAAACACATTTAATTGTCTTGCAATGTCGTCTTGAACTTCTGCAAGCATGTCTAGAAAATCACAATACGAAAAAGGGATCGTCAGTGGACGATGGCGATGTGTTTGCATGCGTCAATCAACTAAAGCGCCTGGAGTAGCCGTTGTATTGGGGGAACGAGTCTTTCTGGCGACTCCCTGTCTCCTAAACAATGTCAACCTAACCTGCACCTCTGGTGATCAATAGCTGACGTCGTCGACCCCCTTCGGCAAGCAATAGTTACTTCAAAGTGCATAACAACATTACCTATCTTCTACCACACGGTAGAAATGGGCGATGTCCGTTTGATACAGACTCGGTAGACCTTGAAGACAATGGAGAATATTCTATTGCAATATACCTTTACGCTGTAAAAATGGATGAAAAAAGGCAGCAACAGTTCCTGTCTATGGCTCATCTTTGGTGATCTACGGGTACACAACTCGATGTGGATAAATTAAATCAGCTTTGCAACCTTGCAATTAGAGAAAAAAGTGTCATTTGCATGAAAAAGGTTTCAGAGGAGAACCACCCTGAGGAGAGATAGCGCGGAAAAATGATCAGACCTCCGTGTGTACTTCTCCGTCCACCTTTTTTCATCCTTACTATTCCGAAAAAAGCGTAAATTTACGATGATCACTGCCACTTATTCAGCTTGAAACTTGCACTGACGGAAAAAGGTACAAACATTTGAAAACTATTTTTAGCATCATCATGAAAGTAGCCCTCCCCAGAGGGCAGGCACACACATGTCGCGCAGGGGCGTGCCCCGATAGGAGATAGCGCGACACCCCTCTATTTAAGAAGTTTTCCGTTCAACGTTCTGAGCAAGAGTGTGCAGACACAGAAGGCGAAAGATAGGAGCGTCCTAAACTGTCAGTTTTGTTTTCTATATTTGTCGAAACCTAATCGGGTTGGGTCTCATCTGACCAAACTTGTACTGTATCATAAACCTAAAAACCAAATATGTGGGTACTATCCATTGTTGCTATTTCTTATTGTGCCATCGGAACGTTCGCTACGACCGAATGGTTTGGTGATTTGCGTGCTTCCCTAAATCCTGCACGAGCACCAGCTTTTTACGATGTTACGTATGACGACATTGGTAAGTCATAAAGTCGCAAATGACTAAAAACTGACTTTTCTAGTGCTTTCAGACTGCCCTGAAGGCTTGCAAAGCAACGCCATCCCAGATTACGTATACTTCGGTGCTATGATTGCTACTATGACGGTGAAAGAACATACAGAATGCCTTCAACACTGCCTTAGCGAGCCTACCTGTCAGGCGGTCAACTTTTTTGAACCCATGAGCTACCAAGTAGGTTTCTTTTTTTCTGTTCAGAATTCCGAATGGTGACAACGATCGCCATCACAAATAAGGAACGATTAATTCGTCAAACAAAAAGGCGCAAAACTAGCTGGCATTGGTTGACACAGACGCCAACGCGCCGTCGTGCTCATTCATCAAAGTTGTTTGTTTCAGGAAAAAGGCTTCTGTGAATTGCTCAAAGAAACTCAGTTTGATAACCCGCGTCTGATGCGTCCGTTCCGAAAGGCTGTCTACTACGAGAAACTCCGCTGCCGCAACGATGAAGATGGGTTGGAGCCCCTCGACATGAACAACCCCGAAAGGCCTGTAGTCATCGCGTCGACCGTGTTCCCCAAGGCATCGACGGAGAAACATACCATCTCCCGGGTACCTGAAGGTAAGTCAACAAGCGCCGCAAACTGACAAATCACTACCCTTCTTGATCTAATGAATACCTTCTCGACAACATTACCAATATTGTGAGAGAAAAAGGGCGAAACGAACAATGATCGACGCTCATCGACGATTGCAATCGCACAAACATGCCGCTTCACAAAAAACTGTGTTAATTTTGTCGGTGACAGTGAACACTTTCCCACAAAAGAGGGCCATTTTATTGCACGGGCGTCGACCTATCCATCTATGTCAATGCCCAATGGCTTCTCAAATCATTGAATTTTCCTTGCCACATTGTTGGTTGCAACCCAAACCCATTCTTTTTGACATACGGCTCTGTTTTTTAATCAACCACTCCTAAACGAACGAAAGACCTATCAAAACTTTGGGTGTGGCGGCTTTGCAAAGATTCCGACCGACGAAACAGACTACTGCGCACCTTAGATCGAATCAGTAGTAAAGCTATAGTGATTTTTTTCCGGCGCCATCTTCAGCAGCATGCATTCCTTTCCCTGTCGCTCTCTTTTTTTCACGCGTAAAATCGTAAAATCAAGTTTTTGCGATTTAACTTGCAAATTTTGTAAAAAAGTGTTTTCGAGAAGGATGAAAAAGTTGGGAACAAAGAGTCAGAACATTGCAGAGAACCAACAATAGAACGCAAACTAAAAACAACCTTTTTTCAGCCAGAACAGCGAGTGGCAGCACAGAAGCCCCAAAACCAGATGCCGGCGCTGTCATGAAGCGCCTCGAAGCCAAAGTTCACGAGTTCAACCTTCGTTTCCGTAGCTAAACAACACCGCAAAAAGTCGACAAACCTGTGATTTAATTTAGTTATGTAACAGTTTGACCAGACGCCAATGCTCTGCAAAGTTCTTCCTTTCTCAAACCATTGTTTTCAACTCCCTTTTTTAAACGTATATTATGCCAGACTGATCATCACTTTGCGGGTTTTCATATATTTACTAAATTGCGTTCATCGGTCTGATAAAAGTGCGAAACTTAATCCTGTCTAATGTTTAGAATCGGGGTTAATGGCATTGCTAACAAAGTGATATTTTGTTATTGAACGACTGATCAGGTAAATGCAACACAATGAAATAAAAACATGTTGATGCGAATGGTCAGATCAAAACATGGCATTGAAATCGAATGGAAGTAAGTGAATGCAAACAATAACAGGATAAAAACAGTTGATTTGAAACGTAACTGACAACAAGTTTAATTGGCCATTAATCAGCTGATCGCAACAAGGAAGAGAATGTTTGCGAAGAATGCTGGTATGTAGATAAACTGTAGTCTCAACTTGTTTTGATACTGAGATCAGATTAAACGCTAAAGGTCAATGGGGACTGTAATTTTATATGGTCATTTTAAAACCGATTATGTATATTGCCTCAGGGCGTCTAAAAAGTGTAATATAAAAAAGCCATTTAGTGACGTAATTTAATCACCGTCCTTCGCTGCTACACAATGTCCTGAAGGCGCACTGTTTTTTTTATGTACGGTCATAACCATAACAAAAGAACAATGAGGCGAAACGAACAGTGATCAGTGAAAGAAACGCTTTTTGAAGGAAGGTTCAACGATTAAACTGGCTAAAGTTAGGTAAAAACTGGCTAAACCGCTTTACTATATCATCATGACATCACCAAAACAATGAAAAAGTGGCTTTACTAAATCTAAAGTTGACAACTTTGACGAGGGAAAAGCCCGCACGCTTCAAACCAGCCCGAAAACAAACCACAAAAAGAGGGAACACTTCGCCAAGTCTCGCGAAATTCGAAGACCTTATTATCGATGTGTGCGTTCACGCGCTTTCGAAGCGGACTCCCATGTTGCACGTTCAGCTGTCTTCTGTTTCACGTTTTCCATGACTGTTCAATCAACATTACACATTGAATTGAAATTTACACCTGTAAAGCTAACTTTCTTCGTGAAAGCCCTGTCTACCGCGTTCGAGAAAAAGACTGCTTCGAACAGCTTTGTTTTGATTTCAACTTTTCGATTTCAGAATCTTCTCGAGCGGCAATGATCTGAAGAATGACCAGCAGACGAGTTGGCAATGATGTTTGGCGACGTAAGAGCGACCCTGGCAGCTGGAAACTAGGCAACAATGAGGCGTAAGTCGTGTTTTTTGCAGTGGACTCGGTCCATCTGTCGCCGCCGGCAGTAACTGTGCATTCCAAACGTTGCATTTATATATCCCGTTTCAGTGTCGTTGCCGCTGAACTGCCCTGGGGTGGACTGAAAGTCGTCAGCAACATGTCCATTGATTTTAGCTCCTTGCCGGCCAAGTTCACAATTCAGAATTTGTTGGTCGAACTGTTTTCACTGTTTGAGAGGAAGATCCAGTCGGTCACTGCTGATGAGCCTTTGGTAATATTTATATATAAAAATTAAACAACAGTCTTTTAAATATGGTTTGTTGTTTCCAGGACAAGCTACTCAACAAGTCTCTTCGACGCTGTGACGATCCATACTTGGACAATCTTCTACGAACGCTCAACAGCGTGTCTGAGTTGTGTTTGCCGTCGGTTCTCGAGGCACTCGTTCAATGGTATGAGGATCAGATCAACAGTCGTCAACGAGATGAGGGGTAAGTTGTTAATTGAATTATTCAATTATATATAATTTTTCAAATTTTAGTGGCCACAAGTCCCGCTCCCAAAAGGCAGTCCTCTTCGTCAACTACCTCTTCTGCATCGTGTTGATCGAATTGCTGCCTCAAATCCAATACTTCCCAACCGATTGCGAACAGTATGTCAACTACATTCTGAATCTGTCATTCAAACAAATCTCAACTCGCGAATCCGCTGTCTACGGCGACAACTACAACAACAGCATCGTCGTCGCTGAAACCTTTGCCGAAGTTGTCGGTGTCCTTTCTCAAACACATGCGAAGCTTGTACAGAAGACCTTTTTCTCGCTGTTGAATGAAGCGAGAAAAGATTCGTCCACTACGCCAAATGCCATTGCTAATATTATTTCATTGCTTATGGCTATGAAGTTTTACCGGATAAAGGTAGGCCTATTTACTATACTTTTACGTTTACAGTATTTTTAATTTTGGCTTTTCAGACAAGTCAAGTCAGCGAAATCGAACAAGGAGTCGGTTTTCTCGATGAATTGGCTTCCTACTACTTGGAAGTCGATTTGAAGCAGAAGGACCTCAAACATGCCATTGTCGGCTTACTCGTTGAGATCCTGTTGCCCGTGGCTGCGCAGATCAAAACTGAAGCCAACATCCCTGCTCTGATCGCTTTTGTTGATAAGCTCTACGGACCGACGTCGGAACTGATAACGAAGAAGCAGCATAAGATGGCAGCTTATCCGTTGCTGACATGCTTATTGTGCATCAGCCAGAGCACTTTCTTCAACCGCAATTGGGTACAATTCTTGAATGCGACTTTGAGTAGTTTGAAGAATCGGGATCCCAAGATTTCCAGAGTAGCTTTGGAATCGCTTTATCGGCTTTTATGGTATGTTGCTTTCACCCTTTTGCCATTTCTAAACTGATAATTTTAGGGTATACATTATTCGAAACAACTGTGATGGCAATACTGCCACCCGTTCCCGTCTCGAAAGCATCTGCAATTCCATATTTCCACGAGGTTCCCGCTATGTCATGCCCAGAGACGCTCCTTTGAACATCTTTGTCAAAATCATCCATTTTATCGCTCAACAAAAGCTGGATTTCGCCTTCAAGGAAATCATCTTTGAACTGTTGGGCTGCAATCGTGTTTCTTCCCGGTCCTCTACAGTCAGCATCTACCCCGAACGCATGAATATCGGTATTCGAGCACTGATGGTGATCGCAGATGGCTTGCAGCAGAAAGACGGCCCTCCAGGTATGCCGAGGACGATGGCCCCGATTGCCAGTGGCACTATCCAACGGAATCGGAAGACCTATCTCACCCGACCCCTGACGGCTGATGTGGCACGGTCCATTGGATTGGATCAGTACTATCTTCCATGCCGGAAGGCGTTTGACGCGATTCTGCGGACATTGGACACCCAAGTGGGGAAACCGTTGATGTTGACTTCATCGCAGACGAAGAACAAAGAGCCAGAGGACATCATTGGCGGGGAGATGAAGACAAAGTTGGATCTGTTCCGTACTTGCATTGCTGCGATTCCGAGATTGTTGCCAGAACCGATGCCGCATCACGATTTGATTGACATGATCATCAGGATGACGGTACACATGGATGAAGAGCTTCGACAGACGGCCTATTTGACCCTTCAGAATCTGATTACGGAGTGTGTTGACTGGAGGGAGGACATTGTTCACACGTACATCAACTTCTTGATGCACAACATTCAAGACACCTTCCCAGCCTTGTTGGAATCTGCCGTTCGCTTCTTGTTGCAGCTGTTGTGTTTCTGGAGAAATGCCGTTACGCAAGAGAAGAAAAAAGACGCTGTAGTTCAGCCTTCAGCCCCAGCCCAAAGCGCTCATCCTTCCAATGCCAGCAGCGATCTGACCATTCTGAACAATGGTTCCAATGTGATCGTAGCTACGGCGTCTGTATCCAACGCAAAACCAGGGACATCTCACCTGTCACCGTTGATGAACAACTCATCGGCCATAGCTTTGCACAACATAGAAGGCCTTGCATTGGTTCTCCTCTGCCAACATCGTGGCCAAGGCAAGAAGTTGGCCATTTCCTTGCTCCGTGAAGTCAAAGCGATGCTCGCATTGATGGAAAACAGCGTCCACGACAAACCGATGTTGACCGTTTTGGATGAAGCCACGCCATACGTCATCAACAAGTACATCGAACACGTGCCTCTTGCGGAACGTCAAACATGGAGCCTGGATTTTGCATCTGCTTGTGACAAAATCTGTACCGTCGACACGGATGAGAACTTGGTCAACAGCGACAAAGGCAATGAGTACATGAACTGGGATAGTTGGGCATGTGCGCTTTCGGGTTTCTGTGAATACAAGTTCCTGCCTGATCAGTGCCCTACGGCAGTTAGCTTTGCTTGGCCAGCTGTCTACATGAGGTTGAACTTGTGCACGCCGATTGTGGAGACAAAGTATGTTGCATTTCGAAAAAGGTTAAACTTAATTTGAGCATTTTAGCAACATCCAAAACGAAAACCGCGCATCACTCCTTCGAAGCAGTCGCAGCAAAGCAACAGCATCGACCCTGTGCGGAGAAGCCTTGGACCATAGCAGCTATCTGTCACAATGGCAGAAATATCTTGTCATGTCCTGTGCGTTAGCTCTGCCGCCAAGTCAGCCTTCCAGCGTTTTGGCACGGAGTTTTTCGCCGAATGGAAAGTAAGTTCACACGATGAAAGTCATACGGTAATAATGATGTTGTCTTACAGTATTGACAGCCTTGATCTTGCTCGGAGTATGTCTTCCTCGTTGAGAGGCGCTCCACGAACCGCTACAAACATCAGCTGCGTCCAGCTTTTCCAAAAGATCTCGGGAATGCTGCGATGGGAAAATGCTCGTGATCTGCGGGACAGTGTTGCCCTTGGCATTGGATCGACCAATCCGAAGTGTTTTGAGTAAGTTCAACCAACATATTTGAAAAGTAGTAAGAAGTTAGCGTATTACAGCTATCTACTGGATGAGTTGAACACATGTGGAATTATCCGAGAACTCGCCGAACGCAAACTCGATTCCAACCTCCGTCGCCGAAAGAGAAAGGATTTCCTGCGTCTGCAAATCGTTCGCATTCTCGAAATTGCCATGCTCCGTGGATTGCTTCAACACAGCAACCTCATCGATCCTCAATCTGGTCAATTGTCGAATGTGGTGATTGATATTCTCACCTCTTTGCGACTCATGTTGGAAACTGACACGGATCGTGATATGGGCACACTTACCAGTTTGAGGCTACACTTTGCGAAGACCATCACACTTATGGTCAACAGTATTCCATGTAAGTCTTACTGTCATTTGATTAACAGTACTTCATATTCGTCATTTCAGTGGATCGCAGAAAGAATCTTCTCCCGGCCGAACGGAAACGTGAACTCATGGTCCTCTTTTTCACCTGGTGCGGCGGAGCCATATCAAACATTGAAAGAAAGTCAGTTGCAGCGGGGTAACTTTTTACTAACCAATACTAATCAATCGCACTTGCCCATAATGTTGCATTTTCACAATGAATAATTGCTGTTTTTAGGCACGCCAGAGACATGGGTACCTATGTCGAGTTGAAAGCTATGAATGCACTCTGTTCGATGCTGTGTTGCGGTCCGATGAGCGATGCTTATTCACCTACGTGTTTGAAAGATGAATACCTGACCCGATGGATTGACATGATATTCCGATCAAACCGACAGACCGTTCAAAACATCTGCGAGGACACCTTGTCGACTGTTCTCCACCTGAATGATCAGAATACGGCACTGTTTGAATTCGTTGTGACTCAATGCTACACCCAACCGTTGAAAGTGTCCCAGAGGTACTTCAAGTCGTTGGTCATGCTCTTCGCGAAACGGGAGTATCCGTGTGACTTCATTTCGATGTTGGCACTGTGTCAAGTCTTCGCAGCTGATAATGACATCAACATTCGACAATCTGTTGGCTTGCTGATCCGTATTCTGCGACGGAAGTTCCTGGACGATAGTAACTCTGCCAACACTTCGTCCATCCATGGACTCGAGCCTGTCGATGAAGCCCCAAAAGATGAAGATCATGGTGTCGTCCTTCGCATCAAGCAGCCACCCGTCTCTGAAGGCCCCATCTTCGCGACGTCCCAGGCCGTTACATGTCGGCAACTTGCTCAACGTTACCCCAGCCTGACGATGCCCGTGTTTTCCGACCTTTTTACACGATTGAAAGACGCTCGATCTGATCTTCAAGCTTCCATCCTGAGTGCCTTGAGCTACTGGATTGAGAACATTGAGCTTGTCGACTTGAACATTGAAATTGCTGATCCGAATCCTTCGAATCTGGCATCTCCCGAGCGCGGTTACGGTAGCGAAGAAGCGACTCATTTGGTGTTGAACAATCTGTTAGCCTGCACTTTGACGATACATTCCGACCATAAGTATGAGATTTATCAACTTTGGAAGACACTCGCTACACGGTATCAAGCAAATTTGCCAATAATTGTGCAATATTTGTTCGTTGTCATGTCTCTTTCGCCTGATCACGTCATCCCTGTGGTATGTTTCTGTGTTTTGTAGTGGCTCTTTTTTAAGGCTTCTGTTTTTAGGCAAAGCGCATCGCTCAGTACCTGCTCACTGCCTGTGGTGAGCGCTTCGTTTCACTTTTGGTCAGTTTATTGCCACTGATGACGGAACAGTTCAAGCTGACCCTGGCTCGGCAGGAAGTTGCACCCTATTATCGCTGGCAGCAAGCCCATGTTGAGGACGAAAGTCTCGGATCTGCTGACAACGCTCCCGAGTTGGAAGCCAAGAAGGAAGAAGTTGATGGACTCGTCGATGACGAAGAAACTGTGCCCCTGGATGAAAGCGAGACTCTTCCACGCGATCTCCCGATGCCAGCATACGGTGGATACTACGCTGATATGCGACCTATTCTGGTGCTGCCGAATCAAGCCATCGTGCATCTATCGAAGTCAAACTTGGCATTGTTCTTGCTGTCGGAGCTGATTGGTCATGATAATGAGCTTCCGGTGCAGTGGGATAACCATGCGACTTCTATCTTACATTTGTGTGTCTTGTACTTGGATGCCGTTCGACCACTGGTTTGCCGTCATGCTCGGAAGGCGCTGATGAACATTTGCCTTCATTACGCCCCTTCGAACATTAATGCTGGTCAATTGGCTTCTATGCTGTTGAACAACAATGTATGTTTATCGCTTTTTTGAGTAACGTTTATCAATGGGTTACTTTCAGCTCGATATGGAACGCTTCGAAGTCATTGAAAAGTACTCCGGCACAAACGACGATGTCAGTATCTTCTTCAGTAACACCAGTTTTGCGTTCCAATCTCGTGACGACAGTACATTCTCGATGGTTCCGACATCCGAATACCGACAAATGCTGCTGTTTTCGAAGGAGCCCTTCCCATCCCAAGATAGACTTCTGCAGGCGCTGATCTTCTGTCTTTCCGAGAAGATGGATAAGCCATTCTGGTCGAATGAGGAAGTCGGCATCCGTGGTTGGAAGATTGAAAGCGCTGAGATGCTGTCATGTTTCGTCGGTCATCTTGCCAGCTACCTTGTTTCCAACTTGCCGGGACTCTACTACCGATGGACCGACATTTCGATGAGTCTAGCCCTCAGTGTCGGCAATCGCCACTACGCTGGTCGCAGCTTCCAAGTCAGTGCTGCCCTGAGCCAGAATCCGACGCCATGGATAAGCAAGATACTGTCCCGATTGGCCGAGATTGTCGGCGACCACAACGAAGAAACCCAATGCTACATTACTCACATGATTTTGTGCCTGATGTCTCTTGTTTCCTATGTTCGCGTCAATCTGGATGATTCAGAGCGCTCGGCTCAGTCGCCGTCTTCTCCTACGGGCCACAATCGATCCATCAGCTACACTCCGGCTTTCTTGTCTCGTCAGCAGACACCTGGAACACCAGTGATTACTGGATCACAGGTTGTTTCACCAATGAAGCTGTCTCCAAACGCGTTGACTGGAAGTTCACCGTCGCCTAGCAAGCGTGATGCTCGACATTCGATGCTGATCGAGAACGAGATTCACCCGAATATTGTGACATCGACTCCACTGAACCGTTCAAAGAGTGCGGCTACACTGAAGATTGATGCCAGTTCAGCTGATGATGACGGTATCGGCGCTTGTGTCCAACTTTTGTCGATTGCCGTGGCTATGCTGGAATCGCACATCGACAACGAGTATTTGCTTGCATTGAATCTCATGGATAAGATCTTTGATGCCGCTGGTCGTGATTTGGGAATCTGTCTCCAGCGATTGGAGAAGACCATCAAGCAGTTGGATTGGTGCGGTTTCACTGGCATCATTGGCCTTGTTTCGAAAGGTGTTCTGTACAGCTCTGGCTATGAAACAACGATTTCCCTTCTCGTGAAATGCGCTAGCTTGCTGAATGAACCTGTGATTGCGTCTTCGACCGGATTCCCGCTCATTGTGACTGCGATTCTACCATATTTGACGAGCAACTTTGATGATCCAACCCCACTTTGCGTTGCTGCAGCCCAGTCCATCTCGAAATACTGCCGTAACCAGCTTGATGAACTCGTCAAACAGACCCCCGATTTGGCCAGAGACGACCACCCGTTCAACTCCCTCGCCGTCGTCATGGATCAGTACCGCGAGCGGAACTTCCACAAAGATGGCTCCCAATGGACCAAATGCGTCATCAGCTACATGTATGAAGCTGTTGTTCCGAATTGCGTCCATCTTATCGTGTTTTTGTCTGAGGTTGGTTTCAATTTTCTCGATTTATCTCCCCATATTTTTCATATTACTGACTCGGTCTCTCTTGCCTTGTATTTTATGACCCTCCAATAGGAACTCAATCTTTTGCCGTATCCGCTTCCATATTCCCGGCGCCGCCATGTTTTTCGCTTTCATTTCTTTGTAAACGAGCCGCTACAGTATCGTGTACCCGGTCGCGTCCTGGTAATTGCATTCGGCAACCGATTGACGCCATCATAAAAAAACGCGGTGCTCAATGAACCCACAGACACATGTCGTAGTCCACGATGACGACAGCTTTGGCATGCTGCATTTCTTGATTGATATACTTTCCCGAAAAACAAGCGCTTCCATCGGCACAGCTTTGGCTGAATTTTGAAGTGCCAATAAGAATACCATAATTTTTTAATGCGGTCCCTCGTGTTTTCGATATTTGAGATCTCACTTCCGTTCGTTTGCAAATAGGAAAAAGTTATGGGCACTAAATGAGGTCACAGTGGTCGTGATTCTTGGTGGTTTTATTGGGACACTATTTGGAGGGCATCGGTTGTAAATGCGCAGGTATTTTTCGTTTTGCCATGGTGGCGACTGATAACCGAGGAAAAAACAGTGAGCGATGGTCAAGCAGTGGCACTTTTACGACCGGTCTCAATTTGTACGCAGACGGAAGTTGACTGATATAAGTTTGACACTCTCGAGTAATTGACTCGATGCGGAATTTATGATTTGCAAACAAACAGGCATGAGAGATTGAGTCAATAACAAAAAACATGCATTGACATGAGAAAAAACAGAAATACATGCAAATTAATCAACTTGACAACATCTTAAAATCAACTTTTTAGATGCTGGAAAGATGCCCACAGGCTATGCATGCTTACTTGCTCCACATGATTAACATGTTCCTTTTGCATGGCAACTTTGAGGATGCTTCTCCGGTTCCTGTCAATGCTCAGGTATGTTTTTCATATTTATTTATGCAATCCCTCGATTTCACCCCAATGCCAAAACCAAATGTGCTTTTGTCCACCCCGGAGTGACAGCTCTCGCCCAGGTCAATTACGGTATTATCGTCGCCTTGTGGTTGAAACTTTGCGTCAATAATCTCGTCGCGTCGAAAGGGTTAAGACGCCCTTGAAAGGGCAACACACTCTCCTGGGGTAAATTGCTCCTCCGGGGAAGGCACAGATGACGACGGTTTTCCGGCAGTTGCGGGATTACGGCCATTAAAATGTGGCTGTCATAAAGAGCTCACAACACAACGAGAACCTGAAATGATTACCCTGCTCAATTACAGGTCATCCGCATCGTGAGTCGCCACATCCAAGGCGTCAATTCAAATAATGCCCAGAGCATCGTCAAAACAATTGTGAATAAGTGGAACGTAATCAGCATCAATCAGGTCCCAGTTGATGAGGTTAGTTGGTCCCCTGATTTCGAACATTCAGCTTTCTGGGTGGTGTCCCCACCAAGTGACACCATGTGTCAAATTATGTAACTTAGCGGCTGTTACGAGGGAACATGCATTGAGGATCTGATAAGCGTGCCATCTGTCACATCGCATTCGCGCTTTTCACTCATTCCAGACACCATGTTTGCGATTTATTGCGTAGATGGTGTTGAATTGAAAGCTACTCGGTGTTTTTTTGAAAAAAGGAAGTGTTTATTTAAAGTGACATAACCCCTCAAAAAGCTGTTTCAACAAGATGTTGCCTTGCTTTGTCACCTTTTTTTGAAATCGAATCGGGCGCGCATTCATTCAAAGGAAAAGAAAGGTGTTTGATATTTAATCCGAAAAAGACTTAACGAACAGCTTGTTTTGAGGCGCCAATAAGTACCGTAGCGATTGTTGCTCCCGCTGCGTGCCTTTGGCGCATGCCGATCGGGTTTGATCGTGCGTGAGCAAATCTGCCGCGAGAAACAGGATGTCCTGGGGTTGCCATTTACGAGATTAAATAGTCCATTGGGCTTAGATTACCATGCAATCGCCTTTAATCGACTTGCTATACCTGTGCAATATGGACAAAGAAGCAAGGCGCCGGACTTGACACAACTGTATACGGTGGCAGCTGTGCCAACGCCGCAAAGGCGCGCGCACCGTCCTGCCGCATACCAATTTGTAGGCTCTTGCGCTCGTAGAAAACAGCTTAAGAGCGAACGCTATTGTAAGAACCGTGTTTTGAGTCCTGTGAAATTTGATCAGCGACAGTTTGGCTGTGCCGGACTTAAGCACCTCTTAACTGAACGACCGCTTAAGCAAAAAGCAAGGCATAGACGTAGTCAAAGATGCGCCGATGTGATCAGAACCGAATGTTTTACGCTTCTGGAGAGCAGCAATACGAGAACGAAATGCAAATGGGCCCATTTTACAGATCACAAAGAACAAGGGCAAACATAAGCCAAAGTTCGAGCTCTACGTCGGGAATACGACCACATCCGCGACCAATGTCGCCCAAGGCAATGGATCGGCCGTGGGTGCTTTGGGACCACCGAGCTCGGCCGTTAGCCCACCAACGCCACGGAAATTCACGACAACATCTGGTTTGCCGGGCAACAATCAGCCAACTTCATCAGCTTCGGGGTCGAGTGTCCAACAGTTTTCGTCCTCCAATGCCGATAGCCTGAGGCGTCAGAACACAACAGTCCAGGTGATTCACAATGAAACTAAAGCAACTTTTTAACAACAATTTTTTCAGTCCAAAGTACGCGAAAGACTCATCGGCCTGCTGACAGCATCCGGCATGCAAGTGGGACTTCCTAAAAGCGCATCGGTTTGTTTATATCTAGCGGTTTATGTCTGGAAACAAGATCGAATTTCCGTCCTTTTTTCAGTTTATTTTCTCGCAATCGACGACTGATCTATACCACGACGGAATTGTGGCGGCACCAATGCCTGGCACGAATACGGGCACGCTTCAGGCTGCGGCAAGCAACTCGGCTTACAGCAGCAGCGAACGCATTTCCCATTTGGATGACCTCGAAGCCATGTCTGGCTCAAGTCTCGCCGCTGGCAATGAAACCTCTATGTCGACAGACTTTCCTCGTGTGTTCAAGGAGTTCGATTTCTTGGAAGCTGAGCATGATTCGATTAGTGAATCGACTGATTCCGGCTTCAATTGGTTGTCAAAGATCCGTCCACAGCGACTTCTCAGTGGTGCTGATGATCCCGAAGATGGCGACGATGCGGGCGATGATTTCCTTAATCCTGGCGAAGGTGACGATGAAGAGGATGATGATGTCAATGAGGCTGGAACTGATATGCGTGGCAATGCTGCTGGTCGATCGACGTTGAAGAAGAAGCGTCAACGTCGTCCACTCAGTGGAGCCAGCGAGTGTAACGATATTTCATCCGATCGGACGCCGGTTCAATCCGAGAAGCACAGCGATGATAGCAGTCCGTCGTGCCCGAACAGTGAGGATGAAGACGATGATATGGATAATGAAGATGAAGACGACGAATTGGAGGAGATGGACGAGTTCAAGGATCAGAAGAGCCATCGCGGCGCTAGCTCACTCGAAGATACAGCTTCGACGACATGCCCTACTGGCGATGACCTCATGCTGCAGAACTTGGAATCAGCTTCATCTATTCAGTGCCGTTCAGAATTCAGTGCCCAAAACGGTTCTGACTATCAGTCGCGCAAGATGCCCGTCTACTTGGAGTGCAATCACCACAGCTCCGGGCAGATTGAGCAAGTTTGGATGTCTCTCGTGAATGAAGTTGCTTCGGACCAGGATGGCGAGATGACGGCCCATTGTGTGCTTGTTTTTAGCCAGCTTTTCCGGGTATGTTTAGCTATTTTTCTAATTACAACTTCTGACAACTAAAATTTGCAGGAATGCTGCGTCAAACTCTCCGGCCTTCTGCGTGACGCAAGCCACATGGTATCCATTTCGGCTACGACCACAAGCAGCGGCCTCCTTTCTCCAGGTTCCTCGGCCGGCTCCTATGCCCAACGCGACGTCTCGGGCTACTTCACCCATGCCTTGGATGTCCTTCTGAAGGTCGCCGACTGTCCTTTCCTCTTTGTTACCGCACAATTTGTAGGTTTTACCCTATTCATTCATCGAGTTACCGTAATTTTGTTTTTTTAGCTCCGTTCCGCAAATCTCCTCCAAGCCCAGCGGTTTTCACTCTACGAGCTTCGCGAGCATTATGAAACGTTTATCGAACGCCGTGAGCAATGCATCCGGGTATGTTTATGAGCCTTACCATATCCCTTCACATTTGCGCATCCCTCCGCGATTTTTGCCCCAAAAAGCAATATGCGAAATGATAGGCGCCCGAAACGGCGCCCCATTTATCTTTGTACTCCTGCGAATTCTTTCACCTGTCATGTCGAGGCCTTCCGGTGGTGCCTTCAAAATTTGTTGACGTACAGAGTGATTATCCCCCAAGCTGGCGGCGCTTCCTGTATTTCTTCTCATTGCCCCCCACCAAAACCGTAGTTGTCGTCGTCAATTTTTTGACAGCGCTAAACGCGGAGCCATAATTTTGCCGCCTAAGGGCGCCGATGACGAATGAGGATATGCTGCGATTTTTGAGTTTTAAAAAGGGTGCTAGAGGGTCCCGGCATCACTCAAAGGAGGCATCGGTTTCCTTGGGGCTTGTGTTGGCGTCGCCTTGAAGCAATTATGCGCAATTTACTCCTGCTGTCACCAGAAGCGGATGCGCCAACAATGTCAAACCTGACAAGTCCGAAAAGGGCGCAACTACCTCGGGCGAGTCACTCGTTTCCGGAGGTATTACGGTCATTGTGAGAACAATAACTGCGAGCAAGGCTATTTGCAACAAGGACGATACTAATTGCATTATTGTAAGGATGAATTTGCAGGCATTGAATTCGATCAAGTCGATGATGAAACTTTTGATGATTGGTGGATCGACCAGTTCGTCGAGTTCATTCGGAAGTGGTGGCAATCTGGAGATTGAGCTTTGCAAGTGCTTGCATAAGCTGTTCTTCCAGTTGCTGCAGATGTTGGACAAGTTGCACGATATGATTAAAGCAATTCAAGGATCACCGAATGCACAGGTATAAATAAAGCAGTGATCGCAATGAGTGTCTTTTGATTTATCACTTTGCTCTTTAAGGAATTCGACCTCTCCCCGGCAGTTTTGAACCTCCATCGCGAACTTCTTGCTTGCATTGGCGACATGCCACCCTCTGAATCACGTGTCTCAACGACGTCATTGAACGTTCTGCCTCGAGGTGACCAGGAGGTTGATACGGTCATTTTGCATATGACCAACAAGCAACACAAGAATGCGATCCTTGCTCTGCGACAACTCCGGTAAGTCGTCTTGTTTACGTTGGACAATTATCAGCGATAATAGGTCTTGTTCGGGGCGCCGTGTGGCATCACATGTTGCGTTTATGTTCTCGTGAAGCGTGTTACTTGCCAACGCGATTTCCGTCAATTTATGCACCTCTGGGGAATTGTGTTTCTATAACCGAGCCTTATCACGGAAAAGGCCAGGTAGCGCTCCCGAATCCCATAAAATTGCTATATCGCACGCTAAGTGCTGCTTGTGATAAGGTGTCGATGAACGAGATTGATGGCCGCAACGGTCGCTGCCGACACCCTGGGTTCCTGTTGGGCAAACATTGCGAGTTTTTGCTGATTATCTGCACTTCTATATCAAAAGCGTCACCGTTTTCGTCTCTTGCACTGTCTGTAGTATGGAAATTGAAGCCTTTTGACTTACTGAAGGCAGACACTTGAGGAAGCGCAGCACTAACATGGTGCACCCATGTCAGAAGCCTGGGGACAGCTCCCCGCAACTTGATTCGACGACTAATCCGTCGATGCGCAAACATGACAAGTGCTCGCACACTTGAGGAGACGCTTGTTTTGGTCACAAGTGAAACCCGATATATTTCCGTTTGCTTACAGTTGCCGATGTGAACTGCGCAAGCACTACTGTCCTGTCAGTGCTGTCAAAATACGGCAGCACTTACGCAAAGTCGAGACTGATAACTCAATACTGTTGTCGGTGGCATTTCACACCAACTGTTCACATGTGGCGCAATGAAACAGTGGCATAATTGTTTTGGTTTGAAAGTCCCTAAATTGACCCCGTCAAAAAATGGCATCGATGTCATCTTGAGTGTCATTCCCGAAGCCACACATGCCGCGACATACTACATGAGGCTTGAAATGATGGACAGCGCAATGAAAATTTTTACGATTGTAATTGAGCCTGGCTTTTGAATCAGCTAAGGCGCCATGCATGCTGGCGGTGACATCCTTACGACCTCCGGAAAGGAAGTGGTGTCCGAACTGGCACTGTTTAGCCATTGTGACCCCGGCTGTGCCCCGGTGCCGACAATAGCCGCGCACTTATTCATGTTCTCCATGCTCTTTCTCAATGGCATGAAACGCAGATTACGATCTCTTTAGACGCAGCCATTTTTTATCCTCTTGTTATGCGAGGTCTTTGGGGAGCAATGAAAAATGGTTTCCGACTTGTTGGGGCGCCTGTCGCTGCCGATTGACTCTTATTGCGCGACCGTAGGCACATCGTAGACCATAACCGCTGTCACGGTGGATGCGGCTCCCTTGTGAGCCGCGGACAGTGTCAAGATTTACAGCCAGGACTGCGATTTTAATCTGCTTTGCCTTGTTACCGAACGGAACAATCGTCAGGTGGAACGATGTTATTGTACCTGCCGCGCACTGAACTGTAATTGATATAGACATAGACGGCGGCCCGGGCGATGCGATCGACACGTTACGGCAATTTGTCACTTTGTGGGAGAGGAGATAAGATACATCTATCTAGTGACATGGGAGACACATGGATTGCATAAGTGTTGCACAGTACTACATACACCACACTTTGCAGGAGTCAATATGGATCAGAATTCGGATGCTGCGATCACATGGATGTTGATGTCCTTTTGGTGCAGTTTTGTCGAAGCCACTCACTTCGAACTTGGGCCATTGTGGGCTCTTTGAATACTTTGGAGAGCAGCTGCACACAGTTGAAAGAAACAAGCATGCAATTTGCGGCATTGATCCGAAGCCTTGTTTCCGACGTCAGCAACACGTCTGTTCGATCTTCACGGTTATCAAGCGTCAATGATTCCAGCTTCTCGGCAGCGCCTACGGCTACGAATACTTCTTAATTGTAAAACTTGTAATATAATTTCTAAAATTCCTATATATAGACCTGTTTATAATCACTTTAATTTATTTCCTCCTGCAATAATTTATTATCCATTCACATGTATTTTTTCTTAAACAGCAGTTTTTCCCAGCCAGTAATTTGCGAGTAATAAAAAGCTTTATACTGTAAATTTTTACACCTTTGTTTGCGCCAAAAGGGGAATATATTAAGTTCGTCCCGGAAAACAATATAAAGTTTTACACTGCTGGTCATGTCTCAATGCGTGATCAAAAACAGCCACTTGCTAGTCGTCGATGCCGTTTTAGTGGTCGTAAAACACTGGCTTTGCACGCTACTGCGCGAAAACTGACGAGCGTAGGTGAAGACCGTGTCGAAAAGAGTGTATCGCCCTCAGGCAGATAACTAAAAAAAACCACGTCAAATGCGCGGCTTTTACGATTGTTACTAGTCTGACTGGCATCCGCGGCGTATCTAAAAAGAGATTCAACGACAGAGGTGTCGTGTTCAACCGTGAAATATTCACCAACTTTCGCCCTCGTAAAACATTGCGAAACCCAGTAGTGACGCTTCATAAAAAAACGAATCACCGATTGAGGCGCGTGCATGATTTGTCGTGATTGTTCAAAAGTTGTTCCACTTAGTCGACTTCTCAAACATGGTAAAATTCATGTTTATTTCTCTTTTTTCTTCATTTTTTGCTTAGTCACAAGTAAACCGATTGATGGAATGATAACAGAGAGCGAAGGAAACAAAGTTCATAGGCTACAACAGATTCGAATAATGCGAAAGCTTATTCATTTGTGATTACATTACTGATATTTGTACAAAATTGTGTTCAAAGCAGGAGCGGGGTGTCGCAAAACGACGTCTTGTGACTTGAATGTTTCAATTTTCGTGTGATGATAAGTACCAGATAGGAGGACAATGGACAAAGCGACTACTGTTTTTATCGCCGTGAAACCTAACCCGAAGCAGGTGAAGCAAAGCAACGCTATTTTTAACGAGACAGTGGGTGAACAATTCAATAAAGCTCATTGTTGAATAAAATATTAAAGAAAATAAATATAGAAGCGAGTATTTTTCATCTAATTTGTGTTCGGGTTCACAAAGCACTATAAAGCAGTGGAACAGTAAAAAACTTGAGATACAGTCAGCGGTAGCGTTGTGCGTTGGGTGCTTTTCGAGTCTAGAACCTATGAAGGGAGACAATGAGAATCGAATATAGAAAATGAATGCTACACACGGAGTTACCCGTTGGGACAGAAAAAGTCAAGATCAGCTATACAACTATATTTTTTCATTTGAAACATTGCAGGATGGGAATTTTGATGCCGGGGAAAAGCGGAATTTTTGCGACTGTAGGCGGTTTTGAGGTGGAAAGCTAATTTTTCAGAAGCTCATTAATATCAAAGCCGCCTTTTTTAGACACAGGACTTGGCTTTGCTTTTGTATGAGGTGGTGTGTTGGTTGTCGAATTACATGGCGGTGCTTGATGTGGCATATTGTTGGCGTTCATTGCAGCCATGTTAAAGAACCTTTGTTGATTCATGAATAAAGTGTGGAGCATCTGGGGATCTATCGGACCAGGATTTGGCGGCATTCCAGGAACCGGTGACTGCATGTACTGTTGCATAAATGGAGCCATGAACGGAGGTGGTGGGAAGGGGAAAGGCATTGGACCCATTGGCGGCATACCGTAGCCGTCACGTAATCCAGCCATAGCGGCTAATCGTCGGGGATCCATCGGATTTTGGGCCATCGCAGCGGCATTGTTCCTCATTACAGCCATTTGAACAGATTTAATGTCCTGAAACATTGGCACGTTAGTAAAGCTACTTTGAAATATGATCCGGAAAAACATACCTGTCCTGGCGGTGTAGTCGCTTCCTTCTTCTCGTCTTTGATCTTGCCAGCGGCATTGCCATTCCAAGGCGATGCGGTGTCACCGTCCTGACCTGAGGAAGTGTTGGCCGATGAGGATCCACCGCTCTTTGGTCGCTTCATTGGCGGCGCTTCGTCGTCATCACTTTCGGAGTCATTGCGGTATCCGTTGGCACTTCCGGATCTGCTGCCATCAAGCGAGCCTTGCGAACCCGATGGTTGTCCAAAGCCGTTAGACGAACCACCATTATAGCAGGCGCCAGAGAGATGACGCTTCTTTTCACGCTTTCCTAAAACCGACGAGGTAAACACATGCTTACAGTACGCACTGCAGTCAAACTCACCAGCTCCAGTATCACGGAAACCTTTAGCGAAGGGGTTATTATCGATTTTCAGTTGTGTAACCTAAAATTTATTTTGTACAATTACATTTTCATGCCATTACCACTTGTTTTCCGTTAAGGCACTCCGATCGCATCCTTAGTCGCCCCTGCTCCCCTGGGTCCAATTTTTCCGCGAAACCGAAAGAAAGAAAATTAGCGCCCAAATGAATAGAAAAAGACGGCGACAATTTTCAATCCTTAGTTGCACGCAAGCGGCTATTACGGTACCGCAGGCAAAAAAAACTATTCACTTGCTTGATTGGAGGTCTACAGAGAATTACCGTACAGCAAGTGTGTTCCTCGAGCGAGAAGACCAACACTTCATTTGGCAGTCAATTTGCGGAAAACAGACTCCACAACTAAGTTTAACGCGTTTTCTATCGTTTTTTCTTTCGCAGTAGAGCGGCAACTTTATTGCTTCCGATGTTATTCGGGGTTGCCCCGGGCTTCGAAATTGCCTTTTGACGTTTTCTGGTGATGTTTGCGGCAGCTTTCATCGGAATCGTTCAAGCAGCACAAGACTGCGGCGGCTCGCACAACGACTTTCCATCACAAAAAACAGATGTTGTTATCCGACCATCAAAAAATTCTAATCTGCGCTTCCGAAATATTGGACCCCCCGCTCCTGTAGGGTGAATGAAATACGATTCACCCCGTAAGCGGACTGTTTTATGCCGCCTTGATGTAAAGGACGCAATCAACACATGTTTATAATGTTGAACGTTGAACGCACCAAGTGCGCGCAGTGCCCCGGCTGCGGCACTACAGATATTTGTACTTATCCGACTTCAATGAGTACTTGCCTCAGAGTCGCAGTCAATTGACATACGATATTTTATCCCTTTCAGTCATTGCTCCCAGCAAAAACGGCCGAGTTATCTGGCGCAGCCCGCATAAATAGGAGCCTAGTCGTTGCATGCAAAAAAGGGCATATGTACAGTATAATTAATAAGCGCATTTAAAAGAGGACTAATGTGCCGCCGAAAAGGCAAGTATAAACTGAGAAGCAGGCATTTGAGTTTGGAAGCGGTCGCGACCAGGGTACGACGGGTGTCAATTTGCACTTTGTAAACTCACTTTCTCATTCTGATAAGCAGTGACGGCAATGAATTCAGTCTGTGGGAAGATGAAGGTCGTAAAGGCCGAAGCAAGTTTGCCATCCTTGACTCGAACTATGTGTAACCTAGGCTGGTACTTATGCATGGAATTCAAAATAGTCTGAAATGTCATTTGGGTAATTATAAACGTCTCAAAGGGTCATTGTGAAAAGTTGTTAGGGGTAATTAGTTGTCCTCCCGGCAACTGGTCCCTCAAAAAAGCGTTGAAATGCGATTAATTCGATGTTATTTAAGCGCTTTCATTATCATTTTTGCAGCTTGTTGTGTATTGCAAACACACAACATGATTTCACTCTAACAAAGACTTTTTTCGGATTGCAAAGATTTATGTGCTGTAAGCTGTCAACCTAATCAAAGCCTTCACTTCAAAGGTAGTGTCGAACAAGCTATCCAATGATTTGTGATTGCCTCGAGGCGTGCACGACAGGTGGTTGCATTAGCACCTTCCAACTTCCGACCCCTAGGTGATTCCCTTTGCAACGCTTGCCAAGTTTGAATGTCAGGAAGCATGTGTCCTGGCACTCATCAGCATTCCGGACACGCTCCACTCTAATGCTGACAATTTTCGCGACAAATTTGACGCATCACTCGGTTCATCTTTAAACAGCAAATAGTGCATAAGTGATTAAGTTAACAAGTGTGTTTCGTCGGGTATAATCAAAGAATCACACTGCTTCCACTTGACTGCTCGACGTAGCTTACAAGTTGTGCGACGTCACTCATCGGCTCGCCGAACTTAAGTGTTAAAACAGGCAGTGTGGTTATTGTACCGCTTACACCTCTTCTGTGAAAATAAGTTACCCGCACTTACATTAGTCAGCTCCCCGGGGCAAAGGTTTGCGCCCTTTCGACGACGTGCTCAATAAACAGATCAACGTTTGCTGTGTTCTGCCTCTTGACTGTATCATCATCGTCGCGCAGAGTTAACCGACTAATCGCACGCGCTCGCGATTAACTCTGCGTAGGTGGATTTGAACTAACAACACCCTGCTTCCGCCCGACTTCGCCGGACATCGACCTAGCCACTTCGACGTGTTACTGTTTCAAAAAGGCAATAGCTTTTTCAGTTGCGGTCATTAATCGACGCTTATCACTGCGTTGCTCCTTCTGTGATGAGCCGAATCAATTGATATCGGCCACACTTTTAAATGTTGAGACCGAAAAGAGAGGCGCAGCAATGAGTTAGATGAGCTACTGATAGACACCCTTTTTCGTCGGTCCATAAATCGGACGGCACACAACTGGCGACAGGTGCAGGAATAAAAAAACGTGGCGTCAGAAGAGCAACAAAAAAGCATGTTTGCTGTGAAGGGTGCGAGTTGCGACACATTGTTTTACATTATCTCTATGGAGGGCCATAAAGTATTTTGCGTTGAAAAGAAAAGGCAGCTGAACTCATTGACTAGCGGTACGCTCACAGGATTACAGACACCCGTTCTCCCCCTTTTCCGACTGTTTATGGTGCTTGTTCCCTCGTTCTGCGGTTTGCGGGGTGCCACAAGCCTGAGGGTCCTCTCTCTAGCCAATGAGCATTAGCGCCGCGCTCACTGGTCGACATTTTACGTGTCAGCTTCGTCGCAATTGCACACCTCAGGCCCGCCGCATTGCCTCATATCCCGTAACAATAGCCGAGAGGCGCGGATGTGATCCGTACCCGCCGGCTGTCATGTATGTACATATGTTTGAACAGCTCGTTTTAACCCGTGTCATCATGTCTCGTGTAAAAATTGTCAAGTTGACGCCACAAAAGAAACGGGTGAACCCTGTTCAGTCTATGCGAGAGTCTATGCACAGAGAGAATTAGCCTGACAAAATTTCGACTATGATAGAGACAAAAGAAAAAAGCGACAATCCGAAGAGTGAAAGCTAAAAGACACCCGTCTGGTATAACCTCGGGTGTCGCGACGAGCACTGTCAGGCGTGAGCATCGCGAACATGTCCGCACAACAAAGGAGTGCCACAAGGCGTTAGTGTTGTCTTCGAGGCAGGAGATGCCATTTGTCGACACGACGTGTTGTTTCCTCCTTTTTTTTATAAGCTTGCTGTCAGTAAATCAAAACACTCTCACCGTCTCGTGGACGGATGAAATTTGTCACATTTAAAAAAGCAAATCCGGTCCGGCTGCTTAGCTGGCCACTGGGGCGAACATATTGCTGCCGCGCCTCTCTTTACAGTACTTAGCGCACCATCATCACAAGCTCTCGCTGATTTACATACGGATTTGGCTTCCATCGGCTAACTGTGACTGACCTCGCTGAAGGTCTGCGCGCGACACTTCAACTTGGGGGCAAACATAAACTTTCAACAAGTCAAGCAACATGCTCGAACACTGGTAGGTGCACGAGTCGATGTCGTATTCGATTACTGTACAAATAAGATTAGCCTACTTATGGTATTTCAGTTGGTGACTGTTTAACATCCCTCACGCGCGGGGAAGCTTAAGCGAGCCGGCGTGTCATTGGCATTGCACACCCTCCTGCTGATGGAGTGTGCCGTCTACTGTTTGTGCATGCAATTGGCCGGAAGTGAGTGAGAGATTTGAATCCAAGCTTATAAAACGTCCTGCATTTGAGCGCTTCTTCAAAAGTGCCAAATTTCGCCTGGGGTTGGCTAGTCAAACAAGGCTTTTCCGGTTGAGCGACAAAGTGGTGGCAAAGAAGGGGAAGCGAGTAGATGGATTTCAGTGGTCCGCAACCCGAGAAGGACTCGTTTGCTGTTACCAGCTTGCCTTTTTCCACGTATTAAATGTGACAGATTAGGCGGCTGTTTGCAGAAGCCTAAGTGCGGCAGCAGCGCCTGCTCACAGGGGGTTAGGGTTAGGCCCGCAAGCGAAACAACTGGACCTTCACCGGGAGGAAATATGGTTTAAAGTACGGTAATAATTTGAAGAAGTGGATAGTACCTACCGGGCCTTTGGGAAACATACTCACATAGCCGTGACGGTCGGTGATATTGTTCGTCACCTTAATCTTGTGAAAATTGGCGCCTTTCGTCATCCAGTGATCACCGGTCGCCAGCGACTCGGGGTGCACGTTGATCGGCTTGGGCATTTCTGGATCGCCAGTACCTGCGACCATCCATTTAGAATTGTGGAATTTGTAGCGATTAGCATCAACAGGAATAATATCGAGAGCAATGAGATACTTGGATTGCTTGTCAAGTCCCTTGAATTTCACCTTAAAGGCCGGAAACATACGCCTGAAACAATAATAATGCATTAGCGTTATGTTTATCTTGATGCCAGAAAAATGATTGATGACGAGGTGTCTGACTACGCGTTTTTTCAAACACTTGCATTCCGATAAGCCGATCCGTGGTCTCTTCGGTCGCTACGGAAATGCTAGCAAAACAATTAAGCTGCGTGTAAAAGCACCTTTCACATGTCGTGTGAAAAGAGGATACTGTGGCTTTTTCACATCAAAGCCCATATGGCACCATTTATGACGAATTTTGTGCGAAATGGCTTTAAAAATTGGAAAATGCTGGTAGACCTCGTTGCGATGCTCCCCCATTGTTATCATAACCTCATCCCAAATAAAAATGACGCCAAGAATTGTACGCACAAAAAACCAGTTGTATATGAACATAACGGACAAAGTAGATTCGTTACGCCAACATCATCAGATCACAGCACGTAAAAACCATTAACTTTTGGGGCAATGTATTTTTTATTCCCGTGAAAATAGAGACGTCAACAGACACACAAAAAAGAAGATTTTCACGCCAATTAAGAGGGTCCGAAACGCAAAAAAAGTAATATAAATTCCGTAACCAAAAGGGTGGGTGGCCGCGCACGCGTTTGCTTGCAGGCTGCCATCACCGGTGAGTGAATCGGCGTAAGTAATAAATAAATTTCTCAGGACGCCTTCGGGGCATCTTATGCAGTTTTCGCAACGGTCGTTAACACCAAAAAAGAAAGCTCGAAATCAATGACAAATGACTGGAAGCAACAGATTGGCGTTGCATGATCACCCCCCTGTTTCATCCACTTTGCGCCTATCAAGGCCAGCCGTGACTTAATGTCGCTGCCTCTAACCACAGATTTACCCCCAGTATCGGGAAAGTTTATTTGGAAACTGATTCACAGAACGGCGACACGCTCATTTCCCGGTTTTAACGAAACCTTCCTTACTGAGCGCGATTAAAAGTGCGAACAATTTATAGGTGTCATTTCCTTTGTGATCGCGTCGCAACAGATTGCTTAATGTTGTCTTTGTTTGAGTACATCCCTCGAACTACAGAAAGAAAGCGTTTGTGTTGTTGCAATTTCAACGCCTCAAACAAAATACAGGCTCTAAGCTTATAAGATTAGAATGCGATGGTGTCTTCGGGAAGGCGCAAAAAAAAGTGCGACCTCAAACGCCTCACAACTTGCATCCTCGGAAGTTTCTCCGTGTCGTATTGGCGACTCAAATAACTCCCAGAAGCTTGACTACGCACGCTGAAAAGGAGAGGGTACGGCAAAGCCGAAACGATGTGTTGTCAGTCTGTCGGTACCCCCTTACCCTTCCACTCTTCTCCCTGACGTTTAAACAACCAAATTGACATTGCTCATAAAAACACGGGAAGCACCGCAAATACGCCAGCCAAGGCGTCGGGCCTACCGAGTGCAATCAATTCAAGAGGTGAGAATTTTAACAGTCTTTACCCCAGGTCAGGTAAAAAATGGGAGGAGGTTGGAAAAACAAATGGGACGGCTATTAACTCACCTTCCGCTCTTTGTAATGATCATTTCGTTCACGCATTCGCTAAAGCGATCCCAAAGGTGCTTTTCATCGAGTTCGGCAACTGGCTTGTCATTAACACCGTCATCTTCAAATTGAATAGGGTAATTTAGCTGACAGCTACCACTGGCAGCAAGATATGTAGCAACTTCGATCGGAACAGCTCCGGGGAAACCCATTCCATTCTGATGCATCTGATAAGGCATCGCGTTGGGTGGCACGAAGGGATGATGCATCATCGGGTTGAACTCTGGACGTTGAAAGAAATTACCAAAATTACTCAGAGCAGCCGCAGCAATAGAGTTCGGAGACATGGTAGAATTGTTACCGCCATTCTGGGCCATGTTAGTAGCAGCAGCGATAACGGCTTGAATGTTATTGAAATCTGGCGGTAAGCCATTTGCTCCCATAGCTACAGAAGACATAGGTGATCCGTTGGAGCTGGTAGTAGGCTGGGGCTCGTCTTTCACTTCGACGTCCACACTTGAAGTCGGTGATGCAGTGTTGTTGTTGCTGTTAGGCTTCTGATCAATCACATCCAATGTTGTGCCGTTCTCGACTTCGTCGTCGTCGACAACGATCTGGGGTGATAGGGGTGCTGACGACACAGACAACGCAGGCGAATGTTTTGCCTGGTTTGTCAGCGTCGAGTTGGAGTCGAGATTCGAGATGGTGAGAATTGTGGCGGCTTCACGTCTGTCCCAGGGACAGAGAGTTCAATCAAAATTAAACGGTGTGAAGATAGAATGGCGCTTTGAAGAATCGCCGACACACAAAACCAAGGGAAAAGCCTTGTTTTCACCACGACTTAAAAAATCTTAATGATGGGAATCTAAAAAGAATGGTGTGTTTTAGCTTCAGGCTCAGAATCGGTCGGAAGCTCAGTCGCCAAAAGCGACGATGGGTCACGAGAAAAGGGACGAAATGGCTGAGAAAAAGCGCGAGTCCACGAAGATAACACGGAAATGGGAGGAGGCATGAAAACAGCTTCCTAACAGTCTGAACGGTAGTCGGGAAGTGAGAAATGTGGTTAAACAAAGGGAACTGGAACAAAGTAATAAAAAAAGTAAACATGAAAATTAAAAATTAATAAAACGAATAGGCAAAAACGATTGGCACGAGGGGCGGATACAATAGTATTAAACAATACCGATGGAGTCACTGATTATGGGGTACGCTGTCTTTCCTGAGGATTGGTCGCGCCCAAGTGCCACCGACCAAAATGGGGTACAGGGGCGGGTCGTCCGACAGGCGAAAACTACGCGTAGCTCAGCAACACCCCAACGCGCCCATTGGTTGCGGGCGCTGGCGGCTAGTCCTTTAGGTTGCTCAGTTTCACTGAAGGCGGGGTCTGGATGTGAAAATAAGTGGGAGGGCTTCTCAAGGGAGGCGCGAGAAGCAGCGAGTTTCGTGTCGTCCGTGTCGCGATGGGTTTATGTTCTACCATCTCCTGGGCCGTCGCATTCGACACCTGATAGCCCTGGCTGCCGTTCAGAGCTGAGGCTACAGGTGGTAAGGTAGGGCCATTCGTGGGTTGATCGTATTCGCGTTTATGAACCGGCCGGAATTCTCGAAACTTTTTTAACGGCCCCTGAAGGCACAACCAAGTTGACTATTAATGTTTGGATGTGAGTCGACGAAGACGTCGTTAACTTTTTTCACCACAGACGGATGGAGCGGTCGCTCTTTTTCGCTCTCTGAGAAAAAAGCCGTTGATGGCAATGCATTCTGGCACGTGGAGCACCGTACTTCAATCTGGTGGAGATAGAATTGGAAGCGGAGCGAGGGAAACAAAGCGGATATAGAAAGGCAGATGGGGATGATTTTGGATGAAAATAGAAACCTTTGGAGAGAGCCACCAAAAGCAGAAGCACGTTGAGGCAACTGTGACACCATCCGACTCATTAACAAACGTCACAGCAAGCCTTCTTCGCACTCGGGTGCGATTGTTTGTACAAAAGATCAACAGCCATGCATACTGATTTGCAAGTCGGTAAAAGGAAGCCGACGGGCCGCACATGGATTAACTCCCCTTTGCCACAAAAGAGCCGCATTGGCTTTTCTCAGTCAAGTGATAGGGCGACGGTACCAAGTCGTGATAAGGCTGCTTGCTGCCAGCGGATTCAGGCACTGATAATTGGGCTTAATTCTCCGCAAAAGAGAAAAACGGTAAAGTGCCGCCCTGCTTAGCGTTTTCATTCCTTCGAAAAGCGAAGGCCGACAACGTCAATAGAACTATAAGAGGGATCAAACGTCGCACCTTTTAAAAAAGCAAAAGGTGATACTGTGCCGGGGGGCGCGAAATGACACTAACAGACAGCTAGGGGCCATGTAATAAATCATCATATGACATTTAAATGACTCTTTAAGCATTAACCTTTTTTTGAAAACAAGCAAGCACTAACATAAACCGCAAACATGCCACGCTCTTGAATGTCAAACATAAATCACACGGCACGGGCGCTAATTGTTCTTTCTTTTGTCCCTGGCGATGATAACAACAAGCAAAGGCATGTAGGAGCTGCGAAACGACCGCCAGAGGGGGTCGCTAGGCGGAAAAGCTGTAAAGACTGGCATATAGCTCGGGCTTCACGCCGGCACAGGTACAATATGACTCGGGCGCGATACTGTCAACAAAGGTGACGCAACGGAGGCGCCGCGAGTGAAATATTTGATCCGGCAGCGCCTCAAGAAGGCCGTCAGCAGATTAGCTAACAACTCCCGACCGAGAGCGCAAGACGGCTTCAATTGGATCAGGATTAGCTTTCGGCGGCCGCCTTGAGACGCGTCTGTTGGCACTTACGTTTGGTCATCTTTTTGGACGCCGTCAAAATGTTTGTTAAAGCGCGGGTCAAAAGGTTGAAGCATCCGGCGGCGGTACATATGTTTTGCCGGCTATCGCTGTCTAATCTATCAAAAACAACTCTCGATTTGCCCGAATAAACGTTGGAATAGACACGACTCGACTAAATAAGACCACCACTACAAAGACTTCGACATCGGATTAGAGATCCTTTTCGGGACTACCCCCATGTAAGCTGGGAATCATACCGTATGCAAGGTGTCGCGCTAAAATCAGAGCTTCTTATTCGACAGCTAGTGCTCTGTAAAGACGAGTGATGTATGAGAAGGTTGCTTTGTGAACTGTAATCGACACCCTCTAAAAGTTGTCGTGTCTGTTAGCCGCGACAAGAAGCGCAACGCAATGGATACAGTTCGAAAGGGGTGCGCATTATTGTGCTTGTTCAAACAGGTAATGCAGCTGGTAGTTGCGGCTAACACTCTCGACGGCCACGGCTGCTCCCAACATCATCCATCCAAACATCTATCTTGATGTCAAGCAGGTATCGAGATGCTAAGAAGCGACAAGCCTTGCGCACCCCCTGTTTTCAGACACCACGATGAAGGGCTTACCTCTTCGCGTAGCCATCTCACCCCTTTTGCGCTTGTAAAGCGAGCCGACTCAACTCTCGCCAGCAAATCGGCTGCTAATGCCTGTGGCGCGAAAAGAAACTGTAATCAAGGTGGAGTTAGTTGACTGTTGTCGACACCGAGTCTGACACGCACGAGACCTCCACTGCTTTGCGGTTGTGGACGACGGGATGGATGGGAGTACGCTGCCAAGTGGTGTCGTCGAAACAATCAGTGATCCTGCACGGCTACCCCTCCCAAAACTGCAAAAGTTATGCTTGTAACTAAGAGGGGCGCAACGAAGATGTGTGGGAGTCGTTGTAGTGTTGGCGGCGGCAACGATGGCGAAGCCGTCGTCACGCTAGTCAAGAACCCCGAACGTGTGCTTTTCCGACCGTATGAGCGGTGCTAACTTAACGAAAGGTATCAAATTGCTTACAAAGCAACTGACTTCTTGAGAGATTTTGTGGATTTTCTCAACGCAAAACTTGAGCATTCTCACACGAAGGGACATAGCTGACAGTAAGATGCAGCGTATCATGTTTACAAAGCGGCGAGTTTACCCACAGAAAACGTGAAAACTGAATCACACCTCAAACTTTAGCGAAGGCTACCTACCAGCTGCCGCGAAAATAGATAGATGTGTGAGAGGATACCGTAATTCTCGGGTGCTGCGAACAGTGGAGCCCATAATCCTCTGTGAAAATAACGTATTGCCTGGCTGAAGGCGATGACCTCGTCGAATCGGGCAGTGCCGTGGCTCAAAGTCGCGAAAGCTGGCCCTAAACGACCACGCTTAAGCTAGTTAAGAAGGACGTTACACAGAAGGCGTGCAAGGAGGACAGTTCTCGAGCCATTTAGCTCACGCTAAGCGGGTAAAAAGTTTTGCCGCATCAAGTGAGGGCACGCCGCGCCGCCACCGGTCAACAGGTGCCGCGTTACAAAGAGATGAGTGGATTTGCCTTGTCAAGTACAAGACGCGCGACCTGCCGACGACAACGTTCTTCGACAGAGCGGACCTGACTACTCGATCTACCCGGCTTGCTGTCAAACCTACTGATTCAAAAAGCGTGTTACGACAACCCCAAACAACCGATGATCATCACAGGCTCCTATTCATTCGAAACTGGTGACAATGTTACAAGTTGCGCAGTCCTTTTATGTCAATGTTCAAAATAAGAAACACATATATAAAAAGTTAGACTTGTAACGAGCTTACTTGCCCAGGGGGTAACAAGACGGGTCTTGTTCGAATGGGTCGATTTGCCACTTACTACCAATCTATCAACAAATCAAATTCAGCCACAACGAACATCAGTTCCAAATGCTTCGGAAGGAGGAGGACCCCAAGCTGAGAACAAAGCATGCCAATTGCCGTAGGGCGAGAGTGACGGTGGTCATTACACAGGTGTCAGAACGCAAATCTTGTGTAGTACATCAATTCAACAACGCCCGCGGGACAAGGGCGGCGACAACTGGTGCCTGTCTTTTGTGCTGTGCCGCGATTCTTGGCAGCTATGCCGTTACATTTCTTTTCTTTGTCAGTGAGCCTATCGCAGAACAATACTGTCGCCGCTAATCGATGTTTGTACCCCGTCAAGTGGCTTTGTTCTACATAATTTACGATCTGATTCGGGATTTTTTGAGTTAGTGTTATGTAAGTTGATCAAAGCGGATCGGAATTAGTGGAACGGAAGCAAATTCAAAGCTTAGTTAACGCAAAATAAGAATAGTGTTACAAGAAAATAGTATAAAAGTGAAAGATAAAACTACTGTTTTGTTAATCTGTTAATTCTTTCAAACCAAAATTACGGTAACCCCGAAAGACAGAATCAACAACACCCAGTTTACAAACACTCTTATCCCGAAACAAGCTAAACATAACTTTTGATAGAGTGGCTCATTAACGACCCCGCGGACGGGCCACGCAGGTCAAACCCATAACAGTGAGATACTTGGCGCTTGAGGGAACACCTAAGCCATCAATCTTATCCGCTCTCGCGACAAGAGGAACCAGAAGGCGGCCTGGTCTGCTGGCTTGTCGCGGAAGGGTAAGCAAATTTGCAACAACGAAACACTCCAAACAAATCGCCCCGGGCGCGTCCTCCCTGTCACCAGCCGCGTTGGGCGTCGAGATACAACCTCATTGCCCACAGGGCAATGCCAACAAACATATTGCTGGTCAAACGAAACATTTCCTGAACACTTTGGAACAGCGGTCATTTATGTTCCGAGTCCATAAAACTGACAATAAGCTTCTCAGTAACGATGGATGGGTGGTTGTGGTGGTCAGTCACAGGGGGTCAGCGCTACCGTAATCTCAGTCGATTGGACGTGACTGTGGAAAAGAGGAGTCGCAAAGAGACACTGTTTGGAAGAATTGTATAAGGAATACACAAAAATGAACAAAGAGTTTAGCAAGGATCAGCCTCTCTTTTCGGGAGTGCTGCTGACAGTGCATCGAGAAAAACGGAGTGCAAATGGCGGTAAAGGCGTTTTTTCCCTATTCGACTCGCAATTCCAATGGGGTTGATGACGCCAAAAAGGGGGTTGAGGTTTTACTTCTGCATCACTGAGATGGATGAAATGAAATTAAGTTTTTTGGTAATGCGCGAGAGCACGGAAGAAAGGGCGTGAGGCGACGACACACAGGAACAAGACAACTCGCACTCGTTTTTTACGCTCTTGCTCGATTCCACCGGTCAGCCCAGCCCTCTCCGGAGGTTGATGAGGATTACAAATCAAAGTATCATTAGGACACCGTATTCGAAGGTGGTAAATTTGAAGCCTGTCTGCACGCTCATCGTGTTCCCACATGGATTTACGGCACGCGTGCGAAACTTGCGCATGCTGATAGACACTTCACACTTGCCGATAGTAATCAACTTTCCGAAGTGTTACGCGCGTCCCATCGCGCAGAATGACTCCACACCACCTACCGATACCACAGATTCTGGGACGATAGATCACCGTTGCGTTAGGTGGAGGCATGGGATAGAGCTGGCTCTGCGAAGCCTTAGCCTCATAGCCGTGGCAGATTGGGCCGACGATTAGGTAATTGGGCAAGAATAGCGCCAATGAGGGCGAACAAGCTCAAGCCGACAAGTGCCACTTGACCATTGTTGTTTATGGCGGTATTAATGTAATGATGTAATGATGACAAGCCTCTTAGGGCGATCAGATAGGGTTAAGCATGGAAAATATGTAGTAATGAGCATGGAGGGCTAATCGGCAATTAATGTGTGAGTGTGGCGAAAAGCGTGTGTCGCTTCTGTCGGCTACTAGTTAGTCGATTAGCAAGATCGACGGGTCAAGCAGCCTTGCGCTGAAGGCAAAACGGCGTACTTCCGAATTTGACTCGCGCTCCTTACCGTTATTCAAAATTAGTCACGCATGACATAATCGAAACAAACTGCATGTTCCGGTAAGTGGCGCGATAAGTCTTTCAACAGCCTTAGGGTATTCCAGCCGATCTAAGCATTGTGAAGATAAAAACAAATGCATTCAAGTATAAATATTAGTGTTTACACGTCTTGCAAGATGGCGAAGAACTTTCCATCCATTCATTTTTTATTTCAGCGATACATGAACACGTTAAAACAAAAGAACACCGGTTAATTCACTAAAAAGTGCATCTTGGCACGCATTCACCGTAGTACCTGCCATCTCAGGCGATAAACGCCATCGGTCAAGTCAAAAAGATACTTCAACGAAGGAAGATAGATGCATCATGCCCTTGCAGTCGTGTTCTGCGTCACCCGCTGTGTTCTACAAGAGGTGTTAACATCAACGCGCTTCATGCGTGTTCCGAACAACCTGTTTTTTCTCGCCCACCTTGTGAGCCTCGTTTCTCTCCCGACGTTCCAGGTCTAGTTCAAATGCCCTGCCGTGTACGTAATTCGCCGCGCTGATGTGTTCCAAATTTACTGCCTGAGGCAACGCCCTGAAGTGTTCACGTCGTCTTGATGCTACTTACTTTTTACTTACATTAGCTTTTAGGTGCCACACGGTCACAGTTTAACTTACAACTTATCTACAGTAACCGTCAATGCACACAGTATGTTAATGTTAATGATGAATGTTCTACAAGGGCAAGCGACAGATCTCTAACACGATGTAATGTGACATGTCAAACACCCTGTAAAAAAACCACTAGATCTAAACCTAGCGACAGAGTTTTTTTTGAATGTGTAAAAGGAGAAGTCAAACACAAAAAAATCATCCAAGACAATGTTCAATGACATTAATTTGAGTTGAGTGGCGACGACACGCACGCCGCTCCCGGAAATATGTGCGGATTGGGTGTTCGCAGCTCCAACAGAGCATGTACTTACACACCAAATAAATGTTATGTGCATTCAAAGTTAATTTCGTCTCAGGCAGTATCTTTAAAAAAAAGCTGCGCAGCCCTGAGGGAGAAGTCTGTGAAATGAAGCGAAGCAAAGACAATGCCCTTTTTGGCCTTATTTATTGCGCGACAACGTATGTCATGACAAGTACTGTTACCGGATCACCTGTCACTCTTCATGACAACCTCAAATTTGTATCGAAGTTTGTGAATTGAACATGGTTCCTATGAACTGTGAAATTGGAAACGTCCTCAATTGAGCAACTTAACTTTTATGTTACAATGGAACAAGTACATCTACCATATATTTATGATCCCAAAAAGTAACAATGAGTCAACCTAGTGATTATAAAACGATCATAACTTCTCTTCCGGTAATAAAAACGCCATAACGGATCATGACAAGGTCAACAGTGTTGTCTTTCCTAAAACAGCGACAAGGGCGCCATTGTTTCGGCGCGTTGGTCATTTCCAAGTTTAGCCCGTGCCAATCAAGTTAAGTCGAGTAGATCGTCGCGCTGCGGTCAAGTGTCATATTGCGAGGGTACGCACCCACGATTAGCGCGTTGTGATGGTAGGACTTCGTTCCGTAATGCGATTAACTGACGACATGCATTGGGAAAACAGGCAGCTTCCAGCATTTCGTGTTATAAGTTGATTGTCGTCATTTGGTGGCAACCCTCTAAGGACCTTTGTTTCAGACCTAAAGACCACTGACTTTAAAGGCACAATTTAACGCCTGCTTCAAAAGGCAATAACTTTAACTTAGTTCGAGGGATGCATAAAAGTTTCGCATGTTTCATACTAGTGGGCATGTTTAGTTTCAAAAATTCCAACGACAATCTGATGCCTGTAAAAAAACTAAAAAATTAACTTCATTACTAACCGGTTGGTTAGTTGACGTATAAATAAAAAGTAGAAAGTCCCAACTGCATTTAAGATCTGTGTCGTAAATTATGTTTTACAATAAGCGACATATACATTTCAGGCAGAATAAAGTTGGGACATAGACAAGTTGCTGACGTAACCTGAAACAAGTAAAATAGTACAATCATTCGAATGTTTTTACATTAGTAACATCAGCAAAGAAGTGCAAGACTGATAAAACGGCTTATGAATACAGAAAAAATGACATTGGCACAGTAGAGTTAAATAAAAATGAAAAAGTTATAGGGCTCAGCCGGTGATCGAAACCGGGACCTCTCGCACCCAAAGCGAGAATCATACCACTAGACCACTAAGCCTGTGAGATTCATCAAATTTTAAACTACTTTTGAAAAAGAAAGGAAACCAGGAAAAAACAAACAAGGAAAAGACGGAGAGGAGAGACTGACGGTCCGAAAAATGGTTTGTCAGCTGTCTAGCTGTTCCCACCTCTGCTATTTTTGTTACCATTTCGACGAGAGCCATTAGAATCACGTTTTTGCATTAAAATTTGCATACTTTTGATTCCCGTGCCATATTTCCGTTGTTTATTTATTCCCTTCCTTCAGTCATTCATTCCACCTCTCCCGGGATCGGTTGACGCGTCTCTGCTCTCACCTCGACGAAGGGTTTCTTCAACTGCTTCTTCACTTCCAATAGCAACAGTAACGAATCCCGCCGCGGACCGCTGAAGCCTGCTGAAGGAAGATCTTCTCCCATAGACTTCGAAATGGAAAACGGTGCAGGTAAGTTTTTTTTTATATATAACATCATTGAGCATCGGTCTACATAAACTTTCAACAGGCCGCAGCCCGGTTGAAACCGGCTATGTCCAGACGAAACGCGGTCGCTTTGCTCGCACGAAGAACGTCGAGAGTCCCCTGGGTCCCGATGGCAAGCCCGTCTACACCGGTGCTCAACTCGAAAGTGCCGTCGGTCGTTTGAAATCGCGAAAGGATGCCCGAAAAGAGGCCAAGGAAGAAGAAAAAAACTACGTCGAGTATCGCAAGGCCGAGATCCTGCGTACCTACCAGCCGAAAGTCGGTATCCTGCGTGTCGGTGACGATGCATTCCCAAAGCGCCGTCGGTTGGCTATGGGCTTTGGTGAACGCAAGGCTCATTACCTCGCCATTCGGCCGAAGGCAAAGTACGCTACCTGGATTGGTCGTAAGAAGGGTGTCATCGAGGCCAAGTATGTTGTTTTTGTTTTACTTTTAACAGTCTGATAAGTGTTTCTTTGCAGGCCGAAAGAAAAGAAGACGGTTGTGGCAAAAACCGTTGTAACCGATCATTCGATGCTTCCGGATCACTCTGTTCGCACGACCCGTGAAACTCATAAGAAGTCTGATGAGGAGAAGAAGCACGATAGCGAAGACAAAGACAAGGACGTCAAAGACAAACCGGCGGCTAAAACCAAGCACGAGAAGAAGCCGTCTGCCGAATCCACCGCCAAGCCCGAAGAAAAGAAGGTCCGCAAATACGACTTCCGCAATCCGTATTGGGACTGCATCTGGAAGAGCAACGCCAAGAAGGAGCCCGTCTGGTCGAACGTCGAGAATGACGACATGAGCGAAGAGGATCTGCCCGTCGACATGGAAGTTCTGGAGAAGGTGTGCAATGGCGAGAAGATCCTGGCCACGCGTCCCTTTAACAAGATCGAGTTCATTCCGTATGGTCCGATCAGCATGATGAAAACGGACGACGAGCTCTTCATTCGTGACACCTTCTTGTTCGCTAACACGGTCGAATCCGTCATCAGTCTGCAGCCGGAGGACGACAAGAAGAGAAAGATTCCGCCCGTGACTATCCCCAAAATCAAGTGGCACAACAAAGTCAAATGCATGATGTACCATCCGCTGTCTCGTGTCATCCACAAACCGGACAAGCCTTACGAGGAAGACTTCCGTTTGATCGTCCGCACCAAAGAGACTGTTATGAAGGCCGCTGAGAAGAAGGCCGCCGCCGCTGCTGCCGCCCGTGATAAGGAATGAAGCCGGGATTTTTTTGGCATCACTACTTTAGTATACTTACATAATTACTTATTTTATTTACAAACTAGTAACGTTACAAAATAAACTGGTAAATTGCATTTTTGCTTGTTACTTACTGCTTCATGACAACGCGTCTCTTTTAGTGATTCATACCGTCATGTATCGTTACAATAACGTTAATGTTACAGAAAAGCAATGTTACGCTCAGCTTTTTTTTGTTTTTTTATTTCTTTCACAAAAATTCCTTGTCGTTGGCTTTTAAAGCACAAGCGTATAATTTAACTGGCACTAATACACTATATGTCTTCAAATCTTTTAAGGTCTTTTTCTTCAACTTTATTTCAGTAATCATATTCTCGCAGTACTTCTTTTATACGACAGTGTCATTGTAATAAATAAAGTAAAACGGACAAAAAGCCTTTGGTACCGACAAAAAAGGGCAATTAGTACAAAATAAAAACCGACAAAAAACTACAAAACTTAACAAAAAAGGGTTTTGAGTACTCAGGAAAAAAATGAAAAGGACGAAAGAAGGAATAGTTAGCGCTTTTGTTTTTGTTTCTTTGTTACCGGAGTGATCCGCTTCTTACATTTGGCAGCTTTGCGTTTGCGGGCTCCGGCTCTCCACTTGTTGTATGCCTGTTCGTGGGCATAAGCAACTTCCTCGCCGTTATCATCATCATAAAGAATGTTGTCAACATATTCAAATCTGCCTTCTGCGTCTTTAATAATCATGAACAATGGTTCCATCTTTTTACCGTTGTCGTTGAAGACGCGGATTTGTTCGTCGGTGTATTCCTTATAAGCAAATGGAAACGGAATTATCTGTGCCAGCATTTCAAAAAATTCATGGCACAAAGTGGCAGGTAATTTTACGTCGCGTTGACGTTTTTGGCTAACCAGCCGTTTGATGTTTCTCTTGAAGGCGCCTTTCTGATTTTGATCGCCTATGACTCCCTGCACAAGGGTGCCATACCCGTCTTCGTTACCGACTGTTGTTCCACCGTAATAAGCGCATTCGTGAAATGTGTCAAACCACAAGTTGAGTTTGGGGTACTGTGGCTGGCAGTTGGTCTTTATTTTTAAAGTCCGTCGAATAGCAGCAAAATCTTTGATACGATCCTTCTTTGTGTAGAAAACAAAGTCGTGGATGTTTTGACTGAACGTTTCGTGAATGCAAGTGAGTCGCATTGTCTGCAAGATTGTCTAATAAGAAAAGTACGTATATTTTAAAATAAACAGAAAAGCGCGCTAGGAGAGGGCGGAAGTGGCGACGGTAATTGAAGGGCATTGGACTGATACTGACTTATGCCTCGAGGCACTGGCACCTTTAATGTACATAAGCTTCCTCAAACGGGGGCGGGGCATTGTTAACATTGTTTAGGTGTTGGTGTGGCTCTTGTTGTTGTTGTCAGACCGCCCTCTGTGGTTGACTCGCATTGTGCGTAGCGTAGGTCGGGTCGAGTACATTATGCTTTACGTTGCAGAAGCTCATGCGCAATGAAAAGTCAATAACGTTATTTTAAAAGGTCAAATTTTCAAAAATTATTACTAATCGTAGCATAGCGTATGATGAGTTTGCAAACATACAAGACAATGAGTGTCGAATGCAAAAAATTAAAAATTACCTAAAAGAAACCAATATTTAAAACTAAGTAAGAAGGTAGTAATTTTAAATTGTGATACAACACATGGCTACAACTGTAAAACATTTTCTTATCATACAAAACTTGCCGTAGTCAAATGTATTCTTTAAAAAATAAAAAAGACTTGTAAATCATTTTGTTTGTTGCAATTCCAATTGTAGATAAAAACTAAAGATTGGACGAAGCTAATTTCATATGATTAAGAAAGTTAAACAATAAAAAACAATGATAGTAGATACACTTTTATCGCGGGGTAACAATATTTAGTTTGGATCTTCTAGAATGCGTAAAACTTTATGAACGCGTCTCTGGATGGGTTTTACCAAATTTATAAAACTCAAGGTACATAATTTAAACGAACATTATAGATTCTGCCACGAAAAGTCGCCAACATGGTAGAACCTACAATGAACGATCAAATTTGCACCTCCGTTAATCATTGTGGGGCATTACACTGAAAGTATATAATGGCGCCTACGCATCATTTCATGACCGCAACCGGTCATGCTTTCGGTTTTTTTCATGGCTGTAAAAAGATGAGAAAACTCGCGGTGGAGCATCGTGGAATAGATTCGAATGCCCACCCTTTTTCGTTCAAAAAGTCGGCACCATGATGATCAGAGAAAGCATTGTTTTTACTGTCATTATGCTGTTTTTCACTGTCTATATTTTGATAGTTGATGATACATTAATACAGTACGACAGTGACGGAATATGAATGAAGGTTCAACAAAATTTATCACATTAAATTCACATTTTTGACACAATTTCAAACAGGCTGATAAAAATTACTAGATTTGTAATTTGGAAACAAAAAGTTAAAAAAGTATATTTTATTTTAAGCTGTACTTTGTCCTTTTCGATGATTTACGGTTTGAATCATAAGCCTTGAAGTTATACAACCTGTTGTATTTTGTACACCAGTGGCAATTACAACCCGCTGTAGCACAGGTTGAGAGAGTTGTAATTACTTTTATTCCCTTTTTCTACGGTAAAACATGGATTTGTCTTTTGAAACTTTTCTTACGTCATAATTTACAGCCCACGCAACTTGAATCAGGAATAAAAGCAGAAGTACAAGTGCCTTACTTCGCAAGATTTGTTTGATAATGACGTCTGTAAACATTGATTCTCCGTTTTATCCCAGAGGCAAAGTTCTGCACACAACTTTTCGCTTTGTAAACAATGCTCATTCCTGTGCCATATTTAGAATTACACTTTTGTGTGTCATTTGACAATTGCAAGCGGGGTAATGGCACGGTTGGCGAAGCTGGAACGTTCCACTATAATAATCGGCGTTGCCTAGGTTTCACTCGTCCAGGTGGCTCAAATGGCACGCACTTTTCGGATTACCGAAAGACGGCTTCTACCCGTCTCCCCTCTAGGCGCTAATGATGCCCCAACTAGGGCCAGGCTTTGGATTAGGATTTGAGCTTGGGACCTTCTATATCGAGGGCACGTGATAACCATTTGGAAGGTGTCATTAAAACCTAAAAGCATATGTGAAAAACAAAATGTACAAATGAATAAAATAGAAATATACATAAAATCAGTATTCCGTAAAAAACACAGATCTATGAAAAACACAGATTGCATTGTCTTTTGATTTTAGGACATAACGATCACGTTAGCTAGGATAAAAAAAGCCGTCTAAATCATACTTTTTTAAAATAGTATTTCAGCACTAAAAATCATTTTTTCTGCACTGTTGGAATTGTAAGTTACAATGTGCCTTGGTACTTGGAAATCATTAAAAATTGCAGTTTAATAATAAATGCATCATCCCAAATCAAAGTACAATGACAGCGAAATAAATGGAGCGTTATAGACCATCATAGTCTATGCTAGTCTCGCACCATTCGCTGTGGGACCCCAGTTGGGGTGTGCGGGGTACACCAGTGTGCACGCGTCAATGCTAAACTTTGTATCGCGATAAAAGTGAACTAGGCCGATTAAAATTAACTTTATCGTATTTCTGTGTTGTCTAATGCTTTGTTACATTGTATTCGACTTTTCAAAATTAAATTTTCAATCAATATGGGCTACAAATCGTGAATTTTGACATTGTGTGTCCCTCCTTCAAGCAAATTTGCTTTGCGATCATTAATGAGCTATCCCCCGTACCAATTATCACTCAGCGCTTCAAACAGGGTCTATTAGAACTAAATTCCAATGGAAGAACCTCAGTATGTAGAAAAATTATATATAAACAAGGGCAAAGAAGGCGCATTGCCGCCGGCGACGAAGCTCGACGGCAGTTTCGCTCGGCTTCACCTTTCGAGCCTCTCACTTCTAGCACCTGAAGGATCAGGAACCTTCGCAGGTGCTTTAGTATCCACTGTGATGGACGAGGGCGGGGGTATTTCGGTGAAACAGCGGATTCTCAGGCTTGAAGCCAAACCAGCTGATCATCGCACAAATTTATATATAATTCTTCTTTTTGAAGCAGCGAACTGATCTGCAACCTTCCCAGATAGTCTCCAGACATGCTAACGGAAGTTACTGGGAAAAGGAAGCTTCGAAATCCGCGAGAATAAAATGTTTGAAAAAACCGTTTGTCAAGGCCGCCCTTGCATTGATACAAACGCAAGGTAATTGGTCAAAAAGTGCACAAAACTTAGCAAATAGGTTGAGTTTGGCATGCTTAACGTTTTTGGAAACCAGAAAAACCAGAAAATCAATTTGAACTATACTTAGTTCACTTTTAACGTCGCCCCAGTTTGCGTGCACACTGGTGTACCCCGCACACCCCAATCGGTGTCCCACAGCGAATGGTGCGAGACTAGCATAGACTATGATGGTCCATAACGCTCCATTTATTTCGCTGTCATTGTACTTCCATGATTCGTCAGTGGTAATGTGTCACCTTTTGTTGCAGAAGGTTTACTAATAAGGTAGAGTTCTGCAGCTTATTCTTTTTCATGTGGTTAGTTTGTGCAATTGTAGGGGTTGCAACAATAAAATGCTTTATACAGCAGCAAAACTACCCATGGGTTTGAATTAGTAAAATGCTTGCTATAAAACTGATAATATCGTCCGTAACAAAAAATTAAACTGTCAAATAGCTGGTTATTGAAGCAACAAACACATGTGTTCAATAGTTACAACAAGCTATGTCGGTATAAAATCATGTACTGATAAAGCTTAAATTAAGCTCAATAAAAAAACGTATCGTTTGTACAGTTGTTGAAAGTTTTAAAAAACGGCCGGCATGAAAACCATTAAAACTAAAAACCAAAAAAAAAACAGCACAACCTTGTCTTGATAATTATGTCAATAATTGTATGTGTCATGATTTAATAAAACATACAATTATTGACACTAATAAAACAAAGGCAAAAAACACAATGCATTACGAAACGGTCAAGTTCAATTTAAAACTCTAAGTAACCGATTTAGAAACTCAGTGTTGCCGTAACATTTAGTATCAGTTCAGTATTCTGTAAAATATCGTCGTTTGATTAGATGGTATGCAAGTAACGTTTACTGTCAGACCATAAAACTGCAAGACGCTTCTAGTAAAACTAGCAATACAGGCCAAACCTGTATCTATTTTTACCGAACTTTTACAGAACCTCTTTTTTTTGATCGCAACGGTCATATTAAATGAAATTTTCTAATTTGTTTTTCTGCAATGTCTAAAGTCACAGTCATTAATGCACCAGGATTTATTTTGGTTTTTATGCCAAAAACTGCAAATCAAACACTGCGTATGACGATAACTTTTTTCATTTTTCCTTTAATTAATCACAATTTATTCGTTCGTTCACTATAGTTTTTACCATTACAATATACTTATACTTTGAACTTACAGCATACAAAAATGTGACAAGCATATCTGCTCTAATCAAATCGTGCAGTAAATGGATTCAAAACCGGGTACTCGGGGGACCTTGAAATTCCTCGTACGAGCCAAGCCAGTTCTGCTGCCGCCAGCCATTGAGGACTTGTCCATCGATGTCCTTTTCGAGGTGGCGCTCGGTTACTTTTTGCTCGAGAACTTCTTAAATAATGTACACAGTGTTAGTAAACTTAACTCAATCATTTCTAATGCAATCTTAAATAAGTGGTTACTACATTGTTGAGCATTAAGCTGCTTGCATTTTGAAAAGTATTTTCATTTCTGATGTATACATTAGCATACGTCTTCGCAAGTCATTATGATGCAATCATATTGGTGGCTAAGCTGGAGAAAGATAAAAGTATGCACGTACAGCGTATTTATAAATTTGGATATGCATTTGGCATAAAAATATTACGGATTTGGATTACTTTGACTTTGATAATGCATGTTGTGAAAAAGTTTAAACATAAAAAAGGACAATTGTAAAATTTTGCCAGTGAACTTCGTTTCTTACGAGATTTTTTGAAAGAACATTTGTAATTATCTACAATATACTATTACTTGTTTGCCTTTTTCAAATGTTAACATCAGAGTTGCTTTTTGACAGCTGTACAATTTCCGAATAGCAAAGTGAACATGTGCTTTAAGCCGTTAATGATTACATTCTTAAATTGTCAGTAAGAAAAGGGGCCATGTGCGTGAGTTTTACCCCAAACGAAAGTGAAAGTTTTTGCACCTGGAAATAGCAATTGACAATGCTTCACAAGGACTATTTTTTTGGTCACGACCACAACGACTTAGTTACAAACTTCCGAGGACTACACAAATGCCTCGCACCCCTTTAATGCGCGTATACATAGGATAATGCGGATGTCCTTCCGTGCCCTCAGGCTTTTGAGCACAACATAGCGAAAGCGACGGGGAGATAGCGCTTCACGTAGCATCACGGCACGCGTCTACCCTCTCTTTGCATGTCCTTTACTTGCTCGACTTTACATATTTGTGAAGTGGAACGCGCAAAGCCACTGATAATGGCGCTGCTCATCTTGGCGACTTTAACGTTACTCAAACCTTCTCGGACTTGTCTCAGACGTTCGTTCAACGTTTTTGGGGTCCTTTTAAGGGCATGTGGCTTGTTCCGTCATACAGAGAGGGAAATCAAATAAAGCGAAAAGCGCAAAACGAACTTTTGGTCCGACTTAAACGACGAAATTAAGCTAAGTTAAGTAAAATGCACACAACTAAAAAATGTTTTCCACGAAGGTTTACGCAATTCCGCGTACACCATCAAAACACGTATATTTACGTTTCACTTGCTTACAATATTCCTGTTTCGTATTCAATTGATCTGACTAAGCCGTTCTTACATCTTTTGTGGTCTATTCACACACGACACTCCATTATTTCCCACGCATTACCTGGATGGCATAACCGTTTTTAACGTATTTAATCATACGTGCGTGAGAAAAGCTATCGTTGTTAGTTTTGAGATGCATACATAAATTTTTTACTTCTCATAAATGCTACCCAGTTTTTTGAGGCAGGGTGCACAGCAATATGCCACTGCTGGAATAAGTTCACGTGAGATGCGGACTCATCATCGAAAAAGTCAACGATTATGTAAGTCAAAGTGTCATTCGGAATTTTGAGCCTATGCGCTTATTACGAGTTCGCTTAGTTCGCTTTTTGGTTTGTACTTCTGCAAAATGATCTCAACAACTTACTTCGCGTGGCACCCGGCGGAAGTCGTCGAAAAACGGGGTCCGTATCATTATTGCGCAACGTCCATGCTTGACTCGTTTCCGCAGGTTGACCGAATCCACTGTAAGGACGAGGGCCCTGACGTTCCATGCTTGGCGCAAAGCGATTTCGCAGGCCTTGAGAGCGATAATTGACGTTATCGGTTGTGTGGTCCCTGAAGATGGCGTATTTTCATTAAGTCTAGTTAATGCGAAAACGTTTTCTTTTATTTCTGCAACTTACCGCAAGCTGCTGCTGTAATTGTCGGACTCTCGCAGGGCACCATCATGGTAGCTTTGACTCATAACGGAAGGCGACCGTGAGTATGGGCGAGTTCCGAGCACCGATGTCGAACGCGACTCACAACGACGATTGAAGTTATCGCGCATTTTCTCGATTTCTGTCATTGGCTTAAAAACGCTGTTTCCGAGAAGGAAGTTTGACGGTGTTGGCGATGCGGAAGCTTGACGGTCGGGTACTGTCCATGGTGAAGGTGATTCGTTTTGTACCGTGCGGGTCATTTGACTACGGGGGCGGAATACAAATTGTTGAACTGACGAAGGGTTCGTTGGTGTATGGGGCTCAATTCGGGTAACTACCGGGATGCTATTAGGCTGTTTGAATGGTTGAGGACCTTCACTACGGACAGGTGATACGGTTCTTCCTCGTTGACGACGCTCTGCAGATTCTTTGGCGGCATCCATCAATCCCGGAACTAGAACAAAAACGCCACCTTTTGGAGAGTCGACAGGTGCATTCCGTTTTGAATCATCGATTTTTGGTTGCTCGGAAGTCGGAATTTTAATGATGCCAGTAGGAGGTGGAGGTGGTACAGGAATCGGTGAGGCATGTCTGTTTTGGGTAGAAGTAAGAGATACTCGACGAACGTAGAAACTCATTGGCGCTTCCGCATTAACATCCTGGGTAGACGCTTGTTTAATTTGTGCATCTTCTGTCAAATCTCCATTAGATAGGACGCTTTCAGTAGGCTGTGGGGGTTCTACATTGAATTTGAAGCCATTAGCATTAGTTTGTTCTTCCTCGCCACTTTCATTATCTCCTGCGTCTTCAACAACTGCATCACTTTCTTCCTCCTTCTGCTCTTGCTGATATGCATAATCTCTCGGTGACTCAATACGTCGATAAACGTAACTACTTGGGGGCTGTTGCGCATCATCGGCCGTAGCTTCACGTCCGAAAAAGATAAGCCGCAGAGTACCCAGGAACCATGCCAATACCGACCATGCAATAGAGCCAATCCAGCAAACACCTTGCCAGACGGCATTGAGAACGGCTTTGCCCCATCTGACGAGTCGGGATGGTTGTTGTGGTGTTGATGAGTAATATGAATTCAACTGGGCCCCAGAACCTGGTGCGCGAGAAGCGGCAGACGAGCTACTCCACCAGGACCGCACTGACGGAACTTTGTTCCAACCAGCCCAACAAAAGTCTTTTGCTGCCTGCCACCACGAACGCTTTGGTGAAGTCGACGTCGGTGACGTTCCGTACGGCTTCGGTTTGGACAAGTAATCTGAGCATGTAGTAGCGTTGTCACCGGTAGGTTGTTTTTCCGATATTAACGGAGTACAGCACGCCACCGGTGGTTTCTTCGGTTCAGCATTTTCACATTTCCACTCTTCATTGCCCCTGTAAGAATATAATTGCAGCTTTAGGAGATTTATTTTAATAATATAGCGAGATAGATTATTATTTTCTCCTGCCTTTCGACGCTGTTGCCGTGCATCTATGCGTAGTGACTTTATTTGCTATGTTGTGGCCTTGAAAAGATAGAGAAGCGTATTCAGACGAATCGAGTAATTAGCTTGAGGCTAGCTTCATACGATCAATTTGACGTGCTGTTTTTTACTCAGCACATTTGAGCATACGCGTGTTTATGCAAATGAGTTCGGTTGCGCCCCAAAATTTGAGGCTGCGTCAAGCCTTCTGAGTATTCTTAAAAGTGCTGTTAAAAACAAAATCCAGTGGACTCTTTCTGCGTGAACATACTTTTGAGGAAGGCATTTGATAAATCTCAAATTTTCACGACTTAGCAAACGTCACGAAACTTTACATAGACTTATTTTCGCAGTTCTAATTTTACTTTTTATGTATACGGCTTTATTTTTTTCAGTATACAAATGAAGAGATTGTAATAGGTTAGGTTCGCGCGATTTATGTATTTTTGTTTACGCACAAAATCGGAAAACAAAGTTAATCCACTCCGTTTTAGTACTTCAAGCAACTATTTCCCCGCTTTTATCACCCTGTATGTTGTAATAGATTTCAAAAGGCCTAAATGAATACGACGGCGTGTCGTTGAAACAATTTGTCCGCACCCTTGGTCGCTTTTAGCAAGAAGCTTGTTTATATCGCAGAAATTTGAGTACATTCTGCCTTTTTTTTACTCAAGGTATTTATTTGCCACCCAACATGGGTTGGTCGTCACGATAGACGACGTTGTACATACATGACTTCCGTATGTAACACATCTCACGATTTTTAGCATTGGTAGCACCCGCCAAATTTGATTTTGGCCCCGGGCACATTTCGAGATGGCGGTAGTCACACAGGGGTGCTTGAGGTTTTCGGGGGGCCGAAGCTTTTACGCCCGGCGCCGTATAAAACCTTCGGAGCCGTCAATGGTGCTTACTCGGTTGCACTGTCTACATTTTTATTTAAAGTCTTTTTTAGGTTCTATGTTTAGGGCGCGAAGTTATATAAAATGCTGAATGACTATTAGATTTTTCACAGGTGCTTCTGTTTATATTAATATAAGGCAGCGCGACGTGTGCTAACTGTAAATTAGCATTTAGAGTTTCTAATGTTTATAGTACATTTTAAAAATGGGAAGATAATAGCCTTGTAAATTACGCTGAATACTAAAAATTATAGGTCAAACACCTAAGGAAGTAGACTTAAAGTGCTTTAAAAGCGCTGAATGCACTTTATTGCGTTCAATTATGTTCAAGTATAAAAATTTTAAAGTTAAATTGGGTAACTTACGTGAGCAAATTATAACACAGGTAGTAGATAATCAGAAAAAATTGCTTGACAGGTTCAAGCATATTTTTTCACCGGGACTAGCTCAATCTGGTTCTTCAGCAAAACGTAGAGATACGATTTCCGATTGAGTTTAACGTTGACTCGTTCGCAAAATGTTTGCCTCAAAGCGAGATCAAGCCTGTGGTCCTTAGAACATCCGTCTTTTCGCGTCCCTGTTGGCGTTTGTGCCCTTGTCCAATGTTGATAGGCGGGGGTATTAGCAGTCCCACCGATTGCTAACCAATATTCCTTCTCACCGACCGACTGATTTTTCGCGTCAGCCTCCATCGTGAATGTATGTACTCAACAAGCCTGTTTCATTGCCTACGGGTGTGAGACAGAGCGAGCAATGTCCATTCCTTACTTACTTACGACTCGAACGCAATAATGCCTCGGCAGCACATTTTTTATGCGTTTTTATAAAAACAACTTGCGAAACGCAACATCCGTCAATTGCAGACCAGGGACGTCCACGAAACTGCCCTCGCGGGAAGGCATGCCAAAACACCTAGATGCGTTGGACGGTCTGTAACACCAGAAAAAGTGATCATGTACAAGAACAAAGACAAGGTAGTGGAAAATGATGCATCAGCGGCGTCAAATCATGGAGCAACACCTCGGAAACGTGGGCCGGAAAAAGCCAGAGACATTGTGGTCAATACACGGACGCTCTACGTTGTTCTGCCCACGCTTGAACGTGCGTTTGTTTATTTTTAACCCCTCCTGTCTATACGGTAACCTCTTTATTTACGTTCATTTGCAGAATTTTCTGTCGAGCGAGAAGTGTTTCGCAACCTAGTGCTGCCGGAACTGCAAGCATACTGCTGTGATCGAGACATCGATCTTGAGACGTCTACGTTTTTCTCATCTACTCTCGACTACAACCAACTTTCATTTTTGCTCAGCGAAATCCAACGTGGTGGCGTTTATGTCATTGTGTTTGTGGGTGACAAATACGGCAACTCTGTGCTTCCGCTCAGAATTAAAACCGAGGACTTTACTGCCATTCAATCAGCAGCACTTGAAATTACAAAGGGTATGTAACGATGGCACATGTTGGCAAAACACAGCTGTTTTTGAAACAAACAGCTTACGCAAAACATGTTCAGATAGTTTTTTTTTCATGTGAACCTTTAACACTTGCAGATGTCACAATACTCAAACAAGCCTACACACTGGACAAATCTAAAGATCCTAATGAATATATTCTCACGGCACCACCAATGGGACCTGAATCATTGGATAAGCTTCGGGACATTTTTGCAAAAGGTGTTCCACGTGCGAAAGAAGATGGCACAATTAACTTACCGGAGGATCAGGAAAACATCTACCATCGAAGTTTCATTGACGTCGTATGCTCGTCATTAGTGAAATCCATGCCATCAAATAGTATATTTGTTTGTCGCAAGTTCCAAGGATTTACCCCCGCTGATGCTAATGACAAGTATATCGACCCTGCTGGCAAAAACGCGGACACCATTGCTGCGTTGAAAAACGATATTTCGTCGAAGGTACCGGAAATTAATCGCGCCTTTTTCTACTGCAATCTTAATAATGCCGACCCGGTGACTTGGTTCAACAACAACAATGAAGCGGATAAATACAAAATTGATTTTGCTACTAAGATCAGTGAATCATTAAAATCAGTGTTAAACCTTCCTGTTAACATGAATAGCACAGCATCCAGTTACTCATCTGCACCGTTGGAAATTGCCTTAAGGGAACACGCCACTCACGATCGGTATTATCACGACGTTGCCCCAAGAGCATGGCTTCCTCGTCCAGTATTGGACAAGAAGTTGGACAGCGTTATTGAACAAGGATTAACAAAATCAGTATTTGTGCAATTCTATGGACCACCCGGCACTGGCAAGACTGCACTAGTGTGTCGATTACTGGAACTACTGCAACAGAAACAATGTCACGCAATCGCTAGATTTAGTCATCTTACGGATTGTTCACTGTTCACGAATGAACTACTGCGCAACGCGTTACTCAAGTTCTTCGAAATGTCACGGATTCCACATGCACATTCACTTGGGTCATATCATCTGTTCGAAATTCTGGCAGACTTCAAGGGTTTGATGGAAAAGATTGATCAACCAATATTTCTAATTATTGATGATGTACATTTGTTAAAATTTGGCAAAACTCTGGGAACTATGGAGAAACCATTGCGGAAGTTGTTCAGCAAAATGTCTTTGATATTCACGTCGCATCGGCTAGATCAAAGACTGGATTGTTTTACCGCACCGGAAATGGTTGAAATGCCATTGCTTAATCGAGACCAGATTGTGGAAGTTTTGAAGATAAATAATGTTGCTTCGGGCAGGTTGCCGTCAGACCAAATTACGAGGGTGCGGAATAAGGTTGGTCACAAATAACGGAAGATATAAAAATAATATTTACTTTCAGTTGAAAAAAGGTGATAGTGATATCATTCTGGCAGAAATGCTATGCGACGAGATTGCTGATGGTGACAGTGAACTCACTGATAGCATCGAAGCTCACGTTTCTCGCATTGAATCAAAAGTTGGTGCAGAGCCAGTTCGAATTGTGTGCCAATTACTATGCTCATTGCCATACGGGTTGACAAGCTTAGAAGTATCGGACGCGTACAGACTAGTTCAACGCAACTCGGGAATGTCTTTTGATCCTACTGATGTTATGACTCCAAAGCCGGAGATGGTTTTGAGATATCTTGGTAAGTGAAAAGCAATAAATATACATTACAGACAAATAAGCAACAACTTTCAGGATGCCTACTGATAAACGTCTACGCGGATAAACGAAAAGTCTGGGCATTCCGACATACCAGCGTCGCGCATTATATGAAACAAAGATACTTGACCTCCCCTGGTGAAGTAAAACTTACAAACGAAAACATGGCCGAAATAGTATCATCTGTGCCAAGCCCGGAAGATGAGCACGACCCAGTGACAACGAATCTGGTGTTTCCACAACCGATAAACAAGGAAAATGGAACAGTGAATATGCGAAGAATTCGTTTCCAATGGTATTATACATTACACACTGGTACGTTGCCACAGTTATACGACTTTTTTACAACTTTTGTTTCAGGGAAGCTTGACGTCTTAAAAGACACTACCCTATGTAACTTCGACTACCTCGAGGCATGCTTTCGGGGGTGTGGCCTCGCACATTTGCTGTCTATATTCGAAGAATGTTCACAACAAATTCTCGATCATGACATTCTGGTATTGTTTGAACAAGTTTTACTGCCAGCCATCCCTACACTTATACGAGACAAAGAAGAGCTTGTTTGTGAACTTTTGAACAGATTAAGATTTACGAGTAGCAAAAACAGCGATCGATTAAACACCATGATTGAACAATTAATGACATTTGCCGACACATATAATCGTGGTCCATTGCTTTTGCCATTGAGCTGCTGGATCAGTCCACCGAAGATGAAACAGGTTAGTGAAAAAAATTTTTGAATAACATATCACAGTTTTGCCGTTCAGGTCATTTCCTTTTCCGTTCCAAATTGGAAAACATCAAAAACAGTAATCCAGCCTACACACAACCATCAACACCTGTTAATTGGAGGAAACGATCTTGCTGTTGGCCAGATTTTCATGTACCACATCGCCAGTTCTTTGCTGGTTAAAACTTTCCATGGACATACCGACAAGATCACAGAGATTTCAACAAGTTCTGATGGATTGTTTTTCACTTCATCCAGTTATGATGGGAACGTTCGTCTTTGGAACTTCAACCATCCGAAGGACGAAAGTGTGCGAACATACAACGTATCAAAAGCGAGGCTAATGTGCATGCTGTTGAGTAACGACGATACTTTCATGGTCGTCGGGTCTGCGGATTCAACGGCAAGAGTTATCAGCGTTGACAGTGGATCGGTGACTCGATCTTTTCGTGATCACACAGGTCCGGTAATTGGTCTTCAGCTTTCATCAGATAATACGTTGTTGGTCACGGGTAATCTGTTTGAAGTAAAAAGCATACAGTTCATGTTTAATTGGTGAATTACAGGCTCTGGTGATTTCGTTGTAATGGTGTGGGACATTCAAGCCGGTGAAGTGATCATCAAAATGAGCGGATTGATGGCGCCTGTGACGTGCCTGGCAATCACAAGCAACGATGCTTTCCTTACTGTTGCATGCGAGGATGAAACTGTTCGTGTGTTCAGCATGGTGTCATCTCAAGAGTTGCACGAACTGACGGTATGAGTACTTGTTAGAAGACAAAAAGTACATTTATAACTTTCAGGGCCACGAAGCTCGTGTTAACGCATTAGCCTGCTCCGCCGATGACTGTCAAATATTCGCTGCCACGCGTGGGCGTGTCCTATGTTACGACATTCATAATGGTCAATTGCTCGAAGTGCTTGACTGTGGCTCAAACGCGCCCGTAATGAGCTTGAAGATCACACTAGACAACAGTTTCGTCGTAGCTGCCTGTGGCGATAAGATCCATTTATGGAACATGAACTCTGTAGAACGAACTGCCGCGCATCTGGAAAAGAGCACGCTAACTTTCATAAAGTTAGCTCCAGATGAACGCAGTTCTGCTTGTGGTACAAACGATGGTATTGTTGCATTCTGGGACTTGGACTTGTGCAGATGCATTTGGTCAACAACGCCAATGAAACATGGCAGTGTAACAACAATTACCTTTTCCCCGGATTCCGTTTATGTTTTCGGTGGGTTCGAAATGGGAAACATCACCATGTGGGAATCAGCCAATGGTGTCATGATCCAAACATTCAACTTGCACGAGACCCAAGTAAGGTCGATTTGCTGTTTCTCCGACGGAACACGAGTGTTATCTGTTGATGATGCCGCGACAATGCATATATGGAATCTTTATCATAACGACGAAATGAATTCCATCGAAGTGGTTGCGACTGTTTACAACATCAAAGGACCGTTGTATCTTGGATCTCACGATTCTGTGCTGATTGGTCACAACCCGAAGAATGCAAAAGAGTAAGTATTTTGCTTTTCAAATTTTTGTAAAGTCATAAAATTACAGGATGAACATCTGGTCACTCTCCGAAAACCGATTAGCTGTGAAAACCAAAGTATATCACAACGAAGAAATCGTATGCTACTGCGCTAACAAAAACGGAGCTATTCTCGTCACCGGAAGTATGGATCAATCTCTGAAAATCTGGCAAATCGATACCGGTTTTCTAACCCAGATTCTTGTCGGTCATGACGACATTGTCACATGTTGTTGCGTCTCTGATGATGGCAAAGTTGTCGTCAGCGGTGGCCAGGACAAGCATGTGTACATCTGGGACGTCCAAACGGGCGCAGTCAAGCGCTCCGTCACTGCCAGAGCGATTATTTTAGCTGTTCAGATAACATTGGATAACAGTGTCATCATCTCTGGTAGTTTTTAAATTTACAAACTTAAAAAACTTTATGATTTTAGCCGACCAAGACGGCTGGATCGAAGCCTGGAGCAGCGAAAACAGCAAAATGTTGAGTTCATTCAACACTCACAGACAAATCTCGTCACTCGTTACATCATCTGATGCGAGCAGAATACTCGTAAAGCTTAATGATACGCCGCAATTACCGGTTTTATGTCTTCACAATACTCCAGCCAACATGACAATTCGTCAAGAACGTCGCACAAAACGTATACAGAGTGCCTCCAGTTACGCAAGTAGGTAAACCAAACACCGAAGGCGCTTTTCATCAATATATCAACCGAATTACAACGATTTTATGCTCAAGATGTGCTATGAACACCCATGAGTTAAGCAAAAAGCTAATTGTTTTGTCAGTTAAGCACGTGCATGTACAATTCGTAATGCTTGAAATGCTATCTGTTTTAATATCCTTTATCAACGTTTTCCTACGTTTCGGTGATTTTATATCGGTTTATCCCTCCATCCCCTATGGTTTTCATTTTAATAGTTTTAATTCCTCTATACAAAGTTTTAATTGGTGTACTGCTTTTTGTGCGCAATTTGTTTGATTTGCGCTTATCCTTACCCTGATGGTTGTGTGTTGTCGTTTCAGGCAATGTTAGTGATCTCGAACCGGACGCGGGTGGAACCGTACCGACGCCATCCCCTCGTCCCGAAACTTCCGCTGGTCTAAAAGTGTCCATCAGCGAACCTGCGTCGGCTGTTGTAACTACCGAAAATGATAAACATAACAATAGTAAATCTGTTTCCAACGGCTCGTATGACAATCCTGCTTCAACAAATAGCACAAAATCGGCACCCGCGGCAAGTAAACGTTCTGCAATGTGCGCAATATTATAGGCGTTTCATTTTGTAGCTTTATTTTTTCTTAGCTTTTATCATGGTTGTGTGTGTTTTCAACTTATTTTCCCATCCGCATTTTTCGTGTCTCGTGACTTTTTAAATAATATTGTAAACTTTTCATATTGGTAATACAACGATTTGAAATAACTTTTGACGGCGAAATCGAGAAAAAACAGTTTGTTGTACAAATGCATATTGAGTTTCGAAAATAAAATAATGATTCAAGCGTTTATTAAAGACCTTATAAGTTTCATAAAACAACTAATGTCTAAATGAAACAAAGAAGTATCATAAAACTAATGCAACCAATTAAAAATACTGCAAGAAGTACAACAGTTGAAACATCTTGTTTGATTGGAGGTTTTTTGTCTCCAAGTGTGATAGCTTTTACCTGCAAGTTCACAATTATACCGATCTAATAATATGAAACCACACTTACTTTTTGAGGGTTCAACTTTCTTAAATAATTGTCAAAGTAACCAGTTATGTTATTATTTATACTATCCAAGAACACTTGATCATCTGACGTACCATTCAGCGTAATTACAAGAAAACTTCTATCAAAGTTGTCATCCGCAAACTGACTTTCCAAATACGGTCCTTTTAAAATAGCCGGACTTTTCAGACTGTTAAAAACTTGATTCTTCAAAATGCATGCATAAACCTTGTTATCGTTGATAACATCAATAAGATGTTGCGATGTGCCGTTTGGACATCCATTTTCCAAACTTGTGTTACTGTAGACATTTAGTAATAGTGGTTGTGATGAATCAGACTTATCCAAACAAAGGGTAGTTTCAGGGAAAAGTTTAACAGGAATCATACCACTGCAAGAACTAGTTCCAACCAAATTGTTAACTCGCCCCGATTGAAAAAATCCACCGTATCCAAGTGACGTTTTGTCAACCGTGGATTCACACCAGTATGAAGCAAGATTGACAGTATCGCGAATGGTAACATTGACGACAATGTCTACGCAAAAAACCTCAGTTTCGTTGAAACAATGAGTTGATTCGTCAATAATATGAACATCGGGAATGACGTAGTCGTAGCTTACTATCAGCCTTTCATTTTGGCCTTCTTCACAAGATAATTCATTTGTAAGAAAATTTACAACTTGATAGTTGTCGCACGGCGAGGATCGACTTTGGTTCATTATGTTTAGCTGAACGTCATAAGCTTTTGAACTATCAAGAAGACTGCATTTTCGGAAAACGCCGCCGTCAACAGTCTTAGTAATAGGTTTTTCATTCGCTTAAATTAGTTGTATTTGCAATTTATTGAAATCACTAAAGTATTACCCTTTTTTACCGCTCTTGGAACTCCATTAAACTTCATAAACTTTTTTCCATAAGAATTCGCTATTTGCTCTTTTCTGCTAAGATTAAAAAACTCTTTTTCGTTTTCGTCGACTTCATAGACGGCAGCATCGCAGATACCATCGTTAAAATTTGCCTAAAAGTTAAAGTGAACTTTTTTGTTAAACATTAGAAGGCTTACTTGATAATCAAAGTTAGTTTTGTAAACGTCGGTACACCCTTGAATCGTGTTTCGCTCAACGTACTCAATTGTCGCTTCTTCAAAAAGACGTTGCAAATCTTCTTGGGCACTGTAATTCGTACCTAGATTATGCTTCTCCATCATCATGTAAATTGGAATGATTTGTCTTGACAAAATGACTGGTTTCGAATCATCTAAAGGATCCTACAAAAACGCAAGTTTTGTGTTTGTAGACAAAATAACGACACTTACGAAGTCAGTAGCATTCTGTAATGGAACCATTCCTTCGTCGGTCATTACCCAAGTTTCAGCGCCACTTGATGAACTGTCTTGTCGATTAGTGTTACTGGTGCGTAATGTACCACTGCTAGCTGCAGAAATCTGGCCGTTTGAACCGCTTGCTTGTACGTGAACACTCCTATCTAAACCTCTTGCTACCGTAGAACTGGATGCAAATGCACGAGTTTCAGATTGGGTTCCCACAACAGCTTCTATCGTAACATGGGTTCCAAAATCGCGAATCATTGTTTGCACAAAATACTTTGCCTGTTTTTCAAATCCCTTGTCAACTGCCCGGATAACGGCATTTAATCTACGCATGATCGAAGCCGAAAACTTTGACGACAAATCACCAGACAAGCGATACATTGTGTTTTTTACAACCATTTGAAACATTGACTTCTTCTCCTTGACCATGTTCTTTTTTGTTTCTTGATAATTAAAACTTCCCGAGCCAGCTTGCGAGTTAATAGTGGTATCGCCCGCTACAGATGTACTCGTGCTTTCGCTGGTGTCTTCAAAGTTTTCTTTTTCACTAGCCGACTTGTCTATACGTCGCTCATATATCAGTTCCGCATTGTAGTTATTTGGCATGTGAAACTTAAAATCGGGCGTTTTTCGACAGCTTGTGAATGATTCGTCAAGAACCATGGCAAAGTTTTCAGTTGTAAGCGGGTCATAGCTGCGACCTAAATAGTTGGACAGTAAGATGTCAATATCCTCATGCTGAAGTTTGAGAAGTTTATTCACCCGGGCGCAAATATCGAGAGGAGGAAGAGTAACTACGGCATCCTCTTCAAAGCATTCAGGTTGCTCAGTAGTATTTGATGTAAACGTTGGCGTCGGTAATGAATAACAAGTTAGTGCCCCAAAGCTTACAATTAGGTTTAATACAGTTTGAGGAATCATGAGCGACAAACATTGAATACGAGAAAAAAAAAACGAGGTTTTTGCTGCAAATGGGGGCTGACATTAGTGAAAATACATTCAATTTGTTTAACACAAGCGTCATTGCTCTTTTATTCAAGACTTTTTTGTCCAATGAAAGAAAACAGGACACTAGTTTTGTCTATAAGTGGAAATAAAAAAGATATGAGGATACCGGTGTCAATTTTGTCGTTGGTAACTGTTTTTGAGTGTAAATTTTGTGAAAAGGTCGTATTTTTGCTGCTTTTCACTTATTTGTCAAACGTATATACTAAAACTTTGTTTCAACATTGGCTTACAAGGGAAGGGCGCGACCTCATCCTGGCCGATTCGGATGAAATGAAAAACACAGATAGCTGACCATATTATAAGACTTTTCTGAAAAAATTAGCTGCAGTTTGCCATTAGGGGCTGAGAACGGTGCCGTCAAAGTCCGAAATTTTGATTTTTTTGTGTTTTTTGAAAAATCATAACTTTTTTTTGATTACTTCTTTTTGAACGCGGTTTAAAGGAAAAAATAGCTAAACATCTTATCTATAACTTCTTCTTACAGTTGAAATTAGTGTGAAAACTTTGAAAGTTAGAAATATTGATTTTAAAAACATACACATTTGTATACCACTGTTCTCAAATATGGCATTATGAAATTACACTATATTTTCACAAACTGTAGAGATGGTATGTATTCATGTTGGTTTTAAACGGCGTGGCAAACGGTCAGATAGAAAAAAAGTTATTTGTAATTGAAAATTTGAATTTTCGGACTTTGACGGCACCGTTCTCGGCCCCTAATTGCAAACTGCAGCTAATATTTTAGGAAAGCTCTATTTTTAGTGTTAGCTACATGTGGTTTTCATTTCATCAAAATCCGAGAGGATAAGCTCGCGCCCTTCCCTTGTTAGTGGTCTAGGTGTATGATTCTCGCTTTGGGTGCGAGAGGTCCCGGTTTCGATCACCGGCTGAGCCCTACTTTTTACATTGCATCCTTTTTCAAACGCAATCACTGTCAATTGAATTATATATGCGCACATCTTTTTTTAAGATTTGCCAGTGTTTTGCTGTTTTGTGCAGTTCGTACTAAAATGCAGCTTCTGTAAAGTGTAACTGCAAGATATGTTATCGACGTTTGTTTCTGAATACTGATTACGCGGTATAAATGGCTTCTTTTTATGCGCCAAGCTATCTCAGGCTGCATGCGATCGAAAAACCTGCAGACAGTCGATCGTGTCGCTTGATCAAAAGAGAGGACGCTCCATTGCCCCGCCCTCGGCATCGCACACAAAACGACATTTTCATTTTCGACGCGTCACTTTTCGAAAAGTCAATAATTTCGTAATGCAAGCGGGAAGACACAGCCAGTAGGCGGGCAGTGCGATTTTCCAAGTTGAAGCCAGCTTGCGTTTTGAATGCGCGCCAAACCGTTTCCAATCACACAGCTGAGTTCCCACTGCTCGTCCGTGTTGTTTTGTTTTGCTCGTTTGTTGCCTATTTTTGGGCTCGTTTTCATTTCGAAACTTTACCTACAACCGCTTTCTGTGATCATTTCGGTCTCTTTCTCATCTCTTTTTCGTAAATATGTTTCACTTTTTGCGGGTAATAATGTCGAAGTCGTACCACTTCACTGCGTGCTCGTGTCTTGCCTATTTTTGGGCTCGTTTTCAGTTCAAAATCTTTACCTACAACCATTTTCCGTGATCATTTCGGCCTCTTTCTCGTCCATTTTTCGTAAATATATATAACTTTTTGCAGGTAACAATGTCCAAGTCACCCATCGACACCAACGCGGGCTTCCCTGCTTCATTCCCGGATGTTCCGGAGAACCGACCCCCGACGAAGCTCAAGGTAGTCAAGGCTTTCTTGCCAATGCCGCGACCTGGCTATCCGAAGAAGTGGATGCGCAGTCTTACACTGATCAAATTGAAGCGTCTCACTCGGACCAGGATTCACCGCTACATCCGTCGTCGCTTCTTCTACGTCAAAATCCACCGCCGGACTCAGAGCGCCTCTTGGCAAGTGTTCTTCCGCCACAGATTGATGCGAACGTTCACTGTTTGGGACGCCTTTCCGACTTCCATCATGATCACCACAGCTGTCTGCATTGGCAACAAGCAATTCCGCATCGCTTCCGGTGGCGTTCAACTTCTCGACAATAAGCTTCGCTTCACGATCACTGCCACTGATGGGCTTCGTCAGCTCGGAACGGAAACATATCCCGAGGCCGCCGTTTTCGTGCCGTTTGAGTCCTGCCGCAGGATTTGGGTCAGTTTTAATTGAAATTTTGGAAACTTTTAATGTTTTTATATATATTTCAGGTCACTGAAACCAACGGTGCCTATGCTGTCATGTTCTTGATGTCGCCGAAAGTCTTCTACATTATCGAAGACGCATGTAAGCGTGCGCTTGTTGACGCAGCTGACACTTTCGAGGCTCATCTGACCGACGACGGGTAAGCCTTTTCTTTTTCTTTGATTTACAAGTAAACATCAAGTTTTTTCAGTTATTATTCCTTGGTTTTCGAGATGCCAGACAACTACGACGCGGATCAGCGCAACCTGGACACTTTCATGGCCAACTTCATCTTCATGCGGAAGTTGATGATCCCAGGATCGAGGTTCACCTACTGTAAGTCGTTCATTTCTTGCTCATTGATAATAAAGATAACATTACTTATTGCAGGGGAGAATTCCGTCGAGTTCTTCAATGAAACGCTCAAGCAATCCGATGTCCAGTTGATGGTCGCCTACAACATGCTCAACAACCCGGTTTACATGTTCCGACCCATCTCTCCAATGCCGTTGTCGGTTGTCGACTGGTTTGACGAGAACCGACCTCCCCCCAAGGAGTTCGTTTCCATCGAATTGCGGGGACGTGAGGTCAAGTTCTACGAGGCCAATTTGGTTGATTTGATGGGCTTCTCCATCTTGAAGGGTCAAGTCGTCGATTTCTACCTCGAGCACATGATGTCGGAGATGCCGGAGAATATGTAAGTTTTGTACTTCGTTTTACTATTCTTATTTTTATACATCATTTTCCAGTCGACGCCGTGTCCATGTCGTTTCCGTCTTCGATCTTCAAAGTGGAAAAGAGTCTGGCGGCAACCGCGACGACTTCTTCAAGAAGGACATTGTCGTCATCCCGATCTATCGCCCCAACTACTGGTCGTTCGTCATCCTCACGAATCCGATTGCTTTGCTCGATCTTCCGGAGTCCCGCCGCAAAGTCTGCACTGCCGTTATCGTTTCGACCTCCCTCGCGAAGATCCCAAAGCAGGCTGTCGCCGATCTGGTTGCGGAGTTTGTTCAGCTCCGCTTCGAACAGCTCAAGTCCGACGGCATCTACCCCAACTCCCGCTGCAACTCCAAGCGACTGGTCCCCTGTGCCATGGGATTGGCTTCCAGCAGGGGCTTCAATGATTCTGGAGTATTCATTCTTCAACTTGTGAAGAACATTCTGAACCATCTGCCTGAGGTAGGTGCATCTTTTTAAAGATTCCAAGATTCTAAAAGACGTTTGACTGTTTCAGCCTGCTGCTCAGATGCGTCTGACGTTCAACCCAGAGGACCCTTACATGAACAACTACTCGTTCCGTCATGCCATCCGTGCTGCCATCTCGCGCAAGCTCAAAGAAAAGGAGCGTCGAATGGAGAGGGAGCGCTTGCAGTTTCCTATTGTGGTCGATGAAGAAGCCGGGGCTCAGCGACGCCAGGATGCTCTCGCGTTTTGGGACTTTTTCATTCAGAAGAAGGACGCCGAAGACCGCGCTCGAGCTGTTTGATTCTGATGTTTTTGTTGTTTGTTTCGGTTAAGTTTTTATCACCATTGTGGTTGTTTTTCGCTTTTTTGTTGGTTTGGTTATAAAATAAGTTCGAAAATGTCGTGTTTTAAACTAGCACTAACGGCCCAATCATACGCCTTCTCTGTTTAGTATTTATTGAAAATGATAGTAAGTATTGCAATTGTTTATCAAACTCCATTTTGAAGAAACCGTGGGATAACTGACATGTTTTCGGTTGCGATTGCTTTCTTGCATTCTGTCACCAATTTTGAAGCATAACTTCCACCTATAATTTTGACATTATTTATCGTTTTTACATCTAAACTTCTAAAACTCACAACGCAATCTTGAATGATGATCAATAGCCGCTGCCATAATCTTCATGTTATCCAACAACGTTTTGCGTGCCTGCGATCTTAGTGTATGCACCTGAACCATTTCCCTATTAACAGCAGCCAGACGAACGTAGGTTTTTCGTGCTTCAAGCCTGAAATTTGTTCATTTTCATGACTGTATCAACTGAAAAGTTGGAAAAAACTAACAGTTTGCGAACTTGAAGAATATCTTCGGCAAAAATGATGCATTCACGTGCAACGTTGCTTTGATTTGCCCAATCTGCGTTCAACTGCTCGCTTAAGCTATACTTATCATCCATGGTGTTGATGGCTTCAGTAACTTTTTCAATACTTGCTGGAAATATGCAAACACTGCTTATTTCTTCAATTTTTAAATGTTGCATGAGTGATTGGAACACATTTCCACAAACTTCTATGTCGTCGTGGTACATTGTTGATTGTCCGCTTTCTTCAATGTTGATTTGAAAAGGCTTCTTGGACACGACATCGACAAAGTTTAGGATTAGAGGGCTGGCATTGCATAGTGCTTCGAGTTCATCTTCTCTTTCATTGATGTAGAAGTTGTCATCTAGCCAGCGGAACATCTACAAATATCAGTGTTTTTAACCGTTTAGATCTTCATTACAAAAACTTACGTTATCAGGTCGAAATCCAATGTTAAACGTCGCTTTCCCTTCTGGCATAACCCAGTTCTCAGGCTTTGTTATAATGTAGAGCGTAGCAAATTTTAGAATCTCGCCGTTGACTTCAAAAACGTGCATTTGCTTTCTATAATGTTAATTAAACCAACTTTTAGAAAAAGTAGTATCTTACGCTGATGAAGGTCCAGCAAAAACTTTAATATGCAAGTCAGTAGCCATTTGTCTTTGGGGGCATATTTGGGTTGTAAGTCCGCTTTCTTCCGTATGGGGGTGTCTGAAAACATCGATAATTACCTTTAAAATTGTATTAAAACAACTCACATGACTAGACTTTCAGACTCAAACACGCCTTCGGCAAAGATCACAGCTGCGCGAATAGGTACATTGTTGTTCAAACTCAAATTTAGACACAGCCCATCTTTAACAGTGCATTGCATTACTGATTGAAGACTTGTGCCAGAAGGGATTGAAGCGTGTTGGATACTGCTTTGAGGCGGTTTTTCATAGTTGCGCAGTTCCTCGAGTAAATGATGTTTCTTTTGTCCAAATTCACGGATTTGTTGTTGAAGATCGTCGTCGCTTACTTCGGTGATAAATTCGCGACCAACAGCTTTAACAAAAAGTATAGAAAAAAGTTAAGTATCACATTACAGTACCTTTCCCATCCATATTTACTACTACCAAATATGGTGTGCCATTGTTGTTCAAATCTGCAAGAAAGGCGTCTGCGACATCACCATTACTGACCGTTTTTGCGATGATTTCGCCCGTTGCTTTGAGTCTGGCGTCAATCTGCAAGCGGGTTGTAACTATGCTATCATAATTTTTGTAAGGCCCACCTTTCCACTCTTCCAAACGCAAACAAAACTGTTATCATTCGGGTATGGCAGAAACGAAACCACAAAACTCTTCGATTTAACTCGCCATCGCAACGTTTTGCCCTCATAATAACCTAATGTGCCGGTAAACAACGCAAATAAGAATCCATTTTCAGAAATAGGTGCCAATGTACTAATTGGGTCACCTTCGACAAACTCGTACAAAAGCGACAGGTGTTTTAGAACTTTGATTTCGACACCGTTTGTACCTACGGCTAGTTCATTTTTACCGTCATTGTCGACATCACAGATTGCCAAGGCGTTAATGTCATCACCAAGGGCAGTCCAAAACACATCACCACCAAAGGCGTCGATGCCCCAAATAGTAGAGCCACAGGCGACGATTATGCATGGTGTTTGGTTGTCATCGATGCAACCAAACTTAAAAAAGGCCATTCAAATTGGAAAGAAAGCAAAGTTTACTGTACCTGTATGTCCCTAATGCCTTCTGGCATCTGCCTGTGGAATACAGTTTTGTTTCGGTAGACATCGTAACACAAAAGTGATGAAGTCGTGCCAATAACGACCACGTCGTGTTCATCGGAAGATGTGAATTTGATGGCTTTGATAACGTTTATGTTTTCATTAACGTGGAAAATTGATTCTAAAAACGTAAGTAATAAGCTATTTGAAAGCCGAAATTAAAAATTACCGCTGCTCTGAAGCACAATCTTATTAGTATTAGTAGCAATGACAATTTGTGTCCTACGAGTGTCGTCAAAACAGCCGAAACTGGCACCTTTTGGTAGAACATGGCCACTGAATCCGAAGCTAAACACATTTTTGAAGGAAGCTTTTGATGTGTACTGTTCAACGACAGGCTCCTCAGTTGATGATGTCGCCATACTTGTAATCGGCAAGTAGAAACACTGTTTTGCAAGTTATACAATCGCCACTGGCACCCCCCACCTCGGTGGCAACGCGTTGCCATGGCTGCAGTGTGTCCGCCCAGAGGCACTATGGCTGTATATCTTTTCAATGTTTGTATTGCCACACGCACTTTTGTATTATTGAGTCTTTATTTATAGAAATACAAGTCCTAATATACCCCCGCACATAAAAGAGTAAAATTCAACAATGAGTCGGACCCAACAGTTCTCCCGCAATAAGTTATGGTAAGGGCATGAGATGAATTGTATAAGCTGTGACCATTAAAGCTTACAATTCGGACTTGACGTACTTGGGCTTGAGTTCATTGACACGGGCGACGAAGTCGGTCTTTTCGGAGCAGCCCTTGCAAACTTCACCCCAGTTTTCGAGAATCTTCTTCAGGTCCTTCACCTTGAGCTTCTTGAGATCGACAGTGTTCCAGTCAACTTCCTTATCTGAAAGAGAAATATATATAAAATTTTTAATAAATGGAAGTCAAAAACAACAAACCGAATTTGAGATCGCAAATCTGGGAGTCCATGGCCTTCAGCTTGTCGCAGACCTTCTCCGCTGGCATGGACCAAGACAAAGGCTTGCTGACTTCGTTGATGACTGACGTGGCCGATTCGGGGAGGGCGCCGATGTAGTTGCAGAACTTGTTCTCCTTGTTACGAGTGCCGCCGCAGTGTTCACGGATGATGGCAGTGATGGCGTTCTGGTTTGAGGTCTTGTCCGACGGGATCTTCGCAATGACATCCTTCAGGACTTTCGTGCATACTAAAAAGGAGGAATATTAAAATGGCTTCAAAAGTTGATTGTTCGAAAGACATACCTTCGCACTTGTCTTGCTGAGCAAGAACTGCCACAAGAAGAGCAAGAAAGACGAGAACAGACTTCATGTTGGATGGAACCGTCGGAAAGACTAAAAGCTACCAATAGTAAGATAAATTAGAAGTCGACTAATGACACAGTGAGGACGAAAGAAGGTGAGGCAGGCGATGGAATAAGGCGACGTGTCACAGAAATTTTCTAGACTCGTCCTGACCTATTTTTCGTGGTGAGAACGTGTTAGCTTGCACCGAGATTGCACGCATTGTCCAGTCTCGACTTCCCGAGCCAGACTTGACGCACACGGACACACGTCAATTACGTGGGGTGTGCTGTGTGTGCATGGGTGGATAAACGCCAATCCTTTGACGTCCAATGAAACCATAAGCGAGACTGCCTGAGGCAATTGTCTCCCTTCCAGACTTTGTCCTTTTTCCGATAATCCCTCGCAGTTATTTCTTCGCCGAAATGAAAAACCCTCGCATTATAGACGCCGGCATTGAAAAAAACGCCGATTTCAATGCGGACTCCCTTTTTCCGTCTGACATTTCCCCTTTGGCGCGTTTGGGGTGCTTTTTATTACAAGCCGTACACCTGTTACTTGGTTCCCTTTTTTGCAGAAAGAATAATGTGGCGCCATCCAGCCCACATGTCGACCTTTGTGTGTGAACCGTCCTCTTCCGACTCCGACGACGCCGAACCGCCGTCGGCAATGATTCCCCGAGGCCCAAGTACGAGTGCATTTGCGCAATTGAGGTCGGCAGTCGTGGCTTTGTGGCCCTTTTCGACACGATCCCTTCCATCCAGTTCCGCCTCCTCAGACACTGACCATTGTCGAAGCAGCATCACGTCAACTAGTCAGATCCAATCGCCTGTAGCAGCAAACGTGATGCGATCTAGGCCACAACCACCACCAACAAAAGCCCATTTTAATGTCCAATTTCCGCCTCCCGAATGGTTGCCTGTGTTAATCGAACCGACGGACACTGGCTCCGCAGTCATGCCTACGTCCATATCGATAGAATTCGTCGATCACCAGGTGCATCTCTTCAAATACGCATCCAGCTGAACTACACTTTTTGTCTTTTCCGCTTTTCAACCTTTAATTTGAAAGTTTTTGCGATTCTTTTGTTTTCCTTTGCCATTTGCGCTGACTGCACATGCACGTCAGTTGTAAACTATACAACACAAAAGCGGCCATTTCCCTTTTCCACCCGTCGTCCCAGATCTAATAACAATGATCTCATTTTCTTTCGATATGGGTTTGTTTTATTTGCTTGTGAGTCAGCGTTAGACTCCTCCTTTACCATTTCGACAGCGAAAAATAAAGCAACTCTCACCCTACCGATACATAAAAGACAAGTGTGTAGGCGAATTGAAACAGTTTTGTTGTGGTTCCTCTTTGAACATTGATCCCGGATTGAATCTTGAATCGTAGTGCCGAAAGTGGTTGTTATTCCGATACTATCTGTTCACTCGTGTTCAATTACAATTCTGCCGTCGTTAATTGATAAACTGCATTTAAGAATGTATGAAGATGAGGAACTGCCAGAATGCTTGGAATGGTACAAGGACCAAATAGCTGGCCATCATCCCAGTGTGGTTAAAAACGGCATACGACAAATAGGTTAGATTTTTTCGGTCTTTGAGCTGATCAAAGATTACGGTAATTTATCGTTGTAGGAATCGTCAAAGAACACGGCAGGGATGCGTTTTTGCTAAAATTGGTCCAAGAAGGCGAGCGCGGCACATCGGAAGTGCAATTTTACGACGGAATCTTCGAAACCAATGAAACTGACCATACTGAGCCGCAGAAAATTGCGTTGGTGCAGCTGAGAAAGTTTGTACCACGGTACTTTGGTCGGAGGACTATCGAAATAGCCAAGCGCTGTGAGTTGGTTCGCACATATTAGCATTTTTGATTAAAGAATTTCAGCTTATGAATTCATAGAACTGGAAGACATAACGAATGCTTTCAGCAAGCCTTGCATAATGGACATCAAGATAGGAAAAGTAACCTATGATCCGATGGCGAGTGAAGCCAAAAAGCTCGCGGAAAGTATTAAAAGTCCGTTTCAAACGGATTTTGGATTTAGAATTCTTGGGTACAAAGTGAGTTTAATTATAGTCTTGCTATTTTTAACACGTTTATTGAAAATTTTGCAGCTGCATCCGACAGAAACGGGTCTAACACGCGAAAAAGACAAAAACTGGGGCCGAACTCGATCTCCTGGCAACATCAAAGACGCGTTCCTGGAGTACCTTGAGGCTATTCCGCAAAATCCAAAAGCGTGGCCAATTGTTCTGCGCACCTTTGTACATGAGCTCACACTCATGAGCAAGTGGTTCGCAACACAGAACTCAATTCAGCTGTACTCGTCCTCCTTGTTATTTGTTTACGAGGGCGATGCTACACGTCCGCCGATGGCTACGGTTAAGATGATCGACTTCTCGCATGTATTCTACGACACAAAGACGGATGATAATTATATTCATGGGTTATCGTACATTAAACATATGTTTAGCCGTATAGAGAGCGAAAACCGACAGTGAAACCAATAAAGATGGAATTATTTGAATTAACAAGATTAATTAACAAGACAAAAGTTAGAGGTAAAGCACACTTGGATAACAGGATTAACAGGAAGAGGTTAAGATCACTTGGATTATGAGATCACCGTAAAGTTAGAGATTCGATTACTTCTTTCGCATGCTCAACTCAAAGGCATTGAGGGTACGGAGATTGACAGCAACGAAGCTGCGGGTTTCGGTGTGCCTCGGAATGGCAACAAGGCAGACTTTGCGGTCATTACCGAAGTCAACAGTTTTGGTACCAAAACGGCATTGGTTACCGGCAAAGAAGATGTGAGGCAGCTGGTCAAAGATGAACGGATCGGAATTCTTGGAAGTGGAGCTGTAGGGGTAGGCGTCAGTCGAATCCGGAGCGGTCGGGACAATGTGGCCGAGGCGCAGAATCTGTTCCATAACCTCCATCACGGAGCGCTTGGGACGAGTACGCTTCAGGATTCCCTCGATGTTTTGACCCGAAGTACCATGGACTTGGAATCCCTCGATGTTGAAGCAGTACGGATTGGGCACAGCGTTGATGCGGCGTTTCGTCGCCGGACTGATGACCTCGACGTTCTCATCACCGACTTCCTTCATCTCCTCGTCGTCCAATTCATCGTCATCTTCTTCATCATCGTCGACCATGTTCTCCTCGGGCTTGCGCTTGTCTTCCGGAACGTAGCGTTGGGTGATAGCAGGAGGGAGCGGTTGCTGCGGAAGCATGAGCGAACTGGGGTCATCGAGTCCCGGCATGATGTCAATCGCGTAGTGAGTGAAGTTACGCTCAAGAGATTCAATGACATCGAGAAACTTGGTTTCCTTGACGGGATCAAGGGACGTGCCGAGGGGCATAACGTTGTCGATGGACACTTTGCTGCACTTTTCGCAGGTGCAGAAGGTCGTGGCCAAGTCACCGGCGAAGACGATACGGGCAATCTTGCCGTTGAAAGGCGGGTTTTTCTGAAAGGTTGGAAAAATATACAATGTTCAGACATAAAAGTTACAAGAACTAACCAAAGCACTGGCGAAGCCAGGCATCCCGTTGAGAACGTGCAAATTGTCGCAGGTCACGGAGAGACCTGATGCCAGAATGATGTATCTGTTAAGATTTATATATAAAAAACCTCCAAACATAAAGATCGCAAACTCACACATCATCCTTCAAGATCGGACGCTCCAAATACGGCCGCAACTTCGGATAGACGACCCTATCAACAAGAAAGTGGCTGTTCTCGCGCTTCCGGCCCCAGACCCCGATGACCATGCCACTGGTGTAGTCCATGTGTTGGATCTTGCCAATAAGGCTCACAAGCTGCTTCTGATCATCCTCCAACTCCAGGTGATCCGTCTCAGAGGCCAGCGAATCAACATCTTCGTCAACCAAGGGCAGAACGGTCTTGTCGTCGTTGCCTTCTTCGTCCTCGCCAGGCTCGTCAAATCCCTTCAAAACAGTCGGCTGGTTCGTCATGTGCTTGATAATAACACCGGCAATGAGGGCAGGGCGATCGACATCAGTGTTGCTGAGGGGTTCGATGGTGATTGACGGATCTGGAATGGAAAAATATATATAAACGATCTTTAAAAAAGTTTAAAACAACTTACTATTGATAACATCGTCTTCCTGGGCAGCTAACTGAATGTCCGGAAGCAACTTGGCGACGCGGTCACGGTAGATATTGAAGAATTGCCGCTCGAAGTAGTCGGAACAGTCTTCCTTCTTGAGGAGATACTTTTCAAATTTGGGTTCATAGTTGAAGTCTTCCTCTTCCATGCCAAACTTTAGCCGATTCACTCGGTTCCGACGTTGCTTCTCCTCGTCATCGATTTCCATCTTCACTGCCTGGTTCGACATGATCACTGGCGTCAGAGCCGACGAAAGTGGCGGTTGAAATGAGGAAACGGAGCAAGCAACACACCCAGCTCTTCACGTTTTCCCGCCAGAACCAGCCGTCACATAGCGCAAACGTCGCTTTCAAACGCGGGTGTCTCCACTCGATTTGCGCGCGCGCTCCACCTCGACCAGCCAGCCCTGCAGGCTCGTCGTTTCGCTCGCATTCGATACCCTCTCTCGCTTCAACCTCACCCATTTCGATCTCTACGGCGCTATCCTTCCGATGATGAACCCATCGAAGTTTAATTTACGCAGTGGCCGGTTTGAATTCCAATAGTAATTGTTGTCATTCTCCCTTGAGCTTTTAGGGCCGACGAGCTATCGACTAGTCCCAACAGATTTCCCCTCCGCAAGCCTTCAAATCCCGTTTACCCAAAGCCTCCTTTTAACCCTGCGGCCAATAAGATGTTCAAGAAGCCCGACCCGAAGCAGCATGCCACAGTTCCCGAGCTCGTGATCGATGAAAAGGACGGAAGACAGTTCAAACGCGGCAAGTTCCTTGGCAAAGGCGGTTTTGCTCGATGCTATGAGTTGCGGGACAAGGACGACAAGGTCTGGGCGGCCAAAGTCATCCCGAAGGCCATGCTTCAGAAGACCACCCACAAGGACAAGGTTGGTTTGACTTGCTTTTTAATTTCGATATATAATTATATATATTTCAGTTCGTAAATGAGATAGACATCCACCAATCTGTCAACCACGTCTACATCGTGAAGATACTGAAGTGCGTCTCAGATGCCAGCAACATGTACATCCTCATGGAGCTCTGTTCGAACCGATCCCTCATGGAATTGCAGAAGCGTCGAAGCTATGTCACCGAACCGGAGGCGCGGTACTTTTTGAAGCAGGTTTGTCATTGTTTTTCTTTATATATATAATAAAAAAGTTCTTCTAGATTGTCAGCGCCGTGGTCTACCTCCACGAGAATCTCATCATCCACCGCGATCTGAAGCTGGGCAACGTCTTCATCGATGGCAAGATGAACCTCAAAGTCGGTGACTTCGGCCTCGCCACGCGCCTCAAGAACGCCGACGAACGGAAGGACACCCTCTGCGGAACGCCGAACTACATCGCTCCCGAGATGTTGCAACACCGCAAGCATTCGTTCGAAGTCGACGTCTGGGCCACTGGCTGCATCTTGTACACCCTTCTTTGCGGTCATCCTCCCTTCGAGACGACCAGTCTCACGGAAACGTACAACCGTATAAAGTCGAACCAGTTCACGATGCCGCGGTCGATCGGCGCGTATGCTGCTACGTTGATCCGGGACCTTCTCCAGAACAACGAGTTCAAGCGTCCGAAGATTCGCCAAGTACAGAGCTCCAAGTTTTTCCTTGGATACTGCCCCGAGTCGTTGCCGGTTTCGGCTTTGGAATGCGTTCCGAAGATTGAACAGAATCTTGAGGGCGGACACATGGACTGCGTGAGTTTTATCCTTCTAATTTGCCTTCTTTCTAAGCTTTCATAAATCCGATTCCAGTCCATCTTCGCCGAGAGCATTATCCAAGGCGCTTCCCCCTTGCCAAGTGCCGCTGCCAAGGTGCCGCAGACGATGAAGCCCTTGCCGCCGCTGCTCGACAACAAAACTACCCGTGTCGCGGCGCATGACCCCAAGACGACCAAGGTGCTTCTTCACCTTTTGCTTGAGAAGCTGAAGAGTACCGAGGTCAAGATGCGCAATCCCACGAAGTGGATTCCCGTTGACATCTTCGCCGCTCATCCGAATCTCGAGGCCGAAAGCCCTAACTTGACTCCGTCCTTCTTCGTCAGCAAGTGGGTCGACTACAGCGACAAGTACGGTCTAGGTTACCAGTTGGCCGAGGGTACTGTTGGTGTCCTTTTCAATGATGCCTCATCGCTTTTGTGTGATCAGGACTATGAGTAAGTTGACTTTTACTAACCTCAAAAGGAAGTTTGATTACTGTATCTATTTTCAGGCACGTCATGTACTCCGAGCATGGCCGTGAGGTCTTCTTCAAAGCCGGTGAGAAGCCGCGTGAGCTTAACAAGAAGATGGTCCTGCTTCAGTACTTTGTCAAGTACATGCACGACCAGTTGATCACCGCCAGCGCGCACAGCCCTGAATCCGCCAAGAAGATGTCCCGCCCACCGTGCTTGGTGTCATGGTTCCGCACCGATTCGGCCATTGTCTTGCACTTGAGTACCGGTATTGTCCAAGTCAACTTCTTCAAGGTAAGCACATCTCTTTCATCGAACTTTCTTATCAAAAACTGTTCCAGGATCACTCCAAATTCGTCTTCGACGGCTCCGTCGACGCCGTTACCATCATCTGCGCCGATCGTTCTATCCACACCTACAAGTTCGACACCATCATCGAGTACGGCGCCTCCGAAAAGCTCCAGAAGGCCTTTGGCTTCGCCATTCGCGTCCATCCAAAGCTGCTGCAACGTGCTGATGATAACAGACCTCGTCACCAGTAGTTTTTCGTCGCTCTACATCCGCGCCGATCCATTTACCAACTTATCTTCATGTCATTTTGTGTTAACCTACTGATTGGGTGACGCTATCTGTATCTCTGTATTTCCATTTGTTCCATTTGTAACTAATTATATGGGCCATTCTGGGTCACTTGTGTTTTTTAAACAAAAACAGGAAACTGATTGTATTTGTTGTGTGAAGGCAATAAATACCGTACAAAATTCGTCTTTCTATCGCCTAGGTTTATCTACCTATTAGTACAACATCAAAAACAGAGAGAACAGAACCGTTATTGAATCAAAGGAGGGGATAATTGAGGGACAAATTGAATAATCGAGTTACGGATCACACGACGCCAATCTTCTTGCGAGCGTCGCCTTCCAGATGGAGCGTCTTGCGCATTGCCTCACGCTCGAGCATAGCAAGTCGGCGGTTTTCGATGACATTGGTTTTGACTGCGACGAAGGAGGTGAAGCCGAGAACGATGAGAACGCCGAATCCGATCCAAATGAAGCGGTGATTGTTGTCGAGGCCGTGGCGAGTCACCAGCTCGGATCTGTAGTTCCATTTTTGCTTCTGGCCGCCGATCTCGAACTCTCGAACATGGCTGTTCTTGTCGCCGCGCCATTTGAGAATGTCCAGCTGTCTATAAAACAGGTTATTGGCTTATAATTTAGCAAATTTATATATAAAATCCTTACGTGACTTCGCCGTGTTTGCCCGTTCCTTTGATTCCGGCCTCCTTGGCCTCTGTGCTGAGCAGTCTGAACCCGCGAGTGACCAATCGACGGGCGAGCATCTCCTGAAAGGGATGAATCATATTAGGGAAGAATAAGGACGGATGAATTCATAAACAGTCGATTAGTTTTGCAACAGCCAGCCTCCGGCAGTCATCGGTCGCGAGTCAGCAAAGCAAATGTCGCAAGCAACATGCGCGTACTCAAGCTTGAACGTATTGCACGCACGTTCCCTTTGGCGTATGTAGCTCGCTCATCTGAGCTAGGTTGCGACAAAAACGCTATTGTCATGTAGACGACCTTCGGTTTCCTTACTCGTGATGCCTCCAAAATCGAACCCCACTGTCTTGACTTGCCATCTGCTTCGAAAATATTGCCATAGGGGGCTTATTTCATGAAGCAAAAGCCATTTCCCGTCGTCGAACGCGACCCGCAAAACGGAAGCACTCGACAATGTCCCTGGTTGTGTTTTTTCGGGAGGTAGTGGCCTCGTCTAACGATTTTATTCGTATTCTCCCTATCGTGACGTTGCTCAACACGTTCCTATCGTCCTTCTTCGAAAAATTAATATATTCCAGTTCCACCTTGCAGGTATGAGCACAGTGGAACATGAGGAACCACGCAGACTCTTCGAACATTTCATCGTAGCCGGCCTCAGTGCGAATGCTGAAGAGCTGACTCCATTGGAGCATGAGTGTGGTAATAAGCCTAATGAGGTCTTGCCCCCGATCACCGATATTGCTGTGATTTTTCCGGGACATGGAGAAGTTGTAAGTTTTTCTAATTTTGAAATTTGAAGTTTTTATATATATATTTATTTACATTTGTCTTGCAGGTTCCCCCGGGATACACTTGCATTGAGACAACACCCTCAGGGCATCCAGCGGATTTGAATCATGGCAGTATACGGACGCATTCGGCGTTTTTATGCTACCGCCGCAGCTATGGCAAGCCACCCCTCGTCGACATCGGTATCATGGATGAAAGCAAGAAAGAGCGGCCTCTCGAGGACTCCACTGTGATACAATACTCGCCTAATGGTCGACCTGCCAATGTGAGCAACACTTCAAATCAATTGTTCTTCACTTATCGTCGATGCAAGCCCGATGGTCCTCCTCATCAGCTTGTCCTTACCCATATCTCGGTCATTATCACGAGTAAGGGAGAAGCCCCTCCACACACATTTTTCAAAATAGATAAGAATCTCAATAAGGTGAGTAATTTTAAATTTCGTAAATGCTGATGTGAATCACAACCATTTAAATTTTGTTTATGTTTACTGCTAACATTTCTCGCAATGCTTTTATTGTCCTTTTTCTAGGCAATGGTCGGCTCTGATGTTTATGTTTGCTACAAAAAGTCGCAATCGTGCTGTCGCAGAATCGCCTATAAACCGGCGGTGTTGGATTGCTTTCCGCAGGCATCGGAGAAGGAATACGCCCTCACTCAGAACGTTCCAATGTTTTGTCTGCCCATGGGCGCTGTCATCGAGTCCTGGAGTGCTAAGTGTGGAAAGCCGACCCAGCTATTCAGTACATGCGTCCTGACGGATGCCTTCGGCACCAAGTACTACGGTGCATCGTTAACGTTTTACGAGAAATACACGAAGGAATTGACGAAGCATCAGAGTGACACACTGTCGTTTGAAGGCGATGAATCACTGCTCAGTGAGGATGAAGAGCCAGCTGGGAAGCAATTATTTTTCATGAACAAGGCAATTTGTATTGTCTCGAAACATCCGTTCTTTGAGTCCTTCCGGCGGTTTTTGCACCATGTGTACTACCTGTCCGCGGGGGAGCCGTCGAAGATTCCGATTGAGAGATATATCTCATACCTGGTACGTCGAAAGTGCATTAAAACAAGTTTTTAAATGGCATTTTATAGATGTACGAAGTCCCCTTCCCGACACTTCAACGCCCACGCGTTCTCGTTCAAATGGGCGTCGACATGATCCCCTTCGAAAACCATGACGACAGCCAAGTCCCTCTCTCGGGCGCACAGTTCATCGAGACATTGAAATGCCTTGGTGTCGAAAACTTCATCTATGCCATGACAATCGCTCTACTCGAGCAGAAGATCCTGATTCACTCACTTCGACCATGGTTGCTGACGGTCGTGTCGGAAACGATCTGTGCGTTGATGTTTCCGTTCCACTGGCAATGTCCGTACATTCCACAATGCCCACTCGAAGTTGCCGGCGTCCTGCATGCTCCGCTGCCCTTCATCGCTGGCGTTGACTCCCGATACTTTGACCTGTATGAAGATCCACCGAGTGATGTGATCTGTTTCGATCTGGACACATCAACTGTTCGGCATTCTGTTCATCGACGCTCTTTGAAGCACGCCACACTCCCGAAGAAGCCTCTTCGAAAATTGCGGAATGCGTTGGAAGAGATCCAGACGAAACTTCGGGACGATGATCGAGAGTTGGATCGACGTCGAGGGCGAGCGAAGACTGATGGCATGAATCCGGGTGACTTTGACCAACAGATTCAAGATCGGCGGAAGAACATGGAAGTCCAGATTCGGGAAGCTTTCCTCCGCTTCATGTGTTCTTTGATGAGCGATTACACCCGCTACTTGAAGCCCATAATGAGCCGTCCCAACGAAGACGAAAACTACACATCAGCCCGGTTTAATCTGGAAAAGTTCCTAGCCACGAGGGACGTCAATTCGACGGAGTTCTACAAACGATTCAGTGAGACCCAGTGCTTCATGCAGTTTATCAAGGAACGCTCTTTCATGTCGGACAAGGTCGCTTACAATGCCTTCTTTGATGACTGCCTTCGAAGGGTAATGACAAACGACAGCTCGTCGCAGTCGCTGCTTGATCGGGATCCCTACTCCGTCAATCACACGATCGTCGTCCCCCCGCCACAGCTGCTGAATCCGAATAGCGACACGGAAGAGTACGCCTACACCGAATTTCCGAGCCAATTCAAGCATGAGTTGTTTGAATTGAACGAAATCCAAAAGTCAGCTGCCGCGAAACCCGTTGAATCCAGTCTCGGCGCGAGCGATTCTTCCATACGATACGCTCTCGTCCGAACGAAGCAAGAGATCCTGAGTTCGAATGAATCCGGAGCTCGCTGGCTGACATCGTATCCGATCCTGTGGCCACGGTTTGTGCTGTTTTACGCTTACTCGTTGTGGTTTCTGCAACTGCCGAGTATGGTCGCCAAAGCCCAGAACAAGCTGAAAGTGTTGCGACTTGCATTTTCGGTGTTGAATCGGCTCCATCATGCGAATGCGCCTATTCTGGATCAAGTCATCTATCGCATCATCATGCATCTTTGCGGGAAATACGGCTATCCCATGCTTGCTGTTGATGTTCTTCGCAAGATGCAGAGTTTCGGATATCAGCCGAATGCCATCACCTATGCCGTCTATCACGGTGCTCTCCAGAGCTCTGAATGGCCGTCTGATGCTCGATTGACAGCAATTGATGCCTGGAGGCGTGTGCGTCTGCGTATCGACGTCGTGGCAGCTTTCCGAGCTGTTCGTAAGGCTCAAACTGCTGAAAACATCAACGCGATGATGGAGGGTGGCATCGACCCTGAGGGCATTTCGACGCTGTCGCTCGAAGAAACTACGTCAATGACATCTTCTCCCGCGAACACTACCGATGAGGAGGATGAGGCCCTCAAGGATGCGCCATTTGTGATAACTGTAACTCCGTTACCACCAAAGGCCAATGGCAGCCTGAATTCCCAGTCAGATCAATCCACCAGCAATCCAGACCCGTTGAATGCATCCACACATTCAAGTGAGGATAGGTCTGCCAGGAAGAGCCAATCCTGTCACACGGCTAGTCCGAGCCGTGAGCAGTACTTCCGCGATCATTCTGGATCACCGTTCGCGAAGGATATAGCTACGATAGATGACCGTCTCGCGTCAAAACGCAAATCACTGAAGATTGGTTCAACAACCAGTTGGCTTCGTAAACTGGCCAGTTCTCCCGTCGTCTCGAATCTCATGCGCAGCAACACGACGGAAAACATCAGACAGGATGCCGACGAGTCGTTGAATGCATCTACTACCAGCGGTTACGAGTTAGCACCACCCCAATCGAGCATCACAATGTCGCCAAGTCTGTCGTCCCTTGTGAGTCAGTTCCGAAAGGGCTATGAATCCGTCTCCCACCACGGCAACACACTGCTCAAGAAAAGCGGCGTCAACAACCTTGTGAATGAAGTCAAGAATCTCAACAAATCATACTCCAAAGACAGTTCATTTACGGGTGCTTCCGGCGACGACAGTGTGCTCAACACCACTGGAATGACGCATCAAATGGCTATGGACGATCCGGCTTTCCGTTTGAGGTCCGGCAAAAGCGGGGATTTGCTGCCGTTGGAGTACTGGATGAATGAGTTTCTATCTGATCCAGCTCCGGAGGGCGATAATGGCGATGGTGTTATCATTGGTAGGTTTTACATCGTTATGGTTGTATGAAGTAGTATTGATAGCTTCTTTTTAGACGCCACATTGTGTTCAGCCACCAAATGCCCTCGTTGCCATTACTACGTCTACGATGAAGAAATCATTCATGGCTGGATCCTCGATGACAACAACCTCAACACAAAGTGCCCTTACTGTCTCCATGGATTTGCACCGTCTTTGCTGGTCAATCTGTCGCAGGACGTGAAGGACCCCACAAAAAGCTTTTACAAGCCGTTCATTGCGTCTTCGTTTGTTGAGAACCCAGAAGTCAAAGTTGTAAGTAGCTTTTGGGATAAGTCATCAGCTTACAATTTTTACTCTTTGCAGGCCCCTGAATCTCTTTCTGTTCCACTGGTCAGTCCTGTCGTTCTTCGTCGAGAGCTGGAGGCGCTTCTCTCCGTCGACATGCTCACTTTGTTGGATCCATCTCTTCGCACGACACATCCAACGATCTTTTGGAATCTCATCTACTATCTCCGTCGACTCGACCTTCCCAGCCATCTTTACACTTGGATTTCACGCAATGTACACGTCAGATGCGTCTACGACCGTCCCGACTCGCATGCTTCTAAAGCAGTTTTGCCGTTGTACCTTGCCACTTCAATGGTAGGTTTCAGTTGACATTAATTACATAGGCTAAAGTTTAAGACTGCCTAGCCTAGACATTTTTCCCATAATTGGCAACTGTTTTTTGGGGGGTTAAGTAATAAGTACCGAGAAAGACCTATTGCGGCGCACGTTAACGACTTGTCCCAGCTGTGTCGATGTTGAAATCGCCCTTGCGTTGGTGGTTTCGTCTAGGCTCGATGCGATGGTTGTCATGGCTACTTGACGACTGACGGCAACAACCATATGAGGAAAGGAAGCCCTTAAAATGGAACTGAACATGTTCCGCTGGCAATTGTGGTCTGGCTAAAAAGAGCGCCATCCGTCTTTCGTTCCTTTGGCTCCTGAGAAGCTTTCCCGGGGACTCCCCTTTTTTTGACACACCGTGCCACCATTTTCGCGCAATTCCCCCGTTGTCTCGAACGCAAGCAACGACTGACCACCCATACTTGTCGCGTTGTTCATGAAGGCGGAGTGCCTCTGGCTGCACTATTGCTGGCTTGTCTTGTCTTGTGGCTAGTGCGTACACTTATTTTTTTCATTGCCTACCTGACAGCTGCTGTTACCTAGCTAGTCACTTGCGCGAGAGTGCCCGAAATAATTTTTTACCGCATTAGTATGTGCGTCTGATTTTTCTTTCCTCCCTGTTACTGCGACGGTAATCAAGTTCTATGCAGCGGGGCTGTCCCCACATGGTGTTGTTTTCGCATTTATTGACACCCGGCATTCACCGTACTTATATTCTGGGCCCCAAATTGGCCACATTTCGACACACCTTGCTACGCGTTATTTAAACGCCGTTCCTTAGCTACCTACAACTTATTGGCAGCTTGGTAGATTCAGCTGGCGACATTGAGTCGTGCTTTTATTACTCTCGCTTTTCGTTTACCTAAACCTAAACTACCAACTTTTATTTGGTCTTCATTTCCTTCCGTTCGACGTCATTTATGCGCGGTTAATTAAGAACTCGGCAATTTTGTGCCATTATTATTGTTACCATGGCAGATACGGCCCTAACGCGCTCCCTCTTCGAACCGCTCATCCAAAAACCTCCGCTTACCGATCAGCTTCTGCAAAGACCCCCTTTCAAGTTTTTGCACGATGTTGTCAACGAAACGATCCGTGCCACGGGATATCTTGCCGAATTGTTTACGCCCGATGATTTGGATCACACTAAAGCAGCGGCTGACAAAACATCTAAAATTTCGTTTCTGGAAAAGCTCATCGATGCGCTTAATGTGGATGGATCTTTGAATGATGTAAAAGCGTCGCGAATTGTAGCGGGTAAAGACGCAGAGCTAACGAATGTGATGCTTCAAAAGTTGGCAACCGAAGCGGCGGCGCATAAAAGTGTTTCATCATCGGCATCGAAACCCAGCAAGCACAAGTCGTCCAAATCTAAGAGCAAAGAACGCTCCAAAAGTAAGGAACACAGTAGCCATCGCTCTTCGAAGGATTCCAAGGAGAAGGACCATGCTAAAGAGGAGAAGCCTGAAAAGAAGAAATCTTCCTCCAAATTGAAAACTCCTGAGCCTACGAAGGAGAAGGAGAAAGAAAAGAAGTCGTCTTCCAAAAAGAGTCATCACAGCAGCAAGGACAAGGAAGAGCCGAAGAAGAAGCGATCTAAATCTAAATCTGAGTCTAAGCGCCGTGAATCCGTGGATAACACTAGATATCGTGATCTTCCATCTCCGCCCATTCAAACTGATCCAAACTTTACTACCGTTGACCGTGAATCGAGTGGTGGAACGTCTAAAGGTGGTGACGATAGTGGCATTGCGGAAGAAACTGCGGAGAGCGAACGTCATGACTTGGAAGCCCATTTGGGTTCTTTCGACGCCCAACCTGCTAATGCTGCCCCAGAGCCGCCGTTAGTCCCGCAAGATGAAAACGAACTCCCGAAGCGTCCAACAACGAGTGCAGCACGACCACAAACGGCCCTAGGCAGACCTGGCACGGCAGCAGCGAGACCGGCGCCACCGAAAATCAAAAAGACAAAGGTTATGGACTTGGATCCCACGGCCGTAAGCTCACAAAGTGCTGCCATGGATAAAGCAGTGGTACTAATGGAAGAAACTGAGGACGCGAAACCGCAACCTGGTGCCCCTACGGCTGATGATTTCATCGTCGAAGAAGAGGACGAGCCTGTGCTTGTTTCCAATGCCGTCGGTGCCGATATCAACGACCTACAACATGGCGGCGATCATGGACAACTCGTCAATCGTATCATTGCGAATACGAGGAAGCTGGAGGAGGATGCAGGCGCTTTGAATGAACCCAGTGCATTCTACGACCTCAGTGAACAGAAAAAGATGCGCGCAGAAGTTGAAACAGTGCAACGTGCGCTGCAAGCGACGGCACAAAGCACGAATCCACTTGCGCACTCATTGGACTTTGTCGTTGAAGATTTCGATCTCATGTTACGTGAGATTGAGGAAAACCGTAAAGTCACCGCCGAGTATGACCAACAGCTTCAAAACAAGACTATTTCTCAGGGTGCGGAAGTAGTTTCCATGACTTCTATGCTTCGGTCTTTAAATGGCGAAATTCGGGATGTACAAGCGCAAATTGCGAGAACTACGGCTAAAATTTTGGAGAATGAGGTTAAAATGCGTACTATACTTAATGCATAGGGTTTCTCAGGTACTTATTACTACTTTTACAAAAAGACAAACTTATAATTGATGGAAATGTGGTAAACTTAACCTTTTCAGTCCGATTTCAAAAATCTCAACGCCAACATCGACGCAGACTTCAACCATTCAGAGCGGCGTGTCATGCTCTGGAAGATGTGCACCGAGCTACTCATACGAAACAACCTTTTCCAAATCATCCAAAGCCTCGTTCAGGACTACCGCGATGTGAACCCTTTGACGAAGACTGTTGCATTGCGGTCGCATTTCTCTATTTACTGGTAAGTTACACTTTAAACTTATTAATCCTCCCACTAATCAACACCTTTTCTCCAGGGACGTCCTATTCATCGCCCTCGATCGGTACAAACGCGACGTTGATCGCGACCACTTTGACTACATGTTTGAAGCCGAGTTCCAAAAGCTGCCCGTACCCATCCAAAAACTTCTCGACACCCCAGATCGTGCCCCGAAATCAGGAACTATCTGCTGTCGACGTATCTTCTTGCCTCTGGACATGCATTAAAATCAGTCAGTATACACCATTCTGGTCGGTAACTAAAGCGTGATACGTTTCCTTATCCTGGTCAAAGCGTGGTTGTGGTGATTCATTTGTGAATATTTGGTTTTGAGCTACAACGTCATAGAAAGTCTACATAAGCTCTTTCAACTCTCCAATTTGCGTTAAAGCGTCTCTTGAATGCGATACTGGTCCACCATCTTTTACTGAATTCGAACAAATTTGACGTAACTTTATTTTATCACTTTTTACCAACGTTTTATTCCTTTTCTGATTTTGGTACACTTCCTGCGGGCGTTGTGGGTTCAATACTTTGTGTCTTTGCTTTGCTTTCTATCATGAACTGTAAATAGAAAAGTGTAATCACTGTGGTTTACTAAGTAATGAAAATAAAGATACTTTTTTGTTACTGACGTTGGTGCGTTGGGTTTGCAACATATACGTTGAATCACGTATGCTTACTTCACCTTTATAGCCATGTGAGAGAGAGCTAATTATGAGACATGTGCTTTTTTCAAGGTGCGAATTCAGTTGCACACCTGCCAACTGCTTTTTGGTGCCATGTCTTTGATTTCGTACGTCCCGGATAGGGGTTTCGTTGTCCAGAAAACTGTGGTAATGGTTTTGATAAGCTGGGTTAGGAAAGTTGCTAAGAAAGGAGTTGCAGGGAAGTGAAGTCAGACAGCTGGGCTATAAAAAGGGTTTTCGCCCTGTTTCAATTATCCCAGAGGAAGCTGTCTACCTCGTCGAGACGAATAAGGCTTACGCGTATGAGGCGCAAAATGCCGTTCAAGCCCATGAGAAGAAAGCCGCACCGATTTCGATGGCCAGATTGCTGAAAATCATGACTCAATGCGGTGTCTCTGTAGCGAAGTACAAGCATTACCGTCGGTTGGTCGAGGATTGTATTGTTCGGTAATTACTTCCTATCATTATCATTCAAGTACAATAAGAAACTTTCAGACCCTTCAAAGAGCTTGCCGGTGAGCATTCCATGGGTCATCACAACCTCGGGCCCCCTAAAATCTGCTGGTGTCCCGAATGGTAAGTACCCTTGATGACCCCTTCAATTTTTTACAAATTTGCGCATTTTGTGCCCCAAGCATTTCACCTGTTTATTGTTCAAGCGACTCACAGCTCAAACACAAATCGATACAGCTTCGACACTCGTTGATGATTGCAAAACATGTCAACGAACGTCAACAGAAGTCGCAAAAGTTCCTGTTTGTTAGCGCGCTTTCCGTCGCTTTGCACTCATTGCTGAAACGTTGGGACACGTTTCTCAATGGCGCTCACATCTCAGGGATTTATCAGGGCTGCTGCCGTTAAATTTACGCATAACAACCTAGCAGGAGGTTGTCATTTGGCATTTTTTCGAAAAAAACGTGGCCGTTAAAAAGGCTTCGACATTTCGAGGGAGGTGTATCATCGAATTGGTTGGCATGGCCATGTGTGAAAAAGCTATTTATACGTTTAACAACCTTTTTCGCCAAATGTTAAATTTGCTTGGCAAAGGTTTTGAAAGATGCAAAACGGCATGATCTACGCAATTGTGAAGGCGGTTAGTTGGCAAGACACCTGGCACACGTAAAAATTTTGTTTTTGAGATGCATAGCGTTTTATCAATGGGTTGTAAGAAGATGTTTATGCATTTTGAAAAGGGGGATTGGAGATTACATGCAAAGCGAAATTTTGTCTTTTAGCCCGAAAATCGTTCCCGATTACCATGTGTGGGAAATCAAGCGAGACGAAAACGGCGTGCGCAACCGTAGCAGTCGCAATACGTTCTCCAATGCGGTGCCGCCGAGTTATCCGTTTCTGGTTCTCGAGTAAGTTTAAACTTAATTTACTTTTTTTCTGACAATGAGTGTTTATTATTTTTCAGCAATCGCTTCTCCTACGCTCGCCCTCCTCTCGATCGAATCGCCGATGTCAGCGATAAACAGCAATTGCTTCTCGGACGCGGCTACAGTGGCGTCGTTTTCAACGTCACCGATGTCTACCCCTACGATGATTACGGGTTGTCTTGCGACTATGAATGAATGAGTTTTGTGGATCTGCCATAATTCGTCAATGCGCACTCTGCTGCATGGTTATCCCATTTTAAATGATCTCATTCTTATCGTTCGTAAAGTTTAATTTTTGTGTGCCTTGTCCCTTGTTTGCCCTCGGGCGTTGTTGTTGTTGATTTTCAAGTTTTTGAATCTTTGCCAAATAAAACTTTTTTTTAGTACTGTAACTGTCAGCGAGGGACAACCACTATAAGATCGATGGCTGGATCAATACCGTAAACCAGACAATTTGTAAGCATTAGAGTCAAATTAAAGTTCAAAGGGCAGTGCGGTGGCGGGTCTCGGTTGCACAGCTAGCAACAGCCAGGGGCTTTCTTTTTGCGAGTGTAAATTATTGCGGATGCAGCCGTTTTTCTTTTGAGCGACGGATTTCGTGGCCGCAGGCATTCTCTTCGTTGTTGTCGCAGTTGTCGAAATGCACCGATCACGGTCGAAAGGAGAGGCTAGGCTTAACGCACGCATGCATCTAGCCTGAGCTGATCAGTCCGGGATTTCGAACCGCCTTCGCAACCGCACCCTCATTATATCGGCTGGCGTGTGTGTTGCTTGGCGCTTGAAAAAGTTGGCTTGCTTGGGGCGAACGGATCTCGGATGGGGGGCTCAGGCCGGACGCAATGCACTGAAGGCAAGCACAATGGCCCGAGGGCCAACCCTCCCACCTCAGGAAGCAACAACAGGAGTCGTCGAGTCAGGAAGACGAAGGAGCAAAAAAGTTTTCTTACGCATACATACGCACACGCCGAGCTATAGCACACAGACACTTTTCTATCAGGCTTCATCGCTAGCGGTCAGTACCGATTTGAGCTGGCGGGATATCTGCAAAGGATCCAAACCTCTCGAGACTCACGTCATTGCATTTCACAATTATACAACAACGCGTGTTCATACGTTCTCAAGTGGAATACCATTGACCCAAAGTGTTTCATTCAACCCGTTTGACCCTTATACCGTAACCGTCGCGTTTGACTGTATCCATGCGTGGTGCGAGGACGTTATTTTTCGAGTCCTCATTGTTTTTATCCTTAGAATCCCGTTGAAACCGCGCCGCGGAGCTTACTCGCTACCAGCGGACGCCTTCTGTTGATCTCTTGAGCTAGAGTTGTGTCGCTCCGGCGACCAGCCGGCTCCCCCAAAGGCCACGGTGGCGAAGAAAGCGTGAATCAGAGGCGTCGTATTCAATCCCCACGATGCCCTCGGCGCCGCGCTTCACGCAGCGGCCGTCGATTCAACAGACGGCCACAGGTGACCTTCTTATGGAATGTCACCTCGAAGCGGACCCTGCCGCAACAGTCAAATGGAGTCACAGCGGCACTCCTATCGAGGCGAGCTCACGGGTAACGCTGACTTTGACGAATATCAGCGGCAATTTATACAAGGCTAATCTTGTAATCAAGGTTGGTGATACTTTTCTTTCTTTTTGTTTAACACATTTTTATGCGTTTATGTTTATTGCATTGTTTTCTCGACAAAACATCTTGACGCAATCGCGTAGGATCAGAGCCAACTGCCTTTTGTTTTTGCCTGCCAAACCCACCCTCCATCATATCTTCTGCATTGTGTTATTTTCAAGCGACTAGCCTTTTATTGTACCTCCAGGGTCTAGGAATAAAGGAAGGATTTCTGTAGAGGAGTTCCGGCCTAGAGTACTCCCTCTCGAAAGTCTGGCTTACACAACGAAAGACCTTACCTCGTGTGTCGCATTATTGCCTCGGATGCGAAGCAATCAATGATTTTTTTACGCCGCAATGGGCCTCCCCCTCATCCTCGAAAATGCTTCAATATTTTGCATTTGGACCCTGAGGGCAGGATCACCCCCAGGCGAACACAAAGCCGGGCGATCGGGTGGTAGTACTTTTACGAATGAGCAAAACCGCCTGGAAGGGGAGAGGGATATTGCATAAGCTATGGGATCACATTTCGGGGGCGATTAATCGGTTTTGATCAAACACGCATATGAAGATTATGATTTTGGCATATTAGTGAGAATTTGTCAGTTTAAATTTACTTTTTTGCCATCGCTCTTTTGAAAGTTGTTTATTTTCGATTGACATTTATCAATTCAACGTAAATGCATGTATCATGGCTAAAATTGCCAAAACACTGTTTCATAAAATCATGCTCAATCATCAAGTAGTGCTTATCCACAAAATTCCAAGCTGAAACTTTCCCAGGTGCTGCTCAAACTGCTCAAAACAAAGCACGTTTCCCTGCTATCTGCCACTAAGTAACTTTCAAGAGCTATTGCTGCGAGAAAACAAATACAATGCAAAAAACGCGTTTCAAGGAAGAGACATCGTGGGTTGAGTATCCGCTTTCGTAGCAACGAGCAGATGTCACCTTAGAAATAAAAAAAGTTTGGAAAAAACAAAGGACCGGATACATATGTCCATTGTCTGGCAATCGCTTTTGGGATTCTGGATCCCGATGCTAAATAATTCCGAACACATCTGGTGATGGGCCACATACAGTAATGTTAATGACACTCATAAAGATTTTGTTTCAAACTTTAGGAACCCAGTGCAGGCGATGGCGGCGCCTATAAATGCACGGCAACGAATCAACTCGGTGAATCCAATGCTAACATCAATCTCAATTTTGCGGGCAACGAAGAACGAGCACCAACACCGAGTTCGAAAGGACCGACCTTCGTCGGCAAACCCAGAATCATTCCAAAAGAAGGCGGCGCACTGATTCTGATGGAATGCAAGGTGAAGAGTTTGAGCAGACCAACGGCGAAATGGTCGAAGGATGGAGTTTCCCTTGGCGGAAGCGGAAACTTCAAAGATGTATTTAGTGATTTGGGCGATAACTTGTACTTGTGTCAATTGGAAATTCGGGTGAGTTGCGAAACTTACGGGGGATGATGCAATCCGTGGATTTACAGAAACCGGCGGCATCCGATGCAGGCCAATATCGATGCAACATTAAGAACGATCAAGGCGAAACAAACGCAAATTTGTCGCTCAACTTCCAACAAGAAGAAGCAGCAGAAGGCCGACGGAGTCCATCCGTTGGTCGGAAGTCTCCGAGACCGAAGACGCCATCATCTCGACCTGGAACCCCCTCAAAGCGGCAAAGAGAGGGTACCCCGGCCAAGAAGAAGCGTGAAGGTTCTCCTCGGAAGTCGATTAGGTCTCGCACAGCTACACCGACACAAGATCTGCAGAGTAGCAGCACGCTTCAGCCTGAAGCTGCTGCGAGGAAGACTTCCAAAACAGAGACTTTGGACATTGACAATGGTATGTTCTATTTTGATTTGTATCCTTTCTGTCATAATTTTGTATTCTGACCACCGTCTAATTCCAGGATCCTCATCAGCAGCAGCAGCGGCAAGAAAATCCGACGCCGGCCTCCCACCAGCCCCGAAACGCGGACGTAGCCGGAGTCGATCCCCCGCCGTTGGAGCTTCTCAGAAGAACAAAGAATACAACAAAGAGCCGATTATAATGGAATCTCTTAAATCCAAGGTGCGTGTGAAATTTTCAACTTTCAAAATAGCTACTGTCTGTATTGCACACAATTGCATGTCGCTAAATTTTATTTTATACGTGCAAACAACAGGCTACAAACGCATTTTAAATTTTTCATTGAAGAAAACGCTTTTTCTAGGTATTTCTTTTGTTGACTCAATTTTTTGTTTTGTTTTGCCTTCTAATATGATCTATTATTACATCAAAGGGTTACCGGCTACTTCCGGGGGCAAAAATGTTGACAGGTGCTGCAAACTCTTTTTGCATCGTACTCTAACATTTCTTGCTAGATTTTTTGACAAGTGTTCGGATTTCAATGCAGGTATTTCCGATCACAAACCATTTTTTCTGCTTTTTCGGTAACTCCAAAGTTAATCTGTTTATAGTCATGACAGCATTGTCTGCAGCCCACCCCCTCACAAAGCATTCCCCAATGGCTGGCATGCTTATTTTTTGCCATCTTGTCAAAGATCCGGTGTGCTATGCCGCCTCGAGGGGACGCAAAAAGATCCAGGGAATGTTTTTTTTCCTGAAGCGCCACCGGGAGTCCGAGACGCTTTTGCATGCGTAGGCAGAGGGGCCATTGCCGCAGGGCTTGGCAGGTTATGCAAGTGACGACGGAAGTGTTACAACGGGAACATAGTCTTGGAAGGAGGGATTGAGAGAAGTGCCGATCTACGTGGCCTCCGCGATTTGCGACAACCAACGGCAGCTCAATCTATCTCTCGCTCCCTCATGGCCTGCGGCGTTTTTGCACGTTGCGTGTTTGTCTGCGACAGACCGCGTGTGCCAAAAATTGTAAATGTTTGTTCAAGAAAATTAAAGCGTCGAGAAACAACTGAACGCTAAGTGGACCTGGATCGGAGCGGATAGTGAGAGAGGTTTTTTCCATGCAAAAACGAAGAGTGATGCAAAAATATCTTGAGGAACTCTCGAAATTCAACAAGTGACAATTGCAAGAGTGCACTAAATTAATTACAAGACGTGACAAGGACAAAGTTTTCTCAAGTACAAAGATGATGTTTACAGAAGGCTAAATCCGGCGAGACGATCATCCTGGAGTGCGAGATCCAGTGCCATTCATCGACAAAGATAACCTGGTTCAAGTACGTTTGTTTTGGCATTCCATCCCATGTGAAAGCATTTCTCTTTTCCAATCAAAGTAGCCATTTCCGGGGAACAAAAGTGATACCAACTGGCGAGTCTGCCCCCAGCAGCTGTTGTTCTCGGTTAACTTCCGATCATTGTGATTCGGTTTTTTTTTCGGGGGCCCCTGAATTGATTAGACTTATCGTCGGAGGTGGTTGTCTTGTCCGAACGGATAACAAACAAAAGACATATTGTCTTTGGTTTTGCTATCATTCGGAAGATTTTAGTTTGAGACTTTATCGAACCCTCTTGACTGGAACTTACTATTTTTTTCACAAAACGTTGGCTCATTTCGCTTTTTCAGAGACGAAGAAAAAGTTTCCTCCTCATCAGAGTTTTCCCAGACCTTCGATGGCAGATTAGCTCGATTGACTATTGTCAGTGTGAGTTCAGCCAAGGCAGGATTCTACAAGTGTGTTGCCAACAGCGATTTCGGTAGCGCACAGAATACTGCAACGGTTACTGTCGAAGAAAAAGGTGTGTTTTCATTCTGATTTTTGGGGCCAACATAAAAATTATAGAACCAACTCCGGAGCCTCCGAAACCCAAAGACGAGGAAATGGCCCCCAAGAAGCCGAAGGACGCTTCTCGCAAACCTCCCGATGCGGCAAAACGGAAGGTCACGATCGACGAGAATGCCGTGCCCGAAAAAACACGCGCATCGGCTGACAGGGTATGTTATGCCAACATAATCTCTGATTCTTAACGCCTTCCGGTCACATTTTGTCACCATTTTTCTATCCACATAACAAATATAGATCTTTTTTTGCTCTTTAGAAACATAGCGAAAATTCGGAAAAACCCGATTGTTTTCAGAGCCCTCGACCATCCAACGTTGGAATCAAGAGCTCAACGCCTGTTGAACCTCAGGAAGAGGTAAACGTATGTGATTAATTCAGCCTATATTTTTTGTACAAAAATAATTTACAAAGGCGTCAAAGTTTGTACAGTGTCTGGTTGCATCGTCAACGGATTTCCAACGCTTATGTCGCGCGTTAGGCCCTCTTTTCCAGCTTCCTGCAAGCTGCGCAACACCTTGTCTTTATAATGCCTTTGTGTCTCACCAACGCCGCATCATCATCCAATCCATTTCTTTTTCGTTTTAATCGTCATTGTGACGGTATTTTGAGCTGTTCTTTTTTGGTTGTTTAACCTGCCTATGGACGATTCCTCCGCAGAATCCCGACCCGCCACTCCTTCTTCGGTGCATTCCGATGCCGGCTCCGAAACGACCAGCTCGATAGGCGCCCCGCCGACTATCAAGCTTAAAAAGATCTCCAAATCGTCGCCATTGTATGCGCGACGACCAAACAGTTTCAGCAATATCCACAATTATGTATTGAGTCAGTTACCAAGTGGATTGGCACGGGGTAACATCTTGAGGGAAATTATCGATTTGGACACTCCCTATGGCGCTAAATCACCTCCACCCGACCGGAAGACACGCAGATTATTGGGGGTGCCGTTACGGTCGCCGAATTCGCTGTCAACATCACCTCGATCGGTGTCGCCGTCTCCAAGAATTTCACCGATCAATTGGGGAGATCGGCAGAGGCGACATTCTTCATACAATCCGGTGGGACCCATCAATACATCGAGTGTTTTTAGTTGCAATCTTCCAGCACAGAGTTTTGTATCTTTGTTGATCCACTTTTATTGCGTTCAGTTTTTGTTGATTTTTCCGTAACTTTATTTTCGATAGTTACAATGCGCTCATCAATGTTTATTCCTGGCATAGAAGTGTCTTCAAGTAGTTTTTAACTTTCGAAAGTAAGGGAAAAGAAAACATTTGCGATTTTAGCAACTTTTGAGTTAGCCATTTTATTGCGTATTTTTCTTCTTCTCGCTGCTCTGTAACGTGTGCGTTTATTGTCTCCCATTCGTCAGGTAGGTTCATTCATTGCGTTGACTTAGGAAGTGTTAATGTTGCTCTTCCTCCGGCATTTTGTTAGTGACACCCACTGCGGGGGGTTGGCTGTTCAATGCGGAAGTGGTGTCAATGATCGGTCGCAGATCAGTGGACGGGCTTGATGCAAGTACACATTCTGCTCCGTCTCCTGCCACTTCACAACACATCTGCCAATGTCTAAACCCGAAGTTTAAAACGATAAAGCGACAAGCAATATGCAATGCAATAAGCACTCCAGGCATATAACACAACATGCGCAGAGTTGTCTACGCAAAATTGAAGTACTGCGTACACGGATGCAAGTCAACCCTGTAGTAAAATCTGTAAAAAATGAATCGGCAACGCGGAAACGCTGTACAATCTGAGGGGGCGCAATTTGAAGATAGATACATATTTTAAACGAACTACCCCTTCGCCCGCCTCATACCGTGCGGCGCCACTCGCCAACCCCTCAGGAAGTCGACCGTTGCTACAGTTGCATCTTCTCCGGCGGATAGCACGCATTTGTTAAAGCCTACCCCCAAACTTCCTGCTTTATGCCACGCTTTGGAGAGCGTTCGGCGGGCGCCTCAAGCTCGAAGCGTCTTGAGTTTTGAAGATGTTGTCCTTGCGCACGCGCCTCATCCCTACCCCCACTGGGCACTATTCGCAGTGATCATCTTCCTCCAGCTTCACCTGGTGCGTTTGTCCTCCACCTTCCGCAATGCAGCTATTGCGGAGCTACCCCAATTCTCCTAAACCAACAATTAGCCTCGTCGAAATCTTTACTCCAGGCGGCTTTCCCTGGATATCCGTGGATTTTGTGCGCCTCACAGGTGTGCATTTTTTGCATTAACAAGCTGGAAATCCCACGCGTAAAACTAGCGTGCGCGATCTTCCGTGAGAGTACACAGGGATATGTGCAAGGATCCTTGAAGTCTCATAATTTTGTCGTAAGCCTCTTGGCGCGCCATAGTCATTGTTGTAGTAAAAACCATGGATTCCAAACGCAAGTTTTACATCTGATATACCATGTCGTTTTGATCAGTCCTTTGTACTGTTTCCACATTGCATGTCGTTTACTATTATATTCTACAATTATTATGTTCCCCACGCGCGTTCCTTTTCACTGCCGTTCCGCATGCTATCAGTTTACAGTCCACAAAAACTTTTTAAAACTTAAACCTTGGCCGTTTTGCTCTTACCGAGCAAAAAATCCGCGCAACGCTACTTTTATTCACAAGTACATTCTTTGACGCCTTTCTATCCCCCATTCACTTTATCGACAAGTACGATGATAAGGGTTGTTACAAATATTAGAGTTTTCAAAATGAAACTATCGAATGAACCCCTTTTTGACCCCCTTTTCTATTACGAATGATTCTTGTTTGATATTTTGATGTTACACTTTCTATCACCCCAAGATCTTTAAAATTGAAATTAACATGAAGATTTTTCCAAGTAACATGAACTTCAGGAGGAGGAAGAATCCCCGGATTCCGGTCTCAAAATTCCCGAGGATCGTCGTCGTGAACTCATTCGACTATCGGGTGGTAACGTCAGCGAGGATGAAGACGAAATCACTGAATCTATCTCCGAACTTCCTTCTTTCAATAAGCCTTATCGGCAACCGGCGAAGAAGCAAGTTGGCAAGAAGCAGGAACCAGTTGAAGAGGTCTTTTTTACACCCCTTTTAGTTTAATTTATTTTAATTTACTTTAGTTTTATTTTTATTGGGAACTTTTTTTCTTCATTTTACAGACTAATATAACCGATTAAACTGTGTGAATTGAATACTGTGCTACTAAACTACCAACAGTTACAATGAAAATGTGTGAGTTTTTTGTGAGTCCATTCTCGTCTCGGATCTGTTCATCATGTTTTTTTGGTTCTTCCCAAGATTTGCAGTGGCGCCCACGTCCTTATTATTTTCTTGACTGTCGCTGCGTTCCGCACTTGAGTGCACCAAACTTTTGTTGTTTACCGTCCACGTTTTTTTCTGTAATACGTGCTTCAACGCAAGAGTCGTTTTACTGTTCCGTTCCCCTGGATTTTAGCGTTCATCAAGTGTGGGCGAAGTCGGCAGCCGAGAAGCTTCGTTTGGCGTTGCCGAGAACGACGAAGCTGACGACGCCGAACCAGCAGCAAACTCTGAATTAATGAATTCACCGTCCCGGTCGTCGGTTCTGTCGTCGTCGTCCGCTACAGGGACCACCACCAAGACATCGACATCTACTGTGACACGGACTTCTGTGCGTTCCTAAGTTAATACCCCGTGGCGTTTGTTTAAACGTCCCTCCATTCATAAATGTTGTGTTTGAAAGATTCCTATGTTGTCCTTTTCAGCAGGTAACAGAAATCGGAGCCAATGGAGAGAAAAAAGTTGTAAAGAAGCGCATCGTCAAGAAGAAGACACAAAATGGCGAATCCACAACCAGCACCGCCGAAGGAGCTTCAACGACCGAAAAGAAAGCCGAACCCAACCCGTTTGGTGCTACACTTAAAAAAGTTGCAGAAAAACCTCCCTTAAATGTGTGTTTTTACTCGTTATATCCAATTTTATCCACATTTTTGCAAATTTTTGCGGGGGATTTTTGTTTGTTGTTGATTTTTGTAATGAACGTCGGTTGCTGTGATCTCTGCGTACTTCAGTTTTTGTTTATTTTACTAATGATCACATCTTTTTTCTTTCCTTGAGTGAAACTTTCCCATAGCACGCTTTCAACACTGCACTTTTGTAGGAAAACGGTCCAAAATCAGTCGCCGTGCGCCGTACCAGCGGTGGCAGCGATATTGATGAGTCAGGCAGAGTAAGTTTTGGCACACTATCTCTATCCTTGTGTTTGTTGAACTGCATGTGTCATTTCCCATTTTTGTTTGTAATACCATCCATAATTGATTCATACTATTGCACATTTTAGCCGAAATGCTTGTTGTTTTGTACTTCTTCCTCTATCCACCCTATATTTGATTTATTTCCCAGCTAACTGTCACGACAGCAACGGGGATATCTGCAAATTAAGCAATTCAAAATTATCGATAGTCAATGTTTTTATACTTGTAACTTTTTTGATAATCTTTGTTTAGCCAGCCGAGAAAAAGCCCGCAGGTCTTGCGGGTCTTCGTAAAACGGGTCTACAAGGGCAGCAAGTTGGTCAGAAGTTGTCACCCTTCGACGTAAAACTAAAAAAAGTTGCGAAAAAAGAAAAAGCAGATGAATCCGGCTCCGAAACACCCGAACTCAAGAGTCGCCGTGGCACTCTTGAGACGCCCGAATTTCAACGCCGTGGCTCGACCCGATTGGAGCAGGTCCAGAAGCAGGAACTCGGCTCCGCCGGCGAACGCCGAGATTCAATTGTACTGGTTCATCAACAAGGCCATCGAGGATCCCTTACTTCTTTCAATCGGGTCAGGAGGAACCGACCAATTCTGTGTCGGCGTCCTTGTGTTCCGTGGACTATCAACCTTGACCATTTTTCATACTTCCTCTGTCGCATTTCGTAAAAGCTTCTTACATCATCTTTCACTTTTGTATTATCTTTTCACCTTTCTGTGGCGTCCCAAAGTCCTCGTCGGTCGCTTTCGTCGACGTGAATAACAGTCCCTTTTCAGAGGCGCAGTAGCGTGGACATGCGGCGAGAGTCCATCGCTGAAATCATGGACAAACCTACGACACCGTTGAAGCCCACTGGCGGCAGTGGCACTCCGGCTCGTATTGTTGAGATTCCTGAAAATGTTACCGTTGTTGAAAGTACGTTGAACTCACATCAAGATCCCACTAACAGTAAAACTTTCCAGATGAGACGGCCATTCTCAACTGCAAGATCGAAGGTAACCCAGCACCAACCTTCACATGGAAGAAAGGCATTCGTGAGCTACCTCAAGGCGGCAGAATCAAGTACCTCACGGACGGCGAACAAAACCAGATTTCCCTGATCATCGGCAAATGCCGGACGCAAGACGATGGCGGCTACACGTTGAACGTCCAAAACGAGCACGGATCAGACTCTGTGGAAGTCAAACTTCTTGTCACGGCTGATCAAGGCCTCGATTTCCGTGCCATGTTGAAGCGACGTGAAGGAAGTCGCAGCAGCCAAGCTGAACCCGAACAACCAAAACCAGACGAGCGGCGACAGTCTCTGTTCCCGGGTAAGCGTGTCGAGAAGTGGGACACGCCGCTTCCAGAAGAAGAAAAGTTCCAGCAACAAGTGCACAAAGTTGCCAAGTTGGAGTGTATCTATTCTCGGCCGAATGCTAAAATCCGTTGGTACAAGGATCGTAAAGAAATCTTCTCCGGCGGTTTGAAATACAAGATTATTATTGAGAAGGCCAAGTGTACATTGATGATTAACAATCCAGAAGTAGATGATAGCGGTAAATATACTTGTGAAGCTAACGGTATTCCTACAAATTGTATGCTTACTATTGATGGTGAGTTCAACTAAAACTCAAATATTCAAAATTAACATCCCGTTTTAGAACCCCCAATGAAATACAGTTTCTTGAACCCCCTACCCAATACCCAGGAAGTCTACCGTACCAAACAAGGTGTCCTTACTTGCAAGGTCAACAGTGCCCGTGCGCCGCTTGTTTGGTACTGCCGAGGCAAACCTATTGATCTGAACAGCCCCCGTTTCAACGCTGATAAGGATTCTATCGGTCGCTTTACCCTCACAATCAAGCCTGTCGAGGAAGACGATCACGGCGAATGGATGGCCAAGATCACGGACGACGTCATCTCAAAGTGCTCCGTCTACGTTGAAGAACCTCGTGAAACATTCGTCGTCCCATTGAAATCCCAGCGTGTGAACGAAAAGGAAGACACCGTCATCGAGTGCGACGTCAACGACCGCGATGCTGATGTTGAATGGTTCCACGATGGCACCAAGATTACCATGGATGGTGTTCACTACAAAGAAGAACGATCTGGCCGTAAGCGTCGTCTATTGATTACTGCTGCCAAGATTGAAGATCACGGTGAATACAAATGTACGACGAAGGACGACAAAACCATGGCTCAGCTCATTGTCGAACCGTTGAACAAGTTCATCGTAAAGCTCAAGGACATCGAAGTCGTTGAGCGCGATGATGGTGAACTGCGTTGTGAAACCAAGGACACCAAGACACCTGGTATCTGGTCCAAGAACGGCAAACTCATCACATCTATGCCTGGTGGCAAGTTCGAAACACAATCACGTGCTGGTGTGCATTGGATGAAGATCTCGCGCATCGAACAATGCGAAGCCGACGTCTACGAAATCGATGTCGCCGGTCTTCGCGGCACCTGTAACGTGAAGGTCTTGGAAGCTGAAAAGAAGCCTGTCCTCGACTGGAAAGCCAAGAAATTTGAATGCGACGCAGGCAAACCGCAAAAGATTGTCGTGCCGTACTCCGTCAAAGGAACCAAACGCGGCAATCCGAAGCCCCAGCTTCTGCGTAATGGCAAACCTGTGGATCTTGAAAAACTGAAGGACCAAATTGAAATCGTTGTCACCGACGATGCTTGTGAAATCGTCTTCAAGAACCCTCAACGCGACGATACCGGCAAGTGGACCCTCGAATTAGGCAACTCTGGCGGTACGGCTCTCGCGCCCTTCGAATTGTTCGTGCGCGACAAGCCAAAGGTACCCAAGGGTCCGCTCGAGACCAAGAACATCACTTCCGAAAACTGCCAATTGCAATGGAAGCCAGCTGATGCCGATGAGGCAGCTCCTACTCGTGGCTACATTGTTGAAATGCAAGAGGGCCGCAGTGGCAACTGGGTCAAGATTGGTGAAACAAAGGCGACCGACTTTTGGGTGAAGGACCTCAAGGAACACGGTGAATACAAATTCCGTATCAAGGCCTTCAACGATGTCGGTGAATCTGATCCATTGACTGGTGAAACTATTTTGGCCAAGAACCCGTACGGTAAGTACATTCAAACTTGACAAATTAGCATAAACCAAACAATCAATCAATAATCAATCAATAAACCGTTCAAATTTCAGACACCCCTGGCAAGCCCCGCGCCATGGAAGCAGTTGACGTCTGCAAAGACAGCCTCACCCTGCAATGGAAGCCCCCAGAGGATGATGGCGGTGCTCCGATCGAATCGTACATCATCGAGCGCCGTGAGAAATCCGAAAAGGACTGGGTCACCGTTGGCACCGTTCCCTCAGAAGGCGATGGCGCCCACCAGATGGTCGATGAAAAGGTCGTCGAAGATAAGGAGTACTACTATCGTGTTCGTGCTGTCAACAAAGCCGGACCTGGTGATCCATGCGATCACGGCCGCGCCATTAAGGTTAAGGCCAAGCCAGAGCCACCTAAATTCACAGCTGGCGGCATCAAGGATTTGCGTCTCAAAGTTGGTGAGACCATCAAATACGAAGTGCCGTTCACAGGCGAACCGTTGCCTAGTGTCAACTGGACTGTCAACGGCAAGCCGCTGAAACAGATTACCCGCGTCAAGTTGAGCACTGATCGTAAGAAGCATATTCTCAAGGTTCGTTTTGAATCAAAATTAACAGGGTTTTAACTCAAAAATTCCAGATCGAGAACGCAGAACGCGGTGATTCCGGAAAGTTCACGATTGTCCTCAAGAACCCGAGTGGATCTGCCGATTCAACGGCTCAAGTAACCGTTGTTGGCAAACCCCGACCTCCGAAGGGTCCTCTCGGTATTGCTGACATTTGTGCCGATGGCGCTACTCTCTCATGGTTGCCCCCAGAGGATGACGGTGGTGAGCCGATTGAGAAGTACGTTGTTGAAGCCCAAGACATGGACGAAAAGGGCAAATTTGTGCCCGTTGGTACCACTGATGGCAACACCACCGAACTCAAGGTCAAGGGCCTGAAAAACAAGGGCAACTACAAGTTCCGCGTCAAGGCAGTCAACAAGGAAGGTGAATCCGATCCGTTGGCGAATGACCAATACGTTCTCATCAAGGATCCTTGGGATGAACCGGGCAAGCCTGGCCGTCCAGTTGTCACTGATGTCGACGCCGGTCAAATCTCGCTTGAATGGGACCCGCCAATGAAGGATGGTGGCGCACCGATTGAGGAATACCTTATTGAAGTTCGCGATCCCCATACCAAGGAATGGACTCAAATCGCTACTTCTGAAGGCCCGGCTACAACCATTCGTGGTCTCAAGGAAGGTCACGAATACCAGTTCCGCGTCAAGGCCAAGAACAAGGCCGGTCCAGGTGCCCCGTCTGAACCGTCTGAGAAGACCATCTGCAAGCCCAAGTTCGTCCCTGCTTGGCTCGATCACGTTGCCCTCAAAAGCTTGACTGTCAAGGCTGGTCAAGCAGCCCGCTGGAACGTCAAGATCGGTGGTGAACCTGCTCCTGACGTCAAGTGGTTCAAGAACCAGAAGCAGCTTGAACTCACTGGTGCTGTCCAAATCGAAATCAAGAAGAACGACCACACTATCCTGTGCATTCCATCAGCAGTCCGTGCCGATCGTGGTGCGTACAAGTTGACTGTCAAGAATTCGACTGGTGCCGAGGAAGAAGAAGCCAATCTGACTGTGTTGGACAAACCTACTAAGCCCCGAGGTCCGCTCGAAGTTTCGAACGTTTTGGAAGACAGCTGTGATTTGGACTGGAAGCCGCCAGAGGATGACGGTGGTGAACCCATTGAATTCTACGAAGTCGAAAAGCTCGATACCGATACTGGCCGCTGGGTGCCGTGCGCTAAAGTCAAGGACTGCAAGGCATCCATCAAGGGTCTCAAGAAGGGTCAGGCTTACCAGTTCCGCGTCAAGGCCGTTAACAAGGAAGGCGCTTCCGATGCTTTGGTTACTGAGAATGCTACTACTGCTAAGAACCCATGGAGTAAGTTTATACCTAGCCAAATTTAATTGTCAATTACTTATTTTCAGCCGAACCCGGAGAGCCTGGTGCCCCCGATATCACCGACTGGGACAAGGACTTCGCCGACCTCAAATGGGATCCCCCAGCAAGCGACGGTGGAGCCCCCATCGAAGGCTACATCATCGAAAAGAAGAGCAAGCACGACCGCGACTGGAAGGAATGCGGCAAAGTTGGTCCCGAATGCGAAGGCCGCGCCAATGGCCTCAAGGAAGGCGAAGAGTACCAATTCCGCATCCGCGCCGTCAACAAGGCTGGCCCTGGTGCACCTTCTGAACCTTCTCGCAAGCTTATTGCCAAGCCTCGCAACCAACGCCCGCACATTGATCGTGAAGCCATGAAGACCGTGACCATCAAGATTGGCCAGCATGTAGAATTTAACGTTCCCGTCACTGGTGAACCCCCACCAACCAAGGTTTGGACCTTCAACGAGAAGGAGATCAACGACACGAAGATCAAGATCGTTGATGAAGACTACAAGACCAACTTCTCTCTACGTGGAGCCACCCGTGCCCATGCTGGTAAATACACACTGTCAGCGACAAACAAGTCTGGCAACGATACTCACAGCGTCGAAGTCATCGTTTTGGGCAAGCCCTCCCCTCCGCTCGGTCCTCTCGAAGTCAGCGACGTCTTCGAAGACCGTTGCACGCTCGACTGGAAGCCCCCAGAGGATGACGGTGGTACGCCAATCGAGTACTACGAAATTGAGAAGCTCGATGTTGCTACTGGCCGATGGGTGCCATGTGGCCGTGCTAACGACACTAACGCAACTGTCCAGAACTTGCAGCCTGGCCATTCCTACCAGTTCCGTGTCCGTGCTGTCAACAAGGAAGGTGAATCCGACCCACTGACGACTGACACCGCTATTTTGGCGAAGAACCCGTATGAAGTCCCTGACAAGATGGACAAGCCTGATGTTGTCGATTGGGACCGTGATCATGTTGACCTTGAATGGAAGCCTCCAGCCAGTGATGGCGGTGCTCCAATCGAGGAATACGTCATTGAGAAGCGTAACCCTGATGGTCGCTGGACCGAAGCAAAGGTTGTGCCGGCTGGTGAGACCAAGGCTACCATCGACAATCTGCGCCCAGGCGAGGAATATCAATTCCGTATCATGGCTAAGAACAAGGGTGGTCTTGGTGAGCCGTCTGACCCATCAGCGACTGTTATCACCAAGCCGAGGCATTGTAAGTTTATAAATCAATAAAATCGATATATTGATTTTCTTTTCAGTGGCCCCTCACATCCACCGCGAGGATCTCGAAGACACCGTCGTCAAGGTTGGCGGTCAAGTCAAGTTCAACGTCAACATCGATGGTGAACCTGCTCCGTCAGTCACCTGGACTGTCAATGATGGCCCTCTCCAGGGTGTTTCCATTGACGATGAAGACTACTTGAGCAAGTTCTTCATTGGCAAGGCTGTTCGCAAGCAGACCGGCAACTACACGATTACTGCTACCAACGACTCTGGCACAGACTCCGTCACCATCAAGCTGAAGGTGAAAGGCCGACCGGGCAAGCCCAAGGGCCCATTGGAAGTCAGTAACGTCTTCGAAGACCGCGCTACTCTTGACTGGAAGCCCCCAGAGGATGATGGTGGAGAGCCGATTGAATTCTACGAAGTCGAACGCATGGACCCTAAGGACGGTATTTGGGTGCCTGTTGGCCGCACTGGCGAAACATCATTCGTCGCTGACGGTCTTCAGAAAGGCCAGTACTACCAGTTCCGCGTTAAGGCAGTCAACTCTGAAGGCAAATCCGATCCCCTGGAAACCGAAAACTCGACCCAGGCCAAGAATCCGTTTGAACGCCCTGACAAGCCAGGAAAGCCTGAACCAACTGACTGGGACTCTGATCATGTCGATCTCAAATGGGACCCTCCGGCAAGTGATGGCGGTGCTCCAATTGAAGAATACGCGATTGAGAAGCGCACCAAGTATGGCCGTTGGGAACCCGCAATCACTGTCCCCGGTGATGTTACTGCTGCTACCGTGCCTGATTTGACAGCCGGTGAAGAGTATGAATTCCGTGTTGTTGCCATCAACAAGGGCGGTCCGTCCGACCCTAGCGATGCCAGCAAGCCGATCATTGCCAAACCACGCAACTTGGCTCCCAAGATTGCCCCATTGGGTAAAGTGAAGGTCAAGGCTGGTCAAATGATCACCCTGGACACCAACGTTGAAGGCGAACCCCCAGCAACCATCACATGGTTCGGCCCTGATGGCAGTGAAATCCGTCATGGTGGACGCGTCAAGCTCGAAAACGAAGACTACCACACCAAGCTGCAAATCCGTGCATCCGAACGCGAAAACTCCGGCACCTACACTGTCGAAGCTGAAAACGTCAACGGCAAGGATACCGTGGCTGTTAAGGTTATCGTCGTCGACAAGCCATCGCCTCCAGAAGGCCCGCTCGAAGTTAGCGACATTCACGCCGATCACGTCAAGCTCGACTGGAAGCCGCCTGTCGATGATGGTGGTGAGCCTATCGAGTGCTATGCCATTGAGAAGTTCGACACTGCCACCGGTCAATGGGTTCCCGCCCTCAAGGTTAATGGTGACTTGACTTCTGCTGTTGTTGAAGGCCTCGTTCCCGGTCACGACTACAAATTCCGCGTCGCTGCCGTCAACGAAGAAGGCGCTTCCGATCCTCTTGAGACCATTGGCAAAATCACCGCTAAAGAACCGTGGGATCCCCCAGGAAAGACTAGCAAGCCAGAAATTGTCGATTGGGATAAGGACCACGTTGACCTCAAATGGGACCCGCCTGTTGATGATGGTGGTGCCCCCATTGAGGAGTACATCGTCGAAGTCAAGGAGAAGTTCTCGCCCAACTGGACCGAAGCTCTTACCGTTCCCGCCGGTGAGCACCCGTCTGCTACCGTTGCCAACCTGAAGGAAGGCTCCGAGTACGAATTCCGTATTAAGGCCAAGAACAAGGCTGGCAAGGGTGCTCCATCTGACCCCTCCGACACAGTGCTCTGCAAACCCCGTAATGTTGCACCCAAGATCGACCGTACCGCCATCCACGAAATCAAGGTCAAGGCCGGCCAGGTCATCCAATTGGACATTCCTGTATCCGGTGAACCTCCACCCGAGATCAAGTGGGACTTCGAAGGTACCCCTGTTGAACAGGACGACCGCGTCAAGATCACCAATGAAGAATACAAGACCAAGTTCATCGTCAAGCGTGCTCTCCGATCCGACACCGGTGTGTTCAACATCACAGCAACCAACGTCAACGGAACTGACACTGCTGAAGTGCATGTCACCGTTCTCGATAAGCCGTCTGATCCTCGCGGCCCGCTGAAGGTTGATAACGTTCACAAAGACGGTTGCAGCCTTGAATGGAAGGCTCCGGAAGACGATGGTGGTGCTCCGATCACTCACTACGTCGTGCAGAAGCAGGATGCTGCCACTGGCCGCTGGGTCAATGCTGGTGAGGCAAGTGGAACCAACTTCGACGTCACTGACCTCACACCTGGTCACGAATACAAGTTCCGCGTCAAGGCAGTCAACAAGTACGGTGAATCCGATCCTTTGGAAACCTTCCAACCTATTATTGCGAAGGACCCGTACGATTGTGCTGACCGACCCGGAACACCTGAAATCACCGACTGGGATGCTGATCACGCTGACCTCAAGTGGACACCTCCTACTGATGATGGTGGTGCTGCTATTGAGAAGTACATCATCGAGAAGAAGCTGCTCAACGGCAACTGGGAATATGCCAACGAAGTCCCAGCTGACCAGACTGAAGGCACTGTGAACGACTTGACCCCTGGCAAGACCTACCAGTTCCGCATCAAGGCCGTCAACAAGGCTGGTGAATCTGCTCCGTCTGATCCTAGCCGTCATTTGTTGGCTAAATCCCGCAGAGTGCCTCCTAAGATTGACCGAAACATGTTCACTGACATCAAGATCAAGGCCAACGGCGTTATCGAATTCAACGTCAACGTCGAAGGTGAGCCGAACCCGAAGATCCAGTGGTTCAACAACAACGTCCCGCTTGTCAACAATGACCGCACCAAGATCGACAACAACACTGATAACAACACCAAGCTGAAGACATCTCAAGCCGAACGTCTGGACAGCGGCAAGTACAAGATTGTCGCCTCCAATGACTACGGCACTGATGAAGCTGAAGTCACTGTTGTCGTTTTGGATGTTCCTAGCCCGCCTGGAGGTCCTCTTGATGCCCGCGATATCACCAAGGATAGCGCTGTGCTCAAGTGGTACGCCCCAGAAGATGATGGCGGATCTCCAATCTCCCACTACGTCGTCGAGAAGCAAGAAGACAACGGGAAATGGGTGCCATGCGGTGAATCCCCTGACACCACTCTGCGCGTGACTCACTTGCGTGAAGGTCATGACTACAAGTTCCGCGTCAAGGCTGTCAACCGACAGGGTCAATCGAAGCCGCTGCAAAGCGAACAAGCCATCACTGCGAAGAACCCCTGGGACATCCCTGGCAAGCCGCAAGATGTTGAAGTCGTCGATTGGGACAAGGACAAGATGGAAGTTGCCTGGAAGCCTCCAGCTAACGATGGTGGTGCTGCCATTGACAGCTATGTCGTTGAGAAGCTTGACAAATTCGGTGAATGGGTCCCGGCTGAAGTCGTCGCGGGCACTGAAAACAAGGCCACCGTTACTGGTTTGACTCCTGGAGATACTTACCAGTTCCGAGTTAAGGCTGTCAACAAGGCCGGTCCTGGTGAACCGTCTGACGCGACTGACCCGAAGGTTGCCAAGGCTCGTCGCCTTGCTCCGAAGCTCAACCTCAACGGTCTGCTCGATATTCGTGTGCGCGCTGGCCAACCGATCAACTTGCACGTCGACTACGAGGGTGAACCGTCCCCGACTATCGCCTGGAAGATCAACAACACTTCCTTTGCCGGCAATGACCACGCTGAACTTATCAGCAAGGACCATTTGTCTGAAATCAACATCATCTCCAGCGTCCGTGGTGATTCTGGTGTCTACCATATCACTGCTACCAACGAGTTCGGCACTGATTCTGGTTCCTGCAACGTGACCGTCCTCGATGTGCCCGCAATTCCTGAAGGCCCGATCAAGGTCAGCAACGTTCACAAAGAAGGATGTCAGCTCGACTGGAAGCCGCCAGCAGACAACGGTGGTGCCGAAATCTTGCACTACGTTGTTGAGAAGCTCGACACTACCCGCGGAACCTGGACTGAAGTCGGTCAATTCCCCGAAGCTACTGCCCGCGTGACGAAGCTCACTCCTGGCAAGGAATACCTGTTCCGTGTCAAGGCTGTCAACTTTATCGGTGAATCCAAGCCTCTTGAAACCGAAGACGGAACCGTCGCTCGCAACATGTTCGACGTTCCTGACGCACCGGCGCCACCAGAGATCGTTGACTGGGACGAAAACCGCATCGACATTGCCTGGAAGCCGCCAACCAACAACGGTGGTGCACCCATCCAGCACTACGTTGTTGAGAAGCGTGAAAAGGGCTCGTCTGCCTGGACTAACGCTGGCAGCACCCCTGGCACATCACTATCGGTCACCGGTCTCCGCCCTGGCGGTGAATACGAATTTCGCGTCACTGCCGTCAACGAAGCTGGTCCGTCCGACCCCTCTGATCCGTCATTGTCGCAGGTCGCCAAGGCTCGCTTCTTGAAGCCGAAGATTGTGACGTCAACCCGCCGTTTCAAGATCAAGGCCGGCTACGCCATGACTCTTGATGTCGAATACGTCGGCGCCCCTGACCCGGCCGTCAACTGGACTTTGGAGAATGTTGGCAGTTTGCCGCAGGAACTCATTGTTGACATCGGCAAGCCCGGAAACACATCCGTGTTCTTCCCTGCCGCCCACCGTTCTGACAGTGGCAACTACGTTCTCAACATCAAGAACGAAGTTGGCGAGGATACCGGCGTCTTTGAAATCGTCGTCCAAGATCGTCCATCGCCACCAAAGGGCCCGCTTGTAGTCGACAACGTCACCAAGGAATCCTGCACACTTGCCTGGAATCCTCCAGAGGACGATGGTGGCTCGGAATTGACCAACTACGTCGTCGAACGCCGCGAAATCAAATCCAAGAGCTGGGTTCCGGTTTCCACTTTCGTCGTTGGCACTCAAATCACCGTCCCGAAGTTGCACGAAGGTCACGAATACGAATTCCGTGTCTCTGCTGAAAACGCACTCGGCCGTTCTGACCCGCTTGTCACTGACAACACCACTGTTGCCAAGGACCCCTATGGCACTCCTGGCAAGCCTGGAAAGCCCGACATCACTGACCACGACAAGGATCATATTGATATCAGCTGGGCTCCTCCACGCGACGATGGTGGCAACCCGATCAGCCACTACGACGTTGAACGCAAGGACCAGAAGACCGGCCGCTGGGTTAAGGTCAACACACAGCCCGTGCATGGAACATCTTTCTCTGACCAGCGTGTCCAGGAAGGCCATGCCTACGAATACCGTGTCGTTGCCGTCAACGATGCCGGCCACGGAAAGCCATCTGACGCTTCCGACATTGCTTGGGCTAAGCCGATGTTCGAAGAACCTAAATTCGAGCTTGACATTGATGGCAAGGAAGTGCGTGTTCGCGCTGGTGAGCCTGTTGATTTGACGATTCCGTACATCGGTTCCCCGCAACCCACCATCAAGTGGTTGCGTGAAGGCACCGAAACAACGTCGTCCATCACTACCGACAAGGACAAGACCCGTCTCTTCATTGAAAAGAGCCGACGCTCCGACACCGCGCAATACAGCATCCAAGCCGTCAATTCTCAAGGCAAGGCTGAAGCTCGCGTTCTTATTAACGTCATCGACAAGCCTGGCCCGCCGGAAGGCCCTGTCAACTACCCGCACACGACCCGACGATCAATTGCCTTGGAATGGAAGCCACCTACTGATGATGGTGGTACGGAGATTACTGGATACAAGATTGAGTACCAAGAAGTTGGTAACACTTTCTGGGAGAAGGGTGGAAGTGCATCGCTGCTCCATCATACCGTCCGTAACCTAGAAAACGGCAAGCAATACCGATTCCGTATCTTCGCTGAAAACAGCGTCGGAATCAGTGAGCCTTTGACTGGACAGCCCGTGACTGCACGCGATCCATTCGGTATGTTTTCATCTAAAATTAACATCATTGCTTAATCGCCCCCATTTTCAGATCCCCCAGGAGCTCCGTCAACCCCAGAAGTCACCGGTTACGATTCCAACATGGTCGCCCTCAAGTGGACACCGCCTCGTGATGATGGTGGCGCACCGATTATCGGCTACGTTGTTGAACGCTTCGAAAAGCGTGGTGGCGGTGACTGGGCTCCAGTCGCTGGCCTCGGCCTTGTCCGTGGCACCGATGCCCTCATCACTGGTCTTCATGAAGGTGAAACTTACCAGTTCCGTGTCCGTGCTGTGAACGATGCCGGTGAAGGTGCTCCCTCCAAGGGCTGCGATCCTGTCACCTGCAAACCGTACGTCGAGCCCCCAAGCGCTCCTGAACAGCCTCGCGTTGGAAATGTCACAAAGAACAGCGCCGAAATCACATGGGTCCGCCCGACCAGCGATGGTGGAAGCCCAGTTGAAGGATACTACGTCGAAAAGAAGAAGATCGGTGAAGATGACTGGACTCGCGTCAATGCCAAGCCTGTGCGCAACACCCGTCTTATTGCTGACAACCTGGAAGAGAAGCAGGAATACGAATTCCGTGTTATTGCTGTCAACAAAGCAGGTGAATCTGACCCATCCCGCCCATCCGACATTGTCTTCACTCAAGAAGCACCTGGCCGTCCAATTTTGGATCTCAGTGGCTTGAAGGATATTACTGTTCATGCCGGCGAAACCATCACCTTCTCGATTCCGTTTACTGGTGGTAACCCGAAACCGACCATTGACGTCATCAATGGCAGCAGTCACATCTTTGAGGATGATCGCACCACCATTGTCGTTGAAAACAATGTCATCACATTCACAACGACCAATGCCAAGCGCACCGATGCCGGTCCCTACAAGATTGTTGCCCAAAACCGTTTCGGCAAGGATCACGGCAAGCTGAAGGTCAAGGTACTCGATGCCCCCGACAAGCCAGTCGGCCCCATCAGCTTCAGCGACATCACTGGAGAAGCCATTTCTCTCCACTGGTCGCCACCAAAGGATAACGGTGGTGGTGAAATTACCAACTACGTCGTTGAGAAGAAGAACCCGAGCACTGGTGAATGGGAGAAGGTCGGTCAGCCTACCGGCACCAACTTCCGTGTCCGCAACCTTGAAAACGGCACCGCCTACGACTTCCGTGTGCGCGCTGAGAACCAGTATGGTGTCAGTGAACCTCTTGATGCCGACAAATCTGTTGTCGCGAAGAATCCGTTCGATACTCCTGGACCTCCTGGCCAACCTCAACCAATCCAGACTGCCGAAGATGCTATCACTATTGGCTGGACTCGTCCAGTCTTCGATGGTGGTGCTCCCATCCAGGGTTACATCGTCGAGAAGCGTGAAGTTGGCACTGGCGATTGGCAGAAGGCTACATTTGCGAATGTTCTTGATACCAAGTTCCGCGTGACTGGTCTGACCGCCAACAAGCAGTACGAGTTCCGTGTTTCTGCTGTCAACATTGCCGGCCAAGGCGAATACAGCGAAAACTCTGCTCCTATTTTGGCCGCGTCTGCTGCATCCAAGCCAATCATCTCTCTGGGCATGTTGTCTCGCGATTTGACTGTCATGGCTGGAGAACCCGCCAAGATTCTTGTGCCGTATGCTGCTAGCCCGCAACCTGAGATCACCTGGTCGAAGAATGGCGTCACCGTCAGCGAAGGCGGTCGTGCTGAGCTTGAAACCAACGATTACCTCACAGTTCTGTCCTACAAGAAGGCGGAACGTACCGACTCTGGAACCTACACCATCCGATTGGAGAACGACCTCGGTTCCGATACCGCTGAAGTCCGCTTCAAGGTTGTCGACCGCCCATCCCCGCCTGAAGGCCCACTTGATGCCGATGAAATCACCCCTGAATCGTGCCATCTGTCCTGGAAGCCGCCACGTGATGACGGTGGTTCGCCGATCACCAACTACATCATCGAACGCCAACACGTCAAAGGCGGTTCAGAAGGTTGGGAGAAGGTGTCCTCATTCGTTCGCGCTACTGACTTCCACGTCGGTGGTCTGCATGAAAATGAGCGCTACCGCTTCCGTGTGATTGCTGAGAACCAGTATGGTGTATCCGATCCGTTGGAGATTGCTGACCCGATCATCGCTAAATGGCAGTTCTCTGTGCCAAGCCAACCTGAAAAGCCAACTGTCAGCGATATGGACCGCAACTGGGCCCAAGTCGAATGGGAACCGCCAGCATCCAACGGTGGCTCCAAGATCCTCGGTTACAACCTGCAATACCGTGATGCCACATCGCACAAATGGATTTCGGCCAACCGTGATCTCATCACTGGCACCTCATTCAAGGTCCAGAACTTGCGCGATCTTGGCGAATACGAATTCCGCGTTGTCGCAAAGAACGCCGCTGGCTGGAGTAAGGCTTCCGCGCCATCAGACCGCGTCACCTTGCGTGCTCGCTTCGGTCCTCCTGGCCCTCCGATCAACCTCAGCGCCGATGCTATTGGCAGCAACTACGTCACCCTCACCTGGTCTCCGCCTGTCGACAATGGTGGTTCCAAGATCACCGGCTACGTTGTTGAACGCCGCGAACATGGTCAGAACAGCTGGGTCATCAGCAGCGACTACAACATCACCAACCCTGAATTCACTGTGCCTAACCTCCGAGAGTACAGCACCTACGAATTCAGAATCATCGCTATCAATGCCCAAGGCCGTGGTATTCCATCACTTCCATCAGGTCCGATTAAGGTGCAAGAAATCGCTGGCTCCAAACCGTACATCGTCGTCAAGCCCGCCGATACCGCTGTTCCGTACAACAAGCGCGCTGTGCTCACCTGTGAAGCTACTGGCCGACCTACGCCTACGTGCCGCTGGTTGAAGAATGGCCGCGAAGTGCCCGACAGTGGTCGTTACCGTGTTGAAGCTGAAGATGGCACCTACAAGCTTGTCATTAAGGAAGTTTGGGACATCGACGCTGGCGACTACACTTGCGAGCTGACCAACATCTTCGGCTCCGATTCCGCCACTGCTGCTCTCAAGGTGCAAGCTCCTCCGGTCATCGAACGCGAAGTGCCGAACGCAGTCTACCCCGATGGTGAACTCGTCCGCATCAAGATCTACTTCAGCGGTTCAGCGCCGTTCGAGCACAAACTCGTTCTCAACGGAAACGAAGTTTCGCCTGACCATCCTGCGATTCGTCTGGTTGACTTTGAAAACCACGTTCTCATCACCATCCCAGAATTGCACAGCAACGAATCTGGCCGCTTCGAATACACCATCTCGAACGAAAGCGGTGAAGCTACCACTGGCTTCTGGCTCAACGTCACCGGATTGCCGACTGCCCCTGAAGGCCCACTGATCATCAACGATATCACGACTACCCAGGCAACGATCACCTGGAAGCCGCCTACCTACGACGGTGGCTCGCGTATCACCAACTACGTGCTTGAAAAGCGTGATGTCCAGCGCGAAGAATGGACCATTGTCGCGTCTGCCGTGCGTGAACTCAACTTCATTGCCTCCGGCCTCTTCGAAAACCACGAATACGAATTCCGCGTCAGTGCCTGCAACGCCAACGGTCAGGGCCCGCCACTCAACGGCGAAGGTCCGATCGTTGCCCGTCTGCCTTTCGACCCGCCATCGACTCCTATCAACGCCGCAGTTGTCGATGTTGGCACCGAATTCGCCGTTTTGTCCTGGAACCGCCCTGTCTCTGATGGTGGCGGACGTCTCCGTGGCTACATGGTTGAGCGTCGTGAGACTGGTGACGAGTTCTGGCAGAAGTGCACACAGGCTCCGTCTCCCAGCACTGCTTTGAATGTCAGCAACATGATCGAAGGCCGCAAGTACGAATTCCGTATCTACGCTGTGAACGATGCTGGCAGCTCTGAGCCTGCTGTCATTGAGAACTACGAGTTTATCCCATCGTCAACTGGTGAAATTCCTGAATTCATCACTCCATTGTCCGATCAGTCCAGCTCCGAACACGGTACTGTCACCTTCGAATGTGAAGTCACTGGCACTCCATCGCCGATTATTCGTTGGTTCCGTGGTATCAAGGAACTCGTCGACACCTCGAAGTACACCCTTCTCAACAAGGGCAAGTCCCAGGTGCTCATCATCTCGCACCTTCATCTCGAGGACGAAGACGAATACACATGCCGCGCTACCAACCCGAAGGGCAGTCGTTCCACCCGCGCCCAATTGACTCTGAAGTCGAAGCCCCGCGTGTTCATCCCGCCAAAATACCATTACGGTCTCGAAGTCGACAACACCAAGACTATCGAATTGAAGATTCCGTACAAGGGATACCCGGCCGCCACTGCCACCTGGCTCAAAAATGGTGAAAAGATTACTGAAGGTGGAAAGTATTCTATCTCCACCGATGGCAACACGACCACACTGCTGATCAGCAACTCCGAACGCGAAGACGCAGGTGAATACCGTGTTGTGTTGCACAACGAAGTCGGCACCGACTCCGGCGTCGTCAATGTCACCGTTGCTGACAAGCCAGACAAACCACGCTTCCCTATCATTCAGAACATCCTCGAGGAAGCAGCCATCCTATCCTGGAAGCCGCCAGTCCTGGATGGAGGCGCCACTATCACGGGTTATATCGTTGAGAAGGCCGAAGCTGGTTCTGGCAACTGGCAGCCCTGTGCACGCACGCGATTCACTTACCTGACCGTCGAAGGTCTCAAACCGAAACATAAATATGAATTCAGAATCAGCGCCGAAAACAAGCATGGCGTTGGAAAACCCTGTGAACCCACCCTACCTGTCGAAATTCCCGCATCTCGTCTGCGCCGCCGCGGACCTCACGATGTTGATGACAGCGGAAAGATCATCCGCGGAAAGGGTGCTTCATCCGATAACTACGACGCCTACGTCATCGACGTCTGGAAGCAATACTACCCGCAGCCCGTTGAAATCAAGCACGAATCAGCCTACGACTATTACGACATTCTGGAAGAAATCGGAACCGGCGCATTTGGCGTTGTCCACAGGTGTGTCGAAAGAGCGACTGGCAATACTTTTGCCGCAAAGTTTGTCACAACTCCCTCGACCGCTGAAAAGGAAACGGTGCGCAAGGAAATCAATACGATGAGCGAATTGCGCCATCCCGCCCTCATCAATTTGCATGACGCCTTTGAAGATGAACATGAAATGGTTATGATTTACGAATTGTAAGTACACATCACATAAAAAAAACGAAAGTAATACTGTAACTTTCAGCATGTCCGGTGGAGAGCTCTTTGAAAAGGTCTCCGATGAAAAGAACCGCATGAGCGAAGATGAAGCCATCAACTATATGCGTCAAGTCTGCGAAGCCCTGAAACACATGCACGAAAAGAACTACGTCCATCTCGATTTGAAGCCTGAGAACATCATGTTCACAACCCGCCGCAGTGATCAACTCAAGCTTATCGACTTTGGTCTCGCCGCCAAGCTTAACCCTCATGATGCCGTCAAGGTTACCACTGGCACTGCCGAGTTTGCCGCCCCGGAAGTTGCCCTTGGAAACCCTGTAGGCTACTACACTGACATGTGGAGCGTTGGCGTTCTTTCTTACATCCTCCTCTCCGGCCTATCGCCGTTCGGCGGAGAGAATGATGAAGAAACCTTGAAGAATGTCAAGGCCTGCGACTGGAACATGGACGATCCCGCATTTGAAAGCATTTCCGACAATGCCAAGAGCTTCATCAAGAGCCTGCTTAACCTGGACCCCAAGTCACGTCTGACCGTCCACGACGCCTTGGACCATCCGTGGTTGAGCTCGCGCTCCGAGGGTGAATCGAAGCAAATTCCCAATGACAGATATCACAAGGTGCGTGATGCTGTACGTAGCAAGTATGACGCGTGGCCAGAACCAAATCCGCCGCTTGGTCGCGTGGCTAACTTCTCATCGCTGCGTAAGCACCGTATCGACGAGTACCACATGCATGACGCCTTCTTTGATCGCAGCGATGCACAGCCGAGGTTTATCATTAAGCCGTTCAGTACGACATGCCAAGAAGGACAGTCTGCTACATTCTCATGCCGCGTCTTCGCCGCAACTGCGCCAATCGTCACCTGGCACAAGGACGCTACTGAGTTGAAGCAGAGTGTGAAGTACATGAAGAAATATAATGACAATGACTACGCGCTCACCATTAACCGGGTAAAGATGGAGGACCGTGGCGAGTATACTGTACGCGCGTCCAATTCGTATGGTGCTAAAGAAGAAGTTGTTTATTTGAATGTTACGAGTATGTTTTTATTACTTTTTATGAAAGTGGTGTTGATAATGATGATTTCAGAAGTCGCCCAAGAATTCAAGATCGAACCAATGGGACCAGCAAAGCGCGCGCCAATCCTCCAGGAGGTCAAGGCTTTCAAGGAAGAGCAATCAGCTCCTCTGTTCTCCTTCCCTCTGCGTATGCGTCTGATCCAAAAGAACCATCCATGCAAGCTTATCTGCACTGTCCAAGGAAACCCATTGCCTAAGGTATGCAAACACCATTTCTCCAATATCACTAATCTAATGACTTTCCAGATCGAATGGTTGAAGGACGGTGTCCCCGTCAACCAAGACCGCGTCCAACTCAACTACAAGAGCGGTGTCTGCTCACTCGAAATCTTCAACACTCGCGTCGATGATGCCGGCACCTACACCTGCAGAGCTTCAAACGACCTCGGTGAAGATACCACTGAATGTGCCCTGACCGTGCAGCGTCGTGGAGGAGAACCCTTGCCGCCCATGTCCTCCCTCATGCCCTCACGTTCCTCACGTAAGATCTACGATAGCTTCGACATCAACCGATCCCAGTCCTCCGCCGACCTGTCCGCCACACGGCCGCGCGCTAGCGACAAATACGCCAATCTGTTGACCGCCTCGCCAAGCAATGACAACATCATGTCAAGGAGTTCGTACGAATCCAGTGGTATCAGTGGTATTGCCGGCATCAAGTCCTTCAACGAGTCCGCCATCGACCTAAGCTCCGTCGGATCCGCGCCCGAAACCAACGGAACTAAATAAGCATCTTCTGTTAGCGCCTCTTTTATTTCGTCTCGCTCGCAAATCGAAAAATATTCTTAGAGTTTCTAGTGCATGTCTTTGATTTTGACTTTCATTACCACCAATGCACGAGTTTCTAAAACGACTACAGAGACTTTCTTTTTCCACTGCCATATTTCGATAAATTCTTGGTTGGTGACAATGTTAGTCAAGTAGACAGAATTAACAAGAGTAATGTTTTCTATATCTTTCAGCTCGGTACTTTTTCTAGTCATGTTTATAATAATTTTTTGCCTTGTTAAATCGATTGAATAAACTATTAAAAAAACGTGTTGCTAATTTTGTGAAGCTTTATTTAGTACAGTTTTACGGTTATTAGAGATTAATGTTTTAATGCGCTTTGGCAAGGGCATGTTTAAGACGAGATAATCGTGTATTATCCGGAAAACTATTTGTAGAACTGGAAATACACGAAAATAAATCCCATAAGAATTGACGAAAGGGATAAATATAGGAATAAGACGGGACTGTCCACGGTGGTTATAAGTGCGCCATATTGATCCTCTCCTGGGTGGGGTGTTTCCCTTCGTTTTGTCATTGCTTTGATATTGGTCTTCTGAAACAAATTCCTAACTACACCATAACACAGACAGTAACACGATTTAATTTAAGATTTTATAAAAGTACTAATTTTCATAATACATGCTCGTTGACATAAATTCACACGTTTTACGACAAAATTATACCCAATATAAACACGCAAATGCAATGTGCCATTTATAGGTGCTATTACAAGTCGTGAAAATTGACAACAACAACTGAAAATACTAATGTTGTCACATGAAAGTATACAGCAAAATGGAAAAGTGTATGAGAGAAATTTCAGGCAACTCACACCTATGCTGTGAAAGTACAAATGGCACGGCCTATTCCTCTTCGTGTGAAGCAATGCTCTTCTAATAATGGGTTAGATGTTTGTTGTTTATTGTTTTAACCTCGGCCCTCATTCGGGACCAGCTTTCGAAGTATTTTAGCCATGCACTCACACCGCCCTTTAATTACCGTCATAAAACGTTGCTCAATCTTGCTCAACATGACATTCAAAAGCTTCAAATTAATGCCTACACAATGTTTAATGGATAGATTTATTACAACAGAATCTTCAAAGAAATTACAAACAACCATGACCAAATGAAACCACAGTTTACATAAATTAAATTAACAGATAGGTGTATGCAGAAGAGATTTACACGTCTTCGTTGTCGCTGTCTTTGTCCTTGTTTTCATCAGTTGCGGCAAGATTGCTCTCATCCACGATTTGTTGATCGTAAACGCGTGGACGGCACTGTTCCATTTTTATCCGGGGAGCGGCTTGCTGCAATAATTCATTTATAACATTAAATAATGATAAGTTATAATGTGCTTACGAGCTGTTCAGGAAAAATCCAAGGTTTCCAATGCGGTTCATGTTTGTTTTTCCAGGCTGGATAGTTTTGACACGTCTTGTGAAGTTTTTTGAGCGCTTTCGGCGCAACTGCTTTTGTAACCCGATTGATAAGCCATGTTGGGAGTTTTCCTATATTTGGATTAACTTTCTTTCAAGGAAAAAGGTTGGCTATTGTATTGATAGTGGTTACCTTTTGGATCGGAGTGTGTAATGTACGTGACTTCGCATTCGTTTGCACCCAGTTCCCGAACAAAGTACGCAGTTAGATAAATGGTGCCACGGATTAGGCCCTTTTGTGGGGGAAAGTCCTGGAAAAATGGAAATGGGTTTAAAATAGTGGGGGAAAAGTTTTTAAAGGTTGAATTAAGCTCACATCATGACACACGGAATGGCCGCAGATGTATTTTTCTTTACCCGTATCAAGCCACGACCGCTGCATGACGAAGTCACGGCCACGGATGGGCGGAAATGCGCCCACTGTAAAGCAAACAAAGGTATAATGGAACAAAATTGGAAAGATGATAGCTTCAGTAACAATTAACTCACAAGCGTAGTAACATAGATCGTTGTTTGGGTTGAGGATTCCGATATCCTTGGCGGCGATCATGTACTTATCCCATTTTGTACGGTAATTTGGGTCGTGGAGGACGTCGTAGACGACGGAGCCTGGGACGTCGGGGAAGACTGAGCGGGCCTAAGAGGACTATGGTAAGAAAAAGTTACAATTTAGGTATAGCAAACCTTGAACATGAGCAACCCAGATTCTGGAGCCGGCTTCGTCCAGACGCTGTTGTTCTTCTTATTATAGACCTGAGCCCAGCCAGTGTGGTCATCGCAAAGCTGTTGGACTTGACGGAAGTCCTCATCGTCAATGGCTTTGACCTCGTCCACCTTCATCCTTCAACAAAACTGGCCGTTAGCACGGATAGGACAGGGCAACCAGGTCACAGTGAGAAGACTGACGTGTAGCTACAGAGTCAAGCGAAGTAGGAAAGGGAAAGAAGCAGGCAGTATTAAAAAACCAAGAGAAGAATACACGTCCGGAAAAAAGGCTGCTCGTTGACGCCTGCTGACGAGGCAAAAAAGACCGAGAAGAGACGACGAAATGGACGTGGCTGGCCTACCACCGCGCTTCACATTGAGCAAATACAATGCACCGAAACGTGTAATCCACAAACGTGATACCTCGCTTTCATGCTGGAGTCAGTATTGTCACTGCCGTATTAGATGGAAAAAGGGGGACACCCCTTCGTTGATGGGAAAGGACTACCTCCCAGAAACAACTTGTCTGTTGGTAGCACTAACACCCGAACACGCTAACTAAGCCTAGGAGCTTAATGAATGAATTACAACAATGAGTGCCAGATGAAAATACTACAAATAAAAACACAACTTAATAAAAAGCCGGAATGGACCGACCTATGGTTGAGGTAGAAATAGATATGTGGGAACGAGCACGCGCTAATCCAAGTTTTTCACGCCTCCACCTCGAAGGGGTAACGCATTTGTAAAAATTCAAAAATCTGACAAGGAAATTCAAAAAATGTCCATCTGTGAAATAACGACCGTCTCCTCGTTGTAATGTATGTGAAAAATAAGTCTTCCCAGAAGTAAAAAACGAGGGGAAAAGAGATGGATATGCGGAAGACAAGCATGTCTAAAAGCTGCGTGTTGCACTTTCGAACAAAAAACAGCTAACGTCCTCTGCAAAGTGTCCTTTGGAAACATCAAATTCTTGGGGTGCGGTCAACAAAAATGTTAAATATTTTTTTAAAAAAATTTTTTTTTATTTTTTTAAAATAATTGTAAAAGAAAAAATGTATGGACTATTCGGCGCCGGACAAAATCAAAGCCGTACACCGGAATAAAAGAAACAAAAATCTGACCTGAGACAACCTCTCTCTGTCCATTTGTACATCTAAATGGTTGAAAGGAAATGTAAAACCTTCTTAAAGCAAGCCTTCAACACTAGGATAGGAAACGAGAGCAAAAGTGGACTGTTGACGTTCTTTATAAATGGGTTTATGTTTGCGGACTGGTTTGGATGCCGGTCTCGTCCATCAAAAATGATAATTTCATTGAGCCTAAATTTGGCGAAAAAACGTTTTTATTGTCCGGACATATATTGGATACGACCAGTCGTAAAAATTGAACCCTAAATGCCTGTCTGGTGATAGCCGGTCGTGACGTGGACCTGTTGACCTTTGTGCTACGGTAAGAGTTCCAGGCAGAGATAACAAAGACAGCCAAGAACACCATGACAACTTTTGTTCAAATTTCGAGATGAGACTCATTTTTACTCTGCTTTGGTACTGTAAACCCATCAAAAGCAATTTTGCAGTGGTCATGACAATAGGATGATGTTCTTTATCTAACCACCGGTGCAGAAGACTAAATATAGTACCGGAAAAAGGACGTGGAAAAGGGGCTTGACTCATGTCATGTGGAAAGCAGTAATAAAACGCTCTTGCGGTGCACGCCTCACATACTCACACCCTAAGGCTGTTCAGGTCAATGGAAAAGCAATGAAAAAGTGAGAACATGATAGGCTATGTTTCGGTCTGTACGGTCCTTTTCGTGGCTGGCTAGTAGCAACAGCGGGTAACGAGATACAACGTTTATCAGTGTGATAAGCGGTAAGGTGTGTGAACGTGGGCGAGCACAGCAGCTGGGACATATAAACATAAACGCTTTATATAGTGATGGTTGTCGAGTAGCCTCAACGTATTATGCATGCTTAGTACATACATGGCTGGTGTCCTTTTCGCACTGACAACAACGATCAACTGTTTAATTTATTCTCTGTTCAACGAGTGATCCACTGGAACGATGCCGTCAATCTTCCGAATCCTCAAGGAGGAATTTATGGCGCTATTCAAACCATTGACTATTAAAACCTCGTCGAAACGCAACTCTCGAAGCAGTGACACGTCTGTGACGCAGATTCCGAGACGAGTTCGCACTCGATCTGTGAGGGCCGCGACGCTGCCAATGTCTGACCTCAGCTTGGTCAACAGTGACAGAAAGGCGATTCCGGCCCGTGTGCTTACACAGTCGTTCAGCACCTGTCCGAGTTGTGATTGTAGCAAAATTTGTGGACATCGACGACGAGGCACCGAAAATCATATTCAAACAACGCGAATCGTCGGCGTTAAAAACCGTTCCGCAAGCGTTTCTGTGCGTTGGATGAATCATACTGCTTAACTACCGGTTTGTATTTGTATTGTATTCCGTTAATTTATGAAATTTTGAATGTTTTCACCGCGTGATACAGCTTAATAAAACTGTTTATAAACTCAACCAACCAAAAACAACAACGAAAACATTTCGCAATCTCCCGCTAGACTTTCTTAAAAATAACAATAAAATTGCCTTCCTCATAAAGCGATTGCTCGACCGCAAGACCCTCGATACTATTGACTACCCCCTCGAGCTCGTCCTTCACAAACAGGTGATAAAAACGGAACACTTGTTTTCCATTACTGTCAGTCTGCCAAGGCACGAGCATATCCACCTGATCAAACTTGGTCCCGTCGTGAATCTCCAACTTCCGACTCGGTTGAGACGATTGCACTTCCTCGTCGTTACGATTTGACCGCATCTTGCTGTAAGCCGAAGTTTTCTGTTCAAAGGCCCATACAGTGATCAAAGCTCGTCCGCCTGGTTTAAGGAGTCGACCGATTTCAGCGACAGCTCGCTTTCGTCGTTCAGCAATCGCAAAGTGATGGACCACAGCGATACAGATAACAACGTCTGCGATGCCGGCGCGGAGGGGAATATTGGACGAACATCCACCAATTACCTCACCTTTGGTCGACGCTATTTTTAGCAGGTGGTGGCACTTATCGAAGCCGACCTACAAAGGCATACTTTTTATGTTACTAATGTGCGAAGATTTGGAAATCGGGTTAAATGATAAGGAACAAAGGAAGTTAAAACTGACCATGAAATGTCCAAGAGATCGGTCCAAGTACTTGCCATTACCGCACCCGGCGTCGATGATAAGCGAATGTGGAGGAACTTCGTCCAGGAAGTCCTTCACAGCCCGCCATTTGGAATGACGCGTTTCACTGAAGTGGTCAGCAATCTCTTCATACGCGTTTTGGACGAAGCTTTCTTCGATTTGCTTAGCGGCTTCCTCAGAATCTGGAACGGCAGTAAGTCCGCCACGGTCCCAATCACAGTATGGAATGAAAGCGCAATCACACGGGGTATGACGAATCTTTCGGAATGTGATGCTGTATCGAGGTGTTCGCGGAATGATAGTAGATGTCTCATAATGAACGTCGCTGACACGTTGTCGAATTCTGCAATAAAAAAGTTTATCTGCAGAAAAAAAAACGTGAATCGTATAGTCATGACGTACCCATGGCGATAACAGTAACGTGACTCGTCGGTCATAACCATTAGTGAGCGCGCCGGAAGTGGGACTTCAACAGCCTGGGTAGGGTTGGCCAAGTTCGCAAAGTCAATGTGAATGTAACTCTGGATGGACAGGGATACAATGGGCTCTTCGAAAGCGGAATGGGTGTCGACATGCATCGGAATGTTCTGCCCTGGGCGGTAGTAGTTGACTGTGATCTGATCGGGCTCGTCGCCCTTGAAGAACGGCTTGACCTTGTCAATGAGATCCGCAATCTCCGGAGGGATAGTGTTGGACTTCTTGTAGGCATCATTGGTGTCATAATTGAATTCATAGCCGAAATGCAAAACTGAGCGATTTTTGAGGACGGCTAGAAATGATGACATTACAAAAGCGTGAAAAACATCAACTATAACTCACTAAAATCATCTTTCCTCGCTTCAAGGAACTCAATCAAGTTGTCCTCAGTCCCGGCATCGATGAAATTGTTCAAAACTGACAACCCTTTGGGCAAGATGGGCGGAGGCGGCTTTTCAGCCTCGGGAACTGGAAATTTATATATAATTTTCATCCAAAACTGTATCAAACTGACTGTATTTGGTAAAGAAACATGTCACAACAAGCTTCAGTGGCGTTGGCATCGACTGATCAAAATAAGCTTGAGCTTCGGCCGCCGCCTCGGGCGTATGATAGCAAGCGAAGGAATACGACTTTTTCGGATATGTTTGGACATAATTCACCCCCTTGATCTCCTCGAACATGTCTTGCAGTGCTTTCGGGGTCATCCCACTGCTGAAGCCGGTGTTACTGGCAAAAATAAACTGAAATTTATATATAAAATTGCATTTTTAAACTGATAAATGCTTACGCAAGTAGGAGTGGCCGAGTAGATATCCTTATGTCCATCTCTGGCTAGCTTTTTCAACGCTACAGCATGCTTCTTATGCATCTTAGCGGCTTTAGGGGTGTCCTCACCCATTCTGATATGGAAACTGAATCAAGAAGGCTTTGCGATTCTGGAAATGAGGAAAGAAAAAATCAAATCATCAAGTTGGCTGCGCGTACACCTCGCAAACACCCCCTAAAGCACTCCCATAACGAAAACGGACGCACGCGTACTGTGGGTTTTGGCGGTGGTTTGACGCGCTCTCGACCCGAACCGTGCGTCGGTTGTTTACGAGTACGTGTGGCATTGTCCCCTCATTACAATCAGCTGTTACAGTTTTGCTATTACACAGATTGTAATCTGGTAGAGGGAAGCAAGTATGTCAGGTTTCGGAGCTTCCGCAAAGCGGGGTCGCAAATCAGCCCCCGGCGGCAGTGGCGGTGGTCGGGATGCGTTCAAGAAGCTGTCAACGAATCCGGGTTTCGGCAAAAAGGTGCACTTTATCATTGAGAATTGTTCTCTTGAGTATGCTCGGGTGAGTCTTTGATCTATTTTTACGATTTTCAGTTAATTTAGTGTGAAAAACAAGTTTTTATATATATAATTTCAGATCGGCAGGGAGGACGCCATCCTGACCAGCGATGACCACCGCTTCATTTCCAAGAACCTCAACGAAGATGCTTCCAGATTCCGTCCCGACATTCTTCATCAGGTATGTGTTATTTATAGATATTGACTCATTTTAAAGACGACTCATTGCTTTTACAAAAAATAAAATGATCTTTCAGTGCCTTCTCAACCTGCTTGACTCACCGCTGAATCGCGCCGGCCTTATGCGTCTCTACTTCCACACGACGACTAACGTTCTTGTCGAAGTGTCTCCGCAGTGCCGTATTCCGAGAACGTTCAAGCGTTTCTGTGGTCTCATGGGTATGTTCATTTGTTGTTTTGTTTCAGTTTTAGTCCGGCTTCGTCCGTCCGTCTTCCCATCCTTATATATAAAAAGTCTTGTTTCAGTCCAACTCCTCGTTAAGCGCATTGTTCAGTCCCAGGATGGCCAAGTTCTGATGAAGGTCGTCAAGAATCCCGTTACCAACTACCTCCCCGTCGGTTGCGAAGTCTTCCTGACCTCGTATTCGGCTAAAAACATCCAGCGCCCTCGTGAGGTTGTGCCTACCGGTGATCTCAAGCAGGTCGCCTTTGTTATCGGTGGAATCGCTAAGGGCGAAGTATGTTTTTTTGCTTTCTTTCAATTTATTCATTTCACACTTTATGACCCAATTTTGTTTTTTTCAGGTCAAAGTGGATTATCCGACGACGCCTCTGAAGATTAGTAACTACCCCCTTAGTGCCGCTATTACGTGCACCAAGATTGCCAGCGATTTCGAAGAAGCATGGGAGATATTCTAATGCTAGCATGCCTTCATTGTTGATTTGTTTTGTTGTTTTTGTTTGTTCTTTTTTATTCGTTTTTTCGATAAAAAATGTTATTTTTGCCAAAATGTTGCCATGACAATGAACGCGTTTTACAACGCTCTGATATTTATGACGATTTCCGTTACGCAGAACTTTTCTTTCCAACATTTTTCTGTATTGCACTTAAAAATTTCTGCGTGCATTTGTCGACACCTGCCAGCATCAGACTTTACTATTATGTTGGATGCGCGTGCTAGTTGTACGCGTCTGTGCCTACGTCCGCGCCCCGGGATCGTTCTTTGCTATGCTGTGCTTTTTTCCCGTGGCTTCCCTCCTCCGTCTAATAATGCACGCGTTGTTCAATCAATGTGCTGCGCGAGCAGCGCATTATGCGACTCACCGTTGATGAATGCATTTCTCCGTTATGGCGGAGTGAAATGCGCGTATAGATCCGGGGGCGTGATTGATTTACCTTTACCGCGGTTGTCTGCAAATCTGCTGCTGTGGTCGATCCATGCGAGTTCGTTAGTTATCATTTATTTCCATCTGCTCCCATTTCAGGAGGCACCACGACGCCATCGCATCGGTCTTTGACGGCGTCATTCGATGCAGGACGGCCGAGAACATGGCGCTGGCACGCTGCGGCTATCCCAGGCACCTCGGCACACCATTATTTACGAGCAAGTGAGGAAGGAGATCAATCGATTCGAGTCAGTACATCCGTATATTTACAACCTCTACGATTTGATACAAAATGTACAGGATGAGGAACTGCAGGAACAGCTGCGGGACCAGATTTTGAACATCGAAAGTGGGTTTAAACCTATTTTTCTTGTATGTTTTTACCTTTATTGTCTTCCAGATGCATTTGTAAATAGTCAAGAATGGACTCTCTGCCGCACAATCAATGAAATCCGCCTCGGTGTCGTTGGCCACATTAACTCCGGCAAAACTTCCCTCGTCCACTATTACCTTACCGGCGCCTTTTCTCCCGAAGCAAGTCCCGAAGGTGGCCGATTCAAGAAGGCCGTTATTTTCAATGATCGCAGCCATTTGATGCTCATCCGGGAAGAAGGCCGTACTCCTCCAACAGCTGAGGTTCGTCGAATTCTTCTTCCTTGTCCGTTGCAATTGCGGTTCAATTTTTCCTTCCACATCTTTTTTATTTTATGACGTGCCGTCTCCCCATATGCTAAACCACATTTTTTTCAGTTTTCCCGCTGGCTTGACGGCGTTCTCGTTGTGTTCGCCCTCGATTCCCGAGAGTCGTTTAATCTCGCTCTCGATTACTATGAAATGATCCAACAATTTCGACCATTGAATCGCGTTCCGGTTATTCTCGTCGGTACGCAGGACACCGTTTCATCCACGACCATGCCACGAGTTATCACTGAAGAGGAGGGCCGAAGTGCGGCCATGCGATTTAACATGCAAAACTATTTCGAAACCAATGCCACATATGGGCTGAAAGTTGATGAAGTTTTTAAGGAGGGTACGTATAATTTTTAACGCATTTGTTTATTCCGTTTTCCCCCTCATCCCATTTCCGTTAGTCCGGAAGCTTAATGTATGCGCCACCCGCGCTCTTTTTTCCAAAATCAATACGGTTCTGCCTAGTTGGTGTTGTATTCTCTTTTTTGTGCCTTGTCACTTTTCGCATTTCGTGTCCGCCCCTGGACTTTATTGGATTTGTTGAGTATGCCCTAGGGCGTATAGATGAATCAATTGAGAGATGCACCGCTCAATATTTGGCCTTAGTTTATTGGACTCATTGCAGCGTACGAACGAATTCTCCAGCTGCGGGGCATGAATCGCACGAGTGAACGTCAATTCCAAGCAAGTTTTTGAATGACTGTTTTTGCTGCCGAGCGATGACTAATTACATGGTTTTAGGAACCACAACACCTGTCTGATCATCGCGGGTCGTATCATCAGCGTTCAATGTCGACTCATTTGACTCATCGCGACGGCATGGTCGATCCACGCATTGCTCCACTTCCGCCACCGAAAATGATTTCAATGTATCCGCCGACGGGTGGCGGATATTCGCAATTCTCGACAGCTGCCCCCACGCACAGCCATAACAATCTGGCTACTACTCATTCCATTCCCCAAAATGCTTACTTCCGATCTTCATCTTCATTACACCCGCTTCATCCACAAATCGAGCATTGGAATGGCAATGCCAATGACTCTTTTGACGGATCAATTGGAGCATCTGTGTCGTCGACGACTTCGTTACAGCCGTCAATTGGGATCGCTTCCACGAGTCACTTGCCAACACCGACAAGTACGCCAACTACTCAGCGGAAGAATAGGAGGATTTCACACTTATTCGTAAGTTTTTGGCCTTTAATAATCAAAAGACAGCGTAATTATCGAAATTGTTGTTTTAGCGAAGTGGTAACAAGAGCAACAACAACACCAACCACCCTGATGGTCGCGCGTCAATGAGTTCGGAATGCAGTGTCGGTCCTGGGCGCTTGATACCCATTAAGCAAGGCACTTTGTACAAACGTAGCAGCAAGGCGCTTAACAAGGAATGGAAGAAGAAATACGTTTGTCTGCATACTGATGGCCGTCTTACATATCACCAAAATCTTCGGGTTAGTTTTGCTTTTTGCTTTTTCTTGCTGTCGTTACGTTAGATATTCTTATAGGATTACATGGCAAAGACCCCCGGAAAGGAAGTCTATCTCGGCCTTGCTACCGTTCGACTATCAAGTCGATCTCGCCCCAAGTCCAAATCAAAACCTCCTCCACCTGCTGTCCCGACCACTACTAATGGCACCACGACCACCAACGGCAAAGAAAACATGAATCCACCGTCCGATGAACCCCGCAATGGCATGTCAACTCCTGGAGACGCAACTTCTGGTGGCAGCGACGATCAGGCCCAATTTGCTTTGCTGACTTCGACTTCCTCAAGCTATGTTGCGACGCCAATTCAGCCTGGCTCGAGCGTAGCTACCACAAACAGCACCACTACCATCAGCTCGAATTCTGGTAACCCTGCGACGAACTCAAAGAAGAAGCGGCCCGGACATAGGCGGCTGAGCAACATGGGCAAAGATGACGAGTTGGACACCGAGTTTGAGATCATTACGAACGATCAGAAGCGTTGGGAGTTCTCTGCCGCCAGCGTCGAAGAACGTGACCAATGGGTTGCTATGATCGAACACCAGATCGAAAGGACACTCCAAGGACAGCTTTCGCAGAAGGAAATGACGAATCTGACTTGCTGCTCAAGCGAGGAAGTTCAGGCGCTACGTCGGATTAGCGGAAACAACGTATGTGCGGATTGTAACCAGCCTAATCCTGACTGGGCGTCATTGAACTTGGGAACTCTCATTTGCATTATGTGTTCCGGAATTCACCGCAATCTGGGATCGCATATTTCAAAAGTTCGCTCGCTAGAACTTGATTCATGGCCTGTCGAATACGTTGCTGTCCTCCGTGCCGTCGGCAATGAGCTTGCAAATCGGATTTTCGAACACAACGCGCCAAAGGATCGAAAGCCACAGCCGAATTCGCCGCAAGATGTCAAGGAAAATTGGATCAAGCTGAAGTACGAGCAGAAACGCTTCCTTCCGCCTATCCCTGTCGACAGGACCCTGAATGCCCAGCTTCTCGATGCCGTCATCCAGCGAAACATGGCCTCACTCTTGAATGTCTTGCCGCGATGCAGTGAGAAGGATATCAACGCGTGTTTACGCGCCAATGATAAGCGTACTATCCTGCATCTTGCATGTTCGAGCGGTTCTGTCGAAGTCTTGCAGCTTTTGATTTGGGTTAGTCTTGTTTTTGAGTTAAGCCTGTTATTCTGTTAACCCTTTTGTTTTTAGTACAATGTTGACATCTATGCCCTCGACGAAAAAGGTCACTCTGCCCTCTGGCACGCTGAGCAGTCCGACGCAATCGATTGCCGAAATCTTCTGCTCAACGCTGGCTTAGCCGAAAACTACGGTATGGACGGATCAGCAAGTGCTAGTCAAACAGGCTCAACCAACGCTTATCCGCCTTCGAGCAGCACCAGCAATGAATCCTATTATCCGAAGAATTACTCCAAAAAGGCCTACTCCGACTGGCAGCCCTCAGCCCTAAGCGACGGTCTCGATGAACGGTGCCATCCTACTGCCTACCTGTCTCGACCAATGCCACCACCCATTCCGGGACACAGTCGAACGACAAGTCATACAGACAGCTTACCATCCAGCGCCATTTGATGGTTTTACTTACGGGTCACCCACTTCTCATTTTTTAACTTCTCCGTCGTAACATTTGATTCATTACGTTTATTTTACTTTATTTTTTATAACCCAACTTATGTTTCACTTTCGCAACAAGTTGTTGCTGCTTCAATCAGTGCGTTGTGGCCGTAAACTTTTGAAAACTAACACCGCTTACTGGCCTTTTCTCTCACCTCATCCCAATTGCTTTTTTTGTTTTACTACCTTTTTACTTTTTGTTACTTTTCTCACGGCTTCACCTGCAATGCGCGCATTGAATGTACAAAGTGCCGATTTTTTCCGCAATCGCATATTTATTGAATGATGAATGGTCTTGGCAGTGTGCCGAATTATCATGAAGTTGTTTCGTAATAAATAATAAACTTTTTACACGCCGCAGATGGATGCATGGAAGAGGTTGATGTCGTTTTGTGGGGTTTCGCTTCTCTGGATCCGATGGTGGTCAGCTGAGTGAGCGTGTTCCACAAACAATGCCGGCGGCAATGAACCTGCTTGCGTAAACCAGAACTTCGGAAAGCGAGAAATCCATGGACGCATGCATGGTACGATTGAGCATTGCGCGGACGGATCGAGTCTGGGGGAAATCCTTCTATTTTTGGCCTTTGACCTGGGGCGAGGGAACAGACAAGGAGCTTGGTCATGAAAAAGTGAATGCGGTCGTTGAACTGCCCTTCAGGCAGTCAGTTGGTGGTAGTCATCGACGGGATCTGGAGGAATAGCGTTATTGGAGTCACGAACAACGGAGATCCGCGGGATGAGGGAGAATAAAAGAAAAGGCCAGAGGCCCTTTTTTGGAGAGCCTCCAAAGCACTGCCGCGACCCGAGGCCCCAACACAATTGGCCGAGAACGAACGCGCAGACAGCTGACTGACACTGTTCACATACGGACGGCTGGCTACGGGATATGTTACTACAGACAATTGACGGTGACTTTTTTGCACCTTCGGCTTCGTGTTCCAGTGTTACTGTTGCTTTTGTCTCCTTTCAAGGTGGTCGTATCGACAGGCTGGCTAAACGCATGATGATGGAGTCGTTGCTCCTCCCCGGAGAAGGTGCTTCATGAAAATTACGGTTTTTCCGACAAGAACAGACATATACTTGTTCCTCGACCGAAGTGGGGCTTCAGTCTTCGTCTAAAGTTTGTATCTCTCACCCCTGCCTGTCCGGCTACTGATATCCTCGTGTTTAGCAAAAGTTGAGCTTGTTGCGATTGAACGATTTCACAGGCGTCTCCACTTTGTGCGCGCCGAGGCGAAGTTCTCCTCCTTCACGTCAAGCAGTGATTTGAAACCAGTTTCGACGTGATCGCGGCCTTGCGCCATCCGGTTGCCGACATCATCTGAAAGCGGCCGGGGGAGAGGGAAAAGAAGGCGCCCTTCAGCGAAAAAAAGGGGAGAGTCGTTGTTGACGCCTTCCGACGACCGACCGACAGACGTCTTCACGCCGTTAGCCTTCTTCTCGTCCAGCCCTTGACCATGCAGCTGTGCAAGGCCGTTGTCGACATCTGAAGACACACGACGACAAAAGCCTGCTTTGCTTTCGATTATCCGACGTGTGGGGGTGTGTGTCGAGGGCGCAGGAGACTAGACTGATCAGTGTCCTTGGGCATGAGGACATCACAGCGTGGTTTTGATTAATCGGGACATGTTCCATATTCTTCTACTTCTCTTATCAGGTATGAGGAACTTATTTTCACCTATTATTTACCCTTACTGATAGTTATTTCAGTCGCCTTCTACGGCATCCACGCTGAAGTCCTCGGTCTCTCACTAACCGATGAAGATTTTGCGAACGCTGACCTTCTGAGCAAAGATGACATGTTTGGCAATGGAATGCCAATTGAAACCATTAACGGCTACAAATCAGACATTCGAGAACCAGCCGGCCTCAAAAAGCGATTCAGACGAAATGGTGTTAGCCGCCCCACTAAACTGTGGCCACATGCCAGAATCCCCTACGCTATTTCACCACACTATAGCACCCACGAGCGCGCACTTCTCGCGCGCGCCGTCAAACAGGTTGGTAGTCGGTATCTCCACCCGGAAGCTTAAGTTCAATCAAGATAAATCACTTTCAATCTTAATCCCCCTTTCAGTATCACGATAAAACCTGTGTTCGGTTTGTGCCACGAGCTCCCGGAGAGGGTGACTACTTGTTTATCGGAAAAGTCGATGGCTGCTTCTCCGAGGTCGGTAGAACCTCCGGCGTCCAAGTACTGTCGCTCGATAATGGCTGCATGGAATACCCAACGATTATCCATGAAATGATGCACGTAGTCGGCTTCTATCACGAACACGGTACGGTAATCCGTCATAATCCACTTTTTATTTCTTTCAACGCGTTCTGTTCTTAACGAAAGTGCATGTACCATTTTCAGAGCGATGGGACCGAGATAACTTCATCGATATCATCTGGCAGAACATTGATCGAGGTAGACATCCATAAATTGCATCAAAACCCGTTACCAAAGCTGAAGTATATCCTTTTAGGTGCCCTCGACCAGTTTGGAAAAGTCGATCTTAGCAAGACGTCGTATTATGGACAACCATACGACTACAAATCCATCCTGCATTACGACAGTCTAGCGTTCAGCAAAAACGGCTTCCCCACCATGTTGCCGAAGAAACCGGGTCTTGCTTCCACCATTGGCAACGCGAAGGACTTTAGTGAAGTCGATTTAGCTAAGATTAATCGCATGTATAAATGCAATCGGGCAGAGTTTGGTGGTCCTTCACCAAGTCCAGCAAAAGCACGGGTAAGTGATTCATGCGTTCATCTGGTCAACTTTTTTCCCCGTTGGCTCACACCCAACATAAACCGTTTTTTTATCACACTTTTACAGGTTTCCCCAATTTACGCCCCACCACCATGGAAAAACGTGAACCGACTCAACTTTGAAGGACACACATTCTTCGACGATGACAACAAAAAGACGACCACACAAAGTCCAAACGGAGGTACGCGTTAATAAGCTTTCTAACAGCCTAATAAAACTAAAATTTTACAATTCTTTATTAACCAATTAATCAATTAATGACTTTTTAGTGTGCGAAGACAGAATAACCGTTTGTTGGTGGACACAGGATAGGTGTCTATCGCCTAACATTTACATGATGATGAAGTCATTATGTGCCAAAACGTGTCGCTTCTGTACATAACAACTGATAACTAGGATTCGATCTGCGTGTTAATTGTTTGTGTGTCGAGAAAGTTGTATAACACAATTCAATACGAGTAACTCATATTGACAGTATGCTGTTTTGTTTGTATATTTTGAACATTTTGTAAATTTCTTGTTGTAAAAAATGTGATAAATTTAGTTTATAAACCGATGATGAACCATAATGTTATGCTAAAGCACTAAAAATCAAAGAATCTTTGCCCATTAAAAAAGTGAATGGGGAAAGCATTAATGTGCAAAAAGGGAGAAGAAGCGATGAATGCCCGTGGTCATAAAATGAATGAGAAAAATACGCGAACGCCATCAGCGTGAAGTGAAGCAGGTGCTTTTATTGCCTGTGGTCGAGCATTCCGGTGGCGATGAGAAGGTTACAATGTCATGTCAGACGACGCTCTAGACAGTTTTCAAAGCGTTCCATTAATCAAGTGAAAGCTGTCTGCAGAATGTCGAGAGTAAAACAATACTACGCAACCTTTACAATAGAAAAAAGTAAGCAATTTGTTCGCTCAATCATAGAACGGCTACATTATTCCCACTTTTTTGCCTTTGTCAAAGCTTCGGCGCCATTTTCTACTATGACCCCTGTTACGCGGTGTCTCTTCCGACCGCTTGCGTCCACCTTTCAGTTGACGTGCCCTTTCAAGCTGCTGTTGCGCTCCTTTCACACTATGTATACCCCCGGCTGCGGCGGAAATGCTGCGCAAGTCTCTCAGGACTGTCATTTAGTCCACTTTTTTCTCCTGGCAATCCAGCTTTATCGTGCTTTTTACTAGCATAAGTGACTAACATCGGGTTGATACTTTGCCATGGGCTGTATAAATGCCAATCACGTGTGTAAATATGGAAAATAGAGCTTACCGGGGATATTGTTTATGGTTTTCGTTGCGCGAGGGGGAATAATAACTACACGCAAACACTTTTTGTTAATTGCCATGTTAAAGACCACCCTTTTTAACAATACTGTTTTGATAAAACTTATTTTCGCTGTTTCGACTTGCCTTCATTCATTTTTTGACCTTCATTCATAAAAAACTGCCAGTCTTACGCTGTTTTTTTTTCCAGAGGAGGGGATTGATTGTTATGTGTACTCCAATTCTTATGCACGTTGTCCTTCGCGTTCCCTCACGGATGTTCTCACATCCTCGGCCCAAAAACGTTTTTTTAACGGTTTCGCTATGAAAATGTCCTCTATCCCTCGGCTGGTTTGTTGGAAACACAAAAAGCACAAGACACTGTCTTTGTATTAAAAAACTTCACTCACGCGATCTATTTTTTCTGTGTTTGAGCGTTACAGTACCCTTTATTACTACTTATTGAAAAAAGTGCCCCCAAGTATCACTGTCCACTCTTTTGTAACCCGTCTACCCCTAACGCGTGCTTCATGTGACGCGTGCCCCCAACCAATCAATTCCGCATTCACTGCGCAACAGAAAGCACTATAACGCGGGTCTCACCACGAAAAACCAGTTGTCGCGTGCTTGCACCAAGGACGCTAGTGTAGTTGTGTGTCTCATGTTCATGTGGTCATTGACGTTCAATATATATTTCTTTGCGAAATGTCCACGGTTGGTTTAATGGATTCATTTCAGATTGTCAGATGAGTCTACTGTAACTGTAGAATGGTTCATAAAAAAGGGGAACCAGAACCCCAAGACAGTTCAGTGGCAGTAGTCGAAGAGAAATCTGATGGAAAGCTAACTGCCCGCGAAAAGGAACTCATCGCGCAGAAACACAGTGAAAACGTTGCAAGTAGCACCGTCACGGATAAGCAACGAAGGATAAGTGATGAAACTGGTGAAATTCCGGAAGAGCATGAAATTGATCATCCTCCTGAGCGACAGGCGGTTTTGACCGTCACAGCGGAATATGATGAGCTACCTGTACGTTTTGTTATAACAAGAATTCACCAACTAACAGTGTGATTAAATCATAACATTTAAGCTCAAAGAAAAAGGAAAAAAGGGCAAACCATCACACCGTTACCACGAATATGCGTATGAAAAGCCAATGTTTGTGGAGCCGAAGATTGACAACAGGATATTTGAGATACATTTGGGCGATGTTAATGATCGAGATTACCGGTGCGACGAAATGGTATGGATTTGGAAAGGATCTAACATAATTACAGTGAAACTTGTAGGACTTGAAACTTATTGCTCGTCTAAACAAGTATCTGCACGGAAAAGATTCGAACTATAAGCTCACTGAAAAAGATTTCGAAGTGATGATCACCCGGCTGGATCGTGCGGCGCTGCAACAACATTTCATTCAAAAGAAATGGAAGGGCGTGTTTTATCTGCGTCCTGATCATTTCGAGAGTAACTGCAACGTTTGCAAGAGTACCATAGTCTCGAAATCTAACCGCTTGTTAGAATGCTATGTTTGCCATATTGTTGTTCATCAGGTACTAAAAACCACCAAAAACATTAACATCATATATAAGCTTCCATTATAGGAGTGTTACGGTGTCCCGTGCCAGCCGATCGCTCCATGGGTGTGCCGGGTTTGTAACATCTTACCGACTAGCCGCCCGCAATGCGCATTATGTCCCCTAGATTATGGGCCTCTGAAGCAGACAACTGATATCCGTTTCGTTCACGTATCATGTGCCATGTGGACCGACGGTGTAGCGATAAATATGAATCAGCATCTTGAACCTGTCGAAGTCATGGAAAACTTTGAAGTTACAACCTGCCAACTGTGTGACCTGCGATATGGAATCACAATTATGTGTGATCAGGAAACATGCAAAACACACTTTCACGCATCCTGTGCCGAACTTGCGGGTTGCCAGATGGAAACTGTTGTAAATGGTGACGGTAATAACGTTGTTCGTCAAGTTTTTTGCTTTGAACATGGTCAGTCAACTGGTGAAGTTAATCTTGCCGTAATCAAACATAAGGTTAGTTAGTCGTACAATTTGAAAACCTAAACATGTAGCAACGTTTAGATCAAAGAACACATCAGAGCAGGAACTGAACCAAGTAAGCCCATGGTAGCTGAAATAAAAGATCACCGGTAAGAATGAAAAAAGCACTGCCACGCCTACTAAATTACTTAAATTTTAAATTAATACGCTTACAGCAAAGCGATGAACCCAACTCGACAAAAGATTGACCACGAAATTCTCGATTTCCTGTACTGCAACTACATGCGTCGCCGAACGCAGAACAACGGCAAACTGCTGTCCATTCGCCTTGCCGATCTTACTGATAAGGTTTATCGCATTCGATGTGCCCTTCTTAACGGGAAGCTTGTCAATGAAATGCCCGATGCCTTCCGATTCCGCGATAAGCAGTGCTATGTTCCGAACCTGATCTACGATAATTTTGACACTTGGCGTATCGCGCCCTCGTCAAAGGCAATGTTGCCAAGCACGCAAACTGCCCTTTTCACTGCTAATTCAATGCAGTCTCTTCTGGTAGTTTTCTACAAGTTCCTGAAAGATGTCCATCTGCTGGATAAGATTTCGGAATGCAACTGGCAGAAGTACATGCCGATGAATATTGACACATTTGGCAATAAGTCGAAAAAGAGTAAGAAGATCAAAACCGAGAATGACGACGAAAAAGAAGAGGAAGGAAGGATACAAGCAGGAGACGTGATCGGGTTTCTGTCGTACTGTTCAATGCCATATGATTATTTGATCGGGATCTTCATTGCTGGATTGATTTTTTTGGATGAAAAAGAGGTAAAATTCTGGTACTAGTTTACAGTATTTGAATAAATTGTAAACTTTTAGGAATTCACAAAGATAAACACAACTGCCATAACCCCAATGAACCTTACCATCATGTACGAAAAGTACCTAACCAAGCAATACAGACTCCTCCATGACGTTTACGACGACTTCCATTTGATGATGAGTCTAGTCTACAAAGGCAATCCTACCGGTGACCGTCTCAAATACGTACAAGCCTTCGAAGACGCCGCTTGCTACATCTTACTGAGTCCAACGTACCTCGAAATCTACCGTTCCTTCCTGACGGAGTTGAACTTACAAAATCCAGACGAAACCTCCCGCATTTTCTACTACCTCTTCAACAAATTTGACCCAGAATTCGAAATACCAGCAAATGAGAGATGCCGCAATCTACAAGCCATGTCGATCCTCGCCAAGTTTATCTACAAATGTTGCAGTAAGGAAAAACTAAGATCACTTCCAATTTATTACATGGTCAAAAAGCTTTACGAACGACGAGCTGTTTTGCCTGACTTTGATATTGCTACATTTAAATTTCTTCCACAACCAAAATATGGATTCAACATTGCATTTAACTTGCGATTCTTTGCGTTGAGACGTCACTTTTTCCATCCGAAGAAAGAATTCGGACGCGTCTCTATGGAATATGTCAGCACGATCATCAAAGAAAACCTAAAATCGCTAGGTTTTGATCTGTTTCCTGGTTCAACTACAATTGTAAAACGGGCCGATATTGCTCAAGAAATCGCTGATAAAAAGCAAGTAAAAGGTGACTTGCTTTTAGAAACGTATGAAAGAACAAAGAAGTTAACACTCATAATTTCAGTACTGCAACCGATTAAGATCGATAAGAACGAAATGAGAAATTTCGATGCCAAACAACAGCTATGTAAAGAGAAAACTTGTCACCGAAGCGGTCATCCTCTTTTCACCCCGAGCAATGTCCAAGCTAAAAACTTTGGCCACAATACTCTAGTCATCGTAGAAAAGTGTTCCCTTGGAAAGAACATTGCCGGACGTGCCATCGACGTCGACATCTACGAAAACAAGTACGGTCCAATCGCGCTGAAGTACATCCGATGCAGAGTGCTGGTTGAATTCACTATGATGACCTTTCACAACGAAAGCGATGAAACACGCATGGACACTACAATGATAACACTGTATGTTGTAAAATATGGTTCCAATGTTTCAAAAGTAACATTTTCAGCGAATCCATTCCCTGGGAACAAGTATCCGCCGCCTATCTCCCAGAAATCCGTTATTACCTAAAGCAATACGAACAACACTGGGCGGAGTCCCCGACTATTCAAAGCATGAAGTCAATGATAAAATGGTACGACACCGCAAAACACGATGCAAAATACGACTTCGTGAAAAACGACGAATTCCTGGTTTGGGGTGAAGGTGAATTTGCTCAATCGTCGTCGGAATCGGAAGGCGAAGAATCTTCGACTCAGTCAGACGTCACCATGGAATCTGATTACGATCGCTAACTTAATTTAATTTAACTTATAACAACTTAATTTATTAACCAATGTCTGTATATTTGAACAACTGTTATTTTGCATTTTTCGGGTTTCGATTTGCAAAAATCGATCTCTGGCTGTCATCGAAAATTCGATTCAACGCAAACTTCATATCGGTTATTGTTTCTATCTAATCTGTATCGTAAAGCCGTTTCTGTTTTATATTGTTTAAGTCACTTTCTTTTTGTAAACCACTGTTAAAGACCTACTTCGGTACAGACTAATGATAACAGCACAATCAGATCTCAGGGTGGGGGTGGTCTTCGTAGGGCTCAAAGTAGGCCTGGACATCCTTGTCAGAAACTTCGGAAAGTTTGTTGGGCTTCCACTTCGGGTTACGGTCCTTGTCGACGAGGATGGCGCGGCAGCCTTCGTGGAAGTCATGGCCGGCCATGAAGTGTTGTCCGAGCTGGTTCTCCATCTTGAGGCAACCGGCGAGATCGAGTTTGGCACCACGCTTGATCTGCTCCAGGGTTACTTTCAGCGATGTGGGGCTCTGGAAAGACATGGGTTATGCCATCATACGATATAAATGACAAAGACATACCATAGCCAGCAACTCCTTTCGAAGATTCTGCGAGAACTCATCCTTGTGGGTACCCAACTTCTCAACAATCTCTTCGACAGATTGCGCATCAAAGGCAGTGTTGATAGTGTCAAGGTGGGGGTCCAGCGAGAAAGATGGCTTCTTAGCGGAAAATTTGTTCAAAACACCGTCAACATCGCTGACAGAAGGCGAGGAAGAAGTCACAGCGGCAAGGGCGGATTCAACTTCATCGAGATTTTTGGATTCAATCTGAAGTATTATTACTTATAAAGCTTGAAACAATCAAATAACTTATAACCTACATAATGAGTAGCCAATCCAGCATGAACAGCATCGGCCCCCTTGAGGCGGTACCCGCTCAACCCGAGGAAGAGGCCAAGCTTGCCCTGAAGGCGGGACAAAAAGTACGATCCACCGACATCGGGGAACAATCCCAAAGCGGTTTCCGGCATAGACAATACAGTAGTTTCAGTCGCAACACGGAAAGTGCCGTGAACCGATACGCCGACTCCCTGAAAAGTGTATTCATTGATTTCATATTTTAAAAATATCAAAAGTTATAAAAACGTACGCCACCCATAGTATAACCCTGAATAAAAGCAACATAAGGCTTTTTGTATGTACCAATAAGATGATTGAGTGTGTATTCTTTGATGAAGAACTCGCGGTGAATACGGCCATCGGATTTGGCAGACTTTGTGACAGCTAAAATATAATAATAAGTGTTTTACAACCCATGTTAAAAAGCACTTACAAAGCACATCGCCACCAGCGCAGAAGGCCTTTCCACCAGTACCCTTGATGAGAACAATGCCAACGGAGGGGTCGGCTTGCCATTTCTAGAAGAGTGGATAAAAGTATACCTTCAAAAGGACAAGGTAAAACTGTAAAACTTACGAGAAGCTGGGGCGTAATCTGTTCAACCATGTTTTCATTGAGCGCGTTGAGGGCCCTCGGACGGTTCAGACGAACAACACCCAAAACACCTTTGTTGCTGAAGATAACTTCAGGCTCGGGGGTCGAGCTCATGGATCTGACCATCTAAAAAAAATTTGGTTTATTTGATAAAACAAAGGCAAGAAAGATATTCACCTTATGGACAGTCACCGGCTGCTGCAAGACACGACCGATTCGCAACATTGGAAAAGCGTACCACTGAAAGATTGAAACTGTTATTAGAAAGAAAGGGTAAATGAAACAATGCGGCTATCAAACACGCAAAAAACAACGACCATCGAGCACTCTCTGCACGCGTTGATCCCATCCAGTAATCAGACTACAACGAAAGTAGCCGGAGGGGAGGTTTTGGGTCGTTTTTATGCAAAAATGGTTTTCAAAGATAAGATGGACAGGCTCAAGAAACAAATTGTGACACGTCTTTTGATTTTGGTCTTTTTTGACACCCCGATTGACTGATCGCACTGTGGACAAAAAACCAAACGATTCCTTGAACGACTTAGCTAACAGCCAGTAGCGTGTTGTTTGACCTTTTATCAGGATTCAACAACGATATAAAACAGCCCTACCACCAAATAACTCAATAGAAACCATCTTTATTACAATTTCAATCTGATAGACTATCATTAAGGCACTCGCTGAGCATTATAAAAACAAAATTGGCAAGAAACAATGCAAAATGCTACCACGAAACAAGGTTAATAGGCAAAATCTGGCAAAACTGTGAGCAAGGTTAGGTTAGATTTAGAGATAGGTTGATAAACTGACAATATAAAATGCTAGTTTGCTTTGCAAACATAAAAATATGGAAGACACGTCCTGCTACCGGACCAGATTGGACTAATACATGGCTTGACTGTGATTGATTGTCAAGCGGGAAATGCAACTTGCGTCCGCATTCATGGCTGTGAATTACATAATGGCACACCTCTGCTTGGACTTCTTGTTCTTTTTTACGGCTGTGCCGTTGGCGACGCCGGTGTTGTTCTCCTGGAACTGAAATGGCGATATTATTGGGGAAGGAAAGGTATTAGTATGCAAAGCAAACCTCAACGTCTTCATCATCGGCAGGGAAACTCTTTACAATGCGGACGAGCTCGTGGAAGGCAGCATCCACATTGAGAGGCGGAATCTTCGCGGAGGTCTCGATGTAGGGCAGCTTCAGCTCATCCGCGGCCCGACGACCGTCCTCTTCCGAAACACGACGCTGACTCACGAGATCGACCTTGTTCGCGACGAGGAGGACTGGGTATTCTTCGCGATCCTTGACTCGGAGGACTTGCTTGTACAGTTTCTTCGCTTCCGTAAGAGACTGCTCATCTGTGACTGAATAGACGAGAAGGAAGCCTCTTCCGTTCCGAATGTATTGCTCACGCATAGCGGAGTATTCTTCCTGGCCAGCAGTATCAAGAACTGCAAAAATTATATAATAAATATATATAAATGTTATCACTTTTCGACCCACCATCCATAATCACCCAGTTTCCATCGATTTCGCAATGCTGGATATATTGATCTTCGATAGTGGGATCATAGTAGTCCAGGAATTGACGCTGGAAGGGAGCAATTTATCATTAGAAATGAAAAAAGAGCAAAAAGATAAACGAACCTGGAAAAACTGAATCGTCAAAGAGGATTTTCCGACACCGCCTTCACCGATCACGACAAGCTTGTACAGCGGCAGCTTGGCATCCTTCGGGGGACGCTTGGTAGTCATGGCGTGACAGGAATTGCCGGGAGAATGGATATGTAGACCAGCGACGTCTGATGTGAGTCAGTCTATGAACGGATCAATCAGAACGCAGCGGTAATCGCTGCAATCGTGGCCAGCCGCGGCTGACTGCCCTGTCTCGGAGCCTGCGTGCAACGTGCGGTTTGAAGGGGTCTCAAAAACGCGACGGCTCTTTTCAATCGTGTGCGACTGGCTTTTGGCGGCAAGACTACGGGATCAAATCGACAACATAGCCGGTTTGTATCTCCTTATTTCTTTTCTTTAGTCGTTCATATCGTCATGGACGATAACCTCGACAATCCTAGGGGTACACCGACTGAATTTGTGCCGACGAAGAGAGCGAGAATGACGAGTCCGACGACGGCGGAAGAAGTGGCTGATGTTGCCGAGGAGTTTGACCAGCATTTGTAAGCATTTTCACTTTTTGGTTTGTTAATCACAGATATCATTGCAGAACCGTGACCGACTCCTCGACATCCATCGCAGCACGTGCCCTGGCAAAGCAGAACAAGCGAATCATCATATTTGATGATATTTTCTACTCCCCGGGCAACCGTGCCGTTGGCTGTCGCATCGAAGACGATCCGGCAGAGAGCGCCCTCGAGCCTACGAATGATGAACTTACGACGCAATTCCTCCACCAATACAAGCACATCCCAGATTGCAGTTTTGAAGTCTTCACGTCAGAATGGTATCAACAGATGTCAGCTTACTTCATCGCGCCTTCGAACGAGGATCCGGACACCATTGATGCCGATTTCGACCTGCTGAAAGCCCAGTCTGACCACATTGAACGGATATATGAGCACGTCGATGACGGTATTTTGGACACACATGCCCGGATTACTGTCGATCCGAAAGAGGATTCCTTTTTCTCTAGAAACTGGAATTTCCCGTCCGTCGAAGCGCTTTCCGATCACCTGCAATCGGCTCTCACGGAAGATGCCACCCTGGTCCCCGTTTGCAACATCGATTACAACGTTGCGGCATCTGACCGTGCCACGCGACCGCCAAAGGCTCCGATATTTCTGCCTGATAACAACTTCTACTCACACACTGCCACCATATCGGATGGAAGAACTACCTATGTCGACAAGCGTAGCCGAATCTATTTCACGATTCTCAGCCCAGATGCCGTGTCCCAAGTAAGAAACGAAACCCACTGGGAGCCGAAGGGGAAGCCCAACTTTGAGAAGGAGTTTGAACGGTTCCACAGTTATTTGGAATACCTGGATTTCACTCCGATGTCCTTCTGCTATGTCAACAAAGGTGTCCTCGAAAGTGCCTTCAGGCATTACAATCCGGATCTGCTACTGGATAACACGACCCGCTTTTTGACCGACAAGCATTATGGCAATGATGAATGGACTCGATGGATGTTCGACGTCGTTGAACAGTACTTCAAGGGCGAATACGAAAGCGAAGTGAATGGATTTGCTGAAGATATTTCCCGCTTAATCAATGGAGTCGATCGATTAGATATCGCGACGGCAGTCCAGAATCCATTCACCGGAAATGAGGACAAAGCGAACGTGGAGCGATTACCATGTAAAGGGTTGGCAGTCCGGCATTCGCGACACTATAATACTCGACCTGTGCCTCTCAAGTTCCGTGGTGCCATCAGCAATTTCGAATTCGCAGTGCAGGATAAGAGTTATCTGAATAAGCCGGCCATAGAGGAAGCCTTGTAAGTTTGTCACAATCGTTTTTTGATTCATTATTTGACAATCGCTCATTTTCAGCAACAGCCTTTGTCTCCGATATGCCCTGAGGCGATGGGATGCCAACAACGACGACAGTTTCGCCAACTACTTTTTCCAAAGCCTATTCCAAGCTGGTCCAAACCGATTCTTCTACTTTGAAGTGTTACGGATGCTGTTCTGTGCCAAAAATAGTCTGGACACCCAGGAAGTGACGATTTTGATGGAGGTTCAGAAGACGTTTGACGAGCCGCAATCTTCTTACGTGAGTCAATTGAAATTCCATTCATTTGTTAAGTTTTGGTTTCATTTCAGCATCTGATGCTCGCCCTCAACCACTTGCGATCCAAAAACTACGAACTCATGGAAGAAGAGATCTACAACTACACCTATGCCATTCGATACGGACTTCGGATATTCCACACTCCTTTCACTGATAATTACGAAGATTTCTACGACATGCGGCTTGATATGAACTTCCATTTGAACTATGCTGCCATGTTGTCTATCACATTGAACTTGGCTGGTGTCAATAAGTTTGTTTTCAACTAACTTAAAGGTTGTTTAATCAATTTTGTTACAGTATCCGTGCCTACGAACTCGCCCAAAACATGATCAACTTTGAAACGCATCCAACTTCCCTTGATGACGCCCAATTCTGCCTTGCTTTGTATGTTCAGACAAAGTTGAAGGTACTAAACATCTACGACTACAGTGATGAGGGTGCACTATTTTCCGCCAATTCTGATTGTAGGTTTGACTGTTTTTGAGGTTTTTCTACAAACTTTGAGTACTTTCAGTCGCCAAGTACGCTACCACGTTGAATCTCTTTGAATTGGAGACGATCTCCGAGAACTACATCGGCGACATGCAAGCACATTACAACAAGGACACGAAGGCGTTATCCCGGATAAGTCTGCTAATTCATCGTTATCTCATGGCAGAGTGCTTATCGTTGGCTTACTTCACGATTTCTGGAAAGCACGAAGCTTCTGAAGAGTATGTTTCATCCTTTTCTTGCTATTTTGATGTCATTTGATCCCCTTTCAGCATGAAAGTAGTCGAAGGCCGTCTGGAACAATACAGCTATTGGACTATATTCAATACCACTGTCAACAGCGTAATGAAGGTTGTTGCTCGATCGCATGCTCTTGCCGCTGGCAACCTTATCTGTCCGCGCGGTTTGCCAGTGATTGATGACTTCCGTGCCATCTTACCGGATCGGCATGAGGTTCCGGCTGAAGCTTTGGTGAGTTTATCGACCTGTTTTGATTCAAATTTATGTTTTTGTGGTTTTAGGTCTGCGAAGTCATCGCAAACGCCTACGAATACGCCTACACCGGCATGTTTGAAGAAGCCCTCCATCACCTCAACATGTTCAGAATCAAGTACGGTAACTACTTCGTCGGCAATAACAACCTTCGCGTAGCCTATGACACCCTTTGTTTCGATGCATGCTTCTTCATTGATGCTGCCGACGAGGATGACGTGCAAGATGCCCTTGATGATCTGTATGTCACCTGCCCGATCGAAGGATTGTTCCGTGAGTCGCAGTGGCAGATGTTCAGCGGAACTGTTTCAAAGAAGAACGTCCAACGATTGATGTGGATCAGAAATGTGTGTGTCCAATCGAAGCTGTATCCACTCATTCAAGTTCGGTATGTTACATTGCCTCTTTTAAAAAATTTAAAGGTTTGTCAATTTCAGTGCCACGATTCTCCTCGGCCAATCCATGATAGCCGAAGCCCAGTACGACATGGCCATTGCTGAGCTGAATAACGCCAAGGAACTTGCCACTCACTTCGGATATGAGGCCCTGCTGTTCGCCATCAACCGCCGAATTGCCTCTGCCCTCTTCCTCGACGGTCAACACGATGAGGCGACTGAGCTTCTCGAAAGGTGTCATCCCGACGAGGGCCGTGTAGCACTGCCAGAGATCGAAATTGGCTTGTATCACTACCTCCTTTTCCGTTGTTACGAATTGAAGCTCAATGAGCCTGAATCAGATGACAAGCCACATGTTCACATGCCAAGTATGCATTCTGTTTCTTTTAGTTTTTCGGTTTTTAATTGGATTCTTTTCAGTCGCTACCGTTTCCGCCATCCTCGTTGATGCTCTCATCGCTTTGGAACGGTACCTCTGGATCTATCACACCGTACTTGTCGAAGCCATGGAGTATTGTCGAGTCATCGAAAGCGAACCGGTACTCGATGAGGATGGCAACGAGGCTGAATCCAACTCGTATGCTATGGAAGCTATCCACGAACGATTCGATGAAGTCTTCCCTCTCCTGTCACTAAACTTCAGTCGCCCTAAGGATTTGAAAGAGTTTGAAAAAATTAAAATCGCCCATAAGCGTAACATTCCTTGTTTGTAAAACTAATTTACAGTTCCTTACGGGTTTTAAACTAATGTTTGTATTGTATTTTTGTAATTTTGTCATTTTGCACACATAGTTTGTACTGTATACTTGTTTTAAAGAACATAAATTTGAGATACCAGTTTATTTCGCAATTTTACCAGTTTGTGAAAACATAAGTTACTAAGTCTACTACAGAAATGATGTCAAAAAAAGTGAACGGATTTATTCCCTTTCACGGGCGGCAGCGGCGGCGGCAGCCTTCTTCTCAGCAGCCTTCATAACAGATTCTTTGGTGCGGACAATCAAGCGGAAGTCTTCCTCGTAAGGCTTGTCCGGTTTGTGAATGACACGAGACAGCGGATGGTACATGATGCAGGTGACTTTGTTGTGCCACTTGATTTTAGGGATAGTCACGGGCGGAATCTTTCTCTTCTTGTCGTCCTCCGGCTGCAGACTGATGACGGATTCGACCGTGTTAGCGAACAAGAAGGTGTCACGAATAAAGAGCTCGTCGTCTGTCTTCATCATGCTGATCGGACCATATGGAATGAACTCGATCTTGTTAAAGGGACGCGTGGCCAGGATCTTCTCGCCATTGCACACCTTTTCCAGAACTTCCATGTCGACGGGCAGATCCTCTTCGCTCATGTCGTCATTCTCGACGTTCGACCAGACGGGCTCCTTCTTGGCGTTGCTCTTCCAGATGCAGTCCCAATACGGATTGCGGAAGTCGTATTTGCGGACCTTCTTTTCTTCGGGCTTGGCGGTGGATTCGGCAGACGGCTTCTTCTCGTGCTTGGTTTTAGCCGCCGGTTTGTCTTTGACGTCCTTGTCTTTGTCTTCGCTATCGTGCTTCTTCTCCTCATCAGACTTCTTATGAGTTTCACGGGTCGTGCGAACAGAGTGATCCGGAAGCATCGAGTGATCGGTTACAACGGCTTTTGCCACAACCGTCTTCTTTTCTTTCGGCCTGTAAAGAAACAACCCTCAAACTGTTGAAAGTAAAACAGAAACAACATACTTGGCCTCGATGACACCCTTCTTACGACCGATCCAAGTGGCGTACTTTGCCTTCGGCCGAATAGCGAGGTAATGCGCCTTGCGTTCGCCAAAGCCCATAGCCAGCCGACGGCGCTTCGGGAATGCATCGTCGCCAACACGCAGGATACCGACTTTCGGCTGGTAGGTGCGCAGAATCTCGGCTTTGCGATACTCGACGTAGTTTTTTTCTTCTTCCTTGGCCTCTTTTCGGGCATCCTTTCGCGATTTCATACGACCGACGGCACTTTCGAGTTGAGCACCGGTGTAGACGGGCTTGCCATCGGGACCCAGGGGACTCTCGACGTTCTTCTTGCGAGCAAAGCGACCGCGTTTCGTCTGGACATAGCCGGTTTCAACCGGGCTGCGGTTCGCTAAAAGTTAATGTCAAACTAGGCTTAATTTTATATATGTAAAAAGCGAGCTTACTTCTGTCTGGCATTTCAACATCAACGGGCGAAGATCCGCCTTCAGTCGGCTTCGTCGGACCGCTGTGGGATTCGTTGCTGTTGCTCTTGGAGTTGAAGACGCGCTTGAAGAAACCCATCGTCGAGGTGGAGGCAGAGACGTGTCAGATGCACCGAAAAGAGGAAGAACGCTTGAATGAAGGAATGGAAGAAATTAGGGGCGTGAGTTCAAGTATGCAAATTTCAATGCAAAATAGGGGGACAATCAAAACTCTCGCCTTCATCAAGGCCGACTCATTCATTCATCGCAGTCTCAATCCTCCTGGACGGTACGCTTTTGGTTCTCTCTCCAAAAAGCAGTGGATCCGCTTCAACGTTTTTAGACGTCGTTTACAGGTTAGTTTTGTATTGTCTTTGGAATTTTTCGTTAGCATCACAAGTTAAAAAGGCAAGTACTTTTAGTAAGATTTATGGTTGATAGTTAGGCATTAAAACACTCCGCGCTACCTTTCTTTTTGATTAAAAAAGTTTTAAAATTTTGTTTTGCTTTTTTTTTACTTTGCAATTTCTGCATAAAAATTCGTCCTTACACATCACTGGCAGTCACAACAAACACTGACTGCCTTTTGTACTAGCCCATTTCGCTTCGAATGTTTCGGATCAACATTCCGATGACCACGGTTAGGTAACACGTTTCATCGGTCGTAGATCAGAAGCTTCTCGAGTCCTGCAAAATGGGTTTGTTTGATATGTTCAAAGACCGAAATATGTTGTCGTTTTTCTTTCTGAATGGAAGAGCAACTTTCGTCAGGACTTGGTTGTTTACGCTCCCTTCCTCTTGCAATGTAGAGGCCGACCCTACGGCTACTTGTTTTTCGGCCAGGGGCGGGCACAAAACAACGTAGTGCGGAAACTGATGCGATTTTTGAAGATGTGTGTATTGGTGTTGTCTTTTCATTGTACTTAAAGCTAAAATCGCATATTTTGTTTTCAGTGTCGAATAAAATGGTGGTTCTTCGAAATCTCGCGCTGAAGAAATTCCCACTTTATGTGCGGACGTATGCCTCGTCGGCGACGTTCCAAACCTTGCCCTACAAACTTCACAAACTTGATTCTGCTCCGGAGTTGGAGATTACGGTTTCACGAGATGAAGCGCTTGAGTACTACCGTCAGATGCAGGTTTGTTTATCAACTTCTGACCACTTCTGTAACTATATTATTCCAGCTTATCCGGCAAATCGAAAACATCGCAGGCAATCTGTACCGACAACAAGCAATCCGAGGTTTCTGCCATCTCTCTACTGGCCAGGAAGCATGTGCCGTTGGTGTCAGGGCTTCGATGACAGCCGAAGATGCCGCGATCACATCGTACCGGTGCCATGGCTGGACATTGTTGTGCGGTAGTACGCCCGAGGCTGTTATCGGTGAATTGGTCGGAAAAGTTTCTGGCAATGTCTATGGCAAAGGTGGCTCAATGCACATGTACGAGAAGAACTTCTTTGGCGGTAATGGTATTGTCGGTGCTCAAATCTCGCTTGGAGCTGGTGTCGCTTTGGCCTACAAATACAACAAACAGCCAAATGTTTGCTTCACAATATATGGTGATGGTGCCGCTAATCAGGGACAGTTCTTTGAGTGCGCGAATATGGCAGCCCTGTGGAAACTTCCATGCGTGTTTGTTTGTGAGAACAATGGCTACGGCATGGGTACATCAGTCGATCGTGCTTCTGCGGATAAGAACTTCTACAAGCGAGGTGATTTCGTTCCTGGCATCTGGGTCGACGCGATGGACGTTATTTCTGTCAAGGAAGCCGCCAGATTTGCCAAAGATTACTGTATTTCTGGCAATGGGCCGATTGTGCTTGAGTTGGCTACATATCGTTTCGTTGGTCATTCTGTGTCGGACGCTGGCACCAGGCAAGTTCAACATTATCATTTTTCTGCTAAGTTCATCAATTTTCAGTTACCGCACCCGTGAAGAGTTGACTTCCGCTCGTAAGACCAAGGATCCCATTCACAACTTCCGCGACCGTCTTATCGCCGCTCACTTGGCAAAGGAAAGCGACTTCGGTGACATCGACAAAGAAGTCAAAAAAACCCTCTCAGCTGCCGTCGAAACGGCTATGGCGTCAGCAGTTCTCCCACCTGAAGCACTTTACGCGGATCTGTACGCAAACACAGAGCCTCAGCGTATTCGCGGATGTACTGCTGACGAAACTGTGGTTCAGCCACATGTTTCTACTGACGAAATCATTGCAAAAATGACGAACTAAAGAAAAAAACACGTGTTGATAGAAAGACATGTTTATGCTATTGTTACTTATTTATCATTTCCAGTAGTTGGAAATCGTATTGTTCAAAAGATACTCTGCAATAAACTTATTTTTTCGAAGAATCTTGAACAAATTGTGCCTTTCCGCGAGAACTGGAGGCGACGAAGTGTGCGCAAGCTCTTTCTACACCTACTTGCCAAGCGCGTGTGTTGTGTGTTATGTGCGAAGGGCCAGAGGGGTCTCTTTCTGCTCTCTTTTAAATACCACCAACGACGTCTTCTGAAAATTAGTGAGTTTTACCATAAATCGAGAATAACGCATAATAAAAATTTAGTATTTTTGTTTGTTTGACACGGTTATTTTGGCGATAACTGTTAGCCAGTCGTTAAGAGCATATAAACACGAACTTACGTCAAAACAACGAAAATTGTAACAGAAAATCGCCAACGTACCTATCAAAAAAGTTTTTTAATGTTAAAAAACATTTTCAAATTTCGTCTGAAACGAAAATAATTTTTGCATACAGCATTGAATTACCATTTGTGTTCGAGGGTTTCCGAGGCCAGACAACAGGATCGGTCCGCCCCACGGAAAGGGTATAAAAGGGGCCGATAGGAACAGATCATTGACGCCAAAACCGTGCCGTGTTCCCGCCCCATACGCTCCGTCGCAACAACCGCGGCATCTTCTTCACTGCCCCTGCTGCACCGCTGCAATGTCACTGTCGACTCCTACGAACACCAGAGATGCTTCCACCGTGCCGATGTCATCGAAGTCAAACTTCCGCCGATCCTCTACCTCGTCAACAATGTCTTCAACCAAGACCAGAGATGCTTTGACCGGCCGGACCAACTCCTTCGAAGTCGCCTTCCCATTTCTACGTTAATATGGCCACTTCGTCAAAGCCCTTCACCACATCAACCTCGTTCTCGACTGTCGTCCAAATGACAACATAGATGTATGGGCACAAGTAAGTCAATGAGTCGTTCAACACCGTCGACAACCGTGAATCGTCTGTTCCTGCTGAAGACCAGATTCGTCGCCATGTTCAACCTCATTCTTTTCTCTTTGGTTTACCGTGCTTTTTTAAAAAATAAAATTTAACTACAATCACGTTTGATGGACATTGATTTGATAACTACTTTGATTTGGTGGCATAAGCATGTTGAAAATATGTTAAACAAGGGGGTAAATGAGATTTAATCCGCTCAACATACATTCAAAACCAGCAAAATCAAATCCAAAACAATATGTCCATCCGGAAACCGATAAATAAATAATGTATAAAGCTATTTACAACACACGGTATGTGGACAGTTCATCGAAACCTGTCCCACATTCACAACACATAGTAAAAGGAGATCTTAAAGTTGGTCATCGGAGGATGCGGAACTTAATCCAAGGAAAGACTCGTAACGCCGTTGGTTATCAGAGGCACGGGACCCACTGCCTGCACCCGGATTTGAGGCTGGAGGGGTCCATTTGAGGTATTTGGCGTCAACATGCACCTTTTCGTTCTTGTTTTTAAAGTATTTGTCGACCATGGATAGAGAGATGATGATCTGCGTGCCATTTATGTTTTGACGCGCAATACCGTATGACGTCATCGTCGAAATCAGATCATCACGCTTGATTCGGGTGGTTTCGACGAGTTTCGGCAATGTGACGTGAAGGTTGATGTCTTTGTTCATGAACTTTCGCATACTTGCTGCGGTGCCGTTGTGCTCGTAGGAGGTGTCGATGACGAATTCGAGGATGGCGTAGAGCCAGTAGGAGCGGTAGGAAAGCTGAAACGGTCAACGTTGAAAGGGTTTCAAGGCAAAGTAGAAACTAACCAATCCCAAATCGGAAAGCGGCTTCTCCGGCGACCCCGTCTTCTGTTCAACTTTAGACAACAAGTAGCTGAATTCAATCAAAAATCGACCGTATCCCTTCTTTTGGAACTGTGGGAGAACCAGGATGCAAGCGAGATTGTACTCCTCGGCAGAACACTTTTCCTGAAACAAAACAACTTTAAACAAGTTCCAGATTCAATAAAGCCAAACATACCTTGGAGAAGTATCCAACAATGTTATAGCAATCCTCGTCGTCCTTCTCGCAAAGCACATAGAAATAGAACGGCTTCGTGTCATAGTAGACCGTCTTGTGGTCCAGAAACAGCTTAGCCAATAGACACAGATGCGTTGCGTAGACATCATCGACGGCGCCATCCATCTCGAAGAATGAAAGATTGTCTTTTTCGTAGATCTTTTTGCCAGGAGGACCGTAAAGAGGACATACAGACTGAAAGGCTACGCTTAAATGGTAAAATCTTTAAAAAACTGTCTTACCATGTGATTCTTCATAGTGTTCACACACGGCCAGAAAGATAGACACCAGCTGCAGAGATAGATGGCATCAGTTCTGGTCAAGGCTTCTGGATAGGGCGAAAAGTACCACGGAGCGATGCGCCATCCGTTTAGAACGATCTCGTCAATGTTGCGCCGTTTGCCTTCATCTTCTTCCTCTTTCTTTCGAGCTGAAATTTATATATAAAAGTTTAAAACAACTTCAAATTGTAAAAACACAAACCCTTCCGTACCGCCGGCGTATCCTCATCATCGTGCAAATCGGCTTCCGTCGCAAGCACGTATTCGAGATTAGTCTGTCCGATGCGATTGACCTTCTTTCTGTTATCATCACCCGGCGAAATCTGTATCGAGTCCTTTCTGTTAGTAATCTTTCGAGCCACATAGATCTGCTTCATGTCGAGTAAATCCTCGCTGTACCATCCCTCGAGGCGGCGATTATAGCCCATGAAATGCACATAATAATCGAAACCGCCTTCGATGGTCTTGGACTTTCTTGATGACTTGATCTCGGCCATTTCTGCAAATCAAAGCGATTAATTAAGCGATTCTGTCAATTCACCCACCGTATTTGTTGTTTTCTTTCATTTTGACTTGAACCCGGAGACCAACTTTTAGTTTGCGCGGCCCAGCGTCATCAGAAATCGAATGGGCGATGGAGCCGGCTGACTGGTTGGACGCTTCCATGTCGACGTCGGAGGAATCTTCTCTGACAAGTGGAGTAGCTTTACGACGGCTCATGATTAATAATTAATAAATTAACACGAAGATGGATGAAATAACGAAATACAACAAAAACAAGCGAAAGTGGGAGGTGTTGAAAAGCGAGCATGGAAAAATGGAATTGTGTTTGGCTTTCCGCACACATTGCCAAACTTGGCTTGCATGTCTTTTCTTGATGGTATCATCAGCTTGTGATAACTTGACTTGGTTACGATACAAGGAAGTGCAAAATCTGCATAAATTAAAAGCACACCTGTTATTTGGGTATTATAAATACCAAAAATGGTGCTAATTGTGTTTGTTACAATGTTTGGACGAACTCAACATACTGACAAGTCTAAATATAACAAAAAAAAGCTCAAATTATGCAATTAAGAGCAAAGTTATTGCCTCATATGATTCGTTTAGTAAACATAATTCGTTTAACATTAATTGTTTAACAAGTTAATTTAGTTAAATTATAGATATTTGCAAAGGGTGTAACCGGCAATAATTGTTGCATTCCCTGTGGTTTAGTTATCAAAGTAACTTTTAGGCAGCTTCAAGCGTTGCTGTACCCAGGGGGATTAAAAAATAAATGAGCAAGGTTGAGGCCATAAGTTGGGGTTTTTAGTCACTTGCGTGCACACGCCATTACTAATGCCACTTCACACTCCTGCTTACGCCTATAATTTTCTTTTCAAAAGCGTTAATTGTGGCGTCGGAATCTACTTTTACCTTATTATATCTCGTATTTATTTGACAAGCATTTGGTTTACAAAATGCAAAAACTGTACAACTGTAAACTAGCGTTTTCAAAAACTAAACCAACGTGAATTTTGAAAGTTGTTACAAAATTAGAACGGTTATTTATTGAAAAGCTTCGTTTTTCTTTCATAAAAAGGTTGTATTTTAATGTTAAAACTATTTGGTTGAAAAAAAAACATAAGTGAAGAAGGTAAAGTTAAAACAAAACAGAATCTTGATGATTCTAATTGCCTCGGAGGCAGTCACGAAAGAATAAAAATAGCAGAAAGGTACATAGAACAGCTCAAATGCGTCACTTTTTAGTCCCAACCTTTAAAGCTGCTACCATTAACGCACATACTTTTTTTAAATTTATGTTAAAATCTTTAACCTTACACTTGACTGTAATGTACTTTCATATGAAAATAAAAACTGTGGTGTGAGAACTGGTTGCTTCAGGATTTTGTAGTTTTTATATTTTATTTTAGACAACTGTATACTAGTCATTCTTGGCATTGTGTACTAGTCATTTATCACAATCAATGTTGGACCTGGGAGGGCAACATTTGGGTATGATGACTGTGGTTCACGGTGGCTTTGTTCGAGTCAACTGCACCTATAGACTGTTGTTAATATGCAATTATCTGCCAAATTTAGTTTGTTTTACGTTAAATCAGCAACCCGAACGTTATGTTGTGTCTTTACGTCTGTTTATTTCTGCTGATTTCTTTTCTTCCGTTAACTGGTAGCTTTCTTTTAGCACTACATTTCGGATTTAGAATGTTTCCCTGGCTGTCCCGCTATTGAAAAAGTTTTGACAACATTGCAAAGATCATTTTTCGACGCTATTGCAAGCTTTCTTCTCCTATATTTTGGAAGTTTGTGCCCAATTTTGCAAGGGTCCGTTTACACTTCTAATGAGGAGTTGAGTTCTATGGGTTGAGTACTCGTATAGTTCTTTGGGTTGTCTTTTTGTCATAATTGGCGCATGAAAAAAAGTTTACTTCATTTGACACCTATCAATTTTGGTAACATTCATTGGTTTTGTTTCATTTAATTGTCTCAACGCTAAAGCCTTCTGGGCCATTCCACTGACCTGCTATGACACAGGAGGCAAAACCTGTTGGGAATTGACAAAGGTTATGTAAAAAGGTATACGAGCCCCGGATGGCGACTTTACAATGTCCGAAAGGAGGCAGTACGTTCCACCTATTTTATAGCCTCAGGTTCTTTTCCACCCTGTCCATGATAGTGGCATCGGCAGCAATTGAGCATCGCCATAAAGCTGCCTAGTCCCCACTTTTTATGGCATCTTCATTGACGTTGTTATGCCCCTTTACACCCATTACTATGCCAACATTGTCGAAGTGTTTCACGTTTTAACATTCCTTCATTCGTGATTTCTGCGCGTGCCGTTAAATTTCCCGTGTTGTGGGAGAATGTTGTTATTAGTAATGGTGATCTGTTTTATTTTTGCCTTTTTTCGAGTCGTGTTTTCAAAAGACGATGCGATAGAAGGCGAGAGCGAGCCGAGCTGATCAGTTTATTCCCGTTAAATGGCGGTCCAGAACTGCCAGTTTGACAGCCCCACATCTACAGAGTCAGTTATGAACCCGAAGCCCGTTCCACTTATGAGTATTGTCGTACCAGAACCACCGTATCTGACACAATTGAGAGATCTTCGGCGATGTCGACGTCACGGAGGAGACAGACTTTCCTCCCGGATCGACGTAAACACAAACAATGATCTCATAAATCTACTAATTGCCCAATTTCAGCCACTCTACTACCATCCTATAAATGATCCATCCAAATGTCAAGCATTTTTATTGGCCCAGGCAGTCGCGGTTTTGTATTCCGAGACATCCAGGCTGTCGGTGAGTCTTGCACCTCTTCGAATGCATTGCCTCCAAAAACCTAGCTAATGTTAGCTTTCTTTTCAAAGCCTTAGAAGAACACTTCCCTCCGGCCAAACAAAACGCGTTTCCCTTTTTCTCACCGTTTTTGAAATTCCCAAACTGCCGAACTGCGCACCTTTATAGTCCGGCTGTGTGACCTTCAAATAACGGTTTGTTCTCGGGTCTGGACGACAGGGTTGTTGTCACCTCTCACGTACACCCGGTACACACCGTTTTTATCGTCGCATCTTCCAGCCTTAAGGCTAAACGTCTGTCTGGTCTGTTCACGTCAATCGGACGTGGGGATATGTGTCTCTTATCCGAGATATTAATCGTTTCGCGACGCTAAAGTACGCCATGACCTCAAGAAGACAGGTATTTAGAAGTTCATGGCGAGTGTGAATCGCATTACATCATTTGATTATCGCATTCTTTCTGGTTTGAGGCGTGGACTTACTTCACTTGTTGTCGGGTTTCTGGATGCAGTGCTTCCCTTTTCAGGAAACAATTGCAAAGTCAGTAAGTAGACAGGACTGTCTGGTACACTCCGTTAAGCAATTACATCGTTTGAGGAGCAGCTCCTGTTTTTGTTTAATTTTGTTTTTTTCACTTCGAAGGGTTTACGTGAAATGAAAATGCGACAATTGTAAATGCAAGTTTTTACGAAGCTCGTCACCTGTCAAATTGTGCGTTCTCTTCTCGCGTGAGAGAGGCACAGCGCGTTTGGCTTATGCTAGTACCTCGATGTTATTTGATTGATGCTTCGAAAAGTTTACTGCCTTTGAAAAGTAACGTCTTTTTTAATTAATTTAGGGTTGTTGTTGATTTTTACGTCATGTTGTTGCGTCTACTTATTCGGTTTAGCTTTGTAGTTTTACTTTTTTGAAGGGTCTAGGGTACAATTTTCGGTATTTAAGTATAAGTACTAGTTGTGAAGGAACGAAAAAAGGGCTGTCGACGTCGAGTTAATCCTATATCCTTATTTATTGCATGCGTCCCTGTTGCGCTGACCTTCTAATTCTCCAGAAAATAGGTGTGGTTCGGATTCGACTAATTCCAACGTTCCTTGCGTCCGATCCGATTCCACGTATTGTGTCATTTTTTACACGTCTGAAATCGATCACGATCCCCCTTCCCCTGGTCGGTCGCTGGATGCTGACGTCGAAGAAGACAATTCGCAATACACTGAAAATCACAACTGACAGCCCTAGGCTGCGGCAGCGGCCGTCGGTGGCGGACACCCGGACGCCATCCGTAGCCATCGACGTCCGATGAAGAGAGGCAAGAAGGGGGGAGTTGGTGGCTGGCTAGCCAGCGGCGGCGCGAGCTGTTCGCCTCGCCACCCTTCTTCTTCGCCCTCTCTGCGTACTTGCGCGCTTCGTCGTCGCTCACTTATCGACGCAACTGGAATGCATCCATCGTGTCTCGATACAGCCCCGTCCGTTTCCCTCCCTCCATCCCACCACCACATTGCGCCCGACTAGTAGTGACTGACCCCTTTGCCGCCCGCGGCCTCTCCTTCCCTTCGCCGTTCGAGCTCCGACACAGCCCACCCCGCCGCCAGCGGGCTAGCCCTCGCCTTCCTTGCTCGATGTGTGTCTTTGCTGGAATCGTCGAAGGACGTACAGTAAATTGGTTCGCGATGTCTGGCGGCTGTTCTGTGGACCCGGCCCCCGATACGTATGTAATGTGTGCACTTTGCTGACACGCACACGTATACCACAGAACGCAACCCTCTCCAACTCCTAGACTACAGGCAGCTCGTGATTTTTTCGACATTAACTTACCACCGTCGCCATAATTCTTTTTTCTGCTAAATTAGCGTTCCTACCCTGTTTACACACCCAATGATACTTCTTGACACCCTGCGAAATTTCTATCTTATTTTCTTCTAGCTGTTGTCTAGCAATGAAAACAAAAAAGTGCCACAGGGTGTAAAGACACATATTTCTTTAGTTTAGTCAATTGAGTTTTTGCCAATGGCAATGGCAGCGCGGCTTTGAAAGATTTCCTTCCTTCTTTTTTTGCCAAGGAGTGTCTGAGGTTTTCGAGGACATACCCGCCAGCATACTATTGATCGAAAAAACAATAGCATTACCCTGACTGCATAGCCGTCCGCAACGAGCACAGCGAGGGTTTTCCTCTGACTAGACTGTTCGGACGAAGTCATTGTTTTCGCATTACGATCAGACCCGTAGACTTTTCCACGCAATCGAGTTGCTAATAACCTCTGAAGGCAATTTTGAAGTCCTACGCGTGCCTTTTATGAGTGGGAGGGGTGCTCGGCATGCGCATGTCTGGCTGCCGAGACTAGCGGCGTATTGGCTAAAAGTTTCCCATTCGATCATGTCAGCTTCTTCTTTCCTTTCGATTTCCCTTCTTCTTCCCCTGATGGTGTGGTCGTTAGTAGTTGCTTTTCATCTTATCTATTTGCTGCGCTGTGCGCTTTTTACCTGAACGCGGTTTTGCAAGTGTCCCGGTTTTTTGATAAGAACTTTTAATCAGTAGTACACAGATTTCCATAATCAATCGTTGTTGACGTTCCCTGGTCGCTATTTTTGTTTCATGCGAACCCGAATTAAACTTGTGTCCTTTCAGCCGGCAGTCATGGACAATGGTGTTATCCCATTTCCTCCATTCAAGGTACCCTTAAACATGCCATCTAACGTGATTCGCGGCTGTGGCAAGCTTACATGGCTCAGCTCCAAGGCTGGCCTGATCGCTGCCATTAGCCCCAGTCCGAGCACGGTATCTTTCCAGTTGAAAGATTTCTGCGATCAGGTATGTTTCGGCTGCTCTACTGATATTGATTGAATTTAAATACAATCTTTGTAGGGTGTCACCGATCTTACGACTGTACTCCGCACCGGCTTCGTTCTCAGCTTCCAAGCTTTGCCGAGCGAAACAAATGACTGGATCGCCAATCATGTCCAACCGTTGACCGAACAAGATCTCAAAACCATCCAAGAAATGCCCGATCAGGAGATCAATCTCGAGCAGTTCGATCAGGGCGGCAACAGTAACCGCGACCCCTACTCCATTGAAATGGAATCTCAGAGCATCGTGTACCTGCTCCAGCTGTTCATGCAGGCACGTTCCAACATTATCCCCCTGTCGAACTTGCACAGCCGCATCAGCAACAGTGGCAATGATGAACTTTATCGCTACATTGGCTCCAGCAGTCTGAAGCGCCGTCAATTCATCGAACGTCGCTCGTACATTTTCGGCCTCACTGAGAACGATGCAGTCTATCTGCAACCGCCAGAGATCTACTCTACCGTATGCATGCTGGCCGGGTTCTTGCTCTGTCGTGGTGGTTCTGCATACTCCGATCAGCTGTTCTCTTACTTCCATGCAAACAATAACATCTCGCGTCTCATGAAGGACGGAATTAACAGCCATCGCTCCCGGTTCGTCGAGTTTCTGAACCTCCATCCCTTCGTGTTCTCGCCGTTTCCGGCCAAGTTCTGCTGCTCGGTGCGTCGGAGCATCCCATACTTTGATTATGTCAAATTCATCAAGACGGTTAGTTTTGCTTGTTTTCGCCAGGAAATGTATCATAATGATTCGTTGCCCTTTTAGCATTTCCCGATGTACATGTTGCCGAATGTCCAGAAGAACATCAGCTACTGTAACACCTCCAGCGTTGCCGTCATGCAGCCGTACGGTAGCAATGGCTACGGACCCAGCGTCCCCATGATGAACGATGATCCGCTCACACCCGGACCTCGCACTCCGACCAGCTCCTGGACTGCCAACGATCCGCTCAACACTATGGGTGCACCTGCCGCCGGGGTAGTTCCACCACTTTCCGCTGCGATGCCGCCATCATCACGTTCGGCGATCACGTCCATGCCGCCGCTTATGAATGGGGCCAGCTCGAACGACTTCGGCATCACACATGCTGATGTGTTCTCGACCGCCAGCCCGCCACTCGGGGACTTTAAGTCGCAGCGTTCCCACGATATTGGGGTTCAGGCCTCGGGTGATGTAAGTTAACGCTCACTTTTGAACTTGCATAGTTTAGTGGTTGCCTTATTTCAGACCCCAATCGGCATGAACGTCAACTGCACCTGCAAGTGCAACTGCGGTGGCGGCCGCGCCCTCAAAGACGCCGAACGTCGCGATGAAAACGGCTTCATCCCCTTCTACAACCCGTTGCCTCTCCAGTCGCTGCCGCTTTCCGGTGGCAACAACTCGCCAACCCATGACATCTCCCCTCCGGGTGGCTTTGACGACAAGCAGTTCTTCTCGCGTCCCATCAAGATCGAAAAGGGCACCTTCTCGGCAGCCCCCGGAGGCCCGGTCTCACGTACAACATCGTCTAGTCAAACTCCCATCGATGAAACAAAGCAGGCCTTCGATCCCTTTGCCTTCCACGCTTTCGAACCCAAACTCCGTTCACTTAAATTGTAATCTCCTATCTACGCAATATAACTCTCCACTGCGGTGAGGCTCTCTCCTTATCCGGGTAACACGATCATTTACAGTGATGTATACTCGTTTTTCATCAGAAATCATATAACCCAACTACACTTGATATTTGTTAATGTTAAAACTTTTTCAACTTTTATAATGTCACTACTCATTTACTTTGCATACCGTATCGAATCTCACGCACTGTGCCGAACTGTCCAGTGGTATTCATTTAACATGGGTTCCTTACCGTTCCATTGACTTGTATTTCTGACCATATTTTCCTAACCACTGCCAGCATACCTTACTTGCACAACTCACAATTGTTATTGCCTTTGAATCTGGTAACGCTCCAATTTGATTTAAATCTTATTAAAATTACCGCTGAAAGAATTGTACATATTTGCCTGGCGTCGCATTTTCTATCTTTTATCAACAACCAAAGCAGCTCTCGCCCCATTTATTTTCCAAGACAGTTTTGTCGAAGTCGTAAATTATCAGGGAACCGAAATCAATTATGTTGCAGTCTAGTTATAACCCCTAAAACGTGTTTTTGCTAATATCTAATATGCCATTTTTGACGCTTATCTTGGTGTGTAATATTATCGTCAATCCCGGCGAGATTATTATTATGATCGTTATTACCTTCCTTTTTCGGTAAATTGTAAAACTTTACACATATGTGTCATAACTTCGTTCTCTTTCGTATTTCAAACCGTGCTCTCAAACAAATTCATTACCGTTGTGCTGTTTACTTTGTATTTGCTCACCCTCACTTTACGCGATGTCAACCAAAACTCCCCAATTCACGATTCTACATAGTTTTAATGACCGATATTAACATTCCTACCTACCGCCTACAAACTGAGTCTCTCTTGTCCACCAGCTCTCTTGTGTTTCCTTCACGCAGCTTCGTATCCCTATCTCTCATTCGCAATGTTTAAGTAATCAAAATCAAAAATGCCGAATGCAATGTTTTCCGTAATAGTTTCAAAATTTAAAAATCAAATCCAAAGAAGTCAGGTTTTTCGATTCGTACGTTCTGCTAGCCAAACATAGTAACCTATACCTGTCTTAATTATTTTCATGTATTTAATCCATGCATTCGTGGTATCGCTTCAACCTTTTTCGCGTGTTATTATCTTTTGTATCTGCACTTAAAATTCGACTCAGTGTTCTAGCCACAGCTTTGCCTCCACAGAACATCCATGTCTTTCACACCCATACTCTCGATTGCTCTCATCATCTCGAATCTTGTCTAACGTGTGCTTTCCTGATGACTACAAGTCCATTACTACTTTTGGTGAGGTCATAATTATATATCAATCTTACAATACATTTATATTCCCAAAATTTAGCGAAAACTATTCAAAAAAATTTATTTTATCTAAAAGTGTATATTTAGCCATCGTAGTCGGTTACCTTATCTATTCATTACGTATGTTACCCAGATGCCTGTCGTTTCTAAACCGTGTCAATATTGTTTCAACTATTTCAGTGTGATATTTCTTCGGGAAAATGCTTTCTGCAAATCTAATCGACCCGTGTAAAACCAGAACCGTGTCTCGTCCATGTGCATGGCAATCGTCATCCTATTGAGCCTTAAAACACCTCGTTAATCCCTATTTTTATATGTACGCCATCTTCCTCTGGTATTTTTGTGTCTATAATGTGTAACAGCGATTTAGTTTCCTCACATGCCTTTGCTGCAATAGCTTCACCGTTTGAGGTTTAAGTGATTTCAACAGGAATTGTGATCACACCTCGATGTGCCTCATCAGTTCATGATTTCCTTGTCGTTTTGTGCATTCACTTAACTTTAGACGGCCCTTTTCAACATCGACAAACGTTTCGCCTTGGTTCGCGTTATTAAACACAATATTATACCTTCTTTCGTACCTCTGTACTCCAACCAATTTGTTTTTAATACCTTTTGCTTTTATATGGGTTTTGCCATTGGTTGAGGGAATAAATATGACCAAAAAAACGTTGAATACACAGAAGAGGAAGCAAACGATGGCGAAGACCACATCACAGCGGCGCCTATTACAGTAGCAAAACTAAAAACGCCACGCCCCTGGACTTGGAAATGTCTCTTTCGGAAGCGGGCAATGGTGCGGTGCGTCTGGTGATTTTCGTAGAGCTCCAAAAAAGGCCGAGTGCTACGAGATGAACACTCAGTGGCAGTGGCAGTTGGTTGTTCGTGTATACTAGCCTCTTCCTCGGCGACTGATTGAATCCTCTTCGTGACAAACTTTCCTTTGCCCTAAGGGCACAATAATACCAAAGAATCTTGACGATGGTTGTCGAAAGTGTGAATGTTGTTGCGGCCAATTTGCTGCCATTTTCCATTGAAAATTTGCTGAGGCCATCTAACACGTCTACAGTATGCTCGCCTGCGAGGACGGTAAGCAGTACAAGTAGCAGTACGAGTAGCAGTGTTGGGGGACCGGTGACGGCTGACGGTAAATCATTTGTATGCCAAGAATGTGGGAAGGTGTTTAGTGCTCATTATAACTTGACTAGGCATATGCCGGTGCATACTGGTGCGAGACCGTTTAAATGTAAAGTAAGTCAACTTTAATTGCACTTTATCAACATTATCTAATGACTTAAAGGTCTGTGGAAAAGCATTCCGTCAAGCATCTACCCTTTGCCGACACAAAATCATTCACACGGAAGAAAAACCCCACATGGTAAGCCACCTACAGTATACCAATCAAACCAAATTCCCCTTTTCCAGTGTAAAATATGCGGAAAATGCTTCAACAGATCCTCCACACTAAACACTCACGTACGGATACATTCAGGTGAGCGTCATAAGCCCCAAGTTGACTTCCTTATCACTAAGCTCGTGCTTCCGTTTTTGACCTTCCGGGATTTAAAATTAAAACGCTGCAACCATTATAATAGTCTGGTTCCTTTTAGGATTTAAACCATACGTATGCGAGTACTGCGGCAAAGGTTTCCACCAAAATGGCAATTACAAAAATCACAAGCTTACTCATAGCGGTGAAAAACGGTACAAATGTCCAATCTGCTCGAAAGCTTTCCACCATTCATACAATCTCGCCTTCCACATGCATACCCATACCGAGACGAAGCCGTTTACCTGTAACGTGTGTCACAAGGGATTCTGTCGCAACTTTGATCTAAAAAAGCATCTCCGCAAAATTCATCAAATTGATGAATACGTGCCTTCGTCAGCAGCTCATTGAAGTATTATCAAAACTATTATTTATATTGGTGTATCTAACCCTCATTCTGCAATTAGCCAAATCTTAAAAGTACATTACCAAAACCCACTGTAGCACTTGTGAGTAACCTTGTCTTACTTATGTAATGCCTCTTGGGAAACGAGTTTTCCGGTTTCTAATACGATAGCTATCGTTCAATAAATGCAAACAAGCCATTTTGTTCGTTTCGAGAAGTAAACTTCGTCTCGCCTCAAATGGGATGGACAAACGGGTCATTAGGTCCAGAAGTGAAGCACTTTGAGATACTGTAGGCAGTGACGGGCGTCAGAACACGCGTTTTGGGGAGGCAATGACGTGTGAGAGGCGAATGGGCGCCGGGTGGCGACAAAGCGGCGCCGCAGTTTCCGCTGTAAACTTTTTCTTTCGCGCACTTAAACGGATTGACTTCGCGTCCTCCCGGTGTGTGTCTCCCAAAAATAATCGTCCTCCACGCTTTCATCGCCTCCGGACAATGGAAATGGGAGAAGGATTGACGCTTGTTGCTATTGACTACCGTATTCATGACTGAAAGCGATCATCATCATCATGCAAATGCACTTGCTCCGGGGACTTTTGAATCTTCTTTCCTATTCCATTCCATGTTTCTAGGTGACAATTATAGCACTTGGCCGGGGATGATGAGATTTGCGCGAAAACGGTTCATTTCAGTCTACAAAAGCGATTATGGAGTTAATATCCGGTCAGAATGCAACCACTTGACGGCTCACTTGCGCCTCTAAGTCAAGGTTACTCCAGGAAACAGTAACTTGTGGACAGAAGTTGACTCGATTTGTTTCATAAATACACTCAAAGCCGATTGGTGGCAAGATGGCATACACAATAGACTCACCCAGGAGTGGCTGGCAGAAGCGCGCGACTGGTGACCTCGGCACGCGTGTTGGTAGGAAGGGATTTTCGGGAGTTTGTTGTTTTTTGGCGCTTGACAGACGATGACGAAGTCGAATGTGACATCGTCTACATAAACAATTTTAAGGACAGCAAGCTCGAGAAGGGGCTGAAGTTTTTAATCGACGGTCTCGTTTCCGACATTCCATTCGCGTGTCTAAAGATTACTTTGACACATTGTGTGTTTGTACAAGATAACTAGGCTAACAATACTGTAAATCGCGTTTTGGTAGATAGGCTGTTCAACTTTTCCATTGTCCACCCAATAAAGTTCCCTCCAACATAACTTAAACAGCATGAACTTTGTATCCATGTTACATAAATAAGATTACTGACGTAGGATAGTTATATTTTTATCATGTGCTGACGGAATGACCATTCCCCACTTCACATGCCCCTAGACATCCCCCCCTTAAATGGCCCATTGTGTTCACTTGGAGGGAACAAGATACCTGACGAAAGTCGTCAGCAGTGGCCTCACCGTCGTCTCTATCAATATCACAACTGCTTGAACGCAAAAGTCGTAAAATCTTATTTGTACATTGAAAGGCAGCTTGCCGCGGTGCGCTGTTGCGTCCCCGTGTCTCAGCCGTGATGAGCGCATCCGGAAGTTTTTGCCATGACGGGAGTATTGCGCTATTACGTATTAATGTTGATCTTGCTCGTATCTCACGTTCAATCCGCTGTTAATTCTACTGTTGCGCCCGTACGAGGTTTGTCTTTATTTTCGCCACGTTTTGACCCTTATTTTAACCAACAACAATGTAAATTTTACATTTTCCATTCCATTTTAAATCAATCATTTTCAGTTTGGCACTGCACTAACCCCGATCTCTTAGAAGTAGTCGACAATGGCATTGCAATATGTAAAAAAGATGTCGACGCCATTTTAAATTATTTAAAACACAAACTTCGACGTAAGTTTTCCCCCTTTCATGTTGCCGTCTGCAAGGTTGTAAAGGCTATCAAAATATCCGGTTACCCATTATTTCTGATTATGTCACTTTTTTCAGCATTGTTCCTGTACTATGGCGGTGAGTGGTTGATAAACACCAGTCGCTTTAATCGAACCTATGATTTTATTGATGAAAATGTGAAGCTTTCAAGATGGTTTTGTTCAGTGTATGATCAGCAATACAGTATTCTTGTCACCGTCATCAGGATAGTACCCAAAGACATGTAAAGTTGCCTATTTTTGTGATTGTTTAATTAAACGTTTCACCATATTCGTGCGCAAAGAAACAACATATACTACTATAAAACTTTAGAACAATGAAATCTATTTTTGCTGAACCCACTGTCGGATAATATGATGAGCAACGGCGCCTTTGGGAGGGATGTAGCGAAGAACTTGGCGAGTTTCGGGATCGCTTTTGTCGTGACGAACTCCGCGGAGGTAGGGATCGGAATTGACACGTTCAAGGGCTTCACGAACCTGGTCTCGGGTGAACCATTCAGCGCGTTCGAGCTCATCCGGAGCGACTTCAATCTTGTCTTCCATGTTGGCGACGGCAGTGAAGGCAGTCATCAAGGAGTTGTTCGGCATTGGCCATGGCTGGGACATGTTCAGGGTGTGGACATCACGTGCGTAGAGACCGACTTCCTCAGCGATTTCACGACGGACGGTTTCATGGAGCGATTCGCCGGCCATTGCGAAACCGGCAACACAAGTGAAAACAGAGCCGACGCTTCCACGATGACGAACTAGCAGGCAGTGATCGTTGGCTTCATTCGTAATCAGGACAATTGCCACAGGGGAAATCTAAAAATAGACTTTCCAGGCTAACAGTGAAATCGAAAATGGTAAACTTACAGTAGGATAGAAAACACGACTGCAGCGTAAACATGTTGCCGACATTTTGGAAGAGTGACACTTCAACGGAGCTGTACATGTGGGACATCGACGGTAAATTAAGTGCCAACGGGTCAGGGCTTGGAACTAGAAATGGAAAAATGTTAAATTTGATCGCAATTACCGTAATCAAGATAGTAATTTACCCGTGCAAGCGTATTCCGCTGGTGCTCATCATCGATAGTAAGCATGGCCAATCGCAAGTTCATAAAGTGTCCACCGAGAGCATGCCCAAACTGTCTGCGAAGATCACGAACGGCAATTCCACTTTCTGCAGGCGGTTCCATCGTTCGAACGGCACATCCAAACAATGGTCGCTGAAATATCAGTACTCAAAACTGTAAAAACGCCTTTTAAAACTTACATAATCATAGAAATGCTCATCTGGATCGAGGACATCAAGAAGGACCGAGTTCAACATTCCGATGGCGAGACCGTATTCGCGGAGTTTCGTTTCGAGCTCTGAAAATACACACATTACACTTTCTACAGTAACTTGTAAACTTCAAACCTTTGTACTCAAAAGTAGCCAACTGTGGCGAAAGATTCAAATCAAACTTCGCTTCCGGATTCGCTTCGTAGTCAAACTGCAACCGTGCTGCACTTGACACTAGCGGTTCCTTATCGACCATTAGCATAAATTTGCCACGCTCGAACTCCATTTCCAATGCATTGTCATTCTGCTGCCAATAATCCATATGACGCACGCGATTTACGTAATTCTCGCTCTCAGATGGGGGCTTTGTGGAGTGCCATCGCAACAGGGACAGATTCGTTCGTCGCAAGATGCCACGTACGGTAGATGTGTAGATCATCTGCAACAACAGAATCTCACATGTGGCACCACAAAACACAGTTCTTTGAAAGTTCAATCTGGCTCCAGGTTCTTCAAATATAATGTACAATTGTAACATTTTTATCCTCCAAAACACAATTTCTAGTCAAACTTCTTTATAACTTTGAGAGATTCTTCTTTTAAGGCACACATTACCAGTAAATGGAATGTAAGTGAAAACAAAAATCAAATGCTATGCAAAAATGTACCAGCATTTACACCCTTAAAGACCAGACACAGCACTGGTTGAAAACTTTCAAAAATAAAAACTGAGCAAAACTATCAAAATGAGCAAAAACGGAGAAAAACAATGATATACAAAAAACGAAAAACAAAAAAGACTCAACTGGTTGAGTGGGTAAGCTCGAAAGCATCATGGAAAGATGCAAAATCAAAGTTAAGTAAAACAAAAAAACAAACGAAAGGGTTAGGTTAGAACAAAAATTGGCCAATCAAATTCAGCACGCCAAGCAGAATTATTCCGACGTGGATCACAATCTGGGTCTTTGTCAGACGGCCTTGGAGTTTTAGTCGTCGAAGATGGACAATGCATGGCAGGGTGAAGATGTAAATGAGACCTGAGACTGAGCCGACGTATCTGAAGTGCCAAAAGTAACAAAATGAACTTCAGATGTGAAAACATACCTCAGAATACTGCCGACGTAGGGATAGAATATCGCAAACAAGACAGCAATGGAGATGATTCCAAGGTTGAGCAGACAAACGTAACTCAGTCTAAAAGTGCATCATGTAAACATAAGAGTTGTGTCTGATGATGTAATAAACGTACCCTGGGTAAACATCGCCAGTGGCAAGATAGCTCAACTGCGCCCTAATGAGATACATCAGCAAGGGCAACACCGTGATCATCTGGAAGAGCAAGAAGACCCGAGCTGCAGCACTGAGGACATCACCGGAGCCAAAGTTGTTGAGGAAGTTGTCGGCAATGCATGACCGGAACGTCGGAAAAGCCGAGTAAAAGGTGAAGCCAATGAAAATATAGCAAATGGCAGACAGGGCATAGCCAATTGACAGATCACGAGCCTAAAAGTGCAGATTGACTTGAATATTTTTAAAGATAAGGACAAACTTACATTGTTTTCCGGGTTTTTCTGGTTCCGCAAAACAGTCAAAACAGCATTGTGGATAAAATAGGACAACGCCAAAGTACCTGTCAAAGCAGGGAATTTCAAGCTGTAGAGCGCCGCGAAGTTCGGACTGGATTCATTCCAAATATCCACGTTGAAACCGCATTCGAGGGCTTTGGAAAATGTGAAGAAGAGTAGATACATCACGGAAACGGTGCCAAAAACGTTGAATTTGGTGAAGAATGTGGGCGATTTGAAGTTCATCAATGGGAAAGTCAATAGAGCGAGCAAGACTGGAACAGTGCCCTGAAAAGATAGAATTTCAATCACAAAACTTAACTTTAAAACCATTAAACATACCCTCAAACTCCAAATATGCCCATAATCGAACCAATCCTTGAAAGCCGGCACATCACCTTCCAAAGCTTCAATAGTCTCGTCCCAATCGGCCGGCATGTACTCATAGGCATTCGTTTCCTGGGGCGTTGGACAATAGACATCACAGGTGAACGTCTTATTAGCCATGACGGGAAGGGTAGTCGAGTTTGGCTGCAGTGACTCTAAAACAAACAAAAAAGCATTGATAAAAACTGACAAGGTCAAAGAAACAAACCATAGACAATGTTTCCAGTGAAAAACAAAAAGTTGGACATCAAGACCCAGTAAACAATCACACCACCGAGAAGAACAATGACCGAAAAGAAGACAGCAACATATTCGCCCGGCTTGCCCCAGAAGTATCGGCAAATATCGGAGAACTCGGCCGTTGAACTCTCGACGTCCAGAGCTGCAAAGGGTCATTGTCTAAACACCGACATTCGAAATGATAAAACTCACTCAGTCCCTCTGGGCTTTCCACAACACGATAAGCTGTGTAGACGGCCAATAGCGCCATCAGAAGCATCAAGATGATGCCCAAACCGAGACCAGCTTGTTGCAATGCCCATGGCATGGCTAGGAGGGATGTTCCCATCATGGTGTTCCAGATTGAGAATCTGCAAGGCCAATGGTCAAAAGTTGTATATAACAAAGGCCAAAAGGTGTGACTCACATAGTAACAATGCTGGATTGTTTGCCTTCGGAGTCTTTGAAGTCGTCAAAGGGCAGGATGGAGAAAAGGAGAGGTTCGACGACATGGTTTGGCATAAGCTGAAGGGGTTTGATTGTTAAAACTGTATCTATATATATAAAATTGTAAATAACTGACCAAAGTAGTACCGCCTGGGTCCAATCGACTGAAAAACCGGTACCGAATGGCCATATTGTGCTCCCGATGGAAATCAGCAACGCTGCCACCACCATCCTGGTTCGATGAATGCAAGCTAGCCTGAGACGTGTGGCGATCGAACAAGTATGGCCGGCGGCGGTCGGGGAGGGATATTGCCGGTGGCACTCGGCGTTGCTGCGTGCTCATGAGGAAGTGATCGACACTGAAAGGCATAAATTAGTCATAATTATCCAATTTCATCGACAAAATATATATAAAGTAAACACAGAAAGTGTGATAGCCCACCTCCTTGCGACCGGATTATCATCTTCGTCTGACAAGTCGGGCGTTCGTGGCCGGATGGCCCCGTACGAGGTCATGGAAGCGTCGTCTCGCTTGGCCTGCAACTTACTCGACTGTAAAGAAATGAATCAAACCGAACAAGCATTGATGGAAAAGCTCGGACAACACGTTCGTCAAAATTCGCTAAGCAGGAGACTGAAAAGTGCTGAGTCTACCTGGGTCTGGGGGAGTCCCCTATAATGATGAACTAACCACCCGTTTGTACGTGGGGGTCGATGGGGGCTATCAGAAGGGGTCGAGACAGACACAGCCAAGGGCGATTTATAAGAGTGGCGGGAAAAAGCAGTGTGGAAAGAAGGGGGAAGAGAGCAGGAATTGATCACGGATTACTCACTGTCGATAGGTCGGAAGTACATGGACTTAACTGACGGAATGCTCGACGGCCCCAGGCAGCTTGTTCGATTCGGCTCGGCGCAGGTGGATGTTATCTTTCAACATGGCTGACTGCGATGCCGACTGGTTAGTTGTGCGTACTGTTCTGTGCCGGCTGGATCCATTAGCAGGGGTGTTAGGTTCGGACAGCCTGAAAAGCTTAACGGAGCCAGTCTCGACGATATTGTTATTGTTTCTTTTCGAATCGAACACGCACGATCGTCGAGTTTGACGGGTTGGGTTCGCCCCGAGGTGGTCCTACCCAGAAAAGATCGACTGCGCTGCGCACTGAAACGACTGTCTTCGCCGCTGGCAGCAGCTGGGATGCGCGCACACACATCGATGACTTCGATTCGTGCAGCCGACATCAGTCCGGCTGGTTTGTCAACAGCTTGAGCTATATCGCCACCACTTTTTAGCTTTGTCCAGCTCGATGCGTGCACACTTTAAAGCTAAATTGACTTTTTTGTCGATATAAAATTCGCGATTCCAATTTCGAACAAAACTGTCCCGATTTCTATATAGCGTGCCCATAACGCCTGAGGTCATTTTCGTTTCAAATCTGAAGTTTGTTTATTTGTAACAGTCTGAATGAATCACTATCCGCGGTTTTCCTTTTTCGACCCTTCGCTAACTTCGATCTTTCCAGAACATGGGGATTTCCGAGGAAAACACCCGTCGAATCTACACCTCGCTTCTCAAACAAGCTCCACCCGGCGAGTTCAACGCGGTCTTCGACGACATCCGGAACCTCCATGAAAACACAGTTCTTCTTGATGAGCAGACGGACACCACCTTGGTCGAGTACAACCATGACAACTTTCTGCCAGTTTATTACGACGAATTCCCGAAATCTGTAAGTTTGTTACACTTTCAAAACTGTCAAAATTAATATAAATTTCGACTTTCCAGACGATCCTGACTAAATACAACGTCGTCGACCAAGAAGAATCCGTCTACCTTGAACCCAATTCCAACAAGCTCTTCACCTGGGATGCCATCCAACGAGTCGTTCTGAACACCCAGGAATCCAACTTGACCTTCGACCCCGAACTTCTCGCCTGGAGGGCTGCTATTCAGAAGGAACTCGACGCCTACATCGCTGACCACTTCTTCAAGCATGGTATTGGTGCTGCTTTCATCCATGACGGTGCTGTCGTTATCTGCATTTCCTCCCACAAATACATGCGACGGAACTGTTACGCTGGTCGATGGTGTTCCAAGTGGGAAGTACCTCTCTTCAAGAAGTCCTCCCAGGTCGCTCTCAATGGTCATGCCAGTGTTTTGACGCATTACTACGAGGATGGCAATGTCCAGATGAATTCCACCAAGAACTTTGTGCTCAACGTTGCCTATGGCGTGAGTAATTTGTTTTTATTTGCAATATGCTTGTCATTTTTGTTGTTTCCTTTCAGAATGACGTCACCACCGCCGCCAAGGAAGTCCTCAAGTCCATTACGGAGGCCGAGAATTTGTGGTCGGTATGTTGTTTAATCTTTATTTTCCATTGTTTTGTATGTGTGTCCAATCTGTGCCATTTTAAGGTGAGCATGTTCGAAAAGTTCAACAACTTTTCCGAAAAGACCTTCAAACTGCTTCGCCGCGCCCTGCCAGTGACCCGAACCAAGATGGATTGGATCAAAGCACACTCTTACCGAATGGCCAAGGATCTCGCCGCTACGGCACCGCAATGACTGCCTTTCATCACCTTCCGTTTGTCATTTAAAGGCTTGCTTATACTTTTACCTTCTTACACCTATTTTAAGCCTTGCACTCACTCTATTTATACGCTTTTTCTATCGTGTTGTACTGTTCCCAGGTCAACTAACACGCTTTTCCCGATTATAAATCATGTTTCAACATAACTAATCGTTAAAACACCGTATTTACAAGAAAGCCTAACTATTTCCGCTCCTTCAAATCTTGTCAGCTTACCAACTTTACCAGTTTTTCATTCAAAAATTTAAAATCTTTAAAATTTCCAGTCATGTTGTATACATCTAGGTCATTCACATCGTTCTGTATTGCTTTTTAATTTATAAATCTCATTATTTTATCGATGACACTACATGCAAGGGGTTATGGCATGCGGAACCATTAAAGGTAGTGGTAAAAAACTAACTAATGCTTAAAAAATGTCATTAATCTTTAAATCTAATGAACGTGAATGGCCGTGTTCATTATTTTTTGTGGGGCAATCTATCATTTGGAACTAGATGTTTTATGCTTACACTTAACGGCAGTATAACGTATTCTGGTACCATGAATTTTCTTTGTTTCGGATTCATGTCGGGTTTGTTAGGAAGACTACCATTTCCTGTTGTTCGTCGGTTTAGACCCTGTTTTTTCTTCAAAATTGTGAAGGCGAAAGTACTGTTATACTTATAGGGGTCGTAGAATGATCGCTTAAGGGGCAGAGAGTATTTAGTTAGTTGCTGAATTAACGGGGGTTGTTAGCTTTCTGATTTACAAAGCCTCATAAACTTTAATTGGGGTTTCTTATGGTTCCACTTCTAACAAGTCACCCATAAATTGTAAGCTTACTTGTACTTTTTACAATGTAGGGCTTTTACAACTGTGTTTACTGAAATTCTAGTCTTGCTTTCAGGACGTCATGGCTTTTACTGGTCAAAGGTAAGTATAAGTTTTTCAAATGTGGCTATTATCTCGTTAAAAGTAGGGCTTGCATCTTTATTCGGCTATTCACAAAGCTGATTTGAATTTACGTATTTACTTTCATTGCGCAGAGTGTTCAATGAGGAAGTTTCTTGACTTTTCCGGAAATGGAACACAAAATACTGGTTTATGTTATGCACTTTCACACTACCTTTGTAATGAACTTTAAAGTAGTACAAGTTAGTTAAAGTCAAAATACTTAAGTTTCAATAAGTTTATAAACAGTTTGAAACGTTACAGTACCCCAAACGGTCATGAGCCTCTGATTGATTTTGGATATTATGTACGCACGCGTCTATTGTTCATCACAGCGAGATTGCTCGATATCTGTGAATACTTTGCTTGAAGCGCTATAGCGATCTCTTGCGTATTGCAAGTTCAGTCTCCGTCTTGTGCTCACAACCATCTCTCATTCTGGTCGTTCTCTCCTTGAATTGCCGTCCGAGAGACACGCCTTTACACCACCAACACCACGACGACACTCGCGAGTTCGTGGCGCTCAGCTGACTGACGCTGCGGACTCACAGGGCCGCAGCCCCGGGCAAACGCTATGTCGACCCATACGAACATGTGATGTCTGTGTGGGGATGGATGGATCGAATGGGGCAGTAGCTGCAACCAGCAAGCACGAACCAGAAGGAGGAACGATGAGGTGCTTTTTGCAGTCTCGCATAGGTCTTCTGGGGTTCCGTAGCCATTCATCGTCCTTCTGGTGGTCCGAACCATTCTTATCGGGTTTATGTTTTGGTACCTCTTTCACTTTTCATATGATCGTCGTCGGACATTGATCATGCTCTATGCAGTTTATGGACCCCTACCAGTAGAGTGTCCAGTAAAACAGCTGATTATTGAAGTTGGTTGTAGTTATACCACAAACGCGTCTATACAAAACATAAAACGAACAAATTTCTATTTCTACGTTGTATTTCAACCTGAATTGACCTTTGCCCCACAGTCGTGGCCTTTGCCATTCCGCACATCAATCCGTTTTTGCAGTTTGACGTTAGCCGTTGTTTTCGTGTTGATAAACGTTGGCGAAAATTACGATATGAAAAGCCCTGCCATAAAAACAGCCACGCCAGCAAATGTTCAAAACTGATTTTCACAAATAAATTTCCCCTTCGAGGCCTTAATGACTACCGTAATCATTTCAAAACAACAAATTTCTATAATTACAACACTTCCGCTGCACACCTCCTTCATATAACACTCCAACGCAAAAAACAACAACATTAGACCTCGATTTTCTTTCAAAACTATAGAAAAACAACATTGATTTCTCTTTGCTCGCGCGTTATTGGTTTTTGACGAAAGATAAATGGGCCTCGGGCCGAACACTACCGACCGGTGCTTTGCAAACCGCCCTCATAAAAGCCGTAAATGCGCTATTTTAAATTGACTATCGCTTTTCAGATTGCCGGAATTGCCTCCGGTTTTGCAGAATCCACCCAACCTTCCTAAAATACCATGGGTTTACCGTTTGTCGAATGGATAGATGACCCGAAACAGCTATTCGTCTGTGCCAAGTGTGGTACTTGTCTAACTGGCATTAAGCATCTTGTGTCTGAAAGCTTCCGTGGTTGGTTATCTATCGAGGCTTGAGCTATTTATAGAACTTATCTATGAAGGGTGTTTCACCGCGACTGTTTTTCCTTCACTTTAGGAGCGACCGGCACGGCGTATCTGTTCAACCACGTTATAAACGTGAACATGACTGAATCCATCCGTCGCGTAATGACTACGGGCACCCATTGGGTGCGAGACATCGATTGCCGTTATTGCAATGTGAGACTTGCGCATTCATGCGTTAACTTTGATCTCCGTCATTGTGTGTGGTGCTAATTGGTAATTTTCAGTCGCGTGTTGGTTGGTTCTATGAGATGGCTCTGAAAGAAGACCAACAATATAAGGAAGGCCATTTCATTCTGGAGCTTGCCTTGACAAAGCGCATTCCCGGAATGGTTGACATTGTAGCCCAAAAGCGGATGAAGTCCGATGCTGCGAGTAGTAGTGGCGAATCTGGCTCCTCAAACAATCCCTCCGTATCAAGTTTGTCTTTTGAAGAGGAAAAAGAGGATGTTACTGTGTGACTGTTTTGTCAAACTGCACTTCTACCCACTTTAACACTTCTTTCCAATGAATCTGTATCTAACGAGGTTTGATTGTCCCTCAATATATATTCTTCGCATCCCTTTACCGCTTTCAAAAAGTGCAACTAGATGTTGATTTCTTAAATCTTAAACATTTTTCGGAATTCTTTGAAAACAATAATGACAGTGCTTTTTACCACTTTGAAAGACTACCTGTTCATCTTTTTTCAAAACCTGCCCATATATATCTCCTCTCTGGTCCCCCAGTATAAACAACCACAAACATTCGCACCTCTTTGCAACTTTCCGCTATCTCTGGTAGATTTTCGACTTTCTTCGCGGTCATCGTCACTCATCTATGTAACGCCTCAGGTAATACGTAACTACCTATACACTTTTGCCTTTAATGTGATAGCTCTTCCATGATTTTAAAATGAATAAAGTTTTTTGTAATCAATGCTTTTTTGATGAAATTCGTTGTTAACGAAGTATATAACTTACCTGTGATTGACACTTTTGTAATTTATCTTTAATCAACCCTACTGTAGATTGGAGGTACATCAGTCATGGGCCGCCTATTCATAGAAGACTTCGGAGGTGATGAAACCTTCGAATGTCGGAATTGCAAGATTTTCCTATCAAACAGACACGAACTCGTCTCAGAAACCTTTCGCGGCGCCACTGGAACTGCATTCCTATTCAACAGAGTTGCCAATATTCGCACTGGAGACATGCATGAACGCAACATGATGACCGGTAAACACTTCATCCGCGATGTGTTCTGCAAGAAGTGTGAAACGAAGCTTGGTTGGACGTATGAATTCGCCGTCGACGAGGAACAGCGTTACAAAGAAGGTGAGAGTGTTCGTGACGTATGTTAAAGGTGCGTCACCGTATTTAGTTGTAGGGAAAACAATTCTCGAACGCAAATACATAACTGAAACAATCTTGAACAAAAAAGCCGGATCCAAAGAGGATAACGCTTCGGAGTACGCCGACCTGTCGTCTCCATCGCCATCTCCACCCCCGGCGGAAGATGACGATGACGACGATGATGTTGATGCGGACGATGACGCCAATTTGGTCTAACTCGGTGAACCTTACAATCTTCTAATCCGTTGATTGATCATCCCTGGTTATTTGACATCGCATCGGTTTTCTTATTCTAGTTTGTCTAGTTAACTAGTCTATACAAACTTATTTATTTACACCCGGGACGATCTCTGTCTGTTGTTGACTCTCTCCTCATTCTCCAAATTTGCATAAATGTTGATGTTTTTTTCGTGAAGGTGATATCGAAGAGTATATAAGCGGTAGTCAATCCGCGAAAACGTACCCATTCCTACGCACCCACGAGACAGTCTTGTTTTTCCACTCTCTCCTTCATCATTTGCCGCCGCTGACTGAACGCAACGTTCGCCTAGCCTGGCACATTCGACGTGTGCGGCGCGTTCAAACCCGCTCTTGCCACGACTGTCCTTATATTTGGATGTGTTCGTTGTGCTGCTCTCGCAAATTGATTTCGTTCGTTTGACTGCTCAACACTCGGACTCGTGGACTGCTCAATCTCTTGTTACGTTTTCCTTCTGTTCTGTTCATATACCCGTAGAGTTATCGCGAAAGTCATCCACTGATCACAATCGTGAAGTCATCCTTTTTTCGACTCATGTAAAACCGTTTCAGGCCTCTGTTCAATCCCCTCCTGCCTCGCCGCTGATCCATCCTAACTAGCGTTCGTTTTTCATTCTCGGGCAAGTCGTGCCACTCCTGTAGATTCTCTGTCGGCACCGCGATGACTGTGTTGGCCCCAAAGGTTAAGAAAAGCCACAAAACTGGTGACCGGGTTCCTCGGTAAGTTTTTTGATGACTTTTTTCGATTTCCTAACATTATATAATCCTTTTCAGAAATGTCACCCAACAAGGAGCCAATGTTATACAGTCAGATGCCCTGAAGACGGTTTCGCGACAGGTTGAGAGCAAGAAGATTTCCTCCGCCAGCGGCACTCGTGACAGGAAGAACATCAAGAAATCTCCTTCCAGCGGGCTTCCAACCAGTTACGCCAAGATCAGCGTGCCGTCAGCAGCAGCATCCCTTCGCGCTGCCAAGCCCCGTAGCCCGAAACGTCGCGAGGCTGGTGATGAATCCTACAACTCCGACGATGAGTATGGTTCTGGATTTGCGAACGAGGAAGTGAGTTTTTATATATATTTTCCCTGTTTAAAGTGGTTTTTCAGCTTGAACGTCGATTTGCCGAGCGCTTACAAAATGTCCGAGGCCTCCGCATCATAGAAGTCGCCGGTGATGGCGCTTGCATGTTCCGAGCTGTTGCCAAGCAGGTCTTCGGCACAGAGGACCGACACATGGAAGTCCGTCAACACTGCATCGAGTATATCTCGCGCAATCGTGACCACTTCTCCCAGTTCATCACCGAAGACTTTGAAGCGTACATTGCTCGCAAGAAGGACCCGTCATCGCACGGTAACCACGTCGAATTGCAGGCGATATCGGAGATCTATGGGCGACAGATTGAAATCTACGAGTACGACACGAGTAGGTTTAATTGGTTCCGACATAATGATCCAGTTTCTAATGTAATCGTTTTCAGAGCCCGTCATTACGTTCCATCCTATTACCGTTGATGCCAATGTTGTCGGTGAACATCCACCATTGATGTTGTCCTACCATGGCAATGTGCATTACAACTGCGTTGCCGATATCGCGCACCCAATCAACGCCCCAATAGTCCCGATCTACCCGAACTTGAGCTCGAACATGCAAGATGAGGTTGTCTACAAGGATGCGGTTCAGAAGTCGGAGATGACGCACATTGAGGAACAAATGTTGAACGATAAGAAGAAGATGACCGATTTCGAGGGCACTGAGCAGGATCTGCTCCAACAGGTCGCTCGAGATTCATACGTGGAGTACATACGGCGTTTGGAGGAGAACCAAAAGAACGAAGCGAAGAAGGAGCGATCTCCTCGCAGGAAATCGCCTGAAGTCGAAACATCGACAGTAGCAGCTCCCACAGTGTCGGCTGAAACCGCTTCCGCTTCCTCTTCCAATACCGCTACTACGAATCTCCCCAGTACCTCACGATCACCCACCAAGCGTGGTGCTTCTTATCCGTCTTTGTTTTCTGAGAATGATGAAGACACCGAATTTGGCTGTAAGATACCTCGAAATTGTAAGTTTTTGACCAACCCAATCCATGTCGGTTCACCTTCCTCTTTTCAGCTGCATCCACGATCTCTCTCCCAGCCATGGGATCCAACATGAAGCGGGAACCCATTGACGTCAGTACATTCACCTGGAATCTCCCCGCCGAAAAAATTCCCAAACCCAAATCTCCTGTAAAAGAACCTACTCCTGCAGCTACCCCAGTGAAGCCTTCAACCGCTGCACCTCCACTTAAATTCGAGTTCGAAGCCATGTCTCGCAATCCGTCCATTATCGACCTACCACCCCTGAATGTGGATGCAACTATCCCTCCTGCCCCGGTCTCACTGAATGCACCTCAAGGAACGTCCTCATTGTACGAAGAGCTTCTGGCTAGCACGCTTTTCGGTTAGTTTACCACGCCATCTCTACATACTTTGAACTTATTTGATAAAGTTCCAGATGATGAAAAGGACAGCCTCTCACATGCCCTGGCTATCTCGCAACAAGAATACTACAAGTCGTCCCGCTGACCATGTCCTCGGAGCCTGTCTGTCAATGGTAACAGTGCTTTATGGGTCGTCTCTAGATGATGCTTTTCATCACCGACTAGTTCAGGAGGAAAAGGCTTCGTCTTGCCCCAATACTTGTAATTGTTATCAAGGTTGATTACCCCTTGTAGTTGCGTCTTTCACATTGCCCCCGTTTCTCGATTTAGCCTAGTTTTATTCACTTTTTATATCTTCTATCTTGCTTACCGTTGTTTTTTGATGATATTATTATCTTTGTTTTTTGTTTAGCTTGTTTTCACCCCCGATATTGTCCACATTATTTGAAGCAAAGGCTTTTGGCAACTAATCAACCGTTATTCTTGTATGTACAAATGTACCCCTGAAATGATTTGATATAAATTTCTTCCCTCTCTGTTTTAAAGTGTGTTACTGATGTGAGGCAAGGTCAAATCTTTGTAAACAAGAAAGTCCAGACGCGAAAAAAATAATTAGCATAGAGAAAAGCACACTGCAAGGGAGTGCGGAGTTCACGAGGGATTGATGTCATTTGGGAAGCCTGATGCTATCGGCTGCGGTTGTCCTTGTTTTCGCGGTGACGAATCGTGTTGCCGCGCTCGATGACAATGCCTATGGCAGTGCTGCTGGGACTACGGAGGCGCAGGTTTGTCGATTAAGAGATAGATTAGTGTGATAAGGATAGCATCGCGATAAGCTTGATTAATTTGCAAAATGGAGTTTTTTGTTGCAGAAACTCGATCTCCCGATTCCAGACGTAGCCCCGTATGATCAGCGACCCGGTGCCGATCCTTTGGATGGCCTTCAGAAGGTACATCGTTCCTATCTCCGCACACTTTTTGCAAAAGCGTTCTACGATCCGAGTTGTGATGCCATAACGGCACCGATTATCAAGCCGGTTTACTACTGGCCGGGTGAACGGGTTGAACTTCCGTGCCATGCTTGTCGGAAGATTCACGTCTACAATGGGTTGATGAAGCATTGGGCTGTGATTCGGGGTAATGTGAAAGAAGAACTTGGCAAAATCAATGTTTGTTTTCCCTTCTTTATCTTTCAAAATACAACACAAAACGGAACATGCTTTCAGGACACCACAAGTTGGCACATTATCCAACAGTCCGATAACTCAGCCAAACAAGAAAATGCCGTCTTTCCATCAATGCCATCACAAGAAGTCACACAACAGATTTCCGAAGACCTCCTCAACGAAGGTGATGATGTCAACCCTCCTCCCGAAGTTCATCGACGTCCAAGAACTCAGTTTTTTCAACGCAATGGCCGACTTATTATTCTTAACGTATGTTTCTTCTAAAAATAAAGTGGCTCAAATGGTGTTAAAACGCTAAAGTTTAGGCCCATTTGGATGATTACGGACTCTACCGCTGTTTTGACGATGAAAACAAGAACCTGGTCGACTTCGTGTACTACTTGATCCCCTACGCACCACTCTATGCTATGGAAAATTGGCTGTCAAACGGTGGGACTGTGTTTATTCGTTTTGTATGTAATTTGAAAAGTGCAATTTAGAATTCGAGTGTCCCGCAATCGGTCAACAAAAAGAGTTCTGGCGTCTAGACGAAAACCACCGTTTCCATTTTTTGCCCTTTGTCCTTCCGAAAACGGATACTGTATGCACTAAAAAGGATGAAGGATGCCCCAAAAGTGTGTTCAACGCTGCCAAACAACCGAAATTTGACAAAATTACTGAGATTGTTGAATTTGAAGCTGAAGGTGATCGTGAATTCCTGACGAAAGCGCTCAACTTGCATTTATTCGTTCATTGGTCGGAATGGAGTGCCTGCAGTGGTGGAGCCAGAACGCGTTCCGGTAATGCTTTTATTTAAAGACATCATTCCATTTATTAATCAAACATTTTCAGGGCAATGTCACATTCGCAAACGTGATTCGTCGATTAAGTTTGCCCCCTCTGGCGGTCAGTGGCACATTTCGCAATTTGTCAAAAACATTCATAGCCTTTTGGAGGGTGTGGACGACTTTAAAGAGACCGGAATACCCTTGTTTAGGTTTGTGTTTTGTAGCTCTTTTAAGCATAAGTAAGTGTTTTTAGTGGTGCCATTGCTGATGCACTCATGGATGACGGTTCTCGCGCTGGTCACTGTACCGTTTACCCCCGAATTACTTGGGATTCATTTAACAAAGGCATTCTTCAACTCGCTTTGCTGGCATCACCGGAAGTCATCAAGACAGATGATGGTCTTCCTGAAGGGAGCAACCTTGTCGACACCCTGTGCTTCCGCAATGCTGCCATTGAGGAAAAAGTCAAAGTTGTTTATGGGTTCAAGTTGATTCAGAACGAAAAGTGCTAGGTTTATTGTGATACGGATTGTAAAACTGTTTCCAACAAAAATTTATTTCAAACTCGGCAAATAAACATAAAATAGGGGAAATAGATAGTACATGTGGTAACCTGTCTTCCGAATCGAGCACTTTAAGACAACCGTTTTTCGCGAACTTCGAAAGGCATCGGTCGTCAAGCCAAAAAGCGACGCACGGGTTCTTCGGGCGCTCATCGGGTAGTCAATGTAATGTAGACTATCCTAGTTTCTAAAGAGACTAGCACACAACTTCCAGCGACACGGTGTAGGCGTGTAATCTGAAGAAAATCAGCATGTTAGTGCCGTTTCCGGGAAGGATGGGACTTCGTGAAAAGAAGGAAAGATGGAAAGTCAAAGTAAAGAAAAACTAACAACTGCGTCGAACGGGATTTTCACTTAAACGTTTACCTTGTCGTGTAACACGTGGTGGCTCCAGGTATCCCATCAGGCGTCCACTGTATGGTCGGTATCCCCTTAGGACTACGCTGTTAAATAGTTGTTCATCCTGGAAATCACAAAATTGTGAACTTCTTCTCCAAAAAGATGAAAACTTACATATCCTGCCTGTGAGTGTACTGTACTAACCAAAACCACTAGTAAAAGACCAACAAATGTCAAGAACTGACTGTTTTTCATGTTGTGGAACAAGTAAGGCCTCAAGTTTGTAACCTTTTCAGTCGTAAGCCGACTGTTGAAAGTGAAGAAAGTTACCTAAAGCACTAGATCTTTTATACATTAAAGAGCCCGCCCGCCAACAATCGCGTGTTATTTATATCTTTTACTCTGCACGCATTAGGTCCTGCTGAATAGGGAGACACGAATGACGTCGGTACAGTGCTTTTGGCGTAGTATTCGCCGCCTGGCATTTTAGAGCTGCATGCTGATATGCTGTTTAGGAAGTAATAGAACAATGAGAGCAGGAACAAATACCCGAGGCGTCGAAAACGCGAGCATACCTCAAAGAATGGGCAAGTAGTCCACCACTATTGAGAAATGATACAAAAGTTGGCGGATAAAAAGGCAACTGACGACATGCAACTTTTACTCGCTTACATCACTTGAGGGAGTTTGTGGAATGAGCGCCATGGGCGGGTAAAGTTATAAATAGACTGGAAACAGATCATAAACTGCTACGATGACTGATTACTTGTAATGAATTGAGCTCATATTCCAGTACAAGCGCGCAATTGGAAACCTTCCGAGTAGATATGAAAGCTGAATGCGAGGGTGTCCTTCGATGAGCAAGCCCTTGGCTCCGCCTTCTTTAAAAAAGATAAGCCTGTCTATGGTCGAAGGAGGGAGGAGGTCTCGTCACTATGTTAGAACATTAACGATGACTTTTAAAAAGACAATGAAGCCCACTCAAGACATACCGGCTGTGCAAGTTTCCCTAGGGAATGCCGCGGAGGCGGTTTCATTTGCAAAGGGCCAAAACCTCCTCCGCGCCACCTTACTTTTTTACTCTCGGACTTTAACAACAGTTTTTGACTGGATCCATGTAGATGCTAAGTATAGACTCTGTGGCAAGATTAGAACGTCTTAAGAACCCGAAACATGGACAAAAGAGCTTTAAAGACTTCAGACGCAGCTTGAGAAGCATAGATAGCCACTGGCTAGACGGAGGTTACTTTTAGAATAAAGTCTATGAAAGGTCAAATTTCAAGGATTGCCGTGAAAGAAACGTGGAACAAAAAAAGTCAAACAAAGAACACGCATTTAAGAAATTTATCAAACAAAGTGTCACAGCCAAAATCTGAATCGGGACTTCGGAAAGTTCCTTGTTTTCAGAGACGGATTTCCATAGAAACATTTGTTTGTTCTAGACGGACAGTATGCGTATCACTAGGGATATCCCAAACAAAGAATTCGCATCCCACGAACTGAAAAAGAAACATTTTAACTACAATAATGACATCAGCTTTTTCTATGTTTTCGCTTTGCAGAGAAAAGTGGGCTTAATTGCAAAATGATTAATAGTGGAAGAAACACTCACAAGACTCTTCCAAATTTAAAACCCATGTGAATTTGCTAAAACGGAAGTACTACGATAAATATTAAAATGGTGTCATTGCGGGGGTTTAGTTCAATTTATTTTTGTACTAACCATAATAACGTTCTGTTAGTAACATAATTTCAACCAATTGAAAATACACTATCTATACTTAACTGAACAAATGACTATACTAGTATAGCAGTTAACTTATTCAAGGATCAAAAGTTTTACTTCTACGACAAACAGTAATGAAGCTAATCTCACAATGTTGAATTAGTCGATGCTTTCGATAGATGAGTCGTCATTGCTTCCTTATAGTTAGTTCCCGCTTGCCTTTTTAAATGATGTTCGCGCCTATAGCCTAAAGCGCGGGCGGAATTTGGCTTATTTTCGACATGGTCTACCACACAACGCTGGTTTTGTTTAATAGAGTTCCGTGTTTTTGTACAAAAATAGATCTTGCGTACTGTCATTGTGTGTGGCGGATACAAACAAATTAGTCAAACAAAGCCTATAATGAAGAATGAATGCTGAAAACGGATTTACGAAAAAAGGGTTTCGCACAGTTTAATTAAATTACACAAGCCACCAAAACGGAAACAAACAAAATGTACATTTCCGGACAACATAATCATGGTTGTTATGAGTCCAGTAGTTCTCTTAAATTGAGCAAGTTAACACTAAAAAATATGTTTTGGATGATTAGGCAAACGAAGTTGAAATGCGGCTTCATTAACGAATTGACTCCCGAAAGAGCTAAATGAATTGCGGTCGTCATCGTTGTTCTATGAACGTTCAAAACATGTATCAAAAATGAAGAGGGGCAAACAGTTTTTATACTGCCAAAAACATGCAATAATTTAAATTGAACAGTAAGGTGGCGTTGTGTTGCCTGCATAGTTGTTGTAATCTACCCTTCATGTCGTTTGCGCAGCAGATCACAATCAAATGCTTACGACCAAAACTCTTGGCCATTTGTCTGGTTCTGTCGTTAAACATTTTAATTTAAAAAACTTATCGAAGCAGTCAAAATATCGATTTCTTTGCTCAAAATTTGCTTTCAATACTACAACAAAATGTCGAAGAAAAAGGTGGAACTTAGTTAAACAACTGAATATGTTTATTGTTTTATAGAAACTCAAACGGCAACGTTAATTTCAAAATTGGCCAAAAGTCGTTTGTTAGTTCGCTCGTATCCGGTTTCAATGAAGTGTTTGTTAATACTCGTAAGATGCCTAATTCTATCTTTTAAGTTTTTCTGGAGCTGCTTAAAGGAAGGACGCTTTTCTGGTTCACCATCCCAACAAGTTATCATCAGAGCGTATCTGAAAACATCAACTTATTAAAAGGTCATTATTTGTCTGATTACATTTGTTCTGGGCACATTTGCGGACAGCATAATCGCCGTCCTTCTTTTAAAAAAATCAGTATTTGAAAAGTATCTAATTGATCATACGGGGTATCGCCACGAGAAAACAACTCCCAAATGAGCACACCAAATGACCAAACGTCCGTTTTTTCAGTAAATTTACGAAGCGAGAAGGCTTCAATGGCAATCCAACGAGTAGGCAAGGCATTGTCGTGCAGAATTTGGTATTCACCTTTGTAGTCCAGGCTTCGGGCAAGGCCAAAATCAGCTACTTTTAGGACTGTAAAGTCGTGGTTCAATCTATAAACGATTTGTTACAATTTAAGCTAACTTGGAACTTACAAACAATTTCTTGCGGCCAGATCACGGTGAACTATCTGTTGTCCAGTGAGGTACACCATAGCGCTCAAAATCTGATCCATGTAGTCGAAAGCATGTTGATTTTTTATCTGATTAGTATCATTTTTAATGTAACTGTACAAACTGCCGCCAGCCATGTATTCAGTAACAATATGAAATGTTCTGTCAATGTAGCTATAACCGATGAAAGCCACAATATTTAAATGTTGAACTCGGCGCAACACTTTAAGTTCGTCAATAAGTTCACCGGTGTTTATCAAAAAAGCGTAATCACTGTTTAAAGTTTTTACAGCAACTGGCTTGCAGTCACCGGTGGCTGTTTTATAAAAACTTTTGTAGACCGTTGCGCTGACTCCCGACCCAAGCAACTCCATTTTCAGAATATTCGAATTGTGTGCGGTCAGCAGATGGGTTGATGCCGTGGTGCATTCGCTCACTGTCGTTGCAGATCTAACTGGAGTATCTGAAGTTGTTCGAAAAGCTGGCCTCTTTCTTTTAGTTGATCGATTAAAAAGGATGTAAATCCACGGATTTACACATGAATACAAATCTTCGAAGATCATAATGTAGTTATAGAATCGGGCATCTGTAATCACAAAAACTGTGAGCCATAAATTGTCAATGGCTAAACTCACAAAGGTAGAATATATCGGGTACGAAAACCACCACCGTACTCATCAACCAGTATGGTGCCCTGAGGAGAAGGTTGCACGCTGCGATAATAAGTGTTAATCGTACCGTTTGGATCCTTTTCCGACTAAATTCAGATGTCTGATCCTGAAGGTTGAGAGACTCTTTTTGCAATTTCTTGACGTAATCATGAGTTCTATGGCTTTCCGAGGATTTTGTTTCGTCGTCAATGTAATTAGGGGCGCGTTTCACGGTGCATTTGGACAGCCATACAGTTCTGCAGACAAAAAAATAGATTCCAGCGTTGGTCATGGAAGGGAGGAGCCAGGCTACGGTGAAAGAGTAAACAAAGTATACTTTTCGGAGAAATTCGTGATTCTCGAAGATGGTGACACAAAATTTATGCGTTGAGCTGTACGGTTTTCTTAAACTGGCTGGTCAAGAAATTGCTATAAATGGTTAATGGCTTACAGTTCCCAGAAATAAAACCGTGGAAGCGAACAGATCAAGGCCAGACACCATGCTGCCCTTGCAAGATAGTTTGGATGACGGTTTCGGTCGCTAAGGTAGTGGGCGAGCGGGCGGCAGACGGCCTGAAGGTAAGGTTTAAAAGGTTTGTTGAGATAAACTTATTTTGATTCTAAACTTCAGAACGGTTGAAGGAGGATGCTTTAGGAGGAGTTAAAGGGCGTTACCTGATATCGATCGGCTGAGATGGCAACTAACAAAAACGCACTCGCATACATTGGAAAAGCTTGCAAATACTTGACAAGTTTACAAAGCCATATGCCACCGTAAAAGTCCGGAAATGACACGATAATAGCGACTTCGGTGCCGAGGGCAAAAATGGCATAAAGGATGTCGGCGACGCATGTGTGTAATAACAGTAACTAAAACTGCATCTTTTTGGTTATCAGATTTTATAAAATTTGAAATATAAACAATGATTAATTTCTACTTTCTGTACTTTTTTAAAAGACTTGTAGGTAGTTTGTGTTTTAAATCCTTACCCACCTGAAGGGGCGAAAACTTATTTTTGGTCATCCTGGATTCTCTCCAAATCACAAAGACCGAAAACAAGTTTCCAAAAAATGCCAACATGATGATTACATAACTGTAGAAAAAAAAAGCCATTCATGGTCACTGTTCAAAACACCAGTATCTCTGAAAACACAAATCTTTTACAATGCCCCAATTCCAGTTTTTAAAACTTTCACAATGCTGCAGCAAAGTACAAAAAAAGGTGTCGAAAAACGAATACGGTCTGCTAAAGGACACAATTATTATCAATCCGCTCGGAGCACAGTACTAAATGTACCCATAAACCAACAATAAGGTTACAACGTTTGTATCCGTTATGATGTGTTTAGCGGTTTGGTGGCCGGTCTACATGACAAAATTAATGAAAACATAGACATCCGTATGATTGAGCCCTGTCGAAAACATTTGTCGAACTACAATTGTCTATGGAGGCGAAGTTATGTCAAAAAGGCCCAAATGAGTTCCACAAAATGACGAAGCAGTGAGCTTAAAGATGGATGACCCAAACGCAACACTTACTTGTCAAACCAACAGGGATAAACTTCATAAGTGTAACAACTGGCGGATATCAGCGAGGTACGTGTTCTTCGTCTCATAACATCCAACGACTATAAATTTTTTTATTCAATAAATCTGTTTTAACGTCAACCGAGTATAGAATTGTGTGCCTCTGATAGAAAGCAAATAGAAAGCAGTTAAGCTAAATAGACGCACAAAAGTACCGCTTAGTCACAGACTATCAGTACCTGTCAACATGACAACTTTTATGCTCGTTATCCGTTTTAATCAACTATGTGTTAACACTTGTAGTGTACCTGCTTTAAAATAAGGCACTTCTTTGGTTTACCATCAATAATTAAGCATAATCAAATATATGAACATTAGACAAATCAAAATGGTTTTGTCGCACTTTCAGTAACTTACGAAAAGTGAACAATGCCTTCAGGTAATAAAATGACTGTCCTTTGTTGAAAAACTTTAAATTTAAAAATCATCCATTGAGTATTTTGAAGTATCGGCACACAAGTAAACTGGTCGGCTTGGCCTTTCAAACCAAAAGCATCGTATTTTAATTTTTAGTTTGCTTTTAATATTACAATACAAAGTAAACTTTTAATTTATATTGAACTGAGATGATAACGATTCAAACAACTTTGTAAAAATATCGACTTGCACAAGTAACAAGTTAACTTAATTTTTAACTTGTTACTTTAGTTATTTATTTGTCGTGAAGATTAAATAACTGAACAAGTTTATTATTTAATAGAAACTCAAACGGCATCGTTAACTTCAAACATGGTCAAAAGTCGTTTGTTAGGTCGTTCGTAACCGGTGTCAATTAACTGTTTGTTAACTGTAAGGTGCCTAATTCTATCGCTCAAGTCTTTCTGTAACTGCTTAAATGTAGGGCGCTTTTCTGGTTCACCATCCCAACAAGTTATCATGAGAGCATATCTGAAAACATCAGTATTTAAAAGATTAGTATTCATTATATTACATTTGGTCGGGACATGTTTCCGGACACTGTAGTCGCCGCCCCGTTTTCAGATAATCTTGAATTTGAAAATGGTCAAGCGGATCATACGGAGTAGCGCCGCGAGTAAATAGCTCCCAAATGAGCACGCCAAATGACCAGACGTCCGTTTTTTCGGTGAACTTATGAAGAGAAAAAGCTTCAATGGCAATCCAACGAGTCGGCAAGGCATTGTAATGAAGAATTTGGTATTCACCTTTAAAGTCGACGCTTCAGGCAAGACCGAAATCAGATACTTTTAAAACCGCATAGTCGTGATTCAACCTGTAAAAGATTTGTTACAGTTGAAGAGAGTTCGGAACTTACAAGCAGTTTCTTGCGGCTAAATCACGATGAACAATCTGTTGCTCACTAAGGTACACCATGGCGCTCAGAATCTGATCCATATAGTCGAAGGTGTCTTGGTACTTTATTGGTGTGGCATCATCTTGAATGTAATCGTACAAACTGCCGCCAGCCATGTATTCAGTCACAATATGCAATGTGCGGTCAATGTAGGTGTGACCAATAAAGTTAACAATGTTGGAATGCTCGACCTGACGCAACACTTCTAATTCATTAATAAACTCAGCCGTATTTACCAGTAGAGCGTATTCATTATTTAAAATTTTGACAGCAACTGGCATGTAGTCACCGGTGGCAGTTTTATAAGATCCCTTGTAGACTGTTGCACTGATTCCTGATCCGAGCGGCTGCGTGTTTAGAACAACCAAGTCTTTTGGATTCAGTATATCGGACATCAGCTCGAGAGGTATATCTTGAAAATGTTATTAAATGGGTTGTTAAATGCAGTCTATCGATAATACTACAAAAACTATACATTTAACGTAGAAAAAGCTGATTGCAAAAAAATTAATCTTACCATCATTACGTTCGAGTCGCTGAAAGTTTTATTATGATAATGCAGAATTTTGATTTCAAAAAAGTTACCGTTGTCTTTTGACGATAAATGCAGAAGTAAATAATAGTGATTGAAACAAAGAGACAAATTGACGTGATAACAAAAATTACATTTTCCAAAATGCTAAAACGTTTTATTTTGTTTAGTTCGATAAGAAGTTGTTTCTGTTGTTACTTACATGAAATTACTTTCTGAGTAATCATCAGTAGAAAGCGCACCAGCTCTTAAATATGGTTTTGAAAGTGTTATGTTTTTGTATGTCGAATCAAGCGCGCCTTTAATTTTAACAAGACACGAACCGTTAAAATGCGTTCCAGTAAAACAATGAATTCTTAAATTATAATTTGTAATGCTTTAAACCGTTAAGCAAAGTAAAAGATGTTTTTGAAACGTACATTGTCGGTGTAACCGTAGAAGTCAGGTTGCATTGGGTATCACATATTGTCACTTCGGGTTCTTCCAAAAATTTGTCCAAATTGATTCCAGTAATAGTGTATGTTCCATTTTCTGTTTCCTGTAACACCTGTTATGCACAAACAAAAATAACGTAGTTCACAAAAAAAAACGCTTCGGCATAGTGAAAAGACTATGCAAAGCGTAGTCTTTAGTATACGTTTATCGTAGTCTTTCAAAGGCGTACAGTTCTTGTACGCAAACTTTTTTTGTGTGCAAGGGCATGTTTTAAATTTCTTACCATTGTCGCAAGAATGGTTGGAGGGCATACATTTTGGTAGATAATTTTGTTCCAACATGTCTTTTTGTCTGAAACGACGGTGCCGCTTCCGTCTTTATTCGCACAGTAAAGGCAGTTTAGAGGGTCATTCCAGGCTATGCTTTGACACGTTTTGTAAATCGCTTCACATGATGAAGTAAAGGAGTTGAGAGTTCCATCGTTCCTGGAAGCAAATAACACTTTACTGCCCTTCGGCACTACTTCGAGCAGGTATTTTCCTGGTATTCCAGGTATGCTTGAAACAATATCAGACGTATCCGCTGTGTACTCGCGAAGCTGAAACTTTGTTTTTTTCAAACAATGTTTACTTTTTTGTTGTTGTACGGTTTTTAGCACGATTAAGTGAAGAATAAAGAATCAATTCAAATTGCAACGGAGGAAACCAGGGCCCACTGCAGTACTTCGAGCAAGTGTTTTTCATGTTTTTCGGGAATTCTCAAATAAATTATGTTGATCGCTCAAGGTCAAAACAAACCCGAATCAATTCATTGTCTCCTCTAAGTGCATATACAGCTTCTTCATTTGGAAGTTGACGAATAGCAATAATTGGTTGTGAATGGTATTCTTCGAAGATTCGCTTTCCTTCATACGGCTTGAAGTTTTCAAGGGAACCGTAGGCGTTCGAAGTACTATTACTAGTGTGCAATTCACAGTTATCAAACCGATCATCACCAACCGCCTGAACAAAAAAACGATAAATGAATTTTGCTATATAAATACCTCGTTATACGCTGAGCAATAAGGTGGATATTGCTTATTATCCCAAGAATATAAAAAGCATTCATAAGATCGATGAGGTTCATAGTGAATTTCTTCTTTTAGTTGGCATTTCTGAAATCATGGATTTTAATTTAGGTTGTTAAAAAACTTAACTTTTACATCTTTAACCCCCTCCGCTTTGGGCAGATTTTGGCACATATCCCATGTTGCAGTAAATCTTGATTGTAAATCCGTAAAATTAAAGCTGCAAATAAAGTTTTGATCGGTGTAACCTTCCTTCCACTCCTCATGTATTGGATTGCTGTCAGCAAATGTGGAACCATGTTGAAAAGCCACCAAAAGTTTTGACGATTCCGGTAAATAAACCGCCGCCGTGGCTCTGTTTGTCACAGTCCAAAATCAGGGTGATCGGTTAATTGAATTGTCAATTCAATTTCAATTATCAATTATTTGAAAATTGAAACCGATTTTTCAATTCACAGTTCAATTAATTGAAAATTGTAACCGATTTTGCAATTCGGTTTTCGGTTAATTGAAAACCGAAACCGATTTTTCAATTCGATTTTCGGTTAATTGAAAACCGAAACCGATTTTTCAATTCGATTTTCGGTTAACCGAAAACCGAAACCGATTTTGCAATTCGGTTTTCAATTAACCGAAAATTGAAACCGGTTTTTCAATTCGGTTTACAATTAATTGAAAATTGATTTTGATTTGGCAATTTCAATTAACCGATCAATTAATTGAAAAAATTGATCGAATTAAGCCTAAAAACATGGATCAATTTTCAATTAATTGATCAACTAATTGAAATTGGAGGACCAATTCCAATTTCCAATTAATTGATTTGAAAATTGAAAAATCGGTTTCGGTTTTCAATTAACCATAAACCGAACCGAAAAATCCATTCAATTTTCAATTAATTGGAAACCGACAATTTTTCAATTAATTGCCTTCAATTAATTGATTGTTCAATTAACCGATCACCCTGGTCCAAAAAATGTCGTTGTAGTAATATTGTCCACAGGAAAGCATAAGATCGATGCGCGACGCAAGATTGGCCGTCTTATCATTGTTGCAAATTTGCGTGATTCTAATGTCAGTATTTTTTCGCGTGCTGTTTCCAAAATATGAAAACAAAGGCAAATCTAAACGTTTGGCGCTGCCGACAAAATAAGAGTGTGTGTCTGTCGAAAATCCTGCTACAGTTTCAAATTCATTGACGTGATGTGTGTCGTCAATAGAGCGTCGACCGGACTCTTGATATGTTTTTTCATCTAATAAAATGTAATCAATTGATGCAAAATCTTTGACATTAACAGTTCGAAGTACTATGCCAGCATTAATAAGAGCAGCAGACACGCTTTTTAACCTAAAGTAGTTCTGCGGCACAGCAATGCGAAAACAGTTAGGAAATGAGTCTGAACTGAGTGAACAAACACTGAAAAACACGTAATCTACATAAGCATGAATTGAGGACTTTTGTCATATTGGTAATATTACCAGCAGCTGTGTGTGGTACAAATAAGCACGCTTGACTCATTAATCAGTTTGAATTCAAGCAATGTTCTTTTAGCAACGTTGTAAACAAAATCATTCAGGCGAATTCGCGCGATTTCTGTTACATTATCAAAACCTTTATCATGAAGTTTTCCAATATACACTTCTGTGTCCAAAAGAACTCCAAGTACGTCGGTTCCATATAGGTAAATGCCGCGAATATGGTCATCTTTAAACTTCAGAAAAGTTTCATCAATATTATCAGCGGCACGGACAACTTGCACTATTAGCAGCATGCAAATAGGGGCTAACATTTTCGTAATCACGACACGGTAGCACATCAGTATACGCAAGTTGTTGGATACGATGGATCGTCTGGAAGGGATTCAGATTCCACAATTACCATAGGCCTGTTCTACTGTATGTTGTTGTGCCCTACCCCCGCGGGCCTATAAAAGGGCCTCGCGGGTGGTCCCAATAAACCAGTGTACTTCCCTTCCTGTGTTCCTCTCTCGCGATATAACAACTGGAACTCCGTTGGTAATCGTACCAAAGCCAGGTGGGAAGGTCAGGATTTGTGGAGACTTCAAGGTTACCGTGAACCAGTACCTGAAAGTCGACCAATATCCGATACCTCTACCTGAGGACCTTTTCGCGGCCATGAATGGAGGCCGGAAGTTCACCAAAATGGACTTATCCGAGGCGTACCTTCAAGTACCGCTGGAGTCAGAGTCCAGAAAGATGGTCACCGTGACTACACATCGGGGCTTGTTTGAATATCAAGTGTTACCCTTTGGAGTCTCCTCCGCGCCAGCTATCTTCCAGCGATTAATGGAGACAACGTTGGCCGGAATTGACGGAGTCATGGTGTACCTCGATGATATCCTGGTAACTGGGTCATCAGATGATCAGCATCTGTCACGGTTGGACCAGGTACTGGAGCGGCTAAAGGTCGCTGGTCTAAAGCTTAAGCTAGACAAATGCGAATTCCTGATGCCGGAGATACAGTACCTAGGACACATCGTGAACGCCGAGGGCGTGAGACCGGTACCGGATAAGGTGAAGGCAACAGTGATGATGCCGGAACCAAAGAACCTAAAGGATTTGCAAGCCTTTATCGGTATGGTTGGCTACTATGGGAAATTCATTCCCCAGCTATCCACCTTGGCGGCTCCACTTAACGTGTTGAGAGTCCAAGGGGTCGAATGGAAATGGGGCCCGGAGCAACGAGCAGCGGTCACGGCTATCAAAGCCGCCCTCTCGGACGCCCGGGCACTAGCCCATTATGACCCGAAAGAAGAGGTAGTCCTGGCAACGGACGCTTCGGATTTTGGGCTGGGCGCCGTTCTGTACCACCGATACAAAGATAACTCGGAAAAAGTTATTGCAAATGCCTCAAGGGTCTTAACAAAAGCGGAGAAGAATTACTCTCAAATTGAGAAGGAAGCTCTCGGCATTGTGTGGGGGGTGGAAAAGTTTAACCACTACGTTTACGGCAGAAAATTTACGCTGTTAACGGATCACCAACCACTGGTACGAATCTTTGGTAGCAACTCTGACTTGCCTATCGTGGCGGCCAGAAGGGTACACCGCTGGGCGGTGAAGCTATCAATGTACTCGTTCCACATTCAGTACGTGCGAACAGGTGCGTTCGGTCACGCAGACGCCCTATCACGTCTGCCGTTGAAGGATCAGGGGGATCCGGCTGGCATTGACGGTGTGGATCAAGTGATCCACGAGATAGTGGTGGAGCAGACCGAACGGTTAACCTTAGGGTGGAAAGAGATGCAAGAGGCCGTGATGGCGGATGCTCACTTGACCCAAGTTCGACGCTGGATGGAAACCACATGGCCTGAACAGAAAAGTACGGAAGATCCGGAACTTCGGGCGTTCATACGCCAACGAGAGCAACTCAGCCGAAACCGAGAGTTCATCCTCTACGGGGATGGTAGGCTGGTGGTGCCCGTGGCGTTAAGGCCAAAAGTCCTCTCCGAGCTGCACCGCACACATGCAGGAGCCAGCCGGATGAAGGCACTTGCACGAGTATACGTGTGGTACCCTGGTATGGACAAAGCGATTGAGCGTGTATCAGCTACATGCCCATCGTGTGCCATCCAAGGACCGGAACCTACCCGTGTTCCGCTGCATCCTTGGGAGACCCCAAAGCGGGCATGGCAGCGCATTCACATAGACCATGCAGGACCCTTTCTGGGGCACACGTGGTTAATAGTGGTGGATGCTAAGTCCAAATGGCCAGAGGTCCTGCCGGTGTCATCCACAGCTACGGGAGTAACCATAGCCGAACTGCGTAGGCTGTTTGCTACCCATGGATACCCGGAGATACTCGTCTCGGACAACTGCCCCGTCTTCACAGCGAAAGCGTTCAGTGAGTACCTGGAAGAGTGTGGCGTTAACCACGTGCTAACACCACCGTATCACCCGCAGTCAAACGGTGAAGCCGAGCGGTTCGTCCGGACCTTCAAGGAAGCTTTGCGAAAGGCTGAACCGAACCAGCGAACGCTAGGGTCGACCTTGAATGACTTCCTAATGTTGTACCGGGCTACACCGCATCCCGCCACGGGGTTGGCACCTTGCCAGGCCTTAATGCATCGTCAAATATGCACCCCGTTGTCGGTCTTGATGCGCTGTATGGAAACGACAACAAGGAAGGAAAAGTTTTCTGATTACGTGAGTCGTATGAAGAACAACTTCGATAAAACCAGTCGCGAAAAACACCTTTGTGTGGGTGACTTAGTCTACGCTCGAAATTATCGAGAAGGTGACAAGTGGATCCCAGGAAAGGTTGTTAGCAGCATTGGTCGCACCATGTATGGTGTTGAAACGGCCAAGGGAATTTGGTCGCGTCATCTGGACCAACTGAAGCTAAGACACCCAGCGTTGTCGGCTAGTTATCCAAATGACGCCCCAGTCCTGTCCCAATGGTCGCCGGCAATCTGGCTAGAGGGCGGGAATCTGGCAAAGGATACGGTGATCCAGCCAGAGGCGGACCCGGTACAGCCAGACGCCCAAAATCAGGCGGAAGCAGGTTTGCCAGCACAGGAACCTGAGGCCCCGGAACCCTTTCGCACACCTCCTCAATCACCGGAGAGACAGGGAGAGGGGGAACCGGCATCAGGAACCGACGCGGCCCAGCAGAACGCTACGCAAGATCTTCGAAGATCAGGGCGTACAAGACAACCTCCCGACTACTACGGTCGAAACCCCGGAACAAAGAACCCCCCAAGATAAAAAAAAAATAGCTATCTTTATTGTCGTTTTAAACGCAATCTTAGTACGCACACAAGTCAAGGGGACTGGGTCTTCGAGGTTAGCTCCTCGTACGACAGCGGGTTCGGCGTGACGGCCTGGGTGGAAGCGCCGACCGGCGGATGCCCAGGTGGGAGGTTCTGGACGGTGACGTCAGCCGAGGCACGGGTGGCGACGGGCTCGTGGCTCTCGGGGCGGGACCCAACGTCGGGAGTCTTCGGGATGTCAGCATCCGGAGCAGGACGCGGCGGCGGCGGGACTGACGTTGGAACAGCACTCGAATCCACGACGCCCGTGACCAGACGGCGAACGTTGACGGCCAGAGTATCGAGACCAGTCAAACAAGCCTGAGCATAAGGCCCCAGCAAGATGACCGAACCGTTCGGACCTCGAAGCTCGACCGACGGGAGGGCAGAGACGCGAACCGTCTCGGAAGCATCGCCAAGGTCGGCCGGGAGCGTTCCAGAAGGCCCATCAGACGGCGGCGCGGGCGGACCCACGTGCTGGGGGTGACGGGCGCCTCCAACGGCAGACGAGGTAGGGGCACCGCCGACAGGATTCTGCTCGGCAAGCCGAGCCCGCATCCGCTGCACTTGCGATGGTTTGTACTTCTTCGCGGCGGCAGCTCGAGACTGAAAAGGAACGAAGGACGTACAAGAGTCAGGATAAGCTAAAGACTTACCATTTTATCTGCCCCACGTTTCACCGGAACGGCGGAGCGACGCATCGCCTGCTCAACGGCAATGGCGGCCGAAGACGACGCGGCTTCACTGACCATTTTTGCCAAGCTCTCCCGGGCCTCCCGCTCCTTAAGGGCAGCAAGTTCGAGTCGTGCGGCATGGGCCTCGGCGACCCACGTGGCCGAGGGCGAAGGGAGCTCCATTGAGGTGATGACAGCAGGTGAGGGACGCGTCGTGGAAAAGGGCTGGATCGGACGTAGCAGACGTGACCGGAGCAGCCGAAATGGAAAGACAAGATGTGTTTTTGACTTCCCAGGAAAGGTATTTATACCCGCCGTGGAGGGAGAAGCGGAAGCTACCTCCGAAAATTACACTATGCTAATTCTCCAAAACAGTCCTGACTGATTGGATGGTAGGCAAGTGGATAGATTGCGACTCGAGGTGGACGTGTCCTATTGGACGGAGCATCCAGAGGGCGCATATCTTTGACCAAAAGGTGGAGCGTTCTGGCGAACGGAGCACCTGGAGGAACCTTGGTGTGGAGCGTTCTTAAGAATGGAGCACCCGAGGTAAAGTCAGGCCGCTGGAACCACCTCAAGCTCAGAGAGCAATGGGTGGAAGTACAGTGGGTCAAATCCTGACATCGTAGAGTATCCGGGAAACTGGATCACTACGAAGCACTCATGGGGTTGACCAGAAACGGAGGCCGAACCACCTAACACCGCTGGGTAAGGGGTGGATGTAAGCCAGATGACGGATCTGAGGAAACCTCTTTTGGGACACTATGGGAATGTTTAGAGCACAACATACATCTGACACGGCGATACTACCTAAAATGTCGTCGACGAGCAACGAAGAGGGCGTGTTGGATACGATGGATCGTCTGGAAGGGATTCAGATTCCACAATTACCATAGGCCTGTTCTACTGTATGTTGTTGTGCCCTACCCCCGCGGGCCTATAAAAGGGCCTCGCGGGTGGTCCCAATAAACCAGTGTACTTCCCTTCCTGTGTTCCTCTCTCGCGATATAACACAAGTTTTGAGTCGTTTGGTTTCACACATTGTCAAAAGATCAATGTTGCGAACACGTTTGTCAGCCCCCAATCGTCTACATCGCAAAAATATGTCAAGAGAACCTAATGAACTCCACGAAATGAAGAGGAGTGAGCAAGAAGATGGATGAGCCTAACTCAGCTTTTACTTGTCAAACCAACAGGAATGAACTTGATAAAAAGGACAACAACTGGCAGATATCAGCAATGATGTACCTGTCGTTCGCTTCATAACACCCGACTTTTAATTTATTCAAAGCTACATTTCCATTCTAGCGTCAAAGGAGTATAAAACTTATTAAAGCGTTGATAGGAACTAAATGGAAAGCAGCTGAGTTAAAGAATGTGTAAGACGCTACAATACACCGCCTTTTTGTTATGATGAGGCACTTTTGGGGAATGAAGTTGGCCCGGAAATGGGTGTGGTCTTTTGTTATGATAGTGTGAGACCAGTGGACCTACTTCTATCTTTTCAAGGATGGCATTTAGAACTACTTATGTGGCGTCATCAGAAATCAACTTACCTGTGGCATGATTTGGGTCGACTGTCTCGACTTCCCTAGCACTTTTAACAAAATCCTCTTCGAATCCGTTTTCCATCTATTGTATAAAATTCTCCAATTGGTCTGGACCGTCGATCTCACAAGAAAAGTGTCATATGTAGGTGGTTGAAACTGATCTAGGTGGGAGAGTAAAACATAGATAGTATTCCCATATATACACTTTTTGCAGAATATCAGCTCTGATATGCCCTGAATGCCAAAAAAAGTGCCATCGAAGTTTGAAAGTTGCGTTTTTCACCCATTGTACGAACAGCACTACACTACACTTCCGAACAATCATATAGTTTACACGTTTTGCTTGGATTTTCGCGGTTTGAATTCTTTAAACCGATTATTGTTGTCACTCTTATGTATCTAATTATAACGTGTTATCAAATAATTTTGTTTGAGTGACTCAAAATAAAAATTCTAATAAGTTTTTAATTTTAATAACTTTCGACAACTAATAACAACCCTATGGTCCTATGGTTTGCGATCACGAAGTTTCCGAGTCGAAGGGACGGCGCCGGCTTTGGGCTTGGCTTTCGGGGCTCGGGTGCTGGGGGCAAGATCTTCTTTGGGTCGAGTTTCTTCTTTAATCAAACTTTTCGGTAAATTTACAAAAAGCAAATGTTTCATTACCTATCCAGCAATATCGCAAATAATGTCTGTGTATAAGAAAACATAAGCAAAAAAGAAGGAAAGAAGCGGTTTATCGCGAAACTTAAGTTACGCCCTTTGGTTTTTTGTGTATCATAAATTAGGAAAAAAGTGTGACATCATGATAACAGGTGATTTATAACAATCTGGAAAAAATTAACACGAACAATGTTATTTTATACTTTCATGATAATTACAGTTTCAAGTAAAAAAATAGCGTTTATTTTTATGTAGAAACTGGCGTCATTGCTCTACTTCTAACGTTTGTCAAAGGTTGGCTGTTGGGTCGTTCATATCCGGATTCAGTCATCTGCTTATTGGCGTCAATAAGACAAGTAATAGTGCGCTTCATCTTTTTCTGTAGCTGTTCAAAAGTTGGACGTTTTCTTGGTTCAGTGTCCCAGCAAGTAATTATAACTGCGTATCTGAAACTAAAAATTTAGCAAAATAAAAGTGTTTTCTATCTACATTTGGTCGGGGCATGTTTCAGGACGTTGAAGCCGCTGTCCATCATTCAAATATTCTTGAATTTGAAAATGGTTTAACGGAAAATATGGAGTATTGCCGCGAGTAAGCAGCTCCCAAACAAGCACACCAAATGACCAAACGTCAGATTTTTCAGTAAACTTATGTTGTGAAAAGGCTTCGATAGCAATCCAACGAGTCGGCAAGGCAATATCATCGTGCAGAATATGGTATTCACCGTTAAAATCGACACTTCGCGCAAGACCGAAATCCGATACTTTTACAACCGTTCGGTCTGCGTTCACCCTTTAAAAAAATCATATAAAAGTGAAAGGAATCTTAAAAATTACAAGCAATTTCTTGCAGCTAGATCACGATGAACAATGTGTTGATGAGTAAGGTACACCATCGCATTCAGAATCTGGTCCATATAATCAAAAGTATGTTGATATTTTAGTACAGTACTTTCGGCTCTTATGTAATCGTACAGACTGCCGCCCGCCATGTATTCAGTCACAATATGCAATGTATGATCAATGTAAGTATGACCGATAAAAGCCACAATGTTTTGGTGATGAACTCGGCGCAACACTTTGAGTTCATCAATAAGTTCAGCGGTGTTTATCAGTAGAGTGTATTCGTTACGAAAAATTTTAACGGCAACTGGTTCATTATCACTATCAGACGTGTTGAATGACCCCTTGTAGACTGTTGCGCTGACTCCTGATCCAAGCGGTTGTGTTTTTAGGACAACCAAATCGTTTGGATTTAGTTGATCTGTCATGGAGTTATGTTGAATATCTGTTAATATATGACTGTAATCATGACCTGTGAAGATAACTTTTGTTAATAAAGTGCAAATTAAAAGCAAGTAGTAAGTAGCGTATTGTAAAAGACCAGATAAATACAAATACAATTGGACTTACTGTATTTCTTCTTTAGTTTCTAAAAAGTTTTGTTGTGATTATGTAGCGTTGTTAATACAGAAATTTGTTACCGTTGCTCTACGTCGAGAAACAAAGATGCAGATTAAAACAACGAAGCCGCCTGACGCAGTTACAGAAATAACTGTTTTCCTTATACTGAAAACTAGTATATCAATAAAGTAGATGCAACTCCTTTGTTACTCACTTGGTCTCAATATTGGAATCTTTAAGCTGCTTTAAAAGTGTAATGTTTTTGTAATTTAAATTGAGGGAGCCTTTGATTTTAACGACACAATTTTCTGTACTATTAATTCCAGTGGAACAACGAATACTAAAAAACGATTGTAAAAATATGTTTACAGAAGTTTAGTTTAACATAATAACATTTGGTTATTTCAAACAAACCTTGTGGGTTCTACTGCAAAAGTCAAGTTGCATCGGGAATCACATACTGTCACTTCAGGATCTTCCATAAACTTGTTAAGGTCAATTCCAGTGATTAAATATGTATTATTAGCCGTTTCCTGTAATAACTGGAGGTGCACTTTTGTATGGATTTTATGACAGTTACCGTCACTTCAAGAATGGTAGGAGGGCATACATTTCGGTAAATAATATTGTTATTCGAACATGCCATTTTATCAGAAACGACAGTGCCGCTTCCATCTTCATTCGCACAGTAAAGGCAATTGAGAGGGTCATTCCAGGCAATGTTTTGACAAGTTTTGTAAATTCCTTCGCACGACGATTCAATGACGTTAATAGTATTGTTTGAATGCGCCGGAACAAATAACACTTTATTGCTGTTCGGCAGCACTTGGAGCAAGTCTTTTCCTGAACTTGCAGGGATGCTTGTGAGAACATTGGATGTTTCATTGCCCCCGATCAGAATCTATAACCGTATTTCTGAATAATAAACGATCATTTCATTTGAAACTAACCCTAATCAAGTCATTGTCTTTTCTGAGAGCGTACAAAGTGCCTTCATTTAGAGTTTCTCGAACGGCTACAATCGGTTGAGCATGATTTTCCTTGAAGAGCAGCTTTCCATCATATGGCTTAAAGTTTTCAAGAGAACCGTAAGCACTTGATGTGTTTTTTATTGTATGCAATTTACAATTGTCAAATCGATTAATACCCTTTTCCTAAAACAGGTACGCGTTATCTTTGTTTGCAAATTTATTAAAAAAAAACTTACGCCGTTATATGCCGAACAGTAAGGTGGGTTCATATGATTATCCCAAGAAAATAAAAAACAATCTTCTGTAAGTTTCGTGTATTCTGTTTGTTTTTGGCAGTTCTAAATTAAGTGATATGTGTATGATTACGATTATTATAGAATCATACATTTTGTGCCAACTCAGGTTTAGGTATGCTTTGACACTTGTCCCAAGTTTTAGTAAACCTCGATTGTATCTCAATAAAGTCATAACCGCAAATATAATTTTCTGTTGTTCTTGAAGCCAGCACATAATGTTGAAATGCAACCAATATTTTAGACGATTTTGGTAAATATAACGCCGCAGTAGCTCTGTTAGACACAGCTTGTGAAATAAGCTTGTAATTGATTCCTTCACATGAAAGCACAAGATCGATGCGCGACGCAAGATTAGTTGTGTCATCACTGTTGCAAATTTGAGTGATTCTAATGTCGTTGTTATTTCGTTTATACTGATGACTGAATGAAGATAAAGACAAATCTAATCGTTTTGCACTGCCGATAAAATAAGAATGCGTAGGCGTAGAGAACCCAGCTACTGTTTCAATTTCATTAAAGCTATGTGCGTCAACTGACTGTCTGCCATTAACATAAAAATTAAAACCATGAGTTGGAAATAAATATTGAATTGCCGCGTCGGTCTTGTCATGGACGGTTCGAAGTACAATATCATGATTAACGAGAGTAGCCGAAACACTACTTAATTTCCCCCGGTTTGGCGATAAGGGAATGTCATAGCAATGAATCAATGAGTCTGCGCTCAATGAACATACACTAAAACACATAGCATGTAAACAAAAAACACTATGTCCTTTTAACAATTTTGTAATCTTACCTGCAACCACCAGAAGTACACGTAAGCGCGGTTGACTCATTAATGAGCTTGAATTCTAGTAAAGAAGAAGCACCACCAGCGTCGGCGTAAACTTGCTCATTAAGCAGAATTCGACCAATTTTAATAAAAGCATCATCTTGAAATTTTCCAACATATACTTCTGTGTCCAAAACAACACCGATTGTGTTAAGTCCAAACAGATCAATCCCGCGAATGGCGTTTTTTTTGAACTTCAACAAAGTGTTGCCGATGTCACTGGCGGTTATGACGTCTAGTAAAGTTAGGAGTAAATAGATTAGAATCGGCCGGTGAATTGTCATCGCCGTACAACCAACCCGGGTTTTTGTGTCTGGCGGCGACTATGAAATGTATGCTTAAAAATGTCAGTAAAGATACTTTGGCAACAACTTTTTTAAAAACAAATAGAGGTATGATTAAATCGCTATACACGAAGTTAGAGTTAACTTGTTAATTAATCTGACCTAACGTCCACGACATAAAGTTTTTTCACCATGATAAAATTGATGCATTCAAATGTATTTTTTGACGTAGTTCGCACCTCGGCAAGAGTTAAGAAATATTTGATATACTACAATTGCAATTTCAATTACTGGGCGTGATTATTACAAAAGGGACGTTAACGAAATCTACGAGGCAATAAAACTACGTGGATGAGAAGTCCGCAATCGGCAAACACTTCTAACACCTATTTATCGGACAGGGAAAGAGTTAAGTTTATACCAACAAAACAACTGCCTGACATTAGAAGGCTTTGTTGCGACAGACATTAGAAGGTCAATCGCAACAAAACAACTGACAAATACCAGTGATGAAGCACACAATTGTCGCCTATTGGCACCTAACGACTCAAAAATAATGCAATTTGAAATAAAACCCTACAAAAAGTCGGAAAAAGCATATTGAAGCATTTATAAGGCATAAGGTCTGCAGGATACATAAAGCGTAGCTTTGTCCCCCGATTATCAATACTTACGAGCACAGAAGAAAACCTCGTTTGATCCGTAAGCAGCAGTGATCGAGCGCAGGAGTTTTGGTCTTCGCTTTTGTCATTACCGTATTTTAGATAGGAAGCGCCCAATTGTGGAAAGTCATTTTGTGGCAACTGAAAGTACCTTTTGGATGACTGAGATGGCTTTCGTGTAAATGGAGAAACGAGAGACATCAAAAAGAGTGAAAGACGGCGAAATGACGTCGATCAGATCGATAATGGGGGCTGTCTCGGACTCAGATTTGGGCATGAGAATGTATCGTTCAAGAATGTCAGTGCCATCCATCTGCACTGCCGGAAGATTTTGTCAGCTAATGCAAGCCATTCGGGGCCGTGAAACCACTGGTTGTTACTTTGCAACTGACTCAGTGTGCGAACCAACGGCATGCGGAAGAGGCATTCGTGAGCGTGTTTTTGTTTTTTCGTACAGTTTCATAACTTTTGTGTCATAATCGACGAGCCTGATTTTCCGCCATTTTGCCCTTGTGTGCATCCTTATTCAATATTGCTTTTCAGATCATGTCCCAGCTCCCCAGCATCGACTTCAATGCCTTCCAGCAAGCCTACCTAATGTGCCTCAATGCCGGAACCTCCGGAATCAATCGCTACGCCATCGATCTGCCCGATCACAACTTTCACCGTCGACACGGCGAGTATCTTCAATTGTGGGAATTCCTGTACGAACTGCTCAAGGATGACCACTACTGGCAGATCATTCAATGGTGGGATCATGCCAGGGGCGTGTTTACGGTGGGTTATCGCTATTAGCCTTTTCAAAATAAGTCGAATTTATATATAAATTTCAGATCCTTCGACCCGAGGAACTCGCCTACCTGTGGGGCAAACACAAGCATAGGCCGAACATCATGAACAACGTGGACTTGCAGCTGCAGCTGCTTTACGCGGAATATCTGTAAGTTTTGCTTCCTCCTCCTTTAGCACCCTTTCGTTGCGGGAGGTCCTGCGTCTCCTGCGGCTGGCTGTAGTTTTGATGACGTCGCTTTTCAGCGCTAGTTCGAACAACAACAACAATCCGTTGCTGCCCGTTTTAGGGCTTGGTATCAGCAGGCAATTGCGTGTGTTATCCATGCTGATTACTTATATATATATATTCTTTACTTTCAGTATGAGTAAACAAGTCAACGCGCCCACCACGCCCGATCCCAAGCAACAGTCGGACAACCCCAAGCCGGCTCTCGCTTCGCCGATGAAAAACAAGTAATATCCGTCTTGTTTTTTATATATTTTATATACTTTTCTTTACAGGGCCCCTGTATCGATGATCCCCACGCCGACCGTGCTGCCTCCGGCATCGCAAAACAAAAAGCGTCGCTCGGAAGACTCCACGCCGAAGGTTGCCAAGCGATCCCGGCCTATGGTGATGCCGGACAATGCCCAGCTTCAGAAGGCCCTCGGTGTTCCCAAGCCTGCTGTCAAAATTACTTATGAGACGGTGTGGAAGAACAACGCTCACCAAAACGTCGGCCATCCGCGTGTTTCCCAGGAAAACAACAACCGTTCCGCGCCCAAAAGCTATGGCCTCGAGCAACAGAACGAAGCCCCGCCGGTTTTGAGTCCGATTCGCTCCAACTCTCCTGCGACCACCTACATTGTTTTGACGAAATCGGATGTATCGCCGCCTCCGCAGCTTGAGCGGGATGGAAGTGTCGTTGGTGAAGGGCAGTTGCCGTCGATTGAAGGCGAAACGTCCGATGGCGGCAATGATGGCGATAGTCTTGCCGATCAGTTGGTCAAGATCATTGATTCGACTGCGACGGTGTGTTTTCATGTCACTTCCTTGACCCAAACATAGTTGTGTTTTTAGAAAATTACCCCCCGAAACTCCACCGCTCTCAGCACAGTCATCACGAATGCCCAGCAACATCTTACCGAAGCCGGATCTTTCCCCAAGCTCGCTGCCTACTTCAAGCTGCACGATCTCCTTGTCCACCAGACTACCTTGTCCTTCGATGAAAAGGTCCTCTTCGATGCCCTCAACCAGGTCCTTATCAATCAAGTCGTTCGCCCGGTCTTTCACAAGCGTGACTAGGGTATGAGCAAGTTGTGAGCAGGGTTAATTTATGTTTTTGGATTTCATTAGTTATTATTTGTTTTGTTTTTCAAATAAGTTGTTGAGTTTTATATAATAAAACAATGATATGATGTGTTCGATTCTTGGGTATTTGGAGTTTCCATCGTGGTATCCACGGTTTTTATGGCGTCGAAGTTTATGGCTTTAGCCGAAAACCGCAACTAAAGGAATAGGCTTTCGGTGTGCTGTACTCGTTATAGGACCGTTTCAGGGTCGCGCGAGCAGTTGCAATTCGGGGCTGACTCTCTCGCTATCGAGTAAGCCGATTGGTCACAACAGGCCACCTCTGCTCTTGCCATTTCCATCCATTCCATCTAAACGCCAACTCCCAGGCCTCCCAAACCCCTCCCCCCAACAACTTCGACCCCAAGCTCATCGAACTCTGGTCCGAATTCGACGAAGACCTCCGCCCCCGCATTCGCAGGGCCATCAAATCCGTCGACAGCAACCAGAAAGCCATCCCCAAGTTCACCCATACCCTGACCCCGCAAACTTGGAACAACTTTTCCTATGAATTCACTCCAGAAGTCGACGGTAAGCCTATTTCTGGCCATTTTCTAACTTACGGTAACCTCCAGCTTGATTCCAGGCAAATTTGTGTGCTCCATCCAGCGGAAAAAGCCCGAAAAAGCGGTTAACGGCACCGGAACACTGTAATATCTGTAATTTTTTGACAATTTTGATAGTTTAAATACATTTATACGGGTAATATTGACTGTAATAAAGTGTGATTAAGTTATCTACTTTGGAAATATCGATTACTGTGGTCATTAGAGCCATTTAAATATCTATTTGAGTTCATTTTTGTCCAACTTTCACCGTTTTGACTTCAGATGTCGACCCGTAAAGTGAATTGTCGCATCATAATGCGTGGTCTTCAAGGTGAAGATTATTATGAACGGATTCTTTGCTTTCGAGATGTAAGTTTGCCATTTCTTTTTTTGTTTTTCTGTCGAAGTTTCGACTTTCAGGAACTTCACGCTCGCTCCAAATCATATCTGAAACTCGAAAGTGGCAAAATTTCCCCCGATGAGAACGACAACGTCGTCGAATTTCCGTGTGTTATGGATGTTCGAAATGACCCTGAAAAGGACCCAGCTGACAGTCTCCTTTTGGCTTTGAACATTCTGAATGATGCTGTAGAATCGGCTCGGACATGTGTTCCTCGAAGTGAAGAATTGATGCTTTCGGTGTCGATTATTTCGAAGGATATCTATCCGCATGATTTTAAGTGAGTTTTGTGTGGTTTTGGGGGCGGGGACTGTTTAAAAGAGCTCAAATTCATTGCCTTTGTCGCTTTGATACTGTTTTTTGACCACAAAACGCTTTCAGAATGCGCCACGTCTTCCCCGCCAAAGTCGGCTACTACGGCAACGTCCACAACAACGGCATGTTCACCAAATGCTTCACTGTTGAGCCGAAGAAAGACACAGAAGGGTGGCTAAGCTCACTTCTGCAAGTCCCGCCCGGAGCGACCATGTGTACAGTGTTCGATCATCACCGGAAAGACATGTATGTCTACTTCCCGCATTCCTATCAACAGACCCGGCAGATCGTCTCCCTGAAGATCTCGTACTCCAGCATCAAACAGGTCATGATTGGCATCACGCATACCGATGATGAAAACTGGCGAATCGATTTCACGATACACGTGACGAGTCCGCCCATCATCATCATCCATGGCGAGCTTCGGTCCAAGAAGAACAAACCACCACCACCATCACGACCAGGGGTCGTGCCGGACTTCCACATCAAAGGAAATCGCCATCTGGATTGGCTGGGCTCGAAGGCGCCAGATGATCGGAGGAGCAATGCGCGGTATATTAGTGTTCATTGCGAAGTGCCAAATGTGGGTTTTTGATTGCTTTTTTCCCCAATTTGAAGACCTTTTCCAGGGCTACCAACTCTTAAGCTGTCTGGACCGTCTCCGCCAACACGTCGACCTTCCAGTTGACTATGTTCGGCTCCGCTACGCTAATTGGCATCTTCGATCAGTCCACTTGTGTGATATGAAGCCGAGAAACCTCATCGACGGCATTGACTACTTCCCGCTATTCTACGCCATTGAAGCCATGGTTTCCCGAGGTGGTCCGCTGTGCGATTACCTGTTCAAAGACCGTTCTGAAGTTTACGAAACTTTTGTCGATTGTGTCATCGAGTACTACAACAGGGACATCATTGACAAAGTTTTCATCAACGGAAATATGGCCAAAACCGTCGCGGCCCTAGAGCAGATGGCTGCCATCATCGAGCGAAAGGCTTTGACTGTGGAAGCTTGTGCTGTCTTTCGGGAGTTGCATCGACAGAACAAGTTCAACTTGGTAGCTGAGTTGAAGCCCGATTTGGAGGCCCAGGGCTTTATGCGGGTTCGGAAGGTGGGTTTTTTGCTTCTACAGTATCTTTGGAAAGGGTGTTTTTGCAGGTTATTGTCACCCCTTCTCGTCTGATCTACACCAGCCCAGAACTGATCATGGGCCATCGAGTTCTGCGTCGAATAAAGGCAGACAACATGCTTCGAGTCGTTTTTCGCGATGAAGACAACTCGAAGCTCTACAATTTGCCGGCCAAGTTGATTGAGATGACAGTCGCGAGGATCATGACCGAGGGCGTTGTGGTTGGATGTGAGTTTGCTGCCTTCTAGGCCGATTTCAAGGTTCAATTTCAGTGAAACAGTTCTCCTACATCGCCTCCTCCTCCTCCCAGCTCCGCGACCACGGCTGTTACTTCTTCGCCGGCGCCAAAGAAGATGTTTGCAAATTCCTTGACACCCTTGGCGACTTCACTGTTGAAGGCATCTCCAAGATGATGTCCCGAATCGCCCTTTGCTTCACCCAGGGCATCCCGCTCAAGATGGACCTCCCTAGCCATCTCGCCTGTGACGATTACGATTACGAGGGCGGTGCCGATTCGAAGGGCAAGCCGTACACTTTTTCCGATGGATGTGGTCGGATGTCGTTCAAATTTGCGAAGGAGATTGCCGAATCCCTGAAACTCGAGCGTTGTGTCCCTTCTGTGGTTCAATTCCGATTCCGTGGCTACAAGGGCATCCTGTACACTGACCACCACATTGACGATAGCCGGGACTTTGCCGAATCGATTGGCGCTCCTTCGACGGAAAACATGTGGTACGAGAAGAGTCTGTTCATGCGCAGCTCGCAGTTGAAGTTTGTCGGCCCTCCGGAACGCAACATTGAGGTCGTCAAGGTCTCGGCACCCATTGCGATGTCTCTGAACAAGCCGCTTATCAACATCCTTGATCAAGCATCGGAAATGCAGGGCCCGTTGGTCCATAACCGCATGCGGAATCGGATCTTTGCCCTTTTGGAAGATCACGTTCAAACTGTCATCCGAGCCCTTGTCCATGAACCTGCGGCCCATCTCGTATTGGCCGAATTCCCGCAATACATTGCCTACGAACGTCTGACCGACTTCATCGTCACGGAAGAGCCTTTCTTCCAGGGCATGCTCCGATCCAGTGCGCAAGTCCAACTGTACCGGCTTCTCGAAAAGATGCAGATCCGTGTCCCTGCCACTCAAGGACGCATGATGTTTGGTCGAGTCGATGACACCGGTCTTCTCCAATATGGCCAAGTCTTTGTCCAATACACTGTCAATGTCCGCAACAAGTACCCCGTGCCCTCCGCTGAGAAGGTCGTCCTCCAAGGCCCCATCATGGTGTCCAAGAATCCGAACGTCGTCGCCGGTGATGCTCGCATGTATGAAGCAGTCGATCTGCCGTGTCTCCACAAGTACAACGATGTCATCATTTTCCCGCAAAGTGGCCCCCGTCCGCAGCCCGATGAAATGGCTGGTAGTGATCTTGATGGCGATGAGTACTCTGTCTTCTGGGACCCGGAACTCTACCTTGAACGCAGCGAAGACGCTTTCGATTTCACGGCAGATGCCCCTCCAGCAGCGCCGGATTTGTCCTTCGAGCGCCCTGAAGATAATGTTAACGGCTGGAAGATAAACTGGCACGCCTTTTTGAGGGAAGCTGTCAAGTCTTTTGTCAACTACATCTCGTCGGATTCGATTGGAACCATTGCGCGGGCTCATTTGGCAAATTCGGATCTGTTTGGGATTGATAGTCCGGTGGGTTTGTACTTTTTGAGAGGGTGATTCATCGATAAGGTTCCAGGTTTGCATGTCGATCGCCCGAAAGCACAGCCAAGCCGTCGATCTGCCCAAATCTGGTCGATGCCCGTCCCCGTTGCTCAGCGAATGGAAAACTCTCTATGATGGAACCGAATTGCAGCCGGAAAAGGTCCTCATCTACCCGGAATTCAGCAATTCTATCAACACACCGACGTATACCAGTGTCCGGCTTCTCGGAGAACTCCATCGCAAAGTTCGTGATTTGAATGAGCTTTTTGACTTTGGATCGATCTCGAAGAACCCGAACAATGTCGCTATCGATGAGAGCTTGTTGGTCGAAGGCGATGAGAAGTATTACGAGATGGCTAATGAGCTGCTTATTGACTACAGTACTGCTATTGATGTGGGTTTGCGTTTTTTTCAGTTGACAGTCTCAATTTGGGCGTTTCAGAACCTCCTCCACACCTACAGTATCCGCAACGAAGGCGAGCTCTTCTCCGGCAAGTTCACGGCCCTCAAGCGCAATGGCGACCGTAGTGACGACATGTCCTCCTTTAACACGGAGCACGTCATTGAGGAAACACTGATGACCATCTACTCCCAGTTTCGCAAGAACTTCTTCGACGAATTTGGCGGTTTCGAAGCCTGCACGCAAGTCAGTGACTCTCGCATGTATGTTGGTATCCAGAATGACTGCTTCCGATCCTTCTGCTCCCATCCGACGCTGGATATGATGCGGAAGGCCAGCGCGTATTACCGTGTTGCGTACACGAACAAGACGCATTTGTCGTTTCCCTGGGTAGTCGGCGATGTTCTGGCCGTGAATCGCCAAAAGTATCAACAAATCCGTCAGCATTGCTTCTTCTCGATGTCGCCACTCACTGACCGCATACGGGATCACATTGAAATGACGTGCAAGAAGACGTTGGCGCCGGAATTCGCTGCTTTCAAGGCTGAAATCAAGAAGAATGCCACCCTCAAGACCCGGACTGGCCGACGTGTATCCCGACTCGTTCAGAATCATCCAGGCTTAGCGGAACTCGTCTTTTTCTTCCGAATGTGGACCAAGAAGAGCAACATCACGTGCATTGGGACGAACATCATCGATGCCGTCATGATTGCCCATGGCAAGGGTGTAATTCCGTGCAGCGATGGCGGCAATTTCCTTCGTGGTGTGAATGCCAAAGAAGACATCAACCCGGACGACTATCAAGATGTTCGTGAAGCCCAAGGCGGTCTTGGCAAGCACTTCTGGTCGCTCATCTGTGCGATGACGCTTCAGAAGTTTGCGGATCAAGACGAGCTGTCCCTTGGCGAGCTTTTCCCCGGCACAGTACTGACTCGCCGCCAATTGGAAGCACTTCAAATCGCTGCCATCAGCACCTTCTTCCCGATCGCCATGTCCCGAACCATGAGCGCCCTGCCCGGCTGCGATGAAGCCGATGAACGCACGCGTTTGCCGACGAAGAAGATGGAGTATGAGTCGATTACGTTGCAAGTGCCGTTCCAATACACTGATTTCGATGAGCTTTTGAAGCGTGTTGCGACCCGATGCGATATTTATCTCGACTTTTGTCCGTGGAATGTGCACAGTGAGTTTACTTTTGACTTATTTTATAACAGTTTATCAAAAAATCCCTCCAGGCAAGAAAGAACGAACCACCATCATCACCCCTGCTGGCACCTTCTTTAACGTGAACAAGTTCCGGAAGCTGCTTGAAGTTAGCCCGAGTTACAAGATCACCGACAACCATAAACGTGTGACTTGTATGCTCGAAGAACGGTACTACAAAGTCAAATTCTACGCGGATGAAAAGAACTCCCTTGACGATGAGTTCATTTTTGACTACGATGCCCTTTATGACCCCTTGAAGGCTGCGAAAGAGATGGATCGTAAGAAATTTCATAAGTAGTATTTATTTTTTCTGTTTGTTTGCGGTTTTTTTTTTAATATCGGTTATTAAGATTGTCTGTTGACTTGTTTGATGTTGAATTTAATTTATAAATAATTTTTGATGATTGTAAATTTAATCGGATTAATCACAAAATCGTTTGAATATTTACTTTGAAAAGCGTCACAATCTGTCTGCTGTAGCCGGAGACTGGCACGAAAAAGGCACAACACAGTCTGGCTGGCCCGATTCGACTAGGTTGATAGTTAGATTCCGAGACAAAGCTGAAACTCGATGATAGAGAATGGTATAGTTTGTGCGAGGCTAGAAGCTTATAACGGATATTCTGGGAAAACCGAACACCCTTGTGACATTCCAAATTTCAAAGTTGTTTTATTTCGCTATAACTTTCTGACTATATCAATATGAGGGCGCTGATGACGAATTCGTTTGAAATTTACCTATCGGGCGCCTTCTGAATCCGTTAGGCTCCAGAATCTGCCTCGGGTCACTCATAAAACGGAATCGGGTCTTGCGCTACATCAATCGATTGCCCACAACATGGCGAGCATTTTGATCTATATGTTGACGGTAATTGGTCCACGTAGAAAAAAGTTATTACACGTCAAAGTCGAAAAAAACGACGAGATAGCCTTCTGAGGCTTCTAGCAAAAAATTTTTCTAGGTTGTCCGACGAGATAATGTTAAATATCGATAGAGCTTTTAAAAAACATCATTTCATTTCTTAGAATCATCTTTACCACACCCAGGAAAAGATGTCAAATTACGTAATAAGATTTTACCAACAATTAATTTACAAATATAAAAGCCATTTTGGGCAAACAACAAAATCCGTTTTCGTAAATACTTGGTTTTACCATTATTGTTGTGTACGGAAAATGATTATACGATATCTTAAGTATTGAATGCACACTTTACAATTAAAAATTTTTTCCTTATGCCCCTTATGTGCAAGCGTTGCAGAGCAGGTCCGGTTTCATCCAGCGTCCAAAAACCGCTGGTTCGAACCCGGTGAGCAGTTTCTCTTTTTCTATAGATAAACTACCCTTTTTTTAATGATAGTTACCAACTTTAAATACTTTTACAAAGTTATCATTCGTCAAAAAAATTTTAATAACAAAAATTACAAAAAATCAATAAATTGTAAAATTTACTTCGAATACGCAACACCGAGTAATGACGTTTTTGCAACATCAAGAACAATTTTAAACTAAATTTTTACAAAGACGGATTTTGTCGTTTGCACAAAATGGCTTTTATATTTGTAAATTAACTGTTAGTAAAATCTTATTACCGTAATTTGACATCTTTCCCTGGGTGTGGTAAAGATGATTCTAAGAAATGAAATGATGTTTTTTAAAAGCTCTATCGATATTTAACATTATCTCGTCGGACAACCTAGAAAAATTTTTTGCTAGAAGCCTCAGAAGGCTATCTCGTCGTTTTTTTCGACTTTGACGTGTAATAACTTTTTTCTACGTGGACCAATTACCGTCAACATATAAATCAAAATGCTCGCCATGTTGTGGGCAATCGATTGATATAGCGCAAGACTCGATTCCGTTTTATGAGTGACCTCAGAATCCTACAGGATTCTGAAGGCTCCGCCCAAAAAAAAGTTGTTACGAATTCGTTATCTGCGCCCTAAAGTTAGTCAGGTCACCAAGTTTGAGCAAATTTTATGCACTTTGAAATTTGAAATGTCACAAAGGGTCCGGATCTGTTCGGTTTTCCCAGCAAATGCGTTTTATATAAGGGCCACGATGCAAATTTGAATGCTCGACCTGGCGCAATACTTCTAATTCACTAATAAACTCAGCTGTATTTACCAGTAGAGCGTATTCATTATTCAAAATTTTAACAGCTACAGGCATATAGTCACCAGTGACCGTTTTATAAGAACCCTTGTAGACTGTAGCACTAATTCCTGATCCAAGCGGCTGTGTGTTTAAAACAACTAAGTCTTTTGGATTCAGTTGATCTTCCATTGAAATGTATAATGTATCTAATGGTAATTGGTTGAAATTCTGACCTGTTAAGATAGATTCGTAATGATCTGATGGTGCAAAATAGCGATAAAAGCAAATTTAGCATATTTAAATACGAAAAAAACATACTAAACTTACTGTGTGTCTTTTTTAGATCCTAAGAAGTTTTATAGTGTTTGTGTTGAGTACATATAAAAGCTTGTTACCATATCATAATGCCGAGAAAAGCAAAAACAAGTGATGCAGATCAAAACGAGCATGCCGAGTAACGCCGTAATAGATGTTACCATTTTCCATTTGCTTAAAAAGTAATACTTTAATTAATGTGTTAAACGCTCTCATTGTTTAACTTACTTATTCATTGCTTTATTTGTATACTGAAGCTGCTTTGAAAGTGTAACGTTTACGATAGTTGAATCAGTTGAGTTAAGAGAGCCCGTCACTCTAACGACACACGTTTTCGTACTTTCCAAATCTAATCCCTTGGCGCTACCGACGAAATAAGAGTGTGTGCTTGTCGAAAAGGCAGCTACCGTTACAAAGTCAGTGAGGCGGGGTGCGTCAAACGATTGTCGACTGGGGTCTTCGAGTTTTTCGTCATACGGTATAACGTAATCAAGTGATGCGACATCTGCTTCATTAACAAGTCGAAGTATTACAGCATTATCCGCAAGAGCAGCAGACACACTTTTTAATGCTTCACTCAAACTAAAGCAAAAATGATTGGCTGATAAGTTTGGTCTTAGTGTAGTAACGCTGAAAAACAACATTAGCATGAATTGACGACATTCTGCTTTGTAAAACTTATAACCTTACCAGCACTTTTCTGTTACACACAGAATCGCGCATGTCTCATTAATAAGTTTGAATTCGAGCACTAATCCATTGTAATTGTCGTAAACAAAGATTTTTAACAGTGGAATATGAGCGATTTCAGTCAGATTCTTGAAGTCTTTATCGTCAAATTTTACAACATACACTTCCTTGTCCAAAAGAACTCCAATTACGTCGGTTCCATACAGATACATGCCGCGAACGTGGTCATTTTCAAAAGTGATTACAAAACGATAGCACATAATGATTGAAGATGAATAACTCAAACTTTCAAACTGACAGTAAGTTTATTACATTAGTCTTTAAAGTTGTAAAAGACAAAGAAGTATCAAGAGAGACTTTAAAAACATTTTAGTGATCTCACTGCCACCGTTTGTCGGGATGATATTTTTAGGTTCTTCAAATATTATGATAACATTGACACCCGTATGCTCGCTTCTTGCCGACAGATCAACGTTAAAAAACATTTGTCGTAACACAACTGTCTACAAGGCAAAACATGTCAAGCAAACCATAATGAACTCCACGAAATGATGAAAAGGTGAGCAAGATGGATGAGGCTAATGCAACTTTTACTTGTCAAACCAACAAAAATAAACTTGATAAAAGATAACAACTGGTGGATATCAGCGATGAGTACGTGTCGTTCGCTTCATAACTTCAAACAAAGTTCGCCAGGATACTTATTTCAAAAATAATTGTGTGACGTTTGACTGTTGCTATATTTTTTACTTGGCATTATAGTTTTTATTTAATGGTTACAATACGAGAGATTACATTTTATATTCAATTAAAAAAATACAAATTTATACAACTTTGGTAGATAGAACTACCTGCACAAATAACATTGGAATTCTTTATTAAGTAGAAGTTTAAGCAATATTTTTTATTTTAAAGTTAGTGAAAGATCGGTTGTTAGATCGTTCGTATTTGGTTTCAGTTAACTTTCTTCTGTTGGATTATACAGCATATCTAATGGTGCTTGTTCAAAACCACGATCTACAAAAAGATATACTGTTAATAACTAACGATGCAAAACAGGAAAGAATACAAACAAAAGCAAAACAAAAACTTACTAAGCTTTCTTTTGAGAATCTGAAATGTTTTAAAGTGATTATGCCTTTGTTTTTTATATTTAAAAAGTTATTACCGTTCCATATTGTGGCCAAAAGCAGATACAGATTATAACGAACAGACCGATTAACGCAAAAATAAAGAATACTTTTTTCCACTTGCTAAAAATTATTGCTTTAATTAAGAAGTTTGTTTCAACTTATTTGTTTTCTTAATGAAATCTTGAAGCTGCTTTGACAGTGTAACGTTCACGAATTTTGAATCAGTTGTGTTTAGAGAGCCTGTCACTTTAACGACACACGCTTCAATCGCCTTGATGACGTCTTTGGGTTGGTTTCAGTCCTTTTAGAAGTCGTTGTAATGACAGGATTTGCAGGGGCACCATCATGAACAACGTGGACTTGCTGCTGCAGCTGCTTTACGTGGAATATCTGTAAGTTTTGCTTCCTCCTCCTTTAGCACCCTTTCGTTGCGGGAGGTCCTGCGTCTCCTGCGGCTGGCTGTAGTTTGAAATTTTAACCGTTTAATTCAATTGAGTTCAACAGTCTTTTGGTAAAAACCCGCAGTTTTCTGGACGGCGCTTGTAAATTAAAAATAAAAAACTGACAAAAGACGAAATAGGTGGCGGCAAAAACGCAGTGGCGCACTCGCCGGTGCTGAAACTGCCTGCTGCCAAAGGTGCACGCACATCTTTTGAATTGTTTTTGCACACTTTTTCATACGGTACCCACTTTTCGCCGTCTCGCCTATTTTGTCCGCTGTGTGAAAATTGCCCTGCGTGTATTTGTGTTGATTTTCGAACGATGTGGCAAAACCCAAACCGCTCGATCACGCAATACCTGCTCTGGCACTGCCTGCATTCCGGGCTGCCAGCCTCTCTCAGTGAGTAGGAGTGGAAAGATCGGCAGGGTTAGACGAAGACTGAACGAAGCCAATGTGACAACGCATTTGCAAGATGGAGGGAAGACGACGAGGGAGCAGGCTGTCTCGGACTCACGGAGTTTCCGGACATTTCCGAATCCACGCAAGAGCAATCTGGGAGTCAGTCTAAAGAAAGCGGTTCTCGAACTTGACGTCAATTTCGTCGGTGATTTTCTGCATGATTTCTGAGGCGAGAACAATTCCGACAAGTTCAAGTTTCGGGATTTTCTGATCATCAATGTCGCGGATAAGATCATCTTTGACTTTGTTACGAGCCATGAGAAGAGTCACAGTGAATGAATCATCAGGGTGTTTCACCCGGAGACACGCACAAGCTGCGACAAAAGACGAAGAAGCATCGCTAAAGACATGAAGTTGGTATGACTCGGCACGACCGGCGTAAAAAGGAATGTAGATCTGGCACGGAAATGTGTAATTTCGATCATTCAGCGTCATGATGAGGTGAAAGTTGCATCTTGAGTGGGACAACTGGTTTCCCAATGTATGAAGGATGCTTTATTTGGCCTTATGTATGGGTTTTTACACTAATGATAACATAACAAAAACATAACAATCATAAATGCGCGATGCCAAAAATCAGTCACGTAATGGTGAGATTAAATGGGACGATGAGGAGTCAAATCGGGGGTGAACATCACAGCATACTGTGGCGACGCGCAAAATTTAAATGATTCGAAATAGGAGCAATTCAAGTGCGTTGGGCGCACACAAAGAAAACAAAGTAAAAAGTGCAATGCAAGATCACTGAGTAAGTTTACTCGCCGGTGGCAACACCACGTAGCTTTCAATCGGATGGTATTAATAAATAATTAAAGTAACAGTTAAGTATTTAAGGTCATTTTTTCACCAGTTCTAACTTTATGTATTTCAGAAATGATACCGGGACCATCATCGGAAAGAGCCTGCATGCGAAAAACAAACGATGTGTTTTCACTCTGATTGTCGATCGTTACAAATCTGTCAGTTCCATCAATAACCTTGGTAAAGTAATTAGAAAGAGCAATAGCGGTGTCTTCTATTGCGTAGTAGATGATGTATTTCTAAAAAGTTTTAGGTTAACATTTTGTAATAACGTGTAAAACATACTTTAATCGGACCATTGCATATCTCTGGCGGGTCAAATTCTACAGTAAAGCTGCTTTTATTTGTTGTTGACTTGATGTTGGTAGGCGGGCTGCCAGGACCCAAGATCTTGACTTCGACAACTTTCTCGTCTTGGCCGTGCTTGTTCACACCTTGACAGGTGATAACTCCAGATCGCGTCGCTGACTGTGCAATAAGCTTGCTGATAGTTTTGTCACTACTCTCCGGTTTTACCTCATAAATGCGGTAATTGTTTTTGCTGTCTTCAATTGGCAGACGATCGTGGAGCCAGAAAATCCTGGGCTTTGGAACACCAGTAACTTCGCAGTTGAATACAAGCTGCACTTTTTTCGGTGTCGAAAAGATTGGTTCAGAGGGTGTAAGAGTAACTGTGGGTACTTGGGCTAAAAGGAAAATAACGTCGGAAAAGTACTAATGTGATCATATTCCTAAAATAGTGATGTACTTACATCCTAGCCATGTTTGAACATCGAATGACAGGCTCACTAAACCCAGTCCACGATCACTGATTGCACGAATCTTGAAAGTGTACTTCGTTTCTTCATCAAGATCATCGACTGTCGCTGTTGTGGCAGCAGGGTCGCCAACTTTCTTGCTTTCCCACTGATTAATCGGCAAGCTGGGGTCTTTCGTGTACAAGATTTCGTAATCCCTAAGCTCATTGTTTGAGTATTTTGGCTGCTCCCAAAATACTTGGACGCTCGTACCGTCAACGTTGCAACGAACACGTTCAGGCACAGAGGGACCAGCAATAAGGATAGACACATTCTTGATATCAGTACCGGCTTCATTGGTGGCAGAACAAATGAATACTGCATCTTGTATGAGACCCACGTGTTCAAATGTAACAAGTCTGGTTGTTTTGTGTTGAGTAATCGGTCGGTCTTTGTGAATCCAGTGAAGAGTTGGAGGGGGATCACCTTGAACAATATTGCAGCCAATGCTGAATGAGGTGTTAGGTGCGACAAGCTTTTCAGAATCATCAACGATTTCTATCAACGGAGGTGTTGGTGGTTCTAGCGTGTTAACCGATACTGCTTCCGACGGTATACCTGTGCCAAGTTTATCTGAAGCACGCACACGGATGTAGTAAGTGCAGTTTGTTTGCAAATCAGAAACCGTAACTTGACGGGTTGGTTCCATGATATCCGTCTTCTTCCAGAGCTTCAACGGTAGTTGTTGATTTGTCGTGTAATACAGTGTGTAGGAAGTCACAGGGTTGTTCTGAACACGAGGCGGATACCACGCAACATGAATCGATGTACGACTAGCATTGGTAGTTCGGATAATTGGAGGGGATCCAGGACCTTGGACGTTCACTTGAACGGTACGGTTCGTTATGCCTTCAGTGTTCTTAGCTGTACACACAAATTTTGTGTTCTTGTAAACTTTTTGGACCATTATAATTTGCTCTGCTCTGTAGACACCCTTCGGATCCGGGTCATATTCAGGAACAGGATCATCTTCTTTGTGCCACGTAATTTGAGGGAATGGATAACCAACAGCTTGGCAAGTAATGTTGATGCCGCCCCCGGGGATGGCATTATAAGGCGGGTTAGGTGTAAGGAAAATCTTTGGCGGACCCTTAAGCAACAGGCATTTTTCAACCGGGTTTCCGCAATGACAAGAAAATTGCTTATCATCAAGATCTGAGCAACGGCAACCTGCAAGGTCACGGCAAAGATTTTTTGGAACTGGTAAGATACACGACTGTTTGTCCAAATCAAGTACGCGATTTTTCGGGCAACGGCATTCAACTGTGACATTGTCGAATGAAAGGCAAGAATGACTGCATCCGCCGTTGTTTTGTCCACAAGGATCTGAAAAACAAAAATAAAAACTGAAAACGTCTCTCTATTTGTTGCAAATTAAGAAAGCATGTTCTAACGTGTTCCAAAAAGATATATGATAAAAAAACGTACTATTTCCCTCGTCGCGTTTTACTTGCAGCACCTCAACCATTTTTTCGTTGGGCTTTATTTCGTCCGTCGAATTTTGATCAAAAGTGACATAAGTACGGCCCTGGGCAAACTGAAGCTCTACAAACAATGCTCCAACGCCAATCAAAATGGTCATTAGGACCGATGCGGACCGTATTTTTTTTAGAATCATAATCTGCAAATAAATGACATGTGTACAAGTTTCTGAATGAAACCAAGAACAAACAGATATAAACCTAATACTTTCTTTTTTCATAAATAAGACTTAGAAAGATAAATTGCAGCTGCGTTTAAAAGTAAGAAACACTTTTTTGTGACGTTCTCTGAAAATATTACAAAAAGTAGAATGCCCTAATTAAAAAATAATAGAAAACGTTTCCAGTCGGGGTCATGCGTCTACCAATATTAAATTAGTCGTCCACAAAAAAAGCACATCACCGACTTTTCAACTGCTGCAAGTTCGAAAAAAGGAATTCTTTCTTATCGACCAAAGTCGAAACCGTGTAACACTATCTTCGCGTTTGTAGTGAGTGTTTATATTAAATATCATACGAGTGTGGAGGAATTTGAGAGTTTTCCAATTTAACCGTAAACAAAAAACATTTAACGTGTTTCAGGGCCAATCGACATTCACGCAGCTTTATATGTTTTCCTCCCTTTAGGTATTCCGTTTTGTAGTTGTTTGCATCACAACTGAAAGTTTGTAATACATAACTAGCAAAAAATAGATCGATAAAACAATCTGCAGACAGCAATGTTCGAATCACTAGAAGGTGGTCAGGAAAGCAAAATTTCGTTTTGTGTGGGCGTAGTTCGTTTTTGTGGTTTGGGTTTGAGCCAGTGATGTCCATCGAAGAACCCTTTTCGGTCTGGGATGACTATTCAATGGGTGATCCTGGATAATTGATGGCCCAGCGCCGGCTCGAAAAGGACACACGCTCTTCAAAATCATGAACAAATCCCCCTGTTTTGTGTGGGCGTGTACCTTTTTTGTGGATTGGTTTAGAGCCAGTGATCGAAGAGTCCTTTTCGGTCAACGAATACTTTTCAGCGATCCCGGCTGGATTTCGAGGGTTCAGATGTTTTAAATACCTCCCAAATCAAAAATGTCGTATCTCGTGCCATCAGAAAGATGTTTTTAATTCTTGTCAATTTAATCAATTCATTATGAAATATAATAAAAACTCAAACGGCAGCTTTAATTTCAAAGTTAGTCAAGAGTCGGTTATTAGGGCGTTCGTATCCGGTTTCGATTAACTGTTTGTTAGCAATCATAAGATGTCTAATTCTGTTCTTCAAGTCTTTCTGTAGCTGCTTAAAAGTAGGGCGTTTTGTTGGTTCACTATCCCAACAAGTTATCATTAAAGCGTATCTGAAAACATTATCATTTAAATGGTCAGTGTTCATTATATTACATTTGATTAGGGCATGTTTGCGGACACTGAAGTCGCTGTCCTTTGTTCAAAAAGTCTTGAATTTGAAAATGGTCTAGCGGATCATATGGAATAGCGCCACGGGTGAACAGCTCCCAAACGAGCACGCCAAATGACCAGACGTCCGTTTTTTCGGTGAACTTATGAAGCGAGAAGGCTTCAATGGCAATCCAACGAGTCGGCAAGGCATTGTCGTGAAGAATTTGGTATTCACCCTTGAAGTCGACGCTTCGGGCAAGACCGAAATCCGACACTTTCAGAACTGTATCGTCGTGGTTCAACCTTAAAAAGATTTGTCACTATTTAACTCAATTAAAGCTAAAACTTACAGGCAGTTTCTTGCGGCCAGATCACGATGAACAATCTGTTGTTCACTGAGATACACCATAGCGCTTAAAATTTGATCCATGTAGTCGAAGGTGTCTTGGTACTTTAATGGGGTGTCGTCATTTAGAATGTAATCAAACAAACTGCCGCCAGCCATGTATTCAGTCACAATATGCAATGTGCGGTCAATGTAAGTGTGACCAATAAAGTTTACAATGTTTGAATGTTCGACTTGGCGCAATACTTCTAATTCACTTATAAACTCAGCTGTATTTACAAGAAGAGCGTATTCATTATTCAAAACTTTAACAGCAACTGGCATATATTCACCAGTGGCAGTTTTATAAGAACCCTTGTAGACCGTTGCACTAATTCCTGATCCGAGCGGCTGTGTGTTTAGGACAATCAAGTCTTTTGGATTCAGTTGATCCGACATCAACTCGAGGGGTATGTCTTAAACTTGTTATTCATGGTGTTAATCAAAAATTGCAGTTAGCAAGTATTAAAGAAGTGTTGCAAAAAAGTTTAATCTCACCATCATCACGTCGTAATCGCTAAAAGAAAAAAAATAAGTCTATAGTATTTATAAAAAAAACTACCTTTGCTCTAAGTAGGGTAATGCGAAGGTAAACAATACCAATCGCACCAAGCAGACAGAATGTGGTAACAAAAATGAGTATTATCGAACTGCTGAAACTATTCAATTTTGTGCGAGGAGTAGGACGTGAATAAGGTTCTAGCTGGATCCAACGGTAACGATTATTCGGGTTAGAATCAGACAACGTAAAAAACTCTTTCTGTTTTATTACTTACAAGAGTCCGCTATTTGGGTAATCATTGGTAGAAATTGCCCGAACTTTTAAGAGAGCCTTTAATTTCAACAATACACGAACCGTTAGAAATCGTCCCAGTAGAACATTGGATACTAAAATATATGAACAACACTTTGGAGTTTTAGGCAAAGGAATAAAAAAGAAAAGTTTTTTTAAATATACCTTTGAGGTGCTATTGCAGAAGTCAAGTAGCATGGAGATTCACATACTGTCACTTCGGGATCTTCCAAGAACTTGTTCAAATCAATTCCAGTGATTAATAATGTATCATTTTCAATTTCCTATAAAACCCATGGTGCAAATGCGGATTTTAAAACTTCTTACCGTCGCTGCAAGAATGATAGGCGGGCATACATTTTGGTAGGTAACATTGTTCAAACATGTCATATTGTCAGATACAACATTGCCGCTTCCATCTTCATTAGCACAATAGACGCAGTTTAAAGGATCATTCCAGACAATGCTCTGACATGTTTTGTAGAAAAAGTTACAAGATGGAGTGAAAGAGTGAATTGTTCCATCATTCCTTGATGCAAACAAAACTTTACTGCCTTTTGGCACCACTTCGAGCAAATGTATTCCGGGTTTGGCAGGGAAGCTTGAATGAATAGCGGATATATAAAATGTATAGAACGGATTTTCGTGAACCTAAAAATCAGTATTTGAAAACATGGAAGTATTTTGTTAAGTCTTTTTTTTAGTACTCCTGATACTCCTAGAAGCTGTCAACGCGTTGTAAATCTTCAAAACATTGCTTACTTTGAAACTAATTCGAATTAATTCATAGTTTCTCCTGAGTGCATACAGAGCTTTTTCGTTCGGAATTTGTCGAATTGCGACAATAGGTTCTGAATGAATTTCATTAAAGATTAGATTACCGTCATACGGCTTAAAGTTTTCAGTCGAACTGTAAGCATTTGAAGTGTTGATGTTCAAATCACAATTATCAAACTGATTATCACCCATTGCCTAAATGTACGGACCATGTAATAACGTAACATACTGTTTAAAAATACCCCATTGTACGCTGAACAGTAAGGAGTATTCGTATTATCATCAAACGAAAACAAAAAGCATTCTTCATCAAGGTCGAATAAGTTTTTAGGCCACTTCTTGCATTTCTAAAATCAGTACTTCTAAATAAAATCATTGTTGAGCTTAACTCTTACAGCTTTATCACCCGTCGTTTTAGGCATACTTTGGCACTTATCCCATGTTTCAGAAAACCTCCATTGTAAATCAGTGAAATTATAGCTACAAATATAGTTTTGATCGGTTGAATGTTCAATTCCTTCATTGGTTTTAACATTGAATAAGCCATGTTGAAAAGCCACTAAAAGTTTCGATGATTCCGGTAGATAAACTGCCGCAGTAGCTATGTTTGTCACCGTGTAAAGAATGTCTTCGTAAGGAATTCCTTCACATGAAAGCACAAGGTCAATGCGCGATGCAAGATTAGGTGTTTTATCCTTGTTGCAGATTCGAGTGATTCTAATGTCGTAATTCTGTCGAGCAAGTGCTCCGAAATATCGATATATAGGCAGTTCATATCGTTTGGCGCTGCCGATAAGGTAAGAGTGTGTTTCTGTTGAAAAACCGGCTACCGTTTCGAAATCACTAAGATAATGTGAGTCAATGGATCGTCGACCAGAATCTTCATAATTTTTGTCGCTCGAGAGATAATGAATTGACGCAAAATCTCCGTCATTAACAGTTCGATGTATTATGCCCTTGTTAATAAGAGCAGCAGACACTTCTTTTAACTTATAACGGCCTTGCGGTGAACCAACAGGAAAACAATTGGGCGATAAGTCTGGACTGAGTGAACAAACACTGAAAAAACGTAAAATACATAAGCACAATTTGAAGAGCTTCTTTTGTATTCGTAATCTTACCAACAGCCATTTGTTGTACACGTAAGCGCGCTTGATGCATTGATAAGTTTAAATTCAAGCGAATTTGAAAGATAAACACTTTTATCCAGTGGAATCCGAGCGATTTCTGTCACATTCATAAAATCTTCATCTTGAACTTTTCCAACATAGACTTCTTTGTCCAAAAGAACTCCAAGTATGTCGGTACCATAAAGGTGAATGCCACGAATGTGGTTATCTTTGAAATTCAGAAAAGTGTCAACAATATTATCAGCGGCTATGGCAATTTGCACTATTAACAACATGCGAATAGGAAACACGTAGATGATCATTGGCATACGGCACGGTAGCACATTAGCCTACGCCAATTTGAAACTTGTTGTCAAACAGTGGGCTGTTACTCACTTAAAAGGATAAATTACTGATTAATTAACAAAAATTTTAAAACACTGCTTTTGTAGAATAATACTTCTAAAAAACAACCGAAATCGATAACGAAAAACGACACATTAAAAGAAAGATGTAACCTGAAGAGAGAGAGAAAGAAAGATTTTTCTTTAGTCGTGGATGATGTTAAAAAGATGTCATTTTGACATTCGTTATTGCCAGATATGCGCATCTACAGTACAATTTGTCTAAATCTGCAAGCTTACGTTCAGGGGTGGACGACGGGCCGAGCCGCCTCAAGCCGGCCGCGTTCGGGGTCGGACTTGATTTTTGGGAGATCAAAAAAGTGCTCGCGTTTCAATTGTCTACTAGTCAAAACTATGTTTAAAAGACCCTAATAAACTCCACGAATTAAGGAAGCAGTGAGCAAGAAGATGGATGAGCCTATCGCAACTTTTACTTGTCAAACCAGCAGAAACGAACTTGATAAAAAAGATAACAACTGGCGGATATTAGCTATGAGTACGTGTCACTTGACTCATAGTCGACATTAGCTGTGAGTTGGATCCATAATTTTTTATTTCATCTTCTGGATGATAAGACAGTTTTCTTCGGCATCTTTGGATCGACTGCCTCAACTTCGCCCAATGACTCAAAATCAAAATTCCAATTCATTTTATTTCAAATAACTTCTAACAATCAGTCACAACTCTACACACCTAAGGTTTACGGGGTCGGAACTTCCGTGTCGAAGGGACGGCGGCAGCTTTAGACGTGGCTTTCGGGGTACGGCCGATGGATTTGGCGCTGGGGGCACGATCTTGTTTGGGCGGATCCTTTTCCTTTGGCAGACTTCGAGGGCATGACCCGCCACGGGCCGCGGTCGGTCGAGCATAGGCCGGCGGCTTCTGATCCGCAATGGCAATCGTAGGGGGATGAACTTTGGCCCGGGCGTGGCGGTTGTCGACTTGTTCGACAACAGGGTCCGAGGAGAGCGACCGCCGGATCGGATGAGCTTTGACGACTGCTGGGACCGGAGCGTGACACTGAAGAAGCGTCGGAACCGCAGGTTCAGCAACTTGTCGACGGGCTTCGGCCCGAGTGCGAGGCCGGCAAGGTACGACGGTCGTGGGCACGTCGGTGCTAGGCGCGGCCGACTTTGATCTGCGGGCCGTGCGGATTCTCGGGGCAATGGGTGTGACATTGATGGGAGTCCTGTAACATGTTTTATGTAAACCACGGTTGTAATGGAAAAAGGCAAAACAACTCACTTGGGGCGGGAGCCGGCAGCCGTCGGCGTTTTGGCCCACGGGGACCTCGCTGGGGTTGTGGCACGGGTGGGATCTAAAGTTCAAGTTAATTTTGCGGAAAAATATATATAAATTCAATGTTGTTAAGTTTGACTTACCTGGAAGACCATAATACGTGTAGCTGTCGGGCGTGGCTGCTTGGGTTTCGGGGTTATCCAGATCAACCCATTGCGGGACTTCTATCTCGTTGAGGAACGCGTCGAGGTCGGCCTCATCAAAAGTGTCATCGGCCATGCCGAGGCTGTTCATGACTGATAAAGCAGCCGGGGCGTGAGAAATGCGATTGAAAAACGACGATCTGTGCGTGGTGTAGATTTTTTCGTGATGGGACACGATTGGGGCGGTTGATGGGTGATTGCGTGCAAACCAGCGTCTTAGACAGACAATCCCACATCACGAATCTGATTGTGTCTGGATCGAGACTAGAAACTTCGCGAGACTTATTTCCCTCTCACGTTTACCCCCTTTGGGTTCACGAAATCGTTCACTCATTCTTCACTCGCCTCCCACGACGGCCGCAGGCTTCTTTCTCTCCATCTGAGAGACACGCTACGTGTCCCCTCCCCCTCGCGCGATGAATAACTCAAACTTTCAAACTGACAGTAAGTTTATTACATTAGTCTTTAAAGTTGTAAAAGACAAAGAAGTATCAAGAGAGACTTTAAAAACATTTTAGTGATCTCAATGCAATTGGCCATCGTTTGTCGGGATGATATTTTTAGGTTCTTCAAATATTATGATAACATTGACACCCGTATGCTCGCTTCTTGCCGACAGATCAACGTTAAAAAACATTTGTCGTAACACAACTGTCTACAAGGCAAAACATGTCAAGCAAACCATAATGAACTCCACGAAATGATGAAAAGGTGAGCAAGATGGATGAGGCTAATACAACTTTTACTTGTCAAACCAACAAAAATAAACTTGATAAAAGATAACAACTGGTGGATATCAGCGATGAGTACGTGGCAATCGCCTCGTAGCTTCAAACGAAGTCCGCCAGGATACTTATTTCAAAAATAATTGTGTGACGTTTGACTGTTGCTATATTTTTTACTTGGCATTATAGTTTTTATTTAATGGTTACAATACGAGAGATTACATTTTATATTCAATTAAAAAAATACAAATTTATACAACTTTGGTAGATAGAACTACCTGCACAAATAACATTGGAATTCTTTATTAAGTAGAAGTTTAAGCAATATTTTTTATTTTAAAGTTAGTGAAAGATCGGTTGTTAGATCGTTCGTATTTGGTTTCAGTTAACTTTCTTCTGTTGGATTATACAGCATATCTAATGGTGCTTGTTCAAAACCACGATCTACAAAAATATATACTGTTAATAACTAACGATGCAAAACAGGAAAGAATACAAACAAAAGCAAAACAAAAACTTACTAAGCTTTCTTTTGAGAATCTGAAATGTTTTAAAGTGATTATGCCTTTGTTTTTTATATTTAAAAAGTTATTACCGTTCCATATTGTGGCCAAAAGCAGATACAGATTATAACGAACAGACCGATTAACGCAAAAATAAAGAATACTTTTTTCCACTTGCTAAAAATTATTGCTTTAATTAAGAAGTTTGTTTCAACTTATTTGTTTTCTTAATGAAATCTTGAAGCTGCTTTGACAGTGTAACGTTCACGAATTTTGAATCAGTTGTGTTTAGAGAGCCTGTCACTTTAACGACACACGCTTCAATCGCCTTGATGACGTCTTTGGGTTGGTTTCAGTCCTTTTAGAAGTCGTTGTAATGACAGGATTTGCAGGGGCACCATCATGAACAACGTGGACTTGCTGCTGCAGCTGCTTTACGTGGAATATCTGTAAGTTTTGCTTCCTCCTCCTTTAGCACCCTTTCGTTGCGGGAGGTCCTGCGTCTCCTGCGGCTGGCTGTAGTTTGAAATTTTAACCGTTTAATTCAATTGAGTTCAACAGTCTTTTGGTAAAAACCCGCAGTTTTCTGGACGGCGCTTGTAAATTAAAAATAAAAAACTGACAAAAGACGAAATATGTGGCGGCCAAAATGCATTGGCGCACTCGCCGGTGCTGAAACTGCCTGCTGCCAAAGGTGCACGCACATCTTTTGAATTGTTTTTGCACACTTTTTCATACGGTACCCACTTTTCGCCGTCTCGCCTATTTTGTCCGCTGTGTGAAAATTGCCCTGCGTGTATTTGTGTTGATTTTCGAACGATGTGGCAAAACCCAAACCGCTCGATCACGCAATACCTGCTCTGGCACTGCCTGCATTCCGGGCTGCCAGCCTCTCTCAGTGAGTAGGAGTGGAAAGATCGGCAGGGTTAGACGAAGACTGAACGAAGCCAATGTGACAACGCATTTGCAAGATGGAGGGAAGACGACGAGGGAGCAGGCTGTCTCGGACTCACGGAGTTTCCGGACATTTCCGAATCCACGCAAGAGCAATCTGGGAGTCAGTCTAAAGAAAGCGGTTCTCGAACTTGACGTCAATTTCGTCGGTGATTTTCTGCATGATTTCTGAGGCGAGAACAATTCCGACAAGTTCAAGTTTCGGGATTTTCTGATCATCAATGTCGCGGATAAGATCATCTTTGACTTTGTTACGAGCCATGAGAAGAGTCACAGTGAATGAATCATCAGGGTGTTTCACCCGGAGACACGCACAAGCTGCGACAAAAGACGAAGAAGCATCGCTAAAGACATGAAGTTGGTATGACTCGGCACGACCGGCGTAAAAAGGAATGTAGATCTGGCACGGAAATGTGTAATTTCGATCATTCAGCGTCATGATGAGGTGAAAGTTGCATCTTGAGTGGGACAACTGGTTTCCCAATGTATGAAGGATGCTTTATTTGGCCTTATGTATGGGTTTTTACACTAATGATAACATAACAAAAACATAACAATCATAAATGCGCGATGCCAAAAATCAGTCACGTAATGGTGAGATTAAATGGGACGATGAGGAGTCAAATCGGGGGTGAACATCACAGCATACTGTGGCGACGCGCAAAATTTAAATGATTCGAAATAGGAGCAATTCAAGTGCGTTGGGCGCACACAAAGAAAACAAAGTAAAAAGTGCAATGCAAGATCACTGAGTAAGTTTACTCGCCGGTGGCAACACCACGTAGCTTTCAATCGGATGGTATTAATAAATAATTAAAGTAACAGTTAAGTATTTAAGGTCATTTTTTCACCAGTTCTAACTTTATGTATTTCAGAAATGATACCGGGACCATCATCGGAAAGAGCCTGCATGCGAAAAACAAACGATGTGTTTTCACTCTGATTGTCGATCGTTACAAATCTGTCAGTTCCATCAATAACCTTGGTAAAGTAATTAGAAAGAGCAATAGCGGTGTCTTCTATTGCGTAGTAGATGATGTATTTCTAAAAAGTTTTAGGTTAACATTTTGTAATAACGTGTAAAACATACTTTAATCGGACCATTGCATATCTCTGGCGGGTCAAATTCTACAGTAAAGCTGCTTTTATTTGTTGTTGACTTGATGTTGGTAGGCGGGCTGCCAGGACCCAAGATCTTGACTTCGACAACTTTCTCGTCTTGGCCGTGCTTGTTCACACCTTGACAGGTGATAACTCCAGATCGCGTCGCTGACTGTGCAATAAGCTTGCTGATAGTTTTGTCACTACTCTCCGGTTTTACCTCATAAATGCGGTAATTGTTTTTGCTGTCTTCAATTGGCAGACGATCGTGGAGCCAGAAAATCCTGGGCTTTGGAACACCAGTAACTTCGCAGTTGAATACAAGCTGCACTTTTTTCGGTGTCGAAAAGATTGGTTCAGAGGGTGTAAGAGTAACTGTGGGTACTTGGGCTAAAAGGAAAATAACGTCGGAAAAGTACTAATGTGATCATATTCCTAAAATAGTGATGTACTTACATCCTAGCCATGTTTGAACATCGAATGACAGGCTCACTAAACCCAGTCCACGATCACTGATTGCACGAATCTTGAAAGTGTACTTCGTTTCTTCATCAAGATCATCGACTGTCGCTGTTGTGGCAGCAGGGTCGCCAACTTTCTTGCTTTCCCACTGATTAATCGGCAAGCTGGGGTCTTTCGTGTACAAGATTTCGTAATCCCTAAGCTCATTGTTTGAGTATTTTGGCTGCTCCCAAAATACTTGGACGCTCGTACCGTCAACGTTGCAACGAACACGTTCAGGCACAGAGGGACCAGCAATAAGGATAGACACATTCTTGATATCAGTACCGGCTTCATTGGTGGCAGAACAAATGAATACTGCATCTTGTATGAGACCCACGTGTTCAAATGTAACAAGTCTGGTTGTTTTGTGTTGAGTAATCGGTCGGTCTTTGTGAATCCAGTGAAGAGTTGGAGGGGGATCACCTTGAACAATATTGCAGCCAATGCTGAATGAGGTGTTAGGTGCGACAAGCTTTTCAGAATCATCAACGATTTCTATCAACGGAGGTGTTGGTGGTTCTAGCGTGTTAACCGATACTGCTTCCGACGGTATACCTGTGCCAAGTTTATCTGAAGCACGCACACGGATGTAGTAAGTGCAGTTTGTTTGCAAATCAGAAACCGTAACTTGACGGGTTGGTTCCATGATATCCGTCTTCTTCCAGAGCTTCAACGGTAGTTGTTGATTTGTCGTGTAATACAGTGTGTAGGAAGTCACAGGGTTGTTCTGAACACGAGGCGGATACCACGCAACATGAATCGATGTACGACTAGCATTGGTAGTTCGGATAATTGGAGGGGATCCAGGACCTTGGACGTTCACTTGAACGGTACGGTTCGTTATGCCTTCAGTGTTCTTAGCTGTACACACAAATTTTGTGTTCTTGTAAACTTTTTGGACCATTATAATTTGCTCTGCTCTGTAGACACCCTTCGGATCCGGGTCATATTCAGGAACAGGATCATCTTCTTTGTGCCACGTAATTTGAGGGAATGGATAACCAACAGCTTGGCAAGTAATGTTGATGCCGCCCCCGGGGATGGCATTATAAGGCGGGTTAGGTGTAAGGAAAATCTTTGGCGGACCCTTAAGCAACAGGCATTTTTCAACCGGGTTTCCGCAATGACAAGAAAATTGCTTATCATCAAGATCTGAGCAACGGCAACCTGCAAGGTCACGGCAAAGATTTTTTGGAACTGGTAAGATACACGACTGTTTGTCCAAATCAAGTACGCGATTTTTCGGGCAACGGCATTCAACTGTGACATTGTCGAATGAAAGGCAAGAATGACTGCATCCGCCGTTGTTTTGTCCACAAGGATCTGAAAAACAAAAATAAAAACTGAAAACGTCTCTCTATTTGTTGCAAATTAAGAAAGCATGTTCTAACGTGTTCCAAAAAGATATATGATAAAAAAACGTACTATTTCCCTCGTCGCGTTTTACTTGCAGCACCTCAACCATTTTTTCGTTGGGCTTTATTTCGTCCGTCGAATTTTGATCAAAAGTGACATAAGTACGGCCCTGGGCAAACTGAAGCTCTACAAACAATGCTCCAACGCCAATCAAAATGGTCATTAGGACCGATGCGGACCGTATTTTTTTTAGAATCATAATCTGCAAATAAATGACATGTGTACAAGTTTCTGAATGAAACCAAGAACAAACAGATATAAACCTAATACTTTCTTTTTTCATAAATAAGACTTAGAAAGATAAATTGCAGCTGCGTTTAAAAGTAAGAAACACTTTTTTGTGACGTTCTCTGAAAATATTACAAAAAGTAGAATGCCCTAATTAAAAAATAATAGAAAACGTTTCCAGTCGGGGTCATGCGTCTACCAATATTAAATTAGTCGTCCACAAAAAAAGCACATCACCGACTTTTCAACTGCTGCAAGTTCGAAAAAAGGAATTCTTTCTTATCGACCAAAGTCGAAACCGTGTAACACTATCTTCGCGTTTGTAGTGAGTGTTTATATTAAATATCATACGAGTGTGGAGGAATTTGAGAGTTTTCCAATTTAACCGTAAACAAAAAACATTTAACGTGTTTCAGGGCCAATCGACATTCACGCAGCTTTATATGTTTTCCTCCCTTTAGGTATTCCGTTTTGTAGTTGTTTGCATCACAACTGAAAGTTTGTAATACATAACTAGCAAAAAATAGATCGATAAAACAATCTGCAGACAGCAATGTTCGAATCACTAGAAGGTGGTCAGGAAAGCAAAATTTCGTTTTGTGTGGGCGTAGTTCGTTTTTGTGGTTTGGGTTTGAGCCAGTGATGTCCATCGAAGAACCCTTTTCGGTCTGGGATGACTATTCAATGGGTGATCCTGGATAATTGATGGCCCAGCGCCGGCTCGAAAAGGACACACGCTCTTCAAAATCATGAACAAATCCCCCTGTTTTGTGTGGGCGTGTACCTTTTTTGTGGATTGGTTTAGAGCCAGTGATCGAAGAGTCCTTTTCGGTCAACGAATACTTTTCAGCGATCCCGGCTGGATTTCGAGGGTTCAGATGTTTTAAATACCTCCCAAATCAAAAATGTCGTATCTCGTGCCATCAGAAAGATGTTTTTAATTCTTGTCAATTTAATCAATTCATTATGAAATATAATAAAAACTCAAACGGCAGCTTTAATTTCAAAGTTAGTCAAGAGTCGGTTATTAGGGCGTTCGTATCCGGTTTCGATTAACTGTTTGTTAGCAATCATAAGATGTCTAATTCTGTTCTTCAAGTCTTTCTGTAGCTGCTTAAAAGTAGGGCGTTTTGTTGGTTCACTATCCCAACAAGTTATCATTAAAGCGTATCTGAAAACATTATCATTTAAATGGTCAGTGTTCATTATATTACATTTGATTAGGGCATGTTTGCGGACACTGAAGTCGCTGTCCTTTGTTCAAAAAGTCTTGAATTTGAAAATGGTCTAGCGGATCATATGGAATAGCGCCACGGGTGAACAGCTCCCAAACGAGCACGCCAAATGACCAGACGTCCGTTTTTTCGGTGAACTTATGAAGCGAGAAGGCTTCAATGGCAATCCAACGAGTCGGCAAGGCATTGTCGTGAAGAATTTGGTATTCACCCTTGAAGTCGACGCTTCGGGCAAGACCGAAATCCGACACTTTCAGAACTGTATCGTCGTGGTTCAACCTTAAAAAGATTTGTCACTATTTAACTCAATTAAAGCTAAAACTTACAGGCAGTTTCTTGCGGCCAGATCACGATGAACAATCTGTTGTTCACTGAGATACACCATAGCGCTTAAAATTTGATCCATGTAGTCGAAGGTGTCTTGGTACTTTAATGGGGTGTCGTCATTTAGAATGTAATCAAACAAACTGCCGCCAGCCATGTATTCAGTCACAATATGCAATGTGCGGTCAATGTAAGTGTGACCAATAAAGTTTACAATGTTTGAATGTTCGACTTGGCGCAATACTTCTAATTCACTTATAAACTCAGCTGTATTTACAAGAAGAGCGTATTCATTATTCAAAACTTTAACAGCAACTGGCATATATTCACCAGTGGCAGTTTTATAAGAACCCTTGTAGACCGTTGCACTAATTCCTGATCCGAGCGGCTGTGTGTTTAGGACAATCAAGTCTTTTGGATTCAGTTGATCCGACATCAACTCGAGGGGTATGTCTTAAACTTGTTATTCATGGTGTTAATCAAAAATTGCAGTTAGCAAGTATTAAAGAAGTGTTGCAAAAAAGTTTAATCTCACCATCATCACGTCGTAATCGCTAAAAGAAAAAAAATAAGTCTATAGTATTTATAAAAAAAACTACCTTTGCTCTAAGTAGGGTAATGCGAAGGTAAACAATACCAATCGCACCAAGCAGACAGAATGTGGTAACAAAAATGAGTATTATCGAACTGCTGAAACTATTCAATTTTGTGCGAGGAGTAGGACGTGAATAAGGTTCTAGCTGGATCCAACGGTAACGATTATTCGGGTTAGAATCAGACAACGTAAAAAACTCTTTCTGTTTTATTACTTACAAGAGTCCGCTATTTGGGTAATCATTGGTAGAAATTGCCCGAACTTTTAAGAGAGCCTTTAATTTCAACAATACACGAACCGTTAGAAATCGTCCCAGTAGAACATTGGATACTAAAATATATGAACAACACTTTGGAGTTTTAGGCAAAGGAATAAAAAAGAAAAGTTTTTTTAAATATACCTTTGAGGTGCTATTGCAGAAGTCAAGTAGCATGGAGATTCACATACTGTCACTTCGGGATCTTCCAAGAACTTGTTCAAATCAATTCCAGTGATTAATAATGTATCATTTTCAATTTCCTATAAAACCCATGGTGCAAATGCGGATTTTAAAACTTCTTACCGTCGCTGCAAGAATGATAGGCGGGCATACATTTTGGTAGGTAACATTGTTCAAACATGTCATATTGTCAGATACAACATTGCCGCTTCCATCTTCATTAGCACAATAGACGCAGTTTAAAGGATCATTCCAGACAATGCTCTGACATGTTTTGTAGAAAAAGTTACAAGATGGAGTGAAAGAGTGAATTGTTCCATCATTCCTTGATGCAAACAAAACTTTACTGCCTTTTGGCACCACTTCGAGCAAATGTATTCCGGGTTTGGCAGGGAAGCTTGAATGAATAGCGGATATATAAAATGTATAGAACGGATTTTCGTGAACCTAAAAATCAGTATTTGAAAACATGGAAGTATTTTGTTAAGTCTTTTTTTTAGTACTCCTGATACTCCTAGAAGCTGTCAACGCGTTGTAAATCTTCAAAACATTGCTTACTTTGAAACTAATTCGAATTAATTCATAGTTTCTCCTGAGTGCATACAGAGCTTTTTCGTTCGGAATTTGTCGAATTGCGACAATAGGTTCTGAATGAATTTCATTAAAGATTAGATTACCGTCATACGGCTTAAAGTTTTCAGTCGAACTGTAAGCATTTGAAGTGTTGATGTTCAAATCACAATTATCAAACTGATTATCACCCATTGCCTAAATGTACGGACCATGTAATAACGTAACATACTGTTTAAAAATACCCCATTGTACGCTGAACAGTAAGGAGTATTCGTATTATCATCAAACGAAAACAAAAAGCATTCTTCATCAAGGTCGAATAAGTTTTTAGGCCACTTCTTGCATTTCTAAAATCAGTACTTCTAAATAAAATCATTGTTGAGCTTAACTCTTACAGCTTTATCACCCGTCGTTTTAGGCATACTTTGGCACTTATCCCATGTTTCAGAAAACCTCCATTGTAAATCAGTGAAATTATAGCTACAAATATAGTTTTGATCGGTTGAATGTTCAATTCCTTCATTGGTTTTAACATTGAATAAGCCATGTTGAAAAGCCACTAAAAGTTTCGATGATTCCGGTAGATAAACTGCCGCAGTAGCTATGTTTGTCACCGTGTAAAGAATGTCTTCGTAAGGAATTCCTTCACATGAAAGCACAAGGTCAATGCGCGATGCAAGATTAGGTGTTTTATCCTTGTTGCAGATTCGAGTGATTCTAATGTCGTAATTCTGTCGAGCAAGTGCTCCGAAATATCGATATATAGGCAGTTCATATCGTTTGGCGCTGCCGATAAGGTAAGAGTGTGTTTCTGTTGAAAAACCGGCTACCGTTTCGAAATCACTAAGATAATGTGAGTCAATGGATCGTCGACCAGAATCTTCATAATTTTTGTCGCTCGAGAGATAATGAATTGACGCAAAATCTCCGTCATTAACAGTTCGATGTATTATGCCCTTGTTAATAAGAGCAGCAGACACTTCTTTTAACTTATAACGGCCTTGCGGTGAACCAACAGGAAAACAATTGGGCGATAAGTCTGGACTGAGTGAACAAACACTGAAAAAACGTAAAATACATAAGCACAATTTGAAGAGCTTCTTTTGTATTCGTAATCTTACCAACAGCCATTTGTTGTACACGTAAGCGCGCTTGATGCATTGATAAGTTTAAATTCAAGCGAATTTGAAAGATAAACACTTTTATCCAGTGGAATCCGAGCGATTTCTGTCACATTCATAAAATCTTCATCTTGAACTTTTCCAACATAGACTTCTTTGTCCAAAAGAACTCCAAGTATGTCGGTACCATAAAGGTGAATGCCACGAATGTGGTTATCTTTGAAATTCAGAAAAGTGTCAACAATATTATCAGCGGCTATGGCAATTTGCACTATTAACAACATGCGAATAGGAAACACGTAGATGATCATTGGCATACGGCACGGTAGCACATTAGCCTACGCCAATTTGAAACTTGTTGTCAAACAGTGGGCTGTTACTCACTTAAAAGGATAAATTACTGATTAATTAACAAAAATTTTAAAACACTGCTTTTGTAGAATAATACTTCTAAAAAACAACCGAAATCGATAACGAAAAACGACACATTAAAAGAAAGATGTAACCTGAAGAGAGAGAGAAAGAAAGATTTTTCTTTAGTCGTGGATGATGTTAAAAAGATGTCATTTTGACATTCGTTATTGCCAGATATGCGCATCTACAGTACAATTTGTCTAAATCTGCAAGCTTACGTTCAGGGGTGGACGACGGGCCGAGCCGCCTCAAGCCGGCCGCGTTCGGGGTCGGACTTGATTTTTGGGAGATCAAAAAAGTGCTCGCGTTTCAATTGTCTACTAGTCAAAACTATGTTTAAAAGACCCTAATAAACTCCACGAATTAAGGAAGCAGTGAGCAAGAAGATGGATGAGCCTATCGCAACTTTTACTTGTCAAACCAGCAGAAACGAACTTGATAAAAAAGATAACAACTGGCGGATATTAGCTATGAGTACGTGTCACTTGACTCATAGTCGACATTAGCTGTGAGTTGGATCCATAATTTTTTATTTCATCTTCTGGATGATAAGACAGTTTTCTTCGGCATCTTTGGATCGACTGCCTCAACTTCGCCCAATGACTCAAAATCAAAATTCCAATTCATTTTATTTCAAATAACTTCTAACAATCAGTCACAACTCTACACACCTAAGGTTTACGGGGTCGGAACTTCCGTGTCGAAGGGACGGCGGCAGCTTTAGACGTGGCTTTCGGGGTACGGCCGATGGATTTGGCGCTGGGGGCACGATCTTGTTTGGGCGGATCCTTTTCCTTTGGCAGACTTCGAGGGCATGACCCGCCACGGGCCGCGGTCGGTCGAGCATAGGCCGGCGGCTTCTGATCCGCAATGGCAATCGTAGGGGGATGAACTTTGGCCCGGGCGTGGCGGTTGTCGACTTGTTCGACAACAGGGTCCGAGGAGAGCGACCGCCGGATCGGATGAGCTTTGACGACTGCTGGGACCGGAGCGTGACACTGAAGAAGCGTCGGAACCGCAGGTTCAGCAACTTGTCGACGGGCTTCGGCCCGAGTGCGAGGCCGGCAAGGTACGACGGTCGTGGGCACGTCGGTGCTAGGCGCGGCCGACTTTGATCTGCGGGCCGTGCGGATTCTCGGGGCAATGGGTGTGACATTGATGGGAGTCCTGTAACATGTTTTATGTAAACCACGGTTGTAATGGAAAAAGGCAAAACAACTCACTTGGGGCGGGAGCCGGCAGCCGTCGGCGTTTTGGCCCACGGGGACCTCGCTGGGGTTGTGGCACGGGTGGGATCTAAAGTTCAAGTTAATTTTGCGGAAAAATATATATAAATTCAATGTTGTTAAGTTTGACTTACCTGGAAGACCATAATACGTGTAGCTGTCGGGCGTGGCTGCTTGGGTTTCGGGGTTATCCAGATCAACCCATTGCGGGACTTCTATCTCGTTGAGGAACGCGTCGAGGTCGGCCTCATCAAAAGTGTCATCGGCCATGCCGAGGCTGTTCATGACTGATAAAGCAGCCGGGGCGTGAGAAATGCGATTGAAAAACGACGATCTGTGCGTGGTGTAGATTTTTTCGTGATGGGACACGATTGGGGCGGTTGATGGGTGATTGCGTGCAAACCAGCGTCTTAGACAGACAATCCCACATCACGAATCTGATTGTGTCTGGATCGAGACTAGAAACTTCGCGAGACTTATTTCCCTCTCACGTTTACCCCCTTTGGGTTCACGAAATCGTTCACTCATTCTTCACTCGCCTCCCACGACGGCCGCAGGCTTCTTTCTCTCCATCTGAGAGACACGCTACGTGTCCCCTCCCCCTCGCGCGATGAATAACTCAAACTTTCAAACTGACAGTAAGTTTATTACATTAGTCTTTAAAGTTGTAAAAGACAAAGAAGTATCAAGAGAGACTTTAAAAACATTTTAGTGATCTCAATGCAATTGGCCATCGTTTGTCGGGATGATATTTTTAGGTTCTTCAAATATTATGATAACATTGACACCCGTATGCTCGCTTCTTGCCGACAGATCAACGTTAAAAAACATTTGTCGTAACACAACTGTCTACAAGGCAAAACATGTCAAGCAAACCATAATGAACTCCACGAAATGATGAAAAGGTGAGCAAGATGGATGAGGCTAATACAACTTTTACTTGTCAAACCAACAAAAATAAACTTGATAAAAGATAACAACTGGTGGATATCAGCGATGAGTACGTGGCAATCGCCTCGTAGCTTCAAACGAAGTCCGCCAGGATACTTATTTCAAAAATAATTGTGTGACGTTTGACTGTTGCTATATTTTTTACTTGGCATTATAGTTTTTATTTAATGGTTACAATACGAGAGATTACATTTTATATTCAATTAAAAAAATACAAATTTATACAACTTTGGTAGATAGAACTACCTGCACAAATAACATTGGAATTCTTTATTAAGTAGAAGTTTAAGCAATATTTTTTATTTTAAAGTTAGTGAAAGATCGGTTGTTAGATCGTTCGTATTTGGTTTCAGTTAACTTTCTTCTGTTGGATTATACAGCATATCTAATGGTGCTTGTTCAAAACCACGATCTACAAAAATATATACTGTTAATAACTAACGATGCAAAACAGGAAAGAATACAAACAAAAGCAAAACAAAAACTTACTAAGCTTTCTTTTGAGAATCTGAAATGTTTTAAAGTGATTATGCCTTTGTTTTTTATATTTAAAAAGTTATTACCGTTCCATATTGTGGCCAAAAGCAGATACAGATTATAACGAACAGACCGATTAACGCAAAAATAAAGAATACTTTTTTCCACTTGCTAAAAATTATTGCTTTAATTAAGAAGTTTGTTTCAACTTATTTGTTTTCTTAATGAAATCTTGAAGCTGCTTTGACAGTGTAACGTTCACGAATTTTGAATCAGTTGTGTTTAGAGAGCCTGTCACTTTAACGACACACGCTTCAATCGCCTTGATGACGTCTTTGGGTTGGTTTCAGTCCTTTTAGAAGTCGTTGTAATGACAGGATTTGCAGGGGCACCATCATGAACAACGTGGACTTGCTGCTGCAGCTGCTTTACGTGGAATATCTGTAAGTTTTGCTTCCTCCTCCTTTAGCACCCTTTCGTTGCGGGAGGTCCTGCGTCTCCTGCGGCTGGCTGTAGTTTGAAATTTTAACCGTTTAATTCAATTGAGTTCAACAGTCTTTTGGTAAAAACCCGCAGTTTTCTGGACGGCGCTTGTAAATTAAAAATAAAAAACTGACAAAAGACGAAATATGTGGCGGCCAAAATGCATTGGCGCACTCGCCGGTGCTGAAACTGCCTGCTGCCAAAGGTGCACGCACATCTTTTGAATTGTTTTTGCACACTTTTTCATACGGTACCCACTTTTCGCCGTCTCGCCTATTTTGTCCGCTGTGTGAAAATTGCCCTGCGTGTATTTGTGTTGATTTTCGAACGATGTGGCAAAACCCAAACCGCTCGATCACGCAATACCTGCTCTGGCACTGCCTGCATTCCGGGCTGCCAGCCTCTCTCAGTGAGTAGGAGTGGAAAGATCGGCAGGGTTAGACGAAGACTGAACGAAGCCAATGTGACAACGCATTTGCAAGATGGAGGGAAGACGACGAGGGAGCAGGCTGTCTCGGACTCACGGAGTTTCCGGACATTTCCGAATCCACGCAAGAGCAATCTGGGAGTCAGTCTAAAGAAAGCGGTTCTCGAACTTGACGTCAATTTCGTCGGTGATTTTCTGCATGATTTCTGAGGCGAGAACAATTCCGACAAGTTCAAGTTTCGGGATTTTCTGATCATCAATGTCGCGGATAAGATCATCTTTGACTTTGTTACGAGCCATGAGAAGAGTCACAGTGAATGAATCATCAGGGTGTTTCACCCGGAGACACGCACAAGCTGCGACAAAAGACGAAGAAGCATCGCTAAAGACATGAAGTTGGTATGACTCGGCACGACCGGCGTAAAAAGGAATGTAGATCTGGCACGGAAATGTGTAATTTCGATCATTCAGCGTCATGATGAGGTGAAAGTTGCATCTTGAGTGGGACAACTGGTTTCCCAATGTATGAAGGATGCTTTATTTGGCCTTATGTATGGGTTTTTACACTAATGATAACATAACAAAAACATAACAATCATAAATGCGCGATGCCAAAAATCAGTCACGTAATGGTGAGATTAAATGGGACGATGAGGAGTCAAATCGGGGGTGAACATCACAGCATACTGTGGCGACGCGCAAAATTTAAATGATTCGAAATAGGAGCAATTCAAGTGCGTTGGGCGCACACAAAGAAAACAAAGTAAAAAGTGCAATGCAAGATCACTGAGTAAGTTTACTCGCCGGTGGCAACACCACGTAGCTTTCAATCGGATGGTATTAATAAATAATTAAAGTAACAGTTAAGTATTTAAGGTCATTTTTTCACCAGTTCTAACTTTATGTATTTCAGAAATGATACCGGGACCATCATCGGAAAGAGCCTGCATGCGAAAAACAAACGATGTGTTTTCACTCTGATTGTCGATCGTTACAAATCTGTCAGTTCCATCAATAACCTTGGTAAAGTAATTAGAAAGAGCAATAGCGGTGTCTTCTATTGCGTAGTAGATGATGTATTTCTAAAAAGTTTTAGGTTAACATTTTGTAATAACGTGTAAAACATACTTTAATCGGACCATTGCATATCTCTGGCGGGTCAAATTCTACAGTAAAGCTGCTTTTATTTGTTGTTGACTTGATGTTGGTAGGCGGGCTGCCAGGACCCAAGATCTTGACTTCGACAACTTTCTCGTCTTGGCCGTGCTTGTTCACACCTTGACAGGTGATAACTCCAGATCGCGTCGCTGACTGTGCAATAAGCTTGCTGATAGTTTTGTCACTACTCTCCGGTTTTACCTCATAAATGCGGTAATTGTTTTTGCTGTCTTCAATTGGCAGACGATCGTGGAGCCAGAAAATCCTGGGCTTTGGAACACCAGTAACTTCGCAGTTGAATACAAGCTGCACTTTTTTCGGTGTCGAAAAGATTGGTTCAGAGGGTGTAAGAGTAACTGTGGGTACTTGGGCTAAAAGGAAAATAACGTCGGAAAAGTACTAATGTGATCATATTCCTAAAATAGTGATGTACTTACATCCTAGCCATGTTTGAACATCGAATGACAGGCTCACTAAACCCAGTCCACGATCACTGATTGCACGAATCTTGAAAGTGTACTTCGTTTCTTCATCAAGATCATCGACTGTCGCTGTTGTGGCAGCAGGGTCGCCAACTTTCTTGCTTTCCCACTGATTAATCGGCAAGCTGGGGTCTTTCGTGTACAAGATTTCGTAATCCCTAAGCTCATTGTTTGAGTATTTTGGCTGCTCCCAAAATACTTGGACGCTCGTACCGTCAACGTTGCAACGAACACGTTCAGGCACAGAGGGACCAGCAATAAGGATAGACACATTCTTGATATCAGTACCGGCTTCATTGGTGGCAGAACAAATGAATACTGCATCTTGTATGAGACCCACGTGTTCAAATGTAACAAGTCTGGTTGTTTTGTGTTGAGTAATCGGTCGGTCTTTGTGAATCCAGTGAAGAGTTGGAGGGGGATCACCTTGAACAATATTGCAGCCAATGCTGAATGAGGTGTTAGGTGCGACAAGCTTTTCAGAATCATCAACGATTTCTATCAACGGAGGTGTTGGTGGTTCTAGCGTGTTAACCGATACTGCTTCCGACGGTATACCTGTGCCAAGTTTATCTGAAGCACGCACACGGATGTAGTAAGTGCAGTTTGTTTGCAAATCAGAAACCGTAACTTGACGGGTTGGTTCCATGATATCCGTCTTCTTCCAGAGCTTCAACGGTAGTTGTTGATTTGTCGTGTAATACAGTGTGTAGGAAGTCACAGGGTTGTTCTGAACACGAGGCGGATACCACGCAACATGAATCGATGTACGACTAGCATTGGTAGTTCGGATAATTGGAGGGGATCCAGGACCTTGGACGTTCACTTGAACGGTACGGTTCGTTATGCCTTCAGTGTTCTTAGCTGTACACACAAATTTTGTGTTCTTGTAAACTTTTTGGACCATTATAATTTGCTCTGCTCTGTAGACACCCTTCGGATCCGGGTCATATTCAGGAACAGGATCATCTTCTTTGTGCCACGTAATTTGAGGGAATGGATAACCAACAGCTTGGCAAGTAATGTTGATGCCGCCCCCGGGGATGGCATTATAAGGCGGGTTAGGTGTAAGGAAAATCTTTGGCGGACCCTTAAGCAACAGGCATTTTTCAACCGGGTTTCCGCAATGACAAGAAAATTGCTTATCATCAAGATCTGAGCAACGGCAACCTGCAAGGTCACGGCAAAGATTTTTTGGAACTGGTAAGATACACGACTGTTTGTCCAAATCAAGTACGCGATTTTTCGGGCAACGGCATTCAACTGTGACATTGTCGAATGAAAGGCAAGAATGACTGCATCCGCCGTTGTTTTGTCCACAAGGATCTGAAAAACAAAAATAAAAACTGAAAACGTCTCTCTATTTGTTGCAAATTAAGAAAGCATGTTCTAACGTGTTCCAAAAAGATATATGATAAAAAAACGTACTATTTCCCTCGTCGCGTTTTACTTGCAGCACCTCAACCATTTTTTCGTTGGGCTTTATTTCGTCCGTCGAATTTTGATCAAAAGTGACATAAGTACGGCCCTGGGCAAACTGAAGCTCTACAAACAATGCTCCAACGCCAATCAAAATGGTCATTAGGACCGATGCGGACCGTATTTTTTTTAGAATCATAATCTGCAAATAAATGACATGTGTATAAGTTTCTGAATGAAACCAAGAACAAACAGATATAAACCTAATACTTTCTTTTTTCATAAATAAGACTTAGAAAGATAAATTGCAGCTGCGTTTAAAAGTAAGAAACACTTTTTTGTGACGTTCTCTGAAAATATTACAAAAAGTAGAATGCCCTAATTAAAAAATAATAGAAAACGTTTCCAGTCGGGGTCATGCGTCTACCAATATTAAATTAGTCGTCCACAAAAAAAGCACATCACCGACTTTTCAACTGCTGCAAGTTCGAAAAAAGGAATTCTTTCTTATCGACCAAAGTCGAAACCGTGTAACACTATCTTCGCGTTTGTAGTGAGTGTTTATATTAAATATCATACGAGTGTGGAGGAATTTGAGAGTTTTCCAATTTAACCGTAAACAAAAAACATTTAACGTGTTTCAGGGCCAATCGACATTCACGCAGCTTTATATGTTTTCCTCCCTTTAGGTATTCCGTTTTGTAGTTGTTTGCATCACAACTGAAAGTTTGTAATACATAACTAGCAAAAAATAGATCGATAAAACAATCTGCAGACAGCAATGTTCGAATCACTAGAAGGTGGTCAGGAAAGCAAAATTTCGTTTTGTGTGGGCGTAGTTCGTTTTTGTGGTTTGGGTTTGAGCCAGTGATGTCCATCGAAGAACCCTTTTCGGTCTGGGATGACTATTCAATGGGTGATCCTGGATAATTGATGGCCCAGCGCCGGCTCGAAAAGGACACACGCTCTTCAAAATCATGAACAAATCCCCCTGTTTTGTGTGGGCGTGTACCTTTTTTGTGGATTGGTTTAGAGCCAGTGATCGAAGAGTCCTTTTCGGTCAACGAATACTTTTCAGCGATCCCGGCTGGATTTCGAGGGTTCAGATGTTTTAAATACCTCCCAAATCAAAAATGTCGTATCTCGTGCCATCAGAAAGATGTTTTTAATTCTTGTCAATTTAATCAATTCATTATGAAATATAATAAAAACTCAAACGGCAGCTTTAATTTCAAAGTTAGTCAAGAGTCGGTTATTAGGGCGTTCGTATCCGGTTTCGATTAACTGTTTGTTAGCAATCATAAGATGTCTAATTCTGTTCTTCAAGTCTTTCTGTAGCTGCTTAAAAGTAGGGCGTTTTGTTGGTTCACTATCCCAACAAGTTATCATTAAAGCGTATCTGAAAACATTATCATTTAAATGGTCAGTGTTCATTATATTACATTTGATTAGGGCATGTTTGCGGACACTGAAGTCGCTGTCCTTTGTTCAAAAAGTCTTGAATTTGAAAATGGTCTAGCGGATCATATGGAATAGCGCCACGGGTGAACAGCTCCCAAACGAGCACGCCAAATGACCAGACGTCCGTTTTTTCGGTGAACTTATGAAGCGAGAAGGCTTCAATGGCAATCCAACGAGTCGGCAAGGCATTGTCGTGAAGAATTTGGTATTCACCCTTGAAGTCGACGCTTCGGGCAAGACCGAAATCCGACACTTTCAGAACTGTATCGTCGTGGTTCAACCTTAAAAAGATTTGTCACTATTTAACTCAATTAAAGCTAAAACTTACAGGCAGTTTCTTGCGGCCAGATCACGATGAACAATCTGTTGTTCACTGAGATACACCATAGCGCTTAAAATTTGATCCATGTAGTCGAAGGTGTCTTGGTACTTTAATGGGGTGTCGTCATTTAGAATGTAATCAAACAAACTGCCGCCAGCCATGTATTCAGTCACAATATGCAATGTGCGGTCAATGTAAGTGTGACCAATAAAGTTTACAATGTTTGAATGTTCGACTTGGCGCAATACTTCTAATTCACTTATAAACTCAGCTGTATTTACAAGAAGAGCGTATTCATTATTCAAAACTTTAACAGCAACTGGCATATATTCACCAGTGGCAGTTTTATAAGAACCCTTGTAGACCGTTGCACTAATTCCTGATCCGAGCGGCTGTGTGTTTAGGACAATCAAGTCTTTTGGATTCAGTTGATCCGACATCAACTCGAGGGGTATGTCTTAAACTTGTTATTCATGGTGTTAATCAAAAATTGCAGTTAGCAAGTATTAAAGAAGTGTTGCAAAAAAGTTTAATCTCACCATCATCACGTCGTAATCGCTAAAAGAAAAAAAATAAGTCTATAGTATTTATAAAAAAAACTACCTTTGCTCTAAGTAGGGTAATGCGAAGGTAAACAATACCAATCGCACCAAGCAGACAGAATGTGGTAACAAAAATGAGTATTATCGAACTGCTGAAACTATTCAATTTTGTGCGAGGAGTAGGACGTGAATAAGGTTCTAGCTGGATCCAACGGTAACGATTATTCGGGTTAGAATCAGACAACGTAAAAAACTCTTTCTGTTTTATTACTTACAAGAGTCCGCTATTTGGGTAATCATTGGTAGAAATTGCCCGAACTTTTAAGAGAGCCTTTAATTTCAACAATACACGAACCGTTAGAAATCGTCCCAGTAGAACATTGGATACTAAAATATATGAACAACACTTTGGAGTTTTAGGCAAAGGAATAAAAAAGAAAAGTTTTTTTAAATATACCTTTGAGGTGCTATTGCAGAAGTCAAGTAGCATGGAGATTCACATACTGTCACTTCGGGATCTTCCAAGAACTTGTTCAAATCAATTCCAGTGATTAATAATGTATCATTTTCAATTTCCTATAAAACCCATGGTGCAAATGCGGATTTTAAAACTTCTTACCGTCGCTGCAAGAATGATAGGCGGGCATACATTTTGGTAGGTAACATTGTTCAAACATGTCATATTGTCAGATACAACATTGCCGCTTCCATCTTCATTAGCACAATAGACGCAGTTTAAAGGATCATTCCAGACAATGCTCTGACATGTTTTGTAGAAAAAGTTACAAGATGGAGTGAAAGAGTGAATTGTTCCATCATTCCTTGATGCAAACAAAACTTTACTGCCTTTTGGCACCACTTCGAGCAAATGTATTCCGGGTTTGGCAGGGAAGCTTGAATGAATAGCGGATATATAAAATGTATAGAACGGATTTTCGTGAACCTAAAAATCAGTATTTGAAAACATGGAAGTATTTTGTTAAGTCTTTTTTTTAGTACTCCTGATACTCCTAGAAGCTGTCAACGCGTTGTAAATCTTCAAAACATTGCTTACTTTGAAACTAATTCGAATTAATTCATAGTTTCTCCTGAGTGCATACAGAGCTTTTTCGTTCGGAATTTGTCGAATTGCGACAATAGGTTCTGAATGAATTTCATTAAAGATTAGATTACCGTCATACGGCTTAAAGTTTTCAGTCGAACTGTAAGCATTTGAAGTGTTGATGTTCAAATCACAATTATCAAACTGATTATCACCCATTGCCTAAATGTACGGACCATGTAATAACGTAACATACTGTTTAAAAATACCCCATTGTACGCTGAACAGTAAGGAGTATTCGTATTATCATCAAACGAAAACAAAAAGCATTCTTCATCAAGGTCGAATAAGTTTTTAGGCCACTTCTTGCATTTCTAAAATCAGTACTTCTAAATAAAATCATTGTTGAGCTTAACTCTTACAGCTTTATCACCCGTCGTTTTAGGCATACTTTGGCACTTATCCCATGTTTCAGAAAACCTCCATTGTAAATCAGTGAAATTATAGCTACAAATATAGTTTTGATCGGTTGAATGTTCAATTCCTTCATTGGTTTTAACATTGAATAAGCCATGTTGAAAAGCCACTAAAAGTTTCGATGATTCCGGTAGATAAACTGCCGCAGTAGCTATGTTTGTCACCGTGTAAAGAATGTCTTCGTAAGGAATTCCTTCACATGAAAGCACAAGGTCAATGCGCGATGCAAGATTAGGTGTTTTATCCTTGTTGCAGATTCGAGTGATTCTAATGTCGTAATTCTGTCGAGCAAGTGCTCCGAAATATCGATATATAGGCAGTTCATATCGTTTGGCGCTGCCGATAAGGTAAGAGTGTGTTTCTGTTGAAAAACCGGCTACCGTTTCGAAATCACTAAGATAATGTGAGTCAATGGATCGTCGACCAGAATCTTCATAATTTTTGTCGCTCGAGAGATAATGAATTGACGCAAAATCTCCGTCATTAACAGTTCGATGTATTATGCCCTTGTTAATAAGAGCAGCAGACACTTCTTTTAACTTATAACGGCCTTGCGGTGAACCAACAGGAAAACAATTGGGCGATAAGTCTGGACTGAGTGAACAAACACTGAAAAAACGTAAAATACATAAGCACAATTTGAAGAGCTTCTTTTGTATTCGTAATCTTACCAACAGCCATTTGTTGTACACGTAAGCGCGCTTGATGCATTGATAAGTTTAAATTCAAGCGAATTTGAAAGATAAACACTTTTATCCAGTGGAATCCGAGCGATTTCTGTCACATTCATAAAATCTTCATCTTGAACTTTTCCAACATAGACTTCTTTGTCCAAAAGAACTCCAAGTATGTCGGTACCATAAAGGTGAATGCCACGAATGTGGTTATCTTTGAAATTCAGAAAAGTGTCAACAATATTATCAGCGGCTATGGCAATTTGCACTATTAACAACATGCGAATAGGAAACACGTAGATGATCATTGGCATACGGCACGGTAGCACATTAGCCTACGCCAATTTGAAACTTGTTGTCAAACAGTGGGCTGTTACTCACTTAAAAGGATAAATTACTGATTAATTAACAAAAATTTTAAAACACTGCTTTTGTAGAATAATACTTCTAAAAAACAACCGAAATCGATAACGAAAAACGACACATTAAAAGAAAGATGTAACCTGAAGAGAGAGAGAAAGAAAGATTTTTCTTTAGTCGTGGATGATGTTAAAAAGATGTCATTTTGACATTCGTTATTGCCAGATATGCGCATCTACAGTACAATTTGTCTAAATCTGCAAGCTTACGTTCAGGGGTGGACGACGGGCCGAGCCGCCTCAAGCCGGCCGCGTTCGGGGTCGGACTTGATTTTTGGGAGATCAAAAAAGTGCTCGCGTTTCAATTGTCTACTAGTCAAAACTATGTTTAAAAGACCCTAATAAACTCCACGAATTAAGGAAGCAGTGAGCAAGAAGATGGATGAGCCTATCGCAACTTTTACTTGTCAAACCAGCAGAAACGAACTTGATAAAAAAGATAACAACTGGCGGATATTAGCTATGAGTACGTGTCACTTGACTCATAGTCGACATTAGCTGTGAGTTGGATCCATAATTTTTTATTTCATCTTCTGGATGATAAGACAGTTTTCTTCGGCATCTTTGGATCGACTGCCTCAACTTCGCCCAATGACTCAAAATCAAAATTCCAATTCATTTTATTTCAAATAACTTCTAACAATCAGTCACAACTCTACACACCTAAGGTTTACGGGGTCGGAACTTCCGTGTCGAAGGGACGGCGGCAGCTTTAGACGTGGCTTTCGGGGTACGGCCGATGGATTTGGCGCTGGGGGCACGATCTTGTTTGGGCGGATCCTTTTCCTTTGGCAGACTTCGAGGGCATGACCCGCCACGGGCCGCGGTCGGTCGAGCATAGGCCGGCGGCTTCTGATCCGCAATGGCAATCGTAGGGGGATGAACTTTGGCCCGGGCGTGGCGGTTGTCGACTTGTTCGACAACAGGGTCCGAGGAGAGCGACCGCCGGATCGGATGAGCTTTGACGACTGCTGGGACCGGAGCGTGACACTGAAGAAGCGTCGGAACCGCAGGTTCAGCAACTTGTCGACGGGCTTCGGCCCGAGTGCGAGGCCGGCAAGGTACGACGGTCGTGGGCACGTCGGTGCTAGGCGCGGCCGACTTTGATCTGCGGGCCGTGCGGATTCTCGGGGCAATGGGTGTGACATTGATGGGAGTCCTGTAACATGTTTTATGTAAACCACGGTTGTAATGGAAAAAGGCAAAACAACTCACTTGGGGCGGGAGCCGGCAGCCGTCGGCGTTTTGGCCCACGGGGACCTCGCTGGGGTTGTGGCACGGGTGGGATCTAAAGTTCAAGTTAATTTTGCGGAAAAATATATATAAATTCAATGTTGTTAAGTTTGACTTACCTGGAAGACCATAATACGTGTAGCTGTCGGGCGTGGCTGCTTGGGTTTCGGGGTTATCCAGATCAACCCATTGCGGGACTTCTATCTCGTTGAGGAACGCGTCGAGGTCGGCCTCATCAAAAGTGTCATCGGCCATGCCGAGGCTGTTCATGACTGATAAAGCAGCCGGGGCGTGAGAAATGCGATTGAAAAACGACGATCTGTGCGTGGTGTAGATTTTTTCGTGATGGGACACGATTGGGGCGGTTGATGGGTGATTGCGTGCAAACCAGCGTCTTAGACAGACAATCCCACATCACGAATCTGATTGTGTCTGGATCGAGACTAGAAACTTCGCGAGACTTATTTCCCTCTCACGTTTACCCCCTTTGGGTTCACGAAATCGTTCACTCATTCTTCACTCGCCTCCCACGACGGCCGCAGGCTTCTTTCTCTCCATCTGAGAGACACGCTACGTGTCCCCTCCCCCTCGCGTCGTAGTTTTTATGCGATATTATTTATCGTAATGTTGTAACGGCTTCGGTTTTTTTAACCAAACCCTCGGATGTCTTGATTCAGCATACTTTACACCACTCGTTTCAAGCCATAAATCTACTCTGAAACTGGGTTCGAAACGACGACAACATCAATTTTTTGACCACTAATCCAAATATGTGCCACCACACAATCCGCAAAATTATCATTGCCCTCTTTAAAAGAACTGTTGGGTGAAAACAATAGCAATATTAAGCATTTATCAGTATTATTTAGCAACATTTATTGTACAAAAACATCAAAGACAGAACTACAACTGTTAGTTTATAGTAAGTTTATAAATTAAACAGTTTATCTATGCTTGTGAAGTAGAACTACTATATGTTTTTTGCATGATGTTGTATAAAAACATTTTCGCTTTGGCATTTGGGCTAAACTTTGGTTTACATATCTATGATGCCTCTGGGCATCACAACTTCCGAAACATTCATATTGGGTGTCCATCATTTGTTTATTACCATTTGTGGTGACAATATTCCGTATGTACTCTTGGAGCTGCTCAAATGTAGGTCGCTTCTTTGGATCAGCATCCCAACAGGTTAGCATCATACCATAACTAAAATTACAATAGTTATAAAAATCAATGAGTTTTTTATTTCCATCGTCTGTGATATTGGAAGAGTAGACAACGCTTCTGGGCACTTAAGTCGGTACCCTTTGTTTAAAAAACTGAAAATCTGAAAACGGTTCATCGGATAATATGGAGTTCCTGATTTTTGTTCCAAGTATGTAGACATGTCTAGAATTGATCGGATAAATAATGAATACAATTGTTCCGATATCAAACAACTCAATCAGAGATAGGACAATCTAATGCAGGATTTACATTTGAAATCAATTGCCAATGTCTCCAGTCTCTTCCAATCATGACCAACCACTGCTCCCACGACTGAAGAAATCACGACAAAAAAGGCTGCTTGAAAGAGTAATTACTAAGCACATTCATATTATTACAAAGAGTATGCTCACCTAACAGAAATGCAATGACTTTTGCAATGACGCAGTCTTAGTTTCACACTCTTCCGGCTCTAATGTTTTTGACTATAGTCATGGTGTGATATTTCAACATAACCCGTATAAATACGACCAAAAACAAATGAAATTTTGACACTTCGCGTAAAGAACATAGATATTTTAGTTTCAAAGAAAGGCATCTAGCCTATTTTACAGACTTCTAAATGTTTCGCGAAGGCATCTTCGCTACGTAAAAATAGAGCTCATGATACTTCGCTTTTGTAAAATTCGTCTAATATGTCGTGTTTTTTTTAGTTTTTGTATAAGCTTGTTCAATACGGATCTTTTTAGTAACTATGTGCATTCGTTATAACTTGAAGAGTCCTGAAGATGTTCAGGACGACGAAATTTTACTCCGACAAGCACTCCGGATGTTTAACCAAGATGATGTAAGTATTACGTGAAATAGAAAACGATTAATATTATTTTACTTTAAAGGAAGCCGACGAAGAAAATGACGTTCTTGAAGGTGAAGAGGACAGTGAAGATGACTTGGTTCCTAACGTTTGGGATGCGGACGAAAACTTAGAGCCCCAAATCATATGGGACGATGGCAACGATGCCGGAGTAGAATACTTTGAAGATGAAGCTGGTGGCGAAGGTGCTTTTTTTGGTGATTATAGTTGGGGCTACCCCCCTGTTATCCATCGAGGGTTTTTTCATAATGAAGAGAATGATACTGAGAACCCACATGAGCATGATGAAACCGGTAACCAAGTCGATAACAAGAAAGACACTACTGACAGTTCATAAACACCAGTGCTAAAGATCTAACTTATTTAAAGTGCCTTGTTTCTTTGATAACTGGTTGTATTGCAATTACAAAATTAATCAGTTTTTTATGTGTTTTAGTAAAATCTCTCATTTCATTAACGCTTTATCTTATAATGATTACATTTTGCCATCGGTCCTTCTTCACCGTTCCTTTAGCTTTGTTTTTTGTACGTGTTAATGAAAATTACAAAATGCATTGTTTCCACAGGCATTCAACAAAAACAGCTGGTTTCGACACCTTCATTTGAGTCAAGGGAAAAAAATAAATGTTGAAAAAATGGTTATTCATCGACCTTTAAACTTTCTTTTTAAAAGAAGTTGCTCTCTTTCGGTCTGGAAATAAAAAAAAATTCTCTTAAAATTCAGTGGGTGATCCTGGACAATTGATGGCCCAACGCCGGCTCGAAAAGAACATACGTTCCTCGAAATCATCAACAAATCCCCCGTTTTGTGTGGGCGTAGTTCGTCTTTGTAGTTTGGTATAGAGCCAGTGATGTCCATTGAAGAGTCCTTTTCGATCTGGGATGACTTTTCAATGGGCGATCCCGGCTGATTGATGGCCCAGCGCCGGCTTGAATAGGACACACGCCCTTCGAAATCACGAGCAAATCCCTCGTTTTGTGTGGGCGTAGTTCGTCTTTGTAGTTTGGTATAGAGCCAGTGATGTCCATTGAAGAGTCCTTTTCGGTCTGGGATGACTATTCAATGGGTGATCCTGGACAATTGATGGCCCAGCGCCGGCTTGAATAGGACACACGCCCTTCGAAATCATGAACAAATCCCTCGTTTTGTGTGGGCGTAGTTCGTCTTTGTAGTTTGGTATAGAGCCAGTGATGTCCATTGAAGAGTCCTTTTCGGTCTGGGATGACTATTCAATGGGTGATCCTGGACAATTGATGGCCCAGCGTCGGCTTGAATAGGACACACGCCCTTCGAAATCATGAACAAATCCCTCGTTTTGTGTGGGCGTAGTTCGTCTTTGTGGTTTGGTATAGAGCCAGTGATGTCCATTGAAGAGTCCTTTTCGATCTGGGATGACTTTTCAATGGGCGATCCCGGCTGATTGATGGCCCATCACCGGCTCAAAATGCACGCATGTTCTTTGAAATCACGAGCAAATCCCTCGTTTTGTGTGGGCGTAGTTCGTCTTTGTGGTTTGGTTTTGAGCCAGTGATGTCCATCGAAGAACCCTTTTCGGTCTGGGATGACTTTTCCATGAACGATCCCGACTGATTGATGGCCCAGCGCCGGCTTGAATAGGACACACGCCCTTCGAAATCATGAACAAATCCCTCGTTTTGTGTGGGCGTAGTTCGTCTTTGTAGTTTGGTTTAGAGCCAGTGATGTCCATTGAAGAGTCCTTTTCGGTCTGGGATGACTATTCAATGGGTGATCCTGGACAATTGATGGCCCAGCGCCGGCTCGAAAAGGACACACGCTCTTCGAAATCATGAACAAATCCCCCGGTTTGTGTCAAAGCGTCCCATTTTGGCACAAGATGTATTTTTGGGTTTCGGAATTTGCTTTTTGCGTGAAATACGAAAATCGCACCCGATGATGGTGGATTTCCGTCGACCGCTTTCTTGGTGTTACGATTTGATAAGGGTATCAGTTATACAGTATCGGCATGCGAATTTCTCAAAAAAAGAAATCGGAAACCTACGCTAAATTTCTACGTTTTTTGCGTTTTTCATCAGTTTTTTTGTTTTACGTGTTAATGATAAAATATTAAAATGTTAAGCGTGCACCTTCAAGTACTATGAAAAAGTTTCCTGTGTGTCACAGTGCTATGCCATATGTAAGAAAATTTTGTTGGTAAGTAAAGTTGTCAATGTTTTGAGTATCTAAGAAAAAATTATTTGATGCAACAGGGTTTATTCAGTCAACACAGTGGTTAAATTTAACGACCGAACAACTTATGACCATGACGGTCCACAAGGTCGCCCAGGCTGCTGAATATGCCGCGTTTGAAACGAAGACGAGGCAAGATATCACGGAAGATATCCATACCAAATATATCGCGTTTGTCACGACCATCAGTTACCGAAGGAACGCCGGAGGGATCAGCGGCGCTGACGGAGGCGGCAAAGAGGGTGCCGAGAAGACAGAGCAGGATGATAGTCCGGAACATCATGACTTCAGAAGGATCACTGCAAGTGTGCGATGAACAGAAAGTGTAAGGAACATGCGTTTCGGGGCCTGCTTTTATGTCGAAGCTTTGAAGCCAGCTTCAATCGCTGATATTTCTGAACCGATTATGATCCGATCACTTCCGACGATGCTCCGAAGCAGTGAACTTTTCTTTTTTTGGATGATGCATTTTTTAATGCTTGCATTATAATCATAAAACAATAAAAAAACTTTATTGCTTTGGAGCATCAAAAATGCATGTACCCTATATTTTCAGTTAATTGCAACTCGCAGTAATCTGTCTAAAGCTCTAAAGACAATTGGTTTTTTATTGGCAATACCGTGAACCACTCGTTTTTGTTCGAGACCGTCCAGGGCGGCATGTTGACAAGGCCAACGACTGCCTCGACGGCACGACCAATATACCAATGTTTAGATCGTGTTGGGTTCCACTCCGACTATGTTCACAACTAACCCTTTACTCCTGTCCCGATTCTCAGCAACCTCTATGGCGTACCAGTCATCGCAACTCTTCTAAGCGGCCTCGTCGATGTGTTACCGAGTTGCCCGGTCTTGTTGGCGGCATTATCGGTGACTCGTTGGCGTTTTATGTATTGTCGGCGGTCTCGGGGAACGTCGTCAATGGCAACAATTAATCAGTGTCGTTGTGTACGTAGTTGTATGTGCTTATTTGTAATAATAATAATGGGTAAACTGAAGCATGTTTTGGTAGTGGGATTTTAAAGTGACATTCCAAAGCAACACGGACAAATGACAGTAGTTTTTCCATCACTTTTTTTAAACATAAAGCTGAATACAATATTGATTCTTCGGGTTTAACTCTAAAAATAATTAGTGGTAGTCAAAGCCTAGATTTGGATAATGACCGCACCGTACGGCCGAAGCAATACGCGGGGCTTAACCTTGCCTGACAACGGCTGTGCTCGAACTATTTGAGATATTGTATTTGCGGAACACATTCAACATCGAGAGTTTGTAGTTTTTTTGTTTCATAAAGTTTAAATATTAATTGTAGTTTCGGGCAAGTGTTTTACAACAATGATCAAACTCGCGATTTTAAAACTATTCAATTTTTGTAAAATCAACAAAAATGGAAACTTTATTAGTTAAGCTATGCAAATTTTGACCTGCTTGCAAGTCTTTCACAATTTTGTAATATACACGGTTTTACTTCGTATATTGTATCAAAACACTTTTTCGATTTTATTTGTCGTGCTGTAAGTTGACTCACTCCCGAGTGGTGTTACATTTTCTTGTCATCGACAGACCAGCGTGCGTGCTCATGACACCGCGAAAATAGTATAATTAATTAGTTAAAGTAACTATTTTAGCCTCTCACTTCTACTTCAAAAAGCATATCATCCAATCCGCTTTTCCGGAAGCAGAAAGAGCCTCTCATGTTAGCCGTATGAATGTTTGCATGAAAAAACGCCCCCCATTGCGCCAGAGGCGGGGTCCTACTTATTTATTTCCAACGTTTCGCTATGTTGCTCCGGAGGTCTCGCTCTCTTTGAAGCAACACCACCGCGGTCTGAGGCTAGACGAAGAAGGCCGGCGGACATGCCGCAGTGAGTCCCTCAATACTCGACGCTCTTTGCGGTGTTGTCAGTCGGACTCGGTGGCTCTGCGCAGTCCGGCAGGACGGCATTGATCGTCGTTGTTCATGGTTGCAGTCTCGCCTCTCAATGTTCCTTCTATTTTTTATTCTTGCTGTGATGGATGCGCTTGAGTGACTCAAACAACACTGTTGCCTACCTTATATGGACATTAAGCGTTTCCAGCGTCTACATTACTTAGTTATTGTTGCGCTAGGTTGTAAGAATTCCTTGAGCAATAGTAACTTAGGTCATGTTGGCACTTGAAAAAATGTTGAAAACACTTGAGTTTGAGGTTTGTTTTTTTTTACTAACTTATCGATTTTTCACGAACTAAAACGAAGCTTTTGCTTTTTTTGGTTTAAAAACTGTGTTTAACAACAGTAGGCGATGAGTAAAGTAAGTAACTTGTGCGAATTTAACTTTTTTACAAACATGCACTTTACCTGCTTTTCATTTAAAACATCAACAAAACATCAAAAAGAGTATATTTCGGGATCACAGACATGCACATGTATTACTTTTCACGAACTGTGAGACCCATATGCATTTTCACATCTGGCATACGTTTCAATAACCGAAAATTGCGTTTCCTGTGCTCTTTACAGGGTGCGCCAAAAGTTCCCGAACAAACATTTCATGCCATAACTAGTTAACAACTAATGACTAAGCTACCTAACCAAGGTGTATTTATAACATAGTTATATAGTGAACTAATGCCCATACGGTTCCTCAGTGGCTGCTCCCTGCGCCGCTACAGAAGTCAAAACGTTTGTCCAATTTTTGCGCGGAAGGCCGGAGGTGGGTGGGAGACATTGGGATCCCGTCCTGGCGTCGCGAATTTTGTAGGATCCTCCAAGTTTGGCGTTAGTTAGCATAGACCCTTTGCTCCAAAATTGAGCACAGACTGGATTTTACTAGGTCCAGGTACGGGAGTATGATCACTTTTTTGGAGGTGCACTCAAGTCGACAAAAACAACGACTTTCGGCGAAGTTGCTAACTTTGCTCAACGCGATGAGCAGTAACGCCAATCAAGCATCAATTCAATGCTGCTAAACTTTTAAAGATGTATAAACTCCAAAACCGCTCCGTCGATAGGCTTTAAAATGAGTTTGGGCCCTCAAACCTCGAAAACTAGGTAAAAATAAATATGAAGCAGAATCCGCTCAGAATCCTTATAAAACACGAATCCTGGCGGGTGTCAAAAATTATAGCGATGCTGGAGGATCCAAGGTATAAAATCCAATTGATTAGACGGGGGTCACTTGCTTCTCCTATGAGCAAAAAAATTCGGAAAATGACCCCCCGTCTCAAAGCTGGACCTGCGGCCCCACGCCCAAAATCAGAAAAAAACGTTTTGACTTCTGTAGCGGCGCAGGGAGCAGCCACTGAGGAACCGCTTGAGTTTAAGTTTACTATATATCTATGTTATTAATCCATTTTGGTTAGACAGCTAGATCGTTCGTTGTTTACTAGTTATGACATGAAATGTGTGTTCGGGTTTGTTCGGGAACTTTTGGCGCACCCTGTACACTAATGAAAATTGAAAAAGTATCAAAATAGCAGTTCCCTCGGTCTGCGTTTTTCACTGTCATTCTCTAGATATCAATTCAACAACGAATCGGCAAAAAGCGTCGTGCATTTTAACATGTTTGTATCGACATGGCATTGCTTCGAGTTTTTTTCTCTGCAACAAAGCCTTAAAAGTGCATCCGAGCTGTTTTCCGCATTCCAGCTTCTCGTTTTTATTGCCGCGGGCTGCTTTCGGCATGGACCAAACCCTACGCAGAAGCGTTGCCCTCATTTCCATCCTTGGCTCTTTTATTACGACCCACAAAATTGTAGACGGTCTTTAAAAGCATCATGCACGAAAACACCGTTTACGACTCCTCGATGTCGGCGCAACGTGGAAAACAGAATTCAAACTGACAGAAATCATGATGTTTGGGAGCCATAAAACGCACATAAATATGCTTGCTTGCAGTGTTGGGTAGCGGACCGAGTTCCGGACCGGACATCGGACATTTCCGGAACGGATATGTCCGAGAAATGTCCGATCCTCTAAAACTTATGTACCTACCCCTCGAGCAAGTGTTTTTGAGCTTAACTTAACCAAAAATGATAAAATCAGCAGTTATTTGATATCAGTGTCGGATAACGGTTAAAATTCCGAATCGGACATCGGACATGTCCGGATATGTCCGGACATTTCCGGAACTAAAATGTCCGATGTCCGATCCGGTCCGGCAAATTCGGTCATGACCCAACACTGCTTGCTTGAAATTTGTATCGACAGCTAAATGTACAACATGGTTATATTTTGTCTAACGTTATAGATTTGTCTTAGTTGCCACAGACCGAAATGGAAGATAAAAAAAAGTGTCAACAAAGTGCACATGTATTTTTATAATCGCTTTGAACATTAAACAAATGTCCACAATAGTGACAAAAAGCATAATATAAAATGTATAATTATAAGTCGTTATTTTAAAAAGCCTTGTATGAAAAACACCACAACGGCACCCCCAATAATTATAAGCGCGATTCCAGCAATAATTAAACCAATTTTGCTATTGTTTGAAAACAATAAGCTGTCCTCCATCTTTTCCACCACAACTGTCGTCGTCGGCTAAAAAAACCTTTGCATTACTTCGATTATCGAAATATCTCAAACCTCAGTTTCTTGCGCTTCTAGAATTTGTTTTCGTATTTCATACAAAAACTGATCACCAATAGACTTGAGCGTAAAATTCTTTGACACTCCATTTACAGCTATTAAAAGCATGCTTTCACCATAAAACTCAAACATTGTCTGTTGCTCTTTAAACGGTAATTTAGCCATCTGTGGAAATGGCGCATCGAAATATCCTTGTTTTTTGTAAATGCACGCATAAACACGATCATTATTGATAACAGTAATCAAACGCTTTGACTCTTTCGGGCCGCAAAAAGATCGAAAACTCTGTTGAGTGAATATTGAACGCAGTTCAGCTACTTGATCTGCGTTTTTGTTAAGTTTTTTAACGTCGGTTTCAATGCAGATCTTCGTATCATGAAAAATTCGGCTTTCATTCATTCCTGTAAATCCGCAACCATTATCGGCAATGTATGAATTAAGTTGTCCTATTTCAAATGAACCACCAAAATACAGTGCTGTTCGCTTGTTGAAATCTCCATAGTCGCACCAGTAAGTTGAAATGTTGACCTGATCTTTTAATATGAGCGTGTATTCGACTGATTTTTTGCCTGTGAAGTCACCACCTTGCACGTAATAGTCGGGGAGAGTATGAATATAGTTTTTGATAAGGGTTGGGGGCATACCTTCAGGACACGATTGGGCTTTGGTTACAATATTCGTAACATTGAGACCATCGCAGCGGGATTCTCGACCTTTGCCAAGTTGCTTTAACTGGTCGTCATGACTAAGTGTCGTTTTTAGTGGTATACATTCTTGGTAAAAACCTCCAAATATTGGTTCAGTTGACCACCCATCTGGTTTATTGTTATCTTAAATCGTATAACTATAGTTTGTAAATCTACTTTAATAGATAGTAACTTACTGCATTCTATGTTGTAGTACTTCCCCTTTTCTTCTTCAACTTTTTCAACTTTGTGGTCTTTTAAACACTTTTTATACGCAGGCGTACCAGGGTTGCTGAAAAATTTTGCATCAGCAGTTTTTGTAACGTTTTCGTGAACGCATTCTTTAACTGCTGTTAAATATTCGTATAATGTCCGCTCATAAGTTTCTGCTTCACTGCCAATTTCTTCCACATTTACATTGAAGGAATATGGTATGGTAGTCCTTTCCTTCTCTTTTTCTATCTCTTCTAATATATACTTTATCCTAGCATAAGATGCTTTTTCATATCGTCTTAATATCACATCGTCCAGCTTCGTTTTTATTTGATCAATCACAGGTGAGCATCTTTCTTCTGGAACTGTGCAACTTATTTTTAACTCTTTTCTACTACAGCGCCACCCATCACATGTATTATCATCGACATTTGCCTAAAACAAAGATGGCTTTATCTCAAATGCAAAAAACAACTGACCTGAAAATCAAAATTGTAATAGTTTCTATCAGTACAACCTCTGTATGTGTTTCGCTCAATCACTTCATCATAGACATTCTCAAACAACATACGGAGGTTCAATATTTCGTCTCCATTCAGACCTAGCCTGCCCAATGCACCACCATGCATCATTTTATGCGTCGGCAGCGTCGTATAAGTTAATGCGGCGAGGTTGTCGAGTTCCATGAATGGCTACAATCGATTAACGTCAAAACATTAACAAGCATACACTAAGCACCTTCAACTCATCTGAACCCATTCTGTCAAAATTTGGACCACCCCATGTTTTTACTTTATCAATCCGATCCATCTTTGAAAACATTGACTTTGATTTTGACTCGATTTTTAGGCCAAATCTAGCTTTCACACTTGTACTACCCTGCATGCTTAGACTCGCTTTTAAGTCCAGTGCGAATTCACTAGACGAGCTTGTAAACTCGCTGCTTATGAAAACCGACCGCTCCAACTTGATGCCCAAATCAGCGCCCATAATGACTTCCATGCCAAAGTCGCGATAAATTTCTTCAACTAGCCAGCGTGACAGTCGATTTAAATTGGTGCGCATTGCTTCCACTACAGCCATAACACGTTCACGAAAATCGTCCGTAAAATGAGCACCGGGATAGCCTTCAAGTCTGTAAAACAGCATGAACGCTTTCAAGAAAATCATAGTTTTTTCCTTCTTTTGCAAGCTTGATTTTGCCGATTTGACGGATGCACTGAAACTGCCGCTATTTGTTTGTTGACCGCCACTAACGCCAACACCAGCAGAAGTTGATTGTGCAAATTCTTTCATCGATTTGTACATTTTTGTGGATTTGTCGATGTTTCCTTGGTAGATTTTCTCAGCCCTGTAAAAGTCAGGAACATAATACCGGAAATCGGCCGAAGTATTGCAGTTATCATAAGTTTCCTTAAAAATAGGCCACTTTGCTTCATCAGTAAGCGCGTCGTAACCATTTCCGAGGTAATCACCCAGAGCTCTTGTCGGTCTTATTGTGAGATTGCGAATATTTAGGTGGTTAATGTTGGCTAAACATTTGGCCAGAGGGGACACTGGTGTGTTGTAGAGTTGTCGTGCAAGTTCGCGCCGGTATAATTCTTCCATGGTTAGAATTTCTGGAGTCGTGGAGATTGGTGGCATTGTTGTTGTATTGAAAATTTGGGATGCTTCATACAAGCATGGCCACAGGAACAGAAAAAAAGATAATCGTAGAAACATTTCCGATAGTTGAACTGGTTGAAACTGTGAAAAATTTTTGCAGTTTACAACCCGATTGGAATAAAATTTCGATGTTTTTTTAAAATCAAAATGTTGTACGAAGGACAAATAACAGAGTTACGTCAAAAATATGCATAATCGTTGGTGTCATTTAAAAAATTGAAAGTACACAACTAAACCAATCAAAAGTTTGCTTCGATGTTATTCATGTTGATTCCCCGAGTCCATGCGAAGTCAAAATTTGAACCAATAACGATAAAAAAACATTTTGTTCAAAACTGTCAGAAGTGCCACATATCAAGTTTATTTCGGTATCAGTCAAAAAACAAAATAAAAAAGAATCAGTTTAAGTCAAATCAGTCTTCCTCCGCCTCCTTCAGTTTCTCCATTCTTTCGCTCCATTCTTACTCCATCTCAGTCAACTTTTCGATTGCACCGTCCAACTGATCAATAACTTCATAAACAGCATCAACAGTCTGTGGATGAAGCACATCCGACAAGTACCTGTATCCTGTTATACGACCAAGAGCGGCGACCAGAATACGAGCGGTATGTTGAACTTCGGGGCCGTGCACTTCGCTACATCTGTCCACAACAAAGTAAATCATTCGTAGAACATGCCTTGCTTGAAACTTTGTCAACTCATCGCATCGAACAATGAGGGTGCGAATGAATGGAAGCAGCATCATGTCGTACGTGGTCGGATCGGCGGCAAAGGAAATTTTGTCGCTTTCTTTGGGGGCATTGACTTCTTCGGTGTAGAAGCTGATGAATTCATGTACTTTTGTAACATAGTCACACTTGTTGTTCTGGACATGAAGATGGGCAGGAATAATAGAATACCGGAAGGACATCGGGATCGGGCAAAGAGGGATTCGGACGGCAGGCGTCGAGAGTCGTGAAAAGGATCCGCGTAGGCAGGGGGTCCCTTTTATACGGATTTTGGAGGGTCCCCGGATCAGTCTGGATCTACAGGAGGGTGTCCCCTTAAACTTTTGCATACGGTTCAATTTCAAATTGTATTTCAAAGATTTATGCTTTAAAACCAAATGACATTTCAAACAGAAACACAACAAGTCCGTAAAAAGAAGAGATCGTATATTCTTTAAGTTTTGGTGGTGGAAAAACATAGAAGCAAGTTTTACTGTCGTTTAGAACCCGCCAACTCCGCTGTTGTACACAGATGATCGTCGACGACGTGATTCCAATGTAAATAAGTTGGAAGATATCGATCCGGCAGAGGATAGAAGCGATGCTTGCCCAACGGACACTATGGACATGCGTTTCGATACAGGCATATCATATCCGCCAGGATCAGTAACTGCGCTGTTTGTTGAGTCCTAAAAATCCGTTTAAATGAAACTATTTTCAAGTTTGTTTTTTTTACCTTGTGGCGGAAGTTGGACCGAGACTGCCTCCGATTGTTGAGTTGGCGACGCTAAAAGTATGAATTGTAAACTGAGGCCTTAAAAATAAAAGAACTTACGAATAGAATTCGGCGATTGCGTAGCTCGTGTAACGATGGTCTGTGTTGTTGAAGGGGCAAAACATCTTGTAACACATCCGGATACTCGTCATCAGTTTCATCAATTTGAACAAACTGATTATAGTGGCTGATGGTGGCACTTCGGTATCGCTCGCGTTTAGCTGCATGGTCAATAATGATGGGTAGAGATGGCTTTCGATCGTCTTCTGGAATGCTGCACAGTGTAGCAGTACTTGGAGTACGTAGTTTTTCTGCTTCAACAATAACTTTTTGGGGTTTGTATCGCAACAAACGAATGATGACTTTCAACAAAAACATAAATGTTTCCATTAAAGTTATCATACTAAAGCCAAAAAATAAAGAAGTGTTGCCGCCAAGTTTACATAAAATATCCAGAGCTTTTAGTTGCCGCATTTGGTTGACTGTACGATGGTAGAGTTTGGTGAACGATATTTCAAGAATGGATTTGTTGCTGTAAACAAAACGTTATCATAACAGTTTTGTACGAAAAAATTTAGTTACTTGTTTCCACGTTTTTCGAAAGACGTTAACGGTCGATTCAATATGCTTTTCAAATTATGCTCATTATATTCGCATTGCGGGATACATTTGTACTCTAAAAAGGTTTAGTTAAAATTTATACAATAAAAAATTAACGTACGCAATGCAATGTCTCTGTAGTCCGTAATATTTGGTACGATGTAGTCACAAATCGGCTTGCGATTAGCAAATAGGGGTGCCATGTGTCGTAGAACACAGTTATCTCTCCGTAATGTGGCAGCAGCCAATCGAAAATGCTCACACAGCTTCACCGAATAGTCAATCTTTGGCGTCAGTAATAGTTGATGGCGTACAAACGGGACATCGGTCCAGCTTGAAGTGCATTTACCGCCATCTTTCCGATGCATGAATCGTTTCTGAAAAATTAAAAGTCAAAAAGGTTAACTTTGTGGAAATACTACAAGCATTCAGGGATCACACCGCAGTGACGCTCGAAAAAACGCTCACATATGCGCACTTTTCTCAATGTAGATCGAGCTGCGAAGCGATGGTTTGGCTTCAAGATGGTTACTAAGCTGCTTTCGTATACGGACCTGTTTCTGGGTTGGATATAGATTTCATAGCCGTTTTCTAATAAGAACATGTATTACAAAGTTTGTAAACTAAAATTTTGCTTACCATCCATATTTTTGAACATTATCTTAAGCGGTTGTGAACTTAACGTTTTCGGCACGGCTTTTCCTAAGTCAAGTCGCATGCAAAACATTTGTTCATAAAAAATCGGAGTAACATAACTGCAAGCTTGAATAGTGTGTGGACCGTACATCATATTTCCGATCATATTATGGCATCCTTTACTAAAATACCCTGATATAAACAAATAACTAATACAAAACATACGCTGTTTCTTTCCTAAACCGCCAAAAATCCTCAGCTGTCAATTTGGCGCCAGTAATATTGTTCAAACGGTCAATATCAAACAACATGGGTCGCGTGTGTAGTAATGATTCATAGCTTACTTCATGACGGGAGTTGCGTATGGGACAAACAAGTAAAAACGGAAGTGGAATGTCATTTGCACCATAGGAAGCATAATTGTATATTTGGTATGTTGATTTTTGGGCGAATCGATAGATAATATCACCGCTCTATAAAATTTCGATTAGTTATCACCGACGTTGGACGTAGTACAATGTAACAAAACTGCAAAGTGCATTACTTACGTAGTAGAAAAAGAGGGTGACACAAATGGTTACGACAAAAACCCAGAAGATAAGTGAGATCCATGTTTTTGAGTTGTAAATTCTTACCTAAAAAGACTAATGACGCAATTTTTTCAAAATAAAAAGACTGACCATTCCATGAAAAGTTGTAAAGGAAGTAAAATAATTAGCTTCTTCATCTAAGATAGTAAAGTATGGATTTTCTGGGCATGGTGATTCTGCTGACACGCCACTATTCTATAAACAGACACTTTAGCAACATTATGATAAAAATAAAAGCAAACCTGATTGGTTGCCTTTGAACTGGCATTAGAATATGATCTTGTCATAAATATAACTCAAGACAATACTCAAGTGCTGACGAGTTGAAACACTTGCGGCCACTCGATGTGTCGCGTGTGCGATGTGTGATTTTAAGGACGCCACCGATAATCACTGCAGAGCATCTTATCATTCCGTGGGGGGCGGAAGAGAAAAGGTGCCGACGTTAGCGGGTGTCTATCTCATTGACGTAAGTTTATTGTTATGTCTTTGAACATTGAATGCATGTGAACTTTCAATCTTGCTTGTTACTCCGCAAGGGTGTTATGTGATGTTACCTTATGAAAACATTTTTATTTATTGCTTCAGATAAGAGTTTAAAAAAATGGTCATTGTTGGTCCACATGACAACGTCAGAAGGCTATGTAGGTACCAATCAGTTGAAAACGAGTTGATTGTAGTACCGTGAGCAATGTAGCAGCCCAGTTTTGCACATTTCCGTTGTTCGTACAACGGACATGCGATCAGCGCGCTCAAAGTTTGAGCGGACGAGCTCGTAATATTGGCCATCGCTTAAAACGACAGAGTGCAGCTTGAGGCATTTCATGCGGAGGACATCAATGAACTTGCTGGAAGTGATAAAGCGGTTATAGACGATCGTAAAAGAAATGCATAAAGTTTACCTGGACTTGTCCGAAAACCGAAGCGTCTCATCGTCCCAACGGATTTCAAGCCTGGTTAATTTCGAACAGTTTTGAGCAATGCAATCAATGAACTGATCGATATGAATCTTCGCCGTCACTTTTGGACAACAATCCTCAGCAATACCCATAACAAGAACATTGATGTTCTTCAACTTGGAAATCATGTTCATCCAGAAATACTCCAACAGCTTGTGATGACCGCCCAAGATCAGCCCCAAGAATTGATGACCATGCCGGATGACCATCTCCGAAAGTGCATTCTCCGTCAATGAATCGCATGTGTCCAGATTGATGTATTGCAGTGTGCTTAACGTACCAGCTTGCATCCATGCGTCAATAACAGGATCAGTAAAGTTTTCAAGCCACGATGCATCAAGCAGCCGGATGTGATGCAGCCGGGTCAGTATACTGATAATAGCCTCAGTGGACAGTTCGGTTCCGCGAATGTCAAGCTCTTCTATTTTTGTCTTTTCCCATTCTATGTTCTCTATTGTTTTATCATCCAGTTCTAAATTGCATTATCAGTGTAAAAAAAGAACGCTGAACGCTAAGCTTACGTGTATGAGCAAGGAATAGCGATTTCAAATGCTTGCATCGTTGAAGCACAAGTTTGAGACACGTTCCTCTGACTTTTGCGCAGTAGTTCACACAAAGACATTCAAGCCGGGCACAGTTGGATGAGAGGGAATCCACATGTTCATCAGTAACAAACGGTACACCCCAGAGGTTTACGACTCTTAGATTTGGCAAGTATTGCTTGAGTTTGTGAAAGTTGACGGTTTCGTAGACTTCTTCCTCTTCATCTTCAACCTTTTCATAGGTTCCTGCAAACGTTTTACTTCCAATTTGCAGTGCAGTTTAAAAAAACTACCGATCACTCGCAGCACTTCGACCGAGCTAATGAAAGTGTAAACCTTGCGAAGAAAGCCCTCAAGGAAGATGTTTTCACTCAGACAAATTGTGAGTGATCTCAGTCTGCTGGGGAAAGACTGCAAATCCGTAAAGTCATGTAACTGCATTGCCGTCGAGAAGTCAAGTGTGAGGTCGCTAAGCCTTGGGCATCGGTTGGCAATTTCATGCAACACATTAGGTGTGATCAAATCCGTGGCTAGCTCAACATTCGTGAGCTCAGTGAGCCGATCAGTGATAATATGAAGAAAGTGGTCAATATTTGTGACCTAAATCAAGTCCATTAAATTTTGACACTATCTTAATTGTCGTAAAACATGCAAATAAACATTGACACTCTTGTGAACATACCTGAAGACCGCCATAATTTGCACGGAATGAAACGGACCGCCAAAGCGCTGGGTTATTAGCAATTTTGGTCCACTTGCGACACACTTTTCCGACTCGGAGGATTTGTTGAGTAGGCAAGTACGAAAAAATGTGTAAGAGTACTCGATCTGGGAGCTTTTCGATGGTCTGAAAAAATCAATGATAAACAATGGCAAAAAGGTGTGAAAACAAGTATGACATCGTAAACATGGTTCTCTTCGTGCCGTTTTGGTGGTGGCACTTGTGGATCTGGAAGGACAGCATCTTCCATCAGCATCAGTAGATTATGGTCATCAACTTCGTGCATTGTGACCCGACGGGTCATGTCGAACAGTGCCATTTTTGACTATGGAATGCACCCCGAAGGGTTACCTATACTAACTAACTATGCAACCACACTGCTTTCAGAGGTGGTAAAGCTGGACTGGTTTTCGTAGCAAAAACAAAAAGCAATGGAAAAAAGTAGGAAGTCGTCGACGGCAAGAATGTTAGTAGCGATCGCAAGCAGGGAGTGCCGAGTTGCATGCAGGCGTGAGCTATCAGGCAGCTGGCATGTAGGTCCTCGGCAGTAGTGTCGACGTGAAGACTGCAGACTTGGCTAAGGCTAACATAAAGTCAACTACTGGGACTACTAGCATCGATCGATTATGCTGTGAAATAACTGTAAGTCGTAGTCGCAACATGTTACAAGTGAAGAGTTGATCTTTTCAAACAAAAAGTTTGTTGTGGCTAAGGTCAATCGGAGAGGGATAAAAGCAGGACTAAGACTACAAATCCAACAAAACTAACTATGTCTTGACAAACCTCAGTCGAAGGCGCTTCATCAGCTACATGTACAAAAGGCATCTCAAAGGTCGATACGCCAGCAGATAAAAGGACAAAAACAAAAACTGCCGACAAATCTTAGAAATGACTTCGAGACAAACCTCAGAGAAGACTGGCGTCTCGTCGGACGACGTAACGCTCATTATATCAATCTGCCACAGCGAACACGACAACACGTTCGTCAATGATGAACTTAAGCAGGATTTAACTAAGTGATGGACATACGTTCGTCAATGAAAGTTTATAATAAAAAAATAAATTTGCATTGACTGGACGTTAGCGAACGCATCAAATGGACTCCGCCTTGCCCTATAGCGATACGTGCCAGTTCATTACGCCAAAGGGCAATAAATTTAACGCAAAAAGTGACACGATGATCGAACATGTGTGATATAAGAAAACATTAGCAACTCACCGGCATTCGTGATAGTAGAAGTGCAAGGTTGAGACGACCCATTGTACGAATTTTGGCTATGATCCGCGCTTTCTTCTTTTTCCATTCTTCGGATTCTCGGAAGTGTTTCTTTTTGGGCATCCATGATTCGCCGCCTTCCGAACTATTGTCGGGCTGAAACCAATTGAGTTAGAAAAAGAATCGTAAAACTGGCTTTAATGAGTAATAAAACACTTAATTAAGTCGTAAAAATACCTTTTGCATACGACTTTTAATAATTTCAAACATTTTTACGCCTGAGTAGTTAGCTTAACGGTGTAATAATAACAAAAAACAAGTGACGTAATAAACCCTCTGATAAAGTTTTAAGGGTTCATCCAATTAAAACAACCACTTCAGAACACGCTTTTAACCGATCGAATAAGTGCCCTTTTATCCAAAAACAAAAGGTTGATTGCACCGAAAGCGAATACACAAAAAGCAACGTTAAACTGGTGCCCAATTTCCGCAAGCTCAATGATGCGCCTTGTTACGTCTGCACAGCATGTCCGCACTATAGATCCGAAATGATGACCGCTGTTTTCCGGCAACGACAAATTTTTTTCCTTTCGCCCCCGACGAAATGAAAAGCTATGCGAGATCGGCGCAGTTACCTACGGCTGAGTAATCTTAGAACAGCCTCATGTCACCTTTTTTCCCCTTTGCGAAGCCACTGTGGTTCCCAGGCTTTTTGTCTTGGAAAATGGTGGATCCGATCCAGGAAATCAACCTCTCTAATGCTTGATTTTGTTTACTTATGGTAGGATAGGTTGCTTACCTCGATCTCCTGATCATTTTCATGTACGACTGTAGTGGCGTAGATGTCACTGAGGTGCTTGCGTTGTGGAATTTGTGGAGTTTTGCGACTCCGGAAGATGACCGGCTCTGGGACGACGGAATGCCGGCGTGGATCTTCCGACGGTCGGAGAAGCTGCTTATAATCGGAGTTCATTCCGCGATTATCACGAGTACTTGCGCGCAGAAGTCCGCCTTGTACCATTCTTTTCCTCAGCAATGCCGTCTGAGGTGCTTCTAATTGTGTTGCGCTAACATAGATTGATATCTAAAAGTACAATTATAAAAATATAACAAAAAATTATTACTCACAGTTTCTCTCGACATTTTGACAGTTCACCTAGCTTAAATCCTACTCTACCACCTCACGGTGTCAAAATCGTTCAGTTGTGCAACGGAAGTCAAGATAATATCGACTTCTGGCGGATGTCGAGGACTTTTCAATATGCTTTCATTTTTTGTCAACTTTGCACAGATAGCTAGCTACCTGCGCGAGCGTCACTTCGAGCTTTTACAAGGCCGATTGTACGTCCATAAGGCTTTTTTCCTCATCGTTAGTCTAGCCACCTGGAGGCTTTTAGTTAACTTGTTTGAGTGTGCGTTTTTTTCATGTGGAAGGTGTTATGCGATAACTATTAGCTTTCGTTTACTTTATTCTTTTATTTTACAAACAACATATCAATCAATTTCACGTATTAGCCGCTTCCATAGTCTTTGCCGATCCAATTACAACTGGAACGACTACATCAAAATGTTCCAAATCCAGTTTGAAAAAATAGCTGCAAGTTATCAAGCCATTGTCTTTAGTGGATGTCGGCGGTAGGCCCTCGGGAATATGGAAAGAGATGAGCTTCGTTTCCGGTCCTTTTTGGTCGTTCGCTTTGCAGGTCCCCTGAAAAGTGCCAAATCGTTGTACTTATATTTTTCAAAAGTGCCGAAAACACATACTTCCGATTCCACGGCAATGGTTAAAAACTTTTCGTCAACTACATGCGGATCATAGCGGCTCTGCGCTCGGAAATCCAGCTGTTGACACAATGACAATGATGCACATTCATGTGCTTTGTTGTGCTTTTTATTTTTCTTCTTTTTCTTCACCGTGTTGTCGATTGTTAGCGATATTTTCACATGTTCACCAGGCAGAAGTCCAAGTTCGCTTACAATAAGTTCAGCGTTTATCCATCCTTTGGGACGCCGACAACAACACCCAATTATGTTTACTTGGTCTTGGGCACGGACAGATTGCCGGAAATGAGGTGCATCCAAGTTCAGCAATGAAAAAATGACCAGATTCTTTTCTAAAAAGTGGTTTTGCTGCAGAATTATAATGATACTTGCAAGTTTTTACCGGAAATAATTTCACTTTCGCCATCTTCTGGTATGTCTAGCACCGCTGAACACGTGTAACGGATGCTGCCAAAGTTTTCTTTTTCAATGCTTGAAAGAACGTCATATGGGATCTGCAAATTACTTTCAATAAAATAAAAGTTAATTGCTAGTCAAAAGTCACGTACTTTAAATTTAAACTCCATTTTGTGTTTGCCTTCAGATATTTCGAGACCCTCAGTACAATGCAATGATAAGTCACTAAAAATCACATTTTAAACCAATTTAAGCAAATTGAAGAAGATAACACACTTGGTCAAATCAAGATACTCATCCATGATGAGCTCAGTACTCTCAAATAAGATATCACTCGCTTTATTGCGCCATCCCGTGTGGGCTTGCCCGGAAAGTCGTGCCGTGAGGCGTGCAATACGTGTTTGTTCTTGTACATGAATCTCGATGCTGCCGAGAATCTCTTCGCCCGCGAGATATGGAACACCCGGTTCTCTGTCAAGCAACAAATCAAAGTAGCTTATCCGCATTGTCAACTTGGTGTGAAAGTGAGTTTGAAAGACATGAAGTAACCTAAAACCCGAAAAAAACCCAAGTACACTTTTAGAACAATCAGTCTGCGTAAAAGCGACCCTGGAGGATTCCGCGTAGTGCTCGGCAAAACTGTTGTCTAACGAAAAAAAACCTACACGAGTTGGTCATTTTTAAGACACGATGAACTTCAAAGGGATCTGCGGGGGTTGGATGAAAAAGGCAAAAAAGTTGGAGAAAAATGAGCAAAGGAAAGGATTTTGGCAGATGTAAGCAACAAGCATGGGACAAGTCCAAGTGAAATGATGTACAAATACACTATCTGATAGTGATTTACTATCTGTGAGGGCAAGTTGCGCGCGTGCTTTGGGGCCTGTCGGCAATGACAGATGACCGCTTTGTACAAATCCTCAAAAGGTTAGTCAGCCGCATCATGCTGCAAAGTCACTAGAGGGGCACATGGTCGTTAAACAGCCTTCTGGAAGAGCAGAACATCTACGCCAGCGACATGAAAATAGAATTAAACAGAAATGAAAATAACACCACTACTACCGCGGCCGGATTTGGGGGGCTCTAAACTCGATTTTTCCGCCTACGAACATGGCGTTTGTTCAATTTAAAATCAAGTCAGTCCATGTAAGAGGACAGACAAGAAAACAAAATAAACAAAAAAGGGGAAATGGAACGGGTTCAACAATTGGTTTAGAAAAGATACATTTAAACTGTACTGTTCGTTTGTCTGTGGTAGTCGAGTTATCAAAGCACCCACCGATTGGCTGTGTATGACACGCTGGGGGTTCTATGTTCTTCGCTTCATACAGCCTAGACGACTTTTAACAATGTGAAGGCATGGTTGAAAAGCATCCCTCCCAGTGCGCGTCGCGTTCAATCCCCAAACACTTTACCCTGGACTCCCTATGGTCTAGCCTGAAGGCGGCTCAAATACCACAATGGCATCTTCGTTGTAGCGGCATACCAAAAAGGAAAGGGGGAAGCAACTCGCTCGACTGCCAGTGCCAAAAAAGTTGGGCATCTCAAAGTTGGAAGAAGAGCTTCTTAGGCGTGAATGCTGAAATACATAAGACTGTCAAGGGCAAGTGACAATGACAAGGTCTGAAATGAACATATGCGCATGTTCATTTTGGAGTTTATTCAAAAGCGTTCTTCTACCTTTTACGGTTTTCATTATTGACAAAGTTGGCATCGAGTTTCAATAAAGTGTTGTGAATGTTTTATATATTGTAAACAAAAACCACTGAATTGGTGTGAACTTTCGTTAAACAAAGACTTACAAAATTACATCCCAAAAACTTGATATTTCAACAACCTGACTTTTTGAAATTGAAAAGTGATGTTTTTGCAGTTTTATTTTACTTGAAAAAAGACACCTTTATCTTGCAACAGCGCCGTTCTTCCGATCAAACCACAATCAAGCAGTAAAAAACAGATAACGGTAGATAGCAGATAATGCGCTGCGCTCCCTGTCGACCTTCGACTCCCCTATCGTTAAAAGCGTAATATAACATCGTACAAAAGCAGCGATCTAGCCATTCGTCCCACTCTGCAACGATGGCTTCACGACTGACTCGCCAGGTAACCCAACTCAAATCCAAGTATGATGTAGTCATCGTCGGTGGCGGTCATAATGGCCTCACCGCAGCTGCTTACTTAGCCAAAGCTGGCCGCAAAGTTGCCGTTCTTGAACAACGGCATATCCTTGGAGGCGCTGCGGTGACGGAAGAGATAGTTCCAGGTTTCCGTTTTTCACGAGCTTCATATTTACTAAGCCTCTTTCGTCCTCAAGTTATTGCGGATCTGCATTTGAAAGTAAGTGTTTTCAACACATAAAGGAAGTTACTCAAATAAAAAGCGGTTATTTATAGGAACATGGTCTTCGATACCACATTAGAGATCCATCATCATTCACGCCTATTCGCGACAGCAATAAGAGTTTGCTGCTTGGGAGGGACATGGCCGCGAATCAAGCTTCAATTGCACAATTTTCAAAAAATGACGCTGAAGTTTGTTTTTTGCATAAAAAAACTAAAAATAAAAGTACATGTTATATTTAGGCATATCCCCTTTATGAAAAACGCCTCGAGGAAATCGTCAAATCCATTGAGAGTTTGTTTGATTCGGTGCCACTTAAAATTGACCCCCAAGAAAGCAAAATTGCAACTCTCAAAAAGCTTCTCACATTATACAATCAACGTAAGTGCTAAAAATGGACGGCTTAGGAATAACAGAGATCTTTGTAGTGAAACCCGTCAAAATGGACAACGTCCGCGACCTCTATGAACTGCTAACCGCACCCATTTCCAAAGTTATGAACAAATGGTTCGAGAGTGATGTTTTGAAGGCAACACTTGCCACCGATGGTGTTATTGGATTCGCAGCTGGCCCTCATAATCTTGGAACTGGCTATGTTCTATTGCATCATGTAATGGGAGGTCTTGATGGCATTCCGGGAGTGTGGGGAATCGTCTATGGGGGCATGGGTTCTGTGTCGACGTCATTGGCGAAAGCAGCTGTTAGCTATGGAGCGGAATTGTTTACCGATGCTGTTTGTTGTTTAATTTTTAATAAGTTTCATTGTTTTTTTGGTCTTTCTAGGGTGTTTCGAGCATTCTCATTGACGATGGCAAGGCAGTTGGGGTTAGATTTGAGAATGGGACTGAATTGGCTGCCGATATGGTGTTTTCGAACTTGACTCCGCATGCTACTTTCAATCAGCTTTTGAAAGATGAGACGATTGATCGTGATTTGAGGAAGAAAATTGATTTGATCGACTATGAATCGCCAGTTTGTAAAATCAATGGTGTGATTTTGCTTTTCTGAATGTATGCTATTGACGTTTTTTCAGTTGCCTTGAGTGAAATTCCCAACTTCTCAGCTGTGCCAAACCCAAGCACTCATTCCATCTTACCACACCATCAAACCACCATCCACATCAACTGCGAAAACATGGATTTGCTCGATTCCGCCTATACTGACTATCAACAGGGCCACTGGTCTAAAAAGTTAGAATTCTACCCCCTACATGCAAAAACTACATAAGAAAACCCATTTCAGACCCGCAATTGAACTAACTCTCCCGTCTAGCGTCGATCGCACCATCGTGGACAATGAGCACACCCATGTTGGTCTTATCTTCTCGCAATACACACCTTTCCAGCTTGCTGGGGGCAAACAGTGGACGGAAGAAACGAAGCGTGAATATGCAAAGCATGGTGTGGTTTTAAACGTTTTCCCCTATCAAATTCATGCTGCACCTAAAAAACCCACAAAAACTCAATAAATTTTATTTCAGTATTCAACGAAATCGACGCCTACGCGCCGAACTTTTCCAAGTCTATTGTCGGGTATGAAGTACTGCCACCACCGGAACTACAGAAGTTGTTTAACTTGACAGGCGGTGTGAGTGTTGTACTTGACTTGTCCTAAGTGACCATAAGTCAATCTTTTATAAGTTTATCTAACCTTTTTTCAGAACATTTTCCATGGATCAATGTCCCTGGACCAGTTGTACTTCCTTCGGCCTAGCGATCAACTGGCCAACTACGCGACACCCTTTGAGGGGCTCTATCTGTGTGGAAGTGGCGCGCACCCCGGTGGAGGTGTCACTGGAAGTCCTGGTCGCTTAGCCGCACTGACAGCCCTCAAACAGTTGTAAACTTATCAGGAATTAACACCATTTTTTGCATTCCAGTCATTTTTTGCATTGTCTGTCGACGTCGATCGAAAATGGTCGTCCCTAAAACGATGCCTCCTGTCTGATGTGCTTTTCCGTTTCTGTCTTTTTTGTATGTTTTTGTGTTCAGCATAAAGGTAGACTAAACATCTGAGATAAACTGTGCCACATTTCCACACAAAGGTATCTTAGCAATCCTTTATTGTTGCTTTTAAGCAAAAAAAACGTCTAACAACCGAAAAGACCACCATCATCCTACTAGTATGTGTTCTTTGAGGACTATGAATAAAACCGTGAGGGTTTTTTTTGACTGTTTTACTGCGGCCCTCCCCCACGTTCCTGGTCGAGACTGTAATCACAATACATGCGTGCGTCCTCGGTGCGGCAAAACTGACTCCTTCTCGACGTGGTTGCGAAGCGTATGGGCTTGATCTTACATTAGTCATCCGAGTTTTTGTTGCCGGCGATAAAAGGTGTTTTCTTAATTGTTCATGTTCGAAAGTTTTGCCCTGGGGAAACAAGCATTTTCGAGAAACTTAAATTTCGTTGATTTACTTCCCTAAAATATATTCAAGAAGTTGTTTTTTAGCCGGTGTATTTTAATACTAGTCCATTGGAACTAAATACGTGGTTAGCTCCTCTATTTCAAAAGCTTCAATTGAGAAGCTATATTCACAAACAAGAAAAATACCCAACAATAACAATTTTCTGACCCCTTAGGTTGGTCGATTCGTGTGTTATCAAAAGAATCGTGCTTCAACTCTTCTATTTAATGGTGCCTCGCCAGTCTTGGTATGCCCGGGAAAGAACAGTACCACCTTCTGGACATGGACGGCGACCCACGAGAAAGGTTTGCTCTTGAACTATGTTGTATCTGTCCCTTTTTTTAAATAAGTGCATTTTGGCATATGGCATGCATGCATTTACCACCACAAGTGAAACCCTTTTTTGACCCCGCCTGTCTTTTACGTATGTGGAAGGATTTAATAGACATACGGCACAAACTTTTTTAAGCGTCAGAATTGTGTTCTATTATCAGGTAACTTAGCAACTAGCGTTATTTACCAACACAATATGTGTGTGTTTTGACTGCAACTTTATTCGCGCCAAAAAGCGTTTGATAAGTTTGACTTTCCTGTCTCCCGATTTTTTATACACGTTCATTCTATCAAAACGTTATGCATGAAGCTCGCCGACATTGCAGTAGTCGATGACTTGTCTATCGTCGTTTCAGCAGGGTTTCTTTCAATACAGTGTGTTTTTCATTTACCTAGTTCAAATAGACCTCCTTGTGTTGATTGACTTTTTTCAACATTGATTTATGATTCCTTTTGGTTTCAGTTGGTTTAAGCGCTACATCTTGCGCAGAAACCCCACCTTTTCGCGAACTATAACCGTGGGTGAGCCGTTTATCAATGAAACGTCTCCGAACTATTTCCGCAACCAGAAATACAGTATACTCACGTTTGTGCCGTTGGTGTTATTTGAGCAGTTTAAGTTTTTCTTAAATTTATTTTTTCTGATCATTGCTGTGAGTCAGTTCTGTCCTGCCTTGCGTATTGGTGATTTGTTCACGTATTGGGGACCACTGGTAATAACTTTTTAATCGTTTCATGCAAAGCGTGAACCGTTGTAAACGGGCTGTTTTCAGGGTTTTGTGCTTAGCATCACATTGATTCGAGAAGCTTATGAAGACTTTCGGCGATACCTGCGAGACCGCATTATAAACAATCAAAAATACAAAGCACTGTCAGCCGATGGGTCATACGTGGTGAAAAGCAAGTAAGGATTTTGACAACTTGTTGATGTTCTTACATGAGTCATGTTTGCATTGCATTTTTTTGTAGAAACATCCGTGTGGGTGACGTTTTACTTTTGCAAAAGGATCAAAGAATACCTGCTGATGTGATTCTGCTCCAAACATCGGATGCCAGTGGCACGTGCTTCGTTCGAACTGATCAGCTTGACGGTGAAACTGACTGGAAGCTCAAACACACTATTACGGACGTACAGCGACTACCAAATGATAAGGTTTGAATGCACTTTAGAGATAGCACGTGGTATGACTAACAACGTTTTTAACTTTTTAGAGCCTATTCGCTGCTAAGTGCAAGGTTTTTGTTGAAAAACCGCACAAAGACATTTACTCATTCATTGGTACTCTCAGCATAACCATAGACGGAAAATTACGCGAACACCCGTTGTCAGTTGAAAATGCGCTGTGGGCTACCACCACCCTCACCGCCGGAAGTGCTGTGGTTTTGGTTGTTTACACGGGTAAAGACACAAGATCGGAACAAAACTCTTCCACGCCACATTGCAAAGTCGGTCTTCTTGACCTCGAGGTGAGCTTTTTGATGCTTACCGAAAAACAGCTTGAAACATGTATTTCAACACGTTGTTCGATTCGTTTAGATCAATACGTTAACCAAATATTTGTTCATCATGCTGACGTGCATCACTCTTGGTTCAATGGGACTAAAAAGCTTTTCCGGGGACTGGGTGCGCGACATTATGCGTTTTGCGCTGCTGTATTCTTATATCATACCGATTTCACTACGGGTCAACATGGAAATGGCGAAACTCTACTACAGCTACTCGATTGGACATGATTCAAATATGCCTGGAACGAATGTGCGAAACAGTTCAATTCCGGAGGAACTGGGACGGATTTCGTATTTGTTGACCGACAAAACTGGGACACTAACAAAAAACGAAATGACTTTTCGCAAGGTGAGCATACAAAAACGTTGCAACTTGACAATGAAAAAAACCGCGCTTGATTCATGATGTATTGTTTTTAGCTGCATGTTGGTTCAACGTGTCTGAATCAGGATGCGTTTCAAGGGTTGAAGGCGCTCGTGAATGACAGTAGCAGTGCAAGCTTTGTTAGAGGGAAAAACCTACAGAATCGGATTTGTCAAGCGCTGGAAGCCATTACGCTGTGTCACAATGTAACCCCCACGGTTGAACTGGGTAATCGATCATACCAGGCAGCGTCTCCAGACGAGGTGGCTCTCGTTGAATGGGCCGAATCCGTGGGAGTTACATTGATCGATCGTAATACGACAACAATGACGATTGAATTCGGGTCACAGAATCGACGATACCGGATTTTGGACTTATTCCCCTTTACAGCGGAAAGAAAACGCATGGGGATAATTGTACAGGTAATTCCACGGATACAGAGGACCATAAACTACGACACATTTGTTTATAGAATATCGCAACTGATGAAATTTCGTTTATTTGCAAAGGAGCCGACTCGGTCATGGCAGATATGGTTCAATACAACGACTGGTTAGAGGAAAGCAGCGCAAATATGGCCCGTGAGGGTCTGAGGACATTGGTCGTCGCCCAAAAATTACTCACCAAGGAAGAATATTCCACCTTTGAACACATTCACAACAAAGCGAGACTAAGCACGAATAACCGACTATCGCTTGTGGATGAAGCAATTGCCAGTTTGGAACATAACCTAAAGCTTCTATGCGTCACCGGCGTTGAGGATCAACTTCAAGATGAAGTCCGCACGTCAATTGAATCTCTAATTCAAGGCGGCATTAACATTTGTATGCTGACGGGTGACAAACTCGAGACGGCCGTTTGTATTGCCAAATCGTGTGGGCTATTCAAAAAACATTCTTATGTCATGGTTATGGATAACGTGTCTTCAAAGAAGGAAGTCATTGCGGAGGTGTCTGCACTCTCTGAAAAAGTGTAAGTCTTATGAATAAGAAAATCAAAATTTTGTTGTCAATTGTAAACAAAATTTGTCTGGAAGTTATATAATTTGTGTAGCTACATAGTTATTTTTCAAACAGGAAGTTAAATAGCTGCGTTATGGTAGCCACGGGTAACGCCATGGAGCAGTGTTTGAAGTACGAAGAAGAACAAATGGCAAGTATTTTCATGAAGTGCCAAACAGTGGTTTGTTGTCGTTGCTCGCCGGAACAAAAAGCAAGCATTGTGGAACTGATTCAGAAATATAAGCCAGTTGCAAGGGTGGCTGCGATTGGAGATGGAGGGAATGATGTTGCAATGATTCAGGCGGCACATGTTGGAATTGGAATTGAAGCGAAGGAAGGTATGATGATCAAAATTGGAACACAAAATGAAGTTATTATGTTCAGGAAAACAAGCCTCTCTCGCCGCAGACTTCTCAATCTCCGAATTCCGCTACCTTCTACCCCTATTAATGATCCATGGCCGCTACTCTTACAAGCAAAGCTGCGCATTAGCCCAATTCGTCATGTACCGTGGCATCATCCTCACAATCCTCCAAGTCCTATACTGCAATCTTCTCTACTTCGTCACTCTCCCTGTATTTGACAACTTTCTAATGATGGCCTACACCAGTATTTACACCCCTCTGGCCGTCTTCGCCCTAGTTTTAGATCGAGATGTCACACCACATTCTGCTTTAATTTATTCAGATTTGTACAAAGAGCTAATTAAGGGTAGATATTTAACCCTTAAAACTTTTTTAATTTGGACTTTGATTAGCGTATATCAAGGTAAGTGTACCATGACACTATATTAACCCTAATTTGAACTTGTACATTGTCCTTTTAGCGGGTGCATTGTTTTATGGTGCACTGTACCTGTGTAATTTCGTTGCATCTCACTTTGCAACAACAGCGTTTTCTGGACTAATTCTCACGGAACTAGCCATGGTGATGTTGCTTTTTCATCGCTCCCACATTCTTCTCTACATTGCAGAAGTAAGATTTTCTCATTATTGTTAAATTAGGCAATTTAATGTGTTTCAGCTTCAATGCGTCCTTAGTTTAGTCGCCTCACTGTTCGCATTGCCGCATATCTTCGACCGCGACTACGCTATGACGTGGCAATTTTGGGTATACAGTCTCGCTATTACGGCAGCTTGCGTCCTTCCATTTGTGGCAATCAGATTCTTGCGCAATCGTTATGCACCACCTAGCACTTTCAAAGTCAAGTAGAACCTGGAAAAAGTATTCCAGTGGCACAAATTCCAAATATCTCCAAATGGGTTACATCCACGTGTTTCATCGCACATGACGGGCACGGTTTCATAATATTTATCAGTTATGATATTTTGTTTAGCGCATTTCAACGACAATACAATTGTTTAATTATCAAGGCGGGTTGTTTGTGTCATTCAACAGATTTCTAGGATTGTCGTTGATATGCCATTAGTTTAGTTGTATTTTCGAACCTTGATAGATAAATAAAACTTGTAATACGAGGTTTTGACTTTTTTCGGAAACACGTTTTTAAATTTTGTATGTTGAATAAGCAAGTGATTACTCAAATTTTAAACTCATGATATCTTTGTTCAAGCGCTTCACCTTTGAATACATGTAGAATCAAAATGGGGACAATTTTAATGGACAACACACGCTGCGATTACGGCAATTACAAATGGGAGGTTAAAACCGATCAAGTGACATTTTGCAAAGGAGGGAGATCTCAGTTCTCAGTAATTTGAAGATAGATCACACATTTTCACCTTGTTTTACTGTAGTGTTCAGATTGAAAGATGGATGATGTTAACGGCGACGACGAAGTTCGAGCAGGACACATTGGACGGGTGAGAAGTAGCAGTTTTTGTACTGCTTTAGTGATCGGGATTGGACCAGATGCGGATTTCGTTTGACTGCTTGTTGTCGGGCGAAAGTTCTTCCGAGAAGAGTCGGTAGCTCGAAGTTCAGAGCTGGGCTACAAGAAAGAATATTATTTTCGACGTCGTTAAAGTGGCTTTTTTACAACTTACTCATTATTGGCCATCTCCATTGAAAGCTGTTGAAATGCCGGAGCAGTATCGAATGGTGAACGTGTAGCAGCTTCGAAAGCACTAAAAAGTATTTTCGTCATCAATGTGCTTAATTTAGAAGTTAAAACAACTTACGTCGCCATAATAACAAGGTTGACCGCAATCAAAGTCAAAGCAACCTGGCACTTCGCCATTATGAAGGAACTTGTAGACGGGTTAGAAGCGTGAATTACACGTTTGCCGTTGAAGGAGGTCCCTTTTATACGGATGGCATTGCCCAATATAAAAGGGCGGAGTTACGCCTTCCTTACGTCTCGACTCAAGTTGAAGGAGCCGACGCCCAATGGCACGTCTTGATGTTTTTGCAATCAGGGCCGCCTTTCTCGTTATGCCAGGAGTCAACCTACGTTAGGCACCTCATGTAGGAAAATGCTTTATGCTATTGTTCAAAAGTTGTCTCAATTCAGCCATGCGGAACCAGAGTTTCTTCGGTTATGGCAACACCATGCATAATTAACGTGTATGGACCCCAAAGATTAGATGTGTGATTCATGCATTTAAGATTTAATGCCAAAAATGTTCAATCTGACGCCACCATAGAACACAAATGTGAATTTTGAATAAACAAAGGAAATCGTAAATTCTGAAGATCGGGAATAACTATCTTCAAAAAAACATTACCAGGGCAACAACGGCAAAAAATTGCTGCGGCTGACAGCTTCTCAAAAATGTTTTATGAGGCACCATGGAAAACGGTGTTGTCTAGTATCCATGGAGAGAATTCTTCGAATGAACCAGGTTCTTGTGTGTTGGCACAGGAAAAAAACTGATAGCCTGGAAACATTTGCTATGATCGAACCACTCCCTCAATAGCGGTGTCATTTTTCCATCACGGACGGGCCCGACGGCTATGACTATGCCCGGTTATGGGTGACTCTTACCAACAGAGAACCCTACTGGATCAGCTGCGTTTGATACCCGCGTGCATGTGCACAGTTCCCCGTCGAGGCCAAAGCTTCGACAAATATTGGTGACACGTTTCGGTCAGTTTGCTACCACATTCCCATTACACGTGTCGGCGATTGGCTTCAAAAGCCACTCTTTTCCTGATAAGGACGGGAACACACCCATAACATTTCTTCCCGATTGGTATTGGAGGCTAGTTGCAAACTTTTGAATTGTTTTTGTTGTGCTTCTCGCAATTTTTGGTTTTCTTTCAACAATCGTTTAGTGTAAAAAGGCCTTCGACGTTTCCTTCTTTTTGGTAAACCATCATTGCCGCTCTATGCAGTATAATCTAATAAGGCTATTTCGTTATTAAAATCAATGTTAACCTTTGACGAAATTTAAACAAAACTAAAACATGCGTCGTAATACAGCGTAAGCTTCGCATATTCACCGATCTCATGTAATAATCAATGTTTAGGTGTTACGTTGTTACATTTTTCTGTATTTTCTATGTTTATTTAAAATGGTCCGATGATGATACAAAGTATGACTCTTTTTACCTATCCATTTTTCCATTCATCTCTTTGAACTTTTAGCAAATCCGCATTACGCCAGCCTAGTCGGATTAATCTGATCACGGACAAAATAAAGGCTGAAGAACCCCTGGTTTGCAACGATGAACTTGTTTGTGTTTAATTTGTGTTTGGTCTTTATTCAAATTGTTGGTTTCAGATGACATACAAACATACACTGTCCAACGGAACAGTTCTTACTGGTATTACGTTTAATTGTAGCAACTTCCATTACTTGGAAAAATTTGATTTATTGAAACCAGTGAAGTCGCAAAATGTAAAGATTGAGGATGTGACTTTTGTCATTGGTGCTGACGCAACTTATTATGGCCCGTCGCGTGCAGTCATTGCGGGTATTAGAAACTACTTTGGTGCCAAACCTCGGATAATTTATTATGATTTGGGTGGTACTTTGGATAACCCGAGAAATGTTAGTTTTCAAGTTTATATAAACCTTAAACAGATAAAAGTCAGTTTTAGGTTGACGAAATGACCGGTATATGCAATTTTGATGCACGCAGGTTCGATTTCGATCAATTGCCAGAGAATGTTAGAGGCTTGAAAGTGTTTGCCTGGAAAGTATTAATCCTTGCAGTATGTTTTAAACTTCTAATTACCTCTTTGAAGACTTGTTTTCCAGGAGCTGTATAAAGAACTTAAAACATTCTTCTACCTTGATTCTTCGATTTTCTTTGAATCCGGAGATTTTCAAGCCTTTTACGACCTAATTAACAATGGCTCAATCACGCCATTTCAAATGAGTGGAGATACGGGCCATAGTATAAGGCACGCAACCAACATAGGTAAGCGTAGGTTGTTGCAAATAAGTTGCACCTTTGCACAAGTCAAAACATCAAAAGAACATGAAAATATCCATTAGTTGCATTAAGGAATGTACAAATATCTTCCGCTTGACCCTACATTAAACCGAGACCATGACATGCTTGAAGCCAACATGATGCTTATTCATAAAAACGACGCAACTAGAGAAATTTTGAAATGGTTAGCATTGCCTAGTTAGGACCTATTTGTGCATAAAAAGTGTTATTCTTCCAGGGCTGTATTATGTGCGGTGACGAGGGATTGCATTGAGCCACCCGGATCTGTTCTTGGATGTTCGCATGAGGGTCCTGACACACCTGAAGGCGGATGTAATCGTCAGGACCAGAGTATTTTTAACATACTTGTAGCCAATTTGGAAAAAACGTGGATAAATGCGGGTGAGTACAAGTTTCTTGAATGCATTGAGTTAGTTTTCTGCGTAATGGCCATAGGTGCTATATTTAGTGTTTTGATACCCAACGTAGACTCTTTTTAAATTGATATCCTTCATCCCTTTAATTACACGTCACCTTTCAACGCAAAAGGTCTTTGAAATGCAAGTGAACCTTGTACCTGCCTTTGCAAAAATGTCTACAATGCCTATTTTTTCACTGACAACCCACTTAACCTCCTTATCTTTTTTGTGTGTACTGTTAAGCTGACGGTCAGTAGAGAAGATCGCCAAGCTTCACGCTTTTTTCACGACGCAATTAATACTGCTTAATTTTAGGCCGATCCGTTATCACCCACATTCAACCAAATCACCCAAAAAATAGCAGACAGCGACACAGTACCGTGAGGATGCAGAGTACCCGTGAAAAAATTGACACTTGTCGGAAATAAAGCATTCGAACAACTCTCTCTCTCGTTAAACATTTTATTAGATCTCAATAACTTTCACTATCTTTCTTTCCCTCTCCTGTTTTATGAACAGCTTCCCATTGATAGGAGAAGTTGGTTGTTAAGATGATGGAAGGTGGATGCACGTTTGGTTTTTTGTGACAGGGTTTACTTCTCAAAACACGAAGGCAATAAAGAAACACATTTCGATTGAAAATTGGTTTACTTTGCGAAGGCAGTAGCGACTGACGAAAAAAACGAAAGAGAAAAGGCCTACTCGCGTGACCAGGCTGAGCGCCGGCAGGTCTTGTTCAGGTCTGTCGACGAGCTACCCTGCACCCCGACGGACTGACCTGTGATCGCGCCTAACGGCAAGTAGCTTCCTACAGACGCAAAAAAACGCCAAAGGCGAGAGAAGGCTTTCGCACTGAAAAGCCTGCTCCGGGTGCGCATTCGGACGCACACGATCGATAAGGTCTATGGAAGGCAGGAAAGACCATGCGTCCTTTTGTCAGTGTATCGCAGGTCTGTGTTTCTGTGCTGCCAGGCAGTTTTGGTCTGTTCTTTTCGACGCGGGCAGTGGGGTAGTAAACACTACGTCCTAGCAGACCTTTGGCATGATGTATCCGGCTGATTTTAACAATACTTGCTACCACCATGACAATTCCTATGGGTAAGTTGCAGTTCTAATTAATGACACTAGGTCTGCCTTTGTTTCACAGCCTAAATTTCTTGTCTGCAGGTCTGGGTACTCCCACAATCAAGCAACCTGCGACCATGTCCCTGAGATGGTCAGTGTGGCGCCATATGATGGCTACTGCATGCATTCCAATGATGGCTACGGCTACAATATGTTCAACTGGCCCCAACAAGTTCCGGATGCCAGTTTACCGTTACCCACACAAACCTATTGCACTGAACATGACCATCATGAACACCACGAAAACCATATCCACCCCGTGAAAAAGATATTTGATGAAATCAGCGCCGAATGCGAGCACTTTTTGCTTAAGCAAAATTGTACCGAGTGCCGAGACCGGTAAGTATTAATTAAAACTACACTGTGACGGTTCTACCACCTACAATTAACACAAAATCGCTAAAGGTCAGGCACATTTGCAAAATGTAATATGCGCACGTCATTCAATTAGCCCATATTCAGTTGTATTAATTAGTAAATTTAATTTGAGCCACCTACAACGATGACCTTTTACATAGAACAATGTGCATTGTACTGTAGGGGTGAAACTTCAAAACGGTCTATTTCAGAATTGACACCCCAATTTCGACAAAGTCTTATGACAACGGTGTCGACGTATCCTCCAACTCCAACTCGAGGGAGGTCAGCCTTGAGGCCAACGATGAAGACGATGTTGCGGAGATCACAAAACTCGCATTATCGATGAAGCGTAAACGCGAACAAAACAAGCTTGCCGCGGCCCGGTACCGTGAGCGTAAGAAGTCCAAGTGAGTCAAACCTCTAATTTAACACCTATTTGGTTTATATTATAACACCAAATATCAAACCACAATCCTATTTTGCTTTAGGTTCCATTCCGCGAAGGCCGAAATCGACGCATTGGAGAAAAAACAGAAAGAGCTTCGACAGCTTGTCGCACAGTACACCACCGAGGTTAACCACCATCGCAAGCGTCTCGGCTTGCCCTCTCTTTAAATTTATTGTTACGTAATCAGGATTTTTTCTATTCTGCTTTACCATATTATTTTACCACTTTGTTTTACAAGTATTATTCCAATGCAAAAAAGCAACAAAAATACAGATTTAAAGTTTATTAAAATAAATTTGGCGGCTTAATCGAATATCTACAAGAGCAGTAACTCGTGTAAAATAACTTATTATAACTTATGCAATATAATATAAACTCTGTCAAACGTATAGGCATGAGATTCACTATAAATAGTTATCAAAAAATGAGCTATTACTTTGCGTCATAAGAATTAGAAGTCTTCATGGGTAAATGAATTTGTTACTGACTATGGAAAAGATGCAATGAATATTTTTTAACTGTTTAGCGTGGCGACCAGAAAGACTCCCTTTGTGTGTTAAGCGAAATCTAACAAGAGGGGTGGAGGCGAACCGCTAGCTACAACGAAGTTCAGTGTTCAAGTGAGACTGCCGTTAACAGGTGACGTCGCATCGGTGACAAGCTGAAAAACAACAAATTTGCAAAAGATAAACAAAAATATGGTCAGGATTTACCTCTATGTAGTTTCCGGGGAACCAGCCAGTTCTCTTTTCACCGGACGGCGAAGTCACTTCACCTTCCCACCAGCCTGTCGGCGACGTACTGATTATCTTAATCAGTTCACCAACTTTGAGACTGATTTGATTGTCAGCAGCGGCATCGAAATCGGCGAGAGCACGACCAACACTGTCTTTGGCTGTAAAAGTTCAAATTTAGATTTTGTAAGACAATGGAATCACAAAACTAACCAGCATCAGAAGCTCCCATCGGCGGTGGTCCTTGACTGCTGCCGGGTGAAGCCTTTTCGACGTAGGTGGCGGGGAAGATGCCGGTCTTGCCATCTAATACACCCTTCCACCATTGCTCTTGACGGTCAATCACCCAGATACGGTCACCATGTCGGATTGTCAGATCAGTCGGCTCAGCGGCATCGAAATCCCATAAGGCGACGTACCATTCACCGGTGGGCGGGGCAGGTGCGGTGCCGTTCTTGATAGGAGATGTTGCTGATGGGGATGTCTGGGACTTGACGGGCGAAGCGACAGGATCATTCAACTTGACGTAGCTTTTGGGGAACCAGCCTTGAGTACTCGGATTCTTGAGAAGACGTCCACGCCATTTCATCTCGCCTTGCTCGAGGATTTCGATTTCATCGCCTTTGCCGAACGACAAATCACCGTCTTTTTGAGCATTCCAACGATACAGGGCAACACCGATGGCGTTAACTTTGTCGGCAGCTGGGACATCACCTGGAGGAGCGTCATAGGATGGTAGGCTCGTCGGTGGAAGCAATGGTGGCGCGTCGTAGGTCGCGGGACTTGAAGCAACGGGGACTGGAGGTGTGTCATAGTTTGGCGGAGAAGAAACCGCAGGTAGTACTGGTGGAGCATCATACTGTGGCAGTGATACAGCAGAAGTAGTATCTGGAGCAACAGCGGCGGCAACAGCAGCAGCGGCTGGAGCGATTTCAACCGGAGGCGTCTCGTACAATGATGGAATCGTCGGTGGAGTATCGTATGTGCCATTTGGTGCGGTGGTTGAAGCGAAAGCAGAAGCCAGGTCGTGGCTTGTATCCTTCTCAACAGGCTCTTCAGTAATGCTCGCCAAGGGTTCAGACGATGGAGACGATACAGTATTCACGGACTTCTTGCTGTTAGCAACAGGCTCGGTAAACGCTTCTGGGAACCATCCAACCTTTCCACGGACTTGACCGGCTAGCCATCCAGGTTCGGCAGTAGTTTGGCTATCAAAGACGAGAATAATGTCATTCGGCTTCAAGCTGAGTTCGTCATCACTGCGAGCGGTGAATTCAAACAAAGCTCGGTACTTTGTCGGAACACCGGTAACAGATGGAGCGCCACCAGTATTCGCCGCAGGTGCGAAAGGATCACCAAACTGATCATGCGTCGCCGTTGATGGCACCGAACCACCAGCACTGAAGGGATCGAAGTCAGCTTTGGCAGCGTTGGCGAAGGGATCCTTATCGTTGAAAGCGTTGTCAAAGTTGGCAGCGAAGTTGTTTCCAAAACCGCCAGAATGATTCGACATCGAAGTGGACAGGGCACTCGTTTCGGCAAAGCTTGCTCGCGACTTCTCGGTAGCCTTCTTACGCAGCTCATCCTGACGGGCCTTGACCTTCTTGACAAGCTCGTTGTAAGCTTCGACGTCCTTTGCCAATTCGCTGTTGGATTCCTTGAACTGAGGCATCTTCTGAAACCAATCCGAGGTCAACGTTAAACGACCATTCCAATAAAATAAATAACTACCTCCTCAACAAGCTTCTCGACTTCCCCCAACTTGACTCGGACCGCTGCAAACTCCTCATCAGTCTTAACAATTTCATCATTGCGTTCCACAATTAATTTTTTCAATTGCTCAATTTCCTCAGCCCGATTAAGGGAGTGTCGTGACTCAGACTGTAGTTGCAGATATTCGTGCGATACGCGTTCACATTGGACAGACAGCTGAAAAATCACGCGATACAGTAACATGTAACAACAACGGCGTCCACATCGTAAAAAAAGGCGTTAAACTGACCTGTTGATGGGTTTGCTGCATCTGGTTCATTGTGGCCAGCTTCTCGTCCCGCTGCCCTCGCATGCCCTCGATCTCCGACGTGATGGCTATGATTTCATCACGTGCCTGCGTGACATCGTTGTTCAGGCCATCTGATTTCTCTTGAAGGGCTTGTAGCTGGAAAGACATGTTCTTGTGTCTCTGCTGAATTTGGGCGGTCTTCTCGGCTTCGCTCTCCTTTTGATTCTGTAAGTCACGTAGCTTAGTTAAACCATTCTTCCGTTAGTAATAAAACTCTGGGAAAATACAGTTGATACAGTCAAAAGGGCCATAAAGAGTTTCAGTGTTGCTTACCTCAAGCTCCCGAATCCTAATCTTTTCCAATTCTTTCATTCGTTCTTCTTCAAGCTTCTTCCGGATGGCTTCACGCTCAGCCCTCTGACGAGCTTCTTCTTCTTGGCGTGCACGCTCACGTTCAAGTTCACGTTGGCGCTCGGCTTCTCGCTCAGCTTCACGACGTCGTTCGATTTCTTGACGTTCTCGCTCACGTCTTTCGCGTTCTTCCCTCTCACGACGATCGCTTTCGGCCTTGAGACGCTCTTCCTTAAGAGGACACGATAAAATATGTTAATAGCAAAAGCGTTTTAAAAACACAAACCTCTTCCCGAGCAATCTGTCGACGCCTTTCCAATTCAGCTTCACCGCGAGCATAGCTATCACGGAACTTGTCATCGAAGGTTGTCTTCTTCGAAACAGCATTGCCAGCGGCATCGAATGCGGGTGATACCGATTCATCGCGAGAATTTTGGAAGATACTGGCAAGTTCAGACGGTAATTGATTTGGTAGTTGGTAGCCAAGCTATAATATATCCCTTTAAAAGCCGATCATAGAAAAAGTTGACCCACCTTGACCATATCAATGAAATGCATCGCGACGCAGAACTCATCCGGCGAAAGATTGCCGTCCTTGTTAACATCCGATAACCCCCAAATTTGGGCAAGGATTGGCGTAGGTAACCCACTTTGAGACAGGATGTACCTGGCTTGATTTCCGCTCATGAGGCCAATATTCTGTCGATCATTCTTGTAAAACTCCTGGCGATACTTGTTTTTGCTGGGTATCGGGAGCGACCAATCGCTGCACTGCTTCGGAGGAAGGGCAGGGTTGATGCCCACAGGGAGTGCTGGCGGGGGTCCACGTGGGGCTGCGATGGGTACAATCGGTGGGGGTCCAGGTTGGCCAAGGGATGGAATGATGGCCCTCAAGGACAGTGGGAGCTGGGATGGGACCGGAAGGCCGGCGAGATTGCGTCGAATCAGCGTCATTGCGACGTTGAATTCGTGTTTATCCATGCGGCCATCGCGAGTTACATCGCTGAGAGCCCATATCTGTAAACAATTATTCCGTTATATATATATTTATATATAAAAGTATGCAATTTAATGTAAACTGACCTGTCCAAGTATCTGTGCACTCAAACCTGACTTCATAAAAAGTTCACGACACTGGGTACCGGCGACATATCCAGCCTGAGGACCTAGCGCCAGAAACTGCGTCTCGAACTGAGACAATTCCAAAGGAGTTATGGCATACGGATCAGCCATGGCAGAAATATCAAAAGGCAACGTGAAACATAGAAAAACTCAACTCGGTAATCCCCTGCAAAGCGATCGGAAAATGGTTACATGTGTATATGTCGATGACTCGTCAGAGACTAATGCAACCTCGCACGCAAGTAATCAATTGTCAACAATGGTATGTATACGTATCAGGCAAAAGGGGTTGAAATCTCGGCTGACGCATGCAGACAGAAATCGAATGCGGTTAAACATCGCCACGGGCAATGGTCGTCGTCGGTGCGGGCGATGACAAACCACCCGGTCAACATTGTGAGGACGTAATTACGAGGACCCAAAAGAAAGCGACTGGGAAGACTTAGTCACAGGTCAAACAAAGCATGCAGTGGCCGCCGGAAGCGGTCGATGGCTGGTTAGCTTGGACGAGGCAAAAAACCGATAAAACTTGCAAAATGTAAATTTTGTTCAATAACGCGGAGCGTGCTCGAGGGAACATTCGCGCCAAAACTCTTCAGTGTTCCTGGGGCTGACGTGGTGGCTGTTCTGCGCGTTCGTGTATACGTGAAACTCGACCGGCCAGTTGTTCGAATGAATGCGTTTGCGTTTATAAGGACCTTTCTCTACAAAAGTGAAAAAGAGAAAAAAGGTCTAAAAACGCCTGCAACCCGAACTGTATGCACGTTTATGTTAACGTCAGCCAGGCCAGCGCCCGCATGCTTTCAGCTTTTTTTTGTTGTCCGCGGAAATGGACTTTCTTGAATGTGCGTCCTGCATGCAGGCCATGACTCAATGCTTTGCATGACGGGAGGATGAGGACCGACGGGAGGAACTGCAAACTGCGCCTTCGACGATGCCGTCGGCAAAAGAAAAGGGACCCATCGTGGTCGGAAGATAAGAAATGCTTTTCACTGGCGGCACTTAGCTGTAGCTGTCCGGCCCAGCCCCTAATCCTCGATATATGCATATTCGGCGAGACGATGGATGCCAAGTGGATGGAGTTGGGGGCGCCGTTTACATAAGGAAGCAGATTGGCTGCCTATTGGGTGCGGGTAGAAGGGTACCTCTCGCCAACCTACTCAACTTCAATCGTATCTTTGATAGAAGGGAATGAAAAAAGAGAACATCTTGTTACTCGCCTCAAGGCAAGAAAGCGTTTCCAACGACCGAGAATGCATGTAAATACGGACGGAATACATTACCAAATCCAGAACGACTCGATTTGGTCGCACAAAAGTTGTAATGCATCCATCTCCTTGGCCAGTGGAGTGTCAGGATTTAAAAAATTCAAATCCCAAACGGGGCTTTGTTTGGTCACAGTCGAATGTTCCTTATCCTGCAGCTGCAGCTGGTGTTAATCCTGCCTGTCCAGCCCGCTGAAACTTGGCTCCCTTCCCAGTGGCACGTCAAACCGCTTCTACCCATCCATTCTTCACAGCCCTAATGGTCACCCAAAATGGGTTCAAAAACGTCCGCAAACTGCCGAAAGACCTTCAAAATCAAAATTTCACCTATCGCACCGACTCAACTCCCCTACATGGACGTATCTTCGCCTTGACAGGACGGACATCTGCGCACCCGATGTCGCGTAATCATCAGCTCGACAGATCTTTTCAGTGAGCTTCCAACCCGCCGTTCCCAGAAGGTCGGCAGTCGCGAGGAAACGGCTAATTTGTCATTTTGTTTCAGTCCTGACCGAAATCAAGTCCATCGAGGGCAGCGATATTCTACCGTAATGACGGTCATCAAGAGATTGGCCATTTTTTTGAGCCTATTAGTTTTTGTTTTCACTTTTGCCCTGGCTTTTACTGGATTAATCACAGAATATTGGATCACAGTTCAACCATTGGAGAGAAATGGCAAAAGTTTAGCTAACAGCTATGTGCATAGTGGCCTATTCATTGGAGAAAGGCAATTGGATTACGGTCTTGGCCCCTCGCATGAGATTTTCTCTGGTAAGTATTTACAATTGCCATGTCGTTAATTAATTTTTTGTGTTAAATATTCCAGTCTATCGAGAAATAACGACCAAAACAAGCTTTTTCAACAAACTCATCTGGATCTTCACGCTGTTTTTCATCGCTCTCGGTCTATTTTGGACCTTCATCGGCACCGTCGTCGCCTTAATTAACACAGTAATTGATGAAAAACCGAGCATTCTCGGCCCAAGCGGAATTTACCTGTGGTGCTTCCTTTCCAGTACGTTTAATTAATCAATTAACACAATTTATTTCACCTTGGGTGCAATGTGTCTTTTTTCTAGTGCTGTCCTTCGCAACAGGACTCGGAATCTTTGTGTTGCAGTTTTTTACGACGATCCGAAAAAATGTACTCCTTCCGGAGCATCTCGAAGCAGGGTTTTCGTCGCTGAATCAGGCTGAGTCTGTTTTCGTGTGCGTTGATCCGTAAATTCTTACAACCGTTTCAGACTAGGGTTTTCCTTCTATTTGATCGCAGGCGCGATTGGTGCATTGTTCATCCCAATGGTGCTCATTTTTGTTTCGAATTCCACAAAGCAGGTCAAAAAAACAAACCCCAAAGCAATTCCGATTGATACAACGGTTTTTATGTATTAGAGATAAATAAAAATAAATAAAATAAACAAACAAAAGAAGGTTTGTAAAAAAGACATTTATCATTGTGTCTGGTTTTCTGTTTTTGCGATAGCGGTTCACTTTGAAGTATAGTTTCGTCTAATGCGCGCGAAAAGGGTCAATGACGACCTTTATGCACGTGAGACCGGTCAAACTGTTTGAATATGTAGCAGGTTTTGCCATTGATGACGTCTTGGCAATACTCTTCGGTGCTTGTGATGTAACTGAAGTCACCTTCACTGCTGCAGATAACGTTGTACTTGACTTGAAATTGCTTCTCGGCAATCAGCTGGATGTTGCGTTTCGCCACGCTGACATCACGGCCAGCACTCTGAAATATAAATATAAAATAACTGGTCAATGACTAAGTTAAACGTTGTGTCAACTCAACCATAATGATGATTTGGCGTAGTCGTTCGCTGTTGCACTTTGGGTCAATGTTGCTCGTCGGAGTTGAGGCTTCTTCCTCCGCAGCGAGGAGTTCTTCCTCGAACGCTTCATACTCTTCTGGTGTATCTCTTTTCAAGCGAAGTGCATTTTTTGTAACCTGTTTGACGCTTTTAGCGAGACAGGGCGTTGCGCAGGTGGCACAGCAATCCTAATGTAATGCAATAACAATTTTATGGGTTTTAATATAAAATAAGTAAGTCAAAAAAGTGCATACATACTTGGTAATTGCCGCCATAGCTGTAGGGTGAGTATGCCGGATACGTCGCGGCTACTGGGACGGGACACGGGGCGTAGACAGGCGCCGGAGGGCAAATGGGTGCTACTATAGGACATGGCGGATAGACAGGACAAGCTGATTGACACCCGCAGCCGCCATTACCGCCACCTCCGAAAAACAAGGCTTCTACGATTGATAGGAGTGAAAATACAGCTGCTAACAGTAACATGTTGCAAAAAAGAGTGACACTTCTAACCGAACCAAAGAAGACCACCGATCCTGGTCAGAGTCAGCACTCCGATGGATTTACGCTGCACAGACATCATCCTAGAAGAATGACGACGATCGTGGATGGTGCAATTATGCCAGCTTTGTCTCATTCCTCGGATCTGCCTGCGGATTTGTCTCGTTCTCCTTAGGCACCCCGTTTTTATCGTTCATGATACTCTTCCTGCAGACGCCGTAAGTCCGTCAAACATTAATGGTGAAGAGGAGGCAAAGTTCGGGTAAATGGAGAAGACACACTTTTAATTTTTGTCTTCAACGCCTTTTTGTGGACTGAAACTCGAAGCGAGTTCAAGAGGCCGTGGACGGCATCAGGCAAAAAAGGCACCCTACTACACATACAATATTTGCCGACCTTGATGGGTCGGAAAAGACAAGGGCAACAAAAAAGTCAAAGCATAGACAGAGTTACGAGACATTATTATCGTCATCTAGAACGTCATTACGAAGCTTTCTGTTTTTGAGCCTCTTTCGCGCTTCACGGCGTGGACATAATGAGCTTGGGCCCCTTATCGTTTTGTATGTAATGACTCGAAATTTATTGAAGTGCTCAACCAAATACGTGTTCAACGACCTCAACGAAGGCATACCTATGGCTTGTGGTGGGGGCTGACATCTCCATATTGCTTCATTTTAATCTTTCATACATGAAGCGCTGCTGGGTGGGGTGCGATTGCATTGGCATGTCGCCATGCTCATCTGCTCAAGTATGTATTCAAAATAAAAACGGCGTCAAACGGCACTTGCCTTTCATCTAAGTCACTCGATGAGGTCGCCATAGACAACTTCCTTTTGCCAGTGGAGGGATATTGAAGCCCTGGGGCAAAGGACAGGTAGATTTTGGAGTCACACTTAGGGCGTCGCCCCCAAAGCTTCTTACATTTATAATTTCTTCAAAAGTATAATTAGTCTTTTCACATGTTTATATTACTGGCTTTTTTATCATACCGTAGATGCAGCTCATTCTACGCAATAAAATACTTCCGTTTTTACGGCGACTTATCCATTTTTAGTCAAAAAAGTGTTTGTTTTCACTTTTCGATCATTTTTAAAAGTATACCGCTTTTCGTTTTGTTCCGTCGCATTTGCAAGTAGACAATATATTTTTATTTTTTCAATATTAATAAGTAATAAGATCGGAATCATAACAGTTATTGACTTTTTAACGGCAGCTGTTGCAAACTTCGTTACACCTGTAGTGGGTATCCTTGTGCGTGCGCTTTTGGCTTGCTAATGCGTGTCAGTGGCAGCTCCAATCGAATTAATCAAATTGGCATCCGAATTGCGTGTAAATAGCCTTTAACAGCACCAAGGGTCCTGTTTTATTACGCCGTCAAAGGTCGACACTGCCTCGAGAATGAATTCCCTTTTTTCTACAGCGCCCACTCTCTCATTTATCCCGTGTTTAAAAGTTCTATGCTAATATCTGTCGACTGCTGATAGTCGAGGCAGTCCATCGGGTTCGAGGAGGGGGCAACGAGATACGGCCCTCAGTCTTAGTTCCACGAAGGGGACCGATGTTACGGACCGCTCTTCCTCCTCTGAATGCGGATATTATTATGCAGGGGTAACCGACGCCGGCGCAACAACGACGAGTCTCGACGACTTCTGACTCTTTGCGACGACGACGCCGTCGAGTCCAACGCCTTTGACAAGTGCCAAGCAAGCGACGTCAACTACCGGGTGAGCGTAGGGGGGAGAATCTGCGGGAAACCTGTCAAATTCGTGTTTCTAGTTGGCTCGACCAAATTTATTTCCCCTCTTTTTTATGTATTTCGACTATCTTTTATAAGGACGCAACATGATTTTGCCAGCAGGCCGCCCTTTTACAGCGATTAGTGCCCGACTTCCGTCGAACCCTTTAGGCGGCGTCTTTTTTGCCAGAATAGGCCCTCCTTCCGGTCCACTTTTTGTGGTACTCTACCTGAAGGCCGGAAATCATCACAACGTTAATCCTTTCATTGACTGTATAGCTCTTGCAAGCCATTTTTCGCGACGCATCCATTGAACTCCACCCCTTTTTTCTGCGCTTTTTTGCCGTTGCCTATGACCTACCTTGCGAAAAGCAACGTCTCCAAAGCTTTTTCACGTACCGCTGATTTCCATGAAAAACAAAATAGCTAAAACCGAGTCAAAGCTTGAGACACCACATCGCGTCTTCTGTCTGACGCGTCTCTAATAGGCCCGCTGTGCTCATCCAATAAATAACTCACAGTAATCAGTCGTGACGTGACCGCGTAGCTTGCTCCTTACATCTATCGTTTTCGCTGTTGTCGTGCCTTCTTACGCGTCGCGATTGTCTGTCATCGGTATGTTGCATGCTTAATTCCTCCATCTACACGGGAATATTGTTTTGCAGCCTTCAAGAAGCCGTATTACCGCTGCAATGGCCAACCAGATCCCGCTAACCCTCAGCGACGTCTCTAAGTCCATTGTAGGCCCGGCTAAAAAGGTCTTTGAGGATCTTCCAAATCCGATGAGCCGGTATGTGCATTAACTTAAATTTGCATTAAACATCCAAAGTACATTTTTAGCTTAATGAACAGCAACAAGAATGGGGGCGCACGATTCGATGGAACCAACACGGTCGAATTGGACGAAGTGAACGGCGTTGCAGCGGGTGCTTCTGACGAAACTTGGTCAAACCCCAACACAAACCCCGTCCTCAAAGTTCGTTTATTTTTGTTATTATTTTTGTAAACAAGGAAGGTGTAAAGTGTAGAGTCAATCAAGCAAAAAGTGTCCCTTCAGTTCGTGGACACGACGCCGTTCAACAGGATCTCAAAGCGATGGCAATTGGCACTTATGGCGAACTTCGGTTTTTTGATTGTTTTTGGAATTCGCTGCAACTTCGGAGCCGCAAAGGGTAGCATGATTTATGAGCATCTGGACTCTGACGGTATTGATCGTTTGCCGGAGTTCAACTGGACACGGGCGGAATTAGGCGTCATGGAAAGTAGCTTTTTCTATGGCTACCTTGTAACACAAGTTCCCGCAGGGTTTTTATCTGCTAAGTTTCCGGCTAATAAGTAAGTTTATTTTTATTTTTATATTAAAAATAATAAATAAAATTTCAGAATGTTTGGTATAGCAATCGGCGGCACCGCCATGCTCAATGTTCTCCTGCCATGGGCTTTTCGCACTCACAGTGATGCTGTCGTAATCATCGTGCAAGTCCTTCAAGGTCTCATCCAAGGCTTCGGTTATCCTGCCATGCACGGAGTATGGCGTCACTGGGCACCACCAATGGAGCGCTCTAAACTTGCAACCACTGCCTTCACTGGTTCCTATGCTGGCGCCGTCTTCGGTATGCCACTAAGCGCCTTTCTTGTTTATTATTTATCGTGGTCCATGCCCTTCTATGTATATGGTAAGGCTATTTGTTAGATTGCACTGCTGTGTTTTATTGATGCGCAACTTCCGTCCTTTCAGGCGTAATGGGCTTCGTGTGGTCTATTATGTGGTTCTCAATGACTTTCGAGAAACCGTGCTTGCACCCTTCGATCACGCGCGAGGAAAAGGAGTACATCGAGGCAAAGATTGGGCACGTTTCGCAGAGTCACCCGACGGTGAGCTAATTTTAACTTTTAAAACAAACAAATCATAATCGATTGCAACTTCCAGCTCGCCACCGTTCCATGGAAGGCCATTATGACATCCAAACCCGTCTACGCTATCATCGTTGCCAACTTTGCGCGTAGTTGGACCTTCTACCTTCTGCTCCAGAATCAGTTGACTTACATGAAGGAAGCGCTCGGCATGAAGATCACTGATGTAAGTCTCAACCAAAATAAGGCGTCGTTGACAAAAATAATTTCAGAGTGGCCTTCTCGCAGCCCTCCCCCACGCTGTTATGGGTATGATGGTTCTTCTCGGCGGTCAAATGGCCGATTACCTCCGTGCCAACAAGATTCTCTCCACTACAGCTGTGCGAAAGCTTTTCAATTGCGGTGGTTTCGGTGGTGAAGCTGTTTTCATGCTTGTGGTCGCTTACACAACATCTCAGGCTACTGCTATTTTGGCTCTTATTTTGGCGGTTGGCTGCAGTGGTTTCGCTATCTCTGGTAAGTTTGTGCACACCATCAAGTTAAAGCTTCAAACTAACAAAACTTCCATTGCAGGTTTCAATGTCAACCATCTGGACATCGCCCCTCGCTACGCTGCCATCCTTATGGGCTTTTCCAACGGTATCGGAACCTTAGCTGGTCTCACATGTCCCTTCGTGACAGAAAAGCTGACCGCCACTGGACCTAACGGTTGGGTCACTGTCTTCGTTCTGGCAAGCATGATCCACTTCACTGGTGTCACTTTCTATTTCTGGTTTGCATCGGGCGAGCTTCAGGTAAGCGTATCTATAAAGAATCTAATAATAAAACGACATTGCAGGATTGGGCTGAGCCGAAGGATGAAGAATTCAGCGCGGTCCCTCCCGGCGGTCAGCCTCCTGTTAACTACGGTGCCGCGGGCACTTTCCAAGACACCAGCGCTACCACCAACGAGCCCTCGTATCAGCAGTCTTCTGTTCCCCGAGATATCGCGCCACAGCCCTACCAACAGTCCACCGTGGATAACCCTTTCACCGCCGTCTGGAATGAAAGTTACCAATGATACTAATTGTTACTTGGTAAATACTAATTTAAGACAAAAATAACTAAGACAAGATGTTCAATAAATGTAACTAAGACAAAACTGTGAGCCGCGTTAAAACTAGATACAATGTGATTACTATAATCATAAACGTCAAAGAAACACTATCCAAACCTCGCACAAAAGTACTTCTGGAGTGCTAGATGACCTTGTTTTTTGCACCCCAATTGTTTATTGTTTACATTGCATCATTCTATCAAACTATCAAAAACGTAAACTTTCCTGTTGAACACTATCATTTTGCCAGTGATTTCAAACTAGTTTACGTTCACACCCTCAATCATATAATATATATACCACTACAAGTCGCTGTTAAAATTGTTTCACACGAGTGTAGAAAACGGACTTACTCTAGTTGCCCATTACATCTTTCTTGATTCCCGACGAACTAATTCTGCCAAAACCGTTCGTAACCTAGGTATCCTTACCGTTCTCAACCTAGACTTCTCCAACTACATAATGTTCGATGAGCCAATTATTTCGATAAACTGTAGCTAGGTAAATGCAACGAAATTTCGGAAATGCTTGTAGCAACAATTCCGAAAGTTAAAATGAGTTTTGAGTTTAAATATGTTTATCTCGTGTCGTTTTTTCTTGCCTAATTTTCGGCGCTAGATAAAAGAAAATTCCTATTAAGCAATGTCTGAAATTTTTTTGTTTAATTGTCTTTAATATATATCAATTTAAGTGAGTGATACCCTGTCACCCTACAACTAGCTCAAAAAGGGTGGCGTAGACTAGTGCTACTGTATCGTGTGCAATGATCATCACCAGGCTGGCCCCTATTTGCATCTTGCTAACAGTGCAAATTGTCGTATCCGCTAATACCATTGGTGACACTTTTCTGGAGTTTAAAGATGATCATATTCACGGCATTTATCTGTACGGAACAGACATTATTGGAGTTCTTTTGAACGAAGCAGTGTATGTCGGAAAAATTAATGACAGAGATGCTAGAAATATAACAGAAGTCGTTCGGATTCCACGGGAAGGATTTATTCTTGCCAATTATACTGGAACATTTTTGGAATTCAAACTTATAGATAATTCAAGTGCGTTTTGGTGTATATCACATGGTTGCTGGTAAGATTATAATGATAACATAGCTGTCGTAAATTCAATTGTTTATACTTTATGTTTTTTAGTGTTAATTCATTAAATGTCCCTGTTTCTTGCTCTGGAATGAAATATGACTTAGAAAGTGCATCTGCTGCTCTAACTACTACTGGTATAATGCTTCATACGGCAAATGCTGATTCCGGGTCAATTCAATACCTTTTACGCGATAAAATGTATGTCCCTGATCAAGAATCTGTTGACACAGACACCCTCAGCGAATTCGTTACGGTAGCAGGCTTTTCGACAGACACGCACTCTTATTTTATCGGCAGCGCCATACATTTAGATTTGACTATGCAAAAATACAACGGACTTGCCCGAAAAATTGCTGACGTCAGAATCACCAGAGTTTGCAAAAACGATAAAACGCCTAACCTTGCATCACGCATTGATCTTGTACTTTCCTGTGAAGGAATTGACTACAATACAGTTCATGACTCTGTTACAAACAGAGCTACGGCGGCATTGTATTTATCGGAGTCGTCAGAACTTTTGGTAGCTTTTCAGCATGGCCTAAATTTTGCTGAGAGAAGAGCATTATACGAAAAGTCATCGAAAGATTCAACACACGAAAATTATATTTGCCGCTATAATTTCACAGAGTTACAATTAAGATTCACAAAGGTATTTTTAACCAATATGTTGAACTGATTAACTGCCTAACATTTTAGGCGATGGATGATAATCAATTTGATAACTGTGAATTGCACACTAGCAATAGCACTTCAAATGCCTACAGTTCCATTGCAAACTTCAAGCCGTATGAAGGAATCCTTGTTTTCGGAGAATATCATCAAGCTCCATTTGTCGCGATTCGACAACTTCCAAACGAAGAAGCTTTATATGCACTCAGAAATGACAATAACTTGATCAGGGTATACTTTAAATTGAATAACCAAGATGTTTCTGAAGAAAGGATTTTCAGGTCCGCGAGAATTTAAATTCATATGAAATTCTCACAAGCATTCGTGCAAAACCTGGAGAAGACTTTCTCCAAGTTCTGCCGAACAGCAATAAACTGTTGTTTGTTCCAACACACTCTAATAATACTATTAACGTCGTTGAATCGTCGTGCAAAGGAATCTACAAAACGTGTCAAAGCATTGCCTGGAATGACCCTCTAAATTGCATTTACTGTGCGAATGAAGACGGAAGTGGCATCGTTGTTTCTGATAAAGTTTCATGTCCAAATAATGCTACCTATCAATACGTCTGTCCTCCGGTCATCATTGAAGCAAAGGTAAAAGGTTTAAAAACAAACACTTGGCTAGATAAACTTTACAGGAAACGGTCAATGACACATACTTAATTACTGGAATTGACTTGGACAAGTTTTTGGAAGATCTTGAAGTGACAGTGTGTGATTCCCGATGCAACTTGATTTCTGCAGTAAAACCGACGAGGTAAGTTAAAAAAATTTGATTGAAGCGTTGTGTGTACATACATATTTCTGCAATTGTTATTTTAGTATTCGTTGTTTCACTGGAACAGAAAGTACGGACCCGTGTATCGTTAAAGTGAAAGGCTCTGTCGAGTCAATCGATTCAACTTTCGTAAACGTTACACTTTCAAAGCAGCTTCAAAATTCCAATAAGACAACAAATAGGTAAGTTGCAAAAACGTTGCAAGAAATTTCTTAATTAAAACAATAATTTTTAGCAAGTGGAAAAAAGTAATTTTTATTTTTGCGTTAGTCGGTCTGTTCGTAATAATCTGTATCTGCTTTTGGCAACAATATGGAACGGTAATAACTTTTCAAATATATAAAATAAGGGCATAATCACTTCAAAACATTTCAGATACTCAAAAGAAAGTATAGTAAGTTTTATTGCTTTTGTTTGTTTTCTTTCTTGCTTTGCATCATTAGTTATTAACGGTATATATCTTCGCAGATCATGCTTTTAATCAAACACCATTAGTTATGCTATATAATCCAGTAGAAGAAAGTTAATTGAAACCCGATACGAACGACCTAACAGATGACCTATCACCAACTTTTAAATTAAATTTGCCGCTTTAACTTGATAATAATTTTTTAAAGCTATTTACTATAGTTAAGTTGTTTCTTTGTGCAAGTAGTTTTATCTACCAAAGTTAAATAAATTTGTAACATACAGAAGTTTGAAGAGTGTAAGTGCTTGAAGTGTAAAGGGTTTTGACCTTCAAATCAGAATCAAAACCCCTTCTCAGAGTTTGATAGAAGCATTGAAAGTGATTATATAGTATCGAAAATACTGCCACCTATAATCTACGGTACCCGTTTAGTTTTTATAAACCAAAAATGACTCATATCGGCAGTTATTAGAATTTTGAAACATGATTTTTGACGGGCATATTTTTGTTTGACGTTACGAGGCAAATGACACGTACTCATAGCTGATATCTGCCAGTTGTTATCTTTTTATCAAGTTCGTTTCTGTTGGTTTGACAAGTAAAAGTTGCGATAGGCTCATCCATCTTCTTGCTCACTGCTTCATAAGTTCGTGGAGTTCATTCGATCTTCTTGACACAACTATACCTACAATTGTGGTGCGACGAATGTGTTCAGTGGTCTGTTGGCAATATGCTAGCATACGGGTGTCTATGTTCTCATAACATTTTCAAAACCTAAAAACTATTATCTCAACAAACCATAACCTGCTTACCGAACAACTTGTATTCCCTCGTGATGGTTTTGTTTTACATTGATGTGTTTAGCCAGTGGCGCTTTTTTCTTGCTGATTTCGGGTGTTCGATAAAAGTAATCTGTTTAATAAGCGATGTATTAAGGTTTTTGTTCAGTTGTCTTTAATATATCAATTTAAGTTAGTAATACGCTGTCACCCTATAAGGTCAGCAAGTGCCACCGTACCGTTTGCTAATGATCATTACCGGGCTGGCCCCTATTTGCATGCTGATAGCCGTTCAAATTGTCATAGCCGCTGATAATATTGGTGACACTTTTCTGGAGTTTAAAGATGATCATATTCACGGCATTTACCTGTACGGAACGGACATTATTGGAGTTCTTTTGGGCAGAGAAGTGTATGTTGGAAAACTTGACGATGACGATTCTGGGAATGTGACAGAGATCATTCGGATTCCACTGGAAGGATTTATTCTCACCAATTATACCGGAACAGTTCTGGAATTTAAACTTATAAATGAATCAAGCGCGTTTTGGTGTATAGCACATGGCTGCTGGTAAGATTACAACATTGACAAAACAGCACGTCGTAAATTTGATTTTTCAGTGTCAATGGATTAAACATTAGGACTCTTTGTTTCGGTTTAAAGCAAAATTTAAAAACCGCATCTGTTGCCCTTATTACAACTGGTATAATGATTCAATCTGCAAATGAAGCAGACTACGGGGTAATTGAGTACCTTTTCGAACGCGAGAAAAAGTATGACCACTCTGATCAACGATCAATTGACGCAAACATTCTAAGTGAATTGAATACGGTAGCAGGCTTTTCAACAGACACGCACTCTTATTTTATCGGCAGCGCCAAACATTTAGATTTGACTATGCAAGAATATTACCGTGGATTAGCCCGAAAGAATACTGACGTCAGAATCAGCCGAGTTTGCAACAACGACAAAACGCCTAATTTTGCATCGCGCATTGACCTTGTGCTTTCTTGTGAAGAAATGTACTACAATACGGTTTATGCGTCTGTCACAAACAGAGCCACGGCGGCATTATATTTACCGGAATCGTCAAAACTTTTGGTGGCTTTTCAACATGGCCTAAACTTTGCTGAGAAAAGTGCATTATACAAAGAGTCATGGATAGATTCATCCAACGAAAACTATATTTGCAGCTATAATTTTACTGCGTTACAATCCAGATTTACTCAAACATGGGATAAGTGCCAAAGTTTGCCCGAAACGAAGAGTAGTAAAGCTGTAAGAGTTAACCGTATTAATAAATTTTATTAGCATCAACAATTTCAGCAGTGCAAGAAAATGCCTAAAAACTTCCTAGACCTTGATGAAGAATGTTATTTATTTTCTTGGGACGATTATTCAGAGCAACCACACTACTGCTCAGCGTATGATGGGGTATTTTTAAACAGTGTATCAAACTATTTAATCGTCTATACATTCAGGCGATGGGTGATAACCAATTTGATAACTGTGAATTGCACAATAGCAACAGCACTTCAAATTACAGTTCTATTACAAACTTCAAACCGTACGAAGGAAATCTGGTCTTTAGAGAATATCATAAAGATCCAATTGTCGCACTTCGACAACTTCCAGATGAAGAAGCATTGTACGCCCTCAGAAATAACAATGAGTTAATTAGGGTTTGTTTTCAACTAAATAATCTGGATGCGTCAAAGTTTTTAATGAACGGATTTACAGATTCGCGAGAGTGCTTTAAATTCATCTGATATTTTCACAAGCATTCCTGCAAAACCTGGAGAAGACTTTCTCCAAGTTCTGCCAAACAGCAATAAAGTTTTATTTATTCCAACACATTCTAACAATACTATCAGCGCAATCGACTCATCGTGCAAAGGAATTTACAAAACGTGCCGAAGCATTGCCTGGAATGACCCTTTGAACTGCATATACTGTGCGAATGACGACGGAAGCGGCATCGTTGTTTCTGATAAAGTTTCATGTCCAAATAATGCTACCTATCAATACGTCTGTCCTCCGGTCATCATTGAAGCAAAGGTAAAAGGTTTAAAAACAAACACTTGGCTAGATAAACTTTACAGGAAACGGTCAATGACACATACTTAATTACTGGAATTGACTTGGACATGTTTTTGGAAGAACCTGAAGTGACAGTATGTGATTCTCAATGCAACTTGACTTCTGCAGTAGAGCCAACGAGGTATGTTCAAAAAACACATACTAAAATGTTACAAATTTAACTGAAGTGTTTCGTGTATATTATGCTACAAATATTATTTCAGTATTCGTTGTGTTACTGGAACGGAAAGTACGGAAACGTGTGTCGTTAAAATAAAAGGCTCTCTTAGATCAATTGATTCAACCTTTGTTAACGTCACACTTTCAAAACAGCTTCGACGTTTTAATAAGACAATAAATAAGTAAGTTGCAAAAAAATTGCAATAACCGTATTAATTAAAACAACAACTTTAAGCAAATGGAAACAAATATTTTCTATTATTGCGTTAGTCGGTTGGCTCGTTTCTATCTGCATTACTTGTAGCTGCTTCTCTCGACAGTATGCTATGGTAACAATTTTGTATATGTTTAAAATATTTCACATTCATTATGAAATTTTTCAGAAACTCAAAAAGAAATTTAGTTAGTTCAATTTATTTATTTTGGTATTGTTAGTTTTCTTTTCTATTACAGTAATAATGTTAACAGGTTATGACTTCGACAAAATGCCATTAAGTACGCTACATGAGTTAATGGAAGATCAACTCAATCCGAAAGATTTAGTTGTCCTAAACACGCAGGCGCTCGGATCAGGAATTAGTGCAACAGTCTACAAGGGTTCTTATAAAGCAGCAACTGGTGACTATATGCCAGTTGCTGTAAAAATTTTGAATTATGAATATGCTCTTTTGGTATATACCGCTGAACTTGTTGACGAACTTAAAGTATTGCGCCAGGTTGAGCATTCGAACATCGTAAATTTCATTGGACACACCTACATTGATCGCACATTGCATATTGTGACCGAATACATGGCTGGCGGCAGTTTGTACGATTACATTTTAAATGACGACACACCGTTAAAGTACCAAGACATCTTCGACTATATGGATCAGATTCTGAGCGCCATGGTGTACCTTAGTCAGCAACAAATAGTTCATCGTGATTTAGCCGCAAGAAACTGCTTGTAAGTTTCAAAATAGCTTACACTGTAATAAATCTTTTATAGGTTGAACCACGACTATACAGTTCTAAAAGTGTCGGATTTTGGTCTTGCCCGAAGCGTCGACTTCAAGGGTGAATACCAAATTCTTCACGACAATGCCTTGCCGACTCGTTGGATTGCCATTGAAGCCTTTTCGCTTCGTAAGTTCACCGAAAAAACGGACGTCTGGTCATTTGGTGTGCTCATTTGGGAGCTGTTTACTCGTGGTGCTGTTCCATATAATCCGTTAAATCATTTTCAAATTCAAGACTTTTTGAACAAAGGACGGCGACTACAGTGTCCGGAAACTTGCCCCGACCAAATGTAATTTAATCAACAATATGCTTTTAAATAAATGTTGATGTTTTCAGATACGCTCTGATGATAACTTGTTGGGATGGTGAACCAGAAAAGCGCCCCACATTTAAGCAGCTACAGAAGGACTTGAAGGATAGAATTAAACACCTTACAAGTGTTAACAATCAGTTAGTCGAAACCGGATACGAACGACCGAACAACCGACCTTTGACCAACTTTCAACTTTAAGCTGATGCTTGAGCATCTTTTTTATAATGAATTTTGCTAAATTGTTACTTTTGCGGGTAGTATTCTCTACCAAAGTTGTGTGAACCTATTCTTTTTTAATTCAAATGAAATATATTGTTCATTTTGTGTTGTGATTCTTCCGCGCACTCACGCAGCTTGGTTTGCACAACCGGGAGTTTCTCACCCGAAAGAGGGAGGTGTAACCACTTCGAAAGGAGTGCCCGACTTTTTACACAATCAATAAACAGAGTAAGCAAAACAATGTTAACACATTATGGTGCAATGTACTGTTTACCACACACTGAATGAAATAAAAGTCTTGCGTATTGATATGAAGCGAACGACTTACTCAACACTGATATCTGCCAGTTGTTGTCTTTTTATTAAATTCATTCCTGTTGGTTTGACAAGTAAAAGTTGCATTAGCCTCATCCATCTTGTTCACCTCTTCATCGCTTCGGGGAGATTATTAGGGTTTGCTTGACATAATTTTCCTTGTAAACAACTGCGTTATGACAAATGTTTTCTTAACGTTGATCTGTTGGCAAGATGTAAGCATACAGGTGTCGATGTTATCATAATATTTTTACAATGTCCCAATGCTAGTTTATATGTTTTCAGAGATACAGGTTTTTTGAATAGTGGCCATGGTTACCTGATTTTTCTATATGCTTGGCAATTATGTAATTCTTATGCTGGACATTTTTGGAAAGTTGATTTTGGTCTTTGTAATTTGAAGAGGATCCAGGATGACCAAAAATAAAATTTCGCCCTTTCAGGTGGGTTAAGATTGAAAATAAAAGTTACCAGTATTAGAAAAGTACAAAAAGTAGAAATAAAGCATTGATTTAATTTAATTTTTGCATTTGATAACCAAAGAGATAAAGTTTTAGTTACTGTTGCTACACACATGCGCCGCCGACTTCCTGGTGGGGATTGTCGACCTCGGCTCACAAGTCACCATCAGCATGTCGCACTTTTACGGTGACAATTGGCTTTGTAAAGTTATCAGATATTTGCAATGCTTTCCAAGGTTTGCGAATACGTTTCTGTTGGTTGTCATCTGAGCCGATCGATATCAGGTAACGTCCTTTGACTCCTCCTACCGCATCCTCCTTAAACCGTTCTGAAGTTTAGAATCAAAATCAGTTTATCTCAACAAACCTTTAAAAACACAGTTTTAGGCCATCCGCCGCCCGCTCGCCCACTACCTTAGCGACCGAAACCGTCGTCCAAACTACCTTGCAACGGCAGCATGGTGTCTGGCCTTGATCCCGGTGTTATATTTCGGGGAACTGTAAGCCATTTACCATTTACAGCAACTAATTAACAAACCGGTTTTAGAAAACAATCAAATGGTTCAACTTGTGAGCCTATCTTTAGGAATCACGAATTTCTCCGAAAAGTATTAAAAACTTTTCAATGAAAGAGCATACATTCACGTGCAGATCAACAATCTTCGCTGGCAAAAAAGTTACTTTATAAGACGTTTACAACTTAAAATTTGCTTAAATCGTCGAGAGAGATGATCAATAATTTAAGACTATAATTACTGCTAGTGTCATAAATACCATCAAATTTGTCTTTGAATAGTTTGTTGCCATTGAGCATGATGGATCACAATTATGCTCAGCTGAACTGCTAGCATTCGGAAGGATGTCACAGAGCCCCATATCAACATCGCATCGTGGATATCCGGGAAGCGTGCAATCAGAATCTACTTGACAACGTTTCCCCGGCATATACAACGGCTTGTCCTCCTGAATGACAACAACTTGGCCCGTCATACAAGCCAGATATTCATAGCCATCGCAAATTTTGAAGAAGCATCCAACTTCAGTCACGTTGGGAGGTAACATCAGCATAAGATAGTGTCTTACTGGACCCTGAGCTTTGCTCCTTTGATCATCTGGATCTATTTGCGTAACCTTATTGCTAACGGGGTAATGTGTTTTGAACAGAAGCCAACCATACTCATTGTTACCGACGGTTCCAACCATTCTTAAAGTATACATGTCGCTTTCGAAATTTTTGGGGTCCAAATTAGTGCATCCAAATTTAGCTTGTTTTTCGAGTGCGCAACTGTATCTCTGAAATTTGTGTATTGTATTATATTTTACTTTACCAACATGCTTGTAAAATCTTGACTTACAACTTTGCAATAGTTTGAGATGGGCGCCACAATACCGTTGCCAAAATCACAATTATTGTTGATACGTTGACGGAATTGATTTACAAAGTAAACAACGGCTTCGCGTTCTTTGTTGCTCCAATCGCTTCCAGTATCGTATCCGCCAGGGTTGCATTTTTCAGGCATCCGTTTAAACAAAATGTTTGATAGGTCATCACATCTTGAAGCATGTTTTTCCATTTGTAACTCATGATGAGATTTGTCATCACATAAACCAAGATCAGCATCACAAACATGATAACCCGGCAGTGTACAGTCGGCGTCTGAGTTGCAGCGTCGACCTGGTGTGTACAGCGGTGCGTTAGACGGTAAATTACGATCATGATTTGTTCTGCATGCAATGTACTCCTTGTCACCACATTCTTTTACATAACATCCAATTTTGGTTACATCCTCTGACATGAACAGTTTTATGAAAACAGCTTGACTGTCGGTATTCATAACTGTCCGCGTTTCAGGATCAATCAATAAATGATAAATGTCTGCAGTTGTCACCCAAAGAATATGAGTGCGTGCGTCGTCTTCTGACTGAAATCCTCGTCCTCGCCATGTAAACTTATCACTTTTAAATGTTTCATACGTAACATTTAAACTGCATTCGAACTTTGACGCCATCTCTAGGGCACAACTGTATTTCTGTAAAAAACGACTATAAATTCCAAATTAAGCGTTAAACGCACCACTTTCCGATAGTTTGATGCAGGCTTCAAAACGCCAAGTCCAAGAGTACAGTTATTGTTGATAAATGCACGAAATCCGTTGACCATGTCGACAATTTCGTTACGTTCAGCTTGACTGTGGTCACTGCCAGTGTTATAAACGCCATTGCAGTTTTCTTTGAACAGATTGTGTATTGCACCGTACTTGGTGAAACATACAAAAGGCGAAACATTGGGTTTGTATTCAGGATCTAAGTCACAGAGCCCAAAAGACGTGTCACATCTCGTATACCCAGGAAGAGTGCATTCAGAATCCATTTTGCAAAGTTTGGAAGGCGTGTAAAATGGCTCATTCCCAGAAGTAAGAATTTTATGGCCCGTTTTACAAGCAATAAAATAATTGCCATTACAATGTTTTTGGAAACATCCAATTTCGATCACTTCAGGGGGCAAAGTCAGACGGAGTGTGTCCGCTGATTCAGTTGCATTTGACATGCTTTCATCAAAAATAGCATTACTGACGGCAGCTCTGCGCCATGTGTAGTTATCGCTTTTAAATGCTGCAGGGTGTAAATTCTTTGTGCATTCAAACTTTGCTTCTGCTTCGTAATCGCAACTGTACCTCTGTAAAAATGTGTTGTTAAAACCAAAAACAAAAACATTGTTTACCACTTTGCGATAGTTTGATCCTGTTAAAACTGCCCGTTTTGGCCGCACGATACCATAATGAACAATTGCCCGAAATCGGTTAATGAAATCGACGATATGAATGCGTTGAGAGTTGCTTAAGCCATTTCCTGTATTGTTTTCACAGTTTTTTGGTAACAATGGTACCACAGTTAGCTCCAGTTCGCTGTTGTTGTTCCATTGACTGCTGAGTGCACCACGTTCTGTTAACCATAAAACTAGGATCATAACTGTAATGACAACTTGCATGGCTGCTGTTTACCACAATTCTACAACGGTTTGTTTATGAGCTAAATGTGTCAATAAGAGGTCCGGACAACAAGGCAAACCAACCTATTACATCCGGCGCATAGGTTGGCAATTGACTACAGTACTGTTCGAGTCATCGTAAACATTTTTTTGATAGCACAGAAAAAAGCAGATTAAGTGTTGTACAGTGTTTTCTAACTTAATTTACAATAAGTTTCGTCAGTACTGAGCAAAAATTTTTTCCCTATTGGTTGCAAAAACACTCAACGGGTTACATTCCACGCAGATGTGCACTTATTGGCTTTTTTATAACATAAGCTAAACAGCCGGAGGGTGTGAGCATTTGAACCTTGACGAACAGAAAAAAAAGTCAACAAAGATAGATATCCGCTCATTTTGGTTATGCTTCTTCGGTCCCTCCTTGGCTCGATCTTGAAACTCAATATAAACATTTTAACCGATGATTTGTTTATGCGTTTACTACGTTAGTGCTACGCTAAAAACTGATGATTGTCATAGGTCGTTGTCCAAAAAACACAGCAAAATTATTTTGATCTTGTTTATTATTATGTAATAAAGTACAAAAGATAATACATCAAAATGGTCCAAACCCTACTTTTAATTCCCTACAAAGTCGAGACATATGAATTAATGTATATTGTGCAAAAGTTAACTTTCGTGTAATGCCACCAACAATATTGAGAGGTCGACACAGAATAAGACGGGCTACACGAAGGTGATAACGCGCCACTCCGCATTTTGTTCCTAAAGGCAGAAAAAAGTTCAAAAAAAAATTGTTTTTATTTATATATTTTTTGACATTTTTACTAAATTCCGAGTACGGCATTCGTCTCCCCATCCAAAATTACCCTCAGGTGCAAAAAAGCAGGGTCCTCTAACCCCGGATATGACCCGTTCCAGAAACGACCCCCAAAACCTTTAGACACCGTATCTCCAGAATCCGCAACTTTTGAACCTTCCCATTCCGGCTTCAAATCATGTTTAGTAGTGCCAACATTTCTGACTCAAAATATTTTCAAGTGTAAAATTTGGGGTCGGATCGGCTCCTGGACCCCGTCTTAACATGTGAAAGGCCAGCTTGATATTAGGTGCAACACACAATTATTGATGGTGAACCAAACAACTTGATTGATTTTGATTTTATTACAAGTGTTTTACTTTGAAGCAGGTACACTACAAGTGTTTACAAACAGTTGATTAAAATGACTAACGAGCATAAAAAATGTCGTATTGACTGATAGTCTGTTACTAAGCGGCACATTTGTGCGTCTATTTAGCTCAACTGCTTTCTATTTTCAGGTGGCGTTAAAACAGATTTACAGCATCAATAATTTCAGAGTTGTTGAATGTTATGAGACGAATAACACGTACCTCATCGCTGATATCTGCCAGTTGTTACACTTATGAAGTTTATCCCTGTTGGTTTGGCAAGTATGTGTTGCTGTTGGGTCATCCATCTTCAAGCTCACTGCTTCAGCATTTTTTGAAATTCATTTGGGCCATTTTGACATAACTTCGCTCTGTAGACAATTGTAGTACGACAAATGTTTTCACAACAGCGATTTTTCGACAGGGCTAAATCATACGGATGTCTATATTTCCATTAATTTTTTCTGATAAACCAAAATCAGCCTAACAAACCATTACACACATCATAACGAATACAAATGTTGTAACTTTATTGTTGGTTTATGGGTACAATAAGTACTGTGCTCCGAGCGAGTTGATAATAATTGTGTCCTTTTGCAGACGTTCGTTTTTCGACGCAGTTGTTTGTTGTCTTTTGCTGCAGCGTTTTGAAAGTTATTAATCTTTTACAATGTCCCAATGCCAGTTTTTGATATGTTTTCTGAGATACTGGTGTTTTGAACAGTAACCATGAATTTTTCCTTTTTGTGCATTCTGTTGCGCAAATTAGTTACCTCCATGCTGGCAATCTGGGGGAATTCGTTTATGGTTTTTGGGATTTGGAGAGAATCCATGATGACCAAAAAAAAGATATCGCCCTTTCAGGTGGGTTAGGATCGAAAACAAAAATTAGCTACATGTAGTTCAAAAAACTAAAATTGAATGATTGTTTTTATTCCAGTTTACAAAATTTGATAATCAAAAAGATGCAGTTTTAGTTACTGTTACTACACACATGCGTCGCTGACATCTCCTATGCCATTTTCAACCTCGTCGCAGAAATTATTAATAACGTGCGATTTCCGGACTTTTACGGTAGCAAATGGCTTTTTAAACTTATCATGTGTTTTCAAGCCTTTCCGATGTGTGCGAGTGCGTTTTTGTTGGTTGCCATCTCAGCCGATCGATATCAGGTAACGCTCTTTGAGTTCTCTTTCCAAAACCGTTTTGAATATTGAAAACAAAATCAATTTATTTCAACATATCTCTTAAACCCAATTTTCAGGCCATCTGCCGCCCGCTTGCCCACTACCTTAGCGACCGAAACCGTCATCCAAACTATCTTGCAAGGGCAGCATGGTGTCTGGCCTTGATCTGTTCGCTCCCGCAGTTTTATTTCTCGGGACTGTAAGCAATTTACCATTTACAGTTTTTTTTGACCAGCCAGTTTAAGAAAATATTTATGGGGTGGCATAACACCTTTCCCTCAAAAAGTATACTATGTTTACTCTTTCACCGTAGCCTGGCTCCTCCCTTCCATGACCAACGCTGGAATCTATTTTTTTGTCTGCAGAACTGTATGGCTGTCCAAATGCACCGTGAAACGCGCCCCTAATTACATTGACGACGAAACAAAATCCTCGGAAAGCCATAGAACTCATGATTACGTCAAGAAATTGCGAAAAGAGTCTCTCAACCTTCAGGATCAGACATCTGAATTTAGTCGAAAAAGGATCCAAACGGTACAATTGACACTTATTATCGCAGCGTGCAACCTTCTCCTCAGGGCACCATACTGGTTGATGAGTACGGTGGTGGTTTTCGTACCCAAAATATTTTACATTTGTGAGTTTAGCCATCGACAGTTGATGGCTCAGTTTTTGTGATTACAGATGACCGATATTATAACTACATTATGATCTTTGAAGATTTGTATTCATGTGTAAATCCGTGGATTTACGTGCTTTTCAATCGACGAATGATGAGAAAGGCGCTAGCTTTTCAAACAACTTCACATATTCCAGTGAGATCTGCAATGACAGTGAGCGAATGCACCACGACATCAACCTATCTGCTGACCGCACACAATTTAAATGTCCTGAAAATGGAGCCACTTGGATCAGGAATTAGCGCAACGGTCTACAAGGGTTTTTATAAAACAGCTACCGGTAACTGTATGCCTGTTGCGGTCAAAATTTTGAATGATGAATACGCTAAACTGGTAAACACCGCTGAACTTTTTGACGAACTCAAAGTGCTGCGCCGAGTTCATCACTTGAACATTGTAGCTTTTATGGGTTATAGCTACATTGACAGTACATTTCATATTGTTACTGAATACATGGCTGGCGGCAGTTTGTACGATTTCATTTTAAATGACGACATTTCATTAAAGTACCAAGACACCTTCGACTACATGGATCAGATTTTAAGCGCTATGGTGTACCTCAGTGAGCAACAGATTGTTCACCGTGATCTGGCCGCAAGAAATTGCCTGTAAGTTCCGAGTTAGCTTACACTGTAACAAATTTTTTACAGGTTGAACCACGACTATACAGTTCTAAAAGTGTCGGATTTCGGTCTTGCCCGAAGAGTCGACTTCAAAGGTGAATACCAAATTCTTCATGACAATGCCTTGCCGACTCGTTGGATTGCCATTGAAGCCTTCTCGCTTCGTAAATTCACTGAAAAGACAGACGTTTGGTCATTTGGCGTGCTCATTTGGGAGCTGTTTACTCGTGGCGATACCCCATATGATCAATTAGATCATTATCAAATACTTATATTTTTAAACGAAGGACGGCGACTACGGTGTCCGGAAACATGTCCCGATCAAATGTAAATAACAGAATAAACATTGACTATTTAATAATGTTTTATTTTCAGATACGCTTTGATGATAACTTGTTGGGATGGTGAACCAGATAAGCGCCCTACTTTTAAGCAGCTCCAGAAAGACTTGAAGGATAAAATTAGGCACCTTACAAGAGTTAATAAACAGTTAATTGAAACCGGATACGAACGACCCAATAACCGTCCGTTGATTAACTGAGGCAGTAACTGCAGTTTGAGTTTTATTGGTACAAATGTAAAACATGTTTTATATTAAATTTAATATCCACCTAAATGAAAGTTCAAGTCTTTCTTTATTAAACTTTTCTTACAACATATTTATAAAACTGTAACAAAGTAGCGTCGATAATGTCATAGATAACTCATTAAACTTTAGTAGAAGTGTTTGCATGTGTGTTTTGCAACTTGGATACATCAATAGTATCAGGCATAAAAGGATGATAAAACAAAACCGCAAATAGAATGTAATACAAAATGTAAAAAATAAACATCAATATACCCAAGGAAGCTTGAAGATTAGAGCCTCGTTCAATGTCGTAGAATGTTATTACGAATTGAATTGTCGAGGTAATAAGAAAGTCACAAAAAACCATTGTTAAATAGCAGACAAAACCGTAACAATTAAAGTATTTACTTTCGACAACATAAGCCTCTTTTCTTTGACTGAACGAATGTTTGCTACGCTGACAAGCTTCGTTCAGTTTTTTCTTCAATAATCTGGGTAAAATAAGAGCGGAAACGAACATAAATCTGAAAATTGTTTGAGATAATGATTATTTTGTGCCTGTTAAACTACCTTGAGTTAAAACCATGAACTTGTTTTGGAACAAAGTCGGCAAAGTCATCGTAATCATTTACGGATACAAACAACTGCGCATTGATCCGAACTTTACGCACACCTGGATGTGTTAATCGTTTAACTTGTAATGAATTGACTTTTCCATGTAAAATAAGCCGTTTATACGGTCCATGAATAAATGGAATTAACTCTTGATATGCATTAATTGAATCACAAAATAAAATTAACGTGTCTTCAACGTAGATGTGCTGGTTTTTACTTATAATTTCATCAACGCTAAGAACATCGTTCCATATTGGATTGATATTACACTTTCCATCAAGCAAGTATTTTAGAAAAGAAAATTGGTGTAGAAGTTTCAATACGCAAAATAAAAAAGTCTCTTTGGAGGCCCATTGGTGCACTTTATCATTATTAGTGATATAAACTTGATCGTAAACTTTAGGACAACAGCTACCAAACTTGTTGGAATTTTGAAAAATTATGCTCAAAGCATCGGCGACGCAGAGAGGGGCGATTGTAGTCAGACGATTCTGGAAGCCGTACGGTAGCGTTTCCAACGGCAACTTCCCGAATTTTCTTTGAAAGCAATTCATCTTGGAAATCCTTGAATATACGTAACAGACAGTTGAGCTTTACACGTCTAAATAGCTTGCATCAGAGGTGTCCGCGGGGTTCTACGAAACGGTGTTCTGAGAATGAGCACACAACACCTTTCTTCCTTATTGCGACGACCCACAAGCGCAAATTGAAAATGTTTCCCGCGCAATAGCGTCATACTGTCATTGTCGGGGGAGCACGGTAGCTGTAAAACACTCTAATCTTCTTTTTTTGTTGTCTTTAGCTCTTTCTGTCTGCCAACGCGCATTCTTAGTCCTACCGGTCAGTGAGTGTGGAAAAATGCAGTCGACAAGGATGCTGGTTGCGGAAAGTTGTCATAATGCGGGAAGCGCAGGGTAGAAAGTGGTACAATAAGGGTCGCATTACAGTAGAGCTGAGATTCGGGACGAAATACTAGTTGTAGCCAGGAAAGTCAAGGCAGTGGATCCAAATCTGGCCATTGGGGATTTCTGATGATGCTGCGGAAAAATTCAAAAAACAGCCAATGAAATGATTGCAAAACCTATATTAGCTTTACATTATCATAACAAAAGACAACACCCAATCCAGGACAAACTTCAATCTCCAAGAATGCCATCCCATTACAGAAGTCCGTGTTACTGTAACGCCGTCGCAACTTTTTGTGAGCATGACAAGAAGTTCACCCGCGCCGTCACAGCTATATAAATAACAGCCTCAATTCCGACGTAAAAGTATTCGACCACCACTTAAAAACACATCGTAATTTTACCTCACAAGCGTAGATAAACTATTTAGTTTGTACACTTTTTGAAAACTTATATTTGTAGTTCTGTTTTTGAGGATTTTGTATAATAAAAGTCACCCCTTTGCTTTTACCCAACTTTTCTCTAAACGAGGGCAATGATAGTTTTACGGTATATGTGGTGGCAGATACTTGGATTAGTGGTCGTAAGATTGGTGTTATCGCCGTTAGGAACCTAGTTTCAATGTAAATTCGTGGTTTGAAACGAGTGGTGTAAAGTATGTCAAGTCAAGACATTCGAGGGTTTGGAAAATGAAACCGAGGCGGTAATATCGCATACTAACTACGACGTGAGAAGGAGGGGACACGTAGCGTGTCTCTCAGATGGAGTGAAAGAAGCCTGCGGCCGTGCGTGGGGAGCGAGTCAGGAATGAGTGAACGGTTTCGTGAACCTAAAGGGGGTAACCGTGAGAGGGAAATGGGTCTTGCGAGATTTCTAATCCCGACCCAGACGCAATCAGATTCGTGATAGATGTAAAAGTGTAAAACGGATATTCTGTGAAAATCGAAAGGGTCACTGCCACTTCAAAAATTAATCCCATTTTAAAACGTTGAAACTTGGGGTATAGACCAATATGGGGGCGCAGATGACAAATTTACACATTATTTTCTATATGGATGCCTTCTGAATCCGTTAGGCTCCGGAATCCGCCTGGCAGAATCCATGACACGAAACCGTACGTTCGTAGTATCAATCGACTGCCCACATTGAGACAAACATTTTGACACCATAAAGACTTGAATTGATTGATTTTGACAAAAGTTATACGGTACCAAAGTCAAAAAAAACGACGAGATAGCCTTTGGCGGGGTATACCATCCGCGGGAGGTACACGTTCCGCTATTTTCATTTTTCCTATCGATAGTGCTATTGAAAAGAAACATTTTGTTCCTTAGGCACAAAAAATTCTGGGTGGGGGAAGATTATGAAAATGAGCAAAAACAAATCACTGATAACGGTTAATTAGTAATTTTTTGTTTATACGGAAAATATGAAAGATTTCGTGTTGCCAAAACTTAAATAATACTTACAGCTATGAAACTAGAAAATCTTTACATTCCAATTATTAAAATTATTGATTTAATTGAAATTAGAGCTTAATTTACTAAAACTTTTTTATAATGTGTTATGCCCCGCCCCTAATCTTGAAATTTACGTTTTGTTATCTCAAATAAGTTAGCTTCTGGTTAGTTAACAGAAAAAAAGAAAATACCCCAAGGGGTTCGAACCTGTGGTAATCCGGCGATGAGCACGCACGGTCAACCAGATATAAGTTTCAGGTGTCGCGCGCATACCCGAGGGTTCGAGCTCCATGGCGATTTTTCTTTTTTCTGGCAAAATGATTTAAAGTTACATCAAGTTAAAGTTTCTTAAATTAATCTTAGCTTATACATCACAATTTTACACGGTTTAAAAAAGTTTTGGTAAATTAAGCTTTAATTTCAATTAAATCAAAAGTTTTAATAATTAGAATGTAAAGATTTTCTAGTTTCATAGCTGTAAGTATTATTCCAGTTTTGGCAACACGAAATCTTTCATATTTTCCGTATAAACGAAAAATTACTAATTAACCGTTATCAGTGATTTGTTTTTGCTCATTTTCATAATCTTCCCCCATCCAGAATTTTTTGTGCCTAAGGAACAAAATGTTTCTTTTCAATAGCACTATCGATAGGAAGAATGAAAATAGCGGAACGTGTACCTCCCGCGGATGGTATACCCCGCCAAAGGCTATCTCGTCGTTTTTTTTGACTTTGGTACCGTATAACTTTTGTCAAAATCAATCAATTCGAGTTTTCTTGGTGTCAAAATGATCGCCTCAATGTGGGCAGTCGATTGACACCCAAAACGTAGGGGACTGTGTAATGGATTCTGCCAGGCGGATTCTGGAGCCTAAAGGATTCAGAAGGCACCCATTTAGAAAATAATGTGTAAATTCGTCATCTGCACCCCCATATTGGTCTGTACACCAAGTTTCAATGTTTTAAAATGGGATTAATTTTTGAAGTGGCACAGGCCGTTCGATTCTCGTCGATTTACCCAGAATATCCGTTGTAAAAAGGTACAAGGACAAAGCACTCACTCGCCCATGGCGCCGTTGAAGGTACAAAAAACGCAATCGCCTGGTCAAAAAACAAGGTAAAACCCGTGGGATTGTCTGTCTGAGACGCTGGTTTGCACGCAATCACCCATCAACCGCCCCAGTCGTGTCCCGTCACGAAAAAATCTACATCACGCACAGATCGTCGTTTTTCAATCGCATATGCCACGCCCCGGCTGCTTCACGAGGAATCATGAACAGTCTGAATAGCTTGACCTTGGCCAATGACACTGCTGAAGACGATCTCGAGGCGTTCTTGGACACGATCGACTGTCCGCGATGGGTCGATTTCGACAATTTGAAAGCCGAAACAGCCAAGATCGACAGTTATACCTACTTCGGGCTCCCCGGTAAGTCTAACTTAACAACATTGAATTTATATATATTTTTCCGCAAATTTAACTTGAACTTTAGATCCCCGCCAGCCTACAACCCCGACCAAGTCGCCGCGGGCGATAAAACCGATCGCTGCCGGCTCCCGCCTCAAGTGAGTTGTTTTGCTTTCTCTCTTTACGACCGTGGTTGTTATAAAACATCTTTCAGGACCCCGGAGAAAACTGTGCCCAAGGCCCCTCGAATCCGCGATGCTCGTCAATCCGTGTCGCCTCCGGCTGCCAGCGCCGCTCATCGTCCCCGTACTCGCGCCGAAGTCCGTCGTCAAGCCGAGGAACTCGCTCGTCAGCAAGCGGTGAAGGCGCCCCGGAAGCGCTCTGAGGATTTAGTCGCGGCTATGGCGGAGCTGCACGTCGACGCGCCGGCCCCTGCTAAGAAGCCCGGTTACCTTCGTCCGACGGCGGCCCGTGGCGGCTCCTGTCCGCGTAGCCAGCCGAAAGAGAAGGCCCCCGCCAAGTCCTGCCCTCGAAGTGCCCCAAAGAAAAAGGCTCAGCCGAAGAAAGATGCTCCCGCTGCCAAGTCCAACGCCAAATCCACGAAAGCTCCGGCTAAAGCTGCCACCACATCTCGCAAGGGTCGCAAATAGGTCTCTTCTTTGAGTTGTAATTGATTGTTGTTGATTTATATATAAAAATTGATTGGACTTTGATAAAAATTTTATAGTTCACGTTGCATGGTAACATTGAATACAAGTTAAAGTCACAATCCATATAAGTCACAGATAAATCAACAGCCACACATTATAATATTCAAACTACTCATCAAGCTAGAATTGGGCACGAGGCGTAGAAGGCGAGTCGGTGTCGCGATTCGACAGATTCAGTCGGGCCATAGCCACTTCGGGGGTAAAAACTGTAGAGGGTCCAGCCGTAGTAGGCCGCGGCAGTGCAAGCAGCTCGTGCAAATCATGATTGTTCGGCAGGGTAATGTAGGTATGTTCGCCATCGTGGGTAACATTAACGACCATGCCGGGCTCCAATGTCCTGACGGCGATCATACTGGTTTGTGCGGCCTGATAAGGCGTGAGACCATCGCTGAGATCGACGGTCCAGACCAATGCGCCGACTTGGATAAGTTCATATGACGGATGGAAGACGGCTTCGAGGGGGACCTGGTGAAAAGTGCCGGGGAAGTCAAGGCAGTGGATCCGAATCTGGCCATCGGGAAGTGTATTTCTGATGACGCCGCGGAGATAGTTCTGAAAATAGTCGTTTTATATAATAAACAAAGCTATACTGGTCTTACATTATCATGACGGAAGACAACACCGATTCCAGGGGAAATTTCATCCTCCAAAAGTGCCATCTCATTACAGAAGTCCGGGTTACTGTAGCGTCGTCGCATGATTTCTGTGAGCATGACAAGACGAACGCCCGATTCGAAGTCACGGATATAGATGGCCCTGATGCTGCTGATACCGACGACGGTGGCAACGTAGACTTTCTTCGGTGGCAAAGGAGTCGGACCATAGGTCAAGTAGCGATTGTGGTCTTGGCGATTGATCACATTCCATTCGTTGAGCTCATTCAAGGCTTGCTTGAGGCGGGCTGCATGTCTTTCGGGAAGGTCAAGCAGGAGGGAATCAAGGAAGGAGTTGTCACCAACTGAAAAGGGTGTCAAATGAAACACTAATGTTGTTAACATGAAGCAATTCCCACCTTCAGTAGCCAAAACCATATGCGGCGGCGTCTTCGACAACACAAACACCAGCATGCGTAATCCAAACCACAAATCCTTGACCGTCAAAAACTTCGAATCTTCGCGAAAGGCCAAACGGCAGACGAGAGCCAGCGCAGTACGGTACTCGCCCTGGGTGAACTTGCTCGGCAACGCATAAAGGAGGCAATACGGCACAACCGCGACGGCACCGACATCGATGGCAAGGACTTCAGCTTCCTGTTTAGCCTTGCTGACAGTGAGGATTTCGACCCGGCAGACATGTTTCAACTCTTCGATGTACGCAACGGCAAATTTGCCGACCTTGATTGCGGGCGGGGGCACAGTGGTCTCCGGCTTCGCTGAAATCATCATTTTCAATGAGTGAAGTCAATTAGTTTCAAAAGTGACTCACCCGAGAAAGGCTGTCCCATCGGCTTCGTCGAGAAGTAGTCATGAACTTCTTTGATAAGTCTCTGGGCCGTTGTAGAGTTCAACTGGATCGCAAAGACCTTCTGTTTCGCGTTGATGTAGCAAATGTTCCCTGTGACGGCGCAGGGCTGGAACTGTTCGACGTAGGTTTTGGTACGGTAATGCAAAGAAAAGATACGAGGGAGAATCGTTTGAATGAGTCTCCTGAAACAGAAACCGAGGTAGTAATATATATAAATATATATATATATTTTAATCGAAAATGATGATAAACTTACTCTTCTTCCTCCAATCCTTCGATACTCGGAACAGCTTGTGACGACATTAGCCGCGTAGAAGCACTACTACCAGCCATGGTCGTTTCAACAAGAGCAGAGGTGGCCAGTTGTGACCAATCGGCTTACTCGAGCGAGAGAGTCAGCCCCGAATTGCAACTGCTCGCGCGACCCTAAAACGGTCCAATAACGAACACACTACACAGTAATCCTTTCGGCTAAACCCAGAAACACCGACGCCATAAAAACCGTGGACACCACGATGGAAACTCCAAATACCCAAAAATCGAACACATCATATCATTGTTTTATTATATAAAACTCAACAACTTATTTTAAAAACAAAACATAAAAGAACTAATGAAATCCAAAAACATAAATTAACCCTCACAACTTGCTCATATCCTAGTCACGCTTGTCAAAGACCGGGCGAACGACTTGATTGATAAGGACCTGGTTGAGGGCATTGAAGAGGACCTTCTCATCGAAAGACAAGGCAGTCTGGTGGGCAAGAAGATCGTGCAGCTTGAAGTAGGCAGCGAGCTTGGGGAAAGTTCCGGCTTCGGTAAGATGTTGCTGGGCATTCGTGATGACAGTGCTGAGAGCGGTGGAGTTTCGGGGGGTAATTTTCTAAAAACACAACTATGTTTGGGTCAAGGAAGTGACATGAAAACACACCGTCGAATTCGAATCAATGATCTTGACCAACTGATCGGCAAGACTATCGCCATCATTGCCGCCATCGGACGTTTCGCCTTCAATCGACGGCAACTGCCCTTCACCAGCGACACTTCCATCCCGCTCAAGCTGCGGAGGCGGCGATACATCCGATTTCGTCAAAACAATGATGGTGGTCGCAGGAGAGTTGGATCGAATCGGACTCAAAACCGGCGGGGCTTCGTTCTGTTGCTCGAGGCCCTGACTTTTGGGCGCGGGACGGTTGTTGTTTTCCTGGGAAACACGCGGATGGCCGACGCTTTGAGGAGCGTTGTTCTTCAGGTACTTCTCATAAGTAACTTTGACAGCAGTCCTGGGAACACCGAGGGCCTTCTGAAGCTGGGCATTGTCCGGAATCGTCATAGGCCGGGATCGCTTGGCAACCTTCGGCGTGGCGTCTTCCGAGCGACGCTTTTTGTTCTGCGATGCCAGAGGCAGCATGGTCGGCGTGGGGATCATCGAGGCAGAGTCCCTGTAAAGAAAAGTATATAAAATATATAAAAACCAAGACGGATATTACCTGTTTTTCATCGGGGAAGCGAGAGCCGGCTTGGGGTTGCCCGACTGTTGCTCAGGATCGGGCGTGGTGGGCGCGTTGACTTGTTTACTCATACTGAAAGTAAAGAATACATATATATAAGTAATCAGCATGGATAACATACGCAATTGCCTGCTGATACCAAGCCGTAAAAACGGGCAGCAACGGATTGTTGTTGTTCGAACTAGCGCTGAAAAGCGAAGTCATCAAAAGTACAGCCAGCCGCAGGCGACGCAGGACCTCCCGCAACGAAAGGGTGCTAAAACGAGGAGGAAGCAAAACTTACAGATATTCCGCGTAAAGCAGCTGCAGCTGCAAGTCCACGTTGTTGATGATGGAGCCCCTGCAAATCATAGCTTTAGAATGACTTCTAAAAGGACTGAAACCAACCCAAAGCCGTCATCAAGACGATTGGTATCGCTCACGGCAGCCGTCGGCGAAGCCCCGTCCGAAGAGATCTCTGGCTGTTGCGGGTTTGGATCGCCCATGGCGTCGGTGTCGGTGGAAATTGTCGAAACCGAGCTGAAAAGCAGGATAAGATAAGCGTGACGTTCCCAGATTGCGAGAGAGACACGACATCGATGTCGAGTGAGGTTGGATTTACTAAAGCGGGGCCGAAAAACTCACTCTCGCTCACTGGGCTCGCGCGAGCCAGACGGAGTCAGCGATCCATCCTCTCGGTCGAGAGTACCCGCGGCATTGGAGGAGACTGGACGCAAGTTATCCGCGGTCTGTACAGGCGTGATCTGGCTGTTAGTGCCGGGATTGACTCGCGCCGATGTGCATCCAGCCGCGCCGGTCTCCCTCGGGTTCAAGACATCGTCGAGTCGGCCAAACTTGTACGTGTGTCTTGGCGCTTTGTGGTCGTACACCTTCGACACGATGCCGCTGTCGTAATAGTACCGGAGGGAACGAGACAACTTGTCAAAGTTCATGTTCGGCCTATGCTTGTGTCTGCCCCAGAGGTAGGCGAGTTCCTCGGGTCGAAGGATCTGAAATTTATATATAAATTCGACTTATTTTGAAAAAGCTAATAGCGATAACCCACCGTAAACATGCCTCTGGCCTGATCCCACCATTGAATGATTTGCCAGTAGTTGTCATCCTTGAGCAGTTCGTACAGGAATTCCCACAGGTGAAGATACTCGCCGGGTCGACGGTGAAAGTTGTGATCGGGCAGGTCGATGGTGTAGCGATTGATTCCGGGGGTTCCGGCATTGAGGCACATTAGGTAAGCTTGCTGGAAGGCATTGAAGTCGATGCTGGGGAGCTGGGACATGGTCTGAAAGGCAATATTGAATAAGGATGTTCAAAATGGCGGAAAATCAGGCTCGTCGATTATGACACAAAAGTTATGAAACTGTACGAAAAAACAAAAGCACGCTCACGAATGCCTCTTCCGCATGCCGCTGGTTCGCACACTGAGAGAGGCTGGCAGCTCGGAATGCAGGCAGTGCCAGAGCGGGTATTTCGTGATCGAGCGGTTTGGGTTTTGCCACGACGTTCGAAAATCAACACAAATACACGCAGGGCAATTTTTACACGGCCGACAAAATAGGTGAGACGGCGAAAAGTGGGTACCGTATGAAAAAGTGTGCAAAAACAATTCAAAAATTGTGCGTGGACCCTCGGCAGGCGGCAGTTTCAGCACCGGCGAGCGCGCCAATGCATTTTGGCCGCCACCTATTTCGTCTTTTGTCAGTTTTTTAATTTTTAATTTACAAGCACTGTCCAGAAAATTGCGAGTTTTAACCAAAAGACTGTTGAGCTCTATTGAATTAAACGGTTAAAATTTCAAAACACCTTTACGTTGACAGTTCTATAATATTTGCTTAATTTGTGGCAAGAAGTTTGCAATAATTGACCAGATTCGTCGCCATCAGAATCCAATATCTTTGCAAGTTTTTGTGCCTCCAAGTGTTTTTAGACTATTAAAAATGTCAAACTACTCGTTTAATCTGGCGTAATGCTGCTCAAAATCGGTACTTTTTGAGACTGGAGTCAGTCAGAGTCTGAATACCGTCTCAGAATCCGATAGAAATCGAAACAGAATCCTTATTTATGTCACGTCGACATTGAAGTTGTTTTGACAGCCGTATCTTTGGAATGGTTAAAATTCATTAAGAAAGCACTGAAAACGGTATAGATCAAAAAAATCATACCATAAAAGGCTGTGACAGTTGTGTCTTTTGCCTGTTTTAACCGTATTTAGCTTGTTTCTTCTTGTTTTCTGAACTTAGTTATTGAGTCAATTACTCTCATTAAGTTAACATTGATTTTGACACAATTCAGAAAGTTCTAAGGTTTCTGGAGTATGGATTTTTGGTTTTTTTGGTACCGTCAATTTTTTGGTTATTTACCCTGCAGGTATCTCTAAAGGAGTCGTCGTCGCCTTTACCAACTTTGTCAGTAACGGTGCAAGTTTACTGATCAGTGGAGTCAGATTTTGAATACCTTGTCTTATGAAGTTTCAAGATACTTCAGGTTCTTCCTCCTCGTGCTCATGTTTTCTAGGTGTCAAAGTTTTGTTTTTTAAATTTTTTTTATTTTGCAAGAACCATGTTTTTGTCTCAACTGTCAGGCGCATTTCATCAATAGTTGTAAATAATATCCAAAGTTATAATTGTGCACTTTTATGGTGTATCGAAAACATGTGAGCACGGACGTGTCAGCCATGCGTTTCAGCTCGGTGTTGCCTCAAAAGCTCATTCAATAGCTTTCCTTGAGGTAAACAATTCGAGCTGCAAAGAATAGAAGATAGGCGTGGTGAGAGAATAATAAGGAAAACATTCGCGACTCTCGGTTTCCTCCTCTTGTAGGATGTTTTTATCGGCCGTTTGGCTCACTTTCTTCTCGTTTCCATTCTGACCGAAGGCGAGAATTCCCGACCTTTGCTCGACAGCACCGCCTCAAGGTCTATTGAGATGCCACTCGCGGTTCATGGAGTGAAAATACTTGTGTTTTTATACAACTTTCACAGCTGCATGCAGGCGTGTTCGATTCGACGAAAGGTCATTGGGGGTCACAAGCGGACACGCCACTTCCCTTTGCTTTGTTTGCCTGCGGTTTGTTCCACAACTGTTCCAAAAACAGCTTGCGCTAGCGGTACAACACAGCCAGCTATCCGCGCTCTGTCACATCGCCGCTGCAGCGAGCGCGTCTTGAACACAGCCGTGGCTATGTTAGTCGTCTTGCGCTCGAGCGCGCCTCTTCCTCTTGTTCTAGAACGTTCCTGACCGCTGGCGGGCCGTAACGCAACTTTGCATAAATATTCCCAGAAAAGACGCGCGAGGTGTGTCTCCCCTGCACTTTCCAACGTAGTCAGTCAGCAGATCATGCGTTTTCAAAAATCACTTTCCGTCTTATTATCCATTTACCCCCGGGGCCTATTCTATTTTCCTCTCGCCTCGCCGACAGCCCGCCTGCCTCGAACGGCCTTACCATTTGTCGCGGAAATCACATCACGTGGGGCGTGTCTAGTGTATTTTTTCCGCAAGTTGGGACCGCGAACATGTGACTCGATGTATTGGCCGGCTGTTTGGGTTGACTGATGTTGTGAAGAGTGACCGCTCAACGTTGAAATCGGTTTATACGTACACTTGCTCTGATTAAGGTATGCGAACAGGACAGGCCAGCAGTTCGAATTTCCTCGCACCCTGCCCTGATGCAATGGGTTGTTTCCGTTACATTCGGGTATCTTTCATCTTGCACCTACAGCGAGGGGCAGTCCGGCTCAATTGCCTTTCGGGTGTCACGCGGTTTGCTTCTATCCGCCGGCTCAGCGCTGTTATGGCTTTCAGAATGCTTATTATAATAGTTTTTCGGGATAATTGCACGGAAGTGTTCATTTTGAACATAGCGAAAATGTAAAAATAGCTCTTTATTGCCGTCTTTGAGAAGTTTATTACATTTGCACAGCAATTTGGCTTTACAATTGTTGTTTGCGCACTGTCACTATCCGAGGAATGCTAGCTACAAGCCAATTGCTGTGAGTTTAACTGTTTAAACTTCAATTTGAATGTTTCTAAGTGTAGCTATAACTTTATTATATATAATTTATATCAGAATGCTGCAAAGTAGCAGAACCCAAATAACTGTCAACACCTGCGACTTTCTTAGCACCGTAGAATTGTGCTTTTGGGTTTCTAAAATAGAAAGTCTTTAGCCTCGTAGCTTCAGAAAGGGTTTGCCTCCTCACGTTTTTTTGTTTTTCGCAGCGAACACCCGGTGCGTCAGGCAGGCCGGCCGGCCCTGAGGCTGACCCTTTGCAGGCGCTTATTTTCCTCCCTCGTGCTCTCCATTTTTTGGGTGCTTCAGTTGAGGAAGGACTGCAAAAAGCATCTTTTTCCCCCAAACAACGGTCGCGCTGGTTTAGCACTCCGACTTGGAACTCACATGATCGCCGATGCGAGCGCAGGCTCATTCAATTCGGCGCGCCCCCCTCCATGTCAGGCATCTGTACCGTCAGCCTGGTGTCAGTGTCATAAATACGAGGAACATGTAACACGTGGCGACTTTTGAATTTTGACTAGAAGTCAAACTGTTTACGCGACTCAGGGTTCTTATCAAAGCTGTTTTTTTGCATTTTGGGTGCTCATTAGTTCATGCATAAATGCATATACTTTTGCAGGAAGTATCTCATTCACATGTTTTACGCTTGATAGAACTGTTATAATCTGCTTAGAATCGTGTTCGGATGCTGGCTTAATGTTTATTCTAAATAAGAGCTGTATCCGAAAAAAGACGTGATGTATTAATCCCGTGTGAAGTTTTTTCGCGACGTGTAATGTTATTTTAATCCCATATTAAATGACTTTCTTTACAGAACCGATTTTACCAACAACTACCCCATCAACAACATCATGAACACCACCACCAAAGCCCTCAAGAAGAACAACATCCTTCTGGACCCCGAACTCGAGGCTGAAGTCCGCTTCGCCAAGGAGAATGGTCTCAGCGTTCCGACCAAGCTTGCTAGCGATATTGCTCGCGAGAAGGAGGAACTGGACCAAGCTATCATTGCTTGTAAGTGCTACTTTGCATACATTTTACATGTGACTTTTATTTATTACTTCCTTGCAGGGGTTGAATCCGAAACGAAGACCGGCAAGAACACCAAGGCTGCCCGCAAGGCTCGTAGCCGTGGCGTCAGCGGCTGCTCCGGACGCAAGGATGGCAACCGCTTCGACTACGGTCTTGATTGCATTGACTTCGCCTATGAGTCGAACCCCGTCAAGGATGAGGCCGACGAATCCTCCGATGAGGACGACGAGGACTACTTCCAGTTCGATACGGTCGTTGTGTCCAACGAACCCAAGATTCGCAGCGCCATCGACGACTACTTCGCCAATGGAAACGTCGAGGAGGCTGTGGTTAGTCATTTGTTTACCTTCCCTTCACGTGTTTCGCGTGTGTGTGTCATTATTTACATCATATGTGTTTTTGCAGGATTCTATCGACAACTACGCTCTCACGAAGGAGGTTATTGCCAAGGCCACGAAGCAGCTGATCGAGTTGACGCTGAATCATGGCGTCTCCAAGGTCAAGGCTACCTCGCTTCTCCTCGGGAAGCTTCTGGAGGCCGAGCGCGCTACGGTCGATACCATCGTCGATTCGTTTGAGGACATCTTTGGGGACTTCAAGAATGTCGTCGTCGACTTCCCTAATGCTCCGAAAATCTTCGAGCATCTGCTCGCCCGTCTTGTTTACGATGAGGTCGTCGAAGTCCAGGATCTCCAAAAGCTTCGCGTCCGCGTCACGGGCTTCGACAAGCTGATCGAGCAGATCTTCAAAGTCACAATGGGCTACGTGCGCAACCCGGCTGTGCTCCGATCTCTTTTCGAACCCACGAACGAAGAACCTCTCTACGTCATCGATAGTCACTTTGTGAACATCCTTCGCGAATACGCCACGAGTCTCGACAAGGACAATGCTGCCTGTCGCGTGCGCAACCTCAAAGTTCCGCACTACAGCCACACCTTCGTCTTCCAGACGCTCGTCTTCGCCGTCGACAAGAATCGCGACAACCACATGCTAAACATGGTCAATCTGCTTAAATACATGGTGCAAAACGGCTTCCTCACCCTCACCGCCGTCACATCTGGCTTCCAGATGTTCTTCAACTCATTTGATGATCTCGCTTTCGATGTTCCCTTGGTGTTTGCCTCCGGCAAGACCCTCACCAACTTGGCTTTTGAAGCCGGAATCATCGATCGCACCACCCAGGACAAAGTCCCATCGGAGCCCGTCCCGGTCCAAGTCAGCAAGCGCATCTCGGCCTACACGGATGACACCGACATGGGCATTGGTTCCATGAGTAGCACGGCTAGCAGCGATGAGGAAGCTGCTGTCAAGAAGGAGTTCAAGAAATACCATGGGGAAAACGGTATCTCGCCGGTTGATTATAACCATACGGTTTATTAAGTTTCTTACGGGTAATCGCGATTTGATATCGCATTTATCCGTTATGTTTATATTGTACATAATCCCAATCTAAATTATCAATTGTTCTTTATCGTTACTTGCTACGGCTCATATTAGCCAGTTATTCCGTTAGCTACGAGCATCTCAAGTTGAACGTCCTCTATTTTGATTACTCATTTTAGCTAATAAGGTTATTATCGCCCGATATTCCCTCATTATCTAGTGCAATTGTTTCATTAATCAATATTTGTTGTGATTATCAGCTGCTTGATGGTAGCTACTCCGATCTTTTCCTGATGCATTGCAATGGGTACCCTCAAAAGCTAATTACTGACGGTTTTTTTTTTGATATTTGCGTCTTGACGAGTACCCGTTGCAGTTATACGTAGTTACACAACCAGGACTTTTAATTATGTTTTAAATTGTAAATATTTAAACTTGAAACTGATTAATTCCTGGTTTATTCCCGCTTTATTACGCAGTACTTTATACTCTAGATCAGTTAAATAAGTTTATGTAGTATTTTTGTTTGCCTTTATAATCTAGTGGTGATAATAAACCATGTGCAAACAATCTGTAACGTTGGTGACATTATGAGACATGATGATGACTTACATTGATGTTTACAAGGAAAAAGAAGAGCAAAGGTTAGGGAGATCCTTGAAATGTTATGCAAAAAATTGTTTGAACAGATGGATTTTTAATAGGACGATTCCCTTATACTTTCGTCACTGAGCACACGGAAGACGGAACTTGATAATGACCAAAGCGCTGAAAACTGAAAGCACATAGACGGATTTGTGATAAGGAGGGAGGTACAACTGCAGACTGAAGCACAGAGTGCTGCTGAAAGCGAACAGTGATAAGCGCACAATGCTTTTCAGTATAAAAAAGACGATTAGGCAAGTTTCAGCTACATTGCGGTGAGCCATTAATGATGATTGTGACCCATCGTGGAAGGTGCTCTTTATAATAATGATGATTTTTTACAGGGTATGGCTTCCAACACTGCTTTCGCGCTTCTGGCGCTCGTCGCCTTCGGCGCTGTTGCTGAGGGGATCATCCGGTGAGTATGAATTCTTTAAAATGAAGCATAATGATTAAAGATGTTGGTTTCAGTGTGCCGATGACCAAGGTCACCCACCCCCGTAAGGCTTACAAGAACAACTTGGTTGCTGAGCTGTTGAAGCAAAAGTACGTCAAGGGCCACAAATTCAGCAACCTCGCCTACCAAGAGGGCCTTAGCGACTTCGAGAACGCTCAGTACTACGGTACCATCACTCTTGGCACCCCGCCCAAGAACTTCAACGTTCTTTTCGATACCGGTTCCTCCAACTTGTGGGTCCCTTGCCACGGCTGCCCCATCACCAACATCGCCTGTGACTTCCACAACCAATTCGACTGCAGTGCTTCTTCCACCTGCACCAGCACCGAAGAGCCCTTCGCCATCCAGTATGGTACCGGCTCCATGGAAGGCAAGGTCGTCGATGATGTCGTCTGCTTCGGCTCCGGCACCTCTGGATACTGCACTGACAAGACCCAAGGCTTCGCTTGCGCCACCAAGGAACCCGGACTTACCTTCGTTGCCGCCAAATTCGACGGTATCCTCGGTATGGGTTGGGACACCATCTCTGTTGACAAGCTCGCCCAGCCTATGGACCAGATCTTCAACAACACCGCTATCTGCAAGAACCAGGTCTTCGCCTTCTGGCTTAACCGCAACCTCGATGGCAACACCGTCGGTGGTGAAATGACCCTTTGCGACACTGACCCGGCCCACTACACTGGTGATATCGCCTGGGAGCCCCTTACCGCCACCGATTACTGGCGTATCAACCTTGGTGGCATCACCATCAAGGGCAACCAGGTCACTGGCTCCATCGCCGCTATCGTCGATACCGGTACGTCCCTCATGGCTGGTCCTACCGACCAGGTTAAGGCTATCCAGAAGGCTATCGGTGCCTTCGAGATCGTCAACGGAGAGTACGAAGTCCTCTGCGAGTTGATTCCTCTCCTCCCCACCGTCACCTTCACCCTTGGTGGCAAGCAGTTCGACTTGGCCCCTCAGGATTACGTCCTCAAGGTAAGTTAAAGTTACTGATAAGCACTCCCTTTGACGTACTATCTGTGTAAACGTCCTTTCCTGGAGAAGCACATTCTCCGTGTGATGCAACTTGATTTAATCATCTGATTACAGATCACCGAACAAGGCGTCAGCGTGTGCCTCTCTGGCTTCATGGGTATTGACATCCCTGCCCCCAACGGTCCCCTGTGGATTCTTGGTGATGTTTTCATTGGCAAGTACTACTCTGTCTTCGATCATGGCAACAAGCGCGTCGGTTTGGCTGTCGCCGCCGCTGGCAAAAACTAAATAATTTTTGTTAATCTTTGATTTAATTTTTCGAAAAGCAAATTAAGATAATAAATTAAGTCGATCTGTAGAATCAGAGAAAGGGGAAGATTCAGACATATCAATCAAGAAAAGGAAAATGTGAAAAAACGTGAGATGATCGGGATGCACATCCCACACACGGCTGACTGCCCATTTTCAAACGCTTTCACAGGATGACCCCGTCATTCAACGTTAAAATCTCTTTTAGAAAAAAGTACTTGACGTTTTTTCGACTCTTTTGTTTTCTTTGCATCAATATTTCTTTTTGCTTCCGCCATAAATGTACATCGACGATAGCCTTTCGGAGAAAACTATGAACATAAAAAAACGAATTTGGTGGGATACAACAGGAATAAAAAAACATACATGCAAACGACATTTTGTTTAGGATGGGAGATGTCCGGTATTGTTCAACCCTAAGAACCGGGAGAAGGTGTCGTTCATTGCATTCTATTCTGTTTTCTATCCCCATTCCTGCAACGATGCTCAGGAAACCAAGTGCACCGCTCAAGTTGTCGGAATCTAGGTGATGACCTATTAGATGACTGCTCCGACAGGTGCCGCCGGACAGACCGCCTTTCCTGCAATCAAGCCTGCCCGGAGGCGGTCACGGCTGCCTACCAGAGCCGACGCGGGAGCTCGTTCTGCGCACAATACGCTAGTTAATCACCGTTTACTCGCTGTATCGCCACAAAGGGTGATCCATCGCAGTAAAAATACACCACCGTCCACGGCGAAATAGCATTCATATTCTCTGAGAAGCGCCGAAATCGGTCGGCTACAGGGTGCGTGAAAAAATGGCTCTTCTTGGGGCTATATGTGTGTTGGCTTTATTAGGTGGTACTTTTGCTGCTGACCATTTGGATAAGGATTTGGATTCAGGTAAGCTTCTTTCAATAACTGTTAATTATAAACTTTTATCTTGAAAATTGACATTATTTAATACTAATATCCCCAATTATGTCATAATTGCCCCCATTTCAGCTCTCTGCGAAAACCGTCTCAGCGCATTCCTTGTTGCCGATAACACAGGGGTGAATAGCGAGCCTTCGCGCACTTTCGCCAATGTGACCGAGGAACAATGCCGAGAGATCTGCACCAACAATCGCGATGCTGATGGTCGTCTAGTGCTTTGCACCAGTTTCAGCTACGATCATATTGACTTCACATGCGCTATCTACAAGAAGAAGAGCTCTCCTGATGGCACCCTCGAGCGTGTTGCCGTTACTGGCAAGCGTTATTTCGAAAAGTTCTGCCTTGACGGTATGTCTTTCTTTCTATTCCATCTTTACTATTACCCATTATCAATTATCTTCCAGAATCCGCTTCAAAGGATTGTGCCAACCGCGCCTTCGGTCGCGTTGACGATAGCCTTTTGACCGGTTACGCTAAAGCCACTTCCGTTCACGCTACATTGGAGGGATGTGTTAACCAGTGTCTCAATGAAACTGCTTTTAAATGCAAAGTATGCCATAAAACTTTTTGTTTCACATTAAAATTTTTATGTACTTATTTACAGTCCGCCATGTACTTCCATGAAGAAGGAGAGTGCATCACCAACTATGAATCCGCTGCTTCCAAACCGGAAGATTTCGGCCCGCCGGAGGATGGTGACCGTGTCATTTACATTGCTAATGGCTGTCTTCCTAAGCCCGTCAAAGAAAAGAAAACTGGAGCTAGCAAGAAGAAGTTGGTTCAAAAGAAGAAGAGCAAATTGGAGAAGTTGGGCAAGAAGAAGGTGGTCATCCAGGAGGTTACGACGACCGAAGCTCCCGCTGAGTCTGCTGAAGTTGAAGAATCGACGACGCCTGAAGTCAATGCTGAACAGGAGCAAGTCGAAGAGGCTACCACTGCTGTTGTTGCTGAAGATGAACAGTTCAAGACCTTTGAAGCTGTGAACCACCCGAAGGATATTGCTTCCAAGCTTTATGGCGCTAAGCAGTTGGTAAGTTATTGTCATTATGTTAACAGAGTTGATAATACTGTTTGTACTTTCAGTCCGAAACCAACGGTACCATCGAGGTCGATGACAGCCTTGTTGAAAACTCCACCAGCCCGGCTGAGGAATCCAGCGAAGACGCAACTGAAGCTACCGAGGCTGCTGAAACCACCGAAGCTGTTGAAGCTACCACTGAAGCTGCTGAAGCCACCACCGAAGCTGCTGCTGAAGACACCGAAGATGAGGAAGAATCTGAATCTGAAACTTCTGAAACTGAAACTGCTGATGAGACCGATGATTCTACCTCAGATGATGAACCTCTTGTCGCTGAATCCGAATCTGAAGAGGCCACCACTTCCGCCAGCACCAGCAACGCCCCCATCGAATCCACTGACATCGTTATCCGCGTCGATGAAGACACCAACGGCCCTATTGTCCAGCAAAAGCCTGAAGAACCTGAAGAAAAGAGCTCTCTGAAGGCCAAACCCGTCAAGGAAGGCACCACCAAGCAACTCTCCATCCAAAAGCTCGTCGTCCCTGCCGAAGTCCGTGAAGAAGACAACTACTTTAGCGAGTGGGCTGAATGGACCCCCTGCACCCAACCTGGTGAGCGCAAGATCCGTCGTCGTAAGTGCCTCGACCTCAAGAAGTGCAAGGGTGCCCTCATGCAGGTCGACTGGTGCCCCCGTAACCTCCCCGTTGCCTCCACTGAAGCCCCCGATTCCGCCGAAGCCGGTCCCGTCGGTCCCGTTCGTGAACCCCTGCCCGTCGCCAAGACCGACGAAGGCTCTCCCCCTGGCATCCTTCCCGAACAACTTCCCCGCAAGAAGCTGAAGCCCCTTCCCGCCGGTGCCCCCGGATCCGCCGACGACATTTGGTCGCCGTGGCTCGGCGTCTGTCAGGTGCGTGAATTAACGGTCTTAATAGGGTCAACGTCTTTAAATTCCTTAATTCAATCTCATTTCATTTCAGCAATTCGCCAGCACTCAACCCTGTAAAAATAATGAACAAATTGGATTTGAATCCCGCGAATGCATTGCCAAAGATCCGAAGAAATGCAACGGTCCGTTCTTCCGGTACTGCACCATTGTCTGCTAATTTATTGCACTTCCGATACCAGATGTCTGACAGACACAGAATCCGGACTATGATGGGTCATATTTTTTAACGTAATAAACAGTTTTTAATATAAAAAAAATATTTATTTTGAAATAAATGACACTTTTATTTGAATTTGACCAAAAACTCAATTGAGAAATTTGAAATACTGCATTCAATGTTATTTATTGATTGATAAATGACACGAAAAGAAACACATAGATCATGGTTGTAAGTGTTGGCGGCGCATTCAAAAAAAATTATGCTCGTGTCGGATCAGATAAGTAAAAACATTATGTCATAATTATGCCTTGTCTAACAATAGCAATTCGAACCTTGGTCATTGCACTACACGCAATCAATTTCTGCAAAAAACTAATTATTCTATACCCACTTATCAGATTCTCTGTCCATATAAACACAATTATGGTACTGGACCAAAAAAGTTAGCCGTCTCAGCACCCTCTTCTCATTTTTTACACGTCTCATTAGCACACCCAAAACGGAAGTTCCCGGTGATCGCTCAACTTGAAGTGTCAAAGAATAAAGCAAAGCGTTCGCACTTTTAGTGTATCCGATTCTCGGTCAACAGTTGTTGTTGATTTCAGGCTGCGCAAGACTTGGTGGTCCGTAGTTCTTGGTCGTGAGACCGGAAACCAACGAAAGGTTATCAGGATAGGACGTCAGGGTTGCTGCTGCCTGCGCCTGGAAGTCCTAAATTGCCATTTTATCGCTGTTTCAAACTTTTACTTGCATTTATTTACCGTAGTGCAAATGACAACAAGTGTTTGTGACCGATCAAAACAGAAAGAATCTAATCCAAACTGCAAAGCATTGCAATTCTATCACCTTTATTTGATTGATCGTTTAGCACTTTGACTTGTAAAAAACTGCTACGAAAATAAGTGGCACAGAGAAACGTGTATCTGGATGGATAATGGTATAAAGTGACGTTCAATTTGCGTGTTAGTTTTTATAAGCCATTATTTTTCTGACCTTAGTTAAGTGAAAATGAATCAAAAAATGTAGCTTTAGGGCACAGGAGATGTAGCCATTGTTTTAGGTGTGGCTATTCGGTTGGAGTTACCTGCAATGTCAAAAAAAGACTAACCTCGCAAGTTGGCCCCTTTGATAAGGTGATGCTCATTCCCAATGATGAAATGGTTGACCCAAAGTTGAAATAAACAAGATGCAAACTCAAAACAGACGATTACCTTAGGCGTTTAACAGTTATATTAATCCAAAATAACGTTGCTAAACGACCAAAGAAACCGCCAGCCTCGACCGCCAAAAACCGCTGAAATGGGATGGACTGCTTTCCTGCTGAAACTAAAACCTACTGATCGTCGGCAGACTCGACCGACCTGATATGGATGGGTTGGAGAGGGCGGAAAGTTGGGAGCCGTATAAATATAAAAAACACACGCGCAGTAGGGCGCTCCCATCAGTGGGAATACAAAGGCCGTCGGAGGCGACCTCACACAAAAGTCATTGCTCTGGGGTGATAATCTACTTCTCGCGGACAATGCAGATTTGTGCTGCAAACATGCAGGAAGCACTGGTCCGTGGCGATATTGAAAGGCGCTTGAATTTTTCAAATTCCTGCCTCGGCCAGGGGTATCATGGCAGCTTTTCTATCTCGCGTAACGCCCCTCCCATGTTGTTGCAACCAGGTGGTAAATTTGAGGACAACTTTTAGGCGATAAAAAATCAGAGTATATTTTTGAACTTTGAAATTTATGACGTTAATTTTGGATTTTATTTTAAAATCAAAGTTCAAAGAACATAATAATTTGCCAAAATTTACTATTCTAAGTTTTTATATTAAAAAGCCCTAATGGTCGTGTTTACCTCAAAAAGATAGATAAACAACAACTTTTCGATTAAATATGTACTCAAAAACAGAACTCACACCTTTGTTTGCAACGCATTAGCCCCCAACATTCCAAGGATAATTTAGCCTAGCTAATATGAGAGCGATCAAGCTAGCAAGAGGGGGTGGCTCAATCTTTTTGTTGCCGTTTATCGCACTCGCAGAACATCGGCTGTAATCAACAAAGTGCGTAGAGCGAAACATCCTCCTTTTCCTATCTTGTCCACATACGGTTAGTCATATCACCACCACAGTGATCCCCAGCGATTCGATAATAGGAGCGCTTTGGAAGGAGTGCAGCGTAGGTAGACCTTGTAGCAGTGAAAAAAGTGGTAAGGAAGCAAGCAAGGTATAAAATGACGGGAGAAAAAAGTGAAGAAGGGAGAAGAAGGTCGTGGCGAGATAGGGATGACGACGGATCAACCTAATGGGGGAAGACTCCGATTCAGTAATCTCTGTGGAAGGGCGAAGCAACCAGTTGGTTGGTTACTGTGAGTAGTCAAGAACACATCGAGTGTCGCTAGACTAAATTAACATCCACCTTTTTCTGACAAAAGGAAAATCTAATGCAGGTGCCATTTGCGCGAACATGGGTACCCGGCACACGGTGGGAGGGAGCAAATTTGAGCTGGGATTTTCGGCTTAGCCATTCCTTTTAGTCTTCATTCAATTTCGTGTTGTGCCGTTTTGGCTCACACGGGGTAGCTTTTTATAGTAAGGCATCTTATACTAGCAGAACTTCATGTTGTCAGAGCAACAGAATTGAAAGACTCAATTCAACATTGAAATTTTCATAGTCACTTTTTCACACAAAACAGCGTTTGCAATAATTTTGTGTTTAAATCACTTAAAACAGGTGCACTTGTTTATAATATAAATCTACCCACAACAAATCGCATCCCGCTACTGTCAAATATCCGTTGATAAGGCATCCTTGCTGCTGATCAAACTTCTTCATATGTAAATAACAATTTATACATCTTTAAAAACAAGGCAGCAAGTAATAAAACAAAAGTACATCTGTAAGCAACACGTTTTTTTCATTTAAAAAAACTCAGTAAACGTATTCATTTCGCCTATAAGTTGCTTCATGGTGTTCGACTTCCATTGGCCGGCCTAAAAATAACCCTTAATCATGCTTAACTCAAACAGTAAGACTAATTACCATTAAACCGAGCTCTCGGGATTGTGTGACCATCAGCAGGTGCCACCGTGGCTCCAGATCCAAGGCCAAACCGGGTTTGTGTATTTGTGTTATAAGATTTGTGATGACCTTCCTTCACGATTTCAACGGACTCATTGTGGATTAGCTCGGATGCGACACTACTTCTCAAGTGCACCTTGGGAAGATGGGCATAAAAGTGGCGCAGTTCCCAGGCAAAGGTGAGCAATACAACCTCCAGGGATAAAACTAAACCCCATTCTGCACAGGTTGTCACGATGTGGTTCACATACCACTACAAAGATTATAAAATTAACGTCATTGCTGATTAAATAGATTAAAAATTATCAGTTTCTAACTCGACTTACCGGGTCACCTGGGTGAAATCTCTTAATATCATCTTCCACTGTGGGTTGCGTGGGAATGTGACCATCAGCATCAGCTTTAACAAAGGGATGACCGTGTTCACAAATCATATCTGAAAGTACAATTTTGTAAGCTGCTTAGTTTTGTGATAAAAATTTGAGAATGAGAATCAAACTGCTCATTTTTATAACCTACGTAGAACTAAAGACCCAGTTGCAAGTGCGGCAAAGAATGTGCGGAAATGATTCATCCACATGGGTGTCAAGTGAGGGTTCATTGCGTAGGAGAGCAGTATTTGTCCCCAAACATAGACGGTCGAACCAAAGAAGGCTATCATGGCTCCAATAAGATGGCAAATAGGAATAGAAGTTTCCTGAAATCGCAGTTTTGATTCGCCATTGTCATAATATGGTTGTTATTACCTGGAAATTTGCAACCATACTCATTCCGAAACTACTAAAAAGTCCGATATACAGCAAAGTCACACTAGTAGTTCGCCACCACCCATTTGGCATACGCAAGTTGTGATGATAATATACTACTATTTGTCGATGTCTGAGATAAACTGATATTGCCACTAAAACTTAACCGTTAAACTGCAAAAAGATATTGCGAAACTTACAAAATACTGCGCTGAGATTTAAAAGTTGTCCAAAAACGCAACTTTCGGGTGGGTGTGTACCGCCATCACTAAACCAATGACAATTACAATAGTTTAAAACTTAAAAAACGTACCTAATATACGAAAACCATGCTTCTTCATATCCTCTCCCAACGGCAATAGCATAGCCCGTAACAAATGAGGCAACTCCAAAACCTACAGTAAGCACAGGCGCTAGCCAGATATATCTAACAGGCATTTCGATTATTCCCTACGAGTCCAGACTGTTCTAGCTGCACAAATTGTCTGGTACAGGGAATGGTATGGCCCGATCACACCCTAAAAAGGTGCTGATTTAAAGCACAAGTATAAACAAGCAAGTCAGTTGCGTGGTGAGGGCGTCAAGGAAAGGCTAGCAATTTTGGCTGGAGACGGCGTGAGACACAAAAAATTCGTGATATGCTTTTATGGTGACATTTTGATTGTAGTTTGGATTACTTTGTCATTTTGTGTCAAAGCGTGCTTGCTGATAGCGATATAAAAATGCCGGAGTTTAGTCATAGTACCACGAAATTCAAAGAATGGCTACCACGTATGGCTAAAGATCACGGATTCAGACTTCTCCGAAAAGCCCTTACACCGCTTTACACTGATTAGATGCAATTGTCCCCACAACAAACAACCAGAAACACGATCGCTTATGCGATTATGAATATTTATTTCAACAATGCGAGGGATTTAGCCTGCGCAAACCCTAACGCCGAGGCGTCAATGTTGTTTACTATGATTTGATTACAAATGAAACTTTTTTCAAACGTAGAATGGTGCAAAAGGTAAATATCGGACCTCTCTAAGCGTGACAGTCTTTCAATGGAATTTCTTTCAGTGCTGAGACGTGGACCTCTCGTTAACGGAGGCGCGACTAGGCGCGTTGTAAGCGAAAGGGTACTACAATGAGTAATTGTGATCATATTTCGCAGAGAATCGTTAGTAAAATCTCAATTTCCACCGACTTTGAAAGTCAGACAACGGCCTTTTTTGAAGTTCACAATATGCTCTTCACAATGTTTAAAAGAACTCTTATAAGGGCTGTTGTTCGTGTTTCGTCGGGTTTTCTGAGCTTTGATCAATATTTGTTGTTTTTGTATAGTTACAGGCTCAAGAAAGAAAAACATGCGCTACCTTAAGTGACCGCCGTTGTGTCACTAGGGTGTCTGTCGCGTGCGGGTTGCCATGGAAATGCGCGCTGCAGGCTTTGGGCTTTAATGCACAATGTTGTGACTTTAAGCTCAGTGGTGGCTTAAAGTACAGAAAATGTATGCTAATGATAGTGATACCACGGAAGATGATCAAACGTTATCATCGGTAGCAGGTGGGTTGAGACTTTTAAAGATCGAGTTTGACTGATAGTAGCTAATTTACGACTGACGGGGCTTCCTTTCAGTGACACCGGCAACAAAAAATGTGGCGCCTGCAGGGAAACCTCCGCCGAATATTCCAGAATCGGCTCCGGTCCCGGCAAAATTTGTCACTGTCCCGGCTGCAACTACGAAGGTGGTCACAGTTGGAGCAGGGCCGAAGAATCGGCGGAATACGTCAACGACGCCGCAATCCGGAAATCCCCCTGCAAAGCCGTCTCAGGTAATCACCCTACGCCCGACAGAATTACATGATCTGCGAGGAGACACGGAAGAATCGGACACTGACGCACCTCCTGATAAGGACACGAAAAAAGAACGACAAGCCGTCTCACAATCACAACCAGCTTCAATAGAACCGAATCGGCCAAATACAAGTGAACAAATCAAGGACAACATTTTTGAGTGCCTTCACGATTTCACAGCCGAACAGCCCGGCGATTTAAGCATATCAACTGGTGATAAGGTGACTTTGTTAGCAATAAGGTGAGGCATTAATCATCTATTGTAATCCTGCACAGAACACATAATTTGTCTCAATTTTTTTCAGACCTGATGGGTGGTGGAGATGCAAGAATAATCGAGGAGAAATTGGACTTGTGCCTAAGAATGTGCTCAAGCCTATGACATCAGTGGATGAAGCTGCAACTGAACAAACACCACAAAAACAAGAGGTTTCAAAAGAAAAGCAGGTTGTGAAAGAGGTGAAGCCAGTGAAGCCAAAGTTGGCAGAAAAGGTGTTCCCTGCAATTCCTGAAGGTTGGGATCATCCACCACAATCTAAAGTTGTTGAATTGGTCCAAGATGGCGATACTGGGCTAAAGCCAGCAAGCTATGACACTTTTAACACTTCAATTCCAACTTATCGGCTGAAGAGTATAGACAAATCAAGTATGTTAAAAATAGAACCAATTAAAACACAAAAAATAAGTTTTTAGACCACTTTGGGTATGCTTGTCATCTGTTCCCACGCTTGAGCAAATCAAACCTCGGATTTCATGATCTTTATTGGTACTGGAGTGCTGAAGAAAACGTATGACACAAAAACAATCTTTAATAATATAAACTTAATAACTTTTAGCGTGTCAAAGCTCGAAAACGAAAGGTAAAAATCTGTAAATTATTCAAAGTTCATGCTGTTGGTCCCGCAGAATTCAGCGACGGCTTTGAAGTGAACTTCTTTTTATTTGACACTCGATCAAGTACAGGACGGCAAATCGTCAGCAATATTTTCCCAGCAAGTGTAAAATTAGAATCACCATATTCAATTGCTCTATTTCGGGTTTGTTTTTCCTGACTTTCAAACAAGAATTTCAACTTCATCGATCTTCAGAATGTGTCCCACCCTTTCATATTGCGTTCTAATTACAACCTTTCCGATGTTGTTCTCCGCGCGGAGGTCATGCATCACGGCAATTTAGTGGGCTATAGTGACACCGAGCTACTGAGTAAAACTGGACACATAATCCCTAATGGCAAGATTGCGCAAGTTTTGCATAGCAACAACACAAGCTCCGGTACGACTGAAACACGGTTAATTGTTCAGGTTTCTGATATTCCTAACTTCTTGGTTCCATTTGTTGAGTAGGTCTTATTTTGAACTGTTTAAAATTACGTAAAGATTAACCCGGTCCAAAAATACACATTTCCTTGCAACGAGAAGTGCAAACAAACACATTTCTGGACCAAATCAATACCTCAAATTGATCAATGTTTGTACTCCCGACTTTTCAGCTGCTTGCCTGACGTGATGTTGTGTCATGAAAACCAATCGGTTGCTTTTGCGGGGTATCGGAACCTTCTCGCATCATACATGGCCAACCGATGGGCTGCACATGGTTCGAGTGAGTCATGGAGTTCTTTTTCAAAAAAGGGTTAAATGTCAAAGTTCTTCAGCTTGGATCAGCGAAACAACGTTAGCAACACTTCCATATGCAGTTGAAGATGAAGACCTAATGACATTGTTCATGAATGAACTTATGCGACAGCGAGCACTATCAGTAAGCATTGATAACGATAACTCATAGTTCAAAGAAATAGTTTGCATCAATTTTGCAGAAACCGACTTCGACAGAATTCCGTCGAGTCTATCGAAAGACAATTTTACCTTTAATCATGACAACGCCACTGCCGGAACGCCCGGAGGACAAACAAGAATTGCTGCAGAAGTACATATCCAGTTTGAAGAAGCACAACAACCCGGTCGAATATTTGTCAACCGTCAAATCACGCCCTCTCGATCCCTTCGACTATGTCATTGACTTGACGTCGCACCATGCGTTGGACTGATTTTTGTATGCTGACTCAATAAATGCTGTTATTTTGACTTGAAATTGAATTAAATCTATTTTGAAATTTATAGGGGTGGTTTTACATTAGTGCCAGTGGGGAGACAGCCGGCATGGCATGCCCGTCTGGCAGTGGTCAGTCATCGCCTTGCAATGGCGAAAAGTCGATACTTGAGTGCGAAAAACCACCTGGCGTGTTGGGTGTTTTTGGTTTGTGATGTCCGAAAGTTCGGAAAGCAGTTCAGTTCAGTCTCTGGGAACACTGCGCTCTTCTAGTTTTAGTTTTTATTGCGACTGCCACGTCGTGTGATTCTTTTTTTAATACAACATTTCAATAGAAAGTTGTTTTCATTGTTTTTCTTTTTTGAGAGATGAACAAAACATTGAATGCAGCTTGAAATCGATTAAAGTTTGACACGCGCACCCGCCCGGCTATGACAATCACCCTTATCCGCGCGGTTCTCCATTTCAATATCCTCTATTTTCCATTTCTACTTCCAGAAATATCGTTTTTCATTTCATAAACAAAAAGTTGAAGAAAACGCCAACCAAAGTCCGGACAAACTCGCAACGATCGCGAAAAGGTTGAAAAGAGCACAGCGCGAGACGTCGCCAAAACGCAGCAGTCCGTGTCAAACACCGAGCTTGATCTTCCCCCTGCTTGCTTGCTCGCAGCCCTATCTATCTATCTCGCTTTCTATGTTTGGTTGAATTTTTTACGAGTCCGTCGTCATCGACTGTTTTGTCCGGCGCAGGTCTTCCCTCCAGCTTTGCGTTAATCTCGTCCGCGCAATTCACAGTGTATAGCTTGCGGCGACCAAGTCAGCCTGTGGGTTTTTTTCCGCTCTCTTCCTCCTTTTCATCCCCCTTCCATTCTATCTATCGCCATCGGAAAAAGAAGAGGCAAAGGCAAACCGAGTGACCCCATACTCTTCAAGTCCACGCTGCCGATAGGCAGGCGCGGGTGTTCGCGACCACAGACCGCAAAACTGCCTGAGGCACTTACTAGTCACTGATGTGAGTTTCGATGGTTGCTCTCGTTTGGCGTGTGATGCAAACGGTTTTGCAGCATTTTGAATGTATCCCTCTTTGTCAAATTGGTCGTGGATCGTTCTTTTCACAATTTTTGGTCTCCGCTGTTTTCCCGAAATTTTCATGCAATTTCCACTGTCAAAAATGACTAACTTTTTGTAACACATCCACTTTTTTGTAATGAGATAATTCCAATCCATGTGGTCACACGGTTTAAGTTCATTTCTTAACGTGCTTTTCATTTTGTCTTCCCCGAACACGCCCCAATGAATCACAGTTTTGTCTTTCGCAAACTCGAAGAATTCGATCGAGACAAAAATTGAGAACTTTTCACTTTGCAGCGCTCTCCCAGATCACTGAAACCGCCGCCGTTCCCAGTCTTCATCCGTGATGAAGATCAAGGAAGTGCAGCATTGGGCTGAAGATGTCGGCGTCTCGACGATGCCATGGACCAATCGCGACTGGCAATGCGTCCTGAAGCTGCTGTCGAAGGTTCTCGCCGACGAATTGACTCACCGGTAAGCTTATTGTTAATTCTGTTTATTCACGTGCCTCTAACGCGTTTGAATCAGCCAAATACTCATCGTTATATTTTTAGGAAAAACAAAGACGAAAACGGTGAAATCACCTTCAAGATTTCTTTCAATGCGGTATGTTTTTCTGATTCCTCGTTATTTTATCAATCATGAACAATTTCCAGCTGCTCGAAATTGCTGAAGACGTTCTCGGCATCCCACAGCTCGTTTCCGAAGAGGATCTGTCAATCCATTACCCAAATGTTTACCTAGCTTTACTAACATACATGCTCAGCATGAAGCAATCCCTCAAAGGCATCGATCCAAGTAGGTTTATCTTGCCGGCCATCTATATATAGCATTGTTTATGTTTCAAATGGTTTGTTTTGCAGAGATTATCAAGGACTCGGTCGCCCCTAAACTCCTCTTCGAAGCAAAGACCAGCGCTGACGCACCGCCGAACTGTGTTGCCTGCGGGCTTTATGCGTTCCTCGTCGAACGGGTCGTCGTCGAACGGCAAGTCTGGCATCGCCGATGCTTCGTCTGCGCAACGTGTAACCACCAGTTGTTCCGTGGCGCCTATCGATCGATCGCCGATGGCAAGTATGAGTGCATCGAGCATTTCGCTGTGAAGATATTATCGAAATACGGCGGCAGTGGCGATAGCAGCGACTCGGGGCTTGCATCCGTCAATGGATCGATTTCGGGAACATTGAAAGTTTCTCCGGTTAGCAATGGGTCAGCCGATGTGTCGAATGGCGTGTCAAAGTTGAATCTGAATGGGTCAAATGGATCTGTGAAAGCGAGAGTTCCGCCACCGAGGCCTCCGCCGCCGTGCGCGAATCGGGTCAGCGCTATTATCCAGAAGAACAGTGAAACACCACCGAAGGAAAGTGAAAGGGCTTCGATGCCGGAGATTACGTTGAAGAGTATTGATGAGGCTAATGATACCGAAAAGCTCAAAATCGAAGTGGAGACGAAGCCAATCCCACTTCCACGTACAAAAGTGGCACCATCGCCAAGTGTGTCGAAGAAGCTCGATATTGAGAAGTATCCGGATTACTTGAATCCATTCGGTGATGAGGAAGAAGAGGACGATGATGTATGTTAAACACTTTTTTGTAAGTACAGTAGTCTAAACGGTTATTTCAGACCTCCTCCGAAGACGAGTACAACAACTCCCTCAACCCGTTCGGCGATGACGACGACGACGAAGAACCCGCTCCATCCAAACCCCAACCCTCACCGCAGCCATCCGTCGCTTCCCTGGAGCGCCCAAAGACCACCCCTCCCCCTCCACCGAAGCCCCCACGCGCTTCACTGACCCCGACTGGTGCCAATGGCGGCGGCTTATTGACACCCACAGGAAGTGGTAGCGCTGATCTGCCATCACCTCTGAGCCGGATCATAACCCTCCCTCGGGCAAAGAAGACCTATCGAGCCCCGCCGCCACCAATCCCTGTCAAGCGAAAGATTGAATTCACCGAGGACAAGCATTACGAGACGCTTGAAGCCGTCGTCGATGAATTGAAGCGAGTCACCGCCGAACACGAGCGGTTGGAAACCCTTGGCCGTGGTATTGAGAAAGAATTATTGCTCACCCTTGAAAAAGGTTTGTTTTGAGCTTTATTTTAACTTTAACCAGTTGCATCGATCCGATTCCCCTGCAGATTCGACCATTGAATGGAAGAAGAACAAAAACGTCGAAGAATGGATTGGTCTCGTTGAACAAAAGTGTTCAACGATCCGTCGCGAAGCCGTGCTTATTCACGTGTGGCTCGAGCGCTATTTGAATGAGATCCACGCTGATTGTGAGTACCAGCTGCGATGTGTCCTTGAAAAATGTGAAGGAAAGGGTCAGTTTATGCTGTTTTTGTGCCCTTTTTATTTTTATCCTTTACAGAGCGTCTGCAAGAGGACATCAACCGTGAAGCTGAGCTTCTCGAGGTTCTCGTCGACATCATGGGCCTCAAAAACGGCATGATCGAAAACGGTGTCGACCCCAACTCCTTCCTGGATTCCCAGATGCCCCACGTCGCCAAGAGCAAATCCGATAGTTCCAAAATGAAGAAAATGAAGATCCGTCTGAAGAAGCTCAAGAAGAAGCTGTAAGTGTACAACCATGCATCATCCCCGCCGGCACTATCGTCATCTTACAAGCATCCAACGTGCCTTCAACCATCAGTTCGAGCAATATTCATTCCCCACGCATTTTACAGTAAATGTGTTGCAGCTGAGTTTATCAAGCTTATTAACATTGTGTTTTTACAAAGCCGGTTTTAACCTTATTCATTTTAACCGTAATATCAAAATCATTTCTTGTCAGTTTTTATACGTAATATCAAAGAGACGAAAGAGTGCTTTATAGCTTTGTGGAATAAACAGTTATAAATTTTAATGATGGAACAGTGAACAACCGTGTAAATGAATATCACGAGATTTGTCAAAAAATTGGCTTCTATACTTTGAGCTGAACCTCAAAAGCGGGTCATTAACACACTAAAAGCCATAAAAGACGTTTTATTACGTCAAGAACAGCTAGATTGTTTTTGGAATGTAGGCGATATCAGTTTTTGCGGAAAATTTCTGCGTGACTGCAACTGTAGCACAGATCGCAGCCAAGAAATGCGAGTAATGGGGTGTCAGTGGTGATAGTTCGTGATTGTTTTCCTATCAGTGACCCGATGAATCACGCGTCGATAGTTTGGACTCGCCGAACGGACTGACTACATTATAGAAAAACAGTTCGAATGTCTCATGGTATCCGTTTCATTTCTCATTTCTCTCAAAAAGCATGATGGGGTTGGGAGTTCCACGTCGGCTGGTGGCTTATTTCCGCTCCCGCCTTCCACACCCGGTGCGTCGTCGCCCAACGACAGTTTTTTAGAAACAAAAAAGTGCGGAAAGCATTGATCGCCGAATCACAGCCGGCGATTGTGGATACTTGCGCTTGCTCGTCGTCCCCTGGATCAATTTGCATATAACGAGCGAGAGCGACGCGCAGAGTCACGGATTTGCTTTCTCGGAACTTGCTCGATTACTGTTTTACTGCCCTTTTTTTGCAGCTCGGCCCCACCATGTCGATCGGTGGGTGTTTGCAGACGCGACGCTGCCTTCGGTAGTGGACCGACGCGACGCGTTTTATGCATGTTGAGGGAGTGCATAATTCGTCACTTTTTACCCCTGTCAAACCCGATTAATTAAATAAGTAAAGATTCCTCACTTCCGGGGGCTTTTCCCTCGGGGTTTCCATACTCTCAATCAAATGAAATCATTCCTGATCAATTTCATATCAACGTCTTATCGCTTCCGGATGTTTCACGCGTCCCCTATCTCTTTGCCCCCTCCGGCCTATTGTATTTTCACAGTACTTTGAATGCACCCCATCATAGAGTCAGTCATTCTTTTTGAATTGTCTAGATGTTTTTGACTTTCTTTAAGAAAAGTGTTTTCCCCCTTTTAACCCTCGATTTTGTTCATGATACCCGATGAGGACGATGTAAGGTTGGCGCATTTGTTGCTGGCAGCAATGTGATGCGATGTAAAAATCGCTTCCTACTTTTGTGCTTGTTTATGGCCAAAAAAGGTGGTGCGATGATCGGAGGTGCGCCTATAATACTTTTTTAGTATTTTCTCTCTCTTTTCTTTCCGCTCTCGCCGCTGACACGCAGCCCTTCACGTACAATGGCCCCAAAACACATGCGGAACACCAGGAGCATGATGATACACGACAGGGGCGTCGTCTCACTTCTCGCCCTTGGCGGATTTTGCAGTCTTCGATCGGGCTCAATATATGACTTATGTCGAAACACTTGAACTTTTTACGTGTTTTGTCTTTGTTTACCCTTCCGGATCACATCGCGATGCGTTCAAGCAAAAGGCTAACGTTTATCCACTTTGTTTGCAGGTAGTTCGGTCGTAGCGGTGTGGGATGCGGCTTCCACTGATTGTAGCCTTCGGCATCGTCGTGTCGCTGCGCCCCCTATGCGCGGATAAGCCGAAAGCCACACGAAGTTGGTTTACTTTTTTGGAGTTTGAGGTGTTTCTAAAGACAGTTTTCAGATGTCGAAATCACAGCCGAAGACGAAAAGATCCGAGATGCCGCGGGTTTTGAAGCCATTAAGGAGATCCACCGCCTTATGGACGACGATCACAGTGGATCTATTGACCGATTCGAATCCAACGACGTTCGTTTTATATATCATTTTCCTTTTTTTAACCTCTCTCTTTCAGTTCCTCCAAGAAGACCTCCAAATCACCGGTAGTGACCGAGCCCAACGCGAACGAGCCTTCCATCACGACGACGATGCCATTACCGTTGACGACATGTGGGAATCCTGGTTCGAATCCGATGAACGAGCATGGGACGAGCAAACTGTCCTCGATTGGCTGATTAACTTTGTCCGATTGCCCCAATACGAGAAAAACTTCACAGAAAACAAAGTTACCGGAGTTTCGCTACCCAGGTATGTACCTACGCAATTTGATCAGTGTCCTCTTTGTTTATATATGATAAGCAGATTAGCCCACTTGATCCGCTTAACGTCTTTTTTGACATCCGTGTTGTCTTACAGGATGGCCATTCAAAACTCGTCCTATCTGTCCTCTGTTCTCGGCATCAAGAGTTATGTCCATCGTCAGAAGTTGCAACTCAAAGCATTGGATTTGGTCCTTTTTGGCTTCCATGAAGTGCCACAATCAAAAGCAAAGGATATCTTCATCGCTTTGTTGGTTGCTGTTTGCACTGGATGTGCAGTGTACATGAAACGCCTGCACGGGACAAGCCAGAAGCATGTCGCTGCACTTACGAAGAAGTTGACAGAAATCACGAGCATGGAGACTGACTTTGCCGGTGTTGAGAAACGGTAATTGGCATATCTCATGTTGCAAATTCTTAAACTTCAAAACTTTTAGATTTGACGGAGAAGAAACCGATTCCATCAAAGCCCTGAAAGAAAAACTCCACGATGCCGAGAAACGCCTCGAAATGTCTGGCCCCGATGCCGTTTCCTTCGCCCTCCAACCTCTCCTCCGACGAACCTACGAAATTGAAGTGACCTGTATCAACGAAAAGAAGGCCGAATGTCTTGCCGAGATGCGCGAGGCCAAGGAATTCGTCGACCGTATGCGTAAAAAGCAGACTGGCATCATGAACTCGATCAAGCTTGCCGCTGGGGCTTCCGTTACCGGAGCTGATACTGTTGACGCTAAAGTGTATTCACTTCGGTATGTTTGTTTGATTGTTTATCGCTTTTCTGCATGCACTTGAGAAACCAAATCAACAAACTGAATTGTTTTCTTTAGAGCGCGAATGGAGAAGATTTCCGCTGCGATGGCCGAATGCCAGGAGCGATGGATCAAGATTGAATCCACCTGTGGTTTCTCGATTGCTGGATCATACGGTTGGTTTTACGGGATTAATTAGTTGCACGTACTAACTTTTCTTGCTATCTTTTCCGCATGTCTTGCTCAGTTTTGGAATTTGGTTACTGGCTTTGACCCCGGTGCTAGCCCCTTTCTCTTTCTTTTAGCTTGTTGCCGCCCAGTTGAGCTTCAGCAAATCTTTTCCTGCGAATTTCCTCCCCACATTTGTCCCAATGACATCAAGAGCCTTCGACGATACATCTACGGTCGTCCTAAGCCGAAGGCTTTGAAGTCTTCATCGTCGACTGGGAGCTTTTACAATTAGGCCCTACCCTTAAGCTTACCCCATTACCGTCTTCCAGAGTTTGGAGGTGCAAAATCTGTCCCGAACTACCTCAAACTGACCCATTGCTGATCTCACTGATGCCGACTTATCCCAAATACGACTAAAATAAACACACTGACACCACATTATTGTTTAAACTGTACATTTAGAGCACGCGTTTCACTACCAACATTTTCATACTGTCGCCTCACATGTGGTTAAACAAATAACCAAAACTGCTTACCATTCTCCTTTCAAACAATTAGTTTCACGTTTCACAGGCATTCCCAAACCAATCAGCGGAACCTTCGCCCCCGGTGTCCAGACACCACTCCTGTCGACCTCAGGATCTCGTAAAAATTCTCCGCCACCACCGCCCCCGCCAGCGGCTCCAGTGCAAGCAGTGACCCAACCCGTGTTTACAGTTGCGACTTCCGAGACGCCGCCATCGACGGTAACTTCCCTGACCTCAGCAGTTCCGAAGTATGCTTTCTTTTTTTATGTTACTATTTTGTGTTATCTTTCTACATTAACCAACACTGTAGATTGACCGTCCTTATTGTCGTTGTTCTTTTACTTTTTAATTTCAATTGTAAAACGTTTTAATAATTTCAGATCAGACCTGCCTTCAATAGCTTACCCTAAATTGGCTCAACTCTCGGAAGATTCCCACTCATTAGCGAGCAGCAGGAGTTCGGGCTCCATCGGCAGAAAGTTAAATAAAATTTTCCACAGGAAGAAAGACAAGCCTTAGTCCGCTTCCTAGCTTTTTTGTGTTATCTAGTCTGCAAACGGAGTTTATTCATTTAACACGGCCTTAATTTTACAATAGTTGCCTTTTGATTTGTTTATATATTTAAGAATTATGTACCCCACGATATTTGACTGTACAATCCATGCTCGAACTTGCTTATTTCCTCTAAACTTATCGAGATTTCCGATTTGAATAAGTTTACTCGATCGGGTCAATTATTTTTTATTAGCTCACATTATGTTATCACTTGCGTTTTTTGTTGTGACAGAGTAAATATATTTTCCTTGACAAAGGTGTCTTTGGACTTGCAATAAATCAAATTGTTTATCTTCGAATCAGAGAAAAAGCAATAAAAAGTCGTTATTATCCAGTTGTAGCAAGTAGAGGGTGAGTGATCTGTCACCTGTATGGCCTCATCAGATCTCGGGCGAGAAAAAATCGAGACCTGGTTGTGCAAGTATACGACCCTTTTTGACTCCCGTGTCGGCAATCCATCAAAAAAACGAACGGTACTCTCGAGAGCTACGACATATCTCACATAGCTGTCTCATGAGTTGTTGATACAAGGACTTATATGCGTGGGGCACGGCAATCTCGTTGATATCAACGCGGATTGCGTCAGCGCGCCGAGGTCCACACATGATTTGCAATTAACCGTATTGCGCGAATGACGCTGCCTCGAAGTGACACAAATTATGCGTTTTACCAGGTTGTTCACAGAAGAAGTTGCGCGGCTACTAGGCTGTCATTTGCAAATGAGAAGTCCAAAGAACCGACCGAACATCAGGACGAGAGCGGCATGTCAGTCAAGAGATAGGTATCCATCCACTTAAGGCCATTTGACTAGGACTAAATGGCATTTGTAGCATTAGTCAGTCAAGTTCGAAGCAATCTTCTTTTTCTAAAGCTGAATAAGAGAAATGTGTTATTCGATGAATCCGAAAGATGTGAACCCTGGGACATGGAGAAGCTCATTAACAGTCGTCGACCGTGGCTAAAAAGCAATTTAGAGCGACGTATTGTCAATTGCGAATGCTCCATCAAAGGAGTAAATGTGCGAAAGCGTCGGCCCCATCACTTGCATGCTTTATTAGCGACGATTGCCAGGCCAATGCCGGTTTCGGCGCATCTATTCTCTGCGCGAGCTTTATCGCAGCGTATCCATCCCATCCCGTCAGCCGGCTGGCTGGGTGCCTCAATAACCGGACAGGAGCGCGAACCGCTCCTGAGGCAACGAGACTTTAATTGGCGGAAAGGCGGCAACCGAAAAGCAACAAATGTTAAAGCCGCGACACTTACTTGATGCCGAAATCAGTACCCTGCATCGGTAATTAGACGCTTCGAGATTATTTCTCGAGTCACCCGCCTCTTACCGACAGTTACGTTCCGTACAATTGGCCGTTTAACCCGGCACTTGTTGCCATCACCAGCTAGCTACGCAATTCCGTTGCGTTGCTTTTTTACATAAACCAGATTTCCTGGCTCTAATTGCACGTTAAACACGCAATCGTGCAGTTATCTTGAAGCCAATTTTATCGAATATGTAACGCCATTCTTGACAAGCCGTGTTGAAATTGGCATTTTCAGTTTGTGTAAAATGTTCGCGTTGACCCTGTCTTAGTTTAACAGCTACCAATTTTAACGTTTTTCGCAAAGAAAACTCGTGTAATGTGATTTCTATGACGTTGCCGCAATGAGCTGCGCGAATCAGAACCGAGGGACGGCCGTGAAGATTGCTCCGTGCGATCAACTTCTCATTCCACCGTAACGAGGCATGAGGGGCGGGCGGAGTCATACATACTCTACATGAGTACAATCTACGGCCAATGAGGCAGTATGAAAATAGTGGCTCAAGAGCTTAGATCATGTGTAGTTTTTTGTGTTAAACGTGTTTAATAGTCCAATTAACGTTAAAAATAACTTGGATTAGCGACTATTTCAAATTTTTATGTTTTCCAGTGTCTCGTCAAAACATATGTTCCTCGTTTTTAGCATAATTAAAGTTTTACGGTGACGTTTTATTTTGAACAGTTTCTAATTAAAGCTTGAACTTGATTAATCGCCCTTGAAAAACACTCGGATTACCCTTATCAAACTTTCATCGTTTTTAATTGAGAAACACAACTCACACCTACCGTAATTATAATTACTTCTATCTCCTTTTCACCCTGAAGGCAATTGATGCTATCATCAAGGCCTATAATGTTACGTGTTTTTCTTTCCCTTCCGACGATCGCTCACTTGGTCATGCTCTGTTTTTCCCTCACTTTTGATGAGGCCAAATGAGCGTAATGAGTGATTCTTCAAGACGTTGAAATCATTAATACTTACTTGTTTACAGATGCTGTCCGAGAGTTGTGCCTCATCGTGCTCAGATGGCACGACATCACCAGATACGGTGGCCAATTTGTCGATGCAGAGTTATAGCAGTCGTAACAGTGATTCAAGTACCTCATCATCATCCTCATCATCTTCTTCATCGGCATTGAAATTCTCGATTGACAACATTCTACAGCCGAGTTTCGGGCAAGTAAGTTGATTTATCGTTCCGCGAAAGAAACGCAGTTCAAATATCTCGCCGTTAATGATCATTGAATTCGATAGCGTTTTTTCTTTACTTTACCGCTTTTTAGAAACTGCCGCTGTCATTGCCACCGCTATCTTTTGGCATAAACTCGAATGTCGTGAGTCCCCAGTTGTCGACACCCCCTCTGGCAACACCATTGCCTGCATGGATATACTGTACTCGTTACTCTGATCGGCCAAGCTCTGGTACTAAATTGCTTCCTCATACTAGAAGATGGGGTAATAAATCATATTCGCAGTTTCAGGACCTCGCATCCGAAAGACAAAGCGGAAGGGTCATCCACACGAGGAAAAGCGCCCCCGAACGGCTTTCACAGCTGATCAGTTAGAGCGCTTGCGGCAACAATTCCTAGATAATAAATATCTGACGGAAAAGCGTCGTCAAGAGCTTGCTCACGAGCTCGGTTTAAATGAGTCTCAGATAAAGATATGGTTCCAGGTGAGAGAGTTTTTTAAATAACTGCATTTGCTAGAGTTGTTTAAACTTTTGAATGTCTGTTATCGTCTACATCACGGCATTCCTTTAAACGAATTTGTCAAAAATGGATGTTCCGGCCACCTGCAGGAACACCTGTTTCAACAGTCAATCAAATTGAACGACTAAAATCTGTCGCGCATGTTAAAACAACGGAGAAGCACGATGAAGTGATCGGGGGTGCTTCAGCCGGTCGTTAACTTCCTGGGAGGCATTTGTTTGTCATGGTTGTTAACTCTGTCCAGAATTTTGCTAACTCAGAAGTCAACGCGGCCGGTTTTGACGCGCGACGACGACAAGGAGTTGAATGCGTGAGGATGCGACCCTGTCTCCATACACGGGACAGCCTTGCCGACATCTTGCGAACTTGTAAAAAGCATTGCCGTCGAAAGATAACATCACAATCTTTCACTTAGTTTTCGGTCCTCTGATTGTTCGCGCACTGCGCGGGGGCCTTTGGCGCGTTGTTGGAATAGTTGTGCTACCAATCCCTCATTAAAGAAAACCGACTCGCCCGAAATTTATTCCCTTCCGACGCGAGCAACTAGTGAAATGAAGAAGATAACTTCGGTTGTGACATATGGCGTTTATAAAAAGTTAAAAAAATAACGGCGATTGTAAAATGTAATGACTTATGATGCCCTCAGGAGGCGCACAAGTCGTAAGCATGCCTGGGTGGGCGGGCGTGCAATGAGATACGCGTTTCCTTCCGATGGCAGCGATAGCGATTAAATTGCGGTATGCATAAAAAACATTCCTTGAGACTCAAACCTATCTCTGACATTAAAGAGTTCATCAATGCAATGGTTTCAGAACAAAAGGGCCAAGCTCAAGAAAGCGAGCGCCCACCGACCGCCTCTGGCACTCCACTTAATGGCCCAAGGCTTGTACAACCACACACCGACTTCTAGCTCCAACCTCACTCCACACCTTTGAAATCTGACATGTGATTACTTTGCTTAGTATGTTGGCCTCAGGCAATGATGGCACCCTTTTCTTGTTCTTCCCGATCTCGCGGCACATCCACCAAAATCACATCTACCAATTTGTCGTAACTACGCAAACATTTATCTTACTATTATTTTTTATAATCACTCTAATTGTAGAAGCTCACTTTATATTTAATGTTAAATAGCCATGTATTATTTTAAAAGATACTGTAGTAACAAATAGTTATCGTAAATTACTTCCCGTCTTACAGTTAAACCAAGCACCCCCTATGGGGATGCTAGTTATGTCACAGCATTACACCCACATTTGATTTGTGAAGACTAACAGTGTTACAAATAAATCACTGAAGCAGCAAACGTTGTTTATCATCCAAACCCTGATATTTTCGAGTGTTTTCGTCGTTCCTACAATAGACCAAACCATAAAAAGTGGCACCAGCCAATTTTGGTTCAGAGTTATTTTCTCTTCGAGACACCTACAATTTGCAGAATCTGACAGATAAGCTTACTCTTATTTGCTTATGCTTAAAAGGCATCGAAAACTACCCTTGCCGCTTTTGCTGTGATTGGCATATATTAAAAAGCACAAGTTCGTTTGGGGCGGTATATAAGCAAACGCTTTTCTTTACTTTTCTAACTTTGTTATTTTAGTCTCGTTGAAAAATAAATGATAGTCTCTGCGTAAAGCTAGGGAGATCCGTCCCCAGATGCTAGCGTTGGTTATTAGTTATGTCTTTAAATGCGACATTTTCCAACATTTTTACCAATAACAAGTCTTTTGTTTTGAAAATTCATTACAGCAGCTTGTCCTAAAGAGGTCCAGACTTCAACCGTGTCAGTCTTCCGGAAAGACATAATAATAGTTTGTACTTATGCATGTTACGTTTTCTAAACCGCCTTTTTTACGTGTTTTTGGTCCTTGCCAAAGCATGATGTGCATACCGATGCTTTTTTGTGCTTTTGGAAGGTCAATATTTTGTAGATTTGGAGTCGAACTTTGTAAAAGCGTGGCGTGCTGTGATGGCGAGTATCAATGGAACTGGCGAATGTCCGTATTTTCTGTGTTATTTATACCCAGTATCTTCAAATTATGAGCGAATTCACTTTCCACTATCCATGGTCATCTGTATTTGCGGAGGTATATTTAATATTATCAACGTCATAGTTTTAACCAGGTGAAGTGTTTTTGTTTTTATTGCCTTTATTTTCAAACAAAAAAGAAAGAAAAGTGCAAGGGTCAAACTGCATTACACATGATCGATATGTTTGATCATAATTGAATAGAAGCCATAACTTTATTTAGCTCATGTTAAACGATAATCTAATCTCAACATAAACTTTTTACAGGAAGGAGCTAAGAACTCCAATAAATGTTTTACTTACCGGATTAAGCGCGGCTCAACTTCTTTTGGCCTTCAATTACCTGGTACTAATGTCAATTGAGCAAATGCGCAAGTTATGGTTTGTTTTAACGTTTATAAATTACGGAACTTTATAAGTAGTAGCACGTAGCAGAAATAAGATTTAACTTATGATTACCGTTTTTAGCATTGCTGAAGTTTGGGCTTACAACACGGCATCATACCTCTTACTCAACGTTAATTTAAGCTGTATTTATCATACAGGTTAGCAAAGACAAATATGTTATTATAACAATAGCAGGTTACAGTTGCCTTTGGTCATACTATCGCGGTTGCAATTTTTCGGTATCGAGCATTACGATGGCCAGTCCGAGCGAATCGATCACTAAATCAGCTTCGACCGGCGGTAATAGCGTCAATTGTAATTTGGATTATTGTGCCATTGATGTGCATTCCAGTATTCATGTCATCAGAGGTTTAGAAAATGCAATTGTTTTCAAATATTACCACAATAGCTTTAGGTAATCGAAAAATACAACGAATTTGGCTGTCAACTCGATGAAATGTACGACTTAGGATACTTAAAAGACGACTTTATGCTGTCTCTAACATTCTGGGTATTCGGCATTGGCATGAAGCTAATCCCATCAATTGTCTTGTCAATTTTGATCATAGCCCTCGTCCGGTAAACAATATTTTTTGAATGATAAGCAAGACTGGTTTGCTTTTTACAGCTCATTGAACCGCGTCGAACGGCGTCGACGAGCCTTGAATCTTCTCAATAACACTGATGACAGCACGCGTCCGAGTCCTGGGCCGAACAGGCGGCTCGCCCAAACACAGCGAACAACGAGAATGCTTATGGCTATCATGATTCTTTGCGTTATTGTAAGCTTATTGACTGTTTTTGAAAAAAGTGTTTGATGTCAACACCTTTAAGGTCGAATTTCCCCACGGCCTGCTTAACCTCGGCATCGGCATCTACGGAGAGACGTTCGCGGTCGATGTTTACGACCATCTCGGAGAATTCATGGAGATGGCGACCCTGTTTTACAGTTCGGTTAGCTTCATGCTGTATTGCGCCATGTCGAACGATTTCAAACGTACTTTCCGGCGCCTGTTCTTATCCTCGTGCAAAGTATGTCAACGCAATGATGTCTGTGAGCCCGAACAATACAGAATGACATCACTCTAATCATAATTTCACTCTACAGCCCAGAATCCTAATCCAATTAACCCCAACCAATAAACACTAATCGTATCCATCTTCATCATTTTAATTTCATCCGATAAAAACATGTAAATAAATCTTTCTGTCTTTTTATATAAACAAACCGGTGATACGTATGTCAAAGTCCTCCAAAAAGTGCCACATGCTATCATCATCAAGATGGCCTAACAGATTTTCCAGACATACTGTAGCTCTATCACAAAAATATATAATGTAAAAGACAAAACAATTAACCAATCGGTGCAAACTGAAGATGCAAAAAGAATGCCTGTACAACACGATTGAAATTGAACAACAAACATTGACTTATTTTGATTTCAAGTTTTCATAATACAGAATAAAAATATATGACTTTAACAAACTATTTCGTGAATGAACATAATAACAAGTACATTTGAAAATGCACTAACACAAACCATAACTGACTTTGTGGCAACTAACATGGGAATGACTCCGACAAGCATGGATGGGGTAGTAAGTTCAGCAGTTTTCTGAGTAATAAAAAACGCTTCAGCAAGTTTGCACACAAACAATAAATCAAGTTGAAACGGGTGGTAAAAAAACAGATTTATGGAACTCTATAAAGTCGAAGTAGAAACAAACTTATCTACAATGCCTCTTTATGGGTGCCACAATTCAACTAAACGTAAATGACAGGACTATCCCGGTAAAAAAAGTTCCCCAAAAATAATATACAGTGGGCATGTTACACAAAATGAAAAAATAGACAAACAATTAAGATCAGATAAAAAAAACGACAAGATAAATGTCACAAAGTTGTACTGACTTTAAAAAAAGACTATAAACACGAAAAGAAAACATAGATTAGACAAAGCAGACATCGGTTTGTGCTATGCGAGGTAAGTGGACCCAATGGTGAGTAAAGTAGTAGTAAATGTTTTTGTAATCGTCGACATAATTGGACGAAAACCGAAGGAAAAAGGTTTAGCACACGTACGACTCTTTTTTGTGGTCTGCAGTTTGAATCCATAACGCATGCGAAACGTACCTGCGTCACGCCACAAATAGAGACAAAAAGATAGAAGTTGAGATATCCGCAAAGACACGTTTTGAACTTGCTAATAATCGACAAACAGCAGCTATGAGCAAGGATGCAGATACGATGGGCTCAACGCATGCACAGTTCCTTGACGAAGCTGTCAATCCGCCAAATATGCTCGAAGACTTCCATGACGTGCATGTTTTCATCGTTTTGGTCAATGATTTTCTGTAAATGAAAAAAATTAACAAAAATTGCATCCAAGATTTGAGAGTATTATGACTGTGTTGAAAATCGGATAAGATTTGGGATTATTTTTGACTCATTCACTATTTATTATTATTTTATGGGCAGGTGGATTGCTTGTGAATGAAAGAACGAGTGGGTTATTTTTGGCTTTTTTATTGGGTAATACACAAATGGAAACAAAACGGTTTAAAATACATACCTGAATGGACGGCGCCATCATCAAGAGTTGGCCATACTTCTGTACACCGGGTCCGAGACCAATGTTATTTGTGATCAGGTAGAACAATGACGACAAATATTTAGTTCGCTCATTTGTGATGTCGATTTTCGCTTCGGGCGAGAGTTCACAAGCATCTGTAAATAGTCACGGGTAATTAAATCTATATAAACAAGAAAGCGTGTAACTATACGTACCAGGGTTAAACAGCAGGACGGCCTTGAACGCGGCGAATTCCTTAACGGTCACTTGGAACTTGCGGAATGGAATCATGATTTCATCCATTTGGCGGTGATATATTGACCTGCAGCCCGGAATCTTCACGGCTTCTTGGGCATTTCTCAATATGTAGGCACCATTGGGATACACAATCTTGTCCGGTCCGTAATCGGCTGAGTAGAAGACTCGATTCAGTATGTTGAATGTGAAGGCAAAGTTGCGAACGAGTGCCATCTGGTCATTTGGGCCAAGCTTTGCAAATTCTTCGAAGGTTTTAACCCATTCCAGGCACAACCTGAGTTCCCTGATGTTCCACATTTTGATGTCTTCCATGCCGGCGAGATAGGGGGTTCGGAAGGTCGTGAGAGGCTAAAAAAATATATATTGCTATAGTAGATGTTCAAACATCAGTGCGTTGTAGCGCAAAATTTCAAATAAAACGTCCGAAAAGACATTAATTTTTAAAAATTGGTTTGTTCCCTTGACCAAAAAACCTACATCTGGTTGCAGCTGATCAATCTGAGACAGCAAACACGGAGCAGCGAGAGTTTCCCTCACGTTACTTGACTCCAAAAGGACGCAGCTTCGAAGGGCATTGACGAGTTGCTCGACGCGAAACAGCTGCTCTATTATCCTGTCTTCGCCGGTCCGTTGAGGTGATGAGGATGTCACGGAGAGCTGATCGTCGTCGCCGGAAGAGTTGCGCTTATCCATGCGGAATTTTTTCGTGGGACCGATCCTATCGCGGTCATTTTGAATGGCTGTAATAAAAAGCATATTATATAGTTTCCAGCTGATGAGCATATGGGATACAAACCTCGCGCATCCATGCCGACGGCAATGCACTTATTGAAACGGCAATGACGACAAGCGCATCGGACATCTGGAAGTATAATATATATTATTAAAAGTACAGTGACGCATAAAGCTAAAGCGGCTTACTTTTGTTCACGTCGCAGTTGCCTTGGTACTGGCAAACGAATGTGTGGCCAGAAACTATCGTGCGACGGAAGAAGGTTTTGCTGCAATTATGATAATGGGGTTCAGATGGTCAGTTCCAAAGATCACAAAAGGCAAGGGAAACAAACTCACCATCCATTGCAGCTGGGTGTACCATAGTGATAGCCCGTGGCTCGATCCGAACAAACGGCGCAAAGTTCGCCCTCCGGAACTTTGCGCCGTTGGCGCGGTTGCATGGAACCGTTAGGGCCCGTAATCTTGGTTGCTGGAGCAGGCACAACGCTATAGGGAGCCCCGAAGCAGTTCTCCAGGTCGCTCTCCAGCGAAGACGAAATTGAGGAATTGGCGAAAGGATCCACACCGACGTCACAAAACCCCACAGCGGGGCGTCATTCACCTTCTGTGGTATTGATCGCAGATGCGAAGTGATAACAACGAAAAACGGTACCGGTTGTCAACTTCAGGCCGAAATGATGGACGAATCAATTCTTACGATGAATGAGAAAGAAACAGTTCTGCAATGTGACAGGGTATCAGTCTTGCTCATAGTTTCGTCTCCGAAAGGGCCGAAGCCGACTCGATTCGGTAAAAACAAAGGGCCGCAACGAACTGGCGAGGGGCGAAATAATGAAAAATGGCAGGGGCAACAACGCGAAAGGTCGTCACGTCAAGAATAGAAAACAATGCAAACATACAGGAAGAAAAAACAGCTGTATCGATCCGAATAAAACCATCTGACACATAAAACGTGGCCAACAGGCATAAAAAAGTTCTGTTAAAATAGTGGTGAAGGCTGTTGTGGAAAAAGAAAGCATGTGTTACCGCCAACAGACAAAAAGTGTAACTACGTCACACTGGCTGTAGAGGTACCTGTCTGTTTGGTAATTACGCTCGAGTAGGGTAGAAGCAGGGAACTCTAACCCAAATAGGCAACGTAAAAAGTACATACACATTCTTTAAATAACCAAAACGAAAAAACAGCATAGGGGAAAGACACAACGTGAGGAGAACTGGCCGTATAAACATCAACAATCAGTTATGCACAGATGGCACGCACCGGGGTTAGCAAATAAAAAAGTGCAAAATTATCATTGAAGGCAAAGCTGACGGCACTAGATCTTCGCTACGGACCGACATCATGACTTGCCCGCAGGGTTAAACGAGAAGCCAGTGCTCACACTTCCCGCAGCATGGAAAAAGAAGGGGGTATCTCGCAGCATTGCAACAACTACCGGTGAAAACCCCATAGAGCAAAGTCTTGTTGATATCGGTGTGTTGCGTGCGTCGGGTGGGTCCTCCGCCAGCCGCCAGCTCTGGCGAAGACGACGCCGCTGGCGGTCGGTCGTTTGGCGGCAGCTCGCGAGCAACGACGCGCGGGCCGGCCGGGCGAGGAGGTCTTCTGCATTTCCGCATGTGAACGAATGTGGTGCGCACAGCACAGAGAGAGAGCATACTCCACATTTCGTTCGGGCTGCTGCTGGGCTGTCGACACCTTGTCGACCTACACGAAGTCGCCTGAACTGAAGAGAGGAAAGGTTCGTCACATACATTCATATCTGGCAACTGCAAGCAAACCGTGGCGCCCGCCGTTCAACGGAATTCGGGCCGCACGCGGACGACCCCGCCGGCGGCAATGGGACGGAAACCGAGGGCCCCGTTGGCCCTATAACGAGAGATCGGTAGTTCGCAGCGAGCGCAAAAAACACAACTACTATTATAGCGAGCAATGCGTTACACGCTCCGCTGTTATTGGTGCCAAATTTCATTCATGACATGCCCTTGAGACGGGTGGAACAATGTTAAGAGAATAGATTCCCCATTTCTCATCCTAACCCATCCAGCTCGTCGTTGCTGTCGCCCTTTTTGGAACACGTATCGGTTGAGTAGCGGCAAAAAAAAGTTCGAGTAAAAACCGAACTAGCGAAAATCAATACTGTTTATTGGGTGAGCCGAGCAGCTTCAAACAAGAGTGCTCCATAGCTTGGGGTACACAAAAAAAGGACCCACTTCGTCAATTTAGTGACAGCCGTGTGGGACGAGGGTCGAGAGAAAAAGACTAACCGAGAAAGAGTTTACTTATTCTGTCTTCTCTGCTGCTTCTTTATTGTGTTGCGCTGTCAGTGTCAGCAAAGAGGAAAAAGTACGTAAGAAAAAAGTCGAAAAACTGAAGGCACATTTCGGACGTGTGCTGTTGTGCCCGTCAAGAACGTGTAAAGGACGTGAATGTGTGTTTCGTTTCACGCATACAGCACAACCCGAAAAAACATGGGAAACAAAGTTGGTTGACTGCTTCATGGAGTTGTCCTTTCCGTATCTCCGGAAGCCTCCCCGCCATCCTTCCTTCGCTTCAAGAATGCGTAGAAGCGTGAGAGTGGACTACGATGGAACAAAGTGCGGAGCGTCTAAACAATTGGCAACGCCAAACGCCCTTTTGGAGTTTGTGCGAAGCGGGTTTCGCGCTTCATATTTTTGCTCACTCACCATCCATAGGGTTGCTTACGGTGAAAGCCGTTGGGGGGTTTATCATCAGTCACGTGGTGAGTTTGGCGAAAGGCGTTACCACAAAGCTAATGACAACCCCTATCGCTTTTTAAACCGTTTTTAAAAAACGCGCGCCAATCTCGAAAGCCTGCTGCAGCTTCTATGGAACCGTACACATGAACGATAAAGATTCCAAGGCACAAAGTAATTTTCAACCAAAGGGATGAAGGCAAATGTGATCTCTGAACATGATAAAACGAACGGACTCCTTGGCGAAAACAAAGTTTTAAAAACTGATAACCACAAAAAAGGGAAGAAAGACGCTGGAGACAAAGCAGTTGGAACAGCTCTAACGTTGAAATTGATTGTCATTTGGCATGATTTATAACGAGCGAGAAAAAGGCGAAGAGGGGGAAGAAGCGTGCTTTTTATCGGAAAATTGGACACATAAACATCGGAAAGCAACCAACAAGCACACATTCTGCATGATGTAGCGCATCTGCGTAATCTGAGTATGAGCTTGGGTTCTAATTACACGGTTGAACAAAAATATGCCTCGAAAAGGCGCTCCCTAAGTCCATTTATGGCATTTATAATCCTCCAATTCGGGCAGAGTACACTTCAAGTCAGGTCTCTGCCATAACGAAGTATTCATTATGAAGAGCGACGGTAAATGACTAGGTTGGCACCAAAATAAACAGAGTTGTAATGATCAAAGCTTAAAGTTACTCATGTTTCTAAGAATTACTTACCATATTTGCGCTTTGCGCAAGTCAAAACTGTGGAAGTTATATGGTAGGATGAACTTTGTTCTGACAAAACAATTTAATGACAAATTTGGTATTTTGGATATACTAATTATCGGAATTAAGACTGAGGCTAATAAGTGGATTAACATATTGAAAAAGCCCCACGGGGATAAAAACAAAATGGCCGGCAATTAAGTGCTAAAAACAGCTGATCTTACAGTTGTACTAAAGCATTCACGTGGAGAATGCGTGAAGTGTTTTGAAAAAGGATGATTCAGTTGGCTACATGACAGCGTGCCACACATGTTTTTTCATATAATAATGGTTTTGCTATGTTGCTCCGCGTGTTCTCCATGCTGGCATTCATCAGAAAATCCCGTAGCTTGTTGTTTTCGACCCCATGTGAGCAAAAAAGAAAATACGGAAAAACAGTGATGAAATACAAAAAATGCGAGAGACAGCAGCCAGCAGCGCGAGTTGTTGTCCTTTCCGTTCGTTCGTAGGGCTTTATTTAGATCGTCCTTTTTATGCTTCACAGATAGAGAAGAAAAACAAAATACTCATCTTGGCGCTTAATAGCCAAAGGCAAAAAGTCAGTTTGTTTACTAACAGATAATGGTTTTAAGGCAGTGAAACAGGGCATGTCGGGCCAATGGGTTTTTTCAAAGGACATGAAAATTGTAATGCAAAGCTTTTGACCATTAGGACAGAGAAGAAAAGTCAGGCATCTACATTGTTGACGCGAATATATCACACATCGCCTCGGGGGTTCAGAGTATTTGATACATAATAAAACATTGAAAAGTAGGATACTCGGAAAGAAGAAAAGATACATACCCGCCCGCTCTCTGGTTCATCCTACACACCCATGAAATGGTTCAAAACTGCCTATTAATTTCTGTATTTTTCACGGTCAAAGTAGTAGAACAAGATTCTTCTTGTAGTGAGAAAGCGGACGCTGTTAACAAAAAAAATTGGAGCGGATGCAAGGTGCAGAAAATTCCAATAAAAAGTAATGCCATTTAAATATTAATTGGGCACACATTCAATGAATTTCGACAAAAATATCAATTTCAATTTGGCTTTAAACTTTAATCCTTGTTATTGGCGTGAAATAAATACTTAACTAAATAGGTTTTTACATACATTCACAACAAAAATGGGGGGTAGTTGTTGCAAGCAAATGTGTTCTCTGTGCCGCTTCCACGCGACACACCCCGAGAGACCAACGTTGAAAAAATAACATTGCTTAAGCGACCAAACACCACCCTCCCCAGCAGGCAAACAAGAAAAAAATTTAGACGTGCATGCGTAGTCCATCGGTTGTAATGACTACCGCTTTTTCTGGGAGCAAAAAAACAACACTAAAAAGTCGTAATTGCCCTCAAAAATGCTGCAAAAATGACCTTGATTAAGGTAAAATTTTTCTTTTATGCGGTTGAAATACACGCACTTAGAGTATGTGTTTCTATAAGTTTGTATTGTGATTGCCAAAAGGGTAGGTAGCGACGACAATAAGGCCGACACGGTGACTGCCCGCTGCGAACAAGGAACTACAAAGACGCTGTAAAAGTATCGAAACTTTGCCCATGTGATTTTCAGCGCAGTTAAGTAAAACATTGACAGTGAAAATGCTTAACAATGATATTTTAAAGCAGTCACGGCAGCATAAAGAAGAAACAAGATCCCATATTTTGATTAGTTTAGTTTTGGTTCAGAAAAACAACATTTTCTCAAGAACAGTTGCGCACAAACAGATTAATCGGTTTTCCTTTCTGTATTTGGATGCAAAGATTAATGATATAGTCGCAATGTTGCGTTATAATACGGAAAAAGGGCGGCTATTAGGGTGATCAAATGGTTGCTTTGTTTGGTTTTATCAACACGTTCGCCGACAAGCGTTTTCTTGAAAAAAGTAACAAAAAGAAAACACTACAATTTCGTGCATGGCTTCTTGGCATGCGATGTTGTTTGCACCCAGTTGTATGACATGAAAAAACATCAAAGTTTCAATGAATTGTGTCGGGCTGAGGGCGTGAAGAAGTTTTTGCTCGCGCCAGGAACAGCGTTGTTTTTTCACTCTTTTCGCTATAACAGAGATCACTTTTCGACGCTATCAGTCTGTTTGTGACGAAAACATTCGATTTTAGTAGTGACAAAGGGGAATACCCTATAGTCGTCGATGCACCTTGAACCGGTCAAGATGTGATCGCTTAGGTTCGATTAAGTTATAAAATTTTTGAAAATAAGCCAGAAAATTTCAACAAAAAATTATTCTTTTGCAAACTTGCAAGCAAAAAGGTTTTGACGTCAATCTCAAATGTGAGACTGTCATCGCCTTTGTAAAGCTCAACCTCATTAGCATCGCATTTTAAAAAATGTACTTTTTTGTTTTTTTACTATTTCCAAGTACTCACTTAATAGATGCAAAACATTGTGCGAAATATTTACAACGCTTAATGAACAGCATAAACCAACCTGACTGAATTACGCATGGATTTACAATTCAAGCGTAAAAGTGATTCATTTACAACCATTCCTGGAAGACTGCGACTAAATGTTTTTAGCACGTTGTGAACACGTCGGGCGACAGGAACGGCCAACTTTTTTATGTTTTTAGGCAGCCTATACATTTTTATGTGAGCTTTGGCGTGATATCATTATTAGCAACGCTAAGATACAGTTGTATCCCATTAATAATGTATTACTTTCAATTATTTTACGCTTGACAGTTTTTAGAGGGCATTTCAAGTACATCTTGGGTTTAAAAATAAACTAATCTAATACATGCGCCAATAACAATAGTTATTAGATCAACATGTTATGGGTTATAAACACATATAAAAAACATAACATACAGAAGTTGCAGCCGTGCAGGACAAGGATTAGACAGTCTTAAAATTATGAGGAAAGTATTGCTATTGGCTATGAATGTTTTTGCTTTGCTTTGGCAAAGGTTAGCTGCATGGCTTATAAAGGCAGTTTAATTTCTAATAATTATCACGTTAAGAGAGGACAACAATGAATAATTGAATTTGTCAGGTCTCACGTATTTAGAAGGAAGTTAGACAGATGTACTGTGACATCAGTTTGAATGGCATTTCACTATAATCCCAAGGTAGATACCTCGAGGCTCCGCTGACTCAGACAAGGTTGCTTCCTAGTCAGGACATCTGAACTTTACTTTGTACCTGAACTAGTAAGCTTTTATTAGGAGCTGTACTTGAGATATAAAAAAGCCTAATATATGCATTTACGAACCGCTCCGAGCACCCGCACCCGCACCCGCGGATAGAGGAACAAGTGAAAAGTGCGCGCCAAGAATATGAACATAACACCAAAAATCATGAGTCGGAGCAAAAACTTTTATACCTATTTGGGATGGACGGAAAGATAATGAGTTGCTCATATCTACCGTGAAGTCATCACTTAGATGACCACTGTCTTGATTATTAACCCGTGGACCCGATTCGAAATATATCGCAGTGACACATTGGAAGGTTTCAAAAAGATTTGTTTACTGGTGTACCTCGGATGACGCATGAAACAATGAGAAAATTCAAAATGAACGAAATGAAAGGACCCGTAAACACAATGCATTTTGCTCGAGGCGGTTGTTTTCCGTTTGGCAAGGATGTTTATAAAATATATTGCAAAGCATGTTTACGTGAATAAAAAAAGAAACAGATGTCAAACAATTGATAAAAAAATGCAACATTTTGCGTAAAACAGGCTAGAATAGTTTAATAATTTGAAAAAGTTCACTAGGATTATGTTGAAATATTCGTCCGCTTTTTATAACTTATGGGAAAATAGTATTGTCGACTTAATTCAACCGTAGACTAGCTAACAGAGCCTGTCGTGCTTATAGGTAATAACCGGAAAAGAAAGCGGCGAGACCGACCAGACTAAATGTACAACCATTTCAATATGCCCGGAAAGTCAAATTATTTATTTCCGTCAACGAACCTTACAGAAGAGCAATACAAACATAAGTCTGTGCAAGGTGCTCTTTGGCCTTTTATGGGTATTGTTAATGTAAAAAATAATCTCCCACCGCTATGGGATTTTATGCTTGAGAAAATGAGAATATATGAATGTGTATGATATTTACAATGCAGCAATTTCCAAATCCAAACGTGCAATAAAGATTACGGTACTCTCCGGTGTTGTTAACGTTTTTACAGTCTCAGACAATGAAACTAACTTGCTATGGCCGTTTCAAAATCGTTAAAGAATCGCAGTCCACAATTATGTCATCAATGCGCGCACTTGATTTACAATGTTTCGTTAGCATTGTTTCCATACACTAAAGACGTTCACTTAAGGTCGGTATGATCGATGTAGCAACTACTAGGTGTCGGAGACAGATAATTCGGCGATACGGCCTCGTGATTACTGGTTTTTCCCAACCCGCCTTCTTCCGAGCACATGGTGGGCTGAGCATGCGAGATAACAGTGTCATCAATAATGTTGATAACGTTTTTCATGCATGCGTTCTTGCAATTTCTTGTTATTCTTTAACCGATTGAACTTGACGTAATGAGTTAATCAAATTGTTTCATTTTTTGTTCGTCTGCTGTTTTGTCCTTATATTGAATTGTCTGGGTTTAGTTTTTCACATTTTTGATTTCAGATGGTTGCGTCTACGAAACCTATCGAAGCTGAAGTCGGCTCGTACGACTTCACCGAACTTGTATTTTATGTAAATGGCAAAAAGATCGTGGATAGTAGCATCGATCCCCGAACAACTTTAGCCGTTTACTTGCGCGATAAACTCAAACTCTTCGGAACCAAAATTGGTTGCAATGAAGGTGGTTGTGGTGCGTGTGTTGTTATGATTTCGGATATGGACCCAGTGACTCAAAAGATCAGGTTTGATGAAATTTTCTAATGAAATTTGATTGATCGAAATCATGGTTTAGACACTATTCCGCAAACTCTTGCCTTACTCCTGTTTGTGCTGTTTTTGGAAAAGCCGTAACGACTGTAGAAGGGCTTGGTTCTACAGTCCAGAAAAAGTTGCATCCTATTCAAGAAAGGCTTTCTATGTACGTCTTTTGTTGAATTTATTTATTCAGCACATTATTGAAAAGTTTTTAGCGCTCATGGATCACAATGTGGTTTCTGCACGCCAGGCTTTGTCATGGCCATGTATGCACTTCTTCGGACGAATCCCACACCGACAACAAAAGACGTCGATGAAGCACTGCAAGGAAACTTGTGCCGATGCACCGGATATCGACCGATTTTGGAAGCATTTTACTCATTTACTAAAAATGGGTTGGCTAAAGCTCCCGCGAAGAAGGATGAAATCAACGGTTTTTGTGCTTTGGGCGAAAACTGTTGTAAAAACCAAAAAGCAGTTCCTGAAAGGGCAGAAAAGGCTAAATTATCGACCTTTGACCAATGTAGCACTTATGACCCTACACAGGAATTGATTTTTCCGCCTGAGTTAAAGGTAGGTCTTATTTGCTGACTACGTCTTCCATTCTAATCTTATCATCGGTTTTCAGCTCGGAGAATACCACAAAAGGTCTTTTGCGTTGACCTTTGGTGGAGTAACGTGGTTCCAACCCACATCATTGACCGAATTGTTACGATTGAAGCGAGAGCACCCACATGCTCGTTTAATCAGCGGTAATTCTGAATTGGCTGTCGAATTGAAGTTCCGCTTTATTGAATTGCCTCTGGCGATCAATCCAAAACAAGTCGCTGAACTTCGAGAGCACCATGTGGAAGGTGATGGCATTTACATGGGTTTGGGATTGTCACTGACCGAAATGAAGGACATATTGACGGAATACATTCATAAGTATGATGCCAAAAAAACTGCGGTGTTTAGCGAGATCTGTGCTATGCTGCACTACTTTGCGGGTAAGCATGTCCGGAATATGGCCAGTGTCGCTGGAAACATTGCAACAGCATCTCCAATTTCTGACTTGAATCCAATTTGGATGGCATCTAAAGCAAAGCTGCACTTGGTTTCGGAAGAACGTGGTCCCCGTACTGTCACTATCGACGAAAAGTTTTTCGTGGCTTATCGAAGGACTATTATCCAGCCTGATGAAGTTATCGTTGCAATTACCATTCCATTTTCTGGGCCTACTGAACATTTCCGCGCATACAAGCAAGCCCAGCGACGAGAAGATGACATTGCAATCGTCACTTCAGCGTTTTCTGCTGACGTCGATCCTGAAACCAAGACAGTCCGACACCTCAGATTTGCATTTGGAGGTATGGCACCGACTACAAAGCTATCTACAAAAGCCGTGGAAGGCGTCGAAGGTCGTAAATGGAACCAAGAACTTCTTGATGACATCATTGTGAAGATTCAAGAGGAATTCTCCCTACCTCCTGGCGTTCCTGGTGGCATGTCACGCTACCGTCAAGCCTTGACTATGTCTTTCTTCTTCAAATATTTCACCTTCGTTGCCCATCAACTCCAAATTTCCGGGTTCGAACACTTTGGTATCGACGAACGCATCGGCGAACCACAGCTAGAAGGCTATCAATCTACTCAAATCTACGCTGATGTGCCGAAAGGTCAGCCTGACTACGATGCCGTTGGCAGACCCCTCATGCATCAATCCGGCGAAAAGCACGTCACAGGAGAAGCTGTTTATTCCTTCGACGTCGATATTGCCGGATGTCTTCATGCCGCTCTTGTGACAAGTCCCAAAGCAAGAGGTCGTATCGAATATGTCGACGTCACAGAAGCGTTGGAACTTCCAGGTGTTGTCGGATACGCTGACCATACAGATGTCACTGGAAGTTTGATGATTTCCCACGGTCAAGTCCCAGTTTTTGCGAAAGATGAAGTTAGCTTTCATTGCCAGCCAATTGGCATCATCGTTGCTACTGACCACGAAACTGCCAGAAGAGCAGCTAATTTGGTGAAAGTCAGCATCATCGCCGAAGAAGCCATCGTCACAATTGAACAAGCCGTTGCCGCCAAAAGTTTTCATTGGCCCGCGGGCCACCAAATCCACAGCAGTTTGCTTAAAGGCGACAAAGTCATCGAAACTGATTGGTCAAAGTATGACAGAATCGTCGAAGGTGAACTCAAAATGGGTGGCCAGGAACATTTTTACTTCGAAACCATCAACTGCACGGCAATCCCCCATGAAAATCAAGAAATGGAAATGATTGTTTCCACACAATCCCTTTCTGATTGCCAACTTGATGTTGCAACAGCTCTTGGTTTCCCGATGCACAAAGTTGTTGCACGTGTACGACGTTTGGGTGGCGGATTTGGTGGAAAAGAAAGTTGTGTTGGATTATTTGGTGCCATAACTGCTGTCGCTGCTAATAAGTAAGCTTTTGCATTACTTGCAATGAAATGTTTATTCATGTTTTTAAGATTACGAAAACCAGTGAAATTTGTTTTCGAAAGATTTGACGACATGGCAATCACTGGCACACGACATCCTTTCTATTTTAAATACAAAGCTGCACTGAACAATGATAATACGTTAGCTGGTTTGGAAGCGCATCTGTTTTCAAATGGTGGATTTGCTATGGAACTGTCTAAAGGTGTCATGGGTAAGAAAATTATTGTTAAACCAGACTTGAAATGTGAATATTTGCAGAACGCGCCATAACTCACATTGACAATGTTTACAACATCGAAAATTCCAACATCTACGGTCGAATTTGCAAAACAAACCTTGCATCGAATACTGCATTCCGTGGATTTGGTGGACCTCAAGGGATGTTTGCAACTGAAACTATAATGAATCATCTTGCGACGCAATTCAATCTCAATCTGAATGAAGTAAGACCACCTTCTTCTTTCACATTTTTTCTAAAATTAAAATTTGCAGTTCCGACAACTAAACATGTACAACGAAGGTGATTGCACTCCTTTTGGTATGCATCTAAATCAATGCAACATCCGTCGTTGCTGGGATGAATGTCTGCAGCTTTCTGATTTCGACAAACGGAAAACTGAAATCGACGCTTTGAACAAAACATCGCGGTACCGTAAACGTGGTATTTACGCAGTTCCGACAAAATTCGGTATCGGATTTGGATTTAAGCAACTTAATCAAGCTGGTGCGCTTATCCACATCTACACTGACGGCACTGTCTTGATCACCTATGCTGGCTGTGAAATGGGTCAGGGCCTTCATACAAAGATTATTCAAATTGCTTCAAGATGTTTGGAAGTCCCGATTGAACTGATCCATGTTCATGAAACCACGACTGACAAAGTGCCAAACCAGTCGCCGACGGCAGCCAGTGTTGGCAGTGATTTGAACGGATTGGCTGTGCAAGATGCATGTGTGAAGTTGTCAGCGCGGTTGAAGCCTTATAAGGAAAAGAACCCGGAGGGGAAGTGGAAAGATTGGGTTTATGCGTGTTACGTTGACCAGGTTAGCTTGTCAGCTACCGGATTTGGAATGTGAGTTGTTCAAAACGTATTTATGGTATGAAAAGTTTGTTTTAGTATTCACCATGAACCGGTTGATTTTAATAATGGCCGTGGTGCCGAACTTTATGGCTACTGTGTCTATGGTGTCGCTGTCACAGAAGTTGAAGTCGATTGTTTGAGCGGAGATCATCATGTATGTTTCAAATTTACAAATTAAATCAAAACAGTTTCTTTTTTAGGTAATCCGCTCCGACATTGTCATGGACATTGGCGACTCTCTCAACCCAGCAGTCGATATCGGTCAAATTGAAGGCGCTTTCATCCAAGGCTACGGCTTATTCACCATGGAAGAAATCAAAATCCGTCCAGATGGCACCCGTCTCACCAGAGGCCCTGGAAACTACAAGATCCCCTCCGCCGATGATGTCCCCCGTCACTTCAATGTGAAATTGCTCAAAGGCAGCTCCAACAATCGCGGAATCTTTTCCTCAAAGGCTGTTGGTGAACCTCCATTATTCCTTGGTGTCTCTGCTTTGTTTGCAATCAAGGAGGCAATTAAAAGTTATCGCGAAGACCACGGACTAACCGAGTACTTCACTCTTGACAGTCCCGCTACTGCAGAGCGTATCAGAATGCTCTGTGAAGACAACATTACGGCCAAGGTTTGTGTATATTGCATTCAGACAATCCGGAAATAAAACAGTTTATTTTTAGATTCCGGAACTCCCTGAGAAACACACTTTCTCCCCCTGGACTGCTGATATTTAATTAGATCATACATTAACGAGCTTACAAAACTAAAATAAAAATATTTCTTTTATTTGTATCATATTTAATTTAGACAATTTTGACTGTTTATAAAACCCGTAAAACACAAATAGTCATAATGCTATGCGAACAGACCCGATATAACAAAAAGATAACCTGTAAAAAACTAATAGAAGGTTAACTGTAATATTGCTTATTCCAACCGTATACTGTCAAATACGGTTTTTCTATGTGCATCATGTGTACTAGAGGGTGTGATAGTCGCATAGGTTGTACAAGTTGAAGAGTTAGTAGAGGGAGTATAGGTTTGTTCATAATAATGATGTACACGTGTGATATAGTTTCCCTGAGCGTGTTGAACATAAGCAGCCCTGGATTCACGTTCACGTTGAAGTGGAACACTGTTAACTGTGTTGTGATTTTTTCCGAATAAGTAAATATAAAATATGCGCAGACAGCAGCAACAACATGTGACGATTGCAATAAGTAGAAATACTGACAATAAAACAAAACCAATCTGCATCTTGTAATTCCATTGGTTGTACTCTCTTTTGAAAGCGGTGATGACAATTCTGAAAAAGCCAAAGTCTGGGTCGAAGGGATTGACGGATATTGGATGATCGGGCACGGGTTTGAAGTCTTTTGGCCATTTGTGGTCGGTAATGGATGGAACTGTGGTGCTGTGAAGTTCATAAGCGAATTGTTCCTCTTCGACGTATTCGGCTATTGTGATTTCGGAAAATTGAACTTGGAGGAGGTAATTCTTTTTAGTCACACGCATTTCACAGACGTACAGACCAGTGTGATGGTATTCTGTCTAAAATTGAGTTTGAACGTTGAATTTGTAAAAAATGTGTATTTTTACCTCTGAAACCACAAGCATTTCATCGTTGTCTCCTTTAACTTCAATGTTCAAGTTATTGTTTGGTGCGACCCGAGTGCCATTGAAATACCAACGAATCTCATAAGGAACATTTCCAGATCCTCGACAAAACATAACCAATGGCGTTTTGACTTGAATTGTTGCATTGTATAAAGTTGATGTAAGTCCGTGGTCTGAAAGTTACAAGTTGCAAATTTTAAGACAACCAAAAGTAAATTATGCATACCAAATACATGTATATGCGACTTGGCAACAGCTTCACCAATTTCATTGCTTGCAACACATTCATAAGTCCCTTCATCTTCACGGTTCACCCGTAACAAGTGCAATCCTTCAACCCTATCTGCGACATGTATCCTGTCTTCTAGCCATGCAGGGAAATCATAATGTCGATCTTTTTGATATGATATTGTTGGTTCAGGAATACCTATAAACAAAAAGGTAAGTTGTACTCATTAACCTTAAGTGCGTTGTCAAAACAACTCGCCTGTAGCTTCGCAGGGCAGTGTTACTGTACTCCCCGCCAAAACAGCGATGTTTACCGGTGGCTTGACTGTGAATCGCGGCGGTTCTTTAACCAGTAATTGCGACTTAATAGAGTAAGCACTGCCATAGCTGTTTTTGATAATGCACTGGTATTCGGCTTGGTCGGAGACACTGACATTACGTAAGAGCAGTTCACTAAATATGAACTCGTTTTTTCGGTGACCTTCTGAAATACCAAAGATACTTGTTTTTGAATTTTTGGGTAAAAAAACTGACCATCATCAGTGTGGTTTACCACAATTCGAAGAGTACCTTCCTCGTCTTCGAGTACACGGTCACGCTCGCTTTCAATAACCTTCCATTTTATGTGCATTGGCGCCGCGCCGTAACCTTTGCAAAACATGCGGACATCTCGGCCGACCTGGGTGTCTACTAACGGTAGCGGCGACATTGTGATTCTAGCTTGAGGCGAGTCGGCCACTAAAATATAAACTAACAGTTTGTTGATCAGACATTTTAAGACTAACTAAACAGACTAAGCTTCAAATCACTGAATACTTACAACATTTAAGTTGACCAGTCTCAAAGCTGCGAATATCCTTTCCGCGAACGTTGAACGGATACTCGCACAGTGTAACAATATCCCTCGAACCCAATCCTGAATTTTTAAGCCATGCAGAAAACCACGTTAGATGACAGTCACAAATAAGCATTGGCGTTGTTATTTTGCTGAATGTTTAAAAAGTTAGCTTGTTGACACATAGCTACGCAGTTTAGAACGTTGACTCACAGTGTGTCAAGTCGAAGTGGGTCAAAAGCACCCTTGAAAATCATTGAAATCGGATTGTCCGACAAGTCGAGATGACGAAGGTTCGGGAAACCGCTGAAAGCATGCGGTGGAACGGAGCCAACTCTGTTCGCCGAGAAATGTAATGTTTCTAAACTTTTTAGTGATGTGTTCTGCAATACCGTGCCATCTTCGATGCAAACTGCGAGTTCGTTATGAGACAGATCTCTGTATAAAATCTTTCAGTATTTGGAAAACTGCGTGTAAACATACATCTCGACAAGTGTATTCAGGCCGACAAGTGTTTTTCGGCCAATGTGACTGAGCAAATTGTGTGATAACGAAAGGTAGGTCAAACTGCGCAGTGGCCGAAATGCGTAGGAAGATAATTCGCTGATTCGGTTCCTGGCTAATGATAGCCAGTCCAAATTCTCTACGAACGACCACATGTTATCGTTGACATAGGTAAAATCGTTAGAGCTCAAGTCTCTGAAAATAAAGCCGTTTTTTCATATTTTAATCCGGTCAAAATATGCTTACAGTTTGATCAGTGCGCCTTGCCCGAAGAGCCCATCGCCGATGTCAGTCAAGCGATTGTGTGATAAGTTAAGATATTTTAAGTTGTTGATACCGTGAAACGCTCCGGCTTGTAAACTTGTGATTAAATTGCGGCTCAGGGTAAGAGACTCCAAATTGTAGAGGGTCGAAAAACACAGTGTGTTTATGATTTCAATGCGGTTACGGCTCAGGTCCCTAAAACCATCATTATGGAAGCCGTTCAATTGCAATGTACTCTTACAGTGTCATAGTTGCCCTTCCAAAGCTATCATTCTCAATGCGACTGAGCTTATTCCGATGTAAACGCAGGAAAGCCAGTCGCTGCAGTGCTCGAAAAGCACCGACCGGCAGTACTTCAATATCATTGTTGCCCAGGTCCCTTAAAAAAGCGTTAATCAACTTTTAGTCGTTCAAACATCACACCATGTATAACTTCCTGGATGACTTACATAAAGATAATACGTGACGAGGTAAAGTTTGACGGAGTCAAAATAGGCCATTGCTTGATGCGGTTTCGGCCGAGATCGATATATTTAACATGTGCAATTCCGTATAAATCTTCCTCCGTGATTGTGCTTATGAGATTCAATCGTCTGCAAATGTTTTTTTTGCCTATACACTACGTTAAAAAAGGCAGCAGTCGTTAAGGGAAAATGTCTTTCAATGAGCAACTACGGTCATTTTCACTACCCTAAACAACCGCCAATGCGGCGCCAGCGTAGTAGACGACCGACCTCGTCAAACACGAATGCCGCTCGCTCCCCGATAGAAAAAACGAGGGCATTCAAGCGTCATAGATACGCTATAGCCCCAAAACCAACACCTGGTTGGCTGACAGAAGTCGTCAAAATTGTACATTTGGGGTAATGCTCCCTTGCACTGTAACAACAAAACCATGTGCCTCTTCTCTTTTCGCAGTGGCGGCATCTCAAAGAGATGTTTCAAAGTGCAAATGGGCTATGTTAAATGAGGGTTTTACGATGAAAAAGGTCACAAAAAATCTTACAAGTCAAGTCGTTCCAGCATGGACAGTTGGTGAATACCTGATGGAATGCTCCTGAGACCATTGTCACGGAGTTCCCTGGAAAAAACAACATTTACAAGTGTCAAGTAAGTGCTGCTAATGCACTAAGTGGCGGGTAAACGTCATTAAAAAGAGTGTAAATCAGCTCGGTTAATTAGCTTTTGCAAAAGTGAACTTTGAAAGCGTTTTCAATGAAACATAACATACAGTTGTTTTAGCTTTGGAATGTAGGAGAAAAGTTCGAAGGGTATAGAAGAGATGTGATTGTTCGACAGATTTCTAAAAACTGCAACATTTTCACGTATTACGCGGAGTTTAAACACTTACAAATGAGTTAAATTAGGCAATTGAGCGGCTAATGAGATGGGGAAATCTGATATCGAGTTTTCACTGAGCAATCTGTAAAATCATTTTGTTTGGAATTTACTTTTTTGGAAAAAAATGTGCGTACAATACTTTGGTTGATGAAGGCACCCCTCTTGGCGGATATGATAAATTTAACCGAACACAGCTGACCGTATCATCAAAACATGTGCACTCTTCCGGACAGCCATAATCATATCCATACGGTTCAGTTAATGATACCAGCAATATTAACAGATAAACAATTGCCAGTTTAGGCTTTAGCATTGTAGAAAATGTAACAAATATTCCAGCGTTACAATGCTATCAGGTAATGCTGAGCAATGTGGCGGAGCTAATCTTGCCTATGGGCAGCGGATTTAAAAAGGGCGGAGTCAGGAGTGACCACGCAAAACTCAGGTTGCCAACAAATATTGGTCGGAGCACGGTTTAGGCCAAAACGACGACTGGTCGGCCGGCGGCAATAGTTTTGAAAAGCTTCTACTCTCGGCACACTCGAACGCTCTTGGTACGTCCGTGTAGCCGACGATTTGAATCGCCGGCTCTTTTTCATTTGGTAGTATGCTTCGGGCTATCCGCAAGTGTCCAATCCGCGTGAAAACATTCCGGTCCGTCCTTAAGTCTTTGAGATGATAACGATACGCTTCAAATCAAACAGAAAGGCAGAAAAAGATTGTCGAAGTTATGATAACGATAATGCGAGAAGCTGACTCGCGTCACCTCAAAGAAGCACGAATGATTGATGGGGGAAGGAAGAATAAGGAAGAAATGGGAGAAAAAAACACGAGGTTCTTGTTGGGCACCACGAGTATGATCCGAAATGAATCGGGTTGACGTACTCGTTGTTCCGGAAGATGCAACGAAACGAGTCAAGCTGCCACGCCAGCCATCCACGACCTTAGGGAGCGGGATGTAGGGGATGAAGGCCGTCGTCACTCACGGACGGCCAATACTGATTATTCGCGCAATGTGTGCTTGGAAAAAACAAAAGAGAAGTTTGAAGAATGAGGCAGGCGACTGGGGGTAGAAAGCCGGAGGTACCAACCGCTGACGTCCTCGATGAAAGACCGGACGAGGCAGTCCGCATGCATTCTGAGTCAACCCCAGCAAAATCATCCTTGAACACGGTTACTCGAACCGCAGTCGGCTGCGCAGAGGCAAGACGTCCTATTTATGTGCGGACTAATGCAAGTAACACTGCATTTTGTTTGCAGCCCCACTTCGAAGCGCGCTAATCAAGCGGTTTCTCGTTGGCTGTTCACGTTACCCTCGGTCCATCACTTTGCAAAATCCTACTCAATTGCCGAAACGTCTAATATTAACTCTTTTAATAGTTCAATAAACAGAAATCACAAGAATAAATAGCTTGGCTATGAATGATAAAAAGGAATACACCGAACATCAGCAACATGCTTGCTATTCCAAAACTTGTGCTTTGAGAATGCCAAACAGTTCGGCGAGACATTCGTGGTCCCGATCAGTGACATCTTTGTTGCGGAAAAGCTTGATGACGATCTGCTGCGCTTCGCGTAGGGCTTCCGTCACATCGGGGCTGATGGGGTTGCCGACCTTTTCGCAGACATTTTCCAACTGATCGATGAGCGGACCGACGAATTTACCAGTGGCATCAATGGCGGCGTTTGCCTTGAGGGCGATAAGTAGGAGGAGGATGGCGAGCAGGGTCGATGGAGGGTCTTCTAGAACTGCTAGTTGGGCACGGAGGTCGGCGATATGCTTGGCAAGGAATTCAGCCCTGAAAAACGGTCAATGTTGTAAAGGCATACTGTAGCCATGTCTTACTTTGTCTTCTTATCAGGCGACTTGACAACAATGCCACAGGCGTCGAGGGTTTCCATGGCATTGTAAAAGTCTTCAAGGGTAGCCGTCGATTGGAGCAGGTGTTGCAGTTGTTCGCGAGCATGGGCATCCGGAATGGCAGCAACGACCTTCTCACGAGTCTGCAATATGTATCATTAGATTAGCAATATGCACAATGAAGGTAACAACCATACCTGGGGAGACATCTTTTCGGTCGGAGTCGACGAATAGGTATCCAAAATAGTGGTAATGATGCGATCGACAACGGACTTCCGCAAATACGAACGCAAATCACCGGCAAGGGCAGGCTCAAAGAAACCGGCACTTTCATCATACACAGCCAGAGCAGAATACGAGTGTGCAACATTGGCCTGAAGCTCTTGGGCAGCCTTCTTCTGATCCTGGCCGCTGACTGGCTTGAAGGAGTTGATCGCCTCCATGACTTCACGCTTGTAGCTTTGATTGGCAAGCTGGCTGAGGTCGGTAATGATATGCGTGACAACGTCTTCGGCGACTCCAGCATTGGTGACAGCTTCAATGAGGTCATCAGTAGGGATCTCGATCACAACGGTGTTGCTTTCAGCCTTCTTGTTGGCAGGAGCTTTGCCCTTTCCACCGCCACCGCCGCCCTTCTTCGCGCCTCCTTTCTTGCCTTTGCCCTTACCGCCGGTGTTCCAATCATCCTGAAACAGTCAAAATTACACTATTTGGATAATCAAGGTTAAAAAGAACATACATCATCGTCAGCTTGGGCCTTCTTCGGCTGTTGTTTATCACTCGCGGCATCCTTCAATGAAGCATGAATCTCCATAGCGTTCTTCTGCGCCGTTTCCTTGATGAAGTCACCAACTTTCTCGAGTACGGTATCAACATAGTTCGAGGCGAAGATGTAATCCGAGTCATCCGGGTGCCACCAGCCTTCTTTTGCGTCTTGAATGATACGGGAAACAAGTTCCTCCACATCATTGACCGATAGTACGGTAGTTACTTCATTGACGGTGTCATCGATGTTGGAGAATCGGTTTTCGGCAATGTTTTCTGAAACCATTTACATCAACAATGACAATAAATTGTAAAAAACTTACTCTTGAAGTCATCGACGAGTTGATTGTACCACATTTTGTCAATGATGTGATCCTTCAAGTAGACCACATGGTTGTTCACATCTTTGCCCCAAATAGTGGTCAAGAAGGCAGCCGAATCATTGATGCTCAGCTTCCGAAGCGCGTGCAGCGGGATGTAATGCTGGGTGTCAAACATGGCTTTGGCAAACATTCGGGCCAAGACATCCTGGGCTTCAGGGACGTAGGTCGACTTTAGAGAGTTGTTGACACCGACGATGCGTCCATTGAGTTCATTGTTCTTGACGAGATGAGCGATAAGCTTGTGGAAGATTGACTCGGTGACCTTCATTTGGTTGTAGAAGGTCGAAAGCGGCAAAGCACGGGAAGTACAGTGGAGCAGCGCTTGGAGTTTGTTGCGTTGAAGATCAATGAACAGATCGGTGTACAATTGATCGCCATCGCGGGTTGCTTTGACGGATACGCCGACTTCCGGAAGGATATGGCCATTGATGAATTCGACGGGGAGATTGAACTGTGTGCTGAGATTGAGCACGGAGATGTTGCCATGCTCGCTGAGATATTGCTCGAGACGGGAGCAAGTCTTGCGGACGAAGTCACTGAAAAGGGTTGTTAGTTGATGGTCAAAAGTAAGTAATGACAAAACTTACTAGGTAACAAGCTCATCCAGCGACAAAAAGTAATCCGGATCCTCAATGACCTGCTTCACAGCTTGCTCAACCACCGAAAAATCAACATGCAAAGACGCAGCCAAATCGGAAAGGCTGATTCGACCACCCGCAAACGTGCATTCATTTTGGATTTCAGTGAGCAAATGCTTCTTGGTGATGTACTCCTTGCCGTCGCAGGTGTAAACGACATCAGTCAGGCCACGGGCAATCAACTTGGCAACAATTTCGACACAGTTTGACTCCGAAAGGCGGTCCTTGTCGGCAGTGGCTTGGACACGCTGCAGATCGCCTGCGAGGCGGCGAATATCGGCCCAGATGTCGGTCATCTAAACATACCATTTAGAAAAAGTAAACTTCCAAGTCAGTTCAGATATTTCAAAAGTTCAAAACTTTTGCCAATCACAACATCTAACCAAACGAGTAATAAGTTTATTTTAACAATCAGTGTATAATAAATAGGCACATTATTTACGACACGTTAGTAAAAAACCCATAACCGGTTAGACAAACCGTTGAAAGCACATCACCTCAGATATCAGAGAAAGCTAGCGAAATTAGTAAGAGGCATAAAATAACTTGTGATAAGTGAAGGCAGTTAATCGGATTGGAATTGCGCAGTGAGGTTGAAGATCGGGTGCTCGGTGTTGGTGATATTGCAGTACGGGTAGTCATCCATGAATCTGACTAACGTAGCAGTGTCGATGCGAATCTGTTCGCGCATCTTGACTTCATCGGAATCGTAGCGCCCTGTGTTGGTCGTCTGGCGATTCTTGTAACGGGACATGCTGTCGGCGGTTTTCTCGATGGTAGCAATAACCTGAAAAGTAACAACATGCAAAACTGAAGGTACAGTAACCAAAATTCACCGTTTCGGCATTTTCAGTGTAGACAGTGAGCGCCTTCTCGAAACAGCTTCGAAGGAAACCAACAATCTCCTCGTCGGTCCAGTAGCAAGTCAGAGCGAGGTCGTAGACAGTCTTCAAATAGATATCGACACCGTTGACGTAATCTGAGCAAGTCGTCGGATGAGGGGTGCGAGTCCAGCGATACTGACGTGGAACTTCAGTTACCAACTTCAATGGCTCACTGATGGCAGAAACGACAGCGGATTCAAGCATTGGCAAGAGGTCTTTGAAGATACTGGTCAACTGCATCTCATAACGGGAGTTGTAACGACCGTAGAGTGACAAGAATGGCGCCTCGGATTCAGCACGATTCAGCTTTGTAGTGACATGGTCCGAAATTTCGGTGAAGTAGGTGGCACCGATACGGAAGTGTTCCTCGAAGACGAATGAAAGGCACTTGGCTGCGATGACGAGGACCTGCCACTTCGGCTTACCGTCGATGATTGTTTCTTCTCCGCTGAAGGCGCTAAAAACAACCAATTAGATGTAAGTCATAAGCCAAATGTCAACTCACTCAACAAAATTCCTAGCCCAAAGCACGATATCATTATCCAGCGAGTTACAAAGAGACCAGTGCTCCGATGTCGTGGCAGGAAGCATCTCCGGGTACGATAAAACCTTCTCAAAGGCCTTCAAATACTCGGAGATGGCCGTCAGACGCGGTGGATCACCCTCGATGGCGACCACTTTTGAATCAGCAACATTATGGAAACGGTTGATATCATCGCCACAGTGAAGCCGAATGTACGCATCGACATTGAAGATACCAAGAACGTCTTTCTTGACTTCAGCGAGGCTTTCATCGTCGTCGAAATCCTTGACAAAGTTGAACACCTTCTGGTAGCACGACTTGAAGGGTTCGGTGGAGGATGGGATATATTCACCGGACAGCAGTTCCTTTACTGTGTTTTTGAAGTAGTTGAGCAAGGCGTAACGATAGATGGGTGGAAAAACGACGCGAGCGTAGTCCGAAACGTTGTCATCGGCGACACGGAGATCCAGGGCATCAATGTGCTGAAAACAAAAGTGTAAATACTAAAATCGGAAACAGTTTAGACTTACATCGCTGATAGTTTTGATAAGAAAATCAAGACGAACTTCAACTTGGTCATCCTCATCAAACTGCGTCGAAATAATGTTGCGAGAAAGATACTGTAGCCCAATATCAAGAACACCCATGGTCCTCAAAATCGTGAATGCCATGAGGGCAGTGTCTGGATCGCCATCGGCACTGGCTGAGCAAAACGGCAGAACGAGAGGGACGACCTCTTTGAAAGCGTAATCGACTCGGCCTTGGAGCTTCTCCTTGAATTCACCTTCCGGAAGTTTGTCGAAATGAAGCTTCGTATCCGTGACCAGTTCGCGTAGACGGGCCAGCAATTGCGGGTCCAAGTCATTCGGCTTGTCTGCCATGCTCAAAATTGTCTGAATGTTGGTCAGGACGGTCTTCTGGCACATGCAGATCAGCTGTTCTCCGCGACAAGCTTCAAGTTCGTGGACCTTTGTAGAGACCGTGCTGGAGATGGTTTGGATGGCTTCGATCTGGCCGGCGTACTCTTTCCATGCTTCCTGGAATGGAAATTATATATAAAATTACAACTTCTGAACTGTCAAATCACTTACAGAGTTCTCATTAGTCAAGGCGACAATCCCATCTTTCAACGACGCAAGAGTCGACGACAATTTGACAAAATCGGTATAATCGTCGTTGATAAGGACGACCATGGCATATTGCAGCTTCTGCAGAAACGTTCGCAGATCTCCATGGACCTTCTGCAACGTGCCATGACGCCGAGCAGCACGCAGGAACTTGTCGACATCGAAGTTTTCCTCGTTGAAAGCGGCAAAGTCGAAGGACAGGTTCTTCCCGTCTTCCATGATCTTCGGGATGATCGAGTCCTTCTTATCGGACGGAGGGCTGTCTGGGCTACCCATTCTGGAAGGAAGATCAGGTGAACAAGATTGATCAGATGAAGCACTGGGGAAGAGGAGAGGCCACGTTTGATAAACCCGAAACCACTGACAAGCTTGGTCACTCAACAAACGTGGACGTTTTCTACGTCAAACGTTTTCTTTTTGAGAATCATCCACGTGTTGCGGCCGCCACAAGGGTTGGCGGACAAGGTTTTCGGGCGGACAAGGTTTTCCATTCCGCGCGCGTTTGAAAAAAGATGAGTCGTGCGGCACAGGTGATATGAACACGGCATTTGTTTGGCCGTTTGTCGCCGTTTTTTCAAACTGGCGCCAAATGGAAAACCTTGTCCGCCCGAAAACCTTGTCCGCCAACCGCCACAAGAGCTGTGCGTGCGGCTGTCACGACAACTTGTGCGTGTAATGCATGCAAAGTGCGTTTGTTTATTTCACCGTTCTCGACACTCTTGCGCCGAGAATCGTCCATTGAAAAAACAACAAAACACATTAATTTAACAAAATAAATTTTTCTCTTTATTTTAACAACTTTTATAATCAAAAAGTAGCGTAATACCATTTTTATCATAAAAAATAAATTTAACGTAAAGCAAGTGAAGGACAAAAAGGCAAAGCACTTTGGTCACAGCTGAGTGAGGTAATAAGCATTTTATATAAATATACCACAATGTTACTTAAAACAAAATGCAATTTAGGAAACGCCGTGTAGTTTGCTATTACCATTTAAAAGCATGGAAGGTATAAGCTCATTGATTAAAGCCTGCAAGGGTTCGAGATCGGTTGGCTCTATGAGCTTGAACTCCTGAACGAATAACATAAAATGTTTAAAGCTGGTATTTAGATGTGCCGAAGATTTAAGGTTTGAGATAAGGTCGAAGTGTTCATGGTAAACATGAGCATAGACGCGGAATATGCGTTTTGCGATGGTCTTTACGGTTCGTAGGAAGGTACTGGGGAAACTTTTGCCTGGAATGATACGGTATTACTGTTTGGAAGTTGAAATGGTGGTGGATAGGTTTACCAATCTGGGATGGAAACACAGTTTCATCGTCGAGTTCGTCTTGTATGCTCGAGAAAAGGTAATCTATATATACTGGAGCCGTGCATGAGATCGCTTGATCGTTTTCGGTCCATGTGTACTCGAATTTGGGGCCAGCGGTCATGGCAGGACAGGATTGATCGGTACAGCTTTCGGTGATTGTGCCGTAAAGCATGTTAGCTTGGTTAAAGAAATCCACCACTAAAAAAGATTCGATGAAATCGATCACAAAACCAAATCCAACCAACCATTAACAGCCAACCATTCATTCAAATCTTCGCCCTGGGGCAGTTTAACCGCATCATGAAGCACATTCCTCCCCAAAGTCGCCGAAGCCTGCTTCAAGAAGTCGGCTTGTCGCAATTCGCCAGTGCGTCGATACAAGTGCCGCGAGGGATCCGCCATTTCGTCAACTGTTACATCGATCACGTCCGCTCGCACCTATGCGTCAACTTTCGTCGTGAAACCGCCCATAGCGATCGGTCAGTGTGCTTGCTATAGATCCCCTTTCTTTCATCCATCATTTCCACTTTTTGTTAATTCTCTTTGCTTGTCAACTGTTTTAAACTCGACCTTCTTTCTGTCTGTACAATTTAAAAAACATTGCGAACTTAGACAATACAAAACATTTCACTACAAAAATCGAAACTTTACAAAAACAATAAAAAAGTGATAAATAGTAAAGACGGTCCCACAGCGGGCAATTTCACAAGAAAGTTTACGAAATAATGAAACAATTCACAAACAAAAAATTGAAACAGAATAAGTCAAACGAAACTTATGTAGAGTTACCAGAAATGGGAAAGAGCTGCAAAGAAGCAGGCTCGTAATAATTAATCTATCGATTTCGACGATTAGAAAAAAGATTCGGAAGAAACCTCTCAAGCTACTACAAGAAGTAGTCGGGAGTACGACGAGTGACGTGCGGCTCGCCGCGACGTGGAGCAGGGTCGAATTGAAGGAAAGAGTACTTCATGTCGTCGTCAAGTTCGACGATGGCAGCTTGGTTGCCGCAGCGGTAGCAGTAGTTCGGAGCGGAGAACACGGTCACGACGTTGCGGTCATGGCACCAATTGAAACCCTAAAATAGACGTTTGTTGATTAAAGATTGAAAATGGTTGTCAAAACCAATTTGCGAACTCAAACTCACCTCCATTACAAGCTGGTGGGCACGGGAAATGAGATGTATGTTGTTAGCATGGTTGAAGGTTTCTGAGATATCCTGGCCGAAGGTGTAGCCGGCACCACGCGGGGAGATGCCCCATCCGCCGCGGTCATCGGGATCGGACCAGAGAAGGTCGCACATGGGGCCCTCGTGGGGCACTTCCTGGATACGTTCAAGAGCCCGAATGTGATCCAAACTGTCGATGGAAGGCGAGAGACCGCCGTGGAGACAGAATATCTGGCCCTCAACCAGGGCAGTCAACGGGAAGTAGTCAAAAAGATCGGTGAAACAGTTCCACACCTTGGCGCTGCCATATTTGCGAAGACATTCATCGTAGAACCCGTAGACTTGCGTTATTTGGCGAGATTCATGGTTACCTCGAAGGATGGTGACTCGGTTCTTGTAGCGTATCTGGAAGGTAACATTATGCAAAATATTAAAGAATATATATATAAAATGATGCCACAAACCTTCAAACAAACAAGCAAGGTCACAGTTTCGACGGAATAATAACCCCGATCGACATAATCGCCCATGAACAAATAGTTTGTGTCTGGAGACTTTCCACCCATCTTAAACAGCTCCATGAGGTCGTGGAATTGGCCATGGACATCGCCACAAACAGTCACGGGACATTTCACTTCCTGCACATTGGATTCGCCGCGAAGGATTTCCCTCGCTTTGTCACAAAGCAGTTTAACTTGTTTTTCAGAAAGCTGCTTACATTCGTATAACTGCTCGATCCACTCGTCGACTTCCTTGGAGAATTCTCGATCAATGACGTTGGAGTTAGTGGGAACTGGCGGAGACGCTTCCATGACTGAAAAGGATGGCGTTTGAACTTCACCTTTACCCTTTATATATCACGTGAAAACGATTGTCAAAGATGGGCAGGACAATCAATAAACGCTGACAATGGATAGGCAACGAAAACAACAGGGATTAAAAATGTGAACGCGGAAATGGAAAGTATCAACTGGGATGGCGAGCGGGCCCTTAACTGATGGCAAAGGAAAGAAAGGGAAACGCGGGGGAGAGCCGCGGGCCGAGACGGAGGAAAAACAATCAATCGAAAGCGGCAAGGGCAAGCTTTACAAAAACGGTTAGCTTATCGATCAACCTGTGATTCGCTTGTAGAATGACGGAACTACCGGTTCGTGAAATAGTTTGGGATGACCCTTGCCGCCGGTATAAACGCTCACGAGTCCCGCCAAATGAACGACAGATTTGGCTGCGTATAGAACGCACAGCACACGACCTTCCTTACAGCTCGAACTCACACACACATGTCCGTGCTTGAGCGTGTGCGCGTCCGCGTGCTTGAGGCTTGCGTCTGTCCGCAAACTGTGGTGTTTTTTGTTGCTTTCGACAGCCAGGGCTGTGTTCACAAATGTTTTGTCTTCTAAAGTGTAAATTTTGTGGAACTGTGCCGTTTTCTGGCAAACAATTAAATTTCAGTTCGTCTCTCGCAACTTTCGCCTGTCTAATATAACGAAAAAAGATGACTTTTTCGAGAGCGTGTTTCATAATGCTAATAAACATGCGAAAAAATGCATCTAATGGTATTGCTCGGTGAATCAGCGAGCAAGACGCGCTAGCCAAAAAGGAAAACGACTGAAAAGGGATGTATATTGATGAGAAATGATAGTGGTCGGCGTGGGAAAGGTTGTAACGATGATAGTAAACAAAAATGACTTGTGATGTTGTGCAATATTTCCAACCACGCGTAAACTCATGTTGAAAGTGTGAAGTGAATAGACGGGGCTAAAAAGTCGCGCGTCTGAAAGACCTGTTAAAATGTGAAGCCCGGCAAAGCTAAACAACTGTGAGAAGCCGAGAAGCATCCGCGGAACACGTAAGGGATTAACCGACAGCTCGCGTAGTTCTTCAAATGGCTTTTCAGCGAGTGTACGCGAGGAGACGACGACGCGATGGCAATTGCTGAGCAGCATACTCTTTACTGCCAACGGCTGTGTCTCTCACTTGAGAGCCGAGGGCTCGCCTTGTTTTCTCGCTTTCTTTTTATGCCCTTGGCATCCTCAAGGTATGGACTTCCATCTCGTCCCCCCTCTACGTTCCGCAACGCCAGTATGCGACAACCAGCCGGCTAGCTATCAACTGAAATGCCGTCGGCATTGCGCGGGGTATTGCATCACCCGCCCGTCGCAGTCAACTTCAGAATGTCGTTACCGAGTGCCGAGAATGAGTAGTGAATAAACGTATAAATTTGTCGTCTATTATACTAGAACTGGCGAACGACAGCGGTGTGAAAGTCTAATGTTGATGGAGCTAACACGCGAGGATAAAAAAAGTAACTATTGCGTGGCAAGTGTAGAATAATGGTAAAAAACTGACACGAAACATTGTTTTAAGTGCAAAGGGACCAAATACACGTTGAAAGTGCATTGCAATAAATTTAATGACCGTGAAAAAGATGGGAAGCCGGCCTGGGAAGGAAGCAATGAAAAGCAGAAGCAAACACAGAATTATCATAACAAAAGTGTCTTCGCGGATTCAAACCATTTTTGACAACCAGCCACCCCTCAGGCGATCGCTGTCATCTTCACGGAAGGCGTTGTTAGGGAAGAAAGGATCAGCTGTAGACGACCGAGTTAGAAAAGTCACTAATTGTAAAACTGTTTACGCGTTAACTGCCTTTTAGCCCCCTGTGGCAGATGTGGCTGATCGATCAAGACGTTTTCCGTCCGCTTTTTCACTGAATGTACACTGATGCTATTTTTCCGTCTTCGTTTTTTCCACTTAACAGGTGCAGTCAACACGTTGAAGACCACTCCTTCCAATCGAACGTGACCACCACTGAGTTTTTTATTTCCCAAAAATTGGAGGAATTCGAGGGCCTCCCATCATAACCCATGTCCGCGGGCGGGCGGATGACCACCAAGGAAAAGACTTGTTGGTAATCGTGTAATTGCGGCTGTCCTTATGTCCGGAGCTTAGTTGAAAGTCAAAAGAAGTGCTCAAGAAGGATACAATTGGCTTACATTAGCAAGTGGTTGTGTCCTCAGATCTATCTGCTTTTTCGTGAGGCTACTGCGCATAAGTGAGAAGTGTCGAGTCCCGTCGACTAGCCATCAGAGTAGCAGTCATCGTCCCAAGGTAGTCACTTACCCCGAAATGGCGTCGTTATCGAGAGTGCTCGATCCATTGCGGGACGTCACCAGTGAGCCTCGTCGTCGTATACCCTCAGGCATTGCTTCTTCTTTTGTCGAGCAGGTCTTGATAACTTTCTGCCTTTTTAATCCGCTAGGCTTAGATCAAACATTCTTTTCGGATTTATCTACCCAAATATTTTGTTTCAGTCACAAGAGGGTAGGCTGGATTAATCCAACTCAGTGTTCAGGCTCTAATTCGGGGATCGATTACTGCGCGTCTCCGCAGGGCTTCCCATCTTTAAGCCTAGCGCCCACCCGACTATTTACAGGTAAACGGTCTCAGTTTGCAGCCACCCGCTAACTAGCCACAACAAAGGAAAGGGTTCTTGCCCTGAGGGTTCCCGAGTGGCAGTTGGCGACAAACCGGTGAAAGGTCGCCCACCACAGTCCCCCGGCGGTTCGCCAGTGACCTCTCAACATGCGGAACGTGAAAGGTTCGATTCAATGCGATTTGCAGCCAGCTGCGAATAACCCGGTAATGTTAGCCTTAGGCTTTGTCTCGGCAGCTCTCGGCGGATGTCTTTAGCTGAAAGACCTCCGTGTTCGTCCGATTTCCGCCTTAGCTAACCGTTTTGACGTTCGATTCCTCTACGCAAACGTGCGAAGGGTGACGCTTTGATCGAGAGCGGCTTTCATATATCGATGCTGGTGTTCCGCGTTTGAGTTAAAGTTCGGGTTGCCCTTTTGCTTGAGGCGTGTAACCGTTTGAGTTCCGGCATTCGCGCCCTTTCGTCTTGGCGCCAATGCACCCACCAAGTCAGCGACGATCAGCGAAAAAACGCTGAAGGAAGAATGAGCGGCTGCCAGGAGCAACCGGCAGTATACTGACCGACCTCTAAAAGACACATCTGTTCACTCCATTCGTCTCCGTGTATTTTTTATTTCTTTTTGCGCCTGGGGAGTTCTGGATTTGCAAGTTCACATCACTGCGGTCCCTCATCAGTCATGTGTTGTAGTCCTCCGAGTTCTATTTCCCGAAACTTTTGTTTCGAGGTGGTTTGTCGCGAAATCTTGATTAATCGTGTTTACCGCAGCGGGTTACTTTCACATTGCTACAACTATCTCCTCTCCTCGAACTTGACTAATTTCGTGCCGCCTGGTTTCAGCGAACGCCTCGATTGATCGGCTGATCAGGCGGTAAATCCAGTACCCTTTCGCATTCGTTCATCGATCCCGCAGCATGCGTTGACAAGATGACGACAAGCTTGAGCCGCATGAATACATCTTCCCCTAAGAAGAGTTTCCACCTCGACAAGGCCTTCATCAACGACGACGACGATGATGGTTCGACAGTGCTGATACCTCCTCCCGAATACAAGGCTGATCTTGTCATAGCTCCTGGCAAGGATGGCGGTGGCCTACCACCGAAGCCACCGCGACCGTATTCGCCTGTGAAGAAGAAGTCAACATCTCCAAAGAAGGATTTTGCAGCGATAAATAACAACAATTCCCAGCCATCTGCACACCTGAAGAAATGGAATTCTCCCGAGAGGCCAGCTTCGGTAAAGCACTTGGCCAAGTCCAGTGAACTCATTGAAACACCTTTAACGGTAGCTGTCTCCGATGCCACGTCGTCCTCTCCCACGCAAGAGGACAGCGATGATGCGAGAATCAATGAGAGTTTTGAACAAATTGAGTTGTCAAGGCTGCAGATTGATCAGGCTGTGAATGAAATTGCTTCCGCTGCAAATAGTCCGTCGTTACCGTACATCCAGACTGTCAAACGGAATGTCACTGTACCGTGTTCGAGCGGTAAAATTCCGTTTACTGTGCGAGGTGGAGCTGAAAAAGCGTTAGCTATCGTTATCGATAGCGTTTTGCATCCGGATTTGTTTAATGAAATCCATAGCGGCGATATTTTACTATCAGTTGAAAAAACGTATGTTTACATTACAATCTTTTTTGTTTAAACATAATTTTACGTTTTTAGTGAGGTAACTGGAATGATATTACGTGATGTACACATACTTCTCCAATCACTTCTAAATTCTACCAATGAAACCGAAATTGAGGTCGTTCCTGAGTGTAAGTTGTTTTTAGCCAATAAATAGTTTTTACTAAACGATTTTCAATTTGACTTGAAATTCTCATATTTTTCTCTATTTTTATTCCCATACATCTGGGCATTTACATTTTTATGACCTCCAATTTCTTCTGATGTTAGCTAATATTGGCCCGCCGCATGACTCAACCCTCCTGGAAGGAAACAACTGCGGTCAAGGAACCCCATTACAGTCTCGTTGTTTTTTCAGCCATCATGCCAGCCGACTTGCGGACGCTATTAGCCGACAAAACTTGGTCCGACATGCAATCTGTCATCCGTGACAATGTCTACGCTCGCACAGTGCCATGTACGAAAAAGAGTTTCCATTCATTTGTATTATCTTTATTAGAGTGACCCTTTCAAGTACAATTGAACAATTGTAGACACGACCCGTCCGCCCAAACCTGGTGAAGTTGACGGCGAGCAATACAAGTTTGTGTCCATCGAGACATTCGTCGACCTACAACGCAACGAGATGCTACTCGAGCAAGGGTGCTTCCAAGGTATAGTTCATTTTGCATTTTTTGACGAGGTACGAATTGACGTGGTGTTGTTTATCGACCGAGGACCGTCTCGACACGGTGGTCCACACTGTCGGCGAGAAGAGCAACACTCGTTTTTTGTCGTCTTGTCTTGTTGCCAACTAACTATCATCTGCGTTCTCGGACCGTGAAGTGTACGTTTTTGGTGTGGGAAGAAACATTCAAGAATCGGCGTTGAATGTTTAATGTTCAAATTGAGGACGATACCCCTTTCCGATGCCTCTCTTTTCATTCCGTTCCCGCTGTTTATTGGGCGTTCTTACGATGGCCTCTTCATGCTTGCGTTTCAAGCCGTAATTGTCATCGGAATCAGGGGCCTTTAACGACGTCGTCTGCCCTTTCGCCGAAATTAGAAAATTTTCCCGGCTCCAGCATTTGATTGGCAGGAAACGACAATCAAGTCCCGCTTAGCACGAAAGCACTCTTCCCCAAATTTGTCCTTTTCAAGTTAAACATCAGATTCTCATGCGAGGCAGGCAGCGTCGGTGTAATGAATCATGGCTCTGTCGGCACACCTTTCAGGTGAAGACGACATCGCATGGACCGATTAACGTTGATCGTCATTTGCACTCCGGCTGAAAAAGCTGGAACGTCTAAGCATCCATACCGAGCAAACAAACCGTGTCTTTCTTCGGACCCGACGCTTATTCAGACGCCTCGCATTTGCATAGATAGATAGATCAGCCTCGAAAGACGCTCCAGTATTGGTTGCCGCCCATCACCGAGGCGACGAGATGTTGCGATCCTTCAGCACACAACATGTTGGCACCTTGACAGTTTCGCGCTCTCGTTGTTGTCCTCGAGTAAACTCACGGGCCGGTGCCGCACGATCGACAGTCGTCTTGATGGCTCTGCGCGGGCGAAAAAGTACCTCAAACTGACCTGGTCGCCCTCGGCCTCCGTCCATCGAAGGAAGACACCACCCACCTACCAGGTCTGAATCGATAATCACATTTTTTGCCGAGGCGAAAGCGATCGGAGGTCGCGCACGACGTGCCTCACACGCGTCGAATGAGTTAAAAAAACCAAAATGTGACACTATGATTTTTTTCTTTTTATTCTTTCAAATGCGTCTTCCGTCCACTCTTAATACGATCCTTCAATGTACAATTAATAATTTATTCCTCCCTGATTGATTCCCTGACCCTGTTCAACCTTACATGTGGCAGGAGTATTAATCTCAGGAAGTCTTGGTGCCAGTCGATTCGAGTGTATATGCCCTTGCCAACCCCCCAATCGTCTTGCTAATTGTATTTGTTTGCTTATTTTTCGCCGCCCTATGGCAATGAACATTAAACAGTGTGGCAATGGACAACGTTTCCAGGGGGTCCACTTTTCGCCCGCCTTCCTGTTTTCATGCCTTTTAGCTCGAAGTCTTTCACACTGGCATTGTTCCAGAAAGTAATCTGAGTAGAATTGCTTTCACACTAATGTTGACTTTTGTATTGTATAATGGCAAAAACGCCTTAATTTTATGTTTACCTTGCCCCTGGCTTTAATTGAGTCTTCTGTTTCAACCAATTTGTTGCATCCATATCCACCAAATAGGCCCTCTGGTTCCAGTACATGACAAAAGTTCGACAATGTCAAGCGTCACTGGCTCGCGCCATTATTACGCGCCGACAGCGTTCAAGCAAGGATTTACATGTGCTCTCTTGTTTCGATTCACTGATTTTGAATTGACATCGGCGGTCACTCATGTTTTGTTTGAGTATTCATGGGGGCATAGTATCGCGTTGTGTTCGGACTCTCCCTGTTCCCCCGGCTTGCATAATCCGCTTCTAACTTTGCAGTTTAGTGAAGTTTGAACGCCAAGTCCTCAAAGCTACCTGAACAAAGTACCTTTTTGTTACTGAATACTTTTTCCGAATCCGTTTTTCGTTTTTGACTCCTTAAACCCGTTGTTTTACTCCCGATGAACCCCCCGAAGCTAAGTGTTTTGGGGGCCTGTTCACTCATTCGCGCTCTTGTCGCATCCGGGGCTGCTCTCGGCCAGCGGTCAGTCAAACCATTGTCAGGATTGGGTATGAATGCGAGTGTTACAACAATCTGTCACTTGCTGTCCGCGCTCATTTGGCATTTATCCGTGCACCCGATGGATGACGATGACTTCTTCGTCCTGGTAGCGGATGCCCCCTGCGCCATTGTAGTGTTTATCCATTGAACGGTCTTTCCCTTATCCCCGGAACGGATCACCCTCTCTCGTCCGGAGGCGTTCTCCGTACAGTTTTTCATCAAAGCAGGCCATCGGACGAACTCTTCCTCGCCTGAGGAACTGTCGTCGGCGGCATCCCCCAGTGACCTTGTTATTACCTCGGAAGGCGTGAAAAAAGTGTAGAAAAACACAAATTTCTTGCTTTGATTAAGTGTTCTCTTTCTTTTTTTAACTTTAAATTGCAACAATAAAGCTAACTAAACTTTCTTAACCCGTCCAAACCCGTAACGTTTAACCGAATGAAGGCGGTTCGAATACCCCTGTTCTCGTCAAGACGGTTAATCCGATCTTACGTGGCTGGCTCTTCCCCGTCGGTCATAACAGTAATAGGCTTTGGCAGTTGGCCCCCGTTAAATTACCTTACGACCACCGATTCATCTTGGTGCAAACAGCTTACGCGCACTCAGGGATTTGGAGCATTTTAAATATTGTCTGATGAATCAATAGCAATAAATGTCGTCGTTCTCGCCCGATAACTTCACCCTCGAAGCTTGTTGTACTGTTTACATTCCTCCGTTTTTGGGTTCACCCCTAGTGGGAGTCTCGACCCCGATTGCTCGTTATCATTGACCCTGTACATACCGAGGTGTCATCCATTTTGTGTTCAGTGCATTTTTGTTTTTCGTCGTTGGTTTTTACTTTTTGTTGAAAAGCAAAATGCCAAAAGGCGAAAAAAGCCATCAATTTAGTAGCCCTTTAACGACGTACATATCTCATCCGTGGTCTCGAGGGAGCATGATGCTCTTGTCTGCTCGCTAAGTATGCTTCGTTCCTCTTGCGCAGGAAAAAGACGGCTTTCCGATACATTTGCACTTGTATTGTCTGTATTGTCGGCATTTCTATGAAACTACAGTATCCATTAATCCGATACTATTTGCGATCCCCGTTTCAGGCCATTTTTACGGCACACCTCGACCGGATGACTGCGACGACAATTCGAGCGGCATTGTTCAAGACGATCTGAGAGCTTGTGACGATATTGCGAGTGAAATTCTTACATTTGAACCCTCCGAAATGGTCAACGCGATGAGTGTCCTTCCGACGCCGGTGGCGGACAGTGATCACGAACAGGGTCCACTTCCGCCCAACTGGGAAGTGGCTTACTCCGAACTCGGCGAGAAGTACTTCATCGAGTGAGTTTAACTCTTGGAATTTTTATTGAATCAGCTAAACGGGGATCATTACAGCCATAATACTGGTACGACTCAATGGGACGACCCGCGCGATTTACTCCCGGAAGGCTGGGAGCGCGTCTACGACGAAGAATACGGCACTTTCTATGTCGAGTGAGTTTTGCGCTAGTTTTAACGAAACATTTGTTATAAGGAGGGCGAGGAAACCAAATTATACCAACAACTAGGCATGTGAATAGACTAAAAAGGGATGCGACAAAATATTTCCCACTTGGAAGCGCCGGATTGCGTTGTCGCTCAAGACTTGTGACTCAATAGAAGGCGGTTTCCGCCCGGTTGCTTCACTTTCGGACACTTTAGCTGCAAATCATTGCTTCGTTTTTGCCGACTCCAAACTTACTTATCGATTCGAGCACGTCGTATCTTTGTTATTATTTCTTTCCGCAACCATTAAAAAACAACGATGCAGTTATTTTCTATTGTTTTCACTGGGCTGCGTTTTGAAGCATTATTTTTGTGATTCTGTACGCTCCAAAATTGTCTAAAGTTTGGGGGTTTGATGAATAGTCATCATGTACACTTCTGCGCCGTCGACATCGAAAGACCTTATGGAACATATTGTGTATTTTAGCCACGTCAACAAACGAACACAGTACGAAAGACCCAGTTTCGGCACTTCGAATGGCAAAGGACCAGCGCCGGCACCCCCCGTCAACGGCAATGGTTATCACCATAATCAAGTCGCGTCGTCGTCGGGGCAGTATGTCAATGGGAATGGAGGAAGCATTATCAATGGGAATGCACAAAACGGAGGAACCAACGGCTGGCAATCGTCGCCGGGACAATCTCATGTGCACTCACCGCCACCCAGCCATCAGTCACGGCAACCATCTACAAATGGTATCGGAAACCAACATCACACTCATCAACACGCTCCGCCTGAGGCGATACAACCAGCAACAACGCTGCAAACGCAGAATCGAAGCTCGCAGAGGCATCGTGTTTCACCGAGAAACGCGATGGCGAATGTGTTTACCCGAGATGTGAATAAACTCCAAGGCGAATTGATAACGGCGCGATTCCAGAAGGGTCCGAAAGGGCTAGGTTTCACGCTTATCGGAAATGATGCCACCTGTACGCAGCCGGAATTTATTCAGGTATGTTGTTCTCACTTTTGTAGTCAAAATAATTAAAATTTTACAGATTAAAAGCATAATCCCCGGCGGTCCTGCAGCACTTAACAATAAGTTACACCCCGGCGATGTTCTTGTCTATGTCAACAACGAAATGATGCTCGGAGCGACTCAAGATGACGCGTGCCAGATCTTCCGACGCATTCCAGTCAACGATTACGTGACACTTCAAGTCTGCCGAGGTTATCCGTTACTGTTAGATCCGACAAACAAGGTAATTGCCAAATTTTTGATCAAAGTGACAAACTAATCATGACATTTGTCACTTCAGATCATCACCGAAAACGTGTACGCACCTACGACCAACATTCACCATCGGCCCAGGGAAGTCTTCACAGTCGAGATCAACAAGGGCGACCGTGGCTATGGATTTACCCTTACTGACACGCGCGAAGGTCAGAGAGTCAAGTCAATTATCCACCCGAATCAATGTCCAAACTTGATGGAAGGCGATATCATTCTTGAAGTTGATGGCCAGAATGTTCGATTCCTGCCACATGATGAAGTCATTTCACTCTTGCAAAGCCATCCTCGCGGATTCAGAACTTCAATGTTGGTATCAAGGAACTCACCCCGACACAGAAGTCGGACCCCAACGGCAGCTTTCCGGTATGGCGAACAACGAGCTACACCGGTACCGATTCTGCAGCCGAGGTCGAAAACTCCGGCTCCGGTACCAGTTCGACCGAATAAGGGCAGCGTGGCAAGACAGTATCAACCGAAGCCGCCTACTTTGGTCAAGGTATAGTTTTGACACATTCAAATCTAATAAAAGTTAATAATGTCCTATTTTATAGTCCGAAGACCGTGCCGACATCTACGAAAACACACATCGGCTACGGCCATCATCAACAACCTTGGGATTCGCATCTACACCTAATTATGTCCCCATCTCAGCCTTCGCTCACGACAAGCCTCAAGGACAGCAACTAATAACCGTAAACTTAATCAAGAAGGTCGATGGTTTTGGATTTAGATTGCAAGGTGGACTTGATGTAAGTTAATTTACAGATTTAAAAGGTCAAACAATCGATAACTATTGATTTGCAGGCAAACATGCCACTTTACGTCGGCCAAGTCGTCCCGGGCGGTGCTGCAGATCTCGATGGCCGGCTCAAGCAAAACGATGAGATCATCGAAATTGATGGTCAACGTGTCGAACACTTAGCACATGAAGAGGTCGTCGAGAAGATCCGCAAAGCCGGTGACATCGGTCATGTTAAGATTGTTGTTCGAAGAATCCGCGAATCTGATCTGCCTCGTTCGACTTCCTTACCATTTGCGTACAACTATGGTTCTCCACAACCTGTAAGCACGCTCGGCAATTTCCCTCAAATTCCTACAGTAACCGCACACCTTGCCGAGGCTGGTGGGACTTATAATGTGGACTTGGCAAAGTTGGATTCCGAAGATTTTGGATGTACGATTGTATCTAAGAATCACAGATATATTGGTTAGTTTACTGAAACCGTATTTTATGTTTGCGGAAGTTAGTATACTGTATTTTAGGCCAAGTTGTACCAGACAGTCCAGCCGATCGTTGCGGCCAGCTTCACGCCGGCGATTGCGTTATTGCCATCAATGGCTGTCCTCTGTACAACATGTCACACCAGCAAGTTATCAACTATGTGAAGTCATCTGGCAACACAATTTGCTTCACGATTGATCCGACAAAGCGACTTCCTGCTGCTTACTTGCACATGGAAACGGCAAGAAACGAGCATCAGCCCGCTTTCCGGAACGGAACCGCGACACCGTCTAATATTTACTCCGAACTTCCTCATCGACGCAGCAGCAGTACTTATGGCCGAGCCAATGGACATCAAATGGATTACGTAAGTTTTCGAACACATTTCCTTTATTTTATTTGTTGTTTATTGTGTTTTGTCCAAAGCTTTATTTTGTATTTGTGCAGCAATTTTGTTCCGTTTTTGCACATTTATGTTCGATTTAGCCGCCAATGCCCCCCTTTTATCAGCATCATTTGGTGCACACGGCATCATCAGCAAGTTCAACGGCATCGCTTGTACGACCCCTCGTACATGGCACGCGAATCCAGTTTCCTTGGCACCATCCCAATCACCACCACTTCCGCACGACATCGCCTTTTGTTTGCACTTATGCCCCTGAATTTGGTGGTTCCCTAGCCAGAAATATTGTATATGTGCCAGCGGTAATTGATAGGGATGATACCTACACACCCCAGTTGCCCCCTCCCTTGTCCAATCGGCCTCAGATGGGTCAACAGGTTCGGATGCATCCAGCTACACGGAAGCCGACATTCCTTGAAAACGATCCGTCAATCGTGTATTTACCGATGTCCCCACATGGCTATGAAAGCTTTCGACGATCGACACCACTGTCAGACAGCAACTTCGGCAATTTATACATCTCCCGGCATCCGTTAAGGTTGACTAGTTTCGCTTTGTGTGACTCTTTGTGCTGCTTGCTTCTTCCGCCCTATGTTCCATGTGACCTTTCTCTACGTTAAAATCAATCCTAACACTTGCACTCAATTTTCGTTTAATTCACTTTACATATTTTGTTTCGGGTTTTCCCGGCAATCCCAACTTCCTCGTTACTAAATTCCCAATTGTTTCAGGCTGAACTCGGATCTCTGATTCAAGTAGAACTACCTCGAGGCATCAAGGGCTTCGGTTTCTCAATTCGTGGCGGATGGGAGTTCGAGCAGATGCCCTTGCGCATCCTCAAGATTGCGGAGGATGGCCCAGCCGCTGCCAATGGCAATCTGCGTGTCGGTGATTTGCTCATTGAAATAAATGGTGAAAGAACTCTTCGAATGACCCATGAGCGAGCCATCCAACTTATCAAAGAACAACAAGTTGTTCGCCTGCTCGTCCAACGCCCTATTTCGTATCTCCGCGAAGCCGCCGCCGGGTATTCGTGAACAACAGAAGCTTGCCGAGGAACATTACCAATTAACCCCTACTTGCCTGCCATACCGTATACCAAAATTTTGCAAAAAAAGTTCCTAAGGACCTTACAATTATATCGGAGAACTTTATATTCCTAGAATCCTGTTCGAATTGCGTTCATTGTGTCACTTACAGAAGTATGTTGTATTTTATTAATAAACATTCCTTTATCTTGAAAATAGCGCCTGCGTTAAGTGGTACAAAGTGGACGGAAGGAAAACTTAATTACAATCGGGAACTGCTGATTGTCAATAGAAAAAAGGTTTTTTATGTCTACAGATTGACAAAACCACCTTCACTCAATTTTTTCGAGATATACTTGTCAGCGAAACAGCAAACACGCATTTGCGTGATGTATGATTTGTAGACCTCCGGCAACTATGTTGTTAGCATGCCGCCCTTTAATGCATCTCCCTTATTTTGGGTTACTTCTTCGCACTTCTTGAGCATCGTGCCGATAGAAAGCTGTTTTCTGTTTTCATTGTGATAAAAACTTTACCTCTCTTTGAAGGAACTTCTTGCGTGTCAATCCGACTGTAAAAATAATATCTAATTATTGCGAAGGAATAGCTAGCACGCCCTGGGATACATAGATGGCATCCCGCCTTTTTCACGGGGCATTCTTCTAACGTTCCATGTGCGAATGTAATCACATTGAAGCTAAGGATGCTCGTTCGACTCCTTAACTAGTCTGACTGCGCCGCTTCTATGAAAATCTCATTCACATACCAGAGCTGGCCTCTTTGCCTTTGACCCGATCTGACTCTGTTTGCGCTTTCAAGCTTGCCCCTGAGGAGGCAATTTTTCGGCGAGTTTTCTAAAACTCAATTTGTTTCCTTCCGCGATTTAAGCGTTAAGTAAGTTTTGAGGGAGGGTAAACTCAACCTCATCGAAGCTTCATTTCACGCTACTTCTCGACACGATAAATAAGTTGTATTTCGACAATATTGCCATCCTTCAAGTCACTTTATCGTTGCGAATCTCATTCCTTGTTGCGGATACGGCTTTCGTTTTTGATTAATGAACTATATTGGTGTGTCTTATTAAACCTTTATGGTTTATTGACACGTTCCAGATGGGTAGTTGCTTCTCCTCTGAAGATGACGAAGAAAAGTGCCGTCGGCAAAATCGAGCCTCGATTGAAGAGCGACAGGGCCTATTTTCCGGACATAGCAAACGGAGATCGTAAGTTGAGCTATTATTTGTTCCGCGCATAAACATCTGTCGTAACAGATTCCTTTGAATTAATGGCCCCAAAGCGACGTTTGAGTCACCGCTTCATAAAATTTCACTTTTTTCCAGCACGATGGGTGTAGGCCTCGGAGTCGCCATGATGATGCAGCAAGCTGGAGCACTTATCGGCGCTCAGCCTCATGTCGATATGAACCACATCGAAGCTGAGGTCCGCAAAGCGAAAGCCGAAGGGCGTACGGTCACACTTATCAACGGATGCTTGTATTTCGACTACCAACTTGTTGCTCAAATACCTCCGCATTACGATTTGAACATTTAATGACATGAAACTGCAATTGTAGGCTCGCAATACTAGTATGTGTGTTTGGCTTGATCGAAATAATGGAATGATACCCCTCTTTCTGTCTGTTTTTCACACATGAGTGTCACAAAGCAAACCGACGTTAACGTGTACAAAGCGAAAAATGAGGGCACGGTTTGTGTATGGGCATTGCTCAGCTCTAAAAAACCCGACCTATCCCTTGGCAACTAGCAATGTACCAAAAGGTGTCGGTGCTAAACGTGCTGTCGCGTGAATCGGAATGGCTAGCATACTCACATCAGGAAGGAGTGTTTTTCTTTTTTATCTATCTAGACTGATATTATGCCATGTGCGCGTTTGCGTGACGCTCCTGGAAGGCTTTGCACCAGAAATCAGGACTGTTGACACCCGCCGGGGTGGGTACACAGATACGTCAGGCCGGTAACCTGAACGGCAACCTACGGTGCCCTGCAAACTCACGCATGATTGCGTGTGACACACGCGCGAAGAGTTTTGATCGGCTTTTTTGTGGCCTTGGAACTTTGAGGGTGTTATCGTCAGGTTACGACGTTTTGATTGTACGTGACTCCAAAGACAGCTGCAGTCGCTCCTCTTATATGAGACTATCCTGATAACCAGCACCTTCGAAAGGGAAACGATCACGCATTCCGTGTCAAATGGAGCAAACAAACTACCGCATTTGTTTTCTTTGACACCACGAGTGCATCACCTCCCGTCTGAGGCAACCGGAACGGACCCCTGTCATAAGCGGAGGAAGAAGCTGCTTGTTTTTTTCGAGGTTAATCGCTGCAGAACGGCATTAAACGCTAATTCAATGCGCTTTTTCTCCTAGCTCTACCTGACTGTAAAACCGATTCGGCGCTTTGAACCATTATGCAAAAAGCTTCTCCGCTATCGGCGGAGACGCAGCTGGAAACCCCCATGCGCCGGAAAAAAACCGGCTCCACCTCAAAAGCATGCAGCAATCGCACCAGCTGAGTCTTGCTTCGCGCACCGGAGATAGTAACAGCCACCGGGCGAACGTTCGCAAACGGCCATGGGCTGTCTTGCCGATCGTTCGCGCCACCCGAACCCATTAGTCCGGGGAGTGCCCATCAGTCTTCTGCCGTTTTAGGTCGCTCCAATGACTAACCTTGTCTTATTCCTGGTCCTTGCCGATCGGCAAAGGGCGTACCGCCACGTCTGGCGCTAAACGCTACCCCCTAAACAAATCCTTTTCCGTGTTTTACAACCTCTTTTTCACTTGTATATACATTATCCGCGTTTTTTTTCAAGACAAAATTAGATAAACGTTTTTGACTTCCTTCTGACAGCTTTTTCCAGATAAGGTTTGATTGTTGTTGACGTTTACCTATTGGATGCGTCGAATCCATACGCATGATGGGAGGTGAGTGTAATAGGCTTAAGTCAGTTGCTAAAACTGAGAACAATATTTGTCCAAGTTTTATTGCAAAACGTTTTTTGTTTCGTCAATATTTGGACAATTTTTTCTAAAATGTTTTTTCGTTTTGACCCATTGGTCAGCTGTATGCGTTTGACATTCTCCGATAATACGGAATGCTTGCAGATGTATCTTCTCTGAGCCGTCAAAACAGTATCCGCCGCGGTTCCATTCGGCCTGCGTGTACAAACTCTGATTCTGATGGTATGTTTATTAGTGCAAAGCAAAACATACTTTCGTTTACGTACACCACGGATACATAAAATTAATAATTGTAGGTGGTGCATGGTTTCCGTTTGGGGAGCGCAATGACCCGAAGTTACGTCGCAGTTTCCGTCGGGGTGTTCGCTACGCGGAGCCGGTTGCTCCCTCCAACTTGCCCCAGAACGAATCACATGCTTTGAATGTAGAATCATCGGCAAAGAACAACGCGGAAAACGAAAAGCCAAATACGGCAACGCAAGTGCAAACCTCGACCGTCAACATCAAATCGCACGAATTGCAAGCAAATACCTGTGAGGACTTTGCGCCCGAGGCCAAGTTTATTCAGCGTACATCGTCGGTGCCAGTCGCGCCGCAACCGCCTCAGGTCGAGAATTCTCCCGAGATTTACCGTTTGCAACCCCAGCCGCCGTCGGCTTACAACGTCATGGTTCATTCGCACGCGGAAACGGATCTGAGACTTGCGCAGCAACAACAGCAGCAGCAGCAGCCATACGCTTATAGCTGCACCGGTAACGGCTTCTCTTTTTCGTCTGTGCCGCCCGCACCACCATCACCCCAAACGCATTACCCCCAGCCGGCTGCTCCTTTCCATCCAGTCCAGCCGTGGCACTTCCCACATTACCCGTGGCAAATGAACACCTATAATATGGCCCCCAATGGAGCGATGACCACCGTAAGTCCATATTACACTTTATGACCAAACGTACTTGTTAATATACAATGTACACTCGTAACCCTTGCCCTTGCCCCGCCAGCCACCAATGACCTTTCCACATGGGCATAACGGAGATTTGTTTGACATCCAATTTCCATAATAGTCTGATGTCGCAACAGGGGGCAATAATGTTGCCAAATCACGCGCCCTTACTTTTGTATTTTATATTCTGGCCGCCTTGACTACAGAAAGTGCCAAAACCGAATATGGAATAGCTTACCTGTGTTTTTTTCCTCAACACAGAAGGGACTCGTTGAGTCTGGTCAAACCCAAATCCCTTTATTACTTTTGGTCTCGTTAGCAGTTTTCTGCCTCGTGCATGTAAAAGTTATTGTAGTCACCGACCATTATACTGCCTGGTTTTTCCGTGCTTTCGCTAGTTTACCCTTTTTTCAAAGCTTAGATGGCGCAATTATTCCCAAAAGGTATTTCCTGTTTCCGCGGTTTTCTCTTTTCGCACTTGTAATCTTCCTTAACAATTAAGTATGGTCTTAATTTCCTCCTAGTGTTTACCTAACGACCACTAATTCGTTTTTGGGACTTTGCAATCAAGCTCGATGAGTCAAAAACCAGTCGGACCTTTCTCCATTGGTTTCGATTTCATCACACTGTTCTATTAAAGCTATTGCCATTTTATTGCCCTAAAGCATTAAGCGTTTTGTTGCCCGTGTGTCAAAGTTCATATGAAATTGCTTGGAAACGCTGAAGGCAAATCTGTACGAATCGAATTTGAACACTTTGCAAGCCTTATATTTACAAGTTTGCATGACTGGACAGTGTCCGTTCGCATAAAATGACGTTCACGCAATTGCAGCTAGTCCCCATCGAAATGATGTCCGGTTTGCCTCCAATTGTGCCGCCATCAGGATCGCCTCAATTTGTCTACGCTACTTCCATTAACGGCCAGCCGATTCCCGTTACATTGCCTCCTGTGGGGATCCATTCTTCCCATCCCTCATTTGAAAGTAACACTTTTTTGCAGTGTGAACAAGTTCGGAGGCGCGAATCACGAGTGAGCTTACCACCGATCAACGGCCACAGTCGGCAAACGAGCACGTCAAGTAGCACTGTGAACACGCCGACAAGCCCAGAAACACTGTCATCAATGTCTTGGTACTCCGAGAAACGTGATTTCAGTGAGCCGACATCACCTTTAGCAGCAGGCTTGCGTGACCTGCCCACGGAGATGAAGCACCAGCTGCAATTTTCTCAAGCTCCAGCTGAACTGCCTCCGATGCCGGAAGTGACGCGCAAAAAACTCATTAAACAGGAATCGCAAGATAAGAAGAAAGTTGAGGAATTCGAAACAGTTGCTGAAGACACAATGCTGCCTTACCGTCCACCATCTCCCGATGATTACAGACCAATTCGACCCTCACCAGGTGGACGTTATCAAATTCCTGACTTGCCAGAAGTTCCTCGAAGCAATGAGTGTGTTATTTATTTTTGTTTACTTTTCCTTGTTAAAGTTGTAAATTCTTCTTTTTAAGAGTGCCGACGGCATATGATAGTACTCCTAAAGCTGTACCTCAACGTGAAAAACCTCAGAAAGTCAACAATGTTTCAACACCTCCAAGCAAGAAGCCGACCCCGAGCGAGTTAGGACTGGTCGGTTTACTTTTAATCTTTTAAAGTGACCCTTCTTTTTCCCCGAGAACCTTTGTGACGTCAGGTTCATTGTTTTGATAAGAAAACAGCGAACATGATGTCTTCCTCTTTTTTTGGTCGTTAACCCCGACAGTCAATGCATGCATTCCCTAGGGGCGCTCATACCGTTTTAAGCGTCAATTTCTTTCAGTTCTCGTCAGTCGAGATTCGTCGTCCACGTAGATCAGACATGTTGCCTCCACGTCCCCCAACGAAGTCACCTTCTATGACTCAGCTTGCTGCGCAACGCAGTCATAAGACTTCACAGGTTTGCCTTCCGTAATTCATGTTAACCATAACCGTTTATTTTTTAAGCCGTCGTCACCCGAAGTGCCTATTACTCCACCACGCCTTAACCAGTCACCCGTTGTCCCAAAGATTGAAGTTGTAGACGAACAGGAAAATAATAACACGACCAAACCTGCGTCACCGCAAGAATCACCTAGAATCTTTTTCTCACGGGTAAACCCTTTCATTATACGGATGCGTAATGTGCAATTTAAACGACCGATTAATGTTTTTCCAGACGAAGCAGTATCGTTCGTTCAATTCAAAAAATTCTCCCAGTGGCGCCACTAATGCATTGGAACAACTGAAAGTTCTCAAACAAAAACTGCTTGAACACCAGCAAACGATTGTTCGCCGAGACCATGCCTTCTTTGCACAACGTCAATCCTAAATGAATCCCTTTGCCCGTTGTCTGAACACAATTATGTTTCTTGTATTTTTTTGGGTGTTGAAATGAATGCACAATTTTAATGCCATTTGTTTATTTGCTTTGCGGAATAAAAATAACTTTAACAACTCTGTCATACTTCGGATTTTAGCATTGTTCTGGTTATAATTGTACCACGGAATTGGAATTGTTAGGGGTTAATAACCGTTGATTGTTTGTGATTATTTCAAAACGCAGATGAACTTTCTCTTGACGAGAGCACGCGTTGCAACATCGCAACAGACTGAGCGGGGGTAGGTGCATACAGCGTCGTTGCATCTTTCGGTTTGTTGGGAACTGTCGCCACTGAAAAAAAACAAATAAATATACCATTGAAGTAAAAGTACAACTTATACTTACGTGCATGGACACCCGTCAGCGGCACTAGTACACGTTCTTGTTCGAGGAATGAAGCCGCAAAGACCGCATGTGTCGGTACATGTACCGTTGGTCCATTCGGTCCAGACTCCACCGGTCGGGCAAGATATAGGAGCATTTGTGGCTCCGAGTTGACAGATATCAAAACCGGCAGCGCCTGTTGTGACACCGTAACCGGCGCAGCATGTAGTAGCGTTAGTACAGGGTTGCATGTTACATGTCGCAGTTTCAGTTGCGTTTCCGCTGAAATTACTAGTTAGTTTCAATTAAAACGAAATTGAAAGTACTTACGTGCAGGGACAACCAACAGCTGCCGATGCGCATGTGCGACTACGTGTTCGTGAGCCGCAGGCACCGCAACTTGATGAGCAGTTACCCCATGCACCCCATTCATTCCATATTCCTTCAGAGTTAACACAGCAACTAGATGCTGGTACGGTGGGTGTAGCGGCTTCACTAGCAAGTCCACAGGAAATAATGCCTCCACGAACAGTTACAATGTAGGGATCGCAGCAAGAGTTTGCGGGATAGACGCAAGGTGTAAGACCGCATGGCAAACTCATTGTGGTATCGCCGGTACAGTTGCATCCCCAGTCGGTAGAAAGGCAAGTACGTGTCTTCGTCGTGTTAGAACATGATCCACAGCTCGTAGCACATGATGCATCTTGAGCACTCCATTCTGACCACACACCGCCTTGAGGGCAGCATGTGCCGTTGCAAGTGTTCACACTTGGGTATTCAGTTGGGGTAGCCGGTTGAGGGCCACAGATAATCGCACCATTAGAAACCATAGTCACGAATGTACCGCAGCATGACAGTCGTGGATACACGCACGGCTGGATGTTACAGTAATTTGTTTCAGCAGAGGCACCAGTACACGGACAGCCACTGGCTTCAGATGTACATTCACGTGTCCTCGTTGTGGTACCACAAGATCCGCAAACATCAGTACACTCTTCGGTGACAACCCACTCAGTCCAGGTACCGTATTTCGGGCAACATTGATCATTGCAAGTTAAAGCAGCTGCCGGTTCGGTCGTCGTCGAAGTCTGAAATCCACAAAAATGTATAAGAGGATTCTGATCTAACCAAACATACCAGAGGACCGCAGATGATGCTTCCACTGGATACCATAGCCTTTAGTCCATTACAGCACGACAAGGCTGGGTAAACACATGGTTTAGTTCCACAAATTTCAGATTTGACATCAGATCCAGAACAGGGGCATCCACTGGCTTCTGTGAGACAAATACGGGAGTAGGTTTCAATACCACATGAACCGCAAGTTGCAGTGCAAGCGGAAGCTGGACCCCATTCAGACCAGAGACCATACATAGGACAGCAATCGGGCATACAATCGGTTTCAGGAGTTGGATCCCAATAGGATGGCTAAATTGGTTGTGTTTCAACACTGTACAGTCTACATAAAACAAGTCTTACCAGAGGACCACAAACAGCAGTACCGTTCACAGTCGTGCTTGAATAAGGCGTGCAACAAGCAGAACCACTTGCACAGGGCGCTGTTCCACAAACTTCAGTTCGGGTGTCGTCACCACTAAAAAACAAAAAATACTAATTGGGACAGACAAAAACCAAAAAAACTACTTACGCGCAAGGGCATCCACTTGCTTCTGACAAACATGTGCGAGTTCGAGATTGTTTACCGCATGAACCGCATGTTGCTGAACATGTTGTAGGATCTGACCATTCACTCCATTCGCCGCCGATAACGCAACAAGTGCAAGACGAAAACGTTGGTTCATCAACAGTCGGCTAAAAAAAGATATTTTGCTATCACATGCAAAATATAACATTCAGCTTACCAAAGGTCCACATAATTCAGAACCGTCAATAGTTTCAACAGAGTATCCGGTGCAGCATTGACTACCAGTAGTACCTAAAAATTGGTTGTTTTCTTTAATAAAAATGTTTTATTTCTTACAAGGTGTGTATCCGCATGCCATTGTTTTAGTTGAAGCGCCTACACAAGCGCATCCAGAAGTAGAACATGTTCGGTTCAACGTCATCACACCGCAAGCACCACAACTGTCATTGCACATCGATACTGTGCTCCATTCGCTCCAAACACCAACAACCTTGCAAGCCTGAGATTCTGTGGATGCGCCATCGCACGGACAATCGTTGCCGGCCGTCAGACATGTGCGGTTTCGATTTGCGGCACCGCAATCGCCGCAAGTACCAGTGCAGCTTGACCATTCAGACCATCCGCTCCACATACCACCATCGGGACAACAGGTGTAATCACCCGGTGCATCAGCTGGAGGCTGAGTCGGTTGAGGACCACAGATGATACTTCCGTTTACAGCCATTGCTCGGAAAGTACCACAGCATGACAAACGGGGGTAAGTGCATGGTTTTAAACCACAGTATTCTTTTTTGTATGATGCGCCACTAAAAAACAAAAAAATCAATGGTACAAACAATAAAACAAGAGACAATAAGTATACCTGCAGTTACATCCATAACTTGACGAAATGCACGTGCGCTCGTAAACAATTTGAGCACAAGATCCACATGTATCGGTACAAGGCACCGTTTCAACCCATTCTGACCAAATTCCCAAATCAGGACAACAAGATGCAGACGTTGTCGCAATTGCTGTAGAAGTCGTTGTAAGTTCCGTTGTGGTCGACGTCGTGGTAGGTTCAGTCGTCGTCGAGGTAGTTGTCGGCTCCGTGGTAGTCGAAGTCGTGGTCGGCTCCGTCGTTGTCGACGTGGTGGTCGGTTCCGTGGTAGTCGACGTGGTGGTCGGCTCCGTGGTAGTCGACGTAGTAGTGGGCTCCGTTGTGGTCGACGTCGTGGTGGGCTCTGTTGTGGTCGACGTGGTAGTCGGCTCCGTCGTCGTAGACGTGGTGGTCGGTTCCGTTGTGGTCGACGTAGTGGTCGGCTCCGTCGTTGTAGACGTGGTGGTGGGCTCCGTTGTGGTCGAAGTCGTAGTGGGCTCCGTCGTCGTCGAAGTCGTGGTCGGCTCCGTGGTAGTCGACGTAGTAGTGGGCTCCGTTGAAGTCGACGTGGTGGTCGGTTCCGTGGTAGTCGACGTGGTGGTCGGTTCCGTCGTCGTCGAAGTCGTGGTGGGCTCCGTGGTAGTGGAAGTCGTGGTGGGCTCTGTTGTGGTCGACGTGGTGGTCGGCTCCGTGGTAGTCGACGTAGTAGTGGGCTCTGTTGTGGTCGACGTGGTGGTCGGCTCCGTGGTAGTCGAAGTCGTGGTCGGCTCCGTGGTAGTCGACGTAGTAGTGGGCTCCGTTGTGGTCGACGTCGTGGTGGGCTCTGTTGTGGTCGACGTGGTAGTCGGCTCCGTCGTCGTAGACGTGGTGGTCGGTTCCGTTGTGGTCGACGTAGTGGTCGGCTCCGTCGTTGTAGACGTGGTGGTGGGCTCCGTTGTGGTCGAAGTCGTAGTGGGCTCCGTCGTCGTCGAAGTCGTGGTCGGCTCCGTGGTAGTCGACGTAGTAGTGGGCTCCGTTGAAGTCGACGTGGTGGTCGGTTCCGTGGTAGTCGACGTGGTGGTCGGTTCCGTCGTCGTCGAAGTCGTGGTGGGCTCCGTGGTAGTGGAAGTCGTGGTGGGCTCTGTTGTGGTCGACGTGGTGGTCGGCTCCGTGGTAGTCGACGTAGTAGTGGGCTCTGTTGTGGTCGACGTGGTGGTCGGTTCCGTGGTAGTCGACGTGGTGGTCGGCTCCGTGGTAGTCGACGTAGTAGTGGGCTCTGTTGTGGTCGACGTGGTGGTAGGCTCCGTCGTCGTCGAAGTCGTGGTCGGCTCCGTCGTCGTCGAAGTCGTGGTGGGCTCTGTTGTGGTCGAAGTCGTGGTCGGCTCCGTGGTAGTCGACGTAGTAGTGGGCTCCGTGGTAGTCGACGTGGTGGTCGGTTCCGTGGTAGTCGAAGTCGTGGTGGGCTCCGTGGTAGTGGAAGTCGTGGTGAGCTCTGTTGTGGTCGAAGTCGTGGTGGGCTCTGTTGTGGTCGAAGTCGTGGTCGGCTCCGTGGTAGTCGACGTAGTAGTGGGCTCCGTGGTAGTCGAAGTCGTGGTCGGCTCCGTCGTCGTCGAAGTCGTGGTGGGCTCCGTGGTAGTCGACGTAGTAGTGGGCTCCGTCGTCGTCGAAGTCGTGGTGGGCTCCGTGGTAGTCGACGTGGTGGTCGGTTCCGTCGTCGTCGACGTCGTGGTAGGTTCAGTCGTCGTCGACGTAGTAGTGGGCTCCGTCGTCGTGGAAGTCGTGGTGGGTTCTGTGGTAGTCGAAGTCGTGGTCGGCTCCGTGGTAGTCGACGTAGTAGTGGGCTCCGTTGTGGTCGACGTGGTGGTGGGCTCCGTTGTGGTCGACGTCGTGGTAGGTTCAGTCGTCGTGGACGTAGTAGTGGGCTCCGTCGTCGTGGAAGTCGTGGTGGGCTCCGTTGTGGTCGAAGTCGTGGTCGGCTCCGTGGTAGTCGACGTGGTGGTAGGCTCTGTTGTGGTCGACGTGGTGGTAGGCTCCGTCGTCGTCGACGTCGTGGTAGGTTCAGTCGTCGTGGACGTAGTAGTGGGCTCCGTCGTCGTGGAAGTCGTGGTGGGCTCCGTGGTAGTCGACGTAGTAGTGGGCTCCGTTGTGGTCGACGTGGTGGTCGGTTCCGTGGTAGTCGACGTGGTGGTAGGCTCTGTTGTGGTCGACGTGGTGGTAGGCTCCGTCGTCGTCGAAGTCGTGGTAGGTTCAGTCGTCGTGGACGTAGTAGTGGGCTCCGTCGTCGTGGAAGTCGTGGTGGGTTCTGTGGTAGTCGAAGTCGTGGTCGGCTCCGTGGTAGTCGACGTGGTGGTAGGCTCTGTTGTGGTCGACGTGGTGGTGGGCTCCGTTGTGGTCGACGTCGTGGTAGGTTCAGTCGTCGTGGACGTAGTAGTGGGCTCCGTCGTCGTGGAAGTCGTGGTGGGCTCCGTTGTGGTCGACGTAGTAGTGGGCTCCGTCGTCGTCGAAGTCGTGGTGGGCTCCGTTGTGGTCGACGTGGTGGTCGGCTCCGTGGTAGTCGACGTGGTGGTCGGCTCCGTGGTAGTCGACGTAGTAGTGGGCTCTGATGTGGTCGACGTGGTGGTAGGCTCCGTGGTAGTCGACGTAGTAGTGGGCTCTGTTGTGGTCGACGTGGTAGTAGGCTCCGTCGTCGTCGAAGTCGTGGTGGGCTCTGTTGTGGTCGACGTGGTGGTGGGCTCCGTCGTCGTCGAAGTCGTGGTAGGTTCAGTCGTCGTGGACGTAGTAGTGGGCTCCGTCGTCGTGGAAGTCGTGGTGGGTTCTGTGGTAGTCGAAGTCGTGGTCGGCTCCGTGGTAGTCGAAGTCGTGGTCGGCTCCGTGGTAGTCGACGTAGTAGTGGGCTCCGTGGTAGTCGAAGTCGTGGTCGGCTCCGTCGTCGTCGAAGTCGTGGTGGGCTCCGTGGTAGTCGACGTAGTAGTGGGCTCCGTCGTCGTCGAAGTCGTGGTGGGCTCCGTGGTAGTCGACGTGGTGGTCGGCTCCGTGGTAGTCGACGTAGTAGTGGGCTCTGTTGTGGTCGACGTGGTGGTAGGCTCCGTGGTAGTCGACGTAGTAGTGGGCTCTGTTGTGGTCGACGTGGTAGTAGGCTCCGTCGTCGTCGAAGTCGTGGTGGGCTCCGTTGTGGTCGACGTGGTGGTCGGCTCCGTGGTAGTCGACGTAGTAGTGGGCTCTGTTATGGTCGACGTGGTGGTCGGCTCCGTGGTAGTCGACGTAGTAGTGGGCTCCGTGGTAGTCGAAGTCGTGGTAGGCTCCGTCGTCGTCGAAGTCGTGGTGGGCTCCGTTGTGGTCGACGTGGTAGTAGGCTCCGTTGTGGTCGACGTCGTGGTAGGTTCAGTCGTCGTCGACGTAGTAGTGGGCTCCGTCGTCGTAGACGTGGTGGTCGGTTCTGTGGTAGTCGACGTGGTGGTCGGCTCCGTGGTAGTCGACGTAGTAGTGGGCTCTGTTGTGGTCGACGTGGTGGTAGGCTCCGTGGTAGTCGACGTAGTAGTGGGCTCTGTTGTGGTCGACGTGGTAGTAGGCTCCGTCGTCGTCGAAGTCGTGGTGGGCTCCGTTGTGGTCGACGTGGTGGTCGGTTCCGTGGTAGTCGACGTGGTGGTAGGCTCCGTCGTCGTCGAAGTCGTGGTGGGCTCTGTTGTGGTCGACGTGGTGGTAGGCTCCGTCGTCGTCGAAGTCGTGGTGGGCTCCGTTGTGGTCGACGTAGTAGTGGGCTCTGTTGTGGTCGACGTGGTGGTAGGCTCCGTCGTCGTCGAAGTCGTGGTGGGCTCCGTTGTGGTCGACGTAGTAGTGGGCTCTGTTGTGGTCGACGTGGTGGTAGGCTCCGTCGTCGTCGAAGTCGTGGTGGGCTCCGTTGTGGTCGACGTGGTAGTAGGCTCCGTTGTGGTCGACGTCGTGGTAGGTTCAGTCGTCGTCGACGTAGTAGTGGGCTCCGTCGTCGTAGACGTGGTGGTCGGTTCTGTGGTAGTCGACGTGGTGGTAGGCTCTGTTGTGGTCGACGTGGTAGTCGGCTCCGTCGTCGTAGACGTGGTGGTGGGCTCCGTTGTGGTCGAAGTCGTAGTGGGCTCCGTCGTCGTCGAAGTCGTGGTCGGCTCCGTGGTAGTCGACGTAGTAGTGTGCTCCGTTGAAGTCGACGTGGTGGTCGGTTCCGTGGTAGTCGACGTGGTGGTCGGTTCCGTCGTCGTCGAAGTCGTGGTGGGCTCCGTGGTAGTGGAAGTCGTGGTGGGCTCTGTTGTGGTCGACGTGGTGGTCGGCTCCGTGGTAGTCGACGTAGTAGGGGGCTCTGTTGTGGTCGACGTGGTGGTCGGTTCCGTGGAAGTCGACGTGGTGGTCGGCTCCGTGGTAGTCGACGTAGTAGTGGGCTCTGTTGTGGTCGAAGTCGTGGTCGTCTCCGTGGTAGTCGACGTAGTAGTGGGCTCCGTGGTAGTCGAAGTCGTGGTCGGCTCCGTCGTCGTCGAAGTCGTGGTGGGCTCCGTGGTAGTCGACGTAGTAGTGGGCTCCGTGGTAGTCGACGTCGTGGTAGGTTCAGTCGTCGTCGACGTAGTAGTGGGCTCCGTCGTCGTGGAAGTCGTGGTGGGTTCTGTGGTAGTCGAAGTCGTGGTCGGCTCCGTGGTAGTCGACGTAGTAGTGGGCTCCGTGGTAGTCGACGTCGTGGTAGGTTCAGTCGTCGTGGACGTAGTAGTGGGCTCCGTCGTCGTGGAAGTCGTGGTGGGCTCCGTGGTAGTCGACGTAGTAGTGGGCTCCGTTGTGGTCGACGTGGTGGTCGGTTCCGTGGTAGTCGACGTGGTGGTAGGCTCTGTTGTGGTCGACGTGGTGGTAGGCTCCGTCGTCGTCGAAGTCGTGGTAGGTTCAGTCGTCGTGGACGTAGTAGTGGGCTCCGTCGTCGTGGAAGTCGTGGTGGGTTCTGTGGTAGTCGAAGTCGTGGTGGGCTCCGTTGTGGTCGACGTGGTAGTAGGCTCCGTTGTGGTCGACGTCGTGGTAGGTTCAGTCGTCGTCGACGTCGTGGTAGGTTCAGTCGTCGTCGACGTGGTGGTAGGCTCCGTCGTCGTCGACGTCGTGGTAGGTTCAGTCGTCGTGGACGTAGTAGTGGGCTCCGTCGTCGTGGAAGTCGTGGTGGGCTCCGTGGTAGTCGACGTAGTAGTGGGCTCCGTTGTGGTCGACGTGGTGGTCGGTTCCGTGGTAGTCGACGTGGTGGTAGGCTCTGTTGTGGTCGACGTGGTGGTAGGCTCCGTCGTCGTCGAAGTCGTGGTAGGTTCAGTCGTCGTGGACGTAGTAGTGGGCTCCGTCGTCGTGGAAGTCGTGGTGGGTTCTGTGGTAGTCGAAGTCGTGGTGGGCTCCGTTGTGGTCGACGTGGTAGTAGGCTCCGTTGTGGTCGACGTCGTGGTAGGTTCAGTCGTCGTCGACGTCGTGGTAGGTTCAGTCGTCGTCGACGTGGTGGTAGGTTCAGTCGTCGTGGACGTAGTAGTGGGCTCCGTCGTCGTGGAAGTCGTGGTGGGTTCTGTGGTAGTCGAAGTCGTGGTGGGCTCCGTTGTGGTCGACGTGGTGGTCGGTTCCGTGGTAGTCGACGTGGTGGTAGGCTCTGTTGTGGTCGACGTGGTGGTAGGCTCCGTCGTCGTCGAAGTCGTGGTAGGTTCAGTCGTCGTGGACGTAGTAGTGGGCTCCGTCGTCGTGGAAGTCGTGGTGGGTTCTGTGGTAGTCGAAGTCGTGGTGGGCTCCGTTGTGGTCGACGTGGTAGTAGGCTCCGTTGTGGTCGACGTCGTGGTAGGTTCAGTCGTCGTCGACGTCGTGGTAGGTTCAGTCGTCGTCGACGTGGTGGTAGGCTCCGTCGTCGTCGAAGTCGTGGTAGGTTCAGTCGTCGTGGACGTAGTAGTGGGCTCCGTCGTCGTGGAAGTCGTGGTGGGTTCTGTGGTAGTCGAAGTCGTGGTGGGCTCCGTTGTGGTCGACGTGGTGGTCGGTTCCGTGGTAGTCGACGTGGTGGTAGGCTCTGTTGTGGTCGACGTGGTGGTAGGCTCCGTCGTCGTCGAAGTCGTGGTAGGTTCAGTCGTCGTGGACGTAGTAGTGGGCTCCGTCGTCGTGGAAGTCGTGGTGGGTTCTGTGGTAGTCGAAGTCGTGGTGGGCTCCGTTGTGGTCGACGTGGTAGTAGGCTCCGTTGTGGTCGACGTCGTGGTAGGTTCAGTCGTCGTCGACGTCGTGGTAGGTTCAGTCGTCGTCGACGTGGTGGTAGGCTCCGTCGTCGTCGAAGTCGTGGTGGGCTCCGTTGTGGTCGACGTGGTAGTAGGCTCCGTTGTGGTCGACGTCGTGGTAGGTTCCGTGGTAGTCGACGTGGTGGTCGGCTCCGTGGTAGTCGACGTAGTAGTGGGCTCCGTGGTAGTCGAAGTCGTGGTAGGCTCCGTCGTCGTCGAAGTCGTGGTGGGCTCCGTCGTCGTCGACGTAGTAGTGGGTTCCGTCGTCGTAGACGTGGTGGTAGGTTCCGTCGTCGTCGACGTAGTAGTGGGTTCCGTCGTCGTAGACGTGGTGGTCGGTTCTGTGGTAGTCGACGTGGTGGTCGGCTCCGTGGTAGTCGACGTGGTGGTAGGCTCCGTCGTCGTCGACGTAGTAGTGGGTTCCGTCGTCGTAGACGTGGTGGTCGGTTCCGTCGTCGTCGACGTAGTAGTGGGTTCCGTCGTCGTAGACGTGGTGGTCGGTTCCGTCGTCGTCGACGTAGTAGTGGGTTCCGTCGTCGTAGACGTGGTGGTCGGTTCCGTTGTGGTCGACGTGGTGGTCGGCTCCGTGGTAGTCGACGTAGTAGTGGGCTCTGTTGTGGTCGACGTGGTGGTAGGCTCCGTCGTCTTCGAAGTCGTGGTGGGCTCCGTTGTGGTCGACGTAGTAGTGGGCTCTGTTGTGGTCGACGTGGTGGTAGGCTCCGTCGTCTTCGAAGTCGTGGTGGGCTCCGTTGTGGTCGACGTAGTAGTGGGCTCTGTTGTGGTCGACGTCGTGGTAGGTTCCGTAGTAGTCGACGTGGTGGTCGGTTCCGTGGTAGTCGACGTGGTGGTCGGCTCCGTCGTCGTCGAAGTCGTGGTGGGCTCCGTGGTAGTCGACGTGGTGGTCGGTTCCGTTGTGGTCGACGTGGTGGTCGGCTCCGTGGTAGTCGACGTGGTAGTAGGCTCCGTTGTGGTCGACGTCGTGGTAGGTTCCGTCGTCGTCGACGTAGTAGTGGGTTCCGTCGTCGTAGACGTGGTGGTCGGTTCCGTCGTCGTAGACGTGGTGGTCGGTTCCGTTGTGGTCGACGTGGTGGTCGGCTCCGTGGTAGTCGACGTAGTAGTGGGCTCCGTCGTCGTCGAAGTCGTGGTGGGCTCCGTGGTAGTCGACGTAGTAGGGGGCTCTGTTGTGGTCGACGTGGTGGTCGGTTCCGTGGTAGTCGACGTGGTGGTCGGCTCCGTGGTAGTCGACGTAGTAGTGGGCTCTGTTGTGGTCGAAGTCGTGGTGGGCTCCGTGGTAGTCGACGTAGTAGTGGGCTCCGTCGTCGTCGAAGTCGTGGTCGGCTCCGTGGTAGTCGACGTAGTAGTGGGCTCCGTTGTGGTCGACGTGGTGGTAGGCTCTGTTGTGGTCGACGTGGTGGTAGGCTCCGTCGTCGTCGAAGTCGTGGTAGGTTCAGTCGTCGTGGACGTAGTAGTGGGCTCCGTCGTCGTGGAAGTCGTGGTGGGTTCTGTGGTAGTCGAAGTCGTGGTGGGCTCCGTTGTGGTCGACGTGGTAGTAGGCTCCGTTGTGGTCGACGTCGTGGTAGGTTCAGTCGTCGTCGACGTCGTGGTAGGTTCAGTCGTCGTCGACGTAGTAGTGGGCTCCGTCGTCGTAGACGTGGTGGTCGGTTCTGTGGTAGTCGACGTGGTGGTCGGCTCCGTGGTAGTCGACGTGGTGGTAGGCTCCGTCGTCGTCGAAGTCGTGGTGGGCTCCGTTGTGGTCGACGTGGTAGTAGGCTCCGTTGTGGTCGACGTCGTGGTAGGTTCCGTCGTCGTCGACGTAGTAGTGGGTTCCGTCGTCGTAGACGTAGTGGTCGGTTCCGTCGTCGTAGACGTGGTGGTCGGTTCCGTTGTGGTCGACGTGGTGGTCGGCTCCGTGGTAGTCGACGTAGTAGTGGGCTCTGTTGTGGTCGACGTGGTGGTAGGCTCCGTCGTCGTCGAAGTCGTGGTGGGCTCCGTTGTGGTCGACGTGGTAGTAGGCTCCGTTGTGGTCGACGTCGTGGTAGGTTCCGTAGTAGTCGACGTGGTGGTCGGTTCCGTGGTAGTCGACGTGGTGGTCGGCTCCGTCGTCGTCGAAGTCGTGGTGGGCTCCGTGGTAGTCGACGTGGTGGTCGGTTCCGTTGTGGTCGACGTGGTGGTCGGCTCCGTGGTAGTCGACGTGGTAGTAGGCTCCGTTGTGGTCGACGTCGTGGTAGGTTCCGTCGTCGTCGACGTAGTAGTGGGTTCCGTCGTCGTAGACGTGGTGGTCGGTTCCGTCGTCGTAGACGTGGTGGTCGGTTCCGTTGTGGTCGACGTGGTGGTCGGCTCCGTGGTAGTCGACGTAGTAGTGGGCTCCGTCGTCGTCGAAGTCGTGGTGGGCTCCGTTGTGGTCGACGTGGTAGTAGGCTCCGTTGTGGTCGACGTCGTGGTAGGTTCCGTCGTCGTCGACGTAGTAGTGGGTTCCGTCGTCGTAGACGTGGTGGTCGGTTCCGTCGTCGTAGACGTGGTGGTCGGTTCCGTTGTGGTCGACGTGGTGGTCGGCTCCGTGGTAGTCGACGTAGTAGTGGGCTCTGTTGTGGTCGACGTGGTGGTAGGCTCCGTCGTCGTCGAAGTCGTGGTGGGCTCCATTGTGGTCGACGTCGTGGTAGGTTCCGTAGTAGTCGACGTGGTGGTCGGTTCCGTGGTAGTCGACGTGGTGGTCGGCTCCGTCGTCGTCGAAGTCGTGGTGGGCTCCGTGGTAGTCGACGTGGTGGTCGGTTCCGTTGTGGTCGACGTGGTGGTCGGCTCCGTGGTAGTCGACGTGGTGGTCGGTTCCGTGGTAGTCGAAGTCGTGGTAGGCTCCGTCGTCGTCGAAGTCGTGGTGGGCTCCGTTGTGGTCGACGTCGTGGTAGGTTCAGTCGTCGTCGACGTAGTAGTGGGCTCCGTCGTCGTCGAAGTCGTAGTGGGTTCAGTCGTCGTAGATGTGGTGGTCGGCTCCGTGGTAGTGGAAGTCGTGGTAGGCTCCGTCGTCGTCGAAGTCGTGGTGGGCTCCGTGGTAGTCGACGTAGTAGTGGGCTCCGTGGTAGTCGACGTAGTAGTGGGCTCCGTCGTCGTCGAAGTCGTGGTCGGCTCCGTGGTAGTCGACGTAGTAGTGGGCTCCGTGGTAGTCGACGTGGTGGTCGGCTCCGTGGTAGTCGACGTGGTGGTCGGTTCCGTTGTGGTCGACGTGGTGGTTGGCTCCGTCGTTGTCGAAGTCGTAGTAGGCTCCGTGGTAGTCGACGTAGTGGTCGGCTCCGTCGTCGTAGACGTGGTGGTGGGCTCTGTCGTTGTCGAAGTCGTAGTAGGCTCCGTGGTAGTCGACGTGGTGGTGGGCTCCGTCGTCGTAGACGTGGTGGTGGGCTCTGTCGTCGTCGAAGTCGTGGTAGGCTCCGTGGTAGTCGACGTAGTGGTGGGCTCCGTGGTAGTGGAAGTCGTGGTAGGCTCCGTCGTCGTCGAAGTCGTGGTGGGCTCCGTGGTAGTCGACGTAGTAGTGGGCTCCGTGGTAGTCGACGTAGTAGTGGGCTCCGTCGTCGTCGAAGTCGTGGTCGGCTCCGTAGTAGTCGACGTGGTGGTCGGTTCCGTGGTAGTCGACGTGGTGGTCGGCTCCGTCGTCGTCGAAGTCGTGGTGGGCTCCGTGGTAGTCGACGTGGTGGTCGGTTCCGTTGTGGTCGACGTGGTGGTCGGCTCCGTCGTCGTAGACGTGGTGGTGGGCTCTGTCGTTGTCGAAGTCGTAGTAGGCTCCGTGGTAGTCGACGTGGTGGTGGGCTCCGTCGTCGTAGACGTGGTGGTGGGCTCTGTCGTCGTCGAAGTCGTGGTAGGCTCCGTGGTAGTCGACGTAGTAGTGGGCTCCGTGGTAGTCGACGTGGTAGTAGGCTCCGTCGTCGTCGAAGTCGTGGTCGGTTCCGTGGTAGTCGACGTGGTGGTGGGCTCCGTCGTCGTAGACGTGGTGGTGGGCTCTGTCGTCGTCGAAGTCGTGGTAGGCTCCGTGGTAGTCGACGTAGTAGTGGGCTCCGTGGTAGTCGACGTGGTAGTAGGCTCCGTCGTCGTCGAAGTCGTGGTCGGTTCCGTGGTAGTCGACGTGGTGGTGGGCTCCGTCGTCGTAGACGTGGTGGTGGGCTCTGTCGTCGTCGAAGTCGTGGTCGGTTCCGTCGTCGTAGACGTGGTGGTCGGTTCCGTTGTGGTCGACGTGGTGGTCGGCTCCGTGGTAGTCGACGTGGTGGTCGGTTCCGTGGTAGTCGAAGTCGTGGTAGGCTCCGTCGTCGTCGAAGTCGTGGTGGGCTCCGTTGTGGTCGACGTAGTAGTGGGCTCCGTTGTGGTCGACGTCGTGGTAGGTTCAGTCGTCGTCGACGTAGTAGTGGGCTCCGTCGTCGTAGACGTGGTGGTCGGCTCCGTGGTAGTCGACGTGGTGGTCGGTTCCGTGGTAGTCGACGTAGTAGTAGGCTCCGTCGTCGTCGAAGTCGTAGTGGGTTCAGTCGTCGTAGACGTGGTGGTCGGTTCCGTGGTAGTCGACGTGGTGGTCGGCTCCGTGGTAGTCGACGTGGTGGTCGGTTCCGTTGTGGTCGACGTGGTGGTCGGCTCCGTGGTAGTGGAAGTCGTGGTAGGCTCCGTCGTCGTCGAAGTCGTGGTGGGCTCCGTGGTAGTCGACGTAGTAGTGGGCTCCGTGGTAGTCGACGTAGTAGTGGGCTCCGTCGTCGTCGAAGTCGTGGTCGGCTCCGTGGTAGTCGACGTAGTAGTGGGCTCCGTGGTAGTCGACGTGGTGGTCGGCTCCGTGGTAGTCGACGTGGTGGTCGGTTCCGTTGTGGTCGACGTGGTGGTTGGCTCCGTCGTTGTCGAAGTCGTAGTAGGCTCCGTGGTAGTCGACGTAGTGGTCGGCTCCGTCGTCGTAGACGTGGTGGTGGGCTCTGTCGTTGTCGAAGTCGTAGTAGGCTCCGTGGTAGTCGACGTGGTGGTGGGCTCCGTCGTCGTAGACGTGGTGGTGGGCTCTGTCGTCGTCGAAGTCGTGGTAGGCTCCGTGGTAGTCGACGTAGTAGTGGGCTCCGTGGTAGTCGACGTGGTAGTAGGCTCCGTCGTCGTCGAAGTCGTGGTCGGTTCCGTGGTAGTCGACGTGGTGGTGGGCTCCGTCGTCGTAGACGTGGTGGTGGGCTCTGTCGTCGTCGAAGTCGTGGTCGGTTCCGTGGTAGTCGACGTGGTGGTCGGTTCCGTTGTGGTCGACGTGGTGGTTGGCTCCGTCGTTGTCGAAGTCGTAGTAGGCTCCGTGGTAGTCGACGTAGTGGTCGGCTCCGTCGTCGTAGACGTGGTGGTGGGCTCTGTCGTTGTCGAAGTCGTAGTAGGCTCCGTGGTAGTCGACGTGGTGGTGGGCTCCGTCGTCGTAGACGTGGTGGTGGGCTCTGTCGTCGTCGAAGTCGTGGTAGGCTCCGTGGTAGTCGACGTAGTAGTGGGCTCCGTCGTCGTCGACGTGGTGGTCGGCTCCGTCGTCGTCGAAGTCGTGGTCGGTTCCGTGGTAGTCGACGTGGTGGTGGGCTCCGTCGTCGTAGACGTGGTGGTGGGCTCTGTCGTCGTCGAAGTCGTGGTAGGCTCCGTGGTAGTCGACGTAGTAGTGGGCTCCGTGGTAGTCGACGTGGTAGTAGGCTCCGTCGTCGTGGAAGTCGTGGTGGGCTCCGTTGTGGTCGACGTAGTAGTGGGCTCCGTCGTCGTCGAAGTCGTGGTGGGCTCCGTTGTGGTCGACGTGGTGGTCGGCTCCGTGGTAGTCGACGTGGTGGTCGGCTCCGTCGTCGTCGAAGTCGTGGTCGGTTCCGTCGTTGTCGACGTTGTTGTTGATTCCGTCGTCGTCGAAGTCGATGTTGACGTACTGGTTGTCGTTACATAAACAGGCGATGCTGAAGTAGTTTTGATGTTTTACTGAATAAAGCTTTGACGGCGTAACTTACCTTCACAAAAAAATTCACCGGTTAAATCATTGGTGTAGTTTTTGGCGCTATCTCCCCAGAAGCCGTCACTTTTGCAAGTTAGTGTTACATCTGCCGGATCTAATCCTGTTGCTACACCCCATGATTCAGAAGGTACATCATTCCCGTTTATGGTATATGTAATTGTAGTTAATCCTAGATTATCATACCCTGTGCATGTAATTGTGTAGGCGCACGCTCCATCAACCGTAGTTTGGGTCAATTCTACTTGTCCTTGTACCATGCCAATAGTGTAACTTGGTCCTGACACGAGATCCGAACACCCGGAACATGACCGCTTAAAACAAACGGTTGAATTTTTACATATATGATATAATTAAACAGTGCATACAGTATGTTTATGATTCTAAACTGACCTTTACTCGACGATGTGTTTGTTCCGAAGCAGGTGTGGCATTTACATTTGGAATCTGCCGATGATGTTGAGGTTTAATAGTTGTTGTGACATTGTTTAACTCAGTCTCTACTGATCCGGAAGAAAAGTAGGTCGTGATGTCATCAATCAACCAGAGTGCCGTTACAGAGTTAAAAGGACATATCAATAACACAAAAGAAACACAAATAAGCCATTGAAGCTTCATAGCCTGACTACTGACTGCTCAGTGTCGCGCTACCTCTCGAATGAAGAGACAGTTTCAATTTGGCCCCAATATAATCGAATCCGTGTGGTTGAAACAGATGTTCTAATTTTGAGCAGGTTTGTTTGCATTGTTTTTTTAACGTTTATTACATGTCTCCATGTTTGGGCATTTCGTTCATTTCGATTGACTGCGAAGGCGGGACTTCATTTCCGACTAATCCCATTGTTCGATTTCACATTTTGAGGCCATTTTTTCACGTTTTGTTTACCACAAGGTTAAACGTTTTTCAACATGTTGACATTATCAAACATTGTGTGTGCCATATCACCCTGTTAAATGTGCGCAAATACAGAAGTACAATTAGTATTTTTTTATTTTTTGTCAATAATGAAAACAACGAACATGCAAGTTAAGTGAAATTATATTCGATCAATGCTTCTGATTTGTTGGCGTGTTTGTAATTAATTTTGCCCCCGTCGTACATGGGTTGATGATGATGGTATCAGACGTTCGGTGAGATCCTTCTGAAATTGTTTAATTTAGAATCCGTTGTTAGTAAGTTTGAAACGTACCAATGCTTCGATTTCTTTTGGTGCAACAAGTGAATATTCCATCACGAAGTAGTAAAAGTGTTTGTAAAGCGTATTGGCATGTGGTTCCTATAAAATTGTGTTCTTATTTCTGTTGTTAAAATTGGCGTTAAATAAAAACTAACAGCTCCGATTGCCACAAGTCTATCGAAATGATGAATATATATGTGCACAAAGACTCTGTATAATCTTGTGAGAATCTTCTTGCAGGTTTGTTTGAAGTTTGGAGGAAATGGAATCACTGCAAATTATGCTTTAACTTTCAATATTTTCGTGTTTCTTCACTTACTAACATCCACAGGAAATACGTTTTCATCGTTTATGCGGACTTCGATCCATTCCATAAGTTCATGAATGTAATCGGGTGCGGGAAGCTTGGTTGGTTTTTTGTAACGTTCTCCATCTTGCCACAGATACTCATAACGTGATCCACCTGACATTGTAGGACAGCTTTTAGCTGTGCACACATCGCTGATTGTCCCGTATAGCAAATTAATGCGATTAAAAAAGTCAACCGCTGAAAATTGAGGGATGTACAATTGGGTCTCGTTACCCGCGTCATTGTTACATACTATGAACCGCGAGCCAATCGTCAAAATTTTCGTCCCGTGGCAGCTGAACGGCTTGCCTCAGATCGAGGCCGGCATGTAGGGTTGCTTGGGCTTGTTTGTGCAGGTTATAGCGCAATGTACCGACAGGAAACCGTTTTTTTGGTCGAAAAGTCTGGAATATGAAAAACAGTTACGACTTTAATGAAGTTTCATATTGCGTCATGAGCAAAGTTGAACCTACCCGATCTCTGTTAACGTGAAGGAAGTCAAAGAATCCGGACGTCATGTGTTCTAAAAGTATTCGTAAGGATTGGGACGTTTGTGTTTGGTAAGCAAATACGACTTGACGAACGTAATGAACGGCACGTAAGAAGCTTTAACCGATGATGTGCGGTAATTGCAACGGGAGTACAGCTGTTTACGAAGGTTAGAGTAAAGCAAGTGCTAACGAAAAATGTTTCAACGATTGCAGTTTTGCCCGCGGCGAACAAAACCCAAGCGCGTGCACGTTGTCTTCGTTCGAGCTTCCTTTGGCGTTAGCGGCCATGACAGTGAATGCAAAAACGGACGAACTAGAGTGGTATGCATGAGCTCAGTCGACTGCCAAACAAATGAGAAGGAATTGCGACGACGAAGGCGATGACCGTCCAATTCCGCGCAGCCTCAATCTCGATGGCAATCCGGACACAGTCAAATGGAAGATTGTCATTTCTATGGGGCCTATTCGGCATTTTACGTCTCGATTTAGGCCTTATGCATCACGGACACCACAAATGGTAAAAAGTCGGAAGAATGAACCAACTGAATGCATGCGCACCCAGAAAACGGCGGCGGAGCGGTATACTCTTCTTCTTTGACCGACGATGTTGTGCGAGCGCGGGCAATAGTTAGGTTGCTACGGGTACCAACCGCCGCTGGACGACCTCGACGGTTTGCATGTGGCCGTCGCAATAATTCGTTAGTGACAGCTGTTCATTTCTTTAATTTGACACTTTTGCACCGAGATTTTCGGCCATCAGGAACACCTATGCATGCGTGGACATTCTCGTGCCGAAACCCAAATGACTAACCGCATAATCATAAGAATGCATAACAAGCATGACAAAAGTGTTCCGAATGAGTCACACACTATTTCATAACATAACTATTTCAAGACATTCATCCATGAGCTAGCTACGTCATCTTCTTGAAATTCCGTGTGCTTACTTAGAAACTTAGTTTCGTTGTTGAACTCTGGATATTGGGGACACATGAAGAGCATGTGCATACATGAATGCTCTTGAAAAGCTTCTATCGACTCCTGTAACATTAGATTTGGATCACTGATGTCCGTTCCGTTTGCACAGATGTAAAGCGGAAAGATGTACATGTATGTGGTTGTCACTTCAGAAACAAGCTGAATTTTCTGTATACCCATTCATCCTAGACATCACGCTTTTTTCCATTTTTCGCGAACGTTTTAGCGATGAAAAGTACCAGCTCGATCAAGATAACTCCCGTCGTCACGGAAGTGTGCCCCGTGCCGACAGCTTCCGATCCCCAAAAATGCTAAAAGAAGCTTGTATTTTGACTTTCCGACAGTCGGAAAACGTTTTGTTGTGCACAAGAAGAAGCAGGTGCATCACCGATGCACTTTCGACTGTCTTCGTCCGGGTATTCCGGACAAAGCCCCTCCGAAGCGTCAACTGAAAATGTTAATGGCGCAGACAGGGTCCGGTCTGTCCCACAGTATCCCTTTACTTTCTTTTCATTTCATATTCAAAAGGTTAGAAGTGAGAAGTATTGGAGGAACGAGGGAGAAATGCAATAATGGAATAGACCTTTGAGTCCACGAGCACTAACTATCAAGGACGCAACACGACACCTAAAAGGGTGTATTACCTTCCTGCGCAATCACTCATCCACGTTGACTGATCGGTTTTCCAGTTCCTTGGTGACACAATGGTAATACTACAAAGCCTTCAAATAAAGATCACCACGTTCTTTTGGTGTGCTTCAGAATCTTGGTTCAAAGAAACAGGGCGTCAAACGTCTGAGAGCAGAAGTCACGTTTGTGTATTTAAACAACTTGCAAAAACATTAACACACAAAGTCACGGAAGAATGAGTACGTTCTTCAAAGCTGACTGATGGTATCTTTCTTTTGTTAAAGGTAATCACTAAAAGTTACTGTAGATGATTGCGCACACCATCTTTGCACTGGAAACGTTGTAGGAATGACCTCAGTGTACGTACCGTAATGTTTGAAACCTTGTTGCGCGCCCTTAAGATGTCATAAATCAACCCTGTCAAACAAAAAACACTCAACGCTTAAGATTTTATGACGTGAAAGCTCGTTAAAAAACGGCCATAAATCACATTATCGAACCCCCAATATTAAATATGATTGTTTTAACCAAAAAATTTTTTTGTTAAAGTTATTTCTGTCGCAACTAGCTTCCGTAAAATAGAATTCTATTTTGTCATATTAACAAATAACAATTCAAAAAACAAAATGCAAAACAATTGCCCAACATTTAAATGAAATAACGTCAACTTGAACAATTCTAACTTTGCACAGTTGCTTCAAATGTCCCCCATCGAGTAATTCTATTTTGCAAAACGGTAGAAACATGTTTGTCCCGCCATTAAATGTTCTAGAGTGTATCAATCCCGTATCGATTGAGGATATAGCTTATCCCTCGCCCCGAAGTGCTTAGAAAGTTGCTTGTTTGGTCCTTTTTGTGCTTAATAGAACGCTGGTTTCCGAAAACGCAGAATTTTTTTCATTATGTATCCCCTTTTGGATGTCAAGCGGACTTGACACTAGGACGGCTCCCGAGCTAACGTTGTTTCGAAAGATAGAAGAGGAAAATAGGCTGCTCGACGATGGCACGGGACAGTGTTTACCCCGTGTCAAGCTTTCAAAAGCTGTTTTCTTTCGTGAAAGGAGAAAAAAGGCTGGGTGAAGCCGCAATGATGTGGCGAGGCGGAAGCCTCATCATCGCATGTGCAAATCACTTCATCCTCAAGACTCACAATGGTCGTCTGTCGCTTCTCGGATCGTTCCCACCGATGCGCCGCCGAAGACCTCGCCAGCACCGACTATTTCAACGACAAACGATGGAATGGCGACGTTCGTGCCGCTGCTCTGAGTCAGTTGCTTTGAGGCGTGCTTTCTGGCGCTTTTTTGTGCTTCTCCGGACGAAGCTGCTCCTACGTAGACGCCTATAGACGTACGCGCATTGGGTTTGCATGTACCGAAACCGCCATTGCGTGTTCGTTCGGCCCATTCCGACCGATGGCTGCAATACGGCTGCCGCATTGGCGCGTACATTGTTAGCTTTGAGCGGGGTTTTAAAAGACCGACTTCCAGAATGTCGGCAGCGCAGTCCTCGACGGCTCTCCGCCTCTAGCATAGTCTCTCGCTTGTTCTTCCCGTCTACTTACGAACTCACCAAGTCTGGAAATAGTGGATGCTAGCGAGAGAGTCAAAGTGAACAGCTTGCCATATTGCCCGCTAGCTATGCACTCTGTCCCTCATTGCTTCGCCGGCTAGAACTGCTGTTTTTTTTAGGCCACCTACTCTACCTCCCGGGGAAGAGGAAGATAGGACCTCTTTGCTCATAGAACGAGCAAAGCACCTCATCCTTAGGGCTGAGGAAAGGCGAGGCCAATTTTAAATCCGCTAGTAGGTAACGGGTCTTAGTGCGAACTTTATTCGAACTACTTATAGGCTACATTATTCCCCATTTTCCTTACAAATTTGACTTCCTGTCCCCTCTTGTTTTTATTTTTAAGTTTCCTAATAGTGACCATCTTTTCTGCTTGTTTAGATCATGTAGAATGCGTCATGCAACCAAGGAGCGTTAATAACCAGCCTTCCGGCTCAGCGTTACACGTGATAAAACCCACCCACCCAGGTCAATCGAACTATGTAAAAAAATTATTGAATCTACTGCGATTTATCGCATCAATCATTGCGCGCTAATTAGAAATGACTTCCTACATTGTTTTCGTTCTTAACGCCTTAAAACACACCATAAAAGACGGTGTGTTGATTTCTTCGCAAAAATTTTTTACCGATTACCGAGCCTTGATCTTCGTTAGTCGAAAAGCAGTCGAACCAGCTGATCACAAACCTTTTCACACCGAAGTTAGCACTTTTTGGGTTGTTTGATGATCCCCGTGTTATCAGCCACCGGAAAAGGCGTCATAGTCTCTTTGATGTTAACGGGTGGTATCACATGCCAATTGTCATACACATCGTTAAATTTTTTATTTTCATAACGACGCATCATGTCTTCGACAAATAAGTTTAGTCTGATCAGTACCTATATTACGAGTTCTCTGACTTCGGTGTTTCCTTAGTGTTCGTTCCGTCGACGATAAAAGATGCACATAGCATCGACACCTGACTTTGTGCCATGGAAATGTTCAACTTTTTTTCCCGCCGATAGCGGATGTGCTGTCGGCAAGCAAGTTTTCAGTGCCACCTGCCGAACATCACTTGATTTCCGTCTGTTTTCTCTGTCTCGTTCAAGGCCTATCGCGCCAGACAAGCAGGTGAAGTCTGGCAATTTTTTTGCTGCTTCTTCGTGAGCAACATTTGGATTTCCTTATCTTGTGCGCGAGACGACACGAGAACCCTGAGCCATGCCCCTTGAAGGGGGCGGGAAGAAGGTTGGCATCAGCGAGCCCATCTGAGCGATCATTCTATCATTGGGCTTTAGGCTCATCAGTCGAGCGGTCTTCAAAAACTACAAACTTCGGCAACTTCTGCTCTCTTTTCCGAGACAGTATAACTAGTTCTGGCAATTAATCATCTAAGGTGTCGACCCCTTGTTCTGCTTTTACTCTATGATGCGTTCACACAGTTAACTTGCTTTGTGCGCGGAAGTCCGGCCGTACCTTTGACGCGTGCCCTCAAAGATGTGATCTTGTTCTTTCCTCACTCGTTACCTCCGTGATCGTGGCATGAAGGACAAGCGTCATAGCTCCCTCCTTCCGTTGACGCTAAACCAACTCTGACAATAAATTATTTTTTTAATTTAGGTAAAAACCGCTTTTGCGTCTTGAACGTCGAGCCAACCACCAGCTCCGTTTACCCGTATTTTCAACGGTTTTTCACCATGATCGAGGATCTTCTCGCTTTCCAAAATGGCCTCTTCTGGACGGTCGTTATCGGCTTTGTCATCGCCTTCGTCCTGGCTTTTGCCATCGGTGCTAATGACACCGCAAACTCCTTCGGAACAAGCGTCGGCAGCAAAGTACTAACTTTGCAAGGCGCTTACATCTTGGCCAGTTTGTTCGAAACTCTTGGAGCCTGTTTATTAGGTAAGTTACAGTACTTTGGTTTGACAAGTACAAGGTGACGCATCTCTATTTTTAGGTTACAAAGTTACCGACACAATGCGTAAAGGTGTAATTGATTTGGCTGTGTACAACAACAGCGAAACCGAACTTATGCTTGGTCAAATCAGTGTTCTCACCGGATGCGGCGCTTGGCTTCTCATTGCCACGGCATTCAAGCTTCCAGTTTCGACTACCCACAGCATTGTTGGAGCCACTCTTGGTTACTCTCTGTTGCTCCGCGGCACCCAGGGTATCCGCTGGTACAAGATCACCAACATCTTTGCTTCCTGGATCGTCTCGCCATTGCTTTCTGGTATCGTCTCCATCCTTCTCTACACCTTCCTGGCCCACGCTGTCCTGCGACGCAAGCATCCCCTTCGTTGCGGTCTGCTCTTGCTGCCCCTTCTGTACTTTGCTTGCATTGCTGTCAACGTCTTTGCCATCATCTACGATGGATCATCGTGTAAGTGTTTTGACGTCATCTTAAACTAGACCTTTGTGTTTCAACAATCTCTTTCAGACCTTGGATTTGACAAATGGGAGCTTTGGCAGGTCATTGCAGCAAGCTGTGGCCTTGGAGCAATTGTTGCTGTCTGTGTGCAACTTTTTGCAAGTCAGCGCATCAAGCGATGGATTTTGGGTTAGTTCTATTCAATTGAAAAAGAAATAAATGGTTTTTACAAAGAGTGTTTTTTTAGCAACAACCCCGTTAGCGGAAGAAAATGGTGACCTGCAAGTGGTCTGCCCCGGCCCAATTCCGGCGCCGCCGCCTCGTCCGATAACAAATGGCGCGCATTCGGATTCTATGCGAGCTCTTCTAAACGAAGAAGAACAAAACAAACAACACTCACCGTCGCCTCCTACGGCTACGATTATCAAGGTTGAGGAAAAACGCGTCACCAGTAAGTTTAACGACCGTCGTACAATAAACAACGGCGTTACTGATAAGCTTTTTGTTTTGCAGGCGACGACGGCTTTGTGACCCGCTTCATCCGTTACGAAGGACTCGAAGATGCACGTGCTTCGAAGCTGTTCAACTTCCTCCAGATCATGACTGCTTGCTTCGCCGGATTCGCCCATGGCGGTAATGATGTCTCCAACGCGATCGCGCCCCTGGTGTCCCTGTACTCAATCTACAATGATGGCACTGTCGAACAAACCGGTCAGACCCCCGTTTATCTGCTGCTCTTCGGTGCTGCTGGTATGTGTGTCGGTCTCTGGTTCCTCGGCCACCGTGTCATCTACACCGTCGGCGAAAGTCTCACGAAGATTACACCAGTCAGTGGTTTCGCCATCGAATTCGGAGCCGCCGTCACAGTCCTTGGTGCCAGCAAATTCGGTCTTCCCATCAGTTCCACCCAGTGCAAGATCGGTAGCGTCGTCGCTGTCGGTCTTGTCCAAGCCGGTGAAGCCTCTGTGCAGTGGCACACTTTCCGTAACATTGCCCTCTCCTGGATCGTCACCTTGCCAGTGACCGGTGAGTATCAAAAACCACCTAAACGAGAAATCAGTTGATAATTGATCATTTTCAGGTGTGCTGAGTGCTCTTGTCATGCTGGTACTTCGCGCAATCGCGCTTTAATCACGAGCTATTACCAAAAACACTCACGCGTCTCTTTTTAAGTTTAAAAGTTCTCTTTTTGTTATTTTCTCATCTTTCGGCGAAACAGTCCATTTTCGGTCAATCATCTTGGTCCAGTGTTGTCTACATGGCACACATTTAGCAGCAATTCACTGTTAATGTGTTTTGCCATTTAGGTTTTTTTATCATTCCAATCATGGTTTTCTTTCTTTTCAAAGAAAAATAACCGCGAATGATTTATAGTATCATAAATTTCTTATCACACTAAACATTAAGGGTCTCACCAGTTACACATGTTGTAAGGAATTATCTATACATTTTTGAGCGTAGCGGGAAATTTTGTTTTTGTTGTACTCTTATTACTGTTTTTTTGTCTCTTAAGTTCGGCGAAATGGATGTTTACACCTGGATGAGTGCCTTTGTTATAAACCTTTTGCTCATAATATAACTATTCTTATTGTCTCGCCGAATGACGATCATGGTAAATGCCAAGATTCAAAACACGACTGTGTTCGCCATAAAACAGACTTTAAATAAAGTACGCGTAGTTTAGCAGTATGAATTTCTGCTGATTAAACAGACATTTTGAATTTGTTTGTTATTGAGTTTGTTTTTGTTAACTTTTAGGATAAATGAAATACATGCAATGCAATTGTATGAACTAAATAAATAAAGTTTCTTTATAAAAACTGTTGGATAGTAGAAAAAAGTTGATTCGCAAATGCATTTGGGGGTGAAAATAGATATGAGCCTGTCTTATTAGAAGGCGCGAGTCATATTCTGCATACGGTTATTAACTTTTCAGTAATCCATGATGTCAAAAACAGTGGATGCAGCTGTGCCAGCCGTGGATTCACTCTTCCGGGTGCTATCGAACAAGGAAGGTCGTTTTAAAAGTTGCAGAAGTGCAATTATCTTGGAATTATTAACTTTTTGTCACGGGGTAATAGTTAGTTAAGTTTTTTATGCAGGCAACCTTGATTGGAAACCTTGTTATTAATGTTTTCTTGATTATGTGTTATAGTTTTTAACTTTTGCACGATTTTTGAATTGACGTTTTTGTTTGTCTGTCTAAAATTCTGCAAAAATCAAACACGTTCAATCTTGCAAAACAGGTAATGGCCATGTTTCAAAAATGTGAAATCTATGAATAGCTCATTTTTTGCCTTTTTGACACTAAGTTTATTAATAGTAACAGCATATATAATGACTAACTCGTAACCTGTAACTTGTCGGCACGTTGCAATGCTACATGCAAAATTCATTTAACTTGTAAGACGCAGTCAAATGCAATTCAATGCTATCCACTTCTTCAAAGTGCCAGTTAGTGCAAGACGGTTATAACTCTGAGTTGAATCCAACCATTAGACTTCGTTTTTGCGTGACGGTTAATGACCAAAGTTTGTCGTAATACGTATTTGTGGTCCTTTTTACGACACTTATGGCTTCAATCTGTGGCACGCAACTGTTTAGGTTGTCGGTCCTATTTCCGTTCAAATCGAAAGATTCCGTTTCATAATAAAATTCGTAAGATAAAGGTATGCATGTGAAAACATACACTTTACTTCGTGTTATCCTAAAAAGTTGAATTTTTAATGCGCATCTAAATTTTTCTTGAAAACTGTAATTTACAGGTGCTAAGTACTCGGTCGTAGGCACCTGTACAGAACTTCCGGATAAGTTACTTTGTACTTTTTCTTCATTTCTGGCCAACTAATACAAAAACGGTTCTTCCTACACGCAATTCTATGTAGAAATTTGTTTCCATGTTCTGAATAGTTGCATTTTATACTGTTTCCACCTACTCATTGTCGTTATTTTAACAATGAGTAATATTATAAACCCTTCCGTTCGCGTTATTATTACTGACGCCGTTTTTGAAAATAGTCCAAGCATCGAAAGATGTTCTTAAAACAATTTTATTTTTTTAAACAATGTATGTGTGATCACACATCTCAACGATGACATACACTTTCGCGCAAACAAAAATAAAGAATGTGCGATTACATCGAATGTTTGGATGAATATTAAATTTATGAATAATCTTCTGTATGAAAGTAATAAGTTCTACTGATGAAAGTAAATGAAATTTAACAAATAGAAATAGAAACCGATTTGTGATTTAAAAACGAGGAACTCAGTCGTAGCCGTCGCATTGTTACATTTGCCCGCGGAGTACTTTGAACTTTTTAGTCTCAATGAAAGAGTAAAAAAAATTTAATTCCATTGTAGTCTATCATCTCGAGTTCAATAGTTAATTAATCTCAGACCCAATTATGAACAAATTAATGTCATTAAGTTATTTACAGATTAAAAGTCGTCGGATTCTTACCCAAAAAATTTGTCGTAGCCGAGATTTGCGATAGCCGTATTATGGCCGAGCCCGACGTCTTGCAAAAAGCTTGAAAAGGCTCAATATTAACTTCTTTTCTTCTAAAAAAAGTGACGCTTTTGTGCGTAACATTTAGGAACTTTGGGGGCATTGAAGACATTTGAATTGAGATATTTTTCATTCATGCGTCTTTATAAAATAGTGGAAATACGTACGTATTGACTTTACTCTGCTGACCAGGCTACTGTAACTAATCCCTATAAAATATGTATCCAGAACAAAAAAACATCCTTGTTCTTCTGAGTCGAACATACTACGCCATTAAACGTTTGTGAAATTCCGTGTATCTAGTTTAAAATAGAAAAACGGTTGTAGTTGTATATTATTATGTGTCGTTTTCATTCTGAGAAGCGCTTTAACCATTGTGCGCAATGCGAAATCATGAGCAAGGAAGTTTTTAACAATAACAAAACCGCCTACTCATGTTTTGCGCTTGTTGTAAAGCATTTCTAACTGTAAAAACGGCCTAGACAAAAATAATTTCATTTTTTTCTGCAAATATTTGGTACTTCAAATGTTATTACCAGCTGTGCGTTCAGGCAAAACAACACAAATGTTGTAATTATAGGTGTACATTGACCACGATATTTAGTGTTAAGATCGTGTTTTGCATTCAGACGTCGGAAAAAACATACTCTTTACGTGCACTAAGTGCAAGTCAATAAGTATTTGTTATGTGTGATTCGAGAATTTTTTGTTAGATTGGTCGTGAAACTTATTGCTTGTATGGGCGTATATTCCGAAACATACTTACGTCCCTCACCCTTTCCGTGAGAAAAGGTTTTGCCATAGTCTGATATTTCCCTTGCGAGTGCAAGGCATTAGATCTGATGTAGTGAAACCATGAAAGCTGTGTTTCCATCATGGAAGCCTCATAATACTGCGAATCAGCCAGTTTTTGTATCATGTAGTTTTGTCCACCGTCCAATTACCACCGAGTACGTGTCGGGGGTGGTGATACACTTCATTAGCACAATTCAATAGTTTAGCTTTGCACCCGTTTGATGTAACATAGTTTGCCATGTTAGAAACAACGTAACAATATTTACATAGTAGGATTTCCCCCAAAAGGGACACAATGCAACTCAAAATTTGTTTTTCGCAAAAAAACTTGCACTAGGTTCTCAAATAACATTGTTTGTCACAACTTACATTTAATTAAGATCAAAAACTAGAGCAACTTCAAACGGTAAGTAAACGCGGTACGAAAGACTGACCATTTTGTTCAGTCTTCACATAAACTTAAATACGTTCATTGCGTGCGTGACGGATACAGAATTATTATGCGCAATTTAATGTTATCATCACATATGTTTAAAGTTGCGACTTCACACCATGTAGTTCTTTCAAATAAGGGAAAACTTTGTATCCAGTGTCATTAAAATATGTTTTTTCGCTTTCAATCAATCGCTGCAAAAGGCCAGTGATAGAAAGTTAGAAAATAACGATGTTTTCAATTTAAATGATTTGCACGGTTTCTATTAGTAAAAAATTGAGTTGCCAGACATGCCTAGGGTAAAAGACTTGTCCGTCCAGCTGCACCACCTTCTTCCGCTATTGCCGTCTGTGTCGTCTTAATTTCGTTAAAGTACTTTATGCTGTGTGTCTCAATTAGAAGTTTGAGTCACATTACCTGAATTTTCTATCTTCTTCAATGAGATTTGTACCCAGTTCCACTTATCGGAAAGTCGAAAAGTGCGAAAGTGCTACGTTTAGTACGTTTTACAAAGACAAGACTGAACTTTTCGTTGCTTTGCTCGCTCAAGGCGCTTGCGCCGGGGAGAAATATGAACGTGGTGCTTCTCCTTTTGAATGATTTGATTGGTATTTGCAAAAAAAAACATTCAAAAACCGTTTTTTATTTTTGTATTAAGGAAACCGCCATAGCTCAGTTGGTAGAGCAGTGGTCTTATGTGCCACCGGTCGAGGGTTCGAGTCCCTCTGGCGGTATTCTTACCTATTTTTTGTAATTGAGTTATACTGTACTATTTACGCATATCTAACCTAGGTAATCAGTAGGTGGTATCCCAAGGGGTAAAGCCCAGAAGGCTAATATTATCTACCTCCCCTTTAAACTGCCGTTTATATCAAAGCGTGACATAAATAAGGCGTGTATTACAAAACAGACAACCCTAACCGTATTGACTTCCCATAAAAATAGTTGAGGAACGTGGCTTGTCACACATTTCTTGAGAATCCGCTGTCAACTTTGATCAAACCCATAAATATTCATGGGCTTTATAAGTCAACGGCATGGCCCACTCATACCTTAAAGGTTATTCCAACCTCCGCGCCAAGGTTGTTTAATGTTCAAAACATACTGTAAACATACCAGCATTTAATTTACAATGCTGATATGGTTTTGATGTTTCAAATAGTAACGGGAAGTATGTAGTTCTTTTGCATTATTTGTTTCCTTAAAGTTAGTTATGCGCCTCCCCCAAAAGGAACACCATCTTCGCACACACTCATCTAATTGACGCAAACAGCAGTTACAAAAAATTAAGTAGGGGTAAAATATCTTCCCAATATCCTGGTTGGAACTCGTGGTTATTTTTGCAAGGTGTTGCGTGACAAATTGAAAATCTTGCAAAACCAATTTCTAATGTTTTTTGTTTCTAAATCGGTATCAAATCGTTCGTCACTAATACAATAGTTCAAAGCTAAAAACGAAAACTAACAAAATCAAAGCTTGTAAGTCGCGTGATATTCAGGTAAATTATTTTAACCACTGATTAAAAGTATTAATGTCGTGTAGCTATTCTGCGGTGGGCGTTAAGATGACATTCATCCCAATTAGGACACATTTTGTAACATAAGCGTCATTAAGAAATCTTAATTTTTTCTACACAACCATTCAGTCGTTTTGAGATTTCTATTCTCGTATGTTCGCGCCCTCCTTCTTTCGTTTTCTTTGCCTTGATAAAATTTTTAAATGCCCTCCCCCGGCCAAGACTAAGTAGCACTCACACTGCACCTTTTCAGGGTCTCCGATAACGCCGCATAGTGGCAATTTTTCTGACGTCGTTTTTTTAGTATTCATTGTTTAAGATGAGTATAATCAACAGTACGCATGATTTTATTGTAAGTTTATAAACTAAGTAATAATGCATCTTATTTTTTTTTACTTTTTTAGATGACATTGGATCCTGATGGAATAAAGAATATGATCAGCACATCAGTAAACAAAATACAGGCAGATAGGAACAGGTGTGAAGAACTCTTAGCTCCGCGGTGTGATGATCAACCGCTTCACACTTATCTTATGGGTCCAGGATTCTTCGTTGTACTTGTACTTGCACTTATTGGGAACTGTTTAAACTTGTTTATCTATAATTCCGATCAAATTCGGTTCTATGTTGCCATTCGTATGTTATGTACCAAGTTGGTATGTTTACATTTCATAGCCGAGTATTACTGAGAGTTTCATTCCAACTTTTCAGCTTATGAACACTCTCATGATGGTATTTCTAATACCCCAAGCGCTAAGAATAATTCACTTTTGGGAGCCGGGCTCTGATGCCGACTTACTCTATTGGAAGTTTTGGCCATATCAAGCATATTGCGTTAACCTATTTGGCTTTTGTGCAATGTGGTAAGTTTCAATTTTCTGCATTTCATCATCGAAAATAAGCGTTTTCAAACATTAATTGATAATTAGTGAAAAATGAAAAGCTTTGATGTTTGAGTTCAATGGCTCTAGAATATTCACTTACCCGTGTTTTGTTGCTAGCGGAATTTTAAAACGCTAAGCTAATACCCTTCTTCATAAATTCATCAAAAATTGTTACATGTGAATAGATAAGTTTAGTGGATCTTTAAAAATTCTAAAGAGTTCGATGGTTAGGTTAATCTGTTGCTCGTCTTCTGGCGTCTTTTTCCATTCTTTATTACTTCTAACATCTTGATGACTTTAAAAAATACCTTTTATTACATCCTGAAAGCTCAATCAGTACACAAAGTTCACAACTAAAATGCAGTTTTGTACTTTAGTCAAGACAATGGCACATTTTTAAAAAGCTTTCCGTTTTTAAGTATGCTAACCCATCAATAGAACCAAAGTTTGTTTAGCAATGACCGATGAGCGTTTATTGCAATTAGTTGGTTCTGTGAACACCGTTTAAGTTTAATTTTATAATAAAAACTCTCAGTTAAAGTGAACAATTTGGATATAAAAAAGTGTTGTCACCGTTAACTCAATGCTATTTGAGACATCCAACTTCCTGCGTATGCGCATAAGGGTAATTACGCAATTTAAATTAACGTTTAGTTTACTTTTCCGCATCTGCATAATTAAGTTACATTTAAGTATTCTGACGAAAACACAAACCTTGATTGTTATACTCTTATGTCGTCAATGTTTCAGGCTCACAGTATTGATGACCGCCGAGTGTTACATCCATGTTTTCTTCCCGTGTCAGTCCAAAAGTGTTTGCACAAAGAGAAACGTAACTCGAAGCTATTTTATTATTGCTATCGTGGGCATGCTGTTAGCATTAATTTATCCCGTGAACAGAATAGTTCAATATAACACGGATTGTAAAAAGTTTCTTGTGGATGTAAAAATGACACCATGTAAGTTTACTTAATAATTAACTTGCATAATCATAAAAGTTATAGCTGCTATAATGCGCGTATTCGAACAAATTCACACTGCAGCATATCTGTTTCTTGCCATCCTGATTCCATTGTCATTGTTGATCTTCATGACGACTTCAATTGTGTGGCGTCTTGTCATCCATCCTACAGATGTTGGTACTGCATCTCATTTTACCACTGAAAAACGTTGTGTCACAAAAATTACGTTGATTACTACGGTGCTTCAGGTAAGATATTTTTCGTCAAATACAGTTTAGAATATCTTTTGTTTTAGATTTTCACAGAGTTTCCAGCAGTGCCACTATTCATTATTGCATTCTTTTACGGCCCTGACACCAACAAAAATGTACCGCTATGCGTCTTACAGACAATTTCACACTTTTTGGGACTGTGTAATGCAAGCCTCTCATTTTTTGTGTACATATCATTCAGCAACCGATTCCGAAGCTCCATCTGCAGGTTAGTTCAATTTAAAACACGATTATGCTTGATTGCAGTGATTATGGGTGCGCTTTTAAGTTTGCTTGATTTAATTTATGTTCGTTCCCTTGTTTTTGTCCGTAAAATTTCGTGGTGTGTGAACTTACCGCATAATCTAACATTAACCGCTAGCGATAGTTTATTAATAACCAAAAGTAGACGCATGAACCCATATATGCAGATAAAACCCGCATTTATATTTCATAAACATGCGTAATCATTCAGTTCAGCTTTTTATTTATCTAATATGCACATGTGTGAACAAACCTTTTCCTCGATTTGCTTAAGTTAAAGTTTGCCGTGCATTTTCGAAAACGATTGCTAAACTGTAGTTAATAGAGCGTTTGTCAGAGAAAGAAAAAGGTTTAAAAAAGCGTTTGCCTATAGACGCGCGCGAGAAGTGCTCAAGAATTGTTGGCCAAAAATGGTTTCAAGAGCTGACGACGGACTAAAGACGAAGACGTACACCAGCTTCGAAATTTCCACGCATCATCGGCCACATACGCGCACTACGTTACTTCCAATGGTTGTATCCGGTAAGTTCTGTTTCAAAATAGGATTTGATGCAAAGGAAACCAATAAAGAGCTAATCTTTTTTAGCTTCCGCCACCCTCATTGATGAAAATGAACAACGAACAATGACCACGTCAAAAAGCCATCATGGTGACACCAAGACTACCGTCATTACGAATCAAAACATGTCCCCAACTGGAAGTCTTAACGACTTTTTCCTATAATTGTGATGTTTATCCTCGTGTAATATGTTCCTGGCATGCAAAACTAATAAGTCTGTAGTTTCGGGTTTCTTTGATGTTTCTGTTTCATGAAGTGAAAAACGTTTATATAAAATTGAATGTCTACACCATCGAGAACATGCAAGAAAGCGGAAACGAACAACCGCATAGCTCAAGACAATTTTTTATTCTCAAACCTTTTCATCGATCTTGAAAGCTTTCACGAACAAACGGCGAGTGTTCCGCATTTCCGGACGAATCACCTAGCCGCAAGCAATCACATTTTGCTTCCTGCAGCCAGGCAGGCATTTTGTTGTTGATTTTTGTTTCACTTTCGTGGACTTTCTCGCCGTTCGTTTCGACATTATCGCTCGCGATTGTTGTTCACATCCGTATTCTCATGTCGATGCCACAGAATTCAGATTGATACGGGTCACGATTAAGTATTGAGCAAAGATGTCAACCGGTAACGATCGTATTGAAATCAAAGAAACGGATATGAGCCCAGACATGGTCAAGACAGTCGTTGACATTGTTCGCATTGCCCGACAAATACATTTTCTAGACAAGGCAGGTGTTATCACGCAATGAAGCAAAAACTACTCGGAAATCCTTGTTTTTAGGACGTCGCAGCCCACGTCAAAGACAAGATTGAGGATATCTACGGATCCACATGGCATGTTGTTGTTGGAAAAAGTTTCGGGTCGCGCGTCTCCTATGAAGCCAATTACTTTATGCTTCTCAAAATTAACAACATCAACGTGATGATTTTCAAATGCGGTTATTAAGAGCTGCGTGCATTGTTTTTCTAACCCATAGTGCAATTATAATAGTAAAGTAAAAGCAAAACTAGATTACGATTTTTGCTAAAGCTTTAATTCTATATTATAAATATCCGACTCGACCTTTTTTTGTTAAACAAAGGAAATCAAAATATCCCCTGTGAAAAACAACTCAATTTAGTACGCCTATGATTCAGGTAATGGGTAGAAAAACACGTTTTCTCACACAAAGCTGATTATTTTTAGTCAAAAAGATACAGCAATTAAATTTTTCATCTTTGAACTTGCGAATGGCACGTACTTCTTTGGGGGATACATAAATAAATTTTAGATAATTGGCACGAAATCATGAACCTATTGCGGAACTGAGACAACATTTAAAGTAAATGCATACTTAAGGCACGGGGTAATAATGTTTCTTGAGCAAATATTATTTTCAACGAAATTGGCCAACAGTTTTATTCGAGGGACCATTATTTTAAATAAGCCAGATAAAATTATTGTGGTTTGGCGTTTGTTTTTGTCGAAACTGTGTTCACTAGACAACGTAGATTTTTTCTTGCCATGCCCGCGGGCGATACAAGCTGCGCGGACCAGTTTGGATTTCACAAAACACTCTTCGTGACTGTCTGCAGACGATCTCGAGATAGTAACATGTCTACAATTAAGGATGATTGCGACCGGATTTCGCTTTAGCTTCACAAAGTTCATGTACATCCTTTTTTTTGAATCAGTATAAAATGGGTATTGGGAGTGTGAATTAGCATCAGTTTCTGATTATCCATTGCTTCATCATGCGATTCTTCGGTATTGTTGCTATCATTGGTCTGCCTATCATTGCCGAGGCTTTCCTCTTCCCTACCGGCGGTGGCGGCGGCGGCGGTGGATGCTGTCCTCCTCCAGCTCCTGCACCTTCATGCGGTTGTGGTGCACCACCTCCGCCACCTCCACCTGCACCTAGCTGTGGAGGTGGTTGCGGCGCTCCACCACCTGCTCCATCTTGCGGTGGCGGCTGTGGAGCTGCTCCTCCTCCCCCACCCCCGCCAGCTCCTTCTTGCGGTGGCGGTTGTGGTCGTAAGAAGCGTGCTGCCGAAGCCGAAACTGTCCCTGTGACAAACAACTCAAAGGATCTTTGCAATAATGAGCAATTCAAAAAGATTATCACTGAGGTACTTTCACGCATTAATCCTTTGCCATTTTCTCATGCATACAGTAATTTCTTTTCAGAACATTGAAAGTGAAAATGTGTCAAAAAACATCCATGAAGCGCTCGTCAAGAACGACAGCGAGAACCGATTTGTTGTCTTCTGCTCAAAGGGTGGCCTTAACTTCTTCGCCAACACGGATAACTTCTGCGTCCATGGCAATGACAACCTTACGTGTTACGTCTACGAAGCTTGAGTCAACGGTTAAAATGTAAAAATCACAGTCCAAAACAAGTGTTTTGTTCGACCTAGTGTGACTTTTAGAACCATCTTTTCTGTATATTTGGTGTACCCAAACCTTGAAATCGCAAATAAACTTTGATGATCTATTGCTTTATTCGAACAAGTTTATTGTCAATGGGTTAACATATAACTGGTGATAATGATTACAAAACTATCGTATATTTATGAGAAGTTAAAAAGTCGCGATTCAGTGTCGCTGGATTGGACTCCTTCAGAAGTCTTGCTTGGGAGCGCAGCAGACGCATTGCTTGACAGAGGTCGAGAAGGCTTCAGCCTCGCGCTTCTTGCGGTATGGGCCGTTGTTGTTAGCGGCCGGGGGAGCAGCAGCTTGAGCGGGAGTCTGGTCGTTGTTCTCGATACCGGCGCCGTTGCCGACGGGGTTGAGGGGGTCGAAGGAGAAGATGGCGGCGCGGATGTTGTCCTGGAAGTTGGTTATTTGAAGTTATGTCTAGGTTGTGTAAACTTACGGGGCTGGTGTTGGCAACGCGAGCGGCGATCTTGCAGCAAGCAACGCAGTTATCGTAGTTGAAGGCAGCGTAGCGGCAGAACTGACGGCTGTACGAACGGATCGGAGCGGACTGGGGAGGGCTGGCCTGAGGAGCTCCATAAGGACCGTTGTTAGCGGGAGCACTGGCCGGAGGGCTGCTGGCAACATTGCTGGTCAAGGCAAGGGCGAACGAAGCGTGGACAGAGCAATAATGGCCTGAAAGTTATCAAGCTAAAAGTTTGTCACTTCTGAAAGGTAAACTTACTGTCAAACTTGCGGTCAAGGAATGGGTTGATGAAGATTTGCTGCTGAGGAGGGAAGAACGCAGGCTGTTGCGGAGGGCCATAGAAGAGCGGGACCTGTTGAGGAGGAGCAGCACCGTAGGTCGCTGGAAGACCTTGTTGCGGGTAACCCTGGTAGACGTTACCGTAACCTTTGCCGACGGCTTCTTTCTAAAAACGCAAAGTTGAAGTCATGAAAACTTGAATTCAAAATTCAAAGTCTTACAGCGCCACCAGTCGCGTTTTCGGCGAAAGCCCCGACGAGCGCGACACACAGGATCACGGCTTTGAACATCTCTAAAGTTGTCGGAGTGGAACCGAAGACGATGGCAAGCCAAGTCCAAGTGTCGGCTTATATTAGCTTGGAACGATCGTGGATGCAAGGCGGAGACTGTCTCCATACTTTGCAGTTTCGTCACCGAGATCACATCCACCGGAATCATTGTCGGGAATGTTTTGGATTGTCGATTGACGTGTTTCACACGGAGATTGCCGGATGTGACGGATTTGATGGGAAAGTGAAAACATATTGTAAGACATTGCGGTTTTCGATGTAAACGATAATTCTTACAAGTGCCATCAAAGATTAAAATGAAGCACATAAGTGATAATTACAACATGTTTCGAACACCAGCAACATTTTTTCTTACTCTTTTTGCCAATAACCTTACAAAAAGTTACAAATTTGTGAATTCAAACAGCTTTTTGCGATAAACTCAAGTGAAAAATTAAACGATCTTATCACTTTCAGCAATTGGTGAGTTTCAAAGTTTTGTCATTTCTTTTTGGACTAAAAATTTGCATTTTTGATCATTTGTGTTAAGAAAAAAGTCTCGACATTATTTTTGATTCAAAATCCTAGAAAGTTGCTTAGGCTTTGTTGTGATTTTTTCACTTCCGTGACTTTCGACATTGCGTTTCGTCGTGATCAGTGCTTACAGTCACAGTGACGACACGCCCATGGGACAATCTCGAAGATTTGCGAGAAAGCTTGAATATATAAGCGCTCAGATACAGACTTCCAGCACAGTTGTCGGCATTCGCCTTCAGACATCACCAATCGACCATGCTGAAGACGGTTCTTGTGTGCGCCCTTTTGGCTGGGACTTTCGCCGTAAGTGACTTGAAGATTACTTTTCTGTCAGTTTTATAACTTCGTCTTTTCAGACTGACGCCAACGACACTTCTGGTGTCAAGAACGAGACGGCCAGCGGTACGTTCTACCCATACCAGCAACAACCTCAGGGTTTCCCTCAGCCTAACGGACCTTATGCCCAACCTTCCGGCTTCGCTGCTCCTCAGCCCCAGCCTCAGCAAACCCCTTACGGTCAACCTGCCTTCATCCAACAGCAGCCGTATCCTCAGCAACCCGCTTACCCTCAGTACCAGTACCAAGCTTACCCTCCTCAGCCGCAGTTCTCCACCCCGTTCTACGCCCCCAAGCTCCCCATCAACGATGACTTCATCTGCGATACTGAGGCAACCATCCTTGTTGTGACCAACGCTCAGGAAGAAGAAACCACCGCTGCCTCTCCTCCCAACAATGGCAACAACGGCGGTTACGGTAACAACGTCGCTAGCAGCCCTGGCCTCACCAACGGCCCCTACGGTCAGGTCAGCCCGCCGGTTGCCTTCAACCCTCCCGCCAACCCGGTTGCCCAGCCTAACGCTGATCGCTTGAAGTGCTCTGTCGTCGCTTCCACCGATGCCCACTCCTGCAATGTCTGCTGCCAGCTTGCTGCTCGTCACGATCACTCCATCTCGCAGAGCGACATCAAGGGCTTCATCGTCGATGACAACCAGGTCGACCACACTCAAGCTGATAACAACAACAACAACAACCTCGTAAGTTCCAATAAAATATTAACAAACTCAATCAACCTTGACATATTTGCAGCGTGCCAAGCGTGATGCTTCCTACGGCGCTTCCAGCCTCAACGACTTGCCCCAGCCTCAGGCCTCGACCCCCGGAACTGGCGGAAACATCTGTGTCTGCTGTGCTCCTCGCCGCCAGGTTAACCCTGTCCCTCAATTCTACCAGCAGTTCCAGCAGCCCCAGCAGTTTGTTCCTGCTTTCGCGCCCCCAGCCCGCCCGTACTAAGCATGTACCCGCGACCAACTTGAGCTTTATCACAACACCACAGTTGTCGACTAACTCACACATATAAGCTAATTTTTGCATAATCATCCAGTTTGTTAAGCCATAAAGTAGAATACATTGTATTTCCATGTGACAATTTGAAATAAATCAAAGTTAAAAACTCTTAAGATGACCAGAAGAACACATAAGCTGCTCATGATGTGGCAAAAAGGCATTTGATGTACACTGATTATCAAGAATTTAAGCATTACGCAAGATTTGGCGTTGCTTAACGTTATCAAGTTCCCCAAGAATGCGATCGAGGATTTCCGTGGTCGATACGTTTGGCGTGCGTTCAGTGGAAAGGAAACGATCCAAGGCTTTGAAAGGTGCGTAGCAGTCATCACTGTCGGGCACCTGGTATGGAAGAGAATCATGTGCGACCAAATCGATCTAAAGAAATATGATCGTTAATTCCTTAGGTTACGTCATCAAAAAATCGCACCTCTAGATAGTTAGCAAATTCAACGGTCGGAAAGAATACCGGCGTCGCCATGACTTCATCCACGTATTTGCATTGTTTGACCATTTCGACGCGTTCATTGGTTCTCATTATAGGCAAACAGCCTTTGTATTTCAGTGTGTCCTCATCAGTGCAGACTAAAATGTCAAATTTAACAGACATCTTATCAAAAAAAGAATTTACCTCCAACAATGAGGTGTACGTTTGGAAAAGCTTCTTTGGCTTGGCGCAACTGCTGCACATGGCCAGGATGAAATAAGTCGTATACGCCGTCTGTGTAGACACGGACAACTTTTTCTTCTACAAATGAACTTTTATCAGTGAAGAAAAATGTGGCAATAACTTACTATCAGATGCTTGAACTTCAGAAAGTGTACGTGGCTTCCAGCCTTTTTGAGGAGATTCTACACGGAGGGGAATGTTTTCACTGAACGCCAAAGCCATCTCTGCAACACGACTGCATTTATGTTTCGTTCTATGGAAAAAGTGCCCTGCTGAGGTAACAACACATCATATCGATTGTGTTCCGTTGGGGGGTGCCGTCGCTGGGGGTACGACTTTAGATGCCAAAAATCCGCCTTTTACAATTTTTACGACGGGGGTTTTTCGAAAAGCGAGTTTTTGTTAACATTCTATAATACGCGCACGAAAAAAAGGTATCTCACCCCCGGAACCATAATCTTAGAAATGCACATAAAACTGACGGAAATGTGTGGACCCGTATGAGCTTTTAAGTTTTTTTGTCGCCTATGTTTGTTTTATGATAAGACCGATGAAAATGATAACAAAGGGTTCATACATATGGGGGCCATGTGAGCTATTTGTCTTGGTACAGTTTGATGTATGAAAAATCGAAAGAAAAGTAACTTTTATCCAAAGATGAAAATGAATGTATGGGTAAATTTATACTAATGAAAAGGTGTTTTTAAATATCGGTCTTTTTAAACTGACGATGTTCGATGTGTTCCGGCACCGCCCATTGAAACAATCGTGTTTGTACCTTCCAACACATTATCGCTAATGCGATTATCGCATGTGAAGAGGATCAACAATTAAAGCGTTAATACGCGGAACAGTACAGAAAAAACTGAATGAACTGCGTTCACTTTAGTTTTTTTGTTTGGACTTTTAGAAAAATTCCACGCAATGTGTATAATCTTTGAAAGGAATTACGATAAGTGAAAAATCGGTATCATATATTCAGTTTGGAATAAACAAATGACGTTATGGACCGACTGGTTGACAATGATCTTAAAAGTAAACACGCTCCATCATTTTACTACGGCCATGACAACGCGGCGTTAGGTAAGGCACAAACTGGCGTAGGAACGTTGACATTAATTGGCTTTATCAGTTCAGGGTTGTCGCAACAATTTTCGTCAAATCACCGCCCAAATCGGAAGAAAAGATGAATCAATGAGATACCGATGCCTTTTTGATCTTTGTGAAAAAAGTGTCATAGATGACTTGTGTATAGTTAGTATGCATTCATTGTTGAATTTTCGACGTTGCAACTAGTTTTATGAAAAATATATTGATGAGCACTCTAAGCGAAGCAATGTTCGAATTGTCACATGGAGTTTTAAAAGAACGTGTCAAAAATCCTGAATAAAATTTTCAACAAAACTGATCAGATTATTGCAAAAAACACTGTTATGCTAAATAAAATCCACATACTGACTACATCAGTTAAAACGTATTGATACATTTCCCATCAACAGGATATGTTTAAACATCAACCGACACCCACGTTCATTCCATCTGATTGTGTCGTCACTTCAGAAAACCCCCGATGAACCACGTAAAAGTACATCCACAGTGTTTTGTTCGTCGCTTCCTTGTTGTTTCCATTCCGTCTCGAACGATTATCGTCATACTTCCATATCTATGGTTACAGTTTTGTCGCTGTGCGAAAAAAGAAACTGAATGCACAAAAAACCGGAAAATGTAAAAAAACTGAGAAGCAAACATGTATTTGAATGGTTATTGTTGTCCTTCACCCTGTTGAATCAAAGAGAAAAACAGTTCGAAAGGCTAAAATGTAATCAAAAATATAAAACTGATGAACTTCCTTAAGTGATAAACTAAAATGAACCACCCTCAACGGGGAAACGGTCAACATGCAAGACAGCCTGATCCAGCTAGACGACGAGAGAGCTCATCTTTTGCTGAGCAAATGCACGAGCTTAGAAACGCTGCGTGAGGTCAATCGGACGAGAACCGCACACTCTTTCCAGCCGCCTTTCCTCCGTTCAAATTCGGAGTGTTGGTTTCACTTTGCCGCGCGTTTTTACCCTCCGGCTGGCTATGATTATAACTTTTGCCAATTTAATCATCTCAGATTCACAGAATCCGCCGTTAAGCACATTATGTTCCTCGCTGGATGCCTTTCTCGGCGGTGGAATTCCGTGGGGGCGACTGATTCAAATTTCGGGCACGGCTGGATCTGGGAAATCCCAGTTTTGGTAAGTTTCTGTCGAGATCCCGGCTATTTGATAATACCCACGCTTTCAGTATGCAGCTGGCGGCCAGTCTGAAGAAGCATCATCCCTCGAAAACGGCGCTGTTCCTATCCGGCGGCAAAAACAACTTCCTTCCCGATCGGTACCTCCAACTTTGTCGAAAGCACGGTGTTGCCGGCGGCGATGATGTTCTGCTCGGCCGGGTGCTCGTTTCGAAAGTGAAGGACTTCCAAGGTTTGATGGTTGCCCTCGACAATGGCGCGAAGAAGTCCGTTCTCGATGTAAGGGTGTTTGAAATGCCGACTTTGACCGTTTTTGAAAGGTTCATCTTTCAGATCGGTCTCATCTGTATCGAAAGCTTCGGCGAGCTCATCAAGGACGACCCCGAGCAACATTTCATGCATCTGGACGTCCTCGGCAAGCAGCTGGTCGAAATCGCTTACGAGAAGAAGTGCATTGTGAGTTTCGTCGGCAAACGGCTTTAAATTATATATAAAGTTGCAGGTTATCTGCGTCAACCATGCAACCTCCCGTCCGACCGCCAACGGCTTTCAACTGGTGTCAGCTTTGGGGGCCGAATGGAGCTTGTATTCCGCGTTCAGGCTGTTCTTTGTCAGCTCGACGAATCCCGATCACAGCAAAGTCGGAACATTGTCTCTGAAGAAATGGCCCACGGCAACGGTCGACAACTGGTATTACAGACTCACGGTTCGGCTTATCAAAGTTTTAGTTCGTTAATTAACGTATTATTTCAGGCTTCGGGTTTTGTTAGCTATATTTCAGCCGCTTGAGCTCTAATTTTATCAAAACAAATAAAATAAATCTTTCTCCATAAATGTATGTTTTCGATCTGGTATCTGTTTGAAATCACGGTTTGATACTTTGTGAGGTTCGATTTTCCACTGTTCAATTGTACGTTGCAGCTCCACGATGCGATTCTCGGCGATTGCAGACGATTCGAAATCGGTTGAAGCGTTGACCAGTAAGTCCTATTCCAACATTTTGTAACTGCTACAGTACCCTTTTTGCAGCCGCGATCTCGAGTGCCGCCAAATACAGTAAGCAGGGGGTCGTCTCCGTGAAGATTCTGCCCGATTCGCTGTCGTTCGTCTGTGCCACCGGTGTCCGCGATGGCTTCTTCATGGAGATCAGGATGGAGCAGCAGGAGGTCTTCTCGGCATTCCACATGGAGGGCCTCGCCCCCGACAACAACGCCATCGTCTTCGAGATGGACCTGACCCAGCTGATGCAAGCCATGACCATCAAGGAAGAAGCCACCAAGTGGAAGCTCGTCAAGCGCAACAACCTGCCGCATCTGGCCATCGAGATGCGGGTCAATGCCATCCTGAAGTACATCCCCGTGATGATCCATTGCGAACGGTCCTGCATCGACTACTACACGCCCAAGATGAACGATCCCGTCGTCGGACTGTCTGTGTCGCCGTTGAAGCCGTTTGAGAAACTGATTCGAGGGTTCAAGCAGTTCAAGTTGGATACCATGGTCAGTGACTCACTGTAGTCTGAATCAGTCGGACATAAGATGGTTTCAGGTCATGCAAGTCCTGCCAGCTGGGCTGATTTTGATCAAGAGCGATGGCGGTGAAACCATCGACTTCAAGGCCACAATCAACAGTTTGCCCATCTTGGAGGACATTGACGAACCCGTCGATTCGGACATCATTCGGCTGGATACGGATGTGCTGCATACGTTCTTCTCGTCTTTGCCTGAGGATGTTCCTCGCTTTTCCATCCGTGAATCATTTAGAGGCCAATTCAATTTTACAGAGACGCTTTTCAGGTGTGACTGATATCGGCCAGATTCTGATTAGCGCGAAATTTACCGTACTTGACTTCGCAATCTACATGCGAACCTTGCGGGAACTTATTGCCTAAATTTTGACATTTTAATTGGCCAGTTTACCTGTTTTGTATCGGATCACGGTTACGTAAAGTTACTTTCTTTTGTTATTTTTACTGTTTCATTGCCAGAGTTACAATTCATTTCTATGGTTACAATTTTTATATTTTTTTACAACTAACAAAGAATTGCATGACAAACTTCAAATATTGCGGTGCTATGTTAGATAAATATAAGAGGCGTGGATACTTTGCACAATTTTTGATAAAGACAATAACTTTTATGTACTTTCTACTCGAGAGACAACGTTGTCGCAACATTTCTGTTACTACCAAAGCAGAGGTTATGGATACAGCATATATGAGGCTTTAGTAATGTTACAACTTCTCAAAGTAAACATCATTAGTAGAATTGAGTAGATAAATGGTAGCTCAAGGCTGTTAGAAAGATGCACGGAGTATTAAAATTGCAATAGTATGATTAAATCTCGCTAAGTCGAACACCAATATCTTCGTTGCTGTAGCACTTTTCGCAGTGAAGTTTGCCGTCACGGACGCGGACATCTGTGGTGTGGGTACCAGAGCCAAGGCTCTTATCACAGACATGGCAGCGGAAACAGTTGATATGGTAGAAGAGGCCAAGGGCTTCGATAATCATGGCAGAACCACGGCCAAGTTCCATGCCGCAATGAGCGCAACGGAGCTTGCCGCTTACGGTTAGGACACCTTTGGCTTGCTTTTCACGGAGTTCGAGGGCTTCCTCCTGTAAGTTTTTACGATTGAAATTGATTGGGAAGGGTTTAAACTTACGGAGAATGGATCAGGACGGTGTTGTGGGGCACCACTGGGGTGGCGAGCATCTTCGTAGACCTGGAGAGCTTCATCTACAGTAGGTTCCGGGGTGGGGGTGTCCTTCTTCTTGTGTTGGACTTTGGTGAAATGCGGGCGGTGGCTGTTTCTGAAACGTCAACATTACCAAAAGTTAAACAGTCAGTTTACATACTCTTTTGGCACAATACGGAACTTTGAATCAGCATCAACATAGTTCTTGCTGCTTGGCTCGAATGGCTTCGGGTATCCTTGGTTACGAACCCATTTCCGGTCCTAAATAACAAACATTACGCATTGAAACAAATACCGTTCTAAAAAGTGCATCCGCATCATCTGTGGCCCCTGTCTTACCGCAGAACCAGCATACGGGTAGTAAGCTGACTCAAGCTCCTCAATCGGCTGATCGATACCGTCCTCATACGAACGTGTAACACGACGTGCTTCGTTCACCATCGTATTACGAGACAATTCTTGCATATTGCGATCATAGAAACGGTAAGTAGTACGCGAAATCTTGGTTTCATCCTCCTTGGCAACGATGTAAGGCTCCTCCGCTTGACTGTTGGGAGAATACATGGGTCCGTTCATATGGAAAGGCAAATCCTTCGGAGTGTGCCGTGGTTCCTCGACGTAAATCGGGATTTCACGACGGTAAAGGTGTTTCGGGGCATGATATCCGCCGCTCGTGTCAAATCCGTATCTCGCAACGGTATCATAGAAGAGGGGTTCACGGTTGGGTGAGTAGACATGATATTCGCGGGTATCCCGACGTTCAATCGGCGTCACGCGATCAGCTGCCGAGTGCCGCATCGATTCCGCGATGGTAGACTCGGTTGCACTGGAACGAAGAGTGTCGTTGTTCACGTTAGCGTATTGCTTCTCGTCGTCGTCATGGATGTGAACTTTAGACTCGGCGTAATGCAACGTTTCCTCCAAGTCGGAATCGTCCCCTTTAACGATCGTTTCGCTCGTAACGGTCTTCTTATGGTGGTGATGATGCTTCTTGATGCGTTGATCCCCCTCGGATGAGGACGTATCGTTGAGTTCCTCGACCTCGGTAGCGCGGGAGTTGAGCGTCACTTGGAGCTCTTCATCGTCTGATTCCACTGTACGCTTCGTCTTAATGTGAGTGACCGGTTCAGGGCTCGGAACCGAGTCAGTGTCCGAATGGGTTGGATTCTTGCTGCGCAAAGGCTCCGGGGCCTTCGAAGCAGCCGACTTGAAGGACTCCTGGGAGGAATCAGACTTCGTAGATTTGGCGGACTTGTGCGATTTGTGCGAAAGAAGAGACTTGATGGAGCGTGAAGACTTGTTAGAGTTCACAGACTTTGAGCGGTTCTTCCTGTCCTTCTTCTTCGGAAGCACTACAGTAGGGATATCAGGAGAGAATTCAAGATCGGCAGACTTTCCGAGAACAGGCTAAAATTAAATAGAATAATTGGCGTTTGACCTTTTGTTGAAAACAGCAAATCAAACGAGGAAGAAAAAGAAAAGAAGAAAAAAAATGACTTTGAATTGGCTGTCAAAAAACAACACACAAAAAGGCTTTAAAACTTTATGAATAGCTATAAATGAAATTAGTTGCCGCTAAAGGGAGCATTGATGGACCTCATAGAAGCAGATGGGGAAGAGGAAACCCGCGAGAAACACAGCAACAACACACATGAAAAGGGAAGGAAGCACAGACAATGTACGAGATCTCGCACTCCAAAACGATCCAGAGTTGCATTTACGTTGATCCAACAACACTTGCGTGCATTCATGAGCCCGGAAATTCACCGAGGTTCTCACGGCTGCTCTTCGGGATGTGAATTTGTTGAGGGAAAAAGGGACGCGATTTCTCAGTCGCGCAAACAGTCTGGCGTTTGGATGTACGCCAAAATGGCTGTTATTATCCTCGAATTGACGACAGCAACAAAAAGCGATGGAATGAAATCCCTTTGTTCAAAGGGAGTACAAAATAATTTCACAGCAGGCACCACAGATGCACGGCACACATTTTTTTAAAAAAGCACACAAAAAAGGTTTAAACTTACCAAAGAAGGCTGTTCGAATTTGACTTCTTGTTCATGTTGATGCTTATGGGTGTGATGATGATGGCGGTGATGGTGTTGAGGAGGTTCATAGCTTTTCTCGCTTGCCTGGAAGCAGGGACACACATTGAAAAGCACGTTGAAAGAGAAGGCAACATTTAGCACATTTAGAATGCTCGAAAAAATGGACCGAAAAGCTCAAATTTCAAGAAGACAAGAAGTACACGAGTACTTGATGTGCATGAACTTTACAGGTTCTCAAGAATGGAGAAAAAAACACACCTTGTCGTCGTCGTTGTTGTTTCCAGACTTGGTAACTAAACGCTCTTCATCGCTGAGGTCCCAGTTACGAACGACGATAGCCGTATCATTGGGAGACGACTCGAAATGAGCAGAGTGCGAAACGGTGGAAATGACATATTCCGGTTCCTCGCCTTTAAAAAACAATGTTATGCAAAAAACATACATAAATGAAACTCATTAAAGTTCAATTTTTTGATTCTGCATTTGAATAACTTACGATGCACACGCTTATGACGCTCAACTTCCGGAACAAACTCCGTTAACTTTCCAGGCTCCGGCTTGGCGTCGAGAGCGACGACCTTATAGTCAGACATGTGTCCAGATCCGAAGGACATGCGGTCCAACGAGCCGTTGTCAGCACTGAATTCGGATGACTTGGAGCTGGAAGCGGGGGAAATGGAGCCGGCTCCGGTATAAAGAGCAGCACGTCGTCGTTGCAAATCTAAAAAGTTGTTTCAAACCCTTCAATCAAAACTAAAGTGTCGTATCCTGAAACTGGTTGATAGGCCAAAACCAAACAAGGCGAACAAGGGATGAGCGTAGACTAGGCTTGCTTTTGGCGATAGCCTCAAACCCTATGCATCAAAAACGCGATGCGTGTTTGTATAATTGGGAGGCGAAAAGCATAGGACGGCGCCACCACGGACTCGCCGTCGGAACGAACATGAATAATCACCAGAAACACTTTTTTCCTCTCCGTATACATGTCCGAACGCCACGAGCGATCGGGAGGATGTGGTGGCGGCGTGAAATTTGCCGATGAATCAAATTCAAAAAATAAGAAGGGTGAATTTTCTGTTGAAACTATTGTTTTCCGTGTTCTACGAAGGCTTTTCAGAAGGGAGACTCACCTTCCTCGATCAACTCGCACATTGGCTGAAAAAATTGAATTAATGAAAGTTTAATAAAGACCTTTAGGCAAAATAATCATTCGGAATAGCATTTGATAAACGTACTTTGAAAATGTTGGCTTGAGCAGTTTGTTTCTGGCTGGTATGGATGGTCTTAACAGCGGCAACACGGGCATGGTTTTCACGATTGGCTTCAATTTCAATGCGAACACTGTTGTATTTGCCAGATTTGGTACGAAGAGGGGCGGGACGGAAGGTGCCTTTAGCTTCTTCCAGGGCAGCTTGGGATACGATGGCTTTGCAGAGGGCAGCTTCATTATGATCTTTTCGGCACATAAAGTTGGCGGTTGCACTGCGTTCTAATTGTGTCGGGCGGAGGTCGTGCCCACGGTGTTTATCTTGATGGAGATAGGTATCACGGACGTGGGTGCCGTGAACAAGCGTCGAACGGAGAGAAGCTTCATCTTCCGAGATTGGGGGTGAAGCTTCGAGTGAGGAACGCTTGTCGGATGAGAGATACCGGGTTTTCATGGTAACCTCGGTAAACTCTTCCTTGATGGGACTATCAGATGACTTGTCGTCCGACGAGAATGATCTGTCTGAGGAGACGCTGTCGTGTCGCCAAGTAGTGCGCGATTGTGGATCACCTGGGGGTGACACTTCAGGGGTAGTGTTTTCAAGCCCACTATCCTCGGATGCTTCGTCCGGCTTGGGTGAAGCAATGATGACCTGCTCTTGAGAGTCCTGCAAACATGCTTTGTCAAAGGGGCGAACTCGACGTGTGACCATGGGAACAGAAGGTTGACGCTTTGCAGCAGGAGAAGGTGCAATAAAGATCTTCAAGACGGTAGCTTCCTCGGAACCGAGGTATTCATACGGTGTAGCCTGGGCGAGACACCCTTCAGCCGGCACACTGAATGAAGGCACACTCGCCAATTTGGCACGTAATTCATGAGAAGGTTTAGAGCCATAGGGCAAATAGACAGCTCGGGATTCAACAGACGTATCCGGAGCTGAGTTAGGGTGAACAATATTAGCAGGAATCGAGGCCATAGGTGTCGGATAATTGCGCAGAATAAAATGAGAAGATGGTTTCACTACACTAGGTTTGGTTTGAAGTTTCTCTTTTTCCAATTGATAGATAGTTTTTTTCGTGACAGTGGGAGCATTATTTGTTCGTGATAGGGGTGGATCTGATGAAGGTTCAGTCAAAAAGGTACTACCAGGATGGCGCTTCGTATAGTAATCATTCATGGGTTGCGCAACCACACGTCGCACAAAGGTTAATCGTGGTTTTTCCGGAAGGTATACATCGCTCGAATCTGTTAGGGAGCTGTTAGATCGAGCGGAAGCTGATGAAGAAGTGTCAGTAGCGAAGAGGTCTTCTTCGTCCAACTCGGGAATCGGCCACAGTCTAACAGCTGACATCGACGTCGTACTGGTCGAAATCGTCACAGCATCAAAGAAAAACACTAAATTCCTCAAGAGGAGAATCAAGAAAAACAAGAAGGATTGCAGAGATCAACAAGGTAGATTTGGCGCCGCTTCCGCCGGCCGCCCCCTAAACTATCGGGTGCCGGTGAGCCGTTTTCCTCCCGTGTTTAGTCGTAAATGTCCGTTGATGACGGCCCAAAAAGCGTGTGTAGCGGAGGAGATAGATTTATCGCAAATCTATCCATTGCCCTCTCCCTTTTTTGCGCCCCACACGTTTTTGTCAGTAGGAAGGGGATAGATGCAGAGCAAGGTGAAAAACAGTGTCATACACCGGGACTAAGCTGCGCAGACTTCGAGGGATTCAGAGTGCTTGGTTTTCTCACGAAAGTACACCTGGCTGTCATGGGCCAGAACTGGCTCTGCAATACCGAGGGACTTGATAGAGCAATATTTTGTCAAAAAGACCAAAATAAAAATGCTTGTGCTGACACTAACACCAAAGTGGGTCATGATGATCGCTCGACATTTGACGCGCAAAAAATCAACAAAGAAGTCAAAAGCGGCACAGTTTCTTGACAAAGCGCTGGCTGCAAAAGCATCCAGAAAATCCAGTCTGCAAAAACTTACAGGGTAAATCGTAATTCTGAGGATGGATAACATCGGCATGGTTTAGCAGTTGACTAGTGATAGCACGAATGGAAAAAATATGTTTGAAGCGGAATAAACTGAATGAATGATTGCAATGCGTAGAGGCAAATCTCAGATGATCGCTGCACACTCAAGAAGAAGCGGCCACGATTTCCGGTTGTTGTGTTATTCGACGAGAGTTCGATCGTACAGCTCGATGGAGATCCAAACGAATCGACGAGGATATCGCAATAGCGTCACGCAGCAACTTCCGGAAGACGACTATGTCCGCACTTTTTGATCAAAGAAAGCAAGCAGAGGTACAGCAAGCAACTACCGCACAGTAAATGATTTAGTGACAACACAACAACAAAATGAACAGGAGAGGCAAAACCTTGTCAACAGAATAGAGGATTTTCAGCTGCCTACTTCTACTTCTACTGCAGACGCTTTCCTTTGACTTTTCCCCTATGCCTTGCGCATTTGCCACGCCGACCACCTCTGGGTAAATATGAGTCTCCTCCGTGAGGGAGGAAACTTCGCAAGCCCCCACGGGGTGACAGAAGCATGCATGCGTCGTCGTTAACTCTCGAGAAATACCGGATTTTTGAGTTCGATTATCAGGGCCAAGACGTGTGCTCACGGTGGAAAGAGGGTTCGCGACTCTTGCCGTTGAACCAACCAACAAATAGACGAGGTCAATAGTGACAGTTCCATCGCGTAAGTCAACACGTACAATGGTTGTGGAAGCACGGAACGTGCTCATTCTTGCTAGCATCAGCTCAAGCAAACGACGGAAATGACATGCCACTCGAGATACTACCGATGGATGTGCTTTATCGACGTGACAAGGAGGTAAAATGTGTTTGAATGATGTTTGTTAGCAGGAACATGGGTTACTATTAGCTCAAACCACAGAACGGAAAACTTTGCACTTACTAAAAATGTGAAAGACATCACTGACCACCTGGTAAAGAGGATTGCCGAAGGTACGAGTGGACATAAAAAGTCTAGATCGAACCTAACATTCGCGCAAAAAGAAGACCCAGCACTCTGTCTTCGCATGAATAAATTATTATCAAACCTAATAGATCAAGTCGGCACCCTGTGGACTCGACAAAGGAGATCCGGCAGAGGTCAAGGCGCGTTCGCAAAATGGACATGGGGATAAGATTGAAAGGACAAAAACGTACATTAAAATACGACCGGTAATGGATTTGGCGCGAGTTAGGCTGATTTACGTGGAGCGGCATCGAGAGTGGCGATGCTACAGTAGCGCTCTCAACACTTTGAACACGCATTCGACGGCGATTACGCCATTCGGTCACTTGTTGGAAAACTTCGTCTTCGTTATTGTTCAGCATGACTTTCTCCTGCAAAATAAATAAATTTAAAAACACAAACGACAGTGTTTTAAAAATTCGTCGAATAAAGTGAAAGACATCTTCGAGTGGCAACACAATCGAAAAAAAGAAAGGCAGCAATCAAAAAAATGACCATACTTTAAGCTGGGATCGCTCCTTTTTCTGTCTCTCCATAATGCTGGTTTGTTTCACAGCCTGTTCTGCCATTGTAGCACTTAACTGGTTGGCGGGCTGGACAAATGGCTGAGGGACAGGGGTTTCCTGAAGACAAATTGGGACTTGTTAAACCAAAAGCCTTCTTGCGCGCCTCAGATCTGAGACTTTATACTCACGTTGTACGTAGAAAGTCGTCGCGTGGTTATGACGCGAGGTGTTGTCGGATCTGGAGCATGGTTCATTGTTGAAGGTGGTGTCCTAAAGATAATCAAACATTAAACAGCAATATTTCTTAAATCCGTTTACTTTGGCAACGTCGAAGTATCGCGCTCGACAGTTGGGAGATCATTGAGGAAACGGGGCAACATCTAAAAAATAGACAGTTTTTTACTTACAAACATCCTCTGTAAGAAAGTTGTACGTACACAAAATGTACAAAAACACTCACGTTCTTATTTTCGATTATTCTTTTGTTGGCAATCTGTCTCGGTTCAAATCTAAAGTCACAAGATACAAAATTCAAGCTCGTAAAAACATTGTATAACAAACAAACAGTACTTTGGGTTTCGACGCTTCACGATGTGTAAGTTGCATGGGTTGTTGTCTAGCAGTAAACAATGAAATTCCAACAAGCGCTTTGCGGCTGAATCAAAGAACTTTAAGCGTGAAATGCTTTTTTGTTGTTGCTTCTCGTACAAAACGGCAAGTTTGATCACGGTCACGCAAATCTGAAAAGGATCAGTGTCGGATTGACAGGAAGTGTTCAAAGGCGGAAACCATGTCACACTGGACTATGTTAGTAGGTGCATAGATTAATCCGGCGTTGTCAAAATTAATCGGCAATACAAAAAAAGTTGATGATTAAAGTGAAAGTTACAGAGGAAAGCTGGTCCTTTCGGGTTTAGCCGGCTATACGCGTTAAAAATAATGTGATATGGTCGATAGCTTTGTTCAATGCGTCAAGGGCTTTGAAACCAAAAATATTGCGCGCTATCGGGTATCGATGAAATTGATGGTGCAAAAAGAAGAGCCTGGATAATAGATAAAGACTTACGCGTCGAAGAGCATCTTGTTGGGGACACCGCAAAGGAGATTCGATAGATCGCTGTGATTGCGGAGACAGCTGTGGCTTGGACCCCCTGAAAAGAGCAAGAATATAAGGTCATGCGAAATTCCTGAAGTTCTGGAAGGCATAAAAGTCGGGACTGTCAAGTTGCACGCGAACCGATCACCGCGCAACGAACGGAACCGCTGAGAAATTTCCATAAAAATTGCATTAATAACGGGTAAGTGGAATCTGACAGGCTATGTTGGGAGAAGGTGTTCGAAGAATCGGCGACTAATAAACATATTCCGCCTGAGGTGGGTGATGTTCGCGGCGGCTCTAAATGGTCCTTGCGGGTTCCGCGTCAAAAACAGCAACTGGGTCGAATGAGCCGTATATTTGGCATAAAACTGCGCCGCTATCCCGGACTGGATTTCGTGTGCATAGTTATAAACAACACCAAATCGGCATTAAAGTTTTATGGATTTTAATAAAACTGTCGAGAAGCGCGAAACGCCTTCACCCACTGGGAAGATATAACCGTAAAGATAGGCTTACTTGTCTACAGGGCATAAATCTGAGTGGCGAAACAAGTATTTCGGGAAGATTCTTAGTCGAACATTAGCGATAACTAGAAACTGGCTGATCCAATCCTTCAAAAATGTGACAGTTATTATAATGAAGTTGAACTTTAACGCTTATAAACTTACATCGTCAGCAATAAGTGATTCATATTCATACCGTAATCGACACCGATCAAAAACAGCACTAGTTGAAGAAGGTTCATTGAACAAAAACACCTCATCTTTTAAAAGAATGTTGATCAATCTGCAATTGTAATTAGTATACTTATTGACGAGACAATATCGAGTACGTACAGTCGGAGTTGTTTGCTTTCGCGCAATGACTTTGGTAGATCGTCTTCGTCGAGATTAGGTTCACCCGTAATTTCCTAAAACGCGAAACCAATTTACAATCTGTAACATTGTCCAATGCTTCAAACTGTACCTGTAACCATCGCTGAGTCTCGAAAGTAGCAAGTTCGAGATAAAATTTATAAGTTTCATCAAAATCATCATCATGGTCGGTCATATTATCCAGACTGACCATCCTATGTAGTGCACTGTGGATCATCCGCGTGCGGGTGGGTTCAGCGTATCATCATCAAGTGTCAATACAAACAAAACCTTCAATTATCGCGTAAGCCATCTGCCTTATGAACAATTGCCAAAGACGTACCGCAAGAAAGATGAGGATATGATCTGCAAGGGCGAGCCGACTGGTGCTCCACCTCTAGAGGCATTGGCCCCGATTGGATTGACATTCGGACTTGTTATTGGGAAACGGGCTCGGACCTTATGTAAACATGCGCGAACTCTGACGACGGAACATTGCGGCTGGCTCTTCAGTTTCCGCTGACTTACTCGTCTTTTATGGCAAAGAAATGCGCACTCTTTGATGCAAACTTTTTTCTTCATGCTCACTCGGTTACCGGTACTCCACTTGACCGGTAGTGAATTCATTAGAATGGGCATCTGAGAGGTCCACTGCCGGGTTAGTTCGAAATGTGAACACATGGTTTCGATGATAGAAATTGCAATAGCGAACAAAACACAAAAACTAAAAGGTTTTTAAAATGAAGTTACGGTAGCTTAATGTTACCTTCAAACTATAATGCAAAAAAGTTAATATAAGCTTTAAGTGAGCATAAAAAATAATCTAAAAAAGTACCGCTTGATCACCGAATATCACCACGCAAGACTTCTTTTTCATTCAGAATAAAATAAACAGTACGTTACAGCATGTAGTATTAACAATGTTCTGCGTACTCTGTCTATTGATTGTGATCACATTATATCCATGACAAACCTAGATCATAAGAAAGTTTTTGGTTTTGGCAAAAATCGGTTGATAGGCCGTTCGTATCCGGTTTCAATTAACTGTTTGTTAACACTTGTAAGGTGTCTAACTCTATCCTTTAAGTCTTTTTGTAGCTGATTAAATGTTGGGCGCTTTCTTGGTTCACCATCCCAACAAGTTATCATCAAAGCGTATCTGAAAACATTAATATTTAAAAAGTCAGTGTTTTCTTTATTACATTTGGTCGGGGCAAGTTTCCGGACACCGTAGTCGCCGTCCTTCATTTAAAAATAATAATATTTGAAAATGATCCATTTGATCATACGGAGTGTCGCCACGAGTAAACAGCTCCCAAACGAGAACGCCAAATGACCAGACGTCCGTTTTTTCGGTGAACTTCCGAAGCGAAAAGGCTTCAATGGCTATCCAACGAGTTGGCAAGGCATTGTCGTGAAGAATTTTGTATTCACCTTTAAAGTCAACGCTTCGGGCAAGACCAAAATCAGCAACTTTTAAGACTGTATAGTCGTGGTTCAATCTATAAACGATTTGTTATAGTTTAAGCTAATTCGAAACTTACAAGCAATTTCTTGCGGCCAAATCGCGATGAACAACCTGTTGCTCACTGAGGTACACCATAGCACTCAAAATCTGATCCATGTAGTCGAAAGCATGTTGATTTTTGATCTGAGTATTATCATTTTTGATGTAACTGTACAAACTGCCACCAGCCATGTATTCAGTCACAATATGAAATGTACTGTCAATGTAGCTATAACCGATAAAGCCTACGATGTTTGAGTGTTGGACCCGGCGCAGTACTTTAAGTTCGTCAATAAGTTCAGCGGCGTTTACCAGAAGCGAGTATTCATTATTCATAACTTTAACAGCAACTGGCATGTAGTTACCGGTAGCTGTTTTATAATAACCCTTGTAGACCGTTGCGCTGACTCCTGATCCAAGGGGCTCCGTCTTCAGGATATTCAAATTGTGTGCAGCCAGAGGGGTTAATGCCGTGATACATTCACTCATTGTCATTGCAGATCTAACTGCAGAGTGTGAAGTCGTTAAAAATGCTAGCGCCTTACTTTGCATTCGTCGATTGAAAAGGATGTAAATCCACGGTTTTACACATGTAAACGAATTTGCCAATAAGACAATGCAGTTACGCAACAAGTGATCTGTAAGTACAAAAATGTGAGTCATAAGTTGTCGATGGCTTAACTTACGAAAGTCGAATATTGTATCCGATACAAAATTTTGTACTGCATTCATCAAGTAGTATGGTGCCTTGAAGAAAAAGTTGCACACTGTGATAAAAAGCATTAATCGTACTGTTTGAATCCTCTTTCGACTAAATTCAGACGTCTGGTTTTTAAGCCCGTGGGAATTTTTTTGCAGTTTCTTGACGTTCTCACAAGTTCTGTGGTTTTCTGAGGACTCCGTTTTGTCGTTAGCGTAGCTGGGGATGCGTTCTACAGTGCATTTGGACAGCCATACAGTTTTACAGACAAAATAATAGAATCCTGCTTCGGCCATGGATGGGAGAACCCAGACTACGGTGATATAGTAAACTACGTTGACTTTTCGAAGGAGGTCGTGATTTTCAAGGATAGTGACACAAATGTTATGCGTTGAGCCGTACGGTTTTCTTAAACTGGCTTGTCAAGAAGTTGCTGCAAATGGTTAATGGCTTACAGTTCCCAGAAATAAAACTGTGGAAGCGAACAGATCAAGGCCAGACACCATGCTGCCGTTGCAAGGTAGTTTGGACGACGGTAACGGTCGCTAAGGTAGTGGGCAAGCGGGCGGCAGATAGCCTGAAAGTAGGGTTCAGGAGGTTCGTTATCATAAAATGATGCATTTGTTTTTATTCTTCAGAACGGTTTTAGGGGGATGCGGTAGGAAGAGTTAAAGGGCATTACCTGATATCGATCGGCTGAGATGACAACCAACAGAAACGTACTCGCATACATCGGAAAGTTTTGCAAATACCTGACAAGTTTACAAAGCCAATTGCCACCGTAAAAGTGCAAAAATGACATGCTGATAGGGACTTGTGAGCCGAGGGCGAGAATTCCACAAAGGAAGTCGGCAACACATGCGTGTAGCAACAGTAACTAAAACTTTATTTTTTTTTGGTTTTCAAATGTTGTAAAAATTAAATTAAATCAATGCGTTATTTCTACTTTTTGTACTTAACTAAACTGCTTGTAGGTAACCTTTATTTTCAATCCTAACCTGAAAGGGCGAAATCTTATTTTTAGTCATTCTGGATCCTCTCCAAATCACAATGACCGAAAACAAATTTCCAAAAATTATTAGCAAGAGGATTACATAACTGCACAGCCGAACGTAGAAAAGTGCGTTAAACATGGTCACTGATCAAAATATCATTATCCCTGAAACAGGGTGATCGGTTATGGTTATATGGTCAGCTAAAGGTATTCATTATTTACAATCCGCTAAGAGCACATTACTAATTGTACCTTTAAATCAACAATAAGTTTACAGTGTTTGTATCCGTTACGATGTGTGTGTAACGGTTTGAAATACGGGTGGCAGGCGAGCGCAAAAACTTTGTCGATCGACCCTCGAGTCACTCGGGTTAGATCGGAGCCGGTCGCGTGCAATTGCATTCTTTCGAAAACGTTTTTTTCATGCTAAAAATTTAAATGGCACTCAATTGCCTTCATATTTGAAATTCCTTGACTAGACCCCCTTAGGTATTGATTTGCCAGGAGGTCAAATACTATGCCGACCTCAGGCGAAGAATTCCAAATTCAGTTACACCTTAACTGACCCATTTTTGAGGTTTTTACGGCATAAAAATTGCCAAAGTTAATCGATTTCTCTAAAACTCAGAATTTCTGGCCCAGAAGCATATCTGGCATAATTTTTTGAGACATGGGGATGCCGTGCCGACCTTAAGCGAAGCATTTCAAATTTAAATTTACCTTATTTTGGTCAATTTTGACAGTTTTTTTAGGCACAAAAAGTGCCAAAGTCAACTAATTCGTCTGAAACTCAGAATTTGGGATCTCGATACCTTTGGTCAAGTCTCCTAAACTACAATTGTCTACGAAGCAAAGTTATGTCAGTGGTCCCTAATGAACTCCACGAAATGATTAAGCAGTAAGCAAGATGATGGATGAGCCAAACGCAACTTTCACTTGTCAAACCAGGAGAAATGAACTTGATAAAAAAATGGCGGATATTACCGATGAGGTACCTGTCGTTCGACTCATCATTGTTCTTAAATATAAATCTGTTTTAACGTCAACCGAGCATAGAACTCATTGTGGCACTGAGAGAAAGCAAATAGAAGACAGTTGAGTTAAATGGACACTTTTTTAGATTTAACCATAATACATGCCTTAGTTGGAGTATACCAATAAATTTGGTTTAGTTTTACACTTTAACAGAAAACGGCGATCTTACACAATTGATTTCAAAAAAAACTTTTTGTCGGTAAAACTTATGAAAACGTTGCTTTAAAAACTATGGAGCACGTTCTTTTACGGTATAAACTAAACGATAATGTTTTTGAGCGTATTGTCACATCGATGACAACATTACTGCCATTGCTATAAGTCTTGATGGTTCCTTCCTTGTCGTCGGTACCGAGTATGGTATTCATAATTCTGTACGTTAGGAAGCTGTTACCTTATTTGACATGATGGCAGTTTTTCTTGTTGTCCCTTTTAAGCCGTTTACTATTGTTAAATCGTAAGTCAAATAATGCATGTAAACTTGACAATCCATAAAGCGTAAAACTTACAAAAATGAAACTATTCAGCAAGCAGCGACACAATCTGAAACGATCTCGCCATTACAAGAACAGGTGAATGAGTATGCCGATGCGATTGTATGTAAAATTAACTGTAAAATCAAAAGTTTACTGAAATACGCATTTTAGGCTTCGCTAACGTGTTCATTGTTGAAAGCAACTAGCAAATTTTCTATAGTCGGAGTGTTCCAAACATATGCAGACAAGAAAGGGTTTGATCTGAACTCTTTACCCGATTGGGTAACCATTTTCAATAAAGACGAGAAGATCATCGCCCTGAAGAAAACTCTACAATGCGACCTATTGAGCATACATTTCACTGATGCGCTGACTGTCATTTTGCAAAAACCAGCGGCGCAACAGTCCATCAGTTTGAATGTGAGTGGGAGTATTGTTGTAAAGAAGACTGATTTCACGAGAATGGAACTGTTTGCTATAAATTTAATTTGTAATGCTTTGCTTTTGAAAGTGGTTGTTGAGTAAAGATACTGTATGAACAAAAGTACTGTATTCAATAAACATGTTTTCTATTTCCAACAAATTTTTAACATTTAAAATTTGGTCGAATATTGAAGGACAATATCACCTTCGCATCTTTTTTGCACCCCTTTTCAATGTCTAATTTGGCCCCTTTCATCACGTCTGCGCGTTTTGATTTGATCGTTTCCCCAGCGCTGTTTCCAACTTTGCGCATTGTCTGAAACGTCTAAACATCCACCTTTCAGCGACTTCAAGATGTTGGCCGCTGGCGACATCGCCATGGCTGCCAAATTGGCCGAGCTTGACATCAATACGGATAATTCTCCGAAGCCATCGTCGAGTTCGGGTCCCTCTTTCTCGCCGCTCAATTCGACCAGTGCCACTGTCAATGATGACCCCATGTGTATGTTTTTATATATATTTTTCCCATATTTCAATGATTCTCACCCTTTCCAGCCGATGAAAAGCCGACCGAGACCGACACTGAAGCCATGATCACCATGGGTTTGCCGACAAACTTCTCATCGACGCCCCGCTTCAATCGGAAGCAACCTGCTCGCAAGCCCGGAAAGAAAGTTAAATTCGGCCGCTATTGGGCTTCTTTCAGTGATCTTTTCGTCAACCTCGTCAAGATCGCTCAGAAAACGAACAGTGCTACCGCTGTTGATGAAGTTTTGCAGCCCGCCGTGATTCTTCGACGCTCCCGTTTGATTGAAAAACACCGGAGTGCCGATGTACGTTGTATTTTCCAATTTTGACGATGTTGTTATATATATTTTATTCTTTCCAGCGCTTCCTCGAGCTTGCCACTGGCTTTAGCAACCAGACAATTTTCCCTAACCTCTACGAATACGTCAAGCATTACATTGATTTCGATGTTCGTGAAAGCAATGTCATCAGAGCCCTTACTGCGGCAAAGAGCGTCGTTGCGAAGGTGATTTTATATATATTTTACGTGATGTTTCTATCTGTGATGATTGCAGCTCCACTATGGTCCATTCTCCCGTGACTTTCAGCTGTAGATGAAGTCGGTTTTTTGCTATTTGGTTTGGGTCGCATCTCGGGAAGCTCCAACCTGCCGGTCATATTTAAAATCTTCATTTTCTACCTTTTCTTTCCCTTTGATTGAACAGATCTCCTCGTTGTCATTGCCTCGTGCTGTTGTTTTGTTTTCCCCGTTTTTGTTGTCGTTGAAAAAGTAGTTTAGTTGACTTTAGATTTTAATAAACTTTATATATAAATATTGCGTTTTATTGCTGTTTTTGACGGTTTTTTGATACGCGGCATGATTCCGCTTCAGTGCTTATCAGTTAAAGTCAAGAATGCTTTACTAATATCCGGTAAAAACGAGTAACTTTAGCTTTGCTTTTGACAGCTTTTGACCTGTTGGCATTGTGTGCGTAACAGCCACAGCGTGTTTTTGCTCGACACTTCTTTGTTTCTTCGTCCCAACACTTCGTGTCCGAAATTGACCTTCGCGTGCATATATTTATATATATTTATCTTGTATAAAAGTCCAGTTTTCAGGGAGTATGGCCGAGTCGCCTCCCTCAGACTACATGGATGTGGAGGGTGCGGGTGGAGACGCTTCTTTTCCCATGAACGGAGAGACAGACGCTTCTTTTCCTGTGAACGGCGAAACCCCAACAAATGGCTGGAACGCTTTCGACGCGGTCGACGGACCTTCCCCGGTAAAGAAGGCCAAATACGACTCGGATGTTACCAATCAGAAGGTGATCCCCATGATCTTGGTGAATGGACAGTCGCATACAACTATCAGCAACAATGGTGTCCCTATGAATGTCCTGGTGCACCACCGTCCGGATCAGAATGTGAATCTCCAAAATCTTCGTCCAATCAAAATTACGGCGGTGGTTCATGGCGGCTTTTCGGAGGGAAGTGAAGACGAGCTGTCCTCGGCGGTTTCATCCAGCACAGACGTCCATCAACCGAAAGCTGAAGAACCCGTGGCATCCCTTCCTGTCGCGGCTGAAACCAATGGCCAACCACCAGTGGAAATCGTCGAAGAGCAGGGCCCGGTACCCGCGCATGCTGTAACCAGCAACATCTCTACCATCACTATCTCATCGGATGAAGGCGTACCTCCACCGGTGAAAAAGGGACATAAACCGTACGATCCAACAAAAGTCGGTTTCGGATATCATTCCGACTCATCGGACGAAGCCGTCGTGCAGAAACCACCCGAACCCGTGCCCACATACGCTGAAATCGTTGGCGATGTCATTCCGATATCCAGTACTCATATCCTTCCGATTCGGCGCATCGGCAAACGTATCATTGTTGAACCGTGGTGGAAGCCCTACAAAGGCTATACAACTGATGGCCATTTCGTTCATCTCTTCAATGGATTTGTCGTGCCGCCGTGTGATGTCCCGGGTCCACCTAATGACAGTTTCGTTGTTCATGAGTCGATGTCAGTGGCCAAAACTGGTGTAAGTTTAACCTTTAAGCTTCTTTTTAACCTTTCTAACAACGCTTTTTAGGCTAACTACTGCATCGACGACTACGAATCCACCACCGACGGCAAAAAGAAGGTTAACCGCGGAATCACCGTCTACATGGAGCATGAATTCGATCTCGACGAAGATTTTCCCGAAGTGAAGCTGGATGAAAAGTCTGTTGTCTCGCTTCCCACCCATGCCGTTTGCTTCGGAAGAATGCGTAGCCGGGTTGTTTCCAAGAAGCTGGAAGTCATCAACGGCAATCTTGTCTTCCAATTCGAAATCCTCGTCCCTGCCAGTGACAAGATGGCCAAATCCAAGGCGTTTGATCGGTTCGAAGATACTGTTGAGGTGGCCGAGTTGTTGCTTTCGATGGAGCATGTTTCGGACATCATCTTCCCGCTCCCTAAAGAAAGCCTGGGCGCTGTTGCCGTCATGATCCATCTCACGGAGTTCGGCGTTTCTCGCATGACAAACTTTTTCCGTTCGCTTAACGCGCCTGCCTACATCTGGAATGACGACGAGTAAGTTTCGAATTTGGTTGTTAACGTGGTTATAAAGCCCGCTTTTGCAGCTACAAAGCCTTTACCTTCGAAATTCCGTTCAACTTCTTCCAAGATTACGAGCGCATTGTGATGTTTATGCGCGTCTGCAATGCCTGGGCGACTACGTTTCCGACGATTAGTGGTGCCCTTTGCGGTAAGTGTTCTTTCTCATTGTTCACTGATTCAAATAAAGTAAAAGTGTTTCAGGCTTCGGTCAAGTGAAGCTCTTCGATGACGTTCTAGCCGATGCAGATGTCTTCTTGAAGTTAGTTCCCAATTCCAACGGTTATCACTGCTACCAGTTTGAAGTCAATACTGGCACGGAACCGCTCGAGCGCAAGCATAATTTCAAATTTCGTCCATATCCTTATCGACCGATTGCCATCGCTGTTCCTGAGCACCGGATTATGTTTTACCCGGCGGATATGAAAGGCCTGCGCGAGGATTCTTGGCTCAACGATGATGTTGTGGATTTTGTTATGCAGGATATGATAGCCAAACTTCCCAAAGAAGAGTAAGTTGTTGTTTTTGCGGTCTAAAAATTATTAAAAAAGTTGATTTCAGTCGCGATCGAATAACCTACATGGAACCCCACAACTTCTCCATGTTCCTCGGCAATTCAAAGCTAAACTACTTCGACGCCAAGACTATCAAGAACGACATGACCAAAATGGTAGAAGACCTGAACGAACGAACCCGGATTCCCATCGACATGTTCAAAAAGGACTTCTTCTTCTTGCCGATATGCATGCTTGATCACTGGTTCGGTGTCATCGTCATTAACCCCGGAGGCGCTATCGTCGGCGGCAAGAAGCCCAGAAAGAAGTCCACCATCCTCATCCTCGATTCGCTGAGGAAGCACATAAACCACACTCACACCAAGTGGAACATACGTGCTTTCTTGACCCTCCTGTTCAAGGCCCTTCAGTCCTACACGAAGATCCATCATCATCTGAGTTACGACTACATGTGGATAGACATGAACAACCAACTTCCATTGCCGATACAGCCTAACACGTATGATTGCGGCATATACATGCTGATGTTCTATCAGCTGTTTGTGGATTCGCTTCCGACGGTTAGTTTGTTTGTTCATTTTGCACAAAGGCGAGCTTCTAATGTGATTGTTTCAGAAAGAGGATCCGCTCGTTCTTCGCAACAAATGGGACACGATGGAAGCCGACAAGTACCGCATGGTCATACATGATCGCATCGTTACCGTTGGCAGTTTGAAGAACTTTGCCCTTCCATCGCTCTACCGACGAACGGACCCCAGAAAGTTCCGCCGTAAGAAGCGTCGCGACGAATCGCAGAGCGAAGCTCAGCCGGATGAATCCAATGTCCCAGTCGCCGCGGAAGAGAGCAGTAGCGCATATTCGCTAGTTTGACAGATTATAATTTGTCTGTACTTTGTTGTTATTAAGTTAATTAATTGTTTTCTCATTAATCGTACGATCTCATGTAGTTTCGTTAGTAGTTCGGTATCTTTAAGCATTGATTACCAATTAAATAAGGCCTTGTAATTTCGTTTTTGTGGATCACAACAGAGCAAAGAGGGCATTATTCACCAGAAAAACACAGTAAAAGCTACTTTGAAGCGATATATCCGCAAGTTAGCATGACTTCAATCAATTGCACTTATCAAGGAAACCCCTTTTTCACCTCTGGCCGGTCTTATTGTCCTTATGCAAACACACCTTCCTCTTGCGCATATGAAAAATAGATTATAATCGCAATGCTTCAAACTAGCCGGCTGACCTGTCTCCGGCCAACTTGGAAAACAATGCCTGCAGTAATGGAGCGCAAAAAATATAAAAGAGCAACCAATTCAAAGGGTCGGTTTCATCCTGGCTTCAATCATGCAACCATCAGCCGCTTTTGCATTGGCTATGAGCATTGCTTTTTTGAATGTAGTTTGCTCGCAGATACAGAACTATGACGACGCTGAAGTTCAATTTTTGGATGATGATGTTCAAATGATGGATCCAGTTATGGATTATCGGTCTCAAAACTCGACTAATACTGGTAAGAATTGACTAATTTGTCTAATTTAATCAAAATAAGATTATAGTTCCGCTGGATAGCTGGCCCCCGAGCCGTCGACGAATTCGATTTTCGAAAAAGAAGCCAAAATTGGAAGCGAAATGTAACAGTGATGAGTTGAGAAGGATTATCAAAGAGGTTTGTGACTGTTTTCACTACCGTAACCCTATCCATAACCCCACTATTGCAGAACATTGATCACAGTCCCAGCACAGCTAAACGCCTAATCTACCATGCAGCTCTAGAAACCATGAAAGTCCACCTCAACGTCATTTGCTCGCGTTGTTCATTCTCATTTCTTATCCGAACGACGCTTTTCTGCCAGGACCATGCTCGAGATATCACCTGCTTCGCTTACAGAGACGAATAATCCCCAAAACTGACATTTATTTGATACTATTTATTTCAATCATCTATTTGATGTAAACATAATACATTGCAATTGCACCAATCAAATAATATAACATGAATACGGTATATTGGTTAAACAATTAGTGGTCTACCCGAACAGAAACTGAGGGACAAAGAGGTTATTAGCCTTGCGAGGCGATGGACTGCGTCTCAGGGTCGACATCGACTTCATCGTCAACGCAGATGTTGTTGAATCCTTCGAGGAGATCGGCGATCGCGGGGTCGGTGCCGTCTCCGCCACAGAGGACTTCAAAGTCGTAGACGGTGCTGTGGCCCCAGGAAGCGTTGTCGAAGCTGCTGTAGGATGACATCGAGCAGAGGCGGTTCTGAAAGAAGACAAAAGTAATCAAAATGCATCGAAAAACAGAAAGACTGAAACTTACAGAACGGTAAGAGCACCGGCTCGGAGCGGGGGACACAGGGGCAGCCTCGAAGACGCGGAAGACCGTCTCGCCTTCTTCGTTCGTCTCAGAAGTCAGCAGCGAGAACTGGCCCAGGAATTGGTTGACATCATCGGTGGTGGCCGCGCAAGGAAGATGATTGCCAGTGGCGGCGCTGAAATTAAAACAAAGTGAAATAAGGCCAATTTGAAAAAAGCATGACAAAAACTTACAAGTACTGCGAATCGACTTCGGCAGCCGTGAGGCCTTTGGTGGTTTCGGCGAAGACCTTGCAGAGAGCAATCATGTCGAGATCCGGATGCGAGTTGTCCAGAAGGATGTTGTCATTGCAGTCCAACTGGTGGATCGCCTTGAGGTACCAATCATGGACGCTTTCATCGACGCCCTTGTTGATAGCTTCGTTGTTGATCAGATCGAGGACTTGACAGCGAGACATTTTGAAGGCGAATTCGTGACGACGACGTACGAGCTGGAATTGGGCAGCGACTGGCAGGGCGCTCGTGATAACGAAAACTCGATGGCCCGGTTGAACGTGACTCGCGCAGGCTCGCTGGGCACGTTTTGTTTGGACTGGGACGTCGGGCGGTGGCATGCACGCGCGGTTTGAGAGGCCGCCGCGCTGCGCAGACGTGTGAACGCTGGCACGTTTCGAACTCGGCCAGGTCGACCCCCGCAAATTTTCAAATCAATGCGCGCATCGATTTTTGGACCCTCTTTTGTTTGTAATCACCTCATTTCAACTCCATTTTAAAACCAATCTTTACTTCAAAAACGACAAATAGCTATCTTCTAGTGTCTCTATTCAAACTTAATACCCTGAGCGAGCGGAAGCTGCTTGCTGTAGTTGATCGTGCAGGTCGAACGGCGCATGTACTGCTTCCAGGAGTCGGAGCCAGATTCGCGTCCGCCACCAGTCTCCTTTTCACCGCCAAAGGCACCACCGATTTCAGCGCCGTTGGTGGGGATGTTCACGTTGACAATGCCACAGTCACTGCCCTCGGGTCCGAGCCACTTGAAGATGTTGCCAATGTTCTGGGTGAAAACGCTGCTAGACAGGCCCTGCTTGGCTTCATTGTTGACGGCGACGGCTTCGTCGAAGCTGCCGACTTTCAGGACATATGTGATGGGGGCGAAGGTTTCACGGAGGACGCAATGGGTGTCGTGGGCGAGGTTGGTGACGATGGTAGGAGAGACATAGTTGCCGGGACGGTCGATGATCTTTCCGCCGACGACGACACGACCACCCTGTAATGGGAAAAGTTATTGTTAGTCGTTAAAAAGTGATAAACATACGGAAGCGATGGATTCAGCGATGGTAGCCTTGTAGTTCAAGACGGCGACTTCATTGTGGAGAGGGCCAATGAGGGTACCGGCATCCAGAGGGTCGCCAATACGATTTTCGATCTGTTTGTAGGCCTTGATCATACGGTCGACAACTTCATCATGAACGGCTTCGTGGACAATGACGCGGCGGGTGGTCGTGCAACGCTGGCCAGCAGTTCCGACGGAGGCGAAGACGAGGGCGGGAACGACCATGTCGAGATCGGCGTCGTCCATGACGATGATGGCGTTGTTGCCGCCGAGTTCGAGGAGGTGCTGTAACAGATTACCAGTTTAGTGAAAGAGGTAAACAGAAAACTCTCACCTTGCCAAATCGAGCCTGAACCTGCTGTCCAACAATACGGCCAACTTCAGTGGAGCCAGTGAAGGAAAGCAAATTGACACGAGGGTCCTTTGCTAGAGACTGTCCGACATCACCTTCACCGCAGATGAGACTGCATAGTGCCGGGTTGATGTCATTCTTGCGGAGGACCTCTTCCAACAGCCGAGTCACAGCAATAGAGACCAGTGGAGTGCTTGGAGCGGGCTTCCAGATCATAGAGTTGCCAGTGACCAGAGCCAGGGCATTGTTCCAGCCGTAAACAGCGCAAGGAAAGTTGAAGGCGGAGATGATGCCAACAACGCCCAAGGGGTTCCACTGCTCGAGAAGGACATGACCAGGACGCTCAGATGGGATGACCTTTCCGTTCAACATGCGGGACAGACCGACGGCGAAGTCGCAGATGTCGATGTATTCCTGGACTTCTCCAACGCCTTCGGGAAGGATTTTGCCCATTTCGAGAGATACCTAAATCAAGAAATTGATTGTCTATCTCTTGTAAAAGTGTAAAAACTCACAAGTTTGCCCAAATTCTGCAAGTTAGCCCGCAGCTTATCTCCGATCTGACGCACAATCTCGCCACGATGCGGTGCCGGAACCGTCCGCCATTGCTCATAGGCTTGACGTGCAGCGACAATGGTCTTCTCGTAGTCCTCGACAGTGCCCACACGGACCATAGCGATAGGCTCGTTGGTAGCAGGGTTAATGGATTCAACGGTAGCACCAGAAGCCTTCCATTCGCCATTGAAGACACCTTCATTACGCTTGTCGAGACCCAAATCATGCAAGAAGCTGTACTTGGGGTCCTGGACCAACAGGGAAGCCATTCTGCGCTGAATCAAGGAAACTGAGAATAGACCCGCATTATTCATAAGGAAACGCATCTCGAACTCGCGCTGATGGAAAGCGAATTGAACGAATTGGTCTAGAAAAGGTTAATCAAGCATTATTAAACGCATTTTAAACAACGATAGTGATCATCAGCAAATTGTGGAGACCCAGACCCATTTCAAAAAAGCGATCTCCCGACCAAAATAGGCCTTTTCAGAAGAGCACGTGTGAGCGCGGTTCCGAAAACACCTAGTTAATGTTGCCCAATTGAGCAATTGCACCTGGTCGGAGATAACATAGGTTACATCACCGCCCTTGCGACCATAGTTAACACAATCTTTGGTCAAAAACGGTTGCAATAGGACTCTTAGGTCAGCACAATTTGCTGATAACACAAAAACACGACAGATAAAGGTACCAACGGCCCAACACAACCACCTTACATAGACACATCCCCACAGAATCTTGAAAAGTATTTATTGATCTGATCATAGCTGAATTATGGGTACTGAGATCTCTAATTAGTGATTGCTCCTAATAACTTGGATCTTACGTACAGTAATTAATTAATTTGGAGCATTGTACTGTTCAGGCACGACGCACAGATGGTATGGCAGGGCAGCATTATGGCCGAGGGTGACGTCGAAGAAGTAAGCGTGAATCAAGCGACGGATCATCGTCTTGCGGGCTTCACCGGCGACGGTAGCACAGCGTTCTTGCGTGAGCATGGAGAACGGAGGACCGCCAACGAGGTTGGAATCGAGGGATGGCTGGGCCAGGACACGATGGAGGTATTCGACGTCTTCGGGGGTCCACTTGACGAAAGGGTAACGCTTCTTGAGGAAAGTCTCAAGAAGGAAGTTAGCACGGTTTGACTTGAGGCGGCCCTGATCAGTGCCATCATTGGAGGTCACGATGATCTCGTCGTAGACGCGGCGGAAAATGGCGACACGGCCTTTGTAGCGGGCGACCTGGAAACACCTAACTTGAAAACCATTACAAAAACACGATATTCTTACCATCTCAGCAACAGGCATATGGAAATACGACCCAATCGCATAGGTAACGATACCGGCAGCGAATTCAGGCATAGTTTTGTGTGCCAGTGGCAAGATACTGTCGAAAGTGGCGTCCAGAAGAACAGCATGAACGTCATAGTTGGCCGCGAGCCACGAAGCAGTCAAACCACCAATCGACCATCCGTAGATGACGATATCCTTGGGCGCAATGTTGAGCTCGTTCATGGCGTACTTCATGACAGCATCAGCCGCGTTGAACATCTCCACATTGGAGTGAGGCTTGCCGGTAGAGGCGCCAAAGCCGGGAGCGTTCCATGCAATGATGCTATTGCCGTGAAGCTGGAAGTTCCGCCACAATGCGCCTTCGTAGAAGCCTGCATTGCCGTCACAGACAAACACGGTCTTCGGGCCGTCGTTTTTGATGTAGATAGCGTCAATGGTGAAGTTGTCGGAAGATCTGACGGGGATGCGACGACCATTCTGAAAATGCAAAATTAACGATTTATATTACAAATATTATCAAAAAAGCAACCTACATCGTCGTTAATAAGCTTGTATCGGTTACCAACCAACGTTTTGTGGATCAATTGGTTCAACAAAAGCGTAGACCCGGGGAAGATCATGTGACGACCGAAAGCATGAATGGCAACATAGGAAATCCACGAAACCGGCGAGAACCAGCTCCATTTGGCGGGCAAATCTGGGTAGTACAACCCCTCCGGTGGGGCAACCTTTTTGTACAAAGGAAGGTCGAGAAGCTGCAAAAAATATATATATACTTTTTGTATATCTTTCGAAATGCACAAACCTCAATGTCGTAGGTCCGTAAAACGCGGTCCTTGGCCTTATCGTCGTCGGGATTCTCGTAAACTGAGACCAGCAGATCGACCAGCGTCGCGTAGTCTTTACTGAAAGAGAGTCAGGTCAATAAAGTTTAGGGCCAGCGAACAGGAAAGACTTACTCCAAAAGCCGCCCGAAAAGCCGGGTCAAAATTGAAATCGAGTAAATTTGAAAGTAAAAGATAAATACGGAAAAGTCGGTACATCTACCCGTCTTGTGATACAAGTAGTAAGCCGTGAAAGGCCATGCACAATAAGCGATACGAGCGATAGCTCGAAGCAAATTGAAAGAGAGGTTGCCGATGGTTTCAATCAAGTTACACTCATACTTGGGGCCGCTGGTCAAGTTGGCGTAGATTTCGGGTCCCCGGAGGTACAGCATTGCCTTCCGGAGGAAGGTGGGAACGGCAGGCATCCTGGGAGGAGTAGAAAGGTAGAAGAATCTGGGAGCAAACCTCGAAGAACCCCGAAGACGAGGAAGATGGCTGCGCGTTGACGAAGAGCTAACAGCCAGAGGCACACTCTCGACACGAAAAGGGGGAAAGGGGTTTCAATTTTGAAGCGGTTGACAGTTTTCGAGGCGTCGCGTCCAATTTCTGATAAAAGTTGTTTTATATTTATTTTTCAATAAAATTTTTCGGAGTTGAAAATTGATTTCAATTTGTCAAAATAAAAATTTTTCATCTGTATTTAAGATGCGAATTTGAAGAACAAAAATATTGCTTTTTTTAATATATTTCAAAGTCGTCAATTTGAAGAACAGTACTTTATATGGGTTTCGTTTATTACATACAGAAAAGGTGAATGTGATCACAATAAATTAAAAAGTATACTCAATACTGGCATGCATTGCCAAAATTAAGGCCACAGAACGTACCATTTTGGAGTGTAGGTTAGGTTAACGCTGAGAAACGTGACGAACAAAGTCGGCAATGTTGACGTTGCCGTGGGAGTCTTCGTGGCCGGCCAGAAGCTGATCGGCTTCCTCATCGGAGAGGCGTTCGCCAAGCGTGGTCAAAAGGTGTCGCAATTCGGCTACATTGATGTTTCCATTGCCGTCTTTGTCGAAGTGGGACAAACCCTCGATGAATTCCTCGATGGATGGCACCGCGCGGCTGTTGTTGATCGTTTGGAAGATGGGGACAAATTCTTCGAACGTGATACGGTGATCTGGAAGTCAATATATTATAATTTAAATTTCACAGTTTGACACATAAGTGTGAAGTGTGACTCACCGGGTTCTTTCCATTGGGCACAGCAGTTTTTGATGTCGGCCTCGGTCGGGTTTTGGCCGAGCGCGCGAAGAACATCACCGACTTGTGAGACATTGATCCGTTCGTCGCCACGGCTGTCAAAGTAGTTGAACACTTCTCGGCCCTCTGCGAGATGATCGTCAACATTTCCGGAGACCATGACGGCGTTATTGTTAGTGTTGGTTTGGGTTACTGAAACTTGTGAAATGAAGCTTAAAACAAGTCATTCAAACACTATGATGCAACGAGGAAACGCAAAACACTGCTATGCAGAGGCACGATCGCGGGTCGATACCAACCCAGCCCCAACGACCTTGACAAAGCGAGATTCACGTATATCGGATAAAAAAAGGCAAGAGTTACTTGCATCCATCCATTCATTCCATAAAGGTCCGTCAGGTGGGTGCCGGCGTGAGATTAACGGAAAAGCAAACACGGTACGGACAAGCCAGCAGCCAGCGAGAATGTGCAGGACGGACCAGCATCGACTAGTTTTATTCGGGCGCGACTGGGCAGTGTTAGTCATCCATCGCCAGCACATGTCGACCCCCGCCGGCGGCGATGCTGTCCGCCACTGCACAGCCCAGTTCGATTGACGCCGGTCTTAATAGGAATTTTGATGGCGTCTTTTCAAAAACCCCTACGGCTGTACCCCTATTTCGCGGTTTAGCGATGTAAAAACAACAAAAACGATGGAGGTTCTCAAATAACAAGGAAAGTAACTTTACGTAACCGTAATCCGATACAAAACAGGTAAACTGGCCAATTAAAAAGTCAAAATTCAGGCAATTAGTTCTCGCAAGGTTCGCATGTAGATAGCGAAATCGAGTACGGTGAATTTGGCACTGATCAGAATCTGGCCAATATCAGTCACACCTGAAAAGCACTTCTGTAAACTTGAATAGCCCTCTAAATGACTCACGGATGGAAAAGCGCGGAACGTCCTCAGGCAATGACGAGAAGAACGTATGCAGCACATCCGTATCAAGCCGAATGATGTCCGAATCGACGGGTTCGTCAATGTCCTCCAAGATGGGCAAACTGTTAATGGTGGCCTTGAAGTCGATGGTTTCACCGCCATCGCTCTTGATCAGAATCAGCCCAGCAGGCAGAACTTGCATGACCTGAAACTATGAAATGACGAACTGATTCACACAAAAAGTGAGTCACTGACCATGGTATCCAACTTGAACTGTTTGAACCCTCGAATCAGCTTCTCAAACGGCTTCAACGGCGACACCGACAGCCCCACGACGGGGTCGTTCATTTTGGGCGTGTAGTAGTCGATGCAGGACCGTTCGCAATGGATCATCACGGGGATGTACTTCAGGATGGCATTGACTCGCATCTCGATGGCCAGATGCGGCAGGTTGTTGCGCTTGACGAGCTTCCACTTGGTGGCTTCTTCCTTGATGGTCATGGCTTGCATCAGCTGGGTCAGGTCCATTTCGAAGACGATGGCGTTGTTGTCGGGGGCAAGGCCCTCCATGTGGAATGCCGAAAAGACCTCCTGCTGCTCCATCCTGATCTCCATGAAGAAGCCATCGCGGACACCGGTGGCACAGACAAAGGACAGCGAATCGGGCAGAATCTTCACGGAGACGACGCCCTGCTTACTGTACTTGGCGGCACTGGAGATCGCGGCTGCAAGAAGGGTACTGTAGCAGTTACGAAAAATGTTGGAATAAGACTTACTTGTCAACGCTTCGACGGATTTGGAATCATCTGCAATGGCGGAGAATCGCATTGTGGAGCTGAAAAGTACAATTGAACAGTGAAAAATCGGACTTCACAAAGTATCGAATCGCGACGTAAACGCATAGATCGAAGACATACATTTTGGGAAGAACGGTTTATTTACAAAAAGGGATTTGTTGTGATAACCCTTAAAGCTCAAGCAGCCGAAATATAGCTAACGAAACCCGAAGCCTGAAACAATACAAGTAAATAAACAAAGTAAAACTTTAAGAAGCCGAACCGTGAGTCTATAATACCAGTTGTCGTCCGTTGCCGTCGGCCATTTCTTCAGAGACAATGTTCCGACCTTGCTGTGATCGGGATTTGTCGAACTGACAAAGAACAGTCTGAACGCGGAGTATAGGCTCCATTCGGCCCCCAAAGCTGACACCAGTTGAAAGCCGTTGGCGGTCGGCCGAGAGGTTGCGTGATTGACGCAGATAACCTGCAACTTTATATATATGTAATTTGAAGCCGTTTGCCGTTGAAACTCACAATGCACTTCTTCTCGTAGGCAATCTCGACCAGCTGCTTGCCGAGGACGTCCAAATGCATGAAATGTTGCTCGGGGTCGTCCTTGATGAGCTCGCCAAAGCTTTCGATGCAGATCAGACCGATCTGAAAGATGAACTATTCAAAATCTGAGACTCCCGTTTTTTGAACATCCTTACATCGAGAACAGACTTCTTGGCACCATTGTCGAGGGCGACCATCAAGCCTTGGAAGTCTTTCACCTTCGAAACGAGCACACGGCCGAGCAGGACGTCATCGCCGCCGGCAACTCCATGCTTTCGACAAAGTTGGAGGTACCGATCGGGGAGGAAGTTGTTTTTGCCGCCGGACAGGAACAGCGCCGTCTTCGAGGGGTGATGCTTCTTCAGACTGGCTGCCAGCTGCATACTGAAAGCATGGATATAAGCAAATAGCCGAGATCTCGACAGAACCTAACCAAAACTGGGACTTCCCAGATCCCGCCGTGCCCGAAACTTGAATCAGCCGCCCCCACGGGATCCCACCGCCGAGAAAGGCATCCAGCGAGGGACATAATGTGCTTAACGGCGGATTCTGTGAATCTGAGATGATCAAGTCGGCAAAGGTTATGATCATAGCCAGCGGGTTAGTAAGCGCGCGGCAAAGTTGTGTGACTTTGAACTGAAGAAGAGGCGGGTGGAAAGTGTGTCCGAGTGGGGTCGCTAAAAGACGTCGATCTGAACTTCCAATTTTGAATGAAAAAAGTGGCATGGCTTGTCACGTTTTATTTTTTTGATGTGTTGTTAAATTATTATGTACATATTGTATTTAAAGAGTATTTTTGCTCAAGTTTATTTTACTGGTTTATCTTTGTAATAACGAATGTTGCTATTTGTCGGCGGAAAGCGATGGTGTCTATCAATCACCAGAAAACAGTTTTTCCGTCAATTTTCATACAACGTAATTATCTAATTGTAATAAACGTCGGTTTTAATGTTAAGCAACATGTAAATAACTTAAGGAAAATACTTATTATAACATTAGATTTTTTTGTATAATACAATTAAAAGGTGGCACGTACTTCCGCAAAAAGAGAGTCTTATTGTTGGAATGCATTGACGATTTCCACCCTTAACGATACCAGTAACAACTTCAACACCCATAAGAAAACATGATACAATGCAGACTGTTTCATATATGACATTATTAACTATAAAGAATTCAAATGCCACAAAGTGCACAATGAGTAATTTTCCATCTGATACTATGTATTAACGTATTTACTATAAATTAAACTACATTTAGTTTTCTATACGTGGTTTCGTTAAAATACTATTTTCACGCCCCATTGCTGATTTGAAAATATTGTTCCGTTTCGAAAAACATAAATCCCTTTTAGTGATCATCCGTATCCTTTAGTTCATGTTGGACAGCCTTTATTGTTTTCATTTTTTCCAACAGTCTGTTCACTTTTATGTGTGTTCAGTAATCGGTTATGTGGTCGTTAAATATCTGTGTTACACGAAGTAGTACAAAGGTTGCGTACTCAACTCAATTTGACTTTATTACCCAAGTCTTAATCGGGAGACCGAAGTGCAGGATCGTAGGTCCTAACCACGTTTTCCTGATAAAATACAGATAACGTGATACCCTGGAAATTTGAACGTGGTGATAGAGATTGCGGTGTCCCTAGATAAACCGAACGTTATAGGTGTGGTTTCTCACTTTAGGTGCAAAATGTCGCGGTGGACGGTATTGTTCTGTGTGTTGCTAGCTGTTTGCGGTTAGTTAAGAAGGCATTTTACTGTCAAGTTTTAAAGTTTTTGTATTTTAGCATCAGCCGATGTGAAAACATGCGTTCAAAAGGTTACCCCCGGCTTAAGCCAACGCATCCAATGCGTGTGCAATGCAACATATTGCGATGAGTTTCCGCCTCTTGGAACCCTCGGTGATGATGATGTCGCTGTCTACAAAAGTTCCATTGCTGGAAAGCGTTTTGAACGTACCACAGTGAAGTTCGGTTCGACTGCTTCACGTAAGTATAATTCACAAAATTCATACATGAGCCAACAAATCGTGTTTTCAGGTTCCGCCAAAACCATCACCGTAACCCTCGACGACACAGTACGTTACCAGCACATTATCGGCTTCGGAGCTGCGTTTACCGATGCAACTGGCTATAATCTCAACAAGCTCCCCCAGGCTGTGCGTGATGTTGCCATGAATGCGTACTTCGGCGATGGCGGTATTGGCTACTCTACCGGCCGTGTTCCGATTGCCAGCACTGATTTCTCGCTTTCAAAGTACTCCTATGACGATGTTGCTGGCGACTTTGCCCTCAAGAACTGGAATTTAACGAACGAGGACTTCCTGTACAAGATTCCATATATTAAGCAAGCACAGAACCTTACCAACGGTGAAATCAAGCTGTTCTCCACGCCGTGGTCTGCTCCTGGCTGGATGAAAACTAACAACGATATGACAGGCAATGGCACAATCAAGGGTGATGTTGGTGGCGACTACTACCAGGCGTTTGCGCTTTACCAATACAAGTTCTTCGAGGCTTACCATAACAATGGCATTGACTTCTGGGGTCTTACTATTTTGAACGAGCCATTCTCCCAGGGCACTTGGCAGATTATGACTTTGTCGGCGCAACAGGAAGCGTATGTTTTACAGTGTTTAGTGTTAGTGGCATTCTTATGAGTTTGTTTTCAGTACTTTCTTGAAGAACAACCTTGGCCCCTTGTTGAAGAACAGCAGCTTCACCAAAGACATCAAAATCATGATCCACGACGATCAGCGTGACGCTATCTTCAACTACTCCAACACAATTATCAGCGATCCTGATGCCGCCAAATACGTCGACGGTATCGCTGTTCATTGGTACATGGACGAGCAGACATCGCCTTCAATCTTGACTGACGTCCACAACGCTCATCCTGACAAGTTCATCCTCCCGACAGAAGCCTGCACGTATGCCGCCAAGGATATGCTTGGTGACTGGTCTCGTGCTCTCCAGTACTCCTACGACATCATCACCGATCTCCAGAACTGGGCTACCGGCTGGACTGACTGGAATCTTGTTTTGGACCCTCAAGGTGGCCCCAACTGGGTCGGAAACTACGTCGACGCTCCTCTGATTGTCAACGCGACTAGCGGCGAATTCTACAAACAGCCCATCTATTACGCGATGGGTCACTTCAGCAAGTTCCTCCGACCTTTGTCCCAGCGTGTCAGCTTGAAGATCGAAAACTACATCGCTACTGACTACCTGGAAGTCGTCGGTTTCGTCACGCCCGACAATAAGCGTGTCGCCATTCTGGACAACCGACAAGCCGCAGCCACGTACACCATCAACTTGATTGATGCCGCCACAAACAAGACCGCAACCATCGACATTGAGCCTCGATCTATCGCCACCATTGTCTGGAACAGTCCACTTCTATAAAAAAAATGATTTTTGTACGCTTTAATGTCGTCAGTTTATAAAAAAAAGAATAAAAAAATGCATTCTTAAGATAACCACTCCACATGGGCACCATGTGGGAGCATACTACAAAGGTCTCTCAACAGTTTAAACATCGCTGATAAAGGAAACACCCAAGTTATTTTTATCAAGTAATTCAAAGCTCTTCAAACGCCTCGCTATCATCCATGAAGATACCGCTGGTCGAAGCAAAGTCAACAAAATCCAGGGCAATTTCTGGTTCAAACGCAGTTTCTTTTCTTATCGGTATGTTTTTGACAGCCATAGAATTTAAATCCATCGTCATACCGAATCGGGTGAACGCCCCAAGTTGCGAGATACCGAGGCTGAGACCTCTGTTTACGTTGACCTTTTGCGCCATCTTCATCACTCGGCCAGCTATCTCACGTGCTCTACTCATTTGTCGGCCCATATAGTGCACGTTATGGATAATAGTGCTTCCTACTAATTCCACGCTTACGGTGACCAGAGTAACACCGAATACAATGAGTAGAATTAGGGTAGGGGTAGGAATTGGGGGACTGAAAAGGACAAATTGTAGTTGTTGGCCGTAAATAGGCATTGAATTGAAAACATACAAAATGTCACCGTAGCCAATTGTGAAAATACACATGATTGAGTAGTAAACACTGTCTATAATGGACATTGGGGATAAAATACTGACGATTAAGCCCATTAAAAAGGGGTAACTGAGAAGAAGGAGCGTAAGCACGAGCATTGACCATAGAGGCGAATCGTGGAGCAGTTTGAATATGAAACCGCAGATGAATTTGCCAATGTCAGAGGTCACCATGAGGGCTATTGGAATTCCGACCATAGCGTATAAGACTAACACGATTCGGCCCAGGGGTGTTGATGGCGCGACTAGGCCGAATCCAACTGGTATGACCGTTGTAGAGGCGAATAGAACTGCTGATTCTGGTGTCCATTGGCCTGTTTGAGACAATGTTTTCAATATTTGGCACAAAAGTAATTGAAACTTACCTAGATGGCAGCAGTTATAAAACTGCTGATCAAAAACATTCGCTGATATGGGATCTTTGAATAACTTAAACATGGCATCTGTGAATTCATCCACAAGGTCTTCCATCGAGGCATTGAATGCTTCAAAATCTGAAATGTCAACTTTCAAACTTGACTAATTTACAAAACAATTACCATCTTTACTCTGCGTCAGCACTGTAACCCCACTCTCGATAAATCCAGCAGTTGAAGCTGCCACGACTTCCTCCGTATACAACACCCTCGCTTCTTCAAACGGTTTCTCGATCCAATAAAACAACGCCGCCCCAGCAAACACATAAGAAACACACAATACAATTAACCCAAAGTGGAAACAAAACGTTCGAAGTTGCTGTAATTCATCATATTGGCTATACCTTTATACCGTTTCCAAAAAGACCGTCAACATACCTCTTTATCCATAGGCAGAAATGCGAACAACCACTTCTTGCGTTTGCCGAACAAGGTCTGCCCATTGAGTGCGGCGACGATGTGAAACTTCGGTGAGTTCGGCATGACTGATGCTTATGACAAGACTTCCACAGCAGGTCATACAACTTTTTTGAGGTCTTTTTCGACACCGTGTTCTCATGGACCGTCGACGGAAACAGGCTTGACGACAAAATTGGCATTGCGCTACCAAAAAGTTGAAGTTGTTACAAATGCATGGCAATTTAGCGTAGTTTCTGTTTTCGTTTCTTGATAGCGGTGGCATGTGAGACATAGTCGGCAGTTAAAATAGGATCTGGTGGGAAGGATCGTCGTGGCAGGTCGTCTTTGGTCTATGCGTGAAGGAATTTGGGAGTGTGATATGTCTTGGTTGAGACGGGTGGGTGAAATGGGTGGAATTTTGGAATGTTGTGATCACATATGGTCAAAAATTGGTTATATGTCAATTCTAATGATCGAAACTGGTTCAAATGCAAACTAATTACGGTTTTATTAAGCTTTAAATGTTGATTAACATAATTAAAAACACATTAAGAGAGTAAAAACTGCTGGTATACTGTAATTTTGTCAATTAAAATAGTTTTCAACAAAAATATCGAATGTAATTGCAAAAAGCTGTTCAAACAAATCAGCAATGCCGAAAACATTGTAAACCAAATCCGCCAAAAGACAGCTAACACCTTCTCGCGCAGTCGATCCCGCGTTTTCCGGCCCCTCGACTGCCGAGCCCACCAGACAGCCAGCCACCCCGGCCAGGACCCCCTCGCGTTCAAAAAATGCGCCCAACGAACAAACGCACATGACCGCCAGCAGCAGCGCAGCCACCCACTTCGCACGTTGCACCCAACTCATATTCTCGCTTTTTCGCTACCTCGTAAATTTACTTCTAAATTTCGACCTTTTTTACGTGCTAATTTAATTATTTAACCATTCCAGCATCTGCAATGCCGCCCGGCGGGAGCTGTCGGCCCCGAGGCCGTCCACCACGTAACCCCCCGCCACCACCTCCTACTAACACTCGTTCGCGAAGAGGAAAGAAACGTTCTCCATCGAACAGATCGTCAGCTGAGAGCACCTTCCGAAGCAGCAGTCGAGAATCTTCCCGATCCAGCAAATCTCTGGATGACCTCGAGGGATGCGAAGAAGATGGAGAACAGCCTTTACATCGACAAAAATTATATGATTCCGATGAGAAAATCCACAATCCATATCGCGAGGATACGCCACCCTCATCCGAGGATGACCATCATTACTTTATTTCTGGTATTGGCATTGAAAAGCAGATGAAACTAACTTATTATGAAGAATTTGGTGTCGAAGATGTAAGTATTTTCTCTAAATTAGCCGAAAGTGAAGCCTAATCGATTCTCTTCAGGAAATCCGTGAAACGAAAGATCCCGATTTCCACAAAGAGCGTTACAAAGTCGTAAGAGCTGAGCACGTTAAACAGAAGCCAAAGACAAAGAATGTCGACATCTGCGTCGTTTGCGAGGTAAATTATATATCAATCACCCTCAAATTTGAAGTTATATATTCAACTTTGCAGGAACCCAGCGAAGACATGGTCAAATGCGTCCGCTGTCCCGCTGCATTTCACAGAACATGTATCGAAGGAACGATGTCTCTTGTCAAACCAAAGTATGAACAATGGACATGTAAACGGTGTCGATATGAACAGCACGTTTTGAAAAGACCCAGACGGGTAGCGAAGACATTACCCTTCGACGTAAGCATTGGGTGTTGTTTTACCTGCAACTAATTGACTGCCACTTTATAGGAAGAAGAACGACTGGTCTCGTCTGTAGATAGTCATATTCAATTGTTGAAAGAAGACGGAGAAAGAGTAAATCACAACACGTTTTTTGATTTGGTCGCCGGTCTCGCGAATCCGAAGTCATTCACATTGAGGAAGGACTTGGCTGATAAGTTGGAGGATGTACCGTACATGGAGCATGTCCCGAGGAAAGAAGAAGCTCCAGTTGAAACACCGTGTTTTCATTGTCGATTGTACGTTTTTTGAAGAAGTTTTTATCAAAATGATAGCCTTTTTTCAGTGAAACAAGCATCGAGCGCCCTGGCATTCTCTGTGATTACTGTCCCGCCGTGTTTCACATTCACTGCCTCGATCCACCAATGACAACTGTTTTGAATGAGTTTTGGATGTGTCCATTGCATCCTGAGTATGCTATTGTAAGTTAACTCCCCCTATTTTCGACAATCATTCTTACAGTTATCCTTTGCAGGACACCTACGCCGTCAACAGCGTCAGTATATCCAAACGAATGAAACTATGGAAAGAGTATCAGAAGAAAACCCACCCCAAAAAGGAATTCAAAAAGGCCATGCACAAGATGCGTGCCGAAGCAGAACTCGAAAAACGCGGCCCTCCTGTGAGAAGAATAGCCGAAGTTCCTGGATTCATAGAATTTGCTTATGGCTGTGAACCGGATAAAGCCATACCACTGAATGCGCCGGCTCGAGACAGTGATGACGATATAGACATCAACGACGATGCGTTTTTCGACACACCTCCGGTCGATCGGGAGCCGTTGTATGACGCCACTGAGCAGGATACTGTCCAAATGAAGCACGCCTTCTGTGCCTACATGAAGAACAAAAAGCTGACCGATGCGAAGGGTGACAACGATGTTCGATTGGCCACATTTACACATAATTGGCGTTCGCAGAAAGATGCCGAGTTTACGACTGTTGAGCAGTGTTACTATCCTGAAACGTAAGTATTAAAACCAAAACTTTTTCTTTTAATTAAGTGTTTGTTATTTCAGTGCGTATCAACAAACCCAAGAAATCTATGCCCTCTTCGAACATGTCTGCAGCGAAATACGAACCAAATTCCCCTACTTACTGGAGGCCCCAGGAGTTCGACCTACCCATGTCCGTCGCATCCAGACTATTGTAAAGAGCTTCACTCCGACAGGAACCTATCAACCAGTTTCCGATGAAAAGCTACGTGATTTGGCTGCCATGCCGCCGCCACCACTTCCATATGCCACTCGCTTCAAGAAGCCGGAATTCCTCCAACAAGTCAGCACACACGATCTTTTCGATGGTCAATTCTGTTTCCCGCTTCTGACACTGGCCGATGACATGTACTACTTTGCAAGGTACTACTCGGATGGACAGAACATCATCATGAGAATTGAACGCCTTCCTGATGAAATGATGGAGCCCGGTTTCAAACATCCAGACCGTACCGAAGAAGAACTTGCAAAATTCCCTGAGCAGTTTGCTGTTTCAATGCCGTTGATCGAGAAAAGGTTCGAAGAAGCCATGGTGGATCGTCGGAGACGGAAAATTCGCTTGCCGAATTTGGAGTTTTTCGTCGACAAGCAGAAAAAGATGGACAAGGAACTTCGAATGATCAAAGAATGGGAAGCAGCGAAGGTCATCCGAGCGGCTGAAATAAAGGCATGGGAGCTGAAGAAGGAAGAGTTCGAAGCCAGCATCAAACCCATCAGAGATGCATATGCCAAAGCAATCGCCACTGATGAGTCCAATTTGATCGAAAAAACGTCAAAAGGCTTTTACGAATCACCGGAAATTCGACGAAGATTCCGAAAGGACACAATGGAGCTGAATCGTACAAAGAAGCAAAACGAGGAACTGGATCGAGTTGTGGCAGAGTTCGAGAATACGAAACCGGAGGACATTCCCGACCTCGATTGGACACCGACGAAGATGGCCAAATGGAGGAAGCGCATCAGAATGGGGTACAAACCGAATTCCTTGGTGCAGGTGATCGAGAAGACGCATTACAGCCAGGTTCCCGTCCCTAAGGAGGTCAACAAGAAGACCAGAGCCCAGTATTTCCGGAAAAAGAAGGCGTTAATGGATGTCCGCCGAGTTGCCCTCAAAAAGTTCATCGGTTGGATGAAAGGCAAGCGCTACAACATGAGAAGAGAACTCAGATATCTCGAGTCTGATTTCAAACCGAAGAAGCCGGCCATCATCAAGTTGCTCGAATCCCGCAACAAAGATGTTCATGGTCCATGTGTTCTCCTTGGCGATGTCGACTTCAAGAAGCTCCTGCCAATAGAATGCCGCAAAATCGGCGACAACTTGTACTTGGCAATGCTTGAAATGGACGGCGATACCTGGCAAGTTCTACGACGACTCAACTACAATGACATGGTCATGGCCTTCCCGCAGACGATCGACATACGCCGAAAACTGATGACCGGGGAAAGTGACTGCCATGTTGCCGGTGAAATCAGGCCGACGAATTACTCAGAATTGCGGGTAGCTGCGATCATCTTTGAAAAGCGGGAGAGGATTCGAACGAGTAAGTATGCTGTGAATGCAGGGTTGTTTAATCAATGGTTCAAGGAGTTGAAACGGACCACAGAAGGAGAGCCTATATTGGACTCACGTATGTTTTCTCTTTCTTTTTTTTCCTTTATCTGACTAACCAAACAATTTTCAGGGTTCACGCATCTCAAAGACCCTATATTCGGAACTCTCGGCGTCGAAAAGCCCTATCATTCTTATGCCAACATTCCATTGTACCATCCAATGTGCATATTCGGAACCGGTCGTGAAGCCCACATAGACTTGATGCTACTTGCTCCGCGATGTCAATACATTCGATTACACCACTTTAAAATAACCTACAGTCGGATTGATGTGGGTTTAAATTACTCATGTTTTTTGAATGTTACTCACTTTCCGTTTCAGATGCTCGCAAAAGTCACCCCCATGGATGGATACCTCGTCCACGACGGCGTCTTATACGGAGAAGATCCCTTTGCTCCCAGATTCGAAGTCGACTGTGACTGCACCCGCCGTTTGAAAGCTGCCAGGCGTTTCCCCGGTCATATGGATGGCTTCCTTGTCAACACTGACAGTCGATTCATGGTCGGATGTCTCGAGTTCTCGGTATTCCTCATGGAACCTGAATTCCTGTGGAGTCAAATACCAGAATTGACGCCGGACATTTCCATCTTCCCGAATGCCCTGGAGGTTGAACCAAACATGGACGCTGGTTTGGTGCCGTTCGAAGGCGAGTTCAACTACGACAAGTATCTGACGCCAGAGGACTTCCAAAAGATGGCCCCTGATGAAGCCATGCTAAAATCTGATGACGAGTGCAATCGGCGAAGTCGGCATGCACGGAAGCGGCATTACACGTCTGTGAAGCGGATTCCAATTGAACTTACCGACATGCAACTTCCTGCAAGTGAAACCGCCGCGTCGACGACGGAAAAACCGGCTCCTGTTCCGAAGCCAAAGCCTGTCAAGAAAACGCGTCGACAGAAGGTTGCCGAATACTTGATTCGCATCAAACGCCAGGCCCGACGAGAACGACGTCTCCGGATTCGACGACAATGGAGAAAGGCAGTCACCAAGATTACCCTGGAACGATCGGTGACCGCCGCCAATCTCGAGCTCGCCGGCAAAACGCTTCAGGATGTCCAAGACGAAATCAAACGGAAAATCAAGGAAGAAAATGAACGGTCCAGCCAGGAATGGCGAGAAAAACGCAAGAAGGGCCGTGGCAGAGGCAAGAAGGCACCAGTCAATCCTGACGATCCGCCACCCCCGCCAAAGCCTCGTGCTCCCAGAACTCCCAAGGTTCCGAAACCCGTTGTGCCGTTTGTTCAAACCAGCGGACCTGTTACACGAGCATCCAGAAAGCGTGGCTACTTCGGTGATGTGCAGCCAGAAGTATTCCTTGCACTTCCACTCAACCCACCTCCGCGAAAACGGAAGCCAAAGGAACCGCCAAAAGAACCTGTTGAGGAGCCAACACCTGAACCTTCAGAGCCCGAACCCTCTGATTCGGATGTCGGCTCTGTTGATCAATTGGATAAACCTTCCGCCGAACCTGCTGACGTCGTGATGGAGGAACCAGAACCAGTTGAACCCATTGAAGAAGTTGTTGAACCTGACATCCCAGCACCATCTGAATCTTCGGAAGCCGCTTTTTCTGAAACAACCCAGCCAGAGTATTCCGAATCCGTCGAAGCTATATCCGACGAGGCTATGGATACATCACTTCCTGAATCTTCAACCCAAGAAACTGCCGAACCGTCGTCTGAAGCGGTAGAACCAGCAACTTCCGAGCCTGCAGATGCACCTTCAGAAGCCGCCGACCCATCAGCAACAGAGCCGGAGAATCCACCAGAACCGTTGGATGAAGCAGCGGCCAAAAGAAAAGCGGCAAAACTAAAGTTGTACAAACGCTACTTGAAACGCCTAGCTAAACATAATGCGAAGCGCGTCAAGAAGGGATTGGAACCCCTGCCACCACGGAAACGGCGACGACGGAAGACTGATGATGCCCCGAAACGTCCAAAACCCAAGAAACAGCCGAAACCGAAGAAGGAGCCGAAACCAGCACCGCCACAAGATGTCTTCGTTTGGGTTCCTCCAGAGAATATGGGTCAGCTCAAACTCAAATTGAGAAGGCAGCGTGTAACGGAGCAGCCTCCAGCTCCTGAAGAATCGCCGAAATCCAAGAAAGGACATAAATCGAAGAAGCGTTCTAAATCCAAGAAGTCGAAACGGTCAAATCCTGAAGTGCAGCTAGCATCTGAAGAACAACAGCAACCTATGCGACGCCTAAGATCGCAGACGCGCTCCAAAGTTGTGACACCGTCGACATCCCAGGAACGACCCGAACCTGCAGTGCGTCCGCCATCTACGAGACGACTGAGATCACAAACTCGCCTCGATGCCATTCAAGGGATAACACATCAGGAGAACCTTGTGCTGAAGCGTATCCCCGACGTTAACCTTGCTCCACGACGACGCACCTACTACCGGCAGTCCAAAGCTGAAGCCCTGAAGGTCATGCCACAGCGGTACGCCCATCTTGTAACCCCGAAGTACGAGGAAGATGCCGAGCTACCAGAAAGACCGTCGCGCTCAAAGGATCAAATCAAATCGAAGAAGCCGTCGACACTCCAGGAACAGCCAATGTCCAAAGAGCAGCGGAAATCAACTCAGTCGCCAAAGATGAAGAAGCGCTCCAAATCCAAGTCTTCGAAGCCTCCGAAACAACCCGAGCCTGAAGAAAAACGTGAAACGAAGCCACGACGCAAGCATCAGAGGCAGTCCAAAACCGCGGCTTTGGCGATCATTGAACGATTGATCCTTGAAAAACGACCGGAACTTCAGGAACAACCAAAGCTTGCAGAACCGACTCAACCTATGAGACGGCTAAGGTCACAAAGGCTTCTCGAGGCCCAGACACCGACGAAGCTCCAGCAACAATCAAACCCTGACAAAGCGTTGAAAAGCAAGCGGTTGGCGCTCCAGAAACAACCCAAACCTGAAGATCAGCTCGAAGTTCGTCCGCGACGCAGTTATCAAAGGAAGTCCAAAACCATGGCTCAACGATCTATTTCTGCGAAACTGTCAAAGTCCAAGAAGCCCAATCCTGTAGAACCTTCTAAGCCCCCGAGACGGCTGAAATCACAAGAGCGCCCGAAAACCAAGAACCCGTCGTCGCCCCAGAAACAACGCAATCCTGCACCCGAGCAGCAACCCATGTCCCGACGCACATCTCAACGGAAGTCCAAAACCAAAGCTTATGCACGCATAAAACGAGCGATACCTGTGGAACAGCTGAAGCCCGAAGAGCAGTCCAATCCGAGGAAACGGCGTGCATTACGACGTGACTCCACGAAGGAACTCGAATCCAAGAAACGACGACTTTCCAAGGAGCGGCCCAAATCCAAGAGGCAATCTGGAGTGCAGTTTGCCGACACGAAACGTGTAAAGAAGGCTGGTGAAACCAAGGGCGCGAAGAAATCCAAAAAGTCCAAGAAGTCCGAAAAGAAGCAAAAATCGGAAGCAACTTTGCTTTGTCAACAGATCGCTGCCGAACAAGCTGAACTCATCTTGGCCCTTGGACGGGAAACGAACATGTCTGATGATGATGTCAACCTCATGCTCGCCGCCATACCAAACATTGAGACTGTGATGACCCTGCCGAAGAGTTCGAGGACTACAAAAGCTGAAGTTGTGGTCGTTTCCGTACCTGGCCTGCCGAAAGTAGGTGAAAAGACGCCAGTGAAGCAGAAGGCTAAGCCGAAGACGAAGGTGGGGCGAAAGACGCCGAAACGTGCTGCTGCCGAAGTAGCTGTACCATCGGAAGCAGTTTCTGCCAAACCTTCAACGTCTCAAGGAGTCTACATCGAAACTCATGCTGAACCTTCAACGTCTCGTGAAGTATACGCTGAGCCTGCGCCTTCCTACACAGTTTATTACCAACCATCAACATCCCATGAAGCGTATGCCCAGCCGTCCACGTCCTATGAAGCCTACTCTCAACCGTCAACATCCCAGGAAGCCTATGCCGATACAACTTCCCATAGGCATGCCGCAGAGTACCAACTCGAATACGAACCAGAGCCTGAACCCGTAGCCACTACGTCTGCGAAATCTCAGCTTGTCGCCGGTCCTTCTGGTATCGTCGACCCAAACCTTGCGTATTATTACGAGCATCCAGAGGAATATGAGCAGCCAGCCGAAGCCTACGTCATGGAAGCTAACCCAAACTACCAAGTACAGTATCATGAACACCACCAGGAGCAGTATGAACAGCCACCGCCTGCAGCCAACGACGGCAACTCTGACGATGAAATCGATATCTTGAACTAACCCGTTGTATGTTAGCAAAATACCCCGCTTTAACAGTATTTTTTCAATGTATCTCACTTTTTTGTAATGTACCAACGAATCTCTTAACTTAACTCGTGTTTTTACAACTTGGATCTCATGTGTAGTTGTTGACGTATAATAAATTGGTCAACATTTTTGTCAAAACTACTCATTGGTTGCAGTTAAGAGGGCAAACCGCATCCACACAGTGAAAAAACACGAAACCAAAAGGGTAACATCAATATTTCGAGCGGTCGAGTCATTTCCTTCCTGCGGTGCCGGGCGCTGTCGGCGACAATGGGTCCAGCTCGCTTGCTGGCACTTGTCCTGTGCGGAAACCATTTTGTGGACGGACGGAAGAGAAGATGCCGGGACGCGATAGACCAAATGGCTTTTTCGCGCATCTAATCCGAGACCGAGCCCTGCCCGCGGGGGCTGGCTTATTCCGCTTTTAAAGATTCACCATCTCACCGGTGAGATGGTGGCTCCCCCTCTAGACATTTGTCGCTTTCGAAATGTTTGAAACGCTGGACTCGTGTTACCTTGCGTGTTCGTAGTTGTGCTCTGCGGGAGCGAACGACGTAAACTGACAACTCTCCAAGAGCGCAGAACTGTCATTCAATGCAAAACCTTCTATTTGACCGAACAAATGCACTTTTCCATTGTTATTTATAAGAGAGAGTAGGGACATTTTTGCAGCCAGCCTTCCGTGCGCACGCTTAATAAACTTTCCAAGAACTTTGTTCACGTATAATAAAGCGATAAGCTAACACCCATATTCACTGATAAACAAAGCGTGTAAGTATTTAGTAAAGTCGCTAACGGGCAGCCAACGCCAGAGACGCCAAGAACGGGGTGTTCGTCGTTATGGCAACATTCAGTCTAGGCGTTTTCTCTCGTCAAAGCCATGCATGCAACGAACCCCTATATACATTCGTACTCTCAAAATCGTCATTAGTTGCGTGTATATCCGGAATACCCTGCGTGGTCTTTAGGCCGCTCTTTACGGTTTTAATAATCTTATATTTCAGCATGAGTTCAAAGAAGGAAAACGGGCCTAAATTAGAACCGGTGACTGAGGAGGAACTTTTGAAAAAAGAGTATATTACGCCTGAAGATGTGCTTCGGCTGACGACCTACACGAAAGGTAAACAGAATTAACTAAATCTGGCTTTTTCTTATATAAATTAGCTTTTTACAGACTACTTATATAATGGTAACACTTATGACATCGAATTCGTCAAGTATAAGATTCGCGATATGGATAGTGGCGAAGTGCTGTTAGAATTGAGCAAAAATGGTTAGTTTCACAATTATTAAGGCAAAAACTGTCTAATACAAATTTCTACAGACGAAGAACCCGTTGACGAAGAAGAACCATCCGACACCGAAGATTCAGACGACGACCAAGATGGCAAACGACGAAACCCCCGATATGTCCGCTATATTTTCAAGGCTAACTTCCTCGAACGCAAGAACATCGGTGCATCCGTTGAATTCACCGTAGGCAACCAAGGAATCAACAAATTCAGAATGATTGAGCGGTACTTCTTCCAAGATAAGCTCATTAAAAGCTTTGACTTCGATTTTGGATTCTGCATTCCAAACTCCCACAATACCTGTGAACACATATATAAAATGCCTGAACTCTCCGAGAAATTGAGTAAGACTTCATCATTAGTGATAGTTAACGTATTATATGGCAATATTTACAGTGAAAGAAATGATCGATTTGCCATTTGAGACTCGATCCGACAGTTTCTACTTTGTCGACAACCGTCTCGTACTGCACAACAAAGCGGACTACGCTTATCAGCCATAACTGCTTAACAAACTGGAGAACATTACCATTTTTCTTTGCTATGCTTCGCCTCCACGATCTCATTTCCTTTCCTAACTATTCGTAAAACTAATATTATAGCTTTTAGTCATTCTTTCATGGGTTACGTAAATATATATAACTGACTGTGCAGTATTGTTTGTTATGGTCTATCGATTTCGGCATAAACTGCAGTTTTTTTGCTTGGTTTAGCAAAAACTTTGTTTTGTTAAAACAAAAAACAACAAAATCTCTCAAAATAACAGAAACTCAAATCAAAATTAAGAAGTTTTTAGATTTAATGGGGATACTACGATCAATGTGGCTGTACCCGGTTAAATCTAAATGGGTTACTGTTTTTAGGGCTCATGGCCATCTAAAAGGTACAATATATATACAAAAAACTAAAGTTAAAAAAACCGTACGCTTTCGTTGGTAACGTTTTGTGAAATGTTGTAAACATAGCGCTCGAACATGTAGGATATTTGATTGCTCGTTACTTGCGTGACGTTTGTCCAGATATTATCAAGTACCGGACAAAAATATTTGTTCCGCCCAATCCTTGGTATCGATACGGTACAGCGAAGAATGTTTGCCAGAGTATACAACACAACAAAAAGAAAGGCAAAATTCAAAAAGTCGTAACGGTTTAGAATGACTAGAATGGAAGTAATGAAATAAGCGAAGTGATAAAACACTAAAAATTGTTACTCACTATGACGACGTTTTTTTTCTTGTTTGCCTTTTTCAAGTTTTAATTCGCGTTTCAAAGTGCTGATTTCTATTTCTGCAGCTTTAGCTGCGGCTTTTGCTGCTTCAGCTTCGGCTTCAAGGGCGGCAATGCGTTTCCTAGCCTTAAGCAATTCTATGTCCATGTCGTGAGCTTGTACGTGGAGAAATCTGAAGATGGACCATAAAACTTAGGTTATACTACCGTACATTGCATCATACGCGAGCAATACTCATAACACGAACAAAGCTAAAAAGCCCCACAAAATATATATAAAACGCCGACCAACACAATCCGATACACGGGTCACAGGACCCTTGTAAAACGAAAATGTGTGTACAACGCAAGTAGGAAAAATACTTCCTCATAAAAAAATAAAAATATATACTTAGTTAGCCCAAAGCCGGACGTTAGACAAAAACTAAGAAACTTTTTTAAATTAACTGTAAGTTTAGTTAAGGTACAAGATTCTACATTTTTTACGATTTCAAATCTTTTTGAAACACATAATGAAAGGGGAGCGAAGGCGGAAATGTTTCGCTTGGAGACACATGACACATCAAACCACAGTGCCACGAATTCAAAATTCTATTTATATTAAACGTAGAAAGTTAAACAACTTCTATATAATAAACAATAATGTTAGCAGTACCCAAAGTGTGCAGTTCAGGAATTTTAACAGTCCTGAGATTGCTCGAAAATTACAGAGCTAATGTCCCAGTTTTAAATTTGAACAGAAATGGTTATCAATATTGAGCAGTTTTTAAATTCACCCAGTCTTTGAAGCTCTAAAAATGTACAATTTCGTTGAAAAAGTATTGTTGTAGACAGAGTGCTAGATCAGGTAGGATTTTAGATTGACCACTGCGCGTCGGAAGTTTGCGGACGTATAGTTGGTCCAAACTTCATTGATGCCAGTACAAACACCTTCGAATTCTGGATTCGGCGTGTTGCAGCTATAAATCGCATACAACCAGTAGAATACTACGAGAATAAACAGAGAGTCTATCATACCGTCTCGGTAGTACCTATCTGGAATAGAAGATTTAAAATAAGCGTAATGGGCAAAGACAAAAATTATAACCGACATAAGCGTTTTTCTTTTTCTTTTTTGGCTTCTTCCTCCTCCATATCGTTTTTCGCTTTGGTTTTTAAGTTAAATAATTCTGTTTCCGTTGCTTCGGCTTCAGCTTCAAGGGCGGCAATGCGCTTCCTAGCTTGACAAACTTTTCTGCCCATGTCGTTTGTTTGTACGTGAGGGGTCTAATGATGGATCATGCAACTACGGTAAAAATACTGTATCACATCAAACACGAGTAAAAAATCGGTTATTTAAAATAAGCTTCCACGCAATTTGCACGAGAGTGCAGAGCGAACGAGCAAAGCAAAGGCCCCAAGGCAGGTCCCGGCGCGAATGCTTTAACAGCGACAGATCTGTTTGTCTACGTGAGCTGCGCCCTTCTGTTTCGTGCTGTCGTTGATTCGCGATTTACCCATATATCTGTTACCCCTGTGATCTTACTATTTTGTAGGTAAAAGCCATGGCCCTTCGAGTCGCCACTGGTTTGAAGCCGCTCGGCCAAATCCGCCAAGCTGTAAGCGTCTTTAACTTTTCCATTTTTGTACCCTTATCAACGCTGGTTTTCAGAGCACTCTCGCAAAATCAACCGCCCAAGAAGTCCTCGCCAACACGAACAAGGCTTCGCTCACCGAGTTGAAGAATGGTTTCCGCATCTCGAGCGTCGAAAACAACCGACCTTTGACAACGGTATTAAATTTGTTTGATTCTTTATGATTGAAATTATGCAAGTTCTTTTCAGATCGGTGTCTGGATCGATGCTGGATCTCGCTACGAGAACAGCCACAACAACGGTATCTCTTCCTTCGTTGAGCAGGTCCTCTACCATGTAAGTTGTCGAAAAGTAAGAATAAAGTGCATTTTATATATAAATTTTCCTTCAGGGTGGCGGAAACGGCTCTAAAGCCCAACTCGAGACTGAACTCGCAAAGCTTGGTGCTCGCTTGAACTCGTACACATCTCGCGAACATACTGCTTACTTTGTCCAGGTTCCCAACGGCCAGGTTGAGAAGGGTATGTTGATTTGACAAAATAAAAGACAACTGAAAACATAACGTTGACATTTTAGTCGTCGACATCCTCGCAAAAGTTCTCCGCAACGGCAAGTTCGACGACGCCGCTGTCGAGGCTGAACGTAAGATTCTTCTCCGCAAACTGCAAGAATCGGAAGACAACCTCAATGACGTCGTCCTGGACAACTTGCATGCCACCGCTTTCCAGGGTACCCCCTTCCAATTGAGCCCACTGGGTAACACCACTGCCCTCAAGTAAGCGTTCAAATTAGCTTTAAAATTGTTTTAATATATATAAATTGCAGCGAACTGACGGCCCAAGACCTCCAGCAATACGCCGAGGACCACTACAAGCCCGTTCGCATGGTCCTTGCCGGTGCCGGCGGCGTCAGCCACGAACAACTTGCCGGTCTCGGTGAAAAGTACTTCGGCGACTTGAGCAACTCCTACGATCGCAAGATTTCCCAAAACGGCAACGTTCGCTTCACCGGTTCCGAATTCCGTTACCGCGACGACACTCTGCCCTTCTTCTATGGCGCTGTTGCCGTTGAAGGCGTCACCCAGTCCCATCCCGATGCCCTGGCCCTCCAGGTCGCTTCCACGCTCGTCGGTGGCTGGTCCAACACGTCCAACCTCAACGTGAACGCACCCAACCCGGTCGTGCAAAAGTTGAGCATTCTCCCGGCCCTGCAGAGCTATCAGTCGTTCTCCATCAACTACAACACCACTGGTCTCTTCGGCTTCCAATTCATCTCCAAGGCCGACGACCAAGCCGACATCACCGAAATCGTGAGCCTGGTTCAGCGTCAATGGAAGCACCTCGCTACCGGTGTCACCGACCTCGAAATCGAACGTGTCAAGAACGCCCTCAAGACCGAAGTTCTCACCGTCGCTGACGATTCCACCCGTCTTGCCGACCTGGTCGCTCGCAACGTCCTCAACACCGGCGAAGCTGTCCAGCTCAGCGACGTCGAACGCGCCATCAACAAGGTCGATGCTGCTGCCGTCCGTGAAGCCGTGTCTCGCAACGTCTACGACCGCGACATCGCTGTCGCTGCCGTCGGCCGCTCTGAAGCTACCCCCAACTATGCTCAACTTCGTTATGGCATGAGCTGGTGGCGTTTGTAGGTCTTCGTCTGTTCGATTATCGTTTTATAAGGTGTAGTACAGTAAGAATAAAGCTATCTTAAGAATGTTATACCTATTTGACGTTGCTATCAGTTATTGAAACTGACGTAAATACCTTTTCGTGGCATTTTAATCCGCTTCCCCAATCTTCTACCCTCTTTCAATTTGTACCCCGACTACAAAAAGCTAAGACACGTTCATATTTATAGAAGTTATTACTCTCTAGGCGATTGACTAACAAACAAAATTAATATTAACAAATGAGGATCATGACAGTGTGTAGAGACCGTTTCAGCAGTTGGAAGCAATAGCCTGTGGAGGATCGATACCATTGGCTTTGAGCAGTTGCCTGAGTGTGTCGTTTTCTTGTCGGAGCTTGGTGAAATGGTTGACGAGATCTCTGTTCTGTTCTTCGATGGTCTTGAGTTCGCGGTTAATCTGTAAAGTAGGTTCATTAAAGAATGAACATTTAGTAGGGTCTAAGTGACCAACCTCATCACGGCTCAAGGTGTCTAACCTTTCTCGGTGGACGGATTCGGTCATGAACTCGAAGTCGTCGACGATTGTGGCATCTTGATCGTCGGAAATGCTGCAGGTCGGGATCAGCTTTTCGGTGCACCAATCGATGGAGGTAGAGGAAGAGCTGCGGACACGGGTTGTCGGACTTACGCTTGTAGATGGCGGACTGGAATCCCGGAATTCTCGCTGTTCGAGGTCTTCAATCAAGAAGGCAGTAGTGTTGCGAGGCGCATCAGGACACTGCACCCGGAGAGGACCGAAGGAAGCAGTTGCATTGCTAAAAGATCCACAAACCTCGTTAATAATTCGAGATTTACGGAAACGTCTACGCATCGCCCTCTTGGCACTACGCGTGGGGGTATCGGGGAAGGTATCGTTCTTGCCCGAAAAGCGACGACGACTACCGCGAGATTGGGATTTCATAATGGAAACAGGGGGAGAAAGAGCAGCGACGACTATTCGCGGTTGTGACGACTACGAATGATGGAAATGCGCGCGCCGGCGGCGCTTTTATGCGGGCTCGCGGCGAACGACAGACGCACACTCGCGGTGACGAAATCGTCGTGTTGGACACGAGCCAGCAGTGCGCCGCCCAGTTGGCGAGGGGTATTCGAAAAGGCGCAGCAGACCCACCCCCTGAGGGGGACTTCGGAGTTTCTCGCAGGATGGAAGTCGCGCATGAGAGCATGGTCAGGACTATAAAGCTAGAATCAAAGACTTACCTTTTCTTCATTGATGTGGATCGCTTGCCTACGAAGCCGTGACGAAGGCTGCTGGCTGAATTTCGTTTCTTACACGCTTTAGGTTCTTGGATTGACGTCGACTGCATACCGTAGAAGACAGAAGGCTCATAGTAGCAGGTGGACGACGGTCGAAGAAAAGTTGACCGCAGTGACTGCGAACAACTCAGCAGATCACTGGGGTTGTTGTGATAGGACTGGGTGGCGGTGATGCTTACAGATCGGCTGAGTGAAGACAGCAGATCTAAGCAGTTCGAAGCTGTCTCCTGAAGTGAATCAACAGTCATTGGGCTCTGTGGAGCGGTAATAACAGAGGGAGGTGACCACGCTAGGACGGAGGACATGGTCCTCCTGGACGTCGAGTGACCACAACGTCGCAGTGCCCTTCTGATGGGGCGACCGAGCCTCGGGGTGCGGCCTGAACGTCTGCCTTGAAGCATGTGCTTGCGCAGGAAGGTTTCTAGGTGTGAAGATCACACGTAGCTTGAATCTCCGCTTATAAGGACTGACTTTCAGGACCACAACACCCTTCTGGATTCTCGTTATGCGATGTGTTCACTGTAACGCCAAGGGCTGCCTAAGTGTTCCTGACTGACCGAACTCCTCGTCGGGAACTGAAACGGGCGGACTGGTCCGTAGACCTTTTATACGAGCGCAACGCCAGGGGTCTGTCCGTAGCTCCGTGTACGCTTCTATCGTGCGCCATTCAGCCAGTCGGACATTCGATGCGTTGCTCCGACCTTCGGAGGCGGAGCCACGATTCTACGATACAACCGACGGCTGTGGGGCGGGCGCATTTCACTCGATTATGGGCGACAGAGGACGGGCGCGCTGCTATTGCTCGTCTAGTGGCAACGAGTGTTGCCGCGCTCCTCAATTCTCTCTTTCATCCGATACAGTGGAACCACGTGTTTATTAGGCTCAAAATGACAAGCTTACTTCGGTTTTTCACACATGTGTGCGCAGAACACGTCGAGCCATGTGTTAAAAGGTCGGATCTCTTAGATGGTCATACAAACTGGTCTTAACGAGTATATATCAACATGTAAAGTTACGTTTTACGCTTTAAATCCGCAATTCAAGTAGAATCTATGAAGCATTATGTATGAGAAGTAAGGTATAACCGATAACAGCAGTCTTATCTGCATAACGCATTGATTGAGCTACCGTACCGTTCCTTCGTACAAGTTTCGTTAACACTGGAAAAGACTACATTGCTACGTTTCCCTCAGTGCTTTTATCTGCGATCTTACGTGGCCTCATCTGTGGTGTGGTGCTTCGCATGTGACGCCACAATGGGCCCAGAAACCTAGCTTGGGGCAAAGCATCAGCTGACAGCTTTCACTTGCAATTTCATACATTTAGCTCGCTGTGTAACAACCATCATTTTGAGGCCTTTTCTGCTGTTTCATCGATTTTTTGCAAGTTTGCGGCTGTGGGTATCTACGGAAAACCGAGGAAGCAGAAGGGGCGCAGCCACCCTCGTGCCCCACCGAAATAGAGTGTTTTCTGCGTAGATCTTTAGTGCAGAGAGCAAGAGGCGCACGCTGCCGCCGGCACGTCTATGCTTCTTCCGCATGCGGACCGACGCACTTCCAACCAATCTTGCAATGGTTTCGATGCGAATGTGCGTGTATTGATTCCGGTGAAGCGAGTCCGGGACAAACACCACAACTGTTGTTGCCGTGGGCACCCCGACGAGGTCTTGTCATCGGCGATGCAGTCCGCGACCACACATGACAACACAACATACAGAGTGTGTCCACGTAATGCGGAATTCCGTGCGTCGGATTCGCGGCTGAGAACGGTCGATTCGCATTGAAGATATGGGAAGTATGTATGGTCGTCGCCGCAGGACGCCTGTCATATCGTCATCGTCGGTGATACAGAGGGTATCGATGCAGCATTGAACAACCCGACAGACCATCGTCAAATCAGAGCATACATCGGCGGGATGCACAAAAGACATTTCAAGGCATGTAGAAATTAAGAGATTTGCAGAGTGTGCAGCATTCAACGTCGTTATCGAGAAGAACACGGGTAAAAAACGAAACGGGCGGTGTTACCATCGAAACACTCTGTCAAAATGCGATAACAAATAGGAAAAAACACCTGAAGGGGAAGGTGGGCGCTGGTTCTGAGCATTCTGCGGTTACGAACGTTCTTTATGTCATTCATTATCCGTCGAGAGTCGATTGATATGCTTTCATTCTTTGCAGCTATCTTTAAAAACAAACTTGCTATTTGCTTCTTGCTTATTCATTAACAACAAATGCGTTTATAGCAAATAATATGTATGATCTTTCCATGATCAATTCACTGCCCAAAAGCGTGTTGTTTCCTTAAATATTACAAGCTTACTCATCGAAATAATTAATCAAATTCCCAAATGCCAGCTGTTGCAATTGCAAACTTTCCGAATTTCACTCACAAATCACAGTATGTGTACAATTCTACTTGGTCGATCTGCTCATTGACCTGGAGACACAGTTGACTGGCTATTTGGTGCGTTCCCAAAGCAAAGCAAAAGCAAGTTCTGTGCGCTCACAGCTGACTGACCAAGCCTGTGTTGTGTTGGTTCCCGGACTTGTTCAATTTTCACATTTGCTTGTCTTTCTACCAATAACATTCTCAATACTTTGCCATTTATCACATGAGCTGCAGCCCAGAAGATTTAATTTCCTGTCTAAAGTTCTGTTTCAGCCAGACTTGGACCGTGGAAATCCACCATAACCCCCGCACAAATGCAGTTATTGCGCTATGGGGTCGTCTAACAATAGTCAATCCACAACGCGAGGTTAACGTTTGAAAAGGCAGATGTTTTAACTGCCTTTGTGCTTGAGACGTTTCAAAGATGGCTTCACAATTTAAGACCCGGGCGCCTTTCATGAAAAACAATACATAAAAACGCCATAAAACATGCATACAGTCTTAACTGTTAAAGAATTTTACAGTATTTTTGCAGGTTTTTTTAAGATCCTTGTTTGCGTACGCATAAAATGTAACCGTTTGCAAATTACAATCGTTAAATCCATGTAAGTACACATATATCTCAAAGAGCTTCTTGTTTCATTTATTTTACGGTATTGTAATTAGGTGTGACAAGCGTCCGAGAAGGCGGATGTGAAACATTGACATAGCTGTGATGACGCTCCGCTGGCGGCACCCATGCGGTTTGCAGGGGTGGCAGAAGCTTTTCCGATGTACAAGGCGAGGGTCTATGAAGCAATCGATGGAAGTAGTCCCTGGAACAAACTACCCAATGGCATACTCGTTGTTTCCAGTTTTGGTGCAACTTCTCGGGGGTCATTGAGCGTTTTTTCTTCCGACCATGATTGATTTTCCTCTCATTTGGTTGAGCCTTTTCAAGATGATGCCATCTGTGTTGGTCGAGGGCGCAATTGGCACATATCATGACTGCCTGGAACGTGCAAGAGTTCAAATTATTCCTCATTGCATAAGAACATCCTCATTAAGGTTCGAATCGAAACATTGTAAACAAAAAGAGCTAAAATTACAAACTGACTTTTCGGTGACTTTCACAAGTACGGCAAATCCTTAACCACTCAAGCGACAAATACTGCCGACAATCCGTGCACTTTAATCGAGGACTAGGGAAGTCACTTATCGAATACATTTCCGCCACCGTAAATACAACTATTAAAATAGCAACCAGCGCCGGTAAAATTTATGTTTGAGTGAAAAAAGCAGTGTCCGGAAACTGGTACCCTTCGGTAAGAATGGTTCATGCCCGTCGAGAGCGGAACATCAAAACATTCAAAGTGAAAGATAGCGGTAAAGGGTATCGGTGTCGTTGACTCATCGAATTGTTCATTGCTTGGTTCGTTGGCAAACATATTGCGCTTGGTTTTATAAGATGACTGGAGTATGTGGTTACGGAAATATCAGTTACAAAAAATCATTTGGGTGATGATGAGGTCTTGCTTTTTTGAGATAGATTTAAAAGGTAAACTTATTTCTTCAGCATTTAGCAACCTTATAATTTATACAAGTACGAATTTTGGTAATTGTAACCTTCAATAATGTGGAAACACCTGATGTATAAAAACATATAAAGTAAAAAGTGCATACGCTGTCATTAGTTATGTCACGCTGTAGGAGCTCTCGAGTGATACTATTTCAAAATAGCGATAATACTGTAGAAATATGACTAATTAATTTCACAATACACATTAAAAATACCGATACATTGGACAAACTTCGCCCAAGACAATGACATTCTTACTCAATGACGGATGCACACATGTGTCAAGGTATAAAAAGTGCGTGCACATTCTTTGTTTTTATGGCCCCCCACCGTCCATGAGTTCTTCGAATAACCTACCCATCTGCACTCTTATCACGAAAACACAATTATAACTTTCAGCAGCTGTTCTCCGGCTGTTCTTCATTACCCGATTTACTGCATAGTATTTGCTTGCTGATTTTCCGTCGATTTCGCTGTCATCGGCGGATCACCACCCTCTCACGCGATCAGGCCCGATTTCAACTAATTTCGAGCCTTCGCGTTTGAATTATGCCCCATCGCTTCATCCGACAATTTTTGAACAATGAGCGGATCATTCAACAGGTATGTGCTTTTCCCTCCATCGGCTTTTCATTCCTTTCACAAAGGCTTGCTTCTTGCTTGCACATGTTGCATATAACAAAAAGAATATATATCGTTTATTCAGATGGCGGATTCGAGCTTGATGCGACAAGCTGCGAGGCTTTTTGTTTCCGGACTCTTCCGAGCTCGCGGTGCGATTGAGGATTCAACAGTTTCTCGACGTCTATCCGTCTTCTCCAACACCTTCAAGGACGAATTCAAGAAGGGCTTGAAGCCAAAGTAGTAGGTGTTTATTTGCAATTAGTGTTTTCAACTGACAATGTAAATTATGCCGGCTCGATGTTGGTGATTAAGATGGGTATCATAAAAGTTTTTAATTTAATTGTTGATTTTAATGAGGCAGACAATTTTAACACATTTAAAACTTTCTATTTTTAATTTTTCGTTTTACATCATTAGCGATACACTTTAACGTAGTGTTGTTTCTTTCATATTAGCGTCATTTCCAATTTGTTCATGTGACTACTGTTATTGCTTTTGCCACGCAGCACGCCAACGTATCAATTTATTTCTTTATTTGTATAACTTTTTTGTTGAGATCGTTTCGCAACGGAACAGGGATTCAAAGGGCAAATTACATAGTAAGTGTAATAAGTACACCGTGAAAGAAACAGTAAGACCACAATGTGAGTAACTAAGGTTATAGTAGAAATGCTTTAAACCGAGAATAAGGAACGTTTAGACATTATTTGACTCGCAATTCCGTAGGTTGACCGTATCGAACATGACGTCCGTTGGAAGTTTCCAGTGGTAGTACAATGTGTTCGTTTTTGAAGTTTGTTATTACAATGACTCAATGCTGATAGTCGAAGTGAGGGGCACCGTTCGCGCAGATTTGGCATTAGCGTCGCTGACGACCGCGGATGCGGTGGTGGGGCGGACTGCTTCCATCGGGGGCATCATGGGGAAGGCTCCGATCGTCGGCTGACCCGATACGCGGCGACAGAAGTTTTTAGTTGGCTGTTGACGGGTTCCGATCGTCTTGACACTGTGACCCCGAGTGATCGGACGCGGCATCGAAATCATCGGCGGAGGCGTTGCAACATTTTCCTGAGAAACCGCCATGCGGACGATTGACGAGAGATCGTTGTCGTGTTGTGTGTTTGAAACACTGTTATTTGGGTTTACATTGATTCGTGTTTCGATGACCCGTGAGGAGGGATCAGCCGCAGATGGCTTCGTTTCACAGGGAGGAATTTCGATTGTAATGGCGGCGGTGGATGGCACACCGGAGCGGAAGAGCGCACTGGGACGTCGCTCAGTGCGACGGTCCTCGGGCGCTGGGGGAGAAGCTTCACGCAGACTGGCCAAGGCATGGTTGCTTGTCGGGATTTGCGACTGACTCAGAGATCGGGACCGGACATGAACCAGGTTCACAACATGACCACGCATTTTACGACTTGAACCCGCACCAGGAGCACTACGCAAGATGCGACCACTTGATCCGGATGAGTGGCTTCCAGATTGACGACTTCCTGATGCTCCGGGTACCAGGGAGCTCGTTGTACCTGGTTGAGGTTGCGGATTGCCTGAGCTGTGAACTGTCAGGGGGATTATTGAGAATGCACGAGCGTTCATCTCATTCATAACCTACAAAAACACGGTTAAACTTCGCCGTTAAGTTAAACTTGTTGTTTACCTGCATAAGTTGTGGCGAAGTGGAAGGCGTAAAGCTAAAGGGATCGTGGATTTCGCTGACAACCGGATAGGGATACGCATTCGACTCCGAAGCGGTCGAATTGCTACTAAGCCTATCACTCTCAACATGAATACTGCCATGATGATCATCGATTTGTCCGCTGAATTGAGCTCGTCTCCGGCCGGTGTTGACGTTAACCTGATACCCGAATGCCTTCAAAATGTCACTTTTGCACATGGGGCAAGTACGATGCTCCAACAACCACGGATCAACGCAAGTTTTGTGAAAGACATGTCGGCACGGAAGCATTCTGACAATGTCACCCGCTCGGTAGGGGTCGATACACACTGGACAGTCGCTTCCGTCCAGCTCTTTATCGCCGGCTTTGACCGGTTTCGTCGGAATTCGCGTAAGTGCTTTCTTGGCCGCATTGAACAAACGGCGCTGCATACGGTCCTTCGCATGGGCATAACGAAAGCGTTGCACGTAGTAAAATACTAGCCAAGCCAACGAGATAACCATGAGAATGATAAATGAAATGCTTACGAATAGCACCTGCAAAACGTTTAAATTTAAGATAATGTTTGTTGGAATTTCGTGATAAGAGTGACGTACCGAAGTTTTCGAAAAACTGCGTAACGCGTCGGTGCTTTCGTCGTTAGTAGCGCAGAGTTCCTTGTTGTTCGGATCGGCACTGGAGGTTGAATATGTGAATTGAACAGGATCGCCAGGTAGGGTAACATTTTCAACAAGCTGTGGCATAACAACTATCAAGTTTTGAAGCCTATTATTGATGGCGAATCTTTTCAAATTCTCGTACAAATTAGTATAATTCGTACAAACACATTCATTACACTGCGCAATTATGTGTTCGATGTTGTGGTTAGAAGATGTTTCAGACTGATAATACGTGCGATTGCAGACATCACCACTTCCGATCAAATCTTTTACAGACTTCGCTTGAAATTGCGGTTTGCCAGTATCAAGGTAGTGTGGTTTGTTGTCGTGGTTCAGAATAAAGTGGATGTTATTACACGAATATTGCTGAAAATGATTACGGTATTGTTTGCGTTCTGAGAAAACTACTCGTTTAAAATACAAAAAAAGATGAACTTAACATACTTGTATGCTCTCCTTGACTAAACATGCAATTAGCACAGCGACAACTTGAGCGAACAGCGGCATAGGTGGAGTGCTGTCGTTGCTGAAAAAGGAATTGACTGTGGATATATGTTGGTTTGTTCAATTAAAAATTGACATTTATGTAAATTAAAAACGTCACGGAATAATAAAACACTTTAACTAAGTCAGAATCGATAATTGAAAAAACCTGGGGTTCTGAAAACGGCATAACGGGAAGCACGACATGAAAATGCAACGAAGCAAGAAGACTTAGCTGACGACGTGTCGTCGGAATGCTACTGACGGCTGCGTCGGCTTGCATAGAATTTCTCAGGACATGTCGGGTGCCAAACGAGAGTGCCGGGGGTGGAAAATGAGAGACTGCGGACAGCCGTGAGTATGTGCCGTTTAGGGGAAGTGCTGTCGCGGTGAAGGGAGAGGATTCAGAACATAGTTCTAATAGTTGTCAGAGTGCCCCTGCCAGCAGCTGCGCTAATGCCTCCCCAACCAAACTGAGCCTTCCTTCCCGAGTTCGGAGGTCACTCCCCAACCTACGCACTAGGATTGTATGCAATTTAACTGGGTCCTAATCTAGCCAAACATTTTCCTACTGGCATGCTGGATGCCCAGTGGCATTGAAACGTGTGAAAAAGGGAAGGGCTAAAGCGATAAGTGAAAGCCGTAAACTGGTTTACTGACAGCCACAACACAATCAAAAAAACAAATACTTGTGTATCTATCTGGTCGAGGTGGTTCGTGTGGTCAGGATGGCTCAGATGTAAAGGGAACCGCGGCCTCCGCCTTCACAACTGCCAGCTACGTCCGTTTTTTTGCCTCCCTCCTAGTTGACCTCCTCGTTCTCCGCTCTTATGGGTACCCTCTTTTGTCATTCATGCGTCGATCCATTTCAATTTCTTATAAAAAATTTGACCATCGCCACTGACATCGCCTTCCATTTATAAATAGGCACAGATGGGGCCCTGTCGGTTTAGACGGTACAGTCTGACTGACTGAAGAAAGTTTTTTGACTAACTTCAACTGCGCAAATTTGTCATTTCAGACACTCTCTCGGGTGCGACACTTTCCATAAACTGTGAATTCAAGGTCAAAATAAGCTTTGAAAACTTAAACATTTCTAATAAGAACGCTTTACATTTTTGAAAATTCTCTTTTCAAATGCAAAACCCCGAAATAAACTTAAAACGTCAATGGCTTTTTAGCATTCAAGCATGTATTTCAAGTAGCAAAAAAACGAAAAATCGCCGTCAAGTCGGCATTATACGCCCTACTGGCAGGATGGAAATGAATGTAAAAAAGACAGACGGGTCAAATTGTGAGTTCTCGTCGATTGAGTCTATCCATCTATGGTTTAGGAAACATGCGTTGAGTAAGTCTAGGTCAATCATCATCCTTCATTCTGCACTTAAAACGCGCCCCTGGACAATCATATTTAGTTTGGATTGGGAAGGACAACAAAATGGCTGTCCGACCTTGACGACTTCCTGTGTCGGATGTCTCTCGAACGGCAAAACTGCCAATTAAAAGTTGTACTATGCTGAAGCTGGTTGTATATACCAGAAGCCGACTGGTACCACGCCTATTTTAACATAACAGAGTGAAGTGAAAGAATTAAGTTATAGTCAAGTCTGTCGGGCAAAACCTCAGCTTTGAAAAGAGTAAACTGACGGAGGTAACCGCCGCAGCTGGGGAAAAACACATTTCCTTGGTGCCGTGAATTAAAGATCTATAATACCTCCCAGTTTTTTTGCGTGCTGAACTTAGGAAAATGTGAGAACTGACGTGAATGCTCTTTTTTGAAACCTATAATCCACTTACGCACGACATACGCACATTGAAAGACCGTATTAGAACAATTTTACAACGAAAGATGAATGGAAGTGAAAGACAAAACTCTAAATAAAATAGGAACCGCTAAGTTCAGCCATTGTAAGTTCAACATTCTGGGTCGATGCTTGCATTTTGAGCCGACCTGACACTCTATGTACTGGGAAATCTTAAGCTGTCAAAGGGGGGTCCAACCTATGACGACGGCGGGTAGTAGCTTCGAGAGGTCAATCATCAAAAGGTATAGTGTTTGTGTACACAAAACAACGCTTTATTCAAGCCTTGGAAATTGTGTCTGACGGCGGGTTGTGTTAGACAAGCTTCAAGTAAATTGAAAAATGCAAAAAAACAGCGCCCATTTTTGATTTATAATAAAGCTTCCGGCGTTGCAAAGTTCCGCTTCGCGTTGCAGTGGGAGAAAAATGGATGGCAGTTAGTATCAGACGGCAAAAAATCTCTTTATAAGCGTCCGGGGGCGGAGGGCCTGAAGCGAGCCTTTTGGGGGGTTTCGAGCCGTTTGCTTCAATACAAAACATACCAGATATGGCCAGGAAGAATGAATCGGAAGCAAGCGCGTATAAAAAGAAGCGTTAACGACAAAGTAATAGACGAGAGCATGCGCGCTTGCTATGATGCCAGATGGCTCCGAACAACACCATTATATGGGTTTGGTCGTTGGCACCGTGCCTCCATTATCATGAAAACAACACGCTATGACCATTAAAGGCATTGCGAACTGTAAAACCATCGTAAAAGGAGGGAAATGTTTGCGGGTCATCGGCGGTGTCAACGCCTTTTGCCAAAAGGTTGTTTGCTTTTATAGCACAGCTTAATTTTATGTTTTTATGAATACTACAGACTCTCATTTCTCGCAGATGTTCATTTGAACATGGTTTCTTGGCTGAATCGCGAGTGGTGGCGACACACGGAAGTGACTTCGTCTCGTTTTACACACCCTTAACACCAAAACCAATACATGTGAAATATAGACGGTGCCTTTCGGGATGGCAAAACGTGATGCCGAGAAACCCAGGAAGACCTTCTGTCTGCGCTAACGGGAGTAAGTGAAAACGTCAGCTCAGCCCAGCTCAAAGGACATGTAATCCAGTCGTCCTTGTCAATAAAGCGCGCGCCTTTGAGCAGAAACATGGATTCATTATGCAGAGCGACGAGCTTAAGCCACGCGAAAAGGCTGCGGCTTCAATCGGATTAGCTCCTACTGGCACGATTTCCGAGGAATCTTAAAAGAACGTGCGACAGCACTAGCCAATGCCGCTTTTCCGCCATTGTGCGACATTCATGATTAATTTGTCGTTAAGGCAAAAAGTTTTGGCATACGCTACTCGTTCAGAGAGCATTCAGTTTAGTTCGGGCTGCCGTATTCAGAACATGGAGACAGTCGGACAGAAATCGTCGACAATAATGAAGTAGAGGGTTCCGACATAGAGCGGACAAACACCAGCAACGAATGCCTGTCAGATTAAGCGAAAGGCAAGACGTGTGGGAGTTCAGCTTCCAGAATGCATTTAATTTACTGCTGCATTTGGACAAAAAACATAAAATATCCCCTTGCAAAGATATATTTCTTTTGCGAAAGACAAGTGAATTCTAAACAACGCCAGTAGCGTGAACCTCTCTCTAAATTAAACGTCGAATTTGAAGCCGTGCCGTGACTGACAGCTACAAGAATTTCGAATTGCTAGCCTCAAACTTGACATATGAGTAAACCACCGTAAAACTGACACACACGTTTCAGTCAACTCCATGTTGTAAAGCGTATTTACGAGTACGATGATAAACCACATAATGACGTGGCCCGTTAGTTAAAGAGATACAACAGATAAATATAGTCTTATAAGAAGCTCACAAATCTAATAAGATTCTTTTTACACCACAACGGCACTCGTGTCGAGTAGCAAAATTCTTTTATGACGACCATGGTCGAACATGGCACATTAACATAAAGGCGGAAGCAGACTTCGCACAGAAAGCAAGCAACCTGACAAAGCGAACATGAAAGGACACGACACTTGTTAAATAGAAAAAAGAAGCATGTGTCACGACGATGCCGAGGGTTTTAAGTAACCGTAAAAACAAGTACAACCGCCCTTTATTTAGCTGCCATTTGTCTCACCCGAACACCATTGTATCCCATGGGGTCGACATCCCACTGGGACCTTATTTCATTTTCTTTTCAACCCGACTACGTAAAACCGCATACGATACCACGAAAAACCACACAAAAAATGAAAGCAAACAGAAAAACCCACACTGTTCAGTAGGACAAATTAATAATGAAAATGATGTATATTTCCCGAGTTAATGCATTTACGCAATTGGTTATTCTTTGAACAAAAAATGGTCGATGTTTTCCATATCAAAAAAGGTGTATAAGTAAGCATGTCATTTCTGACATGAGTTGTTACATATTTAAGTCGGACAGGGCTGGACTAAGTGCCCAATTTGCTTCATACCAAAATGGGGTGAAAGCAGTCATGCAAAATGCTTCTCCTCTTCAACAAACGCAAAAAACTCGCTTCATTTGCTTTTCCGACCCTCGCATTATGAAAAACATGGAAGAATAAAATGTTAACCCTGTTTTGAGAATATAGGCAAAATATGTAAAACGGAATTTTGTTTCAGCAAATTATGCGAAACATGTAGCTGTTAGTCAGTTACTTTTTATGACTAATGCAACAAAAAGCAATTTGCTTTTACATGCTGTGATTTCATTAGGGTACACTTTCAGTTTTTGGTTATGTGGATACTGTATGACCAATGACTAGCAAGCGATAAAGTTTGGTTTACACAGCTCATGAAACCCCTCCATTATAATAGTGTAGGTGCCGAGGCGGAAAGAATGGTATTCTGCATTTTAAATAATTGTAGGAAAACATGAAGCAGCACAAATTAAACCGGACGGAAGTAATTGTCTATTGTATCTTTTCTTGGAAACCAATTATTTAGCGCGGGGGTATTGATAATGGCATGTTAATCAATGATGTGAAGCGAAAGTAGAAAATACGGAACTGGTAACACATAAATCAGTAATCGGAGGAAAGAAACGAGGCGTTGTAAACCTAGTATGTTAGCTGAGCGAAAGGGAATGATATATGTCAAACATATGGCTGTGAGCAGTGAATAAGAAATGATGCCTGAACGGCACAGCCATGCCGCTACTGTGTTACGTGTGACTCTGTTAAACGCAGTCACACAACCGGCAAGCAAGATCCTTTTCTGTGAATGTTACAAATATGTGGTGCTATAAGTCTTTTCACATGAAGGCGGATGTAAGTAGGGTTATCCGGATTAATTTCAAAATAGAGGAATAAAGAATGAGTAGTAAGCTTTTGTTGTTTCATTGTTAACGTGTGGAATTTATGTAGTGATATAACACACTAAAAATCGGGCAAATAAAGGATTCTAGTGAACTCAAAGTGCAGGAAGCATTCAGACTAAATGAGATTTATGCTTTTAGGATGCAGACCATCAAGGTCCAACAAAAACCGGAAGAGTCCGAATGTGTGCCGAATTTGACACCACACAACGAGTTCCGTTCGGTCGCAAACCAAAAGTGAGGGGGAAGCCGTTCAAAGCGCCTATGGCAGTCAGTGAAAGCTTCTCCGCCACGCTATGTTTTTAACTCGCAGAGCTACTGCTTGTTCGTGGCACTTTACTCCCTCGAGAAATCGATATTATTTTAAATTGCCACCACGCCACAAACTATCTCAAAAGGGTTGTCACTGGAAGAGGAGCTCGAAAAGAAAGAAACATGGGGGTGACCAGCTGAAAAGATGACTGAATTGGACCCTGCCAGCTGCTGACACGGCCCTCAGGCTAGTCAATGTTCGTCCCACAAACCGACTAGAGACAATTTTTCAGCGAGACTTTTTTGCCGCTGGCATTGCCGCATCCTCAGCTGACGGGAACAAAATTGTGTGAAATTAGGCTAAACCGCACGCCGAGAAAATCGGGGTTAATGATGAATATGGGGAGGAAGTCGTTTGTAATGCAAAATGGGGGCCTTGAGGGAAGGGGCGACGAGATACGAGACTTTGTTTCGGGACTGTCTGAGTATAGTGAGACGAATTAGGATTTGTCTGGAACAAATTCAAGTGACGAAAATAAATGGCTTTAAAAGGTTGGATTAGGCAAAGGGCATTGTACAGAGAACACTTACTAAGGGCAACCGAGCAAAACGGCAGTTTCGTGAGGCGTTAAATAAAGTGACGGCCAAATTGAATAAGTTGGCCTAACAACCGGAACGGGATGCATATTAGGACATTGACTAATCATAAGCGTTAGAGTATCAGAAAAGGTGGTAAACAATTAAGGTATCCGTTCCACCAATTATGATTCCACCTCAGATTGGAGGTCAAGATTTCAGAAAAGGTGGTAAACAATTAGCCACCAATTATGATGCGCCCCAGATGGAAGTGAACTTTTAGATTTTGAAAACTTTCGAAATTATTGCACTTTGGCTTATTTTAAAAGCAGTCTAACTCGACTTGATTGAATAAGTTGGCCTAACAACCGGAACGGGATGCATATTAGACGTTGACAAACCATAAGCGTTAAAGCATCTCAAAAGGTAGTAAACAATTAGCCACCAATTATGATACCGTCTCACACGGAAGTTCACTTTTAGATTGTGAAAACTTTCGAAATTATTAAACTTTGGCCGATTTTAAAAGCAATTCAACTCAACTTGATCAACGTTGGCATCCCTCCGCTAACATCTGGAAAGAATGTCTGGCTTTGCAGTCTACCATAAACGAAAAAGTTAACTAAACATATACTTAGCAGCCTTGAAAGTCCGAATCTTCTACTTTGTGTTTATGTTGGGCCAATATGCTTCGAAAAACGACTGCCGGAAGAAATCGCAAGACAAAAGACGTGAAATCCGCCGACAGAAGACATCACAAACGGTCGCGATATATGGCATCTACCCATTTCCTGGCTTTTCTTTTATTTAAATGATAATTTAGGCCATTCACGGCAGCGTCTGAGATTGTATCCCGCTTTTCCACCAAATTCAGAACGTATTTTCTAGTTTCTATCGTAGACCTGAATGCATTTTGATTTTGTAGTTTTAATTGTATTACACGTGTTTTTTATTATGGCACATACAACCTGTCGAACGACTCAAATTTTATTTTTACGTGTCTACTTGGGGGTCTGAGTCAAAAAGCGTCACATTGTCTATGCACGACAAAACATAAGCGATTCATGATTATCAAAAGGGGTATGACCAAGCAGACGCATTGAAACTTTTACGGCTGTCTGAAGCGCAATGAAAGTGATATGTTTAGAAAACGCATTAATTGTTGGTCCCAAAAGTAGAAACAAAGCTTTTTAAATTGATCTACAAATAAGCTGATGTGAGTAAGCTGCACTTTGCGTTTACACTTTGGTTAAAGCCACTTGCTTCTTGCTACATGCTGTTTATAAGCTTTGTTTCACATTCGCTAATTCTCTCTTTGTAGTCAAAAAATGCAGTCTGTTTTGACTACACTTTCAAAAAAACTGTTTCATGCGCAAAAAATGTTTGTACAACACCAAAAAACGCTCTTGTTGTCGCTAAAATTTCGTGTGGTCGCGCAGTGTCATAACAATAAACTTGTATTTCGTTCGTTTATAGGCTAACAACATGGGTGATGACGATCTGGAGAGCAGGGAAAACGGTAAAGACCAAAAAAGTGTAAATGTAAATAGAAAAATAAGAAATTTTCTTTCCGTTTAGGTCTGAGACATCGAAATGCAGAAGCCGCGACACAACCAGAAGAAGATCCGGAACCGACTGTAAGTCTGCCTACTAACAAAATGAAACATTCCAAATAGCTCCCCGCATTTACAGACGGCTCTTGGTATTTTAAAAAAGTGGCCAAAGTCCACGTTTTGTATCATTGGTAATGAGTTCTGTGAGCGGTTTTCGTACTACGGCATGCGAGGTAAACAAATAGGTTATGCACGATTTAGAAAAACACAGTATAAATGATAAAAGACAACTAATTACAGCTGTTCTCATGCTGTATTTCATCAATGTTCTCAAGTTCAGTAAAAAGTCGTCAATCGTCCTTTTCCACGCATTCACTGTGTTTGCGTATACATCGCCACTTTTTGGATCAATTTTAGCCGATGGATATATCGGAAAGTTTAGGTGCATTTTTTGACATGTTGATTGCGTGAAAAGTCAATTCAATGCGACCTTGTTTAGGACAATTTTGTTTCTCTCTGTGGTCTATGCAATAGGCCAGATTACATTAGCTGTTGCATCGAGCTTTCATTTGGAGTCAGGCATACACCCGTAAGTGCAAAAATTACATTAGCTTTTTGTAGGCAAGTCAATGAAAATGTAATTTAGATGGTTGGACATAATCGGTTTATTTGTAATCGGTTTCGGAACCGGTGGAATCAAACCATGTGTTGCAGCTTTTGGAGGGGATCAATTCAAGCCAAACCATGTGAAGATGATATCAATGTTCTTTTCTATGTTTTACTTTATGATTAATGCGGGTTCTACGGTATCAACTTGGATTACACCAATGTTTCGAGGTTGGTTTTGAAGGTTTAATATAAGTATTTATAGTCTCTGTAGTATCTTTCTAATACGTGCAATGTACTTGCAATTAGCAAATTGGAATGATTGAACTGGCGTTTGCAATGGAGATTAAAACTGGGATAGGATAGGCTACTATGTAAGTTCTATTGGTCTGGATTGTTTGCGACGGGGCACTACTGAACGACGATCGGCTTCGTCATGAAGCTGAGACGACGCTCGAGGGCGGCAAGAGATCGACGGTTACGGTAGTTGTTGTAGTCATAGTCATTGGGGGGACCACCACGTCCTCCTCCGTAATCATAATCAGGGTAGGGACCATATGGGGCCGGTTGGGGTGGTGCTGGAGGACCGCAAGCGGATGGGGGGCAAGCTGGTGGAGCACATGCGGGTGCACAGCCACATCGTGGGGAGCAACGAGGAGCACAGCCACAACGAGGATTGCAGGCAGGATAATGATTATGAAGATGGATGTTGATTGGGGTCGGAGGGGGGAACGGGCGTCCGCAACCACGTCCTCCACAGCAGGGAGAACAGCATCGCGGAGGCGGGGGAGGAGGAGGAGGTGAGCATGGGCATCGGGGTCCGGCACAGGGGCAGGGAGGTGGTGGTGGTGGCGGAGGAGGGCATCCACATGGTGCGGGAGCAGGAGGGGGGCAACCGTAAGATGGAGGAGCTTGAGGTGGGCAGCCGCAAGCCGGAGCCGGTGGAGGACATGGGGGTGCAGGTGTGGGTACTGGGGCTGGAGCCGGAGCAGGATAACCGCACGGAGGAGGGAAGTCATTAGGGGTCGGAGGTGGAGGACATCCACAGCCTCGTCGATTGCATCCACAGCCACCGTAGGAAGTGCGAATTCGGATGTTGTAGTTCGTGTTATAGCACGGAGGAGGTCCACCATCAGCACACCGAGGTCCATACCGAGGGCCGTCGCAATCACCATCCTCACACTGACGCTTCCTTCTGATCTGTGTCGCATTGTGCCCATCAGTTTCATTCACTGATACAGTAGTCGCAATAATCTCAGTCGAGTTACTCACTGAAACTTCTGTAACGTCTTCAGTAGAAATTTCAATAGGAGTTGCAGTTGTTTCCGTTGAATTAGCAATTTCAGGCGCATATCTGGTTTCAAAAAGTCGCGCTAATCCAAGTGGGGATCCCTGTAAGCAAACTATAAACATAATTCAACCTAAAAGGTAAAACTCACATAGCATGATTGAATTACAATGGCAAATGCAGCCAAACTAACCACCTTTGTGCACTTCATGTTTCAGTTGAGAAACTTAAATAGATGGTAGTAGCTCGAGTGAGTGTAATCGGATACTAATGAGCTAACAATTATCCCTTTTATACAATCCACAAATCTTGCCCCTTAGGGCGGATCAAACGAAAGAAATAGAGCCAGTTTTTATGAATCTTTTTGCTTTGACCTTTGATTGGTCAGGGGTTTCGCATTGTCTTTATGCACACATCTGTGACAGTTTCAGTAGCACGAAACTAGAGAAGATAAAAATTCGCTGTTCCTTAGTGGCTATAAGTGACGCTTTGAATTGTTTTTTAAAACGCGCAATGACAAAAGCGATTGAATAGGACAGAGATTGACCTTAACGACAGTGTGTGGTCTTCTCGCTGACGATGATATAGCCTATGTGACGGCTCTCGATGTACAATCGGAAGAGATTGAGAGCAAATGCGCAAAGGGGAAGCATAATTGAATCATCTGGATTGTAATGACTTCCAGGCAATCTGTAATCTGTCAAAAAACTTGCAGTGTATCCATGTCTCGGACAAGACAACTGTTATCCGCTGGCCTTCGGAGTACCGGCAGTTTTGATGATTGTAGCAACAGGTTCTGTCAAATTTGAAATTGTGTTTTGATCAAAATGTCTTTTTAGTACTGTTCGTGGCCGGTGGTTTTGCGTACGTCAAGAAACCTCCTCAGGAAAATGTCATCTTCCGAGTTGTTTCTGTGGTTAAAACGGCATTGAAGAACAAATGGAATCGACGAACAGAATCACGGAACCACTGGTTGGAGCATTATTTGGATACACATGACTGTAAGATGGATACGAAGTGTGTTGAACTTCAAGAAGTGTCGAAAGATGTAACTGCTTGTGCAGAGGTAAGACAAAAATGACATTTGTACAACTTTTAATTTTAATTGAAATTGTACAAATGTAAGTACCTAACTTTCAGACAAACTTCATCTCCGACATCCGAAGCCTCATCCGAGTCATAATCATGATGACACCAGTGCCATTTTTCTGGGCCCTCTACGACCAACAGGCTTCAGTTTGGATGATCCAAGCTGTATCGATGGATGTTCGAATCACAAAAGGTTTCAAATTACTGCCTGACCAGATGAATTCAGTTAACGCAATTCTAATTATGGTTTTCATTCCACTTTTCCAATTTATTATCTATCCTATTTGTCGAAAACTTGTGAGGTTGACGGATTTGAGAAAGATGGCCGTTGGAGGATTGTTGGCTTCGGTTGCCTTTATTGTTGCCGGTATTGTTCAACTTGGTGTTAACGTACGCTTGTACTTTTCTCAATGTTCTGTTAAACAAAAAAGTTTTAGCAAACACTGCCCAATGCACCGCCAAAAGATCATGCTTATGTGTCATTTATCAATGCTTATTCCACAAACTGTAATGTCATTTTTACTATTGGTGACAACACTCGTACATTAGGGCCAAATTCTGTAAGTTTTAAATGCCAGTTGTTTTTATCAATCACAATGTTTAGGCGCTTGTTGATGACAAAATTAGCAACAGAAAAGAGTTATTGCCCGTACCATTGGGCGATTACAATGTTAAAATGACGTTTCTTGGAGAGTGCCTCGGAGTTCAAAACTCAAATCACAGTTTGACTGTAAGACTGTCAAGTATGTTTTTATCTTTTTACTTAATTTAATCAACTTTTTTTTGCAGAAAATACTGTTTACTACATCGCTGCCACACCTGAAGGTGCCTTCTATCGTGAAACTGATACCAAAAAACCGACAAGTGGTCGAGGCGAATCCTTTTTTCGATTAACATTGTTGACGCCGTGTTCTCAAATTCAGAATGCAACTGTCAGAAGTTGGGGTTGTTCAACCGGAAACGACGATGTTAACACTTACTTTGGACGAATTGCAATTTGCGGGTACAATCCCCAGGCTATCGACCACCCCTGCGACCCTCGTGATAAAAGGTGTGTCTTTCAGACTGGTTCCAGTTTGCGTGTCGGTTTTTAATGTAATTAATTAATTTCATTTAAGTGAGTATCACTATTATGTATGGAAAACGCCCGAATCGGACTTTAATCGTCAGAGGTATCAGCAATTCAATGGTGTAAACTCCGTCGAGGCTAATGGCACAGCTTTTGGGTTCAGAGAAGTAAATGAGGGCAGATACAGGGCTTATTATGTGAAGTATCTTCATGCCGATAGTGACCGTACTCCAGCTAAAGAGGAGATCGAGGTTTATCCGATTCCGGATATCGACTTTGAAGTTCATGATGTCGGCGGCGTCTATGCATTGACAGCGGCGCAAAACGGCAGAAATTCACAACAAAATGTGTTCAATATCTGGACAATTGTCCCACCAAATCACTGCAGCATTATGCGACAAATTCCGCAATATGCGATTCTGACTGCCAGTGAGATTCTGTTCACAATCACGGGTTTGGAATTCTGCTATTCTCAAGCAGCGCCATCTATGAAATCTGTAGTTCAAGCCATTTGGCTGCTTACTGTCGCTGTTGGAGATTTGATTATTATTGTAATAACTGAAGCAGATCTTACTTCCAATGTTGTAAGTTAACCTTTTAAAATGATAATTTCAATAACTTCAATCCGTCCAAACTTTCATTCATTCATCTTTTTCTCACAGGCTACGTCATTGTTCGCCTACGCTGCCGCCATGATTGTCGTAATGGTTGTGTTTATATTGCTGAGCATTTTCTACTACGACTACGTCGATTACACTTCGACGACCTCGCCCGTCCCGACTTCGCCAGCTACGTCGGGACGTCGTTCAGAAATTTACGACAATATTTCAAGAATTTCGGAGAAACAACTATGAGAACCGGACCTTGATGATGTATCAAAAAGTGCAATTGCGATTTTTAAGGGTAAATTGGTTCCGTTGTTACGCATTACGCAAAAAAGTCATTTATACCAAAGATAAATTTGCACAGAAGTTGAAATGTTTGAAGGAATAATAAATATCGCGATGATTGAGGCTACCCTAGACTTCGTTAACGCCTCTAGAAACCAGTATCAAAGTAGAAGCGCAAGCACACGCGCCAACTAATGTGCTGCTTGTGTTTGATCGCAAAATGTATGCATGCTGATGGCTGGAGAGAGCATTTTACATTAGCTGTCGTCGACGCGTTGCATTATCAGCAGAGAGGATAAGCAAAACTCGGACAAAACTAGGGAAAGAATTTGACTGTCTTGCTTTTTGCGCGACACTATAGCCCTCGGAATCCCGACGTTTATCGTTTTCATGCGCAGGGCCACTTGTACGGATTTGTAGGAGTTGGAGTGAAGATCGCGAAAATCCGCGCATAGTCCCATAAGGCAAGTTCCATTTTTGTTCGAAGCCAAGGCCAAATGTTTGGATTTGGATGAAGTGTCCGGCCCAGCTTTTAAATGGGGGTGACAATTGTTCGGATCTTGATCCCACTCTCGCTCGAGCGACCCTGTCCACCAACCAAACTGGATGACAACACACTATCCTGACTACGGGGCAAAACGCCAGCGGCAAAGTACGCCCGACTCGAAGCAACTAATTAACTTTGCCTCTGGACACTGATGCAAAGGTGCGTCGCGAACTGCCTCGGTCGGACGTCGCGATCGCGCTGCTGGCTGGCTGGCTGGATGCAGGGAGCCAGCGGCGTCGTCCGAATCGGTAGGGGGGTGAAAGCGTATAGGCTCGGGCTCGCAAACACGTCGTCTCCTTAGCCACGGGCAACGAACGACGACAACGACGACGACGGACCAGCGCGAAAGGACCTCGTCAACCACCACCGCAACACTGCTGTTTCTTTGCAAAAACATTATGACGCGAACAAAATCCATCCGCCAACAACTAACACGTCTCGTATCTATCTATCGGCGACTCCTTACGTGTTACTTAATGTTCGTATACGCGCGCATGCTTGTCGCGAAGCGCGATTCAAAACTTCTGCGCATCCCTTTCTCGATGTATGTTTGCTTCTAGCCGCAGGGGGGATACTTTTTTTGGGATAAAGATCGTGCGATCGAACTTGACAAAAAGCATATGCGCGATCAGGCGGGTGAGCAGACATTACTCAGGCGCTTTGGTTACAGCATCGTCAATCATTCATTCATGGCTGACAGTGTTCTTCTCCATTATCGGCCCCACTTTCGAACATTTTTCCAATTCCTCTTCTGTGTCACTCACCATCAAGGGTGGACGCGGGCCGGGCCAAGCCCGGGCCGGCCAGGCCGGGCTGGGCCGGGCCTGGCCGAGAAGGTTGCAGCCCCGGCCGGCCGGGCCAAATGAAAGGCCGGCCGAGCTCCGGCCGGGCCGGGCCGAACGTAAAGCCGGCCTGAAGTAGGTTGATCAAAGTACATCCGTTTTAACGAGAGCGCAACGCATTTACCCAAAAATGGCTTAGATCGCAATTTTTTGTTGCCAAACGAGTAAGTTCGCAGTTTCATAACTGTGGAACATCAACAAAAATTTATTAGTTGCGATACAAACGATTCGCAGTTTTTCGCTACCTTACTGCCCTGACGGCCGGCCCGGCCAGGGCCGGCCGGGCTCACCTAACGGCCGGCCCGGGCTGGCCCGGGCCGGCCAAATATTTTACAAGCCCACCAGCCCGGGCTCAAAATTTTAACGGCCGGCCCGGGCCGTATTTTTATGGCCCGTGTCCACCCTTGCTCACCATGTCCGTTTTTCGTTGGCGATTTGTCGCCCCTGTGATCGCGACAACCTTTGGCCACTCGTTCCTTCATCATTATTCACATTTGCGATTTGTCCAAACCGCGAAAATCGACCGAATTCATTGAATTGGGTCTGTCTAAAGCCCTCCGATCAGTGTCAATGTACTCCTCGCCTCCGGCCTTTGTGATACTTTGTCGTTTTTCCCAAGCTCCACATGCACATCGTCCACTCACAACTTGCTTTTCCCATGCAGACGATCGACAGACAACGTCTTTCCGTGTCCACTGGGTTAGATGTACTCACCGCGAAAAAAATAGTGCACCAAGCGTGCAAGTTTTTTCCAACTTGCTTGTGTTTTTCTGCTTCTTCTCGTTACGTGTTCCTCTGCCATTGTTCCTCCCGAATGAACGCGTCCCTTCCTACCAATAAATCGGTGTTTTTGTTCCTTCCCAAATACATTCCATCATTTCCCGTGGCTTTTTTAGTGTTCCCAGGGTCGCCGTCGTAAGATTATGGTTAGTTAGAAGACACGGAAGGACACGGATTGCACCATGAGTCTTTTACAAGACATCCTCGACAAGGTATGTTATTACGATTTGATTTGAATCCATATTATTATGACCTTTATCTTTTCAGATGTATGTCGAGCCCGAGCTGCTCGAACAGCTCGACGAGGATCAAAAGCAAACGCTCTTTATCAAAATGCGAGAAGAGCAGATGCGCCGGTGGCGGATATATGAAGAAGAGATGAGCAGACGCGAGCGGGAGAACCCAGGGAAGCCGAGCAATAAGCGCGGGATTCAATGGCTGAAGGGCCGCGATGGCGAGATATGGGTCTGGGTGATGGGCGAGCATAAGGACGATCCATCCATCGAGGAGATCATCGAGACTGAAGCCAAGCGCAAGGCTCGAGAGATCGCGGAATATGAGGCTTTGGTCGACATGCGTGCGGATGATAATATAGCCGCTGGCGATTTGGACGAAAATAATTTGAAGAATGAGCTTTCCAAGATGAGCTTATCTGATGGTAATAGTCTACGACCGTTGACTAATGGGACTCAGGTGAGCTTTTGGCTTTTCAACATCCTCAATTAACATTTTGAACAAGTTGGTACCTTCAGGCTTCAAACCTATCCCTCTATGACGACGCCATGCACGCCCAAGCCAACATCCCCGAACCTCAGAAGCCCATTGTCTCCACACCTCAACAAATTTCATATTTCCCGTCATATGAAGATACACAAGCCAAAAGTCCCCCAGCATCGGCAAGACTACCCACTGTCCAACCTGTCAATGGCACTTCAACAGCCGCTCCAACTCCGCCCAAGAAGCCTGTACCCCCTCCAGTGCCTTCTCGACCTGCCCATCTCCAGAAGAAGCCTGAACCCCTTCCCAATGGCGACTACATCCAGACTATCCGCTCATACACTCCGGGTCGTGAGCCTATCTCCGTTCCTGTTTCTCAGAATGTTCCCATTACGAGTACTGCATCCCAGAATGTCCAGAAGCCCATTTCAACTGTACCCCTTCCCTTATCAACCAATGGCCCGCTACGTCCTCCCATGCAAGAGCGTCCTCCAATGCAAGAGGTCATCGCCAACAAGCCAGTAACCCCGGAAGATGTCAAATTCAGGACTAACGCCCGTGCATTGAGTGTATCACCAGCCGAAATTGAGAAGCGTCAGAGTGAGATCTTCGAACGCATGATGGAGGAGCACGACCGGCTACAAAAGGAGGCCGATGCCGAAGAAGAGCGTCGTCGTCGTGATTTCGCCGAGCAAGGTAGTTATTTTTTAATTTGGCTGTTTTAATTTTGCTTTTTCTACTTTTACTTGTTTTCTTGCTAGACCGTTCCGCATTTTTAGAACGCCGTGCTCGCGAAGCCGAAACAAAAATCCGCGTTATCGCTCAACGTGCTCGAGATCAGTACGCACGATCAATGCGTACTTCCGATTCACTACTTCCGGCTTTGAATGATACCAGTGCTTCATCTTTAAAAGAAGCTATAAAACGGATTCGCCCTCCGAAGCCGGGATCACGCCAGGCGATTGTCAAGTGGTACGTAGAAGTTGAGATGCCGAAGGGTACTGGCTTTGATCCAAAGACGAATACACCTGCTCGATGGTTCCATGGTGAGTCTAATTGGCTATCTTTTCGACTTTTAATGACCGTAAATGTTACAGGTATCATCTCCCGCGACACCACCGAAAGCATACTCGCCGAAAAGCCTCCAGGATCCTTCATCGTTCGTGTTTCCGAAAAAATATGGGGATACACCATCTCATACGTAAATTCCGAGCATGTTATCAAGCACTTCCTCGTGGAAACTATACCAGACGGGTATCAATTCCTTGGCACGAATCAATTCGTTCATAAGACACTGTATGACTTGGTTCTCTATCACGAGGTAAGCTTTTCTTAACTAACCACTTCTTTGTTTCACTTCTCTAATAATCGGCCTTCCAGACCGCGCCCATAACTGCAAAGGGTAAAGAAATTCTTCGCTTACCGATTGGACAAAGTGATATAAACGCGCCTGACTACGCCGATCTCATTGATGCAGCATCTTTTGCTCCCTTCCGTTCAAATGCTTACCGAAGGTTCTAAACATCGGCGAGCCGGACGTTGACTGTGCTATGACTGATCAGGTCATACGCTTTTTGTACTGATTTTCACTTCAAAAATCAGCGGTGATTCGTTTTTTGTATTTTCCCTCTAACTCACATAGTGCCTTTTGACACCAGATTTTATATTGAACATCTTTCGGGTTTCTAGTTTGTCTCACCTTTGCATAATTGAAGAGTTTGTATGCTTTTTTTGGCTGCCATTGAGGCGCACGGATTCAGTTGCAATGATTTTCTGTACTTTTTTGTCTTGACTTTTTGTCTTTGACGTTATTGTTATTTTGTATACTTGATTAATAAAATTATTGAAATTGGGCGTGATGGGGATTGATAAGCACCTGTCTTTAAACATTGGTGAACCTGGTCTATGCCACAGCTTTTCGCTCTCTCTTTCTTAAAGTTGATTTCAAATTTGTGGCTAATAGAAGTTACATTTAAGTTAAGCCATGTCGAACGTGTTGCCTGAAGGTTGTCTCCCTCGCTTTTTCAAGGGAAAGGTGGAAAAGGGCTTCGGTCGCGGTGGCAAGGACCTCAACTGTCCCACTGGTAAGTTCTCCCTGTACCCTTATCAGACCACGTTGTCTCTTATCAATCACCTGTGAAAAACTAACCTACGCAATTTTCAGCGAACCTTGATGAGTCTGCTTTGGGCTATTTTGGATCACCCTTCGTCGATCAGGGCGTTTTTGCCGGATGGGCTAGGGTGGATAAGGGGCCTCTGTACCCGATGATCATGTCTTTAGGCTACAACGCCACCTATGGCAAGGATAATAAAAAGACTGTAGTAAGTTGACCATATTTTGATAACTTATTGACTGATAATAGTGGTTGCTATTTTCAGGAAGTCCACATTTTACACAACTTCGATAAAGACTTCTACGGAAGCCATGTAACTGCGGTAGCGACGGATTTTATTCGGGATATGGTGAAATTTAACAGTATCGGTAAGTTTAACTTATCTTATTGGATTTTAAAACGTCAATATTCGCATTTCAGATGAACTAAAAGCCAAGATCGCGCAGGACAAGGGTGACGCCAATACAGTTTTAAGCCCAGTGGACAACGAGAAATATCTGAAGCACCCTTTTTTCGCTGAAAACAACAACGAGGGCAGTCAGAAGTCAGCCTTATAAACCAAAGGGTATTTGTTGTGTTTTGTTTTGTTTGTGATTTCACTTCCGCCAAAAATTGTGATGTTGTTGTTTTAACATTTGTGTAAAGAGAGAAAGACAGAGCTTATTATAAAGTAATATTTATTTTTGCGGTTTTCAAAAGTCAAACACAGAATATATGGGATGTGGAACTTTGTAGAAAAAACAATACTTTACTTGATCAAAGCACGGGTCTGGACGGTCACACACGTCTTGTCACCAGTGACAGTATCTGTGATGATCTGTTCAAGCTGGTAGGGGGCATCGTTGGTCAACAGGGAGATGATCTGGTCATACTTAGTGAAGTCAACGGTGACATTCAAGATGCCGTTGCCAGTGGGGATCGGGCAGGGGATGCCATTTTCGCAGCCGTTCATGTTGTCAAGAAGGCCGAAGGTGGGGAGCTCATGCCAGTTGCAGCCAGTCCAGCCGCCCCAGGTCGACAGCTTCATGGTAAGAGACAATGTGGTGTAAGGGGCAGCAGCATTGTTGGTCAAATTCAGCTTAACGTACAGAGGCGCGGAGAGATGGACTGGGTATTCCGGGTTGCCGGCGCCATCAAAAGCCTGCAAATCATAGGCGACGGTGTTGCCAGTGCAGGATTGGAACCAATGAAGAGCAGTTTCGGTACCGTTGGGGAATTTATCACATCCCTGACAGACGGCGATGAAAGCGAGGACAGCAGCGACAGTGCGGAACATTATTGATGCTTTTGGAAGCTGAATTGCAAGCCGAATGATGTTACAACTTAGCACCGGTGGCTTTTAAGTAATTTTAAAAACGGATGTCAGCACAGGACGAACTGTACGCCCGTCAGATAGACAAGCACATTCCATTTGATAAGCATGCCCCACCTTTTTTTAACATAGTTAGATTGATGATGCCATTAATTGGACTCGCCCGAATGATGCGCTAATGTTGCATTATCTTTCCATGCTCAAACCGCGTGTTGACATGGCCATAAACAGTACAAAAAGCAAGGACGCTTACTGCGGACTTTGCACAAAGCTTACGTAGTAACACCGATAAGGTTGAAAACGGAACAATTGATATAGGCAACGTGATCTATTGTGAGGTCAGCTACATTGAAAGTAGGGTATGCAGCGCTAATTATTTTTGGTAAAAAAAGGTCAAAGTGCGGCGGTGGGTTACCGGAACAAAAAACATTTTGACGGAACTTGTAGCATAGTCTTGTTTATACTTTTGTTTATACTTCATAGCTACAAAGGTTAATATTAATTGGTTTTTAAAATTTTTGCTAGCAGATGTTTTATCGTTGTTTGTGCATCGAAAAAGGCGAAAAAAACACTGATTCTTTTAAAAAACATTACTTTATCCACGACAATAAACAGAAATTGCAATAAACCAACAAACAACAAAAAATTTCAAAAGGTAAAAACGTTGTACTCATGGAGAGCGACAAAAAGACGCCGAAAACGTTCCCAAAAATTCTCTTGATTGAACTCAACGAGATCGTTTGTGGCCGCTTCCCAGTCATAGAGCTCGATCATTGGAATTTTGGGCTTCTTTTCAGCGACAATCTTCCTAATACGGGCGTTAATCTGCTTAACGCTTTCGGTGGGATACTGCATTCCGTTCATGATCAGCGGAACGGTCAAAACAATGACCGTTGGAGGCGCAGATGTGACTTCGACGGTACCGCTGCGAGATCCGTTGCACTGGAACACTGTATACGACGAAGCAAACGTGGTCTCATACATTGCGAAGAAACTGTTGTAGAAGTTGAGCAGCTCCTGAAAAGGTAAGGTGTTATGCAGGTTCGATGAAAACAGTTTACAAACAACTTACGTTTTCTGCGGTAGCGAAATCTTTAAAACGAAGACAGAATTCCAGGCCGACGGAAACAACAAATGCTCGCAAGATACGGTTCGTTGTTGGAAAAGTTTCAAGGGTCGTATTCAACACGCTGAAATTGAATTCAGATAAGAGAAAAACGAATCGCATATGAGTTACCTCCAGTAAGAAGGATAATCAATTGAAAGCTGAGCAGTGTTCGGCATACATTGACGCTTGCTGAACAGCGAAATGTCCGAAATGAAAACCGATGAAATGCGCTCTGCACGTGGATAACTTGCGTCGCAACGGCGTAATTGTCCTTCACAAAGCCCATTCACATAGTGCATGTTGGTCATTCCAATGTTTCGCCATTCTGCACTTGAGATAACCTGAAAATTGAACGTAAGACAGTGGCAGACATTTAAGTTTCACTTACTGAAGGCCAATTATCAATGTAACAGCTGCCGAAGCTAGTAAATGTTCGCGGTGGGGCGTCCGGATTTGCGGGTTTGTCATCACGGGACAACTAAATAGGACAGTTTAGGAGAATAAGTGTCAAAATGATAACTTACATCAGCAATGATAGCATTTTGCAGGAAGTTCTCAAATTGAGAAGAAGTTTGGGGCGTTATGGTGTTGTATCGTGTAGATTGCCTCCTGTCGCCAGATTCTTTGTCATCGGTGATCTGTTGCGTATTGTTTTCGGCTTCTTCATACTCTCGTTCAAGCAAAAGCGTAGTGTCGGCCGGAGTGGCATTCAAGCTCGGGCTCAGAAGAGAAGAGCTGAACCGGAGGCTAGCAGCATCGGCCAGTAGATTAGAATGGATGGCATGGGCATCAGGAGATTCGGCAACGATGTAGCCGGTGGTCACTGATTTCCGGGATTCGCCTCCTTCCTGCGACTCATCGATGCCTGATGAAGACCCATCGCCGTCAATTTCCGTATCGTCATCGCTGCTCGCCGTGTTGTTGATGTAAAGAGCATAGCTCTCGTCGGCGACGTCTTTCTTTGGGTAGAGATGTGGCGAATCGTTTGAGCCCTGTTGTTCGAGCGAGCCATCGAGATGCTGTTTCTTATCGGCCATCTGTCGTTCTTCGTCCTTCTTTTGACGCCAGAGTTCTAACGCAGCGACTTCGGCAACAAACTTGCATGTCGGGTTTTCAATTTCGTCATCGACTGCAAAATTATACATCACAATTGTTTCTTAAAACTTCGAGAATGTAGTAAACATACCCCAATCTCGGAGTCTTGCCACTTCCAGAGCCAGCTCAGCCGCTTCAGCCTCTTTCTCCTTCACATGTTGCTTCGTGCGAGCCAGTTGTTCTTCCTTCTTCTTCAAGGCCTTCACCCACGGAGCATCGTTGTACTTCTCGACCATTTCCTGGTTTGATGCAACCTGTTCAGCGTGACTTTCATGGAGAAGTTGTCGGATACTTTGAAGCTGAAAATATATATATTATTGTCTGTATTGACATTTCAACCAAGTCAAAACCTACTCGTTCAGTTTCCTCGACCTTCGACCCAATCATCAGCGATCCTTGAGCTTGTAGTTTGAGGTAGTCTTCTCTAGCGGAAGTCGCCTGGTCCGAAGCAGCCTCCACAAGCAAGCGCAAGATGTCTCGTCGCTTAATGAGCTCCTGCTCCTCCTTTTTTCGACGTTCCTGCTCAAGGGCGGCCTTCTGGGCGGCCTGCTCCCATACTGAAACGAAACAACGAAATGAATATAAAAACAATGAAGAAACGAAGCAAACAAATCTACCTGCTTCCATAGCACCAACAGCTTCGAGTTCAATCAAAAGCTTGGCTTTCTCCTGCTCTAAAAACCAACGTTTAACGATAATCAAGCACCAGGGTAGTTATCTATATCCTTACCGAGTTCGGCACGACGAATGGCATCCATTTTTGATAACAAGATAACAAAAAATAGGTGGAAAAGTGGAAAGAAAAACAACGAATATTCGAATGCTTGCGGCGAGCACACATTCGTGGTAGGACACAAAATGGGGCGCCTCGGTGTGCAACATGAATAAATCAAGCTTACAGTACTTTGGCATTGATAATGTTAATTTTTCCTCTTTATGATGCCAACATAATAAAATACACACTTTTAGGTACAATGTGGTTTCTGTTTGGTGCTATTTATTTCTAACTTCCGGGTCAAAAAGCTGGTTAGGGTTATCTGGCACTCTTCACCGGTGCCGTTTTAACCGGCATTGCACTTATGTTTGTTTTAAAATCTATATTTATGTTTACAACGCACAAAAACTTGTTAAAATGACGTGTTGTTTGATAATGACGCATATCGTGTAACATTTATGAACCAATCTTCCAAAACAAGCAGATAACAAAACATAAAACCCAAAAATCAGTTAATACGCCGGCGACGATAAGACGCAAATCCACCAACACCCGTCCCGTCTTGCTTGGCCCGATCCGCATCAATGACAGCGTCAAAGAACTTGTTGATTACCATGTTTTCGCTGGAACCGTTGAGCAGTGGCTTTCGGCAGTCAAGGCTGACGGTGTAAAAGTTTTGTTGAAGGCGTAGTTTGTGAAGGCGAGATTCAGCTCGAGCGCGTTGCGGATACTCGTCAAAGTGGCTGGCTGAAATGAGTACATAGACAAATCAAATGGTAAAAGAGGCGAAACTGACCAACAACCAATGTAGGAATCGGCTGGCTATACTCAACATCTGAAGCATAAAGTACCGGCATCTTGGGATCGGTCATCTTCCGATGATCGTAGGCATTCTCATACAACAGATTTGCCCATTGTACAAGATTCTCCTCGCTTCGCATATTACTCAGATCGTGCATGAGGACCAAGCCAACGGCATCTTCCATGAACAGCTCGCGGGCAGTTCGACGGTGAACATTACGGCCCCCAATGTCCCAGAGTTCGACGACTTCAGGGCAGTCCCGTGTAGTGCCAGCGGCGTATTGATGGTAGAACAACTCGATTTGACATCCGACTGTGCTCTCAGACTTGTTTCGGGGGCGGTTGCACAACGTGGAGACCAAAGTTGACTTGCCGACGCCGGTATCGCCGAGGAGGATCACCTTGTTTGGCATGGTTTATACTTTGAGGATCTGAAATGGTCAATTTGAGTCAAATGTGTTGTGGGATATAAGTAAACACACCTTAAGCTTCACAGAGCAACTAGCACAATCAAAGTACGCAAAATCGATGATCAAATCGAGGTCTTCACTCTCAATGAGGTACGAATCTCCGCAGCAACGGCAAGAGGGCAAGGATTCAAGCAAGTTATCGCCGGTTTGACACGTGGTATCCCAATCGAACTCGTCCACAATCCCGAAAACGTCGTCAGCACGGATGAGTTGCTCCTTGAGCCACGCGTCGTATTCTTTCCGCTTAGAAGGATCGCTAAAACGCATACGTTGGTCAACGTCCCAAAAAAGGAATGCAAAACAACTTGCCGTAGAACTTCGTAAGCCTTCTGGAGCAAGTTAAAGTGATCCAAGTCACTGGCGCCCTTGTCTGGATGTGAAACCCGCAAACAAGCGAAATAAGCCTGTTTCAACTCGTTTTGCGTGGCCGTTCCAGTAGTCTCGAGGAGGTCGTAATAGGATTTCATCCACCTGAACTTCAAACTAAAAACTTCATCCATTCAACTCTCAAAAGCATTTTCACAAGGAAATCCTTTCTCCAAATGTATCCAACAAATAGACAAATCAAATTTATTATCTATTATTAAGTGTTGACATAAGTAATAAGTTAAAGCACACACAAAACCACGAATTATCGAACCTATGTTTAATCTGGGATTTCAATCGAGCTGGGACCAGGTAAACCCCACATGTTGTTGCTTTTTTCTTCTAATCTCAGCATTCGAACTTCTTCTGAAGTAGCAGACGGTGAAGGCGACGAAGTTCCAAGCGTCACAATGTGAATGTGACGGGGGTTGGGTCGTGGAACACGTGAATCGACTGCGTCATTGCCGAACTTGTAGCTGATATTAGCGTACTGTTGCAGGCACGGGAAGTTCTCGAACACAAAATTGCAGAACGGTTTCCGCATGCCGAACCACCAGGTGTTACCGGACTTGGAGCCAAAAGACATTGTTAGTGAAAATAAGAAGAAAACGATTAGTGGGAAAAAGACGGCTAGGAAGGGTACATCATTCGCGTAGATGTCAGGGAATTCCGTCGCATCGAGTTTGCCGCAAAGCATAACAAAGAAAACAAGTAGTGGAATTGTTAGTAGGAGGTGAGATAAAGCACTGGCGAGGTGTGATCGACGGTTAGTGTTGATAAATTGTGAAGATCGACTTAAAAAGATCGCCAAAATAAGAGAATAGAAAGCGCCGATGAAGCATAATGAGAACATGACCCATGTCGGGACGAAGACGATGGTCCAGCTCCAATTGAGGGCGCCATCCAGTTTAAACGCAATAAACACAAACTGAATTATGTTGATGGAGAAAAGAAGCTCAAACTGAAACGAACTCGTCTTCAAAATCTTGAAAATGCTAAAACCAACCTCAAAAGTCTTATCATGCCGAATCGACCATATCGACACAATCATGGCAAGAAAACTTTCCGCGAAAAGCGGTATGAAAACGACGAGCCAGGAGACGGCCACGCCTTCAGCTGAAGCACCTATTTCCAGCTTGTAGCAGACCAGAACTTGGAACATGATAAGGATGATATGCTCCAGAAAGCAGAAGAACATGGCATAGAAGTCATTGCGCACTGGGAAGTCGGTACGGGCGGGAGGCTGGATAAGAAAGCTGACTAGACCCACGAAGAACCCAACGAAGGTGATGATATCAAGAATCCATAGCGGAGCGAAGACGAAGACGTAGCTGAATGGGAAGTACCCATCGAGCTTAAGGGCGATGAGGAAGGAGAAAAAGAAGAGCCATAAATAGATTACGAATTTTCTGAAAAATGGTGAATGAATGAACTGGGTGGGGGTTACTGTATCGATGGAACTTACGAAGCGTTAAACTCGCTCAAAAATGAGCGGCAATTCAACTCGATCATACGTCATACGCTCGCCAGGATTCTAAAACACATTTGTATAATGCAATGTTTTAAGCTGTGAACAAATCAATATCAAATGGCCAAACAACCAAGTAAAAACTCTCAAAAACAACTAAATAGGTACAAATTTATTCGTATGCAAAATGTAAAACTGATATTTTTAAGGCTCAAAAAGTGATAAGGCGAGTAAGTAGAGATCCGCATTATATTGCTGATTAGCGTGATAATTTAAGTAACAAATTCATTTACAGGTATATGTAGCCATTTGAGGTGTCTGATTCAGTCTTCCATATCGACCCATAAGAATATTTCACCGAACTTGCGCATGACCCATGGGAAAGCGATGTCCGCGTAGACGAGGATGGCCACAAGTAGAATTGAAGTGTAGACGATAAACTGAAATGGGTATTTCTTCAAAATTCTTTTATATTTGGCTTTCGTCGACTGAAAAAAAGAAAACAGCCGAAATACAGATAAAAAGTTTAATTGCATATAAAAACCAACCTTTAATGAATACATGAGAGTCGTAATGAGCGTCCAGACAACAGGCGTCATAACAATAACACTCTTATAGAATCCAAAGATCGCGAATGCTGGCATTGTTGCCACGATCACGACGGCAAACATCAACGAAATGGCGAGCTTCGATGAAATGACCTTCGCGATCATGGTTTCTGGTCGGTGAAACTACCTAAAACATTGAAGTACATACAATGGGGGTTGATAGGGTCGGAAGCATCGCGTCTAGCCAGCACGGACGAAAAACAAATATGTTTACGACTACCATCAGTTCGAAAAAAGGTAATAAACTGTTAGTTGTGGTGTGTCACAATCGCGATTTTAGCGTTTTTGGAAATTCCTTTCGTTCTTTTTTTAAAAAGCATATATACTTACGTCATTTCCTATCGCGATCTTTGCACGTGCAACAACCTGTGTTTCGTAACGGCGACGACGATGAAATAGTCGTTCATTTGGTTAGTTGGTAATGAATGAAACTAGGCTGGTCGGGGGCACAATGGGCGCACATGCACGAGCGGGTCTTGCTAGCGGCGGAGTCAAATAAAAACTCACAAACGTTCATTTAACGCAGGTTGCTCCGACCTGCAAGGACTAGCTGGCCAGGGTTGACGCACTTGTTAGAGCAACTTCATGGCTTCCGGAACACGAGAAGCTCATTCTCGAGTACATCTTTTGCGCGAACGTTCGGTCCAGGTCCATCCATCGATGCAAGCCTTGGACGTCCTCCGAAAAAGCGACATGTGCAGCGTGCCGTCGTTTTCCATATAGGACCGGCGTCGTTTTATGGGGCGTTCGCGGCCCCACTCGGTCATGCTTGCATCGACTGTCGCTTGTGTTTTTTGTTTTTCGATTTCGCCTGCGGCATTGCCTTTGTATCTCGCTATTGCTCTCAAGTCTTACCACATTCACGTGCTCACATTCCAATTCCTCGACACTTATAGGCTTGGAGAATGGAATCGTTGATTCCTGTCATCAGCAAGCTTCAGGATGTCTTCGCCACCATCGGCTATCGCGAGGCGGAGGTTCAGCTTCCACAAATCGTGGTTGTCGGATCTCAAGTAAGTGCTTTTATTTCTCTAAACTAGTATTCCCTGTCCCTTGACTATTTTGTTTTTGTCGTCACTGCTCATTGAATGATCTTTTTCAGTCGGCTGGTAAGAGTTCAGTGATTGAGGGCATAGTCGGCCGCGACTTTTTGCCCCGAGGCACGGGCATTGTCACGCGAAGGCCATTGTTGCTGCATTTGATTCATGTGCCTCTGGATGATGCCAAGAGGAATACTAATCCACGTGAGTGACAAAGTAGCAAAGTTGGAAGCATTTTATATAAAAATTACTTCATTTCAGTCTTCAAAACCGGCGATTGGGCCCAGTTCGAACACCTCCCCGATGAGATCTTCACTGATTTTGAAAAGGTCCGCGAGGAGATTGAAAACGAGACAAACCGCCTTTCCGGCAGCAATAAAGGCATTTCCGTCGAGCCTATTAACCTCAAGATTTTCTCAGCCAAGGTCGTCAATCTGTCCCTCATTGACCTTCCTGGGATTACAAAAGTGCCTGTTGGGGATCAGCCTGCCGATATTGAGGTAACTAATTTCTAAAAAACAAACAGTTTTATATATCCCATTTCCAGGCGACCATCCGTGACATGATCTACTCGTACATTTCGAACCCTAATTCCCTCATTCTTGCTGTTACGCCTGCCAATCAAGATTTCGCAACCTCAGAACCGCTCAAACTTGCCAAGGAAGTCGACAAGGAAGGCAACCGGACCCTCTGTGTTTTGACCAAACTCGACCTGATGGACCATGGTACCGATGCTATGGATGTGCTCATGGGCAAGCTTGTTCCCGTCAAATTAGGCATTATTGGTGTTGTCAATCGGTCTCAAGCTGACATCAAGAGCAACAAGACCATTGAAGAATGTTTGAAGGATGAAGTTACGTTCCTTCATAAGAAGTATCCGACTATGGCTAGCAAGAATGGTATTCAGTTTTTGGCTAAAACTTTGAATCGGGTCAGTGTTTTCTTGCTTCAACTGGGCAATTTTAATAATTTTTATTTCAGTTGTTGATGCACCACATTCGCGAGTGCCTTCCCCAGCTCAAACTCCGCGTAGGCACTCTCGCTGCCCAGTGCCAATCGCTTCTCCATTCCTACGGCGAAGCTGTCGTCGACAAGAACCGTACCCTTCTCCAGATAATCACCCATTTCGCCAATGCCTATACCTCGACGATTGATGGAACCGCGAAGAACATAGAAACGTCCGAACTTTGCGGCGGTGCTCGAATCGGCTACATTTTCCACGATACCTTCGGAACTGTCCTCGAGAAGATTGACCCCATGGGCGGGCTATCGACCCTCGAAATACTGACTGCCATTCGCAATGCTACGGGTCCTCGTCCTGCGCTCTTCGTGCCTGAAGTAAGCTTCGAACTGCTTGTTAAGCGCCAGATTCGCCGCCTCGAAGAACCGAGTCTGAATTGTGTCGATTTGGTCTATGAAGAGCTGCTTCGCATTGTTCAACATTGCGGAATTGAGATTCAACAAGAAATGCAGCGATTCCCTCGTCTCTATGAACGCATCAACGAGGTTGTCTCCAGTGTTCTCAGCAGTCGAATTGCTCCGACGAAAGAGTTTGTCGCTAACTTGGTCGAGATTCAATTGGCTTACATTAACACAAAGCACCCCGAATTCACCGATGCTGCCTTGGTGAACATGTTGAAAGAGGCCGATTTCCCGGCGGAGGAACAGTTCAAGAAGAATGCGCTTGATGTAAGTTTAGCATGCTTTTTGGAAGGTATCTAATGGTCGTCTCAGGTTTTCCAGCCGAAACTCCAGCCCGACATTGTCAACAACGTGACCCCCAGTGTCAGCCTCACATCGACCTCTTCCAGCAGCGGCGAATCCATTGCCGCCGCCCCGATTCCACAGCCCCCGAAGGACGGCAAAGAAAGCAATTCCTACATTGGCTCATGGCTCTTCAACAGAAACGTTCCCGTGGAGAACGCTGAAGTCGGCAGGAATGGCGTCACTTCACCGATGTCCACGCAAGCTGTTGAAAATACGTTGACGCGCAATCTGACGCCTCGTGAGAAGAGGGATTCAGGCATTGTTGGTAAGTTGAACGACATTCTTCATCAAACTGATTGATAAAATTCCTCGCTTTCAGAACGCTTGATTCGCGGGTACTTCCTCATCGTGCGCAAGATTGTCCAAGATATGGTGCCGAAGGCTGTTATGAAGTTCCTTGTCAATTACGTCCGTGATAACCTGCAGAGTGAGCTTGTCCGTCAACTGTACAACAGCGAAAGCATCGACGGCCTCCTTTCTGAGAGTGATCTTATGGCTCAACGCCGCAAGGAAGCCGCCGAAATGTTGGATGCTCTTAACAAAGCGAACAATGTGATTAGTGAGATTCGTGAAACCCATATTTGGTAGACGCATTTGTTTGTTCTTAGTTTTTTCCAGCTCTGTTTAACTTTGTAGCTTTTTATTGATTTGTGCAGCGTTTCAACAACCAAGATTTTTTTCGGTCTCATACAAACTGTTAATCGGTGACTTTTCTGATCGGTCTTGATTGATTTGATGTTTTACATTATGTATCTGCTTGTGTCGTAAGATTGTTTCATAAATGCCATATGGTACGCGTGTAAGGAATGGTTTATTTTGTGTGTTTTACATATTAATAATATGATGAGATCAAGTTTGAGTTGAATATAGGTTAATGTTTTCGGCTGGAATGTCTGGTACAATATAGTAAGCGATTCAATAAGCGAGTATAATATGCTGCGTTTTGTATAAGTTTAGTTTTTAAATTTACATTTACAAGTCCACCAGAAGCATTTCAGCACCCTCTGATCTGAAGTGTTGCAACAACTCGGGTTCAATTTCAACACCTTTTTGTGCAGATTTGTCGGATGAATCTGTCGTCTTTGCGGTTAGCCATTCGGTGGGAATCAAATCTTTGAGCAAGTTATCAGCCTCATCTGCTGCCGCTGGCAAGTCCCAATTAGTCTCCGGCCAGGGGTTATTATCGTCTTCAGTTTGCACAAAGTCCAAGTCAATCAAGTTTTCTTCCGTCACTGGTTTCTCTACAACCAACCCATCTTCTTCGGATTCAGTAGGATCTTCCATGGCTTCCTCAGCATCGTCATCTGGCGGCCATGTTGCCCTCGCACGCGTGTTCCGCCAGTGATTGATAGACATAGGCTGCTTCGGAGGCGCATCAGTTTCAATCGAATCCTGCACGACCAATTGATCACGCTTTTCCGCTTCCACTCCCAAATGACGCATAATGCCATAGATTTCATTGTCCACATGTTCTTTGTTGATAACGATCCCCATAAATTCACCGCTAAACGCATTTCGAAGAACTTTTCTACAGTTGGCGTTGACATCACGCATCGCTGAGATCAGTTGCCGTAATTGAGAAGGCAAGTCGCTAACTGTAATTTTTAAATTTGCAAAACACTAATTAATTGTTTTTCAAATGTTAAAAATTACTTTGTTTCTCATCCAATAGTTGGATTTTGATTTGCACATGGTTCCGCATGTCGATGAATTTGGACCGACTGCTTTCACGGCACTTCAACATGACGCGATATTCGTAATTGCCAGTCTCCATTCTTCCCGGATATTCATTGTATTCGGCCATTTCAACTTCTTCGTCTTCCATTTCTTTGATCTTGAGACAGTAGGAAAGGTACTCAAATTTGGCATTCATGTACTTGCTGAGTGATAAGCGTACATCAGGAATTGCGTTTTTAACGTAGCTTTGTATACTGTCGATCACTTTTTCGACCTATAATTTCTCATTAGCGTTAAAACGTCATGTTTGGACATACTTGGGTGACAAATTGAGTGTTTTCTTTGTGGAGGGCGCTCTGAATATCGGCGTATTGTGTAAAAAAGTTGACGCACTCTGGTGATAACTCGCGGACGGCAATTTGGCCAAAGAGTGCACCAAGTTCTAAATATTTGACTGTTAAATTAAAATAATTCTATATTTTGGTTACCATTTTGAGTTTCACTGCAGTTGGCATGACACCGTAACAATCGTTGCAGTTTTTCGTGTAATTTTTTGTAAAAGTTTTCATTAGCATCGAGTCGTTCTAGCAGTTTTTGCAAAACATCATTACATAAAACTGCGCGGGACAGCCCCAAGGCATCTGCCGTCTTTGGTTCAATTGATTCGACGACCCAGTGTTTTATCTTTTTGAAAAGAATGTCCAATGTACGCCCACGCTCGGGATCGACGTGGATACGGTTGAATGATAAGCGGACTGGGCCTAAATGAACAATCGTAAAGTTAACTTTCAGTTGAAACAGTTTTGATAAACTCACTTGAACTTTTGCGAATAAGGTTAGCTACAGCCGCTTTATCCGATCCGCGCACGCTTATCCCATTTACAGCTACAATCTCGTCGCCAACACTAATCTTACCATCGGCCGCACACGGTGAGCCATCAAAAACTTGAACGACGTATATACAATTGCAAATAGGTGCACCACCACCGATACCAATGCCAATGTGGCCTTTGTTCGGGTCTTTATGAAGCTCGGTTAAATCCGGGATAAGCCTCACGCCCTCAGGCGTGGCTGCCATAGCTTAATTAATCTTAAAAAAGTTATTTGGTTACGTGGTTCTTGCAAAACGCTAGCACAACTGCCACGAAAATCGATTATGTCAGTGGCACAAAGGAGCAGGGCATGAGCTTGGCTGACGTTCCGGAAGAAAGGGGGCCCTTTGCCCGAGGCGTTCTGTTCCAAAAAAACGCAATAAAACACACTTGGGCTATCAATGTCAGTTCTTGACAGGTATATGGGCCAGGCATTACTTATCATGGGAACGCATTACGGTACCAGATTTGATTTTTCTCGCAAATGACCGGAAATGGCCTGAGGCAGTCGAGAGAGGTCGCCAAATGTTCCCGCCACGAGAGTGTACGCGCAAACCCATCGAACGGCTGTGCAACTGCTATCACCCAGGATCGCACACACAATAGACGATCTCTCCGATCTTCTACTGTGTGCAACTGCGATTAAACCACTCAATTGTGCGGTTAAACCACTATATAGTGTTATGCACATTAAGGTGAAAACTGCGCGTACGACACACCGAAAATGCGCATAATACACGCGGACGCAATAGTTTTTTTCACCCAGTAGATGATTTCTGCGATCGTCTACTGTGTGCAAGCGATCATCTATTGTGTGTGCGATCCAGGGTGATCCCATCCCGTCTTTGGGGACTCGTATCATTTGCGCATTTCCGTTTTCGAGCCTCGTTGTCCTCATTACGTCTTCGACGCTTCTTCCCATTTGACAGGGCACTTTACTAGCCTGCTGTGCATGTCCAGCTAGCATGAATGTTGCACAAGTTCAGCGGTATGTGCGACGATTTGCGGACGCCCCACTGCCACGAAATGTAAACCGTCGAGTTGTTCTGACCGCCAGTGTCGTCGTTTTATTTTTCTTTTACCTCTTCCTGTACACCCGAGTACCGCCAAAGGCTACACCGGCCCAAGTCTGCGTTGCTGATCAATTTGTGAAGGAATTTGGCCACGAGATTGATCCACTGGCGGCGAGTGACCATGTCTCCTTCATCGGCAATGGATATATCGGGATGGACGTGTCGGGAAACAGCGACCTTCTGCTTCGAACCAATTCCACTGGGCCATTCACCTTCCTGACTGGCTTTAAGCCCCTGGTACAGCTGAAACTGCCCTTCGGCGAAAATAAGGCCCTTCATTATGTGACCGATACTACTAATGGCATGTCAAAAGCTGTCCGATGCTCACATGTGGTAGGTTCATATATAATATTTGCTAATTAAGCTACTTACACCGTTCTATTCCAGGATGAAAAGTGTATTTGCCTCTATGAATTCGTCTATGCTCATCGATCTCGCCCGAATGTTTTGATCCAGGACATCAAGCTGTCCAATCCATCGGTTAGTAGCTTATTACACATTTTAAAACTTTAATGATACAATTCCAGACTGATGCTCTCAACATTGAATTCTCGCGATCCATCGGTCCTGATTGGCACGAAGAAACCGGCCTCGCAGCTCCAGTTTACTACAAAGTGGTTTATCAGAATAACCAGCAAGTTGGAGTCGCTGTTGCTTGTTCGCTGCTTCCTCGTGAAGTCGTTGTTCATCCAAAACGGTAAAATTCCATCTGATTTACAATAGGTCGTTTTTACCAGACTAGTTTGTAGAGAAGAATCCTACCGTTTCCTTTGCGTTCTTGAACACGCTCCATTCACCGGGGATCTGGATACGACCAAACGCCAGGCTGTTGCTAATGTGCTTACACGCTTTACTGATGTAAATGCCCTCCATTACAATCGTGTTGATATTGAGCATAAGGAAGCGTGGGCTGAGGTTAGTTTGATCATTCATTTTGGTATTGAAGCCAGTTTTAATCTTATGATTTCAGCTAAACAAAGCCAGCTTCAACATTTCTGAATCCAAAGCCCCGAACGCGCTGAATACCAAACAGATTTCCCTGACCAAGCATGCTCTTTTGAGCTCCGTCCGTGCGCCGTTGGTTGAGCGAGGTGCTGATGCTAATGTTATTATTGTGAGTTTTGTTTTGACTTAATTTGACCATTTTTACTGATTACGCTTTTAGGAATCGAAGAAACTGGCCCTTCGCTCCGAACTGTGCTACCAAGGCCACTCCACCCTTCTGACTCCATCCAAGCTCTGGCAGGATTGGAACACTCTCGCCGACGTCTTCAACACCGTCGACATCTGGCTTCTCACCCTCAAACACCGTGGCTGTATGCATCTCGTCGAATCCGGTGCCCATGGCATTTCCCAAGCCTTCCTGCTCTCTTTGACTGCCGGAACCTTCACCCACCATCACATGGAATTCACACTCGACCCCACCGACGACCTTCATCGTGAACTAGTAGTCAATGGCCTTGAATTCTCGCCGAATGTCCATATTTCGCTCGATTTCGTGCTTGATTCCGAGTACCGACCTCTCGTCCGTCTTTCGAGTCATTCTGCCGCGGTTCCATTGTTCGCCTGCTCAGCTGGATGTACCACAGGACCATTTGCTCTCACCAAAGTGCCTCAGGAGATCACCCTCAAGGTTACCAAGCCACCGTCGCCGATTCTTTTCATCTCTGCTGACAAGGAAAAGCTCAGCAATCTCCGCCACACGCTTCATGTCAGCGAAGTCGTCGATGCCCCGAAGCACCTTCCTGCCGCCATCCAGCGTCACACAGTCGGCGACGAGACTGGTTTGCCAACAGTTTTCTGGATTATTTTTGGAACTATCGTCGCCGGCTTCCATCTCTTTTTAGCCAAGTTAATTTATTCCGAATGGAAAAACGCTTCCGATATGCCTTACGCTAAATTTTCCAAAAAAATGCTTCTACGGCGCTAAGATTGTGATATCTTCACGATAGCGGGTGCTTTTCATTGCTGTATTAAGCCTTCATTATTGCGCCTTATTGTAACGTTAATTGTTAATTTATTGTCAAAGACTACGTGTACAGTTTATTTTTAATTTTACGCAATAAAACTAATTTTATTACATTCTGGTTTACAAATTCAAGTCAGAGAACATTTACTATTGACATGGAAACCAAAAAGTGATCGGTCGCATGAGTGCGAAATCCGCTGTGCATCATAAAATCGATGGGCGCCAAAGGGGATGAACACGGCTGAAAACGAGGCCGTCCAATGTGCGCGAACACGTCTTCCTTGCAGCGACAAAGAAAATCCTGCCTTCCAGCACTGCTAAAATAATCAATGGTCGTATCCGAGTAGGATGAAGTTCACGGCTGCTGTGTTTAATCAGATTTGGCTGACATTGACCATCACTTGTTTTGTGGCACATGCCGCTTTTAGTCCGTGTAGTGGTGAGTTACTGTAGTTTTTGGTGGTTTATATTTTACGGGTTTGAATTTGGAATGTTTCAGGCAAAGCAAAATTGGGATCAGAATGTGACCGAGACAGCGATTGCGAAAATAAGGGTTCAGTTTGTTTGCGCGGATCGTGTCAATGCCATCCGTTCTATGTGAAAATGGCATCTGAGAAGAATGGCAGCCCATGGTGTATGCGATGTAAGTCTATTTTGTTGATTGTTGATCAAAAATATGGTTAGAACTTTCTAGTACCAGCTAAAATTGGTGCAAATTGCAACTCCAAGTGCCGCGAACCGCTGTTCTGTCGCAATGGCAAGTGTCAATGTGTTCAGCGTGGATCAACTTCAATCCTTAACGGTGAATGTGTATCAAGTAAGCACTTCATTCCACTTTTTTAACTTTCCAATGCCCATCTTTACAGTCTCCCGCGTCGGTGACCGTTGCTCACGGCACTATGACTGCACATCGCCCTTCTCAGCCTGCGTGAATCACCAATGTGTATGCATCTCAGGGACCGTTCAACAGGGGACGAAATGCGTAGCTGCAACTAATTGTCCCTTTGGCGGGCAACCCAGCGGAACCTGTATTCGTAGAGCATCGATGAGTCAGATTCCTAATTTCGTCGAAGGAGCGGACAATTGCGCACCCGGCCACATGTGCATCACCACACCGGATTCTGCCGTGGGTCACTGCTGTCCGAAGGTTTGTCCCCTCGGAACGACGATTGATGACAGCTTTTCGTGCATGCCTGGTACTGGCGCAGAGTCGACATCCGTCATTGGAAATCTAACTCGTCTTGGCTTTCTTCGACGATGCCCATCGGACACCCACTTCTGTCATTACTTATCTGGTGACAGCTTTGCGCAGGTAAGAATTATCGATTAAAATAAGAGTTTTGCGGTTCTGAACAACTTCTTTAAAAGGCAGTATGCTGCAAGAGGCCATGTAATGCCATGGCCCCGGAAGCGTTATACTTGAACGGTGAATGTGTAGCGAGGGGGCAATTGGGATCAGAATGTACTCGACATGAACAATGCGCCGCGGCTGAGGGTATGGAATGCCATTCTGGAATCTGCCGTTGTGCGACTGGTTTCGAGCCAGCAACAGATGAAACGACAAATCCTTTGACTAATCCGGCCCAGAAGTGTGTCAGAACCTGCGATCGAAACAGCTTATCCCGAGACACAACTTGCTTGAACAAATCAGCCCTTGGAGCATCATGCTTCGTCCAAGCACAATGTCCTGATAATGCCGGCTGCTACCGTGGTCGTTGCCTCTGCAAATGTGATCATCGCATGAATTCCAACAACAAATGCGTCAAACTTCCGCCTCCGACAACTCAAGCACCCCCAACTGGACCTTGTAAGTTATTTTATCTCATATTTGTCAAACGAAAACCCCCTTTTAGTGCCCGTCGTACCCGGTCTCGGCGGCTCATCCCAAGGCGGTCCCGATTTCCTTAACATCATCGGAAAACTGTTCAATGGCGGTGGCGGCAACGTTGGTCCAAGGCTACCAATTATCATTCAGCAATAGCCTTAATAATCGTCTAGAAATCGAATCGATGCTTTTGACATGGGTTATTATGTGTTTCATTTTTATTGTGTGTATGTAAATACAGAAGGAATAAAATAATTCGTCGCACAAAATATGCAACTTATTATGACTGAAGATGATTCTCGCCAAGGATAAACTAGTTTGCAATGAAGGCAAAACACTATCGACATTGGAACAAAAACATGCATCCTTTTGATTATAAATGAAAAATAAAGTAGCCAAAGGCGGAGAAACACTTGAACGTAAAATCTAGACAATAACATAAACTTAATAAGCTATAAACCACAAGTTGAGAAAAGTATATAAAGACATAATGGATTAGTGGCAAAAGTTTGTTGTAATGAGTTTAAACGAAGCGAAGTTTGTCATCCGTGTTGCCTCGACGTTTTCATCCTTGGCTTTGCTGGCTTGCCTATTTTTCATCCCTGATATCTATCGTACGATCAATGAAATTCAAAAAGAAGTCCACGAAGCTAGTGAGTATTTTCGAGTTGAAACTGATTCAGCATGGGTGCAGCTAATGGATGTTCAAATAGCTGTATCACCGCCAAGGCAAATAGTGCGAGAAAGTCCTTTTCTGACTATTTTCCGCCACAAAAAGCAAGCAAGTCTACCTGATTTTTGTCAATGTACACCACTTCCACAACCAAATTGCCCTCCTGGTCCTCCCGGCCCTGCGGGTGAACCTGGAATTCCGGGAACTCCTGGACTTCAGGGACCCCCGGGCAATGATAATACTGTAACCTATGCACCTATTATCTGTCCTACCAAAGATTCGGCATGTATAAAATGTCCAGCTGGTCCGAAGGGCCCACCTGGAGAGAACGGTTCGTCTCAACTTTTCAATTAAAATGTAATTAATATTGCAGGATCACCTGGACCAACTGGCCCTATCGGATTTCCTGGTCCGGTGGGAAAGCCGGGTAAAAAGGGACGCCCAGGGCGAAAGGGACCGGTTGGAGATATTGGTTCTCCGGGTGAACCAGGCAAATCTGGCAAACCCGGACAAAACGGCAAAGATGGTGAAAAAGGAATTGGGAAACCTGGACCAAAAGGAGCAAATGGAAATCTCGGGAAACGTGGACCGCCAGGGTTCGACGGTGCTCCAGGTGATAACGGAGCACCTGGTAAATTTGGATCCCCCGGCGCTGAAGGTAAACCAGGTCCAAAGGGAGAAGACGGTCAACCTGGAACCAGTGGTGGTCCAGGTATTCCAGGTTCAGATGCTGGATACTGCCCGTACGTTTCATTTAGATTCAAAAATAATGACTACAAATGTGATTTTAATTTCAGTTGCCCCTCACGATCAGCTGTGTTTGTCAACAGCGGCTACTATTGGCAATAATTCGTGCAATCTTCACATAAATCTATCTTCCAATGCAATACATTCTTTATTTCTCAATTTCAATATCTATCAGACAAAACCAAAATTTTTCAATCATCGGAAATGCAATAAATCTGTCTCATGTCTTCCTACAAATGAAGTTTTTATCAAAATATTGTCAACTTTTTCCACCATCCCATTACAGTGAACTGCCGTTTCACAAATTAGACGGCTGCGAACGTCTCATTTTATGTCTTCGGCAGGGTTTCCGCTATAATGGCATTTGACTCAACTTTCTCCCAAACAACCAGTTTGTGTTCATTCATACGGAAGCATACACCTTGAACATTCGATACGCCGACCTCCTTTTCTGCAAACCTCAAAGGCCTTTTAAAAAACTCCTACTTGAACGTAACAGTCCTGAACCAATTGACCAAATTGAAAGTGTACATCACAAAAAGTTCGATCAAGTGCAAACTAGTTTCACATCCTCAATCAAAAGCCGGACGATTCCGAATACGGCGTCAAACGGATCGTTTTGCTTATAATATTGGATAGATGGAAAAAACGCAAAGTGAAACGAGCAAACTTTAATGATTTAGAGCTGTTTTTGTTGAAATAATTACATCAAAGTGACTAAATGACCCTCTAAAGTTGAAAACAACAACCTTCTCCGCAGGGGAACTGTTTTTCTGTGGTCTCATTCCCTCGTTTTGTCAAGATAAAAACAGTAAGGATAATTGCCTGCTTTGCGATCCAGAAATGAGCCGTCACTCCGGACGGCGCCAGTCGTTCTTTTTGAAGCTACCATTTGCTCCCTACAGCGAAAAAAGGTGCGCAGACTTAAATTGGCGGGTTTTAGCTACAGCTCCGCCCAGGGGTTTCAGATGGTATAAAGACGGCGGCGATTCTGTCAGAGCAGCAGTGTCCTTTCGATGTCGGAAATAAAGATTATTGTGGGCTTCGGCTCGTTTTGTTCGTCGCTAGCTATTTTAGCTTGTGTGATGGTTTTACCAAGTCTGTATCAAACTATCAATGAGATCCATGGCGAGGTTCAGGATGGAGTTCAAGTCTTCCGTGTTGAAACTGATTCGGCCTGGATCCAACTGATGGATATTCAAATCACTGTGACGCCGCTGAGCAAGCCTCGAGCTAACCCGTTTGGAGGGATCTTCCGTCGAAAGAGGCAGGATTTCAATGGACTTCCGGATTATTGCCAGTGCTCGCCTTTGCCAAAGCCGGAATGCGCGCCCGGTCCACCTGGTCCGCCGGGTGAACCGGGTATTCCGGGTGCTCCTGGACTTCCTGGACCTAAGGGTGTTGATAACACTGTCACTTATAAGCCTATCATCTGCCCTCAACGAGACGCTTCCTGCATCAAATGCCCCGCCGGCCCACCAGGTCCTCCTGGCATGGTAGGACAAGTTGGTGTAGCAGGTCCCGATGGTCTCCCTGGTCCGCTCGGTAGCCCTGGTCGGAACGGTCAACCCGGACCTCGAGGTCCTCCTGGTGATAGCGGAGTGCCCGGCCCACCGGGCCATCCTGGCACCAATGGCAACATCGGTCATGACAGCACTCGCCCAATTGGTAAACCTGGACCGAAAGGACCTAACGGAAGGGCCGGAAAACCAGGCACGCCCGGATTCCCAGGCCAGCCAGGCATCAGTGGCGCTCCAGGACCACAAGGCCCAGAAGGACCCGCTGGAAAGCAGGGCAACCCTGGTGGAAACGGCACTCCAGGCGCTCCTGGTGGGCCTGGTCTACCCGGATCGGATGCAGCTTACTGCCCGTACGTTTTTTTACATTTGAGTGGCAATTTAAACAAAAATATCTTTCAGCTGCCCTCCGCGCTCGACAGTATTCGTCAACCGACGCGTTCAGTAAATCTTGTTTCCATGACGGCTTTTCAATGTTGTGTAACTCATTCGAAATTTGTCTGTACTGTAAATAAACGGTCAAATCGGCATCAACCGTGTAAACAAACAATAATGTTAAATGCATTTCTTTATTTTAAATACTTATGGGCACTAAGTGTTTGTAAAGCGATAAGTGTATTAGGCATAACAAGCTCAAGCAGATTCTTTAAGCACACAATCACGGAAAGCTTGCCATCCAAACATTGTCTTCTTACTGCTCTGGGTCTTGAGGCCGCGATGAAGCCGGTCGTTCATGATGGCAATAAATTCGGAGTAACTCAACCGATCATCGCCGTTAGCATCAAATATAGCGTAAAGAACATCAACCAATTTTGGATCAAGCTGGTGGCCGGTGGAACATTTCACAGCCCGAATGAACTCCGTCCTGGAAACTGGCAAATCGGCAGCGGTGTAGAGCTTAACGGCTTTTGTAAATTCGTCGATGTTGTTTAAGAACATGGAAAACACTTCGAACTGGTGAAGAGAGATGCCCTGGAATAGGAAAGCAGCTAGGATAAGAGTGAGTAGTTAGAAGTGGAAACTTACAGGGTCATCAATAGAAGTCCGTTCGAAAACTCGCTTCAAATACGGTGATTGCTCAGTTTTGTCGACAATTGAGTACCGTAACACCAGTCTGGCAAAATCTACAGCACTGATAGTGTTTTTACCGCGAGAGAATTCTTGGAATTCTATCTCAATGATTTCGCGTTGAAGGTTTCCATAGAATCTGAAACAGTTTCACCGGTTTCAGAAGCTATCTAAAATCAAAAACCCACTCTTGAAACTGGGCAAAGCTCAGCGACTCTCGACCACTCTGTCCAAACAAATGAACAACAATAGTTGTATCCTGCTTAACCGGTTCACTACCATTATTCTTATTCTAAAAAAAGTCATTGACGACACTGACAGAACTCGACATAAAGCTATTGTAATAAACCCCGTTATTTTAACTTAATGGAGGAATGATATGGGGTAGTAATATGAAAGATGGACTTTGTTAACCAGTGGGATTAGTCGTTTTCCTTTAAAATTAATGATCGTTGTAAAAACTGACAGTGAGAGGCGGGTGTTGCTCAGTGGCAGACATTTCCAGTCGTTTATCGGACATGAGATCCTCAAGCTTAAAAGGAATTTGATTTTAGAACGAACAGAAAAAGGCCGACAAAGGGTTAAGAGAGGTGTTACACAAAAACAAAAGGTTTTCACAAAAAGGCCACCAAACGCATCACTGTATCACCAACCACGGAATGGAAATTTAAAATTTTAGTGGATAGACGGTGTTAAAAAGTGTTAAAATCAAAATATTGTGAGTTTGTGTTCAGGAGTGGGTAACGTGCAAGGGACGTGAGGGTAAATTTTGTATACTTTTAATACCCGGAAAATAGCATACAGGCGGAGGAGGAGAAGCTTCATGCTGGCTCTTGTGCGGCAACTCGGGCAAACTGGAATCCAAGAAGCCGGTCAGCTGACAATCCTAAAAGAAAGGTAAAATCTGTGTGAAGGCACGCCAGAGGCGATGGGTTGGGTCGGGGGTGTTAGCCAACTTACGAGGTCATAGTCGTCCGTGCAAATCGAAGGCAGGAACAGGATGAGCGATCGGATCTAAACAGAAGCAGTCGAAGCGGCAAAGGGTAAATCGTTACTGTTTCACTACTAATACAATCCGAGCAAACGCTACTTTCTCAACCAAAGCAAAAATAATAGAAGCACAACAAAAAAGGAACCTTTAGGAACTCGCGCTTGTCAATGTGGTGATTGTCGTCATCGTCAAACATGATGAAGGCTATGGTGAAGGCTTGCTGGGATTCTGGAAGGGTTTTGTGAAGGATGTGGGGAGAAAAATATATAAAGAAAACGAACTTGTGAAGAGTGTGAGGAGGAAGACATATTCGGCGTATGAGATTAGACCGTTCTGGCCGAGATAACGGAAGAGCTTCGAGCTTCCTCGTCGCAGTGGTGGGGTGCTTTTCAACATGGTATTGACTTGCTTCTCATCGACAACTCGGCGGAAAACACGTTCACGGGGTTCATCGAGGATGAGACTGTCGAGGAAGTCTTGCGGGGACATGTATTCAACGCCATTGAACTCAACGGAGGCAAAGTCGCGAAACCTATAGCTTCTTCTTTAGAAAGGAAACATAACAGGGCAGATATCTCACCTCTGCTGCCTCTTCGAAAGCTTAGTATCATCATCATCGTCCCTCGAAGACAAAACCACCGCCCGAAGCGCACCCGCCGTCGCGAAACCCGTCGCACTCAAAGCAGACACCGTCGCCAACCCTTTCGGCAATTGGCAACCCACCGATGCCAAGCCAATGTGCCTGAATCGCCGGCAAAACCGAAGATACGACAATCGACCGAAGCGATACATTGTCAACCCCGGCGGCAGTGCATTTATCAGCTGCAAAAAAGACAAAGATAGAAAAAGCTAACTGCGTCGCGGCGGGACCATGGATGCATGTGCCCCCAGGCCTCAGCTTTTCTAAACAAAAATAAAAAACAGTTGCCAATCATCTGATGTTTACCCATTTCCACACCAAAAACCAATACATCATTACAGTCTTTATTTTTCTCTGTTTAAAATCCATACTCGTTACAAATCTAAAGCGGAAAAATGCTTCGCTCTCTAAATGACCCAGTAGCACGAATTAAAGACTAAGTGGTTATTAAATGTTTCAGTGAATAGTACATAACAAAATGCCAATTAACAAAGATAATTTAACAAATGCGTTACAAATTAATCGAATTTTTCCCATGCGTCACGGAGAGAAGGCGTAGAAGTGTTATTGCTGTGACCGAGCGTCACGGAATTGTCGACTAGGAATGGATTGGTTTGCGAGAAGGTAGTTGACGAGCGGTTAGTATCAGTGCCATTGTGGAATAGATCCGCGAAGGGATTGCTGGCACTGGCGCTGATCATCGATAAGGCGTCGACATTCGAAGCCGTGCTGCTGCAATTCGTCGGCGATAGGGATGCGTTCGAACGGGTGGCGGAAGTCATTGGTCGATCAGTGTTGAGATCATGGTTGATAATCATCAGATCGATGTCTGGGCTGGGTGGCTTCGGAGGGGGTTCGGTATTTGTGGTATATATTGAGGAGGATTTCATTGGCTTCTCTGGAGATGGCAGTGTTGGTGGGGCGAAACTGTAGGCAGGGACTGGGACTTCCTTCTTTTTGCGGGAGATCTTTGGGGTGAAGGGCTTTTTGAGAGTTTGCTGGACAGCACCTTTGATGGACCCGAATACGGCGTTGGTGTTTTTCGTCACCTGGAAGACAACAAATTACAAAAAGGTCAACTTTAATTCAAAACATACCCCCTTAACGGCACCCTGAACACTGTCCTTGAAGCTCCGACTAGCCTCCTGCGCATCCTGATAGTACTCATCCACATTCCTTATCATCCGATCGAACTCCTCATTGGAGCCGACACCATTATTAAGCGCCTCCAGCTTTTCGTCGATGAAGCGCTCAAAGTACTGAACGCCCTCCTCACAGACCAATGCCTGGGTAAATGACCGCAACTCAACAGGTTGTGCTGCAACAAAGCGTTCACGATCCCACGTGATTTTGGTCGAGGAACTCGAATCTGAAAGATGCCGACAAAGGATGTTAATCAATGGCGCGTGTTTATGTTGCCAGTAAGAAGGAGCAACCAACCGCAGGCAAGCTGCAGCTGGTGCCAGACGGCCCATCGAAAGACGGGCACCCGGGCGATAGAAAACAAAAACATCGCAAAAACGAACCGGCTTTGCAAAGACCCGACCGATAGCGGCCAAACAGGATGATAGTGGCTTTCATAAAAGCTCGAACGAGCACATCTGGCGTCATTATGTTATCTTTCTGCTTGATCTGCTTAGCCAAGTACTTCGAAATGGGACCCGGCAGGATGTCATTGGTACCGGACTCGAACGTCTGTTCATCAACGTCGAGAATGGCAACGTCGCCGTATTGAGTGACGTCGATGTCTTTGAGGGCTTCTTTTGGGACGCCGATAATGTATGGCATTGGAGCCCTGAAAGGTCAAAGTTAAACTGAACCAGTAAAATACAACTTTCAAACTCACATCAGCTGATCAACCAAGTCCACCGGTAAAATCGGAATGAAAATACCCTGCCAATGAAACGGATATAACAATTTCAAAGCCCCGTAGGTGCAAAAAGTGAGCGCATCCAACTTTGTCGCCGTAATTATGATACGTCTTTCCCGGATCAAGCTTGAGTAGAGGTAGATGATCTGAGCAGCCGAGAAGTTCATCGAATTGAACAAAAGAACGATTTCCATTTCATTGAAAGATGAAAAGTACTGATCAAAATCGCGCAATGTGAAATTGAACGGCAGATTCTTCAACTTGATGGCCTGTTCGCCCACGGGCATCGGGCTGTGATACATGTATTCCAGCATTGTGACGTTGATATTCTCCGGTGAAACGGCCATATAGGACAATAGTGTTTTGAAAAATGTCAAATCAGGCAACGCACTGAAAGCAATATATGAATCATAAATGTCAGTGCCGCCAAGAAAGAACAAAATGTTTATTAAAAATGGAAAAGAACTAACCTCACAATACACATGCACATCTTGTGATACGGCGAAAAGCGGCAATGGCCGAATGTGAATAAGCCTTGGTTGTCGGTAAGAGTGAACGTAAAAAAGACGACTGAGTCATTCTCAGACCTAGAATGAGAAATTGCGTAATTCGATTAATTTTTCATTGCATTTTTGAAGAACGGAAAAGAAAAACTTACCAAAACTTTTTCGGTTTTGGAAAACAGAACTTTTTGATAGCCTGCAAGCTCGCGCTATCGTCCACATCTGGCGGGTACTTCTTGACCATCTCGATGACATCACCATCAGCGTATTGGAATATATAAAAAGCATCGAATAAGTTAATAGCACTGGTTCTGAAAGGGAAAACTCAATTAGAAATGATAGAAATTGCGAATCTTATGACTCACCGCATACGTGAAGCCATCTTGCTGCGAAATAAGAAGCTTTACACCTCTGCCGATGAAATGATTATACTGATAGCCGGGATCCGGATCTGGCAGAGATAAGTTGCGATGAATCGCCAAGGCAGCACCGGGATTATAGCAGATGAAGCGGGATTAGGGATCCTATCACCCAGATTGGATTGCTACGACAGCGACGGCGGCGGTGGTGATGTAAACAGTTAGGAGCGCAAGCGAAGATTCAACAGCAACATCCGAGCCCGTCTGCCGGGCGCTCACTTCGGGCTAACACTGATTATTGAAAATAGGGGCGCCGGCGGTCCCTCTGGGTGCACTGCACAAGTTGACCGGCCGCTCACACAAGTAGGTCCCACCGCGATTTGAGTCGTTCGCATTGGTCGACTTTGATGGCCGCCGCCAGCATTGTACGAGATTTAGGCGAGCCTCCCTGTCTCGAGATCGTCTTTTTCGGCTTGCTTCTTTAATACATTGTTCGTTCAACCCTTCTCAACGAGCTCAAAGACACCCCATATTCGTTTTCCTTCATTTAGAAGTCAACGATGGCGAACCGTGGTCCGGAAATGATGGACGACATGCTGCGGCAGATTCAGGGCGTCGTCGACGGCTTGAAAGTCAAATCCGATGCCTGTGCTAACTTGGCTGTCCAGAGCAGCACAGTCACCGACAAGCTGGCTGTAATGAAGGAGGTTAGTTCACACTTTTTATATATAATTTCCCTCCATAATTGCATTTCCAAAATCGACTTTTCAGTACAACCAAGAAGTCTCTGCTGTGAACCATGTCCGTGCTCCCGATGGTCGTACCAACCTTGTCGCTAGTCTGCAGCATGAAAGTCGCCAGATACAGGCCTTGCAAGAGGAGAATCGTCAAATGGAATATACCATTCGATCCATGCAGGATGGCATGGACTTCCTCATGAACAAGCACCGTGAAGTCGTCGATGGAATGCATCGTAGCGATCGTATGATCGACCTGCTCGATAAATTGGAACTCGTGGTACGTTTTTTTTCGCTATCAGGGACATTTTGGGTTTAACACCATCAATCTTATAATGTACTCTACGTTGCAACTATTACAGCCGCCGGGCGATCGCGACGCTCACATCGGACAACTGGCCAACTTGACGCGGGATGTCATTGATCGAGCTGAGCAAAAGGAATGCATGTACAATAAATTACGTTTCTTGTTTTGTTGGTTTTGAGTTGCTTTCACACGTGCTTGTTATAGGCTCTCGCCCAGTTGAAAATGGAGAATGAGACCCTGCGCCAGCTTCTGACTGCTTCACGCATGTCCGACTACATCTTGCAAGCAGCGAAGCGTGATGCCGAGAAGAATGGCTGCACTGAAGTAGGTTTTTGTTTTTGACTTTGCTATGGTACACCCTTTGGGCACTTTTCCTTTTTTCGCTGGCTTTTCACTTTTTAATTGACCTTTTTAACACTTTTTTTACCTGATGGCGTGTTTGGCAAATTGGCTTCCCCTCAAACTGCTTATCCCGAGACAGGCCTATCCCTTTATCTCTAACCCGGTTCTTCCTCTACTTCAGTGCCAGAACCGTAAACTGAAAAATCGAAAGCGATACGCTTCGGGCTCGTCGAGCGACAGTGTCGTTACCGTTATCCAGATTCCTGGAAAGAATACCGCAAATCCGATCGTTTTGCCTGAGGGTTTCCAGGAGAGTTTGGCCGACTCCAGCGATGATGAATCAGACAGCCGTACAATGTCGTCGGTCTGTGGCTTCGGGACTTTCACTGTTAACCCCGATTACTGTCTCGCCCATAGACAAGATTCTTCCCGTTCCGACTCCGAAGAAGATTCATTCGCCGCGTCGGCTTCTGAGTATCTCGCCTATCCCCGCTTCGATGACTCGGATTTTCATACAACCACAAGTCCTGAGGAGGATTTCGAAGCAGAGTCGGTTTTAAACACTGCTTTCAATTTATTTGATGGAGAAGATTCTGATGAAGATGCTTACGATTCCGATGAGTCCACTAGCGCCATCACGGTAATCGAGAATCCTGCCTTCCGGATCTTCGACGACAAAGAAAACTTTATCTATCCTGGTTATGACACATCTCCGGACGTGAAACCAGTGAACAACAATAACAAAACTTCCAAAATAGGAACAATCATCTGGAATTCCAAGTCGTATCTCACTAATGCTCTCTTCCGTTCTCTCGATGACAATATCCCCGAAGACGCTTATGTCGGTTTCGTATGCCTTTTTGCCCCCGATCAACACGCTTTAACACTTTCCTCACCTTTCGGACGCTTTTAACTCTTTAATCTTTTGTGAGTTTCGTGGTGTCATCTGTGTTTCCAATTGCCGTAACTAATCCCACACTTTCAGGTTGACGATAATAAATCCAACTCATCCGGTGCATCAGACCATCCTCCTACACCAGTATCAAAGCAAAACAATCAAAATTCCGATGCCGTTGTTGACTCCCGTTTACATGTATCTGCCACGAATTGATCATTTAAGTTATTCATAACTACGAGTACATTTGGCTGTAAATTCGTGTCTTTCTCTCTTTTGTTTATCTATGTCTCAGGCGTATCTTTGCTACCTTTTTAACCATCTCATTGTTCTCATTCTCAACAATGCAGCTAAAATTACAAGTTTCTAGTTAACCTCTTTCGGGCTTTTTATGTCGCTTCATGTTTTTAAACGTCATGTGTTTAATAAATTGTTAAAAACGAACACTGATTGGATTGCATTGTTTGGTATACTTGCAAGTTAGTAATAGTCTGTTTCTTGTTCTAAACCGGGAACGATCGATATTCGTTGGATGATGTGACTGGCAAAGCCCGCATACAAACAAACGGACAAGTGCTCAAATTATTGTTGTGCGCATGTCACATAGAAGCTGTCGTCCTAACAATAAAGACCATGCAAACAAAATCAATGGCATCAAGACGCATGGAGTAAAGCTATTTTGGATTGTTTGATACTGCGCGTCATTATGATGTCTGCACTGACAGTTGCCAACGTAATAAAATAAGTTTTAGACATGAGCCAGGACGACGGATATTACAGCTACATTCCACCGACTTCAGAATTGGCAAATAACGAAGATAATAATGAAAGCGATTGGTTTCCGTATGTTTAAAACTCGCGTTTTACACTTTCCATAATCGCAATTTAGAGATTGTAATGATGCAATCGACGGTGAACGACATACAAAGAACCTTTTCGCGTATACTAGGACATCTCATCAAATTATCGACAGAAGCTGCAAACTTCATGGTTTTGAGAAAGTGTATCAGCTTTCTGCCGTCGATTTGAACAGCGGGACGGGTTGGATTAAACCCTATGTCTGCGGGCATACTTTTGAACCCATTTTTCAACTAAAACATGGTGTAACGGACAAAACTTTGACGAAATTACGGTTTTGCCTTTGTCATGCATTTGTGTTTAAAGTTCCAGAAACCAACAGTGACAAATCAAATAACGCTACCAGCAAAAATAGAGTTGTCGTTATTGCTCAAACATGGGCTCACAAAACGCTTAATAACAATCTATATTTGCGACTTCAAAGGAATGGGTAAGGTCGTCATCATCAAACTTTTCGAATGGTTGGGTTTTTATAGATACAATTTGACGTACATTTACGCCCATGATATACACCAAGCATTCCGTATGGAAACGCATTCGAGCGATGCCACAAACGACAATGAAATTCAACCAAAAGTTACGTCTTTATTCGTAAAGATGAAAGATAGGTACGGTAAATAGATATCTACTACATTTTGACACTTACTACTTTAAGGTTGCGTATTTATTTTTTCAAACCCATTTATCCGGTTGCCAGTTTCAAGGAACTAAAGACTAACTTTCCTGTCATTTCTTCTGATGTTACCATTGTTGATGACGAAGCTTTTGACGATAACTGGCATATTGAAATTCCAACCGACGGTACTTTTCTTTTGATTGATCCAGATGGTCAGAATCGTTTAGTAGAATGCCGTGAGTTAAAAGATCCTATTAAAAGGTTTCTCCAGCATAAACTTATTGATGAACTCTTCCCGCCTCTTAATGGCAATGTTGAACGTGATATGACTGATTACGTTGCGTTTGAACCAGTGAAGCCAAAACGTGCTGCGTCTCACGTTGATGACTTGTCATCTACTGATCAAAAACGCCAAAAACTAAATGAATAATGTGTCCTGATTTCAATGAATTTTTGAAAAAAGTTTAATTATAAGTAGTAGTAATTCTTGTAACTGTATAATAAAGTCAACATTTCAATTTGGTTTATAACGATATTCATTTATCAACAATCGTTGAATTCGTATTGTTACAATCGCTGACTCAGTTTTCTGACCATTGTAATGCTGATTTGGACAACAATAGCCTTTAGTATATTTACGCTTTCAGGTTTCTCAAGAAATGCTGGTCTTGTTCTAAAAGGTGAATCGTGTAGCCTCGCGAACACACGCTGAATCATAAGGATGGTCATTCGTATCCGTTCCCTCTGGCCGTTTTCCCGACGCCCGGTAGTGGTCAGTTGTAGCTTATTGAAATGCGTACACTGGTTGAACTGTTTCTCGTCTTTCTTGTTTTTACAGTTGGTTTGTCCCAAACTTCAAACAATGATAATGACGTATCATTTAACCTTGGAAATGGACTTGTTGATAAAGCTTCTAAGATTTTGGATAAGCTAAGCGAGACGGTGGCGAAGATCGGAATTCAGGTGAGCTATGTATGAAAACTTTCAAACTTATGGCATGTACTGTCAAAATCGTTTTAAAACTTTTTAATTTAGCACACCATAGCCGATCCACTGCCAGAACCCGTTCGAAATACATTTACTCAAATCGGTGAATATTATAAAGGTCAAAAAGACGATGCCGTTGATACGAACAAGTTGAAAAATGCGGCAATTGCTATAGCTATAGTTTTGCTATGCCTTCTGATGCTTCTGATCATTGTGGCTATGATTTGCTGTTGCGTGATTACTTGCATCTACTCCATAACCCAAAGACGGAAGTATAAAAAAGAGCAAATTTCGCCACCTTCAACTGTTGTCGTCAGCCAACCCCAACCATATCAGCCATACGGTCCACCTCCTCCTCCAGTAGCACCGCCATCGTCTTCTGATACAACAAAGCCGATACCACTATCACCGCAACAAATTTCGCCACCACCGCCAACTACACAGCCACTACCACCAACTTCACCAATTACAGAACCTAAAATAGAAAAACTCTCGAAAAGCCCCGAAATCAATGAAGAAACACTATCAAAACCGCCGAAGGAAGTTGCTCCACCAAAACCTCCCAAAACTCCAGAACCACTTCCCAAAGTTGAAACAAAAGACGTCGGTTTACAGACGGAGCCGAAGAAGGAAAAAGTTGAGAAACAACCGAAACATGCAGATGACCAAAGTCAACCGCCACCGGCCCCACCACTTCCTGGCTTCAAAGATGTTGATGAAACCCCGAAAACAAAAGATCCAGAAGAAAAGCCAAAGCCAAGAGAAAAAAGGAAGACTCCGAAACAGGTGAAGGGCGAGATCATTGATAAAGGTGTGCAAACTGATCTTGATTCTTCTGACGATGAAAAGTATCGTGAAAAAATCCGCGGTAACGAAGCTCTTCCAGGCCGTAACAAGAGCGGACCACGAACTGAGCTTGTTGTTTAATATTACTTGTTTATTTAAAGTGTTGTCATTATTTTTGTTTAACTTATTTCACAAATTTGAATAGTTTGACAATAAAGCTTTATTATTAAGTGTTTCCCGCAGAGATGGAAAAGGGGCTGACGATACTCGCTTGCTAAGTGCACAAAGGCCAGCCCAGAAACTACAAACTATGCTTACCCGTCGTTTATTCGTTGCGAGATGTAGACACAAGTTAGAAAGAACGCTTTCTCTGCTTGGTGGACATTCACTTTAGTGCTTCTTGTTGCTGCAAGAAGAAGCTAACAGTCTCTCTTCTTTTAATGCTTTAGCTTTTTCTGATTCTTCAAAAAAAAAAATTTTACTAGAGTAACCCTTTATATATTTATATTTCAATATTGTAAACCAAATTCTTAATAGAAGTGTATTTAGCTGTAGAAAACTTGTATATAGCTCTGTCAAGTTTTCCGTTTTTACAGAAACTTCAGCGGTTTTCAATGTTTCAGTAGCATTATGAACCTTAATATCCTTCCTTAACTAGAGTTGCACCTTGTGTGCACAAAAATTCATGTGAGGTGACACTCTCACTGTGAATTATATATATTTCGCGACGTCCGCGCAGTAGTAACACATGCATATATAAAATAACAAAGTTTCAATAACATAATGTTACAGATGTCTACCCTATCTGCTCTCATTAACGACGACGAGGAGTCGACCAGGCCCAAGGTTGCTCCAGAGCCTATGGATACCACGGCGCCTGCTGCTGCTCCTGCTAAACCGTCGACACCACCTCGTACACCCTATGAAGTAGCTCTTCTGGGCAAAGATGGCAATGATCCGTTGCCAGCGACTAGTCTGTCCATGCGTTTGGACAGAATGATGAGCAGTTATGCCAATCTTCTTGGCGATATCCTGCCTGAAGCTGGCCCAGTGAATCCGCAGCCGGTCGACGTTAAAACTGCAGCCAAATTTAACATTAACACTGTAAGTTTGAATAAGTTATGGAGAGTTTTTGAAATAACTTTTTTCTTTACAGTTCCGTGACGCTGCAGCCGAACTGACTAATGAATTCACAAAAACAGCTACAAAGTGGCAACTACGACATCCCGAGGAAGCCTATGCTGATGAAGCTAAAGATTTGAAGAAGTCCATTGAGCGACAAAAGCTACTGCTAAAACGTGCTGGCGAACGTTGTACCGCAGAGGCTAACCGTGCATCAAAACCAAGACGTCAGTAAAAATGCGTATTTAAGAATGGTACAACATAAAAAACTAAAACGTGTTTGATTTTGATCTACAACTCACATCGCTTTATTTGTAATAACGGACATTTCGCTTTGTTGATTTTATCATTTTCGAATCTTTCAATGTTATATCTAATATCTTTTGGCATACTTTCTGTTTTTTTTTGTAATAAAGAAAAATTTTCTTACTCCAAATGTGTCTTACTAATTCGACCAAACATGTTAACAGTTGATTTATAAAGACACAATAATACCATCTGGGAAGATATTGCTACTACAAATATGTATACAGAATAAAATTAGAAGCGCACTGGCAGAGGAGAATCACAAGTTGTACACTGACATTTTCGAACAATTTCTACAGAACTTTGTTTACGAGATCCATCGGGACACATCATACGGACTTTGCGATGTCGAGTTTTGACTGCTCTACAGCAACAGTTTGGTCCAAACGAGGATCCATCAGCGTGCTTTTCAAAGGGACTGTCTTCATTGCCACAATATCCGAGGCAACGAGCATTCTTAATCATGTCAACGGAACGGCAACCGTTCTCTTCGTGGTACACACGGAAACGTTCCTTGATACATCCAGGTAATCGGTTCTCGCAGTTTTCTCCAGTGTAGGTCGGATTGCAAGAGCATTCGTAACCGCGAGTTTTGATGGGATTTGGCACACATTTGCCAGCACTGTTGCATCCGACGTTTTGACAAATGTTCACTGTAGGTCCGCATCCAACAATAGTGTCTCGCTTCTCGACGACTGATGTGTCGGCGAAATCTACTTTGTTGGTGTTAAAGAATACGTCGGAAATACAGCCAACTAGGCTGTTGACTGACTTAACGCGGAATTCGGTCGATGCAAAGTTGGCAATTTTTTCTGGTAATCCACCGAAAAATAAAGGCTGTTTCGACTTGAGCTCAAGACGCTTTGTGCGGCCTTTGTTGATGATGTTTTGAGGGAAGTGGTTATCGATAATCAAGGTTGCACGGTTGTCGTCGATTTGGAAGCGGATTCGATGCGATTTACCGTCATTAACTAAAAAATCTTTTGTTTGAGTTTTAATAATGGCCAAAACACCGCCTACCTTTGATGTAACTGTACATTAACGATGGCTGATTCCGCCCAATGGAAAGCGACACTCTAATTCGGCCATCATAGATTTCCGCACTAACAAACTGGATATCATCGCCATAATAAAACAAAATTCCGTCCCTGAAAACTACAACGTTTAAATATTCCGATAAAACAGAACACTTACCTATTTTTAGTTCTGAGCGTAAAAGTCAAATTACTTTTTGCGCCAGCATCGTAACCATAAACACTGACATAACTGTTAGGTGTATCGAAGCCAATCAGTGATTGCCGGTCACACTGTTTACCGTCGTAACCGTAGTGACATTTACATTCGAAATCATCGTCTTCGGTTTTACTGCATTCTCCATTTTTACAGGTATCTTCGTTGCAAGTGGCAGCACCTTGGAAAAGGATTGACGGCAGTGGAATTTCACAAAATTCACCGAGGAAACCTTCGGCGCATTGACAGGTGAATCCGTTTGATGTGCTCACGCAAACACCGTTGTTATGACAGGATGTTGGTTGACAATTGTCCAATCTGGTGGTGCAGTTTCGGCCGGTGAAACCTGGTTCACAGTGGCATCTGTAAAAATAGAGTTTAGAGATTAGGAAATCAGTGGAAAAAGCATACTTGTAGTCAAGCTCATCAAGTGATTCACATTTGGCTCCATTGCGGCAAGGGTTGAACATTTTGGTGCAGAATTGAATTCTTTCTTCACAGAATTTACCAATGTATAATGCTGGGCAGTCGCAGCTGTAGGAGTTAATCTAAAATGTCTTAATGTTAGTTAAGAACATTAAAAAAGTGCAATATGTTACCTCATCAACACAAACGCCACCATTCCTGCACTTATTCCCGACACAATCATCAATATTAGTCTCACAATGTCCACCAATAAACCCTTTAGCACAGTGGCATTTGAATCGACCTTCTTCTGTGACTTCACATTTGCCATTATTCTCACATGGCTCTCCATAACATGCATCAATTTCCTTTTCACAGTTTCGGCCATAATAGCCAACGGCACATCGGCACTCGTATGACCGTTTAGGTCCATGAACACATGTGCCTCCATTGTTACATGGCTTATCCACACAAGGATTGCATTTAGCCAGAATTGATTTAGGCGCTGACTCTTTGCAGACAAATGATGATGGATTAGCTGTTAGAATAAGTTGATCTTGTAATTGCGAAGGGGCAGCACACTTTGATAGCCCGGATTCGACGTAGCTCTGACTGATCCATTTGTTGAACCATGCCATGTTGCAATCACAATAAAGCGGATTGTTTAACATTGCTATTTGTTGAATTGTGCGAGTGAGATTAGAAAAGCTCAATTCTGACAACATTGAAAGGTTATTGCCATGCATAGAAAGGATGCGCAAATTCGTGAGGCCGCTAAATGCATAATCTTCGACGCATTGAATATGATTGAAATTCAAGATGAGCACGTCGAGTTTGTTCAAGTTATGGAATATGTTATTTTCGATGACTTTGAGGTTGTTGTTTGATAGATCTCTGCAAACAAAACTGAACTGGGACAAAGTGATTAGCAAAACTTACAATTTAACGAGATGTTCCAAGCCATTTAGCACGGAAACATTTATCTCTGTGATATTATTGCCGTTGAGATATAATTCTGTCGTTTCAGCTGGTAGACTTGTCGGGAACTCGGACAAGCCAGCGTGTGAGCATCTGACCGTAGTGCCTTCACAAATACAACCTGTAGGGCAGTAACTGCCAGCGGCAGTGCAAATCTTGCGAGATGATTCACACGACACCATATGAGGCACATCATAGAATTGTTTTCCATGTAAAGCTGATGGTTGGTCGCAAGATGCATTGTCCAGGACTTTGATAGTGCCATTGGTGTTGAGATGATGAACAAACTGATAGGAATCACAGTTGCACACAAACTTGTTTCCGGCGAGATAACTGCAAAATGTAAATAAATAGTTTTCAACTTCTTTTAATAAATTTTTAGCAACTTACATGCTGTGCATTTGCGGCAACTGCGCAAAAACAGCGAAATCAATACTCTTGATAGAGTTATCAGCCAACGACAACAAAGTAAGATTGGGAAGTCGACCGAAGGTTTCAGCCATAACACATTCTAACTTATTTCCATTCACATGACTAAAACCAACTTAAAATATTACCATTTCTAATGTCAAACATACTTACAGTCTCTCAAGTGACGATCTTGAAGCACCAAACATGTCGCGATCGACATTGAATAAGTTATTGTTGCTCAATACCAGTTCCTTGAGCTTACTAAGACCGATAAAAGCTTCGTTGTGAATAAAGGTAATGTTATTGTGACTCAAATCACTGAAAACAACAAGCTAAACCAATACAGTTTGGTAAAAACATACATTTTTTCGAGATTGACAAGTTTCTGCAAACCGCTGTCTACAGTAATTTCCGACAACTGATTCTTATTCAACAATAACGTTGTCGTAAATTTTGGCAAATTGGATGGAATTTCGGACAGACCACGATTACTGCAATCAACAACAGCTCCAAAGCAAGTACATTGACTTGGGCATGGATTGTCGATTAGGCATTGACCAGAGTTCTTGGTAACCAGGTATTCGGACCCTAAAACGTATACCGTTTGTAAATACAAAACTAAAATTTGTCAAAACTACATACCTTTGCACTTGAACATCTCGGAATTTGCCCTTGACAATGGCATGTCAATCATGCGTTTTGGCGCAGCACACTTTACTCCAGAGTTGTCGAGAAGCTGTCGCTGACCAAGAAATTCTGCCATCCATGCCATATTGCAATCACAGATGTAGGGGTTTTCAGACAAGTGAAGAGCTTTGATTGATTTCAAGGAATCGAAAGTGCCATTTTCAATGCTGCGAATCTTGTTCTTGTAGATCGATAAAACTCGGAGTTCTTGCAAATCTTTGAATAGGTCCTTCGGAATACAACGAAGATTATTAGCATTTAGCATAAGCATGTCCAGCTCCGTCAGACCAGAAAAGGTTTCAGGGGTCAATTCAGAGATGTTGTTGTGGAAAATATGGAGATGTTGCAGTTTGTGAAGGCCTTCAAATGCATCAGCGGCAATTTCATTGATTTGGTTTCGAGACAGATCCCTGTAAATTTTGGTTTACGATTTTAATGACAATAAGTATGGGTTCTTACAATGATTTGAGTTTCGACAACTTTGCAAACGCTTTGCTGGGAACTTTCGTGATACGATTGCCATTGAGACGACTAAAAAAAGACAATTAACTCTGTTTGAAAGACGTTTCTGACTGACATTTCCTCGATTCCAGTAGGTAAATTACTTGGGATGTGCGTGAGACTGCGATCATGACAGTCAATAATTGTCGCTGTACAGGCGCATTCTGCTGGGCAACGCTTCTCGTCGGCGCAGGATGCTGTGGCACGTTTTTCAATACCGCTGCATTTCATGTCCTGTATTTGAAATTTGTACTGTTTAGAGAAAGTTTGTTTGTTTACAAACGCCTTACATCTTCTTCCACCTGCATCAAGTTTTGCCCTTGCAACAACATCGGCCTGTGACACTTCACCTTCGAAATCAAACTTGCGTTTGCAAAGTGCTTTACCCATTTCATGCGGCAGTCACAAAGCCATGGGTTTTCAAACATGCGACTGCAAAGTAAGAAAATGTAATGAGCCTCATCCATCTGGCACCCTCATGCCACATCAAAACTCACAAAACACGTAGATTCGGTAACGAATCAATGCGATCCAGGGTCGTTAGACGGTTGTTGTTCAGTGTGAAAATTTCGAGATATTTCCAGTCTCGAATGACATCGGTTTCCATGCACGTGAGCTTGTTTTTATCCAATTGCAGGTTGCGCATGGCTTTAGAGCCGACAATCTGCGCATTTGTAAGTATTTCGAGCTCATTCTCGCTCAAGTCCCTGAAAAGTAGTCCCCGATAAACATCGAATGATACATATGTGCATGCATTGTGACCACCTGCGTATATCCCTCTTCTGCCCCTCTTCGATCCCAAATAGGCACATGGAAGTACTAAGTTCAAGGGGACCCCGATCATTACCGTATTAAGCTTGCAATGGTATGACCAGAGCAAGAGCGTGCGCGCCATTAAGTCGCTAATCTGTTAATTGTTAATCGGGCGCACGTCCGAATCCTGACGATCCCCTTTCTTGGATGTTAGGCTCAGGCATCGGAAGACGGAGTCCTCAAATTTTGATCTACTTCCCGACAGTTAGTCACTCAAAATGCCGACAACGTTTCGCCTCCGAACAATGGCCGTTTGATCGGGCCGCGGACATCTAAAGCCGAATGAATCAAATAGCACAGGGACACGACACAGCCGCAATCGCAAAAAGCAGGAACAAGGCAGCCTCTGGTTGGACCTGCCTGCCACTCGGTCATTTAAAAGTCAGGAATAGCTCATCCTATATCTTCCCTAATTGTCACATTGTTTTTACTGGCAAGACATATTGGAACAACTGTGGCTTCATCTCATCGCCGGTGGGCGCAGTCGAAACTGACACCACTTTGCTCCTGACACACTCTGTTGTTTCGATCAACCTCCGCTCCGATTGCCAAAGTGCACCCGCTTTGATCTAAATGATTACCTGTGTTCGTGAATGAGGTACTAAAAAGACAAGTAGCAAAATAAACCCCTGACAGACGAGTGGCAGCCCAAACTTTTGGCGAGCGCGACGACACCAGACCAAAATATACAACAACGAAAATGTTTCCTATTAGTGTGGTTAATGGAAATATTTTATTCTAATGTGAAGCGATAGCTCTGTATAAAAAAGTGCGCCAGTGGCGCCAGCCAGCCGAAAAAGTGTGGAGCCGTCGGAAACAGCCGCCATCAACAAACATACCTTAGTCACGGGCCATTCCCTGCTTTTACAGTAAGTATCGCTTGAATGAACGCAACCAATTGGTGTCATCGCCAGGTACAAGATGCCCCCTGGGCAATGAAAACAAAGAACAATGTTAGTTTAGTCTCTTGATGAAACATAAGACTTTTGGACAGATCAATAGTAACAGAAACACGTGTAGATCAAGATTAATTGGACTGATGCTCGGCCATAAAAACCTGGCTTCGATGGAGCGGGTTCCGGTTATACGAGCAGCCTCCTAAACCTGCAGTTTTCTTAAATTGGGCAAGCAGATCGCTCTAAAAGATGCACATATACATGTATGTTCCATTGATGGATACATGTCAAACTGTTTTTTATACGTATGCGTTCGCGGCATCTCGACGACACCACAATTCGACCCCTTTCATCAGGGGTCCGCAAAGCGTTGCCGAAAAGCGTACCGAAGTTGTAAATAGGCATTGCGCGCTGATGTTGTGATCTGATACTTGGACGACGATAAGTGACCGGAAACAAGGCCGTCCCGGACAAATTGGCGTTGCTGCCCTTGCGCTTGCCAGTTTTTTTGAAGCTGTCGTTAACGTAGTTTTTTTCTACAAGCCGTTAGGCAAAGTTAAAAGCTTCTGAGTGAAGTCGAATTTGTTTATTTTCGGCCGCGGCGTGTGGTGCTTCGTACCATCAGCCATCAGCGCCTACGGCCATAAATGAACGACCACCATAAAGTCGAACTACTCATGTCAACACTAAATTTGCTACGGCTACTGATCAACTGTCGAGTCGCTCGAAAAGAAAAGAAAACGACCTCAAAGTGCTGCTTCCTCATGTGTGAAATTCATTGTTTTGCCCATCGGCAATGCCGCCGGCGTGAAATTTGTTCCTTAAGGACCGTGGCGTCCGAAAACAAAACAAAAACAAATTGAAAGTAACTTGTCGGAGGTCATATGCTGTCATTTTCCGTCATTCCTATAGTCGAAGTACAAGCGGGTCCGTCGTCAAAGACAAAAGATGGAAACAAAACTACGACCCCGGGCATGTACACGCGCACACATGCATCGCCGACAGCCGTAAAGTGCTCGCAGACATCCGCTGCGCATCGGCACTTACTTCAGAGGCCGAGTGCAGGACAACGACGCATCACGCATGTATCGGAAAAGGGCCCCCTTTTTCGACAAGAGGATTAAAGACAATTGTCCAATTGGAAGGGTTCCCGAGGAAAGGCGGCATCGGAAGCGGAAATTGGGTTCACACCATCAGAGGACCTCGGGCAAGAAGTGTTAGGGCAGAAGATGGACACCCACAAAACCGTACAAGTGACCCCAAAAACTCACAGCCGATTCAGTTTCTCCATTCTTAGAAAGAGGTGGTCCGGAAGGTGATGCAATTTGTTTTTGTTTAAGCGAATTCGCTCCAGATTGACTAACTCGGCAAAGGCATTGTCGTCGATGATCTCAAGGGCATTGTTGCTCAGATCGCTGCAAAAAAGTTTGATTCATAACCCAAAAGTAATTATAACTCCTTCAATAACTGTCAAAGACTTACAGATACTTCAACGATGTTAAATTAACAAAATCATTTCGATAAACATGCGTAATTTGATTTTGTTGCAAGTCTCTGCAATGAAAATCAAGATAAAGATCTGTTGGTTTAGATCGTATCAAATGGAAAGAAGTACATAAAAAGTAACATGACTCACAATCGGATAGTTCCGGCGGGAATTCCACTCGGAACGGTGTTCAAAGCTTGTCCCGTACAGACGACGGTTAAAAGTGCACAAGCACATCCCTCAGGGCAGTTGGAATGAGAAGCCGAGGCACATGATATCACGGCACTAATCCAAATCCAAACAAAAACCCGCTGCCAAGCCATTGCAGCCGCAGCGGGATAAACAGGAACGTCAACAAAGTTTGCGATGAAACACCAAAATCGTAATATTTGCCGAAACAAATGACCGCGCACAAGTGTCAAAGTCGAAATCTTGAAAATAAAACCGTCTTTAAATTTATAATAAGCGTTCGAAAAACAGGTGGAACCGAAGGTTAGTTTACAAGGGGCGGTAAAGTAAGTGCGAGTCTGTGTGACGGATCCTGTCGACGACAATTGACGACTGAACACTGGGCGCCACTCTGCCGAGACAGCGAATAGCGCACACCGGCCACGCCCTGCTCAAACCTTTTCAAATCGGCGGCTGGAGGCTATGCGGTCATCCGGAATTTCGTTCGAAGCGTGCGAAGCTTATAAAAACAGTGACGTAAAAATTGGGTAATGACCGCTAACTTAATGAGTACCATAAGGTGTGGCGTGAAAGGGAAAATTTGCAAGTTTGATTCATTGTTGGCATTCATAGTTGCGGAAAAGACTGTTTCAAATCTCAAATTACAAATTCAGTGCGAAAATGGAAAGAAAACAAATACAATAAGACATTGTTTTGATTCAAATAGATATTGAACAGCAATATTTCTCACTTTCTTACTCACTAATTATCATATTCGCATAACTTAAAGACACTTTCGCCAAATTCCATCTTCAGTTAGTTCCTATTTTCCAAGTGTTAGATTGTAAATCAGATTGTCTGTCTATTAAAAGTATCCGGGGCGCGCAACAACTACACGGATTCCAATGAGTAATGCCAATCCCCAATCTATCGAATCGAAAGTTCGAATGTAGGACCGTTTACCGAAAACCTTTTGACCGAAAACATTTTGACCGAAATTTTTTGGCCGAAAAACCGTTTCACCGAAAAGACATTTCACCGAAAGGGGCATTTCGCCGAAAATCTTTTTCACCGGAACGGTCACTTCACCGAAAACCATTACACCGAACCGTCTTTTGGCCGAAACGGATAATTGACCGAAGTCACAGTACACCGAAACAACATTTTCACCGAAATTCCATTTCACCGAAACAGCAGTTTCACCGGAAGAGCATTTCACCGAAAATACATTTTCACCGAAACTGATCAGGCAACTGCGCGGCCGATCTGATTTATGCGTTTCGGTAAAAATTCAATTTTTATGAATTTCGGTGAAAACGTATTTTCGGTGAAATGCTCTTCCGGTGAAACTGCTGTTTCGGTGAAATGAAGTTTCGGTGAAAACGTTGTTTCGGTGTATTGTGATTTCGGTCAGTTATCCGTTTCGGCCAACTGTCCGTTTCGGTGAGATGGATTTCGGCCAAATGCCTTTCCGGTAAAACGGTTTTTCGGTGAACTGCCTTTTCGGTGAAATGTCCTTTCGGTGAAACGGTTTCGGTCAAAAGGCTTTCGGCCAAAAGGATTTCGGTGAACTGTCCGTATACCCGAAAGTTCCTTTATATCTCACTCACATCATTGAATCATCATACCATGTTGCAACCATTCTTATAAAGAGTAAAAGCCCCAAAATTATACCCGGAATAAACAACAAAACTGTCCATTACTTGTGTCCGATCAAGAACCTTCTTTGCCACCATGCATCGAACGCCCGGATGAGGCTTGATGTGACATCTAACCGGTCCTGGACAAAACTGCGGCTGTCGCTTTTTAGAATAAAACATTTCCTCGTAACAATCAACGATGTCTTGCGCATATCTTTCCTTTGAAGGTAGCCGACGATACGCTTCTGTTTTTTTCACACGTTTGAAATGGGAATGGATATCCGCTATGATGGCAGTGTTCATGATATCTGTTAGTTGCACGTCGTTGGAATTGAATAGCTGCAATATTTTTTCATTGGTTTTGTCGGTGAAAAGTGCTAAGTAAAAACTAAACTACTAACATGTGGAGTGTCAAGCGTCCAGTTTCTGAGATGTAACATGAAGTTTTTCTCCGGCATACGTAACATGTGACTGCCTCGATCGACTATTCCCGGCCAATGGATCCAAGCTGTTTGGGCTTTTTGGGGGATCAGGACGTATTTGTGGTTTTCGACTTCGCGGGATATTTGGGCTGATGATAGGATCTGGGATATGTCGAAGGTTTCTATAGATGAGGCTGCAATAATTAATTTTTTCAACAACGTTCAGGTAAAATTGACAAAATTACCAGCTTGTAAAACAACATTTAATCTGGGATAAGCAAATCCTGCTGCAATAGTTGATAACTTTTGAAGTGCTCTAAATTCGTCAATATATTGGTACTTTAACTGCGGCACAAGTACGTCATCAATATCAGCTATTATAATGAAATCAGCTGATTCCTGTAAATATTTAATAAACCTTCATTAAAACGTTTAAAGTTCTACCCACTCGATACTTCAACACACAATCAGTATGTGCCGCAGCTTGATTCCTCCAATCAAGTTCAAAATTAGGATTATATCCAAGCTTCTCAATATCTTTCAGCGGAACATCATGCGTGCTCCAGGGTTCTATCGCAACTTTCCCTCTGCCTTCGTAGTATTGCAACAGCGCAAATACCTCGGCCACCATGCTTTGAACATAGACCACCATCATATCCGCACCATAGTGGCGATAGATCTCCAAACTTGTAGCTAATATCTGCCAACGTTCAAAGTAAAATAACGGCGAGAAACAAACAACAACCGGGTTTTTGACTGTTACCGCAGGGCGCACTACAAGCTGAAGCGGTTTTGTTAACACGAAACTACAAAAGCAACGACTAACCTGTGCCGGTGTTACTCCAATCCTATTTTTTGAGAACCCAAGGAATCTAGCATTCGAAACACTGCTGCAAACTGCAATAAAAGTTGCGAATTTGCACTCTCTTGTTGGATTATAGGCAAATTGTGCCTTTGCTGGATACAGTTTTCGATGTGTGCTGTTTTCAGAAATGCATAGCAGCTCATCGACTTGTCGGATAGCTCTCCTCGCATTGAATAATACAACAACAGTGTTTGGTGGATATCTGAAACGTCATAAATTCAATCAAAAACTCAAAATCAAAAGCATACTTTTCTGAAGTTTCATATCGAGTAGCCGATATCACAATAATATGTGTATGTACATCTTTCTGATATATGTGATAATAAAAAACAACCAAAAATAAGCTTAATATGACGATTGAGCACAAAGGCAGACGAGTCGACATGAACTGGTCCTTGAGGAGATCGTTTTCTGGTAGAAAAATCGAGACTTACAAGGGATCCTCTAGGTCACAAAAGATTGCGCAAAGTGATAGACAATGGTTTACACGCCTGTTTGGCTGTTATTGTAATGGATAGTGACAATACATCCGTTTCTGTAAACGTGAAGGACACTAAATGCTCTTTAAGGATCTAAATCGATCCATTTTGGTGTTGTTAGTTTTATTAGCATTAGTATGTTACAAAAGAAAATCAGTAAAGTTAAATTATAAATTAGGTAAAAAAAAACTACACGGTCGTCGGTTCGTCCTTCTTGGATTTGGGGATTATATAAGATAACCCCTTTATCTTTGATGGACTTTCTTGAGGACCGTTTTGTAGTCGATTCCTTGATTTTGCCGTGTGTGGTGGACTAGGTGGTTGCGTGGATCGTGGCAATGATGGGGGGTGAATGGACGGCCGGTACGGGCGGGGACACTATCGTGACCAGTGGCTCGGGTTCGATGGTCAGCCCAGTTAGATTGGATGCTGAACTTTCCGAGTGTCGTGGGTCGCGTTGACGGAGGTCCTGGGTGTAGCTAATTCGTTTGGCCTCGTCCTTCTGCAAAAACCCATACATTATATATAAAAATGATGTTGTTACGTATCAAAACATACCTTTTCTTCGCTACCGCGTTTGTTTGCCACGGTGATTGCATTAACCGGCTTGAATGGTGGTTGACAGGGTTCAACAGGGCATTTGCCAGTGGGCTTGAATATCTTTTTGAGCCTTGCCATGTATTCCTCGTAAAGCTGGGCGAAGAGGATCAACATAGCCATTGGCAGCATGACGAAGGCAAGCAGGACGAAGAAGTATTCGAGAGTGAAGGTGGAACCTATTCTATCCATGGCGTTCGGAGGGACAGAATGAATGGAATGAAAAAAACCTGTGGGTGAGAGCCCCTCGTCAACCGATTTCCGTTTTAAATTTGCATATAGCCCTTCGAGAGAGTTCGACAGAGCCAGACAAAAAATAATCAACGTGCAATTGGAAACTTCTGTTTTTTGTATTTCTGACATGTTCATCACTTATATTCATTAGTTTATTTTCACAATTAACAAACAATTTAACACAACCTATACAAATGGACTAGAATCAATGAGCGAAAGTAATATGTATGTATGCACCTAATATTTACAATATAAAATTTTACATTAAACTCTATGAGAAATTTGATGACCGGTATTGTAAAAGCTCTCGTCATGAGAGGGAGTGTAATTACTAAATGGTACAAGACCAGAATTGTCACTTTTGCGGATAAAACGGGAGTTAATTAGGTTATCACCGGATGATAATGAGGGAAGCGACCGACTGGCATCTTCAACGTAGTGAGATTGGTGATTGTAGTTGTGGATCTGGAAACACATTTTCAGTACAAATTTTGTAAATGAATAGCAAGACATACCTGAATGGGTTCAAAGTCTTCCATTTCACAGTTCTGATAAGAAGTGGACGCCTCATCGTAAATGTGAGATTCGCTGTCGGGTGAGTGTCTCGAAAAGGCAAGATTTTCTTTGCCATTTTGCATTTTCTGACGATTGGCAGCCAAAACTGAAGCGATGTAGGCGTCGTAGATTTTGTTGTCGCCAACTGTCGCAACTACTTGTTGGCGGTTTTTGGCTCGGGTTTTCGATTTGATAGAGCTGAGGATCACTGTTTGACGAAGTTTCAAAACACAGACAATAACGCCGATTAAGACAGCGAGTAGAACGATTACTGCACCAATAATGACGACAATACGAGTTTGTGAGTTGATGGCTGTCAACTTGCAGTCGGAATTGACGTTGTTATCATTGCAAAGGGCTTCTGATGTGCAACCTGGGTTAACAGTTTCTTTCGGCGATTTGACAGTTGTTAAGAAATACTGTTTCGGCAGTACTCGTGAATTGAGATTCAAGTTTTGCTGTTGGTTGTTAATCAATAGACGACGCAAGCATCCGTTGAACTCAGACTTTTGGAAGGCTCCTATATGAATGTTTTTAATGTCGCGGTGGAGAATCAACGGGAATGGGATAGACGATTCAACTTCTTTTCCAGCGCTGTCAATGTTCAGTCGGATGGATTTGCCACTAATGCCGATTTCGATTCCAACCCGATGCCACTGGCCATCGCTGACAAAATGTTCAGCAATGACTTCGACAATAAGTTTCTCGGCAACGTAGCTTCCATAATGAAGACTGCCATTAACAATGCGCAGAGAAGCCCGATGTTTGCCGTAGTTGAGAGACAAAATGTGTGCATCGAGATCGCCAGTGCGAATGTCAATTTCCAGCCAATGCAGTGCATGTCCATCAAGGCTTTTGACATCTGAATTTTCCTCGATGGAGCCGTGTTCGTCAACTTCACAAGGAATATAGTGATCAAGCTCTTCAGCGTTGAGAAGTGTTGGCGACTCTCCAAATCTACCAATTTTCGGGTTTTTGGAGTGTGCGACGGAGAGCTGATGTTGCAAAAAGCTGGATAATTGCAGATCCAGTTGGCCGTTTTGCAGAGAAATGGTGTTTCGATCAATGTCACAGCTTTCAGCTTCAAATCCATCTTCACAGACACATTTGTAATCATCCCAATCGGCGACACAGGTTCCATGTTGACAACTGGCCTTCGCTTCTGTGGAATCGCACAAGTTGTTTGGCATTAACATGGGGCATACAGACAGCAAGTTAATTTCTTCCAAGTTCGTCATAGCGTTTTCATTGATCTGAACATGCCGCAGACAAGCATTCAAGAATGTCACAGAAACATCCGCAGCACCCAAATATTTCAAGTCTTGCAACTCCAAACTGCCAAAACTGATTTCTGAATCAATGTGAATAGCCGGAACTGACGCTCTACATCCATCTGACGAACAGCTTTTACAAGATTCTTGATCGCATCGCTGGATCATGACGGACATGGTACCAGTAACTCGGATCGAAACAGAAACTGAATGCCAGTGACCATCGTTGATTGATTCTTGTAGCATGGTTGAGTTGACAACACCGTTGGAACTTGTTGTAACCCGAACTTTGCCATTGATGTAATCAACGACAAGGAAGGAGTTTGTCTGCGAGGATTTGGCAAACATCAGAAGTCCGTGTGGTTCTTTCGTGAGAATCTGGAGAGAGATTGCCGTTGTTTGACAATCGGGAGTGCCAACAAGTCGAGATTGTTGTCCGAGTGAATAAATCTTCTTATCACAGATGGCGCCAAAATATCCTGTTTCACAAAGACAGGTATTGTTGTCCATGCATTTTCCGCTGAAACAAATAATATTAGTGATGAGCTAAAAAAGTTTAGTAAACTTACTGTACGCAAACATGATTTTGGCATGTGGCTTCATCGTCGCGGAAAAGACTATGAACAGGTGCCAACGCGTTTACACATTGAACGCTGCGTTCCATTTCGAAAACTGTCCAACTGTGATCTATTCCACGGAATGTCAAAAGCTCTGACTTGACAACTCTTGATTGTCGACACAATTGATTACCACAGGGGTTCTGTTCACAAGCTGATACTGATGACGAATAGTTGTCGATGCTGAGATTCTTTGACTTTTTAGCAACAAAGTTGTCCAGAATTCGCACGGTTTCTCGAGCAGGCAGAACGGATTCATCAGCGCTCAGAATCGACAAAAACAGTTCAAAGTAGTATGGCGAAACTTGTCGAGACCCGATAAAATATATGGTCATATCAGGAATGCTTGCTTGAAGCTTTTCCAAGAACTCTGCTACTGCGCGATGAGATGCAGTAAATTGGATTGACACACTATTTTCAGCAATAGCTTCAGTCGCTTGTTGAACTTTGATTTCAATAGGGTATGTGGTGTTATTTTCGGAGTTGATTTCCAATTTAGAATCACCAATGGGGGCGTTTGACATCAACAGACTGCAGTTTTCAAACATCAAAATGGTTTCATCTATGAATTTAGCTGGAGTGCAGTAAGAGTTCGAGATTTCGTCATCATCAACAGCATGAGCAGCGACAACTTCGCCAGAAAACAACGGTGTCCATGAAGAAACAATCACTGTCACGGAGTCAGTTTTCGATAAGTTGTCATCTTCATCGGTAACAAACACATGAATTTCAGAGTTAGTGACATGATTGTTTGTGCTGACGTTGATTGGAATGGCATAGAGTGAGCGGCGTTCGCGATCGAACAAGTTAGTAGTCGAAAGAATACCCGTAGTCGAGTTCAAAGCGAATATCTGAAGTTGTTATCATAAATTTTTATCAAATGTAGTATGTCTAATGTCTCTTACCTCGCTCATAGCTGCATCTGTTATCTGCATTTCTACATCGTCATTACCACCAATCGGTTTCAGTCTCAACAAATGCATTGCAAATGCCGTGTTTTCAGGTATAAAAGCAATCGAATTGCTTGGTAGAACTTCCAACGAGCTTGATGGTGTCGTATGAATGATCAGATCAGCCTTTGATCTTGCACTTTTATCAGAAGTAATCACCATGACAAGGTGGTAGTTGTCTCTGGTTAGCTTTTGGCACAACATTAAAATTCCGCGACGATCGAAACAGAATGTGTCACTTCCGGCACCTCGAACTTCCATTTGAACATCAGCGGGAAGAGCAAAGTTAAAGCGTAGAACTTCGCTAAGAAGTTCAGCATCGGATGGTAAGCTGATAACATACTTCTTTTCAGGAAACACCGGAGCTGGCGCAAGATCGTTGACGTTAACAGTAATTGAGCATACACTCGCTGGACGTCTGTTCAGTTTTCCGGATTTCACAACAGCTGAGAGAGTGACATTCTGCGTTTGAGAAACCTTGTCTGTCAAAATGATATCGCCAGTCTGTTGATCAATGTCGTAACCAGTACTTGGAGTCAAATAATAACGCGGCGTGCCAAAGATGGAGTGACCCTCAAGTTCACCGATAACTGTTGACATCTTCGATCGACGGCTAATTTCGAAATTGACTGGGGTTTTGGCAAAAATTGCTGTATTTTGAAGAGGCATTCTCAATTCTATGCTGATTTTAATAGACGATTTCAGCTCACTGCCAACATTAGCCGCATTAACAACAAACTCAAAACTGCTGTAAGCCGAAAAGTCGATTTCGGTCAACGTAAACATCTTGCCGGATTTGGAGTCTACTTCAATACTGTTGCTTTTGTCAGCCATTGAATAAAAGACTTCGTTGAAGCGAGGGCCATCGGCATCCGAAGCGGAAACGGTTCCAATTACTGCGCCAGCGGGGATAGGTCCATCGACAAAGAAGGTTTGTTTGTCAAAGTTAAAGATCGGAATGTTGTCATTCACATCCACGATTTTAACAGTAACTGTTTCACTGACTGTCTTCTGCGGCAAGCTGGTTCGGATTGCTGTGACAACAAATTTGGAGAACGCAAAAGGTGGAACTGTATCATAGTCAATAACATCGGCAACAAATATTCGGCCATTGTGAGGGTCAATGCCAAAAGGCACATTTTCGGTAGTGATCTTATACTTTGCAAATGGAGACGTCACTGTGATGTATCCAACGGTGGCATTGATGGGTGCGTTTTCAGTGATGACAAATGTATAGCTGAAAATCAATTGTTAAATAGGTCCTTTTGGAAAAAGGGTTACTTCAAAAGCTTGAATTTCAAGTCCTGCTTGTCAACAAAGAACAGTTTGACTTCCGTAGTTGCTGACAGTTCCGGAACACCGAAATCCGTCGCTTGAACTTTCAAAACAATAGCATCGCCAGCAGTGTTAGCACCGGAAACTCGAGTTATAGCTCCAGAAACTGGATCAATTGAGAAGTTCGTGCTGCCCTCAATCATGGAATAGCGCAAAACACCATTTTGACCCCTGTCGGCGTCGATGGCAAGAACTTTAGCAATGGGTTCACCTGTTTCAGGAAAAACTACAGCGAATTCGTAAGTCTCCAACTCGAAATGGGGTGGTTGATTGAAATCTTCTACGATCCAGATGTTGACAACAGTTTTACCAATTCTTGTCGGAATGCCTTTATCGGACGCGATGACTTCGCCCGACATCATATCGTTGTCTGCATTGATAGGAGTAGTTGTCAAAAACACATCGCCACTGATAGGATCAATAAAGAACGCTTCGGAATTGGAAAAATAAAACAGTTGTCCATTGAAGCCATCGTCAACATCCTTCGCTTTTACTTTACCAATTTTCTCCGAAGTGTTGTGCGTGGTCAAAACCGAGAAGTTGTAAACGGAATGATCGAAGATTGGAGAATTGTCATTGACGTCAATAACAATGATCGTCATGGTTGCTGACACTCTCCAAAATCCATCTTGCGCGAACACTTTGATTTTGTGTTGCGCTTTCACTTCTCTATCCAGCGGTCTTATCAGAGTTAGAACTCCAGTGATGGGATCAATATTGAAGAGTCGAGCATCATGTCCTTCAATGGAGAAGGTGTTGTTTGAATACAGTTCCGTATCAGCGTCAGATGCCATTACTGTCGCTATAGCAGTTCCAACTGGAGTATCTTCGGGAACATACGCTTTCAACAATCTCGAAAACTTTGGAGCGTTGTCATTTTCATCAAGAACCATGATTCTGATTACGGCGGTTGAGGACAATGGCGGTTTGCCCATGTCTTTCGCTTCGACAATCAGCTCATAGCTGTCATGTTCTTCTCGATCAAGCTGCATCAATACGAACAAGCGACCAGAAATAGGATCAAGTTCAAAAGCGTCATTAATGTTGCCACTAATAATCTTGTACCGAAGTGCCCCATTCAAACCACGATCAGCATCGGAAGCAGACACACGGAGTAGAGGTTCTTTTGTGGGATCCTGGTTCTCGTTCAATGCTACATTATAGACAGCTTTGTCGAATATTGGTGCGTTATCATTGATATCCTTCACTTCAACGACAATAGGTTGGAATGAAGTGTGGGACGGCGTTTGACAGTCTGTAGCTGCGATGTACACGTGGTGTTCACGGGCTTTTTCATAGTCCAGCGTACTAAAAATAAACAATATAGACAAATCTAAAAAATTGTAATTCAAACTTACGCAGATAGTTCACCAGTGAACGCGTCTAACTCAAAAGTACCATCTCCATTGCCGGCGGCAATACTGTACCGAACACAGTTTAATCCCTTTGTCGACATTGCTTCAAGTCGTGTGATCGGCGTCAGTGTATCGCTCTCCGTGAGAGTATACCGTGTTTCCATCGGCTTGAAAATCGGGAAGTTTTCAGCAGGAGCCATGTAGAATGTTAACTGGGCACTTGTGCTGTGGTTTGCGGAATCTAGTGCGGTAATGACAATGAAAAATTCTGATTGACGAGGGAAAGTTGACTTTGCACGGATGACACCGCGACGGTCAATAGCAAAATGCTGAGCATCTACCCCAGAAATTGTTGTTTTAAGATGGTCGTTGATGTCAGCGTCGTGGACATCGATGACATAAACGACATTTCCTGTAAAAGTAACCAAGTTACAAACAACAATACTCTTGTAAAAATAATTCATACCTCGCTTTGTATCCGATCGAATCAAAATATCTTGCTTCTGAACAAACACAACTGGATAGTTATCATTAACATCAATGACTGTCACAAACACATGAACTTGAGCTGATCTGGCTACAAAATCACCGTCGTCAGTCGCCTGTATGATGATTTCATAATTCTGTTTCGCCTCGAAATCCAAAGCTTGTGTAGCAACGATTTCACCAGTGTTGTAGTCAATTGAAAACGGCACATGTTTCTCATTGACAATTGAATAGAAAACACGACCATTTCGTCCAGAATCTGCATCTGTAGCAGTAACATTTGCTATAACCATTCCTGGAGGCGCGTTTTCTTCGATGGACGACAAATAGTACGGCTGTGTAAAAACGGGTGCGTTGTCATTAACATCGATTACTTCGAGATGAATACGAATTGTTGAAAACATCTCCACATTGCTGTTATCAGTAACCTTCACGGTCAAATCGTGGAGTTGTTGTGTTTCAAAATCCAATGCTGAGTTTAGAGACAGTTCACCATTAGTCGCGTTGACAGTAAACAGTGAAGCATTGCCATTTGTCAATGAGTAAGTCATAACATTAGTAGCATTGTCATCGGCGTCAACGGCAACCAAATGGTAAAAAACTAACGGGTAGTTTGCACCGATTGATTCAGCAATTTGAAGTGTTATTTCAGATCCGTCGACAAAAACGGGGACTTCATCTGGTTCATTCTCGACAGCGATAGTAACCATGACGAACTGTGCCGGGTGTTTTCTTGAAAACGGAGTTACAGAAACATTAAGATAGTGTTGATGTTTCGTCTCGTAATCAAGCTTGGTCGCAGTGAAAATATGACCGCTGCCTCGAGTAACTCGAAAGATGCCCAGATCGTTACCGGAAACAATTTCAAATACTGCAGCTGCATTTGATCCTTCGTCAACGTCTTCAACGATGATTCGAGTAAGATGGGTACCAATTTCCGTCGATTCAGGTACGAATATCGGTGACGAATGATCAGATACAACAGAAAGCACATTATCATCTTCATCAAGTACGTTGATTTCAATCCATTGGCGGCTTGATAGCCTTGGTGAACCGCTGTCTTCCGCAATAACCATGACTTTGTAGTTGTCTTTGGCTTCACGATCAAGAGGCTTGTTCAGGATAAGATATCCAAAGAGAGGATCAATGACAAATTCAGCCTTTGGATTTGACATGGGATCGATGCGGAATTGAACATGAGCATTCAATCCGGTAACATCAATGTCAGCGTCTGTGACCTCAACATTGCCAATGACGGTTCCGACTTGAGTAGACTCAGAAACCAAAAAGTTGGAAGACGATACAAACACTGGTGCATTATCATTGACGTCTGTTACCATTACAGTTATTGTTTTTCGCACTCTGTGCACTGCTTTCGGTGAGAAGTCGTCAGCCAAAATAACGGTAAGCTTGTGCTCGCCAATCATCTCACGATCCAGTTGACGTTTCACTGTTAACTTTCCATCGTCATTGATAGCAAAGAGATCAAATCCATTATCGGAAAATACCAATTCAAAGTTGAAGTTGTTCACTGAAACAAAATAACGTTACTATCTCGCCAAAATAACAAAAGCTTACCAATATCAGGATCAGTCACTTCAAACTGATAAACAACGGTTCCAACTGCAGCGTCTTCAGATACAGTTGCAACAATTTCTCCAGTTTCCGTAAACTCTGGTGGGTTATCGTTTTCATCTTCCACAAAAATGTAGACAACTTCTGTTGTTTCAAGTCCTCCAGAATCGTAAGCACGCACGTGAAGCTTGTAGAAAGCTTGTTTTTCATGATCAATTTGTCCAGAAACTGTCACAATACCCGATACAGTGTCGAGGATAAAAAGTCCGGGAGGGGCATCAATCAGTGCAAACTTGATTCGGGTGCTGTCCTTATCAGTCGCCAAAAACTGGCCGACAAACTCTCCAGGCAACGCATTTTCTCGGATGTAGAAATTGATGGGATTCTCAAAGAACACTGGTGCGTTGTCATTAACATTTATTATGTGGACTAGCACTGGCACTGTTACTGCCATGGACGACGAAGTGATGGTAACGTCGAATTGGTGAAATGTTTTCTGCAAAAAAAGTGTAAATCTTTGTTATATTTTGTTTTGTCAGTGCTTACATTCTCAAAATCCAGATCCTTGTTAACAAAGATCTCGCCCGTGTTCTTATCAACTTCAAAATCATTGTTGACAGCTTTGATTAACTTATACTGTAACTTCGGTCCCCCGCCATGTGTTAGAACCTTTCCGATGACATCATTGCGTGAAGCGTTCTCATAAACGTGAAATTCAAAGTATTTCTTGCTCACAATAAAGTCGTCACTATTTTCGGCGTCGTCGTTAATTTTAATGACAATCTGAAAAGCGTTCAATGTTGCTTTGTCGGAGGAAACGAACGACCACACATATTGACAAGCCATTGAAATCCCTCATCCATGACTAATTGCTTTCCGCTTGCTTGCTTTTTACCTGTCTTTCATTTTGCTAAACGTTCAAAAGACTAAACTGTACCTGCCAATTGAGAATGGCGGAGGCAAGCTTTGTTTGGATGAAAGACCCATCTGCGCATCTAGTATGCAAACGAAAACGATAGACAGGTGCCAAAAGCGTGTGCGCGGTATCGTATAACCAGAAAAAACCAATTTCACGATCGCATCCGATTGCTTTATTTACGCCCTTCCCCGTAAAAAACTTTGTTTGAGAAAACCGACCTTGTGCACATGCGTTTTGTGATTCATTGTGTCAACGCCAATGACTTCAAGGTAGATATCGGATGTGTTCGCAAGTGGTGGTTTTATGACGCGTATCTCGCCTGTGTGGTCGTTGAGTGACAGGATAGGTTCTGCGGTAAATGAAGATGAGTTTCGACGAATGAAGAAACGAGTATTATTAAGCGCCTTTGTCACAACTGGTATGGTCGAAATCACGGAACCGACTTTGGAAGCGCGATGAAGCGGCAAATCGGATGGCATAGTCCGGAATACTTGCCCCGGGTTTTCGCGCAATAAGACAATCTTTGCTTTTGAGCTTGTGCGAAGGCCATCATTGACATTACTGAAAGAGCTTTTCGAAGTTAAGTCAAAATGAATAACAAAACTAACCGAGTCTCAGCGGACATACGATCAAAGACGACAACATCCAATTCAGTAATGTCATTATCAGGTGGTGTCAATACAGTCAGCTTTCCAGTCCAATCAAGCTCAACACCATTAGCAAGACTCATTGCTTTAAAGCCAACTGAATTGTTGAAACCATCATCCCGATCGATACAAGACAATTGAAATTCAATCGGATAAGAAGCTTTTTTCGGAATAATAAACGCGGCATTGTCAAAACAGATCGGAATGTTGTCGTTTTCGTCTTCAACAAATACTCGAACCAATGTCTGACTTCGCGATTCAGGATGTTTCTTGTCAACTGTTTCAATCAATACTTGATACTCGCTAACTTCTTCCCGGTCAAGAACAGCGCCTACAGCAAGTTTGTGCCCGTCAACAATGTGGAATTTGGCATTAGGTGGAAACTGATAGAGAATGTTGAGATCAATTTGCTCCATTGGCCGATTTTCCAAATCCTCGATATCCAGATTTATCAATTGATTGATCTTGTTGTTTTCCTAAAGTTCCGCTTTTAACTTCGTTTGAAGTAAGTAAAAGCCAAACATACCAAAATAGCAACGTGTTTAGTAATCACTTTAGGCGGATTATCGAACTCATTTAGGATAGTAATTCGGATTGTGCTATTTACACTTTGGTTATGAGAAAATGCCATTATCTTTAATGTGTAGTTCTGCATCTTTTCATAATCCAGTGGTCGGACTACACTTATAGCGCCAGTAGTTCTGTCAATGTCAAAGGTCGACATGAGATTGCCTTCAATTATTCGATAAAACACAGTAGTGTTACCAAAATCCGACGATGCAGCCGCTATGACCGTTCCGAGAATAACTTTTTCTGAGACGAAAACCCCTTGCGGCAATCGAAGAATAGGGGAAGTAGATTGGCCGAGAATAGTTTTAATCAGATAGAAAGTCTCAGTTTTGGAAGTAGGATCATGGGGATTCTCAGCAGTAATGGAAACATTGTAGATTTTGCCAGGAATAAGTGGTTTGACAGCGTAAAGAGTTCCATTGTTTTGGTTAATCTAAAAAGTCGCAAAAATCAGTGATTATGTTTATCTGCCAAACACTTACAGTAAACCGATAGGTGTCATCATGCACTTTGTACTGGATAAGGTTATTCTTTTCAGTAATGTCAGCGTCAGTTGCTTTCACCTGACCAATAACACCTTTGTAGCTTGCATTAAGCTCGGTAGCATAATACAATTGCGAGAATACTGGTTTGTTGTCATTGACGTCTCCTACAGTCACTTGAAGCGCGCACTTCGCCGACAGTTGATTGAAACCGTAAACCATTACTTCCACATTCAAAACGTAAGAAGCTTTTTTCTCTGCATCAAGTTGTTGCAACAACCGAAGATTGCCAGACATTTCATCAATCATGAAATGGTCGAGTTCATTGAGCAACTTGTACTGATAAATAGTTGACGCATCTCGGACAATAATTGACGCAGGAATGATTGAACCAACTTTTGAGTCTTCCATGATTGTAATAACTGTGTTTTCATTGCAATGAGGGCTTTGAAAAAAGAGTTTCTGAAAGGCAATATTTCAAAAATTTCTTCGTAAAAGTTTAATTACCTTTGGAAACACTTCCACATTTGTGTGGTAAACAGATCTCCGTGCGGGGTTGGTGACATTAAACGATACAGTATGAATGGGTTGAAATTCAGCAGCGGCATAAAAAATTCTGCCATCGGCAACATAGTCTCCAATTGTTGCGATATCACTGGTCGCTTCGTAAACCATTTTCGAGTTGTTTAGAAGATTGACAACCAAGGGCTTTTCTTCATCTGCATTGAACAATGTCACAGTTGGCGGAACAGCGTCGACATCATCTTGTCTTATCAAATTGATGATAACAGTAGCTTCAGTGGATTGAATCGGAATTCCGTGATCAGACGCGGTGATCTTGACTTGCCATTGATCTTCACTAATGTGACCTGCATCCGGTCGAATCGATAAAACACCAGTATCTGCATCGACAGCAACAAACTGACTGTCGCTTGAATAAGAAACAACTCCATTATTACCAGCATCAGAATCTGTTGCTTTGACAGCTCCAAATGGTGCTCCAATAGAATAGTCTTTCAAGTCCACCACAAAAGTCAGATTTCCAACAAATTTTGGCGCATTGTCGTTCAAGTCATTGACAATTAGTCGTCCCGAGTGTTGCGCAACCGCGCGAGCTGATGATGCTAGGATTACAAAATCGACGTTTTCGACAGTTTCTCTGTCAAGCTTGGCTCTGGTAGTGAGTTCGCCTGTGGCTTTGTTGATGTTCAGGTATTGTTGACCCATTAATAAAGCATATTCAATTCTTGTCTGTAACGCTCTCTTTTCAATTTGAAATTGTTTTTTTTATTCCAAACCTGTGACGGTACTGTAGCCGTAAATCTCCCAACTAACTGCCCCCTGGATGTGTTTTCATCCAGCTGGATAATCCACATTGCAGGCTGGAAAATAGGCACCTCAGTGAGGTCATCTATTACATGCACCGTAATTATCGCCTTGTTGGAGTGGTGACCAGCGGAGTCCTTCGCGCCTATTGTAATCTGCAAAAAACACATTGTATCCGATGCGGGATTACGCAGTCCGCAGAATTGGCATGTACAAACCTCGAATTTGTAGGCAGATTTGTCCAAGGAAGCGGTGGTAAAAATTCGGCCTGAATCCGTTTCGACGTCGACAAGGCCAACCGGCGCATCAATAATGTAATAGGACAATCTGCCGTAATCCACAGTATCGGGGTCAATTGCTTGAGGGGATAAGACAGAAGTGCCGACTGGGTCATTGCGATGGAGATTGACGTGGTATGATGTTTGGACAAAATGGGGGTCGTTGTTGTTTTCGTCCTGGAAGTAATTAATGTAATTAAGAAATACATCAGTAAGACAAACCTTCACAAAAAGGCTGAACTTCCGGGTTGCCTTTTTCCGAACTTCGAGACCGTTATCTTCACATGTTATCAGAAACGTAAAATTCCTCAAAACTTGATAGTCCAATACTTGATTCAAATAGACTTCACCATTCTCAGCATCGATTCGAACTTTCGGATCTTCATCGAATCCACTGACAGAGTAGGTAACGCGTCCGTTGTCTCCATGATCCAAATCAATACACTTTGCTTGAAAAATCTTCTTTGAAGAGTCGTGATTTTCACTAACCACAATAAATGCGGCATCGTTTTCAAAAACAGGTGCGTGATTATTTCCATCCAAAACGTCAATCCGAACACGAACTAAAGCTGACTTCCAATTTGGTGGTGCATTCGACGCTTCAACATTAAACTCATATTCCTTTTCAGCATCATACGATAATGGTTCAACAAGTTTGATGACACCAGTGTGAGGGTCGATGGCAAACGGAATGGCACTTGTATTCACCAATCGATGTTCGATGCTACTGCCAGAATGTGCTTGAACTTGTAATACAGCCGAATGGACGTGTGTTGACTCCGAAATTGATGCGTAGTATTGTTCTTTTCCGAAACGCGGTGGTTTGTCATCGGGGCTGCGCACGAATACTTGCATAACGTTCTTTGTTTTCTTTGGAGGTACGCCGCCATCGACCGCGACGAATTCCAATGAAAACACATTTTGCAATTTAAAGTTGAGCTTTTTCTTCAGTCGTAAAATAGCAAATCCATGACCCTTTTCGAGTTGAAACATTTCGGCCTCATTTCCGGAGGCGAGTGAAACCTCGGCTTCCCCGTTTTTTCCGCGATCTTCGTCTTTAACGGTCAATACGGCAACAGTGGCACCGATTTCCTTCCCTTCATCCAGCAGAAGATGCTCCTGATTACTCGGATAAAATCTAAAATAAAATGCGTTCCTAGTCAGTTTGGTTTTTATTTCATTGTCATGACCACTCACTTGAATACAATCTGGGGTGCGTGCAAATTTTCTTCGGTCAACTGAACGTTGAAAAATGCGCGACCTGTGAGCTTTGGCACACCATGATCGCTGGCCTCAATAGACAGCACACAAATGTTGGGTAAACATAGCGGGCATTGCTCTTTGCCACACTTAATCGGGCTTTTCTAAAAGAAAGAATGACATTTCCATGAAGGGCGGAACCCTATTGTCTCGAAAGACAAAAGAAACTCACAAGTGTTTCGATTTCGCCAGTTTTGGAGTCGATCGAGAATTGACCGTTAATATTGTCGGCGAGTGAATAGGAAAGTCGACCATTGTCACCGAGATCGGCGTCAGTAGCAACGGCTTTAGCGATGGTTTGGCCTGGATTGCCAACGGCATTGATAGTTACATTTGTGAATGTTTCGGCAAAAGTAGGGACGTTATCATTGACATCCAAGACAGTTACCAAAACAGATACAGTGCTTGACAATGACGGTGTGCCTCCATCAATGGCCTCAATTTCGAAATTGTATGTTTCACGTCGTTCTCGATCAAGTGATTCAATCAATTCAAGAAACAATGAATCGCCGCTATCAACATCAGTAACACGGGTCAATCGAAATAACCTCTGAATATCGGCATCTTCAGATTTAAGCCGATACTTAGCTATGGTACCGTTTATTCCATGATCCGGGTCTTTCGCGGAGGGTATCGAAAAACGACTACCGGGTGAAGCACCCTCGACGATACTTATGTTCTACAAGAGATTTTTTAAACTGACAACATTGAAAAAAACACTTACAATAAAATGTTGCGGAAACTCCGGCGGATTATCATTAACATCGAGTAGATGAATATGAATACTAATTATCGACGCAGGTTGTGACACGAGTATCAGATCAAGTGTGTCATTGAAGGCGCCAATTTGCTCTCGATCAATCGGCGAAATAGAACGTACTTCACCGGCGGCAAAATCAAGCGAAAACAAATCCTTGATAGCCGAATTAGTGGTACTCAAACGATATGAGTATGTCGGATCGAAATCAACGAGCCCGACGCGTGTGTTTATTGGAGATTCTACGAAACAATTCAATTGGAATATTAATTAGAAAGAAAGGACACTGACCTTCAACAAAACTAAAATCATAACTTTTTTCCGAGTAGGCACTGAGAAGATGAAAACATCTGTGAAAAAATAGAAACCATATAAGTGTCCCGTACATGGTGTGAGGTACGGGAACGTTTGGGCTCAGAACAGAGGAATGCCTGAAAGCGGGAAATTCTTTGATGCGTGATTTACAGTTTTTACGGGTGGCAATATGCGAAAATGAGGAACATGCATAAAGCGGTACCGGCCGCGAATCTTCGCATTGGCGGTGTCATAAACAAAACGCGCCATAATACGTGGAAAAAAGTATGCAAATCTTGACACGAGACCTAATCCTACAGGTAAACAGTCACGACGAGCGGTACCTCACTGATGATATCGGCGCGAAATCCGTTCATGCTTGCGCGAAAGAGGTATTTGAGCCAGTATGGTCGTCGACAACAGCCATTTCGGGGAAGCTGACTGCCTCGATGATGGCGTCCAAATGGGATTTGGATTGCGGAAGGCATCATCGACGGCAGGGGTGAAAGCTTTTTTACCCTATGAAAAAGCCACAAAGACGACTTCGGCGCGAACACCTGTCTCCATGGGCTATGAGGCTGGCGCATCCGGTATCGAGTGGCAATTATGGGAGCGCAACCCGTCTGGTCTGTTGTTTGAGGGAGACCTGATGACAGAGACTGTCATTGACATCTTGCATTTGGTAATGATGGACAGAATAGTCCAAAAAGTGAAGGAAAGTTTATCGAGACCCCGGAAAGAGCCATCAAATGGTTGAAACAATGGACAGGAAAGAATCAGTTTCGATATTGTGACAACAAAGGGCGATGGAAGTGCGCAAAATGTGATTTTTTGCCACCTCAATATGCAGCCAACATTAAAAAAGAAGGGCCTTCCGAAAAAGAAGGACTCCGTCCATGACGAAGACAAACTTTTCGCAGTTTTTTGCACCGGCCAATTACAACCAAAACTGGGCGGATCGAAGAAGGCTTGTGGTGAAAGGCGATGACCATGAGCGAAAAGGCGTCTGTAACTCAAATAAACAGAGAATACAGACGCGTGTCGTTACAGGGTCTTCCATAAGGTAATTGCGGAAGCGTACACGCTAGGATAAATTCAATCTGTCAAACAAGAAGCGTAAACCTGTCGCTCATTGCTTCCAGCTGACCTGTCCCAGCTGGCACGGAGACAGTCGTGGTCAAAAATGAACTTCGGAACAATTTATTTTTTACAGCTATTCGGTCGAATTATCATGTCCATCAGAGTGACCTATGAAGTGACAGCCGTTACCTGCCGCCGTATCGAATGGCAACAACAAACCGAAAATGAGCCTCAACGTCAGCGGCAACGAGGTGAAACCTCCCGATCTAATTGAGACAATTGCTCGACCATGGTGCGGTCCTTCTTTGTGATTGCACGGCTGCGCGGAACGCCCATGTCCGGAAGTACGCCATGGAGCCGGGTCGCTGCGCGGATACTTGGCGCTCGGATTTGATGCTAGGTATTGTTCTCGCAGATTGGACGCAAAGTGACCTTCAGTAGCGATCGGCCGAAACTGAGTGATGAGTCTCGCCTTCCGCCCCAACATGAATCTCAGCTTACGCGAGACTAATATGCGGTTAGACTATGGCGCCAGATGGGTCAATCCGACGTTGGTCTTATTAGTAATCCTGGCGCCAAAAACAACATTATTTTTGTGGATGCGCAAGGAAAACAGTTTTCTTGTGCAGCAGGTCAAAACACTGGATTAATCGGATAACTTGATGCGCCTCCACATACCATTTGAGTAACCTCTCGGAGGTTGCTACAGGCAGGCATCTCTGAAGATAAGATCATAGTCAGCACGCATCTTTTTCTCCGTTAAAACAAATTTGTGTTGCATGTCCGAGTTTCCAGGAGGCACAGGCATGTGCAAACTGACCAGAGTGAGGAACTGTCCGGTGGTATTTGTAAAAGTATCCATTCGACCATACTCCTATTGGCAGTTTTCACTTAAACGTCACGAAGGTCAAGTTGTTCACACTTGCTCAAGTATTTACATAAAATCCGGATTGAACGAGCCTGCTGAAACCGAATAAAACTCGAACATGATAATTGAAATGGTTTTGACACTTCGCAGTTTGTTGCAACTTTTAAAATAATGTCGATAATTCACAAGATTCTGTTGTTTGAATGCTAATGTACATCTTTTAAATAAAATTATCGGTTAAACTTTTATTTTAACATTTAACGGATCTTAACGTTGTTATAAAATCAGTTAACTTGGTTATCAAGCTGTTTAGCAGGTGCTTCGGAGGCTTCAGAAGCTTCTGTACCGCTTTCTGCTTCAACGACGATTTTACTGCCGGTTTGTTTTTCGGGTTCCTGAAAATTTGTGTTTACATGGTATCTGTTTTGTATCCTGACTCACGTTAACCGAAACAGCTTGCGCTTCTTCACCAAGGGTGACGTTAGAAGCGTTGGGGTCACTCATAATGATCGATGTACAGCTTTACAGCTAAAAAGCACAAAATTATAATACATTCCAACTCCTAACACGACGTAAGTCTTTCTACATTCCGTTAAGAAACACGTTCAAAAATGTGAGTGTTCCACGTTTTCAAGCTGACCAATGCTGGACGCGGGCCAAAAAAATCGGCCCGGGCCGGGCCAGTTTTACTATGAGCCCGGCCCGGGCGGGCCTAAATTTTTCAGCCCGGCCCGGGCCAGCCCGGGCCGACACGAGTTAACTTGACCCTTGTAAACTCGCTTTTTTTCGAACTTAAATTTACGAAGTGTATCGAAAATTGTTTTCAAAAGCAATTTTTGGATGAAAGACACAGGTTTTTGACTTAAAATATCCTTAAAACTCAATTTCATAGACTCGTATTCAGCCGATTTTTGTTGTTTTAGTATAACCTTGTCGGCCCGGGCTGAAGTCACTCGGCCCGGCCCGGGCCGGGCCATTCACTCATCGGCCCGGGCCAGCCCGGCCCGGGCCGGCCCTAGCCCAGCCCGGGGCCGCTCGGCCCGCCTCCAGCATTGAAGCTGACAAGAGTTGGTGGTTGAATGTTACTGATTTGCTTTTTTCGTTCACGTTTAAAAAGCTAGCTGACTCCGCCTTATTGGAAACGTCAGCTTCCGACATTCTTGATACAGCCAAATTCCAACGTGACAACTCAACATGCTAAGTCATTCAAAAGGCAGTTTTTTTTAGCACAGACAGCAAAAAGTCAAGAAACTTATAAAAACTAATGAAAAACGAAATTGCATTACGGTTTTTTTAATGTGTCTAAAGCTAAAAAATGGAAGCATCATGAGGCTATTCATGAAGACTTGTGTTCGAGTCAAACCCATTAAAGTTAGTGTTGTGCGTTTCTACGTGGCAAACGTACGCATGATCAACAATTGTACAAGTCACCAGAAATATTACAACTATCATTGTTTTCAATAGAAAAAGAGTTGATGAATGTTGAAAATGGGTAAGCAAATTTACGGAAACCAATCAACGTGCTAATAATAATGCCAGGGTGCTCAAGATGTCACGTAATCACAAAACTCGGAATTGTCGACAGTCATATCTATCCCCTACCCTTTTCAACTTACTTGTGAATAATCGACATTGTTTTGGTTTACCACTCGTTACCAAAACCCGACCGTTCCGGCTGAAGCCATGGGGCTTTACGATACTACTGGATATTGGCTGGAGGCTAGTCGAAATTTTTTGATTGACATTTTTTTTGCTTATGAAATTTTATATCAAATTGTCTATTTATATCGACTTTGAATAATTCCAGTTGAACTAAAATTTGAAAAAATGACAATTTCTCCAATTGGCAAAATATGTCGAACGGTATGACGCACCCAGAAATATCAAGTCGCGATAATGTTTTAGCTGTTTTTGTATTTTCAAACAACAATCTTTGTTGTTTTGCTTTTTCTGTATAATATAATAATGACTACTACTAAATGAAGTGGTTTGTGCTTTAGTGTCAAATTTAATGTACAATGACGGCTACCGTTGCATAAAAACGGAACTGCATCAGTGCGTTCACACAGCGGGGTAACCGACGTTCAGTTTTTTGCAACTGTTTTCGCGCGTCTCGCGAAAGCATCACAAGAAGGTGCTAGTTATATATAAGCACGTGCTTTTCCATCTCATTTTACTCTGGAAATGCGTTTTTATTCGTGGATTTCATTCGTTTCGGTGGCTAATTGTTATTATCGATGTGCTAAACGTGATGCTGCGCGATTTGCAACTTTAAATTATATAAAAACGATCCTGACTAATCCTGACTAATGTTTCTTTTCAGCCTTTCTTGCCCAACCATGTCCAACATAACCAACCCCGACGATCTGAAGCTCCCACAGGCCGCCGTGAACAAGATCATCAAGAACGCCGCCGGCGATGGTCACAACTTCAGCAATGTAGGTGTTTCAAAAGTATCCCCAAACCATATCCGCCCTTTTCAGGAGTTCAAAACCGCCATCGCTCGTGCCAGTGCCGTCTTCTTGCTGGGTACCATCGACTCGGCCCTCGACAAGGCCAACAAGGATGGCCGAGCGACCATCAACGCTGGTGATGTCGTTGCTGCTGTCGAAGCGTTGGGCGATCCCGAGTTCACGAACCAGGTGAGCTGCAAATTCATGTATCACTCAGATTATATAATCTCATTTTCAGCTCAACGAAACCCTCGAAGCCTACCGCAGCAAGAAGGCCAAACCGGCGACGAAGGGCAAGAAGTAAGCCGGCTCATGGTATTTCAAATTTTGCTTTAACATTATGATATCATTTTTGTATTTTCGGTATTTTCATTCCATTTTTGTATTAAAGTAATCAATTACAATGTTAAATTTTAATGTCAATTTCCATAAATAAGTCAAGTCAATGCTATTGAAGATTTCACTGATTAGTATCGGTCACATTTATGCACTTACATCACTAAAAAAGGCAACACACAAAGTAGTCATTCAAAGATGTACAATTAAGTTCAGGACTGGAAGTTGCATTGGCGGTGTTCGTGGTTTGATTCAACGGAAACATCGACGTTGTAACTTCACAGAAAGCATTCATAATTAGCTGACAACAGCGGTGGAAAATGTTTGAAAGGTTAATAGGATGAAGAAATGAGTGTCTTGTGCTTGGGTTCCAGCAGTCATTAAAGGCTTCTTGGAAGTGTGGCGTGTAGACAGGGTCTATCTCGGAGTGGACAAAGGTAACTCGGATGTCAAAAACGCCTTCGTTCTAGAATGACAGTGCTGATTAGTATGAAAGTAGTCTTCAAAACCGCAAACTAACCATAACGAGGTGACTGAAAATGTTTTTGGCGACATCCGGCGAGAACACATTGAAAACAATGACTTCATCCGCGTTTATTGGCGACTTCAGATCTCACAAGTCCACGCCGACAACTTGGTGATGACGATCTACGGAATACTTGATGGAATACGGCGAATCGTGCTGGATGCCTTTGTTTTCCAAGTGTTCCTTGACGGCAAACTTCTCGCTCTCCAGTTCGACAAGGATCGTAACGCGGCGTTTCATGGCGAGACAGTCTTTGAGGAAGTAGAGGACTTGCGACATTCGGGCTGAAAATGACATTACCGTTAAAGCTACACATTGACAGTTTCAAAACTTACCGAGGAATATCGCTTCAGTGGCCTTCTGCGGCACATGGTACACCACATTCGGAAGAACGCGACGCCAAATCCGCGAATGAAAACCGAGCTGATTGAAGAACATTACAACGGCTTTATTCGTACTTTTGATGGACCCCGTCAAGCGTGAAACGTAAGCCTTGATGATAGCATCTATCTTGTTGCCACTGGAGAACACTAGCCACAACCAGAAGCGAAGGACGAACTTTACCACTGCCATCAATACAAGTTGTAGGCATGCTTCTCCTTCGAGCGGAATCTGGTACAGTATCGTGGCATGGAAAAAGTCCTTGCAGTCGGGTATGACTCGAACAAAGTCAGCGAAAGGTATCATGTAGGCATCGGGCTTGTCTTCCATGTTGAGAAGGTCATCAGCGTCCAGCAAAGGTATGCAATCAGGATACTTGAGGTTGAGGGCGAGAAGCTCCTTATCAGACGGCACAACTATGAGAATCTCGCGACCCATCTTGACATGAGGCTCGCAATAGCATCGCAGAACATTGATAGATACAAAGTTGGATTCATGAATCAGACAGCCGATGTCAGACGCTTCTTTCTCGTGTTGGAAGAGGTAGTACGCGATGCTGGCTTCAAATACGTTCTTGACGATGGAGTTCTTCGACAGTTTCTGAAATGACAAAGTTAATACAGCGTAATCAAAAGAGTGTAAACTCACAAATTCCGTGGTTTTGGCAGTTTTATATTCCGTTACGGTTACGGGTTGGATTGGGTGAAATCAGGTAACTGGAATGAAAAAAGCTTGAAGTTGGACATAAAAACAGAACAAATACCTCAAAGTTTTCATCAGAAGACTTCTCAAGTGAGCAGCCAAAGCTCGAGCATTCAGCGCAGCGACCGCTCTTATTAGTGCCATCAACACAGTCGACTTGACGATTACAGACGAGCCTGCGATCGAGACATTGGTCATCGCCGCGTTGAAACTGACTGGAGGGGCATTTGAGGTTGGGGATAGGGTAATCCTCGACGGTGGGAAGAACTGTGAAATTCTCAGTTGAGTTCATCCAAACCGTCAAACGATAATTCAGAACATCGTCGCAGAACAGACCAACCGGCAGACAGGTCGTGTTAGCATGGCAGAGGCGGTATTCTTCCATGATATTCACTCTCGATTGTCGTTCTGGAACATAAATTATATAAAAATTTTTAATTAAACGAATGAAAAACCGTTCTGATAGCTTGCGCAAGTGGACTTTCACGGAATGCATTGATCAAGGAGAGGACAACGAAACTGAAGCAAGGCAAATCAAGTTATTGCCATCGGAAAAGGGGTGCGTGTTAGGGGTGGAAATTGCAATAGCGGGCGGGATGCAACGCGTGCGGGGGTTTCTGCGTCGACTTTGTTGCCACTCAGAAGACGAGCATAGGTCGGAAAGATTCAGATTCTGCGGCACGACGGGATTTTTGTTACCTCCGCGCGTACCGAAAACACTCTTTTGCAAATATCTCGATCCAATGGCACCCAAAAGTCAAGTGTAGCACATCAAAATGCTTCTCTCGTAAATCTCTACAACTTTGTTATTTTTTTCGGCAAAGTACGTAACGGCACGGCGGGAATGCCGAAAAACCGCGTTTCGAGCTTTTGCAAATATAGCCTCAACGCTTGATCAAAAGTATGGCTTGTATATAATCAAACGAAAGCTTAGAAAAATGCGAACAAAGTTGTTATTTTTATTTGCCGTAGCTTGCACGGTATTGCCAAAAATGCCGAAACCGCAAACGCTCAAAATCAGTCAACGCGTGCGAATGCGTTTTTGACGTACTGGCTGGAGGTGTGCGTCCGAACCGGACACACATCCTATCTTTTTTAGTGCTCTTTTCCTGGGGGTGCGCACAAGGTAACTTCGTCCCGTCGTGGCGGCGTCTTGACGAAGGTAATGTGAAAAGTGAAGAACAAACAATGGCATAGTGATACCAGCACAAAACAGGAAGAAAAAAGGGGCTCACTGATGGGAGGACAGCACTTCTCATAAACGACTGGCGCACGCGTGCGTCGGTGTAGGCGAGTGGTGTGCGTACTCCGCCGAGCGCGTTCGCGTCCGTGCAGTAAAAGGAGCTTCTCCGTAAGCTTCCCAGCTTACAGGAAGGCACTGGTTTCTGTGTGCTTGCAAGCATAGAGGACAGAATCCACCTGCGTGTGCCTGCAAGCCTACAGAGGGATATTGGTTTTTGTACCTCCAGGCCTACAAGACGTAAACCATCTCCGTAGGCCTGCAAGCCTACAAGGTAGAAGCCCTCTTCGTGTGCTTGCAAGCCCACTGAACAGAATCAATCTCCGTGAGCTTGCAAGCCTACAAAGCAGAATGCACCTCCGTAGGCCTGCAAGCTTACAAGGCAGAAGCCCTCTCCGTGTGCTTGCAAGCATAGAGGGCAGATGCCATCTCCGTAGGCCTGCACGCTTACAAGGCAGAAGCCACCTCCGTGTGCTTGCAAGCCTACAGAGGGATACTGGCTTCTGTCCTTGCAGGCCTACTGAACAGAATCCGCCATCGTGTGCTTCCTAGCATACAGGGGGGCACTGGCTTTCGTGTGCTTGCAGGCTTAGGGGGCAGAAGCCACCTCCATGTGATTGTAGGTCTAATGAACAGAATCCGCCTGTGTGTGCCTGCAAGCCCACTGAACAGAATCAACCTCCGTGAGCTTGCAAGCCTACAGGAAGGTACCGAACTTTATGTTACAGAAGGACACTTGCATCCGTGTGCTTGCAAGCATAGAGGGCAGCAGCCATCTCCGTAAGCCTGCAAGCCTACAATATAGAAGCCACCTGCGTATGCTTGCAAACTTACAGAAGGAGATTGGCTTTTGTGTGCGTGCAAGCCTACAGAGAGGCATTGGTTTCTGTACCTCCAGGCCTACAAGACGTAAACCACTTCCGTAGGCCTGCAAGCTTACAGAAGGGCACTGGACTCTGTATTACAGAAGTCTATTGGCCCTGTATGCTTGCAAGCATACAGGACAATTTAAACCTCCGTATGCTTATAGGCCTACAAAAGGATGCGCAGCAACTGAGAAGGCCACTGGTATTTGTAAGCTCGTTTTGGCATACGGCCAGTGTCTACCGCGTCATGTTCACTTCCACAGAGATAATCAACTAAAAGCCTGCAACGCTTTCACCATATGCTTGTAAGCATACGGAAAGATACTGACGAAAGAGATAACAAGCTCCGTGTGCTTGCAAGCCAACAACGGCTTCTGTATGCTGACTAACATACCAAACTTTCTGTTACAGCAAAATACTGGTTATCATAAGCTTGCTAGTTCACCGATAAGTCTTGGCATCTAAGCTTACACGTGGCAGAATTCTTCACCATATGCTTGTAGTAAGCTTAAACAAGATTGTTTGTGGCCTTTTAATCATAAAAGACACTGATATTGGATACTTAACATACTAGTAAGAAGATGCACCTGTATGCTTGGTAGCATATAGAAAGGCTGAGGCCAATGTATACTTGCAAGTCTACAAGAAGACACTGACTTCTGTAAGCTTGCAAGACTTCTGCCTCGTAGGCTTGCAGGCTTACGAAAGTGGATTCCGCTCAGTAAGCTTGCAAGCACACGGAGGAGGCTTTTGTCTCGTAGGCTTGTAAGCACGTGGATGTGGATTCTGTCTGGTGTGTTTGCGAGAACACGGATGCCATCGGCCTTCTGTAAAACAGAGTTCAGTTTAGAGGTGGATTCTGCCCAGTAGTCCTGTAAGTCATCATAGATGGCTTCTGTCTTGTAGGCTTGCAAGCACACGAAAGCCAGTGCCCACCTGTATGCTAGCAAGCACACGAAAGTGGATTCTGTTCAGTAGGCTTGCAGGCACACAGAAGCCAGTACCCCTCTGTAAGCTTACAAACACACGAAACACATATCCTTTACCCCGTTGTAGGCTTGTAAGCACACGCTGTAAGCTTCAACCTTGTAGGCTTTCGGAGGTGACTTCTGACCTCTTTGCTTGCAGGCACACGTAGGTGGATTGTGCTCAGTAGGCCTGCAACCTCAGAAGAATCAGAATACCCCTCTGTAGGTTTGCAAGCTTACAGAGGTGGCTTCTGCCTTGTAAGCTTGCAGGCCTACGCAGATGGGTTACGTCTTGTAGGCCTGAAGGTACAGAAACCAATATCCCTCTGTAGGCTTGCAGGCACACGCAGGTGGATTCTGTCCTCTATGCTTGCAAGCACACAGAAGCCAGTGCCTTCCTGTATGCTAGGAAGCTTACGGAGAAGCTCCTTTTACTGCACTCGGCGGGGGAGAAATAACGCACAGCGCATAGGCTTCACTGCGCACAGGTGACGGACAATCGTATCTAGATACGTTTTTTTGCACGCGCGGTATGCAGTTGTGCGTACTGCGTTTATGAGAAGTGCACTAGCACCCTCACTGATAGCCGAGGGCGTTGTGTTTCAACGGGTGTCTTATCACGAAAGAATGAGGAGACACAGCCGGAGGTTTTCCAATTTCAACACTTTTCCTCCGCATTTTAACGTGCTTGTCTGTTCAGCTCGAGCTATGTCAACCTTGAGCCATATCCCGCCCGATCCCTACCTCAATGAGGTCATCGATGAGTACCTTGACACCATCGAGGTGCCTCAATACGTCGATTTTAGTCGCATTGTGGAAATCGAGGACAACATTGACATTGACGCGTATATAGCCAGACAAGGTGAGTCTAGTTCACAAGTTACTGATTTGGCATGGCTATATCTTTTTGACTTTCCAGATGCACGTGAACTCAAATGGCTCCTCAATAACGCTGAGCAAGAGGCCCAAGCTGCCAAAGCTCGACCGCCATCCCTCCCTACGACTCCCGACATGGACCAACGGGAATCCGACGTCAAGGATGTCGATGAATCAAAACGTAAGTCTATTTCACAAGTCACACATTTGGCATGATCATATCCTTTTACATTGCAGATCCGCAAAAAGTCCAACGCACCCAGAAGGATGGTAAGAAGGCTGCCAAAGCTGATAAGAAGGCTGCCAAAGCAGATAAAGTCAAGCCACCGACACCTCCTGCGAAGACCGACATGGACCAAGAAAACATTGACATCAAGGCTGTCGATAATCCCGAAGGTAAGTATATTTCACAAGTCACTCATTTGGCTTGATCACATCGTTATACTTTGCAGATCTGCAAAAAGTGCAACGCACCCAGAAGGTCGATAAGAAGGCTGCCAAAGCCGATAAGGTCAAGCCACCAGCGCCTCCTGCGAAGCCCGACATGGTCCAACAAGAAATGAACGTCAAGGTTGTCGATGAATCCGAAAGTAAGTCTATTTCACAAGTCACTCATTTGGCATGATCATATCTTTCTTCTTTGCAGATCCACGCAAAGTCCCACGGAAACAGAAAAAGGCTAAGAAGGATGGCAAAGGCGTTGAAACTCGGCCCCCATCGCCCGCTGCGAAGTCGACCTTTGTCGAAGAGGACCGTGCCCCGAAGACAAAGCCCATCGGTATGTTGTCTTCGTATAAGGTTTTCAGTATTTTGATTATATTGAACGCTATTTCAGTCGCCCAGCCACCAACCCACCCTGAAAAACGGCGTGGCCGGGTCCCGAAGGTGACGGCAACGGCCGCTGCACCCGACCCCGAACCCGGCGTAGTTGTTGCTGACGGTCGTCAGTCGGCGCAGCCTCCCCGAATCCCTACTTCGGGCATAGTCCGGCCTCCGGCACCGAACACAGCGTGAGTTGTTTTGTATTTTGGTTTTTCAATTGTTATTTGTATATATTTTTTTTCAGAACACGCGTTCCAGCCATCCCCACGGCCGTGCCAGTCACGACAGCCGAACGGCCGTTGTTCGAGCTTCGTCGGTCCAAGTCCATCGCCGCTGTTGACATCGGATTCACCAGATTCGTCCAAGCGCGGATTGCGCAGCGATCTGCTTCGATCGGCAGACGTCTGCATCAGGCCGCTGCTCGCTTCATATCGAGCCGTTTCGTCGACCCATTCGTCCCTCCACGGCCCCGATTCAGCAACGAACCCGAACCGCAGCCTCGCCGCAACCCTCGGCGGGCGTGCCGACGTGATTATTCCCCTGCACGTGCTGGGAATAGGCGCATCAATATCGTCATCGATGTCACCGAGGACACTGTTGCTCCTGCTCCGACGACCACCAACATCAACGAACCCCGCCGTGCACCGCCTACATCGACCAACACCGGCAGGACTCATCCCATGGTTATGCGTGATCGTCCTTAAGTCGCCAATTCCGATGAAGCCCAACTCCAACCACCTCCATCGAATCGGTTTGTGTCGGAGGCTTTGCTCTTATCTTAGGGATTATCAAAAACATTGATTTGAGTTTACGTAGATTTTTGTTATGTATTATGAATTAGTTGAAGTTAAATCAGTTAATAAACGTACATTTTGAATCTGTATTGTAGTAAATTTTTGAGCGAGACGGCATTACTTATCTAAATCTATTTGATCGTTGTTTCGAAGTTCTAATCCGCTTTGCGTACTCGTAAACTTGTTTTCGCATCAACTGAAAAAGGGATAATGGCCAGATACCGATTCAACGGATATAGGGCCATATAAAATCAGAGCTGACCCTTATTTTGTGTCATTTTTCTCGTTCATTTCATCGAGACTTCCGGTATTTCGGTCGCTATTAAGTGCGATGTTTTCTGTTTTCGTTGTCGTGTGCCTTGTTGTTTCGAGTGCATTGGCACAAGAACAGGTTATCAAGAGCAATTCCGCTCAAAGTTTGGATGCCCTAAAGGCAACTCTGTTCGGTAATTTGACTGTGGGCAATGATGTCAATACTTCGCTGAGCAAATACAGTGCATTGGTTGATAACAGTGCCAGCAGTCTCAACGAAATCATTAATGGTTTAAAGCAGTTGCTAAATGAACTTCCTAGTGCTCAACAGGTAGGCACTTTGTGCTTTATACAGTATGATGAGTGCATTTTAGACAATTTTGCGTGAAAACTTGGACAAGCAACGCGAAAATCTGCAGAGCTACTTGGAAGAAGTTGATAGCGTCGTTAGTAAGGCTAACAGTTCCTCCGGAAGTCAATGTTTCTTGGTTGTAAACGTGAGTTGAAGTGCATTTTTGATTGGAAAATCGTCAAATTACACTATTTTAGTCCGGTCTGGCATCATACATGACCCTCTCAGACTCAGCCAACAACTATGATGGCAACCAAATTTGTGTTTGCATGGTCGCACTCGGCAATGAATTCCCCTCCGTATCGACAGTCACGTACAATCGCTTAAGTTTCAACGTAAGCAGCCCTGTTGCACGTGACGTTTGCCAGTCGCAAGTCTTTGGTTTGCTCGTTGCGGCTACCGGTGGTTCAAGCAGCGCTGAATCGGTAATCTATTATTCATTTTTGACTATAATGACAATGTTTCGTTTCAGATCATTCAAAGTTCATTATCCAAAATCTCAGCATTGCAAAACACAGTGAACAATGCTGTGGACGGTCTTCAAAGTGGTGCCCAAACTGCCGTCAACTACGCGAACAATGCTGCCCAAGCTGTCGGTAGTGCCGCCCAATCCGCCAGCGACTCCCTTTCAAACGTTGCTTCGAACATCCAAAATTCCGTGTCTGGTTGATTATTGTGAACCTATTTGACTGTAAAACCCTCTTCACAGTAAACGATATTGTCGCATTGTAAACACATTCCCCCATGTCGTAAACCGTAAAAAAGTACTAGCTGTTGCTACAAATTCAACCGAGCACCGTGAGAGAAACGAGACAAGAAGCGTTTTTTCATTGTTAAAAAGTTGAGAAACAGCCCGAAAAGTGTTATCCAATGTCAATTTAAAGTGCTTAGAAAACCAAAAAAGGGTGAAAAGAGTCAGGATACTTGCACGGTACCCAGGAACGGGGAACTTTATTGGGCTGATTTGAGTGTTGGTGCTGTATCTTCCTAATTAGCCAGAGTTTGAGAGCTTCGCCATTAACGTTCGATGGCTCTTGATGTTGACTTGCACGCACGCCCACGTGAAGCAGTCGTCTCTCGGCGCGTTAAGTGGCCAGTGGCAACGAGCACCCCTAAAGGTGCTTTTGATGATCGCGCAAGGGAGGTGGGTCTTAACGACCCGTCCCCAAACTCGACCCGCCGAAGCTAACTCGAGCTTAGCAACAAAAAAGCAAAGCCATCTGCTACCTTCAACTCGTATTCCCCTCGCCGAACCTACCCTTGGCTCTGATCAGTTCGTTCGTTAATCCGTAAATTGCTCCCTTTCTTTATTACTCCCTGATCCATCTAGACTGGAGGGTAGCACCAAAAGCGTCTCAATTGCGGCTAATCCGTGTTGTGTTTTTTTCTTTTAGTCTTTGTTGCTTTTATTCATATCTTCATTCATATACCCGAAGCAGTCAGCTTGCATGGTGATGCTCCCAATGCATCTATCAACGAATACCCCATCGACTTCGACCGGAAACAATGCCAGACTTGATGCTCGGAGGCTTGCCCTCGAGGCATCTGCACGAGTACGAGCTGGAACAATTAGTGGTGGTACTGTTCGATGTGTTTTGCCCATTCCCGTGGTCGGTTCAATTCCCATGAGGGTCAAAGTGAGACCGACTGTCAGTAATGATAATGAGGACAGTGCTCCATATCCGCCACGAGAACGACTGTTCGCTTCACGACCGGCTACTGTAGCTGCCCGGAAGAAACGGAACCCTATGTTCATTGACTTTGCGCAGGTTAGTTTCTTTCCATTCATGTCATTCGCCCACACATTCCAATTATAAAGCAATTACACTCATTTATTAGTTTTTTTAATATCTGCGACGGTTTCGGTCGCGGTGTTCATCGTAAAATTGATTTACCCACGTCTGTCTTGTCTTTTCGCACTATCTGGAGACATCGTGCCTGCGGGAACATGTTCAAGTTCATCCATGAGCAGCGGCAATGACCGACAATTCCGCTTCGACATGACCCCCAAAATGGGTGCACACTCCTATTTACGCGCCGCATCGCCTCAGGTTGTTCGAGACAAGAGCGATAAGGCGGGTGGTAACCAAGAGTGATGGCTCGCGCGGGCAGGATTCGCGACCGCAATTCTGGTCAGGGGTCGTCGTTGTCGCCACAGTCCGTCGGCAAGGACCTTCTTCTCGGACGCTTGCATTGTTTCAATTGCGATTGATCCCTCCTGCAGGTGGGGGTGCCCTTGTTGAAGGAGAGAAATCAACGCTCAGTAAACGATTTCCTTCCCTTGATCGGCGCGAAGGAATTTGACCGCCATTTTCAAGTGTTGATTTCCTTCCATCTTCCTGGTGTAGCTAGAGTTTTAAATTAGCTGATAATGGAGGCCATGACGCAGAGTATGACTCTGGAGGGGGATATTGATGTGACCCTGGATGATGTCCCAGCTAGTGTCCACGTTCAACCGCCGACTGTCAGTAATGGAGCCCCTCAGGCGACGGCCACAGCTACAGTGACAGCTCCAGCGCCAACTCCCGCTCCAGCGCTTTCAGCAGCACCGGCTGCCACGAACAACAATCTATCTCGACCTCGGCGAAGTTGTGTGTCACGAGCTCCATCGCGAGCTTCTCAGCGATCGGTTACGTTCTCTTTGGTACGGTATTAGCAGTTCTTTAAATAGCTAGCGTATTCTTGTTTTCGTCTAGACTCTAGAGGAAGTCCGGTCTCACTCCCATTCCACAGTCCCCTATTTTAAACCACTACCAATCCGGACACTGACCACATACCTCTTTTCAGCACACTCCCTCCCGAAACCATGAATCAACGTACGAAGAATCGTCCCAGTTCAATCCAGCTCAACTTGATACGCTCTCACTCGGTACCCGCAGGTTCGTTCCCTCTTCACACTTTTGCTTTCAAAGCTTCCTCCCCACTACTTTGTTTACCCTGTTTGACCATTGCAGAAACTCCCAAATTCATGCTTCCCAGAGTAATCTTAGCACCAATGGTGCAATGCTTGTCTACGACCAACAACATCCCGGTATCCGTCAAGGCTATCCCCTAGGCCCCTTTGATCCTATTCCGACCATGCCCGGCTCTGTATGGTACCCCATGCCACCACCACCGATGCCAGTCTACTTCTGTGCGCCGCCACAGATCGACCCCAAGGCACTTCGTCAAGCGATGAAGCAGGCTGCCAAGGCTGAGAAGCTCTACCAAACGAAGCACCAGAAACCCGTTTCGCCGTGCCGGCAATTTTGTTGCGGAGGTTTTGCTCGAATCTTATGGATTATCATAGGCATTGTTTTGATTGGATGCATCGGCATTATCATTGTTTCAATCGCTCATATTTGAATTTTTAAATATTCCCACCTTAATCTCTCATCCATCCGTCTCAAACCGTCCTATATTCGATGCAGTTATTGTAAAACTGTTTCAAATAAATTTCCGACCTGCAACCGTTCGTTTGTTCCATTGACGTCTTTGATTGAAAAAAGAAATAAAGATATTACCGCTGACATTGTCTGCGTTCCACTTATAACCCGACCACGGGGTCGATACCCGGACATTCCGAGATTCGATTAGACGGGGTCACCCAAAAAAACGTTGAAAAAGATACTGATCAATTTAGGTGCAAATAAAACGTCGCCATTTTCAAACTTCAAAACAATCAGTGACCGTTTATTTCATAATAAGATAAACAATAAGAAAATAAAACGAAAGAAAACCCAACAATTATGCCTTTGCCTTAAGCGCATCCTGGTGACTCTTATCTTGATTAGCCAGAACCTTCTCCAATTTACTCCGCAACTTCTTTGAGACCTCTTCGCCATTCTTCAAATGAGTGGGAACACCATTCTCATCGAGCTTGGAATACTTATCCGCGTCAGGGCCGCGTGCGAACCACTCCTTCGGAGGAATCAACTTGAGTTCCGCCTTCTTCCTTGCTTCTTCCTCCCGCTTCTGCTTCTCGATCAACTTAGCCTGGGCGGCGGCCTTCTTCTGCTCGACTTCACGGAGAAGCGTTTCAGGATCTTCCAACTTGACGACTGTCTGGTTGGCGCGATCCTCGAAACGAACACCCAACAAGGGAAGCACTTCGTCGCGGATGCGATCGCACTCGTTCAAGATATCAGTGTTCTTCTGGGTACGAGCACTCGCACGGACTGTCTCACGGAAATCAGCCAGTGCAGTCAGATAAGGCATGAGCAGCTCCTCTTTGTTAACGCCATCGCTGAAAAAAGAAATGCTTTACACTACGTGCTGTTGTGTGGTTCCAATCAGCTGATGGGAATCGATGATGAGCAACGACAACAATAATCAACAAAACACAAACCTGGTAGACTCGGAGCCAAAGCCAATATCATTATCCTGCGGAACGACGCCAAAGATCTTGAAAAGCCCGGTGATGTACTCGGCCATGTTGACGAGAAGCTCGACATTGGTGCTACCGTCGGCTTCCTGTAAAGTTTGTATTGAACATCAACCTCAAAAAGAAAAATAGCAACTTACGGTCTGAGTGTAATAACCATTGCCCAAAACGATGATAGCGCGGATCTTCTCAATGACGGTACGGGTGTCGATCGAATCGCAAAGAGCAGCATGGATCTCCAGCTTCAACTTGTTGAAGCTTGCGAAAGTGTCAAGCTCGAGTTGGTTGAACTTCTGGTAGGAACCCGAGGCCTCGGTCGTAACAGCCTTCTTCTTGCGTCCTATGTCTTTGACGAGCAGGAAGAACTCCTTTGCGACCTTCTCAAACTGGCAAGCACGATCCATCGTCTGGGAGCTGTAGTCGAGCACGTCGTTCCACGTATGCATCAAAAACAGGATGCGAAGCTGACGGGTACTAAACTCCTTGAGCGCGTTCTTGATGGAAATGAAGTTCTTGAGACTCTTGGACATCTTGGAGCCGGCAATACGGAGAGTACCGCAATGAAGGAAGAAGTTGACCCAATGAGGATCATCGAAGTGAGCTTCGCACTGCGCGATTTCGTTGTCGTGATGCGGGAACTTCAAGTCAAAGCCACCAGCATGGATGTCGAGCTTGTCGCCGCAGATCGAGGTGCTCATGGCAGAGCACTCAATGTGCCAACCCGGACGGCCATTACCCCAAGGACTTTCCCAGAACGGCTCACCAGCCTTGGACGCCTTCCAAAGGGCAAAGTCGGAGTTGTTCTTCTTCTCCTGGGTGCGGTCAGCGCCAATGCTCAACTCGCCTTCACTTTCCTTCATGTAGCCAGAGACATCGTTGTCAGCACCACCTTCGGCATTGTTGAACGCCTCAGGGACGAGCTTAGCGTAGAAGTGCTTCTGATTGGCTTGGAAACGAGCAGTGTCAAAGTAGACAGAACCATCGGAAGTGACGTAGCCGTAGTCGTTTTTGAGGATGGTAGCAACGTAATCGATGATTTCAGGAATGTACTCGCTAACTCTGGTCAAGATGGTCGGAGGAAGCACGTTCAACAGTTTCATGTCTTGCAGGAAATCGTTTTCATAACTGCAAAATAACCATGTAAAACAGCCAAAAAGGTTTAATAAACTCACTATTTAGCCAACTTGGCAAAAATAGAGTGATCATTGACAGTGTCGCCGAGCTGGTTGTCCAAATAATCGGAAAGAACATCCTTCGCGCTGTTGAGGAAGTTGACGCACTCATTGGAGGCTTCCGAGGTAGGACCGTCCTTCAACGTCCGCTCCCACGCAGTGGCCGAGTGATGGACTTTGTTGAACATTTCATTGAGCATCTTCTTCTTGTCCGGATCGGTCTCAACCTTCACCTTGTCACGCCATTGGTCGAGAGCCTTGATGGAATCCTTTGCGACAGTAACGGAATCTTTGTGGTTCTTGGCAACGTACTGGTCAAAAAGGTATCCCTGACGAGCCCTGGAAAAGAGAAGCCATCAACACAGAAACTAAAAACCAAAACACGCACCGCTTGATGATCTTATCATCAATATCCGTGATGTTCATGACGTAGAGCACGTCATAATTGAAATATTGCGACAAAACACGGCGTAGAATGTCGAAGCTCAAATAAGCTCGGGCGTGGCCCATATGCGCGGAATCATAGACGGTTGGACCGCAGATGTACAACTTGACTTGGTTGCCACTGATCGGACGGAAGACTTCCTTCTGGCGAGTGAGACTGTTGTACAGCTTCAAGACAGGGGCTTCAGCAGTGTTGTGGGGGACCCAAGGAGGCATCTTGCGCCTGACGGAAGCTGAAATTCGTTCATGAGAGGTTCAAAACTGAAAAACATGAACTTACAGAAGTTAGACGTATTGGGAGCAGCCATGTTGGTGTCTGCAATTGTCGAAAATGCAGTTTGGCCGGTCAGAGGAAAGGCAATACCTGAAAAGCACGTGATGCCTTTAATGATACCGAAGTAAAAAAGTAAAGCGATATGGGAAAAGTACACGGCAGGGAGAAACTGACTTTTGAAAGGCAGATTTTGCCGCAATTACGGTGACAAACACATAAAAAGCTAGCAAAAAGTAAGACGAAGGGTCCAGGTATATCACACGTGCATCTCCAGGGTTTGATAAACAACAACGCTACTCGAGTACATCATGATGCAACAATCGGAGAGAGTTAGTGTTCGCACGCGGTAAAGATGACACGAGCTGGGTTGCACGGCTGTGATGCATAGACGGCAAAAAAAAACATAACTGCAGTGATGTGACCGATGTTCAGTACAAAACGTGAAACACTCTCGCAACCGCGAAACCAAACCGGGTGTGGGAGGAAGACAAAAAATGGAGGGATATAATAAGCTAAAGGCGGAAACATGCAACGAGTAAGATAATTTTGCATTAGAGCCTGGGAAACAGAGGGGGTGATCGTTGATAACCAGAATGCGGGCGACAACGACAGCCGCGACTGCAACAGATCTGCGACGCGTGGAACAGGGAGCACTCGACGTCGCCACCAGCAGCAGTATTGCTGTGTCCACCCAACCCAAGGAAGTGGGGAAAAAAGGATGCAACGATAAAAATGGGAAAAGTCATGTATTCGGTTCACTACAAAAGCAAGTAATATTACCTGAAATGACGATAGGTACTGTTTTAAGTAATCGAAAAAGGGAGGAGGCGGCCACGTAAGCGAGGGAGAGGGAGTTTAGCTAATATTGTTCAAAATGTCGTCATTGCTCGCCTCGCTGCGCTGTCGCGAGGCGGGCGCGCATCTGGACAAATGGAAACGAGCGCAAGTGCAGTCACTCCGTGTTTGGCTATTTGCGCGTCGGCTGTCCGAAAACGAGTAGCCATTCCGCAGCTATGTATGACGAAACATTGTGCAAGTCAAGATAGGACTTGGTCAGCGAGGGGATCGTGCAGGTGGAAAAGTCCATCAGACTCTTACGATTTCGATCCGCTGTCGTCAGTGAGCTGGCGATGGATAGCCGTTTTGATTTGTCGCGGTCGAATCAATACGACGAGAAGGGAGAAGCTAAAAGCGCAAAAAAGGGATCGCGCAGACAACCGAACAAACGTTTTCTAATCAACAAAGTTCGAGGAATGCAAAGACGGATCCACCCAACCATTCTGACCAGTCGTTGCGAAACGCGACTGGTTTTATATATTTTCGATATATATTTTGTAACAAAAAACACTTCAAATTTGGTTGAAACATCAAAATAACATTCCTGGTGAAATTTGAAGCAAACATACACGTCAAGCAGTATTTCAACAGCGGAGGAGGAGGGAAATTAAATACAAGCCATGACCCCCTTTCGAGTCACACGATTTACGAGGAAACAATACATAAAAAAGCCAAAAAAACTTACGCGTCAAAGTGCCGCTGACAATGCGTCGTGATATGGAAAACACGGACCGGAGTCCTAGCGGTGTCAATGCTGCGACAATGGCTGTAGCTAAAACAAGCAACAAGTAAGATGTTTCCGGTTCAACCATCATCGTCAAAATGGCCAGCGGAATGTCAAATTCCGTAAATTAGAAACAGATACAACTGTGGAATAATAGAACCGACTTCGTGATCGCATTGAGGTGCACACGCACAAACACGTATATAATTGACGACTACACCCTTCGGAAGTTCGCAGGAGGCCGACGGCCACAGCCAAACGAGAGCAACAATTTCGGTATCTTTCGCGCCCCCGGGTCTTCAGTTCTTTTCGACTTACGAAAAAAATGAAAAAAATTGCATCAGCTGGAGACATAACAAAACATAGTAGCGGAAGCGGGGAAGGGTGTTAAAAAACGAACGCACGAGTCAGTGTTCTCGACGAACGGCCGCTGGCGATGGTCGTTCATCGAGAATGACTATCAGCTCGACTTAGAGGTGCGTTTTTTCACCTGCTTTGCGATTATATTCATTTGTATTATCCGATGGCAACTGCTGCAGGCATTGGGATGGGCAGGCTGACTCATTGGGAAGTTTTTTCGAGCAGAAAGAGGAAAAACAAAAAGTGAGGTGCTGGAAAAAACGTCTGCAACGGTCAAGGGACAATTGTCGCTATTTTCTTCGGATAAAACTTAATGAATTATACACCAAAATGATCTCCGCGGGTATGCGGATGAGATAGAAGAAAAATTAGAAGCAAGAATGGGTAAAACTAAGCATAAATCGAGGGAAAACAAGCGCAAAATAAGCAAAAGCAGGCTGGTAGGGAAAAACGGACAAGTCAGCCGCTGACGCTCGACGCATATTGCCAAGAAAACAAGGCAAGCGAAAGTGTCCCTCAAATGAGGGCGTTCGTTTTCTTCTTTAACAAATATCTTTGTTGAATGACGTTATTTTTATATACATTTTTAAAGTTTTACAATAAAGACAGATATTTGAGCAAAATAAGTCAGACAGTTTCCCAAATTGTGATCAAATTAATTCTTGCTTGCTCAGTTGATATATTTTTTTAAGTTTTTTGTGGCAGTCGTCTTTGATTTTTATTTTCAACAACATTGAACATCTTTAAGTATTTGCGAGCACATTGCCTTGTTTGATTTGCAGTCAATATTGACAACTTAAAGCTCCTGCCACCTTGCCATTCCTACCTACTTAACGGTCGCAGTCGCGCCATTACGCCGTCCAAATAATATAGAGATAACTTTATCGGCAGGTGAAGACGGCCCTTATTTTCGTGTCATGTACGTTAAAGCTATTTAGAAAGCAGGCTCCTCCTATCTTATCACAGCCCTGACCCCCTGCGCGCAGACAGTCATATAACGCATTTTCTGGGAAAACCGAGTAAATTCGAACCCCTTGTGACATTCAAAATTTCATAATCGTTTTATTTGGCTAAAAACAACGTTCCGGACTAATATAAGGGCGTAGTAGACGAATTCATTTGAATTTTACTGATCCGACGCCTTCTGAATCCGCTAGGCTCCAGAATCCGCCTCCCAGAATCCATGATACCGAAACCTTATGTATGCAATATCAATCAACTGCCCACATCATACCGAGCATTTTAAGACCAACCGGACTGAAATTGATTGATTTTGAAGAAAGTTATAACGTGCCGAAGTTGAAAAAAACGACGAGATAGCCTTTGGAGGTCAATATCTCAAAAGTGTGGTAACTTGCCCCACTTTTTCATTGTTGCAAATGGTAAAGGGTTGGATAACGTACATTTGCTTCTCTGAAAACTTTTTCTTTCAGGTTAGGGAAAGTTGTCAAAAACGGCAAAAACTAAAGGGCATAAATGTTCATTTAGTAATTTTTTTGCTATTTGATAAAAAGACAAAATACTGTTTTCCCAAAACGTGATAATTACTAATATCTTTCAATTCAGAAAGTTTTTACTTAGTAGCATTTAAGTCGTTTGACTTGTTAAGAAATAAACACCTTTTTATAAAAATAAATTGTTTAACGCTTTTTACACCATTTACTTAATTTTTATTATCATTTAAATTTTACAGTTAATGTTTCATGCCACATAGTTAGTGGAAAAAAAAGTTTGTGCCTAAAAGGCTCGAACCCTGCAAATTTCGATGACACCCCTGACCGGACCTAGTTGACCGCGCATGCATAGGTTTTTAAGGTGGGGCAGTTAATTCTTAAAAATTCAATGCTTCAGTCATCAACGGCAGCAAAATTTTATCAATCAAACGTTTCAAGTATCATTCACATTTTGGCAAAACGAAATTTTAAGTTTTGTCGGTAAAAGGAAATTATTTGTAATTGAATATTTTAGTGCCATTTTTGACAACTTTCCCTAACCTGAAACAAAAAGTTTTCAGAGAAGCAAATGTACGTTATCCAACCCTTTATCATTTGCAACAATGAAAAAGTGGGGCAAGTTACCACACTTTTGAGATATTGACCTCCAAAGGCTATCTCGTCGTTTTTTTCAACTTTGGCACGTTATAACTTTCTTCAAAATCAATCGTTTTTAGTCCGGTTGGTCTTAAAATGCTCGGTATGATGTAGGCAGTTGATTGATACTGCATACACAGGGTTTCGGAATCATGGATTCTGGGAGGCGGATTCTGGAGCCTAGCGGATTCAGAAGACGTCGGATCAGTAAAATTCAAATGAATTCGTCATCTACGCCCTCATATTAGTCCGGAACGTTGTTTTTAGCCAAATAAAACGATTATGAAATTTTGAATGTCACAAGGGTCCTCGGTTTTCCCAGCAAATGTGTTATATGTACTTGTTTTCGGAAGCGGCATCTGCATACTAGTAGGTCCGTTCTAAAATATACGCCATTAAATGGTGTGCCTTCCTTGCAAACTGACGGTTTGCCGTTCGTATCCATTTTTTAGACGCATCACTGTATTTCCCTAGCTAAGCGTTTCTTGAAACACAAAGTTTAACTCATAATCGAAAGTTTTAGCTACTTGCTGTAATCAACCCATGCCATATCCTATTGCTAAACTGGCCTACGGCCTTCGCTGCCGTCTATCTGAACTCGCAACTCCGATTGAACGGTACGATCTACAAAATGCTGCACTTGATGTTTCCATCTGCCCACCAAAACGTCAAATATTGGAACATAATAACTATGATTATAAATTTTCTCACAAAGATGGAACTATCTCTGTCGAACGAACTACTACATATTTTCGTTTAACTGAGCCCGTTGTTTTTACTGGGAACAGTCTTACCGCTTGCAATAATGTTCTCATTTTCGAGAACTTAAATATTAAAAACTTGACGTCTGAAGAATTTGGCTATTTCTTATTTCGACCTGATGAGTTGATTATGTTATCCTGCGAAATCTCCAAAGCCTTTATAGATGCGTTGTTAATGATGACCGGCGCTAATGTTAGAAGTTTAATGATTGGCGAAGTTGAATATTATCATTACACAATATGCGTTGCCGATATTTTTACTGCATTTCCGTATCTTCAAATGCTTCATCTTAATGGGTGCAACTTTCCTAAATCATGGCTTAAAGACATTTTATGCTGCAAACCCAACTTAAAGATGTTAATGATCGTTGTTCGTGCTGATAAGTTCAAGACTTTTGACGTTGACGATTTTATGTCATTTTTGAAAGTAAGTTTTTATTAACCATTACTTTATTGACGTAATAAATTTTATTTAAGACGCAACAACGAAACTTTCTCATGGAGATTACTGTTCTTGGCGACTGTAATGAGTTTCAATCTGACTTTACGCAGCTGAAAGAACACCTGAGCAACCGTCTTATTTACAGTGATCAGCATAATTTGACATACAACGGGCCTTCTGTTACGTTCAATTATTTAGGTGCTACACATTATTGGTATCGATCTTAAAACAAAAAAGGTAGATAATTGCTAAATTGATGTAAAGTGATTAATTTTGTTGTTGTGTTATTTGCTCTTCAATTTTGTAATGTCTGATTACTGAATTTTTAGAATTTCAATCCATCATAAAAAGTTAAAAGCTCAAAAAAGTAGTAACAAAAACAATTTTGTTAAACAATACAACAAATGGGCAAATTAATTGCAAAAAGATGATAAGATCAATTCAGAAATCAGTTTATGAATGAATAGCACAGTAATGACGCATCTATCTGATTGTTTTGATGGCAAACATCCAAACACACGAGTGACAAATAGTTTGAGTGATGCTTTCAAACAATAGTTCAATAACTCATACACATGCACCGAAAATTGTAAAACGTGGGAACAGAGTTTGTGGCGCGTCAGTCAGCATGTTTCGGCTGCGATCGACCGGAAAAATTTGTACAAATGCTACTTTGAATTGAGCTCTTAACAATTTTCGCGTTCATTCTCCCTCTTTTTGATGAAATGTCTGTACCGTTGTGCTTAAAGGTTGTTTCATTCAACTTCTTATACCACAGTATCGCGAAATCGAAACCCTTACTAATCGTTCCATGATGTTTCAACCGTAATGTGTCATGGATCAAAGTTGATTGAATAATTATGACTCACTCTTGACTCATTACTTTGTTATTGTCATACTCGCTTAACATGGCTTCCGGAGTACAGTCATCATTGATAAATCATTTTGATCACGATTAGGCCTTAAAAGGTGTTTTAATCCTTATGAGGTCCGTTTAATGTTTTTTTCAAAGTTAACAAAAATGAAAACGAAGAGGTCATAAACTAATATATAGCGTGATAAAAAGTTCGTCAAAAGCATCCAAGTCTCGTTGGAAGATCAGTGTCAAAAAGAGAGAAACATGGTCACGGAGCCTTGTCATCTTTCTCATAAATTGAGGAGGGACCACACCATTAATCCAGGACTGAACGAATAAAAGTGATACCTGGCTCAAATACCCATGACCGATCAAATTGAGGGCGGCATGAAGGCCATGTCGATTTACAACAATTACAACTAAATTTGTACTGGAGGTCTAGGATGCGGCGAGCGGAACCATTGTTTGCTGGTTTTATTACATTTGATCAAACAATATCTACAAATAAAGATGCACTTAACGGTCTATGACATGATTTCCTGAAGAAAATTTTCTTAGAAAAATAAAAAGCAAACATCTCTAAAAATAAGCGTCTATGGGGCAGTCCGATATAAGCGTGAGAAGAATTCTAGTCTTCTCATTTGTTACGCTTCGTTTGTCGTGCTTTGACGTGCTTTAATTTAAACGTAATTAAAAGTCGTTTGGCTAAAAGAAACATGTAAACGCAAAGTTTAATGTACTAAAACCGCCATAGGACAGGAAGTTTATCGTTTAAGGTTGTCCTTACATGTTAACGAGTCCGAGATACAAGATGCGTTTTTGTTCTTCAAACCGAAATTTTTATTACCGCATAGGGGGCGTCACCATAGACGAGTTTCCAACGGCCTCTTCCGCCAGAGGGCTTTGGACACAAAAACGGTGGAAACTTGTCAGTGCCACGCATTGTGCCACATATTTTGTCCCGCTGCGCGACTGCGATATCCTCTCCCTTTTTTGTGGCGAATACCTTCCCAAATATATCGGCGCGATTGATCACGTGTGAAAAGACTAACCTTGTAATCTCACCAATCCGTCATTTCAGTCGCCACTTGTGCGCTCAGCGTGGAACAGGCGTATTTAACCGCATTTAAATCGTAGTCCTCATCATGAATAAAATGTAAGTCGAACAGTAAAACTTTCCCTTTCCATTGAAAGGATGCATAATATGCATTCAAACAGCATTTCGGATTAAGTCTATACTATTTGCTTGTTTTTTAGAACAAACGCGATATCGTCGGTATTCCGAAAAATAACAACATCAAATGTGAGTGTCTTTTTATGGCCTTACGACAAAACAAGTTCATAAAATCACTTTTGTAGAACCAAGTACATCCGCCAAACGATGCTGCCCGCATTGATATGAGGTAAATTACTGTAATTTTTTGTTATCAGTGATAACGCATTTAATTATAGCCGGGAGAACTCCATTAAGGAAGCCGAACAAGATAGCAAGCGAATGACTATTCAAGACCTTATCAAGTATGAGGAACGCGTCGGAAAATCGGATTACGAAGTTATGGTATGTGACAAAATATGCACGAAGTGAAAAGTCAAAGTAACAAATTGAAATTTAGGAAGAGTCGATTAAAAAAGTGGTTGTTGATCCTGATGCGAAAAAACACTTTGAAGGATTCGGCTGGATCAAAGGTGTCCTTATGCGATGCGTCCTCTGTATCTTCGGTGCGACTTTGTTCTTGCGTATGAGCTGGATCGCTGGCCAAATTGGAATCGGTGAGTCATTTTTAGATCAAAACACTACTGAACAGTTTCAATTAATCAAAGTTTACAGTTCTCGGAACTGGTGTCATCGTTCTTTCTCTCGTCATCGTCGTCCTCACCGCTATTTCCATGTCTGCCATCGTAACCAATGGTGAAGTCAAAAGCGGTGGATGCTACTATCTCGTATCTCGCTCTCTCGGCCCCGAGTACGGTGGTGCCATTGGTCTCATTTTCTACATTGCTAACATTGTCAACGCATCTATGAACTGTGTCGGTTTGGCTGAAGATATTGTGTTCAACAAATACTTGCCAGTGATCTTCGACGGTGGTATTAACGATATTCGCGTTTACGCAGCCTGTAAGACTTATATTTAGCTCTTTCAACTATTATGAGTTATCTTTTTAGCCATTTGCACAATCCTTCAAACCATTATCTTCATCGGTACCGAGTTCGAAAACAAAACCCAACTTCTCCTTACCGTATCCATCATCATTTCGCTCGTTTCGCATTTCGTAGGCACCGTAATGCCTTCTACTCCTAGTCAATTGTTGAGCGGTATTTCTGGGTACTCTCGTAAGTCAATTTTATGACACCAGAAACAGATAAAACATGTAACTTTTTTTAGTGTCGACATTTACGGGCAATCTTTGGCCCGATGGACACAATCGTGAAACTTTTATCGCTGCTTTTGGTGTTTTCTTCCCCGCTATGACAGGTATTATGGGTGGTGCAAACATGAGCGGTGATCTGAAGGATCCCTCCAAGGCTATCCCCAAGGGAACCATGTGGGCTATTGTTGTCACCATTATCACCTACTTCTGGTGCATGATCGTCACAGCTGCCACCACTGTTCGTGATGCCGATTGTGTCAATCCGCCTTTCGATGCCGACGGAAACTACGTCATGCCGGATTGCGTTTACAACAGCACATGCAAATGCGGTCTTGCAAATGATTTCACTATTATGGCTCAACAGGGATCATGGTCACCCTTGATCACTCTCGGTGTCATCGCGACAACTCTCAGTTCCGCTAGTGGATGTCTCATCGGCGCACCTCGTGTGTTCCAGGCTTTGTGTGCTGATAAACTGTATCCGGGTATTTTCTTCTTCGCCAAAGGTCACGGATCGAACAATGATCCCTTCCGTGCGTACTTCTTGACTTACTTTGCTGCCATGGCTGTCATCGGCATCGGTGAACTGAACCCTATTGCCGAGTTGATTACACTCTTCTTCCTTGCCGCCTTCGCTATCACAAACTTCGCCACATTTGACGCTACAATCGCAAAAGCGCCTGGCTTCCGACCGACCTTCAAATACTACAATAAATGGCTATCTCTCATCGGTGCTATTCTCTGTGTGGTCACCATGTTCGTCATGAATTGGTGGGAAAGTCTGGGAACCTTGATTATTTTCATCGTCTTGTACATGTATTTGAAATACAACAAAACAGGTAATCTTTGAGATAATCAAGGTCAATTGATGACTCATCCGTTTTACAGATGTTAACTGGGGATCATCCACTGACGCAAACAGATATCGTAAGGCGCTCATTGGTCTCATCAAAATCGCCAGACAATCCGAACACGTCAAAAACTACCGTCCTCAGGTTCTTGTTCTTTCCGGAAATCCGGCTGCTCGTCAGGCTTTGGTCGACTTTGCCCATAGTATCACAAAGGGAACCAACCTGCTCGTGTGTGGTCATGTTATCCCCGTACGTTAGACAAATAAGCGTAAACTTTATGTGATGACCACCAGTTTCGTTTCAGTACACCTCGTCAGTCGCCGCGACGGAATGCATCCGAAAGTTGAACGACCGATACACTGATTGGCTGCGTGAACAAAAGATTAAGGCGTTCTATTGTGGTGTCGCACATACTAGCCTCCGTGAAGGTGTCCAGATGTTGATGCAAGCTGTAGGTCTCGGTAAAATGCAGCCCAACATTCTGCTTATCGGCTACAAAGACCAGTGGCGTCAAGTTATGAAAGATGAACCGAAGACATACGTTGAATACACCGGTGTTATCGCCGATGCTTTTGAAGCAAACCTGAGTCTATGCATTTTCCGTAATGGCGACCAAGGCCTCGATCACAGTGCAATGTATGCTAACAACGATGAAAACTTGTTCATCCAGCTTCCGAGTCAAATGCTTGCTGAAAGTGCGCTTCACGATGACATGAGCCGTGGAATCGCTCGACGCAACGTCCGACCTAAGGCCATGGCGACCCCGAAGCGCATTGCTTCGAATTCGAACATGAATAAGCTCGATGTGTCATCTAGTTTGAGCATTCCGGCATCACTTGGTCGCAATACCAGTGAGTCATTGAGCGCCAGTAAGAACGCGTGAGTTTCACACACATTTCAATTTTAATGAAACGATTAATGATGGAATTTTAGTAAGAATATTGTTGCTGGCAAGAACCTGCGCTACCGTTCTCGCTTCCCATCTGGATTCGTTGATGTTTGGTTCACATATGATGACGGTGGACTCACCTTCCTGCTCGCCCATCTACTGACCAGCCGCTCTTCATTCCTTGAACACGGCAAGCTTCGATTCTTTACCATCTGCTCTCGCAATGCCGATGCTGAAGCTGTTCGCGACAATCTGCAATTGATGCTCAAGAAGTTCCGTATTCCGCACCGTGAAGTTTTTGTCATCATTGAAGCTGAGCGTGACCTCTACCAAGAAACGTAAGCACATAGCCTTATAAACACATAATAATAATAATAATTACAGCGTCGATGAATACGAAACCTCCATCGCCGACATTAATGACGATGAAATCCGCGTTTCCGACGAGCTTCTTGAGCGTTGCCACAAACGTACGCATGCCGTCCTGCGCCAGCGTGAATACTTGCTTGAACATTCGTCTGCTTCCAGCTTCATCATTACGTGAGTCCGCCTTCAAAATAGAAAAGGTTATTACCGCCCTCATTTCAGCACCCTCCCTGTCGCTGCTGCCGATATCGTCGAGAGCCCGCTCTACATGCTTTGGCTCCAACTCCTGTCTGAAGAGCTTCCACCCATGCTTTTCGTTCGTGGCAACCACTCCTCGGTCATGACCTACTACTCGTAAACACCTCTGCAGCACCTCTTTCTGCATCGAGAAAATGCTTTTGTTTCACTTAAAACTGGTAATTGACAAAATTGTTACTACTATTTCATTGTAACATCCGTAATTGAAATGTCACAAATTGTTAAAGGCAACTTTATTAAATTCTGTGAGATCATTGTAAACAATCGTTATGGACGGATTGGAATGTGAAAGAAACACTTCATGCACGGAATGCTATATCTTTTAAGAACATCTCAATAAGATGGTTTTTGTAAAGTCTGCAGCGATGCCGCAAAGGGGTTAACACTGCCAAATGGCGTGAAGCCTAAAGAAAACCTAATTAATTACCCTAGTAGCACGTTCACAACAACTTTAATAATGCAAGATGATACCTGCTGGGGTTTGGAGGAATCCAGTAGGGTTAGTACCGCCTACAGAAGTCGAATAGGTATTCTGGTACATGGCAGGAGGTAGGGCTTGACTAGACGGTGTGGCGGAGTACGATGCAGTTATTGCCCGAGGCGATGCATGGCTATTACGAACATAGTCGGCTTCGAACTGGGAATATGCACTTGCGTAGGTAAGTTGATCAGGGGTTCTACAAGTCATAAATTTGTTTATCGGTTGTAAACGAAGACCAAAATTACCGGTTATACAGCGCTTCAGCAAGGTCAGCTGCTCTTCGTAAAATCAACTCCTTTGGCAATCGTTCTGGGTCGTTCGGATACTTGGGGAGTAATTTTTGCAATCTTTGAAAGCCAAAGTCAATATTTGGCTCAGCCAGGGCTGTAAAAATATCAATGTACAGGTCAATCAAATAAAGGCGTGTTTTTGAACTTACAAATATATGTAAACCGAACGCCGCTTGCCCTAGCGTATGGCTTGTTTTTTGTCGTTACAGTAACATCAACTGATCCGCCAGTATTTCGAACTGGGACAATAACTTTCAAAGCATGTGGAGTGATGACCTGTATAGACTAAATTGCATGGTTTTTTCTCTCTTTTTTGCGGATAAAAAAGTCCCTTACATCGCTATATACCGGAGTCGTACCAAAAACCACGTTCATGCCGTCAGTAAAATTTTCACCAATGATTACCGCTGTGCTGCCACCTTGACACCAACCTTCATTTGGACAAATAGCTTTCACAATTGGTGGTGGAGTGGTGTCGTCACCAGGTAATACTGAAAAATCTTTGGCTTAATCCGGTTCCGCGCAACCTGACACCTAATTTTTTCTACTTTACTTTTTACACGTAGACCAACAACGCCTAATTAATTCCCGCTGGACTTCGAATGTCAACATTTTAGCAGAAATTATTACACTTCCGAGCCCATTAACGTGGCACTACGGTAGCATATGATATATGAGTGATATTTCCCTGTGGATGTAGGTCCCTTTTTTGTTGCAGTTGTAGCCTATGCGCAACATTGCGAAAAGAGCATACTTTACAAAGCGGCATCTCTAAAGTTGCGGTTTATCTTTGCTCAATCTGGAATTGAAGATCCCGAAAGTCGCGTTGCACTGTGTTGAAGCCGCAGGCTGACTTCGAGGTTCATTTGCATACAGTGACAGTTTTGTAGTTGAAGCGTCAAGGCCAATTAAAATTATGACATGACCCACGGTGGCATGCGAACAAAACGAGCCAGCTGGCCTTGGCTCATGTACGCGCGAACAATGTCCGAAAACGGAAGCACTATAAAAAGTGAGTGTTATTACGGGTGAGTGTTGCGCTAGTACTTCCGTTTAGAGATACACGAGACGAAATGGACCTGTAGAAGGCAAAGCAGATGGACGTGGGGCCAATGGAATCAATCCATTTTAGGGTTAGTGTGACAGTTTAGTTACCATTGAAAAATGGCTTGTCCGAAAAGCGGGGCAGAAGTTTAGCTATCACTTACATTCAGGTTCTGGACGACGAATTCGACGACCATGTTTGGAATTGTTATGGACAAACATGTTATCTGACATGGCAAGAATTCCAGCACCATTAGTTACTCTGGGTGTTGTACTGAGGACAACCTTAAAAATCAAGATTAACAAAACTGTTTCAAACTTTACAAAATAAAAATACTGACCTGGAATCGACGCATGTCCCTGGGGTTTCCAGCATTTTTGAGGCAATTTTGATTACATTTCAAAAAGAACTTTAGAAAATATCTGCAAAACGATCTTGAGCAATGTGAAATGTGAAAAGCTTTCCCTTCATTTAAACTGACTTGTCAATGATTGACGGGTCACTGGGAGTCTCGTTCCGGTTGCCACAACTCTTCTTTTCACAACATCGACTGTAAGAAAATGAACATTTAAAAAAGTGATCCAAGCAATAAATCAGTTTAATTAAGCCCACCTGCACATGACTTCATGTGTCAATAGTACCCGACACATTTCAGGGTTCTTGTCTTGTCCTTCATACGCGATCGGCTGCAAATTGTAAAAAAGGTTATCTCAAATTCAATCAGTCTGCCATATGCTGGACCTCACCTGTTTCGTGACGCTGTCAATAAGACGGACATAGAGGTCTTGCTCAGTGCGCATGCCTGAAATTTGTGTTTTTGATTTCCGTTTTAATGCCAATCCCTTCTGTTTTAATCATCCGGCATCTGTTCTCCCTCCGATCATAGTTTCATTTCATCTGCCTTAAAGCTAACCCCAAACTGAACTCCGAAAATTCATCTTTTGTGTGAACGATGCGCGGGTCAGCCGTTACTGGCAGAAGGCATTGTGCGCGAGCCATGATCCCGACCGAACTAATCATCTTCGCGCCTTGTGTGCGCATCTAATTGCGCTGTTACCACCACCTGCAGGTCCATGCCGTGCCTTAGATGGTAACAGCAAGATGCTCCAAAAATGAAACATAGCCTCATCGTGACGACACTGCGCAAGCAAGCATTTGAGCATTTTTATTGCCTTATTTTTACGACCGCCACGCTTGCACCAGCCGTTCTCGAGGTTAATGAGTAAAACGGTGCCAAGCAGCTTTTTAATTAACAAAATTAGGCCCGGTTTAACTGGGCAAAAGCCAAGAAAACAAGAAAGATAGCTTCGGATTACATCTTGTTTAAACTTTAAGGCAATTGTGTCGTTTAATCTACTCCCGGGTCCAAAGTGCTGTTTCGGAGTACCACTCACACTTTGTTATGGGTCCCTTCGCCGATTTGCGCGAGCCGCTCCCGGAAAAGTCGAACGAGTACTATTGAAGCTACCCGTCATAATTGCATTACGTTCAATTACCGTACTATCGGCGAGTATAGAGCTCAAACATGATGATAGGTTAGAATAGCCGCAATTGTAATCCTTCCGGAAATGACTGTCTAAGACGACTTCTTTAAAGTTAGTTTCGTTGCTTTTAGAATCAGTAAATTTAGGCAGCTATTTTGGTGGCGCTTGTGAAAACAGTGAAAAGAAAGCACGCGAACGTGCAAGCAAGGTTACTGTATGCACACACGAGTCAGTTAAGAAAAGGCATGAAAAAGCGCATCCATATCGGGCACGCAAAACATGGAAAATTGTTGCAACTGCGTATCATGATGACATTTTAACAAACAACCCTATTGACCATGGTCATTTGGACTTACCGTTCGCAAAGACCAGCACCACACGATAATGGATTCCATTACGAGTGTTTTCCCCATCAACTTCCTTGTCTTTCTCCACAAATCCAGCAAATTTCGTACTTTCAATTTCAATAGGTTGTTGAGCTCGATCATAGAGATTTACAGTAAAATGGAAGAAGTTGCTTTTACGCAAGTTACTCGGCGGAGGATGTTCGAAGTGTGCTTTCGCGAGTTGTGCACTAAAAATCATAATAACTTTTCTAATAATAAAAAAGAACAAGCATGGTATTTTTGACCGGCGCAGCCAACTTTGAAGGCATAAAAATAAGTCACTTTCGAAACCAAAAAGTATAAATGCTTCAGCCAACTGGCAAACTGAGCCACCAAAAATGTGGAAAAGTGTTAATTTGGAGGACGCATGTTCAGTAAGCCTGTATGGACTGACGGTGCCATCGAAACTAAATTTCATCGAATGCGTCAAGGCCTCGCTTGGAAATACGTCTAGGATGCTAAAACAGCATGGAAGTATCGTCGGGGGACTTTGTCGACGATAGACATACGCTGGGTATGGCTGAACCCATTGGGAAATCGAGCCGTTAGATCGAATCAATTTCATGGAGCGCGGAATAGGCTTACATCAAGTTCGATGCAACGTGCCAACAGCTGATTGTGCCTTTGGGGACTGGGATGCCGGGTTCACGGGCAAAATTAGAGACATAAATTCCAAAAAGTGCACCGCGGGGTATCATAATGTCAGGCCCCCTGACGCTGACGAGAACTGAAATGCCACCGCCTGACGGGGGGACGGGCGTGAACTTACCTAGATGCTCCGGCATCAACACCATTTGGTGTCCATTGAGTTCGAATGAGGGCTTCTTCTTTGACGGACCGCAATAAACTTGCATCTTGAAAGCCGAACATGCCGGAATACATGGTTGGGTGCGCTTCAATTGTTCTTTAGCTCTCAGTGGACCTGAACTTAATTGAACTGGGAGCCGTTCAACGGCGATAAAATAAAAAATTCTCAAGGCACAGGCGACGGTAAAGTATTCCCTTTGGCACGGGACGGCTTCTGTCAATGGGTGATGTTCACTGCTTTCCTCAGAGAGCCTCGAGGCTTCGCTAGGGGGCGTCCCTTGTGCTTGTTGTCTCCAGCAGGGACAATGTTAGACTTCGGGGAGGGGGTAGTTTCCAAGCGTACGTCGTTGTATGCCGTCGAGGAGAGGGGGTGACCCTATGTGGCGTCGACGACGATGCCCGTTGAAGCCTTCGTTTTACGGCGAGTGCCGAGAGACGAGCTTTTACTAGCGGCGATCCTCCCGGGACCACTACTTCATTACAGAGCACACATATAGGCCGAAGCGTTTCGACTGGTTGGACTTGGGCACCGCTAGTCAAGAGACAGTTCTCCAGCCACGGGGAATATTTGTGGATAAGCGACAAAGTCCTGCAGATTTCAGATACCAAGGTTTGTGAAGCGCACTATCTTACTGAGACTTTTTGTGAGCTTGACTTAGCTTGACTTCGAAATGCGCGCACCGCCTTCGAAGACACCAGTCATGCCCAAATCGGGCACGCACCGCCCCTTATGACACTCATTGGACAAGCTGTGCCGTCGACAGTGCGGCCATTACGGTGGCACCTCGCTGTCAGAAATGTTGAATGAGCTCTTCCTTATCTATGTTTCACTGTCTATTGCTTTACTGTTTCGTTTTTCTGATAAGGCATGCACTTTGTGAACACTTTTGCTACTTTCGAAAAACAACGACATTGTTATTTCAATTTTATTACACTCACACGATTCGGTCATCACAGTAAAAACAGCATCAGTTTGGAACCAAAAACAGTGGGAAAAACGAACCATTCAACTGGCAATCAACAACGTCTCAAAAAACGGGTGTAAAGCCAGTGCCACAGCTTGACTCAGTCTTGCGCGCTTCTCAACTTAACTGTCGGTCCGCATTGTTGCTCGACGAGACAAAAGATGAGTCGCGATCGACAGGGGCGTCAATCATCGAAATGCAAATTTTGCGACTTTTCATCCAGTGACCGGAAAGATGTCGGCTTTCGGGATGCTCACTGTAAATCATCCAGCATCAAAAGCGCTTCCAAGTATTCCCATGAGAAGCACCAAACTTGCGACCAACAGGCAGCTTCTAACTTTGGCACTTCTTCTACGCCTGCCAAACTGTTCAAAATAAAAATGAGTAATTGCACAACTTGAGGCAGGTCCAAATCCCGCGGGAGTGTGTCGATGGACACGGTAATTCTACTAACACTAGACAACAACCAAGAAAACGATTTCTTTCGGGTTATGGATGGGTTAATAAAATTGAAAATGGCAACTTTGAAGATATACACAAGAGCTCAAACGTCAAAAGAGCAATAAAAACTTGCATAAAATGTGTTCAAGTTTTTGGAAGTCGATTCGATGCATCAAAGTTTATGTAACGACGTGATCGAAAATTAGCTAAAATGGTTTTTCCACGTAATGAGGGCAAGAAGGATGTTCTGACAAAGCGGGGTAGCGACAAAATTGTCATTAAGGGCGACGCCGAGGGCGAGCACCTATCCCTAAGAACCCTCACGTATACGCCGGACCGCAGGCAACACTCCTCAACACTCGGGGCGTTCACGTTCTTCGTCATCTTCGCAAATTGTTTGAGCAGTGATACAAAGCGCCTTTGGCGTAAACTTGTTCATCCTCGTTCGTTCTTTTCTCGCTCGCACCCCTTCCCGTCCGCAAGACGCTGGTAGCTTGCAGCTGATCACCGCTGATCGATCGTGTGCCTGGCGTGTGTTTCTGGAAGTGAGTCAACTTGCCGAAAGAGGTTGGCCCGCTCCTCGAGAAATTGTGTCTATCACGAAACTCGAGAGCAGGCCGCTGTCCATCCAGATGGTTTTTTGATAGATAGCAAGATAGACTTGATCGGCCGAACATAGGTACACAAGAGCTTGATCATGAGGACCCTATGGCGTGTAGTTTTAAGGATCGGTTAGCCAGCCGCTCGATCACAAATGTTCCAGTTTTTTGTTTGTCTAACTTTGCCCGGCAGCCGCTTCTGCAAATGTGTGAGGGTGCGTTGATGACCAGTGGTTGCGCAGTCGCCTAGCGCAGCAGCCACGAGGAAACTACGTTGCTAGCCGCGCGGGGCAGCCGCGATGGGGCCGTTTCTCCCGGGTATACCTGCATCGTGAGGGTCTCCCGCGACACAACGGAAGCGGGTCCAAAAGCCGCCAGCCTATGGCAGAGTACCCAAACGCCGATCTCACCCCCCAACCACCACTTCCCTCGCGATCCATTCTTTAGTTAGGCGCGCGGGTGCACGGACTTAACGCATCGATGAGTTATCCCCAGTAATTTTCAGTATAGCCCTTTGCCCTCGAGGGGTAAAACTGAAACCACCCCCAAAAAAATACTGAATTACCCCCAAAAAGTGAAGCCCCCAATACATTTGCTGAATCTACCCCCCAAAAAAGACGCCCCCAATATTTTTGCTGAAATTACCCCCAAAAAAAGTCACCCCCAAAACGTTTGCTGACATTGCCCCCAAAACTGGTTACCCCCAAAATAGATACTGAAACTACCCCCAAAATTCAAATTTGTTGAACAGACCCAAGTTGCTGAAACTGCCCCCAAAAAGTTTTGCAAACGGTTCGAATGTGCAACTGATAATGCTTATCAATTCATTTTCTCATATCCCCTGGCTATTAACTTAGCGGGGGTGTGGGGGGCGCAGCCCCCCACTTATTTCTCAGACTTAGACTTAGCTCAGAATTTTAGGGGGCAGTTTCAGCAACTTGGGCCTTTTCAACGAGTTTGAGTTTTGGGGGTAGTTTTAGTATAAATTCTGGGGGTTGCGAGTTTTGGGGGTGATTTCAGCAAACGTTTTGGGGGTGAAACTTTTTGGGGGTAATTTCAGCAAAAATATTGGGGGTGTCTTTTTTTGGGGGTAGATTCAGCAAATGTATTGGGGGCTCCACTTTTTGGGGGTAATTCAGTATTTTTTTGGGGGTGGGTTCAGTAGCACCCGCCCTCGAGCCGTGACCGCCTATGTTCGGACTCCATTGATTAATACTTAGCGCCTGATTCAGCCGACCCAACATGGATTTATCGGTACTCTCAGGCGACGTCGAACTTAATGTGTCCGGCGTGACGGAAGAAACGAGTTGTCTGCAGATTGTCTACGCCTTGGCACATGCTACCAATCAGAAAGGTAAATTCGTACTCGTAGCTCATGTTAATGGTCAAGTAAGTTCATAAAAACATATTTTCATCTATTTTCCTAATCAAACCCTTGCAGGAACACCGCTTATCACAAACCATGAAGCCCCTGGATCTCATCAAAGAGTACAGTGCAGTCGGTACCCCTGTCATTTTTGAACTCAGACATTTGGACAGTCAACCTTTGTCAATTGTTCCTCCGACAACGCCATCCGCGTTCACACCGCACTCCCAATCATACAGTCAATTCCCCTTATCACCCGGTTCCACAAGTGAGTAATACAAAAAGTTGTTTACTCTGTTTTTCCGTTAGCTTTGATTTATCGAGCTGAGTTATATTTAACATTGTGATTTCAGTTCCATCGCCAAGTTCGTCGATGCCGATCCACAGCTTGCAACAAACTGGCCGAACCATATCTCTGCCAGCCAATGGATTCGATTTGGGCAAGGCTGGAAGTGCCAAAAAGACTCGGCCACCACCACCGAGTAAACTAGTTACAAATTGATCAATGAGAAATATAAAGCTTTCATTTTTCAGCCTATAATGAAGTAATTGGCCAACGCTGCAACTCCCTATCACGAGAAGTCAACCGAACCCTGAATGCCATCCCAAGGGTCGTCAACTCCCACAGTATGTCACAAATTGAAGTCCCACATGCTTTACCGGACACCTTCTCCCGCTACTCTCGTCAAGATTTGGAACGCATCGTCCAACAGCAGAGCCAGTTTCTCCACCAACAGAAATCACAACTTTTGAGCATTGATGTAACTTTATCTGATGCGAGTGAACGCGAGCTTCTTCAATTGAAAAAGCAACATGTAGGTTTTTCCGGTTTTGTGTTTCACCGTTCCAACCTTTATATATTTTTACAGAACAACTTGATTACTGTATTGAACTCACTGCGAAATGCAAACTGGCCCCTTCAAATGGTCCGAGAAAACCATGAAGCCGTTCGCCTACAGAAAGCCATTGAAGAGATGAAGCATATTGTCGAGTCACGTAAAAGGTGGGTTGACTTTGCCATAAATTGGTTTCAAGTCTTTCCCAATCTTTAAATTTGTGATTTACATTTGTTTTTCAGCGAATTGATGGAACTCCTAGCCGAAAAACAAAACCTCGAAAGCATGCTTGACGCGGCCAGCTCCGACGCCGACACAATTTCACAAACAGATGATGCCACCGCACAGTATTGGTCAATATCAGACTACGCAGTTTCGTAAAAACACTAATTACACTTATCACATTGCGCTGCAGATATTGCATTGAAATCAGCTTTATAAACTATATTAAACTTTGCAAAAGTTGTCAAGTTTCAGAAAATGGACAAATAGTAATGGATGGGCTCGGCCATGTCAAAAAAGTTGAGCTAACGGGACAATCAATCAAAAAGTGGCAAAACAAACAAAAACTTGTGAAAAAACAATACAAAAGGCAGATCGGTAAATGGTGCTACGACGATAACCGTGCAAAACAAAAACAGGAGTTAAAGGCCGACAACAGCGCCGTCGCTTCATGTGTCGTCGAGTATGTTTGAAACAACCCAATTAGTTACCGTTGAAGGTTTCACGCTGGTATTCTGGGGGACAATTGACGTAATCACGATCGACGTTGTAGTAGGTCTTGTGATTCGTGCCGAGGTAGGCGAGCATGTCGTTGATGACCTCGAAAATGTCCGGACCAACGACGTCCTTGATGACATTGGTAACAATGAGCGAGTTGTACTGGTAGAAGAATCGGACGAGATGAATGAAGCCATATACATCGGTAAAGTTAATCTCGGGAGCTTCATGGGTAACTGGGACCTTCTTCTTCGTCTTCTTCGCAGTGCGACGGGAGCTGCTGGGGATGTACTCCTCCTCGTTGGAGTCACTGTGTTCCTTGTCGGTGTAGGTAATCTGGAGGTAGTCCTGATTGGGGATGGTCGGAAGTCCTAGCTGGACACGCTTCTCATTGAGGACTTGGAGGTGCTGGACGAATTCGTACTTGTACAGAACACGGAGATCGAGGATCTTGTTGAAGCTTCGCATGATATCTTTGATCAATCCGAGGACTTGTCGACGCTTGTACGGGTCACCCTTGAGCAAGGCGGAGGAGGCGGAGTACTGAAATGGTAACAATACATGCTAAATTAGCGGAAAACCCCAAAAAACTCACATCCTGAATGATTTTGTCAATGTTTACAGGAGCCGGTAGTTGAGGAACCTTGTATTGGCGGGTGACCATATCACAGTCATCCATGAGAACATTGTCGAGGCATTCGGGGATCAAGATAAACTCGGCAGGGCCAAGTTCAAACTGCGAACCCGTTTCAGTCGGCTCGGAAGTCGATTCCTTCTCATCTTCCACCATTTCGACATCGTGATGAACTTCGGGCTCTGGCTCGTCAAAGTCGATCAAACCTCGCGTAGGGGTTGGCAGCTTCGGGAACTTGGTGGCCATCTGGGGTTCCGCCTTGAGGTCAATGGGCGGTCGGCTTGTGGACTTCGGGGTCCGTTCTGTGGCAGCTAAAAGTGGCACAATATATATACCGTATACTGATTTCAGGTGGTTGGACAAATCAACAACTATCTTGAACCTCAATTTTGTCGAGACCAAAACATGCAAATTTCAAAAAAACAGACGTACGTTTCGAACTGGCCCGTTTGCGGTCAACCTTCTTTGCCGTAGCCGCAGCGTTCTTCAACTCTTCTTTCTCTCTCTGAAAGCGGTACTTTTTATATTTTATCTACATGTAAACACTGTAACTTACATTGGCAGCGACTATGTTTTCCTCGTTGTGCTCGAGGAATCGGGTCTTGGTTTCCTCATGGGTAAGCGTCTCATCGTAACGAGCGTTCCATCCCTAAAAGTGCTTATATAATAAAATCCAACGTCGTGGGAACAACAACAACAACAGTTACAACTCACCTTGTAATGGATAGTGTACTTCACGACGCCGTTCACCAGACGGACTTTGATAATTTTGGCTTCGTAGAAGCAGTTGGTATGCTTACACATGACGTTGGTGTCGACGGCGTAGGCGTCCGGCGGCAGATTCGCCGTCGGCTCCAGAGAGCTCTCCGGATCCGTCGTCGACGGCGTCATACTGTTGTCGGAGCGTTTGGCGGTCTTCTTCTTCTTGGGCGGCATCTTGAACGAGAAACAGGCCAGAAATGAGTGGCAAAACTGAATACAAAGTGTCGATTTCGCGCACCACGGCAAAACGCGCTTTTTTTCGCAGCAGCACGTTGTTTGCACTCGGCACAGAACGCCAAGGACAGAAGGTTTTTGTTTTGACCAAAAATATTTTAAAAAATTGACAAGAACACAGATCAGGTCGGCAGATCGTTAAAATCAAATTTCAGCGTTTTTGAAATTTTATTATATCGATTTTAAAAATGCTAAATTTGCAATAAAATTGATGTTTCAGGGTTGTTTGTGTTCTCCAATGACCTATTTTTTCGTTATGTTAATACAAATTATGAGTTATTGTTTAAACGAATAGCTTCACATTTCAAAATTGCAGTAAAAATGTAACTTCGAAATACGGCAAGCACTTTTTGCTTATAAAAGTATCGATTTGCTTTACAACTGTCACATCATCGTATTTCAAATTTAAGTTTGTCAAATTGGATCATTTCCAATGTCACCTCATACAATAAAAATAGTTTTTATTTCTCATCCCTATGTTGCACATTGCGCAAACGTCAATTAAAATGAATGGATCATAACGTCAAAATGAGATTGAAACCGATACTCTCTAGACATCTGTACTGAAGAAGCGCCGATTGTAAAGACATCCATCCACAGAAATGGATATTGTTCGTCGGAAATGGAATCGACGCATGCTACTGCGGTTGTTCAAGGATAAAAGTGATATTGAGTTCATCCACAGTTTGAATGGATGTGCAATTTTGAGCGACAGTCTTGAAACGGGTTTCTTTTTCTGTCGGGGATGCAGTGAAAACCCGCAGTGACATCGACGGCAATCGGGTGAAAACGTCTTCTTTTTCAAAGCTCAACGACCTAATTCATCGCGAACGTTTTTAATGCCGCTCTCATGCAAATCGTACTCACTTTCATATATACTTGCGTGCGTTTTTCTGACTGTTTTTCGTTGTTAGCGTAATTTATTTATGATCGTAAATAATTTTAAGAATGCGTTGGACGGGAGTGATACTATTTTTGGTTGTGGTTGGCCAGGCTTTGGCACAGTATGGTAACTATGATGACGATGATCGTGGTGATAGCAATACGGATGATCCATTACGGCGGACGTTGAGTATTTTGAGGCGTTTTGTTAACAGAGTCAACGACAATAGTGCTCCTCAGGTTAATAAGCTTCGATTTAATGGTGATACGGATGTTAGGACGTTGAGCGAGCTTATTAATCAACAACAGGGTAAAAGAGCGAAGTCTGACCAGATCATCAGTGAAGAGATGCTGCAAAGATTGATGCCGCGTGTTATGGGTCAGACACTTCCGCCGAGGACTGTGAAGACGACCACCCCTGTTCCGACGACGACTACTACACCTGTTCCGACGACTACAACAACTACTACTACGACAACTACTACTACTCCAACGACGACTACCACTACAGCAGCGCCGACCACGACCACCGAAGAAATCTTCTATCGAACAAAAGCCCCCAAGAAGCAAACTCTTACAGTTCGTATGAAGTCCCTCGAAGACTCCTCCGATGTTGTCCCTCAATCTGCTGAAGTTACTGAAACTTCTGTATCTACACCTGCCCCTATCAATGATGAAGATTCTCGCAGTGCCCAAATTTTAGCTGAAGCTTTGCGCATTCTTATGCGTGACGAAAACTCGCAGGGATCGAAAGTTTTTGAAAAGCTGAAGGAAGTCGTAAATGCTGCATCCGTGTTATCCAAGAATGCTCACTCGAAGGAAAACGTGACTAGCTCAGAAGAATCTTCAAGCGAACGGAAATCTACATCCGTAACCACGACAACTACCGATGCGTCAGCAATTGAAAGCACAACCACTCAAGAACTGGAAACCACGACTGAAGCTAATGAAAGTCAAGAATCAACTACGCAAGTTGAAACGACGTCAACGGGTTTCAAGGTTACTTCTATTCCTGAAGCTGAGGAAGAAGACGATTCACCTGTCGAGTACAGCTTCCAAAATGGAGAAGTTTCAACTTCGACTTCGGCTAGCACCGCACAGGCGCAAACAGTATACAACTTGAATGTAAGTAAAAGCTAAAATTACTATTTTGGAACTTACCTGTTACAGGCCAACTCAAACTCAGCATCCGACCCTCAAATTGCCAGCGTTTTCACCCCTGTAAACGCACTTGTTGACGGTATTAGCCCAATTATCTTGCCACTATTAGGTTATGGTCGCCAAGCCCTGGCCAACTATGGCGCCAGATCCCGCGCTGCCCCGACGTACAATCCTGATCAAGCTCAAAAACCCGGTACGAATCGATTACTTTCAAACTTGACATTTCAATGTCTGTTTTAGTTCAAATCCGTAATTTCCCCTCACAAGTGACCAACAACGGCGCGCAACAATTCATGCAACCACAGCGTGCTGCCGCTGCCCCGACTATTGTGCGACCGGATCAGAATACTCCTAAATCCTTGAGTTCAGCCAGTGATGCCGAACTGCTTCAGGCGTTCCAGAATGCATTTAAGGTCAGTTTTTGCAATGTGAAAAAAACAAATATGACGGAGGGTTTTCAATTACAGGAAAATCCGAGTATTATCCAAGCGTTTGCGCAAGGCAAGCTTCTAAACAATCCATCACCGTCGGGTGCTTCTGCTCCTGATACAGAAGCGCCGCGGAGGTACATTCCAGAGCCACAATCACTTAATGCCCAGCAATCGGTTTCAAAAGTTCATATGGCGCTATTGAAGCAGAAACAGATGATGGAAGCTCAACAACGAGAACAACAGCAACAATACTTCCAACAACAACAGCAAGCTCCTCGTGAAATTGTTGGAACTACTCGTTCCTTCGAACCGACCTATTACCCTCCTCAATTAGATCGATTCATTGGCCAAGGAGCTGATCGTCAAGCATCTCTCCCACGATTCTCGCAACAAGCTAGCCCTCGACCAACTGCACCCCTCCCAGTAGCTTCAGGTCCCGATCCTGGATACAATGAAGGCCTTCGCCGTGTCAGCGCATTCGAAAGTGATTCAGGTAATTACCCTCTTTTAAAACTTCCAAACTACATTTTCCTTCCAGGCGTTATGATCGAAGACAAAGCACCCGCTCCGGCAGCAGTAAATTCTCCATTGCAACAAGCATCATCCCACCAAAACACACCCTTTAATCCTCAACCCTCATTCGGCGGCGGCGGTGGATTCGGCGGCGGAAGTGGTGGCGGTGGATTTGGAGGAGGACGTCGTCCAGTCGGTTCCTACGAAGAAGTTGAAAAGAACACACTTCCCGATCACACTTTCTATGGCTAAACCAAAGTGATCAAGCATATACGGGTTTGCATTGCTCATATTTTGTCAAATTTGATTGCCGCAGTCTTTCAAAAAACTATTGTAAGAATCCAAAAGTTGCAAACACTAGTGTTATTTATTCCCTATTAGTTTTAAAAGTTGTGAAATAAAAAATAAAATTGAAATATGGTGTGACTGAAGAGTTCAAAAACTGATTTTAAAAAGTCGTTAAATTGATTGATACCGACTGTTTTGCATTTTACAGACTGCAAGAAAGTACGAAATTAATTAAAAGCGAAGAGGCGGATAAATTCTAGGTCAAGCGTAATCCAGGTCGTTGGCGGCGAGATTATCTGGTTTCGCTACACAATACCCAAAAAAGCTATTGTTATCCAGGTAGGGTTTTCTTTTTGACGGGCAGTCAGATTTCACTTATCGGCGTTCTTCCGAGAACGTTGCATTTGTTCAAAGATGAAACTATTGTACTTTTGTGTTCTGTTTGGAGTACTTTTCTACGTTTGTGAAGCCAGGAAGAAGCATCATGAATCGGAGGAAGAGGAGGAGGAAAATCCTGGGAATGCTGGTATGTTTGGTTTTATTTTTAATAGGTGGTAACTTTGACGTTATAGCGATGGATCGATTGGCAATGAACTTGGCAGGTGCATTTGTTAAGTCGATATTCCCTGAGATGGACAGAGGTGGTAGTGCTCCTGCGCCAAATCCACAACAACAAACTATTGCCGCTGGCAGCTCGGCACAGGTTATTTCTAACAACCCTAATGAGATTCGACGTGCTCCTCAACATCAACAATTGTTTCAAGAAGCTTCCGGGCCGGCTTTTGAAGGTAAACACTTTTTTTTAATTTTAAGTAATTACAACCTTTTTCCAGCTTTAAATGGATTCAACAGCCGTTATGGAGCCCAAGGTGGACCCGCTTCCAGCGTCCTGTCTGCAGTCAATTCCCCCAACTATGGCCTGCAATTGCCGCAAGAATTTGGTTCCTCTGGAGGCGGAAGCGGCGGACCTCCCTTGCCCACAGCCCTGCTGGCCGACATGATGCCGACCATTCCAAATGTCATGAATGTTGGCTCTGTAGGCACTCATTATCCATAACATTTTTTTCATTAACTTTTTTCAGGGTGGAGTTGAAGCTATTAACGCCGCGAAAAGGCAGCAATATTTACTTGAACTTGCAAAACATCAAAGAGAAGTCAATGATTACTCAGCAAAGCAAATGGCATATCTTGATGCCCAGAGGCGTTACAATCAACAAATGACGGATCATCAAGCTGGGGCAGCGGTAAGAAACTTGCTAGACAAGAGCGATTAAAGAAAAGGATCATTTCTAGCTTCTGATTCAACAACAACAGCAAGACTTCTTAAGCAAGATGCAGAACAAGTATGCCGGTTTTGATGAACACGATCAACCAAAACGAGGAAACCCGCTCACCGATTCTGAAATCCCTGATGATGGTTTTCCGGATCTTCAAACTGGTGCAAAAGTGCTCCATCGCGCTAAAAGTCCAGCAAAACAACATGCTGTCAGAACAGCCGCCGCAGAAGCGTTCGAAAAGGCGCACAAGGAAGAAGATAATCGAGAACAGTATGCCAGTGTCAAGGTGTTGAAGGCATTCTTCAAAAAGCACTATGGTATTGAAATCCCTGATGATGGTGAAATCAACAAACTTACTCCTGAAGAGCGTGAAACATTGCAAATGGTCAAGGATCATTTGGTTTCCGAAGCAGAGCACGGTGTTACTGAAGGTGTTTTGAAAACGATGGAAAAGTTCTCCGAGTTTGTTTTAAATGATTTAAAGATTTTGCAAATATCTATTGTTTCAGAAAAGTATCCCCCACAATCCTACCAGAAGGTGACAATCTCGACAAGGAACTTGCGTCGCTCAATGATGACAATGATGACGAATGCATAAAGTGCAAACGTGTTAGCTATAAAAAGTTGAAGGGCTCATGGACTCAAATTTATGGAAATCCTGCTGTCATGAAAGAAACGTATGGCACTATTTTGAGTCTACTGAAAATGTCTGAAATCGACTCGACCCGCACAACGGCAGACTTGTCCGATCGACATGCCAGCTGTGTCGGAATGAAGATTGGTTCTGCAAAGGCTGGTGTGGCTCCGCTGAAACTTTTCTTCCGAGATGATGGATACGATGAGGACTTGCATGAGGTACATTATTTCAAACAAAACAACACGTTTTAAACTTATTGTTTTCAGATGTCCGGCGATTTTATTGTGCTTTCCCCCAAAGAAGTGAAACTAAACACACCCTACATGGAAAACAAATTGTGCGTCGTCAAAGCAGGCCCATCCGAAGAATCTCGATTCGAATACATCATCGTAGCAGATACCAGTGGTTCAAACAAATGTCGAAACTACCAAGTCTTCGCTCGCAACTTTGAAGATTTCAAACTTCGCCATTTCGATGACGTCGCAGATTTCATGAAGACAGAGGTCATTGACGATGAAGCATTACCCGTGGCAGCACTGCCGAAGCCGGAACAATGTCAGGACATAGCGTAAAACATAGACTTGATCTCTTGTAATGTAACGCCCTAATAACTAATAACATAAAATCAATAACTTTATTGTCATGATAAGACTTTTTAGCATTTCATGCGTTAGACAAAGACACAAAATGAACTATTTTTGCACAAACTCTCATAAAGGCCTACTTTAACAACGAAAAAAGTTCTACCGGAAAGGCAATGCAAAACTAGAGAAAGGGAAAGGTGTTGAACAAACAAAACTGAGCACGATGCTATTAATCAAGTGATTTATTGAAGTATTTTTGAGAAAGAAAAAACGATAAAAATTAAATAATTTAATTAGAGTTAAACTTTGAGCTCTCCCGCATCGAGTTTGCTTAGTAAAAGATAAGGAAACGGTGGTGTCGACATGTGGTTTTGTCGTTGATTTACTTTTTCTGAAACTTTTAAAGTTTAAATTACATTTAGAAGGCTAATAGAAGTCAGAACATACCTTTCCGTCTGCTTTTTTGGCGGCTTGGGATGACTTTCGGGCTACACTAGCGGCAGCGCCTTTCGTTCCCAAATCACTGGCCTTCTTGGTCAGTGTTTTTGCTGCTCCACCTGCAGCGCCAGCGGCTTTCGCTTTAGCCCCGGCTGATCCTGTACCCGCTGAAGCCGCACTAGTTGTGGAGCCAACTTTGTTCGAAGTTTGACTCGTCTGTCTTGCCGGTGGCTTCTTGGCTGCCGTTTCGCTGAATGCAACACCTTTAGGTCGCACTGTAGCGGGCATGGCATCGACTGCTGCAGCATTGCCGGCCATTATCGATTGGGGCTGGCCTGCATTGGGTGGAGGAGCGATGAGAGGTTGTCCTGGGATTTGGAGGAAGTTGTATGGGACCATTCCACGTTTGCCGTTGAGTTCGCCGACGTAGAAGCCGTCGTCGTCGCGTTCGCCATAGATGAGAATGACATCGCCTTGGTGGAAGGTTAGCTCAACCTGAAGAAATTTTTCTTATCATTCTGTTTTTAAAAAGTTGAAAAATGCATACCTGTTCAGCATCAACATTCGGACTGCACATCTTTGGATCGTAATCGTATTTGGCAACTGCCTTTTGGACTTGTGTGGGCTCGCCATTGATGTTTACGAAGCTAAAATCGATTGTTTTAAAACTTTTTCTATTTTCGTTGGGTGAAACTAACCGATCTTCAGCAGGCGGCTGCTGTTGTTGTTGCTGTGGCGGTGGGTATCGTCCAGGAGGGTACTGTCCAGTCGGTTGTTGCGGCAGCATACTTCCAGGCCCACCACTAGGAGCAGCCATTCCGTATTGATCTTGTTCCACAGGCTGATTCCATTGACCAGGCGCTGGAGCTGCTTCAGCCGAATACCGCTGATAATCTCTTCGCAATGCAGTCCTCGGCTGTTGTGGTGGTGGCTGATATCGCTCGTCTTCATACCCAGTTGATGCAGGTGGATGATCATATCGATAATCACCTCGTGCATCTCTCGGTTCTCTGGTCTCACCACCGTATTCTCCCCACATTGGCGGCGGATAGGCATCGCGACCGTAGTCGTCTCCAGGCGGGGGTGCACCAACACCAACTCCTCGTCTGTCTCTGTAGTCTCTTGGCACTCCACGATCATAAATTTCTGATGATACTGGCGGCAATGTGGCAGTCCGGTCGTCATAGTGATGATCGCGCTGTGGGTAATCTCTGGAGGCACCGGTGTAACCATAATTGTTACCATAGCTTCGTCCGTAGCTACGAGCAGATGCAGGCTGCTGGTGTTCATATCCTGGTCGGTCATAGTAACGTGAGTATGGTGGAAGAGACTGTTCTCTCCGGTCTAATGACGAGTACATTGGCGCTCCTGGAAGGACGCTCGGGCCAACCATGTGTGCTTGGCTTGGGGTGTAGGACGCACCCGGAATGATTCCACGACGATGGCGGTCTCCAGCGTGATCGTAGGAACGGGATTTGAGAGAACCCCAACGCATTCTACGAATTGCTGGTTCAACTGGGTAGGCATCGGAACGGCGGCGTTGTGGCATTAGGTCGTCTTTGGCGATTTCGATTACCATGTTGGAGGGGACGAGTCCGAAGCGACGACCGATTTGGCCTCGGTAGAAGCCGTCTTGGTCGACTTCGCCATAGACCTGGAAGTTTTACAGTTAAGAAATTACAAGCTTAATTATCAACAAACCTTAATCAATTGATGTCGTCTGAATGAAAGTTCCTCCTGCTGAGCATTCGGATTCGGTGACATCATGTGATCATAGTCAAACAGCGCAACAAACCACCGACAATTCTCTTCATCATCAGTAATAGCCAACGGACGCAAATCAGGTTCACTCCGAGTACCCAGAATCTCCTCACTTCGAACCCGTGCAAGTCGCGGTGGAATCGCCGTCGGCTTTCGTCCACCCTGCATCATCATCGGTCGCGTACTTGGCAATGCTCGTGCCATATCATCGTATCTGCCATTTGAACGCGTTGTACCATAGTAATCATACCGATTCAGCGTCGATGTCTGACCAGGCCAACGCTCCAATGATCCAAGTTCACGATCCCGTTGCTGTTGTCGATGTTTCAGCAGGTAGTTGTTTTCCATTTCCAGGACACTGGGCTTCTCGTCGACACCGGTAAACTCCTTAAATAACGACTTCGGATGGAACGTGTAATACTGACTGGAGCTTTGGCCCGCTTGTTGCACCTGGGACCGTTGCTGTTGTTGCTGGTGGGCGGCGACGGCAGCAGCGGCGACAGCAGACTGTTGCTGTTGTTTCCACTGTAAAATACAACCATATAGAATGAGGATAAAGAGCTTTTTAAAGGGATTCGTCTTTCCGGAAAAGATAAGCCATATTTCATGAGAAAACTAATACGCTCCTTGACAACCAAGAATCGATGATTCACAAATGACATTCGCCCTTCAAAAACGTCAAAACAAATACTTTTCATTGCTCTTGTGTATGAACCAAACAACACCGTATACCTAAGACTATGAAAATAGCAATTTTTGGCGGAAAAACAGTCAAAAAATGCCTGATATTAAATATTTTTTCCGAGAACTTCTTCAATTTTGCTACTTTTGGCTGCTTGTCAAGCGTGAGGTCGTGGGACCTTTGTTGTCTCCGTTCATTCATTAACAAAAGACAGTTGTAAGCTGCTTGAGCAGTCGTGTTGTTTTAAAGGGCACGCCTACACTGACAAAAAATAATTAAATAGAAAAAATGCTTTTTGTTTCTTTAACAACTCGCTAACGGCTAACTGTTAAATGAAAGAGGTTTAAAACATAAATTGCGGCTAATCCGCTATGTTTCATCCTTTTCCGTTCGCTATTATCAAATGTAAAAGCGACTTACATCTACAAGTTTGGCAGCGTTCGCGGAACCGTTTAGAAGTCCGCCGCTAACAGGTCCCGCGGTGGCGCAGTAGAGCGCGGCATTTGCGGCGTTTTGGGATGACGGAAAAATGGCAGCCTGATTCAGGGGATAGGCAGTGTTGTACATCTGATGCTGTTGGCCGTGAACCGTGGTGTGATGTAGCGGTAGGCTACCCGCTGGTTGTGGAGCCGGTTGTTGCAGCGGTTGGGACTGCTGTGGCAGTGTTGTCAGAAGACCTGAGGGTGCACTCCCGACCGAGATGGCGGAATTAGGCGCCATGCTGTACGGCATGGCAATTGTGTTCATCGCGGATTGGACGAGGTCGTAATGTTGTGGTTGTTGGGACCCAATGACGCCGCCTGCAAGTCGTCAAGGTGCTTCGTCTGGGCAACAATGCAAGTCGGAAAGGAACTCACCAATTAAACTGTTCGGCATAGAGGCCGTTGCTAAAGGAGGAGCCGTTGCGGTGTTCACGGCAATCGAAGATGAGAAAGGCAAATGATGGTCGCCTGCGGCGAGCACGTTCGGATTCGCAGCTGAGATACCGCGCGGCACACGCACTACGTTGGAATCCGCGGAAATGGCGCCTTCACGAGTTCGTGTCCGTACTGTAATGAAAATGGGCGGATCGTCAGCAAAGTCGGCCAGTCTCAGCAGAACATGATCAGCTAAAATGACATGTCAGGGTCATAAATCCCGGCATAATTTACGATTCCAGCTTACCAGTGGCGGATGGGACTTGAGCAATGTTTCGACCATCAGCGAAGACAAGGTACGAATGAACAGCGGCTCTAGAAGGCGGCCTGGGTTGCGAGCTAACGGGCTTCCACGAAATGAGAAGAGTACCGGGCTGTGGGCCGACTTCCACTTGCACGTGAGCGGGTGGATCTGGTAAGCCAACTGAAAGGGCACATTTTATTAGTGTCAAATGAAAATAGTGATACTCATCAGAGAAAACGGAGGCAAAATGTCAGAAGGCAAAATGAGTGGGGTCCGGAAAAGACTAGCTTATTAAATGAAGTATGAAAAAAATTTGGCGCGTTCATGTGACAAAACATTATTAACCAAAGGGCATGTAATTGAATCAATACTACGCTCTATTATACTTTTATGGGAAAGAAACTTTACGCCTTGCATGACATAGATAAAAAAAAAGTGTTGCATTAAAGTAAACTTGGGTGGTCAAATTTAACTTTTCCCGGAATAGGCCGGTCAAAATCTCGAAAGACGTTCGTGTTGCAGCGATGTGTCAAAAAATAATTAACCACAAATGAATTTAGCCTTTGCTTCTTCGTTGCCGAAGCGAAAAGACACATTCCACGGTCGTGGCACGGATGAAGGCTCTACACACGCGGTAATTGCGGTGCTTATTGAAGTGATACCGCATAGTGGATTTCATTGAAAAGGCAACATGAAAAAGAGCTTCTTCCTGTCCCTGAGATAAATCCTATTTATAAGGAAGAGTGAAAAAAGGCAGTAATCGTGTTAGGTTATGTGGCCGCGGGCAAGTAGTGGTGTGAGGCTTCGCGAACTTCTGATTCGCTTGACCCGGCCGAGCCGACTCACGTTGCCTTGCTTGAGGCGATGCGCGCGACACTCAACTCGGAAATTGCGAAACATGTGAACTTAATCCGGGCGACAGCGAGAAGAAAGCCGTCAAGCACGATGGAAAAAGTCGTTCTTAACACTCGGCTCATGAAAAGGTGAAACTACACTCCCTTCATGGGGACACGGTGGTCGGAGTCGATGCCGAAACCAACAATGGCAACATACATACGCGGCGAGCAACACTTTTGTTATCTATTTTCCTTCACTTGGCAAATGATGCCAATGTCCACGACAAGAGCAAGCATTGGCAAGTCAAGTTAAGACAAAAAAAAGTAGCTCATTGACGATACCGAGCGGGCGCTTAAATGAGCACATTCAGCATTAGCGCAAACATGAAAAATGGAAAACTGATGTATACTCCGCAGAAGGGACCAGCGCCAGCCTGACGGATGGCATGGCATCTGACCCGCTATATGTTTCTTTTTCCACGCTCTTTCAAAAAATGCAAATTGTTTCCCACTTCATGAGTAAAAATAATTAAAAATTAACTTGAAACGCATAAAGGTGGATTGGGTTAACTGCCGACTTGCATAAATAGAGTTTACAACGGAATGTGCGTTGAAAGCGGTCGAGACAACAACTATCGATGTCACCATTCCGCCAGAAGGAAAGGCTCGGAATGCAGCGAGGTCGGAAGTGGACGCTTAGTTTGGTGCCATGTACGGTCGTGCTCAATAATGAACGCAAACGGTTTAAGCAACGCTTTAGCGACCCCCAATAACGTCACAATTTTGTGGAGCATAAAATTTTAGGCATGCTCGACATGAAACTTCTGAAGTCAAGTAACAAAGAGCTTTTCGCTTCCGTGCATTCAAAGGTCCATAATGTTGCCCAGGGAGCTCGATGACCGCTTCGTGGGTGCATTTGTACGAAGAACGACATGCACTTGGAGGAGTGCAACTTTGAAAAGATAACCATTTTTACGTTCGACAATGAGGAATACATTATTGTGCCCCCTTCCGACCCTGCGGACATAGAACGCGTTTTCCTTTTTTGGCATCAAAAATTTACGTCAAAACAGAAAGGTAAAGAGAATGTGAAAACACCCGCAGACGCGTCGTCTTATCATAACAGCCTTTCAACCGCTTCTGGCATAAATCACAACCGTACACACATGCATATGTAAGTTGTTTGTCCGCGCGACATCTGCGATTGAGTTTTGCCGGAGGCAAAGTGCCGCCGGAAACATAAGCAAAACGCTGTCGCCCCCTCACACTTCTTCAGCTATCGATCCCCTAAGTTAAGCGTCTCTCTGACAAAACGGCGGAAATTAAAACCAAAAAGCATGGCACGCAAAAGCGTTCGCACATCCTAGCCACGCGAGAATAAGATGGATATTGGAATTTTTTTCAAATTCCGACTGCGAAATTTGCTAGACCCTACACAGACTGACAAATTGGAGAACGATTTGTTTCGTGAAAACGTGTGATTGATAGGCAAAAAATGAACATAATAGTAAGGTAAAAACCAATATGTCACATTTCGTCATTGTCTGAAGCCTGGAGGAAAGAAATGAGGAACGGAAAAGCTATACGAAGTTGTCGTATGACACAATACTGCTTTTTAGGGTTTCGTGACACACTTATAAAAGTATTTTGAAATAGGGGTGTGAAAAAAGTATTACTACATGATACCGGGTAGATGTTTTTTGCTATATTAGGAAATCCGGTATTGTTGAAATATAAATACAACGGAACTAGTGAAAAAGTTACAAGGAAGTTTGAAACAATAAAGTTCCGTTTACAAAAGACGTTAAACTCAACTAAAATTGCTAAACAGAACGTAAAAAAGTATAGTACGTAATAACCATTCACTTATTTTACTATAGTTGACACTTATTTATGCCCATTTTGATATTTATCCAAGCGAGACTGCCTGTTTTTTTGCAGCAAACTAAAGCTTGCGCGTATAACTATGGGAAGACATGGTTTTTGCATCCTCCGTTTTCATAAACCCGTTTGAATTACAAAAACAAGTCAAAATGCCGCCAGACAGCAGAAGCAGGCTTAAAACTCACTCTTTGGAAGGGTTTTAAAGTCAACACATCGTTCGACTGGTCGCTGCTCGAGAACTGCTTTGGGATGCTTTGTTCTTACTGAGACTCGGTAGATAGTTGAAGGAGAAAGACCTTGAAGCTGTACCTGAACACCACAATTGCGTATTAGAAATGAATGAATACTCTCTTCCGGGGAATGACTTACTTGGAAAACAGAAGAAGGACAGACGCCGACTTTAATCGCGTTTAATAATACTACGTGCTCGGCATTAGCATTTGAGGGATACCAGCTAAGACAGGCCGATATGGGCGTTATACTTGATACGCGAACGTGCTGTGGAGCGACCGGAGCTTCTGAAATAGCTCGTGTGTGCCAAATGCAATGTGGTTCCAAATTAGTTTAGGCCTACCAGTTCCAATGGCAATGGTGCATGCCGCGTCAGGGCTGTGACCATGCTCAGTAACCGCTCGAACCGAAATATTGACGCACTTATCAAGGTTCAGGTCTTCGATGAGCGCTTTGCATTTATAAGTTCCCGGAACGACTGCCTTGACTACACCGTCGGCACAGACGTGATATTGAGAAACGGCTATGAGTTTGTCTTCCGGCGGCAACCACGATATTACAGCACTCCGGCTCAGCTTTTTCTCGATTGTTATCTCGCGTGGGAACGGCACTACAAAAGCCATTTTTTAGATTTGATAGGCGTTGCTCGGATTCTCAAGGACAAGGCAATGATTTATGTCTATTTGAGGGCATATCTCCTGTGTTCTCCCTCGGTTTTTGCGTGTTTCTAAATCAAACAGACTAAAAAACGCAAAAAGTCTGCTTTAGAAAGAAATCGTAAGCAAATGCATACGGGGGCAGCTCCGATTTCGGTCGGTCTTCAGTTGGCATATAATAGTGCAGTCTAAAGCAGGCGAGAAAAAGGATACCAATTAAAGCATCTCCTATGTCACCAAGTTAGAAACAACTTTAAGCAAAGCACTTGTTGTACTGCTTGCTTTGTTGTGAGCTTCTTTTTGGCCTCATTTGCATAATCGTTTTTATCAAAAAACAACGTAATGAATTTTCATTGCTATGTTTGTCTTGCATGTTTGCACTGTTTTTCATTCGTCAAAACGACGGACATTAATAATTTTTACACACTTCCAGCAGTGTATGGCTGCCATCAGTCCCATTAAAGTTCAGGAATCTCATTTGTTCCCATCAATAATGCATGACTCTCCGGGGCGGAGCGATCTTCGTCAGGATTCACTCCTTGTTGCGTTTTCGAATTATTAATTGCAAACAATTAAAAAGGCGCAAAAACGCAAAACTGCAAAAAAGTGAAAAATGTGTGTTCTTCCGCAAAAGAATCTACGAGGGAACATCCCCAAACACCATAAAGTAGTAAATTTTGTCACTCTAGACGACGACCCTTGAAAGAAATTACAAACAACGCCTATGCCTGAGATAAATGATAGATGCTCAGCAGGGACCGGAGTATTGCCTTTTCGTCGCCCGGCGTCTGTGAATTCGGTCAAAAGCGCGTCCATCTGAGTCAGACACGGCATGAATACATCAAAAGAAAAAGCCAGAAAAAGTTGACCCTTGAAAGGCACATTTTTTTGAAATTTTGGCAGCTTGCGGCAATCTATCTTTAGGGGTTGTTTTTAAAGCTGTTAATAAAAACACTGCTGGGGGCATTATTGATGACAAATTAAACTCGTAACCCGCAGGCTTTCGAAAAAAAGTGCAGTTGGTAATCACAGAATGCGCCCATTGAAGCGTGTTTCTTTTGCATAATGATGGAGACAAAATGCCGGAAAGAGGATAAGGAATTACGCGCTTAGGCAAGGCAATAAAACGTACCCCTTGGTTGATCGGGTTGCTTGACTTCCTGCACCGTAACCTTTGAAACGTCAACTGGAGGATAGGGACACACGGAGTCTGGTAATGGGGCCAATTCGGGGTCCGTGAAGTCGTGCACCATCCTCGCATGATGTGGGGGCACATGGAGCACGAATGATGGACTACCGACACGCGGTAACGTGCCACTGATTGAGCCACTGATTCCGCCACAACCACTGCTATTAAGCATTTCGTGGCAGGACGACATTAACTTGTCTCCAGCGGCAAGGAATCCAGGTTGAATCGTGTTTCCAGCTTGGACCGTTGCGTTACTTCGATTGGCGCCTGCGCAAGTAGCGTTACTCGTAGAAGCTTCGCAGCAAGAGATGTTCGTCAGACTGCCACTAAGGCCTGTCACTGGGCTCGGTGCCCGCGAGGCATTTTGCAACAAGACATGATCCGGTACTCGCTCGACGTAATTAGATGGTACCAGACCGGTTCGGCCATTTAGGGTTTCACCAAAGTAAAATTGATCTTCGTCCATCTGTCCATGTACCAGTACGTAATCACCGGCCTGTAGCGGTAACTCCAAATGAGGGTTTTCATTGGGAGAGTCGCGGATAGGCATGTATTGAAACAATGCCCGAAATAATCTGAAATATGCGTATACTTTTTTGCCTTTGCAAACCATTAGTTATTCCTATGTCCCAGAAGGCTGTCTTTTCGGTCCCGATGTGTTCTCTCTCTCACTTTTGTTTTTTGCTCCCCCTTAGTTTTGCGTTGAGCCTCCTCAGATCCCGACAAGGCCATTGTCTGAAGAAGGCTAAAAAATTTGCTATATCCATTGCAAGTCACCTAGAAAAGTTAGGACACCGAGAACTGACGTTAGACTCCATGCTTCACTACTGAAAGATAGCCTGGAGAAAGAAGGAGGATAAAATTCTAAAGAGCATTTCCAATTTTAACGACATTTTATGGCCCGCATCCGGTTTTACCCAAAAAATAGTTGTATGTCGTCGCTGAGTCGCCGTCGGCCACCACCGACGCGCTTACTCGTGTCCTCTGTGCTTTTGAAGCTAGGAAGAAGCAACGCGCTACCGCGGCTTCGTGAGCCGCCCTCTCCCGAGACTACAGCGCCTTCAGTGGCGCCAACACTTAACCCAAAAAAAGCAAGAGAGCGTGCAGATGGACCCTGAGTTCGTTCACCCCGAGGCTGCGCACATGTGTACAGTTTTGGGGCCTAGACGCGGCCCCTCGAGACGCGCCTTCTGGATACGGCACTTGCGGATGCCAAAACGCATGCCAGCGCTTGCACATGTTTTGGAATTTCGGGCGTTTCAATGGAATATCGGCATGAATATCCGTAGCGGGTCAAAACAGAGCACAGCGTCTTCATAAATAAAAGAAAGCGTTTTCTGAAGTTTATCACTTATCAAAACGATAGTGAACAACTGTCAAAACAAGAATCAATCAAATGCGCAATGAAAATACTATGAATGCATAAAATCGATTATTTTGAGGCATAAAAAGCGATCGTAAAAAGATAAATAAACAAGCGGAAAAGTAACATTAAATTTATGGCAGGAAACGTAAATGCATTCATACAGGTTGACAAAACAATGCCGCCCCCATAAGGAAATACGCTTCCAGATGGCCAAATGCAGATGTTGTCAAGATATGGAAAATGGTTACGGATGGTAACCGAAAATTGAACCATTTTTTGTTTGCTCATTCAATGTTGACCAATTGCCGTGATTGTCTTATGCAAAAAAGGCGCACTCGAAATAGTAAGTGAGAAACGAAATCTATTGAAAGCGCCCCCGCATAGGCACAAATAAATGGACATAATGTATTACCGAAAAAGCGCAGGTGACGCAACATAGCAAGCGTAATCAAATATTCCGAATATTGAAATTGATCTCCATGTCCATGCTCCTATTTGTATTCCACCTTCGCTTTCTATTTTGTTCAGGTATTTTGCTTACGGAAATGACGAATCGTCGGAAAAGCTCAGCTACAATTGACATTTTAAAAGTCGGATAAATTTAGCATTAGCTCGTGCGCTATAGCAAAAATGTAGATGTAGCCTTGCGGACACATCCAAAAGGGAAGCTCACATCTATTGTTTGGTTTTTGATTGCGACAATAAACCGGAAAGGAAAGCATCCGCACAAAATTTCAAATAAAAGCGTTCATTGGAGTTGCGCTCATTAGATGATGCAAAGCAAACGCGTCGGTTTTGGCACCACCCTACAGCATTGGGACATTATCGGTGAATTAACATAAAACAAACAAAATAGTACGAAAAATGAGAGTGAGGACCACGCGGAATGAAATAAAATCGCCCTTTAAAACGGCAAAAGGTCGAGATAATTGAATACTTACCGCGTGTTGGGTCGACTCCGGCGGAGAGCCAATAATAGCGAGTCTGACAACGGTGACGACGAATGTTGGGGCGGATTAGAAATCTGGAGCTCGTTAGCTGAGGAATAGAGTGCCGAAGAATTGGGCGATACGTATTGTGGATTGACGCCGGAACTTCGGGATGGGGGCATCATGATATCGCTGTATTGAGCAGTCGATGTACTGGGACGATCGCCAAGACACTGATAGTATCGACGCAAGTTTTGTCGTCCACTGGAAGACATTTAACGCGGGGATCCCCCAGTGAGAAGTGAAAGAATCGTTGGTGTCGCGGTAAGACCGACGACACCTCGGATGGCAGTAGCGGGAGATCGACTGCGGTGCGTCGCAACTCCACGATGGCAGCAGGATTATCGAGGGGCTCCGAGTCGCCGTCGACGATGCCGACGCCGACGCTGGCCGAAAGTCGGCTGCGTCGACACGGGCAACCACGGGAGATCGATGCTGCCTCGCAATAATTGAATCAACAACGTCACCGACGCAGCGGAAGGTAAGAAAAAGCGAAGAAAGACAAGTGATAGGTGATCGTGGCGATTGAATCGTTGACAGTGTCACGTAGAGTCACCCTGAGGCAGCGTGGAGTACAATCCACGAGCAAAGGCACGGGGCATTCGGCAGCCTGAGGTGGACCGCCCTCGCGCAAGGTGAAAAATTTGGCTCCTTAAAAATGGATTCGTTTTGGGTCGAAGCAATAACCAGAAGGCGTCATGTTCAAAACATAAACAACAAACAACAACACGCTAGGAGGCACGCGCACGGCGTCTGGACCCGCTTCAAACTCGGTAAAAGGAAAGCATGCAAGCTAGATGCAACTCGCAGCCAAAGCCTTCGACGCCAGCATTGAAGCTTCAAGCTTCCATTGAAAAAAAGAGAAAAGAGAGAAGGGACACAGCGCGTCCCCACGTTCGGCACCCGCGTACGCGGCACAACTCTTGAACAAAAACGGACGCACGACACAAAGTATCGCAACGACAGGAGCAGCACACACAAAACTGAAGCCAGCTTTGCTCTCCGAGGGATGTCTGAAGCTGCCAACAAACTCTTTGTACGTGCTTTCGAAGAGTCGCCCTGGGCCCGATGTGCCAGCGTCAAAAGAAGCGGCGGCGGCGCGGCGTCGTCCTCCGGCGGGTCTGGACGTCCGGACGTCAGGCACTCTTCCTCGCCTCCGCCGTTTTTAGTGACACCGCGGCTGTGGCCCCTGTGCCGGTGGCGACAGTGCCCTCGCAATTGCCGTTACGCGCACGCTGTGAGATGCAAGCAGCCCCGTAGTCGGCCCTCAGGGCGACCACGCACATATTCGTGCCCTGTCCGTTTTTGAAAGCGTCAGACGGTTTACAGTCGAATACCCAAAAAATAGCTAGCTTCGTTTTTTGTGGAACACGGTTGACAAGAACATTGCCCCCGTAATAACTCCACAAGATGAATGCCGTCTGGCAAAGGAGAAGGTGCTGTCGCGGTCTTGACAATACGCGTCCTGTCCTAGTGTTCTTTTGGCCTTTTTTCGGGGCTCAATGGATGAAAATTGCAAGTGCATTAGGCAACAGTAGAAATTTAATTAGGCTATGGTATGTCTGATGACGGTAAGTAAAAAAAACAACGTCTCACAACGAAAAAAAGAATGAGTATTCTCTCGGGGGCTACATTAAAAATGTATTTTAGAGTTTCGGCAAAAAGACGTGCATAGCGTTCTTCGAAGATAGATGACTTTATTCTTTTGGTTTAAAATGGCGTCAAGGATACCTTTTTTTGTTCAGGGTTACTGTATGCTAAGATAGGGGCTAAAGTGGTTCTACTGTACGTTTAGGGGGTGTTGTCATGGTTGTGGTTTCGGTCCTTGATGGCTGTTAGATGTGATAATTGGTAGGTGGGAGGTGTGAGAGGACACGCCTCTGGGTCACTTCACTGGCCAAGAGTGTGCCAAGTCCGAATAACATGGGTGCCATGCCGATGAGTTCGTTTTTCATTCACAGACAAGAACATCAACGCGGCGCCGGGAATGCGAGTCCTGTGAGAGTACCCACCACGGCGGGCAAGGGGCTACTATTCACAGGCAAAGTGAAGACATAACGCACATCTTCCACAACATTTCGACTGGATACATAAATCCCGACGTCGTCCTGGGCAAGTGGAGGGCATCTAAGCAGCAGCGCGAGTAACGACGCCCCCGCCGAGGACAACACAACTTACAAAGTTGCAAAACATTCATCCACAAATTCATCGATGTCGATAGGACCGAGCCCACCGGGACTTGTGGACAATACTCGCGAAAAAGGCAGCTTCTAGTCTTTCATAACAGCGGAATTCCGACCAAAATTGTTTGTCTAACTATGTTGGAATGTCGGAAAGTGTGTAGGCCATGCATGACAACATGACATCTGGAAAGGAAGTGTCTCAAAAGAAGTGGTAATTAATTGTGAAACGAAGACGTCATGATACCGGCCGAGTGACGGCTCGGACGACACTACGACCGCTAACATCAAGCTGGCGGGTGGATGCTTTTCGTAGACTTTTTCCATGGCCAAATAAGCAAGGCCAGGACCGAATCTACGTGCTTACGGTTATAGGCGTCTCAACGAGGCTTGATGCGATGAGAGCGAACGTACGAACAGCAAATACTAGACAAAAATCTCGGTACTTCATCCAAAGCCTGATAAAAACCTACAATGGGGAGTGCTTCAGACGGCACGCAGAAAGGCCAAGAAGCCGGTTGAAGCGGAATGGCCTCAATCAAGGGTGCATTAACTCATTTGCCCACTAAAAAAGGTTGTTCCGGCAGAGATGACGGCAGGGGCGGGATTGGTCCCTGCTTTGAAGCACAGATTGATGCCGCTTTTTGGGAGCGGAAGTTCGCCCCAATGAAGCATCCCATTACGGGGAAGATTTTTTGCCTTATTGCGGTTTCTTCATTTCTTACTTTACAATTTTTGCATATCGAGTTTACGTCCTCAGGGGCAGATAAAATGGGAGCAAACAAAAATGAAACGAATAGCGGAAAAACTTTAATCCGAAGTTATTTTAATGAGGTTAGTTGGACCGGAGCAAAGTATGGCATTGTAAGAAATGGGTGGGCCGAAGAGGGAAATGATACAAGTGAAGTCGCGCAGTTCTGGCGTTGTGCGAAGAATGCCAATGCGGGTTATTGCGAAAGTCGAGCTTGAGTTCGCTGATCTTATTCGTCTTTCTTAAAACTAGCCGTGTTTCAGCGAGTTGAACTCGCCAGACGGATTCACCATGTCAGCAAGCTTGAATGCTGTCATCCGGAAGACCCTCCAGGCAACAGATTCGATCCCGAAAGTTATTATTCAAGTGAGGTGGTTTTAATTATAAAAATTTGAGTTTCAATTTTAACTTCAACATTTTCAGGGCTGGGTCGTCAAAGAACATCGCAAAGGCAAACTTTCTTTCCTTCACGTCACTGATGGCTCCACGAATGACACACTACAAGTAGTTCTGCCCCGGAAAGTCTGTCGAAATGTCGGGATCGGGTCCGCGATCGAAGTTACCGGGGAATGGAAGCCCAGCGGAGGGAAACAGCAAGCAATGGAGCTGTTTGCCCATCAATGCGAAGTCTTGACTGTAGACAATGGCCAGGTAAGACAGATTATATATAAAAAGACCCCCTAAATGATTCCATTCCAGCCCATTCACGGAACCTTCGAAAACATCCGAACAAAACTTCACCTCCGCCCAAAACACTCCGGCTTCGCCACCCTCCTCCGTCTCCGATCTCAAGTTAATCAACTTACCCATCAGTTCTTCACTGGCAACGATTATGTCTACGTTGACACGCCACTGATCTCATCTAATGACTGCGAAGGCGCTGGAGAGGCCTTTGAGGTCAATGCCCCTGGCGACGATGACTTCTTCGGCGACGGCAAAAAGTTTTTGACAGTCTCGAGCCAGCTTCATCTCGAAGCACTGACAAGGTATGGTTACACTTTTAAATGATTCTTTCATGAAATTGAATATATAAATTTGACTTTTTCAGCGGTCTGCCTCGCGTGTACACCGTCGGAACTGCTTTCCGAGCCGAGCGCAGTCTCAGTCGTCAACACATGGCTGAATTCAAGATGCTCGAAGCTGAGCGTGCCTTCATTCGTGACCTAGACGACTTGTGCGATGAGGTCGAGAGCTATGTTAAATATGTTGCAACAAGTTTGCATGATGTTCGTGGCGAAGTTGAAGGTTTGGCTGAATTCGTCGATGCCGGTGCCCAGAAGGATGCTCTTGCTTTGAGTCTGACGTCGTCCAAGAGGTTTCCGAGATTGTCGTTCACAGAAGCTGTTGATCTTGTTCAATCAAAAGGTGAAAAGGTCGTTGGCGGAGCTCTTAATAAGGGTCAGGAGCTGCTTCTGGCGGAGCTTTGTCAGAGTCCAGTTTTCATTGTTGAGTTTCCGGCGTCCAGCAAGCCTTTTTATATGAAGACTGAAGGCGATAAGGTGAGCTAGTTTCTTGTTTTGATCATTTTGGCTATCATTGAGCTCCTTTACAGGCACTCTGCTTCGACCTCGTCGCACCCCTTGTCGGTGAACTCGCCGGTGGCTCCCTCCGTGAAACCGATGCCGACAAAATGCGCAGTAAGCAAGACATCGCCGCTCTCAATTGGTACTACGAACTTCGTCAACGTGGTCTCCCACCAACGGGTGGTTTCGGTTTAGGATTCGATAGATTCATTCAGTGCTTATTTGGTATTCCGAACATTAAGGATGTTGCACCGTTTCCTCGGTGGTATAAGCATTGTCAATGTTAAAGTTATTAGTTGTTTGTTGTTACTGATAGATAAAGATAGTTGGATAACCTTCTTTTGTTAGAAAGAACTGTAATAATCTCAGTTATAATACCTTCTCATTCATTTAAATATTTTGTTTGATTGTTTTGTTTTAAGATGGTCAAGCTAAAGCGCCGCTACTTTCTCGTCGAACTCATCTCCAATGACCCCGTCCACAAGATCGAATTCCGTCACGTGTATCGCGAGATCAGCGACAAGATCAAGACCCTCTACGGTGAAGCAGGAGCCGGCGCATTCATGTATTCATCGACTGCATCTGAAGTCAAAGCGCCTGCGGGCATGCACATCTTCAAGGTCTTCACGCATCACACGGACATGTTCTCGGTCGCTATGACTTGTGTCGATTCCGTCAATGGCCAAGCCGTTCAACTGCGATGCCTCGCGAAATCATCCACTATCCGAACAGTCTACCGTAAAGCTATTAGGATCAGCCAGACTCGGCTTTCTCGTGCAGCGATTGCTTCGCAAGATCAACGTGAGTTTAAATTTGGCTTCATTTTCTGATCTATTGTTTGTCTTAATTTCAGAAGCCCTCCGCTACAGCTCCTTAAAAGCCCTTCAATCGATCTCCGGCCATGCCATACCCGAAGAAGGTTACTGATTTACGGGAAAGTTCAACAAAAGTAGATTCAAAATTAATCTTATTACTTTAAATTTTGTTTGTTGTTGTTTCGCTTATCATTTTTGTTATAATCCACCAACTTCCAATTGTTATACATGTTTGTTGAGTTTAATCGTTGTAAGTGTCCTACATCGTCGCCTTATCAGTAAAGCATCTAATGCCTTGACAACACTGGCCAAAATAACCCCGGGTATTCTGCAACACTGGGGGGATTGCGGCGGCTTAGGCAGAAATGCCGAAACTTTCGTTTTGGGACACTTTCAGGTGTGACAAAAAAATAAGACCAAATCAATTTATTCATACTAATTACATTCAATCACAATGTTATTAATTTGTACTAGGTCGACAAACTCTGGAAAGCCACGCTCATTCCCTCTGGTCAAGTCACAGTTTGGGCCTACTATGATCGCGAAATGAAGGGGACTTTGAAAAAATGGACTACCGCGTGCCGAGCTCATTTGCCTGATTATGAGATCACAGTTAATAGTTTCTCCGTGAAAGGCACAATCGTAAAACAGCAAGGCAATAAGACGCTGGAAGTCTTTGTTGGTTTTTTTGCTAAGCGTTAAAGTTGCTATTTTTGTTACTGTTGTTGTATATACGTTTTGTTATCGTTTTTGGGCAGTAAAAGTTGGTTTGAATTAGTGTTAAGTGCGAATTATTTAGTCGTAATACACCCTAACGTATCTTTCGATCTGTTGTTGAGCTTAAAGTGGCTAATTGTTTGATTATGCTAATTCGTGTCATTGTCTGGTTTTGACTAACTTTCCGACGGTATCATTGTCGGTTATCTTCAAGATACTTTACCGATTTATGACACTCAACCGTTTCAGCCATGAATTCCACCCTCAAACCCCACCTCCTCGTCGAAGTTCTCGGTCTCCAGCGCATCTGCCTGCCGCCGCAAAAGCTTTGTTCGCTGTTTTTGGCCTATCGCAACTTCTCCGAAGTCTTTGCTCTTGCCTTCTACAATCCATGTGAAGTATACCATGACGGGCCGTACATGAGTATGTCGTTTTTGACTGTTAAAACTAAGTAAGTACCTCTTTCATCTACTTTAAATTCAACTTTCGATTGCAGGAGCGGCATTACTTTCAAGTTCAACAAAATGTACCACATTCCCGAACTTCTTCGCATCGCTGGTCGCCTCATGCCCATCATGATTGGGCAATGTCCTACCGAACCCTGGATCGACCCGTTTTTGGAGGGTCTGAATGAAAACAGCTGTAAGTCACTGATTTGTTTTGTTTTCACATTGAAATTTTTTATTTTAAGCCTTGAAGGACATCGTATTCGGCGGAGAACGTTTTCTCAAACAATACGCTCAAGGCCGTGACAGCATTCCGAAGCTGACTTTGGTTCAACTGCCTTGGCTTGATCATCTCAAGGATGTCCGCATCGGCACACTGGTGATCCCATTTGCGTTTCTTGAAGGCAACAATATCCCTTGCAACGTTACCAATATTGAAACGGGCGATTGGTCAGTGCGTTATAACCTGTTTTCGAAGCATCACTCGAAACGGATCAAGTTCAACAAAGACTTGCTGAAAACTGTTACCCTTGGCGGCAAGGTTGCGTTTGCTGTTGCTCTTCGGATGATCAACACTCTGCCGAAGGTCGAGGAGATAACGTTTGACGATGTCAGAATCATTGTAGGTTTTTTTTATTGTTTTTTGGTAATTTACATTTTGTCAATTTCATTCAAGTTCGGCAACGATATTATCTCACTTCTGGAGCATCTGGACCAAAACGTCGACAGGCTTTGGACGGCCATGCTCAACCATCCGGGTACCATCACCGCCCACGCTGTTTTCAAACGCTACGTGCCTATTAATGTCCATGAACTCTACCTCGATGTTAGCGAGTGGTTGTTCGACTATGACGTCACCCATAGCTTTCATACTGTTAACTGTACCCATCAAAAACGGGCTGATAATAAGGTTTTGAACGTCACGCTCGAGTTTTTGTGCCCTCGATCTAATGTTGTGATGTTGTAGTTGAGTTTTGAGCTTAATTTTCAAAGCATGTCTGCCTTGGGATAGTTTAGGTTTGTTGTTGTTTTGTTTTTTGTTGTGATTTAAAAAATTTGCTTAAAACAACTTTTTTGACATCGAAACAGTTGGGGTCTCAAGCATCGATTGTAATTCCTTTTCTTTAACGTTTTCGTCAACCGATTGAACATGCAGCACGTCACAACGGTACCGGAAAGCGAGAGCAAAGGCTTCGGAAAAGTTGCGATGGGCCAAAAACAGCCGACAAAGCTTTTCCGGAAACATGCATTCACGCTGGAGACCGATGACTTCGACGAGAAGGTGGGGTTTGAGGGTGGAATTCATGGCTGAAATGTTCGGATAAAGTAAGTTCAGCAACGGGAGGGAGAGAAAAGAAAACAGTTAGCAATGCAAGCACGGAAAGTCTCACAAATAAAACGAAGAAAAATAGTGATTGCCGCAATTCTCAGTGAGCAACACTTTGTCGAAAAACGCAACAAATTCGAGTACGAGGACCGACTGACCGAAGCCCAGAATGCCATGAGCAAGTTCATGGCCCGTCTGCACCAGTCCGCGAACGGCGCCGCTCCAGGTGCCTCCTGTGGCCAGCAATACGCCAACCAGTCCGCTAATGGCTACGGCGGCCCCACCGTCGAGGAAGTCGATTAACCATGTTCTTGTTTGACTGTTAATTATCGATACGTCGCTAAACCGCCTCACCATCATCGGGCTGCGTGCGCTGTCATCAATCGGCTGCACACACTGACATGTCGTTCCAGTCAGTTATCGATTTTCACGCTGCTCGTTTTGCGTAAACAATTTTCGACATGCAACGTCGTTTTTCACTCGGTTTCGAAATGCGTCGTGCTTGCGTTGCGGCTCGTTTGCCTTCATCATGACTTCGTTTCCATATTTTCTTGATCCAAGTATCAAAACCACTTTGTTTTTCTTCTTTCTTTACGTTATCCTTCTCCTCTAACTTGCCGACTTTCTGTGCTTGCATTGCTAACTGTTTTCTTTTCTCTCCCTCCCGTTGCTGAACTTACTTTATCCGAACATTTCAGCCATGAATTCCACCCTCAAACCCCACCTTCTCGTCGAAGTCATCGGTCTCCAGCGTGAACGCATGTTTCCGCAAAAGCTGTGTCGGCTGTTTTTGGCCTATCGCAACTTTTCCGAAGTCTTTGCTCTCGCTTTCCGTCATCGAGGCACTGTTCGTCATTACTTCTATGAGGCTCGGGACTACAGAAACCCGAATTTCACTGTCAAGACCAAGTAAGCTTTTTTGATTTTTTTTCGTTTTCACCTTTCAAATTTTTTTGAATTTTTTAAACTACTAAAAGTTTGTTTTACGCTGTTTTACCCGTTTCCAGGAGTGGCATTGTCTTCCAATTCACCAAAGAATACCACGTTCCGGCCCTTCTCCGCATTGCTGGCAGACTGATCCAGACGCATGATGGAGACTGCCACGATGAGAAGTGGCTTGAACCGTTTTTCAAAGGCCTTGACGAAAACAAGTGTATGTTTTTATATATAAAACCAATCTAAACATTCGTTTTCAGGTCTGGAATTAGTCGGAGCCAACTGCAGCAACGTCTTTGTCCATAAGTACCTCCGCAAGCACGATGTCCTGCCGAAAGTAGTTTGTCACAACTTTGCCAAGTTGAACGGACTGAAGAACAAAACGATCGACACACTGTTGGTCAACTCCCGCTATGTGATGTCTGATGAAAGCAGTAGCAATACCGAGCAGATTCGCGTCAACAATATCGAGATCAGTTGCTACCACCTGCGGGTCAATCCGCTCAAAACTCGCTCAAAGACGCTGACATTCGATAAAAAGTTCTTGAAACGCCTTTTTATTGATGGTAAGATGAATCCGGAGAGTGCGGCTCGGATGATTGTCTGCTACAGCATGGCCGAAGAGATTGAGTTTCAGCAAGTTATTATTCCGGTTAGTGTTTTACAATTTTTTCTCCGATTTCATACATTACATTGCATCATTTTAGTGGCAACTTGGTCGGAAGCCGATGTTTGAAATCTTCGATCGTCTGAAGGCCCACGTCGACCACGTCTGGCAGGCGGTCGTCAGAGCTTCCGGTCAGGTCAACGTTACGGCCCTCTATACCCGCGACTTGCCGGGAACTTTGGCGGACATGGCTAAGGCTTGCCATACTTACTTGAAGGGTTACAACATCTTCACTGACAATGCCACCAGGGCCATCATGACGAAGAAGCAGGGAAACAAGACGCTTGAAGTCCGTATTGCACTATGGCCACCAAAACTAACACGGTAAAGTGAGTGCTCCGTGCAACGTGCGGAAATCTTGACGCTTCTGAAGTCGAATTCTCCTCCACACTTTGATTCCACAGTAGTTTTTCGTTTCCATTAAAGGCTTTGCACGTTTGTCGAGTTTTTGAGGCGCAGAATGGCACGATTGGACAGTTGGCACGTCCTACACCGAGGAGTCAAGCTTCGTAAACTTGAAAGTTGAATAACTTCTGATTCCTATGAACAAGGTCGACAATTTTTTCACCACGTATTCACAAGGCAACTATGGTTCAACTCATTTATAAAGAAAAAGTTTGACCAGTAAAAAATATATAAAAAGTTTAAAAAAGTGACTAAATTTACAAACTTTGAAACAAAAACACAGACTTTTATTGGTCAAACTTTTTCTTTATAAATGAGTTAAACCATAGTAGCCTTGTGAATACGTGGTGAAAAACTTGTCGACCTTGTTCATAGGAATCAGAAGTTATTCAACTTTCAAGTTTACGAAGCTTGACTCCTCGGTGTAGGACGTGCCAACTGTCCAATCGTGCCATTCTGCGCCTCAAAAACTCGACAAACGTGCATAGCCTTTGACGGAAATGGAAAACTACCGTGGAATCAAAGTGTGGAGGAGAATTCGACTTCAGAAGCGTCAAGATTTCCGCACGTTGCACGGAGCACTCACTTTACCGTGTTACACGAAAAGGAGAGGCGGTGGCCATAGTGCGTATTGCTCTTTTTGAGACTCCTTGAGTTTGTTGTTTTTGTTACTTGGTTTTGGTTTCGTTTTTTGTTATTGTTGTATTTTTTCTATTTTTCTTCTCTAATTAAAAGTTTGTTTGAAAAGTGTGTTTAGTGATGATTTTTACGACGATGTAGTCATATTACATCCTGACGTATTTTTGGGTTTTGCACTTTTGTCCAATTATAGTTATAAGGGTACTGTATGTGACTTCAGTCTTCTCCAACTCGATAAAACTTCCCTTTTCAGCATTCCACCCATGAATTCAACCCTCAAACCCCACCTCTTCGTCGAAGTCACCGGTCTCCAGCGTGAATGCCTGTCGCCTCTAAAACTTTGTGGACTGTTTTTGGCTGATAACAACTTTTCCGAAGTCTTTGCGCACGCTTTCCGTCATCCGTGCCAGGTTCGTCACCGTTACAGGGACTCACGGAGTAACAGATTGCCGTTCTTCGATGACTATTACATTGGCTATGACCGTCCTGGATTGCCATTTCCTGTCAAAACCAAGTACGCTTTTTCACTGTTTTTTTTTTGTTTTACGTTGATTTACTCGCTTTCAGAAGTGGCATCTTTTTCCAATTCACTAAAAAGTACCACATTCCGGCCCTTCTCCGCATTGCTGGCCGTTTGATCCAAAAGCACGATGAAGATTGTCTTAATGAAAAGTGGCTTGAGCCGTTTTTCCAAGGACTTGATGAGAACAAATGTATGTTGACTTTCACATGAAGGGAATCAAGACTGCCTTTTTTCAGGTCTGGAATCAATCGGCTGTTACTGCAGCAAAGTCTTTCTCCAGAAGTACCTCCGGAGCCACGATGTCCTGCTTAACGTTGAATGCAACAATTTTGCCATGTTGGATGATCTGAACTATGCGAAGATTGATACTCTCAAGATCCGAGCCCCATTGGGTAGAGAATGCTTTGAGAATGATTTCTCGCGCAGCGACTGCTTCGCAAGATCAACGTAAGTTTAGCTTAAAGTATGCCTTCTAAACTGTATTTTGGCACCCTTTTAGAAGCCCTCTGCTACAGCTCCTTAAAAGCCCTTCAATCGATCTCCGGCAATGCCATACCCGAAGAGGGTTACTGATTTACGGGAAAGTTCGACAAAAGTAAATTCAAAATCAACCTTTTTTTAAATTTTGTTTGTTGTTGTTTCGTTCATAATTTTTGTTATAATCCTCCCAGTTTGAATTGTTATACACGTTTGTTGAGTTTAATCTTTGTAAACGTCCTACATCGTTGCCTTATCAGTAAACATGACTACACATTTTCGAGTCGCGTAGTTTGGCGGTCAGAAACGGGATAGTACAGGGGGGCAAAAGAAAACAACCGACATTCTGTCATCGATTCATTGCGTTGAACGTTGTGGTATTCGCATTAAGGATGACTGAAGACACCTGTGTTGCGCCTCCAAATTCTGACAAAACTATTGATGAAGCGTTTGAGGCCGCAGTCTGCATTGTTCAAAACATGCCTAAAGATGGTAAGTTGAATGTTTGTTTTTCATAAAATATTTATCATTATCATTTTGTATTGTGTTTACAGGTCCTCTGAACATTTCAAACAGCCAAAAACTGCAGTTCTATGCACTTTTTAAACAGGCCACAATTGGGGACTGTAATCAACCGCGGCCGAGCATGTTTAACATGGTTGAGAGGTATAAATGGTATGTTACTGTGGTTTGAGGGGCTCAATAATGCAAAAAAATGTTTAGGGATGCGTGGAACTCACAAAATGGGCTCGATAAATCAAAAGCGAAACAGGAATATGTTGCTAACATCCAATCAATATTCGACAATGTCGGAGAAAAGATTGACTGGCCAGGCATGGTATCCCCGGAAAAGTGGAAAACGCTTGAACCAATTATACGTCCAAATTTGAAATTAATTGGCCGGAGTATAACTGAAGAGTCAGATGAGCCAGAAAGAGCAGCTAACACACCTGACGAGCAAAGTATGCTTTATAATCTTTGAATAGCTTGACGTTTTTGCACTTCAGACACTACAACAACCCAAAATACGACAACAACAGAATCCAGTGTTGCTGATGAAGTTGCCAGCGTCCTCAGCGACGATGAGTTCATGGATGCATTTGACGTCCCTCATGAACAGGAATCCAAACGGTATCAAAAAACCTTCAAAAATTCAAACACAACCAACCTTTTTCAGCATTGTACCATCGTCAAACTTAGAAACACCATCCTCTAGCGCCCTAACTTCTGTTGTAACTCATTTTGAGTCCCACATTAGCGCGTTAACAAAACAGATAAACGTACTCAACACCTCGCTTGTTGAGCAGCGCTCTATCGTAGCTGACTTCATGAATCGCATGAATCGGATTCGTCGCCGTGGAGTCCAGGGCATTAGCTGGTACATGTTTGCCTTCTTTTTACTTTGGCCATTCTTTGCTCAAATGCTTTTACGCTACCTTTTGCGTAAACTTTTTGGATCGTAATTGTAAATATTATTTGGTGCGTGTAAGTTATTCATATTTTTTTTCAAAATCCATTAAATACTAATGTACTATAGTCCATTCGTTCAAATAAGCAAAATAAATCTTTATAATTATTCGATATTAAAATCTTGGGACACCTTAATGAAACATTTAAATGAAATTTTAAATGGCAAATGCAAACGGGCAAGTTGAGAATATTCGGCATGAGCGGCAGACACACAGGGTTAAGCGTAGTTGAATTTGAACATTTCCGGAACCTCGGAAGCGTTGTTGATGCTATTTGATTAATAGCGGACGCTGTTCGGAGGAGGCTGACGGTAGCCATTGTCGTAGTATCGGGGGTCATTCTGAGCTGGGCTGTAGTCACTGTAGGCACCGGCAGCATACGGATCGGGCTGAGCATGGCGTCCAACTTGGGGCGAGTAAGCTGTAGCCGTGTAATTCGAAGGTAGGGTTGCTGTGGGGTATGGTCGTTGGACCTCATACTGAAAGGCATTCAATTAGAAGTTGCGAAGAGCAAATTGATAAACCAGGCCTATTAGAATTAGCAAACTTGACTGAAGAAGTGCAGACAGGCGGCGATTGCAAGCAAAAGGTGCTTCACGACGCAACGGAATTTTTGAGAGTTTCCGTAAGTCTGCAAAAATTTAGCCGCGTCGAAAAGCGCCTTCTCACAAGCTCGACATCAGTAAAGATATGAACAATGTTTGAGGCTACAGGTACAGACAGCAAATGCACTTCGGCATTTTACACTTGCGAAATGTACTATACATAATACGAAGAATGCCAGCATTAAGCCGCTAGTAAAGTCGACGCCGACCTTATTACTACTCGCTCAACAGCCTCCAATGCGCGTGAGCTTATGAAGCTTTCCAGGTAACCGTGTCCTATGAGAGCATTCGTACTAATGACTAGGCCCCTTGTTAACCCTGTCAGTCATTTGGGAATAAAATGTGGTATACACCTTATTTGCGACTGTAAACAAAGTTACTTTTGGAAAACTCATCGGTCTTTTTAGTAGAAAATGCAAGCGTTTTATTTCCGACGGATGAGAATGCACAAATGCGGCAACGCCCTTTTCTTTGGGAATTCTAATGTTGTTTGATTAGGTTGATCACAATGTAGGGAATTGCGCAACTTGGAAATATATATTTCATGAATCATTGATGACGCTCGCATTTAAACTTCTGATTTTTACCCTTGAAAAGATGCAAATGTGAGAAGGGTATCTATCCTTTTTCCCTCGGAGTATCATTATGTTTGGATTGGTCATTATAACTGTGCTCAATGAGGATTCTTTGTAGCATAGAGGGATTCAATAGGCTACTTAATTACACCTATGAGTGCGTGCACGCCGGAATTCGAAAACAAGTCTGCACTTCTTCAGTCAGTACGCAACAAGGAAAGTCGAACTAACCTGTTTGTCGGCATCCACGACGACGCCCGTGTTGCGGTTGTGCATACGTTGAAATTTGGCAATGACCAAGACGATCAGCGAAATCTGAAATATACGAACATGAGCGATAAGGAGAAGAACGTTTCCCCCGCGGGGTTCCTTACGTGTAGAAACTGGACTCCCAGGAAGAAGATAGCAGTGGCAAGTCGGGCGAGATTTCCCTAAAAGATTTCGTTTTCAATCAAGTTTTTCTTCACCCATAAGAAGGATTACTTACATAGCTCAACCAGAAGATCATGAACACCGAGATGAAACCACGGATAACTTCGATGATCATGAGGACGATCCATGGGACGAGAAGCCATTCGGAGTAGATGGCAAGCCCGGCGAGGAGGATCAAGCTGGCAACGACGATGCCGATGTAGAGGATGATGTCGAACCAAAGGGTGGAGTACCTCGCTGAAATTGCGTTTTTGACAGGTGTCCTTGACTTTAATTAATTGCTAGAAACTTTTTCTATGTACAATTGACCACTGTACGGAAATTGATAGCTAAATTTAAGAGATGAAACAACAAAATTTAAAGTTTAGTCTGAATTCCAGGCTGTATGCATTTTTTCTTAACTAAACAGGTTTTCGACTAATTTAAAGTAAACCCTCTGCCTTTTTTGGTGTTGACATGTTTACGCGTTAACATTCACGCTTTGTTTTCCTCTTTAAAACGCAATTAAGTCTCACTTACAGGGTGCACTGTATTTCAACTCTTCAGTGTACAATCCAAAAGAGCAGTGGTAGCTCGTAGAGTCCTCGATAATGACCGTTTGGTGTCCATTGTGCAAAACTAATTTGCGGTTATCTGCAAAACGAGGGAAACGATGAATGAGACTCGTCCCTGACCTTCACGCAATACAAAACGACCAAACGTACCGGCATTGATTTTGCCTTGAGCTTCGAGTTCACAACTGGTGAAATGCGATTTGTCGCCGTTTTGGTTGGTGTCAGAAAGACCCCAGGCAGCTAAACCCGTAAGAAGGGAGAAAACTAGCTATAATTTTAGTTTTTATTATGGGGTTAACGAATGCAATTAGCACGAAAGGTGGAGGATTGAATTATCGCTTACCAAAGTGTACAGACCGATGAAAACGGTGCCGATCGATAGACCGCAGCAGAAGCAACTTCGAACTTGGACTTCAAATTTGGCCATTGTGGAAGGTGAAAATTACTGTAATAATGAAAAATAAATGGGTTACGGTTTAAGTTTTGGAAATGTTTCACGTTGTCTGGTGGGAAACAACATACAACATCGTACAAAACATCTTCAAAACGTTTTAGAAGGATGGCGGCGGACAACAGCCGGACTCCTCGCGCACGCCTGCATCCACTGGAGGCTCAAAACGATACATGACTCGCCCGGCGCCTTCGTACATGCATATCAAACAGGGAAGAAGTGGTGAAATGTTTTCGTCTACGATCGGTGGGATAAAACGTAAAAGACATGAACTGTTCAGAACGTGCCAGAACCTCAGGGCCATCGGCGATCGGTAAACTTATACGGAGTCAATCGGCCTGCGCAAGTTTCAAACCCTACTCCTACGCTGCCGGCTGGAGGATAAGCAACACGTCGGCGTAGACTATTAGGAAAAAGAAACCGATTACAAAGACGCGTCAATTATTGGTGGTAGTAGTTGGTGGCTGGACGCCGCTGGTGCTCACGGACGCCCAACCCCGACCGATGTATAGATGCATGCGCCTGGAGCTGCCTGCGCGACGGGTGGCCGCAACTTGCTGATGATGGCCTATTGCAACCCCACTTTGGGGCTGTCAAATGATGATGGCTGCAGGCACCATGATTTGGATTCTGTTGAAAAAACACATCGATGTGAACAGGCTTATTTGGAATTGATGCATTGACTATTAGTGTTTTTGATTGAAGTAAAGAAAGTACAACCCACTTCGATCATGTGTGCTGATTTACGGTTGAATCATTTAAATGGCAATAATACAACGTATTTGCATATTTGAACTTTTACTTTTCATTCACTTTTGCTTTAAATGGATTCTAACTATTATAGTTCGTTGTTCCGTGGTTCGATTTTGATGAATGAATCACTTTTAACAAAAACACGATTATACCGGATCAACTTTTTCACAAAACATCAAATTTCGTCAGTTTAAATCATACGACGTTTCGATGAAAAAAACTTATGCAATGACAAAATGTATACAACGGGAAGTCGTAAATTCAACGAAAATCCGATACTTGTGCATGTATGTGTGTTCTCGCGACTGCTGTAAATCCCCGGGCGATACCAATCAGATTTCGCACATCCGTCGGCGGTGCATGGGTGTTCTCAAACGTAGTATAGGGTTTCCACCATTAGGCCACTGCCGGTCAAGGACGGCCTATCAGGCCGTTGCTGTCATCAAAGAGGGGAACACGAACGTGTTCCTTTTTTGTTTCGTATTTCGCGCGATGCGTTCAGACGCCGCGTTCCGACGCTGTCGACGCATGTTTTCGAAGTCGAGGCCTTTTGTACAAGAACCCGAGAAGCGCTTCTGTTTGCGATTGTGATTGTTGAAGAGGGTGTTATTTTGCCTGCGGATCGGTCCGGCCAGTCCGAGGCCCCCAGGCTGGGGAGGGGTAGTCGTGGAAAAAGCATTCGACGAGGCGATGAACAAGCTCGGACCGAGTACGAGACAGGACAGCGAGCCCCTCATTCACTCACTTTTCCGGGCTTTACCTCTCTGCGCCTTCGAACTCACCAGCGCTGATCAACACTCCTCTCACAATCACTATCCTGAGAGTTGGCCACCACTTCTGAGGAGCAGCTTCTTACCCAAGCAAAAGCTGATTTTGTCACTGTCTGCGCAGCTCGAAACACCAAACGAAATGTGTATCCGTCCGAACTTCTATGTAAACGTTTGCATCATTCTTGTTGATCTCGATTTCGTCAGTCGTTTAACCAGTATCGGCAATGCCTGTCGGCCGTTTCGAGAAGAGTTGGCCTGCAAATCCGTGTTATTCGTCCTTTTTATTTACAAATACTGCTGCGTTCTCGGCTAGATCACGTTGTAAAACGACTGGTGTCGGCCGGGACGACTGAAAAAAATCAAAAAACGTCTGTGCATCGCTGAAGTTTATGGCCCTTTTCTCTCGTTGGACGATGTGTTTATACAACTTGGAGCAAAAATCTAGCGCACCCAAGCACCTTTTCACTTCTTGACGTGAATATCGCGTTGACCGATCTTTGCTTCACCGATCAAATAACTCAGCTTTCAAAAGGGACATAAGCCTTTAAGGGCGATCTGAAGCTTAGCCAACCATAAAGCGCAGATCGAGAGTAACTCTTACTTTGACTTCCTATGTTATTCTCGACCGATCAATCTTGATTTTTTGCCTCGTTTTGACGAAGGCTGTTCCTGCCCCTCTTTTTATATTCGTATCACCGCTGCCCCAATGGCTGCGACTGATATCATTTCGTTAACGGCTGTTAGTGTTACTCTTCGGAAGCATCCAGACTTGTCCCGCTTTCAAGGCTCCGAGTGCCGAATAAAAGCTTCAATTGGGGTTTCGAAAATCAATCGTTCCATCTTTTTGCCACCCCTATTTCCTTTGTTGAATATTTTTTCTGGCGCGATTGATCGGCGATAGTCCAGTCACAAAACTCAACCGAAAACGCTTAGTCGCTCTTTCTCTTCTTTCGCAAGTCATGTCGATCTACACCTTGACAAGCTGTTGTTTTCCGCTTAAATTCGTAATGCTGTTTGATTTAAAGTTTATTTTTATACGGTCGGTACGCGTCAGTCTTTATTATGCTAATGACCTCCTGGTCGCATTGCACACTTTGTCCATTCGACGTGTATACCCTCTTTTCGTATGGACGGTTCTGTGTTTCGGGGCTTTTTCCGTGATTGCTTTGATTGATTGACCTTTTTTCGGTTTAATAGAGCCCTTTGGATCATTTTTGAAAGGCTATTTTTTACCTCCTGCTGATTGCTCTTCCCCCGTGAACGAGTCTTCTCGAGATTTTTCAAGTGGATACCCCGATTTTACACATTCCAGTCCTTGACTCACGAAAAACTGTCTTCTTTCAGGGTTTTTATGCTCATAATTAGCAATCCCGGGTACATCTAAGACGGAGATGAGCAGCGTTCAGCCCCATCTTCCATCCTCGTCTGGATCTTCCAAGTTTCCGCCTACGATGTACCAGGAATTCATCCCGGCCGCCAATATGCGCCCAACCGGACCAAGAAGCAACCGTCCGCCGTACCCCTTCCCGAGCAACGGCGCTCCCCGACTGATGCGGCCTCCGCGCTTCCACTACAGTAGGCCCATGGCACCCCAGCAGTTCTTCGTTCCACGTCGTGGCGGGGTGCGGCTTCCACCACGGGGCTTCGGTCCCCAACATCCCGGAATGTTGCCACACTTTCCGCCTGATTTCCAGCCGCAACAACAGTTTGCACCGCCGAACATCTCGCGGCCCGAAAGCAATGAACCCCCAAAGGAATGCATCTGCGAGCGCGCAGAAACGATGATCGTTTGTCAACGGTAAACAAAAATAGCTTTTAAGAAAGAATAGAGATAAAGTTCGCGGGAGAGGGAAGGGAGCAGAGCATCCATTGATCTCATTAACGCTGAAAATCTATTTCAGTTGTGGCTCCGAGCTGTTTGGGCGTATCCAGCGCCCGTGCCCCGCACACCCCAAGCGAATCCAGCTCATGGATCACAACGAGTGCGTCAACAAGCACTGTCGTAGCATTCAACTTTTGGAAGTGCCTGCTAATGCCGCCACCGAAGGGTCTTAAACGGTAAATTGCGCATGATGATCACGGGATCAACCACGTTCAAGCGATGTTCTTCGTCTACTCTTTATTCACACGAGTATCACATTCCTTTTCTTTCGGTTTTGCTTTTTTGTAACACATAATTGCCATATAAGAGAGAGGTTGAAACTACTTCGATAATCCTATCTATAATACGACTAATAAACCAGTTCGCGGTATATTTTTTTAGTTTTAGTATGTTAAAAAACGAATGAATGAACGAATAAACGTTGAATAAAACCGAGATTCGAGTAAGTGACGACATTTGGCCTAATCAGTTTTGACAATCATGGACAAGAACTAACGTTAATACCTTGATAAGAACTTGTCGTCGTATTCTTTGTCCTTACCAACCAAAGGTTTTATTATGTTTATCTTTTCCGTGGCGCATCGGCGCCATTATTTTTGCTCTAGCACAGAAGAGCTCCATCAACGCGTAAAAAATGAACGCAATAACCATGCTACAAACGTTTTCACATGTGGGTAGCAGTCAGGGGGCAGCAGAGCGCCCATGGGCAGGCACGATTGATTGATCGCAATCGATGGCCGCAGGACCGGAGGAAGTGTAACGCCCTTCGCTCTGCTGACTGAGACGTTCTAGAGACCAGTGAGAACGCGTACCGACGCTACGAACTGACCTTACGCGGCTGGTTCTCCGAAAACTGTTTGCTTCTTCGCGCCTCTTTATGGTCATCGAGATGTTGAAAATGTTTTCAATTTATCCCCTTAAGGCCCCTCTTACAGTCATTTCCAATTGTGGAGCATTCATGAATGAATCGATCTTTTCACGGACTTTGTCTGCGACGGGGCCCTGTAGATAGTCGTTTTTTGAGTGCGAAAGTTTCAAATTACTGGTTGCTTGAGCAACAACTGCCTGGAGAGTCGTTTATTCTTTATTGTTAGTGCGTTAGGCTTGTTAATGGTTGTTAAAACTGAATTTTGTCACTTTTTCTCATCATTACAAGCACATACAGACACTATCGACTCCACACCACATGTGACCATCTTTTTTTGTAACTAACAATCCTTCTTCGTTTCGTTTATCGCATTATCGATTTTAATTAATCGCTACCCCTATCCGCAGAATAATGTGTTCACAGAGCCCGTGTCCACCCTCGTCGGTAGCATTCCTTTTATCATTAGATGCCAGTAAACTGATGATTGTACGGTCGTTAGAAAAAGGACGGTCTCGTAAAATGGTGTTACTCATCCCTTCGGTAGTCACAATTTCCGTCAAAAAAAGCATTTTTGATCAAAATAAGCGTGTTTGCGGTTAGTTAATCATTGATTGCACGTCGGTTTTAAACTCATTATCTATTACAATAGTTGTTTGTCTTGTTAAGCTTTGGACCATCCTGCTTCTCCTCAAAGCTACTTATGATGATCGCACTCGACTGTTGCCCCCAGCCGAGTGTTGGTCCGGGTCGGTAAAGTTATTGTGGTTGTCTGTATGACTCATCGCTCACCTTTCTCGTTACGACCGGACGCTCTAACAGAATCTGGGCGAGCCCCAAAAACGAACTAAACGTATCCAATCCTCACGAAGTGTGCTCTCTTCGATCGGTTCTTTGTATTTTTCGAGAGTCCGTTTACCTGCGAAATAATCGAATGAGTATGCGCGCGTAGTTTGATTGATTTTTTGTATGAATAATATTATGTTTGTTTTTGACCAAATATTCAATGTATCATTTGTAGTGAGTAACACCTCCATCACTCGACAACAGGACCAAAAGTGGCGTCGGCAAATGAATTACCGCGTCGTGTGGCGATGATATTCAACGGGTTGACCCCTATTTTCTTGTTGCTAGCTGTGTTAAATGTCATAGCCGCTATTGATGTTGGAAACGCTTTGCTCAAATTTAAAGATGATTCCATTCGAGGTATTTATCTGTATGGAACTAACACCCTCGGCGTTGCTTTGGACAAAGAAGTGTACGTTGGCCAACTTCAAAATGATGATTTAGTTGAAATTGCTCGAATTCCACTCGATGAACTTGTTTACGCCGACGCTAGCGGCGACTCTCCTCTGCTGGAATTCAAGCTCATTAATGAGTCAAGCGCGCTTACGTGTACCGCAGGAGGCTGCAGGTAAGATTACAAAGCTGACTAAATTGCCGGCCGTTTATCATGCACACACATGTCGAGTATTTCTTTTTAGCGTTTGTTCATTAAGTACAGACTCAGCGCCAAAATGCTACGGTATTCCTTTGAACCATGGAAAACTGAAAAGTGTGTCTGCTGCTCTCGTTAATAATGATATCGTACTTCGAACTGCGAATGATAATGGTGGTGCTTCAATTCATTACTTTTTGCCAGGTGACGAGAATTATGAAGACTCCGGCCGACAGTCCAAAGATGCACCTAGCAACAGTGAATTCGAAGCTGTATATGCTTTTTCGACGCTCACGCATTCTTATTTCATCGGTAGTGCCAAGCGACGTGATTTTCCCAACTTTCCGTTTAAACGTATATTTACCCGAAACAACACGGACATAAGAATTACTCGAATCTGCAACAATGACTTGACACCTAATCTGGCGTCGCGCATTGATATTGTACTTTCCTGTGAAGGAATTACCTACAAACGAGTTGATAAACCAGTGACTAACAGAGCTACTGCTGCATTGTATTTGCCGGAATCATCAAAGCTTTTGGTTGCTTTTCAACATGGTGAAAATTCAGCCGATGAAAACTATGTCTGCAGTTATAACTTTACTGAACTGCAAAGCAAGTTTACTAAAACTTGGGATAAATGCCAAACTGTACCTAAACCGGAAGTACTTAAGATTGTAAGGGTATAACACAATAATGAACTCGGTTATAACTATTTATTTTAGGAATGCGCAACACAATACAAGGCATACGTAGACTATCCGGAAAAATGTTTTCTGTTTTCTTGGGACAATCCGTCGCAACTACCATACTGTTCGGCATATAATGAGGTACCTTAAAAAAATCTGAACTTACATAACCATGTAAGATTTTCAGGCATCAGAACCTAGCGACCGATTTGACAATTGTGATCTGCATACAACCACGGGCACAGCAAGGCTTTACGGTTCTCTTGAAAACTTTAAGCCTTACGACGGAGAATTACTGTTTACTGAAAGCCATACTGAACCGATTGTTGCAATTCGAGAATCTCCAAATGAAGGCATTTTGTATGCCCTTAGAAAAAACAATCATGTGATTAGGGTTTGTTTTAAGTTCCATGTCTATTAATGGTTTCAAAGTTTGGTTCCAGCTTCTGATTGGCAATGAAAACACAACTGATGTTCTTACAAGCATCCCTGCAAAACCTGGAAAGCACTTGCTCGAAGTGCTGCCAAACAGCAACAATGTGTTATTTGTTCCAGCACGCTCTGAAACCACCCTTAACACGTTCTCATCATCTTGCGAAGGAATCTACAAAACGTGTGAGAGTATTGCCTGGAAGGATCCCTTGCATTGTCTTTATTGCGCTAACGAAGATGGAAGCGGCACCATTGTTCCTGACAAAATGACTTGTCCGAATAATGTTATCTACCATAACATTTGCCCGCCAACTATTCTCGCGGCAACAGTAAGACATTGAAAAGAATATAATCGTTTCTACAAAAAAATTACAGAAAACAGACATCGGTGAATACCACATCACTGGAATTGACCTGGACAAGTTTTTGGGAGATCCCGAAGTGACAGTTTGCGATTCTCAATGCAACTTGACTTCCACAGTTGCGCCTACAATGTATGTTTGGAAAACATACTTTTTTAAAAATAACACATTTGTACATTGTGTGCGTTGGTATTAATTTTATATTTTAGTATTCGTTGTTCCACTGGAACGCCTCGTAGCGATGCATGCGTCGTTAAAATCAAAGGATCCCTAAATGATCCAAAGTACAAAAACATTGTGCTTTCAAAGCTCCTTCAACGATACCCAGACGAAAGTACTGCGATCCCGACCAGTGAGGACAAGCCAAAGAGCAACTCATTGTAAGTGGCAATTAAGCCTATTTCTAACTTAAAGCATGACAACTTTTTATTTCAGCATCTGGAAGGTCGTATTCTTCGTCATCGCGCTAGTCGGTCTACTTGCTGCAATCTGCATCATTTATATCTGCATTTCTCGACATGGTGCAACGGTAACTTTTGTTGTTTTTTAAAAACATGTATTGAATATAAAAACTTTCAGCAGCTAACCCCGAAACCCGGTAAGATGTTTTCCTTTTATGAAACAGGTAATTTCTTGCTTTTGTATGGTTCTTCCACTGCTTTTTCAAATCTTCACATTTTCAAATTAACACAAAGCCATATTCAAAAACAAGTTTTACCTTTTAACCATATTTTGCTTGTTTTATACCCTTAGTTTGCTCACATTCTACTTTGCTCTGTCGTTCATTAACTATCCTTATTTTTAACAGGGCAACTTTATCAGCAAGTTAAATCAGATATTCACCTCAAACCTCTGCCAGATCAACTCAACCCCAACAACTTGGTTGTCATGTACACACAAGAACTTGGAAAAGGTATCATTGAATTTTAGTAAAGCTAAATGTTAACGTATACGGTGTTCAGGACAAAGCGCATCAGTCTACAAGGGATCTTTCAAAACGTCGACGAGTAGATACGAGGATGTTGCTGTCAAAATTTTTAACGATAGATATGCTTTTATGGATGCTGAGCTGATCGATGAACTTAAAGTGTTGCGCCGGGTCCAACACTCAAACATCGTAGGGTTCATCGGCCATACCTACATTGACCGTACATTGCACATCGTGACTGAATATATGGCTGGCGGCAGTTTAATTCAGTACATACGAAATGAAAACAACTTATTGAAATATCAACATACGTTCGACTACATGGATCAGATCCTGAGCGCTATGGTGTACCTCACTGAGCAACAAATTGTTCATCGTGATCTGGCCGCAAGAAATTGCTTGTAAACTTTTGTTTTAACTCCGCTTACACTCTAACAAAATCTTTTCCAGGTTGAACCACGACTACACAGTTTTAAAAGTATCTGATTTCGGTCTTGCCCGAAGTGCCAACTTCAAAGGTCAATACCAGGTTCTACACAAGGAAACGTTATTGCCCATTCGCTGGATTGCTATCGAAGCCTTTTCGCATCAAAATGTTACCGAGAAAAGTGACGTCTGGTCGTTTGGAGTGCTCGTTTATGAACTTTTTACCCGCGGATATGAACCATATTCGCCGTTGGATTATCATCAAATTCAGGATTTCTTGAATAGCGGACAACGACTCCCTTGCCCCGAAACATGCCCCGAGCCAATGTAAAAGTTTATCTTTCTGACAGTTTAAACAATCAAAATTTCAGTTACGCTGTAATGCTGAGTTGTTGGGATGTTGAACCAGCTAAGCGACCCACCTTTAAGCAGCTACAGAAACAAATCAGAGACGTAGTAAGCTTCATTACCAACGCTAACAAGCAGTTGGTGGACACTGAATACGAACGCCCACGCAGCCAAGCTTTGACCCCCAATGGCAGCAGATCCATAACTGTTGTTTAATAACAGCCATAATCTCAACGCATTCTAACCAGCGGGTTCTGAAATGTCAGTTTCCAGTGAACTATAATCAGTTTTTACATATGCGGGTAGTCATCAATTTGTCCGCAAATTTTGCTTCAATCTCTACTTTTTACAACTCGTTAACAAATTCTTTGACTTCCATTGTGTCCATATCCTTGCCAACCCGAGTATTTTTAAAAGTAATATCGGTGAATTTTGTTTTTGCATTTAAGCAATTAATTTGAAGTTGGTGAAATACGTCATGTCTGTAACACGTGTTTATAAATCGTACGCAATAAAGACAGTTTTTACAAAATGCAAATGAAATAAGTCGAATCAAACAGGCGTCATTTTACAAATTAAAAATTATGCGTTGTTTATCTGGCAAACGGCACACACCTTATTCTGACACTGACGAGTTGTTTTGTTAGTAAAAGATTTACCTTACCTTGTTGGTTTGAAGTAGTACTTACGTTGTGAAAAACTAATCTTTGTCGTCATTTTGTGGAGTTCTGTGAGAGATATTTTTATCACCGCGAACGGAACGACGACAGCTAAATCAAGGATAAACAATAAGCTAGAGCTGCGCGAGAATCGTCGCAACTCACATTTTTGTCTTTAGTTTGGTCACAAGAAACCAAACCCGGTGAAAAACCACTTGTCGCTACTTCAAGAGTTGCAAATTAGCTGACTCCGGTTTTGTATTGTGACGTGCGTTTTTACCTTTCTGCGCATTCACATTCAAATTAGCTTTACATGTTTGTTATGAGCTGCTGTGTTGTTCAGCGATGATCGCCAACAGGTTGAACTCTATTTTCTTTTTACAAACCGTTTTCAATGTCATAGCAGCTAACGATATTGGCAATGCTTTGCTTCAGTTTAAAGATGATTCTATCCGTGGAATTCATTTGTATGGAACTACTTTTCTTGGTGTTGCTTTGGACAAGACAGTGTTTGTTGGACAATTTGAAAATGATGTTCTGACTGAAATTGGTCGAATACCACTTAATAAAGAAGTTTATGCCGACGCTCATGGCGACACTTCTTTGCTGGAATTTAAACTAATCAACGCGTCAACTGCGCTCGTGTGTGTACCCCGTGCTTGCAGGTAAGATTACATAGTTAACCAAACGGCATATCGTTTACTTTTAAAATGTTACTTTTTTATAGTATTTGTTCACGTTCCGACTCAACACCTGATTGTTACGACATCCATTTAAAGTTTGAGAAGTTGAGCAGTGTATCCGCTACTGTTGTAAATAATAATGTCATGATTCGGACAGTTTATAACAATGACGATGCGTCAATCCATTACTTGTTTCCAACTCATCAACTCAAGGAATATGTATTTGGCAAATGGTCAATTGACCCATTTAATCTTAATGAAATCGAAACAGTAGCTGCATTTTCGACACCCACACATTCTTACTTCGTCGGTAGTGCCAAACGACCAGATACTCCTCTAATATCATTCAATAATAAGTATAACAGCAACGTTAAAATCACTGGAATCTGCAACAATGACAACACTTTCGATCTTGCGTCGCGTATAGAAATTATGCTCTCATGTGAAGGAATGCCTATCAAAAAATCCGTAATTAACAGAGCTACGGCGGCCTTATATTTACCAGAAACATTTAAACTATTGGTTGCTTTTCAACAAAGTATCCTTGATGATGGAACTACAAAAAACTATATTTGCAGCTATAAGCTTAAGGATGGGGTATTGTTTTAAACTTATTTGTAACCTATATGATTGTGTACCCGTTTTAGATGATAGGTGATGACCGATTTCACAATTGTGACGTTGATATTAGCACAAGAAAGTTTAAAGTTTTCGGTTTTCTTGAAAATCTCAAGCCGCATGAAGGAAAGCTACTTTTCAAAGAAAACCACTCTCAACCCCTTATCGCGATTCGGCGAACTCTAAATGAAGGTGCATTGTATGCCCTCAGAAAAGATAATAAATTACTTAAGGTTTGTGTTTAAATAGTTCTTAATTAGTAAAAATGTTTGGTTACAGCTTCTAATAGGTGACAGTCAAACACATGCCGATATAAAAGCCAGAAGACATTTGCTTGAAGTGGTACCCAAAAGCAACAAAGTGTTGTTTGTTCCAGCTCATTCGGACAACACACTTAACGCCTTTCCATCGTCGTGCATTGGGAACTGCCATTCAACTTCTACGGCAGTACCGATAACGTATGTTTGAATAATGTGTTTTTACATTGTTGCGTGTAAACGTTTGCTAAACTGTTATTTCAGTACTCGTTGTTCTACTGGAACCTTTGTTAATGATCAGTGTATTGTGAATGCCGAAACTACTCTAATTCCGACTAATAGTAACAGCATTTCACCTACTTTCGAAACCACTGCAATTCCTATCCGTAAGAAACCTGTAAAAAATTCTATGTGAGTTGCAATACAAACTTTATCTAAATCAAATTATAAGAAGTTGCAGCATTTGGGAAGATGAACTTTTTGTTATCGCATCAATCGGGCTGCTTCTTTTAATCTGCGTCGTTTGCACTTGCGTTTGTCGCTGTTGTAGAACGGTAAAATTTTAAGAAACAAAAACAACATATTTATTATTAAACTTTTTAGCGACGAAAGAAAAAATGCTGTTCAGCCGGTAACACGTTTTTTGTATTTTATAATTAATGATATTTAACTTAACAGAACATGATTATGATCAAGTACCACTATATATACAAAGTAACTCAAATGACGATCAAATGAATCCAAAGGATTTGGTTGTTTTGAAAACACAGCCGCTTGGATCTGGAGTCAGCGCAATCGTCTACAAAGGATGCTTTAAAGTTTCTGCCCATAACTATGAGCCAGTTGCTGTCAAAATTTTTCGTAACGAATACGCTGCATTGATGAACACCAATGAGCTTATCGATGAACTCAAAGTGTCGCGCAGTGTTCATCACTCAAACATTGTAGCTTTTATCGGTCATATTTATATTGATCGTATATTGCATATTGTGACTGAATTTATGGCTGGCGGTAGTCTTTACGACTATATACAAAACAAGAATACTGTCCTTAAATATCAACATACCTTCGACTATATGGACCAGATTCTGAGCGCAATGGTGTATCTCACAGAGCAACACATTGTTCACCGTGATTTGGCCGCCCGAAACTGCTTGTAACACTTGGAGTGATTTTAACTTCAATTACTAATTAGATTTCTTTAAGGTTAAACTTGGACTATACTGTCTTAAAAGTCTCCGATTTTGGTCTTGCCCGAAGCGTTGACTTTAAGGGTGAATACGCAATTCTGCATATGGATACGGCATTGCCGACCCGTTGGATTGCCATTGAAGTCTTTTCGCAGCATAAATTTAACCAAAAATCCGACGTCTGGTCATTTGGTGTGCTTGTCTGGGAGCTGTTTACTCGTGGCAACACTCCATATTTTCCGTTAGACCACTGTCAAATTCTAAAGTTTTTAAACAGCGGACAGCGACTTCAATGTCCGGAAACATGCCCAGATCAAATGTAAACAAAAACATTTTGACAACTCAAATATTTACAATTTCAGATATGCTTTAATGATAACTTGTTGGGACGTTGAACCAAGAAAGCGGCCTACTTTTAAAAAGTTACAAAAACACCTAGCGTCAGTTCTTAGATACTTTGCAAATTCCAATAAACATTTGATCGAATCCGGATATGAACGGCCAAACAGCCAACCTTTACTCACTCTATGATATTTTTTGTAAGAAAAATTGTTTGAATATTTTTTTTAAATAGAATATTGACAAATAAAACATAATTATAAAACATAAACTGTTGAGTTTTGGTTTTATTGGTGACGCCGCATGCTTTACAATGGATTTACCGTTTAACCTTGTTCTTCAGCTTCTTTTGTCTTCGTTTCTTTCTGCCGGGGAGGTAGTCACTGTCGTCCTTGCTGTTACCCTCAACTAAAATTATGATTTACAAGTTATCAGTACATTTTATGTAACGGATGTTTCTTTTTGGAACACACATCGCCGTGCTGCCATCGAAGGGAAGGATTCATAATTATCCCTGGATACTCGGCCGTAGACGTCCCACGCGGAGATTTATTTTGTGGTCGATGAAGATTGTTGGATTGTGACATTTTTAATAATGTCGGAGACCTAAGAGATCTTATGTATAATATAAAAAAATGACAAAATTTATAACATTGTTTCACGTTAAAACGGAACACGGTAATTTATCAGTTAACAGAATTCAGTCAAAACCTATTCCGATAAAACATCTAATGTCTCCAAGAAAAATGTTACAGAATGTGCAATTATTGTGCTACAAAGCAAAATGGGTACTTTTTAGCAATGACTGTGGCTATAAGTTGTAAAATATGCCAGAGCTCTGCTCGAAAGCAACCAACCTTGGCGGCTTAGCATGCCGTGACTGAGCAGAGTTTGATAATTTACCTGCAATTACCAGTCCGTGCTAGCCCGTCGCTGGCCACACCAACTGTATACACCTATTATACAACTCGAGTCTAGGCTAAAGGGTCTCAAGAGAATAAAACTGAGTCATACTACTTACACTTTGTACTAATTGTCAAGGTAATGCACAAAGTACGACATACTGTCATGGTGTTGTCTTTTCGTTCACGCGTTGTACGCCGCTTTACCCCAGTCAACATTTTGCCGTAAGTGACGTTTTTTCTGATGTAAGTGTTATTAGAATTTACGCCAGTCGGTTTTTTACATAAGTAAAAAGACTAAAAAAAATTTTTTTTTATTGATTTACGGATCTAAAAAACATTTTCCAAACTGTCTCATTTTTCTGATTACGAAAAAATAGTTTTGGTCAAATCGGATGTATTTTTGCAAAAAAGCCTCTGGCGTAAGTTCTAGTAACACTTACGCCAGATGTATGCCAGTCTGCACGACATCGCGAACTGGGGCATCAAAAACTCTCTGGTGACATCGACTGCAACTTCGAACTTCTGCTTGCTGATTCCAAAACTCGAGGGCGCTCACGCAAAGTCATCATCCCCAAGTGTCGTCTCTCTACAAGAAGGTCATCGTTTGCCATTCGAGCCTCTTCTGGCTTCACCAAGCTTCCCCGCAGAACCCAAGCTGAATCCAAACATTTATCTCTTATATCTGAAGTTCCAAAACTTGTCTCCAACTAATGATCCATTGCGCTCGACCGTTCCCTATCGTTGTTTTTACGCAAACTTTCATTACCCCTACTTACTAATTGATAATTGTACTTCTTATTCCCTCCCGAGTTCTTTTACATGTATCATATCGTACTGTTAATGTAAACAGCGTCATACGGTGGCGTAATAAATGAATGAAAAAAATCGCAATAGTAGCTATCTGCCTTGGCCTGACCGGAAGGGTCAAGGTTGCGCAGTGATTGTATCCTATTGCTGTTTGCATATAGAATCTATCAGACATGTTTGTGCACTTCCAAACTTGAATGACTTCGATGTGCATATTTCATTTGTGTGCAAAAGCGTTGAGCATTTTTCGCTTGACGTTTGACTGACACTGAGTTATTTTCTTAAGCACGTTTCGCTTTTAGGCCCATCAAAATAATATTGCAATTTTAATGACAACAACCGCCGTGGTAGTCAAAACTAAACAATTTTTTCACAAACTTTTAACGGGAGAATCAGTTTTTTTTATCGACGCAATGGATTCTATAGAAAACATAATACTAGATTAAAACTAATCCACATTTCAGTACAGTGCGGTATTGTTGCGAACATTTGTATGACTACGCGCGAATTTGTCTCATTATGACTATACTATCAGAGAGCGGATTTACCTATAACAAATCACTTTTTTGTCCAATAACTAACTGTTTGTGTATTTGTATTTGTGTTCTGAAACTGGCAACTATACAACCTGAACTGTAAAAAACGTCTAATGTAAAATTATTTATCGTTTTAACAGTAATGTACCTACATCTCTAACAAAACTCGTTATCTGTTACGTTTTGCTGTCTGTATTAGTGGATGTGTAACTTCACTCAAATCATTATCATTAATTAGTATTCTGATATTTTTATTTGAACCATGCTCCATTTTTTTCATTATCAGGAAACAGTTTAGTTTGTTTAGTTCTCGTTACATGATGCATAGTATATCTTTTTATGTTAGCTCTACCGCTCTCAGTTGACAACGAAATCAGAAGTAGCGTTACAAAATGTGAAATCGCTTCGAGTGGCAATACGCGTCAACTGGTTAAGCTATTTCTTCTTGTTACTTAACGTCATCAATGTCATAGCTGCTGACGATCACAAAAACGCTTTGAAACATTCAAATGACAGCTTGATTCGTGGTATTGACATCTATAACAACACCATCGCAGTCGCAGTAGACAAAGAAGTGTACATTGGACAAATTAAAAACGACAATATTGTTGATATTGCTCGCATTCCGCTTAATGAACTTGTTGATGAGCGGTATGGAGGTGACACCTCGTTGCTAGAATTTAAACTTCTTAATGAATCAAGCGTGCTTAGATGTACCGCAGAAGGTTGCAGGTTAGAGTAACGCGTTTGTCGTCATTAACACGTGCTATATATTTTTAGCATTTGTTCACAAAGTTCAAACTTATTGCCGAACTGTAGTGGCATTGAAATTAATAAAAGAAAGTGGCGTGATGTGTCTGTAACTCTTGGTAATGAAGATATCGCAATAAGATTTATTGACTACGGCAATGCTTCCATTGAGACCTTTCAATTATGGCGTAGCGATAATAATGTGACTTATGATTCCTACGGACGACGTTCATTTGATGCACGCAGTGTCATCAAATCAGAAACAGTGGCTGCTTTTTCAACGCTCACCCATTTTTACTTCGTCGGCAGCGGCAAGCGAAATTATGTTCCACTGGAAGGACTTCCAGTAGGCGAACACGAATGGTACAATGACACGGATGTTAGAATCACACAAATTTGCAACAGAGATAAAACAGATAACCTCAGATCGCGCATTGATCTTATTTTATCCTGTGAAGGAATGGATTACAACCAAATCAATAAGACTTTTACCAACAAAGCTTCTGCGGCATTGTATTTGCCGGAATCATCAAAGCTTTTGGTAGCTTTTCAACACGGTAAAAACTCCGCCGATGAAAACTACGTCTGCAGTTATAATTTTACTGAACTGCAAAGCAAGTTTACGAAAACTTGGGATAAGTGTCAAAGTATACCTAAATCGAAGATAACACCGGCTGTAGGACGAACAAAACATAATGTTAATCTCGATTAAAATCGTTTATTTTAGGAATGCGAAGGACAAAATGGCACTTTCAAAGACCTCAAAGAAGAATGCTTTATATTTTCTTGGGACAACCCAAGTGCTCTACCTTTCTGTTCAGCGTATAATGGGGTTTTTTTAAACAATCTTCAAACTTATAATCATCTATGAATTTCAGGCGATAGGCGATAACCAGTTTGATAATTGTGAATTGAGTACTAGCAACAACACAGATAGAGCATATGGTTCTCTCGAAAATTACAAACCGTATGACGGAAAGCTACTTTTTAAGGAAAATCATACTTCACCAATTGTCGCGATTCGAAAAATTCAAAACAAAAGCATTGTGTATGCGCTTAAAAAAGACAATACTTTAATTCAGGTTTGTTTTGCATCAAGTTTTTACATAAGCGTTTAAATTGTCTTTTTTTAGTTTTCAACTGACGAAAGGAAAAAGTTTGAACAATTCGTTGAAAAACAATACAGAGATTTGTTAATAGCAACGTCATGTAACACTTCTAAATGTAATTTGATTTCATTAACAGCACCAAAATTGTATGTTTGGATACACAACGAAGTCTTTACCTTATTCATAAAAAAGTTAATGTATCTTCCAACTTTTCAGATATCGTTGCTCTGCAGGTAGCGATGCTTGCTTTATTAAACTCAACAGTTTTTTGAGTACAACAAACAACAATGATACGCTATCAACACTTTTCCAACAAAGCCCCACTTTTGATATTATCAATTACGAAATACGCATTTGGACAGTCGTACTTGTTGTTATCACGTCATTCGGAACGTGTGCTTCGATGTATATCTTTTACATCTACATAACCCGAAGAAAAACTAACAAGAATGATCAAGTTATTGGTAAAATGATTTTTTGCGTTATAAATCATTTACACTCATAAAGTAACAAAACGTTTTTAGATCCTTCAATTTCTGATTACCAGCACGTTGAATCAACTGTACCACTGAAACCCACGACAAATCAACTAAACCCTAACAACCTTATTGTTCTTAACACACAGTTGCTTGGATCAGGAGTAAGCGCAACGGTCTACAGGGGAAGGATGAAAGTATTTGCTGGAGAATATGAGAACGTTGCTGTCAAAGTTTTAAAGGACGAATATGTTCTTCTCGTTAATACCAATGAGCTTATCGATGAACTCAAAGTGTTGCGGCGAATCCAACATTCAAATATTGTAAGCTTTATCGGTCATACCTATATTGATCGAACATTGCATATTGTGACTGAATACATGGCTGGCGGTAGTCTCTACGATTACATACAGGACAAAAATACCGTTCTTAAATATCAACATACCTTCGACTACATGGACCAGATTTTGAACGCCATGGTGTACCTCACGCAGCAACAAATAGTGCATCGAGATCTGGCTGCAAGAAACTGCTTGTAATTTCTTTTTTGTTGTTTTCCCAATTTGCTTTAAGTGGTTGTTTTAGGCTTAGTAGAGACCACACTGTCTTAAAGGTTTCCGATTTTGGCCTTGCTCGAAGCGTTGATTTTAAGGGTGAATATCAAATTTTGCACATTGACACTGCTTTGCCTACCCGTTGGATAGCACTCGAAGCTTTTTCGCACCATAGATTCACAGAAAAAACAGACGTTTGGTCCTTTGGTGTGCTTGTTTGGGAGCTGTTTACGCGCGGCAATACTCCATACTCTTCAATGGATCACTTTCAAATTATAATGTTTTTAAATGAAGGACATCGCCTTCAATGCCCGGTGACTTGCCCGGAACAAATGTATTAAATTAAACACTCTGATTTCTCTAGAGTTTAAAATTTCAGATATGCTCTGATAATCACTTGTTGGGACAGTGAACCAACCAAACGTCCTACTTTCAAGCAGCTACGAAAGGACATGGCGAATGTGATCAGATACCTTACGAGTGCAAATAAGCGGTTGACTGAAACAGAATATGAACGACCACGCACCATCTAACTTTTGCTTAACAATGATACCACAGTTTAATGAGGTTCTTGCACAGCAAAAAAACTGTTAACGAATTTCAACTGACACAGAACAAATTAACTACTATAATCGTTCGTCTGTGAAACCTTATCCTTTTCTGGTTTGTTATGCAGTGTATGTTTGAATAAAATCAAACCTATTTAGCTTTCGAACAGATTCTACAAAACACGTTTTATTACAAAATTTTGTCAACAACTACGTTTAATGTTTCTATGACGCAACGTATGATTCATCATTTATGTTCGTCTTAATGGTTTCACTTACATTTTTTACTCATTAATCTGTCAATTAACACTTTTGTATTTTTAGTTATTTTTGACAATCTGTCAATAAACACATAAAAACTCAAAAGTATATGTGGCGCATGCGTTTATCACCTTTTTTAGAATACCTGTGTGTAACAAGAACCTGTTTAACAGCGAATTTATTTTGTAATGCCAGTTTCGTCGCTGTCATGGTTTATCAAAAGTCAATGTTGACTACGTTTGCAATGTATATTTAAGTGAAATACCCAAATCACTTGACGACAGAATCAAAAGAATGGTCGGCAAATGAGCAGTCGGTCATGATAATTAACATGTTGCACCGTATTTTTGTGCTATTTAGTGTGTCGATTGGAATTACTGATAGCCTTACCACATTGTTGTATCCATTTCAAAACGACTTTGTTCGTGGAATTGACGTTTATGGCGATGGCTTTGTTGGTATTGCTTTGAACAAAGAGGTGGTAGTTTGGCAATTTAAAAACGGTGCTTTCATTCATATAGATAGCCTTCCATTTGATCAACTTATTTACGCCGATGCTAAGTTCGACTCCACATTGTTAGAGTTTAAACTCATTAATGAATCAAGCGTGTTTGCATGTACCGTAAGAGGTTGCAGGTAAGATTTTAGTCAGCTTTGCATATAAGACGATGACCATAACATAACAAAAAACGTCTGACTGAAAAATCAACGCCAGGTTTCTTTTACAATCCGTTGAAATCACAGTTTTCATCATTTTTTGTAAAATGTAAATGCACCATTCCAAACTTTTTTTTAATATGGTCAGCGTCTTATATAAAGTATTTTTTTCAGTTTTTTTTCACGAACTACTGGTACGTTAGCTTTGCCGATTGATGATTTGAATAGTGTATCCGCTACTCAAGTTAACAATGGTATCGCATACAGAACAGTTTATCGTATGCATGTTGCGAATATTCACTATCATAATGTGAAATCTCATGACTACAAAATGCGGTCCAATGACGCACGCGGCATTAGTGAAACAAATACGGTAGCCGCTTTCTGGACGAGCGACTTTTATTATTTTCTCGGCAGTGCTAATCGACAGGACTTGCCCTTATCTCTTTCTGAACCGAACAACCCAACGCGAAGCATTACTGATGTTCGATTAACACGGATTTGCGTCGATGATGATACCACGAATTTTGCATCACTTATTGACATTGTACTATCCTGCGACGGAATCAGTTATGATCCTATTAAACAAACTTTAGTCAACAGAGCTACGGCGGCTTTATTTTTACCAGCTCAAGACAAGCTATTGGTCGCTTTTCAACACAGTGAACATGAATTTGGAACTACAGAAAATTACATTTGTAGTTACAACTTTACTGATTTAAAAAAGATGTTCAGTAAAACCTGGAAAGAGTGCCAGAAATTGTCAAAACCACTAAGTTCAAAAGTATGATTCTAACATATTAAAGACTACGACAAAAAAAGATTTTAGGATTGTCAAGGACAGTATCCCAACCTCAAGGACGAATGTTATTTGTTCTCTTGGGATACCCCCAACAGTCAGAAACAATGTTCGGCATACGATGGAGAAGTACTTTTAAAGTTTGTTTGCTAAGTTCAATTATTTTGGCACATTTTAGAAACCTGGTCACGCTGAAATTGATAACTGCGACGTACACAGTAATGCCACAAAACCTTATGGTTCTCTTGAAAACTTTAAACCTTATGTTGGAAAAACATTGTTCAGCGAAACGCATACAGAACCTATTGTCTCGATTCAACAGGGATCCACAGACGGAATTTTGTACGCTCTAAGAAAAGATCACTACATAATTCAGGTTTGTATTATAATTATAAAGTTAACCGACTTAAAAAATGATTTTTTAGCTTCTACCCGGTGACGATAAAACAGTAAATATAATTTCAAAATTAGCCGCAAAATCAGGACGATTTAATCTCGGGGTGCTTCCAAATAGCAATGTGTTATTAGTCTCAGATTGTGACAAGGAGTGTGACACGACAACTGTCAACGGAACAACACCGTAAGCTTGTTTATTCTTTTTTGGAGACTAACAAAATATTATAATCAAATTATTATAATTAATTTCTTTTAGTGAGAAATGTAAAACTACCTGTGTAATGCAAGTCCTAGATTCTTTTAAGTCATCTAAAAAAATTCCATTACCTGCAAAAATAGTTCAAATTGAACACGTTGGAAAACTCAGCATTTGGACAATTGTTTTTTGGGTTTTCTCTGCTGTCTGCTTGTTTGTCGCGGTTTGCTGCTACTTTTTCATCTGCATTACTCAACGTCGGGCAGCGGTAGTGTTATTATTATTAAAAACAACAAACAATATAAAATATTTTAGCAGTACATGAGTTGGAATAATGGTAAGCCTAGAGCTAACGATTATCAGCAAGTCATACCACTTAAATCTATGACCGATCAACTGAACCCCAACAAGTTGATCGTTCTTAACACGCAGCCGCTTGGATCCGGAAATAGCGCAACAGTTTACAAGGGATCTTACAAAACAACTGCTAGCGAATATGAGCATGTTGCTGTCAAAGTTTTCAATGATGAATACGCTGCTCTCTTGGATACTGAAAAACTCATTGACGAGTTAAAAGTGTTGCGCCAAATCCAGCATTCTAACATTGTGGCTTTTATCGGATATACCTACATTGATCGCACATTGCATATTGTGACTGAATATATGGCTGGCGGTAGTCTCTACGATTACATACAGAACAAAGATATTGCTCTGAAGTATCAACATACCTTTGATCACATGGACCAGATTCTGAGCGCCATGGTGTATCTCATGCAGCAACAAATTGTTCACCGTGATTTAGCTGCAAGAAACTGCTTGTAAGTTTTTGTCGCCTTCTAACTCAAATTAATTTCTGTAAGTATTGATATTAGGCTCAACAAAGATCACACTGTCTTAAAAGTTTCCGATTTTGGTCTTGCCCGAAGCGTTGATTTCAAAGGTGAATACCAGATTTTGCACATTGACACTGCTCTGCCTACCCGTTGGATTGCACTCGAAGCTTTTTCGCAGTTTATGTTCACAGAAAAAACGGATGTCTGGTCATTTGGTGTGCTTGTCTGGGAGCTGTTTACTCGTGGCAACACTCCATATTTTCCGTTAGACCATTATCAAATCTTAATGTTCTTGAAGGAAGGACGGCGCCTTCAGTGTCCAAAAACATGTCCAGAACAAATGTAAGAATATAACTACTTTTTTTTTAGAATGTTGAGTTTTAGATACGCGCTAATAATAACATGTTGGGACAGTGATCCGGAGAAACGTCCAACTTTTAAAGAGTTACAAAAAAACGTCAAAGATGTCGTGCAGCAGCTAACAAGTGCTAACAAACACTTGACTGAAACTGAATATGAACGACCTTGCCAACCTCTGACTCACTTTGACAAAGCCACTGCTGAAAAAGCGTTTGTCAGAAAATTACCATTGCTTTTGTAGAAACCATGAAAAGAGTACTGTATAACGATCAAACAGTTTCCATATACCACCACTAATTACAAAATATTGACAACAACACGTTTACTGTTTTTATGATAAATCATATGATTCATCTTCTAAGTACATCTTAACGGTTTCAGTTGCATTTTTTACTCATCAATCAGTAAATTAACAAAAATTTTAGTTTTGTCCTTGAGACATCGTTTTTTCGTACTTTAAAAACTTCTTATGTATTATGCGCGCTTACTTACAGTGGTGATCGACAAGTTGTGTATTCCGCGTTCCCATTATGCATCGTAATAATGTAAATAAACACGTTTTATCTAAATAAAAATGGACTGTACCATTTGACTATTGACGTTTAAAGATTTTTGAGGATACGACTGTTGATATATCAAAAATTTTGACTGTTTTTGTAATATGTCTCATTCGTTCCCCCTATTTTAAGTAAAAAGTCTGTGCGTTTTTGTGTATAAAGGAACTGGAAGAAGACTAATGTTTTTAAACGGTTATTTCAATTAAGATCCAGTTTAACATCAAATTAGTTTGTAATGGGTACGTGTGTAGTTTGGTTGCAGTTATTTTGATTAATTAAAAGTCAATATTGACTATGTTTGCAACGTATCTTTGAGTGACTTATACCCAAATCATTTGACGACAGAACCAAAAGTAGTGTTGCAAGATAAATCACTGCGTCGTGCGGTCATGATCATTAACGGGTTGCCCCTTATTTTTCTGCTACTAAATGTGTGGATTGTTATTATTGCTGATGATGTAAGCAAAACTTTGCGCAAGTTTGAAAATGACACCATTCGTGGAATTGACGTAGTACATAAAACAGGCGCTGTTGGTTTTGTTTTGGACAAAAAAGTGTGTGTTGGCCACCTTCAAGATAATGATAATCTAATTGAAATTGCTGAAATTCCACTTGATGAACTTGTTCATGCCAATTCTAGTGGCGATTCCTCTTTGCTAGAATTTAAGCTCGTTAATGATACAAGCGCTTTCATCTGTACGTCAGACGGCTGCAGGTAAGCTTTTAAATTTGACAGAGCGGAACATTGTTTGTACGTTTTCTTACAGTTTTTGTTCACAAACCACTGAAGTAAATTCGAGTTGCTTTGACATCCCTCTGAAACCAACACCTGGAAAGTGGAGTAGTGTGTCTGCTACTTTTGTTAATCAGGACGTCGTACTAAGAACAGTTCATGATAATGGAAACGCATCAATTTATTATTTTTATCCAAGTCATAGGTCGAAAACTTATGAGTTCCCTAAAACTACGTCCAATGACGCAGCCGACATTAGTGAAATAAGAACGGTAGCTGCCTTTACGACAGGCGACCATTCATTTTTTGTCGGCAGTGCTAAGCGAAGGGATTTGCCCTTATTTCTTTCAGAACCGAAAAAACCTACGCGGAACATCACCGATGTTAGATTCACACGAGTTTGCAATTATGATGAGACTAATTTTGCATCGCGCATCGATATTGTACTAAGCTGTGAAGGAATTAGTTACAATAATACGAAAAAAACTATAATCAACAGAGCTACGGCGGCCTTATTTTTGCCGAATCATGACAAACTTTTGGTTGCTTTTCAATTTAGCGAACATAATTTTGGAACTACAGAAAACTACATTTGCAGTTATAACTTTACCAGTTTAAAAACGGTGTTTAGTGAAACCTGGAAAAAATGTCAAAATTTGTCTACACCACTAAGCACCAAGGTATGAGATAAACATACTAATAATCTTGACAACGACAACATAATTTCAGGATTGTCAAGGACAATATGCCGAACTGAGAAATGAATGTTTTTTGTTTTCTTGGGATAACCCTTCTAAGCATAAGCAATGTACGGCATATGATGGAGTACTGTTAAAGTTTGTTTGCAAAGTAAAACGGTTTGCACGTTTCAGATACTTGATCAAGAGAATTGTCATTTGCCCCGTAAAAGTAGCACAACTAAATCTTATGGTTCTCTTGAAAACTTCAAACCGCAGCTTGGAAAATTGTTGTTCAGCGAAACAAATGCGGAACCTATTATCGCAATTCATGAAATTACAAATAAAGGAGCTTTATACGCTCTTAGAAAAGACAATCATGTAATTCAGGTTTGTTTCTTGATAAAGGTCAGGTTATGCAACAAAAAATGGTCAATTTAGCTTCTAAGCAGTGACGACAAAACTGCTAGTGTTATTTCAAGTATTTCTACCATACCTGGAAAATACATGCTCAATGTGTATCCAAAAAACAATGAAGTATTGTTAGTAACAGAGTGCGATGATGAATGTAATATGGCTACCATTGATGGTACAACACCGTAAGTTTGTTTCTTGTTCTTTCATTTAATCATTTATGTCATACTATTTGAAATGGTTTTTTAGTGCAAAATGTACCACAAACGACTATCAAAAAGATACTTGCCTCATTAAAGTCAAAGACTCCTTCAAGTCATCTACCAAGAAAGAGATGCCTTCAAAGCTACCCGAAAACAGAAGCAATGAAACTACTGCAAATGAAAAATCTACAGTTGTAACGCAGCCTCCAAAAACTCCACATTATGAGACTACAACAGAATCTGAGGAAAAACCTACATCAGTAAAGCCGCGGCCTCACGATAAACCTGATCACAAAACTACTGCAAACCCAGAAGACATAAATAAACCATCGAATGAAATTACTACAACTCCTGCTGATAAAACATTGAAGAGCAGTTTTTAGTAAGCTATATTATAATCATTTGCCGACAATTTAACTAATGATTTCAGCCTTTGGAAAGTAGTTTTTATTGTTCTGTCACCAATCGCCCTCTTCGCCGCAATAGTCTGTCTTTATATCTGCATTACGCGACGTCAATCAACGGTAATATTATAATTCAGTAAAACAAAAAACAATATAATTTATTTTAGCAGATTGTTAGCCGGACATACGGTAAGCCTAGTACTTTTTCAATTTGCACGGGTGTTACAGTGCTCAAATAACATTCAGTTTTTTTTACTCAACGCAAGCGCTGAACTACCATTCTGTTCCGTTTTTCGTACTAGAAACGTTTTTTCTTTGCAATTCGCTCACTGTAATTAACTAACTTGTTTAATAGCAAACGACTATCAACGAGTCATACCCCTAAAAACCATGTCTGATCAATTAAACCCTAACAACTTGATTGTCCTCAACACACAACCGCTTGGATCAGGAGTCAGCGCAACAGTCTACAAGGGATCTTACAAAGCAAATGCTAGCGATTATGAGCAAGTTGCCGTCAAAGTTTTCAACGATGAATACGCTGCTCTTGTGGATACCGAAGAACTTATTGATGAGTTGAAGGTGTTGCGGCGAATCCAACACTCAAATATTGTAAGCTTTATCGGTCATACCTATATTGATCGTACACTGCATATTGTGACTGAATACATGGCTGGCGGGAGTCTCTACGATTACATACAGGACAAAAATACTGTACTTAAGTATCAGCATACTTTCGACCACATGGACCAGATTCTGAGCGCCATGGTGTATCTTACGCAGCAAGAAATAGTGCATCGAGATCTGGCCGCAAGAAACTGCTTGTAAGTTTTTGTCTCCTTCTAACTTAAACTGATTAAAGTTGTAACTTAAGGCTCAATAAAGATTATACTGTCATAAAAGTCTCTGATTTTGGTCTTGCCCGGAGCGTCGACTTCAAAGGTGAATATCAGATTTTGCACATTGACACTGCTTTGCCTACCCGTTGGATTGCGCTCGAAGCTTTTTCACAGCATAAATTCACGGAAAAAACGGACGTTTGGTCATTTGGCGTGCTTGTCTGGGAGCTGTTTACTCGTGGCAATACTCCATATTTTCCGTTGGATCATTATCAAATTATAATGTACTTAAATGAAGGACGGCGCCTTCAGTGTCCAGAGACATGTCCAGACCAAATGTAAGTATGCTAGTGCACTTATTACTCACGAGTACTAAATTTTAGATATGCGCTAATAATAACCTGTTGGGATAACGATCCAAAGAAGCGCCCTACGTTTAAGCAGCTACAAACAGACATGAAAAATGTCGTGAGGCAGCTGACAAGTGCTAACAAACATTTGACTCAAACTGAATACGAACGACCTTGCCAACCTTTGACTCACTTTGGCAGTAAAGCCGTTACTGCTGTTTAATAAAAAAAAGTCAACTAATATGTTCGTTTTTTGATGTAGCATTTGTTTTCGTAGACACCCAGATAGTAATAAAAAGGTTTATATTGTTAAAAGTACCGTTTATTTCCTCTTAAACTATTTTTCTTAAGTTTGCTTCAGGGCCTTGCGTCGATCAGAATCAGAAACCCGTGTCTGAATCCGCAGAAGTGTCAAACCTTCAAATGTTAGCACTTAAGTGTTCTTGTCATCTGTGGAACTGAATGATTTTTTCAAATACTGTTCAAAAACTAGCAGTTAGATTGTTCAGCTTCAAATGAGCTTTAATGAGGTATTTTTAAGTTAGTAAACTAATGTTTATTTATACTGACAATACTGACTCAAGCAAATCACGATTACTTTTGTTTTGACCTTGAAAACATTTCCTTAAACTGTTTACTTGAGAAGCTATTACAAAATATTGACGACAATACTTTAAAGCCAATCAAATGATTCATCTTCTTTTTTGTCTTAATCGCTTTGTCTGCATTCTTTTTTTTAATTTATCGTTTTGGGGTTGATATTTTTTGCATCTTGGTTCGGTACATCATATTTTTTGTGTTTTCCTGGGCCTATGCTCTGCAATCACGCATCGATGTGTACTGCAAGAAAAAAAAGGCTGAAAAAGTTCAGTCTTTTATTTATTTGAGTTGAAACGATGATTTAAAATTACTTTTTATGAGTAATACTTACTCGATGATTGAACGAAAAGTGGTGGCGATGAATCAAACAACGCGTAGAGCATAAATATAGAGTACAAAACACTGCGTGATACCCAAAAGGGAGGGGTAGAAAGTAAGATATACGATATAAAAAGATCAAAAGAACTGTGATAAAAACTGTTATGAAGGTGAAGTTGGGTTAACAGAATGAGCATCAACGTTTTGCATTATATTTTACTTGTCTTGACGGTTTCAAAAGTTGTTACTTATGATAATATTATCAAAAGCTCTTATAATTTTGAAGATACTTTTATTCGCGGAATTTCCATGTGTGGAACTAACATCCTTGGCGTTGCTTTGAACAAAGAAGTGTACGTTGGTCAGCTTCAAAATGATGATCTAGTTAAAATTGCTCGAATACCTATAGATGATCTTGTTTACACAGACCCTAGTGGCGACTCTTCTCTACTGGAATTCAAGCTTATTAATGAATCAAGCGCACTTGTATGTACATCAAATGGATGCATGTAATATTACAAAAATTTTTATGCTAATGATTAACCATGTTTGTTTTTCAGAGTTTGTTCACGAAATGCAATGTCAATACCAATTTGTCAAACATTTCCTTTACGGCAAAAGCAGGAAAAGTGGAGTAGCGTGTCTGCTGCTCTTGTTAACAATGGCATTATGCTTCGAACAGTTAATGACAAAAAGGACAATGCATCAATTTCTTACCTTCCAACAAGTCAGAACTACCATCAACGATCAACTGATGCACCTGGCCACAATGAATTTCAAACAGTAGCTGCTTTTTCAACAGTGATGCATTCCTATTTTGTCGGTAGTGCTAAGCGAATGGACAGGTCGTTATATCCTATTAAAAATGAAACTACACGGTACAATACAGATGTCAGAATCACACGAATATGCAACACGGATAAAACTGATGGTCTTAGATCGCGCGTTGATCTTGTACTGTCCTGTGGAGGAATCGATTACAAGCAAACCGAAAAGGCTATTACTAACAAAGCTACGGCGGCATTTTATTCACCAGACCATGAAAAGCTTTTGGTTGCTTTTCAACATGGTGATGTAACTACACAAAACGTTATTTGCAGCTATGATATGGAAAATTTAAAATCACTATTTGCTAATACCTGGAATATGTGCCAAAGCTTGGCTGAACCACTAGACACAACAGTAAGAGTTATGCCGTGATAACCTTGACAATAAAATAATAATTTCAGCATTGCCAAGGGCAATATGCCAACCTGAAGAACGAATGTTTTTTATTTTCATGGGACAACCCTACAAGTCAACCATACTGCTCAGCATATAACGGGGTCGTTTTTGTAAAACAACGCATACGTTTTTTACATTTTTTACACATTTCAGAAGAGAGGTTTCAAAAATTGTCAACTGCATTCATCGTTTAGCATCAATAAAGCATATGGTTCACTTGAAAACTTTAAGCCGTATGACGGAGAGTTAATCTTCAAGGAAGATCATAAAGAGCCAATTGTCGCTATTCGAGAAGTTTCAAACGACGGTGCTTTGTACGCTCTCAGAAAAGATGACCACATGATTCGGGTTAGTTCTGCAATAAATACTTACAGAAGTTTTCAAAACATGTTTTTATAGCTTCTAGACGGTGTTGAGAACGCATCTGATGTTCTTTTATTTTTTCCTACAAAAGCCGGAAAGTACATGCTTGAAGTTGTTCCAAATAGTAACGAAATAATAATTGTAACGCAGTGTGAATCTGTGTGTAACACAACTGACGTCTTTGATTCAACAGAGTATGTTTTTGTAAAATCGACTACTTTTCATGCTCAACTAGGTTAAACTTATACGATTTAGGGTCAACTGTACCACTGAAAACCCTCAAAAACTTCCTTGCATTGTAAAGGTCAAAGATTCATTCAAGTCAACAATTAAAAAAACTACACCCGCAAAAAATTTCAATGGCAGTATTTTTCCTAACGTAAACCCCCCTACATCATCACCGACAATTACAAAAAAAGTTGATTATACAACAGCTGCAAATCCTTACCAAAGACGTATGTATTCAGATGAAACGACTGCAAATCCCCCAAGTGAAATGAAAATGACTTATCCGTCAGTTTTATCATTGAATTTACCATAACTAAGTAAATTTTTTAGAAATGTAGCAGTTACTGGTCTTTCAGCAATGTGTCTGCTTGCGGTTGTGTCTGTAGTCATAATCGTTGTTTTCCGATATCGTGCAAATGTAACAAACCATTTGTAAAAACATTATTAAAAATCCAAATCTTTCAGGATTACCAATCGGTCAAAACAGACATACCCCTCAAATCATTGCCTGATCAACTAAACCCCAACAAGTTGATCATTCTAAAAACTCAGCCACTGGGATCAGGAGTTAGCGCAACCGTCTACAAGGGATCTTTTAAGACTTCCACCAGTGACTATGAGCGAGTTGCTGTCAAAATTTTCAATGAAATTTACGCTCTTTTTATGAATACAGAGTTTATTGATGAGCTGAAAGTGTTGCGCCGAATTCAACACCCAAACATTGTTGGCTTTATCGGTCATGCCTATATTGATCGAACATTGCACATTGTCACTGAATACATGGCTGGCGGTAGTCTGTATGATTACATAAAAGACGGAAACACTGTTCTAAAATACCAAAATTCATTCGACTATTTGGATCAGATTCTGAGTGCGATGGTGTACCTCAGCCAGCAACAGATTGTTCACCGGGATCTGGCAGCAAGAAACTGCTTGTAAGGTTGTCATCAAATGTTTTTGAACTTTACATTTAAACTTTAAAGATTAAACGGTGACCACACGATATTAAAAGTCTCAGACTTCGGCCTCGCACGAAGCGTTGATTTCAAAGGTGAATACCAAATTCTGCACATTGAAACTGCTTTGCCGACCCGTTGGATTGCGCTCGAAGCTTTTTCACAGTTGAAATTCACCGAAAAAACGGACGTCTGGTCGTTTGGTGTGCTTGTTTGGGAACTGTTTACCCGCGGCAACACTCCATATTTTCCGTTGGACCATGGCCAAATCTTGGAATTTTTGAATGAAGGAGGGCGACTTCAATGTCCGACAACATGTCCAGAGCAAATGTAAAGAAATAACTACTCTAACTTTTTTTTTAGAATTTTTCATTTTAGATATTCCCTGATGGTAACTTGTTGGGACAGTAAACCAAAACGACGCCCATCCTTTACACAGCTACAGAAGGACATGACGCATGTGATTAGATGCCTCACAAATGCCAATAAGCAGTTTGTCGAAAACAAGTACGAACGACCAAGCTGCCAGACGTTGAAGTATTATAAAAATAATGCCGTTACTGTTGTTTAATGACGGCTATTTTTATTTTTTTGATCTACTTTCTGATATTTTGAAATCACAAAAAATGTCCACAGATGCTTATGTTTTCCTTTTCAGTTTGGTTTTGCCAACCCTTTCATTTACTCGGCCATTGTAACCATATCCAACAGCCCCAAAAATTATTTGTTTCATTATCAGTCATCTTTTGCAATTTGTTTTTCATTGGTTAAACTTGTCATGTCTATAGCACAGGCCAATAAATCGTACACCCCAAAGATTTTTTTTCGGGTGCATGACGGCAAATGAGATCATTATTACCGTGACAGAGCGTAAAAAGTTTGATTTACAACAGGCTCCGCGCTGACGAGTTCCGATCAGCGTAGTTCAATCAAATATGGCGAGCAGGTAACCCCGATCGCCCGAAAAAGGCGTAGCTTATGCGTCTGACCAATATATCAGACAATGTTGATACCACTGTCTAGATTGGAAGTCAACTTCATTCACTGTTTATCCAACCATGGCTGCTGCTACGGCTACCAATGTGGCCAAGACGGCCAAAAAGATTTTGATGGTCAGACCGACTTATTTCGATGTCAAATACTCGATTAACCCGTGGATGGACCCCCGAAATCCTGTCAATGTTGACAAGGCTCATGATCAGTGGGCGACTTTGAAGAAGACTATTGAAGCGGCTGGTGCCGTTGTTGAGGTCATGGAGCCTAATGTAAGTTTTGCCATTTTTTGGGTAAAGTTTTGATGGTTAGATGTTTAGGGCGCTGACCAATACCCCGACATGGTCTTCTCCGCCAATGCTGCCGTCCTTCGCAACAACAAAGCCTATTTGGCCAACTTCTTCTATCCCGAACGTAAGGGTGAACAGTTCTTCTACAACAAGTGGTTCAAGGAAAACGGTTATGAAACCTATCTCAGCCACGAAATCGCGTTTGAAGGTGCTGGTGATGCCCTGTGGGCAGGCAAGAACCAGTCAAAACTGTTCTGTGGTGTCGGTCCCAGGACTGACGTTCGTGCACTGTATGAAATCGCTGACAAGCTTCGCAGTGATGAGCCGTTCAAGATTTTCGGTCTCCGACTCGTCGATCCCCGATTCTACCACATCGACACGTGCTTGTGCCCTCTAAATGCGGACATCGCCTTGTGGTACAAGTACGCTTTCGACCACGTTGCCCAATTCAATCTGCGCAACGAAATTGATCTCATTCCGGTGGGTGTTTGAACAATGATTCCCAAAAAACGCGGTAATAAATCAAAAATTTTCTTTAAGGTCAGCGAAAAAGACGCTAGCCGTTTCGCCTGCAATGCTGTGGTCGTCGACCAAACTGTCATTCTCAACGAAGGTGCTGAAGAAACTGCTCGAAATCTCGAACGCGTCGGTTACAAGCCGGTCTTTGTCCAGATGTCTGAGTTCATCAAGAGCGGTGGTTCCGCTAAATGTTGCACTCTTGCACTGAACGAATAGTTTTTCTATGTCTAGAGTGCGACTTTGCTTACCCCCCATTCATTGTTTACGCTGTTATGTTTTGTGACTAATGAAATAAAGTAATCATTACACTTTATCGACCAATCTTATTAGGCTGAGAATCTATCAAGGCCGTATACATCATTCTGAAGGGGGAAAAGCACAAATGCTCCAAGGCAATCGGGAACATTATGCGGTTATCGGTATTATTTACAGTGAAGAGAATAGGACTGTTAAGTGATGAGGCTCCAAAAGTGTTTGGGCATAGATTATAATTGCACAATTTGACAATAGAACCAACATTTTAGAGAAGGGTGGCGTGTTGCGGATGGGGATGAGCACCTGTTTGTTGATTTGGCGGAATGAGAGCTTGTTGAGCGGTCTGGAAAGGGCAAATTATTAGTTTAAGGGTAAATTTCGAAAAAGGGGAAAACTTACAGGAGTAGCCTGACCATACCGCATCATCTGTGTAAGGCACTGGAATCGTTTGAAGGTGTAATCCAGGAACTCGCCACGATCCGTTGGAGCAAAGTTGGTACCCCGGGCTGGGGGCTCTTTCACTTCAGCTAAAACGTCAATATTTTTATCAAAGTTAAAGATAGAATTAAAATAAACTTACGGAACGACAAATCGGCATCATTAAACTCGTCAAAGTTGCTCGTATCGGCGATTCCTCGGACCTCAATCTTGATCGGCGCCGGCAATTCTCGAATGTGATCCCAGTCGACTTTCCGGAAGAAGGAACACTGCTTAATCTCTTCGATTCCACCGTTGTGACCCATGCGCTTTTCAACGTCGCAGCAGAATCGCTTGATTGTCTGAAATTGCAACAATGAGTAAACCACAGATACAGTAAAACAAAACTTACAGCTTTAGCATCAGCCGAGATGGGCATTTCAAGAGGGAAAAGCAACATTTGCTCCCAGTTTACGACTTTCCTGTACGTCTCCTGAGGCGTTTCTGAACAGAAGGGCGGATATCCAATCAACATTTCAAACATAATTACTCCCAGTGACCACCAATCACAGGATTTAGTGTACCCAGAAGATTGGAAGACTTCAGGGGCGATGTAATCCGGCGTGCCGACGGTGGAATAAGCGAAGGCTCGACGGTACTTCTTCCACGTTTCAGCTTTGCGCTTGGATTCAAACGGCTTACTCACAAAGTCTGGGGGAAGCTGGCTCGGCCAATTGCGGTAAAGTTCGGTGCGGTGGATCTTCTTGAGGCCGGTGCAGAGGCCGAAGTCGGAGAGCTTGATGTGGCCCTGAAAGAAGATTAAATTTAATGAATTTGTTGAAAAGTGGGATAAAACATACGCGAGCATCGAGTAACAAGTTATCCGGCTTGATATCCCGATGAATAAAGCCAAGATTATGAATAGCTTGGATAGCCAAAGCAGCTTCGGCGCAGTAGAACATGGTTTCCTCTTCAGTGAGCGTGTCACGCTTGATGAGCAGGGTCATCATGTCGCCGCCGGGCAAGAATTCCATCACGAGATACAGGTTGACGTGATCTTGGAAGGAGAAATACATCGTCACGACCCATTCGCAATCGGCTTCACTGAGGATATCTCGTTCGGCACGGACGTGGGCTGTCTGAAAGAGGAGATTTATATATAAAAAGTAAAAAAACAGCTGTCTTACCTGTTCCTTTTCGATCATATCCGCTTTCCGAAGAATCTTCATAGCATAGATGTTACCAGTATCAATCTTCTGAGCCAGCCGAACCTCACCAAAGGCACCACGACCGATGACCTTCAAGGATTGGAAGTCTGCGACGCTGAGCTTCGTCCGGCGCATCCGAAGAAAATCAGTTTCCTTGGCCGCATGAGTCCGTCGCAGCGCTTCCTTCTCTTCCTCCGTCATGTCTCCCATCTGCTTCTCCAGTCTCACAGCACGGTTATCTCGATCGGCACATTGGAGCATCGTCTGGGCATAATACGATTCAACCGCCAGGCGACTCCGATTCGCCTTGTCCCGGACGTATTGGGAAATATCGCCGCTGCCAGCGGCACTGTGTGTCGCCATCACGGAGGCACGAGCAACTTTGAGGTAGCCTGAAACCGAATTCAATCAATTGATGCCATAGGCAACGGGTGAGCACGTCAAAAACAGCAATCCATCGCCAGAAGCGTTTGCACGGCTGTCGGACACGCGCTCGACTTTCCAAGTAGGACCGTCGTTCCCCCAACTAGCTGTGTGCACACGTTGTCGCGGGTGTGCCTCGGGCGGCGTGTACAAACCAAATCGTCGTCTCCCAACAAAAACATCCTGGAGCCAAACGAAAAAAATCGATCTGTTTGTAAAAGCGGAAAAGTCAGAAATGATCAAAACTGACTGGAAATAATGAACAAAGTGCGCACCAGTTAGATTCCAAAAATGATCATAACAAAGAATTTTTTCGGCTATGTTGCCCTTTTGTAGCCTATTGAAACATCACTTGTTTTTCAAACAAAAGAAGATGCGCGCCATTCTAAAAATTAAGGAACAAAAAGTATGGCGGGAATAAAATGGATAAAAAAAAAGGTATTTGCGAAATTCAGAATCCATGCTCCGCACGCGGCATCAATCAGAACTCAGTTTCGACTCCTCCGAATTATGGTACAGGATTCTGATTCTGACCAAGTCGAGTATCAAAATCGACCAATTTTAAACGACATTGAGTTAGCTTAAACAAATGCTTTGCCCTGTTTGACTATGTTAGAAGCTCAAGATTCTGCCGATTCTGGTTATTTATGGCTGATTTCTTGCCAGAAGTTCTGCGAATATTAAAGAACTGTTATCGCGAGGCTTCGGATTGCGAAGAGCTCAAAAATCAACAGATTTCCAGTAAATTGTGGGGACATAAGCCCTTGCATTCTTAGTGTGCCCCAAGCCGTCTACTCCGATCGCCATTTAATGGAGCTTCTAGTAAACCACTAGCCCCGTCAGCCTTTTCCCGGCATTGGCGTCTGTCAGCGGTGTTCCCAACATCGGCGCCCGCAATCGTCAACAATCACCATCGGCAATGTCTTGAACTCCACAACAGTGCATTGGAAGCCACCAGTCCCAACGTTCTAATTTTCTATCAATCAGCGGCTATGGCGCCGCCTCGTGCTAAATTTTGTTTACCTCTTTAAGTAAAGCTTGTGAACATATTTAAATCGTATTCCTGTATATTGTGTGCCAAAATCACACGTGAGTTTGCAGGTGAAGTCATCAGGAGACTGTCCTCGCTTAACATCGTCGAGTTCCGGTTGCGCCGGAGCGGTCAAAACCCGTCTGGAAACATCATCCCGCAAGGCTCAAGCCTCCCAGCTCAAATGTCTTGGAGTTCAATGGCAATCGCAAAGCGACTTGCCCCAGCCAGATCTAAACATCTTTTTCTCTAAGCTTTTTTCTCCAAATCTACCGTACCGTTGGACACCAACTCAACATATTTGGTAGCAGCGAGTGGCTTGTTCTACGATCACTAAATAAATGGGCCCCATCTCCTATTGGGAAGAAGCTTGTTTGGATTGAATTCCGACAACACTGATTATATTACACGAAATGGCAAAATCTGTAAAAATCGGTCAATCATTCGTTTTAGTCAACTGACAAAAGCTTCAAAAACAGTTTAATCAATATGTTATCAATAAATCAAATAACCGTGTGGTTAAAAACTTGAATACCAAGGTAAAATACATACATCTGGGTGAAAAGGCCAACGTTTAATTGTCATTTTTATTACTTTATGATGCGTACATCCAACAATGGAACAACCGGAGTTGGACGTTGTGATAAGGTCCTGATCACTCGTTATTGCTTCGCGTTGTGAGCACGGCTCCGTTCACAACCACCTGAAGCGATGCTTTTGTTGCAGCTGGTGCGAGCCATGCGCAGTTTCATAGGTTAGTCAGTACCGTTAATGTCCTTAATTGATTATGATTTTTGTTTTTAAGTTTTTGCCGCACTAATCGCAGTTGTGAATTGTGCTTCGGCGCCGAGCGGAGCGACTTGGACTGTTGACGATGGCCACCATGGCGCATGTGTTCGGCTTCAGAGTAAAATCGCATTGAATGTTACATATAATGTGATTCCAAAAAATGGAGAAGAACGCGTAACTGTATGTTTTGCCTTTAATATTTGTTTATACAGTTCTTGTTTTTCAGAACACGACTCTATTGACTGTAGATGATCACGCTACAGTGGATAATGATAAGTCATCCTGTGGCACTAATGTACCTCTTGGTGGAAGTGATGTTTATTCTCAACTGTTGACACTTGATTTATCGCACGTGGGTGAACAATTTCGTACTAGCCGATGACAGAAATATTTCAGACATACCCGGGATGGTCTTTGACTCTTTACTTTACACAAGACCACAAATTTCACGCGACGACGTCGGAGTTTGTGCTGTACAGGGTGGATGTTACTGGCAATTACACCGCTAATGCGGCATTATTCCCCAACCACAAAGGCATGCTTAAAGTTTAACTAATCAATATGAAAATGGAAACACATTTATTTTAGATACAATATACGAATACACTAATAGAATCGATTTGGATGATGATGATGAAGGAACTGAGCTGTCCGACGTTATTTATACCAATGTAAAATACAGTTATTATTGTAATAGTAAGCAAACTTTTGTGCTTAACAGAGGCTTGAGAGCATGGTATAGTTGAATTTTGATTGTTTTTGTCTTAACAAAGTTTTTTAGGATTTCATTCACCCAATTCCACGTCCAAGCCTTCTCCCCATCCGGTACGTCCAAATTTCTGAAGCGTGAAACTTGCCCTCAGGATCAGGCCGACCACGACCTCGTACCTGTTATCGTCGGTGCAGTTTTGGCGGCGCTCGTGACAGCCACATTAGTAATCTACTTAGTTTATCGGGCGCGCCAACCACCATCAGTGTTGTATCTTACTAATGCTCACTCTCACTTCGAGGACTTTGGCAACCCGACCAAACATCATGAAAATGAAGGTTTTACGGAAGACAGTCATTCTGCTGGGAATGAAGCTTAATTTTTACCATGCGTCAATATTGTATAATTTCATGTATCGGCTGATTTTATTTTACAACAATAATAATAATATTTTTGTATTCATTGTTGGTTTTACTCAGTCCACGTTTGGTGCAATAAAAACTGAACGCATGTTTGCGTATTCGGCGTCAACTCAATTTAGAACTTTTTGTTTCCTAGGAGAAGACGTTTCCATAAGTATATACTTGTTATAGTGCGAGGCGCTTGTCCTCACGGTTGTTTCATTCACTCCACGTCAAATCCATTGTGATTTTGGAGTAACGAGGACGTCCAAAGACAGTCGTACAATCGGTGACAATCGCGGTCAAGGTGGCGCCGGCTCTATATGCACCGTCCGCTCCGACCCTTGTATTTGTTTGCTGAAGCGGCTGGCGACTGCGTCTTCGGGAGGTGCTCCAAGCGTCCCGAGTGATCTTGTCTTGCCTTGTTTGCAGCATTTGCACATGGTTCTTACGACATCCACGCTATCTAGTGGTCCTTTTACTTTTACTTATTCAATTCCCAGCAGCCCCGCGAAAACACTTTCAATCTTTAAGTTTACTTGTTTCTATTGCTTTGATGTATTTTGATATCTCAAGACGATGACTGCTTGTATCTGTTCATGTTTATTTTGAATTGCTTTCCACCCTTTTCAACCAATTCAATCACACGACTATAAATGAGAGCCGCTCAGCTCGACTAATTTTCTTGTTCATAGTCGCAGGGGGTCGAAGGCTGTTTCGACTTCGTGTTGCTAACCCGCTTACTATTTTCCGACTCCACCCATTTAAAGCCCAAATCCATGATTATCTTACTCGTTTGGTCCGTGATAGCAATAATTCGCACCACGATCAACAATATTTCTTTCCATTGGTTTGTCGGAGGCGTCAGTTAGGTGTGGTAGCCTGGGAAACGTCTATCTGATAATTCTTGACAGCATCCGCCACTCTTTTTAGGAAAGAGTATTACGAACGCGCGATCCCACAAGTCCCAAAGATAGATCAATTCGTCATCGAGATCTGGCAGATGTCCGGTTGTAAACCCCCTGGGGTGGAGACAGAGTTCATGACCAATCTTCCAGCCGCAGTGTCTTCATTGCAAGGATGTCGATTACATTGATATTTTCCTGTTTCGACCAAGACCCCCCTTTTTCGAAATTGATCAAAGCACAGTCGCTTTAACAGCCCTTTTAAAGCGATAGAGTCTACAAAGCTTGTGAACGTTGATCAAATGTCGGCGTTTTTTTGTATTATCTATTGACGTCTGTCGCTGTCTGATTGTTGGCATTTCCGCATTTTTTGAATCACTGTAATGCATGTATCCTAGTTATCACACCTCGATTGCTGTAGAATTTTATGGTTCTCCAATAGGAAATTATCATCTTTGCATTGCTATGGACTGGTCTCAGTTCTTATCTTTTTGAGATCTTGTCCCAGAGCGCTCTACAGGCGCCATACCCATCATAAAACGCCTGAAAAAAGGGTTCCATTCAGCCGTATCATCATCACAGTCATGCATACATACATCTAAACTGATTATGCCATGAATGAGATTTTCAGTAGTGTAGTTTATATGCCTCAACGCGTTATGTTTAAACTTTTCACATAGTTACTTTTAAGAGCCCTTGTTTCAAGTTGATTCTGTCAGCGCACCGCGCAAAAAAGGCGTTTTCAAAGCTGATGTGTTGAGAAAACTAACATTGTATCCAGCTCCAAACCTCTTCACTCTGGCTACTTGGTGTCGTTAAGCCAACAGCTTGGTGTTAGCATGGGACCGGAAGCGACTTCTTTGTTGCTACCAGAAGCAGCAACAATCGGATGGTCAAAGCGATTTCAAACCAAACCATTTTTTACTTGAATTTCAATAAACGGAAAAAACAGCAGAACGCCGCTGTTGAACAGAAGCGCGATCCCTTTGATTTCCATTCCGAGATGACAGCAAATGACCGCGCAAGTCGGCTCTGTCACAGACCATTCAATATGGGGCTGTCGCGAGGTCAAGCCTAGCTTTGTTCAGTTTCCTTTCTCCAATTGACCCGTTTGGCGACCAAAAAACTTATATTATTACCGACCGATAATAGTTTAATACTTTTTTTGCTGTTGCCATAAATAAAAACCATATTGTTGAGAGATTGACAGCCTTAATCCTTCTTATATAGCACGTGCACCCCGTTTTCACTTGTTATCAATAGAAAACGCGCCACTCCCAGGGAAGCTACCGGAATCATCTCCCGGAATGCATGTACCGACTGTCCGGTTATCAGTCCTACAGGTTACTGGTGTCTTTTCGGGCGTTGGTATATTCGGCGTACCCTCTGAAGGTTTATAGTACGCGATCGTGATCGCGATGGTATTACGGCTTTATCGCGATGTTTATAATTGTGATTACTTTGGCGGAAGTCCATCACTTGTACAGTCAACCAAAACGGACTAGCTAATCGGAGTTTTTCAGACGGAACCAAGACATGTTCGCCAACTCGCCGTCATCACGTTCAAGTGGAACGGACACTCATTTGCCGTTTATCCCACCGCCAGATTATTCGACGACCATTCGTGCACCCCCTCGTAAATCACGTCCATCGCTCAACAATTCCGCACCCACCCACCAACTTGCCGTCTTTACCGATTTTGACAACAGGGATCATGTTGTCGACCTCAGTAATGGTAAGATCATCATGCCCGAAGCGGAGGAACCAGACCAGCAGGAAGAATCCTCCGCGACGGCGGCGGAGCGGAAACAACGAGTTTTGAAAATGCTTCAAGCTCAAGGTGTCCCGGTGTTTCCCGGTTTGAAACCGACAGCTCCAGTCCGGAAGACCCAGATCTATCAACCCCAGCCAGCACCACCTGCTCCAGTTCCAGCTAGCTCCCCTCAGGGGGTGTCTCCAGCTCAAAGCCCGCCGGCTGCCGATGGCCATGTTGGCCCGACTCGGGCTTTTTACAAGCATCTAGAGAACCATCGGAAGTTTGACACTCTGAAGAACCTCGATTCCTGCGCCAAATGCCCCATCTGTAAACAGATGCTTCTCGAAATCGATCTACTCTCACGTCAACAAAAACAAGCTAGTTCCGGTCGCAGTCGTATCATCAACGATAAGATGTTCGAGCGTCCAGATTACGTCATCGAAGAAGAGGAGCCAGCCGAATTCGCCGACGACATTACGCCCACTACCGAAGCCCTTGATCGCTGGAATCTGTCCAAGTAAGTTTGATGCTTTACGTTACTCACACAGCTACCTTTACCCCGACCTTTTGCACACGCACTTGTTAACCTTTTATCACTTTGGTGATAAAGTTTGAACGCATGTACTTTCAGTCAGCATTACTGATACAAATGAAATTCATCGGAGGCCATCACCGTCTGGCTGTTCTAAATCCCGTGTGCCTAATCCTAGATACTATGTTTGCCTATATGTATACCGCCACAACACCAATTGCAACCAACTGATGACTTTAACCTGCTTCGTTAACATTTTAACATGCACTGTCTGTAATTCTTGTCCACACCCACGCACAATTATAAAATGTACTAACACTGCCAATTATCGTGTTTCAAACGCACTGCACAATCACAATGCACCAAGGACCTCTGTCATCATAATTGCATCACCCTCATAAGCACAATTAACACCTAGCAAGTTGTAAAAATCATATTTTCTGTGTCTTTCAGCAGTCCCGTGGGAGGCAGCCGTCCCTCGACAAGCGACGATGGCTACCAGTCCGAGAGTCAGCGTAATCAATACCAATCGATAAGCCCTGAAGTCAAACAGAACTTGGACTCGTTGCCGACGGCTCGGGCTCGCTATGATTGGCAGGGCAGTAACTCGCAGCAGCTCACAATTCGGTACGGAGAAACACTCCGTGTCACGAAATTAGGCCAAACATGGGTACAGTGTGCCAACAAGAATGGGCATATTGGATGGGTCCCATCCAGCCAGGTGTATCTCATGCCCTCGGGCTTCCTATAAAGAGTTATCGGATATGCATCGTTCAAAGTGAATTTGTAAAACGGTATTTTGAGTGTGAAATAAAAAGAGCAAAAATGAAATGCGAAAATGTCGAACACGTGCAAATGAAACAAAAAATTAAGCTGAAGGAAGAATTCATCAATTTTGAGCTTCCACCTCTGTCTTTTCCCTGTGTTTCTATTGCTCAAAACATAAATTGATATTAGTTTATAATAAATAACTCTCTCCATCTATTTAACAGTCAATACATTACTACCCAACTTTAAACCAATCAGCAATAACAAATCTTCAACGGAGAAGGCGGAAAATACCGAGGGCAGTATATCCCATGGCCAGCATGATGAACCCGAAACAAATGCCCGATACGTAGTCGTGGAAGTTGTTGTCGACATTTCTAATGAGTCTCGTGTAGTAGGAGGCGTTGGGTTCTGGCTTGGAGGGCTCGACCAGGACGACTAACTCGTTCGGAGCCGGAGCCGGCATCGGGATGACGGTATTTGGCGCCATCCTGAAATACTCAATCAGATGAGCCTCAAACTATGAATGTAAACTCGAATTTCAACCATATCCACGCGAGCACGCTTTAAAGAAACACAATTGAAACTGAAAAGCAAAACCAGAGCTTCCAATACAAGCGAACTTTTCAAAGAAGTGAGGGAAAAAGCTTGGTCACAGTGATCGACGATGCAAAAAGGAGCGAGAGACACGTCGCATCATGCAAATCCACCTCTCGACCCAACCTAGCCCTCATCGCTCTCGAACTTGAGGCTTTGTCCGAGGTTGAGTAAGAAGCTTTTTGACTTCAGGCCAAAACAATGCTGGACACACGCGCGTGAGAAGTGCACGCGTTCCAACAGCCTCCTTTCGATGCATCCTGGGGTGGTCGCGATCGTCGAGAGTGGAAGGAGGGAGTCTTTCAAGAAAAGCAAGCATGGGTGAGGAAGCGCGAGCACTGCGGGTCAGACTCGGCTTGCGGTGTCTCACAGGTTGGCGTTGTGTGACACCTGGGAAATGCGTTTTGCACCAAAACGTCGATTTTAATTTTATATATTTTTATCATCCGCTCTCCGTTTCTGCTGCCTGTTTTGTCTTTACAAAGCTAGCTGAGACTTTGAAAGGCTGTTTTGACCCCAAAAGAGAGGGTTTTTTGAACAATTTAGACCCAAAATCGAGTGCGCGAAAAAGGTGCGCTGACATGTCCCTCAGACTTTGGACTCGTTCTCGGCAATTTTCTTGTCAATCTACCTGTTTCTTTTTTCGTTCCTACTTAAAACAATCCGCTTTATCAAGTTACGAGATTAAATGGGGCAAAAACCTACAGTTTTTGCAAAAAATTAGGATTTTTTGTAAAGTTAGGTGATATTCAAGCATGTTGTTATATTACAGTATTCTAAACTCAGGTTTTGGGTATTTTCATAAGTCTTGCAATAAGGAAATCATGATGGGACCCAAAACGTATTCAAAAAGAGGAAGATGGGCTCTTTAAACTAGCTAAACGATCGATGTCTGAGACCACACTTGACAAGCCGCTTGTTCCTCACGGTATGCAATCCGGGACGGCTTAAACACGTGTTCCATAAAGAATACATCATTTTGCAACCTATTGCTCTTTATCAGGTTAGCTGTCGCCAGCCAGCGGCGCTGAAAGCTGCCCCCAAGTGGCACGGTGAGCCGGTCGACACTCACAAGAGTGAAAACGACACATGTTATATATAAATAATCAGTAATACATTCTGAATTATGATTCAAACATTAAAGAGCTACTTTCGGATAAGGGAGGCAGGTTTCTGGCGACTCTGTTTGTTGCGAAGGTGCACTCGACCCAGACATTCCACGCATCAAAGAAATGCTTACAGTTGCCATCCTGTGCTTTCCTTGTATTATGTATAGTCATATTCGCTAATATTAGATAATGTTTTATGATGTTGTATCTTATTCTAACCTTTTTAGCGAAATTTATATATAAAATTAAGTCATTTTACAAAAAAAACCGATTTTTTGCAAAAACTGTAGGTTTTTGCCCCATTTAATCTCGTAACTTGATAAAGCGGATTGTTTTAAGTAGGAACGAAGAAAGAAACAGGTAGATTGACAAGAACGTTGCCGAGAACGAGTCCAAAGTCTGAGGGACATGTCAGCGCACCTTTTTCGCGCACTCGATTTTGGGTCTAAATTGTTCAAAAAACCCTCTCTTTTGGGGTCAAAACAGCCTTTCAAAGTTTCAGCTAGCTTTGTAAGGACAAAACAGGCAGCAGAAACGGAGGCCGGATGATAAAAATATATAAAATTAAAATCGACGTTTTGGTGCAAAACGCATTTCCCAGGTGTCACACAACGCCAACCTGTGAGACAGGCTGACCCGCAGTGCGCGAGTCGACAGTCTACGTGCTTACTCGAGGTGTAGGTGCTTTTTTGGAACGGTTCTCAAACTTTTTTCGATCGAAGCGAGGTTTGCAAGTTATGCTGGAAAAGGAGCACTGTCTGACATAAGCCCGAAGTGCGTCCTTTTCCATCCACGCTTGAGCTAAACGCAATGTTAAAAGTGTTTTTATTGAACTGTTGCCCTGCACACCAATTTATAACATGCTTTTATTGCAAAAGACGACGTCATATTCACAACATTTTATTCATTTTCGTTGATCTGTGACTGTTATTACTGTGAAGCGTTTCACTGGTGTGAGTGCATTCTTTGGAGTTTCTCGGCGACAACACAAACATGGATGGAGGGCCAGTATATGCGCCAGGGTTAGTTGGAGGTGATGAATCGTTCGAGGCAATATTTCCAAATGCCATAGGGGCTTGTCGATTTGCAATGGTACTGAGAAGTGTGGCTGTCGTGGAACGGCCGACGATAGGCTTGATTTCATGAGGTTGTAAAATGCGCCGCCGTTGTCGCGGCATCTTTGAGCGTGCTTTTGCGTGGGAGTAAAACATGGCAAAGTTTGATACGATAACAGGCACTGGCAAGGCGATGGTAAGGACGCCCATTAACGCACAAAAGGCGCCGACGAGCATTCCGAGATGGGTTTGGGGGATCTAAAAATGGCTTTTAATACGCTATAAATATTCATAAGCATACCATATCCCCAAATCCAATTGTTGTAATGGTGATTAACGACCACCAAAGTCCAATCGGGATTGATTCAAACTGATTATTCGGGTTGTGACCCACGCGTTCCGCATAATAGACCAGAGATGCAAACATAATGATACCAAGAAGCACAAAGAAAACCAACAAAAGGAGTTCCTAAAATAAAACCATGTGTAATCTGTCATTTACTACTAATTAAATAAAAAAAACGCACTCTCATTGATGCTTTAAATGTCTGAATGAGAATTTTTAATCCAAGAGAGTGCTGAGTCAGCTTAAAAAGTCGCAGTATTCGAACTATAGAAAAGAACTCAAATGTATCTCGATTCCGACCGCTAAAAATACTGTCGAGAGCCCAATCTAAATAGAAAGAACATGTTGCCATGAAATCGATCACTGCCAACGGTTGTTTGACAAATGTAAGTTTCTTCGGTGCGAAGAAAAACCGAAACACTAGCTCGAAAGAAAACCACAAATTACAAACGAGTTCGACGTAAAAGAAGTGAGGGTGAGCTCTGAAACGGTGTTTTTCATTGTCACTTCCACTAGTCAATCCTTACCGAGTCGAATTTTTAACGACATGAATGTTTGGATGAGGGACAGTAGTATTGATGGACGAGTAATCGAAAACGGACAAATCTGGCACCCGAAAATACGGATGAGTCTTGAAACAAAAACATAAAATAGACACAAAGACAAAGAAGATTGACGTTGCCGAGAGTGCCTAAAAAGTTAGATTAATCCCGTAGCTTTGTACCAATTAGTTTCTTATTGGCCCCGAAAGTCCTATTTTTTGATAGAGTTTCGCCACCAAGCAAAAATGGAAAGCAAGTTTATTCAAAGCAAGGAAAACTGTAGCAACTATCAGTAAAATGGGGTTTGTTAAAAGCAAAAAAGAAAGCGAAGAAAAAAAGCGAGAAAAACCCGTAGAAATGAACAACAACGTGACGGTACACGGACGACTGTGACGCATCACAGTCGGATATTTCACACCGGTCATTTACTAAACATCGATAAACGTATGAATTGGACACAAATTGTTAATGTTTTACTTGACGTTGATATAACTCATCATGTTGGTGGTGGCCGGAGAACCCGCAACCGAAGCTACTGTGGCAGTCGTCGCGGTCGTTGAAGCTGCACACATGGTGGCACCATTTACATTAGTATTTGGACTCGTTGACACTGAAAGTGTATTCGGCTCTTTCTTATGATGTCCCGACATATGGAAGAACGCTGCCAATTGGGATGAGGCGCTGGAAGCCTTGTGTTGAGGGGGCTGCATGAGCCTGGTGGCTGGGGTCGATTTGTCTTGATCGTCGTCGGTCGGGATCATACTGTCTGATTTGCCGCGATATTTGGACTGTTTCATTAGAGATGGTACTTTCACTTCATGTGCCTGCAAAACCACTGCTGATCGACATTGTTTCATAAAGTCATTCTATCAAACCTGCAAAACCCTTCGCCTTTTCTTCGGCAACTTAGCCCTTGCCTGGCTGTGAGAATATAGATTCGAAAAATTGGCCACAATAACGGGCACCGGCAATGCGATCGTAAGTACTCCCATTAATGCGCACAATGAACCCACAAGCATACCAGGGTAGGTTCTAGGTACCTGAAAATGAAATCCAATTTTTATAGGCTTATTTTCCTCCATATAACCACATTCCCACATTGGCAAAGCTCATAAACCCGACCAGCTTTTCGTTAATAGCTTATTTTCATTTAAAAGCTTTGTGGTTCCAGTTGCAGACTTACCATATCCCCAAAGCCTACTGTACAAATAGTAACTAGACTAAACCATAGTCCTGCTGGTATTGACGTAAACTGGTTGTTTGGATTATTTTCAATACGTTCGGCATAATAGACCAGGGCCGCAAAAGTGACTATAGCCAGGGCGACGAAGAAGACTAATAGGAGTAATTCTTCGGCGGAGTTCTGAAAATTAGAAAATATATTAGGTTTTTGGGCGTTTCGGTCTTACCTTGAAAGTTTGGATGATAATCTTCAGCCCAGCAAAGTGCTTTGTCAACTTAAACAGACGCAAAATGCAAATAATAGACAAAAAATCGATGGTGTCCGAATGCCCTGAAAACATTAACTTGCAATTTTAGTAATTTAATTACATTTTGTAAAGAAATAACTGACATTTGTTACTTTGCGACACTAAATCCGACGTAATCCAATCCAGATAAAACGACCCAGTTGCCATTAAGTCAATAATCGTTAACGGTGATCGGAAAAACTTCCTCAAAGACGGAGCAAAAAGTGTTCTCATGAGCAATTCAAAAGTGAAATAAATGTTGCAGACTAAATCAACGTAGAAAAAGTTGGGATGCGGCACTGTGAACTGCTTAAACGCAGCAATAGAACCGCCATAGGCAATGTCTCCGTCGACTAACTGCTTATGAGAAGCATCATAGCTGACTGAAGAATTGTGAATTTTCACTTGAAAAGGGAACAGTCAGCAGTTATTGGCAAAAACCGACCCACAGACAGGTCGAGAACGCGATTGACTTACCTGTAATACTCGGAATTCGAAAGGTTTGATGGGTTTTGAGCACAAATGAAACAATATTTGCGATGATGAAGAAAACAGACATGTAGGAGATACACTGAAATAAAATGCAAAAATGTGAGCATGTAAGCGGAGGAAAACTGTCAAGCTGAATGCAAAAAGTTAATAACACTAAAGCTTTTTAAATGCAATAATTACAATAGCATAAGCAAACTTGTAAGCGTTAATAAATTGCAAACATGACAGCGAAACTCATGGTGGTTTTACAATGTGATTTGTGAAACGGAACATATAAAGTTCTAATTCCATTCTAATAGTGCCTTTAAAGTGATTTGACGACACCTACCCGTGCATAGTCAGACGACCAAGGCTCGTCGAAAAGTGCCCAAGCTTTTGGTTTAAATTGTTGCCATCGGGACAAGTTGCCGGAGAAGTAATCGTCTTCCCAGCCAAACTTCTTTGCGACTTCTTCCTGCGTGGGTGGGTCCGAGTCAAGGTCCAGGTTTTCAATTACTTGGAGGGTTTCTTGTGTATCCCTGGAAGACACAAATATATACAATTTGTTTTTCCGTGTTTATTGTTATCATGCCAAAATCACCTGTGGGATGTATATGTCATCCAGCAGCAGGGCTCGACTTGGTTAGCATCAAGTCCCCAAAATTCGAGTTCTTCTTCAAACAAGGGACCGCAGACATCTGAAATATGTCAAAAAATGCCATTCAAAATGGTCAGCAAACAGAGTGTGCTTTCTATGGCACTTTTTGCAGAAAGACCAAAAACGACAAATGTTTGCAGTTTTTAAATATTGCCTTTCGAACGGACTTTTACGACTTTTAAAAGTCATTTAAATGTCAGACAATGCATGTCGTTCGGACTTAATTAAACAAACACCTACTTGTGGGGTAATGCAATTTTCCAGTGCGATAGTAGTTTAGAATCATAGAGAATACGCCCGGATGCCGATCGAAGAAATATTCATTTAGAACGGGATCATAGTTAGCCAAGTTTGGAGTCAATCGGCTCAATCTCGTTGCGGGAATCTTTTTCAGAACATGCGTGTATGTCTCATGCCGAATGCCGCCGACATTGAGAATAACGCGGTGTTCCGAGTCCATCCACGACTGTAATTGATGTAATTGGTTGAGATGGCTCGCAGGAATGCTACTATTGTCAGACAATTTAGTCGAAAGCCCGACCGAGATGATACATAAAGATGCCCCCAAACAAGGAGATGTAACACAGGGGACAGCTTTTCGTTATACCACGAACACAAAGACAGAATGGCCGATGTATAAAAAGCAAAGAGTACTTCAAAAATGCTGCTCCTAGGCTTGAGTCTTTTTGTTAAACGTCCACAAACTCTATTCAATTTCCGGTTGTCGGTGGCAAGTAAAACTATCGACACGGCAATGCAATCGGAAAGCGGTCATTTTTCGTTACTACTAGTCAGAATTAAAAAAGTGACAGTGTGACAGCGGATTAGACTTTTGAGTCGACCTGACATATATGGTTAACATAACGAACTCGCCCTTCAAATTCGGGACATGGTTATTTTTTGAAAGGAAAAACCAAAAGATTTCCATTACACTCTGTGCTTCACGTCAACCCGGTTAAGTGATGCTTATAGGATGAAAAAAAATTAGATTCAAAACAATTAGAACAAACTCAATTTTTCTTGAAACGAAGCGACAGAAGCAAAGGGATGCGAAAAGGCACAAAACAAGGGCCCTAAGGAACTCAAGCTTTGCCGATGGCTCTTCTTTTTTTGGCAGTGCTCAATAGTACCGGAAGACATGCTTGAAAGTACGGATTTTGGTAGTCAAAAACTGAAGGGAGGACTAATGTCAAAAAGACACCTGGGAAATTGGCAATGTTATTAAGGGCGGAGCAGCGAGCGCAATGAGGGCGGGCTGGTACAAAGCCCTGCTTTTCGACCGCAGGCCAAGACAAAAAATGCGATTACGCGAGGGCCAAGTAGGCGAATGACGACGCTTCTATCAAAATTGCTCTAAGCTTAAAGTGTCGACGTCCGGTAAGGACACCCTGTGGTATAGCGATCTGCAACGAAAACACAACCTCAGAGAAACAGAACAACAGTGAAACAGGAAGAGAATACAACAATCTGGAACATGTCACAACGAGAGCGTAAATGCGGTCACCAATAACGGCTAAGGCATCGGCCGAGGCTTCAGAATGGTTCCTGGAGCCGAGCCACGTAGCTTGTAGACAAAAACTGACGGAATAGAAGAGGTACTCTTTCCAATTGTGGAAACGGTACCAAAGCTGTTTTAAAGTGGTGGTGACAATTGTGCCATAAGTAAGTGTGCCGATTTTGCACTCGATGAAAGCATTTGGGATCTTCTTTGCCAGAGGACTGGGCGCGGCAGAAGAGGCGCGAGCAGGAGTCACTTCAGTGAATTATTCAGGTGGAGAAAAAACAGCCGGCCCGCCTTGCTAACTAGTTACGCGTGAAATCCGAGAAGAACTCGGGAATGCCTTCAAAAAGTTGTCTGCGTGATCAGCATGGCAAAACAGCCTTCCGTGTTGTGTGGATTAAGTTGCAACAGTGACACAAACTACTTTGCCAAACTTACAAACAAACAAATAGTATTAACGGCGAGCGACGCCCTGCTGGTCAAAGACATTGCCAATTGTCTTCGGACAACTCCTCAAAACAAAAAAACAATCACATTTTGTGGAGAGCATGTATGGCACATGGAAGAATTAGGAGTATGTAGTGTTTAAAATAAATTAGCCTTCGCAAAGCGTCGATCTCGACAATGGCGAATGGCCCTTTTAAGACTCAATTTTTCAGCTGCCTAAAAGGTTGCCGACTCAACTACGAACGACCCGCCAAATAATAAACATAATCAATGGTTCGCCCAGATGGGCTAAAATGACTCGTCGGGGTCGGCTTACTGAAGAGCAAGCGACCTAATGTACGACTATCACCGAGAGTGAAATATCCCTGGCAGACGACCTCGACGTGTGCAAGCTTGCTGTCATATTGTGTTGTTCAGTTCCGCCCTCGGATGGCATTAGGAACCGTCTTAGGGATAAGAAGCTTCAACATGTCTGAAACCCCCGAAAAAAGGCTTAGGAGGCCCTCTGAAGCATGACCGCTGTTGAATGAAGCCTATTAATGGGATGTCCCAGCTGACTCTACATTTGCATGCATTTGTAATAGAGTTCGCGGCCCCTGCCAGATATTCCGCCCGGTAATGGATCTGCACTCAACCATTATCTCCTGACATGCTCAATTGCATTCCCTTATTCAGACATTCCGATGTTGTAACGCCGACTGAGGTTCGGGAAATTGCGTGTTCCATCCATTGTGATGCAAAAGTGTAACCGTGTTAGCTGCCGGGGATTACATTTACCGAGATATCGGTTACACCTTCACTATTCAACAAATAATGTCGTCAGAATGAAATATTTAAACGTTCTAATTGCAAATTCTGCACCAACAAAAGGCGTCGAGTAAAGTGAAAAATACGGAACTGCCAAAAGTTCCTGGACCATAACAGAAGGTCATTTTATGAAATCATCTCGATAAACTAAACATGCCCTATAAACAATGCCAATGCAAACAAAAAGCATCTGGCATATCATGCTATCAAAAGAAGACATCTCATAACGTTGTTATATCCGTATATCCGCCGTAAATCTTGAAATCAATGGGCTATGAATGACTGTTTGGATGTTTGAATGGCGTAAAAGTAAGTTTGACGTAGGAAGATGAAATGATTGACAATGTGGGCTGATTTTTTTTAAAAGTATTTCAAGCGGGGTCTGTGATGTTAATTTAGCTGTCGAAATTGACAATAAAGCAACAAATCTTGCGAAATAGAAGACAAACACCATTTGAAGTGCAAAAGCCATCGTTAAAATGACGATTACCCCAACGGAAACCCGAGAATCGTGAAATCAAATCTCAAAAATAGCATCGAAAGTTAAATAAACCACCAGAAAGTTGTTCCAAGACAGTTCCAAAGCGCATCAGAAAAAATCGCGTTCACGAAGGAAAGTGTTCAACGAACACACAGATTCAACAACTTGAACTCACCGGTTTCCTCGATTCCATTGAAACATTATCCAAATAAGCTCGCGAAGAAAACTTTCTATCATATCGTGTGAATCCCATGTCCATCGAGGGTTGACGCCCGATGCGATCAACGGACCCCAGTCTCGGCATGGCTGCACGTTCATGAAAGTGTTCGCCAGTGGTTGGGGTGGCACTGGTTTGTCGGAGTACGCCGGGAGAGGTGGTTAGCGGATTTGACATAAAGCTCATCGAACCTGAGGATGGCTCGTCGACTTGTACTGGAAAAAAAATGAAATTTAGGAGTTGCCTCAAAGCGGATATCCGTCTGAAATTTTATACTTTAATGTCGCGGGCCAAACTGCAAAACTTTCTTTTTTGTTTTGTTTTTCGAAAAGAATACAGTTGCATCAGATTTAGGACGGATATTGCAAACTCGACATTACTGACTAGAAGAATCACAATCACGGATATGACAAGTATGTCGCAAAGTATCCATTAATTGACGTAATCGGGTATAGAAATTTCCAGAAATGACAGAATGCGTATACTAGGCTTCAAAGTCGGCAATTTAACAGCTATTAAGAAGTAAAACAGTGCCGTCTTTGCAGGCGTGAAGAAGCAATCGTGGCGTATGACTATTTACCCAAGTGTGCCGTCATCGTCATTAAGAACGACCACGACGGCAACCCCATGGCCACAAGGAGAAAGGACAATCGTAGACACTTACTCGTCGGCAACGGGCGCCATGCCGGTGCTGTCGACGTGCGCATGACGGCAGACATGTTTGGACCCTCAAGTTTCTGGAACAGAAATTGCGATGCGTATTCTTCACAGATTTCTTTTTTAGACACAAAATGAAATGCGTGTAACAACGTTTATAACAAACGCGCGTATGAATTGAGACAACCTCTTTCGGGACACGGCAGACATGTCGACACAGGAAGAAGGCATAAAAACTCGACAATAGGTTGCTCTTTTCAAAAAACACATTCTAACGGGTTGTTCACTTCGTCAAATTTCAAATTTTACGCGACGGAAATGCGCTTCCGGGACGTACTCACACACATCGCGATTCGAAACAACAGAATCCTATCAGAAAGTATCGAGAAGTAAAAACAAAAGTAAGGAATTTGTACATTTTGGGTTACTGATATGGCATACTGTGCCATTTTAGACCTCACGTAGAGTCCTACTGCTCATTGTTTGCTAAGCAAGAGCACGGAAAATTGCATTTTCAAACCCGGCATTCGACTCCGGTTCGCATCGTCGACTTCGGGTCGGTCGAACTGAGAATTCTGTCACTTAACGACTGCCGTCATACTGAAGAAGAGAGTGTTGAGTCAATTTAGGCCCCCACAAGATTGCTACATTGAGCGTAGCACAAACAGGCGTAAAGATTACGTTCACATGTAATCAGTGACACACCGTATTTTTATTTTTGCAATGCAGGATACAAGTAAAAGCAGTTTTTGCCGACAATGTTAAAAGAATAGTGCAAACTGTGAGCGTTTGGCACTTTTGCATCAGACAAATGTGCTAGCGTTGCCCGGAGGAGATTCCAGCTATGACATTCAAGTACGGATATGCTTGGCAACAAGCGGCAGACACAATAATCCAGGCGCCGCTGTGTGGATTAGCACCAGGAAATAGTGTTTCTAGTATTTACAAACGGTGTGTACCCTGAACTTACTAGTGGCCATCGGCAGACATCCTGAGGAAGCGACTTGAATATTGTATTTTTCGCAGATTTGAATACAAAAACAAGAAAAGTATAATGAAAACAAAATAACAAACAACATCATTACAAAAAGCACTATAATTTTTGTTTATTTGGTAAGTACGCAGAAAACACAGGTTTCGATCAAGTATCGGTTATTTTCATTAAATTTTCATAAATGTTGGGAAAATGTTATACTTGTTTTCGACATATTATGATGTAACGCATCTTTTTTCTGTTTTATTATGGTTTAATACCCTTATATTTTTAAACAAATCATAACTCATGTCATACATGTTACAATGTCGGGGTTACTAACTCATCGGTAAGCAACACACAATATTATTGATTCCAATGGAGGCCTTGCGCCACGCGTCCTTGCTCATCGCAAGCTTGTTGAGTGTCGACCATATCTACTTTGGTTGAGGTATTATAATCTTACCAGTTTTGTTAAAACATTTAAATTTATAGTTTACTGGCTTTCACTTGACTTTGACTATTATGCCATTCATTGAAAACGACAACCTTCCGTTGTCATCCATACATGATGGATTTAAATCCCGACTAGTTCAGCTTGCTCCATCCGTTATATTGCCTAAACTTACCGCTACATGTCTCGACATTCGAAGCCTCTGCCTTCAACGCCATAAGGTACACCATTACCTTTTCATCACTGACAACCAGAAAGTTTACGATGCCGCATTAGCCGATATCTACGACAATTACCTTAAATCTATTTCCAACTTTTATACAATCTTTAAAAGTACGAGGTACATGTTTGACGGTCCTGTCACTTTTGATCCCAGGTGGGATTCTGTCGTTCACGTGGATGCGCTTGAGTTAAAGAGACCCCTTTACATCGAAGAAACACTTATTCTCCATTGTAAAGATGTCGAAACATATGCAAAAGTGATTCCACTTATTTCCGGGCGCTACAACAGAGTTGTAATGTACGGCGTAATCACCTGGGATCAATTTAAAAAGTTATTACACGGCAGCGTAAACCAGGTCCGCATAGAGGGGCGAATAAGCGTTAATCCATTAGATTATGACGATGTTGTTGATTTTATTCAAAGGTTCTGTCATGGATTTATGTATAAGTAAGTTGCATTTTAGTTTTTACTTTATTAAGCTTCGAATTGTCTTCTAGATTCTCGTTCCACGACCAGTGCTTCAACCAGTTGCTAATGCAAAGACTGATAAGAGCTTGCAACCATCACGAATCTCATAAACTAGTACGATTTTTCAGTCCTCATACACATTTCATTCACAAAAATTATCGTATATGCTTTTTCCCCCTCTCAATTCTCCTTTTCGTCGCTAATTTAATGTTTTTTATCGTAGCTGAATTTTATTACTACAATCTCTATTATTCCTCCAATGATGAAGTTTCTTTGTTCGAATATCTTGCTAATTTGTTACTTTTTATGACAGTTTTCCAAGTATTAAATGCCCATTTCAGTTTAGCTTTTAATTTTTGCCGAAATCCAAATGACAGGGATGTAATTAGTAATAATGTTGAATAATAAAAAGAAAATCGCGTAATTACAACCACAAAATAGCTTTAAAATACGTTCAATTGGCATCCTAAATAAAATAAACTTGCTGCCAAGCGTTAAAAACAGCAAAGCAAATTTGCGACGGCAACCTGATGAGTCTCATACAAAAGGAATTTACCAAAACTCATCATCACTTTCACTCAACTATTGCTATGTAACCCGAAGTAAAATTTTGTTATACGCATATCACGATTATCGCTATCGTAATGTTGTCAGTTATGACCAGGTGCGATGGCCGCGAATACACATAATAATCCAAGTAAGACACAAAGGTTGAAAGAATAAGAGAAATAGATTCAGAAATGGAAAAAACTTACAATCGGATTGAGGAACACCTGGAGGCGGACCAGTGCGGTTCATAAACGCGGTCCGTTCGTCGAGCAGTAAGGAGAAAACGCCTTGGTTGCCAAACGAGAAAAAAACGATCAGTGAGCACTGCATGTGGCAGGATTACGCCCTGAACACGCTGAGCATTCTTTCCCACGCGGTTTCAGGGCTGGAAACAGGCTGAGAATGGGCAAACTGATCGACTGGGATAAGTAAATTAAACTTATAAAAATTCAATGACCAATTAGCCTTAATTCGTAACTGAAAAGACTGCAAAAGAGTCCACATCGCCGATGAGTTTCCCGAACTGCAAGAGAGAGCACTGTCAATAGTGTGAACTTCGACGCACAAGGCCAAGGATTGAAACAGCTTTCAGAAACCCTTATTTGTTGCCTTGTCTTTTACAGTTTCTACCTCTCTGCACCTGAGCATTGCCTGGGTGACCCATCTGCTGTTTCTGTATCGCCAGATCGCGAAATGGCAGATCGTGCCAAGCGCAAGTTGGACGAGTTCACGCCGACTGGCGACAGCTCTGTGAGCAAGCATGCGCGCAAAATGAGCGAGTTGAAACCGTCGGGTAAGCCTTGTTTTTATATATTTGCCAGCTGCCGTGCCGTTATCATTACTCCATGCGTTTCAGATGATGCCCCGATGCCGTTGTCAGATTTGAGCTCCTTCTTCAATGCTCCCAGCGACCAGGCAACCGGCTTTGTCTTCAATGTTTCGGCCCTCAACAGCTTCAATCTTAACGCTGTCTCCGTCAGCGAATTTCCGGCATTCAACCATGTTCCTCAGCCCGATGCTTCCCCAAATGACGAAGATTATCAGGCAAAGACCGAAGCGATCTTGAAGTACTTTGAGCAGGTCATGACTGGCCCGACCATGGCAATGGCGATGAAGCAAAATGTCTTCTTGTGAGTTGCTCGAAATTTCAGTCTGTTTATATATAAAATTACTTTCAGAACTGTCGAGTTGAGCAAGCAGCTTGATCAGATGCTCAAAGTGAAAGAATCCGGCAATGAAATCCGAGAGAAAACGCGTTCGTTGTTTGATTTCGTCCTTCAATTGAACATTGACCATGCCCCCGATTTCAGCCTTGTCCCTCCTTCGAAACAAGCGTCGTGAGCAGCGCGCCTTGATTCAGCGGATGACCCAGAATCTCAACAAGGCTAAAAAGATGTTGGAAACCATTTACGAGGACTGTAATGAATAAGCGCTTGAAGAGTTAGCCACGGTCTACGAGCAGTGCCAGCAAGCCTCGGACAACTTGACCATCAAGGCGGGCGAACTTGAATGCGCTATTCAGTCGGTCTTTTCTGACTTCAAAATGGCCGTGGCTAAGTTCAATGCGGAAGAGGCCGAAGCTAACCGTAAGTTATTTAACATTGCTTTAATTTCTCATAAAATTGCTTGTCTTTGCAGGCGTCGAAACCGCTGAATGGGAACACGATGTCGAGATGTCCACCGATCCGGCAAATCCTGTCACAGAAATGACCATGCGCTTTGAACGCCTGCAGTTGAATCGCGAGGCAGATGAGAACGAGAAAAAGGTCCGTCAATGGAAGCCACTAACTTTAAACCCAAGCAAATGATAACAATTTTAGGCCGACGAGCTCATCAAAGCCACCAAAGAGATCCAGTACCAGCGGTGTCGTGAACTCGAGCAGGAAGTTGCCGAACAGATTGACGTGAGTCCTCCTTCAGATGCGACGACAACCTCTAACTTTGGTGTTTTCAGTTGGACGACAGCTTCGCGTGTCATCATGACTGCAACATCTTCGGGATGCAACGGTCGTTGCACCTGAAATCGGTCTTTTCCATGTATAAGAAGAAGCTGAAGATTGCTCGGAAGATGGTTGCCGATATGGCTGCAGCTGAAGCCGCCGAGGAGGCCGAAGCGGAAGCCGCCGATGAGGTCGCGGTTGACGCCGAGGAGGCCGCAGCTGAAGCCGCCGCCAATCTTGAGTAGTTCACGCTCCATCTCTTTGGCCATACACGTCAATTGTCAATTGCCTTTGATAATTGTTTGTTGTTGTTAGATGTCAAAGATAGTGTAAAAGTAGTGTTAAATGATAAAACAGTATAACAATTAAACTTTATTTCCGCTCTAACATCGGTGGCAAGCACCAAATTACCATCCAAACAAAGAACAAACAACACAGCCTTAAAGAATACCCAACTCCTTCTTCAGTTCAACTGGTTTAGACGATACCAAAATCCTCCATGAACAATTTTGTAAGCAAGAAATGCTTGCGTGTCTCCTTCCGGTAGTAGAAGTCGCAAACCTCAACGGAATCCTTCGTGATGCGGCTGGCAAAGACTTCCTTGCCGGTGAAGTCAACGCCCACTTCGAATTGCCGTACACCGGGAATTTGTTGGAGGATGACGATAGCTTCTTCAAAAGTCGCTGCAGACTCGATGTCGACTTTATGCCGCTCCATGTGGCTGATGTATCCGATCAGCATGTTCTGAAACGACAAACTGGAAAACTGTAAACGTTAGTTAAAGTAATGAACCACACCTGTTTTGACGGAATGCAGACCGGAGCGCCAAGTTTCAAGATGCCGATGTTAATCTTGACGACGCCTATGATCGGGTCGGTTGCGCGGGCAACCTGCGTGAAACTGAAGCTACATGGGAAAGTTGCCAACCATCGGGTCTCGATGCGGCGTTGGGTGATGAGCTCGTCGCGATAGCTGATGAAGCTGTCTTCCAGCTCTTTGAGGTTGCTCGACTTGATGACCTTCACCTTGACTTGATTGGCAAAGCGTTTAACTTTGCGGTGGACGGTTACGTCGAGGGCCAGCAAACAGGCGAATTCCGCGGTCGTGATGATGGCAGCTTTCTGGACATCCGACTTGGCGACCGAGCCAAGGGCGCAACCGGAGACACAAATGCGATGTTGCTTTTCCAAAAAGGCCTTCAATTCCATCACATGGGCTATGCTGCTGCCCTGGATGTAAACGTTGAGAAGGTCGGCCTTTCTGGGAAGCTTGGCCTGCTCGGCTTGCGCAGTTGCCTGAAATGGAAAAACTTTAATTTCAAAGATTGAAAGACAGAAAGTACAACAAAAAGAAGGACGGTTAAATCTAAAAAATAGATTTAAAAATGGAAAAAACTTACAACTGGATTATCTACGTCAGCGATACCTGGAGGCGGTTTAGGGCTGTTCATCATAGCGGTCCAGCCATCGAGCAGCAATGTCAAAACGGTTTGGTTGGCATCCTGGGCGGAGGACATGGCAGCACCTGTAAATAGAAGGTTGAAAAGACGCAAAATCAAAAATAGAAACGCGGTACGACATTTCATCAACCATTCGTTGCGAAACGTAGCGAAAAAACGAGAAAAAAGCGATCACTGAGCAATGCCTGTGGCAGGGCCGCGCAGTGTTCAAGCCCAGAACGCGCTCAGCGTTCTTTTCCACGATGTTCGAGAGCTGGAAGTAGGCTGAGAATGAGGAAACTGATAGACAGGGAGGGCGAATTTGCATCACGAACAAGCAACGACAACGTCAGCCTTATTTCGTAACCGAAAAGACTGCAAAAAAGTCCACATCGCCGATGGGTTTCCCGAACTGCAAGAGAGAGCACTGTCAATAGTGTGAACTTCGACGCACAAGGCCAAGGCTTGAGGCAGCTTTTTCAACCCCATATTCGTCGCTTTGTCTTTTACAGGTTTTATCTCTCTGCCTCTTGGTATTGTCTGTGTGATCCATCTGTCGTGTGTGTATCGCCAGATCGCGAAATGGCAGATCGTGCCAAGCGCAAGTTGGACGAGTTCACGCCGACTGGCGACAGCTCTGTTAGCAAGCATGCGCGCAAAATGAGCGAGTTGAAACCGTCGGGTAAGTCTAGTTTTTATATATGCGCCAGCTGCCGTGCCGTTATCATTACCTCATGCGTTTCAGATGATGCCCCGATGCCATTGTCAAGTTTGAGCCCATTCTTCAATGCTCCCATCGATCAAACAACTGGCTTTGCCTTCAACGTCTCGGTCCTCAACAGCTCCAATCTCAACGCCGCCTCCATCAGCAAGTTTCCGGCATTCAACCATGTTCCTCAGCCCGATGCTTCCCCAAATGACCAAGAATATCAGGCAAAGACCGAAGCGATCTTGAAGTACTTCGAGCCTGTCATGACTGGCCCGACCATGGCAATTGCGATGAAGCAAAATGTCTTCTTGTGAGTTGCTCGAAATTTCAGTCTGTTTATATATAAAATTACTTTCAGAACTGTCGAGTTGAGCAAGCAGCTTGATCAGATGCTCAAAGTGAAAGAATCCGGTGATGAAATCCGAGAAAAAACGCGTTCGTTGTTCACTTTTGCCTTTCAATTGAACATTGACCACGCCCATGATTTCAGCTTTGCTCCTCATCCGAAACAAGCGCCGTGAGCAGCGCGCCTTGATCCAGCGGATGACCCAGAATCTCAACAAGTCTAAAAAGTTATTGGAAACGATCTACGAGGACTGTAATGAAGAAGCGCTTGAAGAGATGGCCATGGCCTATGAGCAGTGCCAGCAAGCCTCGGACAACTTGACCATCAAAGCGGGCGAACTCGAATGTGCTGTTCAGTCGGTCTTTTCTGACTTTAAAATGGCCGTGGCTAAGTTCAATGCGGAAGAGGCCGAAGCTAACCGTAAGTTATTCTACATTGCTTTTATTTCTCATGAAATTGCGTGTCTTTGCAGGCGTCGAAACCTCTGAATGGGAACTCGATGTCGAGATGTCCACCGATCCGACTAATCCTGTCACAGAAATGACCATGCGCTTTGAACGCCTGCAGTTGAATCGTGAGGCAGATGACAACGAGAAAAAGGTCCGTCAATGGAAGCCATTAACTTTGAACCCAAGCAAATGATAATAATTTCAGGCCGACGAGCTCATCAAAGCCACCAAAGAGATCCAGTACCAGCGGTGTCGTGAACTCGAGCAGGAAGTTGCCGAACAGATTGACGTGAGTCCTACTTTAGATGCGACGACAACCCCTAATTTCGGTGTTTTTAGCTGGACGACAGCTTCGCGTGTCATCATGACTGCAACATCTTCGGGATGCAACGGTCGTTGCACCTGAAATCGGTGTTTTCCATGTATAAGAAGAAGCTGAAGATTGCTCGGAAGATAGATGCCGACATGGCCGCAGCTGAAGCCGCCGAGATGGCCGCAGTTGACGCCGAGGAGGTCGCAGCGGAAGCCGTCGAGGAGGCCGCAGCTGAAGCCGCCGCTAATCTTGAGTAGTTCACACTCCATCTCTTTGGCCATACACGTCAATTGTCTTCGATAATTGTTTGTTGTTGTTAGATGTCAAAGATAGTGTAAAAGTTAAATAGTAAAACAGTCGTAACAATTAAACTTTATTTCCGCTCTAACATCGGTGGCAAGCACCAAATTACCATCCAAACAAAGAACAAACAACACCGCCTTAAAGAATACCCAACTCCTTCTTCAGTTCAACAATGAGCTGCCAGTCTTGCTGGCCCAGATCATCACGGAAGTGTGTTTTGCAGACGTCGATGGATTCGCGGGTAATGCGACTGACGAGGTCGTCTTTGTCGGTGAAATGACGGCCATAGAGTTTGGGGGCTTCTCCGGTCGTGTTCTCGATCTTGATGCATACTTCTTCTCCAGATTTGGCAAGGTCCACAACTTCGTGGTTACGTTCGATGGAGGAGATGGTTCCGATGAAGAGCTTCTGAAAAGATAAGTTTACAAACTGTAATTAACTATAGTTAAAAGAGTGAAACAAACCTCTTTGGTGGGCACACAAATGGGGGTTCCCTTCTTCAGCTGACCCTTCACGATGGTGACACCACAAACAATCGGATTACGGGCGTTGAAGACGTTCTGGGGCATAATCCTCAGCCGGCAGGGGAAGATGGCCAGATGCTCGTTGTCGCGACGACGCTTGAGGCGCAACTCTTCGCGGTAGTTGATGAAGTTGTCTTGGAGATGGTAGATAATGTTGGCTTGGAAGATGCGAACGTTTTCGCGATCGGCAAACTGTTGGACATCACGATCGACAGGCACATCGAAGGCAAGAATACAGGCAAATTCGGCGTTCCTGTCAAGCATGGCAGCAGCCTTCTGGACGTCCTTCTTGTGAACAGGGCCGATGTTGACGTTGGAGTAGGGGATCTTCTGCGACTTCAAGAACTCGAGCAGAGCCTCCAATGAACCGAGTGTACTGGCTTGGACGTAGACGCCTTCGGGCTTCTTCTTGATGGATGTGAGCGCCTTCTCAAGCTGCTTCTGTGCATCGGCCTTCAGAACTTCCAGCTCATCGGAACGACGGCAGACAAACAACGGCAAGCCAGCGACAACATTGTCGAGACCTTTGGCAAGAACTTTGACGCCCTGAGCGCCCTGGATGGAAGCGTAATGCTCGTAATCACCCTTGACACGGATTTCACGCAACGGGGCTGGCATCAACAAATCACGGATTTCAGAACAGATCGGTCCTTCGGTACCCGTAAGAACGATAATGTCACCGCGTTTGAGAGTGCCGTTGAGCAGAATGACGTCGACGGTGGTGCCCAGGCCGGGAAGAGAGCGGACTTCCATGACGGTACAGTCGAGCTCGGTGCAGAAGGCGAGACGTTCGGCCAGCTTGTCCTGCGAATAGTCGACAATGTAAGCCAGAAGGTTGCCAATACCATCACCAAGGAAGGCGGATGTCGGGACAATGCTGACATATTCATTGACGTTCTTGTTTTGGTTGGACAGCGCGACGTTGACACCATTCTCAGCGAACTCGGTGACAATCTTGTCGTAGCGTTCCTTGAACTCCAACTGGACGTTGTTGCTCTGGGCCTTGAGGTGCTGGTAGATGTCCTTCTGCGGGTTGGATTCGTAGCCGTACAGACGATCGACCTTGTTCAAAGCGATGACGAAAGGCGTTCCGCGTTTCAGCAACAACTTGAGCGATTCAATGGTCTGCGGCTCCAAACCGTGCATGATGTCGACGACGAGGATGGCAACATCGCAAAGGGAAGAACCACGGGAGCGGAGGTTGGCGAAACTTTCGTGACCAGGTGTGTCGATGATGAGGAAGCCAGGGATTTTGACGTTGTCGGGATCAAAGTTGCGGGCTTTACGGCAGCGTTCCTTGAGAGCCTCGGCAGGCACACGAGTAGCACCGATCTGCTGGGTAATACCACCGGCTTCACCTAGTTGGACATTGGTGCGACGGATGGTGTCAAGCATCTTCGTCTTGCCAGTATCGACGTGACCAAGGACGCAAATGACGGGAGCACGAAGAACATCGAAGTTGCGACTAGCCATGGCTGCTTCGCGACGCTTAGCAATGCGCTTGTGAATCTTGACAGCGATATCTTCGTCGTCATCGGAAGACTCGCTAGAGGAAGATTCAGAGGACTCCTCTTCTTCATCCGAGGACTCATCGGAAGAGCTATCATCATCGTCGCCATCGTCGGGGTCGCCACCCTCGGCAGCAGCAGGGGCTCCCTTCTTGGCAGCAGGCTTTGCGGGCTCAGGTTCGGGTTCATCGGCCATGATCTCCCAATCGTCGAGGACTTCGGGTTCAGCGGCAGGCTGTTCAACGACTTCCGGAGCGGGTTCTTCGACTGGTGGCGGCGGCGGCGTAGGCGTGGCAGGGGCGGACTCCTCAGGCTTGGCAGCGGCCTTTGGCTGTTGCTTGCCCTTTTTCGGCTTGCCGTAGTTGGGGCGCTTAGTGGGAGCGGCGGTAGGATCACGGTCAGGGACGACGTCTAAATTTAAACAATGAAATCAGGACTATTTGGAGCGCAAGAAAAACATACGTCCACTGGCACGATAACGTTCAAGCGCAATCTTGTTTCGACGAGCCTCCGCAGGCGTGATGTAAGTTCCAGCAGCCTTCTGAGCCGCAATTTCAGCTTCACGCTGCTTCTTTGTCTGTTCCTTCTTGGCAGCTTGAATGCGGGCTTCTTCTTCCAATCGCTTTTCTTCCTCTTCGATGCGCTTCTTCTCTTCCTCGATGAGTTGCTTTTGCAGAGCTTCTTCCTCTTCGCGCAAACGCTGGGCTTCAAGCAAGGCGGCAATCTTCTTGTTACGCGGCTTCTTGGGCTCCTCTTCCTTCTTTTCCTTCTGAGCAGGGGCTTCTGGGGCGGCAGAACCTTCCTTGGCAGCTTCCTTTTCTTTCTCCTTCTTCTTCTTGCGCTTTTCAGCACGCTTCTTGCGTTTAGCTTCCTCGGCTTCATCGAGAACAGCTCCGGTACCTTCGCCTTCACCTTCTTCACCCTCGGCGTCTTCGAGTTCTGGCGCGGGTGGGGCAGCAACTGTTTCCTCGACGACGGGGACTTCGTCTTCTTCTGCAGCCTTGCCCTGAAAATATATCAGGTTAAAAATGTTTTGCAAAGTTGTGCAACCACCAACCTTCTTCTTGTTCTTCTTCTTCTCTTTCTTGGCCTCTTTGTCTTTCTTGGCAAGAGCGGCTACGATGGCATCGAAGTCTTCGTCCTCATCGTCGGCGGCGTTCTTTTTCTTCTTCTTTTTCTTGTCCTTCTTCTCAGCAGGCTCGGCCGCTGGCTTTGGCTTTTCCTTCACGGGCTCTGGCTTGGATTTTGGCTTTGGCTCGGGTTCGGGCTCTGGTTCGGAGTTGTCATTGTCCGAGGGGGCCTTCTCTTCGTCGCTGTCGGCAAGCTGAAGGAGTTGCAATATATAAAAAGTTATGTTTTGGGCCATAAGTAAAACTTACAAACGCAAATTTAGCCTTTCGGGCAGGCGCAGCTGGGACCTCCTCTTCTTCTTCTTCCTCAGACTGCTCGCTTTCCGAATCCTTCTTCGGTTCGGCGAGTGACGTGGGCACGGAAGGCTCGTCGTCAGCCCTAAAATCAATGTTCATGATGGATCGAAATGAAAAAAGATATAAAAAAACGAACCAGTCGTCGCCTTTCTTTTTATTGTTTCGCTTTTTACTAGCCATTGGAACTACTCTGATTGATAAAGAGCTGGAAAACAGTCCAATTTACACTCATGAATTAGTAAACCTAGCTGTACGAGTTCACGTTTTAGGGGGGGAAAGGTGAAAAAGCGTGGCGATGGAGAAAGCGGGAATAGCCAGACGCTCGACTGGTCGAGGGATGACGAAATCCTTCGAGGCCTAGCGAGCATGCACGCACGCAACCACCGGACATCGCTGCGAGACCGCGATACTCGAGGGATGCACGCGTCCGCGTACTCCTCTCTCTCTCTCTGGGTCAAACGCAGCGCGCGGTCAGCCTGGACGCAGTCGACGACGCTGGCTGCAATGAGCGGATCTTCCATCCATCGCGCTGCCGTTGGCGGCTCGGACTGGAGGCGGCGCTTTAGCTTCGGCTTCCCCCTCGTCGCTGTCAGCATTCCGATGCTCGGAGAAGCCTGGCTTGCCCGCTAATTGCGTAATTGAGCTTTTCGAACGTCGCGCAGTTTGTTCAGTTCGAATGATGACTAAACCTGGGCCTCCTTGCGCTGCGTCGTCTTTGTTTTTATTTACAATCGTTTTTTCAACCATTCCCGCTCATCAAACCCTGATTGTACACCTTGTTTTACATGCTTTTTATCCGCATCCACTAAAAGCCCTGCCGCTAGACGTAAAAAAGGTGGAGTCGGCCTGAGGGGATGAATTCCTCATATAGTCTACGTCTGGCCTCCTTCCTTTCCTGGGGCGTGCGACACTTTGTTCTTTCATTTAGTGCATGGAATGCCGCTAGTAATGTAGGATAATATTGCTGCGCGGGCGAGAACGAACGACGTAGGCGACTCTCGAGAGGGGGACTTGTTGCCGTTGGCTGTCAGTGGATGGATTTGTCGTACCAAAAGTGTGACAAAGTCGTTTTAATTAATCCACTTACATTAGTTGAATAGCCTTTTCCTTCCCGCGCGAGGCCAAATATGCATCCTTTTTCTCCGATTTTCGAATTGAATCATGTTTTGACGCATTTCGATCGCTTTAAAATGTGCGCGACGATTAGGCTCTCTCGGCAAATGCCTTCCTAGCCATTGCGCAAGAGCAAATGCGTCAGCCAGCTGCCATTGTTTCACTTTCGCCCGATTTCCGCGCCACAAGCCCATCCCGTACACCTTGTGATCGCCCGTTTGGCGTGTCTTCTCCCCGGAAGCATAAAAAAGCCACAAAATTTTCCATACCCTGCCTCTTTACGATGCTTTTTTCCTCACTTTTCCTCGTTTGCGTGCTCTCCGGACGGTAGCTTCTTCCAGCCACTCACTTTTGTCCATTTTCAGCAGTCCCAATGGCGACAGTGACGACGCCTACGAAGGAGCTCGATCTCCGCTGCGAGCTCATCAAAGCGGTGCTCGACATCTCGGGTGCCGAAAAGGCTGCTAACCTTGAGAGCCCCGGCAACGACGGGGATCGGCCTCGCGTTCGCATGCGCTCCAAGGGCTCCAACACTAACAAGCATGATGCTCGTGGCGACGCCGTCGATTATTGTGTCAATCAGCTAGCGAGACAGTAAGTCATTGATGTGCTTTTTGCTAGCAGGAGTAAATAGCGTGAAGTTCCAGCAAAGTGCCCATGTGGGCCTCCGTTGAGCTCGGCTATCGTTTCGCAGATGCCTACGGTGATGAGCTTCACTCCCATCCCACGCCGTTCGACAGTGACAAGTATGAGTCCATCAACACGAGTGAATGGAATGCCAAGGCCAACGTTTACATCCAGAAATTTCTGCACACTCTCGGCACCACAGATGCGATCCTTCCAGGTGTGTGCTTTTTCTATTTTGTAGTTTCAATGCCAATGGCTAATCCACTGTACTTTCAGTTAAGCCAGAGACCTGGGATGATGTCAAGTACTCCCTCTATGAAAACCGTAACCACAAGAAAGACATGGAGGACAAGCTGATTCTTCTCCAGAAGTTGAACGTCGTGGAGCCCTCGATTAACCACGTAAGTTGCCTTTCAAATGTGAATGTTATGATGTTTAATTGTGTCCTTTTAGGGCCTCGACAACGCTTCCCTGTTCGCTGTCTTTGACGGCCACGGTGGTCCCAGTGTTGCTTCCTACTCCGCCACCCACTATCCGTCCTGCCTCGTCAAGCGCCACAAGACTGGTGGTAGCGACTTTGTTGCTGATGGCCTGCGCGATTTGGAGAAGCGTATCATCGCCCGTACGGTCAAGGAGGTCCGTTAACTTTAATGTTATTGCTTTCTGGTTTCACACTGACTGTATCATTTCAGCATGTCAGTGGTGGTAGCACTGCCGTCGTTGCTGTCTGGCGCCCCGACCAGGACCAGGTCGATTACGCTTGGATCGGCGACAGCGCCATCGGTGTCTTGACGGAGGAGGAGGTCCTTACCCTCACCAAGCCCCACAACTTGAAGGATCCCAGCGAACGCGACCGTGTCACCTCCGAGGGCGGTCTCATCATGAACATCTATGGCGAAGAGCGTGTCAATGGCGTCCTCAACATTACCCGTGCCCTGGGCGACTACAATGCCAAGCCGATGGTGTCCCCTGAGCCGTGCGTCGGGTCCTTCAAGGTGGCGGAATCCGGGTACTACCTGCTTTTCTTGGCCAGTGACGGTGTCTGGGATTACATTGCTCCTCGGGTCATTTACAACACTATTGTGAACTATGTCCACACCCATGAAGTCGCCGGTAAGTCCAGTAATCTAACTTCATTAACACGTCTTACTACATGTCCGTTTTAGACTACACCGGCCTCAGCACTGCCATCTCCGTCGTCGCCCACAAGGAGTCCCCCGACAACATGATGCTCCTGACCGTGTACCTCAAGTCGCCGGCCGAGGTCTGGAAGTACTTCCGTACTGTTGCGCTTCAGGCCCCCGCGTGTGAAAGCCCTGTTTCGGATGTGTAATTAACCTCTGTACAATTTCGCATTGATTTAACATCTGTATAACGTCTGATTGATTTGTGTGAGTTAACTTGTTCACTTAAAGAGTACAGGTTAATGTCAAGTGCCCCTCGATTGATTCCCATGGTTAAATTGCATGCGCGTGAATGAAATGACGGTTCCTACTAAATAATTACGTTTTTTGTTGCCATGATTATCTTTTTAACAAGGCACTAAATCAGTTTATTATTTAAAAACAACTAAAGAAAAACTAGTATAACAACTTGTTATCTCGATGTGAAAGATATGTCGGATTAGAAGTCCTTGATAATGAGGCTCTGGCCGTAGCGGAGTTTGTCACCGGCTTGAACTGCGAATTTGAGCGTTTTCGGGGCTTCGAAGATCTAGAATCACAAGATGAGTGGTTGTTAGGTGGGAAGGAAGCAAAGCTTACCAAAACGATAGTCGAGCCCAGACGGAATTCACCAACTTTGTCGCCACGGAAGTAGGAGTAGTCTTCGCTGAAGACAGCATGTGTCTCGGTCTTCATGACTTCCTTCTCGGCAGAGCCTAGCGGGATGTTGATGTCACCGACGTTGGTGGCGGCGACAGCGCTCATCGAAAAGAAGCCGTGCTTCCAGGCACCTGACAGGACGATCCGTTCGTTTAAGCAGAACAGTCTCGGAATCCAATCGAGGATGGACGGCTTCACTGATAACAAAAACCCAGGGTGGTGGACTTTTTCGTTGACCTTCCAGTCGGCTGGTGAGTGAAAGGCGTGGTAGTCACCGGGAGCCAGGTAGACGACGATCTGATACAGTGCGTTGCCGGTTTTGACGTGAGGAACGGATGGGCCGAGGAATTCGGTGACGTCATAATCGTGGCCTTTGACATACTCGATTTTGCGATCGACGACTTCGCCGTAATGGAGGACAATGCCGTCGGCGGGGGCGACCTAGAGAAGTTGAAGTTACGGTGGATGTTGGTTGTGAAACTACTCACCAAAGAGACAGCACTGATCGGACGGGTTTCTGTTTTGAGGGCACGATTGAAGAAGGAAGCCAAGCTCGGATAAGACTTCAAATCAGACACGATAGCCTCATCCAATCGGCAATTGTACATGCTAGCGAAAGTGCCGAAGAGCGTTTCACGTAAAAAGACCGGTATTGTCACATTGGCGAGGTAGCCGAAACATCTGGATGTGGCGGCTAGTGGCAGAGAGGTGTACAGACGGATCTAGAAGGCAGACAGTGACTCATCTGGCAGTTGAAGAGAAAGCTGTCTGTAAGCTACACATACCTTCCAATCGGAGTAATAGTGCTTGGGATCAACTTCAGACCGGTATTCAGCAAAGAAGATTCGGCCCAAAAACGTAGCCGTTCCAACGACGATGCCTCCAGCGGCCACCATGCCGATCATCTTGGTCTTACGGAAGCGCTTGACTGGCGGTACAACCGTTTGCGCCAGTGGCGGTCCGTTTTGGGTTGACTGATGACGAACGACATCGCGACAGACCTGGAAAATGTGATTCAGAAGGGCTAACAGGGGTCGTCTGGTCTACACAAGTCGACAATGTCTGGAAAACCTAGTGATGTTAATGTAGAAGACTCACCTTGAAAGTTTGAAAGAGCACTTTGCTATGGCCAACGGTAAACAACCTCATGATAATGGAGGGGCCAGCCGATCTGAAGTTAATTAGTAGCACATAAGTATAAGTAAACCCAAGCAAAGCAAGTAACCAAAACACCCTCCGGAAGCAAACCGCATAGCAATTCAATCTCGAGTCAACCATCAGATCAGATAAAAACTTTTATTAAACGAAGTTACAAAGAAAACAAACTCAACAAAAACAAAACAAAATCACGCTTCAAAGCTTGTCGAGACGTTCCTTGACAGTAGCCAGGGTGATCGGGATAGCTTCCTCGGTGCGAATGATGCGACTGCCTTGGCCGGGGAGGGAGTTCACGTAGATGGAGAATAAGTCAGCCGGGTCGGTCTTATCGATACGTTCATCAGCGTCCACAGCGGATTCGAGACCTTGGAGACCACCGAAGACAAGAAGAACACGCCTAAAAGCAGTCAATGCGTCAAAAAAGCCAATAAAAATATAGAAAAACCTACTTTTTCTCGATACTCGGAATCTTAGCCTCACTAACAGGCACACCACGCTCAGACGTTCCAATGATAACATCATAACCTTGCATAGCATCCGACAGACAAGTAGCAATGCGAACAGTGTATCCCCAATAGATGCCAGCTTCCTCCATGACGGTCTTCGTGCTGATGACAGAGCCACGGATGTTCTTGCGTTCCTGGTCGCTGAGGTCAAGCTTGACAGTGACTCGGGTATTCGGAGGCAAAGAATGCTTTGTTTCGAGCTCGAGCATTTTCTTCGGCAGGCCAACATCGACCCAAACTGTATCCGGACGCTTGGCTTTCTTGTCGAGGACGATCCCCTCACGGTACGGAAGCTCCAAGTTATCCGCTCGCAAGTGATGCATACCATCAAGGGGGTTCAGGACACCGCAAAACTTCAAAGGTCGCTGAATGGGGAAGAGGTACTTGCGGAGATATTGGGGGCATTCGAGATATTCCAGAATGCGGGCCAAGTGAAGATTGCATTCGGTGTTGTTGGTTCCGACGTTTTCGATGCCCAGCCAGGAGCCGTTGTAGTATGCTTCCAACTGACTGAAAGACAACAATATACATTAAAAATTAAGACAGAAAAAGAAACATACTCAGGCTTGAGACGAGCAGTCTCGTCAAAAACAACGACCTCGTCGACGCAAAAGATGGCGCAACTCCGAGCAATCTGACCAGCGAGATACGTCCGCAATTCGGGGCCTTGGGCATTGTTCAAGATGGAGCCAGGGACGGCAATGGACAAGTGATAGTTTTTGACTGAAAATATTCTCAAAATATATATAAAAACCCTTCAAAACTCGAAAAAACCTACACTGATCGCCAAGAGCCTTGTGGTCGTCGGTCGCGATCGCCGATTCCTCCGCTGCGATGTCGGCTTTGACCTGGGCTTCCTCACAGTCACGCTGGGTCTTGACTTCTTCATAAGCTTGGAGGAGACGCTCTTCTTTCTTGCCTTTGTACTGGGTTTTCTCTGGAAACGTCAAAATTATATATAAATTTCGGGAAAAGCGTTCAACTCACTCAATCTCCAACTGATGGCGTTATTAGTAGGTCTGTTCTTCTTGCCGATCTTGTTGGCAATCTTCAGGCGTTCTTTACGGTTAAAACCCATTGTGATAAGCAAAGTTAATAGGAAATTCGTACAGATATGATCACAAGAGCGGCTGAAAGTGTGCTCGAGCAGTGGTGTGTAGTTTGAAGGGGAAAGGTTGTGCGCAGGTTGCGGGCAGGGTTGAGACAGCGACCGCCTCTGGGGTCGGTGCTCGAAACAAGGCCGGGTCGAAGTGACCGTTCGCGTTAGATGCGCCGACACTTTTGGAGCTCTACAATCACCGCTACCTATCCTCTTTTCCTATCCCACGTTTCAGAGCCATCCTAGTTGATTATAAGACTTGCATCTGTGTGTTCGTTTCTAACCATAACTAACCCTTTTCGAGTAATTGTAACCGTCATAGTCCCATAGTTACCGCGCGCGGTGAGCATAGTACGTTGCACCTTTTTACCAGCTCTGTCTCGATCTAGGACCGGTCACAGGCCATTGCAATCCATAGTGGGGTGTTTCAAAAATTGCCATTTTCACGTAAACGTGCAAACGGTTTTACGTTGTCATCTTTTTGGGTGTTTTTTCTTGATTACTGTGACGCTTATTTTGCTATGTTTTTTGCCTTTTGTCTTTAACAATTAGTATCTGCACAAAACAAATTTACTTCAGTTAATCTAGTCAGAAGTTGACGAGTGCAAAAACCAAAAGTACTATACAAACTTCGCACACACCCCAAAGGCCACACCCACTTCAACCCCAATGCGATTGGTCGCCTTTTCTCCGCCATCCGACAATGTACGATACACAGATTGAAAAACTTTTTTCTGGGAGCCAAAATTTAGAAAGTCGTTATCTTGTTACTAAAATGCAGATAGTATTCTTGAAACGAAACTTTGAAAACAAAGAAGTTGCAGCAGGCCAAAATGACTTCTGTGTAGGCAAATAGCAGAACGCATAATTCGTTTATTTTATTTTCAATAATGCACGTAATTCAGGTAGCACAACCGAAGCGAAACGGAAGCATGCGCGCCAAAAACACCTTTCCGTCCGTCTTTCCAATCACTTTGATATTGCGAGTCTCCTCTTCGTTGCTTATCGATCCTTATTGTTGTTTGGACCTGACCCTTTCTGTCTTTCCGTAAAATGCGGCCGTTTTGCGAAGGGTCCACCTTGCGCATTTACCTATGTCTCATATTTCTGTAAAGAGTCATATACCTGTCTTACTAATGATGCTTTACGACGATGAGGTAGAAATGGTGCCACCAGCGTCAGCGTACGCAATTTTCTCTTGGGAGGCCCTGGACAACGACCGAGACTGCGTGGGTCCATTTCGTAAATCGTGCGTCGTTCTGCGTTCGTTGCGTTGATTGAAAAGTCAATCGTCGTCGTTGCCCAACGCAAATTTTTCAAAACTGTGTCTGTGACTCAATAAAGTCGCCACTATTCGTGTTTTCCCATAATTGTAGACTCTTCTGGAAACGTCCATTACCTTCTGGAACATTCCATGGGCACGCATCTCCCCCTATATAAGCGAGCTGCCTGCGCGCATCCCTCAACCCTCACCACGGAAACTTCCAGAAAGAGTGATTACGAAATATTTTCCGGACAGAAAATTTACTTTTTATAATAGTAAGATTTCACCACCCTTTCGCGAACTCTGTCGCTGTGTGGCGCATTGCCCTTTACTTTTCTTCATTTTTATCTCATTTTCTTATTTTGTCCCTCTTTCAGGTCCAATTACAGCCTAACCCTTGCCCCTCTAAACTTGTCATCATGATGAGCGCGGCTGAATTCCGTCAATCCTTGGTGAGTTACCTACTTTTTTCAAAGGCATCATAGCAATCTACTTTCTCTTTCATTTCAGCAAGACCTCAATCCAGAAGTTGATATCGATCAGCTCTTGGAGGATCAACCGCAGCAGTCTCTCGCCTGGTATGCCAACTACATCGTCAACAATGCGGACACTTTGCCGAAGTATGTCAGGCCGCGCGCACAATCGGTTGTCCCGTACCACCCCGATGATAACCCGAATCCGAACCCGGCCCCAGTCATTGATCAGTTCAAACTCAAAAGCGCAATGATAGCAGAATTGACGGAAATGGCTCAAAATGACTTGGAGGCATCATTTCGTAACTCCGCGCCTCGATTCGTCTCCAACTTTCGGCAAATCTTCATTCACCTGTCGGAACAGTGTCTCGATCAGATTCTGATGATCACCGGCGGTCGTCACACCTCCAGTTTCATCATTGCCTTCCTTGTTAAGAATCGTTTGCTCGAGAGTCTCGTCGACCTTATCCCGACACCAATAGTGGGTTTCTGGACGGCCACCGATCTCATCAACCTCGACAAGGATGTCAAAGTGGCGCCGTCTTTGAGGTACAAGGCTATTCGGCAGATTTATCTTTTACTCGATGAGCGTTATTTGCCTATTTTCGATTATGATAAGCTTGCCATTGTAAGTTTGCTCAAGTTTTTGATATTTTTAAATCATTTTTTTTACAGAACATCACTGCGAAATCCTTCACCTGCCTCGTCTGTTTCGAACTTGCCTCCCTTGACGCTGCCATTGCCTGTGGCGATGCTGAACCTTTTGACGATGACATTCCGGAAGCAACAGACCCCTGCAGCAGCACTGATGCCAAACAGATCCCCGTTCAACACAAATTCTGCACAGAATGCATCCATCGACACGCTGAAGCTGCCGCCGAATCGATGCCGCTCTCCGAATGTGGTACTGGTCTGAAGTGTATGGAACATGGCTGTAAGCGGCCTTTGTTGTTTTCGCGTATCCGCAATGTTTTGCCAAAGAACATCACGGATTTGCTTGAGAGTCGTGTCCTTGCCGAGAATCTGGCCGCCTTTGGAGACATTGAAAAGTGTCCGAAGTGCAACTTTGCTGTCGCCATGGAAGCGCCCAAAGAGGTCGACAAAGTGTTCAGATGCTTGCAATGCAAGTCAAACTGGTGCCGTCTTTGTGAGTTGCCGTGGAATGACGATCACTTTGGGCAAACCTGTGATGAAGCTGCGTTGAAGATCGGTGTTCAGAAGAAGCAGCGCGATTTGTAAGTCCTTTACTTCCCTACTTGCATTTAAGTTTGTTATTCAGGGAACGCATGGCGAGTGAAGCGGTTATGCGAAAGTGCCATAAATGCAATCTTGTTTTCACCAAGGATGAAGGCTGCAACAAGATCACCTGTCGTTGTCGAGCGACGCAATGTTACATCTGTCGTGCGACGGATATTGACTACACTCATTTCTGCGGGTATGATTATTCTTTTCAACTTTGATCAGTGTCATTATCTACTTTTTAGGCACCCTCAAATTCCGTCCATGCCGCGTACGTGCTGTCAGAAGTGTCTGCTCTGGGAAAATGCCACAAGGGTCGATCAGAATGCTATCGTACAGGTCTACCAACAAGCCGGTGAAGAACCACCAAAGGACATCGGACCGCGGAAAAAACGACCACGCCTGGCAATGGTACCGATTCCCGGTCCCCGTTAACATGTAAGAAAACAGAGAATGTGTTCGATCGGAGCATCATCCCACTTGACGATTTGGCAGCGTTTGCTTTACCAGGACTACAATTTCTGATTTACCAACCACATGAACCGCTTATCACTGCCCTGTTTTTTATACTGTTTTTTGATAATGAGTTTGTTTTTAATCGGTGTACTTTGCAAAAATAAAACTAACACCTATTTACAAAATGTGACTAAAGGAAAACTTGCACTGGACAGAAACATACTTTTTTTAACCGCTTTTGTGGACTTTCATTTCATGCTAGATCTGTTTCATCCCTGTTTATTCATATGGTTTCTACAGTTGAAATACAATCAGTGAAGCTCAGGAAATCAGTAAGTGTCAAGTTCTTCGAGATTTTACAGGTTTCAAGGTTTCTGGACGTTCTGGAACGTTTGAGCTAGACCACTTTGAATAGGTGATTCTGAATCGCGAGAACACAAGGATTTTAAATACGTGACTTAAATTGAGATTGGTTTAATGGTTAGTATAGTTGCCAGCTAAAATGTGGTATTTTTGGTCAATTTTCGGTGTTTTTGACCCTGAAAGGTGTAAAGATCAAATGCTACGTCGCATTGAACGAGCGTTTCCGAACCGCTAGAACACGCTGAATCCAAAAATGTGTACGTCAAGGTGATTGGATCTGTAGTTAGCAAGTTACCAGCGAATAACTGATAATTTCAGTGGTTTTTTAACCTCAAACATGCAATGATGCCAGTTTATTATGCTTCAATCAAGTGTTTTGACGTTTCTAGGACACGTGCAACTCAAAAATACCTTCAAAACTGCACTGGGACTACTAGTATGTGATTTAGCTACTTACCAGAACGGATTATAGGTGACTTTTGCAAAAATCGGGTTCTGGTATGTGCAAAAATTTTGAGCTAGACCACTTTGAATAAGTGATTCTGAACCGCAAGAACACGAGGATTTCAAAAACGTGACTTAAATTGAGATTGGTTTAATGGTTAGTATAGTTGCCAGCTAAAATGTGGTATTTTTGGTCAATTTTCGGTGTTTTTGACCCTGAAAGGTGTAAAGATCAAATGCTACGTCGCATTGAACGAGCGTTTCCGAACCGCTAGAACACGCTGAATCCAAAAATGTGTACGTCAAGGTGATTGGATCTGTAGTTAGCAAGTTACCAGCGAATAACTGATAATTTCAGTGGTTTTTTAACCTCAAACATGCAATGATGCCAGTTTATTATGCTTCAATCAAGTGTTTTGACGTTTCTAGGACACGTGCAACTCAAAAATACCTTCAAAACTGCACTGGGACTACTAGTATGTGATTTAGCTACTTACCAGAACGGATTATAGGTGACTTTTGCAAAAATCGGGTTCTGGTATGTGCAAAAATTTTGAGCTAGACCACTTTGAATAGGTGATTCTGAACCGCAAGAACACGAGGATTTCAAAAACGTGACTCAAATTGTGATTGGATTAATATTTAGTATACTTGCCAGCTAAAAAGTTGGCATTTTGGTCAATTTTTGGTGTTTTTTTTGCCGTGGAAAGTGTAAAGATCTATTGCTACGTCGCATTGAACAAGCGTTTCCGAACCGCTAGAACACGCTGAATCCAAAAATGTGTACGTCAAGGTGATTGGATCAGTAGTTAGCAAGTTACCAGCGAATAACTGATAATTTCAGTGGTTTTTTAACCTCAAACATGCAATGATGCCAGTTTATTATGCTTCAATCAAGTGTTTTGACGTTTCTAGGACACGTGCAACTCAAAAATACCTTCAAAACTGCACTGGGACTACTAGTATGTGATTTAGCTACTTACCAGAACGGATTATAGGTGACTTTTGCAAAAATCGGGTTCTGGTATGTGCAAAAATTTTGAGCTAGACCACTTTGAATAGGTGATTCTGAACCGCAAGAACACGAGGATTTCAAAAACGTGACTCAAATTGTGATTGGATCAATATTTAGTATACTTGCCAGCTAAAAAGTTGGCATTTTGGTCAATTTTCGGTGTTTTTGACCCTGAAAGGTGTAAAGATCAAATGCTACGGCGCGTTGATCATGTGTTTCTGAACTACCAGGACACGCTGAATCCAAAAATGTGTATGTCAAGGTGATTGGATCAGTAGTTAGCAAGTTACCAGCGAACAACTGATAATTTCAGTGGTTTTTTAACCTCAAACATGCAATGATGCCAGTTTATTATGCTTCAATCAAATGTTTTGACCCTTCTCGGACACGTGAAACTCGAAAATACCAATGAAACTGCTGTGGGACTACTAGTTTGTGATTTAGCCACTTACCAAAACCGATTATAGGTGACTTTTGCCAAAATCGGGTTCTGGTAAGTGCAAAAATTTTGAGCTAGACCACTTTGAATAGGTGATTCTAAATCGCGAGAACACAAGGATTTTAAAAACATTTTTGTTTTTGAGTTGTTAAACGGTCTAAGGAGAATTTTATTTTGAAGTCTTTTCTACAAGGGAAAACAAGAAATGAAAAAAAGAATGTCACATTCAGATTACATCCTTGATTAAAGTTCCACGCTTGCGTCGGCTGCTCGATTTTTGTCATTGCGCAAGGGTGTCGATCCATTTCAGTTTTGTCTGCACTAAAATGAACTGATTTATTTTCTACCTTCGCCAATGAATCCGTATTCTCATATTCGACAACCTCGATCTTTAAGAAAACGATTGTTTAATTTTATTTATTTTAGTGTAGTAATATGGTTATGCTTTAATTTTTTTAAGTGGTTTCGAAAAGAACGATTTGCTGATGTTGAATATGGTATTACCTGAGTTAAATTTTGTGTAACTGTCTTTATATTCGTATGTTTCTAGGTCAGCGACTTTTAGCGAAACTTAACGCTACTGCGGAAGAGTTTTATTATTCAAATCAAACATGTCGTTTTCCCATTTTAAATCCATATGATTCGTCGATATTAAAGTTTACTAGACACCCGCGCTCATTGAAATGTGACTTTATTCAACCTGATTTTACATTTGCTTTGTTAAATAAGGTATTAAGTTTACTAATTTACCAGTTTTGTTTATCAGATTTTATAGGTGTATTTGAACACAACAGTTGCTGCACAATACAACTTGCACAATTTACAATACCGGCATTTTACTCGCGCCAATGGCACCGATTCCTCAGTATTTTATCATAAATGGAAACCTTTTCCGTCTGACAATGAATTATCTTTAAGTGGCTACAGTGGTGCTACACTAAAGGGAAGCTACAATGAGAGCAACGAGTATTCTTACATCTACGCATCTGTTGAACCCCTTTATGGAATGAAAAAGCAATCTTCGTACTCGAAATATCGACCCAATGTTCTTATCATTGGAATTGATTCAGTTTCACGCAGCAATGTGATCCGTAATTTGCCACTTACTTACAAGTTTGTTTATCTGATGAAACCCAATTGCACTTTCAAATGGTTTTAGGTATCTAACTGAAATCACTGGCGGTTGGGATTTTCGTGGCTATGCTAAAATTGAAGACAATACGTTCCCCAATATGAATGCAGTTTTAACTGGCTACAAGGCTGCAACTCAGACGTCTGAACTTCCTGAAGATCCTGCGCATGAGTTCGTTGATCAGTGGCCGTTTATTTGGAAGAACTACAGTGAAATAGGTTACACGACACTTCTTGCAGAGGAACAGCCTGGTATTTTCAGCTACAAAGCTCCGGGTTTCAAAAAACAACCCACTGATGTTTATTTACGAAGTTTCGGACGTTTAATGAATGATGATTCACTCTACAAATCATCATCGCCTTATTGTTATTCAAATTTGCCGGAAGCAGTTCAAGTTTTAAATACCATCGAACGGTTAGTTTGTAAAATAACAAAAACGATTGTTTACGCTTATCACAGTCAATATTTATGTAGTGTACTAAAAAGATTATGATATTAAAAACTGTGATACTTCTATAAGCTACTTTTTTTAGTTTCATGGCAGTTCACGATTCTTATCAAACACCATATTTTGCTTTCTCCTTTCTCTGGAAGCTCAGTCATGACTCTACATCTGAAATTGAACGCCTTGACACACATTTAGCAAGCTGGATTGAACGCATCCATCGACAAGGCTTGCTCCGGAACACTCTTTTTTTCGTGACCAGTGACCACGGGAACCGTTTTGATGACATCAGGCGAGTTAATGATCACTTTTCAGCGAATAGAAAAAAAGCTGTTGTATTGCATTGTTTTTCTGTTTTAAAGATACATTCTACAGGTCAACACTTATTGGACGCTACGAAGAGCGTATGCCGTTTTTGTTTCTCCGACTACCTGAAGCAATGCTACAAAACTATCCAAAGATTGAAGTGAGTTCAAAAACTATTTTACTGTACCACTTAATTCAAGGCTACAATTGAAGTACTTGAACACAATCGTTTTTTAGAAAGCGTTGACACGTAATTTGTACCGCTTGAGTTGTCATTTTGACTTTTATGAAACACTGGTTGACGTTGTACTCGGCGAATTTGGAGACGAAAGTCGCCCACGGTTCAAGAACCGAGGTCGGAGTTTGTTTACCGAAATCCCGGAAAGTCGAACATGTGAGGATGTCGACATTGAGGAACACTTTTGTGTTTGTCAGGTTGGTCTCACGCAATTTTGATTGACTCAATTTATGAAAAACATTATAGGAAGAAACCGTTCTCCCACTTAATGATTCACTCGTCACAAAAAGTGTGGAAGCCATTATTCAGCAGATCAATACCGAGTTAAAGAATGCGTCACAACTTTGTATGGAAGTTGCATTGAAAGAAGTTTTGGCAGCAGAAAAACTGTCCGCGAATGAAAAGGTTTGTGTCTTGTTGCAACATCACAATGGACAAAGCCCACAAACCCACAAAAAAGCATTCTTATTTTGGGCTAACATTTGACTCGCATAAAACGCCTACGCCTTTTTTTAAGGTTAAAAACAACAACCGCTACGATTTCGACAAATTGCTATCAGAAACGAAGGTCGCCAACGTCATCAGCTTTGTGCGAGTGACATTAAAAGCGACGCCGAATGATGCAATTTTTGAGGGAGTCGTTCAGATTACACAAACGTCTGCTGACGACCCAACCATTATCAGTGCCACTACGAGTATCAACAGTATCAGTCGAATTAATGCATATGGTCAGGCTGCGAATTGTGTTTCTTTGACTCACCGCTATCTTGAGAAGTTTTGCACGTGTATTGAACCCCTAGTTTAAACACAATAACAGACTTAATTTATATCTATAATGTCTCTATTATTAATATTTTAACAAATTATCTTAACTTTGAACAAATTTGGAATTGTTTAGAACCAACGGTAATGTAACAGGATGGAACAGCAATAAGTCTGACAGTCTCAGATGGAAATGCCTGGAGCAGGGTTAAGGCCCTGAGAATGCTTGCCATGAAAAACGACTAGATAGAAATGACGAGTAACAAGAATGAATTGAGTTAGATGTAATACTTAAATGATCAAGAACGATTGTGTTTAACAGGAAAAAGTAACCGAGGAAATACAACAAATTAACCCGTAAATCTAATTCACAACGACAAGTTAGAGCCATCATTGGAAGCCGAAGAAGCGCGATCATACGCATTGTGAGGTGCGGGGGCGCCACTCATTCGCCGGGATTTCTGTTTCGCATGCACTTTAGTATGTCGTTTCCGCTCGTCGGACCGAGCGAATTTTCGGCCACAGAATTCACAGCTGAATGGTTTTTCACCTGTATGGGTTCGAACGTGGGTGGTGAGGTGGTCACTACGAGAGAATGCTCGTAGACAAATTCGGCACTGAAAAAAGCACATAAACGTTAAGTGTTCACGACTGAATTGAAATCAAAGAGATACAAATGATAATGGACTATAAGATTACTGTAGAAAAATAAAAATGACGTACTTGGAAAGGTTTTTGACCAGTATGAATACGAATATGACGCGTAAGTTCATCTGATCGGCTAAATCGCCGATCACAATCATCAATAGGGCACTTATGAGGTCGTTCTTGCAAAGGCGTCTTTGAAAGTCTATTCAGCAACCTATTTCGGTGCTGAATACTGTTGCGATGCTTACCACCGGAACCCGGAGTACTTGAGGCACTTGGAGGATTGCTGAAGGGGCTGGGAGAGTCGAACGAGAAGCTGTTGTCTAAAAAGTTCATTTTTGAAGACGGAAGGTCACTTTTAAAATTAGACTTACCACTACCAGGAAACATGCTACCACCAGGTTGAAAGTTCATATTCCCCTGATAATAATCATCAAGGGGTTCCAATTTCGGCTGCAATGGCGCAGCATTCGCCGCCGTCGTAGTTAAAGTATTATGTGAACAGTTACTGAAGGTAGCTGATGTATAGGCAGTCATTTGTGAGCTGTTAGTAGACGCGTTGTTTCGCATAAAGTGATTAGATGAAGGTATGGGCGGATGAAGCGTCTGAAACAGTCATCAAAGTAGACAAAATCCCAAAGCTCATTGGACATACCTGGTACCGAGACGCCACGCCTTCAATATTACTCGACGAATTAGAATTTGGCTCCATTTTGACTTGAACCCTGTCGCCGAAATTAGTGTTCTGACTCGGACACCGTCCAGGTGCGTGTTGTTGTGCACAGCAAAACGAAGCAGAATCCGATCTGAGCGTCGAGGTAGCGCTCGCGACAGCCTCAGCGGCAATGGCACTCGCGGCTTTCGTCGCAGCACACTGATGCTCGGATTCCTTTTTGTTCTGTGAATGAGCACTCACGACCTAAAAACAGTTTTTTAGAAGCACTTTGAAACCACAAGTAATTTTCAAACGTCAAAAGGGTCACAAAATGAATCAAAATCGGACATGAAAACACACCTTGAGGTCATTGTCGTTTTTTGGTTCCCCGTTGAGTTGAGGTAATGCACCTTGAGTCCAAGAATTCAAGAAATGCTCGACGATAGGCGAAAATTGAAAGATTGCCGAATTCAGACCTATAATATTACACCATTAATGCATGCATGACGCGCACTAAAATTAGATGCATTCAGACGTTTCACAGGACAATTATCAAGAGACTGTCTCAAACAAAAACATCGAACTTCCCCCTCACTTTTATTAGAAAAAACCACCCTTTTTGCATGCACTCTTTTATGAACATTGGTGCGACCCTAATGTTAGCACCTGTTATGACGTCATATCGCGCAGTTGAATGTTGTCAAAAGGAAAATTTCAAGGACGATATGCATCGTGTTTGTGTACTTATTTCCATTTGGGTACAAAAAGTTTGATCGATATTTGAGGAAATACCGACCGAATACAGAGTTTATGGTTTGTAGGTGGTCCAAGATCGGTGGAAAAGAGTCTTACCTGGTGAGTTCATGGTAGGAGTAAAGCCACTTTTAGAGGATAACAACGGGAACGCTTTTTCACGTAACGATGATGTTGCGTCCGTGAGTGACGTTGATGTGGCAGCACCGGATGCTGGGACTGAAAAGGGATTGTTGAATGACTTTCAACAGTACAAAAATCGGCATCATGCAATGATACACATTGTTGTGATCTAACAGAATTGGTAGTACCGTAAGTTGCCGGGTGCTTTTGTTAATGGGGGTTATTTGAGTGGGTGTGTTGTGTTGACCGAATGCAATAAAAATGGGTAAGCGCCACACATAATTAGAATAAAACTAAGTTAGCGTAAAAATATAAAGTATTCAAATTGCGTAAAAATATTATAAAAGCACTTAAATTAGGATAATTTAAAGCGTTAGTCTGATCTTTTTTGTTACGGTATTAACCTGTCTGAACTAAACAGACATCAAAAATCGAGACTCAACTCTTCATGAAATATATAAACCCGGAAACTATCCGGTTCGGTCATTCTGGAAAGTATTTATATAATTCGGCCAGCTTTCACACCCTGATTCGTTTGATAATTCTCGAAAAATTTAGGGAACCTATGGACGGAATGTCACTGGAAATAGACATTAGTCTAGTAAGCACGGCTTTGGGAAATCTTCTGTTAGCTATTAGATTGTGTCTGGTTAATATACACTCACCAGTAAGCAAGGCATCATGGTCACCAAAAAAAGCTTGAGCATGATTTTTTGACTGACATTGATTAAGAAAACTGCTTGGCGTGTGTAAATCATCTGCAGATCCGCTGAGAAAGTTTGATTTTGTAGGCGAAATGGTGACAGTAGGCGTTTTGAGCAACTCAGGTACGGTAGGCGTTTTGAGGCAGTCATTTCCATCGAGTATGGAGAGACATTGCATTTGGTGATTATTCTTGAGCGTGATCTTGTTTTTATTCGAAGACCCTTGTGTCTTCATTGTCATGGTCGCGGTGTGCGAACCGGTCGAGGCCGACGGCATAAATGCCGAAGCGCCGTTGGGCGAAATTGCGTTGGCTACCGTTGTGACGGGTGGTTTTTCCCCACGTCGCGCGGCGAGGTTAGAATTTGAGACGGAGGTAGGACATGCAATCAGGCTGTTGCAGTCGGTCTGTGAGCAATGCCCGGGATTAGTGTTGGATTCGGTCGGCACGTGCAATGATGGCGGAGTGGAGGAGCCCGTAAATAAGGCACTACCGACTGTAAAGGAAAAGTGATCTTCAGAACGTGTCTTTTTTGAAACTGCTCAATAATACAAAAAGGGACAAAGGAATTCACGAAGCTATAATTTCATTTTGGGATGGGTCACCGAATTCAAAAGGACGAAAAAAACAAATGTATTCCCTGAACGACGTACACATGTGAGAAAATAATTTCAATGCCCTAAAAGTAAAAGTAAGAAACGCGAACTCATTGATTGGTTGAAAAGTGATACACAAAAAAGTGTTCACAGCCGAGTAAAAACGAACAAACAACGGGCATAAAACGACGAATGCCATCTACAACATCCTGTCGCCTTAGGCATTACCGTGCAGAAAAGACAGATTATCCATGGAGTTTTGAAACGTTACAACATGGTGACACTGTCACACTCGATAACCAACTACAAGATAGAGATGCCAATTTAGGGAACGTCTGAAGAAAGATAGACATAAGTGCAAAAAAACGAAACCAATTCCAACCGCAAGAGGACAACGAGACCCCATTATAGGATGATGGCCCCAAAGCGAAGAGGAACGAACGAAAGCAATAATTGCGGTGTCGCATTTAGAGCGCTAATGAGACTGAAATTCAAGCCACATTAAAGCACAAACAAAGAATAGTGTGGATCAAAGATATACGCAAATATGGCAAACATTGAAATGCTCTTGGTTAGTGCACTTTGAACAAAAAAAATGCAAAATAACATAATCTGACGATGTCAGCTTAACAGAGATACCTTAGTTAATACTTAACTGGAGCGCAATTACGCAATCAAATTGCTGTATACAAGATGAAATAAAAGGTAAACGCTGTTAAATCGGATGAAACAGTTTAGGAAGTCCTTTTTAAGCTTCCTGGGAAAACAATTCACGTAGCACTTGATAAAAAGAAATCGATTAACTTTTCCTTATTTCATGCAGATGTCATATTGACTTAAAAATAAAGAAAAATGGAATCCGTTAAAAGCGCTTTCTCGCCGCAAACGCCAAAAAATGCAACGACAAAATAAGGATAGCGTCGTTCCAAGAGAGTAATGTGATGCATACAAACAATCGAGAAGGCAGAGAGTGATACAAAGTGAAACTCAAATCTTAAATGAAATTTTTAGATCAACTTCAAGGTGATTCATAACGTTGTCCCGCTATCTTTCAGGACAAACGTTCAGCCAAATAGCACAGAACTTTTTTATGTGTGTTCCGTGGAAACGTCCTCAGCGACACGAGCCTCATTTCATTGTACACAGGGGCCCAGGCAAGCGTGCTCTGACGGAGGGGTCATGCGGAAGGAGGGTCGTCGTGATAACAAGGCAATGGGATGTGTAGCGACCAAAACCGAAGACGACTCGGAAACACGCTCGTTTTCTTCTTGAGTCAAACGGCTTCTGTGGCAATTGTTTCGGACTCCCGCACCTTTTGACATGCCTTTGTAGGCCACAAATTGGCGCATAAGTGCCAGAAACGAGTTTGATAACAAATGCTCTCTCGCCCACGAAACATTTATAGCAGAAGTCGCAGTAGTAAAATTAAATTTAGTAGTCTTACATGGCGCGAAACAAAAAAGGTCTGACTAGAAAAGGCAATGCCGAGGGACAGGCGACAAGTGCAAGGTTTTGTGAAGGCTAACGGCAGCTGGGTAACGTGAAAAAAACCGGTCATGGAGCGGGATGGAGCGTGTGTCACAATGGAGACCTCTCTCGTCCTCCTTTTTGTCACTGGACCTCACTGTGAGTGCCACAAGGGCATGAAAGCCCTCTTTTTTCGGCAACTCATTTGTGTAGGTTTCAGACAGCACACAAAAAAGCGAAACGCTGTTCTTAGACCGCTGCTGTCGCCAATGTTAACACGTCAAAAAATTTGAAAAAGGCAACAGTGGGGGTAGCGTCAATTGATAATAATTTTCAGGATAGTGCGGAAAAGAGCGACCAAGGCGCTGGAAAAAAACAGAGCATTGACTGCGGCGGGAAAAAGGTGAATAACGCTAATCACAAATGTAAAAAGGCAACATTAATATACACATTTGCCTTCCAAAGAAAAATTATGAAAGTGCAAGTCGATGGTTTTAAACAAATGAGTCAACAACGTTCTGGAGAAAGTGTGAAATCAATTTGTGGTGTTATTTTTGACGCTGGAGATAAGCAAGTCTTGAGCTATGAACACATTTATAAGACCCTACGGAACTTGAAACTGTCGCTGTCGTTGCCTACTTCAGTCCATTTAATGCAAGCGTCAAAAGTCGGGAAAAACATGCAACTGCGTTTCTTAAAATTCGAAAAAAAAGCGTCAGAAAACCCAGTTGACTTTTATTTCTATTTCTTTTCAGTCTTTTTTTCTGCGTTCACGGAGTAGTGTCACTTTGTTGACATTCCCGGCAGCTTGGGAGCATAGCGGACCTGAGAGGTTTTGAGTCAACTAGGCCATGCACTCCACTAAGAAGACATTTTCTTGCGTGTGACGACAGGAAGCGAGTCCAAGCTACTTCTTTGACTTCCCTCACCATGGTGCGCGGAAATGAATTCTTGCCGCCAGGAGGCCCTCCAAAACGACACCCCAGCCCGGGGTAAGGCCTACTGGACGACCAATTTTTTGTATGTAACCCCGAGGTTGTTGCAGACATACAATAAATCACAATGATGGCGGCGGACAGGGGAGGTAAAGGAATCGGAACCGCGCTTCCGATACTATGTTGTACAACCTGGGCATTTTCAAGATTAATTGGCCGAGACAGGTCGGAATAATCTTCTTCGAATAAAACGAAATATGATGAAAAATGGTAAGCGTAAGACTTAGACCCCTACAAGGCGTATATAATGAGGGAGGCTTAAGCTTATAATTTCTTTTCTGTTAAACTGAGATAATTGCATGTATTTTCATAGCGTATTCATTTTAAAGATGCTAAAAAAGGGAATTTATGGTACGTGGGGGCGAATACATTTGTAAATTAAGTAGATAAAGTTCATCCCACGCAAAAAAATACGCAGCTTAGCTCAAGTTCGTATGTAATGGCTGAGAAAAAAGTTTGTCATCAGCAAACAGATAGGCATGTGCAATCTGAGATGATTCGCATGGTGTACGTAGTTATAGTGCCATGGAAAAACGTAGTTTAAATTTCGTTAGCGAGTTTAAAAATTTAAAGATGAATAAATAAGCTGTTTGAACATAGTTACGAGGGGGCATAAGGTGGGGGGCAAAATTTTTAATGAAGGCAGAAATGTCATTTCGTTGCCAGATCGGCATATCTTCCGCTTCATCGACTTTGTTGTTTATTTATTTTGCCTCGGGATTTCTTGGCCGTTCTGTGGTGGAAGTATAAATAGACAAAAAATAGAAAGTGAAGAGGATAGGATAGACCTTTTTTGCAGCTTGATGAAAGATGAAAACGGAATTTTGCACAATGTACATAAATGGATGGTGGTTATCAGTACATTAGTCTCAAAGTTAAACATGCTTAAATGGTGCGAAAAAACAGGTGAAAAAAGGTTAATAGGCGTAAACTGAGTGAGGGATTTCTTCAAGGATTTACGTGGGCGTCGTTGCGACTACTTGGATGAAAAGTTTAACGCTTCCTGCAGGATGCCCTGCAGAACATGGCCTACGGCGTGCGTCCAGGCAACCAACGAACACGAGCAAGGTGCCGCCTATCGTCAGTCAGAGGGTCTATTCGACCCGACGGCTTTTCAAGATCGAGATTGTGCAGTGTGCGACATTACAGGAAATAGCACTTTTCTATTGGAGACGCGAGAAAAAGTCCCGGATGCATAAGATAAGCACAAGCACCCGGGGCCGGCGAACATTCCTATGGCTGTTCTGTTGCCCAGTCAGTCGGTTGACTCCTCGAGGAACTTTGCTCGAAACGTACGCCGTAAGTCTGTTCAGGCGGGAATTGCGAATTCAAAGGCACAACGCAGATACCCGGCCGTATCGGCTGTCGAGGGGGGTGACGACTCCGTTACCTAGAGGCAAGCCCCACAGCCTGCTGCCCCATGGGCGAACTGCCGACAGCCATCCCTTCCCGTGATGGCCCGTGGTTCGACCGACCTAAGTGTTGAGGTTGTCTCTCCTTCTATCTCCCTCATTCTGGTACACATTGTGTCTCTCTCCTCTCCTCTCTCTCGTCCACGTCCTTTATTTCCCACGTTTTTTGGGAGAAAAAGAGAAAAGTCTCTATCACAGCCAACTGTTGTTCTGGTCAGGAATGATGCAGCCCATCGCCTACAGCAGAAATCAAATTTTAAACAAGGAAAGGTTACGCACGCAGCTCCGGCGGCTCCGAGTTCGATGACAATCGTGCAGGAAGTGAGGATTGTTCTTTTTAATGCGAGTTTTTGCGCAAATACCTGCTGTGAAAAAAGCGATCTATTGCGACTAAAAGTTGATACAAACATGTACCTTGCATAAATAGGCTTAAAACAGTGATTTTTATCCGATCAAAAGAGAGACGCATAACCGAAACTAATATTCTAATAAGTGCACTACTATGACGCAAAAAATGACCAAACTACCTGAGAACTTTTTACTATTTTCTTAAACTAACTCCAACACAATACTAACCCCCTGGTCCAGTTGATCTTTAAAGAATAGACCCAATTAAAAATGGAACTTAGAACAGTAAAAACAGTTAAAATGTATCAACTCAAACTAAAAGGTCCTATGATGAGTAGTTGTAGCCGAAATTCTCAGCATAAGTAAGCGAAAAAGACTTTCTAACCACTTATAGAAATTGTAGAGCCATGCGGAAATAGTCTATTGCGTGGTTCTAAAGCTTTCCCATGTACTTTTGCAAAAAATAAAACGTCATAAAATTTGGCATTTATTTGCAAGCATAAAAGATACATGAAAACTTTTCTTCATGCTTTGTCGATCTCATCAATAAAATAAATTTTATCTTTTTGTTTGACTCTCCCACGATCTAACGGTGGCCTTCCTTACCCCCGTCCAATGATCAGATATTTTTTGCACAAATCACGCACAAGATGAAATAGGTAGAATTTGGTGATCTGAAGTGACTACAACTATCTGAACGTCTAATTGTTAAAGAAGTTCGCTAAAGACAGCATTCGTCCTTGAGGCGATGACCGTGTTACACATAATTCAAATCAAATACCGGGTTGTGCAAGTAGTCGTTAATTGACAGGTCAAGACCCGTAATTTGATTCAAAAGTGATCTGTTTTTTCTGCATAGAAAACGGGTGAAACCGGTCGTATTGAGCGAACTCGAGAAGAAAGTGCATGGCTGACGCCAGTAATAGGCGTCTGTCAACAGTTTTTGTTCTTTGCGCATCGGAGGAGCAGTGGTGTTTGGAAGTGGACCGAGAATGAATGAATCTGTGACGTAGAGGTTAAAAACCAGACAAGCGTAATCGGCAACATAGAAATAAATTTGTTGCAGGAATAAGACAGTTCGAAACGATCCAAATGAGGTATCACTTGACGGAAGTGCGACTTAAATAACAGTTTTTCCAAGATAAAGGAGGTTGATACAATACAATCCTACGCAATCTACTTCCGCCCGAAAAAACCCGAAGTTGGGCCGAAGTACGGTTTGTTAAAAATAAAAAATAAAGATAAGCAAGCAAAATGAAGCGTTTATCTAACTGAACTCCACTTAAAGCGAACACTACTCTCATAGATTACTCCAAATAAGACCCACCTCCGTCATTTGAGCCACTCGGATGATGATAGTCACCGTACATTTCACTCATACGGTACCGATCTATTTCTGCAAACACAGCGTCGCGCTGGCGTGTAGCGCGCGATGCACTGGTGGATGTTGTTGACGACGAATAGGCGACGTTTTCCGCGCTTGAATAGATTGGATAGCTGCTTCCACCAAAACTGTAAGTAACGTTAATTTAAATAAGCGTTTCAAATGTTTTTGAAAAGAAAGAAGGCTCGCGAAAGTGCAAAATTCTCCCACGCATAAGATTTTTATGCGTCTGGACTGTGAGGGGGCTTTGTTTTAAATAAGTAGCGTAAATCATGCAAAAAGTTGTTGTTTAGTACATGGAACTTTATTATCCTTTGTACCATCTAAGGTGTAATTTAAACCGAAAGAGGAGTGTCAGTTTCGCCTACTGCAATTGGCACTCCGACTGGCGGGCGAGAAAAAGATGAAGTACATCACCGTTTCGTAAATTTCAGCTAACTGCATACACATTATGATTATCAAAATGCCTACCTTGAAATATTTGTAGCGCAAGGTTGTGAAAGTGATTGTTGGTTATACGGCGGCGAAAAAAGCATTTCGTTAGCGTGCGCCGACGAACTTAATTGAGGCAGTCCCGGTGTTGGAGTACTTACGGTAGACGACTGATTAGGGCTTGTTGAGTGTAAATCGAGACGGTTCAGAATGGTGTAGGGAAAATCTTCACTGTTACTGCTTTCAAGCGATGATGCGCGATCCATGCTGTGTGTTGATGCTCAACATTACAGCGACCCGTTTCCGTTCGTATTGGCACCGCGCAGCTTGAAGTTACTGAAAACCGCAACTTTTGTTTTTGTCATTGCAAGGTTGTAGTTCCAGATTCGCGCACTTCATGTCGTCATAAACATTAGAACGCGAATAGGACACAACCATAAAATCACGGAAGTTGACTATAAAACAAGTTGACCGAAAAAGGAAGTAAAAACGGTGGTCAACTGAACCGTTTACCGTTTGGCAAACTATAAAGATCATTAACGATTTCACGGTTTTCGTTTAATTTGGAAGGCATCGAGGTGTCGCCACTACATGAATACAAATGTCCTCAATGGCTTATCCCTTATTTTTATCTCGTAGACTAAAAAAGGCTGGATGTAATGAGGCTCCAAAAATGGCCAGCGAGGCGTTATTCGAGAGACTCAAGGGAGTTAGTTCGAGCCGACTCTCGAGAACACTTGCCGAAGAAAATCGCGTCACTTGCGAGAGTGGTTTTTTTACCTAGTGTTCAGCATAGAGATAGACGTTTTTGAAGCGATATCGACGTAGGCTGAAACTAGGGTGATGCTCGAATCGTATACAAAAGTGTCAGAGAAGGCAGTAGTATGCCAGGTGTAGAGATAGATTGACATAGGTTGACAGATACACTCTTATCAAACGCTTTCGCCGGTAACTGTGGCGTGTCAAGGTAAAGGTGGAGGGGATACTGTATGCTTAAAACAGATTAAAGCTGTAACACAACTTCTTTGGCTGATCACTTGGTTTTTGCTGTGCTTGGAAAAATTCGATTACATTATCGGGGACATAGACTCATAAAACATGTGATTATTGTAGTAGCAGACAGAAGGTCGATTCAAATTGGGTATACAAAAGTCATAAGTAAGCCAAATGGATACTTTTTGTCTATAACAATAGCCATAAGAAGCAAAACCACAAAAGTTTGCAACCTCCAAGTAATCACCAGACATTTAGCGAAAACCGTTCAAAAAATGTGATCTGGTCGACACGTTGATCTAAAGACGCAACCCGTTGATTCAAAATAAGATCCCCTGCGCATGCAACGGAAGAGGCGGGGCCTATTTGGGTCCAGCGGGACATCAACGGAACAAAATTACCTGAATGACTAAGTCACAACCTATTTACAGTGATGGCGACATTGTTAATCGACGTCACACTGATGTATTACACCAATGCGGTACAAAAACATGAAATGCAATAAAATTGTTAAACTAAATAAGGGACAAAAACAGAATTGCGTTACAATATTAGTAAGAGTGTACCTACATGCTTTTGGCACGGTAAAAAATAGCCCGTCCACGCAAAGTCTGTTAATAATGAAACTTTTATTGCAAAAAAGTTCATTTCGATCGTAAATGGTGCAAAAATTTGCGGCACAGTAGTCTGAACAGCAGGGGTGTCACTAATTGACGCGAAACACAAAACGAATCGAAATAACCGGTACTACTCGGCGAATGATAAAAAGATCAGCAACGAATTCTTCGTCTGCATGCTAGAGATCGCTACGATATGAGAAGCCTAATAAGTTAACATTGAAATTTGAATTTATCTCTATAAAAAAGTCAAAAGAAGTTGTTCTCTAGAAGTTCTCTAGAATGAAAGCAATATTAGCTATTCATTGTTAGATTCTTGCAAGTACTAGTCCCAGATAATAAAGATTTTGCAAGTGCCAATTTTGAAAATCAAATGAGTTATATAATTTCCTACATGCTACTACGTTCTATGTTAGCAGGCTTGAAAAAGGCACACATAATGATAACTTTACCACCCACCCACTAATACACCTGTATAGAGGGTACTAATGAAGTGAAATGCCGTTGAGTTTGTTATTATCAGACAAAAAATGCTGACCAAAAATTACCACATTGGACGCAATGCAACAAACCAATTGAAAATTTTGGCTATTGTTTATGACAAAAGTATAAATTTCAATGAATTGTAACGAGAACAGAAGTCTAGTTGGTCCTGGGAGTACATTCAGGACAATGAATGAAATAATACATCACGAATCTGAGAAAAGGAATATCATGGGACGCTTCTGGGTTCTTTAAATATAAAAAAAGTGTTGATATTATTTCCCTACTTATTGATAAGCTTTTCAGTGACTAATGCCATTCTGAAGGTTTGTTAGCTCAGACGATCACGTTCAATGGGAGTTATCAGGTAAAACAAGTAAAAGTGACCCGCCCATTGAGTCATAGATCCGCAAAAGCCGTGTTTTGGGTTTGTTGGGCGAGGCCAAGAAAATCACTTATCGGCGAAAACAGACGAAGATGCCACTCCTCCTGACGCATTGATCCACAGTTTCAAAAGTTTCGTTACAAATAAATCAGTATCTGTATAAGCCTACTGTAAGGGAGTCTATTCGACAACCCGATCTTAAGGTGTGGGGCTCGAGTCTATGAATGACGGGACCAAAAAGGTCCATGTAAACAGGGGAGTTTCTTTTTGTTATTTTTAGCATGTGTGAACAGCCGAAATACGCACATTTTTTACAAATGCCTTTTGTGCACGAAGTTTCTTACGTAGAATCAACAGGTAATAACCGAAATGTGTTTATGCCGTGCGTTGGCGGACCAAAATAGAGTAGTTGAGAACACAAAGATATCAACAAAAATGGCCAATGATGAATGCTAACAAACACAATCTCTAAACTGTGGAAGCGAGTAACAACTGAGTGGGGGTAGTGATTAGAACACACGTGCACCGTAACAACTTTTAAAAAGGACGGATTTAAAAAAGAGCACCCGATGTACGGTCAGTAGTGAGTCGCATTGAGGTAGAAGCCTTCTGATGGCGGCTGATTTAGCGTGCACTACAACCCGCATGCGGGGGTGCACATTTCGGTGGTGGTTTGCGTAAGAACTGTTTGCACAACTCCCGTTACTTTTTTTTTCCGAACACGTACAAAAACCGGAGGCGTGGTCAAAAATTGCGGGGGTGAAGTGTCCCGCGCGAGGGGGGTTCGCCACCGATTGTGTCTAGCTAGCTAGCTTGGTCACTATGTAAACAAAATTAAATAATGCGATGGAAATGTAAAACCGGTTTAAGTTAAATGCAATTGGTATTATTAAAATTTAATGAAATAAAGAATGTTCGGTTTATTTTAAACATGCCAAAAAATGACTCAAAAAGGGAAACCACCAAAGGAAGCAAAACCACCAGTGGTAGAGCGTATGCAAAAGCTGTTAGCGCCTACGCTTTTTTTCTGATGCATAAAAACTACGGGGACGCTACGTTGGATTTCGGCAAAGCTGGGAAAGTAACTATTAACACCTGTTCTTAACATTAGTTACTTACCACTTTGTGGCATCTATATAAAAGCGATAATTTAAGTATGATGATTCGGTGATAAGGACATAAACCATAAAACAAAGATACCTATTATCTTTTACCTTTAAACTCCTCCTTTTTTCCGGAAGCTACCTCCTCAAATCATGCCCCCCTTGGCTATTTTAAAGCTGTAAGTTTATCGGGTTGCGTTCCATAGAGGGTTTGACCGTTTAAATCGCCTGTCGCTCCCTATCCACCCCCTCAAAAAAAACCCACGCTTCACTGATTAAACCGAAGGCGCACACATTTTCGCACGCGACAGTGCCTTTTGAGATAAGCACGGCATAACAGTTGCATTATGAGTTCAACACTCCTCCCACTTCCCCCAAATATACTTTTTACAAGTATTCCTTTTGTTGTCGCAGCCGCTTTTTTATCTGCAGCAAAGTATCAGATTAAGCCGATGTTCGGTATTGCGTGTATATTTTTTGTACCTTTTTTGCCTGTTTTCACTGAAATGCGAAAAAGTGGTACTTTAATAAAGACAAGTTACGGAATCAATGCCCAAGTGCACCCATGAAGAAAAATGGCATGAAAGGTCAAAGTCTAGAATTCAGTTTCGCAAAAGCGTTCTTTTATCGTTCCATGCATTGCGTAAATTTAGATACTTGCAACATTTTTCACATCGATGCAATTCGAACTTTTGTTTTTTAACTTCCAAAAATAGGCAATTTCATTCAATGACGCGATTTCGGCCCAAACCACCGAATTTCACTTTTGTTTTTGTTGAATAAAAAGATTAAACCTCTGTTTTGATTCCAACGTAATCGCAGCTTGACATCACTTTTAATATCAAAGTTTATTTAAAGTAAATATTCATTGGCAGAGCACAGGAAAAAATGAAGGAATCGGTATAAAGTACTGAAGTGAAATAATTGGATTATGATTTTGCGAAAAGCACACTAATAACGCATAATTGACAAGCATAATTTCAAGTTCGATGACTTAGCAGTATGGTACAAACAGTAGAGGAATAGTATAATAGTGGAAACAAAGGCGTATCACAAGCAATGGCTGAAGTGCAATTCTCAATGAAGGATGTCGGCGAACGAACTGAAGTGTTGTTTACGTAGCAGTCGGTTGTTGTTTGCTGTTTATGGATCCGAGGAAACCGGCGTGGAATTAGTTTCCATTTATGCATAGAACATCCTGGATAGCCGCCAGCACCGGTACAAAAATAACGTCGTAGCCTTCCTGGCTGAGGTGGAAAAAGTCGAACATGTAGGGTGCACTTATGGCGCCTTGGTTTTCTGTAAGATTAATATTTGCAATTTGGAATAATGAAAAGCGCATTCGAAAATAACATTTTTAATCGAAAATTGAGTTTCATTTTTTAACAATTTTTTTAACTTAATTAAATTATGATTTTAATTAGAACGAAATAACCCACCAATGGCTTCGAGATCGATTTCAATGACTTTGGCATCCTTGCCAAGTCCGGCTTCCATGGAGGCATTCACCGTCGAGACGAACTCCCAGCGGTTGTTTGGGGCACGCCCACTTGGCAACAGTTGCTGTAAACATTGCATGTTTTTGCATTTATTAGAAACGAATGCCCTACCAGGAAGAACACCTTCGCGTTGGGCTGTCGCTGACGTATAGCATTCTTCAAGTTGCTCAGACCGGTGATCATTTCATCGACGGAAAGATCGGTATCCGATTGGCCAATTGAGACGACGACCGCCTTAAGACATACATTCATTCATTAAGAACAACTTTAAATGGTCAAATAGCTTACCTTTGGCGTGTAATTGTCGATCTCGCCGTCTTCAACTCGCCAGAGCAGGTTGGCGATGGTATCGCCCATGGATCCGAAGCAGAAGCAGTGGAGTGGAGCGAGATGTTCATGATAAAACTGCAAAAAGGTGGATTTCATATATCCGACGAACCAAACAAAACTCACTCGACTTTGACTCAGCAAGGCTATATGGTCGCCACCGATGAGCAGGACCTCGGCTTCTTTGAATTTGGCAGTGCTCACGTAATATTGGTGCTAAAAGGGTCATATTTTGCATGATCGGTCCCACGGGAACGCCCAAGGCATACTACAATGGACAAGAATGCATATCCCAAAAACGCATGGCCCAGAAGACCCTAAGGTCATTTGTTTTGAAACGCCTTGCAGAAAGGCTGTCTATAAAAGTAGCACGAAAAAGGAGAGAACCCGAGTATCGACCGGTTAGTTAATCCGACTAACGTTATGGAAAGGTCAGTCACCAAAGGAAACCCGATAGATAAAAAGCAGAAGAATTATGCACCTTACCAGGTCATCCCAGCACTTATCATCCACTTTTTTGAGAGCTGTCGTCATGCTGCCAAATCAGGTCGAATTCACTGCGGCGGATGACGAGCCACAAATATCCGTATTCGGTAAAAACAACGATGCGACGACCCGTTTCAGTCGATGAAAATCACGGACAGCCACGGGCGACGCGACGCACCGAGTGCGTCGCTCGCGCCAGGACCAGTTCAACCCAGACTGGGTTATCCAACGCGAAAAAAACTAGCCGCTCCTTTTGGAGGAAATCCAGGTTGGGTTTAGCTTGTCAATCCATTCTACTTACTCGGTCGAGACTCACGAGTAGTTTGACTCACTTAATCTCATGCCGACGTGTCATTGTTGCGTATTTTGAAAGTAGTTCCACCTTTCATAACGCGCTGTCCATACCCCTCCCATGGCTGCGCCCGCTGAATCAGCTGTTTTTTATATCCGTCTCACTGGCGGCGTCTCACAAAATGAACCCTATGTTCGCATGTAGTTCCTTTTGCGTATGTTATTGATTCATTCTGGTGGAACAATACTACCAGGTGGTTGATAAGTTCTATCAGGAGGCTTTTGCGGGGTTTTGTTGCGTGCTATCTCGGCTATTATCAGTTAATGCGAGGCTACTAGCGGGAGCGTAGACTTACGTGGCTTAGCTGAAATAAATTTTTATATATATTTTAGCTGGGATCTTACTTCACTAATTTTAATGGATTCATCGTCGCGGTTGCAGGAGTCGGGTTGGTTTTTTTGAAATTTTTTCATTACAAAATTAACTTTCAATAACTTTTATATATAAAAAATCCATTTCCAGAATCCAGCGATGCTGAAAGCGACAATGCCCCTCTCCTGAAGACGAATCGAAACAAAAAGTCCAAGGTATGCCCTTTCCACATTGTCCCAACCTTCATTTCAAAAAATAGCATTCATCCATCTTCAGAGGGCCGAACGAACACCGCTCCTTGCTTCCAATCACGGCGAGGGTTCCAGCCAGACAGCCTCAGGCATCGAGCCTGCTGCCGCAATCCGTGGGCGAACAGGGACCGAGACCAGCGATGATGACACCGTTTGTTTCTGTACGTCTTCTTACGTCGCATCATTTCCCTCCCTTTTTTAACGATAATGGGGCTAACCATTTTTATGTATTCCTCTCTTACACTCGTGGCTCACATCAGCCGGTAGCGAGCATTCTGTTGTTCAGTCACTCAATTTTGGGGATATGTTTCGTTACAAGCCGTTTACAGACAACGAACGATATGGCAGTGTTAGCGGCGGATATGCAGGTGTCTTGGTCGAGGCCCATCGAGCGATGAATCATGGCATCTTCCCCGAGCGAATTCCTCAGGGCAGTTCGGGATCGTATTTCGTCAAAAACTTACGTGGCGTACGTGTCTTTATTTAAATTATGGTTCTTTTGCATTGATTTTTTTGCCGTTACAGCAGAAGATCGGTGTGTTCAAACCGAAAAATGAAGAACCATACGGAGCGTTGAATCCGAAATGGATGAAGTTCTTTCAAAAGTGTCTCTGTCCTTGTTGCTTCGGTCGTGGGTGCTTACTTCCCAATCAGGTTAGTTTTAATTTCGTTATTTCAAGTTTCAAACTCGTGTCCCCTGTCTTTGCCCCCATTCCAACATGGCTCAAGCCGATAGTGTTTATCATACAGCGCGATAGAAATTACATTACATAGAAGAAATTCGCCTCATGCTTCATCAGTAGGGGGATATTTATCTTACTGTGCTTACTACAAGGGCTACTTTACGTATGTGAAGGATTTGAAGGGTGGATTTTATCATAATAGTATAATACTGACAAATAACTGGAAGGAACGGGTTGACAGAAAGCCGGGATTGGTTATATGTAGTCTTTACGGACGCTGAAACGGAAAAGAATTGAGTAAGTGGTTATAGGACGTGCTGCGTCGAACGTTAAAAGTGCAGTGTTAATGGGTTTGGAGTGTGAGATGGGAAAAGCAATTACAGTGTTACGAGTTTAAGCGATGTCTCGGTAAGGTTTCATTACATCTTCTTTAATGGACGACGTATCATCGCGATCACGGTGGATGCTGCTGCGAAGGGTGCTGCCACCGTACTGGGAGGAGTGAAGCGAATCAGCTGGGTGGTCGCGTTCGTAGTCGTGGTCCTTGCTGAGGACGGATTCTTCATAGAGAGTTGATGCACGGGCGGGTGTGGAACTTCCACGAGGCGGGGTTAAGGGATTTGAAGCGAAAGTAGAGCGGACAAAACTGAAATGATAGGTGTATAGAATTAAGAATCCCGGAATCCGAATAAAATGTTAGTTAAATTTATCTCTAAAGCCTTACCGGTGGCCGGCACTGTCAATGCTGTCACCGGGCAGGACGCTGTGATAGCCGGGGGTGTTGCGGATGCCAAGATAGCTTGGTCCTCCGATGCGGGCAATGTCGGTAATAAGCTGACGGTCAGTGACATCACGACGACGACGGCGTTCAGATTCAAGCTGGTCGCGCATCGAAGCAAGTTGGTCTTCGAGTTGCTTGATGCGGCTGCGGGAGGTGCGTTCACGGTTTTCAATGATGCGTTCGATCTGGGCCTTTTCATTACGGATACGAGCCAATTGGCGTTCTTGTTCTTCGCGCTGCTTGTTGGTCAACTCTAAGATACGGTTGCCATTCTCCATTTCCAATTGGGCAATTTGTTGTTGAAGCTGGGCACAATTTTTGTACAATTCACGATTTTCACGTTCCATGGCATTGAGAGACTTTTCGATTGCTTCGCGCTGCAGGGCAGTTTCACGGATAGCCGCATCGGTACGTCGTTTCTCGGTCTCGAGGATCTCGATCTTCTTGAGGAGGACTTGCTTCTCGCGCTTCCATTGGTCATGGACGCGACCGAGCGTGCCCTTTTCACCCTCAAGTTGGGCCAAACGTTGCTTGAGTTCCTCGACTTCCTTGACGATTGTCTTCTTTTCGGTCTTGAGAAGCTCAATCTGTTGACGGAGATCGGTTTCACCGGTGCGGTTGGCAGTGATGGTCTTTTCAAGTTCTAGGATTCTATCTTCGGCACGGTTCTTGTCCAAATGGGCATCTTGCAGTTGACGTTGCAGGTCGCTAGCACGGTTGTTAAGCTCATTGACACGTTGTTTGTAGTCACGGAGTTCCGAGCGGAGAGCGACAGATTCGGTGTCAAGCTGGGTCTTGCGGGAAGTGGTGTTGTTCAGCTCGTTCTGGACACGGGTCAGTTGATCACGGACAGTGACAAGCTCAGAGTTGGCACGGGTCTGTTGCTCCAGGCTCTTGCGAAGGTCGGTTTCAAGCGTCTCTGCCTTCAACAAGTCACGACGCAGCTTCTCAGTATCGTCACGAAGGTCGCTGACCTTGGTCTCGCTGAGGCGGAGTTGGCCTTCGAGCTCCTTGATCTTCTCACTCTGGCTCTGCTTATCAGTCTCCAAGTTGGTGAGTTGAAGATGGAGTCGTTGAAGCTCATTTTCATGATCGCGAAGCTTGCTTTCCAATTGGAAGCGGCTGGAATCGGTCGACTCTTCCTTGTCGCGCAACGAGCGAATCTCTTCATGGGCAGTGTCCAAATCACGACGCAAGTTCTTAAGCTGTTCATTCAAGTGACGAATTTGGGCTTCCTTGCCACGGGCTTGCAGGTCAGTGGCGACCAACTTCGACTTTAGGTTGCGACGCTCCTCATCACGCTGCTTCAAGGCCTCATCCTGCGAACGCAGCAACTGTTTGGCCGAGTTCAGATGGGCTTCAAGAGCTCGCTTCTCATCTTCAGTCGATTCGAGGTTCTCCTCAATCGTCTTGTAGCGTGTCTCGCGCTTGTTTATCGTAGTATGAGTTTCGCTCGTCTTTTTCTTTAGACGATTAAGTTCCTCACGATATTCGTCACGGTCACGTTGCAAACGATCGATTCGTCCCATCAAATGCTGCAGAGTGCTTTCAATACGGGAAACGTCGATGCCATCACGAAGGGCAGTACCGCCAGCACCACCTGCGCCGCCGGCACCACCAGCCCCGCCTGCGCCTCCGATTCCACCGTAGCCACCAGCGCCGGGGTATCCGTCGGCTCCGCCACCACTTGGGTCGTCAAGAAGGTGCACTGTGTCACCGTATTCTTCTCCAGGCGGGAAGGGCACGGAGCGGAAGGGACTGCCACCGGATTCGTCATGGGCGAGGCCGCTGTCATCGGCTCCTGAGTCGCCGCCAATGCGATCAATGTTGGGCTAGAAGATTTCAATTATGATTTGAAGTGCCTTAATAATGACTTACATCAGTTGGCTTCATGATATCAACATCCACGGTAGGACGGAAGCGGTTAAGCGCCATCACACGGTTGACAGTGTTCTGGAAGCGACGCAAAGCATCGGCCAGAAGTTCACGCTCGCTTTCGACACGGATGTATTCCTGTTGAAGGTTGTTCATGCGCTGTTCAGTGCTATCAAGGCGGGACTGAAAACAACTTTTGTTTAACTGCTTCCGGATTCACTTTATCTTACCGTCAAATCGGCCAATTCATACTTGCGGGTCTCAAGCTCTTGGGTCGCATTCAAACGAGCATCCTCAGATGCACGGTGGTTGTTGGCCAAATCTTGCAAAGCAGTGGTGTATTCGTCGTTCTTACGAAGCATTTGGTCTTTGCCAAAGTCAAGTTCTTGTTGGAGACGGCTAAGCTCGGTGCGGAGGTTAGCCCGTTCAGTGTCAGATGTGATGAGCTAAAAAATGGAAGTTTTTTATCCTATGCATTCAAAAAACTATCCCAAACTCACTTTGTCACTGGTATCAGAAAGCTCCTTGCGGATCTTGCTCATCTTGCTGTCAAACTGTTGGGCAAGCTGTTGCAAATGGTCGGCAAGCTTGCTCTTCTCACGGAAAGCATTCTGGAGGCGTTCACGTTCGGCCTTGAGCACATCGAGAGAGTGTTTCTGTTCCTTGGCAGTGTCTTCCAACTGGGCAACCCGCTTCTTCAGACGCTCAACCTCATTGGTGAGAACGCCGTTGTTGGATTCCAGAACATCTTTCTCGCGAAGGGTGGCTTCCAGGTCATTCTTGTTTTTGGTGTGATCCAGGGACAGTGAAGTCAATTGTTCTTCAAGTTGGCGCAGCCGGTTGAGGGCGCTGTCCAAGTCAAGTTCCTTGGCATTCAAGTTGGAGCGCGCTTCGGTCAAGTCTTCTTCGAGCTTGCGAATCTGCGAGTTCAAGTCACGGATCTTGGCAACATTGTCATTGACGTTCTTGTTGAGCGTTGAGTTGCGCTCATTAGCAGCGGCCAGCTGGGTCTTGAGGCCGGCAATGACGGCTTCCAACGATTTCAACTCAGAACGAGCCGAGTAAGCGTCATTCTTCCATTTCTGGATCTCCTTATCAGCTTCATTACGAGCATCTTCAAAGTCATCGCGAATCTTCTTGTTGGAAGTGGCAAGAGTTTGAATCTTGTCATCGTATTCACGGTTTTCACGTTCGAGGTCATTCTGAGTATTAAGAGCATCGGCGAGACGCTTCTCAGCATTGGCCAGCTTCTCCTGGAGTTCTTCCTCGAGTAACTTGAGTGCGTCGATGTTCTTCTGATAATTCTCACGATCATCTTCAACGTCGTTCTGGTGTTTGTCGTTGATCGTCGCGATTTCATTCTTCAATCGGTCAATGTCGCTTTGGTGCTTGCGCTTCAAATCAGCAATCTCTGTTTCTTGACGCTCTGTTCCGCGGTCAATCTGGTTAAGTTGATCTTCAAGTTCACGGATCTTGGCTTCAAGCTGATCCTTCTCATTTTCGAGCTTCTCAACTTGGAGCTTCCACTTGTCATTGATCTCCTTAATGCGGATTTCGCTAATCTCGCGGTCGTAGTAACGGTCGCCTGGGCTTCCATCAGCGCCATAGGCACCGTCGGCACCAGGGGCTCCGGGAGCGCCGTCACGGCCATCCCGACCGTCGCGGCCATCAATGCTGACAGCAGCGCCTGGGGTGCCATAAGCATCACCACCAGCAGTAGAACCACCAGCTCCGCCGCCGCCACCTGCACCACCGGCTCCACCTGGAGCGCCGGGCGCACCTGGGGCACCATCAGCGCCGTCAAGACGGCCAGCATCAGATGATGAACGACGAGAGAAGCGGCTACGCGATGACCCACCAGGGCCGTTCTTGATGCGAGCGAGACTGTCTTTGTAGTCTTTCTCGAGACGAGCGATCTTGTCTTGCAGATCCTTGATCTCACGCTTGGCAGATTCCAATTCTTTCTGGAGGAGATGGACACGGTTGATCTGTTGGGCATGGGCTTCACGAGCGCGCTCTTCTTTGCCTTCAAGGGTCTTGTTCTCGTTCTGGAGTTTCTCGAGCTCCTTCTCAAGCTTGCGGATTTGCTCCTTGAGGTTGTGGACGTCAGTTTCGGTCTTGTGCTTGGCGCTGAAATGTTGAAATTACTTCAAGTTTGAATTAGTAGCGTTAAACTTACTCAAGGATTTCTTGCTTCTCACGTTGCAGACGCTGGTTGAGCTCGTTAAGCTTCTCAATTTCCTTGCGGTTCGAGTCGATCTCAGTCTCGTGGCCAGTAGTCTTGGCTTGACCATTCTTGAGTTGAGTGTCGAGCTCGTCATTGTGGCGACGGATAAGGATAAGTTGACGTTCGTAGTCAGTGATGGTTTCCTTGTTCTTTTCGATCTCATTCTGGAGAACTTGGTTCTTCTTCTCGGCGTCATCACGCAATTTCTTCTCATTGTCAAGCTTGTGCTTAATGTCAAACACCTGGCGCGAAATTTCGTCACGTTGTTTGTTGTAGTCGTCACGCTGGGTCTTGAGTTCCTTGATTTGTTGTTCATGGACAAGGGCATTTTTACGCAAGGCGTCGTTATCATTGGTGATGAGATCAAGTTCATTGCGAAGGACCTCCAATTGGTTCTTGATGACATCGTAGTCGGCAAGAGTCTTCTTCTTGATGTCGTCAGCGAATTTGAGCTGGTTCTCCTTATCTTCAAGCTTGCGAATAGTGCTATAATGCTCAGTTTCGAGGTCACGGTATTTGTCCTTCAATGGGCCAATCTCGCCACGGACACGGGCATTATCCTTGAGAAGTTGTTCAATGCGACGGTTAAGCTCGGCAATTCTGTTCTTGTAGTCTTCCTCCAAGGCGTTGGCGAACTCTTCAGCTTCGTCACGGGCCTTGCGAGCGTCATCGGTCGTGTTCTTTTTGAACAGCTCTTGCAGACGGTGCAGTTCTTCTTCAAGGAACTTGCGAGCCTTTTCGCTGGCATCCTTTTCGGATTCAAGACCGCGGACCTTGTCGTCCAGACGGCGAATGTTGCGCTCAGCCTCATCGGTCAGCTTCTGCTGGTTGGAGATCTCACGCTTAGCGTCATCGAGAAGTTTGTCGAGACGACGACGGGTGCTGTCAGCATTTTCGAACTTGTTCATGAACTCCTTGACTTGCTTATCAGAAGCCTTAACCTTGCGTTCAAGTTGTTGGATTTCGTTGTTCTTTTCACGGAGAACATTACGAAGAGTGCGAAGAGCCTCAGCTGGTTGGATAATAGCCCCTGAACCAGGAGACAGCGAACGAGCGCGTTTGTGAGAATCGCTACGGTCTAGGTTGATGCTAATGTCATGCATTTTACGAATGGCAGTCTGCGCGTCATTCAGCTTGTCTTTGGTACGCTTAAGTTCCGATTCAATGTCCGACAATTTACGTTGGCCTTCATCGCCCTTGGATTCAAGTTCGATGTTACGCTCAATTGCTTCTTCGTACTTTTTCATCAGCTCATTCTGAAGGTCAGCGTCGTCGCTGCTCTTATCACGGTTGCGTAGTTGGTTAAGTAGTTCGAGATCGAGTGTCAAGCCACTGCCAGGAGCACGACCGGAGTCACGGATGCGTCGGATGGTTTCAATGAGAACGGAATCGTGGTTGAACACGTTTCCACCACCGCCAGCACCACCATCGCCGCCATGGCCACCAGCACCACCGAAGCCGCCGTATCCACCATAGCCGCCGAGGCCAGCAAGTCCGGCTGCACCACCGCCACCGTTGTTGAAGATGTTTTGGTGGAGGTTGCCATCGGAAAGTGTGCGAGTAAGCCCTTGGATGTGACGGTTCATACGGTTGAATTCATTGCGTTGGCTTTCGAGATCATTTTCAGTTTTAACTTTAAGCTCATTAAATTGCTTGCGGACACGCTGGAGTTCAACCCAAAGGTCGAGCATCTTCTTCTGTTCGTCGCTTAGGTATTGGGTGAGATTCTGAAAGTTTGGAGTTTGAATTGTCTTTAGCTTTGGTAGGTTTACCTTTTCACGGCTGTTGTAATGACGCTCCTTATCACGGATTTCACGGTCAAACTCGCGGCTGATACGTTCGAGCTCACGTTGGAGGTGCTCATTGTTTTGGCGCTCAGAATCGAGTTGAAGACGAATGTCGTCGGCGCTAAAAGGAGTCATTGATAAGATTATTTGAGAGTTTCGTCAGATTTACCGTCGGCGTTCTTCATCCAAGCGCAGCAAGACTTCGTAGTTCGAGTTGGCATCACCAAGTCCGGCACCACCGCCAAGACCAGCAATGTTCACGTTAACTCCGCCGCCACCACCGCTGTTGGTGTGAGTGCGGGAGATGTAAGTGTTGGACGTGTCTCCGATAAAACCCGAGTCATTCAACGGGAAGAGGGACGTATCCGGTGCGGCGCGTTGGTTAATCAGTTTTCCCTCAAGTTCCGCAATGTGACGTCGATACTCAGAAAGCTTGCTTTGCATTTGGTTCATCAGGTCCGAATACTCCTTTTGTTGCTCAACACTCGAATCAATACGTTGCTTGAACTTGTTCAGATCTTGTTGGGTGCGTCCAAGTCTAGCACGGCGACTTCCGCCACCACCAGAGCCGAGACCGAGAAGTTCAGCATCGAAGTCATAGTTGTCAGGGTCCCACTCATTGTATGTTGTTTCGCCATTGGTGTCCCTGTAACGCCATGTCATCACTCTTTAGGTCGTCGGTTTTACCAAGGGCGACTCCATTTTGGTTTTAATTATTGCTAGGCTCTGCTACCACAGAAGCCCTTTTTTCGTTTCGTTTTCCACAGGGGAATGACAACGAGCTCCATTATTTGGTCCTACTCGAAATTGGTTTTTTGGTATGTGCCGAAAAAGGAGAGACTGGACAACGCAATGGGTCGGCATTTGGGAGGCTTTTAAAAAATTACCAGTAGAATTCGCCATAATGCGAGTGAGATCCGGGGCTATCAGGAATACGGGTCAGAATGGTTTCGCCGGCATTGCCATTACCGCCGAGGGGCGCATCTGCGCGAGGAGTCGTGTCGGTCGTACTACCGACGTCAGAATTGTCATCCATGATGCTGTGGGTATCAAAGATGTGTGCTGTAAAAGGGGTTAAGATAAGCTGATTGTTTATGCGCGAGGGATTGTTAGTAAGCACACACGGTAAGGCACTGACCCGCTTCTTCGAGCTCCTCTTGGAATGTTTTTGAAGGGGATTTGATTAATTTGATTTGAAGCGCTTCTCTGGCTTGCTCCTCGCCTAAGGGCTTGATTAAAACTTGTGGTCCAGCGAGTACCCAATGCCCAGTTTTGAGGACTCGACCGGTGCTGCTTCTGCTACTCGCCCCTCGTGACGATTGGGGACGACTTCTGTCGTTGTAGTTGACGGGTGAGGTAGACGGGTTCGGTGGATTGTTGCTCTCTCGACTCTCACTTCGTTCAGAACCCTCGTTGGAGTGATCGACGACGTGGAATCGCTTCTTGTTAGGACGCCCCGAATCAACAAACGGATTGAAGAGCATTAACCGTACCAAACTGGCTGCTCATCTTTCCGGTCCGCCTCTGGCAGTGACTGTGCTGCTGTAAGGGCAAGTGACTTTGATGAGCCGAATCATCACCAATTTCTGAGCGGCACGCATTTTCAATTACGCGGACTATACGCGCCCGCTACGAGAACTCCCAACAAACCCTGGGGGCACCGGATGGGCCAAAGACTAGTCACGCAAAAGCACAACAACAATGCCACTCGGTGGGGTACACATATAATATCGCTACGAACTCGCCGATGCAGAGTCCATCGCGTCGAGCCAGAATCAATGAGTTAGCGTTGGTGGAAGAGAAGAGCATCCTAGGCGACACGGTCGAACGCGTCCTGTGGCACATTGCCATGTTTAAGGCTTATTTTCGACGCTAAAGGACTCTTAGCACAACAAGCTAAAACGACAGCGAAGAATGTTGAGAAAATAAATACTGCCATTGACGGTAGTTATTTCGGTTTGGGACATGGAAAGATAAGTGTGTAATGAACTTTAGTCGACAGCCGTATTTGTTAAAACGTTTCTGTCTGCTACGTGCAAGTCACGTAATAAGTATAAAAAACGTTTCACACTTTAGACTAACTAGAAAAAAACACAAATCAACAGGCTCGTCTGTCTTCAGGAAGCGAGTGCGACTGACCTGAACTGAGCTTTAGATTTAGATTTCGGTTCCCATCTTGAAACTTGATAGTTTTTTTCGGGATTTGTTGTTGCAGTTAACGAATGCATCGGGAAAGAAAACAAAAGTCGCGAAAGAGGAGCTTCCGCCTAAGCCACAATGTTGTCGAGAATCGGTTTTTGGCTGTGGCACGACGCCCTTGACGGTTGCAAACTGTGCTATTCCCAACTGACACGAACCGCTATTGCCTAAGGGGAAGGAGGCGACTTAGTTGACAAACAATCCATTTTTGTGGTTCTTGTGCGTGACTTGGACAACCGACAGCCGGATTTCGCTTGTATCATGAGCTCACTCCAAGTGGAAGATGCTGCCTTTAGGGGGGTTTTGTGGGTCACTGTCAGGGCAGTCCAAAATTGCGCGTACTGGACGACAGAATAGACATGTTGTTTTGGAAGTCGCCTCGCTTTTGGAGAGGAGGGGTGCCAGCGGCACTCGGCTCAATGCGTTGCCTCCAGAAAAGTTGACGTTGCTACGAATGGGCCCAGTGCCGTCGAGAGCAAGTGTTGTGTCTGCCTAGTGAGTCTGTATACAGCTTCCGCATCCTTTTTTGAGGGCAGAGAATGCAGTAGCAACGGCGAGAGCGTCCACCACGAAAACCCGCAATGGCACAGGGTCGTTGTTGTTGTTAGTCAAATCGAGGCGGTGCCCTGCGAGAAGCACATTTTAGCTGTCCTTACGCGAGGACATTTTTAAAATGTCATCTGTACGTGTGTGTGTGTATCCGTACAAACCACAAAACTCAAACTGACAAAAAGAAACGTCGACGAGCTTTGCGTGAGCTGCACTTTCACCCCAGCGTACAACATAGACGTAAACAAGTCGTCGTCGCATTCGAAACACCGTAGTCTAGTAGCATGTGAGAAAAGCTATTATACAGCTGGATACCCCACGTTTACAGAAAAGAGCAATATTAAAATTGGGTATACTCGTTAAACGATACTGGTCCACATTAGGCGGGTAATTTTGGACTACGCCATTACGGCCTTTTTACGGGTAGCTAGCTATATACATTTTTGCTAACACGGAGGGCGTAAACAAAAAAGTAAGCAAAAAGTAGCACCTTTCCGATGGCACTGCGGGGCTTACTGAATGTCACATGCGTGCCGGCGAAGTGAGGTCCTCTACCTTCGCTGGTTGCCATATAAACGGGCGCGTCGTTGCCCGAGGGGATGGATGTAGATGTAGTATAGAACGGACAGTGGCTCGCGCAAGTCCGTATCAGGCTTTTTAACAAAATTGTACTACGGCATCGGACCGCCCTTGAGTGACGTTAGCAAGTACTTGCACGAGGATCAGGCAGACGGATAAACAATTTTTTGTCGGCAAAGTAGTTCCCAGATGACAGGTTGGCCGTTGACAAGTTGTCACTATTTGTATCAGAGCATATGAATTTTCAAAGTATCATTCTAAACAACAACAGCGTGGATGTCTTTTGCGGTTTTGACGTTTCAGTCATTGTGTGACAGCCGAGCTTTAGGCTAAGCATGTATGCAAAGTAGTCAGTCTTGGGACCCTAATGCCAATGAGAATGAGCCAGTTGGCATCTGGTTTGTATTGACCGCCTTGGCGGAAGACGGAAACGATTGCGGGTTTTTGCATTTGACCGTCAGCCTTCGAAATGACAATGAGAAAGTGCAGAGCCCGATTTAGCGGTCGTCGCGTTTGGGGGGAAGGACGGCACAATTGCCTCGGGACCATACATGTGCTATGTCCAGAAAATGGACGAGGAGATTGGCCCAATCAAATACTCTAATCTCCGAAAACACGCTCAGCCTCTAAACAGCGATATGAACGACGCGAGTGGACATTGTTTCTTGACAGCTGCGTGTTTCACTGGCAAAAAAATGAGGCCTATTTACGATTTGTCATGCAGACAGAAACCGCAATAGGGATTTGTGCAATCCATTGGAGAGTGGGAAAAAACGGTCAAAAATGCAGGGTTGTATATGGCGTAAACAACAAAATGCTCCACTTGGGACTTGACAAGTTTGGTAGGCAGAGTACACTTGCGCCAGAGGGCAGTTTCTAGTTTTTACATGCGCCCACAATCTACTCGAGTTATAATGCGGCCACCAGCATGATTTTCCTTCGCCTCCGTGCGCGGAATCCGCGGACCTTTCACGTATACACTTGTTTGTGTTTTCCTCCGTCGTCTGGCTGGAAGCCAGCGGCGTCTATTCATGGACCCCGCCTAGTTGATGGCGTCTTTTCCAAACTCACTCCATCCACCTATCGACGGTGGTGGCAAAAACGATGAAAGTGGGGTAGAGGAGAGGACTGTGCATTTCGACGGTCTTCTGAGTTGCATAGGCTGAGGCCAACGGCGAGGGAGGGAGTGCATTTATGCAGAGCCTAGTTTTTGGATGAGGAAACGAAAAAATCGCATCTTTTTGCCTCAAAATGCACCCACAGAAAGTGAAAGAAGCATTGTTTGTCAGGGGTGAAAAAGATTCCGACGATGGAGAAGTGCTACTAACTTTTATACGGAAGAGTGCGTGAATGAATGCGTGTTAGAATGCACTCAAATTGGATCAGTGGCAAATTATATAATTAAATGGTGGTCGTAGGGGACTCCTGGTTTTGACGAAAAAATAATAGGGCCACGACCTTCTGCGGTATTCTGTAGACGGATGAAACAAAACAAAACACATATTGCGCAACCAGAATCATCCCTGTGACGTTTTTTGACAGTCAGCTTACCAAGGTTGTGAATGCGAGCGACAGAACCTGGGAAAACGAGTGAAGAAAAAAAACCAATTGTCATAAGAAGACTATTGTTGTTGACTTGTCTCCCGCAGAGGCCAACTTAATGTTTTCTTTTTTACAGGGATACCTCTCCGAAGCTGGAGCCTCTTTGGTAGACCAGAAGTTGGGACTCAATGTCGTCCCTAAAACGGCGGTTGTGGCCTTCGCCGCACCGACGTTTAACTACAGTGCCCTTGATCGGGGGTTTGCACGCTCAAAAGAACGCATCCGAAGCCGCTACCCCGACCTGGGCCGTCGTTTCCGGCGCATTGGGCTTCCGCCAAAGGTATGAATGAAAGTCGTTTTTGTACAGTCGATATACAGAAAAAAAACACGTTTCAGAAGGGCAGTTTCCAACTGTTTGTGAGCGGGTATGAGGATGCCACTTACTGGTTGCGTCAATGGGACATCAGCCCGGAACAGGCGCCGCCACCAGCCACACGACAACAATTCAAGATTCAATTTGAGAGACTGGTCATTCTTGATTACATCATCCGAAACACTGGTACGTTCAGCTTATCCATACACAGTTTTTACGTTTGGAAAACAGAAAATACAGCGTTATTTTGGGAGGAGATGTACATATAAATAAGGGGCCCTGCTGTTTCAGATCGTGGAAATGACAATTGGCTGATCAAATACGAACTGGCTGAAGCTAGACCCATTACGGACACCTCTGGCTCGGTGAAATCGAATACGGGTAGTCCAGTCCCACCTCGCGACAAGTCACCTGAGCCGCCGGCTATCCAAGAAGACGTGATTGTTGACTTGAGCGACTCAGGAAACCCTGTTCCTGGCAATGATGCGCCCCTTGGTGGAGATGCGCAGGTGCAAACTTCCAACACAGGTATAGTTTTTTGACATTGATAACTTGTTTGCTGAAGTTTGATTTTAAAGATGTCACTTCCGTCGAGCCGAATCTTTCCGAGATTTCGATGCCAACCGGTAGGAATAACTTTTACCTTCAATTTGAAAAGCTAACGTGAACTTCTTTCAGAAACTCCTGTTGTTCTTTCCGCAGTCACATCCGAAGCCGATCTCGAACATGTCTCCATGCCGACTGTTGCCATTGCCGCCATTGATAACGGCCTTGCGTTTCCGTTTAAGCATCCTGATGAATGGCGTAGCTGTAAGTTGCCGTCTCTTCCCATCTTTTCCATTATTGAATTTGTTTTCAGACCCTTATCAATGGTCCGCCTTGCCTATCGCCCAAGAGCCTTTCAGCGAAGAAACCATTAACGAATTCTTGCCAAAACTCGATGATACTGACTTCGTCCGTGAACTTGGCCAGGATTTGAAGCGCATTTTCGAGACCGACAAAAGCTTCAACATGCGCATGTTCAACAAGCAACTCTCCGTGATGCGTGGACAAATCTTCAACTTGCGCGAAGCCCTCCGATCTCGCAAAACACCCTACCAACTCGTCATGATGCCGCCACAGTACATGATCGAAGTCAAGCGTAAGCATGTTCGGCCGTCTAATGTTCTCCATGTTCGTACCAGTGGCGAAGAAAGCCACTCCGGCCTGTCAGATTCGGCTGTTGGTATGTGTTTCATAAAGGCTTCGAAAGCACCTATATTTTTAGTCCTTTTTGTAGGTCATTCCGACGTTGCTGGCCCATCTTCGACGAGTGCTCCCATTGCAACCCAAGCAAACGACGAATCCGATCCAAAATCATGGAACAACACTTTCAAGCAAAAAGTTCAAACACGATCTGCATTTTTCCGCATGTGGTAATCGAATGCAATTCCTCAACTTGTAACTTTCCAACGCTCACTTTCTGACATTCTTGACTTTGCTTCAAAAGTCCCAAGTACTTTCGTTCTTTTTTGCTATCTCCTCATTTTACTAATTAATTTACTCATTATTAATGTCAGTTTTTGTTTTGGTTACTTTAAAATAAACCATTTTCTTAATTTTCAATGTTAAGTCGTACAAAAAAGTTGTTATCACATCAGATGGGGCGCATTTCTCTGCATCTCCAGAATTTTCAACATGTCTTCTAAGTCAGAATCTGTCGGTCTTCTAGCTTCGATTCTGTGGCGGATAGATTCTTCAGTCGTTGAATACGGATTCGGTTGTTTCACACGTTCAGTTTTACGGTATTGAGCACGAACAAAACCATTCTTCCAATTGGCTTTTGGGTAGAATCGGTGGTGCAAACGCAGAATGATATCAGAAATGTATTCACCAAATTGGAAATTTTTGACTTTCAGCCAGTATCGTCTATGAGTAGCATACATCACTGTCAATCGGTTGATCAAAATGATAGGATGGATAATAATATCAGCATAGACAAACAAATACAGCCAATGGTATTGGTAAGTTGCTTCTGCTATTTCCATGATTTCCATTTGATCACTAAAATACGTATTACGACTTACGTATTAGTTTGTCAAAACTCACCCGCTTAACAAAAAGCGTATTTCCGTAACTGTCACAATGAAGTTCGAGATAATATAGACAGCTGAAGCAAGAAACAAACTTCCCATTGTTCGGGACATTTCTAGAGAAACATTTTTCGAAGCTACAGGGTATACGATTTGCTTAATTTTGTAGTACGCCATCACTATAATGATGATAACCGATGTTAAAATGTAAAATAAAAGCATAAGGTAAGTATGAAAATGGAGAAAGTGTTCATATAACTTGTTGTTGATTTTGTCACCTGTAAAATGGCTACTAAATAACAATAATGTAATACTTTAAAGAAAACTTATTCGTCAGAACCGCCAGCATTGCTTGTCTTTACATGTTGATTGATTTTGTTCAACACAAAATACTGCAACACGCCAGCGGCAATATACAAAACGGTGACAAGCACAAACATTAGCCCCACAACAACTTTAAACCAAAGTAGCACACTTGATTTTAGAAAACCGTGATAGGATCTTCTGAGGTCGTATAACACGAAAAACATGACACAAAAGTTGATTGATCCAGCATAAGTCCGCGAAACATTTAGCAATGTGTTTTGGGCTACAAGAAGAGTTCGAATTGCGACACCATTTGGACTTGGATCTGCCATGTTAAAATCTGATGCTTCTACGCGCTAAAACCAAAAAGTAATTTAGAGTAGAAAACGGTAAGAAAAAACATACAAAATCCATTGTCATCCGCACAGATTCCATGCATACATAGGAAGTAAGATTGCTCCAATGTTCGCAATCAAAATCGTTTGCGATCTGAACGAAATGATAGTTCTTCCCAGGATGAATAATGGGAAAAAAGGTTTCCACAATGAACCATATATCGGTAATAAGAAAAATAATGTTAGAGACAAAAAGCAACCGGATCAAACTGACTGATATTTTTTCCATGTTTTTGTTGCTACCTTCCAATGTTAGTAGCTGAAATGTGCAAAAGGTTTTTTTAACACGGTATAAAAAAACATGAAAGTTTACCATGTAACCATTCACAAGACAGCAAATCGTAATGAAGAAGCATCGCAAAACCGTGTAATAATCTTCAATTTTTACGGCAAATTCAATTTCGTTGTATAGCATTGTTTTTGTCGCTACTTTAACTGAATCGTATTTTTCCTTCGGACACCGTACTGCGTAAGTCAAGAATTGATCACCAAATGCTTCCGCGTTGGTTTTTGTATAGTTGTCACAGTAGTTGTTTATCCGAGATTTCAATTCACGCACAACACGGCCGTAATTGTTCATAAGCAAGTTAGATGTCATAAGTTCTTTAGCCAGAGGCACGTCAAAACTTTTTGCTGTCTTTTTTTGAACTTTTACTACTTTTAAGCCGCTTATGTCATTCTTGATTCTGTCGACCTGTAAGTTTCGATTCTATAAATGTAAATATTAAAATTACAGTAATAAAAACTAACGAGATCATCTTTGTCAAATTTAAAAACAGCCATACTTTTACTTGCAGGATAGCTGTTGTTAATACGGTCGTGGTAATATTTGAACATTTGTTCCGTCCAAGCACTATCTTTACAGTCTTTAGCCTTGATATCTTTCTTTGCTTCATCAGGTTCATCATCTGACAATTTTTTACACGCTGCTATACGAATCGCATTGTTCTCGCTGTCGAACAAAAAGTTTATAAAGTTGCCATAACTCGGATCAAGAATACATCTCCCAGGTAAAAAGACATGTAGATAAATTTGAGTTGCGTATGATTGAAGAAACTTGTTTTGCTCATCATCCAATTGTTTACATATTCCGCAATGTTTTAAAAATGTGGCACTAAGAAAGCTATCACGTGCCTTTTTTACCTAAAAATAATATTTTAGTCATGAACTAACAAATGTTTTCCTTACATCCTCTTTTACGGAAACAGCACTGCCAAGGCAGCTCTCATTGTGAAAAATATAGCGGTAATACGAGTCAAATCTAAAAAATGTTAATGAATACCAAATTTATCTTCCCTTGAAAATAGTTACCCATTGAATTCTAAATTGCTGGGTGTAAGACGAAGAAGTTTATCCAGATTCGTTTTTCTACAATATATAATTCTGTCTATTCCAAGCGCTGTAGAAACTGGTATGAGATTTAAAATAGTAAACCATCGAAGAATACAGAAAAGCATTTCCACCACCGGCGTATGAAATTAACGCTTTCAAGTTTCAAACTGATTTTCAACGTTTCACAGTTTACGGGAAAAAGAGTGAGTCAATAGTGACGAATAAGGTGTCGGGGATACTTTTGAGAAAGTCTGAATTGTTTTGTTCAAATTACTTTTTGAGAGTTTGATCATTTTCATCTGACATTTACATTCTGCCTTTTTTGTCGGTTGTAAGTGCAAAGTGAATTTGTTTTGCATCAAAGTCTCATAGTATCACAGAATATTTATTTTGTTTGTTTACAGCAATATAAAAACTGACAAATTTCAAGTAATCGTTACTACTACATCTCATTTATCTGTGCCTCAATCGGGAATCCTGTGTCAGTAAACCACCCGTACAAAGAAATTTAGGCAATATGACATATCACGTTATGGAAATTCACATAATTCGTTCGAAAGGAAAGATTAGGTCGGCTTATGTGATTTAGTTGACTTCTGGCAAGAGTGCCCTCGAATAAAGAAGTTGCGAATCTTGTTGATAGGACCCGGTGAACCCGTTTGCGATGCGGTGGTAGCTTGACGCCTGGGATCGCTGCTGGTCGTCGGTGCGGGAGTCGACTGCAGCCCTTCCTGCAACACAGACGGTGATGAGAGGCGGCTGCGAGTAGATGGAGCGTTTTCAAGTCTCACAGTTTCGACAGCACCATTGGGGCGAATGTTCTGGAGATGGGCTCCGTTTTGCGTGGGTGCAGCAAGTTCCGCTTGCGACAAGCTGTCCGTGCGAACGGCATTGTTCTGAAAGATTGAAGGTAATTACCAATATAGGGGTACAGTATTCAAACATACCCTGACAGTGCCGAGGGTAGACAGCTCATGAACAGAGGCACTGTTCGGGAACGACGGATGACCCGAAGCGAGAGGGCTGGCATAACGTTGGACGGGGTAGCCCGGAGGCAAAGGCTGATTTGGATTGATGGCACGTGCTTGCGGCTGGTGCAAATAGCCGGTGTGGTACCCGTACAAAGCATTCATACGCTTGCGATTGCGCATGTGTTGGCGAAGGCTGAGAAGTTCGTTGCGTTGGCGATCGAGAAGCATGTCGATTTCGTACTTGTGGCTGAAATATCTTACCGAATTAGTCTCACAATCTCAAACAAGCATAAACCTACCGATTAAGCAAACGCTGAATCATCTCATCATCCTCCTGATCGGCATCATCTTCGATCTGGAAATACAAAGTTAAGACAACCCAAAAAAGCACACCACTATGAAGCCTCAGACTAAACACTACCACTAATACCGAAAAGAAACCGAAAACAACATGACATCTAATGATAGCCCAATTTTACAAATTTAAGCAAGCGGTAACACCTCCCACCAAACATAATGAAAGCAAACAGCCACCTGTAAGGAAACCGCGTCCGCCGGAAAAGCAACGCCAATCAAGTTCGTCAAGTTCGGATAACCAAACACTGGCAATTGGGGGAGGTTGGCTGGCGGCATGCCGCCGTTGGTCGAGCAATACAGCTGATTCTGACTGCCATGGTACGGGGTCGCTCCGCCATGGTCCAGGATAGCGTTAGCTGCAAGATGGCTATTCGAATCGCGCCAATGTTGTTGGCCGACGGAAGGTGCAGCCTGGACGGGAGCATGGGTCATGTGGGCCTGGGCCGGCGGCATTTGCTGTTGCTGGGCCTCCTCGAAGTGTCTCGGATGGATCTCCTGATAGCTCGCGTTGCTGTCATGGCTCGGGTAGTTCGACAGGGTAGCATGAGACATGGCCGCGGGAATCTGGTTATTGGGCTGCTCGACGGGAGTGCTTTGACCAAAAGCAGCAACAGAAGTGCTACGTTGAAGCAGCTCCGGCTGGGGCATCGCCAAAGTCGGCGACGAATCCTGGGCGGTGGGAACGGGAGGATGTTCGCCGTTCTCGGGGGGATTAGAAGGCGATGCCACAAAGGACAGTGGTCCGGACTTAGAAGCAGATTCAACGACGGAATTGGCCGAGTTGCTCGAAGTTGCCGTGGTTGAAACCACCGAGACGGTAGAGCGGCTCGCTGCTGCTGTGGTAACACCAGGATGGCCAAACGTGGTTTCCAAAGCATTATTGAGCTCCTTCAGATCAGTGATGATGATGGAGTTTTTCTTCGTGACCGGAGCATTCGCAGTCGAAGAACTCGGGGTCTCGAGGGGAACGGCTTCAACGATGGGAGTCAAATGCTCGACCTGAGAAACCGGGACATGGGCGACTGGAACCGGGGCTGCCGGGACAACTGGAGCAGCAACTGGGGCCGCCGGGATAACTGGAGCCGCAACTTGGGTCGCCGGCGCAGGGGCCGCAACTGGAGCTGGCACGACAGGGGCCGCCGGCACAGCGGCAACAGGAGCCGCAACTGGAGCAGCGACAGTAGCAGCAGCCGGAGCAGGAGCAACAGGAACGTCCGCAGCCTCGGGCAGGATCGATGGGCGCCTTTCCGGCTCGGTAGACGAGGTCGAATCTGCTCCTCCTGATGACGTGGCCGAGACAGAGGCGACCATGGAGGTGGCCACGGCCGAATCGGGCGTAATGGAGGCCGGCATTCCTTGCAAAGCTTCCGTCGAAAGCAGCTTAAAAGAAGCGACTGACAACCACAAAAACAAAAAAACGAATTAAATAAAACCGAATTTACGAAGGTGATACATACGGCGACAAGCACAATCACTAGTCACCAACGTAAGCTGGTCACGCAACGAAAGAAAATCAAAAACTCACTTGATTGCTGTCGCCGTGGGGCATCTCCTCGTGGGCTTGTTGGCCGAGGATACGTGCAGCTGCGATCGCGTTCAGAGAAGCGTCGAGAGCGGCTCCCTGTCCGGGCAAAAGATCAGGATTGATCACCTGTAATAATGATGACACATAAAGATTGGCTCACGTGAGGGCGGAAACGAAACACGAAAACAGTGACGTGACGCGAGGCGAAAGAAACATTACAAACCTTTTGCAATGCGGTGGCCAAGTCGTTGAGACTCTCCAAATGGGTATTGGAGAGAACGCCAGCCGCTGCCAAATTCGCGTTTTGCAAGGCCGTGAATGATGCGCTCGGGAGTGCACCTCCAGGGACAATGAGGTCGGCTTCGTCTTGCATGGGCGGCGGCACGACCGAACCAGCGCGACTCAACGTAGCTCGTGCCGCTGACGCAACGGGGGCAGGTATGGGTTGACTCGCGAGAGCGCCGTCAGGTTGATCAGTGCCTTGCGGTGGGGGCTTGGCTGCGTTTGTCATCATGGTCAACTTTTCACGCAAGTCCTCGATATTGGTATCCGGGTGTTGCGGAACAGCGGCGGCGGCTGGAGTCGGGGTTGGCACCGGAGCTGGTGTTGGTGCCGGTTGGGATACTGTTGCCGTCGGCTGCGGGAGAACCGCCGATGGAAGCGAAACAGAAGCTGTTGCGGCAGTCGGTGGCCCGGTGGTCGTAGCAGGCTGCTGGGTCGTCGGAGCGGGAGAATGCCCCGCAGCAACGTTGGTAGCACTCATTGACTGGTTCAAAGCATGGACCAAATGAGGACTGCCAGTTGATCGAACAACCTCAGGCTGGACGCCACTGACTTTGCGAAGCTCATTATCAAGCTGCTCCAGGGTGAATTCCGCCGTGGCAGAGACAACGCCACCAGCTGTAGGCAATGGCTTGTGAACAGAGCTCGCCGATACTGTGGAATGAATCGTCGATGAAGCGACAGGAAGCGTGTTACTCGCTGTTGATATCTTTTTCTCGACCGGAGGGGCAGTTGCATGCGCAGGAGGAGGCAACGGAGCCGCAGACTGTCCAGAGGTTACATTCGTTGTCGACGTGGATGTCTGGGTCACCGTCGGCGAGGTCGTTGTTGGCGGAGAACTCGACGTCGGAGGACTGACTGTCGTCATCGAAGACGACGATGTCACCGGTGCCGTTGCCACACTCGTCATGGAGGTCGAAGTCAGTGCAGAGCTCGAAACAGAAGAGTTGATCGTGATCGCAGTTGGCGGTGGATTCGGCACTGCCTGGACTTGGAATCGGGAAATCTTCGCAGGGGCTGTCGTCGGAGCAGTTGCCGCTGGGGTGGGTCGTTCCACTGGCTTTAACGACGCTTCGCTCGATTGTGAATTGACCGCTGCGGCCGCGCTCAATTTCTGAAATGGTGAGCCATCAGTTATGACGAAACTGATGCCTTTTGTTAGTGACAAAACAACGGGACAGGAGATGGTCTAAAAGCCACAAGGAAAAAAATCGGCGGCGAAAGGACTCGACGCGGGGCAACACAAAACGTGAAGAATATGAGGCATAATAGGCCCAAGCTGTCGAGAAAAAACGGCAAATTACAAAAGAAATTAACATACTCGATGATCGACGTCACTGTATTCCGAGGTAGCAGGCAACGGAAGGGTTGCAGGGGCAGCAGTGATCTTGGTATCCGATCCAGATGGAGTCACGGTAAAACGCGATTTGGATGAGATGACTGCAGGCAGGGGAGAAGCGACAGATTCGGCCGATACGACCGCGACGGCGGGAACGGACGGGACAGTAGCAGCGGCGGCGGCGGCGCCATCTTCGGCAAGCGGCACGCCTGGAGGCGATTCAGTTCGCGGAGGTGACTGAAAGTCAAAGGCAGCCTAATACAAAGCAAGCAAAAACAAGTCAACTCTTGAGGCTTCGCACAGATAGAGAATTAAAACATAACCATGCAACAGGCGGCCAAGCATTCAAGCCGAATTTCAACATATTTAGTTTGAGAAAACGAGGCAAAAGAACATCAAAAAAGATGAATAACATACCGAACTTTGCGAGGTTTGCGGAATTTCGGTCGATGCTTGCTTCACAATCGTTTCGACCGAGCCATTAACAGCATCAATGTAGGTAGAGATGCGCAGGCCAATCCCTTTTTCAGGGTTCCCTTTGACGGCATCGATGACGCATTCGAGTTGCTCGATTACCGGGCCAACGTGTTGATTCGAGATGCAATCTTGGTCAACGAGCTTGGCTGCGATGACGTTGGGTTTATCGGAGTCCGGTGCAAATTGAAACGTTACCGTTTTGACGGCGGTGTCGAGCTTGCAACTGATAAGCTGAAAGGGTCATTAATGTAAGTCATTCATTGCTGGTGTGATGTTGTCATTAAAAACATCTGTAAAGAGACCACCTACAGGTTGCTTGCTGATTTCACTGTAAACGACCTTCAACACTTCCAAGATGATCTTCTTTTTGACTCTCTTTGATGTTCCGGTGTTAGCCGCGGTGTTGGTGGGTGCGGGACTCGGGACCGCGCCATTGACAGTGTTCGAGGGTGGCGCAACGGCGGTCGAGCTCACGCTGTCAGTGGCGGCTTGTTGTGCTGCAGTCGTAGAATCGGCAACAGTGGAAGAAGGTGGGACTGTTACGGAGGAGGCGGAAGGAACGCTGGCGGCAGTCGGTGGTGCTGTTGGCGCTGGGGCTACCGCAATGGAAGCAGCAGCCTCACGTGCGCGTTGGGCCGCAGCCTCACGCTCGCGACGCGCTTTGATTTCTTCTTTAACGGCCGCTTCTTCGGCCTTTCGCTCTTCCTCTTCCCGTTGTCGCTTCATTTCAGCGTGGCGATACTCGCGATCTCGTTTGAATGCGTCAACCTTGTCTTTGATCAGTTTGGTTATCATGACAGTATCGCAATCAGGTATGTGTTGTTGTTCTATCATCTGTTGCACGACCTCTTCCGGCTTGTCCTGCTCAATGTCAAACGCGAATTGAAGGCCCTCGTTTTCCTTGAACTTGTACTGCGTCCGCTTCTTCTCATCAGACACACGCAGTTGCATTTGGATCTAAAAAGGGCATTGGGTCAGTCTCTTAATGGCCATCGGTCGATGCTTGTTGTCGCTCCCAATGTGCATCACATAGCACACGACCAAAGTATGTGTAATGCTTGTTTTTTTCCTCACCTCCGGATTGACGCCAACCACATCCAATTCACGGTTGATGATTTCCACGCGTAGGCCATATTGTTCCTCTGGCATGAAAAAATCATCATTGAGCAATTGTCTGGCGGTGTCCCGTTCTTCCTTCCGCACTCGAATGCAACGGTCGATAATGTCCCGAATCTCGGGGTACTGCTTCGGAATCTTTTCAAAGCAGGCCGGCTTTGTGCCCTAAAAACGACCCCCATTAGGACCGTCCCGTGTGATCATAACGTTTTTCTCGTGCGTGTGACTCACCGAAATTACTTTCCGATAGATCTGCGCCGGATATTGACACTCTGAATACGGGTATTCGCTCGTGACCATCTCCAATAGGCACATTCCGAAAGCGTAGATGTCGACGCTTTCATCGTATTGTTCTTCGTACATTTCGGGTGCCATGAATTCGGGCGTGCCAATGACACTCTTTGCGTGGGACTTGTTTTTAAGCGTGGCCAACCCCAGATCGCCAATTTTGACGCTGCCAGTGGTTCCTGTGATGAAAATGTTGTCACATTTCAGGTCACGATGAATCACAGGAGGTTGCCGGGTATGCAGGAAGTGCAGTCCTTTCAGAATTTGCCGGCACCACGACTTGAGTACTTTGATGTTTATTCGTTTGAATCGCTTCAAATACATCTTCAGTGTGCCAGATGTCATGAGTTCGGTGACGAGAACAATGTACCTACAAGATGAAGGTGAAATACCAAAGGTTGGTTGCTTGTTTTGAACATACTTTCGCTTTCCGCATGGGTCAGGCTTTTCCCAATAGTCATAAAACCGCACAATGTTGGGGTGTTGCAGTCCCTTCAACATTTCTGCCTCTTCCCGAAAACGCTGTCGATCAGCCTTTGTCAGTTTGTTGTCTTGCAATTCGCACCATGCTACGGCGACCCCCGTCTCGATGTCGAGTCCACGGAATACGGTCTTGAACGAACCGCGACCGAGTTCTTCATCGAACTTCAGGAAGCGATCATCTTAAAATTGTAGCGTGAATGCGAGTCTTATTAATAATATCCATGCTTAATCCCATCAGCACGTGTCAAATTATTAGATGTAACTAACCCGGAGACCGATCGATAGGCACTTCCTCGACCTCATCATCATCGTCCGCTTCTTGATATCCCTCCGAACGCTCGGATATAACCTTTTTCCATGGCTCGGCAGAGCCGGTAGTATTGGGGCCGTTGAGCGCGGTGTCAGAAGTGTCACCAACGACCGATGTCGAGGATAGCGATGTTTCTGTTATCCCTCCGGCTTCCGACACGACGGTGGCATTGAGCTCGGCCGGTGGAGTCAATACATCTGGAGCAACAGAGCCCTCGAACACTATCGGCTGAGCAGATGAAGTCGCGTCATCCACGGCGGAAACGTCATTCGATGACTCCTCGCTGATCTTTTCCAACGGTTCACGAGGCTCCACAGACTTCATTGAAGTCGGATCAGAACTGGCCAGAGGGTGCCGACATTCGGGATCATCCGGGAACACCTCAACTTCTTCCGGAGCAGAAGTTGCAAGCGGAGCGGGTGGCAGGTTAGGAGACGCGGATAACGAGTGACTCGATGACGAGAATAGGGGCTTCCTGTAATATATAGAAGTTAACCATAGGCAGATCTAGACAGATAAGGCCGGGCCTAAGATGATGCTTCCTTTCATCTGGGCAGCTTGGGCCCCCAGACAGGGCAGGTGCGATAAAGATCTCGGGATATTGATGAAAAAGCTCACCGATTCCGTTCGAAGACAGACTTCTGTCCCGCATGCGGCGAAGGTCTAGTCTCGGACTTTGCTTCATTCCACTGAAAAACAGCTGCAGTTAATTCGTGACTTCTTTTCGCAGAAAATATCACCTTTGTAGGTCTTGATTGGCGCCAGTCTCTCTGAACCGCTTCTAACCGAGACTTTTCTTCAAAGGGCAACAGCCAATTGTTGTGTGAGGAGCTGAAAAGGGAAGGAATTTACATCCGTGACTATGCCGCCGCGAAACCCACCTGGTGTTGATGTCATTCGCCTGAGCTTCTTTGACCTTTCGAATATTGCGACGCTTGTAATTGCCATTGCTGTTAGCGCCGGGCGATTTCGGCGTCCCGGGAGCACTATCCGTCGAAGTTGAGGCCGTTGTTTCATGGCGCTGCGATGGTGCGCTTCCGTTTGTTTCGCCCGAAGTCGATGGTCTTGGGATGGTCGTCGTCGTGGTGGTGGTTGCCGACGATGAGGGCTCGATGTTACTCATTGCTGACGGCGTCGGCGTTACTTCTGCATGCAAGCAAGGTCAGTAAGACAAGGGTGGGCAAGAAGTGCCCGTGGCTTCGGCGAACACACAATAATTCGCTGGATACCAAATATCAATCAGTTAATTCTGAAAGAACAGGATGCCGAAATAGTATGTGCAGATGAATAAACAACAAATAATAGATTCGATGGATGGTAAATCAATCACGATGGGATTTGGCTTGGTGGATGTGGATATATCCGAGGTTTGAGACAGACCGCGTGCACGGTTCCGACACGCGTTTTTTGCTAAGGGATTGGCAAAGTGCCAAAAAGAATGTCATAGATGTCATATTGCGCGGGTCGGGATGGACAGATGGGCCGTCATTGTCTGTCACGGTAAATGGTCCACGCCTCTTGTTTTCATATAATCTCATTCCCGGGTTTCTTTATATTATCTCTGCAACACCTTTCAATGCATTCCGCGCAATTAGTCTTCTTTTTTGTTTTTCAAAGGGTTGGTTGGTTGAATGGATCGAAGAGAGGAAACGCGCAAAAAACTTGAATCATCGCATCGCCAGTGGCGGTTGGTCGTGCATTTCATGGACCCGGGTTGCTGCACGCAATCGAAGGAGTCCGCGGCTCACTGGACATTGAGGACCCCGCCAAGAGCCGGCAGCATGTGTCTTTCCTTCATCTGGTCCTTGCCGCCAGGCCCTAAGGAAATTGAAATGACAAGCGCCAGGCGGCCCGGAGGCGAAACGACACGCGACCCTGGGGTGTAGGGGTTAAAATAATGTCCTTCTTTAGATTAGTGAGTTTTGTTAAGATAGGTGATGAGTAGAAACGCGACAAAAGCCGCTGGCGGAAGAAAAAGAACCTTACCCACTCTCGAGGCGTATCACGGGCTAGGGCGCAGGAATATGTGTGCGTGCGCACGCGCGCGCATTCCGCCGCCCCGCCGCTCTCGGCGTCAAGCAAAAGTCTCAGTCGTCGAAATAGTGGAGGAACACTGCGGTAGCGACCGCCTGTTCCTCTCCCCATCGCGCAATGTCTCTCTTGACTCGCGAACTTCTCTGCCGACGGCTCCACTCTCGACGCAGTCTCTCGCCCGACTTTCTTTCTTGCCTTTTTTTCGTGGGGCCTGGGGGTGACGCGGTGGGGGCTTTCCTCGTTTGCGTGACAACGGAGACCCCCCCCATCATTGGGGTAGAAGCCCGCATTGTCGACGAACCTGCATTCCTGTAACATGGGTTGACAAGCGGCTCCATTCAGGGTCGTCGTTGTCGTGCTGCATGCATGCGCACCTCACAATCTGCTCGTTTACCAACATTTCACTTAACGATTAGTCGCAGCGACACCATACAAATTGTTGACGAAAATATTTCTACAAGTTTATTCTACAATTTCAATTATAGTTTGGAAGCAGCAGTTTTGGCCAAGGGAGGCAAAAATTGTATAAAATGGTGGCAATTTGGGAATTGTCGTCGTCGAAGTTTCTATTTCGTCGGGTTTCGTCTTTCTGCTCCAATTTTTCCTTCTGCCTTCGACGTTTACACGTTTTGAATTGTTAACAGCATCGTCAGGAGGTGCTACGCGACACGTAGAACACGGACATCCCGGCCAAGACGAAAGATTGTTGGATTCGGGCAGGATGCGAACGCGAAGGGATGTAAGTCGGTCCAGCAAGTGTTCCATCACGGACTACACCAAGAAAAGACGGAAGCTGGCTGGTACTCGTCATCGCCAGAGGGCATGCCTGTCCCTGGATGTTCGTTTTTTAGTCATTGATGAAAAGGATGTCTCTTCTCCATAGCCTAGCCTATGCTTCAGGAAGAAGGCTACCGAGTTGTTACATTCTGGGACCTATTTTTCTTTCCGGAACGAAAAAAAACGAGCTTTTACGAGTGAATGTCCGCCAGGGTCGTCGACCCCCCCTATCCCACGTCTAGACTATTAACATCACGTCAGTCGCTTCGGTCATAACCCCCTTTTTTACGCAATCTTATCCAGATAAGATTAACTATCCCTATGGCGTAAATCAGATGTGCTTGGTTGCGGTCTGCGCTTAATCGGTGACAGTTCTTATATCATGGTGCAAAATGCAAACGTTGTAAGTTATTGATAAAGGTGGCTGCAAGGCCATCAATGTCAATGAATGCATTACTGCCACCAAAAAAGTGAAAAGATGCACATTCGTTATGCACTTTTTTCGTTTCGTCCTAATTGCCCCGGAAAAACAATCATAAATTTGAAACGAAAAGGCATTTCATTAGAACCCGACAAGCGCCACGTATATTTAAACGGACAGTCAGACTCGCCACAATTTGAAAAATTAGGACGTACGTCAAAATTGTCTCGCGGCACCGTTAGGGCAAGAAGGTCAATAAAAAAAGGCTATTCACGTAAGACCATGCAGTCGATTGCGATTATAAGTGCCGTAAAATGTTGAATTTCTCCAGCGAAGAGAGTCAACAGCGCGACCGAACAAAAAACCCGACGTGAAAAAATGCTTTGTTTGATGCGTAGGTACTTTGTCGCTCGCCATGGCCGTAAACTTGCAACATTTACGTCGGCTGGCTCGGTCTAAAGATCATATAAACTAACGGGCCAAAAAAAGCGATCTGGGTGATTGAATCGTCTAGTAGTTGAAAAGAAGAAGAAGAATGTAAGCGGAGCCGATAGGGGGTAGCGGTTGAACCGGAGTCGAGGCAGGGGGCGATGGAGACGGATTCCAATTGACTAAATTAACAGACATCAACAAAGGATAAATAAACTAACGCTTTTTTAATGGTGGATGTGTGTTCTTCTCGCATCACAGTAATATCACAGAATTATAGGACTTGAGTCCGCGATTGCAAGCGGCTTTATTGACTTCACGGCGTGTGACTACGAAGCTCCGGATTGCTGGATTGCAATATAAAAAACTTTGAACGACACGTCGTGGATGAGCCTAGAAGAGTCGGATAGCAGAAATAAACACAGGCAATGCAGCCATTATTTTGTCGCCTTCTGTTCCAAGCGGATGTTTAAGCGCGAGGCTGAGGCTTTTTTTGATGTCACTCGAATTGAAAAGCTTAAGAAGATCACAGACGTGCATTACGGACAACGTCGTTGTTTGATTTTGCCAGTCATTGCCGTTGAGACCAATCCCGTGTGGCGGCACAGCTGCCCTCATGTGCATGCTGCTCATTTAGCCCTCCGAGGCATGGAGAGAGGCGTCAAATAGCCGTAACCAAGCAATTTTGGGGTTGTGCCAACGGACCGAAATAAAGCATCTACAAAAATGGGGGCAGCTGTAAAAAAGGCACAACCACTCACTCCTACGTAGATATTTTATGGTCGAGTCGAAAAATCTGTATTACATCCGTCTTCCCTAATGTGCCATTTGGTTTTGTATTAACAACGGCACTATCCCGGCTATTTCGAGTTGTAAAAGCGATTACCTTCATAGGAGGAAGCGAATTGGCTAGGCTACGCGAGGAAAGGACGTTAAGATCACGTAATGCAACACCTCGTGAACGCCAATCAGCTGTTATTGCTGGCGTCGAAGCTGGGACGCGCTTGATGTTTGTCCCAAGCACTAACGCTTACATTTTTGGGCGCTTTTTCTGGATTCTGACGTGTCTATCAGTGCCTAGTATCGACCTTTTACGGGGGTTCGTTTTCGAATCACATTAGAATTGAACTTTGCTGCCTCTAAATGGCAATCAATAGTAACAACAATAAATTTAAAAGATTTTCCACAGTGTGGAAATATGTTTAAATCACATTTTCTGTTATCACACGTTTAATGGGTTCGCGTGAACGTAAACATAGACAGAAATGTAGGGAATTTCTTTCAGAAGCTTGACTTAACCTTAGCATTATTTGCTTTTAGCTTTAACACTCTTTTTGAAGTTAAGAATTTGGAGCCAAAGTAGAGAGAGGTAATCACAAAAATTATCAGAAGAAACACCGGAAGCCGATATGACGGAATAGCACAAAAAAGCAAACAAATTGGCATTCAGGACAAACGTCCGCCAATTCTTATCGGTAGAGGGTAACTGGGGGAGCAATTCGGGTGGTAGACCCAGCCAGGTCAGAGTCAGGTCGAGCACGAGGAGAGTGATGATGCTATTGCAGTAATTTTCAAACCCCACACGCTCATTAAAACAAGCAAACATTGCAAACGATTGCCTCGTGTCCCAGTTGCGACTACGCGGCGCCCGACTTCCTCACGTGAACTTTTTTATGCAGTCTTGTCAACCCTGGGTGTACCTGAGCTGTATTCACAACAATATCACCACCGATTAGCGTTCGGGACAAATGCCCCCCTTCCGAAGTCTCGATTTATGAGGGTAGATGGAAGCGACCGCAGTATGACTCCGCCGTTTGGAATAATACGGATTATTGTAAACGAGTCAAATTGTCAATGTCCTCCCATCGCCCATCCATCGAATACGGCCATCGTCGACATAATGGAGGCACTGTCAAGGGGCGATCGTATGCTGATGTGAGTCTAAACCACCGAAACTGCCCTCTCAGACTACCCTCTTACGAACGGCCGAGAAATACTGCCCCCGAAGGCAGGAAGGGGCGGGTGGCGAAGAAAGGGGGGCATCAGGCGGCAGTCGACGCCCGGCAAAAGACAGCTTGCAATTTCCCGTAATGCATCATCGTTTCTCGAAGGCAGGCCCCGATACTCGTAGAAAGCAATGGCTTCTAGCTGGCTTAATTTCCTTTGTCTAAGTGAAGCGCAGAACTTGTGTAACTCAACGAGAACCATGTGTTACAGGTGTCCCTGAAGCCGTACATCACCCACAAAATTCGTTCCAAATGTGTTCACTCTCGAAGCGAAAATTCAAATGTGAGTTGTAGTTCTCAAAGTCCAATCCCCCCGCCACTCATCGAAAAAACCTGTGCGAACAGTCGAACTAGACAAAGGTTAAGTTCGAAAAAACTTTTATTTTTAGAGAATCCCGAAACCAGTCACAGCAAAACGGCTTACTGAGTTACGAGAATTTCCATTTTTCATAGGGTTAAACGATTTTTTTCTGGTTAGTATTCGGATTAGTTCACTTTTTTTCATTTTAATTGTAAATGTATGTCATTTAATAAAACTGTTTCACATTAAATTGAATATACTTTACTCCCAACATCTATTTCAAGTGATTGGTGCTATAAGATAATAAAAATACCGTATTGTGTTACCGGTTTTCGAAAAAAAACGTGAAAACGTGGACAGTCTAAAAAGGGGGTGCAGTATGGATGCAAAAACAAAAAGGCGAAGGCAGAAATAAAGACGCGCTTAATTACTGCAAAAAAAAACAATAAAATTAAGAACAAAAATCTGTGCGTCAATGCAAGGATGATAGAACTCAAACCGTTCTCGACATAATGAGTACTAGCATAACAGTGAGTCAAAGGTTAGCAAAAATCGACTGAATGGAGCTAGCTGACTGAAAGTTGTGTAAAAACGGGAGGATGCGAATAAAGTGCAGTTCTAATGAAAACTTAGGGGAGAGCCCAATCGGCAAGCATCGCGAATGAGTTGCTAAAGGTCCTCGGTGACGCCGCGACAACTATCACCGCCGTCCCTCAACCTTGTCGATTTTTCGACGAGGAGAAAGAGGATGTTGGTGACTGAGGCGCGGGGGAGGCGTGGAATACTTTTGACCAGACGTTTTTTAAGTCGATCGAAGGGGGGAAGATCAAATACTTAACATCATTTCTAACGCATTTAATTCACAGGGAGTCGGGTAGAGAGACAGATATTCAACAGGGGTAAGTAAGACGCGTAGAGAAGAGGAGAACAAGTGTACAGAAAACGCCGAAGTTGACATTTCCTGGGTTTTTGTCGGGATTAAAATGCACGTATAGATGATTTGACGGTGGTGTCGAGGGAAAAACATGACTTTGCAAACACGCCGCGGACGTCGATTTTGATTTTGACTTCGAACACGGCTACTGAACCGTGTGTGAACGCAGTCGTGGCGAGTCATGCGGACGCTCAGCGACCGCCTTCAGCGTACTGCCGAGGTTATCAATGATGTGAACGTTTTTGAGAAGGTACAGCAGTGTTTCCCAAATCATGTCCATGAGTTTGCCATCGTCGATCTGGTCAATGCGGACGTCGATGCCCGTCGGACAAATACGGAAAAATGGAATCGCCGCAGCTGCGCAACGGTCTTCTGTGCACTCAATGACTGATTTTTCGTGACCAACGACCTGACAAAAGTAATTGTCAGAACAAGATTACGCCTGATATGGATACGGATTAAGAGAACGCTCACCTGCTCCATCAATAGAACAGCCATGTCGCGCAGATATTTGCCTTTTTTGTGGAGCGTGTTTCCTGATTTATACCTGCGTTTTGTTTCATTTGGTTCACCCGTACCGATCGAAATGACACAGCCAAGGCTAATGTCTTTACCCGCTTGAATTGATTTATCAAATTCCTGCAAAATGTTTGATTTTGATTGAAGTTGACTGCGATTAATCTTTTTCCAATCACTTTTTGGCGTTGATTAATTAAACTTACGCGAAAGAGGATGTTCAATGGACAATTGGCGACAAGCGACCCATCGACAAAAATCTCATCTTCCGCCATGGTATGGGGATGGAAGTAGGTTGGCGCTGCACTGCTGGCTCGAGCTGCATCTCGGAAGGAGATGTGTTCCTCGCCGTTTTCAGAAGTTGTGCCACCATCGACCTTGATGGGATAGTTGCGGAATGTGTGAAGTTTAGCCGGGGTTCTGGCGATGTTCAATGCTGGGACTGTTAGTCGACGAGCACAGTTTTGGAAAGTATCGTCTTCACATGGGAAGCATCGTTTGAGTACCTCATTCATCCGGTTTGTCTGTAATGTATTTCCGTTTTTGAATGATGCTCTAACATTTTTCTATTTTAAGTAACACTGTTTCGCCCCTCGTTGATTGATGTATCTCATGTAGCTTCTGAAGCCCACACTTAACAACCCATCTTTAAAGCTCAAAACTCCAACACCGAAAAAAATAAAAAATGGCTGAATGCAAGCACAAACCTGCTTGTCGACAACTGAACCAAACAGACGAGCCATTGTCGATTTGTCCAGGAAAATCTCATTCTTCATTTCCCAGTACAGGAAAAAAGTTTCAGTGAGAGTGAAACCTTTGGCCAGAGCCAGGGATAGCATGGCACCCGTGCTGCATCCGACGAGCCAGTCAACCTTGTCGACAAGAGATTCATCACCGAAAAGTCGACGCGAAGTGAACAGCAGGCAGACGACGCTTACCAGACCCCGCATTCCACCGCCATCGAGGGACATTGCAATGAGATCGGATGTGAGATTATCTTTTTTGGTGCGATCATTTGTGGACCCGTTGTTGACCTCAATTGGTGTCTAAATCTTGCGTATTTACCTTATTTTTCAAACTTTTACAATGCTTACACTATGAAATTGCACATTGTAGAGCTCCGTAGCCATCTCCAAAAAGTGTTGAAACTTCGCTGCACAAGAAGCGCACACACTTCCCGCATCGACCCGATCTGCCAAGGTTTTATTACCGTAATCATTCTCGTAGAGTAGTGCTGGATTGGCTCCCAAAGTCAACAAGATTCGCACGTCTGTGATGGAACACTGAGGTGTCGCCCAAACCTCAACTAGCTTCGATGACAGCTGAAAAACCCATGATTCACGCGTGCAAGCAACAAAGTATCACCAAAGACCATTTCGAATTTAGGATTATAAGTAGAAAGTATGAAAGCAATTTGTACCTGCTTAGGCGTCGCCGTTTTGATAAAACTCATCAAAGTCGTGATCCGTTCGATCTTTTTCCGCGACGTCAACTCATGGGCACATCGCGACGACGGCGCCATTCTGCTACGTGCGGCTGGGCGAAGCCAAAGTGCACAATCACTACCTGAAAAAGCTCAATGGGCTCAACTTTCCTGAGCCGCTTCACGGTAAAACAATTGCTGAGCACGCAACTTTTAAGGATACTCGACTGACAACGAAACGCAAAACGGTAAAACCTGCCTAGTTATTATCGCGATAAAGGTGGTCTTCAACGAAAATGGATAGTTTTTACTATATAGATTGGTTTCCCTTATCCGCGTACGATAATGCCTTTTCAGTGCATGGTCAACACTGAACACTGATAAGCCTTAAAACTTCTGTCTAGTCAAGCTGGGGGGATCGGTGGAAACGGAATCACAGAAAAAAACAATAACACAAAGAACGTTGACCTCAGGCAGTTAGCATCCAGTAGCATTGATAGGTAGATGACGTTCATTGAGAACGCAGTCAACCATAGGCCAATGTCGGTGATTTTCGACCAGCTGGCTGGCTGGCTTTATCTATCTATTAACAATGAGAAAGAACGGAAGGAGGTTCATGAATTTCATTTCAAATAACATTTTTCAATGGGAAGAAAATGTTTCTTGCCCCTTCGCCGCCTTTAAAGAATACAATAACCATTGGAGGCAGGAGGAACAAAACGGCAAAAAGGTCGTGCAAAATGAACAACAAAAACGATGAAGAATGAATTTCTGACGTATTGGGAAAATATCACAGACAATCATTGTAGGTGGAGGTTGAAAAAAAGCCACGTTTGACCGTGAGAGTGACTAAGCTTCAAAAAAAGTGAAACAAACCAAACACAAGCGACGTGAGCTGGCTTGAGACCGAGAAGTAAGGGTAACCTCTTCAATGACAATACGTTGAATTCGAACAAACAAACATAAGCAAAAGCCTTGGAAAGAAGAATTTTTTGGTTCAAAGGTTTCCGCATCTAGGCCACGACCAGACCACACCTGTGCAGAATAGCCGTTATCTAGATGTGGACGAAGTACGAACGTAAGAAAGAAACGTAGTAACTGTTGTCCATGACAGCGGCTGAACCAGTTATCGTTAATTTTTCAACGATGGAGACGGACGGAAAATAAAGAATAGAGACGAGACAACATAAAAACAGCTGCAACTGGACCGGGAGCAGCGCCTCAGGGGTTTTGGCCAGCATCGCATGCAATGGGATAAACTCGCGGAGACAAATCGTGGGTGCAGTTCAGCTTGCACCGAAGATGCAATCAAGATTTACTCAGTGATCGGTCTGTGTAACTCTCTCATTGACAGGAAAGTAAAGATAGACCGGCGTAGGCTTAAAGGTGATCACATCACGCATGCTCATGCACAAGTCGAATGTGTCTGGTGGATTCTCAACATCTGGGACACTAAAAAGTTTTCTTACAACAGAAAAAAGAATATTCACGCTTGTTTTGAAAAGTAAACGAAGACGAGAGCCGTGCGGTGGATGATCAAAAAGCTCACTGAGTTCTCGTTATTTTGGTCATCTTCATAAACTTGTGCTTCCAGAAGGACAAAAAGGACCGGCTAACATGAAAAAGACAACTTTAAACTCTTAAACGAAGTGCATTACCGTTCGACTTCGGGCCCGGAAGTTGATATCCTGCCGAATGAACAACAACCTTACTTGATTGACAGAAAAAAGACAAGGAAATTTGTTCGAAAAAAACACCAATCATTGTCGAATGTCAGCTTTCACGTTTTATCGACGGCTTTGTGGGGGTGCCGTTTTGACTCCGAAATGCATTCTAGAAGGACAACCGATTTTTCCTTTGTGGGGTTTGTCTCGCCTAAACAATAATGCCACGCTTGAAGGGTCCGCACGCATACTAAATGTACTTGTACGTGATGGACGTGGACGCTATGGCCTTATAGAAGTAAGCAGCTGGCTAGACACCGCATCGAACTGCTCTGTCCGAGTAGTTGGCACCCGAAAGAATGGCATGTCCAGTCGGTTGTCTAGAAGCTTTCGAGCTCAACAACAGTCGATTGAGCGGTGGAGGAAATTCGCGACGACCAACACACAGTTTCCGCAATGCAAAAAGGGTTAGTTCACAAAAAACGGTGAAGCTTTCCTCCATTCGAAAGGTTAGCGAAAGAGGCAACCAAGCCTCAACATAGTAGTAGTATTCGGTGCGGCTGTCTTTAAAGGAGAGGAACGACAGAAGAGGGCAAAGGTTGGGTGCAGCTTAAGTAAGAAGCTTTGTCCGAAGAGGAGCACAAGTATGTACTTTGAACTAATGACTAGCAAGTATTGGGATATTTAAGAAAGAAAAAATCAAAAAGTTGAATCACAAAAGACCATTGTTGCAAAAGGTGAAAACACCATCACTCTCCAAGTCGGTTTTAAACTTCTACGACCTGTGGCGGAAATGAGCGCGGGAAAGTTTTTATGAGGCCGTCTAGCATTGATGGTACGAAAAGGTAGACCGAGATTGATTTCACAAATTAAAAATTCGTTAAAATGTAACTTTAAGGTGGAAAAATGTGTTTTGGATTAAGGCCAGCCCTAAGGGCAAATGTAGGCGCACTATTGAGGCAGACTTTTTATAACACCTATGTGTTGCATACATTTACACGGTCAACCATGTTCGACCCCCTGCAAAGAGGGACAATTGATCCATCATTACCCTTGATGGTTGCCTTATAAAGACCCGTTTCTCTTTTCATAACCAGGACAAAGTGTAATGGAGGCGGCCAAGGGCAGCGTGCTGGAATTAAAAAAGCAGACATCACGTACATCATTCTCCGAATGATCAAAAACTGTATTTCTCATTTATAATTAACGGTGGTTTTGGACGAGAAAAAGATTGCACGCATTTGAGACACATTTAAAAATAGATAATTTAAAGACGTCGTCTAAACCAACCAATTTTAGCTCGCAAATGAACATGCTAAAACCGTGAAGCAGTTGTCAACGAAGCCATATTTAACAATGAATGCATCTACTGCGCAATGTATTTAACCAGCCAAGCATTCAAATTTCAAACCCGCGAAAAGAAACACCTTTTGTTGACGGAAACGACTGTCCCATCTTCTTTAACTATGGGAAAGTGGCAACAATTGACTTTTGCAGCCATTTTTCAAAGGAAGAAATAACACTTTACTCAATCATGGCTCCCATCGACTGGATTAACACCGGCAGAACATGTGAAAAAGGTTCCTGTTAAAAGCTCTTGGAAGATGACAGACTTGAGGCCAAAGACAGCCTTGACAAATGAGGCTTATCCCGAGTGCGGCGTTGTCGCTTTGCGTCGCGAAATTTGTTTCTATCAACTTCTTGTTGTCTGAACTCGTTCAACGTCTCAATTATGCGAGTCATAGATCGATCAGCCACCAGTCAACGACCATAGTAAGTACACTTTTGTCGTTTATTCACACAAAGCTGTCAAACTTTGCACATTTGCTGATAGTGGTAATGTACTTTGTCCTGTTACGGTTGCACTACGATTTACTGTCGATAAATAAATAAGCAACAACAGGTGAACGGCTTTGTGCGTAAAGATAGTAAAAACGGTCAAGCCCAAACACATGGATCAATTTTACGATAACTTATTGACAGAATGATCAATCGACTATGTAGGTTGTTTTATACATGACGTAGAAAAAAGTAAAATGAAAAAAGTGATAAAAATCAAAAGAGAAAACCGCTGAAAACAGATGTTGATGACGCGCGGGTATCGACATCAATCAGAAATACACTTTTTTAACATAAGAGTAAAGACAAACGGGCCAAAACCACAAGAAACCGAAACGAAGGGAGGAAAAATGTCTGGCGGTTGTTCCGAGACGGCTTGTTTTGATCGAAAAACATTTGTTAACAAACAATGAAAATAAGCTGGCAATTAGTCAGCGAGCAGAAATGTCATGACAAAGAAACCTCTTCACGGTTCAAACTCACTATTGTTTTTTGCAGCAGTTGTCGTTGAGTTTGCTGGTTTGCAAGTTCGCATTTTACGAGAAAGTTGAAAATGAAATTTGCAAAAACGAGTGAACAATGGGACAAAACAACTATGTAAATGCCAGAAAAATGAGATGAAATGTCCGGAACACTCACAGAACAAACCAAACTACAGTAATGTAAGCGGAACCCTAAAAGGTCGATTTCATTTATAGTATCTCTGTTTACTCAATGCTTTGATAAAGTACGTTGATTCTATCCTCTCGCACGGACTTAATATGCATTTCTCACAAGGCTCCCGATTGAAACCTCTTTACCAAAATACGTCCCGCCAGACTGATAAAATTAAGCCACTGAGCATACATGGAACGAGTGGACTCATGGTTTGGGATGGGCTGCGTCGGTTGGCAATTCTTAAAACATAACGTTGACAAAACTTCGAGGAAAACATTCATGATGTACAATACATAGAAATAGTTTATTTATTATGATAAAAAAAACACTGCAAGTGAATCATCGAAGAATTTGTAAGGCAAAAAATGGCGATTTGAACAAATACTGGCTAAGGAATGGCGATGACAGGGAAAATGCCTTCGGGGAAAACATATTTTTACAAAAAACATGCAAAAATGTAAAAAAACGAACAACGTTTGCGAAATTAATAGAAAAAAAAACAAATTTGGAGTGGAAATGTGGCCCCTTGGGGTCAGTCAGTGATAAATCGGGCCAATACAGACAAGATTTCAATGCGAGCACGGATGCGAGATTTGGGATTCAACTTCTGCAAATCGAGGGCCAACTGTTTGCCGAAAAGGGAACATTCCTGGTTGACGAGGTCGTCCTTGACGCTGTCGCTGATGAGCTTAACCATTTCGGATAGGTCGATGTTGGATGGGAGGGTGGATGGAGCTGGCGCGGTGGCGGATGGAGCAGGAAGGCTACCGCTGATGAAAGCTGCCGAGTTGAAGCCAGTTGGAGTGGGCGATGAGGCAGTGATCGGATTGGCATTGCTGGTGACGGAAACATCGCGGCTTTCCTTCTTCATGGGAGGGTTTTTTCGGCGACGCTTACATGGCAGAGCTAAAATTATGCAGGTCAGAATTGAACTTCGAAAAAAACAACAATGAAAACGAAAAAGAAGCAGAATAAAGGTCAAAGTGTGATTCATTGACCTGGATTAGACAATCAATCGTTGCAAGAATTGGCCAATTTTTACAAGTTCAACGTTCAAAACACAATTGACCAACACCCACAGCGAAAATTATCCCAATTGAAACCAATATGACTAACACACCCGAAACCCAATACGGAAACAAAACAACAAAGTAAAGCTTACCGGAAATATTGTCTTTACTTCCTGAAGCAGATGCAACGGAAGTGGAAGGGGAAGCGGAAGGGAGACTCAATGTCGGGAAGCTAGAGGTATCGGTGTTGGCAGCGTTGGACACGGAAATGTTGTTCAAATTGAGATCAATAACCTCGCTGGTGCCGTTGGTCAAGTTTTTCAAGTATTCAAGCCATGAGTTGTCCTCCCCGGATTCAGAAGTACCAGGCTTATTCTCCACATCGGCATTCTCCTCCGATTCATCACGTTGAATAAAGGGTTCCAGAAAGGTAAGCTGATCGAAAACGAAAAGTGGCTTGCGATAGTTGGCAGCGTCCGGCTCGATGCGTGGGCGCAGGATGCCGTGCTTCCGGTTGTAGTATTCCTCTTCAAATCGACGGCGCATGTAGGAGAATTGCTCGCGCACTTTCTTAGCTACAATAATGGCTGGTTAGTGACGACATAATCGAAAATTAATCAACACTCACCAGAATGGACGCCACCAAGATTCTTTGCGATCTGGTTCCACAGAACTCCCTTGTGCGCATTGTTCTTGTACAGGGGATCGTTTTTATCGTACAGTTCTCGGTGTTCTTTGACGAGTATGATCAAATCAGTCTTGGTACCGAGATCGTCTTCTGCTGGAGGAGTCGACGAGCGCCGCGAATCGCCTTCTGTTCCTACGTCGCACGGCATGGTGGTCGACTGTAAGGTTGAAGGTTGTGAAAAACGGACGAAATACCCCCATCGAATAGCAAAAAACGCGTGGTCAGTTTCGCTTAATCATACAAAAGTATGCGTAAACAATGTAGGAAACCTGGGGGATGGGATAAGCTTGTAAAAAACAATAGTGGACACACAGACGGAAGGAAAGGAAGAGTACATGACTTGCTGACAGCCGTGGAAACGTTTCACAACCCTCAAAAGGGTCATCCAGGATGCGCACAGCAAAAAGAACCAGAACATGCCTGTGGTCTTCTTTGCGAACAACTTCAAGATGGTGTTAAACAGAGTCACGGAAGGAACCGACAAAGTTTTGAAAGATGTCGCAAACTGGAGAGGACCGACGTTGTCTGCGACGCCTTTACGGAGTAGACCCATTCACGAATGACAGGCGCCACGGCGGACCGTAGCGATAAACATACCCGAGGGCTGATGCGGAAAAGGGAAGACGCACTGATCGGAGAGCGATTGGCGAACTCCGTCAATGAACAGCATGTCGACCTAGTTAGGGCAGGCAGCTGACAAGTAAGGGGGAAGCTGCCCTGTCAACGACGGAGTTCTCGTCATATTCTGCGTCGAAGTGCAATCGATCTTGGAGCAAAAAGGCAAGGACGGAAGCGCACGTGGGTATCAGTGTCGGCGAGGCGAGTGTCAACGACCTTGGACCTTGGCGGATCGCAAGGCCGAATGCATCGCTAAATCAAAAGAAAGATCGGTAAGAGACTGTCGGTTGGGGTTTAGTTGGTGGCAAAAGTGTCCGCGAAGGTCTTTGTCGACCCCGGGAAGAGGCTAGCTCGCCAAGGACATGAGCGACAGCCTGTCCGAGCTGTGCCCCAGCGTCGATGCGAGTGCTGTTGTGTGCGTTGGCGAAATCTAGTAATGCCGGCGGCACTACTAGACGAGGCCCGTTACTTCCCAACGTCGTGGTCGTCGTCGGCGGTGCCATCGAAAAGGGAGATGGAGTGCGCGCCGCCCTCGTCGTCCTCGATGCTAATAATGTCAGTCTCGCGGGCCAGCGGCGATGTCCTCCTCGTCGAGTGTCGCCATAGCCAACGGGGCCCGGGAGTTTCATCGTTGCGAAGACTGGCGCTCAGCTGGGTGAATGAAGGAAGGCAAAACCACCTCCCCTGAGGGTCACTTCCGGAAGGTGATGATGGTGGCTCTTGGAAACGGACCCCACCGGACGCCAGTCGCTGGTTGTTACCACCTTGACTTGACAGTCGGTAAGTTAACGAAAGACAGGAGGGGTACCATCAGCCGGTTGCTCCGGAGAGGACCGCCCCAGTCAATCGAGCCAGCCAGGGGTAAGTTGGCGTTGTTGTGACAGTTTTGGTGGCACCATCAACGGGAGACCTCTTGGCGGGATGTCCACCCCCAAAAACGACCATGAACACTGACGCGAATGGGAGAAAGGGAGACCCGCAGCCCCGAAGGCAAGAAGGAGGAGGATGTGAAGACACAACGAAACCTTCAGCCACCATCCATCGAATCTCGCGCGCGTTCACGTCGCCGACGGCCTTGATGCGTGTTTAGAGTCGCGGGCACGACGACAATCTGCTCGCAAAATCTCACTTTTCCGCGCACCGATGGATGGATGACCTATTCGCCATCACAGCTGCTGCCGACCATTTTGATTTCCGAAGCGAGCGACGTTGTTGGAAAGAGTCGTCGTCGTTCTGGTTGTCATAGTACTGCTTCGTCAAAAACTTGTTGAGTGCATCGTCATGAATGCGGAGGAGCACCTTCATTGCTCCAACCATCACGTCGCCTACCGACCGACGGAGCGTCATCGTGGTCGGCGTTCATTGACTGATTCCCTCCCGTCCGGTGTCATCAACTTGAACCAACCACTTTCAAATTATTTCGAAGTTACTTCATTGAAGGATTCACAGCAATCAATTTACCAATTCAAATAAAACTTAATAACAACACGAAAAAAGAGAGTCAAATGAAAGAAAACGTACAAAAAGATAAAGCGGTTAGTTAGTGGACAACTTTTGGGACGTCTACTGTTAGTAACAACAGAACAAAACAAAACAGACAACCTGGTACAAAAGTTCGCCAAGAAATGATTACAGGCCAGCCAGGGCTAGCACCTGTTCGCAGACCTTCTTGTAAGTCAAGGCGTCGCCGGTCAATCGGCGTCGACGAACTCCGACGAGTTTCAGGGTCTCGAGCCAAACGACTTCGAGCTCGATTATCGTATCACTCTTACCGGGATAGGATTTCTTTCCGGAGATGGTCCATCTGAAAGTGCAAGGTGTACTGTATGTGATTAAAAAATGAAAGGAAAAACTTACTTGTCGGCAGTGACAGAGACATTTTGTTCCAGGAGAACACGGATAAGGGCCTCACGAATCTTGGAGCAATCATCAGACGAGGTGACGGATATGTTGGCAACGCGTGCGTCCTGAAGGGATTTAATTTTAAAAGTCAATTTCAACCCAGAAAAAGTCAAACTCACATCCTTGAGATTGATGCTCGCCGGCAAATCACGATTCGTGTTCAGCTTCTTGGGTGTCAACAAATTCTTCAATTTAGCACCACTACGTTCCAATGATGTAAACACACGACGAGGTAGATGCGCTTTTCGAGACTCACGGGAACGACGAGATGTCGGGGTACCATCGATCTTCGCATCTGAAGTTTCCGCACTTGGAGTCGGTTCGGGCGTGCTGTGTGTTGTCTCTGATCGCTTTGGTTGAGTGCGCTCAGCTGAATGGGCACGCTTGAAGTTGGATCCCATTATCGGCACACCTGGGCGACGTGGAGTAGCAAAGCCAGCATCAAAGATACGTTCAGCATCGGTACGGACGGGGCCACGGGCACGAAGACTTGCGTAATTCTCCTTGTTTTCGGTGAAATTGCCATCTCGGCCACCGGTTTGACGGGCTTTGTGACGTGCCGATAAGATGGGTGTATGGGTAACATCGCGACTGGGACGGGAATTACGTGGGCCACGGACGAACTGACTGGGAGAGCCACAGGCAACGGCGCCGGTACTGGTGTCGGAGATGGCTTCGAAGGCGTTATTGTCGCCTAGATCAATGCGGTCGAGATCGTTTTCGAGAGATTTGTGGAGGGTGGGGGAGTTGGTGACGTTGAGCTGTTCGCCGAAGTTTTGGTTCTGAAATGTGACTTTAAATGACAACTTCTCAAGTAAGTTAAATGACATACGGTAGCACGATACATTGGCAAAGCAAAACTCTGCTTATTCGCCTTCTTCTTCTCGAGGATCAAATAAGTCGCAGTGAAATAATCGTACTTCCATTGCTTCAACAGATGGGTCATGCGCGATGTAGATATTCCATGATAGAAAGCCATCTCCAACGCGACTTCATTATCTATGGTGTCCTTATCATGGGCCGACTTCCACTGCACTGGTCCAGCCTTCAAGACCCACTTATGCTCCAACAAATCCTTCATCGAGATCCGATGGCGCGGATTCACCTGCAACATGGCTCGAAGGATGTCCTTGCTCAACGGCGAGAGGTAATCCGGCTCATAATAGGCGCCAGCGCGTATCTTTTTGTACAATTTTGGCAGGGATTCATCTTCGAACGGCAACACACCACAGAGAAGTACGTACAGAAGGACGCCCATCGACCAAATATCAACTTCATGCCCATAGTACGTGTTATGCTGCAATTTGGTTATCTTAAATTTATGGTTGGTACCGCTCTTTAAAAACAACACACCTCAATGATTTCCGGGGCAGCATACGCGGGCGATCCACAACAGGTCTGCAACGGTGCTGCGAGCCCTTTCGATGGACGCGAAGAAAGACCGAAGTCGATGACCTTTAGGACGAGGTTCGCAGTTAGCATGAGGTTCTCTGGCTTCAGATCGCGATGGCAAATACCGACAGAATGGGCGTACGCCATGGCTTGGAGCAGTTGTCGGAAAAAGAAGCGGGCTTCACCTTCATCGAGTCTGTCTTTGCGTACAATGTAGTCGAACATCTCGCCGCCGTTGCAGTACTGAATTATATATATTATTTACAAAATATATAATAAAAAGCAATTAACCAACCTCCATAACTATATAACATTTCGTTTCCGTCTCAAAGTACTGGTACATCCGACATACATGTGTATGCGACATAGTTTTCAGGACATCCAGCTCTGTTTTAACCCGAAAAAAGTCGGCCTAGAAATAGAACAATCTTATCACAAAATTGCTTATCAAAGTAAACAAACTGACCCCGACAGCTTTCTTATCAATAATCTTAATAGCAACATTATCACCCGTCAAAGAATGCGTCGCCAACTTCACTTTACCGAAGCCGCCACATCCGAGTTCGCTGTGGACATAGTATTGTCCGTTGAGGAATTCAGCGTCAGGATCCTTCGTTCCGGACATTGTCGAGACCTTGTCAGGTAAGAGTAAAACTTGAACGAATACTAATCGAGGGATAAATAGGTAGAAATGAACCGAGAAGCTCGTCCAAATGAGTCGACCAAGATTAGCCTGTTCGTCCGTTGTTCGTCTTCACGCGGTGAGTTCTTCGAAAAGGGACCTTCCCGCGTCGTTGTTCTTGACGCGAAAGTATGCACGCTGAATGGGTGCAGACTGCGTTTGTTTGTTGAGCGACGGGCTGTGTGGGGGGAGTGTGTACGCTGCGGGGCCGGCGGCGGCGGAAATGCGTCTTTTCATTGTCATCTTTGCGCGTCTTTTTTGTAAACCGTGCCAGATAAGGCTTATCAATAATGGACACTTGTCTTTATAAAGTGACTGATGATAAGATAGCGTTACATAGGAATAGCGATTTAATCGATTAAACTTTACTTTTCGCGCATTTCGACAATTTAGGATGAGGTCAGCATGTCACCCTCATGCGACACAGATCGCTTGTTTCCTAACCTTTCTCCCGCCTTTTTTCTTTCGACACATGTCTTCCGTATTTTTTTCGGCGGGTTTTTGCTGCCGCCAGGTTGATTGTCAACGTGTGGTCAGTGCCTCTGGTGACGTTTAGTGATAGACGGTCTGGCTTGAATTTAATCATGTTTGTTTAATGAACTTTCGGTGAAACACTTCGAAAGGACCTCACTTTTTCTTGAAATATATATAGGTCGTTCACACTTTTTGACTGGCAGGTTCGAAGGGTCTTTTGTCTTCCTTTGCCCATCCAAGTTTGGTTCCTCGCTGTTTCGATCAATTGCCTTGCTGCCCTTATATACGCCCAAGCGATTTCCCTTTCGTTGTTTTGTGTTTACTTGTGTTTACCATGTGCTAGCGTCGTGATAATGCCCGTCAACAACCCAAAATGCGTGTACTCGACTTATTCTGACGTTGCATTACCCCATATTTCGAAATTTATATATATATTTTCAGGTCACAATGTCTGAGGAGTACATCGCCGGGTTATCCGACAAGGATCTGCGCGAGAAGCTTCTCGCCCATGGCGCTGCTGTCGGCCCAGTCACAGGCACATCTCGCCGTGTTCTGGAGAAGAAGCTCGCGCGTCTGATGGCCGGGACGACAACAACACCAACACGTAAACCGAGGACGAGGTCACCGGCGAGGCCTGTGGTGTCAAAGCCTTCTCCACCCAATCTTACCACTGCTCCTGCTCGCCCAGTTGAGAACAGTTTCTCGAGCAGCATTTCACAGAGCCGTGTTTCCGATGCTTTCTCATCGTCGCGCGGCAGCCTTGGATCAAGTGCCCATGCATCTTCGCGCGGAAGCGTAGGGTCAAGCGCCCCTCAGTCATCGTTGCGTGGAAGCGTTGGATCGAGCAGCTATGAGACCCGCAAGTCAGCATATGCTTCCCTTGACTCTGCCAGTGCTGACCGGTTCGATCAAATTGTAAGTGATACGGTTTTTGGTGGAAGCTCTCGCTACACGGACAGTTCGCCGATTCGACCCCACTTCGAACAAGCCTCGCCGCCACCGAGTTACAAGAAGAAGATCACGACTACTCCGCCGTTGCAACGGTATAACGCGCGTCAACGCGAGAGTGGTGAGTTCTGCAATTCAATTTGCTCCAATTTTTATATAAAAATTTCAGAAAAACGCCCCAATGTCGACTTCCAAGACGATGACTACCAGTACGAGGAGGACGACCATATGGAATGGTCCCGCGAACTTTCCGACAATGAAAGCCGTCAATACGAAACCGATCGCCGCCGTAACGACTATCTGGCTCGTACGACCAGCTTCGACACCTCGTTTCTCCGCAAAGATCGTGCCAATGCTTCGTTCAAGCAGGTCAAGAGCTGGTATGCCCAGAATGAAGTCCTCGTAAACAGCGTCGTATTCACTTCCCTCATCCTGTTGACCGTAGCTGCCGTAATTCATCAATACCCGGAGAAGGTTCAAGGCGGCGTAACTCGTGTTGGCGACTTCTTCTCGTCGCTTGTCTTCGTCGGCGTTCACTATGCCATCATCCCTGCGGCCACCGTTGCCTTGGTCGTGGCTATCCTGGTCGGCGGCTTCTACGGCTACCGCTACAAGACCCAGACTGACAACGAATACGCCAAGGAGAAGCGGGAGTTGATTGAAAAGATAATCCGCAGGGTCCAGACCGCATCTCCCGACCCCGTCGCCATCAATCAGCTTCGTGATGACTTGTTCCCTGTCTACCGGTGAGTTTTCAGTTTCAAATTTACATGTTTTTGCCTTCTGTATTATACATATGATCTATCTTCACGGTCTTTCCCATTTCAGACGCACCAAGTACGAAGAAAAGCTGTGGAACGAATGTGAAACCGTGCTCCTCCAGAAGGATTCCCGCATCCGCTGCGACCTCCATCGCACCAAAGACGGCGACACTGTCACGGCCTTCCGTTGGATCGGCACCAAGTATTAACTTATCAACGTTCTCTGTTTTGGCGATGGCCATTGTTTCTTTTAAGTTTTGTAGCGATCTGTCTGGCTCCCCTTAAGGCCAACTATTGTTTTACTGGTGGTACGAGCCAATCACAATGGCTCCTTTTCATGTTCTTTGTGCCCAATTGAGTTATTTGCCAATGGCATTCCTACTCCTGTTTTTGTTTTAGCTCAAGTTGTCTTATTTTTTGAATATTTGTAACTTTGCAACATTTGTCTTTGATTTTTTCATGTGTTTTGATCTGAATAAACAAGTGCCCAAACACTTTGTTCCTCATTCGAAATCACGTTTATATGCCTTTGAAGCAGTTCTCACGTTACATAAGATGCTATTTGTTCTATTTGTCAAAAGTTCCCTAACCACGTGGGCGTCGCAAGTAACTTTCTCCGTATGCTAAGCGTTCCGGACAGCTATGTGGTTTGGGACTTGCCTTGTTTTCCTCATGCCCTGATATGGGCTGCCGATAGGGATTTCAAGCTTCTCCCGGACATGACAATCCGTCCAAGTGGGAGTGACGAACTACGCTAGTACAGGAAGAAAAATAGAACTCCGTCAGCTCGGGCTACAATCATTTAACGCTTGTCAGAGTTTGTTTTTTGTGCTTTTGTGTATTTTTTCCAGTAGCCGGTTAAATGTAAATGTATTTTTTCTTGTTTTTCCGCTACTAAATTTGAGTAAAAGTTCTTTGGATGTTCAACAAATGATCATTGTTTCGACGAGGGCAGACGGATGTCAGTTTGAACCGGCGTTCAAGTCGGCCAAAGATGGATAGTTATGACGAAGTTCGTGTTTCGAACACGCGAAATTAGTTGAATAACTGCCATGTTTTGTCTGTGACAGGGTTGTTTTTTGATGATTGCCCGTGCCAACTGTTTTTCGTTTTTTATTCTTAACATAATAACTGGGAAATTGAATAACTGTCATCCAGAAGGCCAGTTTTCCTTAGGCGGAAATTGTATTTTGCCACTTCACAGATTAACTTTGTTTATTTAGACTGGCGGAAACAAACAATATTAAAATATGGCTAGTTTTTTTACTTTTTTGTTAAATTAGCGTTTTTAGCGGTATTTTTAAATTTGTAGTGGATAGAACTTTTTTCAGTTCCATATTTTACGATGAGGGTTCTAGTTATTTACAGTACGATGAAAAAAAAAGACAGCTTGCAAGTATTTGTATGCATTTGAGACCCGTTTTGTCGAAATTGAGTTTAAAGAACTGAGCCTCTGCGGATAATGGCCCATATAGATGTAGCCACTGACACTTATGAAGGCACTTTGTCCGATTTAGCTTTGCTCATGCCGATGGTCGTCGTTTTTTGGGCAAAAGAGCCCTTCCTTCGCTAACATCCTAAGCAAAAGTTTCCATAGGCATCGATTGCGGGGTGTCCTCCTTCGTAAGTGGTAATACCCATGGGAAGAGGCTAAGAACCGAATTGGCTTGTGTTCTGTTTCAATCCTCGTTGAAAGAGTTGTCAGGGAAGCCGATTGGGCCATGTTGCTTGTATCCATCCTCCAGTTTGACGAATTCCTTCCATCGCGCAAAATATAACTTCCCCTTCTACATTGGTTTTTGATTAGTTTCTCTTGCTTTGTTCGCAAATTAGTACGTACTGCTTTCACTTGTTTCGAACTATTCAAAATGCCAACGACTACGACCGCAACAAACTTTTCTTCCGGTTGTCGTCGTTTGACACGCATGCCACGCGTTGTTGGTTACTTTGATTGGAAATAAATTCACTTTTTGAATCATTAATTTTGTAAGAACCACTGCAAGCTAAATATCATCATCATAATTGCCCCCAGGGAGGAAGTCGGAAGAGTGCTATCCATCTTAAAATGCATTTCTGCAAATTTTAACCTTGTCTCTCCCCCATTGGCATCTGTGACAAGAAAGTTATTTTTAACTTGGCCATTCGCAGTAACCCCGGGAATTTATTTATTTTTATTTGTTTCAAGACCCGTTCGAACAGCAGTTACCCTTTAAATAAAATTATCGTTTACACTTCTGGCCAACTGGGCACCCGGCGATAATGAGGTTAACTCGCGTAGTTGTTGGCCTTGCTTTTTTTCGGTGCCTAAGGCCACATCATAGCTGCTGTTGCGACAGACACTCTTACATCTTACACCTTTAAGCTGACAAGAGCGAACGAGTCAGGTCACAGAAGTCGTTTGTCTTGAAACAACTAGGTCGACTTTGTTCACGCATATGGCGGGGAATAGTTTGATAATTTCAAGCTAATCTTTAACACCGTACCCGCCGGGGAACTCAAAGGTTATATCACGCATGTGCCGGACATTCAATCACGACGACAGCTGACAAATCCAACCTTTACGTCGGACAAATAGGCCGGCTTTCGCCTGAGGTAAACCGGTGGCAAAAACCCTCTGCGACTTGGGCTTTGATTGATTTCATCGGTGTGGCCAAGGTCTTTGGGACCCGTTTGAGTGAAGTGAGTTGTCGTCGGTTACTAGCGACACGCTATGTTGCCCCGGGACTGAAGCGCCGTCATTCAGAACACCGGACTAGGTCGATGAATGAATTGTTTTGAACTCCTTCCCTTCCGTGCCGCCGAGAATTACGGAACAACAACCCTGCTCTTGTTTACTTCTGATTTTTCAATACATCTAACCTTCGTCTAGTTGGCCTCTCAAGCAATTACCGCCACATGCCTGTTCGAATGCTAGTATGTTGTTGTCTCGTTTGCTTGAGCCCCCGTACAGATAACTCTAGTTCGCAAAAATGGAAATATGGTTACATTAGCGACCGCTTTTTCCTTGAAATTGTTGCCCGCGGCATTACTGACGAGTTTTATGAGCTTTTTGATGGGTCTACTTTCGCGATAGGTCTGTTTAAACGGCACTTTCATCCACTATTTGAACAGTTAAACGCCCTTTTGGCATTCTACACTTTTATGACCCCCATAAAAATAGGATTCTTATATTTTTATTGCACCTTTTTTTTCAATTTTCATGTCAACATCGGCGATTCAACCGTGAAAATTGTGCACTACTGGGTCAAACTGATACGATATTCAATTACTCGCGTCAATGCGTAACACAAACTAGTGAAAAACGGCGTTTCTGGTGTGCCGTTCAGAGTGATTTGTGACTTCCGTCACTTTTGTCCTGATGACATCCTTGTAAGACCTCATTGGCACGAACGACCCTGGGTGCCACTTTTTTTTGTTTTCTTTAAACGCCACAACGCCTTAGGGAGGGATAGCGTTGACTTGCCTTATGCTACGGACCAGGGCGTGGCAAGTGTCGACCAAACTTAACATGGTGCTTGCCCTGAAGCAGTGCCGCACTTCCAAGTTGCTCTTCAATGAGGAGCTCGCAACAACTTGCATCAGATTTTCTCTTTTTCATGTTTTCAAAGGGCTCAGACGTTTTTTTTCCATCTCTCTATCTCTATTTGACCCTCCCTTTGTGTGTCTTAATAAGACGGCAATCTATTTTTGTACCTTTTTGTTAGCCTTGCCACAATTGCCATACGCTGCTGTGCGTTTAGGGAGGGTTCTTGGTTTGCGAGTCAGAACCCTGAAGTCCATCCCTTCCTCCTTGAACAGTTATTGTTAATTGGGTCGTTTTTCGTTTTTGATTAAACTAATTTTAGATGGACGTGCTCAATACAACAGCGAGCTTAAATTATACGGGGGACTACAATGGCACATCGACCAGTCTCACAACCGCACTGTGGCCTGATAACGACAACGCCACCAGTGACGATCTCGTCGCACAGTTGTTAAGTGGTGACATGCCCACGACAACACCGGAGCCTGTTTGTACGGTGTTATCAACCAATTGTGAATGTCATTCCACCTATATGTTCTACACCTACGAGGAAAAGCTCATCCTGGGCCTGATTTCCTTGCCGATTATTAGTTTCGGACTCTGTGCCAACATCTTGTCAATATGTATTTTCACCCATCGCGTCATGCGAAACTCCCCGATAAACTGGTATTTAGCTATTTTAAGTTGTTCCGATACGGTCATTCTGCTTTCCGCCTTTTTTGTACTTGCGCTCCCCCGTCTGGGCGAGTATATTATGGCCTGGGAGGCAACTTCCTTCAGGTAAGTGACTACTGACTTGTTTGCATTTACTATAATTTTTCACACTGGTCTTTCTGGGAATGCGCTATGTTTTCAAAAGGCCGGATAGTTATTTAAAATTGTTGCCGACCTACGGATTCCGTCGGTGCATAAATTTGAATTATAAGTAGTTTTCCATTTTTTGATGAAGGGCTTCCTCACACGTGCAATGTCGACAAAGACATCACTAAATGAACGCTAAAAAGCTAACTGTTTCATCAATTTAACTGATGCAAACATTCCATGCATGACGTGTGTATATTTTGTTAAATGTATTCACTTCTTCCGTTTTCTTTATTAGTAATTTGGCAGCCGCTTTTCTTTGCTCTGTTTTCTTGCCAGTGTTGGCATATTCCGATTAGCATCGGCTTGACTGAAGTTTTCTTTACTCACGGAACACAGAAGTCGTCTGTCGTAGTGTAACAGCACGACATTTAAGGAATTAATTGAAGACATTTACGGCATATCCTTGAAACTGTCGTAACTCATACTTTCAACGGAAGTTCAACTTCAAACTTATGTGACGTGTTTACAAAGCTAAAAACGAATAAAACTCGCCTAGCTTCGAACGGACATAAATTTGACAGTGGTTTTTTTATTCCGGGTTTTTCTATTTCTATGGATTCGACATTGTCGTCAAATCAAGAATGTACCAACTTTGGCAGTGCCGTCCGTCTTTCTAGTTTTTTTCGCATTCCTTTTTTACGCCGTCACACAACTTGCGGCTTAACATGGAACCAAAAAGCTTGTTTAAAAATGCCGGAAGCACTAAACTTGAGTCGTTAAAAAGTTATATTTTACTAAACATGCATAAGCAAATGCAAGCCTCATGCTGGGCATTTTGGTTAAAAATTGGGTATTAATACTGTTCATTGCACCTCCGTCAATAGTCCTAATTTTGAATGCAGCCACTGAACAATGTTCAACATTCACCGTGTGAGTACAAATTTGTCAGTTTTTTAAAAACATTTTCACGTAAAGTGTTATCGTGGGATTGTAATTGACACCTGCAGGTCGCAATGTAAAACCGCGACATGTGTTGCATTTACTTTTTTGATAATTTTAAATAATTTGTTGACCACAAATGGTATTAAAGAACAAAAAAGATAACATAAATAAGCTAATAAAGCAGTTGTTCATTCAACGTGAATTTCTGTTTGAAGCGATGTGCAGTCATTCATGAATGTGTGATGCCTTTCTGAAAAGAAAGATATCCCACTACTTCGTTGCAATGACATTGTTTTTCTCCATCCGAAATGAACTTTTTTGACAGTATCCGACGCAATTTTAAGGAAAGCCGAAATACGTTTTCATGTGTCGACTGCACTTACGTATGTCAATTGCAGCCTTACCAAAATGTGTTTAAATTTAGAAACTGTTAAATTGTGGACAGTGTTGCGCTATTTTTCTAACATAAGGGGTTGAGACCACTGTTTGAAGGCCAATATAAACTGACGCAATTTTGCAAGTGCCACTTTTAAGCACCTTAAGGATTCTAAGAAAATCCGCTAATGTTATTTGTCTATAATGCTGGCCTTGAAATGCACTTTTATGTATACTATGAGGGTGAAGATGTTAGTTATCTTAAGAAAAGCGCATTAGAAAAAGTGGAAAATTATGAATATATCAGACATGAATTGCATTATGGTTTCAAGGGCAAAATGAATACATATAAATCGCAGTCTATTTGGAATGGGACATGCATACATTAGAAAATGGCTGGAAAAAACTGGATGCTTAAAAATTTAAAGCTGGGTTCTTGTTTCTGAACTTTCTTATATTAAAAACTAAATTTGGTCTTTTTGTAATACTTAAAACTATATTTGTAACTTTTTCAGTTATGTGATAGCACCTTACTTCTACGGCTTGATGACAATGGCCCAGACAGTGAGGTAAAAACACTTGCTAAACTTAATGAATGCTAAATGAAGGTCAAATTTAAGCGTTTGGATGACAGTCGGGATGTCACTTCATCGGTACACTGGTGTATGTTTCCCCTTCCAGTCGATAAATATACTCCGTCGAAAACGTGTTATTGGCTTTATTCTCGGGCTTATCAGCTTTTCAATTGCATTCAACACAACCCGGTTCATGGAGGTGAAGGTCGTAAACAACTGCTTCCGATCTAACATTGGAGCTATGATGCCGGTAAGTAATCTAATTTCAAAGAGGTGGAAACACAAATGCGGTTAAATCTGGAATGGGTTTTCGAGTTTTCCAGAATGAGTTAAAGAAGTTTAGTTGGACTTGGAAAGGGTTTAGTTTTGCGGAAGTTGGAAGAGTTTGAGGGCAGACAGCATTGTGGGGATTGCATTGTTGTGTTTTTTTGGACGCAATTAAACTGGAACTTTCGGGAAAGCGGGAACTTTATAAAGATTTTGACGCGGAAAGGCTGTTTATCAAAATTCAGCTCGGGGAAAACAACTTTTAATAAAGAAAGTTGGTAATGCAAGGACAACACCAGGCAATAGTAATGTAACATTATGCTATGAGAAAATTAAAAATTCCAGGTGCTGGTTCCGACTAATCTACGCCTAGACGAAATGTATAGGTTAATTTTCTTCGGCTGGGCCTATACCATCGCTATGTTTGTTGTCCCATTCTCTATCCTTATCATTGTGAACACTACTGTCGGATTCACAATTCGTCGCAGCAATCGTATGCATACTTATCAAACTTCCGATGCGTCCGCGAAGAAGGCCGAAGCCAAAGAACGTCAAACAACTATTATGTTGATCGCGATCGTTATGCTTTTCCTGTCATGCAACACTCTTGCATTTGTCGTCAATATTCTGGAGAATATCAACGCAGCCGATGAGTTGTACAATACACTCGTGTGTTTCAACAACTTATTGGTGAGTCATATCTAACTTTTGACCTTTCATTATTCTGACACTTCAGGTAATCGTCAACGCCTCGTCCAACATATTTATCTACATGCTTTTCTCCGACAAGTATCGCATCCTGCTACAGTACTACTTCTGTTGTCGTTGTTGTGGCGAGCACCGAGCGTTGTTCAACAGTAGCCTTGACGACGTACAAACAACAGCATTGTGATCGGCGACACCTGTCGCAGTTATTTTCCTTTGGCTCAATCTACCTTCGCAAAAATATCGGGCTTTTCTAAACCTACGGCCATCATATTAGCTTCCTTCCTATCCTCCGCTGACTTGTCAATTTGCCAAAAATAAAACCGATGGATGCCGAATGACGCCACTGTTGTCATCGCTTGCACGTGCCTTCGCTTTTCTCAAACCTAACTTTGCCCTCTCTATTTTCATAACTGCAAGATTCTTCCCCGATAAAATACTGGTCTAGTTTAATTCAACCATTTTAAATTGATCTCAAGTCATTTTCATGAAGCTGCTGACAGACAAATTTATTTTATCTATACACAAAGCAAATGTATCCCTAAGGAATATTGCCAAATAAATAATAACAATGCTCTGCATTTCAACTGAATAACAAGCGAGAATAAAAGCAACCACCCTTAATCATATCTTTCAGCCATAATATTGAGGACTAATGCGGTCCAACCCGTGAAGGGATGCGATCCACCGCCCTTGCCGGTTTTGTCGTTGTAGTGTTCCCAGAAGTAGCCCGTCTCTTGATACTGGTTGGCAATGTTGGTAATCACATTGTGGCGCAGTTCCGTGTACAGCTTCGTGGCAACAGCTGAGTGTGGCCCGGACACTGTAGAATAATGTTTCAAAGCGGCGAGAGCCAAGTAGTTGATGTTGATCCAGATGGGGCCTCGCCAGTAGGGACCATCGTGTTGGGTGTTGTATTTCATGTAGTAGGGCGACTTGGTGGACAGGGATCGGAGACCATAGTCGGTCCAGAGTTCCTGGAATGAATTAAAGATGAAATTGGGTAAAATAGGAAAGGATGGCTAACCTTAGGGTCCTTCAAGGAATTCAACATGACACCCAGCTTCTCAGAGGTGGGAGGCAGAAGTCGGAGCAACATCGGGAAGAGATTGACGTAGCCGTAGACGTTGTCGACGTGTCGAAGCGATGGATAAGTTTTGACATGGCGGCGTTTGATCGTGATGACACCATTGGTAGCGGGATCACGCTGATTTTCCGAGATCAGGGAAACAGTGTCACTGTGCGAGCCGAAATCGAAGTAACGCTGCTTGGCTTCGTTCCAGTGCCATTTGTCGAGATTCTCGACATCGTTGAACAGGGTCATGTCGGCTTCGATGTCAGGCATGAACTCGGTGTCGGAGGCGTATTCAGCGATCTGACGAAGAACACGGCTAGACATGGCCATCCAGCAGAGAAGGTCGAGATGGTACTCCTTAAAGAATAAAACTGTTGTAAAATGTTATGATAAAAAAGATAAAGTACCTCTCCAGACGGATGCGACGCCCTCGGAAAATCGTCCAAACCACTCGGCAATGTCTTTGGATTCAACTCGAGATTCGTTGTAGCATTGCGACTCCTCCAGCGGAATGTACCCTTATGCGGACCGGCTTGACTCGTCCGAAGCCAAGTATACCACAACTTCAACCTCGGATACAACTGCACCAGTCGACGGGAATGATGCGCCATGAAATCAGGTGTCTTCATGAAGGACTCAATCAAGTAGAAAAAGACAGGCGGATTTGCGACATCTGGGATCTGTGGGATGAACTCTGCCGGCACACGAGCCTTGGCTTCCGTGTCGAGGATCATTTCGCGTGGAATCCAGCCATGAGAATCGATCGAATCCAGCCAAGTTGCCATCATCTGGAAACTATCACGCATAAGAGATGAAAAAAAAACTTGAAATAAGAGACAACTTACATCGACGGACATAACGGGATCATATTGCTTGATTAAAAGTTGGTGGAAACCTTCATCCCAAAGGAAACCGCGAGGGAAGAAAGGTCGAGAAGGCACTGCGGACACCAGTGTAAGAGGACCATAGGGCAGTCGGACGGCGCCTCCAATTAGGACAGTTGAATGGCCATGCCAGTAACCGATACTTCCGAGCATGTTTGACAGAGCTGCACGGCCCATGGTTTTGTAGGATTTCGGGAACTGCTAAAATAATTACGCCATTTGGAATAAAGTTTCATTTAAAGTTCACTTACACTTTGTTCAAGTTCATATTTCTTATCAAAATCCTCTCGGAAAGCATTCAACTTCTCGGTGTAGAGCGGCTTGAAGGCATTCTTGGAAAGGGAGTTCCGGGCGTTGAAGTTTGCACGAATGACAGACTTGTCTAAAATAGAAGTTGTAAAAATGATATCACGGACAAGAGAGCCACCCACCATCGACGAGGAACTGGACAAAGAACAAGTTCCGAGGCTCGGCATCTGTCATGTCCTCGTTGAAACTCTTGGCTTTGATGTCAATGAAGGAGTCTTCGTTCAGCCACAGGAATCGTTGGAAAAATTCGTCAACCTTTTGAGGGTCGAAATTGGCGGGGACATGCATCGAGGTGTTCGTGATGATGGCACTTCCCTCATTTTCGAAGGTAATATCGAACTTGCCGATGCCAGGGGCTTCACCTTGGTACCCAACCAGGACGCCGCTGGCATCTTTCTTGACGAGCATTTTCGCTTCTTCATCGGTCATGAGCATGTAGAAAACGAAAGCATATTTACGGTTTTTGATGTCGCCTTTCGATGGCAGGACTCGGATTTCGGTCGAGAAGGAACTGTCGACGCCCACCCAGTTGGTTTCGAACTTGAGTTCCTTGTCAATGACGTCCTGGTGACCGAAGGACTTGCCGTCGGCGTCCTTCCACATATACTGGACCCCTTCTTCCTGCTTGCACGTATGTCGAATACCGAGACTAGAAGCTTCGTAGATCGGCTGCTTGTACCACATCAGCCCAAACAGCGGCGAGTTGGGGTATTTGGTTCGGAGGCCGAAGTACGTGTGAGAACGGTAGGTGCCCCAGGCATGCTTAAAATGCAACAATAAGTAAAGTTGTTTTACAAAAATGGATTCAATCAGTGATAATCTTTTGATGTTTTGCAACTGTTCGACCCCAAAGTTTTACTTTTAAATATTCCTCTTACAACTTTGTCGTTATATGTTTTTTCTACTCTGTTCAAAATAACTTACCGGATCGAAGGCATCAACACGGCTGGCATTTGGAAGTGTAGAAGGAATCGGAATGAAGTCCGGTGGGGTGGATTCAAAGAGGTAAACGACGATAATGAAGGTTAGGAGCAGAGCCACACATATCGCCCAAGTAAGCGTCCTATTCTCTTGCTCTTCAGCTCTTCTGGGATCTCGCCCGTTCACGGGAACGATCCTGGGAGCTACGTTTCGACGTCGCATCGAGGCAAAGGTGTTTCAAGCCAAGATGCTTGTTCCACGCATCCGCTTTCAGCTTCAGCTCGAGTTGTCATTTGACACGGTTTGCCAAGGGAAATTTAGCAGGCGACATTTTCGACAAACTGTTTGTTGTTAACCTATTAACTGTCAATTATCATTTTCTAGTTCTTTAATCACAATCGATTGCATGCACATTGTTTTAAACATTAGAAAAAACCGTTTTAATATTAATTGTAATAGGCATCTTTAATTTGTAATGGAACTGCAAAAAAATCAAAGTGCACGAGTCGCTTGGTGTGGTCGGTGGTCAACCCTCAAAGTCAGTCAAAACCGTCGTGTCACTTTTCTCGTCCTTTTTGTTACCATTTTCCGTCATTTTCCCTTTACTCTCTCACCTTGATTGACGGAATGTCTAGCAGTTGTGTAAACGATTATCATAAACATTAAACATGTATTTTACGACAAAATGAAAAAAACACACTATTGCCACAAGGCTTGTCTCATAGCGAAAGAAGATGTTTCAACAGCCGTTTCATCAAAGTTGTTGTTTTTCTTATCAACTCTGTAAACTTCAGAAACATGATGCGTAAAGTCGTTCTTCGAAGCATTGCTTCATGCTCGAAGCTTCTGCAACCCACATCTACCCCGGCCACTCGTCAACTGAGCTATGGCTTGAGTCCGTCGCTTTTGCGTGTTCGATCGCCGTCGGCGGTGCTTTTCGCTCAACGGAATTTGTTCATCCAAGTCCAGGAGACGCCGAATCCGTTGTCGTTGAAGTTCCTGCCCGGAGAGAAGATTCTTGATGTTCCTGGTCGTACTTATGACTTTACTTCGGCAACTGGAGCCAAACAAAGCCCATTGGCGATGTTAGTTTTGGTTTTTGATCGCTTCTTTGATATATTTTGATTTCTTTCAGCCAATTATTCCGTGTCCAAGGCGTCACCGGTGTATTCTTCGGCGAGGACTTCATCGCGATCACCAAAGGCAGCGATGAAGATGACTGGGCTGTGATGAAGCCGAATATCTTTGCGACGATCATGGATTATATCCAGTCGGGGAAGCCTGTCATTTCGGACGAACAAACTTTGGAATCTCAGCCTTCTGATACCAGTAAGTTATATATAAAACTTTCCCAAAAATGAATAAAACTGTTTAAATTGCAGCCATCCTGCCCGAGGACGACGACGTCGTTGCAATGATCAAAGAACTGCTCGAATCCCGCATCAAACCGATGGTCCAGGAAGACGGTGGAGATGTTTTATACATGGGCTATGACGACGGTGTTGTCAAGTTGAAACTACAGGTGAGCCTCCTGACTTCCATTTAAACCTTTATTGACAGTTTCAATCCATTCTTTTCAGGGTGCTTGCACTGGTTGTCCCAGTTCGTCCGTCACATTGAAGTCAGGCATCAAAAACATGATGCAGTTCTATGTTCCCGAAATCAAGGATGTTATCGAAGTCAAAACAGAGGCAGATGAGCTTGTCGAGAAAGAGCTTGAGAAGTTCGAGATCCGGACGAAACAACGGAAGACCCCTGAGTAAACCGGTTATCATAGGCTTGTAGTTTTGTTTTTATCGGATAGTTATGAAAAGTGCGATTAATATGTATTTGTTCGTGAACTAACATTAATAAAGGTCGGATATCAAAAAAGGACTGACAGCGTTGCTAACGTGGATTGAATGGATTCAAAGAGGAACTAGGGCAACACGGCTTGTTTGAACAGCCTGAGGCGGCTCGCCATCACCACAGAAACGCGCTGTTCGTGAGTCACACTTCGCCAGCTTTGCTGTGTGTAGTCCGTGTTTTGCGTCGTCGGCTGCGCTGTTTCGCTTGTCGTTTGTTGACAGTGTCGATCGACATCGACTAGTTTGTCACTTTTCCCGGTGGTGAATCAGTCTTGCGCACCATGTCGGCGTTGGCGCCATCATCCCAGGAGCCTGCCACGTCCTCGGCCCAGCCCAAATCACGGGCTTCTCGTGAGACAGGCCACACCGGCACTCCTATCCATACCGGAACGCCGTCCCTCGCTGGCGGTGGTAATACCCCAGTTTCCACAACGATCCCCAGTACTCCATTGAACAATTCCAATGCCGGAACACCTATCAATGCCAATGCTCCTGCGCCGCCAGCAACGCCAGGAAAGAAGCCTGGAAAATCCAACAAACCGAAAGGTACGTTTTTTACTTTCCACTTTCATCAACACTTTTTGCTGTTTGTAACCTTTGCTTTTCCAGTCACCAGATTACGTCAACAGAAGCTCAAGTCATGGCAACCCACGCTCACTGCTAAAACAGTCATCCCCGCCATTTTCCTCATTGCCGTCATCTTCGTTCCCGTGGGCATTGCTTTGCTTATTGCCAGCGAGTCAGGTTTGTTTATACTTTGCTCCCTTTTACATTTTTATATATATTTTTTACTTCCAGTGAAAGAATGGACCATCAACTACAGCGACAACTGTCCCATGGGAACATGTACGCTCAGCTTCAGCGTCGAATCCGACTTCAAGGGCGATGTGTTTTTCTATTACACGTTGAAAAACTACTTCCAAAACCATCGACGCTATCTGAAGAGCCGCAGTGATAATCAGCTTTTGGGGACTCTTACCGTAAGTTTGGCTTGCTTTTTGCATTGGTTATGCCTACATTGCTTATCTAATTCCAGTCGACGGCCGAATGCGACCCCTACGACAAAGTCAACACCACGAATGGCATGGTCCCGATCGCTCCATGCGGCGCCGTGGCCAACTCGATGTTCAACGATTCCTTCAGTCTGGTTAGAACTGATGCTGGAAATGAAGGGCAGGTCCCATGGACGTACAAAGGCGTTGTCTGGGATGTAGATTTGCAGAAGAAGTTCAAGAATCCCACCATTCCTAATGGCGGCAATCTTTGTGACGCTTTTGCTGTGAGTTTCTGTCTTCATCTTTTCACTTTAACTTATTACTGACAAACAATCTTTCAGAATACCTCGAAACCCGTCAATTGGGGAAAATCGCCCTGCCACCTCGATGAAAACAACCCGGACAACAACGGCTTCCTGAATACTGACTTCATCGTTTGGATGCGCACCGCCGCTTTGCCAGCCTTCCGCAAGCCCTACCGTAAACTCGTTCGAACTGGAGCCTTTGCCAATGGCCTTCCTGCCGGTAGCTACAATTTGATCATTAATAACAGTAAGTTTATTTGAATTTTTTATCGTTAAGCTCAAGACAAACATACTGTCTGTTTCAGTCTACCCCGTGAAACAGTTCAACGGTCGCAAACAGTTCGTGATTTCGACAGCTAGCTGGGCCGGTGGCAAGAACTCCTTCCTCGGCATCATTTACATTGTTGTTGGTGGCCTTTGTTTCCTCGTCGGATTCCTGTTCATCTTCATTCACCTCAAATGGGGCAGGTCGCATTAAGAATCTGCAAATTGGTGTAATCTCCCGTGGCTTGCTTTACTAATACGTGCCTAATCCTTGATATTAGAATTGTACGAGGAAAATATCTTTGGTTGTGACTGATTAATTGATTAAGTGATGCTGTTGTATATTGTGAGCATCAGTGAGAAAATAACTATAAAAAGACTACTTTAAATTTTGAATGTAAGATTATGGCAATCGGAGCAAGAAAAGTGGCACTGATACCGTATGGAGCTTTGCCACGTGGCTTGACCAAACTTTGGTATACACGTTTGGAAGAAGTGAATTGACGTCACAACAGGTGTTTGGTTTAATAAAGTTTTGGGTCATGCTATCAATATGAACGCCAAAACACCTCAGCTTCGTCGCATTTGCCAGATTTGAAAACTTTTCGATTAACAAATTTATAACAAAAACCAAATCAACAACAAAACTGCTCAAATCAACAACAACAAATATGTTCAAAACAAACAAAAAAATCAAAAAACTTGAACATTACTCGGGCTCCGCCTCAAGTTGCGCCATGGCGTGCTCGACGTAGGCCTTCTCAACGGCTGCGATGAGCTCTTGTATGTTTTCCATTGCCTTTTTGAGGTCGTTTCGGATGGCCTGAACATACGCGGGGTCTGGCTTTGGAATCTTGAACTTGACCTCATTGTTTTTGATGTACGCGTATTGGACCTTCTGAAACAAGAGAAAAAAATAGAATTTGTAAATTATATTTTGAAAAAATGACTTATCTCACGTTGAGCACGTTCAAAGGCTTCTTTATAGGCGTTCATTCCGGCCGGAGCAGCGTCGTGTTGGAGGAAAGTGACTCGACCGAAACAGGCATCGGTTCCGTCGCGACCTTCGAGCTGGACGCCGGTGTAGTGGACGACATCGTGGGCAAAATAGGCCGTCATGTTGTTGGCCGTGAGACGTCCAATGTACATGACGGCCCCGTTGTGGTGATGGATGCGGTTGAACGCACCCCCCAAAGTTTGATGAATCATCCCCAAAACACCGCGCCCCAAAACAAAGTGTTGAACCCACCCCCAAAAAAGCTTGTCCCCAAATTTCTTGATGAATTCGCCCCCCAAACCGCTGTCCCCAAAAATGCATGAATGAATCTGCCCCCAAAAAGTGGACCCCCAAAAAAACGAATGAAACAATCCCCAAAAAACACATGCTCGGATAAGAGCTCCACGTGGCTGAAACTATCCCCAAAAAGTTGTGCAAACGCACCGAACATGCAAATAACGGTTTTGTGCAAATTCAGATTATACACTAATGTGCTCTATATAGGTCTGAGAAGTCTAAATCTAAGACTGAGAAGTCTAAGTCTAAGACTGAGAAGTCTAAGTCTAAGACTGAGAAGTCTAAGTCTAAGACTGAGAAGTCTAAGTCTGAAAAATAAGCGGGGGGCTGCGCCCCCCGCACCCCCCCCGCTAAGTTCAAATGATGCGGGTGCGCGAAAAACTCATAATAGGCTTTTTTGTCATTCGCACAAAAATTCGAATTGCACGTTTGAGCCATTTGCACAATTTTTTGGGGGTGGTTTCAGCTACATGGTCCTTTCATTAGAGCTGGGGTTTTTTGGGGATTGTTTCATCCGCTTTTTGGGGATTGTTTCATCCTTTTTATTGGGGGTGGTTTCAGCTACTTGCCCATATTAGAGCTGAGTTTTTTTGGGGATTGTTTCATCCATTTTTTGGGGGGTCAAATTATTGGGGGCAGATTCATCCGTGCATTTTGGGGGTAATTTTTTGGGGGGCAGATTCATCTACTGTTTTGGGGGTGCGCTTTTTGGGGGGTAGTTTCAGTCACTCGTTTTGGGGGCGCGCTTTATTGGGGACGATTCAACTAATATTGGGGGTTGATTAATATTTTCCCTGTGGGATCAGCGCGGTGATTGTGAGGCCCGATGGCTGGCAGGGGCACGCGTTGATTTTGAGGCTCGATGGCTGGCAGGGGCGCGTGGTGATTTTGAGGCTCGATGGCTGGCACGGGCACGCGTTGATTTTGAGGCTCGATGGCTGGCACGGGCATGCGGTGATTCTGAAGCTCCAAGAGGTCGCCGATGTCTTGGATGCGGGCCCGTGGAACGGTAGCAGTTCCACTCCGCATGATGACAGTGCGGTTACGGAGATTCAATCGACGGGAAGTCGGCGACATTCTGAAATCAAACGGTGTCATGTAATACTCGTACACGGATCTGTAATAAAACACAAAGAACGCCGCGGAAATGGTGATCAACATTATGGAGGTGGAAAAAGAGAAGTCAACAAAAAAATTTGTAAAATTGAAATCGAAAAAGGGTAAAACGAACGAGAACATTGCATCAGTGGGGCATTTCACCATTCAGGCTTTCGCACCAGGAGCTACCAGTGGGCGCGCGATTTGAAAAAGGTGAGAAAAACTGTTAAAAACATTAAAAAAAGAAGGTAGCGGCCACGCACTTCGAATGACAGCCTGATTTGGGTTTAAAAACTGATTCTTGGCCAGTCTGTCGTTTTCCTCATTAAAATATGCTTTATCTGAACACCTTCTTTTTGCCAGTTTATGACTGTCATCTGGAACGAAAGGGCATTCTGCTAATATGACTCTTTTATTATAAAGTAGCATAAAATCGCAACATTTAAAAGTCCCTTTTTCCATAAACATTGTTTTGTGTTGACAGAAGCATTTTATGTGGAAAAAGTGAAAAACCATTATATAAATAGCCTTTTAACGGTGGACAAATGGTTTTTTTGGGAATTGATCTTTGTTTTTTTCACACCTTGCACAGGCTTCCACAATCTTCTTTTCTGATAAAGCGATTGTTGTTCGATCGGGCAGCTGTCTTAAACATCCCGTGGTTTTGATCGCATAAAGTCTGAATGCTTACTACGACTGATCAGACCTGCTGGGCGATGGTCGTATCGGTGTCGACGTGTCTGTTGCTGCTGGTCCTGGGGGCATCAGCTAATGGTGTAAGTGTCATCCATGGTGACCCTGTAGCCTTCTCCGGATTCAAGCATCTACGTGTGGGCCTACAGTCAAACCAACGTTCAACGTACCCCTACGATGAAGAGTGGCTGAGCGATGTTGCTTTGGATCACTTTTCCTTTGGCAATAATCAGACTTTCAATCTCCGGTATTGCATTATTTCGCTGTTTTTTTCGTAAAATGAATGAATTTTCTTTTAGTTATTTTATCAATTTGAAAAGTTATTCACCCGGCGGCCCCATTCTGTTCTACACTGGTAATGAAGGCAATTTGGAAGGCTTTGCTGAAAATACGGTACGCAGTTGGTCCCTTTCTTTCAAAAAATTGCATCTTTTTCAGGGATTTATGTTTGATATTGCCCCGGAATTAAATGCAGCCGTTGTCTTCGGGGAACACCGTTTCTACGGAAAAACAAAGCCATTCGGAAAAGACTCATATGCCTCCGTAAAAAATCTTGGTTACCTTAGCAGTGAACAAGCGTTAGCCGACTTTGCTGTGCTTTTAGACTATCTTAAAAACACGGTTTGTAATTGTTTTCGAATGTTTCAATGTCTAGCCCATCAGATTCATTCATTGTTATGGCGTCTGCGACTTTCAGCGAATTCCGGGCGCAAAGAACAGCTCCGTCATCGCCTTTGGAGGGTCATACGGTGGAATGCTTGCGGCTTGGTTTCGTATCAAATACCCCCATATTGTAACAGGGTAAGTAGAAATTTATCCAAGGGTATTATGTGCGTCACTTACGAGAGGGTAAAATTACATGCTACTTGCAGGGCAATTGCCGGTAGTGCCCCCGTCTTCTGGTTTGAAAACGCGAATGTAGACCCAAAGTCGTTTTCACGTATTGTTACACGAACTTTTGAGAGGAGCGGATGCAATGTGGATACAATCAGTGCAGGTTTTGCAGCAATTACCGAGTTAGCGAAGACGGATGAAGGTAGAACCTTCTTAAACCGTCGATTTGCCTTAGACAAGAATTCGACCATCAATAAGGCTGAAGACGCGTCATTCCTCCAAGCTGCGCTTTCTGAAACTATGGTCTCGTTTGCCATGATCGATTACCCTTATCCTGCCAATTTCCTTGCTCCCTTGCCAGGTTGGCCTGTTAAAGTAAGCACTTTTCATAATAGCACTTAAGTATAAACTAAGTACGCCGTAGTAAGTTAATTGTGCCCCCACACTTTGTATTCTTCGCATTGCAGGAAGTTTGTCGGCATCTGAATCGAAAGCCGAGTCAAGTCCCTGAGAAGAATGCCTGGGTGCTCCGTTCCGTTCTCGACCTCTACTACAATTACACCGGTAAAGCACAAACCTACTGCGTCAATCCTCAAACATGTCCCTCCCCCTACTCCCAACTAGGAGATCCAATGGGATGGCCTTGGCAGGTAAGCATGGTGTACCCTTAACCTGCACTTAAAAACGATACTGGCAACACCGCCTGACACATAGCACAACTACAAAATGAGAGGCATTTCTTCTACCTAATGTTCGTAACCCGAAATGTGATGCACAAATAGTTTTCAGGCATGTACTGAGATGGTTATGCCCATGTGCTATGCCGGCCTGCCTAATGACTTCTTTCCGGCAAATTGCCCCTTTAACGTTGAAGCATTCGCGCAGGATTGCACTACTAATTTCGGACCCTTGGGATATTCGCGCCAACTACTCAGGCCAGATTGGGTTATTCAAAACTATGGCAACACATTCGAGGCGGCGTCAAACATAGTGTTCAGTAACGGCGAACTCGATCCCTGGTCGGGTGGTGGCTGGAGCACGATTAATGAGCGTCGCGGTTCGCTAGTCAGTGTAATCCTGAAGGAAGGAGCTCACCACTACGACCTTCGCGGTTCCCATCCCCAGGACACTGATGAAGTTCAACAAGTGCGAAAAGCACACCTGTCGGAAATTAAGAAGTGGCTACAAGCTTAAAAACCGATTTCACTATTAATACGAACTCGAAAAAGTCTAACTAAATTCGTCATGCCAATGTAATTGCCATCTTCAAAACAATAAAAACCCTCACCAAAGCGCACACGTTTACTAGTGTTTTATCTGTCGTCGAGTTAGGTTGCCTCCGGCCATTTGTACCTCCACTAAGTTCGTTGAGTTTGACTGTGGTTGCCGTGGAGATAAGTCTTTTTAAGTGCCTCATTTATTCATCATTGATTCGAAAACAGTTTTCTCGGGAGGGCCAATCTCCTGACTGAGTAACCCCCAGGTTAAGCCCCGAAATAAATTATTAATAAGTTTTGACCGTCGTGATTCCAATATTGAAAAAGAACCCTAATAAGTTGTAACAGAGCCACAATCTGGCGTTCGTTCCACAAGGTGCGCGGGGGGCATGCCACTGGCATCGCCTCAGGCGGGTAGATGAGGGTCAGTCTTGCGACACAACAACCTATAAGCGTGCGCATTGCGACCTATTGCCGTGTATTTTTTTCCTTGAAAACCCGCTAATGTTATTGACTCAGCTTTTGTCGTGCCATTCCTAACTTTAACATTTTGTATTGCGACTTTGTTGAGAGCGACATGCGATCCGACCTTCAAGACAAACACGCAGAATCAGTCCACCACCCGCCGACCCACAGCCAAACTAATATTAACTCCCTTATTATTAATAATGTTGAATCGATGCAGTCTAATGACTTTTTCAAGGCATTTGAAATACAAAATAAAGGTAAGTGAACGTAAAATTTTCCACACAGCCGGCTGCTGTATTCATGGCGTCCCCGTTTAGAAGACTTCATCATTTCAAATGGATCTAGTCCTCCTTCTATTCATGCTAATCCTCCTACCTCACATTCAGAAGTGCCGGTAGCTGAAAAGACTGAGGTATGTGCCTCGGAAAGCAAACCCAATCTGTTTTTTAAAAAGGTAATTGCAGCGTCCAAACACAGTCGACGCCAGGATGAATCCGTCGTCAAATTCCGCCTTTTCCAACCTTCCAGAATCCCCGTCGACGCTTATTTTTTCACCCCCAAATACTGTGCCCGTCGAGAATAGATTGATTACCCAGCCGAATCCATCGACCTATGTCGCCCCCGTGAAGGCCGCTGGCGACGTATCACTGAATGGCTTTCAACTGGTCCAATTTCTAACCAAAGCTTCACTTCGATTGAAAGAGGTGCGAGGGTGGAACTTTTGCTTGCTTTTACGCCTTAATTTGGCTCATACAATGCCGTAAGCACATTCTAGGGAACGACACAAGAAGGAGTACAAGTTCGGCTAAACAAATTACATGAATGTGTCAGTAACGGCCTTATGACAGCGCCCTGTTTAAAGAAGCTGAATTACATTGTTGATGGTAGGCATTTCCGTTTCGATCCACTCTCGATTTTGCGGGTTTCACATTTTAACGCGGAACTTTGCAGAAATTGACAGAGAGCTCTACGATGAAGCCTGGACCAACTTCGAGCAGTTTGTACACACTTTTCCGGATGAAGCTATCGGCTGGTCGCAAGGTGTTCGAATTTTGCTTATTGAATTGCGTCGGAATGCGTATAAGAAAGGCATTAATCGTTCAAACAGTGCGGGGTCGCGCAAAAAGTGAATTGTATAAAGTCTCACATGTTGTAATTACGTCAGTCATTTCGAGTTTCGCCCACAAAACGGCAGCCATCACAGAGTTATAAAAGTGCTACGATTGTAAAATAAAGGAAGGTGTATTTACAATGGTCTCGGCGTTTACAACAATAAAGCTTGCAACGACAAAGGGGACCGAAAGAAAAATATGGTTCAAATCACGAAAGGGTTCGAACGGTTTCCCCGCACTTTGCAACTACCCGGCTGGCTCTGGCAAAGCGCGCTGTGGTCCGTCCCGCGAGTGATAAAACAGATTTGCGGTCAAGTGCGATTGATTGCCTGCGATTGAACACGCGTGATCTATCCGCCAGCCGTGTTTTTCACTCGGGTATTCGCAATCTGTTGTATATCTATATCTCTGCTTAACCTGGACCCGAATCAGAATGTATTCATGCAACCAAGAAGCCCAATCATCGAAAGCGTCTCGCCCGGTTCCCGGTGGCTCATCCCAGCCGCGAGGCGCAGCCAAAATCAAGGAACGGAGTTTGCAGGTTTGCAAAGGGCCGCTACAGCTTCACAAACCGTAAGTTCTCTTTGAACTCCCATTCATTATTAATGATGTGGGCCCCCAATTTAGGTCAATGATCGAGTTTGTGACCAAAGGGGTACTCATTTTCGGAAACCAGCTGCCATCTTGTGAGCCAACCTTTCAGTGCGATGTGGGTGCATTCTTTGCTTTTTGAAGTTTCACTTTTCAAGGAAAACTTTGCAGGTGTTTCGAAATATTCGTGAAGCGCGAGGTTGTCCTGATTGGTGTCCGTGTGTTCAGTTGTTTTGTGATGAAAATGTGAGTTTTTGTATCATTGACCTTTTTCAACCTCAAAATGCCATCCTTTCCAGGGCTTCTACGCATATATGGACACCCGTGACGAGTATCTCCACTTCACCAAAGCCGTCCATGTCGATCTGACGATCCTCTACGGTATCCATGCTCTCAAGATAATCGTTGCCCAGGATGATGTCTATTACTGTTCGGCTTTCTGGGTGCACAGCTCACAGTCAACACAGCGCAGCAAAACGGTGGACCTGTTCTACAAAGCTGTGAAAACGCGTCTCCTGGTGAGTAAGCCTGGGCTTAGTTGACAAACTTTGTCGGGAGGGCTCATCACAGCGGCTCCCCTCGGATATCAAGCTAATTTGTTTAGTCATAAAAGTTGCGTCTGTTGCGGTTTACACCCTCGACAGAGACTAATTGTCGAGCGGCCCATTGCGTTGCACCGAGGTCATTGAGCCTCAGGTGAACGCGAACATGCCTATAGTAGCACACCTTCATGTGCATTCCCTTTTTCGACCTTCGTCTTCGGAAACCCTTCCCGCCACTTTTGCAACCTACCTACCCACTTCCGACCAGACCTGTTGAACGGCCTTTGCCGTGGTCATTGTTTTTATACCGCCGATTGAACATAGTTTTTTCGAAAATTCTATTTCTTTGAATCAACATTTGTCCATTTGACAGTTCAGTCAGTCATTCCCTTTCCAAATGCACGCAACCCAAAACCCTCATTTCGTTCGATCCGGACTTAATAACGTCCGAGATTCTCGTCGTAAAACGGCGGAGCGATTCCGTCGACAAAGACAATTTGGGGTTGCTTTGGATAATGTTGTCGAGGAGATTTCTGCCATTTCCTGGTCCACGAAATCGGTAAGATAGCAACCAAAGGGAGGCGCTTAACCTTTCCGGGATTTCATGCTCTTACGCTTTTAATCGCCATCGTTTTCTTTCAGAATCATTGTTCGGCCGCCGTCAGTCGCCGACCAGCCACGTTGAAGCATCAAGAAAATTTGGGCTTTCCGGTGAGTCAACGATTTTTATTTCGTCTTTTTTGGATATCGTCTGTCACCGTAACACGCTCAAACAAGCTCATGTTACTTGTTTAAACATTTCTCGCCTGTTTTGGTGTTGTCAGCTTTCTACAAATGCCAAAAGTCCATCGCACATTTGCTAATCTTGCTGTTTATGCAGCTGATTTATGGTTTTATTGGTTTCTTCTACAATTAGCCCCCGGGGTATGACTATGCTTCTTTTGTCTCGAGGAGGGGGCGCTTGCTAATCATTTAGTTCCACCCCGTTCGACGTTCGTTCAATTGCTTGCTGATGGCGCCGTCGATAGTCACTCCGTGTCGTGTCATACTGTCAGAAGAAGAGGAGACGAAGAAGAAGGCTCTTGGCATTTTTTTGCCTTCTTGTCTTCTGGAGGGGTTGTTGGCATGTGCTAACACTCAAGTAAGTACTTAGTTTCACTCCGGGTGTGTGTGGGCCCCCACGACGAGTGAAGAAGCTTCCTTCAACATCGCGATCTCACGCTCCCGAGTCTTGGAGCCTTCTATGGCGCCGTCCATCTAAAAAACGCGATTTACGCCGCGTTTCAAAGCTGTTTTTGTCCGCAATCAGATTATGGTAATGCTCCCAGATTTTTTTTACTTGCTGTCGTCGGAGATGAGCCAGCGGTGCCTGCATCCTTGGCCGGCCATCTTGTCGACGTTTGAACCTCGTAGAGTGCGTTTTTGGCAAAGTCAACGTATGTTGACGAATTTCCGGCTTACGATTTTTCTGTCTTCACGGTATTACTCTTTCTTCTTTGTGGGGCACCCTTTGGCGGTGCATGCGAAGTGCGCGGTGGTTCTTCGCTTTGGCATGCGTTGACGACCTCATTTGCTTCCTCACTTGAACCTTTACTTCCGTGTTGTGATCCATGGTTAACATGCAATGCCGTCATTGTCGTCGTGTCACTCCTGGATTGTTTTTATTTTGAGTATTCTTCGTCTTTAGTTTTGCCATGTGTTTTTCATCTTGAATATGTTCCGCCAAGTGGTGTCACTCGGAATACGCAAACCTTTGTCAGTTATTCATTGATCTTCTCTCACCCCCTTCTTACGCAGTTCATAATTTGCTTGTTGTTCATGTCATTTTCGAATGTCAGCCAGAGGGCTTTTCGTTTGTCGGCTCTGGCTGGTGTCAGCGTGTATGGTGCTGTTGCGGTGGTGGTCAAACCTTATGTCGCCAGTGGAGTGCTTACGTTTTGCTCCTGTTCTTTTCGACGAACGAAGTTAGATTTTTTTCTCAATGTGTCGTGTGTATGTGCCGTGGCGTTTCTAAATTTGCAAGTCTTGCTTTCTTCATTTTTCTTTTTCCCCTTTTATGTCGCCGCTACTGGTCCATCCTCGGATGACAGACACGTGAAGTGAAACTTTACTATGTATTACTGCGCTTCCTCAAAACCATATTGATCCAAATCTGTCGGGGAGCCCCTGGGTGCGCGTATGCTGACTGGCAGTTGCTATAGCTGTAACCGACATCAACAAACGAGCAGACGAAATGCATGCAGCCGGGCTTGCCGTCGCCATTTCTCTTCATTTCGGCCAAAATAGGACTCCTCGTCACGGCCAGGCAAAACCTGCCGCACACGGTTGAAGTTCTTGTCAAAGATGCAGGCGAGAATGCGACGCTAGTCTTGGTAGAGTTGCATTTTTTGTCACTCGTATAGCCTCAGGACAAGTATAACTGTGATAGATGGAGGAGAGCGCCGGCATGCGCGAGAGAATCAGAGTCTCGTCGAGAGAGTACTATTAGCTTCTGTGTGGCACAAGTTAGCGCGTTTTTTTTCTTGGGCATCTCTTCCGGATGCCATCGACAGCAGGACGTCTGTCGCGACACGCTGAACCGAGGGAAGCAAACGTGTGGAGGGATGCCGCCGCTGTTGTGGGCCCTGCGGTGGTTGTTGTCACTCTCTGGTCGGGCCGAGAGCTCTCACTCTCAATAGCTTTGAGGCTGTAGCTTAACCGCGGCCCTGTCACGCAGACAACATAGCACAAGGCTTACAATGGAGACAGACTTACGCAGTCCCCCACTTTTCTCGAGCCCCCACGGTCGGTCCGTGTTCTCTGTGCTTCTAGTGGCTGTGAGCCTCGTTCCTTCATCTATCCATCCATCCCCCTTCGACTGGGACGCTGCTGGTGCCGTTGAGTGTGCAGGAACTTAACTGGCTAACTAGCCCCCTGAAGCTACGAAGCGAGAGAACGAGAGGGTCCGTACAGCCGAACGAACGGTCGCCGACACTCCTGCCTGGACGACTACTGACTGCCGATGCCATCGGCGTCGCCATTGACGGAGATGCAAAACCGAAAGGGGTGACTTGTGTCGATGCTGCTTTGAACTCGGGTAGACCCATCCCGAAGTAAGTATCCCACTGCGTGTTCGGTTTCTCGTAAGCATATTGCAAGTGCATTGGGGCCTATTTGAAAAGTGCTGATTCAACAGATTCCCAGACCTTCGCAGCCAACTTAGAAAAACTTTCAAAAGGAAATCCAGCTGTTTGCCTTTTTTCTTCTTCTCTCATCTACCTGTGACATTAGTTTAATATTATTTTTCGACTCTCTTCTATTTTTCAACCTCAGATTATCCAGTCGTATGCCAAACAAACAATTACCCGCATAATGGCATTACGCCGTCTGTTTTTTTAAACTGAAAACCCATTTTTACCGATGCCACCAATTTTAATTGTTATTGTCGTTTTTATGGGTCCTAAGATAAGATTTTGTGTCATACATGTAGCCATCTGTATGTAGTTTACCATCTGTGCTGTTATGTCGTTCGACTAAACTGAAGCCATATTTCAAATGTGTTTCAAATGAAAACCATGCCTACCAACCAGTGAACGACTGGACAATAGCGCCTCTGGTCCTAACCTTCAGTCTTTTCGGTCGGTTTGTATGTTGATAGTGCATTGCCTAGGAGAAATACCCATGAGAGTCGACCTTATTGTATCGTCTTCTTCATCTGCTCATCTCTGCGCCGATGGTTGAATTTTATGGCACTCGCCGTGGTGAACGTAGAAAGGCGGGGACAGGACAAATCATTAGGTAGCTTTAGCCAACCGGCTGGTGCGAGATGCTTCTGCCTTTTTCGTTTAGACATTTTCGTTCTACTGAGCGCATCACTACATATCTCGTTCTTGCTACTCGACGTGCATTTGCGTTTACTACTATTACTTTTACAACAGTGAAAAAGGCTGTCGTCGGCGCGGCAATGTCGTTGGCGCGCGCAAAGCATTGCCTTTATCGTAGGCGGCGAAGGATGCTACCATCGAGTTCGGCATTTATAGAATGTGCCAAGGATGCCGATGAACTTGAAGCATGCACACGTTGCTGTCCTCGGCCTGGGCCGCCCTGCAAAAACGACATAAGAATTCCGTTTACTTAGTGCAGCTTGCAAAGCACACAAATTTCTTTGTTAACCTTTATATTTAAGTAAAATGACTTCCGGTGTCGCCGCGTGAAATCGAGCACGCTATGTCGTGTTCTGCTGCAAGCTACCACTAAATTGCTTTTTACGGTGAAAATCCGTTTGCCGTGACACGTTAAAATGATATATTGCATTTTTCGTCCCACACAAAGGCACTTTAAGACAATGTCGTCCTGCAAGAACGCTTGCATTTCAAGCCTGACGTAAGCGCGTTAGTTTAAAATTTTTCTTTTGGTTTGACCCCTATGACACTTCTGTCGCTAGTTGCATCTCAGCATGTTTGATGTGTCTTTGAGTAGCGTCACCTGTAATGCCAGGTCTCACACAAGTTTTGCCGCATCTTTCGCCTCTTTTTGCCGCCTTATGCTGTCAGTTTGTCGCAGTTTCATTCCATAGGTATAAGAAGCAGGCGCGGAATGCATGCCACTCTACTCTTGCTTCTCACATTAGGTCGAGACAGCCCTGCGGGATGATCTTTTTGCGAGCCTGTGACATTACGGCTGTAAATTACATTTTTGCAAATACGGTACGCCCACCGTTACTTTGTTGTCTGATTAGGTTTTTGCACGAGATTTTTTCCTTCCATTTCGACTTTATGGTTATGTTTCCTTCCTTCCGTTGCCCCGTTTGTGGTCTCGATGTTCTGGAAGCGGTATTTCTTTGAAAGTCGAATTTGTAGTCCATTGAAAGGTTCCTACAATTAGGCTTTTGTTGGCGGCGTTCCTTTTTCGTCGGCCAATTTGGAGAAGGTACACATTTCAATGCCTATGAGTTATACATTACATTACTTTTTGGTATGAGTACATGCCGTTTTGTGCCGTTTTTCATGTTCCGGGGGAGATAAAAAGGCAGTGCCGCCGTCGGTTGTCCCGGATTGCTTTTCTTTGGGGTTTGCTGTTACTCTGTAGAAGTGAGAGTCTACTGAGGACTACTAGAAAATACTGTTTGTCAACGGACCACAGCAATTCGTTCGAACAAAAACCCTCTGCTCTCGCCGACAAGTAATCATCACTCTAGATGTAGCACACGTAATATCGTTGTAAACATCTCTAGGGGGTCGTGCCGCGCCTCACCGCATAAGTCAGTTGATATTTACCATGTTTCTGTCAGTGGCAATGCTTTGAAGTCTCTCTGGGAAGGGGTAGTAGGGGTGACACCGCTCGTTTGTTTCTTTTTTTTCCGGTTCTGCCATGGGACATTGATGGCAGCTAGGCGTGAAGGCTGCTTTTTGCGTGGCCTCTTGAGGGCGCACTACATGTGGCCTCGATTCTATTGGTGTAATCAGTTTCTTGCTTTTTTCCTCTCGGCCCCCAACCACTATAGTGTTACAAGGAATTTTGTTGCGTCTTTGTTTAAATAATGGCTTCGACTGAAGATTATCCTAACACAGCAGTTTTTTCTCTCCAAATTTCACCCGCAGGCGAACGAGTGCTTTTGCGCCAAAATCGATATTCTTAAGGCTCCAGTGCCATTTTTATAACTTTCCACTCTGGCAGCGCCTTTTAAAGTAAATAGCGCGCCGTCCGAAATAAGATTGATTTAATGGACCACCTTTACGCTTTTATTGCCCTTTTTCGCGACGCTAATGCTGTTTCCATTATCTAAGCTTTTTCATTTTGCCGACCCAGCAATTTCAGAAGGCCAGTGGTAACCCCGACATTGTTTACTACCCAAGCAAGGCAGACCAATTTGGATTCGGTATTGAATGCGACCGCACTACTAAAAGGAAGCTCATTGTCGGTAAGCCTATTACTACTATCTTTGGTGGACCATTTGCACCATCTTTACATTCATTATTGTGTTCTTGCAGAAGAAGAACATGTCAAGCAACGCCATTCCTTCCAGCCTTTGAATAAGGTCTTCGCCAGTGTGCGGTCGCGCCGTGCCGAGTACAGTAGCAAGCGCAGGTCTATCTTACCGAAGGACATCAGCTCGCTCCACTCGCTCGACCGGCCAGACGACATTTGGGTCGGTAATGCCCGAGATTGCCAAAGCGTACAGACAGCTGGTTTTTCGAATGGACAGCTCGCCGACAAGGTGATATTGTCCAAGGGCCTGTCCTCTACTGCAGCGTCCGGTTCTGAGACGGGCGTCGTATTGACGACGCTCCGTAAAGGTGACACCACGGCGTCTCACAGTCGAAACGTGGCGGGCTGCTCGGCCGGACCGTCAGATCAGATTATCGCCACCCTGAAAGACATCAAACTCGACAACAACGAGGACGAGCACACGGGTAGTGTGAAGGGCGCCTCGGCCAATGGCGCCGCAGAAGCGGTTGAAGGCGATGCTCCCGAGACGGACATTGAAACAGCGCTCGGAAATGAGGCTGAAGCGCAGAAGTTCCTTGTGAGTTGTTGTTGGCTTCTTTCAACGGGGTGTTCCAACAAAGTGAGCTATTCCAGGAGTTTCTGAATCATCAATACTGCTCCGAAAACTTGTATTTCTACCTCTCGGTCCAGAAGTACAAAATTATCGACCCAGATGACCAACCTGAGCGAATTAGACAAGGCAATCAGATCTTCGAACGCCACTTCGCTCCCAACTGCAATGAACCGGTCAACGTCGAGTATGCGACGAATAAAGCCATTCTGGAAGCCAAGCGCCTCAACAACTTCCAACCCGAAACGTATGATCATGCGCAGTACCAGATATTCCATCTGCTCAAGTATGATGTCTGGCCTCGCTACATGCGAGCTGAGATGGACAAACGTAAGCACTGCTTCTCAACATGCTTTCAGTTAATCAACTTTGCCACATTTCAGGTTCATCCAGGGGTGGCGCTGAAAACGATGTCTCTAGCGAGCATACAGAAACGTCTTCCGTAAGTTTTTTTGTCACACTTTATCATTACCCGTTTCGTAAATCCATTTTTACTTTTTTGGTCGTAATCCTGGCACGTTACGTTACTTACGTTTTGTATTGTGGTTAGTGCACGTGCCCTTTTTTGGATATTTTTTCTTTCCCACACAGCTCACCGCACAAAGCTTTTCGGAATTCAAAATTCGGCTTTTTCACTGCAACCACACACACTTACGTTAATTTTATTTCAACTTCTTCCACTCTTTTTATTTTAGAGCCAGCTGTCAGTGACCCATAAACTTAGAAACTTTCTCGGCCGAAAGCTGCAACCCGTTCGCAACGCCTCTGATCTCTAAATTTGTAAAATAGACGCATAGTGTTGTGAGATACCACAAGAGGACCACCAACAAAAACGCCCTGCCAACAGAGTGGCTACATTGTATACATCTATGGGTGCCTCGTTACGTGTTTCGTGTGACTGTATTATTTTTCTGTAATGATTATTTTCCTTCGCTTTGAAGAAAGAAGCCTTTAATGCACTGTCTTCAACTATCTCTTTTGTTGCTATCTCTCTTTCGGTTTACTTCCTGCAAATCTCTACACTTTTTTTGTTCTCTTCTGGTTGCATGCTATTATGTTTTATATTAAATATGTATTATTTCGGTTTAATTTTTGCCAAATATGGTTATGTTGTATAACTATGCAATTTAATGGTTGTCGAATGCCAATGAATGACGATTGAGCTTATAAATGAAATTCCTTCAGTGCGATGGCACAAAGTCAGTGTCCAAAATGCCTTCAATGCGAGAATTACGCTACTGCATGGTGCTTTCGGCGGATAGTGCCTCTTCAGAGCGGGAAATTCTGGGCGATCCTGTGAGTGCTTTTGACTAATCCAATCTGGCTTTGTCATTTCACAGTATACTGACTTGACTTCATTAACGTTTCTTTAGCTCATATCTGTCAAGAGATGGACCGAAACAATGGCTCAGCGACGCGGCATGGATAAAAATGCTACGGAAGTCGTTGATGCACAGGTATGAGTAACTGGGAACGAGGAGGATTCAATAATTTACTAACAAAACCCACTTTTCTGCAGACTGGTAGCACTATCGACCCTGCCAGACAAGCCATAGACGCATTAAATAATCGACATGTTCGGTTGATGCCAGTGGTCCGATTTCCGGTAGACTTCCTCGCTCCTACGGTATCTTCAAAGAATTGTTCTCCAATGCCCGCCAAAGTGGTCATGCTACGAGTACGTCAAGGCCTTACCCTCAATAAAGTGTTAAGGCCACTTTTGATTAAATACAATTTCGACTTAAACGATGTCGCTGTCTGCTTCGGTGGAACATGCGATCCAGTGCCGCTATTGACAAGCGTGGGCAGCATCTGTCCACGTATGGTTACGGTTATGACGCAGCAGCAGTTCAAGGACCGCAAGTTGCTGCCGAAACGCGAGTACCAGAAGGAGTTGATTGCTTCGCCCATGCTTGCCAGTAATCAAGAGCTCAATATACCCTTTTTTCAACACGGTGATATCGCCTTCTATGAACTGCCGACGGAGGCAGATGCCAAACAGAAGCACAGTGCGATACGGTCACATAGTACGAATCCCCGAGTAAGTCCGTTCTTTGCCAGCTGGCGCTTAAACCCCACATTTTGGAAGAACATTGACTGATTGTGCCGCTTAACAGCTTCCCTTGCAGTTCCAAGAACTCTTCAAATTCGGCCGTAAGGCCAGCCAAGCAAAGTCTAAAAGCGACAATGAGGGCATCATTCCCGGTACCGAGCCCCAAACGTCAACGAGTAGTAAACCGACGAGAGATAGCGACCGTCGGAAGTCAATAGGTCCTTCGGGTAGATCGGCTGCACCCACACCGGCGACCGTCGCCTCCAGCGACATCCCCTACTGTGGCGAAAGCTCCCTCCAGGAAGACTCACCTTCCGCCTCGGCTGCTGGTCATCCGTCGGCGTCTCCGAAGGTGCGCAAAGAAATCGGCGAATCGCCTCTGGCGAAGCCTCGGTCGTCACAACCATTGAGTAAGGAGGTATGTTGTATGGTCCTCCCCTCTGTCTCTTCCACATTTCCTCCAACTCCACACGCACTCGGGGGGACACGCTTGTGACACAATCAGTTCATACTAACATTCACACTTATATTTCAAATTCACAATTAATTAATTTGTTTTGCCGATGCAATTTGCGTTGTTAGTTGTGATTACGAAAAGTTAATTGGCACAAGTTAATGTTCAAAACTGCATATTTTGCAAGCTTACTATTATAACGCTTTTGTGATCACCTTGCTTTTACTTTTGCAAAATTTTCAAAACTACATTTCACGCTTTGCAAAAGGCACCAATTTAAACGCAAAAAGTGCAAAGCTAATTTTTTAATTTTAATCAAATACGCTAAAATTACATTAAAAACTGCCTAGAGGATTGTCAAAATTGCTTAAACTTAATCCGTTTGTAACTTTACTAATCACTTTTTATCAAAAGTTTACGCCGCAGCATTGAAAGCTTAATTAATTGCAATACAGTATACTCCAGTCATGCAAGCTTTGAACGTTCACTTGTTAAATTCACTTTTCGACGGGGGTGTGCTGCCGATGCAAGTGTTTGAATTTGAAGAATGCTTTGATCGTGCTTCTGTCTCACGCTTCAATAAAAACCCTTTCAGAGCGGGTCAAAACCGAGCCAAGCCCCGGCAAGAGCAACATCTTCCGAAGGTCCTTGCGCTGCGCCAAAGGGTTGTTTCGAAATGCCTGATTTTTTGAAAAAGGTAAGTTTCACAAAAGTTCAAAATGGGGATGATAGATAATTGAATTAAATAAAACCGGCAAAACGCTTTTTTCTGACTTTTGATCTTACTTACATCGCTTACGAGATGAAAACGGAAAGCCAACCGGCATTTTCGATGACGGCAATTGCGTGTTGGGTAGCTAGCCAAGCCAGACAGCGAGTCCGTGTCCTCGGGGAGGGATAAAGGAAGAGTTTTTGTGCCAATTTAATTAACAATTTTGTTTGTTTAGGGAAGTAACTCGAAATCGATCAACGATGTCAAGGCTGTACCAAAGAGCGGATTGAACGGAAATGCACCGCGAGTTCCGGCAATTTACGCGTCGACCATCGGCAGCGACCGAGAAGGAACATCAAGCAACATCGGGGCCGACAAAATTTCCTGGTATGCAGACTATGTTTAATCTCAGCCGGCACTTTCGAATATCCCCACCCCTTTTGATGATACTGCCGGACGCATCAAGTAGCTACTTCCCGATCCTCACTTGAACCCTCTTCTTTTGTCCCGGATAAAACCAAGACTTTTTTGTAGATCACTGATTATTCACCCCTGTCTGACCATAATTGCCGTTAATGCCGCTAAGAAAACTTCTAGTCGTGCAACCCTCCCAACGACGAAAGTTATGTTAAATTCTACTGTGCTGCTTTATCGGTTTCCATCACACTTTCCTTGACTTTCATTGTTATCTCAAACACAGAAAATCTCCGTTTCATAACATACTGCGTCGTTTTTTCTATACGTGTCTCTCCTCCTCCTCATTGATCGATGCCCACTAGCGATCTCAAAAAAGGTTACCGCCACTTCCGAAATCTCACTTAGACAGTGGTTCCGTGCTACATACACTGCATTGGTCTGTCATAGCATTTTTTGAGTAGACCGTAACCATTACGGTGCTGTGAGTTAGCTATGATGACTTTCAGGTAAAAAGGTTTAGAAACAATATACGATCTAATATAGATCATAGGCCATTAATTAATGAAGCTTTTTGTGGTGTCGACTGAATACTAGATTCTCTCGAGTGCCGTAAAAAGCTCTTTTTTGGTTTAAATTTGGAAAAAAGAAATTGCCACATTGTCTACTGTCTCGGATAAAACGTGACAGACTGAAACACGACGCATCGATTGGTTTTAACGCTTGGTAACTTCGCACTGTTGTAAAATTTTGCGTTATTATCGATAAGCACTGTCACGGCACTGGTGAGCGCAATTGTTTTCATTATTTTGACCAAAATTATCAAACAGCCTTTAATCGTTTCGCCTCTCATTTTTAATTGTATCTGTTTGTCTCTGTCGCAAGCTTTATTTGGTGACGCACGTAACCCGTTCACTATTGAATGGCCTTTTTTGTTAATTTAAACCACCAATTCGAGCCCATCGACATGGGATTGTGCATTTGCCTTTTATAGGCTATGCTCCATCGTGCGCAACGAGTCCTTTTTTCTTTTACTCAACTTATCTCCCATTCATCTCATTCTAATTACTGGGAGATGCTTTTTGTTCCTGAAAGCCGTTCATTGTTGATATGGCCATGAAAGTCTTTAACATTATTCTATAATTATGTAAATGCACAAACGGATAAAAAATACTAAAAACTAAATTGTGGATTGAACTCAAATGCAAGTTGATTGTGACAGAACGCAAACTTAAAATATTTTTTATTGAAAAAAACTGAAACAGAACATTATGACAATAAAATATGGTCGACGTTGCCATGATCAAGATTCAAAAAGTTTCAAAGCACGCAATCATTATTCATAGTAGTTAAATAAACTGTCATTTACAACGTATGCTTATGGAAAAACATTCAATCCGTGGCTCTTGGCAGTTCCAATGGTAAAAACTCGGAATCCCGTCGATTCTAATGCCTCCCGATTAAGGATCATGCGTCCATCGAAAATGTTTGCTGGCTTCTTCATTGTTTTGAAGATTCGTTCATAATCGTAGGATTTAAACTCATCCCACTCGGTCAGAATGACAATGCTGTGAGCGTCCTTTGCGGCTTCATAGGGGTCGGATGCCACGGTAACGAGTTCTGACACCTTTTCAGGCGAAGAGACGAGGCCAAGTTCGTGGCGGATGACTTCCTCGGGGACTTTGGGATCGTAGACGACGAGTTCGGCGTGTTCTTCAAGAAGGTGCCCTCCGACGTGACTAGCGGAGGATTCGCGTGTGTCAGCAGTGTTCCTTTTGAAGGCAAATCCAAAGATAGCGATTTTCTTATTGCGTACAGTGTTAAACATCTTGCTTATGATGATGTCGGAAAAGCGGCGGCGTTGGTAGTCATTGATTTTGATAATCTGAAAGGTAACAAATTGAGTAAGTTTAACAAGTGGAAAACCTATACCGAATGGAAATAGTCTGCGACAGTTTTGAGATTATACGTCTCGCACAGGTAAACCAAACTTTTGACGTCCTTCTGGAAGCAGCTGCCGCCAAATCCCACTGATGCCTGCAAGAACTTGTTTCCAATTCGTGTGTCACAGCCAACGGCATGAGCCACTTCTTGCACGTTGGCCCCCGTGGCTTCACAGATGGCCGAGACAGCGTTGATACTGGAGATGCGTTGCGCCAGGAAGGCATTAGCTACGAGTTTCGATAGTTCCGATGACCATGTATTCGTTGTAATAATGCGTTCAGCCGGGACCCAGTTGCTGTAGACATCGACAAGGGCTTGGACAGCTTTGTTGCCGTCGGCGGTATTCTCTCCGCCGATTAGGACGCGATCGGGATTGGCAAGATCTTCCATAGCCGTGCCTTCGGCCAGGAATTCCGGATTTGAGAGGACTTGGAAGCACAACCCAGAGTCGTGTGTTTGCGCTTCCTTCAAGATGGCCTTGATAGACTGTGCAGCTTTGACTGGCACGGTCGACTTTTCGACGATGATCTTCGGGGAAATCAAATTAGCAGCAATAGTACGCGAGACGGATTCGACGTAAGTGAGATCATGGGCCATGCCCTTGCCGGAGCCATACATTTTCGTCGGGGTGTTGACGGCTATAAAAATGAGGTCGGCTTCTCTGATGGCTTTATCGACTTCGGTGGAGAAGAACAGGTTTTTGCCACGACAAGATTTGACCATGGCTTCGAGACCAGGCTGAAAAGAGTCGGATAACTGTAACGATAATGGTATGTTGTGATACAAACAAACCTCAAAGATTGGAAGGTTATCGGAATTCCATTGCCGAATCCTCTCTTCATTCATATCGGCAACAGTTACCTGAATATGGGGACACTTATGGGCAATCATGACGGAAGTGGGGCCGCCGACATAACCGGCACCGATACAGGTGATCTTTTTGACCTGAAATTTTTAATTCAAGATATCCGCCGTTGGATTTTTGGAAAGATTTACCTTTTCAATCATTTTTGAATTGTTGTTAACTGTCGGCAAAGGACTATCTTCTTCGAAAGCCAGGACTCTGACGCGGGATATTGACGATTATACAGTGCGGTCAATCTGCGCTTATAGACAACACTCAACAGAGATAGACTGAGACAAAGGATGGAAGAACCAAAAAGCTTGTGGTTGTAATCGTTTGACAACACCAAAAAGAGATCTTGGATGGAGGGCGGGTGTACCTAGGCGTCGAAGCTACAGTGCTTTTGAGCGACATTGCGAAGAAGCTTGCGCAGCTCCAGCGGACGACAGTATTAAGGAACCGTAACGATTGATTGACAAAAAAAGCTCTCAGGAAACAAGATGTAGTAAAGATTGACTATGAGTATGTTTGTAGAGCATAAGCTTTTCTGACTGTATTTGCAAAACATAATTCGTAACTCAAAACCCTTAGAAAATGTATTTGTATTTGAAAACTCAGTCAGCACAAAACAATCACTAAACACGGAATTTTTAAAAGTCAGCAAAATTTTAAAGATGTAAAATCCAACGTTTTAATAATTCACGGCGGCCGAAAGCCGAGATAGCACAGAACACCATGATCCGACTTAAAGATATGAACCGCAAGTGATACTGGTATTCCGATGTGGAGCGATGTTCGTTGCTCCTTTCGTCACTGACGAGTTTTTCACAGTCACTTCGTTGTGCTTATGTCTCGAAAACTCACGCCATTTAGCATAATCTTATTCTCTTGCACTCCAATCAACCCTTTACTCATCATTCCTCACTAACTGTACATCTAAACGCACTACCGTTTGGCTCTTCGTGAACCTCATGTATTCGGTTATTTAACCGCATCGTGTCGTAATTATGCGTTAAAATAAAGTTTTAGTTATTCAAGTTTGATCACTACTACGCTCCAACACAACGTTCTAACACTGGTGCATCGGCCGGGAGTAAGCTTGGTTTGACCTTCAAAACGATGAAGAAACCAGCGAACATCTTTGATGGACGCATGATCCTCGATCGGGAGGCATTGGAATCGACGGGACTCCGTGTTTTTACCATCGGGTCCGCCAAGAATCACGGCTTGAACGTTTTTTCCATAAGCATGAGTTAGAAACATCAGTTTATTGAACCATATCATTACTGCGTGTCTTAAAACTTTTAAAATGTTGACAATTGTAAAATCGAAAATCTTATATTGTTATAATGTTATGTTTCAATTGTTTTTATAAACCATTTAGTTGAGAAGTTTATTCGTTGCCGGTGGATCGACTTCTGTAATTATTGCCAAGTGGTTTCATATATGCGTTAATCTCGTCCCCATGAACAAGGAGTTTTTTGCAACGGAACAGTGCCGAGGTGATTGGGGTCAGTAGTCATTTTTAATCATTAAATTGCATCACAACTGTTTGAATGTAAAGGTATAACCGTTTGGCTTACTTAAAAGCAGAAAGTATGAGTCAGTCAGAATGAAAAGAGCAACAAAAAAACGGTGTAGGACGAAAGAAAAAACGGTTTTGAGTCAACAGTTCGATTAGCTAGCGGTACTGTCCATTTTTATAGTTTGGATTCAACAGTTCTGTCACGAGTTAGTTTTAAAATAGACAGGCGAATACGATGCTCGCTGTGTTCAAGATCCGTTTGCTTCTTCGCATAACCTGAAACTGCCGGCTATAAAGGTAAGAGACTTCCAATGCCAACAATGACTCATACGTTGTCGGTTTTGTGTTCAAAGTGTTTCATACTTCGATTGCCCAGTTCGCCTTCCGGGGTCAACCACAAGCAGTTGCTGTCTTGCGCGCTTCCCTGTGTCAGTTATGAAATATGTTCTTCTTTTGAACTGTCGATGAGTCACTAACTCATTGATAAACTTTTTTGAATTAAATATACAACAACCGTTCGACGTTTCACGTTTTCCGCTAGCGATATCTCCATATCCCAATAGTTTTTTGCTTTGCAGCATTGTGGTGTTCAGAAGTATGATCGCGATTATGTATTTTGCCAACGCCGCCATTTTGGCTTATTTAGTTAATGCCAATGAGCAATGGAAGTCATTGTCAATGATGGGTGTGATGAAGAACCCTAAGCAGTTGGGTTTAGCAGAATGCCCAAATTCGACCAACTCAACACTTGATCTTGTCCTACAGCTTCTCGAACTGGACTTATCCAACTCGGCTGTCACCATCAACCCGTGTTCTTCCACCCCGGACAAGGTTTCGTATTTTGATCTGATAGTTGGTGTCATCGCGTAAGCTTCAAAGTTGTCACTTTCCATATACATATTCACTTTTGCAGCTTCGTTTTCCTTGCTGTTGTGTGGATTGTGAGCTTTGTTGTTTATGTGCGGGCCATGGCTCGGTAAGCTATCGTGTTTTTTGTTTTGTCTAAAATTTCTTTTCAGCCGTCGCCGCCAATATTGCTCCGAAGTCAACGGCGTACGGTACAGCCGATCCAAATGATTTCGAACCCACGCCCACGCACCGATTGCCAACTTCTTACCAACATTACATACACATTGAATTAAAAATCTTTATATCTGATCATTGCAAGCATAATTTTTATAGTCACCACTAAGCGTTTTTAGCATTTTTTGAATACAATTATTTTACCGGCATTATTAATATGAAACATCAAGTGTAAGTGAACCAGTCAAAACTGTCGCTTTATGCATGGACGATATTTAGCTGACAAGTCGGCTAAGACTGGCACTTGATGTGCGCATCGGTGTAATTTGGCGCAGGATGTCGAGCAAGCGAACACTTTTGTTTGCAATTTCGGCATTCTTGCATTCTGTCAGTTCTCGAATCTTGTTCTCTAGTTCTGGCTTGCCTTTCATACCGTATAAGGCATGATATAACGTGAAATTTGTGTTTCCGAAGGGGTCTTGATTGAGTGGTGCAATCTGGTTGTAATCAATTCCGAGAGTCTCGACAGCACAAGACATGCATAATAGCCATGTTACTGCTCGTAGTAAGACGTCTTCTTTGTCAGTATCAAGGATAGACAATAAACCAGTCACGGCCTGAAACAACATGCATTATTCAAATAAGAACATCATTTCCTTGTTCGTGCAAGAGTCTTTCAAAGTCATCACCTTGGAGGCCAGAATGTGAGGCACGATGTCTGGACAGCAGCTAAGATTAACGAGTAGCCGCAAGGAATGCAGATTGACTTCGCCTTTTACCCAGAGTTTATTCATGCAATGCGGTATCGCCGGCAAGAACGTAGTAATGTGTGTAGGCGAAATGTTAAGGGAAAGGTTTGTCAGTGCTTGTAGAGCTACGACACATTCCAAATCTACGCTCGAATCCATTCTCCGAACAATAGCCCCAATGCCACGTTTCAAGATAGGTTCGTTCGTTACATCAACTGCCATGTTGGCTATGCATTGAAGGAGCATGATACGACAAGACTTGGGCCAGTCATGGTCTTTATCGCAGAATAACTCGACCACGCGAGCAACCACTCCGGATTCTCTTAGAAGGATCTGTAACAACGTGTTGACATGACTAAGTTAACTGTCAATACTCTCCCAGCCATTTTTGACGTTATTCCTTTTTTCCCTGTCGTCCCGCATTGTTTGGCATACAAAACATCCCTCGAGGCTTAGCTCCAACATGGCGCTCCACGTCAGCAGCGTTCAAAGGACTCCAAGCGACCGATTTTAACCCTCAATTTTCTTGCCCCAACAAAAATTATTGTTCGGCCGTAAGTGGTTAAAATGTTTCCGGGAAAAATAACGCATCAAAAATCGATGATGCCAAAAGTGCCCCGAATGAATAAAAGGATAAACGCTCACCTGGTTGGCAGCGAAGGCAGTCGAATTAGAAACAACCGTAAGCAAAGGTAACAATAAATCTTGCGTCACATCCAAATAGTTTAAGGCCGTTAAAATTTGACGTGCATCGGCAGGACACAGAAGTTTTTGCGAGTGATATAGCCTGTTGATGAGGGCTTTTAGTTGTTCCGTCGCTGCAAATTCTGATGCAGGATTTACAGTAATGCGCCATTGCTGCGATGCTTCCTCATCTGGGTCTTTCTGGGGCAAGCTCTGGAATTTTGAAGCATTACGACACAATTAACAGATGGTAAAATGCATTTTAATGTGTTTTGAACTGGGTTATCATATCTTTAAATTTAATTAATTTAAAATTTATGACGTTTTATCTCACGATATCCATTCTTGTAGTCAGATAGTTTCAACCCCAGCAATACGTTTACTATTAACGTGTTTAAAATCTAATTACGTTTGTGTATATTGCAAAATCGAGGAGTGGAACAGATTGCCAATGGAATGGTTTTGGATTCGTTTTTTTTTAAGTAACCAACGAACGGAAGACTGCGTTGAAAGGAAATTAACTAGTTTAAAGTGGATTTAGGAAGCGCCAACAGTTGTAAAGAGCGGCCACTGAGGAAATTAAATTTATGCAGTTTCGGCAGAGGATACAGACACATTCTTTGGCTGGTCGCTGCACTCCAAAAACAAAAAATTCACAGATTGGATGAAGCAGGCATGAATCAGTCATGGAATTAGTTTTTACGAGATGAAAAATTTAAAAAGGAAACTTTAGTTTTCTCATTCAAGATAAACATACCTGGAATTTGCCGTATCGTGGGGAAGCAATTTCGACGACAAAAGACGACTGTTGTTGACCCATCACCGACGGAGCATCGAAAAGTGAAAATCCGAGAAAAAGGCGAGTCTTTCCTGCAAAATAATTGGAATGAGCATTGTAGCTGTTTGGGTGTACCTTTGACTCCGGCAGCAAAGGACCAAAAAAATTGACGAATTACAAACAATGAATGCCGTGGAGGCAGACTGGGGGAAAGGAATATCCAAACAACCAACAAAGAAGCCGATTCGTCGTCGCTATGTATGGCACTCCGACGCCTTACCCCTCCTCCTTGGGGGTTAGAATCACGCACGCTGAGTTGAGCTTAGAACTGGGGTAAGGAAGGGAACCTGGGGCGGTTTTTCATATGTCGATGCCGGGGTTTTCATCAACACGGAATAACAGTGATGCAAGAAAAGAGGCTTCTGGGCGCAGTCAGGAACTCAAGGCGCGGCTCCCAGAAAAAACTTCTGACTAAATCCGAGCTCTACAGACTTTAGTTTTGACGTCGGACTGTGTGGTTGTTTGCCATCGACGGACGAACCGGCAGTGGCACCGAGTAGCCGCAAGGCCCCCCACAAGCTGTTGGTCTACTAGCTATGGGGATGCATAACTAAGTGTAGCCCGTAACTACCGGAGAGTGGTGGGAGTGGCAGCTAGTTCTTGGGGGGCTTGGTCTCAGCTTGTTGCAGCCAGCGGTGTTCCCTATTGATTGCGCGGAACCGAGGGCACATGCGCCAGTCTTTGGCGGATCTCGTTTCCCGAACGACACCCCCATAAACGCGGAAATGCTTGTTACACGGAGACATTTATTAAGGACACTGGCTCTCATCGGGTTTTAATTAACAACCCGATTCGGCTTACATCGTTTGAAGCGCTGAACGACGTGCTTTTGTCGTTGTCGTCAACGTCGCCGTTGCTGGCCGTCGGCTGTGGCACGGACACAAAAAACTCAGAGGGCACGAAATTAATTTGAGCTTCTTTGCTTTACTCTGTTGAGTGGCAATACGACTAACGAGACACGCCCGCCATGACCAAGCAAGGGTAGACCCATCGCGGTGTTTTCACCCTGCTCCCTCATTCTATCGTATTGATTGTAGCTTTTCCTCAAACTCGATGATGTCCCATGTAATTTTTTCACGCTTGGAACAACCAGAGCAAGACTTTTTAATGGCTCGCGTAATCTCTCAAGAGTTTAACAACTTCCCTCCACGCATACGCACATTTATTTAAATACGATATCACGAATAGTTAAGTACCCTTTATTATGAATCAAAAAAGTTCTCCTTTCACAATGTTAAACAGCATAGACAACGCTGAGGGTCGGCAAGAATTGTTTTTAGACACAGTTTTACTAAATGGAATAACCGTGTTTGCGGGCGGAATCACGGAGCTCTGAAAACACGCACTCAAAACAAAGAAAGAAAGGAACTAAAATTCGACTGTCGTGTAAAACCTAACACAAACTAAACCTACTCAGGATGGCATTAAAAATTTTCTTTCGGGCTCCCATTGTCGAGACACCGATATCTTTTAGGTTTTGTTCATCCAGCAAGAGAAATGCTTGCATGTCAATCTATAAAATTCAAAAGTGCGCATACTGTAGCATGTTTCAAACGACTACCTCTTGGTCACGGAATTGAGGCAAGTATTCGGAACACCCTAGCTGTGCTAAAACCATTGCGGGGTCCACAAACACATCAATGTTCCAATTGATATCATTGTTGAGTGCTGGCGTGGACTCGAAAACGCTCGCGGAAGCAGCAAAAGCTATAAACCTAATGTGTTTTAGCAAATGTGGCCAAAACATCAGTGTTAAATGCAGCATACCGTGTCTTTTAAAGAGTGGCGGCAACGGAAACTCTCGTGCTGTCTGGGACAGCGACGCCGAAAAGTTGGAGCTAATGCTTTGGTTGTAATCGCTCAACTCTTCCTCTTCCCGAACGGATGGAAGGCCTTTGTTGAAGATGGCACTGGATTGCAGTGGCGGTTCAGGAAGTGATGGTGGAGGTTGCGGCGCCGGCGCCGGAGGCTGCGGCGGAGGGCCTCGATTTGATACGGTCTTAGTTTTCTTGTTGATAGAGAGGGTCGCACCAAAGCCGTGTTCACTCTCTTCGGGATTTTCCCAGATTTGCTTAATGCCAAGCTTTAAAATGTCTGGTGGGAGTGAAGTACTAAAGCCATAACCGGACCACATGTCTGTCGGGTGCCGTACTTCGACAGCGTCAGGTACATAGGTTGCTAAAATTGAATTAAATGTAAAAAAATAACAAAAAAGCATGCAAAACGCACCTTTATTAGCTTTCAATAACATTTTCTCCCTGTTCATGTTCATCTGTCTCTCGAGACCAGGCGTTTTCCAGTGATCACTGCAAGGTTTCCCATCACATGGAAATGAATTAAATTCCAACCTTTTGCCTCCGATATTTTTATCGAGCATCGCCTGTGCGATCACAGTCTCACGAGGATCGTTTCCGTTACATAAGTCCTGGATAATTTGGTAAGACATAAGTCAATTAAACTTGATACTAATTGGCGGTCAAATCGAAACCAACCGGAAACACAGGTGAACTACGTTCAGACGTAAACGCATCAAAACAGCTTTTTCCGATAAGGAAATTAGGCGTAGTTTGGCTTGTGGAATACGGTTCAGGTGCATTTTGGATCCATTGTGACTGTAAGGGTGTCGGGGGTGGCGGGGGTAATGATGTATCAAACATATTAGATCGGAAATTGTTCGGGGTTGTAGCTTCTTTCATGTAGGATGCGTCCGCGATTTTACTACAATTTGAAGATCAAAAGATGATTCCAAAAGGACAAAGCTTACTTTAAAATGTCACGCATAAAATCATACTCTTTCACTGACAACGCTTCGCTCAAATCTGATTGAAGCAACTTTTGTCGTGCAAGATACACGTTTTCAAGGTTGGCTTCGTAGCTGCGGATGACCATCAGCTAAAAATAGACATTTTGCAACTCGCGCAATGCAATAGCGATCATTGAACAAACCACATCGTTATTGTTTCCGCTCGTTTTTTTCTTATCACCAATAGTGACGTCATAACGCTGTTCCAGATTTCTTAAAATCTGTTTCGTATTTCCATAGTCAGATGGTTTTTCGAATTGTATTGATACCGGTAGCAACCCCTGTAATCAATACCCCATTGATACATTGTTATTTGAATCAAATGACTCACAGTCAGATATCGCCGCGCAGAAAACACGGATGCCGCCGCGCCCATGACGAGAATCGAACTGCCTTGAGGCGAAAATTGCATCTGTGTCTTTGTCTGGAAAGCGATCCATCGAATAGTGTTCAGACTGAATAAGCCGTAATTTGGTTGAAGCAAAGACGGACGAAGGTCAAAGTTGGAGCGACAGATGGATGATTCCGTCGATATCCCCATGGAATTAAGTCGATGATGGAACAGGTTGACGATAGTAAGCACGTCATGTTCGAAATAAACACTCGCTCGGAGAACTAGTTGAAGCAATGAAGGGGTAGGCGACAAAATTTGCACGGAAATGTCATTAGTGACTAAACTTCGTTGAATTTCGGGGATATTAATGATAGCCAGACCATTGAGGCCAACATCAACAGTTACATTGAGGTTGATTGGGGATATTAGCTGGAAAAAATGGCATTATGTAAGACTATTCACATCGAAAATGGAAACATCCAAAAACAAACTCGTAATTTACTGCGCGCCCTTTCAACTTGAAACACGCCGCCGGCAATCGATACCTGATTATTCTTATCAAGTTCATTATGCTTGTTACTATCCGGAAAGTGAATGTGACAGTTCGTCTCGCGCATGACATCTTGAGTATTTCGGCCGCCTCGCCCGATAATATGAGAGTGAGACGTGTGACCGATCTCCATTTTAAGAGTGATCCGATCTTTCTTGACCCGTAGAAGAATCAAAATGTTATCTTTTGCTTTTTCCACATTTGGTGGTTCTCCAGCGATTTTCACAAATGGATCTGAAGTCGATTAAAATGATTTTTATTTTATGGTTATTGCTTTGCAATTCTTACCTTTTTTAGTCTTTGCCCCAATTTTAAGTCTGGAAGGCCATGAAATCCGCGTGCATGTTTCTTTTTCCACGGAATCAAAATATTCGGATGCGGGTGGTAGAGGGGCGTCATCCAATGTGCCTGAAATTAAGCTTTAAAGAAGTTCAATTAATCAAAATTTACCTGAGATCATAAGTTCAAGCTTCTTCCGATCAACTTGAATCTTTTCCTCGATCCATCCCTCCGGCAAGGGCTCCGGTGCAATACTTGCACTATCGCCATCGCCATTAACGGACTCCGGCACTTCGGAGCGCATTTACTGACCTAAAGGTTTCTCGAAATTGGGCGAACAAAAAGTTGTTGTCTCTTTTTGCGCATAAAGAGATAGATACTCGAGCGAAATCACACGGGCGTTGGATCAAGAAACGAGAAACATAGTAACTTCCTCACGGACGGAAACGTTTAAAAACAACTGCGCAAAATGAAGTTAACAAGGGCGCGGTCAAAAAGAGTGTACTTATATATACTTACAATCTGGTATAGGTAAATTGGTAACAACAAGTCCAATTAAGCAGCTATCACTTTCAATATCGCGAAACAATGCAAATTAAAAACAGCCTAGTTAATTGAACCTAAAAAACAATGAACTATCAGTGTTACGTCGTGATAATTACCTACCACGACTTTCCAATTGCAGAATCACCTTCTTTGAAGTACTGCAAAGGAGTTCTATCTACGCATCCCCACCCCCACGCACAATAAACGAGTGTTTGTTTCGACGATGTTTAAGAAACCTCCAGCGGCACCTGTTTCCTGTGGTCGATCGTCTCAATAGTCACCCCTACTACCACCGCCAGTGTGAACCCCCTCTTTTGCTGTCATTAGTCAGTTTGCAAAATTGGCTCATGATCAATCAATAAACCTAAAAATTATTCTTCTTCTCCCAATGGATCTCATGCAGATGAAACAAATAGAGTAAAGAGCGGTGTTAGCTTTGTTGTGTTTCTATTTTGGGGTTGGTTGAGCAGAAGTCCAGCCCTTCACGTCAGTTTTATGCTAATTATAAGCATGTGTAACTATAGAAAACAAGTTCACGACTTACTTTATTAACAAAAGAGCGCCCATTAAAATCTTCATCTTTGATTAAATCCGAAAAAAAACTAAAAAAAATGACTTTAAAAAAACGTGCCAAATTAAACATTTTGCGAATCGTTAATTAGAAGATACATAGATCAGTGCAACAAATTATCGCATTCGAAACTTTCATTAGAACGGTTTAATGAAGGTGTCTATCGTTGTGGAACGACGTTGTCGACTGCAGGGCTGGTCTCTTGATTTGCACTATCATTTTCGAGTTTACGAAGCCACTTCAATGAATGGGCCTTGTCTGTTTTCAAGTCTATAACATCAAGTGATAAATACCCCAATGACCTTACTGATGATATGCGTGATGCACAAAAGGTGTGACAAACCTTTGATTTGACGCACAAGACAGAACTTTTCATACTTTCCGATGAGTTTGTAGTCGGGATTTACTCTGATGACGATGTAATTAATGATAACAGCCTGCAAAAAGGTTGTGTTTATAAAGTGCGACTGATCTTGATGTTATGGAAACTGATACCTTCACTGGTTCAAAAAGTATGTAGAATATCAGCGACAAATAATACTTTTTCGCGACTGAGACAGCGTCACTGTAATGACATTGCGTTGCGAAGGTGAAGACGTAGAGACAGACGTAGCCAACAATGAGGAAGTCGCCGAGACAAACGATGGTAACCAGGACGAAATTGAGAATGACATTGCCGTTGTAGAACAGCTTCTTGCGCCATTTTGACATGTACTCATAGTCGATCTCTTGAGCGGTTGATTGGATTGTACTGTAAAAAGTTAAGTTATGTTGCCATGTGAAAAGTTTGTCTACCTTGCAAACACGAGGTTGATATATGGCCAAGAACCGATTATTACTGTAGCCAAAAACCCAACACCAACCTAAAAAGTAGTTGACTATGCGGTGTTTGACAAATTTTAACCCTCACATCGACAAATGTGAAATCGTAATCTTTGATGCTAAATATCAGCAGTCCTTCTTTGTTTCCAGAATTTCCCAACTTTTGAACATAGAGTGTGATCCAGCCGAATCCCATGACCAACCCAGCAGTGTTGTACAAAACCCTGTATTCCCTGTTCATCAACATTCGGTCTCTACCGCCACCGGCTGTCAGCTGCGCTATGTAGAAAACATGAGGAAGTAAATTATGCCACCATGCAGCCTCTCTGATTCGACTTCGTTGTTCGATGGGGACAGCGTTGAAGGGTGTCGTTTCCTGAATTTTCGAGCTGATAGAAACAACAAATCGACAAAAAATTGAAACTTACAAACTCAGAGTCACTTGAAATCCACTTATTTACACGGAAAAGATACCGCTTATCAGTCTGCAAGTCCAAAATCTCGACGCGTGCACAGTGCCATGTGTGATCGCCAGCAGGGTCTGTCCATAGTTTCAACTTTTTGAGTTCTCCGAGATCCCTAAAGTTGACAGCATAGCATTAGATGGATAATGAATGATTCACACGAAAGAAAAACACGTACAGTCTAGATCGCAGCAAAAAGCGATCTCGTGCACCCCATCTAAAGACGCGAAAGTTTTCACCGTCAATGCTGGACTGTGCGAATAGCAGCCGGTCGACGACGCTTTGTTTGGATCCAAAAATCGAGAAATGAATCCTCGCCTTCGATGACGCACCACGTTTAAGGCTAGTGTCGACCATGATCAGATAGTGATATTCATCAAAGATTTTGTTGTCATCAAGATCAAGGATGTCACCGATTGTATTGTCTTTGAGCGTGCGCCAGAACGCCACAGCGAAAAGCACAAATTGGAACGCTAATGTAGTGACAATGGCGACGCAGACGACCGGATTGAACTGACAAAGAACTCGTTTTAAGCGTCTTTAAGAATTAGTTTAAGTTTAAACTTACCGGATATATTGTAGGTATGTTGGTGGAATTAGTCATCTTTTGAAGAATTGTACCATTCTATGACGCAAGTCTTGGAGGATACATGTGGTTTGGACGAAGAAGAACGCTATTCATTCCCATTTTCGGATAACATGCCGTTCCTGGGCAGCGGGTTTGATTGCCCCTGGCAACCTTGCATCTCCAAGGAGCTTGTTTCTACGTATGTTTGATTGTTTATGAGGCGCCGTGTGCAGGGTCAAATGATTCAAGCATTTTTTATTAAAATAAAACTGGTGCACTGGTGCAACAACTTGCTTTTTGAGGTATCATACTCAACGGTGTGCGACATTATATGGGGATTAAAAGATTGCATTTTGATTGCGAGGAGATGGGAAGAGGGGAAAGCTGACTCGGGGTTAGTCAAGCTTGAACACACCGCAAGTGCGTTCTTCAGAGCCGTCGATGCAGAAGGTCTCGACGGTGGCGGCGTAGTCGATCTTCTTATCAGCGGAGCAGACAACGGCAACCTTCCTTGTTTTGAGGTGAGCCTGGGCGGCTGTTTGGATGGTTTCGCGGGTTTGTTCGATGTCGCCGCCGAGGTTCTGAAGGGTTAAGTGTGAAAACTGTTTAAGAAAAATATGTCTTACCTTGATGATGATCTTACGAAGTGCAGGATCAGTGCACTTGACACTGTCATCAGCAGTAACCGCCTCACGCTTCTTACGACCTCCGCATCCACCACAGCCTCCACCGCATGATGGCAGAGACGGGAGCTGGAAGCTAGGAAGAGGAGGAAGGCAAGGTTGAGGAAGCGGGGGAAGGCAAGGCTGAGGCAAACTGATCGGCTGGCACGGGGGAGGAGGAGGTGCGCAACCGCATCCGCCACCGCCGCTGGGGAAGAGGAAGCCTTCGGTCAATGATACCAAAACAACGGAAGCGAGGGCAATCTTTGAGTACATTGTTACTGTTTACCGAGTATGAACTACCTGAAAAACTATCCATATCACTAGAAAACCCAAATGCTTTTACAATAGAATATTACAAGGAAGTGCGAAGCTCCTGAATGAATGTCATTAGCTATGCGCAATACTTTTTTATATCCATCCAAAAATGTATACGCCTTTCGACGCGCCAAGGTTGGATTGGCAGACAGACAATAGCAATCAGTACATAACACCCATAGCAGTACGTATAAGCTTCCGGCAATGGATACAAGATTCCTCCCCGATATCTGTTACAGGCAAATATCTGATCCAACCGGTTTATCAGAACTGTATAACGACAATCTTGTCTGTTTTCTCGTAAAATAGCGCCTGCGCACGTCTACTGCGATCCAGAATTCTGCCCTTAGGGACAGCAATCTTGTTTCTATGATGCCCCAACTGTCTTTCAAATTCGGTAATAACAACCCATTTATGCGTACGTCATTTTACCACCAAAACAAGTTATCATACTGATACAAGGCAAATATCTTGGATTTACGTTCGTGGAAGTTTAGTTTTTCATATCCCATGCGCTGATGGTTCGCTCCATCTCCATGATGGGACAATGTCGACGCCATTTGAGTGATTCACACGGCTGCGATGACGAAAATGTGGAGTGGACTTCGTCAAGTTGGTGGACGTTTTCTGTGTGGTTGGCCCAGGGCACAATGCGACGATACTCGGTGGCAAAGATGATAATCGGATCGAAAACCATTCGAACTAACCAAAGAAGGATCACTCCGCCACAAATTGTTTGAAGGCGATTGATTGCGGCCATATACTGAAAATATGCTATTAAAACATGGAAAACAATAAATTCGCAAACCTGGAGGACACGACATTGCTCTTCCGGGTGTACCAATTCACTGATTTCTTCGAGCGTTGAATAGACAAAGCCCATTCCGATTGTTATTGGCAGGGCTGTGACCGAGAAGAGGGCAATATGGCCGCCATAGGCAATGAACTTTTTGAGCTTGTACTTGCTGAGAGGCATTTCATTGCGGGATTTTTCTTCCTTGATACCGACGACGAGGCGGTAGAGGACGTTTAGATAGAATAGAATGTTGCTGACAAACATGAAGCAGATCATTGTGATGAGAATTATGAGTAGTGGACTTTGGCAGGCATCGAAACCGCAGACTGGAATTTTGTTATTTTAAGTATTACAAGATAAATTTAAAAATGAAGCATACCATCATCAGCTTTAAGAGGGTTAAACAAAGCCGGAAACAACGGAGCATAGAGAGCAGCGTACAAAATGCTACCGACCCAGATGAAACTCATACAATACACTATTCTTCGGGGAATGAGGAATTCATTGTATAAGGCAATCCGTTCGTGACTCAACTAAAGCATAAGATGCGTTATGTTGTCATAAATTGTTAAGTATTACCTGTCTGATTACAATGACCAAAATGTGTGACAAACCACATTGCAAAACGCCAAAAGTACAAACAAATAGACACAAGATTGTCACAGCTAAATAAACGCTTTTAATCTCTGCGACTAGTCCGAGAATAATAATGACCGCCGCGGTTACAACATCGATTATCATACGACTGAGGACTGCACTGTAACTACATAAATTAACACCAACGTTTAAGAAAAAGTGGAAACTTGCAGGTATTTTCTCGAAGGCAGACGTCGTCGATACAATGCAATCCCAATCAGAATGGAAATGGCTAAAGTTAAAACAAAAGCGAGAATTCCCACGGCAGGTGCCACTGCGAGCAACATTTGGCTATTCTGTATGATAATTTTTACTCAAACTTCCAAAAATACCAAAAACAAACAAACCTTGACATTGTAGTCCCGTTCCTGAACACTCAAAACAAAGGTTGAATTGTCGAGCTTATTACGACAGCTAGTATACAGCACGTCGTCCATAATCGCAAGTGTCCGAAACTTGTCTTCACACCGACCTTATAGAGAGCCGACTGACACTTATTTAAAATGAGCCTCCTCGCAATAAAGAATGCGCTAGCTGTCTTGACTCGGCCGATCGACAAGCCTGCTTCCTTCACGTCTTGATTAGTTTTCCGAATCGACCGGAGGGTCACTCACTATTTTGTTAGCCGATCGCTTTTTTTAACTGGCCAAGCTAAAAAAGTGAGGGACGAGGACACTGACCAGACTCATCCATCCGCGCGGATGTACGCGACGAAACGGTCGATTGTGTCGGTAAATAAATAAAACACCGTTAGCGACGACTCGGGAAGCGCCACTACTCGGCTGGTACAGTCTTAAACTTAGCTTTTTTCATTATTTTTTCATCTTTAAAGTTTTCGGGGTCCTCAAAATCCATTAAAGTGTTGCTATATCGGTATGCTGTGATTTAACGAAGTTTTATAATACAATGCCTTTCAAAATGACATAGATCGTAATGTTTGCGTTGGTCGAGAATGTTTTATTTTAATGAGGTCGTTTGCTTTTTTTATGAAAAATGTATCACACGGAAGAAACAAGTCAAAAGAAATGTCAATGAGCTATTCACAGTGCGACTTCTATCCAAAAAATATGGAAATTATATTGATTAAAAATTCAGGAATTTTGAAATTGTTAGTCATCAAAGCTGTTTAACAATAAGATAAAATTTATTACATTTATTTTGTCTTAAAACACGTGTGAAACAGTAAAAATAAAAAGATCAAAAGAACTATAAAAGTGGAAAACTATCAGAAACACTCTTGAAGCCAGTCTAAAACTAAAACTGTCAAGTCAGCTGATACAATTCCGAGGGTGAAGCGAAGTTACGACCGTAACCAAACCCCACCAATTAAAACTAACTATACAGCGTTTAAATCACTTCAATTTACTTTTATCACCTCATCAATATAAATGCTGCCCCCGACGAAAAATGATATATTGCATTCGAAGAGCTTCGGTTCTATTGTTATTCGCAAGACGTCAAGCCTCATTAAAACGGCTGATTCATGCACCTTTGTCGTCAACCGTCCCCACCATCGACATTTCCAAATAAATATGGCCAGACCTGAACGTGTCCTCATTGAGGCTGGTGGGCTTCCGGGAGCGTTCATCGACACCCGTTAATTTTTGTCTCTAATTTGCTCACTTTTGTTACGAAACATGAAACTTCTTGTATCTATGGCATATATGGTATTAGTTTTGATCCCATTGATAAAATTACAAAATGTATATTGTGATGAATTTTTTAACATTCCGGGGTACGAAATTGTCGCTGACGTGGTCGAGACCGTTCCAATCACTAAAATGGACCAGTGCGCGCGGCTTTGTTCTCATCATGCTTCAAAGTGCATCGGTTTTGATTTTGATTGTAAAAATTGTACAATATTTACGCGCATTCGAAATATACGTGTAAATGTGACTACATTGACGCATTTTGCTCTTTTAAAGAATGATTATGAAAAACTTGGAATGGATAGGAAATATAATAAGATTGAAGTTGTTACTGTTGCGAATGGTAGGTTTTACGGTTTAAAAAATAGCATTTTTAACTAAATTAATGGATTTACAGCAATACTTGACAGTTCAAATGGATGCCCAGACGGGTTTACCGCGGTGTATATGTCAAAATGTTATCGAAATATACCAGTAAGTGTGTATTCAACACCTTTTCACAACCAATAGGTATCGTTTCAGGAATCAGTATGCCAAGAATACTCACCTTTACTAAATGTTAGCTTCGAAAACGGTGTTTGCGTGACGGCAAAACGAGTAAAAAATGAACTCGGATCTTATAATTTAATTTAACCTTCTCTAAACCTAAAGCAAACAGACAAGTGCAATGTACTTTCTCGATCCCATTACAAACGAAGCTTTCCCGGGATGTAATCGATCGTACAACGCAGCCGGGTACGTCTGAAACTGCTCATATAATAGACACAGTATACCCAGCATGAGAGGCTAGTCTTCGTAGCAATCGACCTACTCAAGTATGATACCCATATATATTTCATAGAACAGTTTTTATGTTTTATTAGACAGAATTTCACTGATCATTAATCTCAAACACTAAGCCATTGTATGTGGTTGCATAAATTATTATTGTTATAACTTACAGTTGACTTTCATTGCCACACATCGGATCAAGGATGCACCGGGATATATGGACGGGGGTGTAAAAGTCGTTCCAAAACAGGGCATCCCGTCACACGTCTATTTTCCACATACGTAAAATAGCAGACTATCTCAAAGGCAATAAGAAGGATGAGACAAAACGAGCCCCCAGCACCGATAACGTGCAGAAAAAGAATGAAATAGTGCATTCTTTAGCACCGTAAACTGAGTGGGCCTTGAGGAATTTGACTGACTGGCTAGACACTCGGATGAACTGCTTTTATATCGAAATATTTGAAAGTTGTCTCATTTTTTCCACATTTTTGTGATAGGTTTTTTAATAGCTTTAATGTGTTTGTCTGGATTTGAATTTACTTTTAAAATCGCAGCACGCTTTAGGCTATCAATTTACGATTTTTATGGATCGGGAATATGGCTTTTATTTGAAAAAGTGCACTTTTAAGCAAAATATAAAAAAAGTAATTCAACATTTAGAAGGATTTGACAAGCGCAGCAGAAGCTTTGTAGTCTTCGATACTCTTCAGATTCACACTAGGTCGGAAGTCAAAGTTCTGGAAGAGGTAAGTCGACGCGAATCCAAGAATCCACAAAGCCCATTTTTGCGTTCGGGTGCGTTTCCTGAAAAAAGTGCAATTGTAAAACAAATCAAATTGAAGGTCGTAAAAACACTAACCAAAAGAAGAGGCGGATGAGGAGGGCCCAGAATCCAGCATTCCAATAAAGCGACACTTGCTTCAGTCTGAAAATGTGGTAATTAGCATAATGTGATTTAACTTTAATTGACTCACCTTGCAAGATTGGCTCGAGCTTTAGGCAAGTTATCCAAGTTCTCATGAAGCAGATAGACCTTAATTCCCATGACGTAGTCGAAGAGGTAGTCGTCCCAGTTGATTTGTCGAACGTCGAAGTTGAATTCCTTTTGATCTTCGGGGCTTAGCGTGTTCCATAGGGTTACGAGGTTGTTGGATTCGAAATTCCATCCGCGAGTGGTGAAAAAGTGGAGGGTTTCGATCATTTTCCAAACCTTGCCGTAGATTCGGACGTTGCTGAAAACTTGACTGTTTAAAACTGACTAAAAAGTGATTTTAACTTACTTGGCCTTCTTTCCAACTCCACGGTTGAAAAGATCAAGCAACTTGGCCGGAATGTAGTGCTTGTAATAGAAGTTGAACAAGAACAAGCGACGGCTTTCGTGGAAGTGGGTGGTGGGGACACGGTAGCACTCATCAAGCGGGTTCTGATGGAACATGCGCTGAAGGAAGACGACAAGACGGTGCCACTTGATCGGATTTAGTTCCCCAGAAGCACAATGCATCACAGGAATCTCGGTGTACTTGGTTGTAGCGCGATGGGCGCCGGCAACGATCATCATGTTGGAGACGATATCGACGGGGATGATGTCAGCCTTGGAAACGACGCTACCGCACATGTTTGTCAGGACACCTTTTCCGACCTGTAATCAATCAATAAATCAATAACAAATCAATCATTAAAAAAGAACACATACAGCAGCAATGATACCGGTTGGCCCATTGACATTGTCGGTCCAGCCCGGCAGGGGCTCGCGCCACATGGCTCCGATGATGGACGGTCTGATCATGATGATGGGCAGATCCTTGGCATCCTCCAGAAGCTGGGACTCGGCCAAGGCCTTTGTGAGTGTGTAGGTGTTGGGACGCTTGTCGAGCAGAGCTGGGGTGATCGTCTCAAGCATGTCGTCGTTCATCCATTCGATGGCATGGACGAGCTTCTGCGGGTGCACTGGGGGCTCGTAGACCTTTTCCTCGGTGGAGCTGAGGTGACAGTTGGCATAGGCTGTACTGGCATGGACTACCGACTAAAATTGAACAGATCATGGACAAATTTCAACTTCAATCTGTACTTACAATCAAGTTCTTGATCTTATGGCAAAGAGCAATAAGCCTCTGCGTACCAACTAGGTTCATTCTGACCGAAACTCGAATCGCTTCGTCAAACCTAACAGTGGCAGCACAGTGAAAAACGATCGAAACATTCTCGAAGATTTCATTCTGATCCTCCTCAGACAGCCCGAGGCATTCGTTCATCAGATCACCAGTAACTGGCTTCAGCTTCTGGAATGCGCTGGGGTCAGTTTCGCGGATTCGGTCGAAAATCGGCGACTTCAGGATGCTGTCCAAACGCTCCTTGGCTGTATGTCCCTTCAAGGGTCGGATCAGAACGTAGATTGCTTTGACCTTTGTTGAGAAGAGCAACTTCTCGAGCATAACCTTGCCCAAGAAGCCGCTGGCGCCTGTCACAAAGACGCTGCGATTAGCGTAGACATCCGCGACGCGACTGCCACCTCCGACCATGGTGATTCTCAACACCAATCTAGTGTTTTACCCTATAAACAAGCTTTTATAAACAGCGAATGACCCAAACAAGAATCAAATCCCTTCACGTTCCCCAAAAACGACCGATCGCGCCATAGTAACCCTCCGTAAGCAAAATCAGCTGCCACCAGCATACAGCGAGAGTTGATTGACATGAAGACTCTTCTCGACAGATACGGAGGTCTCAAGACAACGATGTCAGCAGCATGTCCAGTGCAAACAGACCCTCATCGCGACCATGAGTACTTTATTCATTCATCTTCAGCGGGTTTTTCCGGCGCAGTGATAAGCTTATCGACCCGCGTCGGGGTATTGCCATCACACCACTTTAGGGCGCAATGAAGCTTGCTTTCTCACTGTATCAAAGAGGATCGCGCTCTCGCAACTGTGGCGGGCCTAGTCTCCCGGAAGTGAGTGACCTTGAGAAACAGAAGGGGGTCTTCTGGAGGCGGCGCGGCTATCAACAGTAACAACTCGGTACAAAAAGTACAGCACTTCACCGTTCAATGCGTCTTTTAAGACCTACAAAAAAGGCTGTAACCCGGCGACAAAATTTTTGACAGCTCAAAGCCCTTTGCCCCAAGTGATAAGACAATGCAATGCTTATCATTTCAATCCTTAAAAGAACATTGTCTGTTCAGTTTTTTTTTATCTATCCATCCATTGCAAAACTCAGCGAATGAGCGCAATAAACTTTACACGTTTCAAACACTCCAAAAAATTAGTCGCACTTCAATAGAGGGACGGTGTCAGTGGGGGTCGAAGCCGGTAGACTCCGACACACATAGTAAATACAACAACCGACCAAAAAGCAAGAGGAATTAAACTAGTAGGGTCCGAAAGGAGGGCCTTAACGGAGAGATAAACCTAATAAACAGATCTAATGCTGGACACGGCAGCGTGCGACACAAGCAGTTCGGCCAGGAATCGAGTCGCGAGATGCTCCTGCGTATCACGGACCCAGTCACGGGCGAGACGACCAGGCTCGCCTCGAAGCAACTGGAGCACGCGAACGGCGTTGTCGAAGTCGCCCTCGTTGACAAAGTACTTCGCTCGCGAAATGATTTCGTAGGTATCAATGTTGTTAATGTCGATCTTGTCGTCAGCAGAGTACCGACGCGGCAAGTCCAGCATGAACAACGACTGGATGTAGGACGACACGTACGCCACAATACCGCCACCGTTATCGTCAATCTTGGCAGTGTGCTTCGCGACGGAGTAGACCTGTAAAGCCATAATGTACTGATAATAGGACACATAGAAATCAAAAGCCATGACACAATTGACATTTGAAGCCAGATGAGAGCTCAATGAAAGCAAAACAAACCTTTTGGAAACGGTTCTTCAGATCTTGTTCAGTGTAAACACCCTGGTTGAGAGTAACTTTCGGGAAGAACGAGATAACATTCTGGACGAATTCATCCTTCTCACAAGCCTGTTTGATGACGTTGAGCTCCTTGTCGAGCGGTTTCCGACGAGCTTCGAGGTCGGCACCGGCCTTCTGGCCGTGGATGATGGATTCCACGAGGTTTTGGCAGGCAAGCCAGTACTGCTTGGCACGACGGTTCTCAGCATCGAGGGCAACACGCGATTGGAGAGCGGTTTCAATGCCACTGAGCTTGGAGAGAGCGAGCTCGACTTGTTTGCTGTGGAGGCGACGTTCGGAAGTCACGGCTTGCTGAAAGGTGACAAAATTACGGTAAAGCTTCGACTGATAAGGTTAAAAACACAAACCTCAACAGCCTGAGCATTCTCAATATCGTGAAGCTGCTTCTGGGTGCGCACAACTTGCTCCAGATGTTCAGAGTGAGCCTGTGCGGCACGCTTCAGACGCTCTTCAAGCTCGACTTCCCAGTTGGTGCGGGAACTTTGGACTTGACGCTCGACTTCGACGACTTGCTGGGCAGCGACACGCTTCAACTCCAAGTTTAGCTGCTCCTGAGCCAACTGAGCATCGGCAGCACGTTGTTGCTCGATAGCCTTGGCGATGTTCTGCTCCTCAAGGACTTGCTGTTCGGTCAACTGACGACGCAATTGATCAACGCGCAAATGGGCATGAGCGATAAGAGCATTGAGCTCGTCTTCAGTAAGCTTGCTGTCCTTGGCATGGATATCAACATCGGGCAGGATGGCCTTGAGCTCGATGCTGAATTGCTGACGGCTCTTTTCAATGAGGTCCTTGTATTGGTTGAAAACACGGCTCTCATTGCGTGCCTTCTGGACGAGGGCGTTCAGCTCATCGAGTTGGTAGTTGTACTTGTTCGCTGTTTCCAAAGCATTCAGAAGCAACGGGTTCTTTGCGACGGCTGCGTCCTTCTTGCCCTGGGCAATCACGGTGTTGAGATTGTCGATGTAGTTGCGCGAATCGGCCTCGGCAGCCATGTCGATCTTGGCGAGCTTCTCGGCATTGATCAGAGACTCGCTGACAGTGTCCCAATTGGCGTTGGAACCAGCATCAACGGCTTGCTTGAGCTTGGCAGCGTGTTCTTGGACAGCGGCAACGGTGTTGATCTTAGCGGCGTTGGCAGCCTTGATCTTCTTTTCGGCAGCTTCCAGGGTGGCGAGAAGTTTGGATTCAAAAGCTGTAAAAATATAGGATTAGAAAGGGTAAAGCATTATATAAAATCGCACCCTTGTTAGCGGCTTCGACAGCTTTCGGGTCAGGCTTGCTCGGAACGTCAACGTGGGTCTTCTTAACATCGACAGGATCAACGTGGACAGGGTCACGCTTCGGTTTCTCGGCAACAGGTGCAGGAGCAGGGGCTGCGACTTCCTTCTTTTGGGAGAAGGCCGGGAGTGGGGGGATTGAGGCTTTAGCCTTTCTAAAACCCAAAAATTGAATACTTTTATATATAAATTTTCCAAAATCAACTTACACTGGGCCCAACACAGCATCCGTAACGATCTTAGCCTGCGGGACTGTCGTTTCGATCGTCTTGCGGAACTCGGGATCGACCGACGCGTAACCGAGCGTACCGCCGGCGGCAGCACCAGCGACACCGACGGTGAGCACGAGCTTCTTCACAAAACCGCCGCCTTTTCCACCAGCCGAAGGCGTGCCACCAACATTAGTTGTTTCACGACGGATTCCGGTAAGGACCTGCTTGGTGCCCTTCTCGGCCGCGTTACGAGCAGCATATCGCAGCATCTTTGCCGATGCTATTCGAAAAACCGCAAGTTAGGGGCTGAAAAAAGTTCGCATGATTAAACGTGAGTTTATGTTGCGTAACAAGAGGTAGAGGCACGTTCGGAAATGACGAGGATGCGTTTGTGCTGCACGCGAGAGCACGGGAAATAAACATGGTGCAAAGTAACAAAACGGCTGCCACAAGGAAAGAGCTACAAGGACGACGGAAAAAAGAGCTCAGCTGCGATGGACAAACTTTCGCGGTAAGAAGGATCAATCGCCGATGGCTAATGTCTTGCGGGGGGAAGTTTTGATCACGGATGGAGGGAAATGGAGGATAATTGGGAAGATAATAGGGATGCATGTTTTATGATTAGATTGAGCAACGAACAAAATAGACAATGACAGCCAGCGGTTTTGGGGTGCTTTGGCACACTTTGCCAAACCGGGACAATAATCAACAAAGTTCGTTCGCAACTTTTCTTTTGCTAATTTGAAACTTAAAAATGCGTTTACTTACTATCTTTTTTGTGCGAAACTGTTTAGATCTGAACGGATTTACGATTGGGCAACAAACTTGAAAACATTATTGGATGCGAAGTACATAAAATTCGAGATTTTGTCAATCCCATTGTTTTCACTTTCAACTGCGTGGCCATTATCAATTTTCCACCCTTTCTACCCATCTGACAGTTTCCCAAACCCATCCCCACTAACTTTCCAACCTGTCAAATGGCACCCCACCGCTCAAAACTCCCGATATTCGAACATACCCAAGGTCTGCGTTTTGTGAGTTTACAGAGTCTGTACAGAACCCTTACAGAACAAAAATACATTATTGGGAATTAGTTTTACAGAGTCTGTACAGACTCTGTGAGTTTACAGAGGGGCATTTTTATTAGCCACTTTTTTTTCGTCTTTTCTGATGGCGCAAATGCTCAGTTCTTATATATCGCCCTGTCGATGCTTACACAGCAATGACAAAGGAAGGGACAAAAAATTTGAAGAGTGTCCGAAACATACTTAAAAAGTTGAAAAAAGGTGATTTTTGCTAAAAAAGTTTCTGTAAACATTTACAGTTTCTGTGCCAAATCTGTAAATTTTACAGTTTCTGTACAGAATCTGTAACGCGTTTTTAAAAGGAAATAGGATGTGAGTTTTCTGTAAAGTCTCTGTAAAGGTTTACAGACTCTGTAAACTCACAGAAACGAGACCTTGGGTAGCGCGCATTTGGCTAACTGTCACGTGGAAGCTCCCCGCTCCGTTGACTCGACACCGTCGCAATATGTGACGTTGCAGATCTTACATTAGCTAACCATCTCCTTTTGTAGACCCATCACCATGAATCAGAATCACTACCCTATCATGCAGCCAGCGCCGATTACAACCTCACCGGTGATCAACACCGAAGCCAGCGTTCCACAGCGTCCAAGTTTCCCGACTTCTCCCACGTCGGCCTTCCAAGTTGTTCCTCAACAGCCATCGGCGCAATCTAGCAACGTTGGAGGCGGCAGTGATACCAATTATGCTGTGAATAAGCCGAAGTTCGTGCAATATCCGTCAAGCAAGCCGAATCCGACACCGACCCCGGCTTATGGCCCGCCACCAGTAGCAGCGACGACGGCAGAAGCGGGCGAATCAAATGCGGGTACACAGGAGCCTATTCAACCAATTCCGAAAGTTCCTACGGTTCATGTTGCCCAGCCGAATATGAAGATTAACTATACTTCAAAAAGGGTTTTTAAGGTTAGTTTGAGTTTATGTTTTTGAGTGTTGTTATATAATAGCAACTTGTTTCAGGTTATTATCATTGGCGATGCGAACGTCGGAAAGACGTGTCTCAGTTTCCGTTTCTGTAATGGCCGTTTTCCTCAACAAACTGAAGCTACTATTGGTGTTGATTTCCGGGAGCGGGCATTGGCTTTTGATAAGGAGTTGATTCGGGTTTGTTTTCTTTCCATTTTTATATAAGTTGACTTTCAATGTGTGTTTCTAGGTCCAACTTTGGGACACAGCCGGTCAAGAACGCTACCGCCAATCCATCGTGGCCCATTACTACCGTAATGTCAATGCTGTCGTTTTCGTCTACGATGTCACCAACCCGCAATCATTCCATTCCCTCCCCGCGTGGATCAGCGAATGCCGGAAGCATGCTGTCAACGCTGGCGATAACACTCCACATATCTTGATTGGAAATAAGTGCGATCTTCAAGGAAATAACCGGGTTAAAACTGCTGATGCTCAGGTTTGTCTTACTGTAACTGGTCAACTTTAACCTATAAACGCATTTCCAGGTCTTCGCGGATCAAAACAACATGGCCCTGTTCGAGACCTCTGCCCTGGCCGATTCTGAAGCCGACCACGTTGAAGCCATTTTCATGACTCTTGTACATAAGCTTCGCCAGTACAAGCCCATGCACGTCCAAACGAACGAGGAACGTGTCGAAAACGAGAAGAAGCTCCTCCTCAAGGCTGACGAAGCCAACGCGGAAGACAACGAGGGTTATTGCTGCTAACAAAAACTGATTTCCGCCCATGATTAATGTTTTTCCGCATCATCTCGTGGTTTTGGTTGTACACATGTTTCTTTCTATCACGATGGAGTCACATTTTTTTGTATACTTTTACCAATTTCCTTATGATTTTCAACATGGTTGTGTTTCCGCGCGGACTTTGTATTTATTTATTTATGGCCAACTAACAGCCTTGACTGACACGAAAGGGATATATATAGTATTGGAATAGGAGGAAGGTGAATAAAACGAGTTCAACGGAAGGACAGAGGAAAAAAGTCGGAATCACACTTGAGTTTTTTCGCGTGATCAATTTTTCAACAGCTGCCTGTGTTCTGGGGCTGCTGAAATCACAGAGACCGTGCTCAAGCTATCAAACGGATCAAACAGAAAGCGTTGAGTTCGCGCAGAACCGTTAAGACACTGAACAAACATTGATTTTCATGTCGTCGTCGTACTATCTGGTCGGTCTTGCTTGCGACGACAACGCTGCTGCGGTGTCTTTCTGCTCTCTTTGCTTCTGGAGCACTTTTTTCCGTCGTCACATTCACATTCAGGCGTTTGAGTGTCTCCCAAAGCATTCATTGTTCCACGGAAATAGGCTCAGTCGCAAAAAACGCGAGCCTTATCGATGATAATGACGACGGCGAAGCGATGCGCCAGCAAAACGTCGTCCTGAATCGATGACGTGCGCGCACTTTGCGACGACTGCCAGCGGCGGTCGCAAACGCTGCTCAGTCAGTGCACATTCCAATGGGTTCTTCTTTACATGCATGTATCTCCCTCCTTCTCCAGACGGCCAGTTCCATGTTGATTCAACTTGTTCATGTGAACGCATTGATTGGCTTTTCGGGCTTGATTGACTGAACCATTCATTCTCCCCGAAAGCAGGCTGACTAATGTTGTTTCACTATTGCCCGCTTACCAACGCTATCAGCATTCGTGGTTCTATTACGTGTATTTGTCCTTTCCTATCAAACCAAAACGATCTCAGTCTTACTGTTTCACATTTTCGGGCTCAAATAGTTTAGTTCGCGTTGTCCTCAAAGACGCATAGTCAGTTATATTGATTTCCTAACGCGAAAAAAACTACCTTTCTGCTTTGTTGGAGCTTGGTTGATGTATGCCGCCGGCGTTCTCTTAATTATCACTTCTGTCTGGCGTCTCTTTTTACGCATAGTTTTACGCGTTTTAACTTTAAATCCGGTTTTGTCGATTTACTTTTTTAAAACTTTTCTTTCCCAGGGGCATTGCCGGCAGAAACAGCGGCCATGGACAAGAAAGATGTCTCAGAAAAGGATGCGAAGCGGATTAAAGGTATGTTGCTTGCACTTTTATATGCCAAAAGTGCTCATTTAATGAAAACCCGCATTTCCAGAAGCCGTAACTCAGCTCGCGAAGATCCCATCCAACTCCCTATGCGCCGATTGCCAGCAGCAATGTACCTTGTGGGCTTCGGTCAACATTGGCGTCTTCATCTGTTCCCGTTGTGCCGGCATGCATCGACATTTGGGGGTTCACATCACCCAGGTCCGGTCAATCAATCTCGATGTCTGGACGCCGGCCCAGCTGGTTTCCGTCCTTGTCAACGGCAATGCCTGGGTCAACTCATGGCTAATGTCGAAGCCTGGCGCACCTGATATTGGTCGTCAACGGATTAACGACACTTCCATGTCACGGCACATCAATGAGAAGTACGAGAAGCATCGATTCGGCGACGCTAGTGGATTGTTGTTGATTACTAAGACGACCTTCCCCAGTTTGACTGTTGAAAAAGCTTTGGAGCTTTTCAAAATGGCCATGTCCTTGCATGTGCGTTGATTTAATTCTATATTTTTAAAGTTTTATATATTTATATTTGCAGCGCCAACAAAACGACCACTGCAACGTCCGTATTGAGCTTCTAAAGGCTGCCGGTTACCGTGGCCCCGCCAATGTACCCTTGAAGAACCCACTGAACAGACAGCTTGTCCTCCTCACCGATCCGACCATGTTCGTCTTCAATGAAATCAAGAAGGCGTCTCCAAATGCTCAAGTTGTCACGGTCAAAGCGCAAGTTCCGACAATGGCAGTTCCACCGGTCGTAGCCAAGCAGGACAAGCTCGTCGATTTGGATGAATTCACCGATTTCACGTCCTCTGCACCAGTTTCCTCTACAAATGGCTCTTCCAATGGTACAGCAGCTTCCGTTTTCGACCCATTCCCAACTGCCAGCAACGTCAAGCCGCAGGTCAACGGTTTCGCCAACTTTGCATTAGCAGATGCCCCGACTCCAACTCCAGTGGCACCGAAGCCAGTAGTCTCCAAGTCTATCATTGATGTTGATTGGCTCGGGTCTGCCCCTTCCAACCCCCCTCCAGCAGTGACATCGCCGATTGTCGATACTGGATTCGGAAACTTCGCCTCTTCCAACAATTCCTTCAATGGCAGCGACAGTTCTGTCAAGAAGAATGGAGATATCGCGTTTCCGGCTTTTGGTAACAGTATCTCTCCGCCCTCTGGCAAGGTTGATCCTACTTGGCCATCGACAAGCTCCACTACCACGGCTACCAATGGCAGTTCCAACGCTTTTGACGATCTGTTTGGCCCTGCTGTTTCGGTCCCTCCAGTCGCGACGGCACCAGCACCGACGGCGGCACCTGTTCTGTCGGCTTCCAACAATCTGTTCCCTGATTTGTTCGCAGCGGCTCCGCCAACGCCTGCTATGAGTTTCCCTTCGGCAGCACCACTGGGTGCTGTTCCAAACGGTTAGTTTCACTTTCTTTTTTGGTTTGGTACAAATACAGTAACGTTGTACACGTTTTCTAACTGTTTCCATTTCCAGGCCACGTCATTCCCCAATCGCCAACAATCCCCACTCCCACGCCTGTTGGCGGTGGCGTCGACGACGTCGACTTCATCCTCAGCCTTTACAGCAAGTAACGCATTCGATCCAATCAAGCCGGCAAGCTTCCTTCTTATCCGAAACTTATTGCAAGCTATTTTAATACTCATATTATCTGATTTGGTACATCTTTAATTGATTGTTAATAGTCGGACGATCAATTTTCTGTCACTTTCTACCATAGTTTACCTGGGTAACTATACCGGTACACTCGTCCTCTCGTTCAACCTGAACACAAGCTCTGGCTGGTCTTTTCACTTTCAACAAATTTATTCATCCCGTCTAATCCTTAATTTTTAAGGGTATTAACTTTCTGTTCTTTCGTGTTTTACTGTGGCGAGAAATCTCTAATTACAATTGGAAGTCTATAGATTTTCCGTTGTATGTGTAGTTTATTGATTATTCTAAATATTCGTCTTCAACTTTCGTATTTAAATGGTTTTGTTATAAGAAAATTTTATCTTTGTTTAAATGTACATCACAACATAGTAAAAACAAATGTTTTATATTTGTCGGTTGTGAACATAGATGGACGATAATTTGGAAAATGAAATTGAAAAGCGATAAAATGAAAATAAACGTTGTAAATTTTTGCGAAGTGTAACATACAAGAAATTTTGGTCACACCGCACTTTGCCGACAGTGCCGAAAACAGTGAGTCACGTCTGTGCCGCTTTGTGCAACTACTCTGTAACTTCAAAAGGCATCGGTGTCTTTACAATCTCCACCATTGTCAACCACAGTTTGACCATTTTCGTCGTTTAAATCGGCATTGGGGTACATTTATCCAAATGATGTCCAGTTTATAAAAAATACAAAACTATGTGGACCATTGTACCGGTCATACTGTGTGCGACAATCATCGACAATAAGGCTTTTTTACAAATGATGGCATGTTTGCTTATTTTTGTTTTATCAGGTCATCAGTTAGGTCCCAATGACATCCTTTAGTTCAAAACGCACTTCATATGTATACAAATCAAATAAAAAGTGACGTTAATCGCAAAATTGAAACACGATTACTCATATTTATGATTTGTTATAAAAACACAAAAACTAGGCTGTATCCCGCCCGACAAAAGCCCGGGAATAGGCGTGGCCTAGCGATGGGAGATCGAATGCATTGACTGTCGATATACGAGAAGCTCTTGGTTTGAGATTGGTTTTCTCCCTTCCTTTCGACCCCATTTGGCTCTATAAACGCTGTTTTGCTTGTCCCGTCTGTGAAACATCACAGCCCCTTGTTTTACAACCGATATTCTCACACTACAAACCAAACAAAAAGTGAACTACAAATTGTCACAACTTTGGTTTTTTTAGTCGTTGGATGCTTTGCACTGTACAACCCACTTCAACTTCATTTCACGTGCAAAGCTCAAAAAGTAGTGCTTAAATCTTGATATCCGGGAGGTCGTGCTTTGTGATGCGTCGTTAGTTCTGACAAAATGATCGATGTTGATAAAGCACGTTGTGTCTGTTTCCTATTCTTTGTTGAATATTTTGGACAATGCGGTTTTTATTTTTTATCGTTGCAATACCCACCCCCATTGAGAATACCCTCTCCAGACTACGCCATTGGAAAGGAGAGTCCAACAAACGTTTGATGACGTAGGTCCCTAGTAGTTTCTGATCGTGAAGCCCAATTCGGGGTATTAAAAAGAGGTAAGTCATGGTTCCCATGCCTGTGTATGTACGAACAACACACACCTGCAATAGCATCATCGAACTCGAATTCCAACAGCCTGAGGCATGACTCACAACTGATCGTTTGTGGTCGTGTTGGTAAAGGCAGTAGGGGGGTGCTCACAGATCCTGCTTGTGGCTGGGGCTGTCTTCTTCCGGTTAGCTGCGCAACGACGGCCATCACAACGCGACCGTCGGTTGCACACATGTGCATGCATACTTCAGAGTAACGACTAGCCAGAAGCACATTCGTAAAAAATAGCGAAAGTGCGAAAGATCTGAGCGGGCTGTACATATAGTAGACGTCAACAACGAGCGAACGCTAGCAACACTGTTTCTATCATCAGGTCGGGGGTGTTGGTATTCATTCATAGTTATGACCGGGAAGAATAAGCTTGATTGTTGATCGATCGACAATTTCGATGTTAATGTTAACTTTTCTATCTATTTTGAAATTTTGAAAGCCTGTCTGATCCTTCCACTTACACAACCTCAATACAAACACCTAAAAAACTTTCCCGTCTACAATAAGAAAAGGAAAAAAACCCCTAAATACTAAAATTTGTTTGATAACCAAGTAATCGTCGTATTTCTGCCTCTTAAACATGCCCAAACCTTTTGCATAACCTCGCCTGTTGGAGCGCAGGTCCGTCAGCCGTCTTCACGTCCCCTGTGTTCACGTATTGCGCGGAAAGTTGCGTCTATTTGTGCTCTTCTTCCAACAATTGATGCTCGTCTGCCCTCTTACGTGAAAACGGATCGACTGCGGCGCAATTGGAGAGCTTTCCGGGGTTTCATCGCTATCTGGAAGCTAGTTTATGTTATGTAAACCATAATGTTGGCCCCCGGTTATTTTAATCCCTTTTTATCGGTATTCTATCGATTCACAAGATCTTTTTTACGTGTTGTTTTATTTGTGTTGATACAATGTGTTTTCACTTCGATGTATTGCAGTTCACGATGAAACTATTGCCGTGTTGTTCGACGCCGTCGGACCCCCAGACAAAAACCATCGAGCTCGAGATCAAAAAAGAGCGAAAAAATCTTCGCAGACAAGTGAAAATATTGTTGCTCGGCGCAGGGGGATCTGGTAAAACGACGTTTCTCAAGCAAATGGTCATTATTCATGGTGCGGGTGAATTTACCGCCGATGAAGTTCGACAATATCGCGCTCAGATCTATCAGGTGTGTTGAAAGACATGACACTTTCGATTGCAATTGATGAAATTTAAACCCAAAAGAATGCAGTACACCGTCCAAACTAAACAAACTGATAACATTGTTTACTTTTGCAGAACATTATCAGTGCAATGCGTATTCTCCTCGATGCCCGTCAGAAACTCGGTCTTCCATGGGAAAATGAATCCAGACAGAACAATGTTGACCTTGTTATGCGGTTTGTACTTTGCTATTTTTACACCCTTCTCCCCCGCAATAGCATGCATGAATCACTGATTTGCACACCTAAATCTGTTGTTTTAATTGCAGCTTTACTGCCAGCGATTTGATGCGTGGGGTAGATCAGGCGGCTTTCATCGAAGTTGCTCCCATTATTCGCGACTTCTGGCGTGATTCCGCCATCCAACGAACCTATGGACAACGTAATCTATTTCAAATTGTGGGTTTAAAAAGTTTGCATGATTCTCTCGCACATCATTAATCAACAATGTCTGACAAGTCGATTCCCTTTTGCAGAGCGAGTCGTGTGTCTACTTTTTTGACCACATCAACCGGATGTCCATGCCGGATTACTACCCCACCAACAAAGACATCTTGTACTGCCGCAAAGCCACTCGAACGATTACGGAGCATGTCTTCGAGATCCAGAGAGTTCCCTTCCGGTATGTTTTTGTTATCTCATTTCCTCTTTTATGTATAGGAAATGGAATTCCAGATTTATCGACGTCGGTGGACAGAGATCGCAACGACAAAAATGGTTCCAATGCTTTTCCGATATTACGAGTATTTTGTTTATGGTGGCTTCATCGGAGTATGACCAGGTGAGTCATGCTTGTACAAGATGGAAGTAAAAACAAAATTCCTGCAGGTCATCCTGGAAGACCGTCGAACAAATCGCGTGGTCGAATCGCGTTCTATCTTCGAGACGATTGTCAACAATAAGTCATTTGTAAATACATCGATAATCCTTTTCATGAACAAGTCTGACTTGTTGATTGGTATGTTAATGAGTCAATTTAAAACTGTAACCACAACTGATAATCTTTGCAGAAAAAGTGCCCCGCGCCGATGTCCGACAGTACTTCACCGACTTCACTGGCGATCACATGTCTCCCCGTGACGTCCAGCTTTTCCTCCTCGATAAATTTGAGAAAAGCCGCCGCGATCGCACGGTGCCCTTTTTCTACCACTTCACCACCGCCATCGACACTGATAACATTCGGCGTGTCTTTGAAGACTGCCGACAGTCCATCTTGGAACAAAATCTGAAAACTCTCATGATGCAATAATTAATGGTCCCAACTTCTGCGTTGTAATCCCTGTCCTTCCATCTTGTCCAACCACCAAAGTCAGTTTCAACTGTGTATCTTTTTTTTAATATCGACATTGACATTTATTTTGATTTTTTCTTATTTCGGTTTTTGATGTTAAAATGGTTGCATTTTGACTTTGTAAGTCTTTACACTACGAATCAAAGGGTAGTCATTGTTATTTTACATTCATAATACAACATAATTTACATCACTGTGTACTGTAGTTTTTTTCGTTTTACCAGTACGGTAATTGACAAATTAATATACTTGCTTTGAAATGAAGATTGACAATTGATGAATTTGGTGTAAAGCAGATAAGTGGATAGACATACACATAAAGTTGACCTATTCTAATACTTTTTGATAGTCTAATACATGATAGAAAAGTTTTTGATGCTACAGAAACCGAAAAACTATTTTTATGTCAGCGTTGGACGATACCTGTTTGTAAGTGGGAAATTTGGTCGTGATGTGCAACTTTTTTGGCTTGTAAAAATAGTTTTAGCAGACTATGACAAGCGTCTTACTCATAGTTGAACGAGGGCACTGCGTGCATCAAGTGAGTACTTGCTGGGTAACTCTGCGAACTCGAATGAGTTCTTTCGAGGTGAGTAATTCATTATGTCGGAGCCGGACAACCGTGTTATTAATTCTGTACTGGTTGTTTGAGGGGCAGCACTGCTCGGCAACAATGGACTGCTTTGGCGCGTGCTGCGGTAATCTCGTTCCGGATCTAAAACAAAGATTAACTAGTTCCGTAGTGCATTCAGTAAATGAATCAAATTTGTCAAAAGTTTGCATTTTGAGTACCCAAAAACGTGGAACCCATGAGCGAGAAACTTTTTGGCATAAAAAATTCAAGATACTCGCCTTGGTTTCGCAGGACGTTTTCCAAGTTGGACGTATTTTCCGTCATCTTTGTGTTTTGTACTGTATTTTGATGTTGGCAACACGGCATTATGAGCAATATCTGCTTGCGGAACCCGTCATTGAGAAGATAAAAGCACGGTGTAATGACGACCCCGAGTAAGGCAATCATGGACGTGTAGATGTAGATTGATAAAGAGTCGTTGTTGATCATTTTGTAGGCATGGAGAACGCCGACACTGAATAGCGGTGACCAGCATAAGATCTGAAAAGTGGCATTTTTTCTTGCATGTCCTATCTTGTACACTTAGTTTGTCATTCAAGTGTTAAAATTGACAAAAACACATCCAAAATGTCCTACCAGGAAACCGACAATAGCCAACAGCGTCAGAAGCATCCGACGCCGGCGATGTTGCGCTTTTCGGGAGCGTTCCCGACTTTGGACCCCGACTGTCGGGCGGTGCCACAGGAAGAATGCCAAGTGCCCATATGTTGGTATCATCACAAATAGTGGCACACCGTATTGAGCAATAATTGTCGTCTGCAAAATATGAACATGGTAAAAACAAAACACAAATATGTAATTTCGCCGATAAGAGTTTTTTAAACGTACCACTTGTAGAAGACGTTTGCATGACGGACAGTCGATTCCACATTGGATTCTGTCAGGCAACAGTTCCGGGAATTCTCCCGTTAATTTCAGGTTGAAAAACTTATCACCCAATGTGTGCACTTCCCCACTCAAATACAGATACGGTGAAGCTACTGTAAGTGCGATGAGCCAGACGAATGTCGTAAGCCAGATGCATTTGCGTTTGCTAAGTCGTGATTTCCGTCGAAAGATGGCCAACCACCGATCAATCGCCACAAGAGACATAAAATAAAATGAGCCTGCAATTTCGTCGGATTAGCTCTACCATTTCGCGACTGATGGCACACAAAAAAAGCAATCTTACCCGTCGCCGTGACATATACAATTGAAAACGATGCCTTGCACATAATAGTACCTTAAAATGGGCTGTTTACAGTTTCGGTTCCCTACCTATCTGTAAAAGGAACTCACCGAATATCCAATTAGTCTGTAATATGTACGTAGACATAAAAAATGGTGGATGGAAAAGCAAAAATAGTATGTTAGAAGAAGCCAGGTTGGTCATGAGCATGTGTGTCACGGTGTGTAGCTTTTTACTCCGCCAAATAACAAAACAAAACGCAAAATTGCAAATCAGACCGGCGAAAGCCAGAATACCGTAACTTAATGCGGTTAAGATGCGAAACCACTGCTCACTGTCGTTAGTGAAAGCTATGTGTGATGACGAGAGGTCGGAAGCGTCTAACTCGGAAAAGTTGAAAAATCGGGTCCATTGTAAATCGCTAAAGCTAAGTAAAACGGTTATAAAACGTTACATTTTGGATAACGAGATACTTACTTCGGTTCATCACTATCATAGTCGAACTTTGCTTTTTGCTGTGCCATCGCTTTCGCGAACGGCAGATGATCGATCTAAAATTTAATGGCACTGTGAAACCCTCCAAAGAATAACCAACACGTGGACACGTAAATTGAATCAAAGAATACTCAAAACTATTGAAAGCTTCTGAAAGCTGATAATTGAATACTGAATTAATAATACATTGACGCGACGAAACTTGAAAGGAGACTTTGTGTATGTGGAAGAAGACACTGACTGACTCCAATTGGAATCCTTTTTCAAGGGGTCATCCCAAAATTCCTATCACGTGCTACATACAAAAATTTGGTAGTGGTACTCACTTCGGGGCATCGAGTCTCGGCTTCATTGCCCGAGACTTTCGTAACAAAGAAGGCGCACAGAATGCTTCTGGAAAGGGGTGAACAAATGGGCAAGGGGAGGAGCACCGAATTGGCAAAACAATAACCAAGTAAGTCTGCATGCTCCACCGGTCTGTCTCGATAAGCGGAAATTCAATGCCGAGATTTATAGGTAAGTGAGGCCTTGGCGAAACCCATAAATCAGGCATCTTAGACGTGGTGAAAGGAAGTGGCGGAAATGAGGAAGCGTGTAGTTTACTCGAAAAACCTGCAACTATCTCAAGCATACTGGTATTAACTTCCAATGGCGGAGGTTTAATTCCATCCCTGATGTCTGATGTACAAAGGTATGGATATAGGGCAGTATTTTTAACCGTTTTAATAAAAAGGGCTACAACCGACGGAACAGACGTCATTGCCGACAAAAGGGCCGGGAATCGACTAGGTTTAAAAAAATCAGACTCATCAACTATGATATTTCATATGCATCTTGGTGGCTCGCTCCATAGAGCGGCTTCTCACAAAAGCCTTAAGGGTGCGGACAAAATAAGATGTTAAGGCTGTCCTGCTAATGCATTCTAAAAGGCCGGGAATCCCGCCGGCAGATGCGACAGATCATAGGTCTGTATGTGATGACCGAACCCATTGCTTCGACCTATGAGTAAAAAAACAAAACGACCACCGCATGAGCAGACTACTGTATTAAAACCAATTTCCTAAAGCTCGATGAGCCTAAAATTAGTTCCACGGAAAAACGCTTCCATCGAAAGTACACCCCCCGCAGCGTCCACAAATAAATCAACCTCGTCCTCTCTCATATTTCAGGCTTACTCAATCACAAAAAACGAGGTTCCGATATTCTGCCATTTTTACTTTGCAAGCTTGCTTCTTTGTTCATGAAAGACACCCATAGAGAACTTGAAAAAGCTGATGCGAATGTGCCAAAACGTGAATGAATTTTAGTATGCGACCCGAATAACCGATGACGGACTACGTCAAAAACGTCCTCATCGCGACAGCCGCATCCACATGTGTATTGTGGTTTTAACAATAAAAAAGCAGCAGAAGTAGACACGTAAAACAGAAGAAGTTCCACCATTTCCAATGTTTGCATTGCTCATCGAAGAGCCGTCAAAAGTGATCAAAACAGTAATAAACTAACTTGAAAGACGTGAAAACTTGCTTAAAACTTTAAATTAGCTAATAAAAAGCCAATAAAACGGATCTAAAAACTTTGACTGAACTTTGCAACCGGCACCACTAAATAAAAGAAATGAAACACTTTTAAATGTCATTTAAATGCAGGAGTGAAACGGAAAAAGTTAACGCCGTCTCGGTCTCACGCCCAACATTGCTCATGCAGATGTTCTTTTTTTTACCAAAAAATGCGCAACAAAAGTTTGAACTCAAAAAACCTACAATGAAGTGAAAAGACAAAGTGCTATTTTCGTCGAATAGCGAATAACGGCTATAATCACAGACGATAACCGTATTATTCCGCAAATACAGATAAAAAATTTATTCATCCAATACGTGGGAATTGTCCTCGCTAGCGGTGGAAAAAAACATAAACACAAGTGCTTAACCTTTGTGTGGTGGAAGAACAATGTCACTGGCGTCGGAACAAGTCTGACTTGAAAATCTTTACTTGCTGGTTTTTTGAAAAGTGGGCAGATAATGGGGTGTTTGGTGGGCATGTTTTGACTATACCAGCGGTACCACCAAATTTGCGGCTAATGTGGGCTATGGGCTAAGCCGGAATGATCTACGACGTCATGGAAAGACAGAGCAACATGTAAGTGATATTTTACAGTTTTTCAGGCGGTTCTTTTGATAAAGAGCTTTGTTGACATTGTTTTCAATGTCAGTTGGACATTAAATTGATATTCGTCGAAGATAAATTTGGTAAATGCGGCATTTTGGGAATAGGAAAGCCGAGTAAACGGAGGAAATGGTACAAATTTAAAAATAAGAGCATTTTAGTTTTACTTATAAAAATGAAAAAGGTCACGGAGAGGCTGCTTTTTGACCTTTTGGAAAGGTAAACAGTGTTTCTCCAATCAATAAACACCCTTTTAATCAATAAAAACCCCTTACAGTCCTAACCAACAAAAATAGCCACCAACGTCAAAGGCATTTCTCGGTCACTCACCCGGACAAAACCTTAATCAAGAATAATTTTGAACAAAAGCGCCACTTTTGTTAGTTTCACGCTCAATTCCATGGATGCGCTGACAGCCAATATGCCTCATTTGCCCTTCAGAGTGGAATATAAAGCTAGTCCTGCATCTATTTTCTCTTTTGTGGACTGTTCATGCAAAAAACCAAAAGTGAGGCAGATAAAATTGATACAATGGCCCAGACTTCGCGCGTTGCATGTAGCAACCACTTTTTCACATTAAATGTTCACATATGATTATTACAGCTAAAAAACTAAAATGATGATTCAATACATAACGAAACATCAATTTGTGTATAAAAGGATGTACTTTAAGGTGGAATTACTTTCGGTCTCCCATATTTTTAACGAAAATATGTGTAGAGCATCATCGGTGACTTCTGCCCCGTCTGCTTTAACGCCAAATCGGGGCGACAAGCTATACAGTACTTTTTCCTCTTTCATAAAAACGACAATAAAATGGGCCATGTACGCGAGAGCCCAGGCAGGAGAGTGACAAGCGAAAATTACAAAATGGATGTCCTTGACAAAACAACGCGGAAAACCTAGGCAAAAAACAGTGGTCACTTTGGTCGAATGCCCTTTTTATGGAAGAAAGGATAACGCCCAATGAGCGCAGACGGCCGTCAGCAAGGATAATATCTATCCTTAAGGGTCTCATCCAAATAAGCCAAAGACCCTCGCAAATTTTGCACTCCCTGTGTTAGGATTTGCAAACGAATCGCTTACATGGGGGCGTTGCGGAACATGAGCCTGGGAAACATGAAAGCGCCTGTCGAACAACAATAATATGTTTAAAAAGTTACGCATTGAGAATGAGGAAGTTCAATGTAGTTTTTTTTCTTGAGCAATGTGCTGCTGGAAAACAATGTTATTTGTTTTTGGCTTTCATCTGTGGACATGCCTGGACACAATTTATGGATTCAAGATGGAATTTGCGCGTGGAAGAAAGTTCGAAATTGGCTGTCTTTAAGGAAATTTGCGTGCCGCGGGGTCGATTGTTGCGGATCGAGACGGCCGGCACCCCAGGGGAATCCGTATAAAAGGCGGTTCGGTTGACCAGTCGCGAGGATCCTGACGAATCGGAGTCGCCCACCTGCACCCCTCCATCCCGGCATCTTTCATCAACCCAAGTCCACCGCCATGACCTTCGTCGCCATGATCTTCGCTGGCCTAATGCCCTCTGTTTTTGGGATTATCCTGTTGGCTGTCCTTGTAGTCACTTGCAAGGTCTACGATCCCGCCAGAGCCAGCTTCTCCGCCCGACAGGCTCATCAGATGGGTATTACGAAAAAGGAGCTTCGAGAGAACTACCCCCGTCTGGCCAGGCCGCCGCGAAAGTTCACGGAGTCGATGTACAGCACTCGATCTGAAGTCAAGCCTAAGCCGACCCAAACTCAAACCTCCGACGAATCCCACGAACCCAAAACCTCCAGCGGGGACACATGACTTGTTTTGTATTTGCCTTGATAGATGTATCCAAAATAAACTGACATGAGTACTTTTTTTGATTGCGAGATCCAATTTTTTAATTTTTTACAAAACAACACGGAACCGAAAAAAACTCCCTCGGAAAAACACTCGAAAACGACAAAAAATTGCTTAATTGACGGCCCCATACAAAATGAGGTCCTTAAAAAGCTCCCCACTATTAATGATGGTTTCAAATTTTTCCAATGTGTGCTATAATTACAATAAATTCCCGTACCGTCCAATTTGTTGTCGGGAAAGCACATGTTTGCAAGAACAGCAATCACGTTTCGTTGCAATTAAAAAAACAGAAAACACAAGTTCAACCCTGCCGGATGCATAAACATAAAAAAGGTTTGTGGCAATTATTATTACAACCATGGCAGCAAGAGTCGAGAAAGTTCCTTTGAATCACGTCATAAAAACAGTCCAAATTACCCATCAGACTTTACGTTCGTTAACACCAACGCGTCTTCGCGTGTCTTCGGCGGTGCGAAAAAACACCTGAGGGGTACCGTATAGAATTTCACGCACCAAAGCAAACAAACATTCTGTTTTTGTTACTTTACTACGGCCAACGGCAACAGAAATTACCGATGTTACACTAATTTTAATGCCTTACGGCTAAAGATAGGGTAAACAGTTCACAAATTATCAAATGTTTGGTGAGAGCATTCATTGTAGAAGGTTAGATTTAGCATTGTTTAAAATCGGCAAACGACGGCTTAAAATAACTGCTTTTCACTCAATTATCCGTCCGGGGGTTGCTCAGCGCTAAACCATAATCAGCGAAATTTTCGAAAAGGGAAATTTTTCAAGTACAAAAAACACTAAAGCATGCATTTCGAACACTTTTCTACTTTAGCTCTGATTAAAAATACAAGGTAGGTACACCCGCCTTATGAATAACAAGGTATTTTGGGTTGGGGTGGACGCAAAAATCAACAAAAATGGGTAGAATCTCAATTTTCGGTTTTCAAGAAGAGTGTGCAATGAAACCGAATTAGAGGGAAAAATAACAAAGACAGCTTGCTTGCAAGAATGACAATTTTTAAAGATTTTTTAAAACACACTTTTAGGAAAACACGGCAGAAAACCGATGATATAATGGGCGTAAAAGCATGAACAGAACATAATTTGGTTCAGTTTGTCTGGTCCTACCAAATTTTGAGTGGGGTCGTAGAATTGATGAAGCTGTTTTTTGCGGGTTATGACTTTTATCGTAATTGAAATGCATCAAAATATAAAAAAGGTTGTAGTTAAACTCGATACATATTGATTGTAATTACAAAAACGGGCTATTTTTGACGGGCAATGCAAAGACCAAGGGTACTTTGGTATTAGAGGGGACTAGTAAGCAGTTAGCTTATGGGAAATGGAAAGGGGTAATGAAAAGTTAAATATAGGGGGAATGTACAGTGTCATTTATATTTGGCTTAATTGGCTGCAGTTGCAGGGAGGGGTCGGAGAAAGGTGAAAATGAGTGTGAATAGTATGTGGAATCATTTAACTTTTGGAAATGACGAGAAGGGGAAAGCGCTTTTTGGCATTTGGGGTACTGTCATTGTTTCGTGTAGTGCACGCATTGAACATTTTTGCCATTGACCGTTAACAACGCAAAGATCAACACACACTATAAGCAATTTGACGATTACAATGGCAACTTCCAAATGGCCCGTTGGCATGAACACCTAACAAACACTACAACTCTTTATATAAAGTTGCTCCATTAATAGAAAATCAGCTTCCTTTATCACCCCGTGCTCAACCAAAGCATGAAGAATAGCTCAAAAAGCGCGTTTCTGTTTTCAGTTACCGATGGATGAAATAAGCACGCCTCAATGGTGTATTACTACCTCGACGACAGGAACCCTTATTACAGTGTTCACGCGCTTAATCACGTCAACACATGAGAAGCCATAGCTAACTTTGCAGCACCTCTGACAGGTAATTAGTACCTTGAGGTCGGAGACGCGCGTAGGCAGGCGTTTTATTACAAGGTTGGCGGTTTTTGATTTGTGCTGCAGGCGTTAATGTTGACTGTAGGTTGAATTACAATCCACACTGCAGTTAGACCGCATAAATCGTCGACAAAAATAACGGAATTTCCACACCTTCTCATTCATCAACGGCAAATTAGACATGTTAAACGCCTAATTTAGGACAGTAATTGTAGATGCCGAACTTGACTGTAATAATTCAAAGCACAAAGCAAAAACAAGTGCGTGGGCAACAGGCACTCCAATCCGGAAATAATGAAAAACTTAAGGAAGCGAGTGGCATCATTTTTGGCTTTAATAAAGAATTCGACTTGCCCTGGGGCGATGAAATTATGACTCTCAAGTTGTTGCATTTCCGCCCAACCCAAATAAAGGAACAAAAATAGACGATACGAGTGCAAATTTTTGTGGCTTCAGGCAATTTTTGACACTATTTTTAAGAAGGGTATTCTAAATACACGTAGACTAACGGCACACGTCTAGATCGCCTCAGCAATTCATCTTTATCTATGAACAACAGTCCATTCACGTAATGGTGCAAAAACGAACGCTTTCAGATTTAAAAAATCCATATGCATTTTTAAGATTCACAGCTTTACGTATTCAAGCATGGGGAATGATGTCAAAAACAAACAACAAAACTCAAACCTTCCTAAACAACTTGTGTCTACAGATTGTATACATAAAGACAATTCGATTTACGCAATGCAAAAAATCAACATCCAAGTGGGATAGCAAAATATTCAAAACTCGAGTTTAAAATTGGCTAAACGCAGCCCTAACGTATATTTGTGAACAATAACAAAGGGTATCCACACTCCTTGTAGCGAGGCTGGAGGCAGCTTCTCTCACTTCATTATGGGAAAAATGAATAAGTAAACGAGTATGCTGCCATCCATCCCCTGATGTCATGCCATGAGTCGCCTCAGCCACCCCCTATTAAATGACTTACGCACCTAGGCTAAATGACAATAAAATTCCTATGAGACTTGATGCGAAACTTTTGACACTCCATTATGTGCAACTACTCATTAGACCATAGTTGGCGGGTTAGTCTTGAGTCGCCTACCTCTTTTCACTCTGAAACATACCAATTTGACAATTATCGAATTAAATGTATTTTAAAGTTGTTAAAAACAGATGTGTAGCACGCGTTGGAAATCTTTACAACTTTACAATTATAGTGTAACAATTTTCAAAATTATGTCCTCTTAAAGGTGACTCCGGGGTACAAATGTACTAAAACGTAAAATTTGCAAGTACGCACGAGTCGCAGTTACAGTAAGATCATTACGTATTTTACTGTAAAACACATAAGTGCGGGTCTTTACATATCTGTACTGAAAGGTCACTTCCGTGATTTACACTAAAGACCAAAAATACATGAGAAAAAGACTTCAGTCCCACGGCTCTCGCAAAAAACGATCCTGTTATCAGTAACAATGCGATCTGCGAATACAATGTGCTTCTTGTTTTGCAATTAAAAGCATCGTGACTTTGCCTTGCTTGTCGATTGTCGATTCTGCCTCTGTGAAAATGTTTACGGAAGAAACACCTCACTTTTTGCTTTTTTCATTGCGAACATTTCAAAATTTTAACTTTTTGAGTCGTCGTTAAAGAATAAAATAACGATTATGCCAAACAGATCGATTTTCCTTTGACAACATCCAAAAATAGACTAAACAAAGAAGAATGCACCGTCAAAGAATGACTGCCTCAATTTCATTTCTTAAGTTAAATTTGATTTAGACAAAAGCACAGCAAGCTTGATTGGTTGCATTCCTAACGTCATGGACGTTGTCGTCGATTTGGGGGCAGGACAAAAACTTGGTAAACCAAGTTTAACAAGTTTGTGGTTGTAAATCTGTTCTTCGACCCTTACATTCCCTTTGATGACCTGTGATTTGAAGCAAAACAGGGCTTATTTTTACATTTAGGCTAATAGCTATTTGTTTTTTTGCACACTATCTTATTTTTGTTGATAAGGAAAGCTCGAACTTTAAGTTTAACATCTTAGATTTTGTCAAGACTGAAAATAGTTCACACTTAGATATGCCCCAGGGTCATCAGCCCCCGCATTCTGTCTGCGGTCAGCTTTGGCAATAGTTGATTTATCACAATGAAAATCTCGAACATTTATTACGTCAATAAAGCGGTTAATTAAATTCATAGCGCTCAATGAAGAACAAACAATCGACGAAGAAGCGTCGCTTCATAAAGCAAACTTTTTCTATTTTCTTGGCGACGTCTGTCTTAAAGTGCCTCTGGCGTAGAAAAACATTAGTAAAACTCGTCATCATCAGGTTGACACCGGCAAGGTGGGAGTGTTTACAACCATGGATAATGAAAATTCTTTTGTTTTCAGCAAGCATCGGAAAGATTCTATTTTTGCACTGGCGAATACACATTTAGAAAAGAAATCGTTACGACACTGCGTCATTTCGGCATTTCTAGTATCCTCGGAGGTCAAAAGAAAGACCTGGCCTTTTTGTTTCTGATTTTCGAGAGTGGCGGTACGTAGTGAAGGCATTTCCTTCCAACTAGCGTCACTTCCCCAGAAGTCAACGACAAAACGTCAAATCTTTCGACGCACTAAACATTTCCGAAGGAACTGGTCGGTATCCGACGGAAGAAGCTCGATTTAGACGTTTCTCAGATTTTTTGTCCATCCAACAGCCTTCTGTTTTGCCGCAGGGCGGGCATCTCTACGTTTGTCTCTTCGTAGCTTCTTGTCCAACTTTAGCAGTCCTCGTCAAGCGTACTGGCTCTTAATGTTTCGAAGAGCGCGCTTTTCGGCACAGAAAAAACATGAGCGGTCCACTAGTGTTCCGGTTTCTGCGCTTTGCTGGATGCCGGCAATGCCTTCGTTGTCCTTATCGTTAGGGCTATTCTTCATGTAACATTTGGGTTTTCGGCAGTCTGCCAACTTACTTTCCAGAACCTCAGTTTTGAGTTATGGGTATTTCATTCCAGCCATCGTGCTACTCTGTCTGTCACGCTTCAGATCTTTGAAACTTTGAAAAAATCAGGTGCTGATGGGGCCCATAACGTCAGACCCACCTGCTTTTGGGTACTTACCGTGCTCTTTTATACGTTTTGTGTGCATGGTAATCGAAATTCTTTGTTTCATACCACATTTTACCTGTTGTAGTACACGTAATTGTCGAAATGACGTACGTTGCATCCTTCAAGTCAAGCAGACCTCGGAACGATGGACATGAAAATAAGCATTAGAGAAAGTTTAAACTTTGGTTGCTGTCTGCGCCCTTTTTCAATGTGTATGAGCGTTTTTCTTTCAAACTTGCACATTTGTCATTCCTAAAAAAGCATGTGTTGAATGAAATTGCAGACTATTCATAATGGATAACGGGTTAAAAGAATGAAAAATCTGATTTATCTGAGTTTTGAAGTGAGGAAAGACAAGATTGATGATTGTATCATCCCTGCTTAGCTTGAAACTAATAACAACCTATAGGTCCAGCTGGAATCCTGCCAATAGATGCCCCCTGCCTGCATTAATCCAATTTTTCTGAGCTAACCCAATCACACCATATTGGTAGGGCTGCATTTTCTTCCACCAAACTTTATGCTTTTTACATCTGCCTGTCCTTTCTGAGCATTCGAATCGGACCTAAGCCCAACAGGTGCAAAAACTCTAATGTATACTTCGACGGCATTATGTATAAGTATGTTCAAAAATTGAATATTTCACCAGTCAGTTTTCAAAGCTTTCCCAGCCATCGGCAATAAAGTTTACTTTTGTCGTCGTTGGAATTGGAACTTTTCCGTCTCAAACCCCAAAACGTTGGAGTCGTCATTTTATCGTATTTTTGTTCCCTTAGGGCAAATATAGTCCACTAGACGAAGATGCCGGCAAACGTTTGGCCAACTTCATTCATTCTTCATGTCATTATGTTTACGCGTTTTTCACGAAAACGACGATGTATCTTTTTATTTTAAATTCGTGCATGTTGACGGCCGAGAAGCATGTTTTTTGCACCATTTGTTCTTCTCGAATCTCATTGTCTAAGGCATACACAGAATTCTTGGTCATCCCAGGCGCAACTTTAACGTTTCCGTTGCTGGACAACCATAGTCTATTGGGGGTGCATTTTTTGTGCTCTGACCGCTTTAGAGGCGGTTGCCTTCTGACGTTTAAATAGTTTTTCGTCAACTGTCACAAGTAGCATTGGCAATTTAAAAAGGTTGTAATTGTATTCGTTGCGACTTGCTTTTTGGTTTTCCGGAAGTTGTAGGAAACGGTTTTCTTTGTCTATCTAATGTAAGCTAAACCAATGCCAACTTCAGGCAGATGGCTACTTTTTCAAAACTATTCGAATAAATAGTTGACGAAGCAGCTGAACCAACTCTATTTTGTGCCATATGATAAAGAATTAACGTCAGAATAGTGCCCCACGTGAAGTCTGTCTACGTTCTCAGGAAGCCGAAACTCGTCTCATCAGCATCTTTTCTATGCTTTCTGCTGTTTGTTATCCACCATTTTCGTTTTGTTTCTGATTCATTGTGTCATCGGATGGCAGCAGCTTCTGTTACGTGCCGTTAAGCTGGTTTTTAAAAAAGAAGGATGCGTACTCGGTCACAAGTACCATTAGGATTGTCAACTATCGGATATCATGTTGAATACACACAAACGGCTTCTGGCTTAGCTACATGATGTGCAACGTAGACGAGTTTCCGTTTCGAGTCACCACTGAATGATGTGGAATGTATCAAATTCTAAACAACTTAATTTTCCGACGTTTTAGTGATTTATACGCTTTTTCTTTGTCAGTGTCGCGTGCCCACTGGAACTTAGCCAGATATTTATCCTCAGTCAATATCAGTAGTTTTACGCATCACTTAGCTTTCATTCGGCTTCATCAAGCGTAGGAGTCAAGCCTAACTTCCTATAATGCCTTTTTTGAAAAAAAATAAACGTGTTTTGTGTACAAATGTGCCATCCACGTGGCTATTGTAATTGTTTAACAAATTTATTTTAGACTATTTTTCACTGCGGGACCTATTCCCAGTGATTTCAAACTGATCTTGCCTCCGGCATTTCCGCCCCCAAAAGGGGTGGTTAACTGATTTATGTGCTATTGTTGCTGCAGTCTGCACAGACATCAAGTCCACTTGATAAGGTTCGTTAAAATTCTGCTTTGTAAACGGAACTTCGAACAAGACGGTTTTTTTCAGTTATGGGTGCGTGTCCTTTGGCCTTATTACTACGGGTTTCATATTTACGGTATTCGCAATATTCTACAAAGACACTCAAATTGGCAAGGGTAATTGGCATTTTTAAGGAAGCTTTTTGTCGATTCCATGTAAATAAACTTTGCAGTATGGCTCGCTGGACCTACAACCATGGTCGTCGGTCTGGTTCTCTGTGGGAAGGTAGTGATAGACTGGGGGCCTGCGATGCTTCATGCGAGGCAGGGCTCTCTCGACTCTGTATTTATGGATCCGAGCGGAAACCCTATCATTAATCAGCCGCCAGCTCCGAAAAGCAATGGCTCCTATGGTGGATATCCTGTGTATCAGAATCCGAATGTATCTGGGGCTGGCGGCTTTGGCAATGGCGAGATTCCAGTTCAAGGAAGTATGCCTATGGCCATGCCGATGCCGATGATGGCAGCGCCGACGACTCCTCATTGTGCGAGACATCCTCGCATTCATCAGTATGATGGCGACATCGGTAAAGAAGGCGCAATTGACTGCATTGTGTACGAAAAGCCCTTTGACTTGCAAGTGAGTGGCTTTTTTCTATTCAAACTCTGCAATAAGGTTTTATTCTTCCCTTTTTGGATGAATGAAAGAATACAACCAAGCGCCATCAGTTTATTTCCTTGTTTCCCCTTTCAGCAAGCATCTCCGCTTCCTCATCATCAATACATCGGCGCCCACCAACAACTATACTCGTCAAACGCGCCACAGGCCCACTATGACCCACATCCGCAACCTAACTATCACGATTGTGGCACACATCCACAATCACCCATTCTGCCACTTCGAGGGAAAATAGGCATGTATAAAGTCGACCAGTCTTACAATTCCTGCACCCATTCACCTCACATGAACCAATCTCGAGTAATGTCACCCTTACCAGCTATTCAAATGAATAGCCACAGCCATGGCCATCATTATCCGCATCAATCCCACCAATCTTCACCACATTTGCATCACAGTAATCAACGCATTGTGGACGTCCATTCACCCCTTCTTCAAACCTATAATACGGCACCGCCGCCGGCACTTGACGATATAAAATGCGAATGCGGAAATGTTGTCTTATACCAGCACTACCGACAACAACAACCCCGAACGCCACCATCATCTAGTTATGACTACGGAAGCGTTCAGCGAAGTCCGCTTTCCCAAGTTTATCAAGGTGAAACTTTTGTGCTCAATGAAAAAAACTATTTTATTTAATCCATGACAAATAATAATAATAACTCAATTAATTAGTTTTTTTTAACTTTGTTTCAGTTCGTGAACAAAAATAAATATGCTTTTTATCAAGTATTTGTTCAGATTTGTGGAGAATTGGACAGTGTATTGTTGTAAAGAAACATAAAGAGTTGGTCCATCACTGTCTCCATAGGTTATATTACGATTATTCGGCACATCGTCAATAACACACTGGATTTCCATAAATACTATTGATTCATTTAGCTCGACGTTTAAAAAAACTATTGTTTACAAATAAATAAAAAAAATTTGTTATGTTGGCCTATGTACGAGCGGTAGTGGCCAACAGACTACCTGAGATCAATGCCAGACAGGATACCCGTCGGGTTCAGATTTAAAGGGCCCACCAACCACTTTAAACGGAGGGACAATGAAGACGACGCTGGCCGGAACCGAACCTGCACAGTTCCGGTCCCAAGACATCGTTTTCACCGCTGAACTATCCCTCCCGAAATGCTCATAATTGAAAATGGCATTGTGTCGTCATGAAAAGGGTGGCAGGAAAGTCTTTTTGCGGTCAAGTTTGAGGTAATCGTGAACGAGTCTCTCTTTGCGGTGTGCGCTTTTCCCGCGTGTTTTTGCGCTGGTGCACACAGGCTGAACACAACCTCTAGTTTCTGCTGGCATTCTGATCAAACTGGCTATTTTCATTAGTTTTGCCAAAAGTGATATCGAATTCCAAGAAAGACTGTTTTTATGCTTTTTGGTTGTATGTGGTTTTTGATGTGTTTTTTAATTGTAGGAATCGGACGATCATCACTCCCGACCACTGGCTTTGTTACCTCGCCCCGGAGATGATTCACTCCCTGTCTGCTGATTTGAAGACGTTTCCCTTCTCGGAGCAGAGTGATGTCTATGCTTTTGGGTGAGCTTAATTGTAACTGTTTTCGGTCTTAATTGGGTGTTTTCAGAACTATCTTCTATGAATTCATCGCCTACGACTTCCCCTTCACGAAGCAGCACCCCGATTCAATCATCTGGCAGGTCGGCGTCGGCATCAAGCCACCTCTTGGGAATCTGAATGTTTGCCGGGAGGCCAAGGTAAGCTATTTACCCCTAGTTTTTCACTTTCCCAGCTATCATTATGTATTTTGATCTTCTGAAACCAAAATAATACCTTTGCGGATGGCATTCCAGGTCGTTCTCGTCCGCTGCTGGATGCACAAGCCCGAAGACAGGCCGTCCTTCTCCGAGATTCTCAAAATGGTCGAGAGGCTTCCCATGAAACACCTCTGTAGGAGTCCTTCCAACCCACTCTAGGCTTATCTCCGCTTCCTTACTGTACTGTATTTATCCTGTAAATGTTCAATCAGCGTTTTTTCGAGTTGTTAGCTTTTTATCTCAGTCCAAATTCATTTCGAACATGATTTCTTCCTTCGTGCCAATTACATTCATCCGTCGGGATGCCAAATAATGTACTTCTCTAGCCTCAAACTGACAGACATTATGCCCAGTTTTTCACCATCTTCCTTCTTGGTTTTACATGTGTCTGCGCATGAAAACGTGTCACTCTCGTTAATTGTAATATTTTTGTATGTTGTGTATCGTGATAATATTTGATTCCGATGCATCATCTCAATCTAATTGTGTTATCTTACTTAGGCTTTTCGTAATTAATAATTCTGTCGCTGTCGATTTGTTGTAAAAAAAAGTTGCAAAATACAACTGTTGTCACAAATGTTTTGTTTGATAACAAATAAATAAAAAAATTTTTTATGTTGGCCTATGTACGAGCGGTAGTGGCCAACAGACTACCTGAGATCAATGCCAGACAGGATACCCGTCGGGTTCAGATTTAAAGGGCCCACCAACCACTTTAAACGGAGGGACAATGAAGACGACGCTGGCCGGAACCGAACCTGCACAGTTCCGGTCCCAAGACACCGTTTTCACCGCTGAACTATCCCTCCCGAAATGCTCATAATTGAAAATGGCATTGTGTCGTCATGAAAAGGGTGGCAGGAAAGTCTTTTTGCGGTCAAGTTTGAGGTAATCGTAAGCGAGTCTCTCTTTGCAGTGTGCTCTTTCCCGCGTGTTTTTTCTTTCGTGCACGCAGTCTGCACGCAAAGAGAGGAACCCTATCGCCGATGGGAAGCGAATCGATCTCTCAAACTTTCGTCTTGCCACATGAGATAAAATAATATCGCCTGGGGGTAAATGGGTTGTTTCATGATGTTGATCGTCCAACCTAGTCCGATTGTATGTAGTAAGCAAAAAACAGCCAGTTAACCAAATGGATAAAACTTTATTTTTGCAAAAAAACAACTTATTCAAAAGTTGCAAGTACATTAAAATTATGCATCTTTAAAAACACACGTTTAACACTGTCTTTAAATGCATAAAGATGCCAACAAACCGAATACAAAATTCATAATGTTAATGAAACATTCAAACTAGCGTCAAAGAAGGAATGTGAAAACGTTAGCTAATGACTATTTAAACAAAACAAAAGATACAAATCATCAAGTACGTTTATAACGTAACAAAAAATAAGTAGTTTAGATCAGTGCACACTGGTCGGTTGTGAGGTGTTGGACTGAATATCAGTTAGTGTTGTTGTCATGGCTGGCTTCGATTTATCGAGCTGAAAGGTGTTACTGTGTTATTGAAAAGATAGGTAGAGTTAACATCACGTACCAATGCCAGGGGCATAGCCACTGTTCATGCAGTAACGACGGATCATCAAACAGCTACAGCACACCATGAACAAGACGATCAGCACCGACCTTAAACAATGAAACCATGAATGTAATCAACACATCTCTTTCTCGGGACTACTCTTGTGAGGACAAACAGGTTTATTTATTAATAAAAAGCATTATGGGTAACTCAATGATGCTCATTCTTTGGCAAATGAGGCGATAAAGCAGGGCTAACTAGCAGCGGGATTATGATAACTGGGATACGTTTGCACAGAGATAGGAAGCGTGAAATCAAAAATGCAGTTTTTAAGTTGTCATGAAGGTTAAGTACGTGATAATTTTTGATAAAATATAAAATGAAAACCCATGGGAAAAATGAAAAACCGTAGAAATGCAGTTGATACACCTCACGAATACAAATGAAAAGAAAGTGTAGTTGGAAGCGGTAGTAGGTGCAGTGCGTTTGTGACGGTGGCAATGTTGAGTACAATCGAATCATCCGATTTGCCTCAAAGAAAACTTGTTCCAAAAACGGATTTTGCGAAAGACCCCTTAGTAAAACGTGTTTAAGTGCCCATTACGGTCTCATAAAGCGCATTAAGATAAAGATAGTAGCGTACCCTAAGCCATAAGTTTGGTAATCTCGGCCCATGTAACCGCTACCGCCGTTGCCACGGCAGCACTCGTATCCACAGCAATATTCGTTGTATCCACAGCCCCAGACGATTTCACGCGGGCGGGTGTTGTCCTGGAAGTAGACGTTTCCGAGTTGAGGGTCATTTTGGTCCAACGGCATTCGGCACATGCTTTGGCCAGGGCGGCTGGGATAGTGACTCTGGCCCCAGTAGTATGGGCGATTGTTCCACCTGTAAGAGTAAAGTTAGAAGCTGTGGTTAGTGTTAAGCAAGCCTACATCATCGGAGCCATCGCACTTCGGATAAGATGCTTTCCAGCCTGATAGGTCAAGTAGCCCGCAGCAGCGCCGACGATAATGTTCTTGAATTGATTCGATCGAACAGCCGAGCCGATGCCACTCTTCGAATATCTCGGCTTAGAGTTCCAGCCGAATCCGGAAGATCCGCCCTGGTTGCCTCGATAGCCGCCAGAAGAGCCACCGCCGAAGATACCGCCACCAGTGTTTCCGTGTTTGTTTGGCATCTGATGCCCAGCGGAACCGGATCCAATTCCGCCAGTTCGGCCCCAGCTGCCACCAGAACTTCCTGACGACCCTCTGTTGCTACTGGATCCAAAGATTCCGCCGCCTGTTCGAGAGTGTGACCCTCCCCTTGACCTTAAAAGTAAATAAGCAAATAAAAAAGCTGTTATAAACACAGAAAGCAAATTTTACCTGCCCATCGAGATTCCACCACGCTTGCCGCCGGCATGATCAAAGTAAACAAACAAAATCAGAATGGTAAACCATATTTTTCTAAGTATACAGCGTGGATTCATTTAGAATGGGGTCTACTAAAAAGGCAAAGAGACTGACAAGTTGTAATTTGAACACGAAAAAACTCGCTCGAGGAAAAATTATTGAAATCGATACTGTCGTTAGCGATTGTTAGTAAAACCGCTTTTCATACAACCAACATTTGCCAAGATAAAAACAAAAAGCGACGTGATAGGTGAGAAAAGACACGTATCTAACAGAAAAAAGCAAGGTATCAGTGAAGGACGGCTGCTTCAACGAAACCGGCAGGTGTGTTATTGGCCAACTTGTTAGTTAGCTAGAAATTATCCCGTGAGTCCTGGGTTTTCCCCTGGACTTCAAGAAAGAGACAAGCGAAAAGGGTACAGACTCACGTAAAACGATTTCTCAGGCAGGCAAAAGTGGGCGCCAAAAATTGGGTAAAAAGTTCGTCAAACTCGACACAGACCAAGCAACAGATAGGATAAGTAAGTTAGAAGTTCGACGGTGAGGTTGCACGCGAGTTACCAATCTGACTCCCGTGGACAGAGACGTCGTCAAGGACGCAGGCACTTATCAACTATTACTACCACGCAGTGTTCGAATGGGACAACAGCTTGACGGGAAACGAGAGTCAATTTCTTTGGCTATAAGTAATGCCATGTGGCAAGACCCTTCCACATGTTTTCTATGGCTTGGTTGGTGCAATGCGTTCAATGGCAGCGTTGGCAGGGTCGTCCTTCCTGCTTCAACACATCAAGCAGCCGCTTTTTGTCCTTTTGGAGGCTAAATTAGGTTGATGTCTGCCCCCGAGGGCAAAAACCATGACCCGAAAATTTGTTTGTGCGGAATATAGTAGTACAGGTTTAGACATCAGGAAGTCACTCATGAGGTTAGTGTGTCTCACTATCACGTTCATCACGCGCAAACACATTGGTCAAACAATGGTATATGAACATCGGGGAATCGTTCAAACGTGTAAATTGTCTTTTGGAACTGACAATCAGTTGGTTTAATGTGGGTCGATGTAAGACGCATGACAGTGAAAATAATTAGAATTAAACGAAAACTGCCTTTAAAAAACGTGTGTGACCGGCGGATTCTGACATTCACGGGGGTAGAGCAAGATTGAGGGGAAAACAACGAGTTAAAATTAACAAAACCGACTAGACGACGACCAACAAATCAAAGCCCGGTTGTCAAGTAAGAGTTCTTACTACACTCGGCGAACAAAAAGGTCAGCTTGGCAAATAAAAAAAGTTGGGAGAGCAAAATTTTAACAATGTGGAAGCGTAATTAGAGGAAATTGGAAGAAATGGAAAGTTTTGGCCGAAAAACATGATGACGTCGAAGCAAGCTCACGTGGAGCATGGCAGATTATTGACGAAAACATCAAGATAAACGGAAGCGGCGCTAACATAAACGAAAAACACTGGGAGAAGAATTTGTTATCGGTGTAACACAGCCTTGGATGTTTCAGCAGACCGGTGGGGAAAGCGATGGTGCCTTGGCGCGCCAGTGGACAACAACTCAAAAAAAGTAGGAAAACAACAGTGAGTAAGAAAAGAGTGAGTGAAATGAGGACTAGGGTCAGCTGTGCCATTTCTCGACTATAAACTTCTACAATTACAAAATACGTCATCGCTTTAACTTAAAATAGCAAGCTAAAACGAGACTAACAACATATGAATTGCGTATATCTAACTTGCACAGGAATAGAAAACGGCACAAGATACACGGAAATGGCAATAACGAAATGCTGTTTACACGCATGAGTTCGACTAGTGCAAGGGACTGCGACGTAGTAACGCATTATCGATCAGCATGGAGCAGACTAACCAAAAAAGACGCTCGAGTGGACAGAGTGTGCGCCAAATAAAACAGGCTTTTGTTTTCGGTTTATGTTCAAAACAATTTATAAAAGTTTTACAAAATTGACAATTCTCAAGGATGGACAAAGTAAACACGTGGGAACTCGCTTTCAAAAACAAACACAGGTCAGTACTTAGGCGGAGGTACATAACTAGGTTGCGGCGGATATGAAGGATATTGTTGAGGGGCTGAATAGGCTTGGGGCTGATTGTTGTAGTGTTGCTGCTGCTGATTATTATACGGTTGCATGGGGTAACTCTGCTGCGGGTAAGCTGTAACAGAAATAAGTGGGCTTAATGACACAACAGACAGGTGTTGACTGAATGACTACCACCGGCTACTGATAAAGAAACGGAGGCGTAATGTAATTAAACAGGAAGTAGACGGTCCTGATGTGTGTAACTACCCACACAGTCTTTTTGTTTTGTCGTTCTGAGACAGTGAAATTACGACGTCTTCATTAGGTCTCCGTTTCTTTGAAGTAGTCACGGCTCCGTGTCTTTGAATTACTTAAAAAAGAGGAATGACTCACATTGATTGTCATCATACTTATAGGACTGGTCATACTGATCGTGATGATTATTTTGGTTATTGGAATTGGGAAGACAGGATTCGATCGAGCCACGACACAGTTTGTAGGCAGCGAAGCAGCAGCAACAAGCAATTAGCAGCATTACCAGAAGAACACTAAAACTCTGTATAGGTATATGTTAATGGCCTTACGTAACAACATTCAGAAAGTTTCATAAGCTGGGATAGCTTCGATGAATCAGATTCGAATGCGTGACGGTTACGACGTCAAGTGCACTTCAATCGTGATTTCGAAAAGAACAAAAATGTTAGCAATAGGTGATGGGATGTGTGCAAAACAACCACAATTTGTGCAATTGTTAAGTAAATAAAGGTGATAGAAGATAGAAATTTACCCCAAAACAATCGCGGCGATATTGCTACCGCCGTGGCTGGAAGACGCACCACTGGGATTCTGTTGGACCGGAGCGGGGCAGCATTCAGTGCCACAGCAGACTTCGGCGCCTTGACGGCAGCTCCAGACGACTTCCTTGGGGCGAGTTCCGTCGGGGAATTGGAGCTGAAAAGGAAGGAGGTTAGATATAGTCATTGTTATCGTTATCAGTGGACCCACCGAAGAAAGAACAACGTTCGGGGCAGGGGTGGTCGTAGCGGCGTTCGGATCGGCAGTGACACCTTCAGGGGCCACAGTAGTGGTGGTCGTAGTCGTCGAGGGAGTGCTCTCCTTGATCAGCTGCTCAAGCGGCATCTTGCACATGAACGAACCGGCCTTCTGTTGGTAGTTCTGCTGGCCCCAGTAGTACTGGTTGTTGTTGTAGTTGAAGGGGGTCGTGGCACTGTGGATGATGGCTTTGCCGGCTTCGAAGGCGACAAGACCACCGACAGTACCGAGAGCAGCACCAGCAAGGGCGTACTTGAAGGTAGAGCCGCGAGATGCGGAGCCAGGGCCGCTGCCGGAGGCGAAGCTGAAGTAAACTCATCAGAAACTGTCCAATTATTCAAACAGTAAACTTACTGAGGAGCACTGTTAACATGAGGCTGCTGGTTGAATCCACGGTTGTTGGGCTGGAAACCTTGCTGACCGCCATGGAAGCCACCCTGTTGCTGATGGGCATTGTTCTGTTGCGGGTGGAAACCTTGGTTGCCGGCGGGTCTGAAGGCAGTGTTCGTCTGGGGATGGAAGCCACCGGCTGAAAACAGTTTCAATCATTTTCTCACCCTCAAATCGGATAAACCCACGCCTACCGCCACTACCGCCGTTGAATCCGCCGCCAGAAGAAGACGGTGCCGACGCGACTCTTCCAGCACTGAAGCCTCGGCCGCCGCCGCCGCTAGACATCCGAGCGTCTACGGGCGACAGTACCAGAAGACATAGAAACAGGGTTAGTTTGTACATCTGAAACAACGCGGTGATAAGTTTGCATTCAATGAATGGATAAAACACAGAAGAAAGTTTGCAATTCTCCAAGAAAGCCGCACGAGTTTCGAAATTAAAGACCAGAGCAAAAGGCGGGATAAATGCACCGCTCTATCGAGTCACCATGACAACACCCACGTCAGAAAAGGGCATGAAATAACAATGAAAATAACGCAAAAACAAGGCGAAAAGGGGTACGAATGACAGAAACGCGACGTAGAAGGAGTGATGACACTGGCCAATAGATGGATGTTGTTCGATCGGATAGAACCTTGTGCATCGTCCGAAAAGTTTGGGAAAATCAATACAGAATCAAACTCACGTCGTCGCCGAGCACTCCAGCGTGAAACTGGTCGGGGGTATTTATCACGGACAAAAAAAGGAAATCGACCGCGCGTCAGCGGATAAAGGGATTCGACTGCTGCGCCCTAACGGAAATTCGAAGTCCAAAAAACAATTCATCTTTTGTAGATTGAAGGAACGTGTAGTCCACGTAGATTAACGGATACCCTCTGGCATTGCGTAAACCCGCTTTGTAGGAACTACGTTTTAAGGGTAAAAAAATAAAACAAAACAGAGGTAACCGGTTTCCGGTACCCGCCATTTCCGCGTATCAAGGTCGAACGCGGTTGGGCAATGATGTATCAGTTTGGAAAAACGTGATTAAACAGGTCACGTAATGAATTCAGAAGACTGACCCTACATTGGGGGAAACGCAGAGTGGACACTGGACAAGAGTGGACATCCCTCGGCCAAACGAACGCGAACGCAAAACCGCTTGCGCGGTAAAACTCGATATTGTAGTTTGGCCCGAGAGTTTGAACGTCGTCTAGCCGAGCGCGAAGACGAAATGGTTTGCCTCTTGCGCAGCATGGGTGCATTCGCCAAAATAAATCGATCATTGGTCGCTAAATCTAACTAACCAGAGGTGTCTCACCTCGGCTGGCGACTGCGATATTGGTTCGTGGGCGACAAAAGTATTAAAATGAGAAAATGGGTCACATGATTGCGCAACTTTAATGTTCTTATCCCGTCTCCTACTGACATTGTAAAACGAGAATTGTAACTTTGGTAGTTGATAAATAAACCAAAACATGTAGAAGGGTTTTTTTTAGAACGCATCATAAACCTTCAAATGGGGAAGGAACTTCATGGATGCTGGATGCGTCAGAAGTTGAGATGCCTTCAATCAAGTTTACTTGAACTTTTAACACACTTTTTAACTAAAAACCGACGTCAAACATATCGACTGGTCACACCCAAAAGTTGTCACGATCGATGGGCTGTGGAAACCGAAATTGGTTCGATATCAGTTGCGATCATCGATGAAAAACTGCTCAATGACATTTGGTTTTAGTACAAAAACCTTAATTCGACTTAGTTGGCCGTTTTTGCACAATAAAAAAGTTCGAAAGATCTGGATTTCTGAGGAAGTTATAACTCTGACCATTTCTTTGTAAAAACGCATGAAAGAAAACTAAAGTTGGCTACCAGCACTAAAACGAGCGCACGTAAAACGGTCAAATGAAAGACCATGACTGATTTGAGCTTTTATCAAAAACTTTTAATATATATATTTTTGAACAAACAAAGTTTCATTGTAGTTATTTAAGGCTAAATTGTTTCTTGGTAAGTCACGACCGGGACAAACAAACCTTAATGTAGAGCACTTGATTCAAGGAAGACGTCATTGTTCACATTTAGAGGAAGTTTCTTCTCGTCTCCTTTCAAGTGGCACCAGACTGTTAACGACCCAATTATGCTTTATAGTTTTGTATTTAATTTTATTAAATTGACTTTTGGCTTTAAAGACGGTGTAACTGGCTCTTGCTTTGAAGATGGTGATACATACGTGGCAAACGAGAAGCATCGAGGAAAGAGATTTCACATTAAACAGTAACGATGCCATTAAGACCGTCGCTAACAGGCTGCGCAGCTTCACAATCACATTAAAAACACCGTTTTCGGATCATTAATGTTCTTTTCTCTCACGAAACGGTACAGTTCCGGATGAATCGTCGGGCGTGGAAGACGCTTTTAAGCACGGCTACGCGTCGATGTGAAGCTTCACTCAGAAAATGAAGACGCAAACTGATGTGGCAGCCAGTTGTCTTCTAAACTTTGTCTGTGTATCAGCGTAGAATTCCGGAAAATTTGGTTGACAATGGCAACCAAAAAGGGTTGATCTTGTCGGTATTTCAGCGTAGCTGTACCGACATTCGACATATTCACTGCGTCAATGTCGATTTGGCCCTAACGGGTATGGTGGGCTATGTCACCAAATCAACCTACATGACCAAAGTAGCTTTCCACTGTTGGTATTAGAGCGTCGTCGTATCAGTCGCATATTTGTTTTAACATTATAAAATGAAAAGCAAAACTGCTGAGACGAGCACGGCGATAACGACGTGTTGAGCTCCCACTGAATGCAAGTCACGACTTCAGTTTTCTTTATTATGCAAAACGTTTTAGTTAAAAGCTGCAGATTTTTATACTCACAAGTGTACAAAATTTTGGGCGACTTTACAAATTTTTGGCTGCTCGTCTTAGCTGCACAATGGCCACGACGAAAGTTTATTTCACGTATTTGACTTCTGGAAAATGGGCAAAATTTTGTTGAAGTCTTAACCCTTTGAATTTACTGTGATTCCCATGAGTCAGTTAAAACATTTCACGGGTGTTATTGTAGATTCAAAGGTGGTTTTTTCAAACCTTTACTAATATGTTTATTACGCATCGTCAAAAACTTCGTAAGTGGAATAAAACGTGAACTTATGGACCATTGCGTTTGTACGTTGTAACCCTTTGCTTTATTGATAAAACCAAGTAAAGAGCAAACGACACAGGTTGACCTGGGCACGGCCAGTTAACAATGCCGTGGGCACTCTCGAGGGATGGTGTCTGTCTCCAAAAAAGACAGTGCGCAGGCATTAGCCTGTGGCCCTACCGCTTTCTACATTGTCCCGACAACCAGCAGAGTATGAAGCAATCTGTCTCTAATGACTCTCACGCAGTGTCACTCGGTGCTTGTATTAGCATCTCTCGGGTAAAAGCCATGTCAACTACATTTAATAACTAGCCCCGCCCTTTCCTGTGTTCTACCAGTTCCAACATCATTATACCTTTTCAGCTCATACGTAGCTAGGACTTGGAATTGACTTGTTTGACAGCTGTTTATCAGCTCCAGCGGAAATGTCCGAAAACGATCCCATCTACTTGGCATTGGTCGTTGTAGCAACTGAAATTATCAACAAAGACTCTGGGGTCAAGGTTGACCACGTAAGTCATTCATGCCGTAGTTTTAACTTTACCAAAATGTTTTAGAATGCGTTATTGCTTATGGCACTGGGAACCAAGACGTTTCTAACCCGCACTTGGGAATGCGCGAAACAAGATGCTGCTTACAAAAACAACGGAACACTTCAAGTCACCGTCCCGAACATGTTCGACGCATTAGACGAAATGGGTATCTGTGATATGTCACGTCTGGTAAGTACTTCAAATACTAATGTGACGGTTTAAAAATAATTTAGTCATTATTTATTTTAGAAACCCATTGACAATACCCCTCCAAAAAGACCGCGTGGTAGACCACGAAAACGAAAGAACTCTGCTCCTACAAAAACGAATACTCCTAAAGTTTGAGGTTAATGTTAAGTTTCTGTTTCTGTTCCTAGTTCTGTTCATAGGTAATAAATTATGTTTACCAAACCTGAAAGTTTACGAGACATGTACCTGGCCACTTTTGCATGTTCCGACACGACCGAAGAATATGCGGTTTTACTTGAAACTTAACTTTCCGGTCATGACACATACAAAACGTTTGTGTCTAAACAAATTAAAATAACTACAATCAGCTGTTTGTATGACAAAATTCGAAGTTTGGGCGCATTGTTGCAATGAAGCGGCATTGAGGGGTTACGCTACAGTAGTCCTTGTCTTTAGCGCGTGGAGTACAACACGACTGACCGCAGCTTGAACTTTGATTAGACGAAATCCAGAACTCCAAGAACGATTGTGACGACGGCATTCTTGTTGCATAGTCTCAAAGGTTTTTTAATTGAATAATAAAGGTTTGAATTTAGATAACTGACTCATATAGCCAAACTTTCATGATGCCAACGTAACCGTGGATAGAGTATCCGATCAATAATAAGTGTTCGCTATGGCGTGGATTGATACCCTTAATGCTAGATATCCGTTGTTATCAGCTTCCCGACGATTCTACGGCATAAAGAGCTTCTGAATTCGTTTCACGCTGAATCTCTTTTACACAAAACACTCAAAAAAACAGTAAGACAACTTGTCCAGGCAGACGTCCTACATCAAAACGCAAAGTATACAAATGTCGGTGCACTTCTTCATTGGGCGCAATGTCCCCCGGGGCATAGTGTCGTTTACAGCCCTGGGCTGCATTGTCCTTCCGTGTGTGTCTGTCGGTGACCTACGGCTGTTGGAGCCTGCGTGCCTGAGCCCCGTTGTCGCATCGACTCGGTCGTCGCTGCGCTGGTGGTCGACTCTCAAATTGTGCTGCGTTTTCGCGTCTTTGGTTGTGTCGCTTGCTGGCTTGTCGCGACCCGCTGGCGACTGATGCCTCTTTTTCGTATTTTTGCAAACGGCCTTTCGCCTACCCTATTTTTCGGACTTCCCTGTGGCCTAGTTGAACCGTTTTTCCTGTCTCCTGTACCTTTAAAGATTGCCTATTCGTGAACTTGATTTGATTCGTTTAGTAGTTTTGTGTAATCGATGAAACATCGCTTCCTACCCAAACCCTTGTTTTAATGTAAAAATCGCGTTGTGCCCCCATAACATCAACCAACACGCTCAGGCTAAAGAGGAACTTCCAGATAATGGAAACTCCCCCCGCGCCTACGGGCTACATGTCGGTGCCGGCGCCATCAGTGAACGGCGAATCGGCTCCGACAACTTCTACATTCAACCCACCTAGCCTTCCCGGCCAGGAAGTCCATCTCATCAAACTCCAGAATACGATCACGGCCATGGAAGAGCAGAATATGACGAGTGATCCGAGGTATAAAAGTTTGACCGAACTAAAGAAAAGGCTTGAAAACAATTCTGAACCTGTTGCCGACAATGGCAAACAAAGTGAGAAGGAAAACGAAGAGAAAAAAGGCATGGATCCTCGCCTGATTAACCAATTTAAAGCCCAATTAGCAGCGTTCCGTCATGCCAGAAACCACAGCAATATCCCGGAAGACATCCTGTCCGATGCCACGGCTCAGTTACCGATAAAGAAGCCAGCTAATGGAATGCCGATGCCATTTGAGATTCCTGGCGAGGCAAACGGTGAAAAGACTCCGTATGATTTGGCTAAATTGCACCAAATGATGCTGGTCAAATCGAATCAGCTTGCCATCGATCATAAACCAAAGATGGGGATTGATCCGAAAATTATAAGCGAGGAACGGAAGATACGGTATGTTATTTACCAGTTTTTTTGACAGATTTTTATTAATATTTTACAGAATCAACTCCCGAATCGTTTCTCGTATCAAAGAACTTTCCGAAATTCCCTACGATCTCCCTCCGAAAATGCGAATTCGTGCTGAAATCGAACTTCGCGGATTGCGTCTAATCAACGCTCAGGCTGCTGTGCGTCGTGTTGTGCTCCATGCTTTGGAGACGGGGTCTACTACAGAGCAATCTCTCAACCCAAATGCTTATCGTCGCGACAAAAAGCACAACGTTCGTGATGCTCGCATTGCCGATACCCTGGAAAGGTCACAGAGAGCGGATCAAGAACGCCGCCATCGTCAGCGTCATTTGGAATTCCTCCAGCAGACGATCCAAGCCAGCAAAGACTTCCGTGAGTTCCATCGGAACAATGCGACCAGGCTTCAAAAGGTCCGTAAAGCTGTGGCGGTTTACCATGCGAATAGTGAGCGCGAGCGTAAGAAGAATGAGCAGAAGAACGAACAGTTGCGTATGCAGAAGCTCATGCAAGAGGATGAAGAAGGCTATCGTCAATTGCTCGATGAAAAGAAAGATAAACGTCTGGTCTACCTGCTTCAACAGACTGATGAGTACGTTGAAAGTTTGACTGGCCTGGTCAGACAGCATCAGAAGACCGAGAAGACACGCAAGAAGCGTGAACGCCATGAAGCGCGGGCGGCCGTCGGAATCGTCATCCGTCACTGTGTCACCGGCGAAGTCCTTAAACCCGACGATACCCCCAAGGCTGATGAGCTAGACTTATGGTTGGAAACACACCCTGACTTTGAAGTCGTTTCCCGCGATGCTGCGTCGGATTCTGATTCCGAGGATGAACGGGTTGAACAAGAGATTAAGAGACCGGAACCCGAGCTGGATGGAGCACTGGATGATCTTGATGAAGAGGAACGTAACAAGCGTATCATCGAGAAAGCGCGTAACGAAGAGGATGAATACGATCAAAGAACCCGGAAACAGATGGAATCCTACTATGCCACTGCTCACAAGATCAAAGAAAAGGTCGTCAAACAGCATTCGACCATGGGTGGCGGCGATCCCAACTTGCAGCTGAAACCCTACCAAATCAAGGGTCTTGAATGGATGGTTTCGCTGTATAACAACAACTTGAACGGTATTCTCGCCGATGAAATGGGTCTTGGAAAGACTATCCAGACCGTTTCGCTGATTACCTATTTGATGGAAGTCAAGAAGATCAATGGCCCTTACCTCATCATCGTGCCGCTGTCCACTATTTCCAATTGGTCCCTGGAACTTGAAAAATGGGCGCCGAATATCGTCACAATTGTTTACAAGGGCACGAAGGATGTTCGTCGACAGTTGGATACCCAAGTCAAGAAGGGCATCTTCAATGTGTTGCTGACCACCTACGATTACGTGTTGAAGGAAAAGAGCGTCCTCGGCAAGATCAAGTGGAAGTACATGATCATCGATGAGGGTCATCGTATGAAAAACCACAACTGCAAGCTGACTTTGACTTTGAACGCGTACTTCTCGGCCCAGCACCGTCTTCTCTTGACCGGTACCCCGCTCCAGAACAAGCTTCCAGAATTGTGGGCGCTGATGAACTTCTTGCTGCCGACAATCTTCTCGTCTTGTGGCACCTTCGAGCAATGGTTCAACGCTCCCTTCGCGACGACCGGTGAGAAGGTGGAGCTGAACGAGGAAGAAACCATGTTGATTATCCGTCGTCTCCACAAGGTTCTCCGTCCCTTCTTGCTTCGTCGTCTCAAGAAAGAAGTCGCAGCAGAGCTGCCTGATAAAACTGAGCATGTCATCAAATGCGATATGTCCCCACTGCAAAAACTGATGTACCGCCACATGCAAAAGGGCTTGCTTCTGGATTCAAGCCGTAAGGAAGGTCGCGCTTTGAATAACACTGTCATGCATTTGAAGAAGTTGTGCAATCATCCCTTCCTATACGATAACGTCGAAACGGATTGCCACAAATTCTGGAATAGGGACGTTACCGGCTTGGAATTGATGCGTGTGGCTGGTAAATTCGAGTTGTTGGATCGGATATTGCCGAAGCTTCAGGCCACTGGGCATCGCGTTTTGATCTTCTGTCAAATGACACAGTTGATGACTATCATGGAAGATTATTTCACTTGGAGAAGGTGGATGTACCTCCGTCTCGACGGTTCAACCAAGCCCGACGAACGTGGTGAACTTCTCGAAAAGTACAACGCACCAAACTCGCCATACTTCCTGTTTATGTTGTCAACCCATGCCGGTGGTCTTGGTCTCAATCTCCAAACTGCCGATACCGTCATCATTTTCGATTCTGATTGGAACCCCCATCAAGACGCGCAGGCCCAAGATCGTGCCCATCGTATTGGCCAGAAGAAGGAAGTCCGTGTGTTCCGTTTGATCACAGTGAACTCCATCGAAGAGAAAATCCTTGCCGCTGCTCGCTACAAGCTGAATGTCGATGAAAAGGTTATCCAAGCTGGTAAATTCGATCAACACTCTACAGGTGCCGAGCGTCGTCGAATGCTAGAAGCGTGTATGTACCGCAAGGACAATGAAGACGATGAAAATGACGTCCCTGATGACGAAGCCATTAACAACCTCATTGCGCGTGGTGACAACGAATTCGACTTGTTCCAGCAGATGGACGCTGAGCGACAAGCAAAAGAAGCCGCGGAAGGATTCCATCGACTTCTTCGCGAAGATGAAATTCCGCAGAACATAGTTCAGTCTTCGAAGGACTTTGATGAAGCTGAAGAACATCGAAACGACACCCCTGTTTTGATGGAATCGGATACTCGTCGAGTGCGAAAGAAGGTTGATTACACTATGCCGTCGGATCGTGAATTCCATGAAGATATTGGCGACCCTCTTCCGGATTCGGACGATGAAGCGAAGGCGGCGCGACGCACACGAAAAAGTGAAGGCTCAGCGAAGCGTGGTCGTAAGCGTCGTCAACGTGAGGAAGACGAAGATGATGACGAACCTTCATCGAGTCAGACTCCACATCGAAAGCGTCCACGTGAAGACCGTAACCCAACCCAAGACCATCTCAACACGCTTCTCGAAAAACTGATCGCCTATACTGGTAGTGATGGAAACCAGGTTTCCGAAGTGTTCATGCAGCTTCCAAGTCGACGTGACCTTCCGGAGTATTACACCCTTGTGGCGAGACCGATTGATTTCATGAAGATTAGGAAAAATCTCAAGAAGGGTCGCTATCACAATGTTGAGGCGATGAGTGCGGATATTGAGTTGCTTTGCCGCAATGCACAGGTATGTTTTTACCCTTTTTTGATAGAATTGGTCTAATTTGTCAATTTTAGGGCTACAACCGCGACGATTCTGACATCTACCGCGACTCCAAGGTCCTCCAAGCTGTCTGGAACAAACTGAAGGAAGTGAGAGCAGCTAGCAGCTCGAAGGAGGGAACTATGTCTCCAATGACTGGTGGCGATTCTGGCAGCGCGACACCCCAGCCTGAAGCCTTTGAGTGAAATTGAATTAAATATAATTTGTATCCAATTTTTGTATGTTTTTATCAGAAAAATCCGGGCCAGTCGTAAAGAAAACGAAAACATCAATTTTAATAATTTACATTTATACATTTATCAATCAATAAAGAAACCGTATTATAAGCACAGAACGATTAAACACACCCGACAAAATTGCGAATACTAAACTTCTTCTTACACCCGCACGGACCCCCAAAAGCACTCCCGACACGAAAAAGGGCACAGCTTTGCGCGCGTGTTTCGCCCGTTAAACCAAGCACACGATTGCTACTGCCTGCGGCTTTGGTCAAGCGGACGCGTTTACCGCTCTCCTGCCTATCGACAGATAACCCCACCCATCATGGCCGATCTGGAGATCGATGACGACTTCCGCGAAAAGTTCGCTTACTTGTTCAAGCCGATTACGGACTTTGCGAAGGGCTTTGAAATTGACTTGATAGAAGTTCTACGCGACTATGATAGCAAGACGTTTGAAGCTGATACTGGGTATGTTGGAGTTTCTTTTGTCTTTCCGGAATATATAAAAAGTTTGCAGCTTCAACTTTGTCAATGCGGCGGCGATGCTCCAAGGCACGACCAACGTCTATGGGAAGCGAGTCGACATTCTGCACAAAGCCGTTTCGAACTTTACCGATCCAGCGCTCGAGAAGGAAAGACGCAAACAAGCAGCCGCTCGTTCCAATGATGAAGACGACGACGTTGGTGACAAGGAGCCGGATGAGGTACGTGTCGATCCGGCGGATGATGCTGTCCAGGAGCCCGTGGCTGCAAATGCGAAGGCGAGCCGACTGAACGCAGACGACGATAGCTACAGGCCTCCGGCTGATCGCACACATGCTGCTGAGGAAATCAACGAAGAGGGGGAACAACGTGGACCGAATGAGACTGATCTTCAAGTCATAACAAAGGTCAGACTGCCCGAGCGACTTCACCGGAACATTGCCAAGGCTTCCATCGACGACAACTGCTTAATCACACGCGACTCCGAAGAAGGCCTATGCATCTTTGAACGGTTCCACACGGATGGAGGTAAACATTACCCCATGTACGTCACTATGAAGCGCGAATATCCATTAATGTACACCATGCCGGGTAACATGATGCCCCTGTTGCAAGGTGAGAAGCGTCCAGTCGAGCTGCTTGATTTGAATGGAATGAAGTATGGCGATGTTGACGACTATCGCATGTGTCGTGATTATGTTGTCCATAATGTGAGTTCCGGCTTTCTATAAGTTTTTATATATACGATTTCCTTTTCAGTTCTCCATTTTCTCCAATCTCGGAGGAACATTCTGCTACGAAGTCCACGAAGACCACGGTGCTGCCTTCGCTGAGATTCAACAGTACCTTCGATCGGCCAATGGCAACCAACAACCAGAAAGATGCATCAGCGACATCGAACGGACGCTCGAATCGGACATGAAACGCGGACGACCATCTCAGCATTTGATTGAACTTTGCCGACGGATCAGCGATGGCACGACTACGACCCATCGATACAGTGAAGGCCTGGAGTTGGAGCACGTTTTCACGCCGCTGCCACCTGAAGACGACTACTCTTTTGGCGGTCATAACAGCTTTGCACCGATGGATGACATTGACAGGGAACCTTTTGAAACCGTCGCCCACAGTATTCAGCCGGAAGGACGGGTTACACGGTCTTCGAGACAGTCTCGTCGTTTGACGGCTCAGGCTCCTGCGCCACGAGTTGAATTCGATGATGGCACTTTCCGGGAAGCCGATTTGTACGAACCAGACGAGTTTTGCAACAAGCCTGTTGAACTCGTTCGTCGAATGAAGACGGCGTCGAGGAAGGCCATTCGACTTCGGCAGCTGAGGCGTCGAAAGAACAATGATCGGGAGCCACTTTTGGTCGAAGAGATCGCGGATTACTTTGCGAATGACTGTAAAGAGATGCGAGCGGCGATGGAGAGGAATATGGTTGACAACAATGTAAGGCTTTCTTATCTTTTAATGAATGAAACCTTCAAATTGGATTTTAGATATCCTGGGCCTTTCAACCACCCATGCTCCGTGAACAACAACGTCGACAAGCTGTGCAAAAAGAGTTGAAACGTGCTCGTTTGCGTGGACAAAGGGCACTGAGACACCTTGGAAATCTAACCCTTAATGATGTCGTTGATGTCCCAATACCGCCACCATCTGCCCAGGATGCCGTTAATGCCCTCGAGCAGTCTCTGCGCGATTTGGACAACCAGGAAGTGTACTCGTTCGGCGACGTCACTACGGGTTCATACATTGGCGATCCAGAGCCGATGGGCGACGCTATGGATGAAAATGATATGAACGCATCTATCCATTTTGGTATGTTTTTCTACTTAATTATCATTGAATCGATGAAGTTTACCGTTTTTCAGCGGCTCTCAACGCTACCGCCGTCAGAACCCAAGACAAAGACAAGGAGAACACGCAACCCTTGTCCTTCGATGCCCATGACGATGCGAATGACTACGTTGACGTCCACGGTGAAAATTTCGAAGTCCCCGACACCGATGATGCCATGCTTTTTGCCGATTTGCCAGAGAACAGCACCATTCAGAACGTCGTTCGCGTTTTCTTAAACCGAAAATGGAACATGGCACTGAAGAAACAACCTGAATGTGCTGTGAAGCTAGCCAAATGGGAGCGCAAGATGCATCCGATTCTGACCAATTTGAAGGACGACTTTGCCGCCCACGATTACGGTAGCAAGGCTCTGGATTGCTTTGAGGGCGAGATTGGGAAGAGCTTGAACTTTGAAGAGGTAAGACAGTGTCGCTGTTTTTTGCTTTTGTAATGTTTGAAATTGCAGCTCGCCCAAGGCAGCCCCAACGAACGATCACGATATCTTCTATCCTTGCTAATGCTCAGCAATCGCGACAACGTCATGCTTCACTCCGCTCATGAAGGCGTCATCGATGAGCGCGTCGACGTCGACGACGTCAACCACAAAGACTTCCAAGTCGAGCTTCTGGACGACGCCGACTGGCACGGCAACGAAATGAATCAATCTGGTCTCATCTGAGCGCAAATTTTTGTTTTGTAATTACATTTTATCGTTACTTTTACTACGTTTAATGCGGGAATGAAACACTGACCTGAGTTTTGTCTGTTTGTGTTGTGTTTTGGGTCATAAATTTCGTTGAATCTCACACCTGTCATGTCAATGACCATCGTTTTGGACTTGCAGAGGCCTCTAGCTATTGATAAATCACCAATATACCTGCTCTGCATGCATCATCAGAACACGTTGATACGTTTTTTTCTGGACAATGCGATTTCTATGAACAGATAGACCGCACGGCTGGAGGCGGTTTGATGAGCACTAATTCGATCGAATCATACATAAAACCAAAACAGGAAGGTCGTAACAACTGGAAACAAAGAGGAAGTGGACACTTCATTTCAATTGCTTCCTTTGAATGAACGTGCTTCAACGATGTCGGGCATACTACCAACATCGAAAGGACTGGAATAATAGGAAAATTGACCCGTGGCGATTTGAGGTTTGTTACATGTGTTTTTATTTTTTGTAAATTTACAGATGTGTTACAGGAAAACAATAAAAAGTATTATGTTTGTTGCGGGTTTTTTCATGTTAAATCAGTCGTATTTGCCTTCACATTAATCAAATCACTTTGTATTTTATGCTTTTTGATCTTTCAATTTGTGTACAGAAAATCAGCTGTTGTAACACTTGGTGAGGTAACACTTCTGATTGCAACTAATCAAGTTTAAATTTAGTTAGCTGTTTTGCGTATATTCTTATTTTGGGCAGTTATGCATTACTTATGGTCGGCGTTGTGTCAAAACGATACACGTTTTTCATTCCGTATTTTACTATCTGTATATTACTGATATTAAGTTTGAGTTTAAAACTATTTGTGGAAGTTATGGGTACCGCAAGTACAAAAAGCACACTTAAAAATGATAAACTTTCTCCAATTTTGTTCCAAGTAAGCCAATTTTTCAAAACGTTGAACAAAAAGCATGTTGATTCCAGGCAGCTATAATCATGGTAGAAATATATTGCGTATTTATCGTCTGGGGAACATTCAATTACGTCACTGACTATTATATGGACAAAGACTTTCGTCTTTTTACCAGGGCTGCCGACCAAAAACGACAGAAAGAACTCGTTTGTACATGGGCTCATCGAAGTTGGGTTAACTATGCTATTTCAGGATATCGAAGAGGGCAAAGAACGCCGCCGAGCGAGGACCGAGTTGTTGAAGATAAGGCAAGACGAACCTAAACGAAAGCCGACCTTGTTTGAAATTGTTGCTCGCCTGGAAGAGCGGAAAAAATCGGTTCAACAAATGCAAGTACAACAACAAATTAAGGATGCACCTTCGGAAAATTCGTCGACTTCTGGGGAGATTAAATAAATAATACGTGTATTTTGTTATTGCAATTTTTGTATAAAACCATACGGATTACCTTATTGAGATCATATAACGCAAGTATGAGTAAAGGCAACCCAATCCGATCGAATGTTGGAAAATTTGTCTGTGATAAGGCATATCAAAAGTGCAGAGAACTGCACAAAAGCACTGGCTGTGACCATTCTGGAATCAGTTGGCAGCTGGGGTTAACCATGCTGCGGATCTTGGTATGTCTGGCGGTGCCGCTGTTGGTTTTCGGCGAAGTTCATCGGTATGAGTTGTTTAAAAAGAAGGATAAAGTGGCGGAATTGATTAGAACTAACAAGTGGCGAGATGTTGTTGCTCAGCAGAATAAGTCTGGGACTGAGCCATTGGTTGATTATTACGACGATTTTTACAAGTTTGTTTACAAATTTAGCGATTTTAAAGAAAAAGGTTGAATTTTACAGTCTGAACATTACTGTCGGTACGCCTCCTCAAATTTTATCGCTTGCTTTCGACACAAAAACATCAGCAACATGGGTAATTGATGCCAATTGTTACACTGATTACTGTGTTGGATGGACTATTACTGATTATGATAAGAATCAGTATTTCACTTTGTAAGTTTCGACAACGTCTTTCAATTTAACATTTTTGTAAGTTTAGCAACACAACAACATTCAAAAACACAACCCGCCCCTTCAAAATCAAGTACGAAGACGGTGCAGAAGCCTCTGGCTGGGTCACATCCGACGTCCTAACCTTCGCTGGATTCAGTATCACCGGCCAGGAATTCGGATGTGCCGAAGACGTCAACAAATACGTCGGCTATCAACCCATTGATGGTTATTTTGGTGTCGGTTTCAAGGTTGACGATGTTGACCAGATGATCCCCCCATTGTGGAACATCGCTGACCAACTCGATCAACAGATCTTCACAGTTTGGCTCGATCGCAAACCCAAAATCTCTTATGGAGGCAGTGGTGGCCAAGTCACTTTCGGTGGATTGGACACCCTGAACTGTGACGCGACCTTCAACTGGGTTCCGGTTACTAATCCGGGCAAATGGGAGTACAAGATCGATCAGTTCAGCATCTCCAGCTACACTGATAATAAGGCGACCGCAGCATTCTCCGACACTGGAAAGAGCTTCATTGGAGTGCCTTATTGGGTTATGAACAAAATTGAAAAGTTCACCAAAGCCGATTATGACTGGCAAGACAATTTGTATGAAGTGCACTGTGAAACTACAGGGTTGCCCGATTTGGTGTTTAAGATCGGGGGGATTGAGTATAGGGTTCCGCAGTCGGAATATGTTTTGAATGTGAGTTTTGGATTGAGTTTAACTTCATCTAATAAGGAAGTTTTAGCTAAACAGACATAACGGTATGTGCGTCCTGGCCGTGTATGAGATCGACGGCCAAGGATTCAATTCAACATGGGTCCTTGGAGACACGTTCATCCGGTCCTACTGCCAGGCCTACGATATGGCTAACCAGCGTGTTGGTTTCTCTACGGCACACCACTCATCTGCATAAATCGTTCCAATCAACTTAATTAGTTCAACTTTATAGTTTAATCAACAATAAAAATAACAAAAACCCGACTCGAGAAATTCTAATCAACAAAATAGCTAATCGCTTTCTATCAGACAAAAACCTACAGAGTTAACCATTTAATGAGGCTCAGGCTTGTGGCCATCGACATAGAAGTTACGTGTGATACGGGGCAGCGTGACTGTGATGCCTTCGAGCTCCTTGTTCAGGATTATCTGGCACGACAGCCGGGAATTGGGCTTTAAGACGGGCGCGAGGTCGAGCATGTCTTCCTCCTCTTCCTTCGGCTCGGGAAGCTTGTCATAGAAGCTGTCTTCAACGTAGACGTGACAGGTGCAGCAGGCAAGACTAGCTTCGCACGCTCCCTCTACTTCGATGTCGTACCTGGAAACGGGGATTTTATATATAAATTCATCGAAATTTGATTGAAATAGACCCACCGATGCGCCAAATACATGACATTATCGCCCACCTTGCCTCGGATCTTCTTATGACTGCCATCTCGCGTGATGTAAGTTATGTTGACAACGTCATCTTCTGATTTCGGATCGGTCCATTCGAATTCGCCATTTGCCAGCGGCAACGTTCGGCTGAAAAAGCGCGGCTGCGCAGCGAATATCCTCGGAGCCGTCGGCAGCAATGCGACAAACTTGGAGAACATTGCTCACCGGAGAATGATCACCTGAAAGTTAATTGCTCAGGTTTGATTGCTTGTCTAAAGGAAGCCAAAAGCTATTGATTATTCGCGTATTTCAACACAGATCGGTCACTGGTTACTCATCGGCTTATGTCCGTTTCCTATGTAAAAAGTTGGTGAATAGAAGCCCCTTTGAAGCCGAGAACAACCGGAACGGAACACGAGCATCGTGGAAAAAAGTACTGGGGCATGTTCAGCTCCAAGTGGGGGAGTGCCTGTGGGCAAGAAGACGCCTTGTCATTGCAGGCAGCGCGGTGGCCTTGGCGACGAGGACAAACATGCCAAGCTGTGTGTGTGTGTGCGCTGTGGGTAGGATGCGTCACTCGCGATGATCTACAAGCCGTCGAAGTATCCTGTCATACTTCACTGAAGTTGTGTTTTTTTTCACGCGGAAGCTGCTCCCACTATCTCCATCCAGACTCCCTATCACTTGTTATCCCATCCAATGTCCATAAAAACGATAATCCGCTTCGATTTCAATCCATTTTGTCGCTCTTTTTCCGACCCGTACAAGTCGAAAAAACTTGCGCGGGCCTTTTCCCTTCCATCGTCCGTAAATTTTCGAAAAAGTCAATGCAGCGTGACACACCTTGTTCAGCGCAGAGCTGGGACCTCCGGAGCCTGGACGGAGCCTCCGGCTCCGGATCCGGAGCCATTTTGAACATTTCGGAGGCTCCGCTCCGGATCCTCCCTCCGGAGCCAAATTTTCGGAGCCTCCGATCCGAGTCCTAGGACTCGGATCCGGAGCCTAATTTTTCGGTTCTTGTTTCAAGCTTTTTCAGTCAAAGTTTGCCCTTTGCGCGGCCAAATTGTGTGCGCGGAGGGCATGGCGCGTCACTCCATTGCGATGTCATTGCCTAACTTGGCCCAAAAAGTGCTTTGCGCAAAAAAAGATTGTCAAAAGAAAGTTGACCGACTTGAATTTAGCTGTTTGGCTCCAATTTTGCACCATTTTGGGGTAAAAAAAGACTCGGATCCGAAAAAACGGAGCCGCCGGCTCCGGATCCGGAGCCAATTTCAAAATTTCGGAGGCTCCGCTCCGGATCCTCCCTCCGGAGCCATATTTTCGGATCCTCCGCTCCGGAGCCTCCGGATCCGGGTCCTAAAACTCGGATCTTGGCTCCGGATCCGGGTCCCAAAAGCTCCGGAGCTCCCAGCTCTGGTTCAGCGCTTTTTTCTCTATCATTACATTAGCATATTTCAGCCGACGGTTCTATGGAATGACCTCCGGTGGTCGCAGAAGACAGCACCAGCAGCTCCCGGTATGTTTCCGCATTCTTATTATATATAATTTATATATATTTTCCCCCTTTCCAGACCTCGGAGTTCTACCCCGGAGCAGGTGGAGGTAGTGAGATCAGTTGCTGCGTCAAATACACCGTGTTTGGCTTCAATGTCATCTTCTGGATCATCGGCTTCAGCCTGCTGGTTGTCGGCATTTGGGCCCAGTTCGAGAAGAACAACCCCTACTCCCAGCTCAATCGTCTCTCCAAATTCTACCTCGATCCAGCCATCCTCATGACGGTTATTGGCGCCTTCACTTTCATCGTTGGCTTCAGCGGGTGCGTCGGTGCTTTGCGGGAAAACACGTCCTTCTTGGCGTTGTATTCGACTCTGCTCGGGTTGCTGCTCCTCGCCGAGGTTATCATAGTCATCTTGGCGTTTGTCTCCAAAGATTGGATAGAGACCGAGCTCAAGACCCGGCTCGATGACATGATCATCCTCTATCGAGACGATCCCGATTTGCAACTCCTAATCGATTGGATGCAGCTCGAATGGAAGTGCTGCGGCATCAACCGTCCCGACGATTGGGACATGAACATCTACTTCAACAAGACCGCCACTGCCCTCAAATCAGAGGAAGCCGGCGGGGTTCCCTTCTCGTGCTGCATCAACGGCCGGGAATTGATGAACTTTGCCTGTGGCCACAACGCACGTATCAAGCCGCCAGAGCAAATGGTGAATCATATCTTCCTGGAAGGCTGTTTGCCGAAGCTTCAGCAATGGCTAACCAGCAACTTCATATACGTTGGTACTTGTATCTTCATTGTTGCGATTATTCAGGTAGGCTTTACTGTTTCTATGTATTTTGGTAATCCCAATCTTTCAGTTTCTCGGTATTTGTTTCGCTCAGGACTTGAAAAGTGATGTCTTTGCTCAACGGGCCAAATGGGGCCGTCGTTAATCTTGCCTAGGCCTCCGCACTAACGAACCGATGTACTTCTTTCAACTAACTGCCTAATATTGCCTTATTTCCCTGGAACGAAAAGCTGCTAATGACTGTTCATACCCATGCATACTATTTTTGGCGTAATCTCAGAGTTTGACAAGTTTTTGCACAATACTTATCCTGAGCTCCGATCTGACATTTTTCAGTATTTTGCAAGTTTTCGCATTGACTATATCTCAGTCTCCTTCTTGTTGTGATACTTAAATTAAATGTTTTTGTATATTTCTGTGATTTTTGTAATATCCTCATTCTCGTCATCAGATATGTGGCAGCTGTGAAATTTATGGGTCAAATAAACGTGATCATTTGTTAAAGAATTTTTGGGTTTCTTTTGGTTGAATTTGCCAATGCTTATTTTAAACAACAACTTAACTTTAAAATAATAACCCATTTGAAGCCATGTCCGACGGCGACGAAAAACCAGTCGACCCCATCCGGGAAAAGATGATTGTAGCCATCAAGGCCCGCATCAAAGATGTGGACAACCGTGCCTTCTGGTCCTACATCTACTACTTCTCCATCGTCGTCTTCATCGGCATCCCGATGTGGTGGATCACGACGTCTCCCCACCGTAGCAACCTTGCCCGTGTCGGGAAGCACGACTCTGTGCCATTGCCCATGGACATCATCATCTCGACCCAGAGCAATAGTGGCATTTCAGTCGCGGTCAGTTTGAAACGTGTCTTTCACTTTTAACGCGTTTCAAGTCTATCCATTTCAGGACACGAGGGCCATTTTTGGCGGCAGTTCCCCTGAGAAATTCTATGATGTGCTCACGGCTTCGTCGGCAGTGGCGGATGTACTCTCCGGGGGATATCATGGCGATGATACGACGTCCTACTGGGAAGTCCAAAAAACTGCTGCTTTCACGAATGCGTTTGCCTCGTCGGATCACCCTCTCGGCCCATTTGCGACTACAACTGCGAAGCCATTCGAAGCACGCGTGAGCCTCGTCCATTCGAAGGAGTTTGCGGCCCTTGGGGGACATGATGCCTGTGATGCTGTTATCACCCCGAACGGAAACATTGTCCTGAAATATGAGCAAATCGACCGGCTCGAACAGGTCTTTGATAATGTTATCATCGATGACTGGCTCGGTTTGGACAAGATTCGCACGATGATCGACCGTGTCAAGGATATGAATGATGTTGTTCGGACTGTGAGTCGATGGCTTGCCTGTTTATTGTTAAAGACCGTTATCATTTCAGACGACGCCTGATGTTTGGAACGAAATTGCCATCCCCGCGGCCTACAACATCCACGTTGTTTTCGTCCATGCTCATAGCAATGATCGCCACTGGGCCGAACCCATCGAACAACAAATCTCGCAAGACATCAACCGCATGATCAACTACCTTTCGGATACACTGTTCTTCCGACTGTCCACGGAACACGTCTGGGACCTGTTCGACACAAAGGTCTTCGAAGAAGGAAAGGATGGCACGTCGTCTTTCGTGGGAACATCCGCGGATGTGTCGAACTTTATCACGGCTGTGGATCAGCGCGTTTCGCCCATTGTTTCGAGCGACCCTTTGTTGAAGTTTGTGTTTGTTTTGTCGGAAAATGGCTTGGAGATTGATGGGATCCAGGTGAGCTATACAGCACATATCGACGAGTCTTATTATTTACCATTTCCAGGGCCCTGGTCAAACGTTCGTCTCCTGGGGCAGTATCATCAACGCCATCCCCAATGCCCAGGAAAACATCAGCAACTCCATTTTTGAGTCCTTCCAAGTCCTCCTCGGCGTCCGCAAACTCGTCGATTCCACGAATTCTCTGTGCAGTCGCAATGTCCACCCTGATGTCTTCATTTGGAACCGCTTCCGCCGCCATGCCTATCTCGAAAACCTGCTCAAAGCCCGCCACTTCATTCTCGCCATCAACGCTCTCGCTGCTTCTGTGCCTCAGCTCGTCATTACCGATGAAGTCGGAAGCCTTGTTGAAGACGCCAAACGTCTTATCGCTGAAGCCATCGAAACCAAGAATCCGCTGAAGGCCGCCGCTGCCCGACTTCTGGCTGAACGTGCCGCTGATCATGGCAGTCTTCTTGGTACATCTGATTTGACGCCCTTCCTCAAGTTGGGGGTCTATCTGCCCGTCTGCATGCCGGTCATGTTCCCGGTCGTCGATGTTTGCGTCACAAGCGCTTTCCATTACCTCAAGAATCGCTTCCGCCCTGAGTCTCAGAATGCTTAATTTATATCTTTTTACCGGGTACTTATTGCGCGTTATCTAATAACCGTTTATGTGCAATTCAATTAATTAGTTATTGTTGGAATAAATCACTTACACTTTAGCTGTTTCTTTGTATGGAATGCATGTAGTCTAGTCTGACCACTCGCAAATTTAATGCTGTATTATAATTTACAATCTGATCATGAAAATAAGACATGGCACTTAGTCGGCGATGGCATCAATATGCCGCGTCTTTCATCCCATCCTCGCGTTCGGTGCGGGCGAGGTCGGACCGAGATCGATCTGAAACTGTCCGCTGTAGCTGAATGAACGAAATGCGCGGACGACAACACGCTTTTTTGGTGACTACCATGTGCTTCAACCTGTCGCGTTCTATTTGAATAACTTTCTTGTATTGCAGTTTATAACAATGGAATCGTTTCCTACACCGCCCAAACTTGAAAGCAACCATTGTGAGGTATCTTCAAACAAGAAAAAGATAAATTTTGAAGTTCATGATCACGTTTTCATCACGGACAACAACGATGTCTACCGCTGGGCTTTTAAAGAGACTTTTTTGTTTCGTATATTTAAATTATTGCATCAATTTGCTGTTATTAGATTTACTTTAGACGGATACGCTAATGTTAACCCAATGTGGCAGGCAGTGTTACGTGTTGACGATATTGTAGACAAGAAAGAAGCTATCTATGTTGGTAAAACACTTGTTCTATATTGTGACTCGATTGATAATTATGATAGGGTAATTCCATTTATTTGCGGATCGTACTCACGCCTTGTCATGCACGGAAACATTACTGTAGATCTGGTAAAACGATTGATGAAACCTGATGTGAAGAAAGTCCGTATTAACGCCACAATGAACGGGGTCGAAGCAGACTACAACAATTTCGCCAAATTCGTAGTAAATCAAATTTCTGGATATACTGATAAAAGGTAAAGGATAATTTTTTATACAAGTGTAGTATAAAATATGCGTTTTTTAGTTTTGCAACTTCCGGCGAAAACTTGCCTTATAACTTAACGAACAAACTGAATGACGCTTGTGATCGTCGTAATGCACTGTGCCATTATCGAGATGATTTGAATACAATGCACGTTCTAAGTTATGGATACTGGATAATCTTAACGATTTTATTATTCTTATACGTTTCTTGCATCGTAGCTTCTGCCTTTGCTGTTTTTTATTTGGTTCAATATAATATAATACCTCCGAGGAGCCTTTTAAATACTATATTTACATGTATTGTGTACCTTGTGTTTTTACCAAACATGTTTTTTTGTTATATACTGTTTCGCGTGTACAGGGGTCAAACAGTCGATACGATTGATTCTTCTGAAGTGCAAAGCAATGATTTAAACAGCCTTTTTTATGCGTTATGTCGTGCGCTGTGGGACCCGATTGACACCGCTTTATTAAAACTGTGTGATCAATGTTTTTAAAACAAAAAAATACGACATTTGTTTTTGTTCTGATTGAATAAACTTGAAATTCGATACGAAAACAAAACCATAAAAGTTTTGGTGTTTCAACCGAATCCATAACAATGCCAACACGCATACCACAGCCTCATACCGAAGCGCGCTTCCTCACACCTAACCATAACTTTTCCATCACGCAATTATCAACTTTTGGTTTACGTGCGGAAAGGTAGCTATTACACAGACAAATGCAAACTGTTTCTGTCTGTCTAGTTTTTGTTTTAAACAGGCGTTGCCAAAGGCATTGTGCCTGTTTTGGTCGACTTATCACCAGGAAATAAAGTCATAACTCAAAATTCTGTCTTTATATCCAACTTTTGTTGCGACTAGCTCGACCTTACCTGCATCCAAACAAACGGTTATGCCTTTGTTTTCTACTTTTCCCGATGTTTGGTCAGGCCTGCACTTTCTACACGTTTAGCGGACACTGTGATTCATCCCACCCTCCTGTTTCACAAACTGTTTGAGGTTTTGAGTACAATTTTGTTTCAACAGTCTTACATTTAAACATAGACGAAATATCGTTTTTTTTATTTCAAACTTCAAAATAAATTCTGTGCCTTTAAAATATACCGAAGAAACATACCCAACATCGTCACTATTCTGTTTTTTCCCTCCGATTTCTGCCATCATCCCATAAAACTCGGTGGAGCTTACGACTTCTTTGTTTCCAATTACAGCCTTCTTCTCAATACTAAAAGTAATTGAATTCCCAAAATTTTAAGTGTAACAGCTTATCGTCTGCGGGCGCACAATTGTTTTGACACCGCTTTGGTCCCTGGAATGCCGGAACCTACTAACATTTATAGGTTAAACGCAATTATTGCACCTGTGCCATTGACGCTTCAGCTGTCTTGGTTTATTTATGAGCATTATTTATTGATTACCTTAAGGTGTTATCGATTGAAACCTGAGTGAATACGAATTTTTGTATTTTATTCTTTCTTGTTTTACATTTTTAATAAACAAATCCGTTTCACACGTTTTTAATGCCCTCCTGTGACACGGCTTTCATTGATTTTAACAACAATACAGGAGTAAATTTTGTAGTTTATTGTGAACAACTGGCACGTCATGGTGTCCTTATCCAAAAACAATGAAAAACCACGATGTGTCGAGCATGGCTTCGGGAAAAAATAGCTGACACTATGTTGGTGCCTGTCAAAAAGTGCATTTACTTTGCTTATGCTTAGTTTAAAAACTAATTCAAAAGAAAAAGGAAAAATATTTTCTGTACAAATGTGCTTAATAGTAAGTAAGTAGGGTAGAACATGTTGGAAAAATGGGATAAGAAGTAAGGAAAGCAAAACTTGGGAAAGACACCGCATTTGTCATGTGTCCGGTAGCAATTGTACACATATATTTTTACGACAGGTATTTTTTAGCGCCGACAAGCCCTCAGGCGGTCTGATTTAGGGCTGCGTTTTTAATAAAGCCGTGTTTATGATACCGTTGGGGTCGTATGACGACGGGGCAGTAATGTTTCAATCATAGTGTCTGTGTTTCTAGCCTAATGCTACACAAATTCAGTTCATCTTGTTTTTGAGGGTTAGCCACGACCGACCGTGAAATTGTACTGAGAATGCTCTCAAGCGAGCCACTGGCTACTATGGTCGTAGGTGTAACCATAACGTTGAGATTTTCTTTATATTTGGCGTGAAAAGCAATTAAATTCCACCTTCGCATAGGTAAAACATGTGTCATACTAGATTTCTATGTACCAAAAATTGACTCAAATATCGTGCCATGCCATCGAGAGACTTCTCACGCGCCATTAAGACTAATTTACAACCTGAGGCATGTATCGTAAAAAGACGAAGGCCAAGTATACGACGTGAGAATGCTTGCTTCGTCGTTGTGATCATTTGTGCCGACAAAGTAGGTAAAGGGCAGCTTACCTTGTCAGTGCGAAAACTTCAATGTCTATCATAACCGCAATGCGATTTTCTCATAGCGCCTCCCCGTGGCTGGACGACCGACGACGGTTTACAGTCGAGTGTCACCAAACAGGTGGCTTTTCCATGTGCCTAACTAAGTGTCGCGAAAACTGTGCCTTGTACAACTTTGCTTTTACTATTGCTACGTTATTTTGCTTCGGTGGTGACTTTTTTCCGGACGTCCGCATGACCATTAGCCAAAGATTTCGCGCTCGATTGACGGCGTAAGCGAATTGTCCACCTTTTTGAGGGCATGCGCCCATAGTTTCCCCGGTGGTTCACGACCAGCTTTAAAAAATCCCGAATGTCGTACTCCAAGGCGTTACCAAGATGTGTTGGCCTTTCGAGAAGTCCATGAAATTTCAATATGAGCCGGTTTCTGAAATTCGTTTGCGTGACATATTTTGATTGTGTCTGTCCGCCCCATTCGTGTCGCGTTGAAATTGGTCTTCCCGCCCACGCTATTTTAATGTTGTCCTGTAAAGAGCTTTGTTCCTGAAGAAAGGCGAGCGACGCACTTTAATCAGGATTGCCCTTTCTTTTTAAAGCTAACCTATAAAACCCTAAAAAACAGAATCATTAGTCGTCGCGAAAAGACAAATTCGTTAGAATAAATAATAGACACTTCTAAGTTTTCTGTCGTTTTAGAGAAAGTTAAGTAGGCATTTACACCTTTTGCCCACATTAAAAAACAGATTGTCACACACGCTGACAAACGGGTGCGGATTGGCTGGGAGCTTAGGACAGTATTTGGCACTGCGCTGTTTTGTTCCTCTAGGGGCACATCTTCCCCCGTGCTTCGATCGACACCACCACCGGAAATGTCTAATTCGAAACGCATGGCACTAACAAAGACAATGCCTTGATAGGGTGGGTGTTAGTTTCGTCGGTGGTTCCTTGCAACAAAGGCATCTGTGCTTCGCTCAATTTGGCTATCATCCATTAGCGAACGATGGGTCAATTTCCTGCCAAGTTTCGCGAAATGAGCGGCCGCGGCAACGCTGGCGCTGGTGACGGTAACGGCGGAAGTCATGCCTACGATCCCGACGAAAAGTGGTCCAACTTGTATCGTGAACGTGAGAAAAATCATCTCTATAAATGGGTTGGGACGCGATCTGGTAAGTTTTCTGACTTCTGATTTGTCATTATTGTGATTATTTTTTATTATAATTCCAGGGGGCGACCTTATTACCGTCTACGAAAAGGAAGGCGAAGAAGGTGTCCTCAAATTTGCGCAAGAAAAGATCGAACCCATGATGTATGAAGATGGCGTTGAACCACAACTCATCAAATTCACGGATTACATGAAGTGGAAAAAGACTGTGGTAATTTAGACTTACTTTTTTTAAACTTTCTTGAAATTGATTTTCCAGAACATTGAACTCGGTTTAACAGAGAACGAAAATGGCGAAGAAAATTCGAAATTTCGGGAACATCTTGCTCAATGGCGTCTCAACAAACGTGGAGTTGACGGCGAAACGTTAATCCATCTTCTTTTAAACCGTGAAGAACCTTTTTGCTCCGAGATTGCCAGGATTCTCATCAACAAATACCCAGGCCTAGCCAAGGATCTGTACATGGGTGATGAAATGTTCGGTCAAAGTTCACTTCATCTTGCCATTGTCCACGATGACTATGAAACCGTCCAGCTGCTCCTCTCCAAAGGTGCTGATGTAAATGCACGTGCCTCGGGCGACTTTTTCTTACCAGAAGACCATAAAAACACCAAGTCCCCAAACTATCAAGGCTATGCATATTACGGTGAATACCCTCTCGCATTCGCTGCATGTTTCGGCAACAAAGACATCTACGATTTGCTGTTACAGTATGGTGCCGATCCTGATCAACAGGACATGTTTGGAAACACAATTTTACACATGTGTGTAATTAACTACAGTAATGTAAGCCGGTTTTAGTTTGGTTTGATGACGGAAACATAATCTATCACTTATTTCAGTCAATGTACAGCTATGCTGTCAGACATTGGCATAAACCAGCCAGGCCTGATGTAGTCAACCATGCGGGTTATACACCACTTACGCTAGCAACTAAGTTAGGTCGTAAACAGATTTTTGAAGAAATGTTGGAGCTCATGAAAGTCGTAAGTTAACAAAACATGTAATGCAATTGGGGATTCTTGACGTTGTGTTTTCAAAATTTGTCAAACTGCCTTCACGTCAACTTTTTTGACGCCATAAGTTTACAGTTTCATCAGTCATGTTGTTTGAAAATTTAGTATTCATTGAAAAATTGGGTTACTGTGACAAAATCTTAGTCGTTTTTATTGATTATACATGGTTTAACTATTGATTACCGACAAAAATTGGATTCAATTTTGTCTTTTTCGTGTTTACTCAAAAAGCCGGTTTTTAATCATTCTAATTCACTGTTAAGCACGTTACCTTTTTTGCACCCCATTTCCACTAAAATACATTTAAGTAATAAAAAATCATGCAAAGATTTGGGAAAAACACCAACCGTAAAAAGCAACCAACGCAAACGTGTTGAGGAATGACAATGTGACACTGTAAAACGTGGTGTACACGTCGCGGGGAATACATTTCACTTTACGTATGAACTTGCGTCAACTGTGATGTCAAAACAAAACATTATCGTGCAAGTTGTGCAACCGAATTACGATACACAAATTAATTCAGTCACACATCAATGTTTGTATCTTTTAAAGAATCACTTTGTAGGAATTCTGGAGGTTCTCAGACATGACATGTAGCGCCTATCCATTAACAACGTTGGATACTATTCGACCAGACGGGTCAACCAGTATGTTGTTTACAACAATTTGCAGGAAGTAAAGCTAGCCTTTGAACTTTTAAGATTATGACTCAGTGCTTATGACTGTCATCAATGGCAGGACACCCGAACATTTGGACATGATTGCAAGCGAGGTAATTCAACGGTTATTAGAAGATAAATGGAAGCTTTATGCCAAGGTAATTGACAAAAGCATTGATTCGAACAGTTAAAATTGAACCAATTTACAGAAAAAGTTATTTCTCCGTCTCGCTTTACTAATTGTGCATCTTATTTTTCTATGTTTCGTCGTTTTCACACGTCCAACTCAAGTAGAGCGGCTTTACTTCGATAAAATGGAGTGGGACGATATCCTTCGACTTATTTTTGAATGCCTTACTATTTTGTCATCGTTATATTTTGTATTTTACCAACAGCTTGATGAATTACGAACGCAAGGCTTTTATGGGTATCTAAAAAATTTGGTTAGTTTTAGTTTTATTTCGTTTTGTCGTCATTTTTAACTAAACACAATTGCCTATATGAATTATTAACATTACAGCAAACAGCTCCAGCAAAGATTATTTTCTTAATTGCCAATATGTGTACCTTAGCTTGTGTGCCATGTCGATTTTTTAAAAACCTCCTTCTGGAGGAAGCTCTTTTGGTATTTGCGCTTCCAGGGTCTTGGATGTTCTTCCTTTTCTTTGCCAGAAGTTACAAACTAACTGGTCCGTTCGTCCAGATGATCTACAGTATGATTGCTGGTGACATGATCCGGTTCGCTATTATTAGCGCAATCTTCTTGGTTTCATTTTCGCAAGTGTTTTATTTCGTCGGAAAAGACATGGCAGTGAAGCAGAGCCTACCAGGCGATAATCCGAACAAATGTGGAGTAACAGGGTATTCCATTTACACTTATGGCACCCTGTTGGAGACGTTTGTAACGTTATTTCGTGCCAGTATGGGTGGTTACGATGTAAGTTTGCACTTTGGGATTAGTTTATTTTTATGGTTAAATACAAATTGCCGGATTTGAATTATGGCATGTTTATAGTACGAAGAGTTCGCTTGCACCAACTATGAGGCTCTCACAAAAACGCTTTTTGTCTTTTACATGTTTGTTATGCCTATTATGATGATCAACATTCTCATTGCCATGATGGGTAATACATACACGACGATTATTACACAGGCAGAAAAGGCCTGGCGACAGCAGGTTAGTTTTGATTTTGAAATGTAAAGTTGAAAAATTAAAAAAACTTAAAATTGGGCACTTTAGTACGCTCAAATTGTCATGGTCCTGGAAAGGTCAGTAGACAGACAGAAACTCATTGCCAGCCAGCTCGAGTATTCCATTAAGCTTCAAGATCAGGATGCCAGAGGCCTTATGGTCATCAAACAAACCAAGAAAACCCGTGCCAGACAGAGACGACAGGCAATCACGAATTGGAAGGTTTGTAATTCGTCACGAACCACCCACCAAAGTAAAATTAACAAGTATACGGTTTTTAGAACATGGCTCGTAAAGTTATGAACCTCATAAACAAAATAGGCACAGACCACGTCAGACTTGCGCTCCACAGCCACGAAAAGTTATATGACGACTTAGGCGCCATCAAGCCTCAACGTTCGCCCACGACTTTTGTCGACACTACACGTATACCGGGTGGCGGCAATGTTGCAACCAATGTACGTGTAAAACAAAAGGAATAAACTGATTTTTTTAAGTTGTTATGTTTACAGAATGATGGCCTGGACCATTTCGAGCAGAAACTGGAAAATGCGTTGGTCATGATGGAAGTCGCAAAAAAACAACAAGCTGCAAGTTCACCTCGGAATACCCTTTCACCCCATCAGAGGCCATTACTTCCACCATCTGAGCATCCCAACGCCGTGCATCAGGAAGTCGATTCACCGTTGACAGCTGCCCAGAGGACACCTAATGGGACGGTACCGACAACACGGCCTGGCACAAGGGGATCAATTACATCTGTTTCCGCTAAAGTACCATTTGGATTGAGTCGACCAGCGAGCTTCCTGCAGAAATCGATGAAAAAGAAGATCCGTGGAGTCGAGCAGTTTGTTTCGGTTGAAGTTCCTAATCTACCGTTCGGTCAAGGATCAGCGAAATCCCGTAGATCACCGCCGAGTACCGTCGATTCTCCAGCTGTTTCGACAAGTACAGCCCATCCACTTCAATCACGACCTCAAACCCAGCCTGCTCCGTCAGTTCAACTCCCTCCAGGTTCCAATCCAGGGTCGGCAGAAAGCTATGGCAGCATCCCCATGCGTGACAGTACTGCTTCACTTCCGGAAACTGAAAAGACGGAAGACAACTTAAATGGGTTTGCCATGAGTGAAGCTGACCGAGCCAATCAGCATCTTTTCAGAATGGCTGATTTCACCCCCGTACCTCGAGCTATCAGCCCTAAAATCCGGACTGACATGTTTCGCAAAAAAGATAGCCCAACAGGAGGCTATAACTCTCCATCTTTCCCAAGTTCTAAAGGATCATAAATAAAATAATTCAGTTTTTTATCGGTAAAACACAGATGCAAAACACATTTTTGATAGAACAGCGCCAAAAAGCTAAAGGGTGTGTCAAGGGGTTATTGGCGTCATCACTTTTCGCAGAACTTACGATATGAGGAAGCTCGTCAAGGACAGATAGCCTTAAATGGCTTTGTTTTAGGACAATGTCAACGACAAAAAGAGTACTTTCCATGAGCGATGAGTTGGGGTATTCCCCAGTTTTGTAGTGACTGACCGTACCCAGCTGGGTTGCACCTGATGCAAGCATATATAAAGCCGAATGCACTTGATAGAAAGAAGGGTTAAAACATGAATTAGGTCTGCTGTCACTTGGGTGAGGCTGTTGTGACACTTAAAATCAATCGGGTCTAGTCGCCTCAATCGACACAGCCCGTTCATCCCTTGCCTCGGGTTAAACAAGACCGGGTTTAAGCCGGGACTACGTGTTGTTGCATGATAGAGATTAAAAAATCGTGTTTTACATATGTTTTTTGGTGATTTGTAACTTTCATGTTGCAAACACCTCCATAATAGGATCATGTTGGCTGAAATTCATTGTCATGGAATGTCTTGCACCTTGTTTTGATGGAAAATGTAAAAACAATGACTTTCAAAATTTTAAGTCCCGATGAATAAGCTGAATTCCTCATAATCGTGGTGCTTTTGTGCGTCAGTTTTAATAATATGAGTCTTTCAGGGTATCAGTTAAACTGTTTCCAGCACAAATGCGGTTTACATTGTGCTTTTTGGTCGCTGTTATCAGTGTTGCAAACGCTGTAGATGAAGCGTCCTACACTCTAGCTTATGTGACCGCAATTTGGAGACATGGTGATCGAGCTCCAGAAGCACTACCGTATCCCAACGATAAGTATACAGAGGATTATTGGCCAAGGGGCTTTGGCGAGCTGACTAATGAGGGTATGGTAATGCTGCATGAGCTGGGCGCTTTCTTCCGGAAGGAATATGTTCCTAACTTTGTCAATGAGACTTATAATTACGATGCGGTATGCTTATGAGTTTCAAAGGACTAACAAAAACAATTCTTCTTACAGATTTATCTCCGCTCAACCGATGCCAATCGCGCACTTGTCAGTGCTCAAGCTTTCCTCAACGGTTTCTACCCACCAGTTGGACAAGCTGTATGGAAAGAGGGGCTAAACTGGCAGCCGATCGCTGTCCATGGCAATTCTCCGGGAACCCCTGACCCGGTAAATTAACCCTTTTTTCACAAATTTTTGCTTATCCGATCTTTTCAAGCTCCTCCGCCCGACTGATCTTGTCTGTGACGCCTATGACAAGCACTGGAAAAAGGTCAAAAAAGAGGTTTACGAGACTCTTCAAACCAAATACGGCGACGTGCTCCAAGTTCTCGCTGAAAACACGGGTTATGGCAACGCCATGAGCGTCCATCAAGCGACCAAACTGATTGACATTACTCGCGAGGTAAGCCTGCCATCAAAGAACATTTATTATCAGTGAAATTGTTGCACTTATGAGAACAGATTAAAACTACCCGCATTTTAGGTGGATCACAGTCTGCCCCAACCAGCATGGGTAACGAAAACCTGGCCGAATCACGATAATAACAGCACTATGGACATCATTACCGAACTGTATCGCTACCGCCGCATGGCTCAGTTCGACGATGATAAACTCAACCATCTTCGAGGTGGATTCCTGCTTAACAACATACTTGAACAAATTCACAACGTCACTAAGGGCGTACAAGGAAGTCGAAAGATGACCCTGTACTCATCGGTAAGATTAACCAGTACAAGAGATAGTGGAGTGCAAATGATTCATCTTTCAGCACGATGGAACGCTCTTATCACTGTTATATGCGATGAATGTTGCTGATGGACAGTTGGTCCCATACGCTGCCACGATCATCTTTGAGGTCCTTCAAAATGAGAACGGTTATCACGTGCAGGTAGGGCGGTTTTTTGACCTATGTTTTTATCAGTAAATTAATTGATGAGCTTTTAGATCAAGTATCGCTACAAGGGAAATATCAAAATCGTGCAGATTCCCGGGTGCACCCAACCTTGCCCTGCAAAGACATTCATCGCACTGCTTGCACCGAAAGCAATCAAGTCGGAAAAAGACCTCAAAGACGCTTGTTCAGACAAGTTCTTGAGAGGCCAGCTAATCGGGGGTGGCTACAACAGCAGCTCGGGAAAGAGTTTGTTTGTCGCAATGCTAATGACGATCGGCTTTTACTTCCTTTGAAAAACCAAATACCAATGAACCTTTTTATTTTACAAACGGATATCTAGTTTTGCCTGTATAAACATAAATTGCTTTAAAGAGATTTGGAAGTTGAGAAATGATATTTATTGACCAATCGGAATGGATTGGTTAAACTGAAAGTTTAATAAAGACGGTTGGGATCGGTTGTTATTGTTCTTGCGGTGTCTTCGGCGAGGGGTGGTTTGTCTGAGGATCCACCTGAAACAACACAGACATCAGTTTAAAAAACAATTATGACGACAAACCAGTGACAATGCTGCTCCTCTCATCAGCGAAGAAGATGCTGGGCTCGCCAGACTTCCGTAAATCACGGTATGACAATGGTCTGTCATTGTCTCTCATGACAACAGTCGGTTTCTAAGATTTGTAACATTAAACAACACTTTTAAAAACGACAAACATACCCTTAACGTTTTAATTTCACCTTCTGTCACCTTAATAGCGTTATCGACAAAACTGTCAATGTTGAGGTTAGCCATGTCATCGACAGGCACATTGAACTGATCCCCCAGATGATGAATGAGGCTCTTTAGTTTCATCCTACAAAACAATCAATAAGCTTCAAAAAGCCGTCCATGTGCATGGAACGAGGAAACATTTAGCGAAATAGCAACAATAACAGCCGCTCAAAAATAGCATAAACAACTCACTTCCGACCGCCAAACCAAACTTCGACCGATGCGACACTCTCAATTTTGCGTCCGAAATAATGTAGCTTCTTGAGATAGTCAGCTGCGATTTCCACTGCCATCGTGGTTAAAGCTAATCCAATTGTGATGTAAATAAACGTAACAGCGAGGTATTTGTAACTTCTGGGTACCAGATCACCGAGACCGACGGTCGTACAGGAGACGAAAATGAAATAAAAGGCTTTGAAAATGCCCATATCAGGTTCATACAAGCTGATTACAAAAGCTCCAAGGATGAGGTAGGCGAAGAACAATACGGCAAGTGCCACTGATTCGCCGGTAGTACGTTCGCCGGCATCGCTCATTCCATCTTCAGAATCTTCGAGTTCACTTTCGTTTATGCTTTGAAGTTCTTCGGGGACTTGTTTTCCTTCACTTTCGGAATAATTTTCTTCTTCCTGAATTAACAAATAGGGTTATTGGAAAATATTTTTATGAACTAAAAGTACCTTCGAACCAAACAAGGTCCTCCGAAGCCTCAAGAGTAGTCCCATAATAAAAATTCTGTGTCGGTCAAGTATGCCCAGCATCTTTTTGACCATCTTTGTCATAAACATGCCAATGTCGGCGATGGTTAATAAAGTTAATGGGATACCAACCAATCCATAAATAATGCAGAACAATCTGCCCTTAAAGGACACTGGCGCAATGTGGCCATAGCCAATTGTTGTAATTACTGTGTAAGAAAAAACGACAGCATTGGGAAATGACCAGGGTTCATCGTTTTCGTCCTGGGGTTGCGTTTTGTCTAATCCATCAAGGAATTTGGCTGTAATTGGGTCATGATTTTTAATGTTATTTGAAAATGTTGCAATTGAAGTAATAACTCGTATCGATTTTTGACCGACCTTTGCTAAGTGCCAGTGCATCACTCGAGTTTATCACAATCTTTGCGTATCTGTAGCAGTCATCAATTGCTGTAATAATTATTTCTTCAATCCCAGAATCGTCGCACTTTGTCAAGTCGATGAGGTTCCTAACTTCACTGCTGACGCACGAATGCAGCTATAAAAAATCCGTAAATCCGTTTCCGCCCGAAGAATTTATGCATAAAACTCACATCAGGAGCGAGTAAGCTGAGTTCAGTTCCGCTGAGAACCACTTTATTGCCTGAAAGTGACTACTTTGCATGTTGCATAAACACATCAAATAATGCTTTTCACGCCGACAAATGTGAACGGCTTTAGTCCGTTTTCTTTTTTCTTCCAAACCTTTGTTGGACGATAAATCTCGTATTTTTCGTTCTGTTATTCCTGAACTTTTAGAAGTAGGAGGAGGACCGGAAAAGCCATTTTGAGCATTTACCCTGAAAGGATGCGTCATTGAATAAAAGCTAAAAAGGGCATGTATGCAAATGAAAAAGTACCTATCAATCTCTGTATTTTCGATATGCCGCATCACCACCGCGCCAAAAAGGGTATACGCCGTGACTGATACTACCATAAATATGTGAATCAAAAAGGGAGAAGCCTGAAAATTATTTATTATAAAGAGGTCAAACAGATGGGCAAAATTTATCAAATAAAACCCAATTTTATGTAGAAAAACTCATTTTAAACCCGCATTTTGACTTACAATTCCAAGACTCTTTTTTATTTGAGTGACAAATAACATTTCGACTGACTGCTACAAGTCAAAAGGTGCTTTATGAAAGTCACCAAAAACTTTCTCAGTTGGCCGGAACCCTCCACATAATAATCGTCTGCCAAGACGCAAATGGATTTGTTAATTGCTGCACTCGTAAAAGCACAACCCTTTTGGAGGGACTGTTTTCCAAAATTTTTGGCAGTGCCTTTTGAAAAAGTTTGTCGCTTTAAAAATTCGTGCTTAACGTGGGCTTAGAACCAGGACAGGAGCAACTTCCTCAGACTGCCTTAAGCGATGAGAGGAACGTGAGTTTTTGGAAGGAAAAAAAACCAAACACGACTAATTTAAACAGATGACGGAATGAAATACCAAGTGTGTTGATGACACGGTTTTTGTGGTCTCTGAGAAAAAACAAAACAAAGAGGAAGTTCAAATCGGACCAATTGATAAAACATGTGAGAAAAAAAGGTTTTGATCCAATAGAAAAAAGGATGTGTCATCACAATTCATTTAGCATCGGCTCAAAAACAAATTCGTTTCATGGGGGTCCAGCAACTCTGGCAGGAAAAAAGAAAGAGTTAAACGATGAACCGAATAGCCGAAAAGCTGGGAACATTTAACGATGGAGTAGAGCACATGCATTTCAGCTATTTGTAAATATCAGGGTCGGGGTAATAGAAAAAAAACAGATCAGGGATCTTGTTTCAAGAAGATGAGGGTGTATAACGTGCGAATTGCCACACATAAAGTTGTAAAAAGGGTGTTAGAGATGCAATACGCATGCAATACAGATAATACTGCATATCTTTCAGTTTCTCTTAAAGTGCAGATATCACAGATGGTCCGTTAGGACTCACACAAACTTCTATATTTACGTTAGACGATTTCTTTTAATGTGGCTATTACGGATTGCTCAAGGGAATTGCGTCTGGCAGCCGGATGAATTTGATTTTTGAAAGCTTTATTATATTTTGATATCAGGATATAATGTTGTAGCTTCTCTTGACTTTTTAAAAAAAACATGGTGAGAAACATCCCTTTTTAATGGTTTTGCAAAAAAGAAAGCTTGATCTTTTTAGTTATCACGCTTTTCTGTGATCTTATTTGACTTTTGATTTTGATTATGTAAATGATATATCAACAATTAATAATTTATCAACTCACCGATTTGAAATCTACCATGTTAACTGTAGTTGAAATACACCGCTACCTTAAAAACAAACAATCAGCTCTCCCAGACGGTAGTCATTCACAGCCCAAAAACAACAGCCTTATTGTCTAATGTCTTCTTGCTGTCAATGCTACAATCGTGGGCCTAAATGAGGCTTTTTGGTGTGCAGCACACATGCTCCGAATCTATTGCAATTTTGGGGAATGTTCCGGTGGGCCCATAACCCACGGGGCTCGCCATATTTTCACCAGGAGAACAATTGTTGACGCCGCCTCGATTCCCCTTTCCATGGACGCTGAGGCAATTGACGCGTAAAAAGCATTGCGCATAAACCAAGCATCCACGGGAGAGCTTCATGAAGCATCCGTTTACTGTTTTGTCTTCCTCCCGCCTGAAGCACCACTGACGTGGGGTTCCGTTTTTTGTCTATTTTAAAATAATTGATGCTTGTCAGTGACAGCACTAAACTAAACTCTGCTTGCTGCCAAAATTAACCTTCGCATGGAAACCTAGACCGATTTGTAGTCCCATTTTGAAAATGCGTTCATAAAACTAAAGCGGACCATTATCGATGGGAGGCGGCGAACGGGAAAAAGGAACATAAATCGTGTTAAAATGAAAAGTAAAAGTACAATGAAGCATAGAAAACAAGGTATTACAAACAAATAGGCTGTTCTCGGATTGCGGATGCCGGATAGAATGAAGCTGGAAATACATCGGCATTGAAAGGGATAGCACATGATGGCTGCTTCCGACAGGTGTACGTAAACGACCGAATTTTTAGAATCCATTTCGTCGTAAAACTGAAATCTGTTATTGAACATCTAAAAAATCAAATGTGCATGAACTAACACTACTACAGTATGTATTTTGATTGGGGTCTATTTTTAGATGCTTTCTAGTCTGAGTCATTATTACCACCGTAGTTAAACCCCTTTTTTAGTGTTTGTTGAACTTTATATAAACTTTTGCCATTCATCATACGTCTTCTTCAGCTAGTCATGTCCATCCCCTTATCCTCTGCCCCCTGGACTACGAACGAACGAGCACTCACAGTTGAAAGATATTTATCTAACAGGAATGTGAACAAGAACCAGACTTTTTTGAGTTGCAACTTCCTTCCCCAGGGGTCTTGAACACACGCATTCGCTATTTTTGAATTGTTATAAGTATACGACAACTCCAGTCTCGTCTCGACAAGTGAAACCATTCAGCGGCACCTTCAAATCCCGAACGCCTCGGGAAAAATATTTATCTTCCCGCCTTTTGATGTTACATTTGTTTGTACAATGACTGCACAGAACGACTTCACATCCTATTTTTCTAGTACCCTTCAAATGTTAGTCTATGGGTTTTGCTTCTGACCTTATTAGGCTAAAATTCGATTTTACGTTACTGTTTTTTTCTCATTCAAGAGCTTTGTACGTATCTGTAACGACAAACTTAAGTTTGTACTTAATAATACAAACTCATTTATGGAAAATATGTATTTAACGGATTTCAAATCTGACTATTTTACAGTTAAACTATTAAAACAAACAGATAATAGCGTTCTCGGAACAAAACCTATCACCATTATTGTATTTCTAATTCAGTAAGTTTGTGTTTCGGTGCCTTACCGGACAAACATGTAATTATCATTTTTCCCTTATGCAAGGCAAACCTCGTTCATTTATCCCATTAATGTTTGTTATGCCGTTCAAATGCCACATGGCTTCAAATAGGATTACCGTTATGCCTTATTGCTTTCCCAGTATAAGTTACGAGCAGCACGTTTTTCTTTTACAGTCGTTTGTAAAACTTGTAAATGTGTTTTTTTATCACTTTTGTAAGTTTTACAACAACCTAGTTTAAAAAAGTTCTTAAACAAACGTCAACATTGAAATGACGCTTCCTTTATTGGCGTTCGAAGGAGGGATGTTTCCCTTTTTTTATTGACCGCCAACACGCTTAAACCATTTTTTCCCTCGAGGGTGTTGGCCGATTTACTTACGTGCCTAAAAACTTTCTCCAGCAAGTTTGCCGTGTGGTCTCCAGAAGTTTTTGGTATGTATCCAGCCGCTTTTTCTAGGCTCCAAGTTAAATGGACCCAATAGCCTTTACTAAAACCGTTTTTTTTCGAACACTATCATATTTTAACTTACTGCCAGATCCTATTTGAGTCGAACTCCTCAGGGGGTTCGGTTCCACTCCCAGAAGAGGTACACGGAAACTTGAAGACACAATTTAATGCCCTTTTTTCTCTTTTAAGCTTTTAGTTCCACAATTCCCCAGACCCCTCAGTCATCGTATAAATCGTCATTCAGTATGCCCTTCATTGTTGCCTTCATTTCGTTTTTCGGGCATCAACGTTGCGTGGCATAAACCAACTTGTCGCATCCCATCCCTAAGCTAACTATTTGTAATTTTTGAAATATATACTTTCCGTTTTTTCGCCGTTTTGATGTGCATTGTTATCGTTCTCACGCATCTTGAATTTGTTTTAGCTCAAAAACGTTCGCAGCGTCTGAGCAAACCTATGCTGCCATCATACCGGTAACCATACTGCTTCAATATTTCTAATTTGTAATGTATGCAACACTCAGTCTTGTCTTTTTTACCTTATTTGTCGATGTAAAATCTATGAGTGCGAACGATAATCTCAAAGATCGTCTACAAAAGAACGCCCGTCGACCACCATGGTCATCCGAGTATGCGAAGCCGCTCGATGTGAAAATTGGCATCTACGTTGAAAGTCTCGGCAAATTCCAGTCTACAGAAATGGTTTGTAAGGGCGTTATTTATGGCCATTGTTGTCCGACAGGAATCGTCGACCAAACCCATTACATTTTTCAGAGCTTTGACGTCGATCTGTATCTCTACATGAGCTGGAATGATTATACCCTCAACCACACTGAGCCGGAATACATTCTAGTGAATGACCCTAAGGTCAGAGAACAAATTTGGTATGGGTTTAGTTTAAACTTCCGAGACAAACCCTAATGCTCTAATTTAGGCTTCCCGACCTTTACTTTGCCAATGCACGGACGGCGTTCTTTCATGACGTTACTGTACCTAATTTTAATCTCTTTATTGCACAAGACGGGACAATTGCCTATTCGAGTCGAGTAACTTTAACGGTTGCATGTAATCTTATGTTGTCGCATTATCCGATGGACCATCAAGTAAGTTGCTTTATGGATACGTGGAAAGTCCTCCACTGCCCAGGGATTATAGATCGATGTAGTCGTATCGTAACTTTAAGTGGCATTCTTTAGTTTGAAACATAAACTGACAAATGCATAAATATGAGACAAATGTCATGTGGCGCCAAAGAATAAAGGAACCAGCATCTGGCATTATCATTCCGACCAAATCTAAAGTCCATTTTGAACGTTTTATACGTCAATCAAAACAAGTCGCTTTGTCCGAAAAACCAATAAAAATGTTTCCAGGTCTGTCAGATCAAAATACTCTCCTACGCGTACATCGCCAACCAAGTCAATGTAACATGGTTTTCGCGGGAACCCATCAGATACAATCCGGAAATTGGTCTTCCGGAATTCATAATTCAAAACATTGATAAGAGCTACTGCGATGGCACTTATATGTATGCAATTATGCAAGGATCGCATCGAATTGGTTCGTTCTTTGTAGTTTCAGGAAGTTCATAGCTTAATCTCGTCAACTTTTTAGACAAATTCAGTTGTCTCGAGGCACTAATCTTCCTGCGACGTGCCGTTGGCTACCATGTCGTCCAAAGTTACATTCCCACAGCCCTGATTGTTATAATTAGCTGGGTTTCCTTCTGGATTGATCGTCGAGCTGTTCCTGCCCGGGTAACACTTTCTTTTACGACATTGCTATCCCTTTCAACTTTGGGTAATGGACTTCGGTTTGGACTTCCCATGGTCAGCTATGCCAAAGCTCTGGACTACTATTACGGCAGTAAGTTTTTATTGCCAGCTAAATTGAGTTGTTTCAAAGCCTCGGAGTGACGCTATATCATTGCCAATGTTTCAGTGTGCATGATATTTGTTTTCTGTGCACTATTGGAGTTTGCCATTGTCAACAGCTACATGCGTCAGGCTAACAAATATGAAAAGCTATCGAGAGCACTTGAAAAACGCACAGGCAAGCATTTCATTACTCTTTTATTTCCTTATTTTGACACATTTTATTACATTCGATGGCACTCTTTTTTCGGGCACCAATGTCTGCAAAGCAAATTGATACATCGTTGTTTGCTGTCGAAAACACCAAATTATCCATTATTGCATTTTCGATTTCAGTGAGTATTGAATCCGATGACGATGAGATGGGGCCATACATACCCTCGAACATTAAAAAACATTCCTACCATCTCCTCGGAGGTCGGACATCCGCAAAACCAGCAGAGAAGCCGTCGTCCTTTTCAAGCTCAAAAATGCCGATGTTTTCGGCGTTTCGGGCGAAAAGCGGTAATAAAATTAATGTTTGTAAATAAAAATAGCAAAACAGGAAATACTTTTATAGCGCTGAGTCGTTCGATAAGTCCATTGAATGAAAACGGCAACGGATGTAGAATGTCGAATGGGTCGACAGCAAAGGCACCTACCGTGCCCACGGCGGAAGTAGACATCGACGCTTCAACAATGCATCTCGATACAACATTTCAGGGAAGTGTAGGGGTCGACTTGAATACATGTAAACTGATCGATGAAAGTTCGACAAAGACGAGTGTGAGTGATGAGGAATGGCCGGAACCGGTGAGCATAGGTCATTTCTGTTAAAATGCAATGAGGGGTTTCAGATGATCGCAATAACGCCGTCATTATACCAGCGAACAGAAAAACGACCTCCGCCTCGAGGACGACGGGATAACACTACCCTCGGTGTGAATCATTTTGTACAACTTGGATTTCTCAACTCTCGGAAGGCACTCAAAATTGATAAGAAGAGTCGTATTCTCTTCCCATTGAGTTTTGCCATCTTCAATCTTCTATACTGGGTGTATTATTTGTATTACATTCCTGCAACTGCAACCACCTACACTGGATTTGATCCAAATATGTCATAAAATAATTTATTTTTCAACAACTCGCAATCCTAAATTGCTATTACGTTCTCAATTCAATAATACCTGTACTGATTGAAAATTTATGCCAATGTTAATTATAGCGAATAAGAATAGCTCAGATTATGGGTTACTAATATTGTTTAATAAAACTGATAAATCCAACAGCATCTTTAAAAGAGAAACTCCGCTTGTCAATTCGAACATTCCGCATACCACACTACAAACATGCAAACAACGAAACATTTTCTTCACACTTTTGCAAAACTTTGACATTGATGCAACTACTTACAAATAGAAGATATTCGATTTAACTTTTGCAACAAAAACAAGACCAGTTTGAAACTGCTTCAACTTTGAGGACGCATGATGCCTACCCGACGAGAGGTGTTTTCTTTCGTTGTCTGGAAAGACCGCACTCTCGCGCGCAAAAAAACAACCGAAAAACACGCCCAGCATATAAGCACTTTCGCTGTTACTTGCGTCGTTCGATCCAAACGAACACATTCTAAAATTGGAACAATACAGAGAAGATTAGCATGGCCCCTGCGCAAGGATGACACGCAAATTCGTGAAGCGTTCCAAATTTTTTGCCGTTTTTCATTTGAATGTGAATTCACATAATCAAATTAAATTTAACGAATAACTAACTAAATTCACTCAGTAACCCAGACAAACATTCAATTTATGTCATAAAATAATTTATTCTCCAACAACAACTCGCAATTATAAATTAATGTTACGTACTCAAACCATTCACTAATACCTGTATCGATCAAAAATTTATGTCGGTGTTAATTCTAGGAAAGAAATAGCTCTGATTATGGGTTATTATTATAATAAATTTGATAGTCTACAGAATAATACACTGAAAAGCTTCGAGATCGATAACAAAAGCCAGTTGTAAGTAAGATAGTCTCAACAACAAAACAAGACAACATCATTCTACTTATTTACCCACAGATGATAATACACTCAAATCCTCGAGATCGTTGAAAACAACATCGGCGAGTTGCGCCTTACTGCCGACTGCCTGTTTTTGGCTTAATGAACATCGCGTGAAGTCGGCATTGGTCAGCGTGTTCGGACAGCTTCGTAGATGGTAGCGAAGCTTTAGCGATGGTTCTATTGCTCGTAATACATGAATGTCGGATTGACCAAGGAACATTAGAGATAGGTCGAGCACGAGTTCACCATCGACAATCCGTTGCATCAGACGCGGACGCATGTTGACATAATCGGCGCCATACATGGCAATTGTGGAGAACTCGTTCGTGTCGAAGAAGCCGTTGTTCTTATGGACGACGATGGGACGGCTATGGTCGAGAACCTGGGTGGATTCATCGTTGAGACGGGTAATCCGATCACGAAGAGACTCATTGGCGTGGGTGTTCGGTTCGTTCTTTGGTACAGATCCGGGCGGCTTAGCTGAGAGAGCATGGTCGGCAGTGACAATCTTTGGAGAGTATTCCGCAAATGGGATTGGAACAAATACCTGAAATTAGAAATTAGTGCCAATTAGCGAAATTCGAATAAAATTTAAACTAACTTGAAAATGTCGAATCGAATTCAACCGTATTCTATCCAAAAATTCTCTCTGATAATCCGCATATGGCGACAACAACGCATAAACTGTTTGTTGGCCGTAATGGTCGATTGCCTCGTCCATCGCTGCCATCTCCACCATTAACGCGCTATTTGGCTTCAACACGAGCACTGCTGTTTCCATCTGCATCGATTTGCATCGCTTCTTCAACTCGATTAGATCGTTGCTCAATTGCCGGACGTTAAGTGAACTGATTCCTCGGACGGCAATTACCAGCCTCGTTCGTCGGTTATCAACACCCGAAATCGACAGCTTGCACATCCGTAAATGCCGCACCAGTAAGGCTCGCACCGGAATAACATGCTCTGCGGAACCGACTGGAATGACCAGTGTAACATCCGTGTCCTCTTTGACATACGGTACCTGTAACAACAAAATGTGATGAATGCAATGTGTTTGTAGTTTAGTCAAAAGGGCACTTACAGTAGGTACAAGTTGAGTGACATGAATTGGCCGACAAAGTACGACTCGTTCAGTCTCGACGACGTCATTGCCCTGATATTCGAGATCAACGACGTACTCCATGCCACGCATCGCATTAAACAACCGATAGCCATTACGCAGGCGGACAAAGTCGCCAGATTGCCTCACAGACGGCTCAATTAGCTTTCGAGCCGCGGTGACCACTTCCCGAATGTCAATGGCATCGTTCCCGACGAGTGGGTGCACATTTTGATGGGGCTCGATCTTGAAGATGTCTGTTTCGGTGAAGTACTCCCAGAACGGAACCTGGTACCGGTTCGGGGGTTTCATGGAAGGTGGCATTGCTTTTGGCCATGTCTTTCGCTTCGGAATTGTACTCGAAACTGCGTCCAAGTCCTTTGAAACCTGCTCAATTTCACGTTCTATCCTGGCTCGTTCGACATCGATGAAGTGGTCATGCAACGAGACGACATCCACGTCCGACAACAACTTTGACACGGTAATCGAGTCATTGAACCCGTGAGCAGTTGAAAAAAGCCCGATTCGATCATGGATGGCTGCGCCGGCCTCAGCGTTGTCATCGGTCCGCCACCATCGGAAGCCATCATCCTGTAAAACCATAACTATGTCACTGTGTTACGGACAATCACCCAGCCAAGAGGACGCCGAAAAAGGGGGAATGAAGAAGCCGCAAAAAATCTGGGAAAGGGCAAGGCAACTAACCTTGACACACGAGACATTTGCCGCTCGATGGAGACACATTTCAAAGGCCTTCTCATCGGAGTTGGCAACGATAGAAGTGCACACGTGACGTTGCCTAAAAGCACAGCCATTATACAAACAACCCTTCTTCAATCGGTCAGTTGAATGAAGAAAAAAAGAACCCACTGTATAAGGCTCCGAACAATGGGGTTGGACACCAAAATACCAGCAGAAAATACGCATTGATCGCGTTCATCAGGGATGCCATAGACGGAGGGGATGTGGAAGCTCTTCGAATTAACGAAATCCATCAAGCGAAAGGGGTTCACGTAAGTGCTGTCCGGTACGAACAGAAAAAAGTCGTAATTCTCGTGCATCGACTGCAAGAAGGAAAAAATCGTGTAAACAGAGCGTAAAAATGTAGATTTGTCAAAACCGAAACGGATGACGCGCTTGTCATCATCGTCGTCATTTTTAAGGGTTAAAACTAAAGAGGATCGAAAAAAATGTACGATACCTTGTTGAAAATTGTGTTGAGGATGTGCACGTGAGCATGCTGACCATCGGGCCGGTAGGGAGAGAGGTTTTCAGCGAGTGCACTCATGTCTACATCAATGCGCGATTGCTCGGCAAAAAGGTGAAGTCGAGGAACATGTTGGCCAATGGATGCGTTAAGAGCCACACTTAACGAGGATTGACCAAGTACAATCACAATCAGCTTCTCACGGATACCCAATTCCGTTGCTGCAAACCGGGACCGAACGAATTGACGCTAAAAATAGGGCGAGGTTGAAAAAATCTTGTTTTTGTTATCAATTTTGTGGATCAATTTCAACCACATTCCATAAAAATTCAATCTTTTCAAAAAAAAGAGACCGATAAAAGCAAACAAATCAACAAAACTGTCTGCAAAACTGCAAAAAATGGTCAGTTCTTTTTTTAAATGCGAACATCGAACACCCATGGCTTATAAAAGCATGAATCAGCGCATTTCTCGGCTAGTTCTCACAACATAAACAAGAAAAAACAAAAACTGACAGTAATCCAGAAAAAAACTAAACTAACCTTTGCATCGTCGTTATCATTAGAATTTACCCGGACCGTTGGCGATTTGAGAACATTAACTTTCCAAGACTCGCTATTATCAACAAATTGGTTGACAGATCGTTTAATGATACTGTGACACGCTTGATAGTACCCTTGGACACCCGACGGAAGCAAAGGGACAAGGCCCGCACTCGAGAACAGAATACTGGCTACGAGGCCGGCAATGAATCCCACGCCCAAAGGTGCAACCGAACGCGTTCCATAAAACATTGAACGCGGGGGGAGCCCTGGAAGAAGTTGCTTTAAAACAAGCATAAAATAGTTATACAATGAGTACGGAACCGATAAAAAAGGGAACTCGAGGAAGGATGCTGGACACGGCGAGGAATGTATTGAATGGATGGAATGGGAAGGGTCCGAGCACAGGGTTCGGGTGCCTAACCATTGGAATCAATTGCGCGGGTGGTGGTCGCTTGCGCAACGACCAATACCTGGTTCGGGGGTGGATTGGCGATGCAACAAGTCCGATCAAAAAAGTTAACTTTAAGCAGATGGGTGATGATGCGCCTACAAAATTTGACAAAATTGTCGAGACTTGAGGTCTCAAGACCGCTGCACATCCGCGCGAGAGCCAAGTTTTCGCTAATGCGGCAGCAATAAGAAATGTAAACACAGTAGAACAAGGACGTGTGCGATCGAGCACCAACCAGAGCCTCTCGGTACTTCCCCTCCTTCCTCTCTTCCCCAAAGGTCGCATATGGCCCACCGCGCATTGTTCTGGGGTCTTTGCCGCCTTCGCACGCCCCATCAGTGCCGATGAAATGTGACGGCGAAGGCGAGGACGCCACAGGGATACACTCGTGTACGCCAATGTCACGAACAACCCCCCACTTCCTGGGATATGGTCGAGACTGCCCGGGTCCGAGTGCCTTTGGCCGATCTTGTTATCCGTCCCATCCCCAGACGACATCGGAACATTCTGCGTGCAGGCAGTCCCGATTAGCCACGATAACCATTGCCTAGAGGGTAGACTGTCGCCATCACTTCCCCTTTTTCAAGTTAAAGAGCACGGACGGCGTCACAGACAGAAGCTATCCCGCCATTCCTTTACAGACTGTACTTGCGGCAAGGGCGGGGAAAAGCGAAAAAACCAACGGCGTTGTGAAATAGGATCGCTATCTGGGCGAGGATGGCAGAGCAGCGCAACCCCCAGACGACTGAATCATTCAAGTGGGAGACGGAACGCGGCGTTCGGGATCGGTGCATCCATGAATTAAAAAAACATTATTTCAGTTGTGTTAAGACAATGTCAATATAGGAATGGTTACAGGCGATTGCAGATGTGGATGGATGGATAGATGAGATGAACGCAAGAGAGGGCATAGTCGAGGACGAAGACAAACCGAACATCTTTGCACAACACGACAAGTTTCGGGCCTCGTGCCGATCGCGTCCTTGACATGCGCAAGATGAATAACGTTTGCAATCACGACTACTCGTTTCCTGCAGCTCTACCCCACCACAATTTTAATTCCACTAGAAAAAACAGGGGAAAGGTGATTTGAAATATGTTGGGAATTTGTATAATAAGGGTCAGTCAGGATGGTTTAAACTAAACTTCCGGAAATTGAGCAAAGTGCATCCAATGGAAAACCATAAATAACATCATGGGTTGAGAAAGTGGGAAAGTGGGACTTGCCGCGGACGAGGTACTCCAGCAAACGATAATTAGCTGGCAAATGAAGGAAAAAACCGAAGGAATGCTCCGCGCGGAACGACGCTGGGACTTACTAGCGAGGCATGCCGCCGTAGTCGATCATCATCACCGTCTGGGCTGCCTGCCAAGAGTACTTGTGCAAGTTGTTAAAGGTCATTTTGTAAAGGCCCCCCTTCTCGCTAACTTTTTCCACTGGACAACTGTTGCAGACATAAAAGAATGTGAGAACGAACATTGCGCCGTTCCAGGCAGACGACATGGCGACTCTGTTTCCGCCGCAATGCCTTTGATGACGACCTGTGGACGTCTTTTTGAGACAGATCGAAAAAAAACTGTGAAATGGCCCACCTGGGCGTTGGCACCTTGATTTGACAAGTGAAGTCCGTCAAACCAAAGAAAGACATAAACTAAACCGGAAAGACACATCAAATTGGTGTGAAATCACAACCTTAAAGTACGATTCACCCCCGCTGTAATGAAATTTAAGCGTTTTTTTAAACATAAACATCAGCCTTTTGAAAAAATGGCCACCATTGGAACCACAGCGAAAAAAAGTCTGATTGAAAACATCTGATAGTCTCTCCCGGGCATTGATCGATCCAATGAGAGCCACTTGTGTGTCTATCGTGTGAGTATATCTGCCATTTCGCCGTTAACGAGTCCCTCAAATCATGATTAATGACTTGAGCATGGAAGTCGCGACTTTGAAAAGTTGCTTGTTTGCGTCACACTACGAGGCTAACTAGTTTGTCTGTTTGTTAGCATGCTTGATCAAAGTTTAAAGTAGATTCAAATACTACAGAAAGTTTATTTTATTAACAGCTTTTAGTTACAAATCTCCACAAAATACAGAAAAAAACAAAACGTCCAAACAAGTTGGGGTTTAATAGATCTTCAAGTATTTCACGGCGATCTTGAACTCTCGCGCCTTGTACGGGTTCTGCGGGATGTTGTCGTAGAAGGACTGGCCCTTGCAATAGAACTTGTACATGAGGTATTTGGACACCACGCCGAGGGTATCATGCTCGACGCCACGGAAGTAGACTTTGTCACTGTAGGTGCCGTTCTCGCCCGTCAGGATCTCCTTGATGGTGCCACTCTGGAAAACGACATCGGCTTGCAGGACGAACTCATGACCATCGTTGCTGAGGAGCTTGACGTACTTGTGGGGGTACGGTTTGGCTGTAAAAAAAGGTATTAGTTTTTTGATTCAAACAAATGTCTAAAACTCAAAACAACTTACGAGCGTCGGCGGGAAGGATGGTCATAGTGCTTGAACAAGAGTTGTTTACCTGAAATTGGCATGATACAGTTGTCACCTTTAACATCAAAAAACCACACCGCCATTATGAAATAAAACAAAAACAGTTCTAACGCCCAATTAACAAAAAACTGATGACACGTAAGATGTTAAAATCCCCCCAAGCACCCTCTAATTACAGTAGTACTATGTCACTCCCGTTTAATGACAGCCAACCCAACCACCCCACGGGAGGTGGCATAAACCAAAAGTGAAACGGAAAGTATTCCATAACCGTCGAAGTGAAGACTGAAATCAATACCATAAAGTGGCAGGAGGAAGAATAATGTACTAGTAACCAACAGGGAATGGCTTGAGGTTTTAATGGGTGTGGCGTCGGCAAGCGTCAACCTGGATGGCCATAAACGGCATCGCATAGGTTGTAGTGGGCGTGTTTACTAAGAGTAAAGTGGTACTGATGTTAAGGGCTTATAAATTAACCTGTTGACTGACGTTTAATAATAAAAAGTTGTGTGGGGCAAAGGTTATTAGAGTAATTGGAGGTTCTGGGTATAGACAACAGGTTATACAACTAGCATAAGGCTGTCAATTACGGGGATATGTGGCATTGGCAAAACAGAACTGATAAAACTGGCAAAGTCATAACTCGAAAAATAAACAAAACAACATATACATTGAATGGGTCTTCCCTCGTAGATCACTGAATGGTCCTCCAGACTGATGAAAGCATCCCATTCATGACGTTGGTTGCAACAACAACAACGACTTTGGAACCGTCAGAAAGCACAGCCTGCAGAGCTAGACGTGACTATTTGTGGGAGAAAGGAGTGAAGCCGCTCAAAGGTTAGACCCCATTAATGTAGTGCATATGCCTCAGAAGTGTAGGCGGTCTCGGCGACGTGGACTCATCATCCACGTCGTTATGAGAAGTCGGGGGCGTGAACTACGTGTTAAAACCAAAATTGAACTATCGGTGCAGCACAACATTCAAGGCGGACCTATTAGCATCACAAGACTTGGAATTTCGTCTTCATACAAGCATCTGTCGACGACAGAAGGGGAAACCCGACAAACGATCGCAGCCGCAAACGGCCTTTCGGGCATCCTTTTCAACTTTTTTATAGGCACAAGTGCAAATTAGATTAAGTCTTGGTAAATAGAACATCAACCAATGCAGATCTAAAAAATTGGAAGCGTAAGTGAGCTCAACTTGATTACTGTAGCGGCTACAGTCCCCAAATATTTCAAACACAGCATAAAGAGAGTAAAATTTTACAACTACGCTCAAAATAAAAGTTTACAATCATTTTACGAAACGTCTTGTTTGACGTAACGACTGTGAATGCTTGCCAAAAATATTGTTGGAAACAGGGATTACGGTATGTCGTGATAAAGTTGAAAAAGTGCACGCAAAATAGTCAAAAAGTGGTAAAGTTCATCATTAACAGCCATCATAAACTCGAAATAACCTGACGCTTATTGAAATTTATAGACCACAAAAATCTTCAGACTTAATAAAACCGTCTTTTCAAAGCCGAAAGCCCGAAGCCGCCTCGACACCGAGCAAACTGTGCGTGCAAGCTGCGCCAGTGCAACACGACTGCAAAATGACTTTCTCGTGTGCATCGTCAGCGCCGACATCCACGCTGCCCATGGCGGTTTCTGCAGCTCGGCAACTTGTTTCGATTTATTAGCAACACTTTTGACATCCATCTCCGACGTCATTGCCATGGGTTCGATAAATGTACAGCCACCAGCGGCGTTGCGAAACTTGACTGAGGTGTTTATTTACTTGCGCAACAACAAGCACCAGAATCGCGGTTTTCTGAATGAAGGCTACGACGAATCCAAAGGTAAGCACATACATAACTTGGCTAAAGAGATGTTCTAACAATTGGACTCGTTTCAGATGAGAAATTCACGCTGATAAACCTAGACAATGACAAAGTCGTCGCCGCATCCGTGCAACCTCCCAGCTGGGTCAACGTTATTGACGAAATTTCCTTCGAGTTGGAGAAGATTCAATCCCGAATGAAGAATCTGTTTGACCTACAACAGAAGCATCTCAAGAGGCCGGATTTCAGTGAGGAAGGAGCTTTCCAGGAGCAGGACAAGATCAAGGACTTGACTGAGGAACTTACCAATATTTTCAATCATGTGCGGCGGCTAATTCGGTTAGTTTGATTGATTTATATATATTTTTCACCGCTATGACAACTATTCACTTATAGACTTCTCCAAGAAGCCGACTCGAACGTTCGACCAAAATTAAATCAACTCCGAGAGAATGTTACGGCGTCCTTTTTACTGTCATTGAACAACTTGTTGAATGACTTCCGTACACATCAAAGCTCCTACGTTCGGCAAATTGACGCAAGGAAGAAGAATGTTGACTCCTTTTTAATAGCAACTGAATCTAATACCGGTGCTTTCGATGTATTTAACGATCTCCAAGGCGACCAAAGTGAGGAGCTTACGATCGATCAGCTTCAAGCCATCGTCGAGAATGAAAGTATGGTCAGGGAGCGCGAGAGAGAGGTTTGTTTCGACTTTTACAACTTTTGAAACAAAACTAACAATAAGCCAATTGCAGGTCATCAAAATCAGCAAATCCATACTCGAATTGAACACATTATTCAAAGATCTCGCTTCACTAGTCATGGACCAAGGGTCTATCTTGGATCGCATTGATTACAACGTCGAAACATCTGTGATCAAGATCAAATCTGCATATCAGAATGTGCAAAAAGCAGAAAGATATCAGCGTAACAAAAAGATGCATTTTATTTTAATTCTTGCTGGCATAGCTTTATTTTTATTGTTGCTGCTTATCGCCTCGAAATTTTAATTTATTTTACATTTTGCCATAACCGAGTAAAGGATGAATTGTAATTGAGTTTGTGATTGATTAAAGGCGTTTTTATCGCTTGTGATACCGATTTGAAACTTGATTTGACTTTGCTCTATAGTTGTTTTTAGCCATGGAAGAGTCTTTGAATAACAACAATCTTCTCTACCTGTCCATCGCCTTTCTAGGTGGCATCTTCGCCCTCATTGGCGGTTTGGTCTACAAGCTGTACAGCAATGAGAAGCAGGCTCAACTTCGGGCTGAAGCTGTTCGGGAGATGATAGATGGTGAAGAGGAGGGTGAAGGTGGGTTGCTTTTACACTTCTTTTTTATTGAATTGACCATTTTGTCATTCAGACCGTGGTCTCCGTCGCCGCCGTGTCCAAAACCAAACTGCTGATGACGACGAAGATGGCCCTCAAATAGACCTCCCAGAATTCAACAAAGGCAAGAAGATCGGTACCAAGAAGTTGGCCAAACTCGAAGCCAAGGCTGCCGCCCGAGCTGCTCGTGAAGAGATGTTGATCGAGCGTGAGGAGCAGAAGCAAGCCGAAGCTGAGCGTGAAGCTGAATTGGAGAAGGTCCGTCAACAGGAAGCGAAGGAGGAAGCCGTTCGAGCCGAAGAGGAGCGTCTTGCTCGTGAAGCCAAGGAAAAGCGGGAGTTGGAAGAGTATCTCAAGGTTTGTCGACAATCTACATCACTAGATCCATCTAAATCAACCAATTCCAGATGAAAGCAGCCTTCTCCGTCGAAGAAGAGGGCGAAGACGCCAAGACCGAAGAAGAGGAACAAAACCTCATCGAGAACTTCCTCAATTTCGTCCGTGAATCCAAGGTCGTCAATGTCGATGAACTCGCTTCCCGTTTCCGCATGGACGTCGAAACGACCGTCGCCAAGCTCAAGTACTTCATCGAAGAAGAAACCCTGACCGGAGTCCTCGACGATCGCGGCAAATTCATCTACATTTCCGAGGAAGAGCTCGCTGCCGTCGCCCGTTTCATCAATCAGCGTGGTCGTATCAGTCTCTCCGATCTTGCCAACTACAGCAACAAGCTTGTTTCGTTTGAGTCCCAGATTGCTGCCTAATCTACACGTAGCTATGAGATAGCCATTTCCAATTTTGATGCGTTTTCTTCTTCCCCTGTTTAATTTCGGTGAAGAAATAAATATTTATTTATTTTGTCTGGTTTGCCTTGCTTGGTTAGAGCGGTTTGATGGAAATGAAATGATTGGAACTTTACGAATGTCTCAAAAAGACCACTGTCAACCCATTTCGTAATGACCCCGGAAGTATCCCGTCACGACTCGCTCGGTCACTGGTTTATTGCATGCCTGGAGGCAATGCCGCCGTCCTCAATGACGTCAACAACGACGAGGACGGTGCGCATGAGGGCACGAGAGGAGTGTTGACTGAAAGTTACTCCACGTTCATTGCGTTGTGTCCTCAAGGCAGCGTGCGCGTTCGTCCGCGGACGGAGGCATTTTGGCTCGCGCGCTCCTTTGACTCAAGTTGGAGGAATGCGTCCGTTCGTATCTTTCGTTCTTTTCCACACTGGTTGCAGCCGTCCTCGTCGTTGATGTTATGGTTGACGGGCCGCGGTTTTTTTGATACGTTTTTTGAAGGTTTTCGACCACGTCCTACCCGGTGGATAGCATCTGGCTGCTTCGACCTTTTCCACTACATCCGTCCAAGCTAGCTTATGATTACAATGCTCCCAGTCGGCTGGGCGATCGACTGCCATCGGCGGCGTTCGCGCTCGTTTTCGTTCCTTTCCCTTGCCTTGCCGCAAGTCTCATCGATCGATTTCCCTCGTTTTTTGTTTCTTTTCCTTTTCCATTTTCTTCCCTTTCTTTTGCCCTTTCCCTCCTCGCGATTATATACATTTACACAGCCTTTCTTTTGTAATCTTTTCTAATCACTTTACTCAATTCCATCTCAATTTCAGCGCACACTTTCTTGACACAATCATCATGAGCGGAGGCCGCGATCTTCACAGTGTCCAGCAGGCTCGCGAGTTGATCGACCAGCTCCGCCGAGAGAATTCGTACAAACGAGAACACATAAGTCAATGCGCCAATGATTTGATCAGGTAAGCTAACATTTGACTTTTTTCACGTTTTTGAGTCATTTTTATATATAATCTTTGCAGATACTGCCAAGACTACCAGCGGGAGGACTACCTCATTGCCGGTTTTGCCACGGACAAGCTCAACCCGTACCGTCCCAAGAACAACTTCCAGTGTCAGCTGCTCTAATCTATCGACTAACCTAGTCCATCTACTCTGTCAATCCCCTCACTGACTGTCCACGTAACTCACTTTTCTGTATTTTCGGCTGATTAATTGCCGTCTTGTGTATACACAGTGCATAAAAAGGGTGCATTTTTTGTCAGGTTGTTAAGAAACACTTGTATATAAACTCGAAAGCTAGTTTGAGTTGATTTGGGGATGGCTTATGCGCAGATAGGTGATCTGACGGGAAGGCTGGGGCTATGTGAGGGCTGTTTTAGGCATTTTGACGTAATAAGGCCAACGTATGGGTCGGCTAATAGTAGCAGCTACCAAAAGAAGCGACACGGGTTGCACTTTAAAAGGCCACGAGGCTCATATTTACATTGAAGGCTAATTTATTTTACACTGGCTAAACATGAGACTACATTTTAGCTACAATTACAAAGATAACGAAGAATCAGTGCTTGTTCTGTTTGCGTTCATGTTCTTTTTCCCATTTGGCTTCTTCACGGAGGAATGCTTCGGCGTCGAATTCGGACTGAAAACGATGAATATGAATTGTTGTTTGAAAATGAAATGGAAACGTCAAAAAGCTTACCCCTTTGTCGTCATGAGTCTCAGTTGCGCCCGTTCCCTCCTCCTGAATAGCCGCGGCGGTCTCCTTATCAGCAGCTTCTTTCACAGTCTTGAGGAAAGCTCGTTCAGTGATGTTAGTCTCGGCCAGGATTACCTTTTTGATACGGTCAAGGATACGATTTTGATGGTCAAGTACGGCTGAAGTTGCACGAGCAGTCAGGGCTTCGATAAGTTTCGTCTTTTCGGCCTGTTTCTCGGGAAACTTGTAAGGACGGCCTTCGACGATCGCACGTACCTGAAATGTCGATGTTAGCCGGTCTGGGTAAAGCAACAGTGACAAACGACTTACGGTGGCACGGATTGTATCTTCAGGTTTGGCAGGGGGCATGATTGGAGAGTGAGATCAAACAGCGTGTTTTGATGTACGCGAGAAACTGGAGAGCAGGAAACCAAATTGATGCGTGACAGCGCGAGCTAATTGAAAGCATAAATCAAACAAGAGGCAATTTACATACCAATCAAAAACCGCAAAAAAGTGCGTTCAGCGTGACCGTTTTTGGATATTCCCACGTGGCGCACCACTTCAAACTTGTATTTGTAATGATTTCAAAGTCAATAATTATGAAATAAGCAACAAAATATTCATTATTTTATTCAAACAAAAGCATTTATAACTGGCACCACAAAAATTTTAGCCAAAACGAGATAAATCAGTTTAATACAACAAGATTCCACTAAAAGACTCGTAAAATAGTTTAAAAAAGATCAATCATATATTGTGGCAGGTGTTGGAGTGACGCGCGATGACCGAAACAATAGATCAGTCTGGGACTTATCGATATCCTGTAAAATGCCAGTTTATAAATAAAATCAGGTAGAACTAAACTTACAAGAGACTGTATTGGGGAGTTTATCCGTTGAAACTGAAGATACCACCACGTCCGCGTCCTCGTCCTCGACCTCGACCACGGTAGGCTTGGCCACGGGAGTGTTGGGCAGGGGTGTCACGATTAGTGCCGTAGTACGCGTGGGGATGGGTATTGGTGTTTCTGGGGCTGGTGTTGCTGTTGTCCCAACCGACGAACCGTACCATGGCGCCATATGGAAGGGCGTCATTCCTGTTGACGTGGGAGGCTGATGCCTTGAGACCATTAAATGAGCCAGGGTAGTGAAAGCATCCAAAAACGCCTCCACTCTGATGGTAGCATTCCTCTTCGTCGTCCTTCTTGTTGTAGCCGTTGACACCGGCGATCTTGCTGCCACCATCACGACCATATGAAGGGTTTGATCGGACTTTTCCGCGGTCGCCTGTAACTTACACATAACGTGATACAGTGTTCATGAAAAGAGAAGTGCAATGCATATTAATAAGATTATATAATCATGAAGGTTTGGAGAAAGGGTGTCAATTAAAAAACTTGCGGATATGCATTGATCCGTGTTTGGTTTAGAAAGATCCAACATCCGATACGACGGTTTCCTCTAAGAGGTGCAAAGCCAAGTCAATATTTTGTGAAATAACTTACTGTTGTTGACGCTGGAAAAACGCGTATTCCTGGACGGGGGATTTCGACGGGCATTGGCGTTGCTGAGGTGCTGGGTAGGGTTGTAGAGGCTGTTCTGGCCGCCAGAGATAGCGCTCCCTCGGTGAAGGCCAGCTCCGCGTCGGATGAAGAAGGAACCTTGACCACGAGAGCTGGCACCACGTTGTCGGCTTGACCATGACTTAGCCGGAGGAGACACTGGCTTTGAGCCTGGCGTATCGACCATTAGTTTGATCTGCCGCTGGACCGCGTTGTTGTTGCGGTTGCCCAGGTCGGTCATGATCGAATCACCGCCGCCGAATCGGCACCCCATTTGATGCAGCATTTCTCGGAGTGAGCTGCCCGGAGGGATGTAATGAGAGACGTCGTCGACACCGAAATCTCTGAAAAATTTCATATATTTTTACGAAATAAAAAAAATTATAACGATAATCTTACCGCAACTGGTTGATGAGATCGCCCAAGTGGATATATGACTTGCCTTCACCCTGATTCAGATTCAGCAAAGCTCGAATCTGAGCGCGGAAAATGTCTATCGATGTCATAGCAAGCGCGAACAAGAGGAGGTGCTGTAACAAAACGAAGACAGTGAATGAGCTCGTAAATGATGAAACGAAAAAACCCAAAAAAAAATTTGCAATTTGAACGTTTCGTCAAGTCAAAAACACTGTTATTCCAATAAACCTGTCAAGATTCTCATTTGACGAGCGAGACTGGTGTTATGCATGCTAATTTTTCTGCATTTTTAAGTCGTGTGCGTAATTCGTTTATTTAGAATACATAGCAGTAACTCCATTAATATAAAAAATGTGAAAGAAAAAAAAAAAAAAAGCTCAAAAGCGTCAAAGTCTTTTTCTGTTCTTCATCGGTGGTGTACTCGACGAGAGCCTTCAAAACGTGGGACTTGACCGGAGCACAGATGTCGACGTAGTGCGTCAAGGCGGTTTGGTACGAGCACGGGCAAGGGAAGGGGTGGCGTTTCGAAGACTCCTCGTCGGTGTTGATAAGCTTGAAGACGACGCTGAGATCGATTTCGATCAGCTTGCCAAGACGCTCAACGAGGGTGGAATCATTGGTCGGGAAGACAGCCAAGTGATCGCCGGCTTCGTAACGAATGTGAGAGCCTTCCAGGCTGAATTCAATGTGCTTGCAGTTACGCTCCGAGGCTGGGGTGTGGAGTTCCGAGTGGGCGACGACCTTTGAGAGGAAGGGGTTCTTCTGATCGAAGGGACTGAAAAAAAGTGACTACTAACCTCATTCACCCAAACAACAACAAAACTCACGGTCGCTGCTTCTCGAAAGCGCCAATACGGCCATACTCGCCCTTGAAAACAGCAGCCGCCGGATCCTCGACGATTTCCAGACGGTATTGACGGTCCGAACTGCCGTCATTGCTCAACTCCCATCCGAAGGTAGCGGCCAGGGACGGCAAGAAGCCCTCACGCCAACGCATGAAGTCCTCCTCGAGGTTGGCATCGTCATCACCGAGACCGATTTCGTAGACACGGGTGGCACCAAGCTCCTCCAGACGGCTGTCAAAGACCTTTCCGACGGCATTGAAGTGTTCGTAGGTCTTATTTCCGAGGGCGAAGACGGCGTATTTGACTCCACTGAGATCGATTTCACTGTTAGTGACGTGCTCGTACAAGGCTTGCGCGTTATCGGTAGGATCGTCTTCGCCGTAGGTCGCGACGCAGAGGATAAGCAGAGGGTCTTCAATCTTCGTGATCTTCTCAAAGTCCTCGACGTCGATTTCCTCGGGGTCCATGACGAGAGCCTTTTTGCCGTAGCGAACGAGATCCTTGGCGAGACGACCGGCGACTTCTTCAGCTGTACCGGTTTGGGATCCGAAGAGGATTAGCACCTGAAAGAAGGGCCGATTAGCAATGAAAACGGTTAATTATATACATTTACACAGTCTTCCTTTTGTAATGTTTTCTAATAACTTTACTGAATTCCACCTCAATTTCAGCGCACACTTTCTTGACACAATAATCATGAGCGGGGGCCGCGATCTTCACAGTGTCCAGCAGGCTCGCGAGTTGATCGACCAGCTCCGCCGAGAGAGTTCGTACAAACGAGAATATATTTACATTGAAGGCTAATTTATTTTACACTGGCTAAACATGAGACTACATTTTAGCTACAATTACAAAGATAACGAAGAATCAGTGCTTGTTCTGTTTGCGTTCATGTTCTTTTTCCCATTTGGCTTCTTCACGGAGGAATGCTTCAGCGTCGAATTCGGACTAAAAACAACGAATTGTTGTTTGGAAATGATGAAAACGTCAAAAAGCTTACGACAATGATCTTGTCCGCGTCCGCGGTTTTGCTGGTCACGGAAACGGAAGGCCGGATAAATGCCACCATCATACTTCCGGGCACACCAACCCTGAGTACGGTCATTCTGGCGATGGAGGTCGTTGCACCTTCGCGCGGTCCGGTCGCTGCGAATTGGCTGACTTGGTGGGCGCTGTGCGTTGTTGATGCCGCCGTAGCCGACAAACCGCCCTGGAGCGCCATAGGGAAGTCGGACCTTTTGGACAACCTGGATGGCGTCAAAGCGTCCAATTTGATGGAAACACGGAAAGAATCCACCGCTCTGATGGTAGCAGTTTTCTTCCTTCGGGGTGTTTTTGGCGCGGTGGTCCTTGGTGGCACGAGTAGCATCTTAAATGAATTTTAATATAACTTCTTTCAATGCAAAAACATGTTGAATAGATTATATAATCAGTAATTTAGACAACGGATATTAGTTGAAAAACTTGCGGATAAATGTTCCGCGTTTGGTAAAGAATATCCGTGCTCCGAATCTTACTGTTTCCCTCTAATAAGCGCAAATTAACGTCAAAAATGACTTACTCTGAACAACACTCAAACGAGGGCGGCTCCAGGACGGAGGATTCGAAGTAGTTCTGTTCACGGTTTGATGGCGGTTGGTGGGGATTTTGTTGATGAAGTCGCGGCGGCCAATAACCTTACAGCCACGGCTGGATTCACCATTCGCGTTCGGGCTGTTGTGGGTGGGGGAAGTCGTCGGCTTAGAACCAGGCGTTCGCAGCATCAGGTCAACTTGTCGGCGGACTGCTGCATTGCCTTGATCGCCAGAAGACGTCAAAATATGCCCACCTTCGTCGAACTCGCATCCGAAGTTTGTGAGTAAGCCTTGGAGGCTGTTCCCCGGCAGAACATGCTTTGAAACGTCTTCAAAGCCAAACTCCCTGTAAATTGATACAGTTTTTTTGCGAAATCAAAAAAAGAAACAAAAATATAATCTAACCTCATGGTGGACAGAAACCCCCTCAAACTGATCCGAGTTTCGCCATTTCCGCGGAGGTAGTTCAAGGTACATTGGACTTGATCCTGTACCCGTTCTTCGTACGCGGTGGCAGAGAGGGGAGACATTGACAGGAGCGTTCTACAAGATCTGAAATGACGAAACTGAGTGAGTGAAATTATTTAATGACGAAACCAATGAACCCAAAAAAAGTTGCAATTTGGACGTTTTGCCAAGCAAAAAACACTGTTTTCATTAAAACTGTCAAGATTTCCATTTGAGGAGTGATGTGATTATTATTCATGCTAATTTTTCTGCGCTGTAAAACTGTGTACGTCGTTTTGTTTATTTATGATACATCGCAACAACCCCATGAATATAAAAATGTGAAAGAAAAACAAATTGCGAGTATTTCTGCTGAAAAGGTCATCAGCTAATTGAGATCTTCAAAATAAACGCCATAACTCACCAATCCCTCCTCGCTAGCACTGCTCAAAAGCGTCAAAGTCTTCTTCTGCTCCTCATCGGTGGTGTATTCGACGAGAGCCTTCAAAACGTGAGACTTGACCGGAGCACAGATGTCGACGTAGTGCGTCAAGGCGGTTTGGTACGAGCACGGGCAAGGGAAGGGGTGGCGTTTCGAAGACTCCTCGTCGGTGTTGATAAGCTTGAAGACGACGCTGAGATCGATTTCGATCAGCTTGCCAAGACGCTCAACGAGGGTGGAATCATTGGTCGGGAAGACAGCCAAGTGATCGCCGGCTTCGTAACGAATGTGAGAGCCTTCCAGGCTGAATTCAATGTGCTTGCAGTTACGCTCCGAGGCTGGGGTGTGGAGTTCCGAGTGGGCGACGACCTTTGAGAGGAAGGGGTTCTTCTGATCGAAGGGACTGAAAAAGGCTATCTATTAACCTCATTTAACGCAAAAAACAACAAAAACTCACGGTCGCTGCTTTTCGAAAGCGCCAATGCGGCCATACTCGCCCTTGAAAACGGCAGCCGCCGGATCCTCGACGACTTCCAGGCGGTATTGACGGTCCGAACTGCCGTCATTGCTCAACTCCCAACCGAAGGTAGCGGCCAGGGACGGCAAGAAGCCCTCGCGCCAACGCATGAAGTCCTCCTCGAGGTTGGCATCGTCATCACCGAGACCGATTTCGTAGACACGGGTGGCACCAAGCTCCTCCAGACGGCTGTCAAAGACCTTTCCGACGGCATTGAAGTGTTCGTAGGTCTTATTTCCGAGGGCGAAGACGGCGTATTTGACTCCATTGAGATCGATTTCACTGTTAGTGACGTGCTCGTACAAGGCTTGCGCGTTATCGGTAGGATCGCCTTCGCCGTAGGTTGCGACGCAAAGGATAAGCAGAGGGTATCAAAAAGGTAACCCGCTAGGATTACCTTTTTGATACGGTCAAGAATGCGATTTTGATGGTCAAGTACGGCTGAAGTGGCACGAGCAGTCAGGGCTTCGATAAGTTTCGTCTTTTCGGCCTGTTTCTCGGGAAATTTGTAAGGACGGCCTTCGACGATCGCACGTACCTGAAACGTCGATGTTAGCCGGTTTGAGTGAAGCTTAAACGACAAATGACTTACGGTGGCACGGATGGCATCTTCGGGTTTGGCAGGGGGCATGATTTGAGGGTCAGATCAAACAGCGTGTTTTGACGTGCGCGACAAACAGGAAAGCAGAAAACAGAATTGGTGCGTGACAGCGCGAGCTTATTAGAAGCATATATCAAATAAGAGACAATTTACATACCGATCAAAGCCCGCAAAACATAGTGCGTTCAACGCGACCGTTTTTGGATATTCCCACGCGGCCACTTCAAACTTGTTTTTGTAATGATTTCAAAGTCAATAATTATGAAATAGGCAACAAACGATTCATTATAATCTTTATCATCAGGCAAAATAACTGGGAGCAAACAACTTTGAGTTATACCGACATGATACCATTCTTATCATCAATTCTTACAGAATGTTTAAAGAAGGAACAATAATGCGGAATGTGAGTATCTTAGGGTAAAACCAAAGGATAAAGGCATACACAAACAAAGCAGGGACTAAATTAAAAAAACTACGACTCAATTTGATTATTAGATATAAAAATTTTAGTAACAGACGATGCATACTTGGGAATTCTTATTACCCGCTCAATGAAGATAGTGTTCGTGGACAGGAAGCACAGTTGGACGCATCGGTCTCGGATTTTAGAGGTTTTCTGTAAAATACAAGTAAATAAGTACACCCGGACAAATTTAAACTTACACGAACTTCGTATGATCGGCAATTCATGCCTCAAAAAGCACCGCGGCCACGGTTACGGTTGCGGTAGGTGGGGGTGCCACGACTCCCATATTGCAAGTGGCATCGCGGATTGGGATCCTCGCGCCGACGCTGGACTATGCTGTAGCCTTCGTAGCCAACGAAGTGCGAAGGTGCACCGTAGGGCGGACGAGTATCAACTGTATCAGCAACGCCGTGGGAGGGAGAGGTGTCGCTGTCGAAACCAAGCTCGTGGAAACACTGGAATGCACCCCCACGTTGGTGATAACAATAGCAGTCTTCGTCGTCATTCATCTGGGTATTGCTGCCACAACCGTCGCCACGATTGGTGTTGTGGAAGTTGGCTTCTCCACGCTGTAGAGGTCGCTGCGTATCGAGGCTCTCTGAAAGTCATACAACCCGTAATACTTCTTTGAAAGAAAAAGTGCAATGCATATTGATCAAATTATATATAATTAGTGATTATCGGAGAAAGGAATCAGTTGAAAAGCTTGCTAATATGCGTTGTTCCGCGTTCAGTTTAGAAATATATATTCTCCGAAACGATGTTTTCCTCAAAGAGGTCCAGGTTAATTCATAGTGAAACGACTTACTGTTGTAACTGCCACGAGCACTTTTCCAGGACGGTGTGAATCCGTTGGAACGGGTGAGGGTGTTGTTGTTGTTGTTGTTGTTGATGCCGTTTTGGCGGCTCGAGTATCCGCTTTGACGGCCGTGACCAGTCCCGCGAACAAAGCCAACGGAATGGTGGCCTTGGCTACGATGGCGCGTGCCAATGTTGGACGGTCCGCCGACGAAACCGCCACCACGCTGTCCGTGTTTCGTCCCACCACGCTGTCCGTGTTTCGTCATCGTTGGAGGCGTCATCGGTTTCGAACCCGGCGTAGCCTGCATCAACATGATCTGTCGACTGACGGCAGCGTTTGCGGGGCCTTCCGAGGCAGTGAGAACGAAGTCGATGCCATCAAACTTGCAGCCATAGCTTTCCAGCAAGCCTCGAAGGCTGCCATCAGAATTCGCAGGCTTTAGAAGGTCGCCGAACCCCAGATCTCTAAAAGTTAATAGCTTTTTTTTGCAAAATAAAAATGTAAAAGGGAAAATATAATCTTACCTCAAATCGACAAGAAGGTCTTTGACGTGTATTCGGGTTTCGTTGTTTCCCAAGTGATAGTTCAACACGGTTTTGATGGCATCCCGCGCAACTTGACCCGACGACATTCTGAAGCTGATCAAATTGTAAGACCGAAGAAAAAGTAAACAGCGACCGAACAAAAAATAAACAGCGACCAAACTGAAATGGTTAATGAAACTCAATTGAAAATCGCACAACATTTGCATTTCGAACGTTTCGCCAAGTCAAAAATACTGTTTTTCCCTTAAAACTGTCAAGCTTCCCATTCGAAGAGCGAGACTGTTACATGCTAATTCTTTTGCAGTATTAAATTGTGTTCGTAATTTGTTTATTTAGAATACATAACAGTAACCCCATTGATAAAAAATGTGAAAGAAAAATGACCAAAGTTGAACAAAGTGAAAGTGCACAAGATTAAAAATAACACCAATTAACAATAAAAATGACATGATTAATACTGAGATCAGTCAAAACGTCACTCAAAATAATTATGACCAGACATCAGCTTGGTAACGACGCATGCGTTCGAGTTGTTTGAACTGCGTCTGTGCAGCGTCGGCTTCAACGCCACCCAATTCGACGAACATCTTCAGGAAAGTGTTCTGAACGTCACGGGCCATGTTGCGAGCATCACCACACACGTAGATGTTAGCGTTCTGGTTTTGGATGAGGTCGAAGATGCGTTCACGGTTCTCCCATAGCAAGTCTTGTACGTAGACCTTCTTGTCAGTGTATCGCGAGAAGGCCACATGCAAGTCGGTGATGATGCCGTCGGACTTGTACTGTTCGAGCTCGTCTTTGTAGATGTAGTCCTTTTCGGGGGTGCGGCAACCGAAGAAGAGTACGATGTCGCCGATTTCTTTGCCTGGAATGACAAAGTTAGTCATTTGTTGAAAACTAATGCAGGAAAACAAACCTTGAGACTTCTGATGGGCCTTCTCCTGAAGGAATCCACGGAACGGAGCCAAACCGGTGCCAGGGCCGATGCAGATGATGGGCGTCATGGTGCGATGAGGCAGACGCATCGTCGATTTGCGAACGAAGATTGGCGAAGGAGATCCGATGCTCAAGCCATTCAAATAGTTGGTGCACACACCCTTGATGAGGCGATCACCAATGTTGTATTTGGTGATAACGGCAGTGATGGAAACATTGGTACCGTCATGCTTCGGCGACGACGAGATACTGTAGTAACGGGCTTGCAAACGGGGAAGCAACTCGAGCAGGTAGTCGATTGGCGGCTTGCAGGTGTTGAAGTACTCGAGGATGTCGACGATGCTGCGGCGTTCCTTGCCAACAAATTGCGAGTATTTCTGCTGAAAAGGTCATCAAGTTATTGTCAGCCCTTAGAATAGTCGCCAAAACTCACCAATCCCTCCTCGCTAGCACTGCTCAAAAGCGTCAACGTCTTCTTCTGCTCCTCATCGGTGGTGTATTCGACGAGAGCCTTCAAAACGTGAGACTTGACCGGAGCACAGATGTCGACGTAGTGAGTCAAGGCGGTTTGGTACGAGCACGGGCATGGGAAGGGGTGGCGCTTTGAAGATTCCTCGTCGGTGTTGATAAGCTTGAAGACGACGCTGAGATCAATTTCGATCAGCTTGCCAAGACGCTCAACGAGGGTGGAATCATTGGTCGGGAAGACAGCCAAGTGATCGCCGGCTTCGTAACGGATGTGAGAGCCTTCCAGGCTGAATTCAATGTGCTTGCAGTTACGCTCCGAGGCTGGGGTGTGGAGTTCCGAGTGGGCGACGACCTTTGAGAGGAAGGGGTTCTTCTGATCGAAGGGACTGAAAAAGGCTATCTATTAACCTCATTCAACGCAAAAAACAACAAAACTCACGGTCGCTGCTTCTCGAAAGCGCCAATGCGGCCATACTCGCCCTTGAAAACGGCAGCCGCCGGATCCTCGACAACTTCCAGGCGGTATTGACGGTCCGAACTGCCGTCATTGCTCAACTCCCATCCGAAGGTAGCGGCCAGGGACGGCAAGAAGCCTTCGCGCCAACGCATGAAGTCCTCTTCGAGGTTGGCATCGTCATCTCCGAGACCGATTTCGTAGACACGGGTGGCACCAAGCTCCTCCAGACGGCTGTCAAAGACCTTTCCGACGGCATTGAAGTGTTCGTAGGTCTTGTTTCCGAGGGCGAAGACGGCGTATTTGACTCCATTGAGATCGATTTCACTGTTAGTGACGTGCTCGTACAAGGCTTGCGCGTTATCGGTAGGATCGCCTTCGCCGTAGGTCGCGACGCAGAGGATAAGCAGAGGGTCTTCAATCTTCGTGATCTTCTCAAAGTCCTCAACATCGATTTCCTCGGGGTCCATGACGAGAGCCTTTTTGCCGTAGCGAACGAGATCCTTGGCGAGACGACCAGCGACTTCTTCAGCTGTACCGGTTTGAGATCCGAAGAGGATTAGCACCTGAAAGAAGGGCCGATTAGCAATTAAAATGGCTGAATTCAAAGAAAGGCCTTCATACCTGACGCTTTTCGGCAATCATCCTGCTAACAAACGAGCTATCCGTCTTCGATTCAGTCGTGTTCTGCTGAACCGGCACCATGCCCGTCGGCATCTTTGCCGCCGGCTCCGACTGGTACTTGAAGAAGAAGTACAGCCCGATGGCACCGATGATCGTCACAACGACGAGATCCGTCGTGTCGAATGAATTGAGAAGGAAATCCATCTCGACAAATCCTGTAAAAATTAGACTTATTGAGTTACTTCCAACACTTCTAGCCTTAATCTCGACTATGTGTGAACACAAAGGTTGACCGACCACGCATGAAAAGAGGAACTCGCGACCTTGAAGACTGCGTGTATAAAGGAAAAAAGAATTGATCAAGTCCTTGCATTTGGTTCTCGCCTGCGTGACGAATATACTACAGGTTCATGCGAGAGCGCGATAACAGAAACAAAGTCAAGAAGTGACTGCCGACGGCTTACCTCGTCTAGTCGAGGGAGAACAAATTGGGAAACGGGTCTGGATAAACTACACTCTACGTGATCTTTACCATAAAAACGCGTTCAACTGACATCAGCAACAGGAAGGCGAATGATTAAAAGAAGGCCAATGAAAAAATGTCAATACAAAACATCAGCTGTAAACCGTTCTGACCCGAGGCATATCAAATTTACAAGACTACAGGTCTGAACAATCAGAAGAACAAATTAAGTATGCCCTAGCACTCTCGTGATAGATAGGTACCTCTAGGCCCGTTTCATCAGACGTGCATTCACAATTTAGACTGATGAATTCCCACCTACTTGTATCGAAATAACTTGATAATGATTGGAGTTAAAGTGACATGCACCAATGAAAACGTAGAGAAACCCCCCCAGACAGATCAGCGGTTACAACAAACACACAAGAAAGCACGACATGGCTATACTGACGCTGTGATGTGACTTGGAAAACGACTGGAGTTGGGAAGGATGGGAAATGTAGACTGACTGAAACTACAAAACTTGGTTTCTAAATAGGCACAGCGTTGACAGACAGTGATTGAAAAAGTGGAATATTAAATCATAGGAATCATATGAGGGTCGAGGGGGCGGTCCGGCACTCGTCTGTGAGAAAATTGGACAAATTGGTGAGTGAAAACAAAATTTGATTAAAGTTTAAAGTTGACCGACTGATTGAATAAATGTTTAACTTAATAAACGACGGTAAAAGGGCAACCGTGGAACAGTCTCTCGAGAAAAAGCGGATCCACCAATTTGTCCACCTGGACAATAACACCTTCTCGGCAAAATTGTGAGTGAAAACAAGATTTTGATTAACGTTTAAAGTTGACCGACTGATTGAATAACTGTTTAATTTAATAAAGGACTGTAAAAGGGCAACCCAAGGTCTCGTTTCTGTGAGTTTACAGAGTCTGTAAACCTTTACAGAGACTTTACAGAAAACTCACATCCTATTTCCTTTTAAAAACGCGTTACAGATTCTGTACAGAAACTGTAAAATTTACAGATTCGGCACAGAAACTGTAAATGTTTACAGAAACTTTTTTAGCAAGAATCACCTTTTTTCAACTTTTTAAGTATGTTTCGGACACTCTTCAAATTTTTTGTCCCTTCCTTTGTCATTGCTGTCTAAGCATCGACAGGGCGATATATAAGAACTGAGCATTTGCGCCATCAGAAAAGACGAAAAAAAAGTGGCTAATAAAAATGCCCCTCTGTAAACTCACAGAGTCTGTACAGACTCTGTAAAACTAATTCCCAATAATGTATTTTTGTTCTGTAAGGGTTCTGTACAGACTCTGTAAACTCACAAAACGCAGACCTTGGGAACCGTGGAACAGTATCCAGGTGAAATCCGATCCACCAATTTGACCACCTGGACAACAACACCTCCAACAAGTCAGAGGAAGACGTAAAAGTGTAAACTACAAAAACTGACTTTTGAAAATACAACACAAACAACTGCCGATCTAACAAGCGTATCATTGGATAATTGAAGTAGGCTAAGATCAACACCAATATCAAGACAGCCTTATGAACACACATCCCGAACAAGGAAAGAAAACTTACCGTTACTCCAACCCAACTGCTTATAAGTAGATAATCAAATCATGTGGTTCGTGTTCGTCTTCATTGTAGTTTCGTAGTCCAATGCTCAATTATCGCCGGTCTCAGCAATATGGGTCTAATCCAACAATTGATTCTATCGCCACGGGCAATGACCAAAATACCAAAGTACAATGCAAAGCATATCGTTCACGTGTTTTGTTTTTTGTGGATTGACTTACAACTGTCCATTAAAAGAGAACGGTGGATGCAGATCCATGAAACATGCAATCGAACTCGAACTCGAACAGTAGCGGCTTGGGACAACAGAAAATCTATTGTAAAAAGTTATCAGCTGTTTCCTTTCGATTGTTACACGAAGGAAGGCCAAACAACGGCGGAAAGTTTATATAACATCCGCGCAAAAAACCGCATTCTTGCTTTACTTTTCCCTCTCAAAATACATAAAAGCGTATGAATGCATTGTGTTGTTGCATGTACGTCGAATACGCCTGTTTGAATACATTGTTCGACTTGTGTGACAGGCAGTGAAAAAGCGTTTCCGTCGAAACGGGCGAGATTTCAGTTTTTTAGTAGTGGCACTAATCCGCGCGGAGCTCCTACGTCTGGCTGTCCTCTGCGTCCAGCTTTATCCGCATCCCAATGGACCTCCAACGCGAGTGTTCCTAAGACGAAAGTCATTCGGCTCTAAAACTGTTCACTTCTGCACTGTTTTGCTCTAAATCTATCGGTCGCAGGTCGGACTCGGGGCGTCCATTGTTGTTTCAATTGATTCGAAATCTACTGAACTGTCATCTCCGTGCTTTTTGCGTGGTCCACCCAGCCTATGCCATCACCGTGTGTTCGGTTAGGGGTGCCATTCAGGAAGTGCAGCGCATTGCCGAGAGCAGCCACCAACGGCCAAAGACTAACTTGTTATTTCGGATTGAGCCGACGCCTAAACAATTGCTCATCGAGCCGAGAGCAAAGGCACACGCGCGGGCCTTGTATTTATAAAAAACTGACTAGTGTCTACTGTGATCTAACACCACTGGTGGACCGAGAGCCGAGTCAAAAAATCAATGAAGACCAATCGCTGAGCCACGCTTCGTTGAGATTTATTTAATTGCTCGACTCGACAACATGCCCAGCACCAATGCCAACCTGAGGCTGCCTCCAGCATCGCCGTCGCCGTTGGCAGTTAATGGAGATGTGTAAGTACAAAGGGTCCGATGATTTACAGCGGTATAAATTGGACTGCACCACATTTTGTCTTCTTTAACAACGCCAAAATTGGGGCGTCGGCTGGCTTTTCTGAGAAAACAACTATCACAAAAAATGACTGCTTTGACGAAAAGAGAAAAGCTCGTCAGACGTCCTTGGATGGTCTTGGTCGTGGTTGAATGAGCAGTACAACATGAAACAGCTTTGTTCGCCGTGGGCAAGATAATTTCGTCATGGTTTTAGGGCTAACATGTCGCGGTCACAGTCGCAAAACTTTCCGGCAAATGGACTTGCTGGACCGGCCATCTCGATACCGATGTGAGTGAGGGAGGGGATTAGGAAAAATATATATAAAAATGGGCTGGAAATATAAACATTGCTGACAGCAATGTGGTGGAACATGTTTCGAGCGTGCCTGGGTCTGAAACAGTGAGAAAACAATGAGATTTATATATAAAAAAGACGGGAAAAGCTGGTTTGAGGGGGGCTACGTGAGTAGAGACAGAAAGAAGGAGAGAACGATCAGATAAGGGAAAGCTGATGACAAAAACTAATGATAACTTTCACAGGAGCCACTCGGTCAACGACAACCTCGCCGCGAACGCGACCACGCCAACGGGCGCCGGACCAAACGCCTTCAGCAGATATGATGGTGAGTCTATCATCCATTTGGCCCCCTCAGTCCTATCAAAACGCGCAAAAAAGCCCGCGCCGAAATTTCTGACGTCAACGAGATTCGCCCCCCACGCGCTGGACGGACCGACCCCAAATCATGGATAACACGGATATCCTCCCCCCTCGCTCGTTTCAATAGGGGCGCAATGGTTCGGCCTGTCTCGTTTGTAACTGCATCGATCCGAACGTTTCCAATCCCCCTAGACGTGGGGATGAGACTCCCCCAAGCTTTACGACGACTATCGCTCGTTTTGGGGCACTGTTCTCAGCCATCGTTTTCGGATGTCTTCATCTTCTCGCAATCAATGAATTCGGGCTGAATTCCTTCCTAATGCTTGAGTGGGAACGGTGCGGTGCTTTGGGTAGCCTACCTGTATCTGGGCTGTGGTCCGATATTGGGATAAACGTCATTCACGTCTTCGGACCTGTAACCAAGGACGTGCCTGCCATCCGGATGCCACTGTTTTGTTGTATCTCGCTGAAGCGTGGACCCACTGAAGAAGCCTACCGTTTAGAATCTGCGTCCAAGTCACCGAAGAGCAATCGTGCTCACTGTATCCCTCATAAATGGGAAGCTCGTCGGAACAAGCATTTGACGCGATGTTACTCGTGTGGTCGACCCATCAGCTTTATGTCGTCGTGCCAGCGTTGTACGGTCTGCAAGTGAGTTTACATCGTTCTAAATTCGAGACCAATACGTAAAAATGTCTCTTACAGATCTCGGGTTCACGCGGAATGTAGGAAAAATGTGGGCAACAACTGTGGGTTGACGGCAAAACATTTACGGGCATGCATTGAACATATGGTCACTTCTGGCACCCATGACGACTGGGTTGAAACGGGTTCCACTCCTCAGGAAATGATCGAACCGCTACGGCCGGCCAGTCGAGGCGATCTGGCTGAGAGTTCGTCGTCCAATTCGGCCAATAGCTCGACGCCATCGACACCGGGTATGTTTTCACCACTTTTTCTGTCAAATCATACACTAATGACAGCCTTTTCAGCGTGGACGCTCCGAAATCCAAGTGGCATGGCGACCTTGCATCCAAGCATCGCCGAAATGGCCCCCAAAACTGCGCCATTGGTGATTACCAGTTCGCCGAGCATCGCTTCCGACAGTCTGTTTACTTTTCCTGATTCTGCTCCACGGGTACCGTCGATTGTGTTGCCAAGTTCTACGTAAGTGGCTCACTATACTGTTTCAAGCCTGAATTCCTACCGTAACCCTCCAACTTTCAGAGATGACAACATGAACAAAAATTCAATAGGAGTCGATTCCGATCACACATTGCTTCCCTTCGGCAGTGGAGACGAGTCTGATCAAAACACGTTGGCGAGCGATATGGATGTAAGTTAATTTTGGATCAGATTCAAATAGACAAACAAGCATTGGATGACATTTCCAGGCTGGTATGTCCGATGACGGCCGGGTGCACAAATGGGATCGTCGAGCATGGAGCAAGGGTACTATCCGCGACAAGTCATCTACAACCCTGAAGGAAGACCTCGTCATACCCTTCGACAAAGTGACAATAGCCAGATCCATCGGTCGAGGCCGCTTCGGAGAAGTCTTCGCGTGTGACCATTTCGGTGAAGCCGCCATCAAATGGATCAATGTGGATCACACCGACACACCGGATAACCACTTTTTAAAGTTCCTCGAAGACGTCCGTGAAGTCAAGCTGGCTCGTCATGACCGGATTCTCGCCTTCTTCGGCTGCACGATGGACAAAAATACTAACATGATGGGCATTGTGATCGATTACTGCGAGGGAAAGCCGCTCCATACCATTCTCCATCAACGTGACACCTACTATGCCAGATTGGACTTCCAGAAGGTCGTTCGACTCGCTTCACAGATCTGCCAAGGAATGTCGTATCTACATAACCGGAAACTGCTCCACAAAGATCTGAGAACGAAGAATATCTTCATCACAGCCAAGAATAACGTCGTCATTACGGACTACAGCTTGTTTACCATCAAGATGCTCGCGAAACCAAGCAGGTCTGTTTTTATGCTTTTTGGTTGTATGTGGTTTTTGATGTGTTTTTTAATTGTAGGAATCGGACGATCATCACTCCCGACCACTGGCTTTGTTACCTCGCCCCGGAGATGATTCACTCCCTGTCTGCTGATTTGAAGACGTTTCCCTTCTCGGAGCAGAGTGATGTCTACGCTTTTGGGTGAGCTTAATTGTAACTGTTTTCGGTTTTAATTGGTTGTTTTCAGAACTATCTTCTATGAATTCATCGCCTACGACTTCCCCTTCACGAAACAGCATCCCGATTCAATCATCTGGCAGGTCGGCGTCGGCATCAAGCCACCTCTTGGGAATCTGAATGTTTGCCGGGAGGCCAAGGTAAGCTATTTACCCCCAGTTTTTAACTTTCCCAGCTATCATTATGTATTTTGATCTTCTGAAACCAAAATAATACCTTTGCGGATGGCATTCCAGGTCGTTCTCGTCCGCTGCTGGATGCACAAGCCCGAAGACAGGCCGTCCTTCTCCGAGATTCTCAAAATGGTCGAGAGGCTGCCCATGAAACACCTCTGTAGGAGTCCTTCCAACCCACTCTAGGCTTATCTCCGCTTCCTTACTGTACTGTATTTATCCTGTAAATGTTCAATCAGCGTTTTTTCGAGTTGTTAGCTTTTTATCTCAGTCCAAATTCATTTCGAACATGATTTCTTCCTTCGTGCCAATTACATTCATCCGTCGGGATGCCAAATAATGTACTTCTCTAGCCTCAAACTGACAGACATTATGCCCAGTTTTTCACCATCTTCCTTCTTGGTTTTACATGTGTCTGCGCATGAAAACGTGTCACTCTCGTTAATTGTAATATTTTTGTATGTTGTGTATCGTGATAATATTTGATTCCGATGCATCATCTCAATCTAATTGTGTTATCTTACTTAGGCTTTTCGTAATTAATAATTCTGTCGCTGTCGATTTATTGTAAAAAAAAGTTGCAAAATACAACTGTTGTCACAAATGTTTTGTTTGATAACAAATAAATAAAAAAATTTGTTATGTTGGCCTATGTACGAGCGGTAGTGGCCAACAGACTACCTGAGATCAATGCCAGACAGGATACCCGTCGGGTTCAGATTTAAAGGGCCCACCAACCACTTTAAACGGAGGGACAATGAAGACGACGCTGGCCGGAACCGAACCTGCACAGTTCCGGTCCCAAGACATCGTTTTCACCGCTGAACTATCCCTCCCGAAATGCTCATAATTGAAAATGGCATTGTGTCGTCATGAAAAGGGTGGCAGGAAAGTCTTTTTGCGGTCAAGTTTGAGGTAATCGTAAACAAGTCTCTCTTTGCGGTGTGCGCTTTCCCGCGGGTTTTTGCGCTGGTGCACGCAGACTGCACGCAGAGAGTGGACCATAATTTCTGATGGCAGTTCAGGGGTGGAAAGCGGGCCGGGCCATCATCTGGCAGGTCGGCATTCACCCCCATGTGGTGGTTCAAAATAAACATAGCTGTTTTTCCGGTAAAAGCATCATTTGATGTCGGATATAAGTAGGGAGAGTATCTCGGAACTTTTGCCCAAAACCGTTGAACCATATAATAAAACTAAAGAAAAAGGTTATCCGTTGGTAAAACTGGGTAATCATATTATACAAACCTGGGGTTTACGTCTTGCCAAGACGCGTTCATGATCTGGGCCGAACAGATCACGTCTCAACTGCATTTCCACCTCCATTGCTCGTTCTGGGCTTCTAAACTCCTGATGTCTCGGCATTGAAAAGGCTTCGTGGTGCACTATGGGCCGGGTCATCATTTTCTTGACGAAGGCCTTGAGCGACATGATCAAACTGTCAAAGTAAAAGAAGTTCTGCATAATATAAATTCGTCAATAAAAAGACAGTCAAGTCAAACCCTGCGGCAGTGAATGTTCTGCTCACGTGATTTTGTCGACGCATGTTGCACGCAGACCGGGAAAACAACGTACTCAAATAAAGAAAGCTTTGTGATAGTTTAGATATATTTATAAATCATAACACAAATCAATCATCACAGGAAGACACATTCACAGAGTCAGTTAGGTAAGAGATCTATCTGGCGGCGCCACACTTGCACTTTTGCTTCAAATTGTACAGCTCCACCTCAGCTTGGTATTTCTCATCCTTCAGCTTGTCGAAGATCCTGATCCGGGCTTTGTTGTCGCGCAAACCGTTAGTTTCGTCCATGAGCTTGTTGAGCTTGTCGATGCTGGTCTGCTTCTCATCGACCAAAGCCTTCAGACGCTCGCTTCGGTCCTTGACCTTGTTCAATTCAGCAGTGACTTTGCTGAGCTTCTGAAAATAGCAAAAAGTAACAGAAAATGATCGAAAGATTGCAAAAACGTACCTCCAAGGCATCCTCCTTGTTCATCTCAGTAATCTTGACATCAAGTTCAGCATTGGCGAGGGCCTGACGCTGCTGACGAAGACGCTCGCAGACGAATTGGAAGCCGTTCTGGCTACCCGACAAACATCCGGGTCCGAAAACACTGAAGCGCGTCTCCGTGTTGCTGACTGTCGATTCAAGCTGAAAAGTACGCATTTTGTAAGAAAAACAACAGTTTTGAATGAAAGCAACTTACTACAACTCCGATCACAACTCGCAATTCATTGCTGCACCGCTCGAAGTCCGTCTGAACGTCCTTGAGTTTCTTTTCGAGGGCTTCCGTGTTCATTTGACCCGATTTGAGGCGATTCTCGTACTCGTCACAGACGTTCTGCATCTCGGTCTCCAGCTGCGTCAAAGCACTGACTGCCGATTCGTACTTCTCGTTGAGATCAGCGTACTTCTCATCCTTGGAAACGCATCGGTGACATTTGTAGTCGGTACTGCGGGTGCGCAACTTCTTGTAAGCCGCCAAAGAGGCATCTCTGACCTTGATCTCTTCGCGAAGGGACTTGATGGTGTTCTCGCGCTCGTCGAAGGCGATTTGGAGGTCGAGAAGCTGAAAGCACACCATCCATTACTGTATTCAACGTGAAAAACTCCTACCTGTCGTTCATACTCAGTGGCAGCATCACCGCCAGGCGACATATTCTCAATGTTGTCGCGAACAGAAGAGGCTTTGTTCAAGACTTGTTCGAACTGCTCCTTCATATCCTTCAACTCATGCTCCACCGATTCGTAGCGCTTCTCGAGAGCAAACTTCTCAGCATCGAGCTCGACCATCCTTTCATCAGCACGGGTGATGCGTTCACGGAGACGCTTGACTTCACCGTCGAGAACCTCGATTTCGCCATCCTTGTCTAAAAAGGGGTAGATACAACAAAAAGAAACACTTTAACAAGCAAAAACATACTCTTGATGGTAGCCAGATGCTTTTCGATCTCGCCTTGGGCCTCCAGCAGCTTAAGGTTACATCGCTCAAGCTCGTCGGTGCCGGCAGCCTGCCAATCGTCGATGATGCGCTTGTTTTCGTGGATGGTTTGGTTCAGCTTCACGTTCTCGACTTGGAGCTCCTTGTACTTTCCGCGGTAGTAGGCAAGGTCGCCAGATGGTTCGGGGCGTTGCTGAGGCTGTTGACCAAGGACGGGCTGAAAGAACCGCAAGTTAACAAGGAAAACCGGTGTGAAAATGAACCACTGACCGATAGCGGCGGGTTGAATTCATCAGCTTCGCACAGGGGCTTTATCTGCATGAGCTGGGTGTTCAATTCCTCGAACTCGAGGTTCTTCTTGTCGAACTGCTCGGTTTTCTTGGCGAGTTCGCGTTGAAGCCGCGTGACCTCCTCGTGGTAGCGGAGCAGCTCGATGTCTGAAGCGTTCGCTGGGGACTCCACGTTGACGATCTGCTTCCATTCCTCGATGGTCTCCTCGAACTTCTGTTGGAACATCTCAGTCATCTCGTCCGTGTTCACAATATCGCGTCGAGCATCAACCAAAAACTTGTTCGACGCCTGCAGCATGGAGTTCTTCAGTTCTGCCTGACCGAGCTGAAGCTTCAACTCGTGCAACATCGACGAGAACTGGGTCTTCATGTTGTTGAACTTCTCGCGCTCAGCCTTCAGAAGATCACTGTTGTCGGCAGTGACGCTGGAACGACCGGCTTTGGCACGAGCTTCGGCTTGTTTGCACGCTTCTTCCGCAGCCCGAAGCTTCAAATTCAGCTCGACAATCTTCGCTTGAAGCATCTCCGCAGACACACCGCTGACGTTTTCGTTGACCTTTGCGTTGTTCTTGATCTTCCGGACGTTCTGGGCAAAGCGAAGAGTGCTTATGCTGTCATTGTAGTAGGCTGCCATGGAATGGAGGTTTACGATGACGGACGTCCGAGAGTTGCCGCCAAGGGCATCTTTGAGCATTCGGGTGAGCAGAGAATCACGAAAGTTGATGTATGACGGCTTGTGAGTAGCGCTCAATAAACGGATAACCTGGCACAGCGTACTCAGCGACTTGTTGATGTTGCATGCTTCACGGAGCCGATCGCCCGTAGCCTGTGTTTCTGATTGGCGTTCACTGCCAGCAAGATCGACAAGATGGAGACGAGATTCGCGCTGCTGGACGACACCGTCTTCCTCGAGTTTGGTGCACAGGAATAGGGTGATGATGGCGTGCGACCGAGAAGATTCAATATTCATTGCCGTCGGAGCGGTTTTGCGACCAGACCAGCCCTTACTGATGACCTCAAGGCACTGCTCGCTGTTCTGGACATCGACTTGTCGGTTCTCCATTTCGCGGTAGTCGATGGATTCTCCGTTCATTAGCAAATCATAGAGGCGTTCATTGTAGAGTTCCAGGAAACTGACACGTGTGATGTAGTCGAACTTTTCACCGAGCTGAAAGCAAATGACTTTAAAAAGGACAAAAACCGAAAAAAGGAAAACAAACCTGCGAGACCTGATCATCTAGATGGTTGAAAACAGCCTTAATAGCTCGAGGCACAACACCTCGGGAAGGCTTATCCATCTCGGGCCCAATCATCGTGTAGGTCTTGCCAGAACCCGTTTGACCATAGGCGAAGACAGTGCCATTGATGCCAGTCACAAACCCGTCGACGACATGCTTGGCGGTTTCCGTGTACACCAGTTCCTGAAAAAGAACAAATTTATATATTTTCTGTAATTGGTTTCCCTAGAGCAAGCTTACCTGAGATGTGTTTTCATCGAAAACGGCAGTAAACTCATAAAATGAGTTCTTGTCGTCTGTGGATGTGACGATGACACGTCCAGTGCCGGTGTCCGCCGTAACGCATCGCTTGCCCTTCTGCAGAGGCGGTCGGACACGGGCAGCAACTTGGATGTGTTCCGACTTCATCTGGAACGAAGATGCATATATAAAAATGACGGAAGCAGCATGGAAATGAGAAGAGAGCAAAGTTGGACACGAGAGAGGGGAAATCGACACCGATGGGCGGGTCGGCACAGCAAAATGCCTTCAGGCCTGATCGGGCTGGGTAGATAATCATTAAAAGTCAGTGATTAATTTTGATCAGTCTCGGCGCAAAAGAAAGAAAGAAGCGAGAGCTTCCGTTGTTCGAGAGTCGTCGAAGCTGACATGAGCCAGCAGCTGGTTGTCTCCAGCCATTCGCGCCTAATTTCATTCAACACGTTTTGCCAAGCATTTTAACTGCGTGTTTCTACGACATGCATTTTACAACTTCATTTATAAATATTTCTGCAACGTGGAGGTTTATCCAGTTTTGCTTTCACTAGAAATTAAGAATACACTATAATTATCATATTTTAAAAACAAAATGTATTAAAATAGCGTATTTCCAAAGTATTTTGTAATGAAAGTTCATGTGTAATGACGCATTTTACACACGGCTGGCACCAGGGGTGGACAGCGGGCCGGGCCGACCCGACCTCGACCTGACCCGGCCCGGGCCGGGTCGGGCCGGTCTTACAGCGACCCGGGCCAGGCCGGGTCAACATGTTCGGCCCGCGGTCGAGCGGGCCGGGTCGGAACCCAGGCCGTTATTTGCGTATCCGGATTCTGACAAAAGGGGTAAGGGGGGACCATTAGAATTTGATTGTTTTTTACAATTTTGACAAGAATTGTTCCTTTGGTCTCCCCTTTGGATTTTTCATAAATCGCTTCAAAATTTTTTCGAAAACATCTCCTTGGTCCCCCCTTACCTATTTCCTCGAAAATTGGTAGGACCTCTATTGACCCACGGCCGGGCCGTTTTGCTACGACCTGTGCCGGGCCGGGTCGGGTCGGTCTAAAAACGGGCCGGCCGCAGTCCAAAATTTTTCTTTCCGGGTCGGCCCCGGGTCGCAAAATATTGACCTCCCTCCACCCCAGTGGCAGTTTGATCAAACTGGCTATTTTCATTAGTTTTGTCAGAAGTGATATAGAATTCCGAAGACGGAATTCCAAGGAAGACTGTTTTTAGTTGATGTACCCTTTCTGCGCACTTCAAACAAAATCACCGTAAGATAAACTTTTATTACAACACTAACAACTAAAAAAACTAACACAATTAAAGTCAAATCCATTCCAACAAAAGCTAAACCAGACAAATCCTCCTCACAAAGTATGCAAGAACCGTTTCGTGTTTTCATAAGCAATAAACAGACAAGAACTGGCAGCACAGGTTCGAATGAGCGTCGGCGCGAGGCCTTTGTACAGTGCACGCACGCCTGAAATGGACCCAAATCGCATCAATCACGTCAAACTACCGTCAATTAATCACCTACCTTCATGTTTGAGTATGTTGAAAAAGACGGACCCAAAGGAGCCGGTACCAGTAACCTGCATTCGTGATTTGATCACATCTGCTGGGAAGGCGAGGGTCCAAAGGGTCATACCGCCGATGGCACCGGAACAGGCGGTTCTCGCGAGGCCGATGTCGTCTTTCGTTTTGCCGGGAGGAGTGAACATATACCGGCTGAATTCATATGCACCGAAGAAGGAAAAGTAGCCGGGGACTTCGCGGACCAGCGTCGGGGTCATTCCGACAAAGAAGGAGCGAACCCCGTTGATTTGGTACATTTGGCGACAGATTTGAAAAGCGTTACTGAAATAAGATTGATGAATGGGGTGAAAGTGTCGTCAGGAGGTTGAAAGTTCAAGATTCTGAGATTAAAATAACATAATGATAAAAACTCACTGTTTAGCGAGTGGATTCAACTCGGCCTGAGCCTGTAATTTGCATTTGACCAACTCAGTTGGACATAAAACCCCCGCGGCAAACACAGCCGCAAACGATCCCGCGCAGGCATTCAGGATCGGCGACATCTCCAGCGGATTGTCCTTCCCCGCGACCATCGCGACAACTTTCTGGCAATAACCATAGGCTGTGAATAGAACCGCATTTTCGGCAATATTAGCAACTAAAGCTGGGACGGTGCCTGTAATTGTCTGGAATGTCAAAACCGTAAACTGTTTTCAAATTCAAAAAACCGTACCTGCATAAAGCCCTCGAAAGCCCTCCAATTTGAAGGTCTGGGTAGTGCAACTTATCCAATTCGGATATAGGTGGGGAAAAGCCTGCATCTTGACTTTGACTGTGTCCAATGGCTGCCCTGCATAGACATTAGCAATGCCACCGGCGGTACCTGCGGCGAGATCAATGATGCCATCCTTGACATGGGAGAAGCCGGCAGCCTTGTTCTCCGCGTGCGAGTCGGAAATCATACTATTCGCGATCGCACCACCATGTACTATGGACAATCAGAGATGGAAAGCGTTCAAAGGTAGCAGACAACAAAGGACGAGCAAGCTTCTTATCGGACAAGCTGATCTCCGAGGGTTCAGGGGGAGGTGCCCAGGGGTGACAGTTGATTTGTCGGGGAATTTTTACTTTCTTAAAGATAAATAGTCAAATCACGTCAGATTTATACCATCGTCTATAACCCCGTATTTCAACACTTTTTAGAAAAAGAACTACTGATACAGATTGTTTACACTGATGAAACTTCAAATCAAAAAAAGAAATTAATGTCCGCCCAGTGACGCAATGTGAAATGTCGCACAGCCTCCTCGGGCCCTTTGTCGCGATGGGACCGCATTCCTCCTCTTTGCTCGTGGCTGCGTGTATCGGTTTTTTGTTTCCGTTATTCCGGTAATGGGTTTTCCTCGAGCTAATTGATCCTACCCACTTTCAATTTTACCTCCAGCTGATTCCCAACCTTCCTACCTACCTCTTTGGTCAATCTGTCAATGATGGAGACTCAAGATAAGCGCCTTCGAGTCACAATAAGCGAGCAGGAACTGGTGAGTTCTCATTGCCCATGAGCCTTTTCCATTCAAGCTTACCTGCACAAAAAACGTAAAGCATTGCATCAATCACACCTTTTCAGTTGTGTAAGAATGGCTGCGGCTTCTATGGCACTCCTCAATGGAACGGTCTTTGTTCAAAGTGCTGGCGGCTGTACAATGCTTCCCAAAAGCGGGCGATCGACCATAATAAGAACCGGTTAGTTTATCCCTACTTACCCGTGTCCAAGAATTCGTATCAATCAGTCGTCGCCTTTTAGATCTTTACTCAGCAGCAACGACCGCAGCGATGAGCAACGTAGTCCTGACTCCCGAGGGCTCCGGTTCAAATCAATTTTGAAGAAAAGTCCGTCTATGTTTTCGCCTTCCAGTAAGTTTTAGCTATCTTAACCTTCTATTTGATCACAGTTATATATAATTATGACTTTTATAGCGTCCGAGAACGTGCATCCAGTCACGCATAGCAATTCTGTCTCGACGCTGTAAGTTTTAAATTTGTTAAATTTCCGAAAGTACTGTAATGTAAATGTGGCACCAATTCAGGCAATCCCAAAACACCATCGAAATCCCATACACTCACGCAAAGTTATTCAATGTCATTGCCGAGTATTTCGGGCAGTCCCAGGCGAAAGAGGTCGACAGACAGTGCCGTCTGATGTTGGAGAAGCTGTACCAGAATGCGCTTCTGCCGTTGGATGAGCTTTCTGATATGATCCAAAACTTCTATCAAGCCATGAAGGACAGGGTTCTCCGGATGAAGCCGATCAAGCATCATTTCGATGTGTCTGTCTTCATGTCCGAGTTGGAGGAGTACGTTTGTACCCAGGCTTATGATGTCATATTTTCTGATAGGTGAGTGATGGTTTCGAAACATTTCACCATTCCCTACCTTTATCTATTTTAGGTCCGATGAAGAAATCGCCGACATCTCAATGCAAGACCGTATCCGCTCCCTCCATTGGGTGACCTCCGGCTTCCTTGAAACAGCCCTCGACTTCTCCATTCTCTCCGTCCATGAAGCCGTCGACGATGCCATCACTTTCATCATAGAGCTGAATCAGTACCACTCCGCTCAGGAAAAGCTGCGTTGCCTCGTATCATGCTCAAAGTCGATCTTTGAAGCTTTGAAGCATAGCCGTAATGGTGCCCCTGCGAGTGCCGATGAGTTTCTTCCAGCTTTGATTTACGTCATATTGCGTTCGAATCCGCCGCTGATCTTGTCCAACATGAAGTTCATAAGCCGTTTTGCCCTGCAGCACCGTATTATGCTTGGCGAGTCAGGTAAACAAACACTTTTCCGAATTCATCTGACTAAAATTGCCCCTTTTAGGCTACTATTTCACCAATTTGAGTTGTGCCCTTCAATTCATTCAAGACATGAACGCAGACAGCCTGCAAATGGACAAGGAACAATTTGAAGCTTATACGTCTGGGAAGTTGGCGGTGCCTATCCAGAGCCGCGAATGCGAACGCAATTGGGTCAGTTTATTATCTACTTAGTATTTGCACCTCCGTCAAATTTGTGGCTTCTAGTGGCTATTTATTTTCTTTTTATAGGCTATAAAAACCATCGAAAATGGACTCCATCAGTTGGATGCCTTGGTCGAACAGCAACAACAATTGGATGATCGCATTACGGCCTTTTCACAGGAAATGGAAGCGTACGTTTTTTTGTCTTTATTTTAAGAGCATCCGAATGCCATTCCCCTTATCCTCAAATCATTGTTGTTCTTTTTACAGAATGTGCGACAGCTACTCAGAAGAGGTCAAGCGCTTCCTCGACTGCCATCCCCGCGCCGAACTGCGCTCCTTCTGCCAAGCTCTGCACGGCATCGAAGTTCCGGAGGAGCCGCCTGTCCCTGCTGTCATCAATGAAACGTCGACAGATGAGGCGGTTGTTGACAACACTGTCGTCGTGCCTCCTGCAACTTCAACTGCTCCTGCGCCAACTTCAATTGAGCCGGTTCTGACCGTCTGCCCGTCCCCAGATGACCTGCTGGATCAGTTGGAGCAGGATGACACCAAAGAATCTTTCGCGCAGCTTACCATCGCTGAAACATCGACTACGGCTAAATTGGAAGAAGCCCTGCAACAGCAATAGGACTGAAAATAGCCTTCGCTTATTCGAGCAACTTCTCCTCTCAAAGGTTATGATGTCTTTTTAACCTTTTTTTGCAAGGGCATAATTTTTTCATTAGTTCTCGGCTTCACTCCACCCTCCCTCTAGCTTTTGTTTTTAACATCACGGTTAACTTTATTAATGTTTTAATCGTTCTTGTATTCTGCTCTTTCTTGCGGGTGTTCCCTAGTCGAGACTGTCTTAGGTTAAATTTAAGTTGATATTATACATTGTTATACGCTTGGTATTTTTTGCGAACTAAATGCATATCAGAGTAGATTGGCTTTGAAAAAGAACAATGGGGAAGTGTTTTTTTGCTCGAAAATGTGACCCAAATGATGCGAGGAAAGTTTTGTTTTCATTTGTGATTCTAATAACCTCTTTTCCGATGCGTGTAGGCAAAAATAATGTTTTTATCAGTTCAATGGCACATTTCGCTGAGATTTGATGCCAGTTGTAACAAAAAAGAGAGTGCTCTGTCTCACATATCGACCTAATTATCACTACGAACCGCGGGTGTGGGAAACCAGTGTTTGCAAGCAGGTCCTGGATACGACCCGAGGCCTTTTGCTCCCCGAACCCGCGTAATCCTATTTTAGACTGTCGACAAGCGCGACGTTTTTTGCTGAATTTATAAGTTCCTTTTAAGATGCCATTTCGGGTTTTCCGGTTACGTCTGCTTGCTGTTTTCTTTGCCGTCTTTAGAAGTTTGGCACACTTGTTGTTCGGATGTTTTGTATTCCGGCGGGCAAAACATGGCCCGATTTTAACCTGTGCCCAGACGGCGAGAGCCGCCCACGTGTTTTGTGAAGGCGATTGTGTCACCATGGACCCATGTGCTAGCGTCACCAACTGACTGCTGTAACCTTTAGAACAGAAACCCCAGGGCCACGCAACAAAAGAGCATGCAAAACTGATGACCCCAGTGGCATGTTTCGTTTCCTTTTTTGTTTCGGCATGCAAAGAGGCACTCCATAGAAGCTCTAAAAACCACTACGAACGGGTCTGGGCATAGATCCGATTATCTTTTTTTCCTTTTATATGTTTGAAATGCGTCGGTGCCATCTTCCTTCCTGGACGCCTGCAGAAGGTCTGATCCTATCAGGCATTTGTAGACAAAGGCTTCTGGGCTTGTTGGTGGGTGGCTCGAAGACGGTAGATCAAAGCAATGAAAAGATTATAGGCATGTTTACTACCTTGAATGCCTGCCTTTCAACAGGGCAAGAAACCAGGCGGAACGTCACTCCCGAGTAAATTTGTAGCCTCTCTCGCGGGTTTTAACTCGTAAATCTAATTCATTGTCGCATGTGGAACTGCTCTTGTCGTCGCGATGCAGGAGGGCCCATCATCGAAGGAGCTGCACCCCAGACGGACGCAGAGACCAATTTCCATCTGGAAACACCCCACCCGTGTGTGGCAATTGAATCCGTGAAGCACCCCACCTAGCCATCCCATGGACTTTTCACGGGGCCATACAATGTCCTAAGGGCAAACCTTCTTGCAGACGTGTGAAAATGACAAAAAAGGAAAGCTTTGACCATTCTGAATGAGGGCGCTTGTTTCTATTTGTGTGCCCTATTTTATTCGTTAAGGCGCGAGAGCTTCACGGCACGTGTATGCATGTTTCAAGCTTTACCCCCTCACAGAAGGCGTTGTTTGGTCCAAGTCTGCATTTTGGAGCGCCCCCGCGTTTGGACTGTCAAGATTCCATGTCTTCATATTTGATAATGAACTTTGTCGCTATTTCGGGTAAGCTTCCGGTTACCGATGCTACCCCCGTCGCCTCTCGGTGTCCAGTTTCGCACTTCTAGGCCTTTCCGCCATTGTTGCATTTGTTTAACCTTGGTTATTTCCACACTTGTGATATCTACGCTATTTTTATGTGGCCCATGTCTACTCCATCATTGTTTCATGTTCAACAAGTGGTGGTAATTAATCTCGATTGAACTTTTTACGCCTTCAAAGTGCTGATAACGACCTAATGTGTGGCGCGCCCACCTTTCATCTATCCACATTATGTTGCAAGTTGCAACTGCTCATTTGATCTAAACCGAGCGAGGAAAGAATTATTTCTATAACTAAGTTCTTGCCAGAGCCCAAAAACAATGTGCATAGGAGTCTCACCCGGCCAGTGTCCCGATGCACCGCTTTCTTTCCCGGCCGCCTGCCGTAGCCCTAGGCAAAGCAGCTGATGTTCGAAGATGTCCCAATGGATCTTCTCCCCATATCTTGCATACTCGTCCATTATGCCTGCCCCTGATCAGTATGTTAGATGTTTTGTTTTTTCTGCCGCCACTTGTTCGTGTTATCACAAAGTGCCCTGATTAATGGTAATGAACCTCACACCGATCCCTTGTTATTTATTATTTCAATTCCCCGTCTACTGTATCAACATTTCACCCAACACCATAAACATTTACGTCAATTTATTGTTACTTCCGAGCTTGTGATTTATTTCGACCAAATCCGTTACATTTGCCTAACTTATGATTAAGGTGCGTGACTAACTGACGTGCCAATTCCTTCCTCTTTGGCCATATGCCGTTTTTCGCTATTTTTGCAAATTTTAAATTACCTTTGCCTCTTAAAAACTGCAATCTCCCTCCTTTGAAGACACATAAAAACTTCCTAACCCCATTCCAAGTTTTGTAGTTTGCAAAGTACCACAAATGACCATATGGCTCTGCTGGCGACATCATGCTGTGCCTGAAGCTATTACTTTTAGCGCTTATTTCCGTCTTGCCATAACAGCAATCTCGCACTTATCAAGACGGATGCCCAACTTGCCTAACTTTGCTGTTTTCGTCCCGTACGCCAGTCCATTTTCCAAATAACTTCCATCATTCATAAAATTTACAGCATTTTAAGAAAGAAGCGTATAAATCAGTCCTTTATGACTGTCTTATCTCCAAGACTACCGGTTTGGATACGGTATAATTACGGGGGGCCTTTTGTTTTCCCTGTGGATTTCTTTCTATTTCGCTGCCAGGAGACAATTGTAACCTCTGGCCCTTTAGCAACGTTTTTCTATTTACAAAATACTATTCAAATAAATAAAACCCTCCTTCAGCACCCTGATTTTGTATTAATTTTCGGACTTTCAAAAGTATTATAAATACTTGAATCCGTCCCTTGGCAACTTAAACATGTGGTACTTCAGAACTTGCTTGCGGCTATTTACCAGGCAGAAATAGAAGCCCAGCCTCAAAAGGACCGTCGTTGCCAACAAATTTGTATTATGCCCTGCGGCGGTAGTTCATTTGCATGCTTTTTTCAGATATTTCTATTTTTCCTATCATTAAGCTGAGTGAGAGGTCGTTTGCACTCAATTGTATGCTTTTCCAGTCTTTTTTTCTGTCTCTCCAAGGGTCTATAAAAACTTCCATTAGTCAAACCCTAAAACCGATCCCCAGAAGAATTCTTCGAACCCTTAATGAACATTTTTTTCACAAAGGGTGGTCTTTATGATCATGGTGCACTTGATGATCAATGCCGTGGGACAAAGGAAAGGTTACCACCGGTGTTTGCAATAATTTTACTTTTTATACTTACCTTTCGTCTCAATGTCTGGCTTTTCATCATGATAGCCCGTTACAATGGCCATCAGTCCCGGGCCCGACAGCCCCTGAGTATGCCATTTATCACAGACCTTGCTCAGCCCCCTTATTTTTCTCGTCAGCCGATTGCCATCACTTAGGTTTTACCGGCAGGTATGCTTTTATCTCTAAGTAACAACAGCCGAAGGTGTTTGCGTTTACTTTGGCCCGAAACTTCGACGCCATGTATTTAGAAATGCACGTTTGTTGCAGCGGAAATAGTTTTTGGCGCTTTATTTTTCCGATGAAACATAATCCCCTTTTGTAGGCTCTTAAACTTACTTGTTGCACCGGCAAAAATTAAGGCATTCGTGGTAAAAAGTAGGTCTTTGCACTTCATTTGTTTCACGAAGGTCGAGAACAGCCGCGTTTTCGTGATAGTTGATAGCCAATTGTCAATCTTCAATCTCATGTTGCGGAATTTTAAAGAATTGACATTTGCCTGGACAGTTAGGAAGTAATCGTTCATCAATGGCCTCAATCAAAATAAAAATAACGTCGCGGTTTGTGCTGACACTTTGCAATTTCGCAGTTTCCGCACACTCAAAATAAAATGCCGTCAATTTTTCCGCTTTCAAGACAAAAAGTGGTGCCGTTAAGGCATTTCAAGGTTTTTCCGTTCCTCTTTCCTGATGCTTTTCAAGCTTTTTTCGAATGTTATAAACCGAGATGCATCTTTTCCTGTCACCATGTTGACGCTACAGCACACTTGGCCCGCGCTCGGCCAAGGTTACCCGTGTTCACTCATTTTTATTCGCATCCCTTCCTTTCTAGTCGTGGGAGGTATTTATAAAAGTTGCGCAGGCTATTTGCAGGCTGCGCAGCAAACCATAATCTCTTCCGTTTCCGGACGCCTTCAAATTTCTTGCAATTTTCCACATGTGGTCAATTTGGCGCGGTCAAACATACCAACATTTGACATCATTAACTGGCATCATTTTGGATTTTTTATATCTACGCAAATACAATCAAAAACCACCGTACCATAGACTAACCAATCCTTTTTTATCCATTCATTTGTGTTCACTCATTTAGCCCACGAGAATGAATGAACGTTGCTCCCATCGGTTGAGCAGAAGCTCTATCTAGCAAACCTCAAATATTCACTAAATTAAGATGCAATGCGCGGCAAATGTTTCCCTCAAAAGACCGCGAGAACGATTGCTTTAAGCTTGCTGACTCGTGCCATCCCTAGAACTTTTGCTGTCTTATTTGTCACTTTTTTTTTCCACCATGTCACGTTTTTTTATCCTCAACTTAGTTCCGACATATAGTAGCCATTAAGACATTTAAACATGCTTTCTAACTGCAAAGATGCACATAATCATTCTATTTTAAAACAATACTCATTAATTCAATACATATCCAACTCAAAGATTGTTTAAAAACATGACTAGAGCCATCCAAAAAGAGAATTATAATTACATCTATATTGTTTTTTTATTTTGTTGTATTTCGGTATCTTCAAACAACCAAAAATAACTCCAGTGTGGCTCATCATCAACATGCTTGTTTAAAATTTCCTATATGGAGCTATAACTACTTTTACTACAACCTTGCATGTACCCCTTTCTGCCTTTGAAGTGGAACAGCTCCATTTTGTAGTTTATAAGTACGATAATCTTCATCTGTTGCTAGTGTAAGTGAGCGGCAATTATAGTCGCTCTACGCACTTTACTTACTTATACAGTTCAATGAAAATACCCAAATTTTTAAATCTAATCCGCCTTAAAATAGTAAAAAAGCTATGCTTCTCGCCTTTTTCAAAGTTTTCACTCTGTTTTTCAACTCAATCATTGGTGAAGGTTGACTAATTTCTAATTCAATTTTGTCTGGTTTCCAATTTTAAAAATGCTCATCTTTGTTATTGGAGAATAACAGAGGGTACAGACATAGACATAGCTTTTCACATTTAGTCTGTTTTTACTATGACGTTCAATAGTTATAATAATGACAATTATGTCAGCGTGAAAATTCGTGTGCTTTAAAACATCACAGAACTTGAATGCATTGGAGAATTCTTCCACAAAGTTGACCTCCTGCTGGTTGGTAGTTTTTATAGTTACTTGTGGATTTTGTGTTGTACCAATATTTAATTTGTATTGAAAAAGTCCAATATTACGTGAATTTATTGAACTCCGAGTTCTCGTGTGCTATTTTAAAACATAATGTTTCTTTAATCTGTTGTTTTCCACGCGAAATATTTTGACGTCATGAAGTTTGTAGCCGCGTTTGTTTCAAAGTTGACACAAAAGTCTGTTCTTACATGTATAAATATACAAACAACTTCAGCAGCGACCTCAATTCATTGATCACACATACTGCCAGCTTCATCTGTGCCATCACACCAATCATTCAATGGTTCAACGCGTCCGGTCAAAAACTGCTTCTAAATAAACGGTATTCATTTGGCATCGGTCCCCATTGCATAAATTCTTCAAGGGCTGAAAATTGTTCATTCTGTATAGTCATTTGGAGCATTCATAACTATATTTGAAACTTCCAATTGAATTATTCTTGTCTATCTATCCGACTGAAATCATATTTGGAAGCGCTCGGCTCGCATTAGCCTTTACATAAGTGAAATTTATCAAGATGGTGAGCTTTACTTTTGGAATTACATTCTTTTTAACTTATTTTTATTTCCATTGTTTTTTTGTTGTGGATAACTGTGAAAAATGTAGTTTAATTGCTTTATTAGTTGAATGACCTTTACATTAATCACAGTTTTTGTTGTGCATCACACTTTACATTAAGAACCTATAATTACGGATTGTGAAGGTGTGCCATTCTTTATAATTCTAAAGGAAGCATGTCCCAAGACAAGTCTTTGATGACCGGTAAGCATTACTAACCATAGTTATGCATTGCTTAAATAAGGAGATTAATCTTACAATTCATCAAACGTTCAAATATCTACAAAAACTATTTCCAAAGTTTGTCCATGACAAAGGTTGATTTTAACCAAATTAAAAATGTCAACCCTTTTGTACTGCTAGCCACGCTAAAGCTAATCTTAGCATTAACACACCATTTCACGAAAGCGTCACTTTCTATTTTCCTTTCGCCTCGTTGAGCCGAGATGCTTCCAAAAGTTATTGAACCCTATGACACAGTTTCTGTTGTTGATAGTCGGAAACTGAAAATCCAGGGCAATATTGAATTAGGGACGCCAAAAGCGCGTCGGAGTCCTTCGACGTCTCTTTATCATCCGCCAAAAACGACTAGGTGCCTGATGTGAGAAGTGTCACAGCCAACTCGTTTTTCTACATCTCGATAGTAGCGGTGCCTTGCATCCCTCCTCTTTTAAAAAGTTGTGCATGACTTTTTGTCCAGGGCATTGTATGCACTTTAAGTTATTGAGAGCTGAGTTACTGTTGTTCACTAGGTCGTTTCCGAGTACGTGCGTGACACTGGACTGGAAATAGTGAGTTTGAAAGTATGCTTAAAATAGATACTCCCTTTTTTTGAATCAGAATTATCATAATGTTTTGCCCAGCGGGAAAGTTATTTCTGGCACTCACTGTGTAACTGTTGGTCAAATTGATTGCATGAATTTTATTTGTTGTTTACATTATGCCCGAAAGCCACTGTATGCCCTAATTTCCTTCATGGTAGAACGCTTTTTAAAACATTTTCTCCTCATCTATGCAGATGTGATCAGTTAAACGCATTATCTAGAGGACCAGCTGTGCCATTAACAAATTTGACCGAAAGCTTTTTTGAAGCCGTTCCTATAGATCGCTTTTTCCCCTGTGGCACGCCTGGCCAGGGTTATTTTTAAGCAGGCTCGAATGTAAAAAAATCCGTCCATCCTTTTTTCTAGTCAACAGATAAATCTCCAAGCCTGTACGTGTCGCTTGCCGTAGGCGTCCGTCCACTTTGAGTGATTTCAGTGTGTCAGTAAATCACTCACCTGAGGTGATGAACGACTATTAGCTCCGGGATGGATTTCAACAGATTGGTAAACGATCGCGTGCTTGTCGACAGCAGGGGAAGAGGAAATGTCAATTGCGGGGGCATTTAACCCTGTCAGAAAGGCATTACATTCGATTGACCCCAGGCTATGGCTTTTTTTCGCACCTCTGATAAAAGTGAAATGCACTATTAGTATCGTAGGGATGCTCGAACGAAAGAAAAAAGCTTTTTGTACTGTATCCCGCCAAAGCAAGCACGTCACGGGTCTCAGATCCCAAACTGGAAGCCAGATTGATGAAATTTTACTGAAGTGGGACTTAGTTTTCATCCTCATTCTCCATCCGATTGCGTGTTGTTCGCTATTCCGTGACGGAATCCGTTGTCGTCCAATTCAAACTTGCTTAAAGTTGCGAATATTCTGTCGTTTCTCCAACAAAGAAACGCGAAGAAGTCAGCTTCTTCCTCGAAATGTTGACTCCATGCCCTTAAAATTAACATTCGATGCGCGAATTGCTCTTCTAAAACTTCCTAGCATTGTTAGTTCGTATAACGTACTCGGTCAAAAACCACTTTCTAATACTTCTACCATTTGTTTTAAATGTGTTCCGCCTAATAAATGCACGTAATTTAATTTCTACAATTTACAAAAACCACACGCCCCCAACGAAAACGTAAAACACGTCTCACTTCGGCACTAAAATTGTTTTCTGATCGGTTTAATACTACCCTGTTTTTATGTGTCTACCCAAATTAAAAGTTTGTATAGCTTTTTTGGGCTCAATTAAAGTATATAAAGCAAATGCAAACCCCCAAAAACGCCGACAACACTTTTTCCCGCGAAGTTTTTCTTCTTTTTTGTGACAGCCATGACATTTGGCCAGAGGGCAAAACCATCATGACTTTCGGAAGATAGAATAAGCAGCGTCTGCTCGCGTTTTGGTTAAAAAAATTTTTAAAAGGGTCTTTGTTGAATGTCTTTTGAGTCTTACGGATTTGATTCACTGTTATTTTGTGGTTTGTAAGCTCATTTTAAATTGTCTAGCTGTTTGAAATAATTTGATGAACATTTTCGTTTTACGATTTGTCATTTTAAACTGTCCCAATCCACAATTCGATTTTCCTATTTACTACTTATGTGGGTGTAATTATTGTCAATGTCAAAAAAGCCTTTGACCTGCCGTCTTTTCAAGTCTTGTCCACCTTGCTTTTGAATTCCGGGATGTCGTTTTTTCTTTTATCCTGGAAATGCCTTTCTTGTCACTATTTATTGCTTTCATTAAGTTCGTTTGGTTTGACTGGCTTATTTTTTCCGGAACAACTGAGTACGTTCTGCACGTGGAACGTTAAATTTGCGGTTTGGCATTCACCAGCACCCTTAATTGTGATCAAGTAACAGCTCGTTTGAAGCTCGTTTTTCAATAGACCTCGTTTAACGTGCTATTTTATCGACGCCATACTTTATCACAGCTGTAGGCTTCCTCCTGGCACTATGCGATGATGGGTCCATCCAGTGCGTATCGTAGTTTAGTTCACTTACTTCATTTCATTTCCCGCTTCCTGAAACAGTTGATAAACATCATTGACCAACGTAAAGATATTTACCTCATCACTACAATCGATATCCGTCTGGACGGATTAGTGTTTCTCTTATAGATTTCTTCCTGGGCAGTTGCTTTTTTACCATGGCGTAGTTAACGCACGTAACTTCGCACGGTGGCCCCGTGTTGGCAGCGCCACTGATGATAGTTGCATAATTTCTGTTCGCAAAACGGAAGCGATGGCACGTCCTTACTTCGCACTTTTTGCCACTCTAAGCCCAATTCAAGGAACCTACTACGGCTTCTTTACCGTGCCAGAATTTCCACCATTCGGCACATTCAAAAGCTTGGTGGGAGTTTAGCGTCCAAATTCTGACCTTTACCAAACAAAGGAATACCTCCACAGTCGTTCTTGTTTTGATTGCCTAAGGGCCTATTTGAGTTGCAAAGCTGTGTAGGAAAAAATGTGTTGTCCAAAAAGAGTCCATGCATGGCTTCCTAACTTTTTAGCTTTCACACACATTTTGAATGGCACAATGCTTGTTGCGCAGTTTTAGAAAAGACCAAATTCCTCCCCTCACAGCCACTTTCTGTGCCAATGCTCGGGCCTAATCTTGTCATTGTGTTGATGAACAAGTCGTTGCATGCCGCGAAATAACGAAAAAACTGGTCCCAAAAGTTTCTTCAGCGTGCTGTTCCGCAACCTCATTAGGGGTTCCATTCCAAAAATTGCATAAATCGTTTGTTGTAAAAAAACGTGGTGATAGTCTGGTCATGGTCATGCTCCAGTTTTGGTGTCAATCCCAGCTGCCGAAACGGCACTTTTAGGTCGTTGTTCTTTCCACGTTCGATGCCGCTTAGCTGTCCTGATGTTTCCTTTCCTACCCGTTGAACTTTCCAAATGAATGCGTTGTAGCTTTTATTGAATTGAATAAAGCTACAAACTGAAATGACGCTTTAAAATTCACAAAGTTCGCAACAGGTTTTGCGACTTTACTGGTCTCCAGCTCAGCACCACTTATAATAAACCTCGCAGATGTCTTGTTCGCTTGTTCCAAACTAGGGTGTCATTATGTGCCTTGGCTGCGATTACAACTATTAGAGCCCCATAACAACACGCCTTCACAACACTAAGACCAGATTAAGAATGCCCGATTTACAAGTTTCTTAACTCACCATTTCGTTTCACAGGTCCCAAGCGATTACCTGTCACGTACAGGGGGACGCATTTCGCACTTACAGAACCAAACCACGGTGTTTTGTTTGTATATTTATTCTCTGCTGTTTCTATTAATGTATATTTTTTAATCGCCTAACCCCAAGGGCACCCTCATAGCACGTTGCCATGTGACTCTCATCCGACATCCTGTGCTCAAGGCAAAGCTTCATTTTTATTTGTGGTCATAAAGCGTCAGTAGTCATCGTCTGTTTCACTGATTAGTATTGCGCGTTTTGTTTATATTTGCGCATGTAAAACCATTTTAGACAGACAATTTTCATACTAGCCCTGTCTCGTTTTTCGCATAAAACAAAAAATTTGTTTATTGCCACCATTCATTACAGGAATCTGAACTGTTTAAGTATGTACAACATCAATTTTTGGTTGAAATTCAAATTATCTTTTTTTAAACGCTTTGGTTTTCTCATAGAACCAAACCACAACACTCTTTGACGCCAGTTTTCGCCCTTTACATTAAGTCCTTTTTTACTTCCGCAACACTCGACAATATATTTCTAATTGCGTTCCACGTTTATTTTCATGTCGCATATATTATAAAGTTAGTATTTTCATCCCTTGGTCTTCACCAATAGTCAAATCTGTTCCATTAAACGCAGACAGTTTGCCATATAATAACATTCCTTTGCAAGTTACTAGTTACACGTTTGTGTCGTTGTTTACGCCGTCCAGGTGTACTGCTAAATATAGCCCTAAGGAAATTTTAGTGATTGTACTTACCAGCCTTTTAGTTTTCCCATCATCATAGTACATCGCAAGGGGTCTCATGTATTTAGCGCTGTGAAACCTAGTCTTTAATTTGCACAGTTGAAGTCCTTTACGCTTTACATAACCATGTAATCCTGAATTTTACGAATAATTTCTGTTTACTTGAGGTGTTCTTGTGCAAGCGTAGTACTTAATTTTGCTGTTTCCTCGAAGGCCATTATCGTGTTAGTAGAGCGTGTTACGTATGTTCGTATTTTTATAAATAGACGTAAAGTTTTCGATGAAATTAGCTTTTATATTAGTTTTCTTTTTGTTTACACCTATTTTAGCCTTTTATTTCACACGTTTACCCCCCGCAGGTACGCTTATTACATTTGTTTAATATTGTTTTTTCAGGCACATGTCCACTTTTGGCGGGTTTTCCGTCGACGAACATTCAGCTCAGAATGTCACTTCCAATGGTTTATTGTCGCTTGAAGGTCTCCGTTCAAATCTTGCCGAAACCATGGAACAGTGTTATGCGGCGCTTGAAAGCTCCGGCTTGCCCGTCATCGGCGAAATCGGTAAGTTTGACGACACTCGTGATGTTTATCGTTTCATGCAAAGCAACTTATCACGACATTGTGATGCATGCGCTCTGTGACGACCATAAAGACGCATTTCATTACATCTTTCAGATGACGGTTCTTGGTGCAATGCCACTTGGGACACTGTTTTGTGTTGGCCCGCTACACGCGCCAACAGTAGCGTAACGCTACAATGTCCACCCCTCAAGGGACTTGATCCCAATAGTAAGTGTTTGACTTGTTTTTGAGCCGGGTCAGGCGTACCCAGCTTTACACACCTACATCAAACAAAGAGGCTACAAAGATTAACATTAAGCACCGGCATTTCAGAAAATATAACCAAATTCTGTCACAGCTCGGGTCATTGGATGGGAAAGACTGAAGATGACTTTTCACGGTCACACGGGTGGACTAATTTTACGATGTGCTTTACGCAGGAGGTCGTAGACATAATGAAGAATTTGAATAACAAATCGCTTGGAGTATGTTGCATTGCCCCTAGACGGTGATTAAACATTTAATTGCAGATTGCGCAGGATGTGGCTAAAAATGTACGAAAATTGGAATTTATTGGACTGGGCTTATCGCTTGTCAGTCTGATATTTTGTATTATAATTTTCACACAATTTAGGTATGTATCAATTATTAATTACCGACTAAACTAATATAATCGTCTTTTTAGACGCCTAAGAGTGTTTAGAAACATGTTACATTTACATTTGATGGTTGCCATCTTGATGGTCGTCGTCATTCGCCTGATTCTGTACATTGATTTAATATTCACTGACAAAATAGGCCATGTGCACGCCAATCCTGAAGGGAAAACTATAAACACAATGGTAAGCAGTATGCACAGAGAATTTTTGTACTATGCATAACAGAGAATATGTATATGATCATATGTCTCAGGGACTATGTATGTATCATTCAAAAACCAGGATTTTAAAACTTTATAACCAAAATTAATAAAATTATTTCCCTCAACTTGTCGATTGCCAACTTCCGTTTGTTTCAAAATCTTAGAGTTTTCTGTTTTCCTAACAGCCCTTTGACTTTGCAATTATGTAACGCCATGAAAAGTAATACCTAATAAACACTTCTCTATCAAACCATGAGTCTAATAAAACGCGTTGAGCATAGATAGTTTTTCAAACCTTTTTATCACCATTTTAATATGTTTATTCCAGGTATTTGTTTGCGAAGCAATGTTTTTCGCGCTTGAATATTTCAAATCAGTTGCCTTTTGGTGGATGTTCCTCGAAGGTTTTTACTTACATAATCAACTTGTCTTGACGGTGTTTAACACTGATCCAAAGTTGACACCGTACTTGCTTATGGGTTACGGTGAGTAGAACTAAATTAGCATTTTGGTTTGTTTTAGAAGCTTTCAATATAAAAATATGCTTTTCAGGGATTCCGATGATACACACATTACTCTGGTTACTGGTTATATATATCAAAAAAGGCGGCACTGTCGACCGATGTTTGGGATCTTACTATTTGGAACCAGAATTTTGGATTCTAGACGGTCCCAGACTGATTCAGCTTGTCGTCAATGCTATTTTTATTTGTAATGTCATACGTGTACTATGGTCTAAAGTTCGGGATTCACACAATGCCAGTGAACTTGACCGCATGAAGTAAGCTTTAACTTATGCTTTGCATTGAGCTAAGTGGTACTTTTATAGGAAAAGCGTCAAAGCGGCCCTAATGTTAATACCGCTTCTTGGTATTCCAAATATCATGCAAACAATCCCCTTCTCACCTACACAGGAAAATATTGTTGTAAGTGATGCATACTGTTGTCAGTTACAAAGCATGAATTACTATTTTTATCTTTTCAGTTCTTTGGTATTTGGACGTACTGTGCTTCATTTACTTACATGTATCAGGGGCTCTTTATTGCTATTATCTACTGTTTTACCAATCGGGAGGTAATCATCTTTGCAATTATATTTAATTATGGTTTTTATGTTATTTGCTTCCAGGTGCAAGCAGCGATCAAAAACTGCTATAGCCAATACAGATTAAGTCACACTAGTACCAATGAGTTACGAAGAGGATCTCGGTCGTGTGCTTCGTACTATCAAGTACGCAATGGCAACGTTACAACGTCATTAGACGGTAACGGTAATGGCAAAGAATTGAACGATTCACCCAACATGAAACTTCTTCTGCCTCCAACGGTACGTCCTAAAAACCAAGGCTTTTGTCCTATTTTCTAAGGTTCGTTACTTTAGGTGTGCAAAAATCGTATTAGTCAACTTACAGATATCTAGCTGTGACTGTTCCACCGACCGAAATCACTCTACCGCCAGCACATCTCATTTTAGCATCTGTACCGTAAATGAAACTACCCCACTAAAAAGTCCATGTGTGGAGGAAGATGGTGATTTGAAAGTGTGTCAAAACAATGGCAAAAAGTAAGTGTTCTGTCTCTAGTTTCACCGCAATTATAAGTATCTTATTAACATTTGCAGAAAAATATCGTTCGTCAATGACGTCACTTAACTTATCATCTTCCCATTTAGCTTCGGTGTAGCTTCAACCACGGAAACAGCCATTTCTTAAAGAGCTCAACTTTTTGTACAACAAAATTTACCAAAATTATGTGCCCTTTGCAAACTCATTGTTTCGCTTCCGCTACCGTGCATTAAGCATAACATAAACTGCATGAATTGAAATCACTCGCAAATGAAAATGAACATTGTTTTGTAATTTGAAAGTTGGACGTGTTATGCAAAATGATAAACAAACCCGGTTTACAACGTCTGCAATATCAAAACGCAAAGCAAGAATAAATAAATAGTCAGGTTTTACCAAACGTTCATGGCTTTGTGTCAAATCGATTTTTCCATTAATGCTACTTAAGAACAAAGAATAACAAGATGGATCCACTCAAAATCAAAGGATGATATATCTTGTTTATAAAACATTCATTGTACAAATAAAATAAACATTGATATTTTGGCAAGTGATTGAAAGAAACTTGAAACCACCAAACGGACGGTTATCGATTGAATCAGTCATAATAACTTCATGTTTCACCCTCTGTCATATGAATAGATTCTACAGTACGACTGTACTTTTGCCGAGATCGTGACCCGCTTGCGTAGGATTTGACCCATGTCTTTTCCGATTCCGGCGCTTTTCTTTGGGGGAACAAAACATTGCGCTCGTTTTCAAGATTTCGATTTTTTACCATTGGAATCCATCGAAACGCGTAACAGAAGCCAGTCCGGAAGCTGTAAATTTACAATGTTAAACCATAAACCTGATCAGTGGTCAACAATCGACTGAGTGAGTTGTATAATCGTTAAGTATGCGCAACTCACCGAACATTGAAATAGCAATAAATTAATGGATTATACACGCATGCCGACATAGCCATCCAGTAGAATACCATATAGCTATAGGAAGCGACCAAAAAATTAGTCATTAACCGCTCAAGGAATAGGTGATACAATTGATATGGCATCCAACAGACCATAAAAATAAGCACAACGAGTCCAAGCATTTTGACAACCTAGAACATAGTGCACGTAATATTTTATCAGTATCATTCAAGAATTTCACAAATTCTTGACTTTGAAAATTGTAAGATGTCATCAGTTATCTATGCTCGAATGCGTTTCTGTGATACTTACACGTTTTTTCTTTGCATCTATGGATGGCGTCTTCGGCTGACTTGTACTGGCCAAGGAGTTCTGTCGCAAGGCAAAGATAATTCTACCATACATGCACGACAATACACATAGGGGCATCACATACTGAATGGCGAACAGAAAATTGTCGTATCTGAAAACATGAGAGTGTATGTCCTTCATTACCCGTTCTCATCGCAACATTTTTTACTGAGAAAACACGTAATAAGCATTACTTCCGGGAAAACGGTTGTTTTTTGCCATGTTTGCGGCCCCCGCTGGCTAATTATTTTGAAAAAAGTCGGAATTTCTAATCTGAACTTTGAAATATTCGCTCGGAGGTTCATCCAAACAAGGAAAACCAATTTGTAGTTTGTTAAAATTGAAAAAAATGCTTACATAAACTTATATTCGAACTCATTGTGACATATTCGTCGTTCATTGAGCACTCGGTTTTGAACTGAATAGAAAAACTGTTTGTCGATTCGTGCGGGAATTGATGCCGGCAATGATATTAACGCGGCCAGCACCCACATGCCAGATATGATGGCTAATGTGCATCGACGGCTCATCTGACGCTTTCTTAACGGATTGACGACTGCCGCTGACCTATATGAAAACAAAAGCATTAACATTAACCCTGGCAATTTGGTTATCGGTTAGATTAATATGCTATTTATGGTCATAGAATAGTAAAACCGAAAAGACTAACCGATCCCAGCTGACTACCATCATGGTAAATACGGAAACGCAAGTTGGCGCGACCCCAAAAAAGTGATTAATCGAACAGAATTGGCCGAACCACCAATCATAATAAAAGTTGAAAGTCCACGTGGAACCGGCATTTAGGAGTGCCATCAAAAAGTCGGCTACCGCCATGTTGAAGAGGAAGTAGTTGAAACTTGTGCGCATCAACTGTAAAGCATACTTTTTAATTAATGCCAATCTTATCTGCTATTAGGAATCAAGATTCAGAAGACCTAATTTATCAAAGTCGTTTTATCAAACAAACTCGCCTTTGAATATGCAATAATCCACATTACAACACTGTTGCCAATTAACGCGCATACAATTAGCAAACAAAAAGCGGTAGCTACAAATATTTGTACCGGAATCGAATGCTTTATCGGAAACTCGTCACAATGTAAATCAGGTAATGGGTCCTCATTGTTTGAGTGTGTGCACGCGTAATGAGCTATTTCCTGTAGTACTGTAGCATTTTGGTACTCTAGCTCAAACTTGTGCATGGTAACATTTGGCAGCATCCTGAAACGTGTAAATATTGAAACCACAAAGTGTGAAACTCTCTGCAGACACGCAACAATATTCAAAATGACGGGTTTGATATGGGTCAAATCTTTCTTTTCTATTCAACTGCTCGTGCTCATGAGAAAGCTGGACTGAAACGAAACAATGTGCATATTTTAACCATATTAGCTGAATTTAGGCATATGAGATAAACATGGGGGTTGGTGCTATTTCGGCATTGGCCTTAACCGTTGAAAAGGCGTAGGAATAGTGCGAAACAAAATACGAACATCATACAGTGCGTTAACCTATTGTGTCAACAGACTAACCAATAACAGATGCGTGCCAACGACGACAATACAGCACGTATGTTATAATTTTTCAACAAACATGTCGGTCCTTAAACCACGGCTCGGTAATTTACTGCGATATTGTTACGACTGACATGGCTGGACTGGGGGAGGGCACACAAATACGAGACATTTCATACGTCGCGACGGAAGAGGCGTAAAAATTTGTTTAAAACATCACAATACAGTAAATTGGTGTGGTTTAGTTATACTAATGAGTCAATTTACTTGTAGCTTACAAAAGCATTTGAAGTGTAGTTACAATTATTTATTTTTCGACAATTAGGTAAAAAGTATGTGGGCTACAAAATTAATATGACGCAAATTCAAGGCGATCTTCAGTTTTGTAATTAACCGGTTTTTATGTTTAAAAATATCTGACATTTCAAAAAATTGGTGTGTTCCGTCTAGTGATATCACTAAAAAAGGATGGTTGGAAGAGAATGAAAACTGGGAGCAATGATTTTGTTTACACTTACCCACGGATATCGAGTTTGGTTTATTTAAAATCAATTTTACCGTTTAAAGCAAATAGCGTTTCTTTTGAGTTAAACGCCCTAATGCGTGCAACTCGGCAGAATGTACGAATCAAAGCGCTAAAGGTCTTTCGTTTCAAATGCCGGAGGCAGAATTGACAATTGTTTTAAACGCACAATAATGTAGACATTCGAAAAAGAGCAAACAAAAAACTGTTAATATCAAAAGTGTGAAAGTAGAAGTAGTTGTAAATTGTGAAAACGCAACTTTAAATCAAGTGAGGATGTGCTTGAAAAAAACTGAAATGTAAAAAGATACACTTCTCGTAAAACAATTATCTTGTTGACGTATGCTTTGCAAGACTGTTGTGATTTTAGTATTCAAAACAACCGATAGTAAACCACCGATAAATGCTTCAATACTGTGAACATGTCAACACATCACGCCTAACATGCGATATGTTAGCTCTTGAAAAGACGCCTTCCGCATAAGTGGCAAAAGAGGCTAAAATACTATTGTGCTAAAGCAACAGGGTCTGAGGTGCTTCCTTCTCTTTGCTTACGCTAGACATCAGACTCCGCCTTTACATGTTCTCCTCATGTCGACCCTAATCCTTGAAGGCTGTACAATGTCAGAATCCGGGAAGTGAGGTCGACGTTATTGCGGCTTGTGACACTTTTTAAGATTTATTTCCGTACGATAATTATCATAAATAAAATTGGTTCGTAAAGAAGTAGGAACTTCATGAGGGCCGCCAGGGAGCGATGCCATTGTAAAAAGGTTGAGTTTGATACGTGACACAAATATGATACAACACAATTGACGTTGGATTGAGGTAGGTGGGTGGAAGGAAGCTCGATATGTGAGGGGTCTACTTTGTTGTAAATGGATGATGCAGCGAGTTTCTGGGGCCCGTAAAACGGTAACCCTTGTGACAGCGCCTCGGCCAGGCGACGACATCGGTTAACGACCGCGTGCATTCTGTAGCGCTTTGGCTTCAGCGGCATTAATGGTCGATCCGGCTGTAAACATGACACAAATTTAGCAATTTAACTTTTTTTACTTTAGCTCAACCCAACTTTGGTTTTATCTTTGAATGAAATTTTGCTATTTTAAACTATTTTACAAACGTTAGAATCCCACCCAAAAAAGGAAAAGAAAAACCAGTCTTCCTGATAGCAGACTTGTTTTCGTTTACTTTGCAACGGTCTTCCACAAGTCCGCTCGGGTTAATTTGCGGAAGCACAAAAGTCTGGGAAAAAATGTAAACGCATATTCTGTCCCTTGTGAACTTACGTAATACTTTGCCCTTCTCGGCCTTGGAATAGACGAATTGCGATGCATAATGATACTGCTCGTATCTCGGACACTGGTTGTACCATAACCGACATGTCTCGAGAAACAGTGGCATTGGAGGCGGGTTACAAAACCGCTGTACTGCCGGATAGTCATGATCACACTTACAGTCCTTCGTACAGTGCTTCCAGATCCGTTGATCACAGTCGGCCGTGCATGGACGGAGCTTCTTCTTCTTTTTCTGAGAACAAAATTTTTACTGAATTCCAATGTGACATGTGTCAGGCAAAATTTCGCCTCCGCGTTTAGCTCTACTTGTGTGTATAATTGCAAAGCACTACTTAACCTAAGGAACGCGAAACTAGTGCGTAAATGGTTTTTATCGTGACATAATCCGTTTGTTCGACGCTTTAAAATGCGTTGTCCAGTGTTGAAAAAGTTGACACAAATTTGCAACGTTTTTCATTAGTTTTGAAGTTAGTGTACAAAAAGGGCGACAAAATTTGAAATTACAATTGTGATAGTTGATAAACTGTGGAAAGATAGTGAAATGACAAAAAGTACCTACTTTCGGTTTCGGTTTAGTTAGCTCAACAGCGACTTCTTGTACATCAGGGAAATTAGGGTCGGCTCCTGTACCACCACGGCTTTTCGATAGTGAAGCAAGAGAACCTGCTCCGCTACCAGAGGGACTCGCAGGGGTTTTAGAATGGGGTTGTCTGTGAACATAAAAGAGATCTATTTGTATCGTTTAGACTGATTTTAAGCATTACATAACATATTATTAACAATTTCAAAGTAATGATCTAGTGATTTAGAATTAGTAGTTGGCCTACCCCAAGGACTGCGAACGTTTCGGACAATTGGCTATGTACGAAACACAGAATGAACGTAGTTCCTTTGGAATGGAGCTGATTGCGCGGTCACAGTAGAAAGTAAAGTGCTCCTCGAAGTTGTTACAGTATTCATTGGTCTGAGCGTCGGACTCTTCTTTTGTTTCTTGGTGTTTCTGCTCCTTTTCTTTCTCGTCTTCAGCACTGGTCAGTTCAGGAGGCTCGCCGCCGCGGGCTTTTTGAAGTTTGGGGACTTCGTCGTCGGCAAAAAGTGAATCGAAGCTGGAGAAATCGGTCGCCGTCGGCAATGGTTTCACCTTTTCTAATTCGAATGAATCATCCAGGCTGACTTTTTCGCGTGAGCCGATCTGTAATTGATTAATCTCCTATCAAAATACAACACACAATTTCCTTTCTACTCACTAAACGCTCTTCCGTCGCTCGAAAGTGCAATGGCGAATCGGCTTGAACGACTCTTGCACCGGGATTTTCTTCGCAGAAACGAAGGGATGGGTTTCGCTTGCACGCCATTTCCAGAAGGCGAGACAGTGCTGCAACATACTTTATGTTTTCCTGACAGGAAATTGGAAAAACTTACCGAAAACTGTATTCAGAAGCAGCAAATTCACAAATAGTATTTTGAAAAGCTGCATCTTCGTACAACCAGACGAGTTAGAAGCGATAAAAAACAAATTCAGTGTAGCCGCAGGGCATTGAATGCAGACAGAAACTGTCGCGTTGCCCAAATCGTGTTGATAAAAAATGAAGATGATCGAAGGAAATCGTCGACCTACCGACCGACTATTGGACGTTGTCTAACCAAAGTTGATGAATGATGATCACCACATCGATGTGTCGTCGTTTTTGTAGATACATTGCACACGACCGGTCCGAGTTGCGTCGTACGCGCTGTTTTTTACCGCCTTCTTCAGTCAACAGTTCTCATCCAGGAATCTGTTGTCCGAGGAGGGTTCCGTTGATCTAACTCCACATCGAGGACCAATGGTTACTGACTGGGACTGTACATCCTGACCCCACCCGAGAATACAATACTTATTGTTTTGTTTTATTCTATTTATACATCGATGTTAATCAAGTCCAAAAAAAGAATCACTTTTTCTTCTTTGATCTTGGAAAAAGTTAAGCAACTGCACATAAAAGTGGCTCGAGGCCGTATGTACAGCGATTTCGCAATATAATGCGAAAAAACATCATTACTTGAACTTAACATGCGATATTAACGATCAACAATGACGACCTTTCTCAAAAACACGAGTTCAAAATACTTCTATGCAATGAAGGCTACAGTTCTTTGAAGGTTAAATTCAAGGTACGAACCTCAAGTGCGTGAATGCATTGTGTTTATGGAGAGTAAAGCTCAACTATTTCTATCCACAAATAAATAAACTTTTAAAGAAACCTCACAGAGCATCAACCAAACAACATTTGTATTTTTAATTCGTATGCCCAAATGTTGTAGCCAATACACTTTGCCAGACAAAACGAGTGCAGTTTATACTTTAAATCTCCGAAATTTTCAGTTAATCGAACTTTGTCACGACCATGCATTCCATTGCGGGTCTCAATGTTATTAGTGCAAGTCTAAAGAATCGTACACAGGTTGCGTGAGTGTTGCAAATGTTCTTTGAGCTTTTTTTACAACGTCACAAATACAGTTTGAAAAGTGATCTGACATTTGGGTTCCGCTGCCGGTACTACCGTTCTCGCGCTGACTTGGGTTCGATTTTACGCAATTTTTATTGTAGAAAAACGCGTGACCACGGTACCTGGCATTGAAAACATGTTGGTTATTTTATCATGCAAAAAACATGTGGATGCTATGACACAAACATGTTAACTTATCAGCTATTCAAAAGTGTACGTGACATTTGACGCTAACTTTATGACTTGAATTTACTTTCTATTGTATCAATTTTTTATGTAGCTAAAATTGTCCCCGTTTGAATCAATTTTTCAAGTCAAGTTTCATTTATTTATGTTGTTCAAAGAGGTTAACTGACTCACTAAACATTAAATAACACAATTTAAATTTTGTATACATACACATTATTGTTCAATATTACAAGTTACTTTGAAACATTAAAAACCCATAGCACCACGGATTGAAGGCGAAGTTATTGAGCAAATGTTGGTCAAAAGCCGCAAATCAGAATACTCACAGTCTAGAAGCTTAACGAGTTGCGCGGCCGACACCTTCTCGGCCTTGGGTGGCACATCGCCGCTGGCATGAGGCGTCTTGTGGTAGTCTCGGATCTCATTAAGCAGTCGTTTGTTGCTTTTGTTGTACACGTTTGAAAGCACGGAATTAAACACCGCTTCAATCGCTGAAAAATAACACTGTTTAAGGAGGGGAAAGAACAAAAAATACACCAAGTTGGCACGTACATGTATCCTGTGATTGCATAAAGTGCTCCAGTTGAATAGACTTGCGTACAATGTTGTCCATCGTGTCCCAGATGGAGTTGTAAATATCTTGAATGGTTAGAATCGCATCGCTATGCATGCTTTTGACTCGTTCAACCATGGCCTGGACAAGGTCACATGGGTACGCCATTTCTTCTTCCTGAATAGTCCGAGCATCGCCGTAATAAATCTGAAAAGGGGACACAATTACAATCTTAATTTCAATCCGAAAAAGTATTTAGTACCATAGTCTTGGCGACATCAATGTCAGCTTTGATGACCACTGACGTGAGTTGGAAGTAGTCTGCTTCTTGCTTTTCACTTCCGCTCGTATTTTTCGATTCGGCATTGACGGGATGCTCCTTCGGCACGGTCAAGTAGAACGACTCGGGATGCTGTACTTCACGCTTGATGCACTTTTCAAGTTGAGTGGCACTTAACTTGTTGGAATCTATCGCTAAAATTGCAAAAGCACACGTAAGGAAAGTTAGATGGGTGCAGTAAAAAAAAACAAACCTTGCATTATAAAGCCAGGGAAAAACGAATCACAAATGCCACCAAAAAAGTTGGAAGTAATTTGATGATGGATGGACTTGTCCTTCTTTTTGTTGAGGAACTTGGCGTAGGAATCCATTGTCCTTTCGATGAACCTGCACCGGGAAAGTACTTTTGAAAAGATGTCATCCTTCTCGTCTCTGGTCGGGTTTCTGCGTTGAATTGCGCCTATTCTGGTATTGGCCAGCTTTCTGACAAGGTTGTCGATCTGCCAACGCCTCCGGGCAATGATGATGTTTGATTTTGGGAGGGTATATCGTACGATGCTGGATTTGGATCGTCCATTCTTCGGTGATGATGACGTTGAATCGGCGACGGCACGCAATCTCTGACGCGGTCTTCTTGGTTCATTGGGACGGTCGGTGGTTGGACGAGCTCGCGATCTGCTGGGGACTTGAAGCCGATCGGTTGATTTCAGCGATGTCTTTGGTTTTGGCTTTGAAGCAAATTTCGAGAACTTCACGTGAGCCGGCACCCATGGCCAACTCAAGTCTGTCGGTACATGTCCTGCAGAACCAATTCGAATCCGCCTCTGCTTCACTTGGCCATCATCGAGATCCTTGCTGCTACACGGCTTGTCAACTTCCATTTCTTCATTCTGGTGAACTTCAAACGCAGAAGCATCCATCGAAACGCTCTCATAAACACCGTTCTGCAAAACTTCTCCAACAAACACTTCCGGAACATCAGGTTTCGTTGATCCGAGTTTCCTGTCACCGAATAACGCACTCTTGACGCTGTGAAGCTCATCGTCGGAAAGGTGCGCCGTCAGGGAGGAGCTGGCTTCATCCAATTCTAACTTTTGCAGGACCAAGGGCGAATCTTTCTTCTTCTTATTCAGTAGACCTTTGAGAAGACTGCAATCACTATTGGCATCGGCATCCTTGTTGGCGACAAACTCCAAAGCAGTTACACGGGTTTTCATGAAGCGGGGATCGGTATATGGTATAGATAAGATGGACTTGAAGAGAGGATCCGAGTTTGTACGAGGTCGAAGTTTCACCACCGTATCGAAACTGCGTAGTTGAGGCGCGGAACGAGTACGAACACGAGGAGAAAGGGATTGCTGAAATATCAAAATCAGATGATGATCACCAAAAAGTAGAGGCTACCTTCACAGCCTTCATAAACTTCAACTTCCACTTGGCCCGCTTTGCCTTCTCGTTCATCATCTGTTTCTGAGCCATGGTCGCGTTGAGTCTGCCCAATTGCCACCGATCCGCATACCGATTCAAATTCATCCGTACTTTCAAAAGTGTGCCTTCGTTGTTATTAGCTGGTTCTTTGCTAAATAACTTCATCGGCTCAGTCTTCTGTTCAGTGATTGAAAACGGCCACAGTTTGTCAACATTGTAATTGTTGAAAGAAGCCGCGTCACTGCTTCCATTTTTGACCATTTGCCGCTTCCCTTCAACTCGAACGAAAAAGGTCAAAACATTCAAAATCTTCGCCAGAACTCGAGCATCTTCTCCTGAGACGACTATCCTCGTCGTATGCGACAGCTGACCAACACAGCCAAGGCCAGCCAACAGTGGCTCTGACGAGTAGCCATCATGATCAGTGATTGCCAGTGGCATCTGTGTAGTCAAAGCCCATGTCGAGTGATATAGCAACACAGCAGATAGCACTTTGGACAAAAAGTATCCGTGTTCCTTGTTTTCGAAAAGGTTGATGAGATCAATGAAGTCGCGAAGAAACCGTTCGTCGGGGGTTACTGTAGGCGTGAATCGAGAAAGGCGCATGGCGTTGTGGAAGGAGGCCATGTTGGCGCGGAAGACGTTACAACACTGTAATTGCAGCTGATTAGTCAATGTTAAAATTAACGAAGGAACCAGAAGACTTGGGTCCAAAAGAAGTCAAAATTAACTTACTGTGTACACATTCTTGAAAAACAAGGTCGTATCACCGGTGAAAGCATCGTACAACATTAACTGGAGATCGTTGTATTCACGGTCGAGGTGACTCAGATGAGTAAAAAGGAAGTCGAAATACTTGGGATTAAATAACATTGCGACGCCGATATGCCGATGGCGGCGGTACAGCCTCAGGGTTGCTGTTAATTGGCGTGAATAGCAGGAACTGACTGATGAGCCTGCAAAATAGGGTTCAAAAAGGGACCAAAAACGATAAAAGTCAGCTTACATCGTGTCGATCTCGGAATTCTCGAAACCTCCAAACTCCTTTCATCAAAATGTCGCAAGTATTCGGGAGGGTCAGTGTTGAAGCACGACCGCAACTGGTTCCCGTCACCGCCTTCCTCTGCGTTGTAAGCATCCCACATTTGAACGACCGATTTGGCATCATCGTCAGAGTCCATCTCTCTGAAATGAAACTTTAATCACTGTCCACTTTACAAACCAAATGACACTTACTCGATGCGTGATTTCACTCGTGGGATAGCAAACAGTCGCGAAATCAGCAGTTGTCCGGCCACGCCATGATGAACTCTGAAGGTCCCAATTTCAACTTGGGCATTTGAGTCGTCGAAAACAAGCTTGTTAATCATATCAACGTCACTCTTCTTTCCGCGGAGCTGAAAATGATACAATTAAGCGATATTCAAAAATAAATATATATAAAAACATTCTTACAATTGGCTTCCCATCCTTATCGACACTTTGGACCGATGCTATATCAAAACACAGCTTCTTCGCGGCAAATATGACAATCCGGACATCCTCAAGCTGCATCTGGATCGGGTTAACCTTGCTAAAACGTGATCATGCGGGTTCAGGTGATTGAAAATGGGTAAAGTAATCAACTCACAAGGTTCCATCATCGATGAGCTCTTTGATGGCCTGCTTGTTGAGGAGAAGCCGCTTCTCAGCCTCTTTATGCCGGCCTCGATTCATCGTACCGCTGGCGATGAGGGTGATGACTTGAGGGGATGATGGGGCTAATACCACATGTATTGTACTTTGGTCAAGGCTGCGCCCAGGTTCGAAAGAAGAGGACTTGGCTTTGCCTTGGATTGAACGGCAATCGACTCGCGCCGTTCTCGACCCGGTCAGTCATGTTGGTGGGTGGCAGGCTGTCTGGCTGGATGTAATCGATTTGAGATTTCATTTGATGCGAACTCGAGTCGGGTCGATTTGGCTATTCGTGAGGGATGTACGAGTTTGCGTGGGTTGAGTCAGTGCAAAGTTTAAAAAAGTGACTTTTTATATATATTTTTTTACTATCTTGACATTTTGACCAGTTTTTAATGATCTGCACACTTAGTTTGATAACGGTCATGCTTTAAAAGGTTGTCTTAAAGGCTAAATAAGCCCTGCAGCTGCCAACAAAAGCGATAATGTCAACATTTTTCCAACACGCACCATTTGGACAATCCAATTCATGCGCCATCTATCCCGTGGCCCAATCCCCATGGAAACAAAATTGTACTCCCGTCAACCACCAAACATTTCTTTTTATATTTAGGCTCATTGTGCCGGTAGCTGGTCTGTAGCCTCGCCCCTCAAGGCCAAGGCCACACCGAAATACACCGTGAGACGTGTTGCTCCCGAACGACCCCCATTTTCCCGTTCCCTCGTCGTTTCCGCCACGTGTACACCTTTCGGGTCAATGTGTGATTAGCCCCCTTGCATTATTATCAATGTTGACCTTCTCCGATTATGCGTTTTCCTATTTGCAATCAATTCATTATGCAGCTTTTTGCACTCTCCTCCGCCACCGCCGACGGCTGCGATACACGTCGTTGCGTGCACCCATTATGACTCCCACCGCGAACTCCATTGCTGACGGACAGTTGGCCATTTATTAGTTTGTCGCCAACGGTTGCCAGCGTAGCACAAGCGGGTCCATGGACGCGTGTCCGCTTTTTGCTTGTTTTGTACTCGCGATAGCTGTTTAACTTTTTATTATGCATCCTTGACAATCTTACTTCTTATAGGGTTAATCATGACCGCCGACACAGAGAAGGAGAAAGTTGCAGCGGATCAGGCCTCGACTGCCGAGTCTGACTCCAAGAAGTCCAGCGCAACCGTTTCCGCGACTACCGCCCTCGGCGCTACAAGCTTGCTGACGTTCGTTATCCTTGCACTTTGCTGGCTTGTTGGCTTCGCATCTCGGTTGTTTGCCATCATCCGATTCGAGAGCATCATCCATGAATTCGATCCTTGGTAAGTACTCCTTTTAGGGTTGGGCTTGCAGTTTGGGTTTTGGAAGTCGCTCTTTTCATATAAAAATTGCCCCTTTTCTTATCTTTTATGATGGTATTTGCAGGTTCAACTACCGCGCCACCCATTACATGGTCGAAAATGGCTTCTACAAGTTCCTCAACTGGTTTGACGAACGCGCTTGGTACCCACTTGGCCGTATCGTCGGTGGTACCGTGTACCCCGGTTTGATGGTCACATCCGGCGCGATCCACCATATCCTCAGCTCGCTGAACATTACTGTACATATCCGTGATGTCTGTGTCTTCTTGGCGCCGACCTTCAGCGGTTTGACTGCCATCGCGACGTACTTCTTGACCAAGGAAATCTGGTCTGCCGGTGCTGGCCTCTTTGCTGCCGCTTTTATCGCCATCTCGCCTGGTTACACTAGCCGATCTGTTGCCGGTTCGTATGATAACGAAGGCATTGCCATCTTTGCGCTTCAGGTTTGTTAGCCAACATCTTTAGGCTTATTCTAATGATAAACTTTCAGTTCACCTACTTCCTATGGCTCCGCTCAGTCCGCACCGGCTCCGTCTTCTGGGCTGTCCTGACTTCTCTGTCCTACTTCTACATGGTCTCCGCCTGGGGTGGCTACGTCTTCATCATCAACTTGATCCCTCTCCACGTTCTTGTCCTCATCCTGCTCGGTCGCTACTCCAGCCGAATCTACGTCGTCTACTCGACCTTCTACATCCTCGGTGAAGTCATGGCCATGCAGATCCCCTTCGTCGGCTTCCAGCCCGTCAAGACCTCCGAGCATATGGCTGCCTTTGGCGTTTTCGGTCTGCTCCAGTTGATCGGTGCCGTCAAGTTCCTCCAGAATCGCATCACCCGCAAGCAGTCTGTCGCTCTTTTGATTTCCGTCATTGCCACGGCTATCGTTGTCGGTCTGGCGCTTATCATGCTGCTTACTTACACCGGCTACATTGCGCCATGGTCGGGTCGCTTCTACTCACTTTGGGATACGGGTTACGCCAAGATTCACATTCCTATCATTGCTTCGGTCTCGGAGCATCAGCCAACCACTTGGGTTTCTTTCTTCTTTGATCTCCACATTACTGCCGCTATTTTCCCCGCTGGCCTTTGGCTTTGCATCAAGCAGCTCAATGATGAGCGTGTTTTCGGTGAGTTACAGTAGTCTAATTATCGTTTGAGGCTAATTGGGTGTATTTTCAGTGATCTTGTACGCCGTTACCGCCGTCTACTTCGCCGGTGTCATGGTCCGTCTCATGCTCACCCTGACCCCCGTCGTCTGCGTCCTCGCTGGTGTCGCTTGCTCCCAGCTCTTCCAGCTTTACCTCGTCGATGACAGCCTCAAGGACGAAGATCGCGAAACCCACGACCCTCGCTTCTACGACAAGCCCCCGACCCCTGCCCAGCCCAAGGATAAGCGTCGCAAGGTTCTCCAGCCTGCCAACTACAACTCCAATGTCGCCCCGGCCACCACGGAAAACAACGAAGCCATCGGCACCAACACTCGCTCCATCGTTGTTATCGCCTTCTTGTTCTTCATGCTGATGTACGTCGTCCACTGCACCTACGTCACTAGCAACGCCTACTCTCATCCCAGCGTCGTCCTCCAGTCCCATACTTCTCGTGGCCGTGTCATCATGGACGATTTCCGTGAAGCGTACTACTGGCTCCGCCAAAACACCCATGAAGATGCCCGTGTCATGTCTTGGTGGGATTACGGTTATCAGATCGCTGGTATGGCAAATCGAACCACACTTGTCGACAACAACACTTGGAACAACTCCCACATTGCCCTTGTTGGTATGGCCATGTCGAGCAACGAATCCTACGCCTATGAAATCATGCGTGAATTGGATGTGGACTACGTTTTGGTCATCTTTGGCGGTGTCATCGGCTACTCGGGTGACGATATCAACAAGTTCTTGTGGATGGTCCGTATCGCTGAGGGAGAGCATCCGAAGATTATTCGCGTAAGTTGCTTGAAACTCTTTTTTTACAGTTTTTGAATGTCGCTTTTCAGGAAGCCGATTACTTTACCGAAAATGGCGAATACAGCGTTGGCGCCCAAGCTTCCGAAACCATGCTCAACTCAATCATGTACAAAATGTCCTACTACCGATTCGGCGAAATGTCTGTCGGCTATGGTCAGCAGCCCGGAATGGATCGAACGCGAGGCTATGTAATTGGTCGAAAGGACGTCACACTCACGCATTTGGAAGAAGCCTACACTACTGAGAACTGGCTTGTCCGCATTTACAAGGTTAAGGATCTTGCCAACCGGCCTTCTATCAAGTACAAGGATCGTCAGATTAAGCTAAAGCGGTCTTCGTTCACTTCCAAGAAAGTAAGTTGACAAACTTCCAATCCTTTGAACCACTCTTTAATCTTTACTCTTTTCAGACCAAGTCCAACAGGAAAGGCACACTCAAAACCTAAATCTCCTTAGACTCATTTTTGATTCGATCGGTCGGGTGTTTTTAAACACACTATCTATTTAATTTAAATTATTTCCTTTCTTAACCATCCTTCGTCGTGTCTCTTTTGCTTAGTCACGCGATTTAGGTGATATTTTTTGCGGTTTTTGATTAATTGTTGACCTTGTTGTTTATTTATTGCTTAAATAAAGTGACAAGATGAAATACAGTTTGATGTTCTTGTTCTGTGGTCGCATAAAATACCCTCCGCATTGATTTCAACAGATGAGTAATGTCTATCGCGGTCAATGTTGGTGTGATAGGCACAAACATTGTCAACAATGATTGGCGTAACATCGCTCTCTGTCATCTCATGTGGGAAAACATTTATCTTAGCTGTAACAGCCACAGGGCAGATCGGCGGTGCCTAAGCGTATCAAAGGGCCGTTTAGCACGTCTCCTGGTCCTACATTAGACACATACATCAGAGGTCGGCTTTTGAAAGTACGCTTATCTTTACGTATTCCCTATCCTTGAACGACGTGATGAATTGGCTTGGATTGGGAGCTATTTTTGTTTTGTTGATGCCGACATTGGTGTCAACCATGCCGTGGCGGGAGGAGGAACTGCTTGAAACTTCGGTGGTTACGTTCTGTGAGACGACGGATGACTGTCAGGGTGAGTTGTAACACTTTTAAAGACAGTTTCGTGATTCTATACAGTTCTCGATACAAGATGCATCGGAGGTGAGTGCGTCTTCGAACCATCCCTGGAATGCCCCGAACACATGCACTACTCCGAGTGTCTAAACCGATGCTCTAAACATTGCCAATCGCCGAATGCCACTAACATTTGCCATGAACATGGTTATTGTAAAGAAGGCTGTCAATGTGATGATGGATATTACTGGCTCGCCGAAACGGGTACATGTGTCACTAAGCCAGAATGCGACAAGTTAATCCAAACGGAAGTGTCAGAGGGTACTTTGCTTTTCATTCTTCTTTCAACACTTTTTTCCACTTCCGGGAGTTTTTCATTGAATGGTTGCAGCCGCCGAAATTGCTTCCAAATGTCCGCAGTATTCACAGTTTGAAGCGTGTCCATCAAGCTGTCCCGTCAAAACATGTGAAACGCTAAACGTTCCTTGCCAAAATGTTTCAATTGGCTGCGCACCTAAACGGTGTATCTGTCAGCAAGGCTTTGTCCAATCAACTGAAAACATTGAAGACGGCTGCATTCCGGAGTATGAATGCGAAGGGGTCTTTCCCACTGGGGATACGGTAGATGACGTGATGCACTTTGAAAGGCCCAGGAATGTCTTATACATTGAAGGTTCCGGTGTCGGTGATGAAAATGACTTTGAAGGTTCTGGGGCTGCTGAAGGCTCGGGAGATGAAGTGTTTCCGGAATATGTGGAAACAATTGTCACCTGTCCGGAAAACTCAAAACTTCGGGATTCTATCAAACGGGAATCAGAGTTGACAAACTTTTGCAATCCAGACTACCCTCATTCATGGCCTTACGTAAGTAAACTTTTTATATTGTCACTTTTTGATAAACGGTTTCATCGATGACAAACAAGATAGTAACGCTAGAAAAACTAGAAACATTTCACAAGATTTTTTGATGCCCTTTATCATTTCCCTCATCCTTGGCCCAAAAAACATGCATTCCCAGGGGATGATCGCCTCCCAAGCGAAACAAATGATGTTAGATTCGACTGATTTCATGTTTCTTTCAGCCGTGTGTTCCGGTCGACTGTGAGTGCGATAATGGTTTCGTCGGAGGGTTCAGCGACGGCAAACTTCTCCCATGTGTTCCTGCGGGTTCGAACGACGTGTCACCTGTTCCCACTTTCTAAACACAAATCATTCCCCGCCACCCTAATGCCCTTCACTCGTGTAGCCTCATTGCTTTAACTGCATTGAAAAATGGAACTGGCTTTTAAACGATACAATAAACAAAGAAAGAAAGTGTAGCCATGTGGACTTTGGAACCAATTACATTAACATTGCTAACGAGAAATTAGGAAATAAACTAAAACACATCCTGCGTCAAACCCTTTCTAAAAGGTCGGCACGTTCGCCTATCTTGTATACTGTGTTTGTGCATCTATCCGCCCACCTCGCCAAATGCAGGAATTCAATTTAAACGGGAACAAACTAATTCAAGATAGCCTCTCTGGGCTACCCATCTGGGAGCCACTGCCCACAAGGCCTCGGCTTAATGTCATAAAAGTTGCACATGAGCTTCGAGCTCGAGGAAAGCCGTTGTAGATGCTCCCGCTCCAGACGAAAAAACCGAGCAAAGTAAAGAGTTTTCGGCGCATGACCAGTAGCATTGTCGCTGTCACGAACTCCCGGGTGGGCGCCAGCTTCAACACGGCTGAAAGAGGCGTTGTCACTCTGAAAATTCCTTTTTCCCAAGCTTATACTATAGGCAGTCGAAGAAGCGGTCGTCCGGAAGACGGAAGACAGCCGTCACCCCGGGAGTCCAGCCCTTCCGTTCGTTTACTACCAGCCCCAAAACGTCGGGTTTGGCCATTCGAACGTGAACGCCTTCTTTAGGGGTGATTCCAGTCTTTGTCGATGGAACACATTGTCCTTCCGTTTGGGACTTTACGCGTTGTGTGAGATTAAGTCATTGTGGTCGATAGACTCGCGGCATTTCCGGGTTTTTACTTTGCCTTCTTTCACTATTCATCATTGTAATTCTTGATACAATTTATAGCTCATCAGAGTACGGTAAGTCGTAGGAACGATGGAAGTCCTGCTCGATCATCACGAATGTATCGACCTCCTTCTACCAGAAAAGACAAAGAACAGTGTGGCTTTTTCTTCAACACAAATGGAAATGCCCGGCTCAGTAAGTTACAAATTTAGAATGACTTTTTCTCTTCCGAATGACTGACCATTATCTTGTCTTGGCTATCGTCTATTTAGTTTCTTTGCTTCTTAGAAAACGAACAATCGTTATAAGCCAAAGTTTTAGTCTATTCCGTCGGGATTTGGAGTTTTAAATAGCTCTTTCTAAAGTGCACATCTTGTAGGTTCAAACGACAGATAAGCCTGTAGTCCTCATGTTGGCCCCACAGCAAGTCCTCACCGATAAGGATTCCGAAGAAGCGCGTCAAAAGTTTGCCGAACTTCGAACATCTATGAAATAGAAATTGATACCGTTGATTATTGTGTGTATCCTGCCTTACAATGACTTCCTAATAACATTTACATTGTTTTTATATTGTTTCGCGAAGAAGCAAACCATAAGCATACCAATAATGTCGGTTTAACGACAAGTTGTAGAATTTGTATTGATACATGTGTAAAATGAAAAGTGAAACTTTATGAGTTCGAATTATTTGAGAAATTGATAATCATGTAACAAAAACGAGAGAAAAAAATCGAACTGACAACAACAACGATCAAACAAAAACGAAAGTGATAGGCGGCCGGGTGGTCTACCATTGCTGCGGCTCAAGCGTTATCTTCGGCACTTTTGTGCAGGTACCATCGTCTGTGAAAACGTACGAGATGTCCATGCGGTAGTGGGTGACGGTGAAGGCGAAGGCCATTTCTTTTCCGCTGAGCACAAGCATGTCCATATGCCGCACATTGATGCTGTAGACGAAAGAGAAGGCATTCAAGTAGAGGCGCTTCAGGAAGCGCATGCACAAACGGACCATCATGCTGGGGTTGAGGGTTTGATGATGAATCATAGCTGATGGACTGAAATGAAAAATTATAGCAGCATTTGGAAAAACAAGCACGGAATACACGAAATGGGTAAAAAGGAAACACGTTTTAACCAACATAGCTGATTTTTCAAAATTGGCATTGGTCGAGACAGACGTTGTTTCTAACTGTTAAAATGACATTTATGGTATTGTAAAAGTTCAAATTACTTTTTATAATTCGCCATCTCAAAAAACGAATGTTGTTTTTTACTTTATTTAGCATAACATAACACAAATAAACAGAAGGAACAGCACAACGACAAGAACAACATGTTCGAACATAAGCAGTATAAAAATTACTTTGTATCTAATAGATAAAGCATAAATAGAGAAGCAAGAAACAGGGAAGAAGCAATTAGGGGATTGAGTCGTCGCCGCGGGGATCACAGACGCAATCAAGCTCGAACTGGGCGTTGCCCGAGCGATCCTTGGGGGGCTTAACTTTCTCGACCGGGCCGAGGATGAACGGCTCCGGAATTTCAGCCTCAGCAGCAAAGTGGTCGTCGTTGTAGCTGAAAAAGTTAAAGGTGAGAATAGGAAAACTCAATTGGAATTATCAAACTAACCGGTTAGCAAACATGATCTCGTAATTGTTCAGCTTACGAGCTTCACGAGCTCGGTAGAGACGTTCATCGTTCGGCGCGTTGAATTCGATCTCTGTCTGGACGTATTTTTTGAAAGACGGGTAGTCACCGCAGGGATAGCCGAACTGCGCAGTCGCCATGACGTAAGCTTCTTTGGCGGTCGGAGCCATGAAACCACCCAAAACCGACGGGCGAACGAGACCGGGCGGGATCTTCGCCTGAAATGGAGAGAGGTTACTGTAGGTGTCAAAAAAGACTGATGGGACACAATTTTGCTTCGTAAGTATAGAAAACTGGCTATGAATGGAGTTTTTTTGGTGTTGATAAGAAATCGAACGAAAATCTCACCTTTCTGTGACACTGAAGGGATTCAAAGAACTTGTTCGATGAGGTTTCAAACTCTTCGATAACTTCATCTTCAAGAACGACAGGATCAATGACATCAGGGCCTGGCTTGACCGACGACGAAGCAGATGAAGCCTTCGACATCGAGAGACCGTGTTTGAGCCATCCCTTCTTCAGAGGAGCGTTGACGACTCGGGGTGCTTTGCCACTGGCCTTTGGGACCTGCGGAATGAGCTTCGCAGCCTGCGGAGAGGGCTTCGGAACCTGCGAAGGGGGCTTCGGGACCTGCGGAGTGAGCTTCGCGGCCTGCGGAACGGGCTCCTGGGTCACTTGAATGGGCATCGGAGCCACACGAACTTCGGCCTGAAATCATGAAAATAAGATAACTGTTACAAAATAAGTGACAAGATACTTACTTGTTGTTTCCAAAGAGTCTTCGAAAACTCCTGGAACTCTTTGACAGTTTCTTCGTCGTAGATAGCGGGGTTGTCGGCGACACAAACAAAATGCGTCGGCGAAATAACGGTCGGAATCGGAACATCCGGCGTCTTGGGTGTGTTGACCTGCGTCTCAGGCTGGAGATTGACCTTCTTCGGCAGCTGGATATTGGCATTCGGCTTAAAACCAAAGGGGACACCGGCTCCGTTCGATGTCTGGAAGGTGCTTCCGATAGCCTCAGAGAAAGGATTCTTGTTGAGCGCGGCCCGGTTCAGTTGGGGGATGTGGAACTAAAAAGATAAGTGTTATTTTTGAAAAGTTAGTAATGAAAACAGTAAATCCAAAGATTAGGACGGTTGTTCCCAGAATTAAACAAAAAAACATACTGTTGGCTGATTCCGGCGGGACATCATCAACTTCTTGTGGAACTCCTCAGCGTGCTTGGCATAGGCTTCACTGTAAGCGTAAGGGTTCTCGTCATCGAACCACTTCTTAGCCACAGGCGATGGCGAATCAGTCGGAGAAGGGCGAACACGCGGAGTATTGAACGGGTTGACCTCCTTCGGCGGCTCGACATGATCGGCACGAGCGTTGAAAACGACAGGCGTTCCCATCGGAGTCCTGGAGGAACTTCCGCCGGCGGGCTCAGAGAAAGGAGCCATCGTGGGAGGACTGGGATTAGGAGGCTGAAATAAAGACAATAAAAACATTGTTGTTGTTGTTGCAAATATAAAGCGTAAAACAAAAAAGATTTTGGTAGTAATGAAACATAAACCTTACCGTTGGCATGTTTTGGCGGGCCTGCGACATCATCTTAATGAACTCCTCGAATCGTTTTTCGAAATTGGCATCACGAACATGAGAGTTCGGGGCGGCATTCGACGATTCACCATTACTGTTACCGTCAGGAACACGTTCGGGAAAGAGGTCAGTAAGGGAAATAGTCGTCATGGCGTCGTTCGGCAGGATGTCCTGAAAAGGTCGAAAGTAGAATCAACTTTGGATGTGTCAACTATCAACAACTTACATCCAAGTCCATCAAGGGTTCCGAATTATCGACGCCAGGCCTAGCCTTCTTTGCGTAGTGGTCATGGACCAACTTCCGAAGGTGCGGGTTCTCATCGAAGAAGCGCCTCTCGAAAGCCGAGAGACGGAAGAGCGCCTTCCACTTCCGCCACATCGTGCCTTCATCAATCTGATCCCACGGATTGCTGCCAGGCTGGGGAAGACCACCAAGAAAGTATTGGCAAGTCTCGTTGTAAGCCGCTGCATCAAGCACGGGGTCATTGAGCAAGTCAAAATCAAACGGTGGAGGAGGCATGGTCGAACTACCTAAAAATGCTTTCTGGTCAGCCTCTGTCCCATCGAGAAACGATACAACCACGCAAAAGATGCTTTCAACGCGCCAACGTAGCTCAAGCGCAACCACAAGACACTTATGAAGTGTTATCATGTCAACCTTCGAAAACAAGGAGAGTAAAAATCAAAAAAATATATAAAAAAAATCGTAAAATTAAAAGCTTCCAGCCAAAATTGAACTTTTAGGAGCCAAAAGCTGCCCAAAAATAGCGAAAATCCTATGAAAATAGGCGAGCATGGTCGCTCTTGCTAAAAGGGCGGTAAAAAGACAGTCGACGGCCATGCCAGAGCGAGACAATGCACGAAAAATATATGCAAATTCGAACAAAAACGCACCAAAACGAAACGAAACCAAGTTCAACGACCCCCTTCAAGATCGAGAACGTTCTCCTGAGGCCCCAAAACGGTCGAAATGAACGTTCACTCAGGGACTGCCTGCAGCACAGCCGATCGAGCTATGCGAGTGCGTGCATTCTTTTCGAGACTGGAGGGCTCCCAGGCTACTGTACAAGCGGCTATTCAAATGACTGCGCGCTGTTCCTGTCTGCAGCCCTGTTTCGCGTCCCTTTCGTTTCATTTTACGGTTTTCCCCGAGGTTCTCAAACGTGTCCTCTCTCTCTGAAGCAACTTCCTTGATCCTTCTCTAGCTTTACTCCTTTGCAGGTTGTGCCATGAGCGCCGATCCTGAAACAAAGCAGCTTCTGTCCGGGTCTGTTGAGCCTACTGGCGGTGGATCGGCAGATCTCGCCTCGCATGCGACGCCCAACGTCACTGGCAGCAAAGAGCCAACTGAGGTCGCCCCTGACTCCGGCGGAGACTCTGGCAAAGGTGCCGAAACTCCCTGGACGGCAGGTGATGACATCGTTCGCACTAAGGGTATGAACTGGATGCTGACCGGTCTCTTCGTCGTCGGAGACATGGCCGGGGGTGGTCTTGTCGCCCTCCCCACGGCTCTTGTCCGCATGGGCTTCATTGTCGGCTTGGCCAACAGTTTCATCATGATCGGTGTCACCCTGATGACAGCCTGTATGCTGGGATTCAGCTGGACGGTCATGCTTCAACATTGGCCGGAATATCGCTCCCATTGCCGCGCTCCCTATCCAGAAATGGCTTATCGGGCGTTCGGAAAATATGCAAAGTAAGTCCATTTTCAACCTTTTTTATATAAATTATATAATTATCTTCCAGATACGGGGTCTCTCTATGCATCAACCTTACCCAGTTCGGTGTGGCCGTGGTCTTCGTGCTGCTGACCGCCAAGAACATCCAAGATTTCGCCGGTCTCGTCCTCAAGCTCAACATCCACTTTTGCTTCGTAGTCCTCTTCCTCGGAGGTCTACTCTGGCCCGTTATCATGCTCAAGTCCCCTCAGGACTTCTGGGGTGCGATCGTCTTCTCGATGTTCAGCACCTTTGCTGCATGCATCCTGCTGATTATCGGCACCGGGCTGGATTACAAGTCTTGCATCGCGCACGTCGAGCAACCCAAGTTGAGCGCGCACAACATGTTTACGGCTTTGGGCACGTATCTCTTTTCCTACGGTGGCCATTCGTCCTTCCCTACCATCCAGCACGACATGAAACGCCCCAAGAACTTCTGGAAGAGCTGTGTCATGGCTTTTACGAGTATGTTTCTCGACTGTCACCATAATTTTATATATATTTTTTGTCGTTTTAGTCATGTTCATCCTGTACATACCTGTCTGCTCGCTCGGCTACTTCGTTTATGGCGACTCCGTCCGCGAGAGTGTCATTAACAACATCCAGCATTCCGGTCTCCAAATCGCTGTCAACTTCATGATCATGACCCACTGCTTCCTCACCCTTGCCATCGTTTTCAACCCCCTCAACCAAGACGTCGAGCAGTACTTCAATGTCCCCCAGAACTTCGGATGGAAGCGCTGTGTCGTCCGGACCATCGTTTTGGGCCTGGTCATCTTCGTCGCCGAGAGTGTCCCTGCTTTCGATTCCGTCTTGGATCTCGTCGGCGGATCCACTCTCTGCCTCACATCCATCGTCTTCCCCGTCCTGTTCTACACCAAGCTCTCCGCCCTCCAGCGCCGCAACAAGGCCCTTCCGATCATTGCCAACAGCAAAGACGGCGACAAGATCACCAATCGCGAGTACGTTCCTCTTATTTTTGTTACCGTACTTCCAGAAAGTATTCAAACTGTCTTTTCAGTGCCATCCGCCACAGTCCCTACTGGCTCCTCGCTATCACCGGTATCACCGTTCTTTTTGGTTGCGTTATCGGTTGCGCTGCCACCTACTCGGCTATCTACAACATGGCCCGCTCCAGGTTCATGTTGCCCTGCTACGTCATCCCCTTCATGAACACGGACCAGAACAAGGTTAACGCCGTCTTGACAACCGTTTGCTGCGGCCACTACCAGAACATTACCTCCCCGGCAGGCGCTGGCAAGACCTGTGCCGACCCCAAGATGAACTTTTTCGGATAAAAACGACCGTAACCAGTTCTCCAAACTAACGTATCTTTAGTTGATGAATACTAGTCGATAGATAGACATGAATAGACTAACTATGAATGCGATTTTTCGCCCTCGAAGTATTGGTTGAAAATAAACTTATATTGGTTATCAAGGAGGAGTTTCTTGTTGGATGACGCTCGTCATGGGTTTCAGTTGACCTAGCACGCCAGATGCTTTTCTTTCTACGTCTTTTTATCAGCGCCATAGTGAGCAGTCGTGACCCGTCAATTTAGGAGTGAACTTTTTTGCACTGTCGTTTACTAAATATGGGCTGTATGTACGGTACAGGCCGTCCTAATGTTTGGCTGGGGCTCTGTCTTGATTGGCCATGTCCACAGTGGATGCCACAAAACAAGTCTGCGTACAGTAGCCTTAACTCAGGTCGCGCACCCCTCAACAGGTTGCTAACATCGTCCTCGCCACCTTCGGTCGTGGGCTCTTCACACTTTTTTAAACACCTTTCTCGACATCAACAACTTTGTACCCCTTATCTGCGTCGGCCCACAGATAATCTCTACTAATCCCAATGTTTTCTCGCCTTCACTTCTAATGAGGTCCAATTTTACAAAAAGTATACCCAAAAAGCCAGATATGTGGTAAACAATAAACAAAAAACAATAATAACATCAGAATTTACAACTCGTTTGCGCCATAATTGTTATACGTCACGGGTTCTGATGTGCTTGCTTCAACTTTCCATGGGGCGTCGTGAAGGAAGTCAAGTTCGGGCATGAGCGCCTTTGGAAGCACCTGTAAAAGTTTTTTATAGCGACAATCTCGCACAAAAGTGGCACAAACCTTATCAGCCTGGATAGCCCCGAATGTATGGAGGCAGATCAGTGTCAAATAAAGAACAAACGCCGCATAAATGAGTCCAGGGACCGTAAGCAAGACCCACGCGAACCACACTGTACCCAGTTCAGTCGTGATATAGTTAGAGGCAAAGTAGAAGTTGATAGAAACAACGACAATAGCAACAAGAAAGAAAAAGGCTTGAGCAAGCCTGAAAGATCACATTGATAAGAAAGATCAACTTCAATGTAGGAAATGAAACTTACTTAGAAGACACGTATTCATACATGACCCCGGTATGCGCTGTAAAGGTCATAATGGGGAGGAGAGCGAACGGTAATTGAATCATTTGGACACAATTGAGCAGATCGTTCATGCCAGTCAAGTTGCGGATGCCGCCAGCCTTGAAAGCGACAACGATGGTGGGCAGGATGGCAATGGCACGAGTGACGAGGACTCGGCGCCAACGGGGCCATTCAATGTGGAGGAAACCCTGAAATTGGGGCTTTAATGGGGTCTTTAGTGGGTTAAACGACATACCTCCATGACAAACTGACCAGCATAGGTACCAGTCATGGTCGAACTTTGACCAGCGGCCATGATTCCGATAGCCCAGATGAAAAGAGCACCAATGCCGAATTGACAGCCGAGGTACAGACCGCCACGATAGATGTCCGCTTCGACGGTTTCATTGTTTGGGGGGAAGGTTTCGGAGTTGATGTCGAAGATGTTTGTGCCGTTGCAGATGGCCAACTAAAAGATGATCATAACACATTGAAATAATGTCTAAACAACTCACGATATCATTGTTGGTCTTGTCATACAAACCATGAGCAAACACAGTAACAACAAAAACATTGATGATAAAACTGACAGTCAAGGCAATGCCTGATTCAAGAGCATAGTAGAAGTTCGCCTCGGAGATGGATGGCAGAAATCGTCGGTCGACAGTTCGGCTCTTAACAAGAGCTGAATGGAGGTACAAGTTGTGGGGCATGATCACAGCACCGACGACACTGATAGCCTGGAGTAATTGCTTCTGGCCACAGCCTTCGCACCATGGAAGGACCATTCCTTCGAACATTTTGCCGGCTTCCGGTTTGACAACAAAAAACTACAAAAGAAAACACTCAAAAATGACAAGTACAATGAAACACCAACCTCCCAGCCAAAACTCGCGGCCATTGTAGCGATCAAGAAACAAAAGAACATTTCAAGCCGACGAATACCGTAGTTATCGAAGAACAAAAAGGTAAATGTGTCCGCCATGGTTATCAAAACACCAGCATACAGTGGAATGGCGCCTTTACTTAACAAGTAAAAAGCAATGGCAGTACCGATGACTTCCTGCATATCACTGCAGATGATCGCAATCTCAATCATGATCCAAAGGACCAATCTCGGCATTCTCGGATAGTACAGTCTCGCCATCTCCGCCAAATCCTTTCCAGCCACAACTCCAAGTTCGGCAGACAGCTTTTGCAGGAAGAATCCCAGAATATGCGCAGCTAGAAGAACCCATAACAGCTTGTACTCCGCGACGGCACCACTTTGAAGATCGGATTCGATGTTTCCGGGATCGAGATAAGCGATACTCATCAGAAATCCAGGGCCAGTGAAGAACCATAGCCGCTTCCAACTGAAGAAAGGCTGAAACGTGCAAAGTTGTAATTAAGTTGGTATCAGTCAGGAAGGGCAAAGAGTACCTTGGGTCGTCGAGTTCCATTATCCGTATCACCAGACATTGCACCGGCTGAGCCTCCTTCGACTGCACTAACAGACAGGTCTCCTGTAAATATATTTATATAAGCACCGGATGCAACGTGACCACCCCCTGGCCGTAATCGCCATATCGACGACGACAAATGGATGCTCGATGGGAGCAAGAGGTGGAAAAACAATTCCATAAAATCGACAAAAAGGACAACCGTGAAAAAAGTGTCATTATTTTTGAACAGGGTTTGCTCGCTTTTGAAAGCAAAACAGAACCACAGATCTGATGACCCTTTTCAGTCACCATTGTTATATCAAATGAATCACTTGCCTGTCGGGTAGGAATCCGGGACGATCAGAAACGAGTTTTCGGTCATGATGATTTCGGCGGTGGTCGACCTGATCCAGCTTGGGGTTCACGCTATCGGTTTGTAATATTGACAGCGTTGGTCTGGCCAAGGCGACAGACGGGTGGACGGTTTCACCGCAATTAAGGAGAAACTACAGAGGCTTATCAGGGGCGGAGACAATAACAAAAAAGTGTTCCTTCTTCACTTCGTGGAGGTCACTGGCAGCTGGTGGCACGAAGACAATGTTTGTCGAAGCTTATCAGTCGATGGAGACCGTGATCGCCTCGACAGGTCAATGGTATTTTGGAAAGGACGACTGCCTGCAGAAGAGAAGGGAAACAACAGCTGGCGGCGTTGCTCATTGAACAGAACAGCTGAAAGATGTTTACTCTTTCCTGCCTGGTGCTCAGATGCGTCATTGAAAGAGGTGAAACACCACCAAATTGCGTGTCGTTCTTCGAATGGGTTGGTCACCCCCTGCGCGATATAAAGCTCATCGCATTTTGCGCATTTGGAACATGTTGCCAAGCTACAGGAAATGGTTTGCAACCGCGCAGCGTACGGATTAGTCTCGTTTCGGCTGAACCAGACTCATGAAATTGATTAATGTCACCGCATTTCGGCGTGCTTATGCGTTCTTTCTCGATAGATCTGCCTATATTCGATCGATTGATAGGAACACTGAGTCATCGATGTGTATTTTCAACATCCTTTTCCAAACTCTTGTTCGTGGCCTTGAGTAAATATACTAAGTAAGCCGCGTTTTCGAGAACTCTTTTCCTGGTCGTCCTTGTCTTGTTTTTTCTAACTGTTTTTGAAGGTCATGGATTACTCGCAACCTTTTTACGCTTTTACATTGAGGTTTTCTCGACTAGTCGCCAGCGCCTACCCACTTTGCATTTATAAAATGGCCGGTTTTGCCTGACTTTTATTTATGTTTGTTTCTGTTTTATTGTTTCTTGTCTCATGTTCCAACTTCCCGATAGATGTATACAGTGTAGTATGAAGTACAAGTACACGAGATGCACAAATCACACATGCAGTCATTGCATTCACGTTTTTTGGAGTCCGGAACGAGAGGCGCGAAGAACTGCTCCAAGCGGAAGCGACACGAAGTAGTAAGGTGATCAATTCACCGGCCTGTGAGGCCCTCCTTTTCGCCTCGGGGGCAGTCGTCCTCGGCTGCCCCCGGGCTGGGGCGGCGCGGTGGCGAAGACTTCTGTTAGCGAGCCCCATGGCGTGGGCCCTGCGACGCCGTCGGCGACAATGCGTGTGTCGGCGGGGCTTCGAGGCTTGGGAAAAAACGTTGTTGTCTCTCATTCCCTTTTGGGGTTTGCCATGCAGCCTTTTGACAAGGAGGAGGCAAAGCGGAGCAGATAGCATGACTTAGGCCTATGTTACCTCTTTTTTTGTATCTATCTAGCTGGCAGGATGCTTTGCAATAAAAACTTTTTACCCCGTCTTCGACAGGTCGGGGTTGCTCGCCAAATACGTGTATTAGCAACTTCCCGAAGGACTATACCTTATTATCTATGCACGGTGTCATGCAGCCATGGTGTACCACCGCCCGAGTACTCGTTTCGCTTTTTCCTTCACCAACTTCGCCCCCAACCCAGTTCATCGAGCGCGCGACCTAATCTCGAGGCTTTTGCTCCTCATTTACCTGAGGCGCTGTGCTTGTTGAGTTTGTTTTTACCTGTGAGCATCCTCCAGGGTCTAGTTCGACTTCGGGCCGGTAGTAACGTACTTCGGAAGCAATGATTCGTGTGTCGCGCACAGATGCACTCTAAGTAAACACTCGATTTTGTGTTTCAGGCAGACCTGCACACGATTCCGGTGCATGGGTTGTCCCACTCACTGCTGGTACAGCCCTATCTCCATTAATTTTTCTTATTGAACCACGTTTAACACTTCAACCTTTACGAATTTCAAAACTTTTTTGTGTATGCAAAACACTCCTAGCCGTGATTCATCGTGCTCGAGTCGTCGTTGCTGAGTAAGCCGAAGCTATTCACTTCCACAGTTCATCGCCATGTCCCGAAGTGCGTTAAACTCACAGCAGCGTGAGGCTTTCCTCAAATCCCAGGTATGCATTCCCTTTTTGGCTTATTGTCCCACTAATGATTCGTTTTTCAGATTTCGTCGTGTCACAAAGCGTTGAACAAAGCCGAGGCCCCGCTCAAGCAAAAGCACGCCCGTATTCTTATCATTGGTACACATAAGGAGCGCTCAGCCAACGTCTTCTGGAACACGGTTACCCATATCGAGCTCGAAAAGAATCCAATTGTCACTTGGAAGTTTTGTCATTTGCTGCATAAGATCATTCGAGACGGACATCGCAATGTGACCCAGGATTCGTATAGATTTATCAACCGATTAGTCCATTTGGGCAATTTCTGGCAGCATTTGCGTACAAGTGGATATGGGTTGGCTAACTATAGCTATTGTCAATTGCTTGTAAAACGGCTGGAGTTCCATCATCGCGTAAGTTCATATAAATTACTATTATACATTTTACAACTTGGGTGGTTTCAGCATACCAGCATTCCGGGAAGTTATGGCCTGAACCCGCCTCAAATCGAAGCGCTAACTCAAGAAGTAAATGGGGCCTTTGAACTGTCTATCGAACTTCTGGATCATCTTGATGCTATGATTGAGTTGAAAACGAGTGGTATGTCGCTTTTCTTGCTGTAATTTTGCAAACTAATGACTGTTTTTAGTGACCTCTACCATGGATTCGATGCGCTGGAGCTCTATCACCCTCCCCGGCCAATGCCTTCTCGCACCACTTGTCCTCGTTATCTTGGACACCAGCAAAATCTATGACATCATCGTCAAAATGCTTTTCAAACTCCATGATAAGGTACCTGCCGATGTATTGATGGGCCATCGCAGTCGTTTCAACACTGCCTTCCATCAATTGAAGAAGTTCTACGATGAATGTAGTGGCTTGCAATACTTCCAATACTTGGTGTCCATCCCAACATTGCCCAGTCAGCCTCCAAACTTCCTCAATTCCACGGAGTTGCAAACGTACCAGGCGCCACAGGCTTACCTCCGTGGCGAGAATATGTCGTCAGAAGGCGGTGATACCCCTCCCGATACACGCTCAATCGCGGAGGAAAGCACCATTGTCGACCTTGATTTTGCGCCGCCGGCAGCAGCACCGATGACGCCTGTTCAGAATGATCATCGGTACGTCATTGTTGTATATTTAATCAGTCTGCAATGTTGTATTTCAGTGACACCCAAATCGCTAACCTCGAACAAGAGATTTTCATGCTCCAAGATGCTCAACGGACGCTCATCAATGAAGCGAAGTCGCGTATTGAGGCCTATGAGAGCCGTCTCCAAGATCTGAATTCTGATCGCGACTACTGGAAGGAGCGTCACACCGAGTTGCAGGAAGAGAGCCAGCGATTTAGGGCAACATTAGAACAGAACCAACGCAGTGCCCAGGATTCGGAGAGCCTTCAAGCGAAGTTGTCGGAGTCTGAAGACAAGTTCCAGAAGCTCAAGGGCGCGTACACGACCTTCCGTGCCGAGCATCTTCAAGCTCTACGTGACATTGGCGAGCTCACTAAGAAGTCAAAGTCCCTTGAAGAAGAGCGTCTGAAGTACGAGGAAGAAGTCCGCAATCTGAAGCAGGAACTTCTCGTCGCCGAACAGGATAAGCGTGCCGTCGAAAACAAGGTCAACGCCTCAGCCAGCTCCGTCGACGAAATGGAATCTCAACTCGCATCTGCTCAAATGCAGCTTGAATCTCTTAACCTGAAACTCCAACAATCCGAAGAAACTCACACCAAGGCCGTTGCCGATTTGCAATTGTCCGCTGCTCAGACTTCGAAATCTTTCTTTGGTTCCCTCTGCACTGCCTTGCTTGAACTCTTCGAAGAAGCCGGCGAGGACTTGCAGAACTCGACTTCGATCAGCTACCCTTCCCGTAAGTCATTAACATACTTTGATCTCTGTGTTTCAACGAATGCCCTTTCCAGACCTCATTGCCAATGCATTAGTCGCCGATTTGCATGTGCTTAACCAGCTTAAAACCGCACTCCAGTCTGACGCAATCACCGCTGATCTTTCACGTATTTTGCCTGTTTTCGGACACCGTATTGCGAACACGGTTGTTAATGCCGCAGCGGCCGCGTATACCGCCTCGATCGAACAGTTTGACGGTTAGTTTGAAATATTATTCAATTCACAATGACATTTTAAAACTATTATTTCATAAAATTGCAGACGTGAACGAGGTATGCAAAGCATTGCTCGCTTCAACGGTGACCTTTGTCAAGGACCTCAAAGGTCTCGACTTCGCGTCGAGCCGTAATTCGTCATTGCCCATTGTTGAGAAACACATTGATGCGCTAACGGTCGCAATCAAAAAGTTGCCAACGCTTTCGGGTGATGTCAACGCTGAACAGCTTGACACAGAATTGGAAAGCGAGATGGATCGTGTCAACCGTGCTATCGCCGATGCGGTCCAAATGATCGAAGAGATTCAGAAGCGGTCCCGACAGAGTGCTACTGGCGCCCGTCTCAAAGTCAATGACAAGATTTTGGATTCGTGTAACGATTTGATCGCTGCCATTCGGATCCTTGTGGCTCGTAGTCGCGATGTTCAGGAGGAAATCGTGAAACAGGGCGGTGGGAATGCATCTCCGAGGGAATTCTACAAACGGAATCATCAGTGGACCGAGGGATTGTTGTCGGCCGCGAAGGCTGTGGGAGCTGCTGCTACATATTTGGTGTAAGTTTCACACGATATGTTTATCAACTGCGATGCTAAATGACTGTTTTCAGACAAAGCGCTGACGGAGTCGTCTCAAAGACCGGTAAGTTCGAAAGTCTCATCATCGCCGCGCAAGAAGTCGGAGCCAGTGTGGCACAGTTGTATGTTTCGTCCCGTGTGAAAGCTGATAAGAACTCGACAAAGATGGCCGAACTCGGATCAGCATCGAAAACTGTCAACAAATGCACGGCTGGAGTCGTTGCCACTGTCAAGGCTGGTCAATTGGATCTTGCCGATGAAAGTATGTCTTACTTTGTCTCAATTTGACGAACTATAACACAAACTTTGCAGATCTCGACTTTACGAATCTCTCCCTCCACGAAGCCAAGAAGCGCGAAATGGAATCGCAAGTCCGTACCCTGGAACTCGAAGCTGAACTCGAAAAGGAGCGAAAACGGTTCGCCGCTCTTCGCAAGGAGCACTATCACTTGGCTTCCTTGGTTTCTGCCAACCAGGAGCAGAATGGAGTAAGTTTCTATTGACCTTGTTACATTTTACCGTATCTAACCACCCCAGTTTCAGAACTAGTCCCGACTGCTCCCGCACGCTGGCTTTACCGACTTTTTACATCATATTTCCAGTCAGAAACGAGTAGATCAGTAATTGACAAGTTTTACATTTTGTTCAGCACCAATAAACAGTTTTGCAACTTCCAGTTACTATCCTTGTAGATATTATGTATCATGTAACGCTGATGTTATAAACGCCTTAATCAATTTGGAGTAGTAATTGAGTTTTGTCGAATTACATGCAGAAAAATATTCCTTTCTTTAATCCAACTAAATGAAAAGGGCTTTGGGGACTGGTTCCAAAAACAAATGCATCATCTGCTGGCTTTTGGCGCGACCAGTGCTGTTGTGACCCCCGGCGAAATAAACAAGTCGTTGGTGCTGTGCTTTTTTCAATTGTATCGACGGCTATGTGAACGGAGCTTAGTTTGTGGCGGGGCACGGATGCCTGGTGGTCGTGGAATGGATTACGAAGATATGGTTTCAATGATTTTGCGACGTTTGATGCTGAATTACAAGCCATTAGCCTTTGTTAGAATAGGTTGCCATTTTATTAATACGGCAATATGATGTTTCTACACAACATTAATTGTGTTTTTGTAACTCTAGCTGATATATGGATACGATAAAAGCTGATTTTATCAACGTTAAGAATGATTTGTGCGACAAAAACCCGACCAATGTTTACGTCGCCACCGGCAACACAACTTACACCCATTCCCGCACACCCAAAAACACTCCCATAACGAAATGAAAGAAATTGACGTCGTGGACATGATGTGACACCGAAATTGAAACTGTCTCTATCTATCTATTTTATATATTTATATATTTTGTATCTCACTATTGACAGATTGCGGTTGTAGCTGGACTACGGCGCTGAAGTCATGTCAGATGCGTCATCGGAGAAGAAGCAGAATGGAGTGAAGAAGGTTCAGTTTTCTGAGCGAGTCCAGCAAGCCATTCATGACCTCTGCACGACGGATCTATGCAAGCCCAATGTCAAAGTCAACGACCACATCAACAAGCTCTTCCCAACAGAGCAATCCCTATCGCAGCTCGATGGGATTATGGGTTCTCTGGAGCAGGAAGTCGATGAACTCGATGTTGAATTGGCGGATTTGGTGGAGGAGTTTGGCGAGGCTGGCGTTATTGGAAATAGTGCATTGGATGCGGTATGTTGAATTATATAAATAATCTGGCTGGATGTTCATAAACTGAGTAATTACAGGCCCGAGCATCAATGAGAGGTCTGGAACAACGTCTGACCAAAGTCCGAAGCCGAACACAGTCCTCCGAAACAAGCGTCCACACAATGACCAGGGATATCAATCAACTTGACGTCGCAAAGAAAAACCTCACTTCTTCTATCACTACACTTCATCATTTACATATTCTGCTAGTTGGTGTCAATAATTTGAGTGAGTTTGTTTAAAACAATTGTGTTTCATCGCTAATTAGTGATTTTACAGGCGCCTGGACAGTTTCCAAAAGATATTCCGATATAGCCTCCGAACTGCCAGCCGTTCTGAATGTGTTGCAGCTATTCGATGCTTATATTCATGTAGACCAGGTCAAAAGCCTCACTGAACGGGTTGAAAAGCTGAAAGTTGACTTATCGAATCAGTTGGCCGTGGATTTGAAGAACTGTTTTCAAGTGAGTCTACAATGCCTCTGTTTATCTTATTTGTACCTGAAATTTTCAGAATGGTAACGTCAATCAACTCGCTGCCGATATGTGCAAAGTAACAGCCGTCCTTGGAGGAAAGCTCGAAGAAGAATTCCAAAAGTGGTACATTGATCAACAGTTTGGCGAGTACTACGTTTTGTATTCGGACAATGAGGAAGTTGCGTGGATTGACCAGATTGATCAACGGTAAGCTATCAGTTTCCAAATTTTACCCCTTTTTAAGTCAATATTTGTTTCAGATACCGATGGTACGTCACAAAATTGGCCGAATTCGAACGCAACGGCATGGTCAAAGTATTCCCAGCCAATTGGGAGATGGGACGCCGAATGTCGATGGAATTCTGCACTTCTACTCGTGTTGCGCTTGACCGTCTGATGACAAAACGCCGAACTGAACTCGATTGGAAGCTGCTTGCCCATGCTATCAACCATACCATCATGTTCGAGACCCTGTTGAACAAACGCTTCCCTGCCAAAGGTGACTGGGACTTTGAAAAGATCATCTGGCGTGTCTTCAACAAGTACATGGATGTCTTCGTCGATGCACAGAGCAGCAATTTGAACGAGTTCCTCGACGGTTGTGCCAACAAGATTCGGACTGGTGAAGAAAGGCCAATCAAGGATACGAGTACTCATGCTTTTCCACTGCCATCGAGTGCCGATTTGTTCTTCTTGCTGAAAAAGATAATCACCGAGTCGAGCAAGTTGTGCGCTGAACCTGATGCCCTTCTACGGTATGTTTTCATGCTTCACAAAGTTTCATATTTACAACATGGTCGACGTTTCAGACAACTGGTCAAAGTCTTCCGCCAATGCCTTCGCGGCTACGCTCATGGCTGTCTCACTGCCTTCTTACCCCAGGTATCGGTCCAAACTGGCATGTCAACGGCAAGTCTGCTTCAAAACTTAATCCGCGAGGAAACCATCGTCCGACTCACCCCCGATCAGCAGTTCTTTACTTGCTGTCTACTCGCTACCGCCGATTGGTGTGCCGAAACGACTGTGCAGCTTCAAGAAAAGCTGAAACAAAAAGTGCCCGAATTGGATCTCAGTCAGGAAATGGAGCTTTTCTACAGTATTTCGAACAATGCATTGACTACGCTGGTGCAGGATGTTGAAGCTGCTTGTGATGCGGCACTACAGGCCATGGGAAAGATAAACTGGGCCGGAATCGAAGGTGTTGGCGACGAATCGGCGTACGTCTCAGCCATCCGAAGCCATTTACGACACTCAGTACCGCTCATTCGGGACTACTTTTCCGATCGTCGGAAGTACTTTGCCCACTTCTGTCTCAAGCTTGCCACCCAACTCGTCAACAAGTTCTACGGATCGCTGTTCCGGTGCAAACCCATTTCCATAAGTGGTGCTGAGCAACTCCTTCTCGACGCCCATGCATTGAAGATGTTTCTGCTGAATATGCCTTCTGTCGAGAGTTCCGTCGTGACGAAACCTCCGACTATCTACACTCAAACGGTCACTAAGACCATGACCAAGGCGGAAATGGTTCTGAAAGTATGTTCTTTTTCATCTTTTTTCATTGAATGTATTTTTATCGTGTTTTTAAGGTCGTCATGTCGGATCTATCAAAACCCGAAGACTTCGTTCAAAACTACGCCCGTCTCGTTCCCGAATCCGATTCCGCTGAACTCCAAAAGATCCTTGAAATGCGGAATACCCGTCGGTCAGAGCAGCAACAAGTCCTCGCTATCTACAGGAAAGAAATTGAAGGCATCGATCCACCCCCAACAACAGCGTCCAACATGCCATCTGCATTGTCAGCCGTCATGTCGATCGCAACCGACGGAATCGGCGACAGCAGTATGCGAAGACTGGAAAAGCTTGTCAAAAAGAAGTTGTGATAATAATAATATGGTGCTCTTTCAGTGCGAAATAAGTATCCCATAATTTATTGAATAATGAATATCCAGATATTAGACTGCAAATGTGATAATAAAGGTTGTGAAGTTTAAATCACCTGTGTTGATTGTGACCGATCGGGTTGAATGCTCAAATTGAAAGATAGTACTTACCTTAATGTTGGCGGCTTGTGCTTAACGCCAACCGATCAAAGCTTTACACTATGTGTGTCTCTTTCGATGCTTCTTTGTATACAACTTTTACAACACCTTATTTTTCAGTTTTGTCATTAGAAGTATAGATATTTAAGGCCCACTTTGTTCTTTTTGGAATTTTTTTTGGTTTTAAAATCGATAGTTTTTTACCTTTATCATTCAAACTTAAAGTGTACACTAGCTAAAACGTGCATCCATCACCTTCGCTTTTCCCCTTAGTGCGTTTTTTCACTTCTACTTGCAGCTGTCGATTAGCTCACCACTTTCTGGCTGCTCTTTCGATAAACAAGTTTCAACTAATTTCAATCTTTAGAGATCAACTATAATGTCCCATCGCCATTGCTTTGCTACTCCGCGCGAGTTCCTGTACCAGGACTATTCCATTATTGGTTACCATGGCCACATTTTGTACGTCTTGAGCTACGAGGGCGATGCTGGTGGCCCTACTGAAGTTATAATCTGGAGTGTTCACACAATGATCCCAAAGTCATGGAAAAAGCTGAAAACATTTGTGGTCGATGGTCCTCCCGAGGTTTTGATTCCGGCACTTACGACCAATGGGGATTTGATCTATCTTCTTTGTGTTTACTTCAGTCCAGAGACTCACTTGGGAGTCTGCCAGATACTTAAGTTTCATATTGAAACGAAAGAGACGTCGACCTATTTACTTGATCAAAGCGAAGAAAACCGAGAACAGTTTGAAACCGTCGAAATCAGCGATGTTGGCATTGTGTGCGGCGAAATTGATGCTTTTCTGGTTGATAGAAATGTGACTCGGGGGATGTATAAGTACACCAAACTTATCTGTGACGATGTTACTGTGGGTTTTTATATGCTGTATAATTTAAACCAAATTTGGCCATTTAGAAAACGTTCCGCGTCCAACACACATGGATCCCTCCTTGCGACGAAGGCAGGCGTTTCCCAATCCACTTTGATCCTGATAACAGGCAAATTGTCCGATACACTGAAGGTGCTAACTTCCTCGTATTCAATAACGTTACCAATCAGTGGGACACCTATGAACCATCAGCAACAAGTGACCCTGATGTTAGTAGTTTTACATTTTACACCTTTACCACTTTTTCATTCAGGCGGCAGAACACCAAGGATATGGTATCCGCGTGACCTACGGTCCATTACGGGAGCGATGCACAGCAATTTCAAGCTCATTCAACATGTTTGGTCGTTCTGGCATGTGTTTTGCTGCAGCTTACAACTCTTGTCAGCGGACTGACACCTTTTACAGTTTCTCTTTGGATGAGGAAGCAAAGACTTTCACGTATGCAATTTATGAATTATTCTGTTTTCCTGAAAGACCAGCTTACAGATTTACTCGTGTCGGCACATATCAGCGCCCAAAGACAGTATTCCAGTTCCGCCTGGCATCAAACGGCGTTTACATTGTGCGATTAGGCCGAAAGTTCGTCGAGTTCCTTCGGACCGATGTTCCAAGCCTTCGAGAAATCGGTTTCTGGAGCGTTCAAGAGATCTTCAGTAAGAAAGACGTAGAACAAAATTGGCATGGTGGAAAGACGGAAGAGGAGATCAAAAAAGCTTTGAATATTAAATCGGCTATGAATCTCGTTTGAATGGCTGACAATTTTGTCAAGTGTGATAAATTTAGCTTCATTTTGTATTTACTAACATCTGCTTTACTAATAATGTCAGTTTTGTGTATAAAAGTTTATATGTCATAAAAAATACAATAATAAAAAAATATGACCGCAATCACTGATATTGTCGCCTATAAAAATGTGAATGTCGAGAGAACTTTTGCATAAAAAACTTTTTTCATACATTTAACATACATTGTGTGTTTCTTGCTTCCATTATTAGCCATGTTATGACTGACATGAATACTAAAGAAACAGACAAGCCCCTATTTGAGCAGACCGTCATGGAAACAGGGCGTCAGCGACACAGCGCCGACATCTTTTTTGAGCGAGGTCGCTTGCACGCTGCGTTGCAACGCGGGTATCCACGCTGGCAAAACGTCGAATCCCTTCGTACCTCGGTTAAGACAGCGATTTTTGAGGATAATCTGGTTAATGATAGCATCGATATCATAAACTGCATATCCAGTTAGGCTAGAACTCATTTCATTGATCAGTAGCTATCGCGTTATGCAAATCTAGTTCTCTTTTCTTTTAATTATCGCTACGCTGGCGACCTCCCCAGAAGATGCTACTCACTTATCTTCCCTCTTGACCTCGCGCATCCACGTTTTTCGCCTCGTTCCAATGAAAGTAGTCGATATTGGCGATTCTAAACTCATGTCGGGTCCTGCAGAAGGTGAAGGTCAGGATTTCAGGATGCTCCCGTCCACGAGACAGGATGTTGCTCCTCAACGGGTTTACCTTCTCGGCTTTAACATCACACATTGGTAAGTCCAAGCTTAATAGCTTAAGTTATATATATAAAAACAATCTTTCAGGCCGTCCACTGCCCAATTCTTGATACTCTCATTTGCCGTTTTTTTCTTCTATATCGGGTATGGCTACATGCAGGAATTGATGTTCCGTCTCGACGGAATGCGACCTTATGGATGGTATCTCACATTTATTCAGTTCTTATTTTACACTGTTTTCTCGTATCTCGAAATGGCGTCTTCTAGCAGTGGTATTGTCAGACAGTAAGTTTGTGTTTTTATGTAAAGATGATGGAATTTATATATAAAATTGCAGTATTCCTATCAAAATTTACTTGCAACTCGCTTTCTACACTGTCGCAACTATGGGTCTCTCTAATGCTGCCATCGGATATCTCAATTATCCCACTCAAGTCATTTTCAAATGTTGCAAGCTGATCCCAGTTCTTATTGGTGGTATTATTATTCAAGGAAAACGGTACGGATGGTTGGATGGGTTGTCTGCTAGTCTTATGAGCTTCGGTTTGATCCTGTTTTCGCTGGCTGATAGCCAAGTTTCGCCGAACTTCGATCCGCGGGGATACATTATGATCTTGGGTGCCTTGGTGGCGGATGCTGTCATTGGTAATGTTCAGGAGAAGTCGATGAAGAAGTTTGGGGCACAGAATACTGAAGTGGTAAGCTTTTTTGGTTTAGTCTTTTGATAGATTTGTCTAATGTATGCAATTTCCAGGTGTTCTACTCTTACTCCATCGGCTCCATCTACATCTTCATCTTCCTCCTGCTCAAACTCGAACTCTTCGATGCCATGTCCTTTTTCTGGAACCACCCCCGTGAAACCTATGGATACGGTATCATCTTCTCCGTCCTCGGCTATGTCGGTGTTAACGTTGTTCTTACGCTGGTCCGTACAACGGGTGCCCTCACTGCAGTTACTGTCACAACGATGCGGAAGGCCGTCACAATCATCCTGTCCTTCGTCTTCTTCGAAAAGCCCTTCACCTCGACCTATCTCTGGGCCGGTCTGGTCGTCCTCATCGCAATCTACGTCAATCTGTACAACAAAAACAAAACCAAATGGGACGGCTACATGGCCCAGTACTTCCAGAAGCGACAGTACCTTCCTACAATGAAGGTGTCTGGCATTTAAACGCCAAATGTATTGCCTTTCACCGTTTTACGCATCGAAAAAGTATAAATATTACTATTTATTAATTGTTCATATAAGTCATTGGTGACCATGTGCAAGCAATAGCCGCAAAATTGCACTCCAATTTTAAGGGTGGGTGTAAAACATGTAAACATAGTTAAATAAAGCATTATTACTCTGCAGCGAGTTACATAGGTGTCGAAAAAGTTGTGTTTCTGACTTAGTTATAATGTATGAAAGGTAGTTCGGGTAGACCGATGTGACTAACGTTTATCCAGTACTATCGAGTTCCCGTTTTGGTGGTCGTGGAGTGTGTGGAATCTCGACCTTGCCATACGCTGAGGGTGGTTGGGATTCGTCTTCTTCGACTTCGGTGATGGGAGCCACAGGCTCGACGACGCCGGCAGGTGTTACAACAATAGTCGGTTGGGATGGGTCGCCTCCATGGACTTCATACTTATCATCGACACTGTAGGCGGCTAATCGAGACATCAGATCGAAGTTGCATACCACTGGGGCCATTTCGTGGCATTGTTCCCAGCCGACAGGTGGTGAGGATGGTGGCGAGATGAGGAACTGTTTTTCCAGAGGCGGCAGTTTGAGATGGCCGTCTTCGGATTGATAGGCCCGGCGGACCATCTTAATATTCTGCAAGACGAAAGAACGTTTATCGATCCCCAAAAATGATATAAACACAACCCGCACATGGGGACACATGTCAATATTCAACTTACATTGGCAAAAAAGGCCTTCAATTCCAATCCATTGAATTTGTGATGTTCGACAATAAGTTTCGCTGCCGTCGCATGCTCCGGCTCTGTGAATACCACCCGCACCCGTTGGAAGCCTTTAAGAAAATCAATGCGAACATTTTCACTAATCTGTGTGAACATAGAAGCAAAGTTCTCTTTCAAACTAGGGTCATCGAATAGTTCTTTAGGCACATTACGAATGATAATTGACGTTGGTAAGTCGTCTTTATTCGTAATTTCGCGCACTGTCTCGGTTTCTTCCATACTGCAAGCTAACGACTGATAAATTTAATCAATTTGACAACAACTTAAAGTACACAAATCGGTCAGCTAGATATCAACTCAAAACAACGAGCACAAGCACAAGTGGCCGGCCGCTGGCGGAGGCCTGGATGAACACAGCGTATGCGCTAAACCACCGTCCCAACACGAAAACAATCGGTATGCTAGCCTGCAGCCTTACTGCCTGCGTGGTTCAGCTGGACTGGTAGCTCGATAAAAGCGTAAAACTAAACAAAAAGTAAATCATAAAAAGAGGAATGTTAAGTAGGTAGTGCTATTGCAAATGTGGACTTTTCGACGTAATGTTCCATTTTTTACGGGGTGTAGTTTTTTTAAAGCGCGTCATTGACACCATCCTTTGTGAAAAAGAGGGCGATTATCGTTTAAGAGACGACAGGAAAAACATGCTTTGACGACGTCCTAAGCTGCCGTGAAGAAAAACCAGCAACAGTGTAAGAGACTTCTTAATTGAACTTATGTTCAAGACATTTTTTTGTGCCAGTGTGGTACTCCCTCATTGACTTTTTGAAATTGAAGAAACGTACAATTTAGTGGCACAGTTTGTTTGCCCTTAGGGCATTTACTGCATTACTGCCGTCGTCGTGAGGAATCATTTATTTCGGAAACCAGAACAATTCCGTAAATGAGATTGGACATATTCTTGCCGACATTTTTGTAGGAATTCATTTTGTTAAAACATTCTTCGCTGACGCACTTATTTTATTTTATTCCGCCCTGTCCTAATTACTGTAGCTATTTGCGTATAATCACGTAGATGCAGGTGTAATTAGTTGGTTCTAATCGCCTTCAGAGAAGATGCACAGTTCGCAGACAAGTTTTACAAATATTTTCATTAGCTTTTAAATACTTACGTCAGAGATTATTTTGCAAAGACCAAGAATAATCCGTGACAACGTCATGTACGACGGAAAACGAAAACTTTCGCTCAATAGAATAACGAAATAAGTGCTTTTAAAGCACTTTAGAACAGGCGTTCTGTCGAAAAAACACCTCGAAAACGGTTTGGTTATGCTTGACTAGTCATGTTAGCACTACCTTAGCTGGTAAAAACCATTTGAAACTGCGATGCATATGCACAGCCCAAAGGGTTTGACTTTTATCTGTCAGGAAGTGAATTGGGGATGGCTTCCCTTTTTGAATGCGCGGTGGAGCCAGCCGGCTGCCGGCCCACCAGCCCCCTCAGGATAGTGCCGTCGTTGGCGGCGGTTGTTATAGCGACAGTCGGTTTACCAGTCCCACGTTAGAGGGTGTCTGCCTTTCGGCAATGCAGGGCCTTTAGACCGAGACATGCCATGTACGGGGCTTCAGGCCGCCAGGTCGACCAAACCACCCCAGCTTCACTTGGTACATAGCAGCCGTGACAGCCGGGCTTGCGGGAGCCTTAGTAATTATGCCAAGACTGGATGCGTGTGCGCGTTCTACCTTTCCAGGGGGTTCGGCAGTCATGGAGGTCCGCTTCATCATGTAGAACGGGCAGAGGGGTTTGTGTGCCCCTCCGGTAGAGCCTTAGGTGCCAAGCCTACACCACATATAGCGTCGGTATAGTCCCCCGAAAATTTATTGCCGCCACCACCGCTACCATCGGCCATGTCTCCCGGGGAAGCTGGTGGGGTTGGTTTTTTCTGCCCTCCTTTTGTGGGGCATTGTCCATTGCACCGTTTTTAAGGTCGATTCCTGAAGGCTGAAGAGCCACTGCCCGTGTCATCGGCAAGGGGGACGCCCTTTTCCTCGCTAACTGCGACACTACCCATCTTTGGGGCACTTGACACAATAGCTTCCAACTTAAACGTGCCAAAAAAGTTTCCACTAGCCACGGGCAGTTTCTATTTGCTGTTAGTCGTCAGGGAGTGCCATGCCTGGTGTACAAGCGATTTCACTAATGTTCCGTGTTTGTATCATGCATATGGCCCTTTCAAAGTGCTCTCTGAGTGCCATTTTGACGCTCATTTCCGTGTTTCACGTGTAATCCGTCGCTTCTACCCCCACCATGTTATTATTATCATACGTGCAACATTTTAGTCGACTCCGTCATGACGGAGGACGTGGAGGGACACATCCGTGAACGGTATGAACTCCACAAACGACTCGGCAAGGGCGCCTACGGCATCGTCATTAAGGCTACCGACCGAAAATCAAAGGAAATTGTGGCCCTTAAAAAGATCTTCGACGCATTCCGGAACCAAACCGATGCTCAACGCACGTTTCGAGAGATAATGTTTCTTCAAGAGTTTGGTCGGCATCCCAATGTTGTCAAGCTTTTGAACATTATTCGGGCGGACAATGACCGGTGAGCCTTTTTGTGTGCTTTGCCATTGAATCACTGTTTTTTCTTTTGTTACCGTAAACTTTTAGTGATATTTATCTTGTTTTTGAATTCATGGAAGCTGATTTACACAACGTCATCAAGAAGATGACGATTCTGAAGGATGTGCACAAACAATACATTATGTGTCAACTTTTTCGAGCCGTCAAATTCCTGCACAGTGGAAACGTGCTTCATCGTGATCTCAAACCGTCCAATGTGTTGCTAGATGCGGATTGTCGGGTTAAATTAGCAGATTTTGGGCTTGCACGCTCATTAAGCCAAGTAAGTATAGCTTCCATTCATCACTTTGTAATGCATTGAGTGTTTTGTAGCTCGAAGATTATCCAGAGGGTCAAAACATGCCAGAACTTACGGTAAGCGTCTCTTGTCTTTGTGAAATGACTGCATTACTAATAAGAGTCCCTACAGGAATACGTCGCGACACGTTGGTACCGCTCCCCAGAAATTCTATTAGCAGCGCGGAGGTACACCAAAGGTGTTGATATGTGGAGCCTGGGTTGTATTCTCGGGGAAATGCTTCTTGGTCGAGCTCTTTTCCCCGGCAGTTCGACTATTAACCAGATTGAGCGGATTATGAATACGATTAACCGGCCTTCAAAGGTAACAGTTTTTAATGGTTACTCAAGCGGAAGTAATTTTACCACACTTTAGGCGGACATTGAGGCTATCGGATCACACTATGCCGAATCTGTTCTCGAGAAGATGCCACAAAAACCAGTAAAAACGCTTGACAGCACTCTGGCAAACAGTAATCCGCATGCTTTGGACTTAGTTAACAGGTAAGCCTGATAAGCTTGAACGCATTTACATTAGCGGATATACACATTTCGAAAATTGCATTCCATTTTTCGTTACATTAGACCAACCTCAAGAAAAAATGACCTTTTTCGTTTGGTCGTTGGTAAAACGTTAACGCTCAAGTTGCTTTATATTTGGATAGACATGAATGGTTTCCTTTTCCTGTTCGTCATAGAAAGAGGAAAAAAACTAAAAAAAGTCTTTTCAGGTTACTCTTGTTCGCTCCGCACAAACGTTTAAATGTAGATCAGTGTCTGGTTCACCCGTACGTTATTCAGTTTCATAATCCCCAAGATGAACCCGCTTTGAACTATGACGTCACACTTCCGTTACCAGGTAAGCTTGCGGGCCGACCGAAAATAGACAAAGACAATAACAGTAAAAACATGAAAGGAGACAGACAAAGACAATAACAATTACAGATCATATTCAACTGACAATAGACGATTATCGTAATAAGCTGTACGAACTTATTACTACAAAGAAGACAAACATCAGACGAATTCAGCATGACCGCATTGTAAACAAATCTAATGCATATGCGGGTTATCATAATGGTGCCAATGGTAATGGCAACGGCAATTACGGCTATTCTGAAGCGAAAAACAATGGTGTGAGTCACATTCCGCAGTCTAGGTCGACGTCTGAGAATCCGCGTAGACCATCGACACAGTACTATCATGGAAGTCCGTATTACGATAATGCGGCAAATGTGTATGCATCGCAGAAGAGACCGGAAACAACTCAAAATGGGTATTACCATGCTCAGCAAATGTCGAATGGCGGGGGTTACTATGGGCCGCAAGGTGTTCAGAACGGTAGCGCCGATTATTACCGCCACAATGCGCGGCGCAATTCTTCCAGCGCGGTGACTGCTGAAACCCTCAGTAGTGACAGACGCCGACGGGGAAGTCTTAACAGCAGTGGTGGGAGTGCTGTTCGGGATGATTCTCCTCATCGCGGATTTGCATCCCGTAACTCCATGGAAAAATACGAAGAAATGTCAAAGTAATACTCTTTTCTTTACTCTTGCTTGATGTCATTTTTAATCTGTTTGTGTTTTAGGCGAAACAAACACGCTGACTATAAACAGTCGAATGTTTCCATTCCGTCAACGGCATCCAACGGCACTGTCATCCGGTCATCCATGTCATACAACAACAACATAGGCTACGGCGGATATCCGCAACGAAAAGTACGGGATATCCGTAGAAGTACAACTGGAGAGCGTATTGCCCCAATTGCTCAAGCTGAATGTAGTGACACGGACTTTGAGTCAGCTCGGTCACCCGTAAAGCCGCCTACTGGGTACGACTCCGCATCAAAACGAGGTAAGCAAAAGCAATTCAGCCATGTCAAGCCCTGCATAGCTAAGCGAATTCATTCATAGCCAAAGACATAAAACTAAAACGCCATCAAATACCATTTGCATTAACTTTTCGGTCAACATAACACAATTTTAGAACGGGCACAGTCCGCAGAGTCCCGGAAGGGCTTGAACAACGGCAACGGTAACGGCAATGTTATCACAAAGACAAAGAAAGACATGCGCAAATCCCACGAAAAGCTTGGCATCTTTGCCGCCCTACGACCGGGCTCAAAATCGTCTTCAAATGGAAAACATTTCCCTTCAATTGGTGCCGTTTTGGGGTAATCCGGAAGAAAAATCAATACTATTTTTGACATCGTGTATCGATCTCAAGTTAATTAATAATCTGATGAGCTTTGTCGCACTAACAGCAATCGTATCTTTCCCCCTTATGTAATTTTATGGTAAAGTTAACCTTTCATTTGTTCGTAGCTTTCTATATGTCATGCGGTTTTCTTTGACTTTCAATGTGTATTTTTCAAGTTTGACGACAATGCTTGTAGCGGTTGACGCTCATTCATTGATGGATAAATGAAGGGTATTTGTCAAATTTTTGATTATGAATTTATGTGCAATTATTTTTGAAAATAAACGTCGACAAAAGTTTTTTTTTTTGGTTTTACAGCTGAAATGCATACAGTAAAACAGAAGCAGTGACATTTACAGGTACTTATTTTGACAAATAGTGCCATTTAAGGTCGTAAAAATAAACCGAATTAATATGTAGCCGGTTTGCATGGTTGCAATTATTATCAACGGTCAGGTTTAAAAAATATTGTAAAATTAGTGAGATAAAGATAATTTGCACATGTCAACAGCATAATAAAAACAGAGTAGTTTCTTCCGGTGTATAATTGTTCAGGCATAACAAGATTACTGTACGAATTGAAACCGAAAAATAATGTGTTTACAAAAAATTGACATTTTATGCTTTATTTTTTAATTGTTTAACTGATCCGAAGAAAATTGAGATAGTATTTGTCGCCCCCTTATTTTCAGAAGAAACCTTTGACCAGTGTCCACCATCTACCGCAGAATCCCAGCTTATTGCCGCGGGTCCCGAAAATGCTTTTCACCTGGATTGCGCACCCGACTGGCACCCTCGGCGACAACAACGGCATAATTAGTCCTGGCAAGGCAGCAAACTGTGGCCCGCAAAACGCGAATCGACCCCGTTTCAAACCGTTGCCATAGTTGCGTGGGTGGCAACTGCGCAAAGCTTCCGTCTGTGCCAATGACCATTTCAGTTCAGCTAGGTGCCGTCAATGGTCACATTTCGTGGTGTCTTGTTTTATGACCTTTAAAATTTTATTTTATCACCTTTTTTCAGCAATGGGCACCTTGGCCCGAGGCCCACCAATATGCCTTGTTATTGCGATAATTATTACTGCGGCATCAGGGCAACAGACTTACAGGGAACAGAGTACGGTAGACCTTTTTGGAAATAAACAACCTATTTTTAATTACATGCCCAATGCGGGACATGTGGACCTGGAAAGGTTGGATCATTATCGACAAAACACTGATCTGAGAGAAGAAGAAGGTAATACTTACGAAATTTTTATTGACTACAGTATGCACAGCCAATTGACTTTTAGGTTGGTGGCATCTAGTGCCATATGGACCACTTTTTCACGACGCTAATTTGTTGATCAAGCCAAACCATGATCGTCAAATCGATTTTGACTTCGATTACCCATTTTATGGTTTCCGTTTCAACTACACCATGATTTATCCCGGAGGGTTACTAGCTTTCTCTGATCCTGAATTCATCCAACCACCATACACATTCCCTAACCCTAGATGGCCAGAACAACGTGATGCCAGTTTCATCGCAGCATTCTACGCAGATCAGACTTTCCAGTACATCGGCGAACGTGGCATTTCTAATGTGTGGTACCGTCTAGTCTTCCGACCTAGAAATTTCGAAACCATTGACGAATGGGGCAACCCTTTGATGAATCCACGCGACGACTATGGCGACATGTTCAAAACTGCGCGCGATCGCTATGAAAAGCAACGCTGGGGCCGTGTGGAAGATCCTTATTTGCTTGACAACATCACCATGATGATTCGTGAGGGTATCATCGGCGCTAATGGTTTCCGAGCTGATTATGCCGTTGTCGTTACCTGGGAAAGAATGGCCTACGGCGGTGCACCGAAAGTGACCCAAGTCAACCGATACGAAGAAGCGAAAAGATGGACTAACACCTATCAAGTCGTTTTGGCCACCGATGAAATCCGTTCCTACGTCATTTTCAATTACGCTCACATCAATTGGACATCTTCCAACACTGCCGGTGCTCTACAAGGTCGTGGTGGTTTACAATCAGCCATCGCAGGTTTCAACGCTGGTAACGGTACAGGTTGGACGCCGTTACCATACAGCGGTGAGGGTCGTGTTTTGAAACTGCAAGAGTTCTCCAATGTTGGTGTCCCTGGACGATGGATCTACCGTGTCGACGAACAAATCATTCCCGCTGGCTGCAGTAACGAATCTATTGGCTACATGTCGACAGCGCCTATAGCAGCATCCATGATAGGAGGAACCTATGTCAACGTATCCGGGCCATGTTTACGCGCAGGTGATGTGGTTAAAGTCATTTTCGATGAATACCAAGTTGATTGTGTCCGGCTGAGCATGATCCGCGCGCAATGTGTCCTTCCAGTAAACCGAATGTTCAAAACTGGCCTGGTCAACACGAAGATGTCACGAGATGGAGGCCAATCTTATCCATATGTTGGCACATTCTACCTACTACAGCCATCATTAGCAACTCCACAGGTGAAATTGATAGACAACCCCCGCGAACCCCACAACAATTGGCGATCACACAATGCAACACAGCTACGGTTTGAATGGTCACCGTTCAATTTAACAATGAACATCAATGCACAAGTGAATATCGACTTGATGGGTTACTGGGAAGACACGGATGACCATGTATTTGAAGTCGTCGGAACTATAGCTACAAGAACTGCAAATGATGGCCTTTATGAGTTTGATCCACGTACATTGGCTCGGTCAAGTATGATAATGCATTCATGGAGGAGGTTTAGTTTTGGTGTGGTTCGGATATCTATAGCTGATCAGGAGGAAACTCAGGGGTATGTTTGATAAAAGTTGCAAAATGAAAGTCTATTATGTCGTTTTAGTGTCTTCTGGAGCAAGATAACCCCCTTCGGCTGGTACTTCCGCGACATCTGGGAGTACGAATACGGTGATCAATGGGCCTTGGAGCTCTGCCAAGATTGGTTTGACTACGACGGTAAACGTGTCAATTATGCCATGGATTTGGAGCCATCAGTGCCTTGTCCTTGTACCCTTGACCAAGCTTTACTCGATATCGGTCGGTTTATCCCTTTGTTCGGTTGTGACCGCGACGGTGATGCCTCTTGTGAGTACAACAAAGGCTCCCAACACTGTGTCATGTCGACAGCTGCTACCTGGACCGGCGCAGGCCAAGTCTGCTGCTACGATTTCGAAGGCTGGCTAATGCACAGCGACGACTACGAAAATGCGGCACATCTGCGCTTCTTTAGTCCTGGGACGTCGCAGCGTGCTCATCCGATGGGAGCTTATCCCTTCAAACGACCACCTTATGTGCCGTCATTATCGAATTACCACACTGACGTCATGGCGTATGAAAAGTGCTGCAAATGGGCTGGGCACTGCGAATTCTATTTCTGGCGAAGACAAACATCCGGTTGTCAGGAGTACATTCCGCCTGTGGCTGGTATCGCTTATGGTGATCCGCATTTTATCACATTTGACGGTACTCGATTCACTTTCCAAGGCAAAGGTTACTATGTTCTTGCAATGAGCAAAGATCCTAACCACGATTTTAATGTTCAAATTCGAATGGAACAGCCACCAAAGACTGACTGTAAGCAACTAAAAACTCAGAAATAGCAAGACAAATGACCAATTTCAGGGAACCAAGTAGTCCACGCATCAGTTATCACCGGCGTCGCCGCACGCGAGAATCAGTCCGACATTGTCCAAATATTTGCGAGAAAAGAGTTCCGCCGTTGGCGCTACCGCACTGATGTCATTGTCAACGGACACCCGTGTTACTTCGATACCCCTGAACTCAAGATGCAACGTTTCCGCGGCGTCACCCTTCGTAGTCCTGAGAGAAACCACAATCAATCCGAAATTCAAGTCATGTTTGACTCGGGAGCGGGTATTGCTGTGACGGAAGCACATGGCGTCCTTTCGGTCATGGTTTTACTTCCGCCTGACTTCAATGAAACATATGCGGTATGAGTTTACCAACAAACAAACTGTTTACTAACTTTATTTTTTCAGTACACACGCGGATACGACTTCTTCGGAACAGGCTTCGATGAACGAGGCCGAGCGAGTGGCAACATCCGAAATGAACAGAACAACTACATCGCTCCGCCATCGACGTTACAGTATGCTGCGGGCGCCCAACGGTTTGTGACAGTCGGATTGCTGGGGACGTTCAATGACAACCACTTGGACGATTTGATGACACCGGAGGGACATATTGTGCACATTAACCATCCGCCAACGGAAGCTGATAACATACAAGCTTATCAATTTGGACAGACTTGTAAGTTTAACATTGATTTGGAACAAACTAACTAGTAACTTTCAGGGAAAGTTGATGGAAGCCGACACAAACTTCTCTTCCAAGACCACATCAAGCCTATTTACAACCCTCTTCTGTTCGGCGACGACAAACAATACATGCCTGTTTTTGACCCTTATCGGCTACAGTACAACGCCAGTCTAGTGTTCACTTTGGAGGAAGTCCGTGTGGCCTGTCAAAACGTCTACGAATGCGAGTACGATTACTTCTTGACAGGGCGTCGTGAAATTGCTATGAACACACTCGAAGTTCAGACGAAGTGGACGGAGTTGAAGTATAAGGGTTCAACGAGAAGTATGTTTTGATTAAAGATTAAAGTTTCATTAATGTTAAATTTCAGCAATGAGTTGCGGTGCCCTCCTAACAGCTCCTGGCGTCGTGAAATACCCTCCGGGCAACAACTACCTTGACGGAGTTACCGTCACCTTTACATGCAAACCTGAGTTCTTCATCCATGGCTCACCACAACGAACATGTGTCAACGGAACGTGGACCCCAGGATGGCACGTTTGGTGTAGACGTGAGTCACACTTTTTAACATGTGTAACGCTAAAAGTGTGCACTTTCAGGTCGTACTCTTGAAACTGCCCTTAAATGGATGACTGGTATTCTCAGTTCCGTCGCAATTCTCTTGTTTATTACATCTATTTACTGTGCTTGCTACTTCCGTCGTATTGGCTTGCATCCCGAAACCCGTATTACATTCAGAAAAGCTGAACCAGAGTAAGTTTTGCTATCTTATATTTCATTACAAAATAATGACACTGTGGTTTTTCAGTGAAACCGGCGGTCGTCCATCGACAGTATCTCAACGCGTTTCGTATCGCGTTCCCGATCCAATTCCAGAGTCGCAACCTGTGTCTATCCTGAGAAATACTTATCGCCCTCCAGCTTCGCCAGAACCCGTCATTGATTTCAGAGGCAGGGAAACACGCACATAATGAGCTTATTTTATTGTTTGTATTGTTTTTTGTGATAAATTTATGTGATTTTGTTGATAAAAGTTGAAATGAAAATGCTAACTCATTTGTGGGAGCGAGTCACGCACGGGTGGCCTGCAACAAAAGGTCAAATTGTTCGACTGGACTGGAGTGCCTCTCTATTGCCAGTCGCCGCGCCGCCCCCAAAAAAGTTCAACTCGCGCGCTCTTCTACCCATCCACACGTCTCCATGTTATCCCCCCTGAGACGGCAATGACCGCGAGAGCGCTTTCCCGCCGCCCACATGCGCCGTGAACCCCGACCAGTCAGCTTTATCATCGCTGACACTTCGGAGACGGTTGCCATTGTCTCCGTTTTAACCTACTAACCTGATGATGCGGCTTTTGCTCGTGGCAGCAGCGGCTCTTCTGCTTCCGAATGTGGTAGCTTTCTCGCGGGCGGTCTCGTGTGATCTGGAACACGAATATTCCTGCGGCTTTCAATGCATCCCACTCGAGTTTCTCTGTGATAACGTTCGCGATTGTCACAATGGTTTGGTGAGTCCCCATCCCCTCCGGCGATGATAGTGATGACAATTCGGTTCATTTCCAGGATGAAGAGTCATGCGAGTACCTTCATAGCTGCCCCATTGGCGACTTCATGTGCCGTACCGGGGAATGCGTTTCGTCGCGTTTCAAGTGCAATGGTCTTGCTGAATGTTCAGATGGAAGTGATGAGAACGGCTGTGACACCTTGGCTCGGATCAATGTTCGAGTTTTGACTGCTTCCGAAGCGACGAAGCCGACCCTCAAGCCTGCTCCGGCACTTTTGAAGAAGCCGACGACCCTGTATCCGCATCCGGCACGCATCACGACCCGCCCACCGATGCTTTTGCCAGCCCCCGCTCGCTTGCCATCAGAGAAGCCCGTGACCTGCTTGTCGCCGCGTCAGTTCCACTGTGTCCACTCTAATCAGTGCATTCCGAGAAGTCAGCTTTGTGATGGTCATCAGGTAAGACTTTTTGACTCTTTATCATCAGATTTTGTACGAAGAATGTCTCTTTCAGGACTGCGAAATGATGGAAGACGAGCTCGAATGCGTCACTGTCCAATGCCTCGACAAGGAAGACCACCGCCTCTGCCATGACAACACGACCTGTCTGCCGGTTGACCTGTTCTGCGACGGTGTCCAGAACTGTCGTGACGGCTCGGATGAACTGAACTGCGAGTACCACAACCTCCCCACGGCCGAAGACTACCTTCTCCCCAACCTCGAATGCCCCTCCAGCCAGTTCCAATGCGGCGATGGCCAATGTCTCGATCGCAAGCTCGTCTGTGATCGCCATGTCGACTGTGTGGATGGCTCAGATGAGAGTGGTCGTTGCGACGAATGCTCCAGCTTTGGATGCTCCTTCGGCTGTCTGAACACTCCCAAAGGCCCCGAATGCGTCTGCCCGCCCCACATGTACCTCTCTTCCGACTTCCGAACCTGTGAAATGACTGACCTCTGCTCACTCGAGGGAAACAAGTGCAGTCAGTTCTGCCGTCAAAGCTATGGCACTGTTTCTTGTCACTGTGCCCCGGGCTATAAGCTTATCAATCAATATGAGTGTGTCGTCGATGAAGCCTACGAGACTGGATCACTATTCTTTACTCATGTAAGTCCAATGAACTTCATTGTTACAAGTTGAACCTACCGTATACCGTTACAGGGACAGAACTCGGTCCGCCGCACCAACTTGTTCAACGATACTGCTTTCTACGAAGATTACGTCCCACCAATGAAGATCGATCACATCTCTTCCATGAGCTTCAACCCCCACACCCACGGCCTCTATCTGGCTGTCAACTTGGGCCACCATGAAACCCGTGTCATGCTCAACAATGGCGAGATGAACAAGTGGTTCCTCAGCGGCCACCGTATCAGGCATATTGCCGTCGACTGGATCACGAACAACCTCTATTATGCCGCCGAATCCCATGTCCCGTCAATCGGTGTCTGCTCGCCGAATGGTCGCTTCTGTACGAAGATCTATGAGCCAGTCAAGACCGATCACGCCCACCAGTACCACTTTGAAGGACTTCTCTTCTACCCGAAGCGAGCTCAACTCATCTTCCTCGAACGGCATCACGAAAGCCCCGATGGCGCTGTCATTGTTTGCGATGCTGATGGTGCTTATGTAAGTATACGATACCCACTACCAGGCCTACAGTACACACTTTTGTTTCAGCCCCGTCGTCTGGACCACCTCGACATTGGTCGCAAACGCGCAATTGCCCTCGACTACGTGACGGATCAGCTCTACATTGCCGCTGAAGGCATCATGCACCGAATCGATTTGAATACCCTTCGTCAGCACCCTGTTGAAGCCGCTGTCTATCCCCGGGCTTTTACTGTTTTCAACGGTTTTTACTACTTTATTGAAAAGTAAGTTTGACATTCCATTATTATCACTGACTAAGTTAACTTTGCCAATTTCAGGGAGACCAGTGCCCTCAAGCGAGCCAAATTCGGCGAAGAACCCGTCTTCCTTCATCAACTTCAGCCCCATGACGCCTCTATCGCCATCAACAACTCGCTCTACTATCCTGCTCTCCCGAATCCGTGCCCCGCTCTCAGCTGTAGCCACATTTGCGTCCTGAAACACCGCAAAGAGGGATCTACCCCTGAGGCCAGCTGCCTCTGCCCGAGCCAGTATGATCTTGTCGAAGGCAAGTGTGTCTTCAGAGGCCACAACTACAATGTGAGTTTATTGATTTTAATATTTGAGACGTGATCTTAACTTGATCTGTTTTTCAGACTGCCGTCCATCTCAGTGGCCCCCGAATGGCTGAACTTTGTGAAGTGAACAACATCTGCGAGAACGGCGGAATCTGCAACAAGACCACTCTCGACAATGGCCACACGAAGCTTGTTTGTGAGTGCCCCGTTGGCTACACTGGACTGTACTGCGAGATTGCCATGCCATTGCCCGAGGACGCCTCTTCCGGAAGCTACCTCTTTTTGTGGCTGTCCCTCATCCTTATCGTGTTGCTTGTTGTCACGTTGGTTGTTTTGTATCGCCGTTATCCCAAGTTGCGGTAAGCTTTCACTGCTTGTTTGAAGTTCACTTCTGATAGTTCTATTTCAGCCGTCGCGTCAGCATTATCACCACTCCCACGCCTTCGCCCAAGTCCACCTACTCCAAGCGCAAGACGATCATCTCCCCACCGCAGGAACTCCCTCGCACCCATTCCGCCGCTAACGTCAACTACTTCACGAATCCCGTCTACGAAGATACGACCTCGACGGCCCCGCTGATTGAAACCACGAACTTGCATCACAACATTCCACGCTCGTCATCCGAGGCCTGCATCGTCAATGAAACAAGTGTCACGAATCCCCTCTTCTATTAATCATTTAGAATTGAATGATAAACACCCCTGTATTACGTACTAAATGTAACTGTGTATTTCTGAATGATTAATTTGCGATAGCCAATTAATAAAATGAGCATGAATGATTGTTTGTGTACAGTTAAAGCAACGCGCGCACATTTGGTGTTTTGAAAACGTAAAGCCGAGCACAGTATGACTTGATGCTCATTGCTGCTTTGTGAATGGCGTGTGTGTGATCGGAACGACTGACGTCACACATCTGCCTTTTAGGAGCCGTTAACCAGCCGATTTTGGGTAACTATTCAGTTTCTTCGAGGCATAATTGTAGATTCTGGGGGTTTGCTATCTTGCCATCTACCAAATTCCGTGAATTGTAGGATCGAAAGGGCTCTTTTGAGGTCATATAATGTTCACTTTTTCGTTTATACTTACAAAATTTGTTGATGCTTCAAAAATTCCCTCTGCCACTCCATTTTCATATGCTTTCATAATGGATCAAAGCTAACTGCCTTACGACCGCCCCTTTCCAGTCTGCTTTGTGCTAGCAGTCGGAAAAAGCTTCACAACACACACGCTGCACCAGCGTGTTCGCGGTGAGACATGCGCAACTGGACATCGCGGGGACATTGCGGACATTGCGCATGCTAAACAACGGTGGCCCGAACTAAAATTATGAATTTGTTCAACTGTCCCCCGTTAAATTTGTCCGTTTTTGGTCTTAAAAAAGTCCACTTACCACCGGGAAGGTTTCAGTTTTGGTTTGGTGGCATAAAAATGCCAGTTTCGAACGGATTTTACAGAAGCAAATTGCACAGTTGCTAAGCTTGGATTTTATATATTTTTAATTAACCTCGCCTTGACCTTCTGCTTTGACCCTACTTTTATTGCCATATCCTTCTTCTGGTCAAGTAGAGCGATTAAAATATATATAACAATTGATTTTACTCAACTTAAAGAGCTTTACAAGTTGTTTCCAGTTTTCGCGCGCATTCTTGTTTCCTTCTGCACAACAACTTTATATATATTACCGATTCAGCTCATCTTCTTTTCCGTCTTACTGATGCTTGATAGCTGCCCCGCACAGAATGCCAGCAACTTCTGAAGGCGATTCTGCCCTTTTGGACGGCAACTTCGATTTGGTCGCCGGTTTGGCGGCTACCGGATCGGCCAACTTTGCTCGCCATGTCGTCGAGACTGATCAGGCCTTCGGGTCATTTGAGCCAGATGACGGAGCGTAAGTTTTATCTAACACTAGAAAGTTGCTTATGTAGGCTAATTGCAGCATTCCTTGTTCTTCGACGGACGCTTTTGACTTGTTTGCGGCTCCTTTCGACGATGCCGTCCCCGAAAGCTCCAACAACCCGCTTCAGTTGAGGGTCATTACAGATATCAATGAACAGGTTGGTTCTAATTTCCAAACAATCGGTGTCCATTAATCTAATATACGTTTTCAGTTCACCGATCCGGATGCCAAGGAAGTCGAAGACAAGATCCATGAAGCCGAAGAATCCGTCAACCAGCTCTTTTACATGGTTCCCTTTCTGGAGCAGCGGATTTTCCACAATCCCGAGATGGAATCATTTGATACAGGTCCGATGTTTCTTCAATATGATCGGTCGCTTGCTTCACTTGAGGGGTCTTCTGATGAAACTTTTGAGGTAATTATTTTATTTCGATTTCATTTTTAAAATATTTTTCTTCCAGCTGCCTGAAATAACCCAATCGCCGCTCCAACCCTATCCCGTGACGGAACACAAAACTGTCAAATCCGTTCTCGACAAAATTCTTCCCGAACCTGTACAACCTCCCGTCGATCGTCTGGCTGCGATCTTCCGCTATGTTCATTCGATTCATCAGAACATTGTCAAAACTGCCAAAACTACTGAATTTGTAAGTTAATGACTTTTCAATTGCGATGTATTTACGTTCTGATTTCAGAAGCTTTCGAAGAACTCCATTGTCCAGAACGTGTTTGAAGCCAGCATCGCGTACTACCTCTTCCAACACGAAAAAGAAGCCTCTGATATCGGCTGTCTGATTCATGAATCCAACTTCGTCGAAACTATCAATGTTCTACGGTGTTACTGCGAGCCTCATGTCAAGATGGGTCGCAAGATTCTCATTGTTGTTCCGTCTGAAAAGGAGCTTCTCGCTCTCAACCTCAAGTATCCTGATTGCATACCGTTGCTGGACGCTGATGACCTTCTCAACATGGAAGACGTGCCCAATGCCTACATGATTCCGTTCGCTGACTTTGTTCGAGTCATGCCTGACTGCAAGGACTTTTTCCATGCCACGATACTGTATCAGATTCCACTCGAAGGAGAAGCCTGCCAAGAGCTTGAAAACATCCCGAACGAGCATATCCCTAAGTTGGGCAAGATAATCATGTTCGTTCAACAATACAAAGAAGAGTTGGCTGTATTGATGGCAGTCGTGAAGTTCATCCTTCGCTCGATTCTGGTCGCGCCGAAAGTGTTCTCCGGCGGCAACAAGATAGACGCGACCATTGAGGCTTACGTTTCACGCTTCACAGGGTCTACCGAAAGTACGAATAAAGCCGTTGTACAGTTCTTCAATCAGCTGAGTTTCCATCCGCGGGTTCGACGTCGAGTTGTTCCGAATGTGGTGTACCATGTGCCTCAGAAGGCTACTGAAGCGATATTCCTGGGTAAGTTATAGAACTGTCAATGTGTAGCTTTTACCGTAATGTAAATTTCAGCCCGAATGTCGCAAGTCCTCTACTTCCTCAAAGATTGCCTCGCCATGAAGCGCCGCGTTACGATCCTCGTCGAACTGGAAAGCGAGAAGTTTGCCGTCAAAGAACACCTGGAAAACAAAGGCATCCAGCACGATTCGCCGTATTCCATCAAGTATTCCGTAGACCGTCATCACCAAGTTGTCGGCGTTGACACGTGGAATCTGAAGTCGCCGATAAACGCGGATGAAGTCATTGTTTTCAATGTGTTCTCGCCGGATGTCGCCAAAAACATTATCAGTCACCTCGTTATGGTTAGTTTGCGATTTTAAAGACTGCTTTCACACAAATCAGCACTTTTATTTCAGAACGAAGGCGTCTTCGACATCCGAGTTACCTTTGTCCACTCCGAGATAGACGCTGTTTACACGCCACACTTCCAAGAAGCCTTCAATGACTACTCCAACTGTCCTGCCCTGTGCCATGACTACAGAAACCCAGTTCCACAGTACTTCACTGACTGGCAACGCTTGTCGGCACCAAAGGCCCAACGTCGTATCCAATCAAAGGAGATGATTGTGTTCCCTCTTGATTCCCTTGATCCGGTGAAGCTCACCGGAAAAAGACGGCACGAAACATCTGTACAGTACAAGGAGATCCGCCAACTCGCAGCCACCATGGCACCGCCGATGGAGACGATAACCATCGAGGAGGAGGAAGAGGAGGCTGCCCAGACACCGGCTACTCCTGCTGGTGGCGAAACACCGTCGAAGCCGTTGTCGAAGCGTGCTCAACAAAGAGCCCGTGCCAACGCTCGGAGGCTCGCCGAAGTCGCTCCAATCAAGCCGCCAGATCCATCCGTACTCGTCGCAGCTGCTGCGGCCGCCGCTGCTGCTGCTTCCGATGCGGCCCCACAGTCTCCGCCCCCAATCAACAAGGGTCAACAGCCAGCGTCCGAACAAGCTCCAGCAAATACGATGCGTATGTTATCATTTCTTCGTAAATCTTTTTTTACCCTGTTAATTTCAGCCCCTCAAATTTCGAGAAAGAATCTCGAACGACTGTCGACAGAGCGCATCCGCATTCGTTTGCCGGTGTTCTTCCGTGGCTTCCATCATGGCGCTCCTTTCGGTCCGCCTGCAGATGCTAGCTTGATGCGTCGTACATCGGCACCCACACCCACTGTGCATCCATTGGTGGTATTTTACATATCAAAGGTATGTTTGCAACGCTAAAGTTAAAGTAATCTTATCATTACTGTAATTTTAGTTGATGATCAAATACTCCTTGTTTGGAAACTACTATCGCATGCTCTTCACCGATGATGAAACGTACTACAAAACCACATCTTCATACTTCAGCTGGGATTCCGCTCATCAGCAATTGAACCGCGTTTTGCAGCCATTCACTTTTTCTGTGTAAGTTTTACTTTTCTCTGTTCAGGCATAGAATCATGATTTTAATTTAGGCACCGAAACGTGTTGAACAAACAATTCTTCGTCCGGTACTTCAAGAAAACCATCATATCCTTTGTGATGGACGAGGATAACCGTTCTATCACGCATCATCGCAAATTCCATCGTGGTATGTTGTGTTTTGCATTAGTTATAGATGTTTGTTAATTAATGTGTCTTTTTCAGAACTCGTTGCGTACTGCAAAGCCAACATAGTCCCGTACGACTTCGACGATGATTTGGAAAGGCAAACTGTTGAGTCTACGCTTGATGAGGAACCTGAGTTGCAGAACGAAGATATTCAGAAGGAGTTGGCTGATCTCCAAAAGCAGTTTGGCATTGAGTACGAAGAACCTTACGATGATTGCGCCTTGTTTGATGTCTTGGCGCATTGTCGAAGGCCAGATGAACCCGAACGAACTTTCCTTCCTACTGAATCGATGACACTCCTTTTCAAGTATCCGGACCCGTTGGCGTATGTGAAGGCTGCTACACGACCAGAATTCGGTGTCTCGGCAGACACAGCTTCCATCAATGATTCCACGAACGAAGAGGAGAAAGAGAAGTCCACAGAAAAGGAGGAAGAGGCTGAAACCACGTCACCGGTGCCGCCTCCGATCGACGATATGTCCAAGAAAATGACATTTGCAGAGTTTCTGGATATGCTTAAGGCAAAACGAGCGGCATGGGCTGAGGCCAGAGAGGCAAAAGCTGCATCTGAACCACCAATGGGTTCTCTAGATCGACTACGTGCCATGCTGAGGAACGAAGAGGAAGAAGTTCCCGAGGATATGGTTGATGATGAATGGCTCGCAGACTTCAGTGCGCCCAATGTTGGCACCGAAATGAATTCGCTTCTGCTGAGTGCCGACTTAGAGTACAACAAGTCGACTATCTTCATTCCTCCGGAGCCGATCACATCTGAAGTCCCGTCACCGGTGTCGCTTCCAAGCAACGAAGCAGCCAAGGATATGCCATCTTCCGAGAAGCCACTCGACGACGATTTGACCAATGATGTCACCATGGCGGAAGAAGACCCGATCCCCGTCGAAGAAACGATCGAATACTCGAATCTTGACACCATTGGCCCGTATCGCAAACGTGCCAAGCGACGCTTCGACAATGACCTGTCATCGAAGTGGATTTCCTCCAGAGGTTTCTACGAGCTTGATGTCGTCCCACTTGTGAACAAATTCACCGACATTATGGCGAATCTTGAAGAACGCCCAGCAACGTTGAACTGGCTCCATAATGCTCGTACGGAAATCGGCAACAACATTCCCGCCGGAAGAGAAGACATTGATCATCGCAAGCGCAAGCCGACCAAGCCATTGCCGGTGGTCATTCCTCCGAAGATCGACAGGCCCGAAGTTGTTGCTCCCGTTCCTGTTGCAGTCGAAAAGCCAGCTGAACCTGCCGTCACTGTCCCTGCAGTCGTGGAAAAGCCGTCGCCTCCTATTCCTGTTCCACCGAAGGTTGTCGAAAGGCGCGAACCTTCCGCCACGCCGGCTCCTGGTTCCTACCCGAAAGCTACCATCAAAATCTTGAAGCCCAAGCACAGCTTCCAAATGAGCTCCTCTGCCAGCAACCTCCGTGCCTCTCCGAAACCACCTCCAACTGCCACTGCCAGCAGCACTCCAAGGAAGGAACCATCGCCCGAGATCGTCTGTGTCGGCGAAACCAAGGTGCCTCCTCGTACGGCCAATGCTACTCCACCTGTCAAGGCCGGTACCAAGCGTGCCAATTCACAGCCTGTATCCATGTACATTATCCCGAAGCGGCGTAAGAAGGTCCCGCAAACAGTCAAAATCGACCGCCTCATCAGATATCACCCGCCTGGTACTGACAAGCGGTTCCTTCGCTACCAAGAACTGCCTCCAATCGACGAAAATACTCGTATCCAACTGAACTTTGAACTGCCAGAAGTCCGAATCTTCTTGCAATCGACCGACCAGGCCCGCAAGATCGGCATTTACCTCCAACTTCTCAACAACTGCCCCAAATTGCGGAAGATTGTCATAGGTCGGCTTGAATTGATGATGAAGGAAGCGTACAAGACCCCGTCTGAAGTCGAGGAGCATAACAAGACGTCCCGTCACAAGGTTACCTTCAAAGCTATCGTGCCCCGAGACATACCAAAAGTCATGAAAGACGACTCTGACCAAGGACCCATGTGTTCGTTCTGGGTTCGCGACTACTTGCACAAGAACTACCTTTCCCGTGCCAACTACAACCAGAAACCGCCGAGGAATGGCGTTCGTTTCGGCGACACTTCAGTAGCCACCGTCACTGTCCCGAAGTACAAGGTTTTGAAGAACATGTTGAACTCGTGGCCGATGCGAGGTCTCAACAACAGTGAATTGATGGTCGTGGCTTCAGCTCAAAGGGCATTCCAGACAAATCAGCTTGTTCAAAGTGCAGCTCAACAGGTGAGACTATCTGTTAGTATCATGTTAATGTGTTAAGTTTCAGGCTCGTTCACATCCACCACAACAGCCACCTCCAGCTTACTCTGGCAGTGTACGCATCATAACACCGCGTCCAGGACATGGCGGTATGCGACCGATGCGACCCCCGCAACAGCAACCGCCACCACGAGTCCAGATGGTGCCCGGGCCTCCTCCAGTACGTGCGCAACGCATGCCGACCAGAAACCCAATGCTTCCAACATCTATGCCGGGCTCCTTCATAGCTAAGCGTCTGGGAACCAACTTCCATTCACCTGACTTCCACACGAAGCACTGTGGATGCGCCAAGCCGATGAGCTACCCCGTCTTTCAGCATGAAGCTTCCATCAAGTTCAAAAAGGAGCTCTTTACTGAAGTTCGCTCCATGTTGGACAAGAAACTGATCGTCGCCGACAACAAGGCGCACTTGTTCGGACGATTTGCCCCAGCAGTCATCAACATCGTGAAGAACAGCACGGCTAAGGCTCAAAACTTGATGGCATCGGTTCCCGCCAAACCTGCCGATGCCCCTAAGGTCACGTTCGATGAAGCCATCGTTGCGGCCACCAAACAGTACAAACAGCGTCGACGATTCGTACGGAAATTGTTGCGTAAGCGTCGTAAGTTCTGTCTTTTGTCCCTGTTCAAGAAAAAGGCCAAGCCTCGTCCGAAATCCTTGAACGAACCCTACCCTGGTGGCATTGGGTGGAGTTTGAGAAGCTTCCGTGAAATCTCCCAGCACCGTAAAACCACCCGTTGCCGTAATCGTCAGCAGACACTCATGGTAATGCGGGGCCTTCAACAGGCCGAAACTCGCCTGTGGTTGCGGCAGTACGCTTTTCGCTACAATTTACAGGGTCTCGATACTAACCGTCAACCTCAACGACGCATGACACCCTGGCAATTGAAGAAGATAATGCTAAGCTGCCGATCCATGCAGAAGGTCAAACGGTTGCGTTCTACTCCGGGGCTCGGGAAGCATTCGTTCAAGGAAACCGTCAACCATCCGACACGCCCCTTCGATACTCGACGACCCCGAAGCAACTCCTTCTGTGGCGCTCGTGCTTCCCGCAAGGTGGTCCTTCACAGCTGTGTTGACGACATTCGCGTGCATCTGACCTACCCTCCGAAGCGAGAATTCGGCGACACGGCGAAGCTGGAAGGACTCAAACAGCGCCTGCGAAAGATGTATGGCAAGAAGTCGGTCGTTGCCACTCTTCCGAAGCCGATTCTGTTCAATCTGAAGAAGACCAACTCAAACGCGGCTCCTCCAACTGTCAAACCAGAACCTGCCAAGAAGCCCGAACCCTGGGATCTCAACATGGCCGCCATCGATCGCAGCTACCTCAACATTGATCGCACTCGTGGCCCCTCCCGCTTCATGAACCGCAATAGTCGATCTCAAAAGCTGCTTCTCAACAAATATGCTCGTTATCGGCATAGATATCCGCCCAACGGCGATTTGTGGAAAAGCTTTAATTCTCCCTACGGGCAGCGAGCTGTAACTGACGTGTATTTCCACGATCTCGTTTAATTTGTTTTGTTCTCTCTGCCTTTTCCTTTGAGTATTTACCCTATCACGTCGTCAAAATTTTTCGCTTAAATAACTTTGTTTATCCTTCATACCTATGTTTTCAATTTGCTCATGTTGTAACTTGTATGCCAAATCCGTTTCATTATCGATAATTGTTTGTTGATTATAAAATAATGTTAAAACTTGTTGGAGGTTGTTGAAATGTGCGGTTGAAACCCGTATGAAATGTCTCAATCGATGGATCGGTTTGTGTTCAATCAAATAAGTTGTTGACGTACCCGCTTTTTACGTGCGAAATGAACTTTTGGTTTGTTCAATCAGCGTGCGAGCAGCCTGGCGTGTAGCAGTTGGCGTAGTGTGGTGGACCATCACCGTGCTTCGTCGCTACATTTGATGCGTTAGCGAGCAGTGGTCGCTCGCAATTCTCTCGTGGCGTTGTTGTTCAGTATTTTCCCAAACAATTGTCACATGCCTTTAGAACCTTTTTCGTCGTTTTACGCAACTTTGGAAGACATTTCAATGCTAAAATTGGCCGTTTCAGGTTAGCCATGACCGGCTTTATCTTCCAACCGGCCGCTCGCCCTCTCTTTTCCCTCAAGGTTTGTTTTTGTTTGTGTTTTGACCTTTGGCTTTGTTGTTTTTTCGAATATTAATATAAAAAGTTGCAGGCCCATCTAAATCAGGGCTTCCGGCATGCTTCCAACTTCACCCGCCAGCCGTTGGACCCAGTTTGGGCGGCTTCGGCGACCAAAGCAATGAAAGGCAAGCCTGCCGACAACCTTGTTTGGAACTCGCCTGAGGGTATCCCGATCAAGCCATTGTACACTACTCAAGATCGGGCCGGTATCGAAGACAAGGAACATCCGGGCAAGTTCCCTTTCACCCGTGGCCCTTATCCGACCATGTACACCCAGCGTCCGTGGACTATTCGTCAGTATGCCGGTTTCTCAACTGTAGAGGAATCCAACAAGTTCTACAAGGACAACATCAAGGCTGGTCAGCAGGGTTTGTCTGTTGCCTTCGATTTGGCCACTCATCGAGGGTTGGTTTATCTTACCTATCTCGAAAAAGAGGTTTCTATATATCGTTTCAGCTACGATTCCGACAATCCGCGTGTCTATGGTGATGTTGGTATGGCTGGTGTCGCCGTGGACTCTGTTGAGGATATGAAGGCCCTTTTCGATGGAATCCCGTTGGACAAGATGTCCGTTTCAATGACCATGAACGGCGCTGTCATCCCAGTTTTAGCCATGTATGTGGTCGCCGCTGAAGAGCAGGGCGTCCAATACAACCAAATGGCCGGAACCATTCAGAACGATATTCTGAAGGAGTTCATGGTCCGTAACACCTACATCTACCCTCCTGAGCCATCTATGCGTATTATTGGCGACATCTTTACCTTCACATCTCAACAAATGCCTAAGTTCAACTCCATTTCCATCTCTGGTTACCACATGCAAGAAGCTGGTGCCGATGCCGCCCTCGAGTTGGCCTTCACCATTGCCGATGGCTTGCAGTATTGTCAGACCGGTCTCGATGCCGGCCTTGCCATTGATGCCTTCGCGCCGCGTTTGTCTTTCTTCTGGGGCATTTCCATGAACTTCTACATGGAGATCGCCAAGATGCGTGCCGCTCGCCGTCTCTGGTCCACGCTGTTGAAGGAGCGTTTCACGCCAAAGAGCCAGAAATCGCTCATGCTTCGTACCCACTCCCAGACCTCTGGATGGTCCCTCACCGAGCAGGATCCATACAACAACATCATCCGCACCACCGTCGAAGCCATGGCTGCCGTCTTTGGTGGCACCCAGTCATTGCATACCAACGCCTTCGATGAGGCCCTGGGTCTGCCAACTCGCTTCTCTGCTCGTATCGCCCGTAACACGCAGATTATCATCCAAGAAGAGACCCATATCTGCAAGGTCGCTGATCCCTGGGGTGGTTCCTACATGATGGAGACCCTCACCGATGAGCTGTACAACTCTGCCATGGAGATCATCAAGGAAATCGACAAGATCGGCGGCATGGCCAAGGCTGTTGCCAGTGGCATGCCCAAGTTGCGCATCGAGGAATCGGCCGCCAAGAAGCAGGGTCGTATCGACGCCGGCAAGGATGTCATTGTCGGTGTCAACAAATACCGCGTTGAAGATGTGAGTTTCGGAATCAAAACCAGTTTTGAATGATTGATCAATTAAAATTTACAGGACAACCCTGTTGATGTCCTTCACATTGACAACCACAAAGTACGCGAAGGTCAAATTGCCAAAATCAACAAGATTCGCGCTACACGTGATGCCGATCGTGCCAATGCTGCCCTCGCTCGTCTGACTGAGTACGCCGGTGGAAAGGGCAACCTCATGGAAGCCGCCATCGAAGCCTCTCGCGCTCGGTGCACCGTCGGTGAGATCAGTGATGCCATGGAGAAGGTGTTCAGTCGCTACACGGCCATCAACCGTCTTGTCAGTGGTGCGTACAAGTCAGCCTTCGGTGAAACGGCTGAAATCGATGCGGTCATTGCTCGTGTGGCCAAGTTTGCCGAGCGTGAGGGTCGTCAGCCGCGTTTGATGGTCGCCAAGATGGGTCAGGACGGTCATGACCGTGGTGCTAAGGTCGTCGCTACCGGTTTTGCTGACCTTGGTAAGCGGCTATTTTCAGTTTTACACCCAATCTATTTTCCTTTCTTTGTTTCGCAACCCCATGCGCCTGTCTTCGCCTTCGGTGACTAACTGTTTTCCATCATTTATTTTAGGTTTCGACGTCGATGTCGGTCCGCTGTTCCAAACGCCTCATGAAGCCGCTCAACAAGCCGTCGATGCCGATGTTCACGTCATCGGTGCGAGTTCGCTTGCCGCTGGCCATCTGACCTTGCTTCCCCAACTCATTGACGAACTCAAACGTCTCGGTCGTGAAGACATTGTTGTCATTGCCGGTGGCGTTATCCCGCCTCAGGATTACGATGCCCTTCGCAAATGCGGCGTGTCCTGCATCTTTGGCCCCGGCACGCGTCTTCCCACATGCGCAAACGAAATCCTCGATGTTTTGGATAGCCGTCTCAATGGAGGCACCACCAATGAAGCCAAACAAGCCAGTGCTTGAATACGTAGATACCCGTGCTACCTAGAATCCTCCTAATTGTCAAACTGATATTTATGCGTGTATTACCGTGAATGATAGCCTTTTCTATTATATTCTATGTACAAAACTACATGCGAACTCCAACTAAATGCCATTTTAAATAGTATAAATCTTTATTCTCGACTCCTACTTCCTGTTTATCGCGAACTACTGTACAATAATTGCCCTTGGCACTTTTTTCGCCTCTTCATACCTCGCAATTATTCAAATGCCTTTACACTTTTTTGCGAAAACGTTTAATTAGCTGATTTATACCCCAAAGCGTCGGTTGCAACACAACACAAACCCCTGTGTTTCCGCAATAGATTATTTTAAGATGATAAAGCCATTTATCTGTCCCAGATTGTTTCTGCGGAAAGACATTTGAAAGACAAACACTGTTCATAAATAGGTGGAAAATAAATTAGTCGAAGAATACAAGCTAGTTATCTAAACTTGTTTTCCTCAAATGGAGTGATGCACGACCGCTTCATACTGCCTTAGTTCCGTCAAATCTTTCATGGCGATATGTCCGTTACGATCCGAGATCCATCGACCGTTCATGCCCGGAATTCTGCTTGTAGGCTTGCCCCAGGTCATGCCTTTGAAGAGGAGGACTTCATCCACTGCAAATGAAGCCATATGTGTTTTGTTATTTAATTAAATTTTGTATCTTATATTTCTATTTTAACACTTACCATCACTCCACATGGCGTAGATATGTTCGGCTTCACGCTCCTTATTGTTGTTCAGTTGCTCTAGGAAAACGGAATAGTTGTTCTGTTCGCACTTTGAGGAGGTGTAGCCACAAAGAAGCTGAAAAATGTAATTCGTACGCCATTATTAGAGTCAATTTTAAAGTCCCCCATTAATCGTCGCCGCGTTCCGCTTATGGCAAGATTTACAACTACATCCTCCGCGCCCCCCAGAGAACCATGCAATTATCATTTGGACTTACCTGATCCTCACATGTATATCCAGGATAAAGACCATCCAGGGCGTTGCAAAAAGCTGGCACGGTCTGTGCTAACTGACAGGTACAAAGACCATAATTTGGACCCGTAATGCCAAGGAATGTATCGACCTTCTTGCCGAGAGGAGGCCCAATAGTGCAATTGCCATCTGTAGCGATGAGTGTTCCACCTTTGATGGCCTTACGTGCGAGGGGCACTCCAATAGAATGCGCGATCACGTCGATCTTATCGGCTCCGGTGTAGTCAATGACAGCTTGCAGGAATCGACGGATATTAAGCACGAAAGAGCAAGTGTGGATGGTCGTGTAGCTGTCAAGTACATTACCCGCTCCCCAAGTGTCGCCCCAGGTCGTCGCATACAGTTCGGCATTGGTGTAATTCTGTTCCATGAAATATTGTATACTGCGAGACCAGCCTGTGGCGGTAGGAGCTTGCACGTGAAGGGCTGCGTCACCGGTCCCATGAACAAAGATAACGGGTTGGTTATGAATCTGTAAAGAAGACGAAAAAACTAACTGTGAAAACACGTAGCTAACTCGCTAAGCTCATAAGCGCCATCGTAGCTTTTTATTTATTAGCCCTCTGACGAAGATTATCAAGGTAAAGCAACAAAAAGATAAGCACTCAAGGATAAGGATAAGGCTAATACGTAAAAGATTGACCTACTCTTTCGTTAGATTTAAGTCTTCCGCCGAAGCTTCCACTGGGCCCTACGTCTGAACGGTCAAAGGCATCCGCTTCGTAGCCATTACTGATGAGCCAGTTTTGGAAGTCCTCAGTCAGTGGCCCCAACGGTAGTTTCTGGCCATAGGCACTCGCCAAGAGTAACACAATCAGGAAGGTACTCTTCATGTCCTTCAGATGTCGCAAATGGTTGCGATTGGGATGGGTAAAAAGGCACAATGAGGGAAGATGGTAGTCCGAATAATGGGCGAAATGTTCGATTGCCCCTTCATGGAGTATTCCAGACGCCTAACCCATTCCTGATCCCTGGAAAAACAGGTCTTGCCCCCCATCTCTTCCAGGAGGTGCTTCTCGTCTTCGCCTTCTGGCTGAACGTGTCCTCCTCCTTCGCTTCTCGATGTTGTTTCGCAGTCCAGACATGTGCGTTCTTTCTGCCTGGGGCGCCAATTCCTTTCCCCCTCTCCCTTTTTTTCTCTTCTCTCGATGCCTGATACATTCATTGCTTTGTGGTGAATCAACTGGACGAAGGGAGGGCCGACAAGGCATTATTGCAACAAAGTTGATCCGTAGAACGCGTTTGGCGCGATTCTCGTGGTTTGATGCTATCCTCCACCCCTTCCATTATGCGCATCCCAACACTGACCCCGTTCAACTTGAAGATGATCAAAACGAGAAAAACCGGCTTCGCGCGAGTCCAAGATCAGTGGCATCCTGTTTTTTCGAAGTTTCGTTTATTGGGAAGTCGAGACTCGCGTCCGTGGACGACGTTAATCAAGCAAAAACACAAACTTTGGACAAAAAACAGAGGGTTGCGAACAAAACTGTCGGTTTCTGTCAGTGCCCCTTTAACAAAAAATAAACAAATGCGTAGTCAATTATTCAGTCATTCCATTCTAAGTAATTGTGAGTGTTTTAAAAAGGCGGAAGTTGACGTGAAGCGTGATTGATTTGATTTGTTACAAAATTCTTATCATTAACCATTACAGAAAACCCCAAGTGCATCCATTCATTCCTTCTTTTTGCTAGTTTGTTGCGTGTTTGTATGTTGAAGTGTGGAATCGCCAAACAGCTGGCCATTGGAGCCCGCCACGGGCCATGACTTTTTTCTTTCGCTCTTTTTATAAGCCACATGGCAGCTTTTGGCTACAACCCCACCACCCCCGAAAAGGAAGTCGCATAAACGGCCAAAGTCAAAACTTTGTGCTTGCTTTTCTGCTCATGCTATCATCTGTTTGTGTTTCTGGGTTAATTTGAGCCTCGGGAAGCGTCATCCACGAACTACCGGAGGGAGCTGCAAGGACGCTTGTAACTGGATAACCTCTGACTTTGAGTTAAAGCAGGAGGGGGAATAAGCAAAGAGCAATATGAGAGTCTCTACCGCCCTCTCCAACAAGCAATCAGTGAGGCAGTCGGTGAAGCCATGTGTTGCCAATAAGACAAGCTGCTAAGCTAACAGGACGCTGTGACTTCTCGACACACGCCTATAGACCTAAAGATTTGGTGGAACGACGACGTAGACGCACGGGCACTCCGTTCCATCGAGGTTGGGGGTCGTTTAGCGCCGTTTCCACCAACGACGACAACAACGACGGACACAAAAGCAAGCAAGGCAGCGAGTGGAGAAGGCAGGAAGGAAGAAGGGGGGCCCATTTGGCTTGTGGCGTGGTTCGGCGGAGTTCCTTCAGTGCGTAGGGCAACAACGCTGCCGGCCACAGGCCATGCATTCGGGACAAGAAAAAAGAAGTTGTCAACGTTGTGATGGTGGTTGCGGGGTGCGGTCCTCAGGCATGGGCCCTCTCGCTAGTTGCCACACATACACGTTTGTCGCGGAAGAACTCATTTTGTCGACGGCGTGGGGTCTCCCTCTCTTTTTTGCCTGCGGGGCTCATGTACGCTGTCTCCCCTTCATCTTCGCCCCGTGTTTCTTTTTTTCAAGTCGTTTTGCACGCGATGTACTCTCGGGTCTTTACGCCGACGACGAGCTGCTAGGCCTGCACATACATGCCTATGGCGGTAGACGTTGTTGGCCGCTTCGGCGAGAAACTCATCATTGCCCGCGAATAACGCACAACCCGTTGTTTAAACAGCCCGCGCCCTTTTACCGTACACAGTAAAGGAGGGTGGAAGAGAAAGAAGAAAAAACGAGCCACTTCCCCGTCTCGTTAGACTAAACACTGATGTCATCTGCGTTGTTATAGAATGCCATGATAAACGAATCGAACACACACTGTACCCGTCCCTTCACCCGCGGGTACTAACCTTTCAGTCTTTTTTCTGTGCTCGTTTTTTGACAACCGTCCTTTAACATTGCGCCTTCTTTTAATATGCCAATCAATAGTCCATAGTAGTGAAGTGCTACACTTAACGCAGATGCGATAACGGCGTTGCCTCATCCATGCACCCAATGTTCGTTTGAATGACCGAATGTGCATTTTTTGTGCGCGTTGTTTTACTCCCATGTGACTCGTATTACTACAACTTATTTCGTACTTCTTATGCACTTATTTTAGACAATACAACACGCAATCGACAAAAAACTTCTACAATTCTTATTGACTAGGCCCCAACTTCCACCTCCGTTGCAGGTACTGTGCACGAGGCCCTGAATGTTGCCATGTCGCTGCAGTCTTCGGGTCTCCCGACAAGCCTGAAGCACACGGAACTCAACGATGCTGTCAATGTAAGAAGGGGTCTATTAGTAATAGTAGTGTTTGTAGGACGCGGGGGGCAATAGGGGGGAAGTTGTTGGCATGAGGGGAGCTCCTTAAGATAGGGGCAAGAGGGCAGTTTGTGGCAGCCGCGACAACGACTGCCATCAACCACATCTTGCCCCATCTATCCCATCCACACCGGGGCAGGGGCAGGCAAAAGGGGGGGACCACAACCAGCGCAGCGCTATTTATGCGACTCTCCTAGAGATAGATCGGATTATGATTGGAAGTGCGAGCGAGAGAGAGAAAAGAGACACAACCCGAAGCCCTTTGACACCTTTTTTTTCTATCTCCACTCGTGTCGTCCTTCTTCTCCCCCCCCCCCCCCCCCCCCTTCCTGCCTTCTCCCGGACACGCTCGCTACTCGCTACCCCCACAGGAACCACGTCGGGATTTACACAACATCGATTTTTGCCTCTACACATAAAACGTCAATCACGGACGGCGCTCAGGTTCCTGGGCTGCCTGCGGCGAGATTATAGGGCGCAGATCGAGAACGCTGATCATATCGATTTAGGTTCAGTTTCAGCGACCGCTCCTGCTAGAACCTGAGTGTCTGAGCGAAGATGAGGCACGACGGCGCCGAGAACAACTGAATCGCCGGCCGTCATATCGGTAAATACCATTTATAGCCTGCCACAATTACCTTCCAATTGTCCTTTTAGCATGATCTTGAAAGAACTAGAAACTGTCGGCGCCGACAAAACTTTAAAAAAGGAAATAGACGATACTGCCAATATGGAAAGAACATCCATGCCAGCGCCAATGCTACCAAGTAAGTGATTAAAGCTGCTTACACCTTTCCCCCCATGTCCGAATTGACACATGTGATGTTTGCACTTTCAATTTCCCGTATTATTTTAAACATGTTCATTAGCGAGTATCGTAATCAACATTCATTACGTGCTTTCATAATTTTGCGCTAACACGTTTAAATTCGCAGATAATCTCAACGTCAATGCCAATATGTATAGCTTACCTGTGAGCAATGGCACTGGATTGTGCAATACCAGAGGCGTCGCGAGTGTTTCTCCGGCGAGTGAAATGGATGCCAATTCTGTTGGCAGTAGTTCATCGAATGTATTTTCACCTCGGTCTCTGACCGATCTTCCTATCGGGTCCGCATCAGATTCGTCAAGGCAACAAGGCTCCAACGTCCTAGTGCATGTGTCAGCCAATGACCTATTGGGAATCAAACCGCCCAATGATGCTGTGGCACGAACAGTCGCCGCAAACTTCATTCAAAACGGTACGTGAATTTCAAATTTTGTATTCTGGGGTTGTGAATATGAATTAAAAAATAGGGATGATATTTTGTGATTCAAGCGGGTGGCGGGGGTCATTCATGAATATTTAGAGTTTTCTATGTAATTTTGCATGTTAAATTAGTTCTGGCCACATTCCATCGAAATAGCTTATTCATGATTATGATAATCGTATTGCCATGTTTATAGCTCCCATGACAATAATTTTTACTTTGTTAAAATTAATTTTTGTTGTTTATTTTCAATATTTGAAATATGCAACTGCGGGGTACTATTTTATGCGTAAAGTATTTATTATTCATTCAGCCTATTGACTTTCTTTATCGTTCTCACCCTTTTTCTCATCTCACTTTTTTCATACTTCAGAATGGCTCAACGTTTACAACTCGAGTACTTCACCGATGGGTAGCGTTTCTGGCATGTCAAGTCGAGGTCCAGGCATGCCAGGTGAGGGTGAAGACAGTAATCGCAAACGCCAAGTGAGACTACTCAAGAATCGGTAAGTCGAACACAATCTGTGACTCACTCACCACCTTCAGTTTTGACAAAACCAAGAACGAACAGCAAGCGAATCGATTAGCAAGCGACTCGAACCGCAAGCATTCATTCTCTAGCCCGCGTCTTCAACTTTTAACTTAACTCCTCACTCATTTTTTGTATTCCAGAGAAGCAGCGAAGGAATGCCGCCGGAAGAAAAAAGAGTACGTCAAGTGCTTGGAAAACCGTGTTGCAGTCCTTGAGAATCAGAATAAGGCTTTGATAGAAGAACTCAAGACACTGAAAGAACTCTATTGCCGCAAAGAAAAGGCTGAATTCCCTGATGCCTAAAACATACAATACATACTTGATTCGAGTTTATTCTTACATATCGATGCATATTTTTTGCACAAAACAAATTAGTCATGACCTCCTAGCGCCGTCCTGCCTGCATTTTGGCAGAAAATGTTAGATTTTATTATCTCAATGTCTAAATTTAATCTATCAAAGTTCAATTTTCCTTACTTGGGTCTTCTTTCTTATCAAAGCAGATAGAGTGTCTAATATATTATGTTTAAGTCGACTCTATTCATGTCCTTGATACCTTTCACATTACCAATGTCGGTTAAATGGAAATTAGCGTCACAGTTTACTCGTTTAGTTTTTGGTGATTTCAATTTGCCGGGAATCTTCAAAAAAGTAAAACTGCTTCGGGGAACAGCGTGATGTCGCGAACTTTCATAATTTTTGCTCATGATATTAACAAGGGAGTAATGTCCCAATGTTTACCTCCATTTTTACGTTTACTGTTTTTGGACCAAAAACTAATCAAAAGTTGTTATCAAAGTTCGTAGACACTTTCAAACTAGCCTTTACACAATGGTTGAGCTCGTCTAAAATCCACTTCACCAAACTTTAATTGTCGTCTCAACTATTTTTTAGCATTCATTTTGTATTAACAACCTTTGTCTTGCTTTCCCTTTGAAATATTTTCCTCCGTCTACGAGTTTTCTGTACTATGACCGTTGCTAGGGGCAAATGTTTCACTCTGGAATTAAGCTCGTTCATTGTTAACCCTTTTGTTGTTTAGAGAAAAGAGTTTTTGTATGGTTTCGTTTTGAATATTCACGGTGTATCTTTATCTCAAGTAATTCAAGTTACTTCAATGATCTCCACACGTATTTTGATGACTCCTCGTGAACAAATTGAACTTTTATCCAATTCGAATCCTTCAAAAGAATGTGTTTTCTGGTTATTTAACATGCTAGCTAGCTTGAACCAGTACGACAACACATGTTTGGTTCGTATACACATTCAGGGCATGTACACACGGCTAACATGTGACCAGGGGGAAAATGTATTAAAGCAAGGCATAAAAGACAGGGACATACATTGGCCCAAGAAAAAATACACTTAAACAGGGTCAATGATTGAATCTTGGTTTAATCGGTCGGCATTTGTGAGAAAATATCATTCCCACTTTGATTCTGTTTATATCGGCCGCGAGTGCCTCATAAAAAAACAATTTGATCGCTCACTGTTTTAAGCGTATTTTTATTAGTCACAAATCAGGTGCTTTGCTTGGTTGTTAACGAGTTTTTCATGAACCAAAATTAACTTACCAAAAAGTAATTTATTTTCCGGCCTGTTTGTAGGGGAAGTTTGCATGACATTCGAAATACCTAGAAATGTAAAATATTTATAGTTACTTAAGCGAACTTTTGTGGTTTTTTACCACCAATTGCTACTATAAAACAATTATTTTTCGTACTTTTGTTTTAACTTTAAAAATGAAATAATCTCACCAGACTGCAAGCCAGACAACCAAATAAAACTGCACAGACTTAAGCGGCTTGAACAAATGTCGATTTAAGGACACGCGACGTGACTGTTTGAGAGCTTGCTTGCAGGCTGATTTTTTTGAACTCGTTAGAAGCGCTATTGTTAGCTCACCCAGAGTGCATCATGGCGTTCTTTGATAGTGTAAAAAATCTTGTTATTACCCCTAATTGCGAGCAAAAAACGGTGTTCAAGAAAGAAACGAACAGGAAATAAACTTCCGACATGCGTTTGGGAGAAAAAAACGATCTCGAGTAATATTGCGACACTTGCACACATACCCCTCGAAGTGGCTAGCACTACCTGTTTGAAACTAAAAAAAGTTAAGGTTTCAAAATGTGTACTTTTGAATGGTTATCTACACTTTGAACACGGATCTAAATACTTCAATGTGTAGGAGGTTTGGCATTCATTCTTTTCACAGTTTAAAATTCATATTAAATTTGCAGACAGTCGAGGAAACCAATATTGGTGCACTAAAGATAAAAACGTGCAAGCGGTTTATTGGAAGTATGTCGCCTTAGGGGGTAAAGTAAATGAGCCAGTTTGGTGAATGGTTCTTTCCGATGTCGCTTATCTCATTTAACATGCATTTACTAAGTAGGCCGTTTAAGGAAATGAGAGGGACTTCCTGTAACTCATCTGTGAATCGACTTCTTTACATTTTGACTTGTAAGTTGTAATTGATATTCTAATTGAATAATTTTTTCTTAAAAGTGTGATGTAATCTATCTACGTGCTTAATTGCACTTGAAAATGTAAATGAATAATGGCATTAAGTATGTGAATAATGGAATGACACTATTTTTAAACTGTTGCATTGTGTTGGAAATTTGAAAATTCAAAACGCCGAAATGAAAGAAAAGCATTTAAAAAATAAAAATCCGAGGGACATTACAAAAATTAGAAGCGCGAAGTGTTCCGACCATCCTAAAGAAGACTGTAGCTCTCGAGACTTCGATTGCCAGCCTGGTTCAAGCGTACGAAAACTTTTTGTTCCTGCGGTGCGCATCTCCTTATCCTACCTATCCCGCCGATATGTATGCTTCCCTTTCGGAACGTACTATCCTCGTGGATTGTTTCTAAATGGGTCTCCGAAGAAAAAGCTTCTTCATCTGTGTTAATTCGGGCTACTACTTTTCGACGCACCACTTCTTGAAGTCATTTTTGGACCGCACACTTTTGACCACCCAGTAAATGACATTTTTGACGGGAAAACAAAGAATGAAAAAAGAGACGTAGCGCAGAAGCGCTTTTTTAAATCCTGAAGTTTCAATGTCTCGATACGATACATACCCTGTGGGGGTTTTAACGGACATCTGTCATTGAGTGCAAACCACGTTATGCAACATCGTTAGCGAAACCTTTTAATCGTAGAAAATTGAGATTTGTCAAGTATAAGTGTGTCGATTGGTTCTATTCCGGTCCAAAAACGCTTGTAGTGTGATCGGTTTTGTCAATGATTTCAAATTCACCGCCGCTATTGTCCATTCCGAAAGCGTCGACACAAAAAAGCGAGTGAGAATCGGAGGTGACTGTGGGTTGTGTACCTACCGGTCAAACAATCAAACCAGTCTGATGCGATCCTTGGAAACTGAGTCATGATGGACTCACTCCAAGAAGGGTTAAAGTGTGGCCACAAATGGAGTCACTGACCATGAATGACCGCAGTACGCATACCGAAGCGACTTTTTTCCTCACCATTCAGTGTTATTTTTAGGTACTAATCTGGTTTTTTAACCTTACTATCGTCTTCGCAATTCCGATTCCGTCATGGTTTAGTGAGGACCTAAGCAAAGAGTGGGATCATGGTGAGATCGCCTTGGAAGGGATATGCAAACTTATGATGAAAGGGAATGGATGGAATGAACTTCGGGATGCACAATGCGTTCGATACCCTCTTGACGATAACATAATTTTGTCACCGGTCCAGACAGGTTCGTCGATGGTAGGTAGTAAGCGGTCCACACTAGGCACACCATGTCACTGAGCGAAAGGAACGCCAAGTACTGTCAGCACATTGACCCCAGGCGAAGATCTTCTCAAAAAAAGGGGTCCAATCTGCCACTTAAAGTTCAACCCAGACACCGTGGGGGGTCGTCATTACATGTTCTAAGCTGCCTCTCGACTTCGTGCGACAACAATTGTAAAACACATGCGGCATCGCTCTCATCGACTTCTCGAGTGCGCCCGGTCCATCTTGACCGAACTTCTAACCCATGCTAGTGATCTGCCCCGAGGCTTGCTACCTTTCGTCATCAGGCGCCAAATCGCTTAAGCAAAAACGAGATGATGATGCAGGGGATCTTGAGACCGTCGTCGGTGGCGGCCTCAAGATTAGCGAAAGTGGAGTTCGTCTTGGTCGCTCTCGGTGTGATTAAGGTCGCCGTCGGCTAAGCTATTGCTTTGATTTGCTGACCACGACGCTTCGACAAGTGTATGCACATTTTTGCCTCTCACAACACCGCGGAGTCCCAACGACGATTCAGACGACGGGTCGGTACTCCTCCCCCGTCGTTTATCGTTGACGCGTAACCTCGCTGTTGTGTTCGCGCGTGCTTCGGAGAAGGAGATGATCCCGCCCTTAACCATCATCGCAAGCACTAACATAAAGTAACTCCTCAGGGGCGTGGTGCGATCTTCATAGAAATCCCTAAAGCCGTGCGCAAGTTGTGTCGGTCAGCGGTGAAGCCATAGGCAAGACCCCCACAGTCGAGAGTTCTACAAACAGGCCTTTGTGTCCAGCTAAAATTGCTCAAAACGATTAGACAGCCAACTCTCCGTTCAGTTTCCCCTCAGTTAAACGAGATGAATTACTCCTTGGTTATCGCGTACCTTCTTACCATAGGCAAGTTTTTGGCATAAGTCTTCCAGGCTTTTATGTTTTGCCACAACTTTTACCTTTTTATCACTTTAGCTTCTTATGTTGCTGCCCAGAACACCCCAGTCATCGGTGGTGCCTGCAAGCAAGGTACCGCTGATGTTCAGATCGGTGGAAAACAGACCCAATTCTTCTTGAAGTGTGAAGCCAACGATGAGTATGTCTTATCTTGGCTTTTAGCCATTTAGTTCTAATTTGTATTTATCGAGCTTTTACAGTTCTGAATCCGGCAACGGTATTTGGGTTGTCAAGAGCCGCGCTCAAGCCATGGCTCCTTCTTCGAACGACGCTCAACAGCATCCCAAGAAACTTCGCAAGATGCAAATGACCAACGTTTGTGGTCAGTTTTACGATTTTTTAAAACTTTGATTTCAAATCATAGCTATTTCAACTTTTCAGAGCAAGACAGCACTGCCCGCGAAGGCCAATCCTGCACGACCTCAGAGACTTGCCTCCAGCAAAACTACGAACACGCCGGCTCTTACTTGCAATGCGACAGCACGTAAGAATCTTTTTACAATTTGATAAGCAAATTCAAATCTAAACCTTTTACAGCCAGCAACGTTGGGTCAAGCGCAACTGCCAGCAAGACTTCACCTTCAGCTTCGAGCACCAATCCTGCATCGGCCACACTAAGACCATCCGCCATGTTGCTCGTATGTTACAAAATAACTCCAATACAGTATTTTAATAATGAAAATGATAATTCCAGGCCAAGCCTCCAACGGCGGTGTCATCTGCACCTTCACCTCCTGCAGCAACAACAACCCCTGCAACATCGGTACCTGCAACAACGGCTACTGCTGCTCGTCCGCCCCGGTCGCTCCCATCACAGGTTTGTATTCACTTCCGCCTTTGGTCTGGCCTAAGCAGATCAACTTTTTGATACCTCGCTTGTTTGATGTTCACCCTTGGCTTAATCAAATAACGCTTACATCCCTCTGCTTACCGTTCCTCGTGTGCAACTAATTTGCAGGCAAAGGCAAGCAAAAACTTGCGAAAAAGAAGAAACAATCTAATCAAAATTTAAATAACACTAAAACAACAACAACAGCAGATCCACTGTTACCAGCCGCAGATTGGCCAGTCGGCCCTCCGGGATACGGTCTACCAGAACATATAGCCACCCTTGATCGGGTACTGATAAAGGCATCTGGCAACGGATGTGCGCTTTTAACAACTTCGACGTTTGTTCTTCTTTCCTATCACCATCGCAATGTCGGCATTGCCTTTCCTAATAGTTCATAATCAGTTTGTTACCCCAAGCTTAACCCTTTTCAGTAGGTTGTGCTGGTGGCTTCCAGTCGCCGATCAAGTGTACACCAGCACAGGAATGCCCTCCAGGCTTGTTTTGTGATGTTGCCGGTGGACTTTGTTGTCCCTTGTTACTCCCACTAACTGATTCTACCAACCCTCATAAACCCCAGATCAAGCGAAAACCCGTGCTGGGTTCGTGTTGTGCTTATCACTTGCACCAATCCAATTCTAAGCAATGTTTTAAACTTTATTTTTTAGTCTCCGGCAGCTGCCCCTCGTGCAACAACAACAACGGCCCGCGAATCATCTCGATCCGTAAGTTACAGCAATTACAGTTTGTTTGTGTGAATTTTGAGTTACCCCAATTACCGTATTATCATTTACCCCCTTGCTTTGCAACCTAAAATCGCGTCCCATCGCGATTTTAGCCACTACCGCTTCTAACAGTTGCTCAGTTACCTGCCCCCGAGGCTATGCGAGTTGTTGCGGTTCGCAATCGGCTTCGTGTTGCCTCAAAAAGACATGTCCTTCCCCCGTTGCATCGACAGTTACAACGACGACAACACGTCGAGCGTGCTTCACGGCCTGTCCTCAGGGACAGTCGTGTGTCTCGGGCGTCTGTTGTTCTCAAGCTGTTCCCCGTGAGTTACGACATCACACACTAACTGTCGCTTTGTTTTATTAATCATTCATTATGTTGTGACGTGAGACCTCTCTGTCTCCCATACTGAATCTTTCTTATTGACCTGTGACGCCAGCGGATTCCACCGACGACAGTTTTAGGCTGCCCCGGTGGTGGAATGCCCTACGGAACCTGTAACAACGGATTCTGCTCCGCTGGTTACAATTGCATTCAGTCTACTAACATGTGTTGTGCCAATATCGCCATTGGGCGGATTGTTTGTAAGTGTGGCCACTAACAATGGAAAAAGAATCTTAATACATGGAGTTTCTTGTCTTCAGCGACCTGCCCTGGTGGCCGTCTCTCCACTGGCTCCTGCAACAACGGACGCTGCGGCTCCGGATACAGCTGCCAACAGAACCAATGCTGCCCCACCCAAACGACTGTCTGCGCTGATGGCACCCAAGCCGCCGGCTCCTGCGTCAACGGCCAATGCGGTACCGGATTCACCTGCACCAACAACCTCTGCTGCACCTCCAGCTCGTCCACCCCTCGTTGTCTCGATGGTTCTTCCGCCGTCGGTGCCTGCATCAGCGGTCGTTGCGGTTCTGGCTACACTTGCACCACTGGTAACATCTGCTGCCCTTCGACCACCTCTGTCTGCCCCGTTGGCCAAGTCTCGATCGGTCGCTGCGTGAACAACCAATGCCCCACTGGCTACACCTGCACTGGCACCTACCCCAACAACTACTGCTGCGGCACCGAATCCACCGCTGTCACCTGTGATGTCAGCGAATCCGCCGGCCCATGCATCAACGGCGAATGCGGTGATGGCTACTCCTGCGACACCACCAACGATCTCTGCTGCCCATTGATCACTGACGTCCAAATCGGTCCCTGCATCGATGGCGCCTGCCCCGTTGGATACCTTTGCGTGACAGACATCTGCTACGAACGTTCCGACGCTGATACCACTGTCTGCGATGGCTCCGTCGGACCCTGCATCGCTGGCGCGTGTCCCACTGGCTACACTTGCACCAATGGCAACTGCTGCCCATAATCATCAGTTCTACATGTTTGGTTTCCCGTTTTAAATACTCTCTAATTTATTGCAATTCCACCATAGTTAATGCCGGATTGCCAATATTGTGAACAGTTCTTTTGAATTCTTCAAAAGCCGCCAAGTTATGGCAGAATGTCATTAGTTCTCTCAATTATTACTGACAACTGTCATATTAATGCATTTATTAAAATGTAACAGTTGTTTAACTTATTCGCAAACACACGTTTTTAACTAACTTAAGTCTTTCGCTCTCTCTGTTGACCGTGCAAAATAAATCTAATTTAAATATACGTTGTTATGACTTAATAAATTTAAAAGACGATTCGATGGTGTACACTCATAAGCGTTCAAAAAGCGATTTAAGTTGTTTACAACCGTTCGGTTTAAAAAGCAAGTTTTATTTTTCGATCATCTGTGTTTCCGTTCATGTTTATTAGCTTAGATCAAAAAAACTTCAAGTGCAAGCGGAAGTAATATTAGGTGCACCAGTGGCCGAAAGGCACCTAACTTTTGAATGCAACTAGCACGACGTGCGGACACTGTACTCGCTTTCTTGCCTCGGGTGAAAAAAGACAACAGTAAAAAGTAATCACGTACGTTTGCTGTAAAGCTTTCTTCCTTTCGCCTAGGGCAGTAAGCAAGCAGCGTGGTGGTCATCGTCTGTAAAGGGTTCGTTGGCTTGGCTTGGCTGGGCAGCGATCTATCTGCGCACGACGTGCTTCCACTTGATACCTGGGTTAGGAGTTGCTCAAATAAAGTCCTCCTGTCAAGGGGTTTTTTTCTTATTTTCGTGGGGGGCTACCGACCGATAGACCTCGAAGTGGCAGCAACGAGAGTGACCACCACACTACGATGCATCTCAAGCCGAGTTCGAACAAAAGGGGATCGGTCAGCGTAATTATTAAGTGAAGCCGAGAAGAGGAACGACTACAAATCGACCAACTAGCCAGCGCGACCTCCGAGGCCGACTGTCCCTAAAGTGTCCATCGACATGATGGCCGACGTTTTGAGGGAATTTCTTAAAAATGTTCCTTGAAATTGAACGCATGCATAGCCAAGTATTGTACAATAGTAATTTATTCTCACAGCGGGGACACATCTTTTCAAACTATATAAACACTGAAAAATTACAACAAGGATGACTCAATGAAATATTGTTAGTGGGTTAGAGGACTTCTTACACGAAGAACAGATAAAATTTGTTGAGAAGGGCAATGAAATTCAAGTAATTGGCGCAAATCCGCAAAAACATCGTCATGTAGAATATTGTATTGGGCGGGTCAGTATCAGTGACCACTGGCGGTGAAGGCAACCGTTTCGGAATCTGGTGTAACAGGAAGATTATTCAAGGCCAACTTAGGTAGCTCGAGCACAATATGTTTCAGAATGTCAGAAAGTGAGATGATGCCAACAGCGCGGTGATCGTCGTCGGTTACTATCAGTCGATGGACTTCGGCCTTGACGATTAGTTCCAGGACTTGCATGAGGGTGTCCTGTTCGGTGCACTTCCGGACGCCTTCGAACCACTGAAAAGAAACATGTTTAGAAGTATTCGAGCGGTGGAAGTCGAAACTCACGGAATCACGGTGCCTTAAAGCCTCGAAGACAGAAACATCAAGATTATTGTACGTCTTGTCAGCGGCCAAGTTTATCGCGTCAAACTTGGCATAAATATCAACAACATGGCCATCAGAATCAAGCAGCGGCAGAGCAGAGACCCGTTTTTCGAGGAAAATTTTGAGAGCGTCAATGAGCGGAGTGTCCATGGAGATCGTTGAGATGTCGCCCCAGGTTCCGATTCCTAACTCCTTCGGGGTTTGATCCATGAAATGTGGCCTGGGTAGATCGCTGATCTGAAATGTCAGGAGGTTACTGTAGCTGAACGCCAATTAGAATCAAGATAAATACTTACGTAAAGAAACAAAAACTTAATCAATCGCTTATGCGTCAGAATATAACTGATGTTGCCAGTGGCTTGCTCGAGCACAGGTAGCCGATGAATCTTGGCATCGCATAAAATTTCAACAGCTCGCTGTAGGCTTTCCGTCGGGTCTATCGTGTAGAACGGCTTGACATGGCCATCGGCTTCGAAGACGGCTCGCCAGGTAGAGATCTTGTGTTCCTCGAGTTCCCGCATGCCATCGCTTACGGCACCCTTCTTGTAGTACCTGAAAATGTCATACTGTAATACACCCAAAAAGTAGTATAAAATCAAACTGACTTATGCAATATTTGAATAAAATCTGTAATAGTTAACATTCCAACAAACTCCTGTCGAGTAGAATCCCACAACGGGGCCGCTCTCACACCATTATAGACAAGCGCGAAAAACGCTTTACGCACCTGCAAACCATGGAAACATTAAAAATTATATATAAAAACGCAAAGCACGAAACTAACCGGAAGTTCGGTATCAAACACAACCAACTTGGAACTCGTCGGTATCAAATCATAGCACTTATGGGCTTTCATAAATAAAGAATAGACGGATTCTTGATTTTCTGCAAAAAAGAACATGTTGTGATGTTGCACCTAATTAACAATTAAGCAACATACCAAATATAATCTTGTTAATTTCGGTGCCACTCGACGGAGATGACCCTTGTAGAGACCCATCATTAGAGGAAGGGCTGAGGAATGATGGCTGCAAAAACGAATTTCAATTAACCCGACCCCGGGGGCGAGCGACGTGTTCCAAAAACTCACTTCGCGAACGAGGAGGGCAGTGTGATGATGAACATCAATATGTGGAGGAGCGTCAACAGGCAATTGACTGCTGCCGGACGACGACGTGTTCAGCGCCATCTTCTGAGGTTAGTAGGTGACTTGCGGTTAGTTAATCCAAGTTGAGATTCAGGCTTATCGCATCATATGGCTAAAAGTTAACTGTCTTTAATGAAAGAAATTTGCAGGAAAACGTTTGCGTGGCAACGTGTTCTTTTCAAATGGGCAACTGATAAAAAACTAAACGCGCCATGAAATGAGTGCAAAACATTGCAATTGTGAATGAAATGAATTGTGTAATGGATGTCCACGGCAAGGAGCGCGAAGTGCAGCCGCCAAAAGGGGTGAGGTAGAAGAAAAAATGTGTTCATTGCACGAATATCACGTGATACGGAGGCCAAGGACAATTTCGTAAAAACCGACATGTTGAAAAATGTTCAACAAGGGGGGTTCATGCGGTTTCGAAAAACTGAGATACTACTTCACCCAGGCAAGGCAAAAATTCAATAAATATGTTTGCTTCTGTACTTATAGCCAATGGCTCGAACGAAAAACGTAATCGAGACAAGTAAACTTTTCCTGCAAACGCGGAACGAGGGTGAATCAATAATAAAAAAGTGAATATAAGAAAAGCGCATGTGTCCGTGAGCACAATCACGTCTGGGTCTTCTTTGCCAGCAGCGCGAATACTCTTAAAACAGCCGTCACAAACATAAAAATAGTAATCCTTAAACAATTCGCACGGAAAGAGGAGCGCACCCGCGGGGTATTGAGACTGATATTGATCAACGTTTCCGATTCCATGAAAAATCAAATGTGGGCAAAAAATGTTCCAGAAATGCGAGTCAAAAATAGAGGATTGTCAGGTGCGGTTCAGTCGTCGAAATATATGTCACGCTGACGGGTGCTCTCGCCTGGACTCAACACAAAGCCGCTCACCCAGTGTCTGAAATGACGTTCTTTGAGCTTTGCGGCGTTGCTAGCAGCGCCATGAATCTCCAGGGCTATGGGTATGGCCACGGCGGGCAGCAAGGCATGAATTGGGGCGAATCTCCTCAGTGAGATCGTGATCCGTTCAATCAATAACAGGGTCAAACTCGCAAACTGGTCGGCTCCGCGGCGTGACCAATCGAATGAAAAAACCGCGAGCAAGACACAGATTTAGGGCCGAAATTTATGGACAGTCGAATGATGATTTTACGACCTTTAAGCGGAGACAGGGCAGTGATATATGGAATTAGCTCCTGCAAATGCAGGACAAGCAACAATCAATACAAACTGAATCAATGACAGTTTTGAAGGCGAGATTAAACATTGAGAAATGAAAGCCAATGATCGCCTGACCCCAAACTCATCAGTCAGGCTAGAAAGTACAAAAAACCCGTCGTTATCAAACTTTTCCACCCTTCCATGAAAGGTTAACTCCTTCACGTTCTCTCGATGACGCCAGCAGACTGACTGAAACCGATCAATCGAAATTGCAGAACATTGTATCACCGAGAATGAGATGATTGCATTTCAGCAATCGGTGACTTTCCATCGCATCGCGCGCATTTTTTGACTGACTGAAACACGGAAGATAGATCATTGATCGGCTAAATGAATGAAGGGATGACATTTTCAACCTCGCAGGCAAGTACTTATTAGTTATCAATTGATAACATCCCATCCCTTTTCTAGGACTACACTACATGAGGAAATGGCCTCTGTCTGTAAATGCCGGAAAACAAAACTCGGACAGCCAAAAGTGGCCACCACAGCCACGAGGTCTCGATTATATCGGAAAAAAACGTGGTTGTACAGCTGGGGATAAAGAGCGAGAGACTTTTTTGCACTGGCTGGCGGGTAGCGCAATTTGGGTTCGTTCGGAGTCAAACTCAAACAGGAAAAAAGTCAGTCAAATTGTTCCATATCTCTCTTATTCGTGGATTATTCACTATGGGGCTCGTGACTGACGCCAGCGGCAGTGCATAATATCAATGCAAACCTCAAGCGCTTTTCATCGTTCAGGTAGCAAAGTTTGGTTGGCCGCGGCCGCCGGCCACGATCGCACTTGTTGTGATCGATTTCGAAAGACAGACTGCAGTTTGAACTTTCTTCGAACAAAAATTATCAGTCATCCGGAAGTCGACCTCGAGTCAAAATGAAAAACAGGGCACAAATTAACACAATTTACCGCCATACATAACATTAAAGTTAAAAATACCAGCAATCAATTACAAATGAGATAACGGAAAAAAAAGCAATTTACACTTCAACAGACGTGGCTGTGGTTCGTCTCAGGGATGCTGTGCTTGTGATCATCGGGCATGGGGCGAGCCTCATAGGTTGCGATGGCGATGCGTTCACGGAAGGAATGGTTGAACTGACCACGGAGGCCGATGTAGTAGATTTTGGTGGTGTCATTGCCGAAGTTCGACGGGAAGTACAAGGTGAGGTGGTGGACATCGCCGAACTTGGTTACGATGAGCGGGTAATCGATCTTTCCAGCATCGTCCATCTTCAATTGCATCTCTTGATCCGGCTTTGCGCCCTCGACATCGGAGAAGGACATCTGAGACAATCAAATTATATATAATTGATCAAATCTTAGAAACGCGAACCTGCTCACGATCCTTGAAGATGCGAATCCGCGAGGGGAAGGATTCATCCATGTCGCCGATGAGCGTGATACCCGTAATCTTGACGTGACCCGTGAAAGGAATATTGAAGAGAAGCTCCTCGTCGACATCGCTTTCGACGTAGAATGTCCTAAAACCAATTCTATTAAATTTCTATCAGTTTCATATATATTTTAAAAGCTTACTTGTCCAAACGCTCGCGGAAAGGCTTGAAAACACGGACACCATGGCCCTCGACGCTTTCATTGAGGACTTGGACCTTCTCCTTATCAATCATCGAGTCCAAGTTGTACTCAATGCCTTCATCGGCGTGGAGTACCTCAGTTATTTCCGAAGCACAGCCACCGCCGCCATGACCATGTCCGTGGTCGCACATGATTATCAGTTAGAGTTGTAATTACTGAAAAAGGACAAGGTAAGCCTTTATAAAAAAGTGTCCGCAAAATCGATAACAAAACTTCACGAAACTATAAAACAGTTTTACCACGGTCTCATTTCGATGCTACCTTAACGCTGACAAGTTCATATAAGCTCTCACGTTGACACGCCACGTCCAAAATCACGATTTGCAGATTTCACAATGCAATTTTTCTGCAAAAAATGGAGTAAGGAAAGGGTTAGTCTTTCGTGGTTGGAGTCAATTTGTGCGAAAAACTCGTGCACACGTGGTGGCTCGCAGATCGCTGGACAGTTTGGTTGTGGTGCGTTGGACCGCATTTCAAATTTGTCAGCTGTTCGATGTTGATGAAATTACGAATCATCATTGTTTATACTCTTTTTTTTTGTTATCCCTTTATGTGGTAGATACTGCAAACCTTTCAGTCATAACTGAAAGCGGAAAGGGTATTTCTCTGGCTTGTTGTAGGAGGTGCTTGATCTAGGTTTCCATTTGTGTAAAACTTGTAAACCTGTTTGTCGTGTAGTGAACTTTAGTTGCACTGATGTGTTCAAACAAGACTATTCTGTGAGGGATCAACGTTCCAAGCTAGAATAGACCATCGATCCCCGCTAAAACTCTGCGCGCCTCAACCCTCTTATGGCTCCGAACGACTGCAGTTGTAGTGAGGCCAATAAGGTTCGATTTTGTGTTGTTTGTGCTAAATGTGTCGTTTCCTAACTAGTCCGTGTTCGTTTTTTCTGAACTATTCGTTTTTCATGTTGTCCTCCTTTTCGTTTTTCATTCAAATTTTGGTTTTATGTTAATTCGTGTATCGTGAACAGTTCCGCATACTGATAATAATTACCATTGTTTTCAGTGACCCTCGGCTCTCCTGATAACCTCTCAGCATGAGTTTCATCGTCAAGCACTTGGTGTCCAACAAGCTGAATAACCTCGTTTCGAACATCGGCGGTGGCAGTAAGGAGGAAGAAGAGCCAACGGTAGAAGACCCCACGGCAGTCCTGACCCAACGAGAGGCGGAAGAGCGTCGTAGGGAGAAACATCGGGCGATGGAGCTCGAACGCGAACAAATGCGAGCCAATATCCGCAAGAAGTACAACATCCCGAAGAAAACCGAAGTCCCGAAACTCGAAAAAGAAGCTGAGGAGGAGGAGAAGAAGACCCCGGAACAACTCGTTGCCGACATCAATGCTGAGAACGACAACATCGTCGCTCAACTTGGCCTTACCGTACCTGTCGAAAAAGCAAAGACTGCCATGAGCTCTGCCGTCAGCACCGTCAGAGGATACTTACCGTTTTGAATGTTGCTGGCAACAGCGGAATGAATGATATTTATGGATGCCATATTTGCCTTTTCTGTTCCTTTAATTCAACGTGTTTATTGCCAGTTCAAAGTGTAATGCTAATTCCAACTTTTGTCGTAAAAATTTACATAAATAGTACTCAAAATTCATCCGACTCTGTCTCAATTAGAATTTTGTCTTACAACTCGGCAAAGCATTGAAACTGATTGCACTTCTTAGCACTGAACTATTCATGAGATGTGTGCCGTTGGAATAGTCAAGAAAGCGCTAAAACGGCAAAGATTAAAACAGTGTTGTGCATGCGATATCGTGAGGATCGGTTGCACTTAGCGAAAGCAAATAGTTTACATCACAAACGCTACTATTTTGATGGATCTGCCAAATTCTGAGAGCGGATTCTAGGTTTGCCCGGCAAGGGAGTATATGGTAGTTTCTGAACAAATGCATGAAAATTGTAGCAGTTATCGAACGAAAAATAATCATTTGTTTACTGCTTCCCAGACATGTGCTTTGCACGGGATCTTGTGAGGTTCTGTGAAGCTTAGCAGTAACGAACGGCTCACAATAATCACACCAATATTTGAATAAATTCGCAGAATTCTGACATGAGACTGAACTTCTTTGACAAGGCGGGAATATGTAAATTTGTGACCAAAATTTCCGCGTTTTGCAATGACTTGCAGCTCACACCATACGGGCGGTATGCATAATGCCATCGTGGCATTTGCCGTTTGACATAATAGATCAAAAATCAGTGCGCTGATCGTACGTAGCGTATAGACGCTTTCAGCACAGCAATCTCATCGATTGGGAGCACTATCACCTTTTTTTCGCCGATAACTCGTGACTGTATTCCGTGCCTTACCTTATACCCTGCGTAAGGCACGGAATAGCCTTCATTGGCTCGTTAGCTTTCATTTGTTTCAATCAACTACTTGAAGGACCATTTTCAACAACAGCTGATTGCAATCGACACCTGTCCTCTTTCTACTAGATGCAACTTGACAACCATTCCAAGCTTGTGCTGATAACGGAAAATAATGACTGTCATCAAGCCAACTCTACCGCGTTAAGCATGAACTGCCCGGACGCACTGTTTTAATGATTCGACGGAACAACTAATTCCCATTCATCGAACAAGACAACGGACCAAAACATTGGCTGTTGAATTCGATACGTATGCGCTTTGATTATTGTAATTTTTGTAAATTCCGTTTTTTTAATTTGCATGTTGCATTTTAGGCATACAATGGTACGTATTACTGTTACCGTAGATGTTGACCCAGAACACCTTGCACATGGCAATCCAACCAAACCGTTAACGGTGCGACACAATGTTACGAATGTCCTCCAGCAACAAGTGAATCACGTTCCGAAGCAGAAACGTCCTTACAACAAGCGCACAATTACAAAGACGTTCCGTGACTACTCACGCTTCCGTAGCCTTCTGAAGGAGCTAGCATGCTATGGTCAACAACTAGCTCAGATGACAACGCCAGAAGAAATCTGTACTCTAGTCAACTGTCCCTCACTACGTCCATTTAAACTTCAACTGTTGGACAAGAACTTCTGCACCAATTTAATGGACTTGTATGACAAGTGCCTGAACACGAGGCCACAAAAGCGACTCTCGATGCAAACTGTAGCAGAGATTATCAGAGAAGGTTTGGCCACGAAAGGGTTCTTGTTAAAATATTTCGGAGATTTTCCGACGCTTCCTGCTAATGGCAGCCGCGAGGATTTGATGAAATTTCGAACAGAGCTGAAGACCCTACAACGCACCGGAAAGCTGAAGTTCAACGAAGTGCAAAGGAAATATATAAAACAACGCCTCGCCAAAGTGGAACTCGACATGGCAGCATTGGACAAGGAAGACTCATCGGCTACACCAACCACCGACGGCATTGCTAACCAGGTTGGTATTCATGGTCCTTTACCCGCAACACCTACTCCACAAGCCATCGCCGATCAAAAGGCTGCGTTTGCCTTCTTTTTGAAGGCGAACCCTGATATGTCTAAAGCTGAAGCAACAAAAGAATTTAGCCATTTAGACCACAAAACTCGCGGTTACTTTTGTAACCTTGCGAGAACGGGCCTGTGATGTGCGCTCGGAAAACCTTAGATAACCTTTCTCTTCCCTACTTTTCAACTAAATTATAGCTCCCTCTTTTACTTTATATGTTTCATTATGTAAAACTGAATAATAAAACTGTGTTATAAAATACCACTGCTGGAGAACCGCTCACCAAAACCTTTTTGACCGAAAACGGTTAAGTCAAAACTAAATTAAAACTGAAAGGATATTTCGCAAAATCTTTGTCATCGTAATAGCCAGTTTAGCGAATGATGCTTTGCACCGAAATCACTGTGTGTATACCAAAACATGCGTTCACCAAATCTCACCAGAAACAGATGCATTTCTCAAAAAAAAACATTACAAACGCTGCAATTTGAATGGATTTGCTAAATTCTAAGATAAATCCGGACTTGTCCGACAAAAATATGTTAATTGTTGACCAAAATTTGCAAAAAAAGTATACAGTTATGACCTAATATCGTTTAATTTTATAGTTGCATCATTTTTGTTTAAAATTTAAATAAAAAGCGCATTTTTTGACGCTGATCAGAAACCATCCCCAATCCGACTTCTCCTACCTGCAAAATTATGAGGGAATGAACACATTATGATTTCAATTGTCAGTCTATAAGAGTGTTTACATTTAAATTTTGATGTACATACTATAAGCAAATACCTTCGGTCTTTTTGTTCTGGAACGTACTGTAAACAAGACCGTACATAACGTTTTTTTATCATACGTGCTGGACAAATCATTTATGCTGAGTGAAAAAGAAGCTTATGACAACACTGCACTGTGAAATAGTAATGGTGATTTTACATGACGATAACCAAGAGATAAAATAAATAGAATAACAAAAGGTCAAAGCCGAAGTGTTATACCAACGATTAAACATTGTTTCTTGACCACACTGCAAACAGCTCACTTTTTTAAGAACCAGGTTGAGGGAAATTAGACTTCAATAAACTTTCTAAAGAAGGGAATGCGCTAGGTTTAAGAGGAGGAAGCGCTTCGTTCACCACAGAGTCAAGTAAATCGAAGAATATTCCTGATTCCACACTTGTGAATTCGACATCTTGTTCAAATAGTTTGCCTCTCCAAACGTGCCTGTTCGTATTACCATTCAATTTAAAAACTTTAAGGTTTTTAAATCGGGATAACGTTGAATTTTTTAGTTCTGTTATTCCGTTGCCAACAAATTCAAGGTGCTCAATGCTAAATGGTGTCGTGCCGTCTCCCATTTGACGAAAGGTGTCATACGAAATATTGCTGATCTTAAAACAATTGTTAAGTTTGTCTAATAAATATCTAATACTTTTAAACTCAACCTGATTGTAGTTCAATTTAAGCTCCCTCAGTTTTGGTAATTTGCTCAAATCAGGAATTTTCGTTAAGTTGTTGTTTGATAAATTTAATTCTTCAAGTGAATCAGCAACATTTTCAAAAGCATCATCCGCAATTTCCTTTATTCCGGAGTTTACCAAAGCAAAACTCTTTAAGGATTTCATGGGTAGTTTTTCAAGCCGGGTTTCATCACCCTTTAAAAATAAAGTCACTTTCATATCACAAACATGTTCATTGCGATAATCGTCAAATTTTAGGTCAAAAATAATTCCGCGTACCCAATGGAAAAGTCCTAAATTAACGTTGTATTTTAAAAAAGTAAGTTTTTATTACGTAAGTGAACAGCTATACGTTCAATTTTACTTACTTTGACCGGGAATTATTTCACAGTATACTGCATAAGACGTTTTACTTACAATAGCAAGTGTTAGTAAAAACAATATTTTCATAATTGTCAAGCACAGCTCTTTCAAATGGGAAAAGTATGCATACTAACTACCTATTTTGAGGAAGCAGTTTGCGGAGATAACGATTGTTTACCATCAAAAAAGGTCAAGGCTGCTGTGTCTTCACCTGATAGACTAGAAGAGACACTTATTAGTCCTCCGGAACTTTATTTATACGGGTTTCGAGGGAGTCAGTCTACCTGGAAATGTTGCCTAATACAACGAAGGGACAACACGGTTGCACAAAAAATTTTGGATATTAACCAAAATACCGACGCGGAACTGGTTCGCTAATCGCAATCGTACAACCAATGGTAATGCATGTGAACCTTGTAGGTTTTTATCTAAGAACTTCTGATTTTAATTTTCGTTTATTAAGCTGTGTTTACCGTCGGCAACGACAATTAATAAAAAGGCAAGGAATCTTGGAAGTTTTTCGTGCTTAAAGCTGTGTAAACAATGGTTTTTTTAAATTATTATAACTTTAACAAATGTTGAAGCAATCATTAAGTGGAAGCATCATTAGCGTGGCCACTGTATCGTTCGCTCTTTGGGGTCGTACAATCAAGGTGTCATTACCACGACTTTCCACCTCTTGAGGTTCCCGTCGTCGGAACCGCTTTCGGCGTTCTACGGTGAAGAACCACGAATAGTAGTGACTGCCGCGAAGCCATGGCCGTACAACTCGACATCTTTCTTCTCCACCGGTATCGGTCAATGTTTGAATATGGCACGTACCACCTTGTTCCATCAGACAAATATAGCTGTTTAGTTTCGTTTCGGGACCAGAAATATTGTAACGGAAACCAAGGCAATGACCATATTCGACCCATTGGCCTGGGGTTTTGAAGTAATGTTGATCGGATTCTTTGAGAATCTTGTGCTCTGTCATGGGTTGATGTTCAGGGGGTTTTCGGCCGGCATCTGTAAAGATATTTGTGATGTTTAGTTAAAGTTGGTTAAGTTTCTTACATTTTGCGCCTCCTCCTCCTGGCTTTCCTTCCACCTTCATCGCGGTTTCTGACATTGTCTTACTTCGATGGACGCAACTGAAATTTGAATTGTAATTGACAGCATTTATGCAAATTATCTTACATGTTCTCACAGTCATCCAACTGCACAAAGTTATTTCGACTTTTGCCACATCCAGTGTAGTGGAAACCTTTGCAAGTCCGTGATTTTTTGTGATAGTAGTATCGATTTGACATTGATTCACACCAGCTTCCACGATCGAGACGGTCATTGCATGGGTCTGTAATGCGATGGATGAGATTCTTCCGTAAAACGACAAGACTCACCTTCACCGGGAACTTCACACGTGACTTGACAATGTTCAAAAGTGCTAAAGCGGTTGTCATTCCCGCCGCAGCCGCCATACAAAAACTGTTCACACGTGCCTTTTGTCATGTTGAAAAACCACATGTATCGAAGGCGATTACATGGTCCCCAATCGGGAAAGTGTGCGCATTGCACTGAAAAGATCACCCATTGTTGTCAAATGCCAAAAAATTGTATGAAAACGCACTCGAATTCGGCGTTGTCAGCCCTCCGCAAAGTTTCTCACACTCATGCTCGCTTGCAAAGTTATTGTCGTTACCACCGCATCCAGCATACTCAAACTTGGAACATTTTTTCGAACCTGCCGAATAAGCCCAACGAGTCGATTTGCACCCAGGTTGCTTGTTTTGGCACTTTCCTTTGTCGATCCCCTTGAAACATGCAGCCACAGGCACAGATTTCCTTGTTTTCAATGGCCTATCTGCACTACGACGACATAAGCGTTCACATTCGGCCAAATTACGGTACCGATTGGCATTTCCACCACAGCCAAGATACCAAAAACGACCACACCTGCCTTCCCTTGCGTTGTAATGGAAGTAATAACCTGCAGTGCGGATGCATGATTTGCGCTTACGGCCGTAACCGATGCTCAGGGGAAGGAAGCAATTGGCCTCATTTGCTATAAATAATGGGTTATACCATAAAAATAGATTGCTTTATCATAAAAGTAAAACAAACCATCAAGATGACGATACTTTGCGCAGGTATTATCGCATTGGGACAGTGTCAAAAAGCGATTACCATTACCGCGACATCCGGTGTATGAAAATGGCTCGCACATTTGTTTTGCGGAATTGTAGTAATATGCGGGGAGGCTGTAAAACGAATCATGTTTGTCGCAATGAAAGGTATTTGACATACGCTTCTTTACAATTGCCAACAGCCAGAGGTTCCAAGCATCTGATACTTTCTTTTTCCATCTCGACTTGACTGATTTGTGGCATTTCGGTTGTAGTTGTTGTGGTGGTTGTCAGTGCTGTTGTTGCTGATGCAGCTAAAGTTACCAAATTATTATTAACAAAAACAAACAAAGCAATGCTCACTTGGCGCTTCACACAACGAAACACACGATTCCTTGCTTGTGAAGATGTTCTCAGAATCTGATATGCAACCATCATACCAAAATGGTCGGCATTGTCCATTTAGATGGTCAAAAAAGTACCGTTCGACCCACTTTCCACCGTTACACGCTTCTCTGTACTTCGGATCAAACTTATCTTGGCAGTGTCCTACAATCAACACAATCATTACTACATCTTCTAAATTTAAAATCTTACTCGGCACTTTATGATCCCTCTTCCTTTCGCATAACCATTGACACGTTTCAATCGTCGCAAAGATGTTTTGCGATGTGGATTTACAGTTTCCATACCAAAACATCTTACACGAATCGGTAGCTTGATCGAAGTAGTAATATTGCGTGTAATGTCCACCTTTGTTGCAAAGCTTTTTATACTGTGGATCAAAGGGTTGTCGGCAATAAGCTAGAATTTTGACTTTTTGCTTGCTTCTTTAAAGATTGATAATTTACCAGTGATATCCTTCGGTGCAGTTTCACAAACTGATTGGCACTCGCCCAAGTCCATAAATAGGTTCCGCGACTCCGAGCGACAGCCACCAAAGTAAAACGAGTCACATCTTTTGGCAGCGTGGTTGAAATAGTATCGAATTTCAAATGCTCCGTTTCGGCAGTCCCCGAGATACGTTTTATCAAATGGGTCCAGGCAGTGTCCTAAAAGAATAACACACATGTACACAAAAATAAACAAGATATCAACAAACAATAAAGCATTTTGACAAATTGCGGGTTCGAACATCAAAAAAAAACGTTTAGTACTGTTTTTGTTTTCGACAGCGGATACTTACGTGTTTCCGGAACGGCATGTGTACCTTCACATTGCCATTTACATTGCTCTAGGTTTTCAAAGTTGTTACGAGAATGGCTCCAGCAACCTCCATTCCAATACATTCGGCAAGTACGTGAATCTGGATCGAAATAGTAACGGTCTGTCCAGCTGACGGTTTGTTGGCAGGATTTTGCCAAGTTGTGGTCGAAGGCGTCGAGACATTCTTCTGTAATTAGTTAATTGATTGGTAAAGGTTAAAACAATAAAAAAGTTCTTTCAATTCAAAAATTGTTGCATAACCCACCCGCAATTGTAATCGGCATATGCGCAGCCAAACTGTAATTGACCGCAGCATCATTCCGTCCTCGCGTAGAAATAAGGCTATCCCGTTGGAAGTCGGAAATGTGTTGATGGTCAATGAACACGCTTGATTCGTCAGGCAAGGTAACTAAATGTCCCGGAGTCGGAGTTGCTGGAACGGGCTCAGGCCGGATAACGTTATCCAAATCAATTGGTGGCAATGTTGCAAATGTTGGCATTGCAATTGTTGTCGTTGTAGATGCATCATGTAGCCTTTTCTCTTCCACCGCCTTTTCAAGAGTCCAATTCCGATCGTACGAAGCTATGATTACCCCAGCAACACCAGGATTCGGTATTTCAGGCTGTTCACGCGCGACTAATTCACACACGTGTTCACAAGTTCGTCGATGCACAAATATGTTTCTCGAAGTTGATGCTTCTTTTTGCTGATAATCACAAGACTCGTCATACCAGAACATCACACAGTGCCGAGATCGAAGATCGAAGTAATATCTGCTTTTCCAGTAGGCATGTGTGCATGGAAATCGTTTACTTTCGTCGAAAGTATCAAAACACAAATCTAAAAAAGGCAAAGTTCATTCCCATTTTTTGATACCACATGTTAATGCACACCTGGTAATTGTTTTGTTGTAGTTGGTCGGTAGACAGGTGCGAATGGAGTTGTACTTTTCTGAGGTGCAACTGCGTACCCGCCACAATGTGTCTGGCACGATTGCAAATCACGGAAGATGTTCTGCACTCCGGAGAACTGGCACCCTCCATATCGAAACTGTTCACACGCGCCGGTGGAAACATTGAAAAAGTACCTCTGTTGCCATGGAGGATCGATGTTGTCACACGATTCTTCGTAACGACGATCAAAAGGTTGACCACACACGCTAAGTTCGTCAGTGCAATTAAGGCCACTGCCAGCGAATCCGAGGGCGCATTCACATCGGAACGAGCCTCGACTGTTGACGCATACGGCATTGGGTCCACATTTGGTCCATTTGCACTCATCAACATCGACACACGTGTAATTGGTAAGTTGATAGCCCATGCGGCATTGACACTTGCCATCGACACAGACTCCGCCTATCGTGGCACAGTTTTCACAGGTTAAATTAAAGGGGGCAATACCGGTTTTCATAAAGTCTGGAGATGAGTTTTTATCAGAAAACATCAACATTAGCAAAGGTCAACCTACCATCTAAACTTGTAACCCATGGTAATTTTGGCTTTGTTCTACATCTTTGTCGACATTGCTTATCATTTATGAATCTGTTTGCGTTACCATTGCATCCACTAAAATTTAAATTAATTACAGAAGCCGTAAAAGTGTTTCTAAAGCTTACTGATAGATGAACTTGTAACATTGATTCGTGTCCCGATCATAATAGAATCGTGTGATATTCAATTTACAATTGCCTGTCGCTAATGGCAACTAAATATAGAAAAGATAAACAAAAAATGCATCTCGATCAAAAAACATACATCACAAACAGACACTTTAGCGGGTACTGTCACATTTGATGGGACTTCATCGCCCAAGGCGGTGCCGAGGCACGCTATTAGCAGCAGTAAATACATGGTTTAAACTTACTGAAGAAGCCTAGATACATAGTTCATGGACGGAAGTGATCTATAAAACATTCTATAAATACAACTTGTCAACCTTTTTTTCGCAGGTTCTGTCTGGTCTATCTCGTGGCCCACACGCACGCCCCATTGGACCCTCAGGACAATAGGTCACTTAGGGTCCTCCTCCGGGCTGTCCGAAAAGGAGGAGCTCGGATGGCCCTTCCATGTCAAAGCAGCAGAGGAAATACACAATCACTGTCGTGTCTGTTTCAAAATAAATCTCAGCTGCTGACAGGGGCCACGTTAAGGAGAAGGGGGTAACTGTCTGAAAGGAAGACGACGAAAAGGGGATCCTCTGACGCCTGCAACATCTCCAGCCTTGTAGGACACCTATATCTCACGCATCGCTTTGCACTCGAGTTAAGTGGGGGAAAAAGCGTTCGGTTCGCATGGATCGGATCGGCGGGTCCGTTCCGATAGCCTGAAGGCGTCAAAGAACAATAAGCAGATGCGATATGGAAGTTAACGACAGGTAACTGGTAGACAGTCGTCATATGGCAAAGAACAAGTAACGGATAAGTTCCACCACGTGGAAATCGAGGGACCCCCTGGGGGTCCGGATGTTGTAGGATGATGAAGCTCAGTCCATTGAGGCAACACAATATGGACGACCGAACTTTTTTCTACGCATCCCAAAATCTCCCAAAAAAATAAACCCGCGTAAAACATCGACTTGTCGCCGCCGGCGTTGAAGTGCTTTTTGAGGCAATCACCCAGGGGAGTTAGACCCGCATTTTTACTTACTTGCTTGTTGGCCCCTCACAAAAACAATGAATTAGCACGGGCCTCATTTGTGTACCGAAAATGTTAACAATGACAAAGAAAGGGAAAAGGAGAAGCCCCTATATGTATGACGCCTAGGGCCGTTAACAGCAAGTCCAAACTTCAGAAATGGTTGCCTTCTGGCTTCAAGTCTTCCGGCGTGAATCAGATTCGAAGTTTGTTTTGATAGCGGAAGCTACCAAAACAACCTTAACTAACACCATTTTTGAGCAATTGCCTGTAAGGTCTGTTTTCGGGAGTTTGGGAGAATCGCGGTTTGGCCATGACTAGGATTCGCAAAGTCGTGAACTGAAATGAGAAGAAGCGGCACGCTTTGATCGGCCGATGTAAACGCGCAAAGACCTCCTCCTGTAAAATGGAAAACGCAACTTCTCAAAAGCCTCGAACACGCCACTGTTGCCAAACATAACGAATTGAATGGGATGGGTTGATGCAAGCGATCGCAAGACCGATCGGCATACCTGAGCACCACGTATAAAGACGCTTCCAGCGGTCTCAAGTTGCTCGATGTTGCAATGCAATGACATTTCAATATGCAATACTATGCATAATCGAGAGACGCTTCAAATTACCTCACTCACTGCCTCCGTTCCTATTGCCCTCAAGGAAGCCGACAAAGGCCGCGCAAGCTACCTTTAAACAATACAACCATCTGTGGATGAAACAAAAGCTGGAAGTCGTTACTTGGAGGCCCTAAACATGAAGCTGTCTACCGAAAAGTCACCCTTCAAGGAGCTGATGATGGTGTAAATGGCACCGGACCCGTCCGCCCCCGAGCCTTGAGGCCTTTCCTGCATTTCGGGAGGGTACTACGACCAAAATGGTCTCAAAGATGTCCGGGAGCTTCTCAATGAATGCATTAAGTTCTAGCGTGGTTGTCCTTGGCGAAGCCACTTTTTTGTTACTATTTGTGAGTATACTTTCTTCGCTCAAGAAGGATACACCCGTCGAAAAAAGTCCAGTTATGCACACGACTTTTCGGGTGCCTTCAATACGGTTGGCAACAGCAATGTATCACGCAGATCGCTCTTGCTTTTCATATTTGCGCAAGGAGTTCCGCATTTTTTGACTCAACTATGTATCTATCGTTCAACTGAGGTACCTATGTCTGGCTCCTTGCGCGGTCGTCGATCTCCGTCGTGCTCTCAGTTTGTCAGTCATCAAACTGTTTTATGGCTGTCGGCATTGCAGCTGTCCTCGGGGTCTAAGTCAATGCGGTCATAAGGGTCACGCATTACATACAGAAGCCAAGCAATGATCCTCGCATGTTTCGCGCACTTGGCCACTGAATGTGCCAATGAATGAAATGTGAAGGTACATACATGAGACACTGATTGCCTGTTGTTTTACGATTTATTTTGTGACAAATGATGTGCCATTAAGGCCCCAGAATATACTAATAGCCAACGCAATGACAGCTATTCCGCCGACGGTGCCTACGACAATATAGGTTGGATTCTCTTCGATCCTTTGAATAAGTAATTCCTCGCTCAGGAAATCTAGTTGGATATCTGTCAATTCACCACGAATGGAATGAGGCTGGGGGTCGAGACAGTCTTCGTTCACGAATTCGGTGATTCTTTCATGCAACTAAAAAAAACCATTTTAAAATTGCAATTTACATGTTAAAACCGACATCTTTGAGTATCATCGGCTCTGTAATCTCCTCATAAGCTCCATTGTGCATCACAACCAAAGTTTGGCACTTCCTCAACAACTTCGGCAAGCGCTCCCTCACGATGACCGTGCTTTCTGGAGTCAACGGCCGTTTCAATTCTATGAAGGTCACATTTTTACTCGGGTAGAACGTCCGCACCAGATTCTCCCACAATTCATCGTGACACTCTTCCGGGTGATGAATTCGCAAGATATACTTGTGTGATAAGTTGCATGCTGATGCGCTACTGATAAAATGATTAATTTCAGACCAGCCAATCGGGTGTTCGATGGGTTGCCGTTCGAGTTTCATGAGGAAGTCGACAAATTCATCCTGCAACAAATTAAAACTAATCTTTTAAATTATTCTGTCAAAAAGCCTACTTTATCATCCAAATCACCATTATATGGAAAGGCTTTGCTCGCTACAAAGTACACCACTACAGCTGGTTTTTGGGCCAGCATTTCATCGACACCATGATGGCCGAAACGGTTTCTCCTTCTATGGAAGTGATAATTTATTACACCACCCGCGACAACCGTTCCTTTGTTGAATTCTGATATCCAGGCAGGAATCTAAGCAATAAATTAAAGTTAACGATGACAAGGAATCACATTAAAACGAAAAAGGAAACCTTTTCTCGATGGCTGACACAGTCGGTGGCACAGAAGAGCATCACGACCCGGCCTTCTATGCTTTTTGCCTCGATGATGGCCAATGTACGCATAATGTTTTTATCAATACGTTTGTCGTTGTATTCAGCCTTCTCCAGACGATGACGGGCCCGGTCTGCTGCATTATACAGTGGTTTTCTGACATACGGGTCGACAGCCGACAATATGGAAATAAAGCATGAAAATAACACAACTAATACTATATAAAGTTTCATCTTTAAAAAAATTAAAAGCTTGACCCAAGCAACCTCAAAGATTAGCCTGGGTGGGAGGAAAGCTAATGCAAACCAAGCGAAACTTTGAATTTAACACACTCTTGCGTGGCCACGAACATATGTTCAAACGGATGCAATCGGGAGGGTAACTTGGCTGCCTGAGGGCAAGGCGTATTGATTTACTTGTTACAGCTCTGTTGCGATCTGGGATGGTTGCACAATCGTGGGTGGCTTTATGTTTGAATGAAATCAAATTTGACAATTTGATTTCAGCGTGTTCTTCGGTATTATTTCAATGCACTAACATACTTAAATTACGCTATTGTAAATGAAAAAAAAATATGACAAAATTTGAACGTTGTAACATTTACGGTGAAAAAATCTAGTCGCGATGAAGTTGGCCAAGTTCGTCCGCAACCCAGACAGTATTGGTCACTGGAAAAATGACATTTTCCAACAAAAACAAACAACTTCGATTTATAAAAGTTCACCTCTGACAAAATAGTACAAAATCAATGTAACTACAAGAGTTGAAGCTAATGGAGCATTTTTCGAACTATCATTGCATAGGTTTTGATCGCAGCAGCAAAGTCTGCCTTTAACGTAGCTTGTATCGACCGTGAAGCAGTTCAATAAATTGACATGATTCTTTGGAACGTTCGGTTTTAACTCCTGTAAACAGTAATAAAACCCTTTTAAAAGTCAATTAAACAAAGAAAAACATTGTAAAACAAACTTCGCACAACTTTTCTATGTAACCGGGTGCACATCCACGGGTACTCGAACCATGAACAGTCTTCCCCCAAATAATGTAGCAATAAGACGTTTTATCACCACACTCATCCTTTGTACCTGTCTTCAATCCAGTCCAGTAGCTTGTTCCGCTATAACAATTTGTGAGATCTGCATCAATAAAGAAAAAGAGTTGGCACAATACAAAAATTAACAGGGTAAGCGTCAACTTCGTCATGGCTACTGACTGACACATTCACATGAAAAGGTGCGAAGTTATGATTTAGACTGTTTTTATTTGATTCGTGACGGAAGAGAGATGATTCAATTCGATGCCGGAGGCGGGAATGTCGGGAACAATGCAACTTTTTGATTTGATCAAAAGCTGTCGCTGGAAAAAAAAAGTTTAAAAAATCAGTGGGATAGGAATTACGCATTGTTTTGTATTGTTCTTTGAATGTTTTTGCTGAAAAAGGCGGATATTACGCAAATCAAAGATAAGTATTATGCAAAAATGTAACTTTCGCAATGTTTTATGATTAGCATGCTAAAAATAAAGTATTACAGATTCAAATGCAAACTAATCCATGATTATGCAAAATTACAGTACATTTGAATTTCGATTAGTTTTGTTTGTTCGCATATTTCAATACGATGTGTTTTGTTCCAATGTTTAGATTGTTCAAGGACATGTACTTATGGTTTCATTACCCCTTTTCCGCACGGACAATATCCGAAAATAATACACCGGCAGGCTGAGCCTGAAACCCTGCAGGATCGACAAATTGCTACCCTTGCCGGCGCCAGCCAAAAAAGGGGCTTCACCGACTGCGCGACTGTGATTGACCGATTGGTGTCGGCATCAGAGGTCCACAGTGTCCTCATAATGACTTTTTTGTCAAAGACACCCGTCGGCGGGGGCTGTCTTTGACCATCCGCATGGACTTTCATGACCGAGTGTGGCTTTCCATGCCAATTTGCATAATCAACACCCAGTGTTCAATGATCCGCGAACGGTAAAAACCGTTCCATAAAGGAAGTGACTGACCAAAGATGCTTCATGATGGTCCATAATGTATGCAAGACCGGAAAAAAATCAAACGTCCCTCTGAATGGCGCCATCGGGGTGCCCTTTTTGACAGGTCTGTTACCACTGGTGTATCCTCGCTTCGGCAATGCCCAATCATCACAGCTATGCTTTGCCTTTAGCATAATTAATTTATGTGCTTTCACAGTCGTACCGAGCTAGTCGCTTTATTTTAAAGCTCTTCAGTATATGGCGCAAAACACTTGCCAGTCGCTTGACCACGGCATGGTGCCAATAAGATCGGCTTGTTCCGCATCTGGAGGTGCTTGTCAAGCTTACTGGCGCCAGATCTCAAGTGCGCGAAAACAGCAACCTTTCTTTTTTTCGTTATTAGGAACAGCAGTCGTTCTTAATTATGGACTGCACTGTGTCAAGTATCCAGGTTTTTGCGCCAATTCCTTACAGTCCGATTACGGTGTATCCATTGCGAGCCAAATTGCGATTTCTTGAACCAATTTACAGCAAATGGAAGCTATAATAGCATTGAAAGCACGCAATGTGTTCCTATTTTCGTATATTACTTACCTGAGTAGTCCAACAGTTGCGTGTTTATTGCTTTTTGCAATTGCAAACAATTAACCTTTATTGCGAGGCAGTTTGTGGTTTGCTTTCAGTGGCATTAGTACATTTCAAATTGGATTCTGAATTGCAATTGATATTTCTGGAAGAAGGTTGTCTTACATTAGTTGAAGCGGAGGTCATTCTTGTCATTATTCTTTGAAACACTTTGCGCGAAAGGTCGTTAATGCCAGCGACCTGCTAAAACCAAAGCAACGCCACTGCCGCTGGCGATGGCGGCTGAGTGCGCAAGTTAATCAACCATTTCGTGATCGCGCCAAATTATGAACTGCCTCAGGGCAAGGCGAAACGGTTCAAAGTCCGCCTCGTTCGCGTGCGGACTGAAATGGCTTCCTTAAAAGGAGGGGTTACGGTTAAAGCGCGAAATTTAGAACTCCTTGAACGGCGCGCAGGACAAAATTTGTGCCGCTTCGTAGGGCCCTCATAATTGCTGCCATAGAAAGCTATGCATTGCCGACTGTTTGCAAATTTAGATACTTTGCCGCAGGCACGCTGCCTTTTTGCAACTGACAGCCGACACGAGTTGGCAATCGCGCGAACACCTTTCGTGACATAATCCTGGTCGACAAGCGTGTCAAATGCTGCCTGCCGCTCGTGCGTTGCCATTAAAAAGTGTAAATTTCACTATTTTTGTGGTTCGCACTTTCCGGTATTATCTCCTGGGGTCATCCTATCCATTTCCTGGCCGTTTATGGATCAAAGTAGTTAATACTCAATGTTTTCCCGCATCCTTCAATTCGCCGGATGTATGCATCTTGTTGACTGTTGTAACGACCTCCTCTGTACAAATAAATAATTGCGGCATGTCTCCAGCCGCGACCGAGATCCTAAATCGGGAGACAGCTCCTGGTCGGGATAGATGGATTGCCGTCGTCGGCACCCAGCTTTGCAACTGACCTCAGTGCGCGAGTGACAGTGAAGCCCGCAAAACGGACAGTTCATCCGCAAAATCGTGTCGTGTTCCGGGCCATTGTATTGTACGGTATTGTAATTCTGTTTCATTTCCATTGGGACAGGCGTCTTTTCTCTCTTAGCAATCATTGCGCACCCCGGACTTCATTTTTTGGTTTTCCGGACTGAAATCCATAGAGCTCACCGACAACTGACCCTTGCGCGAACAAAGAAACATTGTGCCAATGACCGCCATCAACTGTGTAAAAGCTAGTATGCCAGCTTCCGTTAGTCTTCCACTCGACCGCCCGGTGGGTAAACCTCCATTGTTGCTTGCCTCCGGGGGCATAACTTGACAAGCCTGGACGGAAGAAGCAGCAAGTGTGGTCTTGTCAGACAATGTTCACTCATCATTGGCGCCACTTCGGGTCTGTTGATGACAGCGTTTATTACATTCCGATTTGTCAGGATCTAACCCTCTAAAAAGGGTGTTGTTCACACCCTGAAACAACTGTCTATCATTTTTCCTCCAAATTTGCATGAGATTTGTATTCCCAGGCGCTCCAATCGCTGCGGGGCGCCTTTTTCATCAGAATGCCCCTTTTCCCCAGATTTTCATATCGAATTTTCCCATCATTTTTGTTGAAACATCTTTTTCGTTAGACGTTAATTCCGTCCATCTCGGCAAAGGTGAAGGTGAAACTTTGCACACCACAGTGGCATGCTCAGTGACACGTGCGCAAACACTACCAAAGTCGCGATTAGTTGATAAGTGCTTCCAGTAGGCCATTGTTCGGGACAGCTTAAGTTGTTTGCGATCGGCTTTTGGCCAGCCGCGGCTTTTTCTTCTGCCGCATCTTTCGAGAGTCCCTTACCCGGCTTAGAACTATCTTCGGCAAATCTCGATTCATAGCTCCGATTATAAATACATACAGTCTCATTTGTTGTTTCAAGCGTTGTCGTTTTTTCTTCATTCGAAACATAAGATCGTGAAAGGCGCCAATTTGATCGAAGCAGATGTCAGGGACAATCGACTCTACAACATCTTCATTTTCCAGAGGTCGATCGAAACGCTTTTCGTGTTTCTACGCCCCCGTCTGTAAAACTAATAATTAGTTAGTCGTTAGTCGTTACAACTCGAATTTGCGCCGTTCTCGAGGATAGCATGTAGTTTTTTTCTCCGAGTAAGAGCTATGTTTGTTGGTCTGATTACGCCACCGCAGTTATGTATCATATTTCAAATGTTGTCGTACTTCGAGCATTTTCGTTTTTGCGTCTCAAAAATCCTTGACAAAGTTGTCATTGCCAAGTGTCGTTTGCTAACCGCTTCGTTATCCAATTTTTCACACTCAAAACTTTTTGCATGCATCAACTTTTTGACAACAGCATGTCAATCGATGGGTTGGATGGTTAGCGGTGTGGATCGGATCACCTTGATTTTTGAAGGCCTATTTCCTTCCCATACCTCATGTTTTTTGTGTGAACCACAGGAACGAACAACAAATGCCTCGCAACAATCATGAGCATTTGAAAGCAATTACCACGCCTCGAATAGTACTAGTAAAAAACTGCTATCTATCACCGTCCGAGCAAACAGTGGCCGCTTAACCGATCTGACTAACATAAGTGCTCGGATTTTGTGGAAGTCGCTCACCTGTGCACTCACAAATTGTTTCTTCTGTTTTTTACCGAATTTTTCGAGATATCGCCCCCGTCGCGACCATCCATCCATCCCATCAGAATGTAGAATGTCTTTGCAATTCTGCAATTTGAATTAAAGTGCGAGCTCAAGGTAAGGTCCCGTAGTCGAGTACAAGGTCCTTATGGATCGTATTTCACTGTAATTCGATAATAATGAATTCAGTTACTTTTTTCCTGCCGTTTTCAACCTTTGCCAATGCCAACTGAAGTTGCCCTGGCCTTTTCCATGGTAGAGTCATGGTCGGCGCCGTTTTAGTCAGTATCGAAAGGTCTTTAGTAGCAGTTCTGCCATCCAAAACGAACGAAACTCAACATTCACGCATGAATGCCGCTTTATTGTTCATTTTTTGCGGGACTTGTGGCCTTGCGTTCCTCCCTTGTTTTGGGACGTCGTGTGTGTTCGCGTGCGTCATTAACAGCTAATCTCTAATTAAAGGCTTGCCCAAAAAAGTGGCCATAGTCGCGTGTGCCGTTCCCAAACAACTGTCAATAGTAACTTTAGTTGGTATGTAGCGTTCGTGGCAATTGTATAGCCGTTCCATAAGGGCCATGTCAACTTTTTGCGCATATGTGGAAGCACCAAAGGCCCATTCTGTTAGTGCTTATCGTCTCTGTTGTCGCCAACATTTGGGCGCCATGAATGCAATTTCCGGAGGCCCGGAGCCGGAGGCCAAATAATTTTGCGCATTCTCATGAGAACACATTGCCCTCCAGTGCGACAAAAGGCACCCCAGGAGAAGATGGCAACCTTCAAATTCATTCCGCCACCCACTATGGGTGGCGCAGAAGCCAGTTGACATGCTGTGCTTAGTGCTGGATTGAAGGATTTTCATTGAGTTTACCAATTACCCGACGAAGCAATGTTGGCCCCATTCCAACCTCCAACGAGCCCTAGCTTAACGTGTTCATTGATGCTAAAGTTTTATTTCCCTTTCATCTTAGTTAAGTTTTTTAAGCCCTAAAAAATAGCTTGCTAAGCTGTTTGGCTTTTCCGGCTTGTCTATAAGTTGTTTATTGGCACATTTACAATAACGATTGCATATGACAAGCCTTGTCGCCTACCACTCTATTTTTGACAGTTGGTGTGGTGTTTGACGAGGCCAAGCCCATCCGCCCTCGGGCCAACGACCAAAAACACCCACAGCGTTGCCACTCCATAAAAGGGCGGAGTTTGAGAGCAGTTCGAGATTCGAAAAAGTGATTGGTATATTAATTAGTGCCATTCAAGCGCAAAGCGCTCATGGCCTATCCCCTCGATTGCGGTTGAAAGGCCTGCTGTTAGCACCCTGATGGGTAGAGCCCCTCCGATTCGGCTTCTGTGCGGTAAATACCATCTTCGCGCAGGCGCGTCCGACAATTGTGCAATCCAATATCGCACCCACTTGACCGTACAGCTTCTTGTACGACCCGCGGGAGAGCTCTTTCTGGAGGAAGCCGAGCTGACAAGAGTTTATTTGCGCGAAAAACCGTGCCAAACGACAGTTTCGGCAGTTACTTTCCGGTAGACTGCCCATTCTTGGCTCGGTCGCCGCCGGCTAGCTTGATTTATCGGCTGCCATGTCTTTCTTTAGGATCTATTCTGACAACTTTTAAAACCATCCAGCTTCTCGTTGAGCCAGTCGACCCATCAAACCGACCCGGGGACTATTTTTCCACGTTTCTAACGCGATGCTTCTTTCTCACTATTGCTATTTCCTGTGGGCTGCCTGCCATCACAGTGCCCTCTCGACAGCAGACTTGCGCTTTTCATCCCGGGAAACACAGTCAATCAGGGGCTTGTTGTTGAAAAAAGGGCTAAAAGGTAAACAGTCGAAGCCTACCTTCTGCGCAAACGTCGACCGATAGAAAAAGCAAACCACTGCCGTGGATCTAAAGCATTTACATTAGACGTAGGCAGTTCATCAATGATGGAAACTTGACGCATTCACTGTGTGTCAAGTTTTGTCCACCTTTCCCTTCAGTTGGAGCCGTATTTCAGACTTGACGGAAGAAAGGATCCACCTTTTTATTATTGTTAAACCGTTTTTGCAAGTCTCACAGACTCGAATGTCGCAACTCTGACGCTTGCCCTCTGCGCGACCCGAGGCAAGTCAATCGACGGTATCAGCTTTCTCCCGTTGCATGTGCCGTCCAACCTCTGAATCCAAACGTCAACCGCGCAGGCTGGACTAACAGTACTCGTTTCCGTCGCATCCTGCAGCGGCCTTCGGATCCCTGTAAGGATGATATTTGTTTTCCTTGCATCCGTGGTCCTATTCGGTAATGTTGGTGGGGGACCCAGGGTTGCTATCCAATTGCACAAAACAGTGTTAATGAATTGGTGGCTTCTTTTTGAGGAGACCGCGCTCGGACCATAGAGTGCGCACGGGTCAGCTGTGCTCTTCCGTCGGCTTGTGCCGCTTTGCGTATCCGGCGAAGCGTCGTTTTTAAATTACAATAAATCTAATTTTAGAACTGCCTTCTCCGGCTCACAACCGGCTTAAAAACCGCAAAAGTTGAGGGTCGCAGAGCGCACTTGATAAAAAAGCATAAGGGAGTTCGCACCCTTGCGTAATTTACACTTAATTTCATTCAATAACATCTCCCACGAGACGTATGCCGTAACATTGCAGTAGATACAACAAGTCAGTCGTTTGGCACATGCTATCTGCCCAAAAGTTGCAAATGTGTTTTGTTTGTCCATGGGGAGCGCCCCCAGACGCCGCTTTTTAGCATCTATCATCGCTTCAAACCAGTCGAAAACTTTTTCCCGGAAACACAGCTTGGTCCTGCCTGTTTGGACACTAATTTGGAATGACGGCCTCGAAATGCCATCAGCTTTCTTCTTCATGACTCGATTTGACCCTCAAGCGCGAAGCCCGCTCTGTGTTAACAGCGTTCACAGAGCCTCCCAATCTTGTTATAATTGACGTCGCGCACGATGCCATTATTGCAAGTGCAACACTGCCACGAACCATTCAAAATTTGATGGTTGCCACGACCCGTTCTCTTTTCTTATTGTTACTTCAAGTCCGGCAGCATGCCCGGAAAAGTCAACGCCCTTTAGGGAACACGTCCGTTCCCTTTTAAGACTTGCGGCATGAGTCGACAGCTCAATTAGGATCTCATTTTCTGGCCAATTTATAGTACATAGTGACCGCCCATGTTGGATGCTTTTAGTCAATGGTTGGTTTTAGTAACATTGCCGAGATTTTAGCTCATTTGGCGTCTTTTTTCATAGTTTGGCTAATCCGTGTTTTTTATTTCTTCGCTTTGATGTTTGAAAATTTAGTTTTTCTGCTTCCACCTGACTTTTCTTTACTTTGGAAGTCTATTCAGTTGACCACGATGTTCTTGACGACGAAGCTAATTGTCTTTTTAGCTACTTGTAGCAGTCATGTTTTGAGGTAGTTTGCGCGTACTTTTGCCACCCTCTTTTACATTTATTAGCAATCGGCAAGCATTTTGGGATTGACTACGTCCTCAGGCGGATGCATCAGGCCCAGTAGTAACGGCGCATCCAGGAATTTTCTCACACTACCGAGACATTCTTTATCTTCAGCCCCTGCTTCGACGGCACATTGCTTAGACACGCGTGTGTGTAGTTGCAAAAACGACGATGGGGGTGAAAAAACGTCGAGCGTGCCAGTTTAGAGGACGTGAAAAACCGCAGAGTGTTCGTTTTCAGTGCCGTCCTCAACACTTTTGCATGGTTCGCGTGCAACTTTTTACCCATAGCATTTGCGATCTTCTTTCGTTGTTGCTTGATTAATTCCTGCGTTGGTCCGTCAAACTTTCTCTTTTTACCCAATGTGAATGTTTGATTAGCCGATGTCGCCCTCTTGCGCAACCAGATCTGTTTTTCTTGGCACATGTGGGCCGTGCTCCCAGGTTGCTCCAAGGTTTCACGTTACCCATGGCTTTCGATTCCATCTTCCATCTTGCCCTCGAACCAACACAGGCACATCAGCTTCAGGCCAGATGCCACCGCCGAGGTTGTTGCCGCTCTGACTCCTTTTTTGGTCTCTGTTAACAAGGCAGGAAAAAATGAAGCAAGATATGGTGGTGGCCGCTATCCTTTTAGGGTGACAGAGACGTGGATGTTGTGTCCCTATCCTCTTTCCGAATGTTTGCTTCTGCGTTTTCCACCAGTGCAAAACCGTGAACGATGGTATGGTTTCATTTCGGCAGTACTGAACTAACTGCCTGACTTCAAGCTGGTTCAACAAATATACACCTTAATTCCGCGAATACGATCAACCTTCAATTCGGGGTTAACCACAGCTGCCACAAGCAGTACCTCTGTAATGCCTTTTCGTTTGTCTGTCTATAAGCAACACCCTTTGTGGCGGCATTTCCATTCCAGCAACAACATAAACGACCAAAAATGTTGCACTATACATCGTTTTTGTCGTCGTTTAGTTGGTCGTCGGTCCATTCGCTCCTTGACACCCTGAGGAAGCGCGCAAATTAGCGACTACCGAAGGGCAGTGATGCTTTAAGTCCGACGCCCATAACTGTTGCTTTTAAAAAGGCTGTTGTTACTAGTTGTGTTTACAAATTCCTACGGCTTGTTGCCCCTATTTAGTCATTGCATTATTTGGCCCTCTGCCCACCATTGGTCACTTCTAGACGCGCATACAAACTTTCTTATTATGCGTTCGTTTTCGTATTTTCAAGCATCAAGAGAGGCGTAAATGGCCTCTGCGTGTGCTTCCTTATAAGACTGCCGACGCTTCGGTAGGGACGTGTGGCCTTTTGGCCGGCTTTTTCATGGCCAAAGTTGCCGTGCACTCCAAAATTTCGTCGTCTTGGCGCAGCCTCTTGAATTCTACCTACTTTTTGACGGACGGGAATTTAGCTTTTCATCGCTCGTTGTCGACGCCTCTCGGGTACATCATAAATCGATGTTCAAAAATGCCATCCATGCCTTCCACTTTATTCTCCACTATATTTCATTTTTTCTTACTTTTACTTCATAGCATGTTTATTTTTTTTGCCCTACTCCTTTATGTGTGATTACATCGACAGCAGAGCGAAAGACCGGCCTTTCATAGCGTGTCCTTCTATCTTGTTTGTTGTGCCGACAAGCAACTTATTAAAATATTGATGTGCACTCACTTCGTCGACATGAAACATTTACATTTTATCGTTATAGATTTCGCCGTGCGATAAAAGTCGCAACGATCCATCGTAGTTCCGGCCACCCTAGTGTCTTTCTACAGTATCGTCAACCATCATGAATTTGCTGGTGTTTGTTACACTGCTTTTTGCGACTGGCATCACTGCGGAAAAGGTTCGGTTTTTATTTAGTATAGTTTTTTGTTCATTCGCTCGTTTGGAACATAAAAGCATCCATAGCGAGGCGATGACTTTGAACGGGCATCAAATCTGAGCCAAAACCGACGCAGCATAAACAAGACGTCGGAAATTCACTCCCTCGAGGGTACAGAGACCGAACGCCTTCTGCTTCTTCAAAGTTTGGGCACCCCATTTGAGATGCATGTTTTTTTTTGTACAAATTGTGTTAAGCCTAATCGAAACTAAACTAAAAACCAAAAAGAAAAAAATGACTTTTACGATCTTCAACATGCTTCTTTCATCGGAAGTAAAGTAAACAATAGAATTCCCAAAAAAGAGTCCCAATGTAAAAAACGACTAAACTTTTTCCATTGCTTGGAAGAATTCAGCCGGAAATGCTTAGTTCCGTTGGGTTAAATCCCTTGTCATTTACAGACGAGCTGCGACTACGTAACTCTCGTGAAATGCTTTATCAACATTCTCGACGACTGGACTTGGACCCTGTATGAACTGCGCGAAAACGTCGTCACTATCAACGAGGAACAATGCGCCCACTTGAGGCAACTTGACAAGTGCATTCAGGTGAGTACTGCCATTTGACTATGCAAATTTGGACACGACATCTCAAGTCGTGCTCGAGGGACAGGAAGAGGTTAGGTAATGAAGATGCGCAGGCAGAAATTGAACCCTTTTGGGGTCATTTGTCAGTTTGCTGTGTTTGTCCAATCGCAATTTGGGATATCCTTCTGCTCACAGGTGATGGGAATTCCCACCCAGATCGGTTGGCCGCTCATCAATCAAAAACGGCAGCTGACAACCCAAGCCGGCAAAAGAAAAAGAGTTCCGCTGTCATTAAAGATGTGTTAAAAATGATTTACAATCAAGCTAAGCTGCATGGTTTTGGGCTGTGGAACATCCGCAAAGACATAAAAATGCAATTAGTCGCGAAATGGAAGCCCTCTCGCGGGTCCACTACCGGATGTTTGAGGGAACGTTTGGCGGGCAAGGATAATTAGCTTACTATTTAACGGGTTGGAAACATTGAGTACTTGAACGGGGGCACAATTGCGTATTTAGGCCGATTTTAACGATTTTAAGAAAATCGGGGTTAATTTTAAGCCTATATTTACTAAATACAAAACCAATATTCTAGGATGATGGCCCTAAACCTCACTCATGCAGACACGATGAAATTGTTGACGCTTCAAATACAGTCAGTGATCTTCTTACACACCGTAAAAACTCTGGAAGCTTCCTTAAATCGTACTACCTCTTGACCTATGCCTGCTCACCATCCGGCCAGGAACTTCTTAAAACCCACCGTACTTGTTTGTCGACGGAACAGATTGGTGAAATGACCCTATCAGCTGGTACCTACTTGTCTGAAAAGTTCCTCGAACACGGCGATGATGAAGTTTGCGACAAGGTCAATGAAAAGCTCAATGAATACATGGATGCCGTCGGAGGTCTCTGCGATAAGGGTGCCTCACTCATCATGTGCAAGAGTCTCACAAACATGTTCAAGGGCCTGCATGCCGACAAACTGCAAAACTGCGACTTCAAGTGCCTTGCCACCGAAACCACCACCTCTGCCGAAGAAGATGCCTCGCCTGAGGCTGATCAGTATTCCCAGGAAGAAGCCGCCCTCGCCGGTAATGTCAACTCTGGCAATGGATTCTCCATCATTTCGGCGTCGATCATGTTGATCCTGGCGAGAGCGCTTTAAACTCTTATAACCCGAACATCACCATTTTTCACTTCACGAGTTTTTGCTGCTACATCTTTAACTTTTTAAAATTAAAGCTCCATTTTCATAGACCTTTCTTACATTAGGGCAACTTGAAGCCTCTCACCACACCAGTCTATTTTCACCACTTTTGTTTTTAAATTTTTCAAATTTTCAAACGCTGAATTTCTCATTCAAATTTCGCCGGTTACACCTATTTCTAAAGCAATTTCTTGACTCTCAGCGCCCAACTTTTCTAAGTTATGTTTTAAAATCGCCTTTTTCCATCGCACTAGGCTTGCTTTATCTTCCGGTAGTCCGAATACTGCATTTTTAAAACCTTCCCGTTTTCTGCATTATATTCACTGCCACATCCAGGCTCAACTTGATGCTGTAGTCTAGAAAGGATAGACGGCAAATCTGTTTCCATTTTAAACTCGCATTAGCACATTGAAAGGTAAAACAATCAGTGTGTTTATTTTGAATCACTGCGCAAGCTGAGAAGAGCGATAGAACGTTCGTAGCATTGTTTTTCTTTAACAAATTCAAGTTTTATAAAGTTTTGTGTTTATTTGTTAGCGTCAATTGTGTATTATTTCTTTTGTAAAGGATTTGAAATAAAGAAAATGTTTTAACCTAACTTTTATTTAAATGAAAACAACAAATCAACAGTAACTAATGTAAAATGAACTAAACTTTGAAAAGGCAACTTGATCAAATCAAACCAGCAGTGCAGTAAAACTTGTACGGATATGCCGTTGGTTTCTGACTTTTGACCGGAATGTGGAAGCCGGTCGGAGTACGTTGAACATAGGGCGACAGCTCATTCGGCAGCTGGAAAGGAAAGGTTTTTGGATTAAAATTTAATAGGCTTAAAACGAACCTCGACTTTACGCGTCTGAGCATTAAAAAACAACTTTCGGGATTGAACCATGTTATGGGCCCTGACGTCGTTGAAGTAAGGTCGATGGAAGTCGTTTGAGACAATGTAAGTGTCGCTGCCACAGACACTGAGTACGAGGAGCAGGTCGAGGTCATCGTCGGCCCTAAAATGATAGATTGATAGATTGTAATATACAAGAAGTTCGTTCAAAATAACTAACTTTGTCAGAGAGTGGAATCGATGAACTTTCTTGAATTGAGCCAGGTCTTTCGGAATCTCAAACTTGCAAAACAGCCCTACAATCGAGAATTCCGTGTAAAGTTGTTGCAAAAAGTGGGAAATCATGTGAATATTGCCCAAATGCGTCTTTTTGTAAGCAACATTGGCGACATCGACGAGGACAATTGGAAGTGGATTGTTGCCGCGGGCTTTGAGAAGTTTTTCACCGAAAGTGATTGCGTTTTTGATCATGGCTGGGTTGTAGGGATTCTTTGTGTTTGTGCGAGCATGGTTGATCAGGTGTTCTTTTTGGACGGACCATTCAGCGGGTGTGAATTTCGGTTTTGGTTGGAAAGGTTCTTCACAATGCGGGCATATCGGGTGTTGTGGAGTCACTTTTACTTTGAGAAAGTCGGGAAACTGATTGAAACTGAAAAAAACCCTTTAACTTTTAAAATAAAAAAAAAGTTACAGTAACCCACGCTGGAAGATGAAGAAAATCGGTATCATCCATCAAAATCAACTGATTCTTCGTGTAATAGTCCATCATCAGCTCAAACAGCTTCGGCGCTGCTTGTTTATCCGACTCATACCATTCCAAAAGTGGCCCTCGAGTGACGTCATCCAACAGATTGACAGAAACGTCATTCTCAAACAGCTTGATCAACGAATCCAAATCCCGCGTCCGCAAAAAGTGAGCCGCATTGGCCGTCGACTTGACACAGGCATTGCTTCCGGCTAAACTTGGATCATCGCTGACAAGTGCCTCGATCTGTGATGCCAGAACAGGCGGAAACGGCCTCAACTTGTCTATCAACGCATCCCGCTTACTCACATCGATGACGCCATTAGCGAAAGCCAGCATAATCGTTTCCGCATACATGACGACTCGCTTCTTATCAAAGTTATCAGTGGCAAGCGCGAATTCGATGAATGAAACTGCCAGCTTGTACCGTTTGAGATTTTGAGCCGCTTTAATCCCATCCGCGATAACTCTGGATAAGTTGTACAACTTTGCATTGCTACAAGCTTCTGAGATTTGTTGTTGATCGTAAAAACTGTCAGGTTGAGCATTATCAGTAATCCCGAGCTCACGAAGAAACGAAAGATGTCGGTAATGGGCAATCTAAAATCGATCTCACTGAGTAATAACAACTTTATTACAAAACAAAACCTACGTCATCATGACCATAAAAGCGACGAGAAATGATAGATGAGGTACTAACAATAACATGTTTTGGTCCTAAGAGGGTGAGTGATTGGAACGTCTTGCCGGCGGCGACGCAATGACAGTAACCGCGGGCTGAATTAAGCCGAGGAAGTCGGCTCAGCAGGTTTGGCACTGCCATCTTCGGATGCGAGGTAGCCTTCCTTCGTGAGTTCGGACTTGTACTTGTCGAACTTGTACTTGCGGACGAAGTGCTGGACCCACGAAGCCGGGCAGTCCTTCTCGAACTTCTTCAACTCGTTTCGGCACTTGACTTCGTTCTGGTTGTGAGCGTCGAGGCAGGCAAAGTAGATGTCGCGGGATTCGTGGCACACTTTGCGGCTTGACTTCAGAGCGGTCTCCGATGAAGACATTACCCGGGTCCTGATAGGTGAATGTTTACATTTTTACAATGCAAAATGTTAAAATCAAAAGTAAAACCAAGGATAAGTATAACCCATAATGTCAATTGCTCCTCTCTCTCAAATCACACTTCATTGAAAATGCTTTATTGGCATCTAAATCTGTCCTGGGGTACATTTTGAACGACGCATATAAGTTTGGGAATCAGACGCAACTAATGCAGAGGAAAGAAAGGTATCAAATATGAACAATTGTGGTGTCACAAGCTGTACATGAAATTAGAATAGCCCAGCTAATACAACTTGATTTGCGTGGAATCAATGAGGTTCGCATTAGCCAGTTAGACGACAGAATCCGGGAAGACATACAAGGAAGGGAACTACCGAGAACTATCCTACCAAATAACTCTCATATTTACACAATTCCTTACTGGCGAAGAACGGATTCAGTAAAAAATAAGAAAGATAAATTGATACTTACTACCTGATGAAGAGGATCGCAAGATAATAAATGAAAGTAAGGGGTTTAAGCCCCAAAGGCAATATGGAGGAGTTTGGGCTGACTAGCGAGTCGTTCTTGTGCTGCTGGTAGTGCTGGACCGGGTACTGCTACCTCTTCTGTTTCGGGAACTTCGACGCGGGGGAGGGTTGTAATCTTGGTCAGTGGGATCCTCGACGTCGGAGGACTGAAAAAAGACTCGTAAAAAGGTTTAAGGAAAGAAAAATATATAAACTCACGGTTGCGGGGCCAGCCCACGAATGCAAATCGTCATCGTAGACATCTTCCTCGTGTACGACGGGATTCACCGCCTTCCGGGGTCGACGATGCTCCGTGGCGGTCTGGCGAGGTCCGACGTCGTTCATGCTGTAAGAGCGCTGAAGCTGCTGCGTCAAATGTTCATGGCCACGGAGCGCCGCTTGAGCTACAATCTCGCGAGCACACGTGATACCGCGTTGGCCGATGCTCATGACCTGGTAATAGCCGTCTCGTTTGGCTTGCTCGAGGTAACGGTCTATATCTTGTTCGTGCTGTTGGAGCCAGGGGTGAATCCACTGAAAAAGAACAAAAAATATATATAAAAAGCACAACATTAAAAGCGATTAATCAGACGTTACTCATAAACGCCCGAAATGGCAACAATCAAAACAAAGGAAAAAGAAAACTCACATTGCGATACATTAAGGAAGCGCCCCTCGTCCATGGACTGATAAGCCATAAAATAAAAACAATTTTAGCTTCATAATAAAAGGGGCACCAGAATGCGAGTAATAGATCGGCAACAGACTCGACGCAGTTGACAATGGCCAAGACTATCCAGTACATCATCCATTTCACGTATTCGCGAACATTCTTCGTTCGAACGGCTTTGTAAGAGCGGTAAGCAGGGTACAGTGTACCCGCTGTTAGCATCATTACACGATAGAAGAAAACAGAGAGCATTTTGAATATGAGAGTCCACTTATACCCGTAGGACTTCGGCCCGGATTGTCAATAGATGCCACGCCGGTCAGTGATTTGCGGCTATCGCGCCGCCCCAACAACGACGCAAGATCAGCGCTGCAAATTGAATTAATTTTAATTGGTTTTGAGGAAAATTTATATATAAAAAGTGTTCACGGAAAGATCAATAGCATGGAAACAACAAGCGAGTAGTCTAGACTGCACTAAAGTAAGGTAAGCAAACACGAAACAGCAAAAACAGTGTTTCGCTGGTTTGGTTTGCTTTGTCAAAAACGCCTATCACGAGTCATGCGTCAAGGCCGGAATTGAAAAGCCTTACGTTGTCAAAAAAATGGTGGAAAGGTTACGATTTACAAAATGTTGGGAACACGGGAACGCAATGAAGAAACAGGATGAAGGGAGTGATAACATTTTACAGTTTGATGCTAACATTTACGAGGGCCCCAGGCCTCTCTCCGAAACAATGCTCTTACAAACAATCATTCACATGCGTACAATCATAAAACGCCCTGGGGCGGTTGGACGGGAAAACAAAGAGCAGAGGCAGGCGACGTTTGAAATCGGTGAGGCGAGGGAAACGGTCAGGAAAAACGGAAACGGAGATAAGAGGTGCGAGGCTGGGTCTCGAGCGGTCACTACGCCAATCCCAAGGCCGCTGATAAAAAACAAAGCGAGGGTTGACAAAACGCATGACATTTCCCTACGAGACACACACACGCGGGGCGCTGGAAGGAGGGATGAAGAGGGATGCATGCGATCCCCAGTGTGACAAAACACGCACGCGCTCCACCAAAGTGGAATCGAATCGGCTAATGTGCTTGCACAGCTTTTCGTATTCCGGAATTAGGCACAGCCCTAAAATATACGTCTCCGAGTGTTTAATCACACTTTTGACAGATGTCGTCGAGGATCTAGCTGAGCCCAGATGGACGAAGATCGTCAAAAAAAGTACCTACGCTGGGGAGTGAACTGAAATGAACGCGTTTTCTTTTGCATTTCTATTGCCAACGGCTGTGCAGTCCTTTTTGTATCTATAGCTAATGTTTCACTTTCTGTTCTTTCAGGATGAGGGCCAGAAAAACACTCGCAAATGTCCAGCGGAACGTGGGAGGAGGTGCTATGTCGGCTTTGTCGCAGCAGCTGTGGGTTAAGACAGCCAAGTGTACAAATGGGTAGGGATGGGTGACAGGAATGTTATGGAAACAATCATTATAAAGAAAGTTTATGTAACATGAGTTAACTTTACGATCAAAAAGCAAAATACGAAGTTCATTCAACCAATCCATTCAAGGAAACGCCTATGCAATGGAAAATTCGCATCGTAAGAATTAACTACCGTAACCTTTTAGAAATAGCCCAGCCCCGAACACATTAATGACAAACCAATTCCAAATTGGCGTGTATAAAAAAGTTAAACAAGGAGTCTCCGCACGGGAACAAAACAAATGAAACACATAACGGCTGAATTTAACTGAAATGCGGACCGACATTGTCCCGTAAGTTGCGCAGATGGGGCGTCAGACAGCTTGCCCCAACCGAACGTACGGATGACACAACACTCGAACTGATTCATCACTATTCGGTCCGGTTGCGCGAAATTCCTGCTTTCCGAGAGAATACTCATCTGAATATCCCATCCCGATGGTCTCACCATTCATCCACATAACGCACGGACGACGTGCTCAGTCTTCCGGCAGGTGGTGGGATAAAAGTCCATCGAGATAACTGTAAAAAAAAGTCGCTCTCGAAATTCTGATCAGTATTATTACAAATCGTGTGAAAGGAAGAAAGGAATCGAAAAAACAGCTAGATCGTCGCAATTGATCACGCTATCAGTATTGTACCGTTCGAAAAATGAAAGGAAAAGTATTTTGAAAGCAGAGATATCAAAATTTAAAAAGAACGTGGAATACGTGGACGCTACTACCTTTTAAAAAGATCTCGCTCCTTCTTGACGCTACAATCACGGCCTACAGGAACGTTTTACGAGGCAATTGAGTGGGGATGGGTCTGGCGACAGAAACTGAATATAGATGATACTTGAGGTGGGTGGTTAGGTCGGGGTTGGCCTGGCCCCAGTCCGTTAACTGCAAAAAAAGGTTGCTCTTGTGGGGGAACCTCACAACAGGTCTATCGAAACACGGCGACAAAAAACACAGGGCGAACGAACACGCGGACCCGAAACTTGAGAAGGACTTTGATTTGATTTCGGCTCTCTCGAAGCAGTTTAAAAACGTCAAGTTGAATCTGTCAAACGGACAACAACATTGCAACAAAACAGCTGAACTAACTGGACACTTACATTAGGCGACCAGCTTCCAGTTGAATTCACATTACGAATTTGAGGACGTCCCCGCCCGATCGTAGTGTGCATTTTTTGGAAAGAGCTCACACATAAAAGTAACCTAAAGGTAGGCTAACCATGGTTCTTCGCAACTTGATCGGAAGCTCTCTGCCAACCGCGGATCGCAGCTCTGTTTGTGCTTTTACTCATCTATGACAAAGTCATGCGGTGGTGGTAGGGGAGCTGCCAGTGACACGCGGGGCAGCAGTTTTTGCGAGGCCCTCAGGACACAGCGCCTTAGGTACACTCGTTCTCGACACAGTTAACATGCATGCACTGAATAAGATCGATCTTTGCCTCGGAATGACGCTAAAACTTTATAGTCATCGAACGACAAGAATCGCTAGAAATTGGGACTAATAAAAACACCATCGAACCTTTCCAACAGTGTTTGTGTTGGGAGAACGTAAGAATGCCTCAGATAATGGTTAAAACCCCTTTCGTCTTTTCAGCAAACAAATCACGATGCCGTAAAAGGGGAAAGAGATCTGAACCTAGAATCAGGGCGACAGTTCGTATTACAAATATAGGCCAAAAATGGAACGCTTTTGAAATTATTTGTAATAACTTCAATACACTGGACATGATTCATTATTACAGCTTGATCTATTTGCAACAGAATCTGCGTCCAACCTATAAAAAGTAGCCATTAAACCAGTCAAAAGACCGTTCGAAAGCGATAAAAAGGTAAAAATAAGCACTACCGTAACCCAAGAAAAGCCAAAAAAAACGTTTAGTACGCCAATTTAGTACTTTTTGACTATTAATGCACTCAAAATGTGATCTAAATCAAAATCAAACCAACAGAAAAAGCGCGCTCTTGGCTAAAGATCCCGAAAGCTGTCGTAAATCCCATTGACTGCAGAAAAAGCTAGATCAATCCTGCGGGCCCAGGTTCAGCAGTTAGCTTTATACATTGCAAGAGTGTAAAGTTGACAATGACTGACGCGCTCGCCGAGCAGCTGGATGGAATCAAAATTGAGGATTCTGATACATCAAAGGATCCCATATTTGCGGCCAAAGATCATGCCTCCGAGGTAAGTGCCATTTTAATAACCATTTTTGATCAAATCAGTTTTTCTATGACTTAATTACACTTTCAGTTCGATCCCAGTCAATACCTCGAGGGGTTCTACAAAAGCGCAAGCGAGGATACCGCGATGCAGGTAGTACTTTTCTTTTTACCGGGCGTCCTTTACCGACTGCCGAATTCAATTGAAAACGTGCTTGATCTTGGCGCAGGTAGGATTGAATTACATAAAAACTTAAAAATCGGATTATATAAAAAACACTTTTTAGGGCCAACCGTTTACATCCCGATAGCCATGCGGAATCGAGCACAAAACATTTTTACGTCTGATTATGCCGAGGTTAGTAAAACATCCAAAAGTTTAGCCTATTAGGTGTGAAAGTTACAGGCTAACCGCAAAACCCTCCAAAGCTGGATCGAAAACAAAAGCGACTTTGATTGGGGCAATGTATGCAAGTGGATCTCAAACATCGAAGCATCCACAGAAACACCGGAAAAGATGCAAGCTGACGCGCGATCGAAAATGAGGGGGATTTTGGAAGTCAATGTCCACAAGGAGCCTGTGGTTCAAAACGTTTTCTACACTGTGGACAAGGCTTATGAAGTGCCGAAACAATTCGACGTGGTCACAACTGTGTTTTGTCTGGAATACGCGAGTGAAACTTTGGAGGAGTACGCAAGGGCGGTCAAGAGTGCCATCAGTTTGATCAAGCCTGGAGGGTATTTGGTAAGGATCAGCAAACAAACTGTTTTGAATTCATAAATGGGCATGTTTCAGGTCCAAGGCGGAGTCCTTCAGGCCAATGAATACTCCTTTGGCGGTAAACGCTTCAGGTGTCACTACTTGACGCAACAAGATCTTGTCAAAAACTTGAAGGTGATATTAAAATTTGTAAAAAGCGATTATTGAAAGTCAATTTTAGGATAACGGCATGTGCACCGAAGACAAGAACAACAATTTCAAACTGATCATTCACGAAGAAATCTTCATTTTAGTCTCGAAAAAACTGGCATGATGCTCAATCACGTTGTTAAAAAAGTTAAGACGGGGTCCAGGACGCATTTTAGGAAGGGCCGACCCCAAATTTTACACTTGAAAATGTTTTGAGTCAGAAATGTTGGCACTACTGAACATGATTTGGAGCCGAAAGGGGAAGGTCCAAAAGTTGCGGATTCTGGAGATACGGCTTCTCAAAGTTTTGGGGGTCGGTTCAGGAACGGGTCATTCCCGGGGTCACAGTACCCTGCTTCTTCGCACCCGGGGGTAATTTTGGATGGCGAGACGAATGCCGTACTCAGAATTAGGTAAAAATTTCAAAAAATATATAAATTAGAAAAATAACTTTTTAGAACTTTTTTTTCTGCTCTTAGGAACAAAATGCGGAGTGGCGCGATATCACCATCGTGTAGCCCGTCTTATTCTGCGTCTATAGGCACCGGCCCGGTCCGAAATAAACGTTCTTTAGGCGCTCAGCGTCTAGCTTCACGCAAAAACCCGGACTGTGCGCTGGGGCAAGCGCCGTGCGCGCAACCTGCGTGCGGGGTGCGCGACCACCGCATCGCACTCGTCGCGACGGGACCACCCGTGGTCCACTCGAATGTGTGCGTTTTCAAGGGGGGAAACCCGGAGGCGGATTCCTTTGAAGCCACCCAGAGCACCTAAAGAACGTTTGTTTCGGACCGGGCCGGTGTCATTCGACGCAGAAAAAGACGGGCTACACGATGGTGATAACGCGCCACTCCGCATTTTGTTCCTAAGGGCACAAATTTGAAATTAAAAAATTTAATTTTTTAGTTTATATATTTTTTGAAAATTTTACAAAATTCTGAGTACGGCATTCGTTTCGCCATCCAAAATTACCCCCGCGTGCCAAAAAGCAGGGTCCTGTGACCCTGGGAATAACCCGTTCCAGAACCGACCCCCAAAACTTTCAGACGCCGTATCTCCAGAATCCGCAACTTTTGGACCTTCCCCTTTCGGCTCCAAATCATGTTCAGTAGTGCCAACATTTCTGACTCAAAACATTTTCAAGTGTAAAATTTGGGGTCGGGCCTTTTCACCTTGTTCCTAAAACGGCTCCTGGACTCCGTCTTAATTGCCCCATTTGTGATAGAAAACGTTTGCCTTTTTTTGCTTATCGCGCCAACTGACCACTTGGTCTTGAAATCAGTAAAGCCACAGCGTCGGTCTGGGCGTCGTTTGACCAGTCAGTGATAAACATGAGGACGTTGGGGGTTGGAGAGGTCGGAGCGAGAAAGAGAGAGGGGCCCCGGAGGCAGTGAAAGGGAAGAAAGAGAAACATCACGCAAAATGGAGACAGCCAGACGAACGTGGCTGACGATAGGGCGGTTGGCGGGAGCGAGCGCGCCTGCCGGTGGTCACAAATCTTGGCGCGAAAAGCTGGCTGCCCCGAGGATGCGCAGCACACTTCGCTCTTCGCGTGTGGACTGCCGCCCGAACAGCAGCCCCAAGCCAGCTTCGTCTGTGCCTGGGACTCTTTCGCTCGCGTTGGGTGTCTCGTCGCCCGCCGGCGGCAGCAACAGCAACGCAGCTATACTCCGCGTCGCGCTGCAGCAACCAGCGACGACTCGCGGCCGTTTGCTTGGAGGGTCGGTTTTTTTTCGTTTTCCTGTTCTTCGTCCGAGGGAAGCACACGCACGTGTGTGTGTGCGGATGCCTTGTTCCTTCGCTTTCGAAACGTCGGAAAAGTCTCGCACAACGCAAGTCAAGCCAGGGTCCCTATGTCCCAATGCTCCCTTTCCGACAATTTACCAACCTAATCGCGCCTCAGGGCTCTTTACCTCTACATCCACTTTAGGTGTACCTTTCTGTTTTTTCGCTATTGCCTAATCGATGTATCTTGGCTGTAGACAAGGCTTACCAACCACTCACTCTCGTTGTTCGCGCTCATATTGCATCAGGTCCAACTTCACACGGTAATTTTCAAGGTGTTTTCTTCTTTTTTCGGCTAAATAAATTTTAATTGCCTCTTTCGCGCTTTAAATTTCACAATTCTGCCACCGTGACCACAAAATTACACAAAAACAAATCTTAATAAAAGTACATCCATCTCCATTTCATTATAGTGCAATCCTTTTAAAAATTACTCATTTCGCTGTTTACACAAAATCTGTTATGTTATATGTCTATAATTAGTTCGTAAATAGAACTTTGTAGAATCACGTGCCACAAAACTTTGTCATTTATCTTAAATTGGTTGCGTGGTTAACCAAACTACGATTTCTGCAATTTAATTTTTCATTTGTTCACTCTTTTCTCATGAATTTGTTTATTATTAAAAATTAAAGCCTCTATTTTGTCATAAATAGGTGGAAATAAGTTTTCCGCGCACTTATGAAATTGTCTCGATCGCCGAAACCACACCAAAAGTTTTTTCTCCGTTTGGATGTGGACACCAGAACAATCAACTGCGTTCGTTCAGACGCGTTCATGTTGTATCGATTCCCTCCAACTTTATTCATACTTCCGAATGCATCTTTTTTGTTGTTTTCTGATTCGATTTTGACCACACAGTTTTTTTTGTTTTTATCGTGGTGCACAGTCCATTTGGTTATTTTTTGTTGTCGCAGACGACTGACTTTCCTCCATCAATCGATGAAAGCACCTCGGTTCAAGCAAAACATTGATTGTGAATCACACAACCGAGCCTTTTTCCTTGAAAAAACATTAATCACCCACCGAATAGTGCATTGTCTGCGCATTCAGGCGTCTGTCCCAAAGCGTAGCGGGTGCAGCCGCGCCGGCGCGATATTCCGCCAGTGCCCACCCAGCATGCAACGGATCGCTATCCCCGAAAAGGCTCTTTCCACCCTTTCCGGCGATATTTCAAGTGAGGAAATGCATATCACTGAAGGGACAGTTGCGTTTATGACCGTGCCGCGATGCTTTAAACTGAACATGTCATCCGATATGAGTTCCGATTCCGATAAACGTGCTTACCAACGTTTTGTAAACAACTTTTCACGGGATAATGTTGACACCCTCCCTTTTTCGGTGCATGATTGGCCTCAGCTCATGAAATGCATGACCTCAATGGGTCTGGGCAATGTTTACTTCAGCAGGCATCCTCATCCCAGCCAAACTTGCGGTCACAAAAGGTCACTGACGAACAGGTGAGACTTTTGGCATCACTTTTGTTATCCTTCGTTCAAATTCACAAAAACTGTCGATGATTTTATCGGTTTTTCAAAACAAACATCCACTTTAACTGATCTAAAAAAACTTTCAGGTGATATTGTCTCAGGATACAGCTGGAACCAGTCAACAATGCGACAACGCACTTGGCTCTACCACGACTGATCCCGCGACAACTCAACCTGTGCAACCTGTGTTTTCCTCATCAACTAATCCTGCATTACTTCCTTCTTCTAATCCAGACTCACAACCTCAATCACAGATTCCAATAGACATAACCAATCGCCATAATTCCACCGAAGATGCAGCGGCTACTCGGACGTTTCAAATGAGGCTTCAAGCAAAACCCAATGCTTACAATACTATAATTCACGGCGCTGACATACCAAAGCGATCGGTTTCACGCAAACCTACTGGTCAAAGAAAACCTATTCCAACGTCGAGTGACGCAGCTACGAAATCTAGTCCGCGCAAGCCGAAACCTCGACCTTCGCCCCGGGGCGCAGCGCCGAAACGGCAGCGCAGTGGCACTATAACGGCCAAGAATTCCACACCCTCAACGTCGAAGTCACCGAGTCGACCTCCTGCTACGAAGTTGAAGAAGCCAAATACAGATAAAGATCTTCGGAATCCTCTGTATGTAAGTATTGATCCTGAAAACGGCACCACTGTTCCTGTCCAACAGAAAGCGAAACCAATGCTGCCTCGGAAGGTCTCTGGACACGTGAATCCGGTGCTATCAAAGGCGGTGAACGGCGTCGACGTCATTGACGATACAGCTTCTCCATCAATTTCAAATACGGATACCACAAGTATGGACAACTCTCCGATATCGGTATCAGAGCAATGCGGGTTTTCCGAAGCCACTACCTCTTCGCCGGTGTCCAACTTATCGACTGCCACCCTCACTGAAGACGACAAGGGCGCTGATAAAGAACCTGCGGCGGAATCAGCTGTCTCTAGCGTGCAGTCAGCTGAGGAGCCGATGCAATACGAGGACAATGACACCTTGACGTACGAGAATCATGTGGCAGTGGATATTCCTGCGATGACATCGAGTGTTTTTGATCCAGAAATGCGGTCCATGCCGGATGAACCCGAATCCGCGATGCATGCCGATAACGCGCGTAACTGGCGTGTGCAGAATGCGCTGAGCGTGTTGACGCCGTGTAGCAGTTCCCGTCGCGTTCCGGAACAGCGACCTCGTCAAACTACAGAAGCCGCGGTAGCTCAGCCGTTGGTGAAGGGTCCCAGTGGCGTTGAAACCATCAAGCATTTGATGGCAAGCGTGAATTTTGCCTATGATTGGAGAATTCAAGTGGCTGACAAGGATGCGCATACCGAAGAATATGCCGGTGTCTATGATGAGGTATGTTGTTACTTGATTGCGTTTAACAACACGGTTTCTAAAACAAATCTTTTCAGCCCGTTGACTTCGAACCCGATCCTCCTGGCCTGTACAAACCTGAGACGGATGATGAAGATGAAGACGAAGATGATCTAGATGATTCTGAAGCGACTACTAGAGTTAACTCACGTGCATCCTCCGTCGAAATCCTGGAGCCTGAAGCGTCAGATGATTCATCCGTCGAAATTCTATCAGCCGAAGAAGAGTCTTCATGTGACGAGGAAGTTTGGACGTCCAATGAATCTTCAAGTGACGAGGAATCCGACTCGACACCCTATTGCAGCGACGGAGAATACTCACCGGTCTCCTATCTCAGCGATGGTGATAGTGACGTCCAGTATTTGGGCCCCAGCGACGACAGCGACGATGAGAGCAAAACAGCCGAAAAAGATGGCGAAAAGGCCGCAGACGTGGCCAACAAAGAAGGCGAAATAGCTGCAGACGTAGCCGAAAAAGAAGGCGAAACAGCTGCAGATGTATGCGAAAAAGAAGGCGAAACAGCCGAAGAAGATGGCGAAACGGCCGCAGACGTAACCGAAAAAGAAGGCGAAACGGTCGCAGAAGCAGCTGATAAAGAAGGCAGAACGGCCCCAGACCCGGCCGACGGTGAAACTGCATCGGTCGTCTGTCTTAGCGACGACGAAGAAGAGAAATCCAGCGACGAAGAAGGCGACCTTGCGCTTACACCAGAACAAGTCGCTCAACTCAAGCAACGGTTCAACATCAAGACGCAAGAACAAATCCTTGACAAGATCGCCGAACTTCGCGAGTTGGCGTTGGAAGCTGAAGAACTTCAAAAGGAGGCGGAGGAGCAGAATCGCCAAGTCCAGCTATCGCCCAAAAAGCCTGTCATTCCTCGTCGACAGATGCCAAAGCTGCCCCCGAAATACGTAGGAAAGCCCAAACACAAGAGACCCGCTAACGCCGCTCCTGTGGTCTTCAAGAAGCACATTATCAAGAAGCATCCCATGGAGAGAATCTACGGCGAAAGGATGACTGCCGAAGATCGAGCTTACATGAGGATTCGACGAGTGACGAGGGCTACCTGCCGGAACTACATCAAGCGCTGGATGCCGAATCCGTTTGAAACCGTAAGCGTTAACTGGTTTTTAAGTTTTGTTTAATGGTCAATTTCAGAAATGGTACAAGCACGCCAAACTCATACCGCGCACTGAACCGCAAATGCCAAGACGGGTTGTCATAGGAAATCCTGGCGAGTTGCCGAACTTCCGTCCGATTGCAGATGTCCCTGTCCCGCCCCCACCTAAACAGAGCATTGTCAAACCGTGGAAGGATGCGCTTCCGCCAGGCTACCTAAGGATGGCTGCGAAGTATGAGAAGGCTGTCAATGATGCTCATGTTCGACTGCGAGAAAGGACGGAGGACTTCCACTGGAATGAATACGTAAGTTTTTTGAGGTCGACAAATGATATCATTACATAACTTCTCTTGCAGACTAGAACCGCCTTACGCAAATACGACGTCTTCTGGAAACACCTTGTGATTCGACGCCGCCCCATGAAATCTGTTTATGATCGCATGACGCGAAGACAGATTATCAACGAGCATCGTGAAGAGCTTCGAATTCAGCAACGAGCCAACTACGTCATGAACTACTTCAGGAAGCTTCGCGAAGTGCGCATCGAGAGGATTCAGACGTTCTTGCGGAAGCAGAAAAAGCTCTATCTGAACGAAAAGTTGAACGCGTCTAGGCGGAAGTATAAGAAGACATTCTGGCGGCGTTATCTCCATCGACGCATGTGGCGCACTGAACCTGTTGCTCGATTCAAGGCGTTCATGATGACCATCGCGCCGGCCAATGTTGTGGAGGAAGATTGGGACGAAAAGCAATTGTGCTTGAGCCCTACTAAAAAGAAGAAGGTTGCTGCTGTTGTTGAGAATGCAGAAGAAGCCCCCACGGAAGAAGTTTCGAATCCACCAAAGAAGAAGGGCTCTACTGTTACCAGGCATCCCCGTAAGAAGGGTGGTAAGAAGCCAGCTGCTTCGCGGAATTCGACTACTGAGTCGCGTGAACAGTCGATTGTGGCCCCATCGACGACTATGGAACGTGAATCCACCGTTCCTTCGGCTTCAGATGCGCCTGCTCCGTAAGTTTGATTCATCATGCCTTAAGATTGTTTTTACCAAAAAACTTACAGAAAGCGTGCTCGAAAATCGCAACCGGTACCAGAAAATCTCGTCCTACACCGTGTTATTCCCGGCCTCTCCTCGCAGCTCGCCAACAATACTCTGCCAACGGAAACTGCCTCGGTGGTATCGGAAACTGTTCCATCTGATGTTGAAAAACGCTATCCTGCGAGAAGTCGAACTATGAAGAAGCTAACCTATCCCAGCGAAGAAGATGCTCAAATCGTGAAGGCACCAACCCCTACAAAGCCGCCTACCCCTATCTTTGTCACGCCTCCTCCGCTGGAAGACATCTCTACGGACAACATCCTGCCGACCTCTAAACGCTCGGTGGCACGCGTAACCCGATCGATGCTTCAGAATTCTGAGGCATCCAGTGGGGCGAATACTCCGAGCCAGGCCCTGCCAACGAGTGCTGATGCCTCCGAATCTGTCAACGCTAAGCCAGATTGGCTGACCGAGTCAGCGTTGCTAGACTCAGCAGACACTACTCCTGTAAAGCTAGTATCCGAGGGCGAGGAAAACGTTGCTGTGTCGACAGCCACAAGGGCCATGCTGCAGAATCCCACTTCCGTGGAATCGGAACCCCAATGTAAAGAGACGGTCGTTGAGCCACCAAAGACGTTGTATCCGTGTTTGAAGTCGGTGGTCGCAGTAAAGCCTCGATTGCCACCCATGTTGCCGCAAGTAAAACCTGTCCAGAAAGCAGTTCCGATTCAACCTACAGGTCAACCGAAGCCAGCGGCTACTGTCTCAGCTAATAAGCCACGCAATCCATCTCTGTATGCGGTGAAGGCCAAAAAACCGTCTATTTTAGCTCGAACGTCGCTTCCAACTAAGCCAGCAAACAATCCTACTGCTCCAGTTCAAGCTCTAACGACGACAGCCAATCTAACTCCAGCTGTTAACGGCGTTCCGAATGAAGCCAGTGGACAAGATGCAGCGACGGTCCCTGATCAATCGCCAATGAAGACTGTCAGGCCAATGCCGATTGTCAAGGACAAAACAGCCAGCCAGACGCCTTCTACAAAGCTACCGGGACAGAAACCTGCTATCAAAAAGCTAAAGAAGAAGGTCCAACATCCTCCTGCGGTTAACGGTGAACCGTCGTCCCTACCAGTACAGAAGCCGGCTGTTAAACAACTGAAGAGGAAGATCCAGCCTACTCTTGCGGTTAACGGCGAACCATCAGCCTCAACGACGCAGCTGCCTCAAAGCAACGGATCACCAACTAAACACGAAACGACGGTTCCTACTGCAATCCCAATGCCGGTCAGCAATGCGGTTTCTATCGTCCCCGATGAACCTAAAGATGTTGTGCCGCTTCCGAGCACCGAGGCTACTGCTACCGTGCAAGATGAGCTTCCAACCGCTAATGAACCCCCAAAGCTAATGGTCACTGGCATTCCGACCCTGTTAACTTTGCCAGCAGGTTGTACAACTTCGTCTGAAGTGTACATGATGAAACTGTTCGAAGACTTGTTGACGGAATTTACCCAAGACGGTGTGCAAAAGAGTCCAGATCTCGTCACGAAGCATCTCGAATCCGTCATGATCACCTTTGGCAACGAAGTCACTTCTCTGCATTACTTAAAACTCCGGCAATCGATCACAACAGATTGGATGAAGATCAAATACCCTCTCGATTTCCGTGTCACCCAAGAAGAGATTGAAACTGGCATTGTCTTGAGTGTGGAGGAAGCCCAGAATGCGGTCAACTATATTTGTGCCCTGAATGGTTCTAATCTTCCAACTGCACATACGAAATACCAAGAACTTCGCGACAAGTATAAGACTGACTGGAAACGTGTCACTTTTCCGCCGCCAGAGTACTTTGATAAGAATTTGCCCGGTTCAAGCAGCGGTTTCGCTGGATATGCTTCCGTCCGAACCCAGTATTCCACGCCGGTAAAGAATGGTCAAAATGCTCTGTCAGCGAGCAACTCTTCGAATAATAGCCCTCATACGTAAGTTGGTCTTTACGCGTGAAATTATATATAATAAAACGTTGACCTTTTCAGTGAGGCTTACAAACGGAACCTCCGAGTCATAGTACCGACACCACCAAAGAAACAACGAGTTGACGCCGCTCCTGCCGAAGCACAAAAGACATACAACCAAGCTATTGCCGACCTTCGCAACGCGGTGTTCAATGAAAAGAAGTAGATGTAAGAAAGGAAGAGAGGAAGAAATTTATTATTTTAATTCTTAACATTGTTTATTGTTCATGTTGACCATTTAGATCTAATTCCCACCTAGTTTATTTTAATATTTTCACTTTTTCATTTGTTTGATATTATCACTTTTTTAATTTTACAAGTCAATTGCTACCTGAAAGCATCGATACGGGAGTCACTATACAGACAGGGTATTTTTGTAGCGCATTATAATTTTGTGTTATCTATCATAGCTGAACTCATTTTAACTTATGCGTGTATTATAACTTTTGTTGATTTGCAAGTGTTTAACGAAATGAAAGAAAAAATAAGTTTGGAGGAGGAGAACGGGGCTAACGGAGACGGTGGTGGAGAGATTGGAAATGTGAAAAGTGGATGGGTAGTGAAGAGATATGTTTTTAGAGAAATTTAGAATTCGAGAGAGAAAGATCGGGATAAAATATATATAACGAAAGGAAAGACAGAAAAATGTAAACCAACCACATGGAGAGCTGTTTTGTACAAATGTATCGAAATGAAGACGACTTACTGGACCCAGAGCTGCTGTCGATAAGGCCAAATCTGAAATTATTATAAAATTAGTTAGTCCAATTTCTTGAAACAGATAATCTCTCCGGCTGATTTCGTCCAAAAGAAAAGGTGCAAGGAAAAACTTTCCCGGTAAGAGCACCCAATGCGCTCGCTCGCGAGCTCGGGCAGTCCGCCGCTGGCCGTTTAGTCGAGTCAACACGAAAAAAGCAGAAAGCACAGCCAGCGGTTTTCGATTTGTTTCGTTCTGCCAACAAATGCTCCAGCACTAACGCCCCTTGGGTTTTGCATATTTTTTTCGGCTGTTCCGTCTATCTAGTTCACGTACTTGTTTACCTTGTCGACCCACGTCTAACCGTTTATTCGGATGTGAATGACGTGTTAGTGACAGTCCAATATGGCGTCCAAGTTGCGCGGCAGTCGTCTGGAAACAGAAATCGACAAATGCCGGGGCGAGTGCAACTGGACACGCTTAAGCGAGCACCTTCCGTCGATTCGATCCAAGTCCGGAGGCGTCGAGAAGCTGATGCATCTGATTGAAGGCGAGCTATCGTTGGAGACGTTTTTGGAGAAGTATGCGAGTACTCGAGGTGGGTGGCTTGACTTTTTTGGTCTTTTTATATATAAAAAGTGTAAAATGTTGCAGAAACAAGCAAACCCCGAACGAATCATCGCGAATACCTCCGCCGGGCCGAAGGAGAACTCCGAAATGCCATCACAAACAACCCCAATGAGCCGACTATCGTCATGGAGGCGTACTTGCTGTTGGCCAAGTTGTACTACTTTTGTGGAGGGTTCAGTGAGTGCTTGTCCAGCATTGAGCGATCTCAAGTTGATAAGGCTTCGACTCAATTTGCGAGTTTGAGGTCTTTGAAGCTTGTTGCCGAGGGCTATGCGATCAAAGGTTTGTTTTTGGATATCCATTTTGTCGATATATCCCTCTTTTTAGGCCTCGCCTTCGAACAGACCCTCCCAAAAGACTCGAAAGACAACCTCATCAATACCCGTGTCATCAGCTGCTTCGAGAAGAGTGCCGAGCTGTTTTTATCCTACATCAGCGAGTTGGAACGTGCTAGTAGCGAGAATACTCGTATGTTTATTTGACTTTTTCCCCAAAATATGAATCATACCCTTTTTAGGAGCCTCGAGCGTCCCGACCGGCTCTTCCGGAAACCATGCACCCAGCAAAATCGGCGTTCTCAAAGGAAGTGAACTCCTCGAAACCGTCCTCGAACGTGTCGCATATCTCGCCCTCCGTCGAAACAACAATGAACGTCGTTGGGCCGCTGAAGGCATCGAATGGTATCGACGTATCGCGACCATCTTGTGCGACAAGATAATCGTTGTTCGACTTCAACAGCGGATTACTCGTCAATTGGCCGAAATTCTCCTCAGAGGGATGATAGACGTCGGCTACGATTCGAAAGCCATAAACTTGAAATCAGAAAGCCTGCGATTCTACACCGGCTCCCACAAAAACTACTTCTCGCCATCTTCTCGTCAGGAAGAAGTCATTTTGCTGCTGCTTATCAGTGAGCTCCTCGCCTTCAAAAATATCAAATCTACCGGTAACGATGACGATGCCTTTGATCGGATTCGCGCCATGCATACGCTTCGGTCTGTTCATAATCTTCTGGCTGTTGTAAGTTTTGTCAATTGGCATACTGTAGCTTCTAAGTAATGTTGTTTCAGTCGTTATCGAACATCCGTCAATACAACATGCTGTCGATGGTGTATGAACGTGCAATGAAATACGCGAGCAAGGACAGATTCCTGTGGTTCCAGTTCGGTCTGTCTCTGACGTGCGCCGGAAAGCTGACGCGAGCTACCAAGTCGTTGGAACACTGCGTCAAATTGGAAGCTGAAGACAAATACGAGGTGACTGAACATATGATGATTGCCAAAATCAACACGGAATCTCTGGGTGACTACGATCTGGCGATGGAGCACGCTTCTTTGGCGCTGTCGCTGTGCAAGAATAACTTTTTGAGCAGTCGGTGTATGCTGATGTATGCCATTGCTTTCAGGTTTGTTAGAGTTTTCACTGATAAGCTTTCAAAAAGTTTATTTCAGTGAGAAACTGGCATCTGTGTCTTCCTTCGAGACCTGCAAAGTGCTCATGGGTGAATCACTCCGTAACTTTGAGAAAGCCATCGACCTCGATCCTCATGATGAACTGGCTCACTTCTTCACCGCTTTGGAATACGCTAGATGTAAGCTTTCACTATTTTTAAACCACATTTCAACTGAATCTTTCAGGCCGCGACATCGAACGCGCTCTCGAGCATTGCCAACGCTCCCTCGACATCAACGAAGAACAACCTTCCGCAATAATGTTGATGGCGATGCTCTTCTCCGCCCGTCGCGACTACAAAAGCGCCCTCACCCTTGTTCAGACTGCATTGGACGATTTGCCGAACCATTACGGTCTGCTCGTCCTGAAGCTGAAACTCGACGCAAAGTATGGCCGGATGGATGAAGTCCTGATCACCTCGAAGCACCTTCTCAGTTTCTGGCGCCGCCTTCCGATCACCTACAACAATGTCATTTCCGACGATGGCGAAGTCGAGTACAGCCGCATGAATGGTTTGGCATCTGAGAAGCCGACCGAAGCCACGCTCAGCTCCAAAAACAATGCGAGTATGTTCGCTGTCAGTAGCAAAGACGCCCTCGCACCTGTGACGCCGATCTTCACGGCTCCGTTAGGCATTTCGGCGGCCTCACATGTGTCGTTAAACAATAGTAATCTTGACATAACTGATAATGTGTCCGTTTTGGCCTCAACGGCGGCAAATCTGTCCGAATACGGTGGTGCTACTTCGACTATCTCCGGTTCCCTTGGCATTCTATCCAGTGGCAGTGCTGTCTGCAGCGTAACTTCGGCGTTCCGCATCCAGGCTAATGTTTGGGTCGAATTGGCCGAATTCTTCATCGAACTCGACCGTGCCCACGATCTGCAGACCTGTGTCGAAGAAGCGTGCAGCATCTTCCCCCACTCCCATGAAGCCCTTTACCTCAAAGGCCGACTGTTTTTCATCCGTTCAAACAAGTCGGAACAACCCTCGCTCAAAACTTCCTATCGTGCTGAAGCCAAGTCGTGTCTTCTGGCGGCACTGTCCATTCTGCCGAATCACCTTCCGTCCCTGCAGTGCCTCGCTTCGTTGTATCACGCTGAGAATAACTTGGTTCTTGCTGAGAAGATGATAAGGTTGGTTTACGTCATTCAAGGAATCCATCTAAAGGCTACTTTCCAGGGACATTATCAACGTCGACCCCCTCCATCACATGCAATGGCACGAACTCGGCCGCATTCTCGCAAGTCAGGGTCGCTACGAAGAAGCGCAGGAGTGCTTCGAAACCGCCGGTGTGCTCGAGTCCACGACACCCATCATCCCCTTCACTGTCATTCCGAGACTCCTGAAGTCTAATAACTTTTGAATCTTATTTATAGCAGCTAATTTGTAGAAAGTATGTTTGTACGGTTTTTATAGATATTGTCACTTTTTCAATTTTGCAGAGAATAAAAGTTTATTTTAAACCTTATCCCATGTCAAACTTAAGTAAACATCACAATTGAAAAAAGACGGTTTATTTAGTACAAAAACGTTAAAAAATGGTTGACTAAAATGCGTTCAAAGGTTAAAAAATGGCCACGGAGATCTCAATACTGGGCATAAAAGTTCGTCATTGGACTTTAATACTGACTGCGTTATTATCTTTTTTGACGTATTTCGGCTTGGGCTTGTTAGCGAAGAGCATGTCACGGGAGTAGTAGAATCCACGGTTGACCCAGTGCCCGTAAACAGCAAACGCGGCAGCCTCGGCTTCGTGGCGAATTTCGGGGAAGCGGAAGGGTCGCTTTCGGAGGTCGTGGCGGTCGAACGATTGGAGCTTCATGTCCTTGAAGTTACGCAACCTGTAGAGGAAGCTGCACGTATTGAAAACCCGTTTGTACAAGGCACGGTAGCGCTTCTTCGAGATCTCAGCCGCTTCAATGGCCTTTTGGAGCTGTTCCTTGGTGGCTGTGCCGACGGTGAACCATCTGTGGAGGAGGCAATCAGCGGCTTTGGCTCGTTTGTCGACGTCGACGGTGAGAAGGCCGCGGATCTGGAAGGTTGTAATTGTAAAGATATGGTAAAGGTAAAGTCAAAAGCTTACCAAATCCTTGGCATCTTCGGAAACACTTTCCCATTGCTCGCGAGGGAAGTCAAACCGGCCTTCCTGAATAAGTCGCATCATCCGTAATTGCTGTCGATGGTAGAAGGGTGCATACCCGGCCAATCTGAAATCAATTAGGGTTACTGTCAGTTCAAAAAGTCAACTTCAACTTACAAAGTATACATAATCACACCCAGAGCCCAGTTATCCACCTCGAAACTGTACCCTCTCGCATCCTCCCACATTTGACATTTGAGTGTTTCCGGGGCCAAGTACCCAGGGGTCCCAAACAACTCCTTCAACATCTGTCCCGGTTCGAGCTGCTTCGCGAAGCCAAAATCGCTAATCACAATTCGTTGTTCATCGATGCACAGGATATTCTCCAGCTTCAAATCGCGATGAACAATGTGCTTGGCATGCATGTAGCTAACACCATCAAAGAGCTGCTTCATGACAAGACGGGTCTTCTTTTCGCTGAAGGTTACCGACCGATTCAGCAGATCGAAAAGCTCGCCCTTCGGTGCCATCTCGAAAACAGCGAAATGGAAGGTCGGGGTCATGAAGAAGTCGTGTATGGCAATGATGGACGGATGACCGACCAGGAGCCGCAGCAAGCGAATTTCCGAAAGCGTTTCTTCGCGCAATCTCTCGGCATCCTGCTCGGTTTGACGCTCCGTACTGACGTCAACGATTTTGACTGCGAAGAACTGACCCGTGCTCTTCTCGACGCATTTACGAACGGTGGAAGCGAGGCCACGGCCAAGGATTTCCCGGGCTTCATAGGATTGGTAGAAGCCATTCGTCAAGTCGTTTTGCATCGATCGATCGTCTGGAAAACACAAATTGAGTCAACATCGTCAAAAAGTATATATAAAATTTACCATTGTTGTCCTGCTCCTCATCCGAATCGTATTGCGGATTGGATATGGTCATGATCGATGCTGAAAAGTGGTACAATTAAGCAATTATGAAGTAATATATGTCAATTAACATGGACGCCATTTGAAAACGCGCAAAAATCCAACATAATAACAAATTCTAGTCACAGACGTGACCACTTTGCCTGTGGCCATCGCACCCGTCGACAACTGCTCGTCTTCTGCGGTGTCGCAGCCTAGACGTTTGTCCGACAAGCGAGTTCACGTCTCTTTTGTTTGATTCGTCCATGTCGATTTTTCGTCCTGTTGAGTCCAAAGTCCAGCATGTTTCAAGTCCTTTGGCAAAGTGCGACCAGCCTGCACGGGTGGAAAAAGGAAAATCTGTGTTGAAAGAACAAACTCGAGGAAACCATTCAACCAAAATGGCTTCCGACGACTTCTTCGGCATCCAATATCAACCGTCCACGGCTACAGGGACACCCACCACTGAGAAGCAACTATCCAAGCCAGAAGAAGGACGTCTCCCCCTGGAAAAGCAGTCAGGAACCGAGTTTTTGGATTCGGCGTTCTTTCCGGAAATTGCGGGCCGTTCGCTCGAGGAAATTGCTGGAAATACTGCTCAGAATGTTGTCGAACCTGATGACCCGTATGCAGATTACTTCAAGAAGACAGAGTGAGTCGTTTTTCAACATATTTATATATAAATTTTCATTTTTAGCGGCCCTCCTCGCCAACAGAAGCACATCCCCACCAGCGAGAATGCTTCTCCTTCGCTGATAGATTCTGACGATCCGTATGCTGACTACTTTACCAAGACTGAGTAGGTTGAACTTTCCTTTATATCAAAACATTCAAATTATATATTTTCAGCAGCCCTATCAAGCCCAAAGCACCCAAAATCCCTAGCAATGTCAATGAAAACCTCACCGAGCCCCGCAACATCGGCCAGAAGCGAGTCCCCATCATCCGTGCCGTTCAGCTCGAGTACGCCCCCATCACTGGCTTGGATTCTATTACAGCTATGATTGAGCCTGTTTGGAAGTACACTCCTTCCCAGTTGATCAACATGATGGCCGAGCGCGTCGTTTACGAGAATGGTATGTCTTTCTCGCGCTTCACTGTTGCAATCTAATTTTCTTTTGCTTCAGATGAGCTCATTGCTTTCGACAAGCCCTACCAAATGGCCTATTCCGGATCTAAGAAGACACAAGCCCAAGTTGACCGAATTCTACAGGATCTCAAAAAGGTCGTCGCCCCCAATGCAGAGCGCCTCTATCTCGTCCGGGCCCTCGATAAGGCCTCCACCGGCATACTTCTCTTCGCGAAAACTGTCGAAGCTCAAAAGAGGTACCTTGCGATGATGTCCGATGGCAAGCTTAACTTCGAATACCGTACCATCGTCAAGGGTGTCCCAAAGGAGCGCAATGCCGTCATCTCAATCCCTCTTTGGAAGCATCTGAAAGGTCAGGATTTCGAAATGCGGCCCCTGATCGACGATCATCCGAGAAAGGAGCGTATCTTCTATCGGTCGACTGAATACGATGTTCTCACTAGGAATACTGAACTGGCATGTTCGTACTTGCGTGTTACTCCGACGAAAGGTAGAGTTTTTGCGATTTGTCAAAACTGCATGCTGATAATGAGTCTTTTCAGAAGTCCCCCATCAAGTCCGTTCCCATCTTGGCTTCGGTATCGGCTGTCCCATCCTCGGCGATCACAAGTACAACAAGTTTGGTACTCGACTCCCCCAGAAGTTATCCGATGGCATCCTCAAGCAGCTTGAGATCAAAAAGAATGAAACCAAAAAGTTGCCGTTCTTCCTCCACTGCCGCCAGGTTGACATCCCGTTGAACGCCTCTGGACAGCGCTTCGCAACGGTGAAGGCCCCGACGCCTGAGTTCTTCCAATTCGTTCTTCGACGTCTGTCTCTCCTTCGAAAATAGGCTTTGTACTTGTTTTGTTGTTTGTTGCATAGTAAATAGGTTGTTTTGCGCGCGTTTGTATGGATCTGTGGTGCGTTTGATCGCTTTGTTACTTGTTGTTTGGTTCTCCAAAAGGATTACAAACGCGTTGAGTTTGCAGGATGCCCCGTGATAACAAGAAACCTTCGATGAACACCATGTCCAATCTTCCTTGCAATGCTGATGACGCCTCTGGATCGGAATCTGAGGATGAGAAGTTCAGCGGTGAAAAGGTCACAGAAAGGCAAGTTGCTCTGCATTTGCCTTCTGCGCATCTCGCTGAACGCTTCTCGCGTCATGTCGGAATCTGCGAGCGAAGCATGTGGGAACTCAGCACCCTCGGTGGAGCTTTCGCTTCAATGAGTGGTTATGCCTCCAAATGGGTAGGTTCAATTTGATCAAACTGTTGCTTTATTTTCTTAATTTGACCCTTTTCAGGCCAATCACCTCCTCAAAGTGTCCACATTTCAACTGATGATCGCCCGGAAACTGCAGAACGAACTCTACGAAAGCCGTGCCCGTATCTTCCTTGCCAATGCTTTTGCCAGCAATGGTCACTTTGATAAAGCCAAGGAAATAATCACGTAAGTTTTCTGTTTGACCTCCATTTGCTTTCAATGAAACTGTATCTTTTTCAGGAAAGAGCTCGCTTACGTCAAGTCCGATCTCAAGGACGAGACCATCATCAAAGTAGCCACGGCGATGAATACTCGCATCAAGTCCATGGAGAAGAAGGCGATCAAGGATTCCTAATTTCATCTTCGGGTTGTACATTTGAACAAGTTTATATTTTTTTTAAGCTGTTTAAATTTTAAATAAAATAATATTTTTTTTATAAAAAATGAGTCACTATGAAAACTGTTCAAGGTACGGTGCATTCAACTGTCAAACTGCTCTGTAATTTTTTTGAAGATTGTTCATTTTGAGAGCTCTCAGCAAGGCGGAGAAGCGACGATGAAAACTATTTCGGCAAAATTGACAAAATCGAAAGTGACTTTGCTTCATCACGATAGGAAGATCTTTGTTGCTTTGAGTTGGTTCAATGAATGGAAAACTGTTGGTCATTGAGTCACAGGTCTTTGTGGGAGCGGGGGAAGGCAAACTGTTTCGATATAGGTCACAAATATGATCAATCACGCCTCAGATTTGAGTTTCAATCCCTTTGTCGTCTTTACAAATGATGAAAAATGTGAAAATCAGAAAGGGATTTAAACCCTAAACCCGGGCAAGTGTAAAATTTGAAACTGTGAAACCTACTTTATATATTCCGTGACAAAATAAAATCATTTTCGACGAAAACCCAGGCGTAATGTTCGAGAGATGCAATCCCGGTGATTAATCAACTGCAAATAACCGTAGATCCATCTCACGAACAACTACACCGAGGCAGAAACCACAACGGCTTCGGTTCAGCGATATATATGACGGCAGCGATGAAAGCTCAGGCACGGGGCGTGAAAAGTGAATCAGAGTTATTAAACCTTCATAAATTACTCATTATCCGCTTTTCATGCCCTAGAGCCTGGCTCATACCACAAGGAGTTGATGACATACAAGATTCATGACCATTGAAATCGTTTATGTTGAAAAAACTGTGAAAAACGACGAAAATCGGAGCGATTTTAGGATCTCTTCCTCCGCTCGCTCAACCGACTGATGGGAGCGCGCAGTTCTTGTCCGCGGACTACCGCAGCCTGCGTGATCGCGGCGGGACCAGGGATACAGTCAGCCGATCGCGCAGTGACTCTCTCTGCTCGGTTTGCTGACACTCTCTCCCTCTTTTCGACAATTTTTTTCCAAATTCTTCTCCCGTTTCCCTTTTTCGGACGGTTTCTTCTGTTGTATCAAACTGGACTTGTGGCAGTACATGACTTCCTATGTTACGTCATGGATTTTCGTGTGAAATCGCTGTGTTTGAGGGTCAGTCAGCCTGGCGTAGGGTTATTAGGTGTTGGGAGTCATTTTCTATTATCGATAAATGGGGTCTCAGACATCTAACGAATCCTATGCCTGAGCTTTTGTCCCCCAACTCAGCATTGTCATCACGTCTGTACTTCATGCTTTGGGTGATATTGCCGCTGATTTGAGCCGTTGGGCTTTCACCCAGGTTTTAGGATTTGGAAGATGCGTCTACGTTCATTTGCAAGTGTAAATCACGCGGATAGCATATTTCAAGCCCTATGCCTGGGGTTCATCTTGCTGTCAGCGTTGTTTTTGTCGCGGAATATATATAAAGGTTGGTTTGGATTTTACACTTTTTATATTTGCCTGCCCTGGTTTAGGGTTAGGATCCCTTTCTTTTTTTGGCAACGTTGTCGATCTGCCAAAAGAAGAAAGGGGTTATAACTTGAATCTGAGGTGTTTATCATCATGATTATATATACTTTTGTGTCGAAAATGCTTGTATTCCTCCCACATATGATTCTCCATCTTGCCATAATAAAGTGAAACTTACTGAATGCACTGTGACCGAATAGAAACAACATTGAAAAAAGCATAGGAGCAATGTACGAAAGACGAAAATCCAGCCATTATCGAATTGCAAAATGAGTGAAGACTCGTCTTTCAAACACATACACCTTGGCAGAAACGACATCAGTTTCGGTTCAGCTGAAAAGAAAGAACTGGAAACGAAATAAGGAAAACGTCAGCATTGCGGCCAGAGGACATTACAGTATACAAACACTTCCGCCAGTCTGCCTGGCAAGTCGAGCGAATGAGTCGCGAAGAGGCGATTTCAACATACGCGATTGCGCAATCGCAGCGCGCTGCCAGTGGCTGTGTGCGATCGCGACCGCTGTGTCCTTGCATGCAGCGCTGCCCCCGGCTGCGGCTCTGTGTCTTGGTACGATAGTCATGATGCAGTGGGCGTGGCATGTCCCTGCAGCACTTGCTGTCATCAAGCCCTTGGCCAGGTTGCTTCAGTCAGTCTTTTTTTGGAGGGAGTTTGCGGTGCTTCTTGACTGCCGCAGTGAACAAGTTGGCTGGCCGTGTTGCAGTTTGACGACGGTCCAGAAAGTTCTGCGTGCTGGTTTGCCGTGCCCCATCCCATATCTGGCGCTGTCGTGCAGTGCTTTCGATCACTGCTGCCCTCTTCCACAAAGCCCTTCCCTTCCCTTCGGCGTTCTGGACCTTTCTGATTGCGAAACACTTGAAGTCGGTGCCTGGCCCGATCTCGCTATCGATTTTCACCCTCCCTCTTCTTCCTTGCTGCCACGTTTTGCGCGCGCATTTTCCTCTCTTCTTGACGGCCGCGGTCAACGAGGTGCAGTCGTGACAGTTTTTTTTCGCGCTGTGGCACCGCGCCCTCTTTCGAAACTGTCAGGATTTCATGTGGCTGATCCGACTGTGCTTCTCCGACCTTTTTCTAGAATGATAATCATTCTACGATACGCTATTCGCCGAGAAGAAGGCTGTCTTCGAGGTTTTCGCAAACTTCTTTCCCCCCATCACCTTTCAGTGATCTGAAAACTCCTTTTCGCGACGTGCCGCTGGCGATGGACTGATTGCCACACGGCCTGCTTTGCGCCGTCATTCAGGAATTGGCCTGCTTGTTCCACCCAGTTTTGGCGCGCATTTTCCTCTCTTCTTGACGGCCGCGGTCAACGAGGTGCAGTCGTCTGACAGTTTTCTTTCACAAATTCGCACCGCACTCTCTTTCGAAACTGTTAGGATTTCATGTGGATGATTTGACCGTGCTTTTCGATCCTTTTCTAACTTAGTTATCATTCTGCGGTACGGTATTCACCGATAAAAAGGCAGTCTTCAAGTTTTTCGCAATCTTTTTTTCCGAAAATCCGGTCTTCGCGACGCGCCGCTGGCGATAGGCTGATTGTCATGTCATCCCTTGCGCCGTCATTGCCTTGGTCTGTTTGTTCCAGCCAGTTTTGGCGCGCTTTTTCTGTGCTTCCCGATGGCCGCGATCGCCAAGTTTGGCCAAGTCGGCTGACCGCGCGTTGTGGCTTGTCATTTTTTGCCAAACTTTAGAACTTCCTTCGCCCTGTTCTCTGTTTCTTGCATATCCGCCGTCTGAATAACTGGGTCGTCTTCACAAAGGCTACTTTCGCCTCACTTTGTCACGATAGCCCCTTTTTGCGGCCTAAAAGCCATTTTCCGCGAAACGTTGCCGATGCCCTCATAGTTCGACCGCATCTTACAGTGTCCTCTTTTAGTCTCTTTTGATTTACTTACAGTTTCATGTCATGTTTCAGTGTAAGTAACCCATTAACCACCATGCCGATTCCGACCACCTCGCTCCGGATCCATCTCCTCGACGAGCTCATGAGCACCATTCCTGGCGAGCGCATCGAGGTCCGCAAGGTTTCTCTGGTCCCGCGATGGAATTGCCGATATGAGTTCACGAACGTTCTCAGCGCCGTCCTTCTCCGTAACATCATGATGTGTGGCAAGGAACCGGCGATGGCTCTGCTTCGGATGATTCGCAATGACGAGTACGACACCATCAACGCATGCCACTATGCCGTCGGCGCTGATTACCACTTCCTGATCAGCAGCAAGTAAGTTTTCTCGATTTTCATTGTGCAACATGTATAAACTTGAATTTCAGGCGCAAGAACCGCATGCTCGAACAAACGACCTGGGAAAGCGTCCCCAAGCTTCTCTTCGTCATGGGTCTGTACCTGAAGCGTCTGGAGTGGGAAGTCCGCGTCGTCGACTGGTTGAATGGCCTTTTCGATGCGTTGAAGGTCAATCAGTGTAAGTTTATCATTCACTTTTCCTTTCACGTTTTCATGTCCTTCTGATCATTTCAGGCCTGGAATACATGCACGAAAGTGCTGGTATCGCGATCAGGGCCTACGGGATGCGCCATTACTGGTACCCGGAGATCAAATCCGATTTCTTCCTCGTAGCCTATTGGAAGCCGGAGATTATTGATGCCCTCGCCTGCTCGGCCATCAAGAAGTTTTCCCTCCGATTGAGCCATATCCCGCGGGATGCCATTGAATGGGAGCCCATCTCGAAGCTGTTCATCTTGGAATACGTTATCGAGAATACCATGCGGGGCTTTGATGGGTTCTCCATCGACTACGACGTCCTCGACTACATGTAAGTTAGCTTTCGATGGTTTTACAGTAATCTGAACTCAAAAAACTTCTTTTCAGGCCGGATCGAAGCTTGTTCGAGATCTTCCGCTGCGCCGCGCCCATCCATGCCTTCATCGCGAGCCAGATGATCGCCAAGCACCTCTTCCTCAAGACCTTCAACCTTGACTTCGTCACCTTGCCAGTCCAGGACACCAATTGTGCCTTCAGCCGGCTCTTCCGCCTTATGAAGTCGTACTACGATGAGTTCTGCGACCGCATCCTGAGGCACCCCGGCGAAGAAGTCAACATCCGTCTGTACATGTACAACATGCACGAGGTTTCCCACGATCACCGCCGGGTCATGATGGTGAATGAAGTCATGGCCGAACTCGAGGAAATGTGCGGATACATGACCTGGCGCTACGTACAGCACCGCCGCGAACGCCACATCAAGGGCCGCTTTGTCCAGCAGCTCGCCCCCGGCAAGAGCATCACCATGGTCCTGGATATCGAGTGCGTCCCGGTGCACTGAGTTCCCGAGTCCTCATCTTTCAGACTCATGTTTTCATTTCCCAAGTTTTCACTTTTTTAAACTTGTTTTGTTATAATTTTTGTTCTCTAGCCCGCACCGAGAACTTGTCTCGTAATGCCGGTTTTTGTTTGTTGTAATAATTCTGCCGATTTTGACATTTGCGGCTTTTCTTCACTTTCTCCAGTTAGACACTTTTTGTTGGTTTTTAACTTTTCGATAATAATAATAAAACTTAATAAAGAGAACACAAAACTTGTTTCTTGGGTTTGAATCATTTGAACATCCAATTCGTAATCTATTTTATTACACAGAAATAAATTAATATTAAGCACAGGCATAAATAGTTAATGTAGCCAATCATTACAAAAAGAAAGATTTACAATGACTATATTGTTACAAAGTAAGCGAATTCATATTTAGAAAAAGTATAGCTTGAATGCTTGGGATGCAGGACTTCACTGAGCCAGAATTGTCTGGTAAACCTCATTCAGATTGGCGATGGCAGTCAGGTGACGCGATTTGAGCGAGAGCTGAAATATGTTAGAGATTAGAAATGCCAAAACAGTGGAAAAAGTCAGCTTACCGTGATCGTGGATTGTCCCTGGGACATTTTCAGCTCGGACAAGATGAAAATGTTGTTCGTGTACTTGATGGAGTGGTACAGCAGCTCCTGGCCATCGACATTGCGGCGGGCGACCACTTTGAAACCCCTTTTTATTGCTGACCAATGGGGCAGCTTTGTGGACGAAATGAACGAAAAAATAATAGATCACCTGATGATCGGAATGGGGTAAGTTATTAGCCTTGTTGCTCTGCGTAATATCAATTTGATCGTCCAGAAGCGGTAAGTAGGCCTTATATATCTATTGAAACAGTTTCTTATATCAATGTTTGCAGTCCCGACGTTCTCAAACAAGAAATGAAAGTCTTCTTCGTCAAGTACAATGACCCCATCTACGTCAAGATGGAGAAACTCGACATTATGATCCGTCTCGCCCAGCAGAACAACATCAGCCAAGTCCTTTCCGAACTCAAGGAATACGCCGCTGAAGTCGATGTTGATTTCGTTCGCAAGGCTGTCCGTGCCATTGGCCGTTGCGCCATCAAAGTCGAGCAATCTTCCGAGAAGTGCGTTGCCACGTTGTTAGACCTCATCCAAACCAAGGTCAATTACGTCGTTCAAGAAGCCGTTGTTGTCATCAAGGACATCTTCCGCATCCCAAAACCCCCAAAATCCCTAGCAATGTCAATGAAGAGCTCACCGAGCCTCGCAATATCGGTCAGAAGCGAGTTCCCATCATTCGTGCCGTTCAGCTTGAGTACGCCCCTATCACTGGCTTGGATTCTATTACGGCTATGATTGAGCCTGTTTGGAAGTACACTCCTTCGCAGTTGATCAACATGATGGCCGAGCGCGTCGTTTACGAAAATGGTCTGTCTTTCTCGTCCTTTATTGTTTCAATGTAACTTTGGTTATTTTCAGATGAGCTTATTGCCTTTGACAAGCCTTACCAAATGGCCTATTCCGGAGCTAAGAAGACACAAGCCCAAGTTGACCGAATTCTACAGGATCTCAAAAAAGTCGTCGCCCCCAATGCAGAGCGTCTCTATCTCGTCCGTGCCCTTGATAAGGCCTCCACCGGCATACTTCTCTTCGCGAAGACTGTCGAAGCCCAAAAGAGATACCTTGCAATGATGTCCGATGGCAAGCTCAACTTCGAGTACCGTACCATCGTCAAGGGTGTCCCGAAGGAGCGCAATGCCGTCATCTCAATCCCTCTTTGGAAGCATCTGAAAGGTCAGGATTTCGAAATGCGGCCCCTGATCGACGATCATCCGAGAAAGGAGCGCATCTTCTATCGGTCGACTGAATACGATGTTCTTACGAGGAATACTGAACTGGCATGTTCTTACTTGCGTGTTACTCCGATGAAAGGTGGGGTTTATTTGACGTTTCTACACTTCATGCTGACATTGAATCTTTTCAGAAGTCCCGCATCAAGTCCGTTCCCATCTTGGCTTCGGTATCGGCTGTCCCATCCTCGGCGATCACAAGTACAACAAGTTTGGTACTCGACTTCCACAGAAGCTATCCGATGGCATTCTCAAGCAGCTCGAAATCAAAAAGAATGAAACCAAAAAGTTGCCGTTCTTCCTCCACTGCCGCCAGGTTGACATCCCATTGAATGCTTCTGGACAGCTCTTCGCTACGGTTAAGGCCCCGACGCCCGAGTTCTTCCAATTTGTTCTCCGACGTCTGTCTCTCCTTCGAAAATAGGCTTTGTACTTGTTTTGTTGTTTGTTGCATAGTAAATAGGTTGTTTTGCGCGCGTTTGTATGGATCTGTGGTGCGTTTGATCGCTTTGTTACTTGTTGTTTGGTTCTCCAAAAGGATTACAAACGTGTTGAGTTTGCAGATGCCCCGTGATAACAAGAAATCTTCGATGAACACCACGTCCAATCTTCCTCGCAATGCTGATGACGCTTCTGGATCGGAGTCCGATGATGAGAAGTTCAGCGGTGAAAAGGTCACCGAGAGGCAAGTTGCTCTGCATTTGCCTTCTGCCCATCTCGCTGAACGCTTCTCGCGTCATGTCGGAATTTGCGAGCGAAGTATGTGGGAACTCAGCACCCTTGGTGGAGCTTTCGCTTCCATGAGTGGTTATGCCTCCAAATGGGTAGGTTCGATCCTGTCATCGCTTCACCACTAAAATGTCCCCCTTTCAGGCCAATCACCTTCTCAAAGTGTCCACATTTCAACTCCTGATCGCCCGGAAACTGCAAAACGAACTCTACGAAAGCCGTGCCCGTATCTTCCTTGCCAATGCTTTTGCTAGTAATGGTCACTTTGATAAGGCTAAGGAAATTATCACGTAAGTTTTCTGTTTGACCTCCATTTGCTTTCAATGAAACTGTATCTTTTCCAGGAAAGAACTCGCTTACGTCAAGTCCGATCTCAAGGACGAAACCATCATCAAAGTAGCCACGGCGATGAACACTCGCATCAAGTCCATGGAGAAGAAAGCGATCAAGGATTCCTAATTTCATTTTCGGGTTGTACATTTTGAACAAGTTTGTATTTTTAAGCTGTAAAAGTTTATATAAAATAATATTTGTTTTGTAAAAATGAAGATGACGATGAAAACTGTTCTGTCAAACTGGTTTGTAAAGTTTCCGAAGATTGTTCAATCTCCGATGTCTCAGCTGGCGAAGAAACAAGAAGGAAAGGTATTTCGTCAAGGTGGACTTGGCCGGAGAATACCATGACTTGCTTCAACAGGATAGACGGCTTTTATTTTGTTATGATTTGGTTCAACGAATGAAAAACTGTCGATCATTCAGTTACAGGGCTTCATGGGAACGGGAAAGGCAAACTGTTTCGATATAAGTCCACAAATATGGTCAAAAATGCCTCAGATTCGAGTTTCAATCCCTTTGTCGTCTTTACAAATGATGAACCATGTGAAAATCAGAGAGGGATCTAAACCCTAAACCCGGGCAAGTGTAAAATTTGAAACTGTGAAACCTACTTTATATATTCCGTGACAAAATGCAATCATTTTCGACGAAAACCCAGGCGTAATGTTCGAGAGATGCAATCCCGGTGATTAATCAACTGCAAATAACCGTAGATCCATCTCACGAACAACTACACCGAGGCAGAAACCACAACGGCTTCGGTTCAGCGGTATATATGACGGCAGCGATGAAAGTTCAGGCCCGGGGCGTGAAAAGTGAATCAGAGTTATTAAACCTTCATAAATTACTCATTATCCGCTTTTCATGCCCTAGAGCCTGGCTCATACCACAAGGGGTTGATGACATACAAGATTGATGACCATTGAAATCGTTTATGTCGAAAAAACTGTGAAAAACGACGAAAATCGGAGCGATTTTAGGATCTCTTCCTCCGCTCGCTCAACCGACTGATGGGAGCGCGCAGTTCTTGTCCGCGGACTACCGCAGCCTGCGTGATCGCGGCGGGACCAGGGACGCCTACAGTCAGCCGATCGCGCAGCAGCTCTCTTCGCTCGCTTTGCTGACACTCTCTCCCTCTTTTCGACAAGTTTTTTCCAAATTCTTCTCCCATTTCCCTTTTCCCGACAGTTTCTTCGGTTCTATCTAGCTAAACTTGTGGCCATACATGACTTCCTACGTTTAATCATGGATTTTCGTGTTTGAGGGTCAGTCAGCCTGGTGTAGGGTTAGTTAATTGCTGGGAGTCATTTTCTATTATCGATAAATGGGGTCCCAGACATCTAACGAATCCTATGCCTGAGCTTTTGTCCCCAAACTCAGCGTTGTCATCACGTCTGTACTTCATGCTTTGGGTGATATGCCGCTGATTTGAGCCGTTGTGGCTTTCACCCAGGTTTTAGGATTTGGAAGATGCGTCTACGTTCATTTGCAAGTGTAAATCACGCGGATAGCATTTTTCAAGCCCTATGCCTGGGGTTCATCTTGATGTCAGCGTTGTTTTTGTCGCGGAATATATAAGGTAGGTTTGGATTTTACACTTTTTATATTTGCCTGCCCTGGTTTAGGGTTAGGATCCCTTTCTTTTTTTGGCAACGTTGTCGATCTGCCAAAAGAAGAAAGGGGTTATAACTTGAATCTGAAGTGTTTGTCATCATGATTATATATACTTTTGTGTCGAAAATGCTTGTATTCCTCCCACATATGATTCTCCATCTTGCCATAATAAAGTGAAACTTACTGAATGCACTGTGACCGAATAGAAACAACATTGAAAAAAGCATAGGAGCAATGTACGAAAGACGAAAATCCAGCCATTATCGAATTGCAAAATGAGTGAAGATTCGTCTTTCAAACACATACACCTTGGCAGAAACGACATCAGTTTCGGTTCAGCAAAACAGGATGAGGGAAGAAAGAACTGGAAACGAAATGAGCAAAACGTCAACGTTGCGGCCCGAGGACATTACAGTATACAAACATTTCCGCCAGTCCTGCCTGGCAAGTCAAGCGAATGAGTCGCGAAAAGGCGACCCAACCACATACGCGATTGCGCAATCGCAGCGCGCTGCCAGTGGCTGTGTCCGATCGCGACCGCGGTGTCCCTGCATGCAGCGCTGCCCCCGGCTGCGGCTCTGTGTCTTGGTACGATAGTCGTGATGTAGTGGGCGTGGCATGTCCCTGCAGCACTCGCTGTCATCAAGCCCTTGGCCAGGTTGCTTCAGTCAGTCCTTTTTTGAAGGGAGTTTGCGGTGCTTCTTAACTGCCGCAGTGAACAAGTTGGCTGGCCGTGTCGCAGTTTGACGACGGTCCAGAATGTTCCGCGTGCTGGTTTGCCGTGCCCCATCCCATATCTGGCGCCGGCGTGCAGTGCTTTCGATCACTGCTGCCCTCTTCCACAAAGCCCTTCCCTTCCCTTCGGCGTTCTGGACCTTTCTGATTGCGAAACACTTGAAGTCGGTGCCTGGCCCGATCGCGCTATCGATTTTCACCCTCCCTCTTCTTCCTTGCTGCCACGTTTTGCGCGCGCATTTTCCTCTCTTCTTGACGGCCGCGGTCGACGAGGTGCAGTCGTGACAGTTTTTTTTTCGCGCTTTGGCACCGCTCCCTCTTTCGAAACTGTCAGGATTTCATGTGGCTAATCCGACTGTGCTTCTCCAACCTTTTTCTAGAATGATAATCATTCTACGATACGCTATTCGCCGAGAAGAAGGCTGTCTTCGAGGTTTTCGCAAACTTCTTTCCCCCCATCACCTTTCAGCGGTCTGAAAACTCCTTCTTTTCGCGACGGGCCGCTGGCAATGGACTGATTGCCGTGTCATGGCTTGTGCCATCATTGCTTGTGCCTTGGTCTGCTTGTTCCACCCAGTTTTGGCGCGCATTTTCCTCTCTCTTCTTGACGGCCGCGGTCAACGAGGTGCAGTCGTCTGACAGTTTTCTTTCACAATTTCGCACCGCACCCTTTTTCGAAACTGTCAGGATTTCATGTGGATGATCCGACCGTGCTTTTTCGATCCTTTTCTAACTTAGTTATCATTCTGCGGTACGGTATTCACCGAGCAAAATGCAGTCTTCGAGTTCGCCGCTGGCGATAGGCTGATTGTCATCTCATCCCTTGCGCCGTCATTGCCTTGGTCTGTTTGTTCCAGCCAGTTTTGGCGCGCTTTTTCTGTGCTTCCCGACGGCCGCGATCGCCAAGTTTGGCCAAGTCGGCTGACCGCGCGTTGTGGCTTGTCATTTTTCGCCCAACTTTGAAAATTCCTTTGCCTTGCTCTTTGTTTCTGTATATCCGCTGTCTGAATCACTGTGGGTCGTCTTCACAAAGGCTACTTTCGCCTCACTTTGTCACGATAGCCTCTTTTTGCGGCCTAAAAGCCATTTTCCGCGAAACACTGCCGATGGTTTTGCCCTCATAGTTCGACCGCATCTTACAGTGTCCTCTTTTAGTCTTTCTCTTGATTTACTTACACTTTCATGTCATGTTTCAGTGTGAGTAACCCATTAACCACCATGCCGATTCCGACCACCTCGCTCCGGATCCATCTCCTCGACGAGCTCATGAGCACCATTCCTGGCAAGCCCATCGAGGTCCGCAAGGTTTCTCTGGTCCCGCGATGGAATTGCCGTTACGAGTTCACGAACGTTCTCAGCGCCGTCCTTCTCCGTAACATCATGATGTGTGGCAAGGAACCGGCGATGGCTCTGCTTCGGATGATTCGCAATGACGAGTACGACACCATCAACGCATGCCACTATGCCGTCGGCGCCGACTACCACTTCCTCATCAGCAGCAAGTAAGTTTTCTCGATTTTCATTGTGCAACATGTATAAACTTGAATTTCAGGCGCAAGAACCGTATGCTCGAACAAACGACCTGGGAGAGCGTCCCCAAGCTTCTCTTCGTCATGGGTCTGTACCTGAAGCGTCTGGAGTGGGAAGTCCGCGTCGTCGACTGGTTGAATGGCCTTTTCGATGCGTTGAAGGTTAACCAGTGTAAGTTTATCATTCACTTTTCCTTTCACGTTTTCATGTCCTTCTGATCATTTCAGGCCTGGAATACATGCACGAAAGTGCTGGTATCGCGATCAGGGCCTACGGGATGCGCCATTACTGGTACCCGGAGATCAAATCCGATTTCTTCCTCGTAGCCTATTGGAAGCCGGAGATTATTGATGCCCTCGCCTGCTCGGCCATCAAGAAGTTTTCCCTCCGATTGAGCCATATCCCGCGGGATGCCATTGAATGGGAGCCCATCTCGAAGCTGTTCATCTTGGAATACGTTATCGAGAATACCATGCGGGGCTTTGATGGGTTCTCCCTCGACTACGACGTCCTCGACTACATGTAAGTTAGCTTTCGATGGTTTTACAGTAATCTGAACTCAAAAAACTTCTTTTCAGGCCGGATCGAAGCTTGTTCGAGATCTTCCGCTGCGCCGCGCCCATCCATGCCTTCATCGCGAGCCAGATGATCGCCAAGCACCTCTTCCTCAAGACCTTCAACCTTGACTTCGTCACCTTGCCAGTCCAGGACACCAATTGTGCCTTCAGCCGGCTCTTCCGCCTTATGAAGTCGTACTACGATGAGTTCTGCGACCGCATCCTGAGGCACCCCGGCGAAGAAGTCAACATCCGTCTGTACATGTACAACATGCACGAGGTTTCCCACGATCACCGCCGGGTCATGATGGTGAATGAAGTCATGGCCGAACTCGAGGAAATGTGCGGATACATGACCTGGCGCTACGTACAGCACCGCCGCGAACGCCACATCAAGGGCCGCTTTGTCCAGCAGCTCGCCCCCGGCAAGAGCATCACCATGGTCCTGGATATCGAGTGCGTCCCGGTGCACTGAGTTCCCGAGTCCTCATCTTTCAGACTCATGTTTTCATTTCCCAAGTTTTCACTTTTTTAAACTTGTTTTGTTATAATTTTTGTTCTCTAGCCCGCACCGAGAACTTGTCTCGTAATGCCGGTTTTTGTTTGTTGTAATAATTCTGCCGATTTTGACATTTGCGGCTTTTCTTCACTTTCTCCAGTTAGACACTTTTTGTTGGTTTTTAACTTTTCGATAATAATAATAAAACTTAATAAAGAGAACACAAAACTTGTTTCTTGGGTTTGAATCATTTGAACATCCAATTCGTAATCTATTTTATTACACAGAAATAAATTAATATTAAGCACAGGCATAAATAGTTAATGTAGCCAATCATTACAAAAAGAAAGATTTACAATGACTATATTGTTACAAAGTAAGCGAATTCATATTTAGAAAAAGTATAGCTTGAATGCTTGGGATGCAGGACTTCACTGAGCCAGAATTGTCTGGTAAACCTCATTCAGATTGGCGATGGCAGTCAGGTGACGCGATTTGAGCGAGAGCTGAAAGGACTCCGGTCGTAGAAATGCCAAAAGTGTAAAAAGTCAGCTTACCGTGATCGTGGATTGTCCCTGGGACATTTTCAGCTCGGACAAGATGAAAATGTTGTTCGTGTACTTGATGGAGTGGTACAGCAGCTCCTGGCCATCGACATTGCGGCGAGCGACCGTGAAGATGTTGTTTTGTTGGAGCTTGGTGCAGATGTCGTCAGCCGTGAAGTTTAACGCGTTGCGAAGGGTGAATTGAACCTCGTTCTGCTCCGGGATCTCCTTCCACAACTGCAGGAAGTCACGCTTGTCCATGTGGCCGTTGTCATCGAAGTACATGTGCAATGGGACGAGAACGGCAAAGTAGAAGACGTCGACATTGTCTTTGATGGCGACCTGCAACACAATGAGATTATTACACATGCAAACATCACATAACTTGACTACATTATGCTTATCCGATCCTTGCCCCGCTTAAAACGAACCCGACAAGACTAGGCGTAACTCAATAAAGAGGAAAGACACGAAAAAAAGATAGTCCTTATCAGACAAAATGAAAAGCTGTCATTGGAATCGTTGCACGAGGTGCTCTACAATAAGGCGGGGGCATTGTGTCGTTGATCTTTTATGCCCTGACCGCAGTCAGGCAGCCATAATAAGTTTTAATTAGTCGGTGGACGTGCTTTCACTTTGAAACCCCTTTTTATTGCTGACCAATGGGGCAACTTTGTGGCCGAAATGAACGAAAAAATAATAGATCACCTGATGATCGAAATGGGGTAAGTTATTAGCCTTGTTTACGCGTCTAATTGTTGTTTTCAGCACAAAACGAATGCGGGTATCTCACGTTTCTTCATGACAGGGATGGGATCGGCTGGCAAATCAACCATTATTCGGCAATTGCAGCTATTGTGCCAGCAAAATAAGGATTACAAACTATGCAATTCTGATTGGTCCGAAATGACGCTGACTGATATTGATAAGTGTGTCTGGGTGAATACTATTAGGCGCAATGTGTTGGATTGTTTTGATATTTTTGCGAAGGTTTGAATTAAAAGTGCCAACTGATAGTAACTTTTGGTATTTCAGCAAATACAACAAAACAATATGACCTATTCCGACTTGGATAACACTAAATTTGCGCTAAGAATTGAACAGTTTTGCGACGAAGAAAACGGAATAGACGACATTGACATCGAAGAAGACTTTCAAAAGAGTATGATCAAGTATTTTGAAGACCAAGCCGTGAAAGACCTACTCAAAAAGTGGAACAAGATTGACCTGCCCCATAAAAAGCTTTTCGACGGAGCACATCACTTTTTGACTTCGGATAAGATATCAGTAAGCTCATTAATGTAATCTCAAAGCTAATGACAGTTTTAAGGAAGTATTTTCGCAAAATTATGACCCCACTGACACAGATAAGATTCACTGTAGGAAGCCCACCATGAAAAAGGACAAATATCGATTCATTCTGAACGGTACAAAAATAGAAATCGACGATGTTGGTGGACAAAAATCTGAATTGGTATGTGACACCTTTCAAGGCTGATAAAAGGCTAAGCCGTTTTAGATGCGCGTGAGTGACTATCTGCACCATTGGAGCTTTGATACCCAAGAAAACGATCAAAATTTCATCTTGCTAGTTGTTTCAATGTCTGATTACAATGTTCCCCATGCCGAATATCCAAAGTACACGCTTCTGGATGAATCATCAGAGTACATGAAGCTGTTGCTTAACAATGGCATCGCTGACAAGTGTGGTTTGCTCATATTTTTCAACAAAAAGGACCGCTTCAAGGAGAAGTTGGCTGATGAGCAATGCCGTGATGACATCCATTATCTCAAGGACTACTTAGCGAGAGAGGCTTACCAAGACTACCAAACCAGCGGAAAATTCAATGAGAACGTCATGAACCACGCGATAACAGCAAAGTTTCTGGATAAACTGTACTCTTCACAAAAGGTTGATAAGCGAAACTACTGCAGGTAAGTGGAAACGTGTGCTGCAGACACATGAAAGTACCACATCGTTTCAGGCATACCTGTGCGCTTGATACCAAAATGATGGAATCAATTTTTGGTACTATTCAGAATGAGATTTTGAGCAAGAACAACATTGATCTCGTTTTCCCGTAAAGATGGACTTACCTGGAGGTTGGTCAGGGGCTCAGTTTTGGCAGCAGGGCCGTTGGTTCGGCATGGTACGTTGATTTCGAGCGAGGCATTCGGTTGAATGACGTGGGGTTCGATCGGACTGGCGGGAGTTAGGCCGAAGCTTAAATTGTACATTGATTTGTGGATTGATTGATTTTGTAAAGTAAACTTACGAATTCGTGTTAAATTGGATAGCGAAATCGCTCAACGGGACGAGAGACTTGTTGTTGAAGGTCATTTCCATGTAGATGGTACCGGCGCGACGAGCGAAGGTGCCTTGGATTTCGAGACCCTTACCGCGGGTGGCATCGAGCCAGTTGGTCTTCGGGGCGACGTAGCCGTTGAGACCAGTGCTGGTCGGGAAGATGCTGCCGGTGTCGCTTCCGCCGAGACTGCCGAAGAGGTCACCCAAAGGAGCGGACGAGGTGGTCGGAGCTGCTGGGGCTGCCGGGGCACCTCCAAGGATGTCTAAGCCTGAGAAACCGCCGATGGACGGGTTGGAGGAAGTTGTAGCGTCGAAACCGCCAAGAAGGTCATCAAGGCCAGGGATGACAGACGTCGACGTTTGCGGGAAGCTCGGGGCAGGTGCAGCAGGGGCATTCAAGTCGAGGCTGAGCAGATCGGCGATGATGTTGTCCTGGGATGGGATGACAGTCGGCTGAGCAGGAGCAGCAGTCGTGGCTCCGGTCGGGACGATGATGGCATCCTGGGTGGCAGGAGTGGCAGATGAAGTTGAGGCTGAAGAAGTAGCAGCCGGGGCGCCACGCAACGGGGCACGCGTAGAATCGACAAATGCAGTCGGCGGCTTGTGGTAGACAGAAGCCAGCGAGCCAATGTAGCCGACGAGTTGGTTCAACAGCGACGGCTCAAGCAGATCGGTCTCCTCAGAGATGAGAGGCTTCTCAGCAAGGACGACATCCTTCGCAGCTCCAGGGTCAGCGGAAAGAAGACGCCAGTAGATGTAGCCACGATCACGCAAATCCGGGTTATCACTGTCCTGGGTAGCGAGCGAGAGGACGCGCTGGACCAGCTGTTGCGTATCCGTAGGGCGCTTCAAGAACAGCTTGACCACAGCCGTCAACAATTGCAGCTGGACTTGAGTGTTTTCATCGTGGAAGCCTTCGACGAAGCTTTCAAGCAATTCATCGGCATTGTCAATGCGTTCAGCGTACTCGCCAATAATCCAAATCATTGACGCACGGGCTTCTGGCTCATCCAAGGTATCCAAATTCTCACACAAGTTGGAAATGATGTTCTCATAACGGTTGGGATACTTGCGGAAGATGTCCTTGATGACAACAACGGCTTCTTGAACGACGTAATTGACCTTGGTTTGGATGAGGTCCAACAACGTGGCAACGCACTTCTCAGAAGATTGCTCGACTTTGATGGCGCAACGGCCAATGGCACGGACAGCCTTGCGGACGAAATCAACATCGACTTCAGCGGCGTATTCCTTGAGTTCGGAAAGGACTTGGCTGATGTTGTTCTGCTGGGCGAGACGGATCATAATGTCGAGTTTCTCCATCTTGACGTAGATGGGGTCGTTGTACTTGACGAAGAAGACTTTCATTTCTTGTTTGAGAACGTCGGGGCTGCAAAGATTGACTTTAGAATTTGTTTAAAAAGATATATAAAGGCTACTTACCGCTTCTGGACGATCAAATTGATATTACGCAGAGCAACGTATTGAATTTCCGGCTCAGCAGACAACAAGGTCACCATCGGAGGGGCAAGCTTCTTCACAAGCTGAGTGATGAAGTCAGAGTTCTCCGGAAGCATGTTAATCAGCTTCATGAGGACACGGACGGTCGACAGGACAACTGCCGCGTTAGCATGGGCCAAACGAGGTGAGATACGCTCGCAGATGCTGAAAATCGGTTGTTTTTATATATATTTCAACCCAAATTCGACTTACTTTTGGGCTTCACGCTCATCTTTCGGATCGTAGTTAGCCAAAGCATCAAGAATGAACACCTGGCCCCATTCCGTGCACTCATTCAAAGCCGTCAGAAGCTTGTTGACCGTTTGCAAGTTCATCTTGACAACGGTGCGGGTTTCATTGATTTCGGTGATGGCAGCGACGGCATTGGCGACGACCATCGGGTTGGAATCGCTGAGAAGGTCGTTCAAAAGCTCGACGAAGCCCTGGTCTTCGACGAGAGTGGGGTTGATGTCGTGAAGCTTCGCGACGCAGACGGCGGCGGTTTTCCGGACGTAGGGGTCTTCGTCTTTCATGCACTTCCTCAATGGCTCGCAGAGGTACTCGGTGATCTTGTCAACACGGATGCAGCCCATGGTTCGGACGGCAAGGGCTCGGATGAGGGGATTAGGGTCTTCGCAATCCTGGAAAGATACAGGTTGGGATTCAAATGGTCAAAGTCATCTAATGGACCAACCTTCACGAAAGTGTTGACTGCCATGATGGCCAAATCAGGCTGACTTTTAGCATAGTTCATCAAATAGAGATAAACAAGCTTCTTGAGCTCCACGTTGTCGGTTTGCATGCAGTTGACGACATCCGGAAACAGTGCGCTGAAAAGCCAATATTAGTCGAAACTTCAATGAATAAACAGTTTTCTTACCTGACATCCTTGCCAACAGTCATACTGGCAATGACCTTCTTGACAGCCTCACGCTTCTTCTCCTTCTTATCCGAGTTGAGCTCATTTTTGAGTTCGAAGATTTCACCTAAAACAGCAAAGTTAAACCAGCCAAAAACACGTATAAAACATACCTTTCTTGGTTGTTGTGAAATACTTCGAATCGGTCATCTTGTGGGCGATAACCTGAAAACCAAATTCAGTCAAATTTCGACGTCAAAGGAGCACGGATTCAGCAAAGACGTGGAGCCACGGGCAACGCGACGCACGAACGACGCATCGGTAATCAATGCGGCGTGCGGTCGAGACGGTCTTGGCGCGACGCAGCGGTCGAGACCCGTTGGCTGCTTTCCTTTTCGAGCTGGCCTGCCAGCCACGCGATGTCCAGCCGCGTGCCTGTCCTTTTCCCGCGATGTGCGTATTTCCGGACGCTTTTCGGCTGTTCTTCATGCGCCAGCGGGCAACCGTTGAACCAGATGGGTGCATGATTTGGGTAATGACAACGCCCATCCCATCCATCGGAGGGCTCTGTTGAGGCTTTGTTTTTTTCTAAACTTTTTGTTCGTGCTTCTTTTTTTTCTTATTCTCGCCCGTTCGCAATGTCACGTTTCGCCGGGTCGTCATCCTTGTCTGCGATACAGTTGCGAACGGTCGTCATATTGGCTGCAATCAGCCGTGACTTGAGGCTGTTTTTCTCCTTTTTGTCTAACCTTGTTTGTTTTCCTTTCCAATTCTCCATTATTAGATGACAATCTTCATCTTGCCAATCCCCGATCGGTAGCGATCCCTTCCGGCTATCGATTATGAAAGTTCGTCGCATTGCGAAAGGCTGTGCTGCGGTGGCGATCGTGGTAGACGTTGCAAATCGGTTTTGGCGACACACTCGAGCTCATTTCATTCCATTTCTCGAACGTCCTTTCCACACCACCTTCTTTCGTGTACATCCTTCTTCAGTTCTGCCAACTGCTATCTATCTCGATGCTTTTCGGTCACTTCACAGCTAGCGAGCCTTGTTTTTTTCGCCGAGATTGCCTACGCTTTTCCTTATTTTTTCGCGTCCCAGCGTACTTTAAAAAAAATGCGTTCATCCGAGTCATTTTTCGAGCCATGCCTGACTGCCAACTCGTAACCTGTGGCATTTGCTACGATGAAATGGAAGCGAAGAAGGGCGTTGCCACCGTCGAATGTGGCCACATTTTCGATAAGGAGTGCATGGAGCAGTATGTCGAGCATGCCCGCCAGCAAATCCAAATGCGCTACCATGACACTGACGATGAAGATCGTCCGCAGCTCGAGATGGTTAGTCCATTTCTATAATTAGGTTACGCGTAGGATAGTTATTTGGCATTACTTTGCAGCGCGTTCCTTGTCCGATCTGCCGAACCCCGCTCGAGGACGACCAATTCGAGTCCCCTGAGAAGCACTGACGGCTAGGATGAATCAAAACTTCAATATTTTTCCCAAACGTATCCCTTTCTTGATTGATTCGAATGTATATTTTTCGGTTGCTCACTATTGACTAATCAAATGAATGAGTCTGTTTCTTTTCCCTTTTTTCGTGCAATCTTATACACAGGGAAAGGTTGAGTTTGCCCAGCGTGACAGCCGGGGGCGCTAAAAGAGCCCTCTCCGACGGATATCTGTGTCCATTACGCCGCCTTCTGTGCTGGTGTACTCTTTAGTCTTGGTAATTGGGTCTATTTTGTTTCAATATCTGCCCCCTCATCCCATTAAAATTGATTGGACCCTCACATTTTCATGTGAACGATAGTGCTCCTATTTCGGGGGGCCATAATTGTTTTAAATTCAGTCACTTCCCACGAATCTTTTTTTTCATTGCACATCCGCTGACCTTGAAACAAATTTCACAATGTCAAGCTAGTCTGTTTAACCATCTGAATAGTTTTTTGGACACGTCATGCAGTCCATAGCCATGGAACAGCGCAGCTATTTCGAAATTGTTTAAATTATTAACTTTTTTATCCCTTTCCAAACGTGGATTGTCGAAATAATTTGAACGAAAGGTAGTTGCGTATTTATAGTTGGCAGGGAGATGATCCGCGCTGTGATCCCGTCCGCCTTTGCTGCGCTTTTTTAAAAAGAGATGAGGGTTATGAGGATGCATTGCGATCCATCCCATTCGACCTTTTTTTCTTGTTTTGCAACCGAGCAATAAATTCAATTTCAGTCTCTTTTGTGCGCGCGTTAACCTCCTATTCACGTCCATTCTCGAAACCGAGATCGAGCCTTTTCAATTGATTAATTTCGCGTCCTTTCACTACTGAACAAAAAAACAGTTTACGCAGGCAGCTAAAGACCGGCGGAGACAGTTTCGTTTGTATTCGTATTCATAGTGGCCACTGGTGGTACTCTTCTTGCCCCACTCATTCGCAGATTTATTTTATCTTTGCCTCAAAGAGGCGTCAGTTAACGCATTTCGTGGCTAGCCAAAGGGCGCACCCAATTCCTCCCGGTTTATTTTCGATGAATCATTGTTGTTCAATTCGGGCACATAAAACGTTATCACAGTCTTTGAGGGCAAACATCTTTTTCTATAACATTTCTATCAGATGACTGATGCCAGCCTCCGTTATCGAGATGGAGTTTTGGCTTCCCACAGTTTTCTAAACACTTGTTCTTTGCATGTCATTTTATTTTCGCCCTTTGTGAGGCCTCTATTTTATTGTCTGCCGAGTTTCGAGTCCATTTTAAGTCGGTTTGCGTGCCACCCGCATCTTTTCTGTACATCTTGCCCTTAAATGTGGTCATTTTCCGACACATTTGTCACAGTTTCGTGATATCTTCGGTTAACGAAGTTGTTGAAGTTTCCTTACACTTTCTGATGGCGAGTCCCCGGCGACTTTATTGAGATGTATATTGAAAAAGAGGAAGAACAGAGGGTCCTTTTGTCGGTTAGCCTTACCCCCTGACTTTGAATAGTTTACGCGTATGGACTTAGGCTAGCCTGTGTAAAAGTTTCGTCGACTTTGTTCTCGTTTTCACTCGTTTCGTTTACATCAACTACCGAACTGCATCCTGTCACTCATTCCCTGCCCGCAAATGGAGTTAGGCTCATTTAGTAATCCGATTAAGCTGCATAATCCAGGTTTTTCTTTTTTGTAAAGATTTTCAAGTGATTCAGCCTAATATGGCGTTCTTCTGTCAATTCTTTGAACCTCGCTTTTGTTATGACTGGTGCTTCGCTGTCAGGATCGGTCTATCGCGGCCGTCAGTGACCTCCGGATTGTTTAGACGTCTTTCCCCTCAGTTTTGAAAGAGTATTATCCCCATCGCGAGTGGACAATGAACGGATGTCAACGGCAGCCGGACAACGTGGTGCCACCGGCGGGTGTCCATAACGACAAGCAGGACCACCACCGAGTCGAGTGCCGTCGGCTGGAGGTTGTAGAACCGCAGGAAGCAAGGCATGTTGTTGTTGTACGTCTTCGGGCGAGCGCGACGGCGGCTGTTTTTCCATAATACGGCGGAGGGAGGCTCTAGCGTACCTCTTTTCAAATCTCCGCCGTGTACAACGGCTGTCTTGAAGAATCGGACGACGCGTGTGCATGTCTTGCTGAACATATACAGAAGGTAGTGTGAACTATGTTGTCGAAATAGTCGCGGTCGTTGGTTGCGGAAAAGGCCTTTTCATGAACTTATCGACTTAGTCGTCGTTGCTGCTGCTACTGCCCACCTCAGAGGCATGAGCCATTGTTAACACGCCCACTGACGTCTACTGGAAGGTTTTAGTTTCGTAGCTCGATCATCGCCGTCACCTTTTTTTCCTGTGCAAGTGTAAAACCGGCGCACCAACTCGACGGAAACGGACTGTTACAGTCATCTGTACTAATCGCCCGTGGCGGTGTGTGGTTTAATTTTATTCGAGACTAATTTGTTGCCGGCGACAGCAGCGACTTGGTTTTTTGGGTGTTGCGGTCATTAGTCGACCTTGTGGAGTTGTTGCCAGCTACTGCGCTGCTGTGTTCTTCTTTTGTCATCTGAAAGAAGTATCAATTTTGACGCCCCCGGCAGTCAGCGTGACGTAGCTATTTGTCGTTCTCCGATCGACGTCCACCGATTTTCGACCACTATTTTCATTGGCGTGAGCTAGCAAGTGACCGAACTTCTCCGCGCAAAGCTGAGCAGCTAACCAAAGCGTGAGCACTCTCGGTCAGCCGGCTCTTTCTCTATTTTGTGTCACCTGTATGGAATACTGGTCAGTTTTTGGTGTGTGTCCGCTGTTGTGACCACGAGAAAGTCCTAAACCTTCGATCGTAACACGCTTCAAAGGTGTCCGTCGGTCGATTTGACCATTCCTTTCTACACCTTTTTTGCTTCTTCCTGAGTGTAGTCAGCTAATATTTACTACTCTGTTTGGGATTACATCTCTATCTGATCAGTATTGTCTAACTCCTATCATCGAACTTCTTATTTCACACCATGGATGACGCATTGCAATCAGTGTGGAGATGGCTCAAGGTGCGCCTTCTCGCCCTTTGGGATCTCATTCGCTGGCTATTTGACATGATTTTCTGCTGCGCGTGTTGTCTTGACGACGATGATGGAACAGATGTTGAAAAGGGCATCAATGGTCATAGAAAACACACTTCAGATATTCATCCCGCTTCATTGGGCGATAACAACAAACGAACGAACACCATGGATGCCGGAACAGCGGGAGCCGGTGCTAACAACCAAGTGCATAAGGTGATTATGGTCGGCAGTGGTGGTGTCGGCAAGTCCGCGCTAACCCTCCAATTCATGTATGATGAGGTGAGTCTTTCTTTTTCTTGTTTCTGTTTCCCCTCAATTCACACTTCCTCACCTTTTTATGTTGAAGACGCGTCTGTGCTAACCCAGTTTTAATTTCTATTTAAATGTGCTTTCTCAAAATATTGAGGTCAAGCTGTTTTGTCGCTTTATCGATACTTTTCACACGTTTTTCAAAACTAATAATCGATTGAGACAACAAATTTCCAATTAGCATGCGTTGTTTTCTGTTTTGAAAAGACTATTTAGTCAGCAAGCACCTTAAAGCCTGCGAAACTTTTTAAAGACCAATTGGCCCCTGGCCGTTAGAAAAACACCAATTTGAAACCACTTTTTTTTCAGTTCGTTGAGGAATACGAACCCACCAAAGCCGATTCCTACCGCAAGCGAGTCGTTCTCGATGGTGAGGAATGCTCGGTCGACATTCTCGATACAGCTGGTCAGGAGGACTACTCTGCGATCAGGTGAGCTTCTGTTTCAGTACTTTGTGACCTGTTAACGACCAAAAGTTGTTTTAACAGTTTCAACGCTAATGGGCGTAATTTTATTGTTGTTTTTTTCAGAGACAACTACTACCGCAGCGGCGAAGGCTTTATCTGCGTGTTCTCGATCACCGATTTTGATTCGTTTGACGCTACTAACGAGTTTCGGGAACAGATCCTGCGCGTGAAGAACTCTGATGTCTCTGTGCCTATTGTTTTGGTCGGCAATAAGAGTGATTTGACCGCGGAACGATCAGTTTCCGAAGAACAAGCTCGTCAACGTGCCGAATCATGGGGTGTGCCTTACATTGAGACTTCTGCCAAGACACGTACTAATGTTGATAAGGTTTGTTGATAGCTATTTTATCATGATAAAAGTAACAGTAAACCCATTCCAGGTTTTCTACGACTTGATGCGAGACGTTCGTCGTCGAAAGGGCGGCCCTCTAGGCGGCAACGGTGGCATTGCTGATCCCAACAATGGCACGGGTAAGCGCCGCAGTGCTCGTCGTTCATGGAAGAAGAACTGCGCCATTCTCTAACTTCGGCAAACAGTTTTGGTTCATCTAATTATCTACACATCAACCACAGACTCATCCGTTAACGTCCCCCTGTCCTTAATTAAGACTGGTGTGTTCGTCGCTTCCATCCCTTTGCCGCTTCGGGTATTATCTTGAATCAACACCACACGTTGGCTTCACACTGTGCCGAACATGTTATCTATTCATTTTTGTCGACATGCTTTTTTATTTGAATACTTTGTCTATTTGAAACTTATTGAAACAGAGGCTTATAAAATTACGAAAAGAAATTTGAATTTGACGGATTTGAAGGCATATTGATTTGCTATTTTTAGCATTTTTGTACGTTTCAGTATCAAATCACATTGTTAGAACCACGTGCGATGCTTTCCTTTGTTCCAAGCATGGTTTGCAGTATGACCAACCGGGAAAAGCTTGGTACTCGCAAATACTGACGTGGTTTCGTCAGATTGTTAGCTCAGCTTTCGTGAAGCTTGGTTTGCAAATCCCGCATAGATGAAATGGGGGTATCGGTTGATTCATTTCGGGTATTAGTTGACATCAAATGTGGTTACCGATAAGTGCTGTGTTTTTGTGGCTAACGATTTTGCCGAATTGTCGGTCACAGATCGTTGTTGAGGTTACAGATGCTACTGAATTCAAGGTTGTTTACTTGCTTTCAACTTTTGTGAACGTCTTTGTTTCAGGATCTGATCAATCTTCGAAACAATGTCCTAATCTACCTCAACAATGTCGAAAAGGAGGATGCCCTCTTCGACAAGAACTATAAAATTCTTACAAAAGCTGCCGATACAATCGCAGGCGAGGGCACCATCGGGTTCATTGACTGTTTGTCAACGGCCAAAAAAGTGTGCAAACAGTTGAAAGGTCTTCCAGGAGAAGGCGAAAACTTCCGTATAAAGCACTACTGGTAAGGGAACAAGGAGTTATGTTGTTTTGCATCGCGCAGTGTTACTGTATTTGCAAATCTATGTGTATCTGCGTTTTTCATGTTGACTCAAATCGGAAAGGGGTTAAAAATATGATTGTTCCAGGAATGGTGAATTCAATACCGAATACAGCCGACCTTTCAAGGCCACGAGCATTGTTCGCTTTTTGCGAAATCCTATTTCGAAGCATGTTCCTTTTATTGACGATCGCCATGGAAAGGGAATTCGGCACTTTGACGATGCTGCCAAATTTGAAAATTTTAAGAAAACATCGAGATTGCCAATGTTGGTCATGTTTCACAGTGTGTATTGTGACCGGTGCAATGAATTACGGCCGGTTTTCAAGAAATTGAGGAATGTCTTTTCCGATGATATAATTTTTGTTGCTGTGGATATAGCCGAGCCAAACAACCAAAACCTTGTGGAAGTTTATAAGCTTAAAGCTGTTCCGAGTTTCATTTACTTTGATGAGGATGAAAAACACATCTACCCTGGCAAGTACACCGAGGTGAGCTTTCCGGAAAAAACTGCAAACCGAAGAAAAGGTAATTACAGAAAGGACTGACCAGATGGCTCAATGACACTTCTACAACACCGTCAACAACCTGGTCAGAAGAGCAAACAGATGTGCATCACCTTTCCGAAGACGATTTCGACAAGTTTATTGCTACACATAAACATATTTTGGTCATGTTCTATGCTAACGGTGAGTCATCGCGAACGTTAAGTTCAATCATGCGAAATACATCAAAAATAAACCAAGGATTATGTTTATGAAACCAGATTATGCTGTTTAGCTCGTTCCAGATTGCAAACGTTCCCAAAAACTCATGCCTGTTTATGAAAGAGCTGCCAAAAGGCTTAAAAAAGCCGGCTCCGTATCGGTTTTGGCGGCGATAGATGGCAACAAGTTTGCAAAGATCAGTAATCGCTTTAACGTCACGCAATTCCCCGCATTTGGATACTTTTTGGACGGACAATTCAGGTGGAACGCTAATGCCCGAACCGAAAACGAGTTGGTTGGGTATATGGAAACGTAAGTTTTTTGCAATGAGTAGCCATGACATGACATAGCCAGTGTCCAACCTGTCCATAATATCATAAAGGCTGGTTTTTACAGTCCTCCAGAACCATGGAAATGGGAAGAGAGCAGTCACGTCAAAGTTTTGACGACAGGGACGTTTGCGGCGGAAATTGAGCAGTACAAATACGCGTTAGTCATGTTTTATGTGCCATGTAGGTGACGGGGAAGAAGAATTGAAGATAGTTTGTAAAGAAAACATGCCCTTTCAGGGTGTAAGTCATGTGAAGCGACGAAGCTGGAGGTGATCCAGGCGGCGACTGATTTGCATAAGAGCAGTTCCAAAGTAATCATTGGCGTTGTGGATTGCTCATCGGATGTTGACTTATGCGAAGACCTTATCGTAACCCAAACCGAATCTGCTTTAATTTTCTATCAAAAAGGCAAGAAAAAAGCTACACTTTCGAGTGATTCTACGGCATCGAAAATTGTGAACATTCTGGACCGTGGCATCGATGCCGTCGAAGACATCAAACAAACAGCACCCCCAAAAAGTGAAGAAAGCAAAGAAACCATTATGTAAGTTATTCAAATAACCTCAATTCGCATCGTTTCCCATAATCTGCATATGAAAACTATCCACCCTTTATAGCGAACATAAATCGTCATTAACGTTTTCATCGGACGTTGTAACGGCCACTCCGACCAATTTCGACAACGCTGTCAAAAAGGGACGCCATTTGGTTATGTTTGTCACAGAATGTAAGCATACAAACAAATTGAAAACAAAAACGTGTGCAAAGCATGCTATAAAAACAAAACAATTTCAGCATGCACCAATTGCCTTGCGGAAACAGCCGTCTTCGAAGACGTAGCGACGATCGCCACAGCTGGAGGCTTAGTAGCGGTTGACTGCACAAAGTATCCGAGTAGGTGACGATAAGCAATGCAATTACAAAGAGATATTTTACAGCTTTCTGTGACAAGAAAGGGGTCGCCAAGTTTCCGACATATTATATTTTTGCTGATGGCGTTTTTGTTGCGGAACATAAAGGTAGCTCCCGAGAAGAACTGTTGACAGGGTATACTGGGATAAAACCAAAGTAAGACAAATTCAGTTATAATATAAACTAATGACGTTGTTACAGACCGTCAATGACGTTTAATGATTACGTTATCAATGCAAATCACCTTAATTTTGAAAAACATATTGCTGGAGAGCGCAGTTTAGTGTTGTTTTATGCTCCTTGTAAGTTTTAAAAATAAGATTTCAAATAGGAACTGTAATGATTATAGGGTGTGGTCATTGTAAAAGCGTCAAGCCGGAGTTCAATGAAGCCGCTGAAAAGAATAAGGCATACAAGTTTATTGCTGTTGACTGTACACGGTATCGAGGTAAGCTTTGGCTGGCCATTTATTGTTGATTTGTAGCCACCATACTTCAAAATAACGACAAATGTTTCAGTAATTTGCCAGCAATTCGCAGTCACTTCCTTCCCGTCTATGAAAGTCTTTGAAAAAGGACAAGTTGTCTCTAACCATAACGGTCGGTCTGTCAAAAGTTTTGTATCCGTGTTTCAAAAGTCAAAATCTGACCTATTGGCATCCAAACCGGCGGACTTTAAGTTCGGCGAACACGTCAAAGTTGCAACTGCGGCTAATTTCGATCGATACGTTGAATTTGGTCGTTCTATTGTTATGTTCTACGCACCTTGTAAGGTGTTTTTCATGTAACCAAAACTAAAAACCTTTCTTCAGGGTGTGGATATTGCAAGACAGCAAAACCTGAGTTCGATAATGCTGCCACATCATATCCTCAAGGAAACTTTGTTGCTGTCGATTGTACCCTCCATTCTACAGTGTGCGCTGAACATGGTGTTCAAAGTTACCCGTCAATCAAAGTATTTGAAGATGGAAAGCTTGTTGACAGTCACAACGGAAAGAGAACCGCCAGTAGTTTCGTAGAACTAGCAAAACCAGTGATTCAAGTTAAAATTGATCCAAAGTCAAAGAAACCAGAACATAGCGAGTTGTAATTTACATGTATTTTCATAAGTTTTAAATAAATAAGGTTTATTTGACAAAGTTTTGTTCACGTTTCGCATTGAAACTTATCAACAATGGCACTCAATGGTTCATCTGACGGATTTGTAACCCGTTCAAGTGCATGCATCTGAAGTGTGCCATCCTCCAACCCCAAAGCCATCATTCCAATGTTCTGACGCGGTCTCCACACAATCGCGCTTATTATGCGTGTATTGAATTCGGAGTGGAGATCGCAAATATGGCGTGCGCTTTTACTTGTGGAAATGTCCCAAACAAGGATTTTTTCGCCGCCGTGGATGGAGTAGAGGACGTGGTGGATACTAAAACAAACCATAACATTATCACGATTATAACAATGCTAAAACTCACGTAGGAGACCATTCTACATGCGTGACAGCTAATTTACACCGATTCGGTGGATACAGTGTCAGCATCGGATCACCACGCGTTATCCGAAAGATACAGACATTACCATTCGATAATCCCGACTGAAATATTACTGAATTTACAAAGTTAAGCCAAAAATGTACTTACCATAAAAATAGTTGGATCGAAATGGCTAAACCGCAATGAGCACACTTCAACGCCGCCTTCAGTATCACATTTGTAAACGCGAGGACCAGTATACTCTTCTTTTAATCTAGTTAAATTGACAATACCGCCTCTGTTCACGGCTATTAGCGACTGATACACATTACCGGGATTTATCACCATACAGTTTGCTACAAGGCTTTGTTCTCTAAAAACCGAACGGTCAATGATGGTCATAACAAAATCTAAACATACTTAAACAATGGCATCGGATTCGTGACTTCACTGGGCCTCGAAACCCTAATTTTTGCACCTGGTCGTATGCCAAAATCTGACATCGTTTCAGGATCGATACCTGTTTGCACGTTCTCCAAAATAGTGTAAAGTAATATTGTTCCACGATTGTTCATTGTCGCAAGTTGGAATGAATCAACTTGACCAGTGCCGATTGCTACAATCCAAACAAGTGCAGCGTTTTTACCAAATTTAGTACTTGCACTGTGGAATGATGTATCGTATGACGGTACGCGTGCCAGTAAACCTTGTGTACCTTCCCACGGAAACCGGTGGTCTGGATGTGTTGATTCGGCTTCAGCGGTGTCATAGAAAACACAACTACCGTCCATTAGACCTGCGCACAGTATTTTGGAATTGTCAGGGCCATAGGCTACTGCTGTGACTTGGCTATCTGCGACGAAACAGCTGAAATGGATTCAATATTTTATGAAAACAAACTCGTTCTTTTACTTACAAGAATGGTATTGTATCCGGTACCAGACTGTACTCCAAAATAACGGATTTGTTAATGAAAAAGGAGTTTGAGAAGGCTTCAATGTAGTATGACACTACTATTCTATCCTGGGCAACAGTGTCTTCTCTCACTGTAATAGCGGTCACTTTGTTTTCTAAAAAAGTTGAAATTAACAAGTATCATAAACCACGCATAGTCGACATACTGCAGCTTGGTTGTTGCAATGTCAAAGTTTCATAGCCTGCACTGAAGGCAAATTTTGATTTGTTTGAGAGATGGAAGTCACTTTGTCTGTTATCATTATCACGAATTATGTCGGATATAAGCTGCAAATGATTATTGCGAATTACCTTTGTGTCATGTACTAAATTGAATAATTTGAACTCACAGCACAGGACGCATTGACAAACAATTTAAACCGTTCATCACTGATTTTCGGTAGTGAATTCAAATCAACTGTTTCTTCGGTAAAATACTCCGTCTTGTAAGCAGATTTCGTTTCAACCACTCTTCCCCAACCCAATCCAGCGGCATCAGATGGCGGACATTGGGTCCAGATTTGTTCTTTTTCCGCAGACTCTGTTTGACTTTCATTTGCTGTAGCGTCTTCACCGGTTTGGGCGGATGCCTGTAAGAAATTACTGTAGCATTTTAAGTTTTAATAGTTTTAAAGCATTTTACTTGAACTTGTCCACCCTTTCCAAACAGCTGCATATAATAATCGTATGCATTCATTGGCGCCAGTTCGGCGAGTTTAGTATGAACATATTCCATTCGAATAATCCCTCTGAAGTGGTCGACGAAGGACGCGGCGGTATGATCGAGATGTCTGGCGTTAGCGAAATCGATGCTGACACGACGATTGGCCCCTGCCGGAGAAGCACTTTCACGTTGGATCTGTGGAGGTGGTTTTGGAACGGCAACATGCCCTCCACCAATCTTTTGTCGCGCCTCCATACGGTCCAGAAGTCGACTAACAGGGCGAGCAAGATTCTGTCGAGGTGGAAGTGGGATGTTTGATGTGTCGACATCGCCGTTTGGCAACGGTTTTGGGGAAGTTGGTTGTGATTTTTCAGATTTAGAAGGAGTATCTGGTGTTTTTGGGCCACTGTTTGAGGGCGACTCAATCTGCCTTTTACTGCGAGAACTAGAATTCGATCCAGGTTTTGGTGATGGAGAATCTTCACTCCCATTAGTTTTTGCAGAAATGGGCCTAGTAGAGCCATTTGAAGTGCCATTGGTGACAGGTTTAGGCGGCGGTGGTGGTGGTTCGTCAGCTGTAGAGTCTTCCTCGAAGTCGTCGTCATACTCTTCGAAGTCGTCCTAAACCCAAACACTTTTAAATCTTAAATGCCTTTTACAAAGTTACCTCATACTGATAATCATCAACTGGTGGCGGTTCCGGAATCTCAGGCCGCTTTTCAACTTCAACAACTTTCGGAACTTCAATTTTCTCCTTCTTTTTCGAACTTTTCTCCGGCAATTTTGACTTTTCTTTCACTTTTTCCTCACTTTTAGTTTTACTTTTCGATCTCTTTTTATCCGACTTATCTTTATCTTTAGATTTAGATTTTGAACTCCTAAAATTCAAATTAATGAAAAAATAGTTTTTAAAATTTCGAAATACTCACTCTCGTTCTTTCTTTTCTTTGCTGCTAGACCGACGAGATGCATCTCTGGGAATCTTACTTGAACTAGACATCTACCAAAAATATGCTTACAAATACATACAAACTTAAGAAAGACGAATGAAAGCCAATTGGGTTGTGACTGGCGGCTGGATTGAAGCCTTTTTGAGTGCGTTGCTTAGCAACATTGTCACCGCATTTGTGCTTCGACATTTTTGTTTTTTGTGCTTGCCAATGGGAATGTACTTCCTTGGGGTTGTGAAGGTTTAGAAAAGAGACTGGAAGTAAGTGGTTTTGGTGTTTTATGTTCAATTTGTGGAAATAAGCGTGTTGGGTTTATGCAAAGCCGGTGGCGGTCAGCGGCCACTGCGCACGCTCTCGACGTTCTCAAGGGGAAAACTGTTCTCCGCGTAAAGCGCAGGGGGCCGAGCTTTGCCCAGTGCAATTCGACGTGAAATCGATCATTTTTATCACTCTTTTGCATTAATTTGGTCAATTTCTACCTTCAAAGCATCCCCAATACCTTCCTCATATCCGTGACCATCTTTTTATCGCTTTTTGTGACAACTTCCCTCCTTCAGATGACTTTTTTCCATGCCCTCAACTGTGTGACATTAGCCTATGTTCCACTTGTCATCCTCTACAAGTACTCCGGAATCACCGAATATGTCACCATCTGGAAGGTTCTCCGTGCCACAGGCATCTACTTTGTCACACAGTTTGTCAAGATGCTAGTGCTAGCGACACTGTTTCCTGACATCGAGGGCGACGAGTCTAACTTGATCTTGGTCAGTTTCACACGAACTTTATATATATTTTTCTACATCTAAGCCACTATACTTTGCAGGAGTTCTTCAAATCTCTTGCCGACACCTTGGACATCATCGGCGTCCATCTCGCCATCACCTACGCCTTCTCCGGGAAGGGCGAAATCCGCTCCTTCGCCGCCGGCTACTCTTGGGGAGTGGGCCATGCCGTCGGTCGCTACCTCGCCTCCTTCATCAACGTCGCTCGCACCACCGCATATCACTCACAGTACATTCAATATGCCATTGAAAGCAACTTCGACGTGTTCTACTTCCTGGCTTTTGCGCATCTCGTCTGGCTCAGCAGTCGCAGCGGACTGTCGACCAAAACCCGCCCTGTGGTCATGGTCGCCTTGATGTTGTTCGCTCTGAAGGCTTTCTTCTTCCAGTATGTTTTTATATATATAATTAAGCGATATTTATATAAAATGGACTCATTTTCAGCCTCCTGCAACACAACCTTGGCTTCCAGTCCTGGGAGCTGCTCGGCACCAAGCTCGCTCTCACCGTGGCCTACGTCTACGTCGCCGCCCATGCCTACAAAAGCTACCGATCTCACTCTACTCCTGAACATGCCAAGCGTAACTAGTTTTAGCTGAAGAGTCATTTGAGGCTGTCGAGAATATCTAGCTGGTTTAATCATGTTTGTAATTTTGTTTAACTCATGTTGTTGTTCGGTTTGAACTAACTTGTGCTTTATATTTATTTTGTAATAATAAAGTTAACTTATTGCCGATGGAATGATGATATCAGTGGGAGGGAAAAGCGGCTATTGATGAAATCAGTGAGTCAGAACGCATGTCGTCTTTCGAGTGTTGGACGCAAGGTGCAGACGTCACCATCGGACCGAGTCAAATTACACTGCCCTCGGTCGAACTCAAATCCCGCGTAGCTCTGCGCAGCCACTTCGATGGATGCCGCCAAAGAGCTCGCGGCCAAAGCCGTCGACCTTGATAAGAATGGACAGTTCGAGAATGCGGCATTTCACTACTTTGTAAGTTTTGACCACCCACAGTGAAAAAATGACATGAGTCACGTTGTATTGACAACAAAATCACTTGATACGCATGTTTTATATATATTTTTTCTTCTAGGAAGCATCCCGGTCCATCTGGAAGGCTATAAACAACAATGAAGTGCCGAACCATCTCGGGTCCATCGCTCAACAGTACCACAATCGGGGTGAAGTCCTTCTTCAAAAGCGCTCGCAAATTACCAATAGCCAGTCCACTCCGGCCCAGAGAATCGTTAATCAGGCAGTTTCACAGATGAAAAGTGCCATGGATGCAGACAAGGAAGTCGTTAATGAGCATACTTTGAAGCTGTACATTGAAACTGCGGAATACTGCATGAAAAGCGTAATTTTGTAATTTTTTATATATAATGTTATCAATAATGATTGCAGTTATCCATTGCCGATGATGATGAGTCGAAGCAGAGGTTGAGACAGATTGCCAATATGGCTATTGAACGGTCCGAGCAGATATCGAAGAAGAATCAGAAGCAGAATGCCGCCGGTGCCGCTACTTTCGATCTTCCGGATATACCCACACATGGTACGTTGATAAGGTTTTGTAATTGTAAAAGTTGTAGTTTAAAACATGGCTTTTCAGACATCGAACCTTCAACCATCGGTGAAAACGCCTTTGGCGATGCAGCCGACGGCGGCCCCATGAAGTCCAAAGATGGCCAATCCACAACCTTGAATATGGCTATGTCACTGACAGCCAAGGAAATCAAAGTCCTCACACAGACATCCACCATCAATAAGAAGAAGTACCTGCCGTTCTTGGCATCTGATTTGAAGGAGCGTTTCGCATATCCCATTCCATTTACGTAAGGACATCATTTGACAATACCGTATTCATAAGTTCGTTTTCAGTGACCCCGATGGCTTTCTGAAGCTTACCGCCAGACAGAAGTCCAAATTTGTTGGCTGGAAGCGACCCTCCGAGTTCATGACCAACCCTCAACTGATTGTCGACATTGACTGTTTCAAGATTAAGCAGGTATGCTACCTTAATGCTGTTACCGTGTTCAAATCCCCTTTTTAGACAGTTATCTCTGATTGTTCCTTCGTCGCCTCTCTTGCCGTCGCTGCCCTTTACGAGAAACGGTTCAAAAAGTCTTTGGTTACGCAGTAAGTTGTTTTATATAGTTTTCTTGATTCAATAAGGTAATTTCAGTATTATATATCCTCAACGAAACGGCCGCCCCGTCTACAACCCTTCCGGAAAGTACATGATCAAGTTTGTCATGAACGGCATCGTCCGGAAAGTCATTATCGACGATTACTTACCTATTGGCCCAAACAACGAAATGTTGTGTTCATACAGTCAGCCGAATGAATTATGGGTCTCACTTCTCGAGAAAGCCTACTTGAAGCTGTTTGGTGGTTACGATTTTCCGGGTTCAAATTCGGTAAGTTGATATTTTTTGTCTTACTGTAGGTTTAAAACGTGGTTTAACACAAGAAAAAGACTTTCAACTAAGCATTTGACATGTTTTTATCGATAAAATGCTTAAAATTTGCCATTATAGTCAAATTGTTAATCTATGAACGAGAGTGATGCATTTGCGCATTTGCTGAATGCGAAATTCTTGCAGTGCACTTTTTGCAGTTTGCATAGTTTTGCAATGATTTTACATTCGCACACTTTTTGCGCGCGTTGAAGGAAAATTGCATTTGCACTTTAGCTTTTGTAATAATTTGTAATTCGCACACTAGGGTGAACCTAATTTTCTTGTTCAGCTATGTTATATGTGCGAATTGCGAAATTTGTTAAAAAATAGACAAACGTTATTACATTATTTCTTACACAATTTTTGCTATTTTCAGAACACTGATCTTCACGCTCTTACCGGTTGGATTCCTGAACGAATTTCGATGAAGAACGACGAATTCAAAGAGGATGTTGTCTTCAACAAGCTGTTTCAACGCTTTCATGCTGGTCACTGCGTTGTTACGGTCGTCACTGGCAAGATGAAGCCTGAAGAAGAAAAGCGCACGGGTCTTGTCGATGCTCACGCTTACGCTATTCTGGATATCCGTGTACTTGAGAATGGCACTCGTCTGATGATGATTAAGAATCCTTGGGCCCATATTAGCTGGAAAGGCAATTACTGCGCCAGTGATACCAGGCATTGGACACCGGAACTGTGTCGAAAGCTGAATTACGATCCGAAAACTGCCGCTGCCAAGGACGATGGCCTGTTTTGGATTGATTACGAATCTGTTATCAAGTTCTTTGACTGTTTTTACGCCAACTGGGATCCCGCGCTGTTTCATTACACTTACGAAATTCACGAGTAAGCTTGTTTTTTGATCCGTTTATTCAGCTGAAAACAATGAAATTCGTGTTTTTAGTGCCTGGTCCGCGGGCACTGGCCCTGTCAAGGATCTTTATTCTGTTGCTGACAATCCACAGTACACCGTGGAAGTGCAAAACAACGCTGAAACAGCAGCACTCTGGATTCTATTATCCCGACACATCACAGACCGCGAAGATTTTGCAAACAACAACGAGTACATCACGGTTTTGGTGTACGAAGGAGGTGAAAAAGTGTATCTACCATGTAAGTTGTGTGTTGTTGATAATCATTAGGGTGTACCCCCACGTGCAATCATTGACATTGTTACCCATGATGGCCTTTTTATGAGCGGCCTAATGCATCAACATTTAAAAAAACAATGATTTATTTCAGTCATTGTGGATCCCATTTCGAATGGCACGCGCATCAACAGCAATCACTATCTATGCCAGCTCGTTTTAAAGAAAAAGGGTGTCAACAGGTTTACGCTCGTCGTTGCCCAGGTACGTGAGACTACCGTATACACATGTTTGCAAGGAGTAGCTTATTTACACCCCTGTTTTTGCAGTATGAAAAGTCCACAACGATCTTTTACACCCTGAAAGTCTTTTGTGTGCAGCCGTTTACGTTCTTCTCTATGAAAACACCCTTCAAAGTGAAAAAAGAGGTTTGTAGTTGCCACGAGAAGCATGCAAGGAATGAAGCAAATGAATTCCGGTTTCAGGAACACGGCGAATGGAAGGGGAAAACTGCTGGTGGTTGCGGTAAATTCAATTTTCAGACCTTAAAGTCAGTTTTTGCATTTAATGAATCAGGCTTGAAACATGTGAAGTTCATGACTCAAGGGTGTTTTTCAGGGACAACCCTGAATATGAAATCACGTTGGATCGGGACAGCGATGACAACGACTTGCTGATCGAACTCCGGGCGCCACGCAAATACTCCGTTGGTTTTGATGTTTGGCAGGTGTCTTCATTCCGGGACAAACCTTTCAAAAAACAAAACTCGGGTCATTATCGAGCTGGTATCACTGTTCTCCGAGTTGGAGGCATGCCAGGAGGAGTTTATGCTGTTCGTGTTATGACCTATGAGCCGCAAAAAGAAGGTCCCTTCATTTTAAAGGTCGAAGCTTCCTGTGATTTTAACATTAAGCGAACCCAGTGATCACCCCTGTCTTTGTACATTGCAAGTATTCAGTTATTGAGATGTTTCAGTTTATAAATGCATTATGCGCACATAAATACAGTATAAAGTGTCACCGTGACACATGTTTGCGAGAGGACAAGGTATAACAAACTATTGGGTGTGGTTCTATTATATTTACAGCAAATATGGATAACCCATACAATGTATGAGTGGAGAACCTGTAGATTATGTGGTCTGAATGTCTTGAAGGCTGAGTAGGCGACATTCACAGGGATGGGGATCAGTGTGGGAGTAAGCAAGATCAGAAAGATAATTACAAATAGGTTGCACAAACAACAACGGCAGGAGGGGGCCAAGGTTCATCGCATCTTGCGGATGAGCTGGACGACCTTCCAGGGAGTGGTATCCACGCGTTGGCCACACAACCGGTCGATGGCGTCGAACTGATTCTTGCTCTTGACGAGATCGAGCATGGCAGGCATGTTTCCGTCGCAATGCCTGTAGTGAGTGCGTCCGGAGAAGAAACTGAAAAGGTCAAAATAAGTAACGCTTTTACTTTTGAAGTTACTGTAACTTACATAATGCCATTGTCAGTGAGGGCTGCTTCGAGCATTTCGTAAATCTGCTCATAATACTTCTGGTCGGTGTTTACGAGTTCCGGCGCCAAAATGATGTCGAATTTCTGTCCTTTGAGTTTCTCTTTGAGGTCCTCAATGTCACACGTAATGAACTTGATGTTATTTCGGATATTATTCCGGCGCATCGTGGGTTTCACGAAGGATTCCATTTGCGTCTTGTCCTAAAAATGGGTGCGTTCAAAGAATGCTCATCACTTTTTGAGCTCTCAAAAACCTACATGGCAAAAGAGAGTGGCACTTGCAGCCTGGTGCTGCAGGGCGTAGGCCGCAGGGAGGCCGCTGGTGAAACCGACTTCAAGGATGGTCTTTCCCTTGAAAAGGTCGGTCTCATGGTCGATTTCGACGATGTTGTCCAAGGCACAGCACAGGTCGTTAACACCAGCCCACTTCTCGGACTCATCAGCGGCGTCTCCGAAGAGTTGGCGTTTTTCTTGGGCTAACAGAGCCACTTGTTGATGGTCACTGAGATTCGCATTGAGTGATTGTGGCGCAACATAGCGAAGAACGCGACCAGATTCCATGTGAAGCTCGCTGTTGATGTGAGCGTAGGCAGAAGCAGTAGCAGTCTTGACAACGACCATTTTGAAGGATAAAAAGCAAGTAGGGTGTGTGTGAGATGAAGGTAAGCTGAAAAGTTGGAATCATTGGTTACTGTAGTTCACCTCCACGCTGGGTTCATTCACGAAGACTAGGTCCAGACTCAGACTGACCCCCATAGACTCGGCACGAAGCTACTTAAATGCATCTTAGATTGTGTTGGCTTCTTATTTTGATCTATGTGATTTTAGGTTTTTGGCGATCAAGCGAAAGAGAAACAAAATATTTTGAGGCGTGGTCACCCTCGGAAAATAGTTCAACTATTAGAGACCATGTTCAGCTAAACGTTGTTGAGCGCTAGACAGCCGCAACAGTACTAACTCAGTGCGCCAAAACAACAGCAGAAAGTGTTTTTCGGTTTACGAGCACCGATATCAGAGCAATGTTACGCCGCCCTTTTTGCCTCCGGCATCGAACAACGACGACAATCCTTAAAAGAATCATGTATACACACTTTTTGTGAATCAAAATAGTTCGAAGATCTATTGTGTTATGTTATGAAGGATTAGAAGGTTAATTATTGTACAATTATGTAGCTACCTTAAGCTACATACAAGGGGAGAAGCATGAAGCCCGAGACTATAGGAGAGCACACTGAAGAAACACTCTTCTGACACCGCCCTTTATGTACGCCTAGCGAGCGGGAGCCCCCACCGAATGTTCTAGGGCTCTGTTATGCTCCTTTGCTTGTGGTGTTCGGTGCGGAAAGACGCTAGCTGGGCTACATTCGCATCCCGACCCGAGCGCCGGTGGGTGCGTCAACACGAAAACGGGCGGCGCCAAGGGGGCAATGACCAGAAAAAAATGGGCGCACAAACAATTGTGTGCGCTTTGTGCAGATTTCTGCAGCACAAGACGCACAAGCTAGCCGCCCCTCGAGGCTTCGAGCATGCGGATGAGGGGAGCAGGCCTTTCACGTGGCTAGCGAACACTAAAAGACCAGATGCGGAGACAGTTCTAGAAATAGCAAAAAGTCGAGGCAGGGCAACACATTCGTGGCTGCCAATGGCGAATGCATTTTCGGGGGCACCGAAAACATGTGCATCGTAAACATGCTCGTTGTCCAACAACAGAGTAGACAGGATTTCAGCTCAGCGGTTTACAGATCATCTGCAAAGAAGATTTCTGAGAGTGAGATGCAATTCCCATTTACGGGGTTCTTTATGTACCTAATTGTCATTTCGATGCTTCCGGTGTTGTTTGACAAAGGCGTGAAAACGTCAATTGAAATCATGTGCGTCGGTTGTACCGCTGATTCATGATACTAATTAAGACTGATCACTGACAAAGGTACGGGTTTTTCAGCGGGCCCCCGTGGGTACCGTGTGCGAGTGCAATTGAGCGAATTGTGATCAGCCGTGGAATTGCACGGGGTAGGCAGCTTTAAAAAACGCACAAACAGCCGCTACCTACTTGCTTTCTTTATGATGTTCTTAAAAGTTGGCAAAGCTTTCTACTTTTTTTCGAGTAGGTCGACGTAAGAAGATCAAAGTCAATTGGTGGAGGCGGCACGTGTTTTCTGCAAAAACCCCAGCTAGGACAGCTGGAAGCGAGATAAACATACCCGTGGCTATCTCTATCGGCTGCGATAAACTGGAGTGACTTTGAAAAAACAGGGGAAAGGACCAACTGCAGGGGCTATTATTTTCGGGCATGAATCATTGTCATGTAAACAAATAACATGGAAAATGTTGAAACATACGGAAATGACAAATATGCTATTGTAATATTAGATTTCAAATAATATTTTTATCACTGTTTTTTTAACTTTGTCCCTCTTTCATTACTTTTCGAACTCTTGCCGTCATCGAGCGAACCTGAAATTAATGCACTAAGAATGTTTTTGTGGAGCCAGCGCACTTTCAAGTTGTGTCAGTGATCTCTGTGATCCATCACGGCCAAAACACATAGCCTCCTCCACCGATTTTTTCTATTTTTAAACCACTGTTTCTTGTTTCAATTTCTGAAAGTGACCGGGAACCAAAAAAAGAACAAACACCCAAGTTGTACATCAAAGATAGTGGCGCAACTCTTTATAGATCACGTTGTGTACGAGTGTCCGCAGCGTGGAGGCTACGTGTACATCACTGATCGCTTTCAAAAGACACGTACCATTTCTTTGATGAACACACAGTAACTTTTGAATGGTGGGTAAAAATAGTCACGCGATAACTTGTTTATAATCACATGATATCATTAAACGTTATGACCTATTTTTAAATTTTTTATGTGCTCTGCAAACTATATTAGTTGCTATGCAAACTTTTAGATTGTGAACTTTTAAAATGTAGTCGTTTACTGAGCTTTTAGTGTGTTTTTTGTTGCCACAATTTGATTTCAACACATTTTCAATAACGTCCAATTCATTCGTAAATACCGAAGAAAAAATTAAAATAAAAAATAAAATAAGTAACAACAACTAATAACAAAATAGATCAACACAGTAGAGTTCAGGCAGTAATAATTATGGTGATAAGAACTGTAATTTTGGAAATGTTAGAGGATCCCAGAAAGAGGAGATTGGCAGAAAAGAAGACAAGTGTGAAAAAAGGAAAGCAAGAATGTGGCTGAAATGTGTTTGATGAAAGAGTTTGGAAATGTCAAATTTAAATTAGGAAATGAGATTACATTTTGAGATTCTGTCAGCAAGATTAGATCAACCATCGAAGAGCCTTTCGAACCATAGCAGGCCACTCGAATGAGAGAACCTTGTCATCGTCCGTCTTGATCGTCGCCTTGTATCGACGACCTTTGTCACCCTCGGTTGCCGTGAGACCAACTTTGTTACCGTCAACGTGTTTGCTGTTCGCATGAAGATATTGCGCCAACAATTCCGTGATACGGTCGAAGCTACCCGCTACATTAATACACGTCTTAGGATCCGCAGGATCGCGCATCATACCATGCGGACAAGCACAGTAGAAGTCACCAGGTGTGTTGATGCAACCATGTGAACAGCCACCATTTTGTTGCTGGCACTCGTTAACATCTGAAAGAATGATAGTTAGCAGAAGTTCTTAGCTAGTAGAAAGTCAAACATACCAATACACAGAGATCGTTGCAAGAAGTAACCGCTCGGACAACGGCCACTATGCGCCTTCACCGAGCAAGGACATTCACCCTCCACAGCCGGCGGCAGGGTAGCCACAGGGCGGAAAGCTTCAGGCGATTGCTGGTTGCAAGACGACTGAATGACGGCACTGCCATCATCAGCACATCTGCATTGGCAGGGCGCGGTTTGTTGCTCTTGATCGTAAGGTTCGTAGTCTGGCGGAGCGGTGGTATCCGCGTTGAGAGTGATGTGATCACAGTTGTCATCGTCAAAGATGGCACTGTTATTGGTTGCGGTGGAAGCAGTGACGACGCAGACCTTGTAGTCCGAATCAGAGGGAATGTTGTCAATGAGTTTGCCGAAGCTATCACGGCAACGAGCAGGAATGCGGAGCCATTTGTCGTGAGGCAGAGATGCATCAGGCGTGTGCATGATGACGTAATCCTAAAAATAGAGTTATTTTGTAACTTTTCAACATTTTGAAGTCAAAACATACAGCCTTGTTGTTAGTGCAGCACGTCCAAGTGACAGTGAACGAGGTCGGAGAAACCGGAATGACTCTAACGTTGGATGGTTCTTGATGGCCTGGTGCTTCTGAAGTAAAACAGTTATGAACTCTTAAACGAAAATTAAGTAGAAAAGACATACTGGTAGTTTTTTGCGGACGCTTAGTAGCGACTGTGGTGGGCTTAGGCTCGGTAGAAGCCGTAACCGCTTCACAAATAGCGAAGCTGAACCAGCTGTTGAACAGTTCATCATAAGTCCAGTCAGACAAATGAATAACACGTGTAGGACTGTTATCAGAGATCTGGGTAAGAGCTTGAGTTGTTGGTTCCCGAATGGATACAGCCACAAAGCGGTGTTCGAATTCACTGCTCGCAATTTCAGCCGCAGGGCGAATTTCATCACTGCTTGTCGCATCCGAACTAACTACCAGTATAATTTTGTTAACACCGTAAATGCCATGAGACTTGGCCAATTCAACGGCGGTGTCAATACCAAGACCAAGCTTAGGAGAGACCTCGTCGTTTCTGCAATGTCATAAATTAGACTTGATCAGTTTAACCAAATTAACTTACTCATTTTGAGCCAAACTTGAAGTGAAAGAACTAAACTCGCCAACAGAAAGACCCGATTTTTTAAGAGACACATCAACACTATTTACAGCCACAAGATTGAGAGACATTCTATCAGACACAAAACCAAACTTATCCTCCAAAAATTCAGAGATCATTGTAAGAACACGCCGGAAGTCCTGAAAAATTTTAATTGTCAGAAGTTCTGTATTAAAACTTAAATAAAAAGTACCTCAGGAGTAGACCGGGCGGTCACATCAACAACGACAGATACCAAATAGGGGCGCAAGTAGCCGTCCTTGCACAAAGGCATGGGGCGAATTGCACGAGTCGTTCGTCGAGAAGTATCATCCAGGTAAGACGGAGTAACAGCAGCAAGTCTAAAAAATAGAAATTGAAATTTATGTTCATTGTTTTGTTTTAAAACATACTGAGCATCTGGAGAGATAGCGCCAACGTCGCGCTTTGTAGTAGTCCATGAAGGTTCAGTTGTTTCAAGGTAACCAGCAGCCGGTGTAATATGGCCACACAAGGATTGTCGGATGAAGGAAAGTTGATCACCAGACAGAGCGTCGACCGAGTTGACCTTGATGAGACGTTCGTTAGCATGTTCAGTACCAACAAGACGAGAAAGCGATCCATAACGTTCAGGAGTTGGGTTCACCGCAATCGCAAAGATTTGAATGCCGAAGAGATCGCGCAGGTCTTGGGCAGCCAGGGCGGCATTACCACGGTTATTGCCGTTCGTGATCAGAACAATCACCTTGGAAACGTCTTCACGGCCGTGCAGAATGAACTGCTGGCGTGCGGCATCCAAACTCTTGAGTGCAATGGCAACACCACTAATGCGATCGCTGTCAGCAATCTTTTGCAGAAGTTCAATCTTGTCTTCGTAGTGACCCAAAGCAACAGGAACGCTGACTTTGTCGCTAAAAATTTAATTCTTTTAATGGTGTCAACTTAAAAAAATACTTACGTGTAAACGATGAAGCCGACACGAACAACATCAGGGGACAAATCGAAAGATTCATCAACGAGAACGCCAATGTTTTCTTTCAAATGATCAAAGTCGCTTTCGTCGAATGTTGAAGAGTCAACAACAACGATGACATCAGCAGGATATTCAATGCGGTTACAGATTCGGCTTGTCTTGGGACCAGCAACGGTAGTTTTGCGGGCTGGCCATGTGGATTCCAAGTTGACTTGGTCGGCCGAAGGAACGGCTTCACAAATACGGTCAGCGAGTACACCAATATCATTAGACTCAACACCGCGCCACTGTTTGAAGGTAGCAATGCGGTTTTGGTTGCCGTCGCCAACAAGAGACAAGTCTTCACTTTCAGTATCACCAACAGAAGCAACAAAGATCTTTGCATTAAGTTCATCACGCAAAGTTGTAGCAGGAGCAACAACATCATCGCTAAAACAGTAACTTGTTTTAATTTGAGATTATAAAAAAAACAAAAAAAAACATACGCAGATGGTCCACTCTTAAAAATGATGACAACGCGGGGAGCACCGTTAACACCGGAAATGACAAACTCAGTAGCGACGTCACGAAGTGCTTGACCCAAATGAGCGTCACCACGAAGCCGACGAGTATCTCCAATACGAGAAAGCAAGTTAGGTGAATGGTCGTAATCACCCAATGCGATTGGAACTTCAACAGATTCACCGTACTTGACAAGACCAACGCGAACACGATTTTCCTTGAGATTGAAATGATCACCCAGGAACTGTTTAACGGCTTCCTTCATCACACGGTAGTCCAAGATTTTAACGTGATTCGATGTATCGAAGACCAAAATAAGATCTATGTAAGCTGTAACATGGCAATGCGGCGAAGAAGGTCGTGGACGTCTAAAAAACGAAGTTTAACATTAAAAAAAAAGTTGATAATCTAGTAACTTACTCAATGTAAACGTATTGACCAGACGGGTTCGTGGGCAATACCTTGCCATCAGCACCAAGCGGCTTACCATCGTCATCTCGAGGAACTTCGCTGCCTTGACTATCGACATAAGAACCGGTGTTGTCAGTAGGTAGCAACGTGAAATCACCGGCAACAATAGGATAGACAACACGACCAGAATTATCAGTGGGCAACAAAAGTGAATCTCCAGCAACGTTAGTCGGCAATACCTTTCCGCTGTGATCAACATATTGTCCATCGCTACTTGTTGGAACAGGAGAGCCACTGTCAGGGTCAACAACAAATCCATCCGAATCAGTTGGCAATGCTTTACCATCTACTCCAATAACAACGACAGGCGAACCACTGGACGTCGTAGGTCGGAAAACAATAACATTCGGGTAGACGAACCTACCAAGATCATCGGTAGGCAACACGTTATTGTCATGGTCAAGTGGCTTTCCAAAGTCATCAGTAGGAATAAGGTTACCATCGGCATCAACATGAGCACCTGTCGAATCAGTAGGTAACAACGCACCGGAAGCATCAACAATGGGGTAAACAAGTTTTCCAGACTCGTCAGTGGGCAACGTTTGTGGAGGGCGTTCGGTTCCGCTAACGACAATAGCATTGCCTTCAACGTCGGTCGGCAGAGGAGATCCATCAGGACCAACATACTGGCCTTCGACGTTAGTAGGAATAACTTCGTTAGTGTCAGGATGCAGAACATCACCGGATTCGTCGGTGGGCAGAGGTTGACCATCAGGACCGATAATTTCGACGGTCTTGCCAGATTCAGTGGTAGGCTTGACACCGGCATCGGTTGACGGTTCAGGGAATTGGTAGCGGCCAAGGCTGTCGGTGGGCAAAGGTTGTCCATCAGGGCCAAGCGGCTTGCCTTCGTCATCCTTTGTGATCGGGCTGCCAGAAGCGTCAACGTAGGCACCTGAAGCGTCGGTAGGCAGAGGCTGGCCATCGCTGCCAATGATTGGGTAGACAGGCTTGCCAGAGTCATCGGTCGGGTAGACGACAGCAACGCCATCGGCGTTGGTGGGCAACGGAGTGCCATCAGGTCCAACGTATTGGCCGTCAGCGTTAGTCGGAATGGGTTCACCAGTCTTGGCATCGACAAAGTTTCCGGAAGCGTCGGTTGGCAAAGGTTGTCCATCTGCACCAACGATTTCCACGGGTTGACCAGAAGCGGTTGTAGGCTTGACAGGGGCACCAGTAGACGGTACAGGGAACTGGTAGCGGCCAAGGCTGTCGGTGGGCAAAGGTTGTCCATCAGGGCCAAGTGGCTTACCGAAGTCATCGGTCTGGATGGGTTCACCATCGGCATCGACATGAGCACCAGTAGCGTCAGTCGGCAAAAGTTGACCGTCGCTTCCAATAATCGGGTACACGATCTTACCAGATTCGTCAGTAGGCAACGTCTGGGGTGGTCGTTCGGTTCCGCTCACAACAATAGCGTTACCTTCATCGTCAGTCGGCAGTGGAGATCCATCAGGACCAACATACTGGCCTTCGACGTTAGTAGGAATAACTTCGTTAGTGTCAGGATGCAAAACATCACCAGATTCGTCGGTGGGCAAAGGTTGACCGTCAGGACCGACGATTTCGACGGTCTTGCCAGATGCGGTGGTAGGCTTGACAGCGGCATCGGTTGACGGTTCAGGGAACTGGTAGCGGCCAAGGCTGTCGGTGGGCAAAGGTTGTCCATCAGGGCCAAGCGGCTTGCCTTCGTCATCCTTTGTGATCGGGCTGCCAGAAGCGTCAACGTAGGCACCTGAAGCGTCGGTAGGCAGAGGCTGGCCATCGCTGCCAATGATTGGGTAGACAGGCTTGCCAGAGTCATCGGTCGGGTAGACGACAGCAACGCCATCGGCGTTGGTGGGCAACGGAGTGCCATCAGGTCCAACGTATTGGCCGTCAGCGTTAGTCGGAATGGGTTCACCAGTCTTGGCATCGACAAAGTTTCCGGAAGCGTCGGTTGGCAAAGGTTGTCCATCTGCACCAACGATTTCCACGGGTTGACCAGAAGCGGTTGTAGGCTTGACAGGGGCACCAGTAGACGGTACAGGGAACTGGTAGCGGCCAAGGCTGTCGGTGGGCAAAGGTTGTCCATCAGGGCCAAGTGGCTTACCGAAGTCATCGGTCTGGATGGGTTCACCATCGGCATCGACATGAGCACCAGTAGCGTCAGTCGGCAAAAGTTGACCGTCGCTTCCAATAATCGGGTACACGATCTTACCAGATTCGTCAGTAGGCAACGTCTGGGGTGGTCGTTCGGTTCCGCTCACAACAATAGCGTTACCTTCATCGTCAGTCGGCAGTGGAGATCCATCAGGACCAACATACTGGCCTTCGACGTTAGTAGGAATAACTTCGTTAGTGTCAGGATGCAAAACATCACCAGATTCGTCGGTGGGCAAAGGTTGACCGTCAGGACCGACGATTTCGACGGTCTTGCCAGATGCGGTAGTAGGCTTGACAGCGGCATCGGTTGACGGTTCAGGGAACTGGTAGCGGCCAAGGTTGTCGGTGGGCAAAGGTTGTCCATCAGGGCCAAGCGGCTTGCCTTCGTCATCCTTTGTAATCGGGCTACCAGAAGCGTCAACGTAGGCACCAGAAGCGTCGGTCGGCAGAGGCTGACCATCGCTGCCAATGATTGGGTAAACAGGTTTGCCGGAGTCGTCGGTCGGGTAGACGACAGCAACGCCATCGGCGTTGGTGGGCAACGGAGTACCGTCAGGTCCAACGTATTGGCCGTCAGCGTTAGTCGGGATGGGTTCACCAGTCTTGGCATCGACAAAATTTCCGGAAGCGTCGGTTGGCAAAGGTTGTCCATCTGCACCAACGATTTCCACGGGATGACCAGATGCGGTGGTAGGCTTGACAGCGGCACCGGTAGATGGTTCAGGGAACTGGTAGCGGCCAAGGCTGTCAGTGGGCAAAGGTTGTCCATCAGGGCCAAATGGCTTACCGAAGTCATCGGTCTGGATGGGTTCACCATCGGCATCGACATGAGCACCAGTAGCGTCAGTCGGCAAAAGTTGACCGTCGCTGCCAATAATCGGGTACACGATCTTACCTGATTCATCCGTGGGCAAAGTCTGGGGTGGTCGTTCGGTTCCGCTCACAACAATAGCGTTACCTTCATCGTCGGTCGGCAATGGAGATCCATCAGGACCAACATACTGGCCTTCGACGTTAGTAGGAATAACTTCGTTAGTGTCAGGATGCAGAACATCACCAGATTCGTCGGTGGGCAGAGGTTGACCATCAGGACCGACGATTTCGACGGTCTTGCCAGATTCAGTGGTAGGCTTGACAGCGGCATCGGTTGACGGTTCAGGGAACTGGTAGCGGCCAAGGCTGTCGGTGGGCAAAGGTTGTCCATCAGGGCCAAGCGGCTTGCCTTCGTCATCCTTTGTAATCGGGCTGCCAGAAGCGTCAACGTAGGCACCAGAAGAGTCGGTCGGCAGAGGCTGACCATCGCTGCCAATGATTGGGTAAACAGGTTTGCCGGAGTCGTCGGTCGGGTAGACGACAGCAACGCCATCGGCGTTGGTGGGCAACGGAGTACCATCGGGTCCAACGTATTGGCCGTCAGCGTTAGTCGGAATGGGTTCACCAGTCTTAGCATCGACAAAATTTCCGGAAGCGTCGGTTGGCAGAGGTTGACCGTCAGGACCGACAATTTCGACGGTCTTGCCAGATGCGGTGGTAGGCTTGACAGCGGCACCAGTAGATGGTTCAGGGAACTGGTAGCGGCCAAGACTGTCGGTGGGCAAAGGTTGTCCATCAGGGCCAAGCGGCTTACCGAAGTCATCAGTCTGGATGGGTTCACCGTCAGCATCGACATGAGCACCAGTAGCGTCAGTCGGCAAAAGTTGACCGTCGCTGCCAATAATCGGGTACACGATTTTACCAGATTCGTCAGTAGGCAAAGTCTGGGGTGGTCGTTCGGTTCCGCTCACAACAATAGCGTTACCTTCATCGTCGGTCGGCAATGGAGATCCATCAGGACCAACATACTGGCCTTCGACGTTAGTAGGAATAACTTCGTTAGTGTCAGGATGCAGAACATCACCAGATTCGTCGGTGGGCAGAGGTTGACCATCAGGACCGACGATTTCGACGGTCTTGCCAGATTCAGTGGTAGGCTTGACAGCGGCATCGGTTGACGGTTCAGGGAACTGGTAGCGGCCAAGGCTGTCGGTGGGCAAAGGTTGTCCATCAGGGCCAAGCGGCTTGCCTTCGTCATCCTTTGTAATCGGGCTACCAGAAGCGTCAACGTAGGCACCAGAAGCGTCGGTCGGCAGAGGCTGACCATCGCTGCCAATGATTGGGTAAACAGGTTTGCCGGAGTCGTCGGTCGGGTAGACGACAGCAACGCCATCGGCGTTGGTGGGCAACGGAGTACCATCGGGTCCAACGTATTGGCCGTCAGCGTTAGTCGGAATGGGTTCACCAGTCTTGGCATCGACAAAGTTGCCAGAAGCGTCCGTAGGCAGAGGTTGACCGTCAGGACCAACGATTTCCACGGGATGACCAGATGCGGTGGTAGGCTTGACAGCGGCACCGGTAGATGGTTCAGGGAACTGGTAGCGGCCAAGGTTGTCGGTGGGCAAAGGTTGTCCATCAGGGCCAAGCGGCTTGCCTTCGTCATCCTTTGTGATCGGGCTACCAGAAGCGTCAACGTAGGCACCAGAAGCGTCGGTCGGCAGAGGCTGGCCATCGCTGCCAATGATTGGGTAGACAGGTTTGCCAGAGTCGTCGGTCGGGTAGACGACAGCAACGCCATCGGCGTTGGTGGGCAACGGAGTACCATCGGGTCCAACGTATTGGCCGTCAGCGTTAGTTGGGATGGGTTCACCAGTCTTGGGATCGACAAAGTTGCCAGAAGCGTCCGTAGGCAGAGGTTGACCGTCAGGACCGACAATTTCGACGGTCTTGCCAGATGCGGTGGTAGGCTTGACAGCGGCACCAGTAGATGGTTCAGGGAACTGGTAGCGGCCAAGACTGTCGGTGGGCAAAGGTTGTCCATCAGGGCCAAGCGGCTTACCGAAGTCATCAGTCTGGATGGGTTCACCGTCAGCATCGACATGAGCACCAGTAGCGTCAGTCGGCAAAAGTTGACCGTCGCTGCCAATAATCGGGTACACGATTTTACCAGATTCGTCAGTAGGCAAAGTCGGGGGTGGTCGTTCGGTTCCGCTCACAACAATAGCGTTACCTTCATCGTCGGTCGGCAATGGAGATCCATCAGGACCAACATACTGGCCTTCGACGTTAGTAGGAATAACTTCGTTAGTGTCAGGATGCAGAACATCACCAGATTCGTCGGTGGGCAGAGGTTGACCATCAGGACCGACGATTTCGACGGTCTTGCCAGATTCAGTGGTAGGCTTGACAGCGGCATCGGTTGACGGTTCAGGGAACTGGTAGCGGCCAAGGCTGTCGGTGGGCAAAGGTTGTCCATCAGGGCCAAGCGGCTTGCCTTCGTCATCCTTTGTAATCGGGCTACCAGAAGCGTCAACGTAGGCACCAGAAGCGTCGGTCGGCAGAGGCTGACCATCGCTGCCAATGATTGGGTAAACAGGTTTGCCGGAGTCGTCGGTCGGGTAGACGACAGCAACGCCATCGGCGTTGGTGGGCAACGGAGTACCGTCAGGTCCAACGTATTGGCCGTCAGCGTTAGTCGGAATGGGTTCACCAGTCTTAGCATCGACAAAATTTCCGGAAGCGTCGGTTGGCAGAGGTTGACCGTCAGGACCGACAATTTCGACGGTCTTGCCAGATGCGGTGGTAGGCTTGACAGCGGCACCAGTAGATGGTTCAGGGAACTGGTAGCGGCCAAGACTGTCGGTGGGCAAAGGTTGTCCATCAGGGCCAAGCGGCTTACCGAAGTCATCAGTCTGGATGGGTTCACCGTCAGCATCGACATGAGGACCAGTAGCGTCAGTCGGCAAAAGTTGACCGTCGCTGCCAATAATCGGGTACACGATTTTACCAGATTCGTCAGTAGGCAAAGTCTGGGGTGGTCGTTCGGTTCCGCTCACAACAATAGCGTTACCTTCATCGTCGGTCGGCAATGGAGATCCATCAGGACCAACATACTGGCCTTCGACGTTAGTAGGAATAACTTCGTTAGTGTCAGGATGCAGAACATCACCAGATTCGTCGGTGGGCAGAGGTTGACCATCAGGACCGACGATTTCGACGGTCTTGCCAGATTCAGTGGTAGGCTTGACAGCGGCATCGGTTGACGGTTCAGGGAACTGGTAGCGGCCAAGGCTGTCGGTGGGCAAAGGTTGTCCATCAGGGCCAAGCGGCTTGCCTTCGTCATCCTTTGTAATCGGGCTACCAGAAGCGTCAACGTAGGCACCAGAAGCGTCGGTCGGCAGAGGCTGACCATCGCTGCCAATGATTGGGTAAACAGGTTTGCCGGAGTCGTCGGTCGGGTAGACGACAGCAACGCCATCGGCGTTGGTGGGCAACGGAGTACCGTCAGGTCCAACGTATTGGCCGTCAGCGTTAGTCGGAATGGGTTCACCAGTCTTAGCATCGACAAAATTTCCGGAAGCGTCGGTTGGCAGAGGTTGACCGTCAGGACCGACAATTTCGACGGTCTTGCCAGATGCGGTGGTAGGCTTGACAGCGGCACCAGTAGATGGTTCAGGGAACTGGTAGCGGCCAAGACTGTCGGTGGGCAAAGGTTGTCCATCAGGGCCAAGCGGCTTACCGAAGTCATCAGTCTGGATGGGTTCACCGTCAGCATCGACATGAGCACCAGTAGCGTCAGTCGGCAAAAGTTGACCGTCGCTGCCAATAATCGGGTACACGATTTTACCAGATTCGTCAGTAGGCAAAGTCTGGGGTGGTCGTTTGGTTCCGCTCACAACAATGGCGTTACCTTCATCGTCGGTCGGCAATGGAGATCCATCAGGACCAACATACTGGCCTTCGACGTTAGTAGGAATAACTTCGTTAGTGTCAGGATGCAGAACATCACCAGATTCGTCGGTGGGCAGAGGTTGACCATCAGGACCGACGATTTCGACGGTCTTGCCAGATTCAGTGGTAGGCTTGACAGCGGCATCGGTTGACGGTTCAGGGAACTGGTAGCGGCCAAGGCTGTCGGTGGGCAAAGGTTGTCCATCAGGGCCAAGCGGCTTGCCTTCGTCATCCTTTGTAATCGGGCTACCAGAAGCGTCAACGTAGGCACCAGAAGCGTCGGTCGGCAGAGGCTGACCATCGCTGCCAATGATTGGGTAAACAGGTTTGCCGGAGTCGTCGGTCGGGTAGACGACAGCAACGCCATCGGCGTTGGTGGGCAACGGAGTACCATCGGGTCCAACGTATTGGCCGTCAGCGTTAGTCGGAATGGGTTCACCAGTCTTGGCATCGACAAAGTTGCCAGAAGCGTCCGTAGGCAGAGGTTGACCGTCAGGACCAACGATTTCCACGGGATGACCAGATGCGGTGGTAGGCTTGACAGCGGCACCGGTAGATGGTTCAGGGAACTGGTAGCGGCCAAGGTTGTCGGTGGGCAAAGGTTGTCCATCAGGGCCAAGCGGCTTGCCTTCGTCATCCTTTGTAATCGGGCTACCAGAAGCGTCAACGTAGGCACCAGAAGAGTCGGTCGGCAGAGGCTGACCATCGCTGCCAATGATTGGGTAAACAGGTTTGCCGGAGTCGTCGGTCGGGTAGACGACAGCAACGCCATCGGCGTTGGTGGGCAACGGAGTACCATCGGGTCCAACGTATTGGCCGTCAGCGTTAGTTGGGATGGGTTCACCAGTCTTGGGATCGACAAAGTTGCCAGAAGCGTCCGTAGGCAGAGGTTGACCGTCAGGACCGACAATTTCGACGGTCTTGCCAGATGCGGTGGTAGGCTTGACAGCGGCACCAGTAGATGGTTCAGGGAACTGGTAGCGGCCAAGACTGTCGGTGGGCAAAGGTTGTCCATCAGGGCCAAGCGGCTTACCGAAGTCATCAGTCTGGATGGGTTCACCGTCAGCATCGACATGAGCACCAGTAGCGTCAGTCGGCAAAAGTTGACCGTCGCTGCCAATAATCGGGTACACGATTTTACCAGATTCGTCAGTAGGCAAAGTCTGGGGTGGTCGTTCGGTTCCGCTCACAACAATAGCGTTACCTTCATCGTCGGTCGGCAATGGAGATCCATCAGGACCAACATACTGGCCTTCGACGTTAGTAGGAATAACTTCGTTAGTGTCAGGATGCAGAACATCACCAGATTCGTCGGTGGGCAGAGGTTGACCATCAGGACCGACGATTTCGACGGTCTTGCCAGATTCAGTGGTAGGCTTGACAGCGGCATCGGTTGACGGTTCAGGGAACTGGTAGCGGCCAAGGCTGTCGGTGGGCAAAGGTTGTCCATCAGGGCCAAGCGGCTTGCCTTCGTCATCCTTTGTAATCGGGCTACCAGAAGCGTCAACGTAGGCACCAGAAGCGTCGGTCGGCAGAGGCTGACCATCGCTGCCAATGATTGGGTAAACAGGTTTGCCGGAGTCGTCGGTCGGGTAGACGACAGCAACGCCATCGGCGTTGGTGGGCAACGGAGTACCATCGGGTCCAACGTATTGGCCGTCAGCGTTAGTCGGAATGGGTTCACCAGTCTTGGCATCGACAAAGTTGCCAGAAGCGTCCGTAGGCAGAGGTTGACCGTCAGGACCGACAATTTCGACGGTCTTGCCAGATGCGGTGGTAGGCTTGACAGCGGCACCAGTAGATGGTTCAGGGAACTGGTAGCGGCCAAGACTGTCGGTGGGCAAAGGTTGTCCATCAGGGCCAAGTGGCTTACCGAAGTCATCGGTCTGGATGGGTTCACCATCGGCATCGACATGAGCACCAGTAGCGTCAGTCGGCAAAAGTTGACCGTCGCTGCCAATAATCGGGTACACGATTTTACCAGATTCGTCAGTAGGCAACGTCTGGGGTGGTCGTTCGGTTCCGCTCACAACAATAGCGTTACCTTCATCGTCGGTCGGCAGAGGAGATCCATCAGGACCAACGTACTGGCCTTCGACGTTAGTAGGAATAACTCCGTTAGTGTCAGGATGCAGAACATCACCAGATTCGTCTGTAGGCAGAGGTTGACCGTCAGGACCGACGATTTCGACGGTCTTGCCAGATGCGGTAGTAGGCTTGACAGCGGCATCGGTTGACGGTTCAGGGAACTGGTAGCGGCCAAGGTTGTCGGTGGGCAAAGGTTGTCCATCAGGGCCCATTGGCTTGCCTTCGTCATCCTTTGTGATCGGGCTGCCAGATGCGTCAACGTAGGCACCAGAAGCGTCGGTAGGCAGAGGCTGGCCATCGCTGCCAATGATTGGGTAGACAGGCTTGCCAGAGTCGTCGGTCGGGTAGACGACAGCAACGCCGTCGGCGTTGGTGGGCAACGGAGTACCATCAGGTCCAACGTATTGGCCGTCAGCGTTAGTCGGGATGGGTTCACCAGTCTTGGCATCGACAAAGTTTCCGGAAGCGTCCGTGGGCAGAGGTTGACCGTCAGGACCGACAATTTCGACGGTCTTGCCAGAAGCGGTTGTAGGCTTGACAGCGGCACCGGTAGATGGTTCAGGGAACTGGTAGCGGCCAAGACTGTCGGTGGGCAAAGGTTGTCCATCAGGGCCAAGCGGCTTACCGAAGTCATCAGTTTGGATGGGTTCACCGTCAGCATCGACATGAGCACCAGTAGCGTCAGTCGGCAAAAGTTGACCGTCGCTGCCAATAATCGGATACACGATTTTACCAGATTCATCCGTGGGCAACGTCTGGGGTGGTCGTTCAGTTCCGCTAACGACAATTGCATTGCCTTCGACGTCGGTCGGCAGAGGAGATCCATCAGGACCAACATACTGGCCTTCGACATTAGTCGGAATAACTTTATTAGTGTCAGGATGCAGAACGAAACCAGATTCATCAGTAGGCAAAGGTTGACCATCAGGACCAACGATTTCAACGGTTTGACCAGATGCAGTAGTAGGCTTTCCGGCAGTTCCTGAAGAATCGACTATTGGATACACAACTGCTGCGGGGGTAGTCGGTTTGTCGTTTTCGTCAATTCCAGAACCTGCGAGTGTTACTGCTTCCGGTGTGTCTTAAACATGAGAACATATAGTTTTAATGTTTTTTTTTGTTTTCATAAGGTTTTTACCTTCAACGTTAACGCAAAGTTTTCTGCGCCATTGATCAAAATCGTCATTTAATTTATTCCATTTGGACGTTCCAAGATTGATGACTGTGATGCCTGAATCTTTCAAAGATTGTAGCTCGGCAACTGCGTCAGAACTGAAAGAGCTACTTGATGGATTGATTTGATTTATATATTTTTACCTGTCGGATTTTCTAACAATGACAAGTGCTTGTAACCGGTTAATTCCATCAGAGTGTTCTTGGAATAGTTGCTGAACAAAGCGAATAGCTTCCTTAATTCGAGGTTCACCACTTATAAAATGAATGTCTTTGATAGTATCAATTAATTCAGCTGTGCTGTCATAGTTTCCTATGTCTGCTGCCGCTTCTGCGGTTAAGCCGTAGTTAACTACTCCAAATTTGGCACGACTTGCTTTGCCTACAGTTTCGATTAAAGCAGACACTTGATTGAGCATCGTTGACTTATCGGCTGCTGTGTTATCACTCGTTTCAATAAGTAAAATAATATGCGCAGCATCCAGTTCGTCATTGCAGTTTTCGCTAATGGGTTTTGAAACATTGTCATCATCAGAGTCAATGTCTGTATCGTGGGCATCAGTAACCGAAGCAAACTGCAAATTACCCTGCTTGCAATCTTCAGTCAACTTGGTAGCAAGTTTTTGGGCGTCGAGATGATCAAACTCATCCAAAAAGAGAGTATTGAGAGAAACACTGTGAATTTCGGAATCAAATGCATTAGGTCCAATAATCAAAGTGTAAACATCTTCAACTAAATTTTTGCCGACGTCGGTGCTAAAAAATACGTTTGAGCAGAAGTTAAAATAAAATCAAGTGTCTTACACATCATCACCAGTGCTAAAAATAATAAACACTGGCGTACTGCCGTCTCTGTGAAAAGTTTTTATTTGCTGTTGTGCAGCTGCAATGCCAGCAGACGCGTCTGGCGTACCAAGTTCTTGATATTCCGGCACAGATTTAAGTATTTCCGCAAATTCTTGTTTTTCGTTATATCCGCCAAGAGTAATAGGTACTTCTACACTTTTTCCAAATTCAAGAAGCGAAACTCGGCTTACATCGGGTGAAAGATCAAGATGTTGATCCACAAACTCCGCAATGACGTTACGTATGACAGATCCGTAGCTTTTTAGCAAGTCAGCATTCACAATAAAGACAACATCAAGTTTTCCAACATTCAGATTACATTGTCGGCTGAATCCTGGAACGGTAGGGGCATCGGTTCCGCTGGTAACGATAAACTTTCCAGATACGTCGGTAGGCAATAACGATCCATCCGTATCGAGGTAAAGTCCTTCTGAATTTGTAGCAACAGGTTCGCCGGTTTCAGGATGTAAAACATTTCCGCTGGAATCTGTTGGCAGAGGTTGACCATCAGGACCGACAATTTCGACGGTCTTGCCAGATGCAGTGGTAGGCTTGACAGCGGCATCGGTTGACGGTTCAGGGAACTGGTAGCGGCCAAGGCTGTCGGTGGGCAAAGGTTGTCCATCCGGGCCAAGCGGCTTGCCTTCGTCATCCTTTGTGATCGGGCTGCCAGAAGCGTCAACGTAGGTACCAGAAGCGTCGGTCGGCAGAGGCTGGCCATCGCTGCCAATGATTGGGTAGACAGGTTTGCCGGAGTCGTCGGTCGGGTAGACGACAGCAACGCCATCGGCGTTGGTGGGCAACGGAGTACCATCGGGTCCAACGTATTGGCCGTCAGCGTTAGTCGGAATGGGTTCACCAGTCTTGGCATCGACAAAATTGCCGGAAGCGTCCGTAGGCAGAGGCTGACCATCAGGACCGACGATTTCAACGGTCTTGCCAGATGCGGTGGTAGGCTTCACAGCGGCACCGGTAGATGGTTCTGGGAACTGGTAGCGGCCAAGGCTGTCGGTGGGCAAAGGTTGTCCATCAGGGCCAAGTGGCTTACCGAAGTCATCGGTCTGGATGGGTTCACCATCGGCATCGACATGAGCACCAGTAGCGTCAGTCGGCAAAAGTTGACCGTCGCTGCCAATAATCGGGTACACGATCTTACCAGATTCATCCGTGGGCAAAGTCTGGGGTGGTCGTTCGGTTCCGCTCACAACAATGGCGTTACCTTCATCGTCAGTCGGCAATGGAGATCCATCAGGACCAACATACTGGCCTTCGACGTTAGTAGGAATAACTTCGTTAGTGTCAGGATGCAGAACATCACCAGATTCGTCGGTGGGCAGAGGTTGACCATCAGGACCGACAATTTCGACGGTCTTGCCAGATGCAGTGGTAGGCTTGACAGCGGCATCAGTTGACGGTTCAGGGAACTGGTAGCGGCCAAGGCTGTCGGTGGGCAAAGGTTGTCCATCAGGGCCAAGTGGCTTGCCTTCGTCATCCTTTGTGATCGGGCTGCCAGAAGCGTCAACGTAGGCACCTGAAGCGCCGGTCGGCAGAGGCTGGCCATCGCTGCCAATGATTGGGTAGACAGGCTTGCCAGAGTCGTCGGTCGGATAGACGACAGCAACGCCATCGGCGTTGGTGGGCAACGGAGTACCATCGGGTCCAACGTATTGGCCGTCAGCGTTAGTCGGAATGGGTTCACCAGTCTTGGCATCGACAAAGTTTCCGGAAGCGTCGGTTGGCAAAGGTTGTCCATCTGCACCAACGATTTCCACGGGTTGACCAGAAGCGGTTGTAGGCTTGACAGGGGCACCGGTAGATGGTTCAGGGAACTGGTAGCGACCAAGGCTGTCAGTAGGCAAAGGTTGTCCATCAGGGCCAAGTGGCTTACCGAAGTCATCGGTCTGGATGGGTTCACCGTCGGCATCGACATGAGCACCAGTAGCGTCAGTCGGCAAAAGTTGACCGTCGCTGCCAATAATCGGGTACACGATCTTACCAGATTCATCCGTGGGCAAAGTCTGGGGTGGTCGTTCGGTTCCGCTCACAACAATGGCGTTACCTTCATCGTCAGTCGGCAATGGAGATCCATCAGGACCAACATACTGGCCTTCGACGTTAGTAGGAATAACTTCGTTAGTGTCAGGATGCAGAACATCACCAGATTCGTCGGTGGGCAGAGGTTGACCATCTGCACCAACGATTTCCACGGGTTGACCAGAAGCAGTTGTAGGTTTGACAGCGGCACCGGTAGATGGTTCTGGGAACTGGTAGCGGCCAAGGCTGTCGGTGGGCAAAGGTTGTCCATCAGGGCCAAGTGGCTTGCCTTCGTCATCCTTTGTGATCGGGCTGCCAGAAGCGTCAACGTAGGCACCTGAAGCGTCGGTCGGCAGAGGCTGGCCATCGCTGCCAATGATTGGGTAGACAGGCTTGCCAGAGTCGTCGGTCGGATAGACGACAGCAACGCCATCGGCGTTGGTGGGCAACGGAGTACCATCGGGTCCAACGTATTGGCCGTCAGCGTTAGTCGGAATGGGTTCACCAGTCTTGGCATCGACAAAGTTTCCGGAAGCGTCGGTTGGCAAAGGTTGTCCATCTGCACCAACGATTTCCACGGGTTGACCAGAAGCGGTTGTAGGCTTGACAGGGGCACCGGTAGATGGTTCAGGGAACTGGTAGCGACCAAGGCTGTCAGTAGGCAAAGGTTGTCCATCAGGGCCAAGTGGCTTACCGAAGTCATCGGTCTGGATGGGTTCACCGTCGGCATCGACATGAGCACCAGTAGCGTCAGTCGGCAAAAGTTGACCGTCGCTGCCAATAATCGGGTACACGATCTTACCAGATTCATCCGTGGGCAAAGTCTGGGGTGGTCGTTCGGTTCCGCTCACAACAACGGCGTTACCTTCATCGTCAGTCGGCAATGGAGATCCATCAGGACCAACATACTGGCCTTCGACGTTAGTAGGAATAACTTCGTTAGTGTCAGGATGCAGAACATCACCAGATTCGTCGGTGGGCAGAGGTTGACCATCAGGACCGACAATTTCGACGGTCTTGCCAGATGCAGTGGTAGGCTTGACAGCGGCATCAGTTGACGGTTCAGGGAACTGGTAGCGGCCAAGGCTGTCGGTGGGCAAAGGTTGTCCATCAGGGCCAAGTGGCTTGCCTTCGTCATCCTTTGTGATCGGGCTGCCAGAAGCGTCAACGTAGGCACCTGAAGCGTCGGTCGGCAGAGGCTGGCCATCGCTGCCAATGATTGGGTAGACAGGCTTGCCAGAGTCGTCGGTCGGATAGACGACAGCAACGCCATCGGCGTTGGTGGGCAACGGAGTACCATCGGGTCCAACGTATTGGCCGTCAGCGTTAGTCGGAATGGGTTCACCAGTCTTGGCATCGACAAAGTTTCCGGAAGCGTCGGTTGGCAAAGGTTGTCCATCTGCACCAACGATTTCCACGGGTTGACCAGAAGCGGTTGTAGGCTTGACAGGGGCACCGGTAGATGGTTCAGGGAACTGGTAGCGACCAAGGCTGTCAGTAGGCAAAGGTTGTCCATCAGGGCCAAGTGGCTTACCGAAGTCATCGGTCTGGATGGGTTCACCGTCGGCATCGACATGAGCACCAGTAGCGTCAGTCGGCAAAAGTTGACCGTCGCTGCCAATAATCGGGTACACGATCTTACCAGATTCATCCGTGGGCAAAGTCTGGGGTGGTCGTTCGGTTCCGCTCACAACAATGGCGTTACCTTCATCGTCAGTCGGCAATGGAGATCCATCAGGACCAACATACTGGCCTTCGACGTTAGTAGGAATAACTTCGTTAGTGTCAGGATGCAGAACATCACCAGATTCGTCGGTGGGCAGAGGTTGACCATCAGGACCGACAATTTCGACGGTCTTGCCAGATGCAGTGGTAGGCTTGACAGCGGCATCGGTTGACGGTTCAGGGAACTGGTAGCGGCCAAGGCTGTCGGTGGGCAAAGGTTGTCCATCCGGGCCAAGCGGCTTGCCTTCGTCATCCTTTGTGATCGGGCTGCCAGAAGCGTCAACGTAGGCACCAGAAGCGTCGGTCGGCAGAGGCTGGCCATCGCTGCCAATGATTGGGTAGACAGGTTTGCCGGAGTCGTCGGTCGGGTAGACGACAGCAACGCCATCGGCGTTGGTGGGCAACGGAGTACCATCGGGTCCAACGTATTGGCCGTCAGCGTTAGTCGGAATGAGTTCACCAGTCTTGGCATCGACAAAATTGCCGGAAGCGTCCGTAGGCAGAGGCTGACCATCAGGACCGACGATTTCAACGGTCTTGCCAGATGCGGTGGTAGGCTTCACAGCGGCACCGGTAGATGGTTCTGGGAACTGGTAGCGGCCAAGGCTGTCGGTGGGCAAAGGTTGTCCATCAGGGCCAAGTGGCTTACCGAAGTCATCGGTCTGGATGGGTTCACCATCGGCATCGACATGAGCACCAGTAGCATCAGTCGGCAAAAGTTGACCGTCGCTGCCAATAATCGGGTACACGATCTTACCAGATTCATCCGTGGGCAAAGTCTGGGGTGGTCGTTCGGTTCCGCTCACAACAATGGCGTTACCTTCATCGTCAGTCGGCAATGGAGATCCATCAGGACCAACATACTGGCCTTCGACGTTAGTAGGAATAACTTCGTTAGTGTCAGGATGCAGAACATCACCAGATTCGTCGGTGGGCAGAGGTTGACCATCTGCACCAACGATTTCCACGGGTTGACCAGAAGCAGTTGTAGGTTTGACAGCGGCACCGGTAGATGGTTCTGGGAACTGGTAGCGGCCAAGGCTGTCGGTGGGCAAAGGTTGTCCATCAGGGCCAAGTGGCTTGCCTTCGTCATCCTTTGTGATCGGGCTGCCAGAAGCGTCAACGTAGGCACCTGAAGCGTCGGTCGGCAGAGGCTGGCCATCGCTGCCAATGATTGGGTAGACAGGCTTGCCAGAGTCGTCGGTCGGATAGACGACAGCAACGCCATCGGCGTTGGTGGGCAACGGAGTACCATCGGGTCCAACGTATTGGCCGTCAGCGTTAGTCGGAATGGGTTCACCAGTCTTGGCATCGACAAAGTTTCCGGAAGCGTCGGTTGGCAAAGGTTGTCCATCTGCACCAACGATTTCCACGGGTTGACCAGAAGCGGTTGTAGGCTTGACAGGGGCACCGGTAGATGGTTCAGGGAACTGGTAGCGACCAAGGCTGTCAGTAGGCAAAGGTTGTCCATCAGGGCCAAGTGGCTTACCGAAGTCATCGGTCTGGATGGGTTCACCGTCGGCATCGACATGAGCACCAGTAGCGTCAGTCGGCAAAAGTTGACCGTCGCTGCCAATAATCGGGTACACGATCTTACCAGATTCATCCGTGGGCAAAGTCTGGGGTGGTCGTTCGGTTCCGCTCACAACAATGGCGTTACCTTCATCGTCAGTCGGCAATGGAGATCCATCAGGACCAACATACTGGCCTTCGACGTTAGTAGGAATAACTTCGTTAGTGTCAGGATGCAGAACATCACCAGATTCGTCGGTGGGCAGAGGTTGACCATCAGGACCGACAATTTCGACGGTCTTGCCAGATGCAGTGGTAGGCTTGACAGCGGCATCGGTTGACGGTTCAGGGAACTGGTAGCGGCCAAGGCTGTCGGTGGGCAAAGGTTGTCCATCCGGGCCAAGCGGCTTGCCTTCGTCATCCTTTGTGATCGGGCTGCCAGAAGCGTCAACGTAGGCACCAGAAGCGTCGGTCGGCAGAGGCTGGCCATCGCTGCCAATGATTGGGTAGACAGGTTTGCCGGAGTCGTCGGTCGGGTAGACGACAGCAACGCCATCGGCGTTGGTGGGCAACGGAGTACCATCGGGTCCAACGTATTGGCCGTCAGCGTTAGTCGGAATGGGTTCACCAGTCTTGGCATCGACAAAATTGCCGGAAGCGTCCGTAGGCAGAGGCTGACCATCAGGACCGACGATTTCAACGGTCTTGCCAGATGCGGTGGTAGGCTTCACAGCGGCACCGGTAGATGGTTCTGGGAACTGGTAGCGGCCAAGGCTGTCGGTGGGCAAAGGTTGTCCATCAGGGCCAAGTGGCTTACCGAAGTCATCGGTCTGGATGGGTTCACCATCGGCATCGACATGAGCACCAGTAGCGTCAGTCGGCAAAAGTTGACCGTCGCTGCCAATAATCGGGTACACGATCTTACCAGATTCATCCGTGGGCAAAGTCTGGGGTGGTCGTTCGGTTCCGCTCACAACAATGGCGTTACCTTCATCGTCAGTCGGCAATGGAGATCCATCAGGACCAACATACTGGCCTTCGACGTTAGTAGGAATAACTTCGTTAGTGTCAGGATGCAGAACATCACCAGATTCGTCGGTGGGCAGAGGTTGACCATCAGGACCGACAATTTCGACGGTCTTGCCAGATGCAGTGGTAGGCTTGACAGCGGCATCGGTTGACGGTTCAGGGAACTGGTAGCGGCCAAGGCTGTCGGTGGGCAAAGGTTGTCCATCCGGGCCAAGCGGCTTGCCTTCGTCATCCTTTGTGATCGGGCTGCCAGAAGCGTCAACGTAGGCACCAGAAGCGTCGGTCGGCAGAGGCTGGCCATCGCTGCCAATGATTGGGTAGACAGGTTTGCCGGAGTCGTCGGTCGGGTAGACGACAGCAACGCCATCGGCGTTGGTGGGCAACGGAGTACCATCGGGTCCAACGTATTGGCCGTCAGCGTTAGTCGGAATGGGTTCACCAGTCTTGGCATCGACAAAATTGCCGGAAGCGTCCGTAGGCAGAGGCTGACCATCAGGACCGACGATTTCAACGGTCTTGCCAGATGCGGTGGTAGGCTTCACAGCGGCACCGGTAGATGGTTCTGGGAACTGGTAGCGGCCAAGGCTGTCGGTGGGCAAAGGTTGTCCATCAGGGCCAAGTGGCTTACCGAAGTCATCGGTCTGGATGGGTTCACCATCGGCATCGACATGAGCACCAGTAGCGTCAGTCGGCAAAAGTTGACCGTCGCTGCCAATAATCGGGTACACGATCTTACCAGATTCATCCGTGGGCAAAGTCTGGGGTGGTCGTTCGGTTCCGCTCACAACAATGGCGTTACCTTCATCGTCAGTCGGCAATGGAGATCCATCAGGACCAACATACTGGCCTTCGACGTTAGTAGGAATAACTTCGTTAGTGTCAGGATGCAGAACATCACCAGATTCGTCGGTGGGCAGAGGTTGACCATCTGCACCAACGATTTCCACGGGTTGACCAGAAGCAGTTGTAGGTTTGACAGCGGCACCGGTAGATGGTTCTGGGAACTGGTAGCGGCCAAGGCTGTCGGTGGGCAAAGGTTGTCCATCAGGGCCAAGTGGCTTGCCTTCGTCATCCTTTGTGATCGGGCTGCCAGAAGCGTCAACGTAGGCACCTGAAGCGTCGGTCGGCAGAGGCTGGCCATCGCTGCCAATGATTGGGTAGACAGGCTTGCCAGAGTCGTCGGTCGGATAGACGACAGCAACGCCATCGGCGTTGGTGGGCAACGGAGTACCATCGGGTCCAACGTATTGGCCGTCAGCGTTAGTCGGAATGGGTTCACCAGTCTTGGCATCGACAAAGTTTCCGGAAGCGTCGGTTGGCAAAGGTTGTCCATCTGCACCAACAATTTCCACGGGTTGACCAGAAGCGGTTGTAGGCTTGACAGGGGCACCGGTAGATGGTTCAGGGAACTGGTAGCGACCAAGGCTGTCAGTAGGCAAAGGTTGTCCATCAGGGCCAAGTGGCTTACCGAAGTCATCGGTCTGGATGGGTTCACCGTCGGCATCGACATGAGCACCAGTAGCGTCAGTCGGCAAAAGTTGACCGTCGCTGCCAATAATCGGGTACACGATCTTACCAGATTCATCCGTGGGCAAAGTCTGGGGTGGTCGTTCGGTTCCGCTCACAACAACGGCGTTACCTTCATCGTCAGTCGGCAATGGAGATCCATCAGGACCAACATACTGGCCTTCGACGTTAGTAGGAATAACTTCGTTAGTGTCAGGATGCAGAACATCACCAGATTCGTCGGTGGGCAGAGGTTGACCATCAGGACCGACAATTTCGACGGTCTTGCCAGATGCAGTGGTAGGCTTGACAGCGGCATCGGTTGACGGTTCAGGGAACTGGTAGCGGCCAAGGCTGTCGGTGGGCAAAGGTTGTCCATCCGGGCCAAGCGGCTTGCCTTCGTCATCCTTTGTGATCGGGCTGCCAGAAGCGTCAACGTAGGTACCAGAAGCGTCGGTCGGCAGAGGCTGGCCATCGCTGCCAATGATTGGGTAGACAGGTTTGCCGGAGTCGTCGGTCGGGTAGACGACAGCAACGCCATCGGCGTTGGTGGGCAACGGAGTACCATCGGGTCCAACGTATTGGCCGTCAGCGTTAGTCGGAATGGGTTCACCAGTCTTGGCATCGACAAAATTGCCGGAAGCGTCCGTAGGCAGAGGCTGACCATCAGGACCGACGATTTCAACGGTCTTGCCAGATGCGGTGGTAGGCTTCACAGCGGCACCGGTAGATGGTTCTGGGAACTGGTAGCGGCCAAGGCTGTCGGTGGGCAAAGGTTGTCCATCAGGGCCAAGTGGCTTACCGAAGTCATCGGTCTGGATGGGTTCACCATCGGCATCGACATGAGCACCAGTAGCGTCAGTCGGCAAAAGTTGACCGTCGCTGCCAATAATCGGGTACACGATCTTACCAGATTCATCCGTGGGCAAAGTCTGGGGTGGTCGTTCGGTTCCGCTCACAACAACGGCGTTACCTTCATCGTCAGTCGGCAATGGAGATCCATCAGGACCAACATACTGGCCTTCGACGTTAGTAGGAATAACTTCGTTAGTGTCAGGATGCAGAACATCACCAGATTCGTCGGTGGGCAGAGGTTGACCATCAGGACCGACAATTTCGACGGTCTTGCCAGATGCAGTGGTAGGCTTGACAGCGGCATCGGTTGACGGTTCAGGGAACTGGTAGCGGCCAAGGCTGTCGGTGGGCAAAGGTTGTCCATCCGGGCCAAGCGGCTTGCCTTCGTCATCCTTTGTGATCGGGCTGCCAGAAGCGTCAACGTAGGTACCAGAAGCGTCGGTCGGCAGAGGCTGGCCATCGCTGCCAATGATTGGGTAGACAGGTTTGCCGGAGTCGTCGGTCGGGTAGACGACAGCAACGCCATCGGCGTTGGTGGGCAACGGAGTACCATCGGGTCCAACGTATTGGCCGTCAGCGTTAGTCGGAATGGGTTCACCAGTCTTGGCATCGACAAAATTGCCGGAAGCGTCCGTAGGCAGAGGCTGACCATCAGGACCGACGATTTCAACGGTCTTGCCAGATGCGGTGGTAGGCTTCACAGCGGCACCGGTAGATGGTTCTGGGAACTGGTAGCGGCCAAGGCTGTCGGTGGGCAAAGGTTGTCCATCAGGGCCAAGTGGCTTACCGAAGTCATCGGTCTGGATGGGTTCACCATCGGCATCGACATGAGCACCAGTAGCGTCAGTCGGCAAAAGTTGACCGTCGCTGCCAATAATCGGGTACACGATCTTACCAGATTCATCCGTGGGCAAAGTCTGGGGTGGTCGTTCGGTTCCGCTCACAACAACGGCGTTACCTTCATCGTCAGTCGGCAATGGAGATCCATCAGGACCAACATACTGGCCTTCGACGTTAGTAGGAATAACTTCGTTAGTGTCAGGATGCAGAACATCACCAGATTCGTCGGTGGGCAGAGGTTGACCATCAGGACCGACAATTTCGACGGTCTTGCCAGATGCAGTGGTAGGCTTGACAGCGGCATCGGTTGACGGTTCAGGGAACTGGTAGCGGCCAAGGCTGTCGGTGGGCAAAGGTTGTCCATCCGGGCCAAGCGGCTTGCCTTCGTCATCCTTTGTGATCGGGCTGCCAGAAGCGTCAACGTAGGTACCAGAAGCGTCGGTCGGCAGAGGCTGGCCATCGCTGCCAATGATTGGGTAGACAGGTTTGCCGGAGTCGTCGGTCGGGTAGACGACAGCAACGCCATCGGCGTTGGTGGGCAACGGAGTACCATCGGGTCCAACGTATTGGCCGTCAGCGTTAGTCGGAATGGGTTCACCAGTCTTGGCATCGACAAAATTGCCGGAAGCGTCCGTAGGCAGAGGCTGACCATCAGGACCGACGATTTCAACGGTCTTGCCAGATGCGGTGGTAGGCTTCACAGCGGCACCGGTAGATGGTTCTGGGAACTGGTAGCGGCCAAGGCTGTCGGTGGGCAAAGGTTGTCCATCAGGGCCAAGTGGCTTACCGAAGTCATCGGTCTGGATGGGTTCACCATCGGCATCGACATGAGCACCAGTAGCGTCAGTCGGCAAAAGTTGACCGTCGCTGCCAATAATCGGGTACACGATCTTACCAGATTCATCCGTGGGCAAAGTCTGGGGTGGTCGTTCGGTTCCGCTCACAACAATGGCGTTACCTTCATCGTCAGTCGGCAATGGAGATCCATCAGGACCAACATACTGGCCTTCGACGTTAGTAGGAATAACTTCGTTAGTGTCAGGATGCAGAACATCACCAGATTCGTCGGTGGGCAGAGGTTGACCATCAGGACCGACAATTTCGACGGTCTTGCCAGATGCAGTGGTAGGCTTGACAGCGGCATCGGTTGACGGTTCAGGGAACTGGTAGCGGCCAAGGCTGTCGGTGGGCAAAGGTTGTCCATCCGGGCCAAGCGGCTTGCCTTCGTCATCCTTTGTGATCGGGCTGCCAGAAGCGTCAACGTAGGCACCAGAAGCGTCGGTCGGCAGAGGCTGGCCATCGCTGCCAATGATTGGGTAGACAGGTTTGCCGGAGTCGTCGGTCGGGTAGACGACAGCAACGCCATCGGCGTTGGTGGGCAACGGAGTACCATCGGGTCCAACGTATTGGCCGTCAGCGTTAGTCGGAATGGGTTCACCAGTCTTGGCATCGACAAAATTGCCGGAAGCGTCCGTAGGCAGAGGCTGACCATCAGGACCGACGATTTCAACGGTCTTGCCAGATGCGGTGGTAGGCTTCACAGCGGCACCGGTAGATGGTTCTGGGAACTGGTAGCGGCCAAGGCTGTCGGTGGGCAAAGGTTGTCCATCAGGGCCAAGTGGCTTGCCTTCGTCATCCTTTGTGATCGGGCTGCCAGAAGCGTCAACGTAGGCACCTGAAGCGTCGGTCGGCAGAGGCTGGCCATCGCTGCCAATGATTGGGTAGACAGGCTTGCCAGAGTCGTCGGTCGGGTAGACGACAGCAACGCCATCGGCGTTGGTGGGCAACGGAGTACCATCGGGTCCAACGTATTGGCCGTCAGCGTTAGTCGGAATGGGTTCACCAGTCTTGGCATCGACAAAATTGCCGGAAGCGTCGGTTGGCAAAGGTTGTCCATCTGCACCAATGATTTCCACGGGTTGACCAGAAGCAGTTGTAGGCTTGACAGGGGCATCGGTAGACGGTTCGGGGAACTGGTAGCGACCAAGGTTGTCGGTGGGCAAAGGTTGTCCATCAGGGCCAAGCGGCTTGCCTTCGTCATCCTTTGTGATCGGGCTGCCAGAAGCGTCAACGTAGGCACCAGAAGCGTCGGTCGGCAGAGGCTGACCATCGCTGCCAATGATTGGGTAGACAGGCTTGCCAGAGTCGTCGGTCGGGTAGACGACAGCAACACCATCCGCGTTGGTAGGCAACGGAGTACCATCAGGTCCAACGTATTGGCCGTCAGCGTTAGTCGGGATGGGTTCACCAGTCTTGGCATCGACAAAGTTTCCGGAAGCGTCGGTTGGCAAAGGTTGTCCATCTGCACCAACGATTTCCACGGGTTGACCAGAAGCAGTTGTAGGCTTGACAGGGGCATCGGTAGACGGTTCGGGGAACTGGTAGCGACCAAGGCTGTCGGTAGGCAGAGGTTGTCCATCAGGGCCAAGTGGCTTGCCGAAATCATCGGTCTGGATGGGTTCACCGTCGGCATCGACATGAGCACCAGTAGCGTCAGTCGGCAAAAGTTGACCGTCGCTGCCAATAATCGGGTACACGATTTTACCAGATTCGTCAGTAGGTAACGCCTGCGTTGGACGTTCAATATCACTAACAATTATAGCGTTTCCTTCAACGTCGGTCGGCAGGGGAGATCCATCAGGACCAACATACTGGCCTTCGACGTTAGTCGGAATAACTTCATTAGTGTCAGGGTGCAGAACATTACCAGAAGCGTCGGTTGACAAAGGTTGTCCATCTGCACCAACGATTTCCACGGGTTGACCAGAAGCAGTTGTAGGCTTGACAGGGGCACCGGTAGACGGTTCGGGGAACTGGTAGCGACCAAGGCTGTCGGTAGGCAAAGGTTGTCCATCAGGGCCAAGCGGCTTGCCTTCGTCATCCTTTGTGATCGGGCTGCCAGAAGCGTCAACGTAAGCACCAGCAGCGTCGGTCGGCAGAGGCTGGCCATCGCTGCCAATGATTGGGTAGACAGGCTTGCCAGAGTCGTCGGTTGGGTAGACGACAGCAACGCCATCGGTGTTGGTGGGCAACGGAGTACCATCGGGTCCAACGTATTGGCCGTCAGCGTTAGTCGGGATGGGTTCACCAGTCTTGGCATCGACAAAGTTTCCAGAAGCGTCGGTTGGCAAAGGTTGTCCATCTGCACCAATGATTTCCACGGGTTGACCAGAAGCAGTTGTAGGCTTGACAGGGGCACCGGTAGACGGTTCGGGGAACTGGTAGCGACCAAGGCTGTCGGTAGGCAAAGGTTGTCCATCAGGGCCAAGGGGCTTGCCTTCGTCATCCTTTGTGATCGGGCTACCAGAAGCGTCAACGTAGGCACCAGAAGCGTCGGTCGGCAGAGGATGGCCATCGCTGCCAATAATTGGATAGACAGGTTTGCCAGAGTCGTCAGTCGGGTAGACAACAGCAACACCATCCGCGTTGGTAGGCAACGGAGTACTATCGGGGCCAACGTATTGGCCGTCAGCGTTAGTCGGGATGGGTTCACCAGTCTTGGCATCGACAAAGTTTCCGGAAGCGTCGGTTGGCAAAGGTTGTCCATCTGCACCAACGATTTCCACGGGTTGACCAGAAGCTGTTGTGGGTTTGACAATAATATCTTTTTTTTTATCGGGTAATACAAAACGACCAAGGCTGTCAAGAGACAAGGGCTGTCCGTCTTTGCCTATCGGCTGCCCTTCATCATCAACATCAATAACGTTTCCGTCTTTGTCAAGATATGCCCCGCTTGCATCAGTAGGTACAGGGTTTCCATCGGTGTCAACTAATGGAAATTGCGCTTTTTCTGGTGAAACTGTAGTTACAGCAGGCAGCACATAGTTTCCTGACGAATCCGTTGAAAGTGGTTGTCCTGAGTTGTCGACGGGCTTACCGTAAACGTCGGTGGGAACAGGAATTCCATTTCTGTCAATCTTTGCACCACTTTCGTCGGTATCTAGTTCTCCTTTTTCATCGACAATGGGGAATACATGTTTACCAGTTGCATCTGTTGGGTAAACATTACCATCCTTATCAACTGCAGGATATGAATATGTGCCGTCATCATTTTGCTTTAGGCGATTTCCGTTAGGATCAACAGGAAAACCAAAATCATCGCGCTCAATAACATCTCCTTGCGGGTTAAGATGGTTTCCATTCTCGTCTGTGTCCAAAGGTTTACCATCGAAGGAAACAATTGGCCTGATTTCACGTCCTAGTTCGTCTGTAGGCAAAACTTCGGGAAGATTTTCCTCCAAGATAACGGTTGCACCAGTTTCATCGGTAGGAACAGGAGAAGGCAGTTCACCAGATTCTAATACAATAGGCGTGGCATCTTCTTCGTGGATAGGTCGAGCTGTAACTCCTTCTGGAATTTCCGATGAATCAATTTCTTGGGGTTCGACTTTATCCGGTTTCACTGTTGTATCTGGCTAAAATTTTTGGATTGGTTTTTGAATAATGAGCCAGGAATATGTATACCTCGACAAACTCCTTTTCTTCATCAACCGTTACTTCAACGCATGTTTTCTGATCATCAGCCAGCGTGTAACCTGATGGACAATAGCAAATAGGTTTTGAACCAACTTCTTCTCCAAACTTGCACGCATGTGAGCATTCGCATGGTGTATCTGCAAGATATTTGTTCAACCAGATTATGTTGTTTTTGTAAAGTTTTCGCGGAACATACCGTCAGTAGGAATTATAGCAGTCAACTTGTCACCGACTAAGTCATCACCGTCAACCAACTGAGCCACTGGCTGGAATATATACTCTTTTCCTGGGACGAGGCCGTCAAGAATGGTCCCGCCAGTAATGTTTTCAGGCTTTATTTTAACGTAATTCGTTTCACCTTCGTCATCTGCTGGCCAGTATCTTATCATATGCTCCTAAAATTTGCGTGTTAAGTTTTTTTTGACACTTAACACAATACCTTGATTTCGTCGGATGAAATTGCAGGTTTGAAATCAATAACAGTTTCGTCATTAATATTCGATCCAACACGCACATCAGATGGAGGCTCTTAAACTTATTTAATAACACTGGTTTACAAACGCAATGACTTACTCGGTGCAACCGTAGTAAAGGTGGGAGAAGTAATTCCATCTTTTTTGTTGGCAATAACAACATGATACGGTGTTCCTGGAATCAGATCTGGTGCTGCAAGTTTTTCCAATTTTTGACCATTTCCTGGGATTGTCTTCCACTGATCTAACGGCAGACTTGGATCATCTGTGTAATACACAGTCCACTCTCCAGGTTCTTTCAGGTTATCAGGTAAGGTATCGCTAAAGTGGAACGTCGGTTCGTTGTTATCGATCCGAGCTTTAACAGCATTTTTATCCCATTCTTGCGGCAGATCTGAATAACTCTTTTTTAAACTATCTGATATTAAAAATGTTTTCCACTACCTTTGTTGATCTTTACTTGAATTGTCCAATTTGCACGCCCAAGAGGGTTATGCGCAAAACACAGAAAAACCGTATCTTCGGTGAGGTTTGACAACCGTAAAGACCATTCGGCGGCAATATCGTCGCTCTTTACCATGCTGGGGTCAATGGCAAAATCGCCTCCACGAATCCACTTTACCGAGGGTTGCGGGTTACCTGTCGCATTGCAGAAAACTACAAACGAAGAACCAGGAAGGAGGTCAATTTCTGTTGTACCATACACGCCGTGACCACCCGCGGATACAATGATGTACGGTGGGGTGCCTTCTGGTGGCGTTTTTGTGATGCAAGCTTCAGAAAACACACCAGGACCATTAGCGTAAATTGCACGAATCTTGAAAACGTATTCAGTATCGGGCTTCAACAAATTGACAATATCGGATGACAACTGCGATGGATCATCAATTGCAACCTTTTCCCACTTGGGCAAACTGATGATATCATCTTCGTCAATTTCTTTATCAGCTTCAATAAAGTACAGTTCATAACCGAGGAGAGCTTCGTCGCTGGGCTCAGGAGGTTTCCAGTCAGCAAGTGCAGATGTTTGGTTGCTTGGATTAACACGCAAATCTTTCGGTGCGGCCTCACGAGCTAAAATTACAAAAAAAACCATTTACATATTGAAATATGGGATTTGTACTGATACAAAAAAACAACACTCGGTATCGCAAAGCGCTATATATTGCGCGCAGTTACAGTGCTTTGCATAATGATAGGAATTTGACATTTTGACAATTTTTGATCTTCTTTGAACCGTTATCAAAATTCTGTCTTCTCAAATGGTTTTTTAGGCCCATAAAATACTGCTGTTAAAAAATTAGGCCAAAATATGCATTTCTTATTGAAATAATCAAAAATGAAAAAATAAGCCTTTGCAAAAAGATAGGAAAATTTTTTGTATTTGTTAGCAACTCAGTTATTTTTGGGTTTATCGCAATATTATTTTCCATTGTTGTTAACAGTCATTATTTGGATGTAGGGTTGAAAACTGCATCTCCTGTTTTCAACCCTACATCCAAGTTGCTCATCAAACAGCTGGAAAGTGTTCAGAAACGTGCTACACGCCGTATTTTTCTTCGTTCTCCACTGCTTCGTGGCTCAACATCACAGTTCTCCTACAGTGACCGCTGTAAACTGTTTGGAATCACATCGCTTGCCGCTCGTCGTCTCTACTTCGACCTAAAACTCTTTCATCAAAAACTCTCTGGCGACATCGACTGCAACTTCGAACTTCTGCTTGCTGATTCCAAAACTCGAGGACGCTCACGCAAAGTCATCATCCCCAAGTGCCGTCGCTCTACAAGAAGGTCATCGTTTGCCATTCGAGCCTCTTCTGCCTTCACCAAGCTTCCCCGCAGAACCCAAGCGGAGACCAAACATTTGTCCCTTACAACCGAAGTCTCAAAACTCGTCTCCAATTAACGCTCCGCTTTACTCGAATGTTTCCTACTTTGTCTTTTCGCAAACTCTCACAACTCTCACCTACTAATTGATAATTGTACCTCTTTTTCCCTTCCGAATTCCTCTACATGTATTATATCGTACTGTTAATGTAAACAGCGCCATACGGTGGCGTAATAAATGAATGAATGAATGAATTTAAAACTTTTTTAAAAACAAAATCGTAATTTATTAAGTTATGGAGAAATAATTTGTAAAATTGTTTTAAGTTATTCATTTTGTAATTTTAACGTCAATAACGCTATTTAAACCCCGTTTTCGAGAAAAGGCGTGTAAATAAGTGTTATTGACCATTTGTGATTGTTTGAAGACATGAGTCTCAATTTGACGCTTCCAGCTGACTTAACTTGTAAGCATGTACAATTTTCAAGGCGGTTTACTGATGACATGTCATCTCGTTACATTTGGTTTTTTTGAATTAAAATGTTCAAAATAGGTGTAAAAAACCATTGTGTACAGAAAGACTTTGATTGGAAGCGTAACAACGCTTGTAGGATGCGTTACACTTCAAGGCATGTTTTCCGCCTATGTACAAGGGGCCTAACAGGGTCCTATACGGTAAGTTCACAATTCAAAACTTTTAAAGTAAATTTCGCTCTCAATAAGAACTGCATCAATGCCACAATGTTTCTAGGGATGTTTTACCCCAATATAATCAAAAATACCAAATGTAACGAGATGACATGTCATCAGTATAACGCCTTGAAAATTGTACATGCTTACAAGTTAAGTCAGCTGGAAGCGTCAAATTGAGACTCACGTCTTCAAACAATCAGAAATGATCAATAACTCTTATTTACACGCTTTTTCTCAAAAACGGGGGTCAAATAGCGTTATTGACGTTAAAATTACAAAATGAATGACTTAAAACAATTTTACAAATTATTTCTCCATAACTCAATAAATTACGATTTCGTTTTTAAAAAAGTTTTAAATAATGACCTTTAACAATAATGGAAAATGATATTGCGATAAACCTTAAAATAACTGGGTTGCTAACAAATACAGAAATTTTCCTATCTTTTTGCAAAGGCCTATTTTTTTTATTTTTGATTATTTTGACGAGAAATGTATATTTCGGCATAATTTTTTAACAGCAGTATGTTCTAAGTCTAAAGAACTATTTGAGAAAACAGAATTTTGATAACGGTTCAAAAAAGAATAAAAATTATCAAAATGTCAAATTCCTATCATTATGCAAAGCACTGTATGGTATTGCTGTTGTAAGCAAACACAAAAAATTAGAATGTTGGATATATGATTTTAACATATATAATTTTAGACCAAGTACTTTGGCCAATGGTACAGAAATATGGATTACGCAAAACGGTTGTAAGATTTGCAAAACGACTAACCCGTGCAAAAACTACCCCCTTGTTTGTTTTTTGATGAAAAAGTTTGATGACAACGTCTTTTTCAGTCAAATAACGCCGCTCAAACGCAACGGGTTTTGGAATAGAAATTTTTTTTAAATTTCAGGCCCAAAAGTCAACATATACATCGTTTTTGTAGGTTGTCAGAAGTGTGTTGTCAAAAAAGAAAGAGAACCCGAAAATATAAGCAAATTTGGTGGCGAAATGATTCGACAACCCAACAGAAGAGCAAAACAAAACGAAGTTTTGAAACTCCGTTTATGCGCTCTGTCTGTAAGGTCGAAACGACAAAAGAGCGGTGCGCGCGAGTGAACGTATTTTTTTAATCGATACCGAGTGTCTGTTTTTCAATTTGAAAAACGCTTGCCTTTCGACATTGTTCTGATGCTGTGCTGGATCGAATATGGACCAGGGCCGTCGTCGTTCGCAGCTTGGATGACGATAGCGTAAGCAGTGTCAGCGTCGACAAAATCAGTAAGCCTGGCGTGCTTTTCGCCTTCATTCAAGTGTTCACCAACGACGTGATACGTCATCCATTCAGAAATTGGTTTCTTCGGGACTTGACCAACTTGGAATGCACGCTCTTGATCATCCAGAGGAGTGTAATAAATGATGTATCGAGTGATGTTGCCATTGGGAATAGTTGGCGGATCCCATCGGACGTCAATTGTGCGCGGGTGATTCGCAGATACACGGATGTTTTCAGGGGCATTACCAGGTCCAGCCACGTAAATGGTGAAATCAGTTTCCTGTACACCACCGGCATTCTCAGCGATACACTTTGCCTTCTTGTGGGTGCGAACGTCGTAGACTCGGAGCATACCATCGGGGCTGATTTGCTGAAACAGTAATTGTAGAGATTGTAAATTTTTATATTTTTACGTACGTTGCCTTGTTCATCGACCCATCGAACAAACGGTGCCGGGAAGCCTTGAGATGTGCAAGTAACCGTGTAGTCGCTGCCAGCGGGAACCCGGACAATGTTTCCAGGTTCGAGGTCGGCGTTGATAACTGGTGGTTCCGGTGGAATAACTAAACGTAATCAATTAACAGAACGTATTAGTAGTCGTTATTTATAAACTTACTGCCGTCGCTTGTTTGGAAAACAGAGTTGTCGCTAGGAGGACCTTCAATATCGCCGATTGGGATAACTCGGACGGTGTACTTTGTTTCGGGGTTGAAGTTTTCACCATCAACGGGGACTGCAATTTCCGGACTGTCATCGGGGTGGTTCCAAATGAGTTCCTTCCATTTGGTGGTATCACTAGTCGGGTCATCGGGCGTGTAAATAATCTTATACGACTTGATGTTGGTGGTAATGTTCTCCGGATTCGGGACTGCATCAAACTTGATGACGACAGTGTTGTTATCGTGAACAACAACGTCGGCAGCTTCAGGGGCAGTAGGCGCCAATGGCAAAGTATGAACACGAACGGGATCAGATTCAACACCAGGTCCACGATCACTGACAGCTTGAACTTTGATAGAATAATCAGTCTTGGGCTTGACGTTCGGGATCTTGTGGTTGACATCGTCACCAGGAACAGAGATGGTGTGCCATTCTGTTGGTTCATTTGCTCCTTCGGGAATTTCGCCGTAATGAATGATATATTCCTTGATTTTGCCATTAGGCTCATCAGGGGCGGTCCATTCAACATTGATTTCTTGATTTGGCAGCGGCAAAGCAACGACTTCATTGGGTGGAGTTCCGGGGCCTTGGACTTGAACATCGACATTGGCTTGACTTTCACCAGCGTTGTTAACAGCAATGCAAGTCACGGTGATATCCTTTCGGACGTCAGTAAGTCGCAGTTCCGGAGTTTCACGTTCTTCGTCACCAACAATCCATTTGACTTTAGGCTGTGGCACACCAGTGGCGGTACACTTGATTGCTACATTGGCCTTGGGAGCGACCAAGAACGGATTGTCATCAGGCTCAAGTGTAACAACGGGCGGAAGTTCTGAAAATTAATTTCACCAGAAGTTCAAAACTACATTTTTAGCAACAACATACCTCCTGAACCAGTCTTGAATGTTACAGGTTCACTTGCCGGACCTTCATTCATATCATTCTTAGCCGAAATACGGGTCTTGTAGTCAGTATCAGGCTGGATATTGTGCTCATCATTGTCAAGGGAGACAAAGCCTGTGTCTTCTGTGGTTGGAACATCAACATGCGGCCAGGATTTGTAGTCCTCGTCCTTGACTTCTGGGTCTTCTGGTGTAAAGTAGACCACGTAACCTTCAATCGGACCGTTGGGCTGCTTCGGACCACTCCAGCTGATGTTGAGCGTGTTGTCTTCAGCAATGTCAACAACGATATCGGTAGGAGCATCAATAGGGGCACCACTGACAGTCTCAAATGAGGCAGGATCACTGGGAATACCTTCGCCGTCGGCGTTCTTAGCCGCAATCTTAACGTAGTACGGAGTATCTGGCTTAAGCTCACCACGACCGAATTCGAATTTGGGTTCACCATCGGTGGCGGGTACGTCGAAGACTTGCCATTCGTTGGTCGGCTTGTCGGGATCAGTAACCAGATACAAGTTGTAACCCTAAATTTAATGTTGAATTTTTATCAAATAAAAAAAGTACGAACCGTAATGTCGCCATTAGGATAATCAGGCTCCTTCCACTTGATTGTAACTCGGTTGTCAATGTCGACATCGGATGTAATGTCTTTCGGCGGACTACCGGGTTCTGTAACCACAAATTAAAAATATATATCGTTTTTCATGTTTAGCTTACTCAGAACAACAAATACACTGCTGTCGGCAACTGTTCCATCCTGGTTACGGGCCTGGCACAGAAGCTTTCGTCGAGTGGAAGTAGAAGAGGTAACGTCGTTCGTTTGGTAACGATATTCTCCATCTGGAGCCGGTGTGGTGGCAACGGTGACGGGTTCTTCACCACTTTCGGTGTTGTTAAGCGGCAACCAACTGTATGACACTGTAGGTTCTGGACGACCCTCGGCGATACAACGGAAAGTAATCGGCTGTTTAGGCTCGACGACGGTGTCTTCACCCTCCTTTCGTGTCGGGTCAGAGATTTCGAGACGGACGAGAAGTGGGATATCTGTAATTTTTATTTAAACTACTATTTTTGAAATGTTTAACATACGTTTTTCACCAGTCTTGACCTTGTAGGTTTCAGAGATGATACCGGGACCATCATCAGACACGGCCTGCATGCGGAAAACAAACGGTGTGTTTTCATCCTGATTATCGATCGTAACGGATCTGTCAGTTCCGTCAATAACCTTGGTGGAGTAATCAGAAAGGTCGCCTGCGGTATCTTCTGGGGCGTAGTAGATGATGTATTTCTAAAAAAGATGACTTTGAAGGTCAGTAATAACGTGTAAAACATACCGTAATCGGACCATTGCTGATCTCTGGAGGCTCAAATTCAACGGTGAAACCGTTTTCATTGGTTGTTGGCTTGATGTTGCTAGGCGGACTTCCAGGACCCAAGATCTTGACGTCGACAACCTTCTCGTCTTGGCCGTGCTTGTTCACACCTTGGCAAGTGATAGCACCAGAGCGAGTCGTCGACTGTGCGGTCAATTTGCTGGCAGTTTTGTCGCCACGATCGCCTTCGGGTTTCACTTCGTAGACACGGTAGTCGTTTTTGCCGTCTTCAATCGGCAGACCGTCGTAAAGCCAGACAATCTTGGGCTTCGGAACACCGGTAGCCTCGCAATTGAATACGAGTTCGACATTCTTGGGCTTCGAAGTGATTGGTTCAGACGGTGTAAGCGTAACTGTGGGTGCTTGGGCTAAAAAAATTGTGTAAGTAATCTTATATCTCAATTTGTATTGTACTTACGCCCAAGCCATGTTTGAACATCGAATGGCAGGCTCACCAAACCTGGTCCACGATCACTAATAGCGCGAATCTTGAAGGTGTACTTCGTTTCTTCGTCAAGACCATCGACTGTCGCTGTTGTGGCAGCAGGATCGCCAACCTTCTTGCTTTCCCACTGATCAATTGGCAAACTGGGATCTTTAGTGTACAAGATTTCGTAATCCTTGAGCTCGTTGTTCGGGTATTTTGGCTGCTCCCAAAATACTTGGACGCTCGTACCGTCAACGTTGTAACGAACACGTTCGGGCACAGAAGGACCAGCAATAAGGATAGACACGTTCTTGATATCAGTACCGGCTTCATTGGTGGCAGAACAGATGAATACTGCATCTTGGATGAGACCCACGTGTTCAATTGTGAAGAGCCGGGTTGTTTTGTGTTGAGTAATCGGTCGATCTTTGTGGATCCAGTGAAGAGTCGGAGTGGGGTCACCTTGAACGACATTGCAGCCAATGCTGAATGAGGTGTTGGGTGCGACGAGCTTTTCGGAATCATCAACAATTTCAATCAATGGAGGCGTTGGTGGTTTCAGTGTGTTGACCGATACGGTTTGCGACGGCTTACCGGGGCCAAGCTTATCCAAAGCACGCACACGGATGTAGTAAGTGCGGTTTGGTTGCAAATGGGGAATGGTAACTTGACGGTTCGGTTCGTTTACATGCATTTTCTTCCAGAACTTCAACGGCTGTTGTTGATTCGTCGTGTAATACAGTGTGTATGAAGTCACAGGGTTGTTCTGAACATGAGGCGGGTCCCACGCAATCTGGATGGATGTACGTCCAGCATTGGCAGTTCGAAGAATCGGAGCTGATCCAGGACCTTGGACATTCACTTGGACGGTACGATCCGTTGTGCCTTCAGTGTTCTTAGCTGTACACACGAATTTTGTGTTCTTGTAAACTTCTTTGACCATCAGAATTTGCTCTGCTCTGTAGACACCCTTCGGATCGGGGTCATATTCAGGAACAGGTTCATCTTCTTTGTGCCACGTAATTTGAGGGAATGGATAACCAACAGCTTGGCAGGTAATATTGATGCTGCCACCGGGGATGGCATCGAAAGGCGGGTTAGGTGTAAGATAAATCTTTGGCGGACCCTTAAGCAACAGGCATTTTTCAACCGGGTTTCCGCATTGACAAGAAAATTGATTATCATCAAGAGCTGAGCAACGGCAACCCGCAAGGTTACGGCAGAGATTTTTCGGAACTGGCTTGATACATGACTGTTTGTCGGAATCAAGTACGAGACCTTTGGGACAACGGCATTCGACAGTGCGGTTATCAAATGAAAGACAAGAATGACTGCAGCCACCATTGTTCTGTTCACAGGGACCTGAAACCAGTTGTTAAAAACTGTCGTAAAAAGCAAAATTTTACCTTTTCCTCTACAAATCGGAGGTGTCTGAACCCACTGCTTATCTTGACAATACATAGTATCTATTTCATCAACAAATTCGTATCCAAATTCACACTTGTATTTCACAAAGAGAAATGACTGTGGACTGAATTTGGTGTCGACCGGAATGGGTTTTCCTAATTGACGGTAGTATTGGCGGATCAGCCGACGCAAGTTGTCCGGAGGGACAAATGCCATTGCGCGGACTCTGAAGAGGACCCCATTACGATAAATTATCAAGCTTTGAAATTAACATACGTCGCATGTTTTACTACCGGAGGCGCAACGAGGCCGTTGCCACTGTCGCTTCTGACATCTGTACAACTGGTGTCGAGCTCTGCATATTCTGGATAACAGATTTCACGACCACTCACATCACTGAGATGACAGCGACCAGTTTCAGGTGGCGGAATCGGTGGCGCGCTTACTGAAAGGGATACGGTTAGGTGAATCAAAAAAGTGGACAAGCAAATCACAACACAGCACACAAAACACAAAATGTTAGCAACCACCAATAAGAAATTTGTTATTTTTTAATAGATACCGACACACCACACTTTAGATAAAAAGACAACAATCAAAAGTAATATTATTACATGACTTACAACGTTGAGGTTTACAATGTTTTCAATGACAACGGAGGGTTTTTATATTAAAACTGACAAAACTAAATTAATCGGTTTTAAGGGTTAAAACCAAAATCGTTACCAATCGCTTTTCACTGAACCTAATTATTTGTTGATTAAAACACAGTTTGCATTAGGACTAATAACACGTTTTGTTGTCGAATGTATTAGTCCTGTCGAAAAAAGGTAAGGTAGGTTCAACCACGATAACATGATTAACAAAAACAACAGTAACTAGATTAGATTAACTGAAGCCACTGTACGTTACGGTCAGTAAGCAACGACACTAAACTGTACCTTCTTCGCTGAAGCCACAATAATGTACGGCTTGATCAGCGCTGATAATGCATCTGCCTGATTCATTTTGTGACGCATGAATCACAACAGGTTCGGACTGATCTGAATTGAAGATTTAAACCGAGTTCCTAGGAATCCCCCAAATTAGACTTTTTTCGTAATTTTCATTTTACACCGTTGATCTGCGTTGTCCATGAAGACATGTTACATGGATGAATGAGAATGATAACTAAAACAGGATGGATGGTTGGATTAAGAGACAATGTTAGTAAGCGTTAATAAAACTTCAAATCACACAGTTAATCAAAGCGTTTCTATCCTTGCGACTATTGTATCTTCCTAGGGAAGCTTGGTGCACCTAATTTAAACCAGTTGAATAGGCAAAAACTAATAGATTAGAGAAACAAGTACCGAGAATAGGGCAGAATCGAACGCGACGCGCTCGCCGACGGAATAGCGGTTCAGGTTCGTTTTGGTCGCGACGGGGGCGTTCAGGAAAATCCAATTCCTTGACGGGTATACCCCTTTCATCCACGACTATGGTCGATCGAACTTCTGTAACTATTACTTCTTTGGAATATGTTTCAAATAATTTCGGTGCATTATTAAATTTAGTCTGTGTTAACTAAGTAAATCATGGGTCAGCAAAAACGTAAGTAAATTCATGTCAAAATTTCAAAATAAAACGTGCTATCGTCAAAATTCGTGCTCTTTTGTTTCTTTGTTTCTTTTTTCATCAGACATTAGGCCATATGTTTATCATGAAAAAGCTGTGAGTCAGGTGGTTGCAATTTGCAACATTTACTTTATCGCCTGTCAGTATCCATCAGCCAACAGGTGGTTCGGGACAGACAGGATTACTGACTCAGGGTCATTCTTCCGGATGTCGGGGAATTTGTTTTCGTCGGATAAGAAGCTTTTGCGTCAAATCAAAAGCTCCTTGATGACAAGTGTTAAAAAGACACATTACCTGGAATAAATCTGCGACTGGACAGTGAACGGGGTGTGGCATGGCAGCAGGAACTGTACGCGGACACCGGACACGGTTGCGCATACGGTCTTGCACGGTGAAGCTCGTGCTGAGGGTCTGAACGACAACAAAAAACGTGTAAATAGGTAATCAGTAAACCAAAACAAAGGTGTGAAAATGAAAAATACAGACCAAAAATGTTAACAGTTTAATTTCAAAGCAAATGTTAGAAAACTGCGGTTAATGAAGTAACTGATCAAAGGCTAAATTATTACGACTAAGAATAGCAAGCAGAATAATAAAAAAGTGGAGCAACGTAGGTGCAATGCTTGATGTCTAATCTGATTGCTAAGTGGAAATGCATAATGAAAAAATTTCAAAAAATGTGCAGATAGTGCACTTTCTAAAAAAATTCCCCAGAAGTGTAGAAGAAAAACGTACTCCTTCCCGCGCTGCGCTTCATTCGCCGCAACTCAACCATGACCTCTTCAATATTGAGATTGCCAATTATGATGGGCTCAGTTTCGTTTATCAGCATTGGTTCAAAACTGACATAAGATTGGCCCTGGGCAAACTGAAGCCCTACAAACAATGCTCCAAGGCCAATCAAAATGGCCCTTAGGCCGGGAGCCGACCATATTTTCTTTGGAATCATGATCTGCAAATGCATGCAATGTGTACAAGCTTCTAGTGGGAATGTAAAACGAACGGATAGAGGCTAAGACTTTCTTGCTTCCATAAATAAGGCTTAGAAAGGTTGATTGCAGATGGTAATGCGTATATGAGTGAGAAACACTCAAGTGGCTTGGCCTGAAATTAGTACAAAAAATTAGATACCTCTAATTTCAAGACAAGTGTAAGAAAATGTTTGCAATCGGAGTCACGCGTTAACCAATTGAAAATGAATAGTCAACAAACAAGTTCATCGAGGACGGCAATGGACATTGCTGATGCAAATTCGAAAAGGGGGATGCTTTCCGAGGGCGGGGCTACACTTTTTTATTCCTTCGTAAGCGCAAAGAACATTGAGGAAAATGCTGTTATTCAAGTTGATGGAAGACGTTTTAGAGTACGCGAAACCTCGGTCTGACCGCAACAAAGTCGTATTTATGGACGCCAAAAAGACGATGGCGCGCAGAGTTGGTAACACATCTGCGTAATGGCCCTCCGCATTACGGTTACGGTAGGTATGAAAAAAAAAACGGCTGGTTGTTTGTCGAGGTCGATTACTCATTGCCAACAGAAGGTATAACGAGTACACAAAAAGGTTTTTGCTGTCCTCGGGATGAAAAATAGAGGGCAAAGAAGCGCATCTTTTTCTGACATTTGGGAAAAAAGTATGTAACATCTGAGCGTTCTTACGGAAGTTCCCGCGCGCAATCTTATTAGCACGTGTTCAGCAAAACGCTACCAATGAGAAAAAAATGCGGCCCTCGAGGCATGTTCCAAGGAGAAGCTGAAGAGACGCAAAGAAGAAGAGCGTGAAAACTTCAGCTGACAACAATTTGTTGTCGGCGGGGGAGGGCATAGGCCATTCAACACACGTTTTTTTTTCTGATTTAACAATTAGAACATGTAGAAGGAAGGCGGTGGGAATGTTGGATTTCCGAAAACGATCGAAACGGATCTGCCATTTTCACAAGGTCCGGGAAAAATGTCTGCACCAGACTGGCAGAAGACTTTATTTAGCTAGTCAGGGGTTTGGTTTCTGAGAAACACCGGGCCTTTAAAAAAACACTTTGTTTCAAATTTGCGTAAGATGATGATGCACTGCAAGACGGAAGAAACTCAATGTTTACTGTAAACACGACTGGCGCCTACGGAAATGTAAAGATGCGTGAGAACATAAAAAAGTGAAATGAAGGATGTCGCTTGCCAATGGCACGCGTCTTCGCGACAAATGAGCGGAATCAAAAAAAGTTACGACAGTGATTCTCCGCTAATGCGGTTGTTGTCTGAATCGTCCGTGAGTACTCCTCATTGCATCCTCAGCTTGCCATTGGCAATCGACTCTATTACACAACAAATGCGTTTTCGTCGGTGCTGCGATCTGGCACTAAGGCACGCGTCGAGGTTCACGAGCGCCACTCACATCCTCTCAGCGGCACCTCCTTTTTGCCTCACGGCCTGTCCGAAGGCTTTAAGTATGGCTGTGAAAAGCGCGTAAACGCCTGTTCAAGAACGCTGTTCATTAAGACGATAAAGCCGAAGCGATAAAGTGAGAAACGGCGGAAAGCCGATCTATTCGACAATCTCATTCTTCATAAATGACAAATCAGAGGAGAAATTTGTCGTGAAAGGTGGCAGCACCCATCCCTCTATCTGTAGTTTAACGCATGTTTATCAAAAAAGCTGCAAACATGTTTCTCGGGCCGCGGAGTGAGGCGGACGACACAAGTTTAGCGATGAACTAATAATTTTGGCATCCATATGCTGACAACACGCAAACATGGACCAAGAATACATCCGCCTATGGATGCCCACTTGACTTTAAGAATTGACAGCCCAGCTATTCAAATTATTTTTAACGCTACTACTGAACGGGAAGACCGCGAAGAATCCGTTAAAGTAGGCATCATACAGTGTTACTTAATCCAGGGCAAAAATATCATTTACATTTCCGGTCAGTGACACCATCCCCAAAATTGCAACTAGTAGACTATGAAATGTGTCCATAAAGTCCGTTCATTTTCGTAAATTTAGTGAAAAACGTAGTCAAGGGGGAATTGTTGAAGACAGAGTCATAGCTTCCAGACAATCCAGGTATCGCGTTTCAACCCTTGAATGCTTGTTTCAGTGTCGTAAAAATACACACGCAAAATAGCTATTAAACCCCACGCCAAGACAAAAGACAAGAGCAACGGTCACCTTGACCAAAAAAACGGCATTTTAAATTTTGCAGCAATGTCATGCCTATCAATTTCCGACCTTTAAGCAAGCAGAATTTTTAAATTCTGCCAGGCACAGTATGGCTCCATGTGCAGTGACTTCGGGTGGGTATAACCGAGTGAGTGAAGAAAGTCGTTTTTCATTGAAAGGAGTCTCAAATAACGTCAGGGTGGATTCTTATTACCATGTAAAGAATGCCAAAAAGCGCCTAATTGAGCGGCTGGTTTAAGGTTCCATCCTTTAGTATCTTCTTAAAATGGACGCGCGTACCCTACGAAACAAAGCTGAACTTTGTATTTGTAAGCAGTCAGTCAGTGCATCGTGCAGGAGCTTAGTTTATTTCGGAAATGGTGATGATGGACTTTAAGAAGCGACAGTTAGCCACTGTCCAGCAGATGGGGACAAAAGGCATATTGCCGCTTCTGACCAACACTACGTAGGAGTTTTAGGGGAGGAAAGGAGTGAGTAGCTGCCGAGAGTGCACCAAAGCAAAGCAAATCCCTATAAACAACGATTGCATAATGTAAGCAATGAAAGCTTTTGCTGATCCAAAACACTGGCCGCAAGCATGATATATGTATGTCGGCACCAAATGGCCATAAGACACGGAAAGTGTTCGCAGTGCTTATGCGTACGGGGGTGATTGACGGACTGATTTGGACCACTGTGTGCCAATCACAATGTCCAACTTTTCAACTTGTGTTGATGTATAAGATGACCAGAATGCCACCACGACACAAACAGCTTAGGAACTCATCATTGGAAGTCGTCACCATCGGCCGCAGATGCCAGACATCCGCTGGCGCGTATGGGCTATGTATTAGAAAAAGTCCACCTCATTTCGGGTAGTCACAAATCAAATCAACAAAAACAACATGTGGATCATAGCAAAAAATAGATTCGGGTTGTGGATACCATCGCGGAAGCACAACAGATGGCAGAAGTAGCGGAAATGTTTTCGCACTTTGAGGAGGGCATACCCAACAACCGCAATACTGTGCCCCTGCCAAAAAACATGTTTAGCCTTATGAGCTGACCTTATCGGCCCATATCAATAGCGCGTAACACTGTCTTGCGCGTTCGGAATCAGTGTTTATGTTAAACAGCAGCGATTGCGCAGGAATGAAAGCTTCAATTTTTTCATCCGTCAGTAAACAATAAACAGAGTTATCGTGATTCAGGGCGAACAAGACAGAAATGAATCGGATAACATGTCAATTTGATCGCAAAGCCTTTGAAAAAACAATAAATGTTGCGATATTGCCGGCGGCACTTAGACACAGAGCTAGTAACTCGCTATTGTTTACGGCGGCTCTGTCATTGAAATTCACGCAGCTCTATTTGATACCCCTAAGAGTTCCGTTTTTTCGACGCTTTTTGCCTCACAGACACAGAAAAAACGCATCACTAACGTTGCCAATCAAATGGCATTGCCGACGTTAAGCAATTTGTCGGGAGTGACGGAAGAGCAACGTTTAATAGTGCAGAAGGAATGTAAATAAAAACCTAGACAACCGTCGTAAACACGCTACAGTATACATATGCAAAGGGCAAGTTTACCTCGTGGGAGTTTCTGTAGCTGAGTCACTGACTGGCATCTTCTAGCGTGGTACCGTCTCTCCGTCGTAAACTGTGGAACACGTTGCCCACGATACTTATGCCCGATTTGACATATGGCCCGGCCAAAAAATGCCTATACTTAATGGCCTGTTGGGGAAAACATAAACAACGCACTTAAGGTTATGCCCTCACTGTCACTAAGTTTAGGCAACTTTGTACAACTTTTAGATTAACATTCTAACTGAATCGTAAATAGTTTTTTACACTCGAGGGTCATGTTTCATTCATTAGGCTAAGTGGTCAACGTAAACCGTCTTTAATGCTTGCGCATTCGTAAAGTCTTGATTGCCCTTTTATGCAACATTTTGTTGACAAACATATTCAGATTAACGGATTAATGTATTCAAAATCGCTAGAACGCCGCAGTTAGTTTACTTTATCCATCAAAAGTGCATAGTTAAGGCGTTCGTTTGGGACGTCATTGACGACATATTGCAACTTTTGTTTCCGGCATGCTTATGAAAGTGCAAACAAGTGTCGAAGTATGAATAGTCCATATACTTTAGCTTTGATTTAGTGACAGCCAGCAGGCGCGTGTATTGCGGTTAGCTTTTTTCGGCGCACAACACATTTGGTGCTTCATTTCCGTCAATGCCGGACGTCTGATCGTCGTCGTGTAGTGGCGGCACTGTGGTTTGACCGCAGAACGCAGTGTCCTCAGTCTAAACACAGATCCTTAGGAACAAAGACGGCATTGAAAGGGGGAAATGTCGGTTACGACCAGTGCCTCTTTGCCCAATGTGCCTCAATAACATTGGACACAACATCATTTGTTCGATCGTGTCAATGACTAAACTGCCTTTCTTCCTTATGTATTTGTGCCAATGTAACGGCCAGCAAAACAGAATGTATAAAGACAATATCTTTGTTCTGCCAGGGCAAAGACCATATGCAAACGATCTTTCCATCGCATCACCTCAAAGAAAAATCACGTTTGGGGTAGATAAAGGCAGCTTGTAAATGTCAAATTTATTGATCATTGTTAGAATTCTGATTTATTATTAGCAAAAAACCAAAACACTGGAACATACATTGCAACTAAATGACCTTTGTCGGACATTTCTTAAAATCGAAATACATTTCTTGTATTTTAAAAAGACAACTGTCAACAAAGATCAAAGTCTAGGTTAATTTTTTACTAAAATTCTATCAGACATTTTTATGGTGTTGAAAGGAACTTCTTCGCCGAAAAGAGACAAATTTCAAAGTACAAAGTATAAAAAAACAAGATGATTCAAACACAAAATCATGCAAACTGAATCTGATCACACTACAGAAGTTGTAAGTGTTCGGTTTCTGTAGGCAAATTGCAATTAATCAAGCTAGGTCATGTGAACTCAAACTACATTCCGATGAGTAACGCTTCTCATCACAAGTGCCGTCTGATGAATCAGTTGAGGTAGTGATCGGTTTAACTTGTTGACAGATAAAACACTAATTGCATCATTGGCATATGCTTTTTCGATCCCAGTTGTCGATTTGACTAATCCATTGAAAGATAAAATCGATCGCATTAGCCATTGACGATTTCATATCTTATTTTTCCATCAAGTGCAAAATTTAATTTTCACATTCTCATCCTTTTGCTTAAAGACCCGTCAAAACAAAGCCACAAGCATCATAGTTCATTTTTGATATATTCTGTTCTATTTTAAAGCTCAAACGCAACTTTTTATGGCGGTAGATTAGCATCCTTCAAACAATCTTCAGTCTTTGGCTGAAAGGCTGCCGCGGCCAAGAATCTAAAAAAAATCGCCGACAGACATCAAATTAAAAACGACAAGATGTGCTCCTTAACTTTTTTAATGCCGTCTGCTCTCAGCAGCAAGACGCCTGTGGCAACATTTTTTCACACAAAAATTTGACGATACCAACGTGTCTTTGTGTCGACTTTAATGAGGTGATCCCAGTCCAGCTTAACGGGAACTCTTTGAAATTGCAGTAACAGCCGCGTCTCACGCTTGCACTCGTTAACTTAACAAGAAAAATGTGTTAACATAAAATTGACCAACAATCATTTATTGTGCCGGGTTTTCAAATAGCATCATTAAGGAAGAAAAATGGGGTGGCATTAAATGGACTGAATTTTTTCTTGATTATCTGTGGAATGGGTTTTGCCAATAATAAAGCAGTTCTACTTTAGTGCATTTGGAGTCTTTGGAAGGTTTGACTCAAATGGTCGATGAGGCGTTCACATTAAACTTGATTTACGCCTTTTTGGCTAACTACACTGTGGCATCGTTTGGACCGAAAGTAAGCAAAAGTTATCCAAGATAAATGACCGATCAGAAATCGTTCTGATGAAGCACAAAATATGTAATCTTCGAGAAATATTCCGTCATCTTGGTGGACTTTTGTTTTCATGTTGGTGATATCTCGATCGGCAATCCAGTCAATGTTTATCTAAAACAAGCATGCTCAACATGTTTAGATTTGCGTACTTTCTGTTATCTCAATCCGTGAAATACGAGAAAACAGTTCAAATGAGCCGATCGCTATTTCGAGCCGCGCTAAAAATGACACACGCCCCTTCAGGCATGCAGTCTTTGTTTAATCGAAATAAACGTGCGCACTTTTCGGCACGAGTGTCCATAACCATCATGGTCAGTGACCCGCCCCCAAGCACGTTGTTTGAGCTGAAATGATCTGATTTCTGGTGGTAAGGCGGGCCAAAGTTCGTCCTTTACAATGCACATTATGCCGGAGGGCCTAACCGACGAACATTGGTCTTCATCGATATAAAAGCCGAATTGGACAGCGAAAATCAGTATCTGTTCACTGCTCAGCTCATCTCCAGCTCGGCTCAATTTGAGCGAGCTCGACCAGTCTGGCGCGGCCATTTGCATACGGGTTGACTTACTGATTAAGTCTCATCGGTTTTCAGGAACGATGTTGGGTCGCTTCACCATCCTTGCCATGTGCATTGTTGCCGCTTACGCCGGCGCCCTGCCGTACAACTTCGGCGGTCTCCCGGAACAGTTCAAGGGTGAGCTTGAGGGTGTAACATGAGACCTCGGACTGACCAATGCCCTTTCAGAGTTCCTTCCCCAGGAAGTCAAGGACTTCTACGCCGAACTCACCCCTGAAGATAAGGAAATCCTGAAGTCTGTTGCCCTTGACCACGAGAAGTACGAAAACGAAGACCAAGCCCTCGAAGCCCTCAAGGCCAAGTCCGAGAAGTTGCACACCAAGGCCCTCACCTTGAAGAAGCTCGTCACCGACCGTATTGACAAGCTTGAAGATGGCGCCAAGGCTTTCGTCAAGAAGGTCAGTTTCATTCCTTATAAGTACAACCGATAACAACTTGCTTCCATTGCAGGTCATCGAGAAGTTGCGCTCCATCCGCCCCGCTCCTGGCGCCAAGCCCGACCTCAACGTCCTCCGCACCGCCGCCAACGAAATCATCGAGGAGTACAAGGGTCTCGGTGACGCTTCCAAGACCAGCCTCAAGGAAGCTTTCCCCAAGATCACCGCCGTCATCCAGAGTGAGTCACCAGACGCCACCTGACCCCAACTAATCACGCCACACTTTCAGACGAGAAGTTCCAGAAGATCGCCAAGGGTCTCCTCTCCAACGCGGGTGCCACCCCCAACTAAATCATCAGGTGACACTCTTGTTGCCCTTCCTACTGCACTTCACGATCACTCGTTATCACGATGCATTGGCAGAAAGTATGCCGCTCCACACTACACTTTTCTAAATATTACACTTTTAGTTTGGCTATTCGGAGTTAAGTTCGCACATTTAAGCACATAGCACGATCCTCTTGGTATATCTGTTGGTAATGATATAAATAAAATCCTCAAACGAAACTTTTGATCTCGACACACAGACTGACAGACAAAAAGACAAAACACACAGAACAAAAAGCAAAAAGACTTGTTTACGCGATTGAGTGCGACAAGGAATAGCTTCCTGATTGATGGCAAAATCAAATCTGCCCAACGGCAACGTCTGTGACCGCCTTAAAACTTGAGCCTTGACGAGCTTGGAGTTCCAGTTGATCACGACGTCTTCAGTTCAAGGCGGTTGAACAGCTAGAGTTCAAACGTTTCATTCTGGACGCCATGAGGGTTTCGGCCATCATCGCGTTAAGCCTTTTGGCAATTTCTTATGTTACCTATGCCAGGCCACAGAGTGGTACTCAATATAATGGTAAGTGCCACCGGGCCGAAAGTCGTTATGCTAATTTATGTCTTTAGGTCTCGTGCCACCCGAGATCAACAAGTTTTACAATAGTTTGACTGCCGAGGACCAGGATATCGTTAAAGATGTCCTCAACAACCCTGGCAAGTTTTCGACTTTTGACGGCCTTTTGGAAGATTTGAAGGGCCGATCGAGCTTTTTGTATGACAAGGCTACCAGTGTCATTAGCACTTTTACGAGCAGTTTGGATGGATTGGGCCCTGAGGCTAAGCAGTTCATCGATGATGTATGTTTTGAAGTTTACTATTATTGGTAATGAGATTGAGAAACTGATCACTTTAAGCTCATCGAGCGTGGTCGCGCTGTCGGCATGAACATCAGCATCGACGTCTTGAAGGACGAAGTTTACAAGGCTTTCGAAAAGTACAAGTTGTTGCCCCCAGAGGCCCGTGATGAGCTGAAAAACGCCTTCCCCGTTGTTACCAATGTTTTCGGAAGTATGTTTGTGTTTGATTCCATGACAACAAAAAGCCAACTGTAACGTTTCTTTCAGACCCCGTCTTCCAAATGGCCTTTGGCATGTTCTTCGGCGTTAATCTTGACAACATCCCGACGACTGGTAGCCGAGTGACCGTTTCCCCCTGGGTCGACCCTAATGACAGAGACACCGGTAACAATGACAACAACCCAAAAGCCATCGGCGGTGGCAGCATCGACAACAACAAGGGCGGTAATGGCGTCGCCGACAACACTGTCACTGATGGCGGTGATGCCCCTCAGGACAGTGGTCGCGCCGCCGACGACATCGAAGACGAAATCGTTGCCGTGACTGCTGGTCCTTCACGTCGCCAAAACCATTAATCGTTGACAAGCCGTCTCTTTCTTTGAGTTTAAAATGGCCCTCTGCACGACCCTCAATTATGTATCTTTGAATCTCTCTGAACAACCGCATTTACTCTTTCTCCATTAAGCAATATTACGCCACATTACGCAGTTTTTGTTAAGAGCAATTCGCGTGAGCAACAACCTAACGTAAACAGTCATCCTTAGATTAAGTGTTATCGAGAACATCGTTACGTAAATAAAATAAACTGATCGTGCAGAATGCGTGAAACCCGACACTACGCGGCACCGAAAAGTCCACGCTGATTTAAACAACGCCAAAAGTGAATACGTGTCGAATGGCATAACTAAAGCGCTCAGGATTGCTTTTACGATGAGGTCGTTTCCTCTCTATGGGTGGAATCAACAAATTAAATGCAAAATGAAGGCTTGGTTTTTTTAGGGAAAGACAACTTAAATGTTGAAAATTAAAACTGATTAGCTAAAAACAAAAAAAAGGTTTTTTTTGGCGTTTAATAAAGCGCAGTAAAATAATAATTCAATAAGTTCAGTAAGTTTGCAGCCTAAATGCATTACGGTCATGCAGGAACTAATTATAACCAATGTGTGGGCTAAATTAAGTTTTCAAACTTTATGAAGTCTTAAAATTAAAAAACTGAATAATTTAGCAAGGAACTTTTTCTCTGGTGTGTTTGCAACAACGACACAAGATTACCTCAATTTAATCTAAAAATAAAATTTCACTGACCAAATTTGTTTGCATGTACATACATGGTCCCGTCATAAATCGAGTTTTAACGGATTTAGCACCATGTTAATTATCCATTTGTCACATGCTGCATCGTGCGTGTTCACGTTTTCCGGGAAACTGCGAGAACGCAGATACACTGCTTACAGGTTTAAAAAATAGTGGAGTACCAGGTGGGACTTTGAGCAGGCGGTCGAAACGTTATTTGTAAGTTTTTTCAAGACCGCAATCTGTGTGGCGGCCCAATTTTTGTGACAACAGTTGTTTTATTTAACCGTGTGTGCACTTTTGTTACTTTCGGGGCTGACCTTTATTAGCGCACCTGTTTTATTCGTTTCTCATACAGTCACTAATACAATTACATTACAATTGTATTCCTTTTATGGTGCCTATTTCACATTGTTTGTCATGCGTGACCCATGGCTTCGCTTGCATGTCAGTGTTGCATGAAAGGAAGTGATAGGAAGAAAAAACGCCTGCACATTGGCTGAAGGTCCTACACGTGGCGGTTTTCGAGCACTTTCGAAGCCGTCAACAGAACCCAAATGACGTGAGGGAGCTCCGGTTGTTTCGAGGCGGGATGAAGCCCACGCAATTCTGCTTTCTGCGGACGGCACTGGCACTGCAGCTATCACAAGCAAGCGCGAGTGGCACCAGTTCATGGTTTGTGAATGCGTGGAAGGCCGGCCTTCGGCTGAATTGACTTTTTGCCTTTTTTGGTTTAACTCAAGTCGGGTGATGAACTGTTTACAACTATCAAGTCTGGGGTTAATCTCGTTTGAAATGACTGTTTTGTATAATAACTGGTTGTTATTGTTTTTAACTTTAACTACAGACGAAATTGTCTATTTGGGGCGGGAAAAACAGTCTAAACGGAAACGCTAAAAGGGGGGAAACGGTTTTAGATACCCTTTTTTAGGCCCTTTCCGCAAAAAAATGGCTAAAGGGCAGAGCAGGCAGATGCTCGAAAAGCACTGACGGATGGTTTTATGGGCTGTTGCTTGGGGTTTCTTTGTTCACTCACTCATGTTAGCCGAGAAGGCAACCCTAATTTGTCAATGAGTGATGGCTAATAGACTGCATGTTGTTCATGGTCGGGTGGTGGTTTGCCGGTCTCGCCATCGGCAGCCAACCCTATCAGCTGTCGGGGAAATACGACGACGACCTTGTGTGTCCGTCGGCAACCCAGACACTAACATCAATGTTGTCCTCTTAACAAAAAATCGGGTCCGTCCTTGCATTGCCACCGGCCGAAAAAAACACTGAATGAGGAGTGAGTTCTCGACACAACACACGTCGTTCTCTCTCTCGCTGTTTTCGCTATACTTTCTCGGTGTCGTCGTGTGTTCGAGAACGGATACGCACGGGAGCATCGTTTCACGCGGATGACGTAGCTGTCTGTCGCTCTTTCTTTCAAGTAGACCTTCAGAGACCGCGGTCCGACAGAGAAAAAAAGACAGACACAGGCATTACACACAGCCGCCGGCAGTGGCTCTGTGTCGTCTCTCTCGGTCCGTTCGAGTCTGCCAGGCGTAGACTGCGGCGATCCACAATAGGACAAACATCAACGCGCCTCTTGTTTTTTGCTTTTCCTGCGCTTAACACTGTTTCAATCATTAGTTTGACCTGCCGATATGTATCTGTTTCGAACGCATAATCCATTAGAATCAACTGCATTCACCTAGAACCCTTTCAAATCGCGCCTGATCGAGAAAAAGGAGGAAAATGAAAAGAAATGAGCGACAACTTGTCTGCATTTTATCACCAGCACAGCCTAATGGGTGCACACGACCATATATATTAGTATCTGCCAACTCATCGCTTGTTGAATCATGGAAGCCAATAAAGACAACGCTGCTGTCAACGGCCACACTGCTACGATCAGTTTTGACAAGTTACCCAATCTTCCATCATCGTGCAACCTACCTCGTCCCCTATCGCGTCTTGCCGCGAATAAAGTGCAGCAACGTGCTACGGGTATATCCCGCTAGACGTTGTTTTAGGCTGGTTTTGTCAACCTTACTACGCGTGTTGTCGCCTTATCGTTAATTATTAACTATTGCAAGATGCCTGTACCCCCGTATACTCATTCTGAACCTTTTTCAGACCCTTCACGCCCAAAATCAACCACTTTTTCAACCGGCGCCACCTCATGGTCGCATAATGGTCCCCGGATCTGCTCGAAATACACGCGTAATATCATTTGTAGCTATCGGAGGTCTCTCGATCGCTGCAGCAACACTTTATTATATATTACTTCGAAACCGGAAGCAGGAGAAGAGAAAACCTCAGCCAAAAGCTGAGGATAAAGCTAAACCTGTTACAACTTCCGAAGCAGTTCCTACACCAGTTGACGCTGAGCCAACCCCCGCATCTGTGGAATCGCCTGTAATTGAAGGTGAACAAGAAGAAGTCAAGCTTGAAGCAGAGATGTCTCGAAGCCAGAAGAGCGAATCTGAGAACCACGAGGAAGTCGTCCCCGAACAGATTGTCGAAGCGGTCAAGGAGGAAACACCTGTTGCCGATGTAAAGAATTCTGAGCCGGTAATCGTCGTTGAAGCTGAACAAGAAACAAGTGAAAATGTCCCCGTCGAGGAAGCCGTCGAACGGTTGACCGTCAAAGACATCGCCGCTGCCCCTGAACGTGAACCCACCCCGGTAAGTGCGCATTTCAAAAAGTATCGCAAACAATATATAATTTTGCACCCTATTTACAGATGGAAAAGATGCTCGCCTCCGAATCAAGCGTCGGTGATTGGGCCGAATGCTCCGAGTCCGAGGTCGCCGCAATTGATAACACGGCCACCCCGGCGCCGTCAGCTGAACCGATCCCCTCGCAAAACGAAACCACCATCGTCACAAGCACCTCGGAAGCAGCCTCATCGGCGACCACAACGACCAATTCCTACAAAATGGCGGACTCGCCGTCTGTCGATTCCAACCACAGCGAAGTATGTTTTTTGGCGCCTTTGCTCGTTGCTCCTCATTGAGCCTCGTATCGTCCCCGTCTCGGGTCATGTGCAAAAAAACATTGCATCGTTGTCCTTCTTTTGAAATAGCAATTCGTTCCAGGTCTCTAACGATAGCGGGCGCGCAACGGTTATGCCACCGCCCATGTTCCATCCGTTTGATTACGACGCCCCTGCGCTTCCAATGTATGAATTCGAAGTGCCCAATACTCTTGTAGGGCTTATCATTGGTATTCACGGTAAAACGATAAGGGTACGTTATTCTTTCCTTTTTTGTAAATGACTTCCTTATATGACCTTGTTGATCAGGTGGACATCAGTGACTAATCGATTAACTTTTTCAGGAACTCTGCAACCGCGCTGATGTTCGCATTCTCATACGCCCTCACCATGATGCTTCCAAGCTTCAGTCCCATCAGATCTGCAGCATCGAAGGCAAGCGAGATGACATCAACAAATGCCTTCACATGATGCGTCACCGTTTCCCTCCACACCGATTCCCTGATTTGAACTTAAAGCCAGTGTTCCCTCCGCCAGCCCAGCCTCCAATGTTCCCCAGCCAGGACATGATGCAGCTATCCCTGCCTGCTGGTGCTCCCTGTGAGGTCTACATCTCGGCCCCCGTCGATGCTGGTCACTTCTTCGTTCAACTCCCGACACACCCAACTTTCCCCTCTCTGACCACCCTTGATGATATCATGAACTCAATTTACAACCGTTCCATTGGCCTCCCTGAATACGCTCGCCCTCCGAAGAACGCCGGTAAGCCCATTGACCCCCTATGTTAATTTAACGACATGACTCATTTCCCCATTTTCAGTTAATGTGATGTGTGCCGCTCCGGCTTCAAACGGCTGGTACCGCGCCGTGACCCTCTGCTATGATGAGAAACAGGACGAGATGCTCGTTAAATTCGTCGATTATGGCGGCTTTGCTCGTATGCCACGAGCTGATTTGCGATTCCTGCTCCGTCAGGATCTGCTGTCTTTGCCGTTCCAATCCATCGAAGCCTACTTGGCTGATGTCGAGCCTGTTGATGGTGTAGCCTGGTCTGACGAGGCCAACGCCTACTTCGCGTCCATCTGCACCCAGAAGATCGTTTCCTGCGAATTGGTCGGTCACAGCCGTTACGACGGATTGCCGTTTGTTCGGCTTTCTACCAAAAACCGCAAGAACGAGGTACAGTGATCGATCATTATCAGGCTAGCGAAACAAGGCCAAGACCGAATGTTGTTTTCAGACCGTTCGCGTCGACAAGCTCCTCTTGAAGAAGGGCTTTGCCAAGACATGGGATCAGAACCGGTGCAGCCCGTTGCCCATTCCGAGATTGGCCACAGCCTCCACCACACCGGAAACCAATGGCACCGAATCGGCGACCACCGAGGTCCCCCAGACCAACGGTACCACACAGCCAGCGGCTAACAACAAGCCAAAGTCCACCAAATCTGCGAAAAAGTCCCCCCACACGGCATCGGCTATTCAGCAGAGCGCCTAGGTTCGCAAAAAACAGTTAATTCAAACACATGCCTTTTTCATTTTTCCTAATTAGCTCTCTACCGAAGGAAAACTTACAAAACTTTCTAAAATCTTCCAAAAAATTGTTGACTTTGTTTTTAATACTAATCTTTCCTTACTAACAGACCCTTTTTAAATGATGCATCATTAGTTCTTTGTTGGTTGCATCTTTTCCTTCGTTTCATCTGTCCTCTGTATGAAAACGCTATTAGGCACTATTGAGTTTTTAAATTTTATCCGTTTATTAAATTTGGTTGATTTCTCTTTCTTTCTATCTATCAATTAGAGACACTGGTTTCCATTTTACACGAGTTTTTGCCTGAAAATCGTAGTGTTTGAAGAAGCGAGGCCTCTGCTTTTCTCGATCTAGGACATATCGCTCAAGCTTGCATTCAAAAAACCATTTCTTGCTGCACCATGTGTGGATTTCTTAGTGTCCTTCCTCCTAACGAAGTTGCAACTTTTTCCATAAAACCTCTTTTGTTTTCAATGCATTGCGGTTCGCCCGCATTTCTCTCGTTTCGAGTACGCTGTCAAGACTCTCTAGCTAGCGGGGAAACTGCGCTCGCGCTGGTGCTTTCGTTTTCGTTTTAATTGTTTTCTTAATATCACTAATATCGCATCCTATATTTTATATGGTTCATTGATCAGTTTATTGTAAACCCATTTAACTGCAATGCGATACTCATTGGAATAAATTCGCTTTTTGTGTCGATTGTCAGTGGGAACAGAGGAACACGTTGATTTGCGTGGTTTGATACATCCAGAGGGTCAAGTGAAAGATTGTTGTTTCCAGGGCTGCGTGTTGTGGTGTTATCGTTGCAAACAACCAGTCGATACGGCCCAAACGTGGCGTGTATAACAGTACATACGTTTTGTTTTTGCAGCACCAGCAGTTCTTTCCACTTCGGTTCGTAATGGCTGCCCGTGTTGCCTCGCTCGCTCGCCTTACTGCGCGGTCGGCCTTTTCTGGCCATGTTTATGCTGCTCGAAGGTGACGTTCTTTCCATTGCCTTCGGGGCCTTTGTTATTCCTGGCATCATTATCCCATCGTTTTTCTTCCCGGAAAGACGTCACTTTCTTTACATCAGATGCTTATAGTGTTTTGCATTAATTGCAAGTACCCGAAATAGATATAAATTTGTTGTTTACAGCATGTCGTACGCCACTGGACTTGTTAGCGAGGCTTTCGCTCGTCACGAGGTCGTTCCCGATGTCCTGAAGAAGGCTCCCAGTGATTTGCTGACTGTGGTTTTCGACAATGACTTGAAGGTTTGGCATTTTAATCGATTTTTGATTATAAATGCTGACAAATATCATGATTACAGCTCGATCTCGGCAACGTCTTGACCCCCACTCAAGTCAAGAAGCCTCCCACGACCATCCAATGGACTGCCGACCCCAACGCCCTGTACACCCTCGTCAAGACCGATCCCGATGCCCCGTCTCGTGCCGACCCTATCTACCGTGAGTGGCACCACTGGCTCGTCGTCAACATCCCCGGCAACAACATCTCCCAAGGCCAAGTCCTCAGCGAGTACATCGGCTCCGGCCCGCCACCGAAGACTGGCCTCCATCGCTACGTCTACCTCGTCTACAAGCAGAACGGCAAGATCACCGACACCGAACACGGCCATCTGACCAACACATCCGCTGACAACCGTGGCAAGTGGAGCATTGCCAAGTTCGCCGCGAAGCACAACCTCGGCACTCCCATTGCTGGCAACTTCTTCCAGGCCGAGTTCGACGACTACGTCCCTGAGCTTTACAAGCAACTCGGCGCTTAGATGACTTCAAATAGGGTTTTTACTGTATCATTAGATTTTTTCTTGCAATTGAATGTAAAGGAATTGCTGATATCTCACGTGTTTATTTATACACTGCCTGAAGGTCAGTCACTTCTGACTTTAGGGTAATTTGTCATCATGCGCAGGTAAACAGTTATTATTTCGCATTTCGTTGATCGATTAGACTGACCTTGGGCTAGATTCTTTTTTATCGAAGAGCACAATGACAATGCGGTGATCGCCATTGGGGATTAGTCGTGTCTTTTGTTCATTCGACGGAGATACGCGACGAAATGAGGCAACTGGTATTGTTCTTCGTGTGCTTGTTTACTACACTACAAAGTGCCGCTGGCTATGACGACATTGAGGCAGCTTTCCGTCGGCACAAAGTAGTCAAAGACGTAATCGGCCTAGCACCACCTAAGTTGCTGAAAGTCGCCTTCGACAGCGGTTCCGAGGTGGGTCAGCCAGCCAGCTTGCTGTTGACAGCGGTGCCTCAGGCAATTAGTCAACTGTGTCCGTCTTTCAGGCAAGCTTGGGTAACATCCTGACGCCGAATGATGTAAAAAATGCGCCGATCGAAGTGTCGTGGCCGGCCAAGTCCGAACGACTCTACACGCTCGTAATGATTGGTAAGATAGCTTTGGGCAGCCGCCGTCACTAGACTGCCATCAACACACAAAGCTCATTTATCTTGCCTACTTTTTTTCAATTTTAGATCCGGATGCACCATCGCGAGCAAACCCTTCACGACGCGAATTTTTGCATTGGTGAGGGAAATCGAGGGATTTTCGCAAAGAAATCGAGGGTCAATTACACTTTTTAGGCTTGTTGTGAACATTCCCGGTGGCGCTGTTTCTCTCGGTGACACCTTAGCCGAGTATGTTGGAGCCGGACCGCCTGAGGGCACCGGTTTACATCGATATGTGTTCATCGTCTATCTCCAAGATGGCCGTCTGACAGACTACTCCATCGGCCACATCTCCAAGTACACCTCTTCCGGAAGACCCATGTTCATGGCCCAAAAGTTTGCCGACAAACACGAACTCGGAGCACCTATCGCCGGAAACTTTTACCAAGCCATGTACGATAGCTATGTTCCAATTTTGCATCGTCAAATGTCGCAGGGAAATAACTGATTCCCCGAAGGCTTTTCATAACCACATGTAAACTAAAAAGACGTATCAATACCGTTCCATTTCACTTGTTGAATTTATGACAATCTATTTATTATTTAATAAAGCATCGTATTAAACCTAATGTGATACCTTGGTAAAAAAAGGCTTATCGCGCCTTTGACAAACAATCAATCTGAATGTGGGCCCTTTTTTGAAGGCCAAGCGTTGTCTCCAGGCCCATAAGATTTTGTGAATTCGATAACTGCACTTTTGATTTTATCTGTCTACCTGGGGCTGTTGTATGATCGTCGGGCGGCTAGTTTTTCGGTAATTACTCTGAAACATGGCAACACAAAGTGTCATTTGAAATGTTTTGACTCTCTCCTCCGATTGTTGATGTCTTTCACGCGTTATTTTGGAGGTTTTTCTTGCGAAATTCTGTTTACAGCGCGTTAATACAATACGCATATGCCGTTTTTGTATATTTGCTTACACAAGTTAAATCACCACTTAACGCAGGTTTAATCTAAAATGCCGGATTTGTTTGCTTGATGACTCTATTCGAGCAAACGAATTAACTTCTCATTACATTACAGGCCACTACTACTAAGCCACTTTCGTAGATGGATGCATTAATCGCTTATCGGCAATATCTCGCCGCAGAAGCTCATCTCAAGTCGGGCTGTAATACCACTGGTCTGTTACTGCTTATATTAGAATGCCCCTCCCATTTTACACCTGTACTTTCGGTGTTAAGTAAACGAGGCGGTCATCATAACTTAAATTAGTTGTAATGAACGAGAAAGCGATTGTCGTAAACCATATATGTTGACAACCAAAGAAGTTTTAATCGGTTTTAACACATGCAAAATTCCTCTTCAGCTGCCGAACACCAACAGACGACAGGATTTCTCGTCAGTTCTATCATTGCAAGTCTCTCCGATAAACTGTCGGATGCAACTCATCCTTCTGTCACTGAAATGTCTACACCAACCCCAGCCGACGATGGCTGCCCTGTTCCCTCAGGGGTAACGCAGAATCAGGCCCAGGTTTATGAGTATCATAATCAACAGGTAATTGGATTTCGCATCGGTAATCGTGAAATGGTTTGCTTGCCGCAAGTTTACGAATTGTTCTTGAAACAATTGGTCGGTGGCCTGCATACTGTGTATACGAAGCTGAAGCGTCTTGACATCCATCCAGTTGTTTGTAATGTTGAACAAGTAAGTTGCACCCAAACAAGGACATCCGCTAATCTTCTGCTTTCAGGTTCGCGCACTGCGAAGTTTAGGAGCCATCCAGCCCGGTGTGAACCGATGCAAGCTGATCGAGAAGAAGGACTTTGAAAAGCTGTATAACACATTCATAAACAAAATAAGTTTCTTTTCCAAAATGACGTATAACAAGTGTTCGCAAAGTTTTTTCTTTTTCTTTTTTACATAAAACGCTAATGTGGTTTTTAATTTTAATAAAAGCACATTAGCGTTCTTAATTTTTATCATTGCAGTTTTTTTCTTGAACACTTGTTGTAATTGTTTTGCCAGCCATGTCTAATGAATGTGTTATAGCAGCTGTTTTACATGTAGTAAGTGCCCACTTTCTACAAAATTAATTTTTTCCAGTATTCACCTAATCCGTTGTAGTCCCCGACCTGGCCGTCCCGCTAAGCGATTTGTTAATGGATCTTCACTGAATCCGGGTGCCACCTCCGATCTAAAGCCGAAGCCATTAGCGCCGCCGTCGTTAACATCTTCAGGTATTGGTATTAATCAAAGTAATATAGTTTTAATGGTCACATTTAGATACATCGGATTCGACGGTTCCACGCATTCCGAACCACAGCAGCAATTCGGAGCGGAATCGCTCATCGGAGGTGTTAAACTTTGACATTAGTCAACTTTTTCCTTTTGCAGCACAGCATTTACTCATGGAACAATTAATGTCAACATTGGCTGCACGTCATCCTGGGATTTCATCAACGGCGTCAATGACTTCAGATATGACTAAATCTGAGTCGAAATCGGAGCAAAGTAGTAATCCTGGCAGTCAACAGGAGCAGCCTCAGGCTAACAATAACTCCAACAGCTCGGACAACACTTTTGAGTGGAATGTTGAGCGGGATAAAACTGATTCAACGTGTGTTTATTTTTTTCGAATTAATAAAAGCCGCTTTTAAAGGGCGATAAATTACTACACGACTTATGTGTTTAATATTTAGATCCCCGCACGAGAACTCGATTACTTCGAATGACGCAAACACGTCTTCATCGTCATTGCCAACGATTCCTGGCTCGGGATTAACGTTCAACTCGTCCAACTCGGGATCCAACTTGGGCAGCTTCTCGTTCGATCGTGAGAAGTCCACATCCCTGGCGAACAACTCCGGCTACAGCAGCGGCTCCAGCTCAGATTCGCCCCCGCAAGCACTCGAAATCCAGTCGTTCGTGAACAAGTTTTCAAAGACTGTTGATTCCCTGGAGAAACGTTTTTTGCAACAGTACGAAAAGCTATCTGGTATGCGGCAAACATTTGAGAGACCAATGAACACTTGTAAATCCCCGGATTTTCAGCATTGGCAACAACTCTTCAGACGACCATGGAGAAAATCAACAACAGAGAGGAGTATTTGTTGATGAAACTGCATCAGCACAAGGAACGTTCTCGTAAGGTTATTATTACGAAATATCAATTGACGCAGGTGTTTCAGATCATTATTTCCGCAAATATCTCGTAAACCGCTACCACTTGGCTTTGCGACGGCGGAATAAGCGCGGTAAATCGTCCAAGGAGGATCTCCCACACGAATTCGACTTATGAAATATGTATTTGACCAATATTCATTATTACTGCTTATCCACAAATTTATATACCATGTATAATTTAACTTTAACCAATAAATATTTAAATTACAAGCGTTGTACAAAATGCGAAATTACAAAAAGTGAACTGACAAGGTATTAACTGACAAGATCAGATCAAGTGAAGGCACGAGATAGAAATGGTGGGTGGAATCATGGCAGTTGGATGGAGTCAATTAGCCGCAGCGTTCGTCAAGGAACTCCTGGGTGATGTCCTCGAGCTCGCGAACTTCGGCCAGCTTGGTGATACCGGCTTCTTTGACGAGGTAGTTTCGGCTTCCGGCGTAGAGCATCTGAAGCTCGACTTTGCAGGTGGGCGAGTAGAACAGAAGGCACAACGGGTAGGAGACTCGGCCATCGGGACGGGTCAACTTGTAGCTCAGCAGGACGAAACGAGGCTGCTGATCGGGGAGTTCTTCCTGGAGCTCCTCGATGCTGCTGTCTTCGAGGCGAGTGTCGAGGATGATTGTGTGATTGGTGGCGTTGATTTTGACTGAAACACCGTCATAACGTTGATTATAGTCGTAAAAAGTGTCAACTTACGGATGACAGCCTCAAAAGATTCGACCTGCTTGAACCGGAATTCCTTCAGAATCTTGCGAACGTCGTCCGGAATCTCACAAATGTTCAAAGCGCTACTCTGAAAATAAAAATTGTCAAACCCCTTTCTTTAAAAACCATAAATAAACTAACCATAATTAAGTTTTTACCTCTGAAAACAAAAATAATTGTCGTTTTATCACACCCAAAGCTAGTACAAAGATAAAAATCCGATTATACAGGTATTCTTTCAAAAACAAAAACACAAATTGTAAAAACTTTATTAATAACTTGAACAAAAACAACTAAAAAATCAAATCTGGAAATAGTCTGGCTTCAATAGGTAGGTCTGATTAGTCGCTGCACCCGGTTCGTTGAACGAATTAGCCTGAAGAAACGGATTCGATAAGGTCGTGGGATCCTTCATGCCGCCAAACACCACGAGCTCGCCATTAGCTTCAACTATTGAATACAAAATGAGCAGAGGTGGGGCATTGGATTCAACTTGTTGTTGACGCCATCTGAAAATAATGGGTTAGTATGTGTAATGGAGATATAAATGGAAATAAATGATAACATACGTCACTTCATGGTCGGTCAACACGTTTGAAGTGTCCAGTGAAAACACACAAAGCCTGTTGTACAAGTCTGATTCATCGTTGAACAGGGAGGTGGATGAAGAATTGCGGGAAACATCGATGTTGGTCTTCTCTGACTTATCCGATGAGTCACTAAAATGTATGTGATGTACTTTTATATTTCATAGAAAGGAAGATGTTACTGACCTTTGCGGACTGATGCCATTTCGGTTTGAACTTTTCGCTGATAAGTCGTCAGTGACAACTAGCTTTGGAATTTCGCCGACGATAATAGCTGGGATGGAGCACGCTCGTTGCAATTCGATGCCTCTGGGATGTTGGGTCGATGGTGGATTCTGGGGAGATACGCTGAGGAAGCCGTTGGAGGCTGAGCAGGGCGGGTCATTCTTCTGAAATGGAAAGTTACTGTAGTTTTAAAGTTTGCCGATTGAAAGTTACCTGTTCATCAAGTGATTTCGAAGTCAAAAACTGCGCCTTCCTCCTCAACGCAGCTGATGCCGTCAATCCCTGACTTCTCTGAGCGCTCGAAAAGGCTGCAGCAACCGCCCGACGATCCTGTGGTGAATCTGGTGACGCAAGTCGTGACTGACTCCCTGATGAAGACGACGCAATTGATGGAGTCGGCGTTAAAGCCGGTCGTTCCACCCGATGCGGACGGCTTAGAAATACGACGTTCTTGCCGACTTGACAGCCACGTATACCCCAAACGTGCGGAGGCCAGTATTCTTTGTTGTTAATCTGCAGAGAAAAGACTGTTTAAAAAGCACTTTAAAGGCATAACATGAATCCAGTTCCAGCGAAATAAAACCCAAGAAGTCAAAACAGCACCTTAATCTTCGTCCAAACTCCAGATCCATAAGTTTTATCGAAAGTGAGCAGAAACACATCATTGTTGATACCTCGAATTACACTAGCGCCTCCAATGACAAGAACGTTGTACTTGTCAATGACGATTTGGCAATGCCCGTGACGGGGAACGGGTGATTCACTGAAAAGGGCCAAGTTGGACACGGACAGTCACTTGGAACTAAAAATCAATGCCCACCCTGCGCAATAGACAATGGACCAGGATTGGTTGGCCAAGTCGCAGATGTAAACATCATCGCTGAAATCCTCGCCAGTCGAGCCGCCAGTTACGACCATAAATCTATTTTGAAGGATGACAGCGCCATGGGATGCGAGTGTTGGGGTTGATTCATTGGTCAACTGAAAACCACTTTTTATATAAATGTTGAACACTTTTACTTTTGTAGTTTGATGCAAGTTATGTATTTTAGTTTCGCTCATTGCATATATCTTACATTTATCCAACGCTGTTCGTTTTTGAGGAAGAAATACAAATCCCCGAAGAATTGCACATTCTGATTGATTGGATTGTTTGAAGATTTGGCATAGCCACCAAAAAGTACCAGCAAATCGCCACAATCAAGCAGTGTACAGAGACTTCTTGCGGGCGGAATCTCGCCTTGCTGAATAATCCGTTGCCACTCAAGTGAATCCATATTTAATCGCCACATATCTGCCAAGGGCACATATCTGGCTGTACATCCGCCAAACATGTACATACAATTATCGGAACGTGAATAACACGCTGCATGACCACCACGTTCCGAAATATATGCCGAAAAGCTTTCACTATATAGTTTTTCACCGATTGAATGCCATGTTAAATGAGTGCATGCCGAGAATCGTCGTTTCATATGGCGAACACAATCGTCGACGACGTCTCGCCATTGGGAATTCACACATCGAGCCGAATCGAGGGAGCGATAAGGTCGAACAAAGTGGAAGATGTGCTCTAACACGAGCATGGGAAGCGAGTCGATGCTCGCTTCCGTCATGTTGTTCGATCACCGCAATGCGGATGAAGCGGGCGCTACATTCATATAATTAGGATGGAGGTTACTGTACAATCTGAATTGGAGAAAGTGTTAAAACGAAAGAAAATAATTAACAGTCGATTTGTGGTATGTAAGCAGGCGTGAGACGACGGAAGCGAAGACTTCGCCAAGTGGCCCTTAACGACTCGTGGACCGCCGCTGGCGCTCGCAGGGCCTCGGAAGTGAGAGAGAGGGAGAGGAGAGAGAAAGAGAGTGGGTCTTGCATGCGCTTCACAACTGACGAATGCTCTTTCGCTAACATTTCACGACACAGCCAAAGGGCACTACCGACCATGCTACTATATATTTTGCCGAACCGAATGTTATTCATCTTGTTTAAATAAATACAGGTTTATTTCAAGGCGGCGGTATTCGTGGAAAGCGAGGAGAAAAGTGGACACATCCAAATGTGTTTACAATGGAACGACAGGCAGGATGGACGTACTTCATGGTCGGAAGGGCACTTATTTGTTGACTTCAAGGATACGGTTGATGAAGCGACGTTTGCGGAACATGGTCCAGTACTGCAAAGATGGTCATATTAATGAATTGCTGATTAATTATGGCATAAATAACAAACCTTGCTGGCTCCCTTGCTGTTGCGGAAGACGGCCTTGACGAAACGCTCACCGGACTCGATTCGGAGCTGCTCGAGGTAGTTGCGGACGAGCTCTAAAACGACATAAACATGTTTTAATGGCTTTAATAATGGGAAGAACAATGTGAATTACCTTCGTCACGGCTGTTCGTCGGGGCACCAATGAGATCATTCAACGGGAAACGCGAACTGCCGGGAATCGGCTGATTACGGTGCTTCGCGAAGGCGTAGATGTTGTTCAAGGCTTCGGCTTCACGTTCACACTGAAAGAGTTTAGTGGTTTTATGGAATTGGGGGAAAATATATATAACTTACGCCGTGAAGAATCTTACAGCACTCAATATAGTACAAATACAGATAAACAACAAGCGTGTCAGCTTGACCTTCGATTCTGAACTTGCGAAGGCATAGTACAGCCGGACGAAAGAGAGCAATGGACTCGTCGATTACGTCCACATCATCCCAAACTGAAATAAGGCAGATGTTGACCTTCAAAAGCGGGAACATTCAAAGAAAACTTACCAAAAGCCGGGGCCGGACCGCGATGGGTCGTCTTGAACGGCAAGATCTTCAAGCCATTGACCGAAGTAGTCTCAAGCTTGTTAAACCGCGAGTTGAACGAAACATTGACCGATGAATCGACGGCAAAGGGGGCTTCCGTCGACATCCTGAACCATACAAATTGAGTTTATATATAAAAAACAAAATTGAAAGTATATATGCGAATACAACGCAGTCAATTTCATCAACAAAGCAAATCTCGTTATGTACATTTATTTACAATTTGAATATAACAATCAAGAAGACGGTGCTGGAGATGCTTCAGCGTCATTCGTTCTCGAGTTAATTTCCTCCAAAAACATTTGCTTGGTCGCCGTTATATAATCCACAGAGCAGACGGTCAAATATGAGATCCAGTTGCCGAGGGAATCGAAGTCTGTTGCGGCAAGTTGAAATACACGTTTGGTCCTGAATATTTAAGATTTTTATATATAAAAAAGAAAACCCAAAGCCGACTTACGATTTGAGTCGTATCGCAAACGAGTAAGGTTTGCCCGTCAAATTGTCGTCGCTCAGTTCAATGGTGCAGTCTTCGACGATTAAAAGGAAGATGGGACTATCCGTTTGCGACTCTGATTCGAAGAAAAAGAGTAAATTTGCCTTGAGGACAGCATATGTTTGTCGCCAGCGGTCATCCTGAAGATTGGAGGTGTCAAGATGATCAAACGTGAGCGATTAGAAGGCTTTACCTGTAAGAAAAACAGCTTTCCGCTGACGGATCGATCATAGGACTTGTTATTGACGAGGCCGGCTAGCGATCGGCCGTTGGCGAGCATCACTTTGGCTGGATTTTACAATTGATTCGAATGAGTCAGCGACGAACGAAGCAACCAGCGCGCGCACTCGGACCAGCTTCACCAAAGATGTCCGCACAGTGCACGCTACCCCTTGTTGGACTAGGGTGACCCATGTATGACATTTTTATATTCACGCAATTCAAACTGTTTGGAACCACTTTTATTTTAACGTAACAATCTTTTTCCATTCTTATGTAAAACATAGTGTTAATCTTTTTTACAAAACAGAAAACAATTTAAAATATTATTAGTCAAAAAATTTGTAAATTAACATTGATAAGCCTTGTCAGCTTAAGCCGAAGAGATATTAAAATGTTCCTGACGATCCTTGGTGAAGGATTCTCCTTCAGCAGAGAATCTGCGATTGTTTTTTGACAAACTTAATTGATAACATTGTCTTGCCGTTGGGAATTCCCGCATCGCGCCAAATCGAAGGAGCGATAAGGCTGAACCAACTAAACGATGTACTCTAATACTGTAACTCAACAAGGAACGACTGACGATACACGTACTGGTGCTTTTGTTCCCAACTTTAACCCAGATGGCGATATTAACAAAGTTTGTTGATTGAATACATATCATGATCGTATGAACGCCGAAAAACAAAGAAGCCGACCTATAAACTGCTTGGGCTAGGTTCCGGATGGCGAGGTACCGGTGCACTCGAAAAAGGCAAACCGCTAGTGAAATTCTGTTTGCAACACATATTTGAGATAGCAATTCGACCGACTGTTTGTTTTTTGTTTTTGCACTGTTTGTTAGGGGCTGTCCGAAATGACGTCATCGATGGACGGACGGAGGGGGATCAGTGCCACAATGATGGAAAATGAATGAAGGGGAGGGGGTCAAGATCCCAAATGACGTCATCGCAAAAACGCTGCATTTTGGGGATTCTGGGATCAAAATTACGGTAGACAGCGTCAATTTTTTGAGTTTTTGGGTCTTGGTCACAATTAAGCCTCAGTCAGAATTCGGAAAAAAAAGATTTTGGTGGTTTAATATCGGATTTTTGGTCATTTTACAGAACTTTTCAAACTTGAAAAATGACGTCATTTAAGAGGAGGGGGGTTCAAGTCATAATGACGATCAATGGTTGAGGGGGAAGGAGGTATCCAAATAACCGATTTTGCGATGACGTAGTTTCTGGAAAGCCCCTTAGACATAATACGATTAATTAAACGCATGTTGAGATCGGTTAAAGTAAAAAAAAGGCGAAGTACAATAAAAATTGAGTGCAGTCGTTGACTGGTGCGTGCGCGTTCTCATCGGTCTTCCCACGAACTTGACCAGTGCTCGTCGAGATCGGTTGAAATCGACTGTTGCACAACACTCTTTTTTCTTCGAATTTCTACACCTTCCCAGACGTTTCTCACAAGGCAGAGGCATTGTTCCTTCGCCAAAGTTGCCGACGGCAATGTCATAACGGTCAGTGTCCATTCTAATCAATCTTTTTACGCGTCTATAAGCCGCATTTTCAGAAATTCACGGCCGACCCGGACTGCTGCCGAGCAAAACCTAGACCCACCGCGTCGAACTCTGCAAAACCGGCCTCCACCGCTGCCATTTTCGGATGTTACATTGTTGTACGAAAAGATCTGAAGTGTTGCCGTGTTCAACCCAAAAAGAATGAAGTCCGTGCGGTCACAGCCCCGAAGAAGGTCTGAAAAGCCGTTGAGAAACCGAGACCACAGGTCGACCAGTCCGCAGCCACCGGTCATTGAGCACCCTTCCTCTGGTTGAGTCGTTAATGCCGCTTTTGGTAAGTCTCTCTTCCGCCTCTCTAGTTTGATAACTATGCTATGTTTTAGATTCATCCATCACTGAGCCTGCATCCTTCCGGTATGGAGCCAATATCGATCGCCCCAAAATCAATCATAAACGGTACGACTCCATCGAGTGACGACGACGAGTATCACAGTCTGTGGGATTTCGTCCGATACCAGCCAACACCCGACATTCACGACGACTTTTTTGCCACTGAACCGCCTGATGAGATGTTTTTCTATGCTCCAGTTGCTGATTTCAAGCTTGCGGGTTTTGCTAACGTGAGCTTTGTGCTTTTTCATCCACTTTGGTGATAAATTTATATCTTTCAGAACCTTCACTTCATAAATAACTAATCTGATGCCTTGTTTGTGGTGTTAATGTTTGCGTAATATGTTGATTTGTGTCTACAAAATATAAAAAGATTTGGTCGAACTAAACTTTCGGTATATATATATATATGATGGCGTTTTCAATGTTAATTCTTCATTGCATATCTTTGACATTTCGTTGTAGCACTTGTGCAAGTGTTTTACTTTTTCAGCGTCAGAATGTCTCCAAAGACGAACCCCCACCACCAGATCAAATGCATCATCGAGCATCTCAGAATCGCCGAAGTCCTTCGCAACCCTTGCGGTCCGCTCCCTGCCGGCTATCAGATCGATGATTTGGTCTTTCTAGTTCGCTACGCAGACGGCATCGATGGCAAACCAATCAAAGACGACGCGTACATGTCCATGGATGCTGTTGCAGGAACAACGGCCTTCCAGCAGTATGTTGAGTACTTCCTAACGCCATGCGTTGGACGAGTTATTGGCATTCACTCGCTGACTAAGAAGGAGGTTGTTATTTTTGCTGACAGCGAAACCGTTCGACGCCAACATGAGCAGTACATGAACTCTGTCAAATCGAACCAGCTATGTGGGTTTTTTTGCTCTTTAAAGTTTGATTTGTGAATGTAGTCTTTTAGTGAAACGGAAGAAGGTCGGAGCCACCCCGGATCAAAACAACGTCAAGAAGCTCCGTCACAGTGATAGCGCCCCGTCCATCAAGTCGAAGTCCGTGATCAAAGAGTGGAATGAACGCCTCGCTCTCGCCGGTCAGAAAGGAAACACCTTCTACCATTCTGATGTTGATTCTGTTCATTCCAAATCGCTGGGCAACTCCTCGTCCAAGTCTTCTGACACGTTGAAGTCTCTTTTCACCATCCGAAAGGCACCTGAATCCCCGATGCATGATACCGAACACAACTCCTCGAAAGCCAGCAGCATGGAAATTTTTCCCTACCTTATCAAAAAAGATAACCGCTATTCGCCATTCCCGTCGCAGTCCGAAAGCGACGAATCTGTCCACGCTTCCGCTTCGTTCAAATCCGCCCCTCTCGACTTCATCGACACCTTCGGCGCCGATGAACCAACGATGAAAAAGTGGAATTGCACTTTGATGTGATAGGTTTAGGGCTTTCATTCTCGTAGAAATTATTTATAGTTTGCTAGTTTGTTACATTTTGTTAGTCTAAAAAGGCCTATTTGGCTAGTTGTTATTGATTGAAAACATAAAAAAATATATGGTCAGTTCCTTTTTGACTCCCGCACAAAAGTGAAATTTCCAGTACGATAATTTATTCAAATCTGCCGAAGACAAGAGTTTCAATATTGTCTTCCAATTTATCGTTGTCGGCGATTATACCGTACCCCATCGGCTTCCAAGCGATAGTTGCGGCGACGTCTGAAGGTAAGTTTAAAATAAAATCACAAACATAACAGCTTACTCAACCAACGCCAGCACATAAGCAACAAAGCTTACAATCCACACTACCGTCAGCAAAACAAGGCTAAAATGTTTTTTTTTCATTGTTGCAAGACTAATAAATTGTTCAGATACTTACGCGATGATGCCAATCAATAAGGTAACGTATGACAGCGTACCTGAGAAAGACGAGCACGGTTTTGTGGTGTCAGTTGAGTTGGGTAGATCCAGATCGAGAAGTTGTAGAATAAGATCGAACGTGGGGTCAGTTGGATTTGTACACCTTTCTACACCGAATTGCGTTGGGTTCTTCATAACTCCAATCATAGACAGAGACTTCCATTCTTTTTTGGCATTAGCTACATAAGCCAACATGACAGAGTAGACAAAATACATGATCGAGTTCATACTTCAACACTACGAAGCTGGAAAACTATTAAGATATGCGTCGCTAACAAATCTCGCAAAAATAAAAAGGGTAATGTAGACTTTTTGTTTATATAAGATAGAAGCTGTCTGTTTAGAGGAAAGACTACATAACATGATCGTATGAACGCCGAAAAACAAAGAAGCCGATTCACAAACTGCTTGCGCTAGGTTCCGGATGGCGCGCTACCGGTGCAATCGGAAAGATACACCACTAGCGCAATTCGGTTTGCAACACATCTTTGGAATAATAGTTCGACCGACTGTTTATGAATCATAAGGGCCATGTTTGTTGGACACAACAGCGAAGCAAACTGAACTAATTTCTTTAAAAACTGTTTCAAAAAAGCTTTGACACACACTTGCATCGCATCTTTCTACCGAAGATGAAAGAAACATGGATTGTTAAAGTGTTCAAAAGGCACTTCTGTAAGCGAATTCATATCAAGGCAAAGTAAAATAGGTTACTCCAAAACACCGACTAAATGGCGCTGCTGGCCTTGCATTGGCCCGCATTTGGCCACTATGTAAGTAGCACGCTTGGCAGTAGAGTGCGAATGTAAGCTTGTGTCCGCGGGGGGGGGGTCCTTTTATTTTACGGAGGTCAGAAGTAGTCGTGGGTGGTGTGAAAGTGTGCCTCAAAACTGCCTGAAGTAAAGTAAACTAGAATGCAAGAGCATGTGTTAAAAATAATAACACAGTGGTGTTGGTAGTTATAACCCACCCCCTAAATTTACAAATATTTCTCATATACAAAACGTTAGAGAAAAACTGTTTTTAAAAACAACATCTACGATCCTTAGAATCCTATGTGCATAAGATCGTAAATGTAGTTCAACCCCGAGGCAAATTATTAAAATATTTGAGTTTTTAGGGGTGTGTATAACAATAACCCGGGTGGTGTTAAAAAATGTATAATTAATTTTAAACTTTATTTTAACAGCCCGACAAAATTGTCGAGCTTTCTTATTATCTTAGGACCTCGTTGGCACACGAAGATGCCACTGAGTTGTGGTTTCGGGATTCTGAAAACCGAGAATGGGCGGTGCTTACCAAAATTTGATTTTTGCGAATATTTGATCCGCTATGCAGTTCAAACGAGTTCCCGAAAATTTTAATCAATGTGTAAACATGTTTAGAATCAGAAAGGAGTACGTTGAAAGCGAAAGAAGCAACTTTTCGTCGTCTGATTTGGATGCTTCAGAAATCAGAAACCATAATCCGCTGTATCCTGAATCCGAATTTGTTTCCCAACTGTTTGTAGTTGTAAAGATGTCTAAAATCATGTAGAACTAATCAATATGTATTGAAGCCTTGAGTTGAACGGTTAACAGAATCGGGTTACTAGCCTCTTTTACAGTCCTTACAGTCTTCTTTGACTTTCGTATCGTATACAGCAAAAATCTCAACACAATAAACACCAGCGAGACGGGGCCCGATTTATTACTCTCACATTACTTCTATATATCCGGCACAAATACTAGTCAGTTACAAAACATAGATAGACAAAGGGTAGGGCTTACATGAACAGATTCAAAAAACGTCTACAGAGAAATTACTATGAAAGATTAACAGAAGTGATTACGTTGATAGATGGCGCGAATGATGATGTTGACGATGCTGGACTGGGGGACGAAAACGCTGATTTTGATTATTGCGGCGCCGATCGTGCTTTCGGTGCTCGGCCGCATCCGACCGCGATGGCGATCGCGGTCGGATGCGGCCGGTAGCGATAGAGGCATTCTCGAACTTGTGTCTGGCCGTGCCTGGCTGTAAACTGTGGACGCCGGCAAGAAGGAACGAGGGCCACGGCAACCCTTAGGGCACAAATGAGGGACACTGGACTGGGAACCTCGTTCCTCACATCACCATGACGTCGAAGATCATTCCGCAACCAAACCCGATGATCCTTACTGTAAATTTGAGCACTCTACACATGTAGAGTTCGTGACTCTACACAACACCGTCCTGTGGCGAAGGATCTTTCAAAATGAGAATTGTCCTGAGGGGTTGAGCTGGTCTGCCAGAGGCAAACCGTGCTGTCTAAGCCTTATCCTTGAACTGCTCCAACTAAGCTAACGCCAGTCGGGTACAATCCTAGGTATTTGTGTGAGCTTGTTCTGCCTAAACAGAACGAAGGACGTCTAGTCCGCTTATCGTCAACCTTATATGGTTACTTGACGTTTCAAGTTAGCTAACAGCAGTGACCTCACAACAATGCTGGACACTGAAATGAGATGGGGCTCGATTTATTAGCATGCACCTATAACGGCTTTTCGACTTTCAATTTAGCTTACAGCGATACAAAGACAACCACTCGCAGCTACCAAAATAGGGCAGGAAGGGTTGGAGACGTAGTAGCTTCCTGCGGTGGAATCTGGCTGAAAAAAAAAGTATATTTAGCCGAAAGAAAAACACGATAATTTGACATGCAACGATTAAAAAAGTTGTTGTTTCTAAAAATGGTATGCTGATAGATACATATGTTAACAAAGTAGCAAAACACGATCGAATATGATTACAAACAAGTTTAAAGACGTGATAATGCCGACATTTGGCCACCGAGTCAACGAGTCTCCCAGTAACGCTGATCTGAACGACTTAGCGAAGCTAACATAACAGAGGAACATGGGAATATATGGAGAAGCTAACCTTAAAAATCAGTGACCGTCCGTGCAGGAAAATAATGCTGGAACTTATACACACTGTTTAAGGCATAAAAATCCGAAATCCGAAACTTCAATTATAATATACTCGCATAGTACTACCACCCACGACTACTGAAAATCCCCCTATATATAAATCCTTTTCACACCATTTTTCCTTCGCATTTGGCTGTCTAGCGTGCGCGAGTGAGCGAAGTACGCTAGTGCTGCCATAGTCTACACTTTTATGCCAAACAGACGGTTCTACGCATAAGGACGATCACTATCTACACTTTGGAGTTTCAATCTGGTTTAGCAATAACATGCAATACACTTGTTTACTGCTAAAAATACGTCAACTTTAACTTCGATTAATCCGAGTTCGGTCAGAATACAAATCCCGTCTCAGACCCCCAAAAAACGTTGAAACTGAATCCTGATAAATGTTACATGTTGGCATTGTATTATTCTTGACATATGTGTCGTTGGAATAGTCAAAAACCATCAAGAATATTTTAAAAAAGACAAAGATCAGGATAGTGTTAAAAATGCTACCAGAACATATTTTCTGCAACAGTTGCCAATAAATCATTCTGGTAGGTTTTTGGGGGTTTTTTTATTAACACGAAGAAAACACTGACCCAACGACCTTTCGGTACAATTTGCCGGTTACCCGCTTCATAGTAGTCTTCAGAAATTCAGACTACGATGTTTTTCCCTCTTTTGCATCAAATGCCCTTACGTTTTAACAAATTTTATACTGTATCTATTGTTTTGCTAATTTGCAAAGCTTCTGGTATTTATTAATTCAGTCTTATAATATCATTTTCTATATTTGCCATGCAAATTTTAAACCACGTATGTTACCATGTTATCCAATTAATCGCTGATACAATAATATCACAAGTGAGATCATATCCAATTGAACCGAGGATAGACAAGAGCAATAAGGTTTTTTATATTGCCGGCTATTCCTCCAAGGGAATTGCATTTGTACAGCGAGAAATGCACGTACGCATTCATTTGAGGCGACGCCGCCAGAGGTTAAATGAGCATGACGTCGATCACATGGCACTGCTAAGCTGGGTGTCAGCTTTGCCGCTTGTGCGATTCCATGAAGCACTGACTTCACTGATGTCGTTACCGCGGCACAACGGCAAGGCGGTGCTGCGGTCGTCGCAGTACTTATTATTATGGGCCGTGTACTCCCGAAAGTAGACAAAACATCGATAGAGAACGAACATCAGCGCTATCAGTAAAACCATGTAAAGTATTAATGGAATTACAATGTTTAGCCATGTAAATTTGTTGAAGAACAGATTGTCAGGTTCGGCATCTTCGAGTATCATAATAAAAGTGGAAATGTCGACGAATGGGCCTAATGTAACCTGTAATAGAGGTCATGACGTCGACATTATGCCACATTTTCAATTTAAAGGTCACATATTGCAATTTGTATTTTCATTAAGACAAGATTTACCTGACACAAAGCAAATGGCAGCAGATAAAACCGCTTGCACTGGTAAAGCCCGCCATAGAGAATTGCCGTTGGCGGCAGCTGTGCAAGCCGACAAAGCATCAACACAACAATGCGTGCACTGACATTCCCTTGTCTGATCTCATCGCGTGTCAGCAAGAAGATGATTCCACCCACGATTTCCTGCAGAACCAAAGTGCAGAACACATAAGTGCCGATCTTAACGTGAAGTAAGCCAGCGCAAATCCGATGTCCGGAAGAATCGAAGTAGCGTTCAGTGTAGGGTCGTTTCTCGTAATACTCCTAGAAAAGGATACCCAATTACAACCGCGAGGAAAATTAAACTCGAGGACAAAAATCGTGGCCAATTTGATGCGCTTACGTGGGTGTACGCAAACAGAAAGACGAAGAATTCAATATTGACAACCTAGCAGACTATAAGGAAAATGAGAAGGAAAACTTTATGAATGATTATAGAAGTGGATTCTTAGAGAAGCGAAAAAAGCATCGTTGAGAAAGAACTTACTTCCTGTGGATAAATGGGTTGTTGATGAACAAATTGAGAAATTTGTTCCTGATGCTTAACTTTGTCGAGATCGGTGAGTGATGTTGAAGCACGCAATTTAGGTAACACCATGTTACAAGCTAAAAAGAGCAAAATTGAGACCATTTACTAAACACGCATCAAGCGAGTAAAAACAAACAAGACTCGTGGGAAAAGAAAAAAACCAAGAATGAAAAAGTTTGAAGCAAAAAATTACTTCCTCAAACGACTTTTAAAAGTCAGTTAAAAGCTATAACTATGGGAAATTACTATTTTTAACACATTATAACTAAGTACGGCACTAAAAATAACTACGTATTTTGCACAAAAAACAAATTTAAAGGACATAAAGAGCGAAACAAGACACAAGACATGCTTTTGACGACGAGCCGGAGACGTCCGTCAGCCTCTATGGAGCGGCGGAGTCGGTCTGGCCTCACGGCTCTCATAGGGATGCTTCGCCACTGTAACACACAGAAGACGGAGGTACGAACCACCGCGTGACTACGGCTGCACATACGTTGTTGAGGCATTTTTTGAGGCTCATTCGAGTTTCTCTTGCGCTTTTTTTCAGGATAAACGCGAGGAAGTGAAGACGAGAGCAATGTTAGAGACTGTGATGAGGATGGAAGGCTAAGCCAATTGTTTTGGTAAAGAAAGAGAAACCAGACATTTGCACCTGCTGTAAAACGGTGTAGTTGGCACGGATATCATTTATAAAAAGCTGGGTTGTAAAGATTTGGGGTGGCAGCTATCAGCTATGGCGATCTTTCCTTTACTTTCTTTCCTCACTCTAAAAATGCAAAAAATGTAGACATTTCCCAGGGTTACGGGTTGGATTTATTGCATTGTTCATAGTACATATAATGTGTATACAGTAAAAAGGGCCATTTGAGATCAATTCGAGCAAAGTACACGTAAAAACAGCTGTCTCAATTATTCATGGTTGTTATAAATTTAACTGAAGGAATACCAAATTTGTATAGTTTGGGTTTAAAAGAGAGCACTATTAACTCGCTCTAGGTGAGGCTCGATGGTCTGTGTGTCAAAAAAGTCAAAGTCGCTTCTGAAATGTCAAATTTAAATTGTCAGTAACAAGGTTTGTGAAAAGAAACTGACTCGACGAGTCGTTTTTTATCCCGGATCATGACAAATGTCATGCTGCAAATGACCAAAAACCACAGATATACTGCAACGAGTCCCATGGAACAAGCTGCGAAGAGGGGATATATCTGACTGTTGACGTTATCTGCCGAGACTAACAGGACGAGGCCAAGTCCCATGGATCCCATCATGTGAAGTACCTATAAAAAGTTGTTGAATTGACAATTTACACTTTGTTTAAAGTACAAAATGACATACACAACTGAGTTGAAACGGGAGAAGGCACCAATGCGTATCTGTAAAGATTCCAGCGAGGAACATGACGCTGCAAAGAAGCTGGATGCTCATAAGAAGATAAGTGGGAATAGTTAGGTATTCCTGTTGAGCTGGACTGAGTTGGTTTCCTTTGAAGGCCATTGCGGTGATAACTAAAACATTTATCTTTAAAAAAACTTATATATCAAAGCTAAAAACCAACCCCCAGCCGACGCAATAACACAAGTAACAGCAATCGCAAAACTTCCAACACGGAGCCGGCACAACCCGCAGCAGCACCGATACTTGGCCATCAACGTGTACAAATTTACAGCGGAATCAGATCCACGGCCACCAAAAAATCCTGTAACGCTCATCGTGCTCGCGTAGACAGAGACGGTTGAATTCTTCAGATTCGAAAACGCTTGAATGAGAGGATTTATCTGGCCGTTTTTCGAAAGCGGCAACTGTAGAGAACTCGAGCGCCTAATCTGAAATTAGACTATAAAGTTGTCATCACAAAAAACCCGTGTTTCAACTCAATTATCTAATAAGAAAAGTTCGCACTTTTTGGTCAACAAATCACAGTTATTTTTAGTCTTGAAAAGCAGGTTTTTGTTGTATAAAACCTACTTGGTTAGCTCGTGGATCATCACTGACTAGAAAACGGTTTGTTGTCATCTTTACAAAACCTGAAAACTGAAAAAAATATTAGGTGAAAATATTTTTACTTTAACAAAACGTCAAGCGCACTTTCAAACTGTAGTACAACCGAAAACTCAAAGATCTGACAGAAACTGATGAGTTCGAAAATAAATATGAGCGACTAAATGCATACGTTGCCAATGCTACTCGATCATTTTAAGCCTCACACCCAATGGATGCCCCGCAACAAAGTATTTTACCAAACTTAGAAGGGTTTTCAGTTTTTGCTTTTCACGTTTGCCCATCTGCAAAGTGCCCCAAACCCTCTGAAAGTTGCTTTATACCTACACAGCCAGTCCCACTTCCTTCATTTCTCCCCAGAAATGCAACAAAAAAAGCTAATTTGCAATGGTTTGAGGGCAGAGGTCAATTATCTTTCAATGTCAGAACTCAGTTTGAATATTCATCAAAAATGCAAAATGAATATGCCAAAAAAATGTGGCCGTTGTACCTTTACTGGTTCACAATGAAGCAACTTTAAAAGTTTACATAGAAAATTTGCGGGGGATTTGTTGGCATGCGCCCCCTCACACAGTAATGAAAAAAGAGGTCCAAAAGAGAGGAAGCGTCCGGGATTTATCAGTTTTACCCTTCCGGGAAGCCGGAAATTACAAGACTGAATGGGTAATAAAAGGCACTGTGCCGAAGTACTTTAGCTGAAGCGCGTGAAATGAGATAAATTAAAGACGAAAGTGTATTTCGGGAAGTGGGCTGATTGACTGACAAGCTTTTAAGGCACGAAATACCGCGCAAACAGATTTTTTGTTGCGAAGTTTGACGTGAAGTTGAAAAAACTATTCTGAAATGTTTCATTTTGAAAGCAACAAGCTACCGTATAGTGTCTATAGAAACTAAAAACGTCAGAATTGTAACTTTTCAAGAAAAATTGATATCAACAAAGTCTACATTATTATCCAATTCCGCTAAAACCATTTCAAAACTACAACATTGCCTACTTTATACAAACTTAGAACAATAGTAACCCGCAAAACCCTAACTATCCGGTCTGGCGCCAAACCACTGAAAACAAAAGACCGGCTTTATCCACACAATTGGTCCAAACGTTGCGTGATTTAGTTAAAATCCAATGAAATTTGTTTTATTTTTGAACAAAAAACAGTGGTCCAGTTTTTGAGGCCCCGTTTACACACCCAAACAATAAAATTGAGATAAAAGTGTCCATAAAATGTCATTACTTGCATGTGTAATGTACTGGTCGAGTCATGCTAATTTCGAACGTCACCATCCGTACGTAAAGTAACAATTCAGAAGTTAGAAACGGAGTAAATATGTCAGTTAATAGACGACTAAACTATGTTCAATGGTTTCACGGAATAAAATGGCATCTATTCATCCAGTGTGCAGTGAACTGTGTAGCTTGCTAATTACTGAATGAATTTGACTTGTTTACCGGAAAAGTACAAACTTACTAAAGTGTCACTTATTTCTTGACAAATATTTTTGTTTTCTGTAACCTTTAACTTTGCAGTAAAGTGGCTTTGTCCTTGTTTTAAAATATTGTAAATTCTCGGTAATCGTTTTGTTATTCGCATGAAAGTATTTGGTTGCACTGGTTTAACAAACATTACATAGTAAAAAAGAAATATTCTTGTTATTATGTAAAATAAAATAAAAAACTGTAATTAACAATGCTTCTATAAAAAAACACGCATTACTAGCCAAATGTTAATATAGATTACAAAGTTAAACAAGCAATGAACGAGTTGGGATAGAACGTAAATCAAAAAGATCGGACGCGACAAAAAGCAAAATAGCAGCAGATTAAGCGTTAAGAAGTACTTTTAGCTGGTCTTCCTGGGGGGCGGTAGTAAGTCAAGTCGGGGTGAAACCGATTGATATGGCGTTGCAACGAACTCGTTGCAAGTGAACGATCACAAAAAACACATTTCGTCCTTTTTGTAGCGAAAGGGTACAACTTCATGGACATAGCTTCTGCCACCAAAGCTGATTTAATGAAGTTGTTGCTACTTAAAGTAGCAGTTGGCGTTGTTTTAACACTGGTTGGTTGAATCATAGAATCTTGAGCAGGCATAGCTTCGCTACAAATCAAATCGTTGAACGTCTGTTTGTTAGATGGTTTCTGTTTAAGAGGCACATCATTGTAGTTTTCACAGTCCAACACACTACCAGGCCTTCCCGACAATCCTCCGGACGATGTCGATTCGCCAGCCGATGGTATGGACCCAACAGAAGATGGCATTTCCAAAGTAGGAACAGAATTTGATGCGTCGTTTGATTCCAATCTTGCTTGATTAACTGTATGTGGCGCAATTGGAGAGGCATTCATAATTGCTGCATCAAACAGAGCTCCGATGTTTTTGAACATTTCCACGTTTTGTCTCTGCTGCAAATCAGTTGACTGTCGCTGAGGATAGGGCAATATTGCTGGAACACCACCGGGTTTATCGACCAATAACTTCTGCAATTCCGTCGGTTGGCATTGCTGGTTCCGTGTTGAAAACTGCTGCACTTGAAGTGACAAATCTTTGTTGGCTGGCTGTACCGACTCAATTGGTGATTGCAGCAGAATCTGCTGCTGCTGAATGTGTTGCCCGAGGTGTTGCTGTAAACGGAGAAGGTTCTTAAGATACAGTTGACGCCATTGACGCGTAGTTCGCTGTTGCCAGATCGGCTGAGGCTCGATATCTATTGTTTCACCCAGCCATGAGAACGTGCTAGGATAGTCCGTCGAGACGTCGTCTGGCGGCTTGGTTTGTAGTTTTTCGATATGACGGTTCTAAAACTGCGCAAGTTATCAAAAACCGCTTGCGGATAGAAAGGTTAAAAATTAAACTTACAAGGTTGTAGCATTTGGCAAGTAGGGTACTAGTTTCTTTCAATGATGCCGGACAACGTTTCTGAGGCCTGTTGTCATCAGACGAAAACACAAGCTCCGCCAAAATCGAGTTCGGATTAGTCATGTTCAATGCAGTAGCAAGGAAGAAACAAGAAATATGAACTGCAATGAGGCTTTCGAGTAATTAACTATAAGCACTACGATCGGCGCGGCATGATTTTTACAGATTGAAACAAAAAAAACTTTATTTTAAACATAAAGAAGTCTGTAAAAATTAAGTTCTACATCGATAGTATGCAAACATGTGGAAAATACAATGAACAATTCAAACCACATCGTACATAAGAAGGTATAAGCCAAAGGAATGTGATTTTTAATATGTAAGGGGCGAATCGAGAGCCAGACTGTCGTCACGTAGCCCTTGGATGACACACATTAGATGCAAGTCTGAGAGAATCAGGGGTCAATATAGGCCGAAAAGAGAAACCTGGGCTTGATTTTGTATGCCTTGTTAACTGATGGGATGCGTAGCAAAAGTTCTTCAAGCTTCGACTCATTTCCATCCACATCAGGCCTGATCCACCAGACCAAAGCTGCACCGATGAGCATTCCGCCATCGGATGTGCGCCAAAATGAAAAACATATCCATTGCAAGCACCACTGTTGTACAAAACATAGCGTGCACTTTTGCAGTTAACTGACATCATTGGTTTGTTTGCAGGATTTTGCACTATACAGAATGAAACACTGTCGACTGCCCTCTAAAGTGATCGGAACTGGAATGTTTTTGAGCTGCAAGCATCCGCCACTTCTTCGTGATTCTTGCATATTCTGTTTGAACTTTTATGGAAGGCTTGATTTTGATCCAAATGCAAATGTACTGATTAAACGAGGTTTAACAAAAGAGGCAGGTCAAATATCTGTGGTTAGATCACGGCTTAGTTGATTGTGTACGAAACGAAACTGACGGTTTTTGAACCTTTTGGTTTACATCAGAAGCATGCAACGTTTACTGAAAGATTCATATGGTCGTTTTCAACTTTACTTTCTTCTGGCTAGAAAAAAAAATTACAGTAAGTAATCTATTTTTATATCTGTACACTTTACCATATTTGCTTATCGTACTGTTGTATGTTTGTTTTGAAAAAAACCTTGTAAAGTAAATAAACTGAAAGAATTTTTATTTGTTTGAGAACCTGTTTACCGCTTATTTTATTTCAAGTCACGACAAATTTTAGAGTGTCACCATTAACAATGTAAGTAATTTGCAATCGTAGTCTTCACGCCTAATTAGTTGTAAAACACAAAACATTGCAGACAGAAGGAACAAAGTACATACTTTGGAGTGCACTGTAGAAGGTGGTTGCACAAGTCACGCCATTACCTGAGAGCATGACCATCCGACCCCCACGGATCATTGGGAACTTAGGTTTTTGTTGCTGTCTGAGAAAGTAGACTTTGTCCCTGTTGCCCTCAAACTATTACTTTTGTTTGATTTGTTTGTTTTTAAACCGGTGATTAACCTGCCAAGTGGTTAGTTAATGACCTACATATATCAATACATTACTGCACAAAATGATTGTGTCTTTTTAATTCCATTGTCATCTGAATAGAATTATGTTATCTAATAAGTCAGTTCCGTTAGTTGTAAAAGTCCAGCGAAAGTGTAGCAGTAATGATGCTTTTATCGAACTCCCGGATTAACATTTTTTTGTCAAATTCTTCTGCAAACCATGATATCAATGCCTCCCTATTGTTTTCATGCCTTCACCGTCTCATCAAAAACAGATTAGTTTCAATCCGTAGGAAAGTTGGCATTCTTTAAGATAAGGAATGAGCCATAAGTCAAAAAGTGTGAGTATCTTGTAACTGACTTATGCGCCTGCGGTCAATTCTGATAAGACGCTTTTTGATCATCATATCATCTTGTCCCGCATTACTCTAGGCCTCCCGTGTAACCCGATGACGCCGTAAAAGCCGACGCATGAATCGAACGCGTTCCCGGATGGCTGGCGTCATTGTTACATTGCTTGGCGGTCCAATTTTTTTGATTAGGAGGAACACGTATAATAGTTCTTGTCAGGGGTCTGCAGTAGCACTGTGCGATAAACTTCGGCCCACCAGTAGCAAGCAGGTGATCGTTGACTGAGGGCAACCACACGAATAACTTCAAACCTTTGGACCGCTTCTTCTTCGCCCGCGAAGGTGGACTTTGTCCTTTACCCTTTGTTTTTGGGAGTTCCTGTCACGTTTCGCAAGTCTAAACCACATCTTCGGCAGCACGTGTGTTGATCCTAAACCTGCACCTAACAAGCGATCACTGCGTCATTGACTTCCTATTGTTTTTTGTTTGCACTCATCCATAGACAAAACCGTTGCTTGATCGCTTGTGGCTTTTTTATTTCTGTCTAACTAAATGTAAAGACGTTCAAGTTTTAGTTTCGATGTTTCATGCTATTTTTTTGATGATACATACCATGAACCAAATCGAAAACTCAAAAAACAATGTGGGCAGGAGAGACGCTGTTATGACGATGTGTCATGGAATACGCATGTCTATTTGTTTTTCCCTGATACTTTAGGTCTATTTTGCGGGAGTTTATGGGTCCATTAAAACCACTTTATCAGTGATTGCGCCCGTTTTGATTAGACTATCACCGAGTCGAATTTTCTTGGACTCGTTTATTGCCAACTGTCACCCCCCGCAGGCCGAAGTCCTCATTCTGATTCAGTGTGTTCGATGTTCGTTCGAGACGCCCGCTAGAAGTTAATATCATTCTACGAACGCGCGGCTAACTACATGATCGCGTGATCGCCTGATTCACGGTCTAATGTCCACTCATTACTTGAGTGGCTGCTTTATTAACATACATGTTCAAATAACGTATTACTATGAGCCGTTTTTCCGGCAGGACAGGTTTTTTGGGTTGCGGCCGGCGTGTAGACAACGTCAATTTGAAGGTCAAAAGGTGGAAGCAAACGTGGTAGTGTGAAACGGATCGTCTATAAATTTTGGCGTACCTGATGCTTCGACCTTTGTACATTGACGATCGCCTGATATGGGCAATGTAGATAGACATTGTTTTAATTTGGAGTAATTGGTTAACATAGTTTTCAAGAGGTCGTTAAAGTCGGTCCTTTGCGCGCATTGAGGCGGATTTGAAAGTTTAGATAAACGAAAGGGAAAACCCGGTCGCCATCGGCAGTCAAGCAGACAAACGTTACTTTGCCAAGTGTGAGCGGTTGTCAACACATGTCCTCAAATATTGTCCTTTTGTTACCCTTTTTCCGCGCAAAAACGTGGAGGAAAGTATGTAACAGAGTCACGGCCCTGGTTTGTTTGCTCCCGTGCTTCGTCATTCTGCGTGTTGTGCGGCGTCGTCATAGTTTTGTGGGTGTAGGTCAAAATTTCCCGCTAGGTCAAAATTTCCCGTTTTTGCACACACATCCTGGCCAGTGTCTGTCCGCGTGCGCCCACACGTGCGCACGCAATGACCAAGATGCGTTGTGCGTTCGCAAACAAAACGGGAAATTTTGACCTAGCGGGAAATTTTGACCTACACCCTAGTTTTGTGCTTGTTGCTGCAGGCCCGCAGCTCGATGTTGGTAGCAGTTCGTACATTACGGGCTGGATGCCAGGCCGCCAGCGGCAAAAAGCTGCGCCGTCCTCGTGGTCTCTCTTTCACAACACAGATGGCCTTCGTTTTCCGATTGGTCAATCCATCGCGCACTGATCGACGAAGCTTTTCCCCCCAAATGTCGCCAAATCGGCTTTTCCTTTTCCCCGAGAGATACTTCACGTCGTCTATGTCCATGCTTTTGCTTCGTCTTGCTATCTCCGCCGAAACAGTTGCCCATATCGGTTTTGTGTCTCCCTCTCATTATCTTGGAGATTGGAGCGCCCAAATTTGGCGCTCCTTTTTTTCCTTCAGTATCTGTGGCGTCGCCAAATCCGCCTCATGAATGAGCAGAAAGATTTTCGACCAGTGATAAGCCGTACTTTGGCCCAGGAGAACGAGGTGATTGCCTGCTCCGCCTACCTTGGTCGCTATACATTTGGCAGGGGAAGCTCATGTTCGCTTTTGTTTGAGAATATTTTATTGCCCAAATCCATTTGCTCTTCGTTCTCATACAAGTTTGCAGTCGGAGGACTCTATCTATGCCTTTCCTATTTCAGCCCTCACGTGTGATTCCTCCGTGTCGAGTCAGCTAACAAGTGACCCTCAGGCGTTTTCCGTCGTTCGTGTTTTTTATTACCAAGGTCTAAACACGCGTATCGAAATGCGAGGCGACATGTCCACCCTCACATCCAGTTATTGCACAATCCTTATCCCCGCCCTTTACAGCCCTCATCGCGCAGCTGTGGTACTACCTCAGTGTCAAGAATGGTCAAAGACTCTCCGTTATACGTGCTTCCCCTCAACATTGGAACTCGGTGAGTCATCCTCCTCCTTCAAGACATCGAAATTACATAAAAACCTTGGCGTGCGCAGCTCACTCAAGCTCTTTTGGGTCTTTTTTTCGATTGATGGTGGCTGTGTAGAGGCTCCTTGTTCACCCGCGTCATCCTCCTTCTTTCCTCAGACTTACCTATGTTTTGTCATTTTTAGCTTTGTCGACCTCACCGAGTGGGCCTCGAATAATGCTCAACTAAATCCGTACTACACCAGTGCTACTATTGCTGCTACAATTGGAACGATGGGACTTGGTTGGTACATGTGGCATAGCCGTCATGGCAAGATCAACCCGCTCGTTGATCCGACTTCGCAAACAGAGGAATTAGCCGTAAGTTGTTTTAACTACAAAGACGTGAACGTTTTATCACCGATGGGGGCAATGTCCAACTTTCGTCTCTTTTGATTGATGCGATCGATCAAACCTGATTGACACAACTTATTTTTTGTTATTTTTGCGGTGGAACCAAGGTTATTTGGGGACCCTGGGGCGAAATTTGGGGAATGTCTGAGTGAGGGTGTTGACAAATTAGTTTTTGGGGGAAGTTTGTAATGTCATCAAAAACGTAGTTTTGTAATTTGCTGCAACTTTGCTGATTTGATGACAATTGCAGGATGGCTCACGCGTTTGCCGATACTTATCAAATGGCAAGCTTGTCGCATCGATCCACCCAGATGCCACAACCCTCTATGAAGCAGTTCGTCGTGGAGCTCGCGTCTCCAATAATGGCCCCATGCTTGGTCATCGTGTCAAGCAGGCCGATGGCACTGAACCCTATGTCTGGCTGACCTACAATGATGTCATCGACCGATCAGTCACCGTGGCACATGCCCTTCGCAGCATTGGCATCCCGACCGGTTCAGAAACCTTCATCGGTGTCTACTCGAAGAACCGTCCCGAGTGGATCATCATCGAACACGCTGTTTACACCTTCAGCAATGTTTTGGTCCCATTGTACGAGACTCTTGGCGCTGAAGCTTGCAGTTTCAGTTTGAATCAGACTGAAATCAAGATTGTGTTTTGTGACAGTCTGGACAAAGCTAACAGTACGTTTTCTTTGCGCTTATTCTGTGCAATGCATTATGAAATGATTGTTTTTCAGGTCTTCTGAAGCAAAAGGAAAACTGTCCCCACCTGCAGCACCTGGTCGTCATGGAGCCGACTGTGTCCGAGGAAAACAAGGCCCGTTTTTCGGAGTCTGGTCTCTCACTTTATGCCTTCGCCGAATTTGAAGAGCTCGGCAAGCATGCCGAAAAACAGCCCATTCAGCCGCCGACTGCCGATACTTTGGCCACCATCTGCTACACTTCCGGCACCACTGGCACACCAAAGGGCGTCATGCTGACCCATGGCAACATCATCTCCGACGGCACGACCCTCGATTACTTCAAGTACACCAACCTCAGCTCCGAAGATGTCATGATCAGCTTCTTGCCGTTGGCTCACATGTTTGAGCGCGTCGTTCAGTCGGTTATCTTAACCGTCGGTGGTCGCGTTGGCTTCTTCCGTGGTGACATTCGTACTCTGGCCGATGACATCAAGACCCTGCAGCCGACGTTGCTCCCTGTGGTTCCTCGTGTGCTGAATCGTCTGTACGATAAGGTTATCTCGGAGGTCAACAAGTCTCGCTTGCGTAAGGCTTTGTTCGAGACTGCCATGACTATCAAGTCTCGTGAGATCAACCAGTACGTGCCTATCTTAAAAATACGAGTTCTGTATTTTGATGTGTTTAATTTCAGATGGATCGTCCGCAACAACAGCCTCATCGACAACATTGTCTTCAAGAAGATCCGCGAACAGCTCGGAGGCCGTGTCCGACTTATGATCACCGGATCGGCTCCACTGGCTGAGAATGTTTTGACTTTCATCCGTTGTGCCCTTGGTTGTTTTGTTGTTGAAGGTTATGGTCAGACTGAGTGTGTTGCTGCTGCTACTGTAAGTTTATACTTTCTAATGCTGTGTGATCTTATCTAACTTCTCAAATTACAGATCACACTCGAAGGCGACAGCACCCCAGGCCATGTCGGTGTCCCTTCCCCCTGCAATGCCATCAAGCTCGTCGACGTGCCAGAATTGAACTACTTTGCCAAGGACAACGCTGGTGAAGTCTGCATCAAGGGCTACAACGTCTTTAAGGGCTACTACAAGAACGAAGAACAGACCAAGGACACCATCGACGAGGAAGGCTGGCTCCACACTGGTGACATTGGCCGTTGGACTGATGTCGGCACGTTGAAGATTGTCGACCGCAAGAAGCACATCTTCAAGCTCGCCCAAGGTGAATACGTCGCTCCCGAACGCATCGAAAACGTCTACGTCCGCTCCAAGTACGTCGCCCAATCCTTCGTCCATGGTGAAAGTCTCAAGACTACCCTTGTCGCTATCGTTGTCCCCGATGCCGAAGTCCTCCTCTCTGAAGCCAAGAAGTCCCTCAACCTTGCCGATGCCACCTTCGAACAGCTCTGCCAGAACGAAACCATCAAGAAGCTCATCCTCGACGACATGGTTGCCGTTGGCAAAGCCGGTGGACTCAACTCCTTCGAGCAAGTCAAGGACATCTATCTCTGCTCCGAAGCCTTCTCCGTTGAAAACGATCTTCTGACACCGACGCTCAAAAGCAAGCGCCCCAAGTTGAAGACCCACTTCGCGTCTCATATCGATGAGATGTACAAGAACCTCATCTAATTCCTCATTTTTTCAATTTTTCAATTTAGCGGAAAGCGGGAAGCATAGCTGTTTTCTGCGTTTGAGCAAAACAGCTTTGCTCAGTTATATCGATATTGTTTTCCTTCAAAATGCCTTAACTTACCCCGGTTTTTCTTACCTACTCGCTCAGTACACCGGCACAACCATGGTTTTTCTACTATCGGGTGTCCTTTGCCATCTGCAAACGCCTTTTTTTCGCCTTTGCTATTCATCATCAGATTGTTACTGTAAATAATTCAGTTATACACTTAAGCTTGAACATTTTCCATTATTTTCTAGATGCAAAGTTTGTTTTACTTTTGTCTGTATCATGATACTATGTTTAACCACTGTTTTTATATTTGCAAAATTTAATTTCTATATTGATAATGTAACTTTGATAATAATAAATTTGGACTAAAAAAGAATATTGTCTGGTGTGAGAATATCGGATTAGAGTTACAGCTTTCTGCGATCCGATAAGCTGTCTGTCATCGGCTAAGGCTAGCTTTGAAAAGGCAAAAGTGATCGTGATGGAATGCGCCATGTGTCATTCGATATGGTTTAGTGTTGAGGGTACTATTTGACACCAGTTATGAGTTAGCTAACGCTAAACATACCGATAAAGACATAAAAAGTTGTATTTACCTACAGTAAAAAAAGCTGTTTTAAGGCAGAAGTTGATTCGATATTCCATTAAATGTTGTTTAATGTGTATAAAAAAGTGTTCTTTGCTTGCTTTCTTGTCAAACAACCAAAACAACCCCTAACTTTCCTTCAACCCGACCTAAAAAGCTTAAAACCAGAACCCAAAAACAGTATTTTGCGCTTGCTTAAGGCCAAAGGTAAACAAAAAGGTCGCCGAACAGAATTTTGACAGATTGTGATTCATTGAGGGAAATGTTTGCCCGTCATATCAAGCGGTCAGCCTTTCATTCATTCAAATTTATACTTGCACTATGTTCCATGTCAATGATGCAGAAAAGTTAGGACAAAAAAGTATGTGTACAATAGTCTTATGTTGTCAAGTGTTGCTTGCCACCTATTGCGGATATGCCCGGAATACCGTCGATAGAGGATAAAAAAGCGAAGCGATAAAATCAAAAGTCAATCAATGGTGATGGTGGATGTCGCTTTTCGGAAAATAGTTCGTGTAGAGTCCGCCTGGTGGCACTGTGACAAGGAAGGGATCGTTGCGGTTTCCGAAGCGTCTTGAGTGGCCTACTTGACTCTACAACACATAATAAAGTTATTGCAATCTGATACCCTTGAAGTTGGAGGGGTGAAAACTTACTCTGAGGATGTCTTGCAAATGTCGAGCGAGCCATAAAAAGTCGGGTCTGTCTACGGGTAATGCACGCCAGCAATTAAGCATTACATTGTAACTGAAAAAAACATGTAGATACACGCGAATCAACAATAACTAGTCATGCTTACATAATATCTGGACAATATGTCGGCTGCGGTAATCGCTTCCCCGCTTCAAGGTAGGAGCGGATCTCCGCATTCGGAATCTCTCCGTAAGGCGCCGCCGCACGCGTCATTAATTCCCACATGACGATACCAAATGACCACTGAAGTGAGAACAATTTTTAAAAATGCAATTATGACTTTTACTGTTTGCGTACGTGCGAATCGTAAATCGAAATTTGACGCATCTAATTGAAGAAAAGTGTGTTTTATCCACTTACCACGTCTGTTTTGGAATTAAAAACTTTACGATCCCGCAGGGATTCGGGCGCCATCCATTTCAATGGCAAACGCGCCGGTGCACTCGGACGAGTCGAAGTTTCTTTTGTTCTATCAACAGTCAGATCAAATGCAAGTCCAAAGTCGGCTACTTTAACGACATGACCATCTGTTAACATACAATTCCTCGCAGCTAAATCACGATGAACAAAGTTGAGTGTTGATAAGTAATTCATTCCTTGTGAGATTTGATGAGCGAAATCTGTCAATTCGAGGACGCAGATTCTCTGAAATGTGATGGGTTTGCATGTATTGTCATTTTTTATCATTGTGAAATGATACTGTAATGCTTTTTTATGTTAAACTTTCAAACGTACCCGATAAGGATCTGCAATGTACGACCTCAAATCGCCCTGACTCATAAACGGCAACACGACCCATGGAATCCCATCCGAACTGAGACAGATTCCCAACAGTCGAAGCACATTTGGATGATTGAAATGTTTCATTATAGCTCCCTCTTTCAAAAAATCTTCAATGTCACCGATTTCCTTCGATCGCTCGCCCTTAATTGTCTTAACGGCCACAGGCAGGACGTAGCCCGTAGTAGGATCCCGCATCTGTCCTCGGTAGACATTGCCAAAATAACCTGAAATTGCGTTACATTCATGGTGGTCGCGTCTTAATTTCTCTTAAAATCACTAATGTCTTAATTGATGGTGCGATATGCAATGACACCGATTGGATATCCCATCGATGCAATGCTATTTTTCATGCAGGAAACTGGTTTTTGTGTTTTGACGCAAAAAGCATTGCCTAAGGTGTCATGAGCCTCGCGAAAAATGCTCAATTTTCGCACTTGACATCTGCGAAAAGGTTGCCTCAAGTCAGTCAATTGCATGGGTCTATTTCTTCGTTAGCACATTCTTGTGAAAAGGAAGCTATCGACAAACTGCGACAGCTTGAACAATAGACACCCGAAACGGATGAAAAACGTTTCAAATATTGAGCATAATGAAGCTATGTGAGACATTCACACACGCAACCTTCAGCAAACTGGCTTACCTTTTCCGACAATGTCATGTAACTGTACAAAATAATGTGGAATTAGAAGTGGTTCAATGGATATTCTCAAACTACTCGAGATCATCGACAGAACTTCCTTTTGCGACAGCCGGCCTGACCATGATGAGGACGATGTTGTGTGTCCTGAAGAGGACATGAATTCACTGTTTGCTGAATCACTATCATAGTCGGGTAATGGATTTATGAAGACTGCGCCTCGAGGCAAAGGGGCCGGAGCCGGTGCAAAGGCCGACGGTTCACTGCGTCGGAGAGGAATTTTGAAATCGTGGGCCTGAAGACACTCTCTATATTAGCATATTTAAACAAACTGATTCGACAAAAAAACGCAATGAATGACCAAAAAACCGGCATCACATAAAGTCAGAACGATCTAACTAAAAATCTGTCAAGTCGTTCGAAAAACTTTAAGTGAAACGTCCGAACAAAACCAGTACAAGGAAACATCGGAAAAGTACGACTGAAATACATCTATGTACAAATCGGTTAAGCTATACGGCAAAATCCGTAAGAAGACACACCGATTTGACTGTTCACGCAGCGGATTTGTCTTTTTTAAAACCTTAAGTGATGGAAGTACAAAAAAAAGCGGTTGAAAGGAAAAAGGTTGGCAATAACTGCCGACCCTCGCGACGCAAAATGGGCGTGCCCAGTACATTAATCACGCATAATTTTGCACCTAATTAAAAGGGGAAAGTTGGTTGTAGAACTATTTTGTGGAGATTTAACAAAAAGGGAGATTGAGAAAAGAGAAAGTGCTGATGCAGCCAAGTCCGCTCAAGCCGTTCAGCGCGAGTTTCCACAAATTCGAGAGGACATGTGCGATCCCAAACGCAGGAAGGAGGGCGTCACTAAATCAATATAGCCACCCGCGAGAGCGATGATGGAGGAAAATTCTGAGGGGGGAAAGTAAGTCGTAGTCCTAGATGCTGAGGAGGTCGCAGGAGAAAAAATCAGAGGTCTCGAAAATATCGTCGCAAAAATAACAAATCCGTAAGGGGCGCGTCTCGAGGCAACTAACGATGACTGTTCGCAATTAGCGAAAAGGGCCGCCGAGCTGGCTACACAGGTAGAAGGCCCTAGACAAGCAGCTCCCCGAGAGCTCTGCTTAATCTAGTCATCTACCTCCCGTTTCGCTTTGTGACAAATACAGTGTGGCCGCAGGGGGGTGATGGACTGACTGGCAGCAAGAGGAGGGCTCGATTTGTAAGCTGGGGGCACGCGGGGTACAGACGTACGTTTACGTCGAAGCTTTTTGTTACTACGGTTTTATCGGTTTGCTCGAAATCGGATCACCTTTCCCGCATCAACCCTCTTCGCGCGGATCTCATCCGATGACCGCACGATACAAACCGTCGAAGGGCGTTTTCACTGCTTTGTAGGGGGTTCCAACGTTTTGCAGGGTTTTATTCACGCGTATTCTACTTCTACGGGCATTGGTGTGAAACTCTCTGACAAAAAAGACGTCTACCTTTTCTGTTTTAAAAAAGGGTTCATAAGAATCCACGATGTTGCACAACAAACAAGATTGGTTACTGTTTACGTAAAAAAAAGATACTTTCAGTAGCAAAAATTACAACTTTCACAGATTTAGAAAGTCAAGTAACGCTAACAAGGTCTAAATGTAATTCGATTCGAACATAAAGTCCAAAATTGACAACAAAGCAAAAGCATGAGCATGCATCACCCGCCTAAAAACAACACAAATCATCCTCGCAGCAGCTCAACCCGCCACCATCAGCGGAGACGCTCAGATGGCAGTCATTGCGAGTGAATCGACTATGAAACCGGCCTTGCCTTCGGGCGCAGTCTTGACAAAGAAATTGACAACACCGGTGCTTGAGGAATGTGTTGCGCAAACAGCTTGCGAAAAAGTCGCGGAAAGCAGTACTACGTCTACTACCTACCGCGCAGAAACACGGACGCGAAATCGTTGCGACAACTAGGACCGCCGTGAGCTCATTCAATGCTGAATAAACAGGCAGTCGCCCCTGGAGGCATTGTGTGTAATAAGCAACTCTTCCCAGGTTTTTTGTCCATTGGCAACTGAATGGTGAACGGACGACACCGTTGAACCACACACGTTCAGGGCGGGGAACGGGGAAGCTTCACTTGACTTGAACTACTCATCTGCTCAGATGATTCAGAACGAGCATCAACAATGCGCGAATGACACAGGGCAGTCTGAAAAAGTGTCTCGCTACGGATAATCACTATGGATTAGGGCAAAAAAAGTGTTAAGCAAAGCTTATTTGCGGTCAGAATCAACATTTGAAGACACATGTAAACCACGTTACACGCAACAATGTCAAGCACTCTTCCAAATACTGTAAAACTAAACAACGGACTGGAAGACGCAAGATTATATTGCATCTGCGTTGATAAGCAAGTGGAGTACGTGACATGAAATTGCACAAACGGGAGTTAAAACTTGTTTGCAAAGTTGGATAATCACAGTTGTGATTGATAGCTTTTTTATTCAGAACCTAAACGCAACCTTCCGGATAAAAAATTATGATTAATTAATGCACATGGCCAAAGTTTGAAGACAAATAAAGCCAATTGACGGTTAATCAAACATAGTATACAATAAACAAGTGTAAGCACGTCAATAGATGGCCTGGCGGTGTTTGAACGTGTTAGATGCCACATCACTAATGTGAAAGAACGTCGTGCTTCAAGGCTGACCGCTGAACTCTTCAACAAACTTTTTATTCGCTTCTGCATTCTTGGCTTTTGACATCGTCAATTTTGGTGACGAAATTGTGACATTTTACGATGATTACCCAAAACAAGCACATGATAAGAACGCAGAATGAAATGAAAATCAAGCAATTAGTGAATGTATTAAAGAGGTCGTTTCCATTGTACCAAAACATCTTTATATTCGCAATGTAAATTTGAGTGAAATTGCAAAAAAATAAGTAGCGTTTAAGCTTGTTTCATCATTGATGGCTATAAAGATAAAATTTCAAATGTTCCTAATATATAGCACATTATTATTGCAATGTTATTAAGAACAATGTGCCCACGAACAGAGTCCAATTTTGAGTTTTTAAAAATTAAATACAACTGTTTAGCAGCGACAGAAAAATTTTAACATCGCCATGAGATTCACCATCGATAGTTGATTATTAAATAAAATTTTCATGCTTGTATAGTTAAAACTGAATGAATTATGGCTTTATAAGCGGTTCCAAAATACGGTAGAGCCGTTGTGCGCACGCACCTGTGCAGTTCACTCGCCCCTCTCTTGTTCCCACCACGATTGTAATTGGGCGGTTGCGGCTGACCCTACTTTTTCCCAGCTGCGCTGTTTCCGGGCTGTTGCCGTTCTTTTACACCTTTTTTCACCAACTTTTTTACAGTTCGTTCGCACCAACATCCATCTCAATCTTGGACCACCATGGATCCAGAAGATAATGAACCCGTGGTACGTTTTTAGCACTTTTTTCTGTGTGTAAAGTATCAGAAAAGGTTTTCAACCGTTTTGCAGGACTCGAGCATCGCGAATGAGAGCGACGACGTCGAGAAGTTCTTCTACACCTTCACCGTCTTCTCCCTTGCCACCTACGTGAAGAGTCGACGATTGTTACCTGCCGAGGCTTTCCGCGAGGCCCACATTGAAGGTGAGTTCTTTTTGATATATTGAACGTTGTTTTTGTTTTGAAATTACATATATTCCTTTCAGGTCGCGAGTTCTTTTTGTTCGACAAGTTGGCCCACGGCGACTCCGAGAAGTTCCATTACAGCATGTTGGCTTTGAAGCCATATTTCAAGGATCGCACGGTGAGTCGTTTTAGTCTTTTTTATATGTAAACTGGAGGTTTTGACTGTCATTATTACAGATTGCCGGGATCTCCCTCATCACCTATGACCACAAAACCAAAAACGTCGTCGAAAAGTTCAACTATGACTTCATCTTCCCGAATGACTCTGACTCGTGGGTTTTGTTAAACCAAATCATAATACTTATATATATTTTCGTCTTTTTCAGGCACACCATTGTGTCCGAATCCCTCAAATCCGAGTATAGCAAGGAAACGGCTTTGCGTCAGCTCTACAAAATCGCTTCCCTCGGTAAAGACCTCGCCGATTGCGAACGTGATGGCCCCTACAGCTTCGACAAGAAGCCCTTCATCACCGTTCGTTACAAGCCGACGAAGATTGATCCGGAGAAGAATGAACCGGTCCCAAATGGTATGTTTTCTGACGTTGTCTATATTTTCAAATAAGGTTTTGATTGAGTTACAGAGGTTCCACTGTGTTATGTGCTGGCGACGCCCGAGCGCACGGTGTACCATACGCCTCGTGACATGGAAACTTTTTTGGTCTCAACTTTGGATGATGACGATGGCAATCAGTAAGTTTTGAACTGTCCTCTGTCTACTTCTTGGTTTTGAATGTTATCATTTGCAGGGTCATTGTTACCTATGAAACGGCCTACTTCAATCGAGACATCGAGGACATCCTCACCACCGCCTATTCCGTGGCCGACCTGATCGACCTGCTCGCCCCCTACGACGAAGTTCCGGACATGGACCCGCCTTGTGAGAAGTACCACTTTCAGTGATCAGTTGAGTTATTAGAACTTAGTTTTAGTCTAAAAGTTATGTTTTGATTTTTGTTCTTTGATTGTCGGAATGATAAAAAGTTCATCAAAAATGCCGTTTTTGTTGAAAACTGAAACTTATGGCACTCATATGTGCTATTAGTCACTTAAAGGGGTCAATGTAACTGATAAAAGTTTGAATTAGCTCTAAAGTCGCGAAGAAAAAAATGACGTTTTTCAAAAACCACCAATTTGCATCGTAAATTGTAAATTCCGCAAGTTTACTCGGTTTAATGCCGCTGTTTTTTCCTTTGCTTGATAAGTACACTTTACCTGTGAGTTTGGTAAAAGCGATTAAGACATAAACTGTGAAGATAGAAAATATTTTGATCAAAACGAATGTGCAAAATGTCGCATAGGGCGACCCTTCTGTGCGAGCAAAACTGAGTGAGCCTGGCGGCTGTCAGAACACAGCGCACTGGCAGTGCCGACACTTCAAATGTTCAACAGGTCAATCCAGCCTGTGCTATCTGTTAACAATTACGAATTCAAGTCAAGAATGAGCAGACTTTACCAGTATTAGCATCGGTTTTGTCCGCATAGACACCTCTTTGCAAGCAACAATGTCAGAAACAGTTCGCTCTGAGAGTTCCCCATGTGTTGGCAGCCAGCGGCGAACCCGTTCCGCTCACCCGCTTTGGATCCTGACAACGCGACTTGTGTGTTCGACATTCTTTCGCAGTGAGCCGGGTTGCCTATCTCGCTGGAAATCAGACTGATTTACATCTCCTTCGAAAGTGAAACTTCGTGGATTCACTTTGACGTGGCTTTGAGAGTTGTTTTCCGCCCGGGAACGGTCAAATTTCTACGTCACAATGTATACGTTGGATATGACCCCGTTTGGAGCTGAGTGGGATAGTGAGTTGCTTGTTCTGTGCTTAAACCGAATTCATATAAAATTGACATGGATTTAGCGCTTCGAGAAGAAGCACGTGTCCTTGGCGCTACTATCGACAGCAAGCTTCATGCTTTGAACAAGTACAGCACCACAGGTTTGTTGGGTTTCATTTTGATCAAGTGACCGATGTGGAAATTGATCGGTTGTAGGTCCTCGGTACAAGGCTGTCGAAAGCGCTCATTTTACCCGTTCCAAGCGAGCTGTCTTTACCCAGGATGCGCAGGAAGTTGAGGATTTGTTGCGTCGGCTGGAGGACGCGAATCAGCAGGTTGGTATATATATATTTTGTTTGGAACTTGAAGTAATATATATTTCTTGCAGCTGGAGGCCATTCTAAGCAAGAAGCCCGGCGGCAGTTCCGATCAGCATGTCGTCCGACGCTTCCATGACGTTCTTAAGGACTACACTCACGAGTTTTACCGCATCCGGGAGATTGTCGAGAAGCAGATGGATCGGTTCGTTCAAACTTTATATAAAAATATATATAAAAACCTATTTTTAGCGATGATCTCCTCGGTGGCGGCCTGTCCAACGAAAATGACTCCTTCCTGAATAACCGAACTCGGTCATCTGAAGTCCTGCTTGCCGAACATGAACACATTACCAGCTCTGAACGAATGATTGACGAACAACTCAGGTTTGTCTTATCTTACCCTTTTCACTTTATATATACTCATCCCAATCCTTCAGTATGGCCATGGCAGTCAAAGAGAATCTCAACCATCAGCAACGACGCATCGGCGGAGCCATGCATCAGCTTCAAATCACAATGAAGAAGTACCCAGCCATCAACAACGTCATGCAGAAGATCCGCATGAAGAAGCGTAAGGACACGTTTATCCTTGCCGGAGTTATCGCCACTTGCTTCATTCTGCTGTTTTTGTACATTACTCGCTAGGGTTTCTTTATATATTTTTGAATTGCCTTATTTATTGTCACTGCTTATGCACGGTCTTTTCTGTTGGTCATTACATCCCGCAATTGTCTGACAACACATACTTTAACAAACTGGGTTCTTATTTGGTTTTTTGATAAGATTGAAAAAACGAGGTTTCAAGTCGATAACGCTTCCCGATTATTATTCGTTTCGTTTAATCAATCTTGCTAACGTTAATAAATGATTTTATCAATGATGTGTCTTGATTATTTTTGGTAACTGACAGGTTTGAAGCTTGGTTAGTTGTAATCGTTTCAAAAACCAACGAAAAAGCTGCCCTTTTATCCGTTGAAAATGAAACGTTGGGCGAAATGTGGCACTCACAAACTAAATGAACCCAAAATTCGGTGGAATGGATTTGGATCGAGATACTTGGCAGAAATATAATCGAAATGACAACGCTTTGGTCTGTGCGCAGTCTCAAAGAGACCCCGCACACGCTGACAAAAGCATTCCAAATTCGAGAACGTTTTTTGGAAAGAAACTGAAGTTTGACTCGGTCTGCGGCCAAGTCGAACCGCCCCGCTGTCTACCCTTAACTGAAAAAAGTCCCAGCCAGCTCCTTCCACTCACCTCATTTTGAGTGAACACGCCCAACCTCCACAGGAAGCCAGCGGATGGGTAGCGTTGACAAAGAAAGAGAGAGGTTCGAACGTTGCTCCCGGTTCTCTCGGTCCTCCTTTGTGTCAGCGGCCGAGTGACTGTTCTTTTCTTGCAAACTGAACTGGTAACAACGTGATCTGTGTGCACTCTTGCTTTACATGGCTGCAGCCAAGACCTTCCACGCACCTCATTTCGATCGAACACGCCCAACCACAGGACAGGAAGCGGATGAGTAGCGTTGACAGAGAGAAAGGTTCGATCGTTGCTCCCGGTTCTCTCGGTGCTTTGTTGCAGCGGCCAAGTATGGCTTTCCTTTTCTTTCAACTTGCTGCGGTAATAACGTGAACTGTGTGCACTTTCGCTTCGTTTCTTTCGAGCCATCGGGAATAAACTGTCTGATTTGCAACTCAAAAAGTGAGGGTCGACCCGCGGTCAGATCAGTCGATGGACACAATCAAACCAAAACAAGCAAACAACAATGCAAGTATCGGCTTTTCGTCTGTCACACAGATTGAACCAAACAGAGAGCCAAGTTTAGCTATTGCAATATTGTACTTCACCAATACTGCCGACTGACTTCATACATGCTCGGGACATGCTCAAGCAAAACAAGAGTGATCGAAGATGCCTGCAATTTGTTCAGTTTTTCCAAAAGGAACTTTCTTCCAGCAGGGAAGCTGTCAATAGCGTGCGCAGTCCGAGTTTTTGAATCTGTGCACAGCTCAAGAAATCGCCATCCCTGTTATTTTTTGCCACACACCTCACTTCAAATCCATCCCACGGTTATCAAAATCTCATTGGCATGAAAAAATTAAGTTTCTGAAAACAATAAACGCCTCAAAAAATGGTTTTCACGTTTCCACCTGCCCACTCTCGCAACGAAAACCCTGCAAACGCAACGCCCCTCCCTCCTGTTACGTCATCGATGAGGACCGCTCGCGCTGCGCATACTTGCCTGGAGGTCTACTATCAGTTCTCTTTCAGTCTTATGTTCCGTTGGATCACCCGTCTGCGTAAATACAGCGAATCTTCCCAGTCAGACTCGGGTGATTCAATCGCCAGCGCCATGGATGCTACTTTGCCCTCGGTCAATGAGGCCCCCGCTTCCGAGCCCTCGGCTGTTGTCGTGATCGACGTTCCCGTCTTTGAAAACGATGACAATAAGCCACCGGTCTCGCCTCCGGCCTCCATCACCCAGTCCGGTACTGATGTCTCGGAAGCCAAGAGTACTTATTGTACCGATGATGAGTCGAACAGTGCCGAGCAGGATGCCATTGCTCGCGCCCTTCTGCGTCAAGCCCCTATCAAGGACCTTTCCGAGTTGTTCAAGAACTCGACCAGCGCCCGCACCCACCCTCCGCCCACGGTCATGCCCCAAGTCCAACAGCCACGCTCTCCGTTGGTTCGCCCGGCCTTCCAGGAATCTGGGATGATTCACCGGATGCAGATGGCTTTTGTCCGCCGTGAAACTGCGGTTCTTCGCTTCCGAGGTTGGTTTTCATAACGAATTTTGAAAATTTTATATAAAATTTTATCTTTTTAGAGCTCTGGGACATCCTTCCCCATGACCTCCCTGCCCGTCATCCGCTGAATTCCCGTTGGGTCCTTTGGTACCTCAAGAATGACCGTACCAAGAACTGGGAGGACTGCCTTCATAAGGTCACCACTTTCGACTCGATTGAGGGCTTTTGGAGGTGCGTTGTTGACTCTTGTCTTTCAAATCGGTGCTAATGGACGGTCTTTAGCGCCGTCAACCACATCATCCCGCCGTCGGACCTCCCCTGGGGCAGCGACTTCTACGTCTTCCGTGAGGGTATCCTTCCGATGTGGGAGGACGAGAACAACGTCAAGGGTGGCCGTTGGCTTGTCTACGTCGAACGGGCCAGGCGTACTCTGGATCTCGATCACTACTGGATGGAGCTCCTGATGGCTTTGATCGGCGAGCAGTTCGGTGAAGACGGGGCCAGCATCAGTGGGGCTGTGGTCAACATCCGTCAGAAGGGTGATAAGGTGGGACTTATCTTTTTTGACCTTCTTACTGTGGGTTACTTCATGTTGTTTGCTTTCAGGTCGCTCTCTGGACCAAAGACGCCGAGAAGGACGGCACCAACTACCGTATCGGCCGTGTCTGCTACGATGTTCTCTGCATGCAGGACCCCAACTTCATGCGCTACGAGGTCCACAAGGATGCCAGCGCCCGCACTGGTTCCTGTGTGAAGCCGCGCATCGTGCTCCCGGCCAAGTACATGAAGACGTTGACCCCGCAGCAGATTCGCGAATTGCGCATTGCCACCGGTGAAGTCCAGGCTCCCGCTTTGATCCGCAAGTACTTGAAGCATACCGACATCAACCCTGGCGGCAACTTTTCCTTCGAAAACTTCCTCAACCACGCGCGCGAGATCCAGGCCGAGCTTCATTAGAGCTCTTATGTTTCGTTTTTGTTAGCAATATGTTGAAGATCTCTATTTTGTTGAAAATATGAGTATTAATTTATTATTATTTAAGAATACATAGACTGATTATACTACCGTCGAAAAGGGGGACAAGTGAATTTGGGACAAACACAATAGACCCGTGACATGATTATACCAATTAGTACGACGCGGAGTTCGAAACACTTTTTTTTCAATAACATGAGTTTTCAAATATAGAACAAAGTGATTACATAAATCACCCTGACCTTCCAATTTTCAAACTTTTTTCACCCAATTTCCACTCACTTTTCATTGCCACTTGTCTTGATCCACCCACAAGCATCTTGGGAACGCCGCCGGGGAGCACGGCAATACCACCTGTTTTTAGCATAAGCAAGAACCAAAGGAAATTGTTTGGTTGTTTAGCATTCATGCCTGAGCACGTTTCAACGGAGTAAGCAGATAAGCAACAAAAAAGGTCCAACGCCGAGGGATAACGCTAACTAACAACGTGCATGCGGCTGCTCCATTGCCGCTGGCGATTGCCTCACCGGAGCGATTGTTCAACCCCCTCACTCGATCCGTGTTGTCTTACGCCTCTTCCGTAAGACGCACTTTTCATTGAGCTCATTTGCCGCTCTGATAAGGTGGAATCACTGAACCTTATTTTGAGTGCTACAATGTCGATCAGCGTTGATAATGCTGGGTGAGTTTGGTTTTACTGTAATTAGAGCCTGTAAATTTGTTGTTTTTGGGTTTTAAACGACTTTTGCTTTTGTTTACACTTTTGTTTACTTTTTTTTTACTTCCAGATCTCCTCCCACGTCTACCGGGGGGTCCATTTCCATGACCGCGATTGAAGTCAACGTTAAACCCCCGACGGATTCTGATCCTGGCGTCCCACCAGCCAAGCCCCGTGTTCAATTTTCTGACAAAGTACAACGATTCCCGGAAAGTGCTCCGACTTCACCCCACGCTACTTCTCCTAAAGTGGCCCAGGCACCCGATATTGTTGAAGCCAAACCCCCAACACCAACCCAATTAACCCCAACCCCCGCAGAATCTGCTCCAACTCCGCCAGCTACAATCCCAGAAAAGCCTGAAAACGACGAAACCCCATCCCTAAGCATTGATATCCAAGTTGGTGCTGCTCCACCATCCTTCGATGCTGCCATTGAAGTTCTTCATGACAAACCACTCACTGGTCCTGGTTCAAATGTTGTCATTGAGGTGAACTCGCCCCTGCCTGAGGCTGCTGCCAATGTGATCCCTGCTCTCACCTCGCCCGTGACGCCGCCCCCGCAAACCACATCAAGCGAGGCGGCTCAAGAAAACAACCTGCCATCCAGACCTGAACGCTCGGGATTGATTACCCATGCAATTTTAAATGTTGAGATGGTACGAGAACCAAAAGAACCCCCGAAAAATCAGGATGAGTGGGACGCGGACACTGCAAAAATCTTTTTTGCTGTCAACTTGTTTGAAAAAAGCGGTGAAGCCGGTGTTCCTAGTGAGAAGACTGCAAAGGATGCATCCAAAACTGAAACCACAGCGACTGAGCAATCCATTACTGCTACTGAATCATCTGTAGCCGAACAAAGCTTGAACTCTGTGACGCAGCCAGCTACATCTGAACAAACAAATGCTGAAAACGTGACAAAGCTCGAAGCTGAACCAGCAAAAACATCTGAAGCCCCGCAACCAACCGTTAACGAAGCGAACGTTGCCGTCAATGAACAAAAACAAGATGTCTCTGTGGCTGCAACTCAGTCTTCAGCTGTTTCCGCTTCAGTTGAAACTTCCACTGAAGTGACTGCGGCGGCATCGATTGAACAGACTTCCACCGCATCACAGAAGTCAACTTCCGAAACCGTAACTACCGAACAATCGGCACAAAAAGATGCTGCGAATGCCCCATCTGGTGATGCACTACCCAATGCTACCCCCGAATCTGCAACTGATGCTAACATAGCTGTCCAGACACCCGCTGCTTCAGCTCCGACTACCACGCCCGAAGCTGCTACCACTGGCTTTGAAACCGCACCATCGGCCTCATCAGTCCCAATTCCCGTTAACATTGATCAAGCATCGGCAGCACAGCCTGCCACCGAGCCTGAAAAGCCTCCAGTTCCGGCCACCGAAACACCAGAAACAACTGTTCCAGCTCCAAACCCTGAACCTGTTTCAATTCCGGTTAACATTGATCTAGCTCAAGGAGCCCAACCTGCTTCAGAATTGACAAATGCTTCAGCATCCGAAGAAAACTTGAAAAAGGTTGACTTACCCTCCTGTGCAGGGAGAGTGAAATTTCTCCCCACAAGTCACCGCAAGTCACCGATCAACTTTTTTGATGGCCTCCTACTCGGCCTATGGCATCCAGATTTTGATAAATTTCATATCGAAGCTGGGACCTGTCAGGGGCTATCGATAGAGACCAGAAACGCCGGGATTGGAATCGAAATGACCGAGAAAATGCCGTCCGAAGTAAGCGATCAAAGACCAGCTGCGCGCGAGGTTCAAATCGACCACCCAAATTTGACACTCGCCCTCGAAATTTTGTTATCAAATGTGCCCCTATCACCGGCATAGCTTTCTTATTGTAAGGTCAACGTAGGAAAGGAAGGAAAAGCCAAAAAAGAAACAACAAAGGTGCCATTTTAACAAATCCGGTGCATTGAGGACCACCAACGTGGACCACCGCAGTGGACAAACTCTCAAATCTGAGCGTCAAGTTTGGCACCTTTATTGTTTCTATCTTGGCTTTTCTTACCTTTCCTACGTTGGTCTTACAATTAGAAAGCTATGCCAGTGATAAGAGGACATTTGATAACAAAATTTTGAGGCCGAGTGTCAAATCTGGGTGGTCGATTTGAACCTCGCGCGCAGCTGGTCTTTGATCGCTTACTTCGGACGGCATTTTCTCGGTCATTTCGATTCCAATCCCGGCGTTTCTGGTCTCTATCGATAGCCCCTGACAGGTCCCAGCTTCGATATGAAATTTATCAAAATCTGGATGCCATAGGCCGAGTAGGAGGCCATCAAAAAAGTTGATCGGTGACTTGCGGTGACTTGTGGGGAGAAATTTCACTCTCCCTGCACAGGAGGGTATCACCACTGTTGGCATCAACTCCATCAAGCGATGAAGCGACCTTAAACGCACTGGCAAATGCTCGCACCAGTACACAATCAACAACCGAGGCAACCCACGCAGACGTTGCTGTCAACATTGATGTTGGTGAACAAAAAACTGCACCCTCGAGCGATACGCCGGCAGCAAATGACAATGTTTCCGCGACGCCTGCCACTTTTGACACATTACCGGAGACCACCGCGAATGTCGATGTAAAAATTGAGCGTGTTCAAGTGTCAAGTCATGCTAGCGATGCTAATGAAACCAAAGAAACTTCGATTGAGAGTCAGCAGCAACCGACGGCACAAACGGAAGGATTGGCAAAACCTGCTGATAACGCAAGTGCTGAAGTTACTCATTCAAATGAAACTGTGGAAGTTGTGGCGGCTCCGATTCGCGTCGAAAGCAACCAAGCTGCACCTTCTGGAGCGGAAACAGCGACGAGTGAAGCTGCAAAGTCAACTGAAGCTTCTGCAACTGCCTCCGAGCAGGTCGCTGCTGAAGAGACGATCGAAATTCCAATCCGTTTCGAAACAGGAGGCGAAGCGCAGCCATCGGATACCACCCGTGTAACAGTAACTGCTCAACATTTGGCTGAACTGCAATCAAACACCGGTGCCGGTAAACCGTCGTCAGCCGATGAGGAGACGGTTGAAATTCCGATTCAATTTGAAACCGAAGCTGAGCCAAAGCCGTCGGATACCGAAGCAGCGTCAGTTCCTGCACAAACTTCTGCCGAAAACCAATCAACCACTGGTGCCGACGTCGCAGCTAAACCATCGACGGCTGATGAAACGATCGAAATTCCTATCCGTTTTGAAACAGAAGGGGAAACGCAGTCGTCGGATGCCACACGTGTAACAGTAACTGCTCAACATTTGACAGATCTGCAATCCGGTGCCGCAGTTGGTAAACCGTTGCCAGTGGATGAGGAGACGATTGAAATTCCGATTCAGTTTGAGACAATCGAAATTCCAATTCGCTTTGAATCGGAAGGTGATGCGCAGCCGACAGATGCCGCACGTATGCCAGTAACTGCTCAACATTTGGCTGAATTGCAATCAAACACCAGCACCGGTAAACCGTCGCCAGTGAATGAGGAGACTATCGAAATTCCGATTCAGTTTGAAAACGAAGGTGAGCCTAAGCCATCGAGCGCCGCAGTTGGTAAACCGTCGCCAGTGGATGAAGAGACAATTGAAATTCCGATTCAATTTGAGACAATCGAAGTTCCGATTCGTTTCGAAACAGAAGGCGAAACGCAGCCCTTGGATGCCACACGTGTCACAGTAACTGCTCAACATTTGGCTGAACTGCAATCAAGCACCGGTGCCGATGTTGGTAAACAGTCGCCAGTGAATGAGGAGACGATCGAAATTCCGATTCAGTTTGAGACAATCGAAATTCCAATTCGCTTTGAATCGGAAGGTGAAGCGCAGCCCTCAGATGCCACGCGTGTCACAGTAACTGCTCAACATTTGGCTGAACTGCAATCAAACACCAGCACCGGTAAACCGTCGCCAGCCGATGAGGAGACGGTTGAAATTCCGATTCAATTCGAAGGCGCTGAAACGGAACAGAGTGTTGATGTTCCAATTTCTGTACCGCAAGAGGAAACAATCGAGATTCCAGTTCGGTTCGAAGATGATGATAAAATTGTTGATATTCCAATCGAAGTTGAAGCTGAACCAGAACCGAAACCGCCAACCGATGCCGTTCAAGAGAATGTTGTGAATATTGCCATTGGTGAAGACGCCGAACAAATTGTTGATATTCCCATCGAAGTGGAGCAGGATGCCGCGCCAAAAGCACCTGAAGGACCCGCGCCCGTTTTGGAACAAGTCGTCAATATTCCTTTGGCAGTGGAAGAAGATGCACCAGCACAAAATGTAAATATTCCAATTGAGGTTGAAGCTGAAACTGCGCCAAAAGCACCGGCCGATGCAGTTCTGGAACAAGTAGTCAATGTGCCTATTTCTGGTGACGATGAAAAGATTGTGGATATCCCTATTGAAATTGAAGGCGAGGAATCAAAGCCAGCGCCTTCGGCGACTTCTGACACTGCCGCTGCACCACAAGATGATAAAATTGTTGACATTCCAATTGAAGTCGAAGGTGATGCTAAGGCTGCTGAAGTTCCTGGTGCTGTCGTCGAAAACGTTGTTAACGTAGCTATCAATGTTGATGACAAGGCTGCGCCTGGTTCGGAAACTGCTGAAGCACCTGTAACTGCACAGAATGCTGCTCCTTTGGAAGCGTCGAAAGTAGAAGAAAACGTTGTCCAAATTCCTGTAATTACATTGAACGGTGAAGTGCACCCAGAAAGCGTCAAACCTGTTGTTCCTAAAGTCAAACCAGAAGAACAAAAGCCAGCTGAAGCTACACCAACATCCACCGAAACCCCTCAACAACAACCGACCGCCACCGAACCGGCGGCTAAAGTGGCGACTGTTGAAAAAGTGCCTGAAACATCCGAAAAGCCAGCCGTTTCAGAAGTAGCATCTCCACAAGCTGAACCTGAAAAAGCTCCTGAATCTGCTGTTGCTCAAGTAAGAACTATACAAACGAAAACTAATCACACTGATCATGTTCAGGAACCATCAGTCCCCAAAGAGGTCACTGAGCTGGCCACCAAAATCGCAGACACCGCGACCGCCGAAGCCGTGAAGGCCGTAGATGGAACCCCCGCTCCTGGCGTCACCGATGAAATTACAGTTCAAACGACATTTGCAAAGCCGTTGTTCGAAGACAACGCACAGACCAAGCCAGAAGTACCGCCAGTGGAGCCGGCAAAGGACGATGAAATCAAGTTCCAAACTACTTTTGCCAAACCAATGGATTCTAACCCGACTTCTCCCGTTCCGGCTGCTGAGAAATCACCTAAGGCTGAAGGCAATGGTGAAGTATCGTTCCAATCTGGATTTGCAAAACCGTTGGGAGAAGCTCCAAGCAGTGATAAGCCAAAAGAAGTTAGTAGTGATAGCGGTGTTTCATGGACAGAAGTACCGGCTGGCGCTAATAAGGTTGAGGAACAACCAAAATCCCCCATTAAGGATTCTTCCGAGTCACATATCCAAACAAGCTTCGCGAAGCCACTGCTAGCTGAACCTGAACCCACAAAAGTATCATCACCAACCCAAAAAGATGCCGGAAGCGCCATTAGCCAGACTGGATTTGCCAAACCGTTGCTCCAAGACGCACCAGCGGCAAGTTCACCAATTAAGTCTGTTCCGCCTCCTCTTCTTGACGATGATGACGACTTCTGGACCGAAGTGCCTCCCAATGCTGTTGTCAGAGATATCCCTATCAAAGTTGTGGCAGCGCCGCCAGCAGCTCAACCTACAAACGAATCGCAAACTGTAAATCAACCTCTTCAAAGTCAACCTGAACAAACTGCACAAAAGTCACCTGCCGCGGAGTCAAAACAAGTTGAACCACCAAAATCCCCAGCTTCTGTACAACAGCCAAAACCCGTAGATGTTTCCGATGAAATCGTATTCTACGAAGTTCCAAAAGGCCATGATACCGCGATTGAGCCACCAGCGCAATCGCCAACCCCAGCCGCCGCTGCTGCTCCTGCATCTCCGAAAAAAACAAATGCAAATGATGCTCTCGATCTCAATATCGATCAATACGAAGCCCAGCTCAAGAAAAACACGAAGGAAGCACTGGCACTTGTTGACAGACTTGTTGATGAAGCTACTGCGCATGGAGAAAAACAAGCTGGTGCGTACAAGTCACGTCCTGATGGTTACAGTCCGCCACACGACCGTAGACCCCGAACTTCGTCCCAATCGCCCCCATCTCGCAAAAGTAGTGTGCCAAACTCGCCCTTCAGTGAAAACAAACTCGTCGAAGCTCAAAGTTATCGAGTTAACCCGGAACTGCTCGGTGATGCGACCGCCGTGGCCATGCTTCCCGACTTCCGATTGGTATTGGCTGATTTGGAGAAGGGTCTGACCGTCTTCAATCTTTACACAAAGGAACAGAAGCGTTTCGAATGTAACGCTCGCTTCCGAAACCCCCTCTGTTTGTACCACCTTCCTCGTCCGAAGGAAATTCTTGTGCTCTGCGAGTATTCTGAAAACTCTGATGGCAACTTCGGTCTGTACATTTGCCGCTTCACGTATGACCTCGAATACGTCAACCGTGTGGAGGCACCGAAGTTCTTGGAAGGCAAAGAAATTTCCACATATCGTATGACCTTTTGCCTGCGGACCGGCTGTCTGTATTTGGCAGCAAGCGCTTACAACACTGGATATTTGTATGAATTTTCGCCTGAAGGCTTCTGGACGGAAGTTTACACTGGCCGTAACAAGCACTTCACTGATATTGCCATTTTTGCTGTGATTGGTAAGTCGACTATCTTATTGAATCAAAACTAATCGCGGTTTTCTTCCAGGCCCCGTAACCGAGATCATGCTTGTCGATTCCATCAAAGACTACGTCGTAGTCGTCTCCGTTTACAACTCTGAACAGGCTGATCAACGTGTTTTGGCAGCCTCTGAGAAGCCGACATCTCTGTGCATCGATGAATGCGGTCATGTTATTATTTTCGATCGCTACTCCAACAAAGTTGGCATTCATTCGCGATTGACGAACCTTCGGTACCACGACATTGCCCTTGTTGAACACTCAAAATGCCGCTTGGCAGCGTTTGCTGGACTTTTGGCAGTGCTCTCACCAACTAAGAAAGAACTTCGAATTTACAAATACTAATTCATGAAAGCAACACAGATTTCACAAATTGAATGTAACAAAACTTTTTGCATCATTATTTCGACGGAATTTTTTCTAATAAAACTGAAAGATAATTTGAATGTCATAACCGAGGTAAACACAATGTGACTCATTTTTTGCTAAAATTTGTGTTTTGCCATCGTTAATGTACCAGGTGTAACTCACGTCAGTTTACGTTGACTAAAATGACGGCTATGTTGCACGTTCGAATATCAAAAGTCAATTTTGCATATTTTTGCTAGTGCACGTATACCAATTATGTATAAAGACTAAACAAGTTATGCTTATAAATTGCTTATTAGTAGTACCGTATACAATTATGCTTGTCATTTTACTTTTAAAAGTAATGTAGTCTTTCAACAAGTTTATGGCAATGATTTAAATTGCACTCATATCTGGGAAAAGATACAAGATTGCTTGCAAAAAAGGAAAGAATAACTGCCACGAAGAAAGCCGTGTCCCGTAAATTAGCAGTAACAAAGATGTCATTTTCAAATTTGACTAAAATGTAAAACGAATTTAACACTAAACTGACGAGGCAGAAGTAAGAATAGAGATGCCTCACTTGCGTAGATATATTATAGTATACTTCAAATTGTTGCAACAGCAAAAGTCCTATTAGTATAATGCAACACTAATTTGTAGCACGAGATTACAGAAAACTTCAATGCTTTCAAATGCTATCAAGAATGTGACAGACAACATGGAGGGGGTCAATAGTTACATACCACACATATATTCTGATTGATTAAATCGGCACAAAAGGCACATTAGAGGATCAGAGTGCGCGATTACAATTAGCTGGGATAATCTGCTTTAGGTAGCTAGCGGGATGTGAGAGTAGTTTAAAAATAGCGGCTCACGGAATGACAACAGGCGCCCTCCGTTGCAACTGATCTGCGGAGTGGGATCTTTTTAAGTGTCCTTGGGTTGGAAGTACTTTATCTTCGTAAATTTTGCTGAGGGCCTGAAAAAAGTTCATATGTATGTAACTCGGCAGGTTTTGGACCTCCAAATTGATGAATGTGCATCATTCAGGACAAAAAGTCGTTAAGCCCCAACATACTTCGAGTTTTTCAGCACGCTCTTTGTACAATGGATGAATCGGGAGTTGAAGGTCATTGGCAATGGCGAGCATACGCAAATCGTAATAATATTTGGCGTATACGCTGCTCGGAACGTTAATGTTAAACTCGAGGCATTCAAGGAATTGCCTTTCCAGTTCGTTCCTAAAATATATATAAATGATGTCAAAAATGTAAGCTAAAATCCGGTCTCACATGTCATCCACTGTAGTGTAATGCAGAATCTGGCAGTAATCCACATTCCAAACTGCTTGGTCATCCCAAACTTTCGATGCAAGCATAATGGCACCCAAAACGATTCTCCGCCAATTCGACGGACACAAGTCAATTTCCGCATAAGTTAATAACCGTTCAATGTAGACTAATGTGATTATGGCACATTCAGCTGTTAATTGAGCAGACACAAACAAAGTTCTGATAAAACGATAGATTTGCCGATGTTCCGGATCGTGCGACAAGTTTTCAATGGGAATGGGTTCTCTCTGTAATTTAATTCATGTGTTGGACCGGGTCTGACTTGTCAATCAAGTAATTTCAATTACCGAAATAGGATGCAGACGTTCTTCAAATATTTCCATTAATCGCTCTTGACCGCGATTTTTCCTATTTTCGATGTGATAGAAAATGGCGAGCGAAATACATCGAATAGTGTTTTTAAGATTAGGCTGTGAAATAGTGGAATCATCGAGAAATATAGTTGAACAACTGTTGGACTTTTTAAGTGTGAATGTTTCTTGTAGTTTGTTAATATCTAGGACATAAAATGACCTGCGATTATCTTTCACTGAAAAGAGAGGAAAGTTAATAAGCTAAAATTTAGAAATATATATGGAAATTAGTTACATTTCATTTCACTCCTACTACGTTCCATGAAAGTCGGTCTTACTGAAGGATGGGTGGACGGGTCTTGATCCATTTCTAAAAATAGATATAATCATGGGTGTTATCTATCAAATGTCTCACCATCTGGCAATTCACGTTCACTGATATGTGGTAAAAAGTTTACAGACATTTTACGTCCATTTACCTGAGGTTGCTCCTGGAATGATAGCGGTTAGATTACGGCATTTGGAGACTTAAACTGACCGGTATGGGCGCAAAATGCTTGCTGGTCTTCTTGTTTGCATCGCGCTTGCGCCGGAAGCAACATGATTTGTTACCCATAGTTCAACTAAAAAAAGTTAACTGATGCCCGGCAATAAATCAATTCATAACGACAACGCAGAAACAGCAGAATCAAGTGCAAAACAGGGGCGAATGAGTAAACGTTTCGGGGGAACACTCTTCAATCGAACCCTTTTTTAAAATATTGTATTGAACGAGGAACGCATCGAACGAACAACGATGGACGAGTCGAGGCGCGAAAGAGCGCTTCGGGACCGACCGACCGCCCGTGTCGTCGATGAAGAGCGACGCCCTAGGCCTCCTCTCGGCCACTACTCAGGCAGCCATCCGACCAAGCGAACAAACCACCACAGCTGGCTTGTATGAACCCCGCGAACTGAAGTCGGAACAGCATAAACGTTATGCCATTCGCGTAATTTTAACGAGCTTAGTGCGTTTCGGGTTTTGGAAGAAGAGACTTTGCGACCGAGATTCATGATAACAAGCAACCAACCGAGGGTTGAAAAAACAAAACAAGTATGAAGCTAATTCGAGACTGCGCGGTTGGAGGACAGCACTTATTTGAAACTACAGTTAGTAGTTGCGCGTTCCCTTCGTTCGCATACTAAATGGGATGCGCAGAAGGCTGTGGTCAAGTCGTCATGTGTGCAAGGAGATAATCAATCAGAACAGTGGTCAAAGGCGTTCGACCCGAAATGTCGTAAAATATGTTTTGACAATGAAAGGAACGGATGAATGCGCAAAACAAGCGCTGCATTAGTTGCGAAGTCATTAGAATGAACGCAAAAGTGATGAAGGCATCGTTTTTTGCACTGATAACACGCAATCAGAAGGGTATGAGTCATTTTTTCTTCTGTGTAGATGCACCCCCGTATACGTGAGCAATTACCTACACTTCCTACCTGTATTTTTTGTGCGATGAAAATAGTTATATATTTACACCTTTTGGAAGGAAATTTTAAACAGCAATTTGAATCTTTCCTAGTTACAGTTGTAATTTTTGCATACTATGAAAAACAAATAAATTTTATTTCAAAGTGCTTCGGTGGCCCTGGAGACAGGCACAGCTTTGACCAGTGCTTGGATACCAGGATTTGTCGCCAGACGCTTCTCCCGTTTATCCACCTGCAATGCTCACAAAGGAAGTTGACAAACACGTAGAATCCAAGAGCACACAGAATCCCAAGACAATAAGCCAAGCCACACTGCAATGATTCCAATTTGTCAACTCAGACTATTTGAGATGCCGCACATATATAAGGACCGATTCAACATCGACCACCCATTCATATCGGACATATTTTACCAAATTAGAAGTCTACTGACATCTAAAGCCAATTTGAAATGATATCATCTGGGACCAGTGGCATATGGTTCCTTCCAGCCGTGGTTTTTTCTTTAATTGCATTATGTCAAGCGTATGCAGGCTTGCCGGGCGTTAACATGTCCTTGATTCAGGGGGACATAAGTCGGTTTTTTATTACTTTTTTTGCTAAAATGTTTTCATCGTTTTGGTTTTAGTACTTTCCCCTCGCCAGCTTCAATTTCGAAAGTATAATGGCGCTCGGAACGTTGCTGTTAAAGAACGCGGTGACAACCGATGGCAGAATAACATCGTGCCCTATCGGCTCTCAGCTAAGTACACCGCCAGAGAGTGGGTGCTTAAAAATTAACTACAAAATTGCTTCATTTATTTTTTTTTAGAGCGAAAATAATTCAAAGCTCTTTGAAAAAAATAGAAGAAATCAGCTGCTTTCGGTTCCCACAAAGAACAAAGGAAGCCGACTTTTTGGATATTGACAAACGCGATGGTTGTTACAGTTATGTCGGTCGTGTCGGTGAGTTTTCAAAAAATTGAAGTCGAAAATTAAAAGTGTCTCAAAATACACCAATACATCGCGTGTGAGGAAGTATCACGCAATAAACAAGTATTTGTGATTCCAGGCGGCCGCCAACTATTGTCACTTTCTGAAGGTTGCGTGTACAGCTTTATCATAATCCACGAAGTTATGCATGTGCTTGGCCTTGAACATGAACATCAAAGACCTGACCGTGATCAGTTTATAAAAATTCTATACAAAAACGTCGAGGAGGACAAGATGGCCAACTTTGGACTCATTTCGGCCAACGATGTCGACTACAAAGAACACCCGTATGACTACTTGTCGATCATGCACTACGACGGCACTGCCTTTGGTAAAACAGATAGACGAACTGGAGAAAAACTGGTGACAATGGTGCCATTAAAGGTACATAAACCGTTTTATACTTGGTTTACGATCTACTTTTTTACACTCATTGTAGTAAAATGTATCCCAGTTTTCACACAGGGTGTAATTTCAGACTGGGGTCGAACTACATGACAATTATGAGTTGACAAAACTGGATATTGAAAAGCTAAATAGTCTGGGAAAGTGCAAGGGACATGCATCCGGTATGTTTTTAATCATTTTAGATTTGTCATGAGAAAGAAGCTTAACGTCTGGCTGGCCTTGACATTGACTCATGACTTAATGTAAATGTGTTTCAGAACGCACTCAAGGAACCCTCTGTAATGATGTTGGCACCAACTGCGCGGATTTCGTTGAAAAAAATCTCTGTAAAAACGCAGTTTACAAAGAGTTAATGATGGAGCGCTGTGCATTAGCGTGCGGATTCTGTTCCACTGAAGGCACCGCGGCCGTAAATCCAGTAAAAGCGGGATGCCATGACACTGTGAGTTTAGTTTGGGCATTAAAAACGGTTAATAGCGGCTCTTTTAGATAGCGGAGTGTCCTACTTTTGCCAAAAACGGTTTTTGCGACAACAAATTCTACGACCACAAGTTGTGCGCACAAAGTTGTGGACTTTGTGATGCTTAAATAGTTTAGATCACAGTTTTGAAACGATAATAATAAGATTTTAGAAGACTACTTTGTTTTTGTATCGGTTTTCGTAAATACAATGTACTGTATCCTATAAAAATAAATATGTTTTGTCTGGCTGACTGACTCTTACAAGGGAATGGTTTTGGCTTAAGTTGGAAATTTGAAATGAGTTATAGCGCGTTGGATAGCCCTTCGGTAGGTAAGACTAACCGCGTTTTAAAATTTTGCCACACGAGCTTCGTTACCAAGTAATAAGCGTTCAAAGTTTCACCGAAAACGATGGTTCAATGACCTCCAAAGAGACGAGTTCCAAAACACCGGCCGTATAGTCTATTGCAGGAGGCGCAGATTTCCAATTGTCCCGCAGTCGGGTTCGAATCCTTGAAATTTTTTTTTCTTTTTTTATTGTTTTTTTTATTTATAAAAGTCAAAATAGTAACATTTTACTGTTTTCTATTAAAAAAACAAGAAAAATGTATAAAAACAAAGGCATTTCGGAATTTGTGAATTTTTCGAGTTTCAGAAATTGATTCTGGCATGTTGTCTGCAAGATATTCAATATGATAACATTTAAAATATGTTAAATACAGAATGTTCGCCATCTTCTTCTACAACGCTTCGGACCCAAGCTATATTGACGTCATCACGAAGGTAGTTGCCGTAGGAATAGGCGTTGAAGCGTTGTAGAAGATGAAGAACTTCCTGTATGGAGCGTATTATATGATACATCTGCGGCATAAGGGTGGTACTGGCGCTATCAGACGTTATCATATCGAGTATCCTGCAGACAACATGCCAGAATCAACTTCTGAAATTCGAAAAATTCACAAATTCCAAAGTGCCTTTGTTTTTATACATTTTCCTTGTTTTTTTTAATATTAAACAGTAAAATGTTACTATTTTGACTTTTATAAATAAAAAAAAACAATAAAAAAAAAGAAAAAAGAAAAAAAACTTTCCAGGAATCGAACCCGACTGCGGGACGATAAGAAATCTGCGCCTCCTGCGATAGACTATATGGCCGGTGTATTGGAAGTCGTCTCTTTAGAGGTCATTGAACCATCGTTTTCGGTGAAACTTTGAACGCTTATTACTTGGTAACGAAGCTCGTGTGGCAAAATTTTAAAACGCGGTTAGTCTTACCTACCGAAGGGCTATCCAACGCGCTATAACTCATTTCAAATTTCCAACTTAAGCCAAAACCATTCCCTTGTTAGTAATAGCCAATTAATTGTTTTTAGTACCTTCTATTCACCAAAATTCCCTTTTTAACGCGGTATAAATATAACATAACAAATAAAGATCCATTCATGCCTACATAATACATTCATAAGTGTGAGACTCCGGTCGCAAATTACAAATTTTATCTCGTTCAAGTCCAACGTGCATATAACTCTTCCGTTTAAAAAATGTGATCCACGGTTGAGTAAGATGTTTATTGGTGCCAACGTATGAGAAAGTTCTCATCTTAAACTTTGTTCAGTTTTTTCGACGCCAAAAATAACCATGTAACTTTTTTTCAGGTACCTCCGCCGCTTGGTTTCACCGCCTGCTTCCGAAAAGCATATAGCGTTACAGTGCCACCTACTTTCTTGACATAAAGGCAGAAAAAATATGCCTGGCAGAGCATGTACGTCATTTTCGATTTCCAGGGGGAATATATGACTTGAGCCTTGAATGATGGATAAGACGATAAGTGCTTCAGTTTTTGGCACTCTAAACTGGCTTTTTCCCGCTAGACTTTTTAATCACGTGTAACATTTTAATGTGGGACTTCTGATTTTTAAATCTGTGAATTTCTTCCGATATCATTGATCATTCTATTTCTCTATCTTGGCGCACTTGTCGGTTAAGATATGCGTTGCATGACCCTTGTTGAAACATGGTGCTTTTTAAACATTAGCAACGGGGTGGTCATGTATAAATACAGTTTTAGTTCCGGTAAACAATTTCCTTCACGCTACGGGGTATTGGTGTTGTAAAGTTTTCATTATATTAGTCAAAAAGTACAAAATTTTTATTTCCTTAAATGCCATTTGCGTATTTATCAGCAGGCAGGTTCCTCATTTCTTGCACTTATTTTATTTTTATTGTGATATTGTTTTTCCCAGCTTCTATTTAATCTAGAACTTATAAGCCTCACCTTTGAACCTTTCTTATTGACAAAACTGATTGTACTGCTGTTCATTAGCTGCCCGATGTGTCACAATACGTGCTTTCTTTTCGCCGAAAATATCTAAAAAGTTTTTTTTATTTTCGAACAATGCCCTTGAATAAAGGCACCTAACACTGTCAAAGCCCCCGTGAAAGCCCACAAAGTACAAAATCAAAGTTATATGACTTGCTTTTCACGGAGGAGTTTTGATGGCCCGAAATGCCAAGACATGTCAGTTGACTATTTTCCATATTGTTTAGTCTGTCTTCTATTCGTCCATCTATTTTTATTTGCAGAACAGAATGATTTTATCAGAAAAAAACTTGAACCCTCTATTGGCAGACTAGAAAAGAAATACATAGAAATGAAAAAGTTTTTCTTACGCAATTCGTTTCAAAATTTGTTTAAAAGAACCATCAGGGATAACAATATCAACTCATTTTTGTCTTTCACGTTGTTGCCTCTGAACTTTTTCAACTGATTGCCTTAGGGTATCTTCAAAAACGGTCTGAAATTATTCCTAAAACCAAAATTGCTGCCTCATTTTAGGTGCTGAGGGCGTGACAGCCGCGAAAACCCCCTCGCTTATATTCACTTGTATGCACATGGTTGTTAGTCTTGAAACAGTAGGACACCGAACCGAAGAAGCTCACGAGCCTTCTTTCTAAATAGCGTCACTGACAATGAAATCTTAACTTAAAAAGTTTAAGCCTAACTTTCTTGCCCCATTTTGCGTAATCAAACTGTTGAAATTATGGCGTTGTGCCTGCTCTTTCCCCCGCATATCATGCACCTTTTTTCAGCCCTGTGAAATTGGTAGCATTTTTAGCGTGAATTATTTACAACCTTGCTTCTCCCAAAACGCTTCGCCTCCACTAAATGTTGTAGCGTGTTTTTTTGGCTTCAAAAACTCGGGATACTATCAGTTTTCCTTCTCCAAGGACCAATTTGTTTGCTCAACGAGTTGCGTCTTCCGAGTGAACTGCGACCCTTCCCAATCTTTTGAACGTAAATCTTACTCGAGCTAACAATGCCCCCTTTTTACACTTACCAGACACCCCCAAACACGTTTTTCTTACCTTTCGCTGGTAAGATTTCATTTCACACTCCAGCACTTTCGATAGACTGTTTTTTTGTGGAAAGCTGCATATTGAAAGGCGAATTTTTATCGAAATACTTGACTGCGCTTCGTATTGAGCAGTCGCCTGTGTTAAACATTCATGAACCGATTGTCTATTGCTTACATATACTATATAAACATGGTGTCTGATCTGTTTTTCACGTGTATTCAAGTAACTAACGAACCTTAAACTTATTCAAATATGTAACTTTGTTATGTTGTCACCTTGCTCCAGCCATCAAAAACCCTTTTTCATGTAGTTTTAACTTTATAGTTTGGCACAATCATCTTATTATCCCCTTCCGCTGCCTTTTAAGTTTGTGCATATTTTGTCCCTTTTGTTTGTTTTTCATCCATGTGCGGTTTAAAGTTAAGCCAAAGGCCGAAACCCAATCTTAAAGTTCACATTTTTTCATACCCATTTTTATTGTAATTCTGTTTTTTATTTTTGTAATTTTTGGACCCACGTTCAATTAATCACATATTTGGGGAAATTATAGAGTTCAGTTTTGTTTGAACTGGCTTCAATAGCAAATAGGTCATCAAATTATGCAATAGGGTTGATTTTTGCGCTTGCTGTTGTGGGGGTCGTCGGAACGGCTCAGGCTCGCTCGAATGTCGCCCTCAAACTACTTGCTTCAGCGTCGTTAGACACTGCTGGCTTAGGGCTTTCCTTAGTTTTCTTAAAAGCAGTTTGCATCCTTAAAAAAACTCCCGAAGATTTGGCCAATCTTGATTGTTTTTGCGCCAAGTATGTGTCATTAAGTAAGTGTACCAAAAAGAGCAGCCTGCAAGCACAGCACAAATTATGCCTTTCAAAGTCGGTGGGCACTATTTTCGTGTTGCCTTGTCCTTTTTGTCAGCCGTTTTTTGAGATAATTTTCTAACAAGAATGCACGTGGAGTTTGAAGTTTTACACTGTTTCCAGTAACTGTAATTTACGTGGAAATCTAAACATTTATTTAAATCTCATCTCACGGATTTAAAAGGTACTCTTGAATGGGGTATTACCTTCCTCGTAGGATTATGTTTTGGTTTTGTTTAACCTCTAATTTTAACACGTGGTGTTATCAGAATTGTGAACTTTCTTGTTTCGCTTGGTTCTTTTTGAGTTTAGACAGGCCATTTTTTTTGCGATGTAACATATTTGATGCTAATTGCCCGACTATCAGCCATTTTTTGCTTCGTCTCGACATACTTTGTTTGATTGCGGCATTTTGCCCTTTTCTTGGTATATCCTTCCTTTTTTATCCGTGCTTTAGCATCCCTTATAAGCTGTTTTACCATTTGACACACGCCACCGCAATCGGAAACGGGTCAAAAAGTTGGGACCAACATTTGGGAGGGGCCTGGGGCAACCATTGTTTCATATCATTCAGCAATACACTTTTTCAGATCCTGTCATTATGACCGATGCCCGAATTGGGGCGACAAACATAGGATCCGAACAGACTGGCTGGTCGCTTGCTTTGGCACTCAGTCTCGGCGTGATTAACGCTGTCGTCGTTGTCGGAAATGTTTTTGTTCTCTACATCCTCGTAACACAAAAGTCCTTACACACGTCGACAAATTTCATCGTGTTGTCACTGACTTTGGCGGATTTCCTGCTTGGAGTGGTCATTTTGCCGTTTTCATTCCTGCAGGTATGATTAACTTCCTATAAAAGCGTTTTTATCCCATTGAAAGTGCATATTGTGCACATTCCCATTGTTTTAATGATGACACACTTTCCGTATAGTGTCAACATCTCAAAAAGCTATAAAAAGCGTAACCATGTCAGACGACCCGCTTACACCCTTTTTTCCCAATAGACAATGTTAATTTCCTACGTCAGAGAAGTTCATTGACTGTAATATTGAGCATTTTATTTATTCAAAAATCAAGTGTAATTAGTTTATCAGGCAAATTACGTTAAGCTTCAGCAAACTTTCATCCTTCTCAACTGTAAAAACAAAAACGATCGTCATTTAAAACCGTTTAAACTAAAAAAACAGACAACATCACTTATGAAGGATTATGCAAGAGGGAAACTAGTGACAAACATACTACTTTTTAATGCTGCTCCAGAATTTGGACACGTTGCGTGTAATGTGTCGTCGATGAATTTTAAATCAACACGTGAAATTTTCTTTGACAAGGTTAAAGACAGCTTGTGTATTTTATTTAAAATAACATAGGTCGCACATAAATTTATTTAGTTTGTACAAAATTTGAAGTAATTCCGTGAAAAAAAGGAATTATTAATTACTAATCCGCTTGGAAAACGGTGTAGAACAGTAATTTAAACATGAGACATAAATGTATCCCCGCATTCACCTGCGCACGGAACTACGTAATAATCTAAATATGTTTTTACAGGAATACTATAGCGAGTGGGTGTTCGACGAATTATGGTGCAAATTGTGGTTGGCATTGGATGTACTTTTCTCCACTGCTTCAATTTACAATCTGTTGGCCATCAGTTTCGACAGATACATGGCTGTCAGGCAGCCGATCAAATATCGTTTTATTTCGTCAAAGAAAATGACAAGAATAACAATAATGATTGTTTGGATCATTTCCGCTGCCTTGGCATTTGCGCCGTTGATTTATGATTACATTATGAGTACAGAGATATTAAGCATTTCCGCATTAAGTCTATTTGGACCAAACTCATTGGCAACAAACTTCGATAAACCTGTGAATCGATCAAATTCGAAAATGAAAACTGTTTGTTCCCCGATGACAAGTAGTGGTCCGTATATTCTGTTTTCGGCGATGATCTCATTTATATTACCAGCTATTTTTATGGTTTGTGAAGGCTTAGCATTTATAAATGTCAACTTGACCTTGTGTTTTTTCAGATAATCTCAAATATTTGTATTTTCCAAACCGTCTTGGGTTCATCAAGACAGAAACTCCTTCCACTGCCAATGAGCGGCTTAGGCTCTAAAGCCAACCAAGCTCCAAGATTACGAGTACATCGTGGGGGTGGTGCGAACAGCAGTATTATCATTCAGCGAACTCGTGATAGTAATACCGCATCAGTACGCCGTAATCGGCCCTACTTATCGACAGCTACCCGAAGTTACAGTAGCAGTTTTCGCTCAAAAAACGATGACGTCATGTGTGTGCAGCCAGCAAGTCCGCTCAGTGTTAAGTTGGAACGCAAAAAGTCGTCAAGCATGTCAACCCTGAATAAATTACCGGAAGAACTATCGATGTCACTAATCAAGCAAGATGCCTCATCAACTTTGCCCACCGAGAGCGAAGAGTCCTCATGGGTGACTTCGGTACAATCTAATAAAGGCAGTAAGTTTCATTTGTTATTTTGGTTTACTCTTCGGAGAAATTGAAACAAACTTTAATTGTCGCATGACTTAAATTTATACTCTTTTTGCAGATAATATGATTCAAGGAAAAACAGAGAAGCTAAACACAGTTGTGATGCATACTGGAGCAAAGAATGCCGATGGAAAGGAATACTTTACCGACATACAGAAAGACAATCTGATGTCAAAAACGACTTCAAGCACTGTCTGGTATCCCGCGATTATAGCGTCAATGATGGCTGGGAAACGGGCTCGAAAATGCAGGTAATGAAAGACAAAACAAACATAAAACAGGTGCGTTTAACACGAAATTTCAGTGAACAATTGCTATTTATGCCTGTTTGCGTCAATCGACAATCCATGCGTACAGAAGTCCGAGTAGCGAGGACAATCGGCATTGTTGTTGGATGTTTCACTATATGTTGGCTTCCATTCACCGTTATTTACATTCTTCAGGTAAATTGATGTTCTATTTTAGAATTTTGTAAGATTTTGTTCCTTACAGGCGTTTAAAACATGCCCGATTGACGATTGTGTTCCGGGTTGGCTATTTACAACAGCTTTCTGGCTCGGATATGCTAACTCAGCCGTCAATCCGCTTCTGTATGCAGCTGTGTCACGCGACTTCCGGTGTGCATTCAAAAAAGTGTTGACAGGAAAGAAATCAAGTATTCGCAATCGATTCTACAGTTCCTACTGAAATAACTGATCTACATGTATATAGTTGGCCATCTTTACGTGTCTTTTTTGTTAAACATGTTGCAAAAACTGAAATTGTCAATGCGTATTGTCCATAATTGTGTTAATGACGGTACAGCTTATTAAACATAGTGCGGGAATAAACTTGTTTGCATTTATTCGGTTTAATATTTGTTGAAATTTGAGCTAACCAACATTTAGCACAGAATTTGTGTTGTGATTAGCAAATTTGCGGAAGGAACTTTTTATATGATATTAATTCGATACTCTGTTACTGCGTTTTGAAGACGTTTCAAATGCCAATTTAAAGACAGCAAATGTTTCCGGCCCGACATGTGGCACCACCACCGCATTGGCCGTTGACACAAGATCCGTAGGGAGTCACATTGCCAGGGCATGACGAGCAACAGTATCCATTGGCTTGACATGTGAATCCTGATGGGCATGTGCCGGCATTGCACCGACCACTGCTACGACCGACGGGACATTCACAACAATAGTTAGAAGGCGTGCAACTGAAGCCTTGCGTGCATTGATTATTAGTGCAGCTCGCGATTGCGACAAGACCGCCACAGGCATCTGAAATGAAGCGTGGTCATTGATCAGAAACGTTGAATAGGTGGGTGACAAGCGTAAGAGTTTCAGTAATTGACGTGGTTACAAACTTTACGCGAACGTACATTGCCATTCATTGCCGGTTGTGGAGCAGCAAAGGCCATTCATGCATGTTTGCCCGGATGGGCATTGACCCTGCGCACTGCACCGAGTATTTGAAGCTTGGCCATTATAGCAAAGGCCTGCAAAAATAGTAAAGGTTACATTAAAGATTCATGTGGAAACATGCCTGATGAGCCGCTCGGGGGTCTTGTCGTCGTTGGAACTGTGCAGCAACACCCGTTAATGCAGGTGGAAATACCTGCGTAATACGGGGTACATTGGGCCGAATTGGTACAACCTACACCGATTGGACTGCCGCCATTTGTGCATTTGGCTTGATCGTACCAACATGCTTAAATCACAAAATTTGAACTTTTAAAGTTGTCTCCTCAAAACTCACGAGTCGTGCTGTAATACTGATTCGGAAAAGTGCCACAAAGATAATACATTTGTCGTTTTTGCCGAACAACCAGATCAGAGGCTGCTGATAGACCAACGCAAAGTAACACAAAATATCCGACAAGCATGTTAAATTCAAAAAACTAACGCAAAGCCGTCTTCGACCAGACAATTTGAAGCTGACAAGCGGCTTTCATTACCTATAAATATTCATTTTTCTCATGTCCTCCTGGCTTTTCGTTAGATCAGCTGTGCGGATATGAAAAACGTTTTTTTGTTTGTCTATGAAGGCTAGAGATTGCAAATGTAGCATAAAATGACCATAAAAAGTAGCTTTTTGTACAAATATTATACAAAAATGATGATCAACGGCAGCATACCTGTGCATTTGACCTTTGTTTCACTTTAACACAGTTGGAATAATTGAATTTCAGTTTACACAAAAGCGCAAACTCACAATCACCAAAGCTCATATTTGGTTAGCCGTGACTGCCTTCAAACAATTGTCTGCGCTTCTGTCACTTTGCGGACACCTGACATCACCAAATTGGTCACTAACACCGATGTGGTATCAATCCCGTATGACCGTCTTAATGATGATCGCTTACTAAGTTGTATGTGAAAGTCTTATTTGCATTACACTTTTTCGCTTCTCAACAAAATTTATTATAACAACAATCAAGAAGTAACAACAATTTGCCCGTCAGTAAGAGGTACAAAAGAACATAATATCACTACGGTAAATGTTCACTGATTTGGAAGGACATGAAGATCGACAATTTTGTGTACCTGCATGAATTTAAACAGTAAGATCATGATATAACTACCTGAGAACGATAGTTTTAAGGCAGATATAAAACAATTAGACGATGAGATACTTAGGAAGTGCATAAAACTTAAAAGAAATGATGAGATTGAGAAAGACAAGAGGTTTCGTAAAAACATATTATGCATATCAACGTCAGATCATATAAAAGTTACTAAAAGTTTAGCAAACTAGTTTCCAAAATAGTCCCAATCAAATTTATCCTCGGTATCTGGAATGGGGCCATCTTTGGAAGCATTTGAGCTGCCGCCTCCGTTTTGCTGAGAAGAATTTGGTCGATCGTTCGCAGTAGTATTGCTTTGGGCCGGGGAAACAGTTTCTTTTGAGGTTGATGGCTGTTCACCCGATGGAGGTGATTCCTGAACAGTGATGACTTGGCGTACACCGTTCGCAGGAATTTGACTATTAGCTTGGCGGGCAGACACCAATGTGCCGGGACCACGCATTTGAGGCGTTGAAACGCGTAGCTGCTGAGATGAAGTTGGAAAACGCAGATGTCTTGTCTGATGACTCTGCAATTGTGGTGGTCCGGTTGTGTACGGCCCTGGAAGACGGCGTCGCGACGTGACTGGCACAGCTATAATGCGTGATTCACCATGGGTTTGTCCGAAAGTTGGCATTCTTTTGCCAGGTTCACGAATAGGAAGGCTTAGAAGTGATGAACCAGTCTTCAATGTTGTCGTTGTTAAACCGGTACGAGACATCACTGTGGAAGTAGTGCCACGATAATACGGCCTTTGAAGCGGCCCGGTTTTCTGTGATGTCAATGGTGAACTAACTCGATACATTGATGTTGACTGTGCGGTACCACGATAGTACCCCTGGGGCGATCTGATGATCTGAGACGTTGAGCCCGGCCGGGTCAGTGGCGCGACACCACGGGAATACAGAACGCCTTTTTGAGGTGTTGTCACTTTGCTGGTCGGCACTCGGTTATAGAGTTTGCCGTCAACTTCATAAACTGTAGTATCCTTCTTCGATTTAAATCTGCCGGCACTTAGGCTAGTTGACGGGACGGTGCTAACTACAGCACTGTATGGGTACGTCATGACAGTACCATACGGAGGCCTGTTTGAAAGTCGAGTACTTCCATTTTGGACCATACTCACTGGAATAACGTAAGACTGCTGAACGCCGTTTGAGACCACGACGTTATTTGGCACAGTAGAACTTAACAAATGAGGTTGAGATTTCTGCTTTTCGGGAGACAGTCGTTGCTTCTTTGCTGGTGGCGGCATCAGGAAGTCGTTTTGTGTAGTATACCCATCATTGATTACAATTTCCACTGGCTCAAAGGTGTTTGCACTTTCAACTGACTTAGACATCGGTTTGGGACTAGTTAACAGCACAGTAGAATCTTGAGAATCCGTATTCTGAACCATGATGTACGTCGCCTCTCCTTGCTGTCCAACAGCAACCGGATTCTCTATGATGATATCCTGGTTCTTTGCAGTACTATCAGTTACGGGTTTAGATTCATTCAATATGGTGATTTCGTCATTCGAAACCTCAATGTAATGGTCGCCATTTAGGTAGTAACGTTTATCGCCAGTGGAAACAAGATTTCCAGCTAAAACAAACAGCAATTAGCTTTGAAAAAATTGAAAGTATGATAGAAACTTACATTCATCACGTCTAAAACCAACGTAATACTCAGGTTCGACTGTTTCATTGAACTGCCCTTTTGGTACGACTAACCCAGGGGCAACAAGCGTTTCCTCATCTATTTCTGTATCGTATCCGACACGAAGACGGGCTTTGCTGGGCTCTTCTCTGTCCGAATCAACAACAAATAATCCATCCTGCTCATCATCAGCGACAATGGCACCACCACCTTCGGGCAGACGAAGCTCATAATCACCTTCAAACTGATCCAAACACTGTTCTGCGGGAATACTCTGCAAAAAAAGTCAATACATAAACTTTAAACAATCAGCATAATACTTACAGTTAACGTTAGAGGCACCAACGCACACTTGAGACCTTCATCATTAACAACCATGAAATCCGTTTCATTGACAGAATCATCCTCGTCGACAACACTTTTGGCAGGCTTGATGCTCTCTGGCTTAGCAGACTTTATAGAAACGGTATGTGTTTTGCCGGGAACGGTATGTGTTTTGCCAGTAACCTTCTTTTTCCGTGCAAATCCGGTAAAACTTCTGTCTTTTTCTTGATACCAGTCTAGATTCGAATACATCTTGTCCAAAGAGTCACCTGGTACTAGCTTTCGAGGGTGAAGAATAAACGATTGAAGTTCAGCCGGTTCCTCCTCAGTTTCATCTGGCTTATCCTGATCGTCCTCCTGGGTACTTTCTTTTTTAGGAGATTCTTTCTTTCGAAAATGAATTGGGACAACACTAGTAAGACGACGGTATTGAGCGATGTCTTTGAAGTCGCCTTCTAAATCAGCGTCACCAGCATATGTTTTAACGGACGGGATAGCAATTCGAAGATTTTGCGATGAGATATCCTCATAGACGCACGATTCCACGGTATTGTCGACATCAAGTTTTGGAATTGTTTTCTGTTTCGGCTTCACTTTTTCAATCATTTCCGGACAATCCGCCAACTTATACTTTATGGCTTCTTTCCAACGTTCATCCAGGCCCGCAAAATCATGGTTGAAATCACGAAGATACTCGTTCAGATGAAAGATGACCTCCTTTGGCAATGGCGTTGACGTTGAGAACTTCTCGGGAGGAGCTTTGAGCGTATGTTCAACGGGACGTATTACGCGATCCCAATGGTTATCTTTCAGAGCCAAAAAGTCGTCACTAATCTTTTTCTTTTCAGGAGAGGGACTTCGCGAATTGAGGGTTACCGAAATCACAGTCTTAGGTGCGGGGGCTGGTGGTTCAGTTTCCACAGGTTGTTGGGGTTGTTGAGGTTGATCCGTGACTTGTGGTGGAGGCAGAGGTACAGTCGGTACAGTAGGAGGTTCCTGGCTTTTGAGTAGCTCTTGCTTCCGCCTCTTTTCCTTTCTCCTCGACTTCTTTTTTACAGGTTCAGCATATTCGTAACCTCTCCGCTTTTTAACCTTCTCAGACGACATCGGAACTGCACATGTCAGCGCATCGTCATTATTCGGATTTGGTACAATGGCAAATTCAAGAGGATCAGCATTGTCATCCATAGTGTTTACACTGAACATGTATATCAAGTCGGAGAACTTGACAGTCTTGTACAAGTTGGGACCAACACAATCACCATTCACGATGAGCGGGGTAGGAGACAGATTTGAAACCTGACAACATCTGCTGGCGGCATCAATAGAGATCGCAAATGCAATAAGATATGCCATGTTTTCGCCTGCAATTGTAAACCTAATATACTTATTCGAGAACACCTCAAAACAAACATTTAGTTACTGATGATGTTCTACAGAACAAAGTTTCGCCGTTTGAGAAAAAGAAAGCCTTCAAATGTGACACTTCAATCGTTTGTTGTTGGAAGTAGACCGTATATAGTAGGCTTGGCGGGGTTTCCAGTTCAGAATGATAAATACCATCTAATTCCATAAATTTATAAAACTTATTGAAAACTTTTTGCGAATGGTTGAATGAACCGGATGTCAAATACCGAAGGACCAAGTGAAGAGGATCATTCACCAGAAATGTTTTGTTCTAAAAGTAAGTTAGTTGCTATTTGCTTATAACCATATTCTACTAACCATAGAGAAGTTTTGCGAAAGCATCTTCCGACGAGAAGTTGACAAAGAACCAGTAGTTTCAAAGGTTTCACATAATCTTAAGATGGAATGCACATCGTAGGGTTGAGAAAGCTGATCTTGCAGATCCCAGAGATCTTCATATGTGTAAGGCAAGGGTAGTTTAGCATTCATAATCTTGTTTGTGTCAGCAACATCGAATGGAATGTTTGCCATGAACTCGTCTTTCCTAGACGGGGGCATTAGAGAAAAGTGGCGGCCAAGAACTTTGAGAACTGTTCGGCTTTGAACAATAAAGTCGAAACGCTCTGACAACTCTTCGTACGAAAAATCTGGGAAACTAAGCTGACATAGACGAGGGTCTCCTAGCTAAAAGTATATATTTAATATCGCTGGAAATGGTAGAACATCAATTAAAACTAACCGATTCAGCAGTTTTTATTATAGCCAAATCTCTGTCGAAGTTAGAGCAACCTTTGAAGATTTTTCGAACTTTTTCAGCGTCGTCCGGGTCTACTGTACCAATACGGGCAATATATCCCAGCTCTTGGTAATCCCGAGCATAAAATTCCTGCTGGATGGATTTGTTCAAAAACTCTTCGAGAGCAGGTAATCGGGCAACTGAAATTTATGAGCATTAAGCACTGCAAAAGTAATAAAAAAAACTTACAGCGTCGGACATCATAAACACCACTATCCGCAGAGAAAAAGTATCCTTGATTATTCAATAACTCAAATGGCATTCGTCTTGCCAGACCGTCGTAGATAGAAAAAACTAAAAATATATAGGTTTAGTTTTGCAAGGAAACCAATTGCTCTTACGTTGCTCTTCCGCTTCACCACCAGGATCTAAAGGTTCTTCGTCGGCAATGGGATCTTCCTCTTCTGCCTCCTGCACCGGTGCCCCACCAAGTGAAGCATCGTTTAGAAAATGGCTGTCGTCTTCAAGAACTCCATCCCCAAAGGGTGGAGAGCCATCAGAGACGCTCATAAGCTGAAAATTAGCCGTGGGTTAATTATGACGAAGAGTAATATTAACCGCGCAACCCAGTCCGTCGCTATGGTTTCCGAGGCTCTGTTATTAACAGGGCTGTGTTTTTAAATGTCCAGCATGTGACACCTTTAACCACAACTGTGTACAACAGATTACTACGTAAGCCCAGGTTTGATGAGATATAAAAAAACAATAATCCGCGCGACCGCAAATTAGGAAAATAAAGTATATATTATGCTTTTTTGGATACATTAAAAAGAGCTGTGGTGATACACTTAGGTAAATATAAAAAACTGTGAATATAGCTGCAATAGAACAGGCACAGCCTTGTTAATCAAAATTTTAGAGACCTTCAATAGAAAGGGTCAAAGCGCGCGCAACAGTTTAGGTATAATAAAAAAAACCAAACCAGGGTGGACGCCTCTACACGTGGGGACAAGCTATTTTTGCTGTCTTGGATTCTTCATGGCTCGGGAACATTAAGCATTGACACACATTAGATACACGCGCAATTGCAGTTTGTCGGTGTGCGGAACCAAAACGGCTTTATAGCAGCCGTTGATACTTTGGCGTTCAGAACAGTTTGCCAGCTACCTATCCGAGCGGTTTTGGTTTTTTCTGGTAGTTTTTAGGGTTGAAAAGAAAATGCTAAATACCACATTAAATTTATATCTAAAATACTTTGTTATGTTTACTATTTTTTGAGAAAGGGTAGCGGAAGTCAAAGAACAGTTTCCCGTGATGTAGCGAACTAAAGGGAGCTATGTTTGACTACTCTTTATCTGTTACTGTTTTCATATATATTTTTCTGAAACTTCTTTACCCCTTTAGTTTATTTCTCATAACACTGATCCAAGATAATGCTTGTCTCATCTCTGGGGCGACTAAATCTTCATGTAAAGGAATTCAAAGCTTCTTTATAGGTTTTCCTTTCCTCATTTGTCTCCATGACAAATATTTCGCCCATCCCTCTGATGGTTGCCCAGCAATATATGGCGTTTCTATTTCGGAATGCTTGTTCCGCTTCTTTTCATTCACATCTACACAGTTGTGCCTTTTTGTACTGTGTTGGGTGAAAATGTCGGATTCGCCCTCACCCTTTTCAATCACATATACTGAAGACGATCTTCGCGCTGCTGCTGCTCGTATTTCTCAAGCACAAGCTTCGGCTTACGCTCCTCCACCTCCTTCTACACCGCCGCCTGATCCAGTTAACAAATTAGAATTGACTTCAACCTCTTTGACTAAACCTTCACATCCTCCTGTTGTGGTTTCGAAGCCTCGTGTATCAAGGGAAGAACGGCGTCGGCAAGTGAGTGAAATCTTAGCCCAGCAGGAACGCGAATTTGCTGCCCGGAATCTCGAGCGATCAAATGCCACTCAGCCTGCCAATGTTACTTATCCCCTCCCAAACAAGCCCTCTTCCGCTCCATTACGTGTTTCACGCGGTATTTCTCCATTTCCACAAGCCCCTCGAAGACAGTCTTCCATGACCGAACCTTTGCAAAGCTTACTGATCGGCAAACAAAAATATGAACGCTATTCCGACAAAAGCTATTACGATTGGGACGATTTGAAGTCGACCGGTATCAATCCGCCGACTATCCATGATTCAACTCAAGCCCATCGTGAATCTTGCGAGCTCTGTCGTCTCGGACTTGACTTTGAACGGAAAGAGCGTGAACGTCTCGCTGCCAAAGCCGCTCGTGCACGACCTCCTTCACGAAGTGAATACTGTGCTACTGTGAAACGCTTCGCTGATGAGTATCACGACACATTTATGTAAAACGCTTTTAAAAACTACAAATGCTTTCACTACAACGGCTAAATAGATATGATTTACATGATTTTGGTTTCGCTTGATATAGATCATTTTTCCTCGCATATGAGATCTTCGATATTTGATATATTCAAACTGTTGATAATCTCGATTCTTTCAATTTGAGTCGTTCATTTCCCGGATCAACGCTTGCAGACAACTGAGTTTGTCTCTGGCGATTACCAGGAGCTCGTCTACATTGTGTTTTTCCGCCATTTCTAAAACAATAAAATTTTAAATAAGCAGTTTTAATACAGTTATTGCTTACCATTGAAAAACTTGATGACATCAGTGAATTCCATACTGTTTTCAATGAGAATGTGGCGATATTGTGTTAGCAATGCAAATGCAAAGAAAAGTTGGAATTTGGGGGATACAAGATGCTCGGCGGCAATGATGACCTCCCAGACTTGGTAGACAGTTTCATAAGTCAATTCTGAAAATTGGGGTTTAAGAAGTTGTGGGAAGTCAGTGTGTTACCTCGTTTAAAGTCCAACAAAAACCACCGATACGCGAAATACAAATGAGTGAAGTCGGCATTGGACATGATGAGCTCATAGAGTTCGGGGTCCATGACCTGTACAATTGATCGCAAGTTGCCGAGATTTTCTTCGATGCCGTTGCCATGAGGGAAGTTGATACGCATGCGTTCCATCAGACGTTCGAAGCATTGGAGTGTTATGACTTCTGAAACAAGCAAATAAAGTTGAAATAAACACGTTTTTAAAAAGTACCGTCATTGTACATGACCAATAATGGTGCAGCAATGTCACACATTCCTTGAATGTAGCCATCATTGATGTGTCGCCAGACGTAAGTGCACATGATGCGCTTTAGCTTCTTGAGATTATCCGTATCTGAGAAGTATTCTTTAGTTCGATCACAACGGTCGACATCTTTTTCGATTCGATGTAGGTTCGATCCGAATTCTTCGATGATGTCCTGCAACACACTTTTTAGAAACTGTATCGTAATTGGTTGACTTACAGCAATCTCTCCCGAAACATCATCACCATTAGTAGTAATCAACTCTTCTTCAAAAACATCATTATTGATTGATTGCTCCCGAATCGGAGGGAAGTTCAGATCGCCATTGGCGCTACTCTGCCTCAACCTAGCAACACGGAATGCTTCTTGATCACGCTTAATGACCTCTTCCTCAATCGCGCCCCACTTCTGCAGATCCTTCGTGTACTTTTCTTCCCACATTGGCAACAACGACTCGATGTCATCAGTCCATGAGACCATTCTCGTCAAATACGGCCATACAACAATCCTAATATCCGGATCGATTCCGTAGCAGTAAACGCGTTTTGTGAACTCTGTGAACATTGCTTTCGTTCTTTCCTTTCGGCATTTTTCCCAGAATACACGGTTGACCGGCCCTTCAATGTTTTTCAAATTGACCTGATCAGTTGTCACTAGACAGGATAAATGCGTTCGAATGGTCTTCAAATGACGCGTATACGACAGCCATCCATAAAATGCCCTAGACAGCAATTGGATACGCATAGTTTCACAGGCATTACCCAGACTGTTCCTAAAAGGGCATCCAATATGAGTTATTTTTGTTTTGCTTTCAACGAGTACTTGCCTCACGAGTCTGTCAACCGAATTTTCCGACTTGTCAATGACATACGGAGACGCAGGCACAGAAAAGCTGTAAATGGCACACATGTTAAAATGAAACCCCTAAATTCCATTTTTGGCGTCTAATCTCTCTCACCATGCATGTTTTTTGATCGTTGAGCCATCTATGTCCTTGGTTTCGGAAACTTCAACGTCGTCTAGTTCCATTTCATCCAGCTGCTCTGATATGCATTTTGAACTTGAATTGGACAAGATTGGTGCTGTCTGTGGAGCGCCATTCATTGTTGTTACACTCGTTTTGACAATTCGAAACACGTAGTCCGTGATGTCTGGGAGGTCCCCATTGGCAGATGATGCCGATGAGTGTTCTCCATGACCATTGCAACTGCTTGCGATGCCTTCTGGTAGTGGGGAGTTTTGCAGGCTTGAACTGTTTATGCTGCTTGTTTTGCGGCGGAGTTTGGGCAGAATTTTACCTAAAACCATACATTTTATTGGTTAAAATTTTTCAGGTAATCAAACCTTTGCCTTCCGCATTCCACAATGGTGGATCCAGCCTCGAAAACGGCGACAACCCTGTCTCCAAGCATGTCAAGAATGAAAGACAATGCTGCCCTGGGGGAAAATGAAACGGCGCATACTGAACGCCATCAGTGTCTACAAAGACCAGTGACACTGGATGGTCACTTCCTTGCTGATGCAGATGTATGTAGATGATTGGTTCCATAGCGATATTAACAACATATTTCCACAGATGGTTATTATCGGTTTGAGGCGCAGCTGCCGGCTCAGAACTGCAAAACAAAAGATTTACACTTTAAGTTAGAAATTGAGTTTATAAATAGTCTTGTTGTAGTGAAGTCTAATTCCCTTCTGGGATTATAAAAAGATAGTTGGCATAAGTCATGTTTTATAAAGAGTTTATTTTATAATAAATGTAAAACAAAGTTACATACCTCGAATGCATCAACTGGTTAGGCGTCCATTTGACAGTCAAAGCTCCATGGTGTTCTCTGTGGAGTGATAAATACCCCTTGAGAATAGTGTTGGCATTGTTATTAGCGACACCGACATTGTTTTTGCCGTAGAGAAGTAGGGATCGTTGGTTTTGATGTAGAGAGAAAACGTAGTCCCGATTGAAGGAGTTTGCTACTGGGTTGGTTTCGGAGCTTCTGATCATGCTGTTGCCTCGTTTCATTACCTGTAAGGCCACTTTATGGATTGAAAAGTGCAAAAAGTAGTAAGCTCAACACCTACCGACAATGGCGGCCTTTTCGGCGATTGTGTCGGAGCTGACGTCGTCGACGCAATCCGACTTCGTTGGACGAGTTCATCAGCAGTTGGATCGCGATACTCCATGTCCATGGTCGTGTTAAGCAAGGTATAATCGACGGCGCATGGGCCAACTAAAACGTAAATGAAAGTTGTTAGTCGTTCGTTCAGGGCATGAACACAATGTTGCACTGGAGATAGTGCATGAGCCTGGTTGGGGTGGCTTAATGTAAGACGACCCGTAAAAGGTCCGGAGGTCGCTTCTGCTCACGAGTCTTAAGCGCACAAAAACAAAAAACTGAAATTGTCGCAGCTTAAAATGTGTTTGCCGCCGGTGTTGGTTACTTTTAATTTCATGGCCGTAAATAAATATAATTTTTTGTATCTTATCGCCTAGAGGAAAGGAAGACCTTTCTTAAATCAAGATGAGGATGCTATGCAGAAAAGACTGAAAAATGCACTCTTCGCATTTCTAATGGTAAATCCCAAATTGAGAAACGTTATTTCCTTCAATACGGAAAATATAAGCATATAGATAATTGAAATGCGGGTAAGAGGCAAAAGCAGTGTTTTAACAAGCGCGGAAACGACAGCCCCATGTTACTTAGCCTCAGGGTTGGGCACTTAACAAGCTACGCATGAGGCTCGGCGTTACTTACTCATTTTGCAAATTTATTAACAAGGCATCAAAGACGACAAAAATGGTTCGAAAAGTAAAGAAAGTCAATGCTTTTTTGCCGGCAGTGTGCATTGACATGTCCTTTTAAACGAACCACGGCATGGACGACTTTCGCCACTATGCTGGCCAGGATAGAATCGAAACGACAAGCTTCAGTAAAAAAACGAGGAAATTTGTACATAGCACGGTGGACATTTCGAATGTCTCTAATGCGGTCGTCTAGTTTGGCAACATTTTGGAAAAACGTGGGCCATGTTAATTCAACTAGCATTGGCAAAGGAAACCATGCCCTGCTGACTTTCTTAGGAGCAGCGTGAAAGGTCAAACTTATAAAACACCACGTCATTCGGATTGGGGAAGGTTACACGGCATAGCGGTATGGTTTCACTCATTCGCCTTATTGAATTTTGTATTCTTGATTAGTCGGGGCAACCATTGAAATATACGGAATAACGCATGAAATACTAATGAGTCGCTGAGACAGACTAAAGCAATAAAGTCGTAAAAGCAGACGGATGCCACTGTAAGGCTTGGTAGTTGTAAATACAGCAAACTACTCGAAAAACAAAAAAGAAAAAGGAAAAAACAACAAAGCTACACTGAAGTAAACCCTTTCATTCCGCATTCGATGCTTATTTGCGCTTATTTTGCTAGTGGAGCCGCGCCTTGCCATGTATGTTGGTGGTGTTGCCAGAGGGGGTTTTCGGCACACACGCATACACGTATTAGAAAAGGAGCAGCCTGACGTCCTCTATGCTAGGCTGACGTGGCTATTCCAATTTATTTTTCGGTTTGAAAACATGGAAATTATTTTAATACTATACTACCTATCGTTGGCACTGGCCATTAACATAAACCAGACCGATAAAACCGTTAATTTGAAGTGTTGTGTTGACAAGAAGTTAGAAATTAGAGTTTAACATGCAACGGAAACACAAAGAACCCGCACGAGGTTTCATTAGTCCATACATTAGCGGCTACATTAGTCACATGCTTGATAATAGCCTACTTTTACAGTAAAACTATGTATTACTCACCCAAAATGGCTGCGACCATGCCACCTCGCGAGACATCGAGCATGAGTGCATCTTTTTCGTAGTATCGACGGCATCTGCAAAAACATCATTTAGAGATTAAATGTAAATATACAAAGAAAAACAAGTAGAAAATGTTACTTACTGGGGACTGCTGAAGATGTGATCTACAATTGCACTCAAGACTCGTTCTCGTAATGCCACTTTTATCCAGACTAATGTGTGGTTCCGAGGAGGCTCATTATAGTGATGTTGATAGCTACTGCTACTTGATGGATGGCTTTCACTAAAATTTTAGTACTTTTTTTTATTTCAGTATTATGTGGAAGCATTTTTGTCTGTAGGATACAACTTGCCCGTATTCTTCCGGAACGGAATGCTCTGAAGTTAGTTTGACAACGTTCGCAGCTGGACCACAGTTTTTGGCGATGCTATGTAAGAGTGCAAAGGTTGTTCGAACGCCGAAAAGGCCAAGAAGTCGTCGCCGAAGGCCGTCGAGGAGACAATTTTCAACGGAAACTACAAATGGATTCCCAGATTTGCAAAAATTCCAAAAGGGTGACCCGGATTAAGTCTATTTATAAGTGGATCATCTTTTGAAACACTTACCACAGAGGGCTGTGACGACAGGACTTTGGAGTGATATTCTTTTCCGTGCCGCTGACTCGTCCATGATTCGTTTAACATCACGTTTCAGCGCCTGGATGAGCTGGTCTTTACGCAAATCCGCACCTCGGAGCGGCATGTCATCGGCGTCAATGGAAATAACCGAGCCATGCCGTGTTTTTCGTTCCAGGTAACCGCCTTCTGAAGCCTTTCGAACAGGCGGCATCTTCTCCGTCACGGTCGTACTCACCTCGACATGGCTAATTTGACGCCGCGGCAAGAATTGCAGCATTGTACCTCCCCCACTGGAAGATTGGTACGTTTATCGGAATGTAAAGTAAAGCTAATATTAGTCTCGAACAAAAATCACGCTATAATGATACCCTGGGGGAAATACAAACAAACAAAGACCAAGTCTAGTTACAAATGCTTTAACATGGCTGCAAAACACGGGGAGCTATCAGTGTCTCAAGTTGGGCACGCCATTCACGTCCGGAGCAGTCAGAAGTCGATGATAGCAGTGAAAATGGTCTGCAGGAGGGGTTCAATCTTGAAATGTCTTTCGGGATTTCCGTTTGCTGCACGAATTGATAAAAAGTCTGTACTTTGCTATGGATTCTAACAGTCCGATTTTCGATCTCAAATGTAGCCAAACGTTTTATAGAAAAACGGAAGAAAGTTTGAAACTTAACCAACCAAACAAACTCAAAAAAGGGAAACAATTGAAGACTTTTTTAGTTGGAACAAATTAGATGAGGGCCATCCAGTGGCCTCTGTTGGTCGAAAGAAGCGTTGAAGTCCGAAAGCATCAATGACAACTGAAGGGAAATGATGGGCAATAAGAGCGTGCCCTCCGAACGTATTCAAACTACTGCATGCCCTTGAAAGTCGGGTAAGACTACAAAACAAGTAAAGAAAAAAGTTTAAAAACCTTCGAGACTCCAAGATCCGGGTAATAGGTCAGACAGCGTAATTGCTGTTCTCCACGAAGCTTTTTAATCCTTTTAGAAACAAATCTCAGAAAAGAAGAAGCTACCCGACGCGACTTTTAACACGTATTCACAAAAAAGAAAAAGAATTCCAAGTTTTCTTCGACGCAGTTACCGAACAAGTCATCAAAATGTAAGTGCCTTCTTATGTTGACGTTTTTCGTTGTTGTGTTTGGCATGTAAAGAAAAGGTTTCTTTCTTTGTGACTAAACACAATCCTGATTTTATTTGACAGATTTCCTCCAAATTTTGACAAGTAGAAGCTCAAAAAACGCCTAACTTAACTTTCAGCGGGTGTGCCTTCGATGCGTAAAGCACTTTAGCAGACGAAAAATCTGAATTTTTCAACGCGCATGACATTTGTAATGAATAAAAAGAAAAACATTTATTCACGAGGTGTCGGATGTGACTTGAGTAATACCGCTTTCGTTGTTTTTGACAGAAACAAACTACGAAAAAAGCACAAACTTTCACTACTGACTGTTCCTACAAACAAAATTGTGTAATATTGAAGTTTATTTCCTTCAATCAAACCCCATTGAATTGACAAAATGAAACTGTTTCTCACATAATTATATTCTTGCACGCACTTATTGCACCTGCAAATGAGCCATGTGTTTTGTCAAACATTGCTTAAACGTGAGAGAACGTACACATTCACAAAACATAAGGCTGGGAAAGATGACTAAATTGAACAAACTTCGAGAAACATGCATGTCAAAAAAAGTCTAGAGGTCAAGAAAGGCGTTAACTGACGGCTCCATGGTTTTGAACAACAACATTTTTTTCTTGGTTGTAGAAGTTTTTTGTGTTCTTTAGTTTTAATTATCAATGGCAACAGTCAAGCAAGACCATAAATTATTAAAGTAACATGGAGAAACAAAAAAATAAACAAAAAAATGGCAATCTGGTCGGTTGAAAGAAGTCAAGCGAGACAGTAATTTTTGCTCTGCTCACTTTTTAACGCTAACAAAGTTTACATCCGACAGAACGGAGACATTTTTACGCAAGACAATAAATGTACGAATACAAACTGTCATCATACTTCAGATCCTACACTTTTCAAAAGATTATAGTTGGCATTATTAACGAAAGCATGCCGTGCAACACTACAAATAAGAAATAAGATTTATGCCGTCGTTCACGCGTAACTTTTTCTTTAAAGGCCGTTTGTTGTGCCTTTCCTCCGGCCTTTACCATTCACATATATTAGAAGAAATGTATTTGTTAAGAGTCTCATGAAACACGCGGCTAAAAGTATCACGGAGTGAAAACAGTGAAGGTAGATAGACCGTGCATAAAAAAGGTAATCTCCTTCGTCTGGTATTAGCGCAAAAAAAGAAAGAAAACCAAGTTATAGCACTTGACACTATCAGTCGGGACATCTTGCTGCAATCACTGCACTGTCCGCTGAGTCCATTAAAAGAAAGAAAGCATTACCAGCTGTTCGCGGTAGTGATGACGGCATACTCACAGATGGTAGCATTTGCTCCGTCATCTTATGGTCATAAAAGAAGAGACCACAATGATTAGAAAGAGTCTTTTGCCGTTATGAAGTGTTTGTTTTTGCCATTTCGTCTCGCCGTACTTGGAATTCGACGACGACTTTTTGAATCATTCACGGTTTGATAAAGCTTCGCGGTGGCATGGTTTACTTAACTGGCGTAAATAATATTAAAAAGACCAATGAGAATTGAAAAAGGATATTTTGGCTCGCCATTTGTACTCTAAAGAGCCAACTGGTCTTAACAAATAACAAAAATACGAACAATAAAGAATGAAGCCTTCTCATCAATCAGAGAAAGCGCACGTCTTTGTTAATATCAAAAAACATCTTTCTTCTTCGTATTTTCGACTTTGTAAAGGCGGGGTACTGTCATGCCAAAAAGCACTCTAAATCCAACATCACTTTTTACTTTCGAATCCATTTGCGACCATTTTTACGATTTAATGCGAGCCCTTCAGAATCTTAGTCAAAAATTGAAACGTTAATTACATATGTATGCACGCTCGTAAACATAAAAGCTCAAAAACTAACATGTTTCAGCGTTCTAAAGTGCAAGTATTAAATGACGGTGTAGCACAGCCGTTTTTGAAGGGGTTTCTAGATTATTGGTCACTTCGGGGTACGATATGTCAGATTCATGTGCAGAAATGGTTTTTGCTAGACTTTTGCTATTTTTTCTGAACTGGAATTGTCGTTTTCTGCTGAAAGATATCATTACTGTAACAAAAGACACCGCAATCGATAGCATTTGTCAAATTGTGTTTGGCCAGACTTGTTTTATGAAAACAACAACATTTCGGTGGTCCAATTTCCGGCTACAGCTCGATGGAACGACCTCTTCCGCGCAGACGAGTGAGTCGATGTCGCCGATTCGCGCATTTGCAGCGTTAATGCAAACAACATTCGACAAACTAAATTGTATTGGTTGAGGGTGTTGTTTCCGGATATGCGTTGGTGGACGGACTTCATCTTTTCCAAAGTCACATGTCTTTGTTTGGAAAATACTGGACATGCAATGCCTATGCAAATCGTGGGGTTATTGCCTGCTGCAACGCTAATGAAGGTACAACATGACTGGCGACAGGTCCTTCCGTCTCAATTTTCGCAAGCAATAAAAATTTACTACTTTTGCTTAAAAGTGCTTTTTCTCCGCGGAGGTGTGCAATGTCTCACTTTTAATGGCCTTCTATTTTTGTACCAAAATTATGGCAATGTTTTTTGAGAATTTATGCCTATACGTTTGCTTTTGAACTTTGCCGGCTGTCTGCGTTTCACCGTTTCACACGCCTGTGGGGATTCATTGAATCGAAAAAGCGTCATTGTTAGTTGTCCTTTTTCAATCACAAATTTTCACCTTTCCAGTGATAACAAAGCAGACCGGCGACAAAACCACCAATGACTCGCCTGGCCGTGTTTTTGTGGGTACAACGCCAACAGGAATGAGTTGCGCTGTCGAACGTGCGGAAGCACGAGGAGGCGAGTGCAGTTTGTGCGCCGCCACCCGAACGTCCGTTCATTCATTCGGGCCTCTGCTGCATCTCTATGATGTACGTTCTTTCCCATTTCTCTCGCCATCGTCGTCGTGAGCCAGGCCGCCGGCGTTGTAAGTATGTAGTTGCCGCTGGCCGCCACCAGTCCCGTCCTGTCCCCGTCATCTGCCATCCATCGTTCTTTCGCGCTGGGGTGCTAGTCCCATGCCTTTGACCATTCAAAGTCCCTGGCCGGATCAGCTGGTTTCTCCATTCATGAGCACAGGCGCCTGACTGACCGTGTCAAACATTGCTGTTTTTTTGTTATATTTTCCAAACTTTGTCTTTGTCTTCCGACTTTACCTGCTCGTGGCAGTCACGGACAGCAGTGTCTCCGCGTTAACGAGGATATAACTCCTCGTTCCATTGAACTCCTTGACTGCTCATCCGTTCTCCGACCCCAACTACCAGCACTTTTTTCGCGGAATGCTTTTTCATTCGAATCGACGAAATGTCAACAGATTGCTCATGTGACTTCTAATTTTTCAGAGCTTTCGACGCTCGGGGAAACCATGGCCGACGAGATTGATGTCATTGAGAGCGAGGATGATACTGATTCGCTTCCTTCATACAAACCTATACATAAACCCGACCCCATCATTATCAGAGGTGTTGGCCAATTCACAATGTATGTTTTTATATTCCATTCCTTTGAGCACTCATTAATTTCTCATTTTTGCAGCTTTGGCTTAAGCTCTCGATTTGATGCCGAGTTTCCGGCTGCCCTCACAGGCAAACTCGCGCCAGAAGAACTTGAAGAAACCATGCAACGGATCAATTACGTCCTCCAACGTACGATGCACGGTCATGGCCGCTGGCTTCTATGTGGAATCTTATTTTGTTGCTGTACATTTGGCTGTTCTCTCTGGCCTATGATCTGTCTCAATTCAAGGGTAATTTACTTCTACTTTCCCCCACATAGCGCCGCCACTAATAATTTATATTAATTTCAGGCAATAGCAGCCCTCGAGAAAACCCTAGACTATGAGAATCAGCAGCTTTATAATAAGCTTGGTCTACATTGGAGGCTCGCACGACAACAGATTGAAAATGCCGGTACACTCGTCGAGTACGTCCTGGTGCTTGAAAGCATTCCCCTAATGCCGTTAAACATGCCCGAATGACACTACGGCCGACATATTCCGGTGCGAATTATCGCTACTTGCTCTTTGCCTATTCATACGAGTCATCCAGTTCTATGTACATTGATTGTTTCCATCTTCTATACGCCCAAATCAGGTATATTGTTGAGCCTCACAACCTTAGATTGTCAAAATCGATTCTCAATTTATCATTAATCCATTTTCATTTAGCGCCTAGCGGTTCACACGGAACTAATGATTTGTGTTTGCGTTGTAGTTCGCTTTTCACATGCTTTAGTATGTGGGAAAAATGTCACTAATTTTACTAAGTCAACTATTGAAATGAAAGATAAATGAATGTTTTTTTGTTTGCTTATATGTCAAAGAAAAGAGTACTGAAATGGTACTTCTGATACAGATGCAGACAAAAACAACTAAAATTTGACCCATATGACATTAGAATAGTCAAAAAACAAAACAGGATGACACACACAGGATTCGTACATAAAACGCACGCCTTAGTCCACTCGGTTTTGTCAAAAGTCACCTCTAAATGAGTCTAATAAATTGCTTACGGACCCCTGTAATAGTCAAATAACATTTTCAAATTCCACATGTTCTCAAAGTATCAAAACACAAGATTGAAGCATAATAAAGTAACATCATTGCATGTTCCAGGTTAAAAAACCACTAAAATTAACAGTTATTTGCTGGTAACTTGCTAACTACTGATCCAATCACCTTGACATACACATTTTTGGATTCAGCGTGTCTTGGTAGTTTAGAAACACATGTTTAACGCGCCGTAGCATCAGATCTTTACACTTTCCACGGCTAGAAACGTCGAAAATTGACCAAAAATTCCACTTTTTAGCTGGCAAGTATACTAAATATTGATCCAATCACAGTTTGAGTCACGTTTTTAAAATCCTCGTGTTCTTGCGGTTCAGAAACACCTAGTCAAAGTGGTCTAGCTCAAAATTTTTGCACTTACCAGAACCTGATTTTGGCAAAAGTCACCTATAACCCGTTCTGGTAAGTGGCTAAATCACAAACTAGTAGTCCCAGTGCAGTTTTAAAGGTATTTTTTAATTATACATGCTCTCGAAGTGTCAAAACAGTTGATTGAAACATAATAAACTGGCATCATTGCATGTTCCAGGTTAAAAAACCACTAAAATTACCAGTTATTTGCTGGTAACTTGCTAACTACGGATCCAGTCACCTTGACATACACATTTTTGGATTCAGCGTGTCCTGGCGGTTCAGAAACTCATGTTCAACGCGCCGTAGCATCACATCTTTACACTTTCCACGGCTAGAAACGTCGAAAATTGACCAAAAATTCCACTTTTTAGCTGGCAAGTATACTAAATATTGATCCAATCACAGTTTGAGTCACGTTTTTAAAATCCTCGTGTTCTTGCGGTTCAGAAACACCTAGTCAAAGTGGTCTAGCTCAAAATTTTTGCACTTACCAGAACCTGATTTTGGCAAAAGTCACCTATAACCCGTTCTGGTAAGTGGCTAAATCACAAACTAGTAGTCCCAGTGCTGTTTTGAAGGTATTTTTTAACTCTACATGCTCTCGAAGTGTCAAAACACTTGATTGAAGCATAATAAACTGGCATCATTGCATGTTCCAGGTTAAAAAACCACTAAAATTACCAGTTATTTGCTGGTAACTTGCTAACTACTGATCCAGTCACCTTGACATACACATTTTTGGATTCAGCGTGTCCTGGTAGTTCAGAAACACATGTTTAACGCGCCGTAGCATCAGATCTTTACACTTTCCACGGCTAGAAACGTCGAAAATTGACCAAAAATTCCACTTTTTAGCTGGCAAGTATACTAAATATTGATCCAATCACAATTTGAGTCACGTTTTTGAAATCCTTGTGTTCTTAATTAAACCTACGTCTCCCCACGTCCCGCCATGCCCTTGGGGTTTTGCGCAAGTTCAAATTCAAGCAACAAATCAAAAGCTAAAAAGTGTCGTGCGGGGGCCCGGTTCAGAGGTAAAAATGTGCTCGGCTTCCTGACGGCACGACATGGATTTGCCATCGGGATATCGTAACCTGAAGGCAGGATTACACAGCACTGTAAAAAAACTGTAAAAAAAAAGCGGAGCCTATTATGTAAATATGAGTACGCATGACAGTCCGAAAACTCAACTTTATCAAAAAATTGGCAGAATACTTTTACAAAATTCCAAGGTGGTCAGAACTTCACGACGAGTTCAAAAATCGCCATGTCATCGCTGTATCGTTTATAATGATTTTTCACATGCTGATAACTCAAAGAGGAAAGACGGATGTGGGCCGCCGAAGGCGGCCCTGATCCTTCCTATTTCAAACCTTTTGTATTGTGACTTTTTATTCCTCTGTGACTTACTATGCTTGGAAACTTATATGCAGGGAAACGCGCGAAGCGCCCCCAGCGGAGCTGCCAGCCCCAAAGGGCCGGGTTGTGTCCCCAGTAAAAATTGGCCTGCAGTACTCGAGGGGTGGTTGCTTTGTCGCTACGGGCGTTAGATACGGATGTTTGGATAATCTACACGTTGCGCCGTAAGGGGCATCTGTGCCACGTTTCCAGGATACCACTTAATTCCAAAGCCTTATTTATGATAATGGCAAACGTAGTAACACGAAACACAAAACTTAATGATCGAAACTGTTTACTAAAGTTGTTATTGCTAATAAATGTTAAAATTGCAGTGAAATAAAAATGAAAAGTTTAGTTTTTGAGTTTGCCGCAGTTTGGCAAAGTGTGTCGAGTGACAAAAGCAAAACAGATTCAGTGGGAAAACTACGTCCTCACTGTGGTTTATCACAGCACATATTTATTGTAACAATTTGCACAGAAACATATCACTTTTGTTTATGAAAAAGTCAAAAATAGTCTGCACACGTGTTTTGAGTAAGAAAAACTAATTTTGCCCAAAGTAAAAGCTTATTTTTGCAAGAAGTATTTCGGATTTCTTTTGCAAAATGCGCCTCCTACAGGCTGCATCCGTTTGTTGCGCACGTCCACTTTCAGCCGGCTGCTTCACTTCTTTCGTTCTTCAAATATCCGCTCCCAGATGGCTCCCGCACGCCCTCGAGCTCTTTTAGATGTGCAGATGCAGCCCGATGGCACATGTAAGCTGCTGGTCAAAGTCGACAAGTCGCTTCGCTCGGATGCTTTGACGGCGACTTTGGAGGACTCGAACAATCCGCGTTGTTTGCTCGTCACTTTGACTTACGCCATCTTCGTCGACGAACTCCTAACCCATCAAGTTCGCTTTCCGGGGATGCGTTTGAAGTATAACCGGACCAGCTACGACAACAAGTCGTTCAATAAGTATGACTCGATCGATGTCGAGGTTCTGGCCGATCCTAGCGCTAGACAGTTCCCTGATTTGCCAGTTTTCGGAAATGCCAAGCTGACTTCCTTTCCTCTGCTTTGCAATACTTGCCAGGCTGTGCTCGCCGATGCCCGTCCCGAGTATTCCATCCAGTTGGAAGACAGTGAAGCTCTGATGGAAGCCGCTTCGGGATGCTGCAGTCATTCTCATGGGACCGAGGCCGAACACGGCGAATCCAGCGAGCCGGCTGCCAAGAAGCGTAAAACTGGTCCGTGCCCGGTTCGGAAGTTCATCGAGATTGATGATGGGTGTCCAGTTTTGGGGGAAGAGGTCAGTTTTTTCACTTAAATTTTCAGTTTTAGGCAAAATAGAAACTTACAGTACCTCAACCCGAACACCATCACCCTCGACGGCTCCATTATCTCTTGCATCGTCTGCAAGACTGCCATCGGCCGCAAGCGTGGTCTCACAGGACAGTATGAATTCGAGCCATTGTTGGCTGATTTCAATGGCGGCAAGATCTTGGCCATGTAAGCTTTACTTTCACTTTTTTAGTTGAATTTTATATATAAAATTCCGCCCTTTCAAGGTATTCCTCCGATATCCACTACTTCTACACCCGTCTGGCCGACCCCGATCCAGTTTCCTACCGAACCATGGCTGATTATGCTGGAGAGCCTCGAATCCTGTCCTGCTTGCCCGACTTCCGAAAATCCGCCATCATCGATGAAACTGTCGACACTGTGAAGACGGCCATTACGGCTCTTTGCTTGATGTACAGTTTCCAGCCAATGTAAGTTTTGCATACTGTATTTCGACTTTTCATCAATAAAGTTTGTCTTTCAGTGACGAAACCTTCGGAACGAAGATCCACTTCCCTGATGCCATCATCGAACGCCTCAAGAGAATTCTTTCCGGAGATGACGCCAGATTCAAATGTTTCAACGTCAATCTCGTTCATTGGGAGATCGGAATTATCCCGATGATTTAATTTTGATCAAATTTTTGGACGTTTTTGTCGAGTTTTTTTGTTTTTGTTGGTAAAATAATCTGAATCGAAAATTGACCAAAAATTCCACTTTTTAGCTGGCAAGTATACTAAATATTGATCCAATCACAATTTGAGTCACGTTTTTGAAATCCTTGTGTTCTTGCGGTTCAGGAACACCTAATCAAAGTGGTCTAGCTCAAAATTTTTGCACTTACCAGAACCTGATTTTGGCAAAAGTAACTATAATCCGTTCTGATAAGTCGCTAACTCAAAAACTACTGATCCCAGTGCACTTTCAAACGTATTTTCAGGTTTCACGTCTTTTAGAAACGTTAAAACAGTTGATTGAAGCATAATAAACTGGCATCATTGCATGTTCCAGGTTAAAAAACCACTAAAATTACCAGTTATTTGCTGGTAACTTGCTAACTACGGATCCAGTCACCTTGACATACACATTTTTGGATTCAGCGTGTCCTGGCGGTTCAGAAACTCATGTTCAACGCTCCGTAGCATCACATCTTTACACTTTCCACGGCTAGAAACGTCGAAAATTGACCAAAAATTCCACTTTTTAGCTGGCAAGTATACTAAATATTGATCCAATCACAATTTGAGTCACGTTTTTGAAATCCTTGTGTTATTGCAGTTCAGGAACACCTAATCAAAGTGGTCTAGCTCAAAATTTTTGCACTTACCAGAACCTGATTTTGGCAAAAGTCACCTATAATCCGTTCTGGTAAGTGGCTAAATCACAAACTAGTAGTCCCAGTGCAGTTTTAAAGGTATTTTTTAATTATACATGCTCTCGAAGTGTCAAAACAGTTGATTGAAGCATAATAAACTGGCATCATTGCATGTTCCAGGTTAAAAAACCACTAAAATTACCAGTTATTTGCTGGTAACTTGCTAACTACGGATCCAGTCACCTTGACATACACATTTTTGGATTCAGCGTGTCCTGGCGGTTCAGAAACTCATGTTCAACGCGCCGTAGCATCACATCTTTACACTTTCCACGGCTAGAAACGTCGAAAATTGACCAAAAATTCCACTTTTTAGCTGGCAAGTATACTAAATATTGATCCAATCACAATTTGAGTCAAGTTTTTGAAATCCTTGTGTTCTTGCGGTTCAGGAACACCTAATCAAAGTGGTCTAGCTCAAAATTTTTGCACTTACCAGAACCTGATTTTGGCAAAAGTCACCTATAATCCGTTCTGGTAAGTGGCTAAATCACAAACTAGTAGTCCCAGTGCAGTTTTGAAGGTATTTTTTAATTATACATGCTCTCGAAGTGTCAAAACAGTTGATTGAAGCATAATAAACTGGCATCATTGCATGTTCCAGGTTAAAAAACCACTAAAATTACCAGTTATTTGCTGGTAACTTGCTAACTACTGATCCAGTCACCTTGACATACACATTTTTGGATTCAGCGTGTCCTGGTAGTTTAGAAACACATGTTCAACGCGCCGTAGCATCACATCTTTACACTTTCCACGGCTAGAAACGTCGAAAATTGACCAAAAATTCCACTTTTTAGCTGGCAAGTATACTAAATATTGATCCAATCACAATTTGTGTCAAGTTTTTGAAATCCTTGTGTTCTTGCGGTTCAGGAACACCTAATCAAAGTGGTCTAGCTCAAAATTTTTGCACTTACCAGAACCTGATTTTGGCAAAAGTCACCTATAATCCGTTCTGGTAAGTGGCTAAATCACAAACTAGTAGTCCCAGTGCAGTTTTGAAGGTATTTTTTAATTATACATGCTCTCGAAGTGTCAAAACAGTTGATTGAAGCATAATAAACTGGCATCATTGCATGTTCCAGGTTAAAAAACCACTAAAATTACCAGTTATTTGCTGGTAACTTGCTAACTACTGATCCAGTCACCTTGACATACACATTTTTGGATTCAGCGTGTCCTGGTAGTTTAGAAACACATATTCAACGCGCCGTAGCATCACATCTTTACACTTTCCACGGCTAGAAACGTCGAAAATTGACCAAAAATTCCACTTTTTAGCTGGCAAGTATACTAAATATTGATCCAATCACAATTTGAGTCACGTTTTTGAAATCCTTGTGTTCTTGCGGTTCAGGAACACCTAATCAAAGTGGTCTAGCTCAAAATTTTTGCACTTTCCAGAACCTGATTTTGGCAAAAGTCACCTATGATCCGTTCTGGTAAGTGACTAAATCACAAACTAGTAGTCCCAGTGCAGTTTTAAAGGTATTTTTTAATTATACATGCTCTCGAAGTGTCAAAACAGTTGATTGAAGCATAATAAACTGGCATCATTGCATGTTCCAGGTTAAAAAACCACTAAAATTACCAGTTATTTGCTGGTAACTTGCTAACTACTGATCCAGTCACCTTGACATACACATTTTTGGATTCAGCGTGTCCTGGTAGCTTAGAAACACATATTCAACGCGCCGTAGCAGCACATCTTTACACTTTCCACGGCTAGAAACGTCGAAAATTGACCAAAAATTCCACTTTTTAGCTGGCAAGTATACTAAATATTGATCCAATCACAATTTGAGTCACGTTTTTGAAATCCTTGTGTTCTTGCGGTTCAGGAACACCTAATCAAAGTGGTCTAGCTCAAAATTTTTGCACTTACCAGAACCTGATTTTGGCAAAAGTCACCTATGATCCGTTCTGGTAAGTGACTAAATCACAAACTAGTAGTCCCAGTGCAGTTTTAAAGGTATTTTTTAATTATACATGCTCTCGAAGTGTCAAAACAGTTGATTGAAGCATAATAAACTGGCATCATTGCATGTTCCAGGTTAAAAAACCACTAAAATTACCAGTTATTTGCTGGTAACTTGCTAACTACTGATCCAGTCACCTTGACATACACATTTTTGGATTCAGCGTGTCATGGTAGTTTAGAAACACATGTTCAACGCGCCGTAGCATCACATCTTTACACTTTCCACGGCTAGAAACGTCGAAAATTGACCAAAAATTCCACTTTTTAGCTGGCAAGTATACTAAATATTGATCCAATCACAATTTGAGTCACGTTTTTGAAATCCTTGTGTTCTTGCGGTTCAGGAACACCTAATCAAAGTGGTCTAGCTCAAAATTTTTGCACTTACCAGAACCTGATTTTGGCAAAAGTCACCTATAATCCGTTCTGGTAAGTGGCTAAATCACAAACTAGTAGTCCCAGTGCAGTTTTGAAGGTATTTTTTAATTATACATGCTCTCGAAGTGTCAAAACAGTTGATTGAAGCATAATAAACTGGCATCATTGCATGTTCCAGGTTAAAAAACCACTAAAATTACCAGTTATTTGCTGGTAACTTGCTAACTACTGATCCAGTCACCTTGACATACACATTTTTGGATTCAGCGTGTCCTGGTAGTTTAGAAACACATATTCAACGCGCCGTAGCATCACATCTTTACACTTTCCACGGCTAGAAACGTCGAAAATTGACCAAAAATTCCACTTTTTAGCTGGCAAGTATACTAAATATTGATCCAATCACAATTTGAGTCACGTTTTTGAAATCCTTGTGTTCTTGCGGTTCAGGAACACCTAATCAAAGTGGTCTAGCTCAAAATTTTTGCACTTTCCAGAACCTGATTTTGGCAAAAGTCACCTATGATCCGTTCTGGTAAGTGACTAAATCACAAACTAGTAGTCCCAGTGCAGTTTTAAAGGTATTTTTTAATTATACATGCTCTCGAAGTGTCAAAACAGTTGATTGAAGCATAATAAACTGGCATCATTGCATGTTCCAGGTTAAAAAACCACTAAAATTACCAGTTATTTGCTGGTAACTTGCTAACTACTGATCCAGTCACCTTGACATACACATTTTTGGATTCAGCGTGTCCTGGTAGTTTAAAAACACATGTTCAACGCGCCGTAGCATCACATCTTTACACTTTCCACGGCTAGAAACGTCGAAAATTGACCAAAAATTTCACTTTTTAGCTGGCAAGTATACTAAATATTGATCCAATCACAATTTGAGTCACGTTTTTGAAATCCTTGTGTTCTTGCGGTTCAGGAACACCTAATCAAAGTGGTCTAGCTCAAAATTTTTGCACTTACCAGAACCTGATTTTGGCAAAAGTCACCTATGATCCGTTCTGGTAAGTGACTAAATCACAAACTAGTAGTCCCAGTGCAGTTTTAAAGGTATTTTTTAATTATACATGCTCTCGAAGTGTCAAAACAGTTGATTGAAGCATAATAAACTGGCATCATTGCATGTTCCAGGTTAAAAAACCACTAAAATTACCAGTTATTTGCTGGTAACTTGCTAACTACTGATCCAGTCACCTTGACATACACATTTTTGGATTCAGCGTGTCATGGTAGTTTAGAAACACATGTTCAACGCGCCGTAGCATCACATCTTTACACTTTCCACGGCTAGAAACGTCGAAAATTGACCAAAAATTCCACTTTTTAGCTGGCAAGTATACTAAATATTGATCCAATCACAATTTGAGTCACGTTTTTGAAATCCTTGTGTTCTTGCGATTCAGGAACACCTAATCAAAGTGGTCTAGCTCAAAATTTTTGCACTTACCAGAACCTGATTTTGGCAAAAGTCACCTATAATCCGTTCTGGTAAGTGGCTAAATCACAAACTAGTAGTCCCAGTGCAGTTTTAAAGGTATTTTTTAATTATACATGCTCTCGAAGTGTCAAAACAGTTGATTGAAGCATAATAAACTGGCATCATTGCATGTTCCAGGTTAAAAAACCACTAAAATTACCAGTTATTTGCTGGTAACTTGCTAACTACTGATCCAGTCACCTTGACATACACATTTTTGGATTCAGCGTGTCCTGGTAGCTTAGAAACACATATTCAACGCGCCGTAGCAGCACATCTTTACACTTTCCACGGCTAGAAACGTCGAAAATTGACCAAAAATTCCACTTTTTAGCTGGCAAGTATACTAAATATTGATCCAATCACAATTTGAGTCACGTTTTTGAAATCCTTGTGTTCTTGCGGTTCAGGAACACCTAATCAAAGTGGTCTAGCTCAAAATTTTTGCACTTACCAGAACCTGATTTTGGCAAAAGTCACCTATAATCCGTTCTGGTAAGTGGCTAAATCACAAACTAGTAGTCCCAGTGCAGTTTTGAAGGTATTTTTTAATTATACATGCTCTCGAAGTGTCAAAACACTTGATTGAAGCATAATAAACTGGCATCATTGCATGTTCCAGGTTAAAAAACCACTAAAATTACCAGTTATTTGCTGGTAACTTGCTAACTACTGATCCAGTCACCTTGACATACACATTTTTGGATTCAGCGTGTCCTGGTAGTTTAGAAACACATATTCAACGCGCCGTAGCATCACATCTTTACACTTTCCACGGCTAGAAACGTCGAAAATTGACCAAAAATTCCACTTTTTAGCTGGCAAGTATACTAAATATTGATCCAATCACAATTTGAGTCACGTTTTTGAAATCCTTGTGTTCTTGCGGTTCAGGAACACCTAATCAAAGTGGTCTAGCTCAAAATTTTTGCACTTACCAGAACCTGATTTTGGCAAAAGTCACCTATGATCCGTTCTGGTAAGTGGCTAAATCACAAACTAGTAGTCCCAGTGCAGTTTTAAAGGTATTTTTTAATTATACATGCTCTCGAAGTGTCAAAACAGTTGATTGAAGCATAATAAACTGGCATCATTGCATGTTCCAGGTTAAAAAACCACTAAAATTACCAGTTATTTGCTGGTAACTTGCTAACTACTGATCCAGTCACCTTGACATACACATTTTTGGATTCAGCGTGTCCTGGTAGTTTAGAAACACATATTCAACGCGCCGTAGCAGCACATCTTTACACTTTCCACGGCTAGAAACGTCGAAAATTGACCAAAAATTCCACTTTTTAGCTGGCAAGTATACTAAATATTGATCCAATCACAATTTGAGTCACGTTTTTGAAATCCTTGTGTTCTTGCGGTTCAGGAACACTTAATCAAAGTGGTCTAGCTCAAAATTTTTGCACTTTCCAGAACCTGATTTTGGCAAAAGTCACCTATGATCCGTTCTGGTAAGTGACTAAATCACAAACTAGTAGTCCCAGTGCAGTTTTAAAGGTATTTTTTAATTATACATGCTCTCGAAGTGTCAAAACAGTTGATTGAAGCATAATAAACTGGCATCATTGCATGTTCCAGGTTAAAAAACCACTAAAATTACCAGTTATTTGCTGGTAACTTGCTAACTACTGATCCAGTCACCTTGACATACACATTTTTGGATTCAGCGTGTCCTGGTAGTTTAAAAACACATGTTCAACGCGCCGTAGCATCACATCTTTACACTTTCCACGGCTAGAAACGTCGAAAATTGACCAAAAATTTCACTTTTTAGCTGGCAAGTATACTAAATATTGATCCAATCACAATTTGAGTCACGTTTTTGAAATCCTTGTGTTCTTGCGGTTCAGGAACACCTAATCAAAGTGGTCTAGCTCAAAATTTTTGCACTTACCAGAACCTGATTTTGGCAAAAGTCACCTATAATCCGTTCTGGTAAGTGGCTAAATCACAAACTAGTAGTCCCAGTGCAGTTTTAAAGGTATTTTTTAATTATACATGCTCTCGAAGTGTCAAAACAGTTGATTGAAGCATAATAAACTGGCATCATTGCATGTTCCAGGTTAAAAAACCACTAAAATTACCAGTTATTTGCTGGTAACTTGCTAACTACTGATCCAGTCACCTTGACATACACATTTTTGGATTCAGCGTGTCCTGGTAGTTTAGAAACACATATTCAACGCGCCGTAGCAGCACATCTTTACACTTTCCACGGCTAGAAACGTCGAAAATTGACCAAAAATTCCACTTTTTAGCTGGCAAGTATACTAAATATTGATCCAATCACAATTTGAGTCACGTTTTTGAAATCCTTGTGTTCTTGCGGTTCAGGAACACCTAATCAAAGTGGTCTAGCTCAAAATTTTTGCACTTACCAGAACCTGATTTTGGCAAAAGTCACCTATAATCCGTTCTGGTAAGTGGCTAAATCACAAACTAGTAGTCCCAGTGCTGTTTTGAAGGTATTTTTTAACTCTACATGCTCTCGAAGTGTCAAAACACTTGATTGAAGCATAATAAACTGGCATCATTGCATGTTCCAGGTTAAAAAAACCACTAAAATTAACAGTTTTTTGCTGGTAACTTGCTAACTACTGATCTATTTTCCTTGACATACACATTTTTGGATTCAGCGTGTCCTGGTGGTTCAGAAACTCATGTTCAACGCACCGTAGCGTCAGATTTTTACACCTTCCAGCGCTAAAACACTAAAAATTGACCAAAAGTAATTTTTGGCATTCCTGCGAATATCTTTTGTTAACCAGCTCATTCAAGTACTTTACCTCTTTATTATTATAAAAGGCAGTTTTGCAAAAATGAAAAAAGTATATAAACCCGCAAACAGCCAACAGTAAATATTTTGTAAAACTTTTTAAAAACGCGTTACACTGGAATCTATTGCGTACGAAGGTATCTATCTGAGTGTAACGAGAAAAATAATTTCGAGTAAAAATGTGAAAACCAGGGTGATTTAGTTAACCCCGATGGACGGCGGTAGATTCAAAACGGCAAGTAAATTTTGGACGTCGTGGTCATCAGGGCGAATGTTAGCCGCGGCCTTCGCATCAGCTAAGGCTTTGACTACGTTTTGGCCGTCGAAGAAACAACGGGCGCGACACAAGTGCAGTTCGAACCGATTGTCGTCGGTGTCTGCGACTTTTAGACCTTGTGTTGCGTAGTTGAGGGCATCCAGAAGCTCATTGTTGCGACGCTTTATGTTGGCAATGCTGACCAAGATTTGGACTTTGAAATGACGAAGTTGCGGTCGAATTACGGCCAAACGGGCCAAGTCGGCGGGGTTTGTGATAACAGGGTTGCTTTGAGGGCGGTGATTCTCGCTGTCGATACGGTCATTCAGGAGTTCGGAGCACTTCTCGAGAGCGTATTCAAGACGATGGAGAGCATCTCGAGGGTTTTTGCGACGGAAAAGGATATTGGCATCATCGACGAGTTTGCGAACAAGAACGAGGACGAGTTCTGGGTCTGATTCAACGGCAATACGCCAGGTCAATGTGCGGAGGCGGGCACCTCGACGGAGGAAAACTTCGACAGCGAGGTGATTACCGTGTCTGATTGCGACTTCGACAGCGCGAAGATCTACAACAATAACTTTGATTAACGTTATTTTACAGACGGAAAAGTTACCTTCATTGTTTTTGTCTTCAAGTGACAGACCGCTTTCAAGAAGTCGATCTGTCAGACACTTGTTGGTGTACTGAGCAAGCAGATGGATCAATCCATTGCCATTTTCGTCCTTAACCGTGAGATCGCAGCCGTTATCGATAAGAAGTGCTGCCGTAGATGCGTGGCGACAGATTATGGTATGCATGATGGCGGTGAGGCCTTTGTTGTCACGGATGTTCATATCGGCACCTACAATGTAGACTGTTGCGTTTTAAACTCATTTTGAAATGAAAACAAACCTCGATTAATCAACAGATCGACCAGACCAACATGTCCATGCCTAGCAGCAACCATCAATGGGGTCCAGCCTTCTTCATCGGTTCGGTCATTATTCAAATCAATCTGGGCACTGTTAAGAACGTTGACACACAGATCCCAGGAACCACTTTCAATGGAGCACATGATGGCGGATTTACCTTGCCAGGATTGGGTTGTAGATAAAGTTGCACCTCTGAAAATAAAGTAATTATTAGTTCGAACTTTGTCATTATTAATGGCAACCTACCTGGACAAAAGAAACTGAACAGTTTCAGACTGCCCGTTCGCACAGGCAACACACATCGCCGTCGAAGTGTCAGTGATAGCGTCGGTACAGTCGAGAAGGAACTCGCAGATCTGCACACATCCACGACTAGCTGCGGCTTCGAAAGCAAGCTTCAGGTCGTCGACTCGGCTGGCACGCTTCTCCTTCGCATCACGCTCGGCAGTCCAATTCGTTTCAAGCAAGTAGCTCATCAAAGCGACTGAGTTGGTATGCGCAGCGTGAATCAGAACGCTGGAACCATTGTGATCGCGAGCATCCAACTTAGCTCCGTTATCACGAAGTAGACGGACCGCGTTGACGTTGGCCTTCTGAACAGCTAGAATCAATGGTGTGAAACCATTGATCGGGTTGGCGTAGTTGACATCGGCATTGAATTGCAGCAACAACGTGATCATAGCCAGATTACCAGCCTTTGCAAAGGCACCTAGCAAGCTGGTACCATCAGGGAAGACAGCGTTGGGGTCGGCACCAGCGAGAAGAAGCAGCTTGGACACTTTGGAGTTGGCGTAGTACACATTGCGTTCGTATAGTAACGCCGTTCGAATGTTTTCGGCATTACCTGCGGCATGTTGAATCCATTCGATGTGGCAGTCCTTTCCACAAGGCAGATCGGTAGCCATACCAGGTTGCATGTACTTGAAGGGGTTAGCCTTAAGAAGGTGGTGTCCCAACTCAAAGAGTCCTTCTGGGTTCTGATTTCCATTGCGGACAAGAGTCAAAGCGTGTAGAATGTGACCATGGCGAATGTCAATGGCATATTCGGTGGTATCGCTGACTCGAAGGACCCATTCACGGAAAGTGGAGTGGATAGGGACGTAAGTGCCGTTGGATAGCTTCACGATCAGAGGTGATAGGAGGGTTAAGCTGAAACATATTTTTTACTTCAAAAATGTGAGAAAAAATGTTGTACTTACCATTCAGTGAGCTCTTTCTCGGTCATCAATGGCGTCTGGCGTCCAGCATTAAGAATAGTCAAAAGCTCGGCAAAGTTTGGCGGTTTCAAAGTGGCGACACAGACGCTGATAATCGGTGCAGCGCGATAGAATGCGTTCAGCGACCTTAAAAAAGTTAAAATTACTTCAGCTCTTGTACTGTAAAAGAATCCTCACTTGAAGTTCAAATTGAAGTGAAGCAAGTACAACTGCGACAAATCCGACGGAAGCAAGCTCAAACTGGACGAGTGCAAGTTGATACGGTTCTGTTCGATGAGATCCAGCAACAGATGAACAAACAACTGATTACCTCGAGCACGATTGACAAAGTCATCAATGACATCGAGAACCGAATCGGAAGCGCAACATCCACGGATTCGTTGTTCCAATTGCGGACTGATAGTCATACGGTAGTCGACAACGATGCGGCTGTCACGAACGACGCGTTGATCGAGTTCAGCGTCGTCAATGCTAATGGTTCGAACATCTAGGCCATTGAGTGGTGGATACATGGAGGTGCTGAGGATGAATCGGAACCACGGAGGCAATTGGGCTGCGGTAGCACTCAACATCCAGGCCAGGGATTCACCACTCTCATTGCGATGGAAGTCGGCTTCGTCAATCGCGTCAACAACGACGATCACACACTCATCTTCGGCCATGACAACACGAGCAAGTGGTTCTGTGATGAGCTTATGGAAAAGTTCAGTCGGCTCCATCGCGACGCTGGCTTGTTCTTCGGTCATGAGTGTGTACAAATCGGTGTTCTCCTTGATAATGTCAGCATACGATGACATCAATGGCGAGATGCACATGTGAGCAGCGATATTTCGCACGAATTCAGGGATCGTACATGTAGCAGCTGACGATAGACGGCAGTTATGGTACGCGACGATGCGATTTGCCACAACACGAAGCCACTCGTAATTCCGTGAGCTCAACGTAGAATTCAAAGACATCTGGGAACCGACTACGATCCCTGAATCTACGGTATCTCCATTGACACCCTTTTGGACGAAGAAGGGCGATTGTAAGATCAGCTGCCGCATGATGGCTGTTTTCCCGCTTCCATTGACACCTCGAATCAATGTAAATGGCGCATGCTCAATGATAACTGTCTGATACAGCTCTTTGAAGACCCATTCACGCCCGAGGAAAGCAGTCTCCGCTTCGCCGTCGACAATAACATCATTGAGGGTGAAGAGCGGCACGACCTTCTGAAACAGAATACTATCACCATGCGTCCTTTGACCCCTCCATCGTTACGAGTTCATTAGCGTTATAAAAAACTGCTTACCGAAACGGAGGGACGAGTAGGCAGTGTTGTTGCCGGGTAGTTGTTTTCCGGAACCAGCGATGGCGCCAAGCTTTTCAAACTGGGATGATGAAACAGGCCATTGAGTTGATACGTTGGACGAAGAGAAGTTCGATCAGCTTGACGCATCGATCCACCAACAGATGAAGCTGATCGCATCGATGTGCGGTAGTGTGTATTGACCAGCGAGATCGTCGATTGTGTTGGCGAGACGAAGGATTCATCTCCGACGGCAATTCGGCGGTCTGAAATAGAACAATTATACATACCTCGATTTCCGTCTTTAAAAAACTTTGGTCAGTCTAAGTTATTTCATATGATTAAGTTAACAAGAAAAATGAATGCGTCCGAAGATAGTTTAAAATTTCTATTGTGAATTAAAGTGCTTTCTCACCCCTGCGTTCGCGACGCTTTTCAATATACCGACGAATAGGGCCAGCGACACAAAGCATAATTTACTTAGATTTTTAGGGAACTATACAACCTATAAATAAGTAAACTTTGTATACTTCCCTATCAACATACCATTATTATTATAGTAGTTAAATGGTATGTTGATAGGGAAGTATACAAACTATAAATAAGTAAACTGCTTGACCCGACCAATACCAACTTGTTTAAAGAAAACAAGATAGTTTTAGCTAACTAAGAAGATTACGTTTGATCGCGGAAGCGAAGCGTTCAATTCGATAAGATCAAATTTGAGATAATGGTTGAATCAGCAGCAAAAAGACGCTTGAATGTTGAACGAATGAATATTTTGTAACAACCCAAATTTTGAAATCAAAACCTGAACGCAAACCCAATTTAGACAGAAAAATAAGGTAAGGTCAAGCAGTCACCATGTCATCAACAGACACTGAAGAAGCCTAATGACTGGCACCCAGACTATCAATGGGCGGTCACCAGGTCTGATCTACCTTTGCCCGCCAATTTTTTACACTTTTTTTGGTTTCATTAGTTTTGCAACTTTCCCATGCCACTTTTTTTTCTAATGCCAACATGATTTTAACGACTGCCACAGTATGTAACACAGTTTTCTGATCACTTATGGACAGTTTAAATGTACAAGACCCCTCGTCAAAAAAGTAGCATCGCCATAGCCGCCCAAATGGAGTAACAGTGCCTTGGGAAAAAGTAAATTCGTTAGCATTCCAAGTCGGTTAGGTCATCATGCATCCGAGACAAATTTGCTTTTGCGTTCGTTCCGGCTCGACCCGATTTGCTTCCAGTAAAAGAGCCTCAGGGCAAACTTTGCCGACGACAAGGCAGATTTATTTTTGTCCAAATTAGAGTATATCTCAATGCGGTCATTCAATAAGCACTGCGCCTAATGTATTCCGACTTTGTAAGGCAAGGCAGAGAACAACTTTGTTGTATCGTCATCGTTATGCTTCCAGTAATCGAAATTTCAAATGACACCACAGTGCATAAAAATGCAAATGTTTAGCAGCCATTTGTGTTGCCGTGTAAAGACAACGGCAACAAAAGCACATTGGGATAAATTGTTTTTTTCTTTGGTCGTCAAAGACACGATTCTCCCCTTTGCGTGTCTTCGTACTATACTTCGGTAGACTCTACTTTCAACTCTATACCCCTGTGCCCTACTCCAGAAGTCAACTTTTTCAACAAAACGAAAAACGACTCAAAACGCCCTGCGAAAACGTTAACGGATGACTTTTTGGTTGATGGTAAAGGGTGGCAGCGCCAATCCTCTACGGGACACTAAATTCAATGCCGAAAAAGTTTTTGGAGACCTCAGCACTGCATTGAGCTCCTATTTTAGGTCACCAAAAGATCCGAAAACAATTATACGATTTTGTATGAATGGAAGTTATAAAACGGGGCAGGGAAGTCATCAAAAACAAACCTGGTTGCCATCGCGCGTCATAAATTTCTCCGGATGGAGCATAGGAAGTGTTTGGAAGAAACAAAAACTGCTGCTGGCGAGTTGATTGGGTTGGCGGAGGTGGTGGTGGTGCCGTTGGAGGATGAGGTGAAGACGAGGAAGACATTAAGTTTTTCATGTGCTCATGTATAATGAACTCTGCTTCCCTCGCGGGCGGCGGATTCTGAAAAAAAAACAGTTGAAATAGATTCTGCCTTCTTGTGAGAAAGTACAACAAGTTGTCAAATCAAAATGGCTAATAAAAAAGGAAGTGCTAACTGAGTGGCCGCGTCTCGCTTTGATTGCATACGCTCAATTTACGACGATTTGGCACCAATTTAAAATGGTCGTTCAGTTTACGCCATTATGCCATAAAAACAAATATGCTGTAAGTAAAATAGGCTTACAAAGACGGGCAAAGGCGGCCGATGGGAACGATTGCTAAGACGGCAACTGCCTCCAGGTTGGGAAACGGCGTCAGGCGGGAATCCGTAAATAAGAGACATATTGTCGATGTCGCGACGGTGATCGAAATCGCCAGTGGCTCGCGACGACCCTGATGTGCTTGATGGCGTGTCATTCGATGAAGCTGTTGCCGTGGCGGTGAACGAGCTTTCAGGTCGACTCGGATTTGCCGACGACACAGATGGTCTTTCGAAGTTCCAACTTGTGGCTTCTTCGCCGCGGCCCATCGCTGAAAAATAGCAATTTTTTAGTAATGGCACTTGTCTGTTTGAAATTTGACACTTTGAAAGAAAGTGTGATTGGATGGGATCGTAAAGCTCACCTTTACGACTACGACTTAGCCGAGGAGTAGCGGGTAGTCGAAAAAATCTCCCTTTAAACGGGTTTATCTGCCGAAGCGACCTGCGCAGCGTGCCAAAGCCATTGAAACTGCCAGAATCTGCGTCTGTAGCCATGACTGCACGACTTCAGAGGAAGACGGCTACCTATCTATGACGACTAATAGGTGCAATCTTGATAACTTCCTGTAATAAAGTTAATATTAATTGTATTGCCTTGGCTTGGCTTGACACGTCGACACCCACGTCAAATGGCCACGCCCGAGGGGTAGAATAGTACGATCAGACAAGCGTTTTCACACTAGTCTTCATTTTTTGACTCTTTTCAAAAATAGCCTCAAGAAAGACCCCATAAAATGGTACACTGATCTAATGAGAAAAGAAAGAGCAAACGCGAGGGCGAGAAGAAAAGGGAAGGGCAAAACACATAATGCCTTTCATGACTTGATAATACAAAAATTTAGCGCTATAGTTAGAGAAAAAAGTTAACGAACGACGTAATGAGGGACAAGAAGCGAGAAAAAAGCGACGACCTAAGACGAATGCGATGTATTAGTCGTTGTTTCTTCCGAATAAGGAGGTCCGAATAGAATAGGCGAGCACGCCGGAGGCAGTTAGCTCCCCTGACAATCTCACTCCTGCTGATCTTGACCGTTGAAGGGACGCCAGAGTGTACCTCCTCAGGCTATGAGGGGACCCCCTGATCGCTGGCTCGAGTCGAAGCACTTATGTTCTCGGGTCCGGTCAGAAGAAAACACCACAATTTGGAAAGCTACAGTCCACAAAAAAGGAGAACAAAGCTGCAACCAAGGCAACACCTGAGACACCCGCGCGAGAAATACGGTCTATCCTCATTTTGGCGACGGACGCCTTTTTCGCGGGGGTGGCGAGGCTGGAGGGGGAAACAGAGCTTTTTTCTCGATGATTGCAATTCAAAAATGAGTGCAATGGTGATGCTTCTTCGGTCAGCTGAGATCCTTTAAAGGTGAAGTTGATGAAACGGCAATGTGATTGAACACGAATTCCATCGTGCTGACAGTCAATCAACGATGGATGAATGAATGGAACTGCCGGCGGCTTTCTTCATTCATGTAAAAGGACTCCGCTACGTCAGTCTGTAAGCCGCACAAAACTTTGTGCAGCACGCATATCCATAAGGCAAACTTTTGCAGGCTTCGAGCAAAACGTGTCAAATCGAAAACGTATGTTTGTAAATTTTTTCTTCGTTGAGTTGAGTGTCAGCTGAGACAACGGGTATGCGGTGCCCTCCTCCTCCATGAGGGAAACATTAGTCAGTGCAATAGGACACGCAAAAACGAAAACCACCGAGGACATCCTCAACAAGCTGCCTGAGGCATAACTGGAGGACAAGAAACTGACACGCTTCCCAAGGCATAGTCTCTTTTGACGGAAGAACCGCCATTTTGGCAATTCATGTCCAGTCATGGTGGCGCCTCGGTTGCACAAAAGAGAAGTGACAAGAATAGTCTGCAAGCGCCACCCCCAATCGGTCAGTCAGAAGTTTGCTTTTCGACGTAAGGCTGAGGTCGCCGGTGTCAGTGATAAATGATCTGTTGCAAAAACGTTTGAACGCCATTCCAGAAACGGAAATTGAAAAGACAAACGATGGGCTGCATGAGTGACTGTTTTCGTTTGTGTCGTATACGTAAATCTTGCCTTGCGTCCTGGGTGGAACGTCAGGAACGAACCTGCCAAGAGGGCTCAAAAGACAAATGAGCGGAAATGCACAGGAGGTTACCGAAAAAAGATAACGGGGCAAATTAGCAGCAAAGGCCAAGCGTCCTCGGGAAGACCCGCGAGAAAGGGATTTACCGCCCATGCTGACCGGCGGTCAAATCGGAAGTGCGTCGGAGCGCAAAATGTCCGCTTGCCGACGCACCGTCGTCTTCCGGCAGGAGGCTGACACAAAAAGCATTATACGAAATGAGGCAACGAGAAACATATGGTCGAGAAAGGGAAGCTTTCTCGCAGAACGGCCGAAAGCACAGTTGTGTAGAGACTTCACTTCGGTAAACAAAATGACCAAAATTCCTATCGTTTTCAATGGACGGTTTACGCGGAGGGAAGCAAATTGCCTTCAGGCGTCAACTACAACACTGTACAGGGGGCCTAGGCTAAAGTGATGGATGTCATTTCGGTCTGGTGGGGATAGGAAACGTGCAAAGCGTGGGGTATCTCGGAAGTCGAACGCATACGTCGGATCGAATCAAGGCGCACCTTGATCAATTTCGATCCTCCCATCCAGAAACAAGGAAGAAACAAATTGATTTTGGGACTGTCTACATCACAAACACGCAATGGAAACCCATAAACTACCTATTGCCCCCCTGGTTGCTCCTGACGGCGGTTGCCCGCGCAAAACGATCGCCGATGAAACAAATGGCGGCGACGAAGTACGCATCTCGCCTTTATCGAAGACGCGTGCACTGGCATCAACACGAAAAACAGCAACAATAACGACAACGACAACCATCAGCAGCAGAAAGGAGTATCACGGTGAGGCGCTTGCTGAATGTATTAATATCAATGCTACAAGCGACATGAGCTTCGGGACTGGTTGTAAACCGCATCGTCAAAATCGCCGCAACATGGTGGAACAAGGCTAACACAAAGCAGTGTACCACCTGGGTGGACAGAATGAGGCTCTGGCAAACGCTAGCGACCACCCGCGTGCGTAATGATGGGCCAAGCACACGGTGAAGAAAAGCAGAGGTAATGACATTGCAAACATCGAAAATGTTCCAGGGGTCCGCGCTACTACTACTTGCGTGAAACGCCGTGTAGACAGATTTTATCACCGATGTCGACAGTGGTATAAAAAGTGAAACTAGAAAATTGATGAAAAGATGCGGTTACAGCCACGGTTTCAATGGGTGCTGAACCGTATATTTATCGTAAAGTGAAATGAAATAGGTAGTGGCTAGATTGAATTAACTAATGTAAGAAGTTTCGAGCCCAGAAGACAGGCAAGAGTAACCAACCCAAATGGCGGACGAGGACGACCCATCAATCCTGAACATTGGGGAAACAAACAAAGCCCCTGAAGACGAGTAATAGTAGCAAACATACGACTGGGACGTTCGTCGTCGAGGACATCGATGCATCGGGGTTCCCATGTCGCTTCAGGTGTGCGCAGACCGATGATGACACGGCCCAGGGGCAACGTTTGGCGTGAGTGATCACACGGTCGGTGCTCGGCTCGACAACGCCCTAGTATCGGTCGAAAGCGAGGATTATCAAGGTTGAGTGAGGAATAAAGTGAAATAGCTGAACTGTGCGCGAAAGCGTTGATAATTGGTTGTGTTTATACGGGTCGAAGTCGTTTGACAGACTACCCCATTAAACTGACATCCATCGAAAGTCACAACAGATTGGAACTTGTTTTAATTTGCTCCTTCCTGGTGCAATAACTAATGAAACGAACATCGAATACAAGCCATGCTGACAGTAGACGTCCAGATAATGAGCAGGAAATCACTCACGTCTAATTGACAGATTCATTACAAGTATCGTTGCCAATAAAATCACGTAAAAAACGTTGAAAAAAACGAAGCATGAATAAAGGAGCGGGAAATTAGATCAAAAAAGAAACCGATGGAATGGCGTCCAATGAATAGTTGTCGGCAAATGGTAATACATATAGATGGATTCATTGATACACGGAAATGAAAGAGAGAAGACATTTAGACAGGCCTCCGAGTTAAATTGGAGCCCATTTTGGTCGCCGCGGCATGGAGAACCGGTAACGCGGAGGGGTGAATTTCCATTCGGATCAAGCGTTCGTGATGGGGCTCTCTTTTTGACTTTGACACGCCAACATTTACCATAAAATCGACTCAACGAGACCAATGGAGGGTTGTCAGCTGCACGAATGACCAGCCGAAAAGCGGCGGTGTTATTTCATGTAACAACCAAGTGCATTATCGCAGCACATAATTGGAGTCTAACCCTGACCGGCAAAACAATCATAAAGATCCGATTTGTCAGTATTAAAAGCGCGGAACCGACGCTGTGGAGGGTGGTACAAAACGTGGAAATGGAAAATATTGACTTTGCATGTTTGCATTATAATTAGAAATCGGCGGACATGGTACATAGAAGCAAGAGGACCGTTAAAGCGCGCTTATGATCATGATGGCCATAACGAAGAAGCACGACAGGAGGCATAGATCAAAGGCAAGTAGCTGGGAAAACTGTGATCAGAGTGGTGGTAGGGGGCACCGCTCCATCAATGAGGTCGCATAGTTAATGGACGCGACTACTTGCTCGGCAATAGTCAACAAGAAAAAGGAAAGCAGAGAGGAAAATAGGCCCAGAGGCAGATGAGAGCTTTGCTAGCGTTGACAAGCCTACGACGATCCGGCTGGTTAGGCTTGGTGGGGCTCAATTTCGCGCAAACACCGTTGACGGAGGACGGATCGCGACTTCTTGCGCATGCTTTGTGTGAAAATGGATGTAAAGCCTTGCGGGTCTCAGAAGAAAAGGCGGTTCAACAGGCCGAAGCCGCAAAGTGTCTCACAAAAAACAAGCCTTTTGTGGGGCCATCAATGGTAATAGGTGAAAATGATCGGGGCAAACGATACGGCCTCGAGGGCAAGAACAGCAACAGCGAAAATGAGTCTGATTCAACTTTTGGCCGCTGGACTGGCCCATTGTCGACGATCGACGAAAGTCGGAGAGGGGAAAGTTTTGGTTTTACTATAGCACAACCTATAAACGTTAATGAATAACCGGTGATTACTCAGGGCGCAGTGAACCGTCGAATAATGGCACACCGCCAGAAAAAATGTCGACAAATAGGCATTAATGAGAAGCGCACCGACGGCAGCCACTAAAGGGTGGCATAAAAATCACTAAAGAGGGTAGCCAAGGCCAAGGTCGATCACCACTAGGCCCGTGCGATCGGAAGTCGAGAGGTGCGCGGATTTTGTACAAGTTGGCAGTCACGGTGGAATGCCGAACATGGAGGAAGGAGTATCGACCAGAGGGATGGATCGTTTCGTTATTAGCGTGCTGAAAGAAAAGCACGACGAAGCAGAGGAGTTTTTGTTGCGCAGCGGGTCGGGTGTGGGAGTTGCATGCCGACAAAAGGACTTGTCCGATGGAATGAATCCGAGACGCTTGTTTACGACTAAAAACTTCAGGGCGACCAGATGAACCTCAATCAGTGTGAAGGGGCTTTTGCGAGCCGATTTAGACTAAATAAGTTGTGCAGACCAGAGAGCTCGAGGGTCGAAGGGACAGCGGATCGCGAAGTGACGGCTCGCAAGCAAAGCGACAAATTATTAAAATTGAGGACGCCCCGCGGCGTTCGGCTTTGTGGTTGTCCTGTTTCACTTCGTCGATTTAAATTATGTGACGGAGACAGCATTGATAGCGGAATCGGGAACGGTTTATTATGCCTCGGCGGGGTGGTGTGAGTGACTGACCCACGCGCGGGCCGTCGCCAAATAGCCAGAGGGTGTCTGTTGATCGGCAGGCCTAGCGGCAGGGACACGGCTAGTGCCGAGTGGCGAGAGCTTTCCAACGCCCCAACACAGGCCTGCTGACAGCGTTGCGATAGTAGCGCCTTCGCCCCGAGGTGACAAGGAAGGACCACCGCCACGTTTGGCCGAGCTGGACAATCGCACAGGCAACGCGATATGAACGCGTTCAGCCACCAAATGCACACGTTCGATTGCGTTCGAACGTAGGTCAAAATTTTGAGTTGCAAAGATTTTGCATTCGCACACATCAAAGCGAATGCAAGCAAGCTCGTTGCGCATTTTTTGGTAGCTGAACGCGTTCATTTGGTGGCTGAACGCGTTCACTTTGGCCGTTTTTGTTCTATGTTCGGGAAATTGGAGTCGTTTTTTCATACAAGTCCGAAAAAATGGCTGAACGCGTTCATATCGCTTTGCCTGTGCGCCCCGGGGTGATGACTGACGATCGACCCCTGCTTGCACAGGCGAGAAAAAACACCGAACTGCGATAGATGGATGTACTTTCGGTTGCAAGCATCAGCTAACACGCATTACACAGTTTCCAGCTTTTTGACTGCAGTTGCAGTCCGGAGCGGCATCGCTTTATCGTTCGAAGCCATTCTCGAGAACGACCTCGTCATTCAAAAAACCCGAAACGTCGTCCAGCTCTTTTTTGCTTGTAGTACATATCCATGTAAAACCGTTATCCCACATCCTACCCGCAAAAAATGTCATTCCTCATCGCAGAATGCCGAACGCCTTTCCAGTTTAATCTTTTGTCTGCATCGTTTGTCATTTCAAATGCAATTTTTCGGTCTTGTCGTGCACCCTCACCTCGCAAGTATTGCTTTTACTCGTCACTATTTAGCCCTGATTGCATTTCCAATTTTTGCCACATCAACAAACAGAGTCTTACCCGATTTATCAACATAGCGGCGTTTTAACACAGTTAAATAATCTGTTATCAGTAATCAGTAAGATTGGGCGCAAAAACAATGAGGACGACAGCCAAAGGAGGGGGATGCGTGGGAGGGCGGAAAGAAGGGTAGCAAACTAATTGGTTTGCGTGAGGAAGAGGTTTGGATAGAAGAAGAGTCCTTCGACGGAGTCATCTCGGCAAATTTTGCCCACAGCTTCGGCCGCGAGGAGTCTGAAATTGAAAATAATCATGAAATCCGACCCTTGGTGTGCGTGGCCTACGTAAAGAATGCCAAAAAACAATGGCAAGTCAACCCAGGAGGGGCACTTGGACGTGTTACTCACCTTTCTTTAGCCAAAACGGGTGAAATCAATTTGTGACGTGCAATTTTATCAGCATCGGCGGATCCGAGTTGTTGAACGAGTTGGGCCGTCTCGTCAGCGGTTTGATCGACACGAACCGAGCGCAGTTGAACAACGTTAACACCACTATCAAACACGAACATACTAAAAAGAAAAGGGTGAGTCAAAGCGCAAAAAGAAGAAAATTAAAACAGATCGTTACGGCAGAACTGCCAAAACAACATGTATTCAGTTAAAAGATTACGTTATAGGAGAGTTGATCGCATCCAGCTTTTGGCAGGCATTAAGTAAATCCTCAGGCGAAATCAAGTGAACACCACGAGCGCGATTGATGCGACAATAGGCTTCGGGCAGGGTCATCGTGCCACCGCATTCCTACAGGTAAATGGTGACAGATTGCAGAAGTTAAACATGTAAACGACAAACAAACCTCCAGAGGCTTTAAAAGGACATCGGTGATTTCTTGAGCAAGTTTTTCAAAATAAATAGCGCCGGTTCCAAAGGTAGTTTTAGTCACAGGATCACTAACACCCAAACTAAGCAAATAAGATTTAAACTGAGTAGTCTAAAAAGTAAAGCAGAGTGTAAGTATACAGACAGTTTGAAAACGACATTGAAAAGAAAGAACAATGGCACAGGTAGCTCCTTACCTCATCATCATTAGTTTCGCCCTTCTTCATTCGCAGTCGCTCTGTAATGGTTTTCGACAAGTTAACCATGTCTTTGGCTTGTTCCACTAATTTACTCATGTCTTCAAACGCCTTTAAAACAAGTTTCAGTTAATGTACAATGTACAGTAATATGATTATTTAAATATTGCGAGTGCTATTGCGTGGACAACATAGTGCGAAGGTGCATATAAAGCAGAGGCAGTATGGCAAGATGTCATTTACCTGGCTAATATTCTCATGCGTCTTGTTGTGCTGATCGACAAGGCGCTTCTCGATACCCGATATGCCTCCACCGCGAGTGCTGGGGACGTGACTCGTGCGAGACCCGGCAGAACTCGAACTCGATGACGTCCGTTTCCATGTCTGCCGTGAAAGCGCTTCGAGCAGCAACTTGTAAAACTGGAAAAAAATGGCATGAAATGACAGCAATGGGTACCAACAGTCGGTTGGTTGATGGTTAAGGACCATCACGCTGTCTTTGCATGGATTTTGGTGGAAATAATAAAATCAAAACGTTCAAATCCCGGGGGTTTACTTGGACTGGGAAAACCGAAAAACACTTCCGGCATAGAAAGGGGATTTCCACAGGAATTACTCACGTCATCTTCTCCGCCACTTTTGAAAATGAAGCGTAACGAGTTGGCGGCTGAAGCGGCGACAGGTCCTGGCGGATGTCCCGGAGGCGTCGGCTTCAGATGCAAAATAAGCTTGCCACCTCGACTGAACATGGATTTGTGGTGTCGTTCGACTTTATCAATGAGTGAGTGGTGCAAAATGAGACGGCAATCCTGCAAAAGTGGATAGAATTATAATTTGACATGACTCGCATCAAATTATCTAAACTTTAAACCGGAAATAAACTTACAGGGTCAGAGGAATCGGCCCAGATGACCCGTTGAAGCGTAAGTGAGAGCGTGCCTTGTTCGAATGCGGACTGAAAAATGGCAACCAGTGTCAACAACAATATTAAATTGTAAATTGTTAAAAAAGTGAATTGAATAACATACTTGTTTAGCATCACCATCGTAGATGCCAACATTTCCGGCCTGTCGAAGGATCTCCTCCATGGACTCGGCCGGCGTGTACCACGAAAGGCGATTCATCCCGTAGTAGTCTGCGAAGCACACCTGTTGAGGCTTGAACGGCCACAAGGAGAAGCTTGGATGGACTACCGTTGGCCGGAGTCGAACGGCGGAAGCTGCAAAGATTGACTTTGAATACAAATACTCCCACAGGCGAAACGGGACACAAACGCGAAAAACTTCGAGTAAACGACATCTCCAAAAAAAGTCCTCTCTAAATGCGGATAAAAGGCGTGGATGCATCGATGTGAGAAAAATGGTGTTCAACTTTTATGTCCCTTGAAATCCGTCAAAATTTAAAACCCATAAAACTCGGCACTAGAAGCGGGGACCATTTGGCCAATAAAAAAGTGAGTTAAAATGGGTTCCGAGTCCGAGCTCAATCGTTTCGCTCAATTTTAAAAAGAAATCGCAAGGTCCGCTATTTGCCGCCTGGAGGAGGATGGAAAGGTCGCGTTTGACACGAAGCTTGGCACACGGACATACGCGACAACCCGTCGCCAGAGGGGAAGAGGGAGGGTGGACACGAGGGGGAGGGAAACACGGTTGTCATTTGGGAGATAGTCCACAGAACGCACGAGTTTTTGACTACTATGTAAGTTCGAAAAAAACTCAAGAAAGCGGTTAAAATATACGCAAGACTAGCCTCAATATGAGGGTTGTTGCCCCGAAACGTCTTTCCGGAAACAAGGACATGTTTTTTGTCGGGTTCATTCCGGCTAGTAGTCTTGGCGGACTATCAATTCAATCCCATAGACAACAAAATTCCGTTAACTTCCCCAATTTTGGGCACTCATCCAGATCCCCAAGCCTGTGGTGACGATGCAGATACGTGTCGTTTTGCCCCTGGGAAACAACTACATCTACATCCTACCACTTTTACTATTACTTTTCAACAAAAAGATGCGCCCTCTTCAGAAGTACCATTCTCCTCAGCCTTTCAATGGAGTCTGGCTAGAAAATAGGATGTAACCTAATAGAAAACGCCCCCGTATCAGTAGCCTCAAGGCATATATAAGTTAAAACAAAAGTTTGTCCATGAAAGTCATAGTCAGGCGAAGTGGCTAAAAGGTTTTTTATAGACTCACAATGCCTCCGCTGCCCCATTATGTAGTCACTTTGAACAGTTCATACCCTCAGGCTAAGAAGTAAGCCGATGACACTGCAAAAGGGTAGCGGCCAACAAAATGCAAACCAATTTGTCGAGTCTATGCTGGCCCGTCACCTTTGCACGCAATTCGCTTTCATTGTTAGCAAAACAAGGGCGCTGCATGTACTCAAAAACTGCTCTTGTGTGCCAGAGGTTCCGAAAATCAAAATTTTCGGCAACACTTTCATGCAATTGTCTTGTGGCAAGGGGATAAAATGGCACAAAACGGACATAACTACATCCATTTCCCCGCTGAAAAGCTCAAAAGTTGCGTTAAGAGTGCGACAAAAGCGGTCAAATTAAACATTATGTATGAAAGAACGTATTAAAAACTGTCGAAAAGGGCATTCCCCAGACACAAAATAACCGTCTACTTCCTGCAGAATCGGCAGTTCGTCAGGTGGCTGAGGTCAGTCAAATGAGCCCTGGGGCAGTTTACTTATCCCAGCGGCATGGATGGGCCTGGACCGACCGCCTTCGAAGTGGACGCAATAAACAAACAAAATTCAAGAATTTGAAAAGTATGAAGAATAATGTTTGAAATAGCGATCAATATGCAAAGTGAAGTCTGTTTTTGCAGAACTAAACAAACCCAGAAAAAATTTCCCAAATTCGATAGAATTGAGTAGATAAAGCATCGCCAAAGGGGCTGTAAAGCTGCTCGCGGGGCACTAATAGGTTGGATCAGCCGGACACGCATTTTATGTGCCGCAAATTGAAATCAAAAAAGTTGCCTGACAGACAACGCTAATTGGATACGAGAAAGATCACACTTTGTTTCAATGACGGCAATCAGAAAAAGTGGTGGTGAGCTTGCACTTGATAGACGACAAATAGCTCGACACGGAAGCCGGTGTTCATCGGCCCTGGCTCGGGGGGATGACCGGTCATAATTCACGGACGCCCTTTCCGCCACCTGCAGGAAGGGCTATTAGGCAACGTTTGAAATGAAAGAATTTTTATGTCAGGATTGGGGAGGGGTAGAAGCACGCGTTTGCTTTGTGATTAGCATAAACTACTGAGAAAAATGATGGAGAAGCAGGCGAAGAGGGGGGCCGTTGGCGAATGACCAAGGAGACACGGGCATAAAAGGCAAACAAAGTGGTCTCCAGGCCATTGAGAAAGACACTTTGAAAATAGGATAGTTGAAGACGGGACACGGAACAGATAGAAGCAAAAGAAGGAACAAAATTTAAACCCTATGACAAGAAAGCTTCAAAATGGCATTTGTGCCTGTGCCGTCTGTTCTGTATTTCCGAAGGCGAAAAGGGGAGAGAATAGCAAAAAGCCCTTCGGGATGGACAGATAGATAGTGGTGGGGTGACTGAGTCATCTTCAGGGACAAGGAGAGAAAGTTTGCCGTCGACGTTGCCAAACTATGTATTGGCAATGGCTATTAGTAAGGAAAGTCAATGGTATGTAGTTTTGGTTGTGCAGTCACTAAAAACGGCAATGAGCTTTCGGGATGCGGGGATGGCATGCGCCCCCTCAGACCATGGGTGAACAGGGAGGGCACTACACTCACGTAAGTGGTTTTTTGCTTTTATTTCGCGACAAATGAAGCTTTGCAGGCTCGATATTAGTGAAGCTCACAGATGGAGAAAACAAGTATGGACAAAAAGTATTAGCATGGCACAAAGACCAGTACTTTTGCAAAGAAATCGACATTGGCAAAATAAGAAGAGCTTTTATGTCATATGAAGTAAACAAAAAGTTAAAATATCACAACCGTAAATGTAAGCTATGCGAGCAGTGATCATAAGCTGTAAATGTAAACTGAATAACTTTGGGTTTAAGTGAAATTCGTCATGACGCCGCCAATCGCATTGTATCATCAAATAAGGCACAATGTTCCATATTACACAATAAACCGAGCAGTTAGTTAAAATATTTATGCGGAAAAAATCGAATCAAGACAACCCGTGAGTGCATGATGATTGATAAATTAGTTGAAAAAGAAGAGATTCACAAATTGCACCTTATGAGAAGAAGCGTCGAAGTCCCGTCTTCTTTTCACCCGTCGACGGCGTTTCCAGGTCCGGCAAAAATCTATAACAATGGTTAGCATAACTTTAAGTAAGCTCAAGAAGCGTTGTGAACCATGTGGCTGGTTCGAATTTGAAGTACATGCAAAGCTCAAAGGAGTTGTAAATCTCATTTTAAAAAGAGTTCTACTCTCTAGAACCAGAAAAACAGCTGTGCTTTGCATGTCTGCCTTTCTTACATTAGGAGACTCCCAAAAGTAAAAACTTACATCTTGACAGTGAGGTTGAAAGTGGATCCGAACAAAAAGCCGGTCACAATCGTCACGATGGCAATCACATTAAACGGCATGCTGAAATCTGGAACCGGCAAAAAGACAAGCATTGGCTCGCCATGAAGAACAACTGCCCTCGGAGTAGCCTTCGATGCTTCTGTGAGCTCACCACGACTGCAAAGCAATGAAAATGAGTCCTTTAATTTCAACTCGCAAAGCTCAAATAACCAAACGGAACTGACCTTTTAATCTCGGTGTTGGTAAAGCTTCCGAGGACGCCGGAGTACTTGCGGAAAGTGGCTTCCGTTAGGTTCACGGTGATAATGGGCCCGGAAACGAAGATACCGTAGTTCGAATCCGGCGGGTATGAAAGGGCCCTGCAAAGTGACATAAGTTAAGAAAGGAATGCAGGTATGCGGATGGGATGAGTCAATTAGACAAGCCGCAAGAAACATACGTCATGAGGTGAGTGGTGAAGGCAAGTTTCAAGGTACAAATCGAACGGCCCGGCAGCTGCAAGCGGAAGAACACACTCATTGGGCGTTCCTTGATCAGCGATGGGATCAGGGTCTTGTTGAGGATGAACCCAGAGCTGATTGCAGCCGTGACAGCATCGACACATGTGAATTGCAGGGAATCCATTTCGACGTGCAATTGCCAGGGGATAGTATGCATAAAGTCGGCGTATTGGGTATCGGGCAGATTGTTCGTGATGCCGGTGCTCATGATGCCGCTGCGGGCGTCGGACTTTTCGCGGGAGAAGGTAACACTGTAACCAAAACTTCACTTTCTAATCATTAAAAAGCCTAAAACTCACATAAACGGCGAAGCCTCGCTACCCGCAACCAGCGACTGGGTACGCTTCTGCTCAATTTCAACAATAAAAGAATCATATTTGCTCAAATCCAAACTACTGAGTTCAAATGACGAATCTGAGGACTCAGCCGTGCCATTTTTGAAACTCGCCGAATACGCCTAAAATAAAACCCGTCAAAACCAGATGCCATTATAATGATAATTAAAACAGACCGATTTCAAGTTGTAAACAATACTCTGACGAGCAGCAACGCCACACTGCAAGGCCGGCGTCAGTGGAACCCGAAAAGCGACTATAAAACTCAAATTAGTAACGAATATTTCAGTTTCATGTTGTTTTATGTCTTTGGAAATGTCCTTCGAGGGCACTTCGAAAGAGCGTCAGACAACTATGCCTTAACAGGCATACTTTGGGATATAAAAAGTACAAGACTTACCATGTTCATGGCGACTGAGAAGACGGACGCGACTCTTAACAAAGTGCGCAAAAAGCTCAACTCGCCAGGAGGTCGAAGTTTTAACAGCACGGACGCTCAACGTGTGAAAAGATGTCCCGAAGACTTCGGTCAGGCGGATAACAGATGCAAAACCCTTCTGAAAATGGTTCATCGTGAGAAAGGGGTTGAAATATATATAAGAAAGTTTTGCAGACCTCTTTGCAGGGAAGCAACCGAAGGAACGGCTTGATGTTCTCTGTACAGAGTGGTTCGCCGGCAAGATGGCCATAACGGAGGAGGGAGTCATTCGTGGAGATTCGGGCACCATCGGGGACAGTCGTGAAGACGGGATCGACTTCAAGGATGGAGGAACAGAAGACACCGTTGACTTGTTGGACGAGACGGGACCAGGTTTTGTCGATTTCGGTCTTTCTGGAAGATTTTATATATAATTGGCTATATCTTTGTGTGGAGGACATACCCGATGTTCTTGAACTTTGCCTTCAAACTGATTCCCGTCGGCGATTCTTCCTGCGGCTGCAAACCCCATTGCGAATGTCTCCAAGTGCCTGTGGTCATGGACAGATGGAACTCCTCAATCGGATAGTCGAAAAACTGTCGAATCGTCAATGGGATGTAAAGGTATTCATTCGGATTCTCTGCAAACTCCCTCATATAATCCAACCACAAAGCACTTCCATCAAGGCTAACATACCCAAGACATCGCCAGTCGTAACGAATCGAAAAACCGTCGAAAAGTCGTCATTGGGCAACGACGACAAGTGCAGCTCCTCGGTGTACTCTTCAACACAAGCAACATGGCACGTGGCCAGTAAAAGTATGCCAAACAGTGGCAAATACATGGCACGATCTTCGCCCTTCCTTATTTGCACCCAGCAAAAGCAACGTCGAGTTCAACGACCGAGAGGTGCAGCGCTTTCTTCGCTGTGGGAGTTCGGCTTGGACCAGCACGTGCGTGCGATAAAAACGAACACACTGTTCGTTGACACGCGTTCATTCAACTGGCACATTGATTTTCCGGTGGCACTTTTATTGCCATTTTCGACCTTAATTTGCATAATTTTTCATTATTTTTTTTTCAATTTCATTTTCTCCTGTTAACCATTAATTTTGCGAGTTTTTGTACCCCATTTGCGCGCAACATGACCTCGCGCACGTTATAAAAACGATGTAAAATAGGTAAAACTATAAAATAATAAAATTTTTTCATACAGGAACGGGTCGTATTACTCCTACAAAATGAATAAGCCGCATCTATTAGAGGTTGCACAAAATGTAGGTGAACTTCATGAGGTGTATTACGAGCTTCTCGAACAGAACAATGCAATCCTGGTAAGAATAAACATCAACAAACAAACAAAAAAATAACTTTATAAAATTTAGTTTAGAGAAGCTTACATGGTACTGAAAAAAGTGTGCAAAGCTAAAAAAATGCCCTTCAGTAAGTTTTTCTCATTTTACATTTCTGACACTTTTAGACGCTAATATGTCGCAAATGCGTACCTACTGTTTTAGCCACGAGGTCTACCTACTCTAGTAGAGACGTAGTCGAAGCTCTTATCGATGGCATTAACAGCACACGCGTTGATAAGCCCTCTAAAGTTGAAATTAAATTCACTGAGCAGTTTTACGATGAAGAGTTCCTAGTCATTGTATGTTTATTGTTTTTGCTTTATAAATTTTTGTTTACAAAACATAAAAAAACCTTATTCTTTTAGATCTGGGATGTTTCTCCAACAGCTCCACCACCGTCGAAGTATGTCACAACAGAAGAACTGTGCTTTTTTAACAAGATTTTCGATCTGATGTTTGTCAATCCCGAACGTCAAAGCCGTGGTGAGCTTCGTTATACAAGATATCTGGACGCAGTGACTTCTGACCCGGCCTGTAACGCTAATAAGGCAACAGCATCTGCAGTGTTCAAGAAATTCGTTATGCGAGGGATGTTTAACCATGTAAGTTGACCAAAATTTTAGCAAGTATTAATAATTATTATTGCAGATCGACTGTTTTGACACCTATATCTTCAGTATCCACTTTTCGACTGCCATGACACCGAAACTAAAACAGCATGGCCTTCCAACATGCTGGCTGTGCGAACGCCTCTGCATAAACGAACACTTTACAACAACGTGTGTCATCTGTAAAGAAGTGGTCCACAATACCTGCCTGTTCAGGTATGTCGTTATCAGTTCGCTCAAATAAAGTTTCAAATATTATTTTTTAGAAAGATTCAAAAGTTGAATCTCGCATACTACGAGCCGGCCATCCCATGTGGAGGCAAATCGTGGTGTAAGTACCAGTACAGGAACAAGAATGCAGAAAGTTTACTGTTTGACACCGTTCGAGCCCCTATAGCTTGGAACATTGACTACGGCAATCTACACGTAAATCCAATTCCACGTTTTGATGAATTTGATACTTTCTCGGATGATGAGGGTCTTTCTTTGCCAATAGTCCAATAATCAGTCTTGTCGACTCAGTTATGATGATGACAATATTTGTCATATGTTGTTCTTAAAACAGAACTTTATCCGTCCTCAGAATATCAATAGTTTTCAGGATAGTTTATATTATTTTTTAAGTATTACAGTTTTTGTTGCACAGTTTTGATTTTTTGTTATCAAAATCTGTATTCCATTTGAAAAGTTTTATTTTCCAATCAATTTCCTAATTTTTCTAAGTCAAAATATCATGAGTTAAATCTTTTAGTTTATAGTCTTTTTCTTTCCTAATTAATTTCATATCGACCGATTAGAATACATTCAAGTTGTGACACTATTTTAAGTATGTATCGTCTTTTGTGAATCCAGTCAGTTTTTCCTTGCCGTTCCACGCACCACTCTAAGTAAGTCTCTCTCTTCCTCTGTCTGTTTAATTAATAAATACCAGAAAAAAACAATACAAAACAACAACAAGTTCTTGACCAAACAAACTTCGCAACTCCCAACTTCACGCTAAGCGCGTGAATGCTTGCGATACGTAATCTATCTCCGATTACTCCATCCAATTCCAACATAACATTGAAATTTTATCCGCGATACACGGATTGCCAGCACGATGATGGTAGATCGAAGCAGTTCAAAGAGAAAAAGGTTTTGTCCTGCCCTATTGCATCAATCAAATTACCGGCTTCGGAGAGGACCGATAGCCATAAAGGAGGTAGCTGGTCGTAAGCGACACGGACTTGGGAGGATTTGACCGAAGGGGTAGACAGTGTGTCTCGATAGTGACCGCGGTAACGAGATGAGCTTTTTGGCCACAACGAAAGAGGTCTTCGCACCTCGAATTTGTTGTTGACATTAGTTTTGGCGCCTGTAAATGGCTACTTGAACGGAGAATGAAGAGCCATCGACAGCATAAAATTACCAGCTTCTTTCTAACTACGTGAAATTATTCGCGACCAATCGGAATAGAAAAGCTTGCCTTAGGTGTCAAAACTTTTTACTCCACAACTTTGGCGATTCAGTTTATTCCCCTATCTCCAAAATTTCAGGATAAATGAATAGCCCCGAAAAATTGGAAAATGTATAACGTTATTCTATATTTATTGTTTTTGACAACACCTTTCAAAGTTATTTGTAATAATGTTGATGCTAGAATAGAACATGCCGTCAGTGATTGTCGCAAACTAAGGTATTAGTTTAACTTTATAGTTAGTTTTGTTTAAAATGCACCATTTCAGAATTCTAAGCCACCATTACTGCAAACTTCAAATAGCTCGACTACGGCGATCTGAATCATCTTCGTCGTCAACAAGTAATTTTTTTTTAATATTTTTAACTTATAAAGCTAATAATTAACATTTTAGCATCAAATCTCGTCGGCCACAAATGCAGCTACAACACTGATTGCATTGTCGGTGCGTTCTGTGATACTGGCAAATGCAAATGTTGGTCCAGCCATGTTTCGATTATGGATTACTGTTGGAAAAGTATGTCTTACACTACTTTGTTCCGTTCTATTTTTGCCCTTCTAGAAGTAAACCCCGAAGAATCCGGTTGCACTTACGACGAGCAATGTGAAGCTGTTTGGCCGGGTGCTAAGTGTCAATTTAGCGTTTGCCGATGCCCTGCCAACTACATTGTGTCACCGACCCGTGAAGGTCCTGTTTGCCACCTTCCAGGTCAATGTGCAACCAATGGTGCCAATGCGATTTTGTACAATCGGAACAGTAATCGCCCCAGTGAATGCTACTTCTTCGAAAAAGATGGCAAGGAAATTGCCGGTCAATTTGTCGGATGCGACGACTATCCCGAGATGTATGACTGCGTCAAGGGTTTGTGCTGCCCCACTCGAGGTGAGTACCATCACTCTTTTTTTGTTGAATTCACACCTCTTTCAATGATCCACTTATCACTAATGAGTTGGTACCCACGTGAAATTTCTTTTTTTGTCTAATTCATCTGCGAATCTCTTTTTACGCTCCTTTTTTTGTCCTCATTCAAATCCTGAAAAACCAAAAGACTAACCGTGATGAGATAACTACCCGCTCCTGTATATCGCTTCGGTCTGTAGTCGCGCGAACTCTGTACCTGTAAGCGGATAGCCCCTCAGGGTATAACCGAGACAACAGTAACAAAGTGAAACTGCCGAAAGCTTTACGCAAATATATTCACGACGTTCCCATTTGTAGCCATTGTCTTTTTAGCTTTGACGTGCATTCAACCCGTTGATGCAGGACAACCACGCACGGGTTCAGGTGTACCTGTAGCTGGTACATCCGTGCCCGAACCCGAGAAAAGATGGTTCTACAATGCGGCTAATGGTGCATGCTTACAGTTTGATTTTCTCGGAGCCAACGGGAATGCGAACAATTTCTTGACAAAGGAGCATTGTGAGAGTTATTGCGCAAATCGTGAGTGATATAATAGTAGCCGTGTGGACAAACCGTAGTTCAATGAGGTCAGCTTACAGGTTGTTCCCGCGGTCAACCACAAATCGAATCCCGAACGAACACTGAAAATATGCTCGAAAGTCAGGCAATTGTGTGCTCATCAAATGACGATTGTAATTCGGATAAATATAGATGTAAAAAGAAACAACAACATTCGATGTGTTGTCCCACTCCGGGTAAACAAACATTTTTTTGTTTATAGTCAAAAAATAGCTATTTTAATTTCAGAATTCATATGTAGTGAGCAAGGAGGAGTTGGCGGCGCCCTAGCCGATGCAATTGTGCCAATCTCACCACCATATTCAAGCGGATCAAACAGATTTGGTCGAGATGCCCAAACTCGATGGTACTGGAACAAACAACTCCGGAAATGTAAAACTTTTCGCTATCTCGGCCAAGGTGGTAATTTCAACAATTTTGCGAGTGAGCAAAACTGTCTTGATTACTGTTCACGATCACTTTGTCCCGTTGGAAATCCATTAAGACTGGAAAGTGGTGAAAACGCGGAATGCATTAGTGACCAGCAGTGTCCGAGAAGCCATTATTGCGTTTCTACAGTGTGCTGTCCTACAGCTAGTACGTTATTTAATCATTTTGTCTCCATTATAATTAGTAACTTCAGGCACTGTGTGCAACGAACCACTCTCCCTTGGCGCCGAATGCCAATCAGAACCCGTCCCTCGATACTGGTTCAACGCAGCTTTACGAGTTTGTCAAATGTTCCACTACAATGGTTGCCACGGCAACGGTAACAACTTCCCATCTCTCGATGAATGTCAAAACTTCTGTGATCAAGTCGAAGAAGTCCCCAAATGCCCGCAGGGTGAACCAATTCGCATCGACACTGGACGGTTTTGGAAGTGTTCACCGAAAGAACCAGCAAGTTCAGCTCAACAATGTCCGGTCAACTACGAATGTCATTACGATGGGAAGACATCAGCTTGCTGTCCTGCTAAAAGTATGACAAACATCAATATTCTTTGTTACAACATCTTATTTCAGCATATACATGTCAATTACCCCCAGAATCCGGCCGAATCTGCAACCCTGGAACATCAAATCGTTGGTATTACGATCCAACTGTCCGAGTTTGCAAAACATTTGAATACAATGGTTGCGATGGCAATTCAAACAATTTTGACAGTCAACAAAACTGTGAGGAATATTGTGGTGTTTCTGGCTGCCCCCTCGGTGGCAATGTTCTACGAACAGGTCATGGTGAACCTATGTTGTGTGAACCTGGCAATCACAACAACACTGAATTCAAATGCCCGATATCGCATGAATGTACTCTGTTATCTGGAACACCAGCAGTGAGAGTAAGATCAACTACTCCACATTACTGTTGCCCAACCCGGTACTCCATCTGTTCAGAACCCATTGATGAGGGTATTTCATGCATCGAAACTGCTATTCGTTACGCTTATGATGTGGATACGAAGATCTGTCGGCCTTTTGGGTATCAAGGATGTGCTGGAAATGCTAACAACTTCCAGACACAACAAGGGTGTATGCATTTCTGTACTGCTGCAGGTATATTATTGTCTTAATTTAACATAAAAACCATTGTTAAACTTAATTTGCTTCAGCATGTGCCCCCGGCGAAATCGTTTACCGAACAAAACCCGATGACCCACCCTTCGACTGTACAGTTCAAGCATGTCCCTTCGGTTTTGTCTGTGTAGCTGATGTTGCCAACCCTCAAAAATCAGTCTGTTGCGGATCTTTGAATATGGGGGTCTGTCCAAGTAATCAAGGAGCATACATCGATGAGCGGACTCAAAAACCACGCACCTGTTCGACTGACAATTCCGTAGAATGCCCTCCGGGTTACAGTTGTATCTTCAGCAGTTCACGGAATAAGTTTTTCTGCTGCGCCCATCACAACTACAAGAAAAGTAAGCCTTTTTACAACCAAACAAACTTCAACTGGAAGTTTCAGTGTCCTGTCCATCCCACTTATCCGCAGCCGAAAATCAGAAAACAAAAGGCATAATTGGTTGCAACATGGATAGCCAATGTCCCCCAAGTTCAAAGTGTTACAAAGACAAATTTGAACATCATTCTGGTATTTGCTGTGTTGAAGGCCCAGCATGTCCTCCCACATTTACATTGGATGTTGAAAAATCCCGAAATGCCGAATGTAGCCCCCTCGAAGTATCAAGCTGCTCCGATGACCGGTCATCTGTCTGCTTGTTCAGCGATAATCTAAACAGATTTGTATGTTGTAAACGAGAAGCCCGACCGCCGACAGATCTGACAACATGCCCCGGAAACATGGTCAGAGGTGAGAAAACAGCGGGAATGAAATCACTTTTTTCAATCAGTTTTTTGTAGATCCGAAAAAGCGACATTGTTCCGTTCACAACATTTGCCCTCCAAACTATAATTGCATTCGTCGGAATTATGATCGAATTGGGATCTGTTGCCGGCATCGAAGAGCCCCCGCAATTGTCACCATGACCTGTATGTTTCATTCTTAAAGGTTAAATTCGTCTAATTAGCTGTTTTAGTCGAATGCCCACGTCATGAATCACCGTTCCTTGATGAAACAGGGAAAGTACAAATTTGCAATGACAGTGAGCAATGCCCTGAGGGATACAACTGCGAACTAAGTGAAACACTGGGTACAAAGTCGAGCATTTGTTGCAAGGCGCCCTCTGACATTGAATCAACATGCCCTAACAACATGTATCCATTGTCAACCGACGGAAATGTCCAAAGTTGCCAGAGTGCTGCCTGTCCTGGGGGCTATGACTGCATTGATGAAAAGTGTTGCCCGAAAAATGGTATGGAAAACACTCAAAATTCAAATATAAGCATCAAATTTAGAATTCTCCTGCAATGAACCCCTTTATGTCGGAACAAAATGCGCCATGGGCACCGCATCCGAACGCTGGTATTATCATTCGAGCAGCAACCGCTGCAAGTCTTTCATTTTCCACGGCTGTACGCCGAGCGCGAATAATTTCCCGGATGAAAAAACGTGCAACAATGTTTGCATAAAGAGCGAAATTGGGCTTGCAAAGGGTAATCTTTTCGAACAACAAACCCAAGTCAGCTGTTTTCATTTACAACTCCAAAATTGCAGCTAATCAATGCCCTCATCCATACCGTAACCCACCCGGCACCCGCCCACAGATCTGCAGCCCCGTGTTTGACGCTTGTCGAGGCGAGTCTAGACCACCGAATAGGATATATCTCTCTCGAGAGAAATACCGGTTTTTTAATTACATCAAATTCTTTGTTTTTTAGAGGGCGAACGCTGTGTCGCTACGCCGTCTGGGCAGTATCTTTGTTGCGACAATCCTGAAAATAACACTCTAAAAGCGTTGATAAGTCAACTTTGCGGCGACTTTTGGAAACCGTATGTCATTTTTGAAAGGAAAGCGCATTGAGTCACAAAACGCACATTGCAGGATCATGGTCCCGGGCTCCGATGACCCCAAACAATGCCACCCGCAGTCCGAGCCTTGCGAACGCGGGCAAGTGTGTCGGTTCAGTTCGATCATTCGGATCCATATTTGCTGCTTCCCCATGTTCATGGTGCACACGCCCGCGCACTTTTCGCGATTCAAGAATTTGTCGGTTATGCGAAGACCTGGCTATTATCCCTAAAAGTTGTTATCGAACCTTCTTATCCATTGGAATGACTTTGTACTCCTTTCGCGCTTTCACATTCTATTTATCCGTTCATTTGTTGTATAAACGGGTCGCAACGTTATTCACATTGATATCAGAGAAAATTCCGCTCTTTGGATTGCAAAAAGTTTCAACCGCAGAAGCGGACGATTTGCAGTTATCGGAGGCCTCGAGGTGCGTCCGTCGCGTGTGAGAAGTTGAAAACGACAGTTGCGATGTACCTTTTGTGTTCCCAAATCTGGGTCATCTTCACATCGGATGAGATGTGACGTTTGATCAAGCTTTTTTGGATTCATGTCGAGTTCTCGTAGGCAGACGTCGCAGTGAAAACACTTCGAGTAGTCTGTGTGGACGTTTTATATTATAAGGAAGACCCTCATCTAACAAAATAAATCGAAAACGTCATTTCTTCTTCATCGACTGCAAATGCGTGCTTTTTTCCGCTCACCCACATGGTTTTGTTTGGCTGACGAATCGTCGTCAACCCTCTTACCCCGTATCGCGTTCGAGGTACATACTTGGGCCGTCATATCGCCATCGTTTGGTTAGTCACTTTCGGTTGGGTTTGGCTTTCCGCTGATTCTGGGGGTAATCACGCCTCCGGCGATAACAGGAAGAACAAACCCGCTTTGATAAAGTATTCACGGTGTTCACTGACTAGCGTAGGGCATGTAATGAATGTACGCGGCTGCTTTCGATCGACTCGAATTGCTTTCATTTGATTCATACTGTTATTGACTTTTAATTAGCGACCGTGATAAACTATAACATCTAATTTTTAACTTTTCATAACTATACGTTTTCAAGTTTTTGCTTTTTTTAGCCAAAAATGAGTTCCGACGTAGCAGAAGATGGCCAACGGCGCCGAGTGAAGGAACCAACAGATAGGGAAGAAGAAAGGGCACTCAAAAATGGCCTTATTGAAGACGATAATGAAGATATTGCCTATTTAAATTTTAGTCTATTATGGTATGAAAACTTGATATTCATTTTAAACAGTGTAAAACTCATTAATTTCAGGCCAATTGGCATTCTATCAGCCCTGTCCGTCGGATTCTTCGCCCTTGCCCTGATAACCCAAGAATCGATCGAACACATTACCGAAATGAGGCCTGCGTTGAACCAGTTTTGGCTAGCTTATGGTAAAGCGTTTGCATTGTGTACAGTAAGTTCATATACCATTTTTGCTACAACTTTGAGAATGAACTTTCCAGGATCACTTCAAATACAAAGAAGAATATTTCCCATCGATACTTCGCCAAATCGAAATCAAAGTTTTGACAAACGTCTTCTTCCGGGTTGCTGTCTGTGTCCCGATGGCCGCCAGAATCTTTGTAGCCATTTTGGTCCGGAACAATCAGCGCAGTGAAAACGAGAATTCTGTCAATCAGCTGTTCAAAATTGTCAATGAAGCAGCGGTCTATATTGCGGCGATTGAAATTTTGTCGCAGGGAATGTTTGCCATTGTCACAATCAGGCTGGATTTCAATTGTAAGTTTGGTGTTTTATGTGTTGTTACAATGTTAATATGTAATATTGTAGACATTTACCGACATTCATTTACTATTTTCGCCATTACGTCCAGCATGTACATGCTCATGCGAACTATTTTGCTCTTCCCTAACGCTAACCAGGAAAGTGAGCCTATTGATACGATAGCCACACTTCTCAAGGCTATTTGCGCCATTGTATATTGTTGGACAATTTCGCAGTTTTATCCTACCCATATGAAGTTCATTGTGGCCCCGCCGTGTCATGGATATGGTTGGTTGTTGTGTTTTGGATTATATAACTTGACATTTTGATTTCAGTTCCCAAAGGTCAAGCCATCCTCGAATACATCATGGTCGCAGCCTACCTAATCTTCCACCTCTCCAGTCTCGTCGACATCAGATTCATCAGATTTATCTGCTACCCCCGAACCTGCTCTGGCGAATGTGAGCCCCTGAAGCCCGAAAACTTCAGCAAGAACGGCAAATATGAATTTTGCCGATCCTATGAGCTTCGCCAACGACAAGTCATGGGTATTGAAGATTAGCTTTCCAACGACATAATCCATGCTCAAACTGAATCTCAGTAACCAATTGTATTGTATTTATTGTTTCTTACCAATTTGCCAGTTTTTAGTTTTGCAATCGTTGAACAAAATGTGACTGGACATACTATGTTTAATGGAAAAGAGAAAGGGTAGCTTGATTGATTGTTTGTCTAGAAGAGTTTTTTGTCTTTACCGGTCCATGAAAATTGATCAAAAGAGTTGAAATAAATACGTTTAACTGAATGAATAAAGAAAGCGAAAACAAATATTGAAAGAAAGCCGTTAGGGAAACCCTTGATGGGTAAACATGGGTGGCCAAGGGCATCGGGCCATTGAAGAAAGCAAGTCGCCATAGCGTAGTGTCCCCTGTGGTTTGGACGGCCACGGCTCACAGGTTTGGTTTTCCCACCTGCGCGCGCGGACAAACAACCTTTTGCGCTGGTTTATGTTTGTCACGCAAGCTCCAAGGCCGCCAGTTCCACGGCCCCCAAAAGAGCCATCTACTTTTCAGCTTTGTAAAGGCAACCAAAGTGTCTCTCGCTTTGCACCCGCCACAGCCAACAGCTTATACTTTTCTTTAGCCATCGTCTTTGTAGTTTCAAATATGAACTGTGTATAGTTCCTTTGATAAGTTTGCTTTACGGGGTTGCTATCACTTCCTGGTTGCTGTCTGAAGCGACTTCAACATGATGGTCACTGCGCCGCGGAAGCGGGTCCAGGTAAATATTGTTTTTCATACAGCGATAAAGTCGACGTCGTCAAAGTTGATAGCTAAGTAATTTTATAATTTATAGCTCTCATTTATTATTCGCGAGGAGGAAGAACGTCGACACAGAGGCAGTGTCGTGGCCCTTCAATACGACTCAAATAATGGAAGCCTATATTCCGCCGGCAGCGATACAATCATTCGCAAATGGGATGTCAGAGCTTCGAATTCAGTCGCTGCCAAGAAGACCCATGGCCGATATGTTCAGTCGATGGAACACCATGTTGATTGGGTCAATGATATGGTTTTGTGTTGTGGGGGTCGACATTGTAAGTGATTCATTGAAAAAGTGGAATTTTATATATAAAAACTGAATTTTAGTGGTCTCGGCATCCAGCGATACAACCCTCAAAATGTGGAATGTTGAGAAGGGTTTCTGCATGTCCACACTTCGATCTCATAGGGTTAGTTGATAGCTTTTTATAATGATGGCCACTTATGTCAACTTTTCAGGACTATGTCCGCAGTCTTGCCTACGCAAAAGACGTCGAGTTCATTGCCAGCGCCGGTCTCGATCATTGTATCTACCTTTGGACGGTCGATAGCTTAACTCAACTTACTTCTATGAATAATGCTCTTTCTGGTGAGTTACTTATACCCTTAAAACTGTAATCAAAATATTGTTTGCAGCCTCGTCTTTCAATGAAACAAGCCACAGTATCTATTCCATTGCCATGAACTCTACTGCCACTATTCTCGCCTCAGGTTCTCCAGAAAACGCCCTTCGAATTTGGGACCCCCGAAACTGTATCCGTATCTGCAAACTTCGGGGCCATACTGACAACATCCGATCACTCGTCGTCAACAAGGACGGCACTCAATGCATCTCCGCCAGCAGTGATGGAACAATGAAACTCTGGAGCATTGGTATGCAGCGAACTATCGCTACTTACAAACCCCACCACGATAGCGTCTGGACACTGCAAGCCGATTCCAACTTTTCTAATGTCTACTCCAGCGGGAAGGATGGTCGTGTTTATCGAACTTCGCTGGCTGATGGTCAATCGCAGCTTGTTTGTGTTGAAGATGCTCCAGTCCAGAAGATCCTTCTCGGCGAAGAATCCCTCCGACACCTGTACGTCGCTACATGGGATTCAAACATCAAACGCTATTCCATGCCATCTGATAGTGGATTCGCGTCCAACAACGACTCACACTACCAAAACGTGCACAATACGCCAATGTGTACCGAACCTGATATCCATATTCCGGGGGCTCCAAGTATCCGTCAGTACTCGATTCTCAACGATAAGCGTCACATTGTCACCCGTGATACTGACAAGAACGTCGGAGTTTTCGACATACTCCAAGCTCAGCAGACTGAAGATTTGGGGAAAGTTGACTTCGAGGCTGTGATTGCACAAAAGAACAAGAAGGTGTTCGTTCCAAATTGGATTAACAACATTGATGTCAAGACTGGGGTATGTTTTGATTGACTTTTGGAGTGCTTTTCACTGAAGGTTTTGTAGATGCTTCAAATTACGCTCGACGAAAGCGAAGTCTTCTCGGCGTGGACGACTGCCAGGGATGCAGGGCTGACTGATCGGGCGCCGGAAACTAGAGGTAATTTGAGCTTCTTAATGTCTAAAAACTTAATATATGACGTTTTAGTTAACTACGGTGGAATGCTGCTCCGAAGTCTGTTCAGCAAATGGCCCTATTCGACAAAGGAAACCGAAGAATCCACGGTTGGCCAGCATCTTCTCGCACCAGAACATACACCAATATTACTCATGTACGTTTAACTTTGAATTTTTGCGGTATTTTTACTCATACACGCATTTACAGAGAAGAAAGCGGCAAACCCGTGTTCCGATGCACCGCTCACGACATGCAGAACATTGCCGACAGTGAAATGCAAGACTTTTTCCCTCGATGGGTGCTTGACATAGTCGAGAAGAATCAGTTCCCCAAATACAACAAGATGTCCTTCAACCTTCAGAAGTATCCAACCATCTCTGATAAGAATCCAAAGAAGTATGTTGCCATTCAATTTTAAACTTCATAATCAATGAATACTTTTTAGGGAGCGTCTAAGTGCTACCGAAATGCTAACCATCCGAAAAGTCATGGAGCACGTCTACGACAGAATCGTCAGGATGACCGATTTGAGTGAGCCTGCATCCACTAGCTCATCCTACAACTCTCAATACCCTACTAACTTGGAGCAGAAGATTGAAGTATACTGCAATAATCAAGTAAGCCGGATTTTCAAAACTGGTATACATCTTCAAAGCAACCCTTTTCAGAAAATAGAACCCGAAATGGATTTACGATCTCTAAAACACTTTGTCTGGAAACAAGCGGGCGATTTAGTTGTGCAATACAAGGTAATCAAAGGCAACAATACTAGGTAATATTGTTTGAAATTGGATTTTTGTCAAGTTGTTGATTGAGTTGTTAAGCTTTGTAATTTAAAACCTGAATAAAGGCCACTTCGGTTTAACTATTGACTGTAGTATTTTTTCGAGAACATTTTTTTGTTATTTGTGTATGACTTCATTGAAGAATTGCCTTTGTAGGCTCTTTAGAAAGAAAAAAGCGATGTCTGCCTTTTTTCAAGGTATTTGTTTTAGGACTTACTGAATGCATTAGTTTGGTTCGAGTTTCTTGTGCTCAACTGAACAATGGGCCTAATCCACCCCCGACCTTTGGCTTGTGCCATTGTTCGGGGCCAAAGTGTCCTTGGTAACACCCCTCAGGGCATTCCTGCTAATTTTTGATGTTGCCCAACCTTTATTCGTTATGTTGGTGATGTGGTGTTAAAGAAGGGGGTTGCAAAAACCGTACTGGAATGCATTTGTGGCAAGAGGTTTGCGTGCGCTCCGACGAGGTTGTTAGGGACTGTGTCAAGATCATTCGAAGTGTGTTAGGAGTTCGGAAGCGGTTGTGGCGACGACTTCAAGATGGGGGATATAAACGTCTTCAACACGTTTAGCTTCAAGAGATGGTCCGAGCGGCTGAAAGAGAAGAAGATCGAGGATGAGAGCCAGCGGCAACGGTTGAAGCAAGTGAGTCACTGTTTACTGTATCTTTTTTAGCATTATAGAAGTTCTAATTTATTTAAGGTTGCTCGTCTGAAAGAAAAACTCAGCCGAGAACGAGAACTTCGCGATCAAGCTGATCTGCTCACCGACAGCGATATTGAGAAGCTTATTCAATACCTGAATGCTGGAAATAGCCTCAACGCAGGTACAGTATGCCTTTTTCGATAAAAAAATATAAGTCAAAATGTTTAGTTCCATATGATCCAAACCTCTACGGCGACTATCCTGGTTATCCGTATGATCCATACGCCGACGGCTACGACAACGACGACGCCGAAAAGAACAAGAAACGTGGCGAAACACGTAAAGGGCGTGACAAAAGTGATGATGACATCTTCAATGAAATCATGGAGTTCTATGCTAACAACCCTGATCACAGTAAGTGTCATTTCAAACTTAATTTTGCTTTAAAATAACTGCACTTTCGTTAAGTTTTTCGGTTTACAATGCAGTTATTTTAAATCCTTTGATAAAACTAACAATGAAAACTTTAGATATTGGCGAGATCCCCGAAGTCATGGCAAACGACCCTAACAACCGTGATTGGGACTTCAACCGTCGGTTTGCCAATGTTCGCGGCAAGCATAATGAAAACGCCCAGAAGTTCAGCGGCTTCGAATACAACCGCAAGTTCAACGCTGCTTGACCTTTTACCCAAACTCATTGATTACTTGCCAGACTCATTACTCCCAAATTACCCCCAATGTCGCCAAACCTCCGTATTTTGCACTCACAACTAAAACGCAAAACAATTGTTGTCAAATAAAAAACTAAAAGTTTACTTTTTCCGCGTCAAAGTTCAATGATTCCAATGCCGGCAGACAAGCGGTCTCTGGGTGGCAGCCGTCAGCGACGATTATCTTTCGCTGAAATCCTTAGCCTTCAAAAAGCTAATTTTATTGTTAGGCGCTTCCGGATACGCTGAAAGGGCAAGGCTGGCTTAAAAAAGGACTTTCGTCCCCCGTCCACCCTGAAGCCTATACATTGGCGTCTAATGTTTGCGGGAAAAAAGGGCCAACCGTCCTTACTAAAAAAAGAAAAGCTTCTCGGTTTGGCTTCCCGCAGCTATATTGTCGTTGGTGGGATGACATCTCTCTCGTGTCTAGGGGTTGCGACAGTGCCAGTGACAAATGGGTGCCTTCAAGGCTACTTGGTTTTGCTCAGTTTATTTAGTTATGATTCAAACTACCGGGATGGTGGGATGATTTTAAATTTCGAAAGATCGGATGCGTCGACTGTCTCTAAAAAAATTGATCCCGACAGTTTTGCTTGATCTCATGCTAAAGCGCGAACGTCTGGCGTGGTTTTTCCGCGTGGAATTGTGTGAGTCAGCTCGGGTTGAAGTGACTGACTACCGAGTCAGATTCCCCGCCGGTAGCTTCGAAGGCAAACACACACCAGCTAGCTGCGAGCAAACACCTGCTCTAGCTGGGAGCATCTTCTCCACCCGTTCGTGAGTACATATCGGTGCTTCTGTCAACGACATTAGGTCGACCGACCTACGAATTGCCTTGAGCTCACATCAGCTTGCTTTTGTACCCGTACATTCGCCACAGGCTTTAGCTCCAACTGGCTTGAAAGTTTTATTATTGTTAAATGGGGCTTTTTGTACCTTTTACTTTGACTGTTACCGTTTTCGTCGAACTTTCTTCTTTCCCAATGCATATTTGTGTATTTCCGAAAGGGCATTGTACCCACTACGCAAAAGCTCAAATCGTCCGACCTTAAAGGCATCAAAAGACAAAGCAAGGAAAAGAAATTCGATAACTTGCGTGCTCCGTTGCCTTGTATGCCTACTTTGAACTATCATCTTTCCCCACATTCTTCAATCAATGCACGTTTTTGGTCCACTATTTCTTTTTTCCACCACGTTTTGATCAATTAATCGGTTTAATTTAAAATAACTAGGTTAAATTTATCCCGGCAATCAATGAGTGCGAGAAATGATTGAATAAGAACGGGTTTGCGCCCGTGGCTTGCGGCCACAGCGATTGGGTTCTACGTTTGTCGTGGTTGTTCCGACCATGTCTCGGGAGCGCCCGTAGGAGACAGTTGGCGGTCGTCAGTGCTTGCTCACACATCATTGAGCCGTTTTCATGTGTTCATCGTTTTGTTCCGTGGCGTTGAAACTGTGGGCGTTATCACCGCCTTCATGCATTCCTTTAGTCTTTGCGAGTTTTGACAATATTATCTTTGAGGTCCTTCTTTCAGAGGTCAAATTAATCCGGAGAAGGTGCAAATCAGATGTATAACAACAAGGATAAGCGTAGCTATGGGAGCGCCGTTTATCACCCAACGCCAAGCGCTCCTTCTTTGGATATCACTATAAATCAAGTATGTTTCGAAACTTTTTCTATTGTCTTTCAAATTCGTGAATCGATCGTTAAATTTGTCTGTTTTCTATAGAATGGTGGTGGCGGAAGCCCATCGCCATATGCCACTTCGCGACGACAGCCTCCGATGCATGCCCCTCCGCCGCCCCCGACGTATTCTAGCTCACACTATTCTGAAGCCATGTGGATTGATCGGTTTCCGCGACGCGAGAATCGTGGAATGTTTCGGCTTTGTTTGGTCCAAACACTCTTATCAGGTGAGAATTTTGATACCTTTCATGTTTGCCGATGATTGAAACATTTTTTTCTTGGAATTTAACATCAATGATCGCCTTGTTAAGATAGATCTTTCAAAAATGCCAAAATTTCAGCTGTCGTCCTCGGCGGTGGTATCTGGTGCTATCGTTCGACCCCTGCTTACTGCCCTTATTACTCAGCCATCTGGACCGCATCTATCTTTTTGCTCAATTCTGTCGTCGGTAGTCTCGCTGCCAAGATTGGCTCTCCCAATCTCTACATCGCCCACATGACCCTCTCCTTGGTGTCCATCATGCTCTGTGTCGTGTCAGCTATCCTATCTGCCCGGAACTGGGACCTCGTCGGAACCTATCAGCATCCCAGGATTGATCGGAATTCAGCCTTCTGTCTCATCGGTCAGCACGATGCCCCTCGCATTAGTCACATCTTCTCCCACATGGATAAGTACGACTTTGGTCAGTGCTTGTTCGAGTTGAAGGTCGGCGTCGCCGTGAACAGCGTGCAATTCGTTGTCTCCGTCATTGTTGGTAAGCATTTCACTATTAATTTTCAAAAACAATAACAAACTTTAAAAAACTTTTCCAGCTTTCCTGAACATGCTATCCTTCTTCATGTGCCTCAGGCGAGCATGCAGCTGTAACTGCTTCTAAGTTATCGTCAGATGTGTTGTTTCAACTACTGTCCAAATCCCTCAAATCGGGCTCAATTATTCACTTTTTTAAGTTTTATTAAGTTTGTCTTTTTCATAGAACTTCTAACTTTTCCCGCCCCGGAAAGCAAATCAGTTTGGTTTAATTTAATCGATCTCTACGGTAAACTTTTGAAACTTTCTTTTGTAACAATGTCAATTTGTCTGAATCATCAACAGGAAAAGAGTACGCAGCTTTATATATCTGCCATGTTTTCAATGAATCCCCACAAGCCATTTGTACGGTGAATAAAGCAATCTTTTAGAAAAATGTAAAAACCGTCAAGGTTAGCCAGGTTTAAAATCAATCAATGAAAAGAGCATTATGGGTGACAGCACAAAAAACCGTGTTGACGTCATATGTTCGTCAATTAAAGAAGGTTGTACATTTCGGATCGTTTTTCAACACGTTATTTTTACGGGTTTAGTTTAAAAAAAAGTTGAAAGCATTTACATTAGCAAGTGTTGCTCGCGGCGGTGTGTAAAGAATAAAAAGAAAAACAAAAGTTGTTCGAGCTTCTTATGAGGGAACATTGATGAATGGGTCTAGAATGGTAAAAAAATGGAAAAGCAAATGTTTTTTAGCTTATAACTTGAAAAGGGGTGGGAATTGGTGGTTTTTAGAGCTCTTGTAATGATAAAGTTCTCAAACTAAAGTGGTTTACATAGGGGGCCATCGCGTTTTTTCATTAAGAGAAAGAGAGAGTTGTCGATAATGAATGTGAAAATTTAGTTTGAAAGATAAAAGCAAAAACAAAGTCAACGTGTTAGGCAGGAAATGAAAGGCGTGCTCGGTGCACGTTGAGTGCATGACAGCGATCGACAAGGCAGGGTAGTGAAACCAGCTTGAGAAGGACAGGGTTCGTTAACTCCTGTTTACTTAAAACAACATTTCGATTTCAAAAAAAAGCGAAACGGTTGGAAAACCTCCAAAACACATCACCGCGCAGCCGTGTCGGTAAAAAACCTGCCGACCAATGTGCCCTCCCGCGCTTCAAAGACTGCCCTGACCAGCTGAGTCAGCTGACCGTCACCCATCTCTGGTCAACAAAAAAGGCGCGATAATGCCCGTTCGTGTGTTGAAACTGGCTGGCGGGATATTGGAAGCTGCCGTCGGGCGCGTTAACTTGCTGTGTGCTCGATCTGTGCGCCGCTTGCACTGCCGTCTGCGGCGTTTTTTTGCTTGCTTTCTTCGATCGCGACGACAAACAGGTACATTTTTACGTTTTTTTTTCTTTGCAGACACTTACTTCCCCCCGATTAACCCACTAATCGACACCTCGGCCAACCAAGTCGGCCACAGCCAACTACATGTAGCTGATCTGATCGTAAGAATGGCGCCCTCTTCTCCCGTCAAGCATGATCGGCTATCTATGCTGACCGCGGACCGTCGTCGTGTTTTGGACAACATTCTCAGCGATGTTCAAAAGGTTTGTTGATTTTGATTTTTATCTTTCTTATTTATCGGGAACAGAGTTGATGTTGTTTGGCGCCAATAGTGAAACAGGCAACAACATTGGTCGCAATAAGCTAGTTCAAATGATGTTTTGTATTGACCATTGTTGTTCCAGGCGGTCAATCTGAACAAGATCTACCCATCCGATCTTCTGGACCTTTCCGATCGAAAATGGTGGCCGTTAGCGTTCTTCAAGGCCCACAAGGAAGACGTCCACGTTACCTCGGCCGTTATTCAGGAGTGCCTTCGTTGGAGAAAGGCTAACAACATTCATGGTAGGTTCTTTCAAGGATTTTGGCTACAGGGCTTGCATTATAACAGTTTCAGACCTCCGTTTGATCGAATTCATCCCAAGGTCGGGCATGTTGAAAATCTATCTTCGCGGGAAGGATGTCTATGACAATCCTATTCGTAAGTCGCTTACTTACAAACATTTCAATGTCAAATTGACCGTTTTCAGTATGGATCATGATGAGTGACCACGACCCAGCTGACCGTTCCATCGACCGTCTCCTCATCTTCTGGCTCGAAATGAACCTTGTCCACAATTCCCTGGCTCCAATGACTGTCATTCTCAACTTGACAGGCTGCAAAGCCATGGTTCGTTACATTTATTTCTGCAAAATACAAGTTCCGACATTTCATGCCTGTTTTAGGACCTGACATTCGTAAAGTTCATGCTGCACACATTCAAGTATTGGTACCCCGGCAGTCTTGGCGAGCTCATCCTCTACAATGTCCCACAACGCCTGACGGCATCGACCCATATAATCCAGACCGTTGTTGCGAACTACGAGTTCTGCATGGCCCACGAGTTGTATGAGCCGCATCAGATCCGTGCTTTTGTCCGAGAAGATACGCTTCCGGAGTCGATGGGCGGAACGGTGAGTCGTTTTGATTTAATGTCCACATATGTTGTCCAATTCGCTCGTCTTTTTTCCAAAACATTTGCGGTTTTATATTAGTATCTACAACCCCCATATTATTGTTTCAATGTGGCTTGTTGTGTGACACTGCTTCACATAGTACGTGGCTAACAACCTTTGCCCGCATTGCTGTAATGCCTTTCGGCTGTCCGCAGCTGACCGATAGCCTGCGGCACCGCCTTTTGCGCAATTTTGATTGCCACATCCGTTTGAACGGGAGTGGTTGTTGACGGCTGTGGCGTGTCACTTTTTGACTAATGCCCTCAAGGGATGTTCCGTTACAGGATGCGTTCACAATCCACGACCTCGGCATCGACGAACGCATTTCCGCTAAGCTGGGCGCCACCGAAATGACTGCTGGTCTGTCCTCTGTCAGCGCAAACGGCAGTGTTCAGGTTGATAGCAGCACTGACATTGCATCGACAACGACCTCTGGACGGGTGTCGATCGACGACGTGATATCGGCGAAGAGGGTATGTTTTGACGGCCATTAGACTGAACCTCGGTATTTGCGTCACACTTTTTCTTACACATGGCGTTAAAAAATTAGGTTATACTTGACACTTTTTTCGAGTCGTTGTTCTTTAAGTGCACTTTTTGTTTTAAAATTGAAACTTTTTTATATTTTGTCTGTTAAAGATTAAAGTCCGACCTGTTACAGGTGTACTTTAACAGTCACAAAGCTTATCAGACATTGTTCCGACCGCATAGTTTCGGAAAACATTATAGTTGGACCTTTTTCGTTTTTGGGCCATATAAATTAAGAGTCGATAAGACCAGCTCTTTTGTTTACATGACCATTTCCGTTTCAATCATTTGATTTTTAGTCTGTCCATTTCAACGAATACCTCGACAAGCCGATCATGGCCAATTCGACGGCCATCAACGGTTGCTCTCGCACCTCGTCGGTCGTCCGCAAACAGAATCTGCCCACTGCCGTTCGAGCTATCATCGATCAACGCAAGGCTGCCGATGCCGAGGAATGGTTCGATGCCGGTTTTGTAGCTATTACGTACGTTTCTTCCATATTTGGTCGCGTTGTGTGTAATTATATAAAATTTCAGTCCCAAGGAGTGCCTCATTCTGAAGCAGATTGCTGACGGCATCGACCCTGTAGACGTATTCGTCATTAAAAACACTAGCACTACTGGTCTTCAATTCAAAATCAAAACTACATCGCCCGAAAAGTTTAGGGTTCGTCCGAGTGTTGGCTTCGTCAATGCTGGTGAAACTTCTGTAGTTCGAATCTACCTTCAAAATGGCTACCAAACTACGCTCAAGACGGAAAGATTCCTTTTCATGGGCTTGCAGACGACGAATGAAGATCCCGATGCTTTCGTGAGTACCTGGAAACAGGCTCCTGCTGAAGAAAAGCTCGAAAAGACGTTCAACTGTGTCGCGGATGCTAGTGTTGGCGAGCCTGCGGCGCATCATTTGGAAGGATCCACTCCGCTTCAGAGTCGATCTTCTGTTGATCTCGAAGTAAGTTTAACTTTTGTTGATTTTATGTGTAAATTGTGCTTTCAGAACCTCGAACTCCGTCGTAAGATTGCTGAACTCGGTCAGCGGCAACTGATAATCATCTGCATGCTGTTGTTCCTGCTGATTGTCACCTTCATATCCGTTGTACAATTCCGCTCTGCTGTCGACACCCTCAAAGATGCTCTCGACGATGTCCACCATGCTGCAAAGAAGGCCTCTCGGCATTCTGATCTCTGATTTTTGTATTTCCAGTTTGTATTATTTTGTGCTTTTTAACTTTTATAAACATAATTCACTATTTGAGCTTTATTTTCATAAAGTTATCAACTCAATATCCCTTGGATCTAATAATTTTGAAACCAAGTCTGCGCATGTCGTCAAATCTGACGCAAATGACTACCCTTTGTTGCATCATTTACATTTGCAGCGTTTATTAGGTCGACAATAACGCTGTTCTTTGTCGTTATCATGGTCCGAAGTGATATAAATGCTCCCGTTGGGCGTTGCGGTAAACAGTTTTCTCACGACTTTCATTTTCCATAATGTTTTGTTCTGATAATTATACACAGTTCACGTTCACGTCGTTGGACCTTCGATCGTTCTATTAGCAAATTGCATCTTCCCTCATTACACTTTTCAAATTTGTGTTTTGTTTTCCTTTCCCTCATACACGTGGTCCATCCCCCCTGAACACGTTTAACTTCAAAAGCCTTACCATCAAGCTCACTAAATATGGACAACTTGTGCATTTGTGAGGTCCAGTGAAGTACTTCGAGTGTTTTTAGTTAAAGCTGAATGACAAAATTGTAAAAAGAAAAAAACTGGCCATTAAACTTGGAAATTGCTTGTTTATGGATGCGAACGCTTGAATACAAAGACTTGTAATTATGTCTCGTAGTGTCTTTTTGCGATGAACCTTGACTAGCGTCATCCTGGATGAGTATAAAACCGCGTTAACGATTACATTTCACACTAAAATGCAAAAAACAGCTATAAAAATTGATTTAAATCTTTTCAGTTTGCAAGAATATAGAGAATAAGAATGTCGGAAGCGAAGGAAATCCCCTACGGTTTGTTTTCACGAGCTTATTCAGTAACAAAAGCAAACATAAAGACCTATTTTAGAAAAATCTGCCCTCGAGCGTCTCGGCAAAAAAGACGTCAAAGAAGTCACCGATGAAGAATGGAAATCTGTTTTGACGCCTCACGAATACGAGATTACGCGGAAAGCCGGCACAGAGCTCCCAAATACGGGCAATTACAACTTGACCTTTAATCCTGGAAAATACACTTGCAAATGTTGCGGGACTGAACTTTTTGTGTGAGTTTCAGTCAGACTTTTAACTTTGTTGGATCAATTCAACTTCAACTCAAGTTTACACTTGACTAATTTCAGTTCCGACGCTAAATTCCGCACCAAATGCGGCTGGCCGGCTTTCGGGGAGTCCGTCGGCAAGGATCTAAACATCATCCGCTTGCCATGCTTCAAGAAGGACTACGAGAGGACGGAAATTCGATGCAAAATTTGTGATGCGCATCTGGGGCACGTGTTTCAAGAGGATAATACGCCGACAGGTGAGCGTTACTGTGTCAACAGTTGCGCTATCGACTTTAAGGACGAAACTCCCTCTTCTTAACGCATCGGAAACTCATTAATGTATGCTTGTAGCGTTAATTTCCGTCATAAACTAGCTTAGAAATAAGTAATTCATTACAAAGTGGACTGCTAATTGAGCGGTAGAATTGAAAATGATGAATTAAGCAATATCAAGCGTCATTAAAAACAAAAAATGATAACATATACATAAAATTGACATTAATGAAAGGCGGTTTTATAACTTTTATTTTAAAAACGACATAAATAAAACAAAATATTTCGGTAGCCGTTTTGCGTGGATATGAATAAATGGTCCATGACTTGAACTTGAGTCAATTTTGGGGCGTCACCCCAAGTAACAAAGTTCCACTTCCGTGGAGTGGAAAAAAGTCAGATGGCCCTTGTAGCAAAGATTTCGGATGCCCTGCTTTTGGTCGCAAAACGCTTGAGTAGTTTGTTCAGTTATTCGACTACAGACAAAGTAAGCTCGCAGACGAAGCTTTCCCTCATGCGTTGAACCGACCGTTGTTGTTTTTTCCGGGTGTTTGTCAGTTTTGACAAAGACATCAAGGCTTTTTGGGTTTTTCCGTTTGACTTTTGTCAGACATCTTTTAGTCTTCCGAAAATAAAAGAACCCCATTTCCGTATTCCCATTTATAGGGTCAACAATATACCATCGCAGTCATCGAACGATTCTAGCTAGATTGATGTGGTCGTGGGAGTTTTTGTGTGTTGCCATCGCCGACCCTTTTACGGCTAAAAGTACCCAGGATAGGACGACTGATTTGACCAAGTGAAACTGCCCGAGGGTGTTTCAAGGTTTCACTCACTCGGTGGCGGTCATCCGGAATACTGCACATCCCTTCGCCTGCTTACTTGGCCATCCCTCTCCTTGAAGGCAAAGGCTGTCCTGTCCCTCATCGGTCCTTCTACCAACGGCCTTCATCGGTAGTTATTCACAATTCTACAACAACGCGCTTGACAAAAGCGCAGGACTCGCGTCTCGTTATTTTTCATCCATTTAACATCCTAATGAAATGCTGTATTGGTATTTATGGCTTGCCAGCAATTTAATACAGCTATCATGTAAGTAACTTTTATTCAGTGGTTTTACTTTACACCAAATTCAATCCATTACCGAAGCAACTTCTCAAAGTGCATTTTCACCGCGTGTTGAATGCACTTCTCGTTCAATCTCGGACGCAAATAGATTTCCGATGTTTTGTTTTGTCTGTCCATAGTGCCAATTTTACAAGAAAAACCACAGAATACTATTCTATCTTTGCTTTCACCACCAAAAACATCTTTTAAAACAGAATTTTTGTGAGTTATGAGTGCATGCACAATCTGAATTCATGTTCCACTCTACCGTGGAACGTTTTTATTGACAATAAAAACCCGCATTCAAAGTCTGATTGATTAATAATTTATCGTTCGCAGGAATTCGTCTAGGAATATTTTTCCAAAGATGGTTAAAAGAACTTTTTTAAGCTTTACACCGACCAAACCTAAATTTGCAAGGACGTTCTTGACAGACCAAGAGAGTCAGCGTTGGTGAATGCACTAACTGACAGCAAACATATGCGTTTTAATCCGGAAACAGGAAACTGCTTATTGAAGAAAAAAGATAATTGGATCAACTTATAGTGAGCGACGAAGACCTAGTTCGGCTGTATCGAAATTTGCTCAAAGACTACGAAAAGGACGTTCGACCAAGCCTGCGGCACGACATTCCGATCAATGTGACTTTTGAATTTTCACTTACACAGATTATTGACGTCGACGAAAGAAATCAAATTATTACAACAAATGCATGGGTGAGGCAAAGTTGGTTTGATTACAAGATGATATGGGATCCTGCGGATTATAATAATGTTACAAAAATGCATATACCATATCGGAAAGTGTGGCGACCTGACATTATTCTTTATACAAACGCGGATTCTGCCTATTCAAAGTCAGTTATGAGCACTGATGCCGTTGTATCTTTCGATGGGAATGTTAGCTGGACTATGGCCGGTATTTTCAAAAGCAGTTGCAAACTTGATGTGCGTTATTATCCGTTTGATGAACAACGCTGCTCACTAACTTTTGCGTCTTGGGCCTATGATGGGACTAAGATTGATATTGTGCTTGAATCCGACACGGGTGACCAAACGAATTACATGAAAAGTACCGAATGGGTATTGCGGAATATTGGAGCTGAAAAGAATAAAATTGTCTATAGTTGTTGCCCGGAGCCTTATCCCTACGTCAATATCCATATCAACATTCAAAGACGTCCGATGTTTTATGTTTTTAATCTTATTGTGCCATGTGTTCTGACAAGTGCTATTGCGTTGCTGGGATTTTATATGCCTAGTGATTCTGGGGAAAAGGTTACTTTGGGTGAGTCTAATTTGATGGTCTTCTTTTCCTCCACTTGCATCTAATTTGTTTGATTTCCAGGAATAACATCACTACTCTCCACAACTGTGTTTCTCATGCTAGTTGCGGAAGGAATGCCGCCAACTAGCGAAGCTTTGCCATTGATTGGACTTTATTACGGAGTCACAATCTTCATTGTATCACTCGCCACTGCGATGACTGTATTTACGGTAAGTTATCATGACAAAAGACTATGAACAGTCTTCACAAGTCTGCTTTCAGCTCAATATCCATCATCATGGCGTCCACGGCCGCTCAGTACCACTGTACGTTCAAAAAATTGCCTTCCAATATGTGGCTAAACTGTTGTTCCTAAAACTGGATGAATATCACTCAATCAACCACCATATTCAATACTTTTTCAACAAAGAACACAACGTACAGAAAAAAGACTCAATTTTCTATACAGAAAGGTCAATTTCCAACGTCAAAGTCACCCCTCAGCCTATAATCGATGAAACACGACTGTCACTTGTTAGTCGAACTGGTGCTAACAGTATATCGTCGGAGCAGAATGTATTGTCTTCGCCATCGCCAGCAGCGGTAAGCTACAAGTTTTTTACAGAGCGCTGTAAAAGACAAAACTTGCAGGATGCCGGAAAGAAACGGGTTTCCTTTTCCAACGATTCCATAAACTCCCTACCTCCAAATGGTTCTTGTAGTCACGGATTCAAACCGTCACCATCCCGATCACATCATGAATACCATTCGGATACATTTGAAGATGACTTTTTTGGTGTTTTGGATAAGATACACCAAACAATTGAAAGGTTAGTCGTTACCACATTGTTCTTTTTAACATATTTATCATTAATATAACCCCATTTTAGAAATGAAATGCGAATTGCCGAAAAAGATCGACGTGACGCAGCTCAACTTGAATGGCAACAAGTTGCCCTTGTTTTGGACAGGTTTCTTTTGATTGTTTTTGTTATCGGTACCGCCATTACGTCAGTAACCATTTTGTATCAAAAACAATTGAATTTTGGATGATTGTTTGGTCAATTAATAGTTATTGTTATAGGAATAAACAATGTTTGCAACAGCGACTTTGAAATGGTTTTAAAAATTTAGTCAACAATCAATGAGGTATCAGAACGGGCCGTGCAAGTGAATCAGATTCAGATGGAAAGGCACACAACGAGAACAAAACGTAACAATCAGTCTAAACTACTAGCGCTAAAGCTAATCACTGCTAATCGGAAGTCAAGGAAGTGAAGAGATCGATGGCGTCACAGAACTGCTCGGCCTTCCTATCACCGGGGTAGTCGTGGGGCCACGTTTCTTGCCACTTCGCAAACGCAGCGGCAGCGTGATCACGGCCTTCGGGATATTCGAACAGTTTAAAAATCGTGCTCATTGGGTCGGTGTAGTAGTAGCAGCCGAATGGAGTAGGATGCTTGCTGCAGTAGGCGACCAGGACGTTCTCCACTTCAGGAATTTCCGACAGAGCGACACGCAAATAAGCAGCCTTCCAGAGAGGGGTTCCTTCGGTTTTGGTGATCAGGATGTGGGCGGCCTTGACTTTTTCGGGAATGAGAAGGGAGTCGAAGGATGGTTCGAGCGAGTTAACTGCAACTCGGCCTTTCTGTTCTTTAGGCGACGCTTCTTGTTCAACTTTGTCTCCCGGAGGTACAAATGCAGGATCTTCCATGCGTGGAAACAGCAATCCCTGCTGACGGCAAAGCAAAGGCTTCAGGCGATGATCGGGCCAGTTGTACCACTGGAAATGACAAAGTTACAAAATTGTCGAACAGTCTGATCAAAAAACATACCCCACACTCGTCCATAACCTCCCGGAGCATCTCAAGACTTGTGCAAGTCGGAATCATCTGTACGATAACGTTTTGCACCAAGTCACGATACTTTACGTCAGGATCTTTGAGCTGAAGTACCAGGTAGCGAACAAGCAACTTCAGATCACTAAAATTAAGAAAGCTGTGTAAAAACGATAAAACGGCGCAAAAGTAACTCACGTCTGGATAAATTCCTCATAGTAGTCGTAGTCGATCACAGCTAAACGCTGAAGTGTGGACAACAGGATGGTAGCCAGTGGGCCTTTCAAACTTGGAAGACGTTCATCCGACATGATGAAGTGAATGGTCCAGTAGAACAAGGAACCGTGCTTGCTCAAAAACGTGTACAACGGCGTGATGACAAGCTCGTTCTTCAGGACACGGGAGTAGATGGAGGATATGAGGTTTGCGAAGAGCGAGATCAGTTCAGTGTTGGATCCGGTGTAGGCGAAGACGCCTTTAATGATGGAGCCGTAGTGGTTTGACAGATCTGAAAGCAAGCCTTGAATTATAGATTTTCAGAAGTTGAAATGAACATACCAAAAACAGAATTCTTGGTGTACGCACACAGTAGCTTCGTCAAACGAATTGTAACAACATCGTGGTCGCGCTTTTCCAACCAATACTTGACAGTGGTACCCAAAAAGCTGGCTTTTGTTTCGGGGACTTCGATAAGACGAAGAAGAGCCATGCAGATACCCCAGAAGGCGCGTGGGCGACATGTGTACTGTGGCTGGATGTAGACGTCGTAAAGCTGAAAAGGCGTGGGTACATTTTGATAACTTGAAAACATAGAACGAACATTATCCAAAACATCGAGGATAACAGTGTTGAGAGCAAAGTCCTCGGCGGCTTCGTACGACTTGGCTCGGACAAGGTGGTACTGTAAAAGCTCCAACCCTTCATTGACGACTCGTTTGTCCTGGACCCGCAGAATAGTGTTGATCATGTAAGTCAGGTGGTTCTTGTAGGACATGTCGGGAGGAAGGAACAAAGCACATGCGCTCAACGTGTTCTGAAAGCAACAGAAAACTGTAATAAAACCTTTGAAATTGCAAAAAAAACTTACAATGATCACGTCGGCGAACTCACGGCTGATAGTTTCCGCCAGAACATTCTCATCAACATTAGCCCCAAGAATCCGTCTGTAGTACTGTTTCACAGTTGCGATGGAGGCCATGATATGAGGACCAGGCGAACCGGTAGCTTGAAGCAGACCCTCAACGCGACTGCGCATATCCCGAAGGTCGTGGTCAAGGGCAACGCCATGCTCGTCGTCATTGGCTTTGAATAGCCTAGTCAAAATACGGTACCCGAGAGGCTTCTGAGTGATAGCGTCCACAAGTTGTACGCGATAGTCTGCTTTGAGGTCGTGGAAGAACGGCAGCATGAAACCCAATTCAGGCTGGTTGTCATCCAAGTTACGGAAAACGTATGTGGCAATCTCGAACTTATCAGACTCCGTCAAATCCTTCTGGTTTCGAGCGAGCAGACTGATAGCAGCTTGTTGAACACGGGGGAATTCAGTCATCTTGAGGAGCTTCATGTAAACGGCAATTGCATCACGTGGCAGATTCAAGTCCACAAAGACTTTGTTGACTTCGTTCGCGCCATTGATGTCGCCGGAGAAGACCTTGCCGATGAGAACGCGCTTCAAGAAGACGGAAACTGTTCCAGGGTGAGGCACCTTCGTCTCATGCAAGTGCCAATACTGGAGCGAAGCCCGGGCCAAATCCGGATGACACGAAAACACGCCCCACTTCATGGTGGCACAGTAATAGTTGACATTCAATGTCTTGGACGAGATCAGCAAGCTTAGCGCAACGGCATACTTCTCCTCCGCTGGAGACAGCTTCGGGGTTTCCTCAGTTGACGGGAGTGCTGGTGTCGCGTGCAACGCGTCTCTGTATTCAGTTACATGCTCCCTCATAGCGTTGAACACGACAGTATGACGATTTCGCGAAAGCTGCTTCAACAGGGTGGCGAAAAACGTCTCCGATGCACGGCTACGAGTCTGGCTGAAAGAAGTTGAATGTTAAGTCTCAGCTAAATACACATTTAGAAAGGACTTACGGATCGGCATCGGATAAAAGGGGCACAAAGTAGTCAAAGACCCTCTTCGTATAGTCCTCGGCAGACGCTTCACGGGTACACTTTCGGAGCTCATCCACGCAGTGAGTGATTACGGAGGCGAGATCCTGGTAGTCCAAAGCAAAGGCCAACATTTCGAAGACTTTATGGAGCTGATCCTAAAAGAATATGACAATAGAGTTGTTCGAGGAAATATATACTGTCAAATGTTATACGGTGGCACAAAGCAAAACCAAAACATACCCAATCAAGATCCTGGATGAAAACGCTGATCAGCTCATACTTGACTTGACAGACGAGAGGAACATTCTTGAAAACGTACTTGATGAACTGAAAAGTCAAAGTTATCACTGTGCATTGGAAAAGAACATTCAACTTACGTTTGGACCCTCACCGATTCTCTTCGCAAACTGATACACTCGAAGCATCTCCTTTCGATGGTTTGACCATGTATAGTTGGGGAGAGTTATCACCATTGGCAACAGCTCGAAGTAGATGGATTTGGCATGTTCAATGTGGCCGTTCGAAGACAAACGCTCGAACTTTGTACATTTGTCCTTGTAACACTTCAAAGCCTTGGAATGACAACCCGCATTTGTTAAATCAGCGTACCAGTGGACCCGGTTTTCGGCCATGGTGGCCTGAAGAAAAAGGTTTAGAAGAAGAGGGGAGATGAAGCATATAAAACTTCACGCCGAATCACGAAATCGCCCGATAGATCTCGAACACGCCCAACACAATCGGACATACCTAATACTCGTTTTCATAGGTTTGTATAGAAAGTAAACTGGATAATTTAAGGAATAGGTATATAAAAACGTTGCCGAGAAAAGAAATTATATATAAAACAATCACATTTAGGGAAAAGACGGAAAATGTCTACCAGAGTGTTACATTTTCCTTTCAAACTATTGCAGACGCCTGCCACGTAGTAGTGCCAACGTCGGGAGAAAGGTGGCAAAGACAAATCTCGCGTTTGGAGTGCAAGTGGTTGGAAACTGTGAACGATCAACGAGTTTAGGTCAGTGGCGATCGGCGGTCGACACTCGAGAGCGGCTTGGCATTGTGTCGCGAAAGCACGCACAACTGAAAATGCGAAAAGTCATGTAGTATGTAGTTGCGTTTCGGACACAGTTATTTGTTACCTGTGCTTTTGCATTATCATTTACGAAACCATAACTTTTCCAAAAGTGTAATTTTACTTACATTTCTTAATCCAAAAAAGCGAAATATTGTGTAAATGTTTTACTTTTAATATTTTTATATAAAGTGTGTCACATTCATAAAAATATTACACTATGTTTTTTTTCTAACAAAAATGTTGGGTCTAGACAATTTCAAACTTCACTTGTGATACAGAAGGGGAGTTTTGATAAACTATTGTTAATTGCTTCTATAAAAAGTTGACAAGAAATATAAACTACTATTTTATATTTCTTTTTTTTAATTTAAAATTTCTCTAATAATTAGTGCTTTCATTTGTTTTTATTGTTTTGTTGCATGTTCTTGACTTGTCTTACCAAACCTAATTGGCCATGGAAGTGTTTACTTGCACGAAAATTCAAATCGTCATCTCAAAAAATGGCGGCAATCCTTTGAACTGTCTGTTTTCGGTGATAAAAGCACTTTTATGGCTTTTGGGGAAACTTTCAAATTTCAAGAATAGCAGTATTTTTCCAGTGACCTTTACTGTCATCCCTCCCACTGCGTGAACCGAAATTGACGAAAACAAAAGTATCTTTACTTCAATAAATCACGCTTTTTCAATGACATTGGATACTTTTTTGAATTGTTTATATTTCGCAGATCAAAAATCGACGCAACTATACTATTGTTTTGTACTAGCACAAAACTGTTACTTTTTTAAACAAATCATGACTTTGGCTTGTGACCTTTTTTAACTTTCGACCTTATGCGCTTATTTGAAACGAAAACAATGGCCGTTGAAATGAAAAACAGTTTTTCTGATGATCTTAAAGTAGTGTTTCACTGAATGGGAAGCCTTTGGCTAGACAGAAGTTGTTTTACGTAATACTGTAGAAAACCACATTTCGTCAAACGACTGTGACCTATGACTCTTCTTTCAAAACGCAAGTGATTGAAACGTCAAATGACTTGTACCAATTGCTTCAGCATTGAAATAAAAAAAGTGTGCCGTGGTCATACATCGAATTAAAGCAGCCTCGAATGGCTGTTTTCTGCTTGCGTTCGCTTCGTTGCTTTTCTTTACTAGATGAATCTTTAATCGGTGGTTATGAAGTGATTTGAGCTGGAAACATGGCGCAATGACTGTATCGAAAGGCGCAGTCTTTCCAACGAGAAACGATTTATTCGTTGGCAAGCTTTCTAAACGCTAGGACAGTCTTGAAGTGCTCTGTTAGAACCTTTTGGTTTTTAAGCGTCAACAATGTAGTCCTATTTTTTCTATTATTTACAATGATATCATTCTATCTGCTTCTTTATTCCTGTTTTTACGAAATGTTTATGTTTTACCAGGAAAAAGGGCATAAACTTTTTTATTTATGACCATCGGCGTCTGGAAGCGATCGTCTAGTGGGAAGTATTTAATATTTGCTTTAAGCATCGTCATTTTGATCTTCTTCCTAGCTTGCAAGTTTAATTAATTGACGTTTAATGTGTTAACATTTGCGAAAAGTGTGAATGAAACTTGGTTCGCTTTTTTTTCATTTTGAAAAGGGCATGCACTTTCGAATTTGTAAGGTGGCTTTAATGAGGTAATTAAGACTTTAAGCCATTACATAAGCGTTTAAGTGCAGTGTTGACGTTCCCCTTATAGCTTCATTTAACACCACACTTAATAAAAACGTATTTGAAACACATCGTCTCGCGTGTCTTTCCCCCTTACAAGTTAGCTTATTCGTGACCAGCCCCGCTCGCGTTTCCTCCTGACCTATCTGGCCACGCCCTGCCATCTGCCCGGCTTTTTTTATTTTAGCTTGCTCTTTTTTCGCTTTAGCCATCATTCGGTCTGCGCAGTCCTCACTCTTCAAAGGCGCCATTCAACTCGTGCAGTCTCTGGCATCTGCAACCGGTGGCGCCGATGACAAGATGCCCGTGGACAAACTTGTTCCCTGCCCAACTCGGCAAATTACTAAACGACCTGTCTTCGACCCCTTCACACCAGGAATGAATTACCAATCGTTTGCTGAGCAACTGCGCACCGTTGTGTCCGACATCGACAGAGTGCCGCAGTACGAAATCCGACGGCTTTTTGAAACCTTTGACGTGGTTAGTAAGTACATACATAGTTTTGTGTGGCGCTTTTTTTTGCATAGCTGCAGTGCTGCATGAATTGCACCCAAAAAGCGACATTTTTGGTGCATTTCATTGCATGTTTTTGGTTAAGGGCGCTGCCAAGAAGTCTTTACGTCACAAAAGTTTTGCCATTTCCACTTTTGTGTTTTTGCACGGCTAAATAAAACGATAAATCAAAATCCTATTTCAGGACAATGATGGAAAGCTGAACAAAACTGAATGCGAGGCATTCAACCGTGTTGTAATCAATGAGGTCAATAAGTTGAACTGCGCCATTATTGTCGTCGATTTCCAGAATGATTTCGTCAATGGCTCGCTCGCGATCAAGGCAAGTTGATCATTTTCGTTTTAAAATTTCAAAAGTGAACGCATTCAAAAACAACACGGATGTTCTCCCACTTGTAGAAACAGGCTATGATGTGTTCCCTGATAAGCACACCCTTTCTTTGTTACAACATGTTGAATAATGTTGATTCACCTTGCAGAAAGGCCCCGCAATGCAAGATCCACATGAAGCTCTCGTGCCATTAAACAAGCTGTTGCGCGAATGCTCATTTGACCTAGTTGTGTATACTCAGGATTGGCACCCACCAAATCACATTTCCTTCTACGAACATTGCCGCAATGGTGATCGTGCGATGTTGCCCATGGATAAGGGTCGGAAATTGAAGCCATTTGACACAGTGAACTTTGGCCAGCCAAAGTGTCATCAAGTATGTGAAAAACGGAAATTGAAAAAGGCAATCTTGGATTTTTTTCACTGTGTACGTTACAGATTTTATACCCAGCTCATTGTTTGCAAAACTCCTGGGGTGCAGAGCTAAGTCCTCATCTGGCACGGGTGCCTGACGCAAAGTATGTGCGCAAGGGTCTCAATGTCTTTGTTGACGCCTATTCAGCCTTCTCTGACAACAACGGCGAGAATAAGTAAGCGATTAGATCAATAATTGATCAAACCGAACTGTAACTTCGCTGACGGAAAGAAAATGTTTAAACTTTTTTCAGGAGCGAATTAGCCAGACTTTTACGATCCGAAGGCATCGATGCATTATTCATCTGCGGTCTCGCATACGAAATCTGTGTCGCCGCGACGACACGCGAAGCGAACAATCTCGGATTTTATGCTGCCCTTGTTGCAGACTGCAGGTACGTACGCTTTTGTGATTTCAATTCGACCACGTCTGTTCCGCGAGAATGGAACGCAGAACAAAAAATAAAATCTCATCTTTCTGACGATATACGTCTAAAAGTACAAAAAAAGCAAGAAGCTAGACAGTGTGTCAAATTTCAGCAAAGGTCTCAACGCCGAAAAAATCGACGAAGCTAATGTTGAGCTGTCTCAACGGAATGTTGCAATCATCGAGTCACAGGCTGCGGAAAGCTTTACAACCGAACGCAAAGTGCCATGGCGATGGGTATGCCAGCTAGCAGGTATCTCCGGCACTGAACTGACCGTTCCACGCGGTGTCAATGGCGTCGAGAATCTTGAAGGTGATAGCACTACTCCATCCATCGAGGTCAATGATGGCATCAAAGTCTGATTCAATAATCAAGGAAGCATGAAATCAACTTTTTTGCTATTTCAAACATACAATTGTTTTCCATTCTCTGCATGATAAATTTTTATAGCCAATTTAAATGTCCTTTTTTTGAGAAGCTTATCAAACCCTCACTTTATTGACCCTTTGTGTGTTTTTTATTGGGAATGAAAATATCCGTTTTTTTAAGTCAAGAGCGCATTGGTACAGGAAGTTACAAGACATAAGTAATTACAATTGCCAACCGGTTTGATCTATCCATCCTCAAAATGGAAAACGTAAAAGTCGGCTGACCGAAAACGTTTTTAGGATCGGAAAGTGGTCATTGTACAAACGGCGTGGTTTCGCCGACCGCAAGGAAATTTCAGCGTTTGACCTACTCTTGGTGTCATGCATTGGATGAGAAAGGATTAGCGCATCTGCGGGATGCTCGCTGACGTCTTTGGTATCCTGAAGGCGGTCACCTCGTTCTAGAGATCGGCCGATCATAATATACATTTTCGTCAATCTTCGGGTTTTCCGCTTCTTTTCCTATGTTAAAAAACTGTAGATCCTTAACAAGTCTGTCTTATTGTCTAAATGTTAATATTTTTATTTTCAGGTGTTGGTTGTTTCAAAAAGAAAAATTTCTACACTCCAACAAGGGCTTTTAATAGTCCATCGTCGCTTTTTTCAATGGGAAAAGGCATAGAATACTATGGGGAGAAGTTAGGCCGCTTCTTCTCGCGTAGTTTCCACAACTATGGCGTCTTTGTCGGGCGCCATCCCGGCAAAATTATTATCATTTGCATGCTTTTTATGGTTGGCTGTCTGCCTGGTTATGCCTACCTTCGGATTAACCTTGATTTGTACAAGCTTTTCGTGCCTCTGGACGCTCCTGTCCGTACTGAATTCGAACGCCAAAAGGAGTTCAACACAATTGGCATCGGTAACTTGGATGTTGTACCCCCGCCTCGAAAAACACGCTCACTGTTTGAAAACTCGACGGATCTTTCACTAGATGATTACCACGGAGACAGATTTAAACGAGGTAAATTTCTATTCCGTTTTTGACGTTTGCAAAATCCAAACATCGCATTGATAAATATTTTAGATATCCCTCGCCATAATGATATTCTCCGTTTCTACGTCGTGCATAAAGATTACTTGAATCTTTTGGACAGCGAAATTCTCGGAAAACTTTGGGATTACACCAATGAAATGATGTCGGTAACGTCGGAATTCAATGGAAAAACTTATGGACTTGATAATTTCTGCAAGAAAGAAGGCGCAAATGTTGTAAGTACCAGTGTAATTTTTTGGAAAAATGTAAGAACAATTTAGAACTGCACCAACCATTTGAATGTTTGGTTGAAACACGCTGAAAACTTGTTCAAGTCGGATGGTAGCCGTACTAACCCAAATTTACAATTGAGTTACCCTGTGATGTATTTGTTCAATCGACCTAAGGATATTGGAAATGTAAGAAAGTTAACTTTGAAAGCTCAGTTCTCAATTTGGTGTTTAGATTATTTACGGTGTCGATGTAGCTGGCAAGAAACACGAAATTACTGGAGCTCGTGTACTCACGTTGCATTGGTTCGTTAACTTCCCCATCGAAGGTGACAACTTGAAGGCTTTTTATTCGTTCCGTGAAGCTTGTAATCGTTTCTGGGAGTCGAAAACTGAAGAATCTGGAATCAACTTCATTCCTCACAAGTAAGTTACAATTTTTCACAGCATTGTGTATTGAGAATGTTTTAGCGACAAGGCCATGGATGACGAACTCCGTCTCATCATCGAAGGTGCCATTCCATTCGCCATCCCCGCTACCCTTCAACTCATGCTTTTCGTGTATTTCACAAACTTGGCTAAAGACATCCGTAAATCAAAGCCCGTTGAAGCTTACTTTGGTGTCGTCACTGTCGTTTGTGGTTTAATTGTGTCTTTCGGTATCTGCTTCTTCATCGGAATCCCCTTCAACCCTGTCTGCAGTACCATGCCTTTCCTTATATTAGCCGTCGGCGTTGATGACGCTTTCCTCATGCTTGGCGCCTGGCGTATGACAGATCCGGCCAAATCGGTCGAGGAGCGTATGGGTGAAACCATGGGTGACGCTGGTGCCAGTATTACTGTCACTTCTTTGACCAACTTTGGTTGCTTCGGTAAGGATACAGCCTTTCACTTCAATAAAATGAAAATAAAAGGATGTGATGAATCATAAACTCGATTTCAGCTCTTGGTTACTTCCTTTCGCCCACGCCAGCTGTCGCAGACTTCTGTACCATGACTGCCATCGGTATGATCTTTGATTACATCTACCAGATCACGTTCTTTGCCGCTTTGATGGTTTACGGTGGGCGTCGGGAATCTGAAGGTGGTCTCGCTGTTTACTTCCAATGGTGCAAATGCTGCTGCAAGAAGGACAAAGTCACCGACGTTGTTCCGGCCGAGCAGGAGCAACCTGACTATCATGAACGTGGGTGCATTTTGAATTTTACTTCCTTCTTATAATCTAATTGACCAAAAACAACATCCAAAAACTACAGTATACTAAAAAACGTCTTTTAGCCACCTTTATGCACCGAATGTTCCGCGATTATTGGGCCCCTTTTATCCTTCGCGCAGAAGTCAAGGCAGTCAGTGCAGTCTTGTTTGGCATCTACCTTTGTATCAGTTATTATGGTTGTATCAACATGAGGGTCAACATCAGCCCCCACAAATACATCCGAGACACCTCTCCGATTCAAACTTTTGTTTACCTGGCCGGTAGGATTATTGATGCCTTCTTTTCATCCGAGTGACTGTCCTTTTTAGACAAATACATTTGGGCCGACAATGTTATGCCCACCTTCCACGTCATGAACCCCCCGGATTTCCGTAATGAAACCCTTCGAGTGAAGTTTAATGACATGGTATTCCGACTCGAAAACACCGAATACAGTATTGGTCGTGTAGCTACTAACTTCTGGCTTTGGGAATACCAAAGCTTCCTAAACGATTATCCCGAGGTTCAGTACAAGGAGGATTTCTATAAACGGAAATACCTTAAGAACTTTTTCAATCAATTTGATTACCAGCAGTACCGAGGTGGATAAAAAAGAATTTAATGGAAAATAGCAATGATGTGTTTTAGGCATGGTCAAAATTAAGGATACCGTCCCCGATGGAGAAAACTGCATTAGCGCTTTCACGTTCCAAACCAGCTTCTACGCATTGAACTCCTGGGACAAACGTCAAGCTGAACTGTTCCACTGGAGAAGAATTATCGGTGAATACCCGGAATTCGATGTCTTCCTTGCCGGCATTTTCAGTCCATTTTTGATCGATCAGCGCCGTACTATTGCCCCTTCGTCCATGCAGTCCATTGGCTCGGCTATTGTCGTAATGGCGATTATTTCAACTTTCTTCTTGCCAGACAAGGTAAACAACTAATTCAAAACTATGTAGTATCTCACTTCCGCCTTTACAGCTCTCTGTTTTCATCATGTCCTTCTCCCTTATCTCCATTTCTATGGGTGTTTGCGGCTTTTTGACTCACTTAGGCAGTGACTTAGACTCCGTTTCAATGGGCTGTATTGTGATGGCTATCGGCTTGGCTGTCGACTTTAGTATTCATATCTGTTATAGATATCATTGTTCCCTCGAGGAAACGGCTGACGGAAAGGTAATTCATTGCTGTTTTTTATGGTCAACACTCCTATTTACATGCATTTCAGGTCATTGACACTCTTGCCATCGTGGGCTACCCCGTCCTTCAGGCTGGGTCCTCCACTCTCTGGGCTATGACCACACTTCCATGGATTCCGGCTTATTTGGTCCGTGTTTTCGTCCAGACAGTCGTGTTGGTCAACGTTTTTGGCATGCTTCACGCCTTGTTGTGGCTGCCTCAGTTTATCTCCGCGTTGGACCCTATCCAGAGAACTCCGCGACGTGAAGTCCACCGTGACTGAGCCATCACTTTTTAGTACAGATTACTTTATATACCAAAATGTTAAAATCATATTATTTTAATAGGTATAATATATTTATTTATTTATTTCTATTTAAAGTTTGTAACGTCCTTTCGGGTAAATTATCGATTTACTGATAAACTTTCTCCATAAAAGAAGAATTTCACTAACTGTACGTCTTTCAATCACTCTAAAGTAATGCGGATTTCTGATTCGTAGTGTCAGAGATTACATACTTTAGCTGGAAAGATGTCTCAGACGCTGTTTAATTTTCATTATTGCCGCATTAGTTGACCATATTTGTCTGAGATTATCATCAGCTCATAAGATTTTATCTTTTTTCAAGGCAGAGTTAAAGCACAACTAATTCATGCAATGGTTTTTACACGGTGGACACAACATGTCAAGATCAGCGTACCGGAGGCGGAGCGATATTAGTCGAGACTGTTTCCTCCCAGGTCGGCCAAGAGTCTGCTTCCTGCACTTCTATTCTTATAAAAGTGAGCCTCCGAAACACAGTTGACCATGTTCAGACTGTGAAAAAGCCGTGTAACTCGTCGACGAATAACTCTGCAAACAGTCGATCTGTCAAGCTTCTGACACATTTGTCCTCCTGCCTGGTCAGCGCCTCCCGGCTTAACTTTTTTTGTTTTCGCCAAGCCACTGGCTTGCGTATTTGATTTGTTTTCCACAAAAAAGCAAATGCGCGACTCGGCTGGAGCTAGTTTGTGTTCCTTTCTTTGCATTCGTGGTCAACGGAGACGTCCTCCATGAAAAAAACAAGCATAGCGCATTCATCCACTTGCCATTTCATGCTTGCAAATCCACTTGATTCAAGTCGATTTGCACTGTCAAACTACTATACAACTACAATTACTCTTTACAGGGTGACCACGTTGGTTGATTCATGCGTACAAGCTCGAACGCCCTTTTCAATTTTAGTGGCTCTTACCAAAAATGAAAAAAACGGCTGAATAAGACTGACCGTTTCCTTGAGATCCGTTGCCGTCCAGTCCAAATGGTCAGTGGTGCAAACTTGTTCCTTCTGTCTAACCAGGCATAAAATATAGCGTGTCTTGCCTTGCCTGACGAGTGGATGTTTATTTTCAGTAACGGAAAGGCCACAGTGTTGCGAACATCTGTCGCATCGTATTGTGCAATCTGTCGTGTTTGGTTGCTGCGTTTAGACGAAATCTGATTTCTCGTTTTCAGCAAAGCAATTGAAAGGTATTCTACCGGTCGTCTGACTTGTGACTCCGCTAAACGCTACCACTCGTTTATGGGAGAGTCAAACGAAAAAAATTAATGCGATGGCCTTGTTGGGTAGTTTCGGCGCGGTATCTGTCAGACAGTAATTACTTTTCCCTTTTTGTCACGCTTTCCGTATCGTCACGGAACTGTCAAACATTAGGGGTCCAAGGACAGTCGCTCCAATGGTTACAGACGCAATATTCGATACTACCTGGATCAGGCAACGATCACTTCCTCCCTTCTTTGCGCAAGGAAAGAAAAAAGCGACTGGACCTTGCCAATAGAAAACTCGTTTTTTTCGTTGCTTTTCTCCCAGAACTGGAGGTAGTTTCACTTTGTTTGAGCCAGAAACCCCCGGTCTTCCAATCTTCCACGATAAGGAAGCCGCCATGGATTCAGCTTTGTGTATCTGTCGTCATAGGGCCCTGGGCGCACACACCGAAGTCACCTCCACAAGGGCTACAACAACGCGACAAGAGGCGTTGCTGTAACCCCTGAGGGTTGGATGGTTGCGGGAGGGTGCGTCTACCGTTTTGGGAGGATGGGATCGTCGTTGCAATCACTATTAATTGTCGTGTAGACAACAACAACAGCCACAAAAAGCTGAGTGCTTCCAGAGGACTGTCACTGCGGCTGTTCTATCGACGACGGCTCGTGTTTGGCCTTCGGACGACGTTCGCGCACGCCCTCAGTCCCTCGATTTTTTGCGTTCTCTCGGTGTTCATCTCACTTCAAAATGTAGCACTCAAGTGTTTCACCATCGGCAGATTGCTTTGCATTTTAGATAGATGGTGTCGACATCAGCTTCCGTTCCTTTTTGGGATGCTGGCTGAAGGTCATGCACAGTTTTGAAAGTTTATTCCAGAGTTTCCCTTCTAATGTTTACTATTTATTCAAAAACTGACGACAATGCCGACAGTATTTGCTTTTCATACTTTTATCAAATCTTCTAAAGTTACAAGTTTGCAGAATCAGACTCTGCAAGAGTTCAATCTTGCTTCCATCCTTTGTATTGGAGCATAGTTCTTCCGATTTTTTCCCATTACTGCGAACAGCGTACTTGAAATACGCTACAAAAACTGTAAAAATCCAATGCACTTGTTTACTCGCCTTGTTATACTCGTTTTTCAAGTACTGAAAGCCCCTCTGGCTAATCCGCGGATATGATCATCGAGTTTTTTACTTACTGATCGCATGCATGCATTCACAAATGTGGAAACGACCATAATATTTTCAGTCGGACGGTTTTTCTCGCTTTACATTACCTGTCAAAATGATGAAGCAACTCGTTCTCCTTGCCTTCTGTGCCGCAGCTGTCGTCTATGCTCAATCTGGCAGTAATGAGACTGTTGCTGAGTCTTCGAGTGAGTCAATCAAATTTATTTCCTTTTTTAATGGCAATTTATTGTAGATGCCGCCTCTGCCGAGCAAGCTGTCGAAGTACCAACGTCCACCGAAGCCGAGGCCGACACCAGTGTTGCCGAGGTCGAGCCTGTCGACAGTAAGCAGACCGCTAGCGTGCAATCTGCCGAGAAGTCCGGTCCCAGCGCGAATGACGACAACTCTGGCATGATTGGCTCCGCTGCCGAAACCGTCCGTAACGCTGCTTCAGCTGCCGCTGATTCTGTTTCCGATGCTGCTGGTGGGTATTTTAGGCCTTTTTGGAAGTTACTTTTTCCCTGTTTTTGCACCCTCAAGTGACGGAAATGAAACTTTTTCAAACAGCTAATGCCACAATTTCTTCAGATTCCGCGAGTGAGGCCGCCTCGAACGCCGCCGAGTCCGTCGCCAACCACGCTTCCGATGCCGCCGCCGCTGTCGAGCACGAAGCTTCCGGAATCACTGAAAACGCCGCTTCCACTTCCTTCGTCGCAACCTCACTCATCATCCTGGGTCTTTTTGTTAACACCATGCTCTTCGCTTAAACTTTTAACCATATTCTCACCATTTTTAATATTCCCATCGGTTTTATTTTTACTTTGTACAGTTCTTATATGAGATATTAATCATACACCACTCACATAGTATGTCAATGTCATGGACTTGCGATATAGAATAAATTAAATTAAATAAATACCCAGGAATGTGAGCATGAAAACACCTCAATCGGATGTAGATTTTTCATCAACTAAACGGGATTCGAGCAATTCGACAAGCCGCTTCATATCCTTGGCTTGCTGCGCAATCTTCTTTGCATCCTGCATCGCGTCGCTCAGTTCCTCCGCTTTGGCGATTAGCTGAAGATGGGTATTATATATATTTTAATTTGTTAAATTGCAATAACATACTTTGTACTGTCCTTTAATCGCTGTATCGACGTTGTCGCAAGTCGAGAAAATGGTCGAGGAGTAAGTCTGCATAAACTCCAAAGTAAGGTCGCTCATCCCTCGTAAGCTGCCTAAAAAGTGCTCCCATTAGCGCGAAATAGGGACGAAAACAGCGGAAAAACAAACCCCGCAAGTCCCGCAAGCACATGTCAACATCGGAGGCAATAGCTCGAGCATGAGTCTCGAGATCCTGAAGGATCATGGGATCGGGGATGAGGTCGTCGCTGGGTCGCCGTCTCCGCAATGTCGCATCGCCCGTCCTCGGAGCCCCGACCCGACCAGGCTGATGTTCCGGCGAACTTAGAAGTGACGGATTCGACGATGACGGAGTGGCTTCTTCGCGCCCATCAATATCGTTGTTGTCGAAGCCAGTGAGCGCGGATATGCGTTGGGCTAGTTCTTCCGCAGCGACTCCGGTCCTTGTGTTGGATTGTTGCGCCATAGGTGATAGAATCCTTCAAGTCAGATGTCTATAATAACATAAATTACTACGGCACAGACAGACTGTTACAAAAACAGTAATGCAATACGCAGAACTCAAAAGCGTAATCGGATTTAGTACGCGAGCAAAAAATTGACGCACATGAAAACAAACCCACACCCAGCGGCTGTGACCCGTTCGTGGCGAAAGCACCACTGTGCACAAACTGTTCGTGTGTGCAGCACGCTCGCATTACATAAAACCCTATTTTATGCGAACGTCTAGAAACTAAAATCCAACTCGTAAATTAACTTCTACAATCACGATAATGATGACAAATAAAAAACGTAAAATGAAATCACGCATGCAAAATGTAATAAAATATATACTATTTCTACAAATATGATTGAATTATCCAACCCCCCTATCCGCCGATACGTAACTAATACAGTTTTAATGTTTTTATCAAATGCCCAAAAGTCGACCTTCATAACATGTTGTTATCTTTGTTTCTTTGCAAACACTGACGTAGCCATCGTTTATTTTGCCGAAAGTTGAATTATAACCGACCAGATTTAGTATCAAACCAAGTATATAGTACGCCGACCTATTGTTTTGCTAAACTACCACTAGTCTTTGTTTGACTAAGTCAATAATCTACGAACTTGACACATTTCCGATTAGTTGTTGCAACAGTTTTGATATAAAAAGCGACCCGTGCAACAAACCATTTATCCCCAGTGTTCAGCGTTAATCCCTCTCAAATTAAGTATGCTTTGTACAGGATGTTGTATGAATGAACAGTCAAGCTTATCAGCCCAATGTTGCTTTTGTAGTATTAATTTAAAATTAAAGTGCAGCTGTTTAAGTTAGCAATTTCCTGTATTCTAACATCTTAACGACGTATGCGTGGTCTAATATGCCTTCCGTGTTGCGTTGAATAGTTTTAAAAATCATACAATTAAAACTTGTACTCATAATACAGACTTTAAATAAGAATAACAATAGCCGTTAGCGTCAAAAAGCTATTCCTAAAATAGAATACCCCCCGCTTTTTACAGCGCTTATGCCAAAATAACTTAACCCCGACTAATTGGGTATTACAGAGTTCACTTTTAGGCATCTGGCGGATCAAATCTAAATTTGATTGTGAATCTGACGCACAAAGGTAAACAAGGGCCGTTGTTACAGTTTTTTAAACTCGATTTGTCTTTGTTTTGACCCTTAAAGGTTGATGCGTGACGTTGTACAATGGTACCGTACAAGCTGCTTGCATAACATGAGTGCGTTTTGCATATAAATTTCGATTTGAAAGACTGAGCACCATCATACAATGCATTTTTCTGGCCTAGCAAAAAACTTTTGTGAATGAAATCTTTTCTTGAACGCGTGATTTCATTTAGTACTTATCAAACTTTCATACGTGGTCAGTCCAATTGAATTAATTTGGAGGCGTTACCAGGTGAAAGTACATAAGTAGTCCATTAGGATTTCAGTTTTACAGACCATATAAGTAGGTTTATATTATTTGCTTTTAAATTAAAATTTCAACCATGTGTCATAAGCTAAATTGTAGCTGCAAGCTTTTATCTTATTATGACGGGTTTTGGATGAGCAAAAGCCCAAAATCTAGGATTTATTCTGATCATAGGGGTTTATTTACTGTACTGAAACAAGAGAAGTTATTATAACGGTAAGTACTACATTTTGATTAATGGGTACAGTTAAACCGGAGGCGTTGATGTTTTATACTTTAAAAACGGTCATTGTTTTGAATGACTTGCAAGTGAAGAAATGTATCTTTTTGAACTATAAAAAGCCTTTTGTCCTTTTTGGGGTAAAGACCATTTCCACGCTTTTTTGTTACTGTATACATATAATTCAGTTCAGTTTAGCAGTAGACCATGATAACAAAGAACAAAACCAAAATAAACACGGATTCTAGCGTAAGGCACTTTGCTCTCTTTTCTTTTCCCTATCAGTTGTCAATGTATTTGATCTTTTGTGACACCAATGTTGTTTCGTTAGCTCGTTAGCTAAACCGTTTATTTTTCATCTCACGCGTATCAAATTAGTTTTAAGTTGTGCTTTGGCTACACAACTTTTTTAAACATTGTATTTGCCAATTTGTGCTGTGTAAAAAACCTATTAATAAACGTAGCCACAACTTTACAATGTTAATGAATACAATTTTTCTTATTTGCAGCGTTAAATCCCATGAAATTGTAGTTACAGTTTGATCTATGTTATATAAATAGCACTTTTTCATAACCACAAACTCCCCTTTTTTGTACTTCTTGATCTTCTTGACTTATGTTAGAGATGGATATAAAATGAGTGTTAAGCTCACGCCTACTCGCGCGCTCTAGCTTCAGCTAAACCAGCTTTGGTCCCGCCTTTGCCAAAGAAATATGATTAAGACTTTTAGTCCTAACATTACGTATTTGGCTTACAGCTTAAGACTGTGTAGGAGACGTTTGAACTGTAACTTTTGAATGATAATGGTTAGTGATTTGTGCGCATCGTTACTGTCGTCACATTCGTGTTGTTGTTTTGTTGAAGTTTGAAACTGTCGCTATAAATTTATGTATAAAACTGTTTCTGTTTGACGCTACAACGATTTGATAGGATACGTTGACAGTCTGTTGTATACAATCTTGTTTGTATCAGTTTGTATCATCGTAGCTTTGTGTTATCCTACCCAATTTAACATCCGTCTTACCCCCCGTCTGTAGCATCCGAGTTGGGTCCAAAAAATACTTCTCAGTATAACGGCTAAAACCATACGGTAGAATTCCGATTTAAGAATGCCATTTCTTACGCGCAAACATACGTATGGCCTTGAAAACAAACCAAAAATGCGTTCTGTAGTGGGTTAACACGTTCATCGGGAGCTTATCTCCCAAAATCAGAACGGACGACATAAGCTATACCTTTGCAATGTGGTGTTCTTTCTAGGAACAATCTTTTGTAGCAAAAGCTGATAAATTTTTTACCTTACAACACAAAAAATCATCCCTTCGGGAATTAGCACACCCGAGGCACTCTGCATAAAAGGCATAAAAGACCATTATAACCCACGCAACGTGTTCTTCCGGGATGACGGCCTAAAGTGCTTCCAAAAAGCGATTTCTATTAAGTTTGTAGACCAGAAACCTCGTTTGTTTTAGTTAGTGCCACTCCTTTAATTGCACGTATTCGACTGATGCGAATTCATTCATAAATTCATTTACATAAAGCACCGCGCATCCTTTACGTGCTCGTTTTCAGGAAATGATAATAATATCGAACGCGCAAAAGGTTTGTTTGGTTTTAAACCAAGTCATCTTTTCCGGCTTAATGACATGCCAAAAATAACCCACGAGCCAGTGAGGCGTTCCCACAACGTGCTGTAATGAAAGATGTTTTCGCTCTTTTGTCGTTTAACTGTTCATTGTAATGTGGTGTGAGACAAATATCTAGCTCTTTTACTCATTTTTTTAGTATTATTCAAATAGGCTATCCATGACGTTATTTTTAATAGTTCACACACATTGTATTTGAATTTATCATGTTTCCTTAATGAAACCTTAAAACTGCAAAGATCGACTCATTTGGGGGAGTTATACTATTGCTATAAAGGCTTGCTTATTTTTTTCGTTTCCGTCATAATTTAACATCCAAATGAATTTTATTTATCAAATTTCACGGTGCGTGGAAACCAATTCAACCAATTCGTTATGTCAAAAGGCATTATTTATTCGTGTGGTGTCTGGAAATACACGTGTAAAGTCTTAGAAACGTTTATTTCCGCCGTGATTCCACGACTTACTTATACGTTTTGTGATCATGGTCCATTTAAAACAGGACCCCCGCGAATGCGTGAGTATGAGGACATATTTCATGCATCCCTTTATAGTTTCGCTTGTCCGGCAGTTTACAACATTATGACCATCCCGGCTTTTTTGAGTGCGTTGGACAAAAAAAACTGCATAAGCAAAATAATTAACTGTCCACCCCCGTGCTAAACCCAGTCGACCATATGTTTTAACTTGTCTATGACTCTGTTTTACACCAATAGATGATGTACATTCATTATTATCACGTTCTTTGGAAAACGTTGATGCCCCAATTTGCACTTTCGCGACGTTCGATTCTTTGTATTCCTTCGCCTTCGCTTTATTAAGTTTTTGTCGGCTTAATTTATTACAACTGCCGCGATAACTATAGTCTGTCTGGGTGTTGTTGTCGTTATTCGAAAGTTCATTAAACCCAAATTTGAGGTTAAAAATAAAAGGCTATTGTTATTTTTGAGTCCACCCGTCACGCGCGCGATTGTCTCATTTTAATATTTACTAAAGTACGATCCTTTTACGTGACCCACGCGATTTGTTAAAAGCAGATTGCACCCTCTTAATTTATAATAAAACCCCCACTAATGGTTTTCTTTTTAAGGTAATGCACTGTTATGTGTTCCGTCGCGTTATGGCCAACGTTGTTAACATGTTGTTAAATTCAAAATGTTCTCAAATCAAATTATTATTTCGTTCGTTTCTACTTTGTTCGAAACCGCAGACTTCCACTTCTACTCCTGACGTAACATTACAAATACGAAGTAGACAGTCAAATCCGTCCGATAGAAAGAGACACCACAGAAATACATTTCGATGGTATTCTCGTATACTACTATTCTTATTTATTACAATTTTGCTGCCAACTACTTCTGATGCAGTTACATTTTTCTACGGAGGTGAGATTTTTTTTCATACGCACTTCGATGACTATTTTCCTGCTAAGGATTCACGCGAACTTTCGAGATTATACAACTATGATTAATTAAATTTCAAAATGCTATGAGCAATGTTTTTTCTTACTTTTCATTTCCAGATATTAGTAATGTTTATATTAAAAATAATATTTGTATCTTGATTTCAGCGAGTGGTGAGGCAGCAGTCCAACAAATCAATGATAGCATAGCGGGGCGGTCTGCCAACATCGAAGACGAGAAAGGCGACCTATCCGAGGAGGAGCTCAAAATCGTGTGGATCTTCTGCAGAAGTCTTCCAAAGCTTCAGAAAGAAGGCAAAGTCCCCGACAAGCAGATATCGAGAGATATCTGCAAACAACTTCTAGAAATGCTCAATCCCCTGTTCGCAAAACCGCGCAAAGCGAGGGAAACGACACAGAGGCGGAAACGATTCACAAGAGGCGACCGTGTTAGATAAAGATGATTACCCAGTCCTCAGATGCACACCTGCAACAGTATCTTGAACTTCTAATTATGCATTTCTGCAAGCAGCGCCTTATGTTTTATGCTTCTTGTGTTGATGCGGTTCTGACGTTATTGTTCATGTTTCCGAACTCAAGTCACAAATGTCACTCGCATTTTGACACCTTTGTGTTTACCTTAAACTTCAATGCCCTTGTTTGATCAATTACGATACTCGATTGAAAATTATTTCAAAATACTACAACCAAGTCAATAAAATGCAATTTTATGTTTAACTTTATTATTGCACATGTGTAATAGCAGATTGAAAAGACAAAAACAATGGAATAAGGCCACAGTATCAAAGTAATAGTTATAATTAAAAAATCCAAGGCGCAACGGGATCAGGATAAAAAGCACTGTACACCGATTAATAATCAATACTAACACGTTTTCAAAAATGTTTTAACAGGTTTTCTTTCGTTTTGGCGTAGTGTTGTAAAAAATATTATCTGTAGTGCCACCATACCGTGAAGATTGCACCGCTAATCGTTTAAAACACGGATTTTAAGCGCATCGAAATGCAAGCAAGACGGCAAAGAGCAAATTGACAGACAAATTAATATTACACTTAGTATTAAATGCACAAATAATAGGTTTTGTAAAATGCTAATCTTACTATATTTGATGATAAAGCGAATATGGGGTGAAAGAGGGGGAGAAGAGAGCATTGGTGCTTCATGTTTGAAAAACATGTACATTAAAGTTGCCAAAAAGCAATACATTAATCATTTATAAAGGTGGCAAAAGTGAACCGGGAAGTGTTTGCTGTTTAGAAGCGCTGAACGATGCGCTCAAGTGAGTCGATGCTGTGTCGATCGTCCTAAATATGTGCGACGTCAGTAAAGTTATTATTAACAAGGCTGATATGCGGTAAACAAAGTGGTGAAGCAAAGCAAGCATGTTGTTTTTACAAAAGCGTTTTGTATGGCCACGGCAAACACAACATTACAACACAAATGTACAAACTAAAATTAGGAACATTTACAAATGCAAACTTTTGAGCAACGTAATCATAATTGATGCGAAACAAATAGAACCGGAAAATAGTACAGCGACGACAGAGACACACTAAACTATTTTCACTTCAAATAAGAGGAAAACGAAAGAAGAAACTTAAAATAAAACAGCTTTACAATAGACTATACCTCGGTTTCAAGGTTTTGCCGACGCTGTCGCCCAACGAAGCGTGGCGCTGTTACGCTGTTGCTTTCATTCGAGGCAGACGGTGATGGTAATGGCATTGGCGTCGCCGTCACATTGTCTGTTTTGCTTAATCGCCGGGAATAGGCGGCAGCGGGGGTGTCTGGGATGTTCGGAATATGCACAGGAAAGCTGGTTGCTGATGGTGGGGGTGTGCGACGAGGCACGGTCAATGCGGTGTATCTGGGAGGGTTGGTGGGTGGTTCTGTGTACCTGGGTGGCTCCACTGGTAATGTTGTTGAATCCTTAGGCCTGGAAAAGCAAATGTTATCCTGACATTTATCACGCTTGCATGATTGCACGAACCAATTGGACGGAAGAGGGTCATCACCCTGATTTACAGTAATCTTGGTAGGTGTAGCAGACCGTTGGCCATCCTTTGACGATGGTCGACTTCCGGCTTTGGCGGCGGCTGGTACCGTGGTGCTAGCAGCGAAAAGGCCCGGCGGAGATTCAACGATAGGCGATAATCCGCTGTCTTTGCTAGTATTTTTAGACGGCGGCGATGACCGATTTGAAGGGTTACGTAAATGCTCAATGTTTTTAAATAGCTTGCCCTTTGCAATAAGTTCACCAAAGCCTTGTGAATGAGAGAATGCGTAACCAGATCGTAATGAACCACGTCGACTCCTTCGTGTGATGGCAGACCGAGGCAGGGGTTTAGTCCCACTAATTTCGGCATGGTCGACGCGAGCGGAAGTCTTATGTTGGACACGAAGCTTATCCGCGTATGACGGATGCGTGTCAAACCAGAAGAAGCGATTCAGCATGACCGGAAGTAGCAGGAGGACAGCTATCATAAGGATTGAAAACCAAAACTGTGCAGATGCACAAGCGCGCCAAACAACTCCTAATGATGTTGCCGCTTGAGTGTTGACCATGACGCTTATTGGCAATGCTGAAAAAATAATCAACAGTTTGAACGTCATTAATAAAGCTAAATATGGAAAGTTTTTCCCTCAGGATTTTAGTTATGATAATAATAGTTACTTACCCTGGTAGAAGATAATGACCAAAATGGCGTAGAATGCAACGGATCCGAAAATGACAACAGCTGTGACAACGGTCCAGTAAGCCGTGTCCAGCATTATTTGGCCGGTGACCACAACAATGAGTCCAGTAAACACTGTGAAGGCCAGCATGGAGTAGTCATTCATGTCACGACCTGAATGGTCGGTGGCTTCATAGAGGGCGCCATACGGCACGAAGAAGAGCACTAATGAACTGGCTAATCCGTGGAGGACTGAGTAGATAAAAATACGCATGTTGAAGAATAAATTATACTGGCCAGGGATGTACAACTTTGGGTATTTTAAACTGTATTCATCGTTTACGTCTTGATCTAAGACACCCATGGATAGAACTGGGAGAGATGTGAAGAACAGATTGTAGCATGCAATTAGGACTGGATCGTAGACTGTCTAGAAACGTTATTTTGTTGTTTTGCTTTCTTGTTTGGACGGAAGTCATTTACCTGCGCAGAATAACCGCTAAAAAAGCTGTACCAGAAATGCGTAAGGGTGAACGAGAAGTTCTTATAGAAAAAGTATCTCAAAAACTTTGACATTCGGTAATACGACCATCTTCCATGCACCAGTAACAACCTCTGCAGAAACCGAAACTGTCCAATACTGAAATCCGATGCCAAAACTGCTTGCATTCCCTCCTGTCCACTGATTCCCACACCGATATGCGCTGTTTTAATCATAGAGACATCATTAGCGCCATCGCCGACTGACAACGTCACAGCCTTCTTGTTTCGCTTGACCAATTCGACCACCTGAGCCTTCTGCAGTGGCGTCACACGGCAACAAATAACCGACTAAAAATAGAAGTGTTCCGTGATTAATATGTTTTTACAACTTTCATTAACCAAATCGTGTTTCTCTAAAGGTTTCTTAATCCGTTTTGGTTTAAATAGTAAACGTACAATCATCATGCATCCCAATTCGAGAAACATCCGCTCTAATTTGGGCTTTAGTGCATGTGTAAGTGAGTGCCCGTTGATAACAAGCGCAAAGCCTTCCCCTTGCGAATAATCTGTCTCTTCCGGTGAAATAGGGGAATCACTTTTGCCACTTTTGACATTAGGAACTGGCGATGTCGTCGATTTGGCCGGCGGAAAAACGTTGTCAGGGCCTTCATTCATGGTTAGCGTTGGCTCGTTATGGAACTGGGCAATGTTATAGCCATAATTCTCACGAGGACCATCATAGAACGAACTGTTTCCGGGATTTGCCTAAAACACGATATAGGTCATGCACATTATCAGCGTAAAATGTCCCCATGAGGGATTTATAGTTAGTGTGGAATAAAGTCACATCAAAAAAGCTTATGACACCTTAACAGTCACTCAGAAACCCAAAGCGTTGAAATTGAAATGAAATGAAATAAAATAAAAATACAAATAAAAAGTTAGTGAATAGTAGTGGTAAAGAATGGTAAAGGTGCACATTTACCGTCAGTTGAAACAATCGACTTTGTTGCAGTTGTGCCACACGGATGTCACCGCGACTCACGGCTTCATCATATTCACGCTTGGATTTCAGAATTTGGTATTGTTGTTCAATGTACCGTCGGACAGAGGCGTTCGGAGAAGAACTGACAGATTCGTTAATAAAAATCGGCTAAAAAGGGGAGAATGGCCAGCCGGAGAGGGGTATAGTGGAGAAGAAAACGCTTTCAAACAGTGAGAAGTGTCAAAGACACGCATGCAAATCATGCCCGAAAATAAGTTGTGCGGGGAACCGTGCCATAATTGTGGTGTGGTAGTGGTGGTAGAAGTTTGTTGGAAAAAAACTTACTTGATTTGTTGCTTTTTCGATGACACGACGGATATCTTTCAGCTCAACTTCCACTTCGTCTTCAGTTTTGCCTTCGATCACGAAGATCTCTTTCATGTCTTCGGTTAACAGGCGGCATGAATAGCCGATGTTGATGGCCGTTTCCTGTAAAAACGATCGTCTTTGCATGTCATTCGTAGTTAAAGTTGCTTACAGTCTTATCACCCGTCAAAACCCAAATCTTAATGTTAGCTTCAGTCAACTTTGCGATCGTAGCCGGCACACCGTCTTGCAGTTTATCTTCAATAGCAGTGGCACCCAACAGGATTAGGTCCTTTTCAATCTCCTCATACACCTCGTCAACACGCTCTTCCTTATTGTATCGATCGAGGGACGCTTCTTTCAGTTTTGCCTAAGTAAACATCCGGATAAAGAAGAGGTTCATTATTCAAAAGAATTAAAAACCCGTGCTTACCATCCATTGCTTGCAGTACTCCTCTTCGACATCTTTGTAAGCGACGCAAAGCGTACGCAAACCATCACTCGCAAATTTGTCCAGGTGCTGCGTTGTTGCGCTTCTGAGCAACGCGCTTGTGTCACCTCGTATTCTGAAACCATGTCATGAATCTCTTTGTTCTATTTGTTTCACTCAAAAACAAAGCCCAAACAGTTTCTCCCAGTTTTTAAAGGGTTTATTTACTCACCTTTCAAGAACGATTGTGTCTGCGCCTTTGCAATACAAGCGAATTTTACCGTTTTTGTCTTTGACGATTATGGACATCCGTTTCCGCACATTGTTAAAATCAAGCAAATGCAATACCTCGTACGTGTCAACTTTCCCGTTAATTTCAATCGTTATGCTTTGTGGTGTGCGCGACTTGAACACATAACCAAAGTTGCGAGCAGCCGATGTTAGCGCAGCTTCATCTGGACTTTGTGCCTGGTACTCGAGCTGATTTGCAGACTTGCTTTCGGGCATGACCTATACAGTAACACGGAAGTAAATAAATGATTCATCGTTTTTATTGCTATTGCATTACTCACCGTGTGGCATAAGGCCAAAAGGCGCCAAAATTCTTGCACTTCCGGAACATTGCCCGTATCATCCAGCAGGGTCTTGTCGTAGAACTTAAAGGTCGGTTCGGACCATTTGTTAAACGATAAGTCAATTGAGGGTGTGTTCTGCAAGATAACGATTGTATAGCGTCATTGTTGTTTCGGTCGTTATCAAATTTCGTTAGTTAGTAGTGTGTTTCTTTGCCCAATGATTAAACCAAATGGTGACGTACCTCATTGATTTCAACAGTTTCACCGCGGGGCGTATACACGTCTCCATAAGACCTTCCGTTGATGCTACACTTGTTAAAGGTCATGATATTTTGAGTGAGAGTGCCCGTCTTGTCGCTGAAGATGTACTGCACCTGACCAAGTTCTTCATTAAGCGTGGTCGTTCTAGCCCGTGCCGAGACATCGTTCTTTGCATCATACATTTCGCGATCAAAGTTAATCCACATGGAGTGCACAAACCGTAAAATCTCCACACTGACATAAAGTGAGATAGGCACAACAGTGTTCAGCAAAATGATGTATGAAAAGAACATTAAAAAGGAGATGATAGCGATTTGCCTTGAGCCCTTTTCTTCGGTATTTGGAACAATTGATCGATCCCATTCCAGGTAGGAAGTAAAATATCGACCAGTAGTCCATTCCCAGACACCGCATAGAATAGTACAAATAAGGCACATGGCGATAAGGAAGAGAACAATCTATAAACGAAAAAGTTAAACTAGCCTTAAAATTGATTAACCAAACATACCCCCATGATTAAAATGTTCAAAAATCGATCGAGGCTTGTTCTCTTGAACTTTGTTTGACCGCTATTCATCATTAATTTAGTATCTTTACCGGCAAAGACGACAACGCCATAACACCATCGTGTATTTCGAAGGCGACATCCGCGCAGAAGCATATTTTCATTAGATAGTGGGTATTGAACACCTTTCCATGATAACTTTCCTTCAAATCTGTCCAGACGGTTATTTGGTGCTTCACATGAGATCTGACCATCAAAATCAGAAATATTGCGAACAATATCGTCCAATACTGACGTTTCCGGCAATGCACTTCGTGTTTTTAGATTAGTTTCACCGTCAAGTTCGGCTGTTTCAATATAGCACAAGCCATGGGGTTCTGACGATGACAGAACTAAAAGATCGGCCTAAATGGCACAATTAAAATTAATAGCTTGAGCATGTTAGGCGGGTGAAGCAACTTACTGCAATAAAGTGCTCATTTTCCATTCGAATTACATCGCCTACTTTGACGTTCATCCATTTTTCTTCCTCGAGTCTACCATTTCTTACAATGTATGATATTCTGTTATTTACTTGACTATCACTGCGATGTCTTTGCTGAAATTGGAACGTGCAGTGATGGACATGCGTAATATTAGATAAAAGTACGTACCACGTCATCGTATGCATCTTTTACCGCGCTAAAAGCTAATACGATGCCCAATGGAATAGCTGTGGAATACCATACGATAGAACTGATCCATGGAATAAACTAAAATGACAAATTAGCAAATATAATTGACAGTGGGGACTTACCTGTAATATCATTAACACCAGGAAATAGAAATTTGCTAATCGTTGAAATTGTTCAAATAAATTTTTAGGAATAAATGTAATAAGATTATATTTTGAAGTTTTAATAAAATTATCAGCATATTTAAATTGCGAATTGAAGGTTCTGTCATTGGCTCGGAGGACCCGTTCGTATTCGCCGAGCTCTGCAGAAGCCGACGAAACTTTCTCGCCTTTTATCTTCCCGAAACATTTCGAGAAGATTTCACCCATTTTCTGGGGCCACCGCGCGAAGCCGGTCTGTGTCTTCCGTGGAAGTCTGTGACCCTTGCTGGATGACCGCTGGGGGCCTTTGTTGGGTGGTTCGGCAGCCGGTGGTGTTTGTCGGTATGGCGGCGAAGCTTCGACGGTTCGACTGGCTTCACCGTGCTGCCTGAAGGCAGCTTCCGCTGCGAAGTGTGACGACGATTGAAGCGGTTGAGTGCCGAATGACGAGGATGAGTTTGAGCTCGCGGAGGATGAATGTCCACCGTAGGAGAGAGATTTGCGACGCTGAACACCCGATGGAGGCGAACAGAGGTCCGGTGGCGGCGAGTAGATGTTCTGGCGGACAGTGGGAGAGAATGATACTGCAAAAAATTGAACGTCGATATCAGTTTTTGGCCCTTCGATTGCACCCTCATATTTTTGTTTTTTAAATGAATGCATCTTCATACGTTTTTTTTGCTCTCGTTCAACATCACTCACCTCGTCTCTGATTAGTCGAGTCCGAGCTTGCGCTTCGATGATGCCCGCTAGACGCTGGAAAAACTGTTGCTTGTTCGGGTCTATTGTTGCGGTTTGCACTTGTGGCCGGAAATGTCGAGGAAGTCGACGGCAGAGAGGAAGCCGCCGCGTTTTCGCGTTCTGTAATATATCATTCAAACCCGTAAAAAACAACATCCATCCATCTCGTAACCAGGTTAAAAGTTAATAGTTTCAAACAATGTTAAAATTATTAGCCGCAAACTGCAAACAAGCAACAATTACAAGCAAACATGAAACTAGAGAAGCCCGAACAACATAAAACGTATATGGATTGTGATCGCGGAACAATGCGATCTACCAATGCGTCATCCAGGCGAAGCGACAATCCTTACAACTACTTTCCATAATCCGATTGCCTGAGGTTTTGACAATCAAAAGACCGATAAGTGCATTGCCGTGAAAATGGTTGTCTATTGATAGCAAACCCGATGACAACGTTTTTCGCATGCCATCAAGTGGTCAAAGCTTTTGTAGAGAAAATACCGAAACGAGACGTATGAAAATTTGGACACCGAAATAGCGATAACGTGGGACGGGGCAATCCCATAAAGGTCGAGTTCAACGCGAATATGGTGAACAACGCTCCATAATCGGAAAAAGGTACGTTTTATGATGTTAAATGGGGGATGCTGTGGCAGTGATTGCAAAAAAGGCAACCCAATGGGAAAGAATAGGCGGATAGCGACGCGATCTTGTTTAATCAGCTGCAAGTAGGCTTTATTTTGTTGAATTTCAATGCATGGTGATGCAGATCTTTTGTTCCGCATTCTGAGTCAAAAACTCCGAAATGTTATTTGACGCGTATTTTGAACTGTTAAATGGCAAGGTGGTCAGTTGGTAAAGTACAAAACAATACGAATTGGCGTTTTAAAAACAATGAGTGAAAGTTACGACTGTGTGATTGATTCATAGTCAAAATATAAGGGGCTTCTTACATGAAAACTGTGAGAAAACGAAGTCGACGAAATTGGTGTAAGAATGGTTTCGAAATTGTAAATGTAGAATTCAATAGATAATAGTTTCGGTTTCGTTGCATTTTGGAACATTGTGCTTTCTACATGTAATCATGGAAACTTGTAGTGAAGAATTTGATAAATGTAAACGTTTGCCATGAGTCGTTTCCGAGATATTAGCAATGACGCTTCGATTCAATGAGAAAAAATGGTTTGATTTCATGGTTTCAAGGTGGTGCAGGTCTAGGTGCGTGCGTCAAAGGCCGCCAAACATGAAGCTGTATTTGTTCTGCGGAACACTTCGTAGCGCCAGCGATCAAGCCTGCCTTCCTTTTGCGGTCCTTCCGCTGACAGCACGCCATGACTCAGACGATCGGCCAAAGAGGCACGCTAAACGTGGAAGACTGGCGCAGTACAAACAGAATTTGTTGTGTGAGGAGCTTCAAAAAGTGGTGAGGGTAACGAGGTGAGGAAACGAGGTCGCCGAGGATGGACATGGATAGCTTTAGCATTTCCGGGAGAGGTGCGCTTGAAAAAATAGTGACAAAGTGGGCCAGGCCAAAAATAGGAAAAGATGGGTACACAGAGACATCTATCAGTTTGTGTCGGTCCTCCCTCTGACCCAGCGAAAGTTGCCGGGTGTGATGATAAGAGGGAATACCGGTCGTCGTTTAGCTTCTTCAATCACTGACTATATCGGACGCGAGGTGGGTCTGCGGGGTTTGCCGTAAAAAGAGTGTTCTTTAAAATAAATTGGCCGCCAAAGTTAATGTTGAGCCACATTATTACTACGCTCAACCGAAAATGGCAGCCCCCAACGTAGCGTTCGTAACACACATATGCTAATACACACGTAATATTTGCAAAAATTGATATTACGACCCTAGCACTGAAGACAACGAAACAATCAAAGCAAAAATGAAACGTACAAAAAGAACGAAAATAAAGTGAAACAAAAAGGAAATAGCCAGGGTTACCATAAAGCCTTACATGCCACCTCCCTCGCTCCCTGACAGGTATTCGATAAATAATTCATTGGCATTGGTGACCATAGCGAAGGCTAATACTGGACAACAATGCAAACCACAAAAATTCCCTAGCAATATCATGGAATTTGTGCTGACTCTAGGCTTACAAAACAGTCTTCAAACCAAGCAATAAAACGATGCGCATCAGGTTGCGCGGCAACGTTGACGGCACAATGTGTTACGTCTTCGGTTTTGAACAAAAAGGGCAGAGATTGGAGATAAACGTCAAAATAAAAAATAAAGCGTAAAGTTTGGGTGACAAAAGATACACGGAAAAAACTTAAAACACGCAAAGACTCGTATTAGCCACCGGAATTGCCGTAGGGAACCCCACGTATACTGGTGGTGAAGAAACGAAATAACACGAGGCGGTAAAAAGTATTAGTACAATATAAGGAAGAAGTTAAGCAATTTTGAGTCATGCAATCAGTGCAATTACAATGAAGGTCATTGGAATGTTGCCACTCACCGTCCTCATTATGATCCATGATAATGAGTGCTGTTTGATTTCAAACAGTTCTTTTATTCAGTGACGAATTTCAATTTAAGTAAATTGTTGCCGGCAGCCGTGGTTGCCGCTGGCAACACACCTTTCCTTCGAGAGCCAAGCTGCAGCGCGTGTTTTGTTGTTTCGTTAAAAAGACGTAGACGGCGGCGCAGCGCGTTCACCGCGTTTATCTCGGCAAAAATACAAGGTTTTGTCGAATTTGAGTTTGATGTGGAAATGTGCCAACTGTTGATTTGTGGTACAAACTGTATAGTAGTAGCAAAGCTTTCGCGTTGCTGTCGGTAATGTCGTTGTGATTCTCTATGTCGAGCAGTCGATATCATTTCGCGCGTGTCGTGGGTACTGGATCGAATTCATATCTGTTTTCACAACTTATTGAGCATAATTGGAGACTTACAGAACTAAAAAATAGACTATTAGATTGCGCTAACTTTCTCGGGACGGGAATTCGGTGAGGTAGGTTGTGTCGAAGGTGGGAAAAAACATGTCTTGAACTGATTGGTATGTACGGGAGCGTTGACATGTGTATGTTGTGAATGCGAATCCACGAAAAACTCGAGAGGGGACTTTTTGAGAACTCAGGGCGTTATCTAAACATAGAACGGGCCCGAGGATCGGAGAAACAAGCAAAATCGACCACCTTACGCAAGTCAAAAAGGACATTTGAAACGCTTGGAGCTTTGTTCTAACGCCCCCGCTGCCAGCTTCCATCCAGGTAGCTGACCATTGGCGACGAAATTAAGCTGCGCGAAAGGGAACACCTTCATTATACCTGACGCGTATCGATTGCACCAATAAGCTACCAATTGGCCTCCTAGAGTTTCTGTTTACTTCTGGTGCAGTAATTGACAGAACGATCAATTGAAGCTGGCGAGACCGATGCGAGTTAGGAACGGAAAGTATACGATTGCACGCGAATCAGGAAATTGAGTCAGCAAAAATAGCTGTCGAAGCTTGCGCAGATAGCTTTTCTTTGCAGAGTTTCAGGATGCGAGCAGATTCAGACGGGACGTGAATCGATTCAAAAGGTTCAATGGATGCAGGAATGGAATTGCGGGCGCTTAACGTCAAGGGTACCCGCCCTTACCTCAAAATGTCAAGACAAGATCAACTGAAACAAAAAAAAACTTTTGAAACAGCGAGTCACTCGTGTTCTTTTGCTCCTTGTGTTTGCTGATCCCGCGCGGACGAACGTATTCTTGGATGTCATGTCACATCTCCAACTTCTTCAACAACGCGTAAATCGGGGCCTCATGTATTTGCTTAGTCCAGGTTAAATTTGCTGCGTGGAACTCAGAGGTTACCCGCTGTTTCTTTCCAGAGTTTTCACGCCTACCACTTGTTATTTTGACTGTCACCTCAATGCTTGACATCAGGTGTTGATTCTGTTCCCGACTTCTGTCTTGGTTTGTATAGTCTGTGCTTTTTCCGTCGGGATCTGCAGTACCTAACAACCTGTAGTTTACTTTGTACATATAAATAGTACGCTACCTTCAATGAATTTGAAATGTAAACCGTGGCGGCAGACTTCTTTTACTTGTTCTTGATTGGTATATTTGTGTAAATCGGGTTTTTTCGCATTTCCCCACTTTTACCGTTGCACCATTATTAGAAATCGAACATTGTTTGTACGAATAGGTTTGTTATTGACTATTATGTTGAACACACTTTTTCGAAACTATGTTTCCAAATCATAAAATCATCGTTTGTTTTCTCATCTAAACAAAATCTGTATTTGTTCAGTGACTTTGTAGAATTTGTACTTTGAAATGAAACTGTGGTCGAATAAACTTAAACTTTTCGAAAGATGGTCTATTTATTTTTTGGTTTGCATGCAGTTGATACGTCTTCTTGATGTCTATTTGACGTTTATTCAAACGGTAAACAGTTTTTATTCGGGGTTACAAGGTTCAATCACAGATTCAAAAAACCTATGTGAAACCGTTTTGCCGAGTTCAAATGTGGACATAAACTCGAAGTAAAGATTGAATCGCGTTTATTTTGAACTGCCATGACAAATTAAAATGCAGTTACTTTTAAGAAACTATTTTGTTATAAACAAGTTCAACAAGTTTAAACAGCATTAGCAATGCAGAGTCAACCTTGTCCCACAATAACCGAATTGCATTAACTCGATTAACATGACATGGCTAAAATACTTACAATGATTGAGAAATCCAGTTTATTAAAAGTCACATTAACAATTTCTAAAGTCCACATTATTAAGAAACAATTTCGTTATACACAAACTTGACGAAGTTGGCCGTGTTTGACAATGCAGTGCTGATTGGTACCCACTTCAAGCGAAATATAGCAGAATCATCATTTTTTGAAGTAACATCAATTATATCCATTGGTTGAATATCATGTTTTAAATAATACACGCTTGAAAACTGCACAAACGACATAAAACAAAATAAAAATATAGGTACTTGTTCTCCTGTCTCTTTACCTTTTTTAAGCATGTAAAATATACAAAGGTAGAAAAAGAGGTAGACGAAACAGAAGTACATGTCACCTTTCCCATTGTTAACCCAAACACTTTTTTTATTGTCATAACGATGTACACGATTACTAGACGCGCATTGACAAGCTTCTTTTAATTTTTCATCAAATTCAGATGTGTAGTTTTCGTTGCGAGAAAATTTAAAACTGAAAAAGCAAAGTTTTCGGTTGATACGTTGTAGAACTTTTTAACTTACCAAGAAACAGAACGACAAGTCTGTGTCACCACATATTCCGCAAAATCATCGTACTCCTCGGGCTGTATGTCCAAATGGGCACTAACTCTAACTTTACCTACATTTGGGTGAATCAAACGCATAACTTGGTTAACGTTGATGTTGCCATGTAAAACGAGGCGAGTATACGGTCCATGAATATACGGAATGATTTTTTCATAGCCTTCAGTTGAATCACAGTATAAAACAAGCGTGTCTTTTACGTAGATTTGTTGTTTTCTATTCAAAATATCATCAACATGTAGCACAGCACGCCAAGATGGGTTGATTTCCTTCACTCCATCAAAAAATTCTCTGAAGATGCTATACTGATGCAACCCTTTGATTACGCGGAACCAAAAAGTTTCTTCAGAAGCGCAGTGGTAAACGTCGTCATTGTCCGTGATAAACACGGCATCATGAATTTCATAATTCGGTATTTCCGGGTATTTGAGTGGCAGAGGTCGTAATTCCATTGTGGCTAATTAACTGAAAATGAAGTGTAAAATATAAATTGAGAAGAAAGAGTTTGACAGTTTCAGACTAAAAAAACGCAAGCAAAAAACAAAACAGTTTTCCGCGCATTTGATCCATACAGTATAAGGGGCGGCACTATTTCCCAGAAACAGACGCGTCAACCGAGATCGAGTTGCGCAATGTCGATCTTGTTTTTACAATAGGCGACGAGATAGTGGTTGAGCCTGACCAGAAGGCCAGCAGTTGCCATCGACTTGAGTTCGATGACTGTAGTCCGGCTGTTGCAGTGGTAAAAGTAGAAATCGCAAAACTGTGGTCTGACTAAAAAGGAAAACCAAAAAATCAATTTGAAAGACGTTTTTTTTTGTTTTAGCTGCAAACAAGATAGTAGTCATAAAATATGTGATATCAGTGTGTTCAAAAACCAATAGTTTTACCGATTAACCAATGTTGCAGTCCAAGGATGTCCAACCTGAATACAAAAAATGCAAAATCTGTTTCTTTTTTTTTCTTATTTGCACTTAAAAATACCCATTATGCTTGAAAAAACTCGAAAATGCGAGAATAATGCGGACAACTGTTTTTACCTTTTCGCGGAGAAGCGCGAAACGTCTGGAAAGAAGGCGGCGACAAGGCAGCTGCGAAGAACGGGCTGCGAGAGGCGTCGAGAGAGTGCGCGTTGGGGGGAGGGCGCAGAGACGGAACGTTCGCGAAAAGATGCGTGTGTTCGCGACGACACGCGACACCCTTTCGCGGGGGTATATAAGCAGCTCCGCCGCCAGCACCACCACCAATCCAAAACCAAATCAACTGTCTTACTACTTCCACAGCTATCCTAGCTACTTCCACATCTACCATGTCTACCTGCAAAGCTATTGGTATTGACCTCGGTACGACCTACTCCTGCGTCGGCGTCTACCAGAACGGCAAAGTCGAGATTATCGCCAACGACCAAGGCAACAAAACTACGCCCAGCTACGTCGCCTTCACCGATACCGAACGTCTCATCGGCGACGCCGCCAAAGACCAAGTCGCCCGCAACCCCAAAAACACCATCTTCGACGCCAAACGTCTCATCGGCCGCCGTCTCGACGACCCTACCGTCAAGCGCGACTCCGCCCTGTGGCCCTTCAAAGTCATCGCCGGCCCCTCTGGCAAGCCCGCCGTCGAAGTCGAGTTCAAAGCCGAACGCAAGGTGTTTGCGCCCGAAGAAATCTCGTCGATGGTGCTGACCAAGATGAAGGAGACCGCCGAAGCCTACCTCGGCCATCCCGTCCGCGACGCCGTCATCACCGTGCCCGCCTACTTCAACGACGCCCAACGCCAAGCGACCAAGGACGCCGGTGCCATTGCCGGTCTTAACGTGCTCCGAATCATCAACGAGCCCACGGCCGCGGCCCTCGCCTACGGCCTCGACAAGAAGGGCGCCGAACAGAACGTGCTCATCTTCGACCTCGGCGGTGGCACTTTCGACGTGTCCATCCTGACTATCGCCGACGGCATGTTCGAGGTGCTCGCGACCGCCGGCGACACCCATCTCGGTGGCGAAGACTTTGACGACCGCCTCGTACAGCATTTTGTCGCCGAATTCAAGCGAAAACACGGCCGCGACGTCCGCTCCAACGCCCGTGCCCTGCGCCGCCTCCGAACTGCCTGTGAACGCGCCAAACGCACCCTCAGCAGCAGCGCCGAGGCCATCGTCGAAGTTGACAGCCTCTGCGATGGCATCGACTTCCACTCCCGCATCAGCCGCGCCCGCTTCGAGGAACTCTGTGCCGACCTCTTCCGAAAGACCCTCGAGCCCGTGGAACAGGCCCTCCGCGACGCCAAACTCGACAAGCGCTCCATCAACGAAGTCGTCCTCGTGGGTGGCTCGACTCGTGTGCCCAAGATCCAGGCGCTGCTCAAGGAGTTTTTCCACGGCAAAGAACTCAACAAGTCGATCAACCCCGATGAAGCTGTCGCCTACGGAGCTGCCGTCCAGGCTGCCATCCTGTCTGGAGTCAAGGACGACGCTGTCAAAGACGTCCTTCTCGTCGACGTGACCCCCCTCAGCCTGGGCATCGAGACCGCCGGTGGCGTCATGACCAAACTCGTCGAACGCAACACCCGCGTGCCACATAAGGCCACGCAGACCTTCTCGACGTATGCCGATAACCAGCCAGCCGTCACGATCCAGGTCTTCGAAGGCGAGCGTGCCATGACTAAAGACAATCACCGCCTCGGGCTGTTCGACTTGACCGGCATCCCGCCTGCCCCTCGAGGCGTACCGCAGATCGAAGTCGTGTTCGACATTGACGCCAACGGCATCCTGCACGTGAGCGCCTCGGACAAGTCGACCGGCAAGAGCAACCGTATCCAGATCAAGAATGAGCGTGGCCGCCTGTCAGCCGACGAGATCCAGCGCATGGTTGACGAAGCCAAGCGATTCGAGGCTGAAGACGCCGAAACCCGTGCAAGGGTGGATGCCCGCAACCGTCTGGAGCAGTACCTGTACCAAGTGAAGACCGCCCTGGCCGATGCCGGCGACAAACTGCCAGCCGATGAACGCCAAGCTGCCGAGGCTCAGATCGCGGATGCCCTGCGTTGGCTCGACAACAACCAGATGGCCGACAAATCCGAGTACGAAGACCGACTCACCGAAGCTCAGAATGCCATGAGCAAGTTCATGGCCCGTCTGCACCAGTCCGCGAATGGCGCCGCTCCAGGTGCCTCCTGTGGCCAGCAATACGCCAACCAGTCCGCAAACGGCTACGGCGGCCCCACCGTCGAAGAAGTCGACTAAACATGTTCCTGTTTGACTGTAACTTATTGATTCTTTCATTTGTAAACTTTGATGTTTTTACTTTATTATTGATGTTTTTACTTTATTATTGTTTTTTGACGGGTTATCGATTTGAATAAATTTGAAATTAAAAAAACTTGTGCTTTAGTTGGAAACTGGGGATTAAATTTGATAAGATAAATTTTGATGTGGCTTTTAAACTTTGTCAAGACTGGCTGACCGATCGGCGCGACCACTTTTGCGTGGGCTTGTGTCTGTCAGGTTTGGCGTTTTGTTTCCAGTGACTTCACGTTTTTGGTCCAAAAACTGTCCAGCTTTTTTTGAACCACCAGTCTCGTCAGATCGTTCGGATCGATCGTTTCCACCCGAAACCGTTGCCAATGTCGGCTCCAGCCAGGCCCCCGACACTGAAAGCCTGATCTCTGCGTGTTTTGCTTTGCGTTTTTGTGGTTAGACCGTTTGGGTCCAAAAGTGCGCGCAGCTTCGAGACAGTCTGCATTCGCTGTCATCAAAACTTTTTTTTTCGACGTTATCCCTCTTCCCCAACGTGTCATATATCCTGTTTCTGTTCAATCAAAGTTTCCAGCCATGACTTCCACGCTGAAGTCTCGTCTCATCGTCGAAGCCCTCGCCTGTCAACGCAAATGCATGCCCCCGGAGAAGCTTTGCGGGCTCTTTTTGGCCATCAAGAATTTCTCTACAATCTTTGATCTCGCTTTCCGCCATCATTACGCGGTTTTTCACTCCAGTTCAAAACTGAAATTGGATAAGGACGATTTTGTCATCACAACGAGGTAAGCGTTCAAATTTCTTGCCAGCTTGTAATTCCCCATTTTTCAGGTGCGGCTTGGTCTTCCAGTTCAACAAGAACTTCCACATCCCAGCTCTTTTGCGGATCGCTGGCCGGCTGATCCATGAAATGGACGAAAAGTGCCCGGATGAGCCTTGGTTTGAGCCATTTTTCAATGGCCTTGATGACAACAAGCGTGGGTCGCATTCTTTTTGAAGTTTATATATTTTTTGCCGTTTTTCAGGTATGGAGAACATCCGATGGAGCGCCGGCCCCCGCTTTATCGAAAAGTATCTCCGAAACCATATGAAACTCCCCACAGTCGAGATCGGCGACTTTTCTCTTTTGGACAAGCTCGGAAACCCCAAAATCGACACCCTCATCATCGGAAAGCCGTCCAACGATAAGAATCTCAAATCCTGTCGGATCAAAACCATTCTAATGATAACTTCACCTCGACCTGGATGTGACGTAAATATGCTGGAATCGTTGAAGTACAACAAAAAGTTTCTCAAAGGCATTCTTATTTATGGCGAGATCAGTTATGACACTGCCCTAAGTTATATCAAAACTACTTTTTCGAAAGTTAAAGGAATGGTCCTCTGGAGAGTCAGGCTTCCGGTGAGATTTTGGATTTACATTTTGTAGCAACATATGTATCGGCAATTCTGCTTTTCAGTATCACGATGGAGAGTCAACCAAAGACGCCATCGATCGCTTGAACACTTCCGTCGCCGACATCTGGGCCGCCATGCTGGCACATTCGGGTCGACTCATGGTCAACATTATCTACAATACAAGATCGGAAACGTCAATGGAAGATCTGACTGAAGCTTGCCGGAGTGGCTTAGAGGGATATGAACTCGTAAAAGACTGGAGGTTGAAGTGCACCATTCGGAAAGTGGTTGGCGAAACGGAAGGTCCTTGGGACCCGTTAACCACCGAGAAAGAACTGAATGTAGATGCGTATTTTTCGCCGTGTGCGGCTGAGGGAGAAGGTTTTCCGCGGAAAAGGTTTCCCGTTTCGTTGCGTGACGCACGAAGCCCGGACTAATTACGTTCTTTTTTCATTTTGTGCTTTTAAACCGATAATAATACTGTAAATTTGCCCGCACGCATCAATAAGGGTTATATGTGAATAAATATGTACAAAACATATTACGTGTACATGTTAGAATCAGGGCAGGCATTGTAGAAGGTACCGTAGTTAATAAGCCGTGCGTGTTTTGCACTTTCAAGCTCTTTTGCGGATCGCTGGCCGTCTGATACATGAAATGGACAAAAAGTGTCCGGATGAGCCGTGGTTTGAGCCGTTTTTCAAAGGGCTTGATGAACTTTTCGATGAAGTTTATTTATTTTGCTTGCTGTTTTTTAAAGTATGAAATTTATCCAATAACGCCGACCTCTGCTTTCTCGAACAGTACCTCTGAAAACATGATTCAATCCCCAAAGTCGTATTCGGCGACTTTTCTCTTTTGGACACGTTCGGAAATGCCCAAATCGACACCCTCGTCGTCGAAGAGCCATCCAACGACAAGAACCTCAAGCCCTGTTGAATAAAGGCAATTGAATGCAGCAAATATATCTAGACAGATTTGAATCGGCTGGGCCGTCTAGGAGTGTCGTCGAAGTACGACAAAAAGCTTATCAAAAGTTTTACCACCTTCGACGAACCACATGACAACACTGTCCTTTGTTATGTCAAAACAACTTTCCCAAAAGCTGAAGAATCGGCGTTCTTTCGAGTCAGGATTTCGGTGAGCTCAAGACTGCATCGATCGCTTCAACATCTCCGTCGACGACATCTGGATCGCCATGCTGTTTGAGCGATAAATAAAAACAAATAAATTTATCAGAATTTTATCACATTGTTAATTTACAACTCGGTTTTTACGATTTTTACAGGTTTCAAATAAGGTTCCTTGTTAATGTTGTTATACAGAACATTGTATTTGACGAGAACGTCTTCCCAATACTTGATGTGATCGAAGAATGTTGATCCAACCTCGATTTGGTCTTGCATGAATCCAAGGTATGGAACGTGTTCGTTATCTTTGACTGCCGGCCAGTCACTCTTCGGTGTGCCAGTCTTCACGAAGGTAGCAATGTTTTCGGCCCAAGTCTGGATAAGCTCATTCTCGTAGTCGGTAAAGGGCAGTGCAATATCGTAATAAATACTAGTTTCGGATATCCAGGGGTAGAGGACCGACTCAATGAAGCCCAGAATGCCATGAGCAAATTCATGGCCCGTCTGCACCAGTCCGCGAATGGCGCCGCTCCAGGCGCCTCCTGTGGCCAGCAATACGCCAACCAGTCCGCAAATGGCTACGGCGGCCCCACCGTCGAAGAAGTCGATTAAACATGTTCCTGTTTGACTGTAACTTATTGATTGTTTTATTTCTGAATTTTGATTTTTGTACTTTTTGATTTTTTTTGACGGGTTATCGATTTGAATAAATTTGAAATTAAAAAAAACTTGTGCTTTAGTTGGAAACTGGGGAAGGGGTTGAAGATAAATTTGATGTGGCTTTTAAATTTTGTCAACACTGACTGATCGATCGGCGCGACCACTTTTGCGTGGGCTAGTGTCTGTCGAGTTTGGCGTTTTGTTTCCAGTGACTATACGTTTTTGGTCCAAAAACTGTCCAGCTTTTTTTGAACCACCAGTTTCGTCAGATCGTTCGGATCGATCGTTTCCACCCGAAACCGTTGCCAATGTCGGCTCCAGCCAGGCCCCCGACACTGAAAGCCTGATCTCTGCGTGTTTTGCTTTGCGTTTTTGTGGTTAGACCGTTTGGGTCCAAAAGTGCGCGCAGCTTGGAGACAGTCTGCAATCGTTTTCATCGAAACTTTTTTTCGACGTTATCCCTCTTCCTCAACCTGTCATATATCCTGTTTCTGTTCAATCGAAGTTTCCAGCCATGACATCCACGCTGAAGCCTCATCTCATCGTTGAAGCCCTCGCCCATCAACGCGAATGCATGCCCCCGGAGAAGCTTTGCGGGCTCTTTTTGGCCATCAAGAATTTCTCTACAGTCTTTGATCTCGCTTTCCGCCATCATTACAGGGTTTATCACTCCATGTTTGGAATGAAATTGGATAAGGACGACTTTGTCATCGATACGAGGTAAGCGTTCAAATTTCTTGCCAGCTTGTAATCCCCCATTTTTTAGGTGCGGCTTGGTCTTCCAGTTCAACAAGAACTTCCACATCCCAGCTCTTTTACGGATCGCTGGCCGACTGATCCGTCAAAGGGACGAAAAGTGCCCGGATGAGCCATGGTTTGAGCCATTTTTCGAGGGCCTTGATGACAATGAGGGTATGGGTCGCATTCTTTTTGAAGTTTATATATTTTTTGCCGTTTTTCAGGTATGGAGGGCATCTATTGGCGCGCCGGCCCCCGCTTTCTCGAAAAGTATCTCCGAAAACACAAGAAACTCCCCACAATCGAGATCGACGACTTTTCTCTCTTGGACAAGCTCGGAAACCCCGAAATCGACACCCTCGTCATCGGAATGTCGTCCAAAAATAAGAATCTCAAATCCTGTCGAATCACGGCCATTCAAATGATAACTTCACCTCGACCCAGATGTGACGTAAATATGTTGGAATCGTTGAAGTACGACAAAAAGTTTCTCAAATTCTTTGATACTTCTGGCGAGATCAGTTATGAGACTGCCCTAAGTTACATCAAAACTACTTTTTCGAAAGTTGAAGGAATGACCTTGTGGCGAGTCAGGCTTCCGGTGAGATTTTGGATTTACATTTTGTAGTAACATAGGTATCGGCAATTCTGCTTTTCAGGATCACTTTGGAGAGTCAACCAAGGACGCCATCGACCGCTTGAACACTTCCGTCGCCGACATCTGGGCCGCCATGCTGGCACATTCGGGTCGACTCATGGTCAACATTATCTACCATACAAGCTCGGATATGTCAAAGGAAGAGCTGACTGAAGCTTGCAGGGATGGCTTAGAGGGATATGAACTCGTAAAAGACTGGAGGTTGAAGTGCACCACTCGGAAAGTGGTTGGCGAAAAGGGAGGTCCTTGGGACCAGTTCACCACCAAGAAGGAACTGACTGTTAATGCGTATTTTGACTATTAACGTTCTTTTTTCATTTTGTGCTTTATAATCGATAATAGTACTGTAAATTTGCCCCCACGCATCAATAAGGGTTATGTGTGAATAAATATGTACAAAACATATTACGTGTACATGTTGGAAACAGGGATGACATTGTAGAAGGTACTATAGTTAGTAAGCCGCCGGCTGTGCGGGTTTTGCACTCCGATTTTTTATCGGTCGGATCGCTGGCCGTCTGATCCATGGAATGGACAAAAAGTGTCCGGATGAGCCGTGGTTTGAGGCGTTTTTCAAAGGCTTGATGAACTTTTCGATGGTTTATTTATTTTGCTTGCTGTTTTTTAAAGTATGAAATTTATCCAATAACGCCGACCTCTGCTTTCTCGAACAGTACCTCTGAAAACATGATTCAATCCCCAAAGTCGTATTCGGCGACTTTTCTCTTTTGGACAAGTTCCGAAATGCCCAAATCGACACCCTCGTCGTCAAAGAGCCATCCAACGACAAGAACCTCAAGCCCTGTTGAATGAAGGCAATTGAATGCAGCAAATATATCTAGACAGACTTGAATCCGCTGGGCCGTCGAGGAGTGTCGTCGAAGTACGACAAAAAGCTTATCAAAAGTTTTACCACCTTTGACGAACCACATGACAACACTGTCCTTTGTTATGTCAAAACAACTTTCTCAAAAGCTAAAGAATTGGCGTTCTTTCGAGTCAGGATTTCGGTGAGCTCAAGACTGCATCGATCGCTTGAACACGTCCGTCGACGACATCTGGATCACCATGCTGTTTGAGCGATAAATAAAAACAATCAAATTTATTAGAGTTTTATCACATTGTTAATTTACAACTCAGTCTTTACGATTTTTACAGGTTTCAAATAAGGTTCCTTGTTAATGTTGTTATATAGAACATTGTATTTGACGAGAACGTCTTCCCAATACTTGATGTGATCGAAGAATGTTGATCCAACCTCGATTTGGTCTTGCATGAATCCAAGGTATGGAACGTGTTCGTTATCTTTGACTGCCGGCCAGTCACTCTTCGGTGTGCCAGTCTTCACGAAGGTCGCAATGTTTTCGGCCCAAGTCTGGATAAGCTCATTCTCGTAGTCGGTAAAGGGCAGTGCAATGTCGTAATAAATACTAGTTTCGGATATCCAGGGGTACTCGTAACCGTGAGCTGCAGCACGGTAACGAACATTGTAGATATCTTCTTCACGGAGATAGTCCCATAGCAACACGTATTGGTTGTTCCACCCATAAGGCAATCTGGCTCTAATGTTTTCAATGATAGGTACTTCAAAAAGGATGTACGAGATTACCTGAAAATTTAAATTTCGTTTGAGTTAATTTTAAAAATTGGCTTACATCGGCAAAACGCCTCCAATAGTAGACGTCTTCCTTTCCATCGTAATTAGCATCGAGATAGTTGATCAAAACGTCATTCACAAACGCTTCCACCTTATCCTTCGGAACACGCTCTTCTTTAGCAACAAGTTTTCGAAGATCCTGCTCGAAATTCTCACGTGTGTATTTGTGAGCCAGTTGAGGCCATTGACCGTAGTTGTATGTGAAAACGCTACCGATCAAGTTGTTTGTTTTCAATGCTGTAACGTTTTTTGGTAAAAAATACAAAAGAACTAATGCTTGAACGTACTAAAAAGCAACCCTTCGCCGGAATCGATGACATAAATCACTGGTTTGACTGGCGCTTCAGCAATGAGCTCGTGAACGGTTTTCCCCCCGAAGAATTCCGCGTCCAAAATTGGTGACCAATTGCACACTGCGAGATCAACAGGAGAGTATGGCTAAAAAAGCTTGTTAGTAACTACAAAATTGAAAAAATTCTTACGTAGTTTTTCAATTTTTCCAAAACGGTGGCAGGATCTGCTTTCTTCTTCAGGCACTTTTTTAGCTCGGCATCGTTTGATTGAGTGCAACCGATGTCTTTTGCCACCGATTTGCTGAATTCAACCAGATCAGGCCTAAAGTTCCAAGCGCCAAAGGAATCTCCAGACTGTTGGATTGAGTTGATGAACAAATCTCGAGTAATCGGCGACAAAACAAGATTGTTCGTGCTACCGGCGCCAGCACTGTGTCCTCCGACAGTGATCTGATTTGGATTGCCACCGAAAGCTTTGATGTTTCGTTTGACGAATTTGAGTGCTTCTGATTGATCCCACAAGCCGAGGTTTCCTGGGTTCGCTGTGGTGTTTGTCGTAAAGAATCCTGCAACTGTTCTTGTAATCCTGCATTCCATGTAATAAATTGTTACCGTAAAAAGCAACACGATATTGGAAATTGACGTAGATAACATCGCGGGATGTATAGTCGCGGATATACGGCCGATATCCGTAAAGTCTGTTTCCACCATACATGTAGCCACCGCCATGAATCCAGAACAGCACTGGAAAGCCTTCCGGGGGTGGCGGAGTAGTCGGAGTGATGATGTTTATTTTCAAACAGTCTTCACTGTGTGGTACTTCTGGAGCGTAGTTCTCTTGTTGGTAGCACGTCGGACTGTATTCGAGCGCGTCAATGGTCTTATCGGATGTGCCAAGAGGTACGGGTTTCTGAAACTTAGCGTTTTACAAAAGAACAACAACTTTAACGAACCTCCAGACGTAGATCACCGACCGGCGGCGTGGCATACGGTATTCCGAGATAGACGTTCGCCTTGACACCTTCATACTCTTCTTCAAAGCCGCGGACGGTGAATTCCGACAACTTCACCGGGGCAGTGCGTTGTTTGGCAGCATTGTTGCCATACGTCGACAAGACGATGGCCGCTACTGGCAGAACCAACAACCCGAATCTAGCCATCGCTGAATCGATTCCAGCATGCCGTCACGATCGTCAGTGCCCCTTTTATGTGCTTCAGAAGCAAGAGGCGGGTGCAAAGACACCACAACGTTCAAGCGTTATCACGTTGGGCGATAGAATTCGACGCCGCCCGCACCTCATGTTTTGGTTTTTTCTTTGTCATTCTTTTCGATAACGACTTGACTCTATGAAGGCTATAAACTTTTTATATCTGGTAACATTGAAGATGAACCAATGATTGGTGTTCACAAGTTCATGTTTATTGTGGTTATTAAAATAACTCAGTGTTTTTAAATATATCGACATTTTTAATTCAAAATTTAACTTCGTATGACTTTTGCTTCATTTCAATGCATTACGCAAAAGGAGTAACATTGCTAAGCATTTTGGCTAGAATCCTGTTAGTTACAGTTTGCGTCAATCATGATTTTGACAGCTGTTACTATCTTGATTGACTCTTCTGCAAACTTCTGCAACACTTGCCAACGATAACTTCCGCAACGCCTAAACGTTATTATCACACTAGTTGCAGGTTCAAGAAAAAAACGTAACCTTTTTTATGAGAAGTGTAAAAAATAGCTGCAAAGAAACCATTAATCATACGCTTTAAAATGTTAGCCTTTATTGCTGTCATGAGATGGTATTTATGATTATAAAGTACTCTGAACTTATACCAAACGTATAAAAGGACATTTTATTAGTGTACAAAAAATTGCATAATGTTTAGCTTTAGACTCTTTTGTTTAAAATGTACAAGTTGTATTAGCAATTATACGCAGTGATTTGACCAAGTTTAAACGAATTGACTATGAAACTGAAACCTTGGGTCAAAACAGTTAGATATACTTCTTTTGGACAAGATTGATACCGCTGTCCTTTTTGTCATTAGGCATTGTGGTTTGGTGTACCTCAAACTTGGGTAATTAAACGTGTATTTGAAAATTAAACACGAAATGAACGTAAGAATACAATTAAATGAAACGTGGCATCATGACAAAGCAAGCTAATAGAGAGAAGTTTAAACTGCATGATTTGATGGTAGGCGAAGGACAGCTTCCGCGATAGAGCTGCGGCTGGGCGGTGCCGAGCTAGCCGCTCGACACTCCGGGCCACAGGTTATAGCACGACCTTCAGGAGTGCTATAAGTAGAACTGCGCCGGCAGCGATCAAACCGAAGTGGAGGAAGGAGGCAGTAAAGAAAGCGATTAAACTGCTTGCTGTTTGGCCGAACCACGACGCTGGTCTGGACGCGTGTGGAGCGATAGCCCAAGGGTCGGTAGTCGCGGGCTGGTAGAGAAGTCCGCGCAGGGTAAAAGCACTGCTGCCCGCTGGACACCGGAGTTGGCATTGTTCGTCGATTTCTGCGGTCGTGGCCAGGACTCGAATTCTTTGCGTTCGCACCTCGTGCATGCAATGTATGGCAAAATGGAATGAGCCGCATTCGACGTGGGCCAGCGCTTCTCCATAATCCGTTTTGCAAGACATCTCAACGGTTGCCCCTTGTTCACAGTTGTAACAGCCAGCAATGGACGCTTTTACGTTGACGCATCGGTTACGGTCTACCATCGTTGTCAGTGTGAGTTTCTTGGAGCTGACGATAATGTTGATAAGACCAGTCTGTCCCATTAACAGTTCGCCATTGGTTGAACGTAGCCATCCTTGTGGGGTGTGTAGAGGAAGCGGAGCATCTTGGAAGGCTTGTCGGAGACCTTCGTTGGTTTGACATCGGCACGCCATCTTGGAGTCGGCAGTTCGGCAGGAGCAGGTATCTGGGTGAAGCACGCACTTCTTCGTCATGTGTTCGGCATCAAGTTTCGTTGGGCATTGGAGTAGAGTCGCTGCAGATTGACCAAATGTGTCCAAAACGGCTGTCTGATCTCGACGGGTGACGAAAATCCAGTCTTTGTTGATGTGGACGGATTCGGGAGTGGAGACAACGGTAAAGGTGAGGTCGCCGTATTCTTCAGGTTGACCGGCTGTCAGGAGTTGTTCGTAATGATGAGTCTTGTCGTCGGATTTCACGCTTGCAGTCAGTCGAACGGTTGGCAGAGTGGATTCACACGAAAACGTGGTGTAGACATCATCAGAGGTGGGCAAGGCGTAGTAGCGGTAGAAGATGCATGCTTCTTTGCAAATGAAGCAACCGCAGCCCCAGCAGCCACACGATTCGGTACAACCACTTCGACCAGGCATTGAATTAGCAGTAGCCAGGCCGTCGATTGCGTCGTCGTCCTTTGTGTCAGCGCACGTGGTGCCAGTACACTGACCAGCGGCTGGACAGCGTTTGATTGAACTGGATGCTGCCTTGAACATTCGAGTGAAGCGTTTTTTGGTGGGAGAACAACGGGAGAACGATGTAGCTTCGAGTTGAATTGAACCAAGAGGGCGGTTTTCGTGATCCTTCAATAGCAGGCAGTGTGTGGAACCGCTTGCCATCCATAGTTCGGTTGTGTCGTCAAATTCGCAAGTGATCCAGCCCTGGGCACTGTTGGTGCAGTGTTCGGCTTTCGCTACGATGCTAGTCGTTTCTGAACATCCATCGGCGATTCCAAGCGAAACGGTTACAAGTAGGATCGATAGCTTCACCTTAGTGTGGAGAGGCAGCAAGCGATGAATCTCATACAGGTCGGCGTCGGACGTCTTCCGGACGCGCCACCACCCTCCGGGGCGACAAAAGACGTGGAGTTCGGTGGCGAGGGTGCCAGTGACAGTGACTCGTCGCGGAATGACGATTTTCTGAGATTTCACGGCGGTAAGTCGTCGCCATTCAATTAGGTCTTCGTCGCTGAGCGGTTCGTCCCAACCTTTGTTGGTGAGCCATTGTTTCTGGAGGAACACTTTGAAATTGATGACCACGGGGCTGATGGTGCCAAGAGGGTCGTAGACTCCATTGATCAGGGAAAGAATAGCTCGCTTGGTGGGCGGATCGGAATCATCTGCGGCTTCGTCGAACGTGGAACGGACGGAAATTTTATCGGTTAGCGGGTTGAACTGAATACCAAGAACCTTCGTGTTTTCGGCAGTCTCGACGCCAGCTAGCTTGTTTGCTTCAGCGGAGTTGCTCATGAATTGAGTCAGCGGCATTGATGCAGTTTGGAGCATTGCGGCTACTTCTTGGAACTTGTCATAAGCTTGTTGCGGGGTGTCTGCGCCGATGATAATGTTGTCGACGTAGAGATTCGATGCAACCTCTTTCGCTAGTGCCGTGTCGAAGTCTTTCAGCAACTTAGCGAGGCATGCCATCAGCAAGAAAGGGCTAGCTGAGGCTCCAAAGAGTGGACGAGTGTAGCGCATGATCATGAGGTTTTCCTTTTCTGGAGGCTTTGTCGGATCGATGAGCCATAGGAATCTGCAACAGTCGCGGTCGGCGTCGTTGAGGATCATCTGCATGAACGCTTTTTCGATGTCGCAGGTCACAACAGTGGGATAACATCGGAATCGTAACAGTATGCCGGGAATGTTGGTAATGTAGTTCGGACCAATGAACAGAACATCGTTGAAGGAGATGGATGTCGATCCAATTCTGAACGAACAATTGAAAACCACTCGGTTCGGTGTTGTCGCGCTATCACGTTGGACCAAGCGATGAGTCAGATATGTTGTCAGGTTGCCACCGGGTGCTCGAATAGGTGTGGTAGCAAGAGGACCCACTTTTTCAATGAAGCCCTTTTCTTCGTGCGCGAGGAGAACGTTGGTATAAGTCTGGATTTGACCATTCTTCATGAGGCGCTTGTAGAGTCGTTGAACGTGTGCGATGACGGCGTTGAGGTTTAACGGAACCTTCACGTCTTTGGTTTTGAATGGCCAGCTGACGTGGAATCGGCCGTCTTTGAGTTGAGTCGTCGCATCGAAAAGGGATTGAGCAATTTCAGCTTCTGTAGCGTTCGCATCGTCTTTGAAGCCAAGGGTGCCTTCGAGTTCAAAAAACACGTTGAGTCGTTTGTGAAGCCATTTGTCATTATCGTCTTCTTCGTCGCCGGGTAGTGCTGCATTGATGTAGACATTTGTGTCGTCGTCTTCATCTTCAGCTGCTTCGATCGGTCCGGAGAACACATCGCCACATCGGGTACGTACGTAGCGTATGCCGTTTCTAGCTTTCTTGGCATAGAAGAAGCGCCAGTAGTTGTCGATACCAATCAAAAGTTCAGGCTTGGCGTACACAAAGGATTGGTTGCTTTGGTTCATCGGTATTTTCATGACATCGACGAGGCTGTCGACGCCTTTGACTGGAACAGTGAGAACATCTCCGTTGAGGCAAATGATTTGAACGTTGTACTTCTCGATTGTGATGTCAAAGTTGCTGCTTTCATGGAACCGTTTGACGCTCATTTTCGTCGTGCCTTCTGAGGTCAGATTGAGGCGCGCGGCGGTTTCGTTCAGGATGAATGAGCTACCACTCCCACTGTCGAAGAATGTGAGAGCGGTGTCATTACCGTTGTTCGTACGGATGCGGAGGTTCTTCGTTTGGAAAAGGACGCTTTTCTTGGTAGCCGATAAAACACTTGCTGCGGTTGTTTTTTCTGTCGTTTCTTCGGTCCCTTCGTTGCAAAGTGCAGGATGGTGCTTTTTCTTACATTTGAAGCAAGGTCGGCGGCGACGACATTCGTTGCTTCGATGGCCGCTTTTTAAACATACAAAGCAGAGCTTGTTCGTTGATACGAATTTCCATCGGTCGGTGATGCTCTCGATCTGCGTGCAGGTGCTACCATGATGTTCTCCACTGCAGAAGGCGCAATGGAGCTTTCGGTTATCCGGGGTTTTCGTTGCCGATTTTGTTGATGATTTCGCTGCTGCTTTCTTGTCGTTGACGGAGATAGCGTTCACGGTGACTTTTTCTGGTTTTCCGCTAAATCGTTCGCGGTTAGTCAAGATGCGATTAACTTCGTCGCGAAGATCATCGAATGTTGTTTTTTGCGGCATATTGTTGTTTGCTGCTTCGAGGAGCCATCCTGGGATTTTGTCCGACCATTGCACTTGAATAGTACTTTGATCGATGTTTTCATTCTTGGCTTTCAACTGCTGGAGCAACAATTCGAGGGAGTCAAAGGTTTTCCGGCATGCGCGAACATCATCTGCAGCTTTTGGGAACTTGTAGAGGTTTAAAAGCAATTGCGTGGTCAGTTGTTCGTCGTCGCCGTATGTTTTCTTCAGTCGTTCGACGGCGACGTCGTAGTTCTCATCGGTGATCGGGAGAGACGCGATTGTTTTGGCTGCTGAACCTTCAAGGGCTGCCGAGAGATAATGAAGTTTCTGCGCACGCGGCAAAGTTGGCAAATCATGAATTGGTTGAAATCGTTGCCAAAAGTATCCCCATTTGGTGGGATCGCCATTAAATGTGGCTGGCTGGAGTGGCGGCAAATGAACTTGCGGGAGTTGAGGCGTCGGCTGAGTTGCAGTGATCGGCATCGGGATCAGGTTGCCGGTTTCCGTCGTCGGACGGGTTCGTAGACTGCGAATCTGTTTTTCTTCAATTTGGAGCCGGAGCACTTCGTTATCCGCTTCGTCGATGATGTGGAGATATCCTGTGGCATTATCCTTGCCATATTTCTTTTCATTCCAATTGGCCGACTCAGTATTTGATTCTGTCACGTCAGTAATTTTCATCAGTAGATTTTGCCAGTGCTGGTCGATCTGGATCAGCTTGTTCATTGCCACTTGGAGTTGCTCCATGTTCTTCTTTGTGTCGAATTCCGCACGGATTAAAACCACATTTGAGTCCGGTTGATTTGGATCATATTCATCGATGTTGAATGACGTTCTTTTTGCCTTGTCCAGTAGTTTCTTCAGGGTTTCCACGGAAAGAGGGAGTTGTCGCCGGAGAGCAGTAACGGTCTTGATTGATGTGACTGCGGCGAGGGTTATATCGTAGAACGGTTGCTGAGCCCCCATGTCCTTTTTGTCATTAGGCATTGTGGTTTGGTGTACCTCAAACTTGGGTAATTAAACGTGTATTTGAAAATTAAACACGAAATGAACGTAAGAATACAATTAAATGAAACGTGGCATCATGACAAAGCAAGCTAATAGAGAGAAGTTTAAACTGCATGATTTGATGGTAGGCGAAGGACAGCTTCCGCGATAGAGCTGCGGCTGGGCGGTGCCGAGCTAGCCGCTCGACAACCGCATTGTATTACATTTCAGTTTATGTGATGTGGGCTAGGCAAAAAAGCTTATTTTTGGTGGTTTTCTGACATCTTCTACTTTTCAGATGTCCAACATATAAAACTGTTTCTAAATAATTCGCAGCTACCGAGCTCGAACAAATCGATTCCCCAACAGCATCAGACGCCGCACGAGACAGATTATGACAGTATCCATCGGTATCACTTTGTGGTGGTGCAACTGATCACCTTCGGTCGTGTTTTCTTTACTTTTCGGTCTTTATTGCAATGTTTTCACTGTCTGTTCATTGAACACAAATTTATCTTTTGGAAGCATTATAACAATAATTACTTTTGATACTGAACAGTATGTTACAAACGGTGCTGAAATGGTCAAAGATACGCAATTTTCAAATATAAACTCTGAAAAATGAGGAGCGCTTGATTACATGAGTTTGCGACTTTAAACGATTACAGTCAGTTAAAAATAAATCCATCAAAACCAATTTTTGGCAAAATTCTTATTTACTAGTTCAAATTAAATAATGTAAAGATTAATGTTGCATAAAAACTAAAGGAACGAAGCAGTTTTAGCGACGTCAATAACAATTCCAATCGCTAAAAAATGACGCATCCGGGCAACCCCCGTGTGCAAACACACTCTCACCGCGAAAAGTGGCGCGCGCGAACTCGCAGCTTCGCGCTTGCTATCCTTCAGCTTCACACACTTTGCGTTTCCGCTGCTAAGCTTCCCATTGCTTCGCACTTCTGTATCTGCCTTTCGCTGTCAAGATGACCGACATTGATGATACCAGCATCGTTTGGTGAGTTTTAGCCTGCTTCTTGTCAGCTAGATTGATAACTATTCGCGTTTTTCAGGGTCGCGAGACACCTACCCGAGGACGAACGCCTGACGTTCTATGTAAACTTATTCAACCAGCTTGGCCAGCTCAAGAACGGGGATAACGACAACGTGGTTGTCAGGAAGCGGATTGCTATTATTATCCTGACCCACTTCGACAACGATAAGTATTATCACGATGCTCGACTCATCAACACGGTGAATGCTTATGTAAGTTTTTTGCTGTAGTTTTTATATAAATTTTTTTCAAATGGATGCTTTTTGCAGGCTCTGCTAGCACAGAACAATCCGTACCAGGCTGTCATGAAAAAGTTCCACGATCAAAAGCCACATATCCGCTGTTGGGGATTCTACCGCGTTTGGGCGCAGACTTTGTTGGAAACGAAGGCCCCGGCCAGTGAACTTGCTTTCGTCAAGGATGCTGCCGTCCAATACTGCCCCAATCGAGCTGCCGAGGTCAGCCGATTCTTTGGGTATGTTTTTGAAAGTTTTTTTGGAATGCTTTTGATAAGTTTTGTTATATTGCAGCTTGGATGGTCGTGGAGCTCAGTCGAGTGTTTCGACAACCAACGCGCCAGTAGCCAGTGTTCCCAGCAAGCCCGCCCCGATCGGCTACAAGCCCCAGTTCGCTGCTCCGAGGGATGTTCAACCTATCCAGCAGGCTGCATCGACGACTTCACACGTGCCAGCCTATTCGACCAGTTCGAGCGCACAGGGTAGCCATCAGCAATACGTCTCCGCCTCCCCTCGCTTGTCCGTTGTTGCCGAGATTGAAGAGCTCTCCGCTCGGAACTCGATGAATCCCTCCGCCATGCCTGTGTTCCCCGCTGCCCGTGAACCGACGACGGTGTCTTCAGTCGACGGGTTTTCGAGACCCTCCACTGTCCGAGCCGAGCTGTCCGGTCATACTGGTGGTAGCAGGGATCGTTTATCCGGCTTCTCCGAGCTTTCGGAAACATCGATGTCCACCGCTACTGCTCCCGCTGTTGTTACCCCTGCCCCTGTGCCAGCCAAACCACTGACTCTCCGACCCGATGGCCGCCAATCACCGCCTGGTTTCGATGACAGTATCCGTGATAGCTTCGGCAACCGCCCCTCTGATTACAGCATGGATGAACAGGTCACGGAGCCGGACGACAAGCCGCACGTCGCTGAGCATTCTTTCACGACCCGGATCTACCAGAACAACTACAACGCCTTCGGTAACACATTGCCGTTCTCCCAGGAGAAGCCCGCCGATGAGGATGAAGCTGGTGTTAAAGCGTTGGGCGCCGCCGGCGATGATGTGAAGACGCCTGCATCCTTCGCGACGTCGTACAACAAGACTGCCGATTCGGATGGCAGTTTCTCCGTGTATTGCGACTCAGTTTATGCTGGAGCTGTCAAGGAAAAGGAGAAGTCTCTCGTTCGTCCATTCCAGAAGGATGCGACGATTCAGGAATCTCCTCTGGCCAAGCGCAACAAACTTTCGGACAGTATTTTCGGTTCGGACGATGAATTGGGCAGTTCGGTATGTTTCTCTCAAGTCTTTTTTGTAGTTTTTGACATTCGTTTGTTTCAGTTTACCGATGAAAAAACCGTCGCCGGCCTCGGAAACATGGGAGCCGATGGTGCCACGTCTACTCCTGTTGGTCCAGCACGTTCTAAGCCCATGTTCCCCGACAATGTCACCGCTATCATTCCATTGGGCGGTGCACCGAGCGCACCAAAGAAGGATGATGGCAAGAAGAAGTCGCCGTTCACGTTCGCGCCTGCTCCTGTCGCGCAGCCTCGCCCTTATGAGCGCCGTCGTTCCGAGTACAACCCTCCGATGGAAGTTCAAGCCAAAGAGGAGCCTGTGGCCGAGCCGCCGTCTGTGGCTGCTCCGTCCGTGATGTCGCCCGCGGAGCGTGCAGAGGAGAATCTGCAGCAATCGCTGGATGACATGAACCTTGATGACACGACCCACAATCTGGATACATTGCCTCGGGCTAACATTCAAGGTGGCATCAATCCGTGGAGTGATAAGACCCGGAACAGCATTCTGGAGCGTTTCGTCCCGCTGGTGACCATGCATGAAATGGTTCGTTTTTGCTTATCACTACACAGTAGCAATGAATGAGTGCCCTTCTTTCAGAACACGGTCGCCCCTGCCATAAAGGTTGGCCATCAGCCCGATCTCGGCGGTGAGAAATACACCATTCGGAAGATCATCGGCCAGGGTGCCTTCGCACGCGTCTACTTGGGTGAATCGCTAGAAGAGAGGGAGAACGGTGGATTGGTCGCCATGAAGCACGAGTCTCCTGCCTGCCCGTGGGAAGTCTACATCTGCCACCAGCTGAAGCGTCAAGTCCCCAAGGAAGGGCATTCGCTGCTCATGACCGTCCACGATTCCTACATCTTCACGAATGCGTCGATTATCATCTACGACTTCCACCCGTATGGCACTGTCCTGGATCTCGTGAACAACTTCCGGACGAACAACCAGAACATCGATAGCGTCGTCACCGGTCTGGTCGCGCTCCAGCTGTCCCAGGCGCTCGAATACACCCACAACGCGAAGATCATCCACTCCGACGTCAAGCCCGACAACATCATTATCACGCATCCTCTGGGCATGTCGTACCGTCGTGGCGCTCCGTTCATCAAGCTCATCGATTGGGGCCGTTCCATCGACATGTCCGTCTTCCCCGGTCAAACGTTCACTGGTCGCGCTGGCACTGATGGCTTCGACTGCATCGAGATGCGATCTAATCGTCCGTGGACCTATCAGACCGACTTCTACGGCTGGGCCGCGACGATTCACGTGGTCGTGTTGAACTCGTACATGGCAACCTGCGTTGTGAGTCAGAATCAGAATGGCACTGTTCAGAAGTTCCGCCGGTAAGCGTTTCTTTCACTTCTATCTTCACATATTCATGTTGACCCGTTTTCAGACGCAACCACTTCTACGAAGTCTTCACCAAAGCCATCTCCGACTTCTTGAACATCCCGTCGTGCGATGAACTTCCGACCTGGCAACCGTACATCACGGCCATTGAGAACCGTCTCGATGAAGTCCTCACCGAAGATCCGACCCTGTGGACTACCGCCGTCGATCGCATCAATCCCTTCCTCATGAAAGAAGCCGCCAACAAGGAAGCCCGCGGTTAGTGAAGCGTCAACGAGCAAAGTCGCAATCAGGTATCTTCTGGTTCCATTTATTTTTCGATACTCACTTTTCATTTATCTCTTTTGGAAGTATCTCTTATTTGACCGACATTTGTATCCTGTATTCAATCTGATGTCACTTTATCACATCCTTTTCTGTATTTATTACCAATTGACAACTGATTTTTATTGATCGTAATGAGGATAAACACGTTTTATATTTTATTCGTTCGTAAATTCAGGTGACTCAGTACAATTGAAGTTTTGTAAAGGAATGCCGGAAGTTTTGTGTTTGTGAAAGCGCACCTGAAACAGAGCTTTGATTACGATTAAAGTATGATAACGAAACTTACATGTGGTAGTTGGATGTAAGGTCGAATATCAAACTTGACCCGTCCAGCCGTATTTGCGATATTGTAAGTCCTGTTGTACACGTTTTCGAGAAGACAAGTAAGTGCAGCGTAATCGAATTCAGGCAGTAGTTTATTTGCGTAGATTTGATGCATTTGGGATAAATTGTAGAGATCTTCGACACCGAAAACACACACCCATCGTCGGAAGAAGTCAGATTTACACGGTATTGGTGGATTCTTTTCGTTTAGCCATACTGTGAATCTGAAAAGGTGGATTTAGTTTTAATTTCTTTCTTTTTTAGTTTGTTTTGCTTGGTTAGAAATGCCCACCTTGTTGCCATATAGACTTTACTTCGTCTGACTAGACACTTCTGAGTGAAACCCCCCGGGAGTTGTAAACCGTCATCAGCATTGAGAGTGCCCCAAAACAACTCATCAACGCCGAAATGTCTTTGTTCGAGTCTGCGAACAAGCGGGTCAACGTTGAGTTCCTCAAAGACAAAATCCACAGCATCTCGTGAAATTGACACCTGGACAAGGGATTTTGTCACATGGAGCTCCGGCAAAGCGCCAGATGAAGTATGCAGACGATTAAATTGGTCTGAAAAAGTTGTTTACATTATGCCTCAGGTGGTGAAAAACATCTATGCTTTCAATTTTTGCAATAAATTGCCCGCATTTGGGGACTTAATTGGCTAACCATGTTTGTACAGCTTCAACGCCGCATACGTCCAGTTAGCCTTGACAGCGTAGGTATGGTTCCCGGGAATGCTAGCGGATATGTCGTTAGCGCCATGGAACGCTTTGAACAGCTTAACTAGTTCCGCATTTGTACGCAACCGGACATCATTATTCTGAAAGTGGCTTCATAAAACTGACCCAGCTGTCTGTATGTAACCAGCTGTGGTGCAGACAAACTGACTTGCAACAAAATAACATATTTCCATGATCTTTTGCGCAGGTGGTTCAGACAATTAAGGTGCGATTGGGTCATATTATGTCCTTCGCTATGCACTTCAAGCTCCTCTTCGGGCACAATGACATTGTCGAAGCAAGTTTGCAAATTGCGGACCCGTTTTTTAAATAGGCTATCCGCCTTGGCATCAAGCACATAGCAAAACAGATTTTGAGGCGCGTACTCAACGCGTAATTGGGCCTCGAGGAAATAGTAATCCTGCAAAAGCAAACAAGTTGGTCTCACTGGGTGAAAGGGGCTCGAAGCCGGCAGCCGGTGGCAATGAGACCAACCTTATAAACAATGCGGGCAAATGCGATGGGGAAGTCTGCCTCTTCCTGAGACAACGCCTCCAGTGGGAAGTAGCCACGCTGTCGGATTGATGCGCAACTTGTTTCCAGCGATTTGTCGTCGTCGGCATAAGTCACTTTGTGAAGCGACAAGTTCCGTGCATACACTCTTGCATCAAATGAGTCGTCAAAGAGAAGGCCACAATCTATGTTCTGTGCTATGGGCAACTGGTAGAACCGCGGCGCCTCTAAAGTATCGAGGGATTATGCAAGGGATACACATAGGGGCACAGTGACACCTCTAATGCTACCAGGAAGGACCTACCTGGTGGTTTTCGGGCCGTCAGGAAAATTATAATCATGGCCGTTATGACAACGCCGGCGACGAGTGGCAACGTACATGACAGACAGGAGCGCCAGAAGTGAATTGACCCCTTTGGATGGCGATGCCTCAGGGAAGATCCGGCGGAACTTGCCGATTTAACTTCGTGGGGTCGCAATAAAAATGATGCATCGTCGATAGGGCTCAATCTCGAAGTCATTTTGGCTAATATTAGCGAGACAGATTGAATATTAAAGTAAAGCAAAAAAAATCAAAGGCAAGAGTGGCAATTATTTCTCCTCATGTCTAAAATGTCGTAGTGGCGCCATCTTTATTAACATTCATGCAAAGGCCTTCTCACCTTGGTCGAAGAGGGGTACTAAATGCGACAGCACCGACTAAAAAATGTGTCGACACTTTGGCAGCTTGTTTTTTGCACAATGTACTGGACACCGTGACGACCCTGGATACCCTTCTAAGCCGGTAATGTGAGGCGCCACCTCAATTCAGATGGCAAGTGAAGGGTGAGGTCGTCAAGTGATGAGCCGACTCAAGTGGCACTCTCAAAAAACGTACGTCAAAACGTGAACCCGGAGTTTTCAATTATGAATGAAATAGTGCGTGACGGGAGTCAGTATATCGCATGGGAGAAAATAAATGGCCCCTGCCCTGTGGACAGTTTAGCCGAGCTGTTAGTCACTTTAGCAGGCCCAATGCAACCGACATCTCGTCGCTTGTTCGATCAAGCTATGCTGTGTTTGATCACAAACAGTGTTGCCTATAAAACATGGCAATTCGGAGCAAAGGCTGCGCGTTCGTGGACCCCTTTCAAACGGCTTGTGTTGACCGGCGTTGCTAAAAAGACTGACGTGCTCATAGTGCCCTCCATTTTCCCTTCCTTCCCGCCTTTCAGCCCTTTCAATTTGCATTGAATATCCAACTTGTTCCCATCTTTTAATCTTGAACGACGTTTTATTGGTACAAGTAGTAAGTGGCATTGAAATATGGTGTTGTTTATCTTGAACTTTTGCCAGACAGACAGAAGGGCTAAGCAAAGGGCTTTCAAGTGCGAACGAATTACTGTCTTTTTTGAAGAATTGCAGGAAAGACGGGATGAAGCAGCTCATACGTTTTACACTTTAAGAGTGCAACTGATACAAATTTGAATCACGTGTTAGCGCAAAAATGATTTTTCGTGGTAGCGATGTAGTCATGATCTTGAATCATTATGCTATTCTCGTTTTTTGTGCACTGATACTTTTTGTAACCCAAAAAATCTGATACTTAAAAAACAACCGTCGATTTACAGATAACCATTATCACATCTGTCAACACTTTTTTGTATTATAATGCAAAATCTAAAAATAATTCCTTTAAGCCGTCTTTTAAATTTAGCTTTTTTTAATTTTGGAAATCTGAGTGAGCCATTTTTTTCAGTGCTCTAAAAGGACGTTGCTTGGAACCGAAATTGGAGCTGCACTTTTGTGGCTGCATAAAAGGTTTCCCTAGCCAATGCTATTTGTTTATTTAGTTAAATAACGTTTAAATGCTAATAAAAGTCATGCGATTTTTTGCAAAATTCTGGCATTTCAATTATACAAAATGAACTTTGAACACATTTGTTACACCTTACCGAAAAAAGCCGTGAGAACTGATACTAATCTTGTTGCATCATGAATACTATTGCATTTGTTACCGCCATCAGTTATGTATGCCATGAACAAGAAAAAACAAAAAAAGTTCAAGTAAGATTAATTTGACAATGTGAGAAAACAGTTTTTCATCCAGTAATTCTATTTTTGTTGACGTTTACGCAATACAATCGCGAGATTTCAATGCCCGGATAAAAAATGCACTTTCACGTGCTGTCCTTATAAAAGTTTATCTAAACCCGTTCATGTGAGGTGGAAAAAAATCTGTCAATCAAGGCAAAATATGCTACTTGCGGGAAACCGTCAATCACTATGCACAATACTGATCTTTGTTTTTTCTGTGGAAGGGTATTAGTCACTTTGAGAAATGCAACATTTGATTGTATGCAGTTAATGTGTTTTGAAGCAGAATCGGAGCAAAGCAGCAACACCACGTGAACGTTTTTGCATACTGTCGGACAATCAGTTATCTGAACTATAGTTTATAGGTGTTTTTTCTTTGGGATTAACGTTGTTTTGCGATTGTGCCCCGCCTTGGATGTAGGCTATATAAGCAGATCAGGACGATCATGAGGCATGGAGCACAATGGCAGCCAAGCTTACTGCGATTGGTTTCATTGCGGCGGCTGTTATCAGCTGTGTTTATTGGAGCAATGCTGAAACTCCGAAAACTCGAACTGCTCCGGTGAAGTTGCCGGAATTTACTGTTCGCGGTTTCGAAGAAGAATATGAAGGCGGAAAAGGTAATGTGTACCTTGGAGTGCCGTATGTGAAGCCGCCCGTTGGAGATCTTCGGCTTGAGGTACTGTTTTGGATCTACAGATCGGGTGATAATGTTCACATTTCAGAAACCCGTCCCGCTAGAACCCTCAAACAAAGTCATCGATGCAGTCGAATACAGTCCCACCTGCTACATGCAGGAAGACTTCCGACGCTTCGTCGACCACAGTGAAGACTGCCTCTACCTCAACATCATCACCCCGGCCAAACCGCCGCCTCCAGAAGGCTTCCCCGTTATCTTCTGGGTTCATGGTGGTGGATTCATTTATGGCGGAACTGTTCGCTACGGCTACAAGGCGTACATCCGTGACTACGCTGTTCGGGATGTTATCTACGTCAACTTCAACTACCGTCTGGCTTTCTACGGTAACAACAATCATCTTTCAACTTTCCTAACGAAAGAACTTCAGGTTTTGTCACTACGAACTCCTCAGTCCTCCCCGGCAACCTCGGCCTGTGGGATCAGTCTGAAGCGCTGAAGTTCGTCAAACGTAACATCAAAGCATTCGGTGGCAATCCGAATAAGATCACCGTTGGCGGTCACAGTGCCGGTGGCGTCAGTTCCAACAGCTTGGCCATCTCTCCAGTCACACGCGATTTGTTCCAAAACTCGATTCAACAGTCCGGCGGAACATACGAGCCATGGGCCTTCCGTCCGGACATTGTCGATTTCAGCAAATCTGTGGCCAAAGGCATTGGTTGTCCCCAAACCGACGACGTCGCTCTCAAAAAGTGTTTGAAAGAAAAGGGTGACCCGGAGACAATTTGGGCAGAGTTAAGGAACTACGTGAGTGTAGAGTACTTCAAAACATTAATCACAGTGATGGGTTTCAGGACTTTGCCAGCGAAGACGCTGCTTTCTGTCCCTGGAGTCCAATTCTGGACGCCGAATATTATGGCGGTAAAACAATTCCACAGCTGTTGGAAGAAGCGCCGATTAAGCCGGTGTTGTTCATCATCGATTCTGGTGAAGGGTTGTTGCAAAGTGAGTTCTTCAACCTCTTTTGATCTCAATGATAAGCGATTTACAGCACTCCGAACCCCTAACGACGTTACTTTTGTCTTCGCCTATACATACGGACTTGAACCCGAAAACGCTCACCTCTATACCCGCGACAATTTCACTCGTGATCTCGAACGCCTCTACCTCAACGAAAAACGTGCGCCTCCAGAAACCATCGAACAAGCTAAAACAGACATCCTTTACAACTTTGTCGATGCTAACTATGATCCTAGCGACCCTGTCTACTACTGGAAGAAATTCACTGATGTCGCTTCACACACCCTCTACGAATACGGCATGTGGCTGTCGATCAGAAAGCGTTTGGAGCTGGGATGGAAAGACCAATACGTCCTATTGTTCGATTATGTCCGCCCAGAGGACATTGAACGAATCCGATACAGGGCTGCACCTCACGGTTATGAATACTTCTGGATCTCCGACACGAGCATCTACTATGAACTCGACTATCCATTTACGGCTTACGAGCAGAAGTTCCTGAACACTTGGGTCGAAAACTTTGCTCATTTCGCTCATCACGGTAAGCCGAAGTCAAACTGGCCCGCTGTTCGTGACCCGGAAACGATCGAGTATCTTGGTATTTTGCAAGACAAGATTGCTGTTGAGGACACTTTCTTTGAACATCTCAAATATTGGGATAGAACCTTCAAAAAGTACAACTTACTGGCCACAAACGTGAACAAAGAGCCTTTGTACACTCAACCTCGTCGCGATCTGCCTGCTGGACAGAAGACTGAACTTTGACGGAGACAATGTCGATCAATCTTACAATCATGTAATCAGATAACCAATTTAAGTACAAATGTATGTAATATGAATAGTTTCATTAAATCGAGTTTTATAATTCACATTTTAAAAACATAACATTGAACATAAATTAAATCTGCCAAAAAATGAGGTGATTGCACGCATCGTCAACTCCTGTTTCATCGTTGGCATTTCCTTCGACGAAATTGTCGACACCATTACCCCCGCTTATAATGTATATCTGAAAATAATCAGATTGGATAAATTTTTTTACACAAGATGATGCAATGACACAATCAAAAAAGTTGAAAGTCTTACCTGATCGAATTGTTGAAGTGAAGACGCATTCAGTGACATGCGCCGCTTATTGATGTTGACGGCCGACGCTATTGAGGAAACACTCACAGAAGTCAAAAAGCGACAAGGTCCAATGTGGCCAAGTGAACAAACTGAAAGAAACAGTTTGATGACAAACTTTAGGAATGAATAACAAGAAACAAACCATTCAAGTTTGGTGACCAATTGTGCCCCTTTGTACGACAAACACCCGTATTGAGAATGATACCAGCTGAAGTGCCAATCCAGAGTTGGTTGCGAGCGCACAGTAGCGCGGTTATCCGCAAAGTGCTTGTTTTGTGGTTTCGAATGATATCTTCTTTGCCTACAAAATGAAAATAAGAAGAAAGCTGTTTCGATGACAAACATACATTGTAATGTTTTGTGTAACGTTGCCGCAACACTGAACTCCGATAAACACTCCAATGTGAAAGCATTGAGAAGCCTGACTGTGGTCGAATTCTCCATTACGACAAAGATAATCGAACCCAAAGACGTCATGGTATCAATGTTTTCATTTTGGCTTTGACTCACGGTTGCGGATTTCTAAAAATGAGAAGTTAGACAAATGTAAAGGAAAAAAGTTGGTCCAACCTCGATGACCCGTGTGTACGGATTCAACAGATAGATATTGTTTGAAGCACCAAAGCAGAGCCAGTTTGTCACTACTATCATGCAGCTGATTTTTGACGGAAGCTGAACAGCGACAGTCTTTGGATTGTCCACATCCCAGAGATTATCTTAAACATGATAAAGTTTTTGTGTTTTCAGTCAAGTGAAGCCAACCTTTTGTTCTTTCAAAACATATAAGCTGATTCTGCGTTTTTGTACCCAGCGCAACAAACACGTGTTCTTCAACATAAGCTATTGCATTAACTGGGCTGTGTAAACGCAACATTTTCTCTCGTGCTTTTAATCGGACATTGTCGAGATAGTTTAGAATGAAAATTTCGCCATCTTCATTACCAATCCAAACAGTTGAGTGCGTCGTTGGTGATGCTTCAGAATCTGAGGCTTCCACTTCTGATGAGGAACTGGAAATTGAATTTATGGTTAGTAAACACCTTTAAATACAAACGTATACCTGTCAAGTTCCATCTCAATACTGCCAGACTTCCGTCGATCGTACTTCTTCGGCGGAATCCGTCTTCTCCGTTGCGCAGGCACGGCACATATAGCTTTTATTGTGCTATTGCCCATACTTGACGTACTTTCAACAGATGGTTCACCAGCAACATTCAAGATTGCTACTTGTCCAGAAAACCGATCCGAGGAGCACATCCAAATGTTGGGTGGCGTTTCAGGTGATTTCGAAAACGTGGGTGTCGCAGAATTCAAAATCAATCCTTGCCGTACACGGTGAACCAAAATAGTTTTCAATACAGGAGGACTTTGCTCACTGTGCATCGTATTCTCTGCAAAACCTGCGAATGGTTCGACTATTGTAAAATGAAAGTACTTACTCAACGCGTTTTTGGCTTCGAGGAATGCGTTTTCCCATAGGGCACGCTTTTCAGCATTTGCAAATTGGATGGTAAATGTTTCAATGCCATCGCTGAAATGTCAGTCGATAGAAGAATGGTAGTCAGAGCAAAGTTATTATAAACTTACAATGTTGTTACTTGAAGGTGGACTGTCGTTAAATCTGGGTTTGAGGTCATTTGTTCTCGGAGTGCTTTGAGAAGTTGAGATCGTTCAGTGTACATTGTTTCCAAAATGTCAGATAATGACTGAAAACAGATAAATTTCTTATTTCTTGTCCTAATTATGGATTTTAGAGACTCACATCATGATCAGTTTTTAGCAGTTTTGACAAATCAATAATTTTTGCGACAATGTTGACGTCCTCCTGCGCATTACGCAACTGTTGTTCAACATTTTGAAGCAAAGGTATCGTATCTTGTCCAATTTCAACGTCATACATGCTGATTTTGATCAACAATTTGAACCGATTATGGTCCAAAAAGTCCGGTGATTGCGTGTATTGATACCGACTTGATCCACGAATTGCCATTTTCCGAGAAATGCTTGTCACAATCAGCTGATCCGACATCATAAAAATACACCGCTGCTTCTTGACATTTTGAGAGTCTCTCACGGTGATGACGTCGTATCGGTTAAATGTTCTGCCGGGTGACACCAACTAAATAATTGATTATGTAATACATAAACAACTTTTTTCTGCAAAAACATACATCATCCAGGCCGTCGACAATGGCCTCAATTTCACGAAGTCGTTGTTCCATTTTTTCTTTTTCCTCTCGTTGAGAATTGATGGCCATGGCAAGTCGATGGACATGAGATTGAACATGCATCAATCTTTCATAGTCACAGTGTTCGACTGGGGTGTGCTTCAGGATTTGCTTCAAAATGAGTTCATAGCGAGGGATTCGCTGAATCGGTAGAATCAACAGTGAATCCAGATCTAATTTAGCTCGGTGTTCTCGACTGCAACGCATGTAATACTTTTCGAAAGCTTGTCTTTGACGGGCTTCCCAGATGGTTTGTTTGGCGTACTTGAAGTTATCGACAAATGCCATGTAGGTTTCGATCATACTTTGCTTTGTAAACTGAAATGTATTTTGTGAGCTACGGCTAAGCTGTACAGTAACTTACATGGTTCAACAAAACATCCCCAATAATAAAGTCATGTTGCGTACATTCCATCCTGGCAGCCAAGGCCGCATAAAGCACTTGATGATGAGCAAGAATCTCCGGAATCTTGTAAAAGATCTTGTCCACCAAGTCGGCATCAATCAAAGTGCATTCCAACGGTTGTTTTAAGGGTCGCATGTATTTCTGAAAAAACAAAATAAAATTTAACGCCGTGCAAAGTGGTGTTAAATGGGGCTTACTTGAACGAGGGTCTCTAAGCAATCAACAAAACCGCGTTCGGTATCAAAAAGTTCACGAACGGCCATGTTACGAATGTCTTGATGGCGACGGAGAGAAGCTCGAGATCGACGTTTCCACAGAAGCTGGTCAGCTTGGAGCAGGCTTTGTTGGATCTGTCTTTGCGCACCTGTCGGTTCTGGTGGCATTAGAAGGTTCTGTCTGAAAAAGCGGCAAATTCATAGATTCAAGAAGAGGCATTCTCACTCATAAAGATTTTGCTTAGAACCTTGCCTTGAGCTACGAAGTGAATTTAATAGTTTTGAGAATCGATTTACACCAGCAATTGAGTCAACGCCTTTGTTGCTGATAGTGCTTGAGCTAGAATACAGTTCGGGTTCGGTGTCGCTTGGACGGATGATGCGCATGGTTGGTCGGGGGCGTGGGCTTGATCGATCGGAATTAGTTGACCCTGAGTATTTTAGATAATTTTCCGGAACTGACGCTTTCCGTCTTGTTAACGGCCCGGTGTTATGGTTCTTATTCCACGTATACGAATCCAAAGTCGGCTGGAACTGATTGTTCTTCGCTGACGGTAGAAACTGCATGACCCCCCTAGGATGACCTCCGAGATTCGTCGTTATCCCTTTCAAAGTACTCGTAGAATCTGACGGGGTCAACAAGCCCGGATGAGGTTGCATTTCATCTGATGGCGGCGATCCATTCGGTATTTTCAAAACCCTCTGTAGCGATTGAATACTCTCGACTGCATCTCGCAATTCTTCAATGTCCGTGTTCATCATATCATCCTCAGAATCATCTGACACAATGCTTTGTCTCGGCGTGGCCCAGACCTCCATTATGCCGACGTCAGCTGCTTTGGAATGAATGCGCGGCGGTTGGCGGTTCGGGGTGACCCCGCGGCTATTGATCCGAGACGTTGATCCAAGTTCGACTGGTTTGTTGCTGGGTGGGTGGTACGTATCCAAGATTTGTCTAATTGCATCCAAGGTAAGCTGAAAAGTAACAACTGCAAGTTTCGAATGGGTCCGCATCTGACACAAACCGCTTGTTGCTGTTGTTCGACACTTGGCTCGCTGTTTGTCTTCCGCAACGGCTCTTCGAATGAGGAATACATGTGCAACCTTTCTGCAATCCCGAGTGAAAAATGACAATTGAAAGGTGGAAAAAGTAAAATAAATGGTTCTTACCGCTGGACATGCGGTTTTTTGCACTTCCGTGAAGTCCCCTGCAATCAGCCGTCGATAGGTAGACATCCGAACGACGCCTAAAATCAATTGAGATTTACTACTCGGTATAAAAAGTCCTACCTATGGGATTTGTTTCCGTGTCGAAAACGTTGACGTGCAGCTGGTGATACTGTAGCACTCCGCTTTGGGGTCGTTTTTCGCCGAAGTTGGGGATCGCTCGGGGAGTCCGTATCGGAGTCATAGTCGGCATCGTTGGCGGTAACACGGTCGCGCGAGGACATGGTTTACGGTACTTTCAACATGGAACTACGCGTTCATAGCGGTTTTTGGGGGTATTACTGTAAATGGTTTGAGGTAAAACAGTCAATTGGCGAATAAAAAGTTGCAGCCACCAACGATGGAATTCTCGGGGTGGTAAGTCAACCGAACGCCGACAATTCAATGACCGAACGTTTGTCTTGTCCCGCAACACACTCCCGATGGCGCCCCGCGTCCTCAGGATAAATGTCTCCTCGCTTATCTGCCGAGTTGGCGCCCGCTCGCCTCGAGGTTTGTCAGTCTGATCGGCGAACTAACAGCCTTACTCCTTCCTACCGACAAGTTGTAATATCGCAATCCCCTTGCTTCCTCAGTGTCTAACCCCTCTCACCGGCATCGATGGCATACATTTATGTTTATGCTCGTGGCTGGCGACGACGACGACCTCCGCCAATGGACAGCAATCTGCACCGGTCACCTGTTTTGCAGCCTTAATCAGGTAATGCCCGAGGGGTCCGAAACCACACGTGGTCAGTGACACCTCCGCAGTTGAACTAATGGATCTCGAGGGAGGGATCTGGATGATCGATGATTAATTAATGAAAAAGACACATTGGAATTTGTGGAATTTCAACTTTCTCAAAAGTAAGATCGCTTGTCAATCGCAATATCCGGGGAATTCAATGATTAAGAAACACATTCATCAAACTTAACAAACAAAACAAGTAAAAAACAAAATCAACAAACAAACAACTCAATGAGCGCTAGCACTCTTTTTAACTTCAGTCGGCTTTACAAAAGTGCAAACCATAATCGACATTTCATCCTGCTCCTCGAGCGTCTTGTAATACACCTGGTGAGTGCTTCCGATCCTGGGCTTCTTGGTGAACTCGGCGAGAGGGATTTGCGTCTTCATTCCATACGTATTGCCAACGACGACGTCATTCACGATACCTGTGACGGTCGTTTCGAACGGGTAGGGCTTGGTCGGGCTGAAAAGGGCAATTGTGAATGTCAAACCAATGCAATTTGATAAAAGAGCCATCACACTATCTGACGGAAATATGATAAAACAAAAAATGCAGAAAAATATATATAAAACTCACTAGAAAACGACGCGCTGAGAAAATCCAGAGAGTTTGACACTACCCTGGCAATCATGGATCATCGGTTTATCGGCGACGCGGATAACGTCGACAGCCAGGACATATCCTGACCTGTAAGCAACGAGATATGATGGAAAAAAGAATGGGTAAGAAAAAGAAACTTACAAAGCGTAATCGTGGTTCTTGTTCTGTTTGAACTTCTGCAGCAACTTTTCCGCGCCTTGTCGGAACTCCCATGGGTAGAGAGCGACAGCGGTTTTGAATTGTTCGAGTCGAAACTGGTCGTTCTCGCTGGAAACAAGCTTGATAGCCTCGTTGAAGGAAATCTGATTGTCGGGCTTCGCGGTCATGGCGAATCTGAAGGCGATGGACGGAAGAGAAGAGGAAAAAGTGCAGGAAAGAGAGAAAGTGAGGGTGTGTGTTGCAGGTTGCACGCAGAGTTGAGTGCATGCGCACTTTTTGGGCTGCGTTTTTCGAGGTTGCTGGAGGCGAGAATCAGAAGCTGGCTTCTTCACCGTAAAACTTCTTTTCACATCAGTTTTTCTTCCCCAAAAGATTGGCGAGGACCAGGGGCACCTTTTCTATATGGTTGTTCTTTCATTTGAGACAATTTCAAAGCCTCTTTTCGGTGAATCATACTTGCAAGTTTATATATATTTTCATCGTCCAGTTTTCAAATCTTCATATCTGACATACATTCATCTAATCAGTTTCAATAATTATTCACAAAACACAACCCGTTACAGTTATAAGCGGACTAGATATACAAAAATCCAATGCTAGTCATTATCGTCCTCATTGGACAGGTTTTTATCTCGCAAATCTACGATGGTGACGACGCTCCGACGTCGACCTGCTGGAGTCCCCGGATTGTGGATTCCACGTTCATGTTTAGCTATGAAAGCGCTAACTTTACCACGTTGAATGCTCACTGGAAGGGAGTGTTTACGGCTCAGAGTGCAGGTTCTCTTATTTAGATGGGCCTGGCTCATTGACGTTGAACGCGACTTTTCTAGTTTTCCCTAAAAACATGAAACTTATATATATTTTCAAGGTTGTGATAAGTAAAATCAGTTAATTAACTATCACACAGCGGTTTTAATAAGCAATGAAGAATATTAAGCGAAGCGACTGACATTAGTATTTGCTTTTTTTATTCTGGGCTTACTTTCAGCCTCCTCTGGTTCGGAAAGCCCTTCAGATCCATTATTTTTGCCTGGTTTTGTGGTTAGAAGGCTTTTACGGCGTTCAGATCGTTTTCGGCGAAGTGGTTCTACGGAGTATTCACGTCTTTCACTGGGGTGGTCACTCATTTCTCTGGAATTGGGGTCTTTGAGAGGTCAATGAGGTTTTATTTACCTTCTCTGCAAATTGGCCAAGGATTCACTTGATTGCAATGGTGGGGCTGCACAAACGTGCAAGCTTTGAGTTCGGTTGTTACGGTACTCATCCAGTCTTCTGGCAATTTTCAAGTATGAGTCGTCTGTCTGGATAATTAGGTCCTGAAAACAAACAAACATGAATATAAGTTAAGCCGAAGATGATGAATTACTTGTTTTTGAGTTCTTCGTCTCGACTCATAATCGACACTTTCAGTATAGTTTGTTGCAATTGAGTCTGACCTCCTCCATCTCGGTGTTCCACATTCACTAATTTCAGTGCTGTGTTGCTTGTCGGTCTGCATTTCCGTATCCACAGTATCAGCCCCTTCAATTCCCATATCGCACTGGACACTAATCTCATTCAAATACATATCCTCAAAGCTGTACACATTTTTCCGATTTGAAAACCTTCGCCGTTTGCTTTTCGCACTTTCGGCGAGCAGTTTTTCTTCATCCGGGCTGAGAGTATCATTTTCCTCCTGGCTAAAGGCTGTTTGAATCGCGCGACTGCACTCTCCTCGCCACAGGCCGACATTTGCCGTTTCCATCGACCGATTTTGCACTTCTTGTGCTTTTGTTTCCATGCTTCGGTTGACAAAAGACGCTTGTTCTGTCGCCTGCGACTTGTCAGCTGTTTCCGGGCCGATGCTGATCTGTGCACTTTTCGTATCCATCGCGATTGAGTCAGTTCGAACCCCCGTCGATACACGAGTTGCTTCACGTAATGACGTCTCTGCACTCCGGTCAATGAGCAACGGTTTCGGCACGTTTTGCATTTCATGAAGCTTCAACGCGATTTCATCGATTTGGAACTGAGCCAGATCGGTTTGCATACTCCGATCGGCGATTGACAAGAGATCATGTTGAATGCTGATATCTGCGTCAACATTGTTTTTATAGCTGAAACAAATGTCGCATTATTTTGCCTGGAGAGGCGATTGATGTGCTGCGCCTACCTAATGGGATCCATTGGCAGAGATGTTGCATCGCTGATAGAGTCCGCCGAGGCTGCCGTCCTCAAAGATGCTCGCACCGGCGCCGATGTTGTCAAATCCGTCTGTGGGGGCCTGGAAGGATGATCACAATGACTAGCATGTCTACTTTGCGACAAACAAACACTCACAAATCATGATAAATGTCCTCAAGGCTGTCTGAGGTGGCAGCGTCCGCTTGATAGTGAACATTCGTCGTTATCGATGTCGCCGCGTCCTTGTTATTCGCGGCATGGGATGTTTGTACTTCAATTCCTGGCATAGATCGGAAGCTTGTCTCACTGACAACATGCTCATCAAAGCTAGCGTGGGGGATGATGTCATCTTCGCCAGTTTGAATGTTTTTGTTGTTCATTTCACAGGTTACACGTTCAAACACTTCCGCTTGGGTGTTTAGCTTATCAGCTTGTTCGTCAGAGATAAAATGAGGTGCCATTTCACGTAGATACCAGGGTTCATTGTCCAGTAACCTGCTTAGAATCTCTTCCCGTTGCTTTGGATCGCCACTTTCAAGGGCTTGGCGATACTCTTTCTGCATTCTAATCATCAAATGATACAGCCATTCTTCCATTTTGATTTGAATAACACTCAAAAGCATAGATACGATAGATAGACCCATAATAACAAGCCAGAACATCAAAATAAGCATTCGAGGGTGGTCAGGGACGACGTCACCCAGACCGATGGTGGATAAGGAAATACAGAAGAAATACAGGGATGTAAAATAAGACCAGCGGGTTTCCCAAATGAGGAAGAGGCCGGCACAGCCGCAAATCCAGCCAATACACATCAGTAAAGCTAGCCAGATTGGGATTGTCCTTAAATGGCAAACTTTCAATGCAGTTTTTTGAATGCTATTTGTCAATTACCTGCTCTCCATGTCATCTTCCTCATCTTCTAGCATTAGCTGATGCCCCAAACGCAATGGATCAACGAGCCGCTGATTCGGTGTTTCCAACGTAGCCGTGTTGATGCTACATTCATCAATCGGTTGTGCCCGAGACGAACGTCCCTCTTCCAGTGCGTGCAAGTTGTGAACGCTGAAAGTTCAAAATTCAACATTCCCTACGAGTACATTCCACCAGTTGATGTCATTAGTGACTGACACCCTCAAGTGTGTTGTTTGCCAATCAAAAACATTAGTGCGAAATTTGGCAGCCCCGATCCCCCGATCATTATTCAATTACGTCAGGTTGGGGCACTCACCTGTTTGTGGCCGTCGAATCAGCGGTGCCATTAGTCGCAACTGTCCCTCGCCGACGCCGAAGTATTTTCAGTTTTTCAAGGCGACGATGTTTTTTGATATACATGCGATACCTGAAATCAGCAGAAAAAGTAATTTGCTCGAGATCGGGATCATAAAAAAGCTGCAAAGAAAAAGGTGCTCACCGTATCCACGAGTCGGATGCCCAGTTGGTCAAAGCCTTGCCGCACTGGCTTAAGATAGCTAACACAAGTGGAATTCCGACTATAGCATAGGCGATACTAATTGCTTGACCATTAGTAGTCCGAGGTGTGATGTTACCGTAACCAATAGTCGTAAAAACAGTACCAACGTAAAACAAAGCACCCCACATGTCCCATTCCAGCGCTTCTGGAAGTTTCGTCTTTTTGAGTTCAGACTCATACCAGACTAGGATATCTCTGAAATATCAACCTTACGTGATAAAAATAACTTTTTTGCAACCTACTTTGAAGCGTAGAGACGGGTGTCCTCGCTATTCCGACGGTTCGTCATAACTTCTCGCAACTGTCGCAATGTGCTGTTCCGAAGTTTGTCAAGCATGAGCTTTTCTTTGCTAAAACAAAAATAAAACATCAAATTGCAGTTTAACTCGCAAAACAAACCGAAATAATTCCTGCTCATGGTCGTGTTCCAAAACATAGAATAACAAAGCACCCATTAATGAGTACAAAATCAACAAAATAATAGGCGCGAAATGTCTTAACCTATACTTATCATAATAATATTTCAATTTTGGCAATCGCCCTTTCGGCGGCGGTCCTAAGGAGTGTGTCGGTGCTTCGACATAGTCAGCTGCATTAGTTCCACCAAAGTGAATCATCTATAATGTGCCTATTTAAAGTAAAAGTTTAACTTTGATCGGACAAAGCAAACCTGCGAAGCGGTTGAGGCGTCATCTACATTAACTGCTGACACTTGTGAAATGTGTGTTCGAGAGTTAAGCGTTGATGCAAAAGAGAAACGTGAATGTGGCCTGGAAAAATAGCTGTTTTGAAAGCGATTTATTGACAATATGTATAAAGTTTATGTTTAAAAAGTTATTGCAAAAAGGCGGGAAGATATGATACAAGCTAGGTGGCGGAAAAACAACATTGTGACACCTTTTGTTTGAAAAGCCGCCACTGCTCGGCAAGTGACTTTGAAAGCCTCGCCAAAGCCGAGAAAATCCTTCAAGGGGCTGGGCACTCCTAACAAAACACCTCCTCCCCTGGAGACAAGTAACTGATCGGTTTGTCCAACGGGTGACAATGATCGCCTCCAAGTCAAAAAAATGGATAAGACTATGTAAACGGTCGTCGGCGGCATGGATACCTGCCGAAAGGGAAAAAAGTGTAGTCGAAATTTGAGAGGGCTAAAAATGCCAGTTGCGTCTGATCTGAGGCGCGGGTCCTCATGAGATGGTGCTTAGCTTGAGGCCGTTGATCAGTGAAAGTTTCGCAAATAAGTAGATAAAACAAAATAAGACAGCAGGGTGATTGAAAAACAGAGGTAAAGTGCAATTTACAAATCGGAAGAAACGATCACTTTCGATGGGGGTCAAAAGGTGTTAAACATCTGTTCGTTAAGAAAACTTAAAAAACACACCTGACGTTTTCATATCGACTTAATTGACCATCATCTGTGTAGCCTTCGGCCAAATAAGTCGTATTCAGCGGAGATGACGGACTTCGAACACGATTTGGAATTGATCCATTCTCGCGCGAGCGTTTAAAGAAAACTGCCATACCAGATGTTTAGTTACCGTTTATACATGTGGTTTTTATGATTTAAATAAACTGAAAAGACTTAATTGAAACTTTAAAGCACTTTATAGTCACGTTTGAATGATTCCGTCTAGTCGAAACGCGTTAAACCCGCCGTCATTAATAAATTGCGACGGTAGATGGCGCCGGACATAATTGAACACCAATTGATTAAACTCTTTGCCGCCGGGGGTTCGACAATCCGATGGATTTGCCCTCACCGGGACCACCAAATCGTCATTGGCGGTCCAAAGCAGTCCGTCAGCAGGCGCGCGAGGTTCACAACTGACTAAGGGCCATTGGCATTACCGGAAGCCGATCAGATTTGAGGCCCGGTGTTGCAACAGGCGGCTAACCCGGCGGTCCTCGCCTTTTCATTGCTTGGCGACCGCCACCAGGGGAGGTAAGAACTTTTGATTGGCACACAATTGGAGATATCGAGATCGGTTGTCAGTTTGCTGTGTAAAACATAGCCTTTAGCAACATTCATCTCAAAGTGTTACGCCACCAAGCATGCTCTTTGAAATTTTTTGTCCTTCATGGTGGCCGTCAGTCACGAGGTAATAAATCTTGTCAGCTTAATGTCAACTTAATCACGTTTTTCATTCGATAAAATGCTTCAAATACTTGTCTGTTTATTCAAGCAAAAGATAGGAATAGATAAAGCGAAACGAAATGATGTAAGCAAATTAGGTCATCACCGAGGTTTTACGTGCATCTGTCATAGGTAATCCCTTTTTCTTGATACTGTTTTGTGATGCAACGACTGTAGAATTTGTAAGGAAGGAGCTGCGTCTGCTGAGATTCAAGAACTTCTTCTGCAGAATGGTAGACAGGCGCCGCCGGAATGACGAAGAGCTTAGGCAAAACAGGATAAAGTTAAGCGTTTTGCCGAGGATAACGAGAAATCCCGTGACTATGTTCGCTTGGTACCACAACTCGCTTTCACGTTGTGACCCAAAGAAGAAGTTGATGGACTGTGTTATCGCAGATGGCCCCTAAAATTGGATCTTGTTACATTGCGAGGGCGAAAGCGCATCTTTTGGGCTAAAAAAAAGAAAGCTGGCACGGACCTGCGTGATGGTGAAGCATGTGACAATGAAGCAGACTGTAACTGTCACACGATGTTCGGCTTGAGATTGAAGGGTCTGCAAAAATTGCAAAATTATACCTCGAAAAAGTGTGTGTAATCTTGTTGATGAAAGATTAATTGTGTTGCTTTTAGATAAACAAGACAACCTGTCAACTTGCCTGGTCAATGCTTCGTCGAAAAACACTTTGTGCGTAAGCAGGCACCGTTTCGCTCGTTTTCTCACCCGATGTCCGACGTCGACCGTATTGGCCTCCGCTCATTGATGATACGTCAGTATTTAGTCTGTTGTACATTACAAAACTCTGCTTCCTAACGACATACAACAGTGCCACATTTAAAGCGATCATAGTCACAATAGGCGCTGCAATAACTAGAAAAACGTTTGCCAAAACGCTATATCGGACATAAAGCCGTCGATTTAAGGAAGCATTGTTCGAATGATTGCCCGGCCAGCTGAAATAACACCGTTTAAAATCTTTTCTAAAAATTGTTTGTTTGTTTACTCACGTTTCTTCCCGGATGTCAAAACACTTGCCAATAATCTGCGTATGATTACACAGCTCCTTTAGAATGCAATCATGCGTGAAGTGATTATAAAAGGTTATAACAAAGGAGCCGAAAATGATGCAACTTAGCAGACATCTGGTGGTTGAGAAAAATGGCCATTGCCCTCGGGCACGCAATAATGACCGAATACCCAGGAGGCGCTCGGCACAGATTGCAATTACTAACCTGAAAAAAAAAATTTGTGATGTCATAGATTATCAAAACGCTGATAAGAACTTACCAAACAGTCGCAGCACTGCACCAATTAGCAATAGCCAGTAAATTCTGTTTGTGCAATAGATAGTAATACCGGAATGTATAGTTAAACGCAATGAAATCGAAGTTTGCCATGGAATGTGGAACCATGATTAATAAAAAGAAGATATCACAAAATGCCAAAGCGACCAGAAGCCCGCTCGATCTGTAAACCCTTAATTTTTTTTCTTCCAGCATTTCGAGGATTCTATTCTAAGCCGGCTTTCCTTTTTACAGTGAAATCGGAGATTTTGATGTGTAAAATGTTCCTTTTTTCCGACTTTTTTGTGTTAAGAAATTATCATCATCAAAAAAACAGTCATGATGGCATATTAAACTAATTATAAAAAAAAGCTGACCTTTGCGTTGCGGCTGTTCGTCGTGTCCGTGACTCTGAGCTGAGTAGAACCATTAAGTTTAGTAAATTGCCAATGATGCCAATGATGCACAGTGGAGGGAAAGCAAAGATATAGAAGTATTTTTCCCATTCAGAGCCGTGAATTCGGAATGCAGTTTTGTCGGAAAGACATATGTTTAGATGATTGAGTGTTCCATTCGATCTGGAGGCCATTTTGATCGAATTCAGAAATTTAGATTTTAAAGTTTGCAATGTTGACTTTGACTTTGACCGTGAACTTTAACACCTAGCAGGTATTTTGCAGATGCAGGAAGTTGACAATCGTCGTCGGACCGTTGACATCATAAATGCCGGACGGCCTGCTTCTCTAAAAGGGCAAAAAAGTCGTTAAATCTGTGAATACCGAACATTTCAAAAATTCACAATGCCGTTTCACGAGAAAAAAAGAGCGGTTGAAACAAGCAAACTACGAAAAGGACTTTACTTAGTCATTTCCCACGCGTTTTGTGCCTATCTGACAGTCAAACAAACACACTCGAACTTTTCGGCATAGGCATCTTTAAGCTAAGCCGAAAGACATGATACCAAATGCGTCTTCGAACAGAAATATGGAGGAAGCATCAGGAAAAACTTAATTCAGTTTCGTTAGATTGTTGATAAACGCTGTTAGCGAACTCTACGTGAGATTTGCCGTGTTGATGGGAAGAGCCTTTGACAGATGCTGAAGATGCCTTAAGCGGAGGAACCCCTGCTGTGACAACAGAACACACATAGTGTCAGATGACCTTTTAACATTGAAGCCAATTTTATTGCAGCTGTTTTTCGAGTAGCTGACCCCGAATGGTAGAATCAGGCGGTTAGATTGACTTGACTAAGTCAAGTCAAAAGCTAACTGTTTTAACGAAGACCACGCGCACCGGAGACGATGCAAGGTTTGCTTACAATCCATGCCCTGGGGCGTTAAAGGCGAAGACTCGAAAGGCGTTCTTTGGCACAGTCCAAATGAAGCGCCCTCCCACATCCGTGAGCATGGCAATAGCAATTGTGGACTTCTTTTTTGATTATAAACGTTTAATCATTTTTAGCACTATTGGGGAACGAACAGCTAAAAGATGTCCCAAAACGGTTAAACACATAAGGGAGAGTCGTTTTTTGGGCAACAATGAAATAACGCCACTATAGCTTGCCGAAAGACGCTTTAATTTGGCGTTGTCACCAAGCGGTCCAACTGAATTGAATAAAACCATAAAAAAGTAAGTCATTGTACCAGAAATAGAAGTCAAACAGACAGTCAACAGTGTCAATGATGTGTGGGTTCATCCTATCCACAATTAATTTAATTCCGTGCCACGTCGATGTAAATCTACTTTGGAAAGTGAACGTTTGAACGGTATAGTTGTTGAAATACGATACGACCATGCAAGTGCAAATTCAATTTGAGATTAAACTAAATAGTATAAATTAGAGATACGTTTAGAAGGGAATTTTGTTGAGAATGGGGAGAAAGATAAAATCGTCGGAGATAAGAACACTTTTATGTAAAAGAATCAAAAAACATTACATGCATTGGACGTTTCGTCTGGCCAACTCAACCAGGGTCATCCATCCCAGGCCGTGCCGAAAGCGGCTTTTTTGGGGAAGTAATTCGGAAGGCGGTAGTAGGTATTTTTGGCAAAGAGATGCGACCGACAACTGTGCACCTTTTTGAAAACGGCAATGAACAAGGAAACAGCGGAAGTCACTAACTAGCTAAGGGTTATGTGAACACTTGTGAATACATTTATCTAGCCGCCCGACTACCCGCAATTAGTCACTGATGAAGTTCGGTCTGAGTTGTGGAAAACACCAAAAGTCATACATTGGAATTTGGTTGGACATTGCATCGTCTCGCGCGGTTTGAGTTTTTTAGTTGGCTATCAGCAAACTTGACGGAAACACAAACTCTTCGGCGGTAAGCCTTTGCGTTCTGTGCTTGATCGGTCAGTGCTCGAGGCAGTAAAAAACTTGCGTTGGTCACTTTGTTCGAAAGACCGCTGGATCAACGCGAACACTTGGACAACAAGGGGCTTTTTTTCTCCTGAGGGAATATTTAGCGACGTAAACAATATGACGGATCGGGAAAAGAAAAAAAAGTAGTAGAAAGGCTGGTATTTATGAATGACTGGAAGAGCATTATTAGCGGGCTTGAAGAAAGCTCTCATTGTCATGACAAGCATGCACACGGAAACACGGGCCACTTATGTAAATACTTACTGTGATAAAAGCGGCTTGATCTCTATTGTTCACTTAGCCTAGCTTCCTTAACATAAGATCCGAGATGAGGAAATCAACGTGTGATACACTTTTTTCAGTAAACAGTCAAAATATGCGTACTAATTAACCAAAGCGGTGTCACCACCGCGCCACAAAGTGAAAAATCGGAGCCTCATTAATCTTCGACGTGATGCTGTGTCCTCGATTTTCACCTCTTCAAGCTGTAAATATGTTTTGCCCAATTTCAAACATGTATCCAGAAAGCAATTAGTGATGAATGAACTTGAAAAACCCAAACAAAAAGTGCATTAGCTTAGCTCGGGATGTTAAAGAATCCGACAAAGACCACTTCCATGTGATATGCAGTCGCACTTATCGGACAAAAGTTTTTTTTTATCCTTTTTAAGCATATAAGTATATACTCTGCATGACTTTTTTAGTCAACTAATGCCCATGCATGCTAAACTTAAACTTAACTTCATGACAGCTGTTTAAGATAGCCAGTATATATTTATAGTCAATTTTTGGAAACGACAAGTTCAAAGTTAAATTGGAATTAATTTTGTACTTAATTACCCCGGTACAATAAACATCACCTACAAAATTGTCAAATCCCTCATTTAAAATTTAAAATTGCACGTTAAAGCATTCCTTTCCTTGGAACTCAAAGATTCAAACATTCAACTCACCGAAATCCTCGGTATTCTCAAACGTCTCACGTGGTTGGCAACAACGTAAAACACACGAAATGTAGAGGCCACTTTTTGCCGTTAAGCAGGGTCTAGGTTTCGAGTAGGGCTCTTTTTCGGCACAATCTAATGAAAATGCGTCTGTTTTTTACCATGCGTTTTCCATGAATTCGCTGTTTGTTGCAAAAAAACTGTGAAACGCAAACACAACGTCAGAGAAGGCACAACTGTCCTGAATTTTAATAAAGTCAAATACCAACAGAATTTACTGTATCCGGCTTTCAAGTGCAAGGGCAAAAAACTAATACCCCGCTAACGGATGCAGACATCCGTGAAAGTTCACGCAACAATGGCGTTTAAATTGATATTTTTATCTTTATGGAGTCTTGAAATGTTGCAATTCAGCCTCAGCGGGAGTGCTTAATAAAACAGAGTGAACCAAACTTGGGTAAATTTGAAAAACTTACAAAACTATTCTGACTTCAAACTTAGATAGGTATACATTGAAAAACAAGGGTGATCTTCAAAAGTATAAACTTATGTGTTGTTTGAGCGATTAGCGTCTACCCTGCATAATAGAGTTGAGAAAAAGTTACAAGCTCTGCGCAAGAAATAGGCCAATTTACTACAAAAAGCTTGTAGTACGGCTGAATGAGAAACGTTTAAATAATTCACCTGCACTTTAAAACTTGGCTAAAATCATGTTTTAATAATTGATAAATATTGTGTGGTCGATAAATAATAGATGTGACGGCTGGCAAAGGATCAGCCAAAAATACGGGTAATAAATGTCTGAAAACACTTTACTCAAACTTGTACAAGTACAAATTTTTCGAGACTGTACGATACATACAATTTCAAAGATTAATAATCGTACTTTTTTTTTGTTTTAAACAATTGAACACAAAAAATGTTTGTATTACTACTGTTTGTATTATGTTATTCTTTGCTTTTGTTCAAAGATCATTGGCATTCAAAAAAACCCCGGTCAAAGCGACCATGTTTTTTCAATCCGTTATTGTTGAATGTCACAGGTGGCTTTAATCTTCTTTCGGCATTGATGTTCCGCCGCGACACTTCACATCCTTACACCTTCATCCGTGTAAATCCGCTAATTGGATGCGCGGTGAGGACACATTTCGGGTGCTAAGCGTTTTGTGCGCAATCACCCGCTGGGCTTTTGCACATACATCAAAAGGGCCGTGTAATAACAGGGCTTCAGCCCGTCCTGACATGTTACGTTGCAACTGAAAACAATTGGTCGTATTGCGGTTCATCATCGCTTGCTGTTACCGGCCAGAATGCTTTTCATTTCCGTCACAATGAGATTTTTTGCGGCTCAACAATCTAACTCGACTAACTTGAAGTCGACCCGGCAATCCTTGTCAATCATTTTCTTTGTTGTTTAAATATTTAACTTCCTTGGGACTGAAAAGCTTGCTATCACACAACCTCAACCCGGAAAACAAGTGTCCAAAAATGCATTACGGTACACGTCGACCCCTTACGAAACTAATGGCCACATAATAAAAACCAAAAAAGGCGTTATACTTAACGCCTTGTGTGCCGACTTGTTTGTTTATCTTGCCAGAAGGCGTTGATCGCTGTTGTTGGTGGCTGTGGGTGCCCACTTTTGCGCAATGCCAATTCCATTTTCTTATAATGTTTATATCAAATGAGACAGGCTCGCGCTCCTTTACTGGAATTTATGCATAGGCCCACACGGCATGCCCGTCATAATCGACATTTGTTTACCGCAATCGAACTCAACACTGAGCTTTAGCGTCCGAAAACAACTTCCCCATTTGTTAACTGCCATTTATTTGTATTAGATACACATAAATATATTCAGCCAGCAACACAATACCAAAGTCGAGAGAAAAAGCGGCGGCTACTGTATCAAAAGGATGCTACGGACTGTTCGAGCAGGCTGACCATCAAGTGTCTCAACAGCGGAAGTTAATCCTCCACCTGGATGATGACCCGATGTGAAAACGAACCGCCGACCAGGCGTCGCCACCCAAGGCTCTAATCGCGTTTAGGCAGATCAAAATTTGATACTTGCCGGATGCTCTAAGGGAAAACCGCGAGAGATGCCGCTACATAGAGCAGCGCGACACTCCAAACTGCTTTGATGTCAAATCCAAGCACCCCAAAGCCAACTGTTTCTCGGAAATTGTATTTATAAACACTTTCTTCAAGGTGGCTATTAAGTTATCACAATATTAAACTTCAAACTTCATCAATTTTTTTTATAATTTTAAATAGTAGAAATATATAAGGCGGTTACAAGGCAAAATCATATGAGGTGAGAGTAAGAACGTAAGCTCAGAAGATTTACTGACATAGTCAAGTTATACAGACACAATCAACATTAAAACTAGTACAAATGAAACCGTGTGGAAGTCATTGTTGCGATACGTCCAGATTTGAACGTCGAATATCTTTTAGCGGAACGCAATAAAAAAGTAAAGCTCATGGGAGAGAAAGATTGGAAAGTTTCACGAAGACGACCTACTGTACATGGTTAAACGAGGTCACTGCTCCTTCTGCATATAATACCGCATGATTTCTTCCATCTGTGGAGTAAAGACAAAAAACGGATGCGGCAGTTGTGACTGTGTACCTGGCGCAGTGACAGTAGGTGCATACGACATTGATGTTGAGGTGATTGGCATCCCTGAAGGGATTGGCGGTGGCATTTGAGGTGTACTTGTACCAGCAAAAGCCGCAGCAGCAGCTGCCATTGCCAGGTTTTGGTGGGTCAGGAGAGGATTTTGGTAGTGCGCGAATGGCTGCATTGAAGTCATATTCAAAGATGTTGTCGGCATGTGAGGCATTGCATACTGTGGAAACCGCGCATTATGCGAAGCACTTGCAGCTGAGTATTGTTTAAGTACATCGTAGCGTGCGCGGGTACCTGAGGATCTTCTTCGCAGCTTGCCTGTGGTATCGCCGATGGAAATTTCGTTTTCATAAGATTCATCTAGGGTCCAATAGTTGCCTTTGCCAGGGTCGTCGTAGTTGCGAGGAATTTTGAGGAAAATCTTGTTTAACGAGAGATTGTGACGGATGCTGTTTTGCCAACCTCGCTTGTTTCTCCTAAAACGAAGCATACTGTAGACACACACGCAAATGCAAAATTCAAAGAACATACCTAAAGAACGGGTACTTGTTCATAATGTACTCGTAAATACCGTTTAAAGTCAACTTTCCAGTACTACTTTCTCTGAGGGCCATGGCGATCAAAGCATTATAGCTATACCGAGGCTTGCCGCTTGGTCCATCTGTTCCATCTCCATCCATGTTCACTTTGTCGTCTGCTTCTGTTTTACCATCAATATCCAATAAAGCTTCCCCCTCACCATCATCACTAGTCCCATTTACAGGTGATACAGCAGACGTTGCCGATGATGAGCTCGTTATGGACTGCGCACCTGATGACACCTCCGGATCAGCTTCATCGCAAAGCGACTTGTTAGCCTGCTGCTCGTCACTGTCGTCATGCGTGTTGTCTGAAACATAGGAAAATCAGTAATGACTGCTGTTATGGCAGGTTGTAAATCTTGCAAAGCTAATGGGCCACCTAGCACTTTGCAGGTATCCTCGCCGTTTACGACACCCCGTATAGTTATGCCATTTACAACCTTACAAACATTTGCGCTTTCGCTAATGTAAATGCAATTCACACCACCATTGGCGGTAAATACCCTAAAGGCAAATGGGTTTTTAACTGATTCAATCCCCTTCTTTTTTATAATAACAGTGTAGTGTAAATAATTGGATTTAAATAAGCTTACCAGCTGTTGTAGTCGACGTATTAGATTCATCATGAAGGTTGGGGCAGATGTCTGATATACTGAATTTTGAAGCCATGTTGTCTCAGACAAAGAATGCAGTCACCGTAAGTTGTTGTCCTTAAAAAAGTAAATGTTAAGAGTTTCGAAGGAGCACTTAACCGCGCAAAAAAGAGAGTGGGAAAACTGAACAGGTCCTCAAGATTAAATTTGGCAAACACCGCGTTCAAAAAAGTAACTTGAATGAAAATTTATAAATGTGCTACAACCGACACCACCGTATAGCCAGAGGCATCAAAGTTTGTCAAATGAAATGATACACAATAAAGATTTGATTTAGGAAATGCATCATTGGAAGTACCGTGTGGACTTTTTTATACGTAGAGGCGGGGTTGAGCCTATTTTTCGGAACTAGACATGGCATTCCTATACAAGGCGTAAAAACATAACATAAACGATGTCGAAGACCCCATTACTAACTGGAATTTCTGTTCTTGGCGCAGGGGTATGCAAAAACTATCAATCGGAACGTAGTGTTATTGTATGTACACAGAAGTCAACTGCCTATCTATCGTCAGACGGCCGCCTCTTGACAGAAGGCGCTGACGTACAGGCAAGGCGAACTTTGTTGGGAGGAGTCCCGCAATAATAAGGAGCACGACGACACTGCAAACCAATTGACAATCCGGTGAGCAGCCGGGGAAGAGCTACCGTATCCCGGGCTGAAAGACCCGCCTCGATCGGTGGTCGCGGTCGGCGACGAGCCAGTGAGCAGGAGGCGAAGGGGGTGGAGATGAGCACATTGACTTGACATCCATCGCCTTATGACAATGCAATCAAAAGGCAAACTTGCTCCTAGATGATGTCTTCAAATCCGGCAGGTGAATTGGGACACAAAAAGGGCACCTGTTGAGCGACGGAAACTATGGATGATTGGGGAACAATGCTACGCTAATCGGTAAACAATAGGGGGTTAAGAGTGAAACCTATTCCCATTTCCGTTTCGATACTGTTTTCACAAAAGAAGCCGGAAAAAAATGCGCAAGCCCGGGAAAATGGGGGTAAAAAGAATTACGTACGTATTATATTTAAAACAGTAAACACAAGTACAAATTATGTGAACGAGAAGCTTTTAGAGTACAAAGAAAAATATAATAGTGATAAAAGTTGAACGTTTGAAAAGAGTACACTGGGCTCTAATTTTGAGAAAAAAATTGTATCCCATAGGCAACACCCGTTTTGAAACAACATTGACAAAGAAATATGAATGTTGCTCGATGAAAAAAACTACATAAGCTAGCTATAAAGGGCAGCACATAAAAAGTCTGAGAAGATTAGCCGAAGCGCGTCAAAATTGCCACTACAAAGTGATCAAATAGTTTGGGAATGAAGAAAAAACGCAATATCGGCTACAATCATGCAGATGTCTGAGCAGGTGCAAAATCTTAAATAAAAATAAGGTACAATTTGCACACAAGCCACCGTATGCCAACTTCTTGGGTGGCAACAAAGAGGATACCTGTCACAAATGAGCTTGTAAAACACGCCGACTAAGAGGATGGGGCATTTACACGGCTCATCCATCATCAATGCCAATCAACACCGGTCGGAAGGTATCTCGTAGGCGAGGAACAGGAGGGCCGTGAATGGCTGACTTGAGCGACGGAATAAGTGTTCTCCCACAAACGATTGTTGTCTAATTTACAGATTAATGTTATGGTGTAGCCTCTTTCAAAGTAGCGAAAAACGAAAAGGAAGAAACAACAGACATTGCGCGGTTGTTCGTTCGTTGCGTGTCGTCAAATTTCCGAAAAAGTAATCCACAAATTGATGCGCCGCCAATGGCCACTAGTAAATCTGGTGTAAAGCGTGCCGACGATAAAAACAACAGCTGAATAAAAGGTATTCGTGTGCTTCGCAACATGGGCCTTCTTATAAACAACCCTTGTGAAAGCAGAAGAACAAGAAACATGCGCTTGCGCAGGAGGCTCTTTTTTCGGATTAGGATCCTTCCAAGGAGCACATCCATGCTTGTTGCAAAGTCTTGGACTACTGCCGGTACAAATGCCGCGCCACTTGACTTGCACGGATTAATCCCGACTACACAAAGCGAACACCGACCAGGAGTCACCTGGATACGCAACGCAACCTTCGATAAGGTCGAAAGACTACCCCAATTGACGGATAAAGACATCCATGTTTCCTGAGTTTCTCAAAATGAAACATCGAAGCCCAGTCCCACCTTTTGAGGAAGGAGTTAAGATGTTGTCGAAGTGAGCGCACACAAAATAGATTTGCTCGTGCTTGTTGTCATTGTTCTTTTGTCACCGCCTTTCCCAGGAGTTTTCTATTTTGCCTATTCAAGTCTTTTAACTTGCTAGGCTAGCAAGAAGATGTCCGAAAGCGCCCCCGTAACACCATTAAAGGACGCGGCATGCCTTGCGCGTTTAACGTTTGGCAACTTTTGGCCGACAAAGCCCTATTCAGGTTACAAGTGCTAAAATGCATCAATGCTTTACACCCGAAGAGTTCCAATGTCGGAATAACATGAGGTCACTGCGCCAAAAGCATGCACTTACGACACACTATTGTGCTCAAAGCGGTCTTCGTTTTTTAAACGGCAACCCATTAAAGACAACACATGGGCGATCGAAGACAGTTGAAGGCAAAACGCGATCGAGCATACTTCCGTTGTATTTGGTGCGATCAGAAAAAACGACGAAGACGCCACCATCACGTTACAAGAAGTTTAATAACCCCCAAAGAGGGAGCGGGCGGAATTCAGTAGACACGGTGCGATTACGCAAACGAGATGCTGAACGATCGACGTAAAAATAACAAAAGATATGTACGCAATAAAAATAACTGGAAGAAAAACGACCGTCTCGGCGATGTATGGGACTATTATAAGCGTATCAAGCGTGGACTGTACAAAATATGGGAGTGGCTGCGGTTCAGAGGCAAGTGCTTATGTTAGTATTGGCCTCATGGACCTTGAGGATGACACTAATCCTGCCTTCCTTCCGGTATCGTATTATCCCTTGCCCGGATTATCGCATCAACTAATTAGCCGTGACATGACAGGTAATTGTATTGTTTCACGATAGATCCGCTTACTCTGAGCGACCGTAACCAATCTTAGCCGTGAGCGGGAGTGCGCGAAACATATGCATCCAATTCAATTCGCAAGGTAGCTAACTGTGCACAGCAGGAGGCTGTCAGGGGCTACCTACTCTTGATCTTCCCCCCGAGACTTGACTGTACTGGTGGCCGTGCCTCGAGGTATTCCACACCCTGGTGGATTGTCTAATGTTATATTGTCTTGAAGTGTCTGTCGTTCATCAGTGACTTTTTCCCAGATAATGTTTGCCTTTTATTTTGACAAATATTCTTACGGCCGTGGTGCTGGCTTGGATGAGGATCCTTCAGCTCAAATTATACAACAACAAAAGTGACATTTTAATACTTAAAATTTATTAGGAGAAAATAGAAATAAAACAACGAAAATAGTTAAAGTAAAACAAGGAATCAGTTCAACGGGCAGCTGGTCTTGCTGACATCGCCATAGACGGGGAGAGAGCCAAGTTCGTACGCGATGGAGGCGTCCTTTGACTTTTTCAGGAGCACATTGCGGATGCAACCGACATATGGGTCCGTCGCGATAATGCCTGGCAACTTCTTGTCCTTCGGCATACCACCAAGGTACAAGGGGTCCTTGCTGACGACGTCGATGCCACGTTTGATGAAGGTCATGGCGCTGCGTTGATCGATGGAAATGGTGATGATGGTCTTCTTGAGAGTCACCTGCAAATAATTAATTTGTGTTAGTTATTCAAAAATGAAAACACGACTTACCTTGATGTGGTGCCAATGGCCATCGCAAATAGCATTCTCCAGGTTGAGGTTAGACGACACGTTGTAATTTCCGTTACCAATGTTAACCGAAAAGACGACTGAACCGTTGACAAGCTGGAGGGTAGCGTACTCAAGTACACCAACAGAAAGAAGAACACCGTTCTTTGTTCGGGGGCGAACTTCAAGCTCGATAGCAAAGTCCTGGCTGGAAGCAAATTCGTTGTCAAGAACTGCGTATCCGCCGTTGCTGCCGAAGTAAACGCCGGATTCGGTGACGGTGCTGCAGGGGACGACACCGGTCTCGAGAGAGGGGTTATCGAGTTTGCGGCCATTGATCTTGAAGTCGCGGAGACAGCCACTGAATTCACTGCGGATCGGCTAAAAATTTGTTGATTAGCATTGATTTGAAACCTATATTGGGGGAACTTACCACTTCCTTGCGGGCATTGAAAATCTTAGATCGGATCGGGACAGACTCCTTGGACAAGCCACCAACGTAGAGCGGAGGCTGGACTTCAAAGTCTTCAAGACCGGCAGAACCGTTGTTAGCCTCATGAACATCGTCGATGAAGAGGGATGCGGAGCTTCCTTCACGTTCGACGCGAACGGTGTGCCATTCGGTGTCAAGAACATTGGTGGTACTAATGAGATGGACCTGTAAAACCACAATTACATACTGTCAGCTATAAAAAGTGTAATAAACTTACATTGTTGTTAGGCTGACCAAACAGGAAGTGAACAAAACCGTTGTTAAGGTAAAGCGTAATGAATTCAGTCTGTTTTTCGTTTGAAATGAAGAAGATGAAGCCATTGGTGGACAAAGCGCGCAACTGGATAGAGAAGATGGCATTGCGGTCGAGAGCGCTGGGAGTTTTGTCGTATTCAAGTCGAGATCCACGTTCAGTACCGAAGCGGTAGCCAACAGAGTCTTCACGCTCGCCATACGGGACAGTCAGAAGCGCGCAAGATCCTTCAGGCCGGGTCTGTCCCACCTTCCTGGTAGTCGTTTCCGGAGTTGTCGTGGTCGTTTCAGCGGCGGCTGGGGTTTCAGTTGGGAGATCCATCGGATTGACGATAACGTTTTCGTCATTGGCAATTTCTGTTTCTTCAGAAGACGTCATGTTGGAAGGCGCAAGAGCATTGACAGTACACTCAGTGAGCTTGACTTCATTGCTGACAGAATCGGCAAAGTTGACAATATGGCCATTCCAGACAAGATCGGCCAAACAGCCAACGAAGTGACGGTCTTCCTGCTTGCCCAACTGGACACGCAAGTTATCAGATGGAGTGAAGCCGCCAACATTGATCGACTTGTTGGTGATATCATCAAGTGTAGCCTCGAGTTCGGTGCCGGTACGCGACAAATGGAGAGAGTGCCAGTTTCCTTCTTCAGAACTAGGGTACTTCAAACGCAATTCTTCGTCATCACCATTAATTCCGACAACGACCTCTCCGTTTTCGAAGAAAGCATGCAGAAGGTCCTCCTGAAACAAAACAATACAATCGTCATACAGTATCTACTTATGTCTATTCTAAAGAAGCCTAATCGGCGCTTTACTCACATTTTCAGCCGACAATACGCTAACAATGTGCGCGGGTGTTTGCTGAGTACGGAAGCGAAGTGACAGGTCAAACTTGTCTTTGGCGGCCAGCTTTGGTACCGTCAATTGGGCACGTTCCGAAATCAGTGACGCAGTGCGGACGAGTGTGTACGGACACGATGGCTGAATGCCCTTAGCCGCAGAGTATTGGCCGAGGTTAGCGTAATCGGAGTCAATCTTGAGATTCTTCAGACAGCCTCGGAGAGGTTGGACGGTGAATCGGCTGAAACTTTTGATTTGATTAGCTGACAACAATAACAATGTTCAACTTACGCATTGACTTCCTGAGGCAGACCACCGAGGTAAATAGAATCGGAAATGCTCATCTCAAACATGGTACCAGGAGATTCACCTTCAACGATATCGTTGCTGTCAACGACGAGCTTGGCGTGGCGTTCATTACGGTTGATTTGGATGGTGTGCATCTTTCCGTTGTTGTAGGTACCATTGTTGGACTTGATTCGACGAACGCCCGAACCCAGATCAAAGGACAGGCTAACAAAGCCACCGCTAAGTTCGACAACAAGATGATCGTGCTAAAAGTAACGCGATTAGTAAAACAAACAAAAAAAGCAACAATAAACATACGTCTTTGCCAACAAAGAACAAAAGTCCGTCAGGCGAGTAAGACATGAAAGACAACATGATGACAGTACGCTTGCGGAGGTTCCATGAAGAGCTGACATCAAGTTGGAGGTATCCGTGACCGTTGAAGCTGACTGCCTTCTCCTCGCTGGCTTCATAGGCGACAAGAGGACGGTGAGGGGCGCCGAGAACGTTGCCGGTCTTCTTTCCATTCCAGAGGCCGATAAGCATACCGTTGACGCGGAGGTTGTCGATGTCACCGTTGAAGGAGTTCGTCGGCAGAACAGATGGAATGTTAAAGTTTTCAGGGAAGCCGCCGAGAAGGATACGGTGAGATTCGTCATCGAGGTTGAGGACACTCTTGGGGCCAGTTACTTCGACCTCGTTTTGGGATGCCGTTTCGTCGCTTTGGGGCTTCGAAATTTCAACGACAGCGTTGCGAGCGGCACGGCGGATGATTACTTCGCGCCATTGGTTGTCATTGACAGTGCTAAAAAAAGATTAATTTAATTTTTTTAAATGTGGTCAAAAACTTACACATCCAAAACACCGGCACTTTCACCATCACCCAAGTTCATGATCAGCTTCGGCTTGCCTTCATCGACAACAAAAGCAATGTATTCAGAAGAGTTCTTACGCTCTTCGTTACCGAGATACAAGACAGATCCAGTATCGCGTGGTGTACGGAAGAAGAATCGGATTTCAGTATAGGCAGAAACATCATTGGCAGCATTAGGCAACGGAAGTTCAAGATGGCTGCTCGGTTCGAAGTGGGCGCTCAACTTGATCATGTTCGTCTTATCACGGGCCAAGGCAATCTTCTCCTTCAACGCTGCGATGCGGGAAAGATAATCGCCAGCAGTGTTCTCATTCTTGTCCAAACGCTTTTCAAGGGCAACGAGCTTCTCCCTGAAGACGGGAATGTCCCTATTGGCTTCTTCCAATTGAGCCTTCGAGTTGTCGCGGGCTTGGACGATTTCGTTTTCGGTTTCGAGGATGTTGTTGAGTCTGTCCTTGATTTCAGCAATCTTGGGCGTGAGATCATCGACGGTGCTGTTAACCTGGTCAATAAGATTCAGAATCTTTTCAACGCGTTCTTGTTCAGTACGAATACGCTTAACTTCTTCCAATTCCTTCTCATGGGACTTGACGAGTTCCTGGACTTGCTGGATGGTGGGGTCAAGAGCCTTCAGACGTTCTTCAAGGTTCGCGCGTTGGTCGACGGATTCCTTGACAGAACTTTCCAATTCGGTAGCATTCGACTTCAAGGCATTGGACGTGGCAGACACCTGATTCACACTGTCAGTGATACCAAGAGCATCGCTATTGGCACTGTGAGCGGTGGCGATGGCCTCGGCTGAGCTGTTGCGGGCAGCATTCAATGCAACAACCAGGTCTTCATAAATGTGAGACGCATCGACCATGGAGTAGGCTTCGAGACGGGCGGCGTCATAGATTCCTTGCAAAGCCTGAGCTTTGCGTTCAATCTCGGCAAGCTTTGCAGTCACATCGGTCTCATTGAGCTCAAAGACAGCGCGACGGAGACGGATTTGGGTCGAAACAAGCGTTTTGGCTTCTTCAGTTGCCTTGACAAGGTTAGGAAGCTCGGTGTTGATGCTTTCCTGGAGATCCCGAATTTGGGCAACAACATCGACGATGTTCTTGGCTTGATCTTCGTGGCCGGCAATGACTTCTTCCAAGGCGTAGACGTCCTTTTCAATGCCACTAACCAGCGATTTCAGCTCGAAGAATGGAAGTTTGTCGACCTTTTCGCTGGCTTCCTGGGCAGTTGTGTGGACACCGTTGAGCTCGGTTGCGAATTGGTGTGTCAGGTTTCGGAGTCCGTCAAGTCGGGCCGTCAAGTTAGAAAGATGAGCATCCTGTTCGGCTACATCAAAGTTGCGATCTTGGATCTTCTCTTGAAGTTTTTCTGTTTCATTCAAATTCTTTTCCAAAATCTTGAGTTCTTCTTCCAGGCCGGAGTTACGCAGCTTCTCAACGATATCTTCAGCTTCCTTGATAAGCGCTTCCTTGTTGGTGATTGGCGGACGAGTTTCAAATTCAGAAGCCATTCGGTTGATGCTGTCGACGACCGATTGAGCAACTCCGAAAAGATCGCGCGTGTCGCTGCGGAGGTTGTTAGTTTCCTCGTTGGCTTCATTTAGACGCTGTTGAAGGGCATCAATTTGTTCGTTAAGGCGGGCAGCGCTGAGTTCGATGGAAGAAGCTTCATTGAAAGCGACTTCGGCGAGCGAGGACAAGTTCTTGAGGACAGAATCTTCGGAGTTGACGCTTTGGATAAGCTCGATGCGTGGTTTGAATTGGTCAACGACCTTGTTGATCTTGTGGAGGCGAGAGCCGGTCAAGGCAACGCTGGACACATTGGCAAGGGTGGAGCTCAATGCATCGGCGGCAATGTTAAGACCGTCGATTTCGGCATCAAGAGCGAAAACGCATTCGTCGCATTGACGGCAACCAAGAGTAGGAATTCGCAAGAAACCAGCAATGCAAGTGTCGCAACGGGGTCCGCTGGCGCCTTCTTGGCAGTGGCACTGACCAGTGTTGATGTCGCAGACAGTTCCCATGGATAGATCGGCTTCGCAGTCGCACTCTGAAATAAAAAAAAGTTTAAACTTGTTTCAAAATGTTAAAAAAACTTACTTTTGCATCCCTCAGGACCGTAGTTCCAAAAACCATGCTTACAATGTTGACAGTATTGACCATCAGTACCAGGCATGCAAGCGCATTGACCAGTCTTGGCATCACATTGGGTGTTTGAAGCAGCGGCGGCACAGTTGCACATTCGGCAGCCTTGACAGGTATCGAAGCCCCAGGCATTTTCGACGCATTTGTCACAGTTTTCACCTTCGACATTCGGGTGGCATTCGCAGGTACCGCTGAAGTTGTCGCACTGGCTGGCACCACATTGGTTGCAAGCGCATTCTGTGCAGTTTTTGGCTTCAACAGCATCGCCGTAGTACCATTGTTTGCAGATTTCACAGTGACGGCCATCAGTGTTACCGTTGCATTGGGCGCAGTCACCAGAAACTGGATGGCATGAACCATACTCAGTCAAGTTGTTGTTGTCATTACAGTAGCAACGATCGCAAGAGCCTCCCCATTCGGTCGGGTTGCCGTAGAAACCGATGTCGCACGTTTCACAACGGTCACCAGTGAAACCAGGTCGGCAGTTGCACTTTTCGATGGAGCCGTATTCGGATACGACGCAAGACAGAGCAAAGTTGTTGGTAGCAGTAGCGTAGGGGCATGCGCAAGCTTGGCAAGCGTACGGGCTGCCGTTGGTGGCATCACCGTAGTATCCAGGCAAGCAACGCTCGCAATGTTCACCTTCAGTGTTGTTACCGCAGTCAAGGCAGATGCCAGTGTCGGGGTCACATTCACCAGAGTGGCTGTGACAGTTGCATGGAACGCAGGCCGAGCCTTGGACGCCGTCGGATTTGACGCGGTAATAGCCCTTGGAGCAATATTGGCAGGATGAACCGGTGTAGGGAGCAGGACAGTAACAGTGTTCGACTGATTTCGCAGTGATGGGGTTCTGATAGTTCGAACCACCAGCAACTTCGATCTCGAATTGTTCCAAGATAGCCTTCGAAGGTTCATCGTAGTAAGACGCCTTGATGCCGATGGATTCAAGGTTGCGAAGAACATTCATGAATTGGCTGCGGGAAACAGGTGCACCGCTAGGGGTCGACCAGCCGTTGGGAAGCAATGGAACCTTGACGGAGAAGCGTTCTTCAGCATTAGCTGGCTGCACGTAGCTCCAGAACTCGAGTTTCTCATCCTTGGTGTTCAAAATGACATCAGCGTTGTTGTTCGAACGGCCGGTATCATTAGCGCCCTTAAAGCTGGCAATGATGAATGACAAGGAAAGACCATAGGAAGCAGTGTGGTCGATATCCTTGAATTTATGGATGAAGTAAACGTTCTTCTTCGGCGATTCGGGATTAGCGTTGTATGTCACCACACCTCGGAATCCGGTGATATTCGCGTCCACATCATCGGTCGTCCATGATTGATCATCAAAAAGAACGATATCGACAGGGAGATTAGACGAAGTGCAACTATCAGTAACGCCGAAACAGTAGCAATCCGAACAGCCATCAATATCATTCGCGGAAAGGAAGAAGGTACCTCTAACGCATTGTTCGCACCGTTGGCCTTGGACGTTCTTCTTGCAAAGACATTGTGCGGTTTCAGGGTCGCAAATGGCTTCAGTTGTTCCTTCAGTGTTGCACTGGCATGGGATGCAGTGTGGGAAGTTGTAGAAACCGGGCAGGCAACGGTCACATTGACGGCCACCGACGTTGTCCTTGCACAAACACTGACCACTGTCAGCGTCGCATCGGAGAACACCGTTTTCAGACCCATCGGGGTGGCATCCGCAAAGTTGGCAACCAATCAACGGATCATAGCCGAAGGCGTTGGAGACGCACTTGTCGCAAGTCTGGCCTTCAACGTAGTGCGGGCAGAAGCATTGGCCAGTGCGTTCATCACATTGTTGGTTGAGACCACATTTGCACTTGAGGCAGTTGGGGAAGTCGTAGAAGCCGGCGGCACAGCGGTCACACTTTCGGCCAATGATGTTAGGCTTACATTTGCATTGACCTCCGAAGTCTTCACAGCAGAAGTCGGTGGCACCGAGATGGTTGCACTCACAAGAAAGGGCGGCGCCGTTGAAGTCGGTGGTCAGCGAGAAGATCTTGTTCTTGCAAAGGGTACTGGTGTTGTCGTTCTTAAAGTTGTTTTCCGAGCAGGTGTCAAGGAAATCAGTCGACTTGTGGATCGCCTTTGGCTTCAGTATGTTCTCGCGGTAGTAGTGGTGAGGGATGGCTGTGACAGAGTCGATGTAGATGGGGTCCTTCTGGTTCTGGTTGTAGTAGAAGGTGAGGGTGTACTTGTCTTCGATGTAGAATTGGTTGTTGTCGGTGCCCTGCTTGTCGTAGACGACAGTGCGGCAGCCAGTGACAGACGGACAGTACTTGAAGGAAGCATCGGCAAAACGGTCATTTTGGACCATGACGTCAACGTTGACCTTGTTGTTATCAGGATTGTAATAGTGAACGACAAAGACGTAGTGGCCCGGCTGGGGGACGACTCCAGAAACTTCAACAGTAGATTGAACGTTGTCGAGCGAGACGATTTGGACATTCTGGCCATCATCAATGTTGAAAGGCAATTTGTCACCCTGGATGGAGTTGTTGACATTCGGGCCGCTTTCAGCTTCGGTCACGATGGCATTCTGAGCAGGCTGGTAGTACAAGCCTTCACAAACACCGTCAAGACGAATGCAGACTTCATTTTGGTTGAGAAGTTCGTCGCGCCATTGGTCATCCTTGACAAGGTTGAGGTTCACGATGCCGAAGCGGTGGTTCGGCTGGACAGTGAATTCAAGAACGGCTTCCGGTGGGCTGGTCTTCAGTGGCAGAGAAGCGGCAACACCACCGACAGAAAGCAATTCGCGGCAGAAGGTCGCATACGGGCAATGGTTGATGACAACGTTGCCGGTTCCGACGACATCTTCACCTTGGAAGACTTGAGTGCGCAAGGGAGAGTTGTACTGTTCGAGGTTGTAGTATTCGAGGACGACGTGGTAGTTGCCATCTTCGGGGACAATCAAGTTGACGCGGATGATCTTGGAAGTGTTGTCGGACTCGACTTGAAGGGCTTGACCGATGGTTTCAGGCAAATCATCGACGGAAACATTGGGGAGCTCGGATTCATTGCCGTCAACGTCAACTTGCTTGAAGTTGTCAGGCGATGTAGCATCAACACGGGTAGCCGCGGGAAGTGGCGGGTACAACAAATCGATGCACAACTCTCCAGGATCTTGCTTAGCCAAGCAAGGCTGGCTGACAGTTTCAGACAACAAGGGCGCGTTGTAGTATTCAGCGGGCAGAAGGACAATGTAATCCAAAAACAGACGCTTGTCAGTTGAAAGGGCGATACGCCAGCGGCCAGGGTTCAAGATGAACGGCTTTTGTTCGTCGCTGACCTGCGCGGTGACGGCTCCTTCGCCAACGGGGAGAACGCCAGTGGCGTTTTGCTGGAAGTCGGAGGTGGCAGTACTCAGGGGCATCACAGAGACGGCCAAATCAATCGGAACAGAAGTCGGGTTGATGTAGTGAAGCAGGAGTTTGTACATCGAGCTACGACGAACATCAACATCGAGATGGATTTCCTTCTGGATCGGCGAGAAGACAGCGAAGCCCTTGTAAGAGAAGTCAGGGAACGCAGCCTGATCGATGGCGTAGCGTACTGGCTTTCCATTAGGCAAGGTTGCATCTTCAGCTTCATACTGCATGTGCCAGAGTGACGGGAAGTAGTGGTTCTTCATCGGCTCATCGCACTTCAGACCTTCAACACGGGCACGGCAACGGCATTGACCGGTATGAACATTGCAGGACTGTCCGAGGGAACCACCAACATCACAGTTGCAGGGTTCACATCCAACATGGCTGTGGGGGTTCATTTGGAAGAAGCCGTCAGCGCATTGGTCGCACTTTTGACCACCAACGAAACGCTTGCAAGCGCATTGGCCAGAAGCTTGGTCGCAAGAGTTGAGCAAGGATACGGTACCAGTCGCATTACAGGCGCAGTCGATACAGCCAGTGGGGTGGTGTCTACGGAGATCCCAGAAAGTGGGCTTACACTGGTTGCAGGTGCGGCCTTCAACGTTGTCTTTACAGGTGCAGAGCTCGCCAGGGGCGACCTTATCACAGCCAGCGAAGGAGGAAGCGACACCGTTGGGATCACAGTTGCACTCTTCGCAAATCGGGAAGTTGTAGTGGTTGTGCTTGCAGCGGTCGCAGTGCTTTCCGATGAAGTTGTCGTGGCAGTAGCACTGAAAGGTTTACAAATAATGTTTGTTGAAACTAATTTAAGTAAAATTTACCTGTCCATCGCTATCACAAGTCAAACCCTTCGAACCAGCCTGGACGCAGTCGCAAGACAAGCAACTCGGATAGTTGTAGTAACCGGCGGCACACTTATCGCAAGTCCGTCCAGTGAAGTTTCCGAAGCAGGGACATTCGCCAGTCTTGATGTCACAAGTTGGTGACTGTGATCCAGAGCCATCGCAATCACAGGGCTTGCAGTTCGGGTAACCGTAATAGTTTTCATCGCACTGATCACAGCGCTTTCCAGCGAAGCCAGGCTTGCAAAGGCACTGACCGCTCTGAGTGTCACAGACATCGCCCTCGGTACCGCTAGGATCGCAATCGCAAGACTCGCAAGTCGGGTGGTTGTAGAAGCCTTTGGCACACGAATCGCAGGCGAGTCCACCGAAATTGTGCTTGCATTCACATTGACCGCTCGTTTTGTTACATTCCTTCGAACTCGCTCCAGTTTCATCGCAGATGCAACTGGTACAGCCAGCAGTAATGTTGGTGAAGCCGGCGGCACACTCATCACAGTACTTGCCACCGTAGTTATCCTTGCACGGGCATTGATCATTTTCAGCAGCGAGACAAACGTCGCCATTGGTGCCGTTGACGTGACATTGGCAAGGCTTGCACTCTGGGGGATCATAATACCCATGAGCACATTGATCGCAGTTTTCTCCAGTGAATTGAGGCAAACATTCACACTTGCCAGTTTCGGCTGCGCATTTTCCGTTATGCTTTGTCGGATCGCATTGACACGGACGGCAAGCATCAGTTTGGTTGCGCGGAACTCCGGCCGGACGGAAATAACCATCAACACATGTTTCGCAATTGACACCAGCCGTAAAATCACGGCAATTTAAGCAACGGCCACCACCGGAAAGGTTACCGTGGATGTCGATGGATTGCTTGTTCTTGTCGAGATCCGCATCGTACTCGCATTGTTCACTGTGCCCGTGGCAATTGCACCGTTCGCACTGGAAATTGGGTTCATCGCGGGCGCTCTTCCACTTCTTCTGGACAAAGCCGGGACAGCATTGATCGCAACTATCACCACAAGTGTTGTGAGCACAACGACACAACAGCTTGCGCGGCCGATTCACATCCAAAATGTCGCAAGTGTCGGCATGACCGTTGCAGATGCAGCGTCCGTGCATGTAGATTTCTTTGATGGCATAGAAGTAGCGACGGGTAACCGTGGGATCGTCCTTTTCATTCAAGTCCATGAGATGACCCTGGAGTGTCTTTGTTCGCAGCAAACGCAGGCGCACATTTGTAGCGCGGGTGAATTCCTGGAGCACGGGAGACAAAGAGAAGTTCTGATGGCTTGGACGGTTTTCAATCAGGTTAATCAGAATTTCACCATGTTCCATCGGGTGAATCCTCGAGTACTCATGGGTGCAAATGACAGAGTCATCCTTGTCGATCGGTCGCAGGGAAGCGGTACCGAAACGCCGAGAGCATTCAGCCGGAGAACCAGCAAAGTACTGCCATGGCGTGTACGTGACACCGTAATCTGTCGAACGTTCGAGAATCCAGGTTCCGGGACGGGGAGAGTTGGCCATTTGGATCCAGACAGAGGCGACATGGAATTCCTGCTCGAGATCGATGGTGATGTTGACCTCATTGTACTTGATGCCACGGGACAGTGGGGGACTTTGCCACCATTGCGTGGTACCATCGACCATGTTGGACGCGGGATGAGCATAAGAGCTGTTAGCTTGGCAGAAATCGCAGTTTTGTCCACCCTTTAAAAAATTCACATTACCGTAATGCTCTTTGGTTATCGTCTTTGTTTGAAAAACCTACTTGGATAAAAGTCTGCTTCTCCTTTGCCTGTCGCAGGGTGCTCGGATCATCTTGAGTATCCGCACTGAAGGAATACTGCGAATGGGGAGAGTAGGCACTTGCTAAATTTGCATATTATTACGTAATTCAATCGATATGAGGTAAAACTAACCCGCAATTGAGCAGTAGGTTTCCCGAATTGGCTGCCCATTGACTTCTCCGCATGTGTGCGACGCATGGATTGTTCGGCCATAAGCCAAGTTTCGCGTTGGTGGTACAAGTACCGCGGGACCCGCAGAAACTGTTGCTGCTAATAGCAGCAACAGTAATATCTGATTCATTCCCTGAATTACAAAAGTTAAAGTCCGCAAAATTTGAGGAAAAGACATTCACGACAGCGAGAAAGACAAAAATTCGATGTTATCGTGGCCTACCAGCCACCATTAGTCAACGTTAAGTAAATCAGAGCCCCTTTGCCATAGAAATAAAAAAAATCGCGTCACAGATAGATCAAAAAATTAAAGAGCACATAACTAAGGGCTTGGCAGGACCCTGCAAATGGCGGACACAGCAACAACTGGTGCGCCATAATCGTAAGAGAATAATGGTATCTATGTTATGGCCGTCTGCGCAGGCGCGCGAGCTTTGTGGACAACTACAGATAGATCAAGCTGTCTAATCCTGTCCTAAGAGTACGGGTATTGATTGTGATGGTCCAAGTTAGCTGTGAGGGGCCCTGTTGTATCTGTGGGCCGACACAGTCGTAAAAGCTCAAACGGCAAACTTCGTCGTGATTTTCGCGGCACATCTGGTCAGCGGTAGGGGCCTTTCGACCAATCTGGTAACCTCACATGCGTAGGACGTTGGGAAAACGGAAGAAACTGGCCAAAGACCGAGTTACGGGATAGATAGATAGACAAAAGGCCATCGGTAACCAACTGCCGATACCCGCAAACCTCGACCTCGTTTATCACCCCCTAATGCAAAAAGTACTGCATTGCATTAAGATGAGTCGGTCTCGAACAAGCTAGCCGGAGGGGGAGATAAATTGATCAGCGCCCATGCTGAGTAATCCCGGGCCAAAGAGTGGGTCGATCGAGATTGCCTGAGGGCCAGCAGGCGTTTATTTACCTCGGACTATGGGCAAAAAACTGGCCGATGGATGTGTGCCTGAACTGAATGGCGGAGTCCTTTGCAGACTGTTAGTTGGTCTTCTTGTTGCCGATACTGAATGACACATTGGCATACTGGGCGTGGGACCTGGCAGTTGAATGGTTGCACTCCGATTGAGACGGAACTGCTCCGCCTTTGCCCCGATCGCCATTGCCCCGGGTCCAAACCAATGCATTAATAAAAAACCGAACCGTGCCGACTCTAGGATTTTATGCGTAAAGATCCGGCAAAGAGTGTTAATATTGCAGGTGTGCCTCATTTGCATACGAAGAAATGCGGAAAAGTAATAAATTTTATTATCTTGTTTTGTAAAAACATCTGTAAAACTCTCTTAAAGGAGTGTCTGCTAGCCGCGGGTACGAAAACTAATTTAAATAAACATTCTTCAAAAACTGAGATCATAAAGCGTTTCAAATACCCATAAATGTGATACAAACATAGGAAAAGCATACTGTAATTGACAGATATTTTCATTCATTTGCTTGTTGTAAGGCTAATGCCGCTGGCGATTGTAGTAATGTGGCACTTTCAAGTAGAGTTTCGCATAAGAACGACCCACGTGGTCGATCTTCAGAAGGACTCGGCTTCTGCACCCATGATTCAAAGTTCTGCCCGTCCGAACCTATCCTGCAAGTGCTTTATAGGAGTTGGAAACCATCCCCCAGTAAAAAAATGCTTACAACATACCTCCTATCATCACTCAATTGAATTGTCTCATTGGTCGGTTTCGCCGCTCCCCCGGGACGACCAAAATGTTGTGCTTTCTTATCACAGGGGAAGAAAACACGTTCAGTCAGCATCGATCTGACGACTTCGCGGAATTGTTGTGACATCCCGCAATAAATGGCAAACCGGAAGGGGTATGACATCACAATCAAAACATTTCTAAAACCTCATTTTGAATACCAAATTGTTCACTTGTTGTTTTTAACGGTCTACCTTACTATCAACAGCTTATTTAACAACGTGTACTGTTTCTGAATAAACGTAATTTTAAAAGCCATCGTGCTAACGTGCACAGAGAATATCATTGCTGCCGGAATTTCTGTTACCAAAAACAGCAAGATAACAACAATAAGCATACGAGTGTTCTGAAAATATAAAATAATGTTTTTTATGCCTTCCATCTTTTTAATTTTTTATAGTTCTAGGAAATGTAACTTGAGAATTATTATGCCTTCTTCATCTTTGCCATTTGTTATTTCTGAACTTAGCGTGTAAAAACGAGACAAAATAGTATCATAATTCCGTTGCGGGGGCATCGCTCATCCTTATAGCCATCTTTCGACTCAATGGTGTGTATTCGTAAATAAAAAATGTGCCAAATTTGATGTTGAAAACACACACAGCGTGAGTACAACCCGGAGCGTCCTTCAAATACCCTCTTATTGCGACTTTTTCGCAGGTTTTGAAAGATGATTAAAGGCAGTTCAAAATTCATAGACTCATGTGAACATCCCAGGGATGGCACATGCAGATAATGAACAAAATTTGATCAATGAAAATATAGTGTAATCAAAGAAAGTTTAATTTAAGAAGTTTTGTGAATAAACTTTCTGAGGATTATCTGTGTTTTGTATACCAAACTTAACTAACGCAAGCGGTTTGTTTTTGACATTTTTCAGTGCTCCAATTAATCAACTAGAATTGTAGACAAGGTCTGGCTAAAGACTAATTGGAGTCTTTAAAAGTTGAGCAAAATGCTAACCGGAAGTAGAGGCCAGCTAGCCCCCAAACTCAATGTAAACCCCTAAAAAGCATGTCATTTCAATTTGCGCCTCCTCGCTCGACTGCATTGGTTCGAAACGTGTCAAGAACATTTCATCGGGGCAAGCTGTCTTGACAAAATGTCCAACTTATTGCTTTTTTCTTTTTGTAAGGAAGAAGAGACGTACTTGCTTGAGGCCTTGAACTCGCCGAGATTCGCTGATGCTTCCGCGAAGCTTGCTCATGCGCTTAAAGTGTCGTAGCGACAAGCTTAATCCCGAGGAATTTGTTTCGGCCGTTGGCGATTCCGTTGTCACCGTGTAGCGTCGTTTTGAATTAGTGCCATTGGTGAGGTATGCGTGCCGTTTGTCTGCTTCCCGAATCGCGACAATGAGCTTCCACGTAAAAATCACAAGCAATATACAGGGCACTGTGTGGCTGACGAGCGTGTGAAACGCATAAATTAAATAATAATAGTTGTTGCTGCCGACGTAATGCAGCAAAGACGATTGAACACGTAAACAAACCCTGCGAACTTCTGAAAAGTTCAATTCATCAAAATCGTAAATAGATGCAAGTTGTGCACTTTTGTAATTAATTAACAATTCCCAAATTCCCATATGCACTATTTGCTTACCATTAGTACCGTTATATTGATGTAAATATGACATATTGTACGTTGCGAACAATTCAGGCGCATAAATCCAAATTGCTATGATGCAAATAAACGCAATCGCCTAAAAATAGCTTTGAGAGTTCTTGAAATGTATCCACTTAAGCCGTAAAACACACATGTTTGCTGCGTCTGTTCGTACAATAATCCCGCACAAGCTTCGGCATGCAGATGTAGATGTAACGTTGAACTGCTAAGTAAACAGTCAACCAGATGGCAGCAGTGTGGAAGATTGATGGTAGATATGAGGCCATGTATGGGAACATTGTGCACCAGAAAGAGGGTAGACCCTGATTTTCGTCAACTTCGTACCCTTGAATTGCTTTTTAAGTAGAATTCTAACTTTTTCCATACCCAACTCACCACTAAAAGTATAGTAATACAGTAGCCAAGGCAAGCATGAAAGCCCAGTCAGTAGCTCGGTCACGGCCATGGCCAACATGACCAAGTTCGTAGGCGTGCGCAAGTGTCGATGTGAGAGGACCAGTACAATGAATGAGTTGCTGGCCACCGTAATGGCAACAATAATCGGCATGAAGTACCCATATAGATAAAGGGCAAGATCCAGTGGAACCTGCAAGTGCAAAATGTTATGTAAAATACTATTTTTAAACGCCCGGAAATCGCTATAAAAACTTGTATCCTGTGAAATGAACTTAAACTTACCATCTGCTGAATGTGAATTTCACGACAAAGACTTTTGTTGAGACAATCCGGAAGCGGGTCGCCTTCCATATCCGGTAAGGATAAGCCGAGACTTGTCGCGGAGATGGTGATTCGCCAGTTTTCCGTCACAATTAGCACAACTAACACTAGTATTATCGTTTTTCTACCCGGTCGCCAGTATTACAAATTGTAGACAGCCGTATACAATATCTATATTCCTGAAGGCAATCATGTTAAATTTTTGTACTGAAAATAAAAAATAACTAACTAAACACGACAAGACAGTTCGCTGTGGAATAATAATAGAACCGATGGAAAAACTAACATAAATGCGAGTACATGTCGTTTGGCGTTCGAAAAGGCATAAACAACGTAAAACAAAGGAATTCCAGAGGCGACAGGGGAATCATTATTGTAAGCGCGGGGGGTATTAACAGAAGCCCCAAAAGACAAATTTGACCTATTTCATCTTTCTTGAACTCTATGAAAGCTGACAAATATCCGATTAGATGATTCGAGTTGAACGCGATGTGGCATATAAGGGAACAATAATCAAAAATTTACACTGTGAGCCATCGCTAAGCATACAAGGGATTAACTGTGCCGAAAACACATATTTTCAGAACGTGTTTATCGTTGAAAAACATCATTTTTATCGAATTTCGCCGCAAGGAAGTTATAAACTGGGTGGTCTCGACAACGACGATAAGTGTTTTAATCATGTTGCGCGCAAAAAGTGTTCGATCCAAGGCTATGTGGGCTGGAAGTCGATTAGTGGCTGCATAAGGATGTCAGAAGTCTGTTGGATTGCGCGGTAAAGCGGTTTATGTGTGCCATCAACATTTTTTGACTCAGACGAATTGAAATTATGCCAATTACAAAGGGCGCCGCAGCGGCAATGCCATCAGAGACGCCAAACTTGGCCCAATCAACGACGAAAGACAAGGAAAGGAACTTGCTACAAGTCACCAGGCTGCCTTCAAGATGAAGTGGATTCGCGTCAATTTACAACCGCGTGACAACTCGTATTAACTACGAACACACATTTGGATTAAGGCACTGCAAGCGAAAGGTTAATGGCAAATATTTTGATTACTCGCTTCCACACGTAGCGAAAGATGTGGTAGAAGAGTGTACTTCGCTCGTTCGTAAATATAACATGGTTGGACTTGGTGCCAATTTTGTGCCAAATTTGCTCATATAACAACGGAAGTAACAAAATGGTGAGTACCCCCCGTCAACGGGGGTGGGGAGGATTGACAGGGTTTTCATGAAGGCCCAAGGACATCGGTATGAGCCTAAAGATATATTTTTCGGCACTCTATGTGCCAGTTTCAACGTCTCCCATGCCCCAGGAGAGTACGGGCAGCGGTAAAATAAGGAAATGGACAGGGAGACGGTGACAATGAAACGCCCCGATATCTAGCATATTTGCTGATGTGCTCAAATGGATGAACTACAACAAATAGCTAACTTGAGTGACATTTCTGGACAATTTGGACTTACAAAAAAGGAAATGAAAAACACGGAAAAGCATCGTGAGATAGTGACGGAAAATTGGCACCGTTGAGAAGCACAAATAAGGCTCGAGGGAATTTCAATTTTTGACATGTCTGGTGTAAAATAATGAAAAGTGTATAATCACTATAATTATATTTTAATTGGTTGAACCCACCCACGCACTTGTGCACTTGGGGCTATTCGTTCCACAATGGAGATTAGAGACAAATGTTACCCCGCAGACAGGTCACGAATCCCTACAAGGCTAATCATAGATTATCCACAGACATGATGAAAAGTAAAAATCACCTATTTATATTAACTACTTATGATAGATAAAAACGTCAATGTCTGAAAATTACAAAAATAGACGCGGTAGGAACAAAGGAAGAAAAGTCACTTATGCAAAGTAAACTAACTATGTTGAAAAAATAAACATCAATGATCGGGTTAGTGTTTTGTGTGACAGGTAGGAATGTAAAGAAAGATCAGTCGAAAATTGAAGTTTATCCGGTGTGGAAAGTACATAATATGTATTAACCGCATCGATTTAGAGTGCATCCCGAATGTGAAACGAACTCGAGTTTAAGATTCATCATTCGTCGCCGACATCACTTTTTATCTATCTACAACAAACTCCAGGGGCGGCAATTGATATGTGTTTTTTCATCACACGAGGTTTTGAGGATATGTCATGAAAGGCTCATGCAAAATGCTGACGAAGTGAAGTGCGCAACGTAATGATTGGCGGTCCGTGAAGGCTCGTAATTAGGCGAACCGTGTATGGTTGTCTTGACTTGAAAACTTTACATTTACAAAGTCAAAATGAAGAAGTATCAAGAAAAGATAAGAAGAAATGCAAGGGTAAACAAGTCGTAATTATTAACAGAACTTGGGCAGGCTGGCTGTTGTCACAAGCCTGAGGCAACAAATAGTATTGCCACCTTAACTGACATTTTGTTTTGCATTCGCCTTTGCCGAAAGAGACAATATACAAAATAAGTATAAGAAAGGCACATGAAAAGCAGTCAGTTTTAACGCTTTATGGAAGTAATGTTTTTGTACCCATGTTCCAATTTTCTTCCGACTTCCTTAACACAGAGTTATCGCCGCTGGCACCCGGTACGACGGATAAGCGGTGATAAGCCAAATTAAGAAGATTTGTTTTTCGCATGGTAAGTCTGTCGGCATAATTTGCAACCATTTGGACATAGTTAAGTTTTTTATTGTTAACAATAGGAAATGGAAGTAAATTATGTCATATTTTGGTCTAATTATGAGAACTCAGTCCAGACAAAATAAATCTAACAAACAAAAATCGTAAAACTGTCAATGTTTACAAACTGTTACAATGATGAATGATCACGGACATCAAAAACTATCAAATTATAATGATATGCATGACAACAACGCACTTTTAACTTCAACTGTAGAGAAACTAAACCATAATGAGTGACGCTTCAAATTATTCTCCCGAGAACAGACTAGCCGAAGAAAAAGGCGGTGCGTGAAGGCAAATACAAACGTAGTAGAGACCCAGACCCAACTGCAAAGTGCTCTGAGAACCGTGACGAACTCTCCGCCCCGAAAAAGGGTGAGCTTGAAACATCCTCCGACTTGGGCTTGAGTCTAATTATGCGTGAAACAGTCTTGTTTTGTATGTTTTATCAGTGATAAATGGACATTTGCTCAGAAATGTTTCAACAACGATTGATAAATTAGATTCGTTTTCGGTGGGAGCTGGAATACGATTGAAATGTCGTTATGTAAATCAATCAAACTCGATATAGACAGAGGGCAGTTGGGTTGACTTAACAACAGAAGTGACAGAGGACCTCTAATTTGTGTTGCGAGGGGTATTGCGACCGACATTCCCTCATGATACGGAGTTGTGTATGCCCTCAAGCAATATGCGCGCAAAAAATAGCTTCAAAATAGAATCAAAAGTTGGTCATGATGTGAAAGTGAAGAAAAGAGAACGCATATGCGATGCTCACAGACTCGCTTATGTATGCCATTGGGTAGACTTTTGGGGTCGAAGATAACAAATTGAAATTGACGATGTCGTCGGGAGCTTCGTCCAAAAATGGCTATGCCAACAGTGTCGTCGTCTTAGCTTCTCGGGGCCATCCTTAAGCGCTACATTGTGGCACGCTTACTTTGCCTGTCGAATGATGGAAGTGAGGGGAGAATTTTCCTTGCAAGACGCGCAGTGGAAGCAATGGACAGGCCATTAATTGCTCCATCAAACATTGAGAGTGAACTGCGGTGTCCAGGGTTTCATTAACGGTTCTCTCCTCGCTCATTTGATGCAGCTTCAAACGGAAGCAAAAAGCTGCCGCAGCGCAATGTTCATCGGAAAAAAACGGGGAAGCTTGAGCAAAGCCTGTCCCCGTTAAACTCAGCTACCACGTGATGGGTGACATTTATCCGGAAACAACGCTATCTTCCTGTCTTTCCTTTTGTGACGAGTCCAAAGTCAAACACGCGCATTGGCCTTAGAAAGCCGTGCTAACAAATATCTATCTTCAATTTCTTTGACTGCCCTTGAATTCGTAACCAAGCTGTCAACAATCCTCATTAACTCGGAGGGCGCATTGGCGAGAAGTTCAACCTTCACAGCGCGTGACACTCAGCAGTTTCGGAAGAAAGAACGGGTTGATACTCTCCTCGGTGCCCCTGACGACAACTGGGTATTGTGACGGAAGTCAAAAACAAATCATGTCTGGGACCCGATTGCGACATAACAACACAACATCACTCCGAGGCCCGCCGATGATTCACCGGTTCAGAGGGCGACGATCGTCATGCTCAAGGGCGAATGGACACACATGTCTCAGAACTCTGAAACAGCTGCGTTTGGCACGCCCTACGGAGAGTGGGGGATCAAAAGCAGCAAGCATAACAGGGCAATCCCATCGACGGGAACATCCTCAGTGTGACCTAAGACTCTCCAATCGAACCGGTCGCTCTCCACGATGATGCGTAAGACGCTTTTCCTGGCTATCGCCGTTCTCGGCTTTGTCGCGGTCAACGCGTATATCTTTGAATGTGTTGGTGGTTGTCTGTGTAATACCAGTGATGAAATTATTCACTGTCATAATGTTAGCAGTCGCCAACGATTGGAAATGCCTCCGGAAAGGCTACGCGGATATACCTACATCGGCATGACCAACAATGATATCCGTGTCTTGCCTAGTGAAGATTTGTTGTTTGAAAAGTTCCCCGATCTTAAGGTTTGTTTTTTCCTTCCCCTATTCTAATGACTGAAAGCTAATTATCTATCCCTTCAGGCTATCGATATCGACGGCAACCGAAACTTTGACTGCTCTACCCTCGACCAATACACGCGAATCCACATTTTGAGTGATTGCGGCAAAAGCCCTGAAGAAATTGGCCAGCGTACTGTGGTCGATGAGCCCGCGACGCCTGTAAGTTTCATTTTTGACAATTTAAATCAAACAAATAAGTTCATCAAAACTTTCAGGACTGCGATACCCATTGCAAACTCCAACATCACTACAAAGCCCTGCACGCCTATGCCATGAAGCTGTGGAAGACGTTGAAGACCAAGCTTGAAGAGTTGAACAACACGCCTTTCGTGACCGATGTCCGTAAATGGGTCGGCGAAACTATCGCTAATTTGCGGGCCAAACTCGAGGAAAAGTTCCCTGATGAGGAGGAAGGCCCCGTGACATTGGCCCCGGTCCCAATTGATGCTCAAGTCACTGTGCCCCCCGCGGAAGAATGATCAAACGTTAAAAAACAAACACCGTCGTAACAAAGTGTTCAAATTTAAACTAAAGTGTATGCTATTTGTGGTTTTTGTAGTACTGTAAAATAAAGAAATAAATACCTCTTAGCTAACTTTTACCTATCAGTGTAAAAATGAATGAAAAGACAAATCAACAAACAACAATAAACCAATCTTTGCTCACCTACTGTATAAAACTAACAAGACCAAAACAAAGAGTGAAACTACTTTCCACTGCTAATATCACCATGATTAGCGAGAAGGCGATCGACACCGTCTTGGATGAGCTCGTCGAGATCACGCTCCATGCCACGGACGAGTTCTTCATCTGGGAAGGCGTCCATCATGCGGAGGGATAGCCAAAGGTAGGCGTCGACGATATCGTAGACCTGCTCCAGATGCATCAGATCGGCAACCTTTTCGGCAGGGGCTAAAGGCCAATTCAAGACGCTGCAGAACCAATCGAAGCTGATGGGCTGACCCGTGGAGAAACGACGGACCATCTTGACGAAAGCAGATGCGACGACTTTACGATCGGGCTTGATGGGCACGAGGCAGAATGTATAGCGATCCTGAAATAACATTTGGAATTAATGATTAAACTTTTGAAATCATGAAAAACTGACTTTAAGCGGTAATGGGATGCTATCGATCAACTCGGCCAGGTCGCGGATTTGCTGCACGGAACAGATGAAAAACTCGTCACTGATGCTGCATACTGATGTGAAAATGTCAAGCAGATTAACAAATGAGGCCTGTGGGAGGTGATAGGCAAAGGTTTCAATCTGTTCAAAGGTCGGAGCAATGCCGACTTTGTCGATGTCGGGAACTGGCTGGGAGAGGATGTTCTTCAACAGGCCCATGTCTTCGTTGCGCATTGTCATAACCTTGCCATCGGCATAAGCGGTACCGTAACGGCCAGCTCGACCGGCAATCTGCAACGCGGCGAACGTCGGAATTAGCTGATTGCGTGGGGGTTTGACGAGCGAGTTGAAAATGACTCGTTTGATGTTCAAATTCAAACCCATTCCGATGGCATCAGTCGCGACGAGGACGTTCACCGGGTCTTCGGGATCGTTGAACTTGGCAGCTTGAGCGAGCTTTGCGCCTGGAGGAAGATCGCCGTAGATGACAGCACAGTTGATGCTGAGGCGTTCGAGCTGCTTGGTAATGTTGAAGATGGCTTTACGAGAAAAGCAGACGATACAGTCTCCGTCTTCGAGACGTCGGAGATCGGCCAGGCCATGAGTGCTGATGCTTAATGGTGATCGTCGTTCGTATTCAAAGACTTCGACGTGTTCACCGATGGGGTCGAGAAGGCGTTTGACCACTTCGACGGCAGCTTTTTCACCGCAGACGTGGACCTGAAAGACAATTGTGTGATTTTGTTCAACATATTTTATGTTAATGTATATCTACCTCCTGTGCCGCAACCCCCAACAACGCCCTCGTCCAAGCCCAACCCCGCTGATCATCACGCAGCATCTGAATCTCGTCAATGACAGCCACTTCCACCGGCATCGCAGTCGAAAGCATTTCCACCGTCGAAGACAGATGTTTCGCCGGGTTCATGTTGTCCACGGCAAAGCAGCGTTCCTCACCAGTGACCAAATCGCACGGAAGCCCGGCTGCATTCATTTTCATAAAAACCTCGTTCGCAAGTAATCTCAATGGACCGCAATACACCCCAGTTTCGGCCGTCTTGAAGCGTTCCAGTGCTGCGTAGGTTTTGCCACTGTTTGTTGGTCCTAAAAGACGTCATTAGGAAGGCGTAAGTAAATACAAATAAGATACCCACCCGCATGAAAGACAATCTTTCTCTGAATAGTCCTTGCCTCAGGGTACCAATTGTGAGGCTGTGTCAAGTCGGAAATAAGTTTTAAATCTTCCAGCGACTCCAAATGGGGGTAAACTTTCCACGCATGCCCGAGGAAGAAAACAAACAATGAATCGACACTGTGATCTAAAATGAGGGCAATTAATATATATTCCGGAAGTGAAAAAGGGCAAAAGTGCAACTTACTATGGTTCAAAATATCGCTCAGGGTAACTTTCAACGCAGGGTCAAGGTATTCAATCTTCATACAATGCTGCCGAAAACTGAGAAAAGCCTTCATAAACAGCTTGGCAGAGATGCCATTTTCCTCGGCAAGCTCACGGATAGTCGGCCGCTTCGAAAATTCAGCGAGAATCAGCGAAACTGCATCTTTGTTGAGAGCGTCGACGCCGTCAAAGTCGGCCAGCTCATTGGACTGTGATGGGGTGACGACAGGTATCGGCTTGACCAGATCCTCCAAAGATTTGGGCTTCTTGAGGTCTCTGGCGGGACGATGGAGAGAGCTAGCTGGCTGAAATGGGAAAGAATATATAAAAATGGAAGTTTAAAAGTAGTAAACGAACACTTACCCCTCTTGGCGCTTTCTGCTTAGCAAACCCACGAGTATTAAAGTTGAAAGATCTTAGCAGTGCCCATCTGGTAAGTGTGGCCCGTTGAAGCATGAACAAAGAGGATACTTGAGCAAGGAGGCGGAAGATAGAAAATGATAACCGAGAAGCGTGAAAACGATCGCCGAGTTTTAATTGTCATTAGACACGGAACGCCAAAGATGCGGCTTCGAAGACCACACACATTCTACTGTTTTTTTGAGGCTTTTTTCCAACAATTTCGAAGCGTTTTAAAAAACAAAATTTAAAAACGTAATTCACCATGGTTTTTCTCAACTTCTGAATGCAAATTTTCTTGTTTATTTTTAAGGAGCAAAAAAACAAGTCATGGCAACACTCAAAAAACAATCGAGCATAGTAACATTATCAAAATAGCTTGATAACTAGCTAACATTAAATTCAACAAAGATACCTTCACAAATTACTTCTAAACACTTGATTTCATCTGGGCTAAACTGGGACTTCTCAACATGCACCCCTTCTATCGGACTCTGACGCTGCTTGATGTTCGTATTCTCGAATAGACCTTGTGCCACGGCAGCGACGTTATCAACTTTGCCACCCAAATCGCGGGTGATTACTTTGACAAAATCTTTCTTCCAATCAGCGTTGCGGGGTTTCTTGGCATTAACGTCCGTGTAATAATACATTATTCCTTCCAAGTTCAGTTGATTTTGGCAATTGAGGCCAAATTGCATTGCTGCGCGCTGAAAATGAAACAAAATGTAAACTTCTACAATTCGTGGATGAAAGTATATAACGGTTCTAGTTAACCAGTAAAAGACTTACAGTAAGTTTAGTTAACTCAAAGGATTCGTCAGATTCGGCTTCGGACAAATCCTCCCCCTCTTCTTTTAACAACGGGGAATGCTGTTCGGCGTCTTCGGAGGACTATAATATGAAGGTTGCATATTGCACAGAAAAGTGGGAAACTGACCTTTTCAGAGTCTTTACTGTCGTCGAGTTGTTCAGGATACTCATCATCACTATCATGCAACGAATTTGAAGATGGTCGCCTGGCGCCTGGCCGAACTTCGCCTCCGGTTTGTTCCATTTTCAACGAAGACACCTCGTTCTGGAGTAACCGAATGTCATCCTCGAGCCTGTTATTTTTGGTGATAACGTCGTTCTTTTCCAAGTCGACTTTGACTTTAAAGTCCTTGATGCACTGCTTCAGTGACGCGATTTCATAGATGAAAGTACTGTGGGCCCTTTCTTCAAACTGATTGGTGTTTTTTTCAGTTCCGAGCTGATCACAATCACCCAGAGTTGTGGCATCTAGATCTTTTGTGAGCTCATTGATCTGGTATTTGAAATCTCGTATCTCCTGCTGAAGACGCGAGATCGTGGACTCAAGTTCGGCAGTATTGACGGCGTTGTGGTTGTCTCCTTCACGGCAAATCAGTGGAATGCTTAGCTCTTCGATCTTGTCGTCTTTGTGCTCGTAGCGTTCAGCATCGAGACGTATCTCTTCTGGGCTCTGGCGCTTATGAAATTCGTCGGGAACTTTGACAACATGATCGTGCTTGGAACTTTTCGTTACAAATTCCTTGTTTTTCTTTTCTTCTTCGTAAAGCTGATTGTTCAGCTTCATACGCTCCTCTACCTTAAGAAAAGTCTTTCGAAGGGCGGCTTTTTTTTCGAAGTCTTCGATACGCTGCTCCAGTAAGTGCATCTCATGCAAGTCAGCTGTTAGGCCAGATTTTTCATCAAAGAGCTTAACATCACCTTTTTGATAATCTTCCATGAGCTCAAAATACTGGTAGAACAGCATATCATCAGTTCCTTTATCACCCTGAAGGTCACGGCAAAGACTTTCGGCCTCGGCTCGGGCTTCGCGTTCAATTTCTAGATATACTTTAAGGTTGTGGATCTGGTATTTAAAACCTTGAATCTCTTTCTGAAGGCACGACTTCGTTGTTTTGAGTTTATCATTCTTGATGATAGCATCGCGATAGCATTCTTCACGGCGACTAAGTTGAGTACTAAGCTCACCAAGCTTGTTCTGTTTATCCAATCTACCTTCAAGGAACACTAAATTCTGATCATCATTATTCTTCTCGAGGAAGGCTGATTCCTCGCGTTTAAACTGTTCTTCAATGTCTTTGACGCGCTGCTTCAGGGGAGCAATCTTAACTCTGGCATTATTGCGGTGCCTTTTTACACTGGCGAGGTCATTGACGTGTCTATTGCAGCACTCCTTCAAACATGTTAAGTCGTTTTGGTTCGTTTTGTTTCCTGGCTTACGTTGCTGGTCCTGAAGACTAGTATACAAATCTTCGGCCTTGGCTCGGGCTTCCCGTTCGGCTTCCAGGCTTTCCTTGAGTTCGTTGATCTGGTGCTTAAAACCTGGAATCTCCTCCTGAAGGCGCGAGATCATAAATTCGAGCTCAGCATTCTCGCTTTCGATGTTGTTATAATTGTTGTCTAGAGTATTCTTGTACTCGCAGAGTTGGGCATCTAGACGACGACACATCTCTTCCAGGGTCTGGCGGTTGCGGCGTTCTCGTTCAAGTTCATCGCGAAGTTCGACGACGCTTTGGTCGAATTCGGTTTTCTTTGCGTTCTTGTTATTGGAGTCCATGGAGCGCTGAAGGTTTGGCGATTGTTGTGGAAAAGCAAGTAACCAAGACGCGCACTTTCACGTTCACCTGCAAGAACAAGCAGTGTATTCTTAGGATAACATAGTGGAAAAACTAAAATCAAGCTCAAAAGCAGTCGTGTTCGCGCTGTTTAACAAAACACATCCAAAAACAGGAAAACACGTTTGGGTTAAAAGCGAAGGAATACAGAAAAAAAAGTATATAATGAGCACCTAACAGCTAACAACAAACATTACTTCTTCCCTGCGCCATCGCTAGATCCAATCGATGATGCCTGAGCAACCATCGGCTTAGTCCGCGTGCCACGTAACAACTCAAGTACAGATGGACAGCGTTCTCTGTAATGTGCGCCAAACAATCGGTTTGAAAGGTCACTCATAATCATTTTCAATCCTTAAAATATTTTAGAAGTTAAACTAAGTTGAAGCTCTAAGTTACGACGTAGTTCCTGAGTTTTTGAATAGCTACCTGGCGGCTATGTACCAATGTAGAAATTACTGGGGATAAATCAGCTTTATTACAATACAATTAACACATAAAAGAACAGGCAAAATATGTGCATATAAAAAAATAAGGCGAGATGATGAAGATGACTGCCACGCAATACTGATGCTGGAGTCTCTAACTCAGTATTTTTGCGGATGTGCATTGAAAAAAACGTTTACAAAAATTATCTGAATCATCAGTTACAAAAAACACACGTACAATCAGAAAAACCAAACGTGAGATTTCTGAACTAGGTAAGGTTGTACCTGGAGCATAGTATCTCGTCCGTAAGGCCTAAGTTTCTTACTAAAGCGGCTTTCAATCTGATAACAGTCGCTTTGCAACGCGTAATTAGGATACTTTTTCAGTTCAGGCAACGATGGGACGGTTTCTCCATTTTGCTTTATTGCTAAGGTCAAGTGGAAGCCTTTTTTCTGAGCCTAAAATTGAAATTATTAGTTTTTGCCGTAATACACAAAAAGTACCTGTAAAAACGCAACAAGACCGTTAGTTGAAAGACCTGTAAACTGTTCCACTGTCAAAACGAAGCGAAGTTTTGTTATACTGTGTTTGGGAAATTGTAATATTTCCGTCATCCATGTATCGGCAATTAGGACATCAGCAACAACGTCGTCGAGACTTGGAAAAACGGACAATAGGTCCGAGAATTTGAGTTGATACTCAGCATTAGTATTTCCTTGTAAAAAAATGCGTTCAATGTCGTTAGCATCATCTGCTTGGCTCGATATCTCTTTAAAAAATAATTTTGAAAGATGACAGTGCCGTATATTTAACTTATTATGGTAAATGAAATGGCCAAGTAGTGCACAATCTAAGTTTTGTAAGCTAAAGCCTTCGAGTTTCAACTCATTCGTACGGTAGACAGGACAATTATTTTCGAAATCAAATCGTTCTTGCTTAAAAACGCTGACATCATTGTTTACATATTCCAGAGAAACAAATATAGTGTTTTTCAGTGCTTGGATCGGTGAGCCAATGACGGGATTGCCAGCAGCAATTTGAACCTTGTAGCGTTCAACGGGGGTAGCCAGTTCGTGGAGGCGGCAACGGAGGCCATAAGCCAGTTTCGCGAGAAGGTATGGCATGATCTCTAAATTTTTATTATGAAAACACCAATAAATTGCAATAGCTTGTTAGACAAAAAACGATGACGACTGCGCAAACGGTACTGTGGTTGATATTCGTCCATGCACCAAAATCGATACATAACATCTACAACATGTCATATGTGGATATCGCCGGAGACTTCTAGAATTTGCGCAATGGCCTTTTGAAGTTACGCAGTGAGTGAGTCGCGGGGGAGCGTGTCAGGAGAGCGAGGTGTGAGTCAAAAAAAAGTCGCGCGTGCGAGGATTGCAATCAAACAGAAAATATTTTAGAAGTTAAACTAATTTTAAATTCTACGTTACAACGTAGTTCCTAAGTTAGTGAATCGCAATTCCTGAAGACAATGTACCAATGTAGACTTTACGGGAGATAAATCAGCTTTATTACAATAAAATAAATACATAAAAGAACGAACAAACGTGTGCATGTGAGAAATAGGGTGAGATGATCAGGATGACTGCCACGCAATACTAAACTAAACTGAGAAAGGAGTCTCTAATCCTGTATTTTCGCGGATGTGCATTGAAAAAAAAACGTTTACAAAATTTGTCTGTTTCATCAGTTACGAAGATCCATGTACAAGGGGTTGTCCAGAAATTACGTTATCGCAAAATCGGTGATTTGGATACCCCCTCCCCCCTCAATCATTGATCGTCATTATGACCTGAACCCCCCTCCCCCTAAATGACGTCATTTTTCTAGTTTGAACAGGTTTTTAAAACGGCCAAAAATCTGATTTTGAACCACAAAATCTTTTTTGTCCGAATTCTAAGGCCTAATTGTGTTACCAAACCCCGAAAAACACAGAAAATCGGCGCTGTGTACCGTAATTTTGATCCCAGAATCCCCAAAATTCCATGATTTTCCGATGACGTCATTTGGGATTTGACCCCTTCCCCCCTTCATCATTTTCCGTCATTGAGGCATTGATCCCCCCTCCCCCCGTCCATCGATGACGTAATTTCTGGACAGCCCCCAATCAAAAGAACCACACGTGAGACCTATCAACCAGGTAAGGTTGTATCTGAAGCATAGTATCTCGTCCGTAAGGCCTAAGTCTCTTATTGATATGACTTTCATCCGAATAACTGCTGCTTGGCAGCGCGTAATTAGGATACTTTTTCAGACCAGGCAACAATGGGACAGTTTCTCCATTTTGCATTACCACTAGGGTCAAGTGGAAGCCTTTTTTCTGAGCCTAAAATTAAACCTATTAATTTTTGCCTAACCGTAATACACAAAAAGTACCTGTAAAAACGCAACGAGATCATTAGTCGAAAGACCTGTAAACTGTTCCGTCGTCAAAACGAAGCGAAGTTTTGTTATACTGTGTTCGGGAAATTGTAATATTTCAGTCATCCATGTATCGGCAATTCGGGCAATAGCAGCAATGTCGTCGACGTTTGGAAAAACGGTCAATAGGTCCGAGAATTTGAGTGCATACTCAGCATTAATATTTCCTTGTATAAAAATTTTGTTTACATCACTAGGATCATCTGCTTGCCATGATATCTTTTCGAAAAACATTTTCGAAAAATGACAGTTACGCATGACTAAACTGTTCTTGTAAAGGAAATGACCAAGTAATGCAGAATCCAAGTTTTGCAAGCTAGCACCCTCGACGTGCAACTCCTCCGTGCGATAGACAGGACAGTCATTTACGAAATCAAATTGTTCTTGTCTAAAAATGTCGACAGCATTGTCTGCACATTCAATAAAAACAAAGCTTCCAACAGTTTTTTTCAATGCTTGAATCGGTGAGCCAATCGCGGGATTGCCAGCAGCAATTTGAACTTTGTAGCGTTCAACGGGGTCAGCCAGTTCGTGGAGGCGGCAACGGAGGCCATAAGCCAGTTTTGCGAGGGGGTATGGCATGATTACAAAGGATGATCTACAACATTTTATTTGTTATTGTTGCACGTAGAGCAGAAGAACGAGTTGAACGACGACTGTGCAAACGGTACCATGTATGGTTGACTTTCGTCCAAAATCGATACATAACACCTAGAACATAAGCTTCATTCACCAGAGCTGACATGGTCACACCCGCGCGCAATCGCTCAGTCCGCATGGCACAATATAACTCTCCCTACCAACCTGAAACGACCATAAGAAATATAGTCGCGATGGTCTATCAAGGGATCTCAAGATTTTCCCAATATCCATCATATAACCACCTTAACATTTTTATTAACGTCTTCAACAAACTCATAGCCATATTAATTAACAGTAATAACTTATTGGTATACCTTGTGTAGTTAACGAATGTACATTGATTGTTGTAGCAATGCTTAAGCAGGGTTAGCTTTTGTTAAACCCGAAAATTATCGAAACCCATCAATAAATTTATGTATGTTGTAAAAGAAAAGCGCCATCAAAAACCACGCTAGCACATGCACTGAAACTATAACCAATTGTGAGATCTAATAGCGGTGGCAAAGACATGTTAGTTTGATAAGCCGGAATTGTGCGATACAGCACCTTAGAGCATCTTAGACATTTCGAGTTCGCGAGCTTCAGCTTCGTCCTCATCGTCGAGAAGGGCTTCAGCCAGCGAGCTGGGAATGTTGGTTTCGATCCAGCGGAGATCGTCTTCGAGCTTTTCGTCGTTGGACTTCTGGGGGCGCATTTCGATCCTCTCGGTTTGACGGTGCTTGATGTCATCGTAGGCGGCAATCTTGCCATTGAATAGCTCATCCTCGTCGTTGTCATCTTCGGAGTCGTCCAGGAGGGGCGTGAAGGCGTAGCGTTGGTTGTTGGCAGCCGGACGCCAGAGGTACATGATGACGATGAGGATGCAGACGAAGTAGATGTGCCAGAAGGCGGTGTCGATCCAACTGCAATGTAAAGGTTGAAACTAACCTTAAAAAGTGGAAAAAACTTACAGCTGCTTCCATTCAGACACACAGCGACGGATCGAATGGATGTAGATGGACCAGATCATGTAAACGACGGCAATGACCACCGAGAGGCACAAAACATTCGTGAAATGACGGTACAGGGCAAGTTTGACGTCATTACGGCGCATACGGAGAGAACGCATGGTAGCGATGAGGCTGGAGAAGATCCAGTAGGCAATCCCGACCTCCAGGACGACGAGTGGCAGCTTGGCAACCTGCTTTTCGTGGATAGCTTGGACGGACGTGCGGGAAACTCGAGTGAGGCCTTCGATAGAGCAGAAGACGAAGTAGAAGAAGCCAGCTGCAATGACTTGATTCAAGGTAGTGCCCAGACGGGGCTTGACGACGCCATAACCGACGGAGACGATGATAACCAGGACGTGGGCAACGGTACGCTTGAAGCAGGAAGTCAGCTCGGCAAACTCGATCAGCCCTTCGACAGATTCGCCCTTGTCGTTCATATTGCTGTACTCAGCGTAGAAGACAGCCTTCTCGACCATTCCGACGACGATAACAGCACCAATCCAGAACTGGATGCGCAGAAGGTCGCGCCAGTGCTTCATGCAGATGAACAGCCAGACCAATGAAAGAACAATGTAAACAGCGCACATGAATCCGTAGAAGTGGAGCAATGGGTAGTCGATAGCGCTGAGATAACCATAGGGACCTCGCCATTGGGTTTCGAGCTGGACATTGAAGGATTTGACGGCATTCGGCTTGTCGGAGCCAACATAGGCAAACTTGACGATGAGGACGTAGAGGGAATCGGCGGGGAGGACGAGAGCGGGGTGCCACGAACTGCAAAATGAGCAATTGATAAGAAAATTGACGTAATTTGAGGTAAAACGCTTACGTTAGCGACTGCTTAGCGCCACCATCGATAGTGTTTCCATTGAGCAGGGCTTCACGCTTGCCTCGAGTTGTTCCGTTCTGCAACCGACAAAATGAAGAAATTTATATATAAAGTAACTCTCAAACTCACCAATGGAGGCTTAAACTCCGTCACATTGACAAGATGCATCGGCTGATGAAGGTTCTCATCCAGGAAGACTGTGACACCGTTGCTGTGCTGGCAGCTAATGTTTTTCAACACTGAACGGTAGAAGTACATGTTCTCATAGTGGAAACCGTTGGGAATCAGCTTGTCTTGGTCGAAGTAGAACTCCTGTAACAGAATCTCTATATTTAAGCATCTAAAAAGACAAAAGCAACATACCAGCATGTCATCAATGTAAGCCCGACGATCGCGATCCGTGAAAAACTCCTTCGCACATGGCGACGTCCGAACAACATATTGCACCGAAAACGTGGCATCGATGTCGTCCTCGCAGGTCAGACGAATCTCAACTTCACTGTTGTTGAGGGCCGACTGGAAGATGCCATAGTATTCGATCTGAAAAGTTCATTATAAGCAAGGCGAGCCGAATAAAATATATAAACAAATGCCAACTAACCTTTTGCTGCGTCAGGTTGACATCCTTGCGGATAATACCCGGGATGAGCAGGTTCGCAGCAGCGAAACTCGCCAGGGATAAAGTAACGATTAACGACAGCAAATGCATGATCGCATGAATGCGGCGTGAAAGATAGATGACGGGATTGAAGCTGCCGACGAATATCCGTTTATTTGCCGCGTGTCACACGTGTGAGTCGCAGCCGTCGGCTATGTCGTCGGCTGTCGAAAAACGGGCGGTGCGAGGGAACACAATGCCAAGCGTTTGCCTCAGGGCTTGTTTTTAAAATTATATGCTTGCAACCAAAACACTTTTATTGCTTATTAGATATACACAACTAGTAGGAAACTTCATCACGTGTAGTCAAGAAAGACGGTAACTGCAAGCTCGTTGGTGCCTTCTTCGCACATTGGCCGCTCTAACGACGACCCTGAAGCCTATTACAAGATTCTAAGCAAGGCTCGTCAGTATCCATTAAAAGTGTTACTTGTAACGTGCGAAACGAACACACTAACATTGAACCAAATGAATATTCCAAATGAGCAAACGTAATAAAACAATGAATTTCAAGGAATTCAAAAAAACGCAAAGGCATGCGTACAAAACTGTAATCTGACTTCCAATTGCTAATCGCCGTCAACAGGCAGACCAATTGTGCGTCAATTATGAGTAATTCGGTGCATAACGCTAACAACTGAATGCCGATAGGGCCAATATATGGAGGCAGCATTTTGCGAAAGCTTTTGAAAGGCAGAAAAAAGAAACACTTTTCTCGATGAATCTATGCTTCAAAGCCGTAGAGCTGCAAGTAACAGGAAACAAAAAAGTGAAATCACATGAATGCCGATCCCATTGAAACCAACAACTATATGCGTCTTCTGACTAACATTGCCTATCTGAATCAAGTTTATCAGACAATTTTGTCTCGGTGAAACATCTAAAACAGCATTAAAAAGCAAACTGCTTGTAAGTTATGTCGGATTCAACCATATTTGTCTGCATTTTCACGAACTACCGTCTGTTTCACGGTAAGAACAAAGACAAATCTGGGATTGGAACCTAAAATGCATGCTTAAAATAGGCAAAACACAAGAATAACTGTTGAAAAGTCAAACCCAAATGACGGGATTCTAACTCGGATTGGCGAATTCGGAAGACCATTACTCATGCACCCCTGATATACTCGATACAGCTAGACAAGTCAACGATAAGTGGTTATTTCCGACCTTATCACTAGAAAAGAAGTCGGAATCGCCGTCGTCACCCGATTCGTAGGGTGTCGCGGCACCTTCGGCATCGTCGGAGGAGTGAATTTAAGATTTCAGTTTAACCAAAACCAAAAAAAGCATCGAAAACCGAAACAGAAAGAATAAAACAGCAACGGCAATACAGTGATGGAAAGTTCAAGAATTCTCAGACAGTAGAAGTTATATAATTCATTTATTTTGCATTAAATAGCACATATAAAATTAACTATGTTCAAAATGACAAGAATTAGCTTTCAACAACACAGATTAGTTATACCCGGGTTACTAATAACAAGTGACACATATTATGAGAAGCATCTAGGTGGCAGCACAGTGAGGAACCTGATCAGGCCAATCACAGACACTCAGATTCGTGTTGAAGACGGTGCCCTCAGGGCATTGCATGGCCTCGTAGCGGCCCCAGACACAGCGGAAGTAGGACGAACAATCGGACTTGTTGGGGACATAAGCACCATGGCTGCCTTCATCGCAGGCGGTGTTAGCGATAGTTTCATCGCCATCGGCTTCGGCACGAGCGGTAGAATCGACAGCATTCTCACAGCCAGGAACATTACGACGGTAATCGCAGACACCACGAGCAGCATCGAAGGCGAGATCGTGCTGGCAGGGCTGTTGCTCGAAGGTTTCATGGCCGTAGCACTGGATGATGCGTTGGCAGCTCGCGGGATGACGGTAGAAGCCATCGGGGTGACCGGCGCAGGGATTCGAAGTGTTTGAAGACGACAGATCCAGGGTGATCGAGGTCGCGGGACGGCATTCGGGAAGCTGGGCTTTGGAGACACAGGACTTGAGATGGGTAGAGTAGGCATCACCAGCCTTGGGGCAGAAGGATCGAACAGGTTCACCCTGAAAGAGGTGATCGTTAACGGGGAAGAAGCACCAAAAAGGGATAAACTCACTTTCTGGCATCGAATAAAGGTCGAGAGACACTTCCCAGTCGGCAGAGAATCACCATCTTCACGGCCCAGACACTGAAGATTCGCAGGACCAACAAGACGCGAAGTCGAAGGCTGAGACGGGGCAGACATACTGTGGAATCCGCGAGCATGGAATCCACACTCAGCAGCAGGGACACACTTGGCAGAAACCTGATCGAAGAGCTGACTGTCAACACAGTACGATTTGACAGCATGACCATTCGGCATACACGACAGGAACTCGCTGAGACAGAATCCGAGCGGGACGGTTCCCTGGGCACGGAACTGGCATCGAGGATCGGAAGGCTGTTCTTCCTCCGCGGTTCCAGAAACATGACGAAGGGTTGCAGAAGCGCGAACCTGGCCACGGGGCAGCTTGGAGTCCAAGACGGTCAAACCCAAAGTGCACTTCGCATTGTTGTTTATGATGCACAGGGAAGTCTGCTTGTCGTAGATGAAGTCATCGGGGCAGGAGTAGACTTGGGGCACGCCATCGACGCATTCGATGTAGCCGCTGGTGCATCCGAGAGGGGTCCTGCCTGCGGCACATTCCACTTGAGGGATGAAGTCGTAGTTCTCAATGAAGGCAATGTTGGGGTTGTACCAGCGCTGAAAAGAAGGAACATCATGAATCCAGAATCAGAAAAACTGACAGCAAAGCAAACATACCCGCTTATACTGGCACTGGGTCGTGATTTCACGCTTCTTTCGCCACAGGGAAGTCGTCTCGGGCTCGATGTCTTCCTCAGCACTGATACCGCTGCCTTCAAAGGATGCATCTCCAGTCGGGACCTCGGCGCTTTCATTGGCATGAGAGGTGGCGTTGCCATTCAAAAGATCGTCAACTTCAGCAGAATCCGAGATGATTGGCAGAGACTTCGCTGGGACGGGTCGGGGCGTCACCGGCGGAACAATGTTGACATTGCGAGGGCGAGGCCGCAGAGGAGGGACACCAACGGCCGGAAGGGGATTCAGATTCAGAGCCGGCTTGGACGGTCTGATGTCGCTGAATCGGGGGAACGGCGAATGGACGACGCGAGGCTTCTCGGGATAGTTGCCACGGTCAAAAGCATCAAAGCCAACATGGCCGGGGACATTGTTCGGCGTGAATGGGACACGAACGGGCAGAGCTTCGGGGATACCAGCGAATTGATCGGCTGAAAAAAGGCAACATTGAAACAAAATGAAAGAAAAACACAAAAGCAAACGAAAACGTACTTTGCAAAGGCCTAGGGACACGAGGAATGTACACCGGATTCTGCGAGAAGCCATCTGTGATGAAAGTAGACGGCACTTGTTGACGGAATTGACGGATGTCTCGGAAAGAAGGAAGTGGCAAGGTCGTCGGCTTCGCCAGAGAATCATCCCTCACAAGGCCATCAGCATCACGAACGTCAGCTTCGGTCGGAGCATCACAAGATGGGGCGCAAACGCGAAGATAGACGTTGAAATACCGGCCAACCGGGCAGGCTTGCTTGTACTCGACGCCGTTCTCGCAATGAACAAAGACATCAGAGCACTGGGAAGTCGGTTGATAGCCAATGACGCCGGCAGGACACAGCGGGGCCTTCTTCGAGGTTACATCCGAGTCAGAAGCACAGCTATCAGTGCAGGCACCGAAATCAGAGTTGAAAACATGTCCATCTGGGCAGTGAAGAAGCACACCATGGCCATTGAAGCAAGAGAAGTAAGCGTCGCTGCATCCGACAGCGTGGTTACCATTGCCATATTTGTCACAGAAGGCTTGAGCTGTAAAGTATAGTATGCAAACAGTGAAAGCAGCAAAAGGAAAGACTCAAAACTTACGATCAGTATTGTGATAATCGATTGATTCAACGGTCTCAGATCGGCGGAAGTCTTCGAAGGGCTTGTGGTCGTCGTTCTTGATGAAGCCATCAGAATCGGCTTTCGGTTCGAAGACAAGAGGGCCCGTCAAGTCACTGAGCTGGCTAACAGGAGCACCTTCGCAGTAGAGAGCGCATCCTTGGATAAACTTGTTGAAGACGAGTCCATCCTCGCATTGGATGATAGAAGACACACCATTTGAGGAGCAATCGACGTAGACGCTGGTACAACCGAGACCATGTTTGCCGGGGCCTTGTTCCTTGCAGAACTCTTCATCTGAAAATGTCAAAATCAATCCAAATCGATAGAAAGAACGGTATAAAACTTACTGGAAGAACCAAGAAGCTTCTCGACGTATCGAGAACTGCTACAGTGAGACACACAGGCACCAACGACAGAATCAAAGGTCAAATCATCGGGACAGTCACGTCGGAGCCAGACCTGCTGGTGGCAGACATTGTAGGAATCGGCGCATTCTTCAAAGACACTGACAGAATGTTCGGAGCAGACGTGCCTGATCAGAGGGGCATCGAGGAAGGGGATATCTCCGACGGTTTCACAAATCTGCTCGGCATCAGCGGAAAGCTTCTCGGGACAGAAGGTCTCGTAGGGGGTCTCGCATCGGAGGGTGTCTTCGTTGAATAGGAAATGCTCATCACAGGATGCGATGATGGCAGCGCCATTCTTGCAAGCGATGAAGTAGGGCGAGCAGGAAGATATCCCGAACAAAGGGCTTGAATCACGATCCTTGACACAGATAGAGTCGAGCAGTCGGCCAGTTTTCGAGGGATTTGAAGCAAGCTTATCAGCGGACACGACATTGTCGTTGATCAAGACAGGGTCATCAGCCTTGACATCACCATTAGCACACGCTGGGACATCATCGACAAAGCTACAGGCATTCGTATCCTCGGAGAAGACGAGACCATTCGGGCAAGACATCACTGTAGCGACATGATTCACGCAGTTGATGAACTTGGTGTCGCAGGACACGAAGAAGTTTCCATCGCGGCGATCGAGACAGAATGTCGAGACCATGCTTTCGACGGAGCCGGCCTTACGAGAATTCAGAAGCGATTGATCAAAATGGGGCAAATCACCAACACGGGTCAGCTCTCCAGGGACTTTGACGGGAGCATGCAAATCGCCACCAGAACTGCGCATAACAGCGGCAAAGATTTGGTCATTATCATCAACATCGAAGCGAGACATGCGTCGGATTCCGCCCAACTCGACATCGGTTTCTTCGCCGGAGCCTTCGACAGCATAGGCCACAGTGGTCGTCGGAGGGGTGTAAGTAGGGTAGGTGGCATGGAGGGGGTCATCTTGAATAGTGCCAGAAGACGGGACGGGGACACTTCGACCGGGATTGCTCAACTGTCGGGGATGGAATTCATCATCATCGCCCCCGGTGTTCTGTTCGCGGTGGATTTGATGGCTAAAAGGACAAAAAAGGGGTAAAAGCTTGAAAAGATAATGAAAAATAAGAAACTTACAGTACACACTGCGGCAACTTGGTCAAACTGCGACACTTCCGGTAATAGTCATCATAGGCTTCGTGTTTCTTGCACGTTTGACGTGTCGGAACTTGATCAATGCAGACAAAGTAGTGATCGGAGCAGGTGTCGCCGACTGGGGCCTTCTGATTGCACTTGCCCTTGCATGCTTTGATGGATTTGAAGTATTCACACTGAAAGAAGGGAAAAAATATATATAATCATCATCAAAATCAATGAAAAAGACAGAAATTGAAATTAAAAAGTAAAATTTGACTTACCATATTCGTCTCCGAGTTGAAATACAACCCAGGCTGGCAGCTAGCAGAGGCGACAGATCCGCCGTAGCAGAACCAGAAGTTCCGGGAGCATCCTTCGCTGTAGATTCCGTCATCGCGATCAATACAGTCGAACGGGGCTGAAATTGGAAAACGATGATAAAGGAATCAAAACACGAAAGGAATCGAAGGACTAACCCTGACACTCGGCTACGGCTTTTCGATCGCTACATTGCTCGTTAGCCTTATCAAAGAAAAGTCCATATTCGCATTTATGAGCAAAGGAAGTGCCATTACTGCAGGTCATGTAATCGGGCGAACATATCCCGAGGGCATAATTGCCATCCTTCTTGCCGACACAAAGGTTGTCAGCTAGCCGATGGCTATCGGAAGCGGCTGCCGCGAGGGCCACAACGGCGAAGGCTATCACGAGAAGCGGTTTCAAACGAATCCTCATGGTTAGTATCACGGATGTCACCGTTGATTACGTTGGCGGCGACGGGAGAATGAGATTTCGCCGACCTGCACTGCCTGTTGGGAGTGCATTTTTCGCGCGCGACCTCGGCGGGTGGCAAAAGAGAGAGAGAGCGGCGCCGACCGACGAAACGTCAACTGAGGCAGCCGATTTGCGCGCGCGTTTCGCAATGAGCGATTGAGAGGGACGCACTTGCGCATGCCTTCGCATGTGCCAGACGATCGACTGGTCATTGATCGGGCGGTGGCAGCAACGAAAGAAACGAAAGATTTGCAATCGCCACTGGCAGGCGCCCGCATTGCACAGTCGATGCGCAACGTTTTGTAATTCCGATATTTGAGAACAGTTTTGAAAATTAGCCATGCCCATCGCATCGTATTCGGACTATAAAGTCACAACATCAGTTTATAAAGAGGCAGTATGTCCTTCGATTTTGGACAACAAAAGGGTAGGCATTTCAAGCAAAAGCCTTGAGCTTCGAGTCTGACTTCCTAAAATTTTATTTTCAACAAAATCTAGCTTACTTCTTTAAAGGTGCCTTCACTTTTGACTCAATACAGTTTAAAAGTGTAATTTTCCCATGTCGACCAATCTGAATCGACAGCCAGACCATCGCCTTTTATAAAAACGCCGATTCATTTCGAGTAGCAACATTAGTCATTTCAACCGCCGTAATAACAGTTTCTTCCAACAATAAGACATAAAAAGGCAGATTGAAATGTTAAAAGTCAGTTTCATAAAACCAATTGTGGAAAATGGTTCTCACACTTTTCGTAATTATTATTTTTCCTATATTCATACCAGCTTCTTTGTCATTAAATATAGATAGAACTATATTCTGTAGAAACAACAGTCTTGAGAAGCTGATCGAAATAAAACGTAGTAATCTTGATTTCAACGGGTAAAAGTCGACTTTTCTGATTAGTTTTGACCAAAAATTTGTAGATTTGACACGTTTTATCGACTAATTTTTTCAACCTGTGCATCTAATAGCGATGTTTCATCTGACGTAAGTGGCGTAACTATCGACACGGAATCGTGAATCCAATTTGTACCGACAACTGTTACGTTTTTAGATCCAGGCCGCTAGAAAAGGCCTGTTTGATGCCACATATCTCGACGAGTACAGGTGCAAGCCCATCGACGACAAAGAGAAGAAACAGTTTCTTGAATCCTATGCCACACAGATCTACTTACACCTCTTTCACCCAGGAAGGTGTATCTTAGATCCAGCCTACGGCAATTTTGTAAACTTTCTATTTGACGCCGAAAACAACGCTGTTCGTCAAGAGGCTTGCAGAAAGTTGCCCGACGAAAAAATGAAAATGAATTGTAACGAAAAACAGTTTTCAAAAGATATTTTCAAATACTACTTTGAACGTATCAACATCAGTTATCCAGCCAGTGAGAGTATGAAAGTTTTCAAGTTTTTGAGGGATGATACGGTTAGTCGACAAGTTCTTATATGTAATTTCAGGAAGACTTGGATTTCAGGTAGATGTCATAAAAAACGACATAAGTGGATTGAAAGTGATCGAAAAAGGTGGAACAACTGCAAAAAGCTTTGCCGTACCATTGGTAAAGGAGCTGATGACTTCTAATTTGTTAATGAACAACTATGGCCGTGTTGTGCGCGAGTTGAAAACTCGAATGAGCTTGTATTGTCAACAACGGACTGCAAATCCAGATTCTTTTGGAAAAAATGATACTTTCAAGGAAAAGTTTTTAACTTATGCGGTACGGTGTAAAGACGAAAGTTCTATACTTAACTCTGAGAAGACTCTGGTCTATAACGAGATCGCGTTCTGCGTATCTATCGAAAACTTCTACACGTTTGTTAGATGTTTTTTCATAGCGATTAGCTGCATCGTCAATGTTTACATGGTAAAATTCTCGACTTAATTTCTTAAAAGACAGTTTGAAACTTGACATTTTCAGCTTTTAACATTGGAAGCCAGCAACAAAAGCATGGAAATAATATCAGTCAGTTTGATTCGACTGCTTTTTGTTTCTAATGTGATCTTTCTCACTACTGATATATGGTTTATTGTTGAAAGTTTCTATCCAATCATACCCCCAGGGAATAATTACCATTTTGTCCAAGCGGGAGGTGCCTTCGATGGTGATCTGTGGGATAATGTTACATATTACGTTAGTATGGAATCTGTACGAATGACGATGGACTTTGTACGTTTTTTTCAGTTTTATCTTAAATCGTAAATTTTACTTTTTATAGCGCGTCGAAAAGTCGGATTTCAACATGTCAGACACAAGCTTTAGTGGTATTGCTATTAGAACCATTCTCGTTGTTCAAAATACATTGCTCAACATCTCACGTACCTACGCAGGCTCGATCAACTTTTGTGTCATGTTTTTCGTACTGTACGACCTCAGGCGATCATACCATGGATTTTTGAAATCGAGTGTATTACTTTGGTTTAAAGTCATTGTCGGTTCAATGTTTGTCATTGTAACCGTTTTATACATTGCCGCTGGCGCTCTACAGTTTATTGTGCTCACTAAAGTCAACGAACACGTAAAAGAAACAAATTCTATGATTCAAAACATGAAAATGACTAATACTAGCGAAACTCCAAGATACGTTTTAACATGTTTCACTTAACAAAGGTAAAAAATAACCGTTTTACAGAAGAAATCGCAGGTTACAGACACTTTCTCCATTTTCACACCTACCTAATGTTGCTCTTCTACATTTTGACTTCAATCATTATTATCATAGTCATGGCATACTACAAAATAAAGCAAATTGTGTATCCTGTGGCTTCGAAAAACGTGATGCTGGAAATGTCCCGCACTATGCGAAGCTTATTTCTAGCTTCTGCCGTCTACATTATTTCAAATTTTATCGTCACAGTAACGGAAATTCGGTTTTTAATACACAACTTTAGTTCTCAAATGGAATTCTGGGAGATTGCTTTGGCTACCTACCAATACCACTGGCTATATCTCTTCGTGTATGCTGACATTATAATACACCCGATCATATTGATCAACAGATTGACGGCGATGTATGAAACGCACACAAAGTTCCGTATTACGCTGAAAAAATTCCGACTTGGCGATTACGTTTCCGAAATTGTTCTGCGTTTACATCACCGATTTTACCCTAAAGCTAATCACAATAATGGATTGTTACGTGCCCAATACCGACAGAATGAAAACGCAAAGCCGCCAAATCCGTACACTGACAGTGAAGAAACTATCCGCCATAGAGCAACCCGACGACCAACCGATTCTGAACTTCAGGACATGCTTAAAATTTTGGAAATGCAAAAAAATGCGCCACATTTAATATAAAAAAACACACGGTTTTTAACTGGTTTTTTTAATTAGTTGTCTTGATAGATTTACCTTACAATGTTTACAATAAAAACAATTGAAAAAATAGCAGCTACAAAACTTGTTGTACATTGAAACGTAGTTAGTTTTTAAAAGTGTTTCTGCTTAGTATATTTGACTGACTAGAATACACACAATCCAGCACTTAAGATGATGCCATGAAAAGCAACCTAGATTAGTTATGATTCGCTTAAAGAATTCAATTGCAACTGTTGAAACGTTTGAAACTTAATTTAGCCAGTATTCGGATTCTGCCTCATGTTTTTGAACCAATCCCCCTGATTGAAAAGTTGTCGTTTACATCATGCACATGGTTTGTACCCGCAGGGCATCTTTCTAAGCAGTCCGCGCACAAACCTATTTTCACTTTCAAGCTCGCTTTATTGAACTTTTACCTCACGACGACTTATCTGTAAGTAATACTGGCTTTCCCGTTTTTTATGGATCGATACACGATTAATCCACGACCCGCATAAATACTAAAAAAGAGAGACCCATTCCTTACATTAGTTCTTTTAGTACTGCGTGGCACTACGATATCGTGTCTTCAGAAGCAAATTCAACGTTTTCAGTTTCCGATCTACAAGCTCAAAAAAATTTGGAAACGGAACGCTTAGCCCGAGCCGAGGCCGTGCGTCTTTGTCGTGAGCTTCATCAACAAATGCTTGAGGTTACACAGCTTAACCAATCTATCAAGCTCGAACAAGAATACAGAGAAATCGATTTCAAAATTAGCGCGGAACAATGGGGCCACAGAGCTGACCGCGTTAAGATCTACTCACTGCATCTACGCATCAATGACTTCAAAGAATTAGGTTTTTCTGTCGAAGATCTTGATCAGCTAAACAAACAGCCTTATGTTTCTTAATGTCATTTGTACTCTTTTTTCTCCGACGATGACGGTCATTTATTTATTCGGCACATTCTTACCCAAAAGGGTAACTTTGGATTTCCACAGTGGTGCACCATTACAATGTAATGAAATAAGTTAAACCGTTCCATTTATTCTTTAAAGTCTGTTATGTATTTGATTGTCACAGTTCCTACCCTACACTGAAAAAAATTTGTCACAAAATTGTGAGGAATTCGTCACAAAAAGTGGAAGTCGCAGCTATTTTGTCACAAATTTTTTTCAGTGTATGGAGTTTGTCACTTTTGCTTTTCACTCTAATAAAACCATTAAACTTTGTATTTTCTGTTTTTCTCTTTATGGCAATCAATGTCGGTGTTCGTCACGCAAGTTTGAGTAATTCTGACGGTACTCGATCTTAAGCTCGCATTTTTCCGTCTATAAGACATAAAAAAAAATTGATACGTTACAATTACATATTTTTTATTAAACCATAATTGTATCTCAAAATCGAACATTTGAACACGTTTCGCTTGAAATGTTTACTTCAGATGCATTCAAAAAAATACTCCTCAGAAAAACCGAGAGGGGTAAAAAATGCCCATGTCGTTTGAGGGGTATTATCCCTCTGCGCGCACTGATAGCATCCCCTCAGAAATCTCGGCAGGGGTATTATCATTGCGCGCAAAGGGATAGTACCCCTCAAATAATGGTGGTAAAAATGCCCCTATCGAAAACTCTGAGGGGTACATGTTTTGTGTGTGGAGATGTTTAACATCATCTTGCAGCCAAGGATTGGTTTCTAAAGTTTTGATAAAATCAAAGCCCTGGAAGTCTTCAGGGAAAAGTCCGCAGTAGGGAGCGCATTTTCCTTGAAACCAGTTGAAGATGTTTCCAGGATCGCATTGAAGGAACAAGCCGTTGCCATTGTAACAGGACAAATAGACCTCGCTGCATCCGACAGGTTGGTAACCGTTTTCACGCCTGGCACATATTTTATGAGCTGTAAATTACAGTATGCAAACGGTTAAACCGAAGTAAAGAAAGACACAAATCTTACGATTAATATTGCGATGAACGATAAAATCAACAGTCTCGGAGCCACGGAAGTATTTGATAGGGTTGTGATCGTCGTTTTCATTGGAGCCATTAGAACGTTGCCAATGACCGCTGTTTTCATTGGAGCCAACGGAATTATCGAGCTGGCTAACAGGAACACGTCCGCAATAGAGCTCACATTTTTGCAGAAGCCAGTTGAAGACGCGTCCAGCATCGCAATAAAGTAACAGGCCGTTTCCATCGTAGCAGGACAAATAGACATCCCTGCATCCGAAAGATTTGAGACCGTTGCCATGATAGCCACAGAAGATATGACCTGTAAATTACAGTATGCAAAATAGTGAAAACAAAGAAAGAAAAGCCCCAAAACTTACTACTAGTACTTGCAAGCTCAAAGGAATCATTAGTCGTAAAGTGATTGGAAATATTAAGCTGGCTAACAGAGGTACTTTCGCAGCTGAAGTCGCATTCTTGGGAATGCCAATTGAAGACGTATCCAGTGTTGCACTGAAGGAACATGCCGCTGCCGTTGTAGCACGACAAATAGACGTTGCTGCATCCGAAATGATGGAAACCGTTTTCACGGCCGGCACAGCTTTTATTAGCTATAAATTATCAGATCAGAACAGTTGAACTAAACTTAAATAAACAAAACGACGATAAAGCAATTATAACACAACAACAATCGATGACTAACCCGAACAACCGTCTGTGGTGTTTTTGTCGACACATTCCTCGGTAGCTTCGTCGAAGAAAAGCCCAGAGTCGCAATGATCAACGAAAGAAGTGCCATTACTGCAGACCAAGTATTCGGGCAAACATATCCCGAGGGCATAACTTCCATCCTTCTTGTTTTCACACGCGGTTTCAGTCACCCGCTGGAAACCTGAAGCGGCTACTGCAAGGGCCACAACGGCAAAGGCTATCACGAGAAGCGATTTAAAACAAATCATCATGATGAGTATTTTGGATGTCACCGTTGAATACGTTGGCAGCGACGGGAGAATGAGATTGCGATGCCGATCGACAATGGGTCAACTGGGTCAGCCGATTTACGGGTGCCTATCGCAACGATCGGCACGGCGAGCCCAAGGCAATACGCACACTGCCTCTCCTTGTCAGTCTTCATGGGCTTCACTTGTATAGTTGGTGGCCGCTGCGGTGGTAACAATGTAATAAAATAAATAATTAATCCCTTTCTTTTTTTCTACAGAGACGGTTACGTATTTGCTCGTCACAGTTCTTACCCTACGGAGTTCGTACCTTTTAATTTCTACTTCGGTGTTCGTCACTCAAGTTTGAGCAATTCTGACGGTACTCAATCTTAAGCCCGCATTTTTCTGTCTATAAGAAATAAAAAAAAATTGAAACGTTACAATTACATATTCTTTATTAAATCATAATTGTATCTCTGAAGCAAACATTTGAACACGTTTCGGTTGTGGAAGAAACACATATGCAAGTAAAATCAGCCTTGATTGGCTCAATTCGCAAGTAAACTATAACAAATAACTAAATATACTAAAACATAATTGAAATCTCCGTGAGGTCGTATGGTCATAGTCTGCCATTACCGGCAAAGTAATGATTATATAAACGTCTGTTTTAAAGAATTTGAGCAAAGAGGAAATGGCAAGGCGTGGCACAAAGGTATAAACGGCTGGTTGGAAATTGAATTCAAAAGTTAAACAACTAATAGCTAGCTGTCTAATGGCAACTAAACGAATACTATGTGGTTTTGTTAATTTCTTTGCGAACGTGTTCAGGTAATGCAGCTGAATTTTTTAAGACGTTGACGTCAGTAGCTAAGAATACGAGCATTTTAGATGCTAATGGCCGCAGTTCCGTCACATTCCATTGTTTGGCAAGCCAGGATTGGGTTGTTGCAATTACATCGCCGCGAGATGAGCTGTCGGTGTGAACTGTTTTGGCATAGGTTTGAATGAGGGGTTTGAGCATGTGGGCCATCAGCCAGAAACGGTAGTCTTCACGACTGCGTTCACGGACATGGCGTTCGAAGGCTTGTTCTATTTGAGTTGACATGTTTGCGTTTGATGTTGATTGGGAGCGGGTAGTATTGGGAAGGTTTGATTGAAGCATTCTGAAACAGTCAATATTTAAAAATTTAAATTATATTTCATCAAAACTTACGCAATCCGGGCATCCGCTCTCTCAATCTTCTCCTTGAACTTGATGATCTCTTCTTTGTACCTCTCGGATTCAGATCGGAGCGTTCGAATATGCTGACCAGCCCGATTCAACACCACTGCATTTGTTGGTTTGATTCCTGCTTCTTCAATCGCGGGGATGACAGATACAAGCATTTCAAATCCGTCTTTCAAAGCATTACGCCGATTCTTTTCAGCATTCAAATGCAGTATCCTTTTACGTTCTTCAGGTTGCAGAGAGTCATCAACTTCAGTGCGGCTCAATGTCGTACGACGCTTAGAACGTGACGGTGTATCTTCCTTATCATCACCGGCAGCACTGGGCTCCGAATCCGACAGCATCATCTCCGAGCTTGAAGTTGATGCCGCCTGGACATAGCTGGGTGAAGAGCGGCTTGACGTTTCCGGATGGGGTCGCTTTTTGGCGCCGGCATACCGCGCAGATGTTGGAGGTACAAATGGAGGTGCTTGGTGGGGCGCTTGGATGACCGGAGCATCGCCAACAGATGCGCTCTAAATAATATTTTCATTTTAATTGTGTCTCTTTTAAAAGATATATTTCACTTACCCGATATAACTGCGCTGCCGGTGCCGCAACAGTATTACCATTAGGCGTTGGCGGGAATCCAGCCGCCGGTGGCACGGTAGCCGAAGTCGAAGGACCAACCGAAGCCGGATTAGGTAAAGCGCGGTAGACATCGCCTGAAGCCGGTGATTCCGGAATGTGTTGATGGTGGAATTTAGGTTCCAGCTTGACAGGTGCAAATGCATTTTGTTCATTAGCATAATCAGGAATGCCATTATTAGGTTTCGTCATTAATCCCGGCAATGCCGTCGGTTGTTGTGGCTGCTGCTGTTGTGGCTGTTGCTGATGTTGCATTAACACATTATTGGTAGCCAAATATCGAGGAACACTCAAAGTTTGACCATTCTGCATGTTCGGTGATGGCGTCATTAGGTTTTGATTCAACATATTAGACAGAGAATTTGGATTTGGTGATGGCGATTGCAAATTGAAGAAAGGACTTTGTGCGTTGAATTGCATACTGTTGTTAACACTAGAAAAGTTAGTCATTGGTGATCCTGGGGATTGTAGCATTTGAATGGCACGATTCCGTTCATTTAGTTGTTGCATATACTGTTGATGTAACCAATTTTGTTGCTGCTGTTGTTGTTGGTTGTGCAATAGCTGATTGTTCTCCATTGCCATCCGTTGTCTCAATACATCATGTGACGCGAATTGATTTGATGGCGGAACATTGGACATAATAGGCGGTGGTGCAGATGCCATCATAGTTCCACCAGATACAGTAATCATATGCGGTGGCATACATGAAGACGACATAGGCTGAGGTGTTGCGGCACCAAATGAAATCGCCGATGACGCACGTCCACTCGGATCATCAGGGAAGCTTTGCGGACTACCCTGTACTGGCAATATGCTTTCATAAATAGCTCGTGAATACAGTGGCTGAGATACCTGGGTTGAAATCAATGGATGGGACGACAGTGGAGGCGTCTGTCGTGGAGGTTGCTGCGGGCGTCTATACATCGGCATGTTGTTAATGTTGTGGTTCTGACGATACATCTCGTGATGCAGACCGCTATTCAAATGATGTTGGGGCATCATCAGGTGGTGCTGGTGATGTTGTTGCATGTCCAAATCTACGCCCATGATCTCGTCAAGGCTGGGCTGCAGTGACACTAGGCAAGGCTGCATTATATCGGCGTTGACCATTTGTTCGCTACCAATTTCTTTTGGATTGGGGAAAATGAACGGTCCGTCGAGGCTTTCAAATAGTGAATTTGTGAATTCATTGTCGAAATCGTCGTCGACAAAGAAATCGTCGTACGTAGATAGATTCTGCGGGGTTCTACTCTGTGCAGGTCTGGTCGGAAATAGATCGTTACAGGTACAACTGCTCTCCTATAATATCAATTTTTCTGTTAATCTTACTTCTAACGTTTTTAAAGCGTACCCTTTTCCGACAACAAGATTTAGGAGTCTTCTTAGCCGGCCTATTATAAGTTCTCCACCGCTTATATTGTGCACAAACCGCATCCATCCGCCGTTTCCAATACATCCCCTCCAATACACTGCCTTCAATCTTAGTATGCGTCGTATCATCATCGGGCACCGTGAAATAACAATGCTTTTTCTTCTTATCAGGCTTACGGACTAAAACCAAGTAAAAAAAATTATTTCAACTCAATTGTCAATCATTCTACCGTACATTCCATATAATATGCCCTCCAAATTACATTATTCAACCGTATCCGATGTTTCCACTGTAGTTTTAAGCCTTTGAAATCTTTCCATTTTGGCGTTGTCAGTTTCATATATGCGACATTAATACATTTTTTGAGCTGATTCAACGAAACATCAATCGCAATCGATTGTGTCTTTTCCCGTCCAAATGTGTAGAACGTCACAGGTTTTTCATCCTGAAATGTCTATAACACACATTATTAGTTGTTTTATATGTTTTTAATCGAAACACACTTTTGACACTCTCTGAATAGCTGCATTTGGTGTGGTATTTGTCATGGAATCGTCGACGTCCACCACATCAACCTAAAATTATATAGTTTTTTAGATTTATATATAGGATAAGGTTATACGTACTTCAAAGTCCTCATCGTCCTCATCTTGTTTGACTTCATGAGGGTTTGAAATCATAAAATGTCCACTGTGGATGGGTTCCTTTGATTGGACGGCATCTTTCGACATATCGACAGCTGAATATATATTTCAATTAAAAATTGTTGGAAAAACAAACAATTCGACGCGGATAGTATTTAAAATGGAACTAATAAATAAAATCAGAAGCAGGCAAGACTCGTGAGCAAAATGCGTAACAGGAAATGTGGTTGTAGCACGATTAAAAACAAGATAGAAGCTACGGATGTAAAAACTTTGAAAACGCAACAATAGTACAAAAAGAATTGTAGAATGAAGCGTGGTCGGGATATAAAATAAAGAAAAGCACACGTTGCGAGAGTTGTGAGAAATAATGGGTGAAACAGATTGCTTAAGCTTAAATGAAACTGAAGACTATCGCAGAAATGCTTCTTGCGGGGCTGCAAATGCTGTGAACAAAAAATAGCACGTACAGCGGCAACCACGTTTTAGCTTAAGCCAAGAAAGGCTTGACACACGCGCCGCTAAGGGCTGTAGTTCAGTTCCTTTTCGAGCGAGAAATGACGGCACACTAAAAATTGGTGCTGTGAAGAGCAGCTTACATCAGCGCAAGTCCATCTGGACAAACTAATGTAAGCATGGGCACAATCACTCCGATTTGTGGCGGCCCGCGGTTTCATGCGACATCCGTTTTGACGTGTATATTTCAAAAATATATTAATGGTTAGACGTATTTGACGAAATACAATTCGCGCCATCAATGGTCCATTAAGAACCAAATAATATAAATTCAAAGAACATGAATAAGGTTCAAGCAGAAAACGTCTAACAAGGTTTCCATTTACCTCAAGCATTATTGACAGAAATGTGCAGCTGCGAGAATGCACGTATGCGAAAAAAAGTAAGGCGTATTGACATAGCCTCGGGACAATAACAGGCCGTGGGGTAGAACCACTGGTTGGTGGTGGTGTGGGGTACTTTTGTTTCTTCACAGGACTGTTTATGGATAAAGACGTGGCGAAAAAGAAGTGCTGACGCACCAGAGCCCCGAAGCACGTTGTCCTACCCGAACCGCCGAGAGCCAGTTTGATGTCACGTGGTTATCTCTCTTACGGGTAGTATTACGACGCCAGAGGCACCACGCCGCCACCGCCACCGGCGGACGACAGACGAGATCGCGGCGCCGGACGCGAACAACCACCTATTGCTTAGGGTCTTGTTGATGGTGGTGGCCCTGTGTGTTTGATGCATCGTCGTCGTGGCTTGCCGGTGAGTCTCATCGACCAACGCAGATCGACAACGACGCCGACGGAGGCCAAGACAAACTGCTCCGGTAGTAGTGATCTCCTATCGATAACTCGGTATCTACGCGTTTTGGGAGAGGGTTTCTATAAAGGGGTCTCTCCCGGGATATCCTTACTTACCCCCTACCGCCACCGTACCACAATGTCGAGTAAATCAACAGTTTTCCATAAGTTTGACTGATGTGAGCTCTGTGAAAAGGAGAAATGCGATAAGGGGGCGACCGAAAGATAACGTGTGAGAAGAAAAACATTAAGAGACGAAGAAACGTATGCTCAGCAGCTCAACTTGCTAGACCCAGACCGGATTCCCCACTACTAGAGTAATCGATTGCGCGTATCCTCGTGGTTGGTCTTTTGCGCAACATTTGGCCTATCTGATGGAGCGCATGAGGACGCTGTGAGTACAGACACTGTACTGACTACCTACTTTGTACACACCCCGTCCAAATCTGAATCTTTTTTGTTTTATTGTCTCCATCTGACTATGTTTAGTTCGCCAATAACGACTTTCTGTCCCACTTTTTAGATGGAAAACCGTTACATTCTTAAATGTCTGCTTTAAAAGGCCATGCAATTGGGAAAGACTATCGTAATTAGCGCGCTTATTAAATGGCATCACACGAATGCGTTCAATTTTCCCTCAACGCTGGAAAAAGCACAACACACAAAAACGCGAACCACGTGGGACAGCAAGTCGGAAGCGTAGATGATCCACATGGGAATTGTACACAAAAAATATACTCATTTGAACTCAACGCATAGACGCCTGCAGGCACATAAGCATGTGCATCCTCCATGCTGTAGATAAAACGGTGAACATTCGCTTTTTTTATTGATCACGTCACAAGGGAGATGGGTGGCGGATAACAATGGCCGAACCCGCGGCAGCACGTTTGTAGGCACGCCGTGACGGGGAAGTTGGTTGCTGGAGCAGGGGGTTCGCCCAACGTCGTTTTCCCCCTCCAGGCACGCTGCGACCGCGTGGTCGGGCCCCTGGACTTAAGCCGACGGGTCTCTTCGTCTCGCACGCACGCGACCACCGATTCATCGTCACCGTTTCTGGGGTGAGATACCCCCGAATCGAATCGAGTGTCCCCCTCCTTCCGACGATCACATTTTGACGTTATTTTTGAAAGTACAATGATCAACTTCCACAATCGATCATGCACGCCCGAAGCAAAAGCGAGTCCCCTTCGGGGTCATGACACCCCAAACGTATCATAGGCGGTGGTTACACAAACTTCACGATGGGAGCGATGATAGAAGCCGTTTGATGCGGCGTAGTAATACGGTGTGCCTGTATTCGGCGGAACTGCAGAGATCGCTTATTGATTCTTTTATGGCGAGAATAAACTGCCGAACATTTGTCTTTTGTTGCAATGCATTCGGTCCGACTTTTAATTGTTGGTGCTAGGTCGCTCGTTTGATAAGAAATGGCAACCGTCTATGCGCAGCGTGCAGTGCACATTGTGCCTCTGTGAATCTTTGACACCTGGGAACAGGGAACGAGATAAGTAAACTAAAATAGTTTTATGATACCAGTTATAAATTTTGTTTACGTACAGTTAACTGACAGGTTTCTATTATAGTTAGAAGCGGTTATCTCTTTAATCACATATTAAAAATACAAATAAATAAAAGTTATTAATTCGTATAAATCCATTATACCAATGCACCATTATTTGAAATCCTCATGAAATTATTACAAAAAACGTTCAAAGAAAGTTCGTTCTGCTCTGTGCAGGGTTCAACCTCACAAGATGTGCGTTCACTGACGTTTGATCAGAGGCCTTGGACAGATTGAATCAGCTGATTTAGCGTTGCGGCAAGAGTGGTACTACTACGCACCAATTGTTTTGCTTCATCACCATACTGAGGCGCAACGTAAGCCTTATGCATGTCATGAACTGTCTCGATAAGTGCACGCAGCATCTGGTCCGTCTTCGAAGTCATCAGCTGAGCCTGGTACAACGAGTTGCTCTTGCGAAGAATGCTCTCGGCTACGTCTGTGACGTTGTCAGCACTGTCGACTGTGTCCAAAACGATTCCACGCCAGAGTTCTTCGCTTGGTCCCTGAAGGGTTGTTGCGCGGACCATGCTCTTACAGCTGAAAAACACCAAGGATGGAACGCTTTTTGAAATATAATTTATGTCTTACCCAAACGCTAAACGGCTAAGTTCGTCCATTAGTTTACTTTTTTCGGCATCGACGGTCTGGCGTTTTCGTGGGCTTTCATTTGGAATGTTGAGTAATGTTTTGGATAGACGCCCACGCATTTGTGCAAGTCTGAAAATGTAATTTAAATTTGAATTGTATTTGAAGCTCATTTTGGTCGGATAAGCTCTGAACTTAAAGGTTGTAACTCTATTTTTATCCCCTTAAAATTGGTTTCCTTCTGTTTGTTTATAAACAAGTGCACTAATCTAACCAAAAAAGTAAATTACTTCTCAAATTGAATCAAGTAATTTGTAAAAAAACACAGATAAACCACTTTTCGCAAGCAAATAAGATGAGCATGCCGACGTGGCTTTTTGGAAAAAAATAGAAGTACTCACCTCTCATCGAGTTTCTCGAAGTCGATGGGTTCTGCCACAAGACGCGGTGCGACCGGAGCCGTATCAGGCGCTATTTCGAAACGATGCGTCACGGGTTGACCGAATCCATCACTTGGGTTACGGGAGAGTCCAGATGAAGACCGACGACGAATGCAGAATTTGTCGAGTAAGTTCGCGCCCTGATGGTTGGAAATTGAGGTATGATGCAGACGGGTCAGTAATGGCGACATTGAAACACGGTGACCTTTGGCATTGGTGGCTTCTAAGCCTGTGAACTCCTTCAGTGACATACGACGGACTTGGGGTTTTGTTTGAGCGAGTTGGGCGTCCCATTCCTGAAAAACTTCCATCATTATCATATCTACAACTACAGTAATAACTTACCTTCCGCGCAGCAGCATAAGTCCGCGGAACAAAATCATCGCCAAAATCCAATTCACGGTCGCCCATTGGAAACGTCTTACTTGTCGTTAACGATCGTAACTTCACTCCTGATAAAGCTTCCTTGCCCGGAGCCTTGCTAATCAACGGGGCGTGGTCTCCGTTGTTTTCGTCAATATCCTCAATCTCAACTTTAGGTCCAGAGAAGGTCCTTGGAGGCTTCGGCGGTGCCGGACACTCAGCGAAGTTGAACCGAACGTGCTTACGTTCTGAAACCATTAAAATGTTGTCGTTGTTGCGCGGCAAATGCTAATAATGTTGGTGACAAGTCGTCCCAATGGATGTTAACAAAAAAGGATGTCAGTCTAGTTGCCTCAATTCGTAAAGTGCAGATGCCGTTTGAGCAGAAAAAATGTGGCAAAACAAAGCTGTCAGAACTTATGCAAACAAAGTTCCACACAATTTCGGTATTACAATTGCATTGTTGTTGTGCATGCAGGCGCCGTGGGAAATAAAGTTAAGGTTGATTTAATTATTTTGTCCACAAAAAAAGATAATAACAGCAACGTGAGGATACAGAGAGATCCGCAACCAACAAGAGTCAGCACCAATTTAAGGGCGGATACAAAGTCTTTTGTCTTGGACTCAACAAGTGCCTGTGGCTGCCAAATGTCACGCTTTGTGGTTAGAACAACCAAAAAACTTTAGAACAGAACATGTTGACCCTTGGGGATAAAGGGCACAACATATTAGTTACGTTGGATTTCGACTTGGCTTTACAGTCAATGGGATTCTATTCGGATAGAAGCAAAAGAAAGCAAAAGTCTGCGCACTATTTCCGATCAAATATCAAAAAAGCATAAATATTTAACGTTAAAACCACCCACCTTCACTGTCAATATCTGTCAAGTCGATGATTTCAGAATCGGTGCAAACACGGTCCGGGAAAAGTGTTAGTAAGTTCTCTACGTGATTCTTCTGAAAAATGTTTATTAAACATCATGAAATTCACGTAAGTACCTAAAGCACAATCAACAACATATGTGCCAAATTGGGCAAATTCGTGTCCCTATCTCAAGAGAACACTCTCAAAAAAGGCCAATGTTGATAGAACGGGGCAAACATGAAGTGCCGAACGAAAAAAACCAAAGCTAAAGAAATATCTACGGTTTATTCAATGGCCATGCGCTGGGGCCAAGCTGGGGTTCTATTCTATTCTGCCGGAACTCCCATGAATCATTTCCCCAGAGAAATTGAAAAATTTGTTTCAACTCGACAATATCCTCGAGTAACGTCTATACGCCTTTTATAGGCCTCGCTTGAATGCGACGAGTAAGCAAATGCAAGACTGATACAAAAAATTTTGGTCATTCATTATGCGGCCAAGACCACAATGAAGGGCTTTTCCTTTTTTCTTCAATTTAATGATAAAATGGAAGAAAAATAATGCACTTGAAAGTGACACGTAAAGCTTTGATGGGCAAAGATCAAACACAATGAAAAAGTGGCATCATTTATATTATTTTTTAAAATCGAGACAGCGAGAAACCCGCCTCAGCATCACGGAGACATGTGTGCAAGATGTGAGTAAACTGACAAAGTAGCATTCGAAATGAAAGATGCTTCTGTGCCGGTGAAAACTGACACGAGGTAGATGTAAAAAATGGGTGTGCAATTATGGGACAAATAGCCCCATCAAAAAATGGACGGATTGTAACAGGAGCTTCAAGGCGTCAGTCAGACCACGCGCTTTGGTGATTGCCAGAATACTGACGGCTAATTTTAATTTTGATGCGTTTTATGGAGCATCACTGGAAGTAACCCGACATAAACCGAGGTTTTGCGTGCAAAATCCTGGGAATGGCAACCCATAAATGCAAGAAACGAGTGTGGCATGTGCCACTCATCATGTTGAGAAGTATGCCACACTGAAAACGTGATCCAAGGCGGATTAATTTACTATGCTAGCAGAATAACAACACTAGTTTGCTGGGGGATGTCGTTATGTATAGACGCGTGTGAGCATGCCCCTGGGATATATGCGGGTAAAAAACTGTTTATAGCTGGACCAAATACGTGATATTGATACCCGAGTGAAATAGCATGACAAATAGTTTGCAAGAAAAACGGAACTTACGCCAAAGTCGCTGGGACTAAACAACTCTGCAAGACGAGATTCCGATATTTGGGGAAGCTGGTCCGGGGAATTTAACCCGAAAGACACTGTTTGATGATCGATGACATTGACTGGTCTTGCTGTCAAGAAATCACGCATGATATGGGTTGGCCGTGGCACAACAACCCTTTCAGCTTGCATTGGCGAATTTGTAGTTGTCACAGTTTGACTTTCGGTACCCAAAGCGGCTGGCGATTGACTGCAATCTGTATCGCTGGAAGACGAGATACGCCTCATGCGGCGCGGTGACGCTTTTGGGGTGGTGCCGTTCGGAACAGAATGGCTATAAAGATTTGCATATGTAAGCAAATGCAATTCAACCGCGCGGTGGAGCGATGAAGACGTAAACAATGGATGTTATGTTCGAGGATATTATACTTACCGCTGTTTGTGGACTCGGATGGAATCGCGGAACTTTGACGTTCCTTGATGGTTGTTATGATGCGACCAGAATGAGTCTGTCACATGTAACAACTTTGCCATGCGGCTCGGACTCGTGTCATTATGACAGCCAATTCGCGGCGATTCCGACGGAGACGGTTCGTCGATGAACTTTGGGAAATCCAAACTTTCAATTTTCTGTTTTAACTTTTCAGGACTGCTGTCAGTTCCATTTCCATTTCCATTGCTGCAAAACGTACTTTTGTATGAAATTGTCAAGTGTTTGACGAAAATTGTTTAAAAACACAAACCATGAAATGTCAGTACGCTCAGTATCCGGTTCATCCGTCGGATTACCGTCATTGTAGAAAGTTGTTGCGCCAAGAGCCTGATTATAGGGAGGCGGATCATGCATAAAGTTGACCATGACTTCGACGCCAAGTTTCATTTCACTCGAATAATTCCAACCTGCTGGGTAAACAAAGTGGGTGCCATGGTATACAGGCGCTGAAATCAATCAAATTTATGTAAATGACAATTTTAAGGATTCCAAATCTCACCATTCGCTCCAAGCAAAGATTCATCATTCGGATTGTCAATGTATTCAAAGGGTATCTCTCTGTTGTGTATAACCACACAATATCCGGATACAAACTGTATAAGGTCATTGATATCATCTTTGTCGATAAGGAATTCCATGCCCTGTTGACCCGTGTTACGAAGTTTAACAATAATTACCCTCAGGATATCGGTGTCCGGAATAACGAGAAACCGATCAATTAAATCAAAATCGACTTGTATTGTTGGTTGCGACATTTTTCCAGGATGTCTGACAAGTAAGCCTTGTACTGGATCAACCTGAACACATACTTTAATAACTCTGTCAAAAATAGTTCCCTTTTTACCTGCATAACCATCTCCATATGTGTTTGTTTGAATGTAACCGAAAAACACCTCCCCCCAAATGTCGGTAGATGGCTAACGATTTGAACATACTTAAGCCTTAATCCCAAATTAACGTCTTTAGCATCATTGATCATTGAACAACCTGAGAAAGCTGCAAAAACAACTTTAGATTGTTTTAAATGTTTTGTTAATCGAAAAATTCAAGTTGTTTACGTACACGGCAATTCCTCGCTAAAGGAGCACTTTTTCATGGATGTGCAACTCCGGGGACTGATGCCATTATGGCAGTGGGTCTGCGGCTGATCATCATCATCTTTTTTGAGATAGAAACGTAAATGTTTTCGGATTTCCTTGCGTTTGACATTTTCAAGCAAAATTGTTGGTAAGAATGTTGCTAATCCGTATTCCTTCCTTAAATAAACGTATTATAAATGTTGCTTTTTTAGATTCGGATTTCAAATTTTAAAACCCACTCCATGCGACTGACACTGGCCCGACCGTCAGCCTTGAGACTGCCCGTATCGATAGCCACTTGACGGAGATGCAAAGCTGCAAGTCGAACGCAAGCTTCGTAGCGCATTTCGTATGAGAATCTGCCCGCAACGACGTCATTTACGCATTGTTCGTAGAGATAGTTAAACGCATGAATGTCATCCATTGCATACTCCCGAACATCCGGTGGAACATATGTTAGTCGGAATCGGCAGCGAGATGATTGTGCTGCAGGGCTTGATGCAAGCTTAAAGCGCATTAGCGTTAAGTATATCCATCTTTATGGGGTTTAAAGTTATAATACCTTGCATAAAAGATGGTCATTTTGGAGTAGTGTTAATCTGGGCGATCTCGTGCAAATAGCTTGTTCCGATGCCAACGTGAATCGACGAACATCTTTTATTTGGAGTTTTTCGGCCAAGTTGTTTAAAACATCCTGAAATTTGTTGCATTTTGCGGTTTTATGCATGAAAATTTGGGTTTTTACTTGGACAGTTGTTGTTTGATCGTATTTGAAGGATTTGGTCTGGCCATTTTCAAGGAATACCCGTACTACATTTGGGATAACTGGAAGGCAGTCATTCTGAAACGGCGTTTTGAGTGCTTTGATTCTTTTTGGAGGTACCTACCGGATCACAGTTAGACACGTTAACACAATCTTGAAAGCGCACACGGCAATTGCGGCGTTTACCCGTTTTCTGTTTTGGTGGCAGCTGTCCGACAGTCAGTGTGAGTGGCGATGCGGATCCGCGAATCATGGAGACGACTTCATCTTTGCCTTGACCGCTGACATCGACGCCGTTGACTTCGATGATTTGGTCGTTAGCGAGTAGTTTGCCATCGCTGGGACCTCCTGAAAAGTACAACTTGGTAATTTGAAGATTCTATTCGATGGCGTCGACCAACCTAGAGTTACAAACTGTATAACTACAGGATGCTGTGATGCCGCGACAAACCCAAATCCAATTGAAGCATGGCGATGAATCTCATACGTCCGTAACGGTGGAGTTTCAGGTAGTTCAATCGAGTGAAGTGGTGTCGATTCCGACTCATTCTGATCGGTCGAAACTGTGGACATCACCGAACTGCCTTGTCGAGGGTCTTCATAGGTTGTCGTCTTGGCCAAATGACTGAAACAAAAACGTAAAATACTCGCAAAGCAAACACACAAAGGCTATAAAAAGTCGTAAGCTCTCAAGGGGCTTTTTGCCGAAATACTGGTCATCCGCTCTGTCAATTGGACCGGCAGAAGCATGGTGGACCATGGCAAGGTTGACTGTTTACTCACGCACTTTATGAAGTACTGCGCGCCAAAAGCATCGACGGCCTCTTCCCATCCGTAAGGCAGACCAAGATGGCAATTCCATGAAATTCGTGGCGGCTCCCAGTATGACTTCTTTGTGCGATGGCTGTAAAACGACGGAGTTCGATGCACAGTTTCTAAGAAAAAAATAAGCCAACCCCAATGGCTACTGACTACAACTGTTGAGTGACGTCAAAAGTTTAAACGACATGCAAAAATGGAAGCGATAGCTCGAGATAGTCTAGCCGGAAGAAGCGAACGAACAAATTTCCGCTTAGCTTCTCGGATTTTGAAGACCCGCTAAAGACGCGCAATTTATACTAGTGCAGCATAATGCCAGATGAACAATCTGCTATAATAGCGTCCCCTGGGATGCTAAACTTGTGGAAAAAGTTTGCAATGCCGCATGGACAGCTTATTTACAGAGTGAAAAAATCGAGCATGGTTGGTTTACTAATAAGAAATTTTTCTTAGAACGGGTCACTGTCACTTTCCCAGAATGTCAATGCTTTCGCTTTTCAGAAGTTTGAACTTACTGCAGGTAGAAAATGCGTTGGTCAGCCAATACACAAAGGTCGCACTCCGACGGCACATTCACACCGCTTATTGAGTGGTAGTCATCATCGGGTTCGGCACTCCCGAGACTGCCGTCATTGATGCTGTGATTCGCGTCTTCAGATGACTCCATTCTTCACAATCTGACAAAATACAGAACCATACACGTGTTCATTGAGCTTAAACCGAGAACTCCCGCATTGTGTCGCCAAGGGAAGTCTGAAATTCATTCATTTAACTCAAAAACATACATACGCGTAACGGCCTAGCTTGACGCAATGCCTACATAAAAAGGTGTGTAGGGGGAGAAACTTTTTTGTTTAAATGACTACCAAATGCATGCAAACAAAAGTGTAGCTATAGCGTCACTTTGAGCCGACAAAGTACAGAAACATTTGATGGAAGACAAAAGGTTAACTAGGCATTCGTTCCGGCTGTTCACACGCTCGCAAAACGGACAGGACTGGGAAGTCATGTCTTCGAACTAACCGCATGGATGGCAAATTTTCGTCTTTAAATAAAGATGTAGATGGAAGGATGAGAGAGAGGGGAGCGAAACCATGTAGGCCATCTAAACCAATTTGTATGGACAATCAGCTCAATCGCTTTTTTCTTGAAATAATGTGCCGACTCGTAGTTGTCTTTTAAAGTGGCCATAACCATTATTTCAGCGTTTTTTGATCACCTTTTAAACTGAAATGCAAACACGGAAGAAGTCGTCCCAAAAAGTGTCTAATGTAACTTCATGCGCAAAAGACGCTGTGGAAATGGCCAATGAGGCGAATATTCAACATTCTGACACTGTCAACAAAAAATAAAGGAAAAGAACGTGAGGATCACATCTTTAAATGTAAAATATTTCCATTGCTACTACTAGTATTTTTAATGCGGACAGCTGTTTTCAAGAAATGTGAGAAAAAATATATTCGACGTTTTAATACGAACAGTTATGTCTTGAAGAAATACATATTCCGGCTAAACTGACGGAAGTAGCAGAGCCAAAACTTATGGCAGGAGAGTGGATGGTTACATAAAAACATGAATTTCTGTTATTTCCGTCTGTTTCTATCTTTTGTTTGTTAGACAGTATAGTGTCTTGAGACAGCCCTGACGGCCCATTGGGAGACGAACGGTCTGAGGGCCCTTGGCACAGATAAGTTTGTGGTCGTGTACAATGTTTTGTTGATTGAACATGTCACGGAGGCGCTCGTCGCGAAACTGCTTAGCACTTTGCGTCTAAAATGACATCAAGAAGCTATAGACCTCCCTCCATTCCATTGGTGGCCAGCCCAGGACAGGCAAATGAAACCTCAAATGCGGCGTGCAAAAAGAAGATGGCAAAAGAGACATGTCCGGCTCCGACCTTCTGGATAGCCTGAAGTAGTAGTCGCAACAAGCAAAATAACGACACGGCACAAAAGTTGGTCTTTATTTTTCCTACATCTTACAGCGTCTTTATACTGCCGAGCCGGTCCTGGATAAAATTGGTCTCGCGACACCGTGACCACTGTCGGGAAAAGAAAAATGGTGTCGTTGAAGCTGTCAGTCTGGACATCATCATGCGTGACACATATAAATTGTCAGAATCAACTGTCCTGTGGCCTGTATAACAATGCCAGCCGGCCAGCCAGACTAAAAAGTGTTATTTGTGGCACTCGCAAGACACTAGTCAATATTTAATTAACTTAAATAGTTTAATAAGCGCAACAATTATCGCCACTCCAAAGTTGCTCGCCCTCTCCATTATGAAATATGCTGCTGTAGTGTTGCAAAAAAGCAAACGAGACCGCCGACATGGTCACTAATAGGACGTCGGCCTTTGCCTTCGCGTCGGTATTAGCTGTTTTTAAAAGCTTGCGAAAACCGTTTTTTGTTTAAAAAAATGCTGGGAACACCGATGCATAAGCTGAGGGCCAGGAAGAGGAAATGAAGGTCGTACCGGGGAAACAGACCTTTCTTCGGTCTTTTATATTCTTTTTGATATTGAAGGTTCGCCATTCAAAGAATGCGTAAAGAGAAAATTTAGGAAAATAAAAATTTCGGCCACTATCCTAACATAGGGCTGGTCTGTCACCCTAGTAGGGTATATTTCCGCTCGGCAGCATGATTAGCCAGCGTATCTTTGGCAAAAGAGTGTTTTCCGCTGCAAGAATGCAAAGCAATGGGGCAAAACATACAAAAAGGACTGAGATTTGGGGTTTAATTTGGAGTGTTTAGACGGTTCTTTGGAAATACAATGTAAAATTGAAATTTTTTAAGCGAGTTTAACTTATGAGTTTGTATAGTAATGAAGAAGGTTAACATGTAAAAAAACGTTTTACATTAGACAATAAAAAGGATAAACTGGTCTGCAACCTAAATCTGTCGATTTTTTTAAACCATCGCTTTTGATGGTTCGCTCAGGTGGCTGTCATAGATAAGGAAACGCTCGAGGCTCGTGCACATTCCGCGCAAGCCCGAAGTAAAAAGACGGACGGAAGCGCAGAATTGGGTGACGAGCGTGCCGGCAAAATCTTGTCAAAAATCTGGAGCATTCTTTGCACGCGAAGACGAAGGTCGCGACCCCGAGACGTGAAGGCGAGAGTCAATTTCAGGCGTGTGGCACTTGATTAGTTGACGCAACAACCTGCCGTGCATTGAGTAACCTCTTCTCACAAACCTTCTGCTCCTCCTCTTCCTCACCCCCCTCGGGTTCGGTTTGGTTTGCTTCATTCTCCTGTGTCAGAAGTAGCTCAACCGACTAAAACGAACCAATGTGTGTGAACGACAAGGGCAGTATAACATGGACTGTCGTCGGCGTTGGCCTCGGGGACACCGTTCAGGCCCTCAGTCACCCACCACCTACTTCTATATTTTCATATCTTGAGAAGCGACTCGACGCTGCCGCACCTGGCGCTTCGACGCTCCATGCGTCTGCAAATGTCACGCAAATGCAACATGCCATTGTGGACTTCAGTTAGGAATTTATGAATTGAGTAGAGTATCAGAATAAGCATATTACGAAAAAAACGCTCCCATCAAAGTAACTGGAAAGATGACTACGTAATCATGCGACGGAATACACAAAACTTATGTGAAAAACAGTGAAAACAATATTTACATTAAGCCATAAAACGAACAATTTATCCTTAATTTTTCGTTATTATCTTTTTCACCTGGACTAAAAACTAAAAAAATCCATAAGCGGAAAGACTGTAAGTTCATTTTTTATAATCTGTTCATCCCCACAGGCTAGACTAAACCGTTAATTGGACAGGTGCGTTTTGTCGCGAAAGGTGACGAGGGCTAATTTTTTAACCTGGTTAAAAACGAATACAACCCATGAAAAAACAACGAGGATAATTGAAGTTCACAATAGCGTCCATCAAAGTTAAGTGAGTGAAGGGCACTTTTTGAAATAGTGCACTTACGAATAGACAAAATTGGAATGGAAATGTAGCGAACTTTTGAACGGTTATCGAGCATATTGCATAAAAAAGAGGACCTGTTTGGATGTTTTGCATTTTTCAAAGCACTAAAATATAAGGATATTACTTGTTTTTGAGTTTATAGCCATAAACTTAAATTTAAGTAGTTTATAAAAACTCAATAAGTAATCGGTCAAAACTGCCAGCGATACGTTTGGCAACAACCTGGACGTTTCTTGAAAAATAACACTTCGGCTAACGGGCTAACAATGAAACAGAAAAATAGGAAAAACATGTGCGCTGTCATGCGAGAAAAAAGGGAACTAGACAAATTCAAAACTGCGTAAATGCATGCCAACTTTCGGCGTACATTTTGGTTAAAATGAGCGAAAAGTTTTCAATATGTCCTTTTCCGTGGAAAATTTGCAGATGAAAAGTATCTTATGCCGTGAATGAAAGTGAAAAGCTATAAGGACATGGTATTTCCTGTTGGCCCCTCGGCACATGACAGATTCAATGACGACGGCTCTGTGCCATAACCGTCGTCACAACAGTACAAACAACACTGCTATCGCTGTTTTGGGCAGTGGACAGGCAAAAATTCTGTCATTGAAGTTTTTAGCTAATTGATAGTGTCCGCTACTGGGTTGATACTGCTGGGCACTACGACATGGGTAGAGTAATGTCACTAACGTGCAATTATTAATGTTTATTGTACCCTGGCTTTTCGGGAAAACCTGCTTTACCACTATTTAGGTGGGGCTATAAACTTCGTGATAGTTTGACCTTTTTAGATATTTATTTCGGTGAAAAGAAAGTTAATAATTGTTTGCAACAAAGGTCGATTGCACTTTTGGAATGTGTTGCAAATTGAATAAAAGTTTCAGAAATGTACTATGGAAAACTTTATCTTTTAATTATATTCTTATTGAAATGACCTTAATCACACAGACAATTGAGCGGTTACTATCGGACCCGGTATAACGCTCTGGCATTACAAAATAAAAAAACTGCAAACTTTTGAAATCGCAAAAAGTGAGATTGCATAGAAATACATCAAGTTCGGAGTTACTGGACAGAGAAAGTCCATCGGGTATTATAGTCTTAAAGTGAGTTACAAAAAATGTTCAAATTCAGGTGCCCGTGATGGGATTTCTGTTTAAAAAGTAAATGAAGGCAAGATGTGGTCTGTGAAAACAAAACTAAAGGTAGTTTTGCCCTTTTGAATCACTTAAATTTTGAAATTATCCAATAAGAATCTCAGCACCATCACGACGGGCCATCCTTTTGGCATATGGGATCACAATAGCGGCCAAACAGATATTCAGAACCACAGAAACAATAAACAAATTGCGCCAAGTGTTGTATTTATGCTCGCACGGCAAAGGACAGCTAAAGAGACAAGTTAATAACAGTAAACATAAACCATTTTTGAAAACATGAAAAAGCACGAACCTAAAGTGCGGAACCCAGCTAATCTTCTCACTGGACTCGGACTTAATACGTTCAACAAGCACAGAGACTACCGTCTTGACAATCTTCGGTGTGATTAATTCATCCTTTTCCATTAGATATGATTCTGAAACATTAATAATTAAAGTTTCCCAGGGTTGTTATAGGAAAAACATCGAAGAACGTACGGATACGTGCAGTAGACTGCTCGCGGACTTTTCCAAAATCTTCCGTGTAATGCTTATCATGACGGCGATGCCACTGATCGACATTGATCTGAACAGCTACATAATGCCGCATTTGGCCGAGGAGAAGTCGCTCAAAGAATTCAAGAGTTTTGTTCCAGCAAGTAAGACTGTCATCTTCGAAAGAGCAATGGGTCCTAAATATTATATATAGTGAATCAATAACTGTGCTTGACACAGACTGCATAGCATGTGCACATATAGAAAAAACAGAGTTGCGTCCAAAAACTTACGAGCAACCGCGGACGGTGGAGTTGTCGCCGGTTTCAAAGTTCTGCCCGGAGGCTACAGTAATGGCAGCGGCAATAACGCCAAAAGTTAAGTAATTTGCACGCATGCGGTTAGTTTTACGCACCCCGACTCCACGTTCAGGATGTCTTTGACGTCCACAGATGGAATGGGTACCAACCAGTGTATCGCTTTTATTGCTGGGACCCGGGCTAGCGACATCGTTGATGGGGTGTCTGCGATGCGCCGTTCACTGGTGAATCACTAAATGGAAGATGAGCAAAGGTCGTCTGGGATCGATTGATTGTATTTGTAAAAAGTGCTGCGGGCATTAGCTGGTTCGTTGCGTTAAACGATGTGCAAGTTGTGGCTTTGAAGGTGAAGTTAAGCGTTGTATATGCATCGATGTTTGCCCTACGGCGTTTTATCTTTCAATGACAGACATTTTATCATGATTAACACCTTCCAACATTACAAAAGTGCATTTCGACACTGCGATGAGTCTTTGTTTTTTATTTTGTAACAAATGTTTTTGATTAAACTAGTGCACGTTTTATATATATGGATGCCTTCAGGGCTTTACGCCAAATAAACTGACATTACCGCCAGGAGCAATTGGATGTAAATATAAGCAACCTTTCAAGTTGTATCTCAAAATGCATATATAAAAACTTTCTTTTCATCTAACACATGCTAAGACATGTTCCCCAGGCACCACCACAAGAACAACCATCATGCACTTGGTAAAATGTGCGCAAACCCGGCAACCTCCGTGCATCCGACCTCCGTCAGCGCCGATAGCCTCTTCCGAACGGCCGCCGCCATCGGTTCCGCATGCGCGTTACTGGTGCCTTCCATCGATGCTTTGGGCAGTTTGGCGTAGTTGATGTTGGCCACCGAAGACTCGTTACCCTTTCTTCCTTTTCGGAATGGAAGGAGTGTAATCAAAATTATAACTTCTATATTAGCGGTTTTGCTTCTCGTAACATTCTTCCTATCAACACAACTTGACATTGACCGGTACCCAGATGTTAGTCAACTACAAGAACTAGATGTCCAGTAAGATTATATATATAATATAATAAATATTGTAAAAACTAGTATTTTAGAGATATATCCACAACAACGGATCAACCATGGCGGAAATCATGGAAGTTCGGATTGCTTTCCCGAGCTGTAAGTGTCACAGAACGTATTTTGGCTGACATAAATGAAGAATTGGCGTTAATATCGACTCAACGGGAAGAAGCACAATCTATTTTTGAACATCTGAGTCACAGGCTTCCAAATTTACGTATGTTGATTGATAAAAAGGTGCACTACATTACTGTACTGTTGCAATTTTTAGAAGAACAAGTCAAAGAACTAGATGTCGTCGTCCGAAACCAAGAACTCAGACTTCGAGAGTACAATGATCTTCGAAATGTTCATTTACACCTTCCACATAAACCGCTTTTACCCCCAAAATCCTCGGGTATTATTGACGACGGTATTAGAAAATTCCAATTTTTCGACGACGCTATTGACTTTCGGTTTGTTATTCTAATACTTTGTTTTTAAAGATCGTAGTATTTTAGGCGTTGTTCAATTTCAAAGCAGTTTCAATTTTATCTCTATCCGTTGACGACCAAAGACCTAGTTGCAAATAATTTATACAATGAATTCCGGAAGAATGCGATGCGAACGGATAATCCAGATCTTGCTTGCATTTTTATTTATGTTGGCACATCATTGGACCGTCAAGAATTGATGTATTACGGTAAATATGGCCATAACCATGTAATTGTTAACGCCGGTGATGAAGAACTCAACTTGAATTTTACTGACGCAACTATAATTATGGCAGATATATACCATCAGAAGTATGTTGTTGTATTTTAAGTTAGATTTTTAAATAATATTTTTTAGATCATACAGACCAAATTACGATATGTCCGCATTCTTGCGAGTCCGACCATCAGATGCGCACGATTTTGAGGACATACCGCCATTGTTGCCGCACGATCGATCTTTACTAGTGTCATTTGAGTCAACTGTTAATGGGGTTACTATGGAAGAACGTGAAGCATTTGCTACTTTCGAAGCGTCTGCAAATCACTCAATGGATTCTGTTCACTTCAATATCGGTTGCATCGAGGATGCCACTAATAAGCTCGAACGATTTGGTCTTTGTTCAAACAAGACTGCTCGACGCGAAATTCTACAACAGTCAACGTTTGTGTTGATATTTCCCGAAATCAAATCCCAACAAAACCGACTGTATGAAGCGTTAAAGGCTGGTGCCATTCCAGTCGTGCTGTCAAAATCTGCGATTCTGCCGTTCAGCGATATGATCGATTGGAGAGACGCTGTGATTCAAATTCCAGCCGCGCGATTCTCCGAATTGCATTTCATTCTGCGATCATTTTCATTGCCTGATGTGTTAGAGCTTCGGAGAAAGGGCAGGCTGTTGTTTGAAAGCTACCTCGCAAATACGGAAGTCTTGGTGCAAACAGCATTATCAGTTTTACGATACCGCCTTCAACTCCCGGCGACGCTACCTGAAACAAAGCAAGCTACACCATTGTTCAGAGTTGAGAATTCCTTCCATGCTCCGATATTGACCAACATTACTAGACCGGATCCGGATGATGAGAAAACTGGACCGCTTGGACCTGCGGTTGCTTCAAAGACGTTTACCCACAACTTTACCGTATTTGGAATGGTAAGTTTTGCTTTTCTAGTTTCTACGATTTTGTGTAATGCAATGTTTTACAGTATGCTCACAAGATTTGGAACCAATACCCATTCTACACCGTCAAAACGCCTGAATTCTTCCTCGAAGACGCGATTCTTCCATCTGAGGCTGAGTTCTTCAATGAAACTAACTTGGGCATGCGTCCAATTGCACCAGGATCTGGAGATACGTTCAGTGAAGCATTGGGAGGAAACAGGCCGCAAGAACAGTTTACCAGTAAGTAATTTTTACTTTTATCACTTTCCCATTTTGCTTAACACTGTTATTTCAGTCGTCATCATCACCTATAATCGAGATGCCGTCCTCATGAGCATGCTAGAAAGTTTGAATAACACTCCTTTCTTAAACCGCATCATCGTCATCTGGAATAACCTCGATCGTGAACCACCTACATCATGGCCACGACTTAATGTTGATATCTATTTCGTCAAAGCAGAGAAAAACACGCTGAACAACCGTTTCTATCCTTACGATTTGATTGAAACTGAAGCTGTTTTGTCACTTGACGATGATATGGACTTGAAGCGCGCTGAAATCGTGTTTGCATTCCGGTCCTGGAGACAAGATAGGACAAAGATTGTCGGATTCCCTGCTCGCTATCATGCTAAATACGGTGATGGCATCTTTTACAATAGTAACCACACTTGCCAACACAGTATGATTTTGACCGGTGCTGCTTTTATTCATAAGGTTAGTTTCTCCTTCGAAAGTTTAAAAGTATCTTTTTATGGTATCTGTTTTTAGAGTTATCTATATGCGTACACTTATTATCTTCCAAAAGCTATCCACAATAGAGTTGACGAGGTGATGAACTGTGAAGACATTGCCATGAACTTCCTCGTTGCTCATCTCACTCGCCAACCCCCAATCAAAACCACTAGCAAGTGGACAATACGGTATGTTTAGCTATCTTGAAGTTGTTTTGAAACTCAAAGTTTATTTTCTAGATGCCCTAATTGCCCTGAAACGCTATCGAACGACGCCGACCATTTCAACGAACGACATGAATGTATAAGATATTTTACTAAAGTTTTCGGGTATAATCCACTTGTATTTTCTCAATACCGAGTGGATTCTGTTCTTTTCAAAACTCGGGTACCAGCTAATCATCAGAAGTGTTATCGATTCGTGTAGTTATGTAATTTTTGCTAGTTTTTTGTCAATATTGCCAACTTCCTCAACAACATAGTGTGCATTGCAACCTTTTTTTTCTAAATTTTTTATTAGTACTCAATAAACCAGGTAAAACTTATTTTGAGATCATTAAGATCGAATAATAAAACTGTTTTAACACAGTAAGACATACACAATTTATAAGGCCGCATTGTTTTCATATTCGAGAGTGTATCCGTCTTCTTCGATTAGAGGCCCTAAGACTGACATTTGAGTCGACTGGCCCATTGAGCTTGCCTATAAATGCAGATTGCTAGCTTGAAACGACTTTGGGTTATGGTTTTCTTCCGACTCACCCCGGCAGTGTTGCCGTTTTCAATGAAAGTTGCCGACGGCGATGATGCCATGGTGGAAGACCGAGAAAGGAAGCTTTGCCCGCTGATGCTTTGATTCATTTTGGCCCTGAAAGAATTGCTTTTGGTTTTACAAGTGCTTTACATTCACCTTTTCTGGTTGTAGCTGGGTTATACAACCCTCTTAGGCCTAATAAGATGACTCATCCACTTACCGTACAGTAGTGTCGTGCCAGATGTGCAGTTTATAGTAAAGAGCTCGCACTAAAACGAGTATCCAGAGAGTAAGCGGTATGCCCAGCACAATCGAAACAGTAGTTATGCTGACACTATTCCAAAAACTTGGACTGTCAACAGTTTGAACATCGATACACGTTTCATAGATGTTTCGTTTTTGACTGTTGATGTTGAAAACATAGAGTAAGCAAATGGTGTAATTCTGTAAACAATTTTTTTACCTCTTATGTATCATGACATAAAACAAATATGGACAAATCTCAGTTAGAACACTTCAAACACACTTACTTGAAGTGGTTTTAACCGCATCACATTATAACTGCGCCATGGATTGTGCAATGATAGACGGGTGTATCGACGTGTCACACCATCAGCATCCTGGACGGTCAAAAACGAGCTCACCCGAGTGTAATCGCAGATTTTAAGTGAATTGTTCCAGGAAACTGTGACAAAATAGGACCCGATTTCGACTGGCTCAATCTGGATTTCCGGGGTATCGATTGTTACATGGATTTCTTGGGATTTAGTCTGACCATTAGGCCCATGGGTCTCACAACGATAGACGCCCGCATCCTCAGGTAATACAGCATCGAATCTTAGCTGTTCACTTGTTGCAGCGATTCTAGCTGCGCTGTTATCAGTTGCAATTGACCCGTCTAAACTTCTCATTTGCCCTTCCTGCGCCGCTAAATCGGCCCTCATATCATTGTTGACGTGAAATGGCAGAAAAGCATAGCCCTTATCCTGGTTTAGGGCCCACGGAACCTGTAAATAAACAATCATGCTACCCTATTTGTCATCAAGTAGCTTAGGAAATTGAATTTACCTCAGATTGGTTTCCAACTACATGAGTGCCATTGGGAAATGTCCAAAAAATACTTGACGAAAACGTAGTGGACGCACAGTAAATTGAAAAACAAGATCCAAGGTTAGCCACGAGTGTGTTTCCAAAAGCCAAAAAAGGCTGCGTTGAGCACGAATTGGGAGACGAAGATGACGTTTTGCACGGGATAGAAGATTTATCGCTGATAATGTTGCCAAACTTTGTCAATTGTGGGGCAAAACAGTTACAATTGAACGGGTTTCCGGAGAGTTGAACAGCTTTAGTAATTTCAAAGAGCTTTGGGGCAAAGTTTGAGAGCGAGTTGTTGCGGAAGTCGATACTGTAATGATGGATGAGTTAGATAAATATCAAAAAAAGCGTTCAAAAAAAAACGAACTTGTCAAGTTGTGAGACATTGATGAAAGAATCAGGAGACACGTATGTCAGTTGAGGATTGTGGGCTACAGAGATGCGTTTTAGCTTTGGAACGCCGCTGAAAGCGCCGGCTTCGAGGAGTTTTAGATTTTGGCAGTGGTCGATTCGTAGTTCCTGGAAGTTGTCATTTTGAAAAAATCTTATCGGTAAAAAGACATACCTCCAAAGCAGGTAGCGAAATATCACCCGAAACAATCCTACCAAACGGATTCCCGCTCAAATTCAACATTTTAAGCCCAACAATTTGCTTCAAATCCAATCCAGGCAAACTTGTCATGTTATTATAACTCAAATCAAGCCTAGTCACTTGATTTAATGTCGAAAACGAATCATATTTAAAGTGTTGTATCCGATTATGACTCAAATTAATGGTTGATAACCGTTGCGCCGGATAAAAACTGCTGCTTTGAACAATAGCAATTTGGTTTCCACTCAAATCAAGTAGTTCCAAATTTGGCGTAAACCTCAGCATGTGCCCACTAATTACCGGCAAATAGTTATTACTTATGTAAAGCTCCCGTAGCTTAAACAACCGAAAGGCTTCCCAGTCAACGCTGAGTATTTTGTTTTCCTCCAGATGGATGACTTCCAAATTTGGAAACATTGAAAATGCATCGTGTGAGATAAGCTGTAAAGGAGAATTTATTTGTTTTTCTAATGTTCTGAAAAAAACAAATCGACTTGCCCCGAGGGAGTTATTTTTTAAGTTCAGATATGCCACATTACGCAGAGTAATTTGTAACGGATTTGCGAGTTCTGAGACGTTGTTACTCGATAGGTCCAAAAATCTGTAAATGAGAAAGTTGAATAATGAAAAATGTGTTTTAAATACAATAAAGCATCACCTTAAGGCAGGTAGCCGCGGCAGCAGGGGCAAATGTTCAAAGTCACTTTGAGTCAATGCGAACGTTTCCAAGTCATTGTGTCGATTATTTTCGCTGTCGTTTAGGGCTCCAAAAAGTAAATCGACTTCGTGCCGTCGTAGCTGGGAGCACTTTATAGACTTAATCTCTGTAAAATTGTCTGTCAGTAACTCAATGAAAGGAAAGAAGGAACGGCAAGTCTAACAAAACAAAAACTATTTACCGGATACGCATTTTTTCGCCTTCACAAGATCGTCAATCTCAAACGAATCTATCAAAACTATCGGAATAATCCATGTCAAACAGTAGTTTACAAAGCCTTTCATCTCGAATGTCGAGACATAACAACGTGCCGCCACAATAAGCAGGTAGTAAAAAGTGCCACGGGGCAAAAAACACGTGGAGCAGCAATATTACAGGTTGTAGACAATCATAATTGTCAGACTGAAAACTAATAAAAGACAATTTATTACACTGACAAGCCTTGACAAACTCGGCGGTGTACATTGTGGCTCTCGTAGCTGGCGGCTAATTTACGTATTTCGTATCCACTTAGATCCGAGTCGATAGAGTGGTAACTTAGTTTTTACGCGCATTCTATCAAACTTAATTTTCGCCATTTTTGCAAAATTGTTTTTTTTTGTGTATGAAGAGGAATGAATGTTGCGAAAGCGGCATAACTACAAAAAGTGAAAGGGGCATAAAAAGACGACATTTTCTATGGAAGAAGGGCTACTTTCAAGGCTCCATGGGACATAGTCATCTACAAAAAGACGATGATTATGCACATAAATCGCGCACAACCGGATGTCGACCGAGGGAACAGCATGGCGCATCTCCACCCCCTGCCAAAAAGTGATGAACGAAGTTTTGGTGGCGCTTCAGACGAGTTGGAAGCAACAAATTTGACAAATCGGTCAGTCGAGAGCCCCTGTAAGCTAGTCAAGCACGCAGTCCCACGGTGGTGGTGTCTATTGCAACGGCTTCGGACCCAACTGAGCATCTCCAAGGCCAAAAAAGCAACAAACACGGAAGGCATCAGGGCCTGGATGATGGGGAACTGTGCAAAAACACACTAATCTAAAGTAAATGCGGCTTTCTTTGAAAAAAGTGGACCCAAAAACTGGGGTTTGGCGTTATTTTTGTTCGAATAAATCTGACATGGAAGGCGGGGTGACATTGGGTTTAGTGAGACTGGTGTATTTCGTTTAAACTAAAAGGTTTTCCTGAGGCTAGGGGAGCCCTTTCAAGGGTATGAAACATGATGACAAGCAACCCCTGCCGATCCGATTTGACTTCAAGACCCACCAACGACCACCCGAATAAGCATGGTAGAGAGAATGCGCTAATCTGGCGTGTGTCAATTGCTCAAATGACACAAGAAGTCGGTGTTATTCGCCCTAGGGCGGACTCAAGGCCACTGGCTTTTCGAGGCGCGCAACCGCGAAGACGAGCGTTGAGCCGTGCCCTAATCGGGGTGGTAATGTTAATCTAATTGCGCAGAGCACTGTGTTTCCCGAGGAGACCTCGAAGGCCTCTTGACTCTTGCCTCAACGGCCACAATCAATCAAATGTCCATTGTTCTGCCCTCCAGGGTCGGCGTGTTTAGCTTAAAAATGCAACGCCTCGTTGTCCTTATCGGGTTTTGCTGTCATCTGAGTGTCACGACAGACCATGTCTTCCTAATGACCAAAAAGTAGGTCTTACAGTAAAAAAGTAGCGGAAATGACGATGATCAAGCTGGTTTCGCAGACGGCTTCCGGACCAGCAAGTTGCAACAATTTGCGGTAAGTGTGAAGTTGTTTCGCATCTTTAATATGTTTTTTTGTTCGCTCTAGACATCACTATTATAATAACCGTTAGAATAACGGGCGACAAGCGATTCAAATTGCAAAAATGAACAAGATAAAACATCGATGAAAAAGGATTGACGCATGCCGATTTGCATGGAATAAATGTGCACTTTTTAAGTGCAATAAATCGTGTTATTTGCGTAGCCCTCTTTACAAATAGAGGTCAGTAAGGAGGGAGAAACACTCAGTGCATCGTAATCAAGACTACCTCCTCCTGCCAGTTCGGTTTATTTCGTTCGATCGCGGATTTGACAGATCTCCTTGGTCGCTGATTACATCCTTTTCGCACAAAATCGAAAGTCATGGATTCCGAACCGACGATGGCCGGTTTAATTGCGTGTCCGTGCATTCAAGTGATCAAACGAGACATCCCACGCACTCCACGGGGTGCCGATGTTCCATCTCAGACACCTCTAATTTGCATATGTCGACTTGATCGACGACTTCAGATACCACGGTCATTTGAACCGCCAATTGAAGCGTATCTTCCGTCTGAACGCCCGTCGACGACAATCTACAAAAATCTGGACAGTGTCGGTGTTGCTTGTAATCAGTGGCTGTAGCTCGTCTTCCGTGAAGCAATATAGCGCCTCGAAGTCGGTGCAATTTACACTTTCTTCTTTTTTTCTCGTCAACCACGCCCCCGCAACGCCGTTTTTATCCGTCGATTGCCCAACTTATAACGTGATCGCGCTTGAAACCCACTTGAGAATAGTTGCCAGTACGCCTACAAACAAAGGATGAGGACGCTGTCCATATCGTTTCTTTGCTTTAACCAATTTGGTCGTGATGATTCCGTTTTTCCATAATGCACTTCAGACCGAAAGTGGAAATTATGATTGTTCCTGTCTTATCCGTGTGCTTTATGTCATCTGACGAACAAAACGACGCGCGTGTTAGAACTATGCTATGGACTTTGTCGCCACACAGCTGCAAAGAAAGTCGGCGCGGCGATCCTTCTAAAAAACGGCTTTCAGTGCTCCTATCCGCATAAAGGCCCCTCTCGAGAACGGGTCTCTGGAGACTTTTTGCACGACATTTCTCAACTTTGAGTCTGGCAACCACTGCCTTTGCCATCTCACTTCTACGGTTGTCACTATTTATGTTAGCTACACTGATATTGCAAGGTTAAATCAGCTCGAACAGTTAACTAAATGAATCCCACCACTATTATCACCCTTTTCGCGTTTTTCGTTCCACTGAAGTCCCAGAATCTGGTTGATCCAGGACCTCCGAGTATTTATCGCTGGATTGAGGAAAACGCGCATATTTGTAAGTCCTTTTATGAATGCCCTTTTTATCTTGTTGGCGACAACTTCGTTATGCTGTAATCCCATTTTAAGGCACAAGTGTGCCATCTGGCCGCGGAGATAGTCTGATCAACTTTTTGGTCGAAAGCGAGGGTGTCAAGTGTTCGTTGTGTCCGGAAATTAAGGGTCATGAAGTGCCAACAAGTGCATGTGCAGTGGAAACGACCTTTGACAATGTTGAAATTGGATGTTATCCGAGTTCGTTTAGCATTTTAATTGCAAATTAGACAAAAACAGTTTAATTTTAAGTTCCTGAATTATGTCTGCTCGAACTAAAGACAAGATATGCCGACTTTTTCTTCCCGGAAACCTTTTTCAATCCTGAAATTGAAAGTGTTTTCCTTGCCACGGCCGATCCTGACATTTTTGAGCATAACAATGTCGGTGGCGGTATTCTTACAACCACTACAGTACCCTTTACTACGACAACACCAATTTTCCAAGAAACTATGGTTTTGCCGCCTCGATCGAATAATAGTGTGACTGATATTAAGAAAGGAGTCAAAAGTGTGTCATCAAAGGCTTCAGGCAAGTCATTTTTGTATAATTAGTGAATTGCACCCGATGAGTCTGCAGCTAATTGCAAGTGCCTTGGCAGAACGTATAATTATTCTCATTTCTCGCGCAATTTCAGCAAACGTCGCTTCACTTGGCAGATCCGCAGTCAAGGAAAAGCCCACATCGCAGCCGGAGACTGTCATTGACCTCCCTAATCTACGAACGAAACCTGAAATCAAGATTCAGAAGCGGATAAAAGAAGTCACTCAAAAAGAAAAAAAGTGCCTTGATAAACATAAACTCTGCTGTTTCTGGGCTATGGCCGGTGAATGCAACTCTAATCCGTTCTGGATGCGCATGAATTGTCCCAAGACATGCGGAACATGCAATTGTTCAAGTTGGTCATTTCAATTAGCGCTTTAATGAGAATGCTTCCTTTTTGACGTCCTGTGAGACAGATAGAATTAATGCGCCGTGTCGAATCAAATTGGCACCCCGTTATAATAAGCATGGCTAGATTTTTTTGTTTCACAGACAGGTTTCAGTCAAGGAAGCGGATAAATGTGTTTCGACGGGAGTGAAGTGTCATCTAGCAACAACAACCACGACAACAACGACCACTACGACCACGCCGACGACCACAACAACGACAACTACGAAACCTCCGACGACTACGACGCCATGGACAACGATGGCGAGTACCAGAAAGCGGCCCTACGGTAAGGGCGTGCCGACTTTGAAACCGCCAAGCTATGAAAGTGGCATGCAACCTGTGTTGTGGCCAGTTCCGGCTAATCAGCTACGCAGGAAAACGACAACAACGGTAATTTTAACAATTAAAATTTAATTTTAAACTTAATTTTTAAGCCAATTCCAACAACAACCACAACAACAACAACGACGACCACTCCTGCCCCCACGACCACCACAACCCTTCCACCGACAACCACCACGGAAGACAACTGCAAAAACTATCACGATTTGTGCAACTTCTGGGCCGGTGTCGGTGAATGCACGAAAAACCCCTTCTGGATGCGGCCACATTGCCAACAAGCTTGCAACTCCTGTGGCGAAGAACTCGAAGATATCGGCAAACCGACAGAAACGCCGAACTGCAAGAATGAACACAAGTTATGTCCGTTTTGGACATTCGTGGGCGAGTGTTACAAGAATCCACGGTGGATGCAAAAGTATTGCAAGGCCAGTTGCAGGGTATGCTGAACTGACAAAGTAAAGATATGTATTTAATATTTTTGATATAAAGTGCAGAATTTAACGATTTATGTAATAAAAGGATCAGCTAGCGCATTCTTTGTATGTTTATACAATGTTTTTAAAAACAAATTTATTATTTGAGCAACAGCAAACCCATTATGTAACAAAAAAATAAAACTATCATTGAAACTATCAACAAAGTCAGGTAATATAAGAAGCTAAATTACTCATAAAGCGTGACAACCGCTTTGCCAAAAAATCCCGGTTTCTGACTGTCTTCAAAGGCTTGGTTGATATCTTCCAGCTTGTATTGATGAATTTTGATTCCGGAAAGGAAGTCGTCATCAAACAACTTGATAACCATATCCATTGCTTGCTTGATTTCGTTGCGATTGCGGCCACTCAGCCAGACTCCGCTGATAGAAGCATTGAGACGATGGAGATCAAGGAGATTGACCTTGGGGAAAACGCCCGATGAGAATCCAAGGCTAAGGTAATGACCGCCTTCTTTCAGACTGAAATTAACAGATTTTAAATTGACAGTGTTTGGTAAATACAAGTAACTGACCATTGCAATCCTTGATCAAAAACATTGCCGCCAACAGTGTCGATCACGAAGTCCACGCCCTTTCCGAAGGTCTTGTGTTTGACGTTACGGGCAAGCTCTCCATCAGTCCAGTTGAACGTTGAATTGACGTTGGCTTCTCTCAAGATGCTGAGCTTCTCTTCGGAGTCACTGGCACCAAAAACAAGGCCTTCAAACACGTTCTGGGCAAGGTCGAGGGCAGCATAGCCGACGGTTCCACGGGCAGATAAGACGAGGAAGGAGTTTCTGGAAGCACATTGTTCATTAGAAGTCAGATTCAGTAATGTATTTGCAAAAAGTAGAAGTTGAGGAATCCAACAAATAGACCCGCCCCCAGAAAAAGGTATTCCATTTATATATCCCAAAGGTCAAATACTCACCCCAGGTTCTCCATGACAAGTCGTTTCATGCCGACATACGCGAGACAGTACGCGCTGAGAGATGGGGTCACTTCGGCGTCAATGGAGAAGGGCAACTTGACGATAATATCTGTCTTCTCATCTGCGATGGTCCGCTGGCTGAATCCGCCGACGCCTCCGGTCTTGAAGACGACTACACGTTCACCTTCATTGAAATTCTTGACGTTCTTGCCTGCAGCGGCGATTGTTCCGATCACTTCGAACCCTGAAAGTTGAATTGAAAGATAAAATATATATAAAAACACCTTCAAATTGCACAAACGACACTCAGGTTTGCCGTTCGATGTAAACTTTCGAAAATCGTCTAAAACTCACCAGGAACAAATGGAACAACCGGCTTCAGATGGTACTCGCCCTTCAGCATCAAACCATCGGCATGGTTGACACCGGCAAACTCGGTCGAGATCAGAATCTCATGATCCCCCGGGTCTCTATGCTTCACATCTTGCACTTGCAATGGTGTTTTGTACTCGTTCAGAATAGCGCATCGATATGCTCGTGTGAAGGAAGTAAATATCGTGTGAGCACGACGGCATATGGGTTGCATTGGGACGGCAGACTGGCAAAATGGAAGAGATCTTTGGTCGCTTAATTGGCTTTGAAGTGATCTCTGAACAAGCGAATGTCTTTCGTGCAAAACAGCCTCATTGGCAAAGTGCGCGCAATCGGAAAGCTGGTCGTTTGGACTTTGGCGGGTGGTTTGCGTTGCCGCGGGCGATGCAATGCACGCCTATTTTGCACTGTTGAATTGTAGTACTGATGTCTCTTAATCTAAGTATTGTCATCAAGCGATTAGTATCCCCATGTATCAGTTGTGTTTAGGAAGTGTCTTCATCGAAGTCTGTCGAAGTCGATTGAACTTGATTACAAATGCTTCCTACATCTCCAGCTGTCACCAAACACAAATCTAAATGTACCCGATGTTTATTTCCATTCCTCCACGACCACTTTACAACCTCTATTAATAATAAAGTGCCAAAGGACACGCTCATTCCCTGATTCCGCCACGTGATTCCCCAAATGTGTTGTCTGCTAGGTACATTCGGGCAAAGGCGAAATTTGGTTCCGCCTTTGCCCTGCTATAGGCAACGTCCGCCTTGTCTGCGTATGTACTTTACATTCTTACGTTATTTCCATCCTCTCCGTGTTGTGATAATAAGCTCCATCCATCCATGCTCGTCGTATTTACTCTCAATTGGTCAGCCGCCAGCCAGCCAGCCGATTCACATTCAATGTCACCATTTTGCCGGCCTTGTGTGATCAATACACAAAATCGCTGTACTTGGTTATGCATTTATTTCGCCCTCCCGACACAGTTTAGTCGCGCACATTCATTTTTTCGCCCATCGCGACATTGCAAACAAACGTCATACCTACATCAACCAGTTGCCTACTTTAAAGCCAGACGTCTGTTTTATTCTTCCTTCGCTTTGTCAACTTTTGAGCGGATTCTAGCCGGCCAGCTTGGGTTTCTTTTTTTCGACAGTTCGTATTTCCGAAATTAGCTAACCCCATTACAGTTTTGTTGTTCAAATCACAAACAACAAGCTTTGAAGGACTCGCGAAAGCCTTATTTAACGAGGTTAAAAGGCCAGATGAAAGTACGCGCTATTTTCACCTTTAAATTAAATAGCACATATGTCTTGCCTTTGCCCTTCAACTAACACTGTCACACTACGACCTTGGCCCTTTCTCAGTAATATTAATCGGAAACAAACTGCTTAGTTTTTTGTTTTTTCCGTAAATGTCACCAGTGTTCAAGACACAGTCCGTTTGTGTGTTATCATTGCAAAGTTTCTGATTACAGTGTTCCTTTTTCTTTTTTTTGTCATGTGGGAGGTTTTTGAACAACTTATAGAAACGCCTTCCCATCCTTGCTGTCTGAGCTGTCGCTAGAATCCCATTTGACTTTCGATCTTCTTCACTACCTCGCCGACTTGCGTTCACTCGATTGATTAGCCAGTTAAACTCCATCCCATCGTTCCTCCTCCGTCGTGTTTGCTGTGTTTTGGTCTGTGTTTGCTCATAACGCTGACATAAGACACATTTCTTTTGCCTTCGTGTAGTTCAAAATGTTTATTTAAACACGTCTAAATAGTTTGATAGTTGAGCTTGACCGAGGTTGAAGTTCTTTTTGGTTTTATCTGTTCTACTTTTCTACTTTATCCCTTCCCTTTACTGTGTTTTGCAAAGCGGCGTGTGTTTTGTGTCACAATCGTGTTTTAATGCGGTTATTCTATTCCTTCTTTGTCGTTTCCACAAAAATTGCATTTCAGGCGTGCATTACACGTCCGTAAGCAGTGTCAGTGAGCCATGGCTGAAACTGCGGAGGCTGATTTACCCAAGGCTGAGAGCAGCACCGAGCCTGAACCCGAACCCGTGGCACTAACCCCTGAACCCGAACCCGTGGCACTAACCAAGGAGAAGCTGGCCGAGATCGAAGCCCACTTGTCTGCCATCCTCGACAATCCACCCGAAAATGTCCTTGATCCGATTAAGCGACTATGTGGCCTCGTCGACTCGTCACGTCCTCATACTCTCAGTACCCGTGTGCCATTAAAACGTTTTTGCGACATGTTGGAGGATGTTTACAATATGGCCCAAACATATGCAGAGGAAAACACAATTGACAAAGCATTTGTATTCTACTTGCGGTTTCTCGGGTTTGTCTTTTTCCATTGACTGGTCTTGCGTCTCTTACAATGGATTTTTTCAGCATTGCCGTCGAGGAACTTGGTAAACATGCGGACTACGAAAATCTGTCAGAGGAGTACAGACTCAAGTTTTGTAAATGCACTGTTATGGCTATCAACACGGCAGAGGAACTGAAGCGACAGATCAAAAAGAACTTTGACCTGGATGCGTTGCAGTATCGGGTGGCGTTGGAAGTTAGACAGGTTGGTCAATTTTGTTGATTACAGCCTTCTAATTTGGTTTTTTAAGCAGCTCCAACCCGAAGTTGAGCAGAAAGAAGAGCCATCCACACCCCCATTGATATTCGGCAACCTCAAATCCTACACTACCTGCGATCGCCAGACGTCGTATAACTTCCTATTCCAGCGCATCATCCTGCCTAACAATCTTCCCGAGCGCTTTTTATCACAAGCTGAAAAGGCTTCAGATGGCACCCCCTTTGGCCGTCTTTACGGAAAACTCGTATGTCTATCAGCTTTTATTTCATTATGTAGCCTAACAAAAAGCTTTATTACAGATCCGAAACAGCATCATCGTGTCCCACATCATCATGACCAATGGCGATGACGAGAAACTCGAAAAAGTTGAGAAGATTATCCCAGGGACTCCGACAGATGACGATGAACCCAGTGACCTCATTCTTATCGGTGGTATTTGTCATTCTTTGGACGATGCCCCGATGCAGGAGTTTATTTCTTTGTCTCTGTTAACCGAGATTGTGTGTATTATTGTCCCAAAAGAAGACAAAAGGTAAGTCCCTGCTACCTTGTTTTGTTTTCGTGATGACAATATCGACATTGTAGATGTTGCGTCATCCACCTGAGCAACCTGCCCCATCGTCGGAAGAATGGCCCTGCTTTTCCGGCTGAATTACTCCTCGGATGCTCGTCCTCGTCGTCTCTGTCTTCCCCACCGGAGGAGCCGAAAGAACAAAAGGAAGAAGAACCCACCACCTCTTCCCCGTCGTCCAGTGATAAGTCCGACCCTGACAGCCCGCCGGTACTTCACCATCGAAGCATGTGCAAGCATGTCCACATAACCCCAACCCTTAATGTGATCCAGATGCCGTCGCCACAGAGCACTGTTGAATCGGCCGAATCTGAAGACACGGAACCCCCGCCAAAAAAGCAGCCCAGACTAAGCAAATAAGTGCGGGCTTGATCTCGATACAAAATGGCATCTTGTTTTTAAATGGTTCAAATGTTGCGATATTATTGTCCAGTCGGTTTATACCTGTCAAATTTCATGTAAAATTTTACATTAATCCTACCCGTGCAGAAAAGAAATCAGGGTTAACCCTTAACTTTGTCAGTTGATTATGAATGTTACTTAGAATGCGATAAATGGTTAAAGTGCCAGATTTGCCAGTGAAATACATTTAGATTGAAAGTTCGGTTTGAAAGAGTGGGATATTGGGTTTTTCATGAACCAGGCTTATTGCCATTGCTTACCTTTGAGCGAGATGTGATTTGGAGATGGAAAAACGGAAAACAACGATGTTGACAAACACGTTTTGTTGTTCGACGTGCACTGTCATAGTTGTAATTCATGTGCTGTTATCTTTGACCTTTTTTGCGTTTTTCTGTCCGTTTTTGGAGTTTGTTTGAAAACTGTATGCAAAATTTTCAGGGTTGAACCACGGGTTGGCTTCTTTTCGCCCATTGTCATTCATTTTTAACTTTCCATCGGGAATCCAACAATGAAGCGCCGCTCGACCGAACCAATCGACCCCACCCGCGATACCGTACCCGCCAAACAGCCAGCCACTTCCTCGTATAATGTCGTCCGCAATGCTGACTATTACAAGATTGCTGTTGACTATGTTCCGGGTGAATTCGATTCCGGCACGTTTGATCAAGCCATAGCCGAGCTCAATGGCGGTGAACCTAATGACTACATGACCGATTCATCAGAGGAAGAAGAAGAAGCCCCCTCGTCGTCCAAAACCAAGCCAGTGCCCCGTGTCGGCATCGAAAGCAGTGCTCAGGCGTTGAAACATGTGGATCTCATCGAATCTGAGGATTATAGCCACTTTCGGGTCCGACCGATTCTCCTTCCGACAAAAGCCATTGATTATGTTTCTTCCGATGACGACGCTGATTTCATTCCGGTGCACAACCATGCCAACATGAAAGTGCCCACGGCGGAGACAAATCGCATAGCCCAGGAGCAGGCTGAAGGTCGTGAACAGTATCGGCAGACAATTTTGGGGGATTATTATGTGAGTTTGGTCTTTTTTAAGGTCATTCAAGCTTCATAAGTAACTGTTTCAGAAGAGAGTTGCGAACTTCATTAACGAGGTCAGCCAAGAACGTCCCTCAAAAGCATCGAAGCCATCAATGCTCATCTTCAATAAGACGCCAACTGCTCGTGAACTGAGAAGCCCTGGCGATTATCTCGACAAAGTCGAACGGAAGTACTTTTCGATTGCTTTGAAACAGTCCAAATCTCAGGAGTCCTTCGTGAAGGAAGTGTTTCGTCAACTGGTCCGTCTCGGGTATATCTGTCGGTTGGTCTTCCCGAATCCTGCTCACCTTCAAATGGTATGTCTTTCAAGTGCAGTTTTAACTGAATCTTATTGGTTTTTCAGACCCTCGAAATCATACTGATAGCCTTCCGAGGCCGATTCGAAGAACCAAGTCTCAAAGCCTTCTACAACAGAGCTATTTCGGACGGCGATGTTCTACCGTATGACAGTCTGCCGAAAGTAGTTCCTCCTTGCTGGATTGAGATTTGGGATGCTTCCAAGGCTGCCTTTGTCTGTAAGTTTTGGTTTTAGAAACGTTTATCTTTTATACAAATGTATATTTTAGGCTTCAATCCCCTTACCAGCAGTTACGATTCTCCAGATCAACTCCGAGGTCCCATCCGTTACCACTACAAAACAGTCCAATTCGTCTTGGCTGTCGACATGGATGGCGCAGTCTACGACGTCAGCCCTTTCTACATCATCACATATGCCGATCTCAAACTTCGAAAGCATCCAATCTCCAACAAAGTCTTTCGTTCATTCCTCCTTAAATCCGATTCCGATGCCAAACCGCTTCCACGTCCCGCCCAAGACCGTTCCATCCGCGTAGCAGACATCCTGCGTGAGATCAAATTCTACAAATCTCTGCCCAAGCCCAATTGTATCCGCTACATGTCAAATCACGCCTTGTATGTACTCGGCGACCGCTGTGGCGCCACCGAAGTCATCCATCCCGACGCCAAACCTCAAGGAGTCGTCAAAATCAAGGGTGTCGACATGAAATACTACTATCGTTGTGCCCTCACTCGAGTTGCGTCCGATTTTAACTGGCTAAAACGCGGCTACCGTGTCAAACCCGATCAGAAGCCAGCACGGATTTCCCGAAAACATCCCTGGTATCGTTCCGATCAAGTCGAATTGGCTACCTCGAAGCTTGATGAAGATGGTCACATCCCGCTGAATGAGCACAGCAATGTCTACGCTTTCCGGAAGTGGATGATTCCAGAAGGATGTGTCTTCATCAAAGCAAAGACCGAGAAACTTGGATTCAAAGCGCTGGATATGGAATTGCAATGCCCTCGGGCCATTGTTGGGTTTGAATTCAAGAAAACGAAGGCTTTTCCAACGTGAGTTTAGTTTAGCAATGGATTTGGTAATGAGTATATGGGTTTCAGTTTCGGTGGATTCATCATGCGGAAGCAAGACTACATCATCTTCTTTTCGAGTATCATCTGTGAGGCCTATGAAGCCCGTTTTGAAGAACCAGAGGCACCGAAAAAGAAACGCCAAAAGAAGGTTCGACAGGTTTTGCCCGGGTATTGCTAGCTGCACGGTTTAACTTTTTACTTACCATGTTTGTATTGTTTCGGGTTAACCGTATTAACTAATTCTTTTCTATGGCACCAATTTGTATTGTTTCATTGACTTTAACTAATTTTGCACTGATTTGTATTATTTCCTAGCCAGTGATTGCTTTAATATTGATATACCTGTGAATGGGTTCAATTTTTTAATAAACATAATCATAATTTAACTATGGAACAATAATTGTGTCATCAGTGTGTTTTGTAGACCTGATGGTCAATCGAACTCTCCTCCTACACCACGTGGAGTCTTCGGTGACGTTGACATTAGCCTTATCGTGGCGACAATGTTGCTGATTAGGTCCTTTTTCTTGCAGCGCGATCCACCCCCTCGTATGTTGATAGAGGTGGACAGTGATATCGCTACAGGTCGAGGGCACCGCCCAGGTCTAATAACTAAAGGTTATCGGCTGCTTTACCTGTGCACGATGGCCAAGTGCGTGCAGATAGCGACTATACGCGGCTTCTACCCAGAGTTGTTAGACATTCGGGCTTATTGAGCTCATTCTTAGATACTACCGTTCATTGGGATCGCTACTTTATCACATTCCAGTAGCCTAGACTAATATTGTTTCGTTTTAGGCCTGTAATGAACTTTCAAAGAATCAAGCAACCCGGCATCACGCTAGCCGTGCGTGTGCCGGTTTTGCGTTTCCAGAAACGAAAGATTGCCTATGCTGGACGTGACACTCCAACCCTCGGAATCCGACGTGAAACCATCAATGCCTGGGAGCGCCGAGCCCCTTTGGCACCGGTTCATGTTAAAAAGTTGACAAGGAGCGGCGTCAAAGTTCTGATTCAGCCGTCGAATCGACGCGCATTCCCAGTCATTGACTACATTGCCGCAGGGGCTATTGTCCAAGAAGATTTGTCTTCGGCACAGTTGATCATGTCTGTAAAGCAGGTCCCCGTTGAGCAACTCATTCCAAACAAAACTTATGCTTTCTTTTCGCATACTATCAAAGCTCAGAGTGATAACATGGAAATGTTGGACACTATTTTGAATAGGGTCAGTTGGGTCGTAGAGCACCCAGTGAACTTTGAATTCCAAATGCTTAATTAGCGGTTTTTAGAAAATCCGTCTCATCGACTATGAAAAAATTAACAATAACGATGGCAAACGCCTTGTAATGTTCGGAAAATGGGCTGGTTATGCCGGATTCATCAACATCCTGCACGGTCTCGGCTTGCGACTTCTAGCCCTTGGCCATCATACCCCGTTTCTGCACATTGCCCTTGCCCATAATTACCGTGACTCCCATATGGCCATCAATGCCGTTCGTGATTGCGGATATGAAATCGCACTAAACAGGATGCCGCGCTCGCTCGGGCCGCTTATCTTCGTGTTTACTGGTACAGGCAATGTATCACAAGGTGCGCAAGAGCTGTTTTCCCACTTCCCCCACGAATTCGTCGATCCTGTCACGTTGCCTAAGGTAGCCCGTAAAGGACGTAAGTCATGCTTGTTTACTTATCTATCAGCGCGTTGCGGTCATCAGACAAGTATCACATTTTAGAACTGAATAAAGTCTACGGATGCGTGGTTGGTCGCCAGGATCATATGATCCGTAAAGCAGGTGGCAAGTACGACCAGGAAGAATTCCAAGCGCACCCTGAGCGTTATGTTTCGAAATTTGCGTCAGAAATTGCACCATACGCTAATGTTATCTTGAATGGCGTTTATTGGGATGTGAACACACCGCGACTGATTACAGTTCCGGATGCGAAGCACCTATTGACCCCTACAGGCAATAAAAATCTCGATGTTGCTGGATGTCCGACATTGCCACATCGCCTTCTGGCTATTTGCGACATCTCGGCAGATCCAGGTGGATCTATCGAGTTCATGCGAGAATGCACGACCATCGACAAGCCGTTTAACATCTATGATGCCGATTTTAACAAAACTTCTGACAGTTTTGACAATCCATCGGGATGCCTGGTTTGCAGCATTGATAACATGCCGGCCCAGATGCCGATCGAGGCTACTGAGCAGTTTGGAAACCTGATCTATCCCTATGTCATTGATATGGTGAGTACACAGTTCATCAGTGCATTTGCACAGTGAGCGTGTTCTCGTTGATATCACGTTAACGCAATTATTTTTTATTTTTAGCTGAACTGCGGTACCGACCACGACATCAACAGGCTGCAATGTCGCGACGAAATTAAAAACGCGATTATCACTAGCGAGGGCGAGCTGACACCCAAGTTCAAGTACATTAATGATCTTCGGAACGAACAAAGGTAAGTCAACACTACCAAAGGTCAACAACATAATGACCATCGATTATGGGGCTTATCACATAGACGTTTTGAACATGGGTAGTCAATATTTGCTAATAACCTTGCTATATGATGAAATCTGACCTTTTTGTTGCAGACGATCTCACCACAAAGCTAAGGTCATGGCCGGCAACGAGAAGCAGGTGCTTCTGCTGGGCGCTGGCATGGTTTCTGATCCATTTGCGCACTACTTCTCTCTGCAGAAAAAGGTCAATTTGACGGTGGCGACGGATAGTCAGCGTGATGGACAGCGTCTTGCTGCGTTGGGTAACAACATCAATTCAGTGTTGTTGGACATTCAGAAGGACCCGGAACGATTGGGCGAACTTATTAGCAAACATGATTTGGTGGTTTCACTTTTGCCTTACACTTTCCACTCGGCTGTGGCTAAACTGTGCATTCAACACAAGACTAACATGGTTACAAGCAGTTATATCACACCTGAATTGCAAGCTTTGGATGATCTGTAAGAATATAACGTACAAAAACAGGGTTTTATACAGTTGGTTTTAGCGCTAAACAAGCCGAAGTTACAATCTTGAACGAATCCGGCCTAGACCCCGGCATCGACCACATGCTCGCGGCCGAAGCCTTCGACAGAATCCACGAACACGGCGGAAAAGTGAAGTCCTTCACGAGCTTCTGTGGCGGTCTTCCCGCCCCTGAGGCCAGCGACAATGCTCTGCGCTACAAGTTCAGCTGGAGCCCTAAGGGCATGCTTCTGGCCCTGCTGAACCCTGCCAAGTATTTGAAGGATGGGCGAGTTGTGAACGTAGCGGGTGGAGGCGGAGTCTTGGACGACATCTATCCGATCGATTTCATGCCTGGATTCAACCTTTTTGGATACCCTAACCGCGACTCTACTCAATACGCTTCGATTTACGGTATTCAGGGAGAGTGCACAACACTTTTGAGGGGAACGCTCCGTTATCAAGTAAGTTAAAGTTTAAAAAAATTGAAACAAACTAATGGTCTACTTCTAGGGCTTTGCCGAGGCTATTAAAGCTTTGAAATCTATCGGTTTGCTGTCATCCGAAAAGAAGGACTTCCTGAACCCCGTCCAGGGCCCCGATCTCACATGGAAACAGATCACCGCTTCTCTTGTCAACCAGCAGATGGACGTCTTCCCCGATCAACTGCGTAATGTCGTCGCTGAAAAGCTTGGCCGTGAAAAGGTCAAGGAACTGGCTGCTCTGAATGAGCTCGGCGTCTTCTCTGACCTCATCCCTGACCGCCAAGTCACCCCAATTGACACCATCGTGCCACATCTCGCCAAGCAATTCGCTTATGAAAAGAATGAACGCGATTTGGTCGTTTTGAACCACGACATCATCGCTCAACTCAGCAACAGCGCCAAAGAACGCCATCGCATTAGCCTTGTCGCCTATGGCGATGCTAACGGATACTCTGCCATGGCCCGAACTGTTGGGTACACATGTGCCATTTCAGCGCATATGGTTTTGAGTGGTAAGTTCATTCAATCCAAAACTGAAGGATTCAAATTGATAATTGAACTGTTTCAGGCGAGATTCAACGCAAGGGCATGATTAGGCCCATCTTCAAGGAAGTCTACCGCCCAGCCCTCCGCCGTCTGCAAGACTTCGGTATCACTGCCACGACTAAGGTCACTCCCATCAGTTAAATTGAAACAAAACTGAATAGGATCAAAATAGAATCCTTATTTTTACACTTTAATAAGTTATAATTGCAATTTTAGTCCTTACTTTCAAAATTTTAACTGTGATATTCAACCTTTTTGTTGTTATCCAAACCGTTTTAAGAAATTAAGTAATATATTCTCACAAATAAACATATGAAGTTTAAACAGACCCGATTAGCTTTCACCGATTAATGAATCAGCTTGATAAGACTTCTGAATATACAATTAAACGAAAAACAACGCAACGCGATACGCGGTCGTCACCACGACAAAGCTGAAAGTCATCACGATGGAGTCGATCAGCGCGGCCGTACCAGCATCAAGGACGAAGCCGCCATAGCGGACGAGACGTTCATCGATGCCGCCGGCAAGGAGGAAGTTGACAGCGTAGCCGTGTTTCGGGAACTTCTCGGACTGGGTGAGGCGGCACAGATGGTAGACGAGAATGACCGTCAGCCAGGTGGGGACGATGGTCGTGATGACGCCAGTGATGTTGAGCAGGGCAAAGACGGCGCCTGGAAAGACAAAAATTGTAAAATTATATATAAAAAAATGATCGATTATGACTCACCAATGATAGAAACAACTTGCAAATGAAACGCTTCAATCTTTTCAGCGTAGTTCGGAGGGACACAAGTGATTTCATCGTCGGCTTCAGAGACTCCAAAGAACTTCGAAACCTTGGTGTCATCAAAGGGGGCTTTGGTGGTGACTTCAGAGGCTTCGGCTGTGCTGGTGACGGTTTGATCCGAGACGGGGGAGCCACCTGTAAAGAGAGGCTTATCAAAAAAAACGTGACTTGGGGAAAGCCGACTTACCGGTGAAAAGAGACTGGATACGCGCTTCGCCATTGGCAAGAACACGCGCCTTGCGACGCTGGCGGCGCTCCATAGCGGAAAGAGATGAAACTTGTTCTATCGACGACATGATTCGACGATTCTGATGATTCAAAGCTTTCGTTGAACGTCAGCCTTGTTGACCGCGCAAATCGCTTGGAAGAGCTCTGGTCGTTCAGGACGTTTTGCCAAAGGGTCGAAAAAGGCGTTCAAAGCTCGAGAATATCGACAGCTTTGCACCTCCAAAACACCTCTGCCGTGGCACGAAACATCTTCATTTCCCATTCACGTCGCGACTAGGGCTTCATCTGACATGCCGTTGTGTCATCCGAACGTCGATTGCGTAATTCATCCGTTTTTGGGCGCTTTTTCTAACGCTTTTCCTTCAGGCCGTCACCACAAACATGGCCGACGTGATGGAGCCCGGGACGCTACGATCCAGCTGGATGGAAGCCGATTATCTCCTCCGTCAGGTCGAGGTTGGTGACAGACTCGAATTCCATCGACAGTTGCGTCCGGGGGTTTCGTACACGGTGAGTTTTATATATAAAGTCATCCTTTTCCATGTTCAATGTTAACTTTTTCAGCATTGGGCCATCTACATCGGCTTCATCGACGACGACTACTACGCCATACACTTGTCAACCGAATACAGCGACTTCGGCGACAAGAACGAAGAAATCCAGTCCAAAATCACCCTCCGAGGCTCATCGGCTCACGTTCGCTGCGATGCTGTCATGAAAATAGCCGACGACTGCAAGTGCCGCATCAACAACGACCTGGATCGGCATTGCCAGCCATTTCCGCCGCGTATAGTCGTCGAACGTGCCCTCATCCGTCTCGGCGAAACCGGCTACCGTCTCCTCAGCAACAACTGCGAGCATTTCGTCAATGAGATCCGATACGGAAGCAAGGAAAGCACGCAGGCTACGTTGATCCAATCCGTCGGACTTGGTGTTGTTGCCGGTGTCGCGACCTTATCAAGCGGTGTTGGAGTGGTCGCTGGTCTTGCCAGCTACGCCGTGCTATCCAACGTTTCGAAGATTCAACGGGCTTTGCCGAAGTTGGGTGGCCTGTTTGCGTCCCCAGAAGAACACTAACCATATTTCAAAATTCCATTTCATTCCATTCCATGACGAACTAATGTAAATACAACTAACTATCCTTGCTGGTATCCCCCCCCCCCTGCAATCAAAACTGTATATTCAATGATCTTGACTTTGCTATCACTTTCCAAAAGATTTTTCCCATTCCACTGACTAATTTCATATGTAAATTGTAAATACTGTACATTTTGACAATAAATAGATCGCAATTACGATAACTTTCATCGATAAGCATTAACTTTTTTAACTTTCAAAAAGCCTCATTTAACCCAAAAACTTAACTTTATTCCCTTTCCATTAAAAAACTCCAATCTCAAACTTTATCCACCCTCCGTCCCGACATTCAATTCTCCTTCCACTTCTTTCACATTGGCACTGCCATCTAACCCCGAAGTTAGATTTACATCTGACGCGATTCCATCCATGTATGTACATCTATGTTATTTTTGGTTTCTGTCATTGTTCGCAGATATAGCATACTCCCAAGTGGCCCTCGGTTATCACTAGAATCAATACAGTCGGCTTACGACTCAAATAGTGAAACTCTTGGCGGTTCTATGCCATCTTCAAACGCGTGACACGTCCTCGAAGCGAGTAAGTTCGCCTCAGGCCGGCGTTCGATGTAAAATATGGGTTGAACGAGAAACTGCGAAATACAATGGAAAAAAGAACCGAATGAACTTAAGTCAAGATTGCGCCTTTTGAAAAAAACGTCATGCTATTTGATTGAATTATGTTGGGTCGAACGGAACGGGGCTTCTTTTATCCAAAAGCCACCCCCGAAAACAATGGCTTTCTTTGTTTAGACTACTGTCATAGAAATATGTTTAAAAATGGCAGCGGAAGAACTTTGCTGTCATCTTGAAATAACATCTATCTCGATTTAGACTGAAGAATGCGACGTTCTCGAAGTGAGGGTGGATATGTTTTTGAGAAATTGCCGTGTTTTTTGGTGATTCAATCTGGGATTCTTCTTCTTTATGTTTGTCGCAGGATGGCTAACTTGTAAGAATTTCGGAACGGGCGACAACTGCGGCAATAAACACTGTCACAATAGAGGACAGAAAACAAAAGAGAAAAATGGATGTTTTGTGAAATGAACGCCACAGGAGGTATACTAGTTTTTCGACAAGTTGGTTTCTAGCCATTTTTATTTTACGTTTTCATTGAAAGCAGCTTTACAGATATAGTTAACGGAAAGAATTAAAAAACAACTTATAACAGGGTGAATTGGTAACACTGGGGTATCAACGGCAAGGGGGCATGGTGGGATCGGTTATTATGAACATACGCGGAATGCGTTAAGTAAATTCAGACGGGAGATGATCAATGAAAACATTGAAAGTGTATTGAAATTGTTTTGTGACTGATTAAAATAAAGCATAATGATGCTTTTTGAATAAAAGTGTAACAAATGATCGTTAAAATATAGTTAATTATAGCAAAAAGAGGCAAAAATATATAGCCATTTCAGGTCAAGATGATTAAACAAAGCCATAGCTCGATTATAAAACAGCAGGTATCGCAGAAATTTTGATTTTAATAAGTAGACATCCGCCGTTGCGGCTTCTTCGAGGTCACACCATTATTGCTTGAGCTACTACTCGATGCCAAACCGAGCCATTTCATAAACTTGGAGGCTCCATTCTTCTCGCCCTCACCCGGTTTGCCATAATCCTGCGATGGTGATCTCTGGGGCAGCTGAAATAATAAGACCCATGTCAAATGGCAGTAAAGATCGATCACAACCAATCAATCACAATGTTTTGGCAGGTAACTGACATGCATTCCATTGTAAATGAAAAACATGGCATGACTAATGTTAAAGCTGGACCAGCGAATCTATTCATGTTTACTTACTTCTATTTTATCCCGACTGCCGTGGTGGAAATCGTGATGATGGAGTTCCTGTCGTTCAGGTAGGGGAATAAGATGGCTGCTATAGGCTGTCGCATGGACTGAATGTCGCTGTTTCGGTTTGATTCCGGGATGTTGATGCAAATGCGAGTTAGGGTACAGGAGATGTGCTTCTGCTGTTGTGGCAGCGGCGTCTTCGCTGAAAACCCGGAAATGAAAGGTTGCTATTTTTAAATTTGATTAATGTTTAACATAAGGGTGGCACGGATCACTTATCCGAACACACCTGTGGTACGAAAATAGTTTTTCTGACCTCTAACATGTTAGCATTCTAAGGACACTATTAATCTTCATCAGACAGAACAAACTCACCTTGCGGCTTTCTGGATACGTTCACGTTGAAGTTCCAAGTTACGTTGCTTTTCCTTCTGCCGTTTTTCACGTTCCTTCTGTTCGGCTTTCTACAATATAACATTACATCAATTAATCACATGACACTGATTTATCTTGGCCAAAGTCACTTACTTGTTTTGTTCGAAGCGCTTGAGCACCGAGCATTTTGAATTATGTCTACAAGAATAGCAACTGCGAGGTCAATCGTGGCTGGTTGATGAGGAAAATAACTGTGAATAACAATCACGAATCTTCTGCAAATGCACGAGTTTACACTGAATATGAACTGCGGAAACGCATGCCTCTAAGCATCCAACACGCAATGGCACAGTATGAAAACTAGCACATTCAAAGTTGAAGTTAAAGTTAGGTTTGCAAAAAAGAACACTAAAAACATACAATGTATGCTTTTTAAGGCAATTTAAAATAATCACAAAAACGATGTGCTTTTCGACGAAAAAAGAAGAAGTGAAAAGTCCGTTTTGCGAACAAATCCTGCCAAGATATGCCAAAAAGGCGTGAGATGAGCGCGGCTTTTTGTTCAGAGCAAAAAAACGCAACTGCATAGCCCCTTGAGGAAATCCGCGATGCGGCGGGTGGCTGTTTCAGATGGCGGCTGGAGCTGCCGGCTCCCGGCGATGCCAAACAATAGGCAGTAGTCTATGGCGGAGGGAAAAAGGTCATGACTGGGCAAAAGTTATATGGAATGCCGTTCTATTCTGTTTTAATGGGACCATCTTTGGTTCTGAGTGATAAGCGGTCAGAGGGGAACATTTAGGTCCTGTCGATCAGGGGTCTAGGTTTGTTTTGCAGGGATAGCCATTGCAATTATATATTTTTACTATTTTATCAGACAGCATAAATCTTCAAATGTCAAAGAAAACATCAAAAATTAGATATGACAAATGAGTACGACATGTTTTTTTGAAATCTCAAATGTCTCAACGGATATAAATAGCAACTCCCAAAAACAAGACAAGACTAAAAACTTAAAAAGTTTATTTCCAGAGAGGAAATCTCGTCAACACAATGCCAAATCAAATTTCACGAAAAAGCAAAGAATCGTTTTCGTGTGTGTTGAGTTATCTTCGTCGCTGCAATGACAACATATAATGTGAAATGGGCCTAAATTTTCAACTGCCGACTCAATTTTTGCCCTTAATGTCGTCTGTCTAAAGTCACAGCGCGGCTATTCAAAGTGGCGGCGCCCCATCGAAAATGGATGATTGGCCAAGGCCGCCGTCAATCTTTCATCTCGGTCGTGTGCTTCATTGTGAGGACCAGTAATCAAATACTACGCCCGCCGCTTTTAACACCTGTTGTTGTCATCGGCCGATCCGCCGTGGATAGACAGCACCTTAAGCGTTGCAAGATATGCTTCATATGCTGGGAATAGTAACAGCCGTCCGTGGGGGTGTGAATTTGGGTGGCAGAAACGTCAAACATTGAAACGTTGAACTTTGGAAGTTAACAGGGTCTTTAGCCAATTTGCCTGTGTTTTTAATGACACATCATGAAGGTCATAAATAAATGACAAAACAAATGTTATAGCATGCTTAAAAAACATTCTTTTATAATGTCACAACAAAGTGATAGATGGGAGATAAAAGCTTATAACATTTCGATGCTCACTAACGTTATAATCGTTGCTCTTTTATATGTCACAATTCAAAAAACAGCCAAATTTAAACATCTTTGCAGATCAGATCATTGAATCCCGTAAGTGCAAAATTCCTGTTTTAACTTTTCAAGACGCAGTTCATCAAGTAAATTCAATTTCTGATATTCGGGATTGTCCATGTATTTTTGTCGTAACATGCTGTTGACGGCACTTGCTGCTTCCTCAGTGAAAACATTTTCGCTTTCGTCTAAATCCGTGTCATTGTCATCGTGTCCAGTTCCGTCTACATCCCATTGCCCGATATCATACGAAAGCTGTTGTACTGGGGGTGGACAAAAGCCGTTCCCATTTCCACGAGCTGCTTGATGACAAGAATGGAGAGTAGTTGTATCCACACTTCCACCTGCAAATAGTCCTTTTAAAACAATACAAAGTAAATTACTAATTGTTAAACCGTAAACGTTCAGTTTTTGAGTTGCGATGTTTGTGCTGCCACATAATAGACGCAATAATTGTACTTACCAAACTTGGTGGTGTTGCCTTTCTTGCCACGTCGACGGCAGGTCAAAAGAAGTGTGAACAAAGATATCAGTAACGCAATAACTACAATTGCGACGGTGTTTGTGGGAAAGTCTGTAAAAACTCGAATTGAAACTACAGTATAAAAAGTCTAGCAAAACCTGAGGTATACGGTGTTCGTAATGCAATGGCCGGCTCAGACTCAGGAAACGGGTAATGCACACTTCTAACTGTTACTTCCAGTTTTTCATTCAATGTCGTCGATTTCGATAAAAAGTCATCTTCAAACGGTAAGTATGTTTTCTTTGTTTCCGCCTAAAATTAGTTGTTTTTCGAAACGGTTCTTGATGTTTGGGAAAGTGTTAGGAAGTTAGAAACTCACTAATGTGACAAAAGGCTGATTCTCATTACGCCGGAAAGCAACCTTGTACGATTTCGCGTTTTCACTGGGTTTCCAATGTAACACATTAGTTGAGTCAAAAGTCAACGCTGTGGGAGGCGACGGTCTGCTGCACACTGTAAAAGGTACTTTGATTTTAGTGGGGTTAAATGGAGTTTGATTTCAATGAACTTGACAATAAATATTTATGGTTTGTTTTGTCTAGTTTGAATGAATGAGTGTTTCTTAAAACTGACCATTTTTAATTCCCATGGAACAAATTGTACTTCCTTTCACATTACTAGCTCGCAATTGAAAATCATGGAATGAAAAAGGTGTATCTGTTTCTACCGTAGTGAAAGTACTTTCCCCAAGATCAACCAAATTCCAGTCTGTAAGTGGCAGTCCTTGAATGTTTACTTGACGATGCTCCAAGGTAAACTTCGTCTGATGGCCACCATCATATCCAGGGTCAAACATAACTTGAAACCCTGTATCACCGTGACAGGTCACGTTACTCGATTTCGGGCATTCCGGGGGCGCATTCTAAAATACAAGAAAATAAAATTCAAACCGAGGTCAAAAAATTCAAAAACATATATAAAGTGCACCACCCACCTTCACAAACAATGTGACATCCTTGTGAATATTCGCCACCGCGTTTGCCAAAATGCACTTGTACACTCCGTGATCCTCGAATGACACATTTTTGATCTTGAGAACCCCTCCAGGACTGCGGACCTGCAAGAAAAAAGAAAGAAATATGTGAAAAATGTATCTGTGGTTTGTAAATGCACTTGATGCGTATTGCCTCAATGACTAATTATTGTTTACCATTTTATGAAGCCAGTATTGAACAGGCGGTGGATCTCCGAAGCCGCTGCACTCTAACTCGACGCTTTCACCGGCCTCAACAAAAGCCACAGGTGGCGGGTATTTAGAAAAATGCGGGGGTTCTATAAGGGGATTTGAGTTATAAGTCATAAATTAAACAAGCAAAACCAACCGGAAACCGTCACATGAATCTCAAACACAGTTGAACTACCAATCGCATTGAAGGCTTGACACGCGTAAATACCAGCATCAGCATGAGTAACATTGGTTATTGTGAATACGGGGGATGTCGATGGGACTAACGGGCGACCGTCTTTGATCCACTGCATGAAAGTGACGGGTGGATTCGATTCGACGTCACACTGTATTTCTGCGGAGTGATTTACAGCGAGACTGTAGTGCTTTTTATTGTATTTCTTCAATTTTGGTTTATCTAAAGTGGATTTGAATTAAAAATAGAGCTTTTTTTCCCACCAAAAATAAGTACATACATTGAACGTCAAGATACGCTCTCGATGACGCTGACGGGTAAATACCATTACTTGCTTCACATGTGTACCAACCGGAATCTGATGACGAAACTGTGCTGATTCCGAATTCGCCATTCTGTCAATGTTTTTATAGTGACGAATTTTTTAACTTTAAATAGTTTCAAAGTTACCTCAATGTGCGACCTCAATCCCAATTCAATGCTTGCTATAGGCAACTGATTTTTGAACCATTGATAAGTAATGTTTGTCGGATACCCAAAAGCGTCACAATGCCAGAAAACAGTTGAACCCTCGACCACAGTTTTGTTTGACAAATCTTTTCGCATGGTTACACTGTCTGAAATTTTGTGTTTTACAATTCAATTCTCATAACAAACAACACCCCCACAGTGAACCATTTCAAAACAAATTCATAAATTATTAGAAGTACCATTGTACTAAAGTTCCAAGAAACTAAACTACAAACCTGCGAGAAGAATGACCAAATTTTCATTAGCAGTTCCCTCAAAGTTGGTTGCATGACAGCTGTACACACCCTATAAAATGTTGTCATTTAATATTGAAGAAACAACAAACATCGAAGTATATGTGGTTTAACAATTAACCATGTTTCATGTTCCAAAAGCGTAGTTTTTATGAGATTTTTTGTTGAGGTCATCGGGAATGTGAAACATGAATATTTTGGTAGCTACATAAATAATCAAATAAAAGATCACATTTTTTGGAACGTTGCAAACATACCGTATTACTTGGTGATGCATTACTTATTTTCAAAGACGAACTTAGGCTTATTACTTTTCCATCCTGAAATTATGTTGCACATTAGTCATCCTTGACTTCAAAAAACCATAGAAGTCAACAATAGCCGTAAACAAAGACGTCTACAACTAAACAATATTCACCTTTGTCCAGACTATTTCGGGCACGGGAATGCCGTTTGCAGAACAATTAACAACCATAGTATCACCCTTTGTGATGAATAGTGTCTGGCCGGTTTTTGGATCTTGAATGGACGGTGACGCTAAAAAAAGGAAAATGTCATTCGGGGAGTTTGTTTCTGTTTTAAAGGTCGCAGTTTGCGTTTTCACTATAGAACAACACAATGTATACAACGTTTTTATCTCGTGGCTTACCGTATACATTCACCATTATCTGGGGGCCAAACTCGGGTGCCACTTTTGTTCCGCGAGCAAACTTTGTGACAGCACATTGATACGTTGCGTGATCAGTTTCTTCGATGTTGTGAAACGTTAGTCCCAATTTGTTCGCTTTTGCAAGACGTCCTAAAACCCAAGCTGTTGCGTGATCTTCCACAATTTGTACACGTTAACCTGTTCAAGGTCACTTTTTGCGCTCTATTTTGTTCTCAATTCATGGATGCGCTAATCAGAGCGATATCCGTTGTCAGGATTTCTCTGCGTTCGTTTTTGCGATAACGTGACTACCGGAGGACTGTTTTTTAACGTGACTTCGGCACGCCAAGAGGTCAAAACGAACAGGTTTGCAAATGATTTGCGTCGTGGAAATAGCGCCAATGCGTTTTTTGATCCGTCGTTTAAAAAAATGAGTGCACTCTTTTTCGAGAACATGCAAACTGCGTCATTATTGTATTTTAGTGTATCCATAATGCTATTTTTCGTAATTTGTTGATGCCAATAGAGATCAAATAAAAAGTCATCAGCCACTTCTTACATTCGCACCCATTCAGTGCACAGAATTGCATTGTAAAGTTGTCTATAAGTAGTACGATACGTACTTTTGTGTTGTCTTTTTCTAGAATTTTTTCATGTCAACCGACTGTCAGTATTTTTTCTCCCGATTGTTGCGTGAAACTGTTTCACTTTTTCGATTCTGGCTGACGGTCGTCATCGTTGTACTATTGACCGCAGTAGCAATGCGAGGGAAAACCTCATTTTAAAGAAAAACGTCAACTACCGTACCCTCGGAGCACAAACTAAACCTATTATTTTAAAAATAAAAACTATTTGACCTTAAAGTTGCATTATCAGATTAACTTAATGACCTGATATTATCGTTAAAAGCTTAATCTAATGTAATGTGAATGCATCACCAAATTCAGATGTTTGGTGACTATTTAAGCTACACAATAAGGTTATGTTATAGAGCAACACTTGTTTGCAGGTGCGGTTCATAGAGAACCGTTAGTTAATAAATAAACAACAACGACTGAAAATAGGAAAGAAAAAAAGGTCAACAACGATGCGGGAAGGACTGCCCAAACTAAACAAGACACCCATTTACGTCCGCATAGTTGTGTTGTCCTTTTGCGACGTCGGCGACGTTTTTCAAGAAGACTGCCGCCTGCAGCTTGTCATTTTTCGGACTACAGAAAAAGGATTTCTGCGTATTCATTTCGGAACCGAACCGGCAATGTTTTATGCAAAACCGTAGTTTCATGCCCTCAATTAAGTTTTTCTGGACTAGCCCAGACTAAAAAAATGCTTAGAATAGTGGAAGGATGATTGCGTCTAGAGAAAAACGTTTCCGCAGCTATTTTCATCGTGAATGCTAATCAACTCTCAGTGGAATCACACTTTTAAAGAGACTAGGAAGAACAAATCTAAATCGGAATTGTGTTGATAGTACAAAGCTCAATGAAACTATAAAAAGTTTGAATGGGTTGTCCCTAGAATTTGAACGTATGTACACTTTGGGCGCCTTTTTGTAATCGAAATGTGTTGATTGCGCTGTAACAACATGACTACTATTCCAGAGGTGTGACATCACAAATTCGAATCACGCAAAGATTGCAAGATCAATTAGGATCATGGCAAAAAAACAATCAAACCTTGTCCGATTGTACATGACAACTTCCTGTCTATATTTTTTCCTCGCATTTGCCTGAAAACAAAAGGCAGAAACACCTTCGAAACCGTCGCCACAGTGACCTCGATCGTGAGCCCTGATGCATGTGCATTATGACACATTCCCAGACGAACGGCCGTCTCCACCCATCTAGACATGTGTCAGTTGCAATCATCCATGATTTTCATTATACCTGTGCCGAAGGGGTCTTAAGTTGCATGTTCCGAGCTATCACTAATCCTCCTCCTTTTTTTAAGACATCTACATCGTGACCTACTACTCATTTGCCCCATTAATGTTGAACCTTTCAAAGTGTATGTAGTATTGTTTAGATTGCCCCTACCCTGGTTACACTTAAAAAAGGACAAAAAAAGATAGGCGGGGTCAATGGTGAGGCGTAGATCAACTCGACTGCCTACTTTTTTGCCCTTTCAAAAAAGTTGCATAAAAAGAAGTTGCATCCATCAGCCAGGGTGACTGACTCAACGTATGCTTGTCATTTTTACAGTTTTCTTGCTAATTTGCAGGCGTGGGATAATGCTAGTTATCAGTAGCGTGTGTAAGGGGCGGGGCTTTCCGCCCCTTGGGTGTTACAATAGAAGCCGTTATATAGAGCTCAGAAAGCGAATGCCATCGGAATCGTGAAGCACTTAAAAGCTTCCTGTGAGTGGTTTGCTTTCATACCTACTTCCACTCCAGGGGTACGATAGTACGATGGTCTTTGACCAAAAAAATGTCTGCCAGGGCCGTCCGCTAGTGTAGTGCGCGGCTGTACTTATATAGATTAGAGTGTCGGGTATCTTCAAAGCACAGCCATCATGCCGCAGCAATCAAGTCATTTTTTCGGCGTCTTGCCCGATGCGCCCCCCAAATGTCAATCGAGACACCGATAGATATTGCCTGACGACGGCCGCATAAGTTCAATCCTCATTGATTGATCATCCATGTGGCTGTATACTTTTGTCTTACCTACCGTTGTGGCCCCCTCCCCTGACCGGTAAACCTCAACCTCTTCTGCCACCTAGGTTTTGTACACAAAAATCACTCTTTAGTTTACAATCCCGTCTCTGTTTACAGATTGGGAATAGCCTCCTCAGCGAAAAGTGCAATTAGACGCTAGCACAACTTTTTTTCGCGCAAACATTAGTAGTCGCGGAAGGGCATCCCAGGTCAGTATGTCCTGCTTTCAGGACAGACGGTGGGAGATGTGCTTAATGGAAGTAAACGTGATGAATGGGGGATAGATGTTTTTCGGGTTTACAAAAACTTAAAGGGTTAAAAATCAGTTTTTTGAATAAATTTAAACTTAAACCGATGCGGTTGCCTTTTTTACCGTACAAAGTCGATAGTGTTTTTCAGCCTCGTAATGGTGAGCAAATTGTGCTCATACAATTAGCGGTCTTTAAACCCTTTAAAATAAGTGCGGAAAAATTCCCGATACCATGCGTGAATGATTATGTTTCGAGTTCAAGTCCGAGATCGTGGTAGCGTGTGCCCAAGGCTGGTTAACACCCTTTTTCGTTGTTTTTCAGAACAAGCGAAACGCCATTGTGTTTTGACGGGTTGAGTATCACCCATCGACATCGAACACGCCGACAGTCTTCGCCGTTACCTTGCCCACGTCGTCGCGATTTTCCTTCGCGCAGACTGCCCTCTCGCCTCGTTTTTCCCGCAAAACGGCTGTCGCCGCCGGTGTTACTCGTGTCATTGGCAGTGATCATCGAACTGGCTTCTCCTCCATCTCGTCCTACATTACCTCAATCGGCAGTAGTGTAGCCTCCAGAGGTCAAAACCATCGTGAAGTCACCCTCGATTAACCTCCTATTACCCTTCGCAATACCGTCTATCGGCAACCTTAATTGGATTCTGAACAGTAACCAGCGTCAACAACGACGCCGCTTTCATCATTGAGAAACGAGCACACAAGGCATTTGTCGGGTCATCCGCGTCAGCTGATAAAAACGGTTATTCAACCTAGATCCGGCGTGTGACTGTCATCCCAGATTGCTGATATCCGTTGTGACACTTATCCGAGCTAAATTTCATCCCATCAAGTTGACAAAAAACTGTACATCGCCAATCAAGATGTGCATCCCGACCGCGGTGAAGGCGCTTTTTTTCGCTTTCGTACTTCATGTCATCGATGCTACCGACGTCGACCAATGCTGCCGGAAGCATCAAATCCCCGACGTCTGCGCAAAACAGCTTTGCAACCCGAGCAACCCACCTGATGAGTTCAGTATTTACGAGATCTTTGACCGTCGCAATAACTGCTCAAAACATCTCAAAACAATTGCCCAATGCTTAGCCGATGGTCGCAATCACTCGCATTGTTGCACGACAACCTCAACTTTCATCGATGAAGGTGCGTGCTTCGGATTGTGCCAGGGTGATGGTCAGTTCGACGACCGTAACTGGAAGGCCTATCAGACCTGTCTGGCCATTAACTTGGCAGATATGTTTAAGTGCTTCATCAAGGGTTACGGTGACACTCCCTCGCCTCCTCAACACTTGGCTGCCAGAATCGACAAGCATGTTCATCTGTCCTGGAGCGAGCCTTTGGTTAACTTGAACGAAGTTGATCAGTATGAAGTCGTCTGTGTGGAAAATGATTCATCTACCAACTCATCTGAGAGAATCCCGACCGTCACCCGATCCATGAATGTCGTCATGCAGGACCTGCAGCCCGGAACAAAGTACTACTGCTACGTCGTCGCTGTTGCCAGTGACGGTAACCGGAAATCCTTGCCATCCGACAAGATTCACTTTCAAACAAACGGTGTCGCCCCAAAGATGTCCGCGCATAAAGATGTCGTTAGTGCACCACTTCGAGCATCAACCCTTCTCGCATGCCATTTCAGCATGGCCGGTGATGTTAAGAGGTTGACCCCTGTGTGGTACAAAAAAACAAATGAGCTCAAACAACTCCGTGGGCCCCGGTATAACATCACCTACTACAACTGGAATCATGGCCAGCCTCGGGAATACATTGCCATGCTTGAAATTTCTGAAGTTCAAAGCCGCGACTACGGCACTTATCAGTGCGAAATCTCTTACGACTCTTTCAAAGCCTCTGCTGAAGTCAAGCTCGTCGCGGCTGAACCCAGTGACCCCAGCAGCGTCCCTCCTGTCACCGTCTTCTCCTGCTGCGAGAATCAAGGCATCAGTAGCCACTGCATCTCTCTCTGTGGCTCCAGTGATCAGCGTCAGCTCCCGATCTTGAACCTGAACTGCGCCCCGGAAATCAACAAAGCTCTAACCTGCGCGATGCCTTCCATCGATGACAGTGCATGCTGCTTGAAGAAGCAACTCCCAAGCAAGTGCATGTACCTCTGCGACAACACCCTTCCAATTCTGAATGACACCCAGGAAATCTGTAAAGACAGCTACACCAGCATCACTGTCTGCCGCCATGAAGGCGCCCTAAAACGCCCAACAAATCCCAAGAACCTGAAGATCAGCGCTAGCGGTACCGTCACATGGGATGCCTCAGAGCGAGCTGAAGTTTATCATTTGTACTGGCGCCGACAGCATTCGTCAAACTGGACTTCCAAGAATGTTGACGCCACGAGCATGACCGTCAAAGGCGCCGATGAAGTTGTTGTTGTTGCAGTCAACCCGTACGGTCTCTCGGAGCCCTCGAAATTGACCCTGGTAAATGGCCGATGGCTCCGAAGTTAGATTAATCACTGGCTCCGTAGAAAATTACTCTCTAGAATCTGCTAACTTGTACTTTTCTCATAACGTAATAGCACCAAGTATCAATTTCTATTGTCCCTATCAGTGTTCGTCTTTGCTTTCACAAAAGTCTCAGGGTCAAATCAAAGAGCTTACTTTTCGGATGTTTCTAAATTAAATTAGCAGATACTGTTTTCAAGTTGTGAATGCAGTCATAAAGTAGTCAAGCCTCCTACGTCCCAAACCCAACGAAATCCCTACATATAGCTTTTAGTTGTTTCTAAATTTCTATTTTGTGTCTATCCATGTTGCAATTGACTATTTTCTGGGATGTCTCCACTAATCTACACATTCCATTCACCACACGGAGCTTCTTTAAGCATTATTTCTTTAAAAGTTGCAATAATATTATAAACAAGCATGGAAAAACACCAGCTTGAACAAAAACATCCTTTTCATCGCTCTCATTGTCCATAATTATGGGTTTTCAAGATAATTATAACTTATTGGCTATTGTAATGTATTTTTAATTTATCTAATGTAGACCGTTTTTGTAGTGAAATAAATAAGAATGAAAACAACATCTAATTCGACACAAGACAGACATAGCTGTCATGCAACAGGCGTGGGTTTTCACAACTTCCGACAAAGTGCACTTTAAAAAAGAGCACTAAACAGTTTAAAGAAGGTACATCTAACAAGATAAAAAAAAGTCCAATTTGAAACTAATTGAAACAAAGTATGCCCAAAAGGTGACCCCCTCGACTAATTTGTGCCTAATGCAATACGACACTATCACACGAAATCATGACGCCTGTAGGGACAGACATGCCCTTTATCGCTGCACTTTTTTGACTAGGTCAAGATCACTGTGCAACGAAACATGAACGTACAAACCCATCAACACGTTTTTGTGAGATCAAAAAGGCGTTTAAGTCTACATAGGTCAAGTGATGGATGCAAATAATCATTAGACTGTTTGAAAAAAGTGGTAGTAAGTGAATTTGTGAAAGTGACATACCTTGATATTCAGCTACAGTGTGGCCAGTAGAATCGCCATAAGCATTGTAAATGAGGACAGAGCCTTTACGCCATTCGAGTTCAAAGTTGTCGTTAATAGGTGTAGGTATGCCGCAGGGGATGGTTAACGGTTCGCCGGATTTGGCCCAGATTGTTTTTGTCATCTGAAATTTTGAAGAATATCGATAAAATGTGAAAATTATTGAAACAAGATACAGTTCTAGAAAAGTCAACAATAAACCCCGGAAGACAATGATTTGTCTGTCCACTTGAAAGGTCAACGACAGGCGGACGACTCGGCTAACTGACCAGGAGGGCACTTGAGGGCTTTCCCGAAAGCCCTGTCAGCTGGTAAAATTGCACGGCACACAGAAGCCCGAAGGTTCTGCGCGCGTTGTTCGCGGTCAGGCGTGCCAAACCGGTCACTGCCAACGGCGGCTGTGCAATGTCGCTTTCGGTCCGGCAACAATCAAGAATGAATGATGTTTGAGGCGACAGACAAGTCCCCTCGAAATTGCTCTTAAGGTGCACTTGGCAACATTTCTCCATTCATGCCAATCTCATTAAGAGGATGTTGTCGATTAATCTGACCTTTCGGCGTTTTTCAGAGTTGTAGGGTTGATGAAAGGTTTTTAAAAACAGCTTTCCATTCAAATGAAAATGGCGGCTGAATAGAAAATGAGTCGCAACCAATTTTCAAATTACAAGTCATTTAAATAATTACTATTTTCAGTCAAAAAGTTTGCATTGAAAAACATTGATGTTGAGATTGTTAATTTTCATTCATTAAAAACAAATTACCAAAAAAACAAACAACCCAGAGATCGAATTAGTCTAGGATAGATATAACAACTCTTTTACAAAAGTAAATCAATTTAACTGGCCGCATTGACAGCCTCCTTCTCATTGCCACCGTTATCAGCGGGCTTATCCTTCAAAGCCTCATGATCGCCCCCATTCTTCCCCTTGCGCGTCTTCTGGGCGAAGAAGGTCGTCCGATCAGCGGGTTCGATGTCGTTTTCCTTGGCGAATGAAACCAAGCAGCGTTTCATGGCGTAAGCGTCCTCGCCATCGGCATAGTACTTCTTCTCGGTGTCGTAGATGTCGAACTTGAGGGTATGCTTGTACAGACTGAAGGCAGCACGGTTTGAGACGCGGACATGCAACGAGACGAAGCGAGCGTTGTAGTTCTCGACCATGGCCCGAGCAGTGTGATCCATGAGCTTCTGAGCGAGACCGAGACGACGGTAGGTGCGTTTGACGGCGACGGAAGTGATATGGCCATGGGGCTCTTCTTCGGTTTCTTCTTCCATCTTGGCCAGGACGTAGCCGACTATGGTTCCCTATAAATTGCAAAATTAGATCAAATAAGGGAAAAAATATATATGAAAACAAACCTTGTTATCCTCAGCGACATAGCTCAGCAACGGCCACGAAAGAGCATGGTACATGTAGTATTTGAGCTGGTAGTTTTCGGGCAAGCAAAGCAGATTGCAAGCCTGGATCTTTTGGAGATCGGGGACGGTGGCGACACGGATGTTCATGGCGGACTGAAAATGGGTTTCGATAGCTTTCACTGGGATTAGAAACGAGGATCGGGACGCGGTGGAAGCACGCAACATAACATTAGAACTCGACAGATGATCGTAAAACTGACTTTTAGGCTTTTGCAAAAGAAAACAATGGATAAAAATGTAGTTTATATTTGAGAAAACGTGCAAGCTAAACTTTCACTTCCACTAAATTCCCAATAAAAACACTGTTAGTAGGCAGATTAAAGAGAAAAAAGCAGAAGTGATTGCTACTCATCACCGGCACAGAAATGTTGAAGAATATAACTATTTCGATTAACAATTAGAGCGTAAAACTCGAAAAGCTAACTTGTTCCTGACCGCCGGATAGAACAATGAAAGAACTTTGCAAAAAGAACATTTGTGGTTCTGCACACAACGCCAGAGCAAAATTGCAGGATCTCAACAAAGGATGAAAAAACTCAACTTTACAATACTTTTCAACACCCTCATAAGAAAATTGCTTTTCCCCAAATGTTGAAATTATAATAGTGTTAAAAAAAGTTTATTGAAAACAAAAAACAAAATCATTTTAAAAGAAACAAAACGACTACACGGTGGTCGACGGCGTACTTCTTCGTTGGTGGCGAGCTTGACTGAAAAATTTGCAATAAAAGCGATAAAAAATTCAAAACAAAAAAAACTTACATAGAGCAACGACGAACATCTTCCAAGGTGGTAGAACAAGACCTTTTTGGAGAAGGGAGGACGGCTTATCAAAGTTCTATGCAAGCGCCTTCCTTCTTGGGCATCTTGAGCACTGAATCGACGCACGGATCCGACTGAAGGGTCGAAAACGGTGATGGGCATCTCTCCCCGTCTTGATATGGATCGCGCCGCGAAACAGTAATTGAAGGGCCGTGCTGCTGACCGTCGGGAACCACCGTGAATTCGCCTTTTTCGATGTGCTGTAGTCGCAGGTGCCCTTGATGTAAAGTGTATTGAGGCCAACATTGGGAAGGAACAGTCGTCTCGGCGAAAAGGACGATGGCGAGGAGGACTAGGACCGTCATCATGCGTATGTTGACTGAATCTTTTCATCGTCGACCGCCGCCTTTTATACCCCTCCGGAGGGTCATGACGCGCCGGATGTCTAGCTATTTTCCCAGACTAGGCCAAGAAATTTGCATCAATTTTCTAGAATAACCTTTAAAAAACATGAAACGTCGGTCTTGTTAGAAAGTAACCGTTAGAATCAACGTTTTTTTAAAGTTGCATTATACTTATATGTTTTATTTAGTATATTTTATAATGTCCAATATTTAAATACCTCATCAATGCAAAAACTGTCATGTCACATTGAAAATTGCAAGTAAGTTACCGGTATTATTGTCATGATGGAGTAGATTTACGTGAAGGTGTCACCAAAGATTCAGTGGAATGAGCAAGCTTAGATGCTTTTCTAAAACTATTCGATAAAAATCCAAATTTTGTAGTTAAAATTCACCTTTTTCTAGGATTACTGTCGCTCGTTTGTTGCACTGGTGCCGTCATATTCGGAATTGGATACATAAACTGGTTGTAGTAAGCCAATTGGAATAGGAATTGGTTTTGTGGATCGTTCATCTGCAAATTATTTTAATTATGCAATCTGTAAATAAGATTAGTTTATCTTTTGATAACATACCACCGGAAATTGATCGTATTTCGGCACACTGTAGCACGCCGAATTCGATGACCCTGGAACCATCTGTGCCATTGGGGCCATCATTGCGTACGGATTTGCTGCCATTGTCATTCCGTAATTCGGTGGATTGTTTTGCAGTGCTTCATTGCCATACATTTCATCTATCGATAATGCATCATCATCACTTTCACTGTTCGGCGCCGGCAGATGCAAATCATTTCTCGCAAGCGTTTTTTTCAACGAAGCTGAAGCTATTTTTTTCCAACTTTCGTAATCGTACAATAACAAACAACGCACCAGAATATTTATTTCTGAACTTTTCAATCAACCTGGACAGCTTTGACAGTTCCATCAAATGTACTCTCAGCATGTAAATAATATTGAAGACCAAATCATTTACGTCTTTATCCTCGGCTTTCTTCCTGGCTGCGTCAGTCTTTGAGTCAATTTTTTCTATCAACTAAAAATAAACAAGAAATAATTAATTAGTCAGCTAATGCTTGATCCCAAGGTGCTCTTTTCATGTGGTCTTGCGAATTTTTTTCTCATGCTTCAAGCGGAAGGTGTCAATGATTCGTTCAAGCGTTCGGTTGATCCTCAGCCAAGATACCTCTGACACTTGACGTAAGGTAAATACGTATTGCAGACAATGATTCGATCCGGATATCGACAGTCACCGCGTGCGCACTGTCCAGAAACAGGTTCCAACAAAGGGCCGAGACTCAAGCCCTGAGGACATAAGTTAGGACAGGTGACGTTTAATTCTTGCGTGCAAACAACAAGTAAAAGTTTGTGACACAAAAATGTGCAAAGTGGTAGAAGCTTGAAAAAGCGTAATCTTGTGAGTGGGCAGTTTGTGTTATACTGTTGTATAGTGGATGTAGTGATGAGAAAAAAGTGAAGCTAAGGTGTGAAGTGGAGAATGTACAGTGCCGGCAAGATTGAGGTTTCAATGTGACTTTGGTGAAGTATAAGTTGCATGTATACATAAAAGACCGATTTTGTGAGAATAAAGTTAAACATGTTTGCTGTCTTCATTAGAATTCTATCGGGACTAATATCAGTAATCTATCGAACTTTGCAAACAATCTTAACTGTGGTTTGAAGTGTGCTATTGGATGCCAGATTTTGACAGGTATCAATATTATTGCTATTTTCATTCTTTTCCTCAGCCTTCTGTATTGACCATATCTCCTCCGGGCACAATCTCCTACACATCCCCCACTCTCGTCAAAGCAACGGACATTGCTAAAGAAAAACTCAAACAATGTCCCTCACTTCCCGCATCCATCCACACGCAGTGCGCGTAGCCACAGACATCCGGTTGAACCTTTTGCTCGAGGCGTTTTTTCTCCACCGATCATGTGTGCGTCTTCAAGCCCCACGGCCACGGTTGACACCTCCGAGCTCAGGCGCTGCCTCTTGACGGATCCAGCCCTGGCAACGACTACCGCTCCTCCTTTTAGACGGAGATTCTGCACCTCCTCATTTTCTCACACAATATCAATACCTCTACCGAGGACGGCCTGGTTGACCGAGAAGTAAGTAAGAGTAAAAGTCCTCCTTTCTTTTTAGAAAAACGAGGAAACCGCCTCTTGAATGAATCGGCCTTCATCTACGAGACCTCCTACGTCAACCTATATCAACGCCTTCTGAGTTCACATTTTGATTCATTCTCACACTCCCGAGAACCTAATCAACTCCGACAGGTTGGCACTAACTATGTTGGGGCTTTCCTTGCATCGTGTCATAAGCACATTGTTTTTCATCGCGGTAAGTGTCATTTCATTGAGCTTAAGCAAACTTTCGATCGGAAATGCGCGAAAAAACTTCAAGTGAGTGGGTCTCGATGGGGAAACTTTCATCTTTACCGCATCAATTTCAATCGTGCATGTTCCTTTCTATGATATGCATGGTCCCTTTCAAGGATTAGCTGTCAAGAAAAGTGGTATCCATGATGTCCTGCTTTGTCGGCCACTCGAGTTGAACAAGGGGAGGGGAAACCTGATGTGCGCACGGTACTAAGGCGCTTTTTGTCTGTTGTTATTCGTCAAACTTTCGATCCATGCTTTTATAATATGGAAAAGCTTTGTATTTTGCTTTCTTATACGGGTTTGATTTTGAAGAACATTGCCGGAAATGTGAGTTGGTTACTTTTTGGTTATAGGTTACGGTAGCGCGTTTACTATTGTATTTAAAAACAAAAATCGGTTAAATATGTTGAAAATAGTCTTCCTTAAGCTATGAAATGCGGCCATCAAGCAGCATAAAGTCCATAACTTGATGGTTATTTGTTTGCTCATCCATAGCTACCCCTAAAGCGATTTTCCCGGCGCAATATAACAAATGACCTGACGCGGTTCCCGGCTTGGCTTGCGCGATAAATAAATCCGACCCTCGTTCACTCCTATTTTTTGTGCTTTCGATAACTGTGGGGGCCAAGCCAATCTTTTGTCTTTCTTGGTGGCCACCGAATTAACTGATACAATAGTGGTATCGCCCCGTTGAACCAGATCGCGGAACATCAATGGTTTCATCGCGCATCCCTCGAAAAAAGTTTTCTCCCCTCTTTTGCAACTGATAGATATTTTGGGGTCATTTGGTGGTCATTCTTCACACCCATTGCATTCTTGAGCTGCTAACCTATATGCATGCATGGTTGTCCTGGAGGCTCGTTCGTTTTTCATAGCCACGGGCTCGCCTGGGGCACTAACTTTTATCGTATTCTTGTCAAACTGGTGTTTTTCCTTAGGTCAGCCGGTAGGTCAAGTTTCAAAAATGGTGTTAATCTTTAAGCTGACCGAAAAGTTCAAAATGAAAAATAGTGCAGTTGTGATTTTTTTGGACACGACTTTCTCACGGTTTTTGTTTTCTTCGTTACTGACAGTTTTTCCAGGGATACACTTATACCGATGCTCAAAATTGCTGCAGATTAATTGTGCAACATCCATCGACTGTATATTTGAACTTTCAAAGTGCCTATGCCCAGCCTCAGTCTCAAAACCGTGGATATCAGCAATCCTATCAACCCCAACAGCCACAGAGGTAAAATACTGCAGATTCGTTGAGCTTTGTTTACATTTCAACTTTTTAGAGTACCCGGGCAAAATTATAACCAAGCCTATCAAAACCCAGCTGTGCAATCATCTCAACAACGTCCAATTGTTAATTCTGGTTATACTTTCGTAAGTCCTCAAAATGGTGGAACAAACATTGTCTACGGACAGGATACCTATGCCAATGGAGTTGAAAACAAAGTATTCGGAGTTGCTCAAACTGGTGCTGTTAACTACTTAAACCCGTCAGCCCCCAATAGTGCCTACGCTGTTCCCGGAAGTATCCCCCAACGTGATCAGAATCAATCGACAGCTGCCGCAAACTCACAGGGCCAGACATATTACGTGTCTTCCACCTATGCCGGCAATCAGGCCTATCCATCGATGGTGCAAAACCCCAGCAACGTGGCACCAATTGGTGCGCAGCAGTCAGTTTCCGGAGGTGTTGGAGCTCCTGGATCGGCAGGTGGGCAATATGTTGAAAGTTCAACGCCCGGAAGTTCACCTCAATACGATCAAAGCAGTGCGGGCGCTTTTGGTGCAGCAGGTGTTTATGGTGTAAATCAACAAGGACAACAGTATCCGTATCAATCGACATCAAATCCGAGTAATCAACAACCTTCGATGGCTGGTGTTGGTGGTCAGGGACAGAACCAAGCTGCTTCTGGTGGAGTTATCTATGGCCAAGGAAATGCGCCTAATAATCAGCAGGGATTCAATGACGGTTCAGCGAGCACAATCTACCCATCTGGGGCTGGAAGTACTGCATACCCGTCAACGGGGGCCGGAAGCACTGGATATCCGTCGACAGCGACGCCGTATCAGAGCACTCCTTATGGAAGCACAGCCGGAACAACACCAGGCGGTACTACAGGGTACGGATCAACTATGGGTCAAGACTTCAGCGGTGCTACAACACCCCAGCCTGGAAACAATAACGGCGCAGTCTTTGTCGCTCCTGTTGGTGCTGGTGCTACTGGCGGAGCGGGAGCTGGAGCTGCATATGGCCAAGGTGGTCCACAATCAGCTCAATCTTCCGGCACTATTTACGGCCAAGGAAACCCTCCTCCCAACCAATCTGGCTACCCTGGAGATGAAGGACAATATTCCCAAGGATCGACTGTCCCTAACAGTGATTACCCGACGACAGCCAATTTCAACGATAACACTGGCTCGACCCCCTATGGCACGACCCCTGGCTTCCAATCGACTGAACCCCAACAATATGGCAGCACTGCCCAAGGCAGTTCTCCTGGCTACGAATTCTCAACTTTAGCCCCCAATACCCAATCCGGAATCAGCTCCGGTGCCGCAGCCGGAATTGGAGCTGCAGCCGGTGCTGGCGCAGCTATTGGTGCAGCCGGAGCGGCAGGAGCAGCGGCAACGCAACAAGGATTTAATGACGGTGCTAATGTAGCCACGACTGGTTACACTGGTCCGCCTTATCAGTTTTCGACTATTCATCCGAACACTAGCCCCTACGGAAACACGAACATGAACACTGGTAGCACTGTTGGTGGCACTACACCGCAACAAAGTACATCGGGAATGAGTACGGGTGGTACGACGCCTCAGGGTGATGCTGGTTTTTATGGAGCGTATGGTGGAAACGGAGCATCCCAAGGGCCTCAGGGCAGCACAGCCTATCCGAGCACTTATGGAAGTACACAAGGTCAGCCTGGAACCGCCGAAACAAGCGGAATGTACACAGGAAGTCCGACTCCTTACGGAAATGAAAACACTGGTTACGGCAGTAGCACTCCCGAAGGTTTCCAAGGAAGTACAATGGCGCCTCCAGGTTCATCCCAAAGCCCTAATCAGTTCACAGGTACATCGCAAGGCCCAAATCAGTTCACCGGGTCCACCGCTGGCAATTCGCCACAGTATGACCAATCAAGCCAAGGCACCACCGGTCAAGGTTTCACCGGCAGCCCGAGCCCTGATTACGGAAACCCAAGCATTCAACAAAACCCCAACGGACCCGGTTCCACAAGCCCGTACACAAGTCCAGGATTTACACCTAACTATGACGGTGAGCTAATTGTACTTTGTGAGCCTATCTAAACAATGCATTCCCATTCCAGATCAAAACCCAGGCAACGCGCCCGAAACAGCGCACCATCGTAATGCAGCAACAGTTTCAAGTTTAAGTAAGTTGTAAAAAAGGTGCTTCATTAATCCGACACACATTTTTTTCAGATTTGCTTATAACAGCACTTGTATGCATCGTATCAATGCATTTGTCAAGGTAGTACACACGTTCCTACATAGTAAGAATCGACACCCACCTCACTTTCGTCTACGAAAAACCTGCTCAAATTTTTGTTAGATTAAATTTAAAGATAGAACGGCAAAATTCCAATCAGAATCCAGAAAAAATTGTTAGTACCCATTATTGTTTTGCTTGCTTGTATGTGCATATCGAATCGGTGATGTTTGTGTGAAAAATGACAATGAACCCTATTGCATGTTTTGAGAACTTACTTGAAAAACGTCGTCGACATCGAAACATGATTGGTCAAGGGTGTACATAGCGGTTTCGCACTTTTTGCTAAGAAGCTGAAAGATATTAGGGTGGGGCTATGGTAGTGAAACAGCGGATATAAACGAACCTCAACAACGGGAAACAAAAAATGCCCCTCAATAAGTTTAGCTTCCGGACCCTTTTCACTCGCCATAATCAATCTGATCAACTGAAATAAACGAAAAAAGTTATGACAAGCTTTCGCTGTTCCGTGGGCCGTGGCGGCGACCGATCAAACAAATGCTCACATCAGCCAAGGAGCAATTAACAACCCTGAGAATAAGGACTATTAAAAACAGGCAATCTGTCTCCTTGTTCAAATGGCCATTATTCAGACGAGGCATCCTACTGTCTAACAAGAACACACCGACCTTGGGGGTGTTCATTTATCAATGGCCACTTTTTCATGTACCGAGGTGGCAGGTTTATATGTGGATATCACCATTGGGTACGTGTGTGTTCCTGTCAGATTGGTGATTGAAAGAAGAGCTGGGGTTGAATGAAAACCGTAAAATTGATAGAAAGGACAAATAAAACAAGGCCGTCATGCTCGAGAAAGCGGATAGCGCAACAAAACGGTTTTTGTTTGGAAACATATTGAAAGTTTGCAAAAAACAACTACACTTCAATCAAAAAAGACATAACTGTAACACCAAATAGATGTCAGTAGAAAAGTAAAGGGCAAAGACAAAAAATTGGCCCTGCAAGCCCATTAAGCAAAGACAGTATGCTGACTGAGGTAGCTTTTATCGTCAAGCCATAAGTCATACGGGGTGCAAAAAAGTCAATCGCATGAATACCGAACTGATGAGATGATGGCGCCTCACTGCTTTGCGGGTGTGCTTCTGATAGCGGGCGGCGATCTTCAAACGGCAGTGATATCAAGGCACACAGGTAGCATGGAACAAGAGCAAGCGCCGACAAAGTAAAGGTATCGAGTACAAAAACGGTGATCTTATTTTCATGAGAACACAAGACAAGGTAAGACGAAAAAAGGGGAAAGATACATAAAATCAACAATAAAACATTGTGGAACCAAAGAAAGTCATGACGACTTGTCAACCCGTCCTAATGTGTGACAACCGTTTTCTTGTATTAACGCTGATTTGTCAAATATGACAAGTTCGACCACCACAAGGTAATTTGTCAGCATCAACACATTGGGTAGCAGCTTTGCCGCGGGTCTTCTTACCTACGCGACCCGCAGTCTCGTTAAAGATTTGACGAATAGATTAGAACAGGCGCCACAAACCTATAAAACTTGTTGAGAACAGGAGAAGGGCTAATTTTGAGGAGTGAGCGAAAAGGAGTGCCGCGTAGCTCCTTTTGATGTTTTACGATTACTTGTGAACGATCATCTTCCTTCCGCCACCTCGTCAGTATGTGTGTCTTGTCGTCAAAAACGACCCTTCCATGAATTATGACTTTTCGCCAACGGTGAAAATGGCTACTGTCACTCCCACAGCTTTATCACGACGTCAAATGTGTCTGTAGATTGACCGAAATAAGTTATTAAAAGCTTACTGTGAAATTATACCAATTCTAAAAATGCATGCTGACGTCGAATAGCCAGGTCCGTAGCATGTCCAAATTTGACTCCCGATTTACACCTGCTTGAGTGACTTGGAGGTTTAATTACGGTGCCCCATAGGTAATCGCATATTAAATGAACTTGTAAGCGCTAATGTAAGTTGCGGAAGGCAGGGCAATCGCGAAAAATGGTTGCGCCATTTGGTCCGAACAGCACCGACGTCTCTCCCGTGGCGGAACTGTGGTCGGTGGGTGTCACTAACGGATTTTCAAGCTCCTTTCAATAAGGATGGCCACATGCTCAGACAAGACGAGCGATCGTGGTTCGGCTTTTGAGACTACTTGCGCATTCGTCGCTGCAAGGGAAGCGCAGATGGCGTTGGATGGTGGGACTCCAGGTGCAGTATCACTTCCAGGTGATGAACCCCAGAAACAGGCGTTGCCCATGCAGCCACCCGGGGGTCGTATTAGTAAGTTTTCCGGTGCTCAAGGGCAACAAGGTGTGGAAACCATCTTAGCTGAACCTCCACAGCTTTATGAAAGTATTGGTGCAGAGCCATTGGCTATTTCGAAGGTGTTTAATCCGTACACGAAAGTTTGTTTTTCCTTCTTTTCCCAAAAGTTTGTTATTAAAATCTATTTTAAACCCTTAAGGATCCCGAAAAACGTTCACTATCCTCAACTCCTATCCCCGATGATGACTCTGATAAGTTTGATTACGAAAGTTTCGACAGTGAAGCAATCCGTCTCTCACGTAGTCGCACATCCAACAAGGCCTCACACAGCGTCGAAAAACGGAATGCCAGAGAGCGAACTCGAGTTCACACTGTCAACCAGGCCTTCAATCACTTGAAGAATCATCTACCCAACCTCCGAGCTAATACAAAACGTGTCTCAAAGTTAAAGATCCTCCGAACAGCGATCGAATACATGAACGCCCTGCGAAACATGCTCCACACCAGTGGCGACCTCTCATTCCGTGAAAACTTACGACTTGCCTTGGAAAAACCGAAGTTCTCATCCACTTTTAGTGATGCTATGCCTGAAGGTTTGTTAAAACTTCTTTGGTAACTTTCTAAACGTTGTCTGTCTACAGCACTGAAACTACACCCGCCAACTGTCACCGATGACATGCGTGATCGCTTGCAAAACAGCCTCTACGCAGCCAATCAGAATCGCGTTCCATTTCTTGGAAGCAGTGTTGTTAGCCAGGCAAGCAACATTTCCGGATCCAACGCCCAAGTTGCCCTGTTCGGCGCAGGTGTTGAAGGATCTTCATCCGCAAGTACAGCAGCAGCATCCGCACTTCTCGGTCAAACTCTCGCTTCAAATGCAACAGGATCAAGTTTGATGCGGTTCCCTTATATGGATTCTTACGAAAGCCTCTACCCGATGACTGCACCATTCTACATACCACCACCTCCAACGGATAACACAAACTCCTTGACGATGAGCGCTGACGATGTGAATCTGCAATACCCGACTTCTGCTGCCGAACATGCGGGACAATTGGCTCTGTACTATTAGCTGATTAACTGACATTAACCCTGTTGACAAACCTACTCAAATCACAGCAATACTTGCTTCAAGTCTTCAAAAAATCCGTGTGACAAAGTTATCCATTACCAGAGTTTATCGTTTAGTCATATCGAAATGTATTTTTTAAAAACAAAACTGTTATATTATTTTAAAAATTTATGTTATTTTTTAAAGTTTAGAATAAAACACTCTAATATTATGCGTTAACTTACTTAAAAACCGCTTTACAACATCAGGGATACTATTATGGAAGTAACCTTCGTTGATTGAATATAAAACGCATATTTATTCTAACTGTCTATAAGTACTAATAATATAAAAGTTCTTTAGTTCATAAATATTTAATCAATTTTGTGGAACGTAATTAAAAAGGAAGTATCTCATAGAAGCCAAAATCTAAAAACGAACATTGCTGTCAAGTACGTCACAAGTTTTAAGAACTGTATTACCGTGTATTGTAGGTAAGTTGACCTTATTTACAGGTTTCCAAGTCTTGGAAACGGTTTGCATGTTTATGTCAAAAGGTGTTTTTGCTACGACACAACCAGTTGGTCGAATGACTAGTTTTTGCAAATGTCACGCGGGTTGAGTACGGTAGGGCACAACTGCTTGTGTAGAGAATGAGACGACGGATAACAGTTTCTATATGAACAAGTCAAAATAATTACAATCAATGAACTACTTTTTTGCATAACAAACTGTAAAAAAGAGTTCACTTAAAATAATTACAATTTAAAGTCTATTTGTATCATGTAACTACTAAATTTTTGGTCGAATCAACACTGCCAATGTGCTCGGATTTCTAGGAAGCAGATAAGATAAAGCCGTTAATGCGCCTTGTGCGTTTTCTCCGTCTTCTGATGTTGTTTTCAGTTTATCAGTCTGTTAAAGCAGGTATACCATATTTGTCAGTAGCCTTCTTCATCCACTTGCACGAGCTTCTGCATACGCAACTGTTCGTTCTTCTGCTCATTCTTCTTACGCTCGCGCACACTGTTCGCACAAAAAACCACCACAGCTTTACGGACTTTTTGAAGCCTGGCCATGTTCCGATGGAATTCACGGAAGTTTTTGCTGGCTTGGATCGTCTGCTGGAGAAACTCCGAATGACGCTGCCGATGGCGGCGTTCTGGCTCTCTTCTCTGTTGCCTCTCGAGATTATTGGTGATGCGTGGCTCACAATAGATGTGCTTTTTGTCTTGACCCGAACGGTAACGAATCCAATTGAAAATTTAAAACTGATAGAGAACAAAATTTGCATGGATAAATTACAAAAACATCCACGGGTGGTGGATGAGTATCCAATCAATATTGTGTGTCCGCAGTGACGTGGATTAGTATCCATAACGCTAGACCTCTGTTGCTTTCAGTTTCCAGGCGATTCTACGGCATAAGATGCCTCTGAATCCGCTCCACATTGCATCAGCTTTGTACATTTCGATCAACACGAACGACGAGAAAAGCGAGCCTGACGCTACCGGTCTTGGACGTTGCGTCCAGCGCGACAATGCACATCGAAACGCAAGCTATGCAAGCGTGTGTGCATTGTTCCTTTGGGCGCAGTTTCCAACGGGGTGTAGTGTCTTTTACCGCGCTGTCTTGCTCTGTCTGTCTGCGTGTCTCTCGCAGGCAGCAGCCAAAGGCAGAGGAAGCTTGCGCCCTGTCGAGCGCGTCGACTCGGTCGCTTGGGTGGCCCGCTCTCAACTGTGCTGCGTTTACCGCGTCTTTCTTTCGCTGTGTGCTCGCTCGCTGTGTCGCGACTCGCTGGCCGACCCGAATTCTATCTTTTCGCGTTTTTGCAAAACAGCCTTTCTCGTACCATGCTTTTCGAACGTCCCTGTGGCCTATTTGAACCGTTTTGCTTGACTTCTGCACTTTTAAAGATTGCCTATTCGTAAATTTGATCCATTTCATTTTTAATTTCGTCTAATCAATCAAAAACCGACCCCCACCCAAATCCTAATTAAATCGCGTCGTACCCCCATAATACCAACCAACACCCCCAGGCTAAAGAGGAACTTCCAGATAATGGAAACTCCCCCTGTTCCACCCGCGCCCACGAGCTACATGACGGTGCCGGCGCCATCACTGAACGGTGAATCGGCCCCGGCAAATCCGGCATTCAACCCAAATGGTCTCCCCGGCCAAGAAGTCCATATCGCCAAGGTCCAGAACACCATCACGGCCATGGAAGAGCAGAATATGACGAGTGATCCGCGGTTTCAAAGTTTGACCGAGCTGAAGGAACGGATACAAAGTAAGTTACATCGATCGATATATTTGTAGTAAATATTATATAATTGTATTATTTCCAGACGGAAACCCAATCCCAACCGATCCACCTGCCGCCGAAACACCTTCATCCTCCACCGACAAAGAGAAGGAAGGCGAGAAGGAGAACGATAGCAAAGAGAAAAAGGGCATGGATCCTCGTCTGATTCACCAATTCAAAGCCCAATTGGCTGCTTTCCGACATGCTCGGAACAACAGCAATATACCGGCACATCTGCTGTCCGATGCCACGGCCCAATTGCCAGTGAAGAAGCCAGCTAACGGAATGCCGATGCCATTTGAGGTCCCTGGCGAGGTTAACGGTGAAAAGATTCCCTACGATTTGGCGAAGCTGCACCAAATGATGATGATCAAATCGAATAAGCTGGCCCAGGCACATCCGCCACCGCCTTCGCTCGATTGGAATACGATTGCGAAGGAACGGGAGTTACGGTATGTCTACATTTGACTGCTACGTAGATATGTTCTATATTAAACTTTTACAGTATATCCGGCCGCATCGTTTCCCGAATCAAAGAACTCTCCGACCTACCCTACGAAATCCCACCTCATGTCCGAACCCGCGCTGAAATCGAACTTCGCGGACTGCGACTAATCAACGTCCAGGCTGCGGTGCGTCGTGTAGTGCTCCACGCTTTGACGACCAGTACTACTGTCGATCAGTCCCTCAATGCATTTGCTTATCGCCGCGTCAAGAAGCACAGTCTTCGTGAAGCTCGTATCACCGACCATCTCGAAAAGCAGCAGAAGATGGAGCAGGAGCGTCGTCGTCGCAATCGTCACTTGGAATTCCTCCAGCAGACGATCCAGGCGAGCAAGGACTTCCGTGAATTCCATCGGAACAATGCGGCCAAGCTTCAAAAAGTCCGTAAAGCTATGGCGCACTATCATGCTAACAGTGAGCGCGAGCGTAAGAAGAATGAGCAGAAGAATGAACAGTTGCGTATGCAGAAGCTCATGCAAGAGGATGAAGAGGGCTACCGTCAATTGCTCGATGAAAAGAAGGATAAGCGTCTGGTCTACTTGCTTCAACAGACTGATGAATACGTTGAAAGTTTGACTGGCCTGGTCAGACAGCATCAGAAGACTGAGAAGACTCGCAAGAAGCGTGAACGTCGGGAAGCGCGGGCGGCCGCTGGCGAAAGTGAGTTATCCTTATTGTCAAAGTTTTATTTTAAACAAAAGAATTGCGTTTCAGACGAAGACATCCCCATCGTCGTTCGCAACTGCGTCACCGGTGAAGTCCTAAAACCGGAAGAATCTCCCAAGGCGGACGAGCTCGACACATGGCTCGAGACTCACCCTGGCTTCGAAGTTGTCTCCCGCGATGCCGCATCAGATTCAGATTCCGAAGATGAGCGTGTCGAAGAAGAGGTCAAGAAACCAGAACCCGAGCCGGATGAGGCTCTTGATGATCTCGATGAAGAGGCCCGCAACAAGCGTATTATCGAGAAGGCCCGTAACGAGGAGGACGAATACGACCAGAAGACCCGCAAGCAGATGGAATCCTACTATGCCACTGCCCACAAGATCAAGGAAAAGGTCGTCAAACAACATTCGACCATGGGTGGCGGCGATCCCAACCTGCAGCTGAAGCCGTACCAAATCAAGGGTCTCGAATGGATGGTCTCGCTGTACAACAACAACTTGAACGGTATTCTCGCCGATGAAATGGGTCTTGGTAAGACCATTCAGACCGTTTCGCTGATTACCTATTTGATGGAAGTCAAGAAGATCAACGGCCCCTATCTCATCATTGTGCCGCTGTCTACCATCTCCAACTGGTCCCTCGAACTCGACAAGTGGGCCCCTAATGTCGTCACCATCGTCTACAAGGGCACGAAGGACGTCCGTCGACAGTTAGACTTCCAAGTCAAGAAGGGCGCGTTCAATGTGTTGCTGACCACCTACGATTACGTTTTGAAGGAGCGCGGTGTCCTCGGCAAGATCAAGTGGAAGTACATGATCATCGATGAGGGTCATCGCATGAAGAACCACAACTGCAAGCTGACTTTGACTTTAAACGCGTACTTCTCGGCCCAGCACCGTCTTCTCTTGACCGGTACCCCGCTCCAGAACAAGCTCCCAGAATTGTGGGCGCTGATGAACTTCTTGCTGCCGACCATCTTCTCGTCTTGTGGCACCTTCGAGCAATGGTTCAACGCTCCCTTCGCGACGACTGGCGAGAAGGTGGAGCTCAACGAGGAAGAAACCATGTTGATCATCCGTCGTCTCCACAAGGTCTTGCGTCCATTCTTGCTCCGCCGTCTGAAAAAGGAAGTCGAATCGCAGCTGCCCGAAAAGACTGAACAGGTCATCAAGTGTGACATGTCACCGCTGCAGAAGCTGATGTACCGTCACATGCAGAAGGGCTTGCTCCTCGATTCAAGCCGCAAGGAAGGTCGCGCTTTGACCAACACCATCATGCATCTGAAGAAGCTGTGCAACCATCCCTTCCTCTTCGACAACGTCGAAACTGATTGCAACAAGTTCTGGGACAAGGATGTCACCGGTTTGGAACTGATGCGTGTTGCCGGTAAATTCGAGTTGCTGGATCGGATCTTGCCGAAACTTCAGGCCACTGGGCATCGTGTCTTGCTCTTCTCTCAAATGACGGCCTTGATGACCATTTTGGAAGATTATTTGACCTGGAAAGGTATGTAATTTCTTCTGTTTATTGTTTTATGCTTTTCTATACGGTATCATTTCAGGTATGTTGTACCTCCGTCTCGATGGTACCACCAAACCCGATGAACGTGGCGAACTTCTCAAAAAGTACAATGCTCCTGACTCGCCGTACTTCCTTTTCATGCTCTCCACCCGTGCCGGTGGTCTCGGTCTCAATCTCCAAACAGCCGATACCGTCATCATCTTCGATTCCGATTGGAACCCCCATCAAGATGCGCAGGCTCAGGATCGTGCCCATCGTATCGGTCAGAAGAAGGAAGTCCGTGTCTTCCGTCTGATCACTGTGAACTCCGTCGAGGAGAAGATTCTTGCCGCTGCTCGCTACAAGTTGAACGTCGACGAGAAGGTCATCCAAGCCGGTAAATTCGATCAGCGCTCCACCGGAGCCGAACGTCGTCAGATGTTGGAGGCGTGTGTTTACCGCCGTGACGATGAAGACGACGAGAATGAAGTCCCCGATGATGAAGCCGTCAACAACATCATCGCGCGTGGTGACAATGAATTCGACATTTTCCAGCAGATGGACGCCGAACGACAAGCGAAGGAGGCCGCGGCCGGATTCGATCGACTTCTCCGTGAAGATGAGATTCCGGACACCATTATCCAGTCTTCGAAGAACTTTGAGGAAGCTGAGGAACATCGCAACGACACCCCTGTCCCAGTCGAATCGGACACACGTCGAACGAAGAAGCGGGTTGATTACTCGATTATTTCGGACCGTGAATTCCATAATCAGATTGGTGACCCTCTTTCTGATTCTGACGGTGAAGAGAAGGCAGCGCGACGCGCACGGAAGAGTGAAGGCTCGGCGAAGCGTGGCCGCAAGCGTCGTCCACGTGAGGAAGACGAAGATGACGATGAACCCTCATCGAGCCGGACTCCAGGCCGGAAGCGTCGACGTGAAGACCGTGACCCCACCCAAGACCATCTGAACACACTACTCGAAAAATTGATCGCCTACACTGGTAGTGATGGCAACCAGGTCTCCGAGGTGTTCATGCAGCTTCCAAGTCGACGTGACCTTCCGGAGTACTACACCCGCGTGGCAAGGCCGATTGACTTCATGAAGATTCGGAAGAATTTGAAGAATGGTCGCTACCACAATGTTGATGCGTTGAGTGCGGACATTGAGTTGCTCTGCCACAATGCACAGGTATGTGTTTACCTTTTTTGATAGAATTGGTCTAATTTGTCGATTTCAGGACTACAACCGCGACGATTCCGACATCTACCGCGACTCCAAGGTACTCCAAGCCGTCTGGAACAAACTGAAGGAAGTGAGAGCTGCCAGCAGTTCGAAGGAAGGAACCATGTCCCCAGCGACTGGTGGCGGCTCAGGCAGTGCGACGCCCCAGCCTGAGGCCGTTGAGTGAAATTGAAACTGAATCTAATTTATTTTATCCAACTTTTGTATGTATCACAAACATCATTTATTCCACTTTTGTCTCAACTGATCTGATGCTTTTTTGTAAACTTTTTTTTGTAAACGTTTTTTGTACTGCCTTGAATTCGGGAATTGGCGTGTTGCTTTATTTATTATCAATAAACATTGAAATTGAACTGAGTTTGTTTTCTAGCTTTCAGGGGGCATTATTGGTTATGAGCTGTGGTTCAGTAACTCATCAGAAGTTTCTACACGCTGTGTGCCCAAAACAGGTCCCACCACGAAAAAGAACGATGACAAAGGTTGCACATTTCTGTGCTGAAATCTGTCCCTCTCTTCCGTGTCCGCTCACGTCGGCCTTATTTTGCTAATCGTGCCCATGTTTTGACAACTTTACCCTTTCTAGACCTTCGCCCAATATGTCCGCCGCCGTTGCTGCTGAAAAAGCCCCCTTGAGCAAGACCGACAAGGCCGAGATCTTCAACGATCTCATCAATGCCCTTCACGATGACCGTCTCAGTGAAGCGAAGAAGTTGACAGTCGACCATCCGTGGATATTCACCCACGTTGACGAGAGTGGCCGTATGGCTGTTCACTGGGCAGCCAGTACCGGTCGTCTTGCCTTCCTGGAGTACCTTGCCAGCCAGAATCCCGCCATCCTCAACCATGCCGATGACAGCGGATGGCCTCTGCTCATGATCGCTGCCTCCGCTGGGCGTCTTGACATCGTCCGTTACATGTTGTCGAAGATTACCTGCGATGTGAATCATGCGTAAGTGGATTTCACTTTTTAGATTTGATATTTATATATAATTTCAACTTTTCAGTAACAAGGGTGGCCAGACTTCGCTCCACTATGCTGCTTCCAAGAATTTCGCTGATATCGTCAAACTTCTCATTGAAAACGGCGCCGAAGTCAATGTTCAAGACAAGTTCAAGGGTACGCCTCTGCATCGTGCAGCTTCCAAAGGCCAACAGGCAAGTGTAGCAGAGCTTCTCAAGGTGAAGAACATCCGCGTGGATATGTCCGACTACGAAGGGAACACAGCCCTTCATCTGGCTTGTGAGGCTAACAACGACTCCATCGCCATCATGCTCGCCAAGGCCGGGGCCAACGTCAAGTATGAAAATCGTGAAAAGAAGACGCCTATCGACTATTGCACCACCGCTGAACTCAAGCGTAAGCTCGAACAGTATGCTTGATTGGCCTCTGATCTCACTTTTATGTTCATACGCGGGGTATTGATGTGCTTTGTTTTATAAATATTTATTTGACTTGAACTGTTTCTCCCCAAACACCGACCTTGCCTCCTCTTCACCGACCTAACAAAGACACACCTTTTCACACTTTCTCGTCAGGTGTGACTTTCGCAACAAACGTGCCAAATTCGTTCAACGTGATTTCCAACCTCTCGCAATCATCATAAAACTTCTTTATATATAAAAATGCGTAAAAATGTACATTAAAAATCAAATTACCAGTTTCAAATCACTTATTAGCGACACAGTTTTCAGAACTTTCCGGCTTTGTAACCAAGAAAATCTGATCCCCGACTTCGATATGTTTGTCAAAGAATGTTTCAAAATCATCGATAATCGTCGGCTTGCTCAGTTTGGAATCAAAGTTGTAGAAAAGGCCATTTTGAAGTTGTAAGACAGCGAACTGAAAAACGTCAATCGTTATATATATTACAAAATATATATAAAAAAAAACGCTCACCCAATGTCGGCCTCGCGTGAGATACCCCCAAACTCCGCTTGTTGGCTTATTGAAGATATATCCATAAACATTTTCCGGCTTCACATTCTTGAACTTCCTAAAAGGGGAATCATCAAAACATCGATTGAAAATGGATATTGAAACTCACAGGCGGTTATCGAACCAAGTCACGGAGAGGTCCTTGGTAGCCAGCGCCGCCATGAGGATGTTCACATCATAGTTACCAAGACCAAACATGGACCTGTGGGCATTGAACCACTGTCTTTCATCCAAGCTGTAAACCGCATATTATATATCAATAACTCAAATTATATAAACTTACGACTCGCACAATGTATCCAAATCCTTCTTCGCGAAAGCTTTCTCTTGTAGCAAGTTGTTCAATGTATGGAGTAGACAAAGTTGCTTTTCCTGCTGCTCATGATACATATGGATGTCGCTGGATGTCGTATTTGGCATGTTAGATCGAATTAGGCGGAATGCGTGCCGGATTCGAGATGTGTTTTTGGTCGTGAAAACAACGATTGGTCGATGCAAGCACGCGCAAAATAAGACATTGCTTTTTCATTGCACGCAGATGGGGGCAGTAGGACCAGAATTGGGGACTTGTTCGCGTGTAAAAAAGATGTTCTGCAATAGTGTTCCTCCAGCATCGGTAGTATTATTACGGTTCAAGAAACAGCCTTATTTACACGCTTCTGATTATACAGGCTGTGCTAATCGCAAACGTCAAGGCCGCGACGAACGTTCGTCAACTCGATCCACATCAAAATGCCGACATGCGCCTCCATCGGCAATAGACCCGATTGCCTTCATCGATGCACCTTTTCGTTTTCGAGCTGTTTTGGAGCTTGGTTTTGCAGAGCCCAATTTTTGCTGTATTCCCGTCGACAAAGTCCGTAGCTGGCATAACCATAAGCTGGCCATAGTTGTACGACAACCATGTGCCGATGTGCATTATATCAGATGAGTGTGCTACAAATCGTAATTTTTTGATACCCTATCCATGCATTTTGTCGTACCTTCGTAGTCCAAAGCCTTTTTTTTGAAAACTTTTTAATAATCTTTTTTCACGCCGACCCCAGTGCCAACATGTGTGATGGCATTTTTGCGCCATCGTGTTAATCCCATGCGTTCACTTTGATCGCGCTCGTGCACGTTCGGAAACCGCTGACCGACAGGTTGCTATTACGCGTCAATATTGTTTCCTAAATGCAACTTGCTTGCAGGACTAGGCTGCATGAGCGAGCGAGCGAGCAAAAAGAGCAAAATACGTGCAAAACCGGAAGAAAAAAACGACCCCACGCACGTTTCGCAACTCCATACAGATCGCGAACGTTCGCTCGCGTCTCTTTTCCTCTTTTCGTTTTCAGTCGACTACTCCTGCCGTCATGGATCGCTCTCGCTCTCCTAGCTCTACCCGTTCTTCGCTCTCCAAGATGATGGACCACCCCGCCGTTGCCAAGTGTCCCAGCTGTGGCGTCAAGCTTGCCAAGGAGGTCACCACGTCGGCGATCGTTACCTGCCAGGTGTCTAAGATGATGTTGAAGGACCGTCTTGCCTCCAACTCTCCGCGCCGTATCTCCAAGGGCGTCATGGCAATGATCGCCGCGAAGGCGCGTGCCGAAGCCGGCTATTCCCGGTCTGACACTCACCACCCCGGCCATCTCTTCGGACAAATCCTCAGCATGCGTAGTAAGTCCTTTTTTATATATACTTTTGTGACGTTTAACATTCTCACACACTCGATCAATATTCAGCCCTCGTGAATGATCCTACGAAAGCCTCCCATGAGGAGCCTGCCATCCGTCAGCCCTGCATGACGAACAGCGGCCCCCAGCGCCCGGCCATCATCAAGTCGCCCGTCCAGGTTTCCAAGTTGGAGATGGCTGCCCAAAGTAAGTTCCTTTTTAAAAATTCCAACCCCAGATCTTGCAACGTGTCCTTTTCAGTCTGCGAGGATATCACCGCCGCCAAGGAGCTCAAGAAGGTCGATTAAGGTGCCATCGTCGACCACGTTCCAAGTTGTTATAGGTGATTAGCCTAGACTTTTTTTTATTGTTACAGTTGTTTATTACCACTGCCATTTGTTGTAGCGATTACATTATATGAAAAATATTTGATACAATACTTGCTTGGACGATTATGGGGACTGTGGATGGGGGAATGGTTGAAGGGGATTTTGCTACTTGTGTCAATGCCGTTTTGGTACCTTTGAATATCGTGCCAATGTGACTGGCCACACCTGTGTGATTTTCTCACAGTTTGGTTTAAACGGGACTGCTGTTCGCATAGTTGCAATTGTCGTCAAACTACAAAGATAATAGTCGCTCGGAACCGCGGATCAGTGAGAGGAGGATCTTGGTGACAATCCGTTACGTGTGCTGATGCCATTCTAGTCGAGTGGGTGTCGTGCCAATGTGTCTGGAATGCGCGTTTTGATTTCTCGCAGTTTTGAGACTGATGTGAGTGCGCGAAAGCCTCGCTCTTCGCACAACCGTCATCAAAATGAGCCAGCGATTGTTCATCAGGATCGCAGATAAGTGAAGAAAGAAGCTTTGTCACACGTGCCAATGCCATTCTGGTGCCGTTGAGTGTCCCACCAATGCGTGCCACTGTCACCTTTCAGTTTCCCGCACTCTTCAGTTTAACGCGAGCATCGCCATTCGCACACACATTGCACTAACAGTTTTTTTACCGTTAATGAGGGGTTGTGCGAATGTAGTGCTTTACACTAATTTTCAAATTTCATTTATTTTCTTTCCTTTGCGTTCTGTCCGCAACAAAGTGACTCAACCATTCCAAATTCAATTTATTTAACAAATATTGAAAGACTGTGAGTTATAACCACGTAAAGAAACACATGTATGTAACGGCATATCTCCATCAGTGCATTTTGCATTGCAAAATAACTGAACAGTATAGGTGTATATATATTTTCACGAATAATCATCAATGTACGCAGGTGTATGTCAAAAGGAAATGCCATGTTTGTGTTATAAATGAAAATAACCGGTATGCGCTTCTTGGTACAGCCTCGTTACACCGAAGACGCAGCTGTCTGTCTTTGGTATTATACAATCTTTGTCACTTTTTCATTTACACAGTAGTTAGTTGAGAATTGTTTGGATCCATGGGTCGGAAATAACCTCATCAACAGTGAGTCTATTTTCAACGTCGGGTGTCACCAAACGTAAAATGAGTTGTTTTGCTTCTGTAAATAGAACTTTTTGTTATGTAATCAGGCTATTTTGAGCATAATTAAGACTCACTTGACGACACACGGTGCCAATTGGGTAGGTCAAATGAAACATGGGCTTTCATGATGAGTCGAAATAGTTGTGACCTATCAGCGCTTCGGAACGGTGCGAACCCGACGAGCATTATGTGGAGCAAGATTCCGAGACTCCATACATCGACTTCAAGGCCGTAGCCTTCTTTAGACAGAATTTCTGGGGCGACATAAGTAGGTGTACCGCATATTCTATACAATGGTCCGGTCACCACGCAGGCGAGACCAAAGTCGGTTAGTTTCACACTGTATTCGTTGTTGAGGAGGATGTTTTCCGGTTTGATATCACGGTGAACCACATTCTTCGAGTGCAAATAGCTGATTGCGGAAGCTATTTGGTACACTATTTTTGCGGAGGCTTGCTCATTTAGTCGGCCAAACTTTTTGATCATCTCAAACAAATCTCCCTTCTGTAAAGTAATGAATGAATGAATAGCAGCATAACGTCACTGTACTCACAGAAGCAAATTCAAACACGAGGAAGTAGGAATTGGTGCATTCAAACGCATCCACTAATTTACAAATGTGGCGATGGTCGCAACGCTTTAGAATTGAAATTTCGTTCTCGACAAAATAGAGTTTGCCAAACATGCGGTTTTTGTCGATTTCCTTAAAAGTTTGAAGTTGTAATTGTTCTTTGTGAGCATCAAAGCATAAAGTTAGCTACCTTGACAGCATACTTGCGTGAACTCTCTTGACTACTGACGAGAAAAACGTCTGAGAAGTTCCCTTGTCCGATAAGCTTTCCAACCTCATAGAACTTGTGAAACGAGCTGCGGCTGGTCAGCTTACGGATTGAGTCGCAATGCTGAAAAGAGGTGAAAAGATGAAGCCCTTTGCAAAGCAATGTTATATTATCGACTTACAGTGTAAATCTTTTCATTCGCGTGCAACGAGTCATCTGCGCATAACATTTTGCTTTTTCTACGAAGGTCATTGTTGTTGTTTCGATCCAATGAGCAGCCACCGACTGAAAATGAGCTTGATGATTCCATGAACATGACTTGTGATTACATAAATCCGGTCTGTAATGGATGACAGGAACGACATTCAAAGTTTTGTATAGACAGACTGTCATTTTTGAAATTGATTTTTCCCATTAGTCAAAAAGCATTGTGCAATATTGTGTCTGAATAGCTAACGAACGTTCAAACCTTTGACCATTCGTTAATTATTAACGACACCTATTTTTGGTTAACAAGTTAAAATCGTACTGTGAGGTCAAACTTTTACTACCAATAACAACGTTTTTGAAATATTTAATCATGAAAACTGTACGAATCAACATGTTTTCCCGGTTCACTTGTTCATAAAGTGTTCGCATTTGAATATAAAAACGAATTTTAACCCTTTTGTTATGGGTGCATGATCGAAACAGACACAAAACATTTTAATCTGACAATTGGTCGCTTACGTTCGTTTTCAGCCAAGCATGCAGCTTTGCCTTGCCCCGAACAGTTTTAGATCGCAATAGCCAGAGGGACGACCCAAATAGACAACAGACAGCGTGGTCGTGGGAGTTTGCTGCGCATCCAAAAGTAGTTACTATCGAATTTCGTCAATAGTATAATTGATCAGGCCTTTATGGAGTGTGTAAACTGATCATACATACATGAATTTGCAATGCTTATTGAAATTGATACTGATGAGGTTAAAGTTGATCGATGTTTTTATGTTTTTGATATTAGTTTCATCAAGTTGAAGCATCACATCACTTTCCAAAACTTGACGAATTGCTTTTTGACTATAGCAGCAGTTTGGAACCCCAGAAATAGGTCTATACTACTTTGAAAAGCAAATGGAAACGGAAAATCATTTCCGGAGACTCGAAAACCGTTTGCAGACAAGGCAGCTGGGCCATAGGCAAAAATGTCAGCATGGCCACTGCATTGAGAGGCCATTGTTGGCACATGTACGACGAGAGTGACCAATGCGACTACCGTAAGGACATTTGGTATGCACATAAAAGGAAACACGTTACGTTTTATAAAAAAGATAGACAGACAAGTGTATTGAGGACATTTCAAACAAAACGAAACTATAGGAAAAACGTTTAAACGTTTAAAATTTAAACTATACAAACCTCGACGATGTGAAGCTCGACGTGAAGCCGGGGCGATGCTGGAGTTGCGACGGGATTTAGCGTGAACAATGTCCACCGGGATCATGGTTCGGGGGACGGCAGTGGCCGCCATGTTGATAGAAGTTGGGATTCTATTTGAAAAACTTCAGTGAAAACTTCGAAATGGCAGAAATCTAAAAAGGCATGGTGATGTAAGATGAACAAGTAGGTGCGACGATCAAAAGTGGAGCGAATGAAACAGAAGGATGGATAAAATAAAAGGGCCTCGAGAAAGCGCGCATATCTCCGTGGAGAAGAAACAAACGTAAAGGAGGGTAACCATATTTGAATGAGTGAAGAATGAACTGCCGAAGGATGGATACTTCAAAGCCGTTCTTCAATGCGTGCGCGGGATTGCACTTGTGTTGCCCTGAGGGAGTCCATCAGCTAGCAACCTAGACCATTTTGAAGCCTCGCCTGCGCAGACTGATCAGAATAGCATACGGTTCTGTTGTTGCATTTACGTGATCTGTTATAAACCGAGGAGATTGAAGCCTCAGGCAGCTGAAGCATCCATCCCACATGAAGAACGACCGAACATTCCCGCGACCGTTGTCCACTCCATCGTTCGCTTCGTTGATTTAAGTCAGCAGAAGGACACCCCCGGCGGCCACACTGTGATTGTGGTCTCTCCTCGCACGTCACTATTATTTCCATCCTCCCTCGCTCCGGTGCTGTCCACTCGGCTCCGCCTTCGAATTTTCGTTCAGTGTTCCTCGTTTGCATTGTTATCGGTCAGTCCCAACGTGTGTTTTCAAATAGAAAGGAAAGCATGCAGTCCTGAGGTGCCAATTTTGCCGTTTCAAGGGCTGCTAGCCCTCCAGCGGCACGCCCATTGCCATTGCCTCAGTTCGGCAAAAACTCAAACTACTACGAAATTGGTGAAAGCAAGCAAGGAAAGGAAGCAGAATGCCTGCGACCGACGACAAGTAACAACGTCCACCTCCACTTAGGGGTTGCCAGTGGTCACCATCGGGAGTTTCTCACCTGACTGACCACTGCCGCCCATGCCTTAGGGGGTTCCTGCCTTTTTGGTTGGCTGAACCACTTTCGAAACGACTAAACAATGTACTTCGTTATAAATGTATACGGTTTCGCAAAGGACCGAACCGCCGCCAAAACCCATTTGGATAGACTCCTGTTGCGCTAAACGGAGAAAGACAAACCGTACAGCGTTCTTGTTTTATTTGCAAATGAGTTATTCTCGGATCGACAGTCTCAGGGAAAGCACCTCTGCACCGAGTGAAATGCAAATAGTGTTCATGTAAGGGCTAATTATCTCGAAGAAAGGAGCTGCAGGCATCTGTTTTTGATTATTAGTGTGCGTCTACTTCATTTTACTCTCTTTTCAAATTGCAAATAAGATGTGTATTAATCATGCAAAGCACAGACATATGAAAAAAGGTGCTTTACTGCAAATGGAATGAAATAAGTTGACCGCCAGGCGCGACCCTTGCCTTTATTACGTGTTGCCATGGTAACATTGTACAAAGTAGAGCTCAAGTCTCATACACAAGCATTTCTTTCAAGCAGACTTTGCAGGTTTTCGTTGATTACTTGTTCATATTGGGAAGGAAATGGGGCGGGGGTTAAGTCCCGCACATTTATGACAGAAACTTGTCTGGGCATTGCATTTTAGTAGTAATATTTTACATTTAGAAAGCCAAGCTAAACCGTGAAGGTCATATTTTGGTTTACACTTGGTAGTAGACAATTACATTTCAGAGGAACAGTTCATAATTTTATGTTACTTCCGTGCAAATAATGCAGCGCGTCCTCATAATTAGGGGTATGGGCCTCAGGGTATACGGCTTCCCGCTAGCGTCGGTATTTTGTCGGGCGACTATTATTAGCTCTCTTCCTTCAAAGTCCGCTAACCACTCTTTTCAGTTAGCCGGGCCGTTTAGGGAATCATGACGGACGGCGACATCGTTGCGGTTTGGAATGTTCCAATGAGCAACCAAACTTACAAAATCGAGTTTGAACACGGCACAACGTCTGGAAAACGTGTCGTTCGCGTCAACGGCAAAGTAATTTAATTTTTTTCTTGCTCATCTCATTTTATTGCGCGATAATAGCCATTGATACATGGCGGATTTGTTTCAGGAGATTGTCCGCCATGACTGGATGTTCAAACTGGTCGGTCGCGAAGTCTTTGAAATTAACAAGAAAAAGTGCGTGATCAGCGTGGATGCCATCGGCATCTTCGCCTACGAGTACACCCTCACCGTCGACGGCAAAGCGTATGAAAAGTTCCAAGAGCAACAGAAAAAGGCACTCCAAGTCTGGAACGCCATGATCGACGGCGATGAAACCCGAATCTGTCTAGGTCAGTTTTTGGTGTTATGGTGAACCTCTTGATTTGTCGGATTAAAAAAGTGACGCTTCTCACGTTTCAGAGAAAGACACGATGGATGTTTGGGTCAATGGTTCGAAAGTCAATACCACCGTGAGTGAAATCTAACCCATATTGTTTAAGAAATTGCTTGCACAAAGTCTATTTACAGGGCGAGTTTGTCGATGAAGGAACACGGACACACTTTGAAGTCGGCAAATCTGTCTGTTTCATCGAATCCGAGAGCAGTGGCAAACGCAAAGTCGGCTTGATGCACAAGTTGCTGGTTAATGGGAAAGAAATTGAAGAGATGCAAATGTAACTGCGATCCCAGTTTGGCTAGATTTACCAAACCAATGCCATAATAACAACAAACTAGTCATTCGGTCTTTGATATTTTTTAATCACCTGTTGTAACATAAATTTTATGAGCTTGAAAAACGTTTATCGACTCTTTTTTGCATACAATGACATTCAAAGTTAAATAGAACAAATAATTTTAAAAGCAAGTCAATCAAATGACAGGTTGACAATTACACCTCTCAAAAAAACCGGAACAGTCAGCCACAGTTGACCGCTGCATGGGGTTGGAACAAAACAAGTTACGGTCGCCGTTATGGAAGTGAAAGTAATAGGGATGACATTTGCCAGTGCCTGTTTCCACCCAGCCAGTTTTACCCTCAGGTGAAATGCAGGATGAAAGCATCCGCTTCAATAATGTTTGTATTATGGTTCACTTCATTTGCAATATTAATTACTTTTTCTACTTCGAAAGAAGGTGTAGCTACATCAGGTTTGTCAGAGTACACAGTTTTTCATCATTTGTTAAATCATAATTATGTATGTATCATTCAGATTATCCTAATCACGTGGGGAAGCGATGCCCATTCAACCAGTTTGATTGCACGCCACTGTCTGTCGACCCTGAATGTATTCCTTTCGCTGCCGTCAGGGACTGTATTGAAGACTGTTCAAATGGCGCCGATGAGAGTAAGCTTTCACAATGAAATTCTTTTTTCATGGGAAAGGAATTGCGTGCAATCAATGCAACGTTGATTTGATACCAATAAAAACCGCGAGAGTAGACGCACTTAAAGCTAACGACTAAAATAACGTCTTCCCATGACCAAAATCAACACTCTTTCAGATTGTGGTGTTAACAAAACAGTCTGCGACATCGGCATCAAGCGTAGTGGTGCTCGTTGTGGAAAGTGCGTGTTGGTTGACGAAGTTCGGTCGCATTGTATTGACCAGAAATGTAAGTACACTTCTCCGTTTTTTGAATAACATGAAGCCATTGTCGGAAAAGAAATGCTTTTCGGGAAAAGATTTGTATTCCATTTAGGGACTGGTCTTTGTGGTGAACCAAATGTCGTGAAGTGTGCAAACACGAAAAACTGTATCTACATTGAATGGATCAATGATGGCGAGGACGATTGTGGTGACGGTTCCGATGAAAATTTATGTCTCGACAACGATAAAGAAGGCTGCCCGGTATCGATAGGTGTGGATGCAAATAGCGAAACCAGAGGAAACTTCAATGGTTGGAAAAAAGCTGACGACGATGAGCACCTGGATGTGCATTATGGAACCGTTTCAAAGGATAGGGGTCACAGTGAGTTGATAAAAGTTGTTTTGAACCACTTAGACGACTAATATGAATATCTTCAGGCGGCCATGATCTACCCTGTGACTGTGGGGACGTTCTGCTTGCTAATCCGAATGCGTCATCAAAGCCGACTTACACCGTCTACGACTGGAGATGCACCAACAGCAGCGCTTGTCCATTTAAAGTTGTTTGCGACTTTGAACTTCTTGGCGGCGGCTGGACGCTAATTATGAGGCGTGTCCATCCGAAGACAAGCACATTCAACCGGACTTGGGATGAGTATAAGCGAGGCTTCGGCGACATGAGCCGAGGAGGTGACTTCTGGCTCGGCAATGACCGCCTGCACAGCATGTCAACGAGTCGGACTTGTGCCAACGAGCTTATTATCAAGTTAGTATCTGCTACGAATGACGACGTTCTGATTGCGAGATATGACGACTTCTTTGTCGACGATCAGTTCAATTCGTATAGACTGACACTCGGGAAGTTGGAACAGAATCCGTTGATGGCACCAGGTAGGTGGATACAGTAATAAAGTGCCGTTAAGAAGTGATTATTCAGTTATGGACGGAATGTTATTCGCTCGAAACAACATTTTCACAACCTGGGACCGTCGAAATGGACACTGTCCAACTCGCGGCGGAGGGTGGTGGTCAGCGCCTGATAACTGTGCTGATAACGCACTCACGGCCGGTTTTAAAGCTCGGGACGGATATCCAGGTTTGAGGTGGATGGATACACGAATAGCAGCTGTGGAGATGATGTTAAGGCCGAAAGCGTATGTTCCCCCTGTTCGAAGCCATTAAAATTAATAATTTATATAATAATATTCGCAAAAATTAAAAATAATTTTTATAAATTTCAATTTTACAAAAGTTTGATTTGACTTTTCAAAACTTCAATGCCGATATTTTACGCTCCCGCAACGAACTTTATTCAAAAAACCGCGTCCACATCAGATTTCTTTGTCATGGGATGACGCTTCCTTTCGAGGCCGCAAGCCGGGTGCGAAACATACCAAAACAAATTTTGCCTCCGGGAGAAAAAATAACACAAGCATCTATCGAACGCAACAAAGACGCAAAAACGTTGGTGAGCTAGCTTTGGTGGGGGGATGAGTGGCAAGAGCGCCTGAATCAGGGCGCTACGTCCAGCGTTGTTGCCGTGCAAAAAGTACGCGCGCCCGTCTATCGACCCTTGCGGCGGTCACATACTTGACTGTTGTGTTGCGACGACCACCAGCGGCAACCAAAAACCACGGCTTGAATTCCGGTTGTCGACGAACACAAAGCTCGAGTGAGCGAGCGAGTGACTCATCCCCAGCCCGGAACCAACCTGCATTTGCGGTCATCCCCAGCCTCAGGTGCCAAATGTATGGCCACATTCGGTGGCGGTAGCATCATGAGATTGGCATCGTTGCCGACACTAATTTACCTACTGCTCACATTCCTGCTATGTTCATTGACATTTGGGTTCGGGTTCGTGATCACTGTCCTTGTGACGGTTTCGCTCTTTCTTGCGGGGTGAGTTTCAAACCTTGTCGACAACGTGTAAAAACTTGTCCTTACAGCTTTCTGACAACTTTATTTCGCGATTCAATCGACCGCGCCGATGAACTGCGAACTCGGATTAATCGCCATGCCGACGAGTTCCGATTCAAGCAAGCCATTGACGACTTTCTCGATGATAAGGACAGGCTAAAATCAACCTCGATCTACACAGAAAAACATGCAATGACGGGTGTTCCGGATATGGATGTGGTGTTGGAACAAATATTTCACTTCCTTATTCGGGATTTCATCGATCCATGGTACAAAAACATAACCACAGAGCCACTGTTTCAAGAAAGCTTGCTCCGAACTACAAGAAGATCAGTTGCAGCCCTGAGCCAGTGGTAATTATATATAATTTTTACGCATTTGGATATAAAGTAGCACTTTTGCAGTTTGAAAAACGTCGATTGGGTCCCACTGATAACTCGCGATCTCATTGACGATTTGGCATCGCATTTACGACTGTACAGAAAGGCGGTGGAGAAGATTGAAGTCCAAAAATCGAAATGTATGAAGCCGGAAGATTTGGAAACGATATTCTTCGATTATGAGCTAGAGATGGAGAAGAACTATTGCCGGGATTTGGTTTCGACCTCGTCGCAATATGAAAGTGGTCAGTTTTGTCTATTATTTTTCGTTTTTGAAACTTATAATGGTGTTTCAGCCTACATGCATGACATCGCTGACATCCTTCTCTACCTACTGATGCCATCTGAAGACTTTCGATCCCGACCGTTAAGATTCATTGTCCGAGAAATTTGTGTCACAAAGGTGTTGATCCCAATGTTCGACAAGTTTTCCGACCCTGACTACCTGACGTATTTAATTGTCTGGCTTCTAAGTGAAATTCCGTTGAACACCGATGACTTCATGACGACAATTGATACCAGTAAGAATGTTCAAGAATTGGAAGCCCTTTTGGAATCGATCCACGATGAATTGAATTCACTTCGAGCTAAAGATTCTGGAAATGTCAACACGAGGTTCAATGTGAAGCAGCAGATCAACAGTTTGGAGTATGCTGCTAACATTATCAAAAAGCAGATGTACAAGGTTGCTAATATGACTGAAGAAGCTGCACCAGCGAAAGATTATGGAGCTGTAAGTTTGATCTCCTTTTGACAGAAATCAATTTTGACTGTCTAAATTTCCAGCCCGAAGTCGCCGAGGAAGCCTACGACGGCCCAATTGTCCATTTACCCATAATGGTCGTGTTAACCAACAACATTGCCGTCTCAGCCTTTGTCGAATTTCTCTCCTCCATTAAGTCGTCAAGTTACATCGACTTTTACCTCGCTATTGAAGGCTTCAAAGTATCCGTCGAACACCAACTCCGTCACCTCGCGAGTGGTGAAACCATCGAATCCGAAGTCTACGAAACTATCAAAGAAGCCGCCCTTTTCATGTATCATCAGTATCTCTCTCAGGAAGCCGTCACACGTGTAGAATTAGAGGAAAGTGTTATCAACCGATTCCTAGCTAGACTTCGCAATGATGAACCCCAGGAAAGTTGGTTTGAGCAGATCCAGGACAGACTTGTCGAAATTCTTGCCCGTGATGAACGGTTCTACCCCGCTTTTAAGAAGCATCCATTATACGTCAAAATGTTGGAAGATCTCGGAATTTTGAACAATGACGAGACCGAGAACCAAGACGCTTCCAATGGCCAAACAATTTCGGTTGATTTGTGTGACGATGGCGTCAGTAGTCTATCCGGAGCAAGTGCCTCACCGAAGGTTTGTTAATGGCCCCCTGTCTCGATGCAACTTGTAAATCAAAGTTTTTATAGAAAAGTGGCAAGTCTGAGGAGCCACCCATAAGTCATTGCGGGCCGTACACAACTGCTAATGTTGAAACGCTTGGAATTGGGCAGCAGGGAAAGCAGATGTTCGCATTGTATAATATCCGGGTTTTTAAACATGATGGGGAGAAGTCGTCAACATGGAATGTGATTAGGCGATATTCGGACTTCAATTTGCTTAACAATCACATTCAAAGCAAGGTAGACATCATTTCATTTTGATAATGTCGGCTACAGTAATCTTTACAGTACCGAAAACTCCGATCGCTGCCCTTCCCCGCTAAGCGAACATTCAACAACCTTGATCAAGTTTTTCTCGAACGCCGATGCAAAGCTCTCAACAACTACATGGGTACTTTGCTCCAGCCGAATGTGCTTCATAACAACCCAGGTCTGGAGGCAGATGTTCACGATTTCTTGAGCCAGAAAAAATACACCGGTGGCAATCGCGGTTTTCCGAGGAAAGTTATGAATGCCATGTTTGATCCAATTTTGTCCTCTGTCAAAGCCTTCGGAACTGCTGTAACCCAAGTCCCAGAATCGAACTTTGTCACAAAAGTCAGCAGTGAACTAAACCGAGCTGCCAATGTCCTTCGAAGCACTCGATCCGTCGAACAGGAAGACCATTCCCGGGTCGTCAGCCAACTCGACAACGTCGACACCGAAAACATCCCCCTCCGAGTCATGATCCTTCTCGTCGACGAAGTCTTCGGCCTCAAAGGTCGTAATCAGTGGTTCCGTCGTCGCCTCGTTTCCGTTCTCCGTCAATTTGTCAACGCTGCCCTCGGTTCCTCCATCAATCGTCGAATTATTGAAACTGTAAAATGGTTGACATCGCCCGAGCAAGCCCTTCAGTATTTAATCGCATTTCGGTAAGTTCTTTCATCTTTTGTAATGTTTTAATGTTTTTAAACATGAATCATTCAATCACGGCCCGAATTTTGCAGAGATTCCATCTGGCCCGGCGGAAAGATGGCCACGCACCAAACTCACCGACACGCCTCCGACGTCCTGCGGGCCAAATTCCTTTCTCGATGCTTGATGCTATCCGCCCTGCCTGACGAACTCCGCCTTTTCATTGGGTCTTCCACGACGAACACTGGCATTTCGGATATTTCGAACGCCATTCGAAACAAACACCTTAACCGGAGATTGATTTATGTTATTTTCGAACGTCTGCTTGTTGTCGTCTTCCCCAACAATCACTTTAACAAAGTCCTTCCAATGCTTCATTCCAGAAGTCCTCGCATGCATCACCACTAACTCGCCTTGTCTTCCTTGAACTTGTCAACTATCCAGTCTTAATCATAGAGATCTCTAATAGATTTATGTGTAGTTTTTAAGTGCGCAATCCCAGCTGGTAAACTCACTTCAATCGCGTGCAAAAAAAGAATCTTATTGCCAAGCCCGTTTAGTCTAAACTGCATTTTTCACTTTAGTACTTTCGAATAGAAATTTTCAAATCAACTTTCCTAACCATCGCCAATTGAATCGAATCAAACTGTATAACTGACAAAATAAGAGTAAAGTGTGTTAAATTTCTTCGAAGTCATAAAATGCACTACTGTAAACACTACTGGGTTCTTGATTGCTAGCATTCATTTGACAGCAAACAATTCCGCCTTTACTTAAAACGAACCAGACGTATTAAATTTTAATGGTGTGCCTCGTCATTAGTCGAAATGAGGGTGCTTGGGCGTGTGCTGCTCTCCGTGAAATGATCTAAATGTACTTTCGACGAAAATATCATAACGTTTTCGTACTTGCATTCGAAAATTCAGCCGTCCAGTCTTGCTCAAAATAGCTTATTAGGACATACATACGTCAATCCAATCCAAGGTTGTCTTTTAAGACTACATAAAACTGACATTTTCCTTTTGTCGTGGGCGATACCACAACACCGACAAGTTAAAAAAATTAAGTCGAAAAGAAAGTTTCAGTTTTGTTGTTTCCGTTCCATTGGGCGTGATGCAAAATTTACAGTATGACGTCTTAAAAGGGATCCATGCAATATTGTAAAAAATGTATTTATGAAAGATAAGAAGTACAATCCGTAAACCAGGGGCATTAAATTGTTTGTTTGTAGCCGTAGGGGTAGGAGTTTTTTGGTTTTTCCGTAAGCCTTTTATCCGCGAAAAAGATTTAAAACAAAGCACGCACGCAATGCCAATGGCTAGAGGGCATCGACTTCCCTCAATCTAAACGCACGTGGATGAGGGTTTCATTTAAGAAGTCTCGATCCGTATGAATCCAGATGGCTATTGCGGCAAGACTGAAAGAGGCAAACATGTCCGCGCTCGTTGACACTTTTCATTGAGTGAGTGCAACGTCCTCGTCATAAACCGATTTCCGGTCTCACGTTGTTGAAAAAAACGAAATTTTCACGGTGCACGAAACCCAGTCACAACAGTCAGTCACCGATCCAAGGCCAGACAAATTATTCACACAATTGACCTCACCTCACCTCGCTGGCTGAAGGTGTGATGTAACTGCTGACGTCGAAACCTAGGGGTATCTTAAGTCAACTCCGTAGTTTACTCACAATGCCACTGCCTAGCTACTATCCGTTTGTACGTGTTTTGTAACCCAGACTTGATACTGGCAGCAGTTAGCATTGAAACGAAGACCAGCTCGCTCAGGTCGTTGTTGTTTTGCAGCTGCTCAATAGGTCGCTTCAGTATAATGTGAGCTCCCGACAGCTTAAGCTCAGGGTGGGTGTCGGTGCTCTTTATTTGTGTCCACGACAGGAAAAAGCCGTAAAAAGCAATGTGTTGCTCGTTGTTTTTCATGCTTAGATGAAATAGCCCTATTTCGCATCTGCCCTTTTTTACCCTTCTGTTCCGGTTTTGCCCTTTTCGACGACGCCCTCCTGACGGTATACATTTTGGTTACCACTTTTATTCGAGTAGGCCTTCCCGTCCGGAAAACTACAATTAAGTCAAAATACCACCGCTACTTTCCGCGGTGGCGTCGTTGTCGCGTCCGCCGCTGGCTAGCTAGCCGTATAGTCAATTTGATAAGTCTTAAGGCAATACCTGGCACTTTCGTTGTCTATGTTTGCACTGTGACGATGAGTAAGATGGGTGTGTCCCTGTGGCTGCCATCGCTGGTTCTCTTATTGCTTTCTTCATGGAGGACGACGAAAAATCTGAAGCAGGACACAAAATGACTGCGCATGGACCATGTTGGCTTCGCGTGCGTGCGTGTATGTCGAAAACAACCCACGACACTGGGGACTCAAGCGTGCATTCCTTGCGTCCTTTTGCTTTTTCAACGTGTTTACTTTTTTGTGGAAGTCAATCCATACGCGTTTGTTTCAGCCTTGTTTTTCACGGAAAAGCGCCACGTTATGGGAAACAAGCCTCCAGGTGGAATAAAGAATAGAGATGAAGCGGCGCCGCAAACTATTGCCCTCTCTGATATACCGCCGGAACTTGTAAGTTGATTGCTTTTGAAAGTTATAATGACCTTCAAGGTTATGTTTCAGATCGTGATCGAACGAAAAGCAGCAACAAGGTTCGCCAAACGCATCACACTAACCAGTTTCGCAGACATTGTCGACGAATATGCAGAGATAATCAAGGATATACCGGCTAAGAAGGTTGAATACAGACATCCGGGACAGATCGAGAAGAACCGTTATCGCGATATTCCGTGTTATGAACCTACAAGGGTCGTCTTGAAGGGCAGAGACAAGGAACATGACTACATCCATGCCAACTGGGTCAAAGCCGGAAAGTATCGCTATATTTGTAGCCAAGCTCCACTTGGAGATACTGTGGACGACTTCTGGCTCATGATCGCTAACGAAAAAGTCGGAGCTATCATCATGTTGTGCGATCTTTTCGAGGACGGAATCCGCAAATGTGCAGATTACTGGCCGGTGGATGAGGGCTGCCGGAAGACCTATGGCGAAGTTGAGGTCCATAATACGACGACTATGAACAGTACACTGGAACAGGTTACTGTGACGATTTTGAGGGTTACTTATAAGTAAGTTTATATAAGTTTGTTGTATCAAAATGAAGAAAAATGTGTTCTCAGAGATCGAAGCCATCTTCTAACCCACTTCCAATGGGTCGGTTGGCCAGATAAAGGCATCCCCAACGATTCCATCGTCCCAGCAAAGCTTCTCATCCAAGCCAGAGAAAGTGTGACCCCAGTCAAGAACTCCAAAGATGCCCGAAAGCCGCCGGCGCCGATCCTTGTCCATTGTTCTGCCGGAATAGGTCGGACTGGGACCCTCGTTGCTATTGATATGGCCCGTGCGAAGGTCAAAGCCCATGCTAATAGCATCAGTGTACCTAATGTAAGCCCCTTTTCTTTAAACTTATCAATGAGTCATACCGATTCTCCCTTCAGATCGTGAAAGAACTCCGAAGTCAACGCGCCTTCGCCGTCCAAAACCCTCTACAGTACACGTACCTGAACGCGTGTATCCTGCAAATGTTCGTCGAAGAACGCTGGCTCTTCAACTTCCCACCTATTCAACTCTGGCAACAGCGGTGTCACCACTTCCTCGTCGAATACAACCGAGCTTCCAAAGAAGCGATATATATTCCACAAGCGGAAAGCATCGATGAAATCGCCGCGGAAAGAGCGCCGCCATGTCTATCAGAACAAGAAGTCAAATAAACGAAAAAAAGCAGTCCCAACAAAACGAGCCACATACGCGTACATCCCCGACTTTGGTAGTCATATATCTGCAATGCTGATTTTGCAACTCAACTGATTTATCGAATTTTTATTTGTAAAAATGTGTTTACTACCTATCTAATGATATAAAATAAGTACAATCTCTATGATAATATGGCTAAGCGATGTTTTGAGATTATAAAATTTAATATTTTATATGTTTAATAAAGCTCTACTGGAATCCGCCATTACGAGGCTTGTAGCCGAGGGTACGGGCAACACCTTCATAGACAGGGGCGTCGGCGCTAAAGGCCACAAAGGTCGTCGCGTCGGCCGAGGAGGGCCGGATGGTCAGCTTCTTGTGGCGGCCATCACAGAGCGGAGCCGTCTCGGTCCCCTTGCATTGACAAAGGTAGTAGTCGTCGGTCTTGTCGACGACGAATCGGATGGGTCGGAGGAGGGTCCTGCCCTGGCCTTTGTGGCTGCCGTCGCAGAAGGGCTGAAACCAAACTATATATATATATATGTGGACGCGGAATCGACCATGTCAGCTTACCTGCTTCACACTGAGACCACAAGTGCAGTAAGAATACCGCTTACCGGCTTCCAGCTGAACAAGGGCAGGCTTCTTTCCAGCATGGACGGCAGGAAAGGGCAGACTGGCAGCCGAGGGGTTGAGAATCTTGACGTTCTTCGTGCTGCCATGTCGAATGAGCGCCTGGAAACAGCACCCGCAAATATATATCGCCAGAGTTAGGCAATGATGAAACCTACGAACTTCGGCGTGAAGATGCCGTATCCGACTTTGGCGAGCATATTTACGATCGGATTCGGTCGAGATCCCGGTTTTTCGAAGGCCTTTGACTACCATCGATGGACGTGAAACATGTGTGTTGGCATTGTGTGTCCAATGTACATGTACTTTTTTTAGAACTCGAGCACGCGCGCGCGAGTTTTTCATAAGCAAGCTTATCTTTCCGGAAGCTCGAAAGCCCCTCGTTTCTTTCCTTTTTTACTTCCAATTCTATTTCAATCGCGTGCCATCGAGGTCTAGCATTATTATAGCGCTTTCACACGTGTTTTTGTCGTAAAATTTGCGCTCAAAATTCAAATAATTATATTTCCAGAGCCCCATGGCGCCCCCAGCTAACCACAGCACCGACTCCCCCAGCAACAAGGAGAACAACGCGGACGCGGCACCAAAGCCCCCAAGCAGCGATGTCGTCCGCAAGAACATAGAAACCCTCACCGCTGCCGTACTTGCCGCCCTGGAATCTCCGAAGGGCCAAATCAAGGAAAACGAGTTGAAGCCGCTGCTCTCGCGTTACAAATTCAAGGAGTTCCATGACAACCTGCGTGCTATGAACCAGTTTCTGGATAATGTATTTGGGAAGCAGGTAAGAATGGCTTTTTGGTAGCTTTGAGTTACCCTCCTGTGCAGTGAGAGTGAATTTTGTCACCACTTTTCACCGCTAGTCACCGACCCCTTCAGTGTTTGGCTTATAACTTTTGTTTGAACGGCCAAATTTTTACCAATTTTTGTATTGGGGTGGTGACTTGCCTGGGGGCATCGATAGGAACAGGAAGGGGCAGGATTAGAACAGGATTTCGGGAGATGAAGCCGATCCCAGGTTCGGGCGTTTGCGCCAGCGGGACGCATTGTCCCGAGGTGGGACGTGCTGGCGCGCGCGCAAAAAACGCTAACCTGGGCGTTCGGGACACCTTGCCAAGAAAGTTCGAGTTGTGGATCGGCTTTATCTCCCGAAATCCTGTTCCAATCCTGTCCCTTCCGGTTCCTATCGATGCCCCCAGGCAAGTCACCACCCCAATACAAAAATTGGTAAAAATTTGGCCGTTCAAACAAAAGTTATAAGCCAAACACTGAAGGGGTCGGTGACTAGCGGTGAAAAGTGGTGACAAAATTCACTCTCACTGCACAGGAGGGTACAAAAACTAATTTAAATCTGTTTTCAGTTGGTTCAAGACCCGAACACGCGCAACTTCTACCTCCGCAACAACCTCTTTGAGGAGACAATGCCGCTTCGACAGATGTTGACGACCGGCATCCTTGATTACAAACCTGTCGACGATGGCATCATCTCACGTGGCCCTGATGAAAGCGATGAAATCAAGATTGTCAAGCAGAACCAAAAGATGACCACCTTATTCGCCATTTTGACTTCGATCATGATGTCGAACAACATTGAGTTGCCTCACTCGGAGTGGGAGTTCGTCGACGATCAGCTCCAGTTGCTCTTGGTAAGTCTTATTCAATGATAACTCTGTTTCAAGCAGTTGCTTTTAGCTTAGCCTTGGACTCGACGCAAGGGTTTCGCAGGCTATGATCAAAAGCTTCGTCAAAGATGGCTGGATCCGTATGAGCCAGGAGGAGGGAGACAACCAGCTCGTCGTCGTCAACTACCACTGGGGCCCTCGGGCAATCGCCACCGTTCACACTCGGGTATGTTGTTTTACGTTTTAACATTGTAATAAAGTGCCGATTTCAGCTTCTGTTTGAAAAGTACTGCATTGCTACGAATCAAGCCAAGCACGAGTGGGGCAACTACGAAGAAGTTCTCCGAAAGAAAGATGAGCGCAATTTCCATTAATTACCTCTTTTGTTGTTTGTTAACCGTTGCCTTACCGTAACAGCGGGTTTTGTATCTTTTTACCTGTTCACGTTTTAATTACGATCTCAATGAATGTTGTTATTAAGCGGTGTCATTTTGAATTGAAACTGGTTGTAAGCCATTTTAGTACTTTGAAGACTTGAAAATCTGATGTTCAGCTTTTATTGTTTATGTTGTAGATGGCTGGTAACTTTTGGAAGAGCTCCCACTAGTAAGTTCATGTCATGTTAACTTTATCAAGTTCAAAGTGAACTTTTTAAGCGAGCTATGGATCCTCGACAAACAAGACCTTTTCCGTCAACGCGGCGACGACTTGAAGGTGCTTACCGAAGACGAGTACCACAAAGTTATGATTCTGTTCATGGACAGTAAGTGTTTGGAATTGAAAACTGATTGATTAAACTCGATGATTTCAGTGATCAAGGAAATAGCCTCCAACCCCATCCTGAACTGCCGTATGCAGATGATTGCCACAGCGTGCACCTACTTCCGACGATTCTACGCCCGACGGAGCCTCAAGGACGTAAGCCCTTTCCTCATGGCTCCGACTTGCCTGATTTTGGCGTCGAAAGTTGATGAACACGGCAACATGTCGCAGAATAAGCTGTCCCAGGCGTTAACGCTAGTTTGTAAGTTCTGGAGGCACTTATAAAGTTTATCTAAACTTCTTTTTTTAGACAAAAAGGTCAACTTCCCGGTAAACGAGCACAACATCATCCGCACCGCCATGGAAGCCGAGTTCTACTTGCTCGAGATAATGGATTGCTCGCTTTTGGTGTACCATCCGTACCGGACGTTACTCCAGCTCTGCCAGGTCGGTTTCAGTCTTTTCGAAACTGTCAGACTACATTGAAGTGTTTTCAGGAGCTGCGAGACTCGAAAATCGGCGAGGTGACAGAGCTGATCAACGACTGCTGGCGAGTAACCAACGACTCGTATCGTACCGACGCCATCCTGCTGTACAGTCCGCATCAAATCGCAATCGCCTGCATGATGTTAGCCACGATCATCAACAACAAGGAAGACATGATGCGGCCCTTCTTTATGGAACTAGTCGTCGATTGGGAAGCCGTCTTCGAGGTCATTCAGCTAATAAACTCCAGCTACAAACTCTTCAAACAAGTCGAACTCATCCCAGCCAATGAAAAGGTCATCGCAAAGCTGATTGAGAAGATTCCAAAGCCGTCGGCAATCACATTGGCCCCACCACCACAAAAGAACATTGATGCAACATTGAACATGCTGATGCATTGAAAATTGACACTGATCTCATTGTATATATCTTTTTAAAATCACTATATTTGTATAAACCCGACCGCATCTTGATTACTCTTTTTGACGCCGATTATCTTAATTGAACACTTAACAGTCTTTTCGAAATTTTGATTTTGTGGATGTTACTTTTTACGTACATAAAAACGGACCATGCAAAAATTGCAATGGCAAACAATAAAAAAATGTCCACGCTTTTCCTTTACCATGCAGCCAAAGTGCTACATGATTTTTATTTGTATGCACAGTTATCACTGATGACATTATCACTGGATAACAAAAACTTTTAAATTACTTTAAGTATGCTATTAATAAAAGCTCATATAAAAAAACCAAAACTAAACAGTATTGTAAAGTTGTTGCGGATCTTTCTATTTTGGTGTTTGCTTATTTGCTGCAAGTACAGCATTATCACGATGGGGAAATGTTAGAAAAACCTTTGAATCGACAAAATAATTTTGCCAAGAGGCCGCAGCCAACTTCTTAAAAAGAAAGGTTTCTACATAACGTCAAGCGTGGGAAACAATGTGTTTTGTTTCCTGCTTCAAATTTTAAAAGTTAAAAACTATCTATTTGTCCGTAATTGCTTTGGTAAAACAAAAAAATTACATTCAAGCCTTGGTATCAATTGTGAGCATTAATGCTATTCTTTTCCGCAAAGAATAGGTTTACGTATGCAAATCGAAAGGCGACGATGTGTAATAGGATTCCAGACAGTTTTTGTAGAATTGCTTTCTTTTGTTACATGTTTCATGTAATATATATATGAGAATAGGTGACGTTATCACAGAACATTCACGTGAACATGCATGCTTTCTGCTTTAGTTTTTGTAAATTTATAACTTGATGTAATCAGTTTTTTTTTCAGAGTAATGGGTACTAAACCGAAATCGACTTTAGGATGGGTAATTTTGCACAAATCTCGTAGATTTTAAAAACTATAATAAACATTTTTCAGTTTCGTTATGTAACCATCAAAGATATAGCCTTATTAGTATGCGGTATATCCTTCCTAACCGTATCTGCTGGACTTCACTGGTTTGTGATAAGCGGACTTGGAAGTTTTAAAACTAATTTAATTGAGTATAATGCTAACGACCCCTTATCAATGAAAAGATTAGTGAACTCAATGTGGATGATGGTTGTTTTCACGGTTGTTCTGTTTTTTTCCAGCATGATTGGGGTAAGTTAAAAAAAACTGATGGATGAAAATGTACAAGTACGGTTCAGATGATAGCAACAATGTTGTTCTGTGACCGTCAAATAAAGGCATACCAAACAAGTTATCTAAAAGTCCTTATGCGAAAAGATGTCGCATATTTCGATGCACACAAGCCGGGTTCTCTCGTAGAACTGCTCAATGGAATTGACCCTGTTGTATCTGAAAAAATCGGATTTTTTGTTTACACTTTCGTGCTCTTTTGGTCAGCACAGATTGCAAATTTTATAAACAGGTATGCAACATTATAAACTTTAATGAAAAACCAAAAATTCTACATTACAGTTGGCAAATGGCATTATCAGCAAACTTGCTGTCAGTGTTCTTCATTTTCTCCGCGATTACTCAAAAGCTGGCAACTTTTAAAGCGGTAAAACGCTACAATGATTTCACTGTGAAAATAGAGAACATGGTAGCTGACGTTTTAACCGGCATTTTTACGGTTATAAACTGCAATGGTCAAAAGTTTGAAGTTGAGCGCTATGATGAACTGGTCGATAAACAAATTAAAGAACGCCGTTTTCTCAAGTATTCGATGGCTGTGTGCCTTGCCGTGAATGCATCTGTCATTGATTTGGTTTTCACAGCTTGTTATTGGATCGCTTTAGTTATGTCATTTAAAAATAACATACCCATGGGAACCAGTACTGCTTATACTGATTACATTCTGAACGTGTTGTGCATTACATGGCAAATTACTCCTTATTTTGCCTTCTTTAGAGCTAATTATAGCACGGCGAAGCATATACTGGAGATTATTAACAGTGTAAGCATAACTGAACAACATTAAGTCAGCTTGTTGAAAATAAGTTTTAATTACAGCCATCAACTGATCACGAAGATGGGGGTAACCGACCATCAGACGTAAATGGAAACATCAGTTTTAAGGATGTTCATTACAATTACCCGTCACGGCCAGAAGCGAATGTTTTGAAAGGCGTGGATTTGGAAATAAAAGCGGGTCAAAAAGTGGCATTCGTGGGTTCGAGTGGCTCCGGTAAATCGACAGCAGCCGCAATGTTGGTCAAGCTACTACATCCCACGCGTGGTCGCATTTTCCTCGACGACGCTCGTCTCGAAACCGTTAGCACATCCCATCTTCGAAATATCATCGGCTTTGTGCCACAAGAACCAGTGCTCTTCACAAATACTGTCAGGGAAAACCTGTGTCTCGGCTTTGAGGTTACGGAACAGGAAATGCGTGACGCGTGTCAAACAGCATACGCGATCGAATTCATTTTACGGTTGCCACGGGGTTTCGATACAGTCATCGGTGCCGGCGGTGTACGACTTAGTGGTGGTCAGAAACAGCGATTGGCAATAGCCAGAGCTCTCATCCGTAATCCGAGTATACTTGTATTAGATGAAGCCACGAGTGCATTGGATACAGAATCCGAAGCCGTTGTGCAGACAGCGCTCGATGCCGCCAGTCGTGGACGAACGACCATCACAATTGCGCATCGATTGGCCACTATCCGCAATGCTGACAACATTTTCGTTTTTGAAAATGGTCAAGTTATTGAAAACGGCACCCACGACGAATTGGTGGACGTAGATGGGTCATACGCAGAGTTGGTCCGGGCACAACGCCTTGGTGATAACGATGTCGAACACCGTATGAAAGTAATTCAAAGGAATGAAATGAAAAGACGAAGAAGTACTATTCCTGAAATTGTATTTGTTGAGTGGGTCATTTGAACTTTTATTAACACAACTAATCGTTTGATTTAGACCCAAAGAGCCACCTACTCAAAATGTGTTTTCGGTTATTAAGTTTATCGCTTATAGTGAAAAGTATATTTGGATATTAATCGTCGGCCTTATTACGGGTCTTCTTGAAGGCTTCCTCTTAATACCCTTATACCTCGCTTTAACCGACATGCTATTAGCTTCCAACTTAGCGGACCATAACTTGGCATTAGTAAAAGGGCGGAACATTTTTTTGATAACGTTAATTTATCATTTTCTTTTGTTTTTAATTGCTTCTGTTTCCGGATGTTTGCTGATGAAGTATGGACTGGACATTGCTACAAAACTCCGAAAGGCGGCGTACAAGGTACGATAACAGTAGCTGACTGACTTGACTAGCTTATAACTCTTTTTGTTTTCAGAAAATCTTAAGTCAAGATGGTTACTTTTTTGATCTGAGTGAAAACTCTGTTGGCAACTTGCTCAGAATACTCTCCGAGGAACCCCAAAATTTCGACAACGCTTATGATGGAAGCTTGAACATCCTCCTGTGTTACTTCGCCGGATACATTGGACCCAATGTTATGTTGGCATTCCGAGCTCCTGGGTTTGCCTTAACTGCAATGGCACTGGTATTGTTTAGCGGTTTTATATGTATTGTACTGTATTTTATCGTGCAGTATCAAACACGAAAAACGCAAACTGTTAAAGAACAGGCCGCTAATGTAAACTTCTTTATTTCAACTTAAAATCTCACACGTCATTTTAGATCGCATCGGAAGCCATTCACAACGTGAAAACTATCCAATTAACAAACTCTGAAGATCACGTTTTAAGTTTATACATGGACACATTGAGCTCTAACGAAAGCAGTTATCTGAGAACAACTATTTGCAATGGTATTTTAGCTGGTATTGGTTTAACTTTTCTAACATATGCGTGTACTGCCATCGCGGCCTTGGGCGTCATATTTCTTGCTGCTCGCAAAGCTTCACCGAGTGTTGTGTTAACGTAAGAATATCCTTTTTTAAGTACGGCTAAAGGTGTATATTTAGGGCGGTAGCTGCACACGTTCGATTCGTATTTCAAACAGCGATGTACCTGCCTGACTTGTCACGTAGCAATAAGGCCTTCATGGATTTGTACCGTCTCGCAACAGGAAAGCCTATAGTTGATGGCAGCGATGCCTTGGGCGGTGATCGACCATCCCGAGTAAAAGGGAACATAACCCTCGACAGTGTTACATTTGCTTATCCAAATCGACCTGAACTACGTGTCCTCAGAAATTTAAAACTGCAACTGCCTCGGGGAAAGACAGTCGCTATCGTTGGAGCTTCTGGATGCGGCAAGTCCACTATTGTGCAACTGCTGTCACGCATGTATGATCCACTTGATGGCCAGTTATCAATCGATGGCATTCCATACCCAGCAATGAACACCCAACGACTTCGCTCCGCCTTCGCATTTGTTGGCCAAGATCCGGCACTTTTTGACTTGCCCATTTGGCAAAACATTGCCTATGGCCACCCGAGCGCTACTTTAGAAGACATCGAGAACGCGGCGCGGGCAGCCAACATTCACGACTTTATCCGTGACTTGCCTGAGGGCTATGAAACCAATCTAGGCTCACGTGGCACCCAGCTGAGTGGCGGCCAACGACAACGTCTCGCAATTGCACGTGCATTGGTGCGTAATCCAGCTGTGATTGTGTTCGATGAAGCCACGAGTGCGTTGGATGCGCGAAGTGAGGTCGCTTTCCAAGCTGCCCTTGCCAATGCAACACGAGGCAAAACTTGTCTAATCATCGCCCATCGGCTTTCAACCATCCGTGATGCTGACCTTATCGCCGTATTGCATCATGGCAGAATCCTTGAAACAGGCACCCACCAAGAACTCATAGACAAAGATGGTGTCTACCGCAGACTTGTCGTTGGGCAATGACCATATTTTAAACCCATTTTTTTGCTCGAATGTAAAGTAATTTTGAAACAAATGTAATCGCAAATGTGTTATATAAATACTCTAGTTAAACCAATAATAAAATGATAAAAGATCAGTTTCAATTTTTAGTGCAACGTAGCTTTTAAGTTTTTCTGTGAAACCACTACGGCAGTACACTATGTCAATCAAAAAAGCAACTTTTATTTGAGAATAAACAAAAAACACAAACCTAACAAATCAAACGTTAATCCGCTGATGATATTGTCCGGCGGCGATCATGCCAAAGTGGACAAAGGAGGCCGTGAAGAAGGCGGCTAAACTGGGTGCTGTAAACCATGACATTGGCCTGGATGTGTGTGGGGCGATAGCCCAAGGGCCGGTAGTAGTCGGCTGGTATAGGAGGCCGCGGTTAAACAGGCATCAAAAAAAGAATGCCTGTTTAAATCGAGCAAATTGCAAAACTTACAAAAAGAAAAAAAAACAACGCTCTTACCTAAACTATTTGACTTCGTCAACAATCGCATTCTCAGAGCTAGCATGTACCACCACCGGTTCCATTCTTTTCTATTTTGATCTGGCTAATACCACTCGCTGCTACCGGATACGTAAAACGTCGTTATCTTCACACAAACAAAGCTAATAATATAATACTTAAAACCAAACAATTCAACGCTAAATCTGACGATTTACTTCTTCTTTTTCTTACGGCGTCTCTTTAGAACACTCGATAAAGCGGGGGCCCATCGTGGCTTGATCGCGACGATGATAGCGTCCCCGGCGAATGGAAATCCTAAAAATTTGAATTGATTCACAACATTGAAATCATAAAAAATAAGAATAGTATAGTTTCAATTTTAAAGTTTTATTAATATGGTAGGTAGTTATTTGTTGTCTGCTCAAAGAACATGCAAGTACAAATAATTTATGTTGCCTCTACGCATGCTTGAGTTCACAAGCTGCAAAGGTTATTGGAAAACTCAAATCTTTTTATTGCTAGACGGGCTATTTTTTTTATGAAGAGTGTTGGTGTGCGTTTATTCCTCCTTGGAGAAACCTGGAACAAACTTTGAGACTTTTGCATTGACAAACCTATGTTTCACATAATAGAACCAAGTTAGAATAGCCCACAGAGATCCTGTGGACTCGACTCGATGGAGATATAATTGTATTTATATTTTGATTTTCTGTTTTTTTTCACATTTCCAGGTTGTGTAACTGTGATAGTTAGTTCGTCATTTCAATGAGGCAAACAACCTCGCGCGATAGTCGTAAAGTAGTTTGAGTTTGTTGTGATCGCTCTGGCTGCTCGTTGCATACCCGCGTTTTGTCACTTTTAGTGCTCGCTACAGCTGCTTCTTCGCGAGCTAATGATGAATTTGACCTTACGGCAACCGCCTTTTCTACAAGAAAATCGTTTTACTCTTGATTGATTACAATTCTTTTTTATTCTCAATGTGTCGGCATGGTTTACATGTTGTGCGTTTATACAAGTTCTGCAAGGGATAAAAACCACAATTTAATCAGAAACATCAGTCCTGTCAATCGTGTTGCAAACTTCCACACTTCGATTTTCTTTTACCGGTTTTGGCCCTCATAAGTGTAAGTGTCCTGGCATAAGTAAAAAGGTGCTTTTTCTATACCATGTGAGTGCTAACGAGCGCCGTTTTTTTGTTGTCACGTAAGCTAGCCCCTTTGTAACCAACAAACGAAAAGGTCACTTGGGTGTCGATGTGACGTGATGTTCGCGCCCATGATGGTCTGTCTTAAGCAAGGGTCTAGTCGTATTCTAATTTGTCCCCGGAGATTGATTTTTTCAATGTTTTCTTTGCGTAACCGATCTCATCTTAAGTTTGGAGTGCTTTCATGTAGTTGTGTTTTGTAAAAAAGGAAGCTAGAGTTTGCGTGCTTTTTCTGTGTTGTGTGACGCACTTTTTGTTAACTTCATCGGTTTTTACTCGTAGTTCTATAAGTAGTCTTATTTTAAGCCTCGTAGACGTAACTGCGACACTCTTTCAATGCGACTTATGAATTTGCCATAAAACCCGTGTGTTTGACTATAAGTTACCATTACCCACTTTGAAAAAGATAGTTTATGCCTATTGAATGAATCTGGCGCCTTATTTTCAGTCGCGTGGCACCACAATAATCACAAATTAGAAAAATCAGTCTGCCAGATCCAAGTACAAAGGCAATTTCCGACCCATTATTTCATTAATTTGTTGAGTTTTCATCCCACCGCTGGCGCCCTTTTCCTTATGCCTTTTTGAACACCATTGCAAGACCCCACTTTTTCAAAGGGCTTCCGTAAGTGCCGCCTTCCTTGTTTAAATATTTTTGAAACAGTCCTTTTAGCTGCCGCACAAAAACGTTAAGCATCGTCTACGACACCACTTGCCTCATTTTCTTGACAAAGCGCCGCTTAGCTCCGGCTTATGCTGCCTTGAGATGCCATCACTTCAAGCATTTTGGTTTAGGTTGCAACGTGCTCATTTCACTGTCTTATGACGTTAACGTAAAAGCCAAAAGCATTCGGGAGATTGGGTTTTTTTATAAGTAGAGATTTGCATTGGGTCATCGGTGTTTTTAAGGTCAGTTGTTATCAGCAAGTGCACGATCGATGCTAATTTGTCTTATCGACACTGGTCATTCCGAGGGGATGATTCTCTCACGGGATGATTGACAGATGACATTTTGGGCGTCAAACACATTATCTTAAAACCACACTTACAGTTGCAACATTGACCTTTTGCTAGCGCGGTATTTTTGTTAACTCGGTTACTTTTCCGATAGAAAAAGGTCATTTGAATGCATGGCCCGTTGTAAGGCATGAATGGGGATAAATGTTTGAATACACTGTTCAATAGAGAAACATCAGTTTGCCGGGTTTCCTAACGTCGCGTTTTTTGTTTGCAATAAATGTTGCGCTTTTGTCACATTCAACTAAATAAAAATTTTTACTGTTGCGTTCGAATTAGCATAGTCTAATTTGGTATGTCTATTTTGGCGTAAGATACAACGGTATTCATGTTAATTCTTCATACTTAGAAAGGTTCTTCGTGTCATTTGAAAATTGTTACTTCACTTATATTGTAAAACCGCCCGCGTAAAGGAAAACCTCGTCTTTTCGTTATCTATTCAACAAAGTTAATCTTGTGTCAACGAAAAATCGTTGTCATATTTGACTGTGTACTACGTTCCACTGACTTCAAGCCACTCTGGTCTGATGGCAAGCTTGTTATTACCCGCTCAAATTATCGAAGTAATTGCTTTACTACTGAGAAGTTGCCGAAAGTCACTTTATACAATTCACCTCCAATCCAGTCCAAAACCTAACTGACGATCGCGGATTTTTAAAGCCCCATTATTTGAATACATATGTCCCCTTTATCCCCGTACAATCGTAGCAGCCAGGTATCACATCTTGTGGTAGTTTCTTTATTGGTATAAATGGAGACGTTGGTTTCACGGGTACCCTTCCTTTGTGCTAAATGCCATCCGAAATTTTGCGCGCCAATCCCCTTAATTGGCAACACACCCATTTCCGCTAAGAAGATCGTCGTTGTAAGAAGGATGAACCGCTTCAGTCTGACTTTTTTGGTGCACCGCATCAGTCTAATTGTCGGAAGCCAAAGAGCCACCTCTCTTGTGTTCAAATTTGTTTCTGCTTAAACTCCTGAAAACCTTCCCCCTCGTTTTGACCGACGACCGTACTTGTTCGGTACTGACCGTCGCCGTTATCTTTCCGTTCGTGTGACTGTTTTCGCATACGCCCACCTCTGAATTCACTGCTTGTTTAATCGCTCTGAAACCATCCTTATCACTATCTGTCACTATGAATGACCTTGCGCTGGTTAAGTCACGATTTAATTCAAAGCGTTTTCATTGTTCGCAGTTCGTTGTGCAGTTTGGATTACAGTACATAACAATGCAAATTATTCGACGTGGCGTTCTTGATTCATATAATTAACATAGCAAAATTAAAAAATTAGCAAATTTTTAGTGTTTTGTCATGCAAAAAAGACCTTTTGGTTCATCTTCGCGAACTGGAGCTCCGTATGATCGGCGAGACAGCGGTGGTGTTCGTAATAATGGCAACTATCGTAGTGTGAGCAGTTACAGTAGCCGCGACAGCGGTACCCGATCGGGTGGTCGTGACGGTGGAAACAATTCTGGAGAAGGTGGCCATTTCGGCACTGCTGGAAGGGGCGGTTATGGCAACAGTGCCGGAAGAGGCGGCCGTGATGATGGACGTAGCTACGGAGACCGTGACAATCGCAGTCAGCGTAGCAGTCAACCCGGCGCTTCTGAGGCGTCCGTCAAGCAACAAGTACTTTCGCGTACTTATCTAGGCCGGGCCCAACCAAGTGTTCCTGCTACCATCCCATCGGTTACCCCTGCAACCGTAAATTGCAACGCCAACGTAATCAATATTTTTGATAAAAAAAAGAAAATCTATCAATACGAATTAAAGTATAAAGGATTTAAAGGGAGGAGCCGAAAGGAAGAAGGCGTTGAGATCTTCAGAGCAGCAAACAACGAGTAAGTCAGCTTTATTATGTAAATCTTAAAAGTCTAAAAACGAGTAATTTAGTGCCTCTAAAAACGCAAAATATCGAGCGTTCAACAAAATTTTCGATCTCTTATTGAAAAGGTATCCAACGTTCTTCCGTTACGATGAGAAGGACGAAAAGGGGGATAACATGCATCTGTATGCGTATGATCGCAGCTGTCTGTTTTACTGCACATTGGATCTGCTTGAGAAGAAGGAAGAGCGTAAATTTACCATTGACACAGTACGTTTTAATGATTTTTTAAATATAGACAACTCATTTTTTAAGCATGAAATCCCCTACGAATGCCGTACCTTCGTCGCAAAATTTAAGACGATTGAAGCCCGCCTTGTCAAAACAGCAATCCTTGACGTTTCAAGCTATAAAGACCTCAACGAAAGGGAACAACGTCCCATCCTCCAATTTCTCGACATCTTGTTTGATCAACAAGCCTATATCGAAAACGAAGTTTTCATTTTCGGCAACAAAATGTTTCTCAAAGAGGACAAGGACGAGGAAACAATTTTGAAGAAATGCTATACTTTTAAAAGTGGCATTCAGAAGAATGTCCGCATAACGGATAATGGTCTCGCGCTACAGATTGATCTTAAGCATTCCCTTTTCTATACTCCCATGCCAGTTCTTATGTTTCTCGATATCATGGGCATACCGGCTAATTTTTTGGAGAATCCGGAAAAGCGTTCGATTATTGTAAAATGTCTGAAGGGAATCACGGTGCAGACTACGCATCTGGATAACCAACGCAGTTTCGCGGTTGTGGGTTTGTCGAAGAACGCAGCGCGGCACGAAATGTTCGAGTACCATCCGAAGGACGAGGAGCAGGACAATGAGCGGAAAAGCAAGGATCACAGGAAGGAGCGGAAGTACGCGGATCAGAAGTACAGACATCGGAAGGAAGAACCGGCGGGCATCAAAATCAGTGTCGCTGATTATTTTGAAATGCATTACAAGCGTCCACTTCAATATCCACACTTTATGTGCGTTGTATCACGACGGTGTATGTTCCCTCTAGAACTATTGACGATTATGCCGGGTCAACGGGTGCCGAGGGAGAAGATGAACGATAAACTTGTTAGTTTTTTACTATTTATAGTTCTTTTTTATAAAAATTTATATTGCAGTTGGCGGAGATGATCAAAAAATGTCAAATACTGCCTGCTGCTCTCATTGAAAAACTTCAAACAAATAGGGGCAAGGCCGGCATTCGCAACACCCCGATAGTCAAGGCGGCTGGCGTCCGGATAGGAAAACAAGTTGATGTTGTGGGCGAAGTTATCCCGAAGCCAGCTATTGTCTACAAAGATACCATTGTTCAGTTGAAAAGTGCCAATTGGACTCAACCAGGTGGTTTCGCGCAGTCTGGCGACATCTTCAAAATGGCTATCGTCGACACGGCTTTCATGCACGTTCCCAACCTTGAAGCATGGGCTAACGGCTTTAAACAACAAGCTCGAGATCTGGGGCTTCATATCAGAGAGTATGAGATATTTAAACGTCCGGGACTACAAGAATGCATCGACGTAAAACTTTTTGCAAAAGATTGCGTTAAAGAAGGCTTCGACTTGCTGCTGTTTCTGGGTGATTCCAAAGTTTTGCACGAGGCAATCAAATACAGCGAGATAGAAACACGCGTCGTAACGCAGCAAATTAAAATTGGTTCTATGAAAAAGGGCCGTGACACGCTTGGTAACATCATCAAAAAAATGAATCTCAAAGCGGGAGGGTGGAATCATGAAATTGCTACGGCACCTGTCGATCTAAGGCTATTTAAGACTGATATTATGTAAGCATTTTCGTTTCACTTGCCACATTCCCAGTTGAACTTTTATAATTGTGCATCGATTTCAGCAAGAGCCTTCTCAACGACACCGTCCTCATTGCCATTGAAATGTGTCACCCCGGCGCAACTACACGTATCGATAGTTTCTCAAACGTCGTGAATACTGAGCCAACTTGCGTCGGCGTCGCGTTTTCCCATGATGCTACAGCCTCCATCCAGCACGGTGAATACTTCTTGATTCCACGTAGAACTGTCATAATCAAGACCGAGAGACTGTCCTTAATTGTCATGGATGCTGTCAAGCTGTTTTACACACGAATGCATCGCTATCCTAAAAAGGTCCTCATCTACCGTGGTGGAATCAGTGAGGGTTCTTTCGACGACGTTATCCAATACGAGTGCGGAAGTGTTGTCCAAGCGTTGCAAAAAGCCGAATTGCTATCGACCGTCACGATGTTGGTCATGCAACGGAAGACGAATCATCGACTCTTCCGTGAGACGACTCAAATGAACAATCTTAAAAAAGATGCTAACTGTGGGGAACAAAATGTGGCTTCTGGAACGTGCATCAAATCAACAATTACCAATCCTGGATATCCGGAGTTCATAATGTCACCGCAAAAGCCTATTTTGGTAAATTAAACATAACTTTTTCTTCGTTATTAATCAGTGTCAACTTTCAGGGCACTGTCAAACCAGTCGTCGGCACTCTCATCTTCCAATCAACCAAAGGCGCTTTCAGTCTCGATCAACTCATCCATTTGACCCATGCCCTCTGTTATCAGAACGAAATCATCACGGCGCCCACTACCATGCCGGGTCTCCTCAGATGTGCCAGTCAACTGGCTCAACGCGGCTTAAACAACTGGAAATGCGCCTTTGCAAACCATCATTTGCCTGATACGCATCCCCCGTTACATCCACAGCAGATGGAATCACTTTCGGAAGAGCAGAAACACAATATGCAGCAAAATGCTTTGGATCGCCAAATGCCAGTAATCAAGGCGACAATTAACGACAAGCGATACTGGGCTTGATTTTTTTCCATCTTAAAATCGTTTTATCAGTTGATTTTAACTAACTTATTTATAAAACTACTGTTATCTTATCTCTAGTTTAGCTAAAAATCATAAGTAGTTGTCTAAAACTGTCTTATTCCAACCCTCTTTTTGTCGAACTTTCTGTTTCACTTTATGAGTCACGAAATCTTACTACTCTGTTTTTGTTACTGTTAAAAGTTTCCTTTGTTTTTTTAACTACATTTTTTGCACCGCGTACCTCTACATGTTTTCACTTTTGACCAATAAATACCTCTCTTTGTTTTTACTTTTACTGTCTCAAAATTCCCCGATTGGCTATTTTTGTTGCTATAAAAAAGGTTAATTGACAGGAAAAATAAATTGACAATACGGCATTTTGTGAGCTCACTGGTTGCGACTTTGTTACAACTTACAACTGTCGGCCAGAACATGTTATTAGTTTTGTTCTTACCTAAGTTGTTTCCTTCATTTCCATTTGAATTCTGCATTACTATAACTGTTTTGCGATTTGCTAAAATTTTTTGTCATTGACAAAGTTTTTTCCTGATACAACTTTATATTATAAAAAACAAAAAGGTAAAGAATTAACAAAAACTCAAATGACAGCACAATTTTTCTAACAATCGCTATCGCTTGTTGTGTAAATATCTTCATCTGAATTGTGAAAACTGAACTTCGGTTTGCCGAGGGTCGAGGGGCGTTGTGGTGGGCTTCCCAGACTTAAGGCATGCTGGGAGTTGGGCTTGTTGAGCACACGCGGGGGAATTTCTTGCCTGGGTTTGACTGATGGCGTGTCTTCAATGGGATCCAATTCAAAGTCGAACAAGGGTGATGGGATAACGGAAGCAGGAGTAGCGACGTCAGCTGCAAAGCATTGAGTTATGTTTAGAAAGATTCTTGCATAAAACTAACCCTCAATTGAAGACCGCGGCGCCAACTTTGTTGTAAACCGGCTAGTCATTCGAACGGGCGTAAAGACAGCCTGCTTTGCCTGAGTTCTGCGTGGATACACTGTGGACGGATGTGATACATGATCAGAAGCTACCGGAACGATCGTCGTAAACCGCCGGTGGGGCCATTTTTGAACAAGCGGTGGTGCTGGATGAGGCAGTCGAGGCTCGTCCGAAGATGTACGAATGTCAGCCTTCCATGGCATCTTTGTGTTAGGATCACAGGCTGAAAACAATCATTAACAACCCGTAAACACAACAAAGATGAAACAACTTACAAGACTGGCGAACAGTGTGATCCGGCGGCGAGGCAGAGATCGCAACGGCTTTCACGAGTTCAGCATTCGGCCGTATTTCATCCTTGAAGGCGGTAACAACGTCGAAGATCGGATCAGCATGTGTCACGGGATACCGAACGGAGAGAACGTCAGAGAAAAAAGCTTTGGCGACGTCAACGAAGTTTGTCATGTTGAAATATGAGTCCAACTCCTGCAAAAAGTAATTTTTAATAAAATTATATAAAAATTGACGGTTAGAAACTTACAAAACTGTTCATATCGTTCTTATACAGCTGCTTGTAGACTCCACCCAACTGCGACAACTTAAAACTGCCAAAGGCGGGTGTGTTCAGGGAGTGGAGGGCGCTTAGAATTCGCTCACGTCCCTGAAGTAAAGTTGACTTGTAAAATCGAGCAAAACTTGAGAAATCAGCTTACCTTTTGTTGTAAATTGAGTCGAAGAACATCGTTACCATTGTTGTTGACTGGTGCCATCGTGTGAAGGCAGTTGGCGACTGACAGGAAGGTCAAGATAGGTCAAACAAAGCTGAGCGCGAGCCGCAAGAGAGTGCGGAAAAGTTGGACCAACGGGTCGTTGACACTTTCGTTCCAAGACGCGTGGGCCCGCACGCGCACGCACTCGGTCATTGCAATTTGATTTTAGCGTGTTTAAAGCTGGTTAAGCCACGTTTGACTGAAACCCAGATCATTTCATTCGCAAAATCGTATTTGTCATTAGAAACAGGACGAAATTGATGGTTTCTAAAAGCACCGTTGCACAAATAAGATGTAAATTCATGTAAATCAGAACACGTGCTCTTGTGGAGTTTTAACTGTTGTTCAGTTTCTGCCATGGCGTGTAGTAAATTTTTAATGATAATTTGATTGATTTGATTTTTATATTTTTACGCTCGTGGCGTCCTTTTTGCTTGATTTTCAGCAGGATTCGGGATCGTTTAATTTGAAATGTATGCAGTTTTAAGCCCTATTGTTTGTTTTTTCAATTGGAACACTCGCTACATGAATTACCCTCATAAATGATGTCAGGAATGTTGTTTTAACCCATAAAACCCCGAAACAAGTGTTGGGAGCCTCGAGATCACCGGTCGTGATGTTACCCGGGATGCAAGCCTGTTGATAAGGCCCCATTATGGTGTCCCAGTCGGCGAGCCCCCTTTATGCAGTTGCATGGGGACAGGCCCCCGACCTTATCACCACTCATTGCAGAAGTTTGTGAACAGGAGGCGCAAAGACGAGACTAATCCTTCCTATCCTATTTGCTACTGCCTTTTCACAGCATTGTTTTTCTTTTCCCAGCTGTAATTGAACTTCCATCTGTGTGGGCGATCGGTCTACATGTGGCGCATGTCTTATTTAGCGTCAACATTCTGATTAAAGCGGATCATGGCTACATATGAGTTCGTCGGTAGTCAACGCTTTGACACATCGCCTACTATCGACGATAATTGGACAATTCTTTGTTCCGATGAACAGGATGCAAAGATCATGAAATACGACGCCGATAAAAACAACGTAGGTAGCCACTCGGACGGGGGCAATCATATTATGCAATATAATTAACATTGTTATTTACAGCTTGCAGATCATGTACTGCCGACTCTCACATTAGTACTTTCCATTATAGCTGTATTGACGAACATTGTTTTTATTTATTTTGTATTTGTTGGCCTTAGGACCAAAGCACTGCCATTCAAAGGGTATTCGTTATTGCTTAACCGTTCAATAACTGATTTCTTCGTAGCATTATTGACATCTATATTCGTCGGATTGCGAAAATTTGATCAATTTAACGCTACAGCACCTGACCCTCACGAACATGGAAAGAAAATCAATTTAACCGAGTATGAGTTGGACTACCTCATCCCACATGGACGAACAATGTTCACACTTTTGCTTACTGTCGATTTCTGGGCTGTTGCGGGGGCATATGGAATTATGGCGTTACTACCGTTCATGCTTATTAGGAACCCCTTTTTCTATCGGCGCTACGTGACAAAGAAGGTTATCGGTGAGTTTCGCAAAGTCAATCAATAGCGAATGACCTTTTTGCTTTCAGTAATCACAATGATTGTTAGTTGGTTGATCGGTGCCATCTATTCCGCGATAGTAGTGTCTCTCAGTTCCAACAATGTTTTTAATTTATTCAACAGTGCCAATGATCTCATTCAGTGGACTGTCAATGATGAAGACTATGTTCTGTCTATATCTAATTTGTTTATTGTTACGGTTGCATTTGCTGTCGGATCGTTTAGTTATATTTTTATTATCGTCTATCTTTACCGGTACAGCGCAAAAATCGGTGGTGAGTGACTTGCAATCGGTAATCCTTTTCAAAATGTTTCATCGCAAGTAATTCAGGGCTTGCTGGGGCGCAGTTAGCACAGATTGTCAGAATGGCTCTTAACATTGGTGCGTTTGCAACGACATGTATCGTGATGGCGGGGTTTGTTGCGTTGCCGTTGTTTTTGCGGTCACATATTGATAATTTGGAGGAACTTAATCACGTAAGCCAGTTTTTAACATTGAGTTTTGTTAAGCATCCCTGTTTAGACCGATCGATGCCAAGCAGTCGTCAAAATATTCGAACTAAGCTACATCATGGCAATCTGGACAACAGTAGCTATGGCTGGCTGGATGTTACGCATCATCCTCGACCCTATTACAAACATCGCCCTCGACATTCGGTTCCGAAAACTACTACGCTCTAGAACGCTAATAAAACTATCCAACTCCGTGACATTTACGCCCAATAAGTTCAGTGCACCGAGCTTCTTATCCCGCAGTGAATTCCTTCGAAAATGTGCGGAAAGGAATGTAATACCAATAACTTTATCCCATCCGCAAGGACATTACTTCCGGTTTCGATCTCCATCTGATATGGATCCCAGTGATTTAGCCGCACCTGTAAAACGCAAAAAGCTCATCCATATTAGATTCGACGACTTGGTAATATAAACCGGTAACTTTGTTGTTCTTTGTTCATAAACTTAAGTCTCAATTTTCATGCGTGTCTGTAGATTCATGTGAATATCATTGTTATAACAAAACAATCTAATTTATTAAAACTGTAAAAATATAAAACTCAAACATAATATGACTGAAGTGGAAAGAATAAACCGGTATGATCGCCAAGTGCAAGCTTTTGGATAGCAACTATTAAGAAAGAATAGAAGAAATATGGCAGTGTAGCGTTATCAACGCCAAAAAGCAACTATTACTGTAAGGAAAATGATAAATTTAGAAACAACTGTCGCAGCCGCACCATTAAGGTCGCTCGACATGCCTAGTCGGATGGATGTGGGCTCGCTGACCGGACCGACACCACCTTCATTGAAACCCGCAACTTTGATAGTATAAAAGTACATCAGTTTGAGGCCATCGATCCGTGCCGAGGGTTTCCGCGGATTCTGGAGTTCAGCTTCCGTGAGAACGAGTGTGATCGGTTTTTCGGCGGTTTCGGAGACGTAGATAAGAATTTTGTAGCCTCGTTGACGATCTGTGATGTTGTTGTAGAGAGAATTTCGGAGCGGAACGGCTGTCCATTCGAGCAGGGTCGTATAGCCGTCGGTCTGGAAAGGAATGTCAGCTATATTTAGAAAGTGCTTAGTCTGCATGAACTTACCGTCTCCTGTAACTTTATTCTCGTAATCTCGGGCGCAGTCGGAGGTGCGGGGTCGAGCGTGGTGGCAGACGCGGCGTGAGTACTCGTATTTCCATATCTACCGTACTGATCAAAGGCCTGTACCGTGCATGAGTAATCAGTCCCGGGTTTTAGGCTGTGAACAAGCCAAGACGTGTAGTAAGCAGGTACTGATTGATTGACGGTGAGTGAGTCCACTTCGGTGACGCGTTCCGGGGACATTTTCCAAACACTGGCCGCGTTGTAATCACTGTCTAATGTGTTATTTACCGCGAAGAAAGACACTTCCCGCATAAATGCACGTCTTTCGATGCAGCTAATTTGAGCACCGATGACATTTTCACATTCGCCGACATTCCGCCATTCCCAAGTAAGGTTCAAATGGGTCGCGTTTACCGGAATAGCAAGCAAGTTGTCGGCGATGCGTTTTGGTCCTTCGGTCGAGATATGCACGACGGTATCAGTTGAGGCTGGCCCGACTCCCACGTCATTGAGCGGCTGTACACCGACCGCAATTGTAAAGCAATTATCAGCGACTTCGGTTTCATCCTTGTTTTTGCGGATTTTCTTTTTCTTATTACCACTATTTGCCTTTGTTTTGGCCATTGCAATCACAATATTTGGCTGACTGACCAACTCAGAATGCACGAAATTGTCCATTGAATTTCGTCCAAAGGTCGACACCGTTTGGGATGCATCTGACCAGGATACATTGTATCTAAGATTAGATCCTGAGGGATGACCCATCTCAACTGGATCCCATTCAAGCAACAAATGCTCATCATCTATTGTTCGCCATTGTAGCTTTTGAACAGGATCTTGCGGCGGCGATGGAGGTGTTTCAACCCAATCCGAATGCGCTGATGGAACGCTCATGACTCCGTCGACGGCTCGGGTTCTGATCCGAAACTGGTACTTCTGATTAGGTTCCAAGTCCTTGAGCAAATACGACCCGATGATGCGATCCTGCGTTTTGAATAGACCACTGGGGAAGGGTCGCCACTGACGATCGGTCTCTGTGCGATACTCGATCAGGTATCCTTCCATTCTCGCATTCTGAAAAGATTTAGATTAGTTTGCGCTTCTGATTTGAAAAAAATAAGCCTTACCGATCCAAAGCCTCTTCTTTTTTGGTTTGCAGGTTGCTTCCAGGAAAGTTTCGCATGGTTTTTCCGAACTTCGATGATTTTCAACTGTGTTGGAGCGGCGCTGAGCATTTCATGTTCGGGTAACTCACTAGAAGCACTTCCATAGATGGAGTTACACGCAAATCTGCCAATGTTTGCGGAGGAGAAGGAAGGGGAAATCTCGAGTTCACTGACTTGACGGATGTGTTTATGCGTCTTTCTGGGATGCTCTTCAGAAGATTCAGAAGTTTCACTGCTACTGAAGATCCATCTTTTTGACTTCCTTGTACTCCTCCAGTCGTCGGATAGCTCTTTTTCATAGTATTTCGGCTTTAATGGAGATTCACGGGTGATAACATTGTGCAGATCTCGTTCATTGAATTGCCAATCGAACAACGCCTCCGGACAGTCGGCAGGGAGTTCACAAGCAAGTTCAACTTCGCAAGTTATTTTGTTCGGTGTCGCATAAATGCCGTTCCCTACCATCCCGGAAGACAAGGACGGCGGTCGGACCACCAAATGAGGTTTCGGAACTACGTGAACATGAACGGCCCCACGGCCCTCGCCGACGCCATTGGCCGTTTCACAGTAGTAAACACCCTCATCAGTCTTTGACGCATTTTCAATCTCGAGAATTGCGATGGTTTCTTCGCCGCCAATGTGAACTTTCGTTTGGTGAATTCGCTCGGCAGCGTCATTCGACACGGCATCCGCTCGACTGCTCGAGTACCACCGCGAAAAACCGCGAGGGGAAGCATCGTAAAAGCATGGAAGTGTCTAAAAGGTTTGAATAGATTGCAATTCAAATGTAGTTGTGTGCTTTTAACATACCAATTTTGAGCCTTCAACGACAAATACACGTCGAGGGAAGATATTGCCATGAAATTTGGGTGCATTGTCATCGACAGAAAGTCGGGCAGACGATGAGACTGATCCGACGTCATTGCTCGCAATACATTGATAAATGCCGGAGTCACGCTCGAGGGCGTTAAAGATACTTAGGACTTGGTCGTGGACTTTAAATCGACGTCGGTCAGATGCTGGCATGAGCAAAGGTGCAATCGGTTGGCCATCGTGGAACCATTCAATCGAAACTTGGCCGCTGTTACGGTTTGAAATTAAGCATTCGAATGTTGTGCTGGTGTTGACGGCGATTCGTTTTTGGATGAGGGGACGGAGCAGAATTGGCGGGGCTGTAATTTCATTTTTGTCATAATGAATTAGAAATATCAACCTCACAATTGATAACAAGCTGAACTTCCGCGCTCTGTCTCCCATGCTCATTAGACGCCACACACTTGTACCGTACCGCATCATCCACCGTCACCGCATCTATTTTTAACACCCTTCCATAGTTAAGTATACGGTGCCTCGACGAAAACGGCTCACCATCAACTCTTGACCATTTGTACTTCGGAGCTGGGCTAAAAACAATAAGGTAATTAGCATCATTATCTCCAAATTCCGATGACGGATAAACCCTTACAATCCATAAGCAAAGCACTCAATGAAAACCGCTTGTCCCCTTGTTGGTATTTCAGGAAAGATTTGCGGTTGGAATTCGTCAATTCGTGGCGCTGATGAGATGCTTGTCAACGACTGTGGCAAAACAAGATTGAAAAACGGACCATAATGGCCGCTTTGTATTGTTGGCAAGCTCAAGCTACACGCATAACTAAAAATTGCTAATGTAATTCCTTTGTTACTTTTTTTTATCAAATTTTCAGCATACCTCGAAGCATCTTCTTTTTTGTTGAAACTAAAATATAGTGTTCCATCCATAGATATAAACACCCTCTCAGATTGGGACACAAAACGGTCCGTTCTGCCTCCATGCATCCATGAGTATGTATAAGATTCTAAAATCGTCTTAGGAATCTGGTCCAAGGAATGTGGTCCAAAAAAGCATGTGCCAACCATCCAATGAGCTGTTTCATGTTACACAAACATCACAAAACTGAATATTGTAGCTCCGGACAAGCTTAATTAGTGAGAGTGTGTCGTATATGTGAGGGTGATAATATGGACTGTGAACATGTGCAATCATTGGAAAAAGTGCTTTATTTGGCAAAAAAAGTTGCGTTTTTCAAATGTGAACATAAATCTCATAACAAAAAATGGAAAACAAGTGCAAGTGGTGGTGAAGATGTGCAAAAAAAGTGAAGTGCAGTGATGTGCATGTGCTTGTGCAGGTTAGTAGTGCTAGTGAAGTGCAAAAAGTGCCGTTTTAAACCCTCGTGGTATGTATGTATCTATCTATCGGAAAACGATTAGATTTCCGTGTGCAAAATCAGTGCAATCACACGTGCCAGGTGAGTGAGTTAGTGCAAAGTGCAAACTTAAACATTATTGTGAAGTGCAAGTGTAGGTAGTGAATGTGTCTGTGTAAAACAGTGCTCACGAAAGTGAAAAAAGTGCAATTAAACGATAAAAAGTGCTGTAAAATGAAAAATGAAATTAAAAAGTGTAATAAAAAAGGGAAACCGTGCTTTCATAGTGGTGTATGATGTGCATTACAGTGTGTTTTTGGTGAAAGGTGTTTACAATACAGTACAAAAAGCAGCATCAACACATAACAGAACGTATAAAAAGAAAAATAGCAACGAAATGTTCGAACTAAGCTAAGCTAGGACGGAACAATCATCACTAAACCGGGCATGTCAAAAGCGGTAAAGGCTTTTGCAGTGGTGGTGCATCGTGGCATCGTGTGGTGAAGTTAAAAAGGTGAAATAAAGTGGAACATTTAAACAGTTTTTAAAAGTCAAGTATCGAAATAACGGCATTTTGCATCGGTGACGGGGGTGGTAGGTGCGTGAGGGTGATGGATGGTGTGAAGGTGGTATGGTGCAAGTGCGATTCTAAAGTGCAGATGGAGGTGATCTTAGTCTCCGTGCAACGGCATCATTAATTTGTGATGACTATTGTAAGAATAACTACGCCAAGTTCAAGTACCGCCAAAGCGTCCTAAAAAGTGGTTTAACCTTGAGGAACAACACCTTCAGATGCAGAAACAACAATCGCGCACGTCAGACAAGATCGCGGAGATCAAGCAATGCAATGCTATGAGTGGGAGTGCTCAGAAACCACCCATCTTATATGAAGACCCGTTCAAACGATCCTGTTCTGTAACCGAACAGGACGTCGTCTAAGCGGTGACTCTGTTCCTTTCAGCTCATATGAATTGTCCGGTAGCCACGATACCACCCCCGATAAAAAACAGTGCGACGACCAGTCGGGTGAGACTGGCTGACATTGCAAACACAACAAAAAAGACCTCCAAGATACACCGGATGAAAGCGGCTCCATACCAATGAGTCGTCAAATTGAATCGGGAGACGGGGGAGGAGCGGGCTGAAACAAGCTAGCTTCGACAAAAAGGGTGGGCGCGCTGACGCCAGTGACTTCCGACTTTTTGCAAAATGGCATGCAATGTAAACGACACCTTGAATCGTACTCATACCGCTTCCCAAGGCGCAGCGCGGAAGACAATGGCATGGGTCCAGGGGGCGCTTCAAGAGGCACAGACCTCTTCAGGATCGCATTTCTAACGGAGCGGAAGCACTCAAGCGACGGCCGGGATTAAGCAAAGGCCCAGTGGCGACGAAATCGGGGCAGGGCTTTCATGTAGTCGCCGAAAAGGCGCGAAAATGGGATGCAACCGGGGACAAGTTACCTAATTTTAGAAAGGCTTCATCGTTTGCCGATGCCCGGCTGTCGGAAAAATTCAATTAGACGCCCGGCAATGCCACAAAACTTTTTCATACCCTGTGGCAGTTCGGCGACAAATAGGAGAATGGACAAGTGCAAATGATATTAGAAGGATGACAGCATGCGATTGATAAACGCAAAACGAGCAACGACAACGAACGACACTTCAGAAGCACTATAAAGCCGGCCAAAGAAGCCCTCCTCCTCCCTCCGGGAGTGCGTCGAACCGCCCTTTTCGACGGACTCCCTTGTTTGTCACCTATACCTACATTTTTATGGAAATAAATGTGGGTCAAGCGTTCCTGTTCGCATGGACGTGATGTTCATCACTCGAGAAAGCGGCTCCCTGCCGATATTTTGCGGGCGAGATAGACAAAAAACAGTTCGATACGTTTTTTGCAAGGCGTTACAAAAAACAAAATCGGAGCAATAAACTTTTTTTCCACGTAATGCTGTCGACGTTCATGAGCGATTGGCCCCGATCACAAACGCCTACGAAGCAGGCTGTCGTCAATCGGGAGGCGTCAACCAATTTTGGGTAAACCTGACAAATTGGTAGGAACGCTTGTCACTTGACATTCGTCTACGCAGATAATTAATTAAACCTGGGTGAAGGTCTCCTCCAAAAAAAGGGGGATGAACTCGTTCGTTTTCGAGATTCGATTCAACGATACAGTTAACATGATCAGATGTAAGCCGCAGGCGCTTAACGATTAATCTGCAGCGATTTGCGCACACTTCCTTGTGTTTGATTGTTGAATAAACAAAAACAAAGTGCAAGTGTATAAAAAAGTAAATAATGAAGTTGAAAGCAGGGACACCGCGTGATAAACAAACCGATAATTTGTATTAACTTTTTTATAGGTAAGACGTAATTTGATAGTTAACAAAAAAGTGGTTTGTTTTCAAATTTTCGAAAAATGACGACTCATTGTAAGCTGAAGAACAGGAAGCCGATCGACACCTTATTCCAGCAAAATAAGATGCTGCAGGAAATGGCTAGGTTCCCAGAAGTATATTTTGCTGATAGCTGTCGGGCCTGTCACCGACATAATGTCAATTTGGCTGGTCTCTAAAGAACAACTGTCATGCGGCAGCAATTTGAGGGCGGTACAGATAACCCTCATCACAAACACTGCTATGGGGTGTGTAAGATAAGCGATTTATAACCTTCAAAGCGCAATTGGAATCTTGCAAATTAGTGAAATTGCTCTTTTTGCAAGAAACAAACACATGCGCCCATGGCAGCTGAGCCACGCCGACGCCAGCCAACTTCGTTATGATTGTCATCGTCAAATTTAAAAGCGTCTGAGCTTGGAGAGACACCCTTTTAGCGATGCTCTTGCCACTTTTCATGGAAATGAAAGGCTTTAAGTTTGCGCTTGTGCCAAAATAGACTTCACGTGAAACGGAAAGGAGTCACTGTGTGACAGATGACTGTGGGAAAGCAGCCCCAAACATGGTACCATCAGTTATTTCATAGTGCCAATTTTGAGTTCCGTTGTGCCACCGACCGAAAAGACCCGACTTAATTCCGACTTACGCCCTCAGGGGTTAAGCTGCTTGAGCTGGTTGGTGGGAAAAAATCTGGTCCTGAACAAATGAGTGGCACACGACTAACCACATTGAAAGGGGGGCCGACATGTGTTTTAAAATACAGATATCAGAGACATTGCCTGAGGCGGAGTGAGTGTTTTTCGTGATCGAATAAGTGTGGCTGGCATAAAATCTCGGTTTCTAGCAGCTTCCTATCTAATTAAGACTGGCATGTCACAAGGAAGAGGCAGGCAAAAAATTGCGGGCGCATCAATGAAAAGACATTGTTAGTGACTACTGCCTGGAAACCAGTCGACATTCTGGTGGTAACAAACTAAACTTGAAGCCAACAAAACGAATGATCACGGATGAAACGTAGTCAAACAGGCCATGTCAATAGGACGAAATCAATGGAGCGTGTCTTTCTTGTTCTTTTTTATTTCTCTCACGATCACGATCGACTCCGACGAAAGCGTTAAGCTGCCAAGCAAAAGATAGGATGGAGAAAAGGTTCGGTGAGACCACAAAGGATCGAAACGACGGGTTTCGGCCACACCGAGAACCCTCCCAGTTGGTGACTTCAACGTGCAACACCGTGGGCTGACTGGATCGTGATTGCCTGAGGGCGCGCGAGCATGTCGACGTCGGTGCAATGCGCCTTAATCGCACGGGAGAATACGAAACGAGCTTTGATTCAGACTGCATTAAAAGCAGTGATCGAAGAGGGGCTAGGCGTGACCACAGGCTACTGAAGCACCTCCTCGAAAACGCCGACGACCCATGCTACTCGATTTCAGCAAAACTAATACCGAGACACCATCATTGAAGGACAAAGACAGGCTTAAAATCCTCTTATCGCAGTTATCGAGACGAGCTTGTGTTGGATGATTTTTCGATATATCGAAATGCACAAACAAACTGATCAAAAAAAGCACGGCAAATTGAAAGTAAAAGCTTGAAATAGAAAATTTTTCGAAGAAATTTGTAGAAATGGGATTGAAAGGCGTGTTAGTTTCACTTCACAAGGGCAGTCAGTGCATGGCACAGATTGGCTAACAGAAAATAAAACAAAGAAAGCCTTGTCCGGAAAGCAATAAACAGTGGATGGTTGACCAACATGGCATTTTCAATTCCAACTAAAAACAGAAACCCACTTGGATAGTGCTGTGGAGATTGACACTCAATACGAGTACCAGCCCCTTTTGGGTTGATGGGATATACGTCAAGTCGATTTCGACGAAAAGATTCGATGAAAGCTGATCGAACAATTGTACTTGTACTGCGGACTGTACCGAGCGGGTTTGATCCGGTGCAGTGATATGTAGCACTTTCTTGATATTTGCGACTGATTGGAATAAGCAAAGAGCCGCCGGAGATTATGTAAGACGAGTTTGAACTTTCAACGTCAATCTGTAATCAAACCGGTTTAATTTTACTGTTTTCTTAATGAAATGCATAAATCAGTCCTTGCCTCTTCGACTCCACTTTTGAACCATTTAATGCTAGGCGTCGGATTTCCCAAAACCTTGCATGGCACCGTCACGAAGAAGCCCTCCGGTCTGTTAGCATAGTGATAAGCTTGCTTTGGGCCTTCAATAATCTCGGGAACATTCTTCGGCAGTAGGGCCTGTTCGTATAACAAAGCCCGTCTGGTTAAAGGCAAAAGTGCACAGATAAACGGATACGAACTTGAAATAGAAACTGTGACTCTGTAAAGGTTTTGTTATCAATGGTGGGAATGTAAACCAAGATTAAAGTTTAAACCGTACAATTCAAAGTGTTTGTCGTTTTTCCGTTGTAATGCGAGACTCTTTTCGCGTTCATCATCAGCCCTCGCCGACATCCACAGATTATAGCTAAGTTGGGGATCGCCGACGACTACATCGATACCTCCGACGAGCCAAGTTAATTCAGCGACGCCTGCTTCGAGTGGAATGTTGATGATGTCGGTGAGATCGTTTATGAGGGCTTTGTTTTCCTGTTGGTTGCGAATGATATTTACAAGTTCCGCGCCCTGTATTGCGCATTCTGTTTTCGCATCTTCCGTCGATGTTGGATGGAAGAATAATCTAACGCATTTATCACCTGCGGGCTGCCATCCATATGGACACACTGATTGATCTAAAATTACAGTTTAAAGTTCAGTTTTCAATTGAAAAAGCCCTTCAAAGTTGCCAAAGAAATGTGTCCCTCAGATTTGTTCAAGCAAAGCCACCAGTTCGGAGTACCCTTAAACCCATCCCAGTGGCGTAATAGAATAATCACAGGGTGTACGATCTGTGCGTCCTCTAGCTGTGCATTGGGGACTAAATTGAGTGCGCGACACAGCAAGTCCCTCAACAACGGAAGGGTTACTTTAATTGACCATGTTGTTCGTCTAAATGATCCCTTTGCTCATTGAAACTTGACTGTTATCCCGCAATTATTCTTTCCAACTTTTCAATGCAATATCTATCGCTGACCCAAAGTTTCTAATTTCAATAAACTGTAGCCCCTAGGTTGGTTACCGACTTACGACTTGAAACAAGTCTTGAGTGACAAGTTGTCCCATTACACCCCTAAAACCGCGGTCAATGGCGGCAAATTGATGGAAAAAGGTCGCGGCGAGTGACATCCCGAAGTCAGGGTTGCACGTGGGTTGGGTTTGACCAATCAAAATAAGCTTGCTTTGATCCCTTTTCTTTGGTTTAGGTTTAATGGTGACATCCGTCGATGGGTCTTGATGGAAAGTGTTGTTTTTCGAGGATGCTGCCGGATCTCGAATGTCCGCCTCATTTAACGATTGCATCAGATGCTTTTTGCGGGGAGATGCGCGCACTCTTTGAGGTCAACGCTTATGTAATTGATGGGATCGCGGCAGCGAGAAGGGTGCCGCTGTCAATTTGCGAGGGTTGCAAGTCGGCTGGTATACTTAAGCATTGCTTGACGCACTTTAAATCATAAGGAAGCACAAAAAGGCAAAAAATGGTGGTAAACTTAACATCTGGACTTACCGAGTAAAATAGATTTAGTTTCACGCCGTACGAGTGACCCGAGAACTGCCGATGACACGAGTAGCATTAGCGTGAGAAAAACACAGCTAATCCGAGCGTGAAAAAGCCTTCGGTATCGGATAACGGAGGTCATTTTGGGTAAGTGAAATGTTTTTTGGCTTTATTGAAGAATGGGGTTGGAAATCAGCACCGATAGTGGGGGAAAGCGTCATGCATTGCAATGGATTGTTGTGAGCTTGTGACTGGACAAAAACGTAATGGTCACCAATGCGCACTAAAAATGCACGATTAAAGTTATTCAAAAAAAGACCCCACGAAAAAAAAGGCAATCATCGACCATTAGAATATCCGGAAAGTTGTACACAAACAACTTGACCGAAAACAGCGCGACATGACACTCGGAAACAAAGAGTTGCAAAGTTGAAAGGGCCCTTCATGGTATTTCCGACAAATCAAATGGAATGTGGCCAAAAAAGAGAGACCCCATCAAAAGCAGGAAGCTAGCTACTTTGGAACGTTTAAATAATTTAAGCGTCTTTTTGAGGGATGTTGAGATTGGAGGATACCGACGGCAAAACTATCAAAAGGCAATGTCGGTGGGAAACGATAAAGGCTTTTTTCAAGACCGGAACCTAGTGCAGCAACTCTTCTCATCTTTCAGTGGCACGGCCAACCCAACAAGATTAAAAAAAAGATTGCCTAAAATGGCTATAGGCATGCGGGGGCTAATTAATGACTGAAATGGACAAGAATGTTGGGTAAAAAATGGGTGTCTGCGCATCTCGAGACTTTGGGAGATGCGCGATGGCTGGATTGAAACGACCGTCTTCCAAGGCGGGGGTGGAAAGGGCAGCCGCCAAGGGGCAATGACATATGTGGGCGGCTACGGCTCATCGAGTTGTTCAACCAAAGGCAAAAGCAGACGCGGGGATTATGTGGCTTTGAACAGATGATGACTGTTGGCAATTGGCAGCAGTGACAAATCACTTTTCAGGCTTGATTGGCATCGATAGATTGAGATGTAGCTATGCCGACGGGTAAAAGGGAAAACAACCATATTTTCTGATGTGTACGGTTGTTAGTTTTATGCGTTCCGAGAGGGCATCGGTGACACATACTCTTGACGGGTGACAAGTTATGGTTTTTATTTCATAATAAGTATATAACGATCGTCATTAAACGAAATTAAAATAAAAGAGCGAAATATTAAAACCGTATCAAAATAGGGTGTTGATAGTCACGCAACAGTGAGGCATATGAGCCGTCGACGGCACTTCAGGCCTTGGGGCGGCATCATAAAGTAAACAAAACAATGTAGAAAAGCGTCGATATCGGTGTAAGGCCTTGATGACACCGGAAAGAAAACTGAGAAGTTTTGCATTTCAAGACGGAATAATAATGAATGGTCAAAAAATAAAAACGAAACAAGTCAAAAGACAATTCGATAAAGCCATTATGGAATTTTAACGTATTCAAATCACATAAAGTCCGTCGTCGTAAAGGTGTAAGCATCACAAAACAATCCGCCTTCACACTTCGTTAGTGAAACAGACGTCGGTCAGTTTAGTCCTTGACGCCTTTCCCATGTGCGTCAACCTTGCACATGGATAAAAACAAGACAAAAAGGACAATTGAATCGCGGTGCAACTTTCCGCTTCGACACGCCGACTAGATGAAGCTATAATGATGTAGCGTCGGTCGCGACGGAGTGCAGAACTACTGAGGTGATATCAATGAGCATGCATGCTAGACTGTGAGAAGGATGCAATAAATAGTAACAAAAAAACGACAAAAAATGGCTGGTTTCATGGCTGGAGGAGATCCAATTCACCGAAACGAAAACGAATTCCGCTTCAAGTACAGTTTCGCTCACTGAAGCCGATCAAAGTGCAAACGGTTTTAACTAGTAGCTATCTATATATTGCTAACGAGGAGCTTCTCCGGGTGAAACGGAGTCCAAGCCCAGCCGCGAAAGTTAGGGTATCCCGCACTCCACTTCATCTGTCATCAAATAACTCGGAGATAAACCCTTGTCAACACCCCTCAAGTGTGGTCAGTGTTGCGGTCAGTCGGTCTCGGCCGGACAGCAGCTGGCTTGACTTGGAAGCAGCTATGGGAGGAGTGAGGAAAGTTAAATCAAACTTGCGCTTCCGGGAGGGCGATAACATCGCAACATTCTTATGGCATTGTCCGAGTTAATGGCACTTTTGGGCCACAAAGGCGATAAGTAAATTGGTCATAAATTAGTCAAATTGGTTTTGGTTTTAAGAATTCCAATAGATTTTGAGTCAATCAATTTAAAGTGAAAAAAACAAAATCAAAGGACAGAAAAAGTAGACTTAAACCGTATGACACACAAGAAATGGTTACCCAGTCTTCGGTCTGAGGTTTTCAAATAAATTTTGAGTTACTCTAGAAAAAATTAATCCTATTCTTTGACTCACAGCGGGAAATCACAAAAAATGGTGTAAAAACGACACTTGTTGCCTAAACAACGGACAAGTGGGAGCTGATGGCTGACATCTGTTGAACGGTCAGCAGTCGTAATACCTTTTATGGCAAGATGCCTTGCCGGGTGCACTTTTCAAAACAAAGAAGCAGATCTGTCGGTCGCCAGGCCTCGTAAGTACACGATCAGGCTTTTGTGCCGTCGCGCAGGGCTATTTCGCTTCCAAGTTTACGCGAGTGCTTAGCTTTTGCTACCAATGCGACCGACAAACATGTTTTTTGTGGGGTATAACAAAACAAGTGGACTGCTGATCCAGCTTTAACTAATAGCTACCCTTCAAAACCTCTATGTTGAAGATAAATGACCTCGCAGAGATTCAAAAAGGCAACCTAAGCTAAAGCCAGTGTGTCAGGAAGCGCTTTGAGTGACCAATGAGACTTCTCTTGCGGTATATCGGCTAGCATGAAAAGCAAGCCATTCCCGTTGTTGTGTACACATATTCTTGCCTTTTTGACCACAGGGCGTAAAATTTACGGGAAATACAGTGTTGCATTTCGAGTCTCGTCGTCATCGCTTCACGGGGGATATAGATTGTTCAAAAATCCAAACACAACGCGACATAGGTGATGTGATGAAAACGCAAAGCTGAAACACGGCCGTAGGAGGCGAGACGGGGGTCAGTAAGGTGGGACTTGGCGCATTTGTGGAAATTGTATCCTCTCGCGTAGCAGCTCAGCTCGGCGGCGCCTATCGTGGCGTGTCAAAGACGGAAACGAGAGATCGACGCCTCGGCGCCTGCGAAAACACTTATTGTCACATTTCGACTATGACTGATCCATTGTTGGTGAATCAGCTATAACTGTAGACATCAGAAAGTCGTAAGAAGGGGTCAGTAACAATTCCCAATGTTAACTAACAACATGTAAATACCAAGACTGTCTCAAAAAACCCACCAACATCCTTCACGATTATGACTATGGAGACTATGAAGTGGAGCATGTACAGCCTCATCTTCGAGTCGAGGACTTTGCTCAGAAACAACACAGACACAAGTACTTCCTCATGAAAGTGAGCAAAAAATCAGTAAAAACCAAGTCACGCAGTAATGGACCAATTTCCCAAATGACGTATCAGCCCGTAATTCTAATCAGTTTGTACCCAAAATATACCCCTTGAAAATGTAAAATCGTCAAATGTGGACAGATATTTTTGGCAAGCCCACATACTCCCCCCTAAAAGTATCACAATGTTCAGTCTTTTTTGCTCTAACAATATCCAGGCTATTATGTTCACCCAGCGAACCGCACGTAACCGAGATTTTCCAGCATGTGTCATTGTTTCGGTACTTCCCTCGAGCCGTAACATTAAGCCTCAAAGCTAGCTCACAGTTTCAACGGGTTTTTTGAAAATTATTTTTTTGCAAGTTGGGTATAAATGAATGCCTTTCTTTTTGGGTATTTCTGTCCACTTTATAGACGTTCTTTGAGGTTGAACTTTTTCGACTGTTTTGGCACTGTACAATTTTTTGATAAAAGCAACTTCCGCCAAATGGATAGCTTTTCCATGTTTGAATGTTGAGAAAAAACTAAAAAAAACCGTTGACTCCGTCAAATGCAGCAATGACAATCTTGTTCAACGCTTCATAAATCTTTGAATATCCTTTAAGTGATCAAAGTTGAAGCAACAATGATCATCAAGCTCGATCTCTACACATTATCCCCTTTTCCCACCCAACAATAGCAATCATGCTTCACATGTTGTATTTCTTACAATTCAATTCACTTATATTCATTCATAGGCCCATTGCATGCGATAAGCAATAAATCCAACGCCACAAGGAATGTTTAATTAGTTATAATTTATGAGAAAAGCAAATTTGCGCATTATCATTAAGAATTACAAGAATACGAACTGCCAGATAGGATGGCAAAATCACAATCAATAATTAGTAAACTACAGTAAGTTTATAATCGGGTCAAAACAGACAGGACTTATCGCTCTTGCAAAGAATAAAAAGCAATCCCGTGTGTGCCAACACAATTGCAAACGAACAAGTCCGGGCGCAAACGTGTCAAAAGCTGCAAGCGTAAAGCGCGGTCTGTAAGAAATGTTCAGGCGGATAAAGACACAAAATATATATTACAGACGACCCAAGCACATACTAATCAAGTCCGCATCAGAGTCAAAGTGAGAAGTCAGACGAAAAAAGAATACAGTAAAACTTTGGATGAATGGATGGTTTGGTTATAGGCGCGAGCCCGTAATATTGGCAAGTATTGTATCATCATCCACATAATAAGAGAAGCAATAAATCAATCAGTATAAAAAATCAGTCAAATATAAGTGTATAGCATTCAGATTAGGTTTAGCTCGCGTGGGACCCTGAAAAAAGGAGCATTGTAAATACAGTACATTCAAACAGAAGAGGAAAAGCATACCTTCAGTATTCACACTTTCACGGTCATCGCCTTCAAGATGCTCGCCACTGCCGCTGACATAGCCGATCATGTTGGAGGTACGGTAGCTGGTGGCACGTCGGTTGCGAAGCGAATTCAATTCACGGGTCAACGAAGCATTATCACGGGACAGGTTCTCATTCAAAGCTTCATGCTCATCAATCTGTCGCTGCAAGCTGCGGACCTTGGTGCGGTGCTGGGTGTTCTCCTCACCACGCTCATCGAATTCACGGCGGAGGGTACGGTAGCGAGTGTTGAGCTTGTCGATCTGAAAGCAAAAGCATTGAAATCACATAACAGTCAAATCGAAACAGCCAACATACCTCATCCTTGAAGTTGTCGACTTGACGCTGAAGGTCATCAACGACAGCGTTGCGTTCGGCGAGCTTCTTCTCCAGACGCCGGTTGGTACGGTGAGCGTTGTTGCACTCGGTCGTCTCCAGAGCCAACGACTCCTCCAAACTGTTGATCTTTGACTCCAAGGAAGTGATCAAAGCACGGCTGCGCGTCTGAGAAGTGGTCTCAAGCTCCTCGATCTTGGAGCGGAGTTCACGGTTGATACGGTCGACAGATTGCTTGTCCATTTCGAGCTTCTGGGACAAGGTGCGTTCGGCAGACAACTCGGAAGTCAGGGTTTCGAGCTAAAAAGAAAGAATTAAACAAAAAAATATGAAATTTGCAACAAACCTGAGTCTGGCAGCGACGGAATCGGTCTTGAATCTGTTCAACCTGCGTCTGCTCTTCTTCGAGCTCATCCTCCAACTCCGCAATGCGGCTCTCGAGACGAGCCTTCTCGTCGCCGGTCAGGCTGGAGCCACGAGTCTTGAGGGCTTCCAGCTCGTCGCGTTCCTGCTCAAGCTTGCGCTTCTGGGCATACAATTCTTCGTTGAGCTCATTGAGACGCTGGTTCTCGGCATCGAGGGCACGGATCCTGCGCTCAGCTTCGCGAAGAGCACCATTGGTTTCATCCTTGGACTGGCGGAGGTCTTCCAGGGCCTGCTGGGTGTCCTTCACCGTCAACTGCACCTTCTTGAGCTGCTTGTTGTAGTCGTCCTTGAGGCGGTTGGCAATTTCGAGTTGACGCTCCAATTCGACACTGCTGCTTTCAGCACGCTTGCGGTTCTTCTCGGCGGCAGCACGTTGACGCTTCTCTTCCTCGAGTTCGGTTTCCAAGTCGCGGACGAGCTTTTGGAGTTGGCGTTTGCGGTCCTCGACGTCTTGGTCCTTGGCAGCAAGAGCGCGCTCGTGATCAGCCTTGAGGGCGTTCGCGTTGACCTCCATGCGAAGGCATCTGTCCTCAGAAGCTTGGAGGTTGTCTTCCAGCTCCTCCATCTGCAGACGGATCTCACTGCGCTCGTTCTCGTACTCGCGGATCTGGCGCTCAAGGTCGTGGAAGTTCTTGCCGAAGTCGTCTTTGGAAGAGAGCTGAAACTGATTACAATAAGTATAAGCAAAGATTCATCAAGAAAGCATAAGCAACTGACCACATCATCAAGTTCAATCTGGAGAGCGCGACGAGTGCGTTCAGTGTCTTCAAGCTGGGCCTGGAGCTCGCTGATCTGGTTCTGCAAGGACAGATTCTTCGTTTCACGGTCACGGGAATCTTGGGCGTGCTGATCGCGTTCGCGCATGACTTCCTGCAGACGGTTGCGTTCTTCGTTGATGGTAACGTCGAACTTCTTCTGCTTCTTGTCAAGCTTGTCGTAGTTGGCACGCATGTTCTGGAGCTCGATTTGAAGGTCCTCGTTCTCCTGGGACAGCTTCTTGCGAGACTTCTCGGAGCGTTCGCGGGCTTCGTTGATGCTCTCGATCTGCTTCTGCAAGTTGTCGATGTCGCGGCCGAGCTTCTTCTTGGTCTCCTCGAGCTGCTGGATGATGCCCTCATCGGCCTTGCGCTTCGCCTCGACAAGCTGTTCCTTGGCGACACGCAACTCGGTGATAAGCTTCTCCTTCTCAGCCTCGGCTTCGTCGGCAGCATCGGTCATGCTGGTGAGCGTGGATTCGAGCTCGCGAACACGGCCTTGATAGTTCAGCTTGCTCTGGGTCTCAGTTTCATAGGCTGCCCGGGATTCTTCAAGCTCAAGTTCAAGCTGGGCCATGCGACGACGAAGCTGAGTGGCACCGATGTCGTCTTCTTCCTTCGCCTTGCCAAGAGTATCGAACTCAATTTGGAGCTTCGAAAGCTGTTCGGCGAGGGCAGTCTTGGCGGCTTCGAGTTCGGCGGTGCGGTTCTGAAGGTCGTTGGCGGCGGCTTCAGCCTGCTTGCGACGTTTCTCCGCATCAATCCTGCCGGTCTGGAAGGTGTTGGCTTCAGCAGTGAGTTCGTTGTGCTGGATACGAAGGAGCTCCAAACCACGATCAGCTTCCTTCTTGTGGCGGCGAACATTCTCGGTCTCTTCGCGGCACTCGTCGATTTGGCGCTGGAAGCGGTTTCGCTGTTCTTCGAGCTTTTGTTCGAAGATCTGGCGCTGCTCTTCGAGTTGAGCCTGCAAAGGAGGTCATTAGTGACTGCAAAACGCAGAAAAGAAAGAAAAACTAACCTGAGCAGACCGCAGTTGGTTATCACGCTCGACACGAATGGATTCAGCGACCTGGGACTTGTCGGAAGCTTCGACGTAGTCGGTCTTGAGCTGATCAAGCTCTCCCTGGAGATCACGACGAAGACGTTCGGCCTTGGCACGGGCTTCGCGCTCGGCTTCGAGATCTTCCTTGAGTTCGTTGATCTGGTACTTGAGATCTTGGATCTCCTTCTGAAGACGCGAGATCGTGGATTCAAGCTCGTCGTTCTTGATGACGGCATTGTGGTAGTCTTCTTCGCGGCGAATTAGTTGAGTGTTCAGCTCCTCGATCTTGTTATGCTTGTTGTCGAGGTTGTCCTTGTGCTCACGAAGCTCGGCATCCAAGCGACGACGCATCTCTTCAAGGCTCTGGCGGTTGCGGAGTTCACGTTCAAGTTCATCGCGAAGTTCGACGACGATTTGGTCGTGCTTGGCGTTCTTCTTCGCGAAGTTCTTGTTCTTCTCCTCTTCCTCGAGAAGTTGGTTGTTCAGCTGGAGCGCACGATCCTCGGCAGCCTTCTTTTCACGCGCAACCTTCTCAAGCGTGTCCTGGACCTCAGCCAATCTGCCTTCCAGCGACACCAACTTCTGTTCGACGTTGTTCTTCTCGAGAAGGGTCTTCTGACGAGCTGATTCTTCACCTTCCAGCTGCTCTTCGAAGTCCTTGATGCACTGTTTCAGTGATGCGATCTCATTACTGTCAACATTGTGGCGGCTTTCTTCTTCGGCGAGCTTGTCGGCGACTTCTTGATAGGCTTCCGCGAGCTGGGTAACCCGTTTTCGGAGTGCTTCACGTTCTTCCTCGCATTCGTTGAGTTGCGCAGACTCGGCTTGGAGTTGCTCGCTGAGTTCGGATCGGAGGGCAGAGAGTTCCTCGACACGCTTCTCCAACTCACGGGCATCGGTATCGCGCTTCTGCAACCTCTCTGTGGCGGTGCGGAGCTCTTCTTCCTTGGCGTTTAGAACGGCTTCCTGGTTGGTGACTTGAAGGAGCGGCTTCACCTTGGTGTACAGACGCCACCATTGCCAGTTACGGAGCTTCAGCCAGGCAACACCGTTACGCTGCAACACACGGATAGCATTCGACTGGTCGACACGGCGCTGGTAGAGACGACGGGCGAGATGAGCACGGCACTGGGCCTGGAACAGTACAATCAAACCGCCAAGCTTGGTGTCGCGATCCTCTTCGAGCTGGGCCAAAACACCGCCACGCAGGAAGATCTTGGATTGGCCGATACGGTAGAGGTCGCTGTTCATGTCCATGGCGGTGACCATGCGACGAACTGCTTCCTTGCCATCCATGAAGCCCTTCTCTATGAGGTTGGGCGTCAAGAGCTCGTAGCGTTGACGGAACTCCTGGAAAGCGACGCGAGACGGGAAACCTTGACGGCAGATGCGGATACCTTCGAGGACACCGTTGCACTTGAGCTGCTCCATGACGAGAAGCGAGCTGATCTTGCCGGGCTTCTTCTCGTGATTCGGGATAATACAGCGGACGAAATGCGGCACCGTGTTGCGGAGGGTCGTCATGAGGCGGGTGAGCTGTTCCTTGTGCAGTTGACTGACGGTGCGGAACATGCCCTTCTTGGCTCGAGCGGCGCCGAAGGGGTTGTCGATCTCGGTCGTGCCCATGCCAGCAAATTCGGCGTCCTTCCAGATGTTGACGACGAAGGGATCGGTCGAATTCTGGAGGAGCGCGACGACGTTGTCATTCAGCGGATCCTTGTTCTTATTGAGCCATTCATCGCCAACGTAGTCGACACGGCCGGCGTAATGAATGACGGCGAAGTCGCTCTTTGACCGCATTTCCGGGAGTACGAACTTGGGGTGCTTCTCGTGGTTGGCGACCAGCTTCTCGACGAAGGAACGATCTGTGGCTTGCGGGAAGAGGCACTGTTCATCAAGGAGAGCAAGGATACCCATCGGCTTTTCAATCAAGTCAATCGTGGGCTGCAGATCAAGACCGAAATCGATGAACTGCCAGTCGATGCCTTCGCGCTGGTACTCTTCTTGCTCGTTGACGAACATGGTGTTGTTGAACAGTTGCTGGAGCTTCTCATTGGTGTAGTTGATGCAGAGCTGTTCGAAGCTGTTCAGTGCGAATATTTCGAAACTGAAAGGAGCAAATTAGATGCAATTCCAAGACGAAAAACGACAAACATACCCAGCAATATCGAGAATACCGATGAAGGAAGTGCCCTGGCGACGAGTACGATCCAGCGACTTGTTGATCCGGTGGACGAGCCATTTGAACATGCGCTCGTAGCAAGCCTTCGACATGGCTTCAACAGCAAACTCGCACTGCGACTTCGACTGAGCCTTGGTACAGTATTCGCGACCGACCTTGATCCTTGGCTTCAACAGCGCCTTGGTGAATTCGGCGAACGGCATTCCGAGCAAGTGGCAGATCTTCTGGGAAACTTGATCACCAATAAGAATCGCCTGATCGGACTTCTTCTCCTGGGAGAATTGCAGATTGCCGAACAGCATCACGGAACTGACGACGCGCAGTATCGATGTGATTTCGTCGTCGAGGAAGCCCATGATCTTCATCGAGCGTACAGTGTTGTGGAACTCATCGGCATCATTTACATTGGGCAAGCTGATGTAGCCGTTCTTGAGGAAATTGTAGTTTTCGACAGATTCGAGCAGGAAGTTGTCTGAAACCGATCAATTAACCAAAGCCTAGTAAAACAACAAAACTCACTCTTCTCCTCGGCACTGGTTCCTTGCAGAAACTGATAAAACACATGGAAAGACCGTTCATCTTCGGCTTGTCGGCACGTACGAGACTTCTCAAGCAGGTAGAACTCGATGTTGGCTCCGGAGATGTAGCCGCTGTTATCGAAGTTGATTCGGATGAACTTGCCCTGAAAAAGGGTGGAATTGAGTTTCCTATAACCACAAAATGCCAAGCAAAACTTACGAATCGAGACGAATTGTCGTTCTTCACGGTTTTACTGTTTCCGAAGGCTTCAAGGATGGGATTGGCTTGAAGCAGCTGTTGTTCGAGTTCACCCTGCAAATGTGACGTGTAATAACGCGTAAATAAAGTCGGCGATGAAAACTTTGCACCAAAAAGCGAAACCACTCCAAGAAGTAAACTCGGCAAAAGCGTGTTAAATCCAGCGTATTAACGAAAAAGCGTAAAAACTATTGAAAGTATTACTTACAATGACACTCAGGGAGTCTTGCACGGGCTGGAACTAAGAAAAGTAAGTACTTGAACAACAAAATTTGGATTACTTGATAGAATTTGTGGTTTTTAATTGGAAAGTGGATAGATTGAAGAAGAAAGATTAACAAAATCAATAAGTACGGGACAAAAGGCAAACCTTGGCAGGAGAGTTCAGGGCAGTGTTCTTGTGACGAGTCGCACCGGCGACATGAGCGAGGTACTGGATGACCTTCTTTGTGTTCTCGGTTTTACCGGCGCCAGATTCACCCGTGCACAGAATCGATTGATCCTCGCGTTCCTGGAGCATGGACCTGTAGGCAGCATCAGCAATGGCGAAGATGTGAGGAGGCCGCGAGTTGCGCTTCTGGCCCTTGAAGGCATCGATCAACTCTTCTGTGTAGATGGGCAGCTTCTTGTAAGGGTTCACTACAACGCAGAAGAGGCCAGAGTATGTCTGAAAGTGGGATTATGGTACAATTGAAAACCAAAAGTATCGATAAACTCACGTAGATCAGGTCACTGTAGAAGCGATCACGGATGTTGTGCAAGATCGACGCTTCGTTGAGGCATGTGAGATCGGCCATGTCTTCAACCTTGTCGAACTTGGGTGGATTCACCTTCTGACAATCATCCGGACTGACGTGGATTGTGACTCCCGTATCGACCAGCTCGACAGTAACGGTGTCATCGCCCTTATCGACGATCCGGCCGAGAACGAAGCCTTCCTTCTCGTGCGGCACCCAAGTCAAATTCTTCTTGGCCCAATCGGCTTGAAGGGTGGGATCACTGAAGGCGGCACGTTTTACCATGAGGCATTCGAGGGCGCTGCGACCGACATCACGGGAGCCTCCGGACCGGTTGCCCGCGGCATGGTTGCCGGAAATGGGGGCCATGGGGCACTGAAGGTTTTAGTGGAAGTCGCGGAGAAGCAAGGACTCAAGACGCGCACGTTCACGTTCACCTGAAAAACAAATGTTGAATATTTTGGGAAAGCATGATGGGATAACCAAAATCACGCGGTAAAAGCAGTCGAGCTCACGCTGATTCACATAAAACATCCCAAAAAACGGGAAAACAACGCATAAGTATGTGTGAAAGGGGCGAAGGAATACAAAAAACAGTATACAAGGAACATCTTGCAGCTAATAACAAACATAACTTCTTGCAAAACAAGTTCCGATGAAGATTCCATTAAACACATTTACAAATTTAACGCTAAATTGACAACGCCCTCTCCCTTTTTGATCTCTACATGCGTGTCTTTCTCGTCTTTTTGAACGCAAAATGTATGTCGACATAGTCGTTGCAGCGGTCACCATGCAAAAAAATGGGTAACAATTCAAAAACTGTCCCTCACACCGATGGGATGGTCGGGTTGTAGGGGTTAGGTTGGAATTTTTGAGGGCAAACAAGACGTACATGAGGGCGACAACACTGACCACAAAAGGGTTCGCGGGTTGAGGCAGCGCCGACCCGGCGGTGACGGCCGTGAAAACGTTGTCGACGATTATCTTTTCCGAAACGCTACGAAGTCAGCATTGCGATTGCGTTTTGTCTAGGCTCAAAAAGCCGCGAAGAGCATCAACAACAGAAAAGAAGGCAACAACGATGAAGAACAACGCAACCGAACGTGACGCTAGTTTTTTCCGTCTCAATAAAGCGAGGTGTGAAGCGCGGTGGTGATGGACATAACATCATAAAGCATGTCGACAACTACAAAAGAGCTTTGAAAAGCATCAACCTTTTTGACCGAGACCAAAAAAGCTGTGTTGTGCAGGCCAACGCATCAATAGCGAGGAAGAAGCCCTCCACAGACACAACAATGCTGCCAATTCCTTACAACGATAAATTCATGGTGGGGGAGAAACGTTGATTAGTCATCGAGGCAGCAGGAAAAGAAGCTTATTTCGACATTGAATTGTGGAAACGTGGGGGACATTGACTGTTGGCAAGGCTGTAGCACGGAGAAAAGCGCGGGATCAACCAACCACCCCAACGGACCGCGCAACTGGCATGGCACACACCCCTGCGCAATCGTTAGATCCAATCGATTGTCCCTGAGCAGCCATCGGCTCAGTCCGCGTGGCACCAAACAACTCAAGTAAAGATGGAAGGCGTTCAATCCAGCCAGCGCAGCAATGTTCCATCGCCAAACTAAATTCCATCGGCGACCCCCGTGGGAGATGCAAGTGAATCAGCGAAACAGGAAGCGCCGAAAATCGTCACCCCGTTGTCTTTATCTGCATCCCATGACTGTTTTGCACCACTCCTGCCTGACAAAATGCTTAAAATCCAAGTTTTTGCGGTCCAAAAAATGAAACACTCGTGTCGATTCGGAAAAAAACATTTGCATGATTAAATCGAAGGGCCACGATCATGCAAAGCATTCGAATTTGAAACTACGTTTATCAAATATCGCGATCACAATGACAAGAATGCGAGCGCATGATTAGGACGCGGGAGCAAAGCTGTAAGCATTGAAGATGAGCGCAAAAATCGACAAACCAAGAAAGGGTAAGTAAGCACGACAAAACAGCTGCTGCTTTGAAATGAATGGTTTAGGCGGCGCAGACGGACACAGCCTGTACAAAAACAAGACCAACATTCGACACAAATGTCGCTTCGCACGGCTGTAACCCCCTTTGGCTTACACTTGATATCCTCATATCTCGGTTGAGAGTGTGCCATATGGCGGTGATCGCATTTTTGACCTTGAGATGAAGTTTCGCATGCGCGCCTTGAGGAAATCATGGAGAAACTGGAACAACAAAACTCCTATCATAATGAACTCCTCGGGTTCTTTGTCTCTCGCAATATCCTCTCCCTCCACTTTTGCAATCACCTTCGCAAGCCGATCGCAAAACCATGGTGGTCGTGCATCCCTCAGGGGGAAAAGAGCATAGCTACGAAAGGACAAAAATGCAAAACAAAACAAGAATCGACAAAAGTAACTAGTCCTCGAAAATGTGCGACTACTGAAGTCCAGCCGTTCGTCCCCATTCTCGGGAGCGGAATCAAAGTCTAATCAAATGGATGGACGCCGAAGAACCTTTTCAGAAAGCAGCAGGGCGAACGGGAATTGTGGAATAAGACTGCCTGTCCAGAGGAGGTAAAGAAGGCGGTATTGACGCTATGAATCACTTTAGACATGCAATACAAGGCAAGGTAGCTCCCGTGCAGGATGGGGGGAGGATGTGTCATCAACTAAGTGCACGCGGAACAAGTCATTGCAACCTAGACAAACGTCCGTCGAAGTAGTGATATTGTCGAAGCACAAGACTTGACACTTCTATACATGACAAAAAAGGGCGATGCTATAAAAGGCGTTTTATACCGCAGAATGGGTGAATCCATCCTGACGGGATAACGAAACCCGTTTTGTTGCAGCTCTTTACAAAAAACTACATGTTGATAATCTACGTAATGTATTTAGGGAAACGAGCTGATAATGAAAACCCACTGATGAACGCCTAAAAGTGAATTCTATCTAATCAGTCGTCATAAATTAATTTTATCCAGTAAAAAAGGTAGAGAACCCCCAAAATAACGATGTCTTTGGCTAACAGCATTAAGATAAGACGTACCAACAATCACAACCCTTAAACAAAGCTCAATGTATAAAAAAGTGAGAGTGTGAAGGGGTAAACAATCGCAAAGGTCGTATGCGCTAAGGATTGTCCCAAAAAGTGCAGCATCACGTACATCCTTAGCGACCACAAAAGCCGCAGAGCAATATAAAACCCCGGCCGAGAAACGTGTGCATTTCCACCAAAATCACACGTTAATATCGAGAACTTGAGCAAAACGTCAAATTCCAACGGGCACTATGCGCGACATTACGCGTGTGAGGCGCGGACGTAGCCCCAATTCGGACATCGGGATGTCAAACGCGTACAGGTCCATGGGGATAAGGTGCGGATAGGGGCGCCGAAGTTATGAAGGAACAGATCGGAGATAACCTCTCCTGGCATGTCGAAGTCCTCGTTCAAATTATGTGCGTGCATTCAAAAATGTCAAAAATGGTTAACTCTCCTGGGATGTGCGCCACCGGCTGGCTGGTCAATCGACCTTGTCTATCAAAGTTAAAGAAAGACACTTAAACGCATACAGCGATTATTAGCGTAAAGCTAGGGAAAAACCATGTTCTAATCGAACGATCGTCGAAGGGTCGGGTCAAAAAACAAATGCTACAACAGGCAAACAAATAACGTTTGGTTGCCCGAAAAATGCTACCAACGCAAAGCAGATAGGTCTTATGAAAGACCTTCTAACAGAGTGTCCATCAAATGACCGCCGGCTAGCTGGCTTTTGCCCTCGGGAAAAAGCAAAAAACGAGAGCCCGGAATAACGAAACAGTTGTGTTTGCAAACGGGGGAAACGGCTCGTCGCAAAAGGCTATTGGGATGATTCAAAATAGCTCCTAATGCCTATCAGCAGGCGTTAGGCTGCTAGCAAACCTCTCCCACCCATCGGGCTATCATTAACACTAACGGCTTAGTGGTCGAAGAATGTCGACGTGAGTGAATAAATGACAATGATTCTGATTCAGATCGATAAAAAGAGGTAAACCCTAACCCAATCAAGGTACGACAGATAAAAAATAGACACTGAGATAAACAGTTGGCGACTGGCAGAATTCTGGGAAACCTCATGTTGTAAGTAAGCGTACCAGGGGCCGCTGCGACGGATGGATAAACCATAGCACAGCAGGAGGACTGCGCAAAAAAAGACAAAACCTCCGTACAAACATTTCTCTATATCGGGATTCTATTTGAAAGCGGTGACGATTGAGGAGTCGAGAACCCCTACGAAGACAAAAACACGAACGCGTTCGAAGCATTTTTCCCTGCGTTCTTCTGCGAGGCACATACAAGAGATGCAAGGATCGGCTCCTCTCACAAGGACTTCGGAATAAAAAAACAAAATGAGTCTCTTACACAATACGAATGGTAGTGCATAGCGCGTGCGCGATTGTCACCAAATGACCATACTTGGGACGACTGTATAGAGCGAAGGTACGGCCGTCGCTTGACCGGCCATTTTAGCGGAAAAGAGGGTCGACGTCCTCGGTTCACGACGACAGTTGTGGCTGCCAGGCGCGGTATAAAAAAGGTGAGTTCAATGCATTGACAAAAAACGTAAACCCGAGAGAAAAGGAGGGGGACTCACGCTGATGCAAAGAAGGCAGACCTGACCGAGTTAGCGGACACGGCTTTGGTGCGGTCAAAGTGAAGGCCAACGGCGATAAAGGCAAAGAAGTGCGCAATCGACGGTGTGGTCTGTACCGATGCAGCCTCGTGGGGTTCTTCGATTGACAATGTCGTTCTCGGCTGGACACGCTGGTTTGAAGACGAAGAACAACGAAAAGAATACACGGAGGACATTGAGCCACAAAACGCCCCCGCCTGCTGCGCGGTCCGGAGGAGTTCGACGTCAGCAGTCAGCACAATTGGCGGCACACTCGGGTTTACAGAAATAGAAGAAAGGACCCTGTAGGCCGTTTTGGGCAATCGACAACGAGAAGTCGACGACAAGGACGAAAAACAAGGAACGTAGGGGAAACGACATCCACCCCCTCGGCAGTCTCGCACCTGTGCGAACATCTCAACCGTCACCTCCGTGGTGCATGAGCTTCCTTCTTCACCTAAGTCAGTGATGGTCATCGCGATGGCGTCAAAGCTGTTCCCAAAACAGTAAAGAAGACACACGCGCGCGCGACCGGGTCGTCAAAGGCAAGTCACCCACGAACTGACAGCGCCCGATCCATCGGATCCAGCTCGACATCGACGCCCTGCTCGACCTTTAGAAACAGTGCACGCCTCTAACTAGAAAACAAGGTCTATATCGCCCGAAGGTTCGTGTTTGACGGCAGTGCGGCCCTTAAGATCGGAAACAAACGCCGCCGCTTCTCAAAAGGTCGCTTGGATTGGATGTTTCCCGCGCTTTTGCCTGTTTAACACATCGAAGGACAAAGACCTCGGGCAAAGAGGGCGGAATCACGCCCGAAACCTGTGGGTTTCGACTTTTTGGTTGCAACTCGCGTTAAAAACAGGTGATGAGTCATTAGAAAAGGGACAATTTTCGTTTTCAGGGAAAGGAAAATCCGTAAAACGATTGATGTTTCAGATTTCTGGGAATTCTATTGTGCCAACGCGGGTATCAAAAGTGGGAAGCTGCGGAAAAAGGAAACATATGACGCATAAACACCTATCGGGAAACAAGGGGCCACCGACCGATAGGGCTATTACTCATCATCATCGTCATATTTTCGGATGCCGAAGGCTGTTTCATCGGATATCTACCAGCGCAAAAAGCGTTTTTGACCGTCGACACGAGATCGACAAACAAGACGAATAGAGTGAGCAACAGCTGCCGCCCCGAGAAAGGAGTGAACAAAAGCCTTGAATTGAATCCCAAAAACCAATACCTAGCGACGAAACAAAACACTTTACTCGTAGAGGGACGTTAAAGAAGAGACGAGGTTTTGAACTGATCAAATTCGCGGATCGATAATGCTCATAAATATTCAGACAAAAAACAAAACGTTTGGGGCTGATTTGAATTAGAATTAATCCAAAGGGCAAAGAAGACAAAAGCGTGAGTCGACTGCTTTTACAAAATTTGTACGAAAAAAAAACCAACCTGAACGACCGAACCGTGATGACGCAGTTCACGATACAGGGGACGAGAAAGGCAAAACGAGAGTCGGGGAAGCTGTGATAGCACTCTGAAAGGGTAATGGGTTTTTGCTGGGAAATAGGTACTGACCCTCCGACTGGCGCGATGGTTCATGGATGCAGGATATATAAAAATGGAGAAAGACACGTATAAACGAGTATGTACGCGCAAGCCGGAAACTGGCGCGAACACCATTGCTGGCCAGAGGTCAAGTCAAAGGGGAGGAAATATGAGCTTTTGCATTGATTGTTGGGGAGATAGGATGGGGTAATCGACCTTTTTGTTGGGTGGTTGCAAATTGGTGTGGATATACGATGCAAAAGATCAAAAGCCGCAAAAAGTAGTTTGTTTGAACGCTTTAGAAAAGCAGTACCTTATAAAAGATGCACTTGGCTTCGAAAACAAAGTTAAAATTTTTAAAATTTATATAAAAACTGCAACTTTCTAACTTAAAACCCATCTGATTACCCGTACCGCTTCAAACAAAGTATCAAAACTGCCACCATTCTCTTAAAATTTGTATCCGCCACCCCTGGCAATGATAAAACCACCCAAAAGCATTGGAAACGTAAAAATAGACAATGCGTGTGCCTTGCGAGGGTCCGTTCGAAGACGCCGCCCACCCTCAGCGTGCTGACTAGCATTGCTATACCTACAGCCAAGTCATGGCGCTTGCAAGTCATCGGGAGTGTGCTCCTCAAGCTAATTAAGGGCAATTGGCAGCTTAAAAGCCGAAAAATATATATAAAGTTTGCCCAAATATCGAAGTCGTAAAAGTCAAGCAAAACTGTAAATTTTTTCCGTTAAAAACTTGTTAAAACTGTTCAAGTTCCTCCCCCCGACAACCACCTATGTCATTAGAATCTATAGAACTGCCAAATAACATGATTTACAACCTTGAAACTGCGAGAAATCGCAAATCCGTTATCAGGAGGTCAGCTCGGGGGAAGATGGAAGTACCGCCATGGCAGACCTCATTTGACTTACCGGGAGGTGTTCGAGCCCGTGTCGAGAGTGACGCGCAGGGAGGATATGCGATATCAGTGGATGTTATCGCGGAATCGGATCGAAAAGCTGGGAGGAAGATGGAGAAGGATCGCCGACGGCGCGAAGGGAAACGAACGGCCAGAGTCCTGTCGACAGACGGGTGGACCTCACCAGAGGGATGCGCGAGTTGCGCTCGGGTAATCGCTACGAGACAGATATGGGTGGAGAGTGTGCGCACTTTTGAAAGTGGATCAACGTAAGCGTCGATTTGGGTGATAGGCTTATTTTGACGCTTTTCGGGCTAACTTTATATATTTTAACTGGACTTTTGGATTGCTGATGGGGCAGACGATGGAATGGGGTGGAAATGTCATGTTTTGGGACGGGAATGGGGCACTTTTGGTGGAGGTTTTGCGCTGTGATGATGCATGTCTCAAGCGACTGCATTTCGCAAGCGAGCAAGATAGCAGTCCATAACTACGCTTTGCCATCGAAAGGGCGCCAACGGACGAATCTATACTCCCCTCCGGCTGGAAGGAAGCAAGAATGGAAGCAGTCCATAACAGAGATGGCGCCAAAAATACCGATGTTAATGAGCGGGTCGTCCACTTTCTTCGCGCGGCAGTCAGCTCGCGTCCTCGGCGCCGCCGCTGGCAGCAAACAATGCTTTCACCCGCTTCCTGCCAGGCAACGGAATGTAGCCAACGCGAACCATCCATCCATCGTCGGAGAAAACAAGCAGCAAGTCGATCGGATCGCAACGAAGAGGCGTTTCAGGTCGTCGGAAAGAACGGAAGGAAACATCCAAATGATTCGGCCACCATTGCGTGCATCATACCAGCTCCTTTTCCTCCGTCAATGATACAATTTTTTCCATTCCTTTTTTTTCGGGAAGAGAAAGGCAATGAATCAAGCGACGTTCATCTCGATCCAAGATGGGAAATGGAGAAACAGTCAAGTTGTATTTAGTTTTTTCCTTCCTCTACGTTCTCCAATTCTATTCATTTCAGCATTTTGAGACCTTTCCTTTTTTCTTTCTTCGCTTTTATTGTTATATATTTTGCGAGGGAGGAAGGGTAGCGAGATTTGAGCAAGTTTGAGAGTCAGTCAAGGCAAAAACAGTCAGGATTAGACAGAGGTCAGTCAAGGTTTCGGGGAACAAGGGGGATGGAGGGTTTACTTTTTACTTCTTGCAATGAAGGTACAGTATTAGTTTTTGACAATTACCCAGGTGCCGCCGCCATATGGAAGGAGTGATGCGCTCACGCGGGGATCATTCTTGATCCGTGAATTCATTGACTGGACGACTTTGATGTCGGGGTCAACATCGGGGCCGCTGAGAACTTCGCCGCCTTCAAGGGCCTGAAAACACAATTCACATTCACATAAAAACATCTTTGAATCTTAAAAGGTAGTAAAAACAAACATCAGTGATAATCATCAAGCCGCTCGTTCTCAACAACCTCACAGAGTGCTCGTAATCATCGAGACAGTTCCCGCGTTGTAGCTCATTGACAAAAACAAAGTCGAATGCATTGGGCTCGTAGGCGGCAAGCTTTGTGAGTGCCTTGTCGACTGGCTCCACCGATCTTACTTGAATACGATTCATAATACCGGCCCGTTGAGCGTGTTTCATGCCGACTCGCTCCCAGAAGTGACTATTCTCCGGGTATTCGAGGCCAATGACGATGCCCCGAGAGTCCATGACGCTTGCTACTCCGATAAGAGCCAGTCCGGTGAAAACGCCAATAACTAAACTCCTGTTAGGTTTGTACAAATTCATCAAACTCGTCGTCAGTTGCACTGTTTCGGGTGTAGCAGTCACTTTCCAAGTCCATGGCGGCGGCATTGACAGCGTCTGGGTATCCTGTAACTTCCAATTAGCTTAAGATTACTGTAAAACACCCTCACTCTCAAAACAGCATCCAAAATGTCTGTCATCGGTGTGCCATGGCTGTACACATACTGGTAGACAGGATCAGTCGTGTCAAAGCTCTTGATTTTCACGCTGCAATGACTTCCATCCGTTTCTGAAAAGGGAAAACCAATCTATAGTACATGTTATTTTTTATTTCCCTCTTAAACGACCCTCGTATGCTTGCAAAACAAAACACAACAAATGATTCAACTTTTTTGCCGTTAGAACGTTAGAACTTTTAAACAATATCGAGGAAGCGAACATGATTATTTGATAGGACTATAAGTGGTGGGAAAGAAAAACCAACGGCAAGTATCACAATTCCGAGGAGCACTGTGTTGTGGTTCCGGACGCGTTGGTGAAGCCGAAAAGGACGGCGGAGGACTCATCTTGGCCGGGGCCCCGGCAGCTCCTGCTTTCGCTAACGTGTTGGTGGTGCTGCTAGCGGTGCCGGTGTAAGGTCTTTCCAGAAATTGACTAGTCACCGCGGCCGTCGTAAATGGTGAAGTGGTAAATGGCAGAATGGAGGAATCGGTAGCTGGGATGGGTCGTCGGGGGCGAGGTGTTGTGAATACATGGGGGTACGGTAGATTGCCGTGGGGCATCGGGGTTGGTTGGGGCTTGGTGTTGAATCCTACAAACTTTAACTTTGCATTTAAGAGAGAAAAATGAACTTACGAGCGGTAGTAATATTCTTAACCCAAGGTTTTAAAGCAGCCTCAAACGGATTCTTCGTCGTCGTGGGGGGAAAAGGAAGGCTGTCAATATTCCTATCAGGGTTGCCATCGACAAGTTCCGTGTACAAATCGCCAAAAACCATTTCCAAGAACTTATGGAGCCAATTAAAGTCTCCTAAAACACACTATTTACTATCCAAGCATTGAAAACAAAGCCTACCTATGCTAACCAAGTCCAACAAGCCTCTTTTCGCTCTTGACAAATCTTCCGTCGGCGCAGCGTCAACTTTATCATTGACATCACATGCTACCTACAAACATTCATAACAGTAAATGGGCGTGTTTACCATGCCCTCAGCACTTCAAAACTGAAATGCCAAAACTTACCAGTGAAATTAAACACAGCAGCCCAACCAAAACTGCCAACACGTTCATTTTCCTTTTCACTTTCAACAAATTTCTCAATTGAAAAGTTGACCTTAATGACCATTCCCGCCGTGGTCAACGTGAATTTAAACCCCTTAACGTCCAAGATGGGCTGGCCATATCGTCCCCAGTAATTTTTTCGCCCAGTTCATTTCCGCGATAAGTCATTGCTCACGCCGACACATTTGACAGGCGTCGGGTGAAAACTTGTCAAAATCCCTCGCTTGTGTCAGTGAGCCAGCTTCTCGTATCTTTTCCTGTACATTTTCCTATGACTATGATGTTCTTTTTGGGGATGAAATCGAAATATCTGTTACGTTAACCGCGGTCCCCTGCGATCCACATTCGGAGGTGGTGATGTCGCGACCTTTCACGTCCTTCCTCCATCACCTTGCTGTTCCATCTTGAGTTTTGCGATAGCTTTTTTTCAGTGCATCCGCAAAGTGGACAACAATATGCCAAAGCATGTCATGAAGTCAACCGGAATAATCGGTCACATTTTGCTGGTTGTGCCGTGGCGACGTAAGTGTCAATTACATATCGGTCGCTGAAAAAAGTGGCCTCAAATGAGTGTCGTCGGTGTTGTGATCGGCGTTACAAGGTGCTCATAACCTCGGCAAAAACACATTGGCTGATGTCCAGAAAAACTGTATTACCCTTCTTCAAACGTAAAAAAACACCCCAACGTCGAGTTAGCGAGGAACTTTTGTCGCCGTAATCCGTAATGGGTTCGTTCCATTGTTTTTCCGTACTTTCGCCCAGCTGTATTTCAACTCAGGCTTAAGGTGCGAAAGACCGAGCAAACTGTTCCAAAGTGCCAGCCGCTTAATCATGACAAATGACTTGTTGTAAACGGGTACACAACCACCAGACCCCCCGTTTTTGCAACAAGTCTGACGCTGGGTTTGTCCTGAATTTGGCGCAATACCATGTTCTACCGGAAGTTCGGTGAAGCGTAAGTCATTTGTCGCGGTGGACCACTACATTTCCTGCCAACAAGACAAAAGCTTGGTACAGCTAACATAAGCCTGCTTGTGAGGAGGATCATCTAATTGACACTTGATTCGTACTATTTGCAGGACAAGTCGAACACCCAGCAAGCTAAAACAATTTGAATTTCCGCTGTTGCAATCACCATGTATCCAACCAAAGAAGGGTGTAAGCTCGCTTAAGCTAATTTACGCCACCCCTAACGAAGTAAGATATTTTTAGAAGAAAAATTCCATCAAATAACAAGACCCACATCAGACATTCCTATTTACAGATTTTGTTTTGTAATGGTTGTTTTCATAAATTCAAGGAACTCGGTATGCCGTCAGAGAAGAAAGAAATATACACAACATACCGTACTACTGTGGCTAAGAAATGCCGACCAGTGTCGCCATCGTGTTCTCGAAAACCACGACAACCCCTTCGTTTTAACTGCTGAAGGAAAACATAAATTTGTTTTGTCGTCGTCATTTCGCTTCTGTGAGTTTTGACAATCGAGGTACAGAAATGCATGCGTCCAGGTCGGAGTGCCCGACATCCGCAAAGCCACTTCTTCACAGCGATTGGCTGTAGCGTGCGGCTGTCAGAGGAAGGTTTTTAGAATGCGGCAACAAAGTGCCTCCAGAGTGACTCCGCCTTTGTTTTCCATGTATGCTTCTGGTGGATTCCAGAGGACCGATGGAGACAGTAGCCAGAGCCTGGAGAGTCGAGACGACCTGTGGGGGTAGTGCCAGTCGGTCATGGCTGGCGTGAAGCAATAATGAAAAAGAATGGGGGTGGTCCGTCACCGCACCCCTGGTTCTTCGTGCTACGCTTGAGCACGGTAGGATTTGGGGATGGTGGCGACCATCTGAACAGCGTCAACACGATGGGGAACAAGCGGACGTGCATACATACATACACGCGTCCGTGGTGAAGTCTCCTTCCAAATATGGAGCTTTTGCCTGAGTTTGGCGATAGAGGGAATCAGTCAAGCGAAGCCTCGGGTAGAGGGCGCCTCCGTACATGCCAGTGCGCTTCAATTCAGTCCGTTCGGGCATCTCGCCATCATTGCACAAAAGCTTGACTTATCCTTGACTCCGATTTACAGGCACTTTCATCCAATCCCCGAAGACAGTCACTTCACGCAGCTTGTGCCGTCAAAGTGATCAAACACGTCTGCCCACGACCACGTCGACCAAGCCTGATTAAGCTTCGGCCATCAAAGCGCGACTCTACATGTGCCACTGAGTCTAACCGACGGACCGTAAGGCGAACTCACATCAGGCGTGCGAGCGCAGTTCAAGTCAAGCGCGCGTCATCCGGGAAACACCCGCAGAATTTCACCCTTGTGTGATTAGCGTGCTAAATCAGGTGGGTCAGAATTGTCTTCCATACATATACCGCCTACCCTAGTGTCCATTTTTTTTCATGACTGCATTCTGAATTGTTGAGGGTATTATGCAATGCTGAAACATTTTTTCTCTTCCCAGTTTCTCTCTGAAGCCATTTGGATTCTCATTTTTGAGTTTTGTACTTACAACTTTGCTGTTCTCTACAAGTATGTAGTACCTTCTTTGTAGTTAGCTATCATATTCCTTTCTACAAATCCATATTGTGTGTGGGGGTGCACTGATTAATGTGCTACAATTCATCGGTACAACTATAATGTCTTTTCCAAATAGTGAATTTCAAATAATTCTGTAAAATAAGCCTTCTAAACGACAAAAAGCGCGTTAAAATGTGTTTTTTTACTGTTAACATTACTGATCATTGTCAATACGGTCACAAAATTTGTTTACTTTTACTTTTTACTTTATCTGAGAATTGTAAAAACAGACCCCTAAACCTTCTAAAGGAATCCTCATTTCACCGGTACCTTTGAAACCTCCAAACTACCGATCCAATTTCAAAGTGCGCGAAAACAGATCATTTTACCCCGCACGATCAGGTTCAAAACCCTCACCGCATATCCGGTGCATACTTATTCAATTATGCCGTTTGGGACAAGGACACCGATGCCAATGGATCCACGATGCGCATGCCGCCGTTGCATTTCAATGCGCTAATTAGGTGGCCCTTTTCTGTTTGTTTCGATGCGCGTGAAAATGGATCTGTCCTCCTTTGCGGACTGGGTCTCCAGGACGAGTCCATCATCATTGAATGTACCTTACTTTTTGCCGCTAACGACAAAATAACTTTGGTACTTTTCGAGGTTGCAATTACGTTTTCAACGTTGTCATAGAGGTGTACAGTATACGGTATGTCGGAACCACTATGTCTACAACGTCCGTTTCGGGGCAGACGTAGTAGGCCACCTACTGGGAAGAAGCGTGGGAATATGCACTGACCTTAAAATGCCTTCTTATCGTGGTGGGCATCTTGAATCCACTTTATTTTATGAGTTTAGCTGGTTTTTGGAAATACTGGAATATTGGAAGCAACCATCTTGTGGAAAATCTCGGTTAATGTTCAAATGTGCCATAAGCCGGTTGTCCTCATAAGCTGCACCCTCAATATGGTCGGGTATATCCCTCATGACAGCCATTTGAATGGATGACCCTAAATAATGACACAATAACAGCATCCATGTTCATGTCCTAACAAGAGGGATTGACTTTTGTTCTATTGGGGCCAACCGGTGGCGAACCCCGCTCTGAAATCATCGACTGATCCGGATTGCTGTCTTTTTACACAGTCCCAAACAATACAACAACCCCCGTCTGCAATTGTATGTTCCGGATTACGGTCTGTCTCACTGCCAGTCAAACCGTTCACTTGTTTTCGGGATCGGATTAGTGTTGCTTTGCCTTCGAGACTCAGGTGCGCGCTACTAATGAGAGGCACGCCGACCGGCTAACAAGATGTTAGCGGTTTCGGGCAATACCGACGCCATCGTCGGCGCCTGTGGTTAACAGGTCATGCGGAAATCAAAATTTGGACTAATTAGGAAAAGCACACGGTGGACATGTCATGTCTGCCCTGCTTTGCACGCTCGCACCTTTCCGAATTGCGCTTTTTTTCCGACAGCTATATCCGCTTCCGCCTACAGTAATAACATAACATGCAGTCCGTCATTTCCCCCATTTTCAAAGAATCAGGGAAAGTGTTGGTAGTGGTGACAAGTCGGAAGTGTATCTTGATGTGCCATCTTGTCAACTCGTCATAGAAGATCAAGTGCCAACTTTCGTCAAAAGACAGCGAGGGGACAGCAGGAATTACGGCGAACAAATTGGCGTACCCCGCGCGAAGGGAGTGATGTCAACGCGCGATAACCGCAAAGTTGAGCATTGGGCTTCAGACTGGTTGCAATTAATTTTTCATTTTCTCCCGCAAGCTCATTTTTGAAACACTTGCGTTGCCTTAGGCACTTGCCAGACGGGTAGGGGTATAAATGTCATCTTTGACGAATGAACAATGTGCGTTTAGTCATCGAGATGGTCATTTTAGTGGTCATAGTTGAAACATTAAATTTCTTAAAATTGAACTATGCTTTTTGGATGTTTTTCGGTTTTCTAACTTTATTCAACTGACAAATTTAGACATTCGTGAAGCCAAATATTTTCGAAATAAGCATCAAAACAGTCAAGTTAAGTAAAAGTTTTAAATCAAATCGAAGGAAAACCCGATGAGAATCTGTTTTAAACCCCCGAATCCCCCAAAACTTCATGTTGTCCTCGCTACCAATATCTACAAGCAACTTGCGGTCAAACCACGCAACTAATCCCCCGTTGTCCCACCCAGCTACCGAGGTCGTTATACCCATCAGATAGTTCTTATCGGCTCATGTCGTGTCATCGGACGACAAATTGTTGCGCAAGGTGCTATATCCGGTGCAACGATTGTGCTAATTGCTATTCTCCATTGGCTATCCCAGGTGACGGCAGGTCGACAGTCTTATGTAACACTGTATCGTCACTTCCGTCTTACTTCATTGTTTTTCTTGTTGACAGTTGACTCGGAATTCCAAGTCACATTGGGGGAACAGATACTGCAATCTGCAAATCAAAGCAAATCGAAGCAAATTAAAACGATTTTAACAAATCAGAATCATGAACGCAAGAGAAGACGAACGCTTTGCAAGTATTTTCTTTGTTTCAGTGAAAGCGTAATGGAATTTGATGCTGGTTTAAGTTTGTTGAATCTTGTTGTTGGTGATAAATTGCCGCAGGAAGGTTACGGATAGAAATATTGAGGTGGAATAACGGGAATCTGCATCACAAACATCCAATTTATGGCTACATGGTTGTTCAACGGGTGCAATTTTGCCTGTTTTTATTTCTTTCCTTTCTCACCTCACCTTTTTATCCGATGCGCAGTTTTTCCACATTGCGTCTATTGGAAAATTGGCAGAAAATAGCGGTGTCTGACGACAGACTGCTGACAGGCTCCACGAATGGCTGCTCGTTTTCAGTCCCATTCTACTTGGCGGTGAGCACTTTTGAGGCCCACTGGCTAAGGCGCACCCGCCATCTCATCGCCGGTGGTTGTCGGTTTCTCGTGGGGGTGCCGGCAGTTGAAGTCATGCGTGGGCGGGGTCGAGATCGTATTCAGAAGGGTGCCGATTGGCAACCCGCCGACACTACAACTGGTTGCTGACTGGCTGCACGGTCTTCCGGAGGCGGAGCTCATTGTTTAACCGCCAAAGAAAGCAAGTCATGACGGATGCACGCAAGAGTTGAACGCTTCCTGGTCTAACACGGGGGCATCTACAATGAACAGCCCCAAAAACGGACAGAAGCCAAGACAGCAAAGCTCGAGTATGAAACAAACCTACCACAAACTATCCTGATCGGTGCATGAGAACACAGGACCCGGTGAGGTCGGCCTTCGATCGCCAGCCCAGCCAGTCCCTATGAGGGGTCATCTGGAGACGCGATACATACGCCCACCTCATTCCTGCATCCATCTCATTTGCATGGTAGCTCCGCGTTAACACCTTTCTCATGTCTTAATGTTTGATTTGAACCTACCTATCGGCAAATGTACCTACCTCATCCCTTTCTGCGCGTTAATCTCCGGAAGAATTTGATTGCACAAGCGCGTTGAACCATTTTCAAATGTGCACTCAGCGTGATGACCGCATTGCCGCAGGGGTTGCGGTCCTCGGGATGGGTCCAGCTCCTAAGACTTTCGCTCTCCTTCAGTTTTTTCTGTAATGCCTCTTCTCACGCACCGCCTATCCATGCCCTCGCTGAGCCACGTTGTCCACGGTTGATTAGTTTGCGAGTTTTGTAAAATCATTTGATTTTACGCCTCACCACCTCAAATCTATATGTTGTCTTCGATCGCTCGCCGTCGGAAACGCAAGTCTTCAGTGGGATCGCAAAAAAGCAGTCGGTCAGGGATACAGCCGGTCGTGTAAGCAGTGTTGTCAAAAAGGGCACCGCCTATCATATGCCCTTGTTCCATTATGCAATGAGCAGGCTTAACCCCCCTCTCCTCGGCCTTCTGGACACGGCACGTTCCGACGTGTTGTCGCATGGGCTGCCGTCGCTGGCCACGACTTCACCCTTGTTATTGTCGTCGAAGAAGCAGCAAAAGATCTCCCTCGGACGGCGGTAGTTTGCCAAAGGGCGGAGACGCACCATAATCGTCGCCATTGTTAAAGCAACGCCGACGGTCGCCGCTCCTCAAGGCATTACACCCGTTCACGAAGCATCGACCCTGCCCTGACAAAAACTCAAATCTCAACCCATCGGCATCAACTGAATACTTGGCAAAACACCATGGTCATTCAAACTAGCGTGTGTAAATGATGAGAAGCATGGTTGCACAAATTACGCGCTTCAGCGACTGTTCACTAGCTATGTCGGCACATGTGCCAACCGGCATCGTCGCACTCGTAAGCTCCGTCAAACAGTGTGCTCTTCTTTTTCTATTGTGCTGTTTTGTTTTGTCTTCCGTACACCTCTTAACTATTTCTAAATCATGCTGCACAGGTCGATTGCCGAAAGGTTGGTTCACATTCAAAACAATCCCCCCAAACACTTTTCCACTTCTACCATGTATCGCGTGATGCTTAACTTGGTTTTTGCTACTCTTATTTTGTCTCTATGCTTCAATTCAGCAATTGTCAGTAGCAGTTATCGACTTCTATACCCCCGTTTTTCCTTCCCTCTGTGACCCCTCAGGTCGTAACCGAACGTCTCTGATTTCAGCCATCAGCGGCAACAGCGCCCTCTGAGCAAGACGTATCAGCGTCTTCCGTCAGCGTACAAACTTTGCTATGTTTCCTGGCTTCACTCCCGAACAGGATCAGAATATCATGCCACGAGGTATGTTATTTCATTTTTTACTTTCTTCATTATGTATTTACATTTAAATCGCTTTTTCCATCTTTTTATTGGCAATGATGTCCCGTGAGAGTTAGTTGCGTCGTTGCCTTATCGTCAATCGCGTTTATTCATCCTGTTAATTGATTTCCACGCATCTTTTAACCTCGAGTTTAGTCTTAACGGCGCCCTATAAGTTTCCCCAAACGTTGTCATCGCTATGCTTTTTTGTGGTGCGGTTTTTCGAGGTACAAATTCAAGGCCTTGAGCCGGCGCGAACGCTTAAAAAGATCGTTAAGTATAACGGTTTTCACGATGAAGGCGCGCAAGCCCCATGATGGTAACAGCCCAACTTTTTTGTTCTCACAAAGACTCATTTTGACGTCGTTTGTTGCAAATTTTGACGACGTTCGCCTTCTAACTGCAGTTAGGCGAGGTTTCTAACACTGTTGACGACGATCTGTTAGCTTCCGGTGGTGTCACCATCAAACAACCGCCATTTTTAGCCTATTGATTTATTTGTTTGACGCATTTCAAAATTGTTTTACTTGCTCTTCTCACAGACAACTGAATTAGGTTGCGCTTGAGTTACCGTAATCCATTGGGAGTTGTTTTTGCGTTGTTTGAGCCATAATGATTTATTCATTTGGCGATATTGCACATCAATAAGCTGGGGCTAACTAAACTTATTTTTCACGCTCGGGTATATTTTCGTTACTACCATTGATTATTAAACATGGTCCACAGAACATGAAAAAAGCGTTCTTCATTGTTTTGGTCAGAATGCGCCATGCCTGCCATAGTCACTTTCACATGCAAACGGAGCAGGACCAGCTGTCTATCAATGGCTACCTACACCACCCAGTCCAACAAAATAGGCGACGAAACTGGCAACAATGCCCATCTTTCGTGGATTTTTCACTTTCATCTTGCATGTGCCACCGGCAATTTTCTTTGGGAAGACAAGCGTTTCTACATTTGTTGGCAGTTGCACGAATTTCGGAATAAAATTGAGCTGTTGGAGCACGAGGGCACAGTCTTATTAGGTGGGGGGAGAGCAGCGACGGCATCTTTTGCTGTTTTGAAAGTGGCAATTTGGGGTTCGCTACAGATTCGTTCTGTGGATACTTTGCGTAGGAATAAGTATGCTTTTCGTCTCCTTAGTTTGCGCAATTCACAGAAGATGCAATGAATATTGTCAATCAGGATTGGTCGAGACTCTCTGTCGGTAAGGATCACTGCGCGAACCCCTGTGGCGTGAACTGTCAGCGGCATGCGCGCGTCCTCAAAGAGCTCTCAATTACGGGTGCCGTTGAAAGCGGAAAAGAATAGACAAGGCACACGCTTGAAGCTGTGAAAACGGATTGACATCGTGCTGAGTGTGTCGAGCTCGCTTACTTAATCTGGTCGAGTATTTTTTATTCAAGCCGCTGTTCAAAAGTCAAATCTCATCCCAAACAATGTGGTCATTAAGGGGACATCCTTTCGAGGGGTCGGTTGCTTTACCCGTTTTTGTATAAGCTAAACTAGTTGACTTGACGATATCTTTGAGGGTTTGATGAAATATTGTTTCCCCTAGTCGATTGAATTCACTTCCAACTCCAACCAGTCCAAATGAAGTGACTTCAGCCACCGTATCTTCACGTCGTCGTCGTCACGCACCCCAAAGTAACGCTGACTTTGCGCAGGCGACGGGCGCCACCAGTCAGTCGACAAATCGTTCCATTTGTTTTTATCATACGCAGGCATCTACATCTTGTGAACATCGTTTTGCTGTCAGCATTTGATGCATTCTCGACCGATACAGTAGTCAGGCGAAAAGTGGTCCGTCCGCGTGGTGCTGGCGCCGTATCCGGCGAGAATGTGTTCGACGCAAACCTGCCGACAGCTCTATGCTGCGAATCGTTACCACAACCCCTGTTTCTGTTGTTGCTTTGATTATGGTTGCTGTCGAAGCGACGAAACGACACAATAACGACGAAAGCGAGCCTCAATCGGAAGTGCCGAACGAAGCCTTGGCCCTCTTTCGACTGCTGCTGGCTGTTGTGGACAGTTGCCGAAAAACTGGAATCACTGACCCGTATGATTGTTGCGCCCGGAGTGGTTGCCGAAGGAGGGAGGCCTCAATAATCTTATTACTTGATGACTCCCCAGGATCGTTAATGCAATGTAGTCATAGCGGAGGAGAGGGACAGATTGATTCAATGAAAAAAAAACCAACAAAGCAACACATGTTTTTAATTATTGCCATTGTTTTAAGTCAAAACTTTCTCGACCTCAAGGTTACTGTAGTGGTTGCGCATACGCACAGGCATCGGTAGACGGCTAACCAGCGGGGCGCACGCATTGTTTTGGTCGCAAGCAATCCAATCAAGATTATATAAGAGGTTCACTTGGTAGCTGCCGTCAATCTCGGTTTCGGAAGGAAGGTACTTAACGGATTAGCTTTACGCTCACAGCAGGGTGCGAATCATGAGTACAGTTATCTCAAGAGACAACATTGCCATACAAAAACAAAAGGAAGAAGCAAGATGTATTTCAAATTGTGTATGAAATGAAACTAATCGCTTACAAAGATATAGATCTATCCGGCCACACGGGTGTAAACCAACTTGGAGGCGTATTTGTCAATGGACGACCTCTTCCGGACAAAACACGGCAAATGATTGTTGATTTGGCGAAGGAGGGCATGAGGCCTTGTGATATTTCCAGGCGGTTGCAAGTTTCCAATGGGTAAGCATCTTTCGAACTTAAAACGTCTAAAATACCTTTTTTAGATGCGTCTCCAAAATACTAGGCCGCTACTACGAATCCGGAACTATCAAGCCAAGAGCGATTGGCGGTTCCAAACCTCGTGTAGCAACCATGTCGGTCTGCGACAAGATTGCCGAGTATAAAAATGAACAACCCTCGATCTTTGCATGGGAAATCCGTGATAAGCTCCTCTCCGACAACGTCTGCTCGCAAGAAACCATCCCTAGCGTAAGTATTTTTGAACATATTTCCAGTTATGCCGTGTTTCCGCGGTGACCAGTAGTTGTTCCCCTTTATTCTTACATGTACACGAACATCTACATGTACGTAGACATCATCATGGTAGACTTTGCCCCATTTTTGTAAATGTTCTTCCGCTGTTGATTACCTCTATGTACATCACGCAGAGTGTTTAGTCAGTCCTCACCGGTTTTTGTTAACGTTCAAAGGGGTTACGTAGAGGGGTTTTTGACAGTCTTTTCATATTCGTTTACGCTTACTTACTGAAAAGACGGTCGATCTTTGTATTTTATACAGCTTTTCATGGTTATTGCCATGCCACTTTTTGTCCCATACCCTAAATGTAGCAACCCTTTGCAAGCATTGCCATTGTTGGCGGAACAGAAAGCTTTGCATAATTGTAGCTTCGTAGTTGTGCTTAATCTGTTTGCATCGATTCTTAATACTTTTATTTTCCAGGTTTCGTCTATTAACCGTGTGTTGCGGAATTTGGCCGCTCGGAAGGAGCAACATACTCAACTGATGCAGAACGAATATTTGGAACGTACTATTCGGTTAGTTTTTAGCAATATGTTAAAACATTTTGTAGATGTTTATTTTCACCGTAGAGATGTCAGCGCATTTTTCTGGCTTGCTTTTAACTTTTGAAACTGAAATAATATAGATGAAATACAGAAATTACAGCAGCTACCCTCCATGGTGTCAATGGCAAATGGGAGTGCCAGGAGCGGTCGGGATTCACGCATTCCAAAACATATCAACCATCACGAACCTTGATCCCAAACAAGAACTATTCGGTAGGTCTACTACTTTATTAGTTCTTTAATGACTATGGTAGCACCTATATCTGCACAAGTCCCAATTTGTCCATCTTATCTCCGTGCACACTTCCGATTGCAATGAACACATTGCATAATTTGTGATATCTGGCACTCTCGAGACTGACACATGACGTTTGTATTGTCATGGCGAGATTTAATCGTATTTGGTGGCACTTCTCTTTAAACTTCGATCTGTCCACCTTCTACTCTCACTTTTTAATAGTATAATCTTGCAAATTTAGTATGGTCTCTAATGATATAATTCATTTCATTAAGTTTGCAACCCCGCATAACATGATTAAATGTTTCGAAAACATCGAATTATCGATAGTATCATCCTATTGAAAGGGGCAGGCAGGTGTTTCCGGGTGTGCCTCACATCCAGGATCGTTTAGACAGGACTTTTAACACTTTCCCACAGTTTCATCCTCACCGGGGGCAATAAAGATTTAATTAAATTATGAACTGCTTTTAAGTCGTAAATTGGCGGTCGTAAATTGTTTCAAATTGCGCTTCCTTGTGGGTGGTGACGGTCACAAAATGACTGCATTGCGACCGGTCGAGATGCAGCTTTGGTAACCCTTTTTGTTGTCTCAGCATTTCATTTAGTCTGGTTTATTTTGATAGAAGACCTTCGCAACCACGGCCCACAACAATGGCGCCGCCATTTGAGTGCTGAAGCCGCATTGTCGTCCTTGGCATGTCCTTTCTCTGTTTCCTTGACATCAAACCGGGGCCAACTGGCCCTTGCTCTCAGCCTGTTTTTCTCCTTTTTTTGGAATGCTGCTGTCATATCAGGCCGATGTCGCGACACGAAATTCCTGTGTCCATCTCCATCACCGCCGAGGGGAGAAGGGACACGGTAGCTGTGGTTTCTCCTTTGGCGAGTGATGGAAAACCACATAGATCGAAGTGAAGAAGTTGACTGACTGCAGAAGGCGGGTTTCAGCGAGCTGGTTCGCAAGCAGTTTCGCTTCGCCAGAGGTTTCGACGTCTTACGCTTTGCTTCCTTTTCCGTCTTCCCCTTCCATCTCCCAGTTTTTTTCCTTCTTTGTTTGCTGCGCCTCACAATCAACGCTTGAGCCCCGCGATCGTTCGGGGGCTTCTAGCGGCGCGCGTGAGAAAAACGTTGACGCCTCAGAGCTGGCGGGTCTTCCTGCGCGATACACACTGCCACCGGCAGTCAGTCGACGTCCTTTTGCAGCTCGCCTCGCCTCCCGTTTAGCGTAGTCAAATGTGTCCTTCCGACTAAATGAGAGAAGACTGTGTGTCTATATATGACTCCGCCTTACGTGGGGCGGCTTCAGCCATTCCACGGTCGAGACACGATGGAAAAACCGCAAACCCTTATCACCGAGGCGCTATTTGTCTCGTATACGGTTAAAACGCCGGTGAACACAATTTCATTTCATTCAAATTTTGTTACTTCGTTAGTCAGTAGACTTCGAGTTAGGTTTTTATCGTGATCGTAGGGGTTTTTAATCGTGTCGATAACTTTAACCTTTGCCACTGATATATATTATGCCTTTTTTGGTCGACATGATGCAACCAATGACCGCAATATCCGGGCCACCCCCACCACCACCGCCTTCAAGACGTACAAATTGTGCCGTAAACGGCACTCGAAACAAAGTCATTATCAAGACAGGTGAGAATTTCCCGCGCTATCCATCAGTTTGACGCTTAATTCTAATCAAATCATGTATAATGTGGCATAACACGACGTAATCGTCATCTCATCGTTTTGACAGCAAGTCAATTTAATCAAATTCGCATTTGTAAATTGATTATTCAATTAGCTATTAAAAGGGGTGGGCAACAAAATGGTCATTCATTAGTTGGAACAACTTTACACATAAGGGGCAAAGCGTGTCGCATCGACAATGCCTTCATTGCTCTCGTCTTCCGGCACTTTTCGTACCTGTCAATAGTTGCGATTCTTGACGATGACAGCCTGTGTCAATATCTTTCTCGCGCATTTCCATCTATTCGTACCCTCTTGCATAACTGTTGATAATAATTATTATGTGGCGAAATGAAGATCGTGACAAGGCCGTGGACGCGCTCAGGCGCGATACCGACGGCACTCTTTCCACAACACGGATATGCCGGCGGATGTGTTGTTATCGATGGTTCCCATCAATCAATGTTCTTCCGGCGGGGTTCCTGTCTTCATGTTTCGCCGATACTAGATGCTTTTTTTCTGTCTGCTTCAATTTGTCTGCACGCTGTATTGCTTTCTACGTTTTAATTCAACGTAAAAATGAAACTTGTACTTTTAGAAGATGATCACAAGCCATCTCCCGATCTCGATGAAGATGCAGCTGCCCGAATGAGACTGAAACGTAAGCTTCAAAGAAACCGCACTTCTTTCACCCAAGCACAAATTGAGAATCTAGAACGCGGTGAGTAACCCCGAGCATACTGTAACTCCCTTGACACACGTCACTATTGATGGACATATCCTTGAATATTGTCGTCACCATCTTGACTTTCTATTAAACAGGAATTTCAATATTGTTTTTCAGAGTTTGAAAAAACGCACTATCCAGATGTTTTTGCACGTGAAAACCTTGCCAGCCGAATCAACTTGCCCGAGGCTCGCATTCAGGTTAGTTAGAGTTATCCCACGAGTAGTTTGAACACGCAAATGTCGACCTCGACATATTTCGAAGCAATGTGTGAAAAACAGCAGTTGACTGAAATTAGTCGTTCACGACCCTCTACGGAGTGTCTTTATGGCTCTTCTCGTAAAACTTAGCTGCGACAGGTAGTCGCTGAAATGTATGCAGAAAAAACGTCTGCAGATATTTTATCGTCGCTCTTTTGGACGCTCTCGGGTGGTCCGTCGAACCGTTTTCGGATACGTTATAAAACTTAACGATATGCGTCCGCGCAGACGTTTTTTAAGTGATGAGAGCGAAATTGAACTTGCGCACATCTGGGGAAGTATGTACATCCAAAAGATTTATGACGACATTTACAGGTATGGTTTTCAAACCGACGCGCAAAATTCCGTCGTGAAACCAAGGCTCGCGACCAGAAGCGAGCATGTGGTGAGGGTGCTCAGATAATTCAACAGCATAATGGTATCCCGACGCCGAGCAGCTCTGTGTCGAGTTCTGGCAGTGGGGTTTCTAATGGATCGGCGACGTCTTCGAGCAATGGAAGCATCGGCCATGGTTGTAATGGTGTGTTATCGCCCCAACATCCGACCATGATCAACGGCGTCAACGGCACCAATCCTTCCATTCCCCAGGCAGTTACTTCGACCCCTCTCCTCAGCAACGGTGATAGCGTCAATTCAGCCATTGCGGCGATATCAGCAACGAATTCAAGTTCAAACGGTCTGAGCACAAACGGAAGTAACAACGGTAGCACTGGGGTGAGTCCAGCCGCGACGCCGACAGCCAGATACCCGCATCAGGCTATGCCACCAACTGGTTTCATGCAACCGGGCGCTCATATGTACACGAATCTTCCGCATACGATGGATCCTTACGGGTTTGTTATTCGTTATCTAGCATAATCAAAGAAAGATTCGTCAAACTTCCGTTTTCAGTTTCTCGATGGGCCACGCTCAACAGGACTTCAGCTCATATCATATGTTTAACTCCGGTCGTTACGAAGCAGCTTTCAATGTAAGTTACTTACTCGTTGTACTCTTGACGCTGGTCCTAATTACAACAATTGTAGCCATACGCCCGTACCATGCATCCCGCACAACAAGCGTTTTCGACGTCAATGAACCACAATTCGATTCCAAATGGTGGTGTTCCTGGTACGTTTACTTTTTATTCACTCGAGAGGATTACCGTAATTGCTTGCGGTTTCCTTCTGAAAGGTGTTCTTGAAATATAGCGCACCATCAATGGAAGACGGAAGGACGCGAACGCTGTCGGATTGGCTTCTTTGCCCCCGTCGGTCGAAACCAAAAAACGCAGCAGGTGTTTTGTTTGACGGACGTCGGGCGCCAACTGTGCGCTCCGTCGTGTTGTCAGAATCGCTTATCGTCAAAATCCAGTCTCGTGTCGTTTACCACGGTGGAACGAGGCTTTCGAAAGCAGCTGAAGGAAATGAGGACCCAAAAAGGGACGAGTTTCTTCCAGCCTTTCGAGGACTACAAAATTTTGGTCTTTAATGCTTACCATTTCTTAACTTGATCCAAAAACATGTGTTTTTCAAATAACAACCTTAACTATGTCTATCTTTCAGGCTTGAGTGCCGGCATGAGCCTCCAAGTATCTGTACTGTCAGGTATCGACCAATCAGCGCTCGGCGCCCCGACGACTCATCTACACGACTTGTCCGACGTTCATCATGATCCTTCGGCTCTTTACTGGCGGCAGTGAAGAAAAAGCGTGTAAATTCTTCTAGTAGAGGCTTCAGAAGCTACTTTGCTGAAGCTGACTATTGTTAAATCAAATGCGGGGTATTGGTCAACGACCCCTTCATCGTGCGTCCCAGTGTTCGCAGATGGCCTCTCATAGCGGTCATTAGGCGTTTTCCTCGATTCTTTCCTTCTTGCGTCGCTGTATCTTCAATGAATCTGATTCGATTTACGTATTTCATAAAAACACTTGTCAACTCATCTTGTCTCCGCATTTTGCTCCTCATATCAGTTCTTTCCATTGTTAAAATTGTAAACCCTAACCTCTGACACGAGGAAAACTTTTTCCAGTTACCTATGGCATAATTGGTTGTGATTTTGTTGGATATCTCATAAACGAAATTCCGATTATTATTTATCGTAACATATAGGTGTCAAATTCATGCGCCTGACCAGGTCCCAAATCCAAATTCATGTGTTCCGTTCAAACTAAAGTCAAGTCAGTTGGATTCACTCGTTTGAGTTCACATCTACTTCGCTGAATTATTGTTTTTATTAATACTGAGGAAACATTTCTAGATTGTGTCTGAGTCATATTCGTAATTGTAACCGTTTAAATAGTTGTTTTGCAAATTGATAAAGTCATCTTGAAAGCATTGTGGTAAAACGTCACAAAGAATAAAGGACGCCATTAAATAACAATAAATTAGGAAATGAGTTTCGAACAAGTCTGACAACAAGCGTTTCGCATTGACAAAGGGAGGTCGATTGCTTCAAAGACAACCGCGCAACTTTAGCGCCCGACAACGGCCGTCGCCACCCGATGACTACCGTCTATCAACATCGTGATCGAAGTTGTGCGTTCACGCGAAAACAGGGCCGGTTAACGGCAGGGCAGAAGGTGAGTGACACTTGCCTGATTGCATGTGACAGCCGAGCAAATTTGCGTCGTCTCCGGCTGTTGCCGTTTTCTCGCCCTCACTTTGATAGCGCCCCCACGGTACACTGGCGCCAGGCAGATGTTGCCTCCCGTATCCGGCAGTATCGCCTTGGGACCGCACAGAGTATCCTCTATCACCCACCCTGCCGTATCGCTTTCAGACAGATGGCAGGAAGAACACGGTTTTTTTTCTTTTTGCATTATTCATTTTTTCTTCCTTTCATCAGCCTCCTTCCGGCTATCTTTCGGTTCGTTAAGATTACGGTAACACAACGGTTGTACTAATGAAGATAAGATACTTCTGTTTGATTGTGTACTTTCAAATCATCGACCATGAAGGACAACTTAATTGACCGCTGAATTACAACGTTAGTTAAATAAACTTTAATTTTACTTCTTCTCATATTAGTGAGAACGTCGACAGGTTGATGCTTGTAATTTTTGATTTCTGTCAGTTCAATTGTGATCATTATAGGAACAATTTTTCGACAATGACTAATGTAAGAGTTTTAAAAAAAAGGTAATTTTTTTGTAAATGCACTATGCCGATACATTTATTTAGCGTCATTGGAAAATCGAGAAGCATCCATGGCCTCATTGTCGTGTTTTTCTGTAAAGGCAAAACCTCCATTCATTACAAAAACAATGTGACTCATTAAATGCAATAGAATGTACAAATAAATAGTGTTTAGGTATTACTGTTGTAAAATTGTTTGAAAATAGTCGATGTAACTGACAAAAATCGTTCTTAATGCAACACGCTAGTGTACTTTTACGGACTCATTGCGGTTCGCTAACTGACGAGAAAACATCGGAGCATTGTTGACTTTGTTACTGAATCCAAAGTCAAGATTGATTGAATACATTTTGGTCGGAAGAAAATAATAACTTGTTCCGTTCGTTCTGCATTGTTACTTTGTTATTAAACTGTGAAACGTATAAATTTAACGTTTGGTTTACAAGCATTTGTACTAAACTTGTTTTTGACAAGTTTAGTACCGATTGGCAGCAATGGCTATCTGCGAGGATCAAGTCAGACATGTTGTTTTGCTTAATGACCAAACGTTTTCGTTGTGGTACTGAGTTGAAAACAGATAACCACAAAAACAGTTATAAAAATCAAGCAATGTGCACAAAATATAAACTTTTCCAAAAGTAGGTGGAGATAGTTTGTCTAGAACAGCTCATATTGAATTAATTTTATTTAAGGGCAAAATTCTTCGCAAAAAATCAATTAGTTAAACTACCAAAGCCAACATATAAGAAAAAAACGGACAAGTATTCGCATCACAATTGATACAGTGGCCAGGACCGGTATCCTTTGACGATCAACTTGAAGACGGGGGTCGCTTCTTCTTCCGACTTGGCATCTTTGCCACCGGACTGGACAGTGGAGGCGTCACTACCGGCATCGAGATTCTCGCGAGGCGTCTGCTCAGGCTTGGCAGTCTTCTCAGCGGTAGCGTCGACCTTGCCGTTCTGGGTGGCAGCAGCTTTGTGGGCTTCATAGCGAGCGCGACGGTTTCGACGGCGTTGGCGCTTGGAGACAGGCTTCGGCTTCGACGCCACTTCTTCGATCTTGCGATCATCGATGGTCGTGGCGGCGATCTTGGTCTCGTTCGTAGTCTTCTGATCTGGGACGTCGTGACGTTCCTCGTCCGAAGAGTAGATAGACGACCCCTCGTCAGAATACAGAAGTTCATCCGGAGGGATGACACGTGGACGAGGGAGCTCAGAGGCCGCTGACATGGTGGAACTATTACCTGAAATTCTCTTTGATAAGATGTGAGATCGGCTGGCCACGCTAACATAAAGATGTTCTCGCGACGACAATAAGAATAAGGACACGTCTCAGGGACGCAAATGCTGATCGAAGTTAGCAAAGGCCTGATGAAACTGTGGCCAAAACACACAATCGTTTTGACAAACCCTAGAAGGACACGTAAGCCCTGGATATATAAAAAAGAAGAAGAAGAGAAGAAAGCTATGAAAATTTGCTTTAAGACGTTTTGATCGATTACTACGAGACAATAATTCAATAAAAGTTAGTCACGCATGCAGAAAACAGCAGTATATCAACGCAAGCACGCAGAATAAAACCATGTAAAACGATAAGGAAGTGCGGAAAAGGAAGACAAAACAGCATACAAAGCCTCCTCGGAGATCAAGACCACACGCGTAATCGTTCCCGAGCCAAGAAAAGGTCGAGTAAAACGTTCGCACACTCGACTGCCTCTAGCCACGTCGATCAAGCTTACTCAGTGCGCACGCTTCGCGTCAAGACAGTGAACTCACGCATTACACGCTACTGTAAGGCGCTTCTTTTAAATGTGTCATACGTCAAACCTCACTGCTTTTGTTGTGTCGTCTTGTGTCCTTTTTTGCGATTGACCCTTGTGTACCCATACGCTTCTTTGCATGCAAATTTTACGATGGGTTCGATCCAGTAACCATCGAGCCTGTTAACACTTCCATGCTCAAGGTGGTTCGACTGGTCTCGTCTCAGACGACACGCCCAACGCCGATAGCAGCTGCACTCGGCACCTCCCTCCTTCAAATCCGCCGATGACTGTGGGAAAAGTGAAGATGGCACAACGCCGTAGCGAACAAGTGTAGATTTGGTTTACACGAAACGGATAAACTGCATTAACACTGATGTCTTGTATCACGCATTTGAATCTCCTTTTTATATATAATTTTTGAATGAGGCATTGTCATCCAGTCATGTATCCACTGCATTGTCGTTTTATTACTCTTGAACACTCCTAGATCAATAAATGTACAACATCCATGCACCTTCTGGTCTAACTTGTATACTTACCTGCTGTTGTTTCACAAAAATCCGCTTGTAACCAACTGTGCATTGAAATTTCGTCACCGATCAACTTTTTCGACGACCTCCTACTCGGCCTGTGGGTGCCAGATTTTGATAAATTTTATATTGAAGAGGGGACTTGTCAGGAGCTATCGATGGGCACCAGAAGCGCTAAAATTGGAATCGGAATAGTCGAGATAATGCCGTGTAAAGTAAGCGATCAAAGACCAGCTGTGCGCGAGTTTCAAATTTGCTTTTGGCGAAGTGTCAAGAACGTTGATATTTGTGAGAACACAGAATAAACGCGCTTGATTTTCATAAATCAGCCTTGTTTAACCCTTCATTTCATTTAAAAAGTTGCTTAATCAGTCAAGAATCATAACAGAAGTAAAAAATTGGATGTTAAAGGACTAATGGGGAGGATTTTAACGATCAAGACACATCCAGCCATTCACATTAACCATTGTAGTGGACAACAACAAACTCTAATTTGTGTCTGATTAAAATCAATTTGATGAAACAGAAGTTTAAATAGTGTTCCACTATAACATTTTTCTAATTTTCGTTCAACTTAAGGCAAACTCGGCTAATGTAACTTAAATCGTCGCTATTCCGAATCATGTGCTAAATTCTGACGTCGTTGTTAACTTTTGTATCATGAGTATTCTAAGTCGATCAAACTGGGTAAATAACGTTTTTAATCAAGTGAAAACTACATGTAGGCAAGTCAAAACCTGAAAATGTTTGACATTGCTTGTCAGAGTCAGAATCTTGTCTTAGAATCCGATAGAAGCATCGAAATTGTATCCTGAATGGTTGCCTCCCGTATCCGGCAGTATCGCCTTGGGACCGCACAGAGTATCCTCTATCACCCACCCTGCCGTATCGCTTTCAGACAGATGGCAGGAAGAACACGGTTTTTTTTCTTTTTGCATTATTCATTTTTTCTTCCTTTCATCAGCCTCCTTCCGGCTATCTTTCGGTTCGTTAAAATTACGGTAACACAACGGTTGTACTAATGAAGATAAGATACTTCTGTTTGATTGCGTACTTTCAAATCATCGACCATGAAGGACAACTTAATTGACCGCTGAATTACAACGTTAGTTAAATAAACTTCAATTTTACTTCTTCTCATATTAGTGAGAACGTCGACAGGTTGATGCTTGTAATTTTTGATTTCTGTCAGTTCAATTGTGATCATTATAGGAACAATTTTTTGACAATGACTAATGTAAGAGTTTTAAAAAAGGTAATCTTTTTGTAAATGCACTATGCCGATACATTTATTTAGCGTCATTGGGAAATTGAGAAGCATCCATGGCCTCATTGTCGTGTTTTTCTAGAAAGGCGAAACTTACATCCATTACAAAAACAATGTGACTCATTAAATGCAATGGAATGTACAAATAAACAGTGTTAGGTATTACTGTTGTAAAATTGTTTGAAAATAATCGATGTAATTGACAAAAACTGTTGATAATGCTACACACTAGTGTACTTTTATGGACTTATTGCGGCTCACTAACCGACGAGATAACATCGGAGCATTGTTGACTTTGTTACAGAATCCAAAGTCAAGAATGATTGAATACATTTTTGTCGGAAAAAATTGGCATTGTGTTGTTAATGGTTTTTGACTTTGTTTAATCTAGTTGAAAGAAAAGTGTTTTGCAACAGCATTGACATTTGTAGAATTACTGTTGTAAGTTTACGTAAACGTGATATCCTGATAAATGTAGTTGGAGACAGTTTGTATACAACAGCTTATAATAAATTAAATTTATTTATGGCCAAAATTATTCGCCAAAGCCAAACAATTAATTAGTTAAACTCTCAACAAAAACATAATTGCAAAGCGTCACAAGTGGTACAATGGCCAGGACCGGTAACCTTTAACAATCAATTTGAACACGGGGGGCGCTTCTTCTTCTTTTGACTTGTCAGCTTCGTTGGCACCGGACTGGACCGTAGAGGCGTCAGCCACGGAAACCGAAGTCTCACTCGGCGTTTCCTCATTGGAAGCCTTCTTGGTGGTGGTGTCGACCGGGCCATTCTGGTTGGCAGCAGCCTTGCGGGCTTCGTGGCGAGCGCGACGATTGCGACGGCGCTGGCTCTTCGACAGAGGGAGCTTCGGCTTCGACGCGGTTTCTTCGACCTTGCGTTCATCGGTGGTCGTGATGGCGGGCTTGGTCTCTTCAACCTGGTCGTCGTTGTGTTCCTCGTCAGAAGAATAGATAGAAGACCCCTCGTCGGAATATAGGAGTTCATCCGGGGGAATGACACGAGGCCGAGGAAGCTCCAAAGGCGTGGACATCATGAATGTATAACCTGAAATCCTTATTGATAAGTTATATGACTGGCTAAGCTGAGCGACGAAATGACCACGTTCACGTAAGGATGTTCTCGCGACGACAAGGAAGAACACGTGGCTGGGGTAGAGTACAGCAGAGAAAACTAGCTTTCAATCCTATCGATCTTTTTGATAGTAAATCACTAAAAAGTGGGCATGCATGGGCAAAATAGTGGTATATCAATGCAAACCGCGGTCACACTGGGTAAAAATCAAGTAATGCGGAATGAAAACGCAGAAACAAGGACGCAACAGCGTGTGGAGCCTCCTCGGAGTTCAAGACTGAACGCTTAATCGTTCTCAAGCCCAGAAAAGGTCGAGAAAAGCGTTCACACGGCCGGGTCGACTGCCTCTAGCCACGTCGATCACGCTCACTCAGTGCGCACGCTTCGTGTCGAGACAGCATTACACGCTACTGTACGGCGCTTCATTCAAATGTGCGAGAGTCAAATCTCAATGTTCTTCTTTGCGTCGTCGTATGTCCCTTTTTGCAATTTTTCCTCGTGTTCCCTTTCTACAACTGCGTTTTTGCACGTTTTGCTGTGGATGTCGATCCTGATACAAATTTGCATGGTTTTTCGTCTGCTTATGCTCGCTTCCACGCGGAAGGTGGTTCGGTTATACCATTTCACACAGCACGTCCAACGTCGTTGACAGCAACAACTGGAGTGTGTCCACCTCTGACTCGGCCGGTGACTGTATCAAAAGTGAAGATAGCACCATCCCGTGCCAAAGAGGCGTTGATATTGTTCGAACGAAGCGGATAGATGCATAAACACGAATGTCTCCAACATCGATGACACGTCCGCTAAAGGTAATGTCGTCTTGCCCCGGACTGTCGTTTGAACGGACAGTCTCGTCAAAATCGGGGATTTCACCATGACGACATGCATGAATTCTGGAGCACAAATTTTAAGTTTTTTTGGAAATCGTCGAAAAAGTTGCGGTTTTCGACCAAATTATAAAACTTTGGTAAACTTGATACAACAGATGTTTAAAATGTGTCTTGCACTGATGGTTCTTTAATGATTGTTTAATTTTATGCAGAAGTAACCCAAAGTGTTACCATTCAGAAGCCTATGCCAATATTGAACGTCTTTGTAACAATAGAAGTGTCAAAACTAGACCCTGATATAAATCACAACAGTTGCAAGTAAATCGTTTTGGTATTTTTTAACTGTATGATTCTTCGCCTATTTTAGCATTACGCTTAATGAGAATACGTTGATCAAAAAAATAGCGGTTTTTTTAGTTTGATCCTAAAACTTCAATCAAACGTAAAAACAAAACTGTGAATACTATTTTCGCCAGACATTTTGTCATTTGAAATGTTAAATTTTTGCTGATTCAAGTGTTAAAGTTCAGAGTCTACTAACACGGAAATCAAAATAAAACGGATTTCCTTTTTTCCAAGTATCAATCAAAGAACTTGTTGGTTGAAGGTTGCAAAAAATGATTGCATAATATAATAAGGTTATTTTAGAATATTTATCTTTTAATGTTCCGGTCTGCAGCATCTAGTCAGAAAGACATGCGAAAACTTGACGAAGTACATCAAATGTCACTTTACGTTTGTCTTAGTTGTAAACGTTGACGCATATTTTTTCCGTTTTACTTCAAATATTGTTGAATTATTCATTTCTTTTCATTTTAGCCGAAATTTAAAGTGGCTACAATAGCTGCGAGTAGTAAGAAGTTTGCCAATGTATGCCATAAAACTTCGACATAAAATGTGTAGTTGACGTTATGGCTTGGTGAATATTTTGAACAACAGATGCATCATACATTATGTATACTTTGCTATGATTTTCTATGATGCACTCTTACATTCGTCTGGAATGACAGTTACACATCCCTGTCGACAAGGCGGTGCCGGATGTTACAACAAATCGCATCGTCTACGCTGTTAGTCTTACATTGAGATTTTAGTTTTTGTATTTTTGTGCCTTGCGTCGTATCCGTCTGACTTACTCTTTCTTTCTCACAGGCTCATTCCGTTTTTTTGAAAGTCGTGACATCTGAAATAAAACTGCCGTTTTTTTACGTGACATTTATTTTAATGAAATCAGTAATTAGCGGCGGTCGGAAACAATTGCATCCATCATTTCATTTATCTCTTCACTCTTTGTGGTCATGGATCAAACTTTTAGTGCTCAATTGAAAAGGCGTTCATTATATGAACCATTGGTGGCACGACATTCAATTGTTTTATTGCCCACGGTTTAATTTTTTCGGCCACCAAGGTCGAATTACGGGAAGATTAGTTCTTGTCACGCTTCCATCAATTGGCAAATTGTTACACACATTTGATCGGTGAGCTCAGTGTGCTATGCCATGGCGACACTTGTTCACACCCATTTGTTTTGAAGGGTGGCCATTATGTATTCTTCATGAGCACCAGCAAGAAAGGGTCACTTTATGAAATCTTTTTCCTGCCTTTGTCAGACTCCGTGCTTTTTAAAAGTGACTTGTTTTTTTCCGGCAAAAAAACAACTTGTAACTTCGAGCAACACGTATTTTTATGCATATAGTTTTAAATTTTTATGACCGTCTGACGTAAAAATCAGTGCCATAATATTTTGTTTAGTAATGTACTTTAAGCTAAAGTCAAAACAATGCGGATGTTTTAGGTCATATTTCGCATTTAATTATGCCACCTGCACGAAATAAGTTCAAAACAGTTGTCTAAGGAAATCCACAATGACTCAAATTGCTTCTTTGCGACTTGCTGTTAACCAAGTGTGAAAAATAGCCTTCCCGTCACTTAATCATCTGTTTTTGTCCTGTTTTGTTCCAAATCGTAGTAGCATCAAGGTTCATTGGTTGTACTTGAAATATATTCATGTCAGTTTGCTAGCAACGGCGCCTCAAAGCCATAATTTCACTATTTCATATTTCGTGCCTCAATACGCCTTCATGATAGATATGCGATGCGTGTAGCCATGGAGTTAAACGTGTTCGGAAACATTTCTTTCTCATTCTCTTTTTTGGCAGTTTTTTATCCTCAGGCCAGCCGTGCCCTCTGTCAGAAGTAAACAATTGGCCACGAGAAGGTTTCCATCGTCTAGAACCTGAACTAGTCTTCATTCTTGGCGGTGCTTTTTCACATTTCACGTGCGTGCAGACTCGTTTTGTGCGGTTACTTTGACTTCCAATTATCTTTTTACAACTGTCGACGGTCCACCCCCATCAGATATTATTTGTCCTATTCCGCTTGCATGAGCCTGCAGGAAAGCCCTTCTCATGCAGTTTTCTAAGCCAATCTTAAGAAATCGAAATAAAATTAGTCGTTCGTAATGGATTTAAGTCATCAAAAAAGCAAGCACCAAACGCGCTTATGGGTTTTATCGGCTTCCCTAATGTAATCGTGAATCACTTGGTTGTGTTCCCTCTTCCTTCGATAAGGAGGCCGTCCGTCTTAGACCGGCCGGGTTGACCTTCAGTTCATTTCGCGTGCCCCGTTCACATTCAATCCTGTATAACTTGCTCTGACCACATTAATTTAAGGATATGACTGTATCCTACACTTTGGACATCTCCCGATCCAACACAAAAAGCGTCATTAAACTACTATTCCGATGGCGCGGGAGCATCTGGAAGGCCGTATGGCTCCAACTTCTAGCGTGGTGCATCGCTTACTTCTCCATCAGCATTGTTTATCGTTTCGCTCTCAGCAATGACATGCAAAAGTATGAGTGCACTTTCCTATCTTCATTCTTATTTTATTGAATTTCATAAGGTATTCATATCTTCCAGATCGTTCGATACACTTGCTACATACTTTGAGACTTACCTTGAGAAAGCCATTCCCTTATCTTTTATGCTTGGTTTTTTTGTGAACTTTGTTATTAACCGCTGGAAGGAGTTTTTCCACGGTCTGGGTTGGATCGACGAGTAAGTGAATAATGTTATGGACGTTTTTTAATGCTTGTTGATAACGTCTTTTTTGTTTTTAGCTTCGCACTTGCGATCGCAACATATCTTCGAGGGTCGACGGAACAAACACGCGTATTACGGCGAACGCTAATCAGATACTTGGTTTTGACGCAAACTTTGGTACTGCGTGACATAAGTTTGCAAGTACGTAAAAGGTTTCCAGCGTTGGAGACTTTAATTGCCGCCGGTAAGTGATTCATGGATAGTAAAAACAGTTAGGACTACTTGAGTGTGACAGACATGCGAAAATACAAACCCTTAAACTTTTTAACTTTTTAAAGGTCTACTGACGCAAGACGAGTTGGAAAAGTTGGAAAAAATACCGGACGTGTACACGCGATATTGGATTCCGTGCCATTGGATCTCCGAGTTACTGTATGAAGCTCGAGAGTATGGTCATATCAGCAGTGATTATCTTTTGGAGAAAATTTCCGATGAATCAAACAAATTTCGCCATGGTTTGGCAGAACTGTTGAAATTTGATTGGGTTCCGGTGCCCCTGGTGTATCCACAAGTCATTTTCCTCACAGTCCGGATATTCTTTGCTCTTTGCTTGATAAGCCGACAGTTTCTTCGAAATGATGATCACGACATTTATGTTCCTGTCATGACAATTTTTCAATTTATTGTTTTTATGTAAGTCCGCATTTATCATTTCCTTTTTTAGCGGTGGAGAGCCTTTAATCTTAAAAATACATATATCAGTTTCATTTTCATATTTTTAAAATTGAATGGTTTAGGGGCTGGGTGAAAGTCGCTGAAGCCTTGCTTAATCCCCTCGGCGAAGATGACGACGACCTTGAATGCAACTATGTAATTGACAAAAATCTCATTTGCGGCATGGCAATTGTTGATCAGGGTGGCCAAGCAACACCGAAACTGGGCAAAGATATTTTCTGGGACGACCACCACATGGCGCCACTCTATAGTCTTGAATCAGCGAAACGCTCCGTTCACCCTCTCATCGGGTCGGCATGTAAAGTCAAGTTCGTGATTCTTTTCTATTCATTCGAAACCAAAACACATGTGTAATTGACCTTTTTCGTAAAAACGAAAGTTGCAGTCTCGTCTCCCACGTAAACGAAATAACGATGACGCCCCATAAGAACAAGCTGGCACACATGTCTGATGCGGAGCGAGTGAGTTATTTAAAAATATTACAGAGCCGAATTTTCCATGGCTACAATTTCATGAGCTTATTCTTTTCAGTATGAAAGGACACGTATTGTTGACGTCGCTGACCATAATGTTCGACACAATGTTCAAAAACGCAAGGATCGACGATCGAATCCGGATAAGTCACTTTCGGACATTCGAAAAAGGGTCCGAACCGATACGCTTTCACGCGTTGACAACAATGGCAATGGCAACGCTTTTTATCCTGAAGTCACTATTGATTCTAAGAATATGGTAACTACGCGCCACTAACAAATTCCGCTTCGCAACTGTCCGCTGCTTTTTTCGGGTCTAGCTTGTATTTGTTACGTGTTTAATAAACGAGCTTTACACTTGTTCGAAATGTTGTTCAACACCCAGTTGACGTGCTGTATTGACTGTCCACTTGTCCACCTCATCAGTGGTTCCGGTTTTGTCTTTGCGCCGGATGGTCCTTTGCTATGATGCGACTTCTTCGGGACTCTCGAAAGCGACAATAATTAGCTTGTCCCAGATGGGCGTCGCGCACATCGCTTAAAAATGATCTGAAAACCGGCTGCGCCCAGATAGAGCTCCACGAGCCCAGTTGGAGCGATGGGTTGAGGAACCCAGGACTGAAGAGCCAGAGCCAAGTCAGAAAAATGTCGGTTAACGAAGTAAGTCAGGACTCCGGAGGACCGCAGGTACGCTGCTTGTATCGAGATGCACTTCGTTCCCGCCTGTACTACCGCCCAACCACAGCTCCTGCCTCCGGGGCTTGCTGGCTGGTGATACGCGCGGACAGCTTTTCGACCTTACATCAGACGAAATGAGTCAGCTACTACCGCCTGCCGGCAACATCACCGCCGGTTCCGTTCCGTTCTGGCGGCGCTGATCTTAGAATCAAATGTTTGCGTGTTCGACGTGCCTTGTTTTACCTTCGAATCTCTTCCTACTGACGTTTGTACACGCTTTTCCTTACACATTCAACAAACCACCCCCAATGAATCAGAAGCTACAGTTTGCCCTTTGAAGGAGGGAAACAAGATCCAACGGTTTATACGTCAAAAAACATTGAATCATATCAACACGTTTTTAATTTTATTTTCGGTCCACTTATAAAATTGTAAGAAACCTGGGTCTTGGGCATTCCCTCTTAAAAACAGGCGGAAGCGAGCTGGTGTGTTTTGCATTTTTGCTTCCCCACCACATTGATAGGATTTTTAGGCGGTACGTAACCGCCGCGTTCGAAGCCTCTTTACAATTATACTTCTATTGTTATCACAGCCCTTGTTTCGGAATGTATTTTCAGTCTGCCCTTCAAAATTCTATGAACAGATTACTCTGTACGGAAGTGCATTCAAAACCCAATAGCCTACATTAGCTAACATCGTTTGTATCCATTGTTTTTTTGTTGTTACAAACCACTAAACAATAAATTTTCACACTTAAAAACCACTTAATATTCCAGCCGTTTCCGCGTTACTTCAGTTATGCCCAAGAAATGCAATCAATAGCCATGCCATGTCATAGTAGCCAATTTAAAATTGACGTGCTAGGTAAAAGTAAGCTTACATACAACTCATATAGCCCGTCCAGAAGCCCCAGCCATGTTCCTTTTCATAGATTTCCCGCACATTGGTTTTGCCACCATTCCTTGAGGCTATGTTTGCTGATGTTGTGAGGGTGTTCAGGAGGAGTTCGTCGACGAGACAGACTGGTACTCGAACAGCTTTTGTCGCTATTATTAGCATTTGCGCTTCAGGTGCGCGGGGTTACATGCTTTGACGTATCAGTCGGGAGTGAACATACTAAATTTTTGAGCACTTTGCCCCCCAAGTAATGCCTTGCGTATACTTCTTTCCCTTTTTGTGCAGTACTTACTCTGCGCTCAATTTTTGCTTACAGGTTTAGCGCCTAGGCTGTTTGATAATCGCTTTTAGGGCCGCCAAATACCAACCCATATGTGATCAATGAAGCTCCTTCCAGTCTTACTTTTTTTAATGCTTAAGTCTCTCGTTGTAATGTATTGTTTGTTTTTGCAGTACTTATTTTCCAAGAGTGACATGATACGTTAGTCAAAGTCGAAGTATTAGTGCGCGAGATTGGTTCAAGCTTGATCTTTTTCCGTTTTTTTAGACTGACTAGAAACAAAGAAACACCGCCGTTATGAGCTTTTTCTGTCGGCGTGTATGCTGCTGTTGTTATTCTGATGCTAAACAACAAACTAATCCGGTGACTCTAACTCGAGGTGAGCATTATTTCCATTATGCTTTGTCGTCGAAAAAATGGAATGGATTAAACTTTTTTGCACCACCCGAAAACAACCAAAGAACAGAAAATCACAAAAAATGTTTACCCCTAAATGAAAATCATGTTTTTAACAACAAGCATAGCCACCTTTTCAGCAGAAACCATAACCGTGCAACCTACGACGTCAGCTGCTCTTGAGCTTCACAGAATCGACGGAGAAGCATATGCGCATGAGGGTAACCAAAATGGAAATCCTGCCGTCATGGAATCACCGGCGCCCAACCCCACCGGCAAACGAGGGGCTAAAAAGAGTGAAGATTTGGATGAAATCGACCTTAACGATGGCGTTCCCACGGATGAGGACCTCCAACAGGTCGTACCCAGTCAGACAGACAATGCATTTGCTGCCGCTGTAACTGATATGATGCTTGATGAAATACACGAGGAGGACAGCGAGAAACACACAATTGTTGAGGTTTGTTTTTTATGGCCTGACTGTTTGTTATAACCAACGGAATGTAAAAACTCCGATTCGATTTTCAAAAACTTGTTCTAATCTTTTCCCTTGTTTCCAGGAGCCATTGAAAATTGACAATGACGCCGTCATAGAAGCTACGGATGACGAGGTTCGCAACACCTTGACACGAAAAACCGTTACAAAAAGTGAAGCTATTTCTCAGCTGATCGAAGAAGAGAAAAACATCGCACCCTCCGACGATGATGAACGTACGATCGGGTCTCCAACAAAGCCTCCGCGAGTCAACCTGGTTTTGGACGAAGTCCAAAAGGCTGAATCTGAAAACGACGACGACTTTGAAGACTACAATCCTATTTCAAAGGAAATCAAAATAAGCGAAATTGAGGAAACCCCCAAGCTTAACTTAAAATCGGCAGATTATGCACCCTTCAAAGACCGGGAAGCACCCGCGAGTGATAGTGATAGCATTAAGTCACTTCAGGACAGTCGAGAAGACAAAATTGAGGAAGAATTTTCCGATGATGATTTGCCATTGCCACCGGTTCAGCAGGACTTGCGACCGGAGCCACAGCCGAAGCCTGATGCTATCCCCGTGCCATCGGCCGATGACGCTGATGACGAAACGACTGTATCAACTGATCTAAGTTCTGTGGAACCGTCTAAAGCGCATCAAGAGCTTAATGTTCCGGAACAGCACGAACGTCCTTCATCAGTTCCGCCACCACTTCCGACCTCATCACCCCCGCATGACATAACCCCCGAAGGCCGACCTGCTTTGACCATGTATGGTGCTCTCAGCTCCGACGAATCCGATGAATCTGAAAGTGAATCAGAATCCGAATCGATTTCCAACCCTCCCCGAAAGCCAAACCGCGTCAGCGTAAAACAGAGCAATGTCGTTGTTACCAAAGTAACTGCCGTCGACGCGCCCTCCGAATCCGATGTAGACTCCAAGTCAGAAACCCAAAAGAAAACAATCGTAGTTTCCGATGAAGATAACAGTGAGAGACAAGTCTAAATATTCTATTCCTTTCTAACTGACTTCAAACTTAACCTTCTGCTACCCTTTCGCTCAAGCCTGCAAACAGCTTCAGTTCATACGTCAAAAATTACTTTCCACGCGTGCTACAAACTCCATTTTTGAACATTTTTCTACATGTTACTTGCTTTTTTGTATGTTAATGACACTTTTTACCACACATGACATTCAGCTATACTTTTATCCAAATATGTGTTTTAAAGATGTATGAGCTTATGAAACAAATAAATTTCGCTTCAATGAAATGGGATAGGATACGTGATTTGTCGGACGGGGGTGGATTAATGTAACCATTGCTCTCCTCGTTTGTATTGATTGTGACTATATTCGAGTATATATTGTTCTGCGATTTGTGTAATCCAGCAAGTTTGTCAAAAAATGACAACTACGACAATGCGTTATGTGATTTGTGTCTGCTTTGTTTTATCAATTTTGAGATTTTCAACGGCAAATGATAGCGATGATTCTACGTTTCCATTTCTTAACGGTCTAAGCACTGAAGCCAAGAATCAGTTCACCACTATCCTCTGGGCATGGGACATTTCTTTTGCTGAAAAACATCGACAACTTGATGCTTGGGCCGCTGCACAATCACCAGAAGTGCAGGTAAGTGACGCATTTTACAATTTTACGACAGTAATATCGTTTTACAATTAAGGAACAATACAAAACTTGGGCAACAGAAGCAATTGAATTCATCAATACCGTGATTCAACGCCACAAGGAAAAGTCGCAAGGTCTGTCACCAGCCGCACAAGCTGCCGACGACACATATGTCGTAAGTTTTTGTTCCGTTATGATTTGGCAATTGTTCAAAGATGGTGTAAAAACATAAACAAACGAAACGCTGATTTTTGATTTTTAGCAAATTTTGGAAGACGAAAACTTGACTCCGCAACAAAAATGTCTGCAACTCCTCGATTTGTACAACAGTGCCACAGATGAAGTCCGACACGAAGCGAGACTCCATCGACCGATTGGATCAAATTGTACGATGAACATAGCTCAACTTATTCCAACCGTCGCGCCAACAACAATTTTGTAAAATACTGTTTATGTAAAGATTTTATCGCGTAAACTTCGAATCTTGGTAAAAAAGATAACACGCATCTCTCGGTTGAAGAACATTACAATGAAACTAAAATTAAAAGTTAACCAAGTTGTTAAAATACAAAAGCTTACCCATTGATCGAATGGTTAATCACCAGCGGGCAGCAATTCACGAACGCATTGACCATTGGCGTACACGAGTGGTTTAGTTCAAAGGTAAGTTCATGAATGATGAGCGCGAGAGAGCCTACGACGCTTTGGAAAAACAAACTGACTTCACGATTTCGACGAACTTGGCGGGCACTATCAGACGCATCTTTATTGTATTGGTGAAATGACAGTGCACGGATTTGAGTCTGAAAACATAAAATGTTCATTTGTTCAGAATATTGATTTGAATCCTACATTGTTGTTTTTCCGAAGATGATAAAATGCTAATACGTCTAAAACCGCCATAGGAATAGAAAATGCAGAAATATAACACAAACTAAGGATTCGATGAGTATCGGTGCGCGGTGATTTAAATTTAAATGCGAATAACGAATAATGGAAAACATAACTTGTGTACTTGAAAACCAGAGTGTTGATGCCTAAAATTGTTTATTATTTTAGGTCACACAATAACAATAAACTGCCTGTGATAAATAGCGTTTCCAACCATGATAACGTAATAATAAGTACAGTTGTTTGATAATTGAAAAACTTTTTAAATAGCACTGGTTTGCAAATTGCTAGGAAACGCTCAACAGCGATAAGAAAATGTACATTGATTGAAGAAAAATAACATGAAGTCATTATAACCAATAAAGCGACGCCTAACAACGAAAACTCATCCCGAGTTTCGGGCGTAATTTCTGGTTCAATCATTGACATGACTACAAAACACAGAGACAATATTAATACCATAACATCGCCGATTGCTTTTGATAGACATAATCTTCCAAACGAGTTTTGTAGGGATTTCAACTTCCGCACGTAAAACAAAAAGACAGAGTTGACTGATATACCGACAGTAATAATAGATATGAGCCACGTCAGCATTAAGATTTGTAACCATTTCGGTAATGGTTCAACAATACCGTCACAGCCACTGTAAGACAATGTGAACATTGCACTGGACTTGCAGAAAGGTTTGATTCTTTTGAATTTTCGTTTTTGCTTCTGCATTTGCTGCGTCGTGATTCATTGTGAACGTTCTTTTTATTGATAAAAAAAAATGAATATCAAACTCAGAGAATTGTTTCTCATGCTGGCAAAACGTACAACAAACAGTCACTTTATGAAACTCATAATGTGCAACTGCCATTGAATACTTTATCATGGAAATTTCTAATTTTGGTAAAAAATATGTCACGCATTTCTCTGTTGAAGAACAGTACAATAAACCTAAAATTAAATTTGAAGTATGATTTAGTCAAAAAACAAAAAAACCTGCCCATTTATTGAATGATTTATAACCATTGGACATGTGTTGATACATGCGTTAACCCACGGATTGCAAGTACGACAAAGTTGGAAAGAAAGTTCGTGGATAATAAGTGCGACTGTGGATATGGCACTTTGAAATAACAAGCTGACTTCACTGTTTCGGCGTGCTTGGCGAGCCTTGTCAGATTCTCTTTTGTTGTATCGATGGAATGACAAAGATCGGATTTGAGTCTGAAACACATCTATAAAATTCAGTTGTATTGTATTTGACGATCTTTACATTATTATTTTTTCGAAGATAATAGAATGCCAGTGCATCTAAAATAACCATAGGTATGTATAGTGCAGCGATGTAAGCAAAACCGAGTATTCGTTGTACGTCATTCCGAGGTGTTTTATATTTAAACAGAAACAATGAATAATCAAAAACTAGACTTGTGTACTTGAAAACCAGACAATTAATACCTATAATATCTTTATTTTTATATTTTAATTTGCAAAAATTTACCTGTGATCAACATTGATTGCAGCCATGACAATATTATAAAAATCATTGTTTTCTGAAGACCAAACCACTTTTTAAAAGTCACAGGTTTGCATATTGCCAGAAACCGCTCAACAGTAATAAGAAAATGTATATGAAGCGTAGAAAAGTAACATGTATATGATAATGTGAATAAAGCGACGTACAATATGGAAAACTCATCTTGACTTTCGATGTTTATTTTCTTTTCAACCATTGCCATGATTACAAATGCAAGCGACAACACTAGTACCATTGCATCGCTTACTGTCCTTGATAGACACAGTTTTCCAAACGAGTTTTGTAGGGTTTTCAGTTTCCGCAAATAAAACACGCAAAAAACATTCACCATTGTGCCAACAACAAGTATAGATATCAACCACGTTAACATTAAGTTCTGTTGCCATTTCGGTAAACCTTTGAAACTGTCACAATTTTGGTAAGACAATGTTGACATTGCATCTGACTCGAATTGTGATAAGATTTTAGATATTTTTTCTTTTTGCATTTGATATGTGCTGCTGTGAGTCAATGTGAATGTGTTTATTGATAAAGAACAAATGAATATCAGATTCAGAGCATTGTTTCTCATGCTGACAAAACGTACAAGTAGTTGTTAAAGTGTAAACTTTCTAAAGCAAAGCTATGACTGTATTATTCAGAGACGTTTTTCGTACAACAAATATCCAAAAAGAAGATATCAAGTTATAAATTGATTGACTTAAAACTGAATACAAGCTGGACATTTTTTTGTTTTATCCAAAATGCATTAAACTGACTGTAAAACTTAACCTTTGCACAATGTGATCGACTTATACGATGCGTTTTTTTGGGTGATATGTTTGTTATAAAATGATTACATGGGCAAATGTTAAGACGATAATACTACTTGATGAAAAGATTAATATCAATTTGAGCCCACTTTGGAATAAGATTGCTAGTTCAAGGGGTAAACGTTTTCTGTGCGTAATTATTATATGAAAGAAGATTTTAAAACTGTAGCGTGTTTTTTGATAACGTTTTAAGTGCTTTTGCGTTGATCTTCGGAGGGAAGTTGTGCATTTGCTGACAGGATAAGGGCTGCCATCCATTCGGCAAAGTCACCTTCATTGGATGTGGTGAAAATGTACATACGGTTCAGATGTCGTAGCGAAAATGACAGGTCCGGAAGAGGTTCAATTTCACAACCCGAAATAGGCAGCATTGCAAGTGCGCTGTCATCCTGCAAAAAGTTAAACGGTTCAGTTTCGTTTCAATTTAATTTCAACTTTAAATTAGAAAGTGTCAGCTGACCTGTTCATCAAGATAAGAGTAGAGACAGAATGTTTTCCGTAGGACGAAGTAACGAGAAAGCGTTTTGCCGGATGGGCCACGGAATTTCATGATGCCGAACTTGATTGCTTCGTCGATGTCGGAAGCGGGCACGCTTAAGAGATCTTGTCGGGCTACGGCTGACCGGTTTTCTTTGTTTGATGATCCGTTTTCCTGAAGATAATTAAAGTTGTAATTGCAATAAAAGTGCAAACTAAAAAAACAAACATTATACTGTCGAATACAGTCCTCGCAGATTCGCAACCGCTTAGGCTCCTGCCGTCGAGGGCCGAAACACTTTTTACAATACTTCTGGGCACATTTAGAACAAGAAACGTCTTTGGCGAAAAATGAGAAATCTGTGTCACATCTCACGCAACACTTGCGTTCACTGCGTGGAGATGTAATGCTATTGCTGGAAACTGACGAGGTAAAGGACTTCTTTCGTTGGTGGACTTCGCTAATCGCGGCCCAAATGCAGTCAATGAGTTCTTTCTTGGCGGCGGCGGTATCAGTGAAAAGTTCAACACGAGTAGCTGGACCGCTTTGGCTATCACATCCGCGAAGGTAGAAGGAGTTTTCGCGTTCGAGATTGTCGCCTTCGCAAATCTGTAAGAACATCGGTATACTTGCTATTTCGTAATGTAAAAAAAAGTCACTTACATGAGTATACAGAGCATCAAAGATTGCCCTAACCCTGAATTTGCCTCCACCGAGCGAGATTGATCGTTCACCGGCCAATAGGATGATGTCATTGAAAATGAAGAGATGCCTTTCTTCAATTTTATCATTGTGCGATGAAATTTTCATGAGTTTTGCACGTTTCAACAGTTCTCGGCCCGGAGAAACCAAAGAAATCGAGTTGCCGAGAAGTTCTTGAACTTCGAGGACATTTCGATAGCGGTCCTAAAAGTCATGAATCATTTTTTGCAACAATAAGTGATGTTTGTTTTGCATGCTGTTTTCACTGTTTCACAATTTGACAGTCCCGTCTGTTTGCCTCAGGTAACCCATGACACATCTTTTGTTTTCTCAAATTGAAGCATGCTTCACTCACCAATCGGCGCATCATTTCATTGGCGTGAGAAGCGGCTTCCAGCACGAGTTCCAACGCCTTCTCCGTGTCAGCGTAATCAACGTCGTCATCGGAGAGGTATTTGAGATACTCCTTCAGAAGGAGCTGATATCGCATGACACGCTGCACCGGACAGATCATGTGCGACATCAGTGGCAAGTTTTCACACTCGGGCATCTTCTAAAAAATTCACATGGTTAGAAACCAAATTCACGTTCTGTTTGAAACACGAAGCCGACCTCGAATTCGTGCACAATTTCGGCAAACTTCTTCTTCTTCTTGAGGCAGTCTTCAAAGAGCTGAACCGCGTTTTTGTAATTGTTTGTGTATTCAGAATACATTTTCATGAAGGGAGCTTGTTTTTTGAAGACATCACTTATTCTGAAACAAATTAACGTATTCATTGAGCCTAATTTAATATGCACATGTTTGTTTTACCCACCTTCGAGTACTTTGCCATTCACGCACACGGTCGAGAAGCTGGGGTAAAAGGTGTTGGTTGTGGAATTGGTACAAACTAGAGATATTTGCAAACAGACTCGACATTTGGCGTTTGTCCAACACTTTATCAGCTTCAATGTCGGCACGAAACTTCTCGAGAAGGGCAAGCTTAGCGATGTATCGCGCTTCCGAGTCAACGATTTCATTCACAGCGTGGAAAGCTTTTTCATGCTTCTTTAGCGACTGCGTCTTAATCTTTGGCACTTTGCCGGTGTCTGTAACAAGTGCCGAGGTGTTGTCCGCAATCTCGGAAAAGTCCGAATGACTTTGCCGGTCGACATCGATTGACCGTGAACCACGTGGTGGCTGGGTTCGGTATGCACTGTAAGCAGATTGCAATTATCAAATTAGATTGAACTTTAAAAGGAAAGGCTTACACCATCTTTTGTGGCTGGGTCATAATCGCATTAGCATCTGGGAGTGTAAATCGCCTCCATATTAGGTCGTCGTCGTCGTCTTCATCCTCGGATAAGTCATCGTCGGTTCGGTTGCTCAGGTTAACGTTAAAACCACCTTCGGGACCTTTGTACTCGAAGAGAGCACGAAACTTGCTTTTCGACTGTTGCCGAACGCCATTTACGTACGTTTCTTGGTGTGAGAAACGCGAACTGCAAGATTATTTTGATAGTTTTTCAGATGAGATGCCGTTAAAAAGCCGTAAAAGTTTAAAACAAAACGCAAAACACACCTAAAGGCCTTTGAGGAATGTGTTCGCGTGACCACAGAGCCATCCGGGTTAACGATAGTCTCAGTTGCTCCAAAAATTTGTGGCTCAGTCCTCATTTTAGCGAATAACTCGGGAAAGGATTTCTGCAGCTGTTCTTTTTTCTCCATAAGCAATGACTGGAAACAGTTATTTTGTTTTTTCAGCAGCGATTCAGAGAACATATTTGGTCGGATTCCCGAAATTTGTTGGTTGTTGCCGAATACGATTCTACCGGATCGATCAACCTCACCAGTAAGGACTTCCGTTTTTTCTTCCCGGTTTGACTCGAGGCCATTGCAAAATTGTAGACGTTTAGTGATTTGGGTGCTCTCAACTTTCACCTTCCGACGGGTAGTGAATTGGGTTTCCTCCAGCCCATCCGCCGAGATAACGTTATACGTTGTGATGTGAACCTTGCAGTTGTCTTCGGGATCAATTTCCTCACTCTGAAAGCGTCTCATTGATATTATACCTACTTTCGTGGAATGGGCTTATGTTTTTGCCATGCCAGGTTTTATGTGATTACCTCTTCAATGCTTTTGATCTGTTGGCCGTTGTTGAGATCGATATCTGGGGGAATATTAAATTTGTCAAATGCGCGCAGCATGAAGTCAGGCGCTTTGACCGTCATACCGGCCATTTCCAATTCTTTCACTCCACCGAACAAAGTTACAAGTCTAAAAATAAAAGGTTAGAAAATGGTTTTTATCAATAGCGCTCACGAACACGGGCCCAGAGCATGCATTGTTTTTCTAATCGCACGCATTTCGTTTTACAACAGGAAACGCGAGAGAAAAATACAGGGAGCAGGACCGGATGGTCATAAGCGTTGTACATATTGCACCCTTTTTCATCGATAGACAGACAGCCGGCTTGATTTCAACCACCCACGCTTGATCGGGGAAGTAACATCAATGGGCAACATAAATTTTTGTCAAAAACAAATGCTACTTTTATGGTTTCGTCTGGAACAACACATGCGGAAGGAAATCCGCCACTCGCCTTCTAAGCTCTAGGGTCACATTGACAATATCATTGCGCGTAAAGTAGGCCATGAAAGGCGAACTCGTCGGATTTGACTCGAAGCACGCGTAAAAAACACCCCAAAAATCGTCATTTTCATGGAACGTGGTAATTAAGGGGCGTGCCACTGAGTGAGAAAAAAATGCCAGCGGGTCGGTTGTTATCTCTATTGTTCGAGGCGTTCTTGAAGACGACAAAAAAAGTAGATCGTGTTTCAGCAACAAGAAAAAAAGGTTGGACGACACATGTGCTCGCTCCACGGCGCAGTCTCGGGAGTAACACCTCCTCCTGGGCCTGTCTCGAGATCAAGCAATCTACGTGTTACGTGTGCCAGAAGGAGAGGCCGTCGAAAACTGCGACGGCAGCGGCACGTTAGCATTTCCGGAAAAGGAGGACCGTAGCACGTGGTATTTACCATCAGATAACATCGCTTTCGGGGTGGCATCAATTAAAAAACCAAAGACAAACGTATACAGGGCTGAAACCGAAATAAACCACGGGGACACAGCTGAGATTTCGGGAGCCGAAGAACGGCAGGCGATGGAATGGATGTTCATGACTCGTTTGATAAAAGGGGCCTAACATGCTTCAACCTTCACTGACCATGAACTACCGCCGGGGGTCGGCTGGTTGTTCGTTCGCTTTTCGGTCCGTTGTGGTTTCGGGCGGGGGCCGTTTTGTGACTTTAGTTAGCCTGATTTAGAAAAAATGGCTTGACTCCACGAATGACGGAGCGGCGCGTAGAAAAAGGCGCCGCAACCACGTGAAGGTAGCGGCGCCAGTCTTTTCCGTTGACATTTTTCACCTCAGTTGTGCCGATTTGGCGACAGCAATTGTTTTCACAACTAAAAACGGCACATTCCAAGTGCAGAAGGACTCGACTGACGGCACTCAAATTGAGCAAAGGCCGATGGCAATGACCAAGAAGGCAAAGAATTGGTTCGAAACGATGAAAAGAAATAGGAACGCTTCATTGAATTTAAAACGATATATGCTAAATAAAAAGTTAAGAGTGTCAGCAGACAGAAATTACTGTCAAATGAAAGAAGACGGGCACGACCAATGGCAGATCCCGTCAAAGGCGACTGACGCGTCATGAGTTTTTGAGTGCCGTTGGATTGGGAGGTCCGAATGGGGGGCCAATAAACATCCCCATGAGGAAAAATTTGCCAAAGTGGCCCTAGAGAATGGCACATTTGACGCGCAAAGTGGAACATCTGGTTTAAAACTTGGACAATGTGGTTAAATTTGGACAATGGAGCAGATTCATAGCGCCAGAATGCGAGCCGGCGCTTCCGTCAAGCATCCGACGCATGTGCGAGCCTATCAGTCATCGGTTTACAGACAATCACACAATTGATTGCAAGACTAAAACGCCTTTCACCCATAAATTTGAAACAGGGCCACAGAGCCGGACACGGAAGCGCAAATCCCCCGCGACCGAGTCATATTTGCATTCATCAAGTGTGTACCAACAAAGCACCCTGGGAGTGTGATCGAGATGACAACTGTAGCTGCTCTACTCCACGTAAAACGTGTCCAGCGAGCAGTGCATTAAAGCCCTTTTTGAAAATGACATGATTTCAACAAAAAAAGCACATGTATGGAGCATAAATCTGCATTTGGGTTTTGAGAGAGCAGCGGCGAGCTCTTTGGAATCTTGCTCCCGAAAAACAGAGGCTCGGGACCAAGGACGCAGATGCGCGATTATCCTGGATTAATGAAATTAGGAAAGACCGAAGCGACAAGCCGAAAAAGATCGCGACGGTCGGCGGTCGAGTGAGAGTGCATGACCGAGGATTCACGGCCGACCGGCCGACCGTTGCTATCAGAACCTGACTAGCAGTACGCGATTGCGCTTCTTCCATAAAAATAACCAACGCAATGCGATTGCGTCAAACGTGATGAATCATGTTGCTGTATGCTTACAAACGCATGCCTGATCATAGTGTGCTCTCATGTTTGGAAGGAGTGCCACAAGTTTATACATTTTCCCTTCCTTGGTTAACGGTCGGTTGGTCTATTTATGTAAATGAGGAAACAACCTTACAGGCGGGGTTAAAAGTTAAAAATAATTTCGAAAAGCGCCGAGCCAAACTCCCTCAATTTTTAAAATTCAATGAAAAAGGCAAACAATCAGAAAGCAACTACCCGCAGGCTCGAAGAAAACCAAACAATGGCGTGTGACAAAAACAGACCGGAGACAGATATGGCCTCAAATACAACGATCGACAAGAAAAAACTTTTGAACAAATTTTTTTGTTAAAATTAGGTTAATTCTGTCCGTCAAGAGAGGACGATGTGCGTTTTTTTGGGTGTTGCGTGTATGTCAACGAGACATGATGGGACCTTCAGTCAGTGAAACAATAGGCCATCGCTTCAATGAAACATATCCTCAAAATTTGAGACCCCGAAAAAGACAAATTGAAAAAAAAGCAACAATCAACAAATTGAGGCCCCGTCCACGCACACTTTTGATCAAAGAGAGAAAACTGATTGCAAAATTTCAAGTATACTTCCGTTGCGCGATTAACCCTGATGGTCCTCGCTAATTGTAGTAGTTTTTGTACGTGTCGCACGTCAACGGGGTGAGATCTCATCTTCTTCGAGGGGGGGACTCGTTTTCAGGACACTATATCTTCCGTACTATCTATCCAAAGGGTCTCTGATCAAAACGTTTTTTATGCAGATGTCAAATTTAAACCGTCGGTCGCGCTTGGTTGAGTGACGCCTCTACAAGTGCGTCGTCGTTGGGCCTATTTTCACTTTAGTTTTTTGTCTTTCTTTCTTCCGTCGTCGCTCGCCTCTCTACTACAACTTGAGGACTCCAACGCAAAAACATTGGGACGAGACGATTGCTAATCCGTGTGGCAAACATTGTTTTAGCGTCAGCATTCGGTGGTCCTACAGCAACACTTTCTATCGCCTTAATAACACCCTCGCAAAACGCTTTCAATTCCGACGACGACGCGTGTGAATGATGCATAATTGAAATAGTAAATCCGCCTTTTAGGGCCGAGTTGAGTTGCCAGCGATTAAAGCTTTCTCCAACTTCTGGTTTCCGACAAAACAATTTGTCGCTTCGAAAACGAGGCTTTGATGCCTATTGACATCTTCATGTTTGTCACGTTTAGCGACATGAACTAATCCATCCCAACTTTCGCTTTTTGTGAATACTGAATACTACATAAACAAACTTTTAGATCTATGCTGATCAGCGGCATGCTAAAAGTAAACATACCGACAATTCAAAAAGGGGTGCACCCTAATAGCCGCCATTAATGGCATTTAACAGTTTCGTTTTCTTACATTGTAAAAACACTTTGAACGATGCAAAGGTGTGTCTGGGAAAAAGGTCTTTGAAAAATATTGGTTGCCGCGGTTTTACTTTCATCATTGGCGGGATGCTCAAGCATAACAATAATAAAACGGCCCCGGGAAAGGTATGCTTTCCAATCCAAATGCAAATAAACTTTTGCACGTTTAAACACGGTGTGTTAAAGGTAACAGGACTTATACAATAGGGGGTTTAAAATATGGCATGAGGGCAATACAGACATATCGAAAAACCGTCAATAATACACACGAGGAAGAATTTTGTTCAGCTGTACAGCAGCCAGCCACAACTGGATCGTTGTTTTGTCCTCCTTTTAGTTAACGATCAATTGGTCAATGGGCCACACGGGTCATTGCCGACGATGGAACCAAACCAGAGCCGGTCTGTTCTTGCTCGCCTTTAGGCATAGTAAAGGTAATCCTCAACCCGACAGCGACATTTGCCCCTTGGCCATGTGGACAGATACGACTATATAAATTGAGGACATCAAACCGCGGCGAGCCCCCTAGTAGCAAAGTAGCAGACTGATTGACTGGTTGTCTGTGTAAGTACGCGCGAACAGTTGGGGGAATCCTGAGTATTAGGAATGAGTTGATTGTTGAATTTTCACTCGTTGCAGTGGGTGGATGGTAAAGAAGATCAAAAAGTGAAGAAGTGTTTGCATGAATAAAAACGCAATGATGCGTCATGGTTTCATGAAGTAGTCGTGACTGTACGTGTGCTTTTTCTAGAAGAAGCAGAGGGTATGTATCAAAAGCCAAAAAAATTTCCACGTCTAGATTTTATGATTGCAATTTGTCCTCAAGACACAATTCTGATAGCCTCATTAAAGCAATTGACAAAAAAAGTGGTGATTTTTGGTCTTCTTTTTTGAGAGCATGCCAAATTAACATTATCTGTCTGAAAAATTGGACTTTTGCATCCTTTAAGTTGCAATTACAGATAATCAATCTTAGAAGCTGTTTTTCTCAACCTTTAAAAGTCTCTTATGATCCCGAACTATGGGATGTAGGGATATATACCAGAATACACCAGTCTATCTATTTAACAGATCATTAGTAAAAGCTTACTTCGCGCGGATTGCCTGCACAATGCGATTTTATCTATGAATCACACCAGCGTCATTTTAAAAACTAAACGAGATTGATTCGCACCGCGCTCCATCTCCATTATTTGCAACTCGATTTCAGCCAAACGACATGTCATACATACGTGGGTTTGAGGCAAGTGTGAATTTTCGTTCGAAACCTGGCGATGAAAGTCATTATTCCTTATCTAATATACGGTGTTATGCCCCTAATAGTAAATATCATGGTAATTTGTGTCTAATAGCAGCATATTTTGTTGGCGCTATTATATTGATAATGGCATCTCTACACTTTTCTGGGGAGCGCGATGACGATGAAGTCGTCAATTATAAACAACCTATTGGTGAGTTCATTCTAAGCGGAGCCAAGGAAGTAGCTGTCCCAGCAGATGCCATCAGTGTCACGTCAAACCCCCTTGAGCTTGTCATATCAAGCAACAGCGAAGTGAGTGGCGTTTTGTCAGTTTGTTGATAGGTATGCATGCATAACAAAACGCTTCCAGGCTTTACCGCCAGTGGCAGATTCGACACAATGGCGAGATATCTGTGCATCAGCCCCGGAACAATGCGCTCCCAGATGGATCAATGCAACCTTTTCAGCGCTTTGGGTGCGTGACCGAGCTTTGTGATGCTTGCTTTTGTGCATCAACAAATAGCGCACCATAAAAGAATCAATCACTCATAAGCGTGCTCTAATCTGTCCCTCCGTTTTATAGGTTTCACCAAAACAGAGGGTATTGGTGTGCCCCATCATCGGCAATTTCGATTTTTTATTGGAAGGGATAGTCTGCGGTCTCGAGGAGAACATTATTCTTAATAACAATACAATTCCAAAGAACAATACCCAGCCCGCTGACGCCATCGATGGGAATGACAGTAACGACAATAACGACAGTAAAAGAGGATGCGAAGCTAAACACATTCTACGGGACTTTGCCCACTTTCGTCAGATCTTCCCAAGAGTAATAAAGCCGTGGAGATTTTTGACGATCGTCAGGCATCCATTGGACCGTTTTGTCTCCCTGTTTGCGGAAACATGTGTTCTAAATAACGGCAAATGCTACGACTGTAAGGCTAATATATCCTGTTTTTTGGAGAAACAACATTACATTTTGACAAACTTTGATGCCAGCTTAACGGAATTAACACCGGACGACAGTATCTTTCTGCCGCAATCTTGGTATGTTGTTTTCCGGGGTTTAATATTAGCTCTGGATTATCATTAAGTTCTTTAATTTTGATACTTATGGCTTTAATAATGTGTATTTTAGGCAGTGTGATTTCCGACAAAAATTCTCAATTATCAGACATCACGCAAATCCTGACCAGAGATTAGAAACCGCAGACAAATTATACCACTTATTAAAACGAAAATATGTTCCACAAAATGTTCTTGAAGATATTAGAGATACTTTTAATGCATTATCTGTAGAAGATTCGGAGCCAAAGTACGGTATTGTGGCATTTTTGAAAAGGCGAATTTTGGAAAACCCCTATTTATTTGAATTGTTCATTCGGTGCTACCATTGGGACTTGATTCAACTCAATTACGTCGACCGTTTTACCCGATACAATTCAACCACCGGAACATAATGCTGGCGCCAAAACATGAATAAAGTCTACCTATTCAATGAATTTGTTTATCTTTTTGTGATTTGTTTGAATGGGGTAGTTTTGAAAGCTTTCGAGGTACTGTGTCCCTTTTTGCTGATTCACAATGAGCAAATAGACCGCATTAATGGCGGGGTAATTCCTTTTATTTGGAAAACAACTGCAGATGACATTTGATTTGAAGAAAACCGCACTTCCGTGGCGTTTGTTTCCAATTCTTACTGTCTTTAATTGAACTACGGCCATTCGGTGGCAATACGGCTCCCTTTTGCCTCTGTGTATCTGAAAAATTACCGTGAATCTTGTTCCACACCAGCAGATGCATCGTAAATGAGATAAAGGTGCTTTTAGTAGTGATTTACAAGACATCTCCCGACGGCGGTGTGCGTGTGTTGGCGGCTCCGCGAGGACGTAAAACTACACTCATAAAAACATTCTATCTTTTGGCGGTGTTATCGTTTGAAGTGGGTGCGGAAAAACTCAACAATGTTCCCTGATTTATTACTGGGAGATCTATCAACATGTTGCACAGAATTATGCCATCCTGTTCCACGCCATTTTCAGTTCACACTTTGGGAACCTGTCGCACCTCTGCTCCGTTCGATCATACCGTAAAAGGATGTTGTGCATTTTGGGCACTTTTGGTTTCAGATGGCGAATAATGAATGTGGGAAAGCGTCTTCGTGATTAAACCGAATGTTGCGAATGGGATTTGGAACATAAATCATGCACTGACACCCGCACCAGGTTAAGACCGATCTGGGAGCAAGCAAGTTGGGGGTGTCACGATGAATGAGCTCCGAAGCCCGTGCCATGGGTACCCCCTGGGGTGACTGCAAACGCTCTTCTACGATCTCCCAACAATTTATTACCAATGTCAGGTTTTGCGAGAGAAGCTTCTGCACACCCCCTGATTTTGTCTTTATGTGCCGCCATTGATGATTCGCTAGACGGTAAGGGTCTTCATTTATTACCCTTGAAATGACTTTTGAATTCGCTCTCATTCGTAGTAAAAATTTATTGTCGGACAACAACCATCCCGCTGTATTCTTTGGCTTTGAATGAATCGGCCATTTACCAAAAAGTTACTACTTTCTTTATATCGTGTCTTTCAAAACCTGGGAGGCCGCCAGTCATCGCTTCCGCCAATGCCACCCCTGACCTGATGAACACCGCCAGGCGGCATCGCGCGTTCATAAGTGACGGAGTGACAAGAACCCCATTACATTTTACGATGTCTCGGACAGTCGACGCTCGTATATTATTGCACTGATTCCGATTCCGTTGAAGATGGCGATTATCGTCCCTTGCTGTTGACTGGTCGTAAAAAAACAGACGAGCCCCTGCTTGCACGCGGTAACGGAGCTAAAAGCGGATTAAAAGCACTCATTCCGACGACGGTTATCAGCTCCGCGGCAGGTCTTTTAACTTGACAGTCATAAAACGCGTTGGTTTGATGAGCCTAAGCCTATAAAGTCATTTTAGTGGTGATTAACCGTCCCTTAACGATTGAGAACAGCTACCTCTTAGGCGGGTGCTCCTTTTTACAAGACGACCACTTTGAAAGGCGTCAGCTAATCATGATGCGTCGTCTCGGAGACGTGCTCATTGTGAGCAAACAGTGTTGATGGATGGTTTTGAGTGATAATCATCAACAGGTGTATTCCTGTCGTGTCCGTTTTGATTGCCGGGGTCGATTGATGCTTCCCACTGCGCGATAACCCTGTGCAAACATAACTATATTGTTTTGTTTTTCGACGAGCATCATCGCTTGACCCATGTCTTGGTATGATTCCGCGCGGATTAGGAATCGCATCCGTCGACACCTCTCCCTCCAAACTGTCAGTGATAAATGAGCGAATTGCATCGCACGTCTCTTTGAAATGCTGACACCTACAGGTTGTTGTCATCTAAAAATGCAACATCAACCTGACACCAACCCGCTTCCGTCAAATGACCAAGGTGCGAGTATACACACCCCATGCAAGAAGAGTGATCGTTTTTCATTTGACTAATCACTGATTATCAACCCATCTAACAGTGATGAAAAACCACCATAAAGACCGTATCTAAAAGGGGGTATCATCATTTGCGATGATAAATAGTTCCAGTCCGTCATGGTAACACCATCTTGCAAAAAAAGGAACCCGTAAATTAAATAGAACGAAGATAGTAGCCTTTTTATTTTTTCCCATCCTTACGTTAACCCTGTCAGTCGTAAATGTTGCGGTTTTACACCTGAATGGGGTCCTGTCTGGTCAGTTAGCAATGATCACAAATTGTGTTTCTTTTTCATCGCCGTCGGCGCCGATCGCCGTCAGGGTTGATCTATCGTCATTCGGGCGGTGAAACACTAACATGGTTACATCTTCCCACCATTTATTTTTAATCAGCATTGCGTTTTTTTGCACTGAACGGCCTTGCGCAGAAAAATGCTGTGTAAAAGCACGCAAGCAACAAGCTGACTGGCGGAATCGGTCAAAATGTTAGCGCCGATCTGACAAATGCCTCTTCACATGCCATGTCCTCGTATTTCATGCTCTCTGTCAATCGGTCTTGACGACCGACGACGCAGGCGAATAAACTAGGATTTGCGATTTATGACTAAGCCAGAAGAATGCCCGGTCGTCGGATCCACGCAGCGACCGTCAGATCATTTATTCTAAAAGGTAAAAAGGCAGGCAGACATAGTTGTCGATGTTCCTGTCGAAAGTCCGTCCGCCACTCCTCCGAGATGATTAATTAATGTGCGAAAAATCTGATTGATGAGCGCAACTGCGCGACAACATTCGACAGCCGCCACATTAGTCTTTTTCTGCCATCTCCCGCTTTACTGCTTTAGTCATCTTACCCTTAATAGATATCGTCTCCTTGACGTTCCATCCACGGGTCGTCATTACTCACATGGTTATGAGACCCTTCACTTTTTGCAAATATGTACTTTGTCAACTAATAACTACAGCCTATTTTGGATTCGGTTTAATGAAATAAAAGCTGATTCGGTCGCGCCCCGTAAGCCCCACCCTCACAAGGATGACCGACGCCCGGTGTTATGTTACCTGACTAATCGCTTTGTGGCTTACAGTTTGATTTGTTGTTTACCGTACTCCCACCCGTTTTGCACCACATCGTCAGACGGATAATCCGAGGACGACGCCAGTAAGCCTTAAGCGTGGATCAGCCGGAGCGAGCTGAGCCGCATGCCTTGGTACAAAGCGCCCCTCAATTTTCCGCTTTTTTATTCGATGCACAAACGCATCGCGAATAATCGGTCTCGTAAGGCGCTTAGGTGCTTCAAAATGTCATATTAAACAAATAATAACGACTAATCCAAGTGCTTTCACGCTTTGCTTTTTTGACAATGTCCGTCGGACGGAAACGAAACCGTGCTGCAAACCGTCGTGGTCGAAGCTACGCTAATTAGATCGAAACGGCATTATGGAGCGCTTGTTCGTTCTTCCTTCTGCACAGGACGGAACCCGTTTTGGCACACACGCTTCTCGCGAATGACAAAAACGCATGTCAGTCGAAACTGGTAATTGGTTGCGACACATTTCCTCGATGATCCACCTCTGTCGCTCAAATTCCGGTGAGCTTGTCGAAAAAGGCACGATTGTCACTTCGCATAGTTTTGAAACCCTTTAAGATTCTGTAGCCCCACCGTGCTTGGAGAGGTTAATTGAATTAACGCCTACTTTGCGCACGAATGACAGTCTTCGGTTGATAAACAAGCGTCACGAGCCTTGACAAATTTGCACATCTTGACAGCTTGTCGCGCAACTTATTTCCAACTCTTTTTCCTTGCATTTGAACACGCCCTCTTGCCTTCAGGACAAAGACTGACTGTCGGTTGCCATTTATGGAGGGGTTGCGTTATTTGACCGCCTGCTGTCAGCCTGTTTTACTCTGACAACCTCACCAATCGCGTCAATGGGCCATCATTGCGCCTTGCCATGCCCATAAATCTCCGACAGGCAATTTATGTTTCGTGATAGCTTTGTCGGCAGTGCCACCGTATTCGGAACGAGATTCTTACAATTTATGCGTTTATCGCCAGTCATTACTTTAGGTTTATGACTTTGCATCACGCTCCTCCCCTCGGGCGGATCGGTGCTGGTTCTCCTCCAGAAGTGTGGGAATGGAAGGGTGCGGCACCCATCGCTTCCTATTTGCAGCACCATGTTATGTCATCACGTTCGACAAAGTGTTTTGTTGCCGTGTATCAGAAGCATGTGACGCCCCTTCACATCACCTTTCCTTCTCTTTTTGCCCCAGCTGCCAACCACTGGCAGGCAGGTCGTAATCAACAATATCAAACTTTGTCAAAATGAAATATATTATCCGAGCTGTCTCCTGGAGGTAATCCATTATAAGTAGGAAGACATTCCTTGTCCGTGTTGCAAGGTCTCCCGTGTGGCGGCCCCGTCCCTGTTGTCGCTCCGGCCGTGAAGCTCATCAATCTTGGCGTCAACGCGCCGCCCGCCATTCATTACCGTCGTCAATCTCGACTCAGGATCAACTGCTTCTGGGGTTTGGCCCGTAAGCATGCCTTTTACAAGCTCCTCCCCCTTTGCTTCGGGCTATTCACCGCTTTTATCTATGCGCGGACACGACGCTCACACGATACACTTCCGCTCGCGATAGTTCGGAAGGCGGGACTGCCGCTCGTTCGTCTTCCAGTCGACCGCTCTTTTTGACTGATGACTGACAGAAGTCGGTCGCGTCTTTGATGTTTGTAAGAAACAAGATGCCCCTGTCTTATGTATCTGTTCGCCTTCACAAAACATCTCCTCCTTGGCCCATTCACTCCGCGTCCGCCCCTAAATCGCGCTCTTGTGTCAAGCTGCCCTGCTCGAGTCGTTGATTGGCACTTGCGCCATCGGCTCAGTGGGGGGATCGTACTTCTGTTTATTGTACGCGTGCGTGGCCTTCGAGCTCGACATGGTGGCTGTTCGCCCTTTGCGGGGTCATTCATTGGATTAAGGTATTTAACACCTTCATTGAGGGGTGCCGAATCGCCCCTCTTCCCTCCCCTCTCAACTTGACAACCAATCCGTCGTGTTGCGTTCCTCCCTGCCCCGATGTCATTCGTGTCTGTTCTTGGTGGCATGCTGATGCCCCATCGTGTTATTTGTTTTGATTTAATCCGTTTGTTTCTTTTTCTTTTGTGTTTATACATATCTATCGCCCCGACTATTATTTTGTCCGTGCCCCCAGGATTCTCCCACGGTTCGTCATCGAACGCCCCCCGGATAGGATCAACTTTTAACAAGTCCAGCACTTTCAGAACTTGTCCCCAGTTCGCAGTAGCTCAGAACCTTTCCACCCCAGGATCACCATGGTGTCTGTGCAGCAGCAACAACAATCCCAATACATCACTGATTTCAACTCGCCATTGTCAACCTCGGTAAATAATTGCCCTTTTTCCATCTTTGCCTTTCTTTCACAAAGACCTTCCTGCTTCCAATTGCCCATAAATTTTATCAGGTCCGCGCGTTCAATGGGTCTCCAGCGATTCCCTCCCCCAACGTGCCGCCATTTCTCTTTTTCAAAATGAGGATGGCCTCAGCGGCTCGTTTTCTAAGCCCCAAACGATCGCGCATAAATTTCGAAGCACTTAAGCAGCTCGTTATTGTTAGCTTCCTTACCAGCTGCCGTTGACGACCTCGTAAAGAAGCCGTTGCCGACAGTGATGTATGCTTCCTGTTAACTTATCTGTTGTATGTGCTTCATTCTCACCAAGGGCGACCAATCAACGCAACAAGCGGTTTTTTCGCTAAAGTTACGCATCGTTGATTGATGACTCTTTGTTTTTACAAGACCCTTGGTTAAAGGGCTTCAAAGCTGAGCACCGCAGTGCGTATTGCGCAGACCGGTGCATGCACGTGTCAGCAGGAGGACCTATGCCATTGCCGCGTCGCACCGTCTTCCGATGTGTTGCTGATTTATGACTTAACATTGACAAGCAACATACGAATTATTTATTCGCCATGTGTTTGTCAGTTCAGCCAGAACGAGGTCTTCTCCAACTCGCGGCTTTCGGAAAAACGGGCACTTAACAAGGATTTGAGTGATTGCTCTAGGGCGGACCTGTCAATCTCGATGTGCGCGACCCTCTAGGCAAACAAATTTACAAAGTTTTTTGCGTATTTGACTTAATAATGAGCCTATGCAAGGTTTAGTGAATGAATTTTTGGCAGAGTGACAGTTTTCCACTATGCTATCATTACCTTTCTGCAAAACCCATCTTTTAACTTCGCCCATTCTTCACGAACTCCTATGACTCGACCCCCCAAAAAATACTGAATCTTTCCCCAATAAAGTGGTTCCCCAATAAACTTATGAATTTTGTCCCCAATAAAACTCGTCCCCAATAAATTACTGAAATCTTTCCCCAATAAATCCATCCCCCAATAAATTAATGAAACGTGTCCCCAATAAAAGCATTCCCCAATATTTTAATGAATTCTTTCCCCAAAAAAGGGTGTCCCCAATAACTTAATGAACTTATTCCCCAATACAAAAATTCCCCAATAAATTCATGAATCCGTTCCCCAATAACTTTTTTCCCCAACCCCGAACTTAGCCCTCCTAATCAGTCGAATTCAAAGCCCAAACTGAGTCTAAGTCTGAGACTAAGTCTAAGTCTGAGTAATAAGTGGGGGGCTTCGCCCCCCACGCCCCCCAATAAGTTCAATTTGGTCGTGGGGAGGGTTAACTACAGAAATCTAACCAATTTGGATATCAAAATCCGGAGTTGGGGGAAAATGTTATTGGGGAACGGATTCATGAATTTATTGGGGAATTTTTGTATTGGGGAATAAGTTCATTAACTTATTGGGGGCACCTTTTATTGGGGAAAGAATTCATTAAAATATTGGGGAATGCTTTTATTGGGGAAACATTTCATTAATTTATTGGGGGACGGATTTATTGGGGAAAGGTTTCAGTACTTTATTGGGGACGAGTTTTATTGGGGACAAAATTCATGAATTTATTGGGGAACCACTTTATTGGGGAAAGATTCAGTATTTTTTGGGGGGTCGATTCATATATTGCCATTCTTCACAGCTTGTTATTAACGCTTCTACCGCAAACCCCATTAGTCATTACCCAGTTCCTTAAAGTCATTCCGCCTCGCTTCAAGATGGATACCTTCCCCCCGCTTTGATGCCTTCAGTTTATGTCGTTTTTTATGTGAAGACTCTCCTCCTGTCGGTTCAGGCATGGGTAGGTCGTTCCGCTCATTGCCGATCGAATCTCGTAAAAGCAGACCTCGTCATACCCTCCGAAGCATACATGTCATTGACAGTGATTCGCGAGCGCTATTAGCACCACTTTCGGCCCATTGCCGTTTATTCGCCTCATTACCCATTAAATGTTGCTGTAATCGTCTGCGAAACTGTCATCGCATTATGTTAGGAGGGGCTTGTTTCCCTAAGTCGCGACCGACGGTGCGCATGTCTCAGATTAGCCGTCACTGCGCAATCAGTTTCACTCACCCCGCTGAGGGCAAGGCATCGTATTCTTGCAACACTTCGCACCTTGGCCCACCAACAGAGGGTGGGCGCTTGTCCTTTGTCAAGAGCGAACACTCTTTGATGATGTTGGTGCTGGCACTTACAGGCCATAAGTGCCGAAAATACTTAAGTGATGCGCATAATTGTCTCTGCGGCACTTCAGCCTAACGAGTGCACAAACCCGGCCTTCGGTTGGGTGAAGAGCAACCACGTTTCGAGTGTTGTGTATTCGTTGAGGCGACGCTCTTTATTGTAAAGAAAGATGCTCTCAACTCTTCTCTCTTAAAAGTCACTTCTGATGGAGTGCTGCTTTAAAATGTTGAACAAGTGTTCTTTAAGACGGCACTTTGAAAATCATTTACTTCGTGTTTCCTCTCCCCTCCTTGGCTCATGATGAGTGCAAACAATCCCTTCCGATTGACCATTCATTAGTTTAATTTGTGATTCTTTCAGATGGACAAAAGCCCCCTTGCCATGCTCGAGAAGACGTGCGAGACGATCGGTCTTCCTGAAGCACCATCGAAGAAGTCGTCGCCCAAGTCAAAAGATACCTCACCGACTATCCCTGCCAAAGGCGAGCCCATCGTCACTAAAAGCCCGCGACTGAATCAGATTTCCCATGTTGACAAAAAGGTACGTACCTAGTCGTTTTGACATTTGATCACTTTTGAACAGCGTGCCTAATCCCCGATTTTGTTGCAGGTCGTTTCGGGTTGCGAGCCTAGTACCTCAATCACGCCGAACATGTACCACAACCAAATGAACCAGATGATGCGTTGCGTGCCGTTCCCAGGTGGTATGCCGGGTCCGATGATGCCACCGGGCATGATGCCCTTCCCTGGTAATATGATGTCGCCTTACATGATGCCCTTTATGGGTTCTCCTTTCGGTGCCCTTCCGCCACCGCCTCATCCCAATGGTCGCCCTTGTAATGTTCCCGGTTGCCAAGCTTGCGCTATCTATTTGGCCCAGCTCAGCCAAACTTCCAATCCTGATCTCATGGCTCAAATGTGTATGTACAACGCCTACGCGAATCACGCTGCCGTCGTTTCCAGTGCAGCTAGCATGATGCCACCACCGACGATGAACAAGAATTTCTGCAGCTTTAGTGGCTGCGGCAAGACTTTTAACAACGAATCTGATCTGTTTGAACACATCAAGTCTCATGTTGCCGAGAATGAACAACATAAGCTGCAACAAGCGCAACAAAACGGCAAACCTTCCACTCCCACCGTCACCGATGAGAAGAAGTCCGCCAAGATGGTCAGCCCGAAGTCGCAACAGCCTCAACAAACCCGCTACCATCCCTACGGCATGAAAGATCGCTCTATTACCCCCTCGATGATGCCACAAATGCCTCAGATGCCAAACGTGCCTACCTCCCCCAACAGTGGTGCCGCCATGATGCAGACCCTGATGGCTCTTGGCATGATGCCACCACCACCGCCCATGGGTATGCCCGGGCCTTTCCCTAATTTCGGCCCCTATGCCGCTATGATGGCCGCTCAGCCTCGCAATGGTACTCATTAATAGATGTTAGAACAGCCATTAAATCGTAGAAATCTATTTTATTTGAGTTTCCTTGTGTTAACTTTAATTTAACGGGTCATTATCTGCTTATTCCTTTCGCTCCGCGGTTTTTATATATTGTTTTTATATTAATTGTTAATTGGTTTTGCTACTATTCATTCCCATTTGACTTCTAAATTGTAATTTTTAAATTTGTATTTTTCGCAAAGTGCTCAGATTTGCTCCTTGATTGTGCAGCAACGTGGTGATTATCGTCAGTAAGAACAAAAAATAAAAAATAAATATTTTCAAAACAATGTCTTCTGTTTTGTTGCGAAAGGGAAGGGGAAATACGAATGCATCGTTAGGGTGGGCGGAAGCTCTTGAGAGGTCAGGGGTGAAAAATGAGCCTGCGGACAAGAGATGCACACGATGGCAAAAAGTCTGAACTCTTCCTTTGATAAATGGGTGCATAGCGTCGGCAATGCCGGGGGCCATTTCCCGGGTGATAAATTTTCACGACTGTCGCAACTCGTAAGTGCTTAATGTGTTGGAATAATTAGCCCTTACTGGCCCATCACATTTCGAAAACGGCGACGAACAGAAGTGGTTTTGCTGATGGCGACCGAACCCCATCGTTAAGCAGGGTCGCTCAAGGGTGCCTCAATCGGAATACGCTACCGATACAGTGTGAGTTAATGCCGCACGACATGACTCCTGTCAGTCATGTGTATTCCATCGTACCTGTGACGGGTCGTCTCAAATCAGTTTACATAATGCACAAAAGATTGCCCCTTCCGTTTGGCGCGCGCCGCAGCCGCCTTTGAAGTTACCGATTGAGGTGCTGTCAAATCTGATTTGGGTATGGTCAGGTTTCAAATGACAGCTCAGATAACACAATCGTTTTGCGCACTACTGCTGTGAGGGTCCTACTGTTGTAAAGATGACAACAATGACAGTTTTAACGAAGACCGCCTGCTCTGCTCCCGCAGGGGTAATTACAGGCTTTTCAGGCTAGTTCCGAGAGAATTCCGGGTTCTTGTTACCCATGTGCCAAATGTGTCTCTTTTTACCATACATTACTTGTATCGTAAACCGACTCAGTAAATCAGTTGCTTAAGCTCTTATTGCAAGTACGGATTATCGCCCGGCTTAGCTGAATATGCGCATTTTGCAGGGATAGAGATCTGCATCGAGCCGCAAAGCTATCGGAGCTGTTGACACGGCGGATTAGTCGGTTCAATGAGGACGTCCTCACAGATGATCGCCTTCCTTCCGGCCGAGGTGCGATGAAGTGGCGACATAACAAGGGCAAACAGTGCCTTTTTCGGCGACCTTTGCAAGTGGCCACTAAGGATCGGTGCTCGAATGGAGGGCGTCTGTTGTCGGTGTAATCCGAGTGTGGAAACCACTCGACAACCGTCAGCGACGACCGAAGCCACTTGAGTCAGAGGCTCCAAGTACACTTACCGGCAGTCGCGGCTTTGCTGTGCCAACACAAGGGTTTCGTCTTCGAGTAGTTCAAGGGCTTCGATCAAGCAGCATTTGTGTCGTATATGCGCAAACTAATTGACTCCAGCATATGTCAGAGAAAAACATAACGGCCTCGCCTTGCACCCACCACCCGCTGTGTTGACTGTGATGAGTATACAACGCATGAGTAGATTCGAAGATCTCGCATAATGCGTTTATTTAGTGTTGTACGTTTAAAAAGTTATTGTCGGCAATAAAAGGTCGATGCCGCTGTTGGGGATGACTGTTTTATGGCGTAACTATAAACGCGTTTTATGACAGGCCTGGACGTAAAGACACTTTTATTGAGACCATTTGGGTGAATCCAAATTACGATTCGCACAACTCGATTGACTGAGTTAAAGAGGGACTTCGCTTGGGTCTGTGGAATCACAGAATCCAGTAAACAGGCGGCTCAACAATCAATCAAATTAAATTGTCAATGCTCAGGGACGCATAGTGATCGCGGATGCCATTGATCATCGACGTGATGGTCGTCGAATCAGGAGCATGACTTTGGAGTGTCAGCGGCCAGCAAGTGGGAGCAACAAGACAGGCCTCGATCGCCTGCAGAGCCCCCAATCAGTCATTTTCATCCATCCCCGGTGTATACGCATCTATCTCGGCTTTGAGAATCCCACTCAATCACTGATCATAACTCTTCGACTACGGGAGCACCAATCAACGAGGGTCGTCAGTGGACTTCGCCGCATACCGCTCATTAATCAAGATAAATCACGTATCGCCTGAAAAGCTGTCAGTACAATGGACTTGCTGCCATCTGTCAAAGCTTTGTGTTCGGCATTACGGGGCTTCGGAATTGGCAGCCAAGCCCGTGTCAACCGACAACAGGCTGTCCTGCACTGCCTCGACTCAAAACTGATAGCACTGTCACTGTGGTGGTCGTGCTGCAACGGACCGATTGTAAATTCAGAAGTAATATATCATCCGGCTGTCCGCAAAGACGTTTTTGTGTGTTTGTTTATCAAGCTTCGGCTTACGTTATTTGACGCACCGTGACAAACAGCTCCAGGGACCGGCTCGTCGAATAAAATAGACACAAAGGCTCATATGTAACCGTCAAAAAATGCTAAATCAGGCCCCGCAGGACATCACCGGACATTTATCGAATCGACAACGCATTTTTTGTATGCTCCTTTTATGGAATTGATGAATGTTTGGCCTTCAAAGAGGAGGAAATGATTGACGACACGCGCACAGTTGGTTCGGCATCACTCAAAAAGCGCAGGCACTGACAGTTCGACATTTGACGGTTTGTCGCAACATACATACATTTAAGCACCCACCGTAAGTGTCATGTCGTCAAGTGAAGCGTTCTTTTTTACGCTTCATTGCATGCGACTAATTAAAATCAACCAAGGGTTTCAAATTTTCGATAAGATTTTAATTAGCACTAACTTAACTAACGTCCTAAAGATAGAAAAAAGACACCTATCAGCTGCAAGCAATGTCAAAAGGCGTAAATTTGCAGAGACAACGGATGCACTGTTAGATGTACCGATTTGAAGTGTCGGCCTTCAAATGTGTCTAGTCAGTTTAGATGAAAAAACGAAACATCTCTTCTGAAGGGATGCATACGTGTCAAGTTGATGGACCATCAAACGGTCGTCAACAAGTCAGTTTCCTAAAGTTTAGACGTTCAAACCGCATTTGGGCTTATGTCAATCAAACGAATAATTGCGATTTGTATCCATCGGGACAAAAGCCGGCCGTCTGTCTTGCGCATGCACTTGTCAATTGCGCATGATGCACGTAAGTTGCCAATTTGTGTACGATCGTCCATCAATCAAGCTGCCATCTTATTTTTTCCGGCACTTAGCGGCATCCCTTTCTGCGAGCATCTTATCTATGAAGTATCTCTTCACTGCCAATAAATAGTGCCGAAGACTGCTACCCCTTTTGTTAATCGACGCCTGTCGAGCGCGACAAGGAAAACGCGCAAAGGACGTTAATAATAAATTGGCGATGTGCACTCTCGGCTTCAAAGTTAATTGTGACCGCGGGATACGACATCTAGACACTATTAGTTTTGTCTTGTCTTTTTGTTGGGGGATATGTTCCGACAAATTTCAAATGCATTCACATTCAGCAAGATAAGTCGAGCTTGATGTATGCTTCTGCTGAGGGAACATCTTTTAAAATGCGTGCAAGATATATCTGGATGACGACGATTTGCGTAATCCATGTTGAGAACGGTTACAATTTGTCGGCTTAAACTTGAGTGAGGGGCCGGATAATCTTTGGGGGGAAATGACGGTAGCGGGTGAGTGCCGAGGGGACAAAGCATTGTTTTGTCGTCTTAGATGGCTCACCTGCTGTTTCGCACATTGCGCAATCGACATTGGAAACGGTCCTGTTCGAACGAGGTTACCTCACAGCACGACAGGCATCATCAGCTTTTGCCTTTGACCTCCGGATGGCGGCCATCTTACTGTAAGCTTGTGCCGCCGAGTTACTACAATAGCCGCGACAGGCCTCTGTTCACCAGGCGTCATCGATCAAAAGAGGGTTTACCGCACTTCGCAGAAGTCCCAGTGCATCGGGAGAAGACGAGCGGAAGCGAAGCACTCTCCCGAGACAGGTCTTCAACCAAACTCATTTCGGCTGCCTTGGCACATCAAATACATTTACAAACTTGCCTAAGCTGTGGCACTTCGTGATGACGGATGGAGCTGCGCCGATTGGAGTTGTCCTTGCTTGTGGTCAATCTATCATCTTCACTTGAGTTAGCGTCCAATTGGGCCCCTGAGGCAACTTGGCCCGTTTTTAACTTTTTCCAAAAGTGCTATCAAGGCAATTTAAGACAATGCAGCCCATAAAGCTGTTACGCCGACGGGAAAGGCTTCAAAAACGACTCAAAATGAATGGTCATCCTGGGATGTAAAACACTGCGCCAAAAGGCCCCAAAGCTGTTTTCACCCCTTGACTGAGCCGCGAAAATGCCATCCCATTTATCAAACGGACCATTGCCTCCGTCAAGCAGAGAATAAATCAAACTTGTATTCGAGCGCCTTCTTCAAGATCAAAAGAAAAGTCCGCGCCAAACTTTGCTGGAAAAAATCGCAGCACATCCGCGGCCTCGTATTGAGCCATGCCACATAAATTTCGGCTTACCCGCATTCTGACAACCTAGCTCAGCAATTAATCTTGTCGGCAGACTCCTTATGTCGAAACTTTGCGCACAAAAAAGGTAAAATCAGTGACCAGACGTTGCTTCCGTCAGTTGTAATTAGTGACAGTAGCAAAAAAAGCCTTGAAAATTTGTGATTGATTTAATGGAGCAAGGGTCTTTTATTTGAATTAAAGGGTTAGATTTATTGCACACAGTGAACGCGGAATTGCATTCCTTTCATACTGTAGACTAACGCGTGTTTACAAAAAGGACGTATGTAACTTTGAAATTGAAAACAAATAAATCGCTATGGCTATGGATATAAAATTTATTGTCCTATTGCAAAAACAGTAAATCAAATGAGTGCAATTTTTATTTATGAAAAACCAAAAATAGTCCAAAGACAAAAAACATCACAAATACGGTTAACCCAATTAACATTTGCGAAAAAAAAACTAAAAAGTAAAACATTTGATGCTCATTATTGCCAGTATGACAAGACACAATTTGACGATTGCAATAAAATGTTAAATAGGCTACCCATGTTTAATTCATTATTTTAAACGTTTTACAAGCTCATTGTGCATGGCCCGACGATCCAAATTTTCAACTTGAAAATGCGGCTGTCCATTAAACATGATTATCTGTGAGTTGATTTTGTTCATTCGACGCATCGACGGTGACACTTTTGTAACGTTAAACTGAAGATTAATTCAAATTAGTTCCAAAAGTACTTCCACGGTTATCAACCAAACCTGTCCGCTGAATGACCGCACCACCGCCGCCGGCGATGAAACCCTCTTCCGTTGGGGTGACGTCGGTAATTTGTCCTCGTTGTGTTGTTGTTTTTCTGGTGGAAATGTGGCAGCCTCGAGATTTCCTATTTGGCGAGCGAGGTCAATGTTCGAAGTAATGTTCTCACTAAACGTCGAATTAGTGTTACATTAATGAATTAACCATCAATTTGAATGCGTAAATTGAAAAATTCAGTGATAAAAAAATAAAACTTACGCTGTTTCAAATACATTTTGTCGCTTTTGTGAGCCTTTGTACCTTCTCCACCAAACATACATTGTTGCAGCAATTACAGTAAGCGATATAGATGTGAGTAGGAGGACTAAACTTAATATTCCCGCAGGCATTGAAAGCACCGGCATGCCTGAAGGGGAAGCTATATACGAAAATGAATGTCCGGACGTGTTGTGTTAAAGACCAGTACTGGTGGAATAGCTTCCTCCGGTCTCCTAAATAAATGACATGCGCAAGTCAAATCCGTGTCTCAGCTGGCCACTCCAAAAGCAAGATAATCCATAACTTGCGTCAAACAGTCTCATCTCGACTACAGATGCTCTTAAGATATCCCCAGAGTGGCACTATTTACGGTGTTGAAAATGTAAGAATTTGGAAAATTTGTAAATGGCATTACATTGGCTAAACAAGACGTCAAATGGATAGAAACAGTTGGAATATTTTAAGCTTTATGTTGGTATTTAGTATTTATGCGTTCCCATTGTTAATAAATTAGATGAAAATGAGCTACAATTTTTATTTTTTGATCTGTATTACCGTGAATGCTATATAGTGGGCGCCGAAATAATAAGATTATATACCTTTTAATGTAACAATCTACAGTATTGTACCATTATAAAAATTAAAAAGTGTATATTCATCTCTGTTGCCATGTATTTTTATTCGTTTTTCGTTCTGTAACGTCACTTAATCTGTAACTGTGTGCCACATATTCACAAACAATATCAAAAGAAAGTGGTCTTTGCCAAAACAATGCCATTGTTTGTACCTACAAAACTTGTTTTGACCGTTTTACTGTCATTGTAAACAATGTAAACTTGACCTTTTTGAAAATGCTCTTTGCATGTGCTTATTGTAATCAAAACATTGTAAAACTTTGTTCTTATCAGTGCAGCCTTTAATTTTTCTGCCATTCGAAACATACAGTACACCTGTCCCCATATTCCGTTCACCTGTAGCCCCCAATCAACAACACCAAAGCGTACGCTACTCACTTTACTCATCCACCAAAAACATTTAATCATTATTCATGCGTAGACGCAATACTAATCAGTAGGACATTAGTGCTATCTATGTAAGTGATGTCACAATCACCGTATTGCCCTGACAGTGAATGGGAAATGGAGATGCTAAAGAACACACTCGTAGGGACACCGAATTGCACGGTAAGATCGCGAATAATGGGGTTTGAATTTGCGGGAGTAAATGCAGAAATAAATAGAGACATCATCGATTAAAGCATTGCAACAAATTCAGTGGAGTGTAGACAAAACATAAAATCATTAAAAACAAACAAAATATCTTTTCTTTCCATCAACTATGACTGAGTGTATAGGCAAGATTAGAAGATTAGAGGCCCGAGGTCGGGGGATAGTTAGGCAAGATGACCTGACGACCGAGCCGGCTAGAGAACTGGTTCCTGAAGTTGGCGGCATTGTTGAGATGCTCCTGCTCACGGGCCATGATGTTCTGGGCGACATCGGTGGGATCGACGAGATTGAACTCGTTGTAGATCGGGATGTGATCACTCGGAGTGTTGGGGTTCGGGAAGCCCTCGATGTGGTTGGCTTCCAACATGTTGATCGGGATGGGTTGCAAAGTGCGCACCGGGCGAATGGATTCGTTCGTGACGAACATGTGGTCGATTGTGCCGGTGAACTTGGCCCTGAAAGAATCAAAGTTAGAGCATGTTATAGAATCTTAAAGGGTAAACTTACGTGTAGTTAGTATATTCATAAGTGTTCTTGCCTTCTGCGACATTAGAGAGGTTGAGGGTGTGACGGTAGAAGCTGTGGTCAGCGGAGCACGCAAAACGGCTGAGATCAATGTTAGCAAACTCCTTGAACTCCGCGTGATTCTTGGGGACAGCGTTATGGCCTATGTATTCGGTTACAGCCGAGCCAGGGAGCGAGTTGAAATCGCCGAGAACAAGGATCGGGACCTCTTCGAGGCGGACATTCTTGGTCTTCATGACTTGCGTGACTTGGGTACGAATGCATTGAATAAACGACAGAGCCTGGATCGCCTTGACATCGCAGTGGTCGGGATCCCAATGGAAGTGGGTCGTGGCAACCACGATGGGGACAGCATTCTTCTCCTGGCATTCAGCGTTCAAGTCATTGCGGACATCGATGTAGAAGGCCGTCTTCGGGACGAGGGTAACGACAAGGCCGATGTTGTCACGGGGCATCATGCGGTTTATCATGATGGTGTTGGGCGTGTCGCGGATACCGTTGATAGGGGGAGTGCGGCCGAAGTAGCACAACGGTTTGGCATTGGCGGACTCCACCGGGTTGTTAGATATGTCAACACCATGATGCTCAGCGAGCTCGAACTTGTATGTCTTGTAGAAGATGGCACATCCGTCAACGATGGCGTGGTCCTTGCCCATGCTGCGAGCACGAGTCTTGCAGTAGAAGACACCACTGTAGCCGAGGGCGTTCATACGAGGCTTGAAGGTGTCTTCGTATTCAGCTCCATCCATTTCCTGGAAGGCCATGACATCGGCGAGATAGGCCTCAATCTCCTGGAGAGCAAGACCACGACGATAATGCCAGTCGAGAGCCCAGGGAGGACACCAGGGGTAGTGGGACGATGCAGCGTAGTGGCGACACAATATGTTGTAGCAGAGTGTCGTGAACTTGGCTAAAATGAGTGGAAATCAGTGAAATTAACTTTGAAAAGGTGTAGAATTGACTTACGATACTTGGGATGCATGTCCTGCCTGAGAACGTGTTCAGTACGCTCGAGCTTCGGCGGAACGGAGACCAAACGACCACGGAAGAACGCGATGATGCTCGACACGGGCTGGTCAGTGTCGAAGAATCTGAGGACTTCTGGGGACATCGGATTGTTGTGAGCTTCTGAAAGGGTTTTGTTTTAAAATGATGATATGAAAATTCGAAGCTAAAAGCGACTTACTGAAGACAGCAAGGGTAGTCATGAGACCGACTTCATTGGGCAAGCAGTGAATCCCATTATTCTGTACATACAACTCGACCAGCGGCAGCGTGGACAAGCTCGACGGGAGGTAGCTGAGGCAGTTGTCTGAGACGTCAAGAACTCGGAGATTTACCAACTTGGCAACGTCCTTATCCAGAGTTAGAAGTCTGTTGTGAGATACGTGAAGTTGGGTGAGATGGGTTAGGTCAAAAACTGAGGGGGCAATGAAGCGGATGCCACCGGAAAGCTGCAGGGTGGTCCAATTGGATTGTTGGTTAAGGTCTTGCGGCTGGGCGCGCTCCTTCTCGTCGGCCTCCTTCTTCAGGCCCATGACATAGTGCAGCGCCTTCAGCCCCGAGGGGAGATCGTGAGTGCACTCCGGGTTCTCCTGCTTGGTCAGCGGATACCCGGGCTTCGCCTCGGGTCTGTTATCAATGCAGGTGTTGGATCTGTCGGATCCTGTGTTGTCACATTGGGGGTAGAAGTTGTTGACAAGGGCGGCATTGCCTTCCGCTGAAAGGATTATATATATTTCTCATCAGCAAATTCGAAATCATCGCTTTATCAAAGCCAAATAAAGCTTACAAGCAGCATATAAGTCAGCAAAGTTATAGCCATGCGGTTTCGGGGGTGAGGTGGCAGCCACGTCACCGTTGGGCAAGCTTCCAACGGAACCATCTTCAGCCGACGACACACTGCGGGGAGGGCACATGACACTGTCCGAAGGCGACGTCTGGCGGCACGACGATCCTTGCGGAAGCACCGTCGTAGGCGGAGGGGTCATGTCAGCCGGAGGCGGGAGGTTAAGAAGCAGGTTAGGATCAGCCACAAGGAAGATGTAAGCCCAGCAGCTTTCCAAAAACTCCTCAATACTGAAATGAAGAAAAGACGTCAACCAAGAAAGGACGAACAACAGAGGCTTGGCAATGAGGGCACTTTGCCAACTCACTCGGGAGCATGCACACACAATGGCGTTTGAAAGCGGTAAAAAAGGCAGCCAAAGCCGTCGGCAAAAGGCAGTCTCGAGCGCGTTGCCGAGGTAACTTGCACCTATTATCAAGGAAAAGGGAACCTACTTTGTAAAAACAACATTCGGAGGAAAAGCATTTGTCATCAGAGTTTTCGTTACGTCGAAAAAGTGCGCTTTTAAAGCCGCCACGTCCTCTTCTCGCAAGTTTTTCAATTCTGTGACGTGGGTTGGGTAATGGCATGTCGTCTCACTTTGCTCCGCGAGTAGAATCTGTGTCTTTTCAGACAAAAAGTCAGCAATCCGAGAAAATGATTCACAACCAAAAATGTTCCACGGAAGTTCGGCCAATTCTTTCGGCAGGGGCTTCAGAAGAGCACGGTTGTCACTGAAGTTGCGAAACTCAGTGTCGGGGTATCCATAATTAAGGACATCAAAACTCCAATTTGCGAGACCGGCTCGAACTGTGTCGGGCGAGAGCATGTTTTGAGCACGATGATGGTCAGCGAGGGAGAAAAGCTTCTTCTTCATAGCGTCATAATGCTGGTTGACCGTCTGCTTCTGAGCATCAACGTTGTTAGCATCGCCACTGCCGGTCTTGTCTTCAGGCTGGTCTTCTGGATGCGGGCTGAGTGTCGCATTTGTTTCAACTTCGTCGTCCTGTGACAGCTCTTCGAGACTTGGGGTTGGGTCAGATTCTGTCGCACTGTCTTCAGACTGATCCTCTGGTACTGGGGTAGCCGTAACTGCGGATTCATGGATTTCTTCACCGACTTCTGGAGTTTGAATCAATGCTGGACATGATTGTAGCCACGAAGGCGGACTGTTTGATCGGTCATTCCACCAGTATAGTTGCGGCTCGTCGTTCTGCGACAGGTTTGAAGACTCCGGAGTAAACGTAAACCTCGGCACAGCGTCATCAAGCAAAGACCAGGGCACCGGGCTGTAACGGTACTTTTCGGCAGCGCTACGGTACAGCTGCGAGGGTGACGGACGACGCGCTCGGGCAGGATTCCGTTGTGACAATTGTTGTTGTCGTTGACGGGCCGTTTGGACAACATCATACGAGGGCGGACCGCCATAAGGCATGGCAGAATGATAGTCGGGAAGCGGAAACGGCGGAGATACATAACCGAACGGAGTGACCGAATACGGCATCACACCAGGATGTAGAGGAAACGGCGTCGGCAGGAACTGCGGAGGCAATGAGTGAAACTGCGGGGGTAAATTCTGCTGCGATTGCACGTGGAATTGATTGCGTGAAGGCAAGTTTTGCTGCTCCAAGTTCCGATTTGACGATATTGGATAATACCGACGTCCGCCTGGCGAGTATCTACGTGGCGGGGGACCTTGAATGGAATTCTGATGCTGTGGAATTGGAATGAAGCCGACGGGAGGAGGTTGATTGTATGGAACCGGTGCAGCAGGCACATAAAACCCGTAAGGCGTCATCAGCACTGGAGGAGGATCCTGGGTCGCAGAGGGAATGCTCATTGCTGAAACAAATCTTATTAGTACTATTGGTACGTGATAACAAGTAATGAGAACTTACCAGGCGGCGGGAAACTGAGACCCGGAGGAGGGCCAAGGGTGTAGCCAGTGTGGGGCGGTCTTTGAGGGTGGATATTTTGCGGCAATGGAATGAAAGCACGAGGGTCCACATGGAGTATTGGGTTGCTGTGAGCATGATGCATACCCGGAACATGGCTGATGGACGCATTCAAATTCGCAAACGGCTGATTGAGATGATGAAAGTGTGGGTTGGCGGTCTAAAGATCAACATTAATGAAGAGAAAACCGATATTTTGTTAAAGCCTACCGATTGCGGATCTGAACTGGTACGATGCAGAGCTGAATTCTGACGAGGGTTGAACAGATTGGGGTTCGAACGCCAGTCCTGGCCTTGGGCAGGCGAGTTTTGAAATGCCGAAAACATAAGCACGCCGATCACAGGCTGAAACAGAGCGTGGTGGGTCACTGGTAGGCCGAAGTGTTACGAGTACAGGGACATAATCACTTCAGAAGAGAGCAAAAAGTTATCCGGGTGAATGTGAGAAAGAAGTCCGTTACACAGGAGGAAAGAAAAATGTAGATTGGGTGGAAAATGCGCAATTGAACCGCAAAGCAAAAAAACTCGACCTCTGGCCGCGTTAGCTGGGGAAAAGCGTGGAAATGACGACTCTCCACGCACGGCTGATCGCAACACGTTTCGTATAAAAACGTTTCCAAAAAGTCGGATAAAATTGGACAGTATACGAGGACCGAGCAAGGGGGAAAACAGAGCGAGAGCGGACCACACAGCTGTGTTGTTGGGGGAAAGAGTGCAGCCACTGGCGAACGGGACCGCTGGGGGGTTTGCTGCTATGCGGTTTGAAGGGACATCGCTTGAGGACCACCGCGTGCGCATCGCTGCTACAGTAATGAAGAGGAGCAGTTCAAACCGGGAGGGTGTGAAGCGTTCGAATGCTACTTTTTGCTTTTCTTCGATAAAGATTCTCCCAATATTCGGATGATGAATTCTTGTTTGGAGGCGGGACGAAAAACGAACGGAGACAGTTATTTTTCCATCTAGAAAACCTCCCATCCCACCAGCTACCGGCTATCACGGGATGCAGCTGATCGTAAGCCCCGAAGCCAAAGGTCAAGGAGGCGGATCGAACGGTAGACAAGCACGTGCCAGCGAAAAAAGTGGAAAGTTTGAAGTTGAAAAAAACATTGCCATGGGCGGAGTTCGATTTACAAAAGCCCAATCGACTAGACTAAAAAAAAGCTGTCGACGCTAACATCGCAAAATGCAACGAAAAACTAGGCATCTGCCTGGAAATTACAGCCGCAAGAAGATGAAGAAAAAAAGCACCTGCGTGATGAGACTGAAAAGAAGCTGACCTTTGACTTCGCTGTTGTCCAGTTACAACAAAACATTATCCTTATAAATTTATGCTCTCTATCTTACGACGAAACAAACAAACACAAATTAGTATTATCACAAATTAGTTAATAAAAAAGTGAACTCGGCATCAACGTTGCATTTCGTGACGAACGTGGTGAAGGAACTCGATGTAGCTGTGGGAGTTTTCGGTACGGTCTTCGACGAGTCGGGATGTGAACAACGAGCGCCGCTGGCTGTCTTCGCTGAAAAGATGAAACGATACTGATAAGTTACTGTAAGATGGGGCAAAGTGACTTACCGAATAGTGATAAGAGGAGCAAAATAATTAGCACGAAGTTTCTGGATCGCACGTAGCAAGGCAAAAAAGCGCTCACTGAAGGGATTGGGCAGTTGTTGGATTGTAAACTGAAAATGAGTGGTTTTAAAGTTGAAATTACAGCAAAGCGGACTTACATCTTCGTCGATTTGGGAGTAGCTCTGGACGCCAAACAAAGCTTCAATAATCTGAGGCGACGCGGATGAGCACACGTAGAGGTACACGTAATTACCCGTATCTAGCAAGTATATGCCATCGGAATTGACGCGTTCATAGGTCAGTGGCAATCGCTGGGGCATGCCTTCAACTTCGGGCTGCAGGGTGTGGATCGGGAAAAGGACGGGGTAGACTTCATTCAGGATGACTTCAATCGGGGCATTGCGGAACAGCAACATCATCGCGACTTGGTCGTCGGTTGTGAGACCGCTGCTCGAGGCGGAGGAGAAGGTTTTCTAAAAGATTTGAATTCAAATTTTCATCAGAAGCCATAAAAGATAAAAAAAAACATACGTGTTTGAGTAAACCAAGGACGTAAACAACAAAGAACTTCAACTGGCCATTGAACGGAGCATAGATGACGTTATCGCGAAGCCCAACGGAACGGTTGTAGCTGCCCAGGGCATCGACAGCAGCGTTGACAATGCCTTCGCGACAGTCGGCAAGGTCGCCTCCAGACATGGCACGGTCAGAAGCTGAAAAGGGCATCAAGTTAACTAGTCAAATTAAAAGTGAAAAAAACTAACCCATCTTAGACAGCAACGAAACCGACGCATGAACATCAAACTGCTCGAAAAGTGTACCGAATTCACTGCAAACCGGAAGGCACATGGTGTGGACACGGATGCGACGATCGCCTAAAAAGATGGAGTTAACTTTGACCATCAAAACAAGCCAGACGTACCTTTGCTGGAAGTGTAGAGCAACGCAGCCTGGAAGCACACTGTCTGTTGACCATGCAAGTTTTCATCGACTTGAATCTGAGCACCGAGGGCAGCGTCCGGACTGACGGTAGGCAAGGCAAGCAGATCAGTGGACCGAACAAAGAAGTTGCCGTAGAAGGAGTGGAGGGAAAGACCACGCGAGCAACGTATACGAAGAACGGCTTCGAAGCCAATTTTGCGAGTAAGATACCGGTTGAGTTGCTTCTCGAAACGTTTGGTCTGTGGAATGTTGTGGAGTGAATGGTAGTTAGGGAAGTGGTAAACGGCGCCTCCGCTGACCTTGCACATTTCGGCTGAAATGGGGATTCATGTTAGACAGAACTCGAGGGAGAAAAGTGATAAAAACGAACCGAGAGTAGCCAAGTCAATGGACTTATGACCAAGAACGAATAGGTCGTAAGAAATCTGCTTTCCAGTGGATTCCAAAGCAAGACGCTTGTAATAATCAGTCGATGGGCCGAAGCTTTGAGGGCGACGGTCATTCGGGTCGCGAGCCTTGAGGGCACCGGCACCAATATCCGGCAAGGAAGCTTGGAAGACAGAAATGCGGCCGCCAATTTCGTTGATAAGGTCGAAAACGGATTGGACAGCAGTGCCGACACAGTTTGAAGTTGGACGGTTGTCGCCTTCGAAGATGTCGGGGAGGGACTGGATGAACGAACGGATCGGCTGAAAAGGAACACATTAGAAGCGATTTTATGATGGAACAAAGTCAACATACTTCACGGAACTGCTTCAACTTGACAAAAAGCCCATTATCAGCAGGCAAAAACGGTTCATCAACATCACTAACTATCAAATGACGCGGCGAAGATTCTCCATCGTTGAATTGGAAGTAGTGTAGACTCGAATCGACGCACATGAATCCAATCAACGCATCTTCGCTACCGGGCAATTGGTCAAGACAGATGGTTAGCTGCTCGGACAGGATGTGAAGGTACTTCGAGTTGACAGCCTGCGCCGATGTGTCAAGCACGAAGAAGTAGCAGGCCGGCTGTGGCGGACGCAACATGTAGTCGGAAGTTGCGATAAACTCGACCGTCGTGTTTTGAATCTCGGGCCGGCCACTCGGGTCGCCGTAGCTGCGACGTTCACGGTCGTAGCAGAAGTCGTCGGGAAGGTCATTAGAACGGTAACAAATATTGCAGCGCCAGTGACGGCTATCGGACATGTAGACATAGGGGTTGATGTAAGCTCGGCAGTAACGGCAACGGACAATCGTGGTTTGAAGGATGTGAAGGTTACGTTGATCACGGAAAGGATGCAAGGTTAGACCCAATGGAAGACGACACTTTTTGACCAGATCAGCGGACTCGGGAATGGCGCTGACGGAACAGCGGAAGATACTGTAAAAGTTGCAAAATTGTATGTTTTTATATATTTAAAAGTGGAAAATCAACTTACGCGGTGTTATTAGCCAATGTATTATTGCAAACACTCTGTGGCAATGTCGTTTTGTTGTCCTCCAGGCCATAACCCCACAAATTGCGTTCAGTACAGAGGTCCAGGTACCGAGGCTGGGCTTGAACATTGGCACCGGTGCCGAAACCGAACTGCTGGAACTGATTGTTCATCTGGTTCAAGTTGTTCGTCTGCTGTTGACCGTTGATGTTATTCTGTTGCGGGAAAGCACCACCGGCGTAGCCATTGGACAGGGGCTGCTGGAACTGTTGCGACGGAGGGATTTGTTGGGCCTGCGGCAACTGTGGAACTCGATTTCCAGCGGGAGGTTGCTGTTGGAATTGGTTTGGAAGGGGCTGCGGCTGATTCGCATTCGGGACAGCATTTTGACCTGGCAACGGCGGGAAACCGGGTGGATTGCCTCCCTGGGGCTGTGGTGGGAGCGGATTCTGCTGCGGCACCTGGGACAACGACTTCGAGGGCGCGGCATTGTACTGCTGTTGAGGGGCAGACGATTGCGGATATCCGCCGTATTGGCTCGCTTGAGGGAATGGAGCCGGCTTTGGTTGCTGTTGCTGCACTGCTTGAGGGAACGGAGCCGACGGGAATCCTGGCTGACCACCTTGTGGAGGCATAGATGAAGCTACATTGGCCGCAGGAGGTTGAAATGGCGAAGGAAACTGCGCAGAAGTCGCCGGAGTTGCCTGGGGGAAGGGTTGCTGCTGCTGTTGTGGCGGCGCTGGCGACGAGCTAGCGAAACCTGCTCCCGGAAATGGACTACGTGACGGCTGACCACCATACACGGGTGCTTGCGAGCCCGAGAAACCGGTCTGCTGGAACGCCGAAACTACCGGGGCTTGCAATGGCTTAACCGCCTGCGGAAATGGAGCCGGCGGCGCTGCTTGGGGAAAACTCTGTTGCGACGGCACTTGATTCACCGGAAACGCCGGCCGAGACTGTTGCTGAGCCCCGGGGAACGGTCCCATCGGCTGCGGATATGCTGAAACGTAATTAAATATATGCAATGACCAAGCAGAAAACTTCAACGTGTCAAAACGAACCATTATTCTGCATGTTACGTCCACTCGACAGGAATTGAAAAAACACTTAGAAAAGCAGTACCCTAAAGGTGGAATTATATATAAAAGATGCTACTGATTAAGTACACGACAGCGAAAGTGATCAGGAAGTGCAGAGAAAGGATAAAAGGGAATGTGGAACGGGAATACCGAACCACAACTGCATGCATAAAATAACTATGCGCAACGTATGTGTCGTCGTAGGTGTCCGCAAAACGCTTGGCAAAGTGCGCCCAACAACCAACGCTGTCGTAGCTCATGTAGCTTTTTGGGTCGCTGCGGCCCTGGGGCAGGCTTGTCCAACCCCCCACTCTGTTCCGTCTTTCTTCCTTTGGGCTCGAGAGGGGGAGTACTCTGTGGTGGCCGTTCCAAAGGCTAAACTGTATGATGTTGATTTTAGTCTATGATGTGATTTTGTGGCTTATCTACAGTAATCTTACAGTGTTTTGTGCCTCTTTGACGCCGAAATACGTCAAAAAGCTTGCCAGAGGCCTTTTTTTCTTCTTTTTCTACCGCGTTGCTAGGCGCGTCCCTTATATATCGAGCTTGTATCACCGCGCGCGGGAGGAAAACCATTAATGTAATACACTTTTGCAGTCCCCCATCAACGAGAACTATGTCGCCAGCCATGAGCTGGCGCTCTTTCCTTCTTGGAGCATTCGCTAGTTTCCTCATAACCGTCGATGCGAAACCGATCACCGGAAATGAGACTACTGAGATTACTGTGAGTTTAGGCTACTTTTTTTGGACCACTTATCATCGATTGTTTTCAGCCAAACCCCGACATCTCATCCGCTTTCCCGCCGTATATGACGAAGTACGGTACCCTCGGCGTGCACTACGACTTCGACGCAAAACTCATGATGCCCTTCATCACATGCCAAAACTATAGCCAAAACGAATGCGCGGAGAAGAACAGAGCTGATTGCGTTCGCCAGGTCAAATGCTACCCCAAAACCCGCACGGAACAGCTTGGCTGCATGACGGTGATGTCATTCAACAACATTCCAGACAGCGTACGTTTCTGTTTTGACTTTTAGTAACACCCTTTTTATGATCTATTTTTAGTCCCCAACACAGTACGTACAGGGTTGCTGGGTCCAAGGCAACCAAGGCGGTGAAACCTGCTCGAGCGATGCTAGCTGCTACAGTCGGCGGCTACAACCCAATAGCCCAAACATCGTATTTTGCTGTTGCCAAACCCACATGTGCAATGCCATCAGTAGCAACGATTTAACCCCCGCCGAAGCACAGACGACGACACCAAAGCCTGTAATGCCTAGGACGTCGGCCAGCACCACAGACAGTACAGTATACTCCGATGAGGATATGCTCATTGCTGTCTGTGTGGTCGTGTTTCTACTTGCTGTCTGTGTGTTCAGCTGTCTGTATAGCTACTGTAAGCGGGAGTATTACACTATCAAGGTGGAGTGGCACGATAACTGGGTCGAACATGAGTACGAAACCGTCAACGAGAACTCCGATGAGAAACTCCCGCGTATTATTTTAACCACGTAATTGTTTGTTAAAGTCGCTAATTGTTGTGCAATGCCTGATTGTGACCCAGATTGTTTGAAATAATAAATAAATTACTAAATGTATTTTGACTGAATTGAATACAAAGTTGACTTTATATGGTTATACTTTATATATGGCACGAAAATATGGCAACTTAAAAAAACAAACAAAAAGTCTATAGTTCAGTAAAGTTAGCTAGAATCACTACTGTTTTCTTCATCAAGTGCTTTGCGCAGCTCTTGCAAACGCTGCTTGAGTCGGGGCATTTCCTGCAGCTTTCGCTCGACTTCGGCCTTTTCGTCCGCAAATGATAATCGTTGGTTTGCACTGGTGTCCATGGGGGTGAACTTGTAACTGCCTTCGCCGTCATATTTGAGTAGGTGGGTATGGAACTTCCTAAAATGACAAAATTACGGTTTTGTGTCTTGCCAAAATATCAAAACGTACCACAAAGTCGGCCGATGAGTCACAGTTAGCAAAGTGATTCCAGCATCTTTGATTGCGGAATAAATTTTATCTTCAACATCGATCGACACCGCGCTTGTGCATTCATCGAGCAAAGCGTATTGCGGTGCATGGTAGAACACGCGAGCTAATCCCATTCGCTGTTTCTCGCCTCCGGAAAGGACATCCATCCAGTCGTTTTGAGCGTCCCAGCCACCTTCACGTTCAACGATGTGGACGAGATGGACAATTTTGAGGATGTCCAGGAGTTCGGACTCGGTTCTGCCCTTTCGGCGCATGTCAACTACTGTATCGGGATAGATGACTTGGTCGCGAAGGGTGCCGAGAGTCATGTACGGTCGCTGGGGGATGTAATACATTTGGCTGATGGCTGGTCGCTTGAGATTACCACGGTAGACTGGCCAGAGGCCGCCGAGAATACGGAATAGGGAACTTTTACCGCAACCGTTGGGACCGGTGATTAGAATGTGGGTGCCGGGGGTGATCTAAATGGTCAAAACGTTTAATCAATTAGTTTAAGTAAATTAATTTACCTTGATTGTCATCTCTTTAACAATGACATCTCCATTTGGTGTCACAATGGGGACTCTTGTAAGCTCGATGTCTCCGTCCGATGTTTCCACGATTCCTGAAATAACAAATTTTGTGTTTATAATCAATTGTATCGTTACAAAGTGCTCACCATTAATGCTCGATGTGTCAAACTTCTCTCCCTCCAGTTCGAAACTATCCGGCATATTGACAGTGTTCTTTTTGTAACGTCCCTCAGTCACCTCATCAATGACATCGAACATGTTGTACACTCGAGAAGTGTAGCCAGCCAATTCAGTAATCTCCTTATACGAAGTCATCAATCTCTCAGCCGCATCGGCACATGAATACAACAGATTCTTAGCTGTAGCGAATCCACGAGTTCTTTCAGAAACACCTCCATCGGGTTCAGCATCTAACTTCTCACTGTTACTGAACAAAATCGGAATAGCAATCATGGTCATGCCGGTGCCGGACCAGACATATTTCATAAGGAACTGTTCAATCATGATATATGGAATTCTCTTTTTGTAGATTAGCTGTGTTTGTTCGTTTAGTTTCCGGAAAGCGGTAGAAAGCAAACTGTGTTCAGCTTCATGGCCGCCGTAGAAAGCAATCTCCTCAGCATTGGCAATCACTCGAGAATGAAGATAGCGAAGATGACCCTTGCGGTTAGCCTCCTCGGCCACCATGTCACCGAATCTCGGTGAAATTGCCTTTAGAATTTGAGCTGTTCCGAAAACAACGATTCCTGCCAAAATGATAGGGGATCCAACTGTTCCACCAGCTTCACGTCGCTGCGCGTACTTGATCAGTGTGAATCTGCAAGAATACATTCCACGAATTCCTTAATAGTGGAAATTGTAAAAAAACGCTTACGAGATAAGTAAAATATCGAAAACGGGTTTGGTCAAATGCGAATACAAGTGCGCTACTGAAGAGCAGAACATGGTGATGTCTTCCGTGAGACATTGATCGGCATTCAGGAGGCGATTGTCGAGATTGCTTACGCGATAATAGACTTGGTTCTTAAATGCGACATATTAGCAGACAATTGTATGTTTTGCGAACTTACAGCAAAGTACTTTTTGTAAGCATAATTGGTCAATCGTGTTTTGAACGATAAACCGAGATAGCTTTCAAAGAATCGAATCATCGAGTTGATGAATGTAGCTGGTACAGCGACCAATAGCCATTTGCCAAGTTGATAGGCAAACTTCAAGACATCGCGCTGGACAATGGCTTTGATAATTCGGCCTTCGAGGGCGGCAACATAGATTGATAAAAATGTGCGCAACATGAGGATACATGAGTGGATGACTAAAAAATTTGTCTATATCAAATGTAAAAAATGGTTTACACTTACAAATCACTCCAGCTTCTTTAGAGAATAGACCCGGAATCATAATTTTAAAGAGATACCGCAGCTGTTTCATAAAATCTTTGTCGAAAACTGCTTTGCGTGGTTTTTTGCTGAGGCTTGGTTCTGAATTTTGACATTAGAATTGTTCCTTTTATAAATTAAGCTTACTTTTTGGGTGTTTAAGCAGATAATGGATGCTCAAAAGCACAGCCAAAGCGCCAATTGCAATTGACCCTATTTTGGCACGGCGCCGAAATTTCGGGTCAAAAGCCAGTGTCAATAACTTCGATTGAACGCTCATTTTGACGTTTAAGAACCTGAAAACAGAATACAAGGTTATAATGAAAGTAAAATAAAAGAGCGACCGGGTTGGTCTGGACAAAGATAGCTCAACACGGGTCCCGTCAACAACATCAGTTGCGCAATCAGATTCATCGAAACACGTTCTTCGCCTCTGTGAACTTAATCAAACCAAAAATGGGGGTGACCACAGGGATAAAACTGGTTAGATGGTTAGGGCCTGCTGGTGGGTGGCGGCTTTTTTAAAGCCAAAAAGGCAATAGACCGTTGAAAATGCAAAAATGCAAGAAGACCATCATTTGGCCTAGTAAAACCTTGCCAAGTGACAGACACAATCGGATGATAGGTTGTCGATAAACACGCCCGTAGCGAGGCTTCTTTGGTAAGATCCAACTCCGCCACGGGTGTCTGATAAGACTACGTTACAGTCCACTACGAAATCAATAGGACTAGGAAGCGCGGGCCATATGGACCGACCGCAAATTGTCAACATGTGCAAATACATTCTTTCGACAGGTCGGTGATTACTGTTTTTGATCAGACAAAAAGTTTAGTGTGCTAAACTACATCACGCACATGTCTTGAGTTGTTATTTATCGCTTAAATTTTTTTTACTTTTAAAAAACTGTGATCGATTAAGTTTCACTAACTGTTCATTTTTTGCATTTTCATTGTTTATTGTTAAAATGTGTCATAAAAACAATCGTTTTTTTCAACTTGTACTGCAAAAATAAACAGAACAATCATAATGGAAACAAGCAAAACTGCCGATAACATAAATACACCCACTTGAGATGAATCATGTAGGCATCGCAGTGGCCACCAGAGCCCTATCGACATGTTGGACTATCTAAAAGGTCGTGAAAAGGCCCATCCGTTTACTGCGAAACTTAATGACCCTATTTTGATGCGAACGCCTTGCCGTTACGATAGTTGCCGCTACTTTGTATGTTTCCTATGATGGGAGTGGCTACATAGCAATCTGTGATTCCTCAGAAGCTCTGAAGTGGCCGCCACAGTCGATATTAGCTTAATAATGGGTTTCGTTTGATGTTAAAGTCATTGTGAATCCCCCTTAATGGGTTTGTCGTTACATTGGACCATTCTCACGTCTCGTTAAGTTCAACATTCGTTTAATTGCGTTGAATTTTTCGTGTTTCGTCGGCGCAAACTTTTAAAATGTAAAATCGACCATTTTCCTCTCGCAAAGTCAAGGCTGATAAATATTTTTCCTCGGTCCCTATCGATTTCATGCTACTTTTTTCTCCGGATATGATTCATCTAAACAAAGTAGTGGCGGCTCCTTGCGAAAAATGCATTTTTTCATTTGAAGAGTACTTCTTTCATGGGAAAGTGTCGAAGATGTTTGCCGCCCAAAATAGGGTTCACATTGTTGTTTGGTGTTGTTTGACCTGTCCACATTGGCGCCACATATTTGAATATTCAGCGTCAACCGATCTCCCAAAGAGGAGTGCCTGACCTCCGAACCGACCTCTTTAATGCTCGAAAGACGTTTTCGTTGGTTATTCATAAGGCATGCTTTCCCTTTCCCCGAGAACCAACAACACCTTTGCCTGGTCAGAGGCTATCCATCTCCAAGTTATAAATAAAATAAATCGTCAATGAGCATAGCATGAGCAGGCCAACTTTGAATTTTGTTGCCACTCATATCCCTGACTGACTTTTTTTGCGTATTTTCTTTTCCCAGGCGAAAAAATAAAATAAAACAAGTCAGGTGTCGTGTTGTGTCCTTGAGTCACTTCTATCTAGTTGCAAGTGAGAGGCAAAGGCACTTTTCTGACGTGTTTCCATCGTTTTCTTTTCACACGTTGCTGACCCCGCATTGTTGTTATTTACGAAAGGCCCCTCTCTTTTTTCAAGTCCAACTGCCCCAGGGCTGGCGTGGCGCCAAGTCCACTGTCGCCAAAGACAACTGAAGGAAAAAAAAACCCACGCAGCTTTGCTTTTATTGCTTTTTTCGTCTTTGCTCCCCGTTTTTGTCATCCCCGGGGCCTCAAAATGCCATCAGTCACAAACAGTGGCTTCCAGAAGACATGGAGCGATGCCATCTGCGACAGAGTCTTCTTCACCCTCACTTTCGGCCACTGTTTTGGCAGGCCGTTTTCTCAATTTGTCGCGGACTACATGCCATTTTTCGGAGGGCACATCTCGGCCGCGTGCTCACATTGTGCAACTGAGCGTAAGTAAGCCAATAACTTCAGTGCCAAAACACGGGTTTCGACCGTCCCGTGGTGCCAGAGGGCATGTTGAGGATGGACACAACCACAAAAGTCGGTCCAAACGGTGGCGCCCGTATTATTGTGTTTCTCAGGCTTAGCAGAGACGTCTGCCGGCGGCTGAAACTGTTGTCTTTGTCATCATCGGTGCCGTCAGCGTCGGCGGTGACGAGAAATTCTCGGTCGGATTTCGTTATCCGTCAGTTTTTTATTCTCTCACAGGGGCGTAGGCCACAGCGATAGGCAATAACAAAACATCAAGCAGAAGCAGCGCAATCGAATTGCACTCGCCATGTGAAACTGGCGGAAGCGACCGGTCGACTGTCGTTGCTCCGGAGAAGGGACAGAACCACGCTCGTTTTTATCCCTCTCCTTGCTTTCTTCCGAGAGTTTTGAGGTTCATAGTCGACGACAATGGGGACCCAGGTCGTCAAACCTACTTCGCCGTTTCGTTTCTTCCAAACCCAATGTATCGCGCACCTTGCTCTCTCGCGTGTTTTCTACGGTACTCCCCGGAAGCACGGAAGCACAACGGCTCCACTACCGACCTTGGTACCGAGAGTCGACCGGGGGTCTCGGCTAAGCTCGCATAAATCCATCCCTCCATCCGTCCAGCCACGGGTTTGGGGTTTTGGCCTAACCCTACTCTTCGCGCAGTGCCGGTATACTGATGGTCCTTTCCGTTCATTTCATTGACTTGACTGCATGGACGACGACGACGGTCCTGCCAGCTACGTTCCGCTAATTTGCGCAGGGAGAGAAGGTTGCACTTGTTTATCGACAACGTTCTCGGTGACAGTCGTGCTTTGCCAATCCTTCTCGCCGACAACGACCCACCACAAACCCCCTGGCCTGGTCGTATGCTTTTTTCCACTCTTTTTTCCGCACTCATTGTTGTTTTTTCATACTTAGCCGCCTTTCCATCAGTCGTAGCTTCAAAATAGCTAGGGAGTTGAGTGAGCTTCGAACTGGGATGTTTGTTAAAGTCGACGCACGTTGTCCGACGTCGCTCTTTTTTGCTTGCGTTTTGTTGTTTTGTCATGTTTCAAAGTTGCACTAGAGTCGGGTCAGAGTAATGTTAACTGCCCTTTTGTCAGTAGGTGGTCGTGGACCAAGGCCACTTTCAAATTTAATTTAACTTCGATGCATCTATCGGAAACGCCCTAACAGGCCTACACGGGGCCTTCTAAACCGCGTTAACCTTCGATAATTCGTCCTTCGATTTGTAATGTACCGGTTTTACACACACCGGTCTTACACCCGTTATTTACGAACCGTTTCCTTTGATTTTCCTTTTCCATCGCTGAATTTGAACTCCTTCTCTGCAAAAACCCTTGACTCGAGTGCCGTCATTCACCTTTTTTCTGTGTGATCGCATCGATTGCTCGCCATTTTTATGTTTGTTCGGGTCCGGCCTGCGTGACTTTAATGATACTTGACTGTACATGACTAAGCGTGTTCGATTCGATGTTAAATTCTTTCAAAACCAGTGGTTTTCCCTTGCAGCTTCTCCCATCAGATCATTTCACTTCGTTCAAACAGCAATATGAGCGCTTTCACCGGATTCGCTGCCACCGCCGTCGGCACCCTCTTCCTCCTCGCCATCCTCAGCCCCGCGAAGGCCGAGAACTTCGAGGTCAAAAGCGGCTCCAAGATCTGTGTCGGCACCATCTGTAAGTCATCCATCTTGCATTTTTGATGACCCCCATAAGTGTTATGTCATTTTAGGCGATAACTCCAATGCCTTCTACTACTTCGACTGCTGCGGCACCGTCCTCAACGACTGCTGCTTCCACTTTCAGACCTGGGTCCTCCTCGTTCTCATCGTCCTCGGTGTCCTGGCCCTCCTCAGCGTTGTCGGCGGCTTCATCAAGTTCATCTGCTGCTGTGATCGCTAAGCTAAGTGCCCCTGCCCCAGCTGTACCATCGAGCGTTGCGGTTTAACATTCACTGCCATCGGCGCCCCACTTTGCATCATTTTCTACAGTTTCTTTACGCTTGTTCTGCATTTTCTCTAATATCACCACCACTCTTCTAAACTTTTGGACTTCAGAATTCTCAGTTGTCCAAAATGTTTGTACTCCAGCCACAAGCATTGCCTAGCTGAGAAGTCAACCGGGACCTTTTTAATTCTTGTTTAATTCAGTTACCCCCAAACTTCATTCTGAAGACACTGTCTTTTTGCTTTTGTCTGCCTTATGTCAAATTCTGGAAGTTGCAGAAGTTTTTAGCCAGGAGTTTATTTAGCTACAACATTTAATTTTACATTTGAAAGTCTTCTGTTTGTCACGTTCGAGTTTTTTTCAGTATAAATACTTTTTTAATTAGGAACAGTCTTGCTAATTAGGGGAGATGGTGTTGCACCACATGGGCATAGCGGAAAGAAGCATGGACCTCACGATCATGGACCTTCTGCGGCTGACGCACGTTCTTGTCAGTTATCTTTCTTAGCACTGCCAATTGGGCACGCCCTATCGGAATGTGGCGATGAAGGATTGTCCAGGTAACGCACTCGGCAAAGGGGGCAGTTGTGAGGGAACCGTCATAGGTGTAATACGAATGTTTCTCTATAAGAATAATGAGGCTATAAGGCTAAGGACTTTGATACAGCTGCCGTCGACATGAGACGAAAAGCACACCCCGCACTTACCTGGAAGCAGATGTGAGAGGTCAAAGTCGGCTGAAATTGGGGCTTTGCGGTCGTCCGCTTCCAAAGCTTGCTCAATAGCCGTAATTACGGGCGCCAGATTTGGGTTGTCCTCCTCGGCTTCCTATAATTTGGTTTTTTCATTCAATTTTTGCAATACTAAACTAGACTAGACTGAAATATCAGCCGCACAATTCAACTTTTTTATGCAACTTGGCTGACATTTCGTTGAATAGGACACTCGTTATTATGATGGAACACTCACATCAACGAATATGGCCAACACTGTGAATCCGTCGCAATGCTTGAGGGCCTCTTCGCGGCTTCCGAGATTCTTGTTCCAAAACACACAATGAATCTGATAATTAGGTTAATTGTAAAACTATTACGTCGGAATGTATGCATTGCACTTTATGTAAACTCACCTCGCCGGCAAAGCGTTTACTGCCGATGCAGTGTTCGCTACCGTCATGGGCATTATGGCCCCAGTGCATGTGAAACTGCCAAAGGCGGTAGTCTCCAGACTTTAAGTGCGAAGCAATGATACAGCTGTCTGCCCCATCTTTCGTTGTTGCCAGAAATCCCTCGTCTTCAATCTAGAGATGCATAAATGCACTTATAATTGGAATGACACATTTTTTGCGTTGGCTTTTTAGGGAGGGTAAAGACAAAACGGAAAAAGAAAGCATTTTGACCTACAGTAATTGTGTCGACATCGCCTTTATTATAATCCACTCGGAGCACTTTACCCTTCAAAGATTTGTCACGTCTGACGATGGCCCTTGTGATGTCTATGGGGCTTTGGTGGACTGAAAGTTATGGTTTTACGTTTCCTTAAATTAAGGGGTACTTTCCCATTATCGCAATGCATTTTCATACGTGCGTGGTATGTGCCATCAGATGCCATCCTAACGGTGCCAAACTTAGTCTGAGCTGAGCTGAGCTAAGTCTAAGTCTGAGATCCCGACTAAGTGGGGGGCTGCGCCCCCCACACCCCCCGCCTAAGTACAGGGGTGTATGGGTGCGTGAAAATGCATTGCGATAATGGGAAAGAACCAAATTAAGTTTTCGAAAAAAAGTTTTGATTCGAAACAGGTCAAAGGTCGATGCCAAATATGACGAAGACACGAAAGAAGCACTTTCCAGTCGGGACCATCTTCAGTTCAAATTACAACCGCGAAAAACAGATACAAATTCCTCACCTTTGTTTTTCTCAGTCTCAATTTTAGGAACTGCTGCTTCCTGCTCAGGCATCTTTTAGGAGCAAGTAAGAGTGAGAGCACTGCAAGACCCAAAAACACAACCACAACCAACTGCCTTCGAGCTTAAAGCACAGACGAGGCTCACAGTCTTATATGCCGTCGGCGACGGCACGCTAAAAACGCTTGCTATTCAGTGCCTTGCGTGCACCCGGGCAACACTACTGAGGCATTGCTCTTCTGCGTGGAACACAACTAAATTGGGCTTTGAATACTCAAGGCAACCGATAAAAAAGAAGAGGCAAAAATACAACATGATCATTAAGGGGTGGCCCCTGAGGAGGCATATATCAAAAGCCGTTATTAGGTTGTAATGCGTGTTACTATGGCAATATGGTTCTGTTTTTTTTCTAGAGCTCGCTGGGTTGGGGCGTGTTCACGTTTGAATCGACATGAATTCACGACAAATGTTTTTAGCAAGTGTATCCAGGGAAGCGGCTGTGTCAAGCTAATGAGGGTTCATTGCTCGTTGTCAGGCTTGGGCGACCCAGAACATTCGGTCCATTTTGTCCAACAGGACCTGAGGATACAAAGTACTCGGAAGTCAACAACGTCTTTTGAAAATCAGAATTTTCTTCAGAACCTTTAAAAATGGGCGATACTGTCATCTTTGCCCGATAGCGTGCCTATAAATGACTCCGTCTTTTATTTTCAGCCCTTTTTTAAGCCATAAACGGCATAACACAAACAAAGTCACTCAATTTCTAGCACATTGGCAAACAAACAGACTGAAAAGGGATAGGCTTCCATAAAATGAGGATTGCAAAGACGCCGTCACGTACTGCTGATCTCGTCACACGTTCGAGTTCGCTGTGCTATCCTGTGTTCCCTGGGATTTCGTCGTAGACGTCCAACGAGCGATGACGTTGGCCGATGATTCAACTTGTTAATCGACGAAGGCGTCGAGTCCGACACTGTGTCGGTAATGCCGTTACTGCTGGCGCCCATCGGAGATTTGAGCAATAAACTGCTGCTTTCTGTTACAATTTGCTAAAAGCAAACGCAAGTTGGTTAAACCAGAATCCAAAATACCGCCCAAGACAGAAACCTACATGTGTTGTGACCGTCCTATGGGACGAGTTTGTTCTAGACAGTCGATTGCTGTTACTCCCATTGTAAAACGTAACTTCCATGCGAGAATTGAAGCTTAGTCGTGAAGCACAGCATTTGCCAAAGGTTAGTTTGTTCACGGCCAGACAGATAACACGCATAAAACCTTTGCGAAAATTGTCTGATACAAGAGCATAAAGTATGGGATTGAGGCAGGAGTTCGCATACGCTAACACCTGCAATGCATATTGACAAAATCAAATGTCAACACGTTCAGAAAAAAAGAAATTTATTTACTTGACTTGCGATTTGCACAATGACGATAGGCTTGCCGCCACGCATTACCAATGTATCGGGATAGACGACCCCCGAGAAGAAGAAACACAAATTTAATGGAAACCAACATAGTGCCCAGATGACGACAACACATAATACGAGTCGGGTTACCTTCCGCTTCGCACGGATAGTTTCCGGTCGAGATCGGACTGAACCTGTCATCTAAAACCGAAAACTGAATCCTAGCGTTGAAAAAATGCACAAACCGCTTTGTTGTTACTACCATTACCAGGCCTCGGAGTGTACCACAACCTTTTCAACATCAAGTAATAGAGAATACATGTAATTCCAAGTGGTAGTAAGTATCCAAAAATGTTAAACGAAAAGAAGTATATCCTCGCTTCTGTCACAGTAGCTTCACCTTTTGCAATACTTACAATAGAACACGCACTTCTGTTTTCGATTACAAAGGTGTAATTGTACACATCGTGTATTTTTCCAACTTGAATCTGACTCAATAATATTATGGTGTAAACAATAATAAGAGCTATACATGTATTGGCGGGATTGCGAAGAGTCATAGATTCAACGGGATAACAAACGGCGAGAAAACGATCTGCCGCCATTAAAGTTAGGGTCCAGACGGAGAAATATGCAGATGCGTGCTGTAATAACCATAAAATTTATGGAGATGAAATTGTTTTTTTGTTTACCTGGAGGTAATTAATCATATTACATGTCCACGTCGGTAAAACCCATACAGGATATGCATAATCTATCGCCGTAAATGGCACACATAAGGTTAGAAACATAAGATCAGAAATAGTCAAACCAATAATCAACGTATTTGTAGAATTGCGCATCTGTCGATTTAAGGCCACGAGAATTACCAGTGCATTGCCAAGAACACCAATCACAATGACAATACTAAATATTGTGGGTATGATAACACCGACCATCTGTTCGAAAGCACGTGTATCATTGTAAAACTGCATAATTCGTTGGCGCAACAGCGCGTCATTATGGCTTACATTAGCCATCCTTGTTTTACAATGTACAAATAAACTTTCAAAATGGGGTCTTTGCCTGAAAAAAGATGGTAATCAACGCGGGTGTTGGCATACACAAAAATAGTTAAAGTGTGAAATTATTGGTGAATAGGCTTCGCTCCTGTTTAACGACTCGAGTACACTCGCGAGTATGTGCTTAATTACGGCAGTGTGGTAAACGCGGGAATAGATGGAGATGCAACTGATGTAAAAGCTCATCACAATCCGGGCATGTCTTCATGGTTATGCTGACAGGGCTCATCTCGGAATTTTTTTCTTCAAAAGGGTGAAACCGCAAATACCGAAAATGTCAGAAGATGACATAGGTTTGCTGCTGTCAGTTCCTATTTTTAGGAGTCGATCATAGAAGCGCATTACGACTTCCGTTAGGCCCGAAATCAGCCGAGAATGTGGCAACGCCTCGAGAGTGAGCTCCATTAAGGGCTGACTTTACATGCGACCAGGGAAGCGTCCAAGTGTAGATTGGAAATCCGGGCAATATGTAAGTTTGGCTCAATGACAAATGACAGAAACCAAGACATGCCGACCAAATTGAATCATCTACGGTCGGTTCTAGGTGCCGTCCTTGTTTTGCGCGTCAGTGCAACGGTGAAAAACACACACACGCCGACGATGAATCTTCAGGCCGTTTTCAAGAGTACAAAGCGACAGCATGCATCTCAGGCGCCCACGCTTGCTGAATTTCACTAGTGTCGTGATGTTACAACAAGCCGGAACACAAAGTGGCGCGAGATTTTAAGAGATTTAACACAACTACTTTTTGTTTCGTGAAACACGTAATTAACTGTGACTCGAAAAACCCCTCTCGCTATAAGATGTAATGTGTTTTTCTCGTTATCAAACATTTAACCTTTACGTGAATCAAACATCTATTTGAATCGGTTACAATGACAAAGTTTGTATTACGGTAATATTGACTAGAATTTATAACAATGGCAATCAGTAGTCAAAGAGAAGCTATTAATAAAAACAATACCGCGATAAAACGATGAAGCTTACCCGTGCCACAGGGCGATGAAAGATAACAAACTAGGGTAGCGCGCAGGCTAATTTCAAATCTTAGAGGCATCTGTTGAGTTGAAACAAAGCAAACTTGACTATTTCATGTGATTTTTGGTTACAGCATTACATTATGTAGGCAAGAAATACATATATACGGGTTTAAGCTCTACACATGCTATTCGCCGTTAAAGCAAGGAAAGCAGAACCCTACACGGCATGATACCTCATCGGAACATAGACAAATCGAATTAGATGCGCCTCTGGCGACACCAAGGCCGTGAAAGCATCCACAGTTGATATATGAAGCGTACATATTGCAGATGTTGCGACCACCGAGAAAATGACGAACTACTTCGGAATCAGAACAGGCTCACTTTCGACGAATGTCAAAGTTCACCCATGATGATGTCATCGTTGTCAGAAGAATCGGCCGCAATAAGCAGTCGCTCGTAATCATCGAGTTCGGTTGAGCTTGTTCGTTCAATGTGTCGATGAATGCTGCAAAGAACGTCTTCGTATACACGCAATGCTTCATACTTTTAAAAACAATTGCAAGCTGTGAGGGCACTTACTTGCCATCCCTGGAAAAAAATTTACGACTCGAACCCGTTGGCCAAAAAACATGAACAAGACCGGCTATAGCAACGAAATTAGCAAAAGTTGATATGGCTGAAACAAATTGAAGAGCTTTTGTAAAGAAAAAATAGATGCGAACTACTTACATAACACTATTTTTAGGCGCCACATTGGGGATATGAAGATGGCGATGAAACCGAGTCCAAGGAGGTAGACGAACCATACCATGTAGGCCGCACCCAAGTGGATGAGGAATACTGCCCTTTCTTCGTCGGTTTCGCTGAAATGACAAACAATTATGACTAAAAGTTGCGTATTTTAATACAACATACCGTCGTAATGACTTCTTAATTTCAACTATGAACCATAACCCTTGAATTATTCGAAGAACTATAATTAGTTTATCAGCAAGAAAGTCGAAAGCAACTGGTCGAACAATGGCATCATCAGTAAACTGAAAAACAACAGTAAAACAAAACAAATTAGAGTTTAAACTCACATAATCATACAAAAACAACACAACATGGATGGTTGAAAACAAGCACCAAACATAATGAACCCGATTAGAATACGCTTGTGAAGGTAATCGATTCAAAGAATAGCCCCGTGCTAGCAAAATGAGCAATAAGCAGAATCCACAGACAGCAAAGATCCTTAGAAGCTGAAAAAGTTGCACTTTAATACAATTTCGGAAAATAAATTAACGAACTTCGCCAACAAAAACAAATAAATTGACGTTATGTCCAACAAACGCGTAGATATATGCATTTGTAGACTGTAGCAGTAATGCTGAACATTTGAATCCGATAACCCAACTCAATATGCGTTGCCTGAATGGCAATCTGCTGTGTTTATCGATTGCAATAGCTCGAAGTTGGAATAATGCTAATGTAATGTAGATAATAAAGGCAATCATATAAATGTGGATTATTTCCTAAATTTTTGCTTGCTTAATTTTAGTAATTTGTCTTTTCATTGACTAACCTGTTCATCAAATGAAAACTCCCTTGAAAAAGTTTCAAAACTTGTTTCCGGATTTCCATTATTCAACCAAATGTCGTATTCCAGTGGAAATTCTCGGTTAGACAACGTCCAATTACAGTTCGATGTCAGTGAACATGTTATTAGCAATACGTACCAATATTCAGGTGCGTAGGGTTCATCAATACGGAATGTAAACTGGTATCCTTTTAAAACATTATCGGGATTGTCTTCTTCCGCGCATAATTCGTTTTTAGGACACGGTACCCATCGCATAAGATCACTCCGTTTTCCTGATGTGAAACATTGTGGTTCGAATGCAATTTCACTGATTTCCTAAACAAATGTTATTATACAAAGCGTTTTTATATGAACTGTGCTTACTCTCATCATGGAACTGCACGAAACAGCATAACTACTATCCAGCAATACTGTAGAAACTTTTGTTTCAGGCACAATCAACAAAACAGCACGATCTGAATATAAAAAAGTTAAATCTATTACATCATTCTATATTTTCTTACTTGTAACGTCAACAGTCACATTGCCAGTACCCCCAGCAGTGATGTTTCCATAAATATAGCCTTTTGTTCTATCCGGATAAATCGGATCCATTTGGCGTACACCAAACTTTGCCAAGATGTGTACATGTTCATCGGTATCAATGACACCTTTTCGATGTACTCCATAAACAGGTTGCCCCAGAATGAGGCTTAAAATTAGTATGGCATAAGTTGGGACCATGTGTCATATATAATGTTAGCGCAACTTTGTTTTACACAACTCGGCACATGAACAATTAAATCAGTAATAAACAGTTGATGTATCAAATAACCATGGCAAAACTGCTTGCGTAGACTAGATTTAATTGAATAATACCAGTGGTTGTGGTTTAGCAATCTGTGGTTAATGAAGCACATCCACGTTCATCTTTGCAACTACAAACAGAAAGCGTGGAGTTGGCAGTGGGAATGTTTCGCCAAGCGTGCATTGTAGTGTGTGTTTTGAATAAGAATACCGATTTTAGTTTCTCTGATGCTCTGAGTTTCAGATCATTAAGAATGGTGTTGGTACATAATGAATGTTGTCAAACCAGTGACTAGTAAAACAGTGAAGTTTGTTTTGAAAAACAAGTATCTTAATTGTCTGTACCATTTAATGACATTATTTTATTTTTTTTCATTTTTTGTTTTTTAATTTTACAAATTTTATAAAAAAATGATCGAAGTTTAAAAACGGATTGTTGAATTTGTATTTGTTAGACAACATGGCATGCCCGCTTTTTTGAAAAAAAATACTGGATGGCATTTGTGCCGTTTTGAATAACTATCCAGAGGTGTAATGGATTGGCCCCTGATACCAAGATCCCAAACCGCATGAACCCTCGAAATTGGTATAAAAGGCGCGGTCGCCTAATCGACGGCGCCATTTACTGCCGTTTCAGTGGCCCACATCCGCCGACCGCCATTGGCCAACTTGACCGCCATGACCTCCGCAGGCATTCCCCCATCCACACTGGCGTCGCCCACGCTCAACTATCCCGTCGATGAAGATGCCATCTCTAACCGTAAGTTTTAAGCACGTTGACCGTTTCAACGTTGCTGATTTCAGTTACCACCGATGAGATCACCGAGGTTATCAGCCTGTGGCCCCGCGATCGTGTGAAGCCCGTCACGCCTACAAAGACTACACCAAAGAAGTCCAAGTCCATGCGAAAGAAAAAGTCGAGGAAGTCGGGAAAGAAGAAGACCGTTTCGAAGAAGAAGAAGTCGAAGTCGGTCGAGTCGTCGAGCGTTGTGACAGCTCGGGTGCCCCCGCGCGGATCCCGGTTGTCACATCCCTACTACCACTCCGGGGAAAGTGTGACGCTACCGCTGAATCTGGTTTATCGCATCCTGGACGAGAAGCAGCAGGAGCTGCTTGTTAACATGAACTACCTTCCGATGAAGAAGTTTACTTAGGCTGCGTTCATCTATTTGGAAACTGATAAAATACATGATTTTGAATTGTTTATAAATTGCCAAAATTCAACAACAACTAATTACCCATTTTTTAAAACAACAACCTCAAAAAAACAACAAATCAACTGAATGCTCTGATAAGTTAATCAAAAGTCACGGAAATAGCGTGCGAAGCAGACGTATGGGCTGACTGGACTGCGTGCAGGAACGTCTTTGATTGGAAACAATACGCACTCGTTTGTGTCCTGTAAATGTTTGTCCTTTGATGTTGATTGATCAATCTTTGAAAACAAAATTAGTCTACCTCATGGAATTTGATCTTGATGTGGGAAAGAGGATTGGCCACAGACGGGAATTCGTAGAAGACATGGGAGAGCGCTTGTCGTTCACATTCTTCAGCCAGACGAGCCCTCCAGACGGCATCGCAGTTGACCAGTTTGTACTGGAAGTACGGCGACTCTGGGAGGTGGATCCACTCGCGCAGGAAGTTGGTCACCGCTTCGGGCGAACACGCGGTGCCTTCGGCGATGAACGGCACATTCAGACGCGGCTTGAAACGCATGTCTCTCGTCAGCTTGTTGATCAATGCATCAGCTGTTTCGAGTTTCGCCCCCGCGACGCGGGCCTGACAGAGCGAGTCCATGGTTCCGATATGTGCAGCCGACAATGCCTGGCTTATCACATTGTTGAGATTTATTTCCTATAAAAAGGACCTTGTCAGTATGGTTCCACAGCTTAATTGCAGCTCAAACGATAGCGAGGGAGGAAGAACTCGCATTTTTGTTTTCCTTATCTTTGACGTCACATACCTGAATCAAACCAGTGCAAACAAAGTCCAGAAGTTGCTGCGCCAGCACAGACGTTTCCAGACGAAGGTCACGGATGGTGACAATACGCAAGTTGGTTTGTCGCGATGTTTGAAGCACGCGAATCAGCTCGATAATCGCGGCATCGTGGTAATCAGTGGAGTTGTTTTCGGAGGTGACCAGCAGCTCCGTAACTTCCAGTTTCTTCAGACCTTCCGGCGTGACTTCCAGGGTCTTCATGTTCCCAGCTTTCTGTACGACCAGTCGTAAATTGCCGTTTGACCCGCAAACAGCTTCACAGTGGCACTTAATTCGTTGCAAATCGAATGGGAACGCATCAGCGATGGCTGCAAATCGTCTCGAGACGAGCTTACAGCGGACGAGATCTTCCGGAGCGAGGTAGCTCAGGATGTTAAGTTGGATTTCAAGAGGTGATGCGGTAAAGCTTGACTGAAAAATAACTGATAAGCGTGGTCATTTCCATGTTTGTCAGCTTTTAAGCCATAGAACGCATCATCTTTTATGATGTTTGTTCACATTCGGCAACAATTGTTTCAAGATAAGAGAGTAACCAGCATTCAGGGGTCAAACGTCGGTCTTTTTTAGTAGTTGAAGTCAAAGAACATTAAAAATATATCTATTTTAACTAGCCCGAGAAGTTCACCGATCCCCGGAGAGGCAATAATTGCATCCATGCCAGACGGAACGCATTTGCCACCCGTTTTTTGCAGTTCTCATGCACTGACGTTATGCCTCCAGAGATATAAAACTATAAAAACAGATTCAGCTGGCCCAAATCACTTACCATTTTAAATTTTTTGTTGTTGACGCTCTTTCACGAATGCTGGCAGCTTCGGATGTGCGGGGGCCCAAGTTTTCTGAAAACATAAAGGTCAGTAAAGCGTTAACGAGCGTCGGATAGCGAAAATCAAGACGACTGATTCGTCTCTGAAGGGCAACAGTCTGTTAATGTACCTCTTTTTAGGGCGGGCAAAAAACTGCAATCATAGCAATAATGTTATCACTAATCATGATCGACCCTTTCGCCTGGACAATGCTTCCAGGCGTACCGGGTGTTACGAGAGCCACAGATGTTTGTCGCACTTTTTTCATCGAAAGTGCAGGCGGATTCGGCGAAACCTGGAATCATTTTGAGGGGGGTGCATTATCTTGGTAATGCTTCACACACTTGCATAACAAGTGCACGTAAAATAATTGTCTTTCGCCCATTAACAGGGGTTGCGCTTTGCAGACAATGTGGCGTGGTGTTTAGTGTTTTTATGTTATCAGAAGAGATCATTGTACCAGACGAGGAAAGGTTGTTTCTCGACTTTTCGGGTACATACAGGCCTCAATAGAGGCCAATTTTTGTTAAATGGCGGGAATATGGACTTCGATCCACTCAACAATGCACATTGTGATGATTGAAAGGGTCAAACTGGACCATAGCTGTAGAAGCATTTCGAAGTGGCATTCATTAATCTTCTTGGCACCTTGCTCATATCCCGCGGTGTCGATGGTGCATCTGTCGAAGTGATCACAACAGCCGCGACCATCATCTTGCCCGGTTTGAAGGATTGTACCGGGAAGCGTAGCGTCACCGATGGAAAAAAAGGGCTGCCGATGACTTTGCGCAGTACGCCTGTTCCGTTGGATGAGTGAAGTGAATTTAAGCAAAGCGCGGCCAAATCCACAGCACCACGCCCGGAAAAATGCTAAGACGCTGGCACTGAAGAAGGGCAAGCCCTATTTTTGCCGCTTCATCATCGCGAAGGACACATCCTTCGTCAAGAGCAAGCTCAACCAAGGGGCTCCCCCAGGGCCGAAGAAGCTAACCATTTGTAGCGCTTAAATTCAACTTTTTCAAACATTAAAGCATGTGTCCTCCAGTGCCGAGTGTTTCTTTCGAGTTGTTCTTTCCGCAGTCTAGCATCTCGACTTATCTTTAGCATACTTCATTTTTGGATTTTTGGTAGCACAGCTTGTTTTGGTCTAGTCTTTCTGGTCAATTCATTAGCCCTCAAAAAGCAGTCTTGCAGACGGCCGTCAAAAGTGGCACTCCATGTATACTTTGTTGTTTTTTCGCCTCTTGTTTTATCGTGTGTCGAAGTTCCGCCTCATCGAGTGACCACCACCCAGACGACTGACCAATATAGCCTCAAGTCTTTCATGTTGTGGCAAAATAAAACACTTATATTATAGCCGCTCAAAGAGGGTCTCCCGTGTGTGGTAGGAGCGGTGCGCCACAGGCAATTGTCGCAATGCATACATGTTTTCAACTTGTGCCCTTCGAAACCGATGCATTTCAAGTGCACAAACGAAGTCCGCCTCTATCCCCTTAGTCCTGGACATTCAGAGAGCAGGACCTCATGTCAATTGCGCGCTATTATAGCAATCATCGTGTTGGGCAACCGCTGAGAGTGCGCGGTCCAACCCATCAGCTTCCTCTTGAAAGCTGGATTTGCATAAATGCTTCTGCCGTGGCGATTTCCGGACATTGCGCAACGTCGTTTAAACTTGGTGCTCATCAAACTGAGTGGCTTCACTAACATTATGTCTTTTTGAAGTCATTTCCACTTCGCACCTTTATTCACGCCGTAAACGTGTGTACTCATCGTATTGTATTCAGAAGTAAGAGGCTGAAGACCCTCTTCTCGGCGGCGCTTAGGCCAAGAAGGCGTTTGTCGAGAGTTTGCGGTCATTGCTTGTGTCCACAAGGTGCGTAGTGCTACCGGTTCGCTAATCCGTCGTAATCTACACGGGGTCAAGCTGCATAGCTAGCTGGTAGCAGAGGGAATGAGACAAATATTTGAATACGCCAGGTTGAATCTGCCTGGCGGACGACCCAAGTAGGCCATTGTCGGCTTTACTACGCATTTGTCCAGAGATCGTCTGTTGTACGTCGTTCTACCGCATTGAGATTTCTTCCATTTTTGAATTTTGTTATACCTTGCTTTACGTTGTAATGCTATCTATATAGGCATTATCTGTCCCAATTGCCATTTCTGTTTTAAAAATTGCAAAAATTTCTTCGGGTTCGCTTTATCTTTACGGCTATAAATTAGCCACCTTCTTCTTCCTCCAGCTGTTGTGGCCTTTGGTGGTGTAACGAGATTTTCGTGCAGAATTTACTCTCCTGGCGTAAAAAAAGGCACCACTAGTGGTCGTTTTTGTCGTCTCGGATCGAGCCAGGAGACGAAAAGTTCCCTAATTATGCACACGGGACGTCGCCTTAACTCTTCTGCAAAGGCGACGACAAGTGTGTCATTCAGGCGATGTACGCCTCCGACTTTAAGCTTGATTACACGCTCGAAAAAACAGTGCCGGCTACGCGCCACGGCTCCCGAGAGTGACCACTTGGGTTCTCCAGGGAACCCTTGAAGCTTCATGCTTGAACCATGAAGCAAAAAGGCTCCTTTGGCATGTAATACACCGGGCGAGTGGGGTGTTCTTTTCAGAGCTATGTTAAACCAATTCATGCATCCCTGATGACGATAATGGCCAATTAATTGCGCAAACATCTATTTTGAGGGTTCTTGGCAAATGTATGCCAGGTCAGGCGGAAACGGCTAATAAAGATATGTACGATGGTCATGCTAGGGGGTGGTTATCACTTTTTTAGATAGTGGAATAGGAAATGGTTAATGATACTTTATAAAATTGTCTTCATTCGCTCTAATGTGCAAACCATGCTTTGAATGTAGCGGGTTAAGCCTAATCCCCCTGCGCTTCGCTCATCCCCTTCATTGACCGCACAAATCTGGGCCTTGATTTAGGCACTCGAGCGCAATGGACATCGCAAATCCGCTTGATTACAAGCAAAATAATGGTCCGGCTGGTTTTGGTGGCAATGTGCCGCCGTTCGAAACGGATGGGCCTAGCTATGGGCCAAATTGCGGAGGTGAGACGAACGGAGATCGCGGCCTCGTTAGCACCGTGTCGCGGTCGGTAGGAAAAAAGGAAAGAAGTCGCTTTGGCGTTGATAGGCCAGCCGGAGATTTATGTGCTTTTAGTCAACTTAGGACCTCCGACGATTGCACACGTCCTGTGGGAACATCCATCCCATCTCCCGCCTGCCTGAGGCCCTTCGTGAGTTGAAGGGGTGGAGAGAGGTGAGGTCGACCTGAACTGAACCTGGATAGGCCAGCCATTGTGCCGAGGGGACACGACACAACTGCTGCTCCTGGACTCCCTTGAGGGGTCGAGGGTGGCAATCGACGGGCAACTAGCCAGCAATCAAGTCGGCTTGATGAGCAGTGCGCATCTCGCGGTCAGTTGTTATTCCTGGGGCCACGGGCGGTTTGGCCCCTACCGAGTCGAGTAACCCGGGTCAACCGGACGTATCTAATAAGCACGCTTCATCCTTGGTGAGGGCGTTTCCATAGCCTCTCGGTCTTCCTGAAGCAGGAGAGTGAGTAAGGACACGACAAAATCGGTGCAGACAGGCGCGTCTCCTTGTTGTCGTCGAGCCCCTAGCTCGCTTGCGGCTCCGTTTCCTGTGTTCGCAAACTCTCGCAGATTTTGTTGCGTCTTTGCTGCTTCGGTCACCCCAAAGTCCAGGAGTTGCTTGTTTCTATCTCTCGCGGTCGGGAAGTCCTTTTCATCCGCTCGTCTTGCATCTTTTCCGTGTCACTTCATTTGTGAGGGCTATGTTTGATGGCTCTCTAATGTGATCTGCGAAACAGCTTTGTAGGCTCTTAAGCCTAAGCGACATGCACTTGTGGATCTCGGCGCTCATGCGCTAGTGGCTTCGAACCTTGTCGGGACCAGGCCAACCCAACCCAACCGGAGACAGGCAGGGATTCTCGCCTGGTGGCCCTATCCATGCCAGCCCACCATGAGCCCCAAACAGTCACTTGGGAATTCGGACCTTTCGCGCGACCGTTGCATTCTTTTCAATATTTGAGCCAAATTTTTCATCAACTTGCCGACGCGGGTTTCTTTTTTGTCCCCCGAGTGCGCAGCCACCATGATTTACAACGGCATCCGACTTTTTGGCACCCTCTTCCCCACAAACTGTTGCCGCCTCGACGACCACCGAGAGGGCAACTATTGAAACATCCGTCAAGAGTTTCAGAAGCCGCGTTCACTCGTTTGTCGGAACGCGGCTTTTATGCCTTCGAGATGGGTGTTTTTGCTGACAGGCGTGACATGCCACGACGCGCACTGCTTTTTTAAGTTATGGCATTCAACCGTCCACCCTTTTTTTTCAATTGTACTTCCTCCGTTCAAATCTTCGGATGACGCCTGTCCACTTCCGAATCGTTTAATATTGCGCGATTGCCGGGTCTTTCGTGTTCATCCCATCCATCTGTAATACGATCGTTCTTCTTTTGTGTTGTTCCCAGTTAGTGAACACCTGTTTTTTGTGTTCTTAGCCAATGCAACCGCTTGTTTATCGGATTACCAGATCATTTCCTCTCGAGCACCTTTAAACGAGAATCGATTATCGTGCTATTGTTACACTGATTGGGTGAAAGCTCACATCAGATTTGTCGTCTGGCTCGCTTGCGGTCATGGCATGGGCGTAAAATGGCTTTACTGACGAGTGTGTCATTTTGCAGCAATTAATGAGAATGAAAAGGAAATCAACGTCGTTATGAAGTGGCTCGCAGTAATCGCCACTGCGCTTTTGGCGCTGCTCGTTAATGCTAAGCCTCGAGGGTTTCGCGAATTGCCCCAAAATGTATCCCAAATTATTGGTTCCGATGTGATATTGCGGTGTTCGGCATATCCGTCTGGCACGGAGCACGATTTACACAGCCAATGGCGAAGCAACACCGGTGCTTTGCTCGGCTTCCGCGATGCCGGCACCCTGCCCGGCCATGACGGACGTTACAGTTACATCCGTGAGTCACCCGATGAGTTACACTTGAAGATTGAGCGCCTTGAGCTCGATGATGACGGCGTCTTCGAGTGCCAGATGGTCCGTCAAGAGGTGGGACCCCTTCGTGCCACCGCTGCGGTGAATGTTATCGGTGAGATTGACATGTTTTTGACTAGACCTGTCACTGATCTATCATGCTTTTGCAGTTGCTCCGACGGAAGTTACATTTGTTAACTACAAGGAGGGCACCGTACTCGAACTACAGGAGGATTCCGCACTCAATGTTACCTGCGTCAGTCCAAATGCCAAGCCCGCCCCCAAAATGTCTTGGTATTTGAACGGGAAAGTGGTCAGCAATCAAGTAAATTCATGGGACGAATACAATCCGAACAAGACTGTCGTCGCCTACACAACTGCGACACTGAGACCAACGTAGGGCATTTTACTAATGGGTTTACAATCAGCACAGTGAGGGGTCATTGACAAGTCATTTTTCAGCAAATCTGAGCATAATAAAGTGCTCACTTGCGAGTCGCTTCACAATGAAACCGGCACACGGCTGCGCACATCTGTCACCCTCCATGTGCTTTGTACGGTTTTTACACTTCGTTTTAGCGCATAGCTCACAGCTAATGTAAATGGGATAAGCATTTTGACAAATCTGTATTTCAGACTCCTCCGATAGACCCAAAATTGATGTCGTTGGTGGTGGAGAAAACATTAAAGCCGGCCAGAATGTTACACTTGTCTGCAGCGCTAAAGGTGGCAATCCGCCGCCGAATTTGTCTTGGTATTTAAATGATCGGCCCATCGGCACATTATACTCGTACGACTTTTCGAGTCAGGTTCGTCGTACTTTTTGTGTAGTCGAGCGTCAATCGAGTTAGGGCCTCAAGATGCGCAACTCAATTAGCCTCGTCGAGTCAGTCAGTCGAGCAATGACAACGGTCAAGCCCTATTGACGGCACCAAACAAATTGGGTGCTTCTGGCTCGCAGGAATCAATTGATGACTCTGTGCGCCCTGAGGGTCTTTAGCCAAATAGAGACAGCCGTATTTGACATGACCAAATTGAATCGTGCAACTTTAGATTACCCGCAATGAATACTCATTCGTCGTCGAGGGAAGCGATAACGGAGCCGTTTACGAATGCCGCTCCAGTAATCGACCCAACATCCCGGCATTGCGCAGAACTATTACCCTCAGTGTGAAATGTGAGAAAGCAAAGTTGCCCTCAAAGGGAAGAGTACTAATTTGAAATGAAAATCGGGTTACAGATCCGGCAGCCAATGTCTTCCTGTACGGAAATACGACAGTACGTCGCGGTGACCAATTGCAATTGAGTTGTGTTTCGGGGCCGTCGAATCCGCCGTCAGTGATATCCTGGACTGTGAATGACGCCCAGCTTCGGCCACAAGCTCAGAATGATAAAAGAATGGCAGCAGGGATTTCGACTGAATCCAACATTACAATCGATTATAACATGATTCTAAGCGGGCAAAAGGAAGTTGTCGCTACCTGTGTTGCAACAAATGAAGAAGGAAGTGCGTCGCAAAGACATGTAATTCGGGTTTTGATTCCACCGGAGCAGCCTTTCATCTACGGGGCAGAAAGCGGGCCAATGTTAGAAGGGGAAGTTTTAAACATCACGTGTGAATCGGCCGGCGGTAATCCAGCAGCTGAGCTATCGTGGTATCGCGGAATCGAAAAAGTATGTCTATTTTTTGTAAATCTAACAGTTTGACTTTATTTTTAACTCTCACTTTTGAAGAAACATTCAAAGCATAACCATAAACACAAATTGCGGTGGAAACAGGTATTTAGTTAGACGGTGTGGTGTGATTGTGTGTTGTGCGCACTTTAATGTAACAAATTACTGTAACTTTAACTTTCCAGCTCCGCGGAGGTGTCGCCAAAGTCACTGGAGAACTGTCTTCCAACACCATTGGCATCAAACTCGATCGATCTATGAACACGATGCCACTCCGCTGTGAAGCCCTTAATGGAGCCATTGACGAACCTTTAGTAGCTTTAAAGGCTATTAATGTGCTTTGTAAGTTTGTTTTAAGCCCTCTTTCACTACTTTTGGTTTACCGAACCGCTTTTCAGTCCCGCCAAGACGGCTAATCCTTCGGCAGCCCGAAAATGACCGTCGCCAGATGATCTCCGGCGAAGCTGCACGCCTAAGTTGCACAGTGCCATCGGCAAACCCTCCGGCTGAAGTAACTTGGCAGTTTGAGAAGAAGGGTTTAGAAACCCCGCGCTACACTGTGAGCTACAATAGAACTGAAAGAGCTACCGAATACAGTGCATGGGAGGTCAAGCAAGTGATCACCTTCACCGCCGATGAAAAGCTCGACGGCACTGCCGTCCAATGCATTGCTTCACATCCGCTTTGGAATGATGTAGTCGTTGCTGAGCATAAGTTATCCATTTTCTGTACGTTAACGTTGGCACATTATGCTCAAGTGTAAAAGTACCGGATTATCATAATTGAATTTTGTAGACCCGCCACGCGTCGAGACTCAAGGACCCATTTCCGTCGACATTGAAGAAGGGTCGTCGTTCCAGAAGAACCTCAGCATTGCGTCCAATCCACCGGTTTCCGCCTGGCGATGGCGCAAGAACGGCATCGGCTTTGATGGCACCATCGGATCGGTTTACGCCCGAGGCTCAATTATTGGCGGCAGATCGGTCGGTCCCGCGGACTCTGGCATTTACACTGTGCTGGCGAGTAATCTCTTTGGCACCGTTAATGTGTCGATGAAGTACGTTACGTTTTTGAATTGAATTTCGGGCAGATTTGTGGTCATTGAAAAGAAAGAATTTCACACCTCTGAATGAAAAAGGCAAAGCAATAATGAAAGTTATTTCTTTTCAGAGTCAACGTCCGGTACCCCGCACGGATTATCTACATAACATCGCCGGTTATTGCTAGCGTTGGCGAGGACGTCGTACTTGAGTGCGAAGCCGATGGCATGCCAAACACCAGTGGCATGGTCAAGTGGATGCGGCGCGATTCCGAGTTGAAGAGCGTTATTAGAGAGCAGAAGAGGGCCGTCCTTAGATTAAACGCTTCACATGAAACGAGCGGCGCTTATACATGTGTAGCTGACAATGGTGTCGGACCTGCTAACTACACCTCAGCTTACCTACTCGTTAAGAAAGCACCGCAAATCTTACGTAACCGAGGTCACGACCGGGCAGCTGGCCCCATCGGAGGTCGCGCCAAGGTGGTGTGCCATGCGGTCGGAGTTCCAGATGCATCCTTCCAATGGTCGATCGAGGGCGAAAATAATGTAATCCAGTACAACAGTACCAAGTACCTCGTCCATGAAACGCAGTTGGATTTCACTAATTTCGAAAGCACTCTGTGGATCATGGACTTGAATGAAATGGATTACTCGAGACGAGTACGTTGTCGAGTTTCGAACCAACTCGGACATGATTCGATTTACATCACCGTGAGCACCCCATCTGCTCCAGATGTACCCAGTAATCTTGAAGTGATTCGAGTTACGAATGATTCTGTAGCACTTGGATGGCAGCCTGGATTCGACGGTGGCGCCGATCAAGTCTTCGAATTGAGATTGCAAATGGAAGGTGACAAGCACACACATTCATTGAATTTCTCAAGATCGCAAGCGATAATCAACAACCTACAACCGGAAAAAGTCTACTTCGCACAGATTCGAGCCGTTAACGAACATCACAGATCATCGGAATTCTCACTTCCGGCGGTCGAAATCCGAACTTTGGATGAAATGGGTGCCGAAGTTGTTTCAACCTATTCGAGCAGTCCATTCTCAAGCACTACCATCTATGCAGCTGTTATTGTCATTGTTTTGTTGATTTTGGCTAACTGCTGTATAGTTTGTTTCATGCGGCAGCGAAAACGTCAAAAGAAACTTCATGAGAAGACGGAATACGCAAGAACAACGACTCTCATGAATACCGCTGATGGCAGTGTTCGGCCAGTTCAAACTTATGGGGCAGTAGGCACACCTTCAATGCGTCGGCGACCGGATTCGTCGAACACCAATCGTTCTGAATTGCTAAATGACCGGGCCAGTGAGGATGATCAGTCCGTTCGAACCATGATTGTGAGTCATTTAGACATTTTTAACTTTATAATAGGCCTATGGCTCTATTAAATTGATAAATATTCAATATTTCAACATTTCAGGAAGTAAGTCCAAACGGCTGCATGCAACGTTATGACCCCAACTGCATCGTTGACTATGAATTCAACCGTAAGTTATTTGTTGTTTATCCTGTGCAGGTGTTGAAAGCCTCGCACTTTTTCAATGTTTTGAAATATGTTTCAATGCTCCCACTTTCAGCCGAGCTCTATTCCTGCCTAAACCGCAACCTTCTCGACGCCCACGGTGTCACCTATGCTGCGATGCCGTATCCGGAGCCGCCTCGAGGCCACAATGGTGGTTACTCACCATTAGAACAACAGGAAGTGTTCACATATACCAATCGGCATCCTGATTTGATTGTCGGAGGTCCGAGTGGAATGTCGACCCTTCGACGAGGATCGTTGAACAACAATAATACCGGAACATTGCATCGACATGAATCACCTGCTCTTTCAACGTTCATTCCATCAGGGTCTGTTCGCACGACGACTGATCCTCACGCTCTTAACGGAGATCTCGTCTGATCCGCTGTCTTTGCTCACTCAGTTCTCTCGCCTGGATTAACACGTATCACTACGGGTCGCTTATTTGTTTATTTCTTTCGTGCCAGTTTTGGCCATAATAGCTCGCAATGTAGAATTTTTTTGTTGTATAACACTGTTATCTCTGTGCAGACCTCAAAATTTGTTGTGTCAATCATTTATAACAATCACACCAAATAAAAATTGAGATTAAATTAGTTAAGTTTCAAAATTAATTATTAAACCTTATACGCAATTTCATAAAAGTCAAAACAGTTCAACCCAATCAACGCAACAACTAATAACGAGAAAAATATTATACAAACCGTACGAATGACAATTTCATGTTGTTCTACCTTCAAGTTTTTGACCATTATCAGACCCAGTAAAATACCGCCCAAAAAACCGGCAAAATGCGCAACCTCTGGAGCGATGATAGCCATACTGTCATCACTGGCATAGATTAAGCGCATACTGACTTCGCTAATGTGGATTAGGATGTATGAACCATAAAAGACTAGTCTTAAATGGCGCAATGGCATTTGGGACCAATTCTGAAAACGGATTTCATTAAAAACGGATTTGTGTTTATGTTATGTTTGGCAAGCAAGACCTACCATAATAAGTTCTGCAATGTTGATAGCGAGAAGTGAGAAGACAGCTGCAGAAGCGCCTACAAGCTGGCCGTTCGGATACAGGATGTAATAGCTTGAGGAGCCGAAGACAGCACCGACCACGTAGATTATCCAGACGCGCCAATGGTCGACGACTTCACAAGGTACGCAGAAGAGTTGCATTAGGATGTTACCGGTTAAGTGGGTTAAACTAAAAAAAAAAAAAATTTAACATTTTCAAGATAAAATATTAGAATTTTGATAAACTCACTCAGCATGTACAAAAACATAAGAAAAATACCGATAAATCTGATGCCGCCACGGCCCGTGAAACTCAAATGCGTTCAGAATTTCGTCTGAAGGCCCATAAAGAGCAAAAATAACAACTTGAATAATACTAATAATAAATAAAAATATAGCAGGTGGACAGCACGAATAGGCCGCAAGGTAATCACGAACTTTGAGCTTTCTGTCTGCCGGAGTCGTCAAATCCCCCATGATAACCACAAATTTCTTCCAAAATGTGTCTTTTGTCGAAGGTGACGTCAACTGCAAACAAACCGTTAAAAAATTTGCAAGAAAAAAGGAAAGAACTAAGCAAGAATCACTAACCAGATCTTCAAATTGCGTCAAATCCATGTAGTCGTCCTTTGACATCCTGCTGATTTGGCGACTCAGAACCTGCTTCTGTCTTATACTCAATCGGGTTGGCCTATCATTGCGCAATAGCCCGTTGAGCTCTCTATTTGTAACAAGCTCATTATTACTAACATCTATCTAAAATGTAATTTTACAATAGAAAACATGTAGTAATGAGTAATAAGATGTGTCACTTACAACATGAAAAAGTTGGGAAAGTTCTTCAGTAGGGGTGGTGGGAGCCATCTTGTCCATATTGTAATTCAACAAATAAATGTATTGGCGATCGTGGATTGAACACGTTAAGACTCGAGAGAATTTGTCAAACAGATAAAACAACGAGTACTGGTCGGTTTTGCTGTCCCCTATGTGAGCTCAATGACACCCGCCTCCTGACAGTGGCAGTTTGACTTTGGGTTTAAGGCGTCAACTTTCGCTGCCAAATTATTTGTAAGCGGAAAAAGCGGGGGGAACGACCCTAACCCGTAAAGGGCAGTTTCCTGGACAAATCCGAGTTGCTGCTCTCTGCCCTGAGTGACTGGTCGTCCGTTGCATTGCATCGAAACTGATAGGGGATGGATAGTATAATACCTCCTTCCACCCCAGTGCGTCGAGTTGGGGTCGTCGTGATGAGCACAGCTGCATGCACATCACATCACACCTGTAGCACCTTATGCCCATTCGAGGCTTAACTCCCGTCGGCGCATGTTTACCCCGATTGTCAAGCATGAATCACATGCAAACAGTGTCGACTGACGCCCTCAACTGTGATAATAAGCACATTTGATGTCTCACCCCCGCAAATCCATTTTAAATTCTTTCCAGCTTTATTCTGTAAATAAACCGACATCATCAATCTATTCATTATCGCGAAAAATTTAAAGAATGACAAAGTGCAAAAATGTTCAAGTGTAAATCGGATTAGAGATTAAAGTAGAGATTGGAGTTAAGAAAGAAAACTCCCGTAACAATCAAATATTATTTTCACATGAGACTTATTATCAATCACCTAGTCAAAAGCCAGAACAACACGGATACCGGAATGTTCTGCGATGAAGGAGATCGGCGTAGAAGAGGACACCGGAAATATACGAAATGAACGCCAACCAATAAATCATAAATCAATAAAAAACATTTTAAGTGTATAAATGACTAGTCATAGACTGAAAATTTGTACAACTAAGCGAGGAAAAAACCGATCCCTAAGGGTTAAATGCGTCAGATTTCAATCAAAAGGTATACAGAATTGAATAACTTTGCGTGCTTTAGGGTTAAGGGTTAAGACAACGTACTGACTGAGATCATCAGGGTCACAGGGGTTAGTTAATTAGATAGATATAAATGCATTAATTGTTCGGCCGACGATTAATATGCATGTTGAAGTTGTTGTGGTCGAGATTTGCGCCGGCATCTGGAGGTGGCAAGGATGTCAAAATGTTCTGGACGGGTCCACCGAGTTGAGCTGCGTGGCAAACACATCGAGATTCCCTCAGTTTGAGGAGTTCAGTTAAGCGCTCTACCTCACGCCTTAATACGGTGTTTTGCGTCTGGAACTTACGCTAAATCAAATACCTTTGTATAAGAAAAGATGGAAATACGAGTGAAAAAGATACCGCGAAGGAGTTCTTGTCCTGTTCAAGGAGATTAACACGAGTGATCATCTCGTCGTGCTCTTCCTTCTTGCGCTTGCGATACCGCACGGCGGCAGCCTTGTTGCGCTCCAAAATGGTCTGGCGCCGCTCATCTGGTGGCATGTCAGATGTCGTCGAGCGACGACCTCGCCCGCCGCGTTGAGTTTGTCCATCAGTGCATCGCCTGGAAACTCGGTCAATTTGTAAGGAAAGTACGTAGGCATAGACACTAACGAGTGATATTTTCGGGTCGTTTTCGTAGGCTCTTCCGACTGCCTTGAGTTCGCAACGCTCGACACACTCGAACCATTCGAAAATGGAGATCCATCCGACTGATAAAACTGTTGGTGTCCGATTAAAGGATCTGTAGCTAACCGTTTGGTTGGCGGTCCCGAGATATCTGGTTTCACATCCTCCCAACTAGTGTCAATACTCAGCACACTGTCGGGTTGTTCGGTTCTAGAAAAAAATGAATGTTTTAATTCCTCGTAAATCCGGTGTATGACTATTGGCTTACTTCAAAACGATGGGCAAACCCGTGACTGAAGAAACCGGGGTGCTCGAGGCAGCATGTAGGGATGTCAGCGTGTTTGTGGCAGCTGAGATTTCAGGCGCAATTTGCGGATGCGACATCGGCGGCATCGACACCGGCGGAGGTTGTGCCGATGCACTTGAGGCAGGAGGTGGGGGAGGTTGTTGCAACGATGGAGGTGCCATCATCTTAGAGCTTGAGGCAGGCACTTGGAAGTTGAATCCATTGGCCTCCGGCATAGACGTCGATGGCACTATCGAGGGGGCTGTGTTCAGCTGAGAGGTTTGGGTTAGCATCGAATTCGCGGCGGACTGATTGTTCGCCGCGGCCAGAGCATTAGCCATTTGGTGATTCATGTTCATGTCGAGGACGGCATTCAACACATCGGCCGTACATGGCGTTCGATTGCCTTCCGTCGATGCGTTCATGAAACCACTTTCCCGGAGTTTCCTCGTCAAATCCAAATCGGCCGCCGTCAGAAGTCCAATGTTAGAGAAGATCGTCGGCGACTGAGACAGTTGCGACTGCAGTTTGAGCATCGAGATTCCGGCGCTCGACGGCATCGGTGGCGGTGCCATGTCGCCACCCGGTCCGGGATCATCTTGCGTTTGGCTGATGCGCCTGTTAGCCTCACGGAATTTGACATCAAACGGGTTGACGGCCAAACATTTCTGGATAATCTCGGCCGTTGAAGGTACATCTAAAAGAAACATTTATTCAATGCATCCATCGGATTAGTGTCAAAAACACATTTAATTTCCCTTTTTGCCTTTTTTCCTTTGTGCAACATACAAAATACTACATTGCTCGCCCCCAATTTCGCCCTTTGAACCACAAAATTTCGATTTCAACATTCAGCGAAACAGAATAACTAAACAACAATCAATGCAGACGCATTAACCGTTTTAATAATGTTGCTAAGCGCATGATAAAAACCATTTACATGTTAAACGAGTCTGCCAGATTTTGGAACCCGAATACGGAACAACTTTGACAGCAAAGTGAAACACAATACGTAAAATAGTCAGGCCTTTGACGGTCGTTTACGTCAGCAAAACCACGGTTACGAGTCCCCCCAACAAATCGTTTTACCCTTGCCCGGTGAACTCACGCGGGTCATTTGGAGTCGGAGTTAAAGTATTTAAAAACCAATCAAGCATTCTTCCACTCATTAGAGCGGCTATTTGGTGGTGGCGGACGAACTGATAAAAAGATATAAACTACTCAGCGGTTCGACAGTCTAGGCAGCTTTTGCATATCCAAGATTCCTGAAGCGAATGCAACATGACGTAAACAACTGGCCAATTAGGCAATAAACGCGAGCGGCACGGAATAAAGACAACGAATCAATACAGGACGGAAGCCATCAGGGGTAAGAAGTAAGAAAATGCAAAACTTTCGGAGTCGGTCACGAACGCTACTACCGCTACCACGAGGGGGCAGCCCAAACGAAAATGCCATGGGCACAAAGGTTACGAAATTGACCCCCGCTTTCGTAACTACATAGTAGCTTAGAAAGTGCAATGCATTGTGCGTTCGTGGACACGGAAAGAGCAGAGATCCCTTACCTCTGGCTCTGTGGAAAAGAAAAAAGAAAATGAAACAAATGGTTAACCGACAAGGGTGAAAAAAAACCACCAAAAGAAGAGTTAGATAGATACACACGTATTGGGTGATAACGCCTGAGCAACGCCTGCGTTGACAGCCCACTTCACTAAAACGACGTGCAAAAGCGTTGCGGTTAGGGGGGACAAGTTCAGGGAAACGCCGGGCAGGCAACACAAAATTAAGCCAGCTTGAGAGATAATTTATGTAAACCTTGCGCATGTAATTTCGGCACGATGCAAACACTTAGAGCTACAAGCGGCGCGCGGTCACGATGAAGCACTTTGGCAGGCATCCGTGTTTCACAAATGAAGCGCGGTGGTGACACAGCACGCATGAGAGAGACAGCTAACACTGCCACGCAAAAAATGGCACATTTGAAAGCAAGCAAAAAAATGCCCGTGGATTTTGCCCCCCTACTACTACAGCAAACCGCAATGGTGCCAAAAGAGAAAAAAAGAACATTAAACATGTGCTGTTCGTACGCCCATCCAGTGCATGGTACTCGACATGGCCAAATGAGGGGACCAACGCCGAAGCAGGGCACACGTAAGGACAGACAGCTCCTCGTCACGACGCCGTTGAAGCCGGCAACACGGACAAGATACGTCGTGGGGGCGCGTGGTCGCATCCAGAAAGACGGAGTAAGGAAAAGAGTGGGGAAGGTCGGAGCGACAGCTAGACTTTTGTGGGAAAAAACAGGATCGACGTAACCATGAAGGAGCAAAAAAAGGGTCGAGCAAGCCCCGGGGCCCTTTGGAGAGTGCATGACCTCCGTGTCAAAAGAAAGAAGTCGACGAAAAAGTATGCTCCAAACGAAGCGAACACCGACGCATCAGTCCAACTTCGAAAAGTAAAAGCGATCAACGACGTTGCACGGAGCTACGACCGTTCTGTTGTCGAACTCGTCCCGCCGTCAAGTCACATAACGTGTATACAAAAGCTCCGCCCTTTGTGTAGAGTGGTGAAGAAGTGGATAAGAGCATGGAAGTGACCCCGCTACCTGCTCTATCAGCGCCCCATCTTATGGTTTCACCCCCCTCCCGACACCCACCTGACGACGACAGAAAGTGCGGGTGAAACAGTGCCGCCGTCGGTGAGATTCCATTCATTAAAATTCGTGGCGTCTCAAGAGCTAGTAAGTCAGCAACGTTAACATCGTTGGACTAAAATGCGAACATTAATTAATTCTATCTAGAGAGTCGCTACAATGCACCGCTTACCGAACTGTCGGCCGAAGCCCCCGAGACCACATTCATTAGATGTGAATATTACGCACGCAGTCAGAATAGGCAAACTGTAACACAACCATTATAAAGATCAAACTGCCTGGCAGAATCAATAATACGCCGATCATTACGGCCGTTTTCGGAACTCGACGTATCAAACAGGCCATTATTTATTAAACCAAAATAGTCAAACAAGATAGAAAAAACTGGAAAAGGGCAAAAAAGCGTGTATCGCTGCAAGCATGTTCAACAGGAAGAAGAGAGATTAACAGCAGATCAGGGCTGAGATCGTCAACTTGCCCTTCAGGGGAATTACATTCCAACGTAATTCTGCTCCTCGTCGTTGGGAAGGCGAACATCATCGATCTTGAGAATCATACGCACCACCTAAAACCGACATTATGTCAACATCCTTCTTCATGGCTGTCATCAATCAAAAGCATACCTGCGTAGCCAGAGAGAACTGCTGTCGCTTAGCGTTAAGCGTCTCGATGACACCCTGTTCACGCATATCATTCGTGCCCAAGTTCATGCCATCGACACCGAGAGCCGAGTTGTTCGTTTCAATCTGGGCAGCCTTCAACTGGGTGACCGTATCAATGGGTGAGTAACCGGAATTCTGAGCCAAGGCCATCGGGATAGCATCGAGAGCGTCGGCGAAGGCACGGTAGGCATATTGCTCCAGACCAGCGATCTATAAAGGATAATAACATTAATTCTGTGTCCCCTCGTAGTACCTAACGCTCTTAATCAAGCCAAGTGTTCACTAATCCCTAAATCAGTAGAAAAAAGCGGCTTATGAACGAATCGGATTTCCGCTGGTGTCATAATGTTAAATAGAGCTAAAGGTAACTGCATAAAAACAGCCCCGGCGGCTATACGGCCCCAATTGATGCACCATGAAAATTCAAGAGTTGTCTCGTAAACTGGGGGGACTTTGTACCCAGGAAATAGAAACGTACAAATCAATGTCGCTTGTAATGCAAACGGGTTCGAGAAGGGAAACCACCCTCCCAGGTCTATGTTAGAATGAAACATAGACACCATTTATACACTCTTCAAAGGTGTCATTACCACCCCGAAGTAAAACTGTCACGAGTGACAAATTTAAGAGGGAAACAGCTATTAACAGGTGCTTTGTACCACCTACTTATTTGTAGTTTTAAACAAGTTGGCTTACCTTGTCAGCTTCCTTGGCAACGGCGATGGAGCAAGCAGTCTCGGCAGAGCCGCCGCCGTACACGATCTTATCATCGCGAACGAGGTTTCTGATAACGCACATGGCATCGTGGAGAGCGCGCTTCGTTTCATCGATGACCTGAAAAATAAAGGAGTCAAACGCGCAAACTCATTGCGACGGCGCTAAAGTGCTGCACGGGTATCCTCGAATTTGCGCTGACGTAGCGCGCCTCTCTTACTGGGGGCAAGACAACGCGAAAGTTTGTTACCGATGATCATTCGGTTAACAAGCTTTCATTTCTTTTCTTTTTTTCTGAGCAGCAATTCATCGGGAAAAAGCACAAGTTTCAACGGCTAACCAAGTGATGCGAAAAAGCCTGCGCAGGTTTAAAAAGTTGCTGTCAGTACGTCGGTCGCTCGTGCCCCTCGCGCACATGAGTAAATTGCATTGCGTGGAATAAAAAACCAATGTAAAGAAACGGGACCTTCAAACTACTACGTGGGCTGACTGACACGAAGGTAGTGGGGGTTCTACCAACGCCTGTCGGCCAAAATTGTTGAAGCAGGCTGGGCGCTAAGCAGGAGGGCAGAACAAACTCATCACGTTTTTCGAAATAAAAAACACACAAAAGCATTGTTCACAATGTACCACCGAGATGATAACATAGAGGTAACTTCGAATGCACTGAGAAATTGTTTTAAAACTTGTCTGGTGTGTAAAAATAGCGTGCTTGAGAGAAAGATGATGTTCGTTGACCAAAGTACAAATAGTCTCGGTCAAAACAGGAAAGAAGTGTTGAAAAGGACACCGATAATTTGCAAAAACATTGGGTAATTCAAGTACACAAGTGGTATGCGTGAACCTAGTAATCAAAACATGTGAGCGCGGGTGGTAGCGGGTAAATCACAAATTAGACAAAAATGAATGAAAAAACTTACGGTCTGGGTGGATCCACGGATGAAGATGGTGACGGCACGGTTGTTGGGGCAGTTTTCGATGCAGAGGTACTGGTCACGGCCGGTGCCGAACGTGAGTTCACGGACAACGCCAGCATGGCCCAACTTCTCGGCGTTCAACTCAGCAAAACGCGGAACAATGCGACCGTTGGTGGCAATAGCAATAAGCTCAATTTCAGGGCCGCCGACCCAACGAACAGCGGGAAGCTTATGTTGGTAAAGAAGATGGTTGGCTTCGTCGTCGAAGCCCCACTGGCAGATAGCGAGAGTGGCGCCGCTGTCTTTGACCTGCTTAATCATAGCCTCGAAAGTCTCACGTTCGTATTTGCGCAGGTTCTCGTAATCCTGTTCGCTGCCAATGTCCAGACGCACGGTGTTCTTGGGCTTCGGGGGCTCGAAGGGGCAGGTAAGGATGGCAATCTTGGCATCCTTGATTTCACGGGGCATCTGAGGGTGGGACATGGTCTTGTCGATGACAACACCCTTGATGAGCTTGGTCTCCTCGAGACGGCCGCCGGTCTTGCCGATGATTTTGACGAGATCGAAGTTAACGTCATGGAGATCGTTGTCTGCAACACTGAGGACGGAGTCGACGGCAATTTCAGCGAGGTGTTGGAGGTCCTTGTTGACGCTGAAGGGTATAACATTGGCCAAAATTCCAAAAAAATGTTTGAACAGTGACTCACATCTTGGATCCAAGCGACGTAACGGCCGACTTGATAAGCTCATCACGGCGGTCAATGGGGAACTTCTCCGAAATGCTGTTCAAAGTTTCAAGCGACTTCTTGCACGCAATCTCGTAACCATCGGCGATTTTGGTGGGGTGGATACCCTTGTTCAACAGCTGCTCGGCTTGCTCAAGCAACGCACCAGCGAGAACTGAAACAAAAGACATAAATTTCAACAAAACTTCAATAAAAAAGGATACTTACCAATAACACCAGTCGTTCCATCACCGACTTCATCGTCCTGGGCAGTGGAAAGCTCAACCATCAGCTTGGCAATGCGATGGTCGACGTCCATCGACTTCATGATGGTCGCACCGTCGTTGGTGATGGTGATCTCGCCATCGGCGTTGACCAGCATCTTGTCCAAACCACGGGGACCAAGGGACGTCTTCATGACATTTGCGACAGCACGGGCAGCGAGGATGTGATTCTGGAAGGGGATTCATTTAAAAACTGCATAAAAATATATATAAAAATCAAGTCATACCTTCAAGGCTTCAACACCGGTACAACGGTTCTGGTTCTGTTGCTCCTGGATGACCAAGAATGGCGCCCCAGTATCATCAAACATGAGATGGCCCATGGAATTCATGATTACGTTTGGGAGAGACACTGAAAATGAGGGAAGAAAGTGAGTGAGGGACACATGCGTTCGAGAAGGAGGAGAACAAAGACACGACCAAGTTCGGGTAAAAAACGGAAAATAAAGGTGGAAATTATATGAAACTGCTGGGGTATGCCGTGCCAGCGTCGGGGCTTGGTTTGAAAAGGTTCAGGAGAGATAAATATTCATGGATCGTCGAAAAGCATTGGACCAAATTAAACTAAAGTTCGAGAAGGCGAGGCGAACGAAATCCTCCGGCTGTCAGGGACCCTCTTCGTGGTGGGACCTGTTTTGTGCGTAAAACGGGCGTGCAGATGGGTGTCCCTTTGCACACTTTCCCCTTCCATTTCCTCACTCTTCTCTGCCTTTCATCATCACTTTATTGTTTGTGCATTAAAAAAATACATTGGCAAGGCATTACACTGCGTGATAGTACATATCTGGTTCGATTGGTTTACAAAAATATAGACGAAAACAAGAGAAAAGTGAAATCAAAATATCTGTTTGAAGTGCTTTTCACCGCCGGCTTGTTTCTCGATGTTTTCCAGTTTTGCAGGGTCAGAAGGTAGCCATTTCCCGTCGGACGATCAACATGTGCAAGACGGGATATTTTTTGATATATCGCACGGCTTTTTCGTGGGTTAGCATCGTGAAATCGTGGTCATTGACCTGGAATGCAAAACAAAAACTTCTGTAAACTTATTCGGATGGTTTTCATCGAAAAAACCGCGATAAGAAAGTCACCTGCAAAATCTTATCATGCTGTCTGAGGCCGGCTTTTTCAGCTGGCGAGTGCGGATCAATTTGGGTGATGTAAACGCCCTAAAATGCTCTTTCAAAGTTGCAAACTGGCTAGATGCAAAAACGGGGGACCGACCAAATCCGGATAAGCGTAGGGGGCCTTTGACGGGTCTTGATCAATGCCACCACCGACTTTGAATCCGACTCGATAGACTAGGTTGCCGGTGGCATCGAGGACTTGCTCTTTCTCCAAAACAACCGCAATGCTGAGGCATTCGAGCGGCTTTCCCGCTTCATGGCCGTAGGCAGAGGAGGAAGTAAACATTGCCACTGGCTGTGCGGGGTGAGAGTGACCTGCAAAGTGGGCTATTCAAAGGTCGGATATATCGAACATCCAGCGAGGTGTCAACACGCCCGATCGACATGGCTGGCTGGTTGTTGGCATCGATCGCCGCCGGCCGCGCAGAGTCATTTGCATCGAACCCGTTGATGGCGTCACTACGACTGGGCATGATACGTATCAGGAAAAGGTGTCAGTGACGTGACGACCTGATTCATCTTCCCGGCTCGTTATGAGGATTACGCATTATCGATGACGCACAATGTTGAAACGGCCGAGAACCGGGCCAATGATATCAAAATATAGTTTTTGAAGAAGGAAGTCTGCAAAGAGCAACAAAGAAGACCGAAACGGGGACGAGCCGTTTATTGCCCCAACCAAAGCGAGCCTCTCGTCCAAAGGTCGCCGCCGGCTAATCCCCATGCCCAGTGTTTGTTTTTATTCCATCTTAAGGGTGCGAAAAGGCTATCGTTTCCGCTTTGCCGGATAAACTGTGCTTTGATTAAGATCATTACATGGCTATGTGACATTCCCGCGGATGTTTCTCATCTTCTCACCGCCGTGAAAACACAATCGACGGCCAATGTAGACTTCCTGTTTACGTTTATATTTCAAATACCGCTGCTCATGTCATTCTCAAAACTTGTATAAAGGTCGCAGGCGACGAATCAAATACAAAAATAGCAATCACATTGGCAAAGGGGGCAAAGTGTTCATGACCGAAGGGAATGAAAACTGAGCGGACTTGTTTGGAAACATTGCGTATCTTACTCTTGCTTTTAGCTTTACATTTATGAGGTGCTGCTTTTAAGACTGTCATCAGCAGCTAATGGAGCATGAAAAAACTGTTTCTGAAGTAAATTTAGAAAAAACTTGGACAATTTCGTGTTTTGGTGACAGATTCGAATGCACCTCTCCTGGCGTGTATATTTTATATATCCATTTTGATGCAACACGTTCTTTAAGACACCTAAAAGCTGTTGGTAGAAAGAAAAGTATCGTGGAAATAGATTTCTGAAGAAAAAGCAAAAACTATTTTGAAAATTGTTCAAAACAGTGCCATAGCAAAATTTTTTTTTGGCTTTTCTGGTTCGAATATTTTATATATCCATTTTTATGCAAAACGTTATCACAAGCATTTGGAAGCTATAGGAAGTAAGAACGGCATGGTTGAAACCGATTCTAATAAGAAAATGGCAAAATCACTCTTGAAACTGATACTTGGAGAAAATTCAAATTTTGACTCTTCTGGCGTGCTTGTTTTACCCCGTATGAATACAAAAACGTTCTTTACAGCACTAGAAACTTTATGAAGGAAGCATGGCTGAATTTAAACTGATTATACTGAGAAAAAGTAAAAACCATAATCGAAAATTGTTCAGAACGGGGACTTGATGACATACTCAAATTTTACCCTTCCGACGTGAAAAATTTATATATTCATTCTAGCGTAAAACGTTCTCAAGAGCATCTGGAAGCTATAGGGGTAAATAACAACCTTATTGAAACTGATTTGGTTAAGAAAATGCAAAAAGCATATATCAAACTGTTCAAAACTATGACCTTGAATGAAATGCTAAAATTTCCTTATCTGGCTTGCTTATTTTATATATCCATTTTAATGGAAAACGTTTCACATAGCATCTGAATGCTCTAGGGGATGAGAACGGCATGATTAAAACTGAATCCGTTGAGAAAATGCAAGAAGTATTTCTGACTTTCTGCAAACGCAACTGGACGCACGTCGGACACGCATTATGCTCAAGCACGGTCCCGGCACGAAAAAGACTTTGTTCTCGCTCGCGCAAATCTTGCTGTACTTGCACAGTTTACAGACATTTCGTAGGCCTTGATCACATTTCACGTGTCTTACGCGCTTTCTTGCTCCATGTTCTTGTCACCAAAGTATCCCACTAATGTGTCAATCCATTTCAGATCATGGGTAAGAAGGGGAAGATCGGAAAACAGCGTAAAGATAAGTATTATTACTTGGCCAAGGAAGCGGGTATGTTTCTTTCTTTATTTTTTATATATTTTTTCTTAACTTGATCAATCTTTTCACAGGTCTCCGCTCTCGTGCCGCTTTCAAGTTGATCCAACTCAACAAGCGGTTCGAATTCCTTCAATCAGCCCGAGCTGTGGTCGATCTTTGTGCGGCTCCAGGAGGATGGATGCAAGTCGCTTCCCAGAACATGCCAGTGTCTTCGCTGGTCATTGGCGTTGATCTTGTTCCTATTCATCCTATCCCAAACTGCATTTGCCTTACCGGTGATATCACTCTTGAGAAGACCCGCCAGGCTATCAAGAAGGAGCTTCAAACTTGGGACGCCGATGTGGTCTTGCACGATGGTGCCCCAAACGTCGGTCTCAACTGGGGTCACGATGCCTTCCAACAGAATTGCCTCACCCTCTCGGCTTTGCGTCTTGCTACTACCATCCTAAGGAAAGGTGGCGTGTTTGTGACCAAGGTTTTCCGTTCCAATGATTACCTCGCTTTGGTCGCCGTCTTCCGGCAGCTCTTCAAGAAGGTCCATGTTTGGAAGCCGGCTGCTTCCCGTCTTGAGTCCGCTGAGATCTTTATCGTTTGCGAGCGTTACTTCAAGCCTGACAAGGTCAGCATGGAACTGCTTGACCCGAAATATGTGTTCAGTCAGTCCAGCAAGGTCGAAGAAGCCAAGATCAACCCGTAAGTTCGAATCTCTTTCTTTTTACATTTTTAATGTCAGTTTATCAATTTTAGGCAGCTTCTCTTCAAACAGCTCAAGAAAGACCGCAAGAAGAAGGCTGAAGGCTACGATGACGAGCTTGTCGTTTTTAAAAACTTCACATCTGACGAATTTGTCGACTCTTCTGAGCACTTGCTTGTTATCGCTCACGCCAGCCAGATTGAAATCACTCCAGAACACTTGCTTGACCCTCGCACAACCCCAGAAATCATTGAAATCTGCAAGGATATCAAGGTCGCTGGTCCTGGTGAGCTCCGTGCTTTGCTGAAGTGGCGTCGTGGGTTGCTTCAAGATCGCAACAATGCTGAAGCGTAAGTTGCCCTTTTTACTATTATCGTATCGGTTTTGATTGTCATATTTTTAGCAAGCACGCCCCCAAGGAAGAGGTTGTCGAACTCACTCCAGAAGAGAAGGAAGCCAAGGAAATCGCCGAGATTGACGAGATGATCGCCACTGCTGAGAAAGACGAGAAAGCCAAGCTGAAGAAGAAGCGTCGTCTCTTGCTTAAGAATAAGAAGCGCGATGAAACCCGCAAGAACCTCGGTATGGATGCCGATAAGGAGTCTCCCTGGGCATCTGAAGATCTCGAGCTCTTCTCCCTCAACAAGATCAAGCGTCAACTCGAGCGCCGTGAACTTCGTGCCGCTGCTGGTGTCGCCTACGCCCCGGAGGAAGAAGACGACGTTGATGACAACGCTTCTGCTCACTCTGATGAATTCGAGGAGTACGAGAACACCGACTACATCGAGGAGGCCGAGGAAGCTCTCGAAATCGCTGGCGCTAAGGATGATCTCACCGAAAACGATCGCAACCTGAACCGTGTCAACGACTGGTTTGCTGATGAATCTGTTGCTGGAATCATTGGCGAGGAAGATGACTCTGACGACGACGATGTCAACGTCATTGAGAAGCATATGGCTCGCACCGTCGGCAAGAAGTTGCACAGCAACACTGTTACTTTCGAAGACCGTAAGGCTGACAAAAAGAAGAAGCAGGATGCTTTGGACGCCGACTTCGATGCTAAACCCGATGGTGCTGCTGCTTCCAAGGATAGGCGTGTCAGTTTCGCTGATGGCATTCAAGTTGAGTATATTTCAAAACTTGATGCCGCTGCTGCAAACTCCCCTGCCGCCCCTAGCGCTAAAGTCGCCAAAAAGAGTGCCATCAAATCAGCTGCCGACTCTGACGATGAAGATACAGCTGAAGAATCAGTTGACACCTCTGATGACGAAGAAGAGGCCTTCAAAACCGAGAAAGTGGTCACCCGCGAAGACGAGGAAGTCGACACCCATGATGCCCGTGCTGCCAAGCGCAAGAGCAATGAAAAGCTGACCGGCACGCCGAAGAAGCAGAAGCTGTCGTCTACCGAGCTAGCCATGGGCGAACAGTTGATCTACTCATCCAAGACTCGTCGCGCTTTGGAAGACAGCGGATGGAACCGTTTCACCAGCAATGACACCGGACTTCCTGACTGGTTCGTTGAAGACGAAAAGAAGCATTGCCAGCCCGTCATTCCCGTTTCACGTGAACGCGTCAAGGCTTACGATGAGCGCAACAAGGATCACAATGTCAAGACCGTCAAGAAGGCCGTCGAAGCCAAGCTGCGTAAGAAGCGCCGTGAGATGCGTCGTCAAACCAAGGCCAAGAAGAAGGCTGAGGGTATCATGGACAATGAAAACCTTGAGCACGGCGAGAAGATTCGTGAGTTGAAGAAGTACGTTGTTTTATCTTTATTTTTTATTGACTGATCTGCAACCGTTTTTCTTTCTTTCCAGGGCATACAGCAAGGCTAACATCAAGGAGAAGAAGAAGGTCACCTACCAGCGAGTCACCAAGGGCAAGAAGGGCAACATGACTCGTCCCCGCGGTCAATACAAACTCGTCGATTCACGTCTGAAGAAGGATAAGCGCAATGCCAAGATCAACGCCAAGCGCAACCCTAAGGGCAAAGCTCGCAAAAGTCATTCGCGTCACTAAGTTGTTTTCTGGTCTCAAAGGCCTTTTGTATTACTAAGTTGTTGTTTTTGTTGATTTTTGTTTGCGTGTTTTACAATAAATTTATTTTAATTCTAAAAATTGTTGAACAAACGGTGTACGTGCCATTTTGAAGGATTTGAATGGCAATCGTGCCGTCTGAAATAGGACCTGGATGGCATCCGTGCCGTTTTGAATACCCAGACGCCGAGACTGGAGGGCCCCTCGGAAACGGGTATAAAAGGGGCGCCCGATGGAGGCCTCTGCCCATTCCGTCCATTCTGCGACGGTGCTGTCCGGTCGCCGTCACACTCCGTTCCGTCCGGCACGATGACCGAAGGCAAGGAAACTGTCATCGAGATCCCCATGGAGGAGGGCGAGCCTCTGGGCGCCACGCCGAACGACAAGCTCATCATCATCAAGGTCCAGGCGGGTACGCTTGCCGACGGTAAGCTCAAGGTAGGTCTCAATGATGAGGTACTCACTTCATGCTTCAGAGGCCAGTTTACAGATGGGCGACCAGATCGTGAAGCTCAATGGCACCCAGGTCCGCGATACCAACCACTTCTTCCAACTTCTGCGTTTCGCTCCCCCCAGCGCCCGTCTGACGATCATCCGCGATGAGAAGAAGGCCGAGGAACTCGAAGCCAAGGTACACATCCCGGTCGAGCGTGCCAAGTACATCCAACGTCGTGATGGCTTCGTCTACAACATGGTCAAGATCGAGTGGAAGGCTGGTGGCCCCAAGCTTGGTCTGGGCATCAAGCATTACCAGAACCGTGTCCTGGTCTCTCGCTGTGATCCCGGATCCCTGGCTGCCCAGCACCTCGCCATCGGTGACCACATCATCGATATCGACAGCCAGCCCGTCACAGACAAGGATGTCGCCCGTGGCTTCCTTCTCAAGTCCCTCCAAGCCCAGGGCTTTGTCACCTGCGTCGTCGAGCGCCCGGAATCGATGGAAGCCAAGCACTGGACCCAGCAAGCTCTCACCGTATCAGCTGCCCAGCCGCCTTCAGTCGCCATGAACTCGGATGTCCGTGAGATCGCTGCACGTGAACGTGCTAAGCTGAAGGAGCGTAATGCTCAGGTTTGTTTTTCACGTTTTTCACGTTCTCTGAGACATAACTGAATTTGAATTTTCAGCCCAAGAGCAAGGGCATCCTCGGCCGCACGACCAAAGTCAACCGTGTCACCATCAACGACAAGATCGGCGAGCACGTCATCGCCTCCGACAACGAGGGCAAGAATCTTCGCTCTGTCCGGAAGTAAATTCACCTTATTTCTTGCACTGATTTAGTACCCAATGTGTGAAGAATGAAGTATTCATTTATGTGATGTGTAATGCATTAGTTTCTTTCTGTGGCTTAAGCGAGAACCCCTAAAGTGGAACATTATCCTTCTTTTTTCTGCTAATGACTGCCACGTAAGGTCCCTTTGTAGTCAAATCCTCCAAATAAAAAATCCGTTTTTCATTCGATGCATTTGCATGAGCCATTTATGAGAGGATCCTACTTAAGCTGTCCCACCGTGGGTGTAAATTTAATTGCTTTTGCCATGATTCACGCGGCTATAACAATCAAGCATGTCTAGCCCCTCTACAGTCATCTCCTAATTGAAATTGACTTTGGATTAATTTATTAAGCTTCAAACATTTTTATTCCGTTTACAAATGTGTACACGTAGCAAGCTCAAATGACCTCGTATCCGGTTTGCCGTACGGACACGTGTGTTGTCGCCTGACCGGGAGGGCAACAAACAATAAATACAAGCGATTAAACAAAGCTTTACATCAAAGCCGATCAAACAAGTAAGTCAACAATGTTTATATGGACCACTTCACAGCCAGTGCTTCTGGGGCCCAAGTTGGTCGAGGGCGCAGCAGCTCGAGTTGCGAACGAGCGTCGGCATCGGACTTGTCGCCCGATACGACACTGTATTGGCTCGTTCTCGCAGCAAATGACCATTTTCTTCCAAACGTTGGCGAAAGCTGATGCTAAGCTGTCGCGAGGAGTTCGTCTTCGACATGAGGCTCTTCTCATAGACGAATGTCGTCAGGTAAAATGCATTGAACGCAAACTGCAAAAATTAAATTGGTTATTATATTAAGACCTGATAAGACAGAACGGCACTGTGCTTATGTTAAGCTCATTGCATTTTTCTGCTGATTAGCTAATCCATGCCAAAACATAGTACATACCTGTGTGTAATAAAGAATCTGGCTTAATTGCAGCAAGCCATAAGGAACACCGAGTTTCATAATGTCCTGGCCACTGGCAACCAAGATACGGATAAGGTTTTCAGGGGCGTTGAAGCACAGACACGACACGGTAATTACTACGAAACGGCGAATTAGCTTCTTCTGAAAAAATATGTGATTAACAAACATCCGTTTGTAACTTCAACTTGGGGCCTGCGTATTACTTGGTACAAAATTGACTTACCTTCTCCCCACACGGGCGGTTGATGACAATTTGTAGCATTGGATCACCAAATGTTTTGGTAATGCTGCAAAACAAAACAGAGATGTCCATGTAGAGAATTAATAAGGCTGGGGTTACAAAGGAAATGACCACATGAAAGCCCCAATAGACTCGGCTTGACATCTGCAAAGAAGTGTAGGTTTAGATTTTAAACATCAGTTCGTGCAAAAATTTCATTCTAATGCGACATAGATATGAATGAATACAATAGATTGAAAAGAATGTAGCCAAATGATGTGTTCGAGAAACTTACAGTTGTCGTTATTTCACATGTGTACACCCCACCAGATACGGATATTAACAAATACGCATTCTCAATCATGGCACCGACGAAAGCTGCGCTTAGAGCAAGATACGGAAGACGCCATAATGTGGTGTATTGGAGCGGTCTTTGGGTAGCAATGAATCTCAAAGCTGACATGAAGAACCAACACCACATGGATTGGGTATAGGCGGTGTGGCTTGCGAACATCATGATCTGGAATTTTGGGAGGTAAGTAAGATAAGCGCGAGGATTTGGGGAGTATTCACCTTGCAGAGGGCATCATAGACGATCTCTGGTAGACTGTCACTGGCGATGGTGATAACAGAATGCATCAACAAGGCTAATAGAGCTACGAAATTGGCGCTAGCCATGAAGCAGAGGCAGATTCCGATGCCGTTTCGGAACTGAAAAGGTTGAATTTCAACTTTGAAAACGGAAAATTTGATATTAAGACGTACCTGTTCAGGATCGCGTCTATGCAATCGTTTAGTGCGATACAAAACATAAACATTCATCCCACTTCCAATACAAATAATAATACCATACCAAATACAAACAGCCAATTTAACATTATCAAAAGTAACTTCGTCCTCATCATCTGCAACTACAACATGGGCAGTGCTGTTAGAAAGCACTGGCGATAGTAAACTGAATGCACTGCTTCGAGGATACATGATAAAAGGTTGAAGCAATAATATGACGACGAAAACTATGTAAAAATTAAATGAAATATGTAGGATAAATCCTTCACGACTTAAGACCACAGCTGCCTTCGGGGCAACTACTTCCTATAAGAGCTACTTCGCCTGAGGTCCGCGCGGATTAGCTTCAAAAAGGGGTTGGCTGCTTACTTCTTTGCCGTCGAAAAAACCGAGAATGACACCTTTTGTAAGGTCTTCTTTGGCGGCTCTGTGAAGATAGGGATATCTTTCGAGGACGAGTTAGTCGTTTTTTCTGTCCGTTTTAACCGCTTACCTTTTGTTAGCAGTGTTCCTCGTTTCCTTTTATAATGGGATGCTTATAAGATGTTTATTAGTTTATCTTGTAATATTCACATTCACGTCGACCCGGTAAGGTGTTGACGCAGTGGGCAAAGCTTTCCAAACAAGTGTGACATACTAACTCTAGCTCGGGTAAACATCTTGAGCTAATCCTTGACCAATGATGTACTTGCTTGAGGCCAAAATTGGATTGTTGAGGATTTGACGTTGTCAATTAGCTGTTTACGTAGCGTATTTGATACGCTCTTTGTGTTTAAAACTTGTCTTAATCCTGTGATTACTAGAATTCGTTCCGTTTTGTGTTATGTGAAACCAAACATACTCAATGTTGGAAATACAATGCTGTCAACCTTTGCCTTATCAATTATCATCAACAAATTCTTATAAAATGTATTACTATCCCTTACAAAGCAAAAAAAACAAAATGACCATACAAAAAACTACTACAAATTACAAAAGCGTTGCAAAAATGAAAACAATTCAGAACGTTAGGAGCAAGCTATCACCGATCGCAAGCTGGCAGCCGCAAACAAATCTTGGCTGTGATTGGTGTGGTTTGTGAGTTAATATCGTTATTACAATATTTCATAATATCGAAATCGAAGAAGGAAGTAAGAAAAACAATAATTCGTGGAGATAGAGAGGAGTGGTGCGATAATGGAAGTAAAGCTTATTTTTCCAAAGTAAGTTAAAAGTTAATAAGGATAAGGTCGTACAAAATGAAGAAAGTGCAAAGGGCAGAGGACACACGTCCATCTGATAAGATGAAAAGAACAACATGAGAAAATACAAAAGTGGAGATGGAAACAACTGGACTGTGGCGGCATTCCACCAGACTGACGACTGACTAAGATGAGAGATACGACATAAAAGGTCAAGCCTAAGGTAAAAACCTCGAAGTTGCAGGGTTAAAACATTGGGCAGCAGCAAAAGTTCCACACTCTGCGTCCATTGCGATGATGGATCGACACCTGTTTGACATGACAAGCAGCATGCCACATAATTTTAAGAAATCATGACAAGTGCCAATGAATGGAGAGAAGAGAGGATGAAAGTATTGAAGGACGGAGGCTGTATGCTCTAAAAAAAGTGATGCGTCATTCACGTTTGTGCAAATGTTATTTTTGCCCCCGCTAATAGGCAAAAAACTCGAAACAAACACATACCTTTCAAAACTTAGTGAAATTTGAAAAGGAGGACACCGCAAACAGGCGCCAGGACAGCGAGGAATCCATGGATGAGACCCGGAGCGGCACAACTGAAAAGAAATATAAGCGTTAAAAAGATTAAGTGATTTGTTTTTCTTTTCTCACGTTTGTCCCGGCTTGCATTTACGGTTACACACGTCACCCTTCCAGCCTTCGACACAGACGCACCTGAAAAATGATAGCGATTAGCTCTTGTCGTTCGCCTTGGAGGCGTCATTAATCTTACCGGTTGTCCTTCAACTCGCCGTTCTTGCACTTGGTGATAGTACCACAGGTATCGCCAGCAAAGCCATCGGCACATTCGCAATGATCGCCGGCATTGCGCCAGCGGTGTTCGAATTCTGAAAGACAATCACATTAGTTTTAAGTGTAAGAAACCACGTTTTCGCTAATGAGGGGGAAACAATTGAGGGGGAGGTTGTTTCATGGGAATGTTGTTCAATTACAAAATATAACTTTTTCAAAAACTCACCCTTAGGGGCATTGCGCCAGCACGCAAGACGTTCACACCAGTCACCGTCCCAATGACCATTGCAACGGCATTCAATGCGGGAAGATCCGACGGAAAGGACACCGTCATTCTTGCAGCTATTCGGGGCACAGCTGAAAAGGGTCACATTGAAAAAATTGGTGATCATATCGTTTTCTCGGAAATAAAAATCCTCTTAGCCGACAGCTAGCGATAAAAAATGACAGATGGAGTTTGCCTTTTTTCATCCCTCGTTATAAAGATGAAGAAGCATCTGTTATAAATACTGTCATAGATAACTATGTGAATGTCGTCAGTCACTTTTACAAATGACAGTGAGAAAAAAGTGTACTCGAAAATAACTTTTTTTCCATTCAATATCAGAAAGACAAGGAGGGAAAAACCCGCCAAGGCGATGAGATGACATGGGAGAGGGGAAAGGAGATTATAAATTGGCTCTTCCGGCAACAGGAAATAACTTACACGCGGTCCCGGATAGTGTGTCCAGTGGGGCAGCCTTCAAACTCGTTACACAGGGGTCCCCGCCACTTGGTTTTGCAAGTGCATTTGCCATCGACGATTTCGGCGTTCACTGAAAAATGCAAATTTATCGTCGGCTCAATCAGTAGCAATTAAGTGCCAAAACGCGAGCAGATGTGTTTGGGATCCAGGCGGATTGCGCGTTAATCGCTCAATCTTGGCTTCGCTTGGATCCATGACAACGGCACTGGGTGCGCAAGATTGGCAACATTAGCCGAGGCCGCAAACGGCTTAAGACAAAAGCCTCTTCAAAACTGACCTCGGAGATTCTTGCATTTGAACTCTTCGTAATCGTCGTCTTCCTTATTGCTGTCACCGGCTTCGGCGAGGTATCGGGAGCACTTTTCGAGGCCAACATTACGGTTATTTTCGATTTCGATGATGCCATAACCTGCAAAAGGATAGAGTGATCAGGGGCCCGTATTCATTTGCTTAGTATCGGATAACAAGCCGAGAAGGCATAAGAGGATGGACCCTAGGCACTTACCATGCTCGGGCGGGTTTTCGCAGGATTTGGGAATGTCGGCGATGGGGATGAGTTCACTGTAGCTCTGATCAGTATGTTTGTGTCGCTGTTGCGCGAGGACAACAACTACCGGCAGCAAAGTGAAAAGAAGTAACTTGAGCATTTTCTGAAAAGAGGCATTCAAAGTTAGCGTTTCTTTCTCCTTCGGTCACCAACAATAGCCCCGACAATGATGGCATTTGGCCGGGGCAACTCGACGTCCGTCTAAGATGTCGATGTCGGCCACCCCTAGCCTAACATTCAAAAACACGCAGTACACGCCTAAATAACAACAAACAAACAGGAAGCCCGGCTGATGTGAACTGCTGTCTTTTAGCTTGAGGACAGCGGGTTGACAACAGCCAGCCTGGCATCGGACTTAAAAAGGGAAAAGTCGACAAGTCATAAGAATGAACCAGCCAACGGCCTTCTAAAACATGGATGGACTACCCTGAGGGAGTCGAAAAACGGTTCTGACACATCCCAAACGGCACCACACTTGCTGTCCCCAAAAACAACTGCTACACTATGCTTCAAGTGGCAGCTCGTTTTTGAAGCATGAATGTCGCAGACATCTGCTTAAATAAAAACAACAAAAAATTGTCAGTGATGGCTGAAGATTGAGTACCAGTAAAAGTGTGGATGCAATCGAAAAGGCCCCCAATATAACCCCCCAGTAAACAAAAAAATTGAGGCAAGAAAAAGGCGGTATCACTCTCGGTCCGCTTTATATGCAATTCAATTTATCACTTGGGAAGGAAAAGCCGAACGCCTATCACTATAGACAAATAAAAAGTTTTCCCTGGAAAAGGAAGACCGTTGTTTGTCGCAGTACATGGTCCATGCATGGACGTGGTGACTTCGACATCGCGCCAGTCGCTAGACAACATACATTTCGAGCGTCGTGCCTTATTTCTGCTTTGAAAAAAAGCTACTGCTTTTGACGAAAAGTCGTAATGCCGTTGAGCGACAATTTGTGGCATCCGGATTCGAACTACCAATATTACCCTCCTCGGGTTCGCGGGCGAGGGAAAAAACCCCGTTAAAAGAAATTGCGTAAAAAACGTAACCAAAATTGATACTGCCTGTAGCGGGGTCTAGAGAAGCCGGACGACGACAGTCGACACATTGCGCTGACTGCCTCATAAAGCTTGGTCGTGGTATAAAAAATGAGTGCAAAGATAAACAAGGTTGTTATAGAGACATGGCCCAAAATTTGCTCAAACCTCAGGTAGCATTGGACATCGGCCTCCCCTGAGTAACCTACTCAAGCTATGCCGAGGAGGAGCTTGGCAAACGTTGCAGTCTCCGCCTATAGAGAGGAGCGCCCCGGGCTGGTGTACTCCTAGGTCGCACGCTCACTCTCGGGGCTTAGAGACGAAAACGAGAAGCACTCTCGGCTACCACGGACAACGACGACAAGCCCGGTGGTTGCCAAAAAGGTAGCTTGTCTCGAGCGACTGTCCATCCACGTCTCCTCCCGTGAAAGGCCCCTTAGCTGCGACGTGTACAAGCTCGGCAGGGGGAGCCGCACTCCGCCCTCGCGCGTGTCGCGCACCTACTGAGGTATGTAAGCAGCGGAAACGGCCGTCGGCAAGCAGCTTAAGCTTGGGACCAACCGCTGCGGTCTGTCGCCTGCCGCTGACGTTTCAATCCAACCGCAACCCAAATACGTCGGCAATGGCAGGGCAGGGCAGGTTTTTTGGAGGAGTAGAGACGAACTTCGACGGAATCTCAAACATAAAGGACTCCCTCCTCGCTTGACTACCGGAAACTGAATGAAGCACACGCATTACGATCGATCGCGAGGAAAATGAAATTGACACGCTATGATTGACAAGACGACTCGAGGGCATGTCGCCGTCAAGTATGTAATTCGTAGATATCGGACCTGCCGGAAAGAAGGGGTGGGGTGCAGCCGCCAATACGGGTGTCACGTCAACCCATCATCGAACAGGTAACGAGACTCGTTTACGCTCCGCGCAATGTCCGTTCTGCCTTTTGAACACGGTCGAATAAACTAGCGCATCCGCCTATGTATCGGGCTGACGGATCTTCGGGTAGTGAGTGGTGCCCTTCAATCACCTTTCGGCCAATTTACCTCAAAAACGGTAGGAGATTGCAACAACAATCAAGCGAAATGCGCGAAACACCGGGAGAAGGCAAGAAAGTATTTCGTAAATAACACACACAGACGTAAACAAGCAAAGAAACAAACAAAGAGCAGTTTTGGCGCCAAAATTGTTGTTCTGTCTGCGGATATTTCGAACCAAAACGAAACGCGAGTGTGGACGGAAATTGGCGGAGGAGATTCAATTTTTGAATGGCGGGCTGTGAATCTTTGGTGGCACGAGCGACATCAGCCCGGTTGGCAACGAACTCATTGCCCTAGCGTTAGCTGTTGTTAACTGCACAGGCTTCCCAAAAAGCATACCAAAGAGCTTCGAACAACACTCAGCGATGGCATAGCCACAGTGCCACGGGCAAAAAAGGAGCAAATACGAAAACGCCTATGGATAACGTGACTCACCAATTGAGAGGTTGTTTGTGTGCGTCCGGGCAGTGCAATTCATGCGAGTCTCGGGCCAAAAGCGGCTACTACGCTGGATAAGGCCAGGGGCGCGCGTCCGCGTGTTGCCAAAACAGTGCTTTAGGCAAAAAAATGAAAAAAAGAAGAAACGCACTACTACGGAGAAGCGGACGGCGTATGCCAAAAAAGGAAGGAAACGAGTCGGATGAAGTGAGTGCCGTCGCGGCACATGCACTACTCCGAAGGACTAAACCGTGAAGAGACAGCGTTAAGAAGTTAGGCCCAATAGCGTCGTCGTCGCTGTCGCTACAGGGCAACCCGACTTCTGCGACAAGCACTACTACAGGGCAACGGCATCTGCTTGTTGTCCTTCTCGTTGTGCCCTCCCTCATGGGGTAAAAAAAGAAACAAACTGTCCACAGGAAAGAGGTCGACGCCCTATTTCCTGAGGGCAACGAAAAGCGCATTCAAAGAGCTTCCTTACGCTTGCTTGATTCGTTTCAATTTTTCTGGACCCTCGCCAAAGTTAAAGCAACCGTCACAGAATGATGAAAAAAAGAAAGCGGTAACGGCAACTTCGCCACTTGTCAGAAGGCCACGCTAGTGGAGGACATCCCACCCATCACGGAAAAAATGGTGTCATGACGGTCGTTTCGTGGGGTTACAACAGCAAATGAAACTTCTTTTCCATGGTTTCATTTTCATTGTCAGCGCCTGTCAACCCTTTTTTCCCACACAGGTCTGTCTACATCAACATTCTAATGTTTGAAAGAAGCCGCCGAGATTGCAATTAAACTTTATGGATAAACAGGATAACGCGAGAAACAAATGGAAAGAATAATGTTGTGCATAAGACTGTCATTTAGGGGCACAAATTGCGCCTTTTATGAGTATTTCCGCATTCGGCGCATCAAAAGGTTATGCGTATCATCCCTCAACGCCCAATAAACAAAGGCATGTGTTTCAATGGTTTTAATGCGGCGTTTTGCGCGAGGGTTCACGCAGTAAATCGGAGTCTTTGGCCTTTCATTCCATCTCCTTTAAAGAAAACGCTAAGAAAGTCTATGCAGAAAAATAGTACGAAAAGCCGCCAAAACAGAAACAACAAAACATATGGAGCCAGTCTGACTTTTTTGGCAGTCTGCCCAAATGGCAGTTCCGTTAATAGCATCCTTGAATTTAACAATGCCTACACCGCTTGGCTTAACTGCTAGTGGCAATGAATATTATATACTTGGCTTGGCTTTGGGACGAGAAGAAGCAAAACAATTACATGTACCGTCGAAGACATAATGGGCAAGATGGTTGTCGTTGTTTCCACCCATTTCATTTCCTTGTGAAAACAGGCCTAAATTGATTCGTCGAGTGTGCATGGAATTGTCTCGTCTCCTGCCGATGTTCGTGACAGAGACAAAGCTTGGGACGTTTGCCGCGCAGCGATGGCGTCTGATAATTGCCATAGGGGAAATAGGGGTGGGTGGTCCCGTTCCGGCGACGGCTACTCCCGTGGTACGAACATAGAAAGTGAATGATGACACGAAAATGATCCATCTATCTATCCACGTCGAGGTTACCCTTTGCCTTCATCTCGCGAGAATATGAAATGAAACGGAACTGTCTGCGTGTACAAATACGGTGTGGGCTCTCCCGGTGATGGGCCTCGGCTACCGGTACTTGTCTCGCAAGTCAAACGTCGTAGGGGTCATTGCGCGACACAAAAGCAAGACCTATTCACGCTATTTTGAGAGAAGAGGAAGCCTTGAAGCTGACACGCTAGGACGCTGAGATGGGCCCTAGCCGATGCGCCATCGAACCCGACTGCAAAAACTGAGTATTTGCCTTTCCGGGGAGCTCGTCCCAATCCGGCCATTACGTCGCATCGCACGCGTCGTCATCGACGTCGTCGATTTCCGCAACATTTCACGAGTGGCCCCTCGGTTCGCACTCACTTGAATCAGTCACTGTTCAATGGCGTACTAAATCTGCTGTTCAAAGGGGTGGAGGTGGAGAGGTGTGCCTGTCGCAATGAAATTTTGTGTATTCTTTTAACTACTCTTGACGTGTAAAAGGCCAGTTTAAAAAGTCCATCTTTCCTTCTAGACGCTCACATGCATTTGTTCCCACGTTCAGACTAACATGTTAAAAGTTTCAAGGTCGGAAAAGCCCCATTTTGTAGAAGAAAGAGGCTCCCGACCGACTGAACGTCTTGTCAGTTCGAATAAATCTAAACAGTGGTGACAGTTTTAAGATCAATAAATCTTCTTAAGGTCAGATTTTATCCTCCCAGGTAGCTGGATTCCGTATTGACTTCAGATTCAATCGTTCAATTCGACAGAAAACAACATTTGCAACAAAATTTTTAGCCGGATTAGTGCGTGCCGGCATCAGTGGTTTGTCCGAACGACGAGATTTATGAAAAAATGTAATTCTCAAAACGTATAAATCACTGTGCACCGCCTATTCGGCGTTAAAATCCGAACATACACAGACAGCTTATGTCATGGAAAACTCACCTGAATTGAAATAAATGGACGTAAGCCATGGGGACAAATCGTTCATGAGTTGTTTAAAACAAACATGTAAACATTTGAAACACGTTGCAAACAATTGTCGTACCCTGTGGTAATACCCGTAGAATGTAGATTACAGCTGCTTAGATTTGCATTCGCGGCTTATCTCAGATGTTCCTTCATCTTAAAATAGAACAAATGTGAATTGTAGTAATAGTATTGGTTGGTGTACACGTAAATGGTAAAACCAATAAATAGTACACAAGTGCAGGGTTATCAAAGAAAATAATTTAAAAAGGGTTTATACCAGATAAGAATTGACAACTAATGCAATTAGAACATTTTAAATTTTTTAGAAACACAAACAAACAAACGTTCGATACGCCTTTCATGAGTTTCAATCAATGGTAAGATTAAAAAAGCTTGCAAAGGTCAAAAAACTAATTCTGCGTCTTTTGTCCAACAAAAGGCATGTTGTTGGTAAATGCTAAAAAATAAATGTCAGCGATATTTTTTTGATTAAACTTGCGCGCACTAGTAACAAAACTGAATAAAAAAAATTTAGTTTGTAATTGTGTCAAATCACTTGGTTTAAGCTTAATGAACTGGCATTATCGCATGTTCTCGGTTAAGAAACCACTAAAATTACGACATATTTGCTGGTAACTTGTTCACTTTTGCTCTAATCACATTGACAATGACATTTTCAAGTACAGCGTTATCTGGCGGTTTAGAATTTTATGTTCAATGCGTCGTAGCATCAGTTCTTTATACTAATAAGGACCAAAAACACCGAAAATTCGCTAAGAATCCCACTTTTTAGCTGGCAACTATACTAACTGTTGATCCAATCACAATTTAAGTTACGTTTTTAAAATCCACGTGTTCTTGCAGTTCGGAATCACCCGCTCAAAGTGGTCTAGCTCAAAATTTTTGCACTTACCAGAACCTGATTTTGGCAAAAGTCACCTATAATCGGTTCTGGTAATTGGCTAAATCATTAACTAGTAATCCCAGTGCAGTTCTAAAGGTATTTTTGAATTTCACGTGTCCTAGAAGTGTCAAATCACTCGGTGTAAGCTTAATGAACTAACATTAGCGCATGTTTCAGGTTAAAAAACCACTAAAATTACGACAAATTCGCTGATAACTTGCTCACTTTTGCTCTAATCACATTGACAATGACATTTTTGGATTCAGCGTGTTCTGGCGGATCAGAAATACGTGTTTCATGCGTGATTGCATCTGTTCTTTTCACTAATGAGGACCAAAAACACCGAAAATTCGCTAAGAATCCCACTTTTTAGCTGGCAACTATACTAACTGTTGATCCAATCACCATTTGAGTTACGTTTTTGAAATCTACGTGTTCTCGCGGTTCGGAATCACCCGCTCAAAGTGGTCTAGCTCAAAAATTTTGCACTTACCAGAATCTGATTTTGGCAAAAGTCACCTATAATCGGTTCTGGTAAGTGGCTAACTCACAAACTAGTAATCCCAGTGCAGTTCTAAAGGTATTTTTGAATTTCACGTGTCCTAGAAGTGTCAAATCAGTTGGTTTAAGCTTAATGAACTAGCATTAGCGCATGTTCCAGGTTAAAAAACCACCACAGTTACGACATATTCGCTGATAACTTGCTAACAACTGATCCTATACCATTTACAAACACATTTTTGAGTTCAGCGTTATCTGGCTGTTTAGAATTTTATGTTTAACGCGTCGTAGCATCAGTTCTTTACACTAATATGGACCAAAACCGAAAATTCGCTAAGAATCCCACTTTTAAGCTGGCAACTATACTAACTATTGATCCAATCACCATTTGAGTTACGTTTTTGAAATCTACGTGTTCTCGCGGTTCGGAATCACCCGCTCAAAGTGGTCTAGCTCAAAAATTTTGCACTTACCAGAATCTGATTTTGGCAAAAGTCACCTATAATCGGTTCTGGTAAGTGGCTAACTCACAAACTAGTAATCCCAGTGCAGTTCTAAAGGTATTTTTGAATTTCACGTGTCCTAGAAGTGTCAAATCAGTTGGTTTAAACTTAATGAACTAGCATTAGCGCATGTTCCAGGTTAAAAAACCACCACAGTTACGACATATTCGCTGATAACTTGCTAACAACTGATCCTATACCATTTACAAACACATTTTTGAGTTCAGCGTTATCTGGCTGTTTAGAATTTTATGTTTAACGCGTCGTAGCATCAGTTCTTTACACTAATATGGACCAAAACCGAAAATTCGCTAAGAATCCCACTTTTAAGCTGGCAACTATACTAACTATTGATCCAATCACCATTTGAGTTACGTTTTTGAAATCTACGTGTTCTCGCGGTTCGGAATCACCCGCTCAAAGTGGTCTAGCTCAAAAATTTTGCACTTACCAGAATCTGATTTTGGCAAAAGTCACCTATAATCGGTTCTGGTAAGTGGCTAACTCACAAACTAGTAATCCCAGTGCAGTTCTAAAGGTATTTTTGAATTTCACGTGTCCTAGAAGTGTCAAATCAGTTGGTTTAAGCTTAATGAACTAGCATTAGCGCATGTTCCAGGTTAAAAAACCACCACAGTTACGACATATTCGCTGATAACTTGCTAACAACTGATCCTATACCATTTACAAACACATTTTTGAGTTCAGCGTTATCTGGCTGTTTAGAATTTTATGTTTAACGCGTCGTAGCATCAGTTCTTTACACTAATATGGACCAAAACCGAAAATTCGCTAAGAATCCCACTTTTAAGCTGGCAACTATACTAACTATTGATCCAATCACCATTTGAGTTACGTTTTTGAAATCTACGTGTTCTCGCGGTTCGGAATCACCCGCTCAAAGTGGTCTAGCTCAAAAATTTTGCACTTACCAGAATCTGATTTTGGCAAAAGTCACCTATAATCGGTTCTGGTAAGTGGCTAACTCACAAACTAGTAATCCCAGTGCAGTTCTAAAGGTATTTTTGAATTTCACGTGTCCTAGAAGTGTCAAATCACTCGGTGTAAGCCTAATGAACTAGCATTAGCGCATGTTTCAGGTTAAAAAACCACTAAAATTACGACAAATTCGCTGATAACTTGCTCACTTTTGCTCTAATCACGTTTTAGTATACATTTTTGGATTCAGCGTGTTCTGGCGGATCAGAAATACATGTTTCATGCGTGATTGCATCTGTTCTTTTCACTAATGAGGACCAAAAACACCGAAAATTCGCTAAGAATCCCACTTTTTAGCTGGCAACTATACTAACTGTTGATCCAATCACCATTTGAGTTACGTTTTTGAAATCTACGTGTTCTCGCGGTTCGGAATCACCCGCTGAAAGTGGTCTAGCTCAAAAATTTTGCACTTACCAGAATCTGATTTTGGCAAAAGTCACCTATAATCGGTTCTGGTAAGTGGCTAACTCACAAACTAGTAATCCCAGTGCAGTTCTAAAGGTATTTTTGAATTTCACGTGTCCTAGAAGTGTCAAATCACTCGGTGTAAGCTTAATGAACTAGCATTAGCGCATGTTTCAGGTTAAAAAACCACTAAAATTACGACAAATTCGCTGATAACTTGCTCACTTTTGCTCTAATCACGTTTTAGTATACATTTTTGGATTCAGCGTGTTCTGGCGGATCAGAAATACATGTTTCATGCGTGATTGCATCTGTTCTTTTCACTAATGAGGACCAAAAACACCGAAAATTCGCTAAGAATCCCACTTTTTAGCTGGCAACTATACTAACTGTTGATCCAATCACCATTTGAGTTACGTTTTTGAAATCTACGTGTTCTCGCGGTTCGGAATCACCCGCTCAAAGTGGTCTAGCTCAAAAATTTTGCACTTACCAGAATCTGATTTTGGCAAAAGTCACCTATAATCGGTTCTGGTAAGTGGCTAACTCACAAACTAGTAATCCCAGTGCAGTTCTAAAGGTATTTTTGAATTTCACGTGTCCTAGAAGTGTCAAATCACTCGGTTTAAGCTTAATGAACTAGCATTAGCGCATGTTCCAGGTTAAAAAACCACCACAGTTACGACATATTCGCTGATAACTTGCTAACAACTGATCCTATACCATTTACAAACACATTTTTGAGTTCAGCGTTATCTGGCTGTTTAGAATTTTATGTTTAACGCGTCGTAGCATCAGTTCTTTACACTAATATGGACCAAAACCGAAAATTCGCTAAGAATCCCACTTTTAAGCTGGCAACTATACTAACTATTGATCCAATCACCATTTGAGTTACGTTTTTGAAATCTACGTGTTCTCGCGGTTCGGAATCACCCGCTCAAAGTGGTCTAGCTCAAAAATTTTGCACTTACCAGAATCTGATTTTGGCAAAAGTCACCTATAATCGGTTCTGGTAAGTGGCTAACTCACAAACTAGTAATCCTAGTGCAGTTCTAAAGGTATTTTTGAATTTCACGTGTCCTAGAAGTGTCAAATCACTTGGTGTAAGCTTAATGAACTAGCATTAGCGCATGTTTCAGGTTAAAAAACCACTAAAATTACGACAAATTCGCTGATAACTTGCTCACTTTTGCTCTAATCACGTTTTAGTATACATTTTTGGATTCAGCGTGTTCTGGCGGATCAGAAATACATGTTTCATGCGTGATTGCATCTGTTCTTTTCACTAATGAGGACCAAAAACACCGAAAATTCGCTAAGAATCCCACTTTTTAGCTGGCAACTATACTAACTGTTGATCCAATCACCATTTGAGTTACGTTTTTGAAATCTACGTGTTCTCGCGGTTAGGAATCACCCGCTCAGAGTGGTCTAGCTCAAAAATTTTGCACTTACCAGAATCTGATTTTGGCAAAAGTCACCTATAATCGGTTCTGGTAAGTGGCTAACTCACAAACTAGTAATCCCAGTGCAGTTCTAAAGGTATTTTTGAATTTCACGTGTCCTAGAAGTGTCAAATCAGTTGGTTTAAGCTTAATGAACTAGCATTAGCGCATGTTCCAGGTTAAAAAACCACCACAGTTACGACATATTCGCTGATAACTTGCTAACAACTGATCCTATACCATTTACAAACACATTTTTGAGTTCAGCGTTATCTGGCTGTTTAGAGTTTTATGTTTAACGCGTCGTAGCATCAGTTCTTTACACTAATATGGACCAAAACCGAAAATTCGCTAATAATCCCACTTTTAAGCTGGCAACTATACTAACTATTGATCCAATCACCATTTGAGTTACGTTTTTGATATCTACGTGTTCTCGCGGTTCGGAATCACCCGCTCAAAGTGGTCTAGCTCAAAAATTTTGCACTTACCAGAATCTGATTTTGGCAAAAGTCACCTATAATCGGTTCTGGTAAGTGGCTAACTCACAAACTAGTAATCCTAGTGCAGTTCTAAAGGTATTTTTGAATTTCATGTGTCCTAGAAGTGTCAAATCACTCGGTTTAAGCTTAATGAACTAGCATTAGCGCATGTTCCAGGTTAAAAAACCACCACAGTTACGACATATTCGCTGATAACTTGCTAACAACTGATCCTATACCATTTACAAACACATTTTTGAGTTCAGCGTTATCTGGCTGTTTAGAATTTTATGTTTAACGCGTCGTAGCATCAGTTCTTTACACTAATATGGACCAAAACCGAAAATTCGCTAAGAATCCCACTTTTAAGCTGGCAACTATACTAACTATTGATCCAATCACCATTTGAGTTACGTTTTTGATATCTACGTGTTCTCGCGGTTCGGAATCACCCGCTCAAAGTGGTCTAGCTCAAAAATTTTGCACTTACCAGAATCTGATTTTGGCAAAAGTCACCTATAATCGGTTCTGGTAAGTGGCTAACTCACAAACTAGTAATCCTAGTGCAGTTCTAAGGTATTTTTGAATTTCACGTGTCCTAGAAGTGTCAAATCACTCGGTGTAAGCTTAATGAACTAGCATTAGCGCATGTTTCAGGTTAAAAAACCACTAAAATTACGACAAATTCGCTGATAACTTGCTCACTTTTGCTCTAATCACGTTTTAGTATACATTTTTGGATTCAGCGTGTTCTGGCGGATCAGAAATACATGTTTCACGCGTGATTGCATTTGTTCTTTTCACTAATGAGGACCAAAAACACCGAAAATTCGCTAAGAATCCCACTTTTTAGCTGGCAACTATACTAACTGTTGATCCAATCACCATTTGAGTTACGTTTTTGAAATCTACGTGTTCTCGCGGTTCGGAATCACCCGCTGAAAGTGGTCTAGCTCAAAAATTTTGCACTTACCAGAATCTGATTTTGGCAAAAGTCACCTATAATCGGTTCTGGTAAGTGGCTAACTCACAAACTAGTAATCCCAGTGCAGTTCTAAAGGTATTTTTGAATTTCACGTGTCCTAGAAGTGTCAAATCACTCGGTGTAAGCTTAATGAACTAGCATTAGCGCATGTTTCAGGTTAAAAAACCACTAAAATTACGACAAATTCGCTGATAACTTGCTCACTTTTGCTCTAATCACGTTTTAGTATACATTTTTGGATTCAGCGTGTTCTGGCGGATCAGAAATACATGTTTCATGCGTGATTGCATCTGTTCTTTTCACTAATGAGGACCAAAAACACCGAAAATTCGCTAAGAATCCCACTTTTTAGCTGGCAACTATACTAACTGTTGATCCAATCACCATTTGAGTTACGTTTTTGAAATCTACGTGTTCTCGCGGTTCGGAATCACCCGCTCAAAGTGGTCTAGCTCAAAAATTTTGCACTTACCAGAATCTGATTTTGGCAAAAGTCACCTATAATCGGTTCTGGTAAGTGGCTAACTCACAAACTAGTAATCCCAGTGCAGTTCTAAAGGTATTTTTGAAATTCACGTGTCCTAGAAGTGTCAAATCACTCGGTTTAAGCTTAATGAACTAGCATTAGCGCATGTTCCAGGTTAAAAAACCACCACAGTTACGACATATTCGCTGATAACTTGCTAACAACTGATCCTATACCATTTACAAACACATTTTTGAGTTCAGCGTTATCTGGCTGTTTAGAATTTTATGTTTAACGCGTCGTAGCATCAGTTCTTTACACTAATATGGACCAAAACCGAAAATTCGCTAAGAATCCCACTTTTAAGCTGGCAACTATACTAACTATTGATCCAATCACCATTTGAGTTACGTTTTTGAAATCTACGTGTTCTCGCGGTTCGGAATCACCCGCTCAAAGTGGTCTAGCTCAAAAATTTTGCACTTACCAGAATCTGATTTTGGCAAAAGTCACCTATAATCGGTTCTGGTAAGTGGCTAACTCACAAACTAGTAATCCTAGTGCAGTTCTAAAGGTATTTTTGAATTTCACGTGTCCTAGAAGTGTCAAATCACTTGGTGTAAGCTTAATGAACTAGCATTAGCGCATGTTTCAGGTTAAAAAACCACTAAAATTACGACAAATTCGCTGATAACTTGCTCACTTTTGCTCTAATCACGTTTTAGTATACATTTTTGGATTCAGCGTGTTCTGGCGGATCAGAAATACATGTTTCATGCGTGATTGCATCTGTTCTTTTCACTAATGAGGACCAAAAACACCGAAAATTCGCTAAGAATCCCACTTTTTAGCTGGCAACTATACTAACTGTTGATCCAATCACCATTTGAGTTACGTTTTTGAAATCTACGTGTTCTCGCGGTTAGGAATCACCCGCTCAGAGTGGTCTAGCTCAAAAATTTTGCACTTACCAGAATCTGATTTTGGCAAAAGTCACCTATAATCGGTTCTGGTAAGTGGCTAACTCACAAACTAGTAATCCCAGTGCAGTTCTAAAGGTATTTTTGAATTTCACGTGTCCTAGAAGTGTCAAATCAGTTGGTTTAAGCTTAATGAACTAGCATTAGCGCATGTTCCAGGTTAAAAAACCACCACAGTTACGACATATTCGCTGATAACTTGCTAACAACTGATCCTATACCATTTACAAACACATTTTTGAGTTCAGCGTTATCTGGCTGTTTAGAGTTTTATGTTTAACGCGTCGTAGCATCAGTTCTTTACACTAATATGGACCAAAACCGAAAATTCGCTAATAATCCCACTTTTAAGCTGGCAACTATACTAACTATTGATCCAATCACCATTTGAGTTACGTTTTTGATATCTACGTGTTCTCGCGGTTCGGAATCACCCGCTCAAAGTGGTCTAGCTCAAAAATTTTGCACTTACCAGAATCTGATTTTGGCAAAAGTCACCTATAATCGGTTCTGGTAAGTGGCTAACTCACAAACTAGTAATCCTAGTGCAGTTCTAAAGGTATTTTTGAATTTCATGTGTCCTAGAAGTGTCAAATCACTCGGTTTAAGCTTAATGAACTAGCATTAGCGCATGTTCCAGGTTAAAAAACCACCACAGTTACGACATATTCGCTGATAACTTGCTAACAACTGATCCTATACCATTTACAAACACATTTTTGAGTTCAGCGTTATCTGGCTGTTTAGAATTTTATGTTTAACGCGTCGTAGCATCAGTTCTTTACACTAATATGGACCAAAACCGAAAATTCGCTAAGAATCCCACTTTTAAGCTGGCAACTATACTAACTATTGATCCAATCACCATTTGAGTTACGTTTTTGATATCTACGTGTTCTCGCGGTTCGGAATCACCCGCTCAAAGTGGTCTAGCTCAAAAATTTTGCACTTACCAGAATCTGATTTTGGCAAAAGTCACCTATAATCGGTTCTGGTAAGTGGCTAACTCACAAACTAGTAATCCTAGTGCAGTTCTAAGGTATTTTTGAATTTCACGTGTCCTAGAAGTGTCAAATCACTCGGTGTAAGCTTAATGAACTAGCATTAGCGCATGTTTCAGGTTAAAAAACCACTAAAATTACGACAAATTCGCTGATAACTTGCTCACTTTTGCTCTAATCACGTTTTAGTATACATTTTTGGATTCAGCGTGTTCTGGCGGATCAGAAATACATGTTTCACGCGTGATTGCATTTGTTCTTTTCACTAATGAGGACCAAAAACACCGAAAATTCGCTAAGAATCCCACTTTTTAGCTGGCAACTATACTAACTGTTGATCCAATCACCATTTGAGTTACGTTTTTGAAATCTACGTGTTCTCGCGGTTCGGAATCACCCGCTCAGAGTGGTCTAGCTCAAAAATTTTGCACTTACCAGAATCTGATTTTGGCAAAAGTCACCTATAATCGGTTCTGGTAAGTGGCTAACTCACAAACTAGTAATCCTAGTGCAGTTCTAAAGGTATTTTTGAATTTCACGTGTCCTAGAAGTGTCAAATCAGTTGGTTTAAGCTTAATGAACTAGCATTAGCGCATGTTCCAGGTTAAAAAACTACCACAGTTACGACATATTCGCTGATAACTTGCTAACAACTGATCCTATACCATTTACAAACACATTTTTGAGTTCAGCGTTATCTGGCTGTTTAGAATTTTATGTTTAACGCGTCGTAGCATCAGTTCTTTACACTAATATGGACCAAAACCGAAAATTCGCTAATAATCCCCCTTTTAAGCTGGCAACTATACTAACTATTGATCCAATCACCATTTGAGTTACGTTTTTGATATCTACGTGTTCTCGCGGTTCGGAATCACCCGCTCAAAGTGGTCTAGCTCAAAAATTTTGCACTTACCAGAATCTGATTTTGGCAAAAGTCACCTATAATCGGTTCTGGTAAGTGGCTAACTCACAAACTAGTAATCCTAGTGCAGTTCTAAAGGTATTTTTGAATGTCAAATCACTCGGTGTAAGCTTAATGAACTAGCATTATCGCATGTTCCAGGTTAAAAAACCACTAACTTACTATACGACATTTTCGCTGGTAACTTGCTCACTTTTGCTCTAATCACGTTTTAGTATACATTTTTGAATTCAGCGTGTTTTGTCAGATCAGAAACTTTTTTATAATGCGTTGTAGCATCAGATTCTTACACCTTCCAGAGCCAAAAATATAAGTTCAGATTTTGATACATTTTTTTTACCATAATTATTTTATTTGTTTTTCTAAACATGATGGTGTTAACTTTTTTACATCGTTATGAAAATAATTTTTGCTTTGCATCAAATTTTTAAACTAAATGTTAGACGTTCTTCAGTGCAACTGTTTTTTCTTCACATAAAAGCGGCCCGTGGCATTTTTTTTGCTTGTGAACTGTTTTTAACTATGGTTTCCATGGCGGAGTAAGAGCGATCTCGGTTGACTGATTAGAAAAGGTTGTTCCGGGAGCTTTTTGTTCTGCTTCCCTCACTTTGACAAAATCCGCTGGTGACACACCGTTTGATCGGCTTGATGACGGACGTTTGGTTCCACCGACACCAATACAACAACCATTGCAACAGAAGCGTCGACGTATTTTTTTGAGAGGTTCGCGGCCTGCTTGTCCGCAAGACGCAATGTGGAGCATCTGTAACGTTAATAGTTAATCATCTTTGCATTTAATTTTTTTAAATCAAAGTAGGTAACAAGATACTAACCTGCCAGCGGAACATCGGAATGCACAATATTGTGACGATGAAATCAACAAAGGGCCAGATAAGTGCAAAAATGTCCACGATTTCCAAGAACAACTTTAACAAGTCCATCATACTGCCACCACCACCCCCGCTACCGCTGGAGTTCATGATTTGCATAAGGAGATCGGCTGGAATCATTTCAAAAATCAGTGCCGCGAAGTTTGACATAATCCAGAGAGCCATTGCATAATCATTTGGTGGACATCGGACGATTGTCCCGATGAGAAGGTAGATAAAGTACAGTATCATGTTAAGGGTGTCCCACATTTGCTGAAATTTGTAAATTGTAAAACGAAAATGCAATGACTAATTTACCGGCACGATTTCACTTGTAGCATTGCAGCAGTATTGGCATGAGTATACAAACCATTTAATCAAACAACAAAGAGTCAGAATAAAGGAAATAAAAAGAAAAACATAGTTGATTACGCTAATGATAACATGGTACATGCGGAAGTCCGTGAAAGCAGTGACATCGACAACTGGCTGGAAAAAAATGATTTAGGTTTTGTTTTGTGTACTGTAGCTTACTTGAGCGGTGTAAATGACGAGAACAAACAAGTCGAGAACGAAAAAGAGTGGAATCCATACGTAAAACCGCATCAGAGGCCACTTTTTGACAGATGGAACGAAGTGGATAAGGAAAGTTGCGGGGGTTACGAACACCATGCCTGAAATAGTTTGATGACAAATGTAAATTTGTACAGTACGAAACAAACCAAGATAGAATGTTGACAAGGTCAAACGTTTTAGGTCAATACACTTTTGGAACATGAAGTCATCTTTGAGAAAATTGGCCATAGGTGATATTGCCAAACAATTGTTCATCATTAAACATGACATTGACCCCAAACAGCCCACATTCAAAACATGCCATCGAAGTGGGACATCTTCCATAAATCTACCGAACACTACCATCAGAACTAATGAAACTGACGCGAAAAATCCTAGAACAGACAACACAAACGCCTGGAGATTTGTAGTACTAGTATCATCACCTATAGAAGTATTAGTAAATGCCGAAAAGTCCATCTCTTAACAATTTCTTACGTTTGACGCGTATGTGACTGTCGTCAGAAGTATTACTAAACGCGGATGGAGGTGTTGCTGTGGTCACCACAACCAAAAATAGGACAAAAACAGCAATCGCCCTCATCGAATTATCCTAAAAACTTAACTTAATAATAAGGTGTCGGTTTAAATGTCGTACTATTAAATAAAACGTAACCACGCTTTAACTTAGTTATAACACAAAATGATCGAAACGAAATGACGAAACCACCTGTTAAGTAAAAGACCCTTACTAACAAATTCAATTAAATGGAATACGGTTAGTCCCACCAGTCACGCCTCCACGACTGCAAATTTAAACATGTTATACCAGAATTGCATTTGTTTTACTGTATTTTTAGCGTGTAGACAAAGTTTTACAACAGACATAAACAGGATTGAAACAACAAATAAAAAGTAACGAGTTGTTTTTTCACAAGTGTGAAGGAAAAGTAGGTTCCTCATTAAGTCTTGTCCAGCCCTCTTTGCAAACATTTGATAATACATATTATCATACAATTATGAGTTTGTGATATATAATTTAACTTTTCATACGGTTTTTGATGGTCTGCGGTAAAGGTACCACTTTAAATTGAGGACGTTTTGCTTGTCAAAACAAAAACTTTAGAACTGTTAATTGCTACATAACAAAACACAATAAGTTAATACGTTTTTATTTGACGTCGAACAAAACTTTTTTATATTATGAAATTTAACAATTTCTTACGTTTAATAATATTAAGGATTAAGTTATAATAGTTACCATGATTCAACTTGTTTACATTGCAAACTCTAAAACAAACCCATAAAAATTTCCACTACTTTTTGGATTTCACCCGTTTCACTTGGTTTAAATGTCTGTGAGCTTCGCGGGTAACTTCAATTTGTTCACGCGAACGGCCTAAAACTGTTTTGTACCAGTTTGACGTGGTGGACGACATCTGAAACAACAACTATTTTCAAATGCGTACAAAAGGCGGAAAACATACAAGTTTTAGTTTGCGGAACTCTGTCATATCGACGTTTTCGACAGCGTCCTCATTGAAAGAAATGTTATCATACTGATCCAGTAAGAAGTGTATTTCGTCTGCTATATCTTTCTGGTTTGTGCGTGTTTTTGATACTGTTGAAGAGGATGGTGGCGCTGACTCGGCAACTGTCGATGATGCTCTTGAAAGGTCAGGCTTTTGCGGGTCATCGAGCACTGTAGCCTCGGGGTGGGTAAGTGATGCTGACGAACACGGCTTTTCAGACGTACAAGGCTGGAAAGAGCAAGAGTTCTTGAAGCTGTACAAAAAATAACTGTTTAGAAAGCACCTGTACTTCGGCATCACCATCATTATTGGAGTGTGGACAGACAGGTGTTTCGGGGACAACCGGTGTTTTATCAGGCACGGGACTGTCATTAGACGGCACATCGTATCCAGGTGAAGTCGCTACCCTGGAAAGTGTGCTATACATGCATTTGTTTAAATGTTGATAAGCGGTAAATGTTTACCAGCTGTCGCAATCCATCGAGTTTTCAGTTTCAGTGTTCAGATGATAGTTGTCAAATGAGTCATACTGAAAAGGGACTTTGTCAAGTTGTTGTTGGACAACATTTGTTCTTTGTCTTATAATAAATTGAATTATTGAAGGAATGTAAATGCTAAAGTATTACACAATTAAGATGTGAATGAATGAATGAACACATACGTCACTATGCGTACAAAAGCAATAAAATTATGCTAACATGATCAAAAAATGGACGTAAAACATACCATATCGCCAGAGAAGTACGTAGATTCATCAAATGTGGAGGAACACCAATTACTTGAATCTAAAGTAGAATTCAAAGTAGAATTCAGATCCATTGATGAAATTCCACTATCATCCAAGTTCGTTAAAGTAACCCCTGGTGAGCTTGTTTGCGCGAACCGTTGCGCATGAATGGTCGAAACCGGGCTATTAGGTGAATCATCAATGTCTTTGACCTCTTTGCTTGGCGTAATTGACAGGGTCTCACCATGTTGGAAGCGGTATTCTAAATAAACACGATAAGTGAAAATACAACAATGCCGGAACGCAATAACATTCCCCGAGACCCAAAACATACCTGTGCCGGCGACTGCGTTTGCGTATTTCTCGCTAAGCGGCGTCGTGCTTTGAGAAATTCGGAACCGCCGAAGCGGAGATGGACATTCATCAAACATATTTTCACCAGGAATGTTGCTACTTCGAGCAGGTCGTTTTGGGGTAACGGGCGTTCGGGGTAATGCTATCATGGCACGTTTCGGTGGAGTTGTATAGATGCCTCCATTTTGGAGGGCATATCGTAGACGTTTTCGTTCGGGAGTCTCCAGGATCAGCTGTGTCCGGGGCCAGAGGACGGTCGTGGCGGTACCAGCTGAGGGATTGCACTGGGTCGACAGCGCCGCGGCCGAATCGCACTCCTTCATCACGGGAGTGCTCGGCCGCGATGTTGTCATGCTATTCGGAGAATTGATAAGATAGCTGTAATCAGATGGTCAATGTTTTTGCGGGAAAACAATGTGGACTGGCGGAGGTGTAAAGACTCGCACGATGGATGTATGTATTCTATTGTCGGTAATGTCTTTCAAAACAATCGATTCCAAAGGAGGGGAAAGGTTTCGCCTTCATAGAGACCAGATCTGATCGCATAGGAAAGCAGAGGGTACTACGAGTTCGCCATTAATGGACGTAGACCGAGGGAAGGTGGTTCCTCACCACCGAGTTACTAACGAAGAGGAAGGGGAAGTGGGCGCCAGTCGTGGCACACGGCAATTACTACCTTCGAGGAAGAGGGCGGAAGAGGCGGACGAAGAAGCAAGCCATGTGGCCCGATATGAGGCGAACACTGCCTCAGCACGCGACTTTGATCCGCGCATGTGCCGATGGCGCTGCCAGTTGCAGATGGCTGGCCTTGCGCGGAAGGGGACAGATGCGGATAGGCTGGTGTGATGGACGGGGTCTGCATCAGAGCTGTGACCTCCGGAGCCTGGACGGAGCCTCCGGCTCCGGATCCGGAGCCATTTTGACCATTTCGGAGGCTCCGCTCCGGATCCTCCCTCCGGAGCCAAATTTTCGGAGCCTCCGATCCGAGTCCTAGGACTCGGATCCGGAGCCTAATTTTTCGGTTCCTGTTCCAAGCCTTTTCAGTGAAAGTTTGCCCTTTGCGCGGCCAAATTGTGTGCGCGGAGGGCATGGCGCGTCACTCCATTGCGATAACATTGCCTAACTTGGCCCAAAAAGTGCTTTGCGCAAAAAAAGTTTGTCAAAAGAACGTTGACCGACTTGAATTTAGCAGTTTTGCACCAATTTTGCACAATTTTGGGGTAAAAAAAGACCCGGATCCGAAAAAACGGAGCCTCCGGCTCCGGATCCGGAGCCAATTTCAAAATTTCGAAGGCTCCGCTCCGGATCCTCCCTCCGGAGCCGTATTTTCGGATCCTCCGCTCCGGAGCCTCCGGATCCGGGTCCTAAAACTCGGATCTTGGCTCCGGATCCGGGTCCCAAAAGCTCCGGAGCTCCCAGCTCTGGTCTGCATAACCAGGGCCAGAAAGCGCAACAAAGAAATAGCAAATCCCCCGAGACAGTCGTCGATCGTGCATCATTTAGCTCGATCCTGCGCCAATTCCAAATTGCCGGTCCCGATCGAGAGTCTGCATCGCGAAGGGAAAAGGTTAATCTGCGCAGGCTATGGTACTTCATCTCCGCGGCATTACTTACAAACACAAAGGGTAGCCCACGCAATAGGGATCTCGTATATCAGAATGACTAAGGAGTAAGTTTCAAGTGCGGATTATTTTTGATCCATATGTTACGCTACAGATTCGGTTACACTTGACTCTATTACAGAAAAGTGCAAACTAACGGAATGCCCAAACAAGCCAAAAACAGTTAAGGAAAAGTAGCAATAAAACAAAAGCACCTTCCCATCACACTGTTGAGACCACTGTCCACATAACTGTGCACATAGAGATAAAAAATGGCGCCAACCAGGGGAAGACACTGATGAGGTTGCCCATGATGATCGTTGAGGGCAACACTAACCCTACGAGCTTCACTCTTTCCTGACACCCACCGAGAGGGGAAGGCAGGCGCCATGGTCCGTCGTGTGTATTCTTGCTCGTCTTCCCTTTCTTTGCAAACTTATCGCCACGCTACGGTTGCGCTTTGTCCAACGACCGTCTGGTTTGCGCGGGTATCGAGTCTCTCAAGGAAGCCCTCCTCTGACAGCCGCTGCCAGGGGCTGGAATCACCGTGGCTCTGAAGGAAATGACGGCCTTCTTCCTCTTTTGGCGGGAAATCGTGGTGCGCGTACGATGCTGTGACATTCGACGTTGATCCTTGAAATATATTCTCAACTTGGCGGAACGCCACTTGTTCCGACAGCTGCGCGAAACCTTTACTTACAAATTGGTACTCGGATGACGTTGAATGCCGCCAGGGTTTGATATTTACATGTTTGCACAAAGAGCATCCCAAAAAGGGCGGCCATCAGAAGTTCACTTGCAGATGCTTCTTCAATAATAGGGCAGAACAAAGATGTCTACGAGAAGGTGTCTACAAAGGTCATACCCGCACCGAACACAACAGTTCGTAAAAAACAAATTTAATGTAACAAAGAAAACTGAACAATGTATAAAAGTACAGCTACGCCTACAACAACAAAAAAATCAATGAGCTTTAAGAACGGACGGTTGTCGCTAAAAAATTCGGGAAGTTTTTCTTGATGAAAGGCGTGAAGATGGCATCATTCAGGACAGGCATCAGGGCTTTAACATCGGAAAGGAGATCAGTGCCACGTTGACGATGGAACTCGTCGAAAGCCAGGTTTCGGGTTTTGAATTCTGGGTTGTTCATTGAAGTAATCACGAGGTGCTTGAAGTTGAGCATCTGCTTGAAGTAGAAGACCAGGGTGTTGTGATGGAGGTATGCGAAACGCTTGAAGTATTGCGTGAGGGGCTGAAACTGACAAGTGATTAATAAACAACAGATCAGTAATAAAGAAATACCTTGTTCTTCTTGCTGTTTAGCTGCTCCTGGGAAAGGTTCAACGTCTTCAGAACAACCTCATAGATAATCTGCACAATCTGGGAAAGGTAGTTGATAACCTTGATGGCAGTAATGAGGTGCTTCAATCGGTGACCCAAGTCGCTGGCTTCATTGACGGCGGTAAAAGCGCGTTCTCCAACTGAAACAGAGTACGGTAATCACACACAGTAAACGTCAAAACATACCTCGAAGAGCAGCTGTCACCAGTTCAATCTCTGGCAATCCATCGACGACATCAGCGAGAGACACCTTCTCCGAACTGAGCACCTTGACTGCCTTCCGGACGAATTCCTTGGTGAGGTAGATGTATGGATCAATCACGGGATCAGCCCAATTCTCGGCTTCAGGTCGGAAGACGCTACTCTGTAAAAACAAGGTTTGAAAAGTGAAGAAACAAAGTAGTATACTTACCTTCTCGGCCACATCAAAGAAGAAGTCACGTGCACTGTCAAAAACGGAAATAAGCTTCTCAACTTCTTCACTGGCGGCATCACCCTTGCGAGATTCCATGATCACAAGAATAAACTCGGAAAGAACCCGGTGAATGAGAATCTCGGCAACGCCAAGGGCATAAGTGGTAGATCGGGATTGGAGAGCAAAGGCAGTGTTGTCGACGGTCAATGTGAGTACTTGCAACTGGAAGTCCCGGAAATCAAATGGGAGCTTATCAGCTGAAAAAGGAATAACTTCAATGGTGTTAAGAAAGATGAAACAACTTACGGAAAGAAGTGTAAAGAATGCCGCGACGAAGGTTCTGGCTATCATTGTGATCACGCAGAAGGATCTCATAGAAACGACGACGCATGAACTGCACAGCACCTTGGACACTGTTCCGATGTTGAGTCAGTTGATTGACCATGGAGAGGGCGAGTTCAGGGAATCCGAATCGGTAGCAGTTGACAACGGCATCGTCCAACTCGTGCAAGAAGGAATGGTACTCTTCATCCATGATTTCGTAGGCATAGATCGCTTGAAGAAAGCGGCCACAGCTATCATAGTAGTTCCGAACGTAGCCCATGCTCTGGACTTGGAGCAGCTTCAGCTCAAGATGCTGCTCAACGTGGCCCAGTATGTCAGCACACCCGAGGAATCGAAGGACGTTCATGTACATCAGGTCGAGCGCCGGAGATGGTACCGACAGCAACAGACGATGGACCAGAAGGATCGTTCCAATGTATTCGATGACGCTGTCTTGACCCGTTTCGTAGTAATAATACCAGCACAACTCATTCAAAAGACGAAGAATGCTGAGAACAGCAGTGTCGGCCAAAGCGCATCCAGGTGGCATCGTTTTGAACAGCGACAGAAGCACGTATCGCAGATCCATGATGCGTTCCTTGATCTCAACCAGCGACTGATCACTCAACGGTATAACCTGAAGCTCCAAAACGTGTTGGAGGACCTTGCGGAAGACGTAGGAGTGCAGAGCGACAGGGAAGGCTTCTTGAATGATGGCAAGTGCTTCATTGCGTTCTTCCTCGGTCTCCAGGTTGTTGATGTTGACCACTGGAGGGTACCTCGGGATATGCTCTTGGACGCCAGGATACGTTTTCGAATGCTCGATGACAGCAAAGTAGTGATGGTTGATCAGGAAGAGGTTGTAATCGAGCAATTCAACTTGTTCTTCTTCGTTGAGCAGGTTGAAGGCAGGGATAAGGTTGTGGATTCCATGCGGCTTCTGACCGATCCTGCGAACAAAAGATTTCACGAAGTCTTTCCGGTTGATGATTGCATCGAGATCTTCACCGAAATGATCGGCCATAATGAACAGCTCGGTTGCGGCGGGAAGGACATCATCACTGTTGCGAGTTGGAAGAAGTTCCTTGATAAGTTCAGCGAGGCCGAAGAGCCCATCAGTATGGCCCAGCTTGTACAAGTTGTGGGCGTTTTCGAGGGCACGCTCCCAGACGGACCATTCACGGTTGCTGAAATAAAGGAATGAAGAAAACAGCCTTTGTAAACAATTTCAACTCACGGTTCAAGCAGCAACACAAAAATGGCATCTCGAGTCGCCAAAGCCTCATCCAATGTCGGAAGCGCATGCTCAGTTTTCGGCTCCGGAGCATCGCCAAACGTGATTTGGAACCCTTCCTGTACAGTCGGAAGCGTCGTGACCCTCTCGGCAGTCAACGTCACTGGATGGACAAAGAAGCGAGCCTTCCGCGGGGCAAATGGAGCTTCGCCTTTGTACCGTTGAAGAAGTTTGACAATATGCGCCGCCACAGCTTGTTGTTGATGATCCGCAGTCAGAAGCTTCTTCACAACTGCCTCCGCGATGGTAAACAGCTTTGTACGCACATCCAAATCGGACTTCCGGCAGACATTGACAAAGTAGGCCACACCGGCACGGATGCGATTCTGCATGTTGGGAATAAGCTTCATGCCGATCTGTTGAGCGGTGTCGAACCGACTGGTACGAACGAGGTAGTTGAAGTAGGCTTCACCGTGGAAGTTCTTGTCGAAGCGGTTGTAGCAGTTGCCGATGACATCGGTGGCGAGATCGACGCGATCAATGGTACGCAACAGCGACGCCAACACACGAGGGAGAAGCCAATCATCTGGGAAGTTCTTGTGCTTCTCCATGTACAGCGTGATCGAGGAGTAGTCGTCGTTGTAGCCGCTCTTCACCAAGCCTAACCAGAGGCGGAGCAGAATCACGACTGGATCTTCGCCATTCTTCAGTTTGTTAATGTCGGTTTCAGCTTGACGGAAACGACCGGTACAAATGAGCTCTGAAATAGTCAAAAGTAAGTTTAACTCGAGTTAGTCAAAGTCAATTTACCGTAGCAATGTTCCTGGCGACGACGCTGAGGATCCAAAACTGGAGGGCCACCAATGCGATTGGTTTTCATCCTTTAAAAAACAAAATTGAATTCAACAATCAAAAAGAAAGTGTAAAAAGGTAACAAAAGTCTCGAACTTTTAAACGTCAAATCCAAAAAGAAACAAATAAGTAAAACAGTTCATTTGCACCAATAAGTTTCAAGATCCCGTATACATTTCACAATAGACTAATCAACCCAAAACCAGCTTCACTTCATCGCCTTCGTTGAGGACCCTGCTGATGATCTCGCAATCCGGAAGAGGTTCGTCGGTGAGCGAGGCAATATGACCACTCTGAAACAAATCTACTTTGATTTGATACAAACCAAAAACAACAACAAACCGAGTTCTTGTCCAAGTTGCACTGCTCAAAAACCGACGTCAAAGCATGATTGACAGTCCAGCTTTTCGGGACAATGATCGGAAAGAGATCATTGTTGACGTGGATGAAGAAGGACATCGTGACGATCTGCGGGAAGCGAGTGCGCATCCGTTGTTTGTGGCGAATCAAGCCGATGGACCGGTGGCGCGCCTGAGGCTGTGCGTTTGGCTGAAGAGGTAAGGTTACCATAGAAACTCCAGCATTTGTTGTTGTTGTTATCAAAGACTTACATTAATGGGCGTGCACTTCGGTTGGTTAGTATCGGTGGCACAGGGAAGCGGCCGAGTGAAGTTTGTGGTGGGCCGTCTGATGGTCTTTTGGAGGCATTGGTGGGCTTCGGGGTTTCGGTGGCTGAAGTTGATATTTTATATATACTTTTTCTTCAAAACATAATATGTTCAATGTTAACTCACTCGTGACAGAAGTTGTAATTGCACGTTCCACATTTGATCAAGTTGAGCTCCTTAGCAAAGCATTCCTTGGCGCTGCACATGGCGTACATCGTGAAGGACTTTTTGGCTAGCTCGTCCGGAATGACACGATCATCCTTGTTGGCGCATCCGTGAGCAGAGCAGTGGACACCGCTGAAAGATATTACATAAGTACAAAAAGGAATAAATTAAAAATAAACATACCAAAACTGCTTTTTACATGCTTGACAAGTGACGGGCAAAAAGTCTGCAAAATTACAACTTTTATATATCCAATCTTCGTAAAAACAAACTACTAACCTAGCTGATTACAAGCAGTGAAGCTGCAATGAGCTCCGACATCAGGAAACTCAGCCATGGGCGATCTGCCTGCGGTCAAGATGGTCGTCAACTCCGTGCAAAAAAGAGCTGGACGAGCGTGCAACACTTTCGTGACGAGAGCGAGCAAGTGCGCACGCACCCAACGGGTGCGAAAAAACAAAACTTTTCAAACTTTCGAATGTTTTGTACTGTGTTTCATCGGGATGGTGGGAGTTTCCCTGGGCTATTTGGACTTTTTTTCTTCAAAATTCTGTAGAAAAACAGTCACCGAGAAAGTAAAGCACATTACAGTTTTTGTGGGCACAATCTTTTGTGTGAAACAAAACGTGAATGAATAACGTGTCAAGTAAAAAGTTGGCTACGCTTTTGCAGACTGTTTTTTGACGTTTCCGAGTAAATATGACAGTTGCCCTTTCTCTTAATCCGGTTTCCCTTATTTGTAGTAGTAAATAGTACAAAGTCGTCATAATGGTTGTTTAAAAAGGGTTTGCTAGGTGTGAAATGGGATAATTAGCTCCCAAGAGGTTTGAACTTTAGTTTCCAAAATATACGTTTTTATATAAAATACCACTTAAATTAGTCATAAACCAACGAACCCACTTACAATAGGGCTTCATCTATTTCTGGATGTTGCCCAGTGCACCCATTCAGAGGTCCAATTGACAGCTGCGATTCAATAATCAGTGTTGAATGCATGCATTTCTTTGCAAGCGGCGTTCGCCCCCGAGAACCTAATTGGCGGCCTAGTCGGCACTGCATTGCCCTCGGCTGTTGTCTGCGCAAACAATGGGAGGCCAACGTTCTCAGCGCGAAGACATCCGGAAGCCATCGGCGTAATCCCGCGCCTTTCTGTGTTCAAGCCTCACTTGCGAGTGTGTTTGCCAATGAACTGTTGTAGTATATACTATAATTAGTGCATTGATCTTTCAACTTTCACACATTTTAACCAATTTACGCTATTTTTTCAAATTTCGTCGCGTGTCCCATTGAGCTTTTACAAACCTTGACAAAATACCTGTTTACGTCTATATTTCAGCCACACTAACAACCATGGGCCAGCTCCAATCCATCATAAAATCCGACAAAGACGGCTTCGAAAAGATGCCTGAACCCTGCACGCCTCCCTTAATCAAACGCAAAATTGTCGAGGATCCCCGTTCGCCCAGCTCAGAAGTCTGTCGTACTCCGATTGAAAGCACAGTGTAAGTTTATTTACCATGTAAGAACACCCATATATTCAAATTGACAAGTTAAGATATAAACATAAACAGTTATATATAATTTCAGCACCGTAGCCCGTACATCCACACCGAAATCGACCGCCAAACCGTTCATATCCTTCCGCCGATGGAAGACAGAACAAGACAGCGAACAGAAGATCTTTCTCACAGGAAACGGATCTCACCGGTCTACGACTGCTGACCATCACGACGACTGATCATGTACTCGACATCGACATTCTTGATGGCCTCCTTGATCGACATGCCTTCACCTTTGATCCCATTTTTCGTAGCATAGAGCGTGCTCAATAAACTGTCTTCGGGAGTGTCGCTGACGGGGAAGATCTTGGCTTCGAACAGGGGACCCACGGGGACTGGGTGGTTGAACCACTTCGTGTTGGATGAATCTTTGACGTCAACAGTGTTGGACAGTATGATGGTGACGAACTTCGTGTCATCGAGCAGCTTCCAGGTGAAGATGGTCGAGTTGATCGGCAGCGGAACCTTGAGATGAGGCGAGGTGATGCTGACATGGCTCAGGAGGGTGTATTCGGGGATCTTGGTGTCGGGGGCGATGACGCTGAATTCGACGAAGCTCGTGGATGGAATCTGCAATTGCTTTGTATATTTTGGACAACTAGTTGGGCCAAACTTACATTGACATCTTCACAAAGACTTCCCCAGGCGCGTTTGACTTTTTGATCAGCAATGTTGTTCAAGAATTCGGTGGTCGTCCCGAAGTGGCTGAAGGTCGCTTTCTCATCGACAATGACGACAGTCTTCTCCGTAAGTGGCTTGAACATCTTGTAGAATCGCAACTGCCATTCGGACTTTTCATCGTTCTTATCGATGTAGCTTTGATTGGATTCTGTACCGAGCGGGCGCATGAAGTCGGCGTAGCAGCAAATCTCAAAGTACGGCAGCGGGGTGTCTGCGATTACAGCCAGCTGATAGGCGACCTTCTGGGACAGGAAGAACGTCGAATCCGTGATGACGGTGCCCGGCGAGATCTCTGCACTATGTAGTTTCATTTCACGCACAGTTGGCTTCTGGAGAACTTTCTTCAATCGCTTCGAAACGCCGTCGCCGCTGGCGCTGGGAACGTCTTCAAGGATGAAGACGCCGTGCTGGGTTCCGACTTGGACGGACGAGTGGTGTCCGAAGAGGATGATTTCCGCATTCTTGGCATCGAGGAATTTCTTCTCACTGATGAGATCAAGCTTCTCGTCGGTGTCTGAAGATGCGACGAAAAGACCATCGGAGAGGTGTTCAGGGAGGAGCCTGAAATGTTCGAATTGATTAAATGTTAGATGTGTTTAGATGACTTACCGAAAAGACTTCAGCTTTTCTTCCAAGATGGTCCGTCCATTGGGAAGCATGGCGAAGACCTTGCCGAAAGGTGCAACGTGGGGAAGCCGTTTGCTGAAGCCGCCGGCATGAATCAGAAGGACACGTCCCATTTTGGTGGTATCTTTTCCATAAAAGTCCCGAATAAATTTAGCGGCGAAGGCTGTAGCGAGGCCAGATCCTGGAAATGCAAAAGTAAGAAAGGTCATTTGAAAAAACGTCATCGACTTACCCATGTTCGGATGTTGGTCATAGGTGGGATACCACTCCACACAGTACTGCTTCAGCATGGGGGCAAGCTTCTCGAGTTGGTGACTGAAATAGTGGCATTGGGCCGGATTGCCGGCGGTGAGAAGAAGCACATCCCAACGGCGAATCGGCTTGGACGTGGGCGGCGGGGACGAAGGCCTGCGGGGGCGAGAAAATAAAGGATTATACTGACTAGAACCAGGCTTCATCATCATCATCGGGGGGCTACGGGTCATGGCTGGGCAATCAGTCAGTCAAACACACGACTGGGGAAAGACCTGAAAAGGAAAAGCTGTTTGGGGCAATTCGATGCAAGCAATAAACGTGGAAACACGACCGAAAGGGAAATATTTGACGTGGAAAGGGGGCCTCAACTGACGGCCATGACATGACTGGCGAGAACGCAACTCTCGATCGAAACATGGCTCGAGATTAGTCACGAAAATGGGTCTCTCACAACGAAAAAGCATATCACAGCGCGCGGTTTGACAAATTCGAACTACTCGAAAATCATCTTCTCGCTTATTTTATATAATTTAAAATTAGGTGATTAACCAAATAGCAACATCCCTCCCATCCTTTCATTACCACACTATCACCTTTATAAGCCATCATCAATAACATATCCCATCATAAAATCAATATAAGTGTGATGAAAATCCAAAAAAACACTAAAAACTATGCACATATATACAACTTCACTGTCATCACATCACATTTCAAAAGAAAACGGTGTAACCGTTGTCCTGTGGCGTGGACAAGTTGACAGTGAATCGGCCGTTGAGGTGGCGCAGGTCGGAAAGTTGGACGTTCCACGGCTTGTCTTCGCGGACCGTCGGATGACGCAGAATGCGATGGAGTTCCTCGACGTTAAAGCGGGTAGAGTGAAGGTTGAAGACGATCGGGCGTTCGCGGTTATCGGATCCAGCCCGAGTGCAGAACGACGCGATCGTGATCGCTGAGATGTTTTGGCAGCGTTCGAGGCTGACATAGTTCAGCGAGAATCCGTACTTGGCGAGAGCGAAGCCGAACTCGTCATTGACGAACGGGGTACCGGTCATCTCAAGGGATTCGACGGTGGGCAGCATGGGGGCCATGTTTCGGATGAAAAGACCCTGGTTCATGTCGGAGGGGAATGTACAATCGACAAAGATGAGGGTGTTGATGTGCCGGAATCGAGCGAGCTTGGCGAAGGTCACGAAGTTGACGAAGGAGAGGTCGAGATCGGTGAAGTTGACGGTATTGACGTCCTTGTTCATCCGATGGACGACGACGTTCATGGCGACATCCGGGATGCCTTCGTTCTGAAATATATATAAATAGTCATCAAATTTTATATTTTCAAGAAAAAACTCACCGGTTTCGGGATCTCATCAGCAATTTGGACATTGCGGATGCGATCGATACCACGCATGCCCAACATTGCCTTGATTCGGGCACACTGCTCGTAAAGATGCTCCTCACAGGTGCAAAGTTGGACGAGGACTCGGTTTTCGACCATCCTGAAGCAGTTTTCTCCAAGTTCATGAACAAAACCACGCAGAATGACTTACTCGACGGTATTCTCGCATCGACTGTTGAAAGTCAGCTTCAGATCGACAAGCTCTTCCGACAAGGGGTTGGACAACCAACGCCACACATCACAAACCAGCGCCGCGTTGAGGGCATCACTGTCATGGAGATATTGCAAGATTTCACGCACCATCTCGGGTGGCAGATCCGAAATCGTGGTCATGATGCCGTCGACGTCAGATGGAGATGACAAAGCGAAGACAGGTGGTTTGATTGTGTCTGGTCCGCCACGACAACAAAACAACAACAACAACGCGAGCTGTCAGCGACGAGCGACGCAACAAAATGCGACTGTCAACACGGACGCTTTGCCAATGACCCAGTTTTCTCTCGAAATTTCGAGCGCAAACGAGCGGAATTGACGGTTCTTTTCTCGGGATCTGCATTTAATATCATCCAATGTTGCAAGTTACCTTCATTTTATCGACTTCATTGCATCATGTACAAGTTTCAACGTTAATCCGAAAGGGTGAAAAAGGGAAAATTTTTCAGAGTCAGTTTTTGATGATTAAACTTACTATGCATTTCATATCAGATGCCTTGGTCGTGACGCTTACGTCATTATGAATTGCAAGTTTTCAAACTTTTAAAACACCGAAGGGCGTCAAAACATCAGAAACTACTACAAAAAACGAGTTATGCACGCAAGCTGCCGCTCAATCGAGGTCAACAAGTTTGTGCCGTCGGTGGAAATGATGCGTGGTATTATAATATCTTTGCTACTCCCATCGATTTTACAATGATTTGGAACCGTATTGAAGAAGTTGAAGGTGATCTCGCTTTACTTTGGTTTAATTTCATGATCAATTCTGTGATTATCATTCAAAAAAATAACAAAAAACTAATGCACTAACAAAAAAACATAAACGGTTTTTAAAAAGTTACTGTCATCGATAATTCGTACAAACAATGTGAGTACCAGTGGTAAAACTTTTAACTGTAATACAATATTTTTTATCAGGTTCGGGGGATTGTGCAAGATTACAATTAAAATGATGCGCAAGATTCGAAAAATATGAAGTATTAGATATTGATACGGTGGGTAAAACCAAAAGCGTTATTTTAAAGCCTGATTGTTGAGCCTGCAAAGAATTATTCTTATAAAACTGAAATCAGTACCACAAACCTACTTTTAACAACGCTATAAACTGATCGAATTTTTCTTCAGCGAACGGCAGGCAATCATAAAAGGTTATTTCCAATGATTCTAGCTTGCAGTTTTTGAGTAGCATTATTTCAGTCATCCAATTTGCAGACACCTTGCAAAGGATAGTCAGCTCTCGAAGGTTTGGAAAACAGATGAGCAGATTCGTAAGATTTAAAATGTATGAATCGTTGGCATATGTACAAACGTCAAGAGTTTGAATTTGCGGATATAACAATTTGAGTGCTACAAAAAACTGCTCTGATAGCCAACAAAAAGACAAAACGATGTTGCCTGTTGTAGATAAAAAGCTGTAAAATATTTCAGTTTTTAAATCTTGGTGGTTTAAATTGTGAAACGAAATATATTCAGTATAGCTGAAGAGACTATCACTGTCGAAAACAATTGGTGTTTTTTTACGCAGGGCATAATCCGTAATTCTATATGCTGAAACTGTTTCTTCTTTCCTTACAACAGTTATATCAATTGTTTGTTGAATGAGTTGAAGCCGTGGGGGGCAAATTGAGAGACCCCCGGCGGCGATTTGAAATTCGTAACGTTCTGTAGGGGTAGCAAGTTTGCTTAAACGGCAACGAAGACCGTATGCCAGTTTGGCGATGGGGTATGGCATGGTTGAGAATATAAAAGTTTGAATAGAAAAAACGACGACGGAGAACGAATGTGGAAGAGATGGTGGTAAAGACGGGTCGTTGTGAGCTAGCGATGAGAGATGGAATGCAACAATGTCCAAATTTGCACAGAGCGCAGACTTTTTTCTGTGCTTACCCTCCCAATTAATGATTGAAGCCGTACGAACCTGTAGGCCGTCCGTACGAAGCCTTATCCCCCCGGCCCCCGGCGCGACCACAAGAAGCCGCTCGGGGAACGATGAAAATACCGCCGAGGTTTCACGATGGTACAGAAAGGATGCGCGCGTGTTTTTTTGAGACCGAAAAAGTGAGATTGGCAGGTGGCGAACTTTGCACATAATTATCAGAAAGGCTTCATTACCCGTATTTTTCAGCTTACAGATGTGTTATCAAGAGTCTTGCAATTCTAATGACACCAAATTGGAGTAAATTAATGAGGTTTAAAGGTAGCTAATTTTTTTTGAAAAAAAGGTCTCATTTTTCGCATTCGACTCACAGGCGGCCATGAAGCGAAGCATGTTTGTCGTGCAAGTCCGACAAATCTTCACAACGTTGATTCCCGTCTTTTTTTGACTCCTTCCCCGATGTCAATGAACGAAATAGGAGTAACATAAATGTTTTATGAACATTACAAAATTAGCAACAAACTTGCAAAAACAACAACAAAAATGATAAAATAGCAAAAGTTAGTAATGAGATGCCAATGCAATGCCTTCTCAACATAGCTTCACTTCTTGGCACGACCACGGCGTTTGGCCGCGAGCTTGTTGGCGACCTTAACTTCAGGCTTCTCCTGGAACTTGCCCCGAGCGTCATAGCGCGTGATTCGGCCATCAGATCCAGCGGCAAGCATGACATCGCCAGCGCGGTTGAAGTCGACGACACGGATCAACTTCGGCAGATTGGCGTTTTTCAGGACGAAGTTACTGTCGGAAGTAATCGGAATCTTGTGCAAGTCCCAGAGATGGACTTCACCGACTTGATTGCCGCAGGCGATCCAAGCCTTCCCAGGCGGTCCATTCGTCATGGCAAACTTGATGTACCACATGTCCGTGACAGGAACATGGAGCTGGGCAATGGGCTGAGCGAGGGTTTCCCTTTTTCGGTGAGTGCCTGTGCCACAGGGGGAAGGATCGTCGAATTCACCGAACTTGAAGAGGCACATGGACGGCTCGCAGGACTGAAATTGGGGTTGTTTTTATATACAGTAGTCGAATTTTGAAAGACTAACCTTGGAAAAGATATGGTTTCCCATGAACTTGACGCAATCGACATAGTTGGTGTGCAAATCCTTGGTGCAAGCAGTGCTGAAATGGACTTCGACGGGGGGCGGCGGCGGCGTATCTTCTTCGTCGTTGTTGTTCTCGACAGCGTTTTCAGCTTTGGCAATGGCACTTTGGATCTCCAACTCATCCGAGAACGTCCAGACACGGACAGTGTGATCCATACAGCCAGAGACGAGGTAGCCACCGGAATTGTGAAAGTCCTGAAAAGATACTTTGAACATGGCCAAAACGGATTGAAAAGTTAAACCCACCACAGACAAAACCTGGTCCTTCGACCCCCCATAGCCACCAAAGATAGCAATGGCCTGAGCCTGCTTGACATGCCACAACCGGACCGTCATATCCTTCGAGGCGGAAGCAAAGAGGTACGGACGAGTCGGATCGGTGGCGAGATCGTTGACAGCATCGCCATTACCCGTGTACAGCTTAAGCTTGCGCTTGGAGAAGGGGTTGATCGAGCGGATGTTGCCCGTCTTTCCCGCGAAGACGACAATCGGCTGCTCCTTCAAGCCCGCGATGCCAGCAGGATACTTGGCGAGACACCAAGTGATGGCGTAGTACTCCTCGTCTTTCTGAAATAAACAAAATCATATATGAACTCAACCAGTGCCAACTTACATTGGGATCCATGAACGTGTTCTTCATCTCAAGCTCGCCATTGCGCTTTGCTTCGTACAAGTTGAGATGAGTGCCGGTCGCTGAGGCAAAGAAGTCGCCGGTCGTGATGTGGGGGCTAAACTTCACATCGTAGACCGTGTTCATGTGGGCCTTTTCCTGTAAAAACCATTTAAGTTATATATAATTAACGATGTTAACTTCGAAAAACGTACCGTGACATGAGTAGTGTAGTTGTATGGCGGCAAGTGGGCGTCGGGATCGTTGGAGGGAGGGAAGACGACGCGTTCGGGAGCTGGCGTGTAATTCTTCGACTGGACACGCGCGGTGGATGAAGCTGGGCCACGGGCAGTGGACGAGGAGGGGATCTCATCAACGGAACGGAAGCTGCTGGAGGACTCCGACATGATGGTGGCGGCTATTCGAGTAAACACTACCTGGAAACGGACACGAATTTAGCAAAAGTTTAGGAACAATGAAAAAAACACGAGAAACCCGTCGAAAAACATCTCTAAAAGCGTGCAAATTTAGGAGATAGACACGGCCGTGAAAAATGGCGCTAACTGTCGAACCTGGGAATCGCGCCAGCCGCTTCACTGAGCGCGCACTTCAAAACATTCGTGGTAAGAGTGTTTGGCGAACGCGCATTTTTAAAACAAACGGACGGGACTTTGAATTACGTTATTGTTGATTCATTTTAATATCGAAACAGTCTTCAAATGGCAATAACTACGCATGGAAGGCAGAACTGATGGAGAAAAGAAATAATAACATGGATAAATTCGCGTTTTTGAGTGCGTTGCCGACGGCGATCGTGAGTGTTGAGCCGACTTTAAATAAAACTTACTTTTTTGGCCTTTTCTTGTTTTTTTTGATTCTTTGATGTTGTCAATGGTTTATAAGACATATATTTTATAAAACGCAAAATCGCATCACTGAAGAAATTAATAGATTGACCGTTGCCACATATTAACACTAGCGTTGGGCACAGTCTGCCAACAACCAATTTTAACGACGATCTGCAAAACTGTGATTGATTTTATCTATTGACTTGAGCCATTAGTGATAAATGCGTCAATAGACAATACAGCTAGAATTTTTATTTTCCAGTTCTGTATGTACAAAATGTTCACCCGTTTTGCTATTACTGTATGTTAAATGTAAATTCACAAACGTTGTTCTTTTATTCAATTTATTGATTGTTACATACATTTGCAAAAACAATCTCAATTACGACACAATCAGTTTAATAAGTCGACTAACAAAAATCAGAGATAAAACGAATCAAATGAAATGCCTAAACAGTCAAAATGTAAAGAAAAACACAAAACAGTGCATCTACCAAAAATGCGACGACCCGAAACTTGTGTTAATATTGTAATTATTAAGTCGAAAACTTCAACTAGGTGAGGATCTGTTTGGGGTGTACAAGTATGTTGCAAATGCAGAAGTGGACGAGTTGCGTGGAGCGACGATGGGTTCCTGACAGCTTCGTTTCTGCGTTTCATCGTAGATGCCACGCAGCCACGAAGTAATGTTCGCATTCTCCTCCGTTTGGGTTTTGTATTTTTTATACAAGCGCAAGGCAGACATGGCGTCTTCAACCGAATCATGTTGGATAGTTTGGATCGATTCACCTGTAAAGAATTGTTCAAATTGACTGTTGAAAGTTTGTAAGTTGGTAAAAACTAACCGAATACGTGATCGACCAATCCACGCAAAGACAGGCATTGCTTTCCTTCAAGACGGTAGAGCAAGCAGGTGTCGATGATCTGATCGGACGGGATGTAGATGTTCAGGATGCGGAAATCATTGTGGAGGGCGTGACCGACGAAGATGTTCTGGTTCTCGAGGAGGTACAGTACCTTGAGGTAGGACTTCTTGCGAGAAAGCAGGTACTTGGTGGAGGTGGCCGGGTTCAGATCCTCAGAGACGATGCCACTGAAGGGGGTGAGGTAGTCACCGATCTGCTCGTTGCAGCCGAGGAGGGAGTAGTCGTCGATGATGGGTTCGCCATCCTTGTTGAGACACGAGATGCGGCCCAGGACGTGTTCCTTGGATTCGTTCTGTACGAACTCGGAGTCCAAGGCGACGATCTCACCAGCCGGCGGAGGCGGGACACGCGGATGTTCACCGTTTTCGGGGCGTTCGTCGTCAAAGACGGCACGAGGGATGGAAACGGGGGTGACTGCAAGCACAAAAAGTTAAGACCAGTCATAACAAAACCAAAAACGACAACTCACTCTCCAAATTGAGCATCTCAACATCGCAGAAGAACAACAGATGCGGCATCTTCCAGGCAGAATGCGTGTACAAAGCTTCATCAACCTTGACAGGGGTCACGATGTAGTCATTGAAGACCGTGAAGTTCAACACAGGCGAGTGGTGATTGTAGCTCTTGCAGATGGAGATGTAATGCTCGCTGTCCCGGGAATCAGCAATGGACATGACAGCCGAGCAGAGAGCGTACACCTTGTTGTTTTCCTTCTTGCCGATAGACTGCAAATTCAAAATGTAAATTGTTTAAACTTGCTAAGTATAATGTAAATAAACATACAGGCGAGAAATGAACTTTCCCACTGGCACTGAACTCAGCGCTGAACATCGCCGGGACGTAGTGAGAGAACCTGACGCCACTGTGGACGGCATCCGAGACTCCGCGAACCGTGCGTTCATGGAAGTTGGTCGGCTGGTTCTGCGGCGATCCTTCACGGACGAAACGGAGATCATAGCTGGTCAGCGAATCGTTCGGGCGGTTGTTGGCGATCTGAAAGCTTCCATTCATTGTCTTGTTCTACTCTTTCAAATGTAATTCTTACATCAGCGTTGGTATTCCAGAAATAGTACCCTGGACGGTTGATGGCTGTATCAACAACCAGCACGGACGGCATGGTAGCGATGGAGCTGTTGTGACGCGGTGCCATGCGGAAGCACCGGTTGCATTGGTTGACCGGTTGCAAGCCGCCTTCCACGACAGTCGTATCGTCGAAGCTTTCCTCCAGTAATTGGACGAACGGCACATGGCGCCCTGGAAAACATTGAAATGTTGACTTAACAAGAGAGGGATAAACGTGATTATGTCGAAAAGCAATCATGAAATGCCCCTGTTCTGCGATTAAGATGGCACACAAATTCAAAGGCCAACACCGCCCGCATCGACACAATTCATTGGAATCTCTGCGCCAAATCACATTTCATGTTACGTGAATGCAATGCAATTAACGCATATGGGAAACATCTTTGTAGAATTGCTGTACATAGCGGGCCATTAGTACTTTAGTACTTCCGGCATGATGTCGCAAGAATCGCGAGCAGAAAACAGCTTGGTTTACAAAGCTAACCGTAATCTCTTAATGTTTGCGTCAGGAATGTTATTTTTAAAACGTGAGAATATTTGCTGTTTTTTGCTACTTTCCTGGTCCCTATACACCAACACCATATTCCTCTTGCATAATTTTAAATTCCTTACTCAACCGCCAAAGATACCCATTTAATGAAGCGCCCCGTGTCAAAATGTTTAATCAATAGTCTATGAGCGAGCAATTTTTTGGAATTTAAGTCAACAAAAATGTGCCTCGGGTTATTGAGGGCGTCGCGAAAGCCTAATTATGTTTCTGTTTTCTAGAGGTTTCTAACGTTGGGCTTATAGTTGGTGTTCGCATAAGTGCAGTAATCAAGTGGGAGTGAAAATTAAACATTTTGAAATCATAAACATACCTGGACGACCATCGTAGGGATACTTGAGGGTAATCACGTGCCGAGATTCGTGGCTGAGGACAGCGCTTCCGCAGCAGCTGCACGTGGAAGTTTTCTGATAGTTGACTTCCATAGTCTTGTTGAGGTGCAGGTCTTCGTGCGCATTGCCATCGTACGCGAGCGTGCTTTCCTGAAATAGATAGGATATTCAGTCTGTCTAATTGTAAATAATGGATACTAGGAAGTGGTTTGGGCAAATCAAACCCATGTCTAGGGTGTTTATCTATCGCATACATCAGGAAGGCACTTACTTGAAAGATGTGGTGAAAGAAGAAATTCGTGAACAGGCTGACAGCGAGACCACTGAATTGGCACGGGGTGAGATCCTTGATGGGGGCAAAGTCGGCATAGGCAGCCATTTCGCGGATGATCGCATTGCACTGGAATTACAATCGTTATTCAAGCTCGTTAGATCAAAACTTCAAAGTTCAAACATACCGTGAGCGGGGTGATGCACTCATTAATCTCCTGGGCATGGATATTGCGGACAATGAACTGCAGCTCACACAGAATGCAGTTCCGGCGACGGCACAAATGGGACAGAATCAACTTCTTGACCGGAGGAACCGCAGCAATAGCCTAAATGATAATAATAGTTACACTCTGTATGTTTAGTTAGCGCCCAGTTTCCAAGATTGAGCCCTTCATTGGCTCCTCCTCAAGACAGACTAAGCCTCGAAGGTCCAACCCTTGAAACACGCAGAAAGAACGCAACCAACCCGGATGAAGGAGTTGACGATGGGTGCATCGGCATTCATGAGCAGCGGCACTTGCTGGGATACATTAAACCGCTCGAAGATAGCCTTGTCGTGGCGATCCTTATCAACTGGGCGGGTGTACAAACGCGGAATCGTCATCGTGTTGATAGCTCGCAACCATTCCGGCGTGGCCAAAGAACGGCTGAGAGTACGGACATCTGCAAAATTTACGATTTTCCTTGCATCTCGTTTCTATTTGCGCGAATTTGCCACTTTAATCAGTTAATAGTTCCGTTCGTTTCTCTATTCGGGTCCAAACACCAGAGACAATGCGTGTTTGCATTGTTGAGTTTTAACCAAGTGCCAGTTTTTGACGGCACTGACGTTTCTGTCCTTTTTAATGCCATCGTAGTGGCAATTCTGCTCCGTCAGTACAGCTCTTTAGTTGGATTATTATAAAGATAATAATGAAAAATTACGATTGCGCCGAGATTATTTTTTCACCATTGTCGAACAACGCTGGCGGCATCGTTTATTTAAGGGTTGGGTTGTCTGCCTGCCGTTACGCGTGAAAGCAGTTCAGTTCAACCATGGGTTTGACTGATGTAAGGATTACAAAAAACTGGCTCAGACGTGCCACGTGAGAACAAGTAGCTGTACTAATAGGCGTGTCATAATGTGCCTGTCTCAGATTTTGTGCATATTTGAAACTTAAACCTTTACTTACCTAGGAAGAAGCCTTCGGCGTAGATCTTTTGCGACATCTCGGAACCAGCCCGGGCCGCATTCGTGATTGCCTTATCGACCGTCCCATTGCGATCATTGTTGTTCATTCGGCCGCCATTCGACGGATCGAAGCTCATGGCACCCATGCGTTCAGATACATCAGTCACATCCGAACTCGGCCCAGCAATGTGCATCGGCATCGATGGAGCGTGATGGTATTGGCTGAAATGGCGTGACTGGTTACAAAAGAGCCCATTACTTAAAGAGAATTTTGCAGGCAACATTGTCATGACTTTTAAATTCCACGTTGCCCCCCATTGTTTAAAGCTATAAAAAACCCATAATTTTCCAGACGGCTGCACTGAATTAAAAAAAACTTTATGCATTCAGAGCATATTTCATAAATAAGTAATCAGAGCTGCGAGAATCCTACCTTGGTAAAGACCGTTCCCTAAACTGTGCCCCATTCGTGGTTGGCAGAGCGTGTCCCGTTGCGTGGATTCTATGATAATGGTTGCCTAACTTTTTTCATGCAATTTCAGATAGAGCTTTGTACAAAATGCCGCGCATGGATTTGACGGAATTTCTTTTGCTTTATGTTTTTCCAATGCAATTAGCTATTGGTCTTATCGGCAATATCTTCAACTTAATTGTTCTTCTATCTAAGTAAGTGTGGTGAAAAGTATACTTGCAACCAGACATGACATCACAGCTTTCGACTACAATTTGTCTTTTTCAGAGGCATGCGCTCAAAAACAAACACTGTTCTGGCTATCATGGCACTGGCGGACATACTATTCCTATTATTTATGGTGCCACACAGCCTCATAGTTAATGAAAGACTGGCAATCATGCGCGAGTTCAAACGTTTCATTGTAATTATGCATCCACACTTTAACGGTGTTGTCAATATGTGCTCATTTGCAAGTGCTTGGTGAGTTATTTTGTATTCCATTCAGAAAATAACAAAAGCTGATGTTTAAGGCTTATTGTGATGGTGAGCATGGAGCGCATGACTGCAGTTATTTGGCCATTGCGTACCCGAAGTTTTTGGACATCGCGCATGCTATCCATTATGGTCATTGGCATTTGGATAAGCGCATTTACCCTATCTATGCACTATCACGTATCCTATGAAGCGGTTACTGGTGTAAAGCAAACAAAAATCTTTAATGAAACGACGGGAAGAGAGGAGGTAATGCAGCGACCGGTACTACGAGTTCAAATTAAAAGTTCAATGGAGCAAATATGGAAAATTGGTGTTCTCGCTCAAATGGTCACAATCGTATTGCTGCCAGTAATCCTTGTCATCAGCTCAAATGTACTCATGATAATTACTTTGAGACAGCGCAACCGGGAACACGATGTAAGGATCAAACGTCAACGAAGAGCAACAATCATTGTGTTCATCATTGCATCCACTTTTACGATTTGTCAGACCCCGTCGGCGGTAATCTACCTAGTGGAGTTAATCTGGCCACATTTACGGGTGCAGATCTTTGAAACGAGAACCATCGCAACATTGACTAACAGTCTGGTTATTACCGGAAAAACGGCTAACTTCTTCCTCTTCTGCACGTGGAGTTCGTATTTCCGCAAAAACTTCAAACGCGTAATTGCGAGCAAAATGCCTTGCTGCTATAACACATTGGAGCAGAGCATCGTCAGAGTGAAGTCAAATTCGACCCTCAGGAACAGCAAAAACAGAATCATCGGCCAATTTCGTGTGCATCGACTACAAAGTCAACCGACACCGACCCATTATTGCCCTGAGGGCCATCTCCGTCTGAATCACTCATTCCCGCTAAGTGGCCATATCAGAATCCCGGGGAAGGAAGATGACGCGGAAGAGCACGCGGTTTTCTTGGAAGACCTCCAAACACCTTCAACTGTATTGTGACTCGTGATTTAGTAAGACCCAGACTACGTCTATCGATCTCCTAACACGTAATTGACACTTGTACCCACTCTGTTGTATGGTCTTTATCCCCCTTTCCCGCTCACTTGCCAAAACGCTGCGAACGTGAGTGATCGAAACCTATCACTTTCTACGCGTTTTCAAACAAAACATTTCGAATTCGGTTACCCCCTCTTTTTAGTGTTATATTATCATTCGTTGATCTCAGAATAAAGACTCACCGCACTGGCGCCGGATGACGATTGCGATTGTTCCTTTGCCATTCAGGAATCACAGGGCTACTGTAGGTATAGCGGGTCGGCAACCGCTGGCTTCGATAGTTAAAGCCGCTGCCTTGGAAACCACCATTGTAGGGCAGATAGAAGCGGGCGAACTCTAAAAACGCAAAGTCACGCGAGAATATATAAAAAACACACAAGAAAAACTCACGGTTGCTGTCAACAGTCGCGATACACTGCCTGTTGGACGACAAGGCAAGGTGATTAAACCGAGTACCATTCGGCATCACCTGGATGTTCTGCGGCGCCCACGTGTGGTTCAAGTTCGCACTCCAGAGGTGTCCAAACTGAAACAAATCCGGGTCAGTCGAATAAAAGGGCAAGGGCACGCGAAAATGCGGGAAAACCCTCTTTCAATTTGTATGTGCCTTCCTTGAAGGAATGAAAGGAAAAAGAATATATAAGGGCGCAACAGATAAGGAAAGGAAGTACTCACGTGGGATGTCATGATAACAGTCCCGTGCGGGTCACCAAAGAAGACGTGCTGCGCCGGGACAGGCGTTTGTAATGGGTGCGAGGTGGACATATTGCGAAGGTCGTATAGATGTACGAATAGATCCGCCTGCGGGTGTCCGAACCTGTAGCGAGATATATAATTAGCGTCAAAAGTCGAAGAAATAATAAATATATATAAAAACCTACTGATTACTACGCGTGGAGGTGAGGGTGGTGCCTGCGGTCAACAAGAAGTTACCACAAACGTCGAAGCCGGTGATAGGACCTTGATGAGCCTGGATCTCGTTGATTTTATCGCCGGAATGAGATCTGATCGTGATCTAAAACGCGGGGGAGATTGGTGATAAAGTGATATAAATCCTTATGAGACGCGCGTGTCGTAAAAGATGGGGGGTACAGGTTTCAAGACTCACATTGCCTCGGTCGTTCGCGCAAATAAGGTTTGAGTTGTTTGAACGCATCAGGGTAACCCCCGAGGAATCGTCGACCACCTGCAAAAGTTATGCAAAAATTCAAGAAATATGTCTAGCTCTAGGCCTCCGTGTGTCAGTGTAAAACGCACCGATCTAATAAGGCGCTGTGCTTCGAGGTCGAAGAGGCTAATGTTGCCCTGCAGACCTCCAATAAACACCTTCGTTTTGTGTGGGGTCGGCCGATGGACACAGCGAAGGTGTTCGAACTCAGGCGCTCTAAAAGGTTGCTTTTTAATTGCGTTTTACGCGTTTCAAATAAGGAGCCTTACTGATGGCGGTAGTAGTTTTGACCCTGCCGGTTGTAAACCGAGAAGGTGTCCGCTGTGACAACGGCGAGAGCCTCTTCGTAGGCATCGATCTGTAGAATCGGGGATTTTGATTCCCAAAACTCGAAAAATGGGGTTAGCTGGTCATTTGATTTCGAAAATCCTTTAACTCGGCCCTGGAAAATTTTTAAATTAAATTATTTTTTTCGGTTTTTTGGACTTATCAACTCACAGTTCCATTACCAGTCCACAAAATATCATGCTTAGGGTCAAATCCAATCGAAGTAATTTCCGCCTGAGTTGCATTCCAATCCATCAATGACCCGCTCAAAGATACCATATACGTATCGCCCTGGGGCGTGTATGGACTTGTATGGTGTCCATATGACGATTGGGGCATACCATCCCTGCTCGACGGTGCCCAGCTCACCGGATCGTATTCTGGAGGCAACGTCATCGCCCCCGGTTTGAATGATGAACACGTAGAAGCCAGGTTTAGCGTTTCATCTTCAACGAAAATAAAATTAGACAAGCAAAAATGGGCACTTAGTTGTTGACGTGCCGGGCGCGCGAGTGTTTGTGGGCTTAGTGGTGGTGGGTCTCTTCACTTACTTGCCGGCGCACCTCACACGTCTGTGGCAAAAGGACAAGCAAAGTAATAGCCTTATGTAACTAACGACCGTATACGTCAATACTGGGATTTAAACGAAAATGTATCGACTCACGAAGACAAACGAAGGAACTACCACGCGTCTTCATGGGCAATCAAGAAAAATCTCACGCAAGAAGGGGCAGGGGCCGTAAAAAAAGTTTGTGTGGTCTTTCCGCCTACAACTGCAAGTGCAATGACGGCACAACTTGGTTATCGTAGTTTATCCCATTATTGGGGATGGATGGACAGATACCTCAGCCAAGCCGATTTCTGTCGATGAGGAAGATGTACCCCCGCTGAGATGGAGGACAGGTCTGCCACAGGCTTCGCGCGCTACTTTCTCGATGCGACAATCGCTCAAGCGCGCGGCGGCAAACGGACACACAGCCAAGGGCAGTGCTACTGCCGCGGGCGGTCGAGCGTCCGACAAACGGCCCGAGCGAGGCCGCGTTTTTTGCAGCGTTGACCCTCTTTGTCCCGTTGGTGTTTTTCAGCTGACTGAGAGCTCAGTGTCGCCACCTCTGGGGTCCGTCTAGGTCCTGCCTTCTCGCGTGATGATAGTCTGTCGTCGGATTCGCGGAGGCCATTATCTTCACGTCATCCGTAAAGCTAATCGTTCAGATCTTTGTCTCTAGCTTAAACGAAAGTGTCTACCCCCTTAAAAGTCCAAAACATTGTCGTCTAAGAAAGGAAAGGAAGTGGAGGTCGTCTATGTCAAGGTTGACCTTTATTCTCCCCCCTGCATGTCTTCTAACCACCACAGCTGCGGGTGTTTGATGCCACATTCTCGCAGATGTTGCTGCAATGGTTTCCCGTACACACGCAGCCTTTTGATTTTTTGTTTTCTTTTTTCTGAATCAATCGTGCCAGGTCGTTTGTAGCAGCTGATCACACGCCAGTGATGCCTGATCAATCACGTGGCACCGATGCGTCGCCGACAATGGAATTTGAACGAAAGTGATCATTTAGATTGTTCAAAAGTCTTTGCCTATGCTCCTTTGTCTAACCATCGTTGTTGTTTACATTTTTGCAACAAATATTTTTTCATTTAAAGAACAAAGAACAATTCACAGATTACATTCATGTGTAGCACGCAAGAAATGGGCGAAAGCATTAACAATAAAAAAATGCTGACAACGCAAAAAATTTAGAAAAAAAAACAGTCACAACATGAAGCGTATGTCACAAACCGCGTCAATAAAATACTACCCGTCAAAGAATGGTAGACGACATTGCCCGTTGGCAAGAGAAACAGCACAGCTGACTAAATAAATGCTTTTATCCTACGAGTTAAGTAGATTGGGGCTGTCCTAGGTGGCGCAATGCAGAAGTATCTACTTCCACCGCCATTTATTATACCCTCCATAGATGCGTTGAGACCGTAAAACACCCTCTTCGATGGCACACTTTTTGGAATCCAAAGCTTTTAGATTTGAAGATGAGTTGTTATTTTGAAGCACAAGGTTTTCATCGATGGGCAGGTTCTTGACACTTGTACCGTTTAACGGTGCCCGAGGCGGTTTAGCTTTAGCTGATTTGTTAGCAGGTTTTTTCCTTAAAAACCGAAGTTGATGAAACTTTCTTTACACGTATGGCGGTGATTACTCACTTTTTACGTTGCAAAATTAATGGTGCCATTTCGTCAATGTTCGAGATCTCGGTGGCTGGCGTTATGCCTTTCCTATGGCGACAGTTGTTTTTGCAACACTTTTCTTCAGCTGGCTCGGGTGAAGGTACTTTGGGGCCGAATGTAACGCTGTCTCCATTTTCGTAGATTACGGGAGGACTGGATGAATCCAGGAAGAAGCTGGGATGTTTATCAGAACTGTTGGTACAACTGTGACCGGGTGTTGCTCCGTCTTCGTTTGAACGTTCAGAGTTCAGCCGGTTTCGACGGAAACTGAATGGGCTGACTCGAGGCCGGTTGAGGACCTGTGGCGAAGTCGATGGTGACGGCGCGGCGTAGGAAGTCGATCTGGCAGGTAATCCAGGGAAGTCGCTGTGGTTATCCTTATCCTGCACAGACATACTGTGCTGGTATTCATTTCGAGGGCCGGCTACAGTTGACCATGCTTGTAGGTTTTGGAGGCCTTGGAGACGGCTTAGAGTGTTTCTATCTGGAGTGTTGGCTTCGGTTCCGAAGGATGATCGGCGGCGTCGCCATGCTCCTTGGAGGTTCGTAGTGGACGAGTCTCTCTATAAATACAAAATTAGATGCTTCTGGGTTGATTTAAGCCATGATAAGACTCACCCTCTCAAGACTATTATTAAACAAAGCCGAATTAATCCTCGTCAAAGATGTATTCGTCGCAATTGGCCGAATTTTCAACATGACCACCCTGTTATGGATAGTTTGTGGTTTGCTAAACTCCGAGATTTCTGCCTTAATGCATGTGTTTCTTGGTCGCATGACTTGGTCAGTATACGTAATCGAACACGTCAAGAACACGGGCCCATTTTGCGGCGCATTTATCCATTCAAGGTATCCGAAAGGGGGACACAAACACCGAACCGTTTCGAGCAATACTTCTTTGTTTGAATCCACCAAAGTGATGCAAACGTCCTTGATGACAGTAGCCGAGTCATAAATTTCGGAGGGCATTGAATCAGTCTGTAAAAAGAAAAACATTGTGTCGACCTGACTACAAAAATCGGTTCTCTTACCATAGTACACTCCTGCCAGTCAGTGTCAACAAAGATCTTAAAACGGAATCTCGAAGAACATGTAGTGGAGCACACTTCACGCTGATACATGCCAACATGGATGATGAGAGGGAAGTCAAAGGGTTGTTTTGACTTGTCACTCTTCTAAATTAAATCAAATGAGCTTTAAAATTAAGACAGTTTAAGGAGCTTACATTTCTCTGCTCAATAATGGAACTCATCCGGAGTGACGGATAATCGACAAAATCATATGCGTGGCGTGATGTAAGTTCTTCAATGTGATCCATGAGATAGGTCAAGAAGGGGCCTTTTGTAAGACCGAGTTTTTTCAAATCTTTTGGAGTGACATTGAATAATCTTGGCCCGTCAATTTCATATTGCTTGATAGATTGAAGCAGTTTGTCGATAATTTCCGGTTCAACTTCTTCCGGAGCATTATCAGCAAGGACTGTAAGCCACGTGCAGACATCGCCCTCCGTCCAGCTGTTGAGGTCATTCAACGAGGCCAATTCTTGCAAGTGCATGAAGCTCCGATGACTTGTTTCCCGTCTCGTCAGCGCCTGTTCTCGGCGTTCCAGTTCTTCCTTCTGTCTAGCCAGATCAATTTTGAGTTCCTATAATTTGCGTCAATAGAATGAACGATTAAAGTTCCTCCGTTGTTTTGATAGACTGATAGGTAGTCTTTGATGATCTAATCAAAAGATTGTCTTACATTTAGTACATGTAGTTGCGTCTCGATCTCGTGTCTCCAATCATCCTTTTGCATGACAAAGTTAGTACATTGCAAATGAACTTCGGCATTACTCTCCATCATCTCGAGTCTCAAAATGACAGTCTTCATGTCTATCCGGTCACGGGGGTTGGTATGCCAGCAGTCTTTCAACAGATTGCCCAGGTCCATCGGACATGTTTCCGGAATAACAAGACGTTCGCCATGTTGGGTAATTATGGAGTAAATCTTGAACTCCGTCAATCCCTTGTATGGAACTTCTCGTGAAACCAGTTCCCAAAGAACAACTGCATAAGACCAGACGTCAGTGGCCGGTGTGATACCTTCCTTCTGACTGATAATTTCCGGACTCATCCACGCGGCCGTACCAGCCCACGTGGGCATCGTCCACGAATGAGTCAGATCTTTTGAAGTGCCAAAATCACATAGTTTACAGACCAAGTCCTTACTTAAAACAATGTTCTTCGACTTAAGGTCACGGTGAATAATCGTCGCCGGTGCTTCATTGTGCAAATATGCGACTCCGAATGCGATCTGTAAAGTTAAATCCGTTGAGGGTGTGAAAGCGGGGGAGAAGTGACAAAAAAGCAGCTCAATACAGACCTGAAGCGCCCATTGCAGGATGAGATCGAAAGGAAGCGCAGCGCTGTCGTTGTGCAAATACTCGTAAAGTGATCCGTTTTCGGCGAATTCGGTGACAATGTAAAAGTCAGGATTCGCATTCGAAACACCAAAGAACTGAATAATGTTACGATGCCTAATCTGTGACAAAATGTCGACCTGAAAAGTCAAATTGTGTTAGTTACAAAATACAAAAAATACATTGTGAAAATTTGTTTTGCAAAACATCTTTTTTCCCGTGGCATCTGTTACAAACAGGTGACATCAAAGTTGTAAAGATAATATCAACGTCTCACGTTTTTTTTCTTTACTATGCACACTACAGACAAAACATGCGCGTGCTTTGAAGCCTATCTGACACCCAGTTACAATGGACAGCGGTGCAAGATAGGGTCGCGAGATATAAACATTGGCAGATGTTTTCAACATCACGGTGGTATGTTATCGAAATTTTGGATCCAGACACGACATATCTGAATCTGACAACCCAGCTTTAAAAATATCAAAACTTGCCTCTTTCTCAAGCATGAACACCTTTTTCAAGGCAACTTCTTGCTCTTTGTTGTCTTTACGCCAGATTCCTTTGTAAACAGATCCAAAAGAACCACAGCCAAGTTGGTCCAGGACTTCGAGATCTTCGCGTGGTATTCGCGGATATGAGATCAATTTAGTTTCATCGCGACTTTCGGAGGAAGATGACATGGTCACCGGTGTGGTCACGAATTACATTGAAATAATTGGCTTGACAATCTGTAAGGTGTACCATGTGGTCATAACGACGAACGATTTCACAATGTTAACCAATCGAGCAATCGAGGGATTGAGCGCGAACCCGGAAAATAATGGAAAAAAGAATACAACTGTTGAACTGGGTCTAAAAATCACGAGCCAAGGACGAAACCTGTTCTTAGTTTTGCCCCTGTGGGTGAACTGACAATATTCGCTAAAGACAAACGCACGAGACTGATAATGAATTGAAGAAAAAATCAGATCAAAAAAGATAACTTGGTCGAATGTTAAAGAAAACCCACTTTGCGCGCAACCGAATCAAGACAAATATGTCACAATGAATCTCGATATCAGGATAAGTCGTAAAACGTATTGATCAACAGACATCATGGGTCGTAAACAAAAAGACGAGTTGATCTATAGCAATCAATGTCCGCGATCGCAACATGGGGGCAAAACGAAAACGCGTTCTAAGGAGGCAAACATCAACTCATTGAACTTCACGCTAAACAAAAAAAGTGCGAGGGATCAAAGAAAAACCAGACACCGTGGGTACTCTGTGACGGAATTCACACCATTGTTTTGAAGCGAACTTTCAACATGATCAAGATGTTAGGTAGCAAGTAAAGGGGGTTAGTTATGCGTGTAATTTTGCCAAAAATAGCACATAGTCGAAACTTTACTGATAAGCCAGACGCATGCGCTAATGTATTGGAGATCGATTATGAGGCTCTCAAAAGCGACCAAAGGTAACATAACAGCGGCGGCATTAGCCTCGGTGACACCGATCAGACACAAAGGTGCAACAGACATGAACTGCGTGTCTTCCCGTGAGTAGACCTACCGATGAATACCCTGCTTGCCTGCGGAAAGAGGCGAGGCGTGCTCAAAAATGCAGCACCCCAGCGGTGATCGGACCCTTTTCACATGCTTCGACCGCCCATCACGCGTGGAGTGATACAAACCGGAAGAGTTCACCATCAGAAGTGAGTAAGGATCTATCACTGGTCATCGGCTTTTTGTACTATCACAGCCAAACTGATTAAAATTCAATTTTGGATACACTTTTGATCAGCTCTATCATTCAAGTGTATTTGTATACAATGCTCCACCAGATCACCATTTTATAACTTTTATTTGCATACAAAAATCAAATCAACAAGTACGTTTTTCGGGCGGTTCGATGGTCGCTGAAACGCTGAAGTCCTCCTCAGCCATAAGCGATCAAAAGCCATGCGTTGTTGTTTACTGTTGTTTTGGGGTGTCTGTTTTTTGGGGCCCATCAGGTCCGATAAGAGTTCGTGCGGTCTGTAAAGAAATTCAAAGGGCACAGACAACTTTGAATCATTTACAAAAACAGACAAATCTAAAAGGCAACATGTATTGCGCAGTCGCAGGTGCTAAGCAGGGTTGAGCATTGGTCAACCAAGGCAACGTAACCATGGAAACATGGTCTACGCTCCCGTCGTCTGGGACCGGTTCGATGCGCCTTGAAGTCTCTATTGCGCAAATAGTAATAAATATTTGTTTACCATGTTGAATGCTCCCAAGTTGTACCGAACGGACTACGCCCAAGTTGGGACGACTAATCGGGGATGTTTACGTGTTATCCATTTTGATCCGGCTGGTGAACCCGAAAACAAGGGATCTATATTTCGACGTAACTCCAAAAAAGGCAGACAGAAAGATGTTGCTGGCGACAAGGTGTTGTTGTCTACATGAAGAAAACTGATCAGTTGTGTTAATTTTTGTACTTTAGGTTGTTGTCGGGAGCCAGGATGGTATCTTGCTTTGCTTGGAACGGAAATCTGTGGATACAAAGGTGGCTATCCAACCAAACGACTTCAACTTTGCAAATTATATAAATTTCAGATCATTTTCAAAACCCCTACAGGCCCTCCAATCACCCAGGTAGCCCTCGGTGGTGCACTTAACACCATCTTAGACAAAACTTTCATCGCTGCCGGTGGCTTGATTAAAGGATTCAGCAAGAAAGGAAAACAGTTTCTATCTTTCGAAACAAACATAACTGACCCAATTGAATCCATGTACATCTACGGAGTCGACATGTTTCTCTGTGGCAGAGCTGTCTTCTACCACTTTCATGATTGCGTTGAAGCTAACGTGTGTTTTTCTTTTTCTTACGTTAAGATCAACCCCACACTGCTACTTAATCAATCACTTTTTAACACTAAAAGATATTTTGCAGTGCTATGTGTGCCCCGAGCGTATCAATGACATCCTCTGTCTACCTGTCGTTGAAGGAGGTTGGGTCGGCCGTGGAATTACGCCAGTGATTGCCTGTGATGACAAAACACTCAAAGTGTTTGAGAACGGCGAGCAAGTTTATGACGTCAGCGTAGGCGATGTCCCGTTGACCCTGCATCTGTTCATGAATGACGGTGGATACAATAAGCAAAAAGTCCTTTACGGAACAAAAAGTGGTCGACTGGGCCTTGTTGATTTGCAAAAAGAGTCCGGTATTATCAACTGGGAATCGCCTACGCAAACTGCTGGCGGAATTTCATGTATTGCATGTTATAAAATTACCGAGACTGGCTTTTCCGATGTTGTGATCGGCAAGGATGATGGCACTATCGAGGTTTACAGCATCGATGATGAGGAAACTATTCACTTTCGGATGATATATGTTAGTTTACAGTCATTTTGGTCTATAGTTTACAACTATTTTTGTACTTTTGTTTTGCCTTTTTGCAGCAATGTGAAGAAAGCATCACAGGCTTGGACTGTGGAAGGTTTAACTCTGAGAATGTTGTGGAAATCATCGTCGGAACATACACTGGGTGGATCTTTGCACTTACAACGGAGCCAGCGAAGGAGCAGAAAGAAGCGTTGACAGCTCCGCAGATGGAAATAAAAGTTCAGCACTTAAGGTAAGGAAAAATAGCAAAAGGGGGTCGTTGTAGTTTCAGTTCAAAAATATTGTCATTCTAGAAACGAATTGGACGAAATAGAAATGAAAGTCCGTGAAGAACGTGAACGCTATGAAGATCAGACCCAATCAAAGCCAGATACAATGACAACAATACCACCGTTTTCGGTTAATGACAGATTCATATTAGACAAAGAATCAATGTGCTATCTGCTTTCGATTGAACTTGTTATCCCGATTGAGTACATCGTCTTACATGTAAGTGTGCATTACAAATGTGCCATCCACGTTTTACTCAACTGTAACTTGACTCGGATTTATTGTAGAGCGATGCTGACGTTGAATTGATGGACATTGCTCGGAGCACGGCGGTCGTCTCCTTCACGAAGCCGCCACCGGAGCCGGTTGGTTTCCGTTTTACTACGATGAGCTCATGTGGATTCAAAACATGTTTTAGCCGTTTAAAATGAATACTGCGTCAAGCCCGCCCCCGTCCAAACTGTTAGCCACTTATCGATGTCAAGCTGATACGACTAGAATCGAAATGCGTATTCGAAGCATTGAAGGTCGTGGCGGCACCCTCAAAGCGTACATCGTTCCGGATATGCGGCCGAAAATGTGTCAGGTGGGGCTGGGTTTTATTTTTAGCAGTTGCAAAGGTTAAATTTCTAAAATTAGAAACAATGCTATGCAAAAGAAATGCCACTTGTGTGGGTTCAATGCATAGGTAGTTTGAAAAAATGTTTCTTTTTGGTAACATGAGCCGTCGAATAGTGCCATATGGCCAGTTATAGTTAGTAGTTAGTTATTGGTGCACATGGTTCTATATTTACATTCTGATAGCAACATTTCAAAGCTTCATGCAGCAGGAAGTTAGATCGAGATCATGGACACATGTCAAAAATCGCATAAGCATGTTAAAAAACCAAAGTGAAAACGCATTCTTTCTTTAAAAAACATCAAGTTTTTTGTTTCAATCTGTTGCATGCACAACGATTTACATCCAGCGATCCCACCATTTGCATGAAAAAAGGCGTGTTTGCATATTAAAAAAGGTGTAAGGTAGTTGGAATCTATAAAAGCTGCCATCATTCCATAAGATCTTCGCCGCAGTGTTGCGAAAATTAAAGATAATGTCTAGTTTTATCATCAACGCATTCTTCATGTTGATATTTGCGACTGCCGTTAAAGGCATGTACGTGACTTCTCCATTTCCGCCAATTACGGTAATTACGAAAAATACGTCATCATATCTATTGTTATCTTTACAGAATGGCCGTATAGGAATACTATGTCAAGTGAATCGCACTGTATATATCGACAAAGTTTACTGGGATAGCTGTGTTGCTTCACTTTTCAATTTTAAGGATAAGGATAGTCCGCAATTTGTTTGGATGTATTGCGTTCAGCAGTTTTGTACAGGGAACTATCAGTAAAAGCTGTTAAAAAGTGAAGTTTTGGTTGTTTTGTCGTGAAGCAATTACGATTGTCTTCAGTTTATAAAGACGGCTAGTGAAAACAGTGACGTGCATCATGCACCACAATTAATAGTTATGTTGATTTCGACAGGACATGCATCAAAACCCTTCGAAAATGTACAATTTGGCATTTTATTAGTCAAGCCGAAGTTTCAATTGTTCGTAAAGTTGGGGAACAAGTCAAAAATTCAGGCTTAACGCATGTGAGACCGTGGTCGATGGAAGCGTCTTCGGTTACACGCGACGTCACAGCCCTAAGGAGCAACATGACGCACATTGACCGGCTGATCGGTAGAAGCAGCCCATGTTGCATCCACAGAAGTCGCCTCCACGTTTGATCGAACGCATATTAGTCTATAATTAGCACGAGGTTAGATTATTAAAATTCCAAAACGCACAAATTGCAAATAACGTCAACATTAGTTAAGAAAAGATAAACAAACTTACGTAGATGATAGTCTTGCCGGTCTTGATGGGAAAGTCGCCGAATAAGGAAAAGGGTGCAGCTGATACAACGTACAAAAGGGCCAAAACCAAGCACATGACAAGCAACCACGATCTGCTAAGCATATCTGTCTAAGCGTTCAACAAAAAATGATTAGGGTTATGCTGATGATGCTCGTGAAGAGCAGCGAACGTCAATGACGACGGTTGGTGACGGTCGAAGCGGAGAAGCTATAAGCGTTCCTGGAAACAGGGTCGCCTTCTTGAATGACTTGGTTTACGCGGGGGCTCAGCCATTTATCCACGAAACTTTCTCACAAAGCGCATCGCAACGGAAATGTCACACAAACTACCATGTTTTGTTGAGGGGATGGGCGTCGACGGCATCCAAGTAAGGGATACTAAGTCAAAAAGCTGAGGTTTGCAACTGATACTAAGCTGGGCTGCATTTAGTTGAGGGGGAGCAACGCTTGCGTAAGATACAGAAAGTTACGACGTTCCGTATGACATTGAACCGTCTTATGTCATGAAAGCTAAACAATGTCTATAAACTTACATCATCGGATATCGAGAATCCGAGGATAGATAGTTTGGTTGTTTGTAGGTAGCATGATAAACATGACACACTACAACAGCTTAACCAAGCCTATGAAAAAGGAAGACGACACCATAACAACCTGTATTAGCCCATCTTACCGTCAATATATACTCATTTACACATAATAAGCGTTATTTGTCATAATTACTGTCTATACACGCTTCTGGTTTGAGACTTTGACCATATTTGTTGTTTAGACAGTAGCTTCCGGCAGTCTGCCATTGTTAAATGGGTCGTTGACATGCATTTCGTGAAAATACCTACGCATTACCAGGTTTTCTGGGGGTTCTGGTGGCCTAAAATAGATTATTAATAACCAAAACATGACCTAACTTTAACGATGACATGTTCAGATGAGGTCATATCCGATAAAACCGTTGGCTCTTCATGAAAGAGTGCATGAATTCGATTCCGGACGGCCTATGAACACGTTGACTATCAAGGGTGAATTCAGTATCAGTGAAGCGCATGAATGGCTGGCTGCATGTGTTTCACAGGTTCCTGATCGCTGTCCGGCAACTGATTCGGTTTCGTATATGCTGAGGTCGACGGAGAATGGTGGGACGGTGCTGCATGCTTTTCAAAAGTTAGTGGATAGAATTTTGATGTCAAAAAGTAACCAAAAATAAACATTCCAGAGAGAATAGCGCAATCTACAAAACCGACAGTGTCTCCACCATCATAATCATTCGAGACGTCGTATCAAAAATAACTACACATCGCAAAATTCGAGTCCACATGTCCATAGGTAACCCTTTTCTCCCACATTTAACCCAATTACCGTAACCCCACCCCTTCCAGACATGAATCCCGCAACAATTGAACACACTCTGCGTCTGATCCACCCAAAAATGGAATACTACGCCAACCTGATGAAGAATGAGGAACTGGCACGAGGCCTTCGGGTAATTAATGTGTTTTTATTAAAAGCTTTGCGTGTAATGCTTGTTTACAGGAGCTGGAATCGTCATTTACTGATTTATCGTTTTTGTCACCCGAGCAGATGAACATCCTGCGACGGCATGATGAACTGGTCCAAGAGCTTCACGACAAGAAAACACAATTTGATCGAACCCTTGGGGTTTTGACCGATTTGTATGTTGACATGCATAAACTGGAGGGCGCCAATCCGAAGCATAAGACAACAGAGCTTCTGGATTTGCTCAGCACTGAATACTCTTTGGAAGGGGTCATGGCTTTCTTTGACATTCCCAATCAAGTTCTTCAACGCTAACTATGTTTAATTTATTTGATAATATTGCTAATCTTTATTCTTTATTTCAATTATAAAAATAACACGCTTTTGTGACAATATGAATATTATCTCAATCTGAGATTTTAAAAACTAATGATAGGTAGCCCCTCACAACCAAAGAATCGTAACCATGTGGAAAATATTTGGAAACCCGCAAAACATAAAGTGAAGATATAAAAATAAATGACTTAGATGGATGGCTTTTCGAGCCGGGGCAAACCTAGGTTAACCAAGTTGACCCAAAAGTTTGCACATGACGAGTGATAATGGCTGCCGCCAAATTCCAGATTGAAGGAATCGGCTTGAGCGATGGATTGAAGACAAAGAGCGCAGGTGGCGATCGGGTTTGGATCAGAATTGCTGTGGAATGGGATGTCGTGAAGTGCTTTCGCGATCAACGGATGGGCGGCTATCTTCTTCCATGCAATTAGGCATTGTTGAGCTTTACGGACGAGGGCTGTTTCCTTCGGACGATGGGTGTGGATCGACAGCGCGACGCGATTGAGAACACTGGCCATGGCACCGATGGATTGGACGAATTTGAGGCCCTTTTCTTGGAAGAGGATCTCTCTTGTGATGGGTTCTGACCGTTCGAGCAAAGATACAGCGTTATCAATGGTAGTGACGGCTGTGTTGACGCATTGCTGCCAGGCTTCGATGTATTCATCCTGTTGGGGGTCGTTTCGGAGGACGGCATAGGGGTCTTCTGGAGCTGGCGAGACTTCTGTAACACCAATACAATTTAAATTACCAAAATATCAGTCAAAACATACGCGTAACATCATCCGGAACCCTCGACTTCGACATATCAACATCCAACAAATCATAAATAACCGAAGTCCGCCGGCCCTGATCAAACGGATCCGCCATATTAGCTGTAGATGTATTCGTCCCAACCGGCTGATCAAAACTCAACCCATCCAACAAGTCGACAAAGTTACTCTGCTGCGTTGGGACACCATTTGTCGGCAATTCGTTTTCATTCGATTCTGAAATGGAACCCATTTAGCATCATAAAGAAGTGCAAATCACGCAAACTCACGTCCAGCGACGAGGGTTGCCGGAAGAAACTGCGCGTTTTTATTGCTTTTGCTCGGCACGATGTTGTCTTGCATCTGTTTCCTCGAATTCTGAATTGGAGCCGTTCTGGTGTTCAGCTGTGGCATTCCACTTTCAACGAACGCCTGGTTCGGTTTTGAGCCATTTTTCTGCGAATGCAAACCGATGCCACCGGCAGTAAAGCTTTGCAAATGCGGGATGGGCAGGGTTGTTACGCCGGAGAGGGCTGATATGGATTCGCCTTTCTGAAACGAGTGAAATGAAAGTTAAAAGGCCAAAGTGTAAAGATGGCTTACCTGAGCAAGTGCAATCAACGCCAAACAAGAAAAAAACTCCGGCCGAGTAAGCTGTCCCGGCATTGTCCTGCTAACCATGTGCCATATATCGCTGAGGACATCCTTCGGAAGCTGTGATGCCACCATTAGGTTGTAGACGAGGCCAGTATTCGGTGATTGGGATGTTGAATGAGCGCCACATTGAGCTATGCAGTCTTTGTAGAACTTTGGGACCCGTTTTTCCTCGAGAAGGACGGGTGGAACGACACCGCCGCTGGCTCCATGGACTGCTGAAACAAAAATAATTCAATTTCAATTAAGTTTGATATATATTTTAAAATATAAGCTCACCATTAGACGGCCGTGGTCCCCCAAAAGGTGATTGCTGTGCTTGAACTGCGGTCGGCCCGGATGCGGCGGATTTGTTCGACCTTGAAAACAGGAAGGAGCCGCTCCACATTGCAAGATTTGCAATTTTCACGCTTAATTGGACAGTCGGACGAAGACGAATTCGATGAAATCAATCGCGAGGCTGGGCGAAAATATCATGAATCAGCTGAGAGTGACTATCGACAGTGAGATGGGTGTTCAGTAATAAGAAGGAGCTGGCAACATTGTAATCTTATGTTACGTTTCGCTATGTCTCGCACCTTAGCAACCAAACGAACAAACCCGGCGGCGGCGTTAGCGGAAACAGGCCAACCACACAGTGTCTGTCCGTGTGCGGGGTGGTTGCAGTTTAGCCAGCCGTAGACCAAAAAAAGGGCAACACGGGAAAAGGTAGGTTGAGTGAAGCAGCCAGCGCGCAGAAGCAAATAATGGAATTGATCGACGGTGGTGTCGGTGAACAACACTCACAACTGGCGGCTTCGAAATTATTTTCACGTGCTCCGGGTACACGGAATACGCACATAAAACAGGAATAGTGCTTTCAGCTGGGTTGAGGATGGTTGCTTTTCACTGCCGCTGACATGTCTCTGGAGTGTATATTCTGTGAAGATGGCTCCAAGCATTTAGGTCAATGAGCCCATTGGGCAAGGCAAGAATGGAAGCGGAGGCCCTCGGGGGAAGCCCGACAATGGCAACGCACTTGCCGGAAATTGAGTACTTGGATCATTCCAAGTGACAAAGGGCGTCAACTCTTTTCAAGAAATGGAATTAGATTGCCATTTATTGACACTGTTAATTAAAAATACCATCCATTCAATCAATTAAAACAACTTAACAACAAACAAACTCAACAAAAACAGATCAGATCCATTAAGACTTCAGAACTTTGGAGCCCCAAATGCGTCAGGCATGCGCTCGATGGTGAAACGGTGGTCGCGGATGTACATGATCGGGACACCAGGCAATTTGCGGATGCGGTTCCGCAAATCCTTATCACACGTAGCCACGATGTAGCACTTATGCTGGGTGACACGCTGGACAAGGCAGTCATCGGCGTAGATGCCTTTGTGGGTGCAGGAAAGACGCTTCACACGGGGATCCTTCAAGATCTTCAGAGCCAAACGGAATCGGCGACCCATTTTCTCCAATTCACCGAGGACGCAATCTGTGACGTAAGGGGTGGCTAAAAGATGGAATTTATATATAAATTTCTCTTAAAAGAGGATAAAAAGCTTACTCTTAGCGTAGAGACAGTCCATGAAGCCGCTGTAGAGATCGATTCTGTTCTTGATGGCAAAGTTGACAAAGTTGGTATCGATCAGAACATGGAAAGGAGGCCCGAGCTGGCTGTTGTAGCGCAAGAACATCGCGGACGACATCTGCGGGGCTTCAACGATCTTGAGGGCCTGCTCATCTTCCTTCTTCGTCCGGACTACACGTTCGTCTTTCTTGCTGGAATTGGTTGAATTAGAAGTGAAATGGATATATAAAATAGGAAGAAACTTACATTCTGTTGTCAGTGGGCTTGATGATCTTATTGAGCGCATTGCGGTACTTTTGCGTGGCACGGACTCGACCCTGAAATGACGTAGATGACAGCTGGAACGGGTTTAAGGAGAAATAAGCTTACCATGGTGAAAGATTAACGAAGGAATCCTAAAATAGACGGAAAACGATTTGCAGCGAAAAAAAAGCACGAGCGCAAACCGCGGGAACACTCAGTCCACACATAGTGTTCCCTGTGCACTGATCGAGCAATGCTCCGTTCAATGCATTTTGAAGTCCCAATCGCGCGAACCTTGTCCAAACCCGACTGCCTCCAGCCCCAACCATGTCACGTATCGGTCCGAGCGTCTGGGCTCGCCTCTGGAACAATGTTAACAAGGCCATATCTCGTGAACCCGATAAAATCTACGTCGGAACGGATTCCGTCGGTAATCGGTTCTATGAATACCGCCAGGGACGCAATGCTCGATCGAACATCAAGCGGTTCGTTTTTTTCATTTTTACCTTTCGCACGTGCTGTGTATTAAGTTGTAGTGTGCTTTAGGGGCTACGACAATGAAACACAAGGTGGACCCAAGCCGGCACTGGAATGGGAAGCCTGGCTCAAAGGCACGCGCCGTTTTCCGCCCTCGGATGAGGAGATTAAGCTGAACAGACTGAGGCAACAGGTTGGTTTCTTCCTGATTATTGTTAACTTACATGTAATAATGCTAATTGCGTTTCAGAAACAACTCGCAGAAGACAACATCACCGAAAAACGCGCACCAAAGATTGCATCCAGAGGTCGCGGCGCCGGCGATGTCGACCAGCCGAAGAACTACCCGAAATACAGCGACATGGAAGTGACTCCGGGTGCTCCTAATGCTAAGGATAAAAAATAATATTGTTTTAGTCTATTTATTTTGTTAGGATAGGCGTAGTGATGACGGGGGATAAAAATATTTGAAATTTTGACGATTTTTTGAGCTTGCGGTTGCTTTTCCGCTTTTATATATCTTAATTTTGTTTTTGCATTGTATTCATCTTGTGATTCAGCATGCCTGGCCTAAACCGCGTCCTACAAGGTGTTCTCCATTACCGGAAGACCGTCCGGTCCGACTTGGTCGAGCAATTCCACCGCGTTCGAGACAATCCGAACCCGACAGCTGTGTTTTTCACTTGCATGGATTCTCGGTACGTTTTGCTTGTCTTTGACTCTGAATTTCTTTCAACTCGACATTTTCAGAATGCTCCCCGCCCGTATCACTCAGTCCCAAGTCGGTGACATGTTCGTCGTTCGAAACTCGGGAAATATGATTCCCCATGCTCGCAATTACGGTTGAGTTAACTATCCTATTGCTAGCGAACTCGTAGATTGTGTTATTTTAAAAGGCCTGCATTTTTGAAGCTCGATCTTGGTTGTTCCGATTTATATTGTTTCATTTCAGGCATGTCCGGCTTCGAAGTTTCCGTCACAACCGAACCCGCTGCCCTTGAATTGGCCGTAAAACGTGGAAAGATCAACCATGTTATCGTCTGTGGTCACTCTGATTGCAAAGCTATCAACACCCTGTACAATCTCCACCAATGCCCGAAGAACTTTGACCCCGAAAGCCCCATGGATCACTGGCTGCGTCGGCATGGCTATTCCAGCATTCAGAAGCTCGAGCGTCGATTGAAGTCGGAACCTGGATTGGAGCTGCAGTTTACTGCCGAGAATGCACTGTTACTTGAGTGAGTTGACTTTCTTATGAGTTACTTCAATTTTTAAGATTATCTATTTCAGCTTCAAAGCAAAGATCGACCCCGAAGACAAGTTCAACATCGAAGACAAGCTGTCCCAGATCAACACCCTCCAACAACTCGTACACATTGCCTCCCATGGATTCTTACACGAGTTCCTTGAAAACCATCAAGTGTTCCTCCATGCGATGTGGTTCGACATCTACACCGGTGACATGTACATGTTCTCGAAGCAGCAGAAGCAATTTTTGATGATTGACGAGGAATCGGCCACAACCCTCAATCAAGAAGTCGACGAAGAAATCGCTTCCTTTGAACACTGATACCAATAAGACGGTTTTCATGATTTCGACGCTCAAATACTTGCCACGTCTAGGTTTTGCTCAATGTGTATTAACTTTTCAAACTTTTGTTACATTTACAAATCTTGTATTCAGGTCTTTTTAGAGATTTTCTTCCATTTTGAACACTTGTAAAAATATTCGGTTTTCTATACTTTTAACGGTTTTGAGATGAATAAAGAGATATTGTTTTTTTTAAGTTGGATGTTTACTGTAATGGTTGTTTTGCCATGAATACTTTGCTTTTTAGAAGTTGTAAGGCGAGATTTCAATGTTGGTTTTCCAGATGCTGAGGCAAGTTGCAACGCTCCTGCGCGGTTCCTCATCCAAGACCATCGTCGGCACCCGGCAAAACTCCATCTACGCCAATCTCAAGCGCTTCTACAAAAATGTCTCTGTGGCAGATGACTCCGATGGAAACGGAAACCCGTCTTTTGCCATCCTTCTCGACAATCGCCGTCTCAAGAGTCTCGGTGGAAACGTGTTGAAGGTATGGTTTATTTCGCTTTGGTCTCATTAGCATTGTTAGCTTATACCCGCTGTTCAATAGATATCTTTCAAATTTCAAGTTTTGCATTAGACAATGTTGGTTGCCGTAACTGTAGCATTGTTGTGCGGGCTAAAAGTAGTCGTAGGCTCGGTGCTCGCTTCTGGAGATTCATTTCTCGGCCCCTCGCATTCCTCGCAATGAACTTCGAGTATCTCCTAAAACCGGTCGAAGTTAATATAGACCCGCTGACACCATAAATCATAATACTTTTTCATGCTCTGTCAAACTTCTTAACGATGCATGTGATACTTTTGGAGTCATGTCAGGAGCAGCTTGGCATACATCATGTTGTGCATCCGCTTCTCCCTGCAGCAGAAAGCTATGTTGACGACTGCTCGACAGGAAGCTCGATTTTCTTGAGCCGCGGGCGCTTAGAATGATTGTTTTGTCAACGTTGCGACAAATACAATATAACAAGCCCAAAAGCTGAAGATCAATTCAACTTTATGCCTCGTTAAAGTCCCATAAAGTGCAAAAAACTCACCAAAGCAAACAACAATATTGCGATTACGTAAAGACTGACGTCATGGATATTCAAACGTAGGTGATGGTACGCCATTTCAAAAATCTAACCTGAAAACGTGAAAATTCTCTTTATTGAAGGTTCAATTTGAAAGCCGGGCACACGAGATTTTCGAAACCACGGAAAAAAGAAAGCGCTTTCGTAGGTGCATAGTCGCGTGTTTCGTTTATTTGTCATTCTGCAATAGTCGACCCTGTGGTCTGGGAAAAAATGTATAAGCAAAGGACGGCGGGAAGCATCTCTTGCAGTGAGTGAAATCATTCATGGAAGCATCGCTTACTCTATTCACTGTTATTTACTGGCTAGAAACGCGTACTTTTCTATCTAAAGTGAATACTGCAAATGAAAATGGAATTGAAAGCCAGTCATTATTTTAGGTGGATTCAGAACCATTGGCTCTGGCCATCGCGACTGAATGGGATGCCCAGAAGGAGCACATCAACAAAACCCATATGCGGTTGACAGGCCTCGCTTTCACGGCTTTGGATAACCCTTTTCATGAGACTAAGTGAGTTGTTTATAAATTCTATGAAAAAGAGTCACGTAAATGGGCATTAATAAGTGCAGAGTTACACGATATCGCTTTCAGGGAAACTTTAACTGACAAAATTATGGAATTCTTGGATACGGACACGCTCCTCTACTTTGCTGACGAGCAAGAGAGTCTGGTGGATTTGCAGAAAGAGAAGTGGGCGCCTATTATCAAGGGCGTCAATGATAATCATGGAATTGATATTCGTGCCACGCAGAGCATCATGGACACCCCGCAGATTTCCGATGAAGACCGACTTCGAATTCAACGATGGTTGTTGTCGCACAACTTCTGGGCCCTGCATGGTCTTCAGTATGGTGTCGAAGCCGCCAAGAGCATGATGGTCATGATGGCGTTGAACTCGCATCAGATTACTGTCGAAGAAGCCGCCGAAGCTGCCCGTCTTGAGCAGATTTACCAGACTAAGATTTGGGGCAATGTAAGTTTGTGTTTTAGATGCTTGAATACTTTATTAGACCAGGCGTTCCGTTTTACATGCGTTATCTGTTTCAGGTTGAATGGTCGCACGACATCGAGCATCAGGAACTCTGCACACGCTTGTCCGCTGCGGTCCTTTTCACTTATTTCAACAGCAATCATGCAGTTGTCAAAAAGCATGAAGCTTCGGCATAAGATGTTTGTTCTCTGCTGTTATTTGTTGAGTTAGACCAATTTAGGCTTTTTCCAATGCTTTATACTTGCAATAAAATTCGTTTTTATCCATTTGCCTGAGTAGTTTTCGGTCGGTAGCCATCGGGCTTCGTTAGAGGAGGCTTAGCCGTCTCGGTTCGTTTGCGCCTCACTCTCGCAGCCAGTGGCACTTTTTGGCTCCTTTTTCAATGCGAAACATACAGCTTTTCTGTTCGGTGGTATTTTTTCGTCCCATCCGGTCACTTCGCTCGAGATTCCGTTCGTTTTTGTTTTCTCCCCCTCGCCCGACCTTATCGGTACCAACATTCAACTTTTTGTTGCATTCTTTTTTGCACATTGATTCTCGACACTTGCGCTGTCAGCAGTACCACAGGACAAAGCCGAAGGCTGGGGGTGAAAGTAATCGATTTCGGTGGCTTTGATGCAAGTGAAGGTTGAGAATTGACGACTTTAGCGTGTCAAGGGCACCAGACGCATTTTTTCACCTAACGCGTGTATTTCTTGTCCACTTTGGTTGTCGGTGACTTCCGACAGTACATCAGCATAAAAAACGAGTAGAACAAGAACACTTTTCTTTTCGGTGGTTTCGCTTGCTTTGATTGACCGGTTCTCTTTGTCTGACGATTTAGTTGCCATCGACAAGCGCATCATTTGATAAATGTTTAAGACACACCATCACGACCACGAACGAGGAGCATACAATACATTCATTATGTCGGAACAAATCGAAGCGCCAGCTCCAACTTCACCGTTCATCACGTTTGACGAGGTTTCGCAGGCGTTTGAGAAGTTTAATGTCGAGGACCGCGGTAAAGTTCCCTACAAACAGCTCAAATGCGTCATGCGCGAGCTTGGCTTGGACCCTCGCGAAGCGGAGGTGGCCAAGTGCGTCGACTGGTTGAAGAACTGGCAGAAAAATGACGACCGAGCTAGTAAGCATTGCTTGTGATATTTTATTTTATATATTTCAATTCAAACAAAAACAGCATCGATGACAGGACAGCTAAGGAAAACCTAAAATTAAATGCCTTTGTCCTCTTACAGCGCACTTTACGGCATCCGATCTGTTCGACCTTATAAATCAACGGAAGAAGGACGCTAACCTTGAGGAAATTCGGACCGCTTTTCGATTGTTTGACGTCGCTGGCAAGGGCTTCATAAGTGTCGACGATTTAAAAACAGTTACGGAAGAGTTAAAGGAGACTCTTAAGCCGGAGGAGCTCGAAGTGAGTTTTTTTAATGCACTTTTGTTCACACCTTAGACAGTGAGACCAAAGCGCAAATCCGTCATTCATCTATTTGGTTACGATATTTAATTTTGCAGGAAATGCTGAATGTGATACGTTTGAAAATTCCGGAGAAAGTGTCCTTTGAGGAGTTTGCTATTATTATGAAGAAAACTGCTCTTTATTAACGGCTTTTTCGCTGATTGGCTATACTTGTCTTTGCTTTTGCTTCATGATCAAAACGCTTTTATATTTATCGATCTATACCATATCTATGCATGTTTGCCCCGATCTCAATGTAAACCAACAGTGATAAACTAAACAACGGTGAATTTATTATTTCTACCAACACTTGAGTTAAGCACAAGAGATACAACGTTATATGTACACGCAAGGAATAATAAATATTAACAGTAGACTTCAACGGCTGGTTGCACGAGGGGAAGGAAAATTTAAACAAACGAGATTTTTTGAATTTTTTCAACGCATGTTAGACCAAATTTAAATGCCAAAACGAACCCGCTTCTCCGACTTGGAGAGCGCGTCTCCAGCAGCAACTCCTGACTTATTCTTTGGCGAAGGGGCAGCAGGACCCCCTAGATTGACTATTCCTTTTTCGGCGGAGAAGGGATTCGGATACGAAAGGCTCTCCATCGCCGGAATCAGTTGCACCATGTCACTCGGGCAACGCTTGATTGGCACGGTATGGATGCAGTTTTGTTGGACGTACAAAACGCCGATACCGATGAGGAGCGCGAATACGGCGAATGCCAAGCATGTGGCAATAATGGTGGTGGCGAAGGAGCGGGCATCTTCGGGCTCTTCGGTGTCGTTATCGCAACGAATGACCAGACAGCCAAGATCACCGGATGGCACGTTGCGGTCGCCGAGGGAATCGAGCCAGGGACCGATCCATTCGCTTCCACAGATGCATTCCCACGGGTTGTCGGAAATGTCAACAGCCTCGAGGTCCTCGACCGACCAGCTTTCGAAGAGATCATCTGGCAAGTAGTACAAACGGTTGTTGTTGATGAAGAACTTGCTGACACGGAGGCCGTTAAATGCACCCGGATTAATCTGCAAATTGAATAATCAGTATAAAAACAACAAAACTATAAATCCAAACTAACCTTGCTGATCATATTATTATCAAGGATGAGTTCCTTCAAGTTTGAAAGCGTATTCAACTCATCACTCTCAATAGCTGTGATCTTGTTGTGTGAAAGATTCAGGATTCGCAGTTTCTTAAGTGGCTTCAAGAACGGGGCCTTCGTGTATTCTCCAGTCTTACTCGGAAGATAGCTGGTCAAACTGGACAATTCATTGTTTTGGAGTGAAAGTACAGTAAGCTCATGGACATGCTCGAAAGCTTGGCCCTCAATCACCGAAATATTGTTGTTGGCGAAAGACAAGGAAGCCAGACGACTGCTCTGACTCAGTGCACTGAGGTCATTGTCATTAATTCTGGAGATTTGGTTGCGATCAATCGAAAGGACGGACAGATCTGGCAAATCGCGAAGAGTCACATTTTGCAAACTCTTGATGTGGTTGTTGTTGATGTAAAGTCGTTGAAGGTTATCAAGACCACGCAACACAATGCGTGAAAGTTGGTTCGTACCCAAATCGAGTGTTCGGAGGCGTTTCATGTGAATGAATGCGTCCCAGTCGATGGTGAGAAGAGCGTTTCCTTGAATGGACAGTACTTCGAGGTTGTTGAGACCTTGGAAAGTGTGCCTAAATTACAAAATTGTTAAAATATGATCTGACAAATTAAATAAAAACATACTTTGTGATATTAGTCAGCTTGTTGTTAGCCAAATTCAAGGTTTTCAAACCGGTCAAACTCTTGAATGCTCCAGGCTCGATGTAGTTAATTTGATTATCACTGAGCATCAGCGTTTCCAGGAAAGTCAAGCGTTCGATATCACGCGCTCGGATTTCGGTAAGCTTGTTACCAGTTAAATCGAGGGTTTCCAAACCGGTCAAGCTGTCGAAAGTATTTGGTTCAATAGATTTCAGAATGTTGTTCTTCAGATACAGATTCTTCAGTCTGTGGCCAATATTGTCGAAGACGCCACGACGGAAGACGCCAACCCGCGAGTTTTCGAGTGTGAGAGTACGTGGGCGTACTTTTGCGAACATATCACTGGGCACAATATTAATAACAGAATTCCAGATCCATAAATGCGAGATAAGGGTTTCATTGAGGGCGTTCAAGGCACGGAAGACAGATGGCATGTATTGCCGGGTGCATCCGATCCAGATGCCATCGCCTTCCTCTTTGAAGGGTCGGCTGGTGCGCATGGCACCCATTTCTTCGGGTAGGCATCGACATGGTGGCTGATCTGACTGAAAAGTAAACAGATTACGAAAACATCAGAGAGATATTGCATCATTTAACTTTAAAAGTAAATCAGAATTATAAGCTTACCGAATCTTCAGGATCTGGGACTGTCAAAAAGACATTTTCGATTTTTTCGCAGACATCCACCGTAGGAATGGCTTTTGCAAACGCCACCAGGAGCGCAACGAATATCAAGATCGTTTTCATTTTATCTCATTTCGCTTTCACAGGTTAACCTTAAAACGTTTGCGATTTGAAACATTGTCTAGACACTGTAAGCACGCTAACGACCACGCTCGGTACCATGCGGAGATAATACCACCGAAATATTTTAGGCTCACGTACTGAAGCTCTGCTCAGAGGGGTATTCGCATTCTGGCTACGAGGAGACAATGTTGAAAAAAGAGGGCTCTGCTTGAGGGGGTCGACCTTTTGAAGCTTCTGAGACAGATGATTGGCCCAATTCAGAGTTGATAATGCAACTAGCTATTTTGCCTCGAGATCCATCACTTGTAGAAAAAGTATTCAACTTCAAATTCGGTTAAAAAACGTTAAAACGGCAAAAAATGCGTGTAAATAATGGGTGCAAGACGACGAAAAAGAGCGAAAGGGGCGGAATGGAAATCGGTTCACTGGTGGTAGGGGTGTTAGGGCGTGCCAGGCAGCGCGCTCTTGCTCGAATCCGCACAATTACAACCAGCCGGTCGGTCGACGGCCACCGGCGACGAGCAAGGAGCCATGGGGAGAACGAATGTGCGTCGTGGGGTCCTCGTCGTCGAACGCTTTGCGGTCTCTGGCTAGCCTTGCCGAAGTGCGTCTGTGTCACGTCGCCATCGGGGACGACCACTGGGGGAGTTTTGAGCTCGACGAGGACGGTTCACGATGTCCAGCGACTCGCGCTGCTGCGCCGCTGGCAGCAATCTTATAGCAGCAAGGCTGGATGGAAATGTTCGCCCATGCAATCGAGAAGACGACCCGAGGTTTGACCTGGGCAGTCCGAAAGACGGTGGTGCGCGTTAAATGTATGCCTTTTGGCAAAAGCATTCAGATGTGGGCAAAAAACCGGAGGAACACGGAGGATGGAAGCCCCAAGGGAGCTCCCACTGGCCGGCGGCGATCATCTCCGACCAATTTCAACCGCCCGCCCGGCTGGCTGCAGCCAGCTTTTCTTGATGGGGAGGGGTCAGTCGGTGGTTGACCTCGTGCTGTCGCGGTTACGGTGCACTTCTAGGCTGTCTACAATGGCTATGAAACGCAACAAAAAGATCTGTTTTCGATTCTTCAGAGGCGAAACGACCGACCCTCGCATTTGAGGGCGGGTTTCCAGTCGTTTTTCTTCTCCTTCTTACCGATTTTACTTACGCAGCCATTTCAAACGCAGAATAACAACTCGTGGTCAGCACTGACCAGAAAACTACGCCAACAAACCGGGCAAGGCCACTAACAAATGAATTCCTCCTGAGGAGGAGCCTTTTGTTTGGTCACTGAAAAGCCTCTTGCCAGCTGCATAACCAAGCAGGCTCGTTTTGGTTCAGTCAAACGGAAGCTGGCACAGTTGCTTTTTGTGCATGTGTGGTCCGTGGGGCCCGGAGGCGCTCGTACCAACCATGCCGTTGGCACGACGTAATAACTCGTCTCGGGCGCTGTCTGATTGCCATGGAAGTGAGGTTGTAAACGTGAAACATGAACGGACTAAACATAGGCCCTAAAAGGGGAAAGGACAAACAGCTGTTAAGCTGACTGGCCCCAACACGACGACACTATGACCTGTGTCTACAAGACTATCACTTTTTATGCTTTATCAGCAGTCGTCGCAATGAATCAAACGGGCCTCCCTCGGCGCCACGTAAATTCGTCAATCTTTCTTTAATCACAATGATATTTTTTGTTTATTTCTTCGACAGTGAACGCAAGTAACAATAATGGAAAGCAATTTTGTTCAATGAAAAAGGCAGATAGGCGGATAGCATGTTTTTTGTGGTAAAAGAAAACACTTTTTAACAATAAAGACACGCTGATAAAGAAAGAAAGGGACAAAAGCCAAGTCATGAACAAAGATAATCACTCACGCAAAGCGGTTAATAACAATTGAATCAAGAAGCCTTTATGAAGGAAGCTGCAGGGGGAGGACCGAATTCCACAGATATCATCCAACGTCCAGGAGGAAGTTACAGATATCTATTTACTCTGTTCAAGGGCTTGATCAAACCAGCGGGGGCGATTGGATAAACAATGGGAAGAATTTAATAAAAAAAACCGGACTGACGTATTATGGATACTCAAATCATATGATTACAGCTATTTTAATCAAATAAATAGTTAGTAAAATACTTTCTTTATAGAAAAATGTCCGATATCTGAGCATAGAAAGGAAAATTAACGAAAACAGTGCTAAACCAAGACAAAAAGCTCAAGCAGGAAACAGTCTCGATCGTCGTGGCCCAGAATAGCCGAAAAGAAACACAAAGACGTTTTGAAGTGATCGTAAGAGGTTTAACCTACTCGAAAAGTGGGGGTAGATTCTTTAAGATTCGCCTAGAAGTACCAGAAAGCAAAGCAAATGTTCGCGGTCGGTTTTGAGGCGAAGGAGGAATGTTCGCAATCAGAGATAAAGGGAAACCTGCAGCATGCCTTGCGGCTACTTTGGGATTGAAGTTGTTAAATTATTACAATAGGGATGGATAGCTTACGGAATAACAGCAACTTAAAAAGACAAAATATGTTTAAACAGAAAGATAAGCTTTGGCATACACCCGAAAAGCACGATAGCACCATTCCAAACTTGCGTTACTAAACTGCTGCTTTAACTTTTTGCACTACACATACATCGGCACTAGCTACTTCCCCACACTCAACGACGACGAACAACAACGAGAGTGCAGAATTTTGACAACTGTTTCAGTGTAATAATCGAAAGGGTTTGTTTTGACGACGTGACTGGCATAGCTTCTCAGATTCTTTATCAGTTATCAATTAGAACACAACAAACAGTAATAGAAAGGCAACAATTACTCAAAAAGCCCATACACCGAAAAAGCGCCAATAGAAGATTTTTGCAAGAACCTGCGCAAAGGCCACACATTGAAGCCGACAATGGTGTGAGTGAGGAGACCGCAGTGCAGATACCGATATCGAGCACAGTTAGAAAAAAGCAGTAGGATACAACAGGTGAACGATACAAACACAATGGGGGCCTGATCGATGATCGAAGTTAAAAATCTGGGTTTTATTAAGAAAACAATGAGAAGTGAAACAATTTAGCCAATGGCGATGGACCGAGACAAAGAAACTTCTCTTCTCATTGCACTGCTAATAAATACCCCAAGATGTTCGTACGTTGAGAATTAGTTGAATATTGATTGGTTGATTGATAATTTAGCGGCATTCCCAAATCTTCGCAGTCGTGTCGCAGGAGGCGGTCGCAACGTAGGGTTCGAAACTGTGGAAATCTGAAAATGTTGTAAACTATGTTTGTGTTCAATACCACCACGAAAACATAAAACATTGTGGGAAGGAAATATTTTGAAAATAAAACAATCGACTCTCCGAAAAAACATAAAAAAAAGGCTGACGTGTAAATTTGGAAAATGATTGATGTGAAACAGATGGGGTCGGTGAATAATAAAACATAGAACAGAACGCTTGTCACATGTGACATGTCAAATAAATGTCAAAAAGGAACTTACCAACACCATTGACAAACTGCTTGTGGACAGGCATCGATTTGATCTGGCGCTTCTGCTCAACACACCATGTTCGCATCGTCTTATCGTCGCTGACGGAGATCAAGTACTTGCCGGTGGGATGGAATACAAGACCGCGAATCCAGTTGTCGTGTCCGGTGATCACATGCAGACAGATACCCTTGTTGACGTGCCACAAACGAATAGCCTTATCACGGGCGGCGGAAGCGAGGATCAGTGGCTCGCCTTCAATGAGGACATCGGGATCTTTGGCGTCGCTGGCGGGCTTCTTTCCACCAAAGGCATAGTTGACAACATCATTCGGGGCCCAGGCAACGACTTCAATGTAGTTTTCATGGCCGAAAAGGTCGACAATATGACTTCGGGTATCGATGCCCCAGATTTTGATCATCTTATCGTTGCCGCAGGACGCCATGTACTTGCCGCCGTTGTGGAGTCGGATCATCCTCACCCAAGATTCATGACCAACAAAGTTTTGAACGCAGCGGCTCTCAGACCAGTGCCACATTTTTATGGATGAGTCGCGAGAAGCGGTAATGAGAAGGTTATCTGAAACAAAGCAGCTTTTTAAAACAGCTCAAATTTAAAAATAAAAATATAAACCTACCATGAGTAAATGCGACGGAAGTAATAGAATGATCGTGGCCCGTAATAGTCTTGACGCAAGCAAATCCATCTTTCACGTCCCATATCTTGGCCGACATGTCCGCCGAACAAGAAACCAGAAGGTCGCCCTTTTTATTAAAGGCGATGTCGTTGACATTATTGGTGTGACCAGTGAGGGTTCGTTCGCAATTGCCGTTGAGGACGTCCCAAACCCTCAGGGTGCCGTCATCACTGCTGGTCACCAACATGTTGTATATGGGATGGAAGATGACGCGCGTCACAGGGTTTCGATGGCCGACAAGTTCGAACTTTTCCGGAGGTCGTGGTATCCATTCCTCTCGCTTGCGTTTCTCCCTGCAATAGAAGCATAATTAGAACAAGCGGATATATAAAAACTACAAAAACATGTCCCTCTCGGTGTTCTTGCATAATCCGAAATCGATATAAAAAGGTCTATCCCTTTGTTTATGTCGAAAGCGAAAGCACAGTGTAAAAACGAACCTTGTCGGGACTTCCGAAGTAACTTCCTGCTGCAATTGCTGCACTTGCTTCTCGAGGGCCGAGACTTTGATTTGCAATCGAGCATTGGTGAGAAACTTGCGCTCCAGAACCTGAGCCGAACCCGTCAAATCCGCATTCTCGTCCAACTGAAAAGGATGTGCAAATTAGCGCCAATAAAGTCCGTGAAATCGACTTACAATCTGGGCTTCATTCATAAACGCGTTGAGCGACTGCAGATAGCCATTACTTTGTAAGTAGGCAGCGATAGCAATGTTGCTGAAAAGGAAAGAGTGAAAATTATATATAAAATTACAACAAAAACCAAAAAAACTCACATCTCGGAGCGCTGCTTCGCAGTAGTACCCATTGCCATGTCGGCAGGAATGTTCAAGCGGCGTTGAACCGTCTGAAAACTATACCCACTTAAAATAATCAATAACCCGACCAATAGTTGCACGATGTATAAGTCATTTAATTAAGCGAGACAACGGGGACAGCGCGAGCCAAGGAGGGGATGGATATGCGAAACCAGCGGGATGAGAGACACATAATGGCGGTCAGTGTGCATGGAAAGTTCGCGCAAGAGAGACATATCTTTCTCGGATGGTTCTGTTCGTACGAGTTTACGAATCTATATATCTTGTAGTGGAAATGTACGGGGGAAACTGTTGGAAACAGTGGGAATGTACGGAAGCGCTGACTCACACATGATAACAGACTGCAAGAAGGACGACGACAGGACAACGAACGACATAACAGCCGGCGATAAATGCCAGTGGCGGTGGTCCTGGGCCGATGCGCCAACAAACGGAAGGAAGGGGAGGCAGTTTTGGGGTGCGTCAGACAAGAAAGCAACGCGCGAGCATGGATTAAAAGAACAATCAAAGACAGCAGCCAAAAAATGGCGCACGGACACAGCGCGAGCGCAGTTGGAGTTAGCCACACACGTAAAGTTTTCGTGGTGGAACGCATCGCGAAGCGCAGCGCGCTAATAATGTGGTCAGCTGTTACTGACAGGACAATGTTGCGACAAAAACGATTGCCCGTTGATGGAGGTGTCTCAAACGATCCATCTGTTCTATTGCGCCCCCGAGGCAGGTCTCGTGGGCTGCCTCGGTGAAACCACCTCGCCATTAATGCTATCACAGTTGGAAAAAACGTTGTCGGAGGGCCTGTGGGGTTTGTGTGTGTCGGCGCGTCCGTTGAAGGCTGTAGAAAGTAGAAAAAATGGTGCGCGCTCCCTCAGTTTTTGATGAAATCGTCGCTATTTTCGTTTCGCATCGCGTTGTGTCTATCTCGATGTTCAATTCAAACATAGTCATCCCTCATGTAAAAAAGATTCTTGATAAAAACTAATCACAGTTAAGTCAGTCACACTTACATTAGGTGTGGACATGAGGTGTCACAGGCTCGAGGGGTCAGGTGATAAGTAAAACGGTAACACAGTTCCGGTGGTACGGGATTGGAATGCAAGCGAAAATGAAGTCAACATTTAACTGATAGATGTGGTTTTCTTTCTGACAGGCCCTGAGCTTTCAGCGAGAATGAAGGGGAACAACGCGAGTCGGAACAGAAGAGGCTATTCCATACGGGTCCTCGGGTCAGTCAGCTTAAGCGCATACAGCCTGCGGGCTTTGCCTTCTTCATTTCTTTTCTCCTCCTAACCGACGAGACGGAGACCGGAGTCCCCTGGCTACCACCACTACTGGAAGAGTAGAAGAGGCGACACATTCCATCTAGCCGTCGCCGTCGGCACCACGGTCGATAGGCTCCGTTCCTTGTCTTTCATGGTCCTGCTACTGACTCAGCTTTTTCCTCCGACTACATGCGTAATTTACTTATACTCACTCTTATTGTTGCCTACTATTGCATCGATCGAAAATCCAAGCTCATTTTAAGTTCAAAATCGACAAAATCATTGTGATCCCACTCGAAAAACATAATAACAATGAATTCTTTATGAGTTACGGTAACAATTATTAAGATATTTCAAGTTTTAAAGTTTAAAATCAGACTTAGTAATGATAATATTGACAAGAGGGTGTGATATTCAGCCAAGTTAAGCGTATCGGAAATACTTTTTGGAGACTGTTTAACTGATAATTAACAAAGACAATACTTAGCATTTAAAAACACGGAATCAAGGAAACATGACGGCTGTTCGGTGCGGAGACGAAACGAAAACGAAGCTCGTCGGGATGAACAGTGGAATGGGGTTGGGGTTTTGTGTGTCTTTGTTGGATGCACTTTAACTAGGCGCTTTTGTGATTTTGGTTGATTTTTGACTGACGCCGGGGCTCTGCTGCATTTTTGCGAATAAAAGGCGCGTAAGTGGTGATGAGGGTAAAACTTGTGTAGTCACTGCTGGGCTTTTGTTGTTGCTTGAAGGGAGAAAAAGTGAAACAGCCTGTTGTTTACGACGATAAAAAACGCTGTCACTCGAGACTGGTCATGAAGCTGGGATGCTTGAAGTGCTCCGGGATGGGATCATCCATGCGAGTGATGATCTTGTAGATTGCCTTCTTCCAAGACGGTTCAGCATCCCTGTTCTCTTTGATAGCATCGTAGAACTCACGCAACGTTTCTTGAATGACTTCACGGAGTCTCGGTGGTGGCTGTAAAAAAGCGAGTTATTTGCGTTCCCCTTTTGTAAATATGTAATAGACTAACCGGGAACAAGTTGTTACGATTGTAATGCTGGTTAAGCTGTTTGTAAATATCAGACTCCTCGGACACATGGATTTGCTCCCGACGTTCCACACCCTCCGAAAGTGCTTGTCGCGCATATTTTTCCATCTGCATGTAAAAGAATTCCCTGAAATGTCAATATTCATTATCCCCCTACTCTTGACGTCAGTGGGAGTTTCAAACGCACCGGAAGTTACTGAACCACTTGACAAGCTGAGCTGTATTGTGCTTGTTAAACCGAATGTCAGGAAAGTACGACTTCAGAAGGGATGAACTTGGATACCGCGTATAAAAGAACATCAGTTTTGCCTTTCGCAGATGAACTGGTGTAAGTGTCTGACTATAAAAGTACATTTATACTTAATGCACTTTTAAATAATATGAAAAAGACAATACCTAGGGGGGTATGGTCCATCGTAATGCCCACCATCACTGAAGCTATCAGAATTTTCAGGGGATTCATCACGATCGTCATTGTTGAAGTTTGTGCTGTTGTAAAGTGGATGATTTACCATCGTGGGCGGAAAGTAGCTATTCCCCATCGGCGAAGAGCGCTCACTTGCGGGAAGGGAACTCGAATCCCGAACGATGCAGGTCTTATTAACCCGTAGGGAATCTGTCACCTTTGATCGCTTCTTTCGAATTGGACCAATGCTAAAATTAAACATAATGATGAAACAGAACGTCATGTATTATTTAACAAATCTGAAAGAGTAATAACGCAATAAAGCAAAACATACTCGTTAAGGGAATTGTTACTTCGCATCATGGGATTAGAGTTGGCAAGTTGGTTGTTGATGGCCGAGAATGGGCCAAGACCTGGATGAAGATGATTAGGCGCCGGGAAAATGCCATTGGGAGTGGGCGTTGCCGAATTGTGATTATGACTACTAACCGCGGCAAGGAAGTTGCTCATGGCCGGAGTGTTAAAGGTGGGAGCTGTTGTTGTGGGCGGATTAGAATTATACATGGAAGGCACAGTCTTCGGAATAAGAAAAGAAGCTGCAGCGGCGGCAATACGTTGTTGGTTATTGAAATGTTGCTTCAAGTCGATCATCTGTTGCTGCATTTCGTTGGTGGCATTGGCTAGCTTCACCATACGCTCCATGAAGGCACGCATTTCACGATTCCTGTATTCGGTGATAACTTTATCGATGGTAACGTTGAGCTCTTCCTTGAGACATTGACCAAGTCGGAAGATATTTTGCTGGACTTCTTGATGCTGAGTTTGGTGTAATTGTGCCAGATGGGGTGATTTGTCAAGAACTGGCGGAGCTGCGACCTCACTATTCTTTTCCGCCTGATTAGCAAAAGCTGCAGACGCAATACGTCGTTGAACCTCAAGCACTTCTTGCAGTTTCGCATTGTTTAAACCATTCAAATGAGGCTGCATCATACTCATCATATTGAGAAGATAATTATTGTTTTGGGCCGGTGGAGGCGTGGAATGCTCTTCAGCTTCATTGGTCTCAGGTGCGGGTGACTCGGTCGCAATGACATCGTCATCATCGTCGTCGTTAGCTTCCGCGGCTGCAATTACCAATATGGGTTTGATCAATTTCTTAGGATAGGTGTCTAACAAAGGGTATCCCCGATCGCGACCGGCTAATCCGGTGCGCGCTTGTTTCCGGTACGACACCCGAAGTACATGCGCACGCAAGTGGAAACCTTCAAGCTTTGTCCCTTTTGTTTCTTGGCACGCGGAACATGAGTAAAGGTAAAAAAGAAAGAAGACGGTCACTAACTACCGCCAGCTTTAGGCAAGAAAACAAAAAGTACAAAGGAAGGACTGTAAATCTCACCTGTTTCGTTTTCATTCTCTTCCGCCTTCACAGAATCATCGAGTACACTGCATGGTTCAGACTCGGAAATCTTGTCGTCGCTATTGGCAATTTGTCGCTGGGGATGGAAGCTCTTTCGTCGGGATGAGGAATTTGACAAAACGCTATTCCCATTCGGTTCCGTCTCCTCAGCAACCCGGCCTTCATCATCTTCATTCTCAGGAGTGGTACTGTATCGCATCGCCTGCTCAGGAGCACCATCATCAACCATCTCCCAATCTGTCTGCGCAAACATGTTCTCATCTGAGGTTTCACTCTCTTCCTGAAAGCCAACAATAGAGAAAACATTCACATTGAATTGAAGCAAAGCAACTATGCATCTCTGAATTTCCGGATCGAGTTCACTCACCGGCTTGTTAAACTTGCTCGGCACTTCCTCAGCGTCGTCACTATCGTTTCCACTGAAGAATTTTACGTTGAAACCGTTCTCACACGGAGCAGAGATAGAGTGCTCCCGTTTAAGAGTGTTCATCTTTGAATTCTAAAATAAATGCAAATGAGGCTGTCACGTACAAACTGTTATCGGAACTTGATAGACGAAATCAAAAAGGACTTAAAATGACTCACTTGATACGTGTTTCGTGGTTCGCCGGCGTCGACCCTTTGACGTCCACGCTTAAGTTTTGCTTGCTGAGACTGTAAGTTGAGTTCAAGAAGCTGCTGACAGGCAGTTACCGTGGTCGGGTTCGTTGCTAGCAATCGAAGCGAAGCCAAGGGGTTTTGTGCGTTGATCGAGTCGTTGAAGAATGCAGACGGTGGAGCTAGGAGTTGAGATACTTGGCCACCAGAAGACATGGACAGCCTGAAAACAGATAATTGATTAATATCGATCATTTAAAAAGATACGATAGTCACGAATGAAATCAAACAGCAATAACAAAAAATCACAAATAAAATCTTGTTTTCTCCTCAACAACCCCCTAACACGTATGAGCGGCTCAACATTGATATTCAGAGTGTTGTGACAAACTTAGAGGCCGCCGCCTTCCGACGACTTATGGTAATGCATCCGGAAGAGACCGTATTTGCCTCGAAGACGGGAGCAATAGAGAGACGTGAGTTGCCCGGCAGCGGCCATGTAAAGAGAGTCGTGTGCAGCCACGATTGAATTGGTGCGGAGCAGAAAGTTTGAAAGTGATCTTTTACACGTCCCAAACCGGGAGGAAGTACTGATCGGCAAAGAGTCCGACAATGATGATGCGTCTTTCTCGCTAATCCCTTTTTCGGAATTCACTCAAGCGATAATCAAAAGGACTGCTGTAATCCGGAAAGAAATATCATAGTCATCGCGACGATCGTCGACGCTGACTTATGTGGTAGCAATTCCTTTTCGGCGGGGTGTATCTTGTCAAAGTTCATAAAGTTCTAATACAGTCCAAAAATGTCAACAACATAATAAACGCCCCCACGCAGAACGTAAAAGTGATGACGCATCTTTTTTACGCAGACACTACGGTATGACCCCCAGGGAGTTACAGTCTTTGAGCACCGTATGTCTTAAGAAAGAAGAGAACCAAGGAGATGTACAGTAATCCTCGAGCGAAGTGCATTGAAGTGACACCCCGCGAATAGAAGAGTTTTTCACAGTCTAGGGAAGGCGGCGCGCACGCACGCCTGACCTTAGGAGCCGACGAGACTGCCGGAAGGCGGTACACGGCAGCTCATACTCTCCCGAGTGGTTGCGGGAGGTAAGCAGAACCCCCATCTCCTCCTGCTCCTCCCTATGCCCAAATATGAGGAAACGAGAGATTTACTTGTTCGGGAGTGCGTCCCCAGAATATGCAAAGAAACAATTGGTCGCAGGCGACGACGTGACAGATATTCGAACGGATGCTGCCGCATCTCCCGCCTTCCCTGCTACGTTCCAACGATAGTAAGAACCGGTAGAAGCATGAAAAGGAACGTCGTCGAAGGCCGCCGTGCCTGTTTTTCGTGGATGGCTACCGGTGTCCGAGGGTGGAGCATGCATTGGCCGGACAAGATGGTAGAATTCTGACGACGCCAATGATCTACCGTTATGAACAGGCGGCGATGCACGAACATTCCTTTTTCGGTCCGCCTTTCTTTCCTGGAACGCGTTTACCTGAAGTGGTGCCTCCTGCCACCGGATTAACTCAAGCATGACAACCCAATCGACACAAATTGGCCTCACTTCGAGGTCCGTGAGGAAACGTTGGAGAAGAGATAGATGGGTAAACCGCCCGAAATCGGGGAGATTTTTTAAATCTCACCTGTGAAATACCCCGAAAGTAGGAGAATGACAAAATTGGGCACAGTACAAGATTAACGGTGGCAAAAAATGTAAAATTACACCGACTTCGCTACATACGCCTTTTGAGGTGGCGTCACTCAGGGAATAGATGAGGCACAGGCGGCTTATTGTAAACAGCAGACATTTTTTGTGTGATAACATGAACGAAAGTATAAAAAGTTAAAGAACCAAAGCATTGAAAAGTGCGTAGTTTAGGTTAAACTAGAAAGGTTGAGATAACCGTTCGGTGTTGCGCGTTCCGTTACTTAAAATGATGTCTCCCAAGTGGGTGTGTTGCAAAGTACTCAGCATTTCATTAACTAAGGTTGTGTCATAGGTAATGTGTACTTGGAATAAATTAAAAAACATCTTATTGAAGCCCATGAAACACGATCAGAAAAAGGGGAAGCTTCGGGAAACTTGTTGTTACCATGTATGGGAATTCAATCCTCTCCCGGCAGTCGTAATCGCCTCAAGGAGAGAGGCTGCGGACGCACGCGTCGCTGTGTCTCTGGCAAATAAGAGCACGCTGCAGCGAGTGTATGCATCGTTTCTTCGCAGTTTTCTTCCGTGAAAAATGTGAAGATACTGTAGAGGCAACTTGGAAGATGACTTCAGAGACCAGTAAGTTATATTGTTTGTTTATACAATGACATTCTTATAAACAGTGTAACCGAATAATCGACGAGGTCAACATCTAACAAGAAAAAAGTTACAAAGTTGTTAGATGATAGCGACAACAAAGGAAGCCAACACAACAAAAACAAAAAGCAATGTTGGAAAAACATAGACATCGAAAGACAGCCGCCCGCGCAAGATGCTTCCAATAAGGAAGGTAAAAAAACAGAAAAGCATGGTTGGTTAGACAGGAATCGTGGATAGACTTGTTGGGTCGCTAAAGAAAGGATGTGCATTCTCAATGTGGATTAAGCGTGCGCTGCAGTTTCCTTTGATGACAGCGCGGTGGACTGTATGCCTTGCGCTGGTACGCTTTCAGGCTTCGGGAAAAGCCTGGCTGGCATGACCTGTGAAAGAGGAAGATGAACAGGTGCGCAATCAACAGAAGAGAGGAAGGCAAGCGCATACGGTTTCTTCAGAAGCGTCCGCAGCTTCTTCAAATAGACGTTAATTGCTTTTTGTTCGGTTTCCCTGAAAAGGAAAGCGCGCAATGTTGGCGCCTTCTGGCTACGGCTGACGCCACGACAATACTGCCCTGAAGGAAAGTAAGAAAGAGATGAGTGGAGCACAAAAATGCGGCAAGAGGCCATCAATTTTGGGGGGAGCCACCGGGGCAAGGCAAGGCCCAAGGGTTTGGAAGCCGCTCATCTTGGTACGGGCATTTGACGACAATTTCAAAATGCATTTTCACGCTTGTGTAATTAGGAGAAGTTTACGGCCAACTTATCTGCCAGATGGGTTCCTTCATCCCGGCAAGCTCCGTAAGCGTGTCTCAAGTTGATACTCCGAGAGTCGCAAAAGCACCAAAGGAACCCCCATCCATCACGGGGTTTACTTTCAGAAGACGGAATCATCATATGGAACGGAGATGTCAACGCCGCCTCTTCCTCAGAATATCTGATCATGCTCAACAGCCCTACATATTTCACCGAATTAGCGTAGACACGCGCGGAGTCAATCGCCTTCAAGACCATCAATTTTTGCCTTATTGTGTGCCGGGATTTGTGACATCCTCTATAATAATGACTGATCTTTCGCGATGTGCGCGCATATGAGAACAATGAATTGTTGCAACTGCGTCCGTAGAGGCCATCCTTCCGGTTCCTTCGACAATCGAGAGGACATTGAGAAGGGTATTATTTGTATTATTTACTCTCCCGCAAGGTGCACATCCGGTCGATCAGGTCATCTTTCCTCCTGAGGCATTGTCACTAAAACGGATTACGGTATTACAAAGGAAGTCGTCGCCGGCGAGGCTGTCTTGTCGTTCGTCATTGTACGCCTCACGGCGCGAGTTAAATGCATGTAAAGGAAATTGCAACTTGTACTTCAATAGCTAAACACACTTTCCATTGTTGGAACTTCTAATAAACTAACTGCCCTTGAATTGACACGTCGCGCACACCGGAACGGCAATTTACTTCAAATTGGGCACCGCCGACTGACTGCAGGCATCCGAGTAATCTCAGTTCGGAGCCTTGAAATTGGTACACCGCAATCGCGCATTTTTAATAGCTGTCGCCGGGGAAGCAGCATCAACAGCTTATTCGCAATTGGAGGTGCGCATCCGAGGTCGAAAGCTACTGGGAGATGCGCGAAATCCGGTGCACTGTGTCGGCACTAAGCTATTGGCGGCACAGGTTAGCCTTGCGCATCCGAGGAAGCGTGCGGCGCGCATGTGCTAATTGATGGGGACCTTCGGGTGGTGGCAGTCAATTGTAGTTGGCGCTATTCAGACAAGCATAAACATAGGGGCGTTGAAAAAAGGAGAAAATGCAAGGTAAAACCGCACCGCTGACTGACGCCAACCGTGGACCATCACAACAGCTCCGTTATGTGCCGATGGCTATTCGGACTTACAATCTTCGGTGACACTTCTTTGGTGACCTCGTTTTAGTTTTTTTTACCCGCAATGAAAAACAGAGGCTAAAAATTTATGTCCTAAAATCCATCAACATCTCACAATGCCACCTGATACGTATTTACTACAGTAATCCGGATATAACGAGAACCAAAGACTGGACATGAGAAGAGATCTTCCTCAACATCACAGGCTGATCCGTTTGTTTCCGGACAGTAGTCTCGGGGTGTCTCTAATCTAGCGATCGCAAAAGGGCTTCCATTCAACTGATGCTGGTGTATCGTCTCTTTAACTCCCTTTTGGGAACTGTCCAACCTCACATGGACCATCAAGTGACTAAACAGGCTCTCAACCTGTGCATGAAATGCACAATAGATTCCGTTATTAAGCGGTGTCCGGCACCCACCTAAGTGAAGGCTTAGCGAGCACCTACCGACGCACTTCGATACGCTCTGATTATTAATACGCTCAGTGAGGAGGGAGAAGAGGAATCTGTCACCGGAGAAAGTACTTGAATCGACATCGTTAGTATCCATTGTAAACCGGATACTGATATACCTGGCGGGGTCCTTTTATTGCCGCTCATATCCATGGCAATTTATGTGGAAAAGTAGAGATGCATAAAAAGTGACTCAAAAAGTTAAACAAACTGAAGTTCAATTGAAGTCGAAGTGAATGATGACCGCAAATCGAACACCAATCCATCTTTCCGGGTGGAAGGACGACGTTTTCAATCATTGCCACGCAAAAGCCAAACAAATCTTGGCTGGCCGTGGTGGCACCAGTGACAACTGTTTGCTGCCCGATCCAATTACCGTAGCATTCGTAATGTGCGCATCTTTTTTGGCTGTCAGGATTGCTATGTTTATAAACAGAACTTGATCGCGCACCTTGTAACTTGCGCATCTCCACCGCACCTGACCTTAAATAAACTAAGTGGCGTTTTTTTGATTGACAGTTGCTTGTGAATCGTCTCCGATTATGTGTGCGCGTGTCTGAGGGCCGTGGTCGATCGTATCTCAGGACACTCTCAGCTACCGTGTTTTCAAAGGGGACAAGCAAGCAAGTGCCACCTCGGAAGGAGGACTTCCGGAGGCTGTAGCAAGCGTTGTCTGACGTCCGAAATTTAATACAAGACACATCTCGTCGGAAAATGGTTTTATGACTATTGGGAATAAACAATGGCCGAGGAAGGCCGACTTCACTTTGAGCGGAGCCAGGAAAGATGACTTCGTATCAAGGAGCCGCACAAACACACCGCAGGCACACGCCTCGGGGGCCCGCTCCCGGGAGGCATCGGGGCCAACGACGAATTAAGCGCCTAGGCCAAGTCAAGCGAGGACACAAAAGGCAAAAAGGTGCTATTTAGACTGGCACCTTTGGCGGGCCTGGCGTACCTTCATATTCTATGTAGATGAAGATGCAATAAAGCTTATGGTCCAATTGTTTGAGTGGATTGACACACTGTTTTCGTGGCTTTGCTCTCGAGCGCAAAGTAGGACTTTTCTAAAATGGACGACTTCAACTTTGCTTTCCTATGTCATTGGACCTGTGCCGAACTATTTTGACCCCATCCCAAAGGGTCAGAAGTACGGGGATCGAAGCTACCGGTAGTAGCACATCACGGAACAATGAACAAAAGGGCCAGCGGATCATGCCGAACTTGTCGGCTAATTAGCATCGCCGATGATTTGAAAGAGAGCAAAGCAGACCCCTGGGTAGACTATTACAGTACATACAAGCACGCGCGACACTTCCGATTGTGTCGAGACAGTCAGTAAATAAATCTCTTCGCGCGGCGATCTACTAGATATCCCCCTATTCCCTTTATTGAGGTCCCGAATGAGGATGCGCATGAAAGAGCATAAATTTTTGAGCAAAAAATCGGAGTAACGGCGCGCGGATGGAGGTAGTTGACAAAAAAGACATGACCACAAAAAGATTGCCGCTTCGTTTCCTGTCACGGATGCAGGGAAGGGTTCAGGCAATGAACGGTCGCGACCGGTGAGAGCTACATACTGCATAGCAATAGCCATGACCGTCTAATTACAGACCAGAACTACTGTGAGGATCAAAAGCGCATTTATGGAGTCAATAACAGTAGATGAGGCTGGGGACACATTAAAACGCGCGTAAAACGTATGAATCTTTGTTGAATTTGAAAAAAAGATAGCCCGATAGGTGTACCTTATCCCAAAAATAGGTGATAACCTACGCGAAGCAAAACACGTTATTCATATTTTTAAATTAGGTACTTGTTAACCTATTGAACAGCAGATAAATAAAAAAATGTAAAGTGCATGTGGTGTTAAAACAAAATAAAACACTAAAAAGATTCCCTGAGGAAATATTTACCAAAAATAAACCATGGAACAAACTTGGTTTGTTGCGAGAAGATGTGGCTCTTAAGGCATCGCGAACCGATAAGTTTGTAATAATTGGGAATTTGACCCATCTCAAAATTTGAGGCGCTTCGATGCATGTTTGCCAAGATAAGACGGGAGTGTCATAGAGTGACATTGGCAATGCCACAGGTTCACTTCGAAAAAGAAGACATTTGGCAGAAAAAGGCAAGGTGAACCCTTATTAAACCCAAGAAAATGATCTTATTCGAACGGAAAGCGGATAAAAAAGACATTGGCATCTTCCGAGATGAAAGTGGTGCTCTCGAGGTCGACCTAATGTAAGCCACAAAAGTATTTCTTCAATTTAGAGGACATTTGGGGCCAAATTGGTCGTCATATAATTGTGACTCCCGAAAAACGAGCCTCGACGAAACCACAGCAATTTCTCGGAGTCATACATAGCTTTTTGCGGGCTCGACTACATCCTGAAGACTTAATTAAAATCTGAGAAAAGCCTCTAGAAATATGAGCGTGTTTGTGATTGACATATTTTTAAACAACTTGAAGAAGAATGTGGATGTCAGCAGACTTTCTTCATTGCAAGCTACGGGCTTCGGCGCAAGTCGAAGCGGTGAAATGCGTTAAGGCAAAAAACGGCGTAGAAGGTATCAGCCCAAGCTAGGTCGAGCGACTGTGAACAAAAACATTCTCGATCGGAGGCCCTTTCAAGTAAAAGATCAAAACCCGCTAAAGATGGAAGGTGCCAGCCAACACTGGGCACGTCTTTTTTGTACAAACTGTCTCAACTGTTTAGCATGCTTTATTGTATGAATCACAACAGAAGGCGAATATGATAAAGCGTCAATTTACAAACTTCAATTAGCATAAGAACAAGAAGCACCACAAAGCATATCAGAAGCAATCAAAAGCGCAGTAACTCAATGGTCATTTAGGAGCTTTGTTTTTCCTCATTGTTATCACCTGATGTGTCAGCGGTCTCAGGGGGCGAAGCGATGACCACCTTCTTCGGGATCTTCGAATCTTTCGAAGGCACCTTCACCTGTTTATCTGCCGTTGATGTTTCGGCGGTGTTGGGGGTCAAATCTTTGGTGCCAGACATATTGAAACTGCAAAAAAAGTCAACATTATAGATAGTATAAAGTAATATAAAACGAAAACCACGTTTGTTACACTGGAACTCTTACCTCAACCCAGCGCTTTTAAACTCCCAACTTAAACAACAAAGATGATTCAACATTTTTGAATCTGACAGTTATGTTTTTCTAAAGAACACTATAACATGTAAGTTCTTGACGAGTCAGCACTGACGATGTTTCCAAAAAACGGTTGCTTTCTTTTTTGGTTTTGGAGATGTCAGTTGGGAAAACATATGTGTAAAATTATGTCATAATAGTATTCTTTATTGAAAACATTCTTGTTATGATGAAATAACCGTACAATGCAAGTTTTAAAGTGTCTTTTTCAAAATAAGTTAATATTTAAGGTCATTGTCGTCGTCAAGAAAATCTAAGTTTACATTTTCTTGCACAGCTCGGCAGAATGGACACTTTCCACTTCGTAGTAATGCCATTTCGAATTCGTCGGTTTGGAAAAACTAAAAATGGAAGTGTTAATGTAGTCGGAAAGTTGTTGAGTGTTACCTTTTTGCAACTGTCGCACGTGGCAAAGGTTATTTCCGGAATTACATTGTAATAGTAGCGTGGTTTATCCAGAGAGTATATGGTGGATATGACTACACGGCTGCGGTCTAAAGCTAGAAGGTCGTCAGAAGAAAGTACTGGTATTTTTTGTTCTTTTGAGGCGCTGAACATGTTCATATCGGTGGAGTTGGAAGACGTTTCTGTTTCGATGAAGTTGTGAGCTTCTTCTGGGGTTAGTGATTTGTCGATTTTGAATTCGACTATTGGAATGACTTCTGAAATTGACTTCATATTGGAATGTCTTGCAACAGGTTTTGAGCCTACCAAAGTTTGCGAAGGAATATACAAACACATTTCCACAGTGCACGCATTCATGACCCCCTAAAATAGGATTCCGAACGCCACAGCGGTAACACACCGGCGTCAAGTCGTCACTATCGTTGAATGGTTGAGTTCGTATTTCCAAAGTGGCAATGTCAATTCGATGCTGATACTCATATGGCACAATCAGTTTCGTCAGTTCTTCCAATGCCTGTCTTGCAGTTTTGTAGGCTCCATGCGTCGCCCCTACTTTAGCCAACGTATAACACAGATTCACCCGGGATATGCGGGGAGCAGGTTTGCTCAAAAATAAGTATCTGGCCATATTGAACAACGTTTCATGTGGTTTGTCCGTGAATGGCTCACTCTAAAATTGCATATTTCATGTCGATCTAACATAAAATATCTACGTACCATAAACTTGAAAACAGGTTCATACGCATAGTACAAATCTGCCTGTAAAAATGCTGTTTGCGCAATGGATTCATACTTCGGATTATCTTTAGCCTGCGTTAAGTATTGAAACCCCATGGAAAAGTTGTAATAAGACGCATCTCGATAGCGTTGTTCATTGACTGCGTTTATGGTCAGTTGATTCAAAACACTGATAGCTTCTTTTTCCATTCCGGCCTTCTGGTACGCTTTCTGTGCTTCATCGAAGCGATCATTTTCAGCCAACCAACGAGCATAGGGAAGATAAACATCGCGTGATAAATGAGGGTATCGTCTTGCTAACACAAATGCCTAAACACAATTTGATGTGTTTGAAGTAAGTATAAACATTGAACATACATCTTCCCAATGTTCCGCTTCTATATGCATTTGAAGAATGGCTTTGTAATCGTTTAATGATTGATAGAGTTGGGTTGCCATTGTGTATTCTTTTTTATTGATTAGGTAGGTGCCGATTGAGCGCAGGGTTTCGACATCGCTTCGGTCCATTTTGCGCATGGCGTTGACAATCCTGAAATGACGTTTCAGTTTCTGTTTGAAAAAAGTGTCATACATGTCCATCCAATCATTGCTAATCATGATGGCTACAGCCTTATCATAATCACCAGATGACATAAGCATTTCAGCTGCCATTCGTATGTCATTTGAACTCTTTGCCCAATCTGCTTTCTTCCGGAGTAGAGCTCTTTGTGTTTCGGAGGATGCTTTTGACAATAACTCCTATAAGTAGCTCAATCAAACTAAGAATCGCATTCTTAAACCGCACCTGCGCCTGATCAAACATTCTCAAATCACTAAACATATCCAAACACCTTTGTTCATAGCCACTTCCTTGGTAGAGCTGCGCTGCTTCGCGGAATCTTCCATTGCAAGCATGTGTGTGAGCTTTTAGCATTTCAGGCGTTTCTCCCCGACTTTGCATATCCTACAAAAGCATTTTTTAAAACTTTCAAATGTAGTTCTATCAAACCTCTAAATCCAGCAACAATGTAAGCAATCTCGAATCACCAATTTTCACAAAACACTTTTTTGCAATATCCAATTGCAAGTCTTCCAATGCTTGTAACCCAAAGGCTTTCCAATCAGTTTCGGTCACGCCGAGTGTCGCCAACGCATATGCCTCTCTGTAATTGAGTTATTCGTTATCCATGATACACATTGAAGGGTAATGTGGTGCTAAATGCGGAAATGACGTACTTGTACATCTTACGCTCTAAATATTGAAACAGATGACTAGTAAGCGCGACTTCCACTGTATTCATTACATACATGTGCAGCGCATGAACATTTTTACCAAAAAATCCGACAACAAAGCCCTGTAATTATGTTGTTTAATTTAAAGTGGGTAAAGATTTATTGAAAATAATAACCTGGATTCGCTGTAGTGACAACGGAAATGTCTTTGCTTTAACACCAAGTGTGCCGCCAGCAGATGAAAAACAAGCGAGATCTTCGTTGTCCATGTTAAAAACGGCACTGTTATTTGCGCGTTCGACCCAGAGGACTTCCTTTGTTTTTGTGTCTGTTACAAGACAATTGCCAGCTTCTTCGATTGTGATCATTTTTCGCTTGGAAGATGACATGTCCACGCAGCGGATGGCACTGGGCAGTTGGAGCAAAGTCATTGGGAAAGGATTGTCGACGAAGATTTTGACTACATTGCCACTTTTCAATCCGACAAGCAGTTCTTCTCTTCCTGGAGGGCCGCCGATAACACGAATGTATCGAATCAGGCTGTCAACAAGCCATTCGCGTTGTTTCAAGCCTTTGTAATCGTAACATAAGAGACGTCGTTCATGGCAGAGGATAAGGTTGTGAGAGCAGACAACTAATAAAGAGCATTCAAATGTCTGCATGATGCGATCCATAATTTTGTATTCTAAATTTTCATTTGCTTTTTCACCGCTGGATTGTCTGTAGATCAGCACCTTGTCAGTTAACTGGACTGCGACCCGTTGGTTGTAAATTGCCACTTTTCGAACAAGATCACCGCAGCGGACTTTCGTTTTCTGGCCAGTGCTCAAATTGTGAATGATGACATCCGTCATTTGGTCTCGATAAGCGTAAAACTCTCGATGAAGGGCATGCACTGTACTGAAGAAGACTTGATGGCATGACAGAGTTCCATCGATACAACCCGCTAAATGGGAAAAAAATAAGACAAATGCAAGAAATGTAAACAGAACATACAGACAACAAATGCAGTTTTGGGTCGTTGTTTCACTTTCCAACACCATGCATCAAGCTGGGCAATGAAACCTAGATCAGTGCCATCACGGGTGTGTAATGAGACTTGTCGGTTGGAACCGCCAATGACAAGAAATTGACCGTCATTGAAAACCATATATTCTATAGCAGTTGGGATAAAAGTTAGTTGTTTGTCGGGTTTGTTGATCTAAAACAGTATTAAAAATGGCGTTTTTAAAATTAAAATCCAACCGATTGACCCATATTGCTGTAGAATCCAATTGATTGAGACCAATCACCAACTGCCAAGATTTCGTCGACATGTCCACTCGAAAACATTCTCGGAGCTCCAAATTTGACGCAACTGACTGGTTCCCCACTGGGTCTTTCAATTTTTGCGACGTCTTCACCGATCTGAAAGCTTTCAGTTACTAAAGTTCAAAAATCTAGTTTAAAACTGCTCACCGTCGTGTTCGCGACACTTCTGATAAGTACAGTACCATCATAAAACCCTATTGCATACTTACTGCCATCGCAATTCCATGCACAACTAGTACATCTACTGGCAACTTTCTGCTTGCTGACGTTTTTATCAACTTGTGACCACATGCCAAAGTCGGATAATGCACAACTGAGCAAAATGATTGAAAGAGGGCAGAATGCAATGCACTGTACAGAATCACCATGGGCATATTTGAGTAAGCCTTCGTGCTGATCGTTCCAAATGATAATTTGCTTATCCTGGGAGCCTGATGCGTATCTTTCACCAGTCGGTGCATAGTCTAACGCATAAACTGCTTCTTTGTGTGCTAAATGACAATTTTATAAAACTGACGACTATTTTTGATTATTACCTCTGTTGTTTGTCAAGATAACGCCATCATTCGGATCATAGGCCATAATTCTGTTGTCCACCGCCAATATAACTTGAGTGCCATCGGGCTTGAAGGCAATGTCATAAATGCACGATCTGGAACTGTATCACCATAATGCAAATTGTGTTTGTATCACTGTGCGGAAGTACGATCCCCTGTCTTTGAGACATTACGTGAAATGTGGTGCATTATGAAAGTCAATCATGCCATTGACCCATGTGGGAGGAAATTAGGCTAGCATTATGAGAATAAAGCCGGCCTAGCAAGTACTAGAGATAAAAGAGACAATAAGGGAGTGAAAAGGAAGCTCGACAACAGCTGAACCCAAGATTTAATTATATTAGATTGGCCGAAATGTTGCGCCTTCTCAATTGCCTATAAAAAACCAAGATTTCGTCTGTAATGGTTATTCATAATAATGTCCCTCCGGTCGTGGCATGCGGTAATACTAGGCCTTTTATTAGGTTGCGTTGTTCAGGTTTGTGTTTACCGAAAATTGAAGTTTGAATGAATTTATTTGATTTTTGTTTAAGGTATTTGCAAAATGTTGTCAGCCCGCAGATCAGTCGGCTTTCTGTCAATCGTTTGAACAGTTGACTCTCGATGAGCAGCGTGAAATCCAGGAATTGCTCGGAGACGCTTGCGACGGCAACGCCGACGAAGCGATAAAGAGCATGGAGAAGCGCAAGCCCAACTTCATCCGGTTTGGACGATCAGGTAAGCCAGTTTAAATGAAGCTAAATAGTGACAATTCATTTTAGACCCTAACTTTTTGCGCTTTGGCCGCGCTCCAGCTCAAAACAACTTCCTCCGTTTTGGCCGAACCCCTCAAGGCCAACAGAACTTCCTTCGATTCGGAAAGCGCAGCAATGAGCCTAACTTTTTGCGTTTCGGTAAGTTTATCATTCAAGACTTTCAAACAGATAAACAACTATGGTAAATTTAAGGACGCGAACCTAGCTTTTTGCGCCTGACGAAATCCGCGGACCCGAACTTCCTCCGTTTCGGTAAGCGTGCCGGTTCGGACCCCAACTTCCTTCGTTTCGGCAAGAGCAACAACAACAACTTCCTGCGATTCGGACGTTCGCCAAGCGATGACAACGCTTTCGAACGCGAATACCGCAAACCCAACTTCTTGCGCTTTGGTTAAGCCAACAGTTTACCACCGCACACGTCCTGCTTTACTTGTAAACCGCCGCACTAACAGTACCAGCTTATATATCCGTCCATTCTACAACCTTGTTGACAATCATTTCTTTGAGTGACCGTTGTTTAACTTTGTAAATAAATTGTTGACACCGGTAGTAAGTGAGTATTTACATCGCTAACGAATTTAAGAGCGACATAAGTGCCAAAAGTGCGTAAGGAGAAAAAATTAAGGCTATGTTTAAATATATATGCCCCGCGCAGAGCACAAACCTCGACGGAAGATAGGTTTGACGACTGATAATTCCACTTTGCATAAGCCACTGACGACTAAAACCAATAACAAGCAAACCCTAACGTTACAAATTTACAATTACTAACTCACCCGTTATCAGTATCTTCATCATCACAGATTTTTTCGACCCAAGCTAATGTCGGACGCATGTTGACAAGAGTGCGGAGTGAAACCTGAGCGCCGCTGGTTACACTAAACGCGTTACTCCTGTCGGCATGGCAACCATGCAACTGCACGGCAACCAAATGTCATGTTGTACTTTATGGAAAAAGGTTTTGGTAGCAGATGTTTTTTGCTTCTTGAGCTTTATTAATACTGCAAGGCTACGTTCACAGTTTTTTGATAATAACTGATGGTTTTTTTGTTTAAAAATAGAAAAGAGTAAATTGCAAGCGCATATTTGTTGACTGTGACTGCATTGTTTTAAAAAACGAATGTGTACTACAGTTATTATTCATGGTAAATGTACATACCACAAATGTTTCATATCACACTCAATGGTAACTTGAGTAAGCTTTTCTTGCTTAGCACATTCGAAATTTTTGTTGAGCTTCTGGTTTAAGTATTGCTGCAGCAAATAGAAGTCGTAAGCTGTTTCATTTGCTCTCCACATTATGTAAAGTTCAAATCCTTGACGCTGTGTCTAGAAAATGTGTTGTTATTTAAACAACGTGTGAAAAACCCTTACTTTTAAAAATGTCACAAACTCTTCGAAATTTAACTGGCACTGCGTTCGATTATTAAACTCAATGCGCAACTCCCGTAGTGAGTGATTGCTAGCCTGTCGAATTTCATTCATCCAATTATCGGAGATGTGATAAGTAGTATGTAAAGTTTTAAGATTCGGTAACGTCGTAAGCAGATCCGTGAAATTAACAACGCTTGAAGCGTCGACACGACGGTAAACGTTCATACGCTCCATTTTCGGAAATGTTGTTTTTATTAGTTCGAAAAATGGTTTAGACAAGGTGCAATACTCCAGTGTAGTACTTGTACTCTTAAACAAAAAGTGGCTAAAAGTATCAGATTTTAAGCTTTGTTGATCAATATTCATCAAATACACCAGGCTGATGATCTTTATAAGATCATCTTCATTGACTACAAATGTCTGTCCCTTCCAAGAACTGTACACTTCGCAATACATAGAATCCGTTCCATTTATGCAACGAAACATGGGAGATGAAATATTTGTTAACCTAATTTTTTGATGTTTCGGAGGACAAATAGAAAAGCTGCCAGCTGCTACTTGTAAATGGTACCGTTCAACAAGAGTGGTAAGATCGCTTAGACGACAGCGGAGACCGTAGGCCAGCTTGGCGATGGGATATGGCATGGTCAATAATTTGATAAACAACAACGAGACCAAGGACGGCTGACAGTACACCACGAAACGTCAGAATGAAACTGTGTGTGGGGTCTTACAACCCCGTGTTCGCAGAAGTGAACAAACGACGACTGTATTTGCTTATTTTCATGCACTATCGCCGCTTAAGTCAGTTGACAGACAGCTATGCGCAAATACGCCCAATGCTGATAACAGATCAGACAGCGAGAAACTTCATTAACTTAACTTTATTAACAGACAAATTAAAGCAAGAAAGTGCAAAGTAAAATACATAATACAAAGTTAACCGGCAAAACCTACACGGGCAATAATATCAAAAAAGTCAAAGGGATTTCAAAAACTTCAAGCCTTGGGGAACTGGGCGTAGACGTTGATCAGCGCAAGCATGCTGCACAGAATAATAGGCCCAATGATGGCACCCTGCAGGCCCAACCAGTACATGCCGCCAATGATGGCCAAACCGGTGACGTAGGGGTGGCTTCCTCTGAAAACGGGTATCTCAAAATATGTTTTCTAAAAACATGTCAAAGCTTACTTGACTTCACGGTAGAAGGCAGCATCGGCGAATCCGAGAGGGGCAACACACATCAACGCGAAAACAATACCGGCGGCGACTTCTTGGCGGATAATGAAGAGCTCAACGGCACCGAAGACAAGAACCGAGTAAGGCGGAACAATCGGAATCGCAGCGAAGATGGCAGCCATCAAGGAAGGAACAAAGACAATGTTCAAATCGAATAGGGAATGCACGAAGTAGGTGTACAGGCCGTAGAAGACAGCCATCTTCGCGGAGAGCACGAAGACACTGCTGATGGCAAGCTCGATGGCGGAAGTGATGTCAGCTTTGTTGCCGGAGTTGTCGCTGGTGTTCGTGTTGATGGAGCTCGTCAACAACTGCATCCAAGTCAGAGGGAGCCATCGGTCGGAACTGTTAGCCAAGAGGTAGTACACGATGGTCAGGAAGACGATGATTTCGATAAGGAAGTTCAGCAGATCGAATCCGAATCCAAGAACGAAGCCCAAGATGGAGAAGACGATGGTGGAGAGGACAGAGACGTTCAAAATGATCACAGACCAGAGGGATTTGGCGATCTAGAATGGATTTTGGTAAGTTAAAATAGGTGAAAGAGGTAGTAAGAACTTACAGAAAGAACAGTCTCAATGTTATCAGTGACTATAGCCGTCACCTCGCCCTTCAAAGCCTCAAGATTGGTGGCTTTCGTGAGATGGCCCAGCCAGTCGCCATCGGACGAGGTCAGTGCTTGCGAGGAAGCATTCGGAACTTGGGCGTTGCGTTCTTCCCAGATGTGGTACAGATTGTCGACAAGCTGAAAGAAACTATAGTAATACAAGCTTAATGAGTGATTATTCACTTACGAATTTAGCCTGGTCCTCCAACTCATCAGCACGAGCGGTATCCTTGGGATCGGCCAAGCTTCGGATGTTCGCAGCCACCCACGCACGACCCTGTTGATAAGCCTGTTCAACGTAGTTATCGATATCGTGCTCGGCGAGTTGATCTTCCGTGTAGTTAACGGCATAACGGAGCCATTCGGGGTTCGAAGACACGACATTACTTCCGAGTTTGACGAGATGGACGGTTTCATTGTGCAATTCGTAGGCGGTGATAAGGAATCCCAAGACCGAGCCGAAAGCGAGCAAAGCCATGACGACAATCGACGAAATGAGGTCGACTCGGGATTGGAGGCTGCTCACGAACTGAAATTATCATGATGAACATCATAAATACAGCACGTTTAGCTTACCAAACGGTCACTCGTAAAGACCAACTTGATAAACTTCCGGAGCGGACCGGCGACAACAATATGAACAACATGGTGAACCCGAGGGCCAGTAGTCTCCCAGACAGATTGGCCAGCATTGGAAATGGCATCGAAAACACCGAGACGGGTACCGATTTGACGGGACAGGGCAATCAGGAAGGGAACAACGACAAAGAAAAGCATGTATTCATGGCGGACGGTCCAGATGAGCACGCAAAGGCCGAAGATGACTTGGATGTGGGTGTCGCTGGAGATGGCATGATCGAACTGGGAATCGCCAGAAGAACCTGAAGCGGTTTCAGGGAGGAGATCGGCAGGGGTGATGGCTTCCGCTGCCTTGGCAGTGTTGATCAAGTTGTCTTCAATCGTGGCACCAATGTTCTCCGCTGCCGGCGGCGATGTTTCATCCTTCTCATCCTTGGCGGGAGTGTTGGATCCAGATTCGTCGTCAGCGGCGCCGATGACTCCAATAGAGACAAGAATGAGGGTCAGGGCGGATACGACGAAAGAAACGACGCGAAGAGGGCCGAAGAAGTCGGAGATGAAGGCGAGGCCGAAGATCCAAATGGGCAACGACAAACTGCGAGCAAACTTCTTGTGAACCGACTGCGGATCCTGTACGTAGAGCCAAGCACCGTAGCAAAGGGCGTAGAGGAGGATCAGCGGAACAAACTGAAATGGTAAAATATATATAAAATTCAACAAATAAAGATCAAACTGACCACTCTGGAGCCGGTAAGAAAGTCGATGACGCTATCAACAAACTGATAAAGTCCGCCGACCCAGGACAGCAAAACCATGAAAGTCCGTTCATAGCTCAAAACCTTCAGGGCGATGTAGGTGCCGATGGCGTAGAAGCCTTGCTTGCTAAAAAGGCACCGTTTGTTATATAATTTTATATATATTTGACCCGTACCTGGACAGAAACTCAAGTACATAGTCGCTGTAGGCGATGATGTAGTTGTAAGGCAACAAAAGAACGCCAATAAGCAAGGGAGTATCATGGTCGTCGAGATCGTCAAGCCAGCCTTTGAAGACACCGCTGATCCGCCGCTTCAGGGGAAACAGCACCGTTCCGATGAGAACAGCCCAAAGCATGGGGACCAGGAACATGTACAACATGTTGTAGACGGCAAACAACCCGGCGGCGGCGATCGCCAGCTAAATTTTCTAATTTTTAAAATTCATCGAATTTGAAGAGTTTGAAATTTGAAAACTTACGATGACAACGAAAATCGCATTATACCAAGCGATCTTGAAGGCCAGCTTCTGATCATGGTCAGACGTGAAGGTTTCCACCAATGAGGACATGATTGAAGCCTCAAAGGTTGTTGCAAACGTTCATGCACTCCTGAAAAAACGGAGTTGTTGACACGTAAAGAATGAGCGGTCTCAGTTGCCGCTGGCAATCAAAAACAATCGACCTTTTCGCGACAAGAAAGCTGCACGAATGCACGCCCAAGCTGTCAGACGTATCATGCTGATAAAAAAAAGCCTCAACTACCGGGAGCAGGGTTTGATAAAGGAAGTCAACGAAACCGCAACACGGCTAGACGTAAACAACCGTGAGTGGTCGGGAAGTATATATAAATTTGACGCAAAAAGCCATCTACATTAAAACTGGACGCTTTGACACCTTCAAGGGGCAGGAAGGAGAGAAACTGAAACCGTTTCGAATTCAAAAACTTGTTCAAAACTTCAATCGAAATGGGTTTGGCGCTCGAAACAGTTGCGAAACGCTGCGTTCAGCCAGCCGATGGGCGGCAAAACACAAACAACACTCAATGGGAGCCAGCATGCGACATTTGAAATGTTGGTTCCAGCCGTAATTCTACTCCAATATCAACTTTATATCCGATGTTTTCTTACTTATTAACACCCTTTACCTCAAGCTGTACATTTTGTACAAAAACCGAGATGAAAAACAGTTTTTGGGAGAGTAAAATCCAAGGAACATCGACTTGAAAAGTGCGAAAAACAAGCGCACACAAACAACAAGAAGTACGCTGAAACATCCAACAAAAAACAACGGTAAACAACAAATAGCATTTGCCGGCTGCCCCCTTGAAATGCGTTTTTTCCACCCGCTCGCGTTTGTCAAATGGTTCCTCTAACGTTAAAAGCCACGACAATTTTACAACTGACATGAAAAGCTTGTTATGAAGTTTGAATAAACATGGATTGGAACAAGAAGCAAACCAAAAACAACGACGAATACATCAGCCATCATTTACAGCGCATTCACCAAGTAAATCGTCGACTTTCATTGAAGAATCTTTCTTTGAATCAGACTTCGACTAGGGTTTTTTGGGAAGGTGAATCAGCCCATCGACATACATGTGTACGGGAAGAAAACAACCGATGATAGTGCTTTTTGGCCTTCAAAAAGACGTTAGATTCATTTCTGCAGGTAACCGAAAACAGCCCAGTTCAGTGTTAACACCATATTGGAGACCATCCATTTTTTCGTTCATTACGCCACCGCAATAAACCGTTTTGTAGAATTGAACTTGTAAGATTCATAGCTGTTTTGCTTCCATAACAAAAACAGAATTCACACTTATGTTATCCTAGAAGCCATTTTGCAAGATTTTGAATTATGATTAAGACTTGAGTGAGTTTGATTTGCACCTTGCGCGCAGGTAACTCGGAGTAAAACGAAGGTGGTCTACATCGTCCGCACCCGCAGAAAATGCAATCGAATGTTTGAAGCTCGCTGGTGGTCTTTATATTGCACTCAACTTGCACACCGTCACGATTCTAATTTTATGCGTTATACTTTTTCTTATTTCTTTTGTAGACTATGCTATATTCGATGATAGGGAGAAATTGGATAAGAGCCAACAGTGCCACAAGTTTCGGTGAAATCGACGGTTCTGACAAAAAGTAAGTTCTATGTTTAAGCAGGTTTATTGTTTAACCAGACGGACGTTTAAACTTTATTGTTTTTGAAATGTTGGACATATGTTTTAATAGTATCCGGTTTGACGGTACAGCAACCTCCGATATAGCCAACATTGTATGCTGCCAAGGTGTCTAGATCAGCCAAGAAGTCATAGGCCGCTCCATCGAATCTAAAGTATTGTACATATGCATAAGAAGTCAAATTATATAAAAACTTACTCCTTTTTCTCAAGGTTGAACACTTTACCATCATTCGGTTTGACGATAAGCTTTTGATGTTCGCCAAGAAGGCCTTGGGTTTCTTTTACAAATCCAACGGTAAATCGAGGGTCGTAACAGTTAATACCGAATCCAATGATCTGCTGATTTGTGCTGACAACTTTAGCTGCTTCTTGAAGGGAGTCGCCGTGAGCGCTTTTCGTAGCACTGTTGGCTCGCATTGTTACGAAAAACTTGAGATTCGGATAGTCTTTGGTAATGTTTGCGACAACTTTGACTTCAGCAAGTGATGGAATGGTTTCACAAGCAATCAAAGTTTCGCCGAGTTTGGAAGCCTCATCCAAAATCCAGCGATAGTGGTTTTCAACATCCTGAACCGTAGCTCGGCCGTCGATGAGGTAGTCTCCGTTGTATTCCGAGCAGTCGTGGTATTTCACCGCCAGTGGTCCGATCGAAACGGCGTATTTGATACCATGCTTTGCGCAGATCTCTGTTAGGATGCTTTGATTGATCTAAAAATAGAATTTAAAGTAATATTACTGTTGAAAAAGAGTTGACACACCTTCAGAAGGTTGCAAATAACAGCTTTCGAAGCTGCTTGATCCTCAGAAATGCAAAATAAACTGTAAGTGTTACTGAACAAGATTTGAGCACCAGCAGCAGCAAACTCTTCATGAACGCGGCGGACAAGTTCTGGCGCAAGTTCTAAAGCACCGGTGGCCCACATAGGATGATCCTAAAAATTATATATATAATACTGATCATCAAATGTGTAACTCTACTTTTGTTACTTGTTCATGGCCATAGTCAACTAGAAGTTGCCCCGTACCGCCGTCAAGAATAGTTGGAACACCCATGTCGATTCTACAAATGCAATTTTTGTGTTATACGTTGTAAACAGCGCTAATAAAAACTGTTTATACAAAGGTTGTTTTACGCACAAAATAATTTGTTTTGGCGTTGTGCACATTATGATAGCACGTTAATGCACGACAAAACAATACATGCAAAATCTAACTCAAACAATGATCACATCAAAAATGAACATCAATCCATAAACCTAGACGGTCGTTCAGTACCAGCCTTATCATAGGACGGGTCACCCCGTACTTACTTTAATGATAGGGAGGCTTTTGTCTTATAAAATTTGCACTTTCAAATGTTAAGATTCAAAGTGCTTACCGCACCCTCGACAATCTGACGGTTTTCGATAATGTAGGAAACTTTTTGTCAATCTATTTTTATTAGGAAAATTCTTAGTTTTTGTAAATACGAGGATACATTGTTGATAAAACAAGACCAGTATATTGATACAACCATTTACACCATAAAGTCAGCGGGAAGCTCGGGAAGCGGCAGCCAGGCATTTCGAAGAAACAGCATCAGAATGATAACGTTGAGAGCTTGAAACAGGAACAAGAAAAAGTAGTCAAAACGACTGAACAGTCTGTTCCATTCACATTCAACCTAAAAATTACTATTAGTATTTGTTAGTTGTTACAAATTTGTAAGTATATAACTGCATACCATATGATAACGTCGTTGTTTTTCTAATTTTTTGCGAAACGTTTTTTGCGCCATTGCTATTTCGTGTATCTGATTGTAAATTGCAATCAGATCCGGAAACTTTGGAAGTTGTATTTCATCATTTTCCGAATACTCTGACGCCAACCAATAATCTATGCGTCGTTTTTGTGGTTCCATCCACAGGCATTTGTATGCAAGAGCTGATGGCATCTTTTCAGTTTGAATGAATTGCCTACTCAATGCAAGGTATCCCATTGAAATACCCACTGCAACTGCGCATAAAATGATGACTGCGATGATGTAGTAACCTGGAAAAGGTCTGTTTACGTATGTCTTTAGATGCTTTAACGAACCGAGTAAAGGCACTGAATTGCTTTTCGGCATCGTATTCGCGACAATGTCGAGCAGTACGGTAAGTGCAAGCAAACTTCCGAGTCCGAGTGACACTTTTTCACTTCGTGGCCCATCGTTACATCCTGGGGAGAAGATCCCCAAGATACTCAAAGCCGAAATGAGGAATGTTGGGGCGACAATTACCGTAAGATAGTAAACTGGTCGTCGGTGTAGGTGCATAATATAATGCACTTCAGCACGGTATTCACCCTCTTCACGGAATTTCAGATGCCGCACAGTCACATTTATGACTTCCCATTCTGCGTTGCCCTGAGAAAGTACGTTTGAATTAGTCATTCAAGCTTAACATAGATTTCAAAAGTCGCGGAATTTTCTCACCGCAAAGTAGGAATCTTTTGGTGGTTGTGTAGCGTTCACATCCATTTCTTCGGTATTTAGCAGGGGTGACGCCAACGCAATGGCACAGAATTGAGTATCAAAGGGGAAGAGTTCAATAGATAAGCGACAAATGCATGTTACATATTGCGGGATATTGATCTTAACACGGCCATTGTGCTCGACCCGTATGTCATATCGGTTTTCACTGAGCATGTCTTTTGTGTCCATTGAGTTGTAAATGAATAGTTTTGGAACCCAAACTAAATCTTGAGGAATGACTATCTGTCTTACGCCGTGGAACTTTTCAACGTCCCAGGTTAGCTTTGGATCGGTCCATTTTTGGACATGGGATATGACGACTGCCATTACTTGTTGATTTTCACGCTGAAATAGAATGTTTTGGGTTTTTTGAAAGTGATGGATGCAGCTTACAAGCTCAGTTAAGATACCCAAGACTATAGTCATATCAATAATGACAGGTTTATCGACATCCGCAAATGGTCGAATCCGTTTGTCATAGCTATCAAGAACATGATCAAGTAACGCTGTCGGATCGGTTGTCACAATGGTCAGTGCTGAAATAGATGGATTCTTTTAACCTCATATGGCACTTCTAGGCCATAAAAACTCACCCGAGCTAATCAATCCCAAGATAACAATGGCAATGGCCACCAATGGGCCAGCCAGTCGCATGTTTCCACCTCCAAACTGGTCAGCTAGTACTTGCCGGATGGAAGGTGACAAGGGGGAGGAGGGCTACTTACTATACACGCTGAGATGCTTGATGGCGATGTCGAAAGGTCCTCGCGAGCCGCAACAAAATCATTTAAGCAGAAGGACAGGTGGGCTCAAAGATTTTTTCACGTTGTAGCAAGGCCGCCAGCACAACTACCTTCAGCATAGGCCGAACGCGGAAGGCATTTGTTTTTTGTACTTGTAACAGGTGAGCTCAGTTCGGAAAACTGAAATCGAATCCTTAACGTCTGACTGAACATCATAAAAAGTGCACGTCATTAAAAAAACTATGTTGAACTCGGCGCGTTTCTCGAAAGTTGCAAGATTATACCGTGTGATGGGATCAATTACTGCAGACTTGTGCGTCAAAAACAAAAGAAACACGAGGTGTATCAAGTTTAAAAAGTTCTGCGAAAGTTCAGAGGCAAAAGCACACTGCAAGTCTGGCGCACCCCCGCCAACCTACAACGTGATTTGCCCTCCGGCAGAAACAAAAACCGCGGCATCCTTTTTATTCCAAGCATTTGACAGAAGGCTAGCCTTCATTCTAAAAATTTGCCAATGACAAATTACAAGACGACAATGCTAAGTGCCATCACTTTTAACCCCCGTAAATAACCGAAATTAAACAAAAAACAGAATCAAGAGCTCTTATAAACAAATTTAAGAGACAACCGAAAAAACTTATAAACTCTCCAGAATGCTTATAGCTTGAAGGGTTTTCCGAAAATGCAAGCATGTAGCCTTTTCAATGAATACGAATGTTTTAACATATTGCGTGTTCTTGAAATTGTCAAAGTTTATCTTAAAAGACTAAAATTTAAAGATTAGCAATGCAAAATTGTCATGAATGGAAAAAATAAACCAAATGAAACTTTAAACATGTAATTTAAAACTAAAGCTATTTACATTACAAAGCCCACACATGCGCATAACTTATATTTATTCTGATTCGAACCCGGTCTAGATTTCATATGCGTACCCCCTTCTGACTTTTAATAATTAGGCTCACATTGTGGAGCAACTTTAGAAAAGCAGTACTGTGAATACGTAGACACGGCAAAAGAAAGAAGGAAAAAAGATGTTGCAAATGCAACCCTATGTAGACCGGAAACATGCATAAGCAAATAAAGCGAATCTAAAAAACAAATGCTTACATTGACTCTCTCAAACTCTTGACGTGACTGAGTTGTAAAAGGTACGTGACGGTATACAGAACTTCCAAGACGTCTAATCAAAGAACTTTTCCGCCTTTGGTCATTAGTGTTGTAATAAAAAACTAATTAGCAGGTTTCTTCGAACGTTCAGGACGCAGTTTGCAGCAGAATTATCACAACAACGTCGTTAATTGTCGTGTCTCCTTAACTTGTCAATTTTTTTCGAAATTTGCGTAAAAAAACGAATACTAATAGCCGAAAGAGGTTACGAAGAAGACATCTTTGGGCGGAGCTTCGATTTAGTGGTCCCTCTAGACATCGTGAGTGCTTTCACAGCTGGCATAACAAGCTCATTGTTATAGTGCTTGCATTAGCGTAAGAATATGCTATGCTTATGAGGTTAAAGGCAAAAAACTTAATTAGCACTGATAAGGATCTTGAAACTTTGACACCAAGAGAGTTTCTGTGTGTCATACGAGTAGAAAAACATAGTAAGCAAAGCCCAATTTAATCCCAAATATACCCTCGAAAATGTAAAACCTACTATTTTGCTGACAATATTAACAGGAAAACCGAATTCCCAAAAGGGTCATGATGACATCGTATTTGTATAATGGCCGAGTTGGAACAAAATGATGAAAAACAAAATCATCGAAAAACTTGTTTAATATTAGCTTAATACCAAATGATGGCCTTCACTTTTCAGGGCTTACGGTAGGTAGACCTAATCTTTGGTATTAAAATATAAAACGGCATTGTCCATCTCACGCGACCAAAAGGAAGTGAACGAAAAATTGTCAAATGGCGTGAAAACTGTCAAACCGTGTGCAACCCACTTATTTTTGTCCGAAAAAAAGTATGTGGAATCCACGCTTTAAATATATTTATTATGCGCATCAACAAACTCGTAGGCATCGTAAAATACTCTTGAAACAGTTCGGAAAATTGTTTAAACATCTGTATGTAGGTTAGTCCAGTTAGCAGTTAGACGATTGGTTCCCGCATTGGGGGTGCTGGAGCCCACGCAAATTGCAGGAAAAACACGAGACTCACGACGTTTAATGACTGGAAGACGACCAGGTTGAAGTAGTCCAACCGAGCAAAAATTCGTGTCCACTCCTTTTCAATCTGAAAAAAGTTTTTGTTTGTCAACATTAGAAAGTCTATGGCCATCATTGGTGCAATTTGTACAACTTACAAGAAGTCTAGTTTGTTCTTTTTCAACGCGATTCCGAAGCATTACTTGTGATTCGACAAGGTAGTTTATAGAATTATAAATCTTGCCAAGATCGTCAATGTCAAACCCGTTATCAGCAACAATGCCGTTTGATTTTACGCTTTCCCGGCGCACTGTTAACCCATTAGGCGCAACAGCACAACTTGTGCGTTTTCCATTTGTCATTGGTTTCACCGACACTATTGACTGCCGCTCGAAGGTAGATAGCCGCTTCGTATGGAATACTGTAGGTCTGATTAACATAAATCTATATGTAAAGTTGGATGGGATCCTTCCTTTGTCTACAAGTTTACGAGAAAGTGTAAAGAAGGCAATGGAAATCCCAACAGCCACGGCACAGAGTACAATAACAGACAGAATATAGTATCCTAAATGAGCTTTGATGTACATATTACATAAACAAGAAGGAGTATAAAAAATTGTTTACCTAAAAGAGGAATAGAATTGCTCTTCGGCATTGCTCCCGCTACAATGCCCAAAAGAACTGTTGTTGCCATCAGCGAGCCCAATCCAAGCGATACTTTTTCGCTTTTCGGCCCATCGGTTGCACCAGGTGTGAAAATTCCCAAAATACTTAGCATAGATATGAGAAAAATGGGGACAACAATGACCGTAATGTAAAACATTGGTCGTCTTTTGAGTTCGAAAATGTAATGAACTTCTGCCCGGTACTCGGATTCTTCCAAAAACTTCAGGTGACGAACCGTGACATTCATGAGTTGCCATTCCGAGTTTCCCTGAAAAGCCAACAATGAGTAATATATTATTACGGGTAAGTTCCGGCTTGAATGACAATAGAAATAGAGGGTGAAATGTGAATTATTTACAACTGGGTTGCTTTTTTTTTTCTTCGCTTTTTGCTATAAAACTCACGGCAAAATAAGAGTCCTGAGGGGGGCCGTGAGAGATGACATCCATTTCCTCGACGGTTAATAATGGCGAAGCAAGTGCAACCGCACAGTACTGTGTGTCGAACGGAAATTGTTCTGCAATAATGTGTGAAATCATCTTCTTATTAATTAATCAGGTCATTGAGGATGCACATAGAGGGTCAATGTGCAGTGCTTGCACTTAAAGTTCTGCAAAACGAACCAATAGAAAGCCTGCAAATGCAAGTAACGTATTGTGGTATATTTATCTTAATCGTGCCATCATATTTGAGGCGAACATCGTATCTATTTGGTGTAAGCATGTCAATCGTTGTCATTGAATTGTAAACGAACAACTTTGGAAGCCATATCATTGATTGCGGTATGACGAGTTGCGTAATATTGTTAAAATAGGCCGGATTCCAGGCTAATTTTGGATCTTGCCATTTCTATAAGTGAAAACAAACTAATTAACGTGCATAATGGTTAATAAGCAACCCTCGAAAGTTGAAACCGCTTACTTGAGTGTGTGAAATCACATAAGCCGCTACTTGTTCGTTTTCGCGCTAAAGTAAGTTATAAAAAATCAATGCGCGATTCTGATGTTTAAACTTTGACTACTCACGAGCTCAATCAAAATACCAAGAACTATACTCATGTCAATTATAACTGGGATGCCTTCCTGATCAAATGGACGGATTCGTCTGTCGTAGCCATCAAAAAGTGTGTCTACCAACTCACCGGTCGGGGATAATCCTAAAATAAACTTTAATAAAAACAATAGGTTGTCATTGGTCATACCTTTTATTGCGTCAAGAACCCGTGCTTGTACCTGCATTAAAAACAAATATGCCATACTATCCAAAATATTCATTTTTAGCTTATACTATATTCTGAAGAATGCGAGACCAAGCGGCCTTCATCGAGGAATGGAATTTTCTGTAAATGAGGGCACCAAATTTATGCCAAGTTTGAAGATAAAAGGGTCAAAAGGAAGTCACCAAAAAGTAGGGATGGAACAGCGGCGTCAAAACAGAAAGTCCAAAAGCAAAGAAAAAATACGCGCATGCTGTTGTCTCTTTTTGTTGGCGGTGGAGGAGATGAGAAACCTCGTCCCCATATGGCAGGGGTTGAAATAAGTGAAGCGTGAATACCCACGAGACATAATTAGAACAATAGTCGCGACTTTTAATAAACTTTATTTAAACAATAACAAGGTTTTGCAAACGTAAAGTTTTGAATTAAAAAAGAACTTTCATGCAAAATGTTACAAACAACCCGCAAAAAAGAACAATTGCACAGATTCACGCAGAAGTGTGAATACATACCCAATTGGAGAGCCCCATGGTCCTTCCAATCAGCAACAATTGTTTACTTTTCGTTACACATGCAGCTTAATAATAAAGAATTCAGAATCAAAAGAGTAGGCACGACAAAAAAACTTATTATGACATGGGTAGAATGAAGTTTTCACTCGTCATTCGTATCAATAAAATTTGATGCTTCTGTTTTCTGCCAGTTTTTATGAAGGGGAGACAAAACGTCTATGAATACAGTAGATTATTATGCTACTTTTACACATCACTACATAACAAACTAGAAAAATGAAAAATCACTTTTGAACAAACATGTATGCACTTTTAAACTTGGTATCGCAAACAAGCCCTTAGGCAAGATAAGATTAGCTTCAATCTTTAAAGACTCTAGCGTTTATATACAGATGGGACCATCTTGACTAATTCAATGTTTTATCCTTCTGAGACACGTCACGAAAACTTAATTTATTTTTCAAGTAATTCTATAAACAAAAACAGCTTAATAGCATCCCTTGTGGATCGGCAGAAGAGCCGAAAAAATGATTAGTGAGAGGCGTAGGAGATAATGCAGAAAGCTTAAACCAACAGACAACCCAATTAAAATATGATGTTGCCATATTTTATAATAGAGATTAAAGATGAGCACAAATAGCAAAGTTTATGTAAACTGTCATAATGACTAATTTTGTTGCAGGAAAGGATGCGCTTTATGCGTAGGTTTAAAAAAAGTTAAAGATTTTCGACACTAACGCAAAGCATCGTTACTTAAAATTTGCCAACACAGAAAGAGGGGGTTTTCCAGCAACAAGTAGCAGTCCTATGATGATTATGCTTCGATTCTCTTGACGAAGCACCCAGTTCTTTAGGAGAAGCATGCCTGGAGTGCGGGAGTGGAAGTCGAAACAGCATAAGTTGAATGGTTCATTATTATTTTTATGCTGGGGTTGAGCTTTACAAATGCACTTTATATTTTTCACTAAATATATTTTAGCGTGGGAAATGTTATTTTCTACGATAGAAAACTTAATTAGCTTTATCAAACGTCAGTGGAAGCGCGGGAAAATGCATAATAGTGTACCTGTACTATATCATTTGTTGATTAAAAACAAGGTACGATTTTGTGGACAAAATGTCATTTGACAAATATAAAAAACTACGTCAAACGCTATCTGTAAAAAGGTTTAACTTTTCAAAAAAACCTTTTCTATAAAAAAGTTTTTGAGTGGTTGTAATATGAATAGTTAAACCTTCAAGGAAGTTGATACATTGAAACTGAAATCCATAGTCAGTCTGGACTTTTTCTTTCTACGCCAGCCAATTTCAGCATCATTCATTTTGATTTATCTTCCGCTTGGTTCAATTTACCACAATTGGGGGCAAAAACGGCACAACACAATTTGTTCTATCTATTTCAGCCTTGAAATTACCAGTATTTTCCTTCCTTCTTTTAAGTGTGAGGTCCGCGTTGGATAAGTCTTGTCGTCACTACAAGAGGGATCTTCTGCCAAAAATAAGAAAAAGTGTTCATTGAACTCAAGAGTGTGTCAAAAATCATAAACGTTTTTTACATAATAACGCAAAACCATTGAATAGTTTCAAAGTTGCGTAAATTATCAATGTGCAGATGATTTAGCATAGCTTGTTTGTCACATAATCCGTAAAATATTTTATCAAAGAAAAATTGTTTATTGAAAGACAAGTTAATAACAGTCAAACAAATTCACAACAACAAAACTCAATGCCCACATTTCCAGAAGAAAGACATAATATTTTTTGTACTAAAACTTGCAAAAATAGAAAAAAATGTCTATGAAAAAAAGTTAAAGTTGAATAAAATTAAAACTAAAGTTGTCATTGTCAAGTTATATTTACAAAAAGTCAGTCTCGATCATGACAGCCTCACGTTTCTTCAGTATCGCTAAGACCTTGTTTGTCTGAAAAATGTCCATGTCACTTTAATAATAAAAGTCATAAATTAACCTCTTCTGTCTGAAGTTTTAACCTGTGCGCAAGCAGTTCCTTATCTGTCATGCCGTGTGTTTCCGAAAGTTCTTCATTGTCGGTACTATCAGAATCTGTATACTCCGAATCCGTTGATTCCGAAGTATCGGTTACCTGTGTGCTGCTGGGACTTAACGTTGCAACAATTTTAACATCAAATTGGTTGATATAGAAATATGCATCTAAATCAGTGTGACATATTTGTTTGATTAGAACCAAATTAGAATCATTGATGTGCATGTATCCTGCAAGTTATAAAATAAAAAAACTAACATTGTATTGACAAAGTTATAAACTGCCGTACCTTGGAAACTTGTGCCATCTACATCGTATTTCACTTTACCGTTAACTTTAGATGTTGCATTCAAATAAATGGACACACACCCGTTGCTATCATTGCCACGATCTCCAGGCGTGCACGTAATAAACCATTCAACATTGTTGTATAATTTTCGGCTTGAGGTTTTGATAATATAACGGGGGTCGGTAAAGTGTTTTCTGCTCATATAGAATTTAAGAAAATGTGTAGTACTTGGCTAAAACGCTATTTTTAAACAACGTAAAATAAATGTATATATACCATTTGGTTAATCGACGGTTTTGCAAAATTTACAAGTTCTGCAACTTGCCTAGCTTTGGAGTTTTCGACAAGCCCTTTCTTCGGTGCCGTTGTTGAAGGATTAAATTGAACAGTGCAAGTAAACTTGGCATGTTTTTTTGTAAAGGGAATTGCAGCCGTCAAAGCACTGTGAGAAACGGTAAAACTTGCACCACGTTTGTTAGCTTTGGTATAGTTAAAGAAATTTAATTCTGAAAATGTGGATTATACAAACAGTACATGATTTAAAAATCACTTACTAGTAATATTTGTCTCAGCAATGCTAAACGTTGCAATGACAGTAACAGGTACCCTAGAAACACGAACAAATGCTGTAAATAACGGTTTAGGCACCGCCGTATTCCCAGCAGGATAAATTTCAAGCCACCATTCCAAGTTTTCAATGTTAGCAATAGGGCGTTTAGAAGTATTCATTAGTTTTGTACCATTTGTTGGATGTAAAAATTTTTTTACATTAAAAACAAAGCTAGTTGAATCAGTAGCCGAAGTTTGCGGTTTAACATCAGGTTCGGTCAGATTATTGGATGACGATTTTTGTTGAAAAACTGAGTTCGTTATGCTTGCAGTAGATTGAACAGCAAAAGACGGAATAACTGGAGGCAACGGAACAAGTTCATCAGTCCCAATGCCAAACGTGGGAATACAAACGATTGACATAATACCATTAACAAATCCGTCTTTGAAACTAGGGTTGTCATGATTAATTTGTAACACATCCCGACGTGCGTCGGAATTTGTGAATGAAACCATTTTAGTCCCTTTCAAAACTAAACAAAACGGGTAAACACGTAGCAAAGGAAAAGAATTATACCTGTTTTTGTAGCATTTTCAATATAATATTTCAACAAAACGGAAATCGGTGCTTGCGAAACACGCATAAAAATCATACACGTATTGGATTGATTTCCTCTGTTACCATTAGGATAACAGTCAAGCCACCATTGAAAGACTGGAACGTTTTGAACCTCATATTTGTACGACGATATACAATGCCCAATCTTTGTATCAATTATGTCAGCTTTTGTCAATACAATATGTCCCGATAGTGATGGTGATATTTTTGGTTGTGTCGGAAAAATATCAGGTGATGATTTTATACTGTCCCACGAAAAAGTGCCATGAACTTTAATTTCAATATCTTTTGGAAGGCTCAATGCTTTCAGAGCATTATGTTTCACAACATTTACGAGAGGATGCTTCTTGTCATTATTGATACTACTAGTTTGGTGGTCTATAATATATAAAAATTAAACCAAAACGTTTTATAATTTACTTACGAGAAAAATCGGTTCCGTTTATGACAACGCGAGTAGCTATTGAACTAGGGACGCCATGAAACTGAAGAATCAAAACCAATGCATCCTTTTGATTGTCGGTATTGCCTGCAGGAAAACATTGAATCCACCAACTACCACCATTTTGCAGTGAGTTTACGGATGACTTGATTAGTAGTTTGTTATATATTGGATCAAGCAAATGCGACGGAACCTTAATTGTTATTATGTCGTTGCAATTCTGTTCCTAAAAAAAGAAAGGTCTCAATGAAAGTATGTGTAAGTGTACGTAAATTCATACCATAATGACGGTTTTTCTTAAATCAAAAGCTGATTTTATCGAAGACAATATATAAAATGTCGTTCACCTGTATGTTGTTGCGACGACATGCGCAAGAACTAGGTCTAGCTAATTATGTATTTGCGTTGTGCGCACTTTGCCAGACGCAACATAAACGACGTCAACTTTATAAAAAAATGTGTTTCAAGTTAATTCATATAGTGCATTTTTTTTCTTTACATTCATCTGATTGATTAAGACCGCAGTTTAAACATAATCTTGACTATAACCTGATAAATTCATGGAAGTCACTGCCGCGACTTCATATGATAGTAGTATTTAAAATCGCAAAGTAACTAATAATGTTACGATACTATTTTACTTATTAAGTTTTATACAACCACTGCAATTGGTTTTACATTGACAAAATGACGGAGACCTTTTGGTTACATGACAATGATTCAAAAAATCTAACGCTACAAACGGAATAGCACGTGTGCTGAAAGCCCCTTTATCTCAAACATTAACGCCTGCCGCAAACCGTCTGTTAACAGTAAATGACTTTTTTGTTGACGTAGGTCCATCTATCGCCATTCAAATGGTAAGTTGTTTTGCTTCATTTGTTTATAGATTTTCTTCCAGCGTTGTCCCTTTAACGATGACAATCTGCAGGCATATCAACTTTCAACACAAGACGGGAATGTGTTTGTCCCCTTCGTATGCATACACTTGCCTGTGGCTGGCTGTGTCTGGTTAAAGGTCTGAGGGTGTTGGTGTGCTGTTCTGCCAGCATTTTCCCTTTTTCTCTGTCGCTTAGACTGTTTCAACCAGTTATGCAGCTGCCCCCGAAGATAAACAATCGATTGAAGTATATGTTGTCGGTACGCGTTGCCCAAGGGTTGCTGCATTGCCGAGTTGCAGTTAAGACAATTCTTTAAACTCCGAAACTTTGTCTGTGTTGCTGCCACCGTTCAACCAGCAATTCAACTTAAATTCCAACAACTTGCCTGTGTTGCTACTACAAACAAACCAGCAATTCAACTGCCCCCCGGATGATGTACCATCGCTCTTGGTGAGAAAGCGATGTACCTTGGCCGGGGGTAGTTGCATTGCCGAGTTGCAATAAAAGAATTAGTTTTAATTTTGCTTAAAACTGTATTTCAAACACGGTAAGCATGTGTATGTAACGTGACTGCCACCAATGATACTTTACTGTGAATAGTACTATACTATGACTAACATAATTTCTTTGTTTTTTTAACCATTGTTAATTTTATTTTACGTAGCTACAGAAATAAAAAAATGTTATTTTAAACCATACATACAAGTGCAAACAAACACTTGTTTAGTACTCAATGCGAAAGACCGCGCCAACCGGTGACCCATCTTAGAATTAGAGCCATTTCTGTTATCAAAAAACGTTCGTTTAAAACGAGAGAACTCGGCTTTTCTTTAATACATCACAAGATAAAATAACCTTTGTGCCTTTTACGTTCCACACCAGCAGTCTTGAAACTAAGCCGCTTATGCCAGTAAAAATAACTTGAAATGATGTTCAGACTAATGTAGTCTGTCATTTGATATTGTGCAGATCGAATACTAACCTTTACGTGATAAAGCTTGTTTCGTGCAATGCTATTATTTTTTTAACTTAAAAGGTGTGATCACATTGGTTACAGGACTAATTGGCTTAAGAATGCAAACACTTGCAACATTCGCAAATGCCAAATTATATATTTCTTGCATAAACACTTTTAAGAAAAATTGTGTACTAAAAATTAACACTAAAAAGTAATATTTAAAATATTTATGGAGCAAATACGGTTTATCGTGGTTTTTGTTTTTTCCTGATGCTTTTTTAAATGTTGGTTTTTGTTTCAAACTTAAATACGAAACAACTAGCAGTTTACAAAATTACTACCTTGTAGTGATAGAAATAAAGATACAGCAAACGCAATCAGTAATATTTTGTTTTAAAAATGCTTACATAATACTGCATTGGGCAACCTCTTTATTCGGTTTTTTTGAACTGCCCTACAACCAGTACTAAGCAAGAGGCGGGGTGGAGTGAGTGAGGGTGTTGCATTTTGGGGTTTTTCTGTCTAGCTTGATTTTTCGGACAACACCTTGAGACTCCTCCCTCGGTCTACATTAGAAACCCAATTTGTTTGCAAACGGTTTACAATTTTGGTTTTAATACTTTCAAAGTTGCCGAATACAATGAAGCTAGTATTGATTCTTTTAATTTCTGTTATCTTTACACCGTCCTTTGTTGATGGACACCGTCGACGCCGACGCCATCCAGACGTTGTGCATTCCTCGTCTTGCGTACAATGGAGAAAACCACAGGCTGGCCCAAAAAGAGCTTTCCCCTCGCTTCAAATCGGTAAGTAAAACATTTAACAACAGTTTCAAAAAAAACAGTATAACATTTCAGAATGTTATACTGAGGTTGCAAAAAACCTAACCGAAAGAGTCCTTGGAGTCGACCTCACACATTTATCACGTAACCTTGGGTGCCCCATCCGAATTCCACAAGGTGTAGCAATGAGGATTCACCGTTTGCCGCGATACGATGACCATGTAAGTAATTCTAACATTGAATGGCATTTTGTATTGGTGTTGTATAATCAATTTTCTAAAAACACCACTGTAAAATTTCTGTAACTTTTTAGACAACAACAAAAGTTTACAGCGGTTCTCTATGCAATGATCTTTATAAAATTACCGATATTAATGGAACCGGCACTGTCGTTGGACCTTTCTGGAAAAGGTACAACGTTTTAATGATTCAACCAGGCGTCGCCTACGATACACTCTTTTTCGAACTGGTGGTCCCCGACAAAGTTGAATAGTAAAAAAACACAAAGTTCCACATAAACACTCGTTTCCGCAGTTGGAGCGGCCGTGTCGGTTAGATAAAGTAGTGTAACAAAGTCGCAATTGTTGAATGAAACAGTTTTTGTCAATATAAGTTAGTTTGCAAATGATCTTACACAGTTAACTTTGATTGTTTTTGTAAACGTTATATCATATTGTTATAAATAAATATAAAAGTTATAAATAAATATATAAGTTTTCAATTTTTGAGAATTCCTATTTCTTTCTGCAAACAATGCTTTTACGTTTCTCACAAACAACATAAGAGAGTGCAAAGTTCAAATGTTCTTCATCTCGTTGCTCCGAGCGTTCCGTTTCTTTTTTTACTGAAAGGGCTTTGTGTCAGTAGATGTTTAAAGACAACATGCGCAGAACACTGGCAACACTGCCAAGCGTCGGGCTAGTTGTTGTTGTCGTGTTTGAATTAGAGCGGGGGCATCTGACGCAACATATTTTTTATGCATTGTCCGGAAGACCACCCAGACAATCAAAGGAACACCTCGGACCCCTATGACCTTCAAAACCTTTGTGTTGTCACCAATGGTCTCATGTTTCAAACGGAAAAGAAACATTCAACGTTCCCCAAAATTTTTTCCGACGTTTGTGAAATACAAGGAACAAAAAAGTGTAAAGAAGTGTTCGTCGACGTGCGTTTTGTGAATCAATTTATTTTACCCGAACATTCATTGACAACTGAACCAAGCAAGCTCAAATTGCGTGCAACACTACTGAATATTTTTGCCTTTTTTCAACGGCAAGAACGAACTCCTCGTCCGAGGTTTCGACTTGAAGTTGAAAACAAAAAATCGCCGTAGAAAATAGTAACAAATAACAATTAAAGTAAAAATGTACAAGCAAAGCTGGGGATAGCGACCCGGCAGCCAGTAAATCGTGTACTGCACCACAGCAGGCGATTCATCCGACAATGTGAGAACGCCGTATCCCATATTTTGCACTCCCATCCGATATGACACTGTTGGACTCTGGATTTCGATTGTCGGATGTGTCGGAGAAATGATGAATTCAATGCTTCGATGAAGAGCGAAACGCTTGAATTGGGCGCTGAGGCGATCGCGGAGGTAGATTTCGGCAGTGTGATCATGAGCGGATAGGACGAGGTCGGGATCGTATTTTGTGAGCTCCTGAAAACGTGGAAGTTAAATAAAGTTGTAAAAGTGTAGTGGTTAATGGTACCTCGTTCAACTTGCGGCCTACTACGCGTGTCAGAGGTATATGGCTCATAAGAATCTTGACTTTTGCATTATCCGGGGATGAAAGTACAGTCACTTCATTGTTGGCAAGGGAGTCTATCTGAAACAATTATATAAAAATTAAACTCAAAATGTTGTTGTTTGTGTTCGACTCACTGAAGCGAATTTGATGAAGGACTTTGATGCTTTCAAGGCCGCGGAAGTGTGATCAAAACGTCGGGCGAAGCGATTTATCAATCGGTCTAATACAGGTTCATATTCACCGCCAACATCGTTGTCGCCAGGAATGTAGAAAGTCTGAAATGGCAACGATTCAAGGACGAACCAAAGGGAGCAAGGACAAAACTCACGAGAACGTTTTCGAGTTCGGGGAACATAGTTTTAAAGCGTTCCATGGTGTATTCGAACTCTTGGTTGTTCATTTCGACTCCTTCATCGAACAAATCTCCGAGAAAGATGATGGCTTTCGGCTTGGCTGTGGCAACAGCTTGCGCAAAACCTCGGGCGAGATAGCTGAAACAGCGTGTGTGGAATATATAAAAACAGCAGTTGAAATTAACTCACCGATCCGCATCCCATCTCGAAAAGGGCCCAACTCCCGCTATCTCATTTCGATATCCAATAATCTGTGGATCAGATACAATCAAAATAGGAAACGCGTTCGGGTTGTCACTCGGCGGAAGCCAGGACAGTGAACTTATTTTCAAAGCGAGATATTCATTCCAAAAGACAACGACAACCGCAAAGATGCCAATCAAAGTTCGACCCGAAGGCTTCACCCTTAATCTATGCATGATATTGATCGACGAATGGGTCGGCTAATCCATCACCGATCGCACCATCAAGCTGAAAAAGCTGCAGTCTTATTAAAAAATGAGTCAGTCTTCATCTCATGATGTCGCATTTTGTTGGTGACATTTTGCCAAACATCTGTGTGCGTCATGAGAAAAAGTTGGATAATAGAATCTTGATTAATCCGTTCTTGCAAAAAGCGTGGTAAACCACAAAGCACGTTCACAAAATGATGTGGGAAATTGTATCATAATAAGCAACTTATTCAAGTTTCCTACAGTATACGGAGTCCAAAAAACTAATTTGTATTCACAGAAACCACGAGACCAAGTTTCTTTTACCCAAATATACCTACCTAATTGTAATACATTCAGCAAAAAATACAAATGTAATAAGACCAAACTTTAAAGTAAGCAATTGCGGGGTAAGAAAATAGGTAAAAGCCGTCTTAGGCACGCGTTGCCGTCGGCGTTGCCATGACGACATCAGGCGAAACAGACAGCATGCTCGTAGCGGACACAGCTTTGCGCTATCGAACTCGTGCCTTTCATGGCTGCTTTGCTTAGTTTGTTGTAGTTTCTATTCTGCGTAATTGGTATTCATCACGCAAGATGTCGTTCCGGGAACTTAGAGGTACGCTATACTTACTACATTTATAATATCATTTACGCTTTTTGTATTTAACATAAAAACTTTCTGATAAGTTTTTTGCAGATGCAACAGAGATCCTGCGTTCCTTGGAATTTCCAAGGCTGGTGTCCATTGAGAATTTCCGAATTCCAAACTTTGAACTGATGTCAGAGGTATTGGAATGGATTGTCAAAAAGTTAGTCGAAGATAAATCTCAAGTTTCATTCAAACAGAATACAAACATTGCAGATTCGATGCAAATGCTCGGATTCCAAAGAAACGCGACACGGAAGCTGACAGAATACTATTTGTCAAGACATGTGTCCTAATCTTAATGCAAAAAGCCAGGATAAAACTAAATCCACGAAACTTATACATGTCCGATGGTCACGCAGTTCGGGAAATGATGTCAGTTTTGAAGTTGTTGTACAGCACAACCAAAGGCGCTCCATCCAAAGAAGTTGAAAACTCACAATTAGCAGTGCTTCGCAACCAAATTAACACAAAGGTGCGATAACATTATCACAAATTTATTTTACATTTTTATACATTTCAGAAAATCGACATCCGTGAAGCATCTGCAATTGCTGGCGAAATCCCCGCCAGTGGTGCAGCCATCTATGATCTGCTGTCGAAAGAGCTCTTTGCCAAGGAAACACGCATGCGTGCCTTATCACAACAGTTGAATGTAGCCGAGGTTGAGAAACTTGTTCGACAAATGATCGAAAAAGGCATCCGAGAAGAAAATGAAATCTCAACAAAACTAGCCAATATCGGTCAAGATGAACACAACCTTGACGCAAAAATTGAGCGACGGCGATTGGAGTGCGACCAATTGCAGAAACGTTTATCAAAGCTTCAAGCATACCGTCCACCTAATCGGGATGAATTTGAACGTTACGAAGCGCAACTAAAAGTTCTCTATGAGGAATATGTTGTTGTTTTCCGTAACTTGGGTTTCATGAAACAGCGGCTTAACGAAGTTGAAATTGTTGAAGCTGAAAAGAGCATGGAAGCAGAGAAGAACATGCGTGAAATTGTGGAACAGCGACGAGCTGAAAACCAGCTTCCTCCGTAAGATTATATTTTGTGATTCAATTGGTATCATTCAAATAATTATGTTTTCAGCGTCGAACTCAAAGAAGAAGATGAAGATGAAAAAATGCAGCAACGGCGCCAAGTCTTCGGCAGCATGCTTGGCGCGGGTATCGATGACGATGACTCAGACATAGATGATGACGACGACTATGATGATGTCCTTGATATGCCATCTGAACATGGCATCGATGATCTGGAGTTATCAAACAGTGCTTTACCACCTACTATGATTCTTCCACCAGACGATTTAGAAAACCTAAATCCAGAGGAAGGTCAAATTGGACAGGATGAGGTACGTCATTATTTTATTTTCACCACTTAAAATAGAGCAAACAAGTCCATTGTTCACATAAAATTATGTCCATTTTAGGCTCTCGACAAAACAGAAAACCATTCGGATGACAACTTTTAATAGATGCCTACGTCAGCATCTCTCGTGATTTTTTATTTCTGGACTTCGTTGTCAGTTTAAATATACAATTTTTCATAATAAAACTGGAATGCTTTACTCTGAACAATTGATTTCTCGTAACATGGTGTTTTGTTGTAGAGCAATTTTCGTCACTCTGTCTTCTTTGGCTCAAAAGGGGTCAGTATTTGTAGTACGGAAGGCAATTTTAGATGTCGACGTGCAGCTTCTTAGCTCAGTGGGTTTCTTCAAGGAAAGGACCACCTGTAGATTGAGGTGTTCCCCGATGGCATTCTGCAAGGGGTTGATTCTGTGTGTTGGTCGCAGTTGTAAACACCTCAGTTAGGCATTTCAAAAATACTTCAAACTTGTTGATTGTTTATTTTCACTGACCGTGAAAATGGGATGCGGATCGTCCAGCACCGCAAACTCCGTCGCCGATGGCTATCCATCAACCACATCAACTTCAAAGACCCAATTCGGCTCAGTTGATTTAGGACCTGCTGGATTTAACAAGTACACTAACGATATGGCCAGACTATCTGTTACTGACAGTGTAGCCGGTTCTAGCATGGCTGGTGGATGGATAAGTCCGTTAAATGAAGGCGATACTAAAGAGCACGAAGATCTACAGTTTATTTGCAACACCGATGTAACTTTGGAATGGCTTTATCAACGAATTACCGAAAAGTTTAAATGTCCAAATGAGCCTGAGCCACAATGGATTGCCGAACGGTTAAACACCATTAGTGACAAAGGTTTGTGTGCATTTTCTTTAATCTTTGAGTTTGCATCCTGCTGTTTCGGTGACATACTGTGAGCAAATTTCAATTTCCCGGAACCCTTTTGACAAACCAAATGCATACGTAATGTTTTTTTGCATTGCAGATCTTGACCAGACAACAGTACTACGTGTAACTTTCGGCTGGGAGAACGAGGAGGAAGAAAAATTGCCCAAGAGTGTGATTTTGAAAATTTGCGTTCAACAAAGCCAAGATGTGACAGATGATATGAAACTGGCACAAAGAATGTTCTTAAAGTAAGCTGAGACGATAAAATCTTTTACATTGAGCCAAAATTTCAGAGAATGCAATGTCTACGAATGGTTGTCGAAGCAAAAAAAGATAGTTGTCCCACAGATCTATGTGATAAAGGTTAAATTTCACATTTTCCTTCTTTGCTCAATGTGACATTTAAGAAACATCCGACAGAAGCCGGAAATGGCGTCATAATCATGGAAGACATGGCCGAACACGGACATGCAGGACAACTCGCCGAAGGTCTCAGCGTAGAAGCTGTTCGTGGACTGTTACAAATATTCGCACAAATTCATGCAACTTCTATGAAGACTGATAAATGGACTACCATGATAGCACCAAACTCCCCATTCTTTTACAAACAAACAGTTCAGTTCGCAAAAACTACTTTAGATAATTGGCCAGATTTTGATCCAACTAAAATTCAAGTACATTCAATAATAGTTTTACAATACCGAAATTTGATAACAAGTTTCAGATGTTTTCAAAATTCCTCACACAAGAATACTTATCGAATACAGAATCAGAAACATGTGAGCAGCTCAACGTTCCCCAGTGCCTTGTACATGGAAATCCAGCTCCAAATAGTTGCTTTTTCAATGGCAACGAGCAAGTAGAAGCCATCATTGATTGGACTCGTGAGTTCCGAACTACACAAAATTGCAATGTTATCAATAGTTTTGTAGATACTCACCCCGGATGTTATGCCGAGGATGTAGCCAAAGCCATCTGTTGGAACCTTAGTCCACAACAAAGACATGAACATCTCATCCGCCTACTGGAACACTATCACTTTCACTTAATTAAAAACCTTGGGTCCCCGAACGATGCACTTGACATTGATCAAGTAAAAAAAGCGTATAACATATTCCTGCCTGTGGCTGCTGTCAAATTCTTACTATTTTTACCAGAGAAACTTGAAGATCATGACGCTGCAATCATGGAAAGAGCAACATCGCTTATAACTGACGCTCTTGTCGTCAGTTCGCAGACTCATCAAGAAGAAAAACCGGAAGTAAAACAGTCGGATTCGAGAAGAGAATCACAACAACTGTCGCACCGGATATTGACATAAATTTAACGTTTTTCTAATGTATTAAATTTAAAAACTTTGTTTGACATATAAAACCGCAACTTTGATTAATGCTGCCAGACATAAAAAGATTGATGAGACACATTGTAGATCAGTGCGAGGTCAGACATCGATAAACCTTAAGACGGTCAAATAAACTTTGCACCTGGTTCCACATTTAACATCATTTTCCTCATATCACTTATGGTAAGCTTCAATCAACCAACAGCTGTTACAGTTAACGAATAACGATTGGCCATTGCAATCTATATGACTTCCGTTCACGAAACTGTGTATTTCTGACTGACAAAGAACAAATAACAATCAAGTGACATGGATGTGTGTAGCACAAGTGTCGCCATGTAAAAATTGAACCTCATCTAGGTACGTCCGCACACCAACTAAACCTGACGAACGCAATACACCAGTGCTGGCCTTTGAGCTGTTGCTGCAGGGTAGCCGACGTGATCATCGAGCAAGCAACGCTCTGATCGACTGGTCTCGCGGGGCATACGGACGAAGTGCGGCCGTAGTTTACTCACACTTTTGTCTGTGGCAGACCGATCCGCTGCAATCGCGGTGAAGACGTGCTTTCGGAATCTGGTGATAGATACATAGAGCCATGTGTTGTTGTTAGACGTGGACAGTGTAAGCCACAGCGTGGTCGCCTCGTGTTTGAGGGTTCCGTAACCTTTGGGAATCTATAAGGGTTTTTTGATCTCAATGATCTTGATACATAACTATAACTAGAATCCATTTACAATAGTCTAACAGTTCATTACACATATGTTTCTGTTTAACAATACGATTTTGCTAACTAGAACTCTGACTGTACTTTCTCAAATGAAGTTCTAACCGGTTCATTTCCCTGACTGACATTGAGCACGAGACTACCGATTTGTTTTTAAAAGACTTTCACGCAGCCGTTTTTAGGTATTTTGACCCAAAATGCCTACAGTGAAGTGCGTTGTATGTAGCGATTCCACAACTGCGGGCCGGCATTACGGCGTAAACTGTTGCCTCGGATGCAAAAGTTTTTTTCGACGGTAATCTTGACAATCTTGCTTTTTCAAACTCTAAGCAAACACGAAATCAATTTTTAGAGCAGTAGTCTGTAAACGCGTTTATTTTTGCGAGAAGAACAATCAATGCGACGTTCAACAGCGTTCAGGGCGACAATCCTGTCGTGCATGCAGACTGCAAAAATGTTACGATGCCGGAATGAATCAGAATGGTAGCGATTATTTTTTAAATGCCATGTTGTAATTAAGAATTTTCAGCACTACACCCTCATCGTGACATGTTTGGCCGACGTGATGATGGTAATTCACCTCCGGCCTTACTTCCAAACATTGAAAAAGATGTAATGCCGTGCAAACCTATGCCATCAACTCCTAGAAACAGTGATTTGCTAACTATGCAAACATTTCTCATCGCCGATCGTAGGATACGCAGCAAAATGCTTGACAAATTCCGAGTTCACGATGAAGCCAAAAGGTTGTCGATAGCAAATGGCACTGCTGAATTCCGAGCGGTAAACAAACAAAAACATCAAAAGAAAAGTTGTAATCACTCATTTTACAGGCGAACACAGAGTACTACGCCGATGGACTCCGTATGGTTTCGATGGCTGACATGGCGGCAGTAACTTCAGAAGAATGTTTCGCAATGTTAGAGTGGGCAAATAGTTTGTCAGATTTTTCGGCTTTACCGGTCAACCTTCGAACTCGTCTATTGAGGAAGTTTGCATTGTATCATATTGTTATGGAGTTGTGCTATCACACTGCAAAGAGCGGTCTTGATGATGTGTGGCTTTTGCCAAATGGTTCCTGCTTCCCGCGAGCAGTGAGTGCCCTTCCGGTTGACAAACAGGTGAGTGAAGTAAATATATTGTGCACTTTAAAGCACTTTTCTAATTGATGGATAGAATGTGTTTTTGAAGAAATTTAAAATTGATTAAAAACAACTTAAATTTTATTATTGTTATCCCATAAAATGTTAGTTGAAAAATATCAATTTTAGTGTGTTCAACTTCAAAAATTTCAGAAAGTAGTAACAGCTGGTCGCATCTGGCGCCAAGAAAAACTGTACAATACAATGACAGCCCGATGCATCGATGAAGTCGCAATGCCAATGAGGCTAATGGAGATGACCGACGAAGAGTTCGTGGTTTTGAAACTTGTTATGCTGTTTCGGAATGACACTAGCGACGATTCATGTATGAATAATTTTAATTTTTTATTCCATGCCAAAGTTAAAAACGTTTCAGGCAACGAAAACACGATTAATGAACAGCTTACTAAAAACCGTGATCGGGCAATCAATGCACTATTTGCTCATTATCAAAGCATTAAAGTCGACAATTATCCTGGTAAGTTTCTTATTATACGTTTTCCATTCAATACATCAAATTTTTCAGAACGTTTTGGCAATGTATTGCTTCTCATTTCCGGAATTGTTTCTGCAGCGTCGGCCCTTCAAGAAAGTTACCAAGTAATGCGTCTTTTCAACATTGTCCCCTTCGATACGATTTCACAGGAACTACTATTCAATGGCAGCACTGATTAATATCGATGCTGCCAGCTGTGAAGGCCGCCGCTACACTGCACTTATTCATCGATGACAAAACGGGTCTCGCCAATACGCTCCAGGAGACGGTTGGACTTCAAATTGCTTTCGGAAAGCGAAGGACAACCACGTAGCTGAATGTTAGAAAAGCAGGCATAAATGATTGTTCCGTTGCTTTTGTAATGTTTAGTTTTTGTGAGTGTTTTGCCGAACTATAGCTAAATATTGTTTGTTGGGCTTGTATAATACATGTCTACAGGGCACAGAGTGATTCATAATAATAAATGTATGAAATCACATTGTGTAATTACAGGTGGAAAGCCTTTTCCTTCTTTTGATGTATTGGGGTTGGTTGTTCTCTTTCTAAGTGAAATAATTATCGAACATTAGAAAGAGATTTTGTTGTTGTTTTTTTGAGTTCACAGAAGAAAGGTATTCGCGCGTACATAATTGATGCAATCTTATTTTAAAATGTTATAATAACTAGGTAACGAGTTTTTAGTTTTTGGTCTAATATGCAACATTTGAAAGCTAGAATTCCTTTTATATCAATAACTTGTAGCATTTAATTATTACAACATAATTTTTACATTTTTCAAAACCAATATTTTAAGCAATTGATAATCGAGTATCAAAAAAAATCTTTCTTATAAAAACTATATTCTAGCGGCGTATTTTTGAACGCTTTATTAAAAATGTGCTCCTTCTTTTACACTGCTTTTTGTTTGGTGATCGATTCATTGCTATTGAGTGACGATAGGCATAGGAAGTATGGCTCAGCTGAACATACACACCTAAAACTGCGAGAAATCCTAGTGTTTGGTTACGTCTCCATTGCAATCCCATTTTTTGCCTTTGGTTATCCGTTTCCGCTTTTTGCCGCCACTGTGTTTAGTATTGTTCTTTGTCAGGGGTGATGGTTATGAATACGGAGGCACTCATACTAGGACCTTCAAAGACGGAATTCCTAAGACGGTTGTTGTTGTATGGCCTTGGCGTTCGATTTTTATGACAGACATTTTCGTCAAAGATTCATTGGGCAGAAGTGGAAATTGAAAGGAAAAATACGGAAACGGCCCGAATTCACTCAATTGCCATGGGTTTGCGTATGTTGTAATTTGGCGCCATGTTAGCTGACTGATTCTATCTATAATTAACCCTTGTCATGTTTGACTACCCCGTAGACATGCAACAAATCACAGAAATTGCGCCTGGCTCGAGCTTTTACGCTATGTACCTCAGGGCCAGGAAAAGATGTATATTTGCAGACGTCAAGCGCGCCAAGGTTATAAATTGAACAGCGTTAACCACAACTAGCTGCGCGTAAAAAACCGTGACACCAGTACACGTGGGAAGAAAAAGAAATTTGGCCGGAAGAACCCTGAACAAAAGCGATTTGACTGTTTCCCTCTCCACTCGCAGTCCCCCGAATCCAACCTTCCTGTCAGAGGTGTTTGTCAACGGGTTGCTTGCCTTGTGGCCTTTGCGCAACGCCGGAAACCTGCATTTGACTCGCCCTGCGTGTTCACTTTTTTCTCGAGAAGAACGAAGCCGCACTCGTTGACTCTGTTGATCCAGGCATTCTCCCTCCCACAGGCTGGAGTACGCTTTCGCCGTACCCCCAGACCTCCGGAAACCACCTTCGGCGCGATATATATTGACAGTCGTCGCGTTAATTCACCCCTCACCTCTGACGATGGACGTGAATTGCGTACTACCGAACATCTTACAGTTATCTGCAAGTTGTAAACAGCAAAAATCTGCTGTAATAACGGAAATCGTAGTGGCGTTCTTGACCGTTCTACAGACTTTGAGGCGCTATGCATAATAATCTGTGTTTATATCACGTGCTATTTGCCGACAGTTCTTTCATTATCAGTCAAACAGAATGCATGATAAGGCGCACATTCCCCCTTTGCCGTCATTCAAACACTCTTCTCGAAATTAGTTCCACAGAAATAGTTATTTTCGGTAGTTACGTTGTTTTTTTTGTTGCAAAAACGGTTGCTACTGGTAAAAATTCCGATCTACATAGTAGCAGTCAGTCAGTGTTCCCTTTCATTGTTTCACTTTCGTCCAACATCCGGCGTAAAGCAGTTTGACAGATTCTGCTTTGTTTCCCTATACAATTCTGTTTCTGCTTCTGTTTTTCGGAGGTCTTAAAAGTTGTAAAGCGTAAGAAATCCTAGGCCTGACGTCAAACGTTGCTTGTTGTTGTAAAATTATGCTCATTTGTCAAGATGCCAACTTAAAAAGTCGTTGGCGTATTATTTGTAAAGACTATATTCATGTGGGCATATTATGGTAAACTGCATACATGCGTGCGTTAGTTTTTTTACTGGCAAATATCACAGTTCTGTGAACGCTTTTAAGACCACATTCTAATCTTCGATAACGAATATCAATCTGCAATTCGGATGACTTGCTCGAGTGAGTTCCGATGTTGGGGCGCAGCCAAGTCTGCAAAAATGCAGACAAGAGTTGCAAAATGTTTCACTTACAAATGCAAGTTTAAACGGCTACTACATGTCTGTCTATTTTTGCCACCAAGAAGCAATTTTCATATGGTGTGTTTTGCGCAATTCTTGGATTCTGTCAAACTGAGACACTTAAAATTAAAATTTACTTCTCCCAGGTGTCTTTTTTAAGCTTTGTAGCAGATTTGTTGATGCAAAAAATGTCAGAATACCGATTCAAAGGTATTATGTCATCTTTGCGGCGGCGTAATACGAGTCCAAAACCAAGTAGACTGTGTATTGCTTTTGAAAGGTGACCCTTTTTTGCCGTTTACGCGGCCTTTGGCATTGCGTATCGGCATGGTACTTCAACTAGTCGTAATTTATGCGGTGCGAAAGCCTCCGTTACATTGATCTCGAGGCTCATAAATAATGTTCAATGAGGCATCCCACCGTTGTTGTTTTGCAACTGTTTGTATCCCGATTTCGTTTAATTCGCATGGAAATTTTTAACATGCACTCTAAAAGATTGAGTGCAGTATTAAAATAGTCCGCAGTATTAATGCTACATATTTATCAAGTGGAATGATCATCTCTTTTATTAACCCTTTCCGCGCCAGGCATTTTTCGTGACCACACCTGTTCTGTAAAACTGTTCACGATAATCACAAGGGCGATTATTTTTTATTCTCAGCGCTTCCGTTCATGGGCCTGTGTTTTTATATCGCATGAAACACAGAACTTGTTTGTGCCAGAAAATTGATATCTTCACAATTTTTTTTTGTCAATCGTTGTCACAGTTTACGTGTGTTCCAAATGTGAAGTGGAACACATCAATAGTGTTCACCCCTGGTAAGGCAGGCTTGCCACAGCTAATCTATCACCCTAGCGAGGTCGCGCACCCAACATGTGAAACTTTGTTCCTTTTCGGTGATCTATAGATGGAGCCTAGACAAGAAAGAATCGGTTAGTCCTACCTACACGATGTATGTTGATGGCCGTGTTCATGTAAGGAAATTGTTGGCGTCTAACACGCCCGACATTGCGATGTAACTTAACTTCAGTCATCGGCAGGCAAATCGGGCCGTGTACTGCTTTCAGGCCTCCAATACTCCTACCACTACTACTACCGCATCAGTACTTTTTTTGCTCCACACTTTCTCTTTCATCTAAATGGCGCATTGGGGTTTTTTTCCCAACTGGCTCACGGGCGCTGCTCCACTTGAACAAGGTCGCGCAACCCGATTGCCTCTGTGCATGCGCAATCTGCTTGCGTGTGTATATTTGTGCACCTCATCCTTTGCATCTGATCCGGTCTGACGGGGTTGTTTGGCAACGCCCCCTCCGGCAGTTATCCGTCCCCTGGGACTGACGCGGGTCACGTCCTCTTGGCCTGGCTTCATTGCAACTTAAGCAGACTCTCAGGCTGGCAGTTTCGGGTGTCGAATTGCACTTTTACATTGGCTATCATCCCAGTATACCTGTTACACCTTCTGAATTCATTAACACGGTTTGTGGTTTCATATTGGACCCAAAAGGAGCACACCCTTACCAATCAACTACAATTCTAAAATTGTACAATGAACTTTAGTTAATTACTGCCGTACCAAAGTTTAAGTATAGTAATACCAGTTTTATATTTATAGCTCCAAGCTATGATAGTAACTGCAAACATTAGTATAAGTACTCACATCGCTCGCTCTTGTCATTTGTACATGGAATACCGTCAGTCTTCGATCACTCGCCTTTACGTGTTTGTCCATAGCACCTTTCCTCAAGACATCACGTTCTTCCACCCCACTTGACAGAAGAACATGAAAAAATGCTTTCCCCAGCAATGATCACTGATAACCTTTTGTCATGTTCAAGCGGAACCTGAACACGTCTATTCAATTACCTCTGGGAATTATTCCCACACAGCACGAACCCAGCTAGTTTTTCCTTGTTTTTTTAACAAGCAACCCATTTCAAATGAGTTCACGGCTATTATTTTTGTCCCAGAGGTCGTTTCTGTTCCAAACTGAGACGGTCATGTGTTCCAGGTCGTGTCGTCGGTTGCATAACCCTTAATAGTCTGAAACCGGTCCTAATCAAACGCCACCTCCCTCTTCCTTTCAACTCCGTGGTATGTTAGGAGAACTCACGGCACTTTGATTAGCGTCTTTCAGTTATTTTTTGACAAAGTCGAGGACGGAGGCCGTTTGACTTTGAGCGCTACCGTTCTGCGCGGAAAAGGTCGACCTCTTTTCGGAAACCAAGTAGCTGCAGGTCGTGTTTCCTGTCCGGCCCGGTCGAAAGTGGAAGACGAGCGCAAATAACGCTGTTGTCACAGCTTTTTATCTCTGTTATTTTGACGACAACACGTTACGTTTTCTACGTTTTTCTAACTTCTTTCTATTTTTGTTCGTTCTCGTTTTTGCTTACTTTCTTTTCCCTGGCCTTCTTGGTAATCATGGACACAGTTAACCAGCATTGATTGAGGCTGTTTGTGTTCGCTCGCAAAATAGATAACGTCTTTTTGAGATGTGTCCCATCCAAAATTTATAGATACTTAAGAAAGTAATTGAAAAAATGTGATTTTAAAGATCTCCAATATTGTACACGTACCAAACTTCACATTTTCACATGCATGCTTTTTTATTGCGTAGTACATTTCATTTAAATATTTAGATAAGTGAATCTTCATAGTCGAACGTTTGTGTTTTTTGGGCCACTAAAAGCAGAACGAAACTTAACACCATGGGGCTTTTAAAAGCTAGTTCTGCCGGGTCAATTTGGATGGGACCATGTCTACCACATTACGTTCCTGCCAAATTTTTGAAGCACGACGCTTGGAAACCTGTCTGAATAATCGTACCAGGATTGCACGTATTGCTTTTCTGAAGATTCCGAATTTTCAGGTTTACGTGTTATTTTTTCTAATTTTTAGTGTATTTGCTGGTCTGCTTACTAAGAACAAGGTCAAGTTTGGGGTTTGACAACAGGAAAAGTAAAAGTGTTCCTTGTATGCTGCAATTAGAAATGCATTGGAATTCAAATAGGTCTTGTTTCAGTTTATTTATTCATAATTACTATGTTACATAGTCATGCATGTTGATATTTGGCTAAATAGTTTTGCATGTTGAAAACGTTTTAGTCGAGTTTGAAGTTGGCGTTGTCTGCTTCGGCTGCGCTTTGTGTGTTGGATTTTCAAGATTCGTGATCTTATCTAACCACAATACTTGATCTTTATTGTACATCTCAAAAGTTTGAGCCAATCCCATTCACTTGGTGACGTATTGTACGCTCCTTCGTTGCCATTGCTCACAGATTGTGGCTGTTTGTTCTTGAGGTGAGTCTGTTCCGCAGTCATGTCGACAGCGAACTGTGATGCCGCCCACGATAGGCCTCCTAAGACAACGAAAAAAAACGTTAAAGACAACTTTGCTTGATCGGGCCTCGACCATCACATACATCGCGCACACCAAATGACTAGCGATTGCCGTTTGTGTTCGGAAACGCCGACGATCATCGATAGTTTTTTTTGGTTACCAAAAGAAAGGACGACACCTTGCCCAGAAGTTCACACACATGCAGGGTCGCAATCTGGGAGCGACGCTCAACTGAACCCTTGTTGATCATAGTCACATTTTTTGTTTATTTTTACGCTGCCAGGGGTCGGTTGTAGACGGATACTGTTCGATTAACTCAAGACTTTTACCGATTTCGCAAGCTGCTACCACCTACCGTTCATCGAAATCACTTTTTCAATAAACCATGATGGTCGCGTCATTGAAAACTGCGAACTTGTGCAAGCGCATCCGCCTCCTCCGAAGTTTTGTTGACCTTGTAGCGAATTTTTAAGCGGCAAAAACGACGCAATGCAGATGGGGGCCGAAACATCCAGCCGATTTTGAGCGTGTGTCTTGGGGCAAATAGGACCTTCTTGAGAGTCCAAACAGCTCCGAAAAAATGAGCAGGAAGAAAAAAGAGCCAAATACAGAAAGGCTTTACTTGGTGTGCCACTAGTTGTGCCATATTTTTTACATCTTTGCTCCAAGAAAGAATCTTTGGTTTCTCTCCATCTGAATTTGAAGTATAGATATTCTTGAGGGTGTCCATTTATTGCATTTTCAATTTAACTGGTCTCATTCATTTTTTGAACGCAATCTTTGAAATTACGCAATCATCAAGATGCCAATCAACGTCTGGTTCCCATTCTTTCCACCACAATTTCACATCTATTGAGATACGGCCACTGATACACGCCTCCCAATCTCCTATTCCAGCTGTTACGCTTTTTGTCCTCCTGGACTATCTGTGCTGAGACTTCGAGCCAGACTCAATGTCGTCCTTTTATTTATGCAGCTTTTCCTCTGTTTCGAGGTTTCGTCTTTGTTCCTCTTTGTTGTTATTCTTTTTGGGGTACCGCAACGTCAAAACCGTGTTCATAAAAGAAAAGATTGGCGTCAATGTTGCCATTTCGAGTCTTTTTTCAGTTTTTTCGAGCTACCATGTTTGGTTTTCCATTTTTTCACATTGGCACCACGAAGTCGGCCAAGACCACCCCATTAAAAACTCTGATGGTACAAGTTTGTCCACCGTTGCCCTATTTCCGTGAAGCGGTTGTCTAAAGGCATTTTGAATAGCAAGAAAAAAGCCGTGCCACGGCATGACACAAGCTTTTGGCGGGTGTCCTCAAAATTTTGTTCAGCCGTGTGGAGTGTCAAAATTTGCTTGTTGCGGAATGAGTAAGTGTGCTGTAGGACCTTATCGGACGACCGAGCTGTGACCAAAGAAGCGACCACCAGAAAGGCCTTCACGTTGTCCTGCCCTTCGATTTTACAGAAAAACGAAGCGGAAGTTTGCGGCTTAGGCTTTGCATTTCAAATGATTCGGACCTACTGAGTTGTGGTGGCTTTTGGCATTGTTGTCCCAAAGTGCCTTGTTATTTCTGATGTGAAGTCTATACAGTTTTGCTCCACTTGTCGTTTACGATATTACATTACATTTCATTAGTACTACTGTATGTAGTGTTTTTGTTATTGAAAGTCGTTCTCAAGGTTAATTTGGACATCTTGAAAACAGAACACCATGTTAAAGTGATTCTGATGAGAGAATGACACTCGTTTGCAGCTTCTCACACGGCTTTCCCTGCAAATGGAAGTGATTCACGACCTGCATGTTAGAAGTTGCTCTAATCACTTTCCATACACACCCTTTAGTGAACGCTTTGCGTAGTCGTAGTCCTATCTTATCATCTATGTGCCCGTCAAAATTACCATGAGCAAGAATATGGCTGATGGAACAGTCCAAATCGAGGCGGCCGTGCGCAAGGGTACACAAACATGATCAATCTAACTCTGCGCAGTGTGTTTAATCAGTTCAGATAGTGTCGATCTTTACTGGTTCCGAGGGGTCATTTGGCACTCTGGCCTTTGTTCCATTCCCATTATAGGTTGACATCGGTTTCCGTCTGATCGTGTGATGACTTTCCCCATTGAAAATCACAAAACATTCATCAACGTCTCAAATTTCGTAATAACCCGACTAAACAATGATACCCAAGAGTCTCGGCGAACCTTCTAATACAATTTGTTTTCGTTCCCTCAGTGCGCAATCAAGTTTGCGCCGCTTTTTTCCCTGAATACTGGCAGCTTTAGCTTGTTTGAATGCGGTTCTTCTATACATATTTACTCAGTTTTCCGTGACAACTCGCAATACCGCAACAAAGCAAGTTTTGACGTGTCTCTGCGGCCCAGGCCTTCATTCACTCGTTTTCGCTCTATCTATCCACCCATGGAAGTATCAATGTAACAGTCATCAGTGTCACCTGGACTGCCGTTCCGTGCGCCCCATGTAACAACGTCACATTCGATATGGTACTGTTTATTTCACTTCCCACGCCCTGTCTCTTTTTTTGCGATACTCATCGAATATAGGCCCGGCTGGGCTGGAGGGAAAAAAGTTTTCCAAATACCCGCTTCACCGGCATAACAATTTGATGGCCGTGACCGACGGAGTTTAAAATCACTCTCGCAAAGCACACCTACAGCCATCAAAAAATCGAATTGAAATCAATTGCGGCCCTGCCCATGGGCATGAGGCAAAAATAGATGCCCCTAAAAACATACAATCAAATAACGTCACATTTGAGTCTTAGTCTCAATGACCTGTAGCAATAATTTACAGAAACTAATGTTTGGTCATAAATTGGTCGGTCTGACCTTTTACTCCCACGGCATTTGCTGCGCCATTATTTCTAGCATTCCATGTTTGCTGCCTGCGGCGATATATGTTCTTTCTTTTGCTACTTGCAATGAAAAGAAAAAAAAGATGCTAGTAAGTCGGGGCTGTCCGTTCGAACATTCTTCAGGATGCGGCCTTGATATCCTGGCCCCCAGCTAGTCGAATGAATGATTTTTTGTGTTGAACGTGTCGTGAACCGAACCGAAAATGCAAGTTGTGTTCGTCGGGCAATCCGATTGCCGATTCTTCCTAGGCCCGCTTAAAAACAAGGAAAAAACGTCACAGGTGTTTAACTTTTTTGCGGCTTGATGAAGTACATCTCCCCAGCTTAGGCACTTTTTTACCCTCCCTCTCATTTCAACGAAAAGCGGATGTGCCGACAACCCTCGTCGCCACCGGAAATGACCAGTCACTAATCAATGCCTCTGTCGGCGATTTCTGTCTGGGTTGCGATAATGGATTTCTTGAGTTGATGTGAAATTGGCCTTTTTGGCGGTCCTCATGCTTTCATAGTCATTATTTCCCCGATTTTTGGATGGATGTTTTCCGTGTCTTGAGACATGTGTCTTTAATTTCGTAAATAATGTGATACTCGCATTTCCTCATCAGTCTCAGTCAATCTTATCCTTACCGATGAATCAGAATCTCTGATATCATTATTAATGTCAAAGTACAATTTTCCGAGTAAGCTTTTTTTACGTGCGAACGACCTACTCCTAGGCTTCGGTTACCATTTATTTAGTGTTTATGCGTTCGTGTTTGGGTGTGAGATGGCGCGATGAACTGGTCAATTAGAAGGTCGGCGTCACGGTCAAAATTGACAAATTTGCCTTTTTCAGTGACCTCACTACGACGATTGCCTTTCTGCACCCCGACCACTCCACCGTGGCCCCACAATCTCCTCCGTGCCTGAATAGCTACGCTGTTTCAAACTAAACTTGGCTGTATATTTGAATCTATATCAATCCATCCAACACTTTAGCCATCATGTTCGAGTACGATCGACTAGCACTTGATGTTGCTGAACAATTCGGCGGTAAAGGCAACACCTTGACTTCATCTTCGCGCATGCCATGCTACGACTCCTTTTTGCGAGGCAGCCAGGTGCCTGAGGACTCCTCTCGTCGTCTGAGCGGAGGATCCAGCTCTACGGATATGTTCGACTGCGGAGCTAGTTCCGGCTACGGTTCACCTGGCCTCGTCGGAACGCCGCTCGCAAGTCCGGCTCCCAATGTGCAAAGCATTGCCAATCAGTTGCACAAAATGTTCATCGAGCAAGGATTCAATGATGAACTGCAAGGAAGTATGCCAGTTCCGGGGACCAACCTCAACTCAACGATAAACAGTCACTCACCCCGGAGTTACGAGCGTTTGGCCTTGTCCAACTCGATGAAAGAGATCAAATCGAACCCCTTTTCTTCTTCGTTCTGTCATCCTCCGCCATCCCTACACGGGTCACCTTTGAGCTTGGAATTCTCACCGATCGATAAGTACGCCGAAGAGGAGTATGGCAAACCGTCCAGCATGCCCCCGATCCCGACCCAACCCGCAGTTGCCCCCACCGTTCGCAACAGCAACAAGGCAGCTCCAGTTGCCGTTGAAGACGGATTCACAAACGACGAAATTGCTCAATTCGCTGATCTTCTTTGCAGCCCAAAGAAAGCCCCTCCAGTTCGTTATCAGTGCCACATTTGCTACCAGACCGGCCACTACATTAGTGACTGCCCTATGGTTAGTTTTTTTAAACAATCAAAACCAATCGGTTGTTGTTTAAAAAATAGCAAAATGGTGATAATTTTCCATTTTCAGCGTTTCAACTCTCCCTATGAAGAGCTGACTCCCTACCAAGGTCGCAAGAAGTGCTACGGTGAATTCCAATGCCAACAGTGCAAGCGCAAGTGGACTTCCCAAAACTCCGTCGCTAACGAGGCCCAAAGCTGCATCAAGTGCCACGTTCCAGTCTTCCCTCACAAACAAGTATGTTTTTTTACCAATTGAAAAGTTAAAAGACGCATAAATCTCGTTTTAGCTACCGGTCGACAAGGCCGTTCAACTCGGACTTGTCAAGGCTCAAAAGAATGTCCCGTCAAAGATTGCTCCCATTGGAAGTGGACGTCCCCCGTTTTCCGCCAAGAACGGTGAATCCGCTAAGATGTACCCGATCGGAACTAAGTAGACATTTGCCACGTGCTTCCCTGCCATTTCGGTGACAACTAGCCTTTTATCAATCCAACTTCCATGAACGTCTTCAATCAACAATATTCCACCAATCAACTGCTTTTATGTAGTATGTACCATACCTGTTCTAATCTGCATTATAACTTTGTCCATATTTGTATCTTATTGTTAAAATTGTTTTGTTATGACTCCGTACAATTGCTAGTCTTACTTGTCTGTGTTTATACTTGAAAGAATCTTTGTAATTCTGCTTTGTCTTACAGAACTTTGCATTCTAATAATCCACTACTAAGTCAATATAATAGTAATAAGATAATTGAATAACTCACCACTACCACTCCGGTTCAACTATTCTGATCCGTCTACTGATCTTGACGATCAACAACCAACTCACATTAGCATATGTCTCTCATTTGCTAACGTCAATCACTCAAGCCGACAATCGCATGAGTGTGCATCTATCTCCTTCTTCCTCAACCTTTCAAGAAGTTGGTTACACAACTGTCTTGAAAAAAACTATACCTTTGTATCATACTTCGTTTTGGTTTTTACTCCAACTAACACGAAAAACCCTCCATGAATCCTCCGGTGTAAGCTGTTATTGTTCCAAGACAGCAAAACTTGGGTACGCTTGCATCTAACCATCATATTCTTGCTTCGGGCTAAGTTTAGAGATGCGATTTTAAATTTTTGTATACATCTGACTATTTGTCTCACAATCATAGCGTTTATTTTTTAGGGATTCTTTAAGCTTCGTCCAAAAGTGTATTGTCAATTATGTTATACGTTTTTAGATGAACTATAATGTACCATAACGAAAACGGATAATGTATAAGCTTGTGTTTTGTACGTATATGAACAAATAAACGGTAACATTAGGAATAAAAAACATAGGTTGGAACGAAGCACAGTTTTTGCTGCCAAATTGTAGCTGTAAAGTGTTTTTTGAGGATAAAGTGCAACGTTTGAGTTTTTTATGACTACAAATAAGTTGTTAAAATTATACGAACGTTTTGCCGAAAAGTACAGTGGTATCGAGGGACACTGAAATTGCAAACATGTAAAAAAAATTTTATTTAAGAAAATTTGTAATTTTTTTACAAAAATTATAAATCTTAAAAGTTAGCAAAAACACAAATAAGAAACAAAAAAGTTCAAAGCATGGCTTTTTGGAAGATCTCAGTAATCGATTTCTCAAATGTGCGCCGCCTACCTTCAAACTTTGAGATCTTTTTGAATAATAGGTCAGTATCCCTGGATGACCGATCTTTCTTTGTCGCTAAAGCTCAGACAAAAGTTACGTAACACTAATCGCGGGATTTTGCATCTACTGGATCGTCGCCACCGACTATGTTTAGCTCTTTCGTAGTGTGTTTATTTGTGGGTTTTGCCGTGGATATAAGCCATGCGGCCGATGCTGCTGGGCCTCCGGCGGCAAATCCGACTGACTTAGGCGGTTCTCAGAGTAAGCAAACTTCTAATTTTAACATTGAAGTATAAATAGAAATGCATTGCAGTTACCCCAATTCGCGCGGTCGCAACATTTTTCAACAGTTCCACTTTTGGATTCTGGACAGGATCAGCCCAGGGCACAATCAACTTCTACCAAGCAAATTTCCCCAACCAGCAGCCTTCGATAATCGATATTCACCTATCCTTTTTACCTGTTGATTACTCCCGAACCTACATCGTCGAAGTCTTATTCAATGGCGATGCAAATATGCGATATTGCATCGACGGCAATCGATACATCTTACTCTATAAATTTGAGGTAGTTTTATTTCCAATCATTTTGTTATTTATCGCTTTTTGTTTAAGCTGCCCGCTGAAGACACATTTTATTACACATCGTTAAAACGCTATGACGTCAGCGTTACCAACGAAGCCGAATCAGTTATTGGACGTCTTCTCAGAGTCAAATGCGTTAACTGCCGTCGGCGCGCCGAAGCTATTGCGGGTTGTGCTGTCATTGGCCGTTCTGGTAAGCCTTTTAGCCTTTCTAAAATTAACTTACTACGACTGCGGGTTTTTTCAGAAGACGAAGTGTACGTCGATCCAGAATTAAACCGTTTTCCGACCGACTTTCTCCACCGGAGGCGTTAGATGATGTCCTTTTTTCTTCCCAAGTTAATGAAATCATCCTTCCAAACTGATGTCATTTGTTTTCTATTTTGTTAAACGCAAATTGGTAATAAGTTAATAAAAATAAACAGGGTTTAAATCAGGATAAAAGTGGAATGGGTATAAACAACTTGCACTTTAACTTTTCAAAGGTTAAAAAATTTCAAAAAAGTGATTTTTAAAATTTGTTTATTACAGACTTGCGCACAGTGATTATGAATTAATCAAAACTAGTACCAATGAGACCAATAATACCACAAGCGACCGGTCGGCCGACATTTCCGTTACTTTGACTTTCAAATGTGCTGAAAACACCGCCGTCGTCGCGATTTTCATACAGGACTACGCCGCGGCCGATAACACTGCGATGACCGAATAGAGACACTTTGTGATTGCGGGTGTTTTCATACTGGAAACTTAATCATAGCAAGGATAAAGCAATTTTGTACAAACCTTTTGATTTTTGACATTTCCCAAAGTTCCGACCCAGTGATTAGGATGGTTTGGACCGTAACGCTTCTTAAACCTTTCGGGATTAAACTCTTCGCCCATTGAAAGACAGCCATTTGTCATGTTGCCGTATTGCAAGATCTTAATACCAAATTCGTCTTCTTCGGGTAAATCTGTAAAGCTCGGTTTAATGGTAATGCCGGATAAAAAATGTGTTTACTTTTGAAAGTTCCATTAATCTGAGTCGGTGCACCCGCATGGAAGGGCTGTGTGAACTCCATGATACCCTTGACTGTTCCGTCTGGACTCTGTAGCCTGGCAATAGCCTTCACAATCGCTAAAAAGCAAGCAATGTTTCAAACAAGTGTTTATTTTAAAACTTACTGATAGTTTTACCAGGTGATTCGTTCAAAATGATGGTTTCAAAGGCATTACAAACTGCTATCACAGAAAGTAAAATTAAAAACCGCTTCATTTTTTGTCAACAATACTTGCGGAAAACACTTTTAAAAGAAGTTCACGGACACAAAGCTGCCCGATGTGTTGTATGGATTGCGCAAAGTATCTTCACTTCTTTTCTTTTCCAGGACTTTTGGGATAAATTAGGTCAATGTTTTCAACTTTGCGTGTTGTCTATCTTGAGCGTCTTTCATTTCAATCAACCTTTGATGTCAGCATCTGCATAGCGACCGACGTATTTGGAATTATCTGCGTTGCGGGACTACAAGCAATGAAGAAGGCTTGTATCCAAGGAAAAATTACATAGCAACAAAAGACAATGAACATAGCATTGACGACGGAATTCGGCATTCCATGGGGTCAGTGTCATCTTGGTATTTTGTTTAGGACTGTTGTTGCGATGTTCCGGCTTATCTTATTCCTTTTGATAACGGCAAATGTCTGCCAAGCTGACTTGCTCTCTAGCTTGGCCGGTTTTGCAAATCAAGGAAGTGCATCACTGATGTCGACTTTCATGCAACTGTCATCGACCTTGAGTGCGAAAAAAAGTGAGACTACGGCCGTGGAGGTCAACAATGTTGCAGCGAAATTGAGTTCCAAGGGTTATCTGAATGGCTATGACAATTCGACCTTTGATTCTGGTTATGTCACGCTTGGAACACTCAACACATCGGCCTTGAATACAACCTTGAACGGTGCTCTTTCTCCCTCACTATTGTCAACTGTTGCAAAGTTGTTGAATTCGTCTGGTCTTGTTAGCGCAGTGACAGTCACAAGTGATGGTTACAACCTTGGAACACTTACAATTTTAACATCAACAACAAATACAACAACAACAGCAAGTCCAAAGGTCACAGAACTGACGAGAGCAACAACCCGGAAGACAATTACTATAACCACTTATCCATTGGATTTCGTAAGCCCATTAGTCAATGTTAATTTGACTGAAAATGCTACTTTTGCTGAGAAGCTTCAGGTAAGTTGTTAGAATTGGTAATGCAATGTGACCAACAGTAGTTTTGATATAGACATACAAAAACTGGTACACCGACACAATTATCGCACTCCGCAAAACTAACCCTAATCCCAACATTACCGATTACCGAAAAGCGTTTTTCTGCTATCCCGGTCCAGCGGTTTTAAACGAGAGTCTCGAATCAGCCCCCTCAGTGGTGACGTGTGACTGGATTAAACAAGCCTACCAGGAAATTATGGACAATGCAACTGCTTTGGTTGAAACTATTCCAAATGCAAGTTTTCTGTTAAATTTAATGACAAGTCAAAATACAAGGTTTAGAACTCGACCGAAATACTCTCAAACAGCACAAATGTCACAAATCTCAAATCCCAAATCGACAACATCGCATCAAAGTTAAGCAACTTGGCGGCCCTTATCAGTGGAAGTTCCAGCCAGGACACAGTTGAATCCCAACGCAACGATCTCCAAGCATTCCAATCCCTCCTAACAGGAAATAGAACGCTTGACTTCGATCTGCTAAAGGGCAACACGACTGCAGCATTCTTTGCAAAATTCAACCAGTTTGTTTGAATACTAAATGTAAACATAACGTCACTGTAACCTTAACTGTTCTGAACTTGTGGAAAAACTACACTGTCAAACCCGACAGCGTACATGATTCTGTCGACAAAAAAATAAAAAACCGATTATTCCCCCAGGAGATAGTTTCATGCAACTCTGTGCTTCCGGCTTCTTGTGCTTTGTTCCAGAACAACTTGCGTGTCTTTTATTTTAACAGAAAAAAATAAAACCCCAAAAAAAGATAAGAGAGCGTTCGCCAGCTGGTCGAAACGTTTGTGTGCCGTCAACTTTCCATCTGCAGCATTAGATGCCCTTGGCGGTGACGCCGGAACCGTTAAAAATAAGAAGGACAAGAAATCGAGTTCGTATCGATCTGACGAAATAGGAAGAACCATTTTATTGGAAACCGCCGCCTTCTGTGGGTCTATTTAGTCCCGACGTGTTGGCAGGACATTGTTTTATGTGCCGTCGACCTCAGTCAGGCACATTGGTTTGGGTTGTGAAACTTCCGGCATTCTTTCATCCCTTTTGCTGCTGAGCGCCTCTGTGCGCAGATTTGTCTACTTTTTTGGTCGTTAAGCTTGGTTATTGTACTTGTATCAGCCGGTAGGCCGTATTAACTATATTATGAAATACAATTGTTTGTAAAATAATTGTCGTAATTACAGCTTATAATCGTATCAAGCAATTTGCATTTACAAAATGCATCAATCACGTGAGAATATCGAGCTAGTCCTTCAAGAAACCTGTATCCAACACCATTCCGTCGACTCCATACAAACAGAAATCAAATGCGCCAATGAACGACGTCACAGTGAATGCCCCCATAAAACAGCTAATGTTGAACCCCCGCCTCACGTGTTACAACGAGTGTGATGTAAGCTACGACAGTTTTGTCTCTATTATTGTCGACTACAATACAATGTTATCCGATCATGCTTGTACAATTATCCAACTTTGCAAGCTTCATTCAACGGGATTGTCATCACAAAAATGTCATCTTTATTTTGAGTTTTTAAACTTTCCAAATATACTACATGCAAATTGGCCTAGATTAGAGAACTTAATTGTACAACACAATCAATGATGACGTTTCAAGCCTCTGCTAAATTAATAAATACACGAAGGAGATTAAAATATTCATAGCAACTGCGAACTACACTGATTGCCCATAATTGGAGTATGATTTGTCCTGCGAAACACATAATCTAAAATACCGTAATAAAAATTGTTTATGCACTTTTTGACATAAATTCTAGTTGAATGGCTTACCAATAAAATATTATCAAAGGACCATGTTTCCGGTCCTTGCGAGCTAATGCCGAGTATGTAGAATACGAATGCACAGACGTTGAATCCAAGCGCAAAAAAGTCAAAGCTCCAATGCCGCTTTACCAGGTCTTTATCGAACGATACGAGACCTCGTAAAAGTATAAGTACCAAAAGCGCCGTTAAAATATCAAATCCAATTAAAGCGTATAGGAAAACTTGATGTGTTACGAATGCGTTGAAGTTGGGTTCGAATTCTTGCCAGAACTTCCATCTGCCACCGTTGTAGAACTTTATCGAGCAACTTAGCGTAGTTAGAACTATGTAGATTATTTCAAACACGACGACTGTCATACACCCTCCACGAACCAGACATGACGACATGCAACACAGTGGTTCAAGTTCGAGATGACGTTCTCTGATTCTAGAAACAAATAAAGTCAAGAATACTAGAATACTTTGATAGTGTTAAACTTAACCTAACTTTGACAGCTTAAAAAAAGATAAAAATAAACTCACTTGGGAGCAATTGGTGCGACACGTCCATTATGGAAACCGATATAGGCCAAAAAGCGCTTTCTTACATTGTTGATTCCAGAACAACAATCTTTCGCTTTCGTTACAGTATTATTCTGTTCCCAATTAGTCTGAATGTTGTTGGTTATGTCTGAAATTAAATTTGTAACTCTCCAGACAGACGCATTTAAATGTTTACCAATAACAGTTGAATTCATTCGAATTTTGTCCTTCATTTTAGACATAATCGGCCCAAATGTCGTAGTAGACTCGTTGTTGTTGTTCGGATACGATATTGTTTTGATTCCGCCATCTGAAGTCTGGCGACGTAACAAATCTGATTTCTTATCAGCAAAGTAAATAATGTCAGCGTCACTCATAAGATAAAAAATTAGATTACAAAAAGTAGCAAAAATCTAACCAAATTACAATAAATGCAAAAGCAATTCTTGAGCAGGAAGTCTGTGATGTTAAATGAAAAACACTGACCAAATGTACGATTTTTTTCAAGTGGCTAAACATGAAATTTTTTTATGCTGTCATGCACACGGCAAAACAGGCACAGGACAACACCAAAAATATTGAAAAACATTCTGTTTTGGGCTTTTGGTAAAATTTTTTTGGGCAAGGGGTCTGTTAATGAAAATTGTAAGATCATTTACCTCCTTTTGACGTTTTCTTCTGTACAGATGTCGCTCTCCGGTATTGTCGCTGATGTTCGGCAAATGACCATGTCGGCGTATCAACAAGATTCATCCGGCCACCACTACGAGCCATTTTTGGTTATTTTTTTACAAATTTCGACTATTTCGTACAACTTTTCCTTTTACGGACAACTTCGTACATTGAAACACATTTACACGGTCGCGGGCGGCATTTTGTTGTTTAATTCTAGCATTTTTTTAACTACGCATCTAACAAAAACTTAAGAAACAGGCATTTTTATCTATAGAGACTTTGTACTTTGAATGCCCACATGCAGCGAAATCGACAATGTCGGTGGAATGGTTTTTTGTCTGCGGCATTTTTGTTGTCTTGAAAAAAGCCGCAAGCAAAAAAGGTCTGCTAACTTAAATGTTTTTATCACAACTTCCGTTTTGCGATTCTTGACACGACAACCCCCGCAGAGCAGAGCAAGCATTAAAAATTTATTACCGTTAAACGGACTTTGATTACTCATCTTTTGTGGGAAAGGGGAAAGGATTACGATAGCAGAATAATAAGAGTGTGACTCAAAAAAGTACTAATGACAAATTATTAATGGATCTTCAATTTTAAGCCATGTTTTACGCTGCTGTCGTTTTTATTTTTGGACATTTTGGACGATGGAGGAACAAAAGGGGTTTAAGGATCTTCGGTGCAAAAAACAAGGAAACATCGGATTAAAAGTATTAACTGGTAGAATTGCACGTCTTTCGGTCACTTTCCCGGCATACGGATGAGCCAATACATATTGTCATTCTTGGAAGACCGTTCCTCGTGCTGCTTGACCGGCGCCAGACGCTTGGAGCGATCTTTGGTATACGCGGTATCAGTTCCATCGTCGTGAATGACGTCGTGGGGTATTCTGTTATCCTCGGATGTGTGATCTGAAATCAAAGAAGTAAAATTAAAACATTAAATCAAAGTAAAAAATTACCAGTGCTGAAAAGTTGCTGATAGGCTTCCATCTGTTTCAGTGCTTTGTTAACTGATTTGTCTTGCTGAAATAAGTTGATGAGATTATGGCATTAATAAAAATAATAGCCTTACTTTACTCCATGATGACATTAACCTCGGATCAAGCAAAACTCCAACGACAGCTAAAATCATTCAAGTTATAACTTCAACAAAGTACAACCAAAAACCTACTCGAACAACTGCCTTTTGTAACACACCCAAACGCCTTAAAATTATTGTAATACGTTTGTTCAATCGGTTTCCCCACAGTAGCAACCACCAAGCAGCTAAGTGCTATCACAAGCATCACCATTGTCCGTTATCACCCCCAATCGTCGAACTCACCTTTAAAACAAAGGAAAATTACGAGTTCAACCTCTTAAGGGAGGTGTCAAGGAAAGTGAGCGGGTGGCTTTTGGAAATGTCACTCAACGGCGAATAAATGGGTAGGCGTGTGCTAAACACTAATAGGCGGGTTCAACGAGAAAATGAGAGCAAAAAAATAACCGTAGTATATCAACCGTCTTACTTGTCAGACAGAAGTAAGTAAGGCGTTATGGCCCGTCATAGAAAGAAAGAAAGTCGTCACGTTTTTGAAACATAATTAAGGCACTTTAGGTGGGTATTAAAAAACAAGTGTCGGAAATGGGTTTAGCATAATCTTAACTGTCACATGATACTTGTAGTAATGATGTCAAAGGTGGTGAAACGTCAATCATCAAAATTCAAATGCCACGTTTACGTTATGAAAAAGTTTACACTTAAACGATTTACGATAAAAATAACACTGACGTTTTGAATTGTTTTAGATTTAACAGTGTACATACAGTACTGCAAAAACAAAAGCATTATCTTTAATGTTATGAATACTAAAAAATTACGACCAGTACTGTAAAGCGTCATGATGCGTGTCGAGAATATTTTCCACTAAACGTCAGACCAAAACAAAACACATTTTTATTGTTAAAAAACATTGTAGTGCAACACCGATCGTTCTAATATAAAGTCTCGTTTTCGTCGAACGTGAGTTATGATAAACCAACTAGGGTTGTTTTAGTCGACATCTGAACTAAACGGATTTGATGAAAAATGCCTGCAAATTGAAAAATTATTAGAAATTTACAAAAGTGCGAAGCTATAGATATACTCGGCAACACTTACACAATTCCCGGATGATGCACCATGTCATACTGATATCATCCCTTTAGGGATGAGAATGAGAATGTTAGACGAAGAAACGTCAGGTGATGGTTCTCGTCAGTCAGATCGTTGTCTAAATGTATTTATGATTTCAAAACAGTACGCAAAAGTCTTACAGTATTAATCTTACTATATACAACTCGTAAGCGAATTTAAATACATACATAATTTACACGTTTCAGAGCCATTTCAATGTATTTAACGTAATGGGTACATTATTTGCAAAGTTACCGGCAAGCTGCTGACCGAGTGTCAAAAAGGCTCCGATTGAAAGAAATGTGTATTTTTGACCAACGACTTGGTTATTTATTCTTAAAACATCAGAAAAAATACATCTTGCAACAAAAAATACCCAAAGAGTGACGAAAATCAATGAGAAGTAAACTGCCGACATGATTGCAACCGAGGCGCTTATGTCAAACGTTTGCTTTATCCTGTTAGAACGCCGTGGCAAAAAAAAGCTTTCGCCAAGAGTCAAAATGTTTGGCCGCGATTGCATTGATTGAGTAACGATATTCAAAGAAAGTATGAATTTTATGAATTAATAAAAGGTGAAAATGGTTGTGAAAAAACGAATTTGTAACATGCAAGTGTATAACAGTTTAATTACAGTATGCCATGTTGTACGATACTATAAAACGATTGATTACATCAGCTGTTAAAAAATTTTAACATTGCTTCAATGAAGTTTGAAAAAAAAACTGTAACTGATCATCCGGCATAGGGGAGCAACACAACAATCATAGCTTGTTTTTCGTACCAATGTGCTCCTCTTATTTTTGCGCGAAAACATAAGTGACATGTCTCTGTGTTTCCGGCTGTTTTTTTTTCATCGTTGGATCAGCACGTCTAAAACTGTGATTCAATTACCTCGTTTGTAATCCTATGGTTGGAAAACAGTCTTTTATTCCGTTCCACGATACCATTTGCTCTTCTCTTATTCACACAATTTTGATGCAGGACTTTCATTTTCTAAGATTGTTTGTGTTGCTCTTTTAAAAATTATTGATATTTTAATGCCACGTCGCAATCAACCGAGTACAATGAGAGCTACGTTTCCATTATATTTGAGGAGCATCTCGATAGTCTTGCCATATTTCAAAAGCACATAAAAACGGTCTTTAATGGTCTTTCAATACAGTGTGTGTAGTTTTTCATGGCTTCATGGCGTGATGGGCCGTTTCAATTTATTAATTCTCTCACCACACTCACTCTGCACTGCACGATTGGCCGAAGAAGCCGTCAACCGTGATACTTTACGATAAGAAGTTGATATCTTTCGGCTTAAACCTCTTTCGCGCGGTTTTGATTGTGCTTATGTTAGTTTACGACGATCATCTTCCCTTATGATATTTGGCTTGACTATCTTAACGTATCGTCAGTGATTCAGTCCCTTTTACGACTTGAAGCTGGCCATATGCTAATGTACTTTTTCATTGGACAACAATAACCCTCTCCCCTATGCATCATAACAAAAAAATGGACAATGATCAATGCTGAATTCCTGCGTTTTTTGCTTCTCCCACCATGGGTCAGCAGTTTGTATTGAAGAGGGGTGCCGTCAATGAACAACATCACCCTATCATAACACTGGCTCGGGTATCGGTAAAAGGCTGCGCAGCACTTGGCCATGCAAGTAACTGCCTTTAGAATCATTAGTTGTCCCTCGTGATACTGAAGTTCCACTTTGTCTTTGCGCCGGCCATCGAATTTGAAATGTCAAAGTAGAAAGAAATTCAGCGATCGAGTTGAATGGCCTTTGGATCGCGTCTCCAAGAATGGGGCATCACATGCCATTTCCGAGTGGTGTGCTTTTGTTGTTTTTGCTCCGTGTATCCGTGTCAGAAGTTGTATGACTAACGATAACTCCCACTTTTTGGTTTTCACAAATAGTCCCTGTCTATCATTTATTAGCGGTGTCTCCAGGATAGTATAAGCGTTTTTGATTGTGAGAAGCCTCATTCAGTTGGGCTGCATTGTCGTGCATGGTGGTGTCGTTTTAATTTTCGGCTAAATCATTGCTTTTCAGACAATTGACAAAACAGTCTGGAATTTTGAATCGTAAAATGAGCCAAAAACCATCGGTAATAAATTTTCAAAATAGATTACAGCTCATAGTGCGTTTTCAGGGCAAGGTCGGTTCACAGCGTTACAGTATGGTACCTTTTGTCGGCGTCGATGTCAAAGAAATTACGGTCGTTGTTCTGAAGGATTACATCAACACTGATGATAAGTACGACTGCTATGCTCACAACAACTTTATGCTGACTGTTTCATTTGTACATCTTGGGGTATGTTTACACTGTTTTCATAGCTGCTGATGTTTTGTCACTTCTGAATCACAACTTTTTGCAGTTCCGCATCCGCCCGATCTACCTCGAAGAGTTTGAAGACGTGACCAAAATGGTCAAAATCGCGCGTGAACACCACATCAAACTCATCGACTACCTGATCAGCACCGTCAACCCTGATCATTCCGACTTCTACTTCATCCGTGGCATGACCCTTCAAAGCATTCGCAACCGTGCCAAGGCCCGTCATGACAGCCTTCCATGTGCTGTTGCGTTGGTCAGCGATGATCCGAAGGAAAGCAGTCGCAACAAGGGCAAAATGTGGATGGACATCTCGATTTTCTTGATCTTCATGTCGAACCTTTTCTACGATATGAATCGCGAGATGGCCAAGCTTTGCATTCGGTACCTCATGCTGCATCGGATGACCAAGTTGTAAGTTAATCACACATTTCAATTCTTTGTTTTAACTGAAATCTGCAAATCACCAGAAGCCCCACCATGGCCAAGATTTACGGCAGCTTCAAGCGTGTCCTCGATGACTTCCACCGTCACGTCAAAGTGTTCAAGCTCAAAGGAGACAGCCGTCGAGTTTTCCTCAACAATGACCCCTACTGCATTGACCTTGACCACTAACATGGCAAACATGACACATCCAAACTGGTAACGATATTCCGAGTTACTATATCCATGTATCATATCTTTTTTGACTTACCATCCTCTTTTCTTAACTTTACTTAAACTTTCTTAACATTTCTTTTTCAAAACCATGCCTTTTTCCAAATCGGTAATTCTCAATAATTAAATTTCTTAATTTCGTTCTCCATGCATACTGTATTTACATATGGTAATGCAAAAACCTTATGTTTTTGGGCACACTAAGTTCAACTAGAAAGTCTATAACGGTTTTTCGAGGAGACAGAGCGCAATAAATGTTTATGATAGTTTATTTTCGTTAAAAAAAAACAAATGGCCAGGAAAGGGAAGCAGGCTTCATTTCTAAAAGTGTTTCCGCGATCCAATTGAAGACACTTCCGCCTTTCATCAAATAAGTGATTAGAATGCTATCCCGAAAGTAATCATTGACCGAAACGAAAACGGGCAAAACGCATTTTGTGGCACAACTGTCGCCAAACGGTTGGCAATACAGAGTATAATGAGATTTGAAAAGATTGGCCCCGGTAGAGAGAGCATCTTGAGCTTGCGACTACCATGGTGGCCCATGGCTCTGTAGTGCATGGCTTAGAGATAACAGCTGCCATTGGAAGAAGTGGCTGAGAAGATGACAAGAACGATGAAAAACGAAGACGCGAAACTAAAAGAACAAGCAAAGCGCGGCATCCCTCTTGCCTTGGGGCTAGGTCCGAACGCAGCCGACCTCTCCTCAGTCGTTCAATGTTAAGCCAGTCTCAGGCGCTAAAGAGTGGGCTCGCGGCTAGCCTCAAGCGCAAAAAACGCTGCTAGCTGTTAGCGTTGTTGCTACAAGCCTGGCCTCCGCCAAGCTGGCCACCGGCGACGACACCACAAAAAAGTGTGAGTTGTTTGGCTGTAAGTTGGTGGTGTCTTCCGTGCGTCCGATGGTGACGGTCGAGGAGGAGGGAGTGAAGCCAGGCTGGCAAAGAGATGACTGCTGCCTCATAGCTAGCACAAACCAAGCATCCATCCATCCCCTCCAGTAGCCCAACCAAAACTCCAACACGCATGTGCTTGAGGGAGAGATGGCCGCAGGGCGTCCTACTCTCAAAACGCAAGACGCTGGGATGGACCGACTTGGCGAGCTTGACTATGTCCGTGCCATGAACGGCTGCTAGCTAGCCGGCTGCCTTCAAGCTCCCATTGCCTCGCGCCGTCAACGGCGTTATGCCGCCTGAGCCCCTCGTTTTTCCTCCTCATAGACGTGTTTTGTGTGCTATTGGGTTACTGGCGCATTGCCGAGTGAATGCAAAGTACGAAAAAGGGTACATACGGATAGTTGTGTCATGACTGAAAAAAGTCTGTAAAGAAAGACTAGATAAAAATGTTTGAAATCCACCTCAACAGCGGCACGATGTCAACAGCCACTTTTAGCAGTTACTAAATCCGTCCGAAATTAGCCTTTTGCTTCTTTTTGCCTTTCTTATTTATAATCTTCTTTTTTTGTTTTCTTTCACCTTTGAAATGGCATTTGAATGCCATGCCGCATTCTCCTTACGGCTGTTTCTAAGGCAGTGTTTGTTTGATTTCTCAAAATAGTTAACGTCGGAAGTTAATTGGACCGCATGGTGGCCATACCGGGCAATTACAATTCTGGAACGTTATTTATATCTCAACGTTGTAGGCATGCCACTTTCGACGTGCCTTAATTCCCGTGCACTTTTATTACTTCCGGTCAATTTTAAGCGAGTGCACGGTTGTCAAGGGGGTGGGGCGTCGATTCTTGCTCTCGCTTTCCAGGATCGACGTATGTTTATTTTTTCGTTTGCATTGAAACAGTTTTGCCAATGCAAAGTCGAATCGAGATTTCCTTTCATTAGTTTCATATTCCGTTTATCGACAGTGTGCGCGATCGTTTCCAACCACCCTCGCAGTTCGTAGTAAGTATACCGCATTTTGTGTACGTCTAGAGTGCGGTTGCGGTTGCGAGGCTGACCCCAGACACCCTTTGCATCGAGGAAGCCACAAAGCAGTGGTCGATCGAGTGACGTGAAGTTGACGATTTTGGCGAGTTTACAGTGCGGTAGTGTGCGCGGCGAGGACGCGATGACGAGGGCAGTCTGAGCACGACAAGCAAAACGAAAAACGTAAACCGCGTGCGCGTGAACGCGCGCATTGTTTGGTCAAAACGTCGTAGGGCCACCGGATGAGGTTGCGCCGCGCGGATGCTGACATGCACCATCCCGACGATGATCTGGAGGAAGCCGCCGGCATGCTTGACCATGAAGCACACAACGCCGGAAACCTTGCTAACGGCTCCAGCGGTCACACCTTGGCTGAACAAGTAAGCTTTATTTTGCGAATTTATATTCCGCGCTCTACTTGTTTATATTTAAATTTCTATTTTAAGGCTCGGGCACACTCCACAAGCCCAAGAAGAATCCCATTATTCGAACGAGCGTCAGCCAGGTGGTGGAACCCCCAATTTGCGTCGGCAACGTTAGAATCACAGTATTGGAAATGCAGTTTTCCACTTTTAAGAGACAGATTTCGATCTGGCCTTATATATATCATGTTTGCTTGCTGCTTATGGCTGACATACGTGTGTGTATTCGATAAGCCCACCATTACCCATTTTGTGAGTAAACGGCGCAAAATGCAATTACATTAAAATTTATGTGTTTTCAGACGGTAGCCATTGCTTTGATCGTTATTTGTTCTGCTATTATGTGGTTCACATTATGCTCAGTGCATTATCAAAGATTCTACATGCCAACATCGTTTTTGTGCATATTTTTGATATGCTTGTTAACATTCCTAATATTTACATCGACAAATTCGTTTATGGGCCCGGTAGCTATGATGACTACAGGAATACAAGTTGGTTTTGTTATCAATTTGATCGAAAATGTTAAAAGTCACTTTTTAGGTGGTATTGTTAATCTACACTGTTATTCCATTGCCACTGTATCTCTGCATGTTAATCGCCGGCATATATTCATTGCTTTTCGAGCTACTTGTCACGTCGAACAAAAACAACGAGTTCATCATTGTTCCTGGTGTCAAAATGGCATTACACATTTGTGTGCATCTATTGGGCACTCATTTGTTTATTCTGACCCAGGTTCGACAACGAAAGACGTTCTTGAAAGTCGGGCAATCGTTAATCGCACGGAAGGATTTGGAATTGGAGACACAATTTAAAGATCACATGATTCAATCTGTAATGCCTAAAAAGGTGGCCGATGAGTTATTGAAAGAAAACAGTGAACTTCGACGACCATCAGCCAGTAATGAATCCAATTGCCGAACATCGAATGCTACAACGGCAGGGCGATCTAGCGCAGCCGAATCAACAGCCGGCATAATCAACAATCAACAAAACAACCACAACGAAATTCCTGACAGAGGTGTCCGAAAATTCCGACCATTTACAATGAACTTAATGACAGATGTGTCTATTCTATTTGCCGATATTGCCGGTTTTACAAAAATGTCTTCGAACAAATCTGCCGACGAGTTGGTGAATTTGCTGAATGATCTATTTGGTCGATTCGATTACCTCTGCGGTAGATGCAACCTGGAAAAGATCAGCACCCTTGGCGATTGCTACTACTGCGTTGCCGGATGTCCAGAGCCCCGTCCCGATCATGCTAAATGCTGTGTCGAAATGGGTTTAGCTATGATTGTTGCCATCCGACAGTTTGACATGGATCGAGGCCAAAATGTCAATATGCGAGTCGGCATTCATACTGGCAAGGTCCGTTCTTCCTTTAAATTATTCCTATTCATATTCAAAGTGTATCTATTTTTAGGTTATGTGCGGTATGGTAGGCACTAAGCGTTTCAAATTCGACGTTTTTTCAAACGACGTCAATCTTGCAAATGAGATGGAGTCAACTGGCGTGGCTGGTCGTGTTCACATTTCTGAAGCGACTGCCAGTTATTTGGACAATCAATACGTTCTCGAAGATGGGCCAATGCACAAAGGTCAGTTTTTGACGCCATGGCACCACCAAATTTCAATTTTGGGGGGACGCTTATCGATTTGTCTACTTCCGGCATTCCGGAGACGGGCTACGTACAACTGTTCAACTTATTAGGGGGACCAAATTAGCTTATGCACAGCTGTTTTTCTTCGTCTGGTTAGGTTAGGACGACGCGCTCTTTGTGCTTTTACTTTGGCAGTAATTTATTCCGAACACAAGTGGCTTCCGCACGTAGGTAAAACGCTTTGCAATACATTTCGGCCAAGAAAACAACTCAATTTACTCACATGTTTAAAGAGAAGTGCAAGTCTGAGTATTGGCAGTAAGCAAATTTTAACCGTCATCTTATGTATGAAAGTCGCAGCGTCAGCGCCTCAATTAACGCATTTTAGCAGATGGGAAGAGGCATTTGCAACCAAAAGCGGCAATGATGATTGTTTGCTTTGCAAATATTGCAAACGTTTGTTTTAAGACCGTCTGGAGCGAACAATGAATGCAAAAAGCATGCGACCTTTGATGCTTGCAGATACGTGATGCCACTTTTCCTCTGAGTTTAAGCGGCAATCATTGGCCAATGTTTTTTCTCCCTCTGAGAAAGCTTGGGTGACATTGAAGCCATGCTATGCTTTGTTTGACTATCGGTGTAATTACATTTGAGCCGAGACGGAAAATGAATGGGCCAGAGGGCCACCGCGATGACATACATGTTGTCGTAAAAGCCATTTAAAAATGTCGGCTTTCTTTTCTCGAATTCTTGAAGGGAATGTCATTCAAAGAAACCCAGGAAAAAATGGATGTAAAAGTAAAATTACCACCGGTCGGGCAGGCCGCTTTGAGGATTTATTGACAAACAACACGCAAGTATCGCACGAATTGTACTGTAATTTATTTCACAGGAAAGAATTTCATTTATGTTGCATGGGAAAAACGTAAAAGCAAGCACAAAAATAGGAAAAATGAATCAAAACTTTTGATTTCCCATGAAAAATGTTATTTTTCAGACATGAAAACGTATTTTATCGCGGGTCGTTCAAAGGAATTTGAATCCGTGAGCAACCAAATGTTGAACATTTCCGACAGTGAGTCTAGCCGGGACCACACAGAAGCAGCTAACGTATCCAGCAATCCACAAATGAGCTTCCGAAAGGTATTTTTTAAACACGGAATAACACTGACAAAAAGAGATTGCATTTGAGTGAATTAATATATCCTTACGCTTGAAAACCTAACCTTTTAATTAATCTGCAGAAGCTGGCAGGCAAATTGAGAACGATTCAATCGACCTCACTACCTATCAGTCGGGCAACTACGAATTCTATTGGTGGTGGAAGTTTGCGCATGAAACTGCTTGATCGCTCGAAGGAACAGGCCGCCTCTGCACAGGTGTTGGATCAGGCAGGGCCCCAGGTACACAGATCGGCAACTCTAAAAGTCCGCGCCTTGCTTTTCTTTCCTTTTTTCTTTGGTTTTGAATTTTAACATTCGAAATTTGAATTTGTGCTTAACTTTCGTTTTGGTTTTTTGCTTTTTTTATTTCGGAAACGCCTAATCAATGCACAGATTTTTTATATTGGTGTTACTTAGCTTTAGGTAATCGCTGTTTTTTCAGTCTCAATCGATGGTCGCCATCCTGCCAGCGAATGATCCACGAAAATCTGCCTCATTGCAAGCTCTGACCGGCAATTCTGGAAACAACACCGGTGTGGTCACACCAGTCATCGGAATTGACCGTGCTGCGTGGGTGGACAACATTGGCGGCAAGATATCTGCTGACTTGGCTAATGGCAGTTCCACTAACAACAGTGGGCGCGGATCAAGAAGTTCTGGATTGCAAGATGCTGGTTCGGACATCCATTCAGTCGGCGGTTTGGACACTGCCATTTCCCACCATCACAATGCCGCTTCCTTGACTCGTTTTGATACCGAGAATCGTGATTTTGATCAGAGACTTGCCACGCTCATGCAGGTACGTTTTCCTTAGTTAGTCCTTGTTATTTACAAACATTAAAAAATACATTTCAGGGCAATGACGGTTCATTTGCTCGCGGCTTTTGGATGCACCAAGATTCCCTAAACCCATGGACACTCAATTTTATCGAACCCGAGATTGAAGACGAATATCGCGCTCACTTTGGAGATTCCTATGAAAAACAAGATGCGCAAGACGAAAGTCTCATTGCTCGACATACCCAACTGGCACTACAAACCAACCGTGCCATTGCAAGACGTCCACGTTATCGCTATTCCGGTGTTTTCATTGATATGGTAGTATCTGGTTTGATTTTCATTGTCCTCGCTACGGTTATGTGTGTTGCTCTATTCCCGCCGAATGTGTATTACATCATCTATGTTGCCACTTGCACGTTGTTTTTGATTATTGTTCTGTTGTTAATTGGACTACCGTTATTGATCCGGAAAACAATATTACCATGTGTGCATGCCTGGGCGCCACGGCATATTTTGGGTATGTTCACCCTTTTAACAGGTCAAATTAAGTTATTGAGCGTTGTTTTAGGATGTGTGATGATTGGTTTACCATTTGGTGTGGCTCTTTTCAACATCTCCATCTGCACCAAAACAGAAGCCGAAGGACTGTGCATCTACGCCGAACAGATCACTGACCGCTTGCTGTACAGCTACGTCATGCTTGTTGCTGTTTATGCTCATTGCAATTTTAGTCAACTTGGTGCATGGCCAAAAACAGGTCAAGGAATTGTTGTTGCATTAATCTTTTTGGCTACGACATGGTATGTTTTAATGTTATTGAAGTCAAAATAGCTTAAAACATAATTCCAGGCTGTGTCAACACAACCTCGATGAAATCAATAATCACAACATCCAAATAGCAAACGGTACTGTCAACGTCACCGACATGAGTCTGTTTTTCAACAATGCAAGCTTTTCCAATGAAGCGTGTATACATGCCCAACCACATTGGTCTGCGGGTGGAATCCATACACCGTTATTCTTTTGGGAGCTGTTTTTGGATGTACTTTTAGCTGTAGTGCTTGTTGCATTTTTGAACTACCAGGTAGGCACATTCATCTGACTTATTGAATTGTATTCATGTTTGTTTCAGTTCGAAACATCGTTCCGAATGTCCTTCTTTGGGGATGTGCAAGCCCGTCGGGACACATTGAAAATGCAAAGTGTGCGTGATCAGGCCGATTGGTTGCTTACTAACATCATCCCGCAACACGCTGTTGAATCGCTTAAAACAAACACAAAATACTCCGAAAATCATGCCCAAACTGCCGTTCTTTTCGCATCCATCACAAACTGGAATGAAATGTATGAAGAAAACTTCGAAGGCGGTCGAGAATTTCTACGAGTCTTAAACGAAGTTATCGCTGATTTCGATGATCTGCTTGAAAAGCCTGAGTTCTCGCACGTTGAAAAAATTAAGACCATCGGTGCGACATATATGGCTGCATCCGGATTGAACCCAAGTCGTAGGCGTCTGGCTTTACATCCTTATGAGCATTTATACCAGGTTCGTCATACATACTAAACGTCAAGAGTCACAAGTTAGACATAACGTAAATCACGTTTCAGCTTATTGAATTTGCAATTGCCTTGCAAGGTACTTTGGATATTTTCAACCAAGATTTGCTAAATTTCGATTTTGTTTGCAAACTTGGGCTCAACATTGGACCCGTGACTGCAGGTGTTATCGGAACGACAAAGTTGTACTATGACATTTGGGGTGACACCGTCAACATCGCATCTCGAATGTACAGTACAGGCGTTGAAACACGGATTCAGGTTTGTCAATATACTAATTTTCTACATCGCATGCGATGAAGCAACGTTCATGATCATTTGAAAGGGCATTGACCGTTCACAGTTTATGTTAATGTTCATCGAATAGTATTAGCGACTTATTAAAATTAATTTATAATCTCAATTTCAGGTGTCGCAATACACTCGTGATCTGCTTATCGACCGCTACGACTTTGAATATCGTGATCACATTGAAGTCAAGGGCGTTGACGGCGGAATGGACACGTACTTGCTCGTTGGCCGCAAAGGCGAGCCCCCACTTTTCCCAAAACCAAAAGATGATGGGTTCTAATCTTTTCAAAGTCTTCCTACATTTAAATCTTGCCAACTCAATTTAAGTTGACCTTTGAAGCTATACATAGCTATCGAATCTGCTAGATATTGTCGTTTACTCTCATTATGTAGACTATGCCTTCTCAATTTCGTTTAAATTTTGTTATATTTTTGACAATTGTCGACAAAACAACGCGTGAGGCTTTGCAGGTTTCCATTGTTTAGTGTTAGAATTTTGTTATCCGCTGTCTTAAGCGTTCACGTCATCGCATTTAGCTCCACATCAACGATCTGTATCCATTTCTGTTTCCTTTTTTGTAATTCAGTCAGGTCAGTTGTCTGTTAACGAAACCATTGCTTCCCTGATGTTACTTCTAAAAGAGTATGCATCCTACGACATACCATACAGGTTAAAAGTATTAATTTCTTACCAGACTATTTTAAGCTTTCAGTTTGCCCTTTTCATGTTTGACTGTAAGCATCGAATTTCTTTTTGTTGTGCTTATAAAGGTACCACAGCTGTTCGTTCCCCGTGCTGACTGCCTTTTTGAACTTTTAAAGTTGTAAAAGGCTTTTGTTATTGTAATTTTTAGTTTTGACGTATCTTGAGGCATTTTTTAAAATCAGTACATAGAGGTTTATAAAGCTTTATTATTATAGATTTGTATTTTGATTTTAGCTACATAAAAAGATGGGGGTTTGGATTAATTAGCTGTTAATTACGATATTTTAAGCCGTTCTTATAATTTTAAATCCAGATTACGCTAATTAGATAAACGAACACATGGTTTTTTTATATCTCTAAATAAGTTTCGTTGTTTTTTTTTATTTCTGCTACCATGCAAACAACATGTAAAAACAAGTCAAAACTTGCACTTAAAATTAAAAGCAAATCATCATTAATTAACTTCCTGTATTTACATGCTATTATATCAAATATCCGATGTCGAGACAAAAATAGTCGTCATCATAATAAAAAAAATCAGGCTTTTTCAATTGCAGTAATGAAAAATACGAAATGAGCGATTTGTTAGTGACAACTAAATGCAAAACAAAACTTGTCTCGTCGGTTGAAGAATAACAAACTGTCTGTTCTGATAGTACTTAATCATAGTGGTGTGATTCAGACAGTAATTACTGACAAGAGTGCTGACTGAGGGCACTAGTATCGGCATTCGTGTTTTTGGCTTCACGAACCACAATTTTAACCACGGCGTACTTGGCTATAATGATTTTGACGTTACATTTGTTTTGTTAGTCAAAGCCCCTCATCAGACTCCAAAAAAGGGTCTAATGAAAAACAGTTATAATTGGCCATCTGTAATCTTGCTGGCTTAGAATGCGTTTAAATACCCCAGTGCCCGTAAAAACCTTATTTTTCAGTTTGGCCACTTTTACTTTATCACGGCCACCTCCCCAAAAACCCAAATTTTACCCTTTATTTTTAGAAGCCGGAATGATTTTCTGTTATGACGAAAATACCATATTGTTTTTTAATCCGTCAGTGCTCCCCATTAATTAGTAATGACTACTAAGTTCATACAGCAGAATCCGGTAACACCAAGAAGTTTAATTCTATCGACAGGTGTACTTTAATGTTGTGAAAAAGGTACCGACATGTACACCTGCCTTAAATTTGAAGAATTATTGCATTATCTTCCGCGTTTGACGTGATTTTGTTCAGATTGCGATAAATTTTACAGACTGTCCTTTCAATCTGTTATTTTTTGTCTTTTATGCATGTCCGGGTGTTTTAACAATGCTTTTTGCATCACATTGTTAGTCCAGCTGAAATATCACTGCCTGAACAGCATTCGTAACATTCGAAATGACTGGAATGAGGTCGGTATTATTTTTCTAACTGAATTACTCGGTTTAAAATGTTTAAGAAAAGATTGCGGGGGTTTATTTTGAAGGTTCTTAAACGGCTTTCTTTATTTAACAATTTTACAACAACTTGAATGTGTTTTGCTGAACGTGGACCGTGTAGCTTAATTTGAAAAAGTTGGCATCACAGGGGGTCGGGTTAATTCGGCGAGTGCGTTCGTGTTTTTTTATATTATAACTTTATAACTAGGGTTTGTTAGTACATCTTCGTAGAAGGAAAAACAAAATTAGCTTCGCTTTAATAATAGTCAGTTTTGAAAGTTTACTAATTGAAGCCGCTACATCGAGTTAGAAGTGCTTGCCAGACAGGAAGTCAAAAACACGCAAAGTTGGTGCCATTTCATCCATTGTATATAACACGGAAACGAATTGAGACAACGTTTTGCTGAGTTTATTTTATTTTTCTTCCGGTCTGGTTCTTGTTTTTTCATTCCAACCAAAGCCTTGACTATGCCCTGCTTCCTCATTGATCACCACCTGCCTTACCGTGCCCCCTTTTCCTTATTACCGTTCAAGGGACCAAAATAAAGCCATTTCCCAAGGCTATTAAATCGGTAAACGATAGCATATTTAAGGTGCTTACTTGTCGTAACAATGAAAAAATGTCTATAGGACCGCCTTGTCTTGACATGCTTTTTGAGCTATAGTAGAACTAGAAATAGGAGTCACATTTCAGCTGCACTTTTCGAAAACGAAAGCGCATAAAAGCATGAACAGACCTATCCATTTGTGGTTTCTTAGATCATGCCAAACGTCTATTGAAACTTTTTCTCCTCTGATTTCAAAGTGCTTGTCACTCTTAACTATGCTCCCATCTAAAACTCTTAAACTCCACTGGGACGTGCAAGTCTTTAACAATACGAGGATAAGCTAATCGTCTATCACCCCTTTGACGTGCTCAAGAGATTTAATTCCCCGTGGTCAGTATGAATGAATGTACTATTTTAAGTTTCATAATGTGCGTTCGCAACATAGCGGAGGCGCAAATACGTTTCACTTTTTTGTGGTTTCCGTTGAGCCGCTCAAGCCAATTTACAAAAGTCGTAATCGGTTATGCCTTCGCAGTTTGGGGGATGTGTGCATCATCACACTAATGCACAATGATAGATTATATTTTTGATAATAAATACTGAATTGCTAAAAACCTGCATTACTTGATGCAATCCTTAGAAATGGCTGATCTTTGAGGCATTAAAATCCCAAATTACAACCTCTGAATAAGTAAACCGTCTCATACGGTATTCATGTTTTTACGCTCGACCTCTAGGGTACATAGATACATAGGTGTAATCATGGGGTTTTCTCTAACTCTATGACTGGGTTAAAAAGTTTCATACTACTTAGTTTTCAGCGAATTAAAAACGCCATTTTTACATCTATGATGTCTGTATTTTGTTGGGTTTATTTCCGGAGTTCAAAAAAATCACACTTTTTTATATCTTATTTTTTCTAAACATATATTATGTCAACACATTCACGCTCGATGCATTTTTAGAAACGTTCGAAATACGTGGTACGGTTGCGCTTTTTCTGACATTTTATTTATTCAAGTTTGAACATGTTTCCGGTTGTAAGGCTGCCGGCAGTTCGTTACGAGAAGCAAAAAGCGAGTTCAAGTCTTAGAAGGCTACCTTTGTGGCCTTTCAAAGCTTCTTCTGCTCCCTTAAATATAAACAATAATTTTGTCTTTTGCTGTTGCAAAAACGTTAATTCTACTTTTTTCGGGTTTGAACGTAAAGCACCACTTAAAATGTTCGTAAAACAATTCCCTTTTTTGCATATATGTAACGTGTTACAATCATTTTTTGCCACTTATTGTCGGTCGCTTTATAAATAAATATTTGAAGATTAGAAAAACTGCTCTTCCAAGTGCCCCCACCCCCCACCTAAATCCCTTTTTTGAACGTTCAACTGTGTTTATGATAATTGAAAGCAGGCAAACGGGACCCTCGTGCTTGCCTTTGTGAATTTTTGTCGAATATTCTTATTTAAATAGTCTTGTTTTTGCCTTTTGTGACATGACATGCAGGTGATAAGCAAAAGTGCAATGTTAGTTAAAGATTTCGGTGGGACACGCATATCGCCTCAGGCGGTCTGCGGTCAATAGTTCATGTGGTAAAAACAAAAACTTGTCCCACCCCTTTATTAACCATTTAACCTGTTCCAAACAGACCGTAGCACCTGTGTTTATCTCAAGACATGTATTTTAAAGAATGTAACATGATTTCAGCGTTTATGAGAGTTGATCGGAAATGTTGTAGCCTTTTGGTTATGCCTTTCAAACATTACATTTGCATATCATTATACTCGTCTAATCTGAGCTTACACTTCCAACTTGCCTTCTAATGTTTATGGAAGGTGTGCATTAAATAATCATCTGAATTACACTGTTTTATTAAAATGAGGGTGCAATTGTTTTTAGTCGTTTTCACGGTCAAAAATCATGTAGTATTGCGTCAAATTTTCATATTAAGACCACAAAATGTTGTCTTTAGCTAAAATTTTTTTTACATTTTGTAAATATAAAAGTTTGTTTTCATACTCCTTTACACTCTAAAACCGAAAATTAGTAGTTACGTTTGTACTTTTTTGTTTTTATTCATCCTCTACCCATTAAGTGATTTCTTAAGAGTCTCAATACTTATCCCATGTGATTCTGCGCTGTTCTGTTTGATGGTATACCCCGTGTGAAGCACAAGCAACATGGGTGGGACTCATCGTCAAGCTTTTCCCAGTAGTTAGCAAACAGCATAACAAAGAACACACCCTTGCGCGATGTGTAGTGTTGAAAGATGACCTCAAATGCATGTTGCAATCCAAATACTTTTGTTTAAATAAGCGTAACAAATGACTTTTGTAAACCATTCCATTCCCGACCATTGCAAAAATTGGTGTCTTATGTTTCCTGTAACAAAAAGGAAAAAACAACGTCGCCGCTTTTTGGCGGTTGCGGATTGTTTTCGGTTACCATATCAAGCGACTAATGCCGTGCAATCTTTTGGAATTTTGCCCTTGTCTTGCTTACTGGTTTGCCCAAAAACAAATTGTGACGATTACTCCTCCCCTTTCCTTTTATGTCTTTTTTCCAGACTCGCCCACCATATTCACTATGCTGTTTTGAAGCGTGCATGTCTTATCATATAAAAAAACTTGTCTTAAACTTAACACTAATGTATTCAGGCTTTGGTTGTCCATATTTTTGTTTTCACTATTGCTCCCTTCCCTAAAAAACAAACACTCAAAAGTAAAGAATGCTTGACATAAAATCGTATTTGATTAAAACTTGAGCTAATTATATTTGCATTTTAACTAAAAAAGATGCCATGGCCTTGTAGTTTCCGATTTTTTAATAAATGCACTACGATATTCTTAGAAAATAGCATATTTGTAACGGTCGTGGTGTAATGTAATCTTACGTAGCGCCCTGGTAGGCGGATTTCTTTTAGCAGTTAAGGTGTTACCTGTTCACTCTGATGATTAATAAGATACTTAAAGCGGTTTATTGGGTCCACTGAAATTTATCGGTCTATCGACCTTGTACAGATAATCTGATCAATGGATTTTCCCTCTCATTCGTCACGTTCTTTTTATCGGTAAAATTGTACTTTGCGCAGGTATTAAAAACCATTTAAAAAATTTGTAGATATGTCACAACGCTAAAATCCCCGGATGTTTGTCAAGGGTAAGACTTTTTTCAATGTGTTTTTAGAAGTGGGGGTGATGCAAGTTAATTCTGTTCATTCGTAACAAATGTGGCATTTAAATTGTATGACAAATTCACTATTTGTGTTTTTAGTTTGTTTTCTTTTGAATTCAAAACGTTTATCAAGTTACTGTGCAAACAGTAATGATATTTTGCAGAAAAACTAATTTTTTGAATGCTAATAAGCCAGCTAGTTATCGTTCAAAGATGACTTTATTTTGACTGGCATATTTGTTTATTTGTTCCTTTTGTCTACAGGGTGACCCAAAAATAATGCAACACGGTTTTTCCGACTTAACTCTCGAACAACGTAACCTTTCACAGTCCAACAAAAAAAGATCGATTCTATACTCTTTTTGTGACGTAGGATTTCAACGGTTTCCAGGTAGCTTCCGTTTGCGGCTCTACAGAAACCAAAACGCATCTCGAAAAAAAGGGCAGTGCGCCGCTGCTTTTTTTCAGACGTTCGAAGACCCCCCAAGCGTCGCGATTTTTGTAGGACCTTAAAACTTTGGCGTTAATTAGCATAGACCCTCAGCTCTAAAATCGAGCACAAACTGGAAATTAATGGGTTTCGGGACGGGCATACGGTGCCCATCTCGAAGGTGAGCTCGAGTCGGCTTGCACGCCTGTGAAACGCACTTTTTTTTACTTTCCCCTCTGGGCGGCACAGAACCCTTTCGAGATGCCAACTAACTGTTGAATCAGTACTGTGAGGACTGTAAGAATACTGCAACGTCAAAAAAGCGCGATCTTGAAGCAGGGTTTTCAAGTTTTACCCCGAAAACGCAAAATTTGTGAAATTTTGGTGCTGCTCAGAATCCGTCCGAAATCACAGCCAAAATTCAATCCTGTCAGCTACCAAAATTCACAGGCATTCTTAGACATCCTGTTGTTTAGTTTTTATCGATTTGACGGTAATTGGGTGCCGTACGTTTCCGCAAAAAAATCGGAAAACTGCCCTCGCTCCACGAGGTCGCTTGCGGCGCACAGGCCGTTTTTTTGAGATTTTGTTTTGCTTCTGTAGAGACGCTAACAGAAGCTACCCGGTAACCGTTGAAATTGTACGTCACAAAAAGAGTATAGAATAGTCCTTTTTTGTTAGACAGTGAAAGGTTAAGTTGTTCGGGAGTTACGTCAGAAAAACCGTGTTGCATTATTTTTGGGTCACCCTGTATTGTCTAGACAAACGATTGTTTTAAAATAATTACAAAAAACTGTAATGAACAATTACGTTTTTTTGATTTCTTATTACTACTTGTACCATGTAGTCGCGTTTAATAACACAGAAAAACAAAATTACACGGTAATCTTTAGCTGTTTAAGTTTAACTGAGTTTTTGAACTTTAAAAAGTCAGTTGTTTTTTACAAAAATACCTCGAATAAAACCAGTAAACACCCAGTTTGACGCAACTAACATAATTTTCAGCAATATCTCACTTATCTCGATGTCATTTTCGGCTCAGGTAAAAAGCGTTTTACGATAATGTTCCGAAAAAGGATCACATTGATACGTCCAATGTGACTCAATGTAGCTATTTTAGGGATGTACGTGTCGAAAACTGCAACTTCCCGCGTAAAAAAACAATTCAGTTTAACCTCTTTGCAAATTACATTATAAATTGCCTAAAGTATGTCAAATGTCAATCCTTGGAAGTGTAACTTTGTAACTGTCACCTTGGTCCACTAAACTGACAGGCAGAGCACTATGACCTGTAAAAAAACCTGACAGCCTCAATGCTCTGCTCGTCCTTTCCGGCACTTTTCTTACGCGGCATGGCTGGTCTGCGGAAATCCGCACAAAAAAACTTTATCTTTCTTTTTGGGGGTCGTAAAAAGGAGGGAAGGGCTATGACATAGTCGAATATGGCACGTTTAAGAAACGTTTTAATTTTTATTCCACTCCGAGTTTAAACGTGAGAAAACGTAAGTTATCCGAATTGCGATAGGTGTGTTTTGATTTCTACTCTTTGCATGTTAATTAATGTTTTGGTGTTTTGTAGTTTATTTAAAGCCACTCAAAAATGTATTTGACCATGTTTACTTGTTATGTTTTTGTGGTGGCTCGTTTAACACCCTCTATCTGGGTGATTAGGAGAATGAGTGCTTCGGGAATCGTTCAGACCCAATTAGGCCCTCCGTTCTTAACGACAGGGGCGCCAATATTTCCGGAATGTAATGTGCCACCCTGTGATCTCATTTTCCTTCGGCCATTTTGCGTTTAATTGATGGCATTGAATGTTTTATTCCAACATTGGGGAACTTTTTGCCCTTTCGTGATGACATGTCACCAAGACCAACCCTCCAGGTTGAGCTACACTTATGTGTTTATAGACGGTAACAGTACCCCTCCGACAATATCATTAAAAAGGCATAAACTTTCATTACTTCACAGAGCAGCTGGATGCCAATTAGGTAGCCTTAGAGTGAATGAAGTGCCATTTACTGAAGTCCATCGTTGGCAAGCTGGCACTAGATGCCGCCATCAAGGCCATTTTTGTCGCCTCGACTAAATATGTATCAGATCTACGCCAAATGAGATAAACACTTTCCCCACCGAGTGCAAAAAAGTTTCAGTAGCATAATTTCAGCTGGCATTTCGGCGAGTGCCATCCCTCCCACCCGTCTGCATCTGGTAATTTCAGGATGGGTCAAAATGCGTTAATGAAAAGCCATATGATATCATGCCCACTTTTGTTTTTCCGCGATCGTTGCGGGAAATGAAGAATAATTGCGTGGACTGCGTGCATTTGCAGAAATATTTACATAATTTTTTTGTTTCATTACACTGAAAAAAAAAAAGTAACGAATTCATCACTTAAAGTGTGACCGATCCGTGGAGTTGAAAAACCGTAACGGATTCATCACTTAAAGTAAATGAATTCGTTACTTTTTGAAGTAACATTTTTTTTCGGTGATGGAGTCATTACTATTTTAAGTAACGTTTTCATCACCGAAAAAAAAATCCACGTTTGCGTTACTTTTTTTTTTTCAGTGTAAACCTATTTGCCCTTACCACATCCGCCTATTTGTTATGTGCTTATTGTAAAGTACGTTATTGCAGAAGCGACATCCGAGATGAAACGCTTGGTTTCCCTGCCATGGTCAACTTTTTTTGGCTCGCTATTTGTCATCCTCACCGCCATTGGTCTTCTTGGTAATGTTGTTGTTATTATTGCTATTAGTGGTGACAGAAAAATGCGAAAATCAGTAATGAACATGTTGTTGCTGAATTTGGTAAGTAATGATAGCCTTCTCTTAACACGCAAAGTTCATGTTTAATTAAAAGGTGATTTCATTGTTTTTCGGTCTGTTTTTTGCTTTCCGATCAAAGCACGACTTTAAATTTCATTGTTTACCACACCAATGTTTAAACTTGAAAAACATCAAACTTTTTCACACCCAAGAAATGGCATTGTCACGATGTTTCTGGGTGTTAACCAAATTTGCGTAACTTTGTAGTCTCGATAAAACGACGTCTGTTTTAGGCAGTTGCGGATGCTCTTAATTTAATAACAACTATGGTTGAGTGGACCCCGACAATAATTTTCGGATTCCCGCTTTGGATATTTCCTACCTTTTTATGCCCTTTGGCGAGGTATCTTGAATGTGTTTTCCTATTCACATCAATCTCGACACAACTTGTTGTTTGCGTAGAACGGTAAGTGTTAACATTGTAATTAAATTTCTTAAAGGTCATTTTTTAAAGCTACATCGCGATTGTTTATCCAATTCACGCGCGACGGTTGTGTTCCAGACAAAATATCATAGGTACAATCATCGCTGTTTGGATTTTCGTGTTCATCGTTGCAAGTCCTAATGTATTTTACAACGAAAAAAAGCCAGGCGGTAAGAATGAAAAGGGTTTTAATATATTTAAAATTAAAATTGTGCTTTTTTAGGTCGAACTTGCTCAAATGTCCATCAAAATACTGATTTCTGGACCGTCTACAAATGGGTCGAATTCGCAAACTTCTATTTCCTGCCTTGCATAATCTTTATCATTCTCTACGGCAAAGTTTGCTGTGTGTTGTGGTCTAAAAACAAGCAACTCTATGAAGGTTTGTTTGTTAAATCCAATTTGGAAACGCGCCAACTTCCTTATTGCGCCGTTTTGTATTGTCTTTTTTACAATCATTGTTTTTTTCCAGAAACAACATCACTTAGCGACGTTAGTGCACGCTCAGAAGCGCTAATTATGCGTCGAAATGTAGTCAAAATGCTGGTTGCTTGTGTTTGTGTCTACTTCATTTGCTACTCACCCATTCAGGGTATTTTCCTATCAAAGTAAGTAACAATAACAAAGCAATTGGGTTCCCGAAATTAACAATCCTTGTTATTGTTCCTTTTTAATTACTATTTTCAATCAACAAACACTTCTTTTTCAGGGGTTTGTTCCACGTAAGCTTGCATATCCCTTACGAAATGGTTCTCACGATGAATGCATTAGCAATGATGTGCAGTGCATGTAATCCATTGCTCTACACCTTGTTTTCGAAGAAGTTCAGAACTAAGATTGGTTCATTATTGGTTTGCCAAAAGTCGCAAAAGCGTGTTGTCAATGGTCGAACGTGCGAGATTGCATACAGTTTTTCAAAGGTACGTTTTGAATTGTAATGCACTTGTACCAAAATAATTTTGTTTTGCTTCTATTCACCCCAAAGCTAATCCTATCGCTAATTACCCCCGTTGTCGCACTTTTTTACAGTACATCACCCGTCTGTGCCCCTTTCACTGTACCCTTGATCCAAGTATACTTTCACAGGAATCCTGGTTGAAACGCATGTTTCACCGGCGACAATACGAAATGGAATTGTTGCTGGCCAATGCGAACAATCAGCAACCGCGTAGATCGTGCACGAGTATTGGAGAGTGCATCGTTTGATGTTTCCGTCGCTTCTTATGCTTTTACGTGTTTTTCCAGCCGCTAAATGCCTTTTTGGTGGTTTTTTGCTTTGCACTTTACCCTTGAAGATGTTTTATAATGTTGAGTATTTCAGAATGCTGATGATGAGTATACGAGGTAATTTGCAAACAAAATCAAATGGAAGAACTCACTTATGGGATGCTTGCTGGTCGGCACCAACATTACGTTTATCCGTCCTCGATGATTGCCACGCTTGCTTCAGGTCGTTATACTCAAAGTTGCCTTTGATTTTTTATTCATCGATTTGTGGCAAAATTGTAAATAAATTTGAATTCAATTTTGAGTTGAAATTTTGAAAACGTGAAAGAAAATTCGAGGGATGGCACGATTTGCATGCCATGGGGCATTTGGAGTGGGAATCGGCGATTTTCGAGGCCAGACGGTTCAGGCCGAAGCTGGAGACCGGGATCGGGGGACCCCTCGAAACGGGTATAAAAGGGGCCGTCAGGGGTTCCCGGTCCCATTCATCGTCGTCTGTCTCGCCCCCGGACGGTCGCCTCCTTCGTTCTCGGATCGACGCCATGGCCCAAGAACTCGTCCAACTCCAACCCGGCACTCAGGTCGAACGATGGACCATCGACAAGAAGTTGGGAGAAGGTGGTTTCGGTGCTGTCTACAAGGTGACTGACCCTACTGGATCCTATGCCTTGAAGGTCGAAGGTGTCAACGAACAGATTCAGGTTTGTTTTTGGCTTTTTGATCCCTGCTTCGTGGCCGGTTACAGGATCCTTCTTCTTTCAGGTCTTGAAGATGGAAGTGTTCGTGTTGACCGAGTTGGCGAAGAAGTGTGGCCGTCATTTCTGTAAGATTGAGGACAAGGGCCGCTTCGGCAGCTTCAACTATGTCGTGATGACCCTCGTCGGCAAGTCTCTACAAGATTTGCGCAAGGAAGGTCCTGGCCAGCACATGAGCATGGGAACAGCCATCTCCTGCGGCATTCAGTGCCTTGAGTCGCTTGAAGATCTTCACGGTGAGTTTTTGACTTGCGTTTGGACGGTTCAAGCATGAAGCAAGCATTTCCAGGTATCGGCTACCTTCATCGTGATGTCAAGCCCGGTAACTACACCATTGGTCGCATCGAGTTGAACGAACAACGCAAGGTCTACATTCTCGATTTCGGTATGTGCCGCAAGTTCACCAACGACCAGGGTGTCATCCGCAAGCCTCGTGCTGCTGCCGGTTTCCGTGGTACCGTCCGTTACGCGCCCATCTCCTGCCACATGCAGCGTGAATTGTGCCGCAAGGATGATGTCGAAACATGGATTTACATGTGCGTTGAGTTGACCACGGGTAACCTGCCCTGGAAGAACGTCCAAGACATGAACGCCGTCGGTGACTACAAGCGTCGCTGCCGTGCAGAGCCCTTCATCAAGGAACTTTTCGGAGGCTGCCCGCGTGAATACGTTGAAATCCTGCAGTATGTCGATTCGCTCAAATACTACGATGCCCCCAACTACCAGATGTGCTATGGTCTCATGCGTAAGGCCATCACGTCTATGAATGCCCAGGAATTCCCGTACGATTGGGAGAAGGGACCTGGTGGTTTCTAAGTCATCCAAACTCCATTCAAATGATATCCGTTGTTTCCCCACTCGTTTTCATCATTTACCACATTGAATAACCACCATGTTCCGTCGTCCGTCTGTCTTATAATCGAAATGCTTATGTCCAATAGCGATGAATAAATTTGTCAATGTAAAAATGTATTTCGAGCAATTTAACTGTAATCAAATATGAATTATTACTTTAGAATATTAAACTTTGTAAAATATATCCACGGCTTCAGGGTTTCAGTTGCAACGTTATGTGATAAGCGTATGAAGCAAGTCGCGTCGTTATGTCAGCTTGAAGTTGCCAGTTTTAGTCACAATCTTCTCGACATAGTTAGCCGGCAACATTCCCCATGTAAGAGTCCGTTGCACTGTGCCAGTCATCCAGCCTTCATCGACCTTCTGGCAGTTGACGATGACATCGCCTTCGAGGAAGGACACTTCATCCTTATCGGCGGCAGTGTAGTCGTATAGAGCTCGTACAGTGAATCCAGCATTCTTGCTCGCTTTCGCGTCTTTGGCGGGAGTGGATGAAGTCGGGGTCGCAGGAGTCGCCTGTGATGGCGGCGGGCTGGTTGGGACTTCAGGTTCAGCGGCCACAGGGGCTGCAGCTGCTTCGGACTTTTTAGTTTTCTTTGTTGAGGTCGAAGCCTTTGCGGCACCATTGGCAAGAGCGGCTTCTAAAAAGTCATCTGTTATGATGAACATAACCCAAAAAAGGCTACAAACCAAGTTTCTCAACAGTGTTGCTCTTATTAGCCGATCCCCAGTTACCATTAAGCGGATCATAATCAGCAATGCTGCCAATGTTCCTCTGATTCACCGGCACTGAAATCAAAATTTCAAAAGTAAACCAGTCTACGTGACTAGTGTCATATAACCCTCGGAACGGATGTCGTTAACCCGATATCCTATGACTCAGTTAACTCAACTGTCAGTCAATCCCCCGCAAATCAGTAACTTTCAATCAACTGTCAAGTGACATCACACGGTTTTACACGTCACACTACAAAAACAAAAAAATATCTACCTTGCCCGCCATGTTCTGTCGAGTAGATGATAGTACTAGATGGTGTCGTCGTGCTGGGAACGTAGGACAAATCATTGAGTTGAGAAGTAACTTCAGAAATTGCAGCAGAATAGCCATTGTTAGCTTGGGGTTTGACAGACTGGTTGTTGTTAGAAGTCGAAGAAAAATGAGATACTAAAAATACACGTGTTAAGAAAACCACGCGGTTAACAAAAACAAATAGAGGAAGGTACACGGAAAGAACAAGTAAGTGCTTTTGAAAGTTTTTTTTGTGAAATTTATAGATGGAAATAACATTTATTGATTGATAAAGTGAAAGTAACAAACGAAAAGGCATTAGCCTACATTGCTAGTCGCTAGTCGGAAAGTGGATTTGAGAAAAAATCACTCGGTTTTTTTGAACAACAAAACTTTAAAGCCTAATGGTATCGAAAAGCCACGAAGTCGTTAGCTTACAGTAGAAGGCGCGTAGTGAGTGACTTTAATGGGGTGAAAAAACTCACTTGAAGACGGATCACTGCTGTTGATTACTTCGTCCTTGGGCCTTTGTTCTTCCTGGATCTTCTTCTTTTCATGTTCGCCATGGTACTGCGCATTTGATTGCACTTTCGAATTAGCCAAATGACGCGTGACCTCCGGATCGTCGGCAATGTCGATCTTCGTGCCCTTCATCTTCTCATAGTCGGCATGGTATTTGATCTGAATGTTGTTCGATTTGTGAGATGCGTGTTAATGTTAATCACTTGCTAATTGCAATCAATGTTTAAGTTTTAATCCATTAATTTAAGCAGATGCGCAGATTCTTGGTCTTTGAAACCTTTTGCTACCACAACAAATATAAAAAGCATGTGGGGGCAGTAATTCAACTTAATTGCAAGCATTTCCGGTGGCACCTGGCAAACACGCTACTGGTGATCCACCCCCATAGCGCCGGAATTAACTGGTTATTTTATTTTTTTGTTTTCGCCGCTGTTAAACAGCCAGCTTTCGCTCCCGGCCAGAAAGTGGCTTAATGGCCAATGGACTGCCTTAAGCAACAGGAACGGCTGTCCATCCGTAAATACTGAAAGGCGAGACAGCAAAGTTTTTGCGGGATCGCCTAAGGATTTTCGCTGTAACAGGGCGATATGTGAGTTTGCCGTTATTTTCGTCGGCAAGATAACACTGGGTGCAAAGGACCTTACGACGGGGAAGTATTCCAGGAATAAATCGACCGATAAATTGTTTCGAAAAAGTTTAAATCGCAGTAAACAAGTCAATAAATAAGCGTTAAAGAGCGGAAAGTGTTGAAAGCGCATTAAAACACGGTTTTAAAGTTGAAATTTAGTGTTTTCATGTTAACAAAAACGAACCTGACTTTGTAATTTCGTATTTTCTGCCAACCTCCTCATTTCAGGCGTATCAACAACCACCGATGCTACAGTTTGGGGATAATGGGAGCCGCAATACGGCTTCTTTTCGTAACCCTTGTAATTTTTCATGTTGAGAGTCATGCCACAGCTTGTGCACTTAAAGCACTGCTTATGCCATACCTGTAATGCATAATTAAAAGTTAAATCGGGTTATAGTCAAAAAGATCATGACGCAGCGATGGATAAGCAAGCTTAACTCACCTTATCTAAGCATTTGAGCTCCTCAAGAGGATATACGGTCTTGCCGCAACCCTCACGGGCACACTTTTTGGCATTCATATTCGCCGGTGCAATCGATGACTGATCGAAGGACCTAGCTGGAACACGTTTTTAATAATGATTGAAACTTGGAAAGTATGTACAAACAACAAACAAGATGCGCGAGGTTTATTTGTGGATTAATCGTGGCCGCGCGGAAACTGTCTTGTGTCTTTGCACAGAGGTAGGTAATAACTTCGATCGATCAAGGTGAACGTTAGTAAAAAATTAGGTACATAAGAAAGAGATAAACATCGACAAAGCACACGTCTCGAAGGTTAAGGCGGAGATGAAGGTGGTGGTCGAGAAACGTAAGTTAGTTATAGCCGGCACATCAGGGATTGAAGAAGTTTTGAGGCGGTATACTAGGGTGGATAAGGATGAGCTACTCTTCGTAATATCCACTAACTGCGGACAGCCTGACTTAGTCTCCGCAAGCAAAGTCCGCCTGCCTGTCAAATCGGACGAACGGTGGGTACTACAGCCGGCGGCGGTGGCCGTCGATCGGGCGAAGGAAGGGCGACCGAGAGCGGCCAGTGTTTTGTCGCATTCCGTTTACGAACGGGACTAAGTTTGACAAGATGAAGAAAGTGGCGAAGGAAGATGAGAAGAGGGCCACGCCATCACGACTGTCGGCTCGGCGTTGCCATCGACCCGTGCAAGGCAGGCCTACGGGGATTGTCAACGGTCTCGAAACTGGTGATGGCAAAGGGCCATAGGCAAGAAAAGGATTAACTGTACTATACGTGTAGGGTAGACGTAGTTATGTGTCCTTTTTTGGTTGTTTAATATTGACAATACGGACCGTGGGAGTTGCACTTGGAAGGATCCTTCCGCAGGACTGGAAATGCAGGAATTTGTTCTTCAAAAGACCAACTTGCAGACATGATACAACAGAAACCAATACAAAACAATGTTAAAAAATCTAAACAAAAACACAGATAAAAAAATAAAACAACTAATTGCGTTAAAGATGAGTGTAAACCACAACATTGTTACAAAAATTCTTTCCTAACAACCAACCCCCGTCAGAATACCATAACAACAAATCAATTCCCCAGCAGAATGAGGAAATTCTCGCTTCGTCAGCTTTGATTACGTCAAAATTATGATTGACAGCAACATTAAACTATCGCGGAAGGCAAAATAATGCTCCAAAAAGGGCCAATTTGCATACTTCTCGTAAAAACAAAACAATTTCCAACAAAAAAAAACGACTTACTTAAAGCAAGTCTCGGCATGCAAGGAAGCCATTCCCGTACATGGGTCGTCAATTTACGTATGTGGTGTTGGGTGCAATCAAATTTGCAACAAATGGAAACGCCTAATGCGCGGGGTAAACCTTCAAGCGTAAAGTCGCCGTGGATGCATCACGGAACCCAGTTAAGAAAAAAGGGGGATTTTCGAATCAAACCAAAGACAGAAGACAAGGCGATTTGTTTTACAGGGCGTGTTGCCTTTTTCACGGATGAAGTCACACGCCCGTGGCATCCATGTGCAGACGTCCACAACGCCCCCAAAAAGTCGAGTGAGCAATGTGGTCTATCCATCCCCATTTGATGGTCGGCGTTGCTGACATGAAGCGTCATTGCTTGGACGTTACGCGAGTTGGGTTAGGGGTCAAAGACAGCAAAGCCGTTGCCGCCGGCATATGCGGGTGAGTTTTTGGGCATTTAGGGCCGGCATGCCTGCAGCTTGGCCGTGATACAATAGAAAAACAAAGTCCCAGAAACAGGCGACGCATTTGACCAGCAAGGTCGTCGTCTTCGTTGTCGATGTCGTTGCACTGAAACACAGCTGTTTGTGTAAGCATCTCAAGAGGCTTGGCAGCACCATTTCCGTCGCGCTACGTCTTAAAAGTTCATTCGCACTGGCTTTTGTTTCCCACGAGCACGGAACCTCTACTATGTACCCTAAAACGTATTTGATTTACTTTTGCTTACCGCTACAGAAACCCGATCTTCATTATGTAGTTAGTACATAGTTCAGAACCAAAATTCACGCTGACGAATTAATTTAGTTTTAGTTTTTATTTAAAGCTTTTTGTCATCAATCAAACAATACTAACAAATTAAAGAAAGAATAACAAAACATTGCATAGTTGAGCAGTATTAACAATACCTTTTGTGACAGTATTAGAGAAAGTCATAAATTTTGGGCAGTAAAATTCAAAATACAGTGATGGAAGGATGAGTTCGACGGAAATTTTGAATTGATTGACTATATGTAAGGCACCTAGAGCAGCTGACTTGTTTTTAGTAGTAAAATATGGCTTTTTACAGTAATAACCTTTGATTGAAAATATTAAATTTACAGAATGAAAAGTCGATTTAAATGCAAGTTCGGGTAAATTAATAAAACTGTAATGGATTTAGTTAGGCAGTTAAGGCAAAGACGGCATAAGATTTGAGAATGTGGGAGGCAGCTTCATACGTGTGTGCCATGTCGACCCGGTGAAACGGTGTGGGGTTGCGCGTAGCGGGCTTGACTGTCAGCATAGTACTCGCCGTTGGTCGCACCTTTGTTGAGCTCAGCCTTCTCATACTGGGGGCGGTTGCGTTTGAAGAAGCCACACTGAAAGGAGCAAAATTGAGTATTGAGGTTTTCGTCTTGGTGTGGATGAACCCCCTCCATCGCCCACGACAAAACATAGTACGACGGGGTCGAAGCAAAAATACTTTTTATTGGCTTTCAAATGACGCGATGGGAAGGAAAGAGCCGAATCGAAATCCGTTGCGGTTTTGAGGAAAAAATGTTGGGTAGGGACCTCGGACACGACTTTTGGGTAAGTGCGAAGTAAACAAACGTAAATCGAATATACTTACCTTCCAGCAACACGCGATGATCAGCGCGAGAATCAACAAAGCGATGAGGATGGCGATGAGGATGAGCCACCAGGGAATGCTCGTTTCGGCTTCAGTGTCCACAGGGTTGACATGGGTGGTCATCTAGAAGAATACAAATTACTTAAGCATAACGTCATTTTCAAGTTAAACCAATCAAGAAGCTAAAAAACTTACAGCAACCACTTGAGGCAAGAGCTTGTAATTAGCGCCATGAGGTAGTTCAACAACATTCGCAAAACCGAGCGAAGAGATGTCAGCTTCGAACACGTTATCATCGATGAGGGTGTTGACCCAGAGGCGCGAGAAAATCTCGACGAGTATGTACTCATCGGGACCGAGGTCGACGATGTCGCATTTGAATTGGGTGCAATTCAATTTATCACAGTCCTGCAAATTTTGGACTATTTAGATCACTTATAAAGCCTCAAAGTGACTTACAACATGAGCAATGTCAAGCTTTCCTCGGTATTCAATAGCCTGTCCGGCAGCATTAGCATCCTTAACGGCCTGCTTCAACTCTTCCTTCTGCTGACGAATCCGCTTCGATCCACCATGCGATTTCTCCTTCTTGGCGGCACGGCGCTTGATGGTGGCACGCTTCTTTCGTCGGTACTCATCATCATCTTCTTCCTGGTTACCGTCATAGTGCTCATCATCATCTTCAGGCTCGAAGCTGCCATCCTCGCCGGACACGTATTCCTCTTCTTCAACTTCGCCTTCAACACCTTCCTCATGGATACCTTCATCATCCAATGCTTCAGTTTCCTGCTTCGGGATGTGCTGATTGGAAATGACAAGACTTTCAGGATTGATGTTCTTGCCCTGTTGGATGCGGCATTTGGCCTTCTGTGAATCACTGACAAGAATGTTGTCGATCAAATACAACAAATGTTTGCCTTGCTCGCTAAAGCTTGGCCAGAAGATATCCAAAGTTGCTCGCTTGATGCCACTAGGACCGCGGTTCGTCACTTGGTAAAGATGACTCACGAGAGGACCAACTTGGAAATCGAAAGTTTCTTCAGCACCCTTGGTGCGATTACGGATAGAGTAATCGACTTGCTCAGGATTACTGCGGCCGACGAGTGACAGCTGCGCGTTAATTTCAAGTGGAACGGAAATGGTGATAGTGTTGTCCTTGTCCTTGCCGGGTTCTTCCTCGTTGGTAGAGTTGACCTTCAGCTTAATTTCAACCTTTTCTTGAGAAGTGTCAACATTGGTTCCAGTAAGCTTGACACCGAAATCGACACGTTCATTGGCCGGAAGCGGGTTACCAATGTCACAGATGAATTCGTAAGACTTGTCGAGGTTGGCAGCGGCATCGGCTGGTGTGCAGGAGATGGATTGTTTGGTTTCGTACTTTTCGATGCCGGAATACTCGAATCCAGGTGGGATGGTGATGTAAAGCTGGGAAAGGTAGGATGCTTCACCGGAGTTGCGGACGGTGACGTTGGCAATGATAGATTGGTCGGAAGTGCCGAGGGTGAACTTTTCTTTGGAAGACTTGGCAGTCATCTGCAGATCCGGAATACAAACATTGTCTTCACCGCAATCCTTCTCAATGATCAAATCGGTCGTGAAAGCCTCAGGCAAAGTAGTATCGACAGCAGGCTCCAGAAGGTCGCCAGCCAGACGCTTCTCAACATAGGTGTAGTTGACGCTGACAGTAATCGGCGAAATCTTGTCCCGAATAGTGTCCGGGACGAAGATGTCGTGGGTTTCGCAGAATTCGCGGTTCTTTGTCATTGTCAAAGTTTGTTCGATGACATTGGGCTGAGTTTTCGAGACGGCATCGGATGGGATCTTTACGTTTCGCTTACGAGCCTAAAATTTCCATGCTAATTTTAGAAACCTTTCAATTCAAAATTACCAATTCCTTTGCCGAGAAGAACGCTCGAGGATCCGAATTCTTCGCATTGCTGTCCAGTCTGATTTGCACTTTGAGGTCGACATTATTGTGCTCTGGGCGAAGTTTTCCATTGTATTTGATGCAGAACTTCAGCTTCTCGCTAAAATGTGAAATATGAATTCATCAAAGGCCACAAGAAGAAGAATGACACATACCAAGGCATGCGGCCAAACTCGGTCGAGCACAACTTTTCATCGAGATTAATCGTTTTGCGGTTGGTGTTGACGTTGCCTGAGATTTGCATGACGGGTTTCGTACGCAGAATGACGGCTTGGTTGCTTTCTGCAGCGCCGACAGCAATATCAGGGTATCCGTTATCATCGATATCACGGGAGCTGGAAAGCGAGAATCCGAAGGTCTTCAGGTTGTCTTTCAGGTCTTCGGCTCCAATGCGCTGGGTCGGCTTTTCACGGACTCCATCAGCGCTACCGTGATAGACGTAGACGGCGCCACTTCGTTCAGGGCCATCGTACGGTGCACCGACGACGAAGTCGTTGTAGCCGTCACCGTTCAAATCACCAGCGGCAGCAACAGAGTAACCGAAACGACCCCATTGGGAGTGACCGATGAGTTGAACAGGTTCTTTGAAGGTACCGGCACCGGTTTGGATGTAGACGGTGACTTTACCGATGTCGTACTGTGGCTTGCGTTCTTGAGTCTTGGCATCGACGACAGTCTTGTAATCAGTGTAGAAGGGCGATCCGACAATGAGATCGTCAAGACCGTCCTTGTTCAAATCAGTGACAGCAACGGAGGCACCGAAGTACTGACCACGCTGACCATTTTCGTCGGTCAAGTTGACGATGGACTTGATTTTGGAAGTGTAGATTGAAACCATACCGATGAGCTCGTTACCACGAGGGACACCGGCAACGATGTCATCAATTCCATCACCGTCGAAATCACCAGTAGAAGTGGAATAACCCATTTGGTGATGATCAGTGTGAGCCGGGCCGTCGTTCGTGTTGGGACGATCAGTCAAGTTGTGGATGTCCTGCGAGAAAACGGCACCTTGCCAGTACCAGACACCAGGGCCAGAGATGTACAGCCGAGAATCGCCCTCATCAGGAACGGCAGCGCTGAAGCCGCACATACCGTAACCGAACCTGTGATGACCGTGACGGGCTGGCTCTTGTCGGCACGGGGCGAACTCGGTGATCTTTTGGAAGTTATCAGTGGCATAGTAGCACGTTCCTACAGGTTCGACGACTTCAAACTTGGAGAAGAAGTACTTGTAGTGGGGAGCACATGCCTGTAATTAAAATTTATCATTGAAATGTTTTTTTCGTTCATCCCAAAAACCCACGAGAGCAGCATTTCCGGACTTGGATGTAACGACAGTGGCGCCGAACATCTGATTCGACTTCTCTTCGATCGGTAGTCGATGAGATCCATTAAGTCGCTGTTCATTGCCTGTAATGTCAATTTCGCATCACTAATTCAATGTAAAAAATGGTGATAACGGTCTGTATTGTTGAATTATCTTTCAAGGTCGAATGACCCATTTGCATGTATCTGTCTACAGGAGGGTGTCAACCAAGACAAATGTAAAAAATGTACCTGTTTGATCAAAGTGCATCTGCGAACAACGCTGACTTCGCACATCACACGCGTATACGACACCTCCGTTAGTAATACCACGCTGATTTGACTGACCGAAAGGTGCGCCTACGAGAAGTCTAAAAGAATTGAAAATTTATGATTGTTTTCGACTTTGTTTTTTTATGTTATTAATCACTGATTAGCAAGCGTGAGTCAGATTGCAAAGTAATGGAATTCAATGACGCATTAAAGGGTGACAACGAAATAAGTACTTACAGTTTAGTGTTACCCGACTGATAAAAATCTAAGGAATATCCAAACGAGCCACCGGTACTCGACCTGTGAACAAGCGCTTTCTGGGTGTCGATGTTGAAGCCGCTGATCCCTGCCAAAAAGAGCCACAATAGCGCGAGCGGAGGTGTCGCCCAAATGGGCGCCCGAAACCGCATCGCTATGCGTGTTACCTGGAACCAGACCAGATTTTTTCAAATTGGATTGATGAAAAATGAAAGGGAAAAAGATACAACGTAATGGGAGGGTGGAAATAAAATGCGTTAAAGTGACCACAACGGGCACCAAACAAAACAAGACAAATCACAAAAAATGCGCAGCATCTTGGGGGGTTAATCGAATTTAGGCTCGCCAACTGTCAACGATCAATGCACTGCGAACAGTGTATTGCCCTCTGGCGGCCGGCAAAAACGGGGACGGCGAGAATTGGCCGGGGAAACAAGAGCCCTGAGGGAAAAAGCAAATGACCTCTACGAGATTCCATAACAACAAGGCAGCCGCGTTGACCCTTATGCCGACAAAGGCATGTACAACGTTAATGTTTCGAATGCAAATTATGGCACAAGATTTTAAACATAAAACAACAGAAAACGTAATAATTCGCGGAAAAGCAAACAAAAAGTCGTAAAATGGTAGAGGGATAAATCCAGGATATGGGATTTAAAAAAAGCTTGTTCAGTCCTCGGAAATTGGAAATAGAAAGACAAACACGCAATCGAATATTCACGAGGGAAATCGGAATAAATTGAAATATAAATATTTGAAAATCAACAATGTAAAACGTTTGCATTCAATACCCTCGGCATTTTGCCTCCGGGCATCTCGGGTAGTTGGGCTATGTCGGTCCGTCTCCATGCTATCCTACGTGTAGCTGTTCGACGTTCCTGTTCGTTGCGGTTGTGATTTTTGCCACAGGGAATGGGGTGAGTGCTATATCCACTGTTATCGGGATCGGGCACCCGTGGAATGGATGCAAATGTAAGCGGGTCTCGGCCGGGATCGATCAGGTCCGCGGCGCACATCGGATCGGAGGATCCCGAAAGGCCGAGAGCAGCTGTCTGTATGGAGGCGTCTGCCCCTGTGGCCAGAGGTGTGTTCGATGACGGCAGGCACGCCTTCAGGGTCGAAAAAAAAGTTAGTTGGCCAGCGGAGACGGCGTGCGTATGGGCCCTCGCCGCCCACACGGTTCGCCCCCAAAGTTAAATCAGTGCCGCTTTGCAGGCCAGCTAGCAACTTAAGTGCCACCGGTGCGGCGGTGGCGAATTTTTTAGCTATTGTCGTGTCCGAGGGATGTTGATCGGTGGTTATCCGCGATGATCCATAAGCTTGCAAAAGGCTAACTAACGAAAGCAAAGGGTAACGAGGCGGCCTGGGCAGTAGGTTGGTAAGTTTGACGACGAATGTCTACGAGGCGGCTAACTGGCCTGGTCCGAGGCGTCGAAGAACATATTGCTGACACACCGGAACTCGTCGTGTCTTCCACATTTTGAACTTTTTCCGAGTGAGGAACGAACGCATGTTGATGTTTATATCGGTTCGGCATGCCAAAAAAATCAACATGCAAATGACCGATAAATATTGCTAAAGCCAAAAATGAATGTTACCTTCATAGCCACACCCACCCGAAACTATGATTCATGTGCACTCATAAGAATCCACAATGTTGAACACAATGGCAAAGGGACAGCTGGCTCCAACAAAAAACATGGCCTGCCATGGCATCATCGCCGCGGGGGATGCATTGACAGCTTAGAAATGCACACATTGGTGGGAGGCGAGAAACTTGAGGGCAAAGATATTTCAAAATTGATGGAAAAGTCGATGGAGGCCATGAGAAGTCCTAACTTAATCGATGGTGACTGCGTCAAAGAACTCGCGAACACTTAAGGAGGTCAGTGAGAACACTTTGATTTCCTATGTAAACATAGCTGTACCTTGCTATTATGCGTATTGCGAACAAGAGATTTGTAAAAAATGAAAAAAAGTCGATTAGCATTGTTAGTTTAAGTGACAATCTTGAAAAAATGGTAAAAACATCAGTGAAAGATAAATTTCAGAAGTTTCAGCGTTTCGTTAACACAATGCAAAAAAAGTACGACAGAAAACAGTAACAATGGCTGGGCATTTGTATCAAAAATGATTCATTATAAAAAACGAGGAAAAACGGTTGCACGCTGAAACAATAAGCTCTTCTCTTTGCCAGAGGAAAAAGACCAGGTGAGTAAGTCGTCGCTGCCGGAGGGCTGCTTGGAAAAACATACCCTGAGGGTAGTAGGTGCCCGAGGCGCCCGTTCGACGGCGACTAAAAAAGTATCGGCTGCGCAGGGGCTCAATTTCCGTTTTCCCTTGGGGGCTATACAGTTTGTTTGACCACGTCTTAGAGGAAGAAAAATGACTTTCCTAGTAAAGGGCAAGCACCGATAACAGCAAAGTGACAGAAGCCATCAATTAATCATGTTGGAGAAACGGGCCAAAACGGCTGTCGGTTACTGAGACTGCGCGACAAATTTTTCGAAACCGCAGTGAAGCGAATAGTATGTTCGGATTGCCTCTGGTGTTTGGCTTTTAAGCTTTTCGCTTAAATATTCTATTCTATTCCATGAGAGGGCGTACAGATAACGATCGAAGTGCCAGTGGCATGCGCGGGATTGCGTGTTGTAGTGTGAGAACAATGCGATTCTCACAGAGATGAGTAACAAAGTGCCGTAAAGGGTGAGAAGGCAAGCAGTTCGGGGAGGGTCCTACAACGCCTTGCTGCCAGCTCATTAGTCAAGTTTAAACGTTTGCATCTTTGGCACGGCATGCATGCGCAAAGAAGCTACTCCCAACAGTGTTCCGGGATGTGGAAACAGTTTTATGGGGACATATTCCCCAGCCTCCAAGTTTCTAGGAGCGAGCAAATGTCGGCCTGCTAGCTGCGATGACCGCCATAATGTCCGCATCTGCTGTCATTCACTTAACTCACGCTTCCCGCCCTGGTTGCGGGAGGCTGAAATCTGTTGGTGGAGGCACTGGATCGACTCTTCTGCGCAACTTTTTGCCTCGGAAACAGGCTGTCAGGTTCCGTTCCGTCAGTGCATTTACGCATTCAAACCCGTACATCGGCAAGGTTATCCCTTTCAATGAAGCTGGTAAACCCGTGTCCTCTCGCAAATTAGGCTGAACATACTGATGTTACAAATAACTGCGGTTAGGACAAATTACAGGATCGGCATGTGCGTTGCCGTGGAGGTCGGCCGCCTCCCGGGGAGCGGCGGCGGCGTCGAAAGAAGCATTTGTTTATTGCGCGAAAGAAACAGACACCGCCGAAGTGGCGTCTGGCAGCCATTTGCCATCAACGAGGTTTTCCGGAGCTTTTTTCAAGCTGTTTTTCATAAGTGCTTCGCAAGGTATTACAACATCATGAATTTTACGACGTCTCAACCACCTCATGAAGTCGACATGCTTATCGCAACAGTTTTTTACGCTACATAGAAACCACAAGAACCACTACACAAGTGACCCTCATGATTGAATCCTCTGAACGAGACAATTATTGTTTCCCTGTTTTCGGGTCGTCAGTTTTTTAACCCTGAGGCAAGGGGGTCACCGCGTACAGGGTGCTTGCTACACAATAACGCTGGACATCCCTGACAAAAATCAAATCACTAATCTACTGGTCTGCGCAAGTCTCGGGCGCTAATCCTCGGACTTGAACAATTCTTGACGAGTTCGATATTTGGCGGGTTAGCTGAGGTTGAGGTTGTCATTGCCTTGAGGGAGTAACAAGTCTGGTTGCGTCGTCGACGACGACCTCAGGAGGTGATTCGATACAGATTAAGCGTCGCCACCACATTGACAGGTGTGCAGATTCGTAGCCATATTCGCGCATACGAAGTCAGGTCCAGCCAAAGGGGGGTGACCACGCCTCACCTATAGGAGGGAGTACGTTGTTGCTTCAAGGCCCGTCATTGCGAATGCCTTGAGGTCCGATTCCGCCTGAAAAGTTCAATTGCTTAATTAATTGAACTAAAATCGCGATGCGGACAACGGTGGTCCTCTTGTTATGTGCCGTGGCGATATGTGCCATCGATTTTCGATCTCAGAATACTCATCATGAATTCGGTAGCGGTGATGGATCCAGATTAGAATACAACTCGGGTTTAAATCCGTATCGACAATTTGTTAGCGATGGCGTCCAAGTGGTTCCGGAAGCAAACTATATTCTGCCTTCTCTCAGCTATGTTGGTCAACAATTCGCATCAATGCCTTCTGGCGTCTCACAGATTTTCGGGAATGACGCAACACCGACATTCAATTTTGATACTACAACTTCCTCAAGCGGTGTTACGCAATTCCATTCATGGACGAATTCGTCTTCTGTTGACTTTTTTGCCACTACCCTACCTCCAGCCATTAAGATTACCAGACAACAATACATTCCAACAACGAAATTCCCGATAAAGTTGTCGAAAATTGGTCGAAGCGGAAGTTCCGTCACGGCGAAACCGACTTTCGATGGCCCTCTCCAACAGATGGAATTTGCTTCCCTTCGAAACAATGCCCACATTTCTGTCCCAAGTTATCGCCTTCTCAACGACATTCTTGTCATCCCCTCATCCCGCCGACTTTACGTGCTTGCAATTATTCCAATTCACGAGTCATCCTCCTCACAGGTAATTTCTGAATCTGACACTTTTGGCAACTAGCGCTTTTCCTTCCAAATTTTGCTTCCGCCGAACTGTCAAATTTGAACGTTCCTCAGTTGCGAACGTAATGCGTTAAAGCGATCGAGCGAGATGTACGCAATCGGCTACCTGACTGGAGCTATTGTTTGTTCAACAGTTAGAAAATTCCCTCCGTACAAGTGTCAATTAGCTACATTAGTGATAAACCCCCGCTTAAAGCGCTTACATTTAGGATTGTATTTATTTTTAGTTTTTACTACCCGCCGACGATTGCAGAAAAAAGAACAATATTTAATCATAATTTTTTATAGGGATTCGAATGCGGTAAAGTCGATGTTAATGCGTTTGTACGACTGGCAGCATTTCTAAAGGCATTAGATGATGTAAACAGTGGAAGTTATTTGAGAGAATCTGGATTAAACATTGGTGCGATCGTTATCGATTCGTGTTCGAGCGATTTGAGAACATTAGCGGATTTGTATGAATTACTTTCGGGGACAAATATTGACAAGTAAGAAATTGTTATCAGAGATGAAAATACAATAATAGGGAGTTTTAGATCGGACATTATTGCAATCATTCGCGACGACAAATCTTATCTGCCAAATATTGACGAATTTGCGAGCTATTTACGACTGCCTACGATTAACACATTCTTTACTGTTCAAGAGCAGGTATGTAGCTTTGTTTGGTAAATTAGGGGGGTAAGTAATGTTTTGTAGGTCTTGACAACGGGAACTCTTCCCACGGAAGAACATCCGCTGCAGGCTGTTCTTGATTTGCTGAAACACACGCAAAGCACTTGCGTTAGTGTTGTTTTTGATGATTTACATTCACCGTAAGTGGCCTTTAACTTTAAATTTTACTAAATTATATGCTTTAGAATTGCAAAGAAACTCCAACAACTTGCATCAGAAAGAGAAATGTGCCTCGATGAACAACTCCAAGTCCGGGGTGCTTCTACAGTGGAAGTTCAACAGAGTGTTGTTCAGAAACTATTACTTTCGGAAGCTCGTGTTGTGTTAGTGCTTTATGGTGAACGTAGTTGGCTGGACTTTATTAAGGCGATCAATAGTGAAATGGTAAACGAATTTTGTCACGACGTTTTCCATAATAGTGTTTTTGTAGGTCATTTCCGGCCGTTTCGTCCTAGTCGCATTACAAGATGAACGCTGGGCCACATCCCGAACCTTCCTTGATACCTGGCCTCACTTTGATCAATTGCTTTTATCAGTGACTTCAAAAACCGTCCCCAACTATGCTTATTTGTCTGAGTTGACAAATGTTTTCCCCAAACTGCCCTTCCCTCAGGTATTTTACAACGATTCAATTACTATCACAACCCCAATTCCAAAAACAAATGGGTATCATTTCACTTTCAGCAATGGTTGCGTCAGTTTTGGACCACTGCTTTCCAATGCCACATTGATGGTGAACGCACTGCAGGCGAGCAGTTTTCTAGGTACTTTATTCTTTTACACAGCGATCGAACACATGTATCAATCCAATCCATTTAGGCAATGCCCCCATCAACAAAACCTAAATTTGACGTCAATTTCTCCAGAATTGAATGTGGCTCCCATTACATTTGCTGTGCACACAGTTGCTGTCGCGTTGAGAAGGCTTTCAGATCATGTTTGCCCCGGCGCATTGATTCATACTTTGACGGACTGTTTGAACGATCCCTATCGTAGCCTTTTTGCTGCCATGCTTACCGCTGAGTTTGTGCATCCGTTGGCTGAGGATCATTTTAAGATGAATTCGACATCAGGATTTCCATCTGCAGAGATTGTTGTAAACAGAGTGACATTCAGCCACGGTGACATTAATTACGAGGAAATGGCAGTATGGGATATTCAAAATGGGCTAACGTACACATCCGGCGTCGAATTATTGGTGGAAGAGCGTGACGGAAGTCGTGTCAAGGTAGCTTCAAAGTGTCCCAAGTCGTCTTGCGCCAGTCTGGCTCACATGAAGTACAAGGTCAGCGGGCAACCTACATTCAAAGCTGGTTTAAACAATGTCGCAACATTAATTTTCTCTGTTATTGCTATTTTGTTTACGTTTGTATGTCTTTTGTGTATTTATCAACAATTAGTCAGTGGCCGGGATGATCCTTACTGTATTTGCACCATCCTAATGTTCGTCGGGGTCACTATGCTGACATTGGTATCAGTATTCTTCATCATGAGTCCGTCATGGATCACCTGTGCTATCAGGAAAACATGTTTCTCCATCGCAATTGCATTTATTTTCGCGCCAATTTTGGTCAAGGTAAGCTTCTGCCGCAATTGGTTAACCTTCTAATCACCTGTCACTTTTTTAGACGATAATGATCTGGCGACGCGATGTGCTAATGGCACATGGCAGCGAGGAATCGCCTTATGCTTCCGTTTTAACCATGTTCTGCATGTGCATGGTCATCGTTTTAATTCAACTGGTCATTGTCGTCGAGTGGTCTCTGTTTGACGATCCGACACAGATTGAATTCTCCCAGTTTGGTGACAAATTTGCTTGGCGGTGTTCGCCTGGATTGAGGGTAATACAAAAATCAACACAAATCAAAGCAAGATTTATAAAAAGACAAAAACTTACAGTTCGAACACAGAATCCTCCATTCCATGGTCATCAACATCTTTCTCATCGTCAGCAGCCTACTGTGCTCAGTACTAAGCATTCGCAACATTGAATCACAACAGAATGTAATAATTTCTGTCATTGCCCTGGTCTTCGGCATCGCGTTGTACATTGTACTGCCAGTTTTGTCATTCACTGTTCGCGATCAAGTTTTCGCTTCAGGTGCGTCATTTTACGTATTATAATTTGAAACGGTTTGGAACTCCTTTCACGTTGAAATGCACAGTTTTCCCACGACTGAAACTATTTCCTTTTTCAGCAATGTTAGCCTACGCCGTTTTAAATGTAATTTTGACGTACTGCAAGGGTGTTTTTTGCCGTCCATCCGGCGCTACATCGAATGAAAGCCTTGTCGAGCGGCCATTCCGAACGGTCGATCGTGCTTCTGATGTGTCTATGGTCAGTATTGTTTTGTTATTTGCTTTCTTTTGAAATAGAAAACTTTCTTTTCCACGTTTTTAACGATATTCTCATTACAGGACAAACGGCTGTTCATGCAGCCGACCATCTTTGGCCACAGCCTAAACTCAACCCCCCAAAGACGGGAAAGCGGATCCACACATCGTGGCCAAGTGCCTCTAAGTTACCGTAGTTCAATCGCCAGCGAGTACAAAATGAACAACTTCGCGTGAATGAACTATTGTACAATCTTGACGTTCCAATGAGGGAATATTGCTATTCCTTGGTTGTATTAATTTATTACTATGTATCTAATAAATTTCAATCAATTATCCCTATGTAAAAAGAAGAATAGCAATTTTTTAGTTTCGCTTTTTTAGTAGAAGCTAGCCGGCTCGTTTGACCGTCGCTCCATGATCTGGGTCGAGGTGATGGCGGGCGCAGGAGCCTCGATATGGATCTTTTGCGCGCCTCAAGTTGCCTCCCGATTTGTACAGGGGCAATCGCCCGATTTTAATCACGCTAAACTTGACAAAAATTTTGAGGAAGAAATCCTTAAACTTCAGGTGTGTAACAATACTCTCGACATGGGTCGGGTCATGATTATACTGCAGTAAAGTTATGCATCGATTTGCGCGTATTTCATATGTACCTGTCAGTGCCCGTGGAAAAGCTTATTTGCATTTAGTGCCTTACTTTTATGGCGCCAGTTTAGATGCTTATTGGTGTACAGCTGAGAGGTGCATCATTTTCCTTTACGACCTTTACAGCCGAGTTCAACGGTTTCAAAGGTTGTTGATATTTACATGTGTTGCGTTCCGTGCTTCGAAGGAGATCATACCCGAAACCCTAGGAACTTTCGCTCGACGATAAGGATGATTAATGAGCGTTTCGTAGGTGTAGGGCCGGGATATGCTCCTAGTGCGTGTTGGTAGTGTCCTTCTCACCCCGATCCCCGTGGCGATCAGCCTAAGTAAAACTTATACATTTCTTTTTATGTAATATCTATCAACCGATGTCTTCCGGAGTCCAACATCGAGTTTTCCTTTCCTTTAAGTCGTTTTTACTTTTTATCGAGGACATATGGGGCGATCGTCGAAATATGTTTAATTTTCCATCCCGATTTTCCGGCTGTTTGTGTCAACGTCACATCTGCAAATTTGACTTCCGATCCTTCGCCTTTAGCCCTAAAGTGAGTGTGCCACACCCTCCATTCCATCGCGTATTTTTATTACGTTTGAAGTAAAACACCTTGTCAGAAGTTGAAAGTTGGAGACGCACCTCACGGCTCACAAACGCAATTAGTTGAAGGTTTCGAGCCTCCATCTCCAGATGACGACTGATACAAACAGCCCTGCTTTGATTTATTTGGCACGCGTCAACGCGCGGAGCACACAGAGGCTGCCTTCGTTCTTCACACAGTGCTTTCTCACTCCTGACTTTTCGTGTCCACAAAGTCCATGCGCACTTGGCGGTTTCCTTACAGCTAGCTAACAAATGAGACAGGTTGCATGTCTCACTATTGACAAATCAAACCGTTTCATCGAGGATGCCATCTAAACCGTTTCTTCCCTTATATAAGCAAAATATGCACTTGCAGTCTCTTTGGTGACAGTTTCAGTTTCGCGGTCTCGTCTTACTGCTTTTATGTCGCCTATTCCATTCATTCGCCGGTTTCAAACCTTGTCATCCCAATAAAGGATACATAGATACACTTTGTCATGCCTTTTGATCCTATTCGTTTCAGCAATGTTTGATTTTTTTCTTATGTATTCTCGTTTTTTGACAAACGCCGGTCATTGAGGCACCCGTGCCTCAAGGCGGCTCTGCCTTTTTTGGTGACACCACTACCAGATTCCATTTGATCGCGGCTGGTCTTCGCCTTTATTGCCAACGCCTGAGGTGTTTCCCATATGATTCCCACGACTTCAGTCTCCTCAACCCTCGAATCCGACGTGACGCGTTCGCCCTTGCTTATGCCTCTCCCGCCTTAAACTGACTTTTGAGGTGTGCTTCGTTTGCGCAACCTTCTATGTTCCATTGTTCGGTCAAAAGTTTCCGATTTGTAGTTTTTTCTTACGTGGCCGATTGACATGGTGGAATTTTTGTCTGATAAATTATTAAAATATTGATATTTTTTACATTTTTTGAGAATTTTACCTAATTTAAGCCTAATTTTTAGGTAGTTGAAATGCCATGAGTGCCGACTTTGAAGTTATTCGTGCCGCGGTGTTAGATAACCCTCAAAAGCATTTCACAGAGTTTCTTTTTGGTATGTTTGTGGAAGTTTCAACTTCAAAGTTACTAAAAATGCTGTTCAGATGCCACTGATCAAGAAATAGTAGTTCTTCTAAGTGACATCGTATTGGTGCCCCACCGCGGTCATGACACCGCAATCCAGTGCCTGGTCCTTTGGCAGGTAAGCAACAAACACCATGTTTCCCATACCATACCTTTAGACGTTTTGATCGTGCCGGCTTGAGCATGACCGTGATCAAACAAACTCACTATTTGCTATCAATTCATTTTTTACACTTCCATCGACGCTTCCTCCATCGAGCATGCGACTGACAAGGGAAGTACTTATACTAGTTGAAACGGATTTGGATGGGACGAAAAACTTAGATAGTACTCCCATATCTAAGACTTTTCCCAAAATATTAGCTGCTATTGCGCCCTGAGGGCCGAGAAAAATGCCGTCAAAGTTCGAAAATTTAAATTTTTGGAAGTCCATAACTTTTTTTAAAATTGGCCGATTGCTACGCCGTTTGGAGGGTAGTTAGACCCTATTAGGGCCTACAAATCCTGAAAAATTTAAATCGATTGGACGTTACACCTTTGAGTTATGGTCGTTCAAAAATTCATGAATTTCAAAGTCTCATAACTCCAACCTGTATCCTCGGATTAATTCGATTTTTTCAGGATTTGTAGGCCCTAATAGGGTCTAACTACCCTCCAAACGGCGTAGCAATCAGCCGATTTTAAAAAAAGTTATGGCCCTCCGAAAATTCAAATTTTCGAACTTTGACGGCATTTTTCTCGTCCCTCAGGGCGCAATAGCAGCTAATATTTTGGGAAAAGTCTTAGATATGGGAGTACTATCTAAGTTTTTTGTCCCATCCAAATCCGTTTCAACTAGTATAAGTACTTCCCTTGTGAGAAGCTCTAAATCTAACCAACCGGCTTTTCTCACCTAACATAAGCTTAATCCGGTTTGCAGGATATCATGGATCACCACTTTGTACTCGAATCCGTCATAACCGTCATGACCGAAACGGCTACAGATGATTTGGCATGTGCGTGCGTCGTTCTTATCAATCGGTTACTGCGGTATGCTCCATCAGCGTCTTTTCGCTTGCGAATTCGGAAAGAACTTTTTGGTAGGTATACCTCAATGTTGGAATGTGCCATAATTCCTTTCGTCCTCGATCAACAATCGTGCGACTGGCGCCAACCGCACTTTTTCGGATATGCTAATTCGATGGTCGACTTGCCGCGGCGCGCTCAGGAGGGAAACACTTTTTTATAACAGACCGATCGGAAGTTGCACTTCGTTAACGGCTCTTTGCGCACATTTGGGAGGGGAAAGGTCGACAATATTCAAAATAGGTTCGATTCAGTTTATTTTTATTGGAAGTATTCGATCGTCTCGTCCTAAAAGGCGGCCCTTTGCTATTTAAAATATTATTGTAGGCCGGTGCTTATGAACAGAACGCCGTAAGCATGGTGCATGTTTAGGCTCCTCTTTCCGCTGTCTCAACTTTTTTCCTGCCCATTTTCGCCAAAAGCGGCAATCGCGAGAGCAACGACGCACCCCCATGCGATGCCTTGACTCACGGGGCACGAGAAGAATCAAATCAGCCTCTGGCATCATCGCCTTCTTTTGTTTTTCCCTTGATCATCACTATTTTTGTTGCCTTTATAAAAAACTGAGCGCTTTTTGAGAGTAATTCCACTTCAAGAAGATACTTTTGAATATAGCTAGCCCTGAGGCGGGAGGGATCTTGCATAATTCAGTGATATCTATTGCGAGGTAGCCAACGCACCAACCGTCCGAAGGGACCGTGTCAAGTGGTATTTGATTGCGCAGCTCGAAATCACTTCGCGTTCAGGACACCCTCCTATCCAGCCACTGACTCAAACTAATTGGCGTTTATTTCAGATCAGCACATCTACGATCGCCTCGATTTGCTCAAGTGAGGACCATTCATTTTTTATACGCGATTCATAATTCGTACATTTGGGCCTTGTAATTTTTGCCTTTTTTCCGTACTGCTTGTTTCTACACTTTAGTAGCGGTTTCGGGTTTCCGCTACGCATACGCCTACCTTTTACCTGTGCCTTTTTAGGAAAAAGTTTTCGCTTAATCGACAATTTTCGGCGTTACGAAGTCAGTGCTTGGAGTTGCTGTCAGAAAGCGCCTTCACTGACGGTGATTCTGGTTCGTTCTCTGGCACAGAAGACGAATCAATGACGAGCAATGGAAGCGTTTGTGACCAAGACAATGAGATTTTCAAACTGCTCAACTCGGAAGATGCGAGGGAGCATCATGACGAGTTATTAGACATGTTGAAGCTCGTTGTCAGTCACCTTCCAAAGGGTGGCCCTGATTTGCTTAAAAAGGTGAAGATGGCCGCTAAGAATGGTATGTTTTGTTGTTTTTTAAATCAATCATGATGATTGTGCTTGTAATATTTAGAACCGTCACCGCGGGCAACCTTTGCTGACAGCATCGCAAAAGCGGCTTCAAAGGCGCCGCCAGCACCTACGCCACCTCCACCGTTAATAGCGAAAGCGCCTCCACCACCACCTCCGCCCCCGCCATTAGCAACAATCAAAAGTGGACCTCCACCGCCTCCACCACCGGGTTGTCCACCGAATCTGGGGAAGTCTGCCGGATCTGGACCTCCGCCACCTCCTCCATTACTTGGATTCGGCTCACCGTCGGCAGCTTCACAACCAGAAAAGCTAGCTATCCCTGATTACTTGGTTCTGCCATTGACACCTCCACCAAACAGAAAGCTAAAAAGATGCCAATGGGCCAAGATCCCTGTAAATACCATCACCGAGCAGAAGGCCAAGAATTCGATTTGGCAAAATCTGGGCCCTGCACATAATGATATGCGTGAGTCAGCTTTCCAAAGGCACAACCATACAATTAACTGTTTTCTGCAGGAGACCTGCTCGATTTGACTCAGCTTGATGACCTTTTTGAATGTTCACCAGTGCCGTCATCCATGAATCAGCATAACGGACTCGAGAGTAGTTCCACGAAAACGGTGAAACCACAGATTCTCGACAGCAAACGAAAGATGAATGTTGGGATTTTCTTGAAGCAATACAAAGATATTGATTTGCTTTTGAGTAACATTAAAGAAGGTAATGCGAGCGAAATCGAGCATGAGAAGCTGAAGGTGCTTGAAAATTTGTTGCCAAGTAGCTCTGAGGTACATTTAACTAACAGCAACCTTACAAGTTACAACAAACAATTTTTTTAAGATTCTAACAATCCAAAACTACACTGGTGACTTGAAAATACTCGAAGATGCGGAACTATTTTTCGCCAAACTTATCAAAATTCCTGATTACCAGCTTCGTATTGCGGTAATGGCTTTTACTTCTGATTTCAATGCTTTCATTATCGATGCACAAAAGCATACGGCAACTGCCCTGAAGGCTTGTGATGGTAAGAACACCTCAGATTATTTTAGTAATCACACCTGTTGCTTTAGAACTGCTAACAAGTGAATCTCTCCGTCGCATATTCTATCTTTTTCTTCATATGGGTAACTATCTCAACGTCGACAGAAAAACAGCTGGCTTTAAACTAAACACTCTGTGGAGCATTGATAATCTACGAACAACAACAAAAGATGGTCTCAGCATCTTGCATCTTGTAGCGCAACGGATGACGGAATGCAATTCGAATGTGAAAGAAGAATTGCAAACTGTCCAAGAAGCTGCCCAGATTTCATTAGAAAGCATGAAAGATGACACAAAGTCAATCATCGAAAGATTGAAAAATCTAACGTCCAGAGTCGAAGCAAAAACTGATCCATTGTTCGTCGAAATGAATGCATTTTTTAAGGTCAGTTTATTGTTTTTAGCAATCTGATATTTTAATATTGTTAAATTAATTTGATTAATCATTAATTGCAGGTCGCAAAAATCAAAGTCAACGCAATCAAATTAAAACTGGATGAAATAGAAACAAAACGCGTCAACATTGCAGCGTATTTTTGTGAAAATGAGAAAACCTTCAGACTGGAAGAATGTTTCAAGATCTTTAGTACATTCTTGACAAGATTTTACAATGCTTTGAATGACAACGAGAAGCGGGCATTGCGAGAGTTGAAGCGGCGCGAGCGGGAAGAACAAAAACTGAAAGAGAAGCAGATCGTTGATAAGGAGAATGATGAAACTGTCGAGCAGTTGAACAACGACAAGTATCCGAACTTTTTTGAATTATTTTTTGAAATTGTTTTTGCAGGCTTTATGAGTTTCTCCGTGCTACTCCGCAGTACGGTACAGCAGAACGAAGACGCTCTGTCATGTGTGTTTCGGAGGATCGTGAACGGTTGGCAACTCCACCGATTACTAGACGCAAGTTCTCGTCAGTAAAACCGTTGGAAGAGGTAAGACTAATGCAAGTATTTTTAAGTTACAATGTTTTAATTCAGAAACCAGAGCTTGAACAATTCAAACGTAACTACAAAACCAGTGATGCTAACAATTTCCCTAGCACTGAAAATTTGGAATCATTTGTCGATGAAGCTCTTAAAATCCAAAGGGTATGTTCGGTTGTGCAAAGCGGTAAACTGTTAATAATCAAATGACCGTTTCAGCGGTCATTGCGGCGTCAACCCGAACACCAGTGGACAAGTACAGAAAATAAACGAGATTCTGGTATTGATGACGCTATTTCGGTCAATGTCACATCGGAGTCTTCGAATTGTTCACCGGATATATCGCCATCAAATAGCAGCAACAACTGTCAATCCAAGTCAGACATTTCAACTTCAGATGATAACTTGAATGCAACAGACATAACTACGCCCACAAAGGCCGAAGACTTCCGCGTAAGGCCATCATTGCCATCACAGAACGCTGTGAAACGTGTATCGGTGACCGATCGACTTACTACTCGGAAACCTGTGGCATCGGAGACACCGGTCACATCGAAGCCGGTGACAAGCTCAACTCGAACAGCGACTTTGGGTAGATTGACATCGTCGCATTCTGCAGTAAAGGTGGCATCGTCGCAACCGCCTGTTCGTACTGCTGAAAAACCGATTATGAATAAAACATCTACAATTGTAACAAAACCAAGAGTTGTAGCTCCGCCGAGAACAATCGTTGGTGTCAAAAGTCTGAAGAGTTCGACAGAATCTGTCGACAAACCAGCTAGCACAAAACCATCGACTTTGGGTCGGTCCACCTTTTCGTCATCAACTGCTCGACCAACAATGCCGTCAGCAACTGCAACAACACCTACCAGACCTTCTGTTTCTTCACTGAGATCAACCAGACCACCTGTTGGTAACAGACTCGCTTCAACATCACCTCCAAAGGCAGAAACCTCCATCAAGGCTCGAAACACAGCACTCATGCGTGTACGAGCAACTCGTGAATCCGAACCAGCGCCTTCTGCACCCAAGCCTGCACCTAAACCAGCAATGCCAACTCGTCCCAGTCAAGTCCGAGCCTTAGAAAACCGTACACCTATCAGCACTCTAAAGAAATCTCCTATCAAATCGGTTACAATCACAAAAGGCGACATCAAACCAGCACCAGAAAAGGTCGCAAATCACGTAACCACATCAGTAACTTTGCCCCGTGTTGCACCCAAACCCGCAACTTTACCAACTCGACCAAGACCTCAACCTCGCCTAGCTGCTCGCAAAAGTACAGACTCCGAAAACACAAATACCGGTGATGAAAGTGCTCCACGAACACCCATTACACGTTCTTCAGCATACGCTTCGACATTTGCAAAGCCGACTCGTAGTACTTTAAGCCGTCTTGGTTCCCAAAGTAGCACAGATTCATCGGTCACATTGCCATCAAAGAATCGTCCCCTAACAGCTGCCGATCGTCGCGCTGCCCAGATGAAATCCACGGATTCGGTTAGCACTGCTTCGCGCCCTGCTTTTATCCGAACTGGATCTACCACAGAACGTCCGCGATGGCTTTGAACATTTCTATTGTCTAGCAGCAATCATGTTTATATTTACCAAGGTACACATTAATGACTTTTGCATATATACTTTGATTTCCATATATTTTATAACTCTATAAATTGCAAGTGTTAATTTTTATAAATTTTGTTAAAATAGTGTTTTAAAGCTGGTGATGAAATTTTTCATTTAGCCTTATTTAACGATTAAAACATGCAACCCATTGGATAATGGTAGCGTAGACGATTTGACATGTATATAAATACGATCTTGATGCCTCGTAAAGATGGGCCTAACATAAGACAAGTACAGTTAGTGTCCTAATATGGATTGAAAGCTCGCTGCAGTCCGATCGCACGCGCGTCATTCCATCAAGCTTTTATATTATAAACCAAACATGTTCCATTGGCTCTTCCGCATTATTTTTGGTTCCCGATTATTTTCTATGTTTTTTGGATCTACAAAAGTATATCCAATCCAACCAACCTATCCATTAAACAAATATGCATATTCATTCCAGCGCCGTCTCCGTGAACTTGCTACTCCAACAGAAGCCTATCATCTCCAACTCGCTGACATCGATCAGACCGTGCCTCTGAACCCAAAAATTTACTGTCCTGGTCCTGTTAAAACATTGTCTTGGAACGCAAAAACAAACATCCTTCTAACTAACACTCATAAGAAAATTGAAGCAGATTTGATGACTCTGCATAAAATCACGGATCGCCTTGTAGTCATTCATGCTAGTTCAAACGTATTTAAACATATATTCCACCAAAAATGCTTTTTACCGCCGCGATTGTTAGATGTGTGGTGTGCAACTATTGACGACACATTTCTGACAGACTACGCCAACGTCTTTAGTCATTTTAAAGACAAGGGACACAGAGTTGTTATTAACAATTCTCAAATGGCATTGTCTAAAAACTTCTTTGACCAAATTGATGCTGTTTCATTAGAAGCCATTGATTTTCGAAATTGTAAAAACTTCGATTGGATATCGCATATCGTAAACTGTAAAAAGTGCGATTTATTGAGTATCGGATTAATTGGCTTCATAAAAGACGTGTTCTGGAATGTCAATACTAAAAATTTTTATGAAATGTTTAATTCTGGAAAGTGTCCCAATTTGAAAGTGTCTATTCAATGTCTTACTGAAACCTGGGAGGATATTGAAGAAACTGTAATGTCAGTTCTGGGTGATAACGTTACTGAGCTCGCATATGATGAAGAGTACTACTACAACGTGGAGATTATTACAAAAAATAAATTCAAATATTTTCGCTATATTGTATACAAAAACTAACCAAAACGTCAAGTTCGGACAACACTGGTTAGCGTCCCGCTTTTATTTGAACTTAATTTACCACAGACTGTCGGCAATGACTTTGAATATTTTATCATTTAGCAGCAGTCATGTTTGTATCTACCGAAATACTCATTAATGACTTTTACACATATACTCAAATTTCCATATATTTCGTAATTTTATAAACTGCAAATGTAAACTTTTTTTAATTTTGTTAGTGTTTTGAATTCCCTAACAGCACCAGAAGCCAAATAAAGAACTCAATAAGTTCTCAACTAAAGCTTACCATAAATTGTCTTGATTTATTTAGCATCATGGATACCATTCTTTAGAACAAAGGCGAGAGTGAAAAGATTTATGTAACACATTTGCGGATAATTCATGCGCCTTCGTCAGCAAGGTCATATCCTCTCGCTCGTTCGGGGGGAAATTGCTAGTTCGATAACGCCGTTCTCTGTAGATTGCCCGGGGCTAGGATGGTGGGCTATGTTCTATAATCAATCAAGTTTAAATGAAAAACAAAAGAAACCGTTTATCACATACCGGTCCAATGCCGTAAGTGGCAGCTACAAAATCTCCGGGCATATACGGTGACCATCTCCTCGTGTCGGTGGGCTCTTCCGGATGGATAGTTTCGATCTCGGCCGGAATCGAAATCGAGCTTGGAGGAGCGTCTGGAAAAGCTTTTTATAGGCGGGGTCTTCTTCCAAAAAGAGACAAAGTGCAGGAGAAAAAGGAAGGACAACTCATTACCGTTGTGGAGTGTCGCGCTGCTTTGGGAGTGGATGTCGACAGGCTTGGACTGACCTTGTTCAATGTCCATTGGCAACTTCGACTCTTGAAGCGCTGAGCCGTGGACCACTAGGGACCTCGTCAAAGGAGAAGGCATCCGTCGAGGTGCGGCTGAAAATGTTTCGCATAGCAAAAAGTCTAATTGCCAATATCCAGGGAGCGACGACCCGTTTTGCTGATCCCAACGTCTTGCCATCGTCATTTTCTTTGACTAATATGCGCTCTTTTACAGCCCAAAACGCCGGCTGCAACCATCTTTTCTCCGCCTTTCACAAAACACCGTGGTATGATTTCAGTGGCCTTGGTCTTGACTGACCCCCCTTCAAATTTTGTATACATCTTCCCCAAGCATATTGAAGTTAGTCTACACACGTTGCTTGTTAGCACTTCCATAAACAGTACCAACTGTTGGCACGCAGACAATGTCAATGTCTACGTGTTACGGAAGCGCAGCGATGGAAAAGTTAATCGAGTCTCCTTTGCGGACATGCGAGCCCACTTGTACCCATGCACCATACATCTTACTGACACTTTATTCGAAAATTGGCTGGGAGCCGCGATGAATCTGCCAAACTTTATTTTTACCTAGCCGTGATTTATGTTGTTTCCATAGTACGTGTTCCTGAATGCATATTTACTTAAAGGGTGTGCATGTGAAGGGCTACTATCAGTAACGGCGCCCCAAGAGCTTGAATTCATCAGCATACTTAGTAACTTATCCCTCTTCGGGTACGATGTCTCCCAACATGTGCCAAAACAACTATTAAAGTAATTAGATCCCCATTAAATATGATACTATGAATTTGGTATTGGGAAAACAACAAAAATAACGTCCAATTCGTACTTTCTGGAGTTTCTAAATGTGAAATGTAAACTGTCATGATGGACATATTAGATAATAGGTTTAAAACAAAACGATTAAACTTTTTCTATCAAAACGACAATCTGTCTTTTCATTTGTTCCATCGTTCTGAAAACAGCTTTCCAAAAATATGATAATGACATTTTTTGTCAAAAAAATATGTACATCTTTCCATCTTCAGTCTTCGGTTTTTGTATTAAGTAAAAGAAAAACTTGCATCTTAATCCAAAACCTGTAGCAGTAGTGGTCAGCATAGTTAGCCGTTGTGAGTCGCATTAGCGTATTATTACATTGCGGGTGGCCCCAACCTAATTGAGATCTGATTTCTTCGTCTTGTGGCTTTCTTTCCTCCCACTACCAGAAAGTACTTTCTTTACTATTTTAGTTAGTGATGTTGCGCCCATCTTATGTTAGCATCGCGACTACATACACATAAATAATTTGTATTCTTTTAAAAGAAAAAAAGTAAAGTAAAACTTAATTGTTTTCGAACTTTTTTGAAGCTAATTAGCTACATGCACTCTTATGCGGATATGGTCTACCCGTCTTTGTGGGCTTCCAAAACAAAATTTTGAGGGTTAACTTAAAGGAGTTCTAATTTTTTGGTATTTTTTGCGTGTGATTTCTTGGACTTTTGTTTTTATTTTTATCGTTATTGATAATGGTTGACGTAAAGACGCTTTGTTTGATGGACATTGGTGTGAAATTTTTTGAGAGTGATCTTTTAGGTGCATCACCAAACACACCCATCGGGTTTGACTTTCTTCACTTATCAACCATTGAAATTGTGAATTAAAAAAGTGAATACCTACCTGTGTATCGGTGTTGACTGTGTTGCCGTTTCGGAACAGAGTGCCTTTGCCGTTTCCTCACTACCAGCCTTGTGGTTGACGCATTCTTTGATTCTGGGCGATCTGCTTCGAGATCCTGCTCACTATAATACCAACCCATCATGAATGGTAAAAATGCCTGAGTAATCCAAAACAAAACACCGCATGGAATATTGGACCCATCACGAGCGACTGTACCGCTCACGACACGTTAAGAAGGCGCAAGGAGTGAGTTCACATTTTAAATGGTAATTTTTTCTATACTTTCGCTTTTTGTGGCCTTTACTATAATGTTAAACTTGTACTTACATTGCCCGGTGCGGCCCCGGAGAGCTTTGTGTTACGACAATATTTGGAACCGGTGTTTTTTTGACTTCAACTTCGTAGGGTTCACTAAATGTAGGCACTTCCTTGGTTTGATAGACAGTAATCGGTCTCCCGCACGTATTGTAGTAGCAAAATAAACAGCACCAGCCGAGAACTATAAGTAGAATCCCACTTCCCACAATTACACCTAAAATGTACATCAGTTCTTACAAACTTTTGTCTGATAATATTTGCCATACCTACTAGCCACCAACGGAAGAACTTATTTGTCTCAATTTGATGTTGACCTGAATTAAAATGTATCTTATTGTATGCCATCAACTTGTTTGTTTGTTCGATTCGATTCCACCAACCTATTATATTAATCACCGGAAGTTGTAAAGCTGCTGATATGTGGGAGTACGTCATAAGCGATATATCTTTTGCGACAACATCCGATGGCACTAGTTGGTCATCAAAAGTCGTCACAAATGAGAGTTTTGTCAAACCCCCATCTAGTCGTGTGCCCAGCACCTGAAAGCCGAAAAGTGATCGTATCGTTTTGGTGCACTTTATGTTACACGCCCCATCATGTCATGTTTTTCGTGTCCCAAATATGCTTTTGAGTGCGCATTGCACGAGAGACATTAAAGGAGCTCGTTTTCTCAAGAGGATAGTCGCAACCCCCGCTTTCTTCATCATTTGCCATGTTCACTTCGAGGCTAAAAGTATGTAAAAACTAGGCATCGACATGGACCATATGCATTTGCCCATTTGAAGCCAAATTCCCGATTCAAAAACAAAGCATTTGATCAATTTCCGCCGAATTGGGACATGCTGACAGCATCGGTTGACGCATTTTTTTGATGTCTGGATTCCTTCCGTCTGTGTTTGTTTGTTTGTCAAGCCATGCCAATGCCAACCACCGCAAGCAAATGCAGGACCACCATCCCTGACACCGAGAAGGTCGTTGTCTTTTATGGCGACCGCCTGCGGCACCACGACCGCGGGCGCAGTCTCGAGTCATCCCCGGGCTTGAAAAAAAAGACAAAAAAGGAAGAAAGGAAGAGACGCACTTGGCCAAGGCGTTGTTACTGGCACGCCTTATTCGTGCCGCTGTCTTCATTTTTTTCTCGCGTTCCCTTTGGGCAGCATATTTTTTCCATCCGTCTGGAGCGATAACAAGTCTGGTTGTACATAGCATCAAAATGATCCCATACCCACATTAAAGATGCAACATCTTGGAGAGAAAAGTTACAAACCTTTGTCTTAATATTTTGTACAGTGCTGTTAGGCTCGAAGTTCAGAGCACCCTGGGTATTTTGACGTAGATGAGCTCGTGTTGATTGAACGAAGGCGGCACCCAATACACCCTCCAACCGGCGTTCGATGGTAGGCCAGTCATCCCTGGGGATCTGTTCTACTGCAATGTCTGAAATCGATGTTAGCCTTTTTTCTTGAAATGAATCCACTTACACCCCAAATATATGCAAACTCTTCGTATGTCTTGCCCTATCCCTACCCGATTTGACTTGATCGTCTATTTAACCTATTTTCCCGACCAATAAGATCACGAGAATCCAATAACTATTAAACTTCCCCTCCCATGGCCATAAAGAATATTATCTATTCGGATCCAAGGTAAATGCGCCTGAATGAGTTCCATGCCGGACTGCAAGTGCAGCATCAGGACATTGTTCTCAAGCCAGCGTGGGTCGGTTCGGTGCCAAAAAGTGTCCTACTCGAAATGACGCAAGTTCATGCCCTCGCAATGCTCGCTAGTATCATGTTTCTCCATTTTGTGTGAGCATGCTTCCCGAAACTTGGTCTTTCGTTGGCACCGACCGTTGCCAAATTTGATGCCGTTCATTCATGTTCGCTCATGTCACGACGTTATTGTCATTGTCACCAAACTACTCCTTTTTGGGTTTTTTGGCAAAATAATAGCCTGCCTTCTTTCCCTCGTCTTAGAGTATAGCATGTGTTGAAAAGAAAAAGAAAAAAAATGTTTTGCTTTTGGGGTTAGTACTTGTGCCTTTGTTCTAGTGGCCTCAAGACTTTTTAAATAGGCCCTCCTGTCAAAAACCACAATTACAACAGCAACGAAAAGTAATAGCAAACGTCATCTTGAGAAAGGGTTATCTTCTGTTCCCAGAAATGAGACAACTCTTCGCGCATGCTACCCTATCGGGCTATAAATGCATATTTCAATTAATGCAATGCTGCAGCAAAGGCTACTCACCAACTTCGGCAATGTATTCACTGCTGTAGCTGCCAAATGTGGCATCTGTCGAGTAGGCAGTCTCGTAAGGCACATTTGGTAGAGAAGTTCCATTTTGTAGGGTGTCATTTAAAAACGTTGTTTCTAAAAAGTGTCTTAAGTGAGTTTTATGCCCGATTCGGGGTATAAGAGTTCAGTTTTGCAGCATTGTAATTGATACTACGTTTGCTTTCACACGCGCAATCCTTCCGGTTTCAGTCTGCTCGAATTTCGTTTACTTTTTTGTACTGGGCTCTGTGAGTTTCTACATGCTATTTGAGGGATACATGCTCTCCGTAAAAGATATGTCTGATACAAAACGCTGTAAATGACATGTCCGACAGGCTTGTCTGCAGGAAGTCCATCCGAACGCTTTGGCCTGTTATGAATTTGTTATAGCGGGTTTTGTAGTAACTAACATAAGATAGAAAGTAACTTTTACAAAATTAATGCTAGTTGACTTCGTTTTGATCTGTGGATCATCATTAGTCGAACTTGGATCACTTACTAGGTCAATATGAGATCAAGTTTATCGTAAGTATGGCGCTGTGTGTTTAGTCAGTATAAAAGATCACAATTTTTGTCGGTTTTTCCAATTACTGACCGTTGCCGGACATGATTTGCAATTAATTTTACCGATATTGGCAATTTTGTTTTGGCTAAAACACGTTTATGGCCCAATTTCAACGTTATTTCAAAAAATCCCCTCCAAAGCATGCAACTGTCAGTAAAAGCTTTTTTCCAACACTCTTCGATTTGCGAAACTTGCACGGTTCTGTGTATTCTAGGTGTCATTAAGCTATAGAGTAAAAATTTGGAGCCTATCCACTTCTCTGGGAATCTTCCCATTTCGCGTTGATATCAGAGGTATTTGTGTATTAGCAGTTGTGTGTGGGGGTGCTGTGCCCCAATGCGTGTCCGAAAGAAGCGGATCTTCGAACCGACTTATCTACCGCTACTACTAGTAAGTCTAAATTTTGTTACCACAAATTTTACACAAAGTATCCTATGTAGGCTCAAGATTGCGAAAATTAATATAGACACCCATATAGATAGATTGGAATTGAGGATTTTGTCCGGTTTGAGCGAACAGATAATAATGACAACACGTCAGTAGAAAGCTTTTTGTACGAACATCAGAAAAGCTAAAAATAAAAACTTACCCATATATTCATTAGTAATTGCGCTTGTGCAAATAATGATGGTAAACAAAAACAATAATATTGGCTGACATGTAGAGGTAGTAGTCTGTAGACATTTTGTTGACATTGATTTAGTTTAAATTATTAATAGCTGAAAAAAGTTGGAAATTAAAAATTCACTGAAATTGTTAGCACGTTTAACTCGCTAAGTTTGGGTTAAAAATAGTTATGAATTTACAATGGACGCAATTAAAAGTGCGACGAGCAGTCTTATTTAGTATTCAATTTTCACCTTCTCATGAGTTAAACCTTTTTTGCAAAGCTGAATATATTATGTAGCACAATTAGTGAAACTCGGCCAAAGGATAGGGATTTTGTACTAGGCGACGATTTTTTTGTTTAGAAAAAAGTCAGCAATTAGAGACAATTATAAAGAGTTAATTAGAAATTGTTTAAACGCTTTTTGTTGTGGTAGTTAGTAAAAGGAAAGTACAAAGTTGAGGAACCCTTCAAGGGTTAACTAATGTCATAGAATTACCAAATCCAAGATACGTGTCATGCACGCTGGAAGGGCCCGTCACCCACTACTATGTATGGCAGCTGGTCCGGCGAAGGTGGGCCCTCAGGACTTTCGTTCATGCCAGCCACGAAGAGCACTATCTCAGGACACTTTTGCTTTGGTGGATTGCGCGACACCACCAAACTCACCAGTTTTGAGCACCATGACAACGAGGGGCAAATGATTCGGGAGCACAGCGCAGCAAGGGAATGTAGGAAAAGTGTAAAAGCAAGTCGTCGCCGTAGGCACATAAAAAACGGACCAGGATGCGAGGGAACTTTTTGCCCATTTTCACCCGTCTTTTTAACACAACCTTTACAGCAAAACTACCCCTTGTAACTGGGATTTTGTCATGCTTTGTTTCTTTGCCGATTTCCACCTTTTGTGTGTTCCGTGCCGTAGGTAGACAACACGCAATGGGCCCATTGTGCACCAACGTCAGTGCCTTTTTATCCACTTATTGCTGCCTTTCGCACTATTTTTTCCCAGTTGAAGGCTGCCAGGCTTTCCTTTGACATTAATAAAACCAAATCCCATGAGAATCGCAACACTTACTTACCTTTTAAAAACGTCCCTACCTTTTGCAATCAATAGTTAAGCTAAATCACGTCCGGTTGAAAGACCACTTGCCTCAGAACACAATAAGATGAGTCTTTTTCTTTTCCCGTAGATAATCTTACTAAATTTGCTTCAAAATGTCCCCTGAATAACTTCAATGGTTAGATTTTCACCTTGTTGTCTTCGGGGGCGGTTGACTATATGCCTATATGCCACGCTAAGCATTGACAGAAGTTCACTTGTGCCAAATTCAATTTCTTGTTTACTTTGGTGCGCTCTAAATCACATCAGCGCGAGACATGTGCAATTGCGGCCACTTGCCTTATGACATTACGTTTCATATACTTTGTCGACTGTTGTTGCAATTCTCCCATTTTCACGACTTTGACAAAAATTTCCATCCTCAATGTCGCTATTTGGCACTGCTAACTTTTGAAAAATTGTTAGCATAGGTAGTTGTTGTAGTTGCTTGTATACTAGTATTTACAATTTTATAGTTTAATATTACTGCTTATTACAACGCCTTCAATTCAGCTTAAATATATAGTTAGCATTTATGACGCAAAAAATTTGTTTACAATTTCTTGCGGTTAACTTTTTCTAATTTGCTTTTGCATCAAAAGAGTCGTATTGCCTGACGCTTTACAAACTAACAGTAATTATAAATGCGTAAATTGTTCAATTAAAAACAAATTTTTTGTTTTACTAATTGACGTTACGATTTTAAAACATGTAAATAAGCAAATTTATCCATAGATTAGTTAGATGTAAAGTGGCGTTTTCAATTAGTTTATGATTATTCCCTCAATTAAACTTTTTAGAAAACTGATATCTTGGCATTTGATTTACTTTTTTGTGCCTATTTCCCATTTCCTCGGGCGAGCGAAGCCCTGTCTTATCCTTTAGAATCGATTTAGGTAGTCTTCACCGGCCGAAACTACAAGGTGGCCGCTTAACATCATCACCTAGTCGTAGTTGTTATTATTTTTCTTCTGAAATTACTAAACCGGCAGTAATTTAGCTTCCGGTTTTATATTCATACTTCGGCCGAGCTTTTCTCGCAAATAATTGAGTTAACGCTTAAATGATTACAGAATTTAATGCTTCGTTTGGCTTCTTTTTACTTGTGTTACTTTGAAAGAACAGAATTTTTTTGTTTCTTTTGACATATTTTTAATTTTATTATACTTTTTCGGGAAGTAGTTGTTAAAGTGAGTATTGTGTAACAAAAAGGTTCAGTTGGGGGCACTTTTAATGGTTATTTTGAGTGTTTATAGAACGAGGAAGAAGCTTGTTTTGGACGTGCGCTTAGGTTAGATTTGTTGTTTTGATTCGAGAAAGTTAACTTTTTAAATGGCCGTAAGTGAAGAAAGTTGAATATTCCAAACGATACCACTACCATTAGCAGCTATCTTTCTCAGAGAAGCCTCCAGGGGTGCTTTACATTGCTTGGAGGAAGGGACAGAACCCTTCTCTTGTCGCGGTGCTCTCTTTAGTCCTGTGCTTTCTCATGCAAGCATAGATGGACAGACGACGCTCGTCCTCCAATAGTAGTGTCGTTTGCCCTCTTTTCCATGGCGGCTCTACCATTGCCGCAGGCGAGCAACAATTTTTTGGTCATTTTGCACCACCGGGCTGTAGCATCGCGACCGACATGCAACTCTGAAACAGAAACACGGCATTTTTGTCCCGACTCTGCGACTTGTTGTCTATAATCACTTTTCCACTTAACTTTTGCCTTGTTTTCGCTTTTTAAGGACGCTTTTTTGCGTAATTATCATTCACAGATCTAAAAACGAATGCACAAATGTGGCTCCCATCACACAACTTTTTTGTTAATACACATGTTGCATTTGGTAGTTGGAGCTTAATTCCCCCGAGGGGAAAAGAGTGTTCTACGTCGGTCAGACAGTTGCTTCATCGGATGGATGACCCCGAGACAGGCCTGTCTCAATTGCTACATACATTTCTACCGGCTATTTATTGAACAATAGGAACAGCTCTAACATTTTTTTGGTGCGCTTGGCACTTGTCTTTGTCATTTGACCATTATCGTGTGCCAATTTGTCAAAATAACGCGTCTGTAAGCCGTCAAGTGCTTTTTCCGCCTAAGACAAGAAAATTGCGGCTTGCTGTCATCAAACCAATATGTGGTTATCGCTGATTTGGCAATGCTGACAGCGGAAAGCTTTAAAGCTTGATGGTGCCATTTCTGAAATGTGTTTCCATATGTCAGTCTTGGACACCCCGTTGAAAGCATGTCCATTTTTCTTCTTCTAAAAAATAAAACGTTTTACGCGAATACCGCACCGGGCTTACTTCTTACGAGTGTACGATACACGTTAGCATTCTTTTTATTAGTTATTAATGTTCTTTTTTAATGTTAAGTCGGTTATGTATCGTTTCATTGGCACTGTGCCCTAAAATGCGATTATTACGCGCGTCTAGCTCTCCCAGGGTACCAGACAAATACTATTTGGGTACATGCATTTTCCTTTTGTTTGCAAGTTGGGTTGCAAATAGTAGAAAATGTTGCTAACAGGCTACAAAGTGATGGTTTCCGCGTTTGCCAGCTCGAAGAAGGTTGCCTGACAGGTGTTCTTTCCGAAAAACGCCTTCCCGAAGCCCACAACCTTCTGCTTTGTCCTACTTTCCCAACGGAAGCCTCGGCTCCCACAACTTGACGTCGGTTTCTCTCTGTATGCCTGAAGGCGCCGTGCCTATTAGCACCCTCCAACGTATCCAATTTCTACCTTCGACCGCTCAAGTGTCGTCATGATGCCAGTGCCACGAATGAATCGTGGAAAGCCGGCGTGGAGGAGGGCTCTCAATTTGCGCTCCATCTTGACTTCGAGTGACTCTGCGAAATGCCAAAAACGCTAGACAATCCAAATATGTGTCCCCAAGAACCATTTTTCCTCCTTCATACCCATGCCTTCTGTCATCTCGAACTCAATTGGTCTCAAATTTTGTATAGCACTCCCTTTTTATCTGCACATATTTTCATAATCTCGGGTCAACTAACTAGTTTGGTGTATTTACAGAACGACAATTAGTCGTATAGGCATCAGACTAAACGCTCGGTGATAGGTTTTTATAAGTTTTCCCAGAATTTTTAACTTCTAAAAACATCAGATGAAACCAGAATTTATCTAGTTTTATTTATTCTTTTAATAGACACTTTTCGAACGTTGAATTTCCAAGTATTTACTTTTTGTCAAAAGGATGAAGTCAATATTCGCTGTCTGAAGGCGCCTAACATTTTTCGGCACTGCATTGTGTATGTGGCATGTCAAGCCTGAACATTCTTCTCCCAACTTAATATGTGAGGACTATTGTTGAATTCGAAGGGTGGTCGACCTTGGTACGTGATGTCAGTCAGTTGTTTCCGTGTATTCGAACAGAAAAAATCAGGAAATAAGTTACGTTTGATCCGGGACCTTGTCATGATGTTGCTCCTGGACCCGGCTGTTCAATTTAAGAATTGTTCCTGTTATCTGACAACAACACCGAGACATTCATCTTGTCGTGAGCGGCCTGATCATTCCTCGTCTAGGCTATCTATTCATCGTCGGCCTTTGCCCCTTAGTGTGTCATTGTTCTGTTTTGAATCCGTCGGGAAAGATGCGCGCAACTGTTCCTTGTCATTTGCGACATTTTTGTGCCAGTACTGGCTGGCCCGTGCAAATATTGGCTCCCATACCTGCTTTTTGCGGCCCCGACGACAAAATAGATTGCCTTGCCTCAGGGCCAACCGAGCTTTTCTTCCCTATTGACCGATCGACACGCGCCGTCGCCACAGGGCCTATTTTCGAAATGATTTTTGCCGACTCACCCACCGTGTCCAACAACTTAGTTAACTCGAGTCATCGTGTTCCACCGATCCGATCCGGCTGATGGCCAGTTGCACCTACCTGCATGATTGTTTTGCAAAAAAACTTTCTCGGTCAGTCACGCTTTTGCCCTCAACGACCAGAATGCCGTTATTGATATCGCCTTTCTCAATATTTTCCACTTTCCTCTCATCTTCCCCTCCACTTACTTGACTTCGAGCTCAGTAACTTGAAATACGATCGCTCGTTGACGCGAATCCAGAGTGCCACATCGGGTCTATGCCCTTGAGCGACCATCCATCTCATCACCTCCAGAACGCTTGCTTCCCCTTGCTTTTAGGGCGTGGTGCTTATGAATAGCCTTTCCCCCCTCTGCGTCGGAAGTTTCCACTTCAGACTCATGCATTTTACTTCGTGTGCCTGAAAAACTCTCTGTGACCTTTGACAGATCTGTAACTATTTCTGAGCGTTGCTTTCTTGTCAACCCCGAATAAATCCACTTTGCTTCAACTTTGCTTGCGCTTACATCCAAGGTTGTCGTTTTCACTTTTTGCCGTCGCATAGCTTATTAGCATTATTATATCATGGTCAGCGGCGTAAAGAAAAAAGGACCTGAAGAGTTAGTGCGTGTATGCTTGAAGCCACTTTCGTGCAGGAAGTTACTACGTGAATTTATGAATAGTGGTGTCGTCGACAAGTGGTAGAAAGCTCATTTAGAACGCACTCAGAAATACTAAGGTTTCTACGAACGATGAGAATGGTCGTCAAAGTTTAGTTTCGCCCACTGTTTTAGTTACTGTATTTCTTCAACTTACAGTTTGGCGAGTTGACGGTTTTCCTAACTTTCAGACCCATAGTTTCAGTGGTGATCTTTTTATAGCCCTTATTACAATGTTTCATGTCTACTGCGTCATCGTTAGAATTGAATAGTCTGTATAGTGCCCAAGACGGCAAAACATTCCGTCTCCGGCCACCAATTTACACGCTTGATTGGATCCAGCCAAGTTCCCCTTGTATCCTACAAGATAGCATTATTTCAATGCTTTCCATTATAATGTTTCAGTTTAAAAGTTAGTGCGAGGCTTACTTTTTTCTATTTTCATGCTTCACTACTTTAGTCTGTCAACCTGTCATGCCACAAGTTCAGCCGTTTTCCACGGAAAAACCTTCAAGCGTTTGAAACATAAAAAAAGTAGAAAATGAATACACTAGTTCTCTTTTGGCGTGCCTTGGTATTGTCTTTTGATACATTTAAAGCGATAGAAAGAAAGAAACTTGTCCTCACGCGATGGTCTAGAAGTGGAGGGTTTGTTACACTTGGCCGAAGTCATCCGCGGCATCAGCTCCGCTCTGCTGAGAGATTTATATTGGATGGAGTAACGAACTCAGCAGGAGGGGTGAAAAATTTATGAAGTTGTCTCGAGAAAGTGAAGCTGGCTTTAGTCTCCCGCGAAAACATTCGACAAACGACTATCCGAACCGTACTGACACGCACATGACTGCTTAGAAGGTGTGAGGAGGGTTAAGGGTCATCGAATAGAGGAAGAACGTCGTCAAACGGCACAGTTAGCGACATTTGATAGCAGTGATGGCATGTTGTTGTTAATAGTTAGACGCTTTTGTTTCTATTTTATCCATCTTCGACGACGCAGCTTCAGAAATCACCAAATTGATCCGGTAAAGGTGATATGAACAACGCAACCATTGTGAGATTGCTGAGATTGGTAGGCGTTTCGACATTATTTCACTTCACTTTCATCACGTCAAATGGTAATTCTCATGCTTTTTGCATTCGAAAGTTTCTATAGAATGCGCTTGGGCTTACTTCATTATTTTTCGGCGGCGTCATTTGATCGAAACAAATTTCCGGCCACGTAGTCAGTCTGAAACCAACCCATTACTCTTGGACGGCATGCATAGTTTTTCCATTTTAACCCCAACGATACTGATCACTGTCAGCATTTCTTTAGTTGCTTTCCTTCGCCGTCCAATATACCCCTTGTTTGTGCATCTTTTTACCCGTATTCGTCAGAATTGAGTTAATTAACAACCACTCCAGAGGGACGTACAACTTTAGGACCTACTCATTTTGGTAGACAAAGAAAAACTTATTTGCCTCACCGATTGGAGATGGTTTGGACTACTTGGATTACGGTTTTTAACAAATTCATTAAACTTAATTTAGTTTAATTTTGTTAGGGACGTCATTTGACAGTATTGCCGAAAAGGACATGGACTGCCATTTTTGACAGATAGCAACGTTGAAATAGCTAGACAGACAGGCTGATAAGTGTAATCACCAAAAGCGTCAGTAGTTGAAACCCATTGAACTTTGACAAGCACTTTTTTAAATAGTATCATCGCCCATTTTGAAACACTTTGGTTTCCACCATTCCAGCCGTTCTTCCGGCCAAGAGTTGAGACGAACGAAAAACTTAGGAAGTGAGTTGAATAATTGAATTGTGCGATTCCAAGCGTACCGAGAAGCTGGAATGAGTGAAAGTGAAAGTGAGTGATTCACTCCGTGTATTACATTTCACGTTCCTCCTCGGAATGTTGTCATCCCGAAAGTTTTATACATAGTACCGTTGTCGGTTTCAAACCGCTTCACATAAACCATTCGCGTGATGTCGTTTCCGAAAGTTCCTTCGATACGGTTATTTTTTGAATTGCGTGGTAAGCAAGCGGACGTAGGAACGTTTTAATAATAGTACACGCCTATTACGCTGTTTTTAGATTAAAACAAAGCGGCGAATAGAGCATGACTCCCCAGTTGTGTAGGAGCTGCATAAATAATTAAGTAGTAACTTTGATGTTGCCATCCCACCCCCAGACGAATGGGCTTTTTCTAAAGTTAAAAGTGCCAAACCCCGAATCACCGTCACATGTTTCTTTCCTCTATCCGGTTCCGTCACAACAACAATGCAGCGTCAAGCTCCATTGCGCTAAGACAGCAGACGCCATTAGGGTTGGGGTCGTCGTTGTCCATGCTCTCCAGGAGCCTATATCATTGTTTCGTCTACCAATTGTGCGGGGCATTCTTGTCGACATTTCCGTCGAGATTGTCCTCTGAGGCGAAGAACCCCGCTTCGCTTGCGAAACTCAACCCTCAAGAAGCAGGACCTCCCGGAGTCGAGCGTGTATGGTGTGTTCGTCAATTTGCAACACCATCATCCTCGCGAAGTCTAAACGCTCGCCGCTCTCGACGCCGACCACTGATTTCTGCGCCGCAGGATGCTGGTTAGCTCCGACACAAAACGAGCTAATGTCGCACCATACGTATCACGGAGGATGCGGAGCTTGCTTCATGGGAGGATGAATGTAAAATGTCGTCAAGTATGTAGTGCCCTAAAGCTATCCCTTGCTCGGGGGTGCGTTCCCGTGCCGCTGCCGTCACCACCCTCGCCGATGAGACTTGTTTTTAGCTGCTTCGGCGTTTTTGTTGAGGCGAGATGTCGCGCACACTTCGACATCTCGCTGGTCATTGCATACTTCGCTTTGCATAGGGCACACTTTTTATGGTTCTTCTTTACGCCTTTAGTGGCATGTATTTAAAATATTTAGTCTTTTTTACATGGGTCTGCCATTTTTGATCAGTTTTTCCCTCCTTACCTATTTGCAGCGAATTTTAAAATACATTCAAATAGCTTTACTTCACGGGCTTTAATTCAATGTTTTCAACAAACACACGGGCCTATCACTAGCAGAAGTTGTTATCCACTCGCCAATGCTTCTCTTCCAAGTCATAACACATTTTCTTCCTGCGGCCACCCAGTTTTCCTGAAACCGCACCCAGATCCCTAAACTATTTTTTTATTCCTACAAGCCACATCGAATGATACATAGATACCTCAGAATTATAGAAGTGTCGATGCCGTCCTGTCGGGCCGTTTTTTTAGTTGTCTAGTAGGGAGGCGCTCGTGGTTGACTAACTGGCATAACTGGCACAAATTTAATAATAAGACGCTTGATGAGTTTTCCAAGGGTGACTGCGGGCGTTTGCGACAATGGGCTTCCCGCTTCTTCGTTCAACGAGTTCTCCGTGGTACCATCGTTAGGATGGCGACGGAGCGGAGTCGCCGACATCGGCAGCCCTAACACCCCAATGGCCATCTTGATTGCCTTTTGCTTTCTTTCGTCTTGAGTTAAAGCAGTTTGCCCAATTGCTTCACACTTTTGCTACACATGAAGTTGTACTGGTTTGCTTTGTGAGCACTTATGCGACAAAGCAAAACGTGGACATTGAATTAAGCGATGAAAATACGAGTATTTTTAGTTCAAATCTTATCAATATTTAAACCATTCAGCTGTCAAGTTATATTTAAAGGTTACTATATTCAAAAGTTATTGATGGAAAGTTTCCCAGTCGGGCGGGCCCGTATTTACTAAATAAGACGTATAAATGTTAATCCACTCAATTTTATGTATAGTTGTCCACTTAACAAGTGTTTTTTATTGGTCGTGTTGACGAGGGTAGCCAAAGTTTAAATCAAAATAAGGTAATCGCATCATAAAGATACGGTTTTTCCTTCAACGTTGAAGTTAAAGGAAATAGATTGTCTGTGCCGGGCAAATACTTCCTCGTGATATTGTCAATTCAATTTTCGCTACTGTCCTGCTGCGTTTTGATTCCAATTTACAGTTATAATGTGATCATGTTTGCAGCATACTAATTTAAAGAAATGCGACAGGCTCAATCACGTCTCGCGATTTCCGGTGCATCCCAGTGCCGCTCAGCACGAGACTAAGTTTTCCAAGACCTACCTCAACAAAGACAAAAAGGTCAGTTTAACTTTCGGGGAATACATTCTATGAAACTTACCCTGAGGCAGATTACCCGTGAAGGAGGGCCAAGTTTGGCTCGTGAGTCGTACCATTCATCTTTGAAAGTGCCGCCTGGAGCAGCGCCCGCCCAAAAAGGAGGACAAAGTCGAACGAACCTTATGCCTAGACAAGAGTGAATGTCTCAAGTCAAGTGTCAAACACGTTCTTTTCGATTCGGTGCACCGCAAACAAGACTTGCAGACCAACGCCATCGGCATCGTCAAAGAGTCATATGTATATGGCACTTGCAACATTATTTTTCGATCGCTAGCAAAGCTTTTTCGTGTACGCGTTAACCAATCTAAAGTGGAAGTAGCCACAGGCATTTGCAATGAGAATGAGACCTGTGAAGGAAAGTGGCCATTCAGGAACTGTGTTGTCGGAAACGACGGGTACCACCCTTGCGGAAGCAACTTTTGCCGAGATTAGACGTCGTCCAAGTTAGAAGAGTCCGTTGCCAATCTCAAGTTTTGTGCCTTTTTGTCGTCGCTCCTCCTGCGTAGTAGCTCCTGAAGACCGACCGCCAAGGGGCTTTACTTAAATTCAATTACTTTTTTCTGAGTCCCCTAGTTTTGCTTTAAAAAAACCGCCGCGCAATAGCATCTGAGTCGCCTGTCAGGGTGACAGAAGTCAGTTTTCATTTTTGTGCTACCCTTATAGCCGCCAAAAGTAAATGCACCGCATCGTCGATTCAAAAATGCTCAAAGTATGTGCGACTCTCGCTACGCATCGAAGAAGCTTCAAGGCATCGAGGAGCAACTTCGTCTTTACCAGCTGGCCTAATTGTTCCATACTCGCTTGAATCGCTTTTCGAAGCTTCGTGCACGACGTCAATTGCGCAAGTGTAGATAGGATATCCACAGACGCCATGGCGAGAAAATCGTTGTCTCACTATAAGGCGGCAAATTATTTATGAGTAGAAAACGAAGAAAAAAACAGTCTTTGAGAAGCGAAAGAGCGAGTGATGCCGTCCTCCGTTAAAGGTTGGTCCTTCACTTTCGCCGGGACAGTCTGTTAGGCGGTCGTCACGGCTGGCAGTTAGCCACGGCAGCGAAGCACCAACCTGGACACAGATGTTTCATCTCGATATACCAATAACTGCAACAGCTTAGCCATAAAATTTCCATAAACTAAGACGTTTTAACGGCTTCCCCACTGAAATGCGTGATTTTATTCAGCGATCTTCTTCTTATTTTATTTTTTCTTGATTTTTATTAAGTCAAGTAGCTATTATCCTTATACTTTACCCAAGCCGTTCATGCCAGCAAACTTCGACTTCTTATTTATTTTTCTTTCAAACTAAGCTAATCATGCCCGTCGGTTGGCAACGCGCGTTTCTGCGGGATACATACTTGCAGATGCATTTTTTGAAGCCTTCTTCAGGGCCATATTTCATGTATCCTTTGATTAGCATGTTCCACTACCGACATGCGGGGGCATCTGTTACTAACAAAAAAACCATTATATACCAAAATATTTCAAATATAGGCGTGGCAGATTTTGAAAAACGGCCTATGTACTCCTTGGAATGCATTATACGATTCGCGTGGCCCCCTCAATTTTGTTGTCTCAAAACACCATAGAGCAACTGTGGATTCTGGGTTCGAATTCGCGATTTCAGTCAGTTCAGTTTTAGGTTCTCTCGGCTGGTATGCTCCTTTACTATTTGGCGGCCATCTTTAAAGGCCTCCATCCGAGAGTCGACGATGATTTTGTCGATAAACTCAACTATCATTACACTTCAGCAATTATCTTTGCCTTTGCGATCATTGTATCAGCAAAGCAATATGTGGGGTATCCGATACAATGTTGGGTACCGGCACAATTCACAGGTCTGTTAGCTTTTAAGATTATAGGTTGAATGTGATCTATTTTTGTCTATTTCAGATGCCTGGGAACAGTATACAGAAAATTTTTGTTGGGTAGAAAACACTTATTATCTTCCGCTAACTAGCGCTTTTCCGCTAGAGTATGGAGATCGGAAGTAAGTTTTTACCCCATTTTTTACAAACTACCAAGTAATAAATATGAAATTAACTGGTTTTTTTCAGAACAAGGCAAATAAGCTACTATCAATGGGTGCCGTTTGTGCTTGCCTTAGAAGCCCTCATGTTCTATGTGCCATGCATAATGTGGCGGGGTCTTCTTCACTGGCATTCAGGTTCCGTCTTTTTGCAAAAACTAAGACTTGTTGATGATTGCAATGACAAAACTTACCTCCAATTCCAGGAATCAATGTACAATCATTGACCCAAATGGCATGCGATGCTCGTATGATGGATGCCGATGCGAGGAATGCGACTGTGCAGACCATAGCGAGCCACATGGAGGATGCTCTCGAGATACAGCGAGAAGTCACCGATGTTTCCAGTTTTTGTGTCGGCAAAAGATGGGGCAGCTACGTGACTTGTCTTTACGTATTCATTAAGTTATTGTACATGATGAATGTCGTTGCTCAGATATTCCTGCTCAATCTATTTCTGGGCACGGATAACCTATTTTATGGTTTTCACATTCTAAAAGACCTTCTCAATGGTCGTGAATGGGAACAATCTGGCAACTTTCCTCGGGTTACCATGTGCGACTTTGAGGTAAGTCCAAGAGACATAGGTCAAGTTTCAAAACATAAAGTTCAGGTACGGGTACTTGGCAACGTCCACCATCATACAGTGCAATGCGTGCTCATGATTAACATGTTCAACGAGAAAATATTCCTATTTCTGTGGTTTTGGTTCTTCATGGTCTCAATTGTCTCATTATTCTCTATGGGTCACTGGATGCTCATCTCTTTTCTACCTGGACAGGTGAGTTTTTGAGTTTTGGCAAAGAAAGTTTAAACTGCCTTCTAATTGCCATTGAACCAGACAAGTACTTTCTGTTTTGGATTTTACACGCAGCTTGTTATCCCAAAAGATTCCAAAGTACAACACAAGTACATAGCATCATGCTGTGGTACTTTTTTTCACTCACTTTCAGTATGCAAAATTGTTTCATTGAGAATTCCACATTTTTAACAACCTTAGCGCAATTTTCAAGAGCTAAAGAGCCGGTCTCCATCCGTTTTGGAGACTTCGGTGCATACGGAAATTCGACTCTTGCGAAAAAAGTGGACTCATAAACGTTTTTAAAGTGTTAACTAGAATTGCATAGCAATACAGCTACATACGTGGCACTGTTCCAACACATGCTTTTTCTGATATCATTATTCAAAAAATGTATGTATTTCAGCATATGAAATTTGTAAGAAAATACCTGCGAGCCACGGATCTCGCGACTGACCGACAATCCGTCAAGAAGTTCGTCCACAAATTCCTTGGATTCGACGGCGTCTTCTGCATGCGGATGATTTCCGCCCACGCCGGGGATATCATGGCGACGGAGCTGATCGTCGCCCTATGGCACAACTTCAATGATCGAGTGCGGAAGTCCCCCATCGAGATGTTCGAGGGCGGGGTCAGTCAATCGCCATCTAAGTTGGATGCCAATTTCAAAACATGGCTTCTTGGCCAGACGAGGTATAGCACCAGTAACTCATACAGCCAACCTCGCTAAAAGCGAAGGTTTTTTGGAGAACCTGAACGAAATCAAATTCAAAAAGAGATATGAAGTGCACACATTTTGAGTTTTGGGTGACACTTGCAGGCTGTAATTAGACTAGAACTTTTTTCGAAGCAATAAAAGTCGTGAAAAACACGCAATTTGATTGTAATCCTTCGTTTTTGTCCGAGTACACACAAAATGCCACCAAAGCGGCGGTGATGCTGCTAATACCTCCCTCGTAGCTTCTCAAAATTCTGAATTCAATTGAACGAAACTGTTTTAACGATCCGAAATACCGTCATTCACGTCATGACAAACGACGACGCTCCTTTTGGTCATTATGCATTTCTAAAAAAGCCATGGTTACTGCCATAAAAGCGTTATTTATTATCATGCTATCCTATCACTATACGTTTTTCGCCATTTATTTCAAACGTAACAATAGCACACTGACGCACTTTCGTTTATAATTTCTCTATCCCTATATTAAATTTATTTTTTATCTATTTCGCCAAAAAAACAACTGCAGTAAATTTATGCGTTCGTTTAAAGTCCAACATCGCCGCTGTGTGTATTTTGTGTTGTGTTGTGGAACTTTTTGCTTTATACGGTGATTATAATCACTTGAAAATATTTAAAAACATAATTATATCACGATATAGTAGGTATTAGGTGTGCTTACTTCATTTTGTCAAGATATTAGATTTAGAATTTTCGTAATTTTATAATAGTAGTTAAAACTTTAAAGTGGGGCTTTTTCTGGATATTAATTAGGTTCTTTGTTGCATTGTATCTATTTTAGGTCCAAACCTCAGTTTGACAGCGGCAACCCTACGCGTGGCGGTAAGAAGCGGAGAAAGTCCGACGGCTACTTCACGTTTGTCTAGCCGATTGGCACAACCTGCCTATCTACATTCGAATGTAACATACATCAACACTGCCTTCATCTTCAATTTTACCAGTCAACATTTCTCATCGCTTTAACTTCATATCCGACTAAGTCACTCCGATTTTAATCAATTTCGGAACCCTCAATGAGTTTAGCCCTAGAGTACAGTAGAGACCAAGCAAAATTGAATATTGAAATCAGCGTCGTTTCAATGTAATAATCATTCGTCTGTAAGCCATCGGTTCGACGTTGTTAAGCCAGTATATTAGTGTCGCTAGACTGCAAGCTCCTCCATCCCTATGTTGTTGCGCTTTTTACAACTCTTTCAAGTTTGCTTGTTCCAAGCTTCACTTCACACAACTACACAGTTTTTGGATGCAGCCTGTATTGTGCCTTTTTTCAAAGTCGTCAATAGGTGCTTTTCTTGCCAAATTTCAACCATTCATCAAAGAGATTTTTTGTAATTTTATTTTTTGTTCGACCAAACCATGAGAAAATGCTTTCAAAGATGGCGATCCCATCTATCCCTACTTTGCCACTTTTTGTTGTTTTTTGTTTATATTCTTGCAAAATATAAATATAAAGCTTTCGTACTACAACCCCGCAAATCGAAAACATCTCAAAGTCTCGGCACTGCCCACGTTGCGTAAACCAATATCACTGACCATAGCTGATTCAATTGTAATAAGGCATATAAAAAATCAGGTGAAAAAATGTTTCCAATTTCCGTTTTTTACTTTGAACATCCATCTGCACTCGGTATTGTAACCGAAATTAACATTTTACATGGTTTTTTATTCCTTTTTTCAAGAATTAAGCTGGTCACACTGCACCATTTCTTTCAAATAACAAAAATCATCCCGTTATAACATCAGTTTTATTTGAGTTTTCATTTGTCAGTCCCCGGCTGCCATCGATCCCCAATGCCAAAAGACCAAAGCGAGCGTTGTCTGTTCTCGTGATTTTCGTTGATCCAAAAATCAGTTTCCTTCATTTTGAACCCCACCGGCGCTTACCGTCATATCTTTCACCCCCGACCTGCCCCTGAATCTGAACCTGAATCCCAATCTGTCTTTTCTACGTCCCCCTGCTTCTGTATCTCTCATTGCGAGTACATCCTCGTTGTATTTTTGATACCGTTGGTCTCCTCAAAATCCTTCTTCTTAAAAGCTACGGGTGTCCTTTTACATAGATTATTTCATGCTCCGAATATCTTACAAGTGTATCTAACCTTTTCATTGCATTAACTTTGTTTAAAAACGCTGTTCTCAATCCCTGACTGCCCCACGGAGCTGAAGGTACTCATTCATGACATTGGCCAACAGCAACTACCAATACTCTCCATCATTGCCACTTGTGTCACTGGACCTTGAATCTACCACCGTCTACCGTTTCGGCATGTATGCAGAGACGCGTGCAAAGTTTTTGTTGTTGTGTATCTTGCGCTCCTCGTCTATTTTCTATGAGATTCTATTGTAACTTTCTACTACAGTGTACAAGTATTCATTATTGGTGAATGTTTGATGTTACTAAACAATAAAAAGGATGCCTAACTTTGTAAAAACTGCGTTTGAACTCGAATAAATGTTGAAAATATCTGTTTATTGAGCAGCACGTCTCATATCACAATTTTTGGAATAAATTAATACACTTCTAGTCGGCAAAGTTCAAAGATTTAACCCACAGGAGTCCGAAAAGGCGATTTTGCAAATTACAGCTGTTGCGTTGAGTTTCCGTTCCAATTGGCGTCACTGTTGTCGGAATCTTCATCGCCTAATCGTCCGATACGGCCATCCTAGAAAGATAAACCTGCTATGAAACCTACAAAGACTACTGTAGACAAACCCGTCTCGTTCCACGTCCTTCACCGCCGCGTCGTCCCTGCCGAGTCGCATTATTTCCCGAAGATTGACCATTATTATCCGTTGAAGCTGCCGGTGGCGTATTCGGATTCTCCATACCGATGCCGAAAAGTAAACCAATGTACGAGGTGAATGACGTCAACAAGCCTGCGGCCATCGTATAAATGGTCAAAAAGGTGTTTCTGACAAGGTTTACGCTACGTGGCACGACTTGGTTTGATTCCGGCTCCGATGTGTTCTTCAAAAGAAATTAAATTATTCATTAGTTTAATAAATTACGTGATCAAAACACGAGGACACAATCAGGTGAAGGTGACAACAAAAAAATTGAGGCACATAGAGATCGATGAAAATCAGACCTTCACGACGGCAAGGACACTGGCGGGGGTAAGACCGAGTTCGACGAGGTTCTTGCCGTATTCTTCGATGGCTTTGCGGGGGAAGGTTTGGAAGAGCTTGTAGTTGCCGTCAATGTGAGAGTCCTGAAGTTGTATTTAGTTAGAAAAGCAATGAAAAAATGGAAAACTTACGTCTTTGATGCCATCATAGACCTCCTGAAAGCTGACACTAGACTTGTAGACCTTCATGACGCGAGCACCATCCGGGAATTGGTAACAAATGCGGCAATCGTCGCTGTTAACAACTGGGGCAGTGTAGGTCGGCTTCTCAGTCTTCTTTACGCCAGCGGCAAGTTCCTCCCGACGCTTACGTTCTAGCTCCCGTTCAAGTCTGTCGAGGCGTTCACGCTCACGGAGCTCAGCCATGTGCTTGGCAGCGGCTTCACGCTCGCGCTTGTTGGCTTCGATATCACGCTTCATCTGGACCTCCTTGATCTTTTCCTGCATCTCAAGAGCCTTCTTACCATCTTCAATACGCTTGATCTCGCGTTGATGGGCTTCGATACGCTCCTGTTCGGCTTTGATTTCGCGGTTCTTTCGGATACGCTCAGCAAGCTCCGCCTTGATTTCGGCTTCGGTCTTTTCGACCTCTGGCTCTTCATCCTCGGAATGGAAATCGGGGTTGGCTTCGCGGAATTTGGCGTAGTAGGCGATGTACTCCTGCAACCAAAAAGTAAATATAGAAAATTAAAGGGGTGTTGAAACATACCGACAGAATAGGAGCAAACTGTGCACCCATATCAGCCAAAGAGGGAATCAAATCGTAGACCTTCTCATTGCCAGCTTCATCAAAACCGATGACAAGGATGCCAGGGCCTTCGAAGTCGAGGTCTGTAATGCCACAACACATAAAAACCACAAAAGTATATATAAAACTCACACTTTTCCTTGATGAGCTTGACCTTCGCATCTGGGATGTCCACATTGACTTTGGCGGCAATGTACTTGGCATCGCCCAAATCGACCGAAGCCAAAAGGGTCTCCTGGATCATGGTGTCCTCGGTCGCATTGGCTGAAAAGGGTCAAAGCTTATCAATAGTTCAAGGCCACGTGTGAATGAAATGACCATACCGGGCGAGAAGGTCAGGTTAACGATAAGCAGCTTCTTCTGGGCGATGTGACGCTCAACGATGTCGGCGAACTTGCTCTTCGACCAGCGAATATCCGTCATGTTGGTTATGAAGGGGATTAAGGCTGAAAAGGGAAAGTTGAGAAAAGTTGTAAGACGACATCTCGAGCGCGAGCACACTACATCGACTAAACCTCGTCAGCCGTTGCATAAAAAACAAGCAAGCAAACATGTGCATGTTCGTGGTGGGAGTGCGCGCGAATTAGTGCGATCGGGGCCGGGTGCAGTGTGCAGCGCGTGATTGAGCATCTTGTTTGACGGATGCGGATCGTTGATCCTCGCTTCTGACTCATCAGACGTGCTTCAATCCCACGGAAATCATGAGCTACTCGGCCGAGCTTCATGGGAGGTTGCCGCCGTTCTCAGCTGTGAGTTGTTTTTGTTGTTTTGTTTCGTTGATCGTGGTTTCAAAACGGATTTTGATTTCAGCGATTCAAACAGATGAATATCAAAACCCAGAGGCTTCCTATCAATAAAATTATCTGGACTTCCTTTGATTATACCACTGGGCCGATTTTCAACTCGTCTATCACCTTGAACTATCCAGAAGCCGATGAATATCACGAATCAGCTGTATCTTCGGTAAGTTTGTTTTTTACACTTTCAAGATTTTGTAACTGACTTCAAAACAAGCAACAATTACAGACGACGGCAGATGTTTCAAGCGATCCAGACCAGTATGAGGACATTGATGATCCACAGGTTTGTTTTTTTAGTTGTTTTTTGGATATCGTTTTTTTCGGAACAGCTGATTTGCATAACCGAACAGCTGATTTCATGTTTATTGCTTTCAATGTACATTTTTCTTCGCTTTTCAGATCTCGCTTCTGCTAATCGACGACACCATTCCCGCCGAATCCAGTTCCGAAGACGAATTCGGCTCCAGTTGTCCAACAACTCGCGACAACAATAGCAATGAAAATCTGCCAACCTCCTCCGTGGTGTCCCCCGTCGGCAACATGGATGTCTCAGCCGTCGATTCCGGGATCTCAACGAACCATTCTCAATATTCCGAGATGAATAATGAAATGTCCAGTTCGCAATACCCCTTCGGCACTACGATGTTGACGATCAATCAGCTGCGAGATGATCACTTCAGCCCTAGCGCCCCACAGCCCTACGTTTCACAGCCGTGTGCAACTACTCCGAATCCATTTGTGAAGCCGAATTCCCCAGACGATGTCAGTGATCACAATTCGTTGATGAACATTTTGAGTGATTCTTCATGCTCTGAAGACACTTCCGATGAGGAATTCATTACCAGTCATGCCATGTCGGAGCAGATCACGGGCGAATATATTTCGCTGAATCCGATCGTGATGAAAATGTGTGCTGTGCCGTCGAGGCATCTGTTCTACGTCAGTTACATCAGCTGGCCTGGTGTTAAGTATGGTCCAGCTATGACTGCGGTTACTATTCTGATGGATTTTGGAGAGTAAGTTTGCCTTTTTCAACATTATTTTTGCAAATAGTGTTTGTTTACAGCCAAGACTACTACTACTTGAACAAAACCATCATCGACAATTACTTCGACAACTTCCTCATGCTCTTCACATGGCGAATCGAACGCTTCTTCCCTCATGATCGCCAATGCCTCTTCATGATGACCGAGATGGATCATCTGATTCACATTCTATCCGGCGTGGAGCCGTTGATCCACAACCATTTGCAACTGCAGCAAACTCTTTTTGGCAGTGGGCTCAAACATGAAAACCAATTCGTCCAGAAGTGCATTGCCGGAGCGATCATGTCCAGAGGACACACGTATGTGCTAGGCGTCGACGATTTCGAGTACGGTCGGAAGTTGATTGCAACTTTGTCGCTGTTTCTGTTCGAGGAGAAGCGAGTGATGTGTAGCTCGTTGTGTGCTTCACGGATCAGCCATCACACCTTGTTGCAGATCGTTCCTGATGTAAGTTTTACAACCACCCTTTTGACTACTGTATCTGATACCGTGCTTTTCAGAAAGAGAAAAAGCAACTTCTCCAACAAGTCGCCCTCTGCGAATGGCCAGCCTGTGTAATCGACATCCGAAAACAGTCAGTTGCCACCACCGGAATGTATTGGGACCATCAGAAGGCCTCCAAAAAGTACAAGATCGACGCGATGAATAGTGTATTGGAGAAAAGCGAGCTTCCACCGCCACCGAGTTCAACCAAATGGATCCGCGTGCATCACTTGCCACGAATGATCCGAGATTCATTGGATATGGTCAATGATGTTCCACTCGGCACAGTGATCCAGCAGATCACACAATCAATGCGGAATCAAGCCGTTGCATTCATCCAAGCTGTGGAAGAGGCCAGTACACCATCTGCAACGGATAAGAAGAACCCTTATTCCGCCAAGTTCTCTGTGCAGCGTATCTTCGACGCTTGCAACATCAATTCTTTCGAAGCCAAGGGTATTGTCATGGCCAATGCCGAGATTCTGAAGCCAACATTGGGCCAGTTTATCGCGGAAAATGCGATTGATGCTAAGTGATTAGTTCTACGAAATGGAATTTGTGGAGGTGCTACAGTATGGCTATTTGCAAGCGCAAAGTTGCAGAAGACGATTCGATAGTTAGAACTTTTCAAAATTTAATACAAAATGAGACCTTTGATCTGCATTTTGACTGTGCAGACCTCAGATAACAGTTGTTTCGGAAATGCTGCAAATTTTTGTGATATTAGTCTGCAACGCTTGCAGATAGCAAACCCTGGGGTTACAAAATCGGTGTGAGCTTTTGAATGTTGTCAGTTATTCCAATATGCCTTCCTTTATATACTTTAAACATATCTCGTGTTTGCGTTCTATGCCTTAGCTTTATTATGTTTGAATTGAATTTGATATTTTGATATTTTTTCATTGGTTTTATAAAAAAAAGTTGTATTTACGCTATGAAAAAGTCGATCGGGGATGGGTAAAACAACAGGTGGACTAATTTTTTTCTTTCATTGTCTTTTTTTATCGTCGGAGCATCACCTGTTTCTTATCGTTAAAACCTCTCCACGGAGCAGGCTGCGCTCGCGTGGCTTCCTCAATGGAAAAGCTGATTCTTCGCTTTCGAGGAAGTCAAGAACAAAAATCGAGTGCAATGACATTGACGAAGCCCGCGACATCGTCAGCGACCGGGCGACCTGCCCTGTGGACTCAGTTTGTCTATGACGAAGCGCAGATTTTCTGACGTGTCTGAGAAACACTGTATGGAAGTTTTTTAGCGCTAGAGCAGATTCTCTTCCTGTACTTGCTGATTCTTAACCACACAACACACATGGGAGGGAAAAGGGAATCTTCGAACGAGGGGTAATGGCCAGTGGCTCCACCCTCTCGACATTCTTGATGTCGGCGACCACGCTGACGACCCCCTTGCCTATCTGTTCTCTTTTTTTTCTACGCCTGTGGGCTGTGATGGCAAAAGAACAGCGGACGGGTGGAAGGAAGGAATAAAAAACGCGGGGGAAAGCAAGCAGTCCAGGAGATGATGGTGGGGAGGAGGGGACACGTCCCCCCAACGTCAACGGTCGTTCACAGGGGAAAAAAAGGGGGGTCCGTGGCGTTTTTTACGCCTTCGTCTATGTTTGTGTCTCTCTCGGCGGTCTTCTTCCGTCTCGACCCCAGCCGACTGCGCCGACGACGTAGACTTCGGCGATAGCGGTTCTGTTCTACGCAGCCGCCAGCGTTTGGCGGCTGCTGTAGGCGGTTTGGCGTGGTGCTCGCAACGACTCCCTTGTGTCAGCAGCTGAGGGGACGAACACGTTGTCGACGCGCTTAACGGCCAATACCGACGCATAGGTCTCGTTCGCATCATCGCGAGGAGGCTGCCGAACTCCGACCAAGACTGCAATTCGGAGCTATATCGCGTTCGCACCCCCCTGTTGTCTTCGTTCATACATTGAACACACATACACGTAAACGTGGACGCGGACGTAGCTCGACTTGAGAGAATGGAAAGAGTTTTAGGCTATCGGCTCGTTCCTATTCAACCTCGAACACAGTCAAAAATGAGGGACAACGCTGGTCACCGACCAAAATAACCTCTTTGTAGTCCCAGCTTCATTAAATCAGGCCATTTCAAAGCCTTTTCTCGAAAGGCATTCACATTCTCATTGATGCACTACCGTACTTAAGTTCTCTGTCTTTGTGAAAGCAGTTCCCTTTCGTTCTGGAAAGGTCGCCTGATGTTGCCTCCCGCACAGATAGACAGCTGTTGTTCGTTTACTGATGCGCCGGAAGCTCTACCATGAATGTTCGGTCTTAAATCTGTTTTGCATGTTGATTAGTATCACTATTCGGCCCCGTTGCCGGTCTCGCACGGAATAATTTTATGAGTGGAGAAGAGTTATGCGTGTATCCTAAAAATTATTTATACTCACAAAAGGCACCCCTACAACTGACTGCATCACAATCTCGCCATGCTGCGTTTGTTCCTGCCAGCCGGGGTGACCTTGTCGCCAGAGTAGTTAGTTGTGTGAAGGCTTAGATTTCCGTAGGATCATTGCTACCAACACTGCTCCACCTTTTGCGTGCATCACCTGTTCCACTGCGACAGCACCATCACAAACGATGCAGTGAGGTTGATTGCCCAAGTCAAAAATGCATTCAAAAGTCCCGCCTCATCAGATTGTTGCAACGCAATCATGATCGATATCTACCTGTTACCTGTTCACCGCCTCCAAACAGGTAGACGGTACCTGCCCCTGAATTCCCTCCCTCTCTGCCCCACATGCAGTGGCCACGCCACCGATAGTGCAATAGAAAAAGATTCTTTAGAGACCATCGGTTTTTTGTTTTTTTTCTCGGTTGCACTTTTCGAGGGGTCGGAAGCCATATGCAACTAACCTTTTGAATGTTTTTGTTTATTTCGGGGAAGTATCGAAAGTACACGCATCTGGAGAGGAGGGTCTTGGCAGATGGAATGGCTCGTGGCAAAGGTTGCAATGGTTCAAAGTGTTACACGGCTCAGCGGAAACAGATCTAAGACTTTTTTCACTCCGCTTCCCATGTCTGAGACTGTTGCTCGTCTATCCACACCCTTCTTTCCGCATGTGAATTCCATTCTTAGCTAGCTTCAACGTTAGTTCCTCTTTTTTTAAATCTAAGCGACTGCATCTTTTCGTGCACTTTTCAATCCTGTTGTCTTCGACGTGCTTTTTCGTTCTTCTCACAATCACCTCAAAGTGCAGACAAATGTTTCATGTAGGTGTCTGTCACATGGAGCACCTGTTTTCCTCAATCGACTGCTTGTTCAAGGGCATTCGTGTGCCAATTGTGCCCTTTCCACATGTGAGGTCATCCGATTGCGCGGGCTTTACATCTTCGTCATTGTTTCGGAGCGGCAAGCGTCCTTTTCCGACAACGTGTTGAACGCCGTCTCATTGGCGCCGAGCTAGTAGCCTATTGGAATTGTGTTTTCTCCCACCCCGATACGTCGACTTGGAAAAAACCGAGGAAGCCAGCTGGCAAGACAGCTGGACCAAGCCTTTAGGCCCCCCCTCAGTTTCTTCCGGCACAGCCTGGTCTGTAATACATAGTCATTTTTTGCCTTCAATACACCCACTGACCCTGACGTTTTCTGCCTTCGTGAATGCCTCCTGCCTTGCTGCATGTCCATATGGGGGCTCTGAATTAGATGGATGTATATGGGAGGCCTAGACCCTATCCTTTCCGTCTGTGAGAGTCCTATGGCACAAAAAACCTGCATTTAATTTGTTTGGAAAAAAATTGTACTTGGCCCCAAAAAACGACTTTTCGCACTGCCAAAGGACAGACAACGTGTTCAGTTTACCGCACTGCAAAAAGAACAGAGTCTCCGTTTTCGCAGGGTCTTCTGCAAGGGACCTTCGTATTCCGTCGAATTGTCTGTATTCCTTAGGTTTGCTTTGTCGCGAAGCTATGGATGATACATAGTCTAGACGATCGGGCAGCCTCTTCGTTTTCCCCGGGCGTGAGTAACATCATAATCGCGGTCAAGATCTGCGTGAATCTTGGCGAGATGTGAATAATTATTTCGGCAGACAGGTAACGCGTCGCCAAGAAGGCATTGATTGATCTCCGTTGACCACTCAAGTGTTATCTGCCTGCGTAGATCCAATTTGAATCTATCGACCGTTTCCGCATGCATGTTCTGTCGCGCCAAATTGCACGTTTTCTTGCTAACTTATTGAATTAATTTACGTTTGGTGGTCGTCCTTTCAATTTGTAGCATGTATATTGCCAATTAAGTATGGCACAAAGTACATGTTGCACACATTTTACATTCTCTGACCCCGGTTAGACCGTTACCACACAGCTTGCTAAAAAACGGTTTTGCATCGGTTAAACATAAACATTTTCCCAGCTTGATGCATCAGAATCAGAAAATATCATTCACCCAGATTTTGGATGATCAGAAAAACCACGCCTGATTGTTATTGGTCATCAGTCACCGCCCCCTGGCTTTCACCCCGACCTTCCCCAAAATAGACAGACATGTCTATTCCGGCTTAGTACGCTACTACCTCTTTTTTCACTGATAATCCGTCCAATTGGCCGCTTTCGATTGCAGAGCCAGCCTGCGCTCGGATTTTACCATCTTACTTGACACATGCACTATGTATTTATTGTATTATACAATTTCATTCAGTTTTCATTTCAATTTCCCTACCCATTTCCAAATTATTCATTTCTTCGTTATCGCGTCCCGACAGTTGAATTCGATTCGATTCAAACCCAATTTTAAGATCCTTATCTCTTCAGGTAATAATACAGTGCGCGGTCTGGTGGGAGCGCAAACGGGACGGTCGTGATTCAACATCCCTAACATCTTCTTTCGTGACGCAAACATGGTGAAGTCAGAGTATGCCGATGACGAGATGATCATGAGCGGTAAGACCAGCTGCAACGAAGAGGAGGATGAAGACATGGGGAGTGAATGGACGCGGAATCCGAACAGGTGGGTGGTGTGATTTGACTAAAAGGGAAAGAATACTGACTTTATACTTGTTTTTGTGCTATCAGACAGTTAGTTGCGTTCGTCTGACTTCTTTGGTCAATACTTTTGGGCGTTCGTTTTTCGGGGTAGTTGTTTTGTCTTTATTTTTGACTTTTTGTTGCTCTGCCGTTGGGCTGCGCAGATATAAGGCTGATCTTACATCATCTCACGTTCATCTGGTAGCTTTGCAGTTGGTCTACCCGAACTTTTGAACCCTGACCCTTAATAATTCAGTTTTTTGTACTTTGCTTTACTGTTTCACGCGCCTGTGAATATTTAATACCAGCCGTTACCGCGTTGCCATTATGAGCTTATCATATGCAACAATGTAGAATTTTTTTCTACAATTCACGTAAGCGCTCTATTTTTTTATTGTCGCGGTAAATTTTTTTCCAAATTTTGATGGCTAGACCAATCGGACTGTTAGTTTCATTGTGCAATTTCATTTTATTTAGTCTCGTCGGCGGCGACGTCATTTCAAATGAAACTCGGGATATCTGCTTGCATTCTCGATAGACAGAGACAGACAACAGTGCAAAGAGAGCGATGCGGAAATACTTTCAACAAAATTATAAAAAATTCTCATCCCATAGCAAAGAGGCCCATTCGCATTCGATCTGCGAGTTCAAGCAAGCCAAATTGTCCCTGTCAGTAGCGTCGAGGGGATATTTTGACTTTTACTCGTCTGTCTTTCATTCTTTTTGATGTTTCATTTTTTGCGTTGTTCGCATCCCATCGAATTATCCGAAGGACTCTGCTGCTGGCAGTTCGACCGGCTGTTACATAACCGATAGATGCCCGGCATTGTTGGGGCCCTCCGGCTGGTAGGGTACTGCTCTCGGTGTTCGTTCGCCATCATGCAACAACAACGATAGCATTCGGTGGTGGCTTCACAGCAGGCTCAGATGACGCGACCGACGCACCACCACTTCCTGTCCGGCGGGGTTCACTTGATTTTTTGCTGGTGGTTTTTTCATGGTGGAAAGGGGTAGATAGACATTGGAACGTTTAGGGGCTTACTGTGACGTGACCGATCAGTTTTGTAAGCACTTTAGAAGAGACAATGGTCATTAGAAATCGATTAGCATTCTCAATCAACTTTGTCGATACTTTGACCCGTTTCTAAATTACAATTACCGTGTGCAAATTGAATTGATTAAACACTTTTCCAAACGATTTTCCCTCACAAATTGATTTACATCTTTGCATAAAACCTTGTTAACCTCAAGTGTTGTCCAAAATTCGTTAACAGAGTTGCAATAACCTTCAAAGACTCTCAAAAATGCCGTACATCGCTGACGATAAGCAGCCCTTGAAGCAAGAACGAGCAAAAAACGACGCTTTCTGACTCCCAACTGATTACTTGGTTTTTGATTCCCTCTACGCCAGCCGGCAGCCGCAGGACTCAGCTGTTGCAAAGGCTACGCCGCCATCCAAACACACAGACATATGCAGTAACAACGCACGGATTTTTTCTTCGCCTTCTTTCGTTTTTTCGAGAACAATTTTAGGTCTACTTGCATAGAGGAGAGGTCTTGAGGGGTGGGTTCGAGGGCGAGGTCAACTTCCAATGTTGGGGGATTTTGATTTTTTGTCGCTGCTATTTTTTATATGATGTAGTAGATAGAGAGCTTTGAAACGACTGCAATCAGCCCAGACGTGGTGGCCGAGCCTTACAAGGTCGTAGCAAGCTCTAAAACCAGAAAAAAAAGCATAGACAAGTATGAAAAAACCCAAGTAAGGCCACTGTCAAAGGTTACCACTTTCAATTCTCAAGGTCGGTAGACGGCGCCATTATTCAGCCTCGTTTGTAAACGAGATTTAAAGCAATCATAACTCTTTGTTTGATACTACTACTGAGAATTAGTAAGAGAAGTTTGTTAATACTGTAGTTGCCGAGCAATAGTCCAACTCAAAAAAGATCAGAGGTCAAGAAGCTAAAATGCACTTTCTACAATCAACAGAGCAATAGATACACTAACATTTTGTTATTTGAGAAGTCTTTCAACAATTTGCAGCACCGTTATCAAGTGTTGGTTTTCCGTTGGTTATTTTGGTACTTTTTATCTGCACATTCCGGATATCATTTACAAACTGAACTGTAAACTGTAATTTTCTGATTGTTAAAAACTGTCAAATTCTGCAAAATAATGTAGTTCTTTGCCCTTTCAACAACTATCATATGTTCATTCACATCTTTGGAAAAACGCATATCACTAGCTGACGCAACACCCCCTTTTTCATTGAAAAGATAAAAGATCATCACAATTGTTTCTGTCAAACCGCCCAGGCGTCAAGTGTTTGTTTATCGGGGTTGTTACGTGTATCTTTTCGCATGTTTCAACTTTGCACCGAATGAAAATGCACTTCATAGTAACCGACGCTTCTTGATAACAACTGATAGGATGGCTCTCCTCAAAATATCTTGGACGCACGCCATAGGGCACATCACAACAACTGAGCATCTGTTTTTCGAAGAAAACGTCTGTTTGAAAAGAAGAGCAACGTTGTTCCTTGATCTTTCGTTAATTTGGCTCGTTGTGTATCGGAAATTGCAACAGCTGATGTGTCCAGCTGATTTACTTACCCTTCACCGAAGGGTTTCTTTCTTACGGGTAATTTTGCTGGAGAATGTCAAACAAACATCAACTTAGGCCCACCTGCTCCAGGGACCTCTTGAAAATATGGGGAATGCAAAAAGCCATTATCATAATGTGAGCACAGTTGTCTGTGATTTGGAAAAAAAACGAGGAAAAGGTAACATTGATGGGACTTTGGTATTACATTAAGCGTGAAAAATGGGCAAATTAAACGGTGGCAAAGCCAAGAGACCAGAAGTCACGAAAAGCTAATTAATGGGAACTAAATACGAATCTGTCTGGAAGCACACCTTAGATAAAAACAATTTGTTGTTATTGACAAGGAATCAGACTGATGGTGGCTGGTTTCAGCGTGTCTACGGAAGAACGGTCGCCACCTCGAGGCTCCAGCGATAACACCAATGATTCCAGCCGCAACCGGAGCACCACCCCGCTGGACGATCGGCGGCTTCGAAGACAAATTGCCAACTGCAACGAACGGCGTCGGATGCAGTCCATCAACGCCGGATTTCAGGCGCTTCGGTCACTACTGCCGAGAAAGGATGGCGAGAAGATGTCTAAGGTTTGTAAAACAGAACGATAACATGAGGGATAAGCTAATTCATTGCAATTTACAGGCAGCCATCCTGCAACACACTGCCGATTACATCCAATCACTGCAGGATGAGAAGACCCGGTTAGTCAATGAAAACCGTGCGATCGCACAGACGAAGAAGCGGAAGATCATCGCTGAAGCTCCGATGAAGATGGAGATCGACTCTTCAACGCCTGTGATAACGTCGCAGTCCCAAACCAACATGGTCTCGCCAGATGTCATGGAATATCTGCGGACCATTGAAGATCTCAAGCTGGCTTTAAGCAAAGAGCATCGGCTGAGGATAATCTACGAACGTGAAGTGCTCGAGATGCGCAACAAGTCTCTTCACACTCTACAAGAGCATAATGCTTCGCTGGGCGTTCTGCGGGCAGCCGCCGGCATGGATATTCGCAATGATATGGCAAATGACGTGCAAGCGTCCTTGTCCGCGCTGCTATCATCGCAGTCGCTCGGCTTCGATGCTAGCATGCGTCGATCTGATTCGGCTTCGATGCTGCTTCAATCGGCTGTTCCGCATACACCTCAAATGCCACCCCCACCGCCATCCACGGATTCGCTGCTTCTTGCTGCCTCCCAGCAAGTCTACAACAGCGCCTTCTACAATGCTGCCGCCGCTGCATCTGCCGCCGTCGCCACCACGACGCCTCCATCGCTGGCAAATGTGACGCCGTCTCAACTGTCGCCGCATCATCAATCCGTCGTAACAAACCCCTCCAGTCCCTTCCACCAGCCGCAAATGCGTCCTACTCTCGGTGATCTCGTAGTTTCCTCGTCCAGCGGAATGCCAACCACTGCGGCAAACTCATTCTTCGATGCCACGTCCATTCCGTCCCTGAACAACTCCTGCATGCCCTCCCAAGGCCAACATCACAGTACCTTCACCGGACTGTCGCCCAAAGGCTTGCCATCGGTGACGCCCCCGACTTCGCTGAATGCTCGACAACAGAACCAACGTAACCTGCAAGCCATCTTCGAAGCCATCCGGCATATCGAAGGCAATAGCATGTCCCATGTTGGTGCCACCTCGTCGCCGCCGCCTCCGCATTCCGCCGACCTGCTAGTTCGTTGACAGTTGTTTAGAAGCTGATTAGGTATCTGAGCTAATCCGTGTTCTCGACACGTATAGTGACTTCCACATTTTCCTTTTTCCCGCTGCCGTTTGTTTGCATGCTGTTGTGGCAATGATTTGAACTAGTGTTAACTCGGTAATCTTAACTCTCGTAGTCCATTCCCTTTTCTATTCTCCTATCTCGGTAATCTAAACCTGCCCATCTTTAACTTGTTCTTAGTAATTATTATCATGGTTGAGCTCTTAATATTGTTGTTAAGTTGTTATTAAAAATACGTCTCAAATCTATAGGTCTCCATTGTTTGACTTTTGATAGTTTATTGAAGAAAACACTTTTAGTCTTCCTGCTGCCGTCTACGCCTTCATGGTTGTCAAGTCTAAAAGCACAAAAAAACACTCCCAGTATGATTTCAGTCCTTAGGTAATTTAAGTTAAGATTCAATAACAGTAAATCCGATGAGTTTCTAATTACCTGCCCCCTTTGTGGACACTACTTCTAATGTATGCTCCAAAAAACGGCTCTTTTCGATATGTTTGTGACACGAACTCAATTCTGCCCGGTTACAAGATTCTGATTTTTGTTGCTTAATCTTATTTATGTTAAGGAATAATCCTTGGACAGTATCACTGCCCCTTGGTGTCACCCCCAAAAAATTATCAAAATTATGAAAGATTCTATGCGCATTTAAGGGTTGATTATTTCTCGTTCAAAATTCTGGTTAATCTTATTTAAAGTTACATTGAAACCTTTAATTAATGTTGTTTTCTGACTCTTTAACTGGATCAGGTGGCTGTGGACATTGGATTTTAGTGTCACGAAGTATGAGTAATAGTACTTTTAGAGTAAATTTAAGTAATAGTAAAGTTTTTTTGCAAGTATTCATTAGGATGAACAATTAAGGTCTCTGAAGTTTCAATTTTTGATTTTTGTTATCTAAAGATTTCAACCACAAGTTTTCTGACTGCCAATCTGTGTTACCACATTGTTTTGTTGTTTGCAAATCTTTGTCCATTCCACATTGACAGCGTATGCCCAAACGCCGCAGGGGATGCAGGTGATGGTGGAGTGACTAACATTGCTTCCCTCGCTCTATTCCCAATCGTGCGACTGAAACATCGATTCGGAAAACTTCTTTTCGAGTTCAAATTGAATGATTGGCGCTTCTAATCATTGTCTCTCATCAGCTGGTTTTTGTTCGTTGTTTCGTTTATTGTTGATTCATAAAAAAGATAATTCAATGACTGTGTGGACAGACAAGACAGATAGAAAAGCATTGGAAAACAATTTTGGCAACTGAAAGATTTGAAATTAAAAAATAAAAGTTGTAAACAGACCTTCAAACTGTTTGATGTATCACAACCGACCGAAATCATTACAGAATCCGCAAGTTGTATCGACGTGCATTGTTGTCTTAAACAGCAACGTATAGAAATAGTAAATGTGTGGTTTTCGGCACTTTTCAAGTCGCTTTTAAAACCACTTTCTTTTGTTTTTTATTGTTATTATTCCAAATTTTCTCAAACAACAAAAAATGTAACGAATAATTTGTTGAACAACAATTTTTTTGGCTAAACAGAACTAATACACTATTCCTACTACAATCTCAAAACTGCAACATCGAAAAAGTCATCAAAGGCAAACTAATTTCCCTGATAAACAAAATATAAAATAATTGAACGAGTAAGAAAGGCAGAGGGAAATAACGGAATGGATTCGAACAAATCCTGACAAATCGACTAACCGGAGATAGCAAAAACGACAAATGCTAGACGAAAGGGTCAGACGTCGAGATGGTCGGGTACGGTGTCTTCGTGGGGTGTTTGCGCTTGCGACGACTAGGACGATCAGTGTCCGGATCGACCTAAGCATCCGCATCAGCTTTCTTGTGTTCAACAGCCTCAGACGATTTGGAACGACGGTTGTCCTCGAGTTCGGCGGCGACGTTCTCGGATTCGGGCCATTGTGGGAAACGCTTCAGTATGCTCTTCAGCGGAATGGAGTATTCCTAAAAGTAGAAATACAGTTCAATGTGTTCAAATTCTGTAAACAAAAAGTGTAAAACTTACATGAGTTGGGAGGTCGATCAGGGCATCATCGTAAACTTTGCTTAAGAGTTCTCCAAGGAAATGGTAGGGGGCTGAGGGTGGGTGGTACAGAAAGCAGTTATGGAAAACTTGATCAATGTCCTAAAAGGGGGAAGTGAAGTAGTTCGTTTTGCAGAACGGTGGTAAAATGCACCAAAAACAGGAAAAGCATTTAAAATCAAACTTACAGCAATGCACTCAGCGCCGCACACGTAATACCTGTGCTTGATGCGGTTTTCGATAGTGGTGAAGTCCATGGGCCGCTTGACTTTGTCATAGTAGTCCTGAAAACGTTAAATAAGATCTCAGAATCATTAATGAAATGAAACTTACGTCCATCCATGGAGAAGAGGCAATGTCAGTGGGCGTCGAAAAGAGCCAACCATGAGGATGCTTTTTCAGAAGCGGGACGACCACCTTCTGGAGATATTCCAGCACATTAGTGTGTCGATTCCTCTTGAACGGCGGTGGAATCACACGTGGTTGGATTTTGCCTTTGGAGAGGCAATAGGGTGGCGATTCACAGCGAAATTGCCTGTTGTACTTCGGAAAGTCGTGTTTGCTGAGCGTGAAAACATCATCGCCGAAATCCTTCCGATCGTCACTGCTGAGCACCTGTTTTGCCTTCTTTTGACGGGGTTGTGCCAAATCAAGCGACGAGAATGACGGCGTCCGATCTTTCTCGCCATGCAACCGCGTGGAGCGAAGAAAGTAGGTGTGGGGTGCCGGTGCAGAGGTTTTGACGGCAAAAACTGGATCCGCCATGGTTACCTGCAATGACAAACGATGTAATCGGCAAAAACATAAATTTTATCTCAGTTAACAGAGTTGAACAGTTGAACTATCACGCAAAAACACGACCTAGATGCATGGGTAATTATCAAAGTTGAAAGAAACTAACGCATATAACCAAAAAAAGAGGAAAGGTTAACTTATTTATTGATAGGGGGTAATAGAGAATGAGAGAAAATGTTCAAAAAGCTATAACAAATCTAAACATTATTCAAAAGAAACATTTTTATTAAAAAAACTAGTTTTGATTGGAAAAAGATATATAAAAATGTTACGTTTCTACCTCAAAACATTAAAATCGTCTTAATTACTAGTATTAGTTCTTTTAAATTAGATTTCCAGACATCGGCCATGATAAAACTACTTGTAAACGTTGAAAACGTGAAGGTTGACTATGTATGCGCTTTGCACGGGTCCGTTCAGAGACACTGTCCATCCTCGACGTGCTGAACAGCATTACTATACCTATCGCATTGTCATAGTACTTGTAAATGACCAGAAGTATATAACAAATACTAATCAAAGCACTTGACTGCGTGAAAGCAGAAAAATATATAAAAAAATTTCAAAGTTTGCAGCTTCCTAAAAAATCAAGCAAAAATTGATAATTTTCCTCCCAAAAACCGCTAAAACTGCCCAAAATTTTTCCAATCGTGAAAACTAATGCTATCAGAGCTCATAGATATGCCAAATGACGAATTTATCATAACATATCCGAGTCTCTTTTGATGGGTAATGGGGAAAATACGCAAATCTGTTATCGAAGGTCGAGAAAGGGAAGATGAAAGTGATTTCATGACACACCTCATTTTCCTTTATTGAAAGGTGTTTGGGCTTGTGACAGACTTGGCGCGTAGGAGGGATAAGTGTTATCAACGGCACTTGCGGTGGAAACTGGCAGATCGGTCAAAGAAAGGTGGGAAAGGAGCGGATCGGAGAGCGGTTCAGGAAGCGACCACACGCAGGTTGACCGACAGCCGAGTGGACCTCACCGGACACCACCGACGCACCGGATGACAGCATGAATTGCAGGGCCTTCGTTGCAAAACAGTTTTGAAACACTGCTCGGGGTCACGCGCGCTGCCGCCGGCGATGGGTCGATATTGAGGGTTGTCGCCTATATTATATATATTTTTATAGGTTTTGGGATTGCTAATGGCCTAGACAACAAAATCGAAAGGTGCTGTCTGGTTTTAGGAGTGAAATGAACCACTTTTGAAAGAAAGTTGCGATGTGACGAGCACACATCAAGCAACTCCAGTTCGCCATCAGCGAGCACAATATCCGTTTATAGCTCCGTTTGCAGTCGAACGAGCTCCTCCAGAGGATCTATCGGCTGGAAGGATATATAGGAACAGTCCATGGCCGTCGGCGATCTTTTTCGTATATTACATGTCGACTTTGCAATCTGCTGGTTGAGTGAACAAATTCAATAGCGGTGTCAGCTATCGGATTCGGTTTTTGTTGGACATCAAACCTTTTTTATTTGGTTTTTACCAGCTTTACTTGTTGCATGGCATGAGAAAGAATATTTATCTTTTATTTTTTTTTGCCACAAACAAAAACGCACTGTAAAAGCCGAAATTCAAATGTTCTGTGTAAACGGCAAAACAAATGTTAAAATCAAAGTCCGTTTGTTCAAACAAATCCATAAATACGCTTTATTTCCAATAAGCATTCATCTACATTTGTAAATCGTTGAAAACCTCATGTCTACACAACATTTAAAAAGTCACACTTATGAAGGCTAATTTACGCACGAACAACTTTGTGATGAAAAGACAACTTTTGTGAAAAATACCCAACAAAATGAGGGCTTGACAATACATTTCCAGTATATCCTGAGATGATAGGACAAGCCCGAGTTTTGGCAAGAATGAAGTCCAACTCTGCTTTGTCATTTGACAGCGGGCAAATTCTTCGGAAACAGAGGATTCCTCCATGATATGATATGTGGAGGAAGATCGGCAAAAGGCGCTGATTAAAGTAACAACAACATAGTTAAAAGTGTAAGGGAAAGGTCACCATGTAAAGGAATAGGTTAAATTATGGGCTAAACAACGAAAACTGTTGAGAATCTCGAGAAGCCAAGAACGAATGAATAGAAACTGGACGTAGTCACATCGGTGTAGAATGATTTGCTGGAGGCATGTGGGCCTCACATTGGACCGGGCAGGGGTTCAACGTAGTTTGCTGGGATGAGCCCAGTTTTGCCGTTGAGAGTGCCAACGAGCCAGCCTTCTTCCTTGGATTCGTACACTGAAAAACAAGGCAATTGGGTTAGGGACAGATTCGAAGAAGCTTTAATGTATAAAATTTGTTTGTAAAGATCCCAAAAGACTTACCATTCGTGATTATTTGGCCCGGCTCGAAAGATAACTCGGTTGTATGTCCAGCCTGACACGAATACAGTGTTTTGACCCGTCTACTTGGTTGACATTGCACTTCAGGGTTTATTAATGATGAGTATTGTGGCGGCATCCGCGATGTATGGAGCATAGGCAGCGTGTTGAGGCTTGCCGGGGGATTTGGAGCAGTCCGACTGGGGACTGATGGCTCCGAGCCATTGACGGTTGAAGCGCCCCCAGAAGAACTGCTTGTCGATGGTTGTTGCGAGTGGCTCGTCAGGTTGGCGTGGACGCTGAACAAAATCTCATTATTACTGAGAATTCCAATAAGCGCGTTGCAGCAAGCAACCCAAAACCAATAAACAGAGGTGTTAATTCAAACCAAACGACAGAACAGTGGATTTTGTTAGTTAAAATCAAAAAAGCAACTTCAAAACAGCGTTACAAACAGCAATTCAACCCAGTGAGTGATAAACAATGCACATGATACATCTTGGATCCCTATGAAAACGATGCAAAGAGCAGTGGTAGTGCGGCAGGCATCAGTGTGGCGATAGATAGCTTGAAATACTTACGAGTTCGACATCAAGTTACCGCCCGAATGTCGCTTCTGCAGGCGGTACGTGATGCTGGAAATAAAACACAGGTTCGCAGAAGGAAAGAAGAAGCACTCTCAGGGGAGTTAAAAGAGACAAAGAATGTCCCAACTTCGCAAACTATTGACAACCAAATGCCTGTCAGAGCATAGGGTTGTTAAAACAGACAGACAAAATTAAAACTGTAGTTTGGTCAAACTGAAGATTAGAATGATATGCGAAAGAAACGGCATCCAATTGGAGTTACTACACTTCAAAAACCATGCTAAAAGATGTCGTAAACCGACGAAACTCACTTGTCACAAGCTTGGGGATTGTAGGGCGGAGCGTATGTCGCGGAGTATTTGTCTGAAATCAAGAGTATTGTTAGCTAATTGTCGCCGCCCCAAAAAAGCCGGGAAGAGGGAGAAGATTGCATGTTGGAAAAAGATAAGAATGGAGAGCTCACTTCGTGTCAGAGTGCCGCCGCTACCAGAACTATAGCCCGTCGTGTTGCTGCCATACGACAAATATGACCCTTGGCCGATGCGGTCGTCGGAGCCACTGGCAGTCCGCATGGTTCCAATGGTGCTACCATCGAGGATGCGGGGTGCCGTGTATCGATTGTTGGCAGCCGGCAGGGCAGGATAGATCCCAGAAGCACTGGAGGCACTCGCCGACAAGTCATCGCTGCTTCGGGACTCGAAGGGTGCCTTGTCGGACTGGGTCGAGATCTTCGGGGGTGGGGGCGGCTGGCGTTGACGAACCATGGCAACATTGGAGGCAGCTGGGGAGGATGATCCAGAAGCAGGGTGGGCTGTCGGGGACACGGGTTGGTTGTAGGATGATCCGGAGGAGGCATTAGCGCCAAACAGCTTTACTCTGTTCAGGACCATGTTGGAGGATGAAGTGTCTTGATTCGTTGCCGGGCTACTGTTAGTGCTACTGGCCATGACATGGGCATGGCTCAGATGGGGCTTCGTCGGGGATGATTCAGATCCGTTAGAGGTGTTAATAAGGTTATGGGCTGGCTTCGGTGGGCAGGGAAGGCCAATATGAACAGGCGGCGAGGTGTTGAAGATAGTTTGACAGTTGCCAATCAGAACCTCCACGACGACATTGCAGAATTTGATGTCCATAATCGCAGCCATCGTCTCCTCCTGTGGCCGCAGCAAAGTGGGTCCAAAACAAACTCCCAGATTTCCAATCGTCATCAGATTCTCGCTGCAGTTGTCAGCAACAACCCTCAAATGGCGAATGATAATTTCGAGCATCTTTCGGTGGATTTCCGGAAGCTTGTACACATAATAGTGAATATGATTCACACGTTGCTGAATGTCGTCCAACTTCGAGGCATTGATAAAAAGATTGTGCAGCTCAAAGGTCATGAGGGGCTCGGGAAGGTTGCTAAAAATACGCCAGACTCAACAAAAACCCTCTTTTAATTTGCAAAGTTAAACTCGTACCGGAGGAACGTCTTGACAGCACTGGAAATAGTCTTCGTTTCCCATTCGCTATCATCTTGAAGATTCAGCTTCTCGAGGGTGCCCTTCTTCTTATCGAGAGCAAGTTGCATCAGTCTCTGTACCTTCGAATTGACGCCACAATTACGGTAGAGGCCCTGTTCTTTGATGCCTTTGTCCTCGATCGCCTTCAGACAGATTCGAATGAATTCAAATCCGGTATCATCGAGCATGGCTGCAAAAACAAGGCATTAATTTTTATTAAAAATACATTCCGAGAAAGGTCATTTTTTAATAAATAAGTAAAATATACTGCGATTGCACCCCTGTTTTGCGCTCCAGACTCACCACAAAAATCGTCGACGACAAAAGCGGGTAGAAAAGCGCTTCCATTGTAAATTGTCAACAAGCCTCGGGCAATATTATAAGTTGCACTCGCAGGAGAGCCTTCTGCTGCAGCTAGCATCGCTGAAGCGTCGCTCCACGAAGCCGACCGAGACTTGGTTATGAGCAACTTGTTACTCATAGGTAACAACTTTCACTAACAACGAAGAACAAAATTAGATTCCCAAGTGGCGAATTAGGGAAGTGGCACGGGGTTCTGGGACTGTGAAACTACCGCTTGACCTCCTCGTCTGGAATGCGTGCTTCGAACCAGTCTGTTGACAAGCCGTCAGAACCCTTATGACAAATACAAACGAAAACGCCTCTAAACGCGTGGCACGAGTAGTCGAAGAGGGCGAAGGTGCCTAATTACGAGTGGACCTAGTCAAGAGGCATTGGAAGTCACTGTGACAAAAGACGTGATGAGCGACAGCACTAAATTTGATTTCCATATCATTTTGGAGGGGAACTCGTCACTGGGAAAAAGGGGGCGTGGAACTGGGGCAAGAAAGGCGTCAATTGGAAGAAAATGGAATAAAAAAAATATAACAAACAGAAGCGTAAACTATGTTGCGCATTCCACAAGACTTCGGCACATGGCTCAAGATCAAACAATGCCGCAGGCATTTAGCCACCGGCCATACGGAATAGATATTCACATCTGCAACTTAGAACTAGCTAAGATCGAAACACGTCGCAAGCATCTACCGAGATAATGATGGCGATAAATTGGGCTGAACAAATAAAAAGTATGGCTCTTGGGAGCATTTTTCATCAGTAAATATCCTGAGGCGTTTACGCAAGAAACTCACGTCATTGGTGCAGAAAGCGAAAACGAGCGTTCTTTGTGAAGGTTGTCCTCACAAAGATATTCGCGCAGTCGAAATCTCGCTTAAAACGATAAAAACAAGAGCATTCCCACACTGTAATATCAATAAATGTCCAAGAACATTCACCAATGTTGTAAATAGGTCTGTAATTAACCCTTAAAGTGCGCAATTGGAATGTCCTTCTTGGCCAGTGACCGTCTTGGGGCAATGATGCACTTGCAGTTCAACAAGACACATCATTCTGTTTCGCTGTATCTACGAGATGTGGACATAATCACTAGACCAGTCCACCACCGTATCCCTAGAGGAATGGCGACCCTAAACTGGCTTAATCAAAGTGTACATCCCAAAAAAACACAGAAATTCTTTATGTAACATGAAAAAGTGGTATGTAACCACCATGTATGTACTCAGTCCTTTTTGGGAACAAAAAACGGAAAACGGTGGTAAATCTGGGCTAAAATACATCAAACGGGGGAGAGAAAAAGAGGGAAAATGGAACCTAATAACTTCCGGAACCACTTGGAACAAAGCAACTCGCAGTTTCGGCATACAGCGTTCAGGACAGACTAATTTTAGTAGTACATTGGGGCGGACCCGATCTCAAAGCCCATGCAAAAGATAAAAATTCATCGACAACACCGAAAATTGCACGTTTTCGCCTCAAAGAAAGTACCGCATGGTCATTTGAATACGTACACAGTAAAGTTAAAATGTGTATATGTAAATAGTGTACAATTTGGATGATGCATTCATGCTGGTCAAACGTCATTATTTTCTGAGGTTTCAATCTACATAGAAATGAGCTTTACGAAAACTGAGTTAAACTAAGAATAGCAAATGAAGCAATAAAAAAAACTACAATGAGCCGTCAAAAAACTAAATGAGGCCATCGCCATTTTTGCTGCAAAAAACAAGAAATAGAAATGTCAGACGTGGACACGACGCTGTCCGGCAAACCGAACTAACTGTTCAAAGATGTCACTCTTGTGCAAAAATTTGTAGTGAACCCATTGTTGGTTGATGCCAATTTCCAAATTCAAAAATAGAAAAACGTCTCATTTTACAGAAAAACAGATGCTATCGGGAATTGGGTAATTGCAAAGAAGCATCCAAATGACTTGGAAGAAATAGCTTAATGCGAGTATGTTTTGGTCAAATAGAAAACATGCGAAAATCGAGCTCAAGGTACGGCCGAAATGGCTACATTGCCTGATTCCATGTAAGCAAGAAAAACAAACCCGTTTTAAGAAATGATGTTTTTTTGATATTTCTGGAGTTTTCAAAGGTCCAAAAAAACTTCTTTCTCGCTTCACTAAGTCAATATGAGGGATGGGCACCACCGAAGACGAACAGCAGCAGCTTGGCAGCGCCCATCAACCCAAGCGTTGACGACAACGTGTGCCGCTAAAAACAGAGACAAATGCGGGAAAAAATCTGCGTTTATGCCGAACAGGAGCACAGTTAGCTCGAAGCCGGACTACGTAAGGAAGAGTAAACAGTGGATCTTGTCGCATCAGGTTGAAACATGTCGACAAAGTATGGCTTCACTCAGTCTCAAATTTAAAATTCGTGTCTTTTTGCATGAAACAGAATTTTTAAATATCTAAATGGAACTACAGCCCTGTAAGCCGAACCTTCCTTGCTTGAAAAAAGTTAAACAAAAATAGAATCCAAATAATTCTTGAAACTGAACCCTTTCCTACCCTACTTGTGCCTGTTTTTGGGAAGTGAATTTCAACCTCTAGTAAATTTATCAGAAAATCCAGGGTTCTTGAGCTAAGCTTGCAAACAAACAAAAAACTACTTTGTCACAACTAGAAGCAAGCTCGAAGCATCTCCACTCCTCAAAGTTCGCACGATAATCTATCAAAATCTCTGCGACTTTACAAGACAGAAACTGCGGGGGCAGCTAAGTTCCCAAAATACGTCTGCTCAGAGGAAAGACCAAAATTAAAAGTCAAAAAGAAAAATGGATGCTGCCCCAGGAGCATCTTTGAATGTTGAATCAGTGATAAGCAATTCCCCGTTATTGTCTGCCTAACTCCCTGAAGGCACAAATATGATTCGTCAGAATCGACCTTTGCGTAGACGGGAAAGTGAAACATCATAATTTAATATCAATATCGCTATCCACGAAGCAACAGCGTGCGTGAAATAATTATGAGCAATCCCGAGGAAATGTTTTTTACTAATAAGGGGCGTATAAACCTTCGACGACGTCCAGAAGCCTCCGGCCATAGCACAGAAACAGCACAATGCAAAATGTCGTCGAATAAAAAAGTCTGGTAGGAAAACATTGTTGCGGAGGCAAATAAAATTTGCAAAGAACTACTAATTGGCGTTGTGCTTTGACCGAGTTTGACACAACGTTGGGGCATGGGTGCAACCGCAGTAGCAAAATTTAATAGAAAGCACCGAATTATACATGTGTAGGAAGATGTAAGCTTCCAAAGAGCAAAAGTAAAAGACGAAACTTACTGTCAAAGGAATTCGCAGAGGGTGGCCCAGCACCAGGGGAATATACAGGCTCCTTGCCGTCCATCGTGTCCAACCACTGTCTGCGGTCTTCTTCACTGAGGGCTTGGAAAGTCATAACATCGGGACGCTCTTCGGCGACCAGATCAAAGCAGAATCTGTAAAAAGGGAGGACTTTAATTGTGGGAATGATGCACATGCAAGAAACATTGTTACGACCGTTATTAGGAGCAGCATTAAAAATGAATGTCCGTCATACGTGGCAATAAGGGAAGCTCGTTAGGGCCTATTACAGGAATCTGGTGGTGCGAATTGTTTGTAAAGTGAACGTTAAAGGACATTTTGGAAAAAGAAAATAGTCGAAAATGGGAGGAAGTTGCACGACTTCCAATGAGATATTTCAGTAATGCCTTTTTAGGCAAACTGTTAGTCTGTCAGTTACTAAGAGGGTAAATGAAACCCCTAAATACAGCTGCCAGCCTTCCAAACTTAATCGAAAGTAAAGTAGTCGCCCAGATCTGTTAGCTAGTTAAAAAAAGAGGGTAGATAGATTGGTTTAGTCTACGTCTGCCCCAAATTATCGAATAGTTGAAAGAAAAAAACCGCCAGGGTGGTTGACACCACCAAGTTACCTACCTACTACCAACCTATCTATATACCCTGCTACCCTCTACGCCCTACGGCTGTGTTAGCGATGATGACTCGGTGGTGTCCGTGCTGCGCAAAGCCTCGCTCGCACCAAGCAGATCGTGTACACTATTTCGCACTTGGGGTCACCCGAGGCGGTATGTAGGTTTTGCAATATATTGTGGATGGACGAAGCGTCAACCAGCTCTCTAGTTGGCTTTCAATCGCGACAAAAAATTGCGCACTATGAGCACAGGCTAGCTAGCTTCCTTCTCCCTGGCACTGCCAAATAAACATTGAAAGTCAAGCTTGGACACCGACAGCGATTCCCGAGTTCGAATCGTCCGTGTAATGGTTTTCCTCTCGACAAAAAGAGCAGCGCATCGATAAAAATCCCTCCAAAGGGTAATAAACGGTTAGCGCGAGCATGACGATAAAGGGCAGAATTAACAGTGAAACTTTACGATGAATTAAATCGGGGAGTCTTTTGGAGCATGCTTCCATCCATGCTACGTGGAAATTTAAGAAGAGAGCCAACTCACCGTTTGTCAATACTGTCAGATGCACGACGAATGCATGACTTCAGCTTAAACGAGACCGACTGTTCCAGCGCTCCTTTCATGTCCTGAAACACAAAACATGGAATATTAGATGCTCAACACCGGAAACCGGCTGGCTACAAAGGGACCCCCTGTCTCTCTCTACAAACAGTCAGGATGACCCCGTGAAGTGGAAAATCAGTCTTGCGCATACAGTCATTCATAAGAACACCGAGAAATTGAGCACTGCATGCGTAAAAAGGCATGTTTGCGCGAAGCGAGGGATGGCAAGCAAGCACAACATAGTGCCTCTCGCGACGAACCCTCCGAAAAGGTGGCAATTTTGACTGCGACTGGCGTAATTGCTTTGAGGTCAGTCAGAAACGGAGTGACCACTACTCCTGGTCTGCCATAGGCAATGAGCGCCCTTCTGACGGGCTACCAGTGGAGCAGAATAATGCTATTAATATGGAAGAAGTAAAAGCGGAACGGGTGGTCGATGCGAATGCGCAATCCACCGAAAATTCAAAGCCCCCCTCGGTTCGAAGTCTTCGGGGTCCCCCTCATCACACCGCATCGCACCATTAAATTCAGAGGAAAGGGAAAATAGATTAAATTTACGCACCGTTTTTGCGGAACTGTTCACCGGTATCATCGTAAAGATTCGGGTTTCCTTGGAAAATACACAATAGTACTTCGTCCAAGGCCGTGACAACACGTCTCGCGATAGTTTAGCTGTAAAGCGGGTTTACAAGTCAAAGATTCATCCGAGGAAAGGCGAAAACTTACTCGGTATCTTACTCTTCTCCTGCATGTAAATGTAACCTTGTTTAATAGTACCCGTAGAATGTGTAGATGACCCATCAGTTGAATCCGAAGGAAATACAGCCGTTTTCATGTGTGTCGCGAGCATCTTCTGCCGCAGGCTATTCGCTTCCGCTTGCGTCGCTTCATAGCTTTCTTTCGCCTTTTGTACCTTCTGCTGGACGCCAGATAGTTGTGGTCTGAACTTCTCGTTGAGATCACTGCCAATCTTGTAGAAAGTCATCCAATGTGATAAGAACGTGCTCAATGTTTCCACAAAGGCAAACTTCAAGTGCTCCTGTATCGATTGAATCTCGGAAACATACTGAAGACTCGCTTGGCAGAATGTTTTTTGCTGATGACCGAGTTGTGCATCGGCTTCACGGAAGTCGGTCTTGCGTGCAGTGCTCAAATGGAGATGTTTTTCAAGACTGGAGTAGAAGCGCGTCGATTCCTTGTCGTATCGGCGCTTTGATTCGTGCAGGGCGGTGTTGATGTTATCGACGAGGCCCTTGAGGGGGTTCAAATAGTGTGTTTCTGCGTCGGTCAGGATGCTGGCTCGAGCGTCTTCTATCCGGAGCAGCAAGTTGCCGAAATCTTTCACCGAGCTCGCAATGGCACGTTCATCGTCGGTCTGCGTGGTGCCGACGGTTGAAAGCTTGAAGTCCACGAGGAGCGAGGCAAACCCTCTTTGGGACTGGCATACTTCTAAAAATAGCCCAAATTACATCATTATAAAGGGATCGAATATCAAATGACAAACTTCGCATGCAGGAAATCAGCTTCCGACAGTGATCCGCAATGTTTTTGATGTTTTTGGCAGTATCATCGAGGGCCTGTTCATGTTCATGTAGATTCTGTCGAAACCAAGGGCTATCCGACAGCGCATCGCTAAATTCTAACGCTTTTAACACCATGATCTCATCAGTAGAAGGCGAAAACAACAACAGAAGGACGGTGGATTGCGACGACAAGGACTCCTGGAACAGAGGCTGAAGGCAATGGCGGAAGAGAACGCAGAGCTAGCGGCGAAAAGGCAACCGTGTCAACGATCACGGTATATGTGTTAATCTCGCGTTGGTGAAGATCATTCGTATCGTGCTCTTTCTCACAATAACCACGCAGGACAGGAGTTATTTCCGAGAAGTTTTTATGGGATCCGAGGAGGGAAATCAATTCCTCGCGGCAAAAAACACAAAAAATGGGCAGATTGCGCACGGCTCGACGGGCAGCGGCTGTTGGGGGAAGAGACGAGAATTATCTGAAATAGCGTAAATTGAATAAACTATCGACAGATCGGAACGACTGTCGTCAATGCGGACAAGCATAACACGCGAATGGCAGAAAGATGGGGGTGAAGCACAACATTTGGCCGGGAAGATCGAATTCAAAAGATCAACAATATGCGGATGCGCTGCGTAAAAGAATGTATTGGATGGATTCACGGCAATTTCAAAATGAAAGGGACTCGAAAAGTTTACTAAAGAGACAGAGCAAACTAACATCAACTGACGTAGCTCAATTGCCTCAGGCAATCACGCGCAATATCCGGGTAAAAGGTCGACAAATGCCGAGCTAGGGGCTCACGAACATGTTCACTAAGACGCAGGAATACGTTGACCATCGACGCGAGAACAAAGTAAGACAGCCGGAGGCAAGACTAGGGTAGACATGAATGCGGAACGAGGACTAAAGCGCAGGGAAGAGCTAACCACCAAGTAACGACGCCGACTTGTCCTCTTCGTATTCCTTCGAGCTTTTGTGTTTCAAACCCCCGGTTGAGGACTAGTAGTAGTGGTAATATGAGCCATTCAAAAAGAAGATATAGGCACAGCTACTACCTCTCGCGCTAGCTACGTGGTTTTAACAGGAGACAGGAGCGAAAGGCCCAAAGGCGGGAAGAAGGCGGTCACTATTGCAAATTCCAGGCAGGGCCGTTCGCGCCTGCAGGAAGCTGCTAAAAACAACGCTGCCAACCGATGCCGTGGATGGTGGTGGTTGCGCCGTCCAAGTGACAGCCGGCAACACGGCGAGGAAGATCGGAGGGATGCGTCTCCTAAACCTTTACCTCGCACGGAAGCAAGCAACCAACAAACAACACATTGAAGGAAGCATAGAGGTATAGTATGTGCGTCGGTTCGGTTTGCACGGGGTGTTCAAAAGAGGGATAAGTACTCAGGCAGCGTTTTGGAATTGGCAAGCTAGTTCCTCAATCATATTCGACCCCGACGGCTGCCCCGGATGAATATATATTGATGACAAGCGATCTCGTTTTGCGTAATTTCCTATCCTATTTTATTGGAGACTCAAATTGGTCGGTTAACGACGACAAGCGCTGTTGATCTATAGAAAATGAGCACCGGGAAGGCAAAGTGGTGACTGACACAACCCTAAAAATCACATTAGATGACGACAATGGGAAGGCAGAAGACAGAATTCCGACACAGTCATCAAGCAGGAGAAGATGCGGTCAAAGGGCCTCGCCGACACCAATGTAGTGGCCCGGCTTGGCCCAGACCACCATAAGCGGCGGGTGTTGCGGCATCGACGCTTGATGAAGATGCTCAATAAATTGAAAAGCACAGAAACCAATGAATCAACCCGAAAAAACACCGAAATGAGGCATCTAAATGCAAAGCAGCTGATTGGGTCATAAATAACGCCTTGCAGAAAAAAGTTGGCTCTTTCCGATAAACAATGCAAAACAATTCCAAAATACTTCCGACCAATCAGTTTTACAGGAAATTGCTTGCAGTTTCTGTTCCGTCTTACATATTTTACGGTTCCTCTCGCCGAGCTTGCAAAGGAAGGGCCACCAATTTCCGAAAACGAGGTACCAGGCTAAACTTCAAATCCCTAAAGGTTATTAACGGCCTCAATGACGCACCAAACGGAAATCAATATGGAAGTCGACTGAAGAAGCAGCTTAAGAGGGTCGACGCCTTCTCACATTGGGCTCGTCTTCCGCGCCTTCCACAACAATGGATCCTGTGGGAAATGCAGAGGCGCAACCAACGACTACGACAATTTTAGACGTTCATCTATGGCAAAAAAGAACTTTCAAATTTTTCAGGAGCTCTACTCGTTGGTTCTTTGTCGGAGGACACTTGGTTCGTGTGGAAAGACCGTCAAAAAAGGGCTGAATGCAGGAAGGGCAGACAGGACAGGCATCCTCGGACGATGCGTGAAAACAGAAGCGCGCAACAAGGCCAAAACAGGGAGGCTGGATGGAATGGGCAACAATAAGGTATGGGAAAAAAGCAGGAAGACGTAAGGAAAAACACGGAAGGTGTGGTGGTGATCGACAGAGGAAAAAAACCCGAACAAAGTGGACAGCGTTCCAAAGTGGAGCGGCGGCTGTCTGCAAACGGCTGGCTTGATGGGCGAGGATGGCGCCCGCTGTCGGCACACTGATCAACGAGTGTTATTGCTCGCTAAGGGAGGAAGACGGAAATAAAATGAAGAGGAAATGCCACACACCCGGACGACGGTCAAATCGGAGGGAAGGAAGTCAACACGTCAAACCGCGATCACGGCCCGATAGGAATGTCGGGAGTGCAGTGGAGTGGTGATAAAAATAGAATAGCCAAAAACCCAAAATCACAATCGCAAAATTCGCAACAAATGAGGGCTCCCTTCCAGCGAGGAGGCCCACAAGAAGACAAATAAGAAAAATTTCGTCCCTTCCGACTCTTCGCGAGATGGATGAACGAACGTGTCGTGTCACACAGATGCAAGCATATAAAGCATTATCATTATGATCATAAGCAAGCGTCAAGACCGCAAGAAGACGTCATTCCGTCGACAGCGAGCCTAGTGCCGTCATCAAAGCGGCGCTTCTGCTTCTTCGCATACATTGGCTCATACGCTTCGTCAGTCTTAAGGATGCGCTACTTTTCACGTTCGTCGGCATCGCGGGAAGACTGCAGACTCGGGCGCCGCGAATACATCGCTTGCGCGCCTCTCGCTATGCGTATTCAAGGAGAAAATTACATTTTTGGCAAATGCCGGATTCTTTGGAGAAAAAGGCACGACAAAGCAACTCGTTCAGAGTTTTTTGCGCTTCTTCTAGTTTCCTATGACTAAGGAAAAGGAAGAGCATCTCGTTCTGCGTGTCCCTTTAGGCTTGAGGACTCTAGATATAGTCCTCTTCACTTTTTTCTTCAGTTTCCACACGAAAACCCAGAGGAACCACAAAAAGTCTACTCGTCATCAGTTGTTTCGCGGTACTGACTTTAGGTTTAAAGACGGCGATTTGGAGGAGTGTTTTAAATCTTAAAAACAAAGTCTACAGGGTGATCAAAGTTTAAATGATGGCGATTCATTCAGATTTCAGTCAAAACGGGTGCGTAACATGTTTTTTCAACATGATTCAACTCATTGATGGGAAACACGGTTCAGTTTTGTAAACAAACAGGAAGCAATCTCAAAAAAGGCAAAGTTTAAAACGCGAATATTTGTAATTTGTTTGGGAAAATGGAAATGTATCACAATCTTGGACACATTGCCGTCTTGAGCCGAGGCCTTACGCCTTCAGAACACTCTCAGTCGCCGACAGCGGTTACAAACTAGCGACAAAACGGTCGGTGACTACTGCGCCGATGCTGTAGTCCATTAATCAAATTAATTGGACTTTTTGCATCTACAAGGACAAGGCAGTGTGTGGCATCAACGGCATTGGCAAAATAACGGCGGCAAAAAAATACATATATGCATACTCCGTTGTCTCGGACGGCACACGTATGCCTTCGCTCGTCAAGGCTGGAAAAAGGCTGGGATAGGCGAGGGTGAGAACCAAGACGGCAGAAATCTCGACCATCCATGCGGCTATAACTCCCGGCATCCGCTATTTGTTAGGGAAGACAACAAAGAAGCGTCAAAATTGAAGAAGGCGATGGCATTGGCATCAGGGTTGGTGGAAGACGTAATAGTGGCCAAAAATAAGCAGTGAAAGTGCATCCCCCGCAAGGGTGACTTTAAGCGGGAGTGCGAGGACATCTTCAAGTAAGTAAGAACAATGGAACATGTCGAGTGCTACTACGAGGAGATCCTTGCGACGGCATCAATGCAGTGCCGTGCATAAACCGCCGTCGGCGTTTTGCACAAAAAACTGAGGGGGAGAACGGGAAGGACAAAAAATCCACCCCCCAGAAACCGCAGCAGAGAAAGAAAAAGAGCGTGACAAAGCGTTCGCGCTAGCAAGAGCCCCTGTGGCCACAGGGGTTTGGGTTTGTCATCTAACATGGGCACACGCCCGGGGCGGCAAAGGCAGCAATGCTGGGGCCGAGTTGGAGCGTCGCAGCTTTGCCCATTCAAAATTCGCGTTCGAGAGGCGACTGGCAACACTGACAGTCGCCTGGGGCTGCGGTGGCGGACCCGTTTTGAAGAAGACGGCACGAAGAAGACGAAAGGGGGAGAATGCGGCACAACCATCCCCGCTCATCTCCCAAACAATTTCGGCCACGATGCCAAAGCACTCAGTTCAACACGAAGAAGCAAGGGGATCCCGCTCCAAGAGAAGTTACGCCACATGTCGAAAGCGCGGCAAAAGTTGGCCCCAAAAATGCAAATTGACGTCAGTACGGCGTGTAAAAACACGTGGCTCGACTTAGTTAGCGCCGACAAAGCGGGGAAGTCACCGACATAGCTCATCCCTGTGAGTCATTTAGCCCAAACAATCCAGGCCCAGACCCAGATTTCGGTCAGGATAGGATAGTTGGTGTCAAGAAAGGCAAGCTCATGCCATTGGGAGGCAGGCGCCAGCTGCAACGGGGGGTTTCCGGCCAGTTGGTGCCTGGGGTGTGCGCGTCCTTCAGTCTTCCACTTAATATAAAGTAAGAATGTCATGTTCAAAACCGGGTCCTAGACTTCATCGAGACCCCTTTGCCATCACGAGAAACTAGGACCTAAAATTGAAGAATCGCAGACACTCCGCCTTGCCCGTCCGTCGCCGACACGATTGACTGCCGCCAGCCATCGGCTCAATGAGTGCACCAAAATCACAATTTCATGCTAAACCCCGGAAAAACGATTCGGCGAAAATCGAGGATTTCCTCCGTCGCAACCAAAAAGAGTCATAAATGGTCGAACAAAAAGACCCAGAACTACATGGTCACGGTAGCAGGCCTCATAGGGCTCTCTGGGACGAGAAACAATAAAAACCACGGAAATTGGCGCGATCACTGGCGCCAAAAGTTAGCGGAAAACGTGAGATAACAAAACTGTGGACGTGCGCTGACAAAGTCCATCTTGAAGAAGTGTCTGAATGTAGCAGTGATAAAAAAAAATCAAAAGCAAGTAGCGAAATTTTACAATCAATGAGAGGTGCATTCCTCGAAGATACATCAGAGATTAAAGTAACATGTTTTTACGATTGGTTGAATATCGAATCGAATCGCATTTAACCTTTTTCGGCAGACGAAAAAAGAAAAGCGAAACAAAAATTATATCAAACTATCAGGGATGACGCATTTGATGGTAGGGATGGGATGCAACGCAGACTGGGTGGAAATAAACAAATCCGTTTAACTGGCGACGGCTTAGATTTGATACAATATAACTTCCAAAGGGAAGGGGTGACGCGGGATGGACAAAAAAGGTTGATAATCAGGACTTTTGGACGGAAATGCTGAACATGCGAAAGTACAATAGTAACAACTTGGAAAGTCAATGATAGAAGGTATCTTGATATGAGCCCCCATAGCCGGCATTTCGGTGATGACTGGACCGACTGACCACCGCCTGTCTGTACTGAGCCATCCTACATGTGTCACGTTCGGTGCGAGGTGGATGACGCGGCGATAAATAACATCTTGAAGGCCTTTGCGCAACGTTCTCTGGTCAAAATGCGCCACATCTCGGCCGGCTGATCGCAGCGGGAAAAAATGGAAGATGCCCCAGGCAAGGGAACGGGAACGGAACGGAACGTGGTTATGTTATCGACACCTTTCAAGACATTGATTGTACAGGAAGTGAAAAACGGCCCTATGATTGACTCATTTCATTTCAGTTCAGTTCAGGCAGCGCTGGCTGGCAGATTACGTTTCTGTGCAATCGATGCGAAAATCCGAACTCAGCGCCGTAATGGAATATGATTGACGCAAGGGAGGCAAGCGAATACGCCGAAAAAAACGTTCGGAATGAACAGCCGATGGCGATGGAGGTTTTGCGATTAATGTGGGCTGTTCACATTCACCGCATCTGAGTCAATAGCTCCAGATCTCTTTTTTGAAATAGCAAACAACCTGCGCTGCCGATAGTCTCGGTTTTCATTCGGCGGAGGCTTGTTGTCACAGACAAACCGCCGAGAATCAAAAGTCGAAAAATGTAAAAAAATCAATTCCAATAACATATTTCAAAATAAAAACCAAAAAAATCACAACAGTACACGCGTCGTAATCGTTAGACAACGCAAAAACATCGGAAGCTAGCGGAAAACTAATAATTTTTCCAAAAGCAACGCTTTCAAAGAGTGCGAAAAAACCAAAAATCGAGTGCACGATCAAAGTAAAAGCGCGCTATTATGCTAACAAGGCTAGTCTCCCGATTTTGGTTGGACAGTGAATGTGGTCCTAGTCCTGCTCCCGGCCAACTAACTTTACATGGTATTGACAAGAACTATACAGTGGCGACTTGGTCAGGCTCAAACATAAGAGCGACAACGAGCCTGGTCCGATTAGCCTGTGATTTCGGAGAAGGAAGGGATGGGTTGACAAAAGACGAGCGGAACTTACACTTACAAAAAGCGGACACGAGAAAGAACATTGATTAGTCATCAACCTGCATTGACTGACTGCACGCTGTCAATAGTTTTTTGTTCATGGATGCGCACAGGAGTGAGATCATTCGTTGAACGTGTGCTTCCCTCCCGCACAATTTGAGTGCGTAGGTTTGGAATGACAAAAATACAGCTTTGTCAAGTGGTTGTTTTTAGGAGGGGTTAGTCCTAAACGTTTGTTGTTTCTAGGGCTTTTCAAAGGACGTCAAAGTTCAAAGAGGCTAAGTTTGAAAAATAGTTGCTGTTGTAAAGTGCTGAATTATTGATAAACACACGAATGCGTTGGAAAAGTGGACAAAAAGTGGTACAAACTTGCAGAAAATATTCTACCATTTTAATGTTTTCTGAATGATTTTCAATATTTTAACAAAAATGGTCAAAAATTTAGTATAGCCGATCCAATGTGTTCATTAAAAGTACAAAAAAATATTATTAGTCAACAATCCGGTTTTAGCTTATTCCTAAATTTCGGCTTACCTGATTACTTATAATACCCAAATCCACTGGTTTCACTGAACTATGATTATTCAAAGCGTCTCAAATCGCTTATGTAGTCGAGAGCGAACACCGAACGATCGGTTCACGTGACGTTAATGTTGGCTACTTTTTATTTACAGCAACCTTGAACGGCTACCAACCCGACAAACAAAGCGATAAGCACTCAATTACGGATAAGGGCTTCGATTTACAACTTTTTACAACTTTGTACTTTTCTTTTAAACATAAACACAGATGGGCTTATCCCAATGTTGAACGAACCACCACCCACCGCGATATCGACACAGCCTAGACGTTTCAGACAAAACTATCATTAAAAAACGCAAAACAAGGTTGTACCACCCAGTTTCGGGAGCTAGCGGAAATTGGAATGTAAAACAAAGTGATAAATCATGGGGGCGATGTCTAGGAACAATACTCCACCCATGTTTGGCATTCTTTTGAATTTATGGTGGCTTCGTGTTCAAGATACATTAAACATCCCGACCAAGATGCCCACACAGTTACGGATTTCTGCACTTTACTTGAACCATACTCAGAATTTACCAACAAATTGTTGTTTTCTGCATTTTTAGAAACACCATAAATATAAGTTCACTACGCAAATGTTATATCAAACCTTACATTTTGTATGTTGTATGTTGTTCAAATATTTATTACTACAGTGTGTAACTGACCGGATTAAGTAAATAAAAAGTGGTATGCAAGAGCGGCTCAAAATAAAGATATTCACCGAAAATATAAAATGCTAAATACAATATCAGAATTTAAGTTTGTTTTTTAAGAAACGGCAATGTAGAGGAGTTATCGGCAGGGCAGGAGATCAGATAAAGCAACAATATTTTTGGAAGTTTTAAAATGTTAAAAATTGTGTAAAACGCAAACATGGTTAAACCCGAGTTATGTGACAGATAAAGAGCACGGGTAAGTAGCATTATCTTTTAGACATGTAAAAATCGTGGCAGTTGTTTTACTTCTGGATTTATGGAACATGTGCAGTCTTGTATAGTTTTTACTTTGAACCAGAAGCCGTAGCATGATGGAGGGCCGATGACTTTCCAGAGGCCTTTTTCGCCGTCTTCGAGGTCGGAGGCGCATCTGGAAGGTATTTTGTGAGATTTTTTTAGTTTTCTTGGTTAAATTTACCTAGGTTGTTGTCGATGGTATTGCGCTTCTGGTTGGCACTCGGAACATATTTCAGTTCCCCTCTTCAACTGCGACTTCAATTCTTTCTCGACGCAGTTTCGGTTTACCCAACCTAGTTTATATACACCGCAATACCTAAAGTTTCAAATATTACAAGTTACTTTGTTTTTATGGCACGTACGTCGTATGGTTCCTCAATGGAATCAGTTTCTTTGGTACCTTGTACGCTTTCCTTGCATCGTGATATTTGTAGGGTAGTAAAAGAGCAACTGTCGTCTTATCTAAATAACAACGTAAATAGCTTTTTGTTTGCCAGAACTTCAACCGATGCAGGTCAAACCTTTTCCGTTTCTTTCCCTTGTTGGTTCTTTTGTATTACATTCTACATGACATGCCCGCGCTTCCAGCAATGCAGGACATGGCATGCCGCCATGTGCCGCTGAATTGGTGACTTTTCGGACGCGATCTTGTCTTCCTTGTCCGCAATTCCCTTGATACGATTTGCATTCTGTCCAGGGAGACCAGTCTGATACTTTACAGTCGGCTGCTATAAAAGTTGATGTATTTAAATTAGCACCTGCTATGTAATGTAACTCTTTAATCGACATGATTCAAGTTTGGTGCAAAAAAAAGTTGGCTCCATTTGCATATTAATGCATCAAAAATTGAAAAAAAACTTACGTGCACAAACGTAAGTATAGTCGCTGCAACAATCGCCATACTGCACACAAGTTTCATCGCAGAAACAGTCTGGATCAGCTTCAGTCAGATACATAATCCCCTCATAATTGGGATATTCAGACGCAGGGGTCTTAGGCCGTTCATGCAATGGTTGGCTGTAGTCTGGGACCTCGCCGATGGTGACGGGTAAAAATCTGTTCATCTTTGAAAGCCTTAATTTTTGGTCAGTGGACTGCTTCTGTAAACAATAATCAAAACCAATTACCTTATCACGGCCTTGCCCTTTTCACTTGATACAATGTCGGGTGTCGGAATGTCGTCGAAAGGGTCCCCGAATTTGATTTGCTTTATCATCTTTATCGGGGCGCCGTACTGTTTTGGATGGTTTTGGCCGGTGTTTTTTTTACGATATTGTTCACCGTCATGGAAGGTTAGAAACTCGGCGTGGCCACCTGGAAATTTGGGAATCGATAACTGTATAGAAGAAGTTATATTACCTAATTTATCTTTAAATTTATCAATATCGTCAACCTCAACCATATCAGGCAAGATCAATCGACCAAGCTGTTCACCACTTCCATCATAAACCGGCGGATAAACTTCGCCCTGCAGTTTCAATAACCTTACAGAAGGTGGCTGCGCGACTAAAGGCAGATTCCGAAGACCATCATCCTTCGATCTACACGTTGCATTCCTTCCAGTACAGCATAATTTCTGTTGATAGCAACCAGCCGAGGCTCCATTTAATATTGAGATGAAAATAATGCCTGGAAGCAGGCTCCAGGGAGGACCCATACGAACGGCGACAACGTACCTACGAATATGGAATACAGTTTCTTCTCTCAATCACTCATTTTGATCAAGTTCACGCACGCTTTTTTCAAACACGGTTCGCTAATCCGGGGTACCCGAAGTTGTGATAATAGGGAGAGTTCGTTGACAAGTTTTTGTCCAAAGCAATTTGATTGATGATAAGAGGATTAGCATCAAGCAAAGTAAGCAATCACGGGAGCTAAGAAAGGGTTAGAGTAACCGTCTAGCAACCCTATGATTGAAGGGGAATAGCGAGGGCGAGAGTACCAAACCTCGATAGAATAAGAACGCCTTCGCTTATTTGGGCAACAAATAAGTATTGCAAGTGTCAACGCAATGTGGCTTCTGGTAACTCAGGGAAAATAAGGAAAAGCAAGTGAGTCATAGTTCAGCAGCGGCTTTTCTGAAGGCATGAGCAAGAGTGGCACGAAAGGTGAACATGAACGCCCAGATGGAAAGGGCAATCACAAACAACATGCAAAATCACAAAGTGTGAGAGTAAGTGAACCTTTGGGACATGACTCTGCAGAAAGAAATTTATTTCATGAAACTCGATATACGGATGGAGCAGCGCAGCTTCTGAAGGTGATCCGCCATGCAAGTGTCGAAAGCACCACCATTTACATGAGCCCGCACCCATGAAAGAGGAAATCGACGTCCCACCCTCTTTTGTAGACACATTAAACTCGATGAAATATCTTTCTCACTGTCATAATTTTCATTTTCACCGATCGTAAACGTAAATATATCACGTTCAAAGCAAATTCCTTTGAAATGCCGCGACACTGTAGTCCCTCATTAGTGCATGATCTAAAATTCCTTAAAAAGTTTAAATTGTGTTCGGAAGGCGTTTCTATTTGCAGAAGCGAGCCGTTCCAACCCTCCTTTATCCGCTTTTGCACTTTTGGTGCACATTGACGGGTAAGGTGTCACCTTACCAGTCGCATTTGAGTTCGATCCATTCTGAATTTATGCATTTGTTTACCTCCGTAAACCGATAAAAAGTAGAATAATAATATATCTTCGGTTCGGTGACAAAAATTGTGGCATCCGTCAAAATTCTGGAATTAATGTGTATAGCATGTGCATGTGGATCGTGGATATAAGAACTGCGAGGCGCCAGATGTGGGATCGGATCCTGTCCTCAAATGCGGGGGCGTCAAATCATAAGGAATGGACACCGCGCATTCCGAGCGAGAAAACAGGAAAACGATCCGGAAAGAGTGCTCAAATAAAAAGTGCGTTTGCGTGTGACACCTCCGAGTGGCGATTAAGCTGGTGACTGCCAAAATAAGTCACTAACGTCGTAAAACTTGCGATATACAACAAGTAGAACCATTGAAATTGAGCTTTGGGCTCATCCAGAACTTTCAACTGTGTCGCAGTTGAATAGGCGAACGAAGAATGAATATGTGCCATTTAGCGGATAAAAACGATGCATTGTTCGGATTCGTGTTCGAAATAAACATAAAAGTGAAACTAACGCCTTGTTTTTATATCCCTCAAGGGGCGTACAAGACTTTGGCATTGATGTGAGCAAAGACTGAGATTGTAGCATACTTAGGGCCTGTCGCGGATAAAAAGTATCAAAACGCGTCATGATAGATGGGGCTTGTTTTCGTCAAAACGACGACATTTTTTTCGGAACTACTATCATGGCATGAGGAAATAACAATGACGAAAAAAACAACACTCTCGGGTTGGTCGAGGCCGGATGTAAAGGGCTAAATGACTCAAGAGGGTCGTCAATCACTTGACGACTTGCGCACCGACAAGCGCGGTGAATTTATTACAACAAAGCGGCGAGAAGACAAGGACAACATAGAATCGCGTTAATCATGAGCGCAGAAATGACCATAATAGATAATGCTTCAACAGTCGGTTCGGGAAAGGCATGTATATCGCTGCGATTGGCTCGTGCCAGAAATAGGCGGTTTGTCTTTGAACAAGCAAATCCGTATCCACCTCATCAAAATAGGGGGTTTGGCACTGTGCGCGAGCTAATCTGGCAATGATGCCGTGGTCAAATTTCGGATACATAGGCCGCAGGTGGTGGGTTTGTTTTAATGACAGTTTCAATCGTAGTGCGAAGTGCCTTATGCAAATAAGGCTAGATCGTGGCAATAAGGCTTGCAAAAAATTGACAACACCGCTTCAGACCTCAAAACACTGTGAAAATGAATACCAACAAAGAAAAAACACCACAATTGCCTTAATCACTGTCATTAAGTCAACAAGACAGTGATAAAAGTGGCTTCCGACAGTGCGGGAAATATGCGAAAAAGCCGTAAAAAGTCGCGATAGGAGGGCTAGGCCAAGTAACGATGGACTAATTTGGCCAACACCCACGCGATGTCGTGCCGATACTTTCCTCCGCCGATAGTTATGGGTGATTATTTATTTCCTGACCGAAATATTATGTATCGCCTTCCCACAGCGGTAAAATGCCTCTTTACGATTCTTCCGAGAACTTGTTTAGAGGAAGATGGAATGGTCAACGTGGCTTGCGGTCCAAGGACCGGCCATAACCGGAGGCTGGCCTCGCGCCGACCGATCATCCGCACTTTCGCGCAAAACAAAATTCAAATAATGGTCAGCTGTTGAAGAAAACCCACTGTTTTAAGTAAACCCTTATGCAGGCTCAAATCAGTGTTCCTTGTCGAAGAGTACCACTACAAACCGATTGTCTGTAGCTTGGAAGCTCTCCTCATTCTCATTCCAGCAAACGATGGTGCTTGAAAAACCAATCACAACACAAATTTGGTCGTAAATGACTAACTTCCGGTATTCATGGCCCATCAAGCACATGTTTTACCTTCAGCTGTTGCGCTTGATGTTACGACTTACAAAATGAGTACAATGAGGTTCTTCACAGCTGCGCGATTTGATGGAATGCTTGCCGATAAACAACGCGCAACAAGCGAGCAACTTGATGTTCCTCAATAAACGCCAGTCACGAACGATTCTACCGTATACGTTTTAGAGGAAGACACAGTCATGGAAAAACGGCATTTAGGATCCTCCACAACAACATCGACCAGACCAAATGACACTTTTGCCTTCCTTAGCTATTGTTTTAATACAAAGAATAAAGGCAGAAACCCGAGGTAGCACCCTCGCTTCGGCACCTATGAGAAGTATCTGCAAACATTTCTTCTCAAGTAGTCGTCGGGACGACCGGGGGCCTGTAGTTTTGCGGGACAAGATTGTGCGAAAAAACTCAAGTAGAAATGATCCAAGACGGTGTTAGACTAAATAGAATCAAGACGATTAGTCATGAAAGCCTTCCGATAAACGTACTTTTGGCATGTAATGATTACACATGCGTTTTTATAATATATCAACTATACGAAACAAAGGCAAAAAGTATAAGTATCTCCAGGTCGATAACAAAATTTGAGAGGCTTTACCTTTTTTCAATCAGCTGCAAACAGTGCATCTTTAAGTGTTAAAAAAGCAGTGATACAAAAACAGTAGACTTAACTTTTTCATGTATTATAGAAAAAGCAGAACACTTTTAGTTTATGTATACACAAATTATTATTACTTTCAAGTTTCTTTTTTTAGAATCATCACACTGACACTTAGAGACCACCGCAAAGATAATGACGAAAGAGGATCCGAAGGTGTTAAGGAACGCAAACCTTGCCCTACTGCTGATAAGAACGAACACTCGAACTGTTATACAGCAAATTGGAGGAGGTCCAAGAAAGATGAAATGTTGTGGGAGTGTGAGTGAATGATAAATTCAAAAGTGGAAAAAGTTGAAAATATTTGGGGAATTCTTATTTGTTCGGATGGAGATACAAAAATTTTCACATATTGAATCATGAAGTGAGCAGAAATCAGATCGTCACACTATCGAAACAATGAAGATGTGTATATTGAGATTTACGGAGGCAAGAAGATACAAACAGCTTTATTGCCCCGGAATGAATGACAAAAAATAACATAGGCTTGATTTGCGCGGCGATTTGACGATCTTTTGTTCAAGTTGAAGGCCATGGGCAACGTGAAAAAGGTTAAGGTTGGCAGGAAACAAAAGCTGGCGCGAAAAGGAAAAACGCTACATAGCAAAGGCTTTTAAGCTTACAATTTTAGATCATTTGGAGAGCTTTCTTTTGTTTTACTCAAGTCAGTGGAGTTTCTGCGAGGGAAGTCCGCGCGAACGTGAAATGCGTTGTGGACAAGTGCCTCGGCGTTGACTTGACAATAATGAGTGAAGAGAGATGACCGTTGAGCTACATAGCTGCCAGGTTAGCCTAGCGGATCGCAAACTTGCAATAGCCACAGAAGCAAATTGGGATCTCGCGAGAAAAAGAGAGCTGCGCGGAGGTGGAGGTGTAAATTGAACCAAACTTTGAGATGGGGGCTCCGATCGTGACGGATTCGACCATCGCTATGAAAATAAGATGTTTCAGTGGTTCTCACGCGTCTTCATGACACACTGCAGGCATGACTCGTCCAACTTTTCAGTCTTAAAAGGTGACCAGGATCCTTAACAACCAAAATAAGGAACATCGTAAACCCGGAGACGGCGACATGAATTTCCTCGATGACTTTATGGGGGTGGCCGCCTCGGAACGTCATGATACTTCTTGTCGCTGTGTTTTTATGTTTACTTCAACTGTCTGAAATCAACGTCCATCCGTCGGTAACATAAAAGTGATAAAACTGTTCTAGACATTTGAACAAAGATTGACTCAATGGACTGAACGAATTTTGAGGGCAATAAAGCTGTGACTTTTCTAACGTAAGGATGATTGACATTGGTACTTATCTGTAGCTTGACGCCGGTTTTTATGTTCCGACACTGACAATCATACAAGGATGCAAACTTCCATTAATAGTGAACCCATAAAAAGCTTGCATTGTTCTGTTTTTGTGTTCTGCATTGTGGGAATGCATACCACATGACGATCAAAATTCAATATTTATAATAACGATGATTTTTTGTAAATAATAACAATTGCCGGAAGAACACATTGATAAATAAATGTAAAAGAAAAACGTGATCAATTACTCAACGCAATTATTCATTTGTTTATTACATGTTTCGAAGCAACCTTGAATGCCCTTTTGTGAAATGGAACGGTGTGATGTGCAACTCCAAGACAACTGTTGCGTAGCATTAGCTTTTCGCACCTTTAATTTAGCATTTTTTAAGAGGGAATTGCATTTTCTGGTTTTAGGCAGCTATCTTTAGGTGTTTCAACATAGTGCACTGACTTTTGAACAGATAAAGCTGCCAAATGCCTGGCACATTTAAAATTCGAAATCCAACATGTTCCTGAAAGCTTTTTAAGTTTTGTCTTTCCACTGACCAAAGAAAATGAATTATTATTATTATAGCTGTTAACGCCCTCCCCCAATTCTACAAAGTGTTTTCCTCGGCACGAACGCTTGGCATTGGGTCGTTCAGACCTAATGAGGGCATGCAAAGTCACTAAGAAACAATGAAGCGCAACCGCTGGGGCGATTACAGTGCCTCCTGCTTCCGCAGCTGGCCCGAAGCGTGTCGCCCTTCATCGAGGCTATTGTTTCTTACGAAAAAGTCTCGAAGGAAGTACTTAGTACCACTTGTTGTGTCCTCTTGATCGATGGTTCGGTTTCTGCGTGTCAAGTTTGGCACCAAAGTTTACCATTACAAGGCGGAGCATCGCGGCTTAAAAAATGCATTCCTTTAGGCGTAACTTTATATTTTCGCGGTTTTTTCAACTTTTTAAAACTTCCATGTTCCTATTACAACGACGACTTTATTGTTGCCGTTTCTATCGAGTTCGCTTTGTTGCTAAAGTCAAAAGGTGGGGTGCGGTCACTCTAAATTGCGTGGGCGCAAGCAATTACGTGTTTGACCGTTAACTTGGCAAACTTCCGGAGCAGCGAGTAAGTGCAAGTGTGAAATAACGACCTACGCAAGAAATCCTGGCGTTGCCAGCACCCTGTGGCAATTTCAATTAATTATTTATCAATTAGCGGATCTGCCCACCCATTTTAAACCCGAGTAAAGCATGTTCCTCCTTTCCGCTGTCATTTATACCAACACACCGACGTGAAGCATTAGCTGGGCTTTTATTAGTCCCACAATCCACTCCTTTGTCGGTGTTTTTTTGACCAATATGTTTGCCATCGGTGGTCGTGCCGTCGACAAATGGGCGGAGGTCTTCTTCAAAGGTACTAATTTGCCCATTGTCGGGAATGACGAGTTCGTCAAGCAACACTACTAACCCCCTTCATTTGTCATTTTCTATTGTTTTTTTCACTTTTCTCATGATAGTAATATATTTTCCCATACGTGTTATTGCAATTTTTTGTCTAATTTGTTCCATGTTAAATATCTATAGTATATCCACATCCAATATGCAGCGCCAGACGCTTATTAAAAATTGTGAGGGCGGTCAACTGTAGCCTGTTTGTTGTAATTTATGTTGTTTCCAACGGAATTTCGAATTTTCACCAGCCGAACGCCCCGATTTCGGATGAATGAAACTCTCGAGAGCGTGACTTCGGCCATTCCTGCTAGTTAAAGAATTTTGACTTACTTTGACCAAACGGCAGGGATGCTTTCTTAATTTAATGCCTTTTAGGGCAGCGCCTGACTTTGCATGCGCAGGATTGGCACTTCATGACTGGTTTCGACTAACTCAATCTCCGCGCGCAGGAAGCGCCAAAACTTGGCCCACCCGTACTCGTCCTTTTCACAACTTCTTCGTCAAACTTCACGGACACTACATTTTTGGGGCCGTCATCTTTGTTAGAAGGCACTTATGCCGCGGTTGTATTCAATTTTTTTAGTATTGCAGCTGTTGCTTATTCCGGTTTCTGTTGCAGTATGTCCAGAAGGCTGTGCATGTTCATCCAAATCAGTAATATGCTCGTATGTTTTTTTAGAATTTTTTAATTTTTAGTTTAAATTATGTTTGAAATTAAAAATTCAAACGTGCAAGATCAAAGAGAACACCGCTTTCGTGACCGCATGTTGACTTCACTTTTTTCAGGTGTCACGACGCTCTTTGGAATAATCCCGAGCAACCTAAGGATTTACGCTTGACCAAACTAGACTTCCAATTAGACTATGTCGACTTATTCGTGGTGCACTCATGCGACAAGCTTATAATTACTAATGACACATTTTCGGGTGTCGAGATCACGGAGCAGTTCAAGCTGCTGGAAATCAAGCAGATTGAAATAGAACCATATGCGTTTAGGGGAATCCGGAAAGCGCCAAAGCAATTTGTTATCCAAGATTCCGCGATTGGAACAATACCCCAAAACGCATTTGTTGGATTGAGTCAAGTGGACCATTTTTGGATTAAAAATGTTTCAATTAACAGGATTGAGCGAAGCGCTTTTTCTGGGATATCACTATTTAAGTATATATATTTCCGTGGTGTGGTTATTGATGCAATCGAAACAGAAGCATTCGGTGAGAAAATAACAAGAAAAAAGTAAAGTTATGCCTGTCTAATGATAAGTTTTTTCAGCTGAAATGCACCATGTGAACTACTTCTACATGCGCGGAAATGTGTCCCTGTCAATGGTTGATGAATTTATCTTCCGAGGTTCCCACATCGACGAAATCATGTTTGAAGATGCGCGTGTCAAAGCAACAGATTATACACTGAGTGGAGTATTTTCGAACAAAATTGAATTAATCGACTGTAAGTGGCATACTAACAAAGTAACAAATGCAAAAGTCACACAACAAGCTGTCGACATCTTCAATGCCAAAAATTCAACCTTCAATCGCATTGTGCCTGGCCTATTCTACAATCATACCTCCATTACATTTGATATGTGTCAAATTCATCATTTAACATCAATTCCAACTATTTATATTCAAAACTGTGCAGATTTTTTGATCAGCAATTCACGAATTTATCAATGGCACTCGCATGGTATTCCTGAACACTCTAAAATTCAATCTTTGACAATTGAAAGCTGTCAAATCGACCGAACTCATACACGTGCTGTATTTGGGTCAAATATTGAAAGCTTTGTTCTCGACAAAAACAAAATTGCGTCAACTGCTCGACGGTTTTTTGAAAGAAGTGTCATAACAAAACTACTGGTAAGCGAATGTGTTATTGGATCCCTTGCTGGAAGCACATTTGCTAATGCTCGATTTAACATTTTATTGTTCAACGAAAATAAGGTTGCTAATATTGATGACAAAGCTTTCGGCATTATAAACGCCATGCAAATGCAAATTACTAGCAGCTATTTTCCGAGATTTCCTGAATTTGCTTTTGAAGAAGGCAATGTAAGTGTTTTTGAAAGATTGAAAAGAAAAAGCATAATGCCCGTAACAATATTACATATTTTTTACTTTTTAGATAACCGACTTGACTGTATTATCTTCACATTTTCGGGGACCGCCGCCAAAGTCATCTTTTGCCGGTCTCAGTGCCCAGCGTCTGCGCTTCACACACTGTGAATTCATTTGCCAAGTTGACGATTGTGAGACAAATGCCTTGTTTTTCCAAAAAAGTATACATCAACTCGCGTGGGTGTTTGAGCATAACCGATGTCTCTCACCTTCAACTTTCCAAACTGTCAACCCGTCAATGGTTTGCACTAACGCAACTGAAATCATAACAGATTCTGGTGTTTTTTGTCGACGACGCCTCGAAATTGAAGAATGCATTTGCACGTCTGATGATACTGTTATTGTTCCGCGTTCCCGGGCATCATTACTCGTTTTGGGTGATTGTAATTCTGTATCTTTGGTTGATTCTCACTCGCCACAACTTCATTCCGTCTATCTCTACCGCACAGCCTTCATAAATGTTCAATCATTGCCACAAAGCCTTCAACGCCTTCATATTCTGCATAGTGCAGTCAAATTTAATCGTGCTTATATTATTCGAGATACATCACTACATGAGTTGAAATTAAATGGAGTCCATGTCGATGCAATTGTCGATAACGCCTTTGCCGGAGGTCGTATAACTTCCCTAGTTTTAAACTCAACAAGACTTAGCGGTGTCACTTCAAAATCCTTTGCCAAGAGCGTGATCAACGAGCTCTACATTTATGACAGCGAAATTGTGAATGCTGGTGACCTGTTCGCACATGCCAAACATGCAACCATAGCGGATAGCAAGCTGCGATCAAGTTTATTCCTGGCGAGTATATCCCATCTGTGTTTTCGTAATAACTCGGTCGAATGTGGCTGCATTGAGATGGATTTGAAGCTGCCCCAGAACCAGTGCGACGACTCTTCGAATCGATGCATTAACGGGAGTAATTTTGATTACTGGCGCCGCACTCGCACGATTACGCCAAACTCAGACGTTGCTGATTTTCTCTCTGGAAGTCGACCCTGCTCGGCAAAGCAAAATGACCAGCTTAAAATGTCCAGAGCCAGTGTCCAATCCAGCTTGCCAGCCTTTGCAATTCTCTTCTGTTGTGTTTTTATGACTTTGATTGCCTGCTGATTTCGACCCAATCATTTTTATTGCCTCGTTATGACTTTTGTTCGTTGTTTTTTACAAATAAATTGTTTCAACAAAACAAAGTACATAGTAACATTGTGTAGTGCACAAATTAACATCAGCGTTCCAAACAAAAGTTAAACCGATTTCACACTCCATTTGAAAGTGATTCCTAGATCGAATGTGACAGATAAAATTGAATGTTGTCAAGAAAGTTTTCTAATCTGATTATTTATAGATGAAAACTTCTGATGAACTGAAACTGATTCTGATTCTACGGTATAACATATTAGAAAGTCGGTTTTGGTCCGGTTCATCCGAGAAAATTAGATTCAGCACATCTATACTCTGGTTTACAATGATGGTAGCAATTAGATCATCGAGGAAGATTGAAATATGTGGGGAGTGGAACGCCAGCAGTCGAAAAGTGACAACGTCGCGCACCTCCCGCAACGGACGCTCGACGTCACCCACCACTGTCACTTTCTACGCGTTGATTGACCCTTGCATTAGACCGTGATTACATCCCCGTGTTGTGTCCATGGTTTACTCGCAATCCGTTCATTATTAGTGAAAATATATCGACAGTTCTTTTATAGGCAGTCGGGTATGACCAATTTAATGATGCACCTGTGTAGGAGTAGGGCATTGACCGTACTGAAACGGAAACGTGCTCTTTCCGGTGTGTCGTAAGCGACGGCAGCTTAAATAAATCATTATGACCTCGTTGTACTTTGTGGCCATAGCTAAGTAGGCTTTGTATCCAGGTAGCCGGTGGCATTACCGTTGACCGTCCCCCATCCAGCGAGGGTCGTCGTCCGTGTTAGTTGTGACAGATTTGCTCAGAGGGCAAAGCGGGCTGTTAAGAAGCAACATCTTCCTGCAGGACACTTGACAACAGACCCAATGTGACACCGGCGCGGCGGTTTCAAGGGTGGATGCAATCTACCTGACGGCGCAAACACGTTCAGGTTGGCCATTTGCCGCCGGGCGTCGACGGCTCAAAAGACTCTGGGAGAACTCCGCCTTTGCAATCGGAGGCGCAGCAAAAGTTGTCATCGTGGGCCAGTCGGCCAACCAGTATTGCCTCAGGGGGCCCTAGAGGGAAAGGTTTTCCTCGGTCTTGGCAGTGCCTGCTTAGCTCAGCGCTTTCAATAAATTGCTCGTTGCAGCTTATGCGATCGGCGCGGCAGTTGACAGCGCTGAAGACAACTGCTTTTTGAAGCTCACTCACCGACTATCAAACTGCATCCCGCCCGGAAGGTCGAAAGGCGATATTCAAAACCTGTGAGTGATCGAGTGCCCTTCTCGCCTGGCCCCCAGATCTCAGGTCGTGTTGAATTTATCTTCTTGCAGACCTCCCCGAACCGATAAGCAGATAGTCCGACGCACTCCCCCGATCACTTCAACATGTACCCATTGCTTTGGTGATCGTAGTGGTCATTTTCCCTTTTCTTCCGACAGTGATGACACGGGTCGTCGGGTTTACTTGGGGCTGATAGTTTTTTGGGGCTGGCTCCTACCGGTCAACACTAACTGGTGTAGCATAGCAAAAGTCCCTCCCCATATGGAGTTCGCGCAATCGGTTACCCCTTTTTTCGTCAAGCAAAGCAACGGGCCCACGAAGCTGACTCGTTCGCCTCATTTACATTTTTTGATAGCTCTTAAAGATAGTCTCGCTTTCTTTGACCAAGACGTTCGCATATTTTGCCACCCTCATTCGTTTCCGCGGCGTTGAACGTCTTTTGGCGAGCCGCTGTCCATTTTCATTGTAACTGGCAGCCGCGCGAGACGTCCGTACTTCCCCCACACACGCTTTGATCACGCCTATGGCGGGAGCTCGAATCGAATTTGAAAATCTACTACGGCTGTTTTGGCGTAGACATAGTAGCAGGACGCCACAGGGTAAATAGGGGATGTCGATGCACAGTCCTCCCGGATCGTCGTCATCTGCGTCAACGAGCTCCTTCTCAATGAACGTCTTTTTGCACTCGCGCGCGTGGCGTGAAGTAGCCTGCTGCAACATTGGGACTAGCACAGCCTGAGGGTCTCCACCCCTCCGAGGGACAATGTCTTTTGGCCGACAAGTGACCGGGCCAAGCTGGTCTTGTCCTGTCCTCAAGAGATCAGCTAACTTTTGCCCTCTTACCTGACACCCGCGATACTTCCCATACCGATTTTTTCCCTCGTGTCCGATTTCATTTAAAAACTTTTCCTGTCTCACTTAAAATACATTTTTTGTTTGTTTGCCCCCATTATTCGCCCAGTTCCGCAATACTTGCAACCCTTTTGTTTTTCTTTCCTCCAATATTCACTCATTTTTGAATTTAGATACCTTTTAGCTCAGCTCACTTCCTCACGCAGCACGACGGCCGAGAAGTCGTTGTTGCGTGTGTCGTGGCCCATCCATGTTGGGGTCGCGCCGCTTCGGCGATGCGAAGCTCGAACAGCTCTACCGAGATCAACAGATCGTCCATAATGGCACCCTAGTCCTACACGTACTCTGTGTACTCACGGCCGCCTTACTTTTAATCGCATTACACCATGTATTTAATCCTGATCTCGCCCTTCTCTACGCTATTATTGCCGCCGCAACAGTTCTGATTTTGCAAGCTTTATTGCTCCTAAAAAGCAATGAATCAAAGCCGTCCGTCTTTGCGGGAGTTGTCGTTTGGCTCTTCTGCGCGGTTGTTGGCACCATTCCCGGTGGCGGCCAATCTTCCCTCATCCCAACGATTATCGCTTACTTCCTTCTGTACACCATCTTTACGTACGATCTTCCGACGACGACTGTCTTTGCCGGCACTTTGGCAATTATTCAAATTGTCGGATTTGTGTTGCTGCCCACAGAACCGTTTACAATCCATCAGGTCAGTCTTGTTTCGTCGTATTTCCGTCTTCCTGTTTACACTACGCGGACTTATCACACAATTTTTGCTATCAATATGTTTGATTTTGCCCGGTTGTCGCGCTCTCACCCTTGAACGAGATTAAAAACAAACTATTTCCACCTCGCGCAAATAGGACGTTTTGTGTTACTGCAACCTTGTCAAGAGTGATTTTTTACTATTGTTTAATGATACAACGTCCAAATTTTCCCATGATGTGATTAAATTCAACCATTTTCTTTCCGCCAAAAACAAAAAAATTAAATTGATTCATCATTTTTCTTCGTGAACTGAATTGATTGTCGGAAATAGGTAATGACCTCGAACGAACCGATTCCGGCGACGGCTGTTGATTCGAGTCAGCCGTCTGCTACAAAAACGTGGCGATACAATCTTTAGGGTTTCATACGCTTTGAGAAAGAACAATCGTTAAGTTGCTCTTTTAAAATGAAAACAAAGAGACTGAAAATGCTTAGCCTATGACTTCCTTTTATTTATGTGCAAAATGGTGCTGTCACTCAAGAATCTGGGATCTATCTTTCAAGATGGACACGTCAAAAAATGATAGAGTCTACGAATGGACAAAGGCCAGCATAGATTTTAGATAAAGTGTCACTGTGAAAGGACTGGGTGGGGGCGCTCGGACAAACGTCAATAGCCTCAGGGAAAAACGGAAACAAAGCTTAGTTTTATGATTGCGGAACAAATGACTCCATTGTATTTTTCTGGGGGAATTAGAGCCAAAAGGTATTTTACGTCTTTCGAAAGGGGTCTGCAAAGAGGGCAATTTTTATTACGAGGATGTTTTCAAGCATTGCATTTGTTATCCACCACCAACTGGTTGCTGTAGCTTGAATTTTTGATTTCTTTACAACATTCGATCAACTGTTGCGAGCGCAAACAACAATCGAGTAAGAGGGAAAAAGTTTTTTTTCCGCGCAGTTGCATCTTCGATTTTTCATTAAGTAGGCGGTATCGTTTATCACTGTTCTGGGTGCACCATCTTAACCGCACTATTTCACCCCCTTCTAGATTCCTATCGCATATGATCATCTAGTCATCTAGTAAAGGGAGGCCTAACAAACATATCGCCATAGAAAGTTATGCAAGTTAGAAGGAGTCAGCGACGCTGTGGCTGGCTCCGATGCGAGTCCGATAGGGGTCTCGACGGCTTGTCGCACCACACAGTTGGTCAAGGTAATCCAATCCGCTTTTGTCGTTGACAGGCGATAGAGCAGCACAAAAGCTGGGCATAGTCTTCTTTTGCCGACAACAATGTTAGTTGGTGAACTTCGGGAAGTCGTGAGGATCAAAATACACGCAGACAAATTTGACAAGGGGAAGTGACTGACCACCTGACAAACTTTTTGACCATTAATATGTAAAATGAGCACATTTGTAACGGTTTAAATTTCATTTCAGTTACTAGCGACACTGCTTGTGCATATCTGGAGCAACTTTATCGGCATTTATCTTTACGTCACGAAGGAACGCCTGTCTCGGGCGGCTTTCCTCAATGCCAGAAATGCGTTGCTGTCCCATAAAGAAGCGGCTCATGAAGCTGAAAAAATGGTGAGCAAAAAGTTTTGAACTAAATGTGAAATCAATCAGCTGGTGTTGAAAGTTTGATCAATTACTGACTGCCACTGGCATAGTCATAGTTTGCACGACCACAAAACCAAACTGAATGAGTCATTTACGTTGGTTGATTGACAGACAGCCAACTGACAGCGGTCAATGCTTGTTTTTGTAAACCGAGCTTGCCGACCGCCGGTTTCTGTCTCACCCACGCGAAGCAATAACTGAAACTTGTACCAGCATTCTGTAATTTGGATTCACTTAAAGATGGACGGTTTTTAGGGCCAATTGCTGGGAGCCGCGTTGCCTGAACACGTTATTGCAGCGGTCCGCAACCAGATTGGAGTCAATGTACCGAAATTATACATTGAACAGTACGATCATGTGACGTAAGCTTTCTTTACAATTGACGCCCTTAGGGACAATCTGACTGATTGGGGAGGGAAAAATCAGGAAAACAACTGCGACGTGATTTATAACGCAAATAAAAAAGGCCAAGACAAAGGGCTATCACCTGTTGGTGCGCTTTAAGGCAAGCATCAGCAAGTGTTTTCCTGTCATTGAATTCCCTTAATCGCCGTAACGAGTGTTGACACCGCAACTTTTAGGGTGATTTATGCGAAGCTCTACGGCCTGGAAGCTATTTTGAGCCAAATAAGTGTCCAAGATGCAGCGCGTTTGCTTAACGAGTTTAACGCCAAGATCGACCAACTGGTCAAGGTATGTAATGTCCGAAGGCAACAAAAAAGAACTTTGTTTGCCGACAAGAAGGGTCAGAAAGTGACAAATCGGTTTTTTACAGCGTAACCACCTCGTTCGTATTCAATCCGATGCAATCATTGTCGTGTCAGGCATTCCGGAAGCACAGAATGGCCATGCTGATGCGGCTTGTCAGTTTTCCTGGGAGTTGGTGCATGTTTTGAGGTGAGGAGAAGTTCTTTGACAATTGAACTTCTAAAAGGACAAGCAAAGTGAAACAGGTTACATAATTATGTACTTATGCAGGAGCTTCTGTGACGCCACAACGGCCGAGCTGTTTATCAAGATCGGTCTCGCATCCGGTGCCGTGTCAGCTGGCATTGTCGGTGCCAACAAGTGGCATTATGAAATTGTCGGTGACGCGTACGATCACGCCATAAAGTTGGAACAGAAAGCCGGTGCGGGTCACATCCTAGTTACTGATGAAATTGCCGCGGCTGTCCAAGGTGCCTATTTGACAGAGAAATTTGATGATTCTAGTCATCGCTTGATTCTGACACCTCGCCTTGTTTCCAACATCCCTAATGGATTGCTGTTTCCTAATCACAGGCGGTTTTCTTTATCGACGATCCCTCAAGCGATCAATAGATTACTCGTCGCATCGACAATGGCACCAATGGCGGCCCAGAAGCATGACTCACTTGTGATGAGTGTGAGCACGGGCGAGAAGACTTTGTTGCAAGGGAGAAGAAAAAGGCAAGAATCACTACTAAACAAAATGTGAATGAATGATAATTAATGCAATTACAGTCGAAAACAACTAGATGGTTCAAGCGAACTTCTGGAAGAAAATGAAGAAGACGACAGCGTCATCAACTCATGCACATTGAGATTCAAAGATCCTGAAGTCGAAAAAAGTTTTAACATTGTTATTGATCGATGGTTCATCCCAGCATTGGCTATTAGCATTTTCTTTCTCGTCGTTTACGGGCTTTATCAAGTTTTGGTCATGCCGAGGTTGATTGCGACATTGGCATTGATCATTGTTACACTGGCTGCCATGTTTGTTATTTTGTTGATGCTTTATGTTAACCACTTTCAAGTAAGGCGTTCTATTTCTATTTAAAGTTATTAATATTTTGTTTTTAGACTTTTTGTTACTTCATCACCAGAACCTCAGTCGGTCATACCATTTCAATCCTCCTCATTATCACATTGCTCTTCATCTGCGGCGTTGTTAACGTATTTTCATGCCCTCCACTTGAAGATAGCCCCGTTTGCCACAACGTTTTCTATTCAGTCATTTCATGCGTGTTATGGATGCTTTCAACAACGGTTTTTATCCGGTACAGTTCTTTCTGCCTTGTTTGGACACTATTGGGTGGTATTTGCATTTACTGTATTCAAATGTTTGTAACTCACACCGACTTGTACATTAACTATTCCATTATCATCGGCTGGCGTATTGAATTCGACCTTGTTATCGGTCTCGCCGCGCTTGTTTTTATTATTTATCTTCAAGCTCGCCGAAACGAAAGACTTATTCGACTTGACTTCTTATCACTGATCCGTTCAATGGAAGAAAAGAGCCAACTTGTCCGATTTGAGTATGTCAATGAGCAGATCCTTCTGAATGCGTTGCCACATCATATTGCTTACAATTATTTACATCGCACAGACCCCTATTGTCATCTCTGTCATAGCGTTGGCGTCTTAACAGCTCAACTGGGTCACCCGGCAGATTGGAACGGCGAAATCGGCCTAAACAGACTGAATCAGCTTATCTACGAAGTCGACAGACTTATTGAAAGCTATCCTGGCATCGAGAAAGTGCGGAATTCTCAGTGTTTCTACACGGCAGCCGTTGGTGTACTGCCCGAAATAACTCGGAATGTAAGTATTTGTCGTGAGAATAACCTATAGTAAGCTTCCTCAAAAGGATTAGACAAATATTTTTGACTTCCTTAATGTACTCGATTCTGGATATACAAATAGTTCTCTGCATTCCATTTCGTTTTTAGATTCATGACACGCCGTTTACTATTGGAGATTTGCTGGCATCACTGACAGACTTTGGCCTCACAATTAAGCAAATGGTTGAAGATGAAGGACTTGAAATTCGCGTTGGCATTGACTGCGGTAGTGCGCTTTCGGTGGTTGTAGGCAGTGACAAGCCGAGATATGAAGTAATTGGAATGCCATGCATCAGAGCTGCGCAACTTATGAATGCAGCTGCTGACTATGGCATTGTTGTTTCGGAAGAAATCTACCTGGCTTTGCGACCAAGAAACTTTAACTTTGCACACAATCACTCAATCACAGTAGCCCCCAGACTGACTGGTTACGTGTTTGCTGACAGTCTGGTATTGAAACAACAACGCAAATTTATCAATCCAGTACTACGTGAGGTCAGTGTCGGAGACAGCCTCGTTAGTGAAGAGGCCGTGCAAGTGCATGAAGAAACGACTCAGTCAACAAGCGTTCCACTAGATGCTTCGTCATCATCATGCCCTCCACACGACCCTCATCATTTTGTTCGCACCATACCTGCAAATGCAACAGCAGTTGGCGTCACTGCGCATAACCCGTTGGAGATGTTTACATCAATGAACTCCTCGATGAGCTCTGACATGTACTCCATTGACGTCAGTGTGGAATCCGATTCCGAGATTGAATGGATAACACCAGAAGCATTGATGCACGAAAAACTTATCAATGGAGGAAAGTCAGCAACAATTGCAAATAACAATGTTAGTCCGAGCAGTTCGAGACGATTCTGGCCCTCGACAAAGTCAATTTCCTACAAAGGAGATCGAGCTAAGCAATATTCCGACTTTTCGGAAGCCGATAATCAGTCCATAACACACTCTGGACGATTGCGACGTAAACGTTTCCGGCCATCGTTGTCCCGTAATGGGCCTAAGGTGCCAAGTTGGCTAAGTAGTCGCACCTCGCTAAACTCAGACTTGTCATTAAACAAGAGTCGCGACGGAAGCGCTAATCCGCTGGACCGTGTGAACGCCGCTGCGAAACGGGTGGATAAAATGCTACAAGAGCTGGCTAATGTCGATGAATTCAATGGGAATCTACCAGAAAAACCTTTCCCGACTAATTTCTCGGCACTCACTTCATCAACTCGGAGTATCAATGTTGATAACAGACATCGAGAAATGAGTAGTGCATGTCATACTGAGTATGACAATGCGGAATCTGATGGAGCGTTGAGTGATTCTGAGATGGTGACTTCCTCTAGGTATGCAAATTTAACAATGAAAACAAATGAGTCAACTTATGTTAATTTTAGATTGGAAGAACTCAAACACGTTTTGCGGGGCTTCAGCAAAACACGTCAAGAACAAGCTGCCGAGCGTCGACGTCAAAACACAGAACGCTTCATGAACCGCCGCATGAATAGGCCTGCCGACACGGGCAACGACGCCGACATCGACAGTAACTGTTCCTCCCTCGCATCATCGACAATGTTTGATAAAATCAGATGGAAGTCCGTTCATTCAATCGGCTATGAGAACGAATACGAATTTGCCTCCGACATCGACGAACACAAACACTTTGCACCTGCAGCTTCCGATCCCCCTCCACCAGCACCTAAATCACCACCAGAGTCGCAACCTGGGCCATCAGGATTTAGTGGTATTGGCGATAATACCGACTTTCTTCCAATGGACGCGAGTGATCCCGAGGACCAAAGCCCTGCCACAGCTCCAGCAAATCCCATTGACCAGGTGCATGCGCTTAGCCGTGACATTATCAAGAACTTTGGCGAGTACCAGCTGGCTAGCTTTAGTGATGTCGATGCAAATGTTTAGATCTTTCATAGGCACCATCGTCGTTACAGTTTTGTTTTAACAGATCGCGTTAATTTTTTTGTTTTGATCTCTTTTTGAGGGTCTATTTGGGAGTTTTCCTATAATCAACACGTCCGGTTATGTTGTCAGAGTCATTTACGAAAATACTTTAATAAATAAATTGATTGATCAAAGTGATTAGGTATCTTTTTGTCTTGCCATACGTTTTTCGTTGTTATTAAGATTAAGTTGAGATGTCACAAAAAGTGTATACGGTGCTTTTGTTGGAAAGAATTTAAAAAATAAATAAAACTGACAATATGTGTAATAGTGACTTCTTGAGATGGCATTTGGACTTAGCCGCCGTTCCCCTGGTGATATAGAGTTAGGCGCTTCGATTGCTATAGTCATGGTTGCAGTGCTTCAGACAATTTCCAAAGTATGTTCATGCCTAATCTGCTTCTATTAAGCCAGGATTTGGGAGGAAAGCGCGCAGCTCAACAGCCGCCAAGGTGTGGTGGGAGCTTTCGCGCGAGAGGGGTAAATTGTGCGAGACCTCTTTATAAGTCCTGTCTATAAGCGGCACACGTTACTTTTGCCAATGTATTACCCCTTGCAAAGCGTTTGTCGCTGACGGCGCGAAAGCAAAGCCTTCCGTGAGTCTGGGCGACGACGCCGGCTTTCCGTGTTTCCCCTGAAGAAATTAGGGGCGATCTTTTTCAACCCCCCTTCTTTTCCCCCTGACGACTACGCGCCCATGCCCGTAGATGCCGCCAACGGCTGTCGTCGCCCGTGGTGGCACCCGTACTGAGGGCACTATATTAAAAACGCTTGTGGGACCCCGCCTTCCGTGTTTGCAAACGAGCTCCCCCTTTGCGTGTCGCCACCTCCTTTTTCCATTGCGCACCTTTCTGCCGTCGGTGTAGTCCTTGTATCTACCTCAATGGCAGTCGGTGCTTCATGCCCTCTTCAGACTGAGATTGCTTTAAAAAGTGGCCATTACCTGGCTAAAATTGTCACGATATGTCTGTAGCCCCTAGTATTACAGCTCTTTCCAAAGCCCGTATTTGATAACTTTGGCAAGATTTGTAAATACTAGGGTAACTCATATCAGACATAAACTCCCGCCACGTGAGACCAGCTCCATGTAGCTGTCTGCTGGAAGCCATAAATTAGATTCCCAGCAAAAACTATATCTATTTACAGAGTATGATCATTACTTTATTACACAAAAATGTAAGTTATCAAAAAAAGTAAACGCGTTATTTTCAAGTACAAGTAATTTGGATCAAGCTTTTCAGACATATTTGAACTCCAAACCGATAAATTACAAATGGACGGTGAACCATAATTAAACGTGCGGCAAGTAACAGAGAGATCAGTGTAAATTTGTAATAAGACAATATTTAAGGTTAGAATGTGAAGAAAATCAGAGATCACCCTCGATATCACAGAGTTCACCGGTTTCATCACCTTCTTCGCGACAGAAAGATAGATATGTAACTCGTGGATACACTCTTTGTGGAACCTTGTTTAACGTGTTTTGTTCACTGGATACGACAGTACTACATACAGTATTCGAGCAACTGGTATCGGTTTTCAACTTCGGAAGCGTGTTCAATTCAAAAAGTCTCCATTTCAAAGCACACTCGGCGCAATGGGTTTCTCCGCCATTGGACAGCGCGAGTAGTGGTGACTGAGTGTGAAGGCTACAGTGTCCCGCGCGTTGCCGGTTCCTAAATTTGGATACAAAATTATTTTTAGTTTCCTGCGACCGGAACAGAAAACAGAATGACATCAAAACGTAAGACACATGCACAAATCACCACACGACACCCATGTTTACTTGAACGAGTTGGATTCAGGCGCATGTGTATTACTGATTGCCAGGCGTTTGTTGTGAATTCTTTAAAATCTAACCCCATGTTCATAAGCCTCTGTTTAACTTTCCTTAGCTCGTTTCTTGTGGCCTGCCTGATTTCACTGTTGTTGAAACAGTAAATATGTGAGATGATCATACCCTGAAATGATAGTTTAAACTTTGTAATTTTAAAGTTCAGTCGTGTGAAAACTGGTTTGATGTTTCATTCGCCCCTAATGTACACCTTTGCTACTTTTAAGTTGTAACAGTTCAGAACACTTTTTTGGAAGTGTACTATGAAATGAACTTATGAGACAAAACTCCCGCTACAAAGTGGATATTGGTAAAAAGTGTTACTATTTCGCCGGAAAAATTGTGTCCTAAACTGTCTAGATGGGCATAGCTCACGTGACCTTAATTTTAAAGGTACAAAAAAATAGGTTTTTTGAAATAGTTGCAAACTTACATAAAGGCTGTTGACTACAATATAGAATAAATGGGCATACAAAGTAACTTTTTCGTGGTTGAGGACGGAAGTTAGGTAAAGGAAAATGTCGAAAAAGATGTAGGACCCGCCAATGCTGAGCAATAAGTAGGTGAATGATTTGGCAAACTTTCTGAAAGATGTAGGATAAGCATTATAAAAAGAATGAAAGTTTCAACCTGTAACGGGCTCTTTCGTCGAGATATATATCTTCCTGGACTTTTGAATGAAGTTGGCGCATGATTCCGACTGTTACAACGACTTCGATTGCACAAACTATTATCATTGGAACGCGAATTGCCCATGCTACATTGTTATCACAATTAGCTACCCAGTAACTAAAAAGCTATGTTTTAAAGAAGTATGAAACAAATTGGTAAAAAAACTTACGGTGTATTGTCCCAATTTGCTTTTATGAATCCCCAGCCGAATATAATAAGTGCCGGTGTACCTAAAAAGATTCAAACATCACTTACTCTTACTTCTGAATGAAAAATAAATGCCTATTGAACACTTGCATGTGTAATTTGTTAAACTTGTTATGTCTGAAAATAAACTCACCCCAGCCAATTGCCAGATAAGGTGGAAGTGGTGATTCTTTGAACACATTGAAATAGATGCTGCTAAAAAGATACAATCCTTCGACCAGTACAAAGATGTAGCTTGCGATAATGGAATAATTCCAAAGAGCAGTGAACAGCTTTTCATAGAAGGTCGAATTCCACTCGAACTGAAAATGTTGCATTATGTACAATTAGCTAATCAAACAAAAGGGCATCATGCGGACTTACATCGGAGCATTCCGCTATTGGATTCCGCCAAAGCATAGCCCGAACAGCCTCAATAACACACATGCCACATCGTAGTAAAAATACAAGAAATAAATTAAAATGAATCCAATTTCGACCACTTTGCAATTTTCTCAAATACCAAAAGAGAAACATCGCTACGACCAGCGCCACGGCAGACCCACAGTATCCGACCAAGGCAACTAATCGAAAATTGCGAACTACGGTTTGCTAAAAATTAAGTTGTTTCATCATGTCTATGAATGAAAACAGTGTTACAGATTGTTGTGCCCTTTTCGGGTTCTAGGAAAGTCTCGAGACAGAACAAAAGCAATGTTTATAAGTGCTTCTCACCATGCTTTCCTCAAAAGTCGGCTCTGATACGTACGAATCATCACTACAGTTATTATAGAGCATCTCAAGAGTGCGGCTCGGAAGGTTTTCCCAGGTTCCATTGAGACACTTTCGTTCCACAAAAGTATTTGGCGGTGGTAAATGGCTCATAGCCCAACTGACGCAAGGACTTTGGACAGTGGAATATGGTGGAGTGGCATTCCAACACGCGACGTCATCCCAGAAGAATGGACAGTAACTTTCTGAAATTACTGCAGAAATTTAGCAATTCTACGGTATATAAGTTTTAACTGACCAGGTACATTGTAAACATCATTTAGGTCGTTGCACCTGTCTTCGAAGAATTTTCGTCTACGCATGTTAAGAACCGTGTCATTACTGCCGGTTACGGTATACTGATTAGACAGTTTTTTGAATAGTTCCTGCGCTTCCGTTTCATTTCGAGCAGTTAACATTCTGAAATGATTGATTTAAAGCACTCGACGCAATAACAACAAAATTTGTAACGATAAAAATGGAAAATTACAAAACCAAAAATAGAAAAATTCAGCCTTATCTAATTAAATTCACATGAAAACCGAACGCCCGACACGAACTTAACAACAATAAAAACCAAATTCCTTAAAGCAGACATTCTAATCAGATTAACTTTTCCCGCCTGATTCCTCAAGAACAGAACTTTAATGGACATAATGATCAACACAAAGTGAGCAGACATCTGCGAAACAATTTCACGATAAGGTGGTGTCAGATCACGGTATCCTTAAAACATCCGGATTTTGCAGACTCCTGTTTCCGGTAACACAGTATAAACGAGTAAGCAACCCATCGGTTTAAGACGAAACAAACTCGACTGCAATTGAGACGGCTTTTATATGGAAGAAACCTGCCAAAAAAGACAAAAAAAGGAAACAAAAAAGGTTCGTTAGCTTTTGTCTGGACCATCCTTACTTAGTTCCGAGGAAAGGCAAACTGAAGTAACCGATGGCACAAGCAAACCAACCTCAGTCGAGAGACATGGAATTTTTCAGTGTTTGTGGTATCGAAAGGCGCAATTAACCCTTGGCATTGCTGCATCATCTACTCAGCTAAAGAGACAATGAAGGTCGAGACAATACCACGAGATGGGTTAGATGTAAAAAAACTGTGCTCTTTCGAGGACCACCGTAAATGTGAAAAAGTAAATCTGTCTGGTTAAACAGACTGATTAAAATGTCAGTCTACAGAAAAATTAAACTGACGAGTGTTGTGCTTGATCGTTTTACACAAAAGTTGGAATTGGAATCTACAGATGGTTGAAATTGACTTTGTTTTGTTGATTGTTGAATCGTTAATAAGACGGATTAGCGAGTCACTCGAACCGCTGGAGAGATAACGAAAACGTCTGCCCCAGCTGTACAGAAGCGTGGGCCTACAATGGAACTGACGAGAAGGGGATAAAAAAGGTTGCCAAACATGAAGGAAGTACAGAAAGACAAAAACTCAAAACGCTTATCACTTCAATTGCCTTGATGCTCTAAAAATAAACAGGCGTGTATTTTGGTGCAAGTAGCCGTCGTGGGAGTATAAATTCTCCACTGTTAATGCGCAAATGAGAAGAGAAACTCACTTTTCCCCTAATACTTCGACGCCTGGTATGTGGGAGCATCGTGATTTGGATCGAATCAACACCGAACGACAGAGTCATATCAAGCAACGCGTCAAACATATAACGACCAAATCACGAGGTCAGTGGAACTGTCGCCAACTATTTCGAATCAATGTTATGTCTTTGACAGCATTGATAAACATGGATTGACGCTGATCGGCTCAATGCCAGCAACTATTAACACCTTTTATGGCCGTTGAGCAGTGATTGCGGTAGATGATAACCCCGAGGTGATGCTTGTAATCACGGCTTAACACAAAGGGCTTGTAACTTCGCACAATCGCGTGTTTCATTTCCCCGATAGTCATAAAAGTCCATTGACAATCACTAATCTGTCTGCACCCTTGCCAGGCGTAAAAAACGATTAATAATTTCCGAAAAAAGCGGTGACCAAAGGACGTACAAGCTATGCACATAATATTAGAGTGCATCGGCTATTAAAGATTAATGCAACGCGACAAATATAGTACACATAACTCTACATCCCTGCTAATCTGGGAAAGGCGATAAAATACAGGAAGAACAAACACATTGAGTGTGTTGTGTACGGTGCAGAAACACGTCTCACTGATGAATGCCTCGTAAAAGTGTCTTCCTTATAAAGGTCGAAATCAGGCTAAAAACTGCTCACGAGGAAGACTGCTGAGTCTGCCAAAATGTAATCTTTTCGTTGGCTGCCAGATATTTGCCGTCCGATGAGAACGTGACAGCCGTGATAGGGGTACAGTGTGCTCGGTCAGCTTACATTTAGGTGACATGATTCGTCACTGACCCTTGTATCTAATCAAGAACCTTGTACCGACAGGTCGAATTGAACCTGCTGATGCAAGACTGTCAGTTTTTGACAATGTGCCAGACTGCAGAAAGGGGTAAAAAACTTGTCGATGACAAGAAAACTTTTGCGACCAAAAAACTTGTGTAACTGGACTTTTTTAAAAACTCACTTACCTGTATTACAACTTTCTTATACAGGTAAGTTACTGCGTTTTTGTACCCTTAAACACCAATTACACGATGGCCTACACAATTTTAAGGTATGCAAACAGGCTCATTAGGCGTCTCGCAAGCCGGAAAATACAATGTTTGTTCCAAAAATAGCAAAACAAGAAGTAAAAAACTGAAGCATTTAAAGAATTTTAGATTTTTGTTTTCATTTCAATTTAAAAACAAAATTCAAGCTGATACTGTCATTATGTTCGAAAACAAAGGTTATATTAACATTTCATTAAATGCTACGTTATACGAAATAGCATCATTTGCAAAAAAATCATAACAAAAAAAAGTTCTAGAAACTCATAAGTCTGAAGACAAACCTTTGCAACCACCTTTCAGCCATGATGAATCAACCTTTTCCGGTCACACACACAGTTCGCTAAGATCTCACCATAAACAATCAAGCTCATGAGTGAGCGTCCGTCGAATGACTAAATACTAGCTCTCCATATATAAACATAATTCGAAAGCAATGCAATCGTATTCATTTGTTTTGTACTTTCAAGTTGTTGTCTGAAGACTGGAATTGCTAGCGATCAAGACGTCATAGAAGTATGATATCCTATTTAACGCTGTGCATTGTATGCGTCCTTTGCACAGTGTTTGCCGATGAGCCTCCAAGAGCAAAGACTCCTTTAGGCAAAATTGTTGGAGTTAGGTACTCTAACACCACTGAAGCTTTTCTTGGGGTCCCATATGCGCGACCTCCAATTGGAAAGTTGCGATTTGATGTAAATTAAGTAACAACTTTGATATGCGTTATAATGTTACTTTGTAGCGACCGAAGCCATACGCAAAATGGCAAGGAACCTTGGTTGCAAACACAACTGGCTTTTCTTGCGTCCAAATAGGACTCAATGACACAAGCGAAAATTGTTTATTCATTAACATCTTTCGGAAGCAAGGCACAACTTGCGGTTCGAATTTACCAGTGCTTGTTTGGGTTCATGGTGGAAGTTTTCAATATGGAACTGGCAATGAGTTTGAACCGTTTGTTGAATCTTTCGTAGACAAGGGGATAGTTCTCGTAACCGTGAACTACAGACTTGGACCATTTGGTAGGCAACTTCTTAACATTCTTTGTTTTACATAAAATGTTACAGGATTTTTCAACGGCAGAAGCGATGGTCTTTACGACGTGATTGAAGCCTTAACCGTTGTCAATAAAATTATTGACTCACTTGGCGGAAACAGCGATAATGTGACACTGATGGGCCAATCGTCAGGTGCCGCTTCCGTGTCGTACATCACCCTGAATCCCGAAGCTAATCATCTGTTTTCAAAAGTGATTACACTGTCTGGAGTTTCACAGGATGCATGGGCAAACACTCCACGATATGTAAAACAAACGTCTCAATTGCTGGCGCAACAACTTGGATGCAAACCGAATAATCTAAAGTGCTTACGTAAAAAGTCTACCGATGACCTTCTAGGAGCTACCAATAATGTTGTACCGGAAATCGTGCCTGAAGATTCATTATTCATTTCGTTTAACCCTCAAAAAGATAATAAGTTCATTCAATCAACAAGTTTTGAAAATGCCATTGCCAACAGCCCAAAACGTCCTCATTTGTATGGATTTACGTATCAGGAAGCCGGTACCTTGGGTAAGCTGTGTTTTTCAAAAGGACTTTAATGTACGTTTCTTTTTAGCTGTGATCCTTAAAAACAGCCCAGCAACTCATTTCCCGATCACCCCGGAGAAAGCCGAAACTTACACCGCAGAAGATCTTAAGAAAGCAATCAGAAGCTTGATTTACAATGGAAACAAGTATTCTCTCAACGCTACCAAAGATATCCAAGACTACTACCTCGCCGTTCAGCCGGATGCAAACTATACCCACCACTTTTACGTTCAGAAACTGGCTCAACTGTTATCGGACCTCTCTTTTAACATCGGTTCTTTGCGTGAAGCTGTCACTCGGGCTCAATACAACAACAAAGAAGTTTATGTTTATCAGTATGATTATTTCGTAAGAGATAACTCAACGTACTTCATCGACGGTCCTTCTCATGCGGATGATCTTATTGATCTTATTTATGGACGAGTAAGCAACGAAGAACTTAGACAAAGCTATATTTCATTCCTTGTTAACTTCATCAAAACCGGGTAGGTCAATTACATTTTACAACAAATTCTTACAGCTCAATTTAGCAAACCGTCTTTGAGCTATGTAGAAGCTAAGCCAATCAACCCAGCCAAAACAGAGATACCGTATGTTCGTATTGATGCACCTACATTTACCAACGAAGCAGATCTGTGGTCAGGAAGGCTTCAATTTTGGGACAACATCACCAAAACTTATAGCGTTGATTGGCCTATGGGGCAGATAAGTCGAGAGGGTTAAACCAATAAACATTGTTAAATAAATCATGATTGTTATCATTGTATAAAACAAATGTGAAAGCGGAATGCCGTTTTTGAGCAAACTTCAAAAAAGGCGTTTAACTTTTAGTTTTGTTAGCATAGACGCTCTCTACTGCGCGAAAACTTAGCTAATAACTTTCTTTCATCCCTTTTGCGGACGCACTTTCTCCGAGGGCAGTGTGTCCCGACAATCTATGTAAGAGACAAATATATATTACCTTTGTAGACAAGATCGGGGCGTACGGTAGGTAGCCAATGAGTACCCCTTGATCGAAAATCATGTAAATAGGCATTGACAAAATGGTGTTCTGTACATTCTTTACTATAAGCTTGAGTCAACGATCATTCTCAGTTTCTGCAGGCTTATTAACGTTATTTTTTCGGTAATTAACATTTAGTGTAATTAACTTTTTGCCTAAACCATGGTCTACCCGATCGCATGCTTTCCCTATGGTCTTCGACGCCGTCTTGGCGAGCTTGCCACCCCTACCGAGCGATACAACTTGCAAGTTGCCGCAGGTAGAACGGATATTTGCCCACTTCAGTTGCAGCAACTGAAGAAGACCCACAATTTCGTTCACTTTCAAACGGTAGAAGGTGTCTTGGAAGTTTCTGAGGTTCTGCGGGACGGCAGCTGGAGGCCCATTGTCGTCTGTCCTGACGACCTTATCTGCTGTGAAAGTGACATGGGTTTGTTGGATATGAAAACTGCTGACTTCGAAGCACCTTTATTTGCCCAACTAATACTTAAACCTGTCAGTATTCAACTTGCCAGATGCGAGAACAGTGCGGAATTTTACCAAAAAGTGTCCGCGGTGACCAATGGAGGCGCTAATCAATTGGCTATAGTGAACAACGCAACAATCTGCTTCAAAACCATGTTTGAAGCTTTCCCTAAAGCGGACAATCTGTTGGTGGAAACGGCACTGCCGAATAGATGGATGTCACAAATTGTAAAGTACCAAAAGAAAAAGTTGACAAGATGCATCGTGAGGGGGATCCAAGGCAATATTGGTAGATTTACAAGCCGTGAATTAAGTACATTTTTAAAGGTAAATTTAAATGCAATCTGTGCTTTTTTAATACTGACATCTTTTTCAGCGTCAAAGCAAAAATTTTGATATGGTAATTGGCATCAGGGAACACACAATGCCCTACATAAAACGACTTGAAAGAAAACTCGATCGCTGCCTCAGTCGTGTCAAGAATCAGGAGGTGTATGGCATGCTGTTTCTTACGTATGGCGACGTTACTGTGAATTTTTATAATAATAATCTTGATAATCGCTAAAAACATATAATATTAGTAATTCTTTGTCCATTGAGGTTTTGTATTACACTGTGTTCTTTTACTGAAGTTAATAAAATTTGAATTTCTTATTAGTTCTATAATGTCAGTTTTTTGAGTCATAAACGTTAAATTTTAAACTGCTGTCGTTCAGAGACGAAGAAAAAATTTTTGCGGCTTTTTTCAGTTTGATTAGAAGCTTCTCAACGTCTGTAGATTATATAAAACTTTCACGGAGTTTACATTTTTTGCAGAAGAGCGTAAAAATAAGCTTAGGATCAAACGATGTTAAAAAAACATGATAGAAAAATTTATCCGTGACAGTTCCAAGTTTTTCTTTCAAGTTACGTTTTAGTACTGTTTGTTTCAACGCGTTTTAGCAGTTTTAACCTTATTTTAAACGTGCTAAAAACCAAAACATGAAAATTGGATTTCTTCTAACATAACCTGATAATCATAATTTAATCATTGTCTTTTTCGTCGGATTCTGAGACCGGATTCTGGACAGGCTCACATATTGACAAAAAATTTAGCTTTTTTTGATCAGAAATGCTTACCCTGTTCAAAAATAAGTATAAAATACATCATAAAACACAAAAGTAGCCACCAAAAAATATAAACGCGCTAAAAACGACTATGTCATAGGGTTCCTTAGTGTAGTGGTTATCACGCTTGCTTTACACGCAAGATGTCGCCGGTTCGAACCCGGCAGGGATCATAACTTTTTGCCAAAAGTGGCACATTTACTCGAAATTACATTAATTTTTGATGTGGTTATGTTTTTTGACAATGTTTGGCTCAATTTGTTTAAGTGTTTTTAAATCTTGCGTTGTTCGCATGCGCTTAAAATATATATATTGTTCGGCGTTCAATCTAATGAGGTTTCTATGCCTGGAATGCAATATATATTCAATACACCCTATTGAATGACGTTCTGTTTCCACAGTGATAGTTTTATCTGTAATACGTCTGACTGTTACGGATACTTCGAATATAAAATTTGAGAAACGCTTTACATCGCAATCGTACTGCAAGTTTTCATCGCTGTGCAAGTGGGTTACACCTTGTTCAATACATACAATGGCAGTTGTGACATGCATGGAATATATATAGATATAACATATAGAAAAAGCACTGATTTATTATCAAAGCTTGAATTTTCTTTCGATTACTTTAACTTCGATGTGCTCAATTGCATTTCTGTATGTCTGTATAATTCCTTCTCTAACGCTGTGTTGCTTTTCTGTTTCTTGAAGTACATGATAATGAATAACAAATTTATTATAACTGTAATTAAACATATTAGATACATTGGGTAGCAACGTCTAATACCGTATCGTCTACAGCACTGTAAAGATAACAGTTTGGCAACATATTGCAATTTTGAAATAAATAAGGCCAACCAATGGAAAGTCTTGTAAATGTACACCAAACTCTACAAATAAGTTATGTTTTGGAATGATTTTTGACAAAGGCGACGTGATCCAGAATGGTTGTCACCGTCGAAGTAACCCTTGTTGTTTCTGTCTTGGCAAAATCACCGTAAAATGTAAAAGTGAAAGGAGAGTTAAGTAAAACCGACATTAAATTGCAAAGCGATTTTCTCTACCATTAGGCAGCATAAGCGTAAGTGACTTGGCGTTTATCCAAACGAGACGGGCACGGAATGGTTGATACGTGCCACCGGGACTGAGGACAGCAAACTCGGTGGGGGCTGCGAGGGATTTGTAGAAGCGCATTTGGCTTTGACCCATGCCCTGTAAGTATATATCGGTAAAATGTGAAATGAATAAGAAAGGATAAACTTACGAGGAAAGACTGCTGTGTCTGCCAGAAGTTGATTTTCGCATCCTTGGCAGCATAGGCGGCGAGATACTTGCCATCTTGTGAGAAGGCAACCGCCGTGATAGGGGAATTGTTGGCTTGGACAGTCTGAAACAACTTCATTAGCATTAGAAATCGTTCAAGTATGTGAAAACAACAAACCTGTGACTTCATTGTCTTCAATTCATGGACAACAATCGAACCATTCCGGCCACCGAATGCAATCCTTCGACTCGCTGGACAGTACCCGATCATGTAGAACTTGGCAATAGGTGGAAAAATCTCTGCTAGGGAATGGTGTCTCAACTGGTTAATATCCAAACAATGGACAAGAATGTCTCCAACTGGAATGATAAGCTCAGCGACATCGTTGTACTGCTTCTCGGACAGCTGCTCAATGATTCTCAGCACTTCGACTCGTGATCGGATCAATGGACTCGTAACACTGTGCTGGATAGTTTGATGTTGTGTTGAGTTGTTGTATCGAGCGACTTCCATGCTTAGAGCAGTGATCAGAGCTTGTGAACGAACAGAAGCGATCAATGATAGAGCATGTCGGGCTGTTCGAGATGCATCAACGGATGGGTTGAGGGGGCTTCCGGTTACGTGGCTGAAAGTTGAACAACTTACATTAAAAGACAAATTTTCAAGAGTCAAACTCACTTATCAGACTTCTGCTTATCATTCATAGAAGCCAAATCCAGCAAACCGATCAAAACCTTGGAAATGTCCAAATGAGGCTGCCAAATCGTGAAACCACGTCCCATCAAGTCCATCGCCGCCCTCCGAAGAGCTGAATTCAAAGGAAGAAGCTGTGATTCCGGAGCAATCAGCAGTTCCAACAATGAATGAGCAGTGGCACGAACAACATCACCATGGTCAAAGTCATCTGGAAACTCGGCGCCAATGACTCCGAGCAGCACGACAGCCGTAGCCTGATTCCGTCGAACTTGGTTAACACCACTTTGAGCATGATCGGGCAAATGTACCAACGCGAAATCATTGTTCATATCAGTCTGCGGCACCGGATCAGGCAAAGAGTTTGAGTTCGCAGAGTTTCGTGGTGGAATTGGAGGTGGTGGTCGAGATGGAGGCAGTTTCGGTTTCGCAGCTAGACTTGCATTTGATGAGTGATGGTTCTGTTCAACTGGTGCTACCAGTGGGGCTGGTTGTGAAGAAGTCGCAAATGGCACATTGGCGGTTGTAGTTTTTCCAAATATGGACAGCGACGGATCGAGCAAGGTCGGTAAGAACGGCGCCCAGATGTGGAGAAGCTTCTTTCGGCCATTGGAACCAGTGCGATTTAATTCGCGGATCAACAAAGCCTGCGACGCATCTCGGATGTCCATGCACGAATCCTGCCAACGACGAGCCAAGAGATCAACCTTCGGCGGGGCAAATTGCAACGGTGCCGTAATCAGCTCTGGAAGCATTACACAATGCATGGCAGCGACGGCAGACCAGCCTTCTTTGATTTGTTGGCCTTCGGCTTCGGTTGAGGAATCGGTGGATTGGACTGATGATACTCGTCTGAAAAACATAACATTAGTTTAAGCAAAGACGTTCAAAAGTGTCAAAAACTCACTTCAATGTACTCTTCCGACCTGCAACATGCAAAGTCCGACTTTGAAGCGACATCAATGTATTCGACAATGCTACGGCAGTGACAAGATGGATAGTCGTCAAAGCATTGCTCAAGTTCCAATGAATAGACTTCGAAAACTGTTGGAACAAAGAACCGCCATTTTCATTTGACTGCGAAGTCGATGGCATGTACAGTGACATGATACCGTTCCTTGAAATGGTGCCGAAGCTCAGTGGGACTTTCGGCTTCTGCAGCTTCAGTCTGTTCAGGACCAAAGAATCCTTCGAATCATCCAGATTCCAACCGTAGACGAGGGACATCAGAAGCTTGGCACTGTCGACATAGAGATTCGTATCGGACAGCCATCGGTTCACAACGCTGCCGGCAGTCTTTCCATTCGAAGTCGGATTCGCGTTGTTATGGGCATCTTGTTGCTTTTTCGCCAGCAACGACGACAAAGACGGCTTTCCAACGACAGAATCTGATCCCGAATCATTGAACGCATTTCCATTTGACACGTCATTGTCCATTGCATGCAGTCCAATAATGATAGCATCGACGTTAAACAGCAAAATATGCATTTCGTTCGAACATTTCTGAATCGATACGATATCGATCGGTAGTGGTAGCATCTCCGGGCCTGAATTCTTCGATCGACTGCTTCTGTCAGTATTCAAGGCAATCTTCTTGACTGCGGCTAGATTCTTGTTCTTCAAAGCTCGTAGCATCTGAGTCGCTTGATTGGCACCGGCTTCATCGTCGCCGTCAGCTACACCGGCTTGTTCATTGCAGGCTTCCATGACATCTTCACTGACAAGACCGGTCACGATTCGATCGAGATTGGCTGTTTCCATCTGCCAAACGTAGACACACTCGTCCTCGCATCGGATCAGCATGAAATCGTCCAATGGGCGCCATTTGATCTCGATGATCGGGAAAGATTGGCGACTGGCTAGGAGCACACATCGGTTTTCCTTGAGACTGAGCAGGGCGGCGGAGTTATCACTTGCGATAGAACAGATGCAGTGGAGGATTCTGGCATTGCAGTTGTCTGGAGGGATGAGTAGTCTCTGAATGGCACCGCCTTGATTGCAGAATCGATGGAGCTTGGAGCCTGTTGTGAGATTCCAAACGACGACAGCAAAGTCCATACCGCCAGAAATCAAAATATTGGGATCGTATCGACTGCTTTCCTCGAATGGGTACAAGAAGCAGGTAACAGCTGACATGTGAGCATGAAGAATCCGATGCTGAACAGATTCCGAAGGCGCGTATTCGAGAAGTTGCGACATAATAGCCCGACAGGCGTTCATCATGACAATTCGGCCATCTTCACAGCCGAGAAGAAGCTTGCCCTGGTTGCAGATGTAGATTGTGGAAGTAATCTTGCAGTTGGGCTGAAACTGGACAAGTTTTATAAAGGGAACAAAACAGCTGATCAAAACTTACGCTATCAAAGATCCCAGGCGGTCCTGGCTTCAACGCTCTCCAAACTCGGGGCAGAGATTCTTCCAAAGTGGGGTTGTATACTGTAATTTGATCATTATTTGCATCAAAAATTATAGAAAGACATACCAATCGGTCGTTTACTCCGAAGACATTCCTCAACCAACGGCTCAAAGTTATGCGGAATCCTCCAAACAGCAATTCTGCCATTATTGTCAGCCCGGTAAGCGACTCGTCGTGGATGGCCGTCGGCAGTGCCTCGGGCATCGAAGAAGAAACTCACATTGCTTGTGAATGACTGAAAATAGCTTTTTGTAATTTTAAATTTCGTCAAAAACAACAACTTACGTTTCGTGGTGATGGACTGAACCCTTTCAAAAGAGCAAATACAAAAGGCTGATCAAATCCACTGGCCGGTTTCGGATTAGCTTGCGCATTCAACCTGCTTCGAGGCAATTGGAACAACACAATAGTCGAATCAACGAAGCCGACGGCAATCTTGTCGACATCAATGATAATACCATCGACAGCTTCAATGGCACATTCTGATAGAATCAGCTGGTTGAGACTACATGCGTCGACGATCTGCCATGAAGAAGCGGAAACGAGCAGCATGATGCGGGTGTTCAATGTGGAACAGGACACAGCTCGGACGTTTTTGACTGCCATGACTTTGGATTCATCTTCGTAGAGAACACTGGCGGAATCTTTCTTGTTCAGGTCGCGAAGGGACCATAGTTTGATCATGCCGGAGATTGAGACGCCAATGACGACATCTGGAGCTTACATGGTCATTAGATTGGATTCAGTTTTGTTGAAAGTCTTACCGTGGTTGGCTTGTGTCCTGACAATTGTGATGGCATTAATCCAATCGGGTTCGACCCGAGAAGTGAGGTTGAAAAGGACATTGAGGTCCTGGGCATCGATAACAAGCACTTCGGCATAGTCGCCGATGCAGAAGAGTCGAGTGAGAGATTGGGTGGCGGTTACTTGATACGACTGAAAAGGAATATATAAAAAGGTTCTAGTTCAGTGAATTGACTCACATATGGGATAATCTTCCTGTGAACAAATGGATGCTTCGCCGATTCGACGCATCTTCCATCAACGCTGTTCCAAACGCAGAGTTTACCCTTTTGACAGCACGAAATGTACCTCCTGAAAATGGTCAATTGAACGAGTTTTATATATAAAAATGAAACCCACGTTGAAGTTGGGACTTGCGACGTCGGAGCTAGACACGTAACAGGCGCTTCATGGGCCAGCATCATCATGTCTGGCTGAATCGCCTGGGTTTCTTCGTTGACGCGCCATTGAATCACTTGACCATCCAGGGATCCAGCGACAATAACACTTCCGCCTTGAAGGACAGTTAGCTCAGAGATCCTGAACTCAGGAGGCTTGGTGCCCCATAGCACGACCGGAACGACGAGACCGGTACGTTCGCCGCCGGGAGTGCTGGACATTGTTAAAGGAATTCGTCCGACACGTGACGATGTAGACCTCTTTCACACGTTCATTGGGTCACACTTGACGCCCACATAATTATCACAGAACTGGAAAGGGTGGGGAATATAAAAAATATAGTCAGGGATAAGGCTAGCGAGTCAAAGTGAACACGGTTACAAAGTCGCGACGCAAAAAAAATTGAAAAAAGAGACCAACAAAATCGAAGAAACCAATATTCCTGTCGAGAGAGCGGCGAGCAGCTTTGCCGCTGGCAATAAACGTGGCCAACCGCCGCGGAGTCCGGAAATAATGCGCCCCCAAAAATGCGAAAAACGTCTACACATGCAGTGCAGGGCCTAATGCGAGTTTTTTTAGCTTATTGCTCGTACCGGATGTCGACGGTTTAGGTGTGTGCTCGGGGTGAGGTCCAGGTCTACACCCCATCCATCGGTTGCAGGGTGTATGCGCAAAACCAAAGTTCAATGATTGTTTTCATCGCCATTGTGTTCCTTCCAGCATTCGTTTTCCCGCATGTTTCAAGCTGGTGTGATGTGAGCTTTGAATGTACAACGAGACTTTGGGGCGACCTTGATAGTCCACTATTAGATCAATTATGCGGGAGTCATAACACGCCGACACACGGGAGTTGTCAATCGATCGGCGGCCGGTTGACAGTTTTGTCATTTTGACGCCTCTCGATTCTCATTTCTCTTTTGTTTTCCGTTTCCCTTTCTGTCGCCGCCTTTCAACTACCTTTATTGAAAAACGTTTATGCTTTGACTAGTCATAAATTACAAATCGTAACCATAACGCATAAGGTACACTTTTATCATCGAAATTTTTACTTATATTATATAGAAATATCTTTATTTTATTTTAAGGCGCGTCAAAAAAGGCAAATGTAACTTAAAACTATATACTTTTCTTAAGGCATGTGATTATTATTGTTTTTGGCTGGATAACTGATAAGATGGCTTTAAAGTGTACAAAAGTTAAATATAATACTTGATAGAAAGTTGAGTATATCTTTGGATTATTTCTCAATATCACCGTTGGTAGTACTGCTGGTGCTTTGGAGTGCAAGCTCTTCCGTTTTTGTCTTTGGCTTTTTGTAAGGAAACAGGGAATACACGACGACGGCCAATATGACCAAAGTGGCTCCACCGATGAAATACAGTGTCGGATATCGGGCGAAAACTGGAATGGACAGACACGTAATGAGGACAATACCAACACTGGTAGAGAATGCTTTCAGAATGTTATCCGCAAACTTCATGACGACAGCGACAACAAGGCCGCCGAAGGCTTGAAAACCGACGGCAACCCAGATGTTCCAACGGAAACCGTACATGAAGCCAAGGCGGGCTATTTGGTTTCGTTCGAACAGCTGAAAGTTTTTGATTTGGGGGATTTTTGAGGTTAGGGGCTTACCGCCATGTAGATAAAGTTAATCGGAATGGATAGCAGTGACAATTGGACATTTCTAACCCAGATAGAAACATCCGAAGTTTTGAGAATCTTTTCAAGGTAAATACCAGCAAATCCAGACAAAACACAGGCAGTCAACACACAAGCAAATCCAAAAATTGGGCTTGTTGATTTATCAACTGATGAAGCTGGGGTAGTAACGTTGGCACCAAGTGCGAGAGCAGCGGCTTTTGCGGCTTCTTTTACCAAAATTGCGTCCTTAAAGCATCATTTAAGCATAATCTATCTATTAAAGTCATTTTTCTTACAATAGAAACCAAAGCCACACCCGCCACCAACACCACCATCGAAATCCATTGAATAAGCGACAATCGCCTACCTAATAAAGTCACCGTGAAGATCGCTGTCGTCAGAATTTTCAATTGATAAGTCACAGCATACTGTGCGCTTTTCAAATTTTCAACTGCATAGATGTTCAAGACATTTTGTATCAAATAAATCACCGCCACAACACCGACTTTCATGAAATCCAAAAAGTGGTCAATCAGATGTACTTTCAAGTTTTTAGCCGCTTGTATAACCGATTTACTCTCGACACAAAACAGGGCGAGAGAAGCAGTAAGTTTAAACATTTCATTGAAGAACAACACCACACTTTTATGGAAGGCTGGTTTGTTGCCCAATCTGTTCGCGACAGCATAGGAATAGTCCAACATCATGACCTGTCCGATGTACTGTACCGTCAGAATTATCAAACTGGCATATTTGATGATCTTCCCTAGAATAAAACCGCGTGTTTGAAAAGTTGACGGTAACATTTTTGTAAAAAATACCCCAATCCCGACGTTTTACTTCTGGATCTTTTTGTTTTATCGTGGCATCGAGGGGCGTCGACTCTTCGGTATTACCTCGTTTGGCCGTCATTTCAGGCTTTGGCTGAATCAATTTAATTGCGTAGTTAATTTAATGGTCACAATATATCGGTATCACAACACGTTACAACGAGCATGTAAATTCGAATTTTTGGACAATTTCAGTTGGTTTAGTATTTATACTCTATAGTTAGTAATGTTACCACAATACAGTATTGTTATCACAGATTCGACGTATCACAGAGAAGTTAGAAACGGGAAATAACAATTGCACGCAGAATTTTTTAGCATAAATTTAAAACGTCTTTGTGTTTAAAATGAATCAACTATTTTGACAGAATGCAAACGATAAAACTTCGTGAAAGTGAAACTTATAAAAAAACAAAAAGTGATCGATTGAAAGGTACCGTCAACCCGACCGAAATTTAAGGCATTGAACTTAAACCCTTTTCCAATATTCCCGGGATAAATAAATTATTGCATTGCTGATAGATTACGCTAAAGATACAACTTTTTGGCGATAGAACAGGGATAGGACGACAGCAGACGAACTATACAAGAAAATACTGAAAATAACGAGGGCAGCGCCGAAAGTGAAGGCCATGTTAGGAACGAAGCCGAACACGTAAACTGAGCCCATGGTGGCGAGGATAATCGCCAGACTAGTCGCAAAATTTTTGGCAATATTGTCCGCGTATTTGATGCATACTGCGACGGATAGGCCACCGACACCGTACCAAAAGACTGTGAGCCACACGACGGGATCAAAGCCGTAAAGGAAGCCGTTTTCAGCGATGTTAGCGCCGTCTTGGATCATACTGCCGATGAAACTGGCCGGAATCGCGAAAACACCCATCTGGACGTTTCGCATCCAAATTGAGACAGGTGCGGAGCCCTTCAAGATCTTCTCAAAGAAGACACCTGCGAAACCCGAAATGGTGCAACCAATGCAGGCTGCCATGAACCCTGGAAAAAAGTGAACATTGACTAAATGTTATTTTTCAACGATGTTTGATTGATTGTTAATGTTCGGTTATTTTTAAGACGTACCATAGAATGGTTTTTGCGTGTCGTCAACGACTTCCTTCGATGATTTGCCCGTCTGGAGTTGGACAAGGGAAACACCGATAAAAAGGACTGCAAGTGACAGCCATTGAGCACGTGCAAGCTGCCGATTCAGCATGACCACAGAAAACAGGGCAGTGGCGAAAATTTTCAATTGGGAAACAATCTAAAGAAAAGAAAACATAGGTCAGGCGTACATTTTTTGTTTTTTGATAAAAACTGACCATGAAGGTGGCGGCTTCGAGATGGGAAGCTGCGATGTAGAAAAGATTGTTTTGAACGATATACAACATCGCGGGGATGCATACTTTAAGCGTGTCCCCGGGCTGGTCAAGAATTTGGGTTTTAATGCCTCTCAGTAAACTAAAAGCATTGAAAACTATATAATATTGACTTTTAAAGGCTTGTGTAAACACACCCAACAAAGCCCAGCTCCTCTGTCATAACCATGTAAAGACAAATTACAGCTTTAATAATCTCAGTGAAAAATACAGCCACAGACGAGTAAAACATATGTTCAACATCGCGAGCTCGTGAATATCGAATGAGTAAAGTGTGGACAGAGTTTTGAAGGACAAGCCAAATGAGGACAGCTAGCTTAATTGAAGCATGTTGACCCGCGACTCCCATGATGCGCTCACGTTGAATGACGAAATTGCGCTGAAAAAGTGAGAGTCCTTCAGATCCGTGGATATTCTTGACGTGGCATTTGAGTCTCAAGTTTCAGTAAGATGCTATCTATATATCGCCGTCACACAAGCACAGCTAGATTTGGATCTTAAGGGTCCGGTTATACCCGAATAGCGATTAGCTGTGCTGTGCGCATATGTACTAATTTCGTCTTCCTATCCTTCTAATTCAATTGAATTGATTACATGAGTTAAAAATTCCTCAACTTACGGGTAAAGTGAAGATCCGTCTACCACGTTTCGGCTTTGGAACGTCGGCGGGGCCATCTTCCTCGTCAACGGTAACATCGAGTAACCGCTCCTCCTCATCAGGGATAATGACGCCGGCCATGGAGTACAATCAGAGAGACAATGAGGGACGATACCACAGATGGACAATCAGGTTAAGTTAGACGACAATGACAAACATTTAGAAAAGCATGAGCATCGCTTAAAACACCCGTTGAGTCTATATAATGCTGGCAAATGGCAAGGAGCCAACGCGACAAACCCCCTCCAACGTTGAATGTCGCTTCGGTGTCGTGGCTGGACGCACGGGGCACAGCGGCCATAGTCGCGGACAATTCGAGGCGCGCGCGTCGGTCGAGTACATTTTTTGCAACTTTTATTACCAACGTAATTTTTGGAATTTAAACATCATTTCTTCGCACTTTTTAATGATTTTATGTAAATTTAAGTGTTTGGCGTTTTTTTGACACCAAGTAGGACCGAATCGGAAAAAGTTGAAGTGCCAAAAATCACCTTCGAAAAGAAGGCATACTGTAGTTCGTTTTATCAGACTTCCGAGTCAAAAAACTTATCCCGAGCTATATACCATTCGATTCAGCGCATTTTTATTAGTCGAATGGCTCATATGAAATATCTTAATTCTAGCAAAACTAAAGTCGATAAAAAAATATTATGACAAAAAAAAGTTTTTTGGATTTGAATCAAAATTAAGGTTCTGCTTGATGATGTTACATTAGACAAACATGAAATTAGTCCAATTAGTTGAAAAATTCTTCATTTTTGCAAAATTAATTATGTCGATTTCGGCACTACTAGAATCCCAGTGATTCATATGAACAAATCGACTAACAAAAAAGCGCTGAATCGAATGGTATATAGCTCGGTATAGGTTTTTTGACTCGGAAGTCTGATAAAACGCATTGAAATATCACCTAGGGCGTTGTCTTTGCGCGCGGCTTACGGTACTTCAAAATCGATTTTTTTGGTCCCACCGGGTGTCAAAATAACGCAAAACACTTGAATTAATACAAAACAGTCAAAAAGTAGGAAGAATCAATGTTTAAATTTGTAAAATTACGTTTGTAATAAAAGTTGCAAAAAACGCACCCGCCGGTCGCCGAACAAGCGACCGACCCGAATTGTCCGCTCGCAAGGAGAGACCCTGGCCACTGTGCGGGGGGTAGCTCGTCGAAAGCGCAAGGACCCGGGTCCAGCACATTTAGGAAAGAGGAGCAAGCAACAGTGATTGCTGGTGGCGGTAGCAATTTGAACGCTGCCGCCTGCGGCTGTTCATTCGATATATAGCGCTGCCGAGGTCTGGGGGCATCAGTCATCGGCGGGAGAGTGCGTTCGGTTTTTTTTGTGTTATGGAATGGATGTTTTTTGGGGCCGGACTCAAAAAACTAGCAAGATCGAATTGCTTGTTATCTTTACATTGTAAAAACATTGCAATGGTATGGGAAAAACTGAAGGAAACGGAAATTGGATCAATTATGGCAGAAAGCAAGATAGGCAAAGCATTATTGAAGGGAAAACTGTTCAAAAAATTGCAAAATGAAAAAGTTCAACTGAACCCAAGTGAAACTGATGCGTTTTGAAACAATCAAAGCGCGGCAAGGCAAAGGGCGCCAAAACTTTGCCTCAAGTAAGGCCTCGGTCGCTTTCGCTTTCCGCGCGGTCTTCCAGAACCAAACCACCATTCCCTTAATCAATTACGTATAAATAACCGATCCCAGCCTTCAATCCATCACTCCGTCAGTCATCCTGCGCATGAACCTCAACCTTTTTCTTTTTTCACCTCATCTTGCAAGTGCCTTTTCCATAAGCTTACACTCACCCTCCAAGCGCCGTTGCATCTTGTGTTCCGTGCTTTCCATCTCTTTGATCGCGCTGTCTGCGTGAATGAGTGAGTGAGGCCTTTGATTGCTTGCTCACATGAAAAGCGCATAAAAGCGCCCGCGAAAGGACAAGCTTTTATCTTTGTCTGACGAGCTGTTACTATTCTCGTTCTCGACTTGGCCGTACGTAATATGCCCTCAGACTTATACGTTCCACCAACCACCCCCGCCGTGTTTCAATTGCAACTCCATGTCGACTCACAGATAGTGATGGCCAGTTTCCGGGTTGATTTTGCCTGCGCAGTCTAGCCGCTTGCTCGATACATGTATGTCTCTCTTTTGACGCGTAGAACTTCTGCTCAAACATTCGTACTAGACTAACGTTTTTGCGTGTCTTCACGGAAAAAATGAAAAAATGGTGGTTCTTATGTAACAGCCACTCAGCTCATCGGGATCCTGGAGTTCGTTGGATCCTGTATTTACCAAATGAATTACGTTGAAAAGATTTAAATATTGACTTACCCCCCACTTCCCGCATCCGACCCAGCTGGGAACATCATTCTGAGGTATGCCTCAGTCAAACATCATTTGCGCCAACCTCGCTATCAACGCCTTCTGTCGAACAGCTCGCAACTGTTTTGTTTATGGCCTGTTTTGCACAATTATTAGTTTCTTACTTCTTACATTTTATTAAGAATCAAGAAACGAAAAAATTGGTGGTCTGATTGTAGTATGTTGGTTGGCAGTAGTGATCTGACTCAATCATTCGTTCTTTGGCCAAGCCCGCGCTGCTTCGACCTTCGCACCCCTGTAGGGTGAATGACGGTTTTACCCTTCTTTGCAGGTGGTGCCAATTTTGTTCGATGCACCGGTGTCTGCTCCCTTTCTGATAAGGATAACCCAATGTGGCGAGATCTAGACCTATAGTGCGTACTTTTGGAGCAGTTTGAGATGGGTCCTTTCCCACCACCCGTCGACGCCAGCCTTACGTCTTCCGACGTGCGGAACGGGCGGTCCTCTCACTGATAACTGCCCTCAGAGAAGATTCATCAACCGTCTTCGTCTCCCCTTTGATGGGATATGGCGTGAGATGCCTCATGCCCACCCAGTCTTGTTTTATAAAGCTTGTATTTAAGGGATTCGTGGGGTGCCTATTCGTGGAGGTTGAGGGTCACTTCATTCGGCGAATTCTCATGCTTGCGCGTTGCTTCCTTTTACAGTTTCTCCGAATATTGTTTATTGTTGTTGTTTACAGGTAGTTCTAACAAAAAATGGCGGCTGCAGTCAACGCTACCCCCTACGTCGGCGTCAACGATGTCCTCCTTGCTCCGGATTGGGATCTGGACCGCACAATGAGCTTCATGCACCACTGGGTCCCAACATCCTTCAAGATCACTGCAGCTTACTTGATTGTTGTCTTCCTCGGCCAGCGAGTCATGAAATCCCTCCCAGCTTTGGATGGCAAAGCGATGGATTACACATTGGCGACTTGGAACTTTGCCTTCAGCTTGTTCAGTGGATACGCGGCTTTCCGGTTGGTTCCTGAACTTTTCTGGGCCTGCAAATCTATGGGCTTTGTTGGTGAGTTTAACAATTTTAACTCTTAAAAACAGGCTAATGACAACATTTCCAGGATCTTACTGCTACAACGCCAACTACTACACCGACCCGCTGACCGGCTACTGGGGCTGGATGTTCGTCATGTCCAAGGCTCCCGAACTCGGCGACACCCTCTTCCTCATCGTCCGCAAGCGCCCAGTTATCTTCATGCACTGGTATCACCATGCCCTCACTTTCTTGTATGCCCAGATCACCTACAATGAGACCCAGGCCTGGTGCCGATGGAGTTTGGCTCTTAACTTGGCTGTTCACACTGTCATGTACTTGTAAGTACTTCTCTTCTTTTTACCGTATTCCAATCTAAAATCGTCCATTTTCAGCTACTTCGCCATCCGCGCCCTTCACATCAAGACCCCTCGCCCCGTCGCCCAGTTCATCACGACCATCCAGATCGTCCAGTTCATCATCAGCTGTTACATCTTCGGTCATTTGGTGCTGATCAAGTCGACCAACTCGATTCCGGACTGTGCTGTCAGCTGGAACGTCCTTTCCATCGGTGGCCTCATGTACGCCAGCTACCTTTATCTCTTCGCCCAGTTCTTCTACAACGCCTACATCGCAAAGCGCCATCCTGGCAAGGCCAAGAAGGTCGAATAATCGAATCAATTTCAACTTTTGCAACAGTTTTTGATTCATTACTTATTAATGCGGGACTTCTGCTTTTTGTTACTCAATATTCGACATTTTTACATTTGTTCGACTTTTTACATTTGTTATTTGCCTCACTTTTTTAGAACAGTTTAATCGTAGTTTTTTGTATTAACGGTAATAAAGTTTTTATCGATTTTAAACTGTTCACATTGCAATGTAGAAAAAAAAACATTTGATTAAACAGCAAAATGCGTGGTCTGACAATTGGTATCGGATGATTCTTGGTGTCATTTAAAGACACGCGGAAATGGCGAGAGGTGGGAAGTGGTATGTTCTTTGAAGGCGAACGGAAGTCTATCTCTATCTTTGCAGAATTACTGAAGCTTTATAGTATAGCTGGATTGTTTGGGTCAAAAAGTGGATTCAACCGGCTTCTTCTTTATAGGGGTAGTCTTTGAAGGTTATGATAGCGAAAAGTAGCGTGTTCGGTGCATTTCCCGTGCACGTTAAAAGTGACATAGAGTAAGATAAAAAAAAAGGCAGAGTACGCATAGCAGCAATCGGCGAGATACTTGAAAGCCGCCCGCAGGCGCTGGGAAAAACTAGTCTCAGCTAACCGGCCTTAGTTTTTCGTTGATCCACTACACTGCGGCCTGAGGAAAGAAAGGATGTGTCTGGCAAAGCTAAAGGTGAGGGTGTAAGAACGAACGAGAGGAAGTTAGCTTTACTGCATCGAGAAAGTTCGCGACCGTCGATATCCGAGGGTAGCTAGCTGGCTGGCCCAGAGATCCGTCTGGGTGGCGGGTGTTCGCATTTTCGTAGCTTTTTTCTTACTATGTTGTTACATTAGTCTTTGTATGCTTAAATTGACGTATATTAAAGTTGTATTTTTCAGCCAAAATGGGTAAAGAAAACGAAACAGCCGAAAAGATCACGGATCCAGCCCCCGATCCGGAAGTGCCAGTCCCAACCCTCCAATATAAACTTGGAAAAGAAAATGACCCTCTTCTCAGCTCGAAAGAATCCCCAATCTTCAACGTTGACCCCAACGCTTTCAAAGGGCTCCAATCCAGCTATGACCGTGTCCGTCTTTTTGACGCCCCTTTCGCGCATATCGTGAACAACAACAAGGTCAACAAATACTGTTCCCACTGTTTACGTCTGCCCGAAGAAGGCAAAGAGCTCCAACACTGTGGCGCCTGTGCCTTTGCCAAGTATTGTAGCAAGGATTGCCAGAAACTGGCCTGGAAGATGCACCGAACTGAATGTCGCCGACTTAACGGCGTCTTCCCGAACTTGCCATTGACAGAGGTCCTTTTCCTGAGCCGTTGTATTGACAAGGTTATCTTTTTGGAAGAATTCGGAGATAAGTTTGGTTGGGAAAAGGTCCGAAAATGGAGTGATGTCATGGGCCATCACGACGATATTCGCGCGGATACGGACAAGATGGCGCATTTTGAGAAGATTTACACGAAAATTGCGGCATTCCGGAAGGAGGAGATGATCGATAAGGACAAGTTCTTCGACATTTTCTGCAAGGTCACCATCAACTCGCACAGTGTCCACACTAATGGCGGAGACGAGATCGGCATGTCGATGGATTTGGGCGTGTCGATGTATGATCACAGTTGCCGACCAAATTGCACCATGGTTTTCGATGGATACAGGGTCTTCTTGCGGCCATTGAGCCAGGAAATTAGTCCCTATGACACGAAACGTAGTTTTATTAGCTACATTGATGTGGGGCGGTCGAGGTTGGTCCTTTCTTTGGAATTTGGAAAAATAGATTAAAAACTGGATGACCCCTTTCAGATACCAACGCCGCCTCGAACTCAAAGGAAAGTGGTACTTCGACTGCCAATGCGACCGTTGCAAAGACCCTGAGGACGACATTCTCACGTCCATCCAATGCGCAAACAAAGCCTGCGATGAACCCCTTATCACATCCGAGGACGCTGGCCCGATGATGATCGTTTGCCCCAAGTGCAAAACAGTCGCCTCGGAAGAGCATGTCGTGGCGGCGCAGGAGCTTATGAAGACTTTGCCCGTCCGCTTCGACCCCAAAACTCCATTGAATGTGGTTGAAGAACAACTCAAAAGAGCTGAAACATTGCTTCATCCTCAAAACATCTACATCAACCGGATGAAAACGACGATTTGCCACATTACTGGCAAGTTTGAACAAGCAATCGACATGCAAAAACTCGTTTATGAAAACTACAAGCGATGCTTCCCCGCAATGGACCGTCACAACGGATTCCAACTTATCAACATTGTGCGGTCACTCATCGAGGCTGGGGATCGTAAAAATGCTGTCCCGTACGCCTTCGATGCTATGACTATCTTTGAGGTGTGCTTTGGTATGGATCACCCGTACTACCTGCAGACACTCGCTCTTTGGACGTTCTTGGAGAAGGACATCCCCAAAACTGATGAAGAACTGCTCAAACTGACTGTTTATGGAGACACTCGCCCTGTTAACATTGGCGCTTACTTGGGAAGTGCTTCCATCCCTGGCTACAAGCCTGACGCTTAAACTGATCCTGGATATAATCCAGACCATTATTTGTTTCGAAAACCTATTTGTCTGAACCCACATCATTTGTTGATCATGATTTTATGTTTAAAACAATAAAACTGGCATAAATAAACTTATTTCAATCCAAAACTGAAGGAAAAAATATATAAAAACACATGTTTCGGAGTCCCCCAACTTGAAAAGCTTGTATGTGTAGCTAACTTAGTCAGCGTACCCGCAAAACTATAGTTCTCATGTCCAAAGAGTAAAGGACAGCCGTTACAGACAGCGTAGTATGATTACCCGGGTCCACATTGGGAAGTGCAATGGCGTGATGTCGATCGCCGCCAGCAATACCGCCCCAAAAATTGACAGATAATTTCACTCACACTCACCTTGTAAGGCTCGTTCCGCCGACACCCCTTTCGATTTCGTTCCGCATTGTGTGAAAGTCCGTTGTCAACGGTCGAATGTACCTTCTGGCTATATTCGAGGTCATTGAAAGTTGCCTTGGGGCAACATTCGATGGACAAATGTTCGAGAAAAAACGTCGTCAACCGAAGTGTCAACTGTGTTGCGGGTTCGGTTCAACTCGGTTTTCAGTTGTGTGCGTCATTCGTGTCGGGACAGGCGCACGACCCAGTTAGCCCAAAATGCTGTCTCGCTTTGCCAGAGGCAGCTTTTCGTTTAAAATGAAATTTGTTTCGTTGAAAAATGCATTTTTCTCTCTTTCTTTCAAGTTACTTATTATTCCTTACGCGAGTACGAGACTTTATGAGCGTTTTAAAGCCTTTAGCTTAGCTTTTTGAGGCTTCCGGAAGTGCATTTTTTGAAGAATTAAACTTTTCAGTTTCAAACTTTGGTTCCCAATGGCTTCCTTAAACCTAGATGTTGATGCCATCAAGGCAAACTTGTCCAAAGTCAGTCTCGATCTCCCGGGCTTCTGGAAGATTGCCAGTGCCCCGACCTTTGATGAAGCTGCTGCCAAGCAATGGGTTAACAACCACTTCTATTTGACGCTTCAGGTATGTGTTTTATATATTTTTTATTTTGTTTTTGCAATTTTGCGCACTTTTTATTAGTGATAAAGCCATTATTTATACATTTTGAGTTTAATATGCTTTTAATTTAGCTGTCCGTCCTCTACGTGGTCGTCGTCTTCGGCACCAAGTTCTTCATGCGCAACCGCCAGCCTTTCAACCTCTTCGTCCCACTCAACGTCTGGAACGCCTTCCTCGCCATCTTCTCCATCGTTGGCACCATCAAGTTGACCCCTGAGTTCTACAATGCCGTCACCAGCAGCTTCCAAGACTCGTACTGCCATGTCTCTTCTTTCACTTCCGGAAACAACGGCTACTGGGTCTGGTTGTTCATCCTGAGCAAGATGATCGAGCTCACCGATACCGTCTTCCTCGTTCTGCGCAAACGCCCTCTCATGTTCCTCCATTGGTACCATCACATCCTCACCCTGGTCTATGCTTTCTACTCGTACCCGTCGTCTCCTGGCTTCAACCGATGGGGCATCTACCTTAACTTCTTCGTGCATGCTTTCATGTACAGGTAAGCACTACAAAGCACACTTTTAACACATTGTAAACCCAAATTGACCTTATTTTGATTACAGCTACTACTTCCTCCGCTCCATGAAGATCAAAGTCCCCGGTACCGTTGCTCTCTTCATCACAACCATCCAGATCCTTCAGTTCGTTATCAGCGTCGCCATCCTTGTCCACTTGGGCATCCTTATCTACGTCCAGAAGGTAAGGACAATGCAACACTTTCAGAGTTTGATACTTTGATCATAGAGTCGAATAGAATCATATCACTCAATGACTTATTGTTTTCATGCTTGTAGGTCAACTGCGATGTCTCCGATAACATCTTTTATCTCGCCAGCTTTATGGACATTACGTACCTGATCCTCTTCATCAACTTCTTCCTGCAGTCCTACGTTCTCAAGGGTGGTAAGGCCAAGTACCGCGATGATGGCAAGAAGAAGGCCAAGACGAACTAAAGTCCGAGTGCCGTGTCGACCGGTTTGTTGTCACATCCTAGTATTCTTCAACTAATCTCGGTTTTTAACTTTTTTGTACCTCTTTTTGTTATTGTTTTTGACGTCTGTCATAAACTAATTAGTTTTTTATTGATTTATTAAAACACAACCTATTCAAATGTTTGGTAAGTAAGTTAGTTTTGCTAAGCAGTGCAGTGCTTTTCTGAGATTAGTGATATGCGATTACAAAAAATAGCCGTTCAAATGTACAAGATGTTGTACTTTTTAGAATTAAGCACCCTTTTTCAAAAGTTAGTTGCAAGTTAATGCGTTTTGGGTATTTACAAAGCCGTTTCACCGATCGGTTGAGTTAGAGGTTGTCTGATTTGCATCTTCGTATGCTGGTGGCGGGGCCAAACTGCTCGGGGGTCGATCATAGTCGCATACGTATGGTGGTGGAGTCTGAAATTGCACAACATTTAGATTGTTCAATGAATGAAATCGATGGGAAGTGACATTTCGGTTGGGTGAGGATAGTAAATCTATCTATCCAGTCTGCCTGAACGAGTTAGAAGAACATCTTTCTCATAAAAGCACTTACAATTCCGTCCTGTTTTGGTCGCGCACAATCAAGGCTACTTGCATAGGTTGGTAGACGTGGTGGTAGCCCTAAGCAAGGTTCGCTCCATGGCTCGTCTTGGCATCCGTGAAGGTCATGATCGCCTGGCAGTAGACACGGCATTGACCGAGGAAGGTTCAAGGCATGGACAAGTCGTTGGAATTGCTGATAAAAGGGTTAATTTAGGGCGTTCATTAATGCAATTAGTGAAATTAAGGCAGTGAAAGATACCTCATGATTGATACGTGTTTTGTTCATTCGCTCCATTCGGTAGCCCATGTACATGATTGCACAAAGAATTACACATGCTAAAATCCACAGGAAGGGGAAAATTTTAAGTACTTCGAGTGGTTTTATCTGTAATTGGGTTGCAGTTTGTTTGGAAATGGACGTTTCATTGATCAAGGTCGATTTGACTTACGCCTAGCTGTTTTAAACACATGAATGCCAAAATTAAGACAATTAGCGCGGCAAGCATGACGATAGTACTGTACCAGCCATCGGTGCCGAAACTGAAACGCCATTTTTGTTAAAAACTTCCAAAAGTGATAAGGAAACCGCACCTCACTTCAGCCTGATCACTATATTCAAACCCAGGTTCAATAATATTCGCATAAACTTCCTCCGGCATCGGAACTACGTGTGGCCGTAGGGGTACTGTATCTGGTGAAAGTGAACCTGATGAAATTGGCCCCGATTTGCGGACTGCAGGGACCTCCATATATCGCGTGTGTCTGTCAATTATTTCTTGAAACTCTCCAACTCCTAAAACAAAAGCGAAACATAACTTCAAAAGTCGTTAAAGCCAAAGAATGTGAACAATCAATCATAAATTCCATTATTACAGACCTGGTAAGTCAGTGTTTTCTTCAGTTTGGCTGTTATTATGGTCTGTCGGTGCTTCTTCGTCTTCATTTGATGTATTAGCAGGGGTGGCTGGCCTCGGGATAGGATCTGGTTGGGGGTCCATGGGCATATCGGAAATGCATTCATTCATTGTTGATCATCATTGTTATGGGGCTTGCGCAATTGAGTAAATCAAAATCCGATCCGCGCACGCTACGAAAGAGAGAGATGGATGGAAAGAGGCTAACTTCCACTTGCTTCTGGTTATTTTGGTCGTAAAACTGCGAATAGCCCTACAGTTTAAGTTAACAAACGGCGCAAAGAAAGAATAGAATCAAAAGCAAACAGTAAATCCAGTCCGCGCGGATATGATCAGCTGGTCTACACGACCCTAAAAGGTTGGGTTACGTGAGGCCTTGTAAAAAATAGAAATTTCGGGGTGCGAGAACAACAACAACCTTTTGGAATACTCCGCCCGTGGTAGGCGCAACAATTCGCCTAAAACCTGTTTGGAGCTCAGAGCAATGTCGTGTGCATCTCCGGAGTCTTCCTCGTTTCAACCATTTTTTCTGTGGGAGCTCGTGTCCACAGACGTAAAAATTGAGGGCTGACAAGAGACCCGAGGCAACAATGACAATGCCACACCAAAGGGCCAATAGAGACGACAATCGAGCTACTAAAAGAACGTCTGTGGCCGAAAAGAAAGGTAGCCAGCCTCTGAGGATGCACGTGTTGCACATCTCATGTGTAGTTTCAAACATCTTCATGGAACCAAACGAAAAAAACATGGCAAAGAATTCTAGACTATAGGCAATTTGAGAGGTGTGTTTCTGGCCCTAAAAAGAGGAGGGAAGAAAGGGTTAGAATCGATACGTCGTCGTGAATCGGGTCGCCGTTTTTCGCGAGGTCAGATCATACCTGCGTGACAAACCGTTTGGTTAATGCGTGCTTATCGCATAATCCGATCAAACAAAAAAACGCGCCAGAACCACGCCGACCGTCAAAAGATGTAAACAAAAAGCAAGCGTGATTGGGTCGGATATTGCGGCCGAAGTGGATCTGCTTAATTGTGACACGGAGTTGCGAATGTGACAGGAAAGATTAACGCACGGAACGAGCCAATCCAACGAAAGTGGATTTACGTAATTAACTTGTTGCTCTTCGCTCTTTCCAGTTTTCTACCGAAACGTCAGCCGTGGTATCTTAAAATGGTGGGGATAAATCATTGGCAATGAGCCCCCATTTTGGGGATCTTTGTTTGTTCAAGAAACACTCACTATTAAATATCCATCATGGGTGCAAAAGAGTAATCACCCTGTGGCCTGAGGGCAATTTTTTTGCAGATCCATTGTTCAAATGGATAGTATCGTCAATCCATTGTCGGATCTGCATAGTTAATGAAGACAAAAACAACATCTTAGATTCATTTTCAACAGACAAACTTTAAAAATGTTAACACTAACGTCACTACTTAATGATGATGACCTTTTTGTTTTCCATTAATTGCGTAATCACAGTTTTGCATAGGTATTTAAAAAATACTTTCAAATTTTCATATTTAGCCATAACGTCGTCGATATTTTTCAACTCACATATAAATTCTTGGCTTATGTTTTTGTTGCTTAGTAGATGTGGTATTGAACAAAAGTCTATTAACCGACTGAAAAAAAATTAAACTGAAAGTACAATTTTTTCCTGCTCTACCCCAATTATTAAAACGTGTTAGTAAGCTTCCGCATGCTCCAAATCTTTCTTATCGTCACAGGATTAACGTAATGTCTTTGAAATTCAATCGTGTTCTGAACCGCTTGTTATCGAATTTAGAACTTCAAAAGCAAATACAATTTATTATCATTGAACCACGGTAAACAACTTTGATCTATTAATTTTGGTCATTACAATTAAACATACCAACCCTTTTATAGTGCATTCCAAATTTTCTTCCTCATTTTATTGTGACCCTTTTCATCTGACTTTTGGCCCTTCAAAAAGTTTAAAAAAATACTTGCAAAAATCCCGTGGCCAGGTTGTCACTAATAATTAATTGGTTGCTCAATTGTGTTAGTATCCGGTACGTGTTATGTAGTTTCTGTCTGCAAAAAAGTGGTATTTACACGCTATAAGTGCATGCATATTACTATAACTGGATTTACGTATAATTGCGTTGTAAACGACGGGGGCACGTGCTACTTGTGAGTTAGTTGGCTACGGTAAACTATGAGTAAATTGAGGCTAAAAATACAGATTGAAAATAACATTTGTTATAAAAATTAAAGTTGTTATCAGACGTACTTTTGACTTGTTAGGCTTAACTTATTGCATCATGATAATCACTTTTGTGGCAAAATTCAAAAAGATTTTTTATTTTATTATTATATTTTTACAGTATTGTTGCTTTTTATATTTATTACAGATAAAATGTCATCAACCATGATGTACAATGAGGGAGCAATCTTTAAAGTTGACCGCAAAAGACTCGAAACGACGTTTTATAAACAAATGTGCCTGGGGGCCAATGAGGATATAGAACAACACCACTTGGTATTGATAGATACATGATCATGTCATAAATACAAACAGAAAAATAACTCTGCCTACCAGCGTTCAAAAGGGAGAGGGAATCCGCGAGTTACCTTGTAAATTCAGAAATACAATTATGTGTTTGACCCGACAACTACTCTTCCGATTTTTGCGATAATAAAGAATAAGACAGTGAGATACTCGAGGGGTGTGATGAGGAAATAAACAACGAAAAAGCTGGCCGGAAGGGTGAGTCGAGGCCCGTGTTTTTGGTACTACGTAAAAGTAAGTCTTATAACTTTCTGAATGTATACTGCATATCTATCTTTGCTGTTTCTGCTGCTATGAAGTGTCGATCATCTTTCCGCGGGCGGTTTAGGCAGCGGGTTCTTCAAGATGCTTTTGCTAGCTGCAGGCGGTGGTGAGAGATTCATCGGATTCGGGAACGAGATGGATTCCGATATGAGGCGTTCTTTATCACTGAAGACGACGTGTCGGGCCGGGGCTGTCCTCCAGTATCTACGGATTTCGCCAATGACCAAAATGAAAGCGGCGATGGCACAGAATGCGATGACAGTAGTGAGACCGACGATTAGCACAGTCCACCAGACAGATTTCATCTCTTCAAGCTCTTCATCAGTGCATGGAACATCGAGGCATCCCAGACTCGAGGTCGGCAAATTGGCCGCCTGATGGCGGTTCAGCCACACGTTAAGCCAGCCACTACAGACGCACTGCCAGTTGTTGCCTAAAAAACGTTTGCATAAATTAAATGGTTCTATCCTTCTTTTCGCTCCGCGAATCTTTAAATTAATGCGTCTACTAAGTACATACCCGAAAGGTCAATCACTTGCAGCTGGTCAGAAAGATCGTCAAATAAGCCATCTGGCAAGGCATACAGTGCATTATCGTTAAGGAACAGTTTCTTCAAAGCCAATCCACGAATGGCGCCTTTTTCAATCTTCGTGATCTTGTTCCGATCGAGTGAAAGGTCAGAAAGCGCTGTCAACGGAGTTAATTGTTCGTCGCCGATCTCAGTTAATTGGTTTCCAGAAAGGAACAAACTATTTACATTCCTCAAAGGCGCCAAATACGCTACATGATCTGCAAACAACATTGGCTGTCAACACATTTTAATGACGCTATTTTGAACTTACCGCTGGCACTTGTCAGTGAAGTAAGGGCATTATTTTGCAAGCTCAATGACGTAATCTGCTGGACAGGCTCGAAAGCATTGCCGTCAATATCCTTAATTTTGTTTTCCGCCAGCGTAATGGACATCAAATGACTGGACTTTTTGAGGTTAACAAAATCTTTGGTCGTAATTTTAGTGATCTGGTTACGGTCGAAGCACAATACTTTCAAGGCCGGCAAGTCGCTCAATACGGCTTTAGATATTTGTTTAAATAAGTTGTTGTTCAAGAAAATTGTTTCCAGATTAGGCAGCCCGTGAATAGTAACCTACAAATAAAACTGTAATTAAGCGCTTTAACTACCGTAATATTACCTTGTTGAGTCTGTTCTTGCTCAGGACGAGTTTTTTAAGACTTTTCAAGGGTGTAAACGCCTCGGGGTGGATGTTGGTAAGGGTGTTTCCAGAAAGACGCAGAACTTCGAGTGATTCCAATCCACGGAATGAATCCCTGTAATAATCGATTAGTGTTACTGTAGATATAATGCAATTGTTTACTTTGTGATATTGGTGATTTTGTTGTTCGATAGATCAAGTGTGTGCAACTCTTTCATCTGCGAGAACACACCGTCGGGAATGGTCGTTAATTGATTGTTCTGTAGGTTTAACCTCTGCATTCGCTTTAATGCGTAAAAGGTAGCGTTCGGCAGGGCGACGAGGTTGTTGTGCGATAAGTCTAATACTTCAAGGTTGACAGTTTCCTTGAGAAGCAGCGGATCGATTGTTCTGATAATGTTGTTGTTGAGCACGAGATGCTTAAGCCGGGTACCGACTTTGTCGAACACGCCATCACGGAAGACGCCGAGCGAGGATCCGGTGATGCTGATCCGCGTCGGACGTACTTTAATGAACATATCACTCGGTAGGATGTTGATCAGTGAGTTCCAAATCGTGAGCTGATTTATGTCTGTTTCGTTCAACACATTCAGTGTTTTGAAAACCACGGGTAGTGTTTGACCATTGCAACCGATCCAGGCACTGTTGACGGCGTTACCGTTGTGATAACAATGGCACGGGGGCTTAAAGGTTATCGATTAAAAATTATGTTACGCGCGGTGATATCAAGCAACTTACAACATTATCGGTGTTCTTGACCGTGTTCAATATAGCCTCATTGATGGGTTCACACGATTTAATATCACCAATAACGGCACTGATGCCCAAAAGGGCGAAGGAGAAAAAGGTTATTCTACTGAGTTTCGTCATGGGACTGTTTGCATCTCAATTATACCGCACAACAAAAAACTGAAACATAAAAAGGCGAGATTAGTCACACTGTAAAAAGAAGGGGCCACGCGGCAGCATAATGAACAACAGATAAGGAAAGCGAAACGATGCACGATAGGTTGCGTCTCCAGCTACAGCACGAGGTTGAGCATCAGGAGCAGCGCGGAGTATGATGTTCCTTGTACTGAACTCACAATCAATCGACATGGAAAGCACGGAATTTTCTAACGTTGCGAAATAGTGGGTGTCTTTGCGTGTCTGCCAGCCCCAGAAGAAGAAAAGAGAGGGTCGCTACGTCCACACAGTTTCCGAACACAAAACCCCGCTCGTGCGCAGCACTTCTTCGGGCCGTCGGCGGGGGTACACAAAAAACGAACTCCATTTTTTCTCGGGGCGTTTGTCCGAATAACGCTAACGCTGTTCTTGCTCTGCCCTCGGCGGCGCCTGACGTTCTATACCACCCTTGTTCCACAACTCGCCCCTAGCGCCACCACCGACCTTCTGTTTGTTCGACGCCCGGGGACTGGCTGCACGCGCACACACCCAGCTGCCGACAACGCCTGACTGTGCCGGGGGGTTTTCTATGGGGACTCGTCGCGCTGACATTCGCACACATGAGTCGTCGACACCCCGCACGACCACGACAAGATCTCTAGGGTCGCATATCTTGAAAAAATCAGTACCCTCTATGTTACTTTCACTTGAAAGGATACACTGATCCGGGTCGGCATTCTTGATTGACAATGACATATGCAAAGGATCGTAACGCGGAGGGTCTTTTTCGCGCACGACTTATCACGACAAAAAGACAGTATAGCGACTTATACGGTAATTATCACGGAATGGGTGTACATTAGCCTTTCCAGAAACAACGTTTCTTGCGTGTAATCAACAACTTACCATGCAGCTGTCATTCTTTACTTTGCCGCGCGATTTTTCCAGTATTTACGAGCCATTGTCGTTTTTTATTCTTCACGCATACGGCTTTCACCAGTTAGAAAAGATATAAAGTAGTTACTTACATAAAAAGTCTTTTATTTAGCTGTTTCTAAGACTTGCGAATATATTGGGATACAAAACAGTAAATGCAAAAGGTCCCAGGACTACAAAACAGCAGTGACGCGAGTGAGCGTGCGCACGATATAACTTATAGTATACTACAAAAGTGAAATAAGGAATTATACATTATACAGTGATGTTCAGGAGGACAAAATTGAATAATCGAATCAGGAAAGAGTGAGAAATCGAAGATAATTGAAGTTAATCCGCAGCAGTGGCTGTTTCGTTTAAGTTAGCTTTAAAGTTCGCGAGATCAAAACTGAGAACACCAGAAGTGGTAATATGGGCTGGCTTGGGGTAAATGCCGACCAAGGCGTCAGCTTTGTTGTACAATTCTTCCTTGAGTGAAATGACAATGAGTTGCATGTCATTTTGCGCGCGTTCTGCGATGTAACCGACGACCTGAAACCGAAAATGAAAGTGAAAAGGGGAAGTTCTTTCAAAAGCAGTAGTCACCTTTCCAATGTTGGTATTGTCTAGTGCTGCGTCGATTTCGTCTAGCACGAAGAACGGCGACGGATTCTGTGAATGAATGGCAAAAAGCAGCGCCAAGGCAGCGATCGTTTTTTCGCCACCACTTAGATTGTCCATGGGTCGGAAGCGTTTGCCTGGTGCCACACAATTGTAGGTGAGACCGTCTAGGTAGGGTTCTTCCAAGTTTTCGGCGCCAAGGAAGGCCTGAGCACCCTCGTTTCGACTCAATTGCTAAAAGTACATAAACGGTTAGTCATGGAATGTGATGGGAAAACAAAACAAATACCTTGTAAATTTCATCAATACGTTGAGTAACTGGCTCGAAGAACACGTTGAACAGACGGATACGGTCGTTTTTGATCTTTTCAAAGGCTTGACGAGCCTTTCGGGCCTTCTTCCGGGCGTTCTCGCCCTCTTCAGAAATTTCAGCTTCCTTTTCGCGCACTTGCTCCATGCGTTCATTGGCCTTCATGTTGGGCGCAGCGATCTTAGCCACATCGGCATGGGCATCGGCGACGGCCTTGTTCAGCTTTTCGACGATCTTGTTGACTTCAGATTCGTCTTTGAGCTTACGTTGAGGGTAGTTGAGGCTATCATAACAGACGACCACCCTGTCAGCTTGCTTCAAAGATTCCTGAGACAGCGTCGGCACAGTGGTTTCGGCGTCTTCAGGGCCTTCATCTATCATGACGTCATTCAAACTGCCGGAGGATAGCGGTAGATCGATTCCAGCGATCTTACATTCGTGAAGCAATGAATGCCGCTTCGCAGCTTTACGGGTTTCAAGCGACTCCATATTCCTCGCCTTCTTTTCCAGACCATTGACTTCACGATCCAAGCTTTGGACTTCCTTCTTCGCAGCATGGACTTCCTCATCAGCATCGGCTACAGATAAACGCACCACTTCGGCTTCCTTTTCGATTGCTTCCAATTCGGCTTCATACTCCTTGAGCACAGCGTTTTGCTCTTTGATCTTCGCCTCTAGTCTCTTCTTTTCCTTCTTGAGGGTTTCGATCTTTCCAGCTTCACGCTGCTCCCGCTCTCGTCGGTTTTCGCTCTTGTGGAAGTTGATTTCATACTTCAACCGATCCAGTTCGACGTCAATTGCACTCAGCTCGTTCTGCTTTTCTTGATGGAATCGCACTTCGCGGTTTTCGTATTCCCGGATGTCCTTAATACCGACGCGTTGACAGAAACTCGCAAACACGTTGTCGACAGTGGAACCCTTTTGTTGCTCGTATTCGGAGATGCGGGTGTCGATTCTTTGGAGCTCGGCGTTCATGCTTTCGATCTGGGGCTGAATCAGTTCTAGTTGGCCGCGGAGGGATTCGACTTCATGGACAAGACGAGGGATGACACTGTTGAGGCGTTGACGTTCGATTTCATTGTGGCGAATGCGGTTTTCGATTTGGAGGATTTGATTGCGCTTCATTTCGACGTCGAGTTCGCGTTTGCGGTTACGGTGGAGAGAATTGCACTGGTCTTGGAGTTCTTTGCGTTGTTCGCGGAGCTTCCTAGAAAGTTGAATCATTGAAGATGGTAAAATTAAGAAAAATAAAAACTCACTTCATGCCCTGCTCATCCCACTTCTTCGCCCGCGCCCTCAGCTCCGAACCACCTCCAGAGATGACACCATTCTGTTGGAACAGAGTACCATCCAAAGCGACGGACTTCAATCGGTGGTTATCACGGCCAAAAGCCATTTGCCGAGCTTCTTCAGGAGAATCACAAACGACAGCATTGTTACAAGCGAATTGGATAGCCTTCTTGACCGACGGCTGGGTGCAGTTGATAACATCATAGAGCAGTCTGACGCCTCCACCGATTTCACGCAGCTTTTCGTTGATCGGGGCACAATCGAGGGAATTCAAAGGCAAGAACTTCTCAGACATGTACCGTTGTTCCTTCAAATAGGCAATGCACTCCTCGGCGGTGTCATCACTGTCGACAGCAATGGCATTCATGTTGCTGCCCATGACCTTTGTGATGGCAAGTTGGTACTTCTTGTTGGAAGGCGTACACAGCTCGACAAGACGGCCATACACCTTCTCGGGGTAGAGTCGCTTCAGGTTCTCGACGGCTTCGTGTTTCCGGCGGCTACGTTCAGACTCCATCGAATCGCCGTGAGCGTCTGAGATCTGGTTGTTCAAGTTTTGCAGCTCAATGGTCAAACGTTCAAGTTCTTTCTTGGAGTTCTTCACATCGTCCTCGAGTTCTCGAACACCAGCTTTCTCGGCTTCCAGCGCTTGCAACTGGGAGTTCTTCGTGTCCTCGAGGTTCTGAAGGCCTTGCCTCTGACGTTCGAGTTCGTTCTCCTTCTGCTTGGTCCGATCATCAAGGGTCTTCAACATGTGTTGCTGATGCTGCATAGAAGTGATGATCGATTCCCGCTGTTGCTTAGCTTCATCGATCTTGGTCGTTAGGGCGACGCTTTGACTTTCGGAGACCGCCTTGAGCTTCTTGTACTCTTGAATGTGCATTTCATCGAGATGGACTTCGCCTTTCTGAGATTCAGCGGCCATGTTGGCTTCGACGTTTCTTCTTTTCTGGATGATAGCACTGAAAGTAACAGACATGAGTATAAACTTTAAAAACGGGTTACGGTATAAACTTACTCTCGCTCCTTTTCAAGCTTCTTCAAGTTCTTCTCCTGATCCTCAGCCTGCTTGAGCATCGTTTGATGGAACTTTTTGACAGTTTCAATCTTCTGCTGGGTATGGACAAGCTCCTGCTCATTCTGGGTGCACTTCGGCCTGAAGTCGCTGATCTTCTTTTCGGCATTGGCAACTTTGTCCTCGAGTTTGTTGTATTCTTTGACGAGTTGACGATGTTTCCGCTGCTTAGCATGAACAATATCATCCTTTTCCTTCCTCTCTTCACGGACTCGCTTGATTTCTTCACGAATCTTGCTGAGTTCGAGTTTGGCCTTCTCGCGACCTTGTTCGGCGTGGCAGATCTGGACCAGGTAGAGCTGGATTTGCTTGCTTGCCTGAAATTATACCATTAAACCATAAAAAACAAGTCATATGGGTTAATGAAAACACACCAAATCATCCTTCAAAGCCTGATACCGCTCGGCTTCGTCCTTTTCCATCTTGGCTTCACGCTTTTCAAGTGCAACACCTCGGCGTTTGTTCAAGTTAAACTGAGCATCCTCTTCCGCCTTTATCATTTCTGCTTTGAGCTTATTGTATTCACTTGCAAGGTCGCCGGATCTGTAATAAAAGCGATTTTGATATAAATTATACAAAGTTGAAAGATTTGAACTCACTTTGACAATTCTTCAAACAGCTGAGTCCGTTCCTTCGGCGTTTTCATCGCAATACTTTCCACGGCACCCTGGTAGACAAGGAAGTTCTTCGCTTTGATAAAAATGTTGATTGCTTCCAAGTGTTCGTGATACTGCGCAGGTGTGACTGTGCTGCCGTCGACGCGGTATTCAGAACCGCCAGAAGTGACGGTACGGGTGAAGACCCTCTCGGTTTCGTCATCATACACGAAAAACATGCTGACATGGCATCTGGTTCCGACAGGTTGGCCAATGGGAGCGCCATGGATGAGATCCTGGAAAGATATATATGTAAACTTGCAAAGTTAACACTTAAGTGTGAAAAGTACTTACACCAAGTTTGCGGACGCGGAGATTCTGTGTTTTCTCGCCCAACACGAAGCAGATGGCGTCCATGAGATTCGATTTACCTGAAAGACGGATAATTATATAAAAGAGGGGATATGAGTTGTGAAACAGCTTACCGGAACCATTCGGACCGATGATGGATGAAAACCGTTTGAAGGGACCAATAATATGTTTGCCCTTGTAGGACTTGAAGTTCTCAATCTCGAGAGACCGAAGGTAACCCATTTTGAAGCGGTTGTTACATCAAACGGCGGAGATCTTACAAATTTGGCTAACGAGATTACGAGTGTTTCAACCAAGCCTGGTGCACGGAGACCTCCCGCATGCACCCCGAGCGTTCCCCGCGCTTTTGCACTCTTACCACGACTGCGCGCGCATTTCTGTTTGTTGTTGTTGTTAGTCGAGGGTACCCCTAAAGAGGTCCCAGCGGAACTGAGGTCCCAAAGCGCGGGCTGTTCAAAAACGCCGACACACGCACAAACCAGATGCTTTGGTGCGTACACAGCGCCGACACACGACCTGACACGATACGCACCGCGGCATCTGGCTCGTGCGGGTTTGAACAGCCCGCGCTTTGGGACCTCAGTTCCGCCGGGACCTCTTTAGGGGTACCCGTTAGTCGATAGGTTTCGTCTTGCTCGGGGACACGGCTAGCTGTTGCAGTGGCTCTGCATTGGCGCCTTTTGGCTGTTTCTTTCAAACGGTGCAGCTTTATCTCTCAATTTTCTTTTGCAATTCCCTCATTTACGACCCTCTGTTTCCATTTAGCCGATCCCTCTAATTTGCACTAACAAGCAAGCTCAACAAGTGTTGCATGACCGTTGACACCTCCGATTAATGCGAAAAAGTTGTCCTTGAATCATTCAAATGCGGGGATCACAATGCAAATCAAAGCATAGATGCATACAAGAATCTGTTCCGGTCGACAAGACAAACAGTTTGGCCCCAAAAAGGTGTAGACGGTGGCACATCGTTTATGAGGGCCTTGGGAAAAAACCTCAAGGTTGGTCGCGTGCCGGTGTCGGCGACGTATGCGCAAGCTGCGATAAATTGGATCGGCGTCGGCGGACTTCTTTTTAGGGTCGTGTTTGTCTGGAAATATTGTTTAAAGGATTCTTTCCACTTTTTGCAAGGTGATTAGTACTTCCGTCGTTTCCGGTTAACGAAAACGTCTTCCGAAAGAGAGGGTTCTGTAGTCTTTGACGACTTGCATTTATTGCAATTAAGAATTACGAAGAATAAACGAAAGTGAAAGCCGCAAGACAATTAATAACAAACGATGGTTAAGAAACGTAACCGGTTTCAATTCAGGTGTATCGCATTTTGTGAATTGAGTTTTTTGTCTCGGAATGTAATTTGCAAATAGTTCGGTCCCGTTTCCGTGGATGGAATAGTCATTTGGATCGCGCGGATGCGATGCTTTCAACCTCCAATTGTCGAAATGCAAACTTCATCTACCTCGACCATACGTCAACCAACTACCCGCATATCTGTAGTAGCGGGACGCAATTACCGGCCCGGCTGGCGTAGCGATTATGGATTTGCGGTTGTGCCATTCATCACGTTCACCGGAAACTGTTGATCGTCTGGATTTGGGTCATCGGGTGTTCGGTGGTCGCTTTTTCCCGCACGTGCCCCAGTGAGGGCGCGATTGGCCTTGTTTTGCATCCACAAGTTACACGCGCAGCTTCCGGGAGATGGATACATACCCTCTGACAGACAACCTCATTCACCGACCGCGTCCATGTTTTGATGATGACCCTTTCTGCGCAACCGCAACCGCAAAAGCCTAACTAATATGTCGCCAATAGAGGTTATAATTGATGCATCATGCAACTTTGCCCCTGGCTTTTGAAATGGATGCGCATAGTGTATTAGTTGGGGCACATCAGACGGTCTAACTTTTTTATTCGATACAAATTGTACATCCATCATTTTCCAGAACACACAAACGTATGTCGTGAGTGATGTTGGCTGACTGCGAGGAATGAAAACGAATTAAATGTTTATTCGGAAGGGTGTTTTCTTGCGCGTCACCGAATAAGATACGGTAGACGGCCATGATATCAAATCACCCCCTCCAATATTGAAAACAAACTTTGTTAAAATAAAAAATTTATAATTACATTTACAGTATATGCAGTTATTAAATTCAAATTAAACTTTAAACTTTGCGATGTTGTGAGTTGCTTTTAAAATTGCTAACATCTGAGGTTAAACATGTAAATAAGTTAAGAGATGCTTATGAAATTACAATATAATAGTTGTGAGAAATCTTTTCTGGAATGGCGATCCCCAAAGCGTCCATAAAGTAGAAATACATCGGAAAGACAGATCCCAAAAAGCTTGGTACCCTCATTAAAAGCACCTAGCATTTCGACAACACAAAAATTTACAGTTTTACGGATCTCGGGGCGACAAGCTTTTAAGTTAATTTGCCAAGGGACTCCATAAAAGGGGAGAAACAACGGCTTTACAAATGCGAACGAGCAGCGGTCCTCAGGGATTGACGACCGGGAAGAAAGCTCAAGTCTGGGAGGCGGTGGCCATAAAACTCGCAGAGCCACTTAAGACTGTCGAATCTGGAAAATTACTACGGTGTCGTAATGAATGCGGAACAAGCCGGACTCACTAACCATTCGGGTGTAAATGGAAGGCGCTTGGATTGAAAGGTGTCGGATTTTGGTGGTATTCTGTAACACGCCACCCTTAATTTGGACAATAGAAAGAAAGTGACTTACCAGAGACTCCTGTTCCTGGGGCTAGATTCTGTCTGATAGAAGGTTTACAGAAATCAGTCGGTGCAAACCAGTAGGCCGCCGCTGCTGCAGCAGCGTCTGATGGCGGAAAGGGGGGATTGCATGGACCAGAAGCTGCGAACAATGCAGCTTGGGTAGCATAGTTGGAGAATATGGAATCCGTCGAAGGCTGCTGTTGTTGCTGCTTCGCTTCTTTTCGCATCATTTTAGTACGTTGACTTTCACCATTATTAGAGCCAGAAGAAGTCTGACTGGAAGCAGACCCACCAGGTGATGGCAAACTACCGGCAGAAGTGTTAGAAGGAGAATGGTGATGCCTATTTCGAACAATTCTGTTGATAGAACTCACTGAAGGAGCTCCTTCTTCCTCACAAATGCCATCTTGGATAAGCTTTTCCCGGATTTCCCAGGCAAACATGGTAGGATTGTGCATTTTGTATAACGCTATCATGTTTACAACACGAGGGGTCGCAACTTTTGGTTTCGAACCACCGATTACGCCTAAATGATTCACAATGATGGAAAGTTCGCGAAAAAGTAAGGCCTACCGGGTTTGATCGATCCAGTCTCGTAAAACCGTCCTAGTATTTTGCTAACACAGCCATGAGATACGCGAAGTTGTCGACTGATGTCACACGGTCGGACACCTTGCTGGGCCAGTTCCACTATGCGATTTCGAACTCCATCAGGCAGGGGTCGACCGTTTACAAATACACCACCAAGTTGGTTAATCCCGGTATGACCTGTGAGAAAAAATGTTTAGAGAAATCAAAACAAATGGGATTTGAGATGTAATAAAGGTAATTTAAGACTGGAAAAGTAGAAAAAGATGAAAACAAACTTACTTGAATATCCATTGCCAAGATTAGCCCCTGTATTAGCTGCCGAAACTGCCGCAGCAGCAGCTGCAACCATATCAGGAAGCCCCACGCCATTGTGCTGGCCGTGGTTCCCGAAAGCGCCCGAGGCAACTGATGGGATTTCGCCGGACGCGGAAACAAGTAAATGTTGACTCTGGCCGGATTGAAGATCATTGTGAACTGATTGGGAATGGGTATGATTCCCAAGTTGCGTCAACTGAGGCTGTTGACCACCGACAACCTGGTGGTTGTAGTACCGATGCCATGCATCCATGATTGACCAAGCGCGGCACCCGCCGAAGCGCACCACTGACCACACCACGCTTAGGAGTGGACAGTTCACTGGGTTTCAACTTGGATTAGAGGATTAAAATCAAGCAAGGAACGAGTAGGATGCCAGACCACAAAATGGGCGGAGCACTGAATCCTCTTTTTTTCGCTCCTTTCTCCCTCTTTTTGGTCTGAATATTGGTCCTCTTCCGGAAACGGTGGTCGCAAAGGCGAATATGGCGAAACCGCAGAGGGCGGAGCAAGACTACATGATTGGTCGTCGTTGTCGTTGTGGTCGGATGTTAAAGTCATGGAGGTTGGATGATGGTGTGACTTTTTGAGCCTCTGTGTCGGGTTCCCTCGTTCCCCACACCTGTCGCCAACGTCGCGCAGCCAGAATCCATCCTCTTTCCGTGCATTGTCGGTAGCACAGACTCGTTCACCGATGACAATGGATGGCTTCGACTGCCCTGATAGGATGGGAAGTTTGTTTGCGTCAACGAAAAGGCTTTCAACATGGCAGCGTTTTAAAAGACCTTGAGCAACAAACATCATTTTTACTTCTATCGAGAAAGTGATGCGATTACCGTATGTGCTTATCAGTAATTTGCGGAAAGGAGTTTAAGCTTTATGAGCTCTAAAATCAGTAATGACAATCGCACCAAGTGCAAGCATGCCTTTAAAACATCAATAACACAGAAAATCGACGACATGTTCCTGGTAGATTCGAAGTAGGTCAGGAACTGATGCCATCGGCAGATAGCAGCGGTCGCGCTACTTCACTTGTCACTCCCGAAAACTTCATTTATACCTCAGCAAATTCGACTGTGCTGATTGTTTCGGCGTCGATTTACATTTTACACTAGTCAATTGGCAAGGTTTTAAAATGAATCTACGTCAACTTTTCCACAATCCAGCTGTGAGGAGCATTGGCATTCTCAGCGTTCTGGCCATCACGAACTCCTTGTTTAATCGAACTATCATGACCAAGTTTTTCTTTGATTATCCGGTGGTTATTTTGATGCTGCAGATGGCAACGACACTTTTAGCTATTGAAGCGGCACGGTATGGTTTTAATTGTTTTAAACTGTTTTAAAGAAGTTAAATCGGTGTTAAGAATGTTCAACGTGGTAAAACTCCCAGCATACACCTTCCAACGTGGCTGCCACATGTTTGTACCGTCACTATTCTACGCAATCAGCATCTACCTGTGTCTAGAATGCCTCGATGGCATTTCCATGCCAGTGTTCCCGGCTATTCAGAGGTTCTTGCCTGTCGTTATCATCGCCGTTGGCGTCTACTACAAGCAACGCGGATTTCCGTCTCAGAAGACCATCACCATCGTGCTCGTGATGTGCATTGCTGCTTTCTTTTCCTGTTCGTTTTCAAATATCTTAGCAAGTTCTAAAATCCTCCATTTAGCTCTCTACGAAATCGCTATCGAATTCTGGGCTATTGGCTACGGTATCGCAGCCTTGACCATGCACGGTTTCGCCCTCGTCATGATCGAACGGCTCTACGAAACGTCCCAAAGCGTGCTCGACCTGGTCTACATGAACTCCTTCAATTGCTTGTGCCTGTTTTTAGTGACTGATTTGATCCAGGTAAGTATTTTATCAAAGTTCAAAAAATTTCAATCCTTCTAGGACGAAATCCGCGACGCTTTCCTGTACATGCTCACCTCAATGACGCCTCTGTTCCTTTTCTGTCTCGCATCCCTGATTATCATCGGAGCCGCGTTTCACGCAGCCGTATTCCTATGTGTTGCGCACGCTAACGCCTTCCACACTGCCATCATCCAGAATCTGTGTGGCGCTCTTCAAATTATCGTTGCTTACACGCTTTCCGTGTACTTGTTTTACGACATCGGACCTAGCACGGTCAACATTATCGCCGTCATTTTGACGACCATCTCGACCTACATGTTCTATCGTTACGGTGGACTCGAAGATGTTGTCGGAAAAGTGAAATATGGTCCAGTCGAAGCATAAAGCAGCTGTTGTTTTACCAATTTAGCCGAATTTGTAACCTTATTTATTATATTAAACTGTTTAATCTTTTAATTTACATACATTTTCTTTAACTCTGATAAAAATGAAAAAAGAACTACTTAAATGGCTAAATTTTTGATTTACCATACTATTGAAAAAAGGAAAAATGCTCAAATTGGAAAAGAGATCTATTTCACGGCATAAAAAGCTCGGGGAAACTACAGATTGCAAAAAAGGTAAGTATTGTTATGGCATCGGTCATGAAAGCGGTCACTAGTGTAGTAAAAGTAGGAAAATAAAGTGAATTATCCAAATCTATCGTAATGTTGATTACGAATTACGAAAATCTCGGAGGCCAGTTGGCCGGACTAGGGCGTGGAGGAATCGCAGGCACATTGTTGGTTGTGCCGTTGGAACTCAGAGGACGCGGAGGCAGTGTCCCCGGACGCGATGGAGGTGGCGGGGCTGCATTGGTCGGCGTCGCGGCAGACCCAGATAGGAGAATCTGTTCTTGGACTGTAACGACGAAAGTAATGCAATGAAATAAAAGTGATGCTGGGTAATGGGAGATTCGCAGGAGAAAGGTGATCAAAACCTACATATAGGGGTATTGTTGCTGGTCGAAAAGTCGATGCAGCTTCGAGCCGAGGCGATGGACACGGTATCATCGACTTCGTCATCATCCAGGGCAAGGTTGACGATGGAAAGGCCTTCGATCGCGCTCAAATTGATGCAACTTGGTTCACGTCGGAAGGCGGGGGCCATCCGGATAGCCCAATCGTCTTCCCAGTCTGGGGAGCGGAGTTGGACGGAGATTCGGTGCTGCTTGTCGTTGATGTCGGTGCCGTCCATGCTAAGCGCCGCCAAGGCCGATGATCCGTAATCGAAGGCGATTTTCATGAAGTTTCCTTCGATTCTGAAACCAAAAATGTCAAGCCTTGAAATAAATGGTTCAAACTCACGTGTAAAGAGTTACAGTAACCCCCAACTCCTGCAGCTTCGACAAAACTTCCTCCTTCAAAAACTCCGGGAAAACCGCAAAACCTTCAATCGACACCAGAATCATGCAATCAGGAGGTCCCAAGCTCGAAACCACGTCATGGAAGATTTCTTCGCACTTTTTCAAATTAACTTTAAGCACGTCCAGTTGGAAGATGGCAGCGACTGGTCTGTGGTCAGAAGATTTTAGTGGAGCAGTGCGATAATCAAGCAATTGTACAAGTTTTTCTGTGGGCTCATCTCGCCATAGAACACGATCGGTCCATGCAGGTGCGCGGGCTTTTTCAGAAGTGTCGTAAATGTCGCTGAATGTGTCGTACTTGTATGTTGGAGGGAATTTGAGTGGTGCTTCTTCGAAACCTTTGAACACCTGTAAAGTTGACATTGTTGGTTATTGGCTTAATCAAAACAAAGTTGAAAGCTTACATTTCCAAGTTGCCGTTGTTCAGTCAGCTGATCATACGGAATCAGAGCATCCAACTGACCCTGTTCAACATACTTCTTGATTTCGCCTCCAGGCATTGAAATTCGATAGTTGAAATCACCGAGCCAAAAGATGACGTCATGTGAATCAACGGTTCGGCCCTGTGGGAAGCGAAGTTTACGAACCGCTGTAGCATAGTCGTCATTGCGATTGGCCACTTCGTGTTGCCCGGCGGCAAAATGCGAACAGATAAACAAAACAGAAGTAGCATCGATTGTCAGACGGATTGCTACACTGCCCTTGTTGCCAGTAGCACCGCCCATGCCGGTCTTAACATCGCTGATTGCAAGGCCACGTACTCGAGGTAGCAGTTGGGTTCGGACGCAGAGAATCAGGCATACTCCGACAAGCTGTTCGCAGCCGAGGATGATAAACTTTTCACGCGATTTCTCATTCAGGGTGCGTTTGACTTGCTCGCAGAAGAGTCGCTGATTGGTGGTACTGAAAGTATAAACATGTTTAGTTTGGCTGTATCAAATGAAACCGTCAACAAACCTTGCTTTGACCATGTTCGTCGCATTCAAATCAACAATTTCCTCGAGACCGATGACTACAATATCGTAGGACGGAACATCGCCCTCGGCATCCCAATCAGCACCGAAAATCCACTCTTCAAAGGAATTGTCTTTCCTGGCAACGTTCAAGTGTTTGCCTCCATTGACATTCCAGGTGCCACAGAAAACTGATAACGGTTGACGGCTAGACATTTCGTCGCGACGGGAAATGAGTTCTGGTAGGGCTGCGGGGCATTCTGAAAGAAACACACAATGTTTCTGTCAAAATTAAACAGATTTCACAAAAACGACAAAATCTACAACAAAACCACATACAACATCCATCCCAACCTGTCACATAATAGCTGTCTGTATGTAATTTTTACGCTTAAAGTAAATCCAACAAAGTTTTGAAAGAAAAACATACCTTTGATCATCTGCGGCGGTAAGAATCGACAAGCTTTGTCAAATTCATCGTCGAAGTAGCCATTTCCAAGCAAAAACAGATCGAATGATTCTTGTTTCGCAGAGTCCATCAAGTTGTTTTGGAAGGTACGAGCAATTGATCGGCTGGCATCCTTCAGCTTTGACTTGCCTTCCAGGGCACCGGTTCCAGCATAGATGATGCTGCACTGGTCGCCGTTCTTCTGCCATATCTCCTTGAGTGTTTCTTCAAATCGTTGGCTGATCTTCGCTTTGAACTTCTCAACTTCAAGATCGGCGAGTTGAACGGTCAGCGCTTTCATGCCGATGAGGGTTTGAACACAGTTGGTGCGATCCAGACAGTCGAGACAGTTAGTACGAATGACACCAGTCTGAGACCTGCAAGAAGTCAAGTCAAAGTTGATAGAACACAAAATATAAGAAAACATACTTGTCCGGTTTCCCGTCAGTAGACAAATAACACTGCCAGTTGTCAACCATGGGATCGAGTTTGGCTTGTAATTGCTTGATTGAGGATTTAGAGACTTTCATCTGGGCATGGTAATCGAAGTTGATCATTTCGACGTCATTGTGGGAAGAACCGTGAAGTAGGGTCTGAAATTGTTTTTTCGATAAGGGTTGAAACTGAAATGAGAAACACACCTTGAAAGCTTCGGACAGTTTCCGCTCGCCTTCCTTTGAGCCTAATAAATTGACAGTCGAAACTTCGTTATAAAGCTTCTTCAATTGTAAAAAGTGTCGTTCAAGTGCCGGAACTGACGCTTCAATCGAACGCATGCGGATGCTGTGCGATCCGACCTGGATGCCAGGTTGCTCCCAGAATAGGGGGACGCTTCCGCGAATTTGGACGAAGGAGGATTCGCGATTTTCGAAGGAGATGAGCTGAAAGAAGCCTCATATTAGAACGTTGAAAAAAAATAAGCTAAGTGTCAAACAAACCTGTTCAGTTTCAACAAAATTCGCCACTTGACCATCGTCGTTCGCACCTCGCACATTGAAACGTGTTCCAACACGTTCGCAACTCAATCTCGAAATGATAGCAACTTTGGCAGTTCGGTGTCCAACGTAAATAGTGCGAATAAGGACGCTGCCACACATGCAGCGGACGAACCAGTCATCTGAGTTGATGCCAAAGCGCTCGAGAGGAAAATGCAAGTTCCGGTTCCAAAAAAACCGATAATCTGACGAGGCAGCATCGTGTCGGCGTTGGGCCGATAAAGTGAGATCGAAAAGATTGCCCGGACCACTGGTTGCAAAGTAGAAGTTTTCGGAAGACAGCAGTCTGGCCAGCTGGAATGAACTATTGGGTTTAAAGCGCACTTGAAGTGGAGGTAAACACGGCTTACCTCTGGGATGCGGTCGTCGGTGACAAGCGTCGGCTCGTGGTTGAGCGACAGGAACTTCACCGCGGCCACCTTGTAGACGTCGCTTTCGTTGATCTTTCCGACGGATTTGACCTCGGTAATGACGATGAGGTAGGAATCAACGACGGATATGGCAGGTGTCTTGACCGACAGACGCAGAATGCCCATGAGTCCGCAGCCGTCGGCGACTTTGGTGAAGGTTTGCTTGAGATTGTCGCCATCGGTTGCAGCTGGAAAATTAAATAGATTACAATTAACGATAAAACGGTCAGAAACTCACATAACGTGGCAATGCTTCCATTTTCGATATATAAATAAGCATTGTTATTCACAGACTCGACCAACACGCTGTACGTCCCCGTGGTCCTGGGTATTGCATAAATCCGGTACCCGCGAAGGGACATTGTTGTCACCCTGCAAGTTGACAACTTTGTAAGGATGGAACACGTGTTACGTCAGTAATGCGAGAGAAAACGAGTCGCGGGATTAAGTTAGTTATCCATTTTCGGAAATCGACAAAGAAAGAAATCGAAATTCTTTGAGCGCACTTTGCCAAGACGGGGGCAGTGAATAGGGGCGGCGCAGACAGAGGCTCGTTTCCGGGGGCGAGAAGAAGCTTGCGCTACCGCCTGAGGCCTTTTTTTCATTACCCAGTTCTTTTATTGCGCGAGGCGGTTGCTACGGCACGTGTGCCAAGTACGTAGCCACTTATTTCTATTATTATTTCGTTCTTCGTCATTCGAGAACATCGTTAAAGCCGCTACTTACGTCACATTTCAGAGTGCCTTGCCATTTCCAAGTTGCGGAAGCATGGGCAACACGACTTGTAAAACGCAGTCTCGACGCCTGATATTGGACAACCCGCCGCCTAAACGGCCAAAAATCGACAATGATAACATCCTCGTCAAAATCTTGCATCTCGAAGAACCGTTCGAGCTCACGCACGAGAACGCTAATAAAACGGCAAAATTCACCACTATGATGGCAAAAGTCCCATCAGACGTTTCTCCTAAACTAATAAAACTCAACGTCGACCAGGAAAGTGTGAATGACGCAGATATTCGCAATGTTTATTGCTGGTTGAACGGGCAGACCGATGGCTGGTCGCTAACATCGGCTAACGTCCTGCCGACACTGGTCATTGCAAAGTACTTGCGAGTGGTGAGCTCGTTTAATGATGAGGGAAGTGTAAATTAGAGTCTAATTTTAAGGAGGAGTTGGTCGAAACTTGCATGGAAATGATCAGAACCATCGCAGACCGAACAAATGTCTGCGAGATGTACACGACTGCCAAGAAAGAACAGATCAAACCACTGAAAACTTTCCTTATGAAGCACCTTAGAATCAACTTTGGGCAATACATCGAGAGTGACGAGTTCTTGCGCACCGTCCCTCGAGAATTGTTTGTCAACATGCTGGACTGTGGCGTGGTTTTCGCGTACCGTAATGAAGACCGCCTGTACGCTGCGGTGAAAAGAGTATGTTACTTTGCGGATTACTGTAACATAATTCGCACTTTAAACCCTTTCAGTACATTATGATTGATCAACTGAAGAAACTTGGCATACACGTTCCCATCTCAATAACCCTCAGAGCCGAAATGTTTAAACGTGACTTCAACAAGGATTTCAACCCGCTGGAATACAAAGATGTCCTGAGCACGATTCGGCTTGGCCACATTCTTTGTGATACCCATGCCTGGGATGAACTCAAACGGGATGGACTTATCCCCAGAGAGATCATTGACCGGTGTGCTTCCGATGTCCTGTACTCCATTTGCAAGAATCCTGCTTCATATGTTCCCCGGGAGGTTTCACACAAGGAGTTTAGTGATAACTGCGTCCGGACTGGTCACTTCTTCCGAAATGAAGGGATAGATTCCTGGACGTGGACTAAACTTATTCCGGGATTTTATCTGGAATTTTGCTGTAATGGAGAGTAAGCCATGAGTATTTTAAAACGTCAACAAACAACAAACATCTTGCAGAACCGTCACAGTTACACGTGAACTTAACCCTCTACCACTTGATCTCACAAATGACGCCAGCATTCTTTACAGTGTTGCACTTGCAACGACAGAAGGGCAGGTTGTTAAGGAGCCCGTACCAACTATGATTAACATTGATCCAACTCATGTAAGTTTTACTTATAATTTAATTGCGCCATTTATTGTTTTTCAGGAGCAAACACTTGTGGAATTTCCACAGGAATTCAGAAGAACACCTCTTTACATTTTTATCAACATGTATCTCCTGAGTCGTCGCTACACTCATCAGCACAACTACTGGGCCCCATATTTTTGTGAGAAATTGGATTCCGATTCCGAAGAAGCTAAACAACAACGGGCACGAGTATTCGATTCGTATGAGCACAATCCTGACAACTATCCCGCACCAATCGCAGATTCTGGTCTTACACTGGATATAGTACGCTACTGGCAAATTGACGCTTTCAAACCATGGAATGAAACCAACGGAAGCCCTGAACTTCCAATCACTCAAGACGGCGAACCAAATTTGTCGTTTCCGCGGCCAAATATGCGTCGTTTAAATCAGTGGATTAACGAACGTTTAGCCCCCGTCCGTAATGCCATCGAAACAAATGCCGAAATCATTAACCGTCAAACAAATACAATTTTTCCGAATCCGTTTCAAGCGGGACCCCAGGGGCCCCGTGTCCCGCCTCGGTCTATTATAGATATTCTTAATTCCAAACAGAACTAAACTCACGGAAACCATCAGGTTTAAACAACTCAGGATGATGAACCAAATGGACCTCATGCATAACCAAATCTCGACAGTCGTGATGACTAAAATTCATCATCAAATCTTTCAAGTACAAAGTACTTATTTGTTTTAAACTTAATTGTCGATCTCAGATGTGACTATGTCATACTACATATATAACACATCTTGTAACCAGGGGCGTATTTAGAAAAAATTTTTATGGGGGGGCATCCGGAAAAAAAGGTAAGGGGGGACCAAAGAGATTTTTCCGGAAAAATTTTTGGGGCGATTTTTGAAAAGTCCAAAGGGGGTACCAAAGGAAAAATTTTTGCCAAAATCGTGAAAAACCGCAAAATCCCTTTGGTCCCCCCTTACCCCTCTTTTTGACGGATCCGGGATATGGGGGGGGGGGGGGGGGGGGGGGGGGGGGGCACTGCCCCCAGAACCCCCCCCCCCCCCCTAAATACGCCCTTGCTTGTAACAAAGTATTATTATTCTACTCATTCTTCATCTCTTTTCTAACCATTTTTCTGGTTGACCAAAGGAACCACTTTCTGAAACCCGCTTTTGTTTGTAGAAATATCTTTTCAAATATTACTTTATGTTGAAAGTTTCTCATTACATCAGTACAGTAACACATTTCTAACACTTTTGTAACTTACTCTTATACAATCTTTTCTATAATTTGATTACTTTTCAGCATTTTTTTCTGTTATAACTTTTATAACATTCTGATTTGTTTTAACTTTCCTATTTTGAACTTTTATTGCACATACACCAGTTGCGCATTTTCTGAAAGTTTCTGAGTTTCCGAGTTCACTGACGTAAAAGAACTACTTTTTATTATTTTAGAACCTGCACTCCTTTATAGTAACTGTTTTGACACCTTTTTTCTAACAATCTATAAACAAGACTACTTTTCATAATTTTACAATCTGTTTAATCTCTAATAACTATATAACGTGATTTGCATACTTTTCGGATATCTGTGAGTAAGAAAGCACAATAAACATGCAATCATGCTTTACGCATACACACAAGAGCCTTTTACAGCTGTAAGGAAAAAAGTCTCGGCGATTCCTTTCTCGTCCGTCGTTATCATTCACGAGACATCGGTGCAAGCACGGAAAAGAAAGGTTATGGACGACGTAAAAAGAACGATTTTGAAGCGTCGACATGGTGCTGAGGAGGGTGCATCAACGGCCATCAGAGGCGGTGTGACACATACGCTAGTGTGAAACTCCACCTTTCCCATCGCCTTTCAATCGTCACCGGCTGAGATTGCGCATGTTCTACTTCCGACTTTTGTATCACTACTGTCTCATTGTTTCCGTCAGAGGAGAGTGAAGAAGATAGATGACTCGCACTTTGTGGAACAATGTCGAATGTACTGCACGATGAGACTGTTGGATGGCTTTATGTGGTGCTTGCGTGTGTTGCGGCTTTGATCAACGTGCCGGTTTTGTTGATTCACGCTGGTAATGCAATATTAAGGTCGAAATATCCGACTATTGTTGGTGAGTGGGGGCTTGCTAGTATCAATATTAATTAATGCTTTCCATTTTTGATCTTAATTTTCATTAGGCACCCTCTGCGTCGATTTTATCTGCATTGCTTGTTTGCTGACCTCGGGCGTTTTGTACCTCGCCGGCGCAGCGTCATGTTTGGCCCCGTTAGTGTCGAGTGTCCTTCCAATTTTACAGGTAACCCAATTTATTAATTATATCCACGCAAACTATCTTAAAGTGAGCATTCTAACAACTTATAATCAATACACATTTAAAAAAGTACATAATTTAGTCAAACTGGTAGACTTTTCGAAACTAATGGTTGTTGTGCATCTGGTTTCTTGTGGCCTCTGTCTGCGCCTCTTCCACCGAGGGTGTTAAGAACAATCGTTTGTCCTCGGTGTGTTTCTTCATGTTGATCTGGCCCACCATGGCCGTCATCGTGGCCGCCCTTTTTGGCGTGTTGCTTGTTCTTGCGCATTTTTCGTCTTGCGGCAATTAAATCAATTTGGCGCTTAGTTCGGGGAATGCGTAGACGAATGAAACAGCAAACAATGACTACCATGACAAGAAGGATACTTGCTACTAATCCAATTAGCATCCACAACCGCAATCCTGGTGCTACAAACCGATCCAGGGCAGAAGCTGGTTCATATGCCATTTTAAGGATGTGGGCAGGATGTACCTGATCTATAAATGGAAACTTTGAATTACATTAAAAACTGCAATGAATACAAGTTATAATCCGCGAATTGCATAAGCAGTGGTTTAATTTAAAAGTAAATCAACAAAAATGGCCTTGTAGCGCAACCTTAAGCCATCCGCGAACACGACAGTGACGCGTAGAGGAAGTTGTCAAATGGCCCTGAGCCAGCTGTTCCTCAAGATCAGTGAGGAGTCAGCTAAGCTTGTACTGCATCCCATAGGTCTCTGTCATTGACGCCCGCAGGCACATTGCTTTAAACGTTAAAATTTTTCACATCGGTCAGTCCTACCGAGGCTGGACTCAGGGCAATCAATGTGGTGTCGGGGTGTATGGACAACCGAATTTCCGTGCCCATTTTTCCGGTCCGATGCCGCTCCGTTTTTCCGCTGTTGTGGCCGAAACAGACGGGCTTGCCATATAAAGGGATACTATTTGGCAACGACTTTTGGCACATCAACAGGCAGCTTGCTAGCTAGGAAGGAACGGGACGCTCAATGAAACTGAAGAATAGATTGTATGGAAGAAACAAACGCAAATAGACGGATGGGACGAAGCCCCCACGGGAGTGAAGTGAACGGCAAAGCCCGACACCGCTGCCAATCGAACACATGTTTTCGAGATACCTGGAAAACAAACATAAAAAATTGATTTGAGCAATTCGACATCAACTTTTCATGTGGTCAATGTCACTTTGCAGACAATCTACATCTTTTTCATGACAATCGACTTTATGGTTGCTAGATTTCGACCGGTGTTTTTCCACAGCCCACCACCGAGCTACCGTATTGCTTTCTTTTGCGGTGTTGGAATTCTGTCTATATGTGTTCTGCTAATCTCTTTCGGAGAAGATGAGATTTACCCAACACAACATCACGGAAAAGATTGTCCCACACATTCGGGGCACCTATTTATTTACTCTACGTGTATTATTTTCAATTTGGCATCGCTCATTTGCCAATTTTTGTTGTTTAGAAGTCTAAGCGATCTCCAATTCAAACTTGCTATCACAGTGAGTGCATCTTTTAACATATAAAATTATTCAAACAGAAATTTAGATAAGATTCGCTCTAGTCTTGAGCCTTATATTAGTGCCCTTTATGGCATTGATTATTCTGGACATTATCAGAGACTACAGCTATATGACCTATGGTGTTGTTATTTCCAATGCTTTAATTTCTATTCAGATTGCGGCAAATGCTTTGTTGCAACTTAGAAATAAAGATGTTGCTGTAAGTCTTTGAAGTTAAAATTTTTAAACAGTTTTTTTTTTGTTTCAGGAAAGAGTAAAAACAGTTTTCAACAAAGTTACACCTAGGTCACGATGATATTTTTATGTTTCTTGCCAAAACTTAGGTTTATTAAATGTCACTTGCAATGTACTACTGACGGGAAGGGTTATTGATTACGGTAAAATCTTGAAAATGTCACTTGTTTGTTTTTCCTCTGCCTTTTGACCTTGAAATGTTACAACAGACAAATAAAATCATTAATTTATTTTGTTTTCAACCAAACCTTTAAAAACAAGTTGATGTATGTAGTTCAGACCACGTGTGTTTTACCCCATGTGATGCTGATTAACACATAGCCTGCGGCAGTCGGGTGCGAAAGTGCATGTCTGGCGTTATGCGCACGCTGCCACAAAGTGCATCGGGCGACGTTTCCATCAACCTGCTTTGGGCGGAACAGGTGCGCATTGCTGTCTGCATTTCCTGATCCCAGGCTTGTCCGATCGGTATCCCCTTCCGCTACTGATGTCATCAAGACAATGTCACCGCTGGCAGGTTGGTATTTTATATATAAACTTTTACTTTAAAATGGTTTTGAATTGATTTTTACAGGGATAAGTGTCAACGCTGCGCGAGGGCGACTTCTGTTCTCGGCGGCATCGAAAACGCGTTTCAATCAGGTCTCCATTTCACAGAGACAACTATTTGACTTTCTTACGGGTGACAAGAGTGACCGAACCATGGAATATGCAGAAAAGCGGCCAATCGGGTGAGTTTTCATTGCAAGTTTTGACGAACTGTGTTAACATAGCATCTTCCAGGTTCTCCGCGGAACAAATGTTCGATGTCGTCAACACTGTCGCTGAATACCCGGAATTCGTTCCATATTGTAAAAAGGTAGACATCAGAAAACTCAGTGACAGCGTCCTCGAGGCTGATCTTCAAATTGGGTTTCCTCCATTGCACGAGCGATACAGCTCGAAAGTAACTTCTTTGAGGCCGTTTGTCGTGAGGGTGGGTTCATTATATATAAATTTTCCCTCAACCTTTCCAAATACCATCCCTTTCCAGTCCGTCTGCACCGACGGTCGTCTCTTCAACGTTCTCGACACAACTTGGCGCTTCCAACCCTCCGATACTGACCCCAGGTGCTGTCTTCTCTACTATTCCCTCCAATTCGAATTCAAGTCCGCCCTCCACGCCAAGATCGCCAACGCTTTCTTCAATCACATTGTTCGAACCATGGTCAAAGCGTTTCTAAAGCGTGCCGAGAAGCTTCACGGGCCTCCTGCAATATCCTACGACAAAATGGTGCCCGAAGTGATTGCCTATAAGGGTTAGTAGTTGATCTATGTTATTCGGTGGTAGTCCCTAGTCAGTCATTGAAATTTATCACGCCGTTATTACATTGAGACCAAGAACAATAAAACCGTTCAGACAAAAGCTTCGCAACAAAGTGACTGCATTTCATTTTCACGTGGCTTTCTTATATGTATCCCTAAATAGACATATTAGTAATCCCCCTGCAATCGTGCAAAATTTCCTCATATGAGCGTAGTTTGCAATAATTTTTGATGAAAGGAGTGGCCATCTAATTTTATATTACCCATGAGTACATTTTTTCACGCATTTTTGGTCAATGAGAGGTTGAAAGTGTTTCCGATCTCTAACTTTTTGTGGTTGTTTTTTCAGTTTAAAATAAACCATATGACTGGAAAAAAGTGAATGACATTTGAAAGCTATTCTGAATCCACTTTAAATTTGTTGTAAGTGCAGTTTACAATCTGACATTTGAATCATCAATCACGCTTTTTCTTGTTATCCGTCAATTGAAAAGCCAATTAGTCTTTGCACAAGTACATGGCACAAATCTGTGCTTTGAATTGCGACAATATTAAGGATAAAATGTGAACTCCTTAGTTTACTTACCGTCATACTTGAGAATACTTTGAACCCTGCATAGTAAACGGCACGTCTACAAAGCTCAAATACCCAATGTTTAAAAGTAAATGAACGTCAATGCATCCGGCCTGTGTGTGAATCAGAATCTCAATGATGTTTGTGTCTAACTAAGTGCAGTACTTTCATAAATCTCTCACATTGTCTATCCACAGCTTATGTGACATATCTCTGAGTTCACTCAAATCCATCCATTCAAATGCAATTCATTCATGTTCAATTTTTGCACCCTCCGTTTTTTGTACAACAACGACATCATCATCGCAGCATATCCCAGTCTATGCTGATACGAAGCAAACCGCATAATGTATTATTTAAATGTAATCAAAGCAAAGGAAGTAAACTAACCCCACGTGTTCTCATGGATCCCTGCTAATGTGTTGAATTATGTTGAAACAAAAACTAAGTGCTCACAGACTAATGAAGTATCGTCGTCATGGGCATTTGCCACCTACGCTATAGTTGCCCCAGGGAAGCCTGCCGTCTAGCTAGACAACTAAAGCATTTTCTTCACGTTTTGTAGGTGTGAAAAGATAGCGTGCACCTTGGATAAGTGTTTTGAAGTCAAAGTATTGTTGAAAAGCGCAACAGTGGCGCCCTTTGCTATAAATGCCAAGTCCGGGTAAAAAGTTATTGTTATAGCTTGTGTGGGAAAAAAGTGCATTTTCCTGGTATCACGTTTTCAACGTATGGGCAACAGTTTTTTGTATTTTGTAAAATGTCGTGAGATAACTGTAAAGTTATTGCGCAATTGGGTTTTTCTTCCTGGTAGAGTTACCATACACCTTTTTGGGAAGATGATTCATGGGTTTGGTTTTTATGTTGACATTAAACATGCGATTTGGCAATGCTGGTGTCCAAGTTCAGGTAAACACTGAATAATGGCACTATGCTATTGTCTATGTCCATTTCGATTCAAATAAGTTTTCAACAGTGCGGTTTATTCACGCTCACACCCATAAATATACTAGCATAACACAAAGTGTCAGCGTTGCGGGAAAAAAGGAGGCAATCACGCTGCAGATAAAGCGATACACGCTAGAGGATTACGGCAAAAAGCGACAGAGATGAGCTGGTTTCTCCAAACTTAACGAGAAAACAAAGGTTACAAGCAGTTAAGGGCGGCGGCGGCACAGGAAAAGAGCTGACATTTTGTGATTTTGATTGACGGGCTTAACCGAAACGGACGTAAGAGCTCTTGCGTTTGGCGACTTCACGGGCTTCGGGGACGTTATCGGAAGCGGCGTTGGGGTTGGACGGGAAGATTTGGGCAATGGGTTCGGCCAGTTCCTGGAAATTGGTGGATTTGGAGGGTGTTTAGAATGGAGGGGCAACTTACAGATCGCTTTCCGAAACGAACAAAGGCACTCTTGCGCTTTTCCATTGGGCCTCGGGCAACGTGGGCTCGCTGAGTTCTCAGGGCGTTGATACGGTCACTTAGTACTTTCTCGAACAAGAAATTGGCTTCAGCACTGTCTTTTGATGATTCTGAAGCGAGAAATTTAATCTTAATTCTTTAAAAATGATAAATCTTACCGCCAGAATGGTAAGCATAAGCCATGTCCTGATAAGTACCGATGATTTCATTCAACTCATCATAGGCCCTTGCCAGTACACCACGAAGTTTGCAGATGTTAAGATCGGCAAAGTTTTCGGTGCAGATGTCGTCCAAAGGCTGCCTCGCGGAGGCAACGCCGAAACACAAGGCAATGAGAAACAGCTTCATCATGTTTGTCAAGTTGTTAGATGGCTATGATATTACAGATATCAATAGGTGTGAAAACTCTAGGAGAGCGCGAATTGTGTTCGAATTCGAAGATTGGCAACTTGCTCCAGGTTTGGAACTGATTATATACGCGAACGATGGACAAGCGTGCCGTAGGCGGTACCCCTGTGACCCTCCCCTTATCCTCTTCAGTTTGAACACAAACAACGTAAAAGGCGGGACTTTGATTCCGAGACCGCCAGGAACCCTGGCACTGTCTATGGATTTTTCGAAAATGAATCTGGAGTTTGACATGAATCCGTAATTTGGGTTGGACCCATCCAATTTTGTTATTTTTGGCATTTCAGATTGGCCCTATTCGGATGAGTGAGAAGTGATGGGACATTGTTTTGGTTTTACGCCTCAGACTAGACCACTAAAAGATATTGGAATCTCTAACTTGACGTTTTTCAAAACGTTTTTTGGTCCCACGTAAAACAACCCACGCCATAGAGACTACCTGAGCCCATATAGACTGTCGAGATGATGCCAAAGTTTTGGCTACACTCACGTCGACTTTGCAGTCTCCTTTTAAAGCCTTTTGCTTTAAGATTCCGACGTCGGGGTGTCATTCTTATGTGGCACAACAGGTTTCCCACATTCACCGTGGCACCCATGATGTTGCAGCAAAGCTTTTGAAAACATTTTTTATCCCATAAAATGGTCAACCCAAAGCATCGCCCGGCCGTTTTTCCCTAGCAAATGGCAGCTCTTTTGTGTCGGATTAAAAGGGTGCTAATGAAACACTCCCAGGAACACCTTACATCGCTAAAGGGCCCTAAAACTAACAAGTACATCGAGAAAGGTATCCACAGGCAACAAAACATCCATTCTCGTTCCCGAATGACAAATCTGAAAGGTCGATCTTTCTTGGGAATTGGCATGACAGCGTCGAAACGATGAGAACCCGCAAAAAATTTAGGCTAGGAACATTTGAGGGACGATCGCTTTTGTCAAATTCCTGAGAAAATGGTTTCCCAGGTGGGGCGAATAGAAATTGGACAGAGTTGCTCTCTTTTCTATGGCATCATGTGTCAACATTTACGGTGAAAGTACATAGGCAATGAATGTGGGGTTTCGCAAAAAGGTGTCTATGTTTTAGAATGGCACTTTCGATGGTGACAAAGGAATACCTTCCAAGACTACAAAACGGTTGTTGCATTATGTAGTGTTTCACTTAAGATTAAAAGTAAATCTTTCGAAAGGGTGGGGTATGACTTTTAAAACTGGTCAAAACACGTAATCAACGACTCGTTTTATTTCAAAAACAGTCATTTTCCAATTCAGAATATCAAACGGTTATAAAAACTTAAAAAAGATGAACACACTGCACTGTTCACCACACAAGAGTAAAACGTAAAGCAGATATGCCGCAAACAAGAACTCATGTTTTCCAAAAAGTGCTTGAAGTTCGCGTGAAAACAAAGCGGAACACCTTCGGGTAAATTGGTATTACACTTTCAGCCTGGCACCATCATACCGTGTAGACCGCGTTTTTTGGAAGTACCTCGAACAACTCATTCGATGAAAGTAAGTCCATGTCTGCTTCTAAACCCGATGTTTATCGTCCCAACTGACTTAAAGGTGAAGCCACGCCAATGTAGCCAACAACGACCAAATTTACATGTTTTGTGGCCGTAAACCTTGGACAATCCTGGCAAATGGTACAATATTCAGCGGGATTTCACTGACCATATGTATGAAGCATCGGAAACCAGAGTTAATTCTACTGTGACATACACATTTAATATGTCGGGACAATAACCGTTACCGATGACAGATTTCCGTGCCATACTTGCCCCTTTTTTTAATTTTGATGTGTTGTACTAATTGCGCAAATGAATATACTCAAAAAATGTTGAGGGGGCTTACGATGCTTCTGATCAGTGACTAAAAAGGTATCGATAGGGAAACGTGCAAACTTATATAATGCTCGAAACCGAATAAGCATAGATGTGTCGTCGCTTAAACAAAGAAGCAATAAAGCAAAGGTGAAGAAAGTTTAACAACGTTAGTAAAAGCACACCATTTCATTGTGCGTAATATGTACCCCCTCTTCCATTCTTTCTTGCTTTCCAATGCTTTTTCCTACGATACCGATCGGTAACAACCCCTCCTGCCAGCAGATCTCCCGATGCTCGTTCACTTTTGCAGTTCGACAACGTGTCAAAGACATCACTTTGTGATGCACAACCCTGAATCCTAAAGCGAAAAACTGACGTGGTCAGGTTGAGAAACGTTAACTGCAAGCGAATGGTGAGCAAATTTGCATCATTGAGGTTGCGATTACCTGTGCACTGATGGAGAGCGGAAGTCGCTTCACTCAGTATCAGTCATGCTCACTCGCACAGCCTCGAGCGGTCGTCGCCTTGTCAGTAGCACTCTACCCTCCACGTAGTTGTCCTCTTTCGAACACGCGCGCACCGTGGTGTTGCTTCCACCGTGGAACCTCCTCCGCCTTTCACTGTTTAGCTATTGCAATGATAGCTGGCGACAATTTCAGCTCGTTTGCAAGCACGCATCCACACCGAAGTCGCCAACATCGCCATGGTCAACCAGAACCCGATGGGGAGCCCGCCCATGACGGCCCGCCAGCGTGCCGTAGCGAACTACTGCCCGCCGAAGATCGGTGTAGTGGAGCCGCAGCCGTTGGCGAAGCAGAAGAAGCCCCCCTTGATGGTAAGTGGCGCCAAGTTTTGAATGAAGTAAAAAGGCGCTCGCTGACTGTGGCAGTTGAGTCGACGCACAGTTCGGCAAGGAGTATCGATCGCAATCAGGTCTCACTCGCGTTTGGTGCTCTTCGAGGTTCCGTTGCAATTTTCGACCGTTTTTCACCTATTTTAGCTCTTTTTTCTTCAAATTTCTTTCTTTTTTTGCAGAGACCTATGTTCTCTTCCGATCGGGCACCTCGTCGAACTGCCAGGGCTAGAATGAGGTCGGCTGATCCGCCAGCCGGTGGGCGCAACCAGGTCCTCGTCCGTGCGAGCGGCAACAATGTCCTCGTCTCTGATCCGCCGCCGTTGCCGGTTGCTTTGCCGCCTCCGGCGCCTGCTTTGCCGCCACCGGCGCCTGCTTTCCATGACAATCGGAACCCGACGGAGACTATCATCGCCCTGATGCAGGGAATTCAGTCGGGCTTGACGATTCAAGCTCCATCGGACCACTACAACCCAAATCTCGCTGCACCTCCGCCTGCACCGATTTCGGCGCCGCTGGGGAGGCAACGTCCTTCGAGTCTGTATGAACCTGATGTGCCGATGCCGATGGGCTATGGTTTTGACTTCCCTGGTTTGTAATTTCAAATTTCACATAAATTTTATATATACTTCATCTTCAGTGGCCCCGCAACGCCTTCCGCCGCCCCCAACTCCGCCGGTCATTCTGCCTCCGCCGCCACCGGCACCGACTCTCATGATTCCTAGCCTCCAGGAGGCCTTTATGGCTGCCATGAATCCGCCTCCGCCGGTGCAGCCATTTGTCAAGACTGAACCGAACATTCCATCCGTACCGTCGTCGTCTTCGGGGTCTTACCGATCCGGAGTTCCGGATAACCTCAAGTTCCTCCAGTACCTCATCGCCGGAACAACTTTCAATCAGCCTTATGCGGCTCCACCGGCCTGGATGGCCCTTCCTCAGCCTTCGGAGAATGATGTCCCGTTCAACATGACCCCCCAGCAGATCCAGTTCGAAGCGATGCGCACGGGAATGTTGATGAGCCAGCATAATCCAGGGTACTCGTTCCACCCGCCGAACACAGGTCACTCGCACGCTCCCCCGTTGGCGCCGAAGCTTGCTGACCTTTTTGGTTATTCCGGTGCTCATAACTGGATTCCTGGCCAACCTCTCCCCACGCTGAGCCAGTCGGCTGTCGAGAACTTGAAGAAGTTCAGGTTTCCCGCTACCGTTTCCAAGAACTCTACCTTGTTCAACAACAACTATGGATCATCCAGTACGAGTGAAGCGTCTTCTTCTACTGCCAGCTTTGTCCGTCCCACCGTATGTTTTTACTTTTCGCTATTTCTTGCCTATTTCTATAACTATCCCGTTTCAGTTGGATCAAATCTCGCCCATGAAGCTTTCCTGCCGTCCCTTGGCTACCTCCACGCCAGTGAAGAAGAAGGTTACTCATACCCCCACACGACCTCGTGCTCCACCGACCGTTCGCAAGCTCTCCGGCATGGATTTGAAGCCGAAATCTTGCTTGAAGCGCACTTCGGATAAGTATGGCAAGAAGCCTCGTGGAGTCAGCCCGACCATCAAGGTGCGTGTCCTACTTAATCGTTCACGTTAAAAACGGCTTTGCTATATGGTTTGCACCATTTCAGAAGCACAAGAAAGTGTCGTGGGGAGACCAGAAGGATACCAAGGACTGGTTTAAGAACCTGAAACGGGAATTGTCGGCAACTCCGCCACCAACGTCGTCGACGGCGAGCCTGCCGCGTCGGCAGAGTATGCGAGTTGCGATTCGGAACTCGTTGGAGGAAGAAGTGAGTTTTTTGACATGCTTGTATAGTTTTGTGAAAGAAAAAAAATCGGTTTTTTTCAGAAGTTTGAGTTCTTCACCGATGAGTCTGATTATGAGTATGAGGAGGAATAGAGCTCGTCCAATCCAACCCAAAATCCGACCACTCGTATCACCCCGACCTCACTTCTCAACCTTTGCAAGGCTGATCATCAGCACATAATCTAGCTTTTAGTGGTTTAATTAGTAATGTTTAGCTTGTATCTCTTCCGTTGTTGCTTTTTTTGTTGTTATAACTTTGTCTGTTGTTATAACTTTGTTTTTGTTGTATTACTTCAGTAACACGTAATCTTGAATTCCTTGGAAGTTGCACATTGCGTGTAGAGGGGCTTTACAAACTAACAGACGTTGCTTGTGCTGAGGTCGTCGACCCCTTCAGAAGAAGGAAAAGTGTTGAGGTTGCGAATAACTCTCGTAATCAGTTGTTCTGTCTTCTGTTCTACCAGGATTCTCCAATTCAAATGCAAAAATGTTTGTATTTTTTCGGAATCTGACAGCCGTTTTTGAAACTGAATTTTAAACTTTCTGTAATGTCCATACAACTACGAGAGGTTGGGCTACAGTACGACATTTAGTCAATATCCGGTGTGTCTCGGCATTGTTCGGCGGTAGGCACGTGACCAATTGGCTGACAAGTGATTATTCCCACGGTTGCGATCCATGCACTGGCATTGATTGAAGAAAAGCAAACTGATAAAAACTTTTGATATTGGGCTAGAGGATATAAAAAGTGTCTTTTCCGTGAAAAACTGCAAGCAAAAACTATAATTTCAAGACAAAGTTTTAATTTCATGAGCGTGTACCACATCAGATTGTCGAACGCCTTTGTTGTTTTGAATTTTCATCTACCGTATGCGTTTTATGTCATGGGTTTGTATCTCTGGACCCGAACTCAACTTATCAACACTTTCAGGGCGGCGGCAAATCAACGCATTTCAACCCAAAAAGTCATCAAATATGGTAAAGGCAGCGCCCCTTTCACGTGTTTTTTTCGATGACGAAGGTTTTGGCCGATCTCTCAAGGCTTTGTTTGATTTGACTGGCAGCAGTGGAGGTGTCGCCGGCCAGTCAGTGAGGCAACTCGACGGCTGAAACACGCGCTTGCCAATCTCGGCTGACCGCAGTCGGTTTGCGCGATCGCCCATTGACGTGACGTCGGCGCTGCTGGTGGATTTCCAGCATCATTCGTGCCATGTTTTGATGACTGACACCAAATTTTATGTTTTTTTTTGTCAACCTGCTCTTTTAATTACTTCGTTGCTCTTTCCTCCAATACTGTTTTTGCCTTCCCTCCTGATAGAATCCTTGTTTCCCCTTTTTACAACCCTCATATCCGTTTGAGCCCGTGTCACTTTGCATGTTTCAACATGAATACATTTCCCCATCGTTTTAGGATGTCGAACCTCTCAAGGCGTATCAGCGTCAACATCAGTGACAACAGCGGCGACGACAGTACTCCCTTTACTCCCGCGAATTCTGTCAACAATCTGCCAGCCAACAGTGAAGGTGCCAATGAAGATCCCCCGCAACCGGAGACGCCAATGAACCGCTGCAAGAGATATGCTTTCTATGTTTTCCTCGGATTCTCTGCCATTTGGCTCGTCAAGTATTTTTTCGATGATGTACCTTTTTGGACTGTCGATGAAGTCGTCAAGAACTACGAGAAAAAGAATAAGAATTGAGCGATAGTGTGTCACTGTGATTTATAATGCTTACCGTAACCAGATTTGGATGTTGTTTTGGATATAAATTTTCTGTGTTTTTGGTCTAAATAAAGACAAGCTCCAAAAATTTTGTATTTTCTATCAAGGGTGGGTCGATATTGGAACATACGTGAGTACAAGCTGGGTATGAGCCATGTTTTTGCTTTGTTCTTCCTCTGATTTGTGATTGCTGATCTATGAATTGAATGGCATTTCTGTCATTCTACAGTTTTTCATGTGGTTTACACTTCATAAAATTAAATGTCATCAAAAATTGTTGCGCTTTCACGTCTGTATTGATTGATAATCAAAGGTTTGACCGTCCTCTGAGATTATTGTTTCGATTTGACTGTCTAGCAGTGAAAGTACGACAAGCTGACCGCCGCAGTTCACGTTTGCCGATCCTACGTATGTTCACGTCCATTTTATGGTGATGCAGGAGTTTTCTTTGCCATTAGCCGGTATTATGATGACTATGGAGTCCAAATTTGGATTTTTTCTCTGATTTCCCCCTTTTAAAAAGTTAAAACAACATTCACGATTTGCTTCTTCCGCTTTGATAAGCGTTTGTTTCAATTGCCCTAACGATCTTCTTTTTTGCGACATCCGTTTGAACTCCACCGATACAACGCATTTTGACTGTTATCCAAAAAGAAACCGCTCAAACACCCATCCACATTTCGATAGCCCGATCACCGGTGGCAGAAACTGACCGAATTCAATTGATTTGAAACGCATGTCGCATCGTTTTTGTAACCAGTTAGCGCATTTGCAAGTAAAAAGTCATCAAATTCTGCAAATCCTGCAACCCTGCAAGGCGTTGATCATCGACGAACGCTCTGGCCAACCTCCGAAGGCATTGCATCGCCTTTTTTGATGATTGTTTACCGGTCCAGGTGTTTTTGTTTCGTCGCTGACCGGGTTGCAAAACAACGCTGCAGCGCGAGTCCGGCAACCCCAGCCATGGCCACGTTCAATTGCCGCTCTACTCGGTTGACGTGATTTTGATGATGATAGACAGTCGCGCGCCGTTTTGTTAGCTTTGAGGTGTTTTTTTATTGTTGCTTTTTTGGTTTGCTTATATCCTTCATTACTGTTGTTGATTATGTTCGTCTACTCGAGGTTCCGTGAAGCCATTATTGCATCGACTTTTTTACTTTTTTTTGTGACAAGCACTGTCAGGCCCTGTTTTTGGCGGCCGTTTGACTTTCTGCTTTCTAATTGTCAAATTAGACACATTTTTTTTGTTTAGTTATCCCCCACACGTGAAAATTTATGTTTTTATCGAATTCTCGATAAGCATTATACCTTTTCAGGATGGTGAGAACTCGAAGCAACAGCAGAGCCAGGCAGCCGTCTCTTGAGCCACTTGTCCAGCTTCTGGTGCCTCCTGTCGAACCGGAAGAGCCTCCTGTCCCGGAACCGGAGCCTCCTGTGCCGGAACCAGCGCCTCCTGCCCCGGAACCAGCACCTCCTGCCCATCTAGAAATGCCTCCTGGTCCAGAAGAAGCGCCTCCTGCCCAAGAAGAATCGCCCCCATCCTCATCTGGATCGTCCTCTACCTCATCAACACGGTCCTCATCCCCAAGTACCCCGCCGCCCGGCTATCCGATGGTGCCTGTCCCTGCGGACCCATCTGACGACGAAAATGTCGAGAATCCTCCCGACGAACCGAAGGACGAAGATGGAATACTCAACAATCTTAACCGATATGTTCCTTATGTCTTATTCATCGTTTTTGCTGTTGTTATTGTTAGCAACTATTTGACCTCTACCGAGTCAACTTCTGGCCCTCGACTTGAAGATCATTTGGATAAGAAAGTACTGACGTGGGTGAAGAAGGAAATGTAAGGTGTTTTATCACTATGTATTACTGTACTTTCAACTAACTTAGCAATTTATTGCAAATTGAGTCGTTGTTAGCTTTAAGCGACTAACTTGTATGTCATGATAATTATTGTTGTATATTTACTTTGGTTACACTTCACCAGTTTTGAATGTTATTTTTGGTTTGTTCATATTTTCATTGCCCTTTGATCCGAATATAAAGAACTGCCAATATGTTTTGTGTCTTCGCTGAGGTTGATTGTTACAGTTTTTGTGTAATCAAAAAACGAAAATGAAAAGTGAAAGTAAATAATGTTATCGGCTCGGATTTGGGTTGATGACTTTTTGACGCTTCGGAAGGCTTTCTTTCGTCCTTCAAGGCAGAAAACTGATGATTGCGACGTCAAAGTCAGTTTTTTACGTTAGTCTGCGCTTGTTTTGATACGATTGGCACGGATAGTTATTTCTATCTGCCAGTGGCAACTGGGTAGTGAAGTAGCTAACTAGCTGTGCGTTTCCGTGGCTAATGTACTCTCGCTTTTTGTTGTTTTTATCATCAAAGTCTGCATGGTCCAAAACTGCGCACCTTTTCGAAGGGTGACCCGTCGACGACATTTGTGAATTTGCTTTTTTACCGATTTCACTCTTTTACATCCCATTTCCGCCTTTTATTTTCATGCTATCTCTGTCTCGCCATGACTAGGTACACCATCTTAACAATTTAGCGCTTTATTAAACCGTGGAAAGCCTGTTTTTATCGGTCAAAGTCATCGTTGCATGTTGCACTCGCTTTACGCCCAAACCAACTCCTACCACGAACAAGGCGCTCTCGCTCGTCTTCGTGCAAACTTGCAGCCGATGTTTTCACCGTTCTTCCCTTCTCCCAGAGCTTCGTTAACCTTCTTCGCTTCAGATGCTTCGCCAGACTGTCCGATCGGCGGCGCTCATTGCCCAAGCCTTGAGCCGACCGCAATTGGCTCTGACTCGAGCCTTCTCCGTGCAGTCATCGCTCAAACTCGTCGCCCCCATCAGCAGCATCCAACAAAACCGCTTTTACTCTGCCAAGGTATGTCACCATTTGTCTATTTCACGTATATAAAAATACCCAGCTATATCCACCTCCTTTTTCAGCAACCCCTGTCCCTCAAGACGGTCGAAGAACGCATCAAGCTCGTCCTGAGCCTCTATGACAAGATCGATCCATCCAAGCTGACAATGGAGTCCGACTTCTTCAAGGATCTCGGCCTTGACTCGTTGGACCATGTTGAGATTGTGATGGCCATGGAGGATGAGTTTGGCTTTGAGATCCCCGATGGTGATGGCGACCGCCTGAAGACTCCCAGGGACATTTTCCGATACATCTGCGATAAGGAGGACGTTATTGAATAAGCACTAGCACTGATACATCTTCTCTAGACGATGCCTCTTGTTTACGTAATTGGAAGTTGTTATAGGGCTAAACTTAGTTTATAAATAAAGGTCAGACTACTACTCTTGTGTTAGGCGTGATCTCATCGGTCGATTTTGCCGGCTCCCTGTTCTCTCTTTTCTGTCGATTAATCCGGTTTCGTGGGGGTGGTTTGCGTGTTCCATTTATATATAAAAGCTGTTTCCACGCGCTCCATTTACAGGCAGAACCCAACGACCGTCATCATGTTGGACAGACTTAAGGTAAGTTATCTTTTTGGCGACTATCTGGATACTTTCGCTGGCGAATGCGTTGCTTTATTTTGGTTGACTATCATCTGCATTTTGCTTTTTAAATACTTAATGGAGAAGGTTGGCGGTTGCGTGTACCATCTAATTCTGTTACGGTTCTTTTCAGCCATGGGGAGCGTATGAAAGACATCGCAGTAATATTGCGGCGTTTCAAGCCGGTCGAGATGCCCGATTGAACGCTTTTCACGACTTGACTTATCAAAGAGGTCCATTGAATGACGAAATTCTAGCACTGAGTTTTCATGACCTTCGAGGTGAGTTTTTATTTGAACTATTTTTACTTTTCATATTGATAACTTGAACCTTTCAGAGGGCCTTCAGTCCGGGACATATTTGCCGGTGGATGTCGCTATGGCTTGGGCCTTCAAGATCAAGGAAGTCCAGGACCAGAACAATCCTATTCTTGATGTGTTTCCCGATGTTTTCACAAAGGCTGAAGACCTCCAGCGAGAGTATGAAGGACGACCGAAGCCGCCACTTTATGGCATTCCGTTCAGTGTCAAGGGGAACTTCTATGTAAGTCGATCATCATACTTGAGTCTGATCACTTTGATGACTGTTGTTTTATTTCAGGTCCAGGGCCACGACTGCACCATCGGCTTGGCCAAGTTCCTCAACATGCCCAAGGACGAAACATGCAGCATGGTGTCCACTTTGATCGATCTCGGCGCCCTTCCAATCTGCTTGACCAACGTTCCTCAGGGTCTGCTGAGCTTCTCCTGCTCCAATCCCGTCGCTAACCAGACGTCGAACCCCAGGTTTAATGATACAGACCATACTCCTGGTGGTTCATCCGGCGGTGAAGCGTGTCTTGTTGCCGCGAATGGCATCCCCTTTGGCACTGGATCTGACTTGGCTGGCAGTCTGCGTATCCCTGCGGCCTTTTGTGGTGTTGTGTCGCTGAAGCCTACGGAAGGTACGATGCTTTGTCAATTCAGTTTACGGTATTTGCAATATCACAATTCCAGATCGTATCGCCATCACCGGCTCCCATGGTGGTATGCCCGGCAAGTTCCGTCTGGCCCTCAGCTTCGGTTTCTTCACCAAGAATGTTGATGATCATATCGAGCTGTACGACATCTACCTCAACAGTCGGGCTCACCTCCGTCACAGTCCTGCTTCGGTGCCGATGCCGTTCAACATGAGGCAATACGAAAACAAGAATCGATTTAAAATTGGCTTCTACAAGTCGAATGAATTCTTGACGCCCGTCCCCGCGTATGTTTTGTCGAACGTTAACTGCATTAGTTAGTTAACTGTTTCGTTTCAGTTGCCAGCGTGCCGTTGATGACACGGTGTTAAAGCTCCGTCAACAAGGTCACGAAATCGTGGAATTTAAAGTCCCGGATCCTGAATTGATGGCCCAACTTGTCCTGCAAAACATCATGCCCGATGGCGGTGCTTACATGAAGGAGCTTTTTCAGAATGATATTGTTGACGAGAACATGGAAGCATTCATGTTTCTTTTGAAGGTAATGATAGTCTTGTTTGAAGGTTATGTTACCCCATGTTACTCTTTTCAGATTCCAAACTTCTTGCGTCAATTGGCGAGTCCTTTGATTAAATTCGCTTCGCCACAGTTGGCTGCGATGTGCCGCGTTCGCTTGCCCTCCGTCGATGATGTCCGCTACATGCAGGAGTTGACCGATGCGTACCGTCAAAAGTTCATCAAGCAGTTCAATGATGATGAATTGGATGCTATTATTTGCCCCTCTTTTACGAGTAGGTTATTTGGATGCTTTTTCAAATGTAAGTCTTATCCTTTTCAGTCCATTCTGTTGAGAGCAAGTGGCCTAGCAAGCTCGGCGCCTGCGCTGTCGAAACGGCCCTGTACAACATGCTGAACATGCCCGCTGGAATCGTCCCCGTTGACAGGGTTAATGAAGCCGATTTGGATTGTATTAAGAATCCCGACAAATATACTCACTTACACACGTTCTATAGTGAAAAATCCTACTTCAAAAATTGGAACATTATCCTTAACGACATGCGCAGGGCCTGTGATAACGTGAACAACATTGGTGCGCCGCTCGCCGTCCAAGTCGTCACGTTGCCCTATCACGAAGAACTTTGCCTGCACGTCATGAAGGAGGTTGAACGCATTGCCAATCTTTCGTATGCCCAGGGCATTCCCCCGCCGCAGCCTCTTCGAAGCGTCCCCGCGTCGCCTCTTCGAAACATGGTCCCGCGGGCTCCTCAAAACATGCCCCCGCCGCCTCCCCAAAACATGGATCCGCCGTCTCCGTCTGATTTGCCGCCGGCAACTGATTCGACGCCTCTCCAAGGGCATTCCACCTTGATGTGATCGTTCTCGTTTCCTCACTTAACATGTATTATTTCTGTTTCCTAACTTAGCTTAATATTCCTAATACCAGCTATGCCGCTGACTAACTTGCTTGGGTTGTGATGGTTGAATCTCGTGTAATCTTACGGTGTCCCATATTATTCATTGTAGTATAAACTTGGTAATGGTAAACTGTGTAGAGGGACAATCATGATGTTAACTTTCATCGCCTGAATTACCGAATTTAACGCAATGTCACACTGACAGTTTGTGTTGAAGATGCTCCCTCATCACCACGGTGTGCCTAAGGGCCTGCGCATGATTCCGAAGAAGGATACCAAGCTGGACACCCTGTCGAAGAAGTACCTCGTCCATCCGCTTCACGTGTCGGCCGACAATCTGCAGCGCACGGCCCATTACATCTTCACCGATACCCAGAGTATCTCTGATCTGTACTCAAAAGTAATACCATAGTTACTGTAATCTTGGACACTGACCGATTTGTCTTCAGGGTGCTTACGGTACTCACTCCGTGGCCTCGTCTTTCGAGTACAGTATCCTCAACAAGCAGATATGCAAGCCCGGAGATGTGATCACCACGCTCTCGCCCTATGAGCTCTTCTACCTCACCGAGAAGAAGAAGCTCGATTTCGGCTTCCACATGGCCACCCTGGTCTCTGTTCTTGTGCCCAAATCTGTCTCTTACAACCATAACCACTACGAGCTTTACAAGTGCGTTCTTATCTTCGACTTTTTTGTAAACTGTCTTATCAAGTCTGTTTTGAGGTATCTGCGCTTCCGCAACTACATCATCAAAACGGGTCACAATTATGGCGGTGTATTCGGTAGGCGTCTCAGTTGAGTTGATGATTAACAGTTCCATTTACAGCGGTCTATCTCGGGCATCCCGACTTCTACCACAGCAGTGCCATCATCTTCGAGTATGGCGACATCCATGAGATCACTGCCCATGTTCGTGTTGCTCAGGCGGTCAATAAGCAGTGCTGGCTTTACAAGGTCAACGCAAACCTCCCCGAGCACGCCGATCACAAAGTTATGCTTTATCAGTTTGATGTCAACCTCCAGCCCAACTACATCAGCCCCTTGACTGCTCTGGCCGTCGGTGAAGTCTTCCAAGAAGCGTGAGTTGCTTGTTACGTGTTATTTCGTTCGGTGTTCGGGTTTTCCTTTCCTAATTAATCATAAATTCCTTTGTTCTCTACTCACTAACGCTACTCATGTACCAGCACATCGTTCTTTACAACTATAGTGTTCAATAAGCTTACACTGCAACTGCCGCACACGTTTGAAAGATAGGGTAGTGTCCATCACGCACATGTATGTACATTTTTTCCGGAAGAGATTCTTGTGACCGTCATAGGATAGAATCGCCTTCGATGCGCAGACTGTGAGGTTTGAAGGGGTGTAACTCAACGAAACGTCAGTTTCTAAATTAAATTTATTGGAATGCATATCTCTTCGAGTTCTAAAGTTGCAACTTCAAAATTCGACGTTTCTTTGGGTTTTTAAACGAAAGTGAACTGTAAATAAAGCTCTCCAAAGGCGCTTTTTGAACTAAAAAAGTTATGTTCGTTCAAGCTGGCTTGAGGTTCCCGTATTCTGAGCCATGCTGGCCAAACTTGAAAGCAGTTCTGGCCTTTAAAACTCAACATCGAATCAATTTGAGGCCCTGACTCGATGTTTTACATCCTATGTTGCAACACAACAGTACGCACGAAAAAGACTAAACAAAAGTTAGCGTAAATCCGCTATACAAGTAATGAACCAAGGGGTATGGTGAAGATGAAATAAGTGCCTGTCCTACGCGATATTGAGAAATAGGTCTTCAAACTAATACGTTTGCAAGTGGGGGATCGATCGTAATGAGGCGAGGAAACCTGATATGTCGGGGTTGAGGTGTGACTTGGCTCAGAGAAGTAAGCTCGGCAGAAAAGGTAAAGCTTGTGTGCGGCTCGCTTGAAGAGGATATGGCACAATACATAAGCAAATGCTATTTTATAAAATTAAGTCCAATGCCGACGCTCCGTCTTTAGAACAGCCTGTGCAGAAGTTTTTATGCGAATTCTAGACTTAAACTGTTTGGTGAAGTCGTCTTCCAAAAGGCGTGGCTTGCTTGTTACATGTTATTCTTTCATTCAGTGTTCGGGTGTGCCCTTTCCAATCAATCCAATCATAAAATCCTTTGTTCTCTATTTACTAACGCTACTCATGTACCAGCACACCGCTCGCAAAAAGTATACAATTGTAGTGTAAAATAATTTAAAAATCCGCGCACACGCTTCGAGGATAGGGTGGTACACATATCACACACTTGTATGTACATTATTACCGGGAGAGATACGAATGAAGAAGATCATAGAAGAAGAATTTCCCGTCAATGGCAAGCATGAGACCAGAATTGCCGTTCACACCGCCCCAGTTATCAGCGTAAACGACCCGAGGGAAATGCATGTTTTCCGTTGTCGGTGATGGAATCTCGCACAGCAGCGTTCCGTCGTCGATTGTCCAGGCACGCGTAGCACCCCAGCGGTCAACTGCAAAGGAAGAAGCTTAGTTTAACACCAATAACATGAAAGCAAGTTCGACTCACCCGCAAAAACGTATTTCTCCTCCGAATCAATGTGGACTGGAACTCGCTTGTCCTGATTCTTGTGACCCTCATAGGATAGAATCGGTTTCGATGCGCGGAGATCCCACTTTAGCAGATTACCCGCATAGTTTTCCGTAATCACGTAATTTGGAGAAGATTTGAGATGAGATATGAACCCAGCCGAGAAGGAGGAGCAGTTGTACTGAACCGTATCTGCAGATTCGAAGGTTTTGACAGGGCTTCGGTTGACACGAAGATCATGCATGGTAGCAAAATCTTGTTCACGGCCACTGAAGAGGAGATTGCCGTCCTGAAATAGCAGCAGGATGTAAACAACTGATAAGCAAAGATAGGTTGATAAAACTCACGTGGGAAAAGGCTTGGCTGATAACAGTATGATCATGGCTGTCGTAGGACCATTGATGGTCAGTCAGCACGTCGAAGAGCACACTGCGGCGGTCTTGACCGACGGAGACCCTGAGATTCCGGGAGTCGAAGGCGCCTGACCAGCCAGGGGCTTTGAGTTGCCAGCTTTTGGTATACAGAGGTAAACCAATGATGTTTTCCGTCTGAAAAAGCACCACAAATATATATGAATAACAAAGAATACCCAAAACAACAAACCTCCAAGACCGATTTCGCGAATCCAACCATAGGCTTGATAGAAACGGTTGACATCTTTGCTGAACGGGAGTGAAGCAGCACCGACAAGACACACGTGACATCCGTATCGAAGGACGCTCGGGCCATATCCACGACTTTTGAATCAGGATTAATATTAGAGTTATCAATAGCTGCCATCTCAAGACCAAGTACATTGTTGCCGATGCAGAGGCGCTGTCCGCGGTCGAGCTCTTGTGTGCGGTCAAAGCGTGATTTGAGCTCCCAACTGAAAAGAAAGTTGAAATTAGAAACCTTTGGCCAAGTTGTCGCGTCTAATGAGCAAAAGAAACTCACTCGGATAAATCTGAGTTGTATTTGATACTATAGGATTCGACATTGGTTAGATTGTTAGTATTGCTAATAGTTGTAGAGCCAGCGGCGAGACATGTTCCATTCGGACTGACATCCAAGTACTCCCAGCTACTATCAGACAGGCTCCGCAATCTGGCGCACTGAAAAACAACATTTGAATCTCCAATTCGTAAAGTGAGAAAGAGCCAAGACAAACTTACATTATATACATATGGACAATTCGGATTAAGTCTGTTCAATCGTGAGCGATTGACAATATGGTCGAATTGTCTGGGAGGGAGCCGGCCATGACGTACACTGTCTAATATATTCCGGAAACTCGGAGTCGGGGGAGGACTTGGGTAAGTCTGAAAACGCGAGACGATGAAACGGCTGGATAAACAACAAACAAAGGAGGGATTCTCACTCACCGTTAGAGGTGTTGTGTATCCATAATCACCGTCGGGGTGAATATGGGCTGGTTTAACCATGTGAGTTAGTGGTGAGCTAAAAGGTGACAAATTGGAATTGGAAAGGACTGTCGTCGATAAATTGGGTACACGACAAACACAACAATTCGTGGGTCACGCGGTATACGACCCATGAAATCGAAGAACCGAAGGAGAGGGAGTTTCAATGTGAAAAACAAATTGTTGGAAATGAAAAACATTGGGTCAGCTTCATTTCAAGGGCAGGGGATGGGATGAATGATGAGAATTGGCTGGCACCTGGGAAAACAATGGGATGGGGAAATGATGACTTGCGTGCGCGAGGGCGAGGTTGGATATAAAAAGACACTCGGAACGAACGGCTGACGGCACTTGCCAGAGGTCAATGGCTAATCCATAGAACCGGGTCAGTCACATGATAGTCTTGTGGCCCCGGGGGTCGAATTTAGCGTGTCCCTTCAATAACACCTTCCAAAACTCCTCCTGTCTCGTAATCTCGGGGCAGCCAGCAGCGGCAAAAAAACGGAGGATGTTGACGGACCTAGCAAAAAACGCACGTCAACATTAAATGAAGGTCGCCGATCATGAGTGCTGTCAGGGGTAGTACGCGTTCGGTGGTCGACAAAACAGACACTCTGAGGATGCGAACCGCGTGATCTGCCAAAACCGTTGTGGGCCAGGGCCACGGGTGCAACACTACAGCTACAACATCGCTTTGGGGACAGCCCTCATAAGCCCGGCCGCAACCAATTGGGCCTTGGAGCTCATCTGAGAGACGACTGGGAGAGAGAGGGTGAGGGAAGGACAGACGACTGACTCTCTGGTCGTCGGCGGTAAGTCTACTCTGAAAAGGAACGCGAAGAAAAACAGAGGCCTTGTTGTCGCGACGCGAAGTCTCTCTCTTCCTTCTAGCCATCCGAGGAGGTCCGCAGAGCCTCCAAGACCGTTCTACTCTCGGGATTGATGGATAGTGCGTTACAGTTTGAAGCGGTATAAAAACTGAGCTTGTTTGACTGATCTTTTGGAGGAACGGAACTTCTAGTTCCGATCTGTGCACTCAGATGCCTCAGTGGTTTACAAGCGTTCGCCCTGTAGGAACGCACGATAAAGACAGCTGGAGAACTTCCTGTTCCTCCCCCCACTAATATGTCCTTCCACATTAAACGCGGTGCACTCATCTGAACCGCTGCATTTCAACTGTTGTCGTTCCCTTGTGTCAGTTAGAGTAAAAATCGCACCTATTTTTATAATAAGTTTCAAAAGACCAAGCACATTAATCACAAAATTAGATACGGAAAAGGGCAACAGCGTGGTCGGAAATGGTAATGATAGAGATCTGTGGAAACAAGGTTTTGGGAATGATGGGACCATTTATACATGTTTGGGGGAATGCATCGAAATAAAAGTAATGCATGAATAGAAACGTATTTAATAACCATTTCGTTGAATGGTCGCTTTGTTGACACGATTCTTCTCTGACGCTCGGAATACCTCAATCAGGTTGGCTATCACTTCGTACAGAATCGTCCACGCCCTCTCCTTTTCGGGGGTCAGACTGCCGGTGCACATTTTGATAGTATCAAGCACTGGGCCTAACATGTTCTGAAAAAAAACCAAACCCGCTGGTGATAAACTGATTTAATCTAGTTAATGATTCATGACGACACCCTTGCGGGGTGTAACCAGCTGACTTACAATGACATGGTGGCGATACACGTTCCATTTGACGTGGGCTTGAGCGATTTTTCGGAGCGCATTAAAGATGCGTTCTTCATCATCGAGGTTGTCGATGATGTTTTTGAGGCCATGGAGGTAGACTTTGACGTGTTTCCTGAGTTCAGGGGCATTCATGAGGGAGCTGTCGGGGATGGGACGGAATTGGGGCCAAATGTTTTTGTAGTGGGGGTGTTCGGAGAAGAGACTGGAAGTTTTAACTTTAAATTTGAACTAATTTCAGAAAAACAACAAACCTCAACATAATGTTCAATCCACAACGCATGCCATCGCCGGCAAGTTGCGCATAGACTTCCTTCAAAATATCACGATCAGCCGTAGTCAGACGCGCTAATTCAATGGCAACTTGTTCACCTGAAAATTAACCGTAATTAAATTTAAATTACGCAATGATTAACTAATTACAACTCACGTTCATACTCTTCATGGAATGTTACGTTATCAACAACTCCAGAATCCACTGATGTAGCATGCTGAACAGGTTTATCAGCCATCTTCGAAGCCAACAACGCTAGCGTTTCGCTGGAGGGTGTCGTCGTAGCAATCGACGCCCGATGATCAGGATCCTTACGGGACACGTAGCCGTCGCAATTGTGCTTCATGAAAGCTACTCTGTACATTTTGAAGGGCTTATAAACTAACACAGGTGTCACGCGGTAGATGATTGAGATCTCAGCTTACAATTTCCGTTTCAAGACTGCTACATCTTTCCGGTCACTAGAGATTTCTTTTATAAGTCTCGAGGCGCGCCAAGAAGGCGGGCCCAAGTTGGCAAAAGGTGTAAAAAGCATCTTCTCAGAAGATTTTCAAAAAGATTTTACAGGGAACACTCAATGAAAAGCAAAGTTCACTAATAACTAGGATTATGCTTCTACATGACAAAAACTGTATTGACATTTTTGCACGAAATGCTATTTGAAAATATAAATATGGAAAAAGTTTCTGGCGGAATTTACGTGAGGGATGTAAAGCGGAAGGGCTTAAACCGACGGAGGAGTACGTTGGTAGATGGTTTGTTTGAAAGATCTCAAAAGAGCCTTAAATACATAACACACGAGGTTCCATGCCACTGATTTAATATATTAATTACAACTTAATGAGCTCAGACAGACAGTGATGCAAAAACAACAAACAAGCTTAAAATTTTGGAAATGAAAACAGACAAAGCTGCAAAAATTTGGCTCGAAAAATAATATGTAAAATCGTCATTTAAGCCACCAATGCGTACTGTGAAACGGATTTCTAAACGCTTCTAATGGGTGTATTCACGCACTATGATGCTTTTTTGCTTATATGAATGTAAAAATGTGGCACTAGTGTTTGAATAGGTAGTAAATGTGGCGGTCTATGAGACAAAATGGATAAAAGTAAACTTTTATGACATTTTCAAACCTTTTGAACGCAGTTGGGCAGTATTATGTCATTTTTTTAGTTCTCGGTATGTTGGATGTTAATTTTTACAGTCTGATGGAAAAAGTGTGAATGCGGAAGGGGGAATTTTGTCGTTTTGAGGTATCATTAATGTTACAATGGATGAATGTTTTTGTTATGAGTCAGAATGTAGTTTGCTTTTTGTTAGGAGGCATGTAAAGTTGTATTTTTTATAATGAACAAAGTGCATTTGACGTGTTGAGTGGTCACAGCCTTTCAATAAACACAGCGGGTCCTTATCGCCGACGGGTGTGTGGGGAAGCGCTCCAACCGAGCGAACTATCTCGGCGCGAAGGTCATAGCGATCGCGCATTCTTTCTGCTTTAGTTCGTTGCTTGGAAGCTTTCCGAAGGCATTGTTGTCATGGCTAACACGTTGTAAGGGCTGTCAATTATTGCCAAAACGACCCACTTAGCCGACTTCCATCATGCGGGGGCCGCTGCTTAACGCTGTCCTCCTAATAGCCGCCATTAGCTGTACTACATCCACAACCACCTTTTGGGACGATCTCAACTTTGAGCCCAGCTTATTGCCCTGGCATGTAGGCTCATCTAAGGAACTTCGAGAGTCCTGCATCAATGATCAAGGAAGATGTCCTGTTTCGGCACGTGCCAAATTTTGAAATTCCTGACTAGTCTTTTCTAATCCGTCCTTTTTAGACGGCCGAATTGGAAGTAAAACGCTGTTTCGGATTTGAGCCAAACTGTGCCTTTCGTCCGGATATATTTTCCTTCAACCATTCCAAGTGCCACACTAAGGTTCATTGGTAAGACTTGTGAAATCCAGACGATCTTTTTAACACGAAAGAGCAATGGTATTTAGGCCGGGAGTGCAAAACATCGCCCAACAGAAGGAAATGTTCTGGAGTCAAGCCGATTTTGGCTCACTGTCTCCGAGACTTAATTCAATGCGCGTCATCTGTTCTTCCGACGATGAAAAGGTGAATGTGAAGCATATACGAAACCGAAAATAAACACGAATTAACAAGTTTTAGGGAGGCTCCTACTTGGAATGCTCAGACCATCTTCGCATTTGCAAAGCACAGAATATATATTTTGACTTTAAAAGCTTTGACAGAAAACGGTCTCAAAGATACAGAAACGACATCATTCATGAGGGCGAAGTCGGGGGTAAATGCAAGCATTTGGACAAAGAGCTTCTTTTGGCACGGACGGACGAAAAGAGTTATTTGCAGAGCTGGTAATTTTCGTTTTTATGTTTTTACCGGAAGCATGAGTATTAATCCTTTTAATTGTAGGGGGTATGAATTGGAGCACTTTGCGTCATATGAAGATTTCGAAGTGAACTCGAAACATTGCGACGTCATTTTTGATCGTCCAACCATTGTTATCAAATTGGATGCATCCGTTAACATGTATCACCATTTCTGTGATTTTGTCAATTTATATGCGTCGCAATTTATCAACGGCTCATTCTCACAGGATGTTGACATATTTTGGTGGGACACGGTAAGCCTAAGCCGTGCCTTTTTATATTTATATTTAAATTGCTGCTTCAGCATCACAGTGGCTTCGGAGATGCTTATTTTGGAGATGCGTGGAAGGCTTTCACAAATCGTAAACCGGTCGAACTAGTGGACTATGCGGGTAAAAAAGTGTGCTTTCGGAATGCGTTATTACCGTTATTAGCTCGCCAACGCAGAGGATTGTTCTATAATATGCCATTGATCGGAGGCTGTCAAGGCACGGGTCTATTTAGTGCCTTTGCGAGACACATGTTACACAGACTACATATTAGACAACATGGACCGGTGTTGAACAAAGTACGAGTTACAATTTTGCAGAGAGATTCGATAGCGCGGAAAATTAACAATGTTGATGAGGTTTGTTTTTTCAATTAAAGTCCTTTTATTTTTTACAACTTTTGTGACAATTTAAAACTTTTGCAATTCACAACAAAAGAAAAACAAATTTTACACAAGATCTCGATTAGTACCACTAGTCTGAACACCTAGGGACAGATTATCCATGTCTTGCTGTTCGTCTTTGAGTCGGCGGACTTGTTTGAGTTCAATGGGTACCAACACGGTTTGATGCCCTGTGGGGTTCGTGAAAAAGTAGCCTTTAGTTATTTGGTCTTCGTTTAGTGACGTCATGGTGTCGTACAGAATGTACAAAATGGCTGCACAGCAGATTGCTAAAAAAGTATTTGAACGTTTAAAAACAAAATTCAACTTTAAACACACTTAAAAAGTAAAAACAAACCCTCAACCGGTGTAAAAACCATTTGCATACTATACATTGCAACGCGCGTATTCGTAACAATCCTATTAGTAGACAGCAAATTGGCTCTAGTGTAATCAAAGCCCTCATTTCGAATCTGCTTATCTTCACCATAGATTAGATACGCTGTCCAGAAGAACAATGCAACGCATAGAATAAAACTTATGCTTGTAGTTACACAACAAACAATAAGCATATTACGTGATGGGTTTTTCCGTATAAAATATGCCACAGTAAGTGCATTAAACATGAATACAATACAGCAAATTAGGGATATAAAATAGGGTGCACCATCAAAGAAAATACAGACAATAGCGAACAATAAGAGCTGTAATGCCGTTGCAAATGCTACAAGGGTCAATATCCATGTTGCACGGGCTCGCGGTGTTAACACTTGATTTGTTAATACTTGTTCAACCTGGAATGCACGTTTTTCGATCTATTTTAAAACATGTTTGTAGTATGCTTACTCGATAGGATGGCGTCATGTCCGTATTTCTTGAAGTTTGACTTTCAAACATGTTTACATTATTATGGGGGTGAAATATGTTTAGTGTTGTTCGTACTGAAAATAGTTACTGTAAAATGTCAAATTTAAAGTGATAATTCAACTAACTTGTTGATTTTGTCGCATTAGAATCATCAGAACCCTCGGTGGTCATCGAATCTGTGATATTTCGTTCGTAGACATTTTGTAAGCCATAAGTGTCTCTGTAGTATACCTGTGGCGGAAATGAACCCGTATTCTGAAGTTTTAAAGTGTTATTACGGGTTTAAAGTTCGGTCATTAAAAGCTTACCTGTTGTTGCGCAGCTTTAGTACGATATGCCACTGGTGGCGCGGCCATGGTTAACAACCTTTTTTAAATTGAGGCAATGGCAGCAATATTCGAATGTCTGGTGTTCTAAAGGAAAAACGAACAAGCTTAACAAACACAAAAACAATTGATTGACAAGCTATTAGTGATCCCGTCGCACGCGTAGAATAAGCAACGCACTGTCACTTGGTCGGCATACATTGGATTAGCAGGATCGCGGCGGCCACGAGGAATGCGAGGAAGCTTGGAAGCCAAACGACACTTGTCTGTGGCTAGTTTTGATCGCTATTTATCAGATCTTTTTCTCCGCATTGGGCTCGGACTGCAGGTAGTTGGCTCAAAGGCTTCCGTGACGGATTACACAACGACAACGACGACCCATGAGGGTGATGTGATCGATTGAGGAACATAGGCGACCAATGCCAGTGAGTTTGACTCAATGCCGATGGCTGTGACGACGCGCTTTTTGAAATTCAATGCAAGGTCTGCCCCGTAGGTGCATCTAACTCATTTCCTGGCTGGCTTGGACTAGAGATCGGCCAGCGATGCCGATTTTAAAGCTTTGGCTGCTGCAGGGGGTGCAGCTGACACCTGTCGTTGTTATGACGGCATTTGTTATGACGTCGCTATCTTTGACATTGCTAATTTACGACTTTTTGGTAGTAAATTATGGTTGAAATGAAATCGGGATTTACAGCTTCGAGATGCTGTTGCGGATTTGGCAGATGTCGAGGTTAAAGTTGTTATTTATGACAAGTAAGTTTCGATTTTATCTATTTTTAGTTCTATTTTAAACAAAATTCCAGAAACATGCCCTTCCTCGACCAGATCGAATCAACACACAACTCCGACATCTTCATCGGCATGCATGGAGCCGGTCTGACCCACTTATTGTTCCTCCCCGATTGGGCTGCCGTTTTTGAATTGTACAACTGTGGCGATGAATATTGCTATCTCGACCTAGCCCGCTTACGAGGTGTTAATTACCGCACTTGGAACGGCAAAGAAGGCGTCTACCCCGATGGCATCGGCCGGCATCCGCAAACTGGGACTGCTCACGAGAAATTCACCAACTACTCCTTTAATGTTTCTGAATTTGTTCGACGTGTTAAAAACGTATGTTGCTATTTTGTCTTTTCCTTCTTTTTCATCTCAAATAACGAAAAAGCAATTTGCAGATGATAGAGTACGTCCGCCGACACCCTGCCTTCGTAGAGGAACAGCGGAAACTGCGACGCCAACAAAGATCCGACTTGTAATCCCCTCTTTCCCCCGTAGCTCAATGCCAAAATAGTAATTAATAAATTAATAGTTTATTTTTTTAATACAGAAATGCGTGATGCACATAATAATTGAGGAAATCCGTAATGTGGGTTGAAAAAAGAAATAAATTATTGAACACAAGTGAGACCTAGGCGGAACACAACACAGAAAGAAATGTAGAAACACGTGGTTCATAAAGCCCCTGATGTAATGCACGTTTTAGAGCTCGCTGTGTTCTTCCTCGACCTTGACCTCGTCTTCTTCAGCGGGAGCAGCAGCTTCCTCGGCTTCTTCATAGACGGGCTCTTCTTCGACCTGTTCGTCCAAGCTGAGTTCCATCGATTGGCGGAGGACCTGCTCGATGCGTTCGGCGAAACCGACTTGATCCTGGAGGACGTAGCCGGAGCGGAGGGTGGCAGTGTCGAAGAGAAGCTGGGCAGTGTAGAGGGCAGTCTCGTCTTCCTTGTTGGATTCAACGCGACGGAGGAGCTCCTTGACGACGGGGTGACGGGGGTTGATCTCAAAGGTCTTCTTCTGGTTAGCGTAGAACTCCTGGGTCGGGTCTTGGGCCTTGGCGTACGCCTGGGACTTCATGATGCGCTCCATGTTGCCGGACCAGCCGTAGGAAGAGGCGACTAGGGCGGACGGGGAGGTGGTGAGGCGCTGAGAGACGACGGCCTTCTCGATCTTGCCGTTGAGGGCAGTTTCCTTGAGCCAGTTGGTGAGGGGCTCGAAGTTCTTCTCGACGGCCTCACGCTGTTCCTTCTCCTTCTCGTTCTCATCGAGCTTGACGCCTTCCTTGGCGATGTTCTGGAACTTCTTGCCGTCGAACTCGGGCATAGCCTGGATGGTGTACTCATCGACGGGCTCGGTGAGGTACAAGACTTCGTAGCCCTTCTTGAGGAGACGCTCCAGGAACGGCGAAGCTTCAATCTCGGCGCGAGAGGTACCGGCAACGTAGAAGATGGACTCCTGCTTCTCCTTCATGCGCTCAACGTAGTCGGCAAGGGTGGTCTGCTTCTCGGAATCGTTGGACGAGAAGAAGCGGAGGAGCTTGGCGAGACGGGTACGGTTGGAGGGATCTTCCATGACACCGAGCTTGATGTTGGTGGAGAACTCCTTCCAGAAGAGGTCGTACTGTTCGGGGGACAGCTTCTTGATCATGTCGAGGACCTTACGGACGAGCTTCTTCTTGATAACCTTGAGGAGTTTGTGCTGCTGGAGGTTTTCACGGGAGACGTTGAGGGGGAGGTCATCAGAATCGACGATACCACGGATGAAGGAGAGGTACTTGGGCATCATGTCTTGGAAGTCGTCGGTGATGAAGACACGGCGGACGTAGAGCTTGATGTTCTCGATGACCTTGCCATAGTTTTGGAAGGCGTCTTGAGGGAGCTTCTTGGGGACGTACAGGATAGACTTGAAGGAGACCTCGCCTTCAGCGGTGAAGTGCACATGGGCGAACGGCTTCTCGTAATCCTTGGTGACTGACTTGTAGAACTCGTCGTATTCGTCGTCGGTAACCTCATGGGGCTTGCGCATCCAGATGGGCTTGACGCTGTTAATCTTCTCCCAGTCCCAGACGGTCTTCTCAACAGACTTGGTGGCGGGCTTCTCTTCCTTCTCCTCCTCAACGGCGCCGTCTTCGGTCTTGGTCTCTTCCTCCTCAGCGGGCTCTTCAACGGTCTCGGTCTGAAAGAGATTAGGGATTAGCGCAATGTCAAATAAGCAAAGCCATATGAAAGCTCACCTTGGATTGCCAGAGGAAGATGTCGAAGTTGATGAACTGACTGTACTTCTGGACGAGCTTCTTGAGGGTATCGGGCTCGAGGAAGTCGTAGGCTTCTTCCTTGAGGTACAAGGAGATCTGGGTACCGCGGGCAAGAGTGTTACCACGGGGGTCTTCGACGATGGAGAAGCTGGCGGAGTCGGATTCCCAGATGTACTGCTTGTCACCGATGCTGCGGGTGGTCACGACAACACGGTCAGCGACGAGGAAGGCAGAGTAGAAGCCAACACCGAATTGACCGATAAGATCTTGCTGTTGTTCGGCATCAGTCTGGGTGTCGAGGAGCTTAGACAAGAATTCGGAGGTACCGGAGCGGGCGATGGTTCCAAGGTTGTTGATGAGATCCTGCTTGGTCATACCAATACCCGTATCGGTGATGTGGAGGACATGGGCTTCCTTGTCGGCCTTGATGCGGATGGAAGTCTCTTCAGTGTCGTTGAGAACGTTGGGGTCGGTGAGCGACAACAGACGGATCTTGTCAAGGGCATCGGAGGCGTTGGAGATAAGTTCACGGAGGAAGATCTCCTTGTTGCGGTACAATGAGTTGATGATCAACTTCATCATGCGGCTGACCTCGGCTTGGAACTGATGCTTCTCCGACTTTTCACGGAGTTGCTTGACTTCGGCGACAGACAGGCCATCGAGCTTGATAGATTCTTCCTCACTGAAAGTGTAAAAGAATTGAATTCCAACTTCCGATTTGCAAGCTTAATGTTTATCCCAGTTTGCTTTGCGGTTTCATTTTTGTGCACCGATATGCCGAACTGTCAGTCTTCTTAGCCCGCCGTCTTAGTCAAGCTTGAGTAAACAGAGACCAAGTCGCGCAGGTCTATAGTCGTTCAAAAAAGTTGTGTAAATAGACTAAAGAGTACTGACCGGCACTACCTGGGTCGCTCCCGAGGTGGTGGGGTGGGCAACACTCAATCCCAAGGCCGCTCGGTGACCCCGGTTCCTCTTCTGAAGTCTTTTTGCAACAGAAGAAGAAAAAGTGTCGGTAAAAGTGAAGGTTCACTACCGATTGATCTGCGGATCACATCAGAACACACCCATCGGGGTGTGGGGACTGATAAACTACGTGACCTATATATATTTTGAGCCCTTTTCGGGGCAAAGATGGCGAATAAAGATAAGAAAGACCTACCGAGCAACAACTTCATCATCGGTGGTAGATCCGTGCTTTCCCTTGGCGATATCCTCAACAACGGTATCCTCATCGATATCGTCGGAGGCTTGGACTCGGGCTGAGGGAGCTAGGCCTGAAAGAGTTGGAGTTAGTGAAGTTCGAGAAGATGCTGGAAAAGTAGAGACTTACTCAATGCTAGCAGCAACAAGCCGAGGCAGACAATGTATTTTGTCTTCCCCGCCATAGTAGGAGATTTGTCAAACCAAATTCGAAGTCCTGCAATAGATAAACTGTAAAGATGTACGAGGAACGTGCCACGCGAGAGTGATAAAGATGGGCCAACACGGGGGAGAGAGAGAGACCTGTGCATGCACAGTCCGAACTGCAAATTGCAAATCGAGGGAGTGAGGGCACTCGCGCACCGGCGACCTCCTCACCGGACCCGAATGCTTTGAATTGAGCTTGGCCTTGGCGTACGTGGCGACGAACCACCATCGGCGACGCGCAGAAATTTCTCGATCTCGATGTAGTGGAAGCCTCACACGGAAGAGGGTGGAGCCGCCGGCGGCGAGAGCCAATCAACGCACACCACACGCACCCCCATGACGTAGCAGTGCAAGAAAGGAGGGTTCTCTCCTTGGCTGTGAGCCAGCTGGCTTTCGTGGTGGGAGTGCTCTGGCGACCTCGGCCGCGGGGCTGAGGAGACTGCCACCAGTGCTTGGACAACGTGGCCACTTTGCCTTGAGGCAATGCAACGTCCTCATTATTTGCAGTCCGCGCATGAGCCCATGTCATGTTCCATGCATTTAAGCCAGGCTTTTCTAACTTTTCACTCATTTCAGGGGTGATATGGCAGCTCCAGCGACTCCTGTTCCTCCTGTCGTCGATGAAGGCATTGCCGCTGCCGCTGGCAATGAGACGTTCAAGCCGACATTCGAGGATCAGATGATCGCCTACTCTGCCATCTACTCAATGGCACTCATCTGTGTCGTCTGGGGCAGCGTCCGCTCCCTAAACTACGTCAAACGGGTCATCGCAAAGGGGAAGTATGTCGAAGCATCTCTGCACACAAAGGATGCCCTCTGGTTCCCTCTCAAAGCTAGTCTCGCTCTCTTCACATTGTACATCGTCTTCAAGGGCACTGCCATCGCCGATGGTGTCGAACTTGCCCGTACCCATGTCTTGCCAAAGGTCCCAGAACAGTACCACCAGTATTTCGATACGGCTGTGTCGTACTTGCCCCAAGGCAATGGAACCGCTTTGAAGTTCGATATTCGCGGCAAGTTGAGCAACTTGCATCCGACCATTGCTGAGTACATCAAATACGTCCCCGAAGCGACCAAGGACAACTTTATCACCCTTCTTGTTTGGCTCATGGCCTTTGAAGGTGAGATTTATATATAAATTTACTAATATAAAGCTTAATTTTGAACTTTTAGGCGTCTCCTGCATTGCCACCATCTTCACCGCTCCCGTCGTCACCTTCCTTCTGAGACTTCTTCCCATTGGCAACCGGTGGCCTCGCAAGAACCATACCCACTACCTTGTCTGGAAAACTAGCAAGGAGGAAATTGAAGAGGGAGACATTGAAGATGCTCCGGCCAAGGATGTGGTATGTCTTTAACTTTTCATTCTTCAACCCTTTATAATGTTTGAATCTTCCAGGAAAAGAGTTTCGAGCTCGAATTCAATGAGCACTGGTTCTACGGTCTCCTCATCGCCGCCCCCATTGCCGTCTACCACCTGCTGTACCGTCACTGGATCACCAACAACCTCATCGCCATCGGCTTCTCCATCATCGGTATTGAACTCCTCCACGTCGCCAGCTTCAAGGCCGGTGTCATCCTGCTCTGTGGCCTGTTCTTCTACGACATCTTCTGGGTCTTCGGCACCGATGTCATGACCACCGTCGCGAAGTCCGTCAATGCCCCGATTCTTCTCATGTTCCCCCAGGATCTGATCGCCCATGGCTGGCGCGAGGCCGCGAAGCACGGTATGCTCGGTCTTGGCGACATCGTCATTCCCGGCATCTTCATCGCCCTCCTCCGCCGCTTCGATGCCCAAGTCTTCGACAAGACACCCACCAAGTCTCGCTACTACTTCATCGCAACCATGACCGCCTACGTCCTCGGCCTCTTCGCCACCATCGCCGTGATGCACGTCTTCAAGGCTGCCCAGCCAGCTCTGCTGTACCTCGTCCCGGCGTGTATCAGCGTCCCCGTTCTACTTTCCCTCATCCGCGGCGAATTCACAGAATTATGGAACTATTCCGAGGAAAAGATTTCCGAAAAGGCCAAGGCGGAAAAGAAAGAAAAGAAGAAGGAAGACAAGAAGACTAAGTCGCACAAGAAGGATTAGCTCTTGCATTGAACCATTTATTTGATCGTGTTTTAAGTTATTTTTTATTTTAATTATATGTACATCTAACTGTCGAAAGTGACAGGGGTATGAAGCATAAATTGACAGTATTGTTGACGGCTCTTGACACGGAAGTTTTATAGTCGCGAATTGACTTGACGTGCGATCGCAGTTAATTGGGCGGGGTTAAAGTCAAAGTAGGTTTAGTTTCAAAGTAAAAGTACGAAAAGTCAACATCAACCAATTTGGCCATAAAAAAAACTATTAGAAAAAGTAAAACAGTACAGATCCTCATAATTCATTTTTTTTATGCGAACATAATACGCACATAAGCAGTAAAGGGTTAGTTGTAAGTGCCAATCATCAAATTAATCATTAAAACTTTAAATATTTTTTGTGATTCCACGACGTACTAACGCATATCGAATTACGACTCCCAGTCTGAGACAAGGATACCACATATTCGTCAGTATCACTGTACTTGTGGACTAAAACGTTTTTTAACGCTTCTATTCTTTCGCTCGAGAGTGTTAATTTTGCATCATCGAACCAGAAACCTGGTAACCCCTGAAAAAAAGAAATGGTAATAATGGATGTCTGCTTCATAAAAAACGATCTATTATAAGGCAGTGCAAAGAAAAAATACCGAATAGTGGAATTTGAATTTTTTGAATTGAATAAAATTAAATCTTACCATGAAATAATCAATCATCTCCAACACAGCTCTGTCTGATATAATCACAGACGTACCAATAAAAATCTTGCGAGGACAAAATCGAGTTTCACGTAAAACATCTGCCATATTTTCGTCAAATATTAAATTAGCGCTGTTTAGGCTGAAAAGTATGAATATGGGTTATTATTTCTTAAAGTTGTTGCATACGTGATATCCCAGCAGTGTTGTATCAGCGAACAAATTCCGGAAAACTTTGTCGGTTGAGCGAAATCAGCTAGTAGTTCGACTGATTCTTGAAAGTTACCATACTTTAACAGATACCTCAACTCATCGGGTGTAATACCAATCCTATTAGCATAACTGTCGTCTATTGTAAGCATTTTCCCGTAAAACATTACGCGGTTATTTTGAAACCACGTTAACTCTCCAGGAGTGAGACTATAAAAATAACAGTCTGAACAAACATATACTTTGTATTTGTTGACTAAAGGCAGATTAAACTCGCGAATTACACCCTAAAAAAGTTTTCCCTATAGGAATGAGACTGAATTTTTAAACTGAAAAATCTAATTATAACTTACATCATAAATGTTAAGAGTTTCAGCATAACGGACATATGGCATATATTGGTTGATTAATTTGGTAAACAGCGGTGAAATACGAGAGTAGTTTGAATATAAAAGTGTCGGAGGTGAAAAACAATTATGGTCAGGAAACTCAAATGGGTGCAATTCGGCAAAACGAATAAGCCAGTCGTATGTGAAACGTTTGGCTGCGGTATTGTTTGAAGCACGTGGCATGGTAACAGAATTATTATATACTAAAACAGACGACCCAACATAGTCGTGTAACAACAGGCCGTGTGTAGTTTGAGCTAGACCAACTCTCGTAGAACGCAGCTTCAATGGTTGCCACGCCAACAGTCTGTCAGTCGATGGTGACTATGTGATTTTTAGCAATAGAGATACGGCACTTTGCACATTCTGAAGAATAAGTACAACAATCCAAAAAAATCTACAACAGCTTGCAACTGACAGGGATGAACATGCCCTACGGGTTCGGCACTGTTAGTTTGATTTCAAAATCACTGTTTTTGAAAACAAGTGGATATGCAATAGTCGGATATATTGACAACGTCGACCTTGTCGTCGACGGCGGTATGTTTGAGCTATTTAGCGAAAGGCTTAAAATTTCTTTCGACAATTTCACATAGCTTCTTTTTTCGATAGCTTTGTACGCTCCTTTTATGATTTATGATAAGAAATAAGCAACAAAGTAACGTTTCAATTAAGAAATGATTCAGTTGGTTGCAGGCAGAACAGTGGTAGTTGTACGGTAAAAAAATTAATGTAGAAAACCTTTTAACAACTTCTTACTATCTGCCAGAGCGATAACGGCAATTTTAGAAAACTCGTTCCGTCGGTATATGCGTACGATATATTTTGCATTGTTATTGTATTTGGAATATAAACTGTCAAATAATGCTGCCATTTTTTTCCGCGTCAGATTTATATGTAATGAACTGGAGTTAACTGGTAGTTCCTGAAACAAAACAAACGCAATCATTAGGAGTATGCTTTGTAAAAAAATTAAAGGCAATCTTGCTAAGAAAAAAACCAAACGACAGTGGTTGCACCTTGACAAATTGGTAGAAATAACTATCTGATTCTGCATACATAACGTTTAATCTTACCATAAAATAATCAATTAAGCCCATTGCCGCAATGGCTGATATGTCCGGTGTATCAAAATAACATGTAGTAGGACAAAATCGCTTTTTACGTAAGACGTGTAACATATTCTCGTCAAATGTCAAATTACGGCAGATAATACTAAAAAGTAGGTTATGGTAAAGTAAATTAACAAAATATCTTCATACCTAACACCCTGGCAGTGTACTATTAGGTGATAAATCTTGGAAAACTTTGTCGGTTTGGTGAAATCATCGTGTAAACTGATATTGTCGAAGTTACGATATTTCAACAAATATTCCAACTCGTCAAGTGTTATACGTCTTTTTCTAAGCTTGAAGATGCTGTTGGTCACAAGTAAATTGCCACAAAGTATTACGCGATTATGTTTAAACCAGGTTATTTTACCCGGAGTTAGACGTAAAAACTGACAGCGGTCAGAAACATATATTTTGTATTTATTGACTGTAGGCACATCAAACTCCTGGATTACACCCTAAAAACGGAACTTTTATAGTGGATAATCAAATTATAACCTACATTATTCACATTAAGGGTCTGAACATAACGGACGTGAGGCATGTATTGGTCAATTATCCTGGTAAACAGCGGTGAAATGTTAGAATAATTTGAAAACAAAAATGATGTATTGTATGAGCCCAGTTCTTTATAAAAACTGCTATCGTGAATCTTAAATGGGTGTAACTCGGCAAAACGAACAAGCCAATCGTATGTAAAACGTTGAATTACGGTTTTGTTTGAAGCGAGCGACATGATTACAGAATTATATTAAAACAGACAACGCACACAGTTATGCCATGGTTGGCCGTGTGTAGTTTGTGTTGGACCAACTAACGCAAAAACGCAGCCTGTCAATCGATGGTGACTGTGATTTCTAGCGTTGGAGGAACTAGCAAGTTAACTTACTGACCAGTAAAACATAACTTCTACGTTTCTAAGACACAAAAAGTAAAGGCAGTACTTTTTACTTGGATTAATATCAATGAAAATACATCTCATAACTCATATACCGTAACTTTTATTGTACCCCACCACCTTCTCCTTCATCATGTCCATTGATGTTGGGAGAAGTGAGCGGATTGTATTCCAAAATAACAAACAGTTTTGGGAATTTTTCTTTACTCAGATCAAAATCATCAAAATTCAATATTGAAAACAATATACAAATTCGGATAATGCAAATACTGCAAATATACAACCACAATCACAATGACACATGACCACGTAAGGTTAAAGGGGTTTCAAAACCTTTTATACAATGCTAAGTTAAGGAGAAGGAAAGGCCTTCATAACCGTGGCAGTTGCAAAACCCACTGCGAAGCCGATGACTGCTGCACTACCAACGCGAACATTCGTCTTTTTCCACCATTTGTCGTTTTGCTTCTTGTTTTGGCTTTCGTTTTCTGGCTGGACTCGGAATCCTGCGATCATTCTGGCTTGGGAGAGCTTTCGCTGTTCTTCATCGGAGGGCGTGGTAGCCGAATAGTAACCGCTGGATTCGTGAGAAGTTCTACGGCTCGACATCCTGAAAAAGTTTGCAAAGTGAATAACGTGTTTGGCAAAATGAGCTTCAACTCAAATGAATATGATAGGAAAAAACACGGAAAAACGGTAGATCGCGGGCAAAAAGTCGATATCATTAAAAAGAGAAACTGTAAAACTGTTAAAAAACAGAGCAAAGTTGGCATTACAAAAGGACTTGAAAGTAATCAACAGTGTAAAGCGATAAAAACACGAGCTGGGTCCACAATGTCATCGTAAATCCATGCGCTCGGCTGGTCGACTTCCCGCGCCACACCGAGATCACGTCAACTGGGACATGCATGCGTGGATCGGGTCGGGTCGACTGACCAACGTGAACAACAAAGTCCTCAGAGGTCGGCCACGCGCAATCGACAGAGCGAAACGTCTTTAACAGCAGCCGTCCTCATGGTTTTTTGACCAACCGATAGCCGGTCCTTCTCTGGTCAGCAGTCAAATCAATCAAAACAATGTCCTCCGAGATCACCTAAACCTCACGCCAATGACGCATTGAAGAGGATGCCAGAACTGCAAATTTTGATGATTTTTCACAAAAAATAACGGTGAAGGCACAAAAACAGGCGCTTCCAGAACAGTTTTTGTATGAAATATGCACAAATGCTTAAATTTAATTTCCTAATGGCAAACACTTTTGGGAATTTTTCTTTACTCAGACCAAAATCATGATAATCAATATTGAAAATAATATACAAATCCGGTTAACGCAAATAGTGTAAATATACAACCACAATCACAATGACACATGACCACGTAAAGTTAGAGGGGTTTCAGATCCTTATCTTTAACAAAATAATCCAGGATACTGAAGAAGAGGATGACTAGTACAAAGATGATCAATACCGCACAAGTATACTTGTGGCTTTGGCTTTCGTTTCGGCTTCCGTTTTCTGTCGGGTTTTCGAACCCTGAGAGTCGTCTGGGACTGGGTGATCGTGATCGTCGTCCTTCTTGAGAAGCACTGGATAGACTGCTATACGTATAGTTACCAGAGGAGACATCAGAAGTTTTACGGTTCGCCATCCTGAAAAGATTTTCAACATTAAAAAAAGTATTCGGCAAAATAAGCATAAACTCGAACGAATATGATAGGAAAAAACAAGCAAAGCGGTGGATAGCAAGAAAAAAGTGGACAGTATCAAAAAGGGAAACGGTAAGACTGTCATACAACATGAGCAAACTTGGCATTATAAAAATACTTGGAAATAATCAACAGTGTAAAGCGATAAAAACACGAGCTGGGTCCACAATGTCATCGTAAATCCATGCGCTCGGCTGGCCGACCGCCCGCGCCTCACCGAGATCACGTCAACTGGGACATGCATGCGTGGATCGGGTCGGGTCGACTGACCAACGTGAACAAAGCCCTCAGAGGTCGTCCAAACTCAATCGACAGAGCGAAGACCTCCCGAGAACTGCAAATTTCGTTGTGTGATACGCCAATATCGTATGAACTTTTTGTTATCATTCGTTATCAACACTTTTTTAATTACAAACTTGGTAAAATAAGTCACTTTGAATGGAGCATTACCAACGTCATCATTTGTGAAAATCATCAAATTCGTAAACACTGACATCATCGGATATTAAATGCAAACTTTTGATTTAATTGCAATATGAAACAGGTGATCTCAGATTTCACCGATTAGCGCGTCGAACTATTGTTTGTTATCGCCGCGGGCAATGCCACGATTGCGGCAACCGAGTCCCCAGACAGATGGAACGATGTCCAAGACATGTTGCGCGAAAAACGATAAACACGAGTCAGCTGAAAACAACTGCGCCGAAAAAAAGGGCGGTAGTCTTGGATTGGCTTCGTCATCACTTTCAGGAGGAGATTGAACTTACTTTTTGTTGTTAACTTTGAGTCTAGGTGATCATCAGTTCCACTTTGCTTCTTATCTTTAATGGTGAATGCTTTGGTTATCAATTAAATTTATACAGTAGTCAATGTAGTGTTTTATAAACAATTTGGCAAAGTGTCTTCGCCGCCTCTTGTTGTGAAAGAACAATAAAAACAAACTTTTTTACGAGACAATAACGTTTTGTTATTAATTCAGCGTGTTATTTGCAATGTTAACGTAATACATGACATTGATTACAGTAGTCCGGTCAATTTTCACATGCATTTTGATGATGGATCCGTTTGAGGTTGGTTTAATTTGCAGTAATTAGTCAAATAGCAAAAATCGTGCTTAAGTACTTAAGTTTTTATTAGCGTTTTTGCGATAGTTTTTTTTACAATTGTATACGGGGTTAAAATAGAACGTTTTGGCACTTTTTTCACGTTTTTAGTACTGATAAGTTTTGATAACCCGTTAAAATAACTGGTAACTTCGCACTATCACCATGCATGCATTTCGCAATGCTTTTTTGAGATAAAAACTGTTTCTCAGTCAACAAAGAAGGAATGAGTAACCTCAAAAGATTTTCAAGACAATCAAAATGAAGCTTGCACGCTTTAATGATATTTTTAAATGCCACGACCGTTTAACCAAAAAAGGCAGTGCATGGTAGTGCCTTTTATGCTCCTTTCACTCCTAATGCCTTGGCATGGCAAGGTGGTAGAATGCTTTTAGTCAGTCAAATTGTATCAGTGTTGACTTAATCTTGTCTTCGGATCACTTTCTCTGTTACAATTTTGTGGATTTATGTAAATGACTTCTTCTTTGCCTTTATTTGGCAACTGCTCACATTTGACGACGCAATTATTTGTAACATCACCCTCCTTATATGAGTAAGACACGAATTTGACTTTTTCTCTTTGAACATCGTTGTTATTTCTCAATCATTTCCCATTTAAATCGTTTCAAAATACTTCCCCAATCTTAGCATTTTGATCGGCACCGCGCGGTCTGTAACAACAGGTGTTTGTTCTTCATTATCGCCCGTTCTCACACCTTCGCTTGCTTTTCAACATTTTCCTCACATCAGCACTTCTACTCATTAGACAAAGAAACCCCAAAGTCCCATGACTGAACTGACTTTCCCAGCCGATCACGCTGTCAGTTGACCTTATTGGCATATTTCGGCGGTGTTTGAGAGGTTTCCGTTTGCGCGGTTGTTTCGTTTCAACGATGTTTTCGAGTCGAATGAAAACAATCAACACTATCACATTGTTGGAGTGATACTAAATCATGTGTAACAGCGATGATACATAACCATGTGGGAGAGTTTGAAAGTTCAAAGGGACTCGTTTCCGAAAAATATGAATGAATGATTTGTTCAAACACCAAGGGCGACCTTTTCGACGAGTTGTTCTGCGTTTCCGAATTCACTGAATTAACGTGAGCAATGAGTGGTTCATATATGCTTTGCAAATCTTTCTGTGGCTTCAAAATGCTAAGTCGGGACATAAAAAAAGCAATTAGAATTTAATAGTTTTGTATCTCATTGTGAGACAATTAAAACGTGGCCATTTCTTGAGAAACGTGTTAACGGAAGTGAACATCCACGTTTCACATTGCTACACACGCTTGTCGACGTTTATTTGTCTGGTGGAAATCGGTTTCCGCTTCTTGAGATTGTCCTCCAAGTGTGAAAGTTTACACAACCATGGCTCATTTCCCACGCCCTCAAGGAACCGTCGTGGTGTTTCCCACCACCCGAAGTGCCCATCCGTCAACGTCAATGCCTCAGCCGGTTGACCCTCCCTGTTTTTTTACGTATCGGTGTGATCATCTCGCGATAGTTGGGCAAACACATCAACAGCTTGAGAGAGGTTTGTGATTAGGGTCAAGGCAGACTGCATATCAACCAACTCAGCACCCATGGACATCCCCCATTCATGCCGCTGGCACTAATCGGCTTTGTGACTGACTGACTAACTAAATGGCTCGCTGGGCGGTTGGTGATGTAACTACGTTGTTTCGATCGTCGAACGCTAATGTGTGGGAAGAAAATGCTGTTAGAGGAAGCGTGGGAACCGGAATGAATGACCGAACTACGCGACATCGACGTCGTCTTCGTCTTGACACACTAGTCCAGAGCGACCGAGGTTTTTTATGCTTAAACTTGCAAGCTGTGCATGTGCGCACCCTCGTCTTTGCCATCGGCAGGCAATTTTTCGGGCAAAAAAGGAGGAAAAGCGCTCGAAATGCCAACATTTGGAAGGAACGCATTTGGCAAAAAAAGAAAGCGAAGACGAAAAAAACCTCGACTCTTCTCCATTCGAACGTTCGGAGAGTAACACCCCTCAAATAAGGCTGATACGTGCTTCAACCAGCTTCTATGTCTCAGTATCAGTTAATTTTAGACAGTAAATGAGATTCAGCGCATATTTTTACATACTCTCCTTGGCCTAATCATGATGCATGAGAAAATAACAGTCATGTATTTATCGAATGCCTTTGTATCAAAGGTCATCGTGAACTCCGCGGCTTGATATTTACACATGATCGCCCGCGCACCTATTCAGTCGTCGTCGTCCTCGAGAAGCTTTTTCCGCAATCGTGTCTTCTAACGCCCCTCCAATTCTTAACTATTCATTCGGCCCCAGGTGCCTGCCATTCCGTCTAAAGATCAATTCCAATTGCGTTTAATTGGTAAATGATTGCTTTGAATTTGAAAGAGTCAGTGTCTGTGCCTCGTGTTGAACGAGTCAAGCATTCAGCTTGTTTCTAAAGAGCTGCTGCTTATTTTGTTAGTCGTGGAATTTTTTCCTTTTCGTTTGAGGTTTGCTTAAACTAAAAATAAGCCTTTTTTCAATCGGTATCACAATTTTTTTAAACTGTTAGTTTTCCCGCAAAGTTTGTAAACTTTTTAATTGCAAGTTACCGTAACCCATTTCCCGATTTTCCAAATTAATCAAAAAAGATCAAGTTAATCAACAACGACAATTGTATTCAACACATCAATCAATGGCGCATTTTCCCACTGCTGTCCGTGTCTGGAATAGGAAGGGCTTACCGAACTTTGGCAATACTCCGATGTCGATAGACAGCTAAAGGGTGCGCGAACCTACAGGCCGCCCGAGTCCCATCATAACGTCCATTCAATCGGTATGCCCTGCTTTTTGTCGTTCCTCCGTTTGCTTTCCCATACGGTGGAATCGACGTGCGTTCAGTTTTTTGGTGCCTGTTCCCATAGTTGAAACACGCCATGTTCAGGCGGTCGAAACTGTGAGAATCTTTTCGCGCTGCAACTTCTTGGGGTCTGTCTCCTCGTGTATCTCGAGGCTGCATCACTTGGCCTGTCTGATCTTGTCGTGATTGGGGCTAAATATAACTGCTGTTTTAGTCTGCAACATTGTTCACCATTATTATTTTATATCTTTTATAATCGTGTCATATAGTTTCAGGGTAATTGTTACCTATTTTGGCTAATGAGAAATAATAATTACCCCATTGTTAATCCGTTCTGTCATCAGGTAATATACCTTTTTGTTTGAAATAGTCTTTGTTTAACACAAAACGTTTCAACATAAACGTAATTTCCTTTTACTAAACGCGTTAATCCTCAAGTTGTACTCATAATAATAACGACAAAAACGTTCAGAGCCCTTCAATCTTAGAACAGATTAGTATTCTAAACACTGCCACATCTCAACTACCGGCAATGAATATGTTCGATATGCTAACCCAACATCTGAAACCGTCCACCGAACCAAATGGGAATCTGGCCTTTCCCAACATCAATGCTCCCACTGCTGATTCCGACTTTCTGGCGGCTTTTACAAAAGTTCTTATGTCCCAAGCTGCCACGGTCGGAGGTTCGACGGTACGGTGGTCATGATCGTGATACCACGAGCACCCTAAGAAGCTTGATGATTGATTTTCAGTTGCCCCAACTCAACACTTCCACACCACCCCTATTGAATCCCGTGACCAGTGCATTCAGTTCGACGCCAACCTCGTCTGACTACACCGGCTTCTCCGGAATGCCTACACCCACGTCGTCGCAAGCCACTTCTTCGCCCGCCAATGTTTCTTCACCCTCGTCGAAGTCACAAGGTTGGTCATTTCAGTTGATTCCACAACTAATTATCACATAGTATTGACGACCATCATGTCGTCTAATCGGGATAGCCATTTGCAATGGACCTTTTTCTGTCTCCCCTTAGGGTAGTAACATGCGGTTCATCGGATCTCGACACGGGTGAGTCGCATGGTCGTCGCCGCCCCAGTGACAGCAATGGGAGAAGTTGGAGAATCCCCAAAGCCAGAAGTGATTGATGCACGGTGTGTTCTTGGTCGTCACCACAGCGGCGTAGACCTCGCTTCTGACATCCCGCTCAGCATTAGGTACTGCACTTCTCTCATGCCTTGAGCATCCCCGTCCTTGGGTGATCAATCTGCAACGACGTACGCGTGCACGAGGCACAATCGCAGTGTCCTATCGTTTTTCCATCGCCTTTGATTTCTCGCGCTCCAATATTGAAAGAAAAACTTTACTGTTTGATCGATGCCCGCAGGGCACAATAGAACAAATGCGCAATTTATTTATAGACGATTTTTTTCTAGTTCGAAGGGATAGTTTTTGCGTCATTATCCGTTTTACAAGGACGCTCGAAACAACAAATGTCTTCTTGTTTTTCATGAGGGAGTCGGTTAACAAGCCTCACTTACTGACACTCCACATGGCGATTCCGACAAGGTCGTCTGACAGAATTTGCCTCCGACCGCTTCTGATGTGAGGGTAGCGGCAGTTTAACGTCCAGAGTGCAACACTACGAGGGTCGTCTGGCCCTGTCGGGGGTTTATGTAAGCTATCGATAAACACAGTTGGTGATTTTTGATTTGTTCATCATGAAGCAAGAGTGGAGGGAAGGGAGTCGGTAGTTATAGACTGAAAAAAGGTCCCCACGGAAGTGACGGAAAAAAGTAAAGGTCGCCATCATCCACCCGCGCTCGTTGGACGTTTATTTTTTCAACTGATCTACTTTGCATTTCGAACTGCTCTAACCCTCGGAACCGTCTACTCGATGAGCGTATGTATTCGGGGGGTGTCGTCAGGAGGTGGCGTGCAAGGATATGACAGCCTGGAATTTCCCACACGCGCGGGAGAGGGGGAACTACCCCTTCGCTTTCACAACCAGCCGACTGGCCCCAAACGACGGAGGTGATCGGTCGACGCACTCGATGGAGATTGACGTGAATGATAACGCGTTAACATTGTCGCCCTTACGAAGCTGATCGGTTTTTCCGCCAAAAATTTCAAAAAATAAATCCTACAGAACATTTCCCGTCCCACTTGTAAATAACTTTATATGTGACAGAATAACAAATGTCAGAAAATCGGCCCTTTTTCCCAGTCAGTTAAAAAGTCGTTTTCTCGGTCATTCAAATCTCATCCTTGACGTGCTCCCATCGGTGCCGACTTTCCCACAAGGCATATGTTTTCCCCTGGCGGAATGAGTGATACATACTTGCGAATTGTGAGAGTTCGAAGACCTTGCTCTTTGTCGGCAATTATTTGTACCACCTCCGATCTGGCCTTCCAATGTGAATAGGCGTTCCCGTCAGTATCACTATGATTCAGGCAGGAAATTCGGATGCCATAGGGTCCCGATTACTTTGCCTTGTTGTCCGCGCAATGAGAACAATTGAACACGCGAGAGTCATGTGGACCGATCTACAGTTCTCATGTCACCCAAACTTTTCGAACGCTTTCAACCACTCGCGCAGGCAGGGCTGTCACGAGTGCCGTGATGATTTTAGATCGTGAGAAGATCGTTATGCTTACTTAATGGGTCTTTTGTTGCACTTTTTCTGATATTGTTTCAACCGAGAACCGAATTCACTCGATATGGGTGCATCGATGAGTGCTGGAAGATTTATTGAACTTCTTCTGTGCTATTAAAAGTCCGTTTATTGCACCACCTTTTCAATGTGCCGTCGGATCGGATCTTGCGCAGTTGCCGAGCCGATCCTTTGTCCGACTGGCGGCCGATGTGCGCATCTGGTGCCACCGAGATTGACACACAGGCCCCCTACTATCTTCGAAGCACCACTATATGACCTCTTCCATGGAACCACATGGCGGTATTCCCCGTTCTGTTAGTCCTAAGAGAACTAACATCATCTCACGAGTCCCTCGCAACAACCCCAAGGCAATTAACGACACCTAACGCCAATCGTACTTCGGTGATTCAATTTCGTCATGCCGACTTTTGCGTTTCTAGTTCGGTTTCTGCATATTGCGGATAGTTTTTCCATTATTATCGCCTTCTGTTTACCCGTTCTGCCCCGATCAGAGGACATTGTTTAATTAGAGTTCCTATTGACTTTTGATTTGTTTTTTTCATTCTATCAGTTTTGACAACGCGGGGAAACCCCCTAACGTCTCGTTTACCCGGTCGCTCTAGGATAATATTGGTGTTGTCACCGAAAGAAGGGTTGCCCGTGCATACGTGTGTTCATTCTATGGGGTAGTACGATAGATCAAGTTTGTCAAGCGATCGCACTATTCGAGTTTTCATTTGACACTGCAACGTTGGTTAGATCATGCCTTCTCTGTCTTTTTACAACGTCGTCTTTTCTTTACAATTCGCGCATACTGTATTCAATTGGGAAGGTGGAATGATATCACCGTGTAGCAACGTTGATAACTTTAATTAGACGAAAAGTTTGTAAATAGTTTCAAATTTCATGGTTTGCAATCTTTCAGCTAACTCAAATCTGCTCCAGATTGGATGGCCATCATCCACAAAGAGATCCAACCCATCTGATATGCTTACTGCCGCTGTTCAGCCTCGATCTTCTACCTTAGGAGAGAAAAGGATGCATACATTTGCCGTTCCAGCCTTGCCGAATTATGTCAAGAGGCCTCGACTAGAAAAACGTGAGTTAAAACATCATAAGAGTGTCATCATGCCTATGTCACAGTAGGGGGAACACCGTCCATCGCACTGATCTTTTGCTACCCATGCACTTTGTTTCTCTATTCGCAGTCAACCTATCATGTCGTAAACTTTGTTTCCTCCTCTTACTCTTTTTCATTCCGCTTTTTTGATTATCAAACGTAATCTGCATGACGGTTTGTAACGACCATAATCACCTATCCTATCGAATTCAATCAACCCTTTGTGGTTGAAATCAGTCAGTCTATTTTAACATGAGGGAAGGGACCAACATTAGTTTGTTTGTTTACAAACTTATACTCATGCGTGGTGGGGTCAAAGCAAAGTGCCGCAAATGGCCAAGCTTGACCGATTGAGCTTGTTGCACCTGCATACAGAAGCTGTTGGACCACTTGAAAGAGGTAGACCCCCTTAACAGACTACTAAAAGGAGGAGACCTCATGGACCTTCAGAAGGATGCCGTTTTCGACAAATCCAAGAAGTAGAAGCAGTCATCGTGGGAAAGCTGGGACTTGCCATTGGCATTCGACAGAATCAATAAGCATTTAAACAAAACTCAGTTGAAGAATTCGAGACACAGCCGACCACAGCGTGAGAACTGCCACTGTCGAAGGGTGAGCCTCATCGCCGTCGAAGAACCCGGGCCAAACCGGGCCATCGGGCGGGAGGAGGTACCGCCCTCGAGCTATCCGAGTTAGGTCGGATGTCGAGTGCGTATATGTTAGAGCTACTAATGTGACGCAAAGACAGTATTCGAGACACTCAATAAGGAAATAGTACAAATTCGGTGACCCTCGGGCTTGAACTAGCTAGGCAAGGCGGAGGACTGCTTCGACGAAGCTAGCAACCTGCATGGGCTACACGACCGACGGCGAGGAAAGCATACGTCAAGCAAAAACAGACAACCGTACGCTCGAGAAAAAGCAGCATCGAGGCCCCTCCTTTGAGGTCCTCAACCGGCAGCCCATTGGCTTAAGCATACGCTCAGAGCCTAAGACAGTTTCTTCTTTTTCTGGGCCTTCATTTCACGTATTCTCGTCAGCTAATTGACACCCGACCGGACACGTTGTGTGAAACCACCTTCCTCGACGGAACGGTTGTTCAACACTAAACAGTCAAATCGGTTGCCGAAAAGCCCGTGAGTTGCCACAATTGTCGCGTGTGAATCTTCGCAAGAAGCTCAATACCCGTTTTGCGTTGTCCTTCGGCGGTAAAGTCGCGCTGTGAGAAGATCCCACACCGGATCTGTCTCGATCTTCAGGAAAGCGCCGATTCCCACCGGGCCCTCGGCAGAATACAAGCACGGCCGAGTCTGTTCCCATCCCCACAGTTATCTTTTCTGTCGTCCTCCCCTCCTACAAACCTCCTGTTGTTGCAGCAACGCTACCGGAGGGATTGCACAGTTCCCATACTCACGAAGGTTTCGGACTTCTGGAGTACAGCCTCAGAAAAAGCACTTACGGATGGATTACGCGACTCCTCCTTTACCGGGCACACAACACAGAATACCGAACAATGCAGAACCGTCATCGACGAATGCCGCTGCAGTCGTGGCAGCCGTCGCGGCGGCTGTAAGCGCATCATCGGGACCTGGGGACACGATCACCAATCCACCGAATCCGTTCTACGATGTCGGGGCACCCGGGCCGATTCGACATCAGCCCCAACAAATGGTGGCGCCACATCATCCCTACGATCACGTTTCGCTTCACTCTTCGGGACTGCCACAAACTGAAGAACAGCAACAAGGACTGTATGACTCGCTGGCCGCTGCGGCAGTCCTGGCCTCAGGCGTTCCGCCACCTCCGAGCTCTATGTATTATTATGATACAATGCAACAGCAATGGCCAAATCAAGGATGGCACTCCTCAAATGCAGCTCAATTTGCTGCGGCATATGCACAGTTTCCTCAACAACCAATACCACCCGCCTTGAATCATGTCCATGGACCAACAATTCCTCAGCAAAATTCGTTTCCTTTGTCTAATGGGTTTCAGCCTTTTGGTAAGAACTGTCTTTCTTGCAATAACACCGTTGATTCCATACTGTCACTGTGCAATTACTCATTACGTCCATTGTTTTCACTGCACTGTTTGTCATAGTAGAAACTTCTGTACAATTTATGAATGTATTCGCCTTTCAGAATCCTTCTATGGCTCTCGCCCAAGCCAAGCCGGTCCTTCCGGCAGTTTCTTCGACTTGGCCAACTACAGTAACGCCAACCCCGGTTCATCCATGCCATCCCGTTTCCATGCCAGTCAGCCGATGACAATCCCGCGGAATTCGCTCTTCCTCGCCATGACAGAAGATCCCCGCAGGCTAAGCCAGGAGAAGATGGCCGAGTATCTCGTTGACCGAGAGAAGTACGACTGCGTCATCATCATCTTCCATGCCAAGGTTGCCCAGAAGTCTTACGGCAATGAAAAACGGTAAGTCACTTGCGAGCCAGTCCTGGATGTTAGTTGATACTGTTTGCCGAAGACAGTGTACGAATTGCTGGTGCGCCTAATGCGTAAACATCTTGCGGGGCCTTGCAGCTGTTACTTTTTGGCAACATTGAGGGGCCATTTGAGTTCAACGTAGGGGAAGCCACTTTTCGGCATTTTAATTCAAAGCAAAAATTACGTCAAAGCTAAACTTATGCTCGCCTTTTTCGCGCACAGTGCCCATTATCGGTTTTACATAATCCTCAATTGGGGTGAACAGTCTAATTGATTGTGTCCTCATGAAAATCTTAGAGTCTATAGCTAATGTAAGTGCGCGCCATATGTTCGGCAACGTCGCGCACTCGCAACATGGAGCTCAAGTGCTACTTGGATAATCCACCCCGAATACGATAGTACAGGTTTGTATTCTTCGGGCACTAAGCTGTCAAGCACAAATTGGTACATTGTTTGTCAAGAACGTTGTTCTCTTGCGCAATACATTTTCTGGTGAGAGACTCTTGACAGGGCATTTGCTCCTTTTACGGTCTCGTCGTGCCACAGTTAACGACAACCGTTCGAAAATCTGTAAGCATAGGAATACTAATCATGAATTATGCATGCTCGTTAGCGCTGTTAAGGGAAAACAAAGTTTGCCGCGACAGGCCAAACCTTGTTCCAGTACTGTAGGAGAGATAAAAATTATGTTCGGTCCTACATGATTTTACGAGTGAGAATCTTGTTGCAGATTCTTCTGTCCCCCACCATGTGTCTACCTTTCGGGCGGTGGCTGGAAGCGAAAGAAGGAGCTGTTCGACGACATTTACAAACGGTACCGTGAGAATATTTGCCACCAGTTGGAATCGGCAACAAGCGAGGACGAAATTAACGGCCTCAATGACACCGTCTCAAAGCTCCCAGAAACCCAAAACACAGAACTATGCTCCTTCATCGGCATCGGGCCACCAACCGACCAAGAGCGTCAACCTCTGGACTTCTCGATGGGCAAGGTGAGTTCCCACGGTCGAGATTTGAAAACAGGATAATTAAGTTTTTGATATTTTGTAGGATTACTGTGCCGCCAAGTCCCTTTTCATAAGCGATTCTGATAAGCGGAAGTATTTTTCACTGGTGACGAACATGTTCTACACCACGGGACAAGATGTTGGATCTTTCACATCGCAGAGGATCAAGGTTATAAGCAAGCCGAGCAAGAAGAAGCAAAGCATGAAGAGCACTGATTGCAAGTATCTGTGCATCGCCTCCGGAACCAAGGTAGCACTTTTCAACAGGCTACGTTCCCAGACTGTCTCGACGCGATACTTGCATGTTGAGAATGGCGCTTTCCACGCGAGCTCAACGAAGTGGGGTGCTTTTACCATCCATTTGGTCGACGAAAACACCGACTCGGAAAGCCTAAACTTCACGGTTAAAGACGGCTACATCTACTATGGCGCCGTAGTTAAGCTTGTTGACAGCGTAACAGGCGTCGCTTTGCCGAATATGCGCATCCGAAAGGTCGATAAGCAAACCGTCTTCCTGGATCAACCCGTCTCCCAAGAAGAGCCCGTCAGCCAGCTCCACAAGTGCGCCTTCCAGATGTTAAACAATGAACGGAGCTACTTGTGTCTCTCACACGATAAGATAATCCAGCATGATGTGAGTTTTAACTTTTTATCCTCTTTGTTGTTCTTGTCGCACTCCGGTATTCACCGATTTACCGACCCCAACAAAAGAGAAGCCGCCGAGGCGTCAAGTGCTTTCGCACTTTCTCACGCGATGCGATACGGTCGCCGGATAAACGGGATATCGGAGGTGCTTCTTTCAAGTACCTACTACTTTTCGGCCTATTGTCAAACAATACTAACTTACTCCTCTGTTTAGGCTATCGTCCTCAACGAACTGTCGCATCAAATCAATGACGGCGCTGCGTGGACCATAATATCGACCGACAAAGCCGAGTACCGTTTCTATGAGGCTATGGGCCCAGCTCGTCATCCCGTCTCACCGGTGCCCACTATAACCGGAATCAACATGAACGGAACAAGCGAGGGATCGGCGATGCTCGAAATTACAGGGAGCAACTTCGGCCCCAACCATAAAATCTGGTTTGGTCTTTACGAGCTCGAGACGTCCTTCAGGTAACTTTTTAATTTCTTGACGACACTTTTTTCAACCTTACGTCATAGTTTGATGAATTACTGTAATCGGTTTCCTTGCAGATCAACCGAATGCGTCATGTGTGTCATCCCGAGTCTGAGCGAAGTCTACAGCCACCGTGGGATCACTTATCCTCAAAGCGACAGCAAACTCAACGTACCAATATCCATAGTCCGATCTGATGGCGTAATCTACGGTACGCCCAATCACTTCAGCTACAACTGTCGAACCGCGGGTGGAATCGGGACCCCGTTGATTCCTGACCCCTTCACTGAACATATGCGTCCAAGCAGCATGCAACCGATTGTTCCTCAGCCACAAATTGAGCGTAATCAAGCTGAAATCCGGCAATACTTGATGACAAACGGCCGTTTCCCGTATGACATGCCGAATGGAATGCCCCATTGATGGCGGCTCACAAGCGCTACGGTTTCAAAGTTATCTATGCAAAGATCTCTAAGTATTATTCGAGTAATCAATGACTTAGAAGGATTCAACAATTTTTTTATATTTGAAAATTTGACAAAACCGTGTAAATTATCATGGCAAATGTTTTGTTAGCTTTTGTAGCTTTTTTTTTGCAGTTTTTTATTTTGTATCATCGTTACAGGCCTCTGACATTCAAGAATAAAGAAGGAACAATCTTATAATAGTGGAACATGACAGAGATTGAGTAAGTGGAAAGGAAAGAAAAACTACATGATTGAAAACCTTTTTCTGATTCGAATGACTGTCTCAATGCGGCCTTGCGTTTTTCTACAATACGTTAACCCTAGACAGCTTTTTATAATAATCGCAGCAACTTTCCTTCAATTTTTACGCTATGTGTTCTCTGCTGCCGTAATCGGAGTCCACAGAGTTTTTCACCAGGTCAAAAAAACCGGAAATCAAAGAAGATGCGGAAGGTCGATCGTAGCTTTTCACACTTCAAAAGGCTGTCGGAAAGAATAACTTTGGCTATAAATCCGACTTTCTGTCTGGGTGGATGCCATAGTCACGTCACAGAAAGTTGTTCCTCCTTTAATGTGTAACTTTAGATTAGGCGTTTGCACGTGGTTGACGTTCCTGCGGAGGAGCAAGTTGAGAAATCAAAACACTATTAAAGCTGCTGTAAAAATGTTTTACCTACATTAGTGACGATCTTATCGTGTTGTAAAAAGTTTTTTCTCCATGACGAAGGCGTTTATTTGTCAAATTTGTTTCATGTTTATCGACATTCTTGAGGACGTTCACTCAACAATGTAGGCTGAACATGGAATAATTGTTATTTAGTGAACACTTAGGTCCAAATTGCGTTTAAAATGTAACCACTAGGTAAACCACTTTTTTTTACTTTTCCGTCGTCTTGCAGGTTGTACTGCCATAATAAATAGATAAAGTAACGCCCAGTTAGGAAGTGGAAAACCTGTGTGAACCTGTCCGCCGCTTGTCAGAAGTCCCGAACAGGGCCATCAGTTGCCTTACGCCATGAAGACCGTCTTCGCTTTGCTCTTGGTATTTTTTGCGAGTAAGTTACATTTTCACAGTTTTGAAGCATACATTTATATATCTCATTCCAGAAGCCGCTGCCATCTGCAGATTTAATGATGGTCAAAACTACGAGTTGACCTGGATCGTCGATCCCAATGATCTCATCCACTTCCAACTGACCTATCGTAACTTACCTCCGAACTTCAACATTTATACGGGTATTGCGTTTGGACAGTCAATGGTACGTATGTTATTTTAGACTTTTTGAGATCAGGGAAACCGGTTACACCGCCCACGTGTGGGCTTTTGTCTGCTTTATTTACGTAGCTTCTATCATCAATCAAATTGTTGCATTTTCAGGGTAGTGGCCTCGATGCTGTGCTGGTTAAAACTATCAATGGCCAAGTAGTCTTATCGGATGAGTATGTCCAAGGCTTCAGGCCATCTTTCCCGGATAACTCCCAGGATGCTCAACTCCAGAATGCCCAGATTGTTGGTGGCGTCCTGAAAGCGCGCTTTACTCGACCGGTCTCTGCAGTAGAACGGTTTGTTGACCACGACCTTCATGGGTGCACGCCGTGGCATGTAAGTGTCATAAAATGTGTCATGATGTGTCATCACAATGATTCACATAACATTTTCAGTTTATTAACGGAGTCGGCATGGTGCATGATCGCGCTGGCAACGTTGGCAAACACACTCGACGGCCCGCTACGCAAATCATTTGCATTGACCAATGCCGCATTTGATTTTATTACATACCATATAAAGCCAAAGAAAATAATTATTATGGACCCTTTTCGATATAAGTTGAAATCGTGATTGGAGTTGTTGTAAACACATGTTTAACCGAATTTAAGCAAATAAGAAGTAAACAATGATAGTGATGGCCATGGCGCCGACGCCAGCGTACTCATGGATCGAGTTGGAACTCTGAAGGGGCTTGATACTTGCAAGGTTGTCGATATTGTGATGGGGATCGGTCTGGTTGTTGCTAATTTTTGATTGATCGGTCTTTCCGGGCGTCATTCGTCGAGGCCAAACCGGGGTTGTCTTAAACTTGTAGAAGATAGAAGCCGGGGCAATGGTAGTCGTAGGCTTGCGTTTGCGGATGGGACAAGTCGAGCAGTTGCATAACTGAGCAGCGCCGAAATCCTCGCAGGATTTTTGTTGAAGGGCCGCTTCGAAGAATTCATCAGTTGCGTTTAACTGGGGCTGAGATATGCAACGCATGGTTCGACGAACGAAGTCGTCATCCTGAGCGATGTTAACAGTGAGACAGTATAACAGAGCGCCGGGGTTGTTTTGGGAGCAGTCACGAAGATCATAGTTACACGTTTCCGTGAGGCCGCGGAGGTGAATGCAGTAACTGCAATGCTGAAAACAAAGCTCATTGAGACGAGGACAGCAGAACACAACATAAGTAAGTGCAAAACTGAACTCGCTTTCTTTTACAGACAACTAATCGAGTTTTATGGTTATTAACTACGCCGTTAAGTTTAGGGCGTTCGTCTTGAGTCACATATGCAGAACCTTCAATTGAAAGAAGTGCAGAAAAAGAAACAAATGCAAACCATGTGTTTTGGCAGAAGAAAGAGATTTCTGCCATACTAAGATATTTATGGTTTGACAGATTTGGAAACAAACAAATCCAAGTTTGAATGAAAATGTCAAAAGTAGACGCCGAGCTAGCTAGAAAAAAGTTTCAAAGTGCAGAGCAACTCACCAAGTCCTGAGGCTGTTGCGTCACCAAAACCGCAACGGCCATCATACAGAAAGCGGCACAATCCATTTCGCGGAATGGCTCAGCCACTAAGGCTGGTGAAGACACCCTCCAATGATGGCACTAAGATTGATCTACTCTGCAGGCGGGCTGGCTAACTGGCTTCTGTCAAGATCCAAGCAGGCTGTGATGTCGGGCCGCTCCGAGGATGGGCAAAGCGCGGAAACTGACAAGACTGTCGGCTTCGGGCGTCGATGATGCCACTCAACTACGAATGAGGCTCTAAAATATGTTGCGCATATAAATGCACATGTTACGAAGAGGGTCATCGTCATCGGCTTTAGGCGGTCCTGGGAAGGGGCAGCTGGGACCAACTCTTTTTTACAGCCTATCACCGCCAAATATGAGAATGGTGATGGATGGCATTGGAATGCGGTCCTGGTTGAGGACTGAGGATGCAAGTGGGACACCTGGGCCAAAAGTGCGGGCACAAAGCATCTGGAGTTCCGGGATCGCGGAAACAACCGGAAGAGGGCAAAAACTCAAAAGGCCGGAACGGACTTGAGACAACTTGAGCAACATGCCCAAAACGAGGCTATGACAAGACAATGTGCCCCTGGAGAACGACCCCACCCGAACTGAAAAAAGGGCACTTCTTGTCTGTCGAAAATGTGGTCCATTCGCTGTCTGTCACCAGAAGCCTGGGCCGTATTCTTGAAGGGTGTCGGCTTCGACCACCGTAGAAAAGCATCTATTGAGAACGCCGCTTTGATGAAGAAACGTTCACTATTTGTTACATACACGGTGGCATTCTGCTTTTGCAATCATTCTAACACCAAAAATAGTAATGATGAAAAGAAGGTTCGGTGCCTTTGACGTTCCTCGACGGAAGGAAGATTTTTTTTGTCTCTGGGAGTTCGTTCAAACGACAAAACCTCTGTTGACAACTTGGTCCGCTAAGTTGTCTTTGTTACTTCTTCAAATGCCCTACAACACTGCCGTTTGTGATGGATGTGGCTCCACAGACTTTTTTCCAGGCGCCGATGCCCTGCTTTGTCTGAATTTTGTTCAGCGTTCCTTGGCGCTGGCGCCAACGGATCTATCGATACCCGTTGCTCTCTTTCCTTACTCATTGTATTGCGTAATTTGGAATTCTCCTCGACCTACAGACCCCTTGAAGAATGCCTGATATAACGTAAATCGGGAGAGATATCTCGTTTCTGTCATAACTTCTCAAACATCTCAAACAGTCGCCCTCGCATCGTCAACCCGAAAAAGTGTAGTGTACGGGAAACATACCATTAGAAGATCTGCAGGTATGAGAAGCGAAATATCGCCGGCACGACCTCATCTCTGCGTAATCGGTCAGAGTCCGTGTCTGCATCACAAAAGGTGCGCCGAAGTCTACGGCGCACTGAGATTAAATCTTGCATTTGTCTCGATATTTCGTCATAAAGGAACTGCATATTCGCATATTGAACAAAAAGTGGAATAATTAGCAACTGCCTGTAATGCTTTACAATAGAATCAAGTGATCATTGAACCACTGAACACCGTGTGAACAGCGAAGCATATCGTGCTACTTTAGCGAGTTTGACGCACTAGATACACTTCGCTTAATCATGAAAACGACGACTAAAAGATCGCATGTATGTGTACTCCTGATAAAAACTATCCCAATTACACCAAATCTATCGCTCGCTTCATGTTATTGAGGAGAAGCAAGCAAATTCTAACAGTGTCGGCGGTGTTTGCGGCGAGCAACTGATAAGAAGGATCATTTTACAACTGTGTGTATTTGCATCGGCGATTAAGAGCGCTATAATTATACACTGGACTGAGTCATATCGTTGCTTTGCTCAAAGTGTACATGTATCAATCAGTCTAGCTCTTTCTAGACGCCACTAAAGTCTTTAATGGCTTTATTCAACACAATATGCAAAGTATTTGGATTGCGTCCATTCCTTTGCATCCACAAATCAAGCATCGATACAACCTGTCTTTGTTCGGGCGTGATTCGTCAAAATTTCGGAATTTCATTTTCCGCGTGCGACACAGACTCAACAAAGGGATTTAAATTTTATGTGTTACAACCAGTCAAAAAGGATCGTCGCACATATCCATTTAGTGTCGAAGTTGCACTTTTAATACATTGCTGTGTTTCAGTTTACGGTGCCGTGTGCGTCGGATAAGGGTGTCATCTGGTCAGTAAGGTCACACTTGTTTCGGCCCGCGTCCATCACGATGAACCGTTGACCTGTACGCGGCGCGACGTCGCCGAAAGACCGGCCCTCGATGACGGCGACTGCTGATTGGTAACTATCATGCTCCGCCTACGCCGGCACGATTTTATTTATAATAATGTGGAAAGCGCCACATTGGGAACTCAGTGTCCATGTGTTCGATGGTAGTGGTCAGTCAGCCAGCGGTGGCAGCGGCGATCCGATCTGAAGTATAAACGGTCCGAATTCGAGCGACGTCAATGACCACATTCTATGTTCAACCGGATGGATGGATGGATTGGTCAGCCTGATGTAGTGAGTTTGATTCATTATTCTCTTAAAATTCTTCCCAAAGGTAAAAACGACGTTAATCAGACCCTGATCAGAAGATTGAAATTCGCTCTTCTGTTTTCAATTCTGTTTACCGTCATGCTTAACCAAATAAGCACACATGAGCCCGCAAGCAACGATTTGCGTAAAACGCTCACGTTTGCATGACATTAGTTTGCGATCTAGGGCCTGAATTCATATGACGCCCACCATCATGACCGACTGACCAGCAACCAGTTGGCTAGCTTCACCATTTCGGGATCAAATTAAGCGTCAAGCGCAGTCGAAAAGATTCGATGTCACGTCGAATTTGTTTGGATTGGGAAGAACCATCCCCAAAAGGCTGGCCATTCAGAGTAGTGTTGCTTCCAGGCAAAGTCATAGTATACCCCGATCTGTATTATGCTCTTCTCGCCCACTGCGCCGACATTAGCATTTCAATGGTGTCTATGGTTGGCGCCATACCCTTCGCCTAATCGCCGCATTCCCCATTTGCATGTGGTTCAAACACATGCGAGAAAAGAAAAACATTCGACGGTTTTAATCGGTTGGCGCCAACCAGAGAACCTTTTCAGTTACCTCACAACATTGTCTAGTGGTCAGACAATCGTAAAACATGCGCGCAATTGCCAACGGCGTCCATTTTGACCAGTGAAAGCCCCGTAAAGTCTGTCTGGGCAGCCGTCGGCTGACAGGAATGATCAGTCTGCGCGCAAACAACCGTAAAATTAAATAAGAAAATTACGGCAAAGGCACGCGTTTGTAGTATTTGCATGTCGCGAACTGATCAATGAGCGTCTGTCGTGAGGCCGCCGATGTTACGCGTTGAAGGAAGTGGGTAACCAAGAGCAACGCCCACTCCGTGCCCTTTCGGGGTTTGCAGTTTTTGGATGCCAGTTGGTCAGTGTTGCGCTTTCGTGGGTCTGTTGGGTTATCGCCAACAATCTTCTCTGGAACCACATCAGACATGTTGGTGATCCCGCACAAGGCCAAGCGCATATCTTTAGAGGACACGTCATACCGTATCCCCGCCCTCTATCCATATCGATAACGTCTATCGGCGGACTATTCGCTCCTATATTTGGGAGTCACCATTAGCACGTTTGCTTCCACGTTTCCTCGTAGTTTCTTGCCTTCTTATTCGTGTGATAGTGGACCACGATAACAGAAATTGGGCCAGTTGGTGCACTGCTCGCTCCGGCGCATTATTACAAGTGCTAGTCCGATCGCCACGCCACTGCTGCAGGCGTCCACTGTCTCACTTCCCCAAAGGCCTCGACCATAAGTCCGGTCTAGGCTAGCATCTACTATCAACACTTCCCGAAATACCACAGAACCCTGTAAATATTTTGTTTTCAAACTCTCATTCGCTTGTTTTCCGGCGGCGAATACGTACTGGAGCTCAAATGCTACCTACCCCCGCCCTAGCCATAACTTGTTTTCGTCATCAACCCCGACCGAACGCCGCTGCCCATGTTTGGGTAGGTGTTCGTGATTGCAGGATCGATTTAAACCATTTCCCCTGGTCACTGAAACTGAATACCGTGAGCGAATCAACTCCCGCAGACGATCTAAACCCTTTATTGGTGGTTTGATCCGCGTGATACGGCGCCTTTGTTATTGTACTATGGTGTCGAACTCGTGCTGAGAATCGTGTTGTTCTGGGATTTTTTATATTGGTATTGACTTTGGAAACTACCAATATAGATCATTCTAGTACAATCATTTCTCAGACCACACGAGGTTTCGACATTAGATGGCTGTCAACATCGGTGAGTAACTTCCTCTGACATGTATCTTTCTAATTGTAAAATGAATCAATGTTTCGACTGTGTGTGTGATAAAACCATTTTATATATGACAATAACAAGTAACAGTGCAGAAAAACAAGCCGGTGTCCGGCTACGATGTGTGCAAAATGAGCAGATCAACAAAAACAGTGCAACAAGTAACAGGAAGACCAAAAACCGCAAAATTGGAGCAATAAAAACATAAACTGAGGAGTCGATGACTGACACGTGGCAGCGGAGCAAGCATTAATGTGATTGCTTATTGGCCATTAAGTCTGGGATTTGAGAAAAAAAGTGATTTGCGAGCAATACCATTATACAGTCTGGCGCTGACCACGCGCTTCCGGCTGCCGGTGGTGGAGACGAGCTGTTGGCGCATGACGCGACGTGGGGGGCTGCATTACTGGACGGAGATTAGGGAGTCTGGAGCCTGTGTCATCGTAGGTTCGGGCTTCGGGATTGAACGGGTTAGGAACGTGCAATTGGTCAGCGTAGTTTGATGCGATTGGGCTCATCCATCTGAAAAAGGGGTTAATGATTGTTTTGATCAAAGATACTGTGTGCTTGATTAAGTTTAAAAAGACTTACTTGACAGCCTTTTGTCCATTCTCAATACAAACATCGCTGGAAATAGTCTTGAACACCTTGGGCAACCAGCGGCACAGTGTTTTGAGCGTTTCCTCATACAACTCTCTCACCGCTGACGAGCTTTCCTTTGATTCACCTGGGGGAACGACATTAGTTTCGGTGACTGGCGTAAGTGTCGATACTTCGGCCGATGTAGAAGCCGCTGAAGGTGTCGGGTAACCCTTTACGGGCAGCTTTTCAAAGGGTCGCACAGTGCGTGGGCGGTTAGTTGATTGAACTCGCTTCCACCACGGCAACTGAGTAGACGGAGAAACGGGAAGCCATTTCGGTGGCGTCGGCGGTTGCGCCGTTTCGGCAGAAGTCGATGGCTGAACAGTCGTCTGACGGACGGTAGTCGATGGTGAGGGTGAAGGAGAAGGAGAAGCCGAAGAAGCACGAGCAGTGGTGGTGGTAGAGTGTTGTTCAACAGTAATACGCGACCACGCTCCCTTTTTAAGGGGAAGGGTAGCCGGAGTGCCAGAGGGGGTCGTCGGGTGATTAGTCGGCTTCGATGTGATTTCAGCCGAGGTAGTGAGGGTAGTCGGAGCGGCGGAAGTCGGAGGAACAGTTGGTCGGAACTGGTTGACGTGGAAGCCTTCAGGGAGGCCAAGTTCTTGTTTTGAGAAGAATCGGTTATGGAAGCCGAAGGGGATGGAGATCGGGACGTAAGCTCGGCCGATTTCGGTCATTGTGATGGCGTCGACGATCAACAGAACAGCTGAATGTACCAATGAATAGACAATAAAATGACTTGTAAACAAAAACAAACCCTTATTCTCATTCAAATCAAGTGCCTTAACGATCAAAACACCATCATCTTCCTTGCGCGCATCAGGTCGAGCGACATACCAAGGTTCATGCAACACCATGGAAGCATCTCCCTTGAACTTCAAGTTGCGTGATCCAGCGGGATCATCCACATTAATCTTCAGAATGGCGTTATCAGACGCAAACGGATGTTCAACCATGTAAGCCCACTGGTAAGCGCGGCTCTCGAAAGCGTGGTTGATTTGAGGGAAGTCAGCGGCGACGGTTTCCTGAGGCACCAAATAGCTGTACATGACACGCATACCCTTGGTATCCAGCGTGAATCGAAGAATGCGAGCGGTGCTAGGATACACTTGCTTGGTCAAAAAGTCAGTGTAGAAGTACTTGATATAGGGATCATGGCTGTCATAAACCACCATATCAGCGATGAGAGTACCATCAAGGTTTTCAAATGCGTTCAATTGGTGAGTCACAAACATGCTAGGGAAAACTTCAAGCGGCTTTTGTGTTGAGAATTCGAGTGTTTTCTTATTGAAAACCAAGAAACGCATCGGGACCATGTCATAGAAATCCATGCCCCAAAGACCACCGTTCTGAATCGGCGACTTGGAATTGGTTGCTGGTGGTTCCTTGAACTTGCAAGGGTTGATCAGCAGCGAAGTGATCGGGAGAATGATGAAATTCTCTGTGGAGGTGATTGAGTGGATATATCCCGGAAGAAGTGTTTTGTCACCTGTAATTATCATCATTTGAATTGGTCAAAGTCGTGAACAATGGCTTTAATCAACGTTTTCGATTGTCACGCAATCCAATTGTTTGTTCGGGTTGTCAAAGACGTATCGAGAAATATTAATGCGCATTAGCTCGTTAATCTTATTGCGTGGTGGCGACTTCCTTTTTCAATCCGAAATGTAAACGAACTGTGGAGGGTCAGTAGCCACAATTGGAAATAGAGGAAGAGCTTTACTTACCGATGTATTCGTCATCCTTGCCACAGGCATTGGCATCCCAGACACCGTAATCGTACATACCGACGACTTTGCGAACACCGGTCGGGCTTACTGTGAAGATACCCTTAAATCAGATTGTTAGTGTTTCATTTTTGATTGGCAATGTCAAACCTGATAGAATCGCTGTTCATTAAAATTCATAGCACTGAAAGATCCCCAAATAGTGCCATCAGGATCATTGCGTTCATGGATAGCCATAGAAATGGGAATCATGCTCGGTCGAGGATTTCCGAAAATGCTATTCTCTTCTTTGAACGGGAAAAGCTTGAATTTGTTCAATCCCTTAACATCAAACTCGTAGCCAACCCAGTAAGGCGCCTCAGTACCAGCTACCACTTTGTTTCCGACCTTCCAGAAATCCAAATTTGGATGGAAACGAGCTGAGTCAGGGTTTGACGGTACTTGTTCCCAGCGAGCCATAGCTGTCAGATTGTAGTCGGACCAGCCAGCCCACGGGACCGAAGCCTTTGTCATGTTGCGATCATAGAATTCCCAGATCTTGTAAGGACGCGATGGGTAGTACTGCGCAGAGAAGACTACTTGGCCATTGGAAATGTGGAAAGCGCCAACGGCACCGATAGCATCGATCATGTGATTGAGCTTGTGGCCGGGTTCAGATGAGAGGTTACCGTAGGCGGCGCTGAGCTGACAGAGGAAGTAGCCATCTAAAAGATTGAATAATACGGATTTCAAAATGTGGATTCACAACATACCAAGGAACTTTGGAATATTTTTAGATGGACAGTACAACTCGCGATACTTGTCTCCATCCCATGCTTCTGGGAATCCCAAGTGCACTTTATTAACACTCTGTGAAACTGCGACTGCGATTAGAGTGAGAGCGGCAACAAATCTTAATACCGCCATCTGCAAAGAAAAGGGCGACTATAAGTGAATACGGAAAAGGTAGCAAGATGCAAAATACCCCGCGAGGCACAATGTGTTTTGAGTTAAACGGATTTCAAGTGTCAACGCAAGGGTCCCAAAGAGGGAATTCAGCTCTATCGGGCCGGGGACCAACACATTGTGACTTCAAGTAATGGCAATTATTGGAGACGAAGGGGACAATGAGCGCGTCAACGAGACCCGTCGACGGTCAACTTAAACCAACAATGAAGGCGATTAAGTTGCGTCGGTCAAATTGCGCTATTCTCAACGCCTCACGTCAATTTACCGGTTCGGCGGAGGTTTGGAGGCTCGAGAATTTATGCGATTGAAATGAAATGGCAAAAGAATGAACCGCGAATGGGAATGACCGTTTTGAGTCGAACTGACCTAACTACGATACAGACAACTTGGTGGGTTTCACTCGAAGACTTGACCCTTACATAGGGCGTACCTTTGCCTTAGGGGGAGGGAGAATGCAGGACGTGAGCGGCGACCCGGTGATTAGACAGTGTTGCGCTTCGGGATTATGTGCGCAGGCCACCCCACGACTTGCCCTAAGGCAAAGCGTAGCGCGAAAGAGCTGAGACGGTCCGTGATCCGGTCCCAGAGGAACAACAATCGGCCTACGCGAATGTGCAGACAGATGGATACAACCACCCGCAACAAATCTACACTTCTTACGGAGTTCAATGCGACGAGGGTCATGCCTTTTGACTCGGAAATCAGCTTTAGGACTATAGAAGCGTGCGCATAAGCAGTTGTCTTGTCAATTTTGGTCAAGCTAGGACAACCGATCGAGGGTCGAAAGAGATCATGTCCAAAATATCGTCACACCTTTATAATTTTCGGATCTGAATCTGCCAGACACGTCCCACCAGCTAAATAGGCTAACACAATGTGCGCAAGTCAGACGTAGACAGCCTAAATGGCCACCCCCTGTAACATGACCTGTTTCATTTGACAATTTTGACCGGTGGTTGCATTGTTCGACTGGAGATAGGGTTACAAAAGTTGCAAAAAAGTATATTGAACGTGTAACTCGGATGCTTTGGCTAACAATCCTCACAATGCCCTATCTTCATCGAATAAAAAAGCCGACCGAATGAACTTTTTCACCCATCCTCCGAAAGAGGATCACCCGCGAGGTGATTCGCACCCGATTCAACAAAATCAAAAAATAATTTGAGCGCCTTGACCGCTCCGATTAATCCTCAACGTGATTGTGATTCAAAAAAGGAGCCATTGCCAGCTTATGATTTTCTCAGTCATTTTTTAACTCGATTAAACCCGTAAAGGACACACGAACGTGAAAGTTAACGAAATACCTTAATCCATCAACGTACAGAAGCTTCCATTTCAACGCATTTGTTCGTGCGCTAAAGCTAAACCCTGAGGACACCAAACGAAACTGCTTGGACGGTTTTGAGTCTGCGAAAAACGCCTAGAGCTCGTCCGATACAGACTAACAGGTGACTAATCTGTTTTTGCGTGGCTTCTGTCAGTTTGTATTGTCTTCAAAAATAGTAACCGAACAAGGCAACTCACCTTGTATCCATTGTCTCCGTGTTTCTTTTTGGAGATCACGGTAGCTTACGACATTGCGTACACTTCATGCATGACCGACGGGGGTCTGGACTTTGGGATTCTAACTTCTAACACAATAGTTTGAGATTTCTTAAGGGCATTACAGGATTGTGTTTGCACTGTGCATGCACATCAGAAACCTCAAAATATGGTGTTGAAAATTGATAAATCAATGATTTTTTTACTTAACAAAGCTACACGTTGGATAAGAGATACAGTAGACGGCAAGACCATCCCAAGAGTTTGAAAGGCCAGTATGATGATCAGAAAACATTCTAGCGCGTCAAACTCTGGAGAAGGTCTGGCCGCTTTTCTGCGAGACGCCGGCTACTTTAAGCAGTAGTCAGGAAAAACTTTCGTGTGTAACAATCTTAACGCTGCACATTAATACCATCATGCTGGAAAGGGGCAGGAAAGTGCTTAATGTGCTAACGTTCCGCCTTCGCCGTAGTCACCTTCGCTGTCGTTAACATTGGTCTTTCGAGAAGGGAAAGAAATCGAGACTGTACGGAAACAATGGGCAATGCTGAAAACTATTGCGTCTGAGGTGTTGGCCACGTCGTTTTATAGAAGCACATTGTGAATCAGATCGACCGGCCGACTCGGGGGCCGGCGCAATGATGCAGAAATGCCGATCAATGACGGTGCACTTGTGCATCTCCGTGCCTGCCCCAGAGGGGGCAAATTTCCCTCCGAGGGTCTACCGACCACACGAAAAATTGAAAATAAGGCAAAACGTACAAATTAATCACCGCCGATATTCAGTGGAAAAAAGAAACACAGGAGCAAACCGTCCTGGTGACCACTGTTCCGGAATCGGAGAAAGGGGGGTTCGTTCGTCTTGGCTTTTTCTCAACGATGCTTGGACCGAGGCGTGTTTTTGCGATCGGCATCTTGGGGAAATGCCTAAACATCGGGACGACGAAACACTGCCTGCTAAAACAGAACACCGTCTCCGATTATGTTGCACGAAAAGCACTGCCAACACGAATGGACCACAACATTCTCCATCCTGACTGTGCTTCCACTAGCTCAAGCATCTTGAAAAGCACCTGATGTAATGGTATTTATACATCGAAATAGCCCGATGCACTGGTTGCCGATCGTAGGAGGCGTTGCAGACAGAACAAAATTTTGTCCAGCTGTCGATGCCGGATCTCTCTGTCGGCGAAACAGTCAAAGAATTCAGCATAACCAGAAAGGAAGAAAGGTCAAAAGGCAGGTGGATCTTACACTCACTTTTAACCTGTTACAAACTTTAAAATATAAAAACAAAGTTTTTATAAAATAGATTTGTTAGGTCAGTATGTTATGAAAATTACAACAGAAACATGCAAAATTGTCTATTGGTTGCCATGCCGATGTTCCGACGACACCGTCACGGCAAATAAAATAAAATAGTTCGACGATGGCGGTGATCGCGATATGATCTTTTATTAGGTTTGGCACAGAAGTCAACATCAACGATCGCAAGCTTCGTTATGACAAAAAAAACAGAGTCAGTGTATTTTTTTTTAAATTGACCAATGATTGCGCACATTGGAGGCATCGGCGGAGAGAATTGTCATTGCTAATTGACAACATCCAGTGGCATTAAAAAATCGACAACTCCAAAGTTCAAGAAGTAAAGTTCAAAAAGACGATAAAGATTGCTAGCGTTAATATGAAACAACAATAAGTTTATATTAAAAAACTTCAATAGACATAAAACACCAGTATCAACTTTATGACCGTCAAACAACAACAGAAGTTTAAAAAATTTCGAATTTGTGGAACAGGGAAGAAAGGTGGAAATTGCACACTTAGCCAAAGCATGTCTGGTAAGTGCACTTTCAACGCAACACATATTTTGATGGTTTGTGCAAATGATTGCGAATACGTGACTTTTTGCGAAATTAAATTTTACTGGAATTTGAAAAGAAATTGACTGCTGTTCTGAAAAAACACAATATAATCAAATTGTACAAATTTCAACAGTGCTACATTCAGAATAAACTGTTTGTTAGAAGTTTTTGTAAAACAATTTTATTATCAAATCAATTTTTACAGCTGAGATTAATAAATTACCGGCTTTTAAAGCCTACTCGAAAAAAACTATACAATGCCTTTAATGCCAATTATTCACATAATGTTGCATTTCTTGTGACAGGAATGACCAAGTGCACTCAACCGCTGCTGATATGTCTTTTTTTGCGTAAGTTGATCAGGTTTAGGGCCGTGAATCTCCCGAACAATAGTCTCAAAAGCCAGCTTAATGCCATATCCCGTCTTGGCGCTGGTGTCGACAATCGGTATGTCGTAGCTGTGGGCAATGGAGTTGAAGCGAAGTTTGTATTGCTCGTTCTCATTTCGTTTAAGGTCGCATTTGTTTGCGACAAGGATCATGGGTACGATAATATCGTCATGTGGAACATAATCACGGCGTTGTTCGATGCAGTTTCTTACTTGAGATCTTATTTCGTTGATTCCGAGAAGCGACTTTTCGTCGACTACAGAATACACAAACATGTAGCCATCGATGCCTTGAAGGTGTTGCTTGGCAATTCCAGACGTTGTGGCAATGTCGGGAGCAGTATCGAGGATTTCCAGAATGTATGAGACGCCATCAATGATTGCCTATAAGATTGAGTTAGTCAATAAAATAAAGTGATTGATTGATTACTATCACCTGTTTTTCATGGACTTCGACAATGGAAGGGTCGCTTTCCTCACTGAATGTGTTGAACACAAACTGATTTACAATGGAACTTTTTCCGACACCCGGCTTACCAAGTAGAGCCAAACGAACCACTTTAGTTCGATTGGTATCGGCATTAGACACGTTTCTAGTAATACGATTCATTCATTGGAACGCCACAGCTATTCCGTTTTGAATAGGATGAATGGTGTAAACACAAAACACTCAATCAGGATGAAACGAGGTCGTTGTGGACTGCCTTCCCGTTTCGTCGTCGCAATAATGTCCCAGCTTATCAGAGACAACTCGGTAAGCGTCCGTCAGCGACAATTTATTTCCTCCTGGCAGACGACACACCTAGCTAAGCAGCAGCTGTCCGCAAAAGCAACTTGGCCTGCCCGCAAGAGTCGATCTACAGCCTTTGCAACAAAAACGCAGCTAGCCAGCAGTCTGCCTTGTTTTAAGCTGATATCACACGTTTGAGACAACTGAAAAAGAGAAAAACCAACGTGGTTGCACATTGAGTGAGCTCATTCGAACGTCGTTTATCTCTGGATCTCGCCGATCACGATTGATGGTATTGGGTCTACATTGTCTAGGTTCATAAAAAAGAGCTGTGCCACACGTTTGTGGGAAGTGTAATGTGTTTCGCGATCAACGTTTATCCAGGCTAGTGTTTAATCACAGCTTTGCAAATGAATGTTGTGGCCAAGAGGGGAAATGATGTGTTTTATGTGTACAGATGGGGTCATGGAAGTAAAAAAGCATGGCCAGGTCAAGGAAAAACGGGGTAAATGGTCAGTAGTGGTCAGTATTTTGAAGATATGAACATTGTGGTTTTAATTTTTGTAAGTTCGACTGTAGTATTTGGTGCTATATTTCCTGAAGTCGAGTTAATAGACTTAGAACCAGAGACGCTTAATAACAATAAGAATCTGGTTGAGGTTTGGAAGTTTCTGAAATCTAGCTCCACCAAATATGGTTTTAGGGAGACATAATTCTCACACCTCGCCAAAAAAGACAAGCCGTCGTAAGCAGAAAACGCTGGGACGTGTCAAAAACGATCGCATTTACATTTTCGCAGCAATTTAGTATGCCCTTTTCTTACCCTAATGACTTTTTCATCGTTTTCTTTAGCCGAAACGGAGCGAAATATCGTCAGGCACGCGGTCAACATGTACAATATGATGACATGTGTAAAGTTTCAAGAAAATGGAATCAACTTCCCGGTTATCAATGTCGTGAAACAAGGAGGGTGTTACTCGAATATCGGTCTGTTGACGCCAACTTTAAACAAACAAACGTCTTATGAGGAACGATTTAGGTCCTGTCGGACAGAAATCTCAAATCCTTTCCCTCGGCGATAACTGCTTGCTCTATTATCTAACCCCGATGCATGAATTCGCGCATGTACTCGGCTTATTTCATGAACACTCACGCCCTGACAGAGACAGTTTTGTCAAAGTTTACGATCAAAACGCAGACAATACAGAACGACACAATTTTGATAAACATCCACCGGCTTCAAGCATATTGTATAATCCGTATGATTACTCTAGTTTCATGCATTACAATAGCCGTAAGTGGAAATCAGTTTTGAAAGTGGTGTTAGCAATGGTGTTATAGGCGCATTTTCAAGCCGTGGTCAGCACACCCTTGACGCTATCGATGCCAGATACCAGCGAACGATGGGAAACAGCGTCTACGCAAGTGCGTCTGTCTTTAAAGCCGTCAATGACTATTACGACTGTGCAAAAGTGTGCATTTTCAAGCTTAGCTGTCGGAATGGCGGCTACCAAAATCCGGCCAATTGCATATCGTGCAACTGCCCTGAAGGATTTGGCGGGCCACTGTGTGAGCGTCGTGAAAACAGTGTTGTCGCGACTTGCGGCGGTGACTTTAAAGTGAGAACCCGCTGAACTTTAACAAAGATTGATGAATTTAGTTAGCACCGTTTCGAACGACACTTTCAGGCAACATCAGTTTGGCAAACTTTAAGCGCGACCCTGGATAGACGGATTGGAAGGACTCCGTTTCCGTTTTCTTGTTATTTTCACATAAAGGTTTGAGAGGTGACATCAAAATATTAAACTATGATAAATGAGGTTAAGGCTCCGGCTGGGAAAAGAATAATGATCCAACTTGAAACGCTAAGGATGACCTGCTCGACAGCATGCTCGATGAATAACCTGATGATTAATCTGGGCGAGAACTGGTACACTGGCTCGATGAGGTATTTGACATTGTCCATAAGACTTTTTGAGTCATTCTGCACCGCAGTGTGATTCACAAACAAGCAAAACAACTTCTCTTTGAACAAATTCGGCTTTGAAAGGGCGGGAATTTCGTTTTTTTTTCTTTTTGATTTTAGTTTTTGTTCTTTGACCACATTTTCAAAGCATTTTGCAACAATACGGTCAAATTTTAGATTCTGCTGTACATCGGACATCGAAAAATACAACACTTTTACGACAGCGGAGAATCTTGCAGTTATGGGACTGTACTCTCGTTTAAATTCGGTTTATTTTTCTGTGAAATACAAAATTACATAAAACACAATAATAAATTAAAGTTTTTGTCTTTAAAAGGTAAACTTTAATGTAGATTAAGAACGTAAATGACTTTGCGATACTCTATGTGGAATGGACCGAAGTTTGATTTGAAAGGGAATCATCATGTATCTGTAAGCCAACACTCCAGTGTTTGTACGACAAGAGGAGGATTAGCCATTTGCCAGGCACCATCTACACATGCGGCAGTATCGGTAACTGAGCCTTCATCTATTGCAATGAAATTTATACCGTTGATGACTATGGCCGCATTAAGATTAAGACCTTGGCCACTTGGTTGCCTAAAATATTAGTTTGTAAACACAATTTGAAACTGATTACTCTATACTTACATGCATGTTACTGTAGCTGACGTTCGGCATGTATCACTATTAAAAGTAATAGTAGTTTCCCCTATTCCGATAGCGTTATCCGTATTTGCTATGGTTTGCACTAATGCAGGGCAACATCCTAAATTTTTATTTTTATGAATAAAACAAAAAAAGTGGAGTTGTGTCATAAAAACATACCTGAATTACCGTTCTGGGTAGGCATACACGCTTCGATAAAGTTTAGAGATAGAATAAGAAACACTATTACAAAATGCGACAATTTATATCGTAATAAGGAACCGGGTGCGCAAACAAACTGAAGTTACAGTAATAATAAAAACAAAATTACAAAAAGGACAAAAAACTCACATTAAAATAAGTTCCATTCGGCAAATAATGCATACCAAAACAATGGGTCATATCACGCCCTGGGGCAAAAACATTGGTAGCAGTTATTCACAAAACTAAAACTTCAACCTCTCAAATCAGCGATACACGCATACTAGTGAATCGATCTTTCCGTCGGATAAATCGCGAAGTCTTACCGTTGTGATGGACAATCGCTTTCTCGCCGCTGTCAGATGAACACCGTATTCAAGAACTGAAAATAACGTGGTTTATGTTGTGCCCGTTGACTAAGCCAGTGAGATGCTCGGAGGTCAGTGGATGATGACGCTAATCCGGCGCATTTCTTGTAGGATTACGGCCGACGGCGATTCCGCAATGAGTCTCTCTACAACGGGGTGGATGGTCATGGATCGTCGGCGATGTAGTCATTGTCTCCGGTAATTTCGCTGCCACCCCGATCGGCGATGTTGTGTTTTTTGGGCTGGCACTGCCCAGAATCCTAAAAAAATGACGTTTTTAGACAGATGTTTTTCACGGAATTCAAAATTGTCAACGTGCCAATCTATTGTGAATATTCTTGGTGCCTCTTGTGGGGGTGGAGTAACTTTGGGTGGGCTGTTTTGTGTTGAAAAGGTCGCAGTGTACTTGTAATGCCGACAAATTGCTGGATCATGGAAGGATGCTTCGCCGGGACAAGCACAAGATGCGGTTCTTGATTGCTTATCAATATCAATCTGACCCGTTTTTTCGAATCTGAATGCATTTTATTGTCATTGAACTTGACTGAGATTAAAAGTGCAATTACTTTCGGATAACCTTACTGACACAACTATGGGTTATGCCGAGAGACCGGGCAATCGCCACTTTACGATGACCATTTTGATACATTTGCACTATAGCATGACGATCGCAACTTAACAATGGACGCCCGGAGATATAAGGCCGTCCAAACCGATTACGCGCGGATTCGCCAACTAAAAGCCATTTGGGGGATTGTAAAGTGCAAATTTCTTATGTTAAAAACATACCATTATCCAGTTGTCTGGGTACTGTCAAGTACGGATTTAACATGGGGTAAAAATACATACTCTCTTCCGTCATGTACATTTGTGGAAATTCACGCTTACTCATACCAAGATTCACACCCTCAAATGCTGCAGAACCGGCTTTTGCAACCTCTAATAAGTACTCCCGAAGTATGTCTATAAAAAATAGCTGCGCTTTGTTCCACCTACTGTCACAGATTAAGTTCTGTGATAATGCTCCGCGCAACATGTTTCAACTAATGATGGATGCTTTGAGGATTCTGCTTTTGAGGGTGCGCGGCGCATGCACTTGGTAAAAAACTAAATGACGGATAGGATTTGCTGGGTTTTGACACTGATTTTACACGTACATACAAGATTTATTTTAGATTGTATAGATTTTGAATTTTTTTGAAAGACGAGTCGGCCGGCGTCAACAGCTATTCGGGAGGAAGCGACGGATCAGCGTCATTGTTGTTTTTAGTGGGGCACAGTTTTTCTCGATCACAGATAGTTCGCCAAGAAAGGTTGGTTAGTCGGGCTTGGCAATATACTGGATATAGGTGGGCCTGCACTATGTACTTGCAGTTGTTGACGTAATTTGAAAAGTAGAGGCGACAGTAACTGTTCATGCCGTCTAATACGTCATTCTGGAAACCAATTTACACTTTAAGTGAAAAAAATATGACAAAACGTACAAAAGTTGATCCAGTATTCTGTCTAGTCATATCAACCATGGCATTGCAGACTATACAGGACAGCGAATCTTTGTTATCATCTCTGGCAAAATCTAAAATTACAATTCGGAAAACTTATACAGTCGCAAAAAGGTTACCAGTAGTCGGAGCTGCCAATCCATAACCAAAAAGACAGAACACAGCAATCAAAAAAACAAACTTCCTCATGTTGTCCCTAAATAATTGAACGCTTTTACCTATCCATGAGGTTCTCAAGAGGTCGTTGGCCAATAAATGACCTCCCAAAAGTCGTCATGAATGCGCCAATCTAAGTGTCACGGAAGCTCTCGCCTCTGTCTATCGCTACATCCGTATGATGTTGACCTTATCAGCGAACCTTATTGTCTTTGGAAGCTCAGTTCTACCGCTGGGTGATAACACAAACTCGCACCGGCACCACTTAACATTTTTCAGTTTTCCTTATTCAATGTCAGATCACAATTTTTCTTCAATAAAGGCACCATAGGGGAAAAAGAAAGTTTATTTGGATTTACACATGATTTTTGACTATTGTATAATATTAAGTGATGACAAGATTTGTTTAACTGTTTCAAAGTGATAATTAATATCAAAGAAATATAAGGCTTTAAAAATGCAATTTCAATCTAATTTAATGCGACTCTTCTTTGGTGGCATCGGCACCTTTGTCCGGGGTGGCGTAACACGCGTCCAGGAAGACGTAGGTGACGTCATCGACGAGGCTACGGTCGGGAATGGTGGAGGCGGTACCGTAGATAGCGGCCGTCTTGGAGCTACCGCCCTTGTTCGGCTGACTGGCAACCTCAGCACAAGCTGCACGTAGGTCGGCGACAAAAGCGGAAAGTGTTTCATCATTAGCCTGATTATACGTCATGCAGAAATGGACGCTGAAAAGGAATGGACCAAAATAGAATAAACAGGGAAGTCAGAAATCAAAACTCACGCATCGGGGTTCTGGAGCGAGTTGAGGTTCCAGCCGGCTTCGTGGAGCTTATCAGCGACGGCGTAGATGTTGAATTCGTTGCTGCGGAAGGAGACGACGGAGACGTCAGATGCGCCGGCAAGGACGAGGCCAGGGGTGGCTTGGACTTCGTTAGCGAGCTTCTTGGCGGTTTCGATGATGGCACGGGCACGGCTAACGTACTGTTCATGGCCGAATTGGACGAGCGTGGCCCAGGTGAGGGCGATGGCGAGACCGCTACGGGAACCGGCGAGGGTCGGAGTGGCGTAGATGCCGCCAGTCCACTCGGTCACGGTAAAGTATTGGTCATGGAGATACTCGGGCGACTTGTACAGGACGACAGAGGAGCCTTTGGGGGAATAGCCATACTTGTGAGTGTCGCAGGAGATGGAGGTGACACCAGGGAGACGGAAGTCGAAAAGCGGTAGAGGGAAGCCGGCTTCCTCCATGAAGGGGATCAAGAAGCCACCGAGGCAGGCATCGACATGGACGGGGACCTTGTATTTGAGACCCAACTGCAATACTTATATTAAGAAAGTACAAAAAAGTGGTGAACCTTACGTTTGAAATGCTAACAATATCATCAATAGTACCACTGGGGAAGTTTGGTGCACTTCCGACAATCATGCAAGTATCGCTGGAGATGGCACGCTTCAGAGCCTTCAGATCGACGCGGTTGTTTTTGTCAACAGGGACATGGACGATACGGATGCCCATCAGATGGGCGGCCTTGTCGAAAGCAGCGTGAGCTGTCACAGGGACAACGATGACAGGGTCAGAAACGCCGCGGGCAACGGCACGGTTACGGTAGGCCAGACAGGCGAGCATGATGGATTCTGTGCCGCCGCTGGAGAGCTGAAAGGGATACATTTATACGAGTTTAAGTCAAGTTTAAGGTAACTTACAGTGCCACAAACATGCTCATCACCATGGTACAGCTTCGCCACCATCCGAATGATCTCGGCTTCCATCTTGCGCACACCCGGGAAGACATCAGGATGAAGCGGATTCGAGAAAGCGTACTTCTTGAAGATCTGCGCCAGCAAGTCAATGTGCTTGTCACTGCAGTCTGTGTACACAGCACCACTGACACGGCCACCCTTGACATCGAAGGTACCCATGCTGAGATATTCGTTGGCAAGGGCCATAATCTCCTCATCACTCAGACCCTTTGGCGGGATTGAAGTGATAAACTTGCGTTCCTTATCGTACTTGTGAATCGAGTGCACAATATCCGTGGAAATTCCTGCCAATTCCTTCTGAATCTGCTTCTCGACGGCGGGCAGCATCCTGGCCCAGGAGATCAGGTACCCAAGGAATCTCGAATGCAGGGGGCGGTCATTACGGTTGAGAAGTTTGCGCAGCTTGATGTACGTGTAGATGGTCACGGCAGTGCCACCGATCAGAACCCATGGTGGATACTCGGCAACACGATTGTTCAGCTCCTCCCAGCCGTAGGTTATGTGGGCGATGGCGGTTTCCTTGTCCAATGGCATTGTCAAATCTGCAATAGAAAAGGCTATGAATCTCAAACCTATATGACTATTGAAGATCACAAAGCACGACGAAAAAAGTCAACAATCACGCCATCGATCGAATGAAATGCAGCAGCTACCCAGAAAAGGTGTACCTAACAAATGATCATTGAATAATTGAATAATATATATGGTCCAGACACCTCAACGCAACGTAGCAGACTGTCATTCGCGCCCCTAGCAACACTGATAAACCAGCTCAAAGGATGGGGAGACCATTAGGTTTCGTAACGTCTGTGTGTGAATGGAAATCTCCCCGAAGCTGGCGCGACAACATTGTAGTTCATCGAGCACAGTCTGTGTATCTTCGTATATTTGCACAAAGCTTGTATGGTCGGTTGCTCGAGAAACTGGACCACAAACAACAACGGAAACAAGAGTACTCCTCTTGTTGGGTGGCCTGAACCGTTTATAGAAAAAGACGACATTTAACGGTCTTCATTGGTTACAAATTTCTCTAAAACTGACAAACTTGCAAAAAAAGTGTTTTCCAAAAGTAATAACCTTGTAGTTTTATCTCATCTTGATAAGTTTCAACATCCTATTATCAGTTTAAACATACTTACGTGAGAATGAAAACGTGCACATGTCAAATCAAAATGACGCACGTGGTTCAACAAAAATAGCATTGGCAAAACGTGTCGAAACACACTTTTCAACTGGCTCGAAAAACAACTGAAAACTTGCAAATTTTACAACTAAACTTTACGAGGTTATCAGCATACAAACAGCCTTCCCGCTTAACCAAATACGATTCCAGATGAGCAACGACAACAGAGATGACATCGAGCTAGTGGTGTGGCCTGGTGATTTCGGTTTGCTGTCTATTGATACGACATGTCTACAGGCAATGGTTCGTTGTTTGTTTACCTTTTTTATCATTGAAATATTACGCAATCACGATCAAAACGGTTTATCTTTAATCCAGATTATCTCTACAATGTAGCTATAGGGTTTATTGATAGTTTTTATATATAAAACTGCCTTTAATTTGGTAATTTGCGCAAGTTTCAGATAATTGTTGCTTTTATATATTTTACTTTTACCCATATCGTCTTTCAGGTCGCAGCAAAGATTGCCGCAGCTCCGGTCCGGTTCAAGTTTAGCACAAACTCTAAAGAGTCACCGTCGGGTTGGTTTTTGATGTCTTTGTGAAGCATGTTTGAAATGAGGGGTTTTAGGAGAATTGCCGGCACTGTTCCACGGCAGGGATGTTTGTACGACTTTTGAGGAGATTGCTGATCATCTTCGGAATACTAAGGGGGTACGCAACTGCCTTTGAAGACTATTTACTATGTTTAAAATAACCAATTGCAGGATCTTCAAGATGTAGTCCTCGACGGCGATCTCACTCAAGTCCAGCGAAGCGACTTCCTTTCCTATGCTAGCTATCTTCGTACCCAGTTGTATCCGGCTTTGGTAAGCTTTATTTTTATTTTTGACAGCCAATTTTTATATAAAATTTCAGCTCCAAACCATGTGGGTCGACAATTCCAATTACAGCACTGTCACACAATATTGGTTCACGTCCAAGATGTCTTTCCCCTGGAACATGTGGTATGTCGAAAGCCGCCGCCAATTCGCCAAGGACTACATTGCCACGATCGACAGAACGGAAGGCGATATTCTGAAGGACGCCCTCAAAGTTTTGAACAACCTCTCCGCCAAACTCGGTGACTCCAAATACTTTACCGGCGACAAACCGTGCTCCCTGGATGCCCTCATCTTTGGTTATCTCGCCCCGCTATTGAAGTTGCCTTTCCCGAACGACCGTATCCAGATTCACCTCGCTTCATTGCCGAATTTGGCTCGTTTCGTCGAATCCGTCATTTGCATCTATCTCCCTCTGACCGATGAGGAAATCCGCTACCAGAATGTGACAAAGTCATTCTGGGAGACTCGCAAAAAGAAGGCCCAGAAAGTATCGGAGGAGATCCGACAGCGTCAAGCCGCGAATGAAGCTGAAAGTGAATCCGCCGGTAGTACGTCCCTCCGCGACACGATCATGTTCGGCGTTGGTGCCGTCACGCTTTCGGTGTTGTTCGCCGTCCACACCGGTATTATCTCATTCATTCAAGACGACGACACTGGCATCGATGATTACTAGTTTAACGATTTGATAGGTTTTACGTAGAAATGTGGTGTTAGTTTCGTGATTTTTGTTGATACAATTACTGATTTAATGGTGTTATCGTTAAATTTTATAAAAATGAATCATCGAACCTGCCAGCTATGTAGATAGGTGCATGTCCTGCGCGGGCAAAGAGTAAACATGGCTGGCGGCGACCCAACGACCGTCGGCTGGTTGCCAGGGCGCTCACGAGGGTCACCGATCGTCCGCTGGCTAGGTATGACTAGCCCAATCGATGCTTCCTTCCCGAAGCGCACCTTTTTTGGTCATCTCTGCATTCAATTTTGATGTCTAATTAAACTGTCGATCCACATTGCGTCCCAAAATTTGAAATCATCCATCAAAGTTGCGCTAAGTGCCTAAACGGACCCCTCACATTGACGATTATTGCCAGCGGCTGTCCTGTCTCTGGTTCTATTCAAATCGGAGCTTTTTAGCTTGCTTTTATTATAAAACTGTCCGCAACATCAGCTGTTACCCCCGGGCAGTCCGAGTGGTCATTGTGTGATTGGCACTCCAAGGCAAAGCCGATCGCCGACACTTGGTGTTGGGGGACATTATCCAACTTGAGCATTAGTGGGTGTTCAACAGGATATCTAATATTCAGAAATGAGGCGTCAACCTGTTAGTGCATGCGCGAGAACATGCATGCTTATATATACTATCTTATTTTGGGTAGGTATTTCTACCGTAATCAGCCAAATTGAACCAGAAAGTTTCTAGATCTCAGGTTTTGCGTTACTATTCATAGGTCTCTGGATGCTCCTAGATCCTCGGCGAAGTTACATTCTTGACCTTGTCGACTTTTCTGAAGACGACCCCCTCCTCAGATTTGCGGCCTATACCGCTGTGATAACAGGTGCGGGTACGCTCATTATAGGGTTTTTCTCATGTTGTGGTGCTATTAAAGCTGAGCGATGTATGCTTATTTCCGTAAGTTGGTCTCACCACCTTTCCATTTAACCAAACTACTTTCAGTTTATTATTTTCATAGTTTTAATATTACTAGCCGAAGTAGCCATTGGCACACTAGCAATTGTTTACAAACAAAAGGTACGTCTTCACGTCTGCATGTACTTTTGTGTATCCATGTCTAACAAAACAGTCCCTCCTTAACTTAATACCCGTTCGTGTGTTTAGTTCACCGGTGATCGCATGGAAGTATACATCGCAAACATGTCTCAAAACCGTTACTACCGTGATAAGTGGGTCACTCCACTGATGGACGCCATTCAGTACTACGTAGGTTTGCACGCATCCATCAAGTTTCGTGTTTTTGTCCAGAGTCAGAGTCCATGTTCAAAAAAGTGTGTAGTACAGTTTAAAAAAATGAAATGTCTTCCAAATGTCCATCTTATCTGCCAAAAAGCATTTCAAAACACTACGGATTACTGTCTAGATTGTCAGTCACGCATTTCGAAATCATCTCAAAAACCTCATCCATCATGATTATGGCATCGCTATGAACTCCGAACATAACCAGCATGTCACACGTCTTGTGGACCAATTGCAGTTTCATGTAAGTCGCTTCTTCGCTGACTTTTTAATTCCATGTTGTTTATGAATGAAAAGTTCACGGACGTCAGAATTGCTTTATTTAGCCATTCTCCTTGTTATTTCAGATGAAATGCTGCGGCTCTGAGAGTCCAATGGACTGGCAAATGAGTCAATGGCGGTCTTCCGTGTCTATGGACTTCCTTGAATCTGGCGACACCGAAGGATTGATACATCACGCCCGTCCAGGTGCGCCAAATATGAAAAATTTGAAACACAATAAGTCTATCGCCTTGCCAAACGTTCCATTTTCTTGTTGTGCACCCATGACAGGATCGACTGTACAAAATTTAATAGTCAGAAGCGTAATACGGTGCCAACAATCTGGGACGGCAAGCCGATTATGGAGGCATCAGGGGGTAGGCGAAGTGAAAGAAAACACTACACTTAACATTTGATCAAATGACGTGGAACATGTGACTCTGACTTTGTGGATGCTACAAATACTTAAAAGATTTAAATAATGCTATCAGACAGATATAGATCTGGTTAATCTTTATTTGGTTTCTTTTAGTGATTTCATTTTTGAATTTTAACACAAAATTGTACTTTTTAGCAGCAGTGTTGTGGCGGAACCGGTCCGCGAGACTACTACAATGGCTTCTGGTACATTACTAACACTCAAAGAGGAACTAGATCTTTCGTGCCGTTATCATGTTGTAAACAAACACAAACCGCGAGGGCATGGTCAATACAACCCATTGACCCCATGTGTCCAACTTACTTTTACGGAACTAAAGCTTTTAATTCGAGTGTTAACACTGAGGTGTGACTTTTTGCTGTTTTCTAATAACATTTTGAAATTTTTAATCTTAATCTTTTCTTACTGTAACATTATTTCAGGGCTGTCATGAACGTTTGCAAAGATGGTTTGATGAACAAGCTGTGATCTTTGCAGCCGTTGGCATAAGCTTTGCTGCTTTTCAAGTGAGTGAACATTGCATGTTATTTTTTATGTTGTTCTTTCAATCTTCAATCTAAAAATATTCCCTTTTAGATGATTGGTATTATTCTGGCCATTGTGATGCTCAACCAAATCAACGATTACATCTACCTCCGTTGAGTTATTACTCTCACGCAATCAGCAGACTAAGGAAAACCAATGCTGTATTACCATTCCCATGCTTTACATCGTTTCCCAATTTCCGCAAACGCAAATTGCTTTTTTATAACTCCGCCCCGATCTATTCTCATCCAAAGCACAACTATAAATACAATAAATATTTTTGCAATATAAATGAGTTTCGCCATGTCGAAGGCCACAGGGCCAGGGGATGCGCGTAAGCGTGTCTTCATTGGCCGACGTTTAAGTGCTGCCCATCGTGCCGAAGGGGGAGGGTACTGGCTTAACCGTCGGATTATTCGGGCCGCCTTTTAGGCTCGCGACTGTCCGGCACTTTTTTTTATTCTTTTGTTAAAAGAGTGGGAGGTTTCCAGGCTTTGATGGCCCCGTCATTTGTCATGGCGTTTCACACGCCATGCTTTGTTCTTACGTTTGCCAATCAAGGCTGTTATTACTTTTGCCATTTTCATCCTTGGTTCCGTCCGGAAGAGCCAACAAACATCAAAACCCTTTTAAGTGATTTAGATTTTAAGTAGGTCCGATTTTCAGTACGTCACTCCTGCTTGACAACACAAAATGCGTTTCCTGTTGCAAATTGTAATCGCGTTTGCCGCCTTAAATTTTTTCACTGATGGTTTCAATGTGCGTAATGCGAGAGCACAGAACAATCAGCGACCTTATGGCGCCGTTCCAGATTTCAGTAATCTGATTCGCGTCTATGGCAAACGATCAAGTGAGTTTTTACCAATTATTTTTGATAGAAACTGTTGGATGTAGTCTAAACCCTTAAATATTTAGTGGCAGCTCCTGAAGCCGATGTCGAAGGTTTTGAAGGCCTGTCAGGCCCTTACTACATCCTTTAATTTTTAAGTTAAGTCATACATGGAAGCTAGTACTGTACCGCCACTCGATTTTGTTTCTCCTGTCACCATTTTTATTGCAAACAATACCAATACTTACGATACGAAATATGCATTGTGTTATAAAGGACTACGATAGTGGTTATGTGGTGTGACTACGTTGAAATTAAACACATTTGCGAATTACGGTTTACGAAGAATTTGCAGTTAAGTTAGTCAGAGATGAACAAAGTTTGTGAAACAAGCGTCGAAATTGTTGCGTGTGCGCGACAATTGGCACTTATTTTACAAAATTGTCCTCCATCTTATAAATAAGACGGCTTAAATACGGCGACGGTAGCCTCCGGCGTCGGCGCCACCAGCTCCACCAGAGTTGCGACCACCATGACGAGAAGCACCGGAGTTGCTGCCGCGAGCGGGGCACTTGCAGTATTCAGCGTCCTTGCCAGGGTTACCCTTGGGTCCAGGAGCGCCTTCTTCACCATCGGCACCAGCGGGGCCTTGGAATCCGGCAGGTCCTTGGGGTCCAGGTTCACCTTGTTTGCCAGGGGCGCCGTCCTTGCCAGCATCACCCTCATCACCTTCATCACCGCCGTCACCGGGGATACCGCGATCACCCTTGCGGCCAACCGGGCGTTCAGCATCTTCACCCTTGTCGCCAGCCTTACCGGGCTTGCCATCAGCACCGGGAGCACCGATGGGGCCTTGTTCTCCGGGAGTGCCGGGGAAGCCATCGTTACCAGGGAAGCCGGGAGAGCCCTTGGGGCCACGCATACCACGGATACCGGGCTTGCCAGAGGGACCAGCAGGGCCAGGGGCACCAGCGGGGCAGGAGAAGCAGCCGGAGGGAGGCGCGTTGTGGATGTCTTCAGCATCCTTGCCGTCAACACCGGGCAGACCATCGAGGCCATCAAGACCAGACGGACCGGCTTCACCAGCGGGACCAGCGGGCGCGGGAGCGCAGGGGTTCTCTTCCTTGCAGTCTAAAAGTTAACATTAGTATGTGATAAATATGTAAGATCATGATATGGTAAACTTACTGCAGTTGGGGTTGGTGTTAGGGTTGCTACCAAGCGTGGGCGGGTTGCTGCCAATGCCAGGAACGATGCCGTTGGGGCCTGACGGGTTGGACGGGAAGCCAGGACCGCTTGAAGCACCATAGCCGCCATATTGACGTCGAACACGGTTAGCCGGGGTACCAGCGCCCATTGCAAGCATTTCACGCCAGAGGTCATCGGTCAAGATCTTGAAGGAGTCCATTTCGGTATCGAGCTCACGCCAGATAGCCTGGACATCGCGGTAGATGGCACCAACGCCATAAAGGCAAGCAAGAAGAGTCAAGCCTGAGAAGGCAATTGCGCCGGCGGTTGCCTTGTTAACCGACATGTTGAAACTGGTGCCATCTTCATCGCCAATCATGCCTTTTATATCAAACCGTTATCCACGGATACCGCCTCCGGCGATGCGGTAATTTCATGATGTAGATCTCGCCCTGCCCCAAGTGGGAGACATTCCAAAAACAGACAAAAAACTGATCTCACCATTAGTGCACTCGTTTTGTTGGTTAATCAACAGAAAAAACGGAAGATTCTCGCACTGATGCGTAAAAGTGCGTTCCTTATTTGGTCGTTTTTTCTCGGATTTTCCGTGCGCACGCAGTGTCAGTCTGTCAATGCAAATTTGTGTGCGTTGATTTGTTTCAAAGTGTCGCAAATTGAGAGCATCAGATTGGAAGAATCTCAGCCGTTTTCTCTGTGTAAATGTCGACTCACGGTAATGAGCCTCTTTGATGGCTCGCGAGTTGTTATTCTCATCAAAGAAATCGCCAAAAAAAGCCGAGAAAACTTGAATTGCAACTTAGTTTAGATGTTCAACATTTGCAAAAACTCGATTCCTCATTAAACAGATCCATCAAATTTAACATGATATTTATTTGTAACGTCAACGCCCAACAAAACGTTATTGTTTGAAGCCATAACAATCTGAGAACAAGAAATCATCAATTTCACTGTATAAGTGTACTCGCGTGCTAGCAATGAAATGATCTTGGTTTGTATATACCTGGAAGTGGTTCAATTAGTTTCAAATACCTTAATTGTGAAATAGTCGTCTTACAAGTTGTCGAAAATGAATATTATGTTCCTGCAGGGCCATCGAAAGCAACGCACTGTTTTGATAATGCACATTATCTGCAATTTCATCTTTTTTATCTCTAGTTTCATCATAAAGTGTCCCTCATTACCATCCGAATGCCCATGCGCCAACATAAACTTGACATGTTTAAACTGTTCAATTGAAGGTTCCCTCAACACTGTATTCGCGCTATATCCCTTCGTATTCTCGGTCAGTTGCAGCATGTATCTCTCCGTATACGCAGTATCTAAAAAACATTAATCACTCAATGTGTCAACTGATAGGATGTTCTCTCACCGTAAAATCGGAAGTCAACGACAGGAGCGACCGCAATTGCACATTTGACAGTTTGACCGCCATCTTTGGCGACAATGTGACTGGTTGCAAATCCGCCGTATGACTAAAAAATGTGATGAGACGCGCATAAAAAACGGCAAATTTCGTTGAAACAAAGAAAAAAGGGAACACTTACCCATCCGAACGCCGCAACACGTTCCTTATCCAGGAAGGAATACTTTTCCAAGAGTTCCTTCAACGCATCTATCTGGTCTTCAATTTCCGGACCGCCGAGATTTTTGTACTGGGGTTCACGTAGACGCCAGCCACGATTGGCAGAGCCTCTACCGTCGATATTGACAATGATGTATTGGCGAACTGAGGCGAGATAAGTTAGGATGTCTGATGGAGTATCGTCTATTACGCCAGCGGTATTTGGACCGGCATAGCTGAAAATAACTTCGTTTTGAAACAAATTAAAATAAAAAGTTGAGAATTTTGTAATGAAATTAAAATAACATGATACATTAAACATACATATTAAGCAAAACTGGATATGTATATTTCGCATTGAAATTAGGTGGCAATACAAATCGCACTTGGGCATCTAAAAGTTGAAAATGTAAAAAAAACCAAATTAAGATTCCGCATCTCACCTATCCCCGACTCAAGCTTTACAGTGTCAAATTTAAGATCTGGTATCTCCCAAGCTGGCGAAAACTCTTTGTTTGTCGCTGTATTCGGTAGCTTGTAATCTGAAAATCACAACATGTACTTTTAATTTCCCTTTAATTTCATCCTTACGTTCCAAAATATTGTTTGTCGTTTTCAAATAAGCAGCAGTATGCTTAAATGCCGCAGAACATGCCACTATCATCATAGTCCCTGTCGGCGAAAAGTGTGCATCCGCCCGTTTGCAATCAGTAATCAAGCATGTCACACATTGTGGTGCTACATTATCTTCTGTGGATGCATACGGAACACGGTAGATATGACGTTCACCTATTGGGCCACCGCTTGCAGCAAAAAAGCTGAAAAACAACTTTTTCTTTTCTTTTTTGTTAGCAAAAAACAACTCACATGTCATCACGAGCTTTGTCAAAGCCAACAAGTTCGGATACGTCATATGCGCCTCCATGGTAACCGCTAATGGGATGATATTTGCCCTCTTGCTGAAAATAAAGCACTTTTTAGACATTATTTATAGGTTATGTGCTCAGTATGAGTGATTTAACCTTACAATTATCTCAATATGTGCCACATGCTCATAGACATTTCCATCGGTGTACTCACGAGGCAGAATCATAAAAACACCGGTTTTGGAATAGAATTTGACTTTAAAGTTTGCAGGTTCTGCGTACATTGAAAGGCCTCCGAGGGTGTAGTCCAATATTTTTAGCTAAAAGATAGTACTTTATGACGACGATGAAAACTAAAAAAACTCACAGTCCGACATGGCACACCGTACTGGCAAGCCGTAATACAAATCAAGTTTTGATTCCGATTTGCCCAGACAACAATAAGATAATCTGATGTTGTGTTGTCCTTTTCCTCTAAAGAGATCCAATCAGTCGAAAACAAGTAATAATCGGTGTCGTCGAGCTCTGTGAGGAATTCCTTTGGGGGAAGTATGATTTGCGTCGTGTTATTTTGCTTGTTCCATAGCCATAGCGATACTGCTGGCTGATGAATATCTCCAGTTTTTGGGTATGGGATTGACGTGTATGTCGGATATGGCTTCCAATTGTACATCGGCATAACGACTTTGCTGACATTTCTGTCATCAAAAAGCGCATATGCGAGATAGTTGCCAGATTTTGCCCACCATAACGCTTTCGATTCGGCTAAGATTTCTTCTGTAATCAATTTAATGTTGCATTTTGTTTACAATAATTGCACTTTTCACCTTCATACAACCAATCAGCGATCCCAAACGATCTGAACTGTGATCCGCCTTTGGTTATTTTACGAGCGGAACCTTTCTGCGACCAGTCTTCCTGATAGTATATGTCATTCTCGTGAACAAACACCTATAAAACTTAATGAATGATCCCATCTCCATAAAACAGTGCTTACAAAGTCCTTCGAACCTCTCGCAGGATTCCATTCGAAAAGTTTCAAGGGCTCGTTTCCCGTCGAAAGCGGTCCAACTGACCGAAAACCACTAAAAGACACTAATTGTTAATTTATTTGAGACATTTGTTTTTACTACCTTAATCGCCCTTTGTTGAATTTAGCTATCTCAATCACAGATTTGCTGGAATGACGGAACCCCTGGAAAAAGCGTATTTTTCGAAGACCTGTCACAATAAATCCCCAATAAAATAACGACATACTTGGTTGGTCGTCGTTGAAAAAGCAACAAAACTGCTGTCACTGTTGAAAAGCAGCTGGCTATCTTTGATCGCATTGTGTAGCTGTTCGGCTGCAATAAAAGATCGACGTTCATCGAGAGCGTTGACTTTGTTCGTGTTGACTTGCTGCAGAATGAATGTCAAAAAAGGTTCATATTGTCAAAAAAGTAAGTTCAAGTTGCCTACCACATAACCACCGTTTTCTTTAAAGATGAGGGAATTATCATGTAACCAATAGAACGTGAACAAGCCACGCGGAAGTGTTGTCATGACATTTTTAATTGTTATTTCCGGGGCATCTTTAGGCTTGGCTATCTTGCGTGAATAGAGCCTATTTGAACTTTCGTTTGATGAAAGTGGCAAACTGTCACCGTAAGTAAAACCGCCAAAGTCATCGAAATCAACGGCTAAAGAAACATTATTTTGTAATGCTTATCAAAAAATTTCTTACGTTTTTGTGTCAAAAGTAGCGCAACAGCCGCAATTACACTTAAAATTACAACAGTAGTAAAGACTAATACAAATACACGGAAACATGTGGATTTGGGTTCTATCCGATCGTATTTTGCCTATAAAGATCTTCCTTTTGCCAAGCTGGAAACAAATTGCAACTCACTCTCGGATCGTAATGGTCCTCGACACCTCGGCCATAAGGAAAATGTTGCGTAGGTAAAGAATAAGCGTCACAAACCATAGCTGATTTGTTAATCATTTGGAACTAAGTAGTGAATTATACCATATAAGCATGGCTTACAATATTATAGATAAAAATAAAAATAAAATAGTACTTTTAAATAACAACACCAGTGCAATCACTAGATTTAGCGCGAAATTGTGTCAGGAACTCTCCTAAAAATGCTAAATAATGCAAAAAAAAACCGCGAACCGGATTTTACATGGCCAGGCGCAAATAAAACCTGAACAAATCGTTCTCGCGAACATTGGGCAGTGATGATGAGGACAAAACTTTTGGGACATTCAGTTCCTGTATGGGGACAGGATATGTATCTCGATTAATTTACACCTCTGTGAGCGTCCATCATAAAAAGAATAATATTTATAGATCGACGTACGATAAAAACAACAAGTGTTCATAAAAAGCGGAACGATAAAAAGGAAGATGGATGTGCAAAACCGGGGAATTTGGCAGGTGGAATAAGCTTGATCTGCTAGAAGTCGGAAGGAATGTGTCAAGTGGCCCTCGTTTGTGACATCAAAATATAGGTGGTGGAAATCATGACGTAATTGTTTCCACCCAAAGCACAGACAGAGGTGTGACTGCCGTGCCGCTATTATCGCTAGATTTTAAAAATATGATTAATTTAAATAGCACAAAAGATGGTTGTTTTTTTAAATAGTAAAGGGCATACAAACAGAAAACGAAAAATGTAAAAAAGTACTAAAGAATTTTGCTTAGTGTGTGAAATGGAAGACAGTACTATCCATTTATACTGATTAAAGCATTTTGTTTTGCTATTAAAAAAACAGAAACAGATGTGGGACAGAGTACAATTCAGCATTCGAAACAAAACAGTTTTAGCATTGATGGTTCCAGTGACTCGCATCAGCGTCAAATGAATGAGTTCAATTCGAAACTTGAGCAAACACTATACTTTTCACTTGGTATTAGTAAGCGATAAATAAAAAGTAACGTCGAAAAAATAAATATACTTTCGGTGTGGGCGAACATAAACGTCTGACATTAAACGTCTAGGGTGTTAATCCAAAACGCGTGGAAGACACTGCTGCCCCAAAAACAGTTGCAAATTCACATGGCTCAGGGTCATTATTCAACTTTGACTGCGTCGTCTGAAGAGCTGGTTAAAAAGTGTTCCTCGGGAATGCAAGACAAGGTGACAGACAGCGAGGACTCGAGACTTGAAGGATAAAAGCTGTCCCCGTATCGGTCAGTGTTCCTCCCTCGTACGGGCTCTCGGGATCGCGGACCCCCACTGGATATCAGTCAGCTGGAGGCTTCTGCGCACACTTACCATCATCATCTGGTTCGATCCTGAGGCAATGGTCAAAGACAAGGCTATTCTTATGTAGCCCATAAGAGGGAGGAAAGTGTAGAAACTTATTTTTTTTCCTTTTTGAGCATTCTTGAACAAAACAGACAGAAAATGAATAGTACCTTTTTTCGGCACTCAACAATAAAAACAGGTACATGAGTTGACGGGGCTATACTGTCTGCAATGTAGAACCCACTAGTGCCCTCTTCTTGTTTTAGGAGGGACAAAGTCATCAAACTCAGTTAATCGTTCATTGTTTTGCACTGATCGTTCAGTTAGATGTCCGAATTTGCAAATTTATGCACGTTCACATACAAAAAGTAATGGCAAAAGTAACAACAACTGCGGGGGGTCAATTTGTAACGGTGGTTTTTTCATTGGGAAAGGATACAATCCTAATTTCAATTAAAGTTTTTCGTTATGCCGCGCTCAAGCCGTGTTGTTGATTTACTTGTCTGAGAAACTGGCACACAACTTCCACCGACACGGAGTGGGATTGTAGACTAAAAAGTTAAAAAATACAAAAATAAGAAAGCAAAAAACAAGGAAATTCTAGCCGACTGAACTCATCGGACGAAAACATCTTAAAGTGTCAAGTTTAAACGCTTACCTTCTTTTGGGACTCGACGCGGACGCAAATACGATGGTAATCGCTGAGTGTATGGTCTTAGAAATAACACTTTGATTGGTCCTTCATCCTGAAATTGGGAAAATTAAAGTTTCGAAACAGAATGAAGAGGCAAAAAACTTACTTCCTGCATTTGGACGGCAACGATCAGCGCTGCGAACAATAAGCTCAAGGCAATTACTCGGCTGTTCATCTTTGAGGATATGACGGCACAATGTTTAGTATATTACCTGAAAAACAAAAATATGAAAATACTACTGCTCGCATTCAATCGCGTCAGAATGGAATGGCATAAAGAAAGTTGAAATGAGACTTTTACGTAAGCTCAGAGGACAAAAGCCATTGCATGCTCAACTTATGAAGTAATGGCCATTATGTGGCCAAAACGTCAGCGCAAGTAGCATGATATGTTTTTTCGACATCATGGGAAAAACTATAATACGCAAAGCTGCAGGTATATTGGGGTCTCATACAACGTAATTGATTTAAATACATTTTTGCCTGTACTTTTTATTGAGATAATGCGGCACTCCACCCCCTTTTTAAATGCATGCCGAATCAAATATGGTGGTCACACATGCTTAAAGCACGCCCTTTGTGGATATAGCGTAGTGCCTTTCAAATAAATTCAATGACGCAGCAGACGGCGCATTTTTTCCTACAAATTAACTAATCAAGCCTGTACACAGGATTATTTTTCAACTAAACGTAGAATCCATTAAAGGATAAGGAAAAAATATCTGCAAAATGCGTCCACCCCCGTGGTAATCCAGCTTAGATAGACTAGGAAATTTTCCACGGTGACGAATGCCATGATAATTATTGTAACAAGTTCACTCATAAGTAAGATACTGCCCCATTTTAAATGAAAATTTTAAAATTTTAACCATAAATGAATGAATAAGTAAAAACGCACTACATCAAACATTTACAATTGTTGTAAAGAAACTTTTTGATTTGGCTAATAGAAAAGTTTTAGTGACCACTTTGAATGTTCCGAAGAACAGACGGTCGCCCTTTTGATTTTAGAAACTATTAATAAATGCGAGGGCGAAATTAAGTCTATTAAAGATTACTCAGAACAACGCACTGTTTTAACTGACTGAATGAAGAAATAACGTGTCTAGAAAAACGAAAATAAATAAAAGTTCGAAAACACTATAAATAGAAAATCTTTTGATAGCAAAATTTTTTTTCACACAGTTGCTTGAAAATCAATCTTTTTTATTAACGAATACAATAAAAACTGTTACCAGGTGTAATACTAACAATCTTGCAGTGTACCAAAACACTTAGTTTGTAAGGCTCATAACTTACTAATACCAAATCAGATATTGCGCACAAAGGTTTTTTATGTAAAAAACAAAAAAATATAGTGTAAACTAATTAAAAGTGATGCCATCGAAAGATACCTTTTGAAGAGACAGCTCGTTTCGCGGGGGAGGTGGCTTTGGGGCGTCTTGACGTGATTCTGTCTCCAATGACTTGTTGGCAAAGTGGTCGATGGTATCGGCTTATCGCTTCTAGGCTTAACGATGAGTAATGCAGATGAACGCGGAAGTCGCAGTTTTGCAACTTTTTGGAAATGTCAGCATGCCATTTTAAGTTAATGCAAAAAATGATGGATGATAGAGGTGGCCAAAACTCAAAATGACATGATTTCAAAATCAAAAATCATTTTTGGAGTGTCATTCGATGCAAAAAAAACAGTAAGTTACAACATAAAATATAAATTGTGAATTTGCCGGTCGAAACTGTTGAGTTATAGCTAATAAAAAGATCACACCGCGACCATTTTACAGACTATCGCGGTCCGCCGTGGCTACATTAATGAGTGCATTTTACTACACGTTTATCTTATGACTTCTCAACTGGTAAACTTTTAATTATTTATTTATTTTATTTTCACTATTAATTAGCGTTTACTTTTTTGCTTTCGAACGAAGAGTCATTAAATGGGGCTTTGTTCGAATTTTGTTGCCACGATGCTGGTTATGCTGACGATCAGGAATATAATAAATAATGGTTTGGCAGCTCACGTCATAAGTATTAATACTTAACTCAACATGCGTGTGATTTGGCTTTTTAGCATCATTCCAAAGTTTCAGTTTACGACCTAATGTCGCAGCACCCGTGGAAAGTACTGTACGACGTGGGTTCCCAAGTCTGTGAATATCGCCCTACCCGGAGGTTTTACGGTTGCGATGGAGAAATGGGGATATATAACCTTTATCACAACACAAGAAATACACAAGAGAATGCCACACTAGGACGGGCGGAATATGTACATGTGCGTAATAAGGCAAGATGGTGAGGTTGCCTGCCACGCGTTGTTAGGTGAGATCTAATCCAATCTAGTCTGAGGATTGGGCTTCCAATCCTCTATTTATATGGGTCGTGCGTTGATCGTGGATCGATCGTGAGGAGGCGGAGAATCCCGTAGGACTTATAGATAAGGTGCGGTGTGGGAAAGCTCAAAGCTTGTGCGCGGGATGCTTGGGTAGATGCCCGCGGGTAAGATACATGTGCAAAGGCTTTATAGTTAAGAGCCTAGGGCATAATGTGAATATGGGAACATAGTGTAAAGAACGTTGCAATGCTGCGGCGTTGCGACACTCCCAACGGAGAGAAGATTTCATCTTTAGATGAGCGTGGTTGTCCGGGTGGTCGCGAACGTGACGATGAACGGTTGGACGTTTCGGTTGTCGAACTGGATTCTTCGGTGGTGAACGGTGTCGAAGTTGAAGGTTTGAAAGGTACCGCTTTCGTGGCGGATGCTGATTTGTCGGACATTTGAACATCGGATTCTGATGCGTAAACTTACGTCGAGACTGTCGTTTGCGGAATTTGTTGGATGCTTGAAGTCGACGACTGATGTAAGCTCGTAAGTGTCGCAATTGACCTGTGTTGAAGCTGCTAGATTGCCATGAAGTCGGCGTAGGATGATGATAGGAAGTTTTGGAAGGATCTGGTGGGGATGCCTTCGGTAGAAGGGCCTCCCGGCGGCGAGAAGAGGACGAAGAGGAAGGTTCTGCTTCGGACGGGACTTTATTTTTGTCATCAATGGCTTCTTTGACGATTGTAGAATTGCCTGACTTGGTGACAGAGTCGCAGAAGTTTGCGGGTTGAAGGCAGTTTGCAGGATCTAGATGCCTGCTTACTGTAGTGAACGGAGCGCTGTCGACAGTTACTTCGTTGTTAGTCGTTTCTTCGGAATTGACGACTTGTTTAGTAACACTGTCTTTAAGCGGTGTCGCCATCACGTCGTACGTTATCAGGTCGTTGCTCTGTTGTCGCAGACGTGTTACGGCGGAAGGTTTATCGTCCTTGATGTAGTTGTCGTCAGATTGGACAGGAGAATCGGCTTCTTGCCGTGTTTTGTAGTCATCGAAGGTGACGTAGTTGATAGGTGCTGGTACGGCTGTATTGTCCACTTTGAAGATGTTTGAGGCACGCTGGGGTTGATCATTTTTAGTGACAGTTGATGAGTTCACTTTGGTTGACCGTGCGGCGGAGCCAGTGGACTGATTCCGAGGACCAGCTAGTACATTGCCGAAACTGGTCTCGAAGAATGGCTTGCCAGTAGCATTGTCGAGCTGCATATGGAGCTTGCTGACTTCGGCTAACTGATCCATGCCAATGAGGATGTCCGGCGTTTCTTCGCGAATCGAAGGAAGTGCTTTGTCGTCGTTGTCTGCGCGTTTTACTTTGCCAATAAGGTTATCCACGATGTAGACTTTGAGCGGCTTCCAAGTACCATCTGCTAGTCGTAGGCGCACCGTAGTCTGCATGATTTCCAAAGACATTTCTGCTGCTTCAAAGGGCTTGATGTTAAGGGTCACTTGACACTCCGGCTTCAGTCTGAGCTGTCTGGCTAGTTTTCGATGAATGAAGCTAGCTTCGCTGCCGGTGTCGATGAAGATAATTGCTTTTCGGCTGGCTTTTGTCTCTGGATTTTGTACTTTGGTGTTGGCAGTGATTAGCAGGACGTTGCTGGCGCTAGTGGATTTGTCCGATTTTGGCTGAACGGCACATGCGACGGTTGTTGGCTTTTCCTTCTTAGGTGATTCGGGACGTTTACTCGTACCAGCGTTGCACAAGAACGAGTTGTGAAGGTTTCCACATTTGGAGCAAGTCGGGCGATCATAGCAGTGGTTGGACTGGTGATCATCTGAGAAACAGTAGAGGCATCTGCCACTTTTGATAAGAATGTCTTTGCGCTCCGAGGCGTCAGTGACCGTTCGGCAATCGTATTTTGATGGATGTTTGTCGCAGAATACACATTTGTCGTGAGATGAATGAGAAGCTGCACGATAAGCGGGCTTACTGCTACTGCATTCGTTAACATGGTTTGAGCCGACAAGACGAGCGTCATGCTGCTTTTCAATGCGAATATTCTTGTAGGCTTCGTAAGCTTTCTTCCTCAGTTCGACCATGGTATCTGGAATTCCACCCATGTAGGAGATTCGGGTGAATACTTCTTTTGGTAAACGATCCATGAAAATAGAGTAGTAAGCACAGTGGTCAATGTTCTCGCCGTGAGCTTCTAACTGGTTCAAGATTGACTGTAGTTCACCCATTGTCTCAAGTGTGTTACCATGTTGAGCTCGTGTGGGCAGCCTGTTCATGACTGAGAAGAGGTCAACGATGGCTTTTTGATTGCTCCCGTATTCGTCGTGGAGCAGTTTGATCATGCAATCGTAGTTTTGCGCGATCGGGGTGTAGAGATCGAGGGTCCGTTTGACGGATCCGGTGGTGTACTCACGTAGCAGAAGAAGTTTTTTAAGCGTCGGAATACTAGGGTCCGAATGAATCGCTTCAAACTGTTGCCAAAATGTCAGAAACCTACTCGGGGTTCCGTCGAACTTTTCGATGTCGAGTTTGATCTGCTGAGACCATTGCATGAATGAAGGGCACGCCATTTGTGGAATCATGACGGCTTGTTGCGGTGCACTTGCAAACATAGGCTGTAGAAAGCTACTTGTCGGTTGCTGTGCGATTGGTACTGTGTATGATGTACCGACGGTAGGTGAAGTTGCCGATGTTGTCGCAGAAATTTGAACATGCTGCGGCTGCTGTGGCGGAGAGAAGGTAGATTCAGTAGGCGCCAAAGCGATAGACGACGGGATTGCAGAAGACGACGCCAGGGCGTTGATAGAAGCTGAAGGTTGCTGAGCTGCATTTGACAGAATCATACTGTTCTGGAGCGCTTTCATTTGCTCTTGCAGCTGTTCAAGCAACGTTGCTTGTGAGCCTAGTTGGCTTTGCAAGTTGGCATTCGTTGTCTTTTGACTTTCAACGGTAAGTTCCAACAACTTTACTTTGAGAGCGGTGTGGATCCTTACAATTCGACGGTCGACGGATTCCGCTGAGTTTGAATCCGAACTTGTCTCCTTTTCCCAACGCTGATGGATAGGGCCTGATTTCTCGCGGGTCGACAGTGACTCCGTCGCGTTTTTCAGGGCTTCAAATCCTGTTTGTAGCGCTTTGCGAATTTTAGCCAAATCCGCCAGTAACTGCTCGCCTTCTTTAATGTCGTTGGGATTAGACGGATCGTTTTTAAGTTTCTCCAGCAGGGCTTCTGCCTTAGGTACGAACTTGGCGGCCTGCTCCTTGGATTCCTTAATTTTTTCGTCGTAGGTCATGTCGACAGAAGTTCGCTGATGAGATGAAGTAGAAATCTCGTTTAGTATACGTAATAACCGATGCGAGAAAGGTAGATGAAGCCGAAGTTAGATGATACTGAGGCTGTTGCACCTGACGGTGACGAGGAATTGCGATACCCGGAGGTTTTACACGCGATGTTGATGCAGAAGACTCGTGATACTCGGAAGGTTTACACACGAGGACGATACCACAACGTTGTGATACCCGGAGGTTTTACACACAACGTAGTTTGTGGATCTTGGAGAGAGATGGAAATGAGAGAAGCACCAAATGCCGGTGCAGAAGGCTCGTGATACTCGGAAAGTTTACACACGAGGAGATGTTGAAGGTGAAGAAAAGGTGGCCGAGGTGGATACTTAGGCCGATGCACCACAATGTCGCAGCACCCGTGGAAAGTACTGTACGACGTGGGTTCCCAAGTCTGTGAATATCGCCCTACCCGGAGGTTTTACGGTTGCGATGGAGAAATGGGGATATATAACCTTTATCACAACACAAGAAATACACAAGAGAATGCCACACTAGGACGGGCGGAATATGTACATGTGCGTAATAAGGCAAGATGGTGAGGTTGCCTGCCACGCGTTGTTAGGTGAGATCTAATCCAATCTAGTCTGAGGATTGGGCTTCCAATCCTCTATTTATATGGGTCGTGCGTTGATCGTGGATCGATCGTGAGGAGGCGGAGAATCCCGTAGGACTTATAGATAAGGTGCGGTGTGGGAAAGCTCAAAGCTTGTGCGCGGGATGCTTGGGTAGATGCCCGCGGGTAAGATACATGTGCAAAGGCTTTATAGTTAAGAGCCTAGGGCATAATGTGAATATGGGAACATAGTGTAAAGAACGTTGCAATGCTGCGGCGTTGCGACACTAAAACTGCTTTAAGATTTTGAAGATAATTTTCTGACGGTCCGCATAAGGAAAGTTGTAATTGAAAACTATGATTTTGAGCCTGTAAATGTTGAAATTAGTTAAAACAAAACAGAAAAATTAAACATGAAATTATTAAAACAAAGAATTAACTCACTTTCAAAAATGTATAAATTTCGTTAACTGAAAACACTGCAGACGGGTTATCACGTGAATAAAAAGTTAAAAAAAGACGCGACAACTTGCGTTTTTGGAACTTCAAAATTTCTGCGATCCATTTTTTAGGGAGAACAGCAAAAACTTTTAATATTTTTATGCATGGAAATGCAGTAAATATATCCGAAAAACTTAGGTGTTGATCGCGACTTAAATCGATCAAAAGCTCTTTCACACTATCAGCACCGAATAAAATAAGTCTATTATAGAATGCCTTCGACAGATAGCTGAAGTGAATGGTCAAGCTTGAAGGTAAAAGAATAATATTATTGAACAGAATATCTCCTGTATCATCTGCGTCAACTCTATACAACGTAAGAGATCCTGTAATATAATATAGATCGTCTTTGTCAAGTAAAAGAAGTTTTTTTCCTCTAAATACACATGTTTCGACTAAGGCTTGCAAGTGTCCATCGTAGTTCAATATAGTGTTCAATTTGATAATTTTTCGAGTAGTATTAAATATCGGTGGAATTAAAGGAGTTGGGTCAGCGGCTTTTCGAAGTCTATATCTTTCAACAGGCGTAGCTAGTTCTGCTAAACGGCGGCGTAGTCCGTACGGCAGTTTAGAAATAGGATACGGCATAACTTTCGAAAAAGAAGAAGGCGAACTAACAATAGAAGAAAAAGGAGCAATATTATGCACAAATATTGGTTTTGTTTGCTTATCTGACGCCTAATCGATTCCAATAGGTGAACATGTGCAGAGTGAATACAACTCAATATACCTTTTTTTTTAGCACAAACATACTGTGCATGGTCTTAAACAAAAACAATCAATATTTTTATGTTATTGACCTGTTCACAAGAAGTACAAACAGATAATATTTTGTTGTTTATTTGCTAAATAATAAAAAACGATACAATAAAAAATAAACTTCATTTATGGTAAAAAGTCTAAAATACTCAGTTGTCAGAAAGTATACTTAGTAACATCCAAAAGACAAAAACGAAGAAACAAAAACAAATAAGTGAAAAAAGCTATGATACCATTTAAAATATTGAGAGTTGGAAGCGTGTATCAAACGTTAAAGAACGATAGCAAAAATTAGGCAGTTTTGTAAAATTAATGAGTATTGACGTATTGATGCGTCTCTATCGCAGTTGCACGGCGAACAAACTTTGCAGGATACCAACCAACTCTGGAAAATTTCCAATTATTTTAGCTTTTTTTGTTAGTAAGTTACCTATGGTGGGGACCGTAAGTTTTCAACAATACCCAGCCACGTTCACCACTTTTGAGAAGTTCTACACGATCACCTTCTTCAAGAGTAATTTGGCGATCTGCTCGGGCTTGGAATGGCATGATGACAACCATCATAGCACCGTAGTCAGATGCTGTGTACAGTGGCTTTTCTGCAAAACGGAAAACGTGAAATAATTTTAAAAAAAGTATTTAAAAAATACCTTTTGGAGAAACGGCCTGCTTCGCGGGGGCGGACGGCTGCTGTGGCGGACTCTGAGGTGACGGCTTGACGTGATTCAGTCCCCACTGACTCGTTGGCGATGCGGTCGGCTTATCGCTGGTTGGCTTAACGATTAGTAGGTTGTTGCCATTAGCTGCAGATGGACGCGGAAGTGGCGTTGCTGGAGGCTGGATTTCTTGCAACTTTTCAGAGAAGTTTGTGACACGCGGTTGCTGTGGTGGAGGTAGAACAGTGTTGATTTGCGGGGGTGGTTGAGCATTTACTGGTGGCGGCGGTGGTGCTGGAGTGCTTACAGGGATGTAAGCCATAGGTGGTTGAGGGGTGGGCGCGAGCGACGGAACAAAATTATTGGGAAGTTGCCAGCCTGCATTAGGATTCACTTGCACAAATTGAGGCGGTATCGGGTACATGATTGGTTGCTGATACTGTGGAGTAAAAGCTGGTTGTTGATACCCGACGGGATAGTATTGAGGCTGTTGCTGTTGTTTCTGTTGTTGTTGTTCCAAATGTTGCTGCTGCAACTGCTGTTGAATTTCTTGCAACTGTTTTTGTTGTTGCACAAGCTGTTCATGCTGCAGCTGGAGTTCCTGATCCTGAGTCTGTCGTGGTGGTAGTTGCGGTTGAGGCTGACTCTGAATCTGCTGATTATTTGGATATGGCAGAATCGGTGTCGTGGGTCGATTTATCGGCGACTGTTCCACATTTCGATCAATAGATTTCGGTGTCGTCTGCCGGTGAATGAGTTCATAGGCTCGATTCAAAACAACGGCTTCCTCAGGACTTTCGATCTTCTTAGTTCTCGGAACGACCTTCGGTTTGTCCTCTTCCTGCGGGGGAAGATAGATGTCTTTCAAAGGATTCGGATCCTTTTTCTTCAAAATCGAACGAGTACTGTTGACTGTCCCAGTTCCATTAACAACAATAGCCCTCTGGGACAACGGCGATCCGGGCATACCCTTATCTGACGGCGTGTCGAGGAGGTTGTCGATGTTCTTCAGCTCGTTCAAATATTTTGAAATAGTTCCACCATTGTTGGACGGTGTGATAGAATTTCTGGCTGACGCGGTCGTTACACCTGATTTAGCATCACCGTTATCGACCACACCAATTTCCGATCGTACCGACGCCGGAGCGCTCGGTCTCCGAGATCCAGCTTCCGATGTGAACGGTTTTGCGTCGATGAACTCTTCCAATTCTGTCGTTACTTTCCCAGCGTATTCAGTATAGAGCGTGAGCAACTGCTTGTGTTTATCAAGGAAAAACACATATCGGGATCGCTGCAGCTTAATCGCACTCTGCTCTTCCTCAATGTAAAACGTAGATAGGTCCTTCTTTGTCTTACGCTTTTTAGAAACTTCCTTTACAAGCACTTTCTCCTCCTTGATAAAATCATTCAATTTCTTGCGATGGTTTTCCTTCTCTGTGCTCGCATTTGCGTGGATGCGCTTGACAAGATCGCCAAAGGTGTGCACCTAGAAATGAATATTGAACCAGGGCAAGGAAAATACAGGGAAGCAATTTTGATAAAAAGTCAAGAAAGATAACTCACGAGTTTGCTGTTATGCGAATCGACCTTCCTTATAAGTTTCACCAATTGTTCCAGCTCATTCGCAGTTCTTTCGGTATCTTTCTGGGTACCTTTGCCGGAAACAGCAAGCTCAGACAAACTTTGCAGGTATTCAGCAAAAGCCCTTTTTTGACCTAAAGATTTTGTTGTTTATTCACGGTATACTCAGTGCAAACACGACAAAACTGCGATGACGCAGATAACACACCTTCAAGACTTTTGTGTAAGGTAGTTCCGGTTTCGGATAAGTGCTTCAACGCTACAAGATGGTAAAATTAAAACAAAATGTTAACATCAACAAAAAAAACTAACCCGGGAGAAACGCATTCTCGAGTTGTCGATGAATCTCATAGATCCGCTGCTGCGTGGCATCCTTTCCTCGACTCATCCTCAGATCGGAACAGTCACCGCGCTCACGGATTGGTCAAGGCACGGCTCGGCGGAGTCAACAAGCCTCACAAATGTGAAAACCAACCACCAAAAAGGGGTACGTCGGGGAGAAAAATCAGTCGATCAACCAACGAATGTATTGGTGTCGGGCCAAGCTTGTCTTACCACTATCACAAAAATGGAGGTTCCAGAGAGTCGGTTCTCCCTTCGTGAGATAGAACAGGGCGTGCCACACTGTGTCCTGGACATTCCAGGCGCCTGCACCATGTCATCCGTCGTCGTTATCAGTACAAAGCCTGTGGAGAGCAATTGCATCGGGTATCGAGTTGTCTATGCCTAAACTTGTAAAGCATGAACTGGAAAAGTATAAAAAAGTAAATGACTACGTCGTTTTCATACTGTTTTTTAAGCGATGCAACAGCCAAACGTTCTGAACTACTTGAGTTTCTTATTTTTTACACATTGGTAAAAGTGTAAACAAATGCTTTCATCATTTTATTGTAAACACTGATAACACATTGGCACCTTTGACGACCCTACGTTGACGATCGTTAAACTTAATTACAAAGAAATCTCAACCTGCTAAAGAATGTTTCAAATACCGAAGTCACTGAAAGATGATAAAAATTTGCGGCTTGTTGTCTTTGATGTTTTTTGTGACTCATATTGTGTATATTGAAACCTATACCGCAGCACATTGTGAAAAGCATAAACAAAATCTATTTCTTTAAACAAGCCATACCAAAGTTTTTTTCGAACCATACTGATACATAAGGACTAGTGAAGAAGCGATGAAACACACTTTTACCATGCACAGAATGAGGACGCTGATAAAATTTTTAAATGATCAACAAAAGTCCGAAAATAAACCGATTATCTGAAGTGTCTTTTCTGTGAGACGGAAGGGAAAAGGGTTAGTCCAGAAATGACGAAAATGCTAAAGTGAGAGGGTGGGTCAAGATAATCAACGACGTCATCGAAATATACCTTATATATTCCAAGGAGGAGTTATTTAATCAAAACAACTCTTGATTAACCTTTGGCAAAATAAGTGGAAAAAAAACAAGATCACTTTGAAATCGTGTTTTTTAACCGCGGGAACTCAGGTCATTTGAAAGTAAGACCAAAATTGTGATTGAATTAACAGTCGGCAAATTGGCATCGAAAAAGTGTGATTTGCTCTTATTTTTAGATTTTTTAGTCTTAGAAAGCACGAAGATCCGATGCTGTAGACCCTCCGATATAAGTTTTTACACTTCCAGGACACATAAAATTTAAAAATACCATGATGATGATGATGATGATTTATTCTTAGAGAATTCAAAAAAATGCGGCTTAAACTGTGATTGGATTGATAGTTAGTAAGCTGCCAAATAAAAATTGGTAATTTTGTTAATTTTCGGTGTTTTTTGCCTTTATAGGTGTCACGATCTGATGCTTCGGCGCATTGAACGGGTGTATTCGAACCACCAAAACGCGTTGAATTCAGAAATGTGTATATAAATGACATGAGATCAATAGTTGGCGAGTTACCAACGAATATGTGGTAATTTCAGTGGTTTTTTGACCCGGAATGTGCAAAGATGTCAGTATATACTGCTCAAATCATTTGTTTTGACGCTTCTGAGATACGTGGAGTCGGAAAATACCACTGAAATTGCACAGGGATCAGTAGTTTGTGAGTTAGCTACTTACCAGAACGGATTATAGGTGACTTTGCCAAAATCGGGTTCTGGTAAGTGCAAAATTTTGGAGCTAGACCACTTTGAACTAGTGATTCTGAATTGCGAGAACACAAAGAATTTAAAAATGCGACTTAAATTTTGATTGGATCGGTAGTTAGTAAGTTATCAGCTAAAAAGTGGTGTTTTTGGTCAATTTTTTGTGTTTTTTGCCTTTATAGGTGTCACGATCTGATGCTTCGGCGCATTGAACGGGTGTATTCGAACCACCAAAACGCGTTGAATTCAGAAATGTGTATATAAATGACATGAGATCAATAGTTAGCGAGTTACCAGCGAATATGTAAAAATTTCAGTGGTTTATTGACCCGGAACGTGCAAAGATGTCAGTTCATATTGCTCAAATCATTTGTTTTGACGCTTCTGAGATACGTGGAGTCGGAAAATACCACTGAAATTGCACAGGGATCAGTAGTTTGTGAGTTAGCTACTTACCAGAACGGATTATAGGTGACTTTTGCCAAAATCGGGTTCTGGTAAGTGCAAAATTTTGGAGCTAGACCACTTTGAACTAGTAATTCTGAATTGCGAGAACACAAAGAATTTAAAAATGCGACTTAAATTTTGATTGGATCGGTAGTTAGTAAGTTATCAGCTAAAAAGTGGTGTCTTTGGTCAATTTTCGGTGTTTTTTGCCTTTATAGGTGTCACGATCTGATGCTTCGGCGCATTGAACGGGTGTATTCGAACCACCAAAACGCGTTGAATTCAGAAATGTGTATATAAATGACATGAGATCAATAGTTGGCGAGTTACCAACGAATATGTGGTAATTTCAGTGGTTTATTGACCCGGAACGTGCAAAGATGTCAGTATATACTGCTCAAATCATTTGTTTTGACGCTTCTGAGATACGTGGAGTCGGAAAATACCACTGAAATTGCACAGGGATCAGTAGTTTGTGAGTTAGCTACTTACCAGAACGGATTATAGGTGACTTTTGCCAAAATCGGGTTCTGGTAAGTGCAAAATTTTGGAGCTAGACCACTTTGAACTAGTGATTCTGAATTGCGAGAACACAAAGAATTTAAAAATGCGACTTAAATTTTGATTGGATCGGTAGTTAGTAAGTTATCAGCTAAAAAGTGGTGTCTTTGGTCAATTTTCGGTGTTTTTTGCCTTTATAGGTGTCACGATCTGATGCTTCGGCGCATTGAACGGGTGTATTCGAACCACCAAAACGCGTTGAATTCAGAAATGTGTATATAAATGACATGAGATCAATAGTTGGCGAGTTACCAACGAATATGTGGTAATTTCAGTGGTTTATTGACCCGGAACGTGCAAAGATGTCAGTATATACTGCTCAAATCATTTGTTTTGACGCTTCTGAGATACGTGGAGTCGGAAAATACCACTGAAATTGCACAGGGATCAGTAGTTTGTGAGTTAGCTACTTACCAGAACGGATTATAGGTGACTTTTGCCAAAATCGGGTTCTGGTAAGTGCAACATTTTGGAGCTAGACCACTTTGAACTAGTGATTCAGAATTGCGAGAACACAAAGAATTTAAAAATGCGACTTAAATTTTGATTGGATCGGTAGTTAGTAAGTTATCAGCTAAAAAGTGGTGTTTTTGGTCAATTTTTTGTGTTTTTTGCCTTTATAGGTGTCACGATCTGATGCTTCGGCGCATTGAACAGGTGTAATCGAACCACCAAAACACGTTGAACTCAGAAATGTGTATATAAATGACATGAGATCAATAGTTGGCGAGTTACCAACGAATATGTGGTAATTTCAGTGGTTTATTGACCCGGAACGTGCAAAGATGTCAGTTCATATTGCTCAAATCATTTGTTTTGACGCTTCTGAGATACGTGGAGTCGGAAAATACCACTGAAATTGCACAGGGTTCAGTAGTTTGTGAGTTAGCTATTTACCAGAACGGATTATAGGTGACTTTTGCCAAAATCGGGTTCTGGTGAGTGCAAAATTTTGGAGCTAGACCACTTTAAACTAGTGATTCTGAATCGCGAGAACACGACGAATTCAAAAATGCGACTTAAATTTTGACTGGATCGATAGTTAGTAAGTTGCCAGCTAAAAAGTGGTGTTTTTGGTCAATTTTTTGTGTTTTTTTTCGTTTATTGGCGTCAAGATCTAATACTACGGCGCATTGAACAGGTGTAAGCGAACCACCAAAACACGTTGAACTCAGAAATGTGTATATAAATGACATGAGATCAATAGTTAGCGAGTTACCAGCGAATATGTGAAAATTTCAGTGGTTTATTGACCCGGAACGTGCAAAGATGTCAGTATATACTGCTCAAATCATTTGTTTTGACGCTTCTGAGGTACGTGGAGTCGGAAAATACCACTGAAATCGCACAGGGATCAGTAGTTTGTGAGTTAGCTACTTACCAGAACGGATTATAGGTGACTTTTGCCAAAATCGGGTTCTGGTAAGTGCAACATTTTGGAGCTAGACCACTTTGAACTAGTGATTCAGAATTGCGAGAACACAAAGAATTTAAAAATGCGACTTAAATTTTGATTGGATCGGTAGTTAGTAAGTTATCAGCTAAAAAGTGGTGTTTTTGGTCAATTTTTTGTGTTTTTTGCCTTTATAGGTGTCACGATCTGATGCTTCGGCGCATTGAACGGGTGTATTCGAACCACCAAAACGCGTTGAATTCAGAAATGTGTATATAAATGACATGAGATCAATAGTTAGCGAGTTACCAGCGAATATGTGAAAATTTCAGTGGTTTATTGACCCGGAACGTGCAAAGATGTCAGTTCATATTGCTCAAATCATTTGTTTTGACGCTTCTGAGATACGTGGAGTCGGAAAATACCACTGAAATTGCACAGGGTTCAGTAGTTTGTGAGTTAGCTACTTACCAGAACGGATTATAGGTGACTTTGCCAAAATCGGGTTCTGGTAAGTGCAAAATTTTGGAGCTAGACCACTTTAAACTAGTGATTCTGAATCGCGAGAACACGACGAATTCAAAAATGCGACTTAAATTTTGACTGGATCGATAGGTAGTAAGTTGCCAGCTAAAAAGTGGTGTTTTTGGTCAATTTTTTGTGTTTTTTTTCGTTTATTGGCGTCAAGATCTAATACTACGGCGCATTGAACAGGTTTAATCGAACCACCAAAACACGTTGAACTCAGAAATGTGTATATAAATGACATGAGATCAATAGTTAGCGAGTTACCAACCAATATGTGGTAACTTCAGTGGTTTATTGACCCGGAACGTGCAAAGATGTCAATTCATATTGCTCAAATCATTTGTTTTGACGCTTCTGAGATACGTGGAGTCGGAAAATACTACTGAAATTGCACAGGGTTCAGTAGTTTGTGAGTTAGCTACTTACCAGAACGGATTATAGGTGACTTTGCCAAAATCGGGTTCTGGTAAGTGCAAAATTTTGGAGCTAGACCACTTTAAACTAGTGATTCTGAATCGCGAGAACACGACAAATTCAAAAATGCGACTTAATGTTTGACTGGATCGATAGTTAGTAAGTTGCCAGCTAAAAAGTAGAGTTTTTGGTCAATTTTTTGTGTTTTTAGCTCTTATAGGTGTCACGACCTGATGCTTCGACGCATTGAACAGGTGTATTCGAACCACCAAAACACGTTGAATTCAGAAATGTGTATATAAATGACATGAGATCAATAGTTAGCGAGTTACCAACCAATATGTGGTAATTTCAGTGGTTTATTGACCCGGAACGTGCAAAGATGTCAGTTCATATTGCTCAAATCAATTGTTTTGACGCTTCTGAGATACGTGGAGTCGGAAAATACCACTGAAATTGCACAGGGATCAGTAGTTTGTGAGTTAGCTACTTACCAGAACGGATTATAGGTGACTTTTGCCAAAATCGGGTTCTGGTAAGTGCAAAATTTTGGAGCTAGACCACTTTGAACTAGTGATTCTGAATCGCGAGAACACGACGAATTCAAAAATGCGACTTAAATTTTGATTGGATCGGTAGTTAGTAAGTTATCAGCTAAAAAGTGGTGTTTTTGGTCAATTTTCGGTGTTTTTTTCATTTCTTGGCGTCAAGATTTAGTACTGTGAGGAACGGAGTTCCTTGGTTCCCTCGCCGTGCTTCTTCCCTCGCCGTGCCCCTTCCGCGAAGGTGTCTTCGGACTCCATCGAGAAGTTGGGGTAGCCTCGACCGCCTCGGCTGTCCACAAGGTCGAGGACGTAAGCCATTAGTTCCGGCTCCGGCTCTTCCTCAGGATCAGCTTCGACGTCACTCTGATCAGGAGTGTCACCTTCACTCGGATCGGAGTCTCCGCCGTTATCGTTCTCAGGGGCTGCTTCCGCCTCCTGATTGGCAATAACCTCTGGCGGTTGCCCAAGTGTTTCCGGCACTTGCTCGGGGTTGACATTATGTCCACCATCCTCCGCCACCACTGGCGGATCCACATGATTCGCATCATGTGCCTCGTCGATCCCATCGACGACTTCCAGGTCAAGTATCTCTACTTGCTCCTCCGGGACGTCTTGCAGCCCCGCTCCCGGTTGGCCCACCGGTTCCGCGCGATTTTCGTTGTCCGCCATTCGAGGGTGATTGAGTTCCAATTTAATCGCCTCGATCTTCTGGGCAACATTCCGGAGTGCGCTGTTAGTCGAAGCCACGAGGGTGTCACACCGTTCTTTGGTGTACGCCATTGACAGCGCCACAAGCGTCTTGCTTTGCTTGTGCGTTGTGTTCCTGGCGCCTCGTTCGTTTCCAAGGATCGCATTCATCCGCTCCTCTACCTCAGTGCTGACGGTAAAGGTCCGCGCAGTTCCGAGCGACGGCACTGTCAGCCGGCCGGTTGACGAACCACTCGCTGCTACCAAAATATGTAGAGTTCACAACTCTACACAACACCGTACTGAGGCGGCGGAGGGTCTTCCACAAGTGGAATCGCCCTAAGGTGAGCTTGGTCGACCAGAGGTCAACCGAGGCGTTTACGCCGAGTCCTGGAATTGCTCCAACTGAGCTAACGCCCGTCGGATGCAATCCTAGGTATTTTTGAGCTTGCTCTGCCTAAACAAAGCGAAGGACACTAGTCCGTTTATCAACGAGGGTTTATCCGACGTTTCTGAGTTAGCCTGTCAGCTGATATCTCACGACAAACTTTGTAGTGAGAGGGGCTCCTTTTATTGTAACATGCTTACATCTATATATATGACAAAAATACTACTTTAACACAAAACAAAAGCCACACAGGGGTGGAGCCATCACGGATAAATTCAAAAATTACATTTACAGAGAGGTAAGAGAAAGATGAGACGCCAAGATAGGCCGTTGTCGATGTTGTTGCCGATGATGCTGGTCGCCGATGTTGACGTATCGGGAGCCTTCGCACTGCTCCATGGCTGGCACCGCCGCAGCCATCCGGCCACGGCGGCGATCGCGAAGCCGATTGCTGCATTCCTATGACGATTCGACAATTTCTTAGCCGTGGACTTTGGCCGGGAGCAGCAAAATGACCCATGAAGGCCTACCACCGAGGGACACGGCGAGGGAAGGGGCACGGCGAGGGAACCAAGGAACTCCGTTCCTCACAGTACTACGGCGCATTGAACAGGTGTTTTCGAACCACCGAAACACGCTGAATTCAGAAATGTGTATATAAATGACATGAGATCAATAGTTAGCGAGTTACCAGCGAATATGTGGTAATTTCAGTGGTTTATTGACCCGGAACGTGCAAAGATGTCAGTTCATATTGCTCAAATCATTTGTTTTGACGCTTCTGAGATACGTGGAGTCGGAAAATACCACTGAAATTGCACAGGGTTCAGTAGTTTGTGAGTTAGCTACTTACCAGAACGGATTATAGGTGACTTTTGCCAAAATCGGGTTCTGGTAAGTGCAAAATTTTGGAGCTAGACCACTTTGAACTAGTGATTCTGAATCGCGAGAACACGACGAATTCAAAAATGCGACTTAAATTTTGACTGGATCGATAGTTAGTAAGTTGCCAGCTAAAAAGTGGTGTTTTTGGTCAATTTTTTGTGTTTTTTTTCGTTTATTGGCGTCAAGATCTAATACTACGGCGCATTGAACAGGTGTAATCGAACCACCAAAACACGTTGAACTCAGAAATGTGTATATAAATGACATGAGATCAATAGTTAGCGAGTTACCAACCAATATGTGGTAATTTCAGTGGTTTATTGACCCGGAACGTGCAAAGATGTCAATTCATATTGCTCAAATCATTTGTTTTGACGCTTCTGAGATACGTGGAGTCGGAAAATACTACTGAAATTGCACAGGGTTCAGTAGTTTGTGAGTTAGCTACTTACCAGAACGGATTATAGGTGACTTTGCCAAAATCGGGTTCTGGTAAGTGCAAAATTTTGGAGCTAGACCACTTTAAACTAGTGATTCTGAATCGCGAGAACACGACAAATTCAAAAATGCGACTTAATGTTTGACTGGATCGATAGTTAGTAAGTTGCCAGCTAAAAAGTAGAGTTTTTGGTCAATTTTTTGTGTTTTTAGCTCTTACAGGTGTCACGACCTGATGCTTCGGCGCATTGAACAGGTGTTTTCGAACCACCAAAACACGTTGAATTCAGAAATGTGTATATAAATGACATGAGATCAATAGTTAGCGAGTTACCAACCAATATGTGGTAATTTCAGTGGTTTATTGACCCGGAACGTGCAAAGATGTCAGTTCATATTGCTCAAATCAATTGTTTTGACGCTTCTGAGATACGTGGAGTCGGAAAATACCACTGAAATTGCACAGGGATCAGTAGTTTGTGAGTTAGCTACTTACCAGAACGGATTATAGGTGACTTTTGCCAAAATCGGGTTCTGGTAAGTGCAAAATTTTGGAGCTAGACCACTTTGAACTAGTGATTCTGAATCGCGAGAACACGACGAATTCAAAAATGCAACTTAATGTTTGACTGGATCGATAGTTAGTAAGTTATCAGCTAAAAAGTGGTGTTTTTGGTCAATTTTTTGTGTTTTTTGCCTTTATAGGTGTCACGATCTGATGCTTCGGCGCATTGAACGGGTGTATTCGAACCACCAAAACACGCTGAATTCAGAAATGTGTATATAAATGACATGAGATCAATAGTTAGCGAGTTACCAGCGAATATGTGGTAATTTCAGTGGTTTATTGACCCGGAAAGTGCAAAGATGTCAGTTCATATTGCTCAAATCAATTGTTTTGACGCTTCTGAGATACGTGGAGTCGGAAAATACCACTGAAATTGCACAGGGATCAGTAGTTTGTGAGTTAGCTACTTACCAGAACGGATTATAGGTGACTTTTGCCAAAATCGGGTTCTGGTAAGTGCAAAATTTTGGAGCTAGACCACTTTGAACTAGTGATTCTGAATCGCGAGAACACGACGAATTCAAAAATGCGACTTAATGTTTGACTGGATCGATAGTTAGTAAGTTGCCAGCTAAAAAGTGGTGTTTTTGGTCAATTTTTTGTGTTTTTTTCGTTTATTGGCGTCAAGATCTAATACTACGGCGCATTGAACAGGTATAATCGAACCACCAAAACACGTTGAATTCAGAAATGTGTATATAAATGACATGAGATCAATAGTTAGCGAGTTGCCAACTAATAAATAGTAACTTCAGTGATTTCTTTCACCTGAAACATACAACGATGCTACTTCGTTTTGCTTAAACAAGGAAAAAAAATTTACATAAATTTCACAGCGATCGGTAATTTGTTATTAAACAAGTTGTTAGAACCAATTATAGGTGAGTTTTGACAAATTCAAGTTCTGGTAGATGCAAAAATAATTTTGAAATAGACCGCTTTGTGTTTCTTAACTACCAGAACAAGTTACCAAATGATAAGTATAATTTTCAGTGATTGGCTAACGTTTGTGATTCCAGTTTTTCATGTTTTGTTTTCAAGAACTTGCTCTTTGTTTAATTGTTGTCGTCATTATGCTAAATAATGATTGATTGAAAATAGTCAGTTTCAACACTGTTATGTTTTTTTAGTATTCAACGTTAAACAGAAATGTCGCCGTTTATCGGCGCAGTCACCAAATAAATGAATTATACTCGTGATTTAAAATTTTCAAATGGTATTCAGCTTCTATGTACATACAGTGTTTGAAATATATTGGGATAACAGTCTGGATGTTATAATGTCAGACGGAATTCAAATGTATTGAAAGACAGTTTTGGCTGGATTTTAAGTGATTAATGGACTAAGGATGACTATAAAGCGGTAATTTGTGTAGTTTCGTCAAGACGATGACGGTCATTAAGATAGTTTCCATAATTAGAAGCGTGATCCGACAATGAAGATTCACGACTATCTGTGCTTGTAACTTCAGAATGCAGAGAACTATTGAGGCTGCTGCTTGCAGGACCAGTTCGATCCGATGGTGTTGTAGTCCTCTTGCGCTCGGAGAACGATTTATGAGGTCCATTTGTCGGCGTTGAAGCAGGGTAATCTTCGTCGGCTGCGGACCGGATGTCTGCTATTACAGCGTCAATGAGTTGTTCGTTTGTAAGGTGTTCAACATCGGCCATGTCCATTTTTACCTGAAATGTTTGTAAACGCTAAGTATCATGATGGATGACCGGTCATTTTAAAGCGACAAACTTTAAAAGGGCATGCACCCTCGGTGATTCTGGTCGAGTGGAACTGCTTTAAAAATGGATGATACAATGCCTCTAAAACGTCGTATCTTTCTGTGGAGTCCATTTTGATCAACTTTGAGATGAGGTCAACAGCATCAGGATTGGGTTCGGGTCTCGATTCACAGTATTCAAATGGAACAATTTCGTCCCAACTCCATCCCGCGTGCTCCCCAAGGTTGTCGATGTATCTCTTTGTCCGATCACAGCAGATGAGATCTTTCAACTGCAAAAAACATATTTGAGTTGGCGGTTAAGTTTGTTTAACCAACTTTTTGACTGGGGCTGCCGATCTGAGTGACGAGGATCTTTATCTGCGCGCTCACACTTCGACCTGGAAAGACCTCCCGCCGGAGAAGCATTTCCGCCAGGATGCAGCCGACGGCCCACATATCTACAGCAGTCGAGTGTTCTGGCATGACAAATAACAGCTCTGGCGCCCTGAAACCAATCAAAGGATACCGAAACCGGTCAAATCGGAAAAGCTCACCGGTATGGGAGCGTCGCCACATGCTGTGTCATATAAAAGCAATGCTCTTCACTGTTTTCAAGACGATCATTCAAGGCCAGTTTGGCCATTCCAAAGTCGGCTATTCTCAAATGGCAATCGGAATTCACGAGTAGATTCGATGGTTTTAAATCACGGTGAGCGATACCTGCTGCGTGAAGGTACTTGAGACCGCGCAGCAATTGGTACAGGAAAAAAATGACAAGGTCATACTCCAGATAATCGTTAGTTCCGTGGATAACGTGGTGAAGACTGCCTTCCATCAAATCCATAACCATGTACACATTTATGCCGAGTGACCCGGGAATGCGAAAGATGTCACGCAAGCGAATGATGTTTTCATGGCGAATGTACCGTAAAACACGAATTTCACGCAATGTTCTCCGGGCCAATGTGGGGGTTGCTGATGCGTGGCCGATTTTCTTGATAGCTACGGGCTCCTCCGTGGATCGATCGACAGCTTCACAGACGATACCGAAAGCGCCGGCGCCAACATTACGACGAGCTTCGTACAGTTCTCTGGCGGCACCGAATTGAAAATCATGTAAAAGTTGACGACGAGCAAGGTCGTCGAGTATCCGGTTGAAGGCCGGTTTGGCCGCCTTTTCTCCTGATGAGGACCTCATACCTGCAATGCAATCGTTGGTCAATGACAAGAGCAATTCACGCAAGGATCGGGGGTAATCGCGTCAGAGTACTGCACTTATTTCAGGAGCAAGCAAATCGCGCACGACAATTCGAGGTTTTACATTTTTTTGTGTTTTACGCTAAGCCAGCATTACCCCTTGCATGTTCGCAGTGTAAAGAGAACTGCAAAAATAAAGCATGTATACGAAACCAACAATTTGACTTCTGTCTGGAGCTTGCAATGCAGAACTAACGGCGATTTACGCGCCAAAATGAATGCTATTTTTATGGGAATTGCAAAAAAGACGTCAGCTGCTACAGTTGCTGCCTGCCCCGCGCATAGCCGCAGGCAATCGTTCACACATCAGCGGAGAGGTACAAATTTGGCCGATCTGTCAGGGTACAAAAAGAGAGGAAGACGTAAAAAGTGAAAGCATTAAGCCAATTAAGAGGAATGGAGGAAGCCCTTGCATTAGAGGTCTAAAACATGCTCCTGGGCATGGTCCCATCCGAATGAAAATGAAGACAGAAAACATAATCAAGTGAGAACCAAGTCCAAAAAAAGGTTGGCAAGGGTCGTTGATCTAACGCAATTAAAAAAATGCGGGTACCATAGAAGTTTGACGGGTAAGAAAGACGACAGGTCGAGTCGATGATCCATTAGGGTGCTCAAAAAGTCGCAAAAAAAGTGTAAAAAGGAGTTTGGATAGTGACAATCAGAAAAGTATACATTCACATTCCGATATAGGAGTTAACACAACCATCACCTGCGTACATTTTTAGATGGAAATCGAACATGATTGTCAAAATCAGTCGACATCGCGCACCGAACGGATCGAAACGGACGTGGAAATTGGCCGAAATCGAGTGGCGCTCGTGCGCAATTTCTGCCCGCCACCGACGACAACGCTGGTCATATCGCAGTAGGATCAATGTTGAATGGGGATTCAAACGAGTTATTCAAATTGTGCAGATAAGATGCGGTGCGTGAGATGCTCCCAACGAAAATAACACCGATATATCATTGGTGAAATGAAGAGGAGACAAAGCATCTACCCTATAACCAAACCTTTCGCCACAAAAGATTTGTCGTCGCGGTATTTACAAAAAAATAGAAGAAAATAGCTATAACGCACCCTTTAGCCATCAAAGGTGCGACCTAAGTCTTAGTCCAATTGTGTCTTAAGGCGGCCCTGCAGTTCACAAAGTCAGATTAGTAGCAAAAAAATTGCGGTTAGGCTAAAGCTTCTGATGAAAAATGTAACGAGTCTTTGCGGCCGGATAAATGCGTTAAGCAGAAGACACATAACAAACATTGGTGTTGTAGAATTGGATTAAATCCAGGGAGTAAGCTGGAGATGAAGCTGTAGGTACGCAAGTCTCAACAATGTATGTAATAGGATAAAAAAGTGGGGAACTGGCCCCAGACGACAATCTCGCGCAGACTGATCGCAGTGAAAACCTGCCGATTAGGCTCCCATTGCAAGGTTTCCGACTGCACAAGCTGCTCCCAGACAAAGACAATTGGGTAAATTCTAACAGCTACAGCATTTCCAGACAAAATGGGGCATCGGAAGTTTGAAAGGTGGGCCATAATCCGTCTCTGCGCAGGAGCCTCCCTGAAAATGCCCACGTTACGAATAATGTGATTGCTCTTGAAACAACGATTGTAAATTTACATGCCTTTACGGGACCAGGTTCCGAAGTAGAAAGCAATCGCTAAGCATGGCTCCATTTTGTCATGTCATGGATCGTTTGATACAAACAACGCCTAGGAGTGGTTATGAGGGCAAAGTTTTCGGAGACTGGCGATGGGAACCCCCTGCAAATACTAAAACGTAAGACCAACCGTTTTCCATCCCATGAGAGAGGCGATCAAAAGACCACCCTCACTCCCCTAAGGCTATTTTGCCACATTAGCGGTCGCTGTTAAGTAGCCAGGTAGCACTTAGGCGATAAAACGGTTAGCATAGATGTGCAAGATATACATTAGCGGAAGTGGAACCGGTTCCGTTTGGCGACTGTTTCGGGGGTACTTTTTTGCAAGAGGTCCTGAAGGTTTTTTTAGCCTAAGGGAAAATAACTCAAGGCAAAACAACTTCCTTTAAGCTGTATGCGCAGGCGAGAAAGGGTAACCATTCAAAAGCAAATATGTGACACTTTGGAAAGGAAGTTATTTAATTTTTCGGACAAGATGTATCGCATACAACCCAATGCAAATAAACATTCGAATCAGCTGGTCAGATCAATCAGAAAAATAGGATATTGAGAACTTGGTAATTAAAAACAAACTTATTGTGGTTTATAATTCTGAATTTTGTATTTCATTAAGCTTTGTTATTGCTGAATCAGTCAATTACATTTTTGTACAGAGTAGCATCGATAATGCATGCCATCCGTTGCCATGGTTGCGCAAATGCCCTGAGGGTGTTTCACTAACATGTCTAGGAAAAAGTGAGCTAAAGGCAGCTACATTATAAAAACAAACTATTGTTTGCTTTTGTTATTAATAAGCGAAAATATTGAGATTTGTTTTCTTTTTCCAGTAGAGATTACGTCCGCGCGACTACTCGTTTATGTGTGAAATCTACGTCTGCTTAACGACCGATACTTCTAAAACCGTTTTGTTATTTCGTTTATTAGAAGTCCGTTTTCAATGCATATATAAATCGAAAACAAAAATAGAGTAGTAAATGAACACGTTTCGTCGTAATTGGCTCTTAATCTTAAACCAGTACCGGAGGCTTCGATAATCGGTTTTTACTTTTTGTGATTTTTTGTTAAGCAGGTTCAACCTTGTTGCGTTTCACATCGAAAGCGTTCATCTTTGTCATATTGGGAGCATCTGGATTTTCACGGTTCTCAGGCGACTTTATGCAGAACTTGTTGCCGAACTTCTCCATGATCCAGGACATGCCTTGGATGAGGGACAGGATAGAGAGACCGAGCCACATACCGATGGAACCTCCGAGGGCAGCGATGAAGGTTGCGACTGACCAGACGTATTGTTGTTCCAAGCTAAGATATTCGAAGGATCCCCAGTTGAGAACTACTGTTGTCAAGTCTGAAATTAATAGTTGTAGTGTGGCAAGTAAGCGATTTGTGCTTACCAGGTCGGACTGATCGTCCCTTCTGATCAAGACTAATTTGGTAACGGATCTGCTTACAATCGCGAAGGCACTTCTTGGAGCACTCTTCGTCGGAGAAGTTTCCTCGTTGGACACTGAAGTTATAATTGTTGCTTTATCATGTCAGAAATAAGTGTAACTTACTCAATTGTGCACTTTTCGTAATCGCAGATCGGCAAATCTTCCTCATCATCACCACGGAGATACTGCAAAGTCGGTGCCACACAGTTGCACATTTCCTTAATCATGTTCATGCGGCATCTGCTGCGACAATCGAATTCACTGTCTTCATCATCCTCAATCTCGTTACAAGCTGTACCAACATCGTCATTTTCCAACATAATGTATGTCGCGCGAACTTCAACATTGACTTCGTGGACCATACCCAAACAAAGTTCATCAGTCACACCATCCTTAACGCGACCCTTTCCTTCCATGAAACGGCCTAGTGCCGAAGGGCGACCGTGGAAATCAACGCTCATACAGTCGAAACTGTCATTAGCATTGCCACTGTGAGAGGTTTGAAGGATGAAGAACTGTCCTTGGTCGTTGATATCTTTGAAGTTATCCTCATCAAACATGGGCTGGAAGCAGAGATTCATCATAGAAATCCATGATATTTGAAGATTTGTCTTGAAAACTTGATCTTCATCGTAGGATGTTCTGGCGAAACGTTGAAGTGAGCTGAAATTAACTTTCTTTTGATACTCATTCAAGCCTGCAGACAAGTCTTACCGTCGTATAGCTTCAAAACCAGCCTTTTGAGTGAACTGTGTGAAAGTGACGTTTCTTTCCTCAATAATGTTAAGCCAAGTCTGAAAGATTAATCCCAGTCATAATGTGATTTTAAGTTTTTAAATTCTTAAATTTGCGTTAATTGGAACGGTTCCCAGTTTCCTTTTTTCATTAAAAAACTACAATAGCGCTTCTAACAGCGGTGATAAATGGTTCAGAAGACCGACCAGAAGTGAAACCTGTTCTGAAGGTCACTTTTTTCTTCTTGAACATTGACAAGATGGCTGCGTTCGTTAGTGAAAAGAAGGTACATACCTTGATCAGCTTTCGTTTTCCTGCCAAGCGTGGATTAATTCGGAATACGGTCATTGCACGGGCGGCACCATGGGGAGTAGTTTCTCTTTCTAAGGAATTCAACGTTGCTATCACTTCATAGGCTTCCATCACCATTCTGTAATCCCATTTTGCCTTGAGGAAAGATTCCGCATCAGTCATGTTAGCAAGTTCGGTTTGAATAACTTCATCCCAGGCTTCTGAGGTCTCATTGGGATCAATCTTGAAGTGACTCCATGCTTGTTTCTTTGACATACAGAAGGTAATATTTGGCATAGACATAGATTCATTGAAGATGATGTTCATTTCTGATTGTTTTGGGTCGTCATTGTATTCGATGACCTGAAAAGTTCAAAAAGTTGAACTAAATTACTAATAGTAGGGACAACTTACAAGGTCAATAACATCACGAATAGTCAAAACCGTCAACACAATGATAATAATCCAGAACCCATAGCGACGAAGTTTCTTGACCTGCTGCCAGATCTCGTCGTTCTTATGTTTGGCCATGGTTAAAGGGCTGAAAACAGTATCTTAGAACCGAAACCACTAACGCAACCGCAATAGACTAATTTTATTTCTTTATCGTTTCGCCTCCAAACTGTGAAGAACGCAACTTCGCATCACCGCCCGAGTTAAACGTAACTGTGGGGTTAACCTGCGCATCTCGTGAGGCTCTAAATTTTGCCTTTCATTTGAATCAAAGGTCCCCACCCTATTAGGCAACCGCAAACTTTGGGGGCGTTACACCTTCGAAAAAATCATTGTGTGTGAAAACAGTGGTTCAAACGGGCTCCTTAAGGTGGAACAGGCATGCCTTGACATACTTTGTCCAATTCGTTTTTCCTTCGCTGTTTCCGTTATTGTCAAGATAATGGAATCGTCCAAATAATGTCAAATTAAACGAGGGTTTCTGATTCTATCGACGTCATCAAGTCTAAACTTGGTTTTTGTCTAACACGATGTTGTTTTTTCCATTGTCATTTTTTCAATGTTTATCGTCTGTGGTGGTGAAAAAGGTGAAGTGGTGATGGTATGCGCGATGCAAGGGTCTTACGGTGACAACCTCTCAGAGGTAATGTTCCATCGCTTAGGTTGATTTACAACCCGAGGGTCGCACTGGTGGTCATAAAGGCAAAACGGATACGTGCAAGCATAATAAACACATGTCGATCTTATCAGCTGGAATAGGGCGGTCCGGATGACCGCAATGAAGATAAGTCAGACAGGTTATTGACTATTATTCACTCTGCAGACGCAAACAGGCTCACTGTCGTACAAACTGCTGTTGTAATGGCTTCCTACACTTTGCCGATCGTCGATATTAACTCTCCCGATTTTGCCAATGTTGCAACGCTCTTCAAGGAACATGGATTCGTCCGAATCGACAACGTCTTCTCCGACGACGACCTCAAAGTGATGCATGATGCCATGGACAAAATTGTCGATGGCCTCAATGTGGACGAACACCCCAAATCTGTCTTCAGCACTTATGACGAAAACAAAGTTAGACCTAATTTTAACGGTGTTGACGAACTTTTTTCAATTAATGACGCATCTTTCAGCATGCGTCTGACACTTACTTTCTCGAAAGTGCAGATAAGATTCGGTTTTTTTACGAAGAAGATGCCTTCAACGCCGAGGGTAACTTGAAAGTCGACAAGTTCCGCGCGTTGAACAAAGTTGGACATGCCCTGCATTGGCTGAATCCGGTATTCAAGCAGTATTCGTTCAGTGAAAACATCAAGGTAAACTCAAACGTTCCAAGTGTTTTTATAGACGTCATTCTTTTTTAGAAGATTGTAAGGGCTGTTGAGTTTGTCCAACCTGAGATCGTTCAGAGTATGTACATTTTCAAGGTAGTGACAGCAAAAAATGACTTTATTTCTATGCAAAATGTGAATTTTTTAGCAACCGAAAATCGGAGGTGCTGTTACGGATCACATTGATGCAACCTTTTTGACAGTAAATCCGATCGATCATCTCTTTGGAATCTGGATCGCCATCGATGAAGCCACTCAAGAAAACGGCTGCCTCTGGTTCATTCCCGGGTCGCATAAAAGTACGTTCAATCAACCATTGGCCAAGCCAATTACTTACGGCTTTGAAACTTAACTTAGGCACGTGCACGTAACTTATCTTTTTTTCAGTCGACCAAATTGATTACCGGTTTGTGCGAACACATACCAAAGACCCGAAGGACCCTCTGCTCAAGTTTAATGGTACGAAGCCAACTTACGATCAAAGTAAATTTGTACCGGTGCCAGTGCCCAAGGGCTCCCTCGTCTTGATCGACGGCCTTGTCGTTCACAAAAGCGAACCAAATACATCCGCCAAACCGCGTCACGCGTACACTTTCCATGTCGTTGATGCGCACAACACTAAGTGGGACCCTGATAATTGGTATGTAGAAAAAACAATTGCAATGCAAACCAAAGTTTTTATTACTGTTTACACAACTGATCGCTTTTAGGCTACAATCGACACCAACTTACTCCTTCCCCAACGTCTATGATAATTAATAGCGAATGTATCGAGGGCACATGTAATCATATCATGGTACTGTAATTGGCAACTTTTATTGATGACATTTGAATCTTAGATTGTATCTATAAACAGCTGTCACTTTTGCATAACACGGAAGTAATGTAGACTATTCATCTTCTTCGTTATTGTTCGTAGTGTCATCGACACCAAAGTGATTAAAGATCAGGTTGTTCAGTGCGTCTTGTGTTACAAACTGATTAAACTTTTCCAGTTTTTGTCTTTCGCTTGCTGTAAAATGGTTACAATAAAATGGTTTGTCTAATAAGTTTAAACAAACGTACGCTTTAGATTTGTTAAAAACAAATAAACGTCGTTTTTGACACAGTCGTCATATACCTGAAACAATAGAATAGATTTTCAATTAATTTCATAGAATGAAACCTTGTGAAGCGCTTCCAGTCCGGTAAAATCAATGTAACGCAAATCAGTGCAGTCAAGCACGATGGAAATGTTGGACAAAGGTGGTGAGGATGAGTGTCCATCATCTGCCTGCTTGTTGATTTTGATGAAGGCATCAAAGGAAGACACAAATGCTTTCGCGCACGCGAAGTCTAGCTGATTCGGCATTTCGTATCGGATAGCTTCACCTCCGGTGTTTAATAATTCGTTTTCCTCTATAGTTATTGAATCAGGATTAGCATTTGACCAGACGATAGATTGTTTTTCATTTCGAGTACACAGTGTTTTTCTTCTTCGAATCAAAAGCGATACTAGACAAAAAGCAATTGACCCCATCAAGCCAATAAGCGGGTTGGAAATAACTGTCGTGACACAACTAATAACAAATATTGCCTAAACCGTTCTGTTATAAAACGATATAGTTATGTGAACTCACAAAATCCCATTTAGAAACTTTCCATAATATTGGAAGTTGTCCAACTTGTTTGAACAACCCTATTAGTCCCGTCATCACAATGGAAGCAAGTACGCACTTAAAATTGACAGGGTTGAAGAGTTTTAGTTAAGTATAATAAAACTTACAACTGGCAGAGGTTCCAAAAACTTTCCTGCATAAACGATAACAACAAATATTAAACTGCTTACAACAACATTGGATAACTAAAATGTTTGTTTTATGATTTTGTTTTTGCTTGTAATTTATCATACCTGCGTTTTGACCCCTCTCATTTCATTCACCGATGATCTACTCAACGAAGCACCCGCCGGATACACTGGGAAAAAGCACCCGAGAAGATTCATTGCGCTCAGAGCAAAAAATTCCTATAACTTTGATTGATACAGCTTTTTGACGTAACAAAGAATGTGTCAATTTAAAGTACACCACAATGAATGATAGTGTTCGACAAACCTGATTAGTATCGACCGTATACTTGTGTTTCTTTGCAAATATTAAACCTGTAGAAATGACGAACATGTAACATACGATGGCAATACCCACACTGTCTAATATGAGATCAGGAATGAATGAAACGATCGGAACTGACATACTGGGCATTCTGAAAACACAGTATAACGGTGCGGCATTCAGATGGTTTGTTGTCAATTACCCTCTCGGAATGAATCCAACAATTCGAACACCGTAGTTTGTAAAGATGTCGTTATATGATGAATAGATAACCGTGAAAATAACCAATATAAGTTCAAACGGTATTGGAAAGAATTTGTTGAGTATGGGGTTTAAAACAAGCTGAGCAATCATTAGGTAAGTTATAGAAGTTACCGAAAGTCCGACTGTATGGAGGTTAGCGTTATAAATATTCTTCCAAACGTCTCTTGCTATCTAAAGTGTGTACTGTTATTGTTCAACATTGTCAAGTGTCTCACTTACGTAAAACAACATAAACAGACCCCCATGCCGAGGATACTTTACACCCAGCGCTTTGTTGATCTGTGACATTAACACATGAACGGCAGACCCAACTGTGAACCCGCTTAGCATTTGGTCAGATAGATAATCAGTAAACTTATCAAACCGGAAAAATCCCATCAGCAACTGCATTATGCCGACAACCAGGGTCAAACATTGTAAACGTTCGATCAATTCATGGTCGAATCCAAGATTGTCATCGATATTTTGACTAACGCTAACGCCATTTGTCCCATTTATACCAATATTGGCATCTATTGATTCCGTTGAATACCGAAGACATACATTGCCGACCATCATACTGACGACAGCAAAGATGCCAACACAAATGTGTTTCGAAGTTCCAAAAACTGTATAAATCAACGGTGCAAAAAATGAAGCGTACAATCCATAAACCGGTGTAACCCCGGCTAAAGTTGCGTATGCCATGCTTTGTGGAACGACCATAACACCAACTGTAAGTCCGGCAATAACATCGTGTTTGAAATTGTTAGCGAAATCATAGTCTGGAAGCCATTTCAGAATGGGTACACGTCGGAACAGCGTACTTTTTACAACTTCGGTTAACGACTTTCGAGTATTTGTCTTACGTTTTGAAACTGACGAATCAATTTTTTCCTAAACATGAAAAAAGTAATACAAACCAATCAAAAATTGCAACAAACCTCTGACATTGTACGCAACTACAATAGAGAGCTGCGTCTTTCAACTTTTCTTTGACACACCGATAATTAATATTCATAGTTTATAGGCACGTTTGTCTAAAACGGAAACCAGATTTTTGTCTTGTCCCTCCCGCGTAAAATCATTAACGATAAGAGTTTGCGAAACGATTAAGTGATGAATAGTTCAACGGGTCATTAATATTATTGCGTCTACAACTTTGAAGATCAATGAACGTTCATTATAATCACTGATTTTTGAACATAGTCGAGCTAACAAGACTGACCAAGTGGTTATTACATTCAAAACGGCTTGTTTAGGATAGCCAAAAGCAAACATTTTGAGTCAGTCACAGCGGTGTGGTCACTCTGTTGTGAGCGCGAGCAGCAGCGAGGGGCGAATCGATACGCCACACTCTGGTGTCGCACGCTTTTCGCACTTTATTCGCATAGAATGAGTGCTGTTCGTTGGTGGTCTTATGAAAACACGCATTTTTAACAAAAAAGTGGTTACACGCAACATTTAATTACACCAAAATTATCTAAAAAATCCCAAAAAAACTAGTGAACAACATGTTTATTAACAATTCATTGCATCTGACCAATAGTCATTAAAATTTGGCAAGAACACTTTTGCAATTACTACAGATTCATTCATCATGTGCTGACAATCCTAAAAGTTTACTTTACAACGTTTAATATAGTAATATTAAACAATACCTTAACATCCAACAATAAACATAACAGGTTTCCCATTCGCGCACCAGCTAACTCAATACCATAAACATGAATCAAATGATGATTTAAATCTGCAAACAGGTCGTTTTGACGTTTCTTTGTTTCATCGTTGCTAAGGTTTAATGTTTCAACTATAAAAAGTAAATTAATAGCCGTAACAAATAGAGTTTCACCCACGTGTTCGAAAGAACAGTGTTCCGACGACGGCAGAAAATTCAATTTCAGTTATGTCAAACTCGCGCATTTTTTCTGATATTGCCATAAAGCGAGTAATAAAGGGCAGAAACAAGCTAAAATGCCTGTTTTAAAGATACACAATAAAAATAATTGAAAATAAAACGTACTTGTATGCTTTGTCTCCCATATCTTTATCAATGAAGAAGTTTCCCAAATCATTTACATCAATGTAGTAACCATAGCGGAAGAATATTTTCCCCTCATTAGGTTTAAATGATTTAAATGTTTGAAAAGCTTGATACAGTATTTGATATTCGTGGAAGAAAGCTTTCAATGTGTCGATCTAAAAGTTGTTTATGTTGATGGGTTTGTTGGCTAAGGTCAAATTTACCTTTTGAAGTTGACTGCATTCTCCGACAGTTTTGAAAAACTCTGTCAGCATAGAATAACTAAGAGTTACATTGGACTTTAGAAATTGTCTGTAAGCGACTTCATCCAGTGGAGTGAACTAAAGGTTTTGCTGTTTCGTTAATCAACCAAATGAACTCTTACTTTGATGTCACGGAAAATGTGTTCTGGGTGTTCAACGGTAAACAGTGATTTGTCTGATGTTAGGTAGTTGTGGACTGTTTGGACAAAGTCGTACAGACAACGGCATTCTCGGAGTTTTAGGATTCCGTTGTTCTAAAATTTAGATTACTCATTGTTAAAACTGTCTAATTAGCAAAACTTTGAGTTTTACCGGACTGTTAAGCGTCGGAGTAGACGAAGTCGATGGCTGTGTAATGCTATCAGCACTCGACGGTCCATCTTCATTAAAATGAATAATTCCATGTCGATTGTCTGGTTTCATCCCAGCTTCAAAACACTTCTTAAACCGACAAGCTCGGCACGCATTTCGTAGCCCTGTAAACAAACATTTTAGGTAAGTTTAAGCTCCTTTTGAAATAAAACCTTTTTTGATCATGCAGTTTCCATCTAATCTGCACACATACGACTTCCGTTCAGCGACTGTTCTACGAAAAAACGAGGAACACGCGCGACATGCATTAATGCCAAAATGTATTCCATGGCCTTGTTGTCCACAGACACCACATAAATGGGCTTCCATTGCAACGGATTCGGTACAAAAGGTGAGCAAATGTATACCTAACTGAAAAAAGAGCTTTTTCGGAATAAGGTGTAGTCAGACAGTTGCGTTTGTTTGTATGCTGCTTCTGCCGTCAGATAAAGAAGCGACCACGTCGTCTTTGTGTCCGCGTGACAAACTTAACGCGCACAAAACAGACACAACGTATGGATGTAGATTGTAGGGGAGTGAATAAGTGAAATGGATCAATTTTACCTGTTTTTATACACTACAACAGGAAGACGGGTCATATAATGTCATAAAAGGAAAAACATATTCAATCAATGGCAGTGCACCGACCGGTGTGCATGTCGCGGGGGACTAATCTAATGTACCAAGTGTGTCCGCAAGTAAGTAATGAAAATCAAAAATGTTTTCCCCTTCCATGTATTTACAACAAAAAACCCTATTTACACGCACCCTACGTCATAACGGTTAAAGAAAAGTCAAAATTCAAAGCGCACACCTGGTTCACAAATGGTGATCGCACATATTTTGCTCGAAGTACACCCTTTTCACGGGTTAATGACACGCTCGCCTCGCAACAAAGTTTGGAGATTGTATGTTGTAGTTTCGGCGAGCACAACGTGTCCTTTGAATTCCACGTGTGCGCTGACGAGAAAAGAACACTACAAATTTTGATGTGCTCACAAAGTTGTGACAACTATTTTGTTTTTTACATGCACACTTTAATATTTAGTTTATTTCCCGCTCCTGAATAATAAATAATATACATTAACACACCCTAAGCAGTGAATAACAGCCTTCGGGTAGAATAATATTGCTGGCAAATCTGCATGTAATCCTTGACGTTGTCGCATTTAAGGTCGGGATAGTAGTTTTCAATGAAATGGCAGTGTGTCTCGGCATATTTATAAGTGTTGTGGAAACCGTATTGTCTGGCGAAGTTTCGGATGTTATAGCAATGTTGTTCGGTGATTAGTTGTGAAGCAGGGGTCTGAAAATTATCAATTTGTTTGAATTTTTGTACTCATTTTTTAAATTACCGTAGCCTCAAGACCCGTAGTACGCTCAATCTTTGACTTGTTGAGCCGGTTCAAATGCCTTCGCTCCACAGCAAACTGTCGTCGCAGATCGGCTACGCGTTGTTTTTCTTGGTCAGCGGCGTCCGCGGTGGCGTCAACAATCTGTGTTTCACTCACCTCGGCGGGTGCACTCGTCTGCGTGTTCTGCAAAATGGATTTATAACTGAAAGTCATAAACTATGCAAAAATGCACTCACATTGACCTGAATCTTTATTTGCTTATGGGGTGCATATACATGCGCAGGTTCTGAAGTCGTCGTTGTGACCTCAATCGGTGCGCTTGTCGTCGTCGTCTCAGCTTGCGTGTTAGCATTATGAATCTTGTAGTACTCTTCAAGTTCGGCAAGTGAGTACTGGTTTTTCATGGGGAGAACTGGTGGAGCGGTTTCAGCTGAAGGTTGGGGTTTCACGATCTGAACCGGTGCGTTGACGGCAGCCAGAGCATGTTGCTGCTGTTCGCTGATGACGGCTTGTTGGGGTAGTTGATAGGGCTGCTGGATGTTATTAGTTTGTTGTTGGATAATTTGCTGTGAAGATTCTGACGGAACTTGAACCTTTCCATAGTAGGACTGGTTGGGGTCAGTCGGCAAAGCAGCTGGAGGCTCAGTCATCACAAACGCAGGGGCGGGTTGAGCTCCGGGTTGAGGTTGAGGCTGAACGGCAGCCATGGCTTGCTGTAGTTCAAGTTGTTGGCGGCTAAGTTGTTGGCGAAGCACACGATTTTGGATTTCCATGAGAATGCTTTCTTGTTCTGCGGTAAGCGCAGGGTAGATAGGTTGTTGTTGCTGTACCTGCTGGGGTTGGGGTTGGGAAGACATCAAAGCCGGAAGTGCGGGTTGATTCCGAACCGGCACTGGAGGAAGAGTAGGAGGGGGAGCAGGGGCAGCTTGTCGTTTCAATTCTTCAGCTTTAGCGGCAGCAGCGAGCACACCAGCATTAACATTTCCGTCATCATCGACAAGTTTGTAACGTTTGCCGTTGAGGATGATTTCCTGGCCCGCATAAAGGGGACTCGATCCAGACGGACCAGATGGACTCTCATCGGGTTTTTGAATTTTTGGCGATTCAGATTCCTGAACAAAAGCTGAGGCCGGTGAAGGTTGTTCTTGTTTAGGTGACAACACTGGAGCGGCTTGTGTTGTCGCAGCAGTCGTAACAGGCGCTTCCGTGGCCGGCGACGTAAACAAATCGGGATTAATCTGGCCAAAGCCTTCCAGTTCCGTCGGTGCACCAACGGGCATACCAGCTTTGTAGTTAGCTTTAGCAACAATCTTGGAAAGTCTTAAGACCTCAGCCATGGGCATACGTACTGATGGTTTGCCCTCCGTATTCGGCACAATCAATTCCCAATGGTCGTTCCTATAACACAACTCAGTAAAAGCAGACCTTCAACACTAAAAAATAACATACTTAGGATTTTCATAAGTCCTATAAGTAAAATATGGCTTGTTGATGTGACTTTCATTGAAAGTAAATTTCGGAATGTTGTCTAGTGTTGCGTTATCTGCCATAGCCAAAATAGTAGAAACGGTAGAAGCGGACACAGTGGTCGTTTGAATTGGTTCAGGAGTTGCGCTTTGCAGCTAAAAATATCGTTAAATTAATGTGCACATAAAGTAAAGCTATAAACAGAACTTTTAACAACTCTAATTAGCACAAGAAAGAAAAGCGTAAATTTAAAACTTTAAATGACAGTTGTAAAAAGTGTATTAAACTAACTTCAGTCGGCGGTGTAACCGGCATTCCCATATTGTCACCGTTTCCTTGCAGGTTGAATGAAAAGCCGTTACTGAAAATAAAAACAATTTAAACCTATAGAAGTTTCAATTGAGTTTATTTACCCGAACAAACCGCCAGCAGCATCGGGAGTAGCTCCACTGTCGCTGCTTCCAAATCCGCTTGATCCACTTCCACTTCCGCTGGAGCTTGAATGGTCATACTCGCTGGAACGAGAATCGGAGTACTGATTACGTTCTGGTTCAATGTATTGACCCTCTCTGGCCATCTTGTAGAGAATTTCAGTCGGAAGTCTGAGAAGGCGTTCAACATCCTTTTCGGTAGGTGTGGCAAAGATTCGGGCAAGAGGGGCTAGGATGGCTAAAAAAAACATGATAAGTAAGGGTATCAACAAGATTTGAATTTACGTTGCGGTTGCTGAACAGCTTGCTGAGGAACAGGGCCATATCGACCAGCTTGACCGTAATTGGCCTGAGGTCCATAGACAACTTGGCCTTGTCGTTGGATAGGCTGTTGCAGTTGTTGCTGCTGTTGCTGCATTTGCATCAGTCGATACTGAGCCTGAATTTGCTGCCACCTCTGCATTTGTTCTTGTGGCGACATTTGTTGGGCATTTACTGAGCGCTGTTGAGCAGATTGTTGTCTGAGCATCTGGATCTGGTCGTAGGTGAGTGGAGGGATTTGCTGAGGTGGTGGATTCGTTGGAACGTATTGTCTAACTGGAGGCACTTGAGTTGTCGATAAGATAATTTTAGAAACTTCATTGAATCCAGGTAGAGGTGGCGCATTTCGAATGATATCGAAAGTATCCTAAATATTTATAATTGATAACAATAATAATAATAAATGATATTACCTTCATAATTTGCCGAACATTAAGTATACTACCATCTTCTTGAGCTATGGCACTCCCAAAAATAAGGACAAGCAAGATTGCCGTCCGCATTTTGAATTTTCCTGAAACCGTCAAGGTCTTTAATCCGACAAAAGAATTCGCTTTTCACGAAAAACACGCAGTAAGTGAAGGGATAAAGAAAGTCTCCAAAACGGCTTTGCGCGATCCATGCCGCGCGAAACGTCTCACACTCCGAATCTTGCGTGCATGTCATGGACCTTCTTCGTAAACTAAACAATCGGGTCATCGCTCACAGAAATGAAATTTTCATAGAACTCCGTGGATCCGTGGATTGCTTTCACGAGACGAGCAGCCTCCTGACTGGAAGGTGGTGTCAAAGCGGACTTCAGGTGAGAGTTGATCAGACCGCCCCGACTCACTCACTGAATCCCATTCTCTCGCGGTGTATCTTCCTTTATTATTCTGAAAGAGAAATTACAGACTGACCTATAAAAGGATAGGTTCAGCAGGAGAGAAAGTAACGACCTTTTTTCTGGAATCTAGTCGGAGTTGAAAGCGTCTACAGAGATTGTACGCGCAACATGCATCCGAGATAAACTGGGTCTTATTTATTGTCATTCTTGTTCATCAATGAAACGCACAAAAACATGAAAATTGAGGTTGTCCGTGTACCTTTTGCGATTGTTATACGGCGTAATAAATTAATTTAAAGCATAATTAGGGAAATTAACCAACAAGGGCAATGGCATTGCAGAAGAAATCGCCATTGGAGTGGCCACAGTAGCCTTCACCGTTGGCTACGAATTGCATTTGTGGGAGTTGGGATGAGGGTTGACAAGCAACGTAGAATTTGTTGTCGTATTTTTTGTACAAGGCGCCCTGGATGGCGTATTTGGTGGTTTCAATGTCTTTGCCCATGTTCTGGAAGTTTACGCATTATCAAAAAAGTTACAAAAAGTGATAACATACCTGTTCCATGGTGACGCGCCACTCATTTTGAGGACATAGGACATGCTGTTCGGTGCGGATTTGAGGCTCAATGATCTAAAATCACCTTTTTAACAACTTAAAACCTATTAAAATGCTTACCTCACGCTTCTTACGCCCACATCCCGAGCTACAACCCCCGCCGCATCCACCACCGCCACCTCCACATCCGCCGCCGCCAAGTCCGAAGCCACAGCAAAGTGTTTCCAAAACCAGCATTGTCACAATGAGAGTGAAAACAACATATCGCGCCATCTTAGTCAGATTCTCAACCGCCTGCCGGATTCACAGTGGAACAATCTGACCCCACCAATGTCTGAGCCGACTTATATACCCTCACAAAGCCTTAATTATTTCCCTCCGAGGCGTGTTTCTTTCAGTTTTTTCGCTTTTCATCTTTGTCTGAACTATATCCGTATTGTCATCGTAGAACTGTAGAATTGTGCCTCACATTCATATCCACTGACCCTTATGGGGCTGCATTGTGAATGAAAAATGAATTTCGGACGAGTTTAGTGAAAACCTGAGGTTACAATCATCTGCTTGATGGATTCCTTCTCCGGAAATGAGACAATGAAGATGTATCCATTCACGGAGACCGTAAAATGAGGACATATCTATACCGGGCTGACAATTATAACATCGGGTTCAATTGTTCTTTCGTACCTGTTTGTCTTACGGACGTTCGCCACAATTGACAATCGACTAGGGTCAAACATTGGGGCGATACTAATGTAATATTTTTATAACAGCGCACTAGACGAACCATGATCAAAAACAGTTTCTTGATCGTAATCATCAATCGCAGCGTGATTGCGGTGCGTGTTACACGACAGAGGCAGGTCGAAAGTCAGCAAAGTTGATCTCTTCACCTAATTTGGGAGGTAATATTGGTAGGTACCCATTTGCAGGTAGTGAACAATTGCTTGATCGGTCTCGGTTGTTTGCAATTTGACGTTGTGATTCTTGCAAAATGAATATTTCTGCATTAATTAATGAAGAGCTTTTCAACCCATTGGTGGAGTATCCTCATGAACAGCGGAAAGTTCCAGGGCCTCATGCTCCTGGTCGGATTGTCCCTCTGGATATTCATGGTAAGAAGCTTGCTGTTAAGAATGCTTTGCGGTACATTCCACCGGAGCTTCATGGAGTTTTGGCGAGAGAGTTTTTTGATGAGTTGGAGAAGTATGGACATATTTATGCTTTTCGGTTTATGCCCAAGTTTAGTCTTCATGTAAGTTTTGACTTTCCTTAATTTTTAAACAGTAGAAAATAATGTAGGCCATCCCAATCACCGAAATCCCAGCCAAATCCCCCCAAGCCGCCGCCATCATCCTCATGATTCTGAACAACCTCGACCCCCTCGTTGCCCAATTCCCTCAGGAACTCGTAACCTATGGCGGTAACGGTCAAGTATTCAGTAACTGGATCCAATTCCGCTTGACCATCAAATATCTCGCCCAAATGACGGAAGAGCAAACTCTTTCCCTGTATTCCGGACACCCCATGGGCCTCTTCCCATCCCACAAGCATGCCCCACGAGTTGTCATCACCAACGGTATGATGATTCCCAACTACTCCACAAAGGATCAATACGACAAATTCTTTGCACTCGGTGTCACCCAGTATGGTCAAATGACCGCAGGCAGTTATTGTTACATCGGCCCTCAGGGCATTGTGCATGGAACGACTGTAAGCAAATCAATCAATCACTGACATTTGATCCAATCACAATAACTTCCAGATCACAGTGATGAATGCCGGTCGTAAATATCTGAACACAGATAATCTCGGCGGTAAAGTGTTTGTTACATCAGGTTTGGGAGGAATGAGCGGCGCGCAAGCCAAAGCCGCTGTTATCTCCGGTTGTGTCGGTGTCATCGCTGAGGTGAGAAAGAAAGAAAAAAATTGACCAAACAAAGGATGATACGTATCTGTCTTTACGTAATGCAAAATCGATTCAGATCTGCGAAAGTGCGCTCATCAAGCGACACAAGCAAGGCTGGCTCGACGTGTATTCCTCGAATTTGTCGGAAGTAATTGCATACATCAGGGAGTATCGGAAAAGCAAGAAAGCCGTAAGCATTGGATATCTTGGAAATGTCGTTGAACTTTGGGAACGATTGGCGGAAGAAGATGAACTGCTCGTTGAATTGGGATCTGATCAAACGTCGTTGCATAATCCGTTTAATGGGGGTTATTATCCAATTGGGCTCAGTTTTGATGAGGCTAATGAGCTCATGGTTAAAGATCCGAAAGCGTTTGAGGTTAAAGTCAAAGACAGGTCAGTAAAACTTGTTTGTTGTTGCTTTTGGTGCTAACTTTTACTCTGGTTTACAGTCTGAAACGTCAATTAGCCGCCATCGACAAGCTAGCCCAACGCGGCATGTACTTCTGGGACTACGGCAACGCTTTCCTCGTCGAATGCCAACGTGCCGGTGCCGACGTCCTAGCAAAAGACGCCAGAGACAGCAAATCCTTCAAATACCCATCCTACATGCAGGATATTATGGGCGACATTTTCTCCCTCGGATTTGGGCCCTTCCGTTGGGTCTGTACTTCCGGGTTGGACGAAGATTTGCGTTTGACCGATAAACTCGCAGCGGAAGTCATAAACAAGCTCAGTTTACAAAGTGACGGTGAGCTTAACTACAACATGACTCGTAAAAAACGAACTTTTTTTAGTAAGCAGCGCCACCCGTCAACAATACGAGGACAACCGCCACTGGATTGAATCCGCTGAGGAACATCAACTCGTAGTCGGAAGTAAGGCACGTATTCTCTATTCCGATCAACAGGGCCGTATTGCCATTTCGCTGGCTTTTAACGAAGCCGTTCGGGATGGTCGTTTGAAGGGTCCCGTCGTAATTAGTCGCGACCATCACGATGTCAGTGGTACTGACAGTCCCTTCCGCGAAACATCAAACATCACTGATGGCTCAGCCTACACTGCTGACATGGCCATCCAAAATGTGATTGGTGATGGATTTCGGGGAGCCACATGGATCAGCATTCACAATGGCGGAGGCGTAGGCTGGGGTGACGTAATCAACGGCGGATTTGGAATGCTACTCGATGGTTCGACTGATGCGGACTGGAGGGCTGAGCTGATGCTTAACTGGGATGTCGCCAATGGAGTCGCACGTCGTAGCTGGAGCGGAAATGATAAAGGCTTTGAAACTATCCAACGGACAATGCAAAAGGTTCCGGGATTACTGGTCACATTGCCCAACAAAATCGATGATGAGGCTCTTGATAAGCTTCTTAACTAACACACCAATAACACAAGTTTCAGTTCTGATGAGTGTTAACAAACAAATTAAAGTTTACTAGTGTTCATATAAACGCATATACAGTAAGATAAATTTGCAACATTTATTATTTTCGATGACAGGAATGCAGGAAGGTAATCCAGATCGATTTATGTCCTTTGAATTTGGCCCAGGAGTTCACTGTTACGGTTATGCCAGTTGCTGATAACGCTTTGAACTACAGGGTTGACGGCGTTTTCTAGTACTGATTTACCGCCGGCTGAAAGGAATCCTGTGAATAGACATAGTTTCAAATTTCGTAAACTCACGTTTGTCAGTTGAGCCAGTAACTTGTCCAACAGTGACACCATCATCACCCAAATCGATCTTTCCCTTTACTTTGATCAACTTCTGAGGCGCTTCCGTTGCCGCAGTTCCGCTATCTGCCAGTGTACCATTCAAACTTTCCTTAGATTCCTCCGAGCTTGATGTTTTCGGTTTTTCACCACTGTCATCCGACTTTTCGATCTCTTTCGTCTTATTCTTTTTCAAGTTCTTCAGCTTACCCGGCAAAACAGTGTTCAATGTGTCGAGTTTCTTCTTTTTGATCTGGTTCGGGAGACCGGTTGGAATAATTGCGGATGCATTACCCGTCGAATTGGTCAGAATCGCAATGGGCACGCTAAACATGGGGTCAACAAGTTCAGCGCTCTGGTTTTCACTTAAGCGGATCAGACTGTCATTATCGAGGGTGTCATTGTGGATGTACGGTAAAACTGCCAGATCGCTGAATGAATCGTTTTCGGGTAGGTTGAAGGGCATGACAGCGGGACGCAGGAAACTTGAAGGAATAGGATCGCTTAAGAGTGATAGATCTTCAGAAGAAGTGTTTATCAAGTCTGCTTTTCCGGGTTTGATGAAAGGCATGACTGCCGGGCGCATAAGACCACCAGATGATAGATTAGTATCGTTTGAAGCCAAATCATCGGTTTCATTAGCGACGCCAGTCTTGACAAACGGCATTACTGCTGGGCGCATGATTCCAGAAGAGCGGCCGGTATCATTTGCCGGCAAATCGTTGATAGTCTGATTTTCCAAATCTGTTGTCACTGGGTCAATGAACGGCATGACAGCCGGGCGCAATTTTCCGGCGGCGGTTGGAATATCCGATGAATTAATCCAGGCAGCAATATTGGCATCTTTTGAATGATCGATCAACTCATCAGCAGAACTGTTGCTATCAGCTGCCCACCATGGATCACTCGCACTGGCTTCGACTAAAGCCACCGGCTTACCTTGACGCAACACATGGACAACTTCGTCGCTGTTGGAACCAGACGAATCGCTGTCGGTTTCGTTATCACCGCTAACAGTCGTAGAACCACTCGGAGTAGTGCCATAATTGAATCCAGAAACACCAGAAACATAATCGAAAAATCCAGTAGGAAGACTGTAATCATCATACACTGGAAGCACACTGGAGCCTGTCGTATCATAGAAATATTCAATTACACCAGTAGCCCCTGAGAAATAATCATAAAAATGTCCTGTGAAAGCAGAATAATCAGCAATGGGATCTTGGGTTGATGATGACGATTCAGTTTCGTTATCCGAAGTCGTCTTATTGACTGCAACTGTGGGCGTTGGGGTAGGTGTCGCGACAGTCTCATTTTCCTGCTTCGCCTTATTAACTACAACGGTAAAACTTTGCATTTAAGAAAACATAATGAAAAATTAAAATTACCTGGTACGGCACTAGCAGAATGTGCCAGCACCGCCAAGACGCATAGACAAATAATGTCGCGCATCTTTGCTGTTTTTTGATTGTATGGCAGCTGGTTGATGTGCTACCAACAAATTTTAACCACCTGTAGTGTTTGTTGGTGGGGGCGGAAAAATTGATCCAACAAAAGCGGTATCGTATTTGGTTAATCCGCTCAGCCCTATCGGATTAATATAGTTTTTCGATATTTCATCGCCAATTAGTGATCAATTTGTGCTTTTTGCCCATTGAAGAGTTCAACACCAAATGTTTGGAAGTTATTTTTCAAAATGTTGAAGACAATGGTTCAATTTTTTACAACCTGGCATGAAGAGGTTATTAATTGTAATATAATCCGTGAGTGTAATCATACTTTTGATTTTATAATGGATTAAGGTTTTTATTCGTTGATTACACCCCATCCGTAATTCTGTTCAAATTTCTTAGGCAAAGTTTATTATTATAGCTGACGTAAGGCAACGTTTTCAGGCAGTAAGAGATCGACATTTAATTTGGAGAGGTTACAAGAAACACAACAAACTAGAACCGGACTGAAAACAAAACAGTTGTTTCAACAGATTAACTCAAACTGTAAAAAACAGTAACATAATTATAGACATTTCATGTCGACTAGATAGGAAAAAGTACAGTTTCAACGTGTGTTTTTAAAAACTGATGAATAAAGAATATATTATATAGGACATGAGCAGGAGTAACCGTTTGAAATGTTGTATAACATTAAAACCGTTTTCAAACCGGTTGACTTCTAACTGTTGTTAACGGAGTGCCGGAGTCGTCTTTTGAAGTCGACGGTTTTTCGGTTAAAGTACCATTTCCTTCTTCACCTTTAACAAACTCAATCATCGAAAAAGTCTGCAACGCGCAGCTCAGGATGAATGCCACAAAGCTTGTCAGGAAAACATAGAAGGTAGAACCGTATAAATTCTGAAATCAAAAACTTAAAAATTTGAGAATGGGATATTTAAACATACGTGGTTGACTTCTTCCTCTTCAGAAAGATCAACTGCAATAACTCCTAACACGATCTTAATAATGCCAACAAACAGGAAACCCATAATCACCGAAATGACAATAAGGCCAAGGCAAAATTTGGCGCCAAAGTTACATCTATTTCCTTGAACGGGTTTTGCGTAAATTTGGGGAACTAAAATGATATGACTATTTTTTTCAACATTTCATAATGCCTTACGAAAACTCTTTGTCGTGCAACACGTCGCAAAACTGCCAAGAAAATCCGCAATGCTTAGTAAAAGTAATATGTAAAACATTACTGCAGCGCGCGGTATGCCTAAAAAATTGATTAAATTTGTAAAAAGGTAAATAAAAACATACTGTCCGAAGGCTGAATTATGACATCTTTGTAGGTTTCGAAAGTTTCGTAAAATTCCACTTTTTCAGAGTCCCCACTGCCCGATTCGATACATTTCAACAGAGTTCCGTTGTCTTTTCGATAACCACAATCTTTGTTAAATATGTCACGCTAAAACAGTTAAACTTAAAACGAAATGTGTGAAAAATCGATACTTACACTCAAAAAATACTCATCATTAAAGTTATTGTTGATTATCCATTGACGTGAACGCCAAGCCCAGAGCAGAAGAAAGAAACTTGCAATTTTTAGAAATATACAAAATGCTTGGGTAAAAATTGCCACAGAATATAGCATTCTTTTCTCTGCCATGGCTAGATTGCCTAAAAGAATCGTTTAATGAGGAAATCATTTCAACAAAATTGAAAGCATTTGTTGGTATAATGGGACAGCATGTACAAGAGCACGAAATGGGGAACGACTCGAGCAAGGCCCTAAAAAGAGTAATAAACAAAAGAAGCAAGCTTGAACAGCGTGAAGGGTGAACGACTTTAAGCCGAAACTTAAAGAATCGATCAACGCTATCGTTAAGAGCGGAAGGGAAAGCAAAGCTTGTGTTCAGAAAAGTTGCGCAGCTGTGAGCAAGAACGCGAATTGTAATTAAAGGTTGCAAACTGCACTAAAGTTACGAGACTGCTGATAGCATCTGCGCAAATGTGTCCGTGTGGACCCATCCTCAAGTAGAGGTCGGTGACGTAACTAACGCATCCTTCCGATGCTGAACCAACTCGACGCCAACGTGCTCGGCCAGCGAATAACGATCGCAATTCGCCTCGGCCTCAGGGGCCCCCGCAGTGACTTCGACAAGGAAAAAAAAGTTGTGTATTTGGTTGACATTGAGCGGTCGAACCACTTACGTCTTTGTTTAATAAATTTTTCACGGATGACTCGATTATTTACAGACACTACTGTGTCTAAATTTATTGCGAAACTATGGAGTGGAGTAACGGTTGACGCAAACTGACTCGGATTTTGTTTGGTGGCGTCACATTCGGCAATTACAGAACTGGAGGGTGTTTTCATTACCTGACACGATGGAAAGAAAAGCGCTATGGTAACCACCCGTGAAAGGGAAAAAAGCCCATGTACTTTGACAGCTACAGCGGACAAATGGCATATGAAAAGCCGTGTTGAAGCAAGGGGTCGCTGAATCAATTCAACAAGGACCACACTTTCACCCCAGAGCCCAAACAAAACTATTAAGTACTGTGAGAAAATTACAGCGATGAAGACGCTGCAAAGTTACAAAATCAGAACAAAACAAAGCAACACTGTTCAATGAAAAAACACGCCCAATTCATGAGCAATGAGCAAACTTGATTTACAGACTTTTGCATGAGTCATTAGGACCGACTGACAGATTGTGAACATCGATAAGCTATTGTTGAGTGAGAGTGCCATGGGGGTTGACGCCAACAAGCTTCGAGAGTGGCACTGCTTGAGTGGCGTCGAACGACGGCAATACTCGCAAGTGAAGCGCTTTGTAACACAGTGCGCGTGGGTCTTGTTCAACAAGAAGGCGCTAAGGACATTTTTATCCTTGCCTCTGGACAAAGGCTTTCGGACAGCCTTAAGACTTGCCACAGATGCGTCTCCGAAAAGCTGTGCGCGCATCCGACGTCCACCGGCGAACAACGAAGAATCGAATGATTGCAAGTTTTCATGCGTGATCGAAATCGAAAAGACGGAAAACGCATTGAGTGAATTGGGGGCAATTCGGAAACACATTCTCACGATGACGAAGGTGCGGAAGTGCCTTTGAATGTATTATGAGATGGCAAAGTAAAAGTCGCGCACTTATTGCGAACGGAAAACAGTTTTATTTCTTGTCGTACGGACCTTCTTTTATAAGGTATACATTCAACATTGCCACATATGCATTGCATCCTAATAAGGGAAAAAATTGAATTAAAAACAATTATTTTCAACAAAGAAGAATAATTTAGACCTTCATTCCAAAAGAAAAGAAGATTCGAGGCTATTATTTTAAAAGGAAAAAAACAAACTTAACAAAGCCTTTCAATAAAATCTACGCTATTGCAAAAAATAAAGATTGCGTGATGATCAAAGTAGAAACGGAAACGTCGTGAAAACATTAAATCAAAGTCATCATCGGTAGTTGATAATACATCATCAAAAAACTTGCTGATTAGCGGAGATAGCCAATATGAAAACAGTATGCAAAAGCAATTTAGATAGTCCAAAAAAGGCGTTGACATTCAATTACATTTTCGTAGTTTTTTTTTACATTTTCCTAGTTTTTTTTATAATCCAGCTTGAAAAACTTAACTAAAAAGATTTGTATTATCATTTACAGTATTAAAGTAGATATTTTTTCACCAACAAACTTGGAACAATTTTGAGTTACAGCGACACTTGAAAAGTTTTTTGATAATGTTGCAATCGGTAATATTATTGCATTTTAGCAAAGTTGTAAAGTATAAAAAGTTGAACAAGGTTTTTGACGTTACAATGACATCAAAGCTTATGAATTCAACAAGCTATAGCATAGTCTACATTTAAAAAAATCAATGTAATATTCGATGAACAAAACTGTTACTTTGTTTAACCATTATAAAAAGGCATGAATACTTCGGTCAATGCTTATTCATAGTTCACGTTCCACAAATATTCTGTTGCAAAAATTGGTATTTTTACTTTAACTTTGTTGTTTCGCGCATCATTGATTATGCCTTAACTTCATTCTGTTTTGTTTGTGCTTTTTGATGCTTATGAATACACATTGTTATACGGAGGGCGGTGTTTTTTCATGAAGTTCTGTATAAAATAAACGTAGAATCGGCACGTAAAATACGCGACAGGTCCCCTGGGGCATCGCAGCAGGTGACTCATCGTCGTTGAATTCACTTATTTTTTGGGCATTTAACGTTTTGTTATTCATTTTATCATCGGTCAAGAAGGTCGTCAACATGAGTGAAGATTCTATGAGTATCTTGAGTTCAACTTTTTCGGGTTTGTTTTGGTTTTGATTGATTTTTATGTGAATGTCTTTTAGAACTGTTTCCGAATGACTTGTTTTCCCGGAGAATCAAAATTGCAGTCGCGCAGGCAGGGTCCTACATCTTCGACACTCCAAGGACTTTGGAAAAACTTGAAGACATGACCGTCCAGGCAGCGCAGTCCGGTGCACAGCTTATTCTGTTCCCTGAAACTTTCATCGGCGGATACCCTAAAGGCATTGATTTTGGTGTTCAAATGGGGTTGCCGAAACTCGACGGTCGGGAAGAATTCAAGCGGTACTTTGACCATGCAATTAGTTATGCTGGCAAAGAAAGTGATTTTATTGCGGAAGTGGCATGCAAGTGCAAAATCATGATTGCCGTTGGCGTTGTGGAAAAAGAGGGCACGACATTGTTTTCATCGGTTTGTAAGCAATTTGATGGCATTTGTCTGACTACATTTTTTAAGGTTTTTTTCTATGGCCCGTCGGGCACGCGACTCGGCAAACATCGAAAACTCATGCCGACGGCCTTTGAGCGCGTAGTCTGGAGTTCCGGCGACGGCGCAACTTTGCCCGTTTTAGAAACAGCCATCGGCAAGATTGGTGCTGTAATTTGCTGGGAAAATTATATGCCCATGCTTCGGGCTTTTATGTATAGCAAAGGTGAGTAATGGAGTTCAGAAAGCAAGAAAAAAAGACAGGCAACCACATTTCCGGAAAAAAACTTGCGTCCACTGATAATAAATGACCGGCCACTGATAATTATAATCTATTAAGGCATCCAAATTTATCTTGCTCCTACTGTTGACGACCGCGAGGTTTGGCTCTCCACGATGCGGACCATTGCGATGGAGGGACGCTGCTTTGTAATCTCAGCATGTCAATACCTAACCCTTGACGCATTTCCGGAAGGCCATGCAGCACATAACTCAAATCAAAAGGTTTTCATCGCCGGGGGATCATGTGCCATCAACCCTTTCGGCGATGTCATCCTGTCACCGACATGTGATCGTGAATTTGTCAAAGTCATCGAATGTGATCTCGCAGAGATAATTGGGGCCAAATTCGACTTGGATATAGTTACATCTCATTCACGCCCGGACATCTTCACCCTTCATGTTAATGAAAAAGTACAAAGCGCCGTAAAGTCCGAAAAGTGACATCACTGTGCCACTTCCAACTCCTTTTTGCAGCATGCAATATCATAAATAAATCATTAACATCCTGTTGTTTGTTTCGCAAGTTTAATTGTAACGGCTTTATTTGTCACATTAAAGATCAAATATCTATAAAACTGGATGGATTCGTCTATCAAAGGTTGCAGGACAATTAAGCTCAATAAAAACAATCATAATTAAAAAGGACTCAGTCCGTGTAAAATGGATATTTTGGTGCGAACATATTTTCACCGTACTGAATGCTTTCCTTGTCTTCTGATATGTTGACTCGTCCAAAGTGGCATTCTCTGAAAACGACTTTTGTTAAACGTGTTTCAATTTCATTCCCACAATGTGTAGCCGTGGGAAAGTGTAAAGCGTAAAAAGTACCCACTTGTAATATGGACTTGGTAATGAAGGATAGAGTTCACTTAAAATTGAACTCGGCATGCGTACACGCTTTTTAGATGAAAGCATATTTTCCATTTCTGCACTTAGCTGATCAGTGTCTTCAATGATATTGCCAGATTCGTCCGTGATTGTCACCTGCACAACCGAAGAAGATTCGTTGTTGTCAATTAGCGGCGACGTTTCTACCCCATTTGCATCAACTGGTACCGTCCCATTCGATCCCTTTCTGTCTTGCTTTACTCGTAGTACGATGTCCGATAGCAGAGGGATCGTGCCAATCATAATCGGCAATGCAAGTGTAAGCTTTGTATCTATCTAAAAACCAGATGGCAATGATTGACCGATTCTAAATGGAAGGCGCAATAAAAGCTGACTTACGACAAGCTCCAAAACGTATGTCAGCTTCATCGTGCTGCACTTGGACAGTCGTGGCGCCAGCGACGGCAACACCAATTTTTCGTCCCATTCCAGCTGTGAATCTGCGGGTATCTCGTTTTTCTCTATTGAAAGCACATTTCTACTCGTCTTGCGAGCACACTCAGATCCACTGAATGTCTTTGCCCTGAATTGGTTTTTTTCCGTTACTTGGATCCTTCATCTTTGAAAACAGAAAGACGAAATAAACAAAGTTTTTTAAATTAAATCTACTCACTTGTAGTTAACTTCCTGCTTAAGCCTAAGGATAGGCGGTACTTTTATAGCACGCTGACTTTGATTATTCACCTTGCAATGCACGGAAAGGATTTCTCCAGGTGTATAACCGCTACGATCAATTTGCATTTCCGCGCTTATAGTTCCTTGACGCTGACAACAAAAGCGAATATTATAGTTGGAATCGGAAATTGAAGCTGGAGCAAGCGCCTGCAAAAAGAATGTTTTTTTCTCATCGGCGTTCATCCATCTTTTTTGTTTGTAAGAAATGTGAAAAGTGACAAATCGTTCGGAAATGTATACAAACCTCAGCGTCTCCATTGATGTCTTCAATACCGACTACCGTAAAAGCTTTCCGACAAACAATATCGAAATCCCATGGCCGTTCACATGTAGCTTTGCAGGTGTAACGTACGAATCCAAATTCTCCTTCGAAGGAAGATGGCAATGTTTTTGGCAAGGTGTAGGAAAACGGAACTTCATGAAGGCCGGCAGGCAAGATTTTTTCCTGAAAATACATGTTATATGCATGCAGGGTCTGCGTAACATTTGTTGTGCAATATTTCATTAATAAAATGCATTTTTATCAGTACATGTGGTAAAGCGCACACATTGAGTCAGAATACGCAAAAAACTTACCCGTGATTTACCATCCGCAGCTGTGACAACAAATTTGTGTGTGTAATGAGTATTTAGTTGTTCACAGAAGTAAGGAGTACTTTCGCTGCAATGAATCCGCGACTTGCCCGAGTGTTTTGTCCAGTATGTTCGAGCACGTCCCTTAAGCTCCAGCAATATCTCATTGACTTTCTTATCCTCACTAGTCTGGATAACGACCTAAAACACATTCAATGTGATTAGAAAAAATCAGTTACGATGCAATTGATTAATAGTTATCTATAAATCTGGTGGATCAAAAGAAAATTGAACGCTTTTTAAAAAGATTAATTACCCACCTTTCCAGAGATTTCTTGCCCGGCAAAGTAGACCTCCTCGGGATTGTTCATAACAATGTCGAAGCGGTCTAACTTCACCATGGTGTGCGTATTACGCTCAATGTTGATGCAGTTATGTGAATTTAGGTTGCATCTGGCAAGTTCAACCGAGGTCCTAAATACAAACTGCCTTTTTAATGAGACAGCAAAAAGTTACAAGTTCAGTTTGCAAATGTGATGAAAAAGCAAAAAACACGAAAGGGGCGGAAAAGGGCCTTTTCTCAGGGGAGTGACTATATCTAACAAAAAAGGTCGATTATGCATAGAGTTCATGTTTTAGCCGCATATCACTAAGGATGTTCGGCATAGAGCAAAGCTTGTTGTTTTGTTCAGAGAAGAATAAGAAATATGTGTTGACCGACGTTTCTTGGATGAAGTTTTGCGGGCACTTGTATTCATCCTAGTAGTGTTGTCGTTAAAAGATCGTAAAACACGCGATGCGGAATTACAACAATCATTTTGTGTTGAAACTGCAATTCTTATAAGGGCCTCATAAAATTGAGGGGTGATGCCGACCGATCCTCTCTCGATGACAACAAAATAGGAGAGCTCGGTTACGCTATTCGTTCATTCGTGAGCCATGCAAAAATGAGCTGTTAGGAAAGAAACGCGAGCAGCGTGGAATAAGCAACTGCGGGTCGCGGTCAGCTGTTGCCTGAGGGGCTCCCGGTGTCGACCGATGCCGCCTTTGCCGATGCGCCTCCCGCGGGACTGGGTGTGAGGACATCGGGGTTGGAATGCCGAGGCGAGTAATATTTTCTTTGTCAAACATCATTTTGAGGGGTAACGGCACCCGCTTGCGGCCATTGCAAAGCAACCCATGTCAATCACCCGGGGGTGTTACCTACGTCTGCAACCGACATCAAGCTTGTTAACATCAAGTGAAGCAAGATTTCTTGAATAGAGACAGACGTAAATAAAGCAAATACTGGTGACCAGTGCCGGGGTTAAAGGCATCCTGAACTATAAACACATTGATTGCCGAAGAACATGCTTCTTGCATTCAAACCACCATAGGCACACTTGTCCCCCGGAAGCATGATTGGCTCGGTAAGCAACGACCACCGACCCCGCCACGTGAAAAATGACAAAAATGACAACCGAAACAGGGCTTAAGTAAGGACCCCCTCCCTTTTCGGCCGACCGGCCATTACGCAAAGAAGTGGTCACAGCCGAAAAAGACTTAAAGCGTCTCTTAAATGCCAAAATAAGGAAGAAAAACGTTAAGAATCTTGACATTGGCTCAGACTTTATTTGTGTCGCGCTTCACTAGAGTAAAGATCCGTCTCCCGATAAGCGCCCAAACCCACAAACAGTAACTATCCTAACTCTGCTAATCCAACTGCACTTTAACACTAGATCATATTATGCCAATACTTGTGGCAAGACACATAATACGTGACAAGTTTGAGCTAAACACGAATTTCGAGAAAGTACGGCAGATCGGTTTAATTGATAGGAATGCTGTCTACGCATAGAATGGCGTCAATGCTCCTCATTAGTATGTGCCTAACACAAATCTTTGTGAATGAACAAATTCTATTTGCAGATTCACAAGAATATGTAAATGAAATATTAACGAATAGAAGTATTAGAAAACAAGTTTTATCACACGGTCGTATTATTCATCTCAAATATGACGGTTATATACCAAATTTAAACATATTATAAGTAAAAACTAGTATATCAAGTTACAAATACGTGTGTAAAATGATGCATACTTTAGAACTAAACGGAGGGTTGAAAAAAACGCAAAAACCGTGCCAACCACAAAAAGTTTTGAATTATCAAAAACGCAAGCTATAGAAACGGCATGCCTAGCGTGACAGGGGACAAGCTTGAAAAGCAAGATGCACTCATACCATGCAAGCTCAAGAGTGTCCGCTGACGACCCAACGACAAGTCTGTGAAAATTGTCAGAATAATACACCAAATTGGGGTGCATTGTAAGCTTTAGCGTGAAACCATAAATACGGAACCCGGATGGTGCTTGTCGTACCAGCGAAAATGAATGCCATGAATAAAGAAGGGAATGTTGCAACAAAGTTACCCTAATTATGAGTTGACACAAACAAAATTGGTAACGAATAAAAACAACTCTGTGAGTAAAAGCATTTTTTAACCGTTCTGTAAAAAACTAAAAGCTAAGTGCTTTCCCAGCAAGATTACTGTAATGTAAAAGCTAAAAAATGAAATCATTAGTCACACTTTGTCAACTTTTTAAGGTCAACCGCCGACACATTTATTTTTGAACATTGACATTCTTTGTAGGACACAATGCTGATTACCCAAGTTCAAAGTGACAAGAAATAGCGTAAAAAAGACGAATAGGACGCATAATTTTGTCTAGCGTGCATTCGTACATATGTCACACACGATAGATAGTAGTAACACGTAGTGGGCTGTGACAAACTTTTTTCTGAGTGTATAGACTAAGAAAGGGTTGATGCAACGAGCGTAACCTAGAGGAAAGGCCTGACCCTCTGACCGCCTTTTCCCGGAGGCATTTGAAAAAGAAAAAGTCGTTTAAAGTCGAAGCAATGGTACTTACTTTTCACTATAAAAATGCGGCGAATATGACAAGAACTACTTCTCAAATTTCAAGCCGAATGTCTGAAGCATGCAACCAAGTAGCGTTATCCTTGGCATTTCTCGTTCGGTTCTTCATGGAGGAAGAAGCTCTTTAAAAAACTAAAGAACAACAAAGCATGACAAGCGCCGCTAAAGTTTGTTAGAAAATCTTTAGACTGCCATAACAAAATGGGCTTCAACTGGATTTTTGTTGCGGGCGGAAGGCTAGTCGTGCAATTTCCGGTGCAACTGCCAAATAGCGAAGACCCCAATTTTGTGTAAAAAGGGTTAAAAAGGAACAAAAAGACAAGCTAAAGAAAGCAAAATGCAACCAACGACCCTGATGAAGAAGAATAGAGCCCGATGCTTCATTTGAGACGGTGGAGACAATGAACTGTGTAATGTCGTCGAGATAATGCAAATCAGTTGGGATTCTTGAAATTCAAAGTGATGTCAATCTTTGTTGGCCATTAACTACAGTAATCTTGTTTGAAAAATGTTGTCGATGCACTCAGTTTGTAATAACAAACTGGTCAACATCATGCACATGTACATTTTCTACTGTGTTATTTAAATGTTCGTGGGTACGCATATTGAAAAAATGCAAAACAGGTTGATGTGATGAAGCATTTGTGCACTTTAAAGCATGACTCACATCATGGGAAACAAATGTCATTGTTACCGTGGCGATTCTATTTAATATATACAAATGAAAACAGACGACAAAAAGTACAAAACATATGACCATTGAAAATCAAATTCTTGTTACCATTGAATGTAACACAAAAGAAGATTACGGTGCAGTCAAACAAAAGCTTTTTCGTCTGGATCGCCCGAATAAAAACTTATTTATCAAAACAATTTAGAATCTTGTAACAAGGGATAAAACAATGTTGCGTTTTTCGACGCACCACGGAGTTCAATCACAATGTTTCAAAAAAATCATTAATCTACAGGTGTTATGCGGCCAAACCCACTCTATGTTGCGAGTTCGCAGCACCAGAATAGTTTCATCCCTGCCTGCAACATAAATCTCCAACACATTTCGCTTTTGAAAATAAAAAAATAAAACATTGTTTAAACGTATTTATAGTTTTGTATTTTCAGGATAAACGTCATGAAATCTAAACATTTTGCGTTTGGTTTGGTATGTGTCTGTTTGATGCCATGTAAATCTTAAACTTGTTTTTTTTATTTCAGTTACGTTATGCCACCAAGTTTGATGTTGTTTTACTCACTGCGTGCATAACTTTCATCACAATTGGCGCACTACTAGATTGGCAGATTACGGATTCTATTGCAAAATTCCAAACAAGGATTAAGCAGACGCCTCTAGACATGGGTCAACTGTCATGGTTAGCATCCAAGGGTGTCATATTCATAGTAGCTGCATATATTTCGTGTGCTGTTGGGGTAAGACACACTACTGTAAATACAAATTTTTATACAAGTTTTAGTTGTTTTTCATGACTACGTTTTGTGATCGCCAAATTGAAGCTTACAAAATTAACTTTCTACGGGTGCTATTAGGCAGAAACATTTTGTATTTTGACAGTCAATCGCCTGGTTCTTTGATAACCATGCTCGATTCGATTGATCCAGCAATATCGCAGAAATTGGGCATGACTTTGTACGTAATTGTGCTCATAATAACTGGTCAAATTGCTTCTTTTATTCAAAGTTGGAGAATGGCGTTATTTGCAAATATCTTGACGCTGTATGTAGCAGTTGCCTGTATTACCTACAAATATGGCAGGCAAAATCTTATCACCCGATACGATGCACTATGCATGCAGCTAGAAAATATGATAGCTGATGTCTTGGCCGGTGTAAACACAGTTATACTTTGCAATGGTCAAAAGTTCGAGGTTGACAGACATGATAAATTAGTGGACAAACAAGTTCGGACTCGAAAACACTTAAAGTATACTGCGGTATTATTCATGTCGTGTCACCTTTTTTTCATTGATAACATGTATTATTTTGTTTACATCATGTCTGCGGATTTTTACTATAGAAGCGGGAAAGAAGTTGACTACAGAATGTATTACAACTATGGCAAGTTTATACTCGCAACAGTTCTATATTTTGCGCAACTTACTACTTACCTGCCGTTGTTGTCGGACAATATAAAAGCATTGCAAAATCTTGGCAAAGTTATTGATGAGGTAGGTGACATGCGATTGCATGTTAAAAACTGAGACTTTACTTACACGCAATCTTGATGAATTTAGCCAGACGTGTTGAACATACCAGATGGCGAAAAAAAGCTGGAAACAGTTCATGGCAACATAATATTTAAGGATGTTCACTACAAATACCCTTCGCGGCCAGAAATTGATGTTCTAGAAGGCGTGAATTTGGAGATTAAAGCCGGTCAAAAGGTGGCATTTGTGGGTTCCAGTGGTTCTGGTAAATCGACAGCGGCCGCAATGTTGGTCAAACTGTTACATCCCACACGCGGTCGTATTTTCCTTGACGACGCACGACTTGATAACGTCAGTACTTCTTACCTTCGAACGATTGTCGGTTTTGTGCCACAGGAACCAGTGCTCTTCACAAGTACAGTCAAGGAGAACATATGCCTCGGCTTCGATGTTACAGAAGAGGAGTTGCACAATGCTTGTCAAATGGCATACGCGCTTGAATTCATTGAACGCTTACCCGAGGGTTTTGATACTGTCGTCGGCGCCGGCGGCACAAGTCTCAGTGGTGGTCAGAAGCAGCGATTAGCAATAGCCAGAGCTCTAGTCCGTAATCCACGAATACTGGTGTTGGACGAAGCCACGAGTGCCTTGGATACAGAATCTGAAGCCGTCGTACAGACTGCACTTGATGCTGCCAGTCGTGGTCGTACCACCATCACCATCGCGCACCGTTTATCAACAATCAAAAATGCTGACAACATTTTTGTCTTCGAAGAAGGTAAAGTCATCGAAAACGGTACACACGATGATCTTGTGACCGCTAATGGCTCATACGCCGAGTTGGTCCGGGCACAACGTCTTGGCGAAAATACTGTCGAACAGCATATGAACACTATACAAGCGATGAGTAGATTGAGCATCACGTCAAACATTATTGTTTTGTAAGTTGTTTACTTTCACACTTTCTAATTAAAACTACAACTTCAGACCACCAAATTTGCTAGCAAGTAACAGATACTCCCTAAAAAACTTGTTTTTTACAAAACAAACACTTATTATTCTCGCTGTCGGCATTGGGATGACTTTAGCAATGTTGACAATGACAACACCGTATGGAATGATTTATAGAAAGTTTACAGAAGCTATTGAAAGCAATGATTGGAGTGATGCATTATTTTTATTGCGTCTATGGTTGGCTGTGGGGGTGCTCATTAATTTTGGTTTTGCAGTAATAGCTATCATCTCTGGGGCTATTATTGTTAATTACGGTCTTCGCGTTGCAACTAGACTGAGAAAACAAGCTTATAAGGTACTCTTTGAAGCAGAATTACTTTTTTTAAGTGACTGTTGTCGTTTAGAACATATTAAACCAAGATGGTTACTTTTTCGACCAACCCCAAAACACTATCGGCAACTTGCTAAGCATAGTTACCCAGAGGCCGATGAATTTCGATATTACTTTTGACGCATGTTTGCTTGCATTTATAACCGGGTTGGCGCTGCATTTAGGCCCTCTGATTGCAACTGTTGGAAAACACCCTGGGTACACGTTAACGGTGTACGCAATTCTGTTTGGCTTCATAATTTTGTTCTGTCTTTTGTTTATTTGGATAATGGCACAGGATGCGGGAATTAATAAAATGTTTGCGGAAGCCACTACGGTAAACTTTTTTTAGTTTAGTAGAAGAACTTTGTTATTTTTTAGTTGGCAGCTGAAACCATTCAACATGTAAAAATTGTCCAACAAACAAACTCAGAAAAGTTTCTCGTCAACAAATACATCAGTATTTTGAGAAGCAATACTTTCACGATTATCAAACGCAACATTATGAGCAGTTTTGCAACAGCTTCAGCCTTTGTTTTTCCTTCTGCATCTCAGGTCATCACTAGTTTTGTAGGATTCTTGTTTTTGAAAATATCGCCGATTCAACCAATCGATATTATCATGTAAGTTGTTTACGACTAGAACTGTATCAATACAAAGTAATAATTTACAGATTTTCTGATCAAATCAACTTACGAATCTTATTTCGCATAGTCTTACTACTACCTGAGATTAGTGCCAGTCGTCGAGCATACATACAGCTTCATCATTTGGCAAACACAAAACCTGTTGTAGAAAGCAACCTTGAAACAACGGAAGAACACCCTTCTAAAATAGAAGGAAATATATCTCTGAAAAATGTTATATTCGCATATCCAAACCGACCTGATTATGCTGTCCTTAGAGGTTTGACTATGAAGTTGCCCCGCGGAAAGACGGTCGCTGTTGTCGGAGCTTCTGGATGTGGTAAATCTACTATTGTGCAACTTCTGGCACGCTTGTATGATCCACTGGATGGTGAAATCAAAATTGGTGGCATTCCTTATTCGGACATAAACACCAAACGCCTCCGATCAGCCTTTGCTTTTGTTGGCCAGGATCCGGCACTTTTCGACCTGCCCATTTGGCAAAACATTGCTTATGGTTGTCCTAAGGCCACTTGGGATGACATCCAAGACGCTGCACGGGCCGCTAACATTCATGAATTCATCCGTGGTTTGCCAGAGGGCTATGAAACTAATCTTGGTTCACGGGGCACCCAGCTTAGCGGCGGCCAACGGCAACGTCTGGCGATTGCACGTGCACTAGTCCGTGACCCGGCGGTGATTGTGTTTGATGAAGCCACGAGTGCATTGGATGCGCGAAGTGAGGCCGCTTTTCAAGTTGCACTCGCCAATGCCACTCGAGGCAAGACGTGTCTTATAATTGCCCATCGACTTTCAACAGTTCGTGATGCCGATACGATCGTCGTGATGCAGCGTGGTAAGATCATTGAAACAGGAACACATCAAGATTTAGTCGATAGAAACGGTGTGTATCGCAGACTTGTTGTTGGACAATAATTGTGCATTGACGATGCTTCCGTTTAATAAAATAATACGAATAAGTTAACCTTCCTTCACAGTTGAAACAAATCAAGAACACTGTCGTTAGGTTCAATTTCAAACTCAAAAGAATCGTCTTTCGTCTGATTCTCGACGTCAGTTTTCACAGGTAAAGCATTATCTAATACTTGCATTGCTTTTGCATTTTTGTATTATAGTACGATTTTTTGTTAAGCGTTATGGTTTTCTTCGTTGTTTCTCGATTTCAAAATGCATTGCTTGTTGTTTCTAAGAATCCTTGAATGTTGCAAAGTCACAACGGTGTCGTGATTACAGTTAAAATGTTTATTAAAAGAATAATGTTTATTGTAATTCCACTAAAACGTTTAAAACAAAAGAGATCAAGTGAAAGGTTTGCTCCTAAAGTGTTAGAAGGAGTAAGTGTGTTTGTCTTTGAGCTTAAACGCTACTGTGAACATTCCCGTAATGTACACCATCAACATATAAAAGGACACAGGTGAAACTATCAAAACAATATAACGAATTAAGAATTAATAAGATACAGAAAGTGTTAAAAAATAGAGTTAACTTTGGAATTTGACAAAATGAGCGCAAAATGTTCAAAGGCAAATGTGTCGCAACCGGTGATTAGTTTGTTGCCGGGAAGTTTATCAAGTCATAAGGCAGCGGAAAGATGAAACTGACAAATTTGTAAGTGGATGACGATTCAACATATTCGACAAATTAGTGCGAGTGTTGTTAGACAACGTGCATGTGTTTATGTAAGCAGCCAATGGCAAACAACGAATAAGGTGTCAGGCGAGTTAAAGGCAGTACAGGTGAGATGATGCAACTATAAACAGTGGAGTAAGGTCACCGTTGGAGAATCTTTCAGTCAACCGCTCCAAAGGAGGAGATGAGTTCATGAGATTTCTTGGCCAAAATTTCTGTTGAGCTCGAAGATAATTAGGAATATGTGCATCACCGTCATCGACTACACTATCATGGGTGTCTTCTCAGACGGCAAATCAGTAGTCATCGCGTGGTTCTGGCGCTGGATGATCTTGTCCACGACGTAGAAGTTGTACTTGTTTCCGATGAGTCCCAGCAGCACGGCAATGTTTTCAATGCAAATGTTGAACGGAATCGTAAATAAGGCACCAGCGATGTAGAGCAGCAAACGCCAGGAGTTGTGCCTACAAATGGGAAATTAGTCGCGGCATAAAAGTACAAAACGTGGAAATACACGTGTTTGGTGCAGGGTGGAGGGGGATTAAGGGGTACTCACCGACACTTGTGGGAAAAAGACTTGACAACGCCGAAAATGTACATGTACAGATTGACGGCACCCACGAAGCCAACGAGAAAGTCGATAATGAAGCATCGCGGAAGCGGGAACATCGGGCACAAAAACACCTGGAGCGACGTCAACGGCATCGTAGCCCATGCGTACAACGAGAGACCGAGGAACAGCTGAAAATGTGTTCTTAAAAAGTGCACAGTAAGTAAAAATATTTACACATGTAGTGTGCAAAAAAAGGTAAACATCTCAAAAACCATGCTTTATTTTTACATTACTTATTGAAAGAAAAGTTAATTCACTAACCTTGTTTTTGATGGGAATCTGTTTGGCGTGCACGGTGAGGTAGATGCCTTGGAGCCAGCGTTTGCGCTGCTGCAGGAAGTCCCAGAAGGTGAAGGGGCTCTTTTCGTGCATCTCGCCTTCGATGAAGTCGAACGTGTATCCCTGTTTGTAGGCAATCATGCTGAAGTAGCAGTCCTCGGCAATGGAACCCGCTGGGCCGTGATCGAAACTGACGGCGCGTTCGGCTCCGGCACGAGTAACAACGTAGGAACCCTTCCATCCGAACAGTGGCTTGTGGAAGTAAGAGAATTGAAAGCGCAATTTACCCATGTCATCGGCAACCCTACAAAGAAAACACTGATAAAAATACCGATAAAAAGTAAGCAGCTTACCGGAAAGAATCAGACAAAGTAGTAATCCAGTTAACGATTTCGCCATTGGCATAGGTGATAACACCCTGGCCGAAATCGTGCTGTCCATCGACACAGAAGTTCAGAATACCACAGACAGCGTTGACGGAAAGGAGAGTCTCCTCATCAAGATGGACCACCCAGTCATCATCCTGGAGAATGTTAACCTTGTCTTCCAAGCAGTATTGGAGGGCGCGTGCCTTGAACATGGCCGACGTGCTGGTTCTGCAAACAATCAATCGATAGAATCATCGAGACCAAGCAATCAAAGAGTCAAAACGATTCATATTCAACAAACAAAAGCTTACTCATATTCCTTCGGCACAACAATGGCATCACGGAGCTTCGGACGTGTCGGAAGGTAAATATCGGTATCAGTCACAACCTCGAAAATAAAATTTTCTACCCCGGCTTCGTAGCATGTTTGAATGTTCTTTTCGATATTATCCTAAAAAAGTAAACAGATGAGCCACTGGCAAAAAAGTGTTTGGTTTTCAAAAAGGTTTTCCATTGTCTATGAATCCGGAAAAGGATGAAAAGTATGTAGTTCAAACACACCTTGACGAGGTCAGGATAGTCTCCACGAGTAACAACCCGGAAGCAGACGAAGGGCGCGAGAAGAGGCGATGCTTTCAGTTGGACCTTTTCTTTGAATCCATTGAATAAAAGTAATCCAAACATATTGCAGATGCATTGTGGGAGGACCAGTAAGGAGGCGAATCTCAACAGATACAGGAACACTGTGGCAGGGAGACCGTATCTAAAAGGAATTAGAATTAAGTACAAAGACCGAAAATGGAAATTCGATGTTATCAATGTGGGCGGGTGAATCATCCAAATTAAAATTACAAAAGATAGCGATAGAATTTTTAAAGAGCCGGTGATTCAGGCCCAATAAACAAACGGCAATGGTATTTTTGCAGTTTGATTTATTGGCGTTATCACAAGAAGCCGGAAGGGTTGCACAAACAAAAACAAGTTTAGCAAGGACTGTCGGGGAGATAAGCAAAGACGAACGGAAATCATAAAATGGGTGAACAAACACTAACCTGGAAACAGGATCTGTGATGAGGTCCTGGACTGTATCGCCGTAAGGTATTGCTCCGCAGATGAATTCAAAGATGACGACCCACGACACGAAAGCCACAATGTGGATGCCGTACTTGACATCCGCGGTTAAGACCATCGTGGGTGGGAACGGGGGCCGAAAAGATAACTTTTATGAGGCAATTATGTGGTTTTGGATTCTTTCAAATCAATGGGGCCCAGTGAGCAGCGGATCTGACGGCAGCGCTGAAAGGGGATAGGATAATAATATAAAAATGGTCGAATTGGGTTGATATCATTTCTGGTCAATGTCCAAACAGCGGCAACGAAAATAAATATATAAGCAATGTGGTCTACATAAATAAAATCCAATTTAAAACTATAATATAATTACTCACAGTGAGAACTACGGCCAGTCAGGATAACTGGGCTGTCAGCAAGGTCCAAGCTCACGTTTCAACGACGGCACTCTAAACCGGCGTGAGGTGGGCGGCTGGTGTTCGCTGCACTCTCCGGCCGTTGATCACGCTCTGTAAATGTTGAACATGACGAACGGATTTACTACGATAGGAAAAGCATAAACAACAACACGATTTCTAAAGGTATGTCTCACGAAAATAGAAAGCGACTGGAATTGAAAATGAAAGAATGAGGAATGCGATGATTATTGAAAACGGTCGAAAAACGAGCGCTTCAATTAAAGAACGTTCAAAAGAATATTTGTATCTCGTACAAAATGACATAACAAAAATCAAACAGACACCGCCTCGCACAGACAATAGCCGACCATCGCCTGTGGCGATGACGGCACATGATTCACTGGAGTGAATACTAGATCGCGGTATCACATTCGAGGAAATAGCAAGGATGTTTGAACAAAGGTAGAGGCGAGGCGAACTTGCTTTGGCCAAATATAGAAAAAACGCTGAGCTGATACGTTTGAAAAGCTTGTCCACGTATCCGGGGGCTGGCTAGCTGACTCGGGGAAGGAGGCGGGAGGAGAATAGAGGAAGTTCAGAGCGAACTGAATGAGGGAGGTAACTGATAAGGAGAGCTCGCATTAATCATCGATAACACGCGTCTTTTGAAATGGAGCCGAGCCCAACCTGTGGGCAATCGGGTCGAAATAACCGCGTTGGGTGGACAAACAAAGCGGCGTGTGCATCGCAATCGACTGTGCGCAAATTAGAGACGCTCTGTGGCGATGTGTGTCTCATGAAATCCGAGTCCTCGATGAGTGCAACCAAAAAAGGGAGGAATGCCACGACCGTCGGCACAAAAGTGCTTTTTTATCATTGGAAAAACTCCATTTTTAGGAAAACATTCAATGGCGCCATAAATGGGATTTAATATTAATTCGGCCCCAAGGGCTTTTGCACACGTCCAGGTGATGCCTTGTTACTTTTTTCTAATGAGTTAAGCCGTGCAACTGATTTTGCGAATGGAACAAATAGCGAACCGAGATTAACCCTTTTCTCCGTGTTAGTTGACTGGGTTCGTTGGAGTGAGCCCCTCAGGGGCTCAGCTAACTAGGGAGAGCTCCTGCGTTCCTGCTTTCAGTGCTCATTTCTAATCGTATGCATGCAGCAAGCTAGCAAGTCATTGCCTTGGTCCACGACGTATGGGACAGTCAGTCCTGAATACGAAAAAGTAAACATCGCGCGTAGGACTTTAAGTTTACCTGGGACTAGACGCTGCTCGCCGCTCCTATTCTACGCAATCCATCTAGATTGGACACCGACAAAAAAGAAACCCACCACGATGTTTTTGTGGTACCCGGTTTTCCTGGGCCCCGGGGACCTGGGTTGAGCTGGCACCCCGTTAAAAAGTCCCGTCATTCATCACCGGCTTTTGCAACATTGACACAGGTGGGTGGGATAAAGTGGAAAGACGAAAAAAATATATATGTTACGTAGTTATTGCTTTCTAAACTCGACTGAATGACAAGGGAATAGACCTTTGGCACCGATGACTAACCGCCCTTCTTGACAGATGGGGTGGATATTGGCCAGGATGCACACGCGATGGATGTCAAAGGCCTTCATGAATGCGAACCGACCGACCGCTTTACAAGTAAGCCAGCGCTTAGAAACAAAGCCCAAGGATCCAAGTATCAAATCGGTCGTGTTTTGAAGCTCATCGCAAAATTTTATCCGCCTCGATCGCATCAACTCTTGTTGCATAATTATTTTCTCTGTAGTTTCATCGCTTGTTAGATGCACTATATACATATGCGCTGTTTTAGTTCGCTTTATTCTTATTATATGACGAGTGCATATAGATCTACATAATTCGATTTACCCTTAAGCTTTCTATAGTAACACAACGATATTCCATTATCCATTAAACAAGTTTATGGCCATGCTTTCCTTATGTTATCTGCATGTTTCTATCATCTTTGTAAACCCCAGACGGCCGGCGGCGGACAAGTACCCAGTGGCATTGAAGGCAGAGAACAGGGACAAAGAGGCATTTGTGAAAGTGCAAGGAAAACAAAAAAGGTGGAAATTTGATTTAAATAAATGAAAACTAACACCATAACATGCAACAAAAAGTGTTTGTTTCTATTTATAACATTTTGTACTACCTGTACAAATTGGTTCGTCATTTTCAACGCTTATAAACGCTTTGTTAAGTTTTAAAAACCGCTTCATCGAAAAAAGGCTACATGAAGGCATTTTGCAAAAGGGTTTCGACAGCAGGGGCAGAAAAGGTCCAACTTGACACAACAAAACCGCCGAAAAATAACTTGCACAGTTAAAAAACAGCATGGTTACTGGTTAGGAAAACGCCATGTTTAGGAGGTTTGTGAGAACTCAAGAGCGGTCAGTATGCGTTCCGGAAGATGAAACCGACCGAAATGCAGTCAACGAAATTTACATTTTAAGCGAATCCAACAGGCGACCAGACGACACACTCAAGGGAGGGCAAGGCGGTGCCATATAATAATAAGGTCCACTCTTACAATGGATGTTTATGGTTTTCCACTGTGGTCTTGGCAAGTTGACAATGGAAATGAACAGATTAGCCAGGCTGGTCACCACATTTAAAGTGAACAGCGGACACGAGCGTGGACATATTTAAACCGGCTGTTAATTTTAGTTATAAGCTGCAAAAACTGTTCAGTTTTGGGGAGGAGGAAGTCAAGGCAAGTCAAACCCCAATGGTCGTGAGAAAAGTAGTTGTTCACACACGCTTGTGTCCATTCAAACGGTCCACTCTAGATACATACGTGGTCACAACAATGAGTAAACAACACAAACCAAATGAAGTGTTAAGGAAGTAATCCGAGTTGTACTTGAGTGAACCGCAACAATCTTAGCTACACACCTTTAAGGAAACGGAAAAAGCAGGAGTCTGGCGTAATTCATTATGTATAACCGCGCGACGCCCGAAAATGGATACAAACGGGAACAACCGAACAGAATTGAAAAGACTCAGCTGGCATTGAAGGACAACGATAGCTACGAATTACACCTACATAATAATAAATAACATATGTATAAAGGGGGACGTGATAAAGCTTAAATGCGACCACTTCTTACGTTAGTAAAATAGTGGTCGTTGGAGACTAAAAGGTTTAGTGATGCGAAAACATACATAAGCGGTTGAAATGGTTTCCTCTGTTTTTCATAAAAGTGTTTTTTTTTTGAAAATTTGGCCTTTCATTTTAATTTTTGAAAATAACAAAAAGTCTGATATTGAAAGAAATGCTTAAAATAAGTGCCAGCTCATTCAGTTTATCAAATAACACGGCTGGATTCTAATTTCCTGTTTAGTCAAAGTTTGTCTGAGCTACAATAGAAAATTATATGATGAACATCCTAATTCAAAGTACGCAATATCGCAAACATCTAATACCCGTGTTTGACAATGGAAAAAATCATGAATTTTGTGCCTGGGAAAGCCTCGTTAGGCGAGAATGTGCGGGTGATAAGAAAATCAAAGAAGACTTTTAGTCTTCTACAAAGTATTCGCGTGACGCATGCCCATTATCTATCGCACTTTGGACAAAGCGCGTTACAGGTAAAAACTAACGACTACGGAAATGATTGCTGTATGATAATAATAGCTCTCCGAACTGGTCTGTTTTTACCGTTATGATGTTCATGTTTTGTATGAAATAGTGGATGAATCACATTTTGAACTCGATGTTTTCAAAATGGCGGATTTATACAATAGGTTAATGACAGTGCAAAATTTAGCTTGCCTAAAGTTGACCAATGAATTCACCTTCACCGCGAAATGTAAATAACAGACGTTTACAACAAAGATTTTGCCCCTTGAAAAGTTTTTGACGGATAGAATTGGCGCTGCTTTATCCGAAGACTAACCGTTACAATATGATTCCACAAAAAATGGTTGGATAGGGTCAAAAGTCGCAACTCGCGACCATAGGGACGGGATGGAAAGTATTCATATTGAGAGTTCTTTGGGGTTCTGTTTGTTTCTCAAAAGGCGAAACGCCACAAAAATCAGTGGACAATATATGCGAAGACAAACGTTGGCATGGGCAGCGCATGCCGTTGGACACGGTCGCCCGCGGCAGCGGCCTTCGGGCATCCAGTTGCCAGGACTTCAGTGTTTTGGAAATCTGGTGACATCAAGGCCGAATCAGCCAAACTTCAACAACATTTGAGGAAATAAGCGTTTTGACAGGGAGGGCTTCGGTGGACATTCATGTATGCTTAGAAAATCAGATCGGGGGCAGGTACGAAAGTATGCAAACAATGAGTAACACGTAAGACGTAGGATGATGTGCCGTTTAGTCTATCATTAATCGTGCATGAAGCAAATGCGTCTCTGACATATGCTCTATGCTCGATCGCACAGCTGAACGAGAAAAATTTTGTTGATTCATGGCCGTTGAAACCATCGCCGGAGGCATAGGCCCTGAGGTTTTGCGAGGGAGAGCCCAGCCGCAGGTCTCGATCATAGTGATTGCAAAAAAAGAAAGACAGTTCATCAGGCCTCGAAAAAGCGTCGAAAGAACTATGTACGGCCGAATTTAGGGAACACACCCTCAGTTATATGACGGCTCTAGGTCGCATTCGGAGAGCGATTGAAAAACCGGGAGCGGCTTGCAGCCTGGGGGTGCAGGATGACTATCATGGTCGCGCTGAGGCCTCAAATGGCCACTGTTCAACATTTACTTGTTTTGATCAACATTCAAAGAGTAGACATTGATTCATATTTCCAAACACGTCCCAGGTATTAGATCACCACGACCGCGCAATACGGATAAAACTGTCCCACCCTTTGTAGCATTCCTATTTTTTTTGCTCTATCGTAAAAAAGGCTTTTAAATTGCTTATCCTTAAAATTTGACGTTCACTTCCGTCGAGGATTCATCGAAACGCAGAGGCGTAGTCCTACTAAGGAGGTGTCATTGCGTCAGCATGTCAGCCATCTTAGTTTGACTGTCTCATGTACTCTAGTCAAGCCGGAAACATAAAAAACTATAAAATTTTTGCTTTTTACCAAGAAACTCGGATAGCAGAAATAACAATCGTAGCGGGTTTTCCTTTGTTTTTATTGTTCAGAGACGCTTCTCGATTACGCGCATGCAAAATCACGGTCTGGTGCACGTGCGATCACTTGTGAAAAAACCGAGCAGTGTAAAGTTTTACTTTGCAACGTTAAAAATCAAACGAAAGGTGACAAACATGAAATAGCGATTAGGGTTACACTTGGAATGCATTTATGTCAGCTGTTGACATCACGGAGAGCTTTTTTCTTGTTAAAACTTCAAGGACAACTTATCTTTGATTTTTCTAAACATGATTCACCAAGATGCGCAATGATTTTCTTACAGAAAAGGAAAAATTGAACTTGTACTTACGTTCAAACTAGACGAACACGTTAAACACCTTTAAAGGCATTATTCCTGTTAGTAGTAACTTAAATTCAAAGATTAAATTAGCCGAAACACGTAGGCTTAATTAACTTTCAAAATGCATGACACGCCTTTTCCAAGATGTTACCCGTGGAAATGTGATAACAAAAAATGCGAGAGGGAAGGGTAGAACAGAAAACTGACGACCAATTATTGATCTTCCTAAGGCCTTAATTGGAATGCGAAAAAATCACATCATAGATATGATCGGACAGACCGATGAGTGCAGACAATTTATACATTATTCACGTATTGTGGGGTAATCCATTGAAATAAAAGCAACATTTGCTCCAAAGAATGTAAGGCGGTTGTCAGTGCACTGCGGTGTGACATCGTTTTTCTCTTTTTCAGTCTGTCAGAAGGTTGCTATCAGTAGAGTCGAACTCAAAGTGCGAAGGGATTGATTACCATATTGGGCTGGCTACAAAAAGAATTTGTTTCCATAAAAAGGAAGGAAATGGAGAGGATTCTAACCTGTTTGGGAATGATCCGCGGAACAAGGATGACATCCATAAAACGTCCGCGCGGGAACGAACGAAATAGTATCGAGGCTTTGCATATCGGGTTCGAAATGGATAAATGACAGGATGTTACGGATGTTATACTGTGTTCAGAATTAATGGAAATGACATATTTAAAAAAGTTGTAAATGAAAGAAATTTATAAAAAATCAAACAAAATAGACGATTGAAAGGCCTCATATAAGTACGCGAGAACGGAACAAAACATATTGTTCTCGTTGTTGTGATGCCCTGGTTTTGACAGGATGAGACTTTCGCTGTTTGCATAGTAGAGTACAGAAAACACATTATACGAAGAATGAGCGCTCTCGAAAGCAGGAAACGACCTAAGTGCCAAAAAACACACCGATAATATTTGTAATTTTGTTGACGTGATTAACGGTTTCCGGGATTGTGGGAACTTCTAGCCTTCTGCTTGCCTTAGCACACCTTTCGAAAGCATTCAGACAGGCAAAAAAAACTACAAATTAGCTTGTGATTCATCCAAAAAGTCAAAAAGTCAGACGTCACGGCAATTCCTTTTAATAAAGTAGTAAAAAATCAGACACGGCCAGCGAAGGCGGAACAAAAAAATTTATCTTTGTGAAAAAGCGCTTGTCTCAGGTGATTCAAAGACACACCTTTACAACCTGTAAAAAATTAATGTCAATAGTATTTGTGAAAAATCAAAATCTTGGCTCGCAAAAGTTTCAATAACAATAAGGGAAAGAAATGGTGCGTGACACTAAGAAAGTTCTATAAAACAGTCAACAATAGCAGGGTTGACACGCCACTGATCGTGAGTTCAAACTGAGCACAGAGACCGAAAACAACGGCTGGGATCGGTCTCAGGAAAACATTCGAAAAGGACATCTGTTACGAGTTCACAACAGATTTCGGAGATATGGGTGGTGTAGGACCACATTGAGCGTCGAATGTTATTGCTCTCTAAGAGGAAGGTCACACCACAGGGTGTCCGATCACTTTTTTCAATGGCATCCTTGTGTGTTGGCTGACATTGAGCATTGAACTAGACTTAAAGGACCATTCGAACTTACTAGAAGACTCGAAAGATGTTTATTACTCGGTTAGTCACTGCGACCGGGTAGAGATGGGAAGTAAATCAAATGGGCTATTGCTCACGGCAATAATGAATCATATAAGTGATGGTGGCGTGAAAACAACGATTGATTCCGTTCATCTGACACGATCGCTTCACTGCAAAAAAAAGTAAATCGAATAGATTGACGCCTGTGACAGAGAAGCGCTTCCAGGTTTAAACCGCTGAACAAAAGACACACTCGACTTCACCGCATCTACGGAAAGTGCGCCTGCGCAATCGACGGAGTTGACCGCTCCTCTCTCACCCACACCCAGCCCAGCCACAATCATTCCGAAGCTGTTTGCGCGCCACCGCCTTCGACGGAAGATGTAAGAATAATACTCCTGAGTCTTACAGGATCGAATCGAACGCGCGCAAAAGGCTCAAAGTATACGCGCCAATTCACATTTGGGGTACTTTTGTTCATTGAAACTGTAGATGTGTAAGCAAGATGTACTCTGCAAGCTGTGGAACATGCGCAGAACACGTTGGACAAGCAAAAAGTCTTTCCGCGGTTTACCTACGTTGTCACCGTACACTTGAAAAATATTTGCGGAATAAAAATTGGTTGAAGCAAGTCCCGTGAGCGATATTTGTTCACTTTAAGGGGGCGTATAAGGTTTTATTCGGGTAAAAAAGGTTGACAAAACAATTTTAAGTCATCCGGTACCATGTGGATAGAACCCGTGGAGCCGTTCCGTCAACTTCAAGTTGTTTTTTCACCTTGCATACCGTGAAGTTAAGCCAGACACCGCTATTTGCTCAAGAATTGGAAGATCAATTCACAATTATACATTGAGACCAGTAGGAACTGTTAGTTATGGCTTTGTGGTTGCCTCTTATCAGCAACTATCACAACCATGCCAAAAAGTCTGTAGAACAAAGAGCAATTTTATTGATTCTGAAAAAAGCGCGATATCGAACAGAATGACGAAGCATACTTCAATACGGCATACATTCATGTAAAGCTTGACATTTGCGGAACATACATAAGTACCTATCTATTGTTGACTTACTGTCGGCGCAAGAATGATCGATTTGCGATGTAGCTGTTCTCCTCGTCTGGGAAATAACATCTCACCTTGCTATGTGTTGCTATTGTTTGACTACCGTATTATTAATAATAACTGTAAACTCTGTTTTTGTAGTTACGTAATTACTATCCTTCTAATGCCGTCTCTGCTAGAAAGTCTTCCATACGGTCTTCGTCAGCGTCTTCACGAACTAAGTTCCCCTCTTGAAGTGTATAACGTTCAAACTGCTTCTCCGGAATACTACGGATCACGACCCACGTTTAAAAGAGTTAATGTTTATTATCTTTCTTATTGTCAAAAAACAAATTTATTTAAAGAACATCAACTTGATGAGCCAGAAAACATTCTAAAACTTGAAGCAAATGATATTCTAAAAAGCAAGTTCTTTACTCTCAAAAATTACACGACCTACAATAAAGCCGATCATACATTTGACAACCTTTTATTTAGCAGAAATATGACTTTCGAAAACTGCACTATTACAAAAGAGTTAATTAATTACATTGTGCATCAGTTGGAAGACGGAATTCAAGAGTTACGCGTTAATGGAAACAATAATTCCACACTAAATGCTGCTGAAATTTGTAATATGTTTGAGTTTCCAAGTGTAATACACTTTGAAAACTTTCCATTTTCTAGTAAATGGCCAACCGAGTTTCTAGCTGCAGAAACACATATGTATACCCTTCATATTACTGCTGGCGTAGACTTTTTAGATGTTGATCCTACGGACTTCTACAACTTTTTTAAAGTAAGTTTTTAGCATCACAACAACTGATAATTTGGATGTAATATTTTTTTGTTTTAGGCGCAGGACTCTGGCTTTCAATTTTTCATAACAATGTATAGTTTTAATGAATCTTATTTGCTTACGAAAATGCAAACTTTCTTAGATACATATTTTAAACTCATTTCTTACCCTGAATCAGAATATGATGATTACAGTTTTTCAGCGAGTGTTGAATATCCGTCACCGTGTTTGCATATCAGTATTAACAATGACAGGCATTTATACATTCCTAAAACCGCTTCCTTGAGTGAAACATGCAATGTTGTTTTGCCGCCTAATGATTTTTCAGGTGAATATTGCGTTGTCATTGTTTTTATTGTCATTATTTGTATTGCATGTGTTAGTTTTTTTATAAAACGAGTCTAACTAAACTTTTTTGAAGTTTGCGGTCAAGTCGATACAAACAGTTTGGATAAAAATAAACTAAGTTTAAAAACTTTAGTGAGCACCAAATGAGTTAATAGGAAAAACGTCAAATACCGCTTTTTGAAGTTCTAACTAGAGGATAAGCCAAATTGATACCGACAATTATTGATTTGTACAAGCACTCAAATGGACAAAGCTAATGGTAGCCGCGCAGGAACCTTTTTTGTCGTGCTTGTAACTTTTAAAGCAAAAAGCTTTTCTTGTGCCTCACTCAGCATTGTTTAACTATGGACACATGGTTGCGTCGTTTAATCACTAACTATCAAAACGAAACGCCGCTTCTCCTTGAATCTCTTCCATACGGCCTTCGCCGGCGCCTTCGTGAGTTATGCACTTTCATTCAGAGTTGGTAATCCGAGTCCGACCCGATTTTTGATCCGATCGGATTGAACTCAGATAATCGGATCATTTCGGATCACGGATGATCTTTTTAACAAAACCGGATTTCGGATTGATCTGAAATCCGATCCGACAAACTTTCCGGATTCGGTATCGGATCGTAAATCGGATAATCCGATAAAATGAGCAAAATTCTGTTAAAAACAACAAAGTTGAGGCTTTTCGTCGATGAATCCCACTTCTGAGCACTTATGACATCATTTTACAATGTTCAAAAAGCCTTCAGACCAAAATGTTACTTCATGAAATTTTTTGACTTTTTTTGCAAAAAACTCGGATTGTCGGATTAACTCAGATCACAATCTGAAATCCGAAGTTTTCGGGTTTTCAGATCAATCCGAAATCCGATCCGAAAGGTCGTTCGGATTCAGTGTCGGATCGCGAATCCGAAAATCCGATAAAATCATCGGATTGCCAACTCTGCTTTCATTGAAGCCTATAATATTCAGAATGCTGCTCCACGGCCCGAACAACCCCCTTCTGCGGGACACTAGGGAGAGACGCAGAGAAAGCCCACTCTCTCGCCTTTTCCTGCAGAACCGCACGCGCAAAAAGTCCGTCCTGATTGAAGAAGCTAAAAACTGCTACGAAACCTGGTGTATCGGATAGGCGCGACTTAGAACCAGGTTCCTACAACATAGAAGTTGTTACCACAAGTGTTAGCTACAATTTGAGACCAACCAGGGTTGAATTCGTGAATTTTGAACGATCATATTGATCTCGGCGCTAGGTGATCTCCAGTAACCTTTACCCTTGACTTTTTACTAACCTGTCTAGTCAGTGATGACACATCGGTATTGCCACCGCATAACATAGAAGTTCTTCTCAAGGTTATTAGCCATCGTTTGACACCGACTGTACAAATTTTACTAAATTTCAACGGATTTTATAGATCTTTTAAATTTTAAGTCGTAAAAACGCGTTTAATTATTACAAACTTTAGCATTTCCGTATAAAATGTGCTGATTTTTTAAACAAATGTTAAATTGCATGTTCGGCACATACTGGCAACACAAAATTCTTTAATAAAATTTTTGCACAAAATAACGTGTAATTGAAAATTTTGTTAAAATTTTTGCAATTTTTTGGCGTGCGTGCTGGGCCTCGAAATTTGCATGACGAAAAAAAGCTAGTGGACCGTTGTTCGGGCCGTGGCTCCTTGGTATGACGAATTTGGACCTCGAATTCAAGGTATTAATATTAGGTATCTTTCATATTGTCAAAACACAAATTTGTATAAAAAATTGTGGAACGGGAACCCTGAAACTATCCTGAACAACCCAAAAGAAAATGAGTTGTTTTTGGTTGAAGTTTTAACGCTCGAAAATTATACGAGTCATGATCAAAACGTCAATATTTTTAAAAACATTTATCTGTGTGATTGCTATTCATTAACTTTTGAAGATTGTTCTATTACTGAAGAGTTGATTGACTGCATTGCGGACCAGATGCTTTGCAAACTTGATATGCTCGAGGTTTGTGGTAATGTAGATTCTACAGCAAGTGCTGCTTATATTTGCAGCAAGTTATTAGGACTTTCAAGTGAAATCTATTTCACAGAGTTTCCGTTTTCACAGAATTGGCTAACTGATTTTAAAACGGTTGAACTAAAGGGGTTAACTGTTGTTAAAATTGATACAGACTGTGACTTTTTAAATTTTGATCCCACGGATTTTCATGAGTTTTTTGAAGTAAGTTTTCCCTGTAAAACCAATAGGTGTTAATTGAATTTTAGGCACAGGACCCGCAATTTGAATTTAAAATAACTATAACCAGTTTCTGTCCTTACACGCCCATGAAACTACAAACGTTATTAGATGAAAATTTTAAAAATATTATTCATCCAGAGGGATATCCCGACGGAATCGAGTTTCGTTATGATTATCTGTTACCTTATGTACATATTCATGTCAACAATTGCCATTATTTGTACATTCTTAAAAACAAAAAACAAGTTTCTGATGTTGCTTTGCAGGAACCAATTAATAATGATTTAAAGTTGATTGTAACTTTTTTCTGCATCATTGTTTTTGTAAGTGTTGTAACTCATCGTATTATTAAATTTTATCACGTCAATTTTTGATGCCAAATAAAATCAATAAAAGGGTGTTATACAGAAAAATACATTTACCTATGTGGAGGAAGAAAAAACGCCTTCAACAGCGTGCGTCTGTCGCGCAAAAGCGGACTAAAGGATATCTATATATACCCTCGTTTTACCGCTTCTTTTTTCATAACACATTCATTGCTGACGCAAGAACACCCTTTGTTACTTTTGTACCTTCATTATTGCGACATAAGAATATCTTATATTTATTTTATTCATTTGTCGATCGCACTAACATAACGATTAAGAATAATGCCGTTTCCCCTTGAACGCCTTCCGTACGGCCTTCGTCGGCGCCTTCGTGAGTTATGCACTCCTCTTGAAGCGTACCATATTCAAATTGCTGCTCCTAATTACGACGGATTTCAACCTCTGATAAAAATAGTCCATGCTGAACACCTTTCATATTCTCAAAATGAAAACATTTTTGAAGCTCAGCAGATTCGTGTTCAAAAAAACCTTCGATGTGAACCTACGGCAAATACGTTTTTTTACACTCGCGATATTACACTTCGGAATTGTACCAATACAAGTAATACAGTTAGCGTATTTAACAACGTTTGTTTTACTAGCCTAATACACACAAAAAAAAGCGTTAACTTAAGTTTACGCGAGCGTAATGCACAAAAAGATTATGCTTTGCGTTTACTAGAGAAAACGTAAACTTAAGTTGACGCAAAGCATAATCTTCTGCGTTTGTGCATTACGCTCGCATAAACTTAAGTTAACGCTTTTTTTTGTGTGTATCTCTTAAAAACTGTACTATTACGAAAGAATTGATTGATTGCATCGTTGATCACGTGGGTCCCACACTCAATGGAGGCTTTCAAACGTTATTAATTGAAGGTAGCGGCGATTCCACTTTAAATGCTGGTGAAATTTGTAATCAATTATTACCATCTCAGCGATCTATAAGTTTTTCATCGTTTCCGTTTTCACGAAATTGGATACTAAATGATTTTAAAGAAGTTAAAGATATCAAATATCTCCAGATTATTGCTGACATTGACTTTTTGGATGTGGATCCTACCGACTTCTACAACTTTTTTCTGGTAAGGTTCTGAAGCACAGACTAATACTAGACGTTTATAATAATTTGTTGTTCTTTTCAGGCACAGGATCTACAATTCGATTTTTTTATTCGCATGGACAACTACGAAGAATCTTATTCACTTACAAAACTTCAAACGTTCTTAAGTGAACATTTTGAAAGTGTTCCTTATCCAGAAGAAATTTGGGAAGAAGGAGATTTAGAGCCACAATGGGATCATCCATCACCGTGCTTGCACATCACGATCAATTTTGATGACGAGTATTTATACATTCCTAAAATCAGTGAAGCTGAAAAGGTTTTACGTGAGAAAAAGAGAATTAATGCTTTACGTGAAAAAGATGCGTTATTTGTGGCAAATTTTCAACCTTCTTATTATAAAGTGCCCCATGTTGAGCCAGAATGTCCGCCATTAGATTTGATAGCACTATTTATAGTGTTTTTCTTTGCATTATTTGCTTTTATAGCATTCAAGACATTCTGTTTTTGCATTACAAACGTAACAAATTGAATTCGTATGTCTTTTTTTTATAGCCAGACTTTTTTGATGCTTTAAAATGTTACTGTAATAAAAACAATTTGTTAAAACAATGGAGGAGCAAGTTGTCGACATAGTGCTTACTAATGCATGTCTCGACGGGAAACATACTCTGCCTATCGAAAGTAGAATTGTATTTGAACACACATAAACATTAAAAAAAGCAAATTTTTTACACTGAAATAAAAAAGTGCAACGTCATTGTTTGTTTAAGAATTAAAAGATCAAGTCACAATTCCATTAAGGACATAAGAAGGTGGTTACTACACGCATGTGGTCGTTTCTTATCAGCAATCACCGCGACTATGCCACAATGATGGCCTATACACCCAAAGAGCTTCTTCATTGATTCTAAAATTTTTGTTAGGAGAAGTCAACGTAGCTTTCTCCCTTAAATAAATGGATGGTCCGTAATTTCCTACATGTGTATCCATGTCGGCATTGCAAACGGCAGAATTTATTTCGACCATAATTGCCACGGTATGTGTGCCTGTTAATATTATATTTTTGCGTGCATTATACAAATGGCGCTCCCGGCGACCTTTCAAAAGTAGCTTCTTTGATCTGTGTCGTCAATTAACTATCGCTGATCTTTTGATGATGTTGTTTTCGACGATTTGTTACAAATTGCCAGTCTACGGTTGGATTGCGCCAGATATGTTTGAAGGACGTTTTGCGGTCGTGCCATTGATCATTGTTAATTATTTTGGACATGCACAAGCCATTGGCATTGTTGGTAGTGCATTAAACCGATTTACCGCCGTTTTCTCACCTCATCGCCATCGAGATTATTGGTGGAAGCCATCTCATGTTACAATATTCACCTGTATAATGTGGATTCTGCCCATTTTTGCGGTTATTCCATTATTTTTTGCTGAATTCACGGTTGTCAAAAACAACGTTACAAATGGCGTCAACTTCCATGCTAAAGATATCAACTTTCAACGAGTAAGCAATAAACCTTCATTAAAGAATTCCGCAGTTTACAGCCCCTCGCATTCTTTTTAGGCTTACTTTATCAGCATCGCTGCACTTGATGGTCTCGTTGTGAATACCTTTGTCGGTGCATTATACCTGTCCATTTTCTTCCGGATACAAAACCATGTTCACATTCGTCGTCCTCACGAGCTTGCATTACGTTTAGCTACGAGCGCTTTCATAATTTTTACATGCTATTTATTCTTAGGTAAGTTAACGTCATTTTAACGACATGTACAGACTAAAGTTTGTTCAACTTACAGGTGTATGTTCTCTACTATCAGCGCTGGCGCCCGAGTCTAAAATATGGATGTACCGCTCGTTTTGGTTTATTGTTAACGATGTACTGTGTTCAACAAATGCACCGGTATTGTTAGCATTAAACAAACCTATTCGGAAGAAAATGCTGAAAACCATGGGATTCCACATTCAATCAACTCAGAAAAGTTCTCTATTGCTATAAAATTGCCGTGCCTTTTTCCGTCGGGTAGTTTTTGTTTATTTTATGCATAATTTATTTTGGTGTTTTGTTGTTTGCGATAATAAAGGAGATAAAAAACGAATGTCATGATCGTTGGGCTTCTTCAAACAGATGAAAAGCGTAAAATTGAATGAATTCCATTGTGATGAATAAACGCTGAACTTGTTTCGCATTGGTCAGTACGAACAATCAGACGCCTCAGGCTGCGTCCCCCAATCCAAAAGCAGTAATCAAACCTTTTTGAGCTGCTCAGATGCGTGATGGCGAGGCGATTTGTGACGGTTGTGGCTGTTGTTATTTTTAGTTCTTTAGTTATTATAACTTCCGGTGATGTATCTACAGATTTACAAAATGCTCATAATTTACTTAAGTTATTCTTAAAAATGACGGATAGGGTTCCGTTGAATCCGGAAAGGCCTGAAAGTCGTTCGGTAAAAGTCCTTTTTTTAAGTTTGTGTAAACTATTTTGTATTTTAGACACCGATCTCATACAAAGTTATCGATCACACTGAGTTTTCACCAAATAAAGCAATTCTGCAAGATGTTTTCGAAAGCGATATCGTCATGACAAAAGACCAAATGCTAGACGCAATCGACGCTTTCCAGCAGCGAGTCAGTAAGTCACCCATCCGGTTTTTGACTTCTTAGATGCGTGCTTTCACTTTTTATTGACATCCATTTCAGATGGAAGCAGTTTACGACAAAAAAGAAAATCAATCTCTGGCGATCGGTATCGATGGGCGAATGCTACAGTTTTATTTGTGTTTAACAACACTAATCCGCAATGGCAGGTTACTGTTTGGGAGGGTATGCGGAAGTGGGAAGCTGAAACTTGCATCAAGTTCAAGCAGTTGCATCCATTAACGCGTGAAAAGGATTATGTCTTGATCCTGAAGGGCGGTGGATGTTATAGTAGTGTAGGACGGATTGGTGGTCGACAAACGGCATCGATTGGGTATGGATGTGAGAGTGTAAGCAAAAGATATTTGATTTCAAAAGGACTTTATGATAAGGTTTTAGGCCGGTATCGTCGCGCATGAAATGGGACATGCCCTCGGATTTTGGCATGAACAAAACCGTGTCGACAGGGATCAATACATTAACATCGACGAAGATCACATTCTAAACGGCACTAAAGGCAATTTCCAACGCCACTTCGATATTGACAGTTTGGATGTCCCGTATGATTATGGATCTGTTATGCATTATGGATCGCAAGCATTTGCTAATGATTGGAACTACGTCACTGTGGAAACAAAAGATCACAGATATCAGCATACCATTGGTCAGAGATCACGGCTTTCGTTTACTGATGTTAAACAGGCTAATTTGTTGTATTGTCGCGGTAAGTTTATACAAGTTTTACAATTTGATTCGGTTAAAAGTTGTAACGTTTTTTAGATGTGTGCAAAAACGAAATTACTTGCCACAATGGAGGCTATCAAGATCCCAAAAACTGCCTAATGTGTCGTTGTCCACCAGGTTTAAGTGGTGACTGCAATCTATTAGAACCCTCAAAACCAGGTTGTGGTGGTGAACTCTTTGCTCTTGGTTCATGGCAAGTTTTATCCAGCCAAACAACAGGGAGATGTATTTGGCGAATAAACGCATCCCCCGAACAACGTATACATTTCGAAGTCGTCCATGCTTCATTTAGCTGTGACTCATCATGTTCTGAAAACTACCTCGAAATAAAGCACACCAGCAATCTTCAACAAACTGGGTTTAGGCATGTTATTTGATCTTTCGACACCTTTCCTATGTGTTTTTAACTTTCTATTATGTTTACAGGCAATGTTGCCGCGCCGCACCCGGTATGCTAATATCCTCATCAAATCAAGTCATCATCATTTCGAACACTGTCAATGGTCCCGCTAATTTCACGCTAAGATACATCATCGGTGCGTTGTCTTTCGCATTATGAATGACGGCATTACATTAATTATGCCCATTTCAGACGCTCCAATTATACCACCGCCGCCATTGGCCCCGTGGGAAGGCGATGGTCTTACCAGCTTTCTCGGCGGTGAAATCGGCATCGACAATACGCTTGAAAAATACATTTTTACCGATTTACCGAAAGCATTCAAACAGCAAAGGCCGTCTCCAAATAAGCCTTTCGATGCCCTCAGTACATTGGTTACAAGTTTTCTTAGAAGCACTAGAGCTGGTCATTAATCAAACGGGGCTGTGACAAAACAGTCACTCTAAGTTGTATACATTTATTGAGCTGTTATAAACCATGTAATGTAATCCTATTAATGTTAAATTTGGTGCTTTTGCTGCAAGTGTAAATGTTATATGACTTATGTGGTAACGTAAACATAGCTGTGTGGGGGATTATGCGAGACTCTAAAACAGAAAAAGGGGTTGGCGAATTTGAGAGGGAAAGGTTTTATTGAGGCTTTGCATTGGTTTTGGAGCGTGGAAAATAATGGGAGGTTTGTTTGTTTTTCATAATGATTGTGTTCATCCATGTGGAAGTTCGTCAACAAGGCGGTTATATGAATATTAACAAAACGGGTGGAGTCCCACGTCATGGGATTCTGAAAACTATCTTTAATTTGAAAGTTTTATTAAGTTCTAAAGTATACTATAGTTTAAGAGTGCAGCCGTGTTCGTTTTAGGTCGTATCAGGTAACCCCTAAATCCAATAATGCCCCTAATCTATGTAACCTGTCTGACCACATTTGTCATTTACATTTCCTGTCGTTGTTAGTAAAAGGCCGGCACATGTGCAAGGCCAACGATGCCAGCAAGAATGCTACCAGGCCTCCCTTCTTGCCATCCGGCTCGCTTCGCTATGGTGCAGCGCAACCGCAGGCAACGTGGAGACTCTTCTAGTTAAAAGCAGACACACGCCTTCCAAAAGCGCCCTTCTAGTAGCTTGTGTCATCGCCGCTGGTGCTTTCCAGTTGCCTACGGCCATGGCCAAGCTTCGTATGGCATGCCACTTCTGTCAAAAGTGTCCCCGTTGACGAATCGCGCTCCAAGTCACTTGTGCTTTTCATTTATCTCGAGCGGCGGTGACTGCAATGCCACTTTATTTGTTTACATACCTTTTCTTGCTATTTCAAAAGATTGCTTCTTTCTTTTCAGATGGCAAGCTGCGATAATATTGAATAAAAAGTGGTGAAAGTCAGTGCACTGCCACGCGACTTCAATAAAAACAACAGAGCTCTGTCAACATGGGTGACAAAGCTATCATTGCCGATGTTCTCGAGGCATCTAACCTGGCATCTACATATTCGTCGCTGACTGCCAAGTCTATCATCGATCAGTAAGTGGAAGAAGCTCTTTTATAATTGCATTTTTTGCATAAAATACAATTGGTAGCGTGCAGCGGAAATGGCACTGCCGTACTTAATGAAGCTTAATTGATGTTTCGCGTGTTTTAGACTCAAGAAAAACAGCCATGAACAAACTGGCTCCACTGTGCGGTACGAAGGCCTCGAAGATGACCCTGTTAAGATCAGCGGGGCTGGTGACGGTGCCCACGTTGAATCGGCGGCGAATGCTGATAGCTTCACGGTGGATGACGCTGTGGAATTCCTTGGATTCGGGAAGTTCCAGCTGAAGTTGTCGTTTTTGACTGGGCTGGCATGGGTAAGATTACAAGTAAGACAACTTTGAGCTTCAAGGCTAACTTTCAGATGGCCGATGCCATGGAAATGATGATCCTTTCCATCCTATCCCCCGCACTCTATTGCGAATGGGAAATTACCACCGTGCAACAAGCCATGATCACGACCTGCGTTTTCAGCGGCATGATGCTGTCTTCCACCGTCTGGGGCAAAGTTTGCGACCGTTTTGGCCGTAGAACTGTAAGCATAACTTACCATACTGTCGTGATGTAAGCACTTCCTTGCAGGGTCTCATGCTCTCTGCACTCTTAACATTCTCAATGGGTGCACTCAGCTCTCTTGCACCCAACTTCAACACCCTGCTTCTTCTTCGAGGTCTTACTGGCATTGGTATCGGTGGTGTTCCCCAGTCGTAAGTTTGATGATCCACTTTACGAGTAATAAGTAATGCAAGCCTAATGACATCTCCATCTGCAGGGTCACCCTCTACGCCGAATTCCTTCCGATGGCTCAACGTGCAAAATGCGTTGTTCTCATTGAATCCTTCTGGGCCGTTGGCGCTGCTTTTGAAGCCCTTTTGGCATTGTTCATCATGGAGACATGGGGCTGGCGATGGCTACTCATTTTTAGTTCGCTACCTCTGCTGTTCTTTGCGATCTCATGCTTTGTAAGTCACATCTTTAAATATTCAGCCACGACGTTGCCAATAATGACATCTATTTCAGTGGCTCCCGGAAAGCGCGCGTTTCCTAATGGCTTCTGGAGACACAGAAGGCGCATATAAGACGCTTCAACGTGTTGCACGCGATAATGGTATGACAATGCCTCGAGGAAAACTGGTTGAGCATCCAAACCATAATGTATGTTTATCCTGTTTAAGATTAGTGCAAATCCATTCCCAGCTGTTTTATTTACTCACACTTTGCATTTAATTGAGTTACCACATTCAACGCATGGGCCCCTCTTTCAGCCTGAACATCGTGGCCACATCTCGAATCTGTTTGTGCCGGATCTTTTCAAGACGACTCTCCTATTATGGTTCATCTGGGCTGTAAACGCTTTCTGTTACTATGGTATTGTCCTCTTTACTACGGTACTCTTCCAAACAACCGATGAATGCCATGGGGGTGGTTCCACTAATGTCACAACAACGGGATGTCACCCCTTGGTGCAGAAGGATTACATCGATTTGCTATCGACGACTATGAGCGAGTTTCCAGGTAAATCACAAAAACAAAGTTCAAATCTGTTAACAATCAAACATCAATGCTTCAGGTCTTATCTTAACCGCCTGTATTATCGAATGGTTCGGCCGTAAAAAGACAATGGCCATCGAGTTCTCGGTATATGCTGCCTTCATGTTGTTGTTGTACTTCTGCCTTGACCGTGCCTGGGTCACTGCTTTCATCTTCGTAGCACGTGCATTCATCTCCGGCGCTTTCCAATGTGTCTACGTCTACACCCCTGAGGTGAGATTTGAAGGCCAATGAAATGAAAACAAAAGCAGATGCATTAAATCAAAATGAAAGACAGCCTTCAATATCACTTTTCAGGTTTATCCGACAACTCTTCGCGCTATTGGCCTTGGCGCATCCAGCTCGATGGCTCGTCTGGGAGCTATTATTACTCCATTCATTGCCCAAGTCGCCTCAGGGCATTCTCTCTACGTTCCAATTACCGTCTACGCCGTGGCAGCTTTGATGGGCCTCGTCGCAGCGTTATCGCTTCCAATCGAAACGAAAGGAAGACAGATGAAGGTGAGTGATGACATCTAACTGCACTTTTTTGAAGTGCAAAATACGGACTATCCCCTTTTTTAGGAAACACATTGATCGATGAATGAATGCGTCATGAGAAACTACCCCCGCGAATTACTTTCTTTCCGGTTACTAACAAACATATGATTTGGTTTTGGTTAGCATTGAAAAACTTTACAAAAACTATCGTAGTGGGCTTTAAATTTAAACTTAATTTATTGGAATTTTCAAGTGTGTCAGAAGTTTTATACTTTTTGAAACCACTTTTATCAGATTTTTTGTATTTCCGAGCAAATGAACAATGGATCATCATAAACCTACTATCTATCTTCAGCAAGTAAATAAACGAACACCCGTTATAGTTACAAGTCGTGTGCAGCGACAAGTTTTACGCATCGGTGCGGTGGCTGGCTGTTGCAGTTGCAGATGCAGTTTCAGAGTATGCAGGGGGGCCTTGCGAATCAGCAGGTGGTGGTCCGCTTTCGGTTGATTCAAACGTGTAAGCTCGGTTGACTTGGCATTGACGACGTTGATCTCTCGCCTGTTTGGCCGATTCTTCATAGGATGGTGGAGGTGGTGATTGTTGGAATAGTTCTGCGAAGGGACTTCGGAGGATTGTTATCGAAACATTTGATGGCACATCTGAAGCAACTTTAAAAGTTTTACAACTTAATCAAAGTACACGCGTAACAAACATACCACCCGGGTAATTCCCTCTTTCCGCACGTGATTCTCTCGATTGCCTAAAAAACGGCTTCTATATTTGACAACGAAAGACACACAAACGATGATAAACTCGACTAACCTTGTCTGCATAAAGTACACCAATATAAGTTTCATACAACAAACTAAGATCATAAGCATGACAATAACCGGTGCCGCGATAATAAAGATTTGGTAAGGCACGGAACTATTAGTTGAGGGCGTATTTGGGGAACTCATGTTGGCAGCTATGGAACAGCGGACAGTTGAATATTTAATTCCAATGGAGCATATGTTTAAAAGGTTGCCCCAGAGAGGTCGATCAAGCGAATGGGGTTCCCGCGTGTCTTACAGAGGTGATAAGCCGAAGGAGCGAGGCACGTATACTGATAAGTGTACCAACTAGCACGACCTGGCTTTGTCCGCCTTCGGGAACCGCTCCTCTGCTGCGGTTATAACGCATTGTCGGGCGACTGGTGACGGTCTTCTTTTTATTTCGAATGTCATTCCATGTGTGTTTGCTAGAAAGGGGCAGGGTCGTCAGTGAACAAAGAGTCCCCATCCCTATGTCATGCAAAAAATTGAAGTTATTCGGGTTTTCATTGATAACCTTTTGAATGAAACGCATGTGTGTCTCAAACGAACTGGCATTATCAGTGTTTTTCGATTTTTTTCAAAATTACCTTTATTAAATATCGGATTTTTCTCTTTTTTCGATATAAGGACAATCCGAACAACGTTAGAAATCATTTCTTGTGTGCACAGATGTCTCTCCCAAAAAATATCCCCACCCCACCCTCTGAAGTCATTAAACGACAAACGCGACAACCCTTCGATAAACATGCAATGCACGTGGCTCCTTTGTAATACGCAATGTTAAAATCAGTTAATCTCCGCCTATATAAGGAAAACTAACGTGCTTTTTGTACAACTTTTGATTGCATGACTGCTTTTTTTTTCTGTTTTCCCACTTTCCCTAGATTGGGCCGAAAGTAGAAAAAAAGTTTTTGTTTTTTTGAAAAATCAATATTAAATGTGGTAAAATTACGATTAAGTGAAAAACACGTTTTGCATACTGACAAGTTGGCCAGGAGTTAGGGGTCGCATGTGAAAGAGCATGAAATTCTGAGTCTAGCGCCCCACACTTGCTTCAGACGAAGTTCAACGGCTAATGAGTTATGGCCTAATTAAGGTGCGCAATTTTGGCGAAAAACGCCATTTTGGCAATCACCGACGAGTCAGCAAGCCTAGCGGCCGTCAAAAGCATCGGGGAGGGCTGCGCTTCTGGACTTAAGCTGTCGACATGTTGGGGATAGGGGCTTTTTCGTATGATCCAAATCCAATCGGCAGAAATTTAGTTATGGCTTATCAAACTTTTGATAAGCCCAAAAGACGCCTTTTTCTCAGGGGGCGTGGCATTCAAATTTTGGGGCACTCCTTTCCCGACTAGCTACAGACTTGGCATTCCGTGTGCCGAAACTAGAGGGATTACCTAGAAAACGCATGTAAGCGATTCGTGATTACTCAATTTTGACGCCTGTGGCACTGTTTTGAAAATTTTCAAAACAAGCCGGGCGTCCGCACACTCTCTACCTTTTTCACCGTTCGACCCCCTTTGTGCGAATGGGACAGGAGGTACAAATATTTCACTGTGTTGTTTGCCCCGTTTTAGATTCCCATTTTGTGCTAATGATGGTAGCTTATCAATCAGCTTGCTAAAGGGTGGTCGGAGGGGTCGAGTCGGATCAGGGGGCGGGCGGGCTGGCATGGCACGCGCCACGTGCCATCACTGTCGATCCCACCGACCCGTGCGACGCCGTCGCAATAACCCCTCGCCGCGTGCGCTTCCTCACAACGGGTCGGTGGCCGAGAGGGAGAGTGCGAGAGTTGCGCGACAAAGGTCACGGGTTCAAATCCCTTCAGGGTGATAAGGGTTTCGCCATATTTGGTAAGCATGATTATTCAAATTTCAAAATTTTAGGGGCGGAGTTAGCCTTATTTTGCCAGTCAAAAAGTCAAAATTCCAAAAATCTTTAAAACAAAGCTACGAAAATTTTGCAAAAAGTTTCGTGATCAGAATTTTACGCTGATCACGAATTTCGCAACTAGAGCAGTGTAGCATTGTTTTTGTTTTTCAAGATGCGTATGATTATGCGGGAGGATTAAGGGGGGCCGCCGGAGGCGGTCCCCTTCATCCTCAAAAGAATCAATGCTGCTCTGTGACCTTTTATTCTTTTGTGACTTACTATGCTGGGAAACTTATATGCAGGGAGACGCGCGAGCGCCGGAGCACAAAAGTTGCCGGCCGAAGGCCGGCAACTTTTGGGCGTAGGCGCGAAGCGCCCCCGGCGGAGCCGCCAGCCGTAGGCTGGTCTCCGCCTATATAAGGAAAACTAACGTGGTCTCCGCCTATATAAGGAAAACTAACGTGGTTTTCCTGCAACTTTTTTTTGTGTGGTTGCTTTGGAACGATTTTTTGATTCAACTCAGAGATTGGGCAGAAACCGCGAAAAAAGTTTTGACCCACCCAAATTTCGAGTAATAAGGGTGGTAAAATTACGTTTAAGTGAAAAACACGTTTTGCATACTGACAAGCTGGCCAGGAGTTAGGGGTCGCATGTGAAAGAGCGTGAAATTCTGAGTCGAGCGCCCCACACTTTCTCCAGACGAAGTTCAACCGTTAACGAGTTATGGCCTAATTAAGGGGCGTGATTTCGGCGAAAAACGCCGTTTTGGCAATCAAAAATTTGTTGACGAGCGGAAGTATCCTTCAAAATCATCGGATCGGGATGCCCTTCTGGATTCGAGTTGTCGACATGTTGGAAGAGGTTGCTTCGCAGTTTAAGCCAAATCCAATCGGTACGGATAAAATGGCGGCTTATCAAACTTTTGATAAGCCCAAAAGACGCCTTTTTCTCAGGGGGCGTGGCACTCAAATTTTGGGGCACTCCTTTCCCGACTAGCTACAGACTTGGCATTCCGTGTGCCGAAACTAGAGGGTTCACCTAGAAAACGCATGTAAGCGATTCGTGATTACTCAATTTTGACGCCCGTGGCACTGTTTTGAAAATTTTCAAAACAAGCCGGGCGTCCGCACACTCTCTACCTTTTTCACCGTTCGACCCCTTTTGTGCGAATAGGGCAAGAGGTACAAATTTTTCACTGTGCAGTTTGCCCCGTTACAAAATCCCAATTTGTGCAAATGGCCCAGGCTTATCAATTAGTGTGCTGAAGGGTGGTCGGAGATAACGAGTCGGATCAGGGGGCGGGCGGGCATGGCACGCGCCACGTGCCATCACTGTCGATCCCTCCGACCCGTGCGAGGCCGTCGCAACAACCCCTCGCCGCGTGCGCTTCCTCATAACGGGTCGGTGGCCGAGAGGGGGAGTGCGTGAGTTGCGCGACAAAGGTCACGGGTTCTAATCCCCTCAGGGTGATAAGTGTTTCCCCATATTTGGTAAGCCTAATTATGCAAATTTCAAAAATTTTAGGAGCGGAGTTAGCCTTATTTGGCCAGTCAAAAAGTCAAAATTCCAAAAATCTTTAAAATAATGCTAGAAACAATTTAAAAAAAGACTTGTGATCAGAATTTTACGCTGATCACGATTTTCGCAACTAGAGCTGTGTATCAGTTCTTTTATTTTTTCATTAAAGTTTTATTATGCGGGAGGATTAAGGGGGGCCGCCGAAGGCGGTCCCCTTTATCCTCAAAAGAATCATTATTGCTCTGTGACTTTTTATTCTTTTGTGACTTACTATACTGGGAAACTTATATGCAGGGAGACGCGCGAGCGCCGAAGCACAAAAGTTGCCGGCCGAAGGCCGGCAACTTTTGGGCGTAGGCGCGAAGCGCCCCCGGCGGAGCCGCCAGCCGTAGGCTGGTCCTCATAGGATAGGGAAAAGCAAGAAAAAAAACAAGCGGTTTAGCCGGCAATGAACCAAAATGCCCGAGGTTTTGAAAACGTAAAACAAACCCGGAAGGACCGACAATTTTGCAAAAAAAAGTGAAAATTGTGTTTGTTAAAAGTGGTAAAATTACGATTAAGTGAAAAACACGTTTTGCATAATGACAAGTTAGGAAGATTCTGTCAAGGCCATTTTGTAGCCAAAGATGTTCTAAGATCAGCGCCCCATACTTTTTCCCAAGGAAATTCAACCGTTTTCGAGAATTTGCAATTTAAACTTCCCCAATTTCGGGTTTTTGGAAGTCGGATTGAGTTTCGATGCCGTTCTCGGCCGGCAATCGATAACTTTTCCTGAAACTTTGAGAAAGCGTAGTCGGGATGTTAAACTAAGGGATAGCGTCGGCCGAATTTGGAATTTCGGATTCTGAAGTCAGTTATGCCTGATTGAATTTTTGAAAAAGTGATCGGACGCACTTTTCCCAGGGATTCAGAAGTTCAAATTTTGGGGCATATGATTCCCGGGTATCTGGAGCCTTGCCACTTTTGGAGGTTAGTCTAGGAAGGTTAACTAAGAAACGCATGTAGCGGATTCTGGATTCCGGGACTTTAACGCCCGTGGCACTGATATCTGTTAAGCCCAGTTTCCTCATGCTTTGAATGGGGCTGTGGGGTGCGAAGGGGTGTGTGTGCGAATGGGGTTATACCGCAAATGGTTAGGGTTAACCGGGATTCTGCGCAGTGCTTTCGGACGCCAGATTCCCGATGGTCATTTTTGATGACAAATAGGGGCGGGCACTTATTACCGGTAGCCAATGGACACGTGCCATCGCGGCCGACCCCTCCGACCCGCGCGCCACCCTCACCATGGTCCCTCTTCGCGATTTTGACCGCATTGGGTTGGTGGCCGAGAGGGGGAGTGCGAGACTTGCGCGACAAAGGTCACGGGTTCAAATCCCCTCAGGGTGATAAGTGTTTACCTATATTTGGTAAGCATGATTATGTAAATTTCAAAATTTTAGGGGCGGAGTTAGCCTTATTTGGCCACTCAAAAAGTCGAAATTCCAAAAATCTTTAAAATAAAGCTACGATAATTTTAAAAAAAGATTTGCGATCAGAATTTTACGCTGAGCACGGATTTCGCTATAAGAACAACGCATCTTCGTTTTTCTTTTTCCATTTGAGTTTTATTATGAGGGAGGATTAAGGGGGGCCGCCGAAGGCGGTCCCCTTTATTCTCAAAAGAATCATTATTACTCTGTGGCCTTTTATTCTTTTGTGACTTACTATACTGGGAAACTTATATGCAGGGAGACGCGCGAGCGCCGGAGCACAAAAGTTGCCGGCCGAAGGCCGGCAACTTTTGGGCGTAGGCGCGAAGCGCCCCGAGCGGAGCTCCCAGCCCCGAAGGGCTGGTTCTCCGCCTAGATAAGGAAAACTAAGCCCGTTCTTCTCCAACTTTTTTTTGTGTGATTGCTTTGGAACGATTTTTTGATTCAACTCAGAGATTGGGCTGAAACCGCGAAAAAAGTTTTGACCCACCCAAAATTCGAGTAATAAGGGTGGTAAAATTACGTCTAAGTGAAAAACACGATTCCGGAGATGACGACTTGGCCAGGAGTTAGGGGTCGCATGTGAAAGAGCATGAAATTCTGAGTCTAGCGCCCCACACTTGCTCCAGACGAAGTTCAACGGCTAATGAGTTATGGCCTAATTAAGGTGCGCGATTTCGGCCAAAATCGCCGTTTTGGCAATCAAAAATTTGTTGACGAGCGGAAGTATCCTTCAAAATCATCGGATCGGGATGCGCTTCTGGATTCGAGTTGACGACATGTTGGAAGAGGTTGCTTCGCAGTTTGAGCCAAATCCAATCAGTACGAATATAATGGCGGCTTATCAAACTTTTGATAAGCTCAAAAGACGCCTTTTTCTCAGGGGGCGTGGCATTCAAATTTTGGGGCACTCCTTTCCCGACTAGCTACAGACTTGGCATTCCGTGTACCGAAACTAGAGGGTTCATCTAGAAAACGCATGTAAGCGATTCGTGATTACTCAATTTTGACGCCCGTGGCACTGTTTTGAAAATTTTCAAAACAAGCCGGGCGTCCGCACACTCTCTACCTTTTTCACCGTTCGACCCCGTTTGTGCGAATGGAGTAAAGGGTACAAAATTTTCACTGTGCACTTTGCCCCGTTACAAAATCCCAAATTGTGCTAATGGCGGCAGCTTATCAGTCAACTTGCTGGAGGGTGGTCGGAGGGATCGAGTCGGATCAGGGGCGGAGCGGGCATGGCACGCGCCACATGCCATCACTGTCGATCCCTCCGACCCGCGACGCCGTCGCAACAACCCCTCGCCGCGTGCGCATCGTCATAACGGGTTGGTGGCCGAGAGGGAGAGTGCGAGACTTGCGCGACAAAGGTCACGGGTTCAAATCCCCTCAGGGTGTTAAGTGTTTCCCCATACTTGGTAAGCACAATTATGCAAATTTCAAAATTTTAGGGGCGGAGTTAGCCATATTTGGCCACTCCGAAAGTCAATATTCAAAAAATGTTAAAAATAATGCTAGAAACAATTAAAAAAAAGGTTTGTGATCAGAATTTAACGCTGATCACGAATTTCGCTACTAGAGTAGCGTATCATTGTTTTTATTTTTCAAATGCGTGTTATTATGCGGGAGGATGAAAGGGGGCCGCCGAAGGCGGTCCCCTTTATCCTCAAAAGAATCAATGCTGCCCTGTGACTTTTCATTCCTTTGTGACTTACTATGCTGGGAAACTTATATGCAGGGAGACGCGCGAGCGCCGAAGCCCAAAAGTTGCCGGCCGAAGGCCGGCAACTTTTGGGCGTAGGCGCGAAGCGCCCCCGGCGGAGCCGCCAGCCGTAGGCTGGTCTCATCCCTATAGGGAAAACTAAGAAATAAACTTTCGCGATCTTTAACCACTGAATGCTTTCCAACGCCCCTCCGGCTCCCCCATACGTTTCTCCCAAAACCGCCAAATCCGCCGTCGGTTCCCCGAAATCTCGACGTTAAGCCTGATAAACTCGAGAATTCTCGAAATCCGCCAAAAATTTTTGTCACGTTAGCGCCTCCGTAGAAAGAGAATAAGCTCAGCATTTGATGCTGAGTTCAGCGCCCCTAATATTGTTCCAGAGAAAGTTCACAGCTTTCGAGTATTTGCATGCTAAATATTGATAATTTGCAAAAAAGGCAAGTCGGTCCGAGTCACCGTACAAAACTTTTGGGGCAATCGGTGGATTCGGCTGATTCTGCACCAGGGGATAGCCAACATACCGGTGATATATGGATTCACCTTAGATTTTTGAATGAAGCCCCTTATCACTAATGAGCATGGAGCAAAATTTAAAAAAAGTGAAAAGACGCACTTTTCCCAGGGATTTTGATGCCAATGTGGCGGGGCACGATGGAGTGATAAGCTAGGGTCTTGCCACTTCGGGAGCGGAAACTAGATCGAAAACAAAAAGCTTTAATGTCGGCAAAAGTTGAAAAAGTTAATTTTTACGCCTGTGGCATCCATTTGAATTAAGCTGAGTTTCCTCATGCTTTTAACGGGTGGCGCGCGTTCACTAGGGTGTGTGTGCGAATGAGGCAGGGGCGCAAATGCGTATTGTGAATGGGGATTCGGCGATAGCGGCATCTGACTCCAGATTCCCAGTCATCGTTTTTGATGACCATTTGGGGGAGGAGCTTCATTATCGCCGGTGACGATGACACGTGCCACCACTTTGGTCACCTCGCCGGACCCGCGCGACGCCATTGCATAACCCCTCGCCACAAATCCCGCCTTGATGGGTTGTTGGCCGAGTGCAGGGGGCGCTTACCTTGCGATCTCGACGTCGTAGGTTCGAATCCCTTAATGGTGATAAGTGTTTGCCCATATTAAGTAAGCTTAATTAGGTTCAAAAACCTTCTAAGTTACGCTATCAAAAATTAAAAAAAAGATTCCGAGTCAGAATTTTACGCTGAATACGAATTTGCTATTAGAATCTTTGCATCTGCGTTTTTGTTTTTTTGGATTCACGGTTTTGTGATTGTGCACGAATTGCGCGACTGCTGGATGCCCCGCAATAACGCTTTTGTAGTGCTCTAAGAACCTTCTAAAATCTGTAGTTATTTTCACTTTTGTGACTTAATATAAGTATAGAAGCATCATTTGCAACTCCCAAAAAAGCCAGAATTCTCGACACTCAGTGGCGACTTCTTTACGTATGCCGACAAAGACGATCATTACTGGAGCGGGTATTACACGTCGCGGCCCTTCTACAAGCACATGGACCGTAGCCTCGGGCATTATTTGAGGTCGGCGGACTTGGCGTTTTCATCGGCACTGATGAAGGCCCGCAATTTTACGGAGAAGTGGGCTGGCATCGCTGATTACGACCAACTGGTCGAGGCCCGACGGACTCTGAGCCTGTTCCAGCATCACGACGGCGTCACGGGCACTTCGGTCGAGTACGTCGTCAAAGACTACGCAAAAAAGTTGTTCGTGGCACTGTTTCAATGCCGAAACATTATTGCATCTGCGACCGAGTACCTTTTGAATCTGCCGAATTCAGCACTGAATGTTGCCGAAGAACACAAGATCAATGTCCTACCACAAAAAGTGACAGCTGGGCCTGATGCCATGGTTGTAGTTCAAAACAGCCTCGGATACCGGAGAGAAGAAGTCGTCTGCATCCAGGTCAACACGACAAAGACGCGTATACGCAAAATCGGGTCAGATGACGCTGTTCTGCAACAGATTGAACCCATTGGAAAAGATGGCATTAGTCTGAGCCGGGACAAATTTCAACTCTGTTTTGTTGCATCAACGCCACCCTTCGGATTCTCGCGGTATGAACTTCATGAAACGACAGATTCGGCGCCCCTGGCAACACTCAAATCGACAGTCAAGCTGGATTCCAGTGTTTTCAAAACCGAAGCTGTCAAAACCGAAAACGTGAAACTGTCAAATGGCCTTATCACAGCCAAGTTCAACGCTCACACCGGCTTCCTGTCTTCAATCCAGACGACAGATGCCACAATGAATGTAGACATGTCTTTTGTGTATTACGGTGCCCGGCCCCACAAATACTACTTTGACTTTGGCGGCGACCACCGATCCGGGGCGTACCTCTTTCTGCCCGATGGCGATGCCAGCCCGCTTCCGACTAAAAAGAATGCCTTTGTCGTTGTTTCCGGACCCGTTCGACAGAGCATTGTTGTGAAAGGGTCGGATGAGATCAAGCTGCTTCATCATGTCAGCCTGGACATCAACACGGCGCATTTCAACATCCGAAACGTGGTCGATATCCGGAGCCAGGGCAACTTTGAAGCCGCCATGCGACTAAAGACCGACATCATCGAGAATGATCGCTTTTACACAGAATTGAATGGGTATCAGGTTGGTCAAAACTGTTCTTATTAGTTTTATAAACAGCTTTTCAGTTGATTCGTCGGAAGCGTTTCGCTAAACTGCCGCTTCAAGCCCACTTTTTCCCGATGCCAGGCGCCGCCTTCATCGAAGATTCTGCCCATCGACTGACTCTGCTAGGCCGCCAAGCCCTCGGTGTGGCCAGTCTTCAACCCGGCTGGATGGAGGTCATTCTGGATCGCCGTCTCGACCAACATGACTGGCGTGGCATGTCCGAACCAGTTCACGACAATCTCCAGACAGAATCCAACTTTCGCCTTGTTTTGGAGAGTGTAGACGGCCCTCCGCTCGATGTCGAACCAACAACAGGTTACCATTCGCTGGCCACGTCCATCTTGTCGACACAGATTCATTACCCGCCCGTAATTCTGCTCGGAAATCGGTTAGACAATGTCAGCGCCGCTAAAGTGCCGTCCGAAGTCGCGGGTTTAACTAAGCCGCTTCCATGCGACATTCATGCCGTTGCATTACGAACTTTGAGCCAGCCGACAAAATACGCTTCGGATGGGCACCGCAAGACAAAGCCTGACAACTGGGCCGCTTTGGTTTTGCATCGTTTTGGGGTCGAATGTCGGATTCAAACAAAACTACCAGCATCTTGCCCTCAAATGAGCTTTAACAATACGGTAGATTCTACTATTTGTCATATTATTACTATACATTAACCATTTGCAGATCGACATCAGAAGCCATTTCAATATTCCACTCCGAAGCGTCCAACCAGCATCTTTAACGTTACTCTACACGGATAATCACACCGATCTCGCGCACTTAGAAATCTTGCCCATGGAATTGAAGACTGTCAAAATTAAATTTTAATGTTTTTGCTAAATCAAAATGCAAAACGACAAACTATTCCGTTAAAAGACTAAACTGTAAATAAAAACTTAGGTAGTTAATAAAAAGTTAAAACGAAGCTTTCGTCGTCTGATAACGCATTACCCCGGCCATTAAGTTTTGTCCAGGAGGAATGTCATTGGCCAGAATCATCTCCGCGATGAACATTCTCTTTCCTCGACCAGTATTGACAGGACGGCAGCGAAGAACCGACGATACATCAAAGGCGTTCATAATACTTGGGTCAACGAGGCTAAGCGGCTTGTCATGGGCTGATGCGGATTCAACTAGGCGATCTGTTGAGTTGGAGAGGTGAATCTGTAACTACCAATTTGAAAGGTCACATGAAGTTGAAAGGATGGGACTTACAGTATTTTGAGGCTCATCAAACTCAATAATCCGAACCTCCAGAACATAAACAAAGTTATTGTCCATATCTGGGACGTCATTTTCATCGAAGGAGAAACGCACAGTTAATTTGGCTTCTGGATTGGTCGGGTAGACTGTGATGGAGGCCGGAATGAGATGGGCGCCACTGAAGTTAGATTACTGTAGGTTTTGGTGTGAAAAGTTTAACTTACGATGCGAAGACAGGATTGTCCAATTCGATGAATCTGTCACGGATCATTTCACGAAGTTTCGTCGGCACTGATGTGTTGGTGAGACGGTGCTCAAAGGCGACAACTAAAAGAACCTTATTTTTATTTACGAAATATCAAAAAGACATACCATTAGCCGGATTAGCCCCAAACATGACCAACCGAACAGCAGCTTCAAGATTACCCGTTTTGTAGGCGACAAAAAGAGGTCTTTCACCGTTCATGGCCTCAAAGTTGACGTCACAGCCGAGGACAATGAGGGCATCGATCATTTCATTCTTCCAATTGCCGAAAGCATCTTGACTAGCAGTGCGGATTGCAGCGTTGATCAGGGGTTCGCCATCATGGGATAGGAGATTGACGGGGGCGTCGAAACGTTCGACGAGCAATTTGACAATGTCGAAGACGGCTGGCGCGTTGACGACGACTAGCTGGAATTTGATTATTATATAATATTTGAGAGATACGGTAGAAACTGAGAAACTAACCTTGTGCAAAATTGTTTCACCATCCTCCAAATTCGGCATGAAATAGTCAATTGGGACTTCATTGAGGCGAGAAAGGGCGGAATGGTCGAGATGAGCGACGAGATCGACGAATTTCTGAATCTTTTGGTTAGAAAATCCGATGAACTGAAAGGGCTTACCTCAATGCTGATGGTATTCTTCAAACATGACCGGGCTGGCATCTTTGGCTTCTCGTTATCGACAATCTTGATGGCTCGGTGAGGACGTGGATCTCGGGCACTCGGAGGAATTCGAAGTGCAACCAGCGGCGGGGACGGGGATGGCAGATCGCGAGATGGCTTTTCCTGAAAATGAGCAAGTAGCTCCGAAAAACAACAAAATGACGTACCTCGCACGGAGTGCCAATCGAAAGTGGTTGTGCGGATGTGTAATTCTCGAGGGGCGACTACAAATAGCAAATTCATGGGTCGGATAAAACGGAAAAGCACAAAAACGATACCTCAAAGCCATTTTCCGAGCTTGGCGGAGAACACTTCACGTCAAACTCGTCCTCGGAATCGGAGGAGAGCAATGTGTACGGACGCTTGATGGGACGGGGCATGGTTCAGACGGGAAAGAAGGAATGAAGAAAGGACAATTTCAAAAAGTGAAACAGAGCCAAGCTTGCTGCAAATCGACAGCCGACAGCAATGGTTTGGCACGTTTTGCCAGAAACGATTTGCATAAAACTCAAATTCAAACAGAACCAATCTTAAAACGCATTTTCTGGGAAAACCAAACACTTTCGGGTTTCTGAGGACACTTCAAAATTCAAAGTTAATTTAAATCGTTGAAACTTGGCAAACAGACTAATCTGAGGTCGTACATGACGAATTCACACATGAAAACCGGATTCGGCGCCTTCAGAATCCTCTAGGCTCCAGAATCCGCCTCGGAGAATCCGAAGTCAAAAAATTCCAAACAAAGTGTGTCAATCGATTGCCCACATCAAGACAATCATTTTCGTTTTTTGATGACGGTGATTGGATCAATTTGCCGGAAGTTACGGCGCTTCAAAGTTGAAAAAAACGACGAGATAGCCTTTGGCACTCTGTAGCTCAAAAGTGTGGTAACTGGGGCAGTAATTTTATTTGTGATAATGATAAAGCATTATAAAAGGAAGTTTTTGTCTCTTAGGGACAACTATTTTCGAGGTGTGGAACATGTTCAAAAGTGGCACAAAAGGATTTGCATTATCACTCATTTACAAATTTTTCTGTGATACGGCAATTTTTGCAAATTCTGTTTTCCCAAAAGCAAAATAATGGTAACAGCTTTCGATTTAGAGAATTTTACATGAAAATTTACGGTTGTCATCGACTTCTTTAAAAATATTGCGCTCCACCTTAAAACAAAATGCACGCACGGTAAAGTAGGTCCGATCGCCGTTGACATCGTCATATATAAAGGTTCGAACTTTTTGGACAATTTCTTTTTTTCCAAATAGTCAGACCAAGGTAACATGATACAAAAGTAGTTAGTGTTGATCGTTGGCGGATAAATGCCGTACAAAGAGGTAAAACATACTTTTTAAAAAATTGGCATTAATTTGTAAAGAATTCAAAAATATCGCAACTGAACCGGCTACAAATATCTGAATCGAAAGCTGTTACCATTATTTTGCTTTTGGGAAAACAGAATTTGCAAAAATTGCCGTATCACAGAAAAATTTGTAAATGAGTGATAATGCAAATCCTTTTGTGCCACTTTTGAACATGTTCCACCCCTCGAAAATAGTTGTCCCTAAGAGACAAAAACTTCCTTTTATAATGCTTTATCATTATCACAAATAAAATTACTGCCCCAGTTACCACACTTTTGAGCTACAGAGTGCCAAAGGCTATCTCGTCGTTTTTTTCAACTTTGAAGCGCCGTAACTTCCGGCAAATTGATCCAATCACCGTCAACAAAAAACGAAAATGATTGTCTTGATGTGGGCAATCGATTGACACACTTTGTTTGGAACTTTTTGACTTCGGATTCTCCGAGGCGGATTCTGGAGCCTAGAGAATTCTGAAGACGCCGAATCCGGTTTTCATGTGTGAATTCGTCGTGTACGACCTCAGATTAGTCTGTTTGCCAAGTTTCAACGATTTAAATTAACTTTGAATTTTGAAGTGTCCTGGGGTCTTTTGGTTTTCCCAGAAAATGCGTTTTGATGATTGTCTTGAAACGCGGGTCTGAAAACTTCACAATTATATCAATATTCTACTTTAAATCGAATAATTTACAGTTTTCGGAGTTTTCATTTATATTTAAATAATAAAATAGAAACAATTTCAATAATAAATTATGATATCATGGGTGGGAATGGACGTAAAAGCCCCAGAGCACTCACTGGTCCAGTGATTTTCAATCAGTACAGACGATCTATAGCACCCGATTGATAGACGAGAAAGAGAACATGGTAGGTTGCGCAGACTGTTCATGGACGTGTTTCGAGGTTCTTTTCATAGTAGTACTCGACGATGGCATTGACGTTCTGGGCAAAGTTGTCCAAATGCGATTCAATCTCACTGATGACAGTGTCCTCCATGCCCTCGTGTTCGTATGCTGCTGCTTTGAGAAGGGCTCTTCGGTATGGAGCTGCATGCACGACGACATTGAACAGCTGTTTGGCGATGAAGTTATGATGGCGCTTCAGGCTGGTGGTGTAGGCCTGCTTTAATGCTGGGGTCATGTTCTCGGTTTTGGCCTTGTTTTCACGGTAGCCTTCGACGAGAAGTCGTAGGAAATTTAGCATGAATTCGAGTCCTCTGCAAAAAAAGAACGAAAGGTAATCAACAGATGGATTAACAATGGATAAACGCACCGTTTCAACCACAGAAGCCCTTCAGTGGCGTAACCGAATTGGCCAGCGTGGTCGTTGAGGTCAGCGTCGACCAAATCCTGGATGTATTTCATCGCTTCGGGATCTTGGAGGTACTTCCTGCGGACCTTTTCCACATTTCCAAGAATATCCGTCTGCACCGGCTTGAAGGCAACCCCAAAATGGGCAACGAAATCAGCTATGGTCTTGCTAGCCTGGAGGAAGCGTTCTGTCGGCACCTTTCCGTCGACAAGTGCTGGGAACATGCGTGACTCATCCGTAAAGTACGTCTCAACGCGGGTTGATTCTTCCGTTGCCTGAAGATGTAAAAACATAAAATCAAATCCAATAAACATCAAAATTGCGTAGACAAATAAAAAACAAACCTCTGTCATTGTCGCGGTTAAAAGTTGACGTGGTCCAAACCCTGTCTCCTAAAGGTTAAGGTTAAGATGGGAAAAAGAACGCATCAAATTGATAACAAAGGTAAGAAAGGTCGCTGTAACCTATCATTCTCCTCGAACAGCCATTCACTCAATACAAATCTCAGTGTATTTGGCAAAATGTACACCTTTTTAACTTTTGACATTACTGTAACCATCAATCGAAGGCATTATGGTAATTGATTAATGAAAGTATTAGCAATATTGACATAGGTTATTGGATTAGGTTGTTAAAAACAAAATACAAATAACAAGATTGGGAAAACAAAAGATACAAAATATACAAAAATCGTGGTTAAGTGAATAATGCAAAAAGAGTGACTAGACTCATGGTACCAGTTTAAGTCATGGAAGTAATAAGGGATTCATTGTGATGGCTCGGCATGTCGTACGTGTTTCGAAACAGTGAATCGTCGTCACGGGAGCAGCCGGTCGTCGGTTTCTCAAAGACATCTACAAGGGAGCGAACGTTGCGACTTTCCTCGCATCGGTGACTATGGGATCGATGCTTGAAGTTCTGCAATAAACAAACACCACGTCAATCAAATGAAGACTACATTGTAAAAGAACTCACGCTGCTCGGTCCGGTTTGAAATGTGTTACGGGACAACACTCGTTCAAATTTTTCTCGATGTTGACGAACTTTGCCGTTACAAATTTTAGGGGTTCGTGAGACGATGACTTCATCGGGTTTGGATGTCGATGTCGTCGCAACGGAAACAGAATCATGGGCTGGGTGGTGATGGCGGACGAGACGGGGGGACTGTTGTGTCAGACGAGCACTCTTTGGGGTTACAACCCGTCTTAAATAACATCCAGGTGAAGATAAGTGACTCATCGCTTTTTCAAAACTCAAAGATGAAAAAACTTACCCATTAAGTTGCTCTGGCATGAGTTCCTCCAATTTCGCAAGTGTTGTGACCTCGGCGGCGCTGCCCGCAGCGCTATCAGTCAGACATGTATCGAAATGGGATCCAATCGGATTGAAAACAGCGCTGTGACGGTTGCTGCTGGCCTGAAGTACGCCGTCAAAAGTCATGAGTTGCTCCATGAATCCAGTGTTAGGAGTGATGCAGTTGCGTTTTTCCTTGACGTAATTCAGGGCTTCTTGGAGTGACCAGCCGTATTCTTTCATCGTGTAGGCGATCACGGTGGAGGAGGAGCGGCTGATGCCCTTTTTGCAGTGGACGAGGACGGTGCTTCCGGAATCTCTGGAAGATCAAACTGTTAAATGACGTTGTTTTAAAGTTGTGACTTACTTGGCATGCTTTATGAACTCATAAGTCTTCTGCCAATGCTTCAAAAGTTCAGTACTGGCTTCATCGGAGACCCAAATCTTCTTGTAAGTGAAGTGATTTGGATAGAAGTTGTCGACTTCTTTGGTCATGTTCAGTATGTATCCGACCCTAAAAAACCAAGATTAACATTGTCCAAACAGAAAATGCCATTCTAAAGGCAGTTAGCCAGTCAAACGCACCTGTTAGCCTTCAACTCCTCCCAATTAGAAGCATTCCACTCAGTCCCAAGATAAAGATAGTCAAAAATCTTGCTCGGTTCATCGAGTTGACCCATAATGACCAGCATCTCCCGATCGATGAATTCCTTATGCGGCTTCAATGAGTACCCAACTTGTTCCTCGAGCTTCTTCCGGATATCACTACTCGTAACCTCATCCAAATCGACACTTTGCATAATTTGCCTCAGATGACGTCTAATTAGCGCCTCGATTTCCAGTTCCTTCGATGACCGCTCCAATAGTGCAGCTTGATGTCCCGTCGGCTTGACATCACCCACCATCGCGTCTTCCAGGAGCGACATGTACCACAATCCACGCACTGAGTCATCTGTCGTCATATGGGAGCTGTATTCGGTGCGCCAGTCTTCAAAGTTTGTATGTTTCAGTCGTTGGATTGTTGCGAGTTCCTTAAAGTTAAAAGTTAGTTGGGCAGATTCAAGCAATGGAATGTACCTTGTGTACGTACTGAAATACCGACCACATGGCTTGAATTGAAACAGGTTTAAAGAAATACAGCTCGGTCAAGCTTTCAACTGCGATACCGCCATCACCGTCGAGACGGATGGAAGTTGAACATACAATCGGTACGACCAGGCCAATGGAAGTTTTAGCACCGTCAATTTGGTCGAATCCGAATAGGGCAAAGTTCTTGCCACCGCGGGAAGATGTGGACTTCTCGACAACAGCGAGGTAACGAGTAATGTTGTCGGCACAGGACTGGAGGCGGACAACTCTGGACATTGTATCTTGTTGTCTAATAAGTCGAAGCATGGACTGTAAGTCTCGTTCAATATCTTCTAAAACGGAATGCATTTTTGTAAAAAACTGATATATCGACTAGCTGAGTTAGTTGGCCAAAAATGGACAAGCATGTCGGCGGCGCCTATGCCTCATTGACAAAAAAGAAACCACATTGACTAATGTCGGCAAAGCAAAAAACATGTAGTCAATGAATTGGCTTTCAAATACCAAAAATGGGCAGGAGTTGGTAGAACGAAATAAAAAGAACTCACTGTCTTCACTGCAAGAACGTCTATGACGCGGAGTCTGATCCGAATGAGATAAAATCACAGCAGCGCCTTTAACAGTGAAGTATGACTCACTGCTCGGCCGAGCTTGCGGTGAAGAAAGCTCAGATCGGCAATCGAAGTCATTGTCTGACTGAAATTGGGCAATTATGATTAGCTAAATGAGTTATGAAGTCAAAACTACCTCATCCAAAGACGGCGATGGCGACCGTTGCACACTGACTAATGCCATTACCGACTCGTAAGCGGCACGAGCCACTGAAAATGGAATTCATTACGGGTCAAAGAAACAGTGGATGCATCCATTCCATAAATCAATGGAAAAAAGTGAACGAAACGTCGTTGCAGACCACGCACACGCACGACCGAAATGAAGTGGATGCAAAAGTTCTGCGCAGTAAGCTAAAGTTGGAAATTGACTCGGAAAAATATATAAATTGCATCGATTTTGGACGGACAAAAGGCGAATTGGAAAAACGCCTGCGGGAATTGGTTGTAGGGCTACAGCTGGGCAAGCAAGCAACAACGGAAATATCGATAATGCATGACCAGGTAGCACCCACCCAGTCTACTCTTGTCGCTCGCTAGACCAAACACAATCGCCAGCGGCTGTGGTGCGTTGCGACCGAGCTGTGGTTCGCAGCTTTCCGCATAAGACCGTTGCGCATGAACATCGCCAGCGGCGGTCTGCTGGCGGAGGAATGGACATTGTGGTCAGGGGTTTCATGTTGGGGTGTAGGGTTACGGATATCTTGGAGATTTGGGTTGGAAATATATATGAAAACTATTTCTAATGTGAATAGTGAAAGCGTGCTTCATAAGGGTCGCAAAAACGAGTACGAATAGCAGTTCTTATAGGACAGCTTATGTTTAGAAACATTGGTCAATATTGTCAGCTGTTAAGATTAACTCGTTCAAATAGGTAACCACGTGTGATAAAAAGACGGTCTGAGAAATGTTAACGATTTTGATAGTGACCAACAAGTACACCGACACCAATTGCAGCTGATCTCAAACAAAAAAAGCAACCTTTTTAACAACACATTAGTTTATCAACGTAAAGTATGGCACCAAACTTAATCACTGTGCACAAGAAAACAAAACAGGTCGGCAAATTAGTTAAAGCAACCATTAAAAAATCGTAGGGAAAAACAACAACCTGAGATGGACAACAACCTGGATGAACAACACCAACAAACTATAAGAAACACCTTACTTCCCAGGGCCAAATGCCTTGCCTATGCCCTTGCTGGAACGGGGTACCATGTTGCGGTCGATTCCTTGGGCATCAGCCTTTTCTTCGCGCTCAATCTGCTTGCGAAGACGCCCAATACGAGCATTGAGGGCACGCAACTGGCACCGCATGCGGTTCTTTTCATCGCGCATGAACAAGCAGTTGCTCTTGATTGATTCGGCTACTGAAAGATGGAAACTAGATATTGGTCTCGTAAAAGATCAACAAAAACTCACAGTAACGCTTCTCGCCATCTACCAACACATCGGTATGGCCCTGATACTCCATCATGTCGTCAAAGGGCAACTTGTAGATCTGCCGGATGAGGGCCTCATCGGCGTCGTTGTCGTAGGCATCGACATTGGGGTCAGCCAGCTTCAATTGCTTCATCTTGACGATCTTTGGGGGTTCCTTGGTGAATTTGGGGCTGGCTGAAAATATAAAAAGATATATATTTTCAGTTTTATTTTGGTTAATACACTTACGGGTGGCCTTGGTGGTGGTACATTCTTCGCCAGATTCGTCGGTGGTAGTCTTGCCACCTTTTTTGCCGGATTTTCCAACCCCAGCCGCTTCCTTCTTCTTGTCGGCCTTGCCAGTGGCAGCGTTTTTACCCTTCTTGCCGGACTTGTTGACGACAGCCTTTCCACCGTTGTCGTCGCTAATGGACAGTTCGCCGATGGAGTCTTCTACTTTCTTACGGGCCTCGGCATCCTCGACGCTCTCGGCAATCTCAGAGGACTCCTTGGACTCGTTGTTGCCATCGCTGTCCAGGTTAGGATCGTTGGAAGGGTCGATCACAACCTTGGGAAGCTTGGCCACTTCGCTGGACGAGGACCCGTTGTTCTCCTCGGCGGTCGGGACTTCATTGCTCGGCGATTTAGAGCCCATCTTGACGGGAGTGTTCTTACGTCGCGACATTGTTACCTGAAAGCAATGCATCAATCAGAACTATCGTTACCAAGCTAAAGGCACGACACGTTCGGCGAAAACTGGGAGGAAAACAGCCGAAAAACGGGGGGAAAGTGCTATCAAAACCGATGCAGCAGGAGGATAGCGCGACTGTCTCCGATGAAACTTTCCCGATTTACGAAAAACCGCACCGAGGACGACACGTCATTGAATACGAAGTGGGTTCGAAAACAACTCGACCACGCGCTTGTAAACAAAAGCGCAGCGGTAAACTGTCCAAACCGCAAAACTCACTCCGCCTCTGTTTCGAAATCGAGCTGTGCTTTGCGAACGCGATCGAAACACACCTTTGAAGAGTCAATTTTGGCTGCGTTCTTCGGGCAGGTTACCGACCGAGAAGAAAACAACTGAGTGAGTGTCGTGGAAGTGGTGCGCTGACCAGTTACGCGACAGCCGAGTAATGCTAGGACGAAAAGAGAATAGTTTCCCCCGCTTATGCAAAACCAGTGTTGCAGTTTTTGATGAGTTTTACAGCAACAGAGGTTGCATTTTGCATTTGTGACCGAGATTATAAAACAAATACGTTGTCTTTCGCTGCAATGAAGGTAATTCTAAGTATCGTTACGTTCAATTTTAATGAAAAGCTGCAAAGTCATTGTTTGACAACTAAATTTTAAGCCCAACAGTGCAATAGGGGGACAAATTTGCTTATATCTATAAAGTTTCGGCCCAACGTGCCTTTGAAGTTCGTCCACCAACACAAACCATGCACGAACTGGCTGTTTTCAAAGTGTGAAAAGTCAACGTCAGCGTTGGGGACACAACACCAGGCAAAAACCTCAACCTGACTCGAGACTTGAAAGGGCGTCATCGCAATCTCGCTGCTGATAACCGCATTCTCGGCGCTTTCCATGGACATAGGCAGTTTACAAGCAGCTTTTAACAGTCTTCGACATTAAGTTCGAAATGAATTCCCAGGCAACTTTGGAAAATGATTTGATGAAAAGCGGTGCGACTTTTTGCGTTGACGTAAGTGTGCACACTTCAACCTGCGTTATATATATTTCTAAAAAACTTTCATGTTTTAGTATGTCGGCAACATCGAGGTGATGACAGCGATACATGAGCTTGATTCTCGGGGGGTCGCCAAGCACGAACTCGCAAGTGGTTGTGCGGTATTGATCGCAGCAGCGGCTGGATTGAAGCCTCCTCGTCTTGTTGATCCAGGGATTCAGGAAATCATTGGCCATGCTCCCGCGAAAGGTGTCAACAAGAAAATTCAGCTTAATATTATCTCAACTGCCGTGTATATGCGTGAAATGGGTGTTCGATTGGTGCTTTTGCGGAAGATCAAAACAGAGGAAATTCCATTTGGATTGGTTTTACCTGACGTAGGTTTATATTTTGTAACTAATTAGGGTGGTAATTGATTCAACTCCTTTCAGGACATACTTGAAAATGCGTTTCTGTTCATCGGTAAAGTCAAAGACAAATCAGGGCTACCAAAACGATACGCTTTTCTGCTCCAATCACAATCCCCGCCGACAAACATCTCAGAAACTTTCCAAGCCGCCTTCGCAATCCTGGACCGTGAAGCTCAAAACCGACCAGGAACGCTGAATCTGCCCAGTGAACCCTTCCATCACGCCCCTCCACCACTGCCCACATCACCCGCTCCCGCAATGGCAAGAAAGCATTATGAAAATATCCCCGAGGGATCTCGGCACAGTAGCATGTCATCAAATTCTACCCCTATTGGCTATCCTGTGAGCAAAATTATGCCACCCTATGTGCCTGGGGGGCCGTTCATGGAACCTGGAAATCGGAATGGGTTTATTGAGTATGTTTTCACACAATATCACATTTTTGCTCAATTTAATGATTTCAGTGCGAGTTTGGGATCATTAAGCCGACATACAAGTACCAACGACTACGGCGACGCCCACAACTTCTCCTTCGCGACGGTAGCTGTACCGCCCCCACGAACTTATGTTACACGATGTACCGAAGAGCGGTTTCGGAAGATCTGTGAAGGGTTGGAACATGAAAAGTGGTTCTTCGGACGGATTTCTCGCGATACTGCTATAAAATATCTCGACCGAGATGGTGCTTTCTTGGTTCGAATCAGTGGAAATGAGGCGTATCGTGCCGTTCTCTCCGTAAGGGCCGGCCCTGATGTGACACATCACGTGTTCCTGAACAATGAAAACGGCGATGTAAGTTTTTTTACATAACTTTCTCGTTTGTTTTTACACCGATGTTGCTTTAGGTGAACGCGAACCGACCCTATGACACCATCATCGAGCTAATTCAGCACCATTACATCACGAAAGAACCGCTTGTCAGTGAACAAGATGCCGCGATCTATATCAAGTATCCAGTTTGTCGACCGTCTTGAATCAGGTACCAATTGCTTGTGCCTTTTTACATGAAGAATGCCTTAGCCATGTCACTTTTGCTGGTTGTCATAACCTGTGTTTCTAACTATACCTTCCGATGCTAAGAGTTTATACAGATAGTGATATAAATGTTTCCTGTTACAATTACGACTGTGTTTAGTTTGGAATTTGGTGATAACGGGGCAATGATGGAACTGATAACTTTGTTTGGACAATTAGCGGTACAACAACGTCAAAAATATATGTTATTGTACAGTTTCCGATAAATCGCGCAAATTAATTGAAAGAATTCCGTCCAAAAAAATTAATCAGTAATATGAATGTTTATTATGTCACAATAAAGGCAGTGTTTACTTCGTAGCATTCTAATAATAACAAGCAAATGTCAATGATGATAACACTGTATTGAGCAGTAAGCATCGCAAAGACATCAAAACTGTATATCCGTCAGTTTAGCGATTGGGACCCGTCTTGCGTATGTCCTAAGGATTCTATGAAGCGGTCAACGTCTCCACACTTCCGTTGTTTGGGCGCGATTCGAGCATTCCGCAGTCGTCAGGGTCTTCTGAATCTGTTCCAGCATTCACGCTGTTTCTAGGGGTTACCATGTTTGTAAAATTGCCTACGATTTGTTCATCGGGTTCTTTAAAGACACTTTGGCGAGCAGCGACGTTGGAAGATCGTGCCAAGATTAAGCTATCACGTAGTTGAACGGCGCTTTTGACAGCGTTGATAGATCGAGCGGCGTGTGACACGTAACCGTGATTGTCTAGTCTTGTCCGTAAGTTGTCGATAGTTTGCCTCTTTGGAGAAAGGAGGTTTGGTTTTGGGTTGTTTTGGCATGGTGATACATTGTTCGCTGTAATATGGATTGTTAAAAACTGTTATCAGTGAAAAGGCATACCTGGACCGTTGCTCTGCTGCTCCCATTGGCTTTTTAGTCGTGAAACTGTATTCATCTGATCAACAGAAAACTCGGCTTCCTCTTCAGTGTCATAGGTTGCTGACATTCTATCCATCCCATCAATCCCTCGACTATCGCCAACATTGAAATTGCGTTGATCATCGGGAATTATATGAGGCTCAAGTTCATTCAGAATTTGACAGAAGTCTGGCCTCATATCAGGATTTGGATTCCAAGCATTCTTAACCATTTTCAATACATGCGCAGGGAATTGGGGTGTCGCCGATGTTGGCAACTCAGGGCGGCTTTTCTTATATGCCATCTCTGCGGCTGCTGCTGCCGGTTTCAGACTTGAAAACGGTAATTCAGCAGCATGAATCTCCCAAATGACCAAAGCATAGCTGAATACATCGACTTTATGGTCGTACCGGCAAGATTGGGTAAAAACTTCGGGTGCCATCCATCTTAGGTTCTGAAAATGTGCGCATTGGAAGTTTAATTACGAGGAATTCTTCTCTCTTCAGGGGTGGTCTTTATGTTTATGCCATTGCGCGCTGCGCGAGACTTACCCCAGGCTGTTTGGTTAGGTTGTCCTCTTCGTGGTGCGCCATAAACCTCGACTCGCCAAAATCTGCCACGACAGCTCTTCCATTGCTGTGAAGTAGAATGTTATGACTGTTAAGATCACGGTGAATTACAGGTTCAACTGTCAATTCATGGAGGTAACGCATGCCTCTGGCAACGTCGACAGCAATGCAGAGTTTTAGCATCATTTCGAACACCCTGAAATTAACTGTTACTGATGTCATATATTCTTTGTTTGCTTACCTTTTTTCAACATGTAACAACCTGTAAAGTGAACCACCAGCAATGAATTCCGTCACAATAGCGAATTGACTCGGATCGTCGAGACATGCGCCAACAAACGCAATCACATTGGGATGTTTTAGCCGACATAGAATGCTGACTTCTCGACAGAACATGTCAACTTCTGTCTTCGACCCAAATGCAACTGCTTTGTAACGTTTGACGGCTACGGTTTTCCCCTTGTAAACGCCTTCATACACTTTTCCAAATGATCCACTGCCGATGACATTCATCAAGTCGATATCCGGAAGTGCCAGGTGACAGACCCTTTTCAAATTTGCGCGAAGTAGTAAAATGTCAGCTTTTTCTTTTGTGATCGAACGCAACCTGCCGATTGGACTTGGTAACGGTGTATAACTGCTATCACCGGAACTGTATTCCGAACATACATCAGAATCCATCCGCTTATTTGCGTGTCTTTTCAGCATCGCAACGATTTCATCATGTCCTCGTTCATATGCCCACAGAATAGGTGTCTGTTCATCAGCGATGGAGTGAGTTGAAGACCTCGATGAATCACCGATAGATCCACCGGAGTCTAATCTCGTCAATGCAAACATCGTCGATGTAATTGTTGGATAACCGTTTTCTGGAGGTAGCGTCCCTTGCGTCAGCGGATTCTCCACAGCACGTGCTGTTAGTGATTGATCCGCCCCGTTGTTCAATAAATATTCCACAACTCGTATATTGCCATGATAACAAGCACTGTGCAGTGCAGTATGACCATCTTTGCCTTGATAATTAGGGTTTGCTCCCGGTTGTCTCAACAAAAACGCGATTAATTCAGTGTTCTTTCCTGCTGTGCATGCTGCCAAAAATGGAGTTTCAGAAAACATATTCTCCTGGAACAATCATCGTTAACATCATTACTTTTAATGTGTTTTGCTTACTTTGTTCAGAATAGTGCTTCCAGCAGCTGCTAATATTTGCTTCGCCGCATCTAAGCGTCCCGTGTAGCACGCCGTATGCATAGGTGTATCACCGTAAATGTTGGCTTGCATGACGAGTTCCCTCTTATTTTCGCACTTTTTTAAGAGCAAATTAATAATGTTACTGTGCCCTACTTTGGCGGCAAAGTGAAGCGTAGTATTGCCCTCGTCATCAGTCAATGAGGCTAGAAATCAAAATGATTAGCTCATTCAATTTAAAAAAGCAATTAAAAACACACGATCGGCGCCGCCTTGGAGCAGAATGTTGACAATGGTAAATTGCGTCTTGCTGGCAGCAATGTGTAAAGGACGATCATGAACGGCTCCGCTCGCATTTGGTTCGGCGCCAGACAGAAGTAGTGCTCGAACTGCCTGAAGCCATTTAAAAACTTTCGTCAAAACTTCTTAATATCACTATTTGAATCAAAATATTACCGTATCATGCCCAAAATACGTTGCACAATGAAGTGCACTGAACTGGGCAAAGTCCGGTTTGTGCAGATCGGCTCCGTTTTTAACTAAAGCATCAATAATATCTACATTGCCAATCATGGCAGCTAAATGAAGTGGCGGTGGTACGGTTTCTCGGAATACATTTGGGTCAGCACCAGCTTTGAGAAGTTTTTCAACGACCCTTTTATCATTCTAAAAGTTAAAGGTCAGATTAACTTTCTATCAGTTCATGCTCTTTTCATACTTTGTAAATAGCAATATGCAATGGTGAAAACCCGCTCCGTGTAGTGTTATGTAAAAGTGACCGACGTCTCGCATCATCGTCCCCGCATCGATCTAGCAAACATATGATCTTGTCGCATTGCTGAAAAAAAGAAGTTCATTGTTTAACGGTGCTTAAGTATGGTAGGGTTGACATTGTCTCGGAGGCTCTGGTGAATCCCAATGACGACGTGAACGCATAACTAGTCACTCTTGCGAGAGTGCAGAGGGAGAAGAAAGAACGGACCTCTTGACTTGAACTAGTTCCAATGCAGATCAAATGAATCAATGAAAGTTCTTTCGGTGAGGATTTGACATCAAGGTGGATCTGGGCATCAGTGAGAAGTGCGCGAAAGGCTTGAATGTCCTCACCATGACTGAAAATATCACACTTGAAAGGTCATTTGATTTCATCGTTGATCGGTTATGTGACTCACAAACAAGCGGCCTGGAGCGGATTCAAACACTCAACGCGGGTTCTACTTTCGTCATTGAGTCTCGACCGAATTAATACGTAACCTTCACTGATTCGTTTTTTAATCTCGTCTAAATGAACTTGATTAAAAACAAAAACACTTGACAGAAAGCACGTACCTGCGCAAGCTAGAGCCGGTCGAGACTTATAGTTTCCCATTGGGCACCGACAAAACACTGTTCACATACCGGAAAGGAACGTTGAAAGACAGCTGTAAAATATCTTTAAAACCAAATTGATACATCGTAAACGCGAAATGCTATAAAGCCGTTGAGTATAACCGATCACGACATAGGAGTCAAAGTGACACATCAGTAGTGAGCGACGGGAGTTAAAATCAAGTAAAAACTTTCGAGCAAAAACATAGACAACGACTTTACGTTGGAAAGTGGCGTCTGACACGTCTTCGCGGCTTAAGTCGATTAATCTGACCACCAACTACCCGAAGCTGACGACGAACTAAGGTAAAAAAACTTCAAACAAACGAGGCTGCGCATGTTCCAAACGGACGGATGCTTCTGTGAGGGTTGAAGACGTTGTACGCATCCTCGGGCGTCATAGCTCAAAAGCACATTTCCCTAGGCCAACCGCGGTAGGCTTGCATTTCCGCGGCTGGCAACCGGCCGGAGTCTTTGAAAAACGTGCTGTTACCGCCGGGAGGTGCAACACCAACGAACGAGAGTGTGCGTCGATCACGGCCGATACGACCGAGACTTTAAGCTTCCTTCATTCTGCCTGGGGCTGGCTGGCTGGCCAGTCATCGCCGACCGATCGCTTCTACGCGCCACACTTGAGGGAAGCGAGGAAGGATGCGGCTTGACGCGACTTTTTTGCGTTATGCTTTTTGTCATTGCATCGCTCAACGCCGCAAATTACTCTTCGTTACTTTTTCTTGCTAGCCCGGTCTCATCGAACCGACTCGGAACGGCTTTTTTGAGACTTTTGGCAAAAAGTTTTCCCCTCGCTTGATCTAGGTGATTAAAAGATGCAATCAAGAGCGGCTATCAACACTTTGCGGAGATCACTTTATAGCTGTTTTATACTATTAAACTTTTTATTGACATTTAACATGAATACAACTTGAATTTACACAGAAAAACAATAAATTGCAACAATGAAAGCACGTGTTTTGCGACGACGTTGTAAAGATGTTATTATTCTTTCTTGATTGGATTTGAATCCCATGATGAGGCGGACCCAGAAGGTCTGCAAGATCGACCGACGCAGCCGTAGTTTCCACCGCTGCTGGTGACTCCTGCTGCAACTATAAGCTCAGATGATGATTAAAAAGGATGGCAAGTTAGTCTTACCTGGCTTCTTAGAGAAACTGGAACCAACATAAGATGATCCAGTGTTACCATAGTTCTGATATGACATTCCATTGCCGAAGCCACTACCGCCACCGTAACCACCATACATGGAATAGGGGCTCATTCCTCCCATGCCACCGCCCATGGAGCCCATGTTGTTCATTCCGGTCATCGGGCTGACGTTGCCCATCATGCCCATCTGATTCATGCCAACTCCATCCATGAAGGGATTCATCAGCATGTTGCCGAATCCTCCCATACCACCCATACCTCCCATGCCGCCCATACCGCCCATGCCGGACATCCCAGACATACCACCCATGCCCATTCCACCCATGCCGGACATGCCTCCCATGCCGCCATACATAGAATATGGGGAATAATCTGAACATATTTATTGATAAAAAGTAAAATCAAGCAGTCAACAAACTCTCACCTCCAAATCCAGATCCTCCGCCACCATACATGCCACTCATGCCTCCCATGCCGCCCATGCCGCCAAACATCTGAGCGAAACAACCACTGGCACCAACAATAGAAAGCAAGAAAAACCGAGCAACTGTAAGATTAGCCATGTTGAACTGAAGAGTAACTCTGAAGAACTGATGACATGCAAAACATTAAATGATACTTATATAGCCCCAGGCAATGAAATTCAAGTACGCCTTGTCAAACACCTTTGTTCGTTATCCATCCCCAGTCAAACACCGCACTTCTCCCTGCATGTTGACTCACCGCCTCCCGATCAAGATGTACCGATATTGTCTACTGTTATGGATGGCTTTTTCTTCCATTTTCACTTATACATACGATAAACAAACATAGTAATTTGTTTCGACAAAAGTCACGCTCGGTCTCAGACCTCAGACCCTTGACTTGGAAAAATGTATTATATTGGTGTCAACTAGTTTGTAAATATAACTGGTTAATACTAGGTTGTAGGAGATGGTGTGTTAGCTGCGGCTTCTTCGGTTGAATTGAATGATGCCTCTGCGAGAGGCTGCAGCTGGGCGTGGAAGCGTTTCGAATCGTTGCGGCTTCGATTCGACCCGCGCGGGATGCTGTTCACCGAGCGTCGATGCATGAGCGATGCTTTGGAACCGTGGAATTCTGCTTTTCCTGACATGCGGGAACTCATCTGGCGGCCAAATGAGGTTTGGGATAACTGAAACATAACTTTGTTTCATCTTTTGATAGCTTCAAGAAGCAGTTTACCGATGGGAATTTCCTTAAGAAAATCAATGCACACTTCCTTCGAAAATGAGTCGAACTCAAACAAAACAATGCAAAATTAATCGTTTTCCCTGTTATTACAAGTGCATTCGCAATGCTTGTAAATATGAAAATCGTACTATCCTTCGACGAATACCCAATCAGCAACTCCCAGACAGACATCACTGCCGATGGTCCTTGTGTCAGAGCAAAACACGACGAAATCAGTATAACTGTTATAGTTACGCGTCGTTTTTGTTTCTAAATGTACTTTTAAACTTTAAAACTCTCCCTCAACACTTTTAAAACCAACATGCTGAATAGCCATAGTCATTTGCATATTTGAATTCTCCGTCTGAAGTACCAGCTTATCGTGGTTTTGTAGCCGACGTGCAAGCAGCATATTCAACAGCCCGACCGCCATTATGGGTACGAAAACTACCTACAAATAAAACCCATAAAACTATACCATTTTTAGATATTTATCGACTTACAAGGATAGCATTGCAAACTGTGCTTATCCGAATGTAGTGCCGTCGAAATGGGGCCGGGATAATCGTAATGTTTTGTTTGTCCCAACTGCCTGGATAATGTAATGTACCCGCGGAATAGCAGTAATTATAAATTTGAGTGTTATTGCAAAAATAAACAAGACTGCAATCATATTCGAAGTGATGATACATAGTTAGCAGGCCTGCAAGTGTAATTTAAATTGTAAAACGGAAACACTTTTTAGAAGCGCATCACAGACCACATGGCCATAATTACCCACCCGTGACTATAAAAATTAACGCAAATACTAAAAGTCGTTCTGAGCGTTTCCAGTAAATTTTTGACCTTAGCGGGCTATGGATTACGAGAAACCGTTCCACAGTGACAGCAAATATGAACCTTTAAAGGGTGGTATTATTTTTACAACTTATTTTTAACGGTGATGTATAAACCTACCAAATTGCCGCAGCTGAACACCAATTTGCCAAGGCAGAAAACTGTTGTCTAGTCATGTAATAAAAATAACGAAAGGTTTGACTTCGTCGAAATATTTTGAACACTGCCAAGGAATGGGGTGACATAAATAGAAAGAATAAGAGATCAGACAAACTAACTGCGGCAAGCTGGAAAAGTGGTCTTTTAAACAACCTTTAAAAGGTCAAAAAGCCTTACCATATCATTAGCTCGATTTCGCATGCCATGGCAAGAGAGTATCCACAGATTCAACGCGTTTCCAAAAACGCCGAGGAAAAATTCAGGTGGAAAGACGTATCGGAATACCAAATCTTCTACGTCGGAGCTTATTAACCGTAATGACCGATCCGTTAAGCATTTTGTCGATGCGTTTTGATACATCATTGGGACAGGAATCTAACAGTGAGGGCTGCCACAATACTTCAGCCGTTTTGAAGATACCCGAATGGACATACGGTCAGAATTTTCATGGGCCAAAAGCACGCCGAAGTTGGTAGCTGAAGAACAAAACACTTCCAAATCCGAAGAAAAACCAAAAACCGAAAGATAAATTTATCGCCAGCGCAACTTTGGAAAATTAAATATGTCTGTTGAAGTTGCGGAAGGCGTCGGTGAGACGAAATGTAAATGAAACTGAGAAGTGTTCACCGGAAAAGGGAAATGACTGACTTGAATCTTTGCACGGTAGGTAAACAGTAAAATGAATGAAACTTTGTCGAGTCTCTTGACGGCAGCGCCGCCTGAACAACGCTTGATATTTGACTTTCTTCCTGAGTTCGCAGATACCGAAATAAGGTAACAGATCACGCCTTACAAGTTAAGCAGACTTTCGAGGAAAATTTTAAGGTGGTGTTAAAGGTTTACACCTTCACACCGATGTCGGAAGTGTGGTTTTTCCCGTGACCGCCGCGCATCCAACTATACACACAGAAGGAACAACAGAAGCATGGGCGTTGTTAAGGAAAAAATAGAATGCAGAAATTATAGAGGGAATTTCATCGCATGAAAATTTGAGTCCTCCAAAGGCTCGAAACAAATGTGTTAGTTTGAAAAAGGGATTTTTGCACGTAACAATGCCCGTGAAGTGACTTTTGCACCGGAAGACCGACAGGTAAGCCTCGACAATGTACCTTCAGAACGAGGCAACCGAGAATCCTCTTATTCGATCATAGACATACATGCCTGTACATGAGTACAACGACCATACCCAGTTTAAGTTTGTAAAAAGACCCGCGACGCCAGTGTTCGGACATTGACAGCACGCAGAACCCTGACGTCGGCTTATGCTAATTCCAACAATTTTAGTGTCGATTCTTTGCTCGAAAAGGATTCATGTCGCATTACAAAAATCAGTTTTATGCCGACTCAACTAAACTTCGACACATGCTGTTTATGTACACCCAATACACATAAATGAAACACCACAGCATAAGGAACTGAGTTGCATCCATGTAGATGTAGCATCATCAAGCATGGAGACATTTTTCGAGCTCACGGATGTACTCTATTGCCGCACAGAGAATTTTCAGTTTGGAGACACGTTTGTCGCGTTTTAAAAGCGTTGGCAACCGTAGACGTAAGATAGCAAAAGCCTGAAAAGGAGCCGATTGTCGGTATTGTCCAAAAAAGGGATGCCACACTATGTGTGAACTTAAAACGCAAACAAGACCAAAAAGCCGAACCTTGTTGACGACAACTACCCGGTGGCGTTCACGAGAATTCTTAAGTTCAGCACGTCGGTTCACAGAGAAATTAGACATGTCTTTTTCCAGGATTTACAGGACCAACACACTGACTGCACGTTGTCCCGGTACCCCGATTTATGCCTATGCCATACATGGCAGTAGTAAAATTTGAATTTGCCACTTAAGGGCACCCATCAACAAAGTCGCAAACAAATGTAATGTGATAATTTTATTAGTCATGGAATTGAGAAACTATAACGAGCTATTCCATCAAAATGCATACTGTAGACACGGTAACTAAACTTAAGTGAGCACGGCAATATTGGCTGTTTGTATGGAAATCAAAAATATTTGTGAGGTTTTACATTAGATTAGACGGAAATGCTGCCTTTACGGAAGTCCGTCTTGCCCATTATCACATTAATGACAGCTGACTTGCCATTGCGAGAGCCTTCGATCGACTCCACGAAATGACGAGTGACGTCAGCCTCATTACCCGTATCGAGACGTACGCCGGAGGTGCCAATGGCTGTGCCAATTTTGTCGTAATCGGTATGCTGAAAGAAAAACAGTCAAAATAAAAACAAAAAAAGGGCGAAAGAAAATAGACTTACAGCAAGGTCACAAGCAACTGACGAGTTGAACCATGGAACTTGGTCCCGAGCAATCTGCGACCAGCAGGCATCATTACCGATAACGGCAATCACAGGGTATTTGTGGCGGACAAAGGTATCGAATTCCATGATGGAATAACTAAAATGGTTAAAAATAAGTACACTATGAAATGCAAAAGGAAGCTAGACATACCCGGAAGACCCGTCACCATAGAGAATAATAACCGGCTTATCAGGATGGACGACTTTGGCACCGAGAGCGAAACCACCGCCCACGCCGAGAGTGCCAAATGCACCGGGATCAAGCCATTGAAGCGGCCCTCGAGGCTGGACAATGTAGGCAGCGCTTCCGACGAAGTCACCACCATCGGCTACGAGGATGGCGTCATCAGGGAGAACCTGCAAAGATAAAAGATGAACATCAAAAGGTTAAATAAACAAAGATATCACCTTATCCAACTTCTGCAAAACGCTCAAAGGGTTCAAGTTACCATCAGCCGTAGGTTCGTTCATCTTTTTTGCGTTGGCGACTTCCTTCTCCTTTTCACGAACGACCAGGCTTTCAATCCAGTCAGAGGGGGCGCCCTTCCAGCCACGGCCTTCCAAATTCGCCAGAATCTCAGAAAGTGTTGTTCCGACGTCAGCTTGGACGAGAGCAGTCGGATTCCAGAAGATACCCTTATTCTTGGTCAACTGGGTGTAATCACGGTTGATGGCGATAATCTTCGACTTTCGCGACAAAACCTTGCCATAGCCAAGTCGGAAGTCGCAGACGGTACCGGCCAGGATAACAACATCAGCATCCTTGAGGGCTTCTTTACGGTTTTGACGCATTTGGATGGATGACTGCTTACCGAGGAGACCACGAGACATACCACCAAGGTAAACAGGAATACCTAGCTTTTCAACAATATGCTGGAGATCAGTGGCTTTCACGGGAGGGAGCGTAGCTTGGGAGCCCACGAGCAACAATGGCTTCTTCGCGGAGAGAATAATATTCGCGACGGTGGAGATGTCTTGGGACTTGGGTTTGGGGACATCAACTGGGATGGGAGTGGTATCAACAGGGAGATAGGCAGCGGAGAATTGACGGGAGATGTGGAAGAAGAGGTAGGCATTGATGAGTTTCTGGAAGATTTTATATATTAATTGGCACTATACGGTAGAAAGACGAACCTGGAGACCCTGAGGATTCTTAACCATACCCGCTTCAGCGACGACAGTCTGATAAGGATAGAGGACATCGATGGGGAATTCGATGAAGACGGGGCCAGGGGTTCCACATTGAGCTGCCCAGATGGCTTTGCGTACTGTCGGGATGATATCTTTCAACCTCGTGATTCGAGCCGTGAACTTGCACAATGGCCGGAACAGCGACATCTGATCAATGTCCTGCAAAGCACCTCGATCACGGAGAAGCGTCGGAGCAGCTCCACCAATAAGCAACAACGGAGATTCTGCCATCTGCGCATTCTTTACAGCAGTGATCGTATTCGTCAATCCAGGCCCAGCAGTCACAGCAGCAACACCAATGCTTTGCCGAAGTCGAGCGACAGCATCAGCCGCGAAGACTGTAGTCACTTCATGACGGGTATCGATAATCTTGATTCCCAACTTCTCGGAAGCGACAAGAATCGGCGAAATGTGGCCGCCAACGAGGGTAAAGATCTCCTGGACGCCGTGAGCTTTGAGCACTTCCGCCACAAGCTCACCTCCATGACGCTTTGTGTCCTCATCGACCTGAAAGTGAAACAGTGAAGCACATGATTTTCGATAAACATTTGATATAAACAACAAAACCCACCAGAAACAAAGCCGAAAGCGGATGTCTGCCGCCGGCAACGACAGCCTGGATCACCGATTGCAGTTTATTCATGGAGTCAATGTCGAATACTGCATATATAATAGCGGCTAAAAAGATGGTTCCCAGTATGAGGATCAACATCGTTGCTTCCTGCAAACACAAAACAATAAAAAGTATGGGGAAGAAAGCGAAGACAGCATGCACGCACGCGGAAAGACAGAAACAAGTAAGTCGAGAGAGCATTATGTTCACGTCTTCAGGAGGCGCTTTCAATCATTTTGAAGGCCGTTATCTGGACTGATAATGAACCTTTGACACTAGAACTATTGTACTTTTTCGATGATCAAATGGTATAGTATGTATGCTGCTGATCATGCCAAGGCGAAAGAAAGGGGAAAGTGCAAAGTTCGATCTGCGAAAATCAAAGCAATCTATTGTATTGGCTTGGCTGGTGTTGCGTTCGTTGTCATACGAAAACACACCCAACGTATCCGATTCAATCTCGTGGAATTGTTGTCGGTGTGAGAAATACTCAAACAAATGGCGGTCACTTCGTATACATGGTTGCCTTCAGCGTAAGCCAGTCTGATGCACAAACTACACTCGTCAGTTAGAGAGATATTTCCGCATAAAACGCAAGAAACAAACAAAATTCAAATTTAAATTGATCGTTGACACTGAATCACTGTATTTTTAATGTGTTTTTATTTTGCTTTTTGCATTGCATTATCGACTCACACATTCATCGGTATAAAAGCACAAAGGAAGCACGCATTCCGAGCATATTAGCCACACCACAGGTGAACGTTGACGATCGGGGCCGGATTAGACCGTCTATTGTAGTGCTTCCTTCCGCGGTCTTAAAAACCAACTAAGCCAACTCGTGTAGGTATGTATAAAAAAGAACCGGATTTGGTCGTGATCGATATTTGCGATGCGCAACACGATCAATAATCCGTCTAAAGTAGGGGGACCCTTTGACAACCAGCTATTCTGACGATGCGTTATACAACCACACCCGAATGAATGATCAGTCACCCCCTTAGGCGACTCGGGTGTTTTGCGCACTATTTTCAGCTGAGCCTTCAAAGGTTTAGTCGCGCTTGTGACCTCTATTTGGACCTGTTTTGATGCTTTTATATTCCGAGAATTTACACCTTTCACTTTCATTTCAGCCACCATGCTACCCATATTGTCCACAGTTTTGACAATTTTTGTAATCACGACTACCGTCACCGCCAGCACGGAATGCGTTTGGGCGACCGGGAAGATCGCTTGTTTGAAGAATCAGACCCTTGTCACCGGCGCCACGGTTGAGTTGTTCGATCTCGACAGCCCACAAAATGTATGTTAAATCTCGTTTTATTGTCTTTAAAAGGAACTCTGACTCATCTTCGTCATTTTCAGAGCAGAATCAAGAACCCCCTCGATCCCGACGACAAGGTCGCCTTCACCACGGTCGAAGATTCTGATGGCATCTTCAGTATTGAGGGCTGCGCGAGTGACGTTGACTGGATCCCAGGCATCAAGAACTTGCCTGAGATGTATTTCCGCGTGTTCCATTACTGTAACAAGCCTCAGGGCGAGTACAAGACTGTCTTGCCGGTTTGGCGGGTGTTCGTTCCGAAGACTTATGACAAGCACATCAACGATCCGATCATCCTCGATGATTGAAACTGATTGATTGTATTAATCGCGAATATCATTGTAATTTTTTTGTTCATATTGTGAGTGTTACGGGGTGTTATTTTATCTGCATCCAAGCGATCTTTCCTTACGGCTTTCGTAAATTTGTTCCACTGTGTAAAGTTTTTTGAAATTTTAAAATGTGACCCTTTTGAAATAAATTGCCTTTTTCCAAAATGCCGATGCAGAAATAGTTGTTTTGACCCGGCCAATCCGGAAATGAGTCACTCATCCAGCCGAAAGATCAGGCTATTCTCAAATTTCAATTGACACCTGACAAAGCATCGTGCTTACTTGCTTCGAAACGGCTTGAGGTCATCGACGTCGACGCACATGATGGATTAACACCATCAGTGAACATGAAACCTTGCTGCAAACTAAACTTGTGGGGGAGAATGGGTAGTCCATCACATCAGCTTTCTTTGTTTTCTTTCATCATTCATTCAAGTTTAGGGCGGCTTCAGCTGCCGAACGCCGTCGCTTGACAGTTGTTATTCCTCGGCTCCTGGCCTCCCCCTATTTTAACAGATGAGTCCAAGCCCATCTTTTTGTCGTCGTCGTCCTTGCTGGTTCGACGGGTTCAGTGGTACTTCGAAATGCGCGTCGAAGATCGCGATCGAACAACGACGACCTCGTTCGTGGCATGAGTCATGGAGAGTGCGTTTGGGATCTCTCTGATTTGGATGTCATAACACTTTCGCGGGCATGTTGCTGTTCGATCCGCTTTGTCTGTCTAACAAAGGTCTTTCGATCGCGTGTGTCGTCATCAGCTGCTCATCCACTCGTTGGGTATATGAAGCTACCAATCCCTGAGGCTAGCTGTTAGTTGACCATGATGATCTAAACGCCTTCTTCTATCCCTGGATTTTCTGAATACCCAATGTATGATGAATACAAGGAGCGTCAGTCCCTAATCTAATCGATTTCGTATCAAAGACGCGCTACCGCATTTTCTTCTGCCCCCCTTTTTTGGCAGGTACCACCGCGGTTGCACGTTTTTTGTTCGTGACTCGCGCAGCCAGCCAGCTGTTTATGCGGCTTGGCTTGTATGGGCAATGCCATCTAATCTTCTTTACCTTTGAAAACCTATTTTCACGGGTTTAGCGTCATCGTTTTTGCATCCATTTGATCTGATCGCTAAAAGCCCAATCGAGCTTCTGAAATCATTGTAGTCTTGGGCGTTTTCAGGATGTGGTCGGCGTGTCTTCTTGTGTTGATTGCATTTGCGACGGTAGCGGAAGCAACGCACAAATGCGTTTGGGTACGTGGCGTGACGAGATGCAACAAGGACCCCTCCAAGCACTTCAACGTCGAAGTCCGTGTCTACGACAAAGATGGCATCTCGTTGTTCCAGATGATTGATCCCGATGATCTCATGGGGTTGGTTTTTCTTTCAAATCATCACTTTCACTGATAATTTCCCCATTTCAGCGTCTCCTTCACCGAAGAAGATGGCACCTTCCAACTCGACGGCTGTGGTGATGATTTCAACTGGTTGCCCGGAGTCGACAACGTCCCCGAACCCTACATCCAGATCCGTCACTTCTGCAACAGCCCCAAGGGTGAAACCATCCAACTGCCCGTGTTCGAAACCTTCGTCCCCGAAACCCATGACATCGGAATTCTCGAACTTGATGCCGTCGAGGTGAAGCCCATCGATGTCAACCGCAAGAACAAGGGCGTCATCGTGTCGGAGACCGAGATCGAAGGACTCGAAACCCTGCCCAAGGACAAGGAATTGACGCCCATCAACCCGAAGTTCGTCAAGCACGAGATCAAGTTGTCCTCCCACGATGAGACGGAAACGACCACCGAAGGTCTGCCTATTGCCATTGAAGAGGATAACAACACCAAGACGAGGGTGGTTGAGACCCATCCGGATGATATCCTCCTTCTCGATGACTAATCTAACAGTATTGTAACCTCAAACTTGCCATGTATTGTGTGTCCATACGTATTCTACATTAGAACGTGCTGCTTTTGTGTACAATTGAATTTGAACCCGGGAGAACGTGGAGTTTAAAAGGGTCAGTGCGTTTCTCCGTTTTTAATTTTCTGTTTATCAATTTGAGAAGTTTTTGGATAAAGTTTTCTGTAACTATTTTGTTTTTTGAGAGAAGTAAAAACTGGCTTAAATGGAGCAACAGTAGAATCATATTTTCTATTTTTAGCCTTTTAGTTGACGTGGCTGGTGGAATTTCATTACGGTACTTCGGCGGTGGTCCCATTTAGAGGCTTGAATTGCACTTTTCGCACTCATTCTGAACGCGAATGACCCCTCTTAAACTGAAAGGGGGTTTGGTTTGCGGCCGAAGACTCGCGAACGCGTGTAGGCTCGCCGGACATAGCCGCCCCAACGTTGTTTTCGTAGCCGAAGTTCACCCTAGCCTCTGCGGTCGTCGCGAGCGACGTTGCTCACCACACCGCGCGTAGTGGCTGGCCGAAACGCGCGGGAAGCCCCGAAGCTGCTTCGTCATGCGACCCGTCATCGGCTGTCCACCCGGTAGCTGGCTGGCTGCTGGCGTAGAACCGGCTAACTGTCTAACCCCCTCCCCCGCTCCTGCTATCTTTTCCCACTTTCGTTGCTACCCGAGCCTTCCGACAACGCTTCCTATGCAGTGTGCGGCCACGTCCCCCACTGGACGACGCAGCCTCGGCGTCAACTATGGCCGAACCACCCTAAAACACACGACCCTCTCACTTTCGTCAGGCTGCTGCCAAGTCTGCTCGTCGAGCTGGAGTTGCGCTCGCTGTATTTTTCCAATTAGAAACCGTGTGACCACTACAAAGACGCCTAAAGGCGGCGCTTCTGGTTGTCAGGCAGTTTGCCCTCTGGCAGTGAGTGACTTGTTTTGGCCATGGCAATGGCAATGCTCTTCGACAAGGCACAGCAGTCGGCTACAACGTTTCACCATCATTTACGAGACCAACTTTGTTCGGCGACCCCCAAAACTGCTGTATTTCATTTTCTAATATTATGATTCAAGTGATACCAGAAACCCGTAAAACTATAAGTTCTTGTGTCGTAAATCAGGAACTTAGCTTTTGCGAGTCACTGGTACATTTGGGATTAACAATTACAAAAATGTGCAACAATTATTTCAAAAACTGGTACGTGTGGATGGAACTGAATGCGAACGTATCTATTAGATGTTGTTTAACCGTGAAAAAAGATGTTATCAAAGAGTAAATATTGAAAGATTGCTTCCGAGTTAACGATGAAAGCCCGTCGTACAGACGCTATTGAATTTCTGTAGTTATCTAACGTGACTTTAGTGTGGATACAGTTTACAATACACTTCAGGGATACAAAAAACCTAGTTTTTCACAGTCGATTCGAGTGAACCCAATTCAACGCACCTACACGACCCTTCTGAAAAACTAAGGTCGTACTTCGAAGAATAAATGGTGTCACCCTGTTCATGGTTAGTGTAGATAGATTAAAAGTTGAGTGTCGATTAAGCCTCTGGAACTGCCTGAGATAATCTCACGGGGCAATGTATAATATGACTGGCTACATTTTGCTTTTTTCGATGCAACATTGCGCTGATGTGAGTGACCACCTATAATTGAAAAACGTCCATTGTCACGGTGAAGATGACGTCGTAGACGTCCATCACACGGCGATGCGGTAGTTAACACGGCGCCCAATTACATGACCAACACCTGAATTATTCGACGACAGGGGGTGGACAGCATCCGTCGAAGAAAGATTCTCAATCTGCAAAGACAGCCTTCTAACCACATGCACCCGATAACTTTTCTATTAACGACCATGCTGTGCCCCTACTAACCTTCGGTGACATCAACAGAGCCCTCTTTTTTGACGATAGTCAAGGCAACCCCGTACGCCGTATGGTTATTTTTCATTTCGATTGAATCTCATGAATCTTTGGTGTCTCTGTTTTTATGACATGATCGGTTTTGCATAGCGTGTTTATTCCAAAGGTTGTAGTCTCTTCTAAAAGTGATATCAATCGTATAGTTCAACAAATTAGCCCATAATTTTCTGATATGGATGGGAACGAACACATCTTACTTCGACGTCAGATCGACTTGTAGGGATTCGCATGATAATCACACATGTACAGTAGCACTTTGTGGAACAGGTTTTCCACCCAGAATTGCGCATGACCACAAAGTTGTCTCCAGAGATGCATCCTCAGTCCACAGATACTTCCTAGTTGATGCAGTCCAACCCACCACCGACTGTCTGGGTCAGGATTGTACTCTGCAACACCCCATGGCCATTGCGCTTGTAGTCGTCGCTCTTTTTTACTGGGCCATGTTCCCTTTGATGTACATTAGAGATAATCAGCATCGTTGGGGTTCCGATGCCTTCAATTTCACTTATCTTTTGCGGTTTTCAAAGAGTACTTGATTTGGATAAGGATGATCACTCTGGAGTTCTGTGAACGAGGCGTGTTTTCCACAGGAACTTGGTTCTCTTTTTCTCTCATCAAACAGTCGGCTTTCCGTCTATTTACTTTCAATTCTAGAATTGCGCGCTTGGTCCATGAGGACGAACCCCGACTAAAGGTGCTGTTTTTTACCGGGTGCCTTTGGTACATTAAAAAGTGATCATCTTTGGTGTACATTGCATTCTGAACAGCCTTTGATGACTTCATTCATTCGAGTGTTGGTCATGTCTAGATACTTGTGTTGTGATTTTTTTATTACCCCGTCAATGTCTGCAACCGCACCTTTTTTATTGTTCAACTGACACACAAAATCTGTGCAAAACTTTATGTTAGCCCATTGATTTTGAAAAGTGAACCTCGAAAGCCTACCAGTTGTCCTTCGGCGTTGACCACTGCCCAGCCCCTGTCCACCTTGGTTGGCACCAACTGACTGACCCATTGACACCGTAACGAAAATTTACTACATCATTTGTCCTTCTTTTTCGTAAAGATCTCGCAACAGCTGTAGTGACGCATTTAAACTAGTCTCGATGCCGTCCGTGGCACCCCACCGGCCCGTGATTTGTGCCCTGTTTTCTGTCGTTGGCCTTCATTAACTAACCTTTTTTCGCGGGGCGTCGTTCCCGTTTTTGACAAGTCAAAGTTAACTAAAAAAGCTTGAATAATTTGATGTCCTCGACTTGGCCGGACGTAGTATAGGCAAACTTACAAAGCTGCTTTTCGGGAAGGAAGGAGGGCGACATTTGATGGCAGCCAAATTGTTTAAACTCTCACAGACCTACTTGGACGCCGATATTACTTCATGTGACCAAAGCATGCCTTTTTCGGCGTTGTTTCGTGGACAAAACTATCCATTCCCACCGTTACCACCTTCCTTGTCGTAAATTTTTCATGTTTTCTTCCCAAAAAAAGAAGCCACTGTTGTGTAACTTCCTGTTATCTTGAATAAGATTAGCCAGGGCTTCAAGATTCCCCATTATGTCATGTTCATGTCGAAAGGCTTGAAATCGATATACTTTTAAGCCACTTCGGAAGAAGACTTGCCCACTTACTTACACAATTCAAAGTAGTTGTTTGCTACCTTATTTGCATACATTAAAACCAGTCATTTCCGACAGGAATGAAATTCCTGGCACAAACCAACCAAACTACTTTGCCGTTCCGTGCATTTTGACAATTCAAACATGACAAAGAGCTTTCATTATTTCTAAAATTGGCTATAAAACGGTTTTCGAAAACAATATTTGAGACCCTTGAAAACGGTTGTTGGTCTTTCGCCGATATCGCGTTTCTATTTACATGGTTCAATTTTTAAAATTTGATTTTTTATTGTCTACTGCAAAGATCTTTCAACTGCGTTATAAAATGCCTTTTCGTTTTTCATACTTCATGCCTCTGACCTCACATTACACAAACAGAATTCTACGCAATTTTTCAAGTGGATATTCGACAATTTTTTTATGTCGTCTTGTTTTCTCTGCATCTGCAACAACGATGAGTGTTGTGTCTTCGACATGATTCACGAAATCCGAAAAAAAGTTTATTCAGAGCGAAAATACAGCAAAGTGGTCATTTTGCTCGGATTTGGTCTATCACGGAGCACTTTTCACTGTCTCTTCATGTTCCTTTTACCCCTAATCGGTATCCCTTTTAAGGGTAAAAGTAGCCAAAGCCCATTTTAGATGCAAAACAAGTTTGACGTGGATTTCAGTCCCGGATTAACCCCCCTCTGTGCAGTCGAGTTAACGTCCTTCGCCATACAAGGTCTACCGCAATGTTGAGGTCGTCGGGAAATAAGAAGGTGTCTGCCTCATCCAATCCTTGGTTTGCCTTGCCCCGAGGCTATGTATGCAAAGTGCGCAATGATAAACCACCACGTTTGGTTGTTATTTCGTTTACTCAGATTCTTCCACTATTCCCCATAGAATATGCTGCTTTTGTTTTTTACGTGTGTCATCGTTTACTTTTGGTCGTAAGTAAGTAGGTTTGCCCCCTGTGAGACAGACATTCGCTTGCTTCTTTAACTCTGTTCTCGTAATGGCGTTCACTTTGATGCTGTGATTTCATCTTCCCCGATGAATCCCTCCTAAAAAGTGCAGCAAACGAGATTTACTTGATTTCGTGCTTCAAAAGTAGTATCTCCATCATTAGCCGAGTAGCACTAGAAGCCTTTATCCGAATGTAAGTACACTAAAACCCTCCTTGTTAATAAAAACATTGGCATTGAAAGTATGCGGTGCTTCTCTTCCGTCTTGGCAGTGTTTTTAAGTGATTATTTTCCCGGCTTATCCCTTCCATGGTCCTTCAATACCTTTGGAATTCCCTTCACACCCTTCTGTTTTTTTCCAATATTCAGTGTTATTCGTTTTTACATGTGAACGAACATTCCGGGTATATTTAATGCCCCCCAAATGTGATATTTACTAGCGGACCCTATGTAACCAAAGTAGTAGTGGTGTAAGTATGCATGTCTACTGCCGCATTTCCGTTATTTTTGTACCACATTCTAAGAAAAACAAAATTTAATAACTTTCCACTGTTTTATTTAATCCCGTCTTAGCCTTTTGAATTGTTTTGTACCAATGCTCGACCAATTTTTGTGCGCAAAACCTTTATCAAGCCCTTATTAACCACTTACGTGTGTATTTGAAATACGAACCGGCTTGGTCTAGTTTTGCATCATCCAAAAACAAAAATAGCAAAAATTTGCTGCAAAAACTTTGCCACTTCCGCTACAGAATGTTTAGACGCGTTTTTATAGCTTATTCCGTCAAACTATTAAATCATCTTGCCAGACTTGGCTGCGAGGAGTCCCTTTTTTAGTTGGAAGTTTTGTGCCGTGGGGCTGCAGGGTGCTCTCAACACTACTGTCACCCAGTTTTGATTGGTCCAAAGAGGCTTAACTTCCGATGCCCCAACGGCACGTGCATTTTTATGGCCTTGTTGTGCATTTAAATCTTTATATTTCTGCTTGTTCCTTACTCGGTTATCAATTCAAATGTCAGCGAACGGATGAAAAATGACTTTACTTCCGGAAAGATCACAACTTATGCATTATGCCAAGGATTTAATGGCTTTGAAACATGTTTGTTTTCATTGGTGATGTTTAATTACATAATTGAGAATCATATCCGCTTAAATGGTCAGAGAACGATTTAGTTTTTTCGAGAGCTGATCTTTTGAGGACTATGATTAATGGCTTTCACTACATAAAAGTGACTTTGAGCCCTTCGTTGTCGAAATCTTATGGGAAAATCGTTGCTGGAGGCTACCTTTTTATGACGATGATGCATATCTTTCAAACAAGATACTAAACGTATGAGGTTTACTCAGTGCCTCTGCTCCTGTGAACGTCTTGACAGTCGACTCTCTACACCCCGATGGCAGGGTGTGAGGTTCGTATTGCTGAGTGCATTGTTCGTTCTGAATAAATTTGCCATATCTTAAAGCCTGTGCAATGGCTGTCCGGAAACGGGTCTCGGGACTAGTCGCCGTTCGGTCCAGTAAGCTATGGAAGCCGTCGGCAGCGCGGACAATTTTGCGCTCTCGGGTCGAATGTTGCAAAACACGGCGCCAGTCTTGCTTGTAGAATCACGCTTTTACAACCCTTTTGTGAGGCATGCTATTTGCCGGCGTCTTTAAGCAACTAAAACAGTTGTTTTTCAACCTCAGTTAATGCCCAGTTTCACACATAGGTGTCGATGCGTGCCCTTTAGTGCCCTTGGGAAACTCGTCCACGTCCACATTTCCACCACTTATTCCGATACAAAAAGTACCATCGACCAAGGCGAGCTTCGCTTGTTTTTCAGCTAATTGAAAGCTTAGTTTTTGTTCTGTGAGTTTTCTGGGATCGAATTCCAAGTCGGGGCTCTCCTAAACCTCGCCAGCCGGGACTGTGGAGGAAAAGCCGCCACTGCGCGTCCGGTTTTTGTCAGTGGGCCACCATCCAAACAAATATAATCGTAGTGCGATTGTGTTTGCCTTGGGCAGACTGCTATCAACGTCTCGGTTTCTTCTTCTTCGGCACGCTGCTACGACACCTACTAAAAAATAAGAAGAACTGCAAGGAAAGAGTTGGCACACGAAGTCTTGCGTCACTTGCAATGACGTTAAACGGCTATGCCACCTAGCTAGTAGCAAAACTAACACACATGTATACGGCGACTGCCGTATGAGGACCTAGTTTTGTTCAGTTTTGAGTGCCAAACATTCTCGCCGGGCCATGCCATTGATTCGGAGGACAACAACAGCAGAACGGTTGACAATGAAAACCCTAACTGTGAACTTTATTGCGGGCTTTTGGATGCCGTTATTGTAAGAACATTGTTCCGACGTCGTTTCGAGCATTGCTGCATGTAGTTTTTTTTACTTCAAGCAAGTGTAGAGCGTCTCAACAACTTTGCCACGGCAATCTAGTTTGCTCAACTGACTTGCAAGTTGCGGCGGCATCCTCTTTTCGGTCAGTGAAACTGCGAACAACTAAAGAAGACGCCTAGCACACCCAAGGCGCTACTAAGTTCTTTTTTTTCATGAAGCTTTACTTTCTATCGATTCCGAAGATATTTGCACTAACGGATGGCGGTGGCCTTTGGATGTCAAGCTTGACACCGACCTTATCCTTACGGCCTTGCACTACTGCCGAGAGGATAATGACCCTCGCTCTTTTCCGCCCGACAGAAGCTATGTATCCTTGCGTCTATCTAAGGTTTTACATCTGTAGTGATTAAAATTCCTTTAAAGCCGTCCGCCAAAAACCTTCATCTTGCCAGTTTGAATCATAACAACATAGCGCCACAGTAGCGTGTCTTACGGCATTAGCTCCTTATGTTAGTTTTTCAATAAGCCAAAGATGGTTTGCGTGTCTGAAATTGACTGATTTATGCTATAATTTTTTACATGGCATGTCGTAAGTGCGTTTTTATTTGTGCCAAGCATCAAAAACTTGTGCCAAGGTTCCACGTGCTTACATAACAACTTTTTCAAGTACGCTTAAAGTATTTCTATTTAAGGCGACAGGAACAAAATATCGTTTTTCCTGCTTGTTTTTCGGATACTTTTACACTTTTCAGCACGATTCCTAACGTCACATACAAAAGCGTTAGCATAAAAACAGTAAGTACAGTTATAATTTTTTGTGACGCAGTTTTTGCGCATCATACGCAGACAGCCATTACCCAATTCGTGTTGAAAATGTTGAAATCCGTCCTTTGAGTTAGTTTGATGGACTTTGTGCTCTAAGAAACGACAAACTAAAAAATTCCCTAGAAGCTAATGTATTGAGTGAAAATATAGCGTGCGTATAAGATGTTTTATGAACGCCTTCATGATTTTCTTTAAGCCAATTGTATTCAAACAGAATATTCTGACCTCGTTTGGTTAAAAACATTTTTTGCATTGCGCGTGTCTTGGTTTGCATTAGCCGTGTTTAATAAAGTAGTAGGTGCAAATTTAACAAACTTTACATATACCACTTTAGGAGCCAAGGCAGTGTCCCATAAGCTGTGACTATCGACGGCTGTGCTGCCGAACGCCGAGGCTGCAACCCTGAATCCAGCTTCAGCTTGCGAAGGGGGATCGACGCGATCCGTTGTTCGTTCGCCACGGAGACTTCCCAAGACTGCGACATGATCGACGTCTTGACGCAGCACGTTGCTGGTCAGACTGACGCATCACCCGCTGTTGACCAGCTTGCGGGTGATGGAGCTAACACGCCCAACTTTGGAGGTCAATTTCGTAAGTGTCGGAATAGATAGATAGGAAAAGCGTGATGATGCATGCAGCTGATGCGCCCACGCGTCATTTTACTAACGAGGAAGGCCATCAACGCTGTCTTCCTCCTTCAAGCAGGAGGAAACAAGACAAGGACAGCATTGATGGTTTTTCTAAACATGCATTAAAAATGATTTTCCATCCTGAATGCCCTTTGTTGATAGTAGTTTTTGGTTAGGGTGTATTTTTCAAAGAGAGAATCCAGAATACCTAATTAGTGACGTTATCGTTAAACTTTGTTTAAAAACATGCCCCTTTTACGGCAAATAACAAAAGTTCTTGTAGTAACTTCTTCCATCGTCAACACCAACACTCGTGCCGCCTCAACTGACACGGTCCAGCACCTCGGCAGTGATGCTACACCAAATGCGGCAAACAGTTCTAACGGTCTTTCGGTGCAGTCCCTTTTACTTGCGGGCAGACCAGGCCGGTCAAAACTACTAAAGTCTCCTAGTGACGATTCTTTGAGGTTTGTTAACCCCTTTCATTATTCATCTCCTACCTCCTCCTCATTTTCCGTTCGCTAGCTTACATTAATTTATGCTCAGGGGGATTACTGCCATTCTAAAAAAACTTGAAAACTTATCATTCTGTTTCGTCCCTAGTAATAATCGGCGTAATTATGCAGACTCTTCGTACTCACATTAAGTGTCCAATTTTAGTTGTAGTTTTTATGTGAGAAAAGGAGGAAAAGGGAAAGGCGGGTGTTTACATGTTTTAACGCAAGATTGGTGCAAAGCAAGGCGCTGAATTAACTGTGGGAACGAAACGGCTTCTTATTACACTCATTCGAGCGCGACTTTAGCTCATGTGGTTTACAAGACGCTGCTTGTGCTGTATGCCAACTGAGGCTACCCATAGGCCGTAGAAAAAAACAATTTTTTGTGTCAGACTTTAATGCCCGTAGGCAACCCCTGTCGTCTGTGGTGCTTATCTTGGGTCTTCATTTCGGCCGTTGAGCTAGAGCAGTCCGGCCATTCTGCTAGTCATTGCGGAAGCCTTCATGCACCCAACTTTTTTAGCAGAGACATAATAGTAGATTGAATCATCGTTTTTTTCACCTTTGCAAGGCTATTTGAAAGTTACTATGTCGTCGAGATTGACGCTATCCATTCGAAAGCCTTTTCTTACTCACCGAAAGTCTGAATTTTATAATATTTCTATTTGTGCTGCACATAACATGATATCACTCTCATCAGCGAGATTCATATCACGATACGGTAGTTTAAAACGCGCCTGACTTTGAAACAAACACACGTGCACCCATTTTGAAGTCTTCCGTGCCAAGTTAGATGGAATGTTATCTTTTATTTAGTTCCTGCTTAGCCATTCTCCAGTTTTGCCACTTTTCCGGTTTGTAAAAGTTTTATCTGTTTAAATGTAAGCGACGCTCGCTTTCCTTTTGCGGTTTTATTTTATTTTCGTTCTGCGTCGATTGTTTTTCTGGCGGAATTAATTTTACGTTCGCGTTGAGACAGTCACAATGCAGCCAGCATTTGTGCCCGATGTAATTTACCACAAGCACACAATCATCATGTCCCATTTGGGATTGCATTTCCACACTTTAAAAACCGTTGTCAACGAGAAGTGAGGCTGTTCTTCTGACTCTTCCTCGTTGCCATAGTAGGCGCTCCACCTTATACACAGGTGTTTCCCTTCACCCCTCTATTTCGACCATAACTGCCGCGGGCACTTGTAAAAGAAGGCAAGGCAGTGACCTGCGCAAGTGAGAAGTAGATGCAAAAAGGGAATCAAGAGACCGAAAAAACTTCTATGTCTGTCGACGGGGCGTTTGTGTCGGCGTTCCTGGTTTAGTGTGCTTTCTGCGGCTTGTGCTCCTGGAACACCGTCGCCGACGACAGATTTCTAGAGGCTGCCTCCTTTTAAGGCGAAAAATAAATAGATCTAAAGAACATGAACGGACCAATTGACCTCCATCTCCGACGGTTTTTTGCGACAAATTTGCGCATTGACAATTGATTGGGTGCAAGAGTAAGATGGAGGCATAATGCATGCCACAGACTTGCGCTTCACCAGTTTTGCCGACAGCTCCACTCGAGCACATGTTGTGACCTTGGGCCCTCCTGCAGCCTGGATGGATAATTTCCATACAAATTTCATTTTTTTACGTGTAGCACGCTACGCTAGGCCTACATATAGCTAAGCCCCCCTAGAAGGCTTCACTTCTCTCCAGGCTACTGTTAATGTCTGTCTCGTGCCTCGCCCTGCCTACTCCTCCTCCTCCCTCACTTGCTAAACCGGATATTCGTTATTTTCAAACACATCATACCACGAGCTTATTTCCGAAGACGGCCATTTATCACAAATCTGTTAAAAAAGTTAGTCCACATCCGCCTAAATAAAATAAAAACCATATACATTTGGCTTTTTTGTCCAAACTTCAGGCCCACCAAGTACATTTAGTGACCGCTACCGGTCTACAGGATTTGTAAACGAGCTTTTCTTTTCACCGGTTTTCCGCATTTCAACCAACTTTAATCCGTACCGCATACAGAGGACAACTTTACGGTTTCCGTTCGCGTTATTTAGATCAGAGAAAACGTGTTTCGCGATATTTTGGCCAAGATTGCAGACTGTTTGCTGCCAGTAAAATGTTTGTGGTTACGGAGTGATAAGCTATGACGAGAAGCACGCACGATCAATTTGCTAGCTACTTTTTTCGGGCGCTCTAGAGCGTGATCGAATCACCCTTCCTTTGACTTGCCGATTTTGTCAGGCGACCCTAAAATCTAAAAGAACAGTTTAACGTTTTTCATTTAAATTTTATGTTTATTGTAACCCTCTGGTCACTTTTGAAATTGTAATCGTTGAAGTCAAAAAAGTTTCTCAAGAGGTAATTTTTTTCCTTCTAAAACGATCCGTTTACGACTTGCAAATAGCCGCTGGCTGCATTGGTCATTCCGATTCGATTCAGATGCGTTTTTTTTTTCTCATCCCGAGTAGGCGTTAGTCGAAGACACCTAAAGTCAAAAGTTTCACGCTGTTCGCCTTCTGCGCGATCCTCTTTTGGGGGTTCGTTTTTTCGGCTGTTTGTCTGGTTTTTTTAGCTTTCATTTTTTTCATCTATTGATAACCCTCAAGGTAAATATTACCTGAGGAGAAGAGGCTGACCACGACGGAGACGGACAACGTCGTCTTGGATGAGACGCGCTTGCTCCTTCTTCCATTGGTCACTCGGTGTTGCCCGTTTCAACACCATTTTTTACTTTGCGCTCCTTGTGGTAGTCGTGATCGTCGTTGAAAAAAAAATCTTGGGCGTCAACTGGTCCGTCCTTTGAAATTCTTCGGTTTTTTGTGAAGGGATGGATGACGAGTTTAGTCGGCAGGAGGGCTCCTTTCTTAGCGAATATGGGCTGAAGGCCGGCTGAACACTGTCCGGACGGTAGCGAAGACCGGAGATGGACGTCAGGGCCGTTATTATATTTATTGCCATTACTTTGGAGCTCGGTATTTAGCATTCCTGACTAATGTTACAGTACTAATTTTAAATAAGTATCGGCTTAACCGACATTAGGTCGTCGGTTTACGTACAATTTTTACTAAAATATACTAAAGTTATATAATTTCACGCGTTTCTATAGCAATCCCTGAGATAACTTTCCACTCTTCAAAGTTGTTTTATTTGCTCGCGCATGGCGGCTCGGCTTAGCGTGGATGGATACCACCTATTTTTAAACTTTTTTACTTTTTATCCTTAAACTTATTTCGTCGTTACTCTTCTTCCTCCAAAACTATCAAACGCACTTTATTTTACCACCCCGCGTCCACAGCTCACATTAGGATAGGCGAGTTGACTATTATTAGGTTATCGTGCCCCTAACTTGGGTTTAACAGATCGATGCTAACTAAAAGTAGATTTAGCCCCAACTTGCTATACATCCATACATGTAGTTGTCCTCGTCTTTTTTTCCTTAATTATGTTGTTCAGCCATTCGGAAACCACCAGGGTTGTGCTTCTGCGGAATCATGCTTACTTCGAAGGTTTTGTTTTATGCAAGACTTCAGAAAAGTTTTTTTCCTCCTTATTTATACTTTATGCATCATGTTACAATATACCTCGAGTTGCGACACACCGTAGTTGCAAGGACCAAAAACTAATTTTCTGTGGTATTTACTTTTTATATATAGGCAATTTGTCGGTTGTTGTAAAAGCGGTATTATTAATATGCCGCCTCTTTCCGGTATTTTCTCTTTCTCTTTGTCATAAAAGAAAGATTTTCTCCCTTGTAAAACATAAGCCGCTAAAAGCGTGTTTGTACAAACTTTCCATGTTTGTTATTTCAGTAAAATCAATAATAAAAATCTGCCCGTATTCCATACCAATGAAAAATGCCATTACGAAAAAGTCGGTCATGCATTTGACACTAACAAATTTAACGTGTGCTTTTAACCCCGCGCCCTAGACTTAATCCATACCAAGACGTCTTTCTTACATGCAAACTTAAGGTTTATCATATCACTTCTGCTTCCGTCTCTCTAAATGCTTTTTTTGTTCTTAGTATTATCTATGTATGCGAGAAATTAGTGAAAAAAAATCCCAAATGCAATGCCGAGACTGGCAGTCGTGGCGCAATTGAGCATTTAGTAGCATGGTTTCGTGTCACTCTCTGCTGAAAGCGAGGTCGTTCAGGTTGCATGACCTTTCAGGCGAAAGAGAGTTAGTTGCATCGCAATGGCAATAACATTCTTTTTTAAACTCATCTTTTTCGAATGGAATGGATTTCTAAAAGGAGTGTGATTTTTTGTTGACATTCGGTGAATGCAAAAAATCAGCCGTTTCGAACATGTTAGCATAGGATGGGACGGACGACCCGAGCTACGTCAGTTGGCTAACCGTGAAGTACTTGTACTCTGGTAGCTAAAAACGTGAGGTGAAATTCACGAGCAAGTATCTCTCTCGTTGACAATTCAGAATGACCATTTATGTCGATGATTGTTGTTAATTTGATGTACGTTAGTTGTTTTTATATTTTTCAAGTATGGATAGTAAGGACATCAACGTTCTCTGCTGTCAGTCTTAATTGGCCAGACTATTTATCAATTTTTTCATTGTGACGTATTTATCACCCGATTCCTTTAATGTATTTCTCCTTTTTCGGAGATATACATCTTTAATTATTGTTGTGTGTTTTAAGCGCACTGTGGGAGCACGCAATATTTTATGGCATACATTTTTTGGTTATTGTCTAGCATACTCGAAAATTGGGATGGAATTTTCGATTATGAATGGGTTTTCCGCCAGTTATTTTAAAAAAGTGCTAACCTTGGCCGTTTTCCCGTGCCAACTGCCCACTAGATAATAGATAGATCGAGGTCAGTCTCGTCTCATTTCGGGTCGCTCATTGCATAGCGGGTTTTTGGTTTCTGGCAGGATCCACGCGTCCTGCTGACCGCCAAGCCCCAGCAGCCGGCTTGTGCAGATGGTCGCCGTTATTCGAGCAACCTTTTGGTAGTGATGGCTATTTCCCGCTTCTCTGAAGATGAGAACCACAGCTGTACGAAACACATCCGCAACCGCCTTCGACTCAAAAAGGGGGGCACAACATCGAGTGACCGCGTTGCCCTCATTGAAACAAAATTCGAAGCAGTATCGACTCGTTTGTCGAAACGATCCTGACGGTTGAGCGACATCGAAGAAGACGAATAACCTCACCTTCCGGCCTTGAAGGAAGCTGGTGTCGGTTGCGCACCATGCCAGATAATGTCACTTTCAACGCATTCTCTTTGACGCATGGGGTTGTCGAAGTCGTCATTTCATCCGATTGCAGTGCTCTCCGAGTCTATTGCCCCCCAGCCTTCTTAGACTTATTTTGAATACGTAAATGACGTTGGATTCCACAAAAAACGTCTTATATGTAAAAAGCTTTGAGACTTTCGCATAGCTGCAGGCAGTCTGTCTCGGTCGATCGAAAGCTGCCTCGAAGTCGTCGTAAGAGCGGAAGTCTATCTCGTTTCCGTTACTGAGATTGAAGAGAATAAATAAGCATTCAGCCTGTCTTTGTACCCACAAAATTGGTATTTATTAAGATCCTCGGCACGCTTTGCACATCCATTTTTGGCGAGATAGGCGTTAATGAGAATTCCTATATTGGGACACGCATTCGGTCCCGGAGCAAGCAGTCGTGCAGGCTTTTGTTGTCCTCTCCGTGCGTGTCGACTCAATCGGCTTTTCTTTGTGACGGTCACTCCTCAAACTTTTTTTTCAAGTCCCGTGATCCGTGTAGACACACAAGCCCTCTGGCGATGACCACCATCAAACATATGTCGACCCTGTTTGCGCGAAGTCCACAATGGGAAAGTCCATATTTAGCTCTTGGCTACTACTCCGTTTATTGTTGTTTTATTCCCTTTCATTCACAAAAGACCTTCGTAATCATCTAACTACTCGGCTTCATTACGTCTCTAACTCCTTTTTTTCACTTATGTTAATCCAAGTAGACAAGTAGAAGCCTCTCGATATTCCCTTTCGTGAAAAAGTCAAAAACTGAAAACACAGTAATGCCACATGACCCTTTTATAGATCATTTACGTTATTAACAGTTATAACAATGTTTTTTGATGCCACCCCCTGTGGTGAAAGAACATTTATCTATCGTAATTTGCCCCCACGTATTGTGCCATTTGTGGAAACAGCAATTTGTTTGTGGCGTTGCGAAATTAGGTAATGAGTATTCATTCGGTCTTTAGTTTTACTCCATTTTTCCTTTTTCCATTACTACATTCGCTTAGTCGATGCCATTGGCAGTACTTTTTTCTTACAGCCCGGCTGCAGACATAGCAAGGTCGCGAGACTCGGAGGACGTTGATGCGTTGCCGTTCTTTTTGTTATGTCTCATTCTTGGTTTATGTTTTGTTAACAGTTTGGAAATAGACGTTAATTAGGTTTGAATCAAAGCAGACGGTGGTTGTAGCTATGGTGTTTGATTCTATTGTTCGGAATTTTATACTGTATGGATTTATACATTGTAACTGTTTTTTGAGGCTCTAAATGCTCTAATATTACACGGGATAATGGAACGTGATCTCTTTTGATGTATTATGTTGCCCTTTCTTTACATTATCTTTAGTTTTTTTCACTGATTGGCAAACAAGTTCGAAATTTTGTTTTGTGTACATAGCACTTTATTGAAATGTGTACGTGAAGGGTCAATTAAAAGTGTAGGTGGAAATCGGACCTTACTTTTTTGCGTTTTAATGGAGTGTAAAAAAGTGAAAGCTTGAATTATGGCGGTTCGGACGGAAATTGGCTCATGAAGAAGCTTTTCTCGAGTCTTACACTACATATTCCATTGAAAAGGGGAAGCCATTAAATGCAGGCGGGTGCTTCTTTTAGTTTAGTTCGAGCCTTGCCCATCTTGTCCCACAAGTTCGTTACTTACATTACGTCCAAACCTACATGGTGTCGGTTGGAAGACGACCACCGACCTGAACTAGGGGTGGCAAGGAGCGTTGTTCTTTCTCCTGCGCGTCTACCCCCCACAGCCCAATCCCCCACCTCTGGTCAACTGTTGTCTCACACATCAGACGAAATGGGGGAGAGGAAGCTTTCGGCGGAGAGGGGCCAATCTCTACTCTGCCCCCTTTCGACGTCGTATACGCTATTCGTGCAAATGAGCGAAAGCACTGCGCAAAGCGAATAAGGGTGGCTACACATTGAAATCGATGCTGCCCTCGGCTAGGGAGGCTGAAGTCGCCCCGAAAAGGACGCGGAGTGACCACTCTGTTGGCCACCCGCTCGATGAAGGTCGACAATGAGCACTCCCGCATGACCGGAGGCTTGAATGGTACACACGGCAAACGGTCCTATTTTGTTCATTTCCTTTACCAAGTTTGATGCTGTTTTGTTCTCCTTTACATTTTTGACCGATTTCGTTCACCATAGGCTGGCTTCCGACGCCTTTTGTCTGGGGTCGACTCACTCACTTTGAAAGTAAACGAAAAAGATAGAGAACATAAAAAACAGTAGTGTCAAATGGGTTCGCACATAGCCCTAAACTTAATTATGTGTTTATTGGTGCAGACTTGTTTATCTATCTTTATCCAAGCTATTGAACCCTTTTAAACCGCCTTCAATTTGATATTCTTTAAAACGGAAACGTAAAGGTCTTCTTTCGTTTTCTTATGTTAGATTCAGTCCTTGAATGACTTGAAATTCTTCGTTCGTGCCAGTTACTGACTCCTAGTACAACTCGCTTTTCCGCGGGTCGTGTTTCATGTTTCGCAGAGAGACGGCTCATGTTTGCATGGATTGGACATTGCCTTTTCTGGTTTTAGTCGGCTTTCCTTGAAAACGAGCCCCGATCGCATCCATGGGGCGGTTTCCCCGAAGGGCTGATCACGTTTGATGCCAAACCGTACTACTAATAATCGCTCTTTACAAGCCCTTCCCGTCGCACGTGGGGCGCAGTTGGCGAAAGGCGTAAACTGAAAATAGGTAAAGGGTACGAATCCGACATTCAGTGCCCGTTCATTTGTTTCAATGTAGAGGTACCACTGTATTTCCAATTGATCCGAAAGCAGAGTCGTCAGTGACTGTCCGTCATACTGGCGGTCACTGTGGCACCACTGCCGCGCAGATTCGACTTTGCGCGGCCACTGTACAGTCCGGTCACTCCCTTTCGAACAAAAGTATACATTGATCGATTCCGAAACGCCGCCGCTGTCGTGGTTTGGTCAAAAGCTTCGCTGTTCATGATTGTTTTTGGCACTGCCGGAGAGCGTGCGCTTTCGATTGGTGTGCCTTTCCAAGCTGGATTTCACGTTTGGCCAGGTATGGGTTTCGAGAATTCAATCTCTGCGAACGTTGTTTCTGGAATTTGAACAGTTAACAAACAAGTGTAAAGCACATTTTTACTGATATCATTCTCGCGCATTTTCGTGTCAGCTCACTTTGGCCCGGTGCAGCCTCGACCTCCCCTAACTCTCGCCCAGACCAACTTGGCGCGCAACGATTTTTCAAACGAAACGCATTCCCGGCCCGGGCATGCTCTTGACCGCGCGAGACAGACCTAATACGGCTTTAAGTTAGCTTGTTGAGGAACGCGTGACGGTTCGGGGACTTATTTAGCACTTTGCTTGATGTTTTTTTTCCTTTTAAGTACTCCGACCGACACGAAGTCTAAGTTTAGCCCGTCTTCCAATCGTCATTGTTTTTTTCGATCCTTGAAATCCCACCTTTTCGTCTCGTTCCTCCCCTCTCATTTGAACTATTACGTTTTATTGATTCTCTCAGTTCGTAGATTTTATCCCCAGGCTATAGACAATGGAAATTGCGATCAGAAAAGACAACTGAAACGGCCTTCTGCGCACGATAAACCCCAACTTTCACACGCCCCTAAAATATAGACTCCCTTTAGACGTGTTGTAGTACTTCCGATGCGAGCTCCCATTAAAGTTTTTTGACACTCTTTCTTATCCCTTCTTTTTTGTGATTCCAATTCAAGGTGATTTACCTAGATTCCCATTTCAGATCATCGTCCTCGGGTAACGCAAGCGGTGCAAGCCGGCCCCATCCTACTTCGGCTGTATCTGCGACGGACTTGCGCATATCCACAACCACAGCAAGTGCCGAAACCCCACTGCAGTCACGTGCGCGTAGCCTAGCGCCAGCCGAAAAGAAGCGTTTCGTTACCCATAGCGACGCTACATCGTCTCTGACACCGACTGTCCACTCGTGTCGGGCTTCCGAAGCTCCCACGGCGATATCAGCCCCGCAAAGCCGTCTGCAGCCAACCTCGTCGGCGGCTTCGCTGGTATCGCAGAGCGACCCACCCCAGGCTCCTGAAAAGCCTTCCACAGACACGACGGCGGCTATCGTAGCCCATCCCTTGTCTTCGGGCTCGACCGGCACGGCAGTTACAGCGGCTACCTCCGCGATGCCCATTGGGTCGAGCCTGACGGCCGATTCCGCGTCTTCAGCGGCTTCATCTTCGTCGGCTTCTTCATCCAGTAAGTTTAAACTTTCCTTTGACCAACAAAAGTTAATTCTATCCAATTACAGGCGGACTACCAGCCAACCTCGCAGCCTCCTGGTCAACAGCAAATAATAATAACTCCCATAATAAAGGCTACCGCCCAGATGACGCCATTCGGATTTTCGGCTCCAAACTGACATCCTACGAACATGCAGAAATCTACAACTACCCAAGAGTGTATTTCGTCGGCAGTCAAGCCAAGAAACGCGGCGGTATTTCCGGCAGTTCCAACAACAACGGCTACGATGACGAATCCGGCAGTTACATTCTCGTCCCACATGATCATGTCGCCTACCGATACGAAATACTGAAAGTCATTGGCAAAGGCAGTTTCGGCCAAGTAATCAAAGCCTACGATCACAAATATCAACAATATGTCGCACTCAAATTAGTACGAAACGAGAAGCGATTTCACCGCCAAGCCCAGGAAGAGATTCGTATATTGGATCATCTGAGAAGACAGGATTCCGATGGCGCTTTCAACGTTATACACATGCTGGATCACTTTAACTTCCGCAACCACAAATGCATTACGTTTGAGTTAATGAGCATCAATCTGTACGAGCTCATCAAGAAAAACAAATTTCAAGGGTTTAATTTGACGGTATGTCGAGTTTAAACAAGTTCAAGACTTTGATGGTAATCGTTTGTTTGGTTTTAGCTCGTCCGCAAATTCGCGCACTCGATGCTGTCTTGTCTGGATTTGTTACATCGCAACCGTCTGATTCACTGCGATTTGAAACCAGAAAACGTGTTATTACGAACACCTAATCGTAGTTCTATTAAAGTTATTGATTTTGGATCGTCATGCTTCGAGGATCAACGCATTTACACTTATATACAGTCACGATTTTATCGGGCTCCTGAAGGTTTGTAACTACCGAGAAAGTCCAAAGAGCTGGCTTAATGGTGGTCCTTTTCAGTCATATTGGGTGCCAAATACGGGATGCCGATCGATATGTGGTCACTAGGATGCATATTAGCGGAGTTGCTTACGGGATGTCCTTTGTTGCCGGGTGAAGATGAAAATGACCAGCTGGCATTGATTGTTGAACTGCTGGGCATGCCTCCGGCGAAGGTGCTGGACGGTGCGAAGCGAGCGCGGAATTTCTTCTCCTCGAAGGGCCATCCACGGTATTGCCAGGTGCTGGTACTTCCCGACAGTAGCTCTGTGCTGATGAGTGGGCGGACGAAGCGGGGCAAGACCCGTGGAATACCTGGATCGAGATGTTGGAACTCGGCGTTGCGTAATTTGGTGAGTTTGAATCACTTTTTCTAACTTTTGAGAGTTTATTGACCCTGTCTTTTCAGTCCGACGATCTCTTCATCGACTTCCTGAAACGCTGCCTCGACTGGGATCCCGATGCCCGCATGACCCCTGCCATGGCAATGAAGCACCCCTGGCTGCGCCGTAGATTACCCCGGCCACCCACTAACGGCGTCGCTGACAACGAATCACCCATAACCATTGACTAACGTAACTTGTATTTTGGATCTACCTACATCCATCCATGCACCTAACCTTACCTGTTACTCGTTTTTTTCGTTTCTTTTTTATTATCCAAATCTCTCTATTTCGCGTCATTCGGGCGAGATTGGGGGCAATATGAATGCAATACGCGCAAATCGACATCAATCCTTTGGAGAACACTTCTTACATTTCATTCACTCCTCTACCCATTCTTTCACGTAGTAAAACCTAATCCACGAGAATACATCAATCAAATTCTGCTCGTTTTTTGTCGTCTCTTCCTAAGACTAGTAGCATCATACCCATTGCTCCTGGTTCAAACACATTGTGATTAGAAGCTGGTCAGTCCTTATCTCCTGATTTTATCAATCCATCAACCAATCCTCATTTTATGTGTACGTGAATTATATGTACATTGGAGCGCCCTCAATATGATCTGTTTTTCCGCGCAAAGCCACCAACTACATTGACATCGGGGTTTTTTGTATCTTTGTTTTGTATCCTATCAACCAAGAAATGGATTTTATTTTCTCATAAAGCATCGTAATAATGGTGTTAATTTTTCATTTCATACCTGCAACTTATCATTACTTCTGGTTATTCTTGCTTATGTTTGTCCACAATTCGCGTCGTTTTATGATGCGCTTTTCAAAACAAACTTAATCAATCTGATTAGATTTTTATGACGCCTAATTTGTGTTTTTTGATGTTCCCAGAGTTGAAAATTGTGAATCAGGTCTATTTTTGTTGTAGACCTTTCGTTTTTCTTGGTTTCTTACCTTCTAGCTACTATCCGGGACGTGATTCGGATAAACTCGCAAAATACGTGATTGAATTGTGATTTTCGGAACGCATGAATTGAACAAACATTTGAAAAAGGAATAAAAATGTGATCATTGATGAAAATTGGCGGAAATACAATACAGTTTACAGTTGACAACATTGTACGTACAGATATAAGAAAAAAGTTGCATACAATATGTTTGTACTTGCAAATATTGAAAGAAATTACATTTTTCATTTGTGTTTATGAAACTCTAATTATAGTTTATACTTCCCCTGTCAGTTTCACGCAAGGGGCGTAACCCTGGACAATTCCCAGGCTTACTGTACGAAATAAACGCACTTCCGCTAAGTTAGCTCTGAATTTATGTGTGAAATAAACTAAACTAATGTACGGCTTACTTCCTATTAGTGCTTCTACCCAGTTATTATAAACAAAATTTAAGCTCCTAGTAAGTAAGCTTTTTTCGAATGTTCTTTGCCTGATTGTCCCCAGGATAAAAAAACAACAGACAAAGCCAACTTATAAGGCCTCAAAAATGTAACGACAACGCGTTTCACATCTGATGACGCTACAAATAATACTCGTGTGCGTGTATATGGCTTCTTAAGCTGGGTCTCATTGTTCAGACATTGTCGTCACGTATGAAAGAAAGGGTTTCCCTGCAGAATGACAACGTCTTTCCATTTTAGTTGAGTATCTTAGTATGAATGTCAGTATTTTATGAATAAGATCCTTATTAGAAACATCTTTTGTCAGTTTGTTAAGGCATCAATTTTATTTTTCTTCCTTCTTTACGGGCATTACGCATATAAGCGGCAGTAAGTCATATGGGTAGCTTTGTTTCGACATACATTAGCTACATATTCCTGTGTGGCCTTTGTATCGAATTCATTATAAATAATAATTTGCAATTTATGTAATCGCCTGACTTCTGTCTTTCTTTGTGGAGAAGACCCATAGTGTTATGAAACCCAGCAGACGTGCAGTTAAGTCCGTCTTTACTGCCATTCTCACACACCGTGGAGCGCAGAAAAAAATAAGTGGATAAAGAGTAGGAGTAGGCTTGAGAGGGGTACTAGTATACTGGGACCGAGTCTCCGTCAACGAGACATTTCATTTGTCCTTACTATTGCTGGAAGACGGTGGTTCTTTTTTCGTTTTTTTAGAAAAGAATTCGCGTCTGGTTGCCATCGGTAGCATAAATTCCAGAGCAGGATTGAAGGTTTTATTTTGCAGGAATTCACGTCTCCAAGGAAGTCGGCAATGCTTTCCGTGTACCTTTCTACCATCATCCAAGGGTGAGTATTATGGATAACTGTCATCAATAACAGTATTCTTAACCATATGTTTTCAGCGCTTCGCCCCAAATGTCTGAAGAAGCGCTCCAATGCCGATGCAAGCCATGCAAGACTCTCCCCAACGGCAATAAAACGTGTCCCACTCAATTTTCAAATTGGAACTCGCCCACCACTCATGCGAAAAAGAAGTGCTACCGAAACTAAATCAAGTTAAAAAAGTCAACGAACAACGCGATCTGTGAGCTTTTACTGTTTATTCTATCCAACAAGCGTACCATTCCTATTTACAATCGAAACAACCCATCAACATAACGATAATACTCTTCATTTTTCAATTTTCATTTTACTGAATCGCGTGATCATTAATTGAACTTTCTGAACTACTACTTGATCCATTTGATAACCTTTCTGTCAGCTTGATTTTAACTTCAGCATTATCGTCACTGAGCGAGAATAAAACGTATTCAGGCACGAGGGGGCCAATAGGCTTGACTAACATTTTAACATCGGTAATTTTGGTGTCAGTAAAGGACTCCGGAACAGCTAAACGCACATAATTGCTGAAGTCCAGCTTGTCATCAAAGTATTGGCGGCATTTGGCTACCACATGTGCCTGCCATGCAAAGATTACGAGTAACACAAAAAATGTTAGCTTTGCCGAAAGTATCAAAAGGATACCGACTGGTAGACTATGAAGGTTTGCTAAAAATAAACTTAATAAACAGTTAAGCCGACTTAATAAAGTGAAGCCTTACGGTAACCGAGTAATGTGACTGTCTGGCGATAGTTAATAAAGCCATAGACAACAAGAGCTGCAATTATGAGGGCATTACATATGCTCAAAACGGTCTGAAGTACAAATCATCAGATATGAGGTCGCGTAAACAAAAAATTTAAAAAGGAAAATACTAACCAAATAAGCGTAAAACGGAATTAATGTGAGAGAATGCTCATTGACCAAAGAAAATACGGTAACACTGATGAGGGTTATAATAACCGGAAGGCCCACAAAAGAATATGGAAAATAACTTATGACAAACGCGAGTAAAATTAGGGTGTGCAAGAGTGTAAATATCCTTGTGACTCTCTGAAAGTGCAAAAAATGTTTGACGCTTAAAAGAGCAGACTAAAAAGGAAGTTAGAACGTGTAATATATCGTCCCTGAGGGCTTGAAGCTTGTCTGAAACAAAAACTAACCGCAACGTGGTACAAGTTGAAGAGGCATCGATACTTAGGGTTGGCTTCGTCATAATAAATATCATCTTCTAGCAGTGTTTTCCAATAATCCCTCATTTTAAACTGCAATAGAGCAGTTTGTTGTTGAAACTTAGGACAAGGCAGCCGAAAACAAAAAGGCTGTTACAGCTGGGGCTCATTCAGGCGCGAACGTCGTTGAAAGGCGCATAGTCAAGTTTTTGGTTCTAGATTTAATCAACCTGGTTAGTTTAGCCTGTCCCTCTGAGGCGTTTGAGGATAACAATCTCGATTATCCATCCTTAATTGTGCTTCTTGCTATTAACGAGTCTTCAGATGTCCAACTAGTTTTCCCTTGAGATGATTTAAACGCACGCCGCCGTTGTGTTGTTTGACTTTTACTTTGAAAATTGCACATAACTGCTTGCTGATTGCTGTGACAACAGATAAGGACACGAAAATGCCTACAAACATCCATTTGTTTACCCTCGTACAAGCTAACGGAACAGTTAGCACCGCTCACTCCGATCATGACCGCCGAGCAAGCGATACAGCGGACCATCTTGTGATTAAAACCGTATTTCACAACGACCCGATTTATAAACAACCTAAACGACGGCAAAGGCAGTGCTACTTAGTGACTCGCGACCGGGCAAGCCGTCGTCAAAATATGCTCAGTCGAGCAAAGTGATATTATTGAGATGTTATGCTTAACCGCCCTCACCCTCAATTTAACACCTGACTATAGTGCATTATGTGGTGAACCATGTGTTTCCACTACGAGTGACGTATCGAGACGCGCTTATGTCGTCCTCTTCGTGTCATTGCAACTTGTTTTCCAACTTTGATTTTAGGCTTCATCATGCCAGACATAAAGTTCAACTCTGACTACCTTACCACAAGTCGTGGAGTACAGAAAATTGTCCAGATTATTCTCGGTTTCGTTGTTTGCAGTGTCTTGTGCGCAAATTGGTATGGCGGTTCTAGCTGTTTTGGTGAAGGGCGTCTCGGATTTGTGAGCGGTTTGAACTTTGTCGTTGTCATCATCAACATTATTGTGTTTATCCTCAATCTGTGTAACATCAGGACCCACAAATTTGTAAGTAAACATAAAAAAACCAAAAAACAGTATCAAAAATCACATTTAGGAACGATTTTACTCCCTCATCGCAACCGTCTTGTTTGTTGTTGCCGCTATTCTCCTCGTTTGGTATTTGATTTCAACGGGCATTTGGAACTTCTGGCTTATTGTGACACTTATCGCAGTTGTTGTTATCTTTTTCACCCTGTTGTGGGACTATCGACTTCTCTCTGACCAGCAGCGTGAACATCTCCCAATTTAAGCACCCCATTCACTTAATATGTTATAAACATTCCAAATTTATTAATAAACAAAATTACCAAGTTTAGCCTGAGATGGCATGTACAACGTTCAAAAAATCAATTACCATGATGAAAAATGAAAGAGATTGGAAAAAACGGGAATCATTGTCACCTGAGATCGAAAATTTAATCGTGGATTCTCAAATGTACAGAAAAGTGAAAAATCAAAAAAGTGAAAGCAACAAAGTAAAAACTAGAAGGATACTACGAGTTTACATAATACGTTCAAAGAAGCACTTGCTCACAACAGCAGGCATTCTTTCTTGGGACATGGAGCGACGGATCCGGAAATTCTTGCGGGTAATGTTCCAATCCTGCTCCATACAGTGTTCGATGCCTTTGAAGTTACCAGGACTATCCCAAGACCATTGCTCAAACGGTCTACGTGGTCGACAGTTATCTCGAGCATATCGGATGAACAATGGATCACAGGATTGAGATCGCTTCATTGTCTTTGTCTTGCGGGATCGGTTTAATTCGAGTTCAACCAGCTGAGTTTCGACTTCGGCACATCGGGCAAGCTTGGCGACGGTGCTGAAACTTTGTCGTTCAGTAAAAGTTGACGAAAAAACAAAATTTTTAACTAACCTTGCATTACGACCGTGATTCAGCTTGTCACGAACATCTCGAATTGACTTCCAAAACTCAAACGTGTTGTAGTTCATGTAGGAATCAAGCTCCATCAAACTATCTTTAGTTTGGTTTGTATCACATGGGCGCAAACGGCAATACTTTTCGGTTTTCAGGAAAGTTTCCTGGCCGAAATGATGGCACATATGGATAAATTTGCGCATCTCAGTCATCTTTGCCGCGATGAAGTCCTAGAATGACGTTATTAGGGTGGAATTGAAATATATGAGACTCAACATACCTTCCAAGGAGCTTCCAAGTCGCCCAAAAATGCATAAACGTTTGCCATAAAACGCTTTGGCACTATGACAGTTGTTGGCTTCTCGATCTTCTGATTCTTTTGTCTTTGTTCTTGCAGACGTCTCAATTGGTGTAACAGATTATCATACAACTTCTGCATTGCTTCTTGCCATTGTTGTTTCTTGGACTTTTTGGGGAAGGCGGGAGTTTCAAGAGTCACAATTTCGGGGTCGGAATCGGTGGAATAGATAGGTGTAGGCAAGTTTTCAGAAGATGAGGGGACTTGATGGTTTTCGATTTCCATGGTCATTACGTCAGCAGCGACTGATTCGTGCATAGCTACAGGTACAGTATAATTCGCTGCTTCCTGTCTTGGAACAGCTTCAAGAACGACTTCCACATCTTGGACGGCATCAGGTTGATTTGACTTCAGCGGGATTGCGATCTGTTGGTCATCAACTTCCGTAAAATCATCAGGCTGTTGCTCATCAGATTCACCCATCTCACGACAAACTGTATCCACCAAAGACCTAACAACATCAACAACAGCTTGTCGTCTTTGTCGTTTTTGCTGCTTGTAATTCGCACGAGTTTGGGGGACCCAGTTTTCGTCATGTTCTCGTTTTGCCTTGAGCTTGTCCAAATACTCCTCATGGATCCTTTGGCGTTCTTGTCGAGAAAGTGGCTTCTTCGGTTTCACAGCTTTCGGTTTCGGTGCGTGTAGAGTGACGTAACGATGGTCAGACGTCAGCTCTACAAGGTTAAAAGAAGGTTTGGCCTGCTTCTTCTTCTTCAGCTTCTTGACCTTGAAATTCGTCGGCAAATACAATTTTTCAACGTTGATGTTTTTCAACAAGGAAGCATGCTCGCTGGCTTTGATCTTCTTCACCAGTCCCTGTATCACGGTCGTTTTCATGTCCTTCTGCCTTTGCCGTGTCAAACGATGATGAAGGTATCGACGCTCATACGAACGGATATCATACGGCTTATTCTGAGGCTTTGTCAGCGGCTTTTCCGTTTGCGTAGGCGTTGAAACCACTTTCGGTGCATCTGGAAGAGCCTTGACGGTGACACTGGGCACATCCAAGAGGCATTCTTTAGTCAACTTCTTCGGCTCTATCCCATTAGGATGCAAGTCACATGGGAACATATCGTCAAGATCGCGTTTGCAATCACAGGGGCGATAACCGTGATGATTCCAAGTCGGTTCTAACAATGGCGGATTCAAATCAGCACCAGGAAGCCGATTCAATTGTGCCTTCAATGTGATTGAGTCCAAAAGAGTGTCGAACGTGAATGCGAAATCATCAGGGTCGTCGTATTCATAAACAAGTCCGGAGCCTTCATCGGGATCGCTTGATGATGGATCTTCTTCCTGCTTCGACCATGGATTTTCAAGATAAGCTGATTGTGATGGTGATGGTACGTTCTCGTTTTGCACTGAAACCGGTGAGTATGCGGCAAGGGGATCGAAGTAATCCACATCAGGGTTATCGTAATCCATGTATTCTGTGTCATCGAAGACGGATTCCTTCTCAGAAACCGATGTTGGTACTGGTACTGGAGTTGGTACAGGTACCGAAGCAACGACAGACACGGGCGGAGGTGCAATAATGGCACGTAGAGGTTTTCGAGGCTTAGGTTTAACGGCAGGTACTGGGACAGGAGCGACTTCAACTTCTTCTTCCGAACTTTCGTCCCATCGACGGTAGTTCTTTTTGTACTTTGACTTCTTCTTCGTGACATCCTGGATGACAGCCGGAATAGCCAATTGCGCCTTCTTATGGAGATCGATCTTGTCCTTCAGATATTTCGAATGTGGAATGACGTTGGAAATGTCCTTCTCACGGAAATCGTAAATAACAACATCGCGATACTCGCTAAAGAGGAATGTTTTCGGATAGACGAAGACGGGATCATCCAGAGAGTAGATGGTCGAACTGTAGTCCCAGTCGTAGTCAGAATCAGGGGTCGTGTCGAATTCAGTGCTGTCGGAGTCACTTTGACGGATGGTGTTGAATGACCTCCAGAACTAAAAATTTAAAAAAGTTAAAACTGACAAGCATTAAATATTCATAACATACATTGAGAACGGCATTGTTGACTGCGATTTGTTCGAACATCGTGATAGGCCGTTGAACTCTGACGCACATGACCTTAGTCGTGGGGTTCTTCTGAGGCACATGCTGCACTCGCGTATAAAGAATATCGTTTTCTTTCACGGAGAACTTCCCGGTTTTGTCGCGACAAATCAAATCAAAATATCTGATGAGTTTCCTCCACTCCTTATTACTTTCCGCGAACATGCCATGACAGGTGTTACTTTGTTTCATCAAATCCAAAAGCGTTCGTGCTGCTTTTCCTCGCTCGACGTTCTCATAGGCTGACATGACAGCAAACTTCGGATTCGGGGATTGGACTTTCACAGAGTACATTCCGATGACTGAAAAGATACATTACGTAATGTTTTTTGTTGTAAAAGTAACAACTTACACTTCAAAACATCATGCAACGAAAATGGGACCTTCACCGGAACTCTGCGTTTGACAACCTTCTCTGGAACACTCGGCGCCGGTGGGCGTTTTGATGGAAGATGGGCCAGCGTAGCGGGATCTCGTGGATTCGACGACTGCACCTTTCTCCAGACCAGTGGTTTCGGTTCTTTCCGTTGAAGTCGGAGGAAATTGTACAACGATCGAATCGGCATGACTGAACCGAACTTTGAAACAGGTCGCAACTCGCTGAAGGTATGGTTGAGATTACCATAACGCATTCGTGTCAGGTATTCGAAAACGGTGTCTTCGATGACGGTGAACTCGAAAACCCGAATGGCTTGAGGGCCAAGGAATTTAACGTCACATCGTTTGAAACGGAATCCATTGATAGCGTGATATCCTGCGGGACGGGCGGGCATGAGGATAGCTTGTTCAGTTCCGGAAAAGTTGAAGAAGGCACAGAATCCGGCATCTTGTTGAGGCATAGCATAGAAGTAGCGTCGATTTTTCTCCTTCTCCAATTGCGTCGCGTTGGGAGGAGGCCGCTCATCGTTGTAGCCATCGTTCAGGCCAAGTACTTTGCCTTTGGCGGTGGTGAACACTTCACCGTCGAATGTGTACCCGCACTTGACTGCACATGCCTTGGCCTTCGACGATCCCGGATGATACCTTCGAAGCGGCGACACCGATCGAGAAACACGGATTCGCATGGCTCCCAGGGGTTTGGATGTGCTGACATGAGTAGCATCGGCATGGGGAGGGCGAGAAGAGGTGCGACGGTACGGCCTATCCCGATCTGTTGTAAAAAACGGTCGGTAGTCTCTTTGAACAATCCGTTGTTGAAGGAACATTGATTGAAATATCAAATTGTCCTTCGAATAGATGGTCCGGCAGACGATGAGGGGCCGGATGTATCTTGTGCTTGCTGGAGTGATGCCTTTGCGCTTGGAGCCTTCGAAGGTGCCGTAGTATTCCGCACAGGTATGGACAGCGAAGGGGTCATGAGGGATGCGACGTTTGTGTGGTGGGTAGATGATTGTTGTCAGCTTTTCCATGTTGTATGAATTCTGAAAATCATGTGATGAAAAATACCTAAATTGATAATGAAAAAGAAACTTACCAATCGCAAATCCGGATAACGCGCAATACCCTTTGCAAACAACGGATTCCGAATCGTAACCTTGGCACCGTGAACATCCTGGGTATCGGTAGTAATCAACATATGAGGTCGCGTTTCTCTCAACGCCGCATCAGTATAAATAGATTGAACAAGCCGGCCGCTCCGATCGCACGCATCGCAGACACCAGAAGTATCAACTTCAACCTTTTCGACACGTTCCCTGATACCCTCGCGATTCAGCGCCACAGCTTGATGCTTATCCATATGTTCATCCAATTGGGCAATAGCATGGGCTCGAATCATCTGTTCATAAACCTTCCGATCATGGGCTCCGATTCGAAGGAAAGTAGCACGATTCAGGTAATCCATCAGTGTCATTGGACCATTGTGAATGCGTGGAGATGCCATAGGATAGACGGCTGCACCAGCTGTTGTGATGAAACGCTGGATCTTCTTTTCGGGTCCCTTTGGCGCTGTGAAAGTGCCAACGCCAGCAAGATATGCTCCGCTACCAGCACCTCGGCCGCTTTCTTCTTCGGAGTTGTCAGTATCTTCATCGAAATCAGAATGTTCAACAAATCGTTCCACTCTCCGTGAATACTTCTTTCGTTTATCACCCTTCTGAGTCCTTTTTTGTTTGACGTAGGGCTTTGTCGGCAAAACAACTGGGCTGAATCCTCTTCTGGCTTTCTTGGCAGCTTCATACTCGGCTAATTGTTCCTGGTAGAGTTCTTCAGCTGCAAGTTGAGCCTTGCTGGGTCTGCCTTTGCCGCGCTTCGGTGGAGGGACTGGGGGAACCAAGTCGGGAGGTCTGGCGCTATCAAATGGAGCATAGGCTTCATTTTGATAGACAAGAAAGTCGTCGTTATTTTCTTGTGGTACTTCTCGACTAGACGGTTTGGCAGGTCTGGCAATACTCGAGGACGGGGCATCAGACTCCGTTTCAGACGCATCATCGTTAGATGGAACTACGCGCGTGTCAGATTTAGCAGGTCTCTCGGCACTGGTCGTCGGAGTATTATCATCAAAACCATCGGAAAAGTAGTCCTTGTCACCTCCATTCGAATCCTTATAGTCAAATGGTATTGCAGGTTTCATCTTTGTACTGGAACACGGAACATCGGGGTCGAAATCAAATGAACGTGGGTTGGATTGAACTGAGCGCATGTCGAATTTAGCAGGTCTTTCAGCACTCGTCGTCGGAATGTCATCGTCAAAATCATCCGAAACGTAATTGTCTCCAATTGATTGGTGATTTTCAAACGTCTTAGAAGCACTCGCTGTACTTGACTTTGGAACATCCGGACCGAAGTCAGCAGGGTTGTAAATGTAATCTTTTTCGTATTTAACGACGCCCTTTTTAGACTTTTTAACGGGTCTAGCCGTACTTGACGTCGGAATACTGTCGTCAATTTCGAAGGAATCGTCTTTATACCCGTGGGGAACATGGCCATCTGACAGTCCGGCTGCTTTTGACGTACTCGGTTGACTTTTGTAAGGAGAGGCAACGGTCCTTTTAGGCGGAGAGTAAATGTAATCCTTCATAGGTGGATAGATGGGATCAGACGGTAGAGGTGGAATAACTTGCTTCGGTGTCCATACGATGTCTGCCGCAGTTATCTTTTTGGCAGGTTTATCAAAAACGCAGACTCCATCAGGAATTGGATTTGTACCAAGATAAACAACATCGTCTTCACCTGATGAACAAGGTTCAGGAGTTACTGCAGTAGGTTGTGGTGAAGGGGCAGCAACATCAATGTTAACAGGACGTTCACAATCAGGAACAAAGCCAGGCGGTAATGGATCAAAGTGGTAAATACCATCTTTGATTCTTTTAAGGTCTTCTTCATCAAAGCTCTCATAGTCACGATCGGACCAGCCGCAACGCACTCCAGGACATGAATCAGAATCAGAATCGCTGCCAAGGCCGGATTTACGATTTGGTGAAACAGCAGCAACAGCGTTGGCAGCAGAACGTGCACAATCAGGAACAAAACCAGGTGGTAACGGATCAAAGTGATAGATGCCATCCTTGATTCTTTTAAGATCTTCCTCATCAAAGCTCTCATAGTCACGATCAGACCAACCACAGCGCACTCCAGGACATGAATCGGAATCACTGTCATTACCATTCGAAGTTACTTTGCTGGAACTAGGTGCTTCAGCTTCAAGTCGTTGACGTTTCGCCGCTGGTTCGGAGTCACTTGTGTTGGCCGGCTAAAATTTCAACATAAATACAGTTTAACATTAAGAAAAATTAAACATACTGGCTCAGATGCACTCTGTTGATAAGTCTCGCCATGAACTTCTGAATCAGTTGTGATTTCCAAGGATTCGCTTTGCGGTTTGGTAAGAACACCGATGCTTGTTTCCTGATCATCTGGGGACACTTCCATTTCGACAGTTGGAACGGCTTCATTCGTCGCTGATGCGTCGACTTCCATTTCAGATCCAACGTCAGCAACTTGCGGTGAAGCAGTGGCAACTGCATTGCTAGCAGATCGTGCAATATCAGGAATGAATCCAGGAGGTAACGGATCGAAGTAGTATATACCATCTCTTATCCTCTTAAGGTCCTCTTCGTCAAAGCTTTCATAGTCGCGATCAGACCAACCACAACGCACTCCAGGACATGAATCGGAATCGCTGTCTTTGGATGGATTACGATTTGCGGTGGCTTTGCTGGAGCTAGGCTCGTCAGGTTCTAGTCGTTGACGTTTGGGAGCTGGTTCGGAATCACTTCCTCGCTGCTCGGAATCACTTCCTCGCTGCTCGGAATCCTCATTAGCTGGTTTCGCAGGTTCGGCGGGAGCAGTTCCAGTAGGTGTGAATTCGGAATCGGCGGGCCCAGTTGCCAGACTTTCAACAGGTTCATCATCGGAGGCATCATATCCATGATTCGAAGAAGCGCGTTCATCATCAGATGCCTTATCAGAATCGCTGTCAGGAGTGGTATGTACATTGACAGCGGTACTTGACGTAGCTTCGCTAGTGGTAGCGGCGGACTCGGAATCCTGTCGTAGACGCTTTGAATCAGGTTCGGAATCACTTGTTTTGGCCGTCTAAAGTTCAAATGTTGATAGAGTTGCTAACTAAAAGCGAAGTAGAAACATACCGAAGCTCTGGGTCTCCTGACTGACTTTTGGCGCGGCTTGGGTGTAGCTTTTGGTTTCTGGGTCCTCACTTTTCTCGCCGGTGTTGGACTTGGTGTAGGGGTAGGCTCGATCTTCCGGCCTGCAGTAGAATTTGAACGCGACGAAGGAATACTTGCAAACGACGTCTAAAAATAGTTATACTACAAATTATACATGAAAATACAAATACAACATACGTCTCTAGAGCGCTGAGGCGTTTCGGCATCGTCATTATATCGAGCAGGTATTCGTCGAGATCGCTGAGGTCGACTCGTCAGACCATCACCCTGCAAGTAGATTTTCAAAAATAGAGATGTGAATCACACCACGTTAACTTACTGGAGATGAGTTTACAGAAGCTGCAGGCTTGGCACTGGCACTACTCGAAGGTCGACCCCGTTTTGGTTTGGTCATTCTGCGAGTGACCGGCCTTTACCCATAGAAGGTTGATATATACACTAACTAGCTACGGTAGCAGTAGGAGATTGCTCTACCGGAACGCATGCACGGCTTCATACAAGTAGTAGGCGCTAAAATATATAAACATTATATGGATTGAGCAAACTAAAAAGACGCGCGCTTTGTTTTGAAAGAAAAAGTAAACAAAATCACGAAAAAACTGTGTTCTAACGAGCTCAAATCGGGTAACAGGATGGGTTTATCGACTGGCAAGAACGTGCTATGCCGTAAAGAACAGATAACGTCACCTGGATATAATATATCAGGTAAGTGGCAAAGTCATGTGTGGGGTGCGGGAAAGTGTGAGACGACGTTCTTTTTTTCGCAGTGGTCAACGCGCGGACTCCCATAACGAATGTTGCTCTGCATGCAGCGGTGAGGTCGGCGATCGAGAACAATCCTCGCGTCGGTTCAGTTCGCACCTCCTTTTCGTCACAGTGTTGCAGTTTTGCGGTTATCTTTCCCGCACGAGGTACAGTTTACAGATATCTCCACGTCGTCCAGTGCTCGGGCAGTTCACGAGGGACAGGAGGGACCGATTTGGCTACAAAGTATCGGTAAATTTAGGACTTTCGACGGAACTGAGTGTTCCTGCGGGTGGTCAGCTTGAATGTTGCTCTCGCAGGTCACTTCCGTCGTTGCTAGCGGCGTGCCCAGCGGCGTCAAAATCAAATTTTTACCTATCAAGGTACCATCAACGTTGCTTTGCAGCACGTAAATATAAAATCGAGTACAATCTCGTCCAATCCAGTTTCAAAGTTTCTGCCACTGTGCATATATATATATAAATTAGACAATTTTTTGTATCGAAAATCGGTACGCAACAGCAAATGAGTTCGTCCTTGCGCGGACATCACGCGCTTGGCGATAATGCGGACTTAATCTCAGTGTTTGCCAAGGGCCATCATAAGATTATAATATTTTTCAACATGACATACTCACAAAGTGTGTCATGAACAACTCAACCTTCACAATGAAAGTGTTTCCATGGTTTACCATAACACGAAACATTGTTTATATATATTTCAACAATTTCAAACGGTGATATGTGAATTTTGTGTAGTTTTCGCTGCTGAGAATGGATAAAAAGTGGTTTTTGATCTGTCAATGACTTCAAAGTTCAATAAAAAAGTACAATCTAACATGTCAAAAAATAATGGACATGCTTTTTTCACATATGGGGGAGAGGCTTACAAAAAATAACAATTTTTATAGCGAGACATTAAATTTGGCCAGAATTGAGGCTCCATCAATGATCAACACGGCCGGATCGTCGTACAAATTCAAAATTTCCAAGGTGTAGTCCACTACGGTATCTCAAAGTTTGTAACACAACCCAATTACGAACTTACAATTTTTGATCAACGCGATCTAACTTTGTTTACAAGTAGCAAACATCTGTTTTACACCCTTGTAAACATTTAGTTTCCGCATTTTGCGCACCTTGACCTTTCTCCGATCAAAGGGCACGCATTGCCTAATGCCAGTTTCAACGATGTTTTCGCTTTTTCACTGCCTTTGGCTGCTTCCTTTCTGGAGCGATCACACTTTCGCACCTCGCCTTGCGTTTAATGGGATTTTTTGCAACAAAATTGACTTTAAAGTCGGTGACTCGTCGGAAATAAAATTTCACTGCCAATTTCAAGTCAATCAAGTCATGCTTCTTTTCCGGCTTCATGGGGGTCTTTTCCCAGCGCTTCTCTTGATCTCAGTTTCTGTTTTCCCTGACTAACGGTCAATCGACGCTTGTCGACGGGTCATCACATGGCTACTCCAAACGTCTTAGCGTTTCCTACTTCCGACCGGCGCCGATCACGGGGCTGGCAACAAGAAACATCGTTTACATAATACTGCGCGAGGAAACGTCCAACGCGTTAATTTATGCACAAGTATATTGTGTAGGTTTTGAAAAGGGCCTGAAAAGACGGAGTTTCTTTTTCGCAATGCTGTTTGTGGCCGTGATCATTGATTTCACGCTTTTTTAAAGGCATTCGTTCGTGTTATTCCGCGCGGTTGTGGCCGACTTTAAGATTGTTCCGATTTCAGGAAGCCATGTACGTGTTTGGCCGTGCCGTATTCGGTGAGTGCGTTGAGCTGGAACGTCTTCCGCCGATCAACAGCTTCATTTCCAACAATACCCAGCCAATGAAGTCCATCCGTTGTGCCATCAACCGTCTCGTTATGCCGTGGGAGTGCAAGGGCATACTGGTCGCCATGCCTCAATCCAAACATGACTTCTTCGGGGACATGCGTCGTCGTGATAGTGTGATGCGCCGCCTCAGGAGCTACAACTACAAAGTCCGCATCGTCGATTCCCAGTTGTACGACCAAGCCCGCATTCTTTACCACCTCACCAACACCCACAAGCTTTACGACAATGTTGCCGGTCTGTTCATCACCGATAGCTACATATGTGCCTGTGTTCTTCAGAAGGAGTCTGTCGGGTACCTCAGCATGGAGCAGATCTACATGGTTCGTCCGGAATCATGGAAAGTGAGTAATTTTTGAAACAACATCGGTTTTGGATGCCTGACCAGTTGGCTTCAGAAAGTCGTTGAACTGGTCGGACGCTTTCAAGTCGAATACCTTCCCGTGGAAGTCGTCATCGTCGAAGACTGTTCTCGTATGTGCGATTCTCTGTTGGTCCAACTCAACGAAGCCAACATCAAGTACAGCTACCGCGAGTTCTCGCATGGTACTCGTCAATGCCATCTGCTCCGTTGGATCCTCGACGTCTTCAGTGAGGGTAAGGCAGAGAGCCGCATGCCGCTATCCCAGACCGAATGTAACTTCAGCTGGAAGGTCAATGGCAGGACCGTCGATCGCATCCATGCCCATGAAAACTACATCCCGTGCTCGTTTGTTTCGCAGGTCGACACTTATCGTTGCAAGAGCGTCAATGTGAGTTTTTAAACTTTATTTTTCAAAACTTATTATTGTTGTTTTAGCTCTATGCCGACGTTCCCTTCACCGACCAATCCAAATGCCTCGCCACCATCCCAGTCCCATACTCCGCAGAGCGTCGGTCGTTGACTGTCGCCATCCAAGTTGATCACAACCGCCTTGTTTCGACCAAGCAACTTGGTAAAACCGAAGAAGAAACCCGCATCAACTACACCTACGACACCATCAACTTTGAGAACGGTGCCAAATGCGTGTCCTACCGCACCCAGCTTATCTTCGGTGTCGTTATTATTATTCTTTTCCTAATCGGGGCCATTTCTTGGGGCATTTTGATCTACTATCGCTAGTCTTTGGGTACTGTTGTTTCAACCCGGTTTTTGTTGTTGTTATCGATTGTTACATATATTTATTGATAGCATGGTGCTAGTGTTACTGTGTGCTAGTAATAAAGTTGTTACATTAAAAGTTGCTTTCGTATCGTAGATTTAAAACTTGAGTGTGGCAATTGCATTGCGTTTCATGTAGTCTAGTACGCTATAATCAACATATTCTCAGCTTCCTGTCATTTACCGTCTTGTCGATGTCCTTCTGAACTGTCCATTTTTAAATTTGCTTTCCTACCGCGTGTGCATGTTTACCTGCATGCAGTCTCCAAACTACATACTTTGTTGCGTTCGCTGATAAAGCAATACAAAGACTACATAAAGGTCACCTTCCTACCCAATTTGGTCACTGACAAAAACAGCATGGCCGACGCTGATATTCTTTTCTTTAAACGCGGAAAATCCTTTTGGATTGTCTTCAATCGGCCGAAAAGACGTAATGCAATTCTTCCATCGGTAAGTTTTCTTTTGTTACAAAAGTTTTATTGTGAATGAATACATTGGGTTTTTCAGAGCTACAAAGTTCTCATTGATGCGTTGAAAAGTGCAAATGAAGACGAGAGTGTCATGTTCACCGTTTTCACGGGAACTGGTGACTTTTACACCAGTGGAAACGACTTTAGTCCGAAGGCTATGGAGATAATGTAAGCTTTGGGTACTGATAAAAAACAAGTTTATTAATAAACAACAATTAAGAGCAAACAACGACAATTACATCGGGTATGAAGGCTTTATTGATGCATTGATCGATCATCGCAAGCCCATAATAACACTCGTCAACGGCCCTGCAATTGGAATCGGTTGCACGATGTTGACGTTAGCAGACTACGTCGTTGCCTCGGAAAATGCTTATTTCCTGTGTCCTTTCACGGCTATGGGGTTATGCCCCGAAGGTACTTCAAGCAAAACGTTTGAACAGATTATGGGTTATCCTGCTGCTGCTCGCATTGCCTTATTTGCCGAAAAAATGACCGCAGAAGAAGCGTTAAAGGCGGGATTTGTATCGAAGTTATTGCCAGCTAACGGCTTTGAAGCCGAAACCCGTAAAATGGTAGACAACTTCGAGAAATTAGCCCCCCAGGTATATTTTCACATTACTTTTATACGCGTATGTTAATCCCTTTCCATTTGTAGTCGTTAATAATAACTAAAGAACTTATGCGCGGCAAAGAATGGCGCGAGAAGATGCGTGCTGTGAACAAAATTGAAACTGCCACTATAAATGAACGTATGTGTGCCGATGAAACTCTTGAGCGCATGATGGCCAAATTTGGTCCAAAGTTGTAAATCGTCTCTGCCAACTTTCCATCCAATTCAAAGTTCTTTTTTCACTTCTCGCATGTGTACTTAGAGACATTTTAGCCGGATTGTCCGCTCAATTTTGTAACTCTTTCTGAAACTATAGACAATTTTATGTCAAACCTCAATAAAAACCCGTGTTCGAGTATCAAATAAACCATTGTCGGGATACCAAAGAGCATTCGGGATCGGATTTTAAACAGACAGAAGGGAAAGTTACAACAATGTCTTGTCGCCTTAAGTCCATTGAGTCGACCTGTCGTCATCGTGAAGACAAATCGCATGGGAGTAACGTGTGAAATAGGAGGACTCGGGCGGGATTGCGCTTGACAGCTACTGTGTCGTTTATGCCAAACAATAACTTTCCTCAGCGTTTAGCACTCAAAGGGTGCGGGTTACCGGCTACAGCGTTTCCGATCTTTTGTTGGCGAAGAATAGTTATTAGTCTGCAATTGCTTTTGCCTTTACGTCAGAGTTTTGGGGTTCTGACAGGTGCCGGTGGAGATTCACAGTTATAGGGAGAAGTTTATCTGAGGGGTGGTTGTGATTCTTTGTTTTGGTGTTTTGAATTGGAACTTTGTATCAAACTTTGAAGCTTAAGCGTGCCGTGTGGATACTTAATGTTGTTTTTAACTTTTTAACTTTACTTTACTGATTAAATTGTTTAGCCATGCGCCGAATCGGTGGTGCCAAACCGCGTATCGTCGCCAAAAAGCCAGTAGCCTTTTCAAAATCCGTCGATGCCTACGCTTCAAAGTCAAAACCACCTCTATCAGCTGACAGAAAGCTCCGCTCAACATCATCCACCAAGTCAACGAAATCGACGACAGATGACACGAAACCACGTCGAGTTTCCGTGGCCCGCATGGGTTCATCGCCCCGTTCTGGCCTGATGCCAAAACAAACCATCAAATTACGCCGGACACCGTCGGTTGACTCTGAAGAAAGTAGCATGCCCTCGACACCCTCAACGCCGCTATCACCCGTGCAACTTCAAGTGCCATCAACTGCTTTCGGAATTCGACGGCAAGCAAACTCCGCTCCCGTCCGAAAGTCAATTTCATGCGTCACCGACGACCTCTTCGATGAAGACACCATTCAGGTCGGTAACTCTTTTTCGTCTCGACTTTTTGTGACAATTGATCCATGTTCCATCTTGTTTGAGTTTTTGAATTGCAAAATAATACCAAGGAACTGTGGAACGTCGGAAGTATCAACTTTCAAAATACAGTTTTTTCGTGTTCTCACTTGTCTTTTGTGTTATTCGCGCTTTATGTATACAAACATGTAGTAGAAACTTGATCGTAAGCAAAAACCAAAAGATTAGACTACAGAGAACTTTGACTTAAGTTGATTTCAACAATTTTTGCGCATATTGCTAATACAATTCCACAAATGGCACAAATTCACTGTTACTGCGGTTTTTTACACATGTAAGCACAGCAAAAGTCATATTTACCGGCAATGTACACTTAAAACTGTCACAGTTTCCGCTTATGTATATTAGAGGTGGATATTAACTTGTCGGAGAAATCTTTTTACATTAGCGATTTGCGTAGAGTAAAGCGTCAGTCATCATGTTTGGTAGAAAAACAAATTACGCATGTAATTGGCAGTGTTGCGAGTATTACGAGGGTAATGATTGACAAGAAGCAAAAATGTCAAAACATTTTCCAGCGTCATCTTTTGCAATCCTGCTAACAAACTTAAATTATAAATGAGCTCTGATTTTAGAATTCTTTTTATGGGCATTTCCTTTTTCTCGGCGCTTTCGTCTTGTCGAACAAGTAGAAATAAATAGCAAACATGCATTGCAGACCAGTGACCGGAACTTGCTGGACTTCGATTTAAGTTGAAAATCATTTATCTTGGCAGGGGGTAGGGGCCAACGCCTCTTTGTGCCAGCTGATAGGAACTATTTTTATGTTCAACACTGGTGTCGCTCACTCATCATTGGTGTATTTAGCCGCCAGGTGCGATTGGCAATCCATCGCGATAACGAGTTGAAATGAAATTTGTTGTTTTCCATGCCATTCGACCCCTCCCCTTCGACCTCACCATCAGTCCTCGAGGCTTTCTAATGTTTTGAGTACGTGGATAAAATCACCCATCACCCTGATTGCGTACGTAAGCAACAAATCTTTTTATTGCCAGTGTGATTGTTTCTAGCTGATACACTGATAATGCTCTTCTATGAACTCGGCACAATGCCATCTTCCAGCGACATGGCCAGCCTGCATCATCGGGCCGTGTCTGACCTCGATATTGCAAATTCGAGTTTGTCGTACTCGAACGTAAGTCAAAAACCGAAAACTCTCGAATATTAAAGGGTTTATTCCGCACTTATATATTTCCCAACCGCTAACCATTTTCTATTATACCTACACACTTGACACGTAAAATTCACGCTGCCACGCAATTAATCAACGTACAAAGATTAAAGGCAAATGTGTGTTTTTGTGTAACTTGACAACTTCACAACTTTTAAGCGGTTGTAGCTGTAGTTTAAAAACCGTGCGCCAAGTAATAGTGTTCTTAAGCGTGATGAGAGGTACGCAATATTGCACCTCCGTGTCGCCGGATGCGCGACAATTTGCAGCGATGAAGCCGTTCCGCTTGTGCTTTAGCCTAGTGTCTCAAGTCAAGTGCCTTCACCTTCATAGTCCCAGTGATTCTCGCTCTGATTTGAACGGTCTTGCATCCTCATTTTGATTCTACAACTTTCATTGTGCTTGTTGCACGGATTTTGTTTTGTTCTGTCAAAATATTTATCAATTCGGTGCATATTTTGAAAAATATTCCTGTTTTCACTTGACTGGTAGGTCTGTTGAAGTATTGTCTTGTCCGAGATGCTCTTTCATCGTTTTCCATTGACTTTTGTGAGAAAAAGGTGTCCCCTCTGATAGCGCATATTATTTTTCGACTTTGCCTCAAGGCATTCTTGGTGTTTAGTTGCACCAAAATGGCTGGCTTACGTATATCTGCACTAAGAGCTGCGAAAAACCGGGGGAGGAGACTTGGAACACGCTTTTTTTGGGCATCGTCGCATTGAGTGCGCGGTGCTAGTGTTACTGTGCGCTAGTAATAAAGTTGTTATCTTAATAGTTGCTTTCGTAATGTAGATTTAAAACTTGAGTTTGCCAATTGCATTGCATTTTACGTAGTCATTTAGGTACCTGAGGTACCCTTTATCGAATCGTCCAACAAAAGTGTTTCATATGATCACCGACTTGTTAACTTCTCCCAGATTTCTTCTTAAACCATTTATCAAACAGCGCAACTTAAAAGATCATAGCAAAAGTGAAACAGCTTATTTGCACGCACATACATTATCAGTTTTGTCATAGGGGCACCGTGGCTAATAAACATTGAGATTCAGAACAAAACGCTATTACTTCGACGTGGTAACATTATTCTTCGCAACATCAGGAGCGTCGAAGCTGCTTGCTTTTTCAATTGGAGGACGACAGCTTTCAGATGATTTTTCGTTCTCCTTCAATTCCAATTCAACCTTCTGAAGTTGTTTTTTGTATGCATTTTTAAGCATATTCGCAAGGTCGAGTTCGCGTTGGAAGATGAGTTCAGATTCAGTTTGATACTTCTTGTTGCTGGCACCGGTTTCGTAGATCTTCTGATTGAGGATTTGAATCTGCTTCTGAAGTTCGCGCTTGTCCTTTTTAAGGACAGCAACATCAGCCTCCAACTTACAACAGCGGCTCTCCGCCGCCAGTGATTTCAACGATGTCTGAAAAAAACAACAATCTGGGAGGCCGAACAATACAAAGAAGAAAAGCAACTGACCGTAGAGTCGAGGAGGGCCGGGCGACAGTTTTCAGTATCGTTTATCTTCTGTTCCAAACTTGCAAGTTTGGTTTGAAGCGAGTCAATCGTCAACTCCGCAGACTTCTTCGCGGCATCCGCAGCAGCTTTCTGGAGGTCCTGCTCAGCAAGAACTTTCACATTCTCGTCACAGAGGGTATCAATACGGTTTTGATACATGGCAAAGCCATTCTTCGCGGACGCTTCAACGGCTTCTAATTCTGCCTTCAGAATAGCCTCGCTTGCGCTATGACGATTGGAAAAAGACCCCTTTTTACCACAAAATGCAGCCAGCGAGGTCTTTGTTGTTTCCAATTCAATCGTCAGGTGGCGTTGACGTTTAATAGCAACAAGTTCCCGAGACTGGGCGTTCGACGCTTCCTTGCGCAGCTTACTATTCTCTTCAGACAACGTTGCGATATGGGTCCGTTGAATCGCACTCAGTTGCATGTGGAGCTCCGCTTCCTTGGTAAAGTTTTCAAATTCACGAGCAAGGTGGCTGTTTTTGCGGGTGAGGACGGAGATTTGGTGTTCGTGGCGAATGTTCAAGAGGCGCTGATCTTCGAGTTCGGCCTTAAACCGACAATGAAATCATGATAAACATTAAAAGAAATCAGTTTACCTTCATGCGTCGCTTTTGCTCAGGCCGGATAGACGTCTTCAATTCATGGTCTTCCTTGGTACGATCGGCGAGAAGTTCTTCCAGTTTCAATTTAGCTTGGCGTTCATCTTCGAGAGCTTCATTCAGATGCTTGATGCGTTCCTCGTGACGAGTAATTGTAGCCTTAAGCAAGTCAACTTCGACGGCGGCGGCGGCAGAGTTCTCTTCCGTTAACTGTGTATTCGGCTGAATACCTTCTTTGTTGGCGTCGAAATCGCGACCGCAGCAGTTGAGCTCAAGATTTTGACGGGTTTGGAGCTCGCAAGCCAATTTTGTTTGAAGTTGAGAGATCGTGGTCGCAAGATTTTCGTTCTTCTTCTCTTCGTCAGTGAGCCATTTGGATGTATCAAGGCAAGATTGGGTCAGCTGAACACAGCGAGCTTTTAGGCCCAAACATTCCGAATCTGACTGGCTTAAAGGAAGCTGCTGATTTTGGATGGCTTCAACATTGGCCATGACGGTTTCAAAGTAGGATGGTTTCTAAAACTGCCTTAATTTTACAACTTTGAAATAAAGTTATCCTCGTGCGCAAGGAACATACAAGGAAACAACGAAGGATTAAACACGATCAACTCGTTTAGCATGTTGAGCATTAAAAACAGATGTATAAACAGTGTCGTAAAGAGGGCATAACAAAAGACCATTAAAAGAGGGAAGGAACTATAAAAAACATCACACATTGGATAAACCGCGGACTTCGCTCCAATTAAAACACTAAAATGTTACAGAAACTTAACGAACAACTTGCGAACAACATAAAAGTTAAAAATACTTCTGTTTTTTATTAAATTATGAAATTTGAAATTCATTCGCCAATTCAATAGATAGTGGTCAGCTTTGGTAGACGTTTTATTTATGGGTAAAGGTGCAGTCAAAGTGACGCGTCAGCAGCCGGTTGCTTTTCGGGTGGTGTTCAACGGTGCGTTGCAGCCACGAACGACACTGACGAAACAGCCGCAGTGCACATATGACCAGTCGGCTCGAGGCCTCATCGAACAAACGCCGACAGGGGGTATTGATTTCCTACACATGGCGTCTTCCTGCCTGTGTGCATGTCAAGCACATGCAAGAAAAACATACTCAATAGAGTAATTGACAACTCCGTCGAACTGCGGTTATTCCTTGTGTCTGAAGAGGTTCTCAATAACAACCAGGCTACCATATCCGGCATAGAAAAATAGAAAGAAAACGTAGGTTTGAGATTTCACAATTTCCTTTACCAATATAAATTTTACAGGAAATCGATCTACGGAAAGCTGCCGATGCTCATGCTAATCATGACGCCTCAAGTTTCTGTGCACCCGGAATTGGAGATTAAGAAATTCCAGGCGAAAGAGTTGCGCGATACGCATAAACGTATGTCATAACCACCATTTTAATGAAATTTTTATTGTTTTTATTCAGGCGATCTACCTCTTTTGTACAAAATCACGGCAAACTTCTACAGTCTGGACGAGGATGATGAAACCTTCTGCCTTAAAAACAAAATTCCGTATTTCCATCTCGCCTGATTCGTCACATTCGCCAATACTGGCCCTTCAAAACCTGCCATCAACAAACAGTTCTTTACCTTCCCTACGATGACCTAAAAGCAGCACAAACTTATCAGTGAAACATAAAAGAAAGTGAAAGTGGGGGCTGCTTCTATCTTCGACCACCGAAAATGACTACTCGTCGAAAAATACAAACTGAAGTAAAAGGACTTGAGCACGCTTACGATATGCGGGCTCATGTGGATACTCTTCGAATTGCTGTAACCAAATTGTCGATTCGTCAAAAAGTATATCTGCAGGAGGCTATGTAATTGAAGGAGAAGTTGCCATAATCGAAAAAGTAAGGGTTGTTTGGGTGTTTCAAAGCTTTATTTTTGGCTTTCAGAGACCATCACCACCAAAGCTAGACCCGTTTGACAAGAAAATGGCCCTGGAGAAGTTCGCCGAAAGTGGACGTACCGGCAAACTGTTGGAGAAGTCCAATCAACTGAAAGAAAAGAAGACACATGTATTGGAGAAACCTAAAATGCTGGATTACAACTACGTCAATCGTGTGGGAAGCGTCATCTACCGAATTTTGGACAATCTGACGAAACCACGCCCTGGATACATCGGCGTTGCCTCGTATGAGTGCCGTCTCGACCCTTGTCCACCTTCGTATGATGTGTATTTATACAAAATTCTTAACGCATTGGTGCAGAAGGCACTTTTGAAACAACCATGTCTGGTATTCGGCGTGCCAAACAAAAACCTTGACCCACCAAGTAACTTTGAAAACTCTGTTAAAGGCGGTTTCGGCTAGACCTGGTGATGTGCTTTATCTGGTTCATTGTGAAGGTAAGTGAGGCCCATGGTTATACGGGTGGCGCGCTTTGGGCCGCTTGAAAAATGAACGGCGCGTTGAGGGAAAGCCATGCAGGCGTGACGTCCGTGTTTTTATCGAACTGTTTTTCAGACGAACCTCCGCCCCCGCTGATCGACGATGTTCGTCGAATTCCTACTTTGCATGGCTTTGTTTGGTTTGGTCAGTTACATCATTAGTGTTACGTTTACATCAGTAATACGTTTTCAGATTGAAAAGCTGAAGGGTCGCCTTTCCATTGCAGAGTCGGCGAAAGCCATTTCCCAAGGACAAATTTCCCAGTTACAGATGCTGACCAAGGAGCATGCAAAGTTGCAGATCGAACAAAGACGTCAGTCATCAGCCATTGAAACCCTGCGTCAAGAACGAGAAGACGCTCTGGATTCCCTCCAAAAAGCTGAAACCCGTTTCGAAGAGTTCCGAGTTGCTACGGAGGCCGAAGTGCGTGAATATGAAGAAGAGCGAATCCGAACAAATGCCATGGTGGAGCGGCTTCAGACCCTGGTTTGATTACCCCTATTTCTTTCTCAGTTAAGTTTATAACTTTCAGGCCCACAAGTGCATCCACGATTCCCCTGCCATCGACCAAAGCGAACTTCAGGAGAAGCTGCGTCAATCTGAAGTGAGCTTGCGTCAATCGTTGTTGGACATTGACTCTCTTAACACCGAGCTTCAATACTACAGTAATTTGTTTGATCATTGGAAACCGATCGTCTCAAGTCTTGTAAGTCCACAACTTTAAAGCAATTCAAATGTGATGTGTAAATCCGGATTTCAGGTTCAATCAGAAAACAGCTTGCTTAGCTTAGACGGATGTCTGAACGCACGAGAGATCATGAAGCGCATTAATGAGAACTCCAACTTCCCTGGGCCCCGAGCCTATAAGCTTCTCGACTACTACGACAATCTCACAATTCCAAAGAACTTCATCACCGGTCTCAAGTTTGCTGAGGAGTGCAACTTTATCGCTGAAAAGATGAACCTGCGTGTGCACTCGATTACGGAGCCGGTGTTTCTTCCACCCGAGTTGGACAAGGAACAGAAACAGGCGTTGACACTTCTAGCGCAAAGTTTCCACAAATCCGTTCAAGCCGTAACGTTTAGAAGGTGAGTATTTCAAATAATTTCATTAATTTGACCTCCAAAAATTCGATATTTACAGCACTTTTCCGCCGAAACCGCTCACTTTGACCGACTTCACGACCTACGAGCTTCCCAATCACGTTGCCGCTCAGCTGCATGAAACTATTACTAGTCAACGCAACCTCGTGAACGAGTCCAAGGCCAAGAATGCCAACTCTGTCGAAACCAAGGCCGCTATTGCCCACCTGCTCGAGTTGAAGAAGGAGTACAAAGATCTGACTGGCTCCGAATACCACGTCAATTTCAAGCCGTAGAAAGTGTTCAAACTAGGTTTTTCTTGCTTTTTTTGTTACTGATTTTAAGGACATGCCATTGTTTCGGGTAACTTGTGACTTTAAATTAATGCTAATAATAAATACTACTTTCTGTGTGCAAAGAAGATGGCACTTCTCGCTTGTTCACAATTTTGTTTTTGGTTTTTAAACGTATTAAGGCAACAAACTTTACTTTGTATTGTAGTCATAAAAGTTTCTAGCTTTCGCCAGCACTTTTCATTGTGATTCCTTATTACAACGAACCTTACAAACCATTGAAATACGAGGAAGCTTTGTAAACTTGTACAAAGTACCTTTAAAGTTCAATTCAGTCGAATTGGAAGTTTAAAAAGTTGGGCGTTTTACGCTTTTCCGTGATGCGGTTCATTGCGCATTCTCGACTTTGTAAATATGGAACGGAAAAGCTTCACATTGATGTCAACGCTTTTATATTTTGTTTCAAGATTAGGTGTTTCATCGTAACTTCTTATTCCATACATCACACATTAAATAGCTTAATTAAAGTCATGGGGGGCTGAATTTTTGTCCATACTTGCAAATTTGAGAGCATTTCCTTTGTAATCCGTTTCATTGAGGTTACTATTTTGCGTTTATTTTAAAGGCATTCTTTCGTGTTATTCCACGCGGTTGTGGCCGACTTTAAGTTTACTCCAATTTCAGGAAGCCATGTACGTGTTTGGTCGTGCCGTTTTCGGTGAGTGCGTTGAGCTGGAACGTCTGCCGCCGATCAACAGTTTCACTTCCAACAACACTCAACCAATGAAGTCCATCCGTTGCGCTATCAACCGTCTCGTTATGCCATGGGAGTGCAAGGGCTACTGGTGGCCATGCTGCAATCCAAACATGACTTCTTCGGGGACATGCGTCGTCGTGATAGGGTCATGCGCCGCCTCAGGAGCTACAACTACAAAGTCCGCATCGTCGATTCCCAGTTGTACGACCAAGCCCGCATCCTTTACCACCTCACCAACACTCACAAGCTCTACGACAATGTTGCCGGTCTTTTCATCACCGATAGCTACATATGTGCTTGTGTTCTTCAGAAGGAGTCTGTCGGGTACCTCAGCATGGAGCAGATCTACATGGTTCGTCCTGAATCATGGAAAGTGAGTAATTTTAGAAACTATACATCGGTTTTGGGATGCCTGACCAGTTGGCTTCAGAAAGTCGTTGAACTGGTCGGACGCTTTCAAGTGGAATACCTTCCCGTGGAAGTCGTCATCGTCGAAGACTGCTCTCGCATGTGCGATTCTCTGTTGGTCCAACTCAACGAAGCCAACATCAAGTACAGCTATCGCGAGTTCTCGCATGGCACCCGGCAATGCCACTTGCTCCGTTGGATCCTTGATGTCTTCAGCGAGGGTAAAGCAGAGAGCCGCATGCCGCTATCCCAGGCCGAATGCAACTTCAGCTGGAAGGTCAACGGCAGGACCGTCGATCGCATCCATGCCCATGAAAACTACATTCCTTGCTCGTTTGTTTCGCAGGTCGACACTTATCGTTGCAAGAGCGTCAATGTAAGTTTTCAAACTATATTTTTCAAAATTTAATATAGTTGTTTTTAGCTCTATGCCGACGTCCCCTTCACAGACCAATCCAAATGCCTCGCCACCATCCCAGTCCCATACTCTGCAGAGCGCCGTTCCTTGACTGTCGCCATCCAAGTTGATCACAGTCGCCTTGTTTCGACCAAGCAACTTGGTAAAACTGAGGAAGAAACCCGCATCAACTATACCTACGACACTACCAACTTCGAGAACGGTACCAAGTGCGTGTCCTACCGCATCCAGCGTATCTTCGGCGTCGTAAACTATCGTTCTTTTCTTTATTGGGGCCATTTGCTGGGGCATTTTGTTCTTCTATCACTAGTCGTTGGGTACTGTTTTTTCAACCCGGTTTTTTGTTGTTGTTATCGATTGTTACATATATTTATTGAGTGCGCGGTGCTAGTGTTACTGTGCGCTAGTAATAAAGTTGTTATCTTAATAGTTGCTTTCGTAATGTAGATTTAAAACTTGAGTTTGCCAATTGCATTGCATTTTACGTAGTCATTTAGGTACCTGAGGTACCCTTTATCGAATCGTCCAACAAAAGTGTTTCATATGATCACCGACTTGTTAACTTCTCCCAGATTTCTTCTTAAACCATTTATCAAACAGCGCAACTTAAAAGATCATAGCAAAAGTGAAACAGCTTATTTGCACGCACATACATTATCAGTTTTGTCATAGGGGCACCGTGGCTAATAAACATTGAGATTCAGAACAAAACGCTATTACTTCGACGTGGTAACATTATTCTTCGCAACATCAGGAGCGTCGAAGCTGCTTGCTTTTTCAATTGGAGGACGACAGCTTTCAGATGATTTTTCGTTCTCCTTCAATTCCAATTCAACCTTCTGAAGTTGTTTTTTGTATGCATTTTTAAGCATATTCGCAAGGTCGAGTTCGCGTTGGAAGATGAGTTCAGATTCAGTTTGATACTTCTTGTTGCTGGCACCGGTTTCGTAGATCTTCTGATTGAGGATTTGAATCTGCTTCTGAAGTTCGCGCTTGTCCTTTTTAAGGACAGCAACATCAGCCTCCAACTTACAACAGCGGCTCTCCGCCGCCAGTGATTTCAACGATGTCTGAAAAAAACAACAATCTGGGAGGCCGAACAATACAAAGAAGAAAAGCAACTGACCGTAGAGTCGAGGAGGGCCGGGCGACAGTTTTCAGTATCGTTTATCTTCTGTTCCAAACTTGCAAGTTTGGTTTGAAGCGAGTCAATCGTCAACTCCGCAGACTTCTTCGCGGCATCCGCAGCAGCTTTCTGGAGGTCCTGCTCAGCAAGAACTTTCACATTCTCGTCACAGAGGGTATCAATACGGTTTTGATACATGGCAAAGCCATTCTTCGCGGACGCTTCAACGGCTTCTAATTCTGCCTTCAGAATAGCCTCGCTTGCGCTATGACGATTGGAAAAAGACCCCTTTTTACCACAAAATGCAGCCAGCGAGGTCTTTGTTGTTTCCAATTCAATCGTCAGGTGGCGTTGACGTTTAATAGCAACAAGTTCCCGAGACTGGGCGTTCGACGCTTCCTTGCGCAGCTTACTATTCTCTTCAGACAACGTTGCGATATGGGTCCGTTGAATCGCACTCAGTTGCATGTGGAGCTCCGCTTCCTTGGTAAAGTTTTCAAATTCACGAGCAAGGTGGCTGTTTTTGCGGGTGAGGACGGAGATTTGGTGTTCGTGGCGAATGTTCAAGAGGCGCTGATCTTCGAGTTCGGCCTTAAACCGACAATGAAATCATGATAAACATTAAAAGAAATCAGTTTACCTTCATGCGTCGCTTTTGCTCAGGCCGGATAGACGTCTTCAATTCATGGTCTTCCTTGGTACGATCGGCGAGAAGTTCTTCCAGTTTCAATTTAGCTTGGCGTTCATCTTCGAGAGCTTCATTCAGATGCTTGATGCGTTCCTCGTGACGAGTAATTGTAGCCTTAAGCAAGTCAACTTCGACGGCGGCGGCGGCAGAGTTCTCTTCCGTTAACTGTGTATTCGGCTGAATACCTTCTTTGTTGGCGTCGAAATCGCGACCGCAGCAGTTGAGCTCAAGATTTTGACGGGTTTGGAGCTCGCAAGCCAATTTTGTTTGAAGTTGAGAGATCGTGGTCGCAAGATTTTCGTTCTTCTTCTCTTCGTCAGTGAGCCATTTGGATGTATCAAGGCAAGATTGGGTCAGCTGAACACAGCGAGCTTTTAGGCCCAAACATTCCGAATCTGACTGGCTTAAAGGAAGCTGCTGATTTTGGATGGCTTCAACATTGGCCATGACGGTTTCAAAGTAGGATGGTTTCTAAAACTGCCTTAATTTTACAACTTTGAAATAAAGTTATCCTCGTGCGCAAGGAACATACAAGGAAACAACGAAGGATTAAACACGATCAACTCGTTTAGCATGTTGAGCATTAAAAACAGATGTATAAACAGTGTCGTAAAGAGGGCATAACAAAAGACCATTAAAAGAGGGAAGGAACTATAAAAAACATCACACATTGGATAAACCGCGGACTTCGCTCCAATTAAAACACTAAAATGTTACAGAAACTTAACGAACAACTTGCGAACAACATAAAAGTTAAAAATACTTCTGTTTTTTATTAAATTATGAAATTTGAAATTCATTCGCCAATTCAATAGATAGTGGTCAGCTTTGGTAGACGTTTTATTTATGGGTAAAGGTGCAGTCAAAGTGACGCGTCAGCAGCCGGTTGCTTTTCGGGTGGTGTTCAACGGTGCGTTGCAGCCACGAACGACACTGACGAAACAGCCGCAGTGCACATATGACCAGTCGGCTCGAGGCCTCATCGAACAAACGCCGACAGGGGGTATTGATTTCCTACACATGGCGTCTTCCTGCCTGTGTGCATGTCAAGCACATGCAAGAAAAACATACTCAATAGAGTAATTGACAACTCCGTCGAACTGCGGTTATTCCTTGTGTCTGAAGAGGTTCTCAATAACAACCAGGCTACCATATCCGGCATAGAAAAATAGAAAGAAAACGTAGGTTTGAGATTTCACAATTTCCTTTACCAATATAAATTTTACAGGAAATCGATCTACGGAAAGCTGCCGATGCTCATGCTAATCATGACGCCTCAAGTTTCTGTGCACCCGGAATAGGAGATTAAGAAATTCCAGGCGAAAGAGTTGCGCGATACGCATAAACGTATGTCATAACCACCATTTTAATGAAATTTTTATTGTTTTTATTCAGGCGATCTACCTCTTTTGTACAAAATCACGGCAAACTTCTACAGTCTGGACGAGGATGATGAAACCTTCTGCCTTAAAAACAAAATTCCGTATTTCCATCTCGCCTGATTCGTCACATTCGCCAATACTGGCCCTTCAAAACCTGCCATCAACAAACAGTTCTTTACCTTCCCTACGATGACCTAAAAGCAGCACAAACTTATCAGTGAAACATAAAAGAAAGTGAAAGTGGGGGCTGCTTCTATCTTCGACCACCGAAAATGACTACTCGTCGAAAAATACAAACTGAAGTAAAAGGACTTGAGCACGCTTACGATATGCGGGCTCATGTGGATACTCTTCGAATTGCTGTAACCAAATTGTCGATTCGTCAAAAAGTATATCTGCAGGAGGCTATGTAATTGAAGGAGAAGTTGCCATAATCGAAAAAGTAAGGGTTGTTTGGGTGTTTCAAAGCTTTATTTTTGGCTTTCAGAGACCATCACCACCAAAGCTAGACCCGTTTGACAAGAAAATGGCCCTGGAGAAGTTCGCCGAAAGTGGACGTACCGGCAAACTGTTGGAGAAGTCCAATCAACTGAAAGAAAAGAAGACACATGTATTGGAGAAACCTAAAATGCTGGATTACAACTACGTCAATCGTGTGGGAAGCGTCATCTACCGAATTTTGGACAATCTGACGAAACCACGCCCTGGATACATCGGCGTTGCCTCGTATGAGTGCCGTCTCGACCCTTGTCCACCTTCGTATGATGTGTATTTATACAAAATTCTTAACGCATTGGTGCAGAAGGCACTTTTGAAACAACCATGTCTGGTATTCGGCGTGCCAAACAAAAACCTTGACCCACCAAGTAACTTTGAAAACTCTGTTAAAGGCGGTTTCGGCTAGACCTGGTGATGTGCTTTATCTGGTTCATTGTGAAGGTAAGTGAGGCCCATGGTTATACGGGTGGCGCGCTTTGGGCCGCTTGAAAAATGAACGGCGCGTTGAGGGAAAGCCATGCAGGCGTGACGTCCGTGTTTTTATCGAACTGTTTTTCAGACGAACCTCCGCCCCCGCTGATCGACGATGTTCGTCGAATTCCTACTTTGCATGGCTTTGTTTGGTTTGGTCAGTTACATCATTAGTGTTACGTTTACATCAGTAATACGTTTTCAGACGTGGACGCTTTCCGTCAATCGCTCCCTCCATCGAGATATTAACTTCAAGTCCGCGGAATATATAAAAATCCAAAACGAACTGTCTGAATCAACGAAGTCTATCTCCGATAAGGACGCTGAACTTAATGAAATGAAGACTGACTACATCACTGCCGCTGAGAAGCTGGAAAAGAAGCATTCGCAGATCGTACGAGATTTGAAAGACCGAAATGAAAAGCTGAAGGGTCGCCTTTCCATTGCAGAGTCGGCGAAAGCCATTTCCCAAGGACAAATTTCCCAGTTACAGATGCTGACCAAGGAGCATGCAAAGTTGCAGATCGAACAAAGACGTCAGTCATCAGCCATTGAAACCCTGCGTCAAGAACGAGAAGACGCTCTGGATTCCCTCCAAAAAGCTGAAACCCGTTTCGAAGAGTTCCGAGTTGCTACGGAGGCCGAAGTGCGTGAATATGAAGAAGAGCGAATCCGAACAAATGCCATGGTGGAGCGGCTTCAGACCCTGGTTTGATTACCCCTATTTCTTTCTCAGTTAAGTTTATAACTTTCAGGCCCACAAGTGCATCCACGATTCCCCTGCCATCGACCAAAGCGAACTTCAGGAGAAGCTGCGTCAATCTGAAGTGAGCTTGCGTCAATCGTTGTTGGACATTGACTCTCTTAACACCGAGCTTCAATACTACAGTAATTTGTTTGATCATTGGAAACCGATCGTCTCAAGTCTTGTAAGTCCACAACTTTAAAGCAATTCAAATGTGATGTGTAAATCCGGATTTCAGGTTCAATCAGAAAACAGCTTGCTTAGCTTAGACGGATGTCTGAACGCACGAGAGATCATGAAGCGCATTAATGAGAACTCCAACTTCCCTGGGCCCCGAGCCTATAAGCTTCTCGACTACTACGACAATCTCACAATTCCAAAGAACTTCATCACCGGTCTCAAGTTTGCTGAGGAGTGCAACTTTATCGCTGAAAAGATGAACCTGCGTGTGCACTCGATTACGGAGCCGGTGTTTCTTCCACCCGAGTTGGACAAGGAACAGAAACAGGCGTTGACACTTCTAGCGCAAAGTTTCCACAAATCCGTTCAAGCCGTAACGTTTAGAAGGTGAGTATTTCAAATAATTTCATTAATTTGACCTCCAAAAATTCGATATTTACAGCACTTTTCCGCCGAAACCGCTCACTTTGACCGACTTCACGACCTACGAGCTTCCCAATCACGTTGCCGCTCAGCTGCATGAAACTATTACTAGTCAACGCAACCTCGTGAACGAGTCCAAGGCCAAGAATGCCAACTCTGTCGAAACCAAGGCCGCTATTGCCCACCTGCTCGAGTTGAAGAAGGAGTACAAAGATCTGACTGGCTCCGAATACCACGTCAATTTCAAGCCGTAGAAAGTGTTCAAACTAGGTTTTTCTTGCTTTTTTTGTTACTGATTTTAAGGACATGCCATTGTTTCGGGTAACTTGTGACTTTAAATTAATGCTAATAATAAATACTACTTTCTGTGTGCAAAGAAGATGGCACTTCTCGCTTGTTCACAATTTTGTTTTTGGTTTTTAAACGTATTAAGGCAACAAACTTTACTTTGTATTGTAGTCATAAAAGTTTCTAGCTTTCGCCAGCACTTTTCATTGTGATTCCTTATTACAACGAACCTTACAAACCATTGAAATACGAGGAAGCTTTGTAAACTTGTACAAAGTACCTTTAAAGTTCAATTCAGTCGAATTGGAAGTTTAAAAAGTTGGGCGTTTTACGCTTTTCCGTGATGCGGTTCATTGCGCATTCTCGACTTTGTAAATATGGAACGGAAAAGCTTCACATTGATGTCAACGCTTTTATATTTTGTTTCAAGATTAGGTGTTTCATCGTAACTTCTTATTCCATACATCACACATTAAATAGCTTAATTAAAGTCATGGGGGGCTGAATTTTTGTCCATACTTGCAAATTTGAGAGCATTTCCTTTGTAATCCGTTTCATTGAGGTTACTATTTTGCGTTTATTTTAAAGGCATTCTTTCGTGTTATTCCACGCGGTTGTGGCCGACTTTAAGTTTACTCCAATTTCAGGAAGCCATGTACGTGTTTGGTCGTGCCGTTTTCGGTGAGTGCGTTGAGCTGGAACGTCTGCCGCCGATCAACAGTTTCACTTCCAACAACACTCAACCAATGAAGTCCATCCGTTGCGCTATCAACCGTCTCGTTATGCCATGGGAGTGCAAGGGCTACTGGTGGCCATGCTGCAATCCAAACATGACTTCTTCGGGGACATGCGTCGTCGTGATAGGGTCATGCGCCGCCTCAGGAGCTACAACTACAAAGTCCGCATCGTCGATTCCCAGTTGTACGACCAAGCCCGCATCCTTTACCACCTCACCAACACTCACAAGCTCTACGACAATGTTGCCGGTCTTTTCATCACCGATAGCTACATATGTGCTTGTGTTCTTCAGAAGGAGTCTGTCGGGTACCTCAGCATGGAGCAGATCTACATGGTTCGTCCTGAATCATGGAAAGTGAGTAATTTTAGAAACTATACATCGGTTTTGGGATGCCTGACCAGTTGGCTTCAGAAAGTCGTTGAACTGGTCGGACGCTTTCAAGTGGAATACCTTCCCGTGGAAGTCGTCATCGTCGAAGACTGCTCTCGCATGTGCGATTCTCTGTTGGTCCAACTCAACGAAGCCAACATCAAGTACAGCTATCGCGAGTTCTCGCATGGCACCCGGCAATGCCACTTGCTCCGTTGGATCCTTGATGTCTTCAGCGAGGGTAAAGCAGAGAGCCGCATGCCGCTATCCCAGGCCGAATGCAACTTCAGCTGGAAGGTCAACGGCAGGACCGTCGATCGCATCCATGCCCATGAAAACTACATTCCTTGCTCGTTTGTTTCGCAGGTCGACACTTATCGTTGCAAGAGCGTCAATGTAAGTTTTCAAACTATATTTTTCAAAATTTAATATAGTTGTTTTTAGCTCTATGCCGACGTCCCCTTCACAGACCAATCCAAATGCCTCGCCACCATCCCAGTCCCATACTCTGCAGAGCGCCGTTCCTTGACTGTCGCCATCCAAGTTGATCACAGTCGCCTTGTTTCGACCAAGCAACTTGGTAAAACTGAGGAAGAAACCCGCATCAACTATACCTACGACACTACCAACTTCGAGAACGGTACCAAGTGCGTGTCCTACCGCATCCAGCGTATCTTCGGCGTCGTAAACTATCGTTCTTTTCTTTATTGGGGCCATTTGCTGGGGCATTTTGTTCTTCTATCACTAGTCGTTGGGTACTGTTTTTTCAACCCGGTTTTTTGTTGTTGTTATCGATTGTTACATATATTTATTGAGTGCGCGGTGCTAGTGTTACTGTGCGCTAGTAATAAAGTTGTTATCTTAATAGTTGCTTTCGTAATGTAGATTTAAAACTTGAGTTTGCCAATTGCATTGCATTTTACGTAGTCATTTAGGTACCTGAGGTACCCTTTATCGAATCGTCCAACAAAAGTGTTTCATATGATCACCGACTTGTTAACTTCTCCCAGATTTCTTCTTAAACCATTTATCAAACAGCGCAACTTAAAAGATCATAGCAAAAGTGAAACAGCTTATTTGCACGCACATACATTATCAGTTTTGTCATAGGGGCACCGTGGCTAATAAACATTGAGATTCAGAACAAAACGCTATTACTTCGACGTGGTAACATTATTCTTCGCAACATCAGGAGCGTCGAAGCTGCTTGCTTTTTCAATTGGAGGACGACAGCTTTCAGATGATTTTTCGTTCTCCTTCAATTCCAATTCAACCTTCTGAAGTTGTTTTTTGTATGCATTTTTAAGCATATTCGCAAGGTCGAGTTCGCGTTGGAAGATGAGTTCAGATTCAGTTTGATACTTCTTGTTGCTGGCACCGGTTTCGTAGATCTTCTGATTGAGGATTTGAATCTGCTTCTGAAGTTCGCGCTTGTCCTTTTTAAGGACAGCAACATCAGCCTCCAACTTACAACAGCGGCTCTCCGCCGCCAGTGATTTCAACGATGTCTGAAAAAAACAACAATCTGGGAGGCCGAACAATACAAAGAAGAAAAGCAACTGACCGTAGAGTCGAGGAGGGCCGGGCGACAGTTTTCAGTATCGTTTATCTTCTGTTCCAAACTTGCAAGTTTGGTTTGAAGCGAGTCAATCGTCAACTCCGCAGACTTCTTCGCGGCATCCGCAGCAGCTTTCTGGAGGTCCTGCTCAGCAAGAACTTTCACATTCTCGTCACAGAGGGTATCAATACGGTTTTGATACATGGCAAAGCCATTCTTCGCGGACGCTTCAACGGCTTCTAATTCTGCCTTCAGAATAGCCTCGCTTGCGCTATGACGATTGGAAAAAGACCCCTTTTTACCACAAAATGCAGCCAGCGAGGTCTTTGTTGTTTCCAATTCAATCGTCAGGTGGCGTTGACGTTTAATAGCAACAAGTTCCCGAGACTGGGCGTTCGACGCTTCCTTGCGCAGCTTACTATTCTCTTCAGACAACGTTGCGATATGGGTCCGTTGAATCGCACTCAGTTGCATGTGGAGCTCCGCTTCCTTGGTAAAGTTTTCAAATTCACGAGCAAGGTGGCTGTTTTTGCGGGTGAGGACGGAGATTTGGTGTTCGTGGCGAATGTTCAAGAGGCGCTGATCTTCGAGTTCGGCCTTAAACCGACAATGAAATCATGATAAACATTAAAAGAAATCAGTTTACCTTCATGCGTCGCTTTTGCTCAGGCCGGATAGACGTCTTCAATTCATGGTCTTCCTTGGTACGATCGGCGAGAAGTTCTTCCAGTTTCAATTTAGCTTGGCGTTCATCTTCGAGAGCTTCATTCAGATGCTTGATGCGTTCCTCGTGACGAGTAATTGTAGCCTTAAGCAAGTCAACTTCGACGGCGGCGGCGGCAGAGTTCTCTTCCGTTAACTGTGTATTCGGCTGAATACCTTCTTTGTTGGCGTCGAAATCGCGACCGCAGCAGTTGAGCTCAAGATTTTGACGGGTTTGGAGCTCGCAAGCCAATTTTGTTTGAAGTTGAGAGATCGTGGTCGCAAGATTTTCGTTCTTCTTCTCTTCGTCAGTGAGCCATTTGGATGTATCAAGGCAAGATTGGGTCAGCTGAACACAGCGAGCTTTTAGGCCCAAACATTCCGAATCTGACTGGCTTAAAGGAAGCTGCTGATTTTGGATGGCTTCAACATTGGCCATGACGGTTTCAAAGTAGGATGGTTTCTAAAACTGCCTTAATTTTACAACTTTGAAATAAAGTTATCCTCGTGCGCAAGGAACATACAAGGAAACAACGAAGGATTAAACACGATCAACTCGTTTAGCATGTTGAGCATTAAAAACAGATGTATAAACAGTGTCGTAAAGAGGGCATAACAAAAGACCATTAAAAGAGGGAAGGAACTATAAAAAACATCACACATTGGATAAACCGCGGACTTCGCTCCAATTAAAACACTAAAATGTTACAGAAACTTAACGAACAACTTGCGAACAACATAAAAGTTAAAAATACTTCTGTTTTTTATTAAATTATGAAATTTGAAATTCATTCGCCAATTCAATAGATAGTGGTCAGCTTTGGTAGACGTTTTATTTATGGGTAAAGGTGCAGTCAAAGTGACGCGTCAGCAGCCGGTTGCTTTTCGGGTGGTGTTCAACGGTGCGTTGCAGCCACGAACGACACTGACGAAACAGCCGCAGTGCACATATGACCAGTCGGCTCGAGGCCTCATCGAACAAACGCCGACAGGGGGTATTGATTTCCTACACATGGCGTCTTCCTGCCTGTGTGCATGTCAAGCACATGCAAGAAAAACATACTCAATAGAGTAATTGACAACTCCGTCGAACTGCGGTTATTCCTTGTGTCTGAAGAGGTTCTCAATAACAACCAGGCTACCATATCCGGCATAGAAAAATAGAAAGAAAACGTAGGTTTGAGATTTCACAATTTCCTTTACCAATATAAATTTTACAGGAAATCGATCTACGGAAAGCTGCCGATGCTCATGCTAATCATGACGCCTCAAGTTTCTGTGCACCCGGAATTGGAGATTAAGAAATTCCAGGCGAAAGAGTTGCGCGATACGCATAAACGTATGTCATAACCACCATTTTAATGAAATTTTTATTGTTTTTATTCAGGCGATCTACCTCTTTTGTACAAAATCACGGCAAACTTCTACAGTCTGGACGAGGATGATGAAACCTTCTGCCTTAAAAACAAAATTCCGTATTTCCATCTCGCCTGATTCGTCACATTCGCCAATACTGGCCCTTCAAAACCTGCCATCAACAAACAGTTCTTTACCTTCCCTACGATGACCTAAAAGCAGCACAAACTTATCAGTGAAACATAAAAGAAAGTGAAAGTGGGGGCTGCTTCTATCTTCGACCACCGAAAATGACTACTCGTCGAAAAATACAAACTGAAGTAAAAGGACTTGAGCACGCTTACGATATGCGGGCTCATGTGGATACTCTTCGAATTGCTGTAACCAAATTGTCGATTCGTCAAAAAGTATATCTGCAGGAGGCTATGTAATTGAAGGAGAAGTTGCCATAATCGAAAAAGTAAGGGTTGTTTGGGTGTTTCAAAGCTTTATTTTTGGCTTTCAGAGACCATCACCACCAAAGCTAGACCCGTTTGACAAGAAAATGGCCCTGGAGAAGTTCGCCGAAAGTGGACGTACCGGCAAACTGTTGGAGAAGTCCAATCAACTGAAAGAAAAGAAGACACATGTATTGGAGAAACCTAAAATGCTGGATTACAACTACGTCAATCGTGTGGGAAGCGTCATCTACCGAATTTTGGACAATCTGACGAAACCACGCCCTGGATACATCGGCGTTGCCTCGTATGAGTGCCGTCTCGACCCTTGTCCACCTTCGTATGATGTGTATTTATACAAAATTCTTAACGCATTGGTGCAGAAGGCACTTTTGAAACAACCATGTCTGGTATTCGGCGTGCCAAACAAAAACCTTGACCCACCAAGTAACTTTGAAAACTCTGTTAAAGGCGGTTTCGGCTAGACCTGGTGATGTGCTTTATCTGGTTCATTGTGAAGGTAAGTGAGGCCCATGGTTATACGGGTGGCGCGCTTTGGGCCGCTTGAAAAATGAACGGCGCGTTGAGGGAAAGCCATGCAGGCGTGACGTCCGTGTTTTTATCGAACTGTTTTTCAGACGAACCTCCGCCCCCGCTGATCGACGATGTTCGTCGAATTCCTACTTTGCATGGCTTTGTTTGGTTTGGTCAGTTACATCATTAGTGTTACGTTTACATCAGTAATACGTTTTCAGACGTGGACGCTTTCCGTCAATCGCTCCCTCCATCGAGATATTAACTTCAAGTCCGCGGAATATATAAAAATCCAAAACGAACTGTCTGAATCAACGAAGTCTATCTCCGATAAGGACGCTGAACTTAATGAAATGAAGACTGACTACATCACTGCCGCTGAGAAGCTGGAAAAGAAGCATTCGCAGATCGTACGAGATTTGAAAGACCGAAATGAAAAGCTGAAGGGTCGCCTTTCCATTGCAGAGTCGGCGAAAGCCATTTCCCAAGGACAAATTTCCCAGTTACAGATGCTGACCAAGGAGCATGCAAAGTTGCAGATCGAACAAAGACGTCAGTCATCAGCCATTGAAACCCTGCGTCAAGAACGAGAAGACGCTCTGGATTCCCTCCAAAAAGCTGAAACCCGTTTCGAAGAGTTCCGAGTTGCTACGGAGGCCGAAGTGCGTGAATATGAAGAAGAGCGAATCCGAACAAATGCCATGGTGGAGCGGCTTCAGACCCTGGTTTGATTACCCCTATTTCTTTCTCAGTTAAGTTTATAACTTTCAGGCCCACAAGTGCATCCACGATTCCCCTGCCATCGACCAAAGCGAACTTCAGGAGAAGCTGCGTCAATCTGAAGTGAGCTTGCGTCAATCGTTGTTGGACATTGACTCTCTTAACACCGAGCTTCAATACTACAGTAATTTGTTTGATCATTGGAAACCGATCGTCTCAAGTCTTGTAAGTCCACAACTTTAAAGCAATTCAAATGTGATGTGTAAATCCGGATTTCAGGTTCAATCAGAAAACAGCTTGCTTAGCTTAGACGGATGTCTGAACGCACGAGAGATCATGAAGCGCATTAATGAGAACTCCAACTTCCCTGGGCCCCGAGCCTATAAGCTTCTCGACTACTACGACAATCTCACAATTCCAAAGAACTTCATCACCGGTCTCAAGTTTGCTGAGGAGTGCAACTTTATCGCTGAAAAGATGAACCTGCGTGTGCACTCGATTACGGAGCCGGTGTTTCTTCCACCCGAGTTGGACAAGGAACAGAAACAGGCGTTGACACTTCTAGCGCAAAGTTTCCACAAATCCGTTCAAGCCGTAACGTTTAGAAGGTGAGTATTTCAAATAATTTCATTAATTTGACCTCCAAAAATTCGATATTTACAGCACTTTTCCGCCGAAACCGCTCACTTTGACCGACTTCACGACCTACGAGCTTCCCAATCACGTTGCCGCTCAGCTGCATGAAACTATTACTAGTCAACGCAACCTCGTGAACGAGTCCAAGGCCAAGAATGCCAACTCTGTCGAAACCAAGGCCGCTATTGCCCACCTGCTCGAGTTGAAGAAGGAGTACAAAGATCTGACTGGCTCCGAATACCACGTCAATTTCAAGCCGTAGAAAGTGTTCAAACTAGGTTTTTCTTGCTTTTTTTGTTACTGATTTTAAGGACATGCCATTGTTTCGGGTAACTTGTGACTTTAAATTAATGCTAATAATAAATACTACTTTCTGTGTGCAAAGAAGATGGCACTTCTCGCTTGTTCACAATTTTGTTTTTGGTTTTTAAACGTATTAAGGCAACAAACTTTACTTTGTATTGTAGTCATAAAAGTTTCTAGCTTTCGCCAGCACTTTTCATTGTGATTCCTTATTACAACGAACCTTACAAACCATTGAAATACGAGGAAGCTTTGTAAACTTGTACAAAGTACCTTTAAAGTTCAATTCAGTCGAATTGGAAGTTTAAAAAGTTGGGCGTTTTACGCTTTTCCGTGATGCGGTTCATTGCGCATTCTCGACTTTGTAAATATGGAACGGAAAAGCTTCACATTGATGTCAACGCTTTTATATTTTGTTTCAAGATTAGGTGTTTCATCGTAACTTCTTATTCCATACATCACACATTAAATAGCTTAATTAAAGTCATGGGGGGCTGAATTTTTGTCCATACTTGCAAATTTGAGAGCATTTCCTTTGTAATCCGTTTCATTGAGGTTACTATTTTGCGTTTATTTTAAAGGCATTCTTTCGTGTTATTCCACGCGGTTGTGGCCGACTTTAAGTTTACTCCAATTTCAGGAAGCCATGTACGTGTTTGGTCGTGCCGTTTTCGGTGAGTGCGTTGAGCTGGAACGTCTGCCGCCGATCAACAGTTTCACTTCCAACAACACTCAACCAATGAAGTCCATCCGTTGCGCTATCAACCGTCTCGTTATGCCATGGGAGTGCAAGGGCTACTGGTGGCCATGCTGCAATCCAAACATGACTTCTTCGGGGACATGCGTCGTCGTGATAGGGTCATGCGCCGCCTCAGGAGCTACAACTACAAAGTCCGCATCGTCGATTCCCAGTTGTACGACCAAGCCCGCATCCTTTACCACCTCACCAACACTCACAAGCTCTACGACAATGTTGCCGGTCTTTTCATCACCGATAGCTACATATGTGCTTGTGTTCTTCAGAAGGAGTCTGTCGGGTACCTCAGCATGGAGCAGATCTACATGGTTCGTCCTGAATCATGGAAAGTGAGTAATTTTAGAAACTATACATCGGTTTTGGGATGCCTGACCAGTTGGCTTCAGAAAGTCGTTGAACTGGTCGGACGCTTTCAAGTGGAATACCTTCCCGTGGAAGTCGTCATCGTCGAAGACTGCTCTCGCATGTGCGATTCTCTGTTGGTCCAACTCAACGAAGCCAACATCAAGTACAGCTATCGCGAGTTCTCGCATGGCACCCGGCAATGCCACTTGCTCCGTTGGATCCTTGATGTCTTCAGCGAGGGTAAAGCAGAGAGCCGCATGCCGCTATCCCAGGCCGAATGCAACTTCAGCTGGAAGGTCAACGGCAGGACCGTCGATCGCATCCATGCCCATGAAAACTACATTCCTTGCTCGTTTGTTTCGCAGGTCGACACTTATCGTTGCAAGAGCGTCAATGTAAGTTTTCAAACTATATTTTTCAAAATTTAATATAGTTGTTTTTAGCTCTATGCCGACGTCCCCTTCACAGACCAATCCAAATGCCTCGCCACCATCCCAGTCCCATACTCTGCAGAGCGCCGTTCCTTGACTGTCGCCATCCAAGTTGATCACAGTCGCCTTGTTTCGACCAAGCAACTTGGTAAAACTGAGGAAGAAACCCGCATCAACTATACCTACGACACTACCAACTTCGAGAACGGTACCAAGTGCGTGTCCTACCGCATCCAGCGTATCTTCGGCGTCGTAAACTATCGTTCTTTTCTTTATTGGGGCCATTTGCTGGGGCATTTTGTTCTTCTATCACTAGTCGTTGGGTACTGTTTTTTCAACCCGGTTTTTTGTTGTTGTTATCGATTGTTACATATATTTATTGAGTGCGCGGTGCTAGTGTTACTGTGCGCTAGTAATAAAGTTGTTATCTTAATAGTTGCTTTCGTAATGTAGATTTAAAACTTGAGTTTGCCAATTGCATTGCATTTTACGTAGTCATTTAGGTACCTGAGGTACCCTTTATCGAATCGTCCAACAAAAGTGTTTCATATGATCACCGACTTGTTAACTTCTCCCAGATTTCTTCTTAAACCATTTATCAAACAGCGCAACTTAAAAGATCATAGCAAAAGTGAAACAGCTTATTTGCACGCACATACATTATCAGTTTTGTCATAGGGGCACCGTGGCTAATAAACATTGAGATTCAGAACAAAACGCTATTACTTCGACGTGGTAACATTATTCTTCGCAACATCAGGAGCGTCGAAGCTGCTTGCTTTTTCAATTGGAGGACGACAGCTTTCAGATGATTTTTCGTTCTCCTTCAATTCCAATTCAACCTTCTGAAGTTGTTTTTTGTATGCATTTTTAAGCATATTCGCAAGGTCGAGTTCGCGTTGGAAGATGAGTTCAGATTCAGTTTGATACTTCTTGTTGCTGGCACCGGTTTCGTAGATCTTCTGATTGAGGATTTGAATCTGCTTCTGAAGTTCGCGCTTGTCCTTTTTAAGGACAGCAACATCAGCCTCCAACTTACAACAGCGGCTCTCCGCCGCCAGTGATTTCAACGATGTCTGAAAAAAACAACAATCTGGGAGGCCGAACAATACAAAGAAGAAAAGCAACTGACCGTAGAGTCGAGGAGGGCCGGGCGACAGTTTTCAGTATCGTTTATCTTCTGTTCCAAACTTGCAAGTTTGGTTTGAAGCGAGTCAATCGTCAACTCCGCAGACTTCTTCGCGGCATCCGCAGCAGCTTTCTGGAGGTCCTGCTCAGCAAGAACTTTCACATTCTCGTCACAGAGGGTATCAATATGGTTTTGATACATGGCAAAGCCATTCTTCGCGGACGCTTCAACGGCTTCTAATTCTGCCTTCAGAATAGCCTCGCTTGCGCTATGACGATTGGAAAAAGACCCCTTTTTACCACAAAATGCAGCCAGCGAGGTCTTTGTTGTTTCCAATTCAATCGTCAGGTGGCGTTGACGTTTAATAGCAACAAGTTCCCGAGACTGGGCGTTCGACGCTTCCTTGCGCAGCTTACTATTCTCTTCAGACAACGTTGCGATATGGGTCCGTTGAATCGCACTCAGTTGCATGTGGAGCTCCGCTTCCTTGGTAAAGTTTTCAAATTCACGAGCAAGGTGGCTGTTTTTGCGGGTGAGGACGGAGATTTGGTGTTCGTGGCGAATGTTCAAGAGGCGCTGATCTTCGAGTTCGGCCTTAAACCGACAATGAAATCATGATAAACATTAAAAGAAATCAGTTTACCTTCATGCGTCGCTTTTGCTCAGGCCGGATAGACGTCTTCAATTCATGGTCTTCCTTGGTACGATCGGCGAGAAGTTCTTCCAGTTTCAATTTAGCTTGGCGTTCATCTTCGAGAGCTTCATTCAGATGCTTGATGCGTTCCTCGTGACGAGTAATTGTAGCCTTAAGCAAGTCAACTTCGACGGCGGCGGCGGCAGAGTTCTCTTCCGTTAACTGTGTATTCGGCTGAATACCTTCTTTGTTGGCGTCGAAATCGCGACCGCAGCAGTTGAGCTCAAGATTTTGACGGGTTTGGAGCTCGCAAGCCAATTTTGTTTGAAGTTGAGAGATCGTGGTCGCAAGATTTTCGTTCTTCTTCTCTTCGTCAGTGAGCCATTTGGATGTATCAAGGCAAGATTGGGTCAGCTGAACACAGCGAGCTTTTAGGCCCAAACATTCCGAATCTGACTGGCTTAAAGGAAGCTGCTGATTTTGGATGGCTTCAACATTGGCCATGACGGTTTCAAAGTAGGATGGTTTCTAAAACTGCCTTAATTTTACAACTTTGAAATAAAGTTATCCTCGTGCGCAAGGAACATACAAGGAAACAACGAAGGATTAAACACGATCAACTCGTTTAGCATGTTGAGCATTAAAAACAGATGTATAAACAGTGTCGTAAAGAGGGCATAACAAAAGACCATTAAAAGAGGGAAGGAACTATAAAAAACATCACACATTGGATAAACCGCGGACTTCGCTCCAATTAAAACACTAAAATGTTACAGAAACTTAACGAACAACTTGCGAACAACATAAAAGTTAAAAATACTTCTGTTTTTTATTAAATTATGAAATTTGAAATTCATTCGCCAATTCAATAGATAGTGGTCAGCTTTGGTAGACGTTTTATTTATGGGTAAAGGTGCAGTCAAAGTGACGCGTCAGCAGCCGGTTGCTTTTCGGGTGGTGTTCAACGGTGCGTTGCAGCCACGAACGACACTGACGAAACAGCCGCAGTGCACATATGACCAGTCGGCTCGAGGCCTCATCGAACAAACGCCGACAGGGGGTATTGATTTCCTACACATGGCGTCTTCCTGCCTGTGTGCATGTCAAGCACATGCAAGAAAAACATACTCAATAGAGTAATTGACAACTCCGTCGAACTGCGGTTATTCCTTGTGTCTGAAGAGGTTCTCAATAACAACCAGGCTACCATATCCGGCATAGAAAAATAGAAAGAAAACGTAGGTTTGAGATTTCACAATTTCCTTTACCAATATAAATTTTACAGGAAATCGATCTACGGAAAGCTGCCGATGCTCATGCTAATCATGACGCCTCAAGTTTCTGTGCACCCGGAATTGGAGATTAAGAAATTCCAGGCGAAAGAGTTGCGCGATACGCATAAACGTATGTCATAACCACCATTTTAATGAAATTTTTATTGTTTTTATTCAGGCGATCTACCTCTTTTGTACAAAATCACGGCAAACTTCTACAGTCTGGACGAGGATGATGAAACCTTCTGCCTTAAAAACAAAATTCCGTATTTCCATCTCGCCTGATTCGTCACATTCGCCAATACTGGCCCTTCAAAACCTGCCATCAACAAACAGTTCTTTACCTTCCCTACGATGACCTAAAAGCAGCACAAACTTATCAGTGAAACATAAAAGAAAGTGAAAGTGGGGGCTGCTTCTATCTTCGACCACCGAAAATGACTACTCGTCGAAAAATACAAACTGAAATAAAAGGACTTGAGCACGCTTACGATATGCGGGCTCATGTGGATACTCTTCGAATTGCTGTAACCAAATTGTCGATTCGTCAAAAAGTATATCTGCAGGAGGCTATGTAATTGAAGGAGAAGTTGCCATAATCGAAAAAGTAAGGGTTGTTTGGGTGTTTCAAAGCTTTATTTTTGGCTTTCAGAGACCATCACCACCAAAGCTAGACCCGTTTGACAAGAAAATGGCCCTGGAGAAGTTCGCCGAAAGTGGACGTACCGGCAAACTGTTGGAGAAGTCCAATCAACTGAAAGAAAAGAAGACACATGTATTGGAGAAACCTAAAATGCTGGATTACAACTACGTCAATCGTGTGGGAAGCGTCATCTACCGAATTTTGGACAATCTGACGAAACCACGCCCTGGATACATCGGCGTTGCCTCGTATGAGTGCCGTCTCGACCCTTGTCCACCTTCGTATGATGTGTATTTATACAAAATTCTTAACGCATTGGTGCAGAAGGCACTTTTGAAACAACCATGTCTGGTATTCGGCGTGCCAAACAAAAACCTTGACCCACCAAGTAACTTTGAAAACTCTGTTAAAGGCGGTTTCGGCTAGACCTGGTGATGTGCTTTATCTGGTTCATTGTGAAGGTAAGTGAGGCCCATGGTTATACGGGTGGCGCGCTTTGGGCCGCTTGAAAAATGAACGGCGCGTTGAGGGAAAGCCATGCAGGCGTGACGTCCGTGTTTTTATCGAACTGTTTTTCAGACGAACCTCCGCCCCCGCTGATCGACGATGTTCGTCGAATTCCTACTTTGCATGGCTTTGTTTGGTTTGGTCAGTTACATCATTAGTGTTACGTTTACATCAGTAATACGTTTTCAGACGTGGACGCTTTCCGTCAATCGCTCCCTCCATCGAGATATTAACTTCAAGTCCGCGGAATATATAAAAATCCAAAACGAACTGTCTGAATCAACGAAGTCTATCTCCGATAAGGACGCTGAACTTAATGAAATGAAGACTGACTACATCACTGCCGCTGAGAAGCTGGAAAAGAAGCATTCGCAGATCGTACGAGATTTGAAAGACCGAAATGAAAAGCTGAAGGGTCGCCTTTCCATTGCAGAGTCGGCGAAAGCCATTTCCCAAGGACAAATTTCCCAGTTACAGATGCTGACCAAGGAGCATGCAAAGTTGCAGATCGAACAAAGACGTCAGTCATCAGCCATTGAAACCCTGCGTCAAGAACGAGAAGACGCTCTGGATTCCCTCCAAAAAGCTGAAACCCGTTTCGAAGAGTTCCGAGTTGCTACGGAGGCCGAAGTGCGTGAATATGAAGAAGAGCGAATCCGAACAAATGCCATGGTGGAGCGGCTTCAGACCCTGGTTTGATTACCCCTATTTCTTTCTCAGTTAAGTTTATAACTTTCAGGCCCACAAGTGCATCCACGATTCCCCTGCCATCGACCAAAGCGAACTTCAGGAGAAGCTGCGTCAATCTGAAGTGAGCTTGCGTCAATCGTTGTTGGACATTGACTCTCTTAACACCGAGCTTCAATACTACAGTAATTTGTTTGATCATTGGAAACCGATCGTCTCAAGTCTTGTAAGTCCACAACTTTAAAGCAATTCAAATGTGATGTGTAAATCCGGATTTCAGGTTCAATCAGAAAACAGCTTGCTTAGCTTAGACGGATGTCTGAACGCACGAGAGATCATGAAGCGCATTAATGAGAACTCCAACTTCCCTGGGCCCCGAGCCTATAAGCTTCTCGACTACTACGACAATCTCACAATTCCAAAGAACTTCATCACCGGTCTCAAGTTTGCTGAGGAGTGCAACTTTATCGCTGAAAAGATGAACCTGCGTGTGCACTCGATTACGGAGCCGGTGTTTCTTCCACCCGAGTTGGACAAGGAACAGAAACAGGCGTTGACACTTCTAGCGCAAAGTTTCCACAAATCCGTTCAAGCCGTAACGTTTAGAAGGTGAGTATTTCAAATAATTTCATTAATTTGACCTCCAAAAATTCGATATTTACAGCACTTTTCCGCCGAAACCGCTCACTTTGACCGACTTCACGACCTACGAGCTTCCCAATCACGTTGCCGCTCAGCTGCATGAAACTATTACTAGTCAACGCAACCTCGTGAACGAGTCCAAGGCCAAGAATGCCAACTCTGTCGAAACCAAGGCCGCTATTGCCCACCTGCTCGAGTTGAAGAAGGAGTACAAAGATCTGACTGGCTCCGAATACCACGTCAATTTCAAGCCGTAGAAAGTGTTCAAACTAGGTTTTTCTTGCTTTTTTTGTTACTGATTTTAAGGACATGCCATTGTTTCGGGTAACTTGTGACTTTAAATTAATGCTAATAATAAATACTACTTTCTGTGTGCAAAGAAGATGGCACTTCTCGCTTGTTCACAATTTTGTTTTTGGTTTTTAAACGTATTAAGGCAACAAACTTTACTTTGTATTGTAGTCATAAAAGTTTCTAGCTTTCGCCAGCACTTTTCATTGTGATTCCTTATTACAACGAACCTTACAAACCATTGAAATACGAGGAAGCTTTGTAAACTTGTACAAAGTACCTTTAAAGTTCAATTCAGTCGAATTGGAAGTTTAAAAAGTTGGGCGTTTTACGCTTTTCCGTGATGCGGTTCATTGCGCATTCTCGACTTTGTAAATATGGAACGGAAAAGCTTCACATTGATGTCAACGCTTTTATATTTTGTTTCAAGATTAGGTGTTTCATCGTAACTTCTTATTCCATACATCACACATTAAATAGCTTAATTAAAGTCATGGGGGGCTGAATTTTTGTCCATACTTGCAAATTTGAGAGCATTTCCTTTGTAATCCGTTTCATTGAGGTTACTATTTTGCGTTTATTTTAAAGGCATTCTTTCGTGTTATTCCACGCGGTTGTGGCCGACTTTAAGTTTACTCCAATTTCAGGAAGCCATGTACGTGTTTGGTCGTGCCGTTTTCGGTGAGTGCGTTGAGCTGGAACGTCTGCCGCCGATCAACAGTTTCACTTCCAACAACACTCAACCAATGAAGTCCATCCGTTGCGCTATCAACCGTCTCGTTATGCCATGGGAGTGCAAGGGCTACTGGTGGCCATGCTGCAATCCAAACATGACTTCTTCGGGGACATGCGTCGTCGTGATAGGGTCATGCGCCGCCTCAGGAGCTACAACTACAAAGTCCGCATCGTCGATTCCCAGTTGTACGACCAAGCCCGCATCCTTTACCACCTCACCAACACTCACAAGCTCTACGACAATGTTGCCGGTCTTTTCATCACCGATAGCTACATATGTGCTTGTGTTCTTCAGAAGGAGTCTGTCGGGTACCTCAGCATGGAGCAGATCTACATGGTTCGTCCTGAATCATGGAAAGTGAGTAATTTTAGAAACTATACATCGGTTTTGGGATGCCTGACCAGTTGGCTTCAGAAAGTCGTTGAACTGGTCGGACGCTTTCAAGTGGAATACCTTCCCGTGGAAGTCGTCATCGTCGAAGACTGCTCTCGCATGTGCGATTCTCTGTTGGTCCAACTCAACGAAGCCAACATCAAGTACAGCTATCGCGAGTTCTCGCATGGCACCCGGCAATGCCACTTGCTCCGTTGGATCCTTGATGTCTTCAGCGAGGGTAAAGCAGAGAGCCGCATGCCGCTATCCCAGGCCGAATGCAACTTCAGCTGGAAGGTCAACGGCAGGACCGTCGATCGCATCCATGCCCATGAAAACTACATTCCTTGCTCGTTTGTTTCGCAGGTCGACACTTATCGTTGCAAGAGCGTCAATGTAAGTTTTCAAACTATATTTTTCAAAATTTAATATAGTTGTTTTTAGCTCTATGCCGACGTCCCCTTCACAGACCAATCCAAATGCCTCGCCACCATCCCAGTCCCATACTCTGCAGAGCGCCGTTCCTTGACTGTCGCCATCCAAGTTGATCACAGTCGCCTTGTTTCGACCAAGCAACTTGGTAAAACTGAGGAAGAAACCCGCATCAACTATACCTACGACACTACCAACTTCGAGAACGGTACCAAGTGCGTGTCCTACCGCATCCAGCGTATCTTCGGCGTCGTAAACTATCGTTCTTTTCTTTATTGGGGCCATTTGCTGGGGCATTTTGTTCTTCTATCACTAGTCGTTGGGTACTGTTTTTTCAACCCGGTTTTTTGTTGTTGTTATCGATTGTTACATATATTTATTGAGTGCGCGGTGCTAGTGTTACTGTGCGCTAGTAATAAAGTTGTTATCTTAATAGTTGCTTTCGTAATGTAGATTTAAAACTTGAGTTTGCCAATTGCATTGCATTTTACGTAGTCATTTAGGTACCTGAGGTACCCTTTATCGAATCGTCCAACAAAAGTGTTTCATATGATCACCGACTTGTTAACTTCTCCCAGATTTCTTCTTAAACCATTTATCAAACAGCGCAACTTAAAAGATCATAGCAAAAGTGAAACAGCTTATTTGCACGCACATACATTATCAGTTTTGTCATAGGGGCACCGTGGCTAATAAACATTGAGATTCAGAACAAAACGCTATTACTTCGACGTGGTAACATTATTCTTCGCAACATCAGGAGCGTCGAAGCTGCTTGCTTTTTCAATTGGAGGACGACAGCTTTCAGATGATTTTTCGTTCTCCTTCAATTCCAATTCAACCTTCTGAAGTTGTTTTTTGTATGCATTTTTAAGCATATTCGCAAGGTCGAGTTCGCGTTGGAAGATGAGTTCAGATTCAGTTTGATACTTCTTGTTGCTGGCACCGGTTTCGTAGATCTTCTGATTGAGGATTTGAATCTGCTTCTGAAGTTCGCGCTTGTCCTTTTTAAGGACAGCAACATCAGCCTCCAACTTACAACAGCGGCTCTCCGCCGCCAGTGATTTCAACGATGTCTGAAAAAAACAACAATCTGGGAGGCCGAACAATACAAAGAAGAAAAGCAACTGACCGTAGAGTCGAGGAGGGCCGGGCGACAGTTTTCAGTATCGTTTATCTTCTGTTCCAAACTTGCAAGTTTGGTTTGAAGCGAGTCAATCGTCAACTCCGCAGACTTCTTCGCGGCATCCGCAGCAGCTTTCTGGAGGTCCTGCTCAGCAAGAACTTTCACATTCTCGTCACAGAGGGTATCAATACGGTTTTGATACATGGCAAAGCCATTCTTCGCGGACGCTTCAACGGCTTCTAATTCTGCCTTCAGAATAGCCTCGCTTGCGCTATGACGATTGGAAAAAGACCCCTTTTTACCACAAAATGCAGCCAGCGAGGTCTTTGTTGTTTCCAATTCAATCGTCAGGTGGCGTTGACGTTTAATAGCAACAAGTTCCCGAGACTGGGCGTTCGACGCTTCCTTGCGCAGCTTACTATTCTCTTCAGACAACGTTGCGATATGGGTCCGTTGAATCGCACTCAGTTGCATGTGGAGCTCCGCTTCCTTGGTAAAGTTTTCAAATTCACGAGCAAGGTGGCTGTTTTTGCGGGTGAGGACGGAGATTTGGTGTTCGTGGCGAATGTTCAAGAGGCGCTGATCTTCGAGTTCGGCCTTAAACCGACAATGAAATCATGATAAACATTAAAAGAAATCAGTTTACCTTCATGCGTCGCTTTTGCTCAGGCCGGATAGACGTCTTCAATTCATGGTCTTCCTTGGTACGATCGGCGAGAAGTTCTTCCAGTTTCAATTTAGCTTGGCGTTCATCTTCGAGAGCTTCATTCAGATGCTTGATGCGTTCCTCGTGACGAGTAATTGTAGCCTTAAGCAAGTCAACTTCGACGGCGGCGGCGGCAGAGTTCTCTTCCGTTAACTGTGTATTCGGCTGAATACCTTCTTTGTTGGCGTCGAAATCGCGACCGCAGCAGTTGAGCTCAAGATTTTGACGGGTTTGGAGCTCGCAAGCCAATTTTGTTTGAAGTTGAGAGATCGTGGTCGCAAGATTTTCGTTCTTCTTCTCTTCGTCAGTGAGCCATTTGGATGTATCAAGGCAAGATTGGGTCAGCTGAACACAGCGAGCTTTTAGGCCCAAACATTCCGAATCTGACTGGCTTAAAGGAAGCTGCTGATTTTGGATGGCTTCAACATTGGCCATGACGGTTTCAAAGTAGGATGGTTTCTAAAACTGCCTTAATTTTACAACTTTGAAATAAAGTTATCCTCGTGCGCAAGGAACATACAAGGAAACAACGAAGGATTAAACACGATCAACTCGTTTAGCATGTTGAGCATTAAAAACAGATGTATAAACAGTGTCGTAAAGAGGGCATAACAAAAGACCATTAAAAGAGGGAAGGAACTATAAAAAACATCACACATTGGATAAACCGCGGACTTCGCTCCAATTAAAACACTAAAATGTTACAGAAACTTAACGAACAACTTGCGAACAACATAAAAGTTAAAAATACTTCTGTTTTTTATTAAATTATGAAATTTGAAATTCATTCGCCAATTCAATAGATAGTGGTCAGCTTTGGTAGACGTTTTATTTATGGGTAAAGGTGCAGTCAAAGTGACGCGTCAGCAGCCGGTTGCTTTTCGGGTGGTGTTCAACGGTGCGTTGCAGCCACGAACGACACTGACGAAACAGCCGCAGTGCACATATGACCAGTCGGCTCGAGGCCTCATCGAACAAACGCCGACAGGGGGTATTGATTTCCTACACATGGCGTCTTCCTGCCTGTGTGCATGTCAAGCACATGCAAGAAAAACATACTCAATAGAGTAATTGACAACTCCGTCGAACTGCGGTTATTCCTTGTGTCTGAAGAGGTTCTCAATAACAACCAGGCTACCATATCCGGCATAGAAAAATAGAAAGAAAACGTAGGTTTGAGATTTCACAATTTCCTTTACCAATATAAATTTTACAGGAAATCGATCTACGGAAAGCTGCCGATGCTCATGCTAATCATGACGCCTCAAGTTTCTGTGCACCCGGAATAGGAGATTAAGAAATTCCAGGCGAAAGAGTTGCGCGATACGCATAAACGTATGTCATAACCACCATTTTAATGAAATTTTTATTGTTTTTATTCAGGCGATCTACCTCTTTTGTACAAAATCACGGCAAACTTCTACAGTCTGGACGAGGATGATGAAACCTTCTGCCTTAAAAACAAAATTCCGTATTTCCATCTCGCCTGATTCGTCACATTCGCCAATACTGGCCCTTCAAAACCTGCCATCAACAAACAGTTCTTTACCTTCCCTACGATGACCTAAAAGCAGCACAAACTTATCAGTGAAACATAAAAGAAAGTGAAAGTGGGGGCTGCTTCTATCTTCGACCACCGAAAATGACTACTCGTCGAAAAATACAAACTGAAGTAAAAGGACTTGAGCACGCTTACGATATGCGGGCTCATGTGGATACTCTTCGAATTGCTGTAACCAAATTGTCGATTCGTCAAAAAGTATATCTGCAGGAGGCTATGTAATTGAAGGAGAAGTTGCCATAATCGAAAAAGTAAGGGTTGTTTGGGTGTTTCAAAGCTTTATTTTTGGCTTTCAGAGACCATCACCACCAAAGCTAGACCCGTTTGACAAGAAAATGGCCCTGGAGAAGTTCGCCGAAAGTGGACGTACCGGCAAACTGTTGGAGAAGTCCAATCAACTGAAAGAAAAGAAGACACATGTATTGGAGAAACCTAAAATGCTGGATTACAACTACGTCAATCGTGTGGGAAGCGTCATCTACCGAATTTTGGACAATCTGACGAAACCACGCCCTGGATACATCGGCGTTGCCTCGTATGAGTGCCGTCTCGACCCTTGTCCACCTTCGTATGATGTGTATTTATACAAAATTCTTAACGCATTGGTGCAGAAGGCACTTTTGAAACAACCATGTCTGGTATTCGGCGTGCCAAACAAAAACCTTGACCCACCAAGTAACTTTGAAAACTCTGTTAAAGGCGGTTTCGGCTAGACCTGGTGATGTGCTTTATCTGGTTCATTGTGAAGGTAAGTGAGGCCCATGGTTATACGGGTGGCGCGCTTTGGGCCGCTTGAAAAATGAACGGCGCGTTGAGGGAAAGCCATGCAGGCGTGACGTCCGTGTTTTTATCGAACTGTTTTTCAGACGAACCTCCGCCCCCGCTGATCGACGATGTTCGTCGAATTCCTACTTTGCAGGGCTTTGTTTGGTTTGGTCAGTTACATCATTAGTGTTACGTTTACATCAGTAATACGTTTTCAGACGTGGACGCTTTCCGTCAATCGCTCCCTCCATCGAGATATTAACTTCAAGTCCGCGGAATATATAAAAATCCAAAACGAACTGTCTGAATCAACGAAGTCTATCTCCGATAAGGACGCTGAACTTAATGAAATGAAGACTGACTACATCACTGCCGCTGAGAAGCTGGAAAAGAAGCATTCGCAGATCGTACGAGATTTGAAAGACCGAAATGAAAAGCTGAAGGGTCGCCTTTCCATTGCAGAGTCGGCGAAAGCCATTTCCCAAGGACAAATTTCCCAGTTACAGATGCTGACCAAGGAGCATGCAAAGTTGCAGATCGAACAAAGACGTCAGTCATCAGCCATTGAAACCCTGCGTCAAGAACGAGAAGACGCTCTGGATTCCCTCCAAAAAGCTGAAACCCGTTTCGAAGAGTTCCGAGTTGCTACGGAGGCCGAAGTGCGTGAATATGAAGAAGAGCGAATCCGAACAAATGCCATGGTGGAGCGGCTTCAGACCCTGGTTTGATTACCCCTATTTCTTTCTCAGTTAAGTTTATAACTTTCAGGCCCACAAGTGCATCCACGATTCCCCTGCCATCGACCAAAGCGAACTTCAGGAGAAGCTGCGTCAATCTGAAGTGAGCTTGCGTCAATCGTTGTTGGACATTGACTCTCTTAACACCGAGCTTCAATACTACAGTAATTTGTTTGATCATTGGAAACCGATCGTCTCAAGTCTTGTAAGTCCACAACTTTAAAGCAATTCAAATGTGATGTGTAAATCCGGATTTCAGGTTCAATCAGAAAACAGCTTGCTTAGCTTAGACGGATGTCTGAACGCACGAGAGATCATGAAGCGCATTAATGAGAACTCCAACTTCCCTGGGCCCCGAGCCTATAAGCTTCTCGACTACTACGACAATCTCACAATTCCAAAGAACTTCATCACCGGTCTCAAGTTTGCTGAGGAGTGCAACTTTATCGCTGAAAAGATGAACCTGCGTGTGCACTCGATTACGGAGCCGGTGTTTCTTCCACCCGAGTTGGACAAGGAACAGAAACAGGCGTTGACACTTCTAGCGCAAAGTTTCCACAAATCCGTTCAAGCCGTAACGTTTAGAAGGTGAGTATTTCAAATAATTTCATTAATTTGACCTCCAAAAATTCGATATTTACAGCACTTTTCCGCCGAAACCGCTCACTTTGACCGACTTCACGACCTACGAGCTTCCCAATCACGTTGCCGCTCAGCTGCATGAAACTATTACTAGTCAACGCAACCTCGTGAACGAGTCCAAGGCCAAGAATGCCAACTCTGTCGAAACCAAGGCCGCTATTGCCCACCTGCTCGAGTTGAAGAAGGAGTACAAAGATCTGACTGGCTCCGAATACCACGTCAATTTCAAGCCGTAGAAAGTGTTCAAACTAGGTTTTTCTTGCTTTTTTTGTTACTGATTTTAAGGACATGCCATTGTTTCGGGTAACTTGTGACTTTAAATTAATGCTAATAATAAATACTACTTTCTGTGTGCAAAGAAGATGGCACTTCTCGCTTGTTCACAATTTTGTTTTTGGTTTTTAAACGTATTAAGGCAACAAACTTTACTTTGTATTGTAGTCATAAAAGTTTCTAGCTTTCGCCAGCACTTTTCATTGTGATTCCTTATTACAACGAACCTTACAAACCATTGAAATACGAGGAAGCTTTGTAAACTTGTACAAAGTACCTTTAAAGTTCAATTCAGTCGAATTGGAAGTTTAAAAAGTTGGGCGTTTTACGCTTTTCCGTGATGCGGTTCATTGCGCATTCTCGACTTTGTAAATATGGAACGGAAAAGCTTCACATTGATGTCAACGCTTTTATATTTTGTTTCAAGATTAGGTGTTTCATCGTAACTTCTTATTCCATACATCACACATTAAATAGCTTAATTAAAGTCATGGGGGGCTGAATTTTTGTCCATACTTGCAAATTTGAGAGCATTTCCTTTGTAATCCGTTTCATTGAGGTTACTATTTTGCGTTTATTTTAAAGGCATTCTTTCGTGTTATTCCACGCGGTTGTGGCCGACTTTAAGTTTACTCCAATTTCAGGAAGCCATGTACGTGTTTGGTCGTGCCGTTTTCGGTGAGTGCGTTGAGCTGGAACGTCTGCCGCCGATCAACAGTTTCACTTCCAACAACACTCAACCAATGAAGTCCATCCGTTGCGCTATCAACCGTCTCGTTATGCCATGGGAGTGCAAGGGCTACTGGTGGCCATGCTGCAATCCAAACATGACTTCTTCGGGGACATGCGTCGTCGTGATAGGGTCATGCGCCGCCTCAGGAGCTACAACTACAAAGTCCGCATCGTCGATTCCCAGTTGTACGACCAAGCCCGCATCCTTTACCACCTCACCAACACTCACAAGCTCTACGACAATGTTGCCGGTCTTTTCATCACCGATAGCTACATATGTGCTTGTGTTCTTCAGAAGGAGTCTGTCGGGTACCTCAGCATGGAGCAGATCTACATGGTTCGTCCTGAATCATGGAAAGTGAGTAATTTTAGAAACTATACATCGGTTTTGGGATGCCTGACCAGTTGGCTTCAGAAAGTCGTTGAACTGGTCGGACGCTTTCAAGTGGAATACCTTCCCGTGGAAGTCGTCATCGTCGAAGACTGCTCTCGCATGTGCGATTCTCTGTTGGTCCAACTCAACGAAGCCAACATCAAGTACAGCTATCGCGAGTTCTCGCATGGCACCCGGCAATGCCACTTGCTCCGTTGGATCCTTGATGTCTTCAGCGAGGGTAAAGCAGAGAGCCGCATGCCGCTATCCCAGGCCGAATGCAACTTCAGCTGGAAGGTCAACGGCAGGACCGTCGATCGCATCCATGCCCATGAAAACTACATTCCTTGCTCGTTTGTTTCGCAGGTCGACACTTATCGTTGCAAGAGCGTCAATGTAAGTTTTCAAACTATATTTTTCAAAATTTAATATAGTTGTTTTTAGCTCTATGCCGACGTCCCCTTCACAGACCAATCCAAATGCCTCGCCACCATCCCAGTCCCATACTCTGCAGAGCGCCGTTCCTTGACTGTCGCCATCCAAGTTGATCACAGTCGCCTTGTTTCGACCAAGCAACTTGGTAAAACCGATGAAGAAACCCGCATCAACTACACCTACGACACCATCAACTTCGAGAACGATACAAAATGCGTGAACTACCGCACCCAGCGTATCCTCGGCGTCGTTATAATTGTTCTTTTCTTAATTGGGGCCATTTCTTGGGGCATTTTGATCTACTATCGCTAGTCGTTGGGTACTGTTGTTTCAACCCGGTTTTTGTTATTGTTATCGATTGTTACATATATTTATTGATAGCATGGTGCTAGTGTTACTGTGTGCTAGTAATAAAGTTAGATTTAAAACTTGCATGCCAATTGCATTGCATTTTACTTAGTCTAGTATGCTATAATCAACCTATTCTCAGTTTCCCGTCATTTACCGTCTTGTCGATGTCTTTTTGAACTGTCCATATTCAAACTTGCTTTCCTATCGCGTGTGCATGTTTACCTGCATGCAGTCTCCAAACTACATACTTTGTTGCGTTCGCTGATAAAGCAATGCAAGACTACATAAAGGTCACCCTCCTACCCCATTTGGTCACTGACAAAAACAGCATGGCCGAAGCTGATATTCTTTTCTTTAAACGCGGAAAATCCTTTTGGATTGTCTTCAATCGGCCGAAAAGACGTAATGCAATTCTTCCATCGGTAAGTTTTCTTTTGTTACAAAAGTTTTATTGTGAATGAATACATTGGGTTTTTCAGAGCTACAAAGTTCTTATTGATGCGCTGAAAAGTGCAAATGAAGACGAGAGTGTCATGTTCACCGTCTTCACGGGGACTGGTGACTTTTACACCAGCGGAAACGACTTTAGTCCGAAGGCTATGGAGTTTATGTAAGCTTTGGGTACTGATAAAAATTTATTTTATTAATAGATAACAATTAAGAGCAAACAACGACAATTACATCGGGTATGAAGGCTTTATTGATGCATTGATCGATCATCGCAAGCCCATAATAACACTCGTCAACGGCCCTGCAATTGGAATCGGTTGCACGATGTTGACGTTAGCAGACTACGTCGTCGCCTCGGAAAATGCTTATTTCCTGTGTCCTTTCACGGCTATGGGGTTATGCCCCGAAGGTACTTCAAGCAAAACGTTTGAACAGATTATGGGTTATCCTGCTGCTGCTCGCATCGCCTTATTTGCCGAAAAAATGACCGCCGAAGAAGCGTTAAAGGCGGGATTTGTATCGAAGTTATTGCCAGCTAACGGCTTCGAAGCCGAAACCCGTAAAATGGTAGACAACTTCGAGAAATTAGCCCCCCAGGTATATTTTCACATTACTTTTATACGCGTATGTTAATCCCTTTCCATTTGTAGTCGTTAATAATAACTAAAGAACTTATGCGCGGCAAAGAATGGCGCGAGAAGATGCGTGCTGTGAACAAAATTGAAACTGCCACTATAAATGAACGTATGTGTGCCGATGAAACTCTTGAGCGCATGATGGCCAAATTTGGTCCAAAGTTGTAAATCGTCTCTGCCAACTTTCCATCCAATTCAAAGTTCTTTTTTCACTTCTCGCATGTGTACTTAGAGACATTTTAGCCGGATTGTCCGCTCAATTTTGTAACTCTTTCTGAAACTATAGACAATTTCATGTCAAACCTCAATAAAAACCCGTGTTCGAGTATCAAATAAACCATTGTCGGGATACCAAAGAGCATTCGGGATCGGATTTTAAACAGACAGAAGGGAGAGTTACAACAATGTCTTGTCGCCTTAAGTCCATTGAATCGACCTGTCGTCATCGTGAAGACAAATCGCATGGGAGTAACGTGTGAAATAGGAGGACTCGGGCGGGATTGCGCTTGACAGCTACTGTGTCGTTTATGCCAAACAATAACTTTCCTCAGCGTTTAGCACTCAAAGGGTGCGGGTTACCGGCTACAGCGTTTCCGATCTTTTGTTGGCGAAGAATAGTTATTAGTCTGCAATTGCTTTTGCCTTTACGTCAGAGTTTTGGAGTTCTGACAGGTGCCGGTGGAGATTCACAGTTGTAGGGAGAAGTTTATCTGAGGGGTGGTTGTGATTCTTTGTTTTGGTGTTTTGAATTGGAACTTTGGTCCATATCGTGGAGTTGAAGCGTGCCGCGTGGATAATGATGATGTTTTTGTATTGGGTTTTTACTTTACTTGATTACATTGTTCAGCCATGCGCCGAATCGGTGGTGCCAAACCGCGTATCGTCGCCAAAAAGCCAGTAGCCCTTTCAAAATCCGTCGATGCCTACGCTTCAAAGTCAAAACCACCTCTATCAGCTGACAGAAAGCTCCGCTCTACATCATCCACCAAGTCAACGAAATCGACGACAGATGACACAAAACCACGTCGAGTTTCCGTGGCCCGCATGGGTTCATCGCCCCGTTCTGGCCTGATGCCAAAACAAACCATCAAATTACGCCGGACACCGTCGGTTGACTCCGAAGAAAGTAGCATGCCCTCGACACCCTCAACGCCGCTATCACCCGTGCAACTTCAAGTGCCATCAACTGCTTTCGGAATTCGACGGCAAGCAAACTCCGCTCCCGTCCGAAAGTCAATTTCATGCGTCACCGACGACCTCTTCGATGAAGACACCATTCAGGTCGGTAACTCTTTTTCGTCTCGACTTTTTGTGACAATTGATCCATGTTCCATCTTGTTTGAGTTTTTGAATTGCAAAATAATACCAAGGAACTGTGGAACGTCGGAAGTATCAACTTTCAAAATACAGTTTTTTCGTGTTCTCACTTGTCTTTGTGTTATTCGCGCTTTATGTATACAAACATGTAGTAGAAACTCGATCGTAGGCAAAAACCAAAAGATTAGACTACAGAGAACTCTGACTTAAGTTGATTTCAACAATTTTGCGCATATTGCTAATACAATTCCAGAAATGGCACAAATTCACTGTTACTGCGGTTTTTTACACATGTAAGCACAGCAAAAGTCATATTTACCGGCAATGTACACTTAAAACTGTCACAGTTTCCGCTTATGTATATTAGAGGTGGATATTAACTTGTCGGAGAAAACTTTTTACATTAGCGATTTGCGTAGAGTAAAGCGTCAGTCATCACGTTTGGTAGAAAAACAAATTACGCATGTAATTGGCAGTGTTGCGGGTATTACGAGGGTAATGATTGACAAGAAGCAAAAATGTCAAAACATTTTCCAGCGTCATCTTTTGCAATCCTGCTAACAAACTTAAATTATAAATGAGCTCTGATTTTAGAATTCTTTTTATGGGCATTTCCTTTTTCCCGCCGCTTTCGTCTTGTCGAACAAGTAGAAATAAATAGCAAACATGCATTGCAGACCAGTGACCGGAACTTGCTGGACTTCGATTTAAGTTGAAAATCATTTATCTTGGCAGGGGGTAGGGGCCAACGCCTCTTTGTGCCAGCTGATAGGAACTATTTTTATGTTCAACACTGGTGTCGCTCACTCATCATTGGTGTATTTAGCCGCCAGGTGCGATTGGCAATCCATCGCGATAACGAGTTGAAATGAAATTTGTTGTTTTCCATGCCATTCGACCCCTCCCCTTCGACCTCACCATCAGTCCTCGAGGCTTCCTAATGTTTTGAGTACGTGGATAAAATCACCCATCACCCTGATTGCGTACGTAAGCAACAAATCTTTTTATTGCCAGTGTGATTGTTTCTAGCTGATACACTGATAATGCTCTTCTATGAACTCGGCACAATGCCATCTTCCAGCGACATGGCCAGCCTGCACCATCGGGCCGTGTCTGACCTCGATATTGCAAATTCGAGTTTGTCGTACTCGAACGTAAGTCAAAAACCGAAAACTCTCGAATATTAAAGGGTTTATTCCGCACTTATATATTTCTCAACCGCTAACCATTTTCTATTGTACCTACACACTTGACACGTAAAATTCACGCTGCCACGCAATTAATCAACGTACAAAGATTAAAGGCAAATGTGTGTTTTTGTGTAACTTGACAACTTCACAACTTTTAAGCGGTTGTAGCTGTAGTTTAAAAACCGTGCGCCAAGTAATAGTGTTCTTAAGCGTGATGAGAGGTACGCAATATTGCACCTCCGTGTCGCCGGATGCGCGACAATTTGCAGCGATGAAGCCGTTCCGCTTGTGCTTTAGCCTATTGTCTCAAGTCAAGTGCCTTCACCTTCATAGTCCCAGTGATTCTCGCTCTGATTTGAACGGTCTCGCATCCTCATTTTGATTCTACAACTTTCATTGTGCTTGTTGCACGGATTTTGTTTTGTTCTGTCAAAATATTTATCAAATTCAGTGCATATTGTGAAAAATATTCCTGTTTTCACTTGACTGGTAGGTCTGTTGAAGTATTGTCTTGTTCGAGATGCTCTTTCATCGTTTTCCATTGACTTTTGTGAGAAAAAGGTGCCCCCTCTGATAGCGCATATTATTTTTCGACTGCCTCAAGGCATTCTTGGTGTTTAGTTGCACCAAAATGGCTGGCTTACGTATATCTGCACTAAGAGCTGCGAAAAACCGGGGGAGGAGACTTGGAACACGCTTTTTTGGGCATCGTCGCATCGCTCATGAACGAGGTGGAGTTTGTCACAGCTCATGTTGGGCACTGGCTATCTTCATCTTGCAACTATTACTGTTTTGGATTAAGCACATGTCCATCTATCTCCATGTTGTAATAGCTGCAGTTTGTAACTGACAAAGGTTATCTAAACGCTGCTTGCCGATTGTCGGCTCGTGGTGTCGACCTACACCATTTCGACATATTTCAAGCTTATCGCCGCCACGCGATAGTTGTTGTTTCTGTTTTTCGTCTTGCACTTACGTACGTAACATCTCCATCCACCAAACGCTCCCAAAGTTAGGCCATTGTTCTATTTTTAATTCAAACTTTCAAAAAACAAGGGGGCTCGACTAGCAAGCACACGAGTGTGTCAAGGAGTAGGGGAAAACCCAATTGCGACCGAGTTGCCAATTGCTTTTTGCTGTTGATGGCTTGGTTCCGGATGGGACGGATGTTGCTTAACTTCAAGCTCGCAATGTTTGCTCAACATTTGTGAATGAGCGTAGTCACATTACCAAACATCAATGAGAATAATCATCATAAAATAGGTGGCATCGAAAAAAAAGGTCAACCATGTGGTGTGATCTTGCACATAATGGGGCTTCAAGTATTTACCATTCGTGTGAAACTCAATGATGACAACGTCAATCACTTTTTCCAGGATGCACCAGAATACCACGGAAGTGATCTCAGTGCACTGTCGATCAAGGAAAAACAAAAAAGTGAAGAGCTTGCTGCGCGATTACCCCCTCCCTCTGTGCGTCGACACGCGTCATTGGCCGTCGACAATTCGCGCCGCCTTAACACTGTCCGAAATCCAGCCTTGAAGCGAGGCTCAGTAACGATGGAACAGATCAAGAAGGTCGACCTCGATGCCGAATATGCCGTCTACAAACAGGTTGGTGCCCGTCCATCATGCAATAGTGTTATCCCATATGGTGTAATCCATAGCCTTCAAGAGCCTGTCCCTTTTCATCTCCACTTTTGCGTCATCACTGTCTGTACTAAATTCAGGGCCGTCTAGCAAGCCATCCATGTTCTCGGGATAATTCTTCTTTTTTCTTTCCTTATTTGGCCCAAAATGTCGTTGCCATTTCTGCCCCAGCTGGATTTCTCCAGCCTTCGGATGTGGGGTTGGCTGCGCTTTTTTTTCACGCACAAAACTGCCATTGCCACACATCCTAATTGCACTTGCGTCGAGTCAGACGTCACAAAAAGGCTCATATCAACATGGGGATACCAAACTTCTGTAGCGTTTACTGCTCATCAAAAGTTTGACATTTTGATTGGATTTGTAAATTTAATTATTCTTTTTATAGCTCGGCAGCGGTCGGTTTGGGTTTATAAAGTTGGCAGAACACAAACAAGCTAAAAAGAAGATTGCGATCAAGTTCTTTCCGAGGCCACAAATTAAGCAGGTTTGTCGGGTTCTACCCAAATTCCGAATGACAAGCTCAAAGACCAGTTGAGGGAATCCAACATTTTAGGGCGAATTTGTTCGTGAGTACAATTACTCGTACTTTTTATCACCACATCCGAACATTATTGATACATATGATGGCATGTTCGCTTCCAATGACGATAGTGCCTTTTTCTTTGTTCAGGAATTTTGCCCATACGCAAGTTTACGTGAAGCCGTTGAAGCGGCGCCCAACGGTAAGTATCCACTAGACGCAAGTTTGCGGGGGAGTGATTGCTCATCTGTGTTACAGGGCTTACCGAAGAAACGACCAAAGCTATCATGAATGGTGTATTGTCGGCGATCGAGTTCATGCACAATGAAAACTTGGTGCATCGCAACTTGAAAACTGAGAACGTCTTAATCTTTGATAACAAAACCTATTCAAGGGTGAGTCAACGACGCGTGCTTGCACAACAGACATTGTTGTTGTTTGACGCTGCTAAATGCAAACTTTTTTGTAGGTAAAAATAACTGACTTTGGTCTCACGCGCAAAATCGACTCGACCGTCAAGCATTTGGAGTACGTTACGAACTACCACGCACCGGAGCTGTGTGAAATTGTGGTCAACGAAGTACTCACCGTACGCGATAGTGTTGACATTTGGGCACTTGGTAAGTTGTGCAATACCTTCGAACTTAAACAAGACACAGATGACTTTTTCTTTGTCTAGGCATCATTTTCTACTATTGTCTCAAAGGCCGGTTTCCGTGGCAGAAGGCGACCATCATGTACAAGCCCTACTGGGAGTGGGAACAGTGGCTCAAGCGGAAGAATCCAGCATTGCCGAAGCGGTGGGAACCGTTCTCGGAGAAGGCTCTTAAGGTCTTCAAGCGGTCGCTTAACCCGAAGCCCAAGGACAGATGGAGCGCCAAAGATATGCGCAAATGCATCATGAAGGAGAAGCTTCTCAAGCCGATAAAGGTAAATAGTAGTGCATCTTGCAACGTGGCAGGCACTTCAGCATCATCCTCAGTTGAATCGCACAAGGCACAAACGTTGCGCAAAAAGGTCAGAGCGTGAGAACATTCAGAAGCATGGCGTGGGTAACACGTCGGCTTCAAGTGCTTGATGTATTTGCAGCTTCTTTGCTTCTTAACGTCACACAATAACATGACCGGGACCCCGGTATGGGATGGGATCGTACTGACATCATAATACGGCATAGTAGCTAACTAGACTTCCGCTTTATTAACACACAAAACGCACTTACACTTTTTTGGTTCTCTGCACTGCATCTGCAAGCAATTAGTTTATAGCAGCTTGGCTTATTGCATGTTGTTTGCATTTAAATCAGCTTATCTTAAACCGTTTCAGTCAGACTCTCCAGATGAATACGTGTATTATCCGGAAACTTCGTCCAAAGACGACAGACTCGAAGAACCAAAGCCCCAGAAGAAGCGCAGTATCATCTCCCAGTGGATCAACACCACTCTCAACACCATGGCCGAAATCAGCGAACAAGTCGTTTCAGCCCGCGACGAATAGCAGCACATCATCATCACCACATCCAATTATAATCCCTACGCAAGTAGATGTTCCCAGTATAATAGTTTCTGGTCATAAATTAACCAAGTGTCTTCAATACTTAATTGTCGTGCGATTTGTTTTACTTTTTGACTTACATTTTTGTATTAGGTTTTCAAAGCAAACGCACAACTTTCTCAGAATGTCCAATTACTATTGTAATTTTCAGAATCAAGAGTTTTTATATTTGTATTTTCATGGCTACGCAAATTATAGTAAGGATTTTAATAAAGGAAGAACAAAATTAGCGCTATTGATTGACAGTTTAAAAGTGAGTGAAACCGAGAGTGTAAGCAATCCAAAATCACATTTCCAAGAGTCTCACTACCGGGGGAAAAGCTCATCCTCGGTTATTGGTATGACGTCGGTGGCACATGCGAACCCTTCGATTTCCTCTTCATTGTTTGCGCAGGAAAAGCTCTCAAGCGCCGAGACAACGTGATATTCCAACTGGAAGTGAAAAAAGCCTTGTTCAAAAGCGATTGCACTTTAACTGCGAAGGAGGAAAATACGTGCAAACATCGACTGGTTGTAAAAAAACAATTGAACAATGTCAAAATGAAACAAATTCTAACCTTTAAAAAAGCTCCCTCGAGGCAGTGTTGGCAAAGTGTGCACAGTGACACACGCGTTAAAAGGATAATGCAATGCGAATGAGACCTTTTATGTGACGTAGCGTTTGACCGAGAAACAGTTGCAACGTGTTCGGTGATTGCTGATTTCTCACTGGCATGATGCATTCCATAGCTTACGTGGCCTCTTATTGTAATTTAGTTTTCCGTTTTTGATCGCTTCCGTGCATATAAATAGATCGAGTTTAAAGTGCCCCATTACGTGGAAGCATTTCAACTGACGTGGCCCCCGGGCTTTGCTTTCCTTGCCGGCTGTTGTGTGTGAAGGGTCTCATTGAAGAGTATTAAATTGATCCGGGTTATTTTCAGCACGATGGGTAAAATCAACCTCTTCTTGGTTCTTTGTTGTTTATGTGTTTCGATGATCGTGGCACCACCACCGAATCGAGGAGGCGCGCCCCAAGCTGCTCAACCGCCGCCGGCTGGGGAACAACCACCTGCGCAGGAACAACAACAACATGGCGAACAGCAACAACAACAAGCTGACCAGAAGCCGGTGAGTCACACGTCACCATTAAACATTTCGAAAAAACAATAACAAATAACAATTACAGTTGTACCAATTTGCCTATTCCAAATACCTCGAAACGGTAGTCAAGATTCTCGAAAGCGAGCCAAAGTTTACTGAAAAGCTGCGAAACATGAAGGAGGAAGACATCAAGGTTGGTTTTTATATAACTTTTGTTGAATTGAACAAACATAAAACCATTCAACGCCATAAAAAAGACGCCATGTGCGATAAAGCATCGCTACAAGTGTTATATAAAATGTTAAGTACCTTTTTTCCAGGCCGGCAATATCGCAGACCACATTGATGATCTCCATGAAAGCGTTTTCGACGAACTTACCAAAGCCAAACTTGCCGAGATCGACAGACTTCGGGAAGAGATTGGCAAGCAGATCGAGAAGGACGGCGATGCTAAGAATATTCATGTTCCGGATCATTTGGATGTACAGAACTGGGAAAAGTTTAACAAGGAAGATTTGAGGAAGCTCGTTGTTAGGGTACGTTTTATAAATTTCTGATGCAGGGGTTACTGTAGGCGTTTTAGACCGTTTCCGACATGGAAGAGATCGACAAACGCCGCCGCGAAGAATTCAAGGAATACGAACTCCGTAAGAAGGCCGAAGAAGACCACAAGCGCGCTCAACTCGACGCTGAAGAACGCAGGAAGTTTGACGCTGATTTGAAGGCCAAGGAAGAACGCCACAATGATCACGAGAAGTTGAAGCATCCCGGTGGTCGCGAACAGCTGGAAGAAGTCTGGGAAGAGTCTGATCATGTATGTTTCTTATTTTATGTTCATTTAATGAACTTTATGTTTCCAGATGGATAAGGATAACTTCGACCCTCGCACCTTCTTCGCCCTTCACGATCTGAACGGCGACGGTTTCTGGAACGACGACGAAATTGAAGCCCTCTTCCAAGTTGAAATTGAGAAAGTCTATAATGAAACTGATCCTGATGACGACCCCAAAGAACGTATTGAAGAGATGTACCGAATGCGCGAGCACGTTATTGCCCAAATGGATAAGAACAAGGATAGACTCATCGCATTGGAAGAGTTTTTGCAGGTGCGTCGACCGGTTTTTTTTTAATTTGAATGTTAAAAGTTTCGAATTTTCCAATAATTTAACTTGATTACATTATAGGACAACGAAGCGACGCAACCCAATGAAGAAAAGAAGGACGAAGGCTGGGACGACATCGCTCATCAGAAGCTTTACACGGAAGAAGAGTTGAAAGCGTTTGAAGCCGAATACGCGAAGCAACAAGGTTGGGGAGATCATGCCTATGAAGTTACCCTCCCACCTACACCTGTTCCTCCTTATTCAGGTGGCCAACAAGCCCAGGCCGGAAATAACCCTCCGCCTCCACCGCCGCCGGTAGCGCAGGCAGTGCCAGTTCAGCCTCAGGTGCCACAACAAGCCCAACAGGTAGATAGTCCCTCTGTCTTGTGATTTGTCCTTATTTGAATGGTATTTAGGCTCCCCCTGCCCAACAAGTGCCTCCAGCTCAGCCACCTCAACAGCAACAGCAGCAGCAACCGCCTCAACAGCCACCCCAGCAACAGCAACAAGTTCCTGTTCAGGTACAGTAACCCTTATTACCAACATCTCCCTACAGTAACCCTTTCCAGGCCGCGCCCCAAGCTCCAGCTGTCCCTCAAGCTCAAGCACCTCCTCAACCTCAGGTACCTGTGAATGCCGACAAGAAGCCTGTAGATCCTGGGTATGGCATCTAAATTCCATAGATTCAATAAAACTAACGTCCTTTCACATCAAATTTGGTGCATTTTATATCTTTCGTACAATTTTTGACAGTCTTTACGATTACAGCAACGAGTTTCTAATTTAATTTATTAATAATATTATGATTATTTTTGTATATTTCTTGCCGGATTGATCAAAATGATAATGTGCAAGTAATGAAGTTTGCACGATGCAAAATAAACATTCTGTTAGTGAACACAAATTCATCAATCTTGTCTTTGGGGTTTGAACAATTTCAAGGTTAAATCATGGGAATTCGTATACGAAGCAATCGCTGATTGAAATCAAACCAAACCTGCGCACGAGAAGGACCCGGGGTGCCGTTCTCAGCTCGTAAATCATTTAATGCTGACGTACTTCAGTCGTCTTCGAAACAGTTTGATGTTCCTTCCTTACGTTTTGCACGCGTTGACTGACCACACTCGGAAATAGGTGACGAAGACCGTTCTACGATCTGTTGTGAATAGCGGTTATCGCCCCAGTGTCGGTCAAGCTGCAGCAGAGTATTCATCCTTCCCCATTCAGCCAGTTAGTTAATAAAGATGTCCGAGTAGGCGTTTCATGGCTCCCCTTCGATGTCATCACCACCATCATTGCCGGTGGCGTTCTTCCGTCTTTTTCAATCCCTTCTCCCCTGCGCTCTCCTAGTTTTACGAGAAGTTAGTTAATATCAATCGCGATGAGGCACGTAACTACACAGCCGACGTCCGATCGGAAGCGCGCTGACTCCCATTGCCCTGCGGCGGTGATGCGCCGAGCTTGTGAGTCATCAGGGAGGCTACTGATGAGTTGTTATGCAAAATTTGGGTGTTATCGTTAATTGTTATAGTATGCCATTGACATACGGATAGGCAATCGAGAAGTAGTCAGATAAAAGTACGATTTCGCTCCAATCTTGAATAATTGCGTCTAATAGATTCAAATAATTACGATGCATCCATCGTTCCAACCGAAAGCAGCGACCCATCTGACGCCTGCTAACCCAAACCGGCCGTCGTCATCCTATTGCTCGTGATCGTGATCGGGGGAATGGCTACTATAGTATCGTTTCGTGCTTAAATGTCTCTGGCATTGCCTACAGCCATGAATTTACAATGCGTGTTTACCCTTCTTTAAAAATCAGCCATTTGTCATTTACAGAAATATTATACCATGAACAGACTTAGAAAGTTGTCTACAAGTATTTCCGGTGTGTCTTATTTTCACTTTTAATACCCATTTGTCTATCTTTTCTTTTCAACCCATCTTTATAGACCTGTTTCGCAGTTCTTCCGGAAATGACCAGGAAATTAGTATCGCTGAAAAGTACCCTTTGCATAATGCAGCTGTTTTCGGAAACAGTGTTCAAGTTGAATTTTTATTGAACTCAAGGCGTTGTTTCGCGAATGATGAGGATGATAAAGGTTAGTTTCAATCTTTAATCGAAAGTATAAAAAAGTAATTACAACTTTAACGATTTTTCCAGGTCGAATCCCTCTCCATTACGCTGTTCAACATCCTGACACTTATCTCACCCGGCTTTTCATAAAATACGGCGCACATGTCGATGCCAGTGATTACTCCGAAGCGACACCGGCGCACTTTGTGGCCAAAGAAGGTCGTGTTGAAAATGTTCGTTTTTTGTTAAAACATCGTATACAAGTGACAAACAGAGGTGTGCCATTTTCAGGCGTGTATTCTCCTCACACATGGCGCTGAATTTTGTTGTCGAGATAAGTATGGCCGAACGGCGTTAGACGTAGCTGCCGAGGAAGGGCATGTTGAGGTTTCGTTTTATGGTTTTGATAGCTTTGCATACGGAATAGGCAATGCGTTTACATACGTTGTGTTTACATTTGCATTTTAATCATTTTTTGAGTTGTTTTTCTAATAATAGTTCTAAAAGTATACATATATGCCATCCCGTAACTGCAAATATTTTCCAAAAATATCAATTAAAAAAGTGTCACTTTCAGCTCCTCCAACTGCTGATAAGGAATAGCATGAGCACATTAATCCGCATACTGAACACTGACACCCGGATTGTAAATAGTCCCCTGCACTTAGCAGCTCGCAACGGACATGTCGAGGTAGGACTATACTTTTCAGCTTTCATGACTAGCAATATCGCACATTTTGCTTGATAGCTTTGATCTTGAATGGTTTTAACGCAGTTATCATGCTTTCAGATCGTAAATATTCTTTTGACTGAAGGCGAATTTCCCATTAATCTCGTAACTTCGAATGGCACTGCTTTGCATGAGGCAGTTCTACACGGACGTGTTCAAGTCGTACGATTATTACTTCATGTGAGTTTTTCACCCGATCCAACAAAATAAAATCATTTGTGATTGTAAAATATCGCAGTAATGGCGGTGAATGGGATTAAGAAAAAGTGTTTTTAGAAAGGCATCAACCAGAAACTCCTTGACCAGGACGGTCGCACAGCCGCTGACGTCGCTGTTGATTCCAGTGAGTACAACCCAGTATCGGCACCACTGATCCTCCAATTGCTCACGGGTGAGTCTCCTGATCCCTACTTTGCATATCCGCACCTCGCCATGTGTTCCGTTCCCCAAATAAGGTTGCATGATGCCTGTCTAGAGCGTCTGCCACTCATCCTCGAAAAATGATGCTGTTCCAAGACTAATGCTCGCAAACATAATAAGTATAAGTGCGGGCTTGCTGGGCTATCGCCTCCTGCTTCGTCTTCCAACATTATTCGTGGTTCTTTCCTTCCTTATTCCCCCTTAAAATCAACACTCTCGTCGATTGCAAGCTGTTCAGAAGACGTGCATTGGTTTAATTGACAGATGGCTGGTCCTTCCTGCGAGAACGGTCTTCCCCCACCAGCTGAGCCAAACTTGCAGCGTCCCGGGCTTCGTGGCTTCAAAAAGTGATCCTACCGGACACGTCTATTTTTCTCCTTCCAAGCTTCCTCCCTCGCGCGACTTTCTTTAGCTATTCATTTCCGGTTGACAGGATTAGTGATCGAGATGTTTGCTCATCTCATGGATTTGTTTGTCGCCGTAATCAAAGCACCGGAATGGGTTTTCAAGGCACATCCGTGACCGCCTAGTCAATGGCCTTCGGTTTCGCCACCAAAACCTGACGACTCGACCAGTCCTTCATACACTCATTTGCATAATTGGTCTTGTTCGATTCAATGAAAGTCGAATAACAAAGACCTCGGACAACCTTATTTGTGTTCGATGAGTATATGTCAATATCGCGTTCCGGATGTCGGTTCTTGTTGCGCCCTCTCGTTCTCGCTTTCACACCTGGGTGCCGTACCGTGACTCTCGCGTCTTCGCTGTTTTGGTCGTTGACATTTCTATCTTTTGATATGTTACCGAGGACCATTACAACGTCATAACGCTTGCCGGGCCTCTTCGGTCGCCTCATTGTTGCTTTTTTTCCATTATTCGGGGAAACTCATACGCCGATCAGTGCAGCTAGCATTCAAAGTGCCACTGTCAATGGCAGGAGTCCCGCGATTGATGGCTTGCCACACATACGGTGCTTCCACCCCGTCTTCCGCGATCTTAAACTAAGAACGGCTGTCTGAGCCACACCTTATGTCGAACCCCATGTTGCGACAAATCACCTTTAAGACAGATGATGGCTTTCGAGGCGCGGGCCGAGGTCCAGCTTAGGGTCAAGGGTGGTTTATCCGCTTTGTCTCTTATCCCTTGCGAAGAAGCTACCGCTCTTTTTGTGTTTTTTACAATAAAGCTAACCGTAGAAACATAAAAAAGGAGTCAGAAAAGGATTTGCCCGTCATTCATTCCATTTTGAATGCTTTTTCGGCACCGTTTTCACTATCAAAAGATGAATAGGACATCATAGCGGCCGGCACCTCCTCCCTCGGCCACCAGCATTGCTTCCTTTTTTCGGTCGTTTAAACGATGCCGGCACTTGATTAAGAATGGCCCTTGGCGGATTGCCTTTGGTCTTTACAGAAGCTTCCTCCGGTCACGGTCATGTTTCGTGAGGCATGCGCGGAAAATAAATGACCTCGAGCGAACAACAACGGCGCCGACCACCAGTCGAGTGGGGGAGCAGCCAACACTTTACAAGTAGGATCGAATAGTCCGAACTGTCAGGAAGCGGCGGCACTTTTAACGGTACTCAAAGATAGAAGGCTTGTTGTGAGATGGCCAAATTTGCGCCCTGTCAACAGTCACAGCATGGTTTGCCCCCTTTGGGCTTCTTTACATGTGCGCGAAAAACAATCCTCTTCAATGAGACCCCCGAGCGCTCCCGAATAAGCCCGACATTTACACCCTCATCATCTCCCACGATTGTTGTCCTCCTTATTTTCTCAGTTCGTGGTTTTTATTCCCTAAAACAAAAACTGAGGGACTACTTATCGCATGGAAGGACTTTGTTTCCAAACGTCTCATTTGCTATGACCTTTGCACAAAAGTATGTGGTGGTCAAAAAAACTGTGGCGATGGCCGATAATGGACAGTTCCCATCCGTCTGGCTGAGGATCATTGCAACCCCCGGCTGGTCGGATGATTCTCGCGCTGACAGTCCCTGTAACTATTCACTCCGACATGTGACGACGATCGTCAAGACGGAAACAACATCGAACTCCTTGATCGGCCATGCCTAGGGTTGTGTCGACGGCGAACCTGCGCGAGCGTCGGGCGCACCTCGAACCCGAAGGCCAACGGCAGCCACGACCATGCGCGAGAATGCCGTCTCCGCCACGGAGCTGTCGATGTGTTCAGCTCTTGTATGGTGGCGCAGACACGATCGACCTTTACTTGCTTGCTTACCTACCACCACACCCACGCAAAAACGCCAATACCTCCAATTGAGCTTTGCGCGAGGGTAAACGGTGGGTATGGTGGTGTCCGTAGGCCTGCTTCCTCATCTATCTAAAAAGTGACCACTGGATTGGCCCGCGCGAGTGCCACGCCGTTTGTACACCACAGAATGGCAAAAATCGGCAGCTGCTCCATCCAGAATACTCAGGGGGTGCCCTCCTGCTGGTCCGTGTACATCTGTGCGCTTTATACCACAGGACCTCAGGTTCCGCGTGCCGCTTCCCCCTATGAATATTATTCCTGTTTGAAGCGTCAATCTTCTTTGTTTTTACCAAAAGAAGACCAAGCGTGTCCTTTATCGGGCTTCTTTTGCATATGCTTTTTGTATGTATGGCGAAAAACCTCCTCCAACAAGCATATCGGATGCTTATCTTTTCATCGACGAGGGAAAGGTAGCACACATTACTCTTCCTTCACCTATCAGTTTTTTAACGTCCATCTGCCCCTTCCTGTCCATGCCGTCATGCATTGGTCACGGCGCATCAATCGCGTTTTGATGGGAGTGCTTTTGTGCGAATGATTGGCAAGGCCATGATCACGGGCGCACTGCCCGTAGCGGCCCTTCATGGTCAAACTTTTCCCGCACTCGACACTACTATTCTGCGTTGTTTTGTACAGTCATCTGCCCTTGCACCCCCTAACATCAATTCCATTAAATGTATCTTTAAAAAGCCTCCTGTTTGTATGAAAAGTGTACTAACAACTACTCTCCTTATTTGTTTCTTCGTTTTTTGTATCGTCACTTTCCACAGTCTGGTAGGATTTGGATGCTTATGTCGACTTTTCCATCGCAGAGACGACTTATCGGATCATATGTTTCATATTTCTGGCGCCCATTTTGGTATTGCTTCCTTCTTTTTGCTACATTGCAAAAGGCCTTTTCCTATTTATTTTTTGCTCTCACAGCACTCAGCAATTTTATTAAAAGTGGAAGTTTTTTGCATTTGGGGAACGTGTAATTTTACGCCTGTCAAGCCATTCATTTTGCTGAACGTTTGAACGCTTGTACTTTTTTTACCCTAGCGGTTTGGACCGGCTCTAAACGACTTTCGCCCTCATGTTTGACATTTCCCTCTTTCAGAAGCATTAACACCAACGTACGGAATTGCCGTTCGAGATTACTTCCAAGATAGGCAGTGTTATGAATCTGCGGAAACTGGCAGTCGTGGTGGTGCTTCTCAACTCCCACTGAAGGTCGGCGAGGTTGTTTGGGTACGTGTATTGTCGATTTTTTACTCAATTTGATTTACTTTAACCTTAACCTTGTCCACTTAACGCTCCCGTATAGTTCCCTTCTGTTGAACGTGTTTCTGTCTGCATACTGACCCCGTCAATTTGTTGGCGACGCTTTTCACACCTGACCGGTGTCCATTTCCGTACGTACCCCGGCCGTGAAGGTTCGTTCCCGTCCCGTTCCTCACGGCCGTTTACCCGTCCATCAAGTTAACCTTGCATCGTAGACGCGTCGGACGCTGGCTGTATTTGCGGCCAGTCGAGAAGCCGCGTTGTTTCTATGATTGACATGTTTTTCGCTTCAAAATCGCTTTACGACCATGCATTTTTATGGCGGAACGGCAATCTGCTTGATCGGGAAGGCCTACGAAATGAATATCACAGGCGTTTCTGATTGACGGCCATTATAGAATGTCATTTTAAAAGCCGGATGTAATAGGCCCGCATCTGATTAAACAATCTGTAACACTTTGTTGATTATGTTTTCTTTTCCATTGGCTTCTTTTAAAAAGTGTACCCTAGGGCCTTTTTTCACTTTCGGTAAAAATAGAAGCGGACTTCTTCAAGCTATAACAGAGTTAAACGAACGCTTTTATCTTTTTTACTGGTTTCTCGTGCCGCGAAAAAACAATTTCGCCCTCCGGCTCTTCCTGGGCAGTCGTCAGTGCCATTGTGACGGCGCTTATCCCGGCCATTTGCAACTCCATCCGTTCAACCACGAGGGGATGAACGCGGATGAGGAGTGCAAGGACAGCTAAATCTGGCCTATCGCAGTCCTCCGGGCCCCATTCATATTTCCATCCTCGACGACTACCACAAATGACTCGCAAGCATATCTCCTCAGTTTTCGATAAACTTGGCGATGGGTGTATACTATTTCCACTTCGTCTTCAAGAGTGTGAAGCCGGCGGTCATTGTCTATCCTCGATGTTTTCCACCTTTCTCTTATTCAATGGATTGTGTTTGTTTCCATGTTTTGTCGTTGTTGAATTAGATGAGGCGCAAAATTTAAGTGCAACATCCACTTTTGGATCAAGGCCGATAAGTTCTTCCGCTTGGAAGGACCAAATCCTTGTGACACGGCTGGCGTCTTCCCGATGCAGCGCAGACGACGCTAGCGTACTATATGATTTGTTTTCCTGTGCTCTCCTTGATTTTCGCCAACTTTACGGTCAATATTTGGCGTCAAATGAGATGAGGAGCACGGTCATTCACAGCCTCAAGCGTAGGTGTTCGTCTGTATTTGTATTCTGTGGGGCCCTATGGTGGATCAACGAGCGTCTTAGTAAACAAAGTCCCAAAAAGTAAACGGCATCATGCACTGATGACGATTAAATGCTTTTTTTAACCTTCTTTCTAAAGCAGTGTCACCCGCTTTTATTCCATACAACATCAGGATAGGACTCGTTCGAAGAAAAAAAAGTTTGATTTGTGGCTCGCAAGGAAAGAAGTTGCGTGATTTAAGACGGGTGTTCAACATCAAATCATACCCGCATTTTGTCATTCATTCAGAAAAAATTCTAAACCGACTTACGAGAAGCCGCACAACGAACATTGAACAATCCTTCACAGACCATTTTCCCGCACTGACTGCTTTTATGAGGCAAAACCAAAACCAATTTCAATTTCTCGAACTATACATTTCCCCTGCCCACACAATGTGGCCGGTTTTATCATTTCAAGAAAGGGAAAGGAAATGCCTTCCGTGTATGCGCATACATCCATGCAACCCTTCCACCTTTCTTCCCAGCATTGTTTTCATTATTTCACTTTTTTATTCTGATGTGACATCGGAGAATTTCCTGAAAGTGTCACCTCAGTTGCCACCCAGTGGGAGTTCCTTCCGACATTGGTGTCTTCTTTTTTCACATCCTCACCATCCGCCATCCCTTAAGGCTCTAATAGCTCACATCAACGCAGCCCCGAGTAAACCGCGCTTTCTCCACTTGTTTGTGTTTTTGGAGGGAGTTTCCACTGCGGGTCAGCCTGTCTCACAGGTTGGCGTTGTGTGACACCTGGGAAATGCGTTTTGCACCAAAACGTCGATTTTAATTTTATATATTTTTATCATCCGGCCTCCGTTTTTGCTGCCTGTTTTGTCCTTACAAAGCTAGCTGAGACTTTGAAAGGCTGTTTTGACCCCAAAAGAGAGGGTTTTTTAAACAATTTAGACCCAAAATCGAGTGCGCGAGAAAGGTGCGCTGACATGTCCCTCAGACTTTGGACTCGTTCTCGGCAACGTTCTTGTCAATCTACCTGTTTCTTTCTTCGTTCCTACTTAAAACAATCCGCTTTATCAAGTTACGAGATTAAATGGGGCAAAAACCTACAGTTTTTGCAAAAAATCGGTTTTTTTTGTAAAATGACTTAATTTTATATATAAATTTCGCTAAAAAGGTTAGAATAAGATACAACATCATAAAACATTATCTAATATTAGCGAATATGACTATACATAATACAAGGAAAGCACAGGATGGCAACTGTAAGCATTTCTTTGATGCGTGGAATGTCTGGGTCGAGTGCACCTTCGCAACAAACAGAGTCGCCAGAAATCTGCCTCCCTTATCCGAAAGTAGCTCTTTAATGTTTGAATCATGATTCAGAATGTATTACTGATTATTTATATATAACATGTGTCGTTTTCACTCTTGTGAGTGTCGACCGGCTCACCGTGCCACTTGGGGGCAGCTTTCAGCGCCGCTGGCTGGCGACAGCTAACCTGATAAAGATATATTAATAGGTTGCAAAATGATGTATTCTTTATGGAACACGTGTTTAAGCCGTCCCGGATTGCATACCGTGAGGAACAAGCGGCTTGTCAAGTGTGGTCTCAGACATCGATCGTTTAGCTAGTTTAAAGAGCCCATCTTCCTCTTTTTGAATACGTTTTGGGTCCCATCATGATTTCCTTATTGCAAGACTTATGAAAATACCCAAAACCTGAGTTTAGAATACTGTAATATAACAACATGCTTGAATATCACCTAACTTTACAAAAAATCCTAATTTTTTGCAAAAACTGTAGGTTTTTGCCCCCTTTAATCTCGTAACTTGATAAAGCGGATTGTTTTAAGTAGGAACGAAGAAAGAAACAGGTAGATTGACAAGAAAATTGCCGAGAACGAGTCCAAAGTCTGAGGGACATCTCAGCGCACCTTTTTCGCGCACTCGATTTTGGGTCTAAATTGTTCAAAAAACCCTCTCTTTTGGGGTCAAAACAGCCTTTCTAAGTCTCAGCTAGCTTTGTAAGGACAAAACAGGCAGCAGAAACGGAGGCCGGATGATAAAAATATATAAAATTAAAATCGACGTTTTGGTGCAAAACGCATTTCCCAGGTGTCACACAACGCCAACCTGTGAGACACCGCAAGCCGAGTCTGACCCGCAGTGAGTTTCCTTGGGAACGCTATTTAACTTTCTACATTTTAGCGATGAGGTCTTATCACCCCGTCCTATCTCTCCCAACATTAAGATTTCAGTCGTTTTTCTGCGCGTTGCTCTGTTTTTTGCGGTACCTCGTTCCCTTTTTCGAAGTTACGTACAATGTTTGTTAGGTTTCACTGGCGCTCTTGAAGTTGATATTCTCACACGTGATTAGACATCTGTGTAAAGTAAATTAACACCCTCAAGAATGTCGTCGATGCACTCTTCTTTTCAATCCTATAATTGAAACCGTGAACTTGTTGCGGTTGATTCGCTAATTTCGTTTACTTATTTTCACTCGTAAACTGCCCGAACCTTGTTTTAATGTTGATTTTTTGCAGATTCTCGGGAACCCCAACTCATCTGATAAGATTTATTGGCAGGGTATTACTTTTTCCGCGCGTGGATTTTCTCGCTGCGGATATTTTCCTCGACGTGCTGTCCGTATTGTTCGTCCATTGCCGGGTAAAGGTAAACTTTTGACAGGTTTTTTTCTAAGCTGTCCTTTTAAATGACGCACCTTCAGACCGGTTGTTTCAGAGTTGAGCCCAATGGGGTATGAAATTTACCGAAAACATAATGGCGACGCCAAACGCAAAGTTAAAAAAGTCGAAGTGCCACGCGTACCGATGATGAACAACTCCGCCGTGACGTCTTCAGCGACGGAAAGCGTATTCAATTCATCTAACACGACGGATTACCACACTGATAGCGGATCCAATGCCAGTGATCGACATTCTTATTACACGAACAGTTCAGCTCCATTACCTGGACTTTCGCCGACGCCGTCAAGGGCTGAGAGTCTCTTTGACAGCGTGACGGTTGCCTCGTTTCCTGATGACGGTAAGTGTGATCGATATCCCTGAACGGACAACCTGCCGTGAATTGAGTTGTATCTGCGACAGCTTCGAAGTTGATGAATTGTCTTCCGCTAGATAGAGGGGCACTTTTTTCGGGTGGATTCCTTTGTTGTACAGATTTTTGAAAGTAGCAGATGGTCTGCCAAGCTGTCTGCAGACTTGCCACGACCATCATGATTCCTGTACATCGTTAGTTGGCGCTTAATGGTGTTGATTTTCGTGCCTCTGTTTCCATCTCGAAATTTTTTTATGGCGGGAGGCGGTAAAACAGCCCGCATAGTTGACCATGCAATGCCTGCCTCCAGTTACACGTTTTTTGTTCGCTCAAATTCTGTTTAATGCGCAGGGGATTTTCGATTTGATATCTGCGGCCGCAATAAAATCCTTATTGATGTCTTTTTTTAGATTACTCATGTACTGAAACCGTTGCCGTTGCGTCAAACCCAATGAGTCGCTCGTGTTCCACCGCAATGCAGCATGCGAATTCTTATGGTAGCATCGCAAATAGCTATTCCCACGGCTCATCTGACAGTCACAGCAGCGACGGATTTGCACAACGTCTAACTAAACCGATGGTGCCGACGAGATCGAGCTCGAACTCGTTAAACTCACAGTTCAGCAATATTCGATCGGCTTCATCGGGGCTTATTGACAACTCGCCCGCTGCAACGACGATCTCAAACAGCACGAGCCGGAGCTCGAATGCAACCTCGCCAGGGCCGTCAATTGCGCCGTCACTGCTGTATCGAATGGCTTTACCGCTTCGAGGTCAGCGACACCGTCACAAGGTCGCGGATATGGTCATTAGGGGGATTCCGGTATGTTTTAAAGATTTTTACAACTTAATTTTAATGTTAAATTTAAACGTATGTTTTATTTTTCAACTTTCAGGAAACCGAAATAATCGCCGAATGGCTAAATTCTCTCGGTTTAACCGAATACCTGCAATTTTTTGTAGTCCAAGGTTACGACTTGGCTTCAATCGCCCGCGTGACACCACAGGATCTGATTACCCTCGGAATTACACTACCTGATCATCGCCGAAAGATGATCCAAGACATCCAGGAGTGGCATATCACTGATGGCTATCCGTCCTATGTTCCTGGTTCAAATGGTATTCGGTAAGATTGAAAACTTTAAACGTTTACGTTTAATCAATACCCTCATTCCATTGCAGCGACTTCCTGACAGCTATCGGCCTGCAGCAATACATCAACACGTTCGAAAAACAAAACTTCAAAGCTATCAGAGACCTCGAAGAGTTATCATACGAAGACTTTGAAGATGTCGGTGTCAAAAAGCTCGGTCACATGAAAAGGCTATTCTTAGCTTTGAAAAAGTTGAAAACAAACCGTGAAGCTCGTCAACAGCAACAACAACAGCAGGCTGCAACCAGTGATTACGGTACGATTAATACTGTGAACCATGACAGCAGCAACGGCCACAATCCGATGGAGACCCATTTCAACATGCCTCCACCCTCGTATAACTACCCCACTGGGACTCTCACAAGTAGAAGTTCGTCAGCCATTGGCGATTGTAGAAATTTTGTGGATGGCGGTGGTGGCAGCTTCCAGTCCGCGCAACAACAACGACCTTCGCGCATGTCCATGCCAAATGAGCCAGCTCGGCAAAGATCTATGGTACGCGTACATTAACTCTTTTTTAACTTCAGAAAATACGATAATCTTGATGGTCTTTGTTTGCAGGTGTTTCCGAGTCAACAAGCAATGCCTTCTTCCGCGCGTTTACCGCGAAGTTCGCCGGCGCACCAGCTGTCAACCAAGGACATTCATTCCGCTGGTTCTGTTGCTTCGTCTTCGTCGAGTCAGGATTCTGTGAGTAGTATGGGACTAAATTATGGTCAAGCTGAACGCAAATTGACCAAATTGAATCTTGTCACAATGGACCAGATCCTGTCCAAGTTAGACGACATCGAAAACGATAGTGTGATATCCATGTCCATGGCAGAAGACTTTCCACCCTCACCCGCTCCACTATCCTGCAACATGGCATTAGAGCGCTTGAGGGCAATGAAGCTTCCCGGTGAAGACGATAGTGATAACGAGTCAATGATCCATGATTTTGACTTTAAAGAACAAGCTTATCAATTTATTAATGGTACCAACACATTTTCATCCAGGTATGTTAATGAAAAACTTATACTTTAACTTAAACGTTAAAACAATGTTTTCAGACCTATGATGGAACACGCCAATTCTGATAGTGACGAACTTTCCGGACTAGGCCAGATGCTGCGTGACCTAACCGATGAACTCGATGCTCAACTACACCCTTGCGGTTCAACCACAGTTTAGAAGCCGACGTGATAGACAATAGTTGAATGAAACACAAGTGGAGATAAAAACTAGCAAAGCCTTATCAATAAAGCAAAATGATACTCGCCCGGGTTAATTCAAAATCAATAATGTGATTTTATTTGGATATTATGTTTTGTTATGTCCGCAAAAGACAATAAAACTGTTCATAGTAAAATATTCAACAGATGTGCTTTTACGTAATCGCAGTTTTTGTTTACAAAAAAGTTTGTCGCCAATTTGAAAACAATCAAAGGCGTTTAGTCGTCGCAAGCCATAAAAACACAATTAGAAAAGCAAGAAACAGCATCAGAATGACAACAAAAGCCAGCAAAATTAAAGTTCGTCGAATTGCTGGGCGGCGATCAACGACTGTACTCCCGCTTAAATAAGATGAGTCCGTGGAGAATGAGCGTTGTGGTTTTGCTTCATCGCCAACTAAAATAGGCTTTCAATACAAAATTATGCAAAATTGAAAACCTACGAGGCAAAATATACGGAGCAGGCGGTGGGTGCATGGTCAAGACAGCGAAGGTATAATAACTGACGACTGACCAGGTCGGCGATACGAAAATACCAAAACAAATTTGCCCCGGAATGCGTCGAAAGTGCTAGTGAATCAGCTTAAATGATAAATAGGCTGTTAGCAAACAAAAAGCGCGCGTGTTCATCGTTTCCGGTACTTTGAAAGTTGTACAACTAAACGAGTTAGTTTTGCGCAACAGGTAAATCGAATTTATGGTATTTATAAATTGTTGGTTAAGCTAAATACATCGGTAACTTTTAAACCGATATTTGTATGAAAAAATACATAACACAAAGGAAAGTATGTCATCAACGATCCACGTTATTGGGAGTTTCTATTTTTTATTTACCAATTTGTAATAAAACAAGTATTGCTATTAATTTGTGCATTTTAAACTGCAAATTTTTCATTCAAATAGCTGAAGACCGCAGGCAGCTCTTCAATCGCTGAGTATGCATGCTAATGCTAAAATTGTGATTTTTTTGTTGCCTAAAAAATTTTAATTTACCTTTAATATACTTCGGAAATCGGGGCATTAAAACTAATAGCATGGTTTGGTAAAAACACCCCTCTGATTCAAACCGATCCCGGATGATGCACCATTGGAAATCAAATGTTCCCCTATTAAGGGAATGTAATATCACTGCATAAACACCAATAACTAGTTCTTGTCGATTTTAGCAAATACCCTAGAAATGGATCGTTTTATATTAACAACAACAAAGAATATAATCCCGACGCGATGTAATTCAAAGACACGTTGTGTTCTAATAAAAATTAGGGCCAATCCGAATAATCGGTCACATATTCCAGGAAAACTAAACGGCCTCTGGTGGTTCAAACATTCGAATGTAAAATGTAGGTAATGCAGTAACTATCGCTAGAACGATTCACGCTTCAGTAAAATAAGAAACATTGGCCATATATTTAAAAAAAAAACAAAGAAGGAAAAAACAACTGCACTATTTGTTGTTACTGCGCTTGCGGTGAACAGTAGCTTTTCATTACATCAGGTGGTTCATCATCATATTCGCCAGCGTGACGGTGTGTTTGAGCAGTAATTTTTTCGAGAGACCCGTTTGTACAGAAAGAACGACGATTAGGCGCTGCTAAACGTCAAAAAATGACTGTGATAAAAAAAACCCACGCCGGTGACGCTTGGGCAAACGTGCACCATTGGTTCAAACGTTCATTTGTCAGCGATATTACGTCGGAGTGTAATATTTTAGCATTAATCAGGGAGGGCTGTTAGATACGACGACTAAGCACTTCGGCGAAATCGACGTTTTGTGGGACACGGTATGGTGGCTCAGAATCCCCGGTATCGCATGGACTACAGTTTCCGTTTTTACGCAAGAGCTCCAGTATTCAGGGTGTTGTCGAAGACGCGTTCATCGAAGGGGGGTCACGGGATGAACTTAGTTAGGAAAAAGCCGGAAGGGGGAATGGAAGAAAGTTTCGAAGAATAGCGGCTTTTTTACGCCGTCTGCGAGCCGACGCGAACCCAAATTTTAAGGTAGAGCTCCCACAAACTATGTCTTCAAACTTAAACTTCGACAATTAAATCAATTTTATAGTAATAATCAATGTGACGGACGCATGAAATGTGAACATGTAAGCGTCACTGTTAACGAAAAAAGATTGGGGTTTTTCTTAACTAAAGTTGCTTTGTTGATGGATGTGTTGGTCTGTCATTTATGCCATAACGCTCCCGGATGATGCACCATCAGTAAATTGGAAACTAAATCCTCCCTTATTATGGGGTAGTAATGCCAGCAGATAAGTTCCAATATTTAGTTGTTGTAGATTTAGGCAAGTACCTTAAAAATAAACCATTTTGTAAATAACGACGGCAAAGAGTACCTATAACCGCGAGGCGATATAATTCAAAGACGCAAAAATCTAATTCTACTAAAGGCTACAAAACGTTTCGTAGGTGAAAAATATGTTGAAAAGAACGCCGCTAGCGGTTCGAACGCTGACTTTAGGCAATGCAGCAAATGTTGCAAGAACGATTGACCCGGCTGTGGAACAATGGTCAAAAACACTAGCCAACACTTATAAAAAAGCAAAGAATAAAAAACAACTGCAGCTGCTTATTGTTGAAATGCTGGGACAGTTGCCGTTTGCTATTGGAACTGCGACGGCGGTTAACACGATAAGCAATAGCTTTCCAACATATTGACACCAGTTCCATCAAAAATATTGCTCTCAACATACATAATTGCCATCGATGGTATAATGTCGTCTGGATTGACATTAAAAAGTCCGCTATAATTTGCTATATTTTACTAGGTGAACATCGAGTGCACGCAATGTAAAGACCACACACGATGACGGGGGTATTTAGTCGCATTTTCTGCTAGTTTTGACGATGTCGACCACCTACATTTCAGTCGTTGGTCGCGCGCAACATGCGCATCCAACGCACTCTCATTTATTATGTATCAAATGCGTTTCCGATCTTTTTATTAGTTGGTGTTTTATATCTTGTTTGAAGTCAGACTGTATGGTTGTTAGTTTTTACCGATTTATTGTAATTAATTAAGAAAAAAGTGAAATCTTTGAAATCGACCATAAAGTGCATAGATCTGTCAACATGAGTCTGGAAAATGTTAATATCGTCGTAATTGTTGTAATAATACTGCAAAAAAATTGAAAACCGTACCGGGGTCAGATTCCAAATTTGACTTTTCTTCGTATTCTGAGACAAAATTTTTAAAGGGATTTTGTAAAGATCAAAAGGAAGTCTTGTTTTGAACAAAAGTGCAAGCTTCCCAATAGAATACGAGCAATCTAAAGACCACACCCGGCTAGAGGAATTTTCATTGTATTTTCTGCTGGTTATGACGATGTAGACCACCTACAGTTCAATCCTGAGTGTTAGGTATACCCATTGTTTATGTGAAAAAATTATTTGATGCTGTCTTTTTTTGTTATTGTTTTCAATCTGATTGCTTTTTAAGTTTAACTAAATGAAACTTGATGTCATAGCGTCATACGATTACGTAAACAATCAACCAGTTTGCCGATGGTTGCGCGCAACATGCACACACACGCGCTTTCACGTTGTCCGACGAGCAGTGGTCAGTGATCCGACGGACGATCAGCTGCGAGCCGTCGTTATCAAGCTGATTTGAATACGCTGCTACTTACTTGTCGATGGCCGTCTTGTTTTTGTAATTCACTACCGACCAATGGCTTTACTGATGAGAGCGCTGCCTTTGAGCGATGAGTCGTATCAGAAGTCCTCGCTGAACCCCGCGAACCCTTTGGTGAGTCATATTCCGATTGATCAACTCTTTATTGTCTACTAATATCACAATAGCTTACTTAAATTGCTACGATTAAGCTTACTAGTCCAGATTTATATTAAATGCGCCTTCGATGTTTTGCGGATGGGGTGAATCGAAGGTCAACTCATAGTAGAGATCAATCTAAAGCATATTTTATATATATTTTTACGCCCAAAGGGGATGAATCGCTTACCTTTTTGATATGGTTGCTCAGCGGCAGCATCAGCATCACTTGGCTTATGTTTTGGGCGGGTTGAATGGGATTGAACCCATTTAGTGTTTTTGTTGGCGCCGGCAATAGTTTACTCAAGATTAGCTGAAATGGTTGTCGTTTTTTAGGTTTTAAGGCTGCTAATGGAAAAACTTACAGTCGATGTACTGTATATCTTAAGATTTATATTTGTCAAAGGCATTGGATCAGTCGAAGATAGAACGGAAACCGCATAGATGACACTATCGTTTGTCGCTTTCTTACTGTTGGCAAGATAGAGGGTACCTCGAAGGAAGGGCTTGTTTAGATATTCAAATGGCTGGGAATTCGTTTCTAAAAATGGGGTTTACTTTGCTTTTTATAATAAGTTTTGGTTTTCTTACTTAAAACTAGGTCGGTGATGTCGACTGTTAGATCATCTAGCAAAAAGGTGTCCTGAGATAGGTGGCTTTTTTCGGGTTTGTGCTGAAACTATTTTACAGTTTTTGGTTATATATTCTGAATCCTTACTTGTTTCATGGTAATCTTAGCTGGTTCATCGAAAGTCAGTGAATTCAAATCGTCGATAATGCTACTTGGTTCTGGCTGCGGCACAAACACCGATGTCATGTCGTTGTTGATGTTCTTCCTCGGAACTGCCGGTGAATTGTTCCGGGACAGAATATTCAATAAAGCTACATCATCAGAATGTTGCCCACTCGCACTTAGACTACTCATTGAACTGCTACCCGTCTCATTTTCAGCCCTGTGATTCATAGTTGGGGCGGGTTTTGTCTCACTGGCCGCCCGTGGCGTTATATCGGTGTGCATTTGAAGGGCCTTGTTGATTTGGTCATTCAACTCCAGAATATCTCCCAGACTTTCGTCCTTAGATTCCGCTGCTTCCGAAGCATATCGGAAAAGTGTCGGTCGCATATCGATTAGCGCTTGTTTTAGCTCCGAGATAAGCTTGATATCGTTATCGTCGTACGGTGCCGGCGTTGAAAAGAGGTTATCCAACCCCTCGGAAGCAGGTGGTGGTATGCACATAATCACCTGGACGTATTCGGCCGCGGTATCCATCAGGCTTTGGCGTTTGCACTTTCGGATTGTTTTTTGTTCGTCCTGTGGTATTTCTTTTATAAAATCTTCAGAATTGTTGATTTTTGTAACTCACCGATCGAACCATACTCTTGATAAGTCGATTGGCAGCTTGCAAATCATCCGGATTATTGCTTTTCAACAACTCAGCAAGTAATTGCGACTTTTCTTCATCTTCAAAAGGCGCAGTTCGCGGCTCTGGTTTCGCCACATTTGGCACCTCCTTGTCTAAAACGGGGTCCTCGCCGATGATTCCCTGATCTTTCAACTGTTGGTAGACTTGTTGCAACTTCTCCAGGTGTCTCAATGATTGTTTCCACATGAAAAGGAGCTTTATTGCTTCCGTTTTGACGTCGCTCGTCGTCTCGTGGCCTTGGTATTTTGGTGATAGGAGGCGAATAAACTGGTTTAGTACACGATACTTTCCAATTTCGTTTCCGACTCGAGAGCCGCACTTGCGAAAACAGGTGTCCATTATCTGAAGAATCGAAGTTTCTTAGCTATTTTTAAAGTTATATCCAACCCGAATCACGTTCAATGCTTCGGCGTGGTCGGGACTTAGCATCCGGAAGGATAGCAACTTCATCGTAACATTAGGACCGTCGTATTCGTTGATAATTCTCGAACATAACTCATCCGTGAAACGCTTTCTGTCCACTTCCGTCGTGAATGGATCGACGGCTTTGCCTAAACATGAAGATTTATTTATAAACTTCGTTATTATCACAAAACTTACCAACAAGATACTCGATAGGCTTATCCTCCAACCCCATTTTTGAACAATTCTCCCAAAAATCCAATAATCAGTCCCCCAACCGTCGTTAGAACCCACCACACTGATGGATGCCGTTTACACTGAAGTAACCGAGGCCTCACTCCCACCCTTGCTGCGTCCTTTTCTGCCAGACATAGCCTTTAGCTTTGCCGTCGGCACATGTCGATAATGTCCAACACTGCTAGCACTCTGCAGCTGGAGGTAGTCGACAGCCTAGCTGGCTTTTATGGGATGCGAGATGTAAAACATTGCTGTCCAAGGCGTTCGAAAATGAAAAAAAGGGAAATGGATACGCCTTCCGTTGTTCCGTTTTCAATAAATAAAAGCGTCAACCGGCTTTGTAATTTACCGAAATTACTTTTCAGATTCATATGAAACGGAGATTATGCGGGTTCTCAACGACCGTTTTCGATGGCGTTTCCAGTGTTGATGCCGGGGGCACGGATGATTTGATTGGTCGATTTCAAAAAGTAAAAAATTTGAGTTGTCCTTATTTGGCGAAATATGTTGAGTTTACTCATTTGGCTTATGGTAAGTTTACAAAACTTCACTTAATTTTCAAATGTTATAGTTAACTCTTTCAGACTCGTCAAAAGTCGCACTTACAAGTGAACATCCACGAGGAGTCCCATTATCCAACATTTTGGGCGAACTTACGTAAGTTGTTTTTCACTACTTATCAACTTTCAACATTAACTTTTACAGAATCAGCGAAAAATCAGCCATTTCCCACAGCATCCTCAACGCCGTCGCCTATCTACACAGTGAAGACATTGCTATTGGGTATTTGTCACCTCAAAATGTTATTGTTGACAGAATTGGCTCTTCCATTGTAAGTTTATCTATCAATTTACACTTACTAATAGCAAATTTACCAGTGTTTTTTCAGTTCGTCAAATTGGTCCATTACGGGTCATTTCACATGTTCGGAAGCCGCTTATTTGACAACTTCATCAACATCTTCACGCTGACATCCGAGAAAATCATTGGTATCCCGGCGACGAAAAAGGCTTCCGACTGCTTTGCCCTTGGAATTTTGCTGATAAGCATTGCCTATGGCGTCGATCTTCATGCTGAGTATTCGTTGACCCGGTACTGGCAAGCCATTACGTCGATTCTACTTGAGCTGTCTTCTTTGGATACTGACGAATCACTCGGCGACAATATCAATTTGCTGTTTCCATTGAGCGTTGTATATGGTCCTCATTCTGGGAAACGGTTTGAAGTCGAACCTGCCGTATTGAAAGCCATCAGTCTTCTGTTGAAAGTCAATCCAAAGGAACGCCCGCCCATTGAAGCCGCTGTCAAGTGCTTTGGACAACAGCCAATATGCCATTTCGCTCAATTCGAATTCCCCGTCGACATCCAGCTGCATTTATGGAAACTCTGTGGCAAATCGATTGAACGGAACTTGATTGATTCAAAGTTCATCCGAGTCAGCGCTGCTATTGTTGTTCTTCAATCCGGCCATCCAATCAGTCGATATCTCGGATCAAACACCGACACTCGTCGCTGCGTTCGCACTGATTACAAGATCTTCGTCCAGCCTGACAGCAACTTCCACGAAGCTAACCGTGCTGCCAAAGAATACCTCAAACACAAGTCCAGCCTTCGGTATCGGCCAGTTTGCGGTGAAGAATACGAGCGCTGTCGCAGTCAGATGACCTTTACCAGTCAATTTGAACGATTCGTCGCTTTCTATGAGGATCTTCACAGTGGCCAGCGTGTGTTGCAAGCCGATGCCCCTAATGTGATACGCTCACAAATGTGGTATCGCAGCGTCGTTCACAACAACTTCTCCAACTACCTCTACCATATTTCCAATGAATCCCTCTCCACCGGCTGCAAACACCAATTAAAGTTGGATCTACCTCGCTGCCATCAGTACGATGAATCCATGTCATCGCCCTACGTCCAGGCTAATATAACTTTATTGATTGAAAAAGTTTTGGCCATCAATTCCGATACATCGGCGTATTGGCAGGGATTGGACTCACTGATTGCTTCGTTCGCGCTGCTGTATCCGAACAATTTGGAACATGGATTCTGCCTTGCTTTCGATGTTATTGAGCGGTTTACGCCAGGATACTTTACGCGGTTGAATAGCCATTCCCTTGAAGGTAATTTTTTTCATTCTGAGTCGAACTGAATTGAAATTGGGTAGCATTTCAGAAGCACTGGGCCTTTTTGCAAAGTTGATTAGCTTTACAAACAGCCGTCTCGGTTCATTTCTTCGAAGCAATGGCCTGGCCCCGAGTACCTTTGCAGTCCCGTGGCTACTAACCTGCTTTGCGCATGTCTACGCCTTCGATAAGCTGTTCCGCATTTTCGACCGAATGATTAACCGCGACGCATCTTACCCCCTCTGTGTCGGCCTCGGTGCCCTCGAGATTTGTGCCCCGGATCTCATGGATTCCATTCGCGGTGACGAGGCTTTCAAAGTATTGTCTAACATCTCAGGTAATCCCGTGAATTCCGCGTTTCCAACCTTCATTTCCATTAATTATACCCCTCATTTTTGCAGACATTGATGTCGAACGACTGCTTAAATGCGCAGACGCGTTAAATGAGGCTATCCCTGGGTCCTGCATGTTCCGGAAGTATGCCGAACCACCATCACGTACGCCTACTTATCCTGTGCAGTATAATGACGAAGAAGGCGAGGGTGAGGAGCTATTTGTGCCCAAGATTCATCCTGATGACTACTACGCGTATTTTGACCGAGGTGACGCCGTTTTGGTCGTCGGTGCGGAAGGCACGTCAAGAGATGGACGGGTTCACTTCTTGTCAAATGGGAGCGTTAATGAAGCTGTCCTTAATGCACTCCACCGAGTCGATCCCATGCCACATGTTGTCGGTGTCTGCAGTGACATGCCACTGCTCTCTGTCACGGTGCGTTGTATTTTTAAGCCTTTTTTGATTATAAATTGTCTCTTTTTCCCTCCTATAGTATTTTCGATCTTGTTTTTGTTCCAGATTGCTAATGCCCTCACCGAACAAGGCATAGACCGAGTAGCCGTAGTGGATATCCCCTGGTGGCGCTTTCAAGCCATCCACATGCTATGAATGAATGATTTTTCGGGTGTTAATAATGTTAATGTTTGGCTTTCACGTCTGTATAGAGTTTAATATATGTAAATAAGTCAGAACTAAACAAATAATACGAACTGTTCCCCTTTATGCTAATCTCTTGATTTGACTTTTAAAAAATATTCGGATAAAGTTATGCATTCCGTGCAATTTGAGATGCTTCGTGTCATCACTCAGCAGTGGAGCACCGTAAATGAACAATCAAACATTGTCCCTGTGCTTTGGCAGCGTGGTTAATGACTTCAAGTCTTGCGAAACGGACACCACAGACAGACTTCAGCTTGACCCCGCCCAACTTTCGTTGTAGTGTTACTATTATTTAGAAGACCCACGATTTGTCGACTCTCCCCGTCGACCGTGAGTACGTGGAGTGCAAATCTTCTTAAAGCACGACCAGTTTCCTGTGAGGCCTTCAAAGTGTGCCGGAATTCAGGGGTCGCTTTTCGTCGTATGTATTGTTTCTGTCCTCCCTGTCCCGGATGCCTGTGCTGTCACAACCGCATTTTTCATAGCGTCATGTTAGTTGTTCAAAACAATTACAATTTAGCTAACTGGAACTTGTGCCCCAGCCTGAGTAGTCAACGAAGCGCCCGCATTTGAGTATTTAACTGCAATTTCTACAATGCGTGCGCATGTTCTTGCCATCTACTGGAATTGGCTTCCGCCACTTTTTTTGTGTTGTTCCGCAGTCAAAGATCGTCTTCCGCAACATCCGGGATAGACAATGTTGCGTGTCGGCCGCCGTCCGTCGTTTGACCTGCAAAACTCGAAAAGGATTCAGAAGGCCAAAACTTTTTGTCCACGCCTTCGAAAATGACTTGTTTTTGCCTTCCTTCCGGCACTGCGAAGCAAAAGTGGCAAGCGTGAAATGCAATTGCACTTCTTGGCAACCGGAAGGCCATACCAAAGTCCTATTCGTAGAAGGTAGATATGATTCGTCGTGATATTCAACCCCAAATATCAAACATATAATCATAATTCTGTTCTTTAACCACTAACTCGTGTATAATTAGCCATTCTTGGCCATCATTATTGTGTTATTCTTCCGTTTCGTCTCCTTCTATATATTTATTAGGCTTTTTAAGGTTATTTCTTAATTTATTTATCTAGCAAACGTACTTTACCAATAGGCGCTATTTGTTTGTTTTGCCATGTAAAGTTGTGTCCAAGCTAATTTGTTTTCATTCCCAGTGTTAGTTTAGTGTATTTTAAACGCTTTCCATTTTTGGCTTAATTAAAGTGACCTTTTTCACAGTTCTAATTATATATTTCAAAATTACCCAAAGACAAAGACAAAAAGGAGCGCGTTTTCTTATAAAATATGTTTGTACTCACCAATTTGAGTAGGCTTTTCATAAATAATTTCACTGAGGGGGTAGTTTGTTTTGCAATTGACTGAATATAAATGTAAAACAGGAACACTGAAACAAACCCAACCCAGATTTATGCAACCGCCCTTTCATCAAATCGTTTTCGTTGTCTACAATTTTATTGCGTCATTTCCTGAAACCCACTTCCTCAACTTGATCTTTCTTTAAAGATATTAAGAATACGTAAATGCCGGTTTGTATGTAGTACGCTCACTTGTAGGCGCATCCCTCAAGATGGGTGGTGACTATTTTTTCGGCGGCATATTTTTGAGGCGTATCATAAAGAAGGGAGATGTCATGGTTAAAATAGTGCCCGCAAGCAAGCAAATTGGCTAAACCAGACGGATCTTGATGGGAAGCATTCAGTGAAAGCAGTTTGCTTGTCAGTATGGGGATTAGTTTTTAGTCACAGTGGACTGCTGTTTTGACTTTTTGCCTTTCGGATTTAAATTACCATCTGACTAACATAAGTTGGGACTGTTTGTTGAATCTTGGACTTTGATTTGCGTGAGATAATAATTTTTCAACTTTGTACTTGGAGAAAAGCCCACTTCAATGATTTTGTTTTTCCATCAAGGACCGACCTGCAAACCGATTCATGGTCGGTGAACAAATCACAGACCATTTCGGCACGGGTTTCTATTATATGGAACCCTTTCCGTTTGTTGCTATCTGAAAAAAGGACTAAGCAAATAGTGCAGCTACTACTTCTCTAGTAGCTGCAGATGTGCCCTAGCTCGTGGGACGTTGAGTTTAATGCCTTTGCGACGGGGCGCGCAGCCTTGCGTTAAGCACTACGCGCTTTGCCCAAGGGGCAAATTTCGGTTCTATATCTACGAACTTGTTGAGGGTCACCGAGCCACGCGTAAATCGGTCTGGTAAGGATGTCCAAGCACTTCCGTCCAATGCCTTTCTGACCTGCCGAACGTCAAAACGCGAGCCAAACGCAATACCATAACTTTGAGGAGGCGGACCGATTGTGATGCTTTTTTTAGGCGGCATTCCCAATGGTTCGTGACGTCGACGTGTTCACTTCCCACTGTCTTCCAGTTTCATGACCGAATTAAGCCATTTTAGGCTTTAGTAAGATTAGCTCGTCTGTATGATGAGTCTACAGTCACGCCGCAGTGTGCGCAATAACAGACTCGTCCGATTGCCCTCCAACGCTGAACAAACTACATCCCATCTCGATGGATCCAGCTGTCCCAATTCGCCTGCCATCAAAAAGGTGACACATTTTTCTTTACTCCAGTCATGTGAAAAATAAATAAGTTATATTTTTTTCGTCATTCAATATCATATTTTCACTTTCATTCCAAGAATAAGGCAGCATTTTTGTTTTTCATTCTTTAAAATACTGTTATTATAGTTCTGTGATGACGCGTTACGTTTTTCATTCCACTTACAGGTCTACCGTCTGGTGGTTGTTGGTACAGCACAAACTGGCAAAACAGCTATTGTAAATCGATTTCTGGATAAGGAATTTGAGGAAAGATATCTGCCGACAATTGAAAACTTTCATCGAAAACTGTATAAAATTCGAGGCGAAGTATACCAATTAGATATACTCGATCGATCCGGCAATGATCCTTTTCCGGCCGCGAGAAAATTGTCCTACATATCCGGTATGTTTAACGATTTCCGCGACTTTTACGGAAGGGAAAACGTTTCCAAATCAAGATTCTTGCAATACGTGCAAGTTTTCATTGAAATTTCTTGCCTTTTTGTTAGTCTTTCATTTTATCAGATGACTTGCCAAAGATTCACGGGTCAGTAACAACACAAAGTGACACGAGGCCATCTTATCCATTTTTGTTATCGTTTAACTTACTTGGAGCAAATTCATGCGGGATAATTGTAGCTTTTTTCCAGAGAACTCTTTGAAGTTACAAATTAAAGTTGTTCACTGAAACAGTAGTTCAAACTTCATTCAAGCACAAAATGCGGTCTAAAAACAATTCTGTCAATTTAAAGTTAAGTGTAAGTAACTGTAGTAAACTTTTTAGGTGATATCTTTGTTGTCGTTTCGTCGGTGGACCAGAGCCAGTCCGTCGGGCAGTTAGCAGACATTCGTAATCAAATTCTTGAATGCAAGGTGACACGCGGTTTCACAGGTGTGATTCCAATAGTTTTTGTGCTTAACAAGACTGACCTTCCTCAATACAAGTGGCAGGTGACTGTCGCTGAGGTCGAGGACCTTATTAAAAGCGCAACCGGCGAATCATGTTGTGACTCTCACTTCGTCACCTGTTCAGCAGCTAATAATGAAAACATTGACAAAGTAAGTAAAGCTGTTACTATTAAACGTGCTTACATGCAATGACATGTTACCTACCTGTCGGGCAGCACACAAATGACATTATGCACACATAACTTATCTTATTTCAGGTTTTTGGAAAGGTGTTTGTAATGGGAAAACTTCCAAAGTACATGAATCCCGAACTGCATAAGATGCTTCGTAATGAACTCAGCGCGGATGGTGCTCTGAATGGACGAAAAAAAGCTGTACTCCAAAAAATGCGTTCCAAATTTTCTAAAGACAACGAAGACGAAGTGTGAGTGATGACTACTAGAAATGAAAAAGGGCAACAACCATGTCGATTAAAAATAATCGAGTCTCAAGTGCGCTGCCAAGCCTTAGTGCGGTCACTGACATTGAAGCTGTCCATGCAGATGCACATTTTAACTTGAAGAAAAACAAAATTTATGTTACCGAACGTAATGGCATAGTCGTTATGTTTTTGTCATATTCCGAACGGCAAACCCTTTGAAACCGTTCCGTTTTCTTTCTTCATTTTTACGACTGTCAAAAAAGATGCCAACCCATCTCTTTTTTAAACTCGAGTTTTTAGGTTGATTGATGTGAATGCACGACGGCCAAGTTTGAGAACAGATTTACTGCTAAACAGGGCGAAAACAGCCGGATTGAAGCTGAATCGGACACCTTCATTGACGGCGACCTCAGCGAATGCGATTACTTACGATGGTGAACCTAGAGGATTCGGCAATGGCGAATCGGCATTCAACTTTTCACTCAAAGCAAAACTCAAACGTCAATCGACGAAAACTCGACGCAATCCATCCAATGACGGCGGAAACGCATGTCCACTCGATACCTCTGCCCCCGAAACAGCCAACTTTGTTCCACGGAGTAGCAAACGCTGCATTATTAGCTGACTTTTAACTCAATTTGTATAATAATTATTTGCATTTTGACAATAATAATGTCAAACAAATTTTCGTCCTAGTTAATCCTACCTACAACGTTTTTGTCAGTATTGAATCTAATTCAATTACTTATCATTGTTTCTTTCTACAAAATGAAGTAACATTTTGCGTGTGACACCATCAATGCGTCGTTTTTTGATATTTGTTTATAAATAATTAAACATGGTTAAATAATTATTAGGTGCGACAAAGGACGGGAATGTGCAAGGGACATGAGTGAGAAATGTTTTTAAAAGGCTGGAAAAATTTGGTCAAGTGCAGTTTAGAAAGGTTGGGGTTTCCTTTCCAGTAGATCTTACTTCAAGATTCGAAGAATTGTCAGTTGTTATCACCTGCCAGCGCCGCTAAATGTCGGTGTGTATTGACACGCACTGTAATCCACTGGTGATATCATGTTGAAAGCTTTGGTCATTACGTTGATGTAATCTGAAAGAGAAGTTGGGAGGTTAGAATGTGGAAAGTTGGAAGCTTACTGTTGTCTTCAAGGAATTGTAACACGTTCTTCATGTGGAGCTTGGTGAAACGCTCGGGGTCACGGGCAATGACAAACACCGGGAAGCGGACCCAGTTGGACACGATGGCGTAGTCGTATTGTTGGTATTCGTTGAGAGGGCCGAGCTTGATCACCCAGACTGAAACAAACTCAATAAATCTATGCCAAAATTTAATGAATGTGTCACTTACAGGGCTCAGCATCGGGCGAGTTGCTGCTGTGGAGCATGAACTGACCAGTGTCACCAGCCTTGAAGCCATAGCCAAGCGAGAAGCGAGGAGGACCGTTCGGGTTACCCTCGCGGTAGAACTTGACGATCGTAAAGTTGGCACTGAACGTGTTGTTCGTCAAAGCTCCGACTGAAAACGTTAATCCTGATTTACTGTTTTAACGGCCTCCGAGGATAAACTCACAATGCGAAACGGCACACGCTTCACGAATAACGTGAGGACTGTTGATAACCTAAAACAAAAACCGGTTAAACTTTTATTGACATAAGCGCATTATGGATCCTTATACACCGCTGCTCCATTTCGGTTTGACCTGATTTTTATTTCACTTTGAAAAGGTACCACCTGTGAACTTGTAGGGAAATGGTTCAAGGTCCTTTTCATTATTCATTTTTCCCAAAAAAGTGATACATACCTGGAACCAGCGACCCATCATACGGGCAACTTCAACGTTTTCGGCAGCGGGGTGGATGGCACGGAAGACGTTCTTGGCGAGGTTCTTGGTGGTGTCCTTGGGGAGGAGACGGCTGATCGAGGAGCCGAGGAGGGTGTTGGTTGGGGGGATCATTTGGGGGATGAGTTGACCGACCTGGAAGGGGTTAAATATTGCCATTGGGCGCCATGGATGAATAAAAAGTGACTTACAACATAGTTAAAGTTCTTCAGACCAGGGATGGTGTTGACACCAGGCACGGTGGGTGCATCCTGAGGGGCGCCATAGCCAGGCACAGGGATAGGGGCCAAACCGGGGATCTGTCCCGAAGTCAGACCCTGAAGGTCGATCCGGTTTTCATTAGCACCCTCAACAATGCTGTTGATATCGTCATTTTGGAAGTAGTTGGGTTCCCTTCGGCGGACTTCGCGGCCGTTAGAGAAACCGAGTCGCTCAAGGAATTCACCGGCAACAACTCCGACACGATCCAAATTATCGCGATCCTTAAATTAATTCAATTAAACCTTTTATTCCATCCATAAATCAAAAAGCAATAAAAACCCCACCTTAGGTGTCAAATTAGGATCATTAGAAAACGATGAAAAACTAGGCGCATCAATACTAGCCTGACGGATCGATCTGATATTTAAACTGGCTTCAGCTACGGCAGCAACTGCCAGAAGCACTGCAAGCACTTGCCCACCGGCCATAAGCACACGCATTGTGGTAACTGAATGAGTTCAAGTCTGACAGCCTGCGCTTCGGTTGAAAGTGGGTCAGTTGCGCGGCGATTCTTTCCGTTTCTGCCGTTTCAGGGGCGGATTTTGTCCGTGAATTGTGCGTGACGCTGGTATTCGAAGCAAATTTCAAAAGGGTGGGCAGACATCGGTGACAATTGCAAACGATGTCAATGCCTCTGGCGCAATGACCGTTGAAGTTCAGTGTCACAGGCACGTTTTACTTTACCTTGAAGCCTGCCTGTGGTATGCAATGATTCAAGGATATTCGCACATCAGGAGAGAAAAGAATCGAGCAATAAACACACACAATCATCTTTATTTTATGACACAATTAAAAGCCGTATCAGGTAAGATTCCAATGAACATGACGTAAATGCATTCAATGTAGTGTGCAGCGAGATCAAAGAATTCGAAAATTTAAAACTCAATAAAAAAATTTTAAAATAATCAAAAATAAGCCACCCGATACAGTTCGACTGCTTTGTGTAACCGTACTGAATATGTGCCGTAAACAAAAAAATAACAACGTAGTTTAATTGGAGATCGTAGAAACAAACTTAAAAACTGCAAAATACAAAAATGGACAAAGCTCATGAAAAACAAATGGCATAGAAAAATCAACAAAAAAGAAACCTCACAGAAACCCAAATGGCGTAGAGGTCATAATTATCAAAACTTCAAACACTGGAAGTCGACGAATTTGCGAAGCTGTCATTTGGCGTATTCGGAACAATGGGAGCCAGCGGCACGAGTCGAATGCCCACTTCATCGGTGATGACCTTCACGTACTGTACGTGTTCCATGATGAAGTTTTCAGTTTCTTCCAGGCTCGTGAAACAGAGGCAGGCTTGGAGTTCCGTGATTGGCAAAACCTAAAACATTATTCCTTCATTCCCTTTCAAAAAGCATCGAAAGCCAAAACTAACCGCCTTGTCCTCTGCAAACGAGATCAACTTCAATATCCGGGCATTTCGGCACATCTTATTCAACAATGGCCCGGGCTGGAAACTCGTGCTCAATACGGCAATGTTACCCTCGGTGACGTCCGTCACTATCTTCTGCTGTGGCGTCGACAAATTCGCGCATGGAAGGTGCAACAAAACCTTCAAATCACGAACAATGGGCCGGGTCGCCATGGCTTCCAACGTCTTTGCAATCAACGGCCCAGCGATGTCGGATTCGTACTTTTCCATGAGCGCGAGCAAAAACAGCTCCAGAAAAACGACGCTATCCTGGCTTTGCCCTTGGGAGATAGCATGCCGGGTAATTGCCGCCAATTCAGGCTTGGATACATTGAAGCGACGAAGAATGTCGAACATGCTGCGATAAACTTTGATAATTTCAGTTGGATTCGTCAGATGTGAAGTGATAAGCACGTTTGCGACGGCCATTACGTCAACTGGGTGAGCCGAAATTGCTGAAAAGCATACTATATAATTCTCAAAACTGCATTGGGCATTCGTAAAACATACTTGTCGGATGGTAAGCAAGTATTTCCGTCATAACATCGCGGATGTCGTTGCTGATAAGAGCTTTGGGCGTAGGCGACAGCACGAGGTAGCGATTGACCTCCAAGCGAAGATTCTTGGACTGAAAAGTGATCAATAAAGTCAAATTTAGTTACAAAATATATGAACAACTGTAAAAATCTGATCCGAAATCACAAAAAACGCACCAAGTAGTGATCGTAGGTAGAAGCAATCGAAACGACCGAGAAAACATCTTCCGACTTTTCGCACCGAAGCATTTCCTGTAGCTTGGTAAAACCGATATACTGAAACAACGATTCTTATAAAACTGATCGCAGTATATATGCAAAGCACTTACATCTTGGAACTTCAGCGTCTTCCAGATGACGTAACATCGGTAAAACCGAAGCAGTAATTGAATATTCTTTTTCAATGTTCTTTCAAGAAACTGCTTATTTTCGTACACGAATGTGATGTAGTCATCGATGTCCAATGTTTCGAAGAAGTCGAGGAAGATTTTTAAGCGTTCATCGTTGGGATTGGCACAGCCTGCGACAAGGGCCGCTGCGGGCGACGAATCCGTGGACATCTGTAGCAACAAGAAGGACGGGAAATGATTAGAAGAAAAAGAAGTTGAGGAACTGGATTTGGGTTGCTGGAATTACGATTATGAAACTCGTAGTGGTTCAAGCGCAAGTTTTGTCTCAAACATGCGCAACTTGAAGGCTTTCGCTGTGGGACTGCTTTTGGGGGCAACATTTGAGTGTAGGATCCACAAGGCGACTTTTCAATTACTTCAAATTTCAAACTGTAGTAATAATTTATATATCGATTCTGATACAAAACGTACTCTGAAACACCTTGAAACTGTAGGAAGTAAAACCGGCGTGATAAACACCGACACGGGTGTGTAAATGTGAGAACCACTTTTGAAACCGTGAATTGGACGACATGACGATTCTGGCCCCTATGTGCATTTTTTATATATCCATTTTAGTACAAAACGGTCTCTGTGACTTTTGGAAGATCTAGGGATGAAGAACGGCGTTATTATATACTAATTCGTTGAGCAAATGGGGAAAGCATTTTTGAAACTGTTCAAACCGTGTCTTTGGATGCTGTCTTGAATATGGCTCTTCTGTCGTGCATGTTTTATATATTAATTTTAATGTTAAACGTGCCCCATAGCATCTGACGACTGTAGAAACATAAAATGACGTGATCCAATTCAATTCCAAAGCGAAAATGCAAAAAGCATATCTGAAACTGTTGAAACCTAGGACTTGGACGACATCGTAAATTTGGCTCCCTCGCTGGCATGTTTTATATATTTCTTTTGATACAAAACATTCCTCATTACATGTGATAGCTGAAGAAACCAATAATAGTGTAGTCTAAACCGATGCAGCTGACAAAATAAGAAAACCTTTTTCAAAACTGAGACTTGGTGACAATTTCAGTTGCCTCTCTGGCGATATATCCGTTTTGATTTAAAACGTTCTCTGATGCATTTAGAAGGTGTAGAAAAGAAGGCAAGTTGATTCAAATCAATTTAGTCGAGAAAAAGTAAAAATCGGTTTCGAGAGTGCAAATTTTTGATTACAAACTGATGTGCTTGGATGACTTGCTGACTATGGCCTCTTGTATGCATTATTTATATATCCATTTTGACACAAAACGGTCTTTGAAGCATCTGAAAGGCCTAGGGATAAAGAGCAGCACGATTATATACTAATTCATTGAGCAAAGGTGGAAACCATTTTTGAAACTGTTCAAAATCGTGTCTTGGATGCTTCTTGAATCTGGTTCTTCTGTCGTGCATGTTTTATATATTGATTTTGATATTAAACGTGCCTCACAGCTTCTGGTGACTGTAGAAAGAAAAAACGACGCGATCAAACTCAATTCCATAGCGAAAATGTAAAAAGCATTTCTGAAACTTGGGACTTGGACGACAGCGTAAATTTGGCAACCTCAGTGGCATGTTTTATATATTTCTTTTGATACAAAACATTCCTCATTACATGTAATAGCTGTAGAAACAAACAAAAGTCTAGTCTAAACCAGTGCCGCTGACAAAATAAGAAAATCTTTCTCGAAATTGAGACTTAGTGACAGTTTCAGTTGCCCCTCTGGGGTGCACGTTTATATATCCGATTACAAACTGAGATGCTAATTTATATATCAATACTGCTACAAAACGAACTCTATAGCACCTTGAAACTGTTGAAAGTAAAACCGGCATGATTAACACCGACTCAGATGTGTAAATGTAAGAACCATTTTTGGAATCGTGAATTGGATGACATGTTGCCTATGGCTCCTCTTGTATGCATTATTTATATATCCATTTTGGCACAAAACGGTCTTTGTGGCATCTGAAAAGTCTAGGAATAAAGACCAGCACGATTATATACTATTGTGTGAGAAAAAAGCGGAAACCATTTTTGAAACTGTTTGAAATCGTGTCTTGAATGCTTCTCGAATCTGGTTCTTCTGTCGTGCACGTTTTATATATTGATTTTGATATTAAACGTTCCACACATCATCTAGCAGCTGTAGAAAAAAAGAATGACGTGATAAAAATCAAACTCATGGAGAAAATGTAAAAAGCATTTCAGAAACTGTTGAAAACTATGACTTGGGCAATATTTGGCTCCCTTTTGGAAGGTTTTACATACCTTTTTTGATACAAAACATTCCTCATAACATGTACTAGCTGTAGGAACAAATAAAAGTCTGATCTGAACCACTACCACTGATAAAATAAGAAAACCTTTTTCAAAACTGAGACTTGATGACAGTTTCGTGTCGTGTAGGTTTTATATATCCGTTTTGATTTAAAACGTTCTCTGATGCATTCAGAAGCGATAGGAAGATAGACATATTGATTGAAGTCGATTCGCTTAACCAAATCGTTCTCGAAACAGTTAGAAACTGTGATTTGGATGTCATCATTGGCACGTCTGGTAGGCATATTTTATATTATTATATAAGGCTGTTCAAAACTGATAAGAAAATAAACTTTAATCTTGCCAAGCCAACATGCTTATGGAACATAAGCTCAAAACATGGTTATTGTTGGAAAAGCAATATTGAAACTGAAGTAGAGGCAGTTAGTTTTATGACTCTCGTATTGCTTTATTGCGACCTCTTGCACGCAACGGTCTCATTTTGTTTTCGCTGTTGTTCTGCGTGCAGCCGTTCCGTTCAGCCTTGCCAGCTTGCACTCAACAACACGGCTAATCGAGGGCTTCCGCACTGTTCGGATGTTCGAGCCAGCCGGGAAGAGCTCCTTTCTGGAATGAAATGACCTTTCTCGTTGATGAAAACCGAGAGCGATAAACACGCTGTCATGGAGATTGCGCGAGCGCATCTCGGGAACCTCTCAGCACGAAAGTGCAACGCCTCGTATGGGCGAGCGAGAGTGAGGCCAGCCTCTCGCCGTTGTTTTTGTGTGTATGTAGTTCGGCCCCGCGCAGTTTTACGATTAGTGCCCCTTGAGCTTAATCTCGACTGCCAATACGGTTTAATGACGTGGCACGCTTATCAGAGATATGGTAATAGGCGAACACGGCGATGTTAGTTGCCTAATTGCGCAGGTTTGGGGTAGGATATTTGAGGTGTGCCTCATGATGCTACCAGCCGTCCCTCTTCTGCTTCTCCAACGTTGCTAAAGGCGCTTTCAATGTGCCACATCACTCGTAGTTACTAATAGAGGCTTTATTAATGATAGCTACGACCTTTTAAACGTGTGAGGACAACTTTATAGAATACCTCTTCTTTCTATAAATAGACTGCGCTTGCTTGTTTTTCCACTTTTGTTCCCCTGCGGCTATTCTTGACATTAACGCAATTGTTGTTGTTTGTTTTTAATAACGATAAACAAAATTTGATAAATTTTTACCCCGTTTTAAATATGTGAGACTCTTTGGCGTGCATCTTATAGTTGTCGTTTTTCACTTCTGTAAATCTTGCGTGTTGTTTGTCAGTTAACACCATATTTTTATATATAATTTTTCCATTTTCAGTTTCACCTATAATCCTGTTACGACTACTACGACACCTTGTGTTAAACTGTTAGGACTGCTGGTGTGGTATGTTTTCAACTGCCTTCATTACTTTAACTTTATATATACACTTTTTCAGAAGATACCAGCCGGGATAGTTTGGCAGGATGTCCGACCGGATGCCTAGTCTCAGCCCTTCTCCGGAGCCCCAGAATCATGGTGATACCGTTAAATGCGACTTGGTTCGCTCTCCTGCCACCACCGACGTTACGCGTTGCAAGGTTGGAAAGCGTCGTGAACCCGATAATAATCATTTGGAGCCTTCGCCGAAACGCTTCAACGTCAGTGACGCTGATGACCGGGTTGTTGAGCCTGCCATTGTCCAACGCTCGCCCCTCATCTACCGCCCCGCCGACTATCTTCCTCCCGACGATATTCGACGCTTCAAGAGACTGGTAAGTTGTTATTTTATGAAATTTATATATAAAAACTTATCAAAACTAATTGAAAATTAACTTATTACCTTTTTTTATACTCTAATAGGTTTCTTTACAGCGCAATGACTCCATGGAAAACGACTATGAAAGCAGCGACAGCGAATCGGTCAAGTCTCCATTGCATGTAGGAAATGAAGACTTCAGCGACAGCTCGGATTCAGATTCCATCGTTGTCCATCCGACTGACTTTTTTCGCTCTGGCAGCCAACCGTGCGAGGTGGCTACCACGGATCTCCCAATAGTTCCCCTTGGTACGTTATTTCCCACTCGTGGTTGCCCCAGTCTTTGTCTGAATCATTATTTTCCACTCTTGCACCGGCTGCATGTCAGTCGTTGTCCTTGGTGGCGAGAGGCTTGCTTGCGGTCCTGACGCGAGGCTTTCCTCTTGCTCTCTAGCGCTCTGTCTCTTTTACCAGTCTTGCTTGTTAGCACGAGATTTGGGTTACTGATCTTACCGTTTTTCAGTGCCAAAGAATGGTTCAAACATGATTGTCCAGAGTGAGTTTACTTTATTTACAATCTTTCTGTTTGCATTATTTTGATATTGATTTTTGTTACAGCCTTCACCCCCAATGCGCATCAGAAGGTCCAGGAGTACGTTGAAGATTGGAACTACAATGTTGCCGCCGGCGAAATCAGATATACCCTCAAAGGGGTTACTGCCTTCCGCCAGTCCCCACTTGCTACCTGCCCCGGCCACTACAGCAGGTACTTCTACACGCGCGGTGTTCCGTTCCGTATCATGATTCTCCCGCGAGACCCCCCACACCAAGCCCCCAAAGATATCAACGAAAAAACCGGGTGCATCCGAAACCGTTCTATCGGATTCTTCGTCCAGTGTAATCCAGTGCGGCCGACGAAATGGAGCTTCCGGGGTTCAGTCCAACTCACAATGATCTCCCACATGGACGACGAGCCCGACCACTCCCGCAGCATTGTCCACAGCTTTCACCCCGGAGAAAACGACTGGGGCTTTGCGCAATTCTACAATTGCGACCAATTCGATGAGCCTGATAACCCCTTCATTCATGACGACATGCTTGACTTCCATGTTGTTATTCACATTGACCCGCCGAAGCTCAATACGTGGATGCTTCCGCCGGTTAATTACAAGCTTGCTGGCCACACTGGCATTCGAAACCTTGGCTCGACGTGCTATTTCAACTCGCTTCTGCAGATGCTTTTCGGCATCAATAAGCTGCGGAAGGTATGTGTTACAGTTTTTATAAAAATTCGAAGTTAATATAAAACTTTTTAGGTCATCTACGAGTACGACAGCTCCGGCGACACCGACAACGACACCCTCATGTTTGAGCTCCAAACCATGTTCTACCTCATGCAATACGCCGACTATCCCGTCGACACAATCAATCTCGGAAAGCTTCTCTGGACCGATACCATTTCCCAGGAAGACGTTCACGACATGTTCATGAAGCTGATAGACCGTATCTGCACCGCTGTCAAGGCCAAGGACCCGAATGAGGAGATCAGCGACCTCTTCCAGAGCATGACTCGTCGTTCCATCCGTTGTACGAACATTGACTTCCAGAAGATCCTGAGCGAGGAGAAGATGAACTGCATTTTGCTATCTGTCCGTGTTGGTGATCGTGCCTATGAGAATGTTGCCGATTCTTTGACGGATTATGTTTCCATATCCCGATTGGACGGCGATAACTGCTACGATACCGGTGACCACGGCTTGCAAGCTGCCGAAATGTCGACCAAGTTCTCCAAATTCGCTCCCATCGTCGTATTAACCATCCAGCGATCGGCCTATGAGAACTTCCAAGTGAAACTCAATGATCTGTTCGGCTATGAGGAGAAGATGGACCTCATCCCCTTCATTGACGATGTCGCCGAGTTTGGCCAGGAAAACGGCAACTATTCGCTGTACAGCGTCGTTGTTCACTACGGAGAGTCGGGTTGTGGCCATTACGTGTGCTACATCAACACAAACCTGAAGGGAAAGCATCGTTGGATCAAGTGCGACGATGAATCTATCTACCGTTGTGCCGATTTTGAAGCCATTAACAACAACTTTGGCGTCCCAGACAACTCCAAGGATACGGACATTGGTACCGCTTACGTTTTGACGTATGTTCGGAACAACATGATCGGTTAGTTTTAACTCTTAAATTTCTTCTTATTTTTCATGATAATCTCTTTTTTAGATGAACTCATGTGCGACGCTGACCAAACCACCCTAAACCCTAAAATCCGTTCCCGCGTTCATGAGCGCTTCGTCCAACACCACCTTGCTTACCAGGTCCGAGCCGAAACGACTTATCAACATTCGTTGCTGCTTGTTACCGAGAAGTTGCTTCAAAGTTCGATGTACCAACGCTTTGATCTGCTTGACGTTCGCAATCCGAAGGAGCACTTCCCTCGCGTATTCTTGCCCAAGGACATCTTCATCTGCGACATCTATCAGGAAATTCGAAAGCAAGTTGAATTCCTTTCCCAGAGGGACTTCCGAATCTTTCTGTTCCGCTACGCTGAGATTGCCAACCCTCTGAATCGCAACTTCAAGGGAGGTTTGCGTCCAGGCTTGCTGGTTCCGCCTGAGGGCGTGCTGAACTGCGCTCTGTTCTCCGAGAACACCGTCCATTACGCCATCTACATACACCTCGTCCAATGCGCTCCCATGGCCACCGAGTTCTCCTTGCCAGCACAGGAACATCTCGTTTTTGTCAAGTTGTATCACGAGAACCGCATGATGATTGTCGGCACGATCTTCGTTTCGCCGATGCAAGTTTTGTTCGACAAAATGGAGGAAATTCGTCGTATCTGCCGGATTCCGTCGCATATGAAAATCCGTCTCTACACGGAAGTGTGTCCCTACGATGTCCGTGAGATCGAGGAAGACTTTGTCGTTGACCCTCACAACGGCTTCGACGGCGATGGCAGCATCATAATCGTTGAAGTAATCAATAACACTAACCCGAACTCGAAGCAGTTTCCTCACTACTGGAGGAACCTGTCCCGCGGCGTCACATTGAAGCTGGAAATGGACACGGAGCTCTACCAGGCCAATTGCATCCGCCATGCGAATCGCACCTACAATATCAGCTGTTTCATTGATACTCCGTTGAAGGAGATCGCCGAACGTCTCGCATATACCCAGTACAACGGTATTGTGCCACGTGAGAACATCCTCATATGGCGTTCAGGTGGCCTCTTCGACAAGCCATTCGTGACCTTCTACGACCTCATGAACAACAGTACCGTTGGTGATTTGCTGGGCATGAGCTTGAACACGTTTGATGCGCGAGAGCGATACGAGTTCAATCTCAAATTCGTCCTGCTGACTTTTCCCATTCTCAAGGATTACTCGTACACGCAAGCTCCGGCTTATCTGCTGACTCCGGATTACCGGCTCATGATCAATGTCCGTGAATTTCTGCCTAAAACGAGGAATTCCCTTGATCATTTTCAGTCCCACCGCATTGTGTTCAGTCCAAAGTGGACCCTAGCGGAGATGTGCAGCTACTTGGCACCCAACTATCCGTTCACCGAGAATGGCACCAAGAAGTTGCGTGTTGTCGTGACCTACCGCGCTGTCGCCGAAAAAGCTGTCGCCGCCCTGCATTGCCGCGTCTACAAGATCATGGATAACAGCATGACCTGTGAAGCGTTGAACAAGCTTTGCTATGATCGAAACTTTTCGGTAAGTTCCATCACAATCAACGTTTGTCAAGTAAGTTTTAACACAAACCGAATTCAGATCCGCATCGAAGAAGTCCCGGTTGGTCAACTGCCCGCTGAAGACGAAGAAGCTCGCAAGAAGGAACATTTCATACCCGTCGTCAACTACGAACTTACCATCATGATGTTGTACGAGACTTCCTTCTTCGTCAAAATATTTGACGGCGAACCCTTCTCTGCCGTCAAAGAACGCATTCGCGGTTTGATGAAGCTGAAGGAAGATGAAAACTTTGATGACGTATGTTTTTGTTTACATTTTAAAAAACGCAATGTTAAACAAATGTTTTTTTAGTTCAAATTCTACGTCTACGCTGGTATCAACCCCCGAATCGTGCTTACTGATCAGGACCGAGTTGACTTGAACGTCTGGGCTAATGAGCGACTGCGTAAGTTTTGTTTTAACTCATTCTGTATTCTGTTTTTACTTTTCCTTTTCAGCTTACCAGGAACAGCCATACATCGCCATCAAACGGCCCATTCCCGATGACGTTCACACTCTGAAATTCTTCCAATGAGTCCATTTTAAAACGGTGTTCAACTGTACGGGAAAGTTCGCTGTACGAAGTTTTTTTGGTATCCCTCGAACGCATAATTGCTTTTGCCCTTTACTGCGTTTCGATTTTTCCTACTGATTGTTTTACTAGAGTGATCCCGCGTGCACTTTCTGTACATATGTGCGTACAATAGTGTGTATCTGTGTAATAATAGGATAAGACCTTCTACTTAATTAGTGTAACCATGTTAATGTAGTTCAGCTCTCTCTTTTTTCCTCTGTAAGCCGGTAATTGAACTTGTATGTTGTTTTACTGCTTGATGGCGCTTTATTTATTCTGAAACAAACTGATTCGGTGTATGTTTATATTTTCCTGGGAAAGTAAAGAGATCTAAAATAAGTTTTTGAGTTTGGTTTTTTGTAAAGTTATGACATATTTTGTGTGGCATTGCCCCTGAGGGCAATAATTCCCAAGACTTAAGGGAGCTGCTTGGTGGTCGACTAAAAAAGGGACACAGATTTCGGTCAACCACGCAGCAATGGACACTAAAGAGTGTGGGAAGAAGGGGCTGTTCACGAACAAGTCGCATAATCATTTTGTCACTTTTGACGCCGCAATGCCTTTTTGAAATAATCTGCGCCAACGCATAAATAACTGGAGAATGGACAACTTTTTTTAGCCCGGGCATCGTCCGCCAAGACCAATCGAAGCTTGTTTCCGGCGAGTCAAAGCACTCCTCATCTTGTCAAGTTTTTCTTTCCTTTGATTGAGAATTGTTCTTCGCCTGGAGGGTCCAGCCCAGCTCCCAGTTGCCACCCCACGAGGTGGCAACTGCAACTTTTGTCGGTCCGCTTTTGAACAAAGCGTTCATTAGGGGAGTCGCCAAAGACGGACAACGGCGTCCAGCCCTCCTTCCTCGGCCATTGTCCGTCGAAGGTGAGTCAAAAACTTTGGTACACATCGGCGGGCAAGGAGCTTTTCCCAGGAAAGAATGCATCTGTTTGGGCATTCCCGCGGTCACTACTACTATTTATAAGTCAACACGGGTGAAAACATAGGTATACATGTTTACCTCGATCCGTTACCTCTGGCATTTCGTTAAACATTCTAATGCAGTCCATCCATTCAACAAAAAAAAAAGAAAGAATCTTTTGTCCATTTTATTTATTTTTCCTCGCGCTACATAAAAAAATCACATTTGGCGCCGTTTTTTGACCACATGTGCCATTTAGCATCTTCATTCCATCCGTAATGTGTTCCAATCTAGACCCTCGGCCCGAGGCTGTTAGATCCAACCATCTGGTTTAAAGGTGCTAGGTAGTTCGTTCCCGTGGTCATTTCCCGGCCAAAGTCGTTCACCGGTTCATGTCCGCAGTCCGGAAGTTGCTCGCAACGTCATCATTTAACTGACATGTGCGCTTATCGCAGTAGGAAGCCGGGTACTAGTTCATTGGGGCGTCGTTATCCTGTATCCGACGCGGCATCGATAGACAGGCAGCCCCTTGAAATGCGAATGCGCACTTTTGATCGGCGGCTTCTTTGATTCGCATCGCTAACCGATCTTTCCAACATTTTTCATAATTTTATCTTAACCTCCCTTCATCCATCTAACGATCCATCCGGCTTGGCTTGTGTTACAGCTTTGTTTTCAAAATTTAAACTTCTCTGACGTCTTTGCAAAAAATTCAAACTGCAAAACCGAACAATTTCAATGTTTCGATGTGCGAAAGTCGTTCATTTTCTTCGAACTTCCCCGTCGTGTTGCACCAAATGGCCATCTCACTTTCACTGAGATCAATCTCAGTCAGTTTGTCGAGGTAAAAAAGGCGCTTTTGCGAAAAGACGTCTAGAACTTTGTTTTTTGAGTCACACAACAGTTGTCGGTTTCGGTAATGTCTTCCGGGATGTCTGCAGTTTCTCCGTTTCACAGGCCCTCCCATTATTGTTTGTTCCATTAACTGCCGTACTTGCTTTTCCGAAGCTGTCAGACTTTATATTTTGTCATTCTGTAGCTTCTTGTGTTGTTAATTTCGTTTGACCTATTCCCACCCTACTATCTATTCCTTGCTACTTTAACTGTCGTAAAAAGCATTTCCTAAACGACTGTGACACTATTACTATTACATTGCTATTCGTTACGACCTCGCTAAACGAGGCCGCTTACAACACTCCTGCTGTCACTGTTCGTTCTGATGGACGTCACGGATCCCCTTCTCACCGATTTGCTTCTCGCCACTGCCTTCGCGGGAACATTTGCCTTCGCCGTTGGCTTCATCTTGGCATATCCCTTTTTTGCTGTCGTCGCAGCGATCGTATTTATTTTCGTCTTTTTCCAAGTCGAGCCGGACGTTTCAATTAAAGTTGTCCATCAGCTCCAGGAACTCGTCTTCGGCATCGGCACTGCGTCCACCCACCCGGAGGAGTGTGAAGAGGCGGGCGCCTTTGAAGTTGAACCCGAACGTGACGGGCCCTCGGACAAATTTCGATTTGCGCGGCTATTGCTGACACATCAGGTGCCCCATATGGCCAACTATTTTGAGCAACGCTCCCAAAACCTCTAATCTAAAGTCAAGGTTCGTTGAGTTTTTCTATTTCCGTGATGCCCGTCTACGTCTGATTGCCTCATTTGCGTTTTTTACGTGGTTGGTTGACCCTACCTCACGTATTTTTGCACTACCTCCGCGCAAGGGTGAGTGTCAAAAAATCCGGAATCTCGTTCCGCATACATTTTCGTTGACGAACAGGTCACAATGTAAATACAACTTTGAATTTCGAATGACGTGCTCTAACATAAAATGCCTTTTTTGCCAGTTTGGTTTAACTTTGCAGACGTCCCAAATAAGAAAAGATGACACACACTCTAAAAACTGGAATTTTTAAAACATGCAAAAAAGTACATCACATTTCAGCCAAAGCCAATATTCACATAATCGCTGATAGATCCTACTGTCTTCGAACGAACTGCTTATCCTAATTCCCTCTCCCCAACAGAAGGCTTTGGCCATGTATGGAGGCATCAACACCCTCGTCGCGCCGCTTCCCACGACACCCATGAGCGCGTCATCGTCGCCGTATCGTCGGCAGCCTTCGGGTGCGCAGCCTTCACACCGTAAACGGCGTTGCAAAAGTGTCGGTGCTGGCAACCGACATGTATCTTTCGTGTTTCCGACAAACCCGTATACTGATTTCGGTGAGTCCTTTGAAATTGAATTGGACAAAAAAGTTTTCTTGTTAAGAACATACACACCTCCACACTAATGGCCAAGCATCACAGTTTAAATGTTTGCTTTGTGGCGGCCAAATATGGTCGTGAGACCCCAAAAAAACGATGCAATGAAAACAGTCGGCACGGTTTAACGTGGTTTTTGTGATTTTGACGCAACTTTTTGGGTGTGCAGCAGTTTTGAAAGTTTACTATTACCCTTTTTCATTTATTTTTTACATTGATCATAATGTTGTTTATTATTTATGAGACTTTTTGTAACTTGCATTGTTATTATTAAAGTAATTTTACCTAAAATTAGTCAAATTTGTATCGAAAACCTAGTCATTTCGAAAAGTAATTTATTTTTAAAGAAATTCTTCATCACATTTTCGCCTTTCTTTTAAGTGTTTTTGTTTACAATGTATTCTAAGACACCAAGCATTCCTCGTCGCTTAAAAAGCAATAAATCTGCAAAGTTAGATTCAAAAATGACGACTTATCAGACAGGAAGTCCTGCTTTCCTTCACAGTCATAGTCACAAGCCAGTCGATTGTTGCGATAAAGTTCACTTAAATGGTCAATGATAACACTTTTTTCAGATATGACCATCGCGGCCCCGTGTTGTAGCAGCGACGCAGAAATCAACAGCATGGCGGGATCAGCTGTAGCACTCTCAAAAAACTTGATTAGCCGTATTTCGAGCCGACTCAAGCAACGGAAGCCACTACCACCGAGACCGATCCGATGTGCACCCGAGCGAGTAAGTTTTGAGATGACTTTACAACTGTAAGCATCCCCTTGACACCTCTTGTCATGCTGGTGCTGCGCACAAGCTTTTGACGTATAGCTTCACTGAAAAGCGTGTACCTAGGACCTGCTTGCCGTGCTTTTGTACCTTTTAGCTCAAGTCCTAAACCACGGGGTGCTCGCTCATTCCTAAGTGTGTTTGGAGTGAATCCGCGAAGATGGAATCATTCACTGTTACTGTGCGCAAGTCAAGTCCGCGTCCGCATGTGTGCTTCTGACGGTATTTACCCCTGAAGAAAAACTGTCGGGTCGCGGGGAGAGACCTCGAAACGCGTCCTTGCCAAGTGGAGACGAGCTTATTGTTGCTGTCCGCTTGACTCGAGCCTCAATTACTTCCCATCATCGAGAAGAGTCACAAAACCTACTGGCGAAAGTAAACTTTTTTCAATGTCGAAGGCAGCGTTTTAAAAGACAAAGCTGCGACTGAACTTGTCTCTTCTGCCAATAAGCCTTACTTTTTTGACCGTTTGGTTTCGCTTCTCCTGTCAGTTTTTCCGCCTCAGCGAGACCGCAGTGTACGCAAGCAAGTTTCGCGACACCGTCTACTAGGCTTGCGTCGAGACAACCAGTCACATTGAACAATTTCTCTGCCCAGCCGTGTACATTTTACCTCCGCTTCGTGAACCTTCTGTTCCTGGTTTATTGCTTCATTTTTTTAAGTCTGACTTTTTATCCCTTGCATTTCGCAAGATTAGCTTTGCTATATTTCCTGATGTCAATTTGCTCTATCTCGATTTTCCGCTTGACCAGAACAACTTTACCATTCTGTGAACAGTAGCCCTTTTTACGGTACAATTATGGTGTACGGTTAATGCACGGCACGGTGGACCTCCCAGCTAACACAAATCCTTACGTTTTCCACGCCCATCGAATACATTTTTAATGTTGGTTTTGCTTAAAATGGCTCTGGGGAGTTATATCTATGCAGAATTGTAAACTTGCTGTCAATCTGGGTTTGTGACCATTGATGAGTTTTTGTTTTTTGTTACTTGGTAACGAATTTTTTTCATTCGCACACTTGATTCAAACATTGATTTCCGCTTTTTCATTCGATAAAAAGTTGTGTGTATGTACACAATAACGTATGTAGTATAAGTTGTGCAAACACGGTAGTAGCATTCGCGCGGGATTGGCGTTTATCGAACTTGTACTGTTTAAAAATTTTAATTAAATGTCATTTTTTAATAAGTTGATTAATTTTCACACATTCAAAACTTATTTCCGCATTTGTAAAGTGTATTTTCCGATAACGCTTACTAAGATCAAATTTTTGTCAAAGACGGCGCCGATTCATAACACCCTTGGGGGCCTCCTATAGATCCTATTACACATATGATTCAATCGAACGGTTGCCTCATGTTCAAAGGTAGTTGTCGACAGACAGCTGGCTAGGCCTCTAACAAATATCTTTATGTTCATAGCATTTTTCATTTTATGATTCAGGATAAAATACTTTTTAAAAGCAAATGAAAATGTTAAGTGATCGTTTGGGCGCAGGTTGAATGGGTTGCTTCTTCGTTTTCTTCTTCCTGATTACGTGTTGCGTAAACGCAGACATTGTCTGTTTAGCCAATCCCTTCCTCATTGCCGTGCCTTTGTTACACCTTGCCATTTTTACTTTTTTTCATTGTGCTGCGCTTTTTCGACTTTGGATGTATGCATACATGCGCTTGAAATATTTGTTCGACAGTTTCGCAACGCTGATTTTTTCGTTCAATTACATTGCATCGTAGCACATGTCCCGCTTCATGGCACATGTCGCACTTCTGACTTACAATATAGCATTACATCTGTTTCCTGGTCAGTTTTGCGAATTTAGTGAGTTTGCGATAGACCCCTCTGGAAATCTATCTATCTATCTGTCGCAAAGGGCAAGTCTTGTCCCCATATGTTAGCCATGTTTGCATTCTTAAGCTGGTGTCTCATCCTATTTACACCCACGCGTCGTACCCACCTCCTTGAGTCAACCTATTTTTGAGTTGGATTGTCTTAAAGCGCTCTGACTAGACACTAGATGCTTAACCAGGGTGGCAAAGCGATGTTATGTGAGTCATTGGTAACCAAGTTAACTGGTATTTATTTTCAGGTGAACGGGTTTACTCGGCCTCTCGGGATGCAGCTCCCAAAGAATCTCGAGCTTACAATGCGATACCTCCAAGAGGTTATCCGCAATGGCCAGACTGAGATGTACTACACCAGCTTGAATGAAATGATTGATGCGTTGATTAGCTATTTGAAAACTTCACCTTCGATATACAGTGCCGATGCGACGCTGGATATTCGATCTGCGCTGGAAGAATTGATCGACTTTGTGGATGGTCATATTATCGACAATTTCGTCTCACACAGTGAACCATGCTCTTCAAACCGCTATGGTGCCAGTGATTCAAACTTTGGCCTACTGAAATTGCAGAAGCTTGAGAACGCTCTAATGGACAAACAAAAGGACACCGAATGTCTTCAAAGCAAAAAGGGCCGTTTATCACCGTGTAGTGACAGCGGCGTTGACGCCGAACATACCACACCGACCAGCAAAGACAGCAATTTCTCATTTGCCTCGAGCGATAATTCCGCCGATGACACTTTAACCGATCTTTTACAACAACTTCAATTGAGGTGCGCTTTCGCATATTTGCATACCAATGATGTAGATATGAATAATGAATTATGTAAAATATCAAACCTTTTTAGGAAAATTGAACGATTCGAACCAAACTTTGGGGCTGTTTTCCCTGATTCCGATGACGACGACAATGACGTACATGTTGACGAAGAACACGAGGAACGGGAGGAGAAGCACGGCAGCAAAACGTGTGAGGAAGAGGTGGAACGTAGGCCCGATGGTCGTGAAATTCGCATGAAAAAGACCCGAACGGTCAATGTGTCGCAAAGCAGCAAATGTGTTACGATCAGGACCCACGGCAATGGCACTGACGATGTTATGCGAAAATTCCGAGATGGCTCGAATTCTTTTAATGATGATTCGAACTTTGAGACGAAAGACTTTTTCTCAAAGCCGGCTTTCTCACGATTCCGCAATCAAAATCCGTCATTTAGTTTTGATGAAGAACCAACAAGTCCAAAATCGCCAGATGTTTCTACGAAGACGAAAACTATGCAACATTCCAGTGCCACTTTACAGTAAGTTTTAAGTTTCATTAAATTTTTAAGTTAATCAATAATTCTTAAGATCTGTCGCTCGACAAGCCAAACGCGATGGAAAGCTTGTTGCTGATAACGCTGCCCATAAACTTGACACAGCAGAGTTGGAGGCTAGGCAAATTGATACTTTCCAGGTAGCTTGTATCCTTTTTTATAAAAAATTAATCGTGTTTTTTAGGGTACTCACTTACTTGATCGAAAAGGTGATGGCTCATATGAAGAATCTACAATTATTCGTAATGGCTTGCCAGGAATTGACGGAACACCTAACTCTCCACTGGCTCCGATCAAGCGGAATGTTGTCGAAGTGTACAAAGTAAGCTTTTTTTACTTGACTCCCATCTTTGTTCCTTATTTTTTCAACACAAATATTAAAAAACTTGCAAATACGTGAGAATCTGAGGGGTCCAAAACATGTTTGAGAAGTAAAAAAGGAGTTTCCCGTGGTTGATTAATTAAAACAGTTTATCACAAGTACGATCTTTTTGTTGGATTGTGTCCAAGCTTCGAAAATTGAGGTGTTTCTAACTATGATAAAATGTCTCTCTCAGAGAACAACAGGGGAGGGTCGATGATCTAATAAAAACTGAGTTTCTTGCTGAAAACTTTATTGTTTGTATTTACACCAGACGGTAATTAATAACTTTTAACTATGTAAAATATTACTTATAGACCCTCGGCGACAACGATGTTGAAGGCAAAGACAACTTCTTCCAAGCTACCACCCTGGCGTCCTACATTACTCTCAATGACAATCTCCGGTAATTACATTATTCACTTAAAAAATTAAGTCTTATTTACTTTTACGTTTGACATTTTCCAGACTTTTCGAAGAACAACACCGGAAAAAATTCACGTATACCTTTGGTACCTCAGGTTGGTGGTGTCATTTTACCGTTTCTATTCTACCGGAAGAGTCTTAAAAGCCACATTTCCTGTACGAAAAGAATTTTTCCTTGAGTTAGTCTATGGATTTTGCGGAGGGGATTTTTCGATTCGGGTCAGACATTAATTTTTGAAACTTGATTTGTTAGTTTTTGCTGTTTTCTGATCTGAAAAGGTGACGCGACTTTGAATACTACTAGTAATTAGTTATCTCGCCCTTCTTTTCTTTGATGCAAAAAAGTTTCACACAAGACAGATACCGCGGTGGCCTTACTACAATCTTTACGACTTTTCGTTGAAACCAAACGACGAGACTGGGTTCTCATTAGTCAGGGTGCCGATGAACACATAGAGGCGTCAAAGATGAACGCGTGCCCGACGCAGGACAGTCATAAAATTGGGGATCGAAGTCGTTTTTCTCAGGATAGTTTTGTACAAAACGCAAAGGTGCCAATTGGGCGTGTGTCTGTTATATGTATTGTCTTAGTCAAAGACGCTGGACCGCCTAGGGTGGCGTATCCCTGAATGCTGAGGCGTTCGGTCGCGTGCATGTTGAAGTGGTGCTTTGACGCGTGTTTCCCGGTTTCTGTCTTTCCCACAGGAAAAGAAGACAGCCACATCCTTCCATTTGCGATACACCCGATCACCTAAAAGAACGAACCAACCACAAAGAGTTCAGTTTTGTGTATTCTTTTTTCGGAAACATAGAAAATGCCCTGAGAGATGACTTCAGTAAGTCAGTCCGAAGGGTGTACGCCTGCCTGCGCAATCCGTGAGCCGCCTGCCTGTGGGGCCATTTAAGTGTTGTTTTGAGAGGGAAATAATGGAACTGGCAAATCGCACTCTCAACGTGCACAGATACCTCGGAGCCTGGTGGTCCGGTCAGTCCATCCATTCCGTCAACCGCGACATTGCGCGTTTATCCTAATTATGTTTGACACCATTATTTGAATTGACTAGAACATGGTGTTAAATGGAGCTTAGCTGGTGTTTGTTTTGCTGCATTTCGAACCCCACGGCCTACTAGGTAACTGGCGATTGTTGCACCTCGGAACCGTGTGTTCTGAACTGCTTTGACCGAGACCCGACACCCGACCCGTCAGCATCAAACAATGCGGACATCTTTATGCCTCACCGGTAGACAATGCCCGTGAAGACTTTCCGGCTTTCTCGTACAACAAACTTCCGAACCCAAGCGCATCGACGTGAAAAGAGAAACTTCTTTCCATTCAAACTCCCTCCCGGCATCATCCATTCAATCTTCGGTCGGTGAGATGCGAGATTGCAGGACATAATGACAAAATATCAAATTTACGAATTTCTTTCACTCTTTTTGCTGGGAGGTCCTAGCTAGCGTTGAACTGCGCGACGTCTCCAGGTCCTCGATCTCGCGTGACGTTGACTTGACTTGTTGTTTTTAATACTACGAGCCGTCCATTTCCATTTTCGATAAAGTAGCTCCCACCTGTAGAAAAAAGCGGAGTGGTTCGTCGGTCTGAATTATCCTCAAGCCGCAAGCCTAGTAAGTGCTCCTGCTTCGACGGTTTTTGACTTCGGGCGTCGTGGATTTTCAGTGTGACCCTATTGTCCAGCGCACTTATTGCTGGACGCCTATCCTAACGGAGTCCAAAATTTTTGTCGATAGACTCCTTGTAGCTTGAGCTGCTTGCACTGATCACTCGCTGTTTTCAGTCGTTAGGACATTTTTACAAACATCCAGCATGCAGTTTTGTAGATTCTATTTGCATAAACTCTTCCTCATAATGTTTTTTTCCAATCCAACCTCCAACCCATCTTGTCTCACATCAGTTACATCAATAAAAACGCTTTTTTTCGGTTAGTGATGACCATCCATGGCATGAAAGTTTGTTCATTGCTCCCAGCGGGCCCGTTCTTCATCATGTTTAGTAAAGGCGTCGACAAGCCTCTGATTCCACACATCCCAGTCAGGTCCGAAAAACCACAAAGCTCATTGCCGAGAAGGATATTTTGATTTTCATTCCATTGCAATTGCGTATATCAGTATTTCGCTCCTTTGATCAACCGGTTTGTGGCGTTAACTTTAGCGTGTGCCTGCGCGATTCAGAGTGGCAGTTGAGCAGATAACCCTTTACAGCTTGTACCCTTTACGCGATGATTACCTGAAACGACTGCGTGCAATTGGATTCCAATCAAATTTCACCTTCGTTTCCCCCCTTCCGACACACAATTACCTATTTATCATTGGTGTCATTTCTTTTCTCGGTTTTTTCTTGCAAACTACGGTTTTTACAAATTAAAAAAAGAAATGCCCGACAACGGCAATGCTTTTCAAGTGGAGCATCATGACGTGCCCATTGAATGGTATCTACGAACCATGCCATGTTGTAAGTTTTTTTCTATTTTTATCGTTAGGCGGGTGGCGCATGTTACTCGAAGCAACGGTGCCTTTCTTTGAGGTTCGAAGATGCGTGCCATTGAAGTCATGTTTTCAATACGCCGTCTTGGGGCTGATAACTGTTACAAATTTTAAACTAAAAAGCTAAAAATAAGTTGTATTTCCGGCTATTAAGCTTAAGTACAGGAAATGTGGCCACTTTTATATTGCTTACGTTAGCAGTGTTTTTAATAGGTATTTAGTATCATATGTTTTTCCTTTCAGGGTCAACAACAACTGAATCTGGTCCTACGCAAAATATTTTAAACCTAAAAGAGCTTCTTCAAAGCTCTGATACCGACAAGATTGTCCTACCATCTGCTTTTATTGATGAATCCTATGAAGTATGTTCAATTGTGCCGTTGTCGTTGTTACAGCTGTTTAAACAATAAGTTCCAGGGCGACGATTCCCAAAAGGCGATTACATGCTCAAAACCACTCCTCCAACTTACTGATAAACCGAGTCTTCTCGAGAGTCTCGATGTGTCCGAGTACCTCGTCCTGCGCGCTAAAGACGCCCACTCGAAACCAACCGAGGTTAGTGCGCGATTCTCGGCTTTGTCCCTCTGTTCTTACAGCTCTTAATGCCCCGATGCGCCGTTTTGGCATTAGCGCCTCTCACTCTGGTCCCCATTGTTTACATCGCTCATAAAGTGGCAATCCTTTTATCCGCACTATTGACCCATAATGAATTAAACCCGCTATTGTACTAAATCCTACTCAAGACTGGTCATTCTGCCGCGGAATTGCTCCGTTCCAGCAGTCTGTCAGAGTTTTTCGCTTGTATTTTTCGGTTTTAATCAGTTTTTTGCCGATTTTATCGCATATTTCGCACACGGTGCTATTTTTGTTTTGTCTACTTTTAGTCAAAACAGATAGCCAGCTGTATTTTCATTTCGGATTGTGCAAACGGAACAATTTTGAAAAACTAGGCCACATGGGCTGATTCCTTGTCTTTGCTTATATTAGCATACATAATTTCTTCTTTTTATGCGGTCAAATGTGTAACATTGTAGGTGCGCGGCGGTCCAAAGGATGCCCTAATCGTGTATGCTACGCAACCGATCGGATCGCTACTTTATCAAGAGGCATTTTTAACCACTTATCGCGGGTTTGTCACTTCTGCTGAGCTGATACAGAAGCTCATTCAAAGGTGAGTGACGGGCTGACCATTGTTATCTATTCAGTGTGACAAACTTGTCTCGGTTTAAGGTACATCTTTATGAACAACAAGAAAGGCCGAAACGAGGTTCGAGCGGCTAGGCAAACATTTTCCGTCTTAGTACGCGTTGTTGACGAATTGGTTATGACCGAGTTAACGCGCGAACTAATCAACGTGGTCACTTCGTTTGCATACAGGCTAATTCGCGAGGGTAATTATGACTTTGCCCGATTACTTCGGTACGTGATTTCTTTCTCACTTTCTTTCTTTCTGTAAAGACCGTCATTAACCGTGAACTTTTCCTTTTCCTGCATATGAAATATAACCCCAATTAGTATCATTATCCTCATTATAGAAAACGCCTTATGGAACGGATTGACGAACGCGTACCATTGAAAAATCCTCCTCCTGACACTTCAAGCATGTCGTCCAGCGCATCATCCGTCTTCGTAAAGTAAGCCCTTTGACGCACCGCGCGGTCGTCATACTAATGGCAAACTAATAATTACAGAGTGACAACCTTATTCCAACATCAATCATCCCTTCTTGCCAAACAAATTACATACTTAGACTCAGAGCTGTTTCACAAAATTGAGGTTTGTAATACCATCTGATGAATGACCTTTCCAATTGACAAATGATTCTTTTTTTAGCCTGCGGAAATGCTATGGTGGGCTAAGGAACAGGATCCCAAAAAGAGTCCAAATGTGGTAACTTTCACACAGCATTTTAACAAGATCTCATACTGGGTTCGGACTTTGGTACTAGCAAGCAATGAACATCGTGAACGCGAAAAATACTACATGAAGTTCATCAAGGTCATGAAGGTATGAATAATTTACATTAACTCTGATCGATTTATGCATATTTACGGATCTCCTCTTCAGCAATTGCGCAAGTTGGGCAATTTGAGCTCCTACTTGGCCATCTTGTCCGCACTTGACTCTGGACCCGTGCGTCGCTTGGATTGGTCCAAGAGTCTTCGGGAGTCGCTGGAAGAGCACACAAGTATCATTGATTCCAAGATGTCATTCAAGAACTATCGGGCTGTTCTTGCCGAAACACAGCCGCCTTGTCTGCCATACATGTAAGTATCAAATAGAAAAAGAATTACAATTTGCATAATTGAAATTTTTAATTTTAAGTGGACTGATTCTTCAAGACTTGACTTTCGTCGATGTCGGAAACACGGATAACCTTGCTCCATCAATGTGCAACGGCAGGACCAACTTGTTGAATTATGGAAAACGGTGGCAGCAATTTGCTATTCTTGACAATGTTCGAAGGTTCAAGAGCTGGTAAGTGTCGTAATGAAGTTGAAGATTGCTGATGTTGACAATTAATGTTTCTAGGTCCTACAATATTCCTCGCGATGAAAAAGTCCAACGTCTCTTCAACGGTTTCAACGATTGTCTCGGCGAAGAAGAAACCTGGACCCGCTCCCTAGAAATTAAACCACGCAAACCGAGTTCTCATTCCTAATAAACTTCATAAATTTAATGAAATTCTCCAAAATAATTAAAACTATTCTCTCGACATTGCTACCCCGCGTGTACATGCCACTTCCCGGAATTTATTCCCCGGTGTTTCCTTTTTATTCCTTCGTATTTGCATAGAGCAATATAATCTTACTTTTATGTATACAGTAGCAATATCTTTTTATTTTACAAATTGTAAACCCCTCTAGAAAATGTGGGTCAATAAAGCATGATATACGTCAAAAAACACAGTTTGTCCTCCGAACCCTTACCCAAGGGAACACCGAAAAAATTGGAATAAATTTCTTTTGCGTAATCCAGTCAGCAGTACCAAAAACAACAGACAAAAAACAGATCCCCGATGCACATGGTTGCGACAAAGCCCCGCGTCATGTGTCAAGAGTCTTGGAAACTTTGACTTGCCATTGCTCTCAATAGACGAAAACAACCATTTCCGTTGCACTTGTTAAAATTGCGTTTTGCACGTTTTGCACGATCTGTTATCCCAAAATGTGTCTCGAGGGGATTGTCTGCTGATATGTATGTTATCCTCGTGGTTTGCATAAATCGAATCGTCGTCCAAATACGTAAGTACAAAAGCATGTTTATTTTTTACCACATGTCTAGTTGATCTTCATACGAATAGTCACGTATTGTAATCAAAACCAAGTATACTATTTGAGTCATTTACTGGGCAATCGTTAAACAACACCATTTCAAGTATGAAAACCTCCATTACAAAAGTATGAAGTCGGTTGGCAGTACACGGTACAAGTTCAGCCTGGATGTATGGCCTTCCAGGATGAGCGACGTTGTAGGCAACGAAAGACAATGAGTGCAAGAGAACTGGACCACCGTTTTAGAAAAGCATTGAATATATATCCAGAATCCGGAGAAAGATAAGGTAAAAACACATAAATGATAATATCTGCACAGTTTGCATGTGCATTTTCTTGTTTTTTCTCAACATTCACTGAGTATCCGTTTTACTGATGAATTTGGCTTATTAGGCGGCAATCTCGACCGGACTTCCGTTGATCAGTCTCGATTTGAGAATACCATCCTCAAGTATTTCGATGGTTTCATCCCCGTTATCTTCCGTTTTCTTGGTGGTAATCTTTTTACCGTCAATGACCTTGGTTGAGGTCGTGGTCTTCTTTGCATTTTTTCCGGGTTCGTTGTTCGAACTAAATCGAATCACAGAGGAAAATGCGCTGAAACAAAAGCTTCTGTAAGTTTGTCTTGTTTTGCACGTGCAAATTAAATTTTGCGCAGTCTATGATGTGTGAAAAAACTTACCAATCGTTCTCGTCTTTGTCAAATGGTGTATCAAAAGAATACGAAAAGATGTTGCGTGCAAAGCGCTGTCCTGCAAAATGAGGTCGTCCAGGATTAGCTGTTGCGAAACAGGTTTAACACGGGTCGTCAAAACCCCCAGTCAAAACTTACGTCTTGGCAACGGTGAATCGTCATCGTCACAAAACGGTGAGAAAGACGTCCTAAAGTCTTCGTTTGAATAGTCCTGAAATAGGAATCACTACAATGAGTCATTTATGACGGTTTTCGTGAGCAACAATCACCTTGAACGGGTCTCCGAAGAACTCGCGGAAGACATCGAAGGGCGATCTGAAGCTGTGATTCGCGAAGAAGGGTGATTGTGGTGTACTGTTGTTACTCGTAGGCCGGCGTCGATTTTGCCGTAGAGCTATCCGGTTGTCGTACTCGGCTCTTCGTTTCGCTGCAAAGAACATGCTTGCACGTAAGAGTAATAAATCAAGCGGAAAGATGTGGCGTTCTTGCGTTTGTGTAAAGTCATTAAGCCATGCTATGCCACCGCTGTTAAGTCTTTAGTCTATGACTACGCGGCTGGCTGTGGCATTGTTTCCGTGTTACCTCGGATGATTTTTCTGTTCTTTGCCTCGAGCAATGACGCGTTCAGTTGTAAAAAAGACAACCAAGAACATCGCAAACATCGCTCAAATCCAATGTTCGAAAATGATACGAAAAATGTATGTATCTCTTTCGAACATATTTTTCAGTGCTTTTTCGCGCACGATGAATCTAATTTAATTGTTCTCAAAAAAGTCCCTCGCGACCGACGGATCAGGGAGTGTCAACCCGAAAAGATGGAACACAAAAGTGAACATTCAATGAAAAACTATAAAAAAACGACGTTCTGTCTAGAGTACAACAAACAATGCATGGGTCACCACACCTCGTCGAACACCTCGAAATGTTGCGATTAAGATAACTTACAATCTGATAGAATCTCGTAGGCCTGTGCAATTTGCTTGAACTTTTGTTCGGCTTTTTCTTTGTCTGTGGGGTTTTTGTCAGGGTGCCATTTCAGGGCCAGTTTGCGGTATCTGAAAAAAAGAAACAATATGATTAATGCGTTGAGTTGGTTTTTTTCCCCGGAAAAGCAGACAGTGTCGTTGTTTCGCCAAAAATAAATAAGTTTGGCATCAAAGGAGTGACTGATTCTACCTACGTGCGTAGTGCAGGGCTAGGGAAACGTCTGATACGTGAGAGTTAAACGTATTTTAATTAAAAAAGTGAAGGTGAAGGTGAAGCTTATAAGACCAGATCGTCTAGCTAATCAGTAGCGGGCATTATTTCACAGCGGAAGTGTGTTTGAGGAAAAGCTTGTGCTTTGTTCCAATTAGCGACAAGGTCACGGTCGACATTTTCAACCCCAGAGAACGCGAAACTAGTCGGATAATCTTTTCGAGGGTACACAGGCCCAGACGGAAAGGTTATGTTGCCCTCGACGGAGTTAACGGGTCGCTGCTACCAGAGCTTGTGCAATTGAAAATGCAAATCCATCGAAAGGACGTTCCGGCGAGGAAAGTACGTCAATTGTTCGGGCTATTGTTAGCTAATAAATTCCAATGCGCGACTTTTGCCTTCCGCTGCCTTTGTGAAAAAGTGCAAGAGTGTTCTAAATTTAAATTTGACTTACGCTTTCTTTATCTCGACATCTTCAGCAACTTTGTCAACTCCAAGTACGGTGTACAAGCATTCATTTGGCAGCGCTCTGGGAGTCATCCCGAAGTACTGAAAATATTAGTGAAATGAATGAATTTAACAGTTTAAAAACGCTTTTAAACGCCACACGATAAGGCGCCAAATTTGCGAACACAAAGAAGGCCGCATCGATCATCGGAAATGACGAGTGACCGATGGCCGCGGAAGTAGCGGGAGTTTGAACGACACAAAACGTACGAACAGCCGGCATTTAAAGCCTGGTTACAAAGGGAATTCTGGGCAGGAGGAGGACACTAGGTGACAGCTGGCAACACAGCTTGTACCCATCCAGGAATGGCTATGAGTCAAGTCAAAGACAGGAGCGCCTTCAGGGCTTCAGATTGACGCGCCTTGCTACAGCACTTTCTTTTTTATTGCATAGCAAGTGTTCAAACGAGATATGTGTTAGCTAGGGGCGGGATAAACTAACCGCGAAAGGCACACCCCTCCCGTTCTTCCAGACAATGGTAAACCCGGCAAGGAATGATGCTCACAACCGTGATCAGTTGCTTGCTACATGTTACATGTTGTCCTTCAAAGGGGAGGGCGGAAAAAAACTGCAATTCAAAGAGCCTTGTTCATGTATGGAACGTACATATTACCAATCGTACATTACATTGGCCGCCCGCGAAACGTCCGAAAATGGGGATGCCTGGCGGCAAGTCTGTAACATCAGACTGGACACCAGCCACGAAGGAAAAAACTGAGTAATCGAACACGCAGGTTACTCGGGAGGTACCGAATGTAAGGTAGGATGGCTCCTGTCCGTGGTCGGTGTCTTCACAATATGGATGGTTTCAACTTTTATGCCGACTCTTACAGTAAAGGACCAAATGAGACAAATCAGTTGTTTTGGTCGGTCTTTCTTGCACAGTAACAACAGACCGATGAAACAGCCTGGCCTTTTTTGTACGTTTTGCTCTATATAAAAGAAATTGCAAGACTTACAACTATACGAAAAATCCACTTGTTACGCCCGTTTTTAAAAATAGCGTTGAATTAATCAAATTAGTCTTACCAAAACTCTGTTCATTGAAACGATGAAAACTAAAAAATATCAAAAAAATAATGACGCCACTACTGTAAAGAGTAGTCGAAACAGTTAAAACGACTGCCAGATGAGACAGTGGAGCGGCGGTTAAACAATAATGTCATACGACGCCCTAGGAACATCTTGCACTTTCACTGACTGAAGTCATTGGCAAAAGCGATCTGATATTAATGGCGTGAATGAAGGCGCTAAGGCCACTAAATAAAACCACAAAGACGTAACGAAAACGGTTGATATTTGGAAGGAGGTGGGTAAATAGAGACTTTTGGTGGCGGCTTCTCCTTTGACGCCACCCTTCTAGACTGACGTCGCGCAAGCAACTTTGGGAACTTCGAAAAAGTACGTTTGATAGTATGGCTTCGAGCATTTTTTGTACGAACAACGATTTATTTCAGAGTAGCCACAGGTTCAATTTGACGGTGGGTGTCCATATGTGCCTGGCTGACGGACGGACTGGAAAGCGTGAGCGAGGGTAGGGTCAAGTGGCGACTATACTGGTAGATGAAACGATCACGCTTCGCAGCAAAGTGAATGGTCAGCTGGTGCGAAAAAAATAGGCGGAGTGTACGAAAAACCCTGTAGCGTTCGAAACAGCTCGCATATATACAAACTAAAAAGATTGGTTTGTGAAAAAACGGAAACGCGGCTGAAGCTGGAAGTGACCTTCTGACGTTTTTTGATATCTCGCAGCGTGCCAAAAAATGACCGCTCGTAGTAGTGGCTGCCTTTTTTGTGATGTGACGCTTGGCTTCAAGAAGCAAAATAAAACAGTTGAATGTGCACATCTACGAAGTCTGAGCTCTCAGCTTTGCTTGACGATTTGCAGTGTCCAAAAAGTTTGAAGAGAAGAAGACACAGAGGCATGTCTTGGCTTGCGAGAGGCGTAGACGGCTAACGACAGCTGGAGGAGCCCCAACTAAAAGGACCACTCGTCACCACCGGCTATATCAAGCAGTGCTTGAGGCTTGGACTTGGGCAGGCGTTGCCGGCTGTTTGCCATTGTTGCAACGCGTGTGAACGAGCGGCTTCCGTAGTCTAACTGCAGCCGCATGCAAACGTCGAACTCACGGACTCGCATCGGAGTGCGACTATCCCCGTCTCGCAAGTACACGACATATGCTATCGTTGATGTGAAGCAGCACAACCGGAGGCGTTTGGATGGAGATGAAAATTTGTTGGATCAACAGGAATCGGTCGAAATAAATAATGTCAACACAACAATGGTCAAACATGAGTGGACTCACTGGTCTTCATGTGCGGAGATGCTTCGTTTACAGATGCGCGAAACATGACAACGATAAAAAGTAAACAGAGATTTACCACCGTTGCTGAGGTTCCGGTGTCGTCGATAGTATTCAATCGCAAACACATCGCATTTTTCTACAGTATTACATTTCAGAAGCAAATGAAATACTCGAAATACCAAGCTACAAACACAATCATGCCATGTACTATGAAAAAATGACGAGTAAAGACGGCGAAATCGGAAGAACATGACATGACATAACATAAGTCATACGTTTCAGTCTCGAGGGCCCAGTAAAGTCACGATTCTCAATAAAAGACAAGAAAATAATGGTCTTAGAACCTATCTGACGTTGAAAGATGATAAAACAACGACATAAAACACAGATTTAACAAACAACAAAAAGTAAATAGCCCAATACTTGAAAATGAAAATGAGGAGTACGAATACCCGCACTTGCCTGAATGGTTGTAACAAGACAAGAAGTCGACAGACTGTGACTTTTGATGTGTTTCTCCATTGCCGGAAGCAAACGACCATTCTCCTGTTCATGGGGGTAGAAGTAGGCTTCCGACCGGTCGGTCGACAATGAGGAGCGAAAGTGAGGAGAAAGGAAAACGTACTAGACCCCCAATCCACGTTCCTGGAGAAGCACCTCCGACAATATCCAGTGGACTTAATTCTCTAAACTGTGGACACGACAAGTTTCTTTCTCGGACCAGTAGAGCGTGTAAACGAGAGAAACGAATATGTTAGACAAATGGCCAAATACACAATTACTTGGAGGAGCGTGAGAACCCCTTTGGGGACAGCGCTCACGTCAGTTTTACCGAAAAGTCGAAGAAACCTTGAGGCGGCGTTCGAGTAGGAGCTGATTACATCTAAGGTCGTTCGCAATCACGTAAAAACAAATGAGATGAGGGGTTCTATGGGTTAAAAAATGGTGGTTTTAGAAGAATCAATCTATCTATCCGGTGGAAGTGACTGCTACTGCTATTCCCCCGCAAAATGTTCGTCAACGCCCGATCACTAAGTACGCACATAAGGGATTCCGTAAAAAACTGGTCGTATAAACTGCTCCCTTGGGGCTTGACGTGACTGATTTAACCCTGGCTTCAAAAAATATCATTATGATAGAAAGTTGGGTAGGGTAGACACAACATTCAAGTGTTCGGGTTTTGTTTTTTGAACGCAGAATGACGATGGTGGACATTCAAGATTAAAATTCCATCTGGTTGGAGTAGGATGCGTGGCCATGGAGTGAAATCGGAAATTTAATGCTTGCAAAAGTGAAAATACCGCGAATAAGTAGCATACTTTTACCATTTGGCCCCGTAATCGCGGGCTAATTTTAACTTTTTGTACACTTAGTTGTTCAACAATAAGCTACGTATAAAAATAGTCAAGTGGACCCCGCCAAAAACGACACCAAGTAGAACAAAAAAGGAGATCAATGTATTCAAACACCTGAGAGGGAGCGGTCAACCGCAGAGTGCGCGAAACACGCCAGTAGCCAGTGGTCAGTCAAAGTCCTGAATGAATGAATCAAAGAGATGAAGGCGACTCGGCTCGGCTCGCACTTCATGGACCCACCAAGCTGACTGAGTTTCAACACTGAGACACCCACCTAAGGAGTCGGGGGAGATCGTAGAAAGCAAAATGAGACTAAAAAAGTTACGAATCCCCGGCGACGAACAATAGCCGCAAGGCCTAAGACTGTGACGTACAGGGAGCGAGGTCTTCAGACACATTAATTCCAAACATGGGACAAAGTGAGATTGAAAGCTCTTGATCTGTCTTAACGACCTCCGGGCAGCAGATGCATGGAGGGAGTGAAAGTGCTTGAATGACTGGCCCTCCTTTCGAACGCCCACGCCCACGAACATCATTCAAAGTGATAAGCAATGAAGAGTGAAGCTAGCAAATAAATTTGCTACCAATAAAAAAACTTGATTTCATTGCGAGCGAAAGTGGCAGGAGTACTGGAACGTTAGTGGTCCATAAATGGAGTGCGAAGACGATGAACGGAAAATAATGTCTTAAGGTTTTGAAGTGAAAGGGTTGGACGCCGCTTCACTTGCGGTAATTTAGTTCGGAAACGGTTGACCATGATCAGAAGGGCCCTTCAAGCAAGGACGGTCATTGAGAAATCTCTCATGAAGCTAATAACATGACGAGTTAAGCACCTGCGAACCAGAGTGAGAAACCTTTTGTCCGAAACTGAACCACATGGCTGGTTGCGCGAATCCATACAGTCGGATCATCGGCACCAACTAACCAAAAGTACCGGGTTGGAGTCATATTTGCATCCGCGCTGAAGACAGCTTACCGAAGCCAGCAGGGGGTAGATCGACAGGCCCCATCCATCCTGTCCGCATGGATCGGCCTCCCAGAACCAGAGACTCCTTACTGATGGCGATGATTATACATACCCCCAAACCCGATGGTGCGCAGTCTGTCATTTTGGTGGTAGTCGCCATCCATCGTCATCGGAGCGTCCGTCGTCCACTTAATCCTTGTGTTTTATTACAAAGTTGAGGTGAATTCGGTGACTGAATCAGCAGCGAGGTAAAAATGAGGGCAAACAGAAGCTGGCAAGAGCCTTGACTTCTTCGTATACCTAGTCGACATAATTGGCGGAAATAAAATTTTGTGTAACTCCTTCCTTCTGTTCGCCATCTGACGTTAATGTCCTTCAATTAGTTAGAATGGTCAGTCAGATTTTCGGCCTCGGGCGGGTTGCGTCACACGTCTTTGCCGCAAAATTCAAGCTTTGTCGCAAATGCAGATGCTCTTTGATGCATGCTGACAAAAACAATTATTCAACAAAACCACAATTTCAAAATACAAATCTTCAAATCTATTTTGATGCACTATTACCCTCTCTGTTTTTTAACATTCGGCAACAACATAATCGAATTCACACTTGTACGTACTAATAGCCTTAAGCGGCCACACTTATGCTATTTTCGATTTCATTTTTCCGTGTGATTTGTTTTTTATCCATGTGTATGATTTGCTATTGACATAACAAGGTTCCAAATAAACATGTAACGGCAACCAAAAACCAGGCTGATACCATACCAATACCAGGAAAACCGCAAAGAAGCATTTATCTTAATCGGTCAATTGCAATTTGTTTGCACATCGTATAGTAGCGTTTTCCATGTTGGTTACAAATAAGAACCGCAAATAAAACTTTTTTGAGGTTAACCTGTTACCTCGAAGAAGCACAGGAAAAGACCAAAAACTCGATCTTTAGTGTCATTCGAGACGAGTTTTTAGACCATCCCGGCTGGATGTGAGCTTTTCAACCGCTTTTCATCCATCATAAACTACAATTTTAAAAGCCAGCGGCTAACAGGACCATGTTACATGCAAACAATTAAAAAACCATATTCAATGGCATTGCCGCCGGCGGCGATGGCGGAGGGCAGTCAATGTGTGTCGACGTCGTGACGTGAGGAGAAAGACACGTTCGTGTCGTTGTCCTTTTCAAATTGAACTAGGTTCGTCTCATCAGGATAGAGAAAACTAAGAAAAAAAGTTTCAAACTTCCCAACCCCTATACCCCCGCCAATGTGCTTTTGGTAAGGCCATGGGATCCGGCCAAAACCGCCAAATCCACTCGCCGAACCCCCAAAATCGCACGTTGAACACGTGAAAAACGTGAAAGTGTGAAAAACCGTCATTTCAACTTTTCAAGCCAGCAATTTTTTAGAAAGGCATTCGATACAGAATTTCATGCCGAGTTCAGCGCCCCATACTTTGTCAACAAGAAAGTTGATAGTTTTCGAGAGTTTGCATGTCAAAGTCTGATAACGCGCTTTCGATCAATTGAGACAAATTATCGTTATCAACCAATGGGCCAAATGATGCCAATTTGCAAGAGGAATTAGCCACTATGCTGAACCTTCCCCGTTAAGTCTCGGATTTTTGAATTTCGGCTTTGATCAATAGTTAGCATGCGGGAAAAGTGACAGGACGCACTTTTCTCAAGAAATTTGAAATCCGTTTGGCGGGGCATGCCTTTCCCGGGTAGCTAGCATCTTCCCACGTGGGGACCATAAACTAGACCCAAAAAGATTAACTTTTATGTCGGCGATTCAGGATTACTCAAAAACTACGCCCGTGGCATCGATTTCAAGTAAGCTGAGTTTCCTCATGCTTTTAACGGCGCGTCCCCGTTTCGTGTGGGGTGTGTGCGAATGGCTTTTGAGCACAAATGCGTTATGTCAATGGGGCATTTTTGTAAGCGGCATCCGCCTTCAGAATCCCGGTCGTCGTGAAGTCGGATCAAAAGTGATGAGTCGTCTGTCCCAGACTCCTCCGCGCGCGTCGCATCATACCCGCTTGCCGTGCGCGAACTGTCAATGGTGGCATGGCCGAGTGGAGAAGGCGCTGTAGTACCACTCCCGAGGTCTCGGGTTCGGATCCCCTAAGGGTGATAAGTGTTTACCCATATTTAGTAATAACGAAAATGCTAATAACGTGACTCTCGAAGCGTGATTAAGCTAATTAGATTGATCCGTAAACGAAAATTGCAAAAATCTTCAAATAATAGCTACGAAAGTTTATAAAAAAGGTTTATGACTAAAATTTTACGCTGATTACGATTTTTACTATTATAACACAAAATTTTTGTTTTTTGTTTCATCAAAGGCGCCCCGTGACAGCTATCGAATCGTCCCGTAGCCGCCACAGGGACGTCCCGTAGCTTCAGATAAAGGCCCCGTGACCGGTTATAGGTGCACTTTGACCAGCGGCCTTTAGGCCGCTTTACTCAAAAACTAAACGAATAAATTTATCGGAGACGTTGGCTGGGTTGAACGGGATGGAATAGACAGCGGGCCTGCATTACACCATGTGACGAGAGTGAGGTCGTCGGGTTCGACCAGCGCGTGAACTTGGATAACGCGATTTTAAAAGTCTGCCTTGTGTCGTCGTTCATCATGTTTTTTTATTATTGAGCTATTATATCGTGAAGGGCTTCAGACCAACAGGCACCCAGCTGTCATTTATCGATCTTATGTAGTTGTGGAATGGGTCGTAGTAAACAATGGAATTTATTGACGTCTTTCTCACTTTGGTGTGTTCACTTTCTTTGCGCACTTTTATGCAAATTTTGGCGCTACGGACAAGCCGCCAACTAAACATGTCTGGCTGGTAGCCGGGAGACGAGTCAACTTTGTGCTTTATATTCCAGGTGTATCCATGCATTCGACGTGTCTTCGCCCGCTCCTCAACATTTTTTGGTCCTGTCGACTGCTTCGTGTCCACTGTTTGCTCTGGTGGTCGTCCTTGATTGAGCGCTAGCTACTTTTTTCGACTTTTTTCAATCGATGCTTCGTGGATATATCTTTCTCGCGTATTCCGGCTTGAAATCCTTTCCAAACCAACCTTTCAGGCACATGTCTATTACCTACGGCGGTCTCCTGGTGATTTTCCTCCAAATATGTCAATCTCAAGCCTCATCCATATCCGCAGATTCCAGTCTGCTGTTAGCTCCACGCCCGGACTTTGGCGATGAGGTCACGACTGTGGGCACTTACACGGAAGTCTTTTGCAATCATACCCATCCGGCCTACTGCACGACAACGCTTTCATCCGATAATAAGAATCATACCATCGCCAGGGCCGTGCCACTGACCAATGCAGCGTTTCTCTGTCCCGCACTCGACAACCAAACTGATCCCGCGGCTTCGATTTCGTGGTTTTATATGGAACCGACTACAACCAATCTAATCGGAACATATACAGTCGCGACCAAAAGCGCTAATACAACTTGGACCGCTGACGGCAGTTACACGGTTCTCACTGATGGTGGATTGCTGCTGACTAATGTGCATCGACAGCTTGTCGAGAGGTGGGTTTTGTCCTTGATTGTTTGCTATTCAGCTTTGTGAATTGAATTTATATATATTTTTTGCAGATACGTTTGTATTATTCATCCTGCTGATGAGGAGCTTGAAGACGACCCCACATTGCATCCCGACAATTATGTCCTGTTTCGATTGGACTATTCTTCGTGGTATTCTCATACAATCTTCAATTCCGTCTTCTATGGGGCTATTGTCACTTCGATGACCCTCTGTGGTGTCACTTTTCTGATTAATTTGTTATGGATTGTGGTGCAACGTGGAGGGTTGTGGTTTATTCGTCGTCATGGTAATAATTTTTATATATATTTTTCTTTTTAAAAGCAAACTTCCAGAACGAGAAAGCCGCGTCCACGCCATGATGCAAGCTGTCGAACTGTATCGCCAGAGACAGATTCAGAATCTCCAGGAGACATATGCCCGTAATGCTAACATGGTGCGCGAACACTACCATCAACAAGTCGAACAGATTCGAGAAGCGTACACTACTCAGATTACGAAGTTGAGGGATTATCGGCAAGCTCGGATGGATAATGTTACCTCACACTTGGAGAATGTTCGAGACCATTATAACTTACAAGTGAGTTTTTCCTTTTTTTGGATTTAAATTTTAGTTTAACTTGAAATTCCAGCTGACTCGCATGCGTGAATACGGTAGCCGTCACGCCGATCAACTCATGGAGAACTATGAACGTCAGCTCAACCGAGTGCGAACATTCTCCCTGCAACAACGCCTCAAGATGATCCGCCAATACAACCTGAAACAACGTCATGTCAATCGTCTGTTCCCCAATTCCAACACAGCTGCTCAATCTGAACCTGAGGTTTGTTTCCTCGTTGATTTTGCGTCGTGATAGATCAAAGGGGTCAACTTGTCAACTTTTCAGGGACCCGATTTCAACGTTATCCTCGATGAAACTTTCCTCTCCGAAACTGAACCCCGCCTAAAACGTTCAGTTTCAACTCTATCTCTGCCGGAATTCACCCTCGTCGATGGTCAGGAACAGCCCATACTGCGCGAAGTCGATCGCGATCGTCTTCGGCTGAAGAATGCGCCCCATTCCGTCGCAAGGATGGATTCCCCGGGGTTTCCGCCAAGGGTGGAACAACAACCCCCAAAGCCAACCACACCGCTGATGCCACTATCAAGCATTGAGGAAGCACCCCCAATTGAACCCGTCACAAATGTCATGAGGGCAGCGGCCGAAATGCAGCCTCTATTGGAGCGTAACGGTGAACATAGCAGCGGGGAAGACACTGAAAAGTGAATGTGAGCGTCTTACGGATTAATTCAATCGATCTTACTTACGGTTTTACTTTGTTAATTTCTTGTCTTGCTGGTCTACACTCTACTGAAGTGCGAGTTTGTTCGAACTTAGTTTTTTCAGCTAATTGCGAACTTTAAGCTAGTTTTTGTGTTTTGACAAATATCTAGTAGTGCCATTGTGTTTTAATGTAAATACTTATGTTGTACGTGCATAAAGTAATTTATTTTTAAAAAGTACAAATAGTTAGCATTGTTAATTTTGACAAAATATTTAAGTTTTGTATCCCGTTATATTTCGGAAGAACGCATTTTAGAAGTGGATATCTTCAAAATGTTCCTCGTTGTCGATGATGTCCGGAAATCCATTTCCATTCCCATTCAGCTTTGTTGTTTCAATGTCGTTGCTTACGATAGCGGCTTCACGTGAGAACTCGAGAAACACTTGTTCCAGCGTTGTTTGGGAGAGGGAGTAATCCTTGATGTCATACTCAGTGCACATGTTTTCGAGTTTGTTGAAAAGGGATGACCATGTTTGGCCCTCGCGACGCTTCAGTTCGAAGTTTAATTGACCCACATGCTCTTCCTAAAATAGTGTCAGTGTCAGCTGTTTTTTTGGGGACATCAAAGCTTACTTTCAACAGAGAATCAGGGAAACGATGCATAATTTCGTTTTTGACATTGGTTGTGTCGCCTTCGCCGACTCTCATCAGCAAAGTGTATCCAGCACCGTATTTACTCTTGATGTGTTGCGCAGATCCAAAGCACTTCAATTTGCCGTATACCATGATAGTCAGACTGGTGCAGAGGGCTTCACATTCTTCCATACTGTGGGATGTGAGAACCAAAGCGGTACCGATTTCACGGACTTTAGCCAAAATGTCCCAGATGACCCTCCTAGCTTTCGGATCCACACCAGTTGTCGGTTCATCGAGCAATAAAACCTTCGGTAATCCAACCAAAGCAACACCCAGACTCAAACGACGCTTATTACCGCCCGAATATGTCTTAATCTGTCGCTTAGCATAGACACCAATGCCAATAGCATCAACGATGGAATTCACAATGCCAGGAATGTCACTCTCCGGAATGCCACGAATACGTGCAAACATGTAAAGTGTTTCCTCGCCGCTCATTTCTTTGATGATTGCATCATATTGGGGACAGTAACCAATATTTTCACCAGCGAGTTGCCATTCCGTCGTAACATTATGACCCGCAATGAAAGCGCTGCCTTCGGAAATGTCATTTTCGCCAGTCAACATCTGGAAGGTCGTTGTTTTACCGGCGCCGTTGACTCCGAGGAGGCCAAAGCACTCGTTCTCGTCAACGTGGAATGTGATGCCCTTCACAGCATTGAAGTCGCCGTACCACTTTTTGAGGCCTTGTACCAGGACGGATGTTTTCGATGGAGAAAGTTTGCCAGCGTCGACCTTTTCGCGGCGGACATCAGAATCTTCGACTTCGATGTTGTCAACAACAAACCCCTGCAAAATTTAATTGAAATTTTAAATTAATTTTGTCAAAACATACGAGATTGTTAAATCCACTGGATTTGTTTTCGAAGAAATAGATCTTCAACTTTGACCACCAGTTCTTTTCGATGCCAATGGTCAAAGCCCAGAACAAAAAGCCTTCCAAAACAAGGAAAATGATGCCGAAACCGATTCCCTTTTTAGTATAAGTTCCGAGAATGTTGTCAGTGAATACACGGCCTAAAAAGTCAGTTTAGAAAGCGCAAAAACAATATATAATGCTTACTGTCAGCAGATCCACAGCACTGCGGCGCCGTGTTAGCAAGTTCCGGACTCAGAGAACAGTCCACAGCAGAACAAGCCTGTCGTCCGAATTCATTTTCGTAAATCTTTTTGAAGTCATTGGCCAAGTTGTATGTCGGGAAGATCAATGATAGACAGACTTCAACGATATAAGCCACATCTTCACTCGAAGTTTGACTAATAATTGGCACAGCAATTGAACCGATCATGCCTGTGATAATGTTGTACATCACAATCATGGTGTATCCCTTCGGAGCCGCATCGAAAACGAATGAAAATGCATAAACAAATGGAATGGCAGTCCATCCGAAGAGCAGCATAACGACGATCAATTCACCAATTGTCGAGCCTTCATTGATAAATTCGTGGATCGAGAAGATTTTGAACACTACCAACACCAATGCCACTGGAACAATGTAGAACAGACCATCCCATACTGCAGTAGTGAGCCAATACAACCAAGGCTGAACACCGGCCATCATCTGCATGTGCTTGGACTTCTTCTTGCGTTCACGAATGACAAAACTCGAGTATCCGGAAACGACCATAGACATGCAAACAATGATGGCATAGCCGATGACAAAGGATGAACCATTGCTGCTGTCTTTGTTTTTCAAAGTATCGGAGTTGTACGGTGGCAATGGGTGATTGTAGACTGTCAAGTTGATTTCACGGCCAGTCATTTGGCGAAGAATAACATTGTCAAGAAGCGCAAGACCAATGCCAGGAGTGTGAAGCCCGAAGTTGTTAAACAAGAAGGTTTTGACGTCGAAAGGATTCAGCGTGTATTGCGAGAATGCTACTGGATTGTGCAGACCAAAGTTGCGGACACCCTTGCTTTTAGTTTGTTCGACGATCGTTTTGGTTAGCTCAAATTCATCAGATACTGGAGTGAAGCTAGTATCGGATTCTTGTTGCAGAACTACTTTTTGAATTAAGCTAAAATTTGTTGGTTCAAGAATGCCAATGTTTTTGTTTAACTTACTTCGAAAAACTTTGTCCAACAGCGTTATCAATGAAAATGTTAGCAGCCTCCTTTTTAGCAAAGTCAGTCAAATCAAGCTTGAGCGGATCCTGTTCTTTCGGGCCAGGAATCTGTTTCGATGCCCATACAAGCAAGGCCAAATACAAAACTGGTAGGAACAGCTGCGGGATGAATTGTGTCCATTTCCGAAGGAAGTAAATACCGCGTTTGATGAACATAGCCTTGATTTGCTGAATGTAGTACGCACTCCCTGTGAGTTTTGTCGTAGCTCGGGCTCCAGATAGCTTTTGCAATTCTCGGTTGTGATCACCATAATCCATAGCTTCTTCACCACCTTCAGCTAGACGTTGTCTCTCATTTGCGATTTCATTGACCTTCAAGAATACTTCTTCCATTGTGGTAATCGAAACACCGAAAGAGCCAATATCGAGCCGATCTTGTGCGTCTTCCAATGCTTTGAACATTTCCGGGAAAACACTGCGATCAGAGTTTGGCAGAAGAAGGAGTGCTTCTGAACCGACGGCACTGTGCATTTCAGCGGTTGGGCTGTATTCTTGCAACAAAGCCAAAGTGTTGTCGTAATGATGTTGCTGAACAACCGTGCCATGCTTGTACACAACCGTCAAATGGTAACCAGCGCCATACAAATTCTTTAAAAACATGTTTGAACCAGAGCACTGAAGTTGGCCGTGAGCCATGATAGCAATGCGATCACCGAGCAAGTCAGCTTCTTCCATGTAATGGGTGGTCAGAAGCATTGTACGTTTAGCTTTTTCTTGTTGCAACAAAGTCCAAGTTTCGTGCCGAGCTCCGGGATCCATGCCAGATGTCGGTTCATCCATCATAACCACTTCAGAGCCACCGATCAATGCGATTGCGAGGGAAAGTTTGCGTTTCTGACCACCAGATAGACCTGCGGCAAAGTAATCAGCCTTGAAGTCAATCTTTAGTCGTTCAAGGATGTTCAAAGCTTCATCGGGGTACCATTCACGACCCTTCAATTTGCAGAAAAATTCCAAATGTTCCATAACTGTCAAAGTATCGAACAAAATGTTATATTGCGGGCAAAGACCCAACTTCTTCCTAATCTGCGGCAATGCGTTTCGAATGTCATAGCTATCAACATAAGCCGTTCCCGATGATGGCGGAATGACACCAGTAAGCATGGAGAAGGTTGTACTTTTACCGGCACCGTTATGACCGAGCAATGCTGTTAACTGGCCATGATACATTTTGAGATTCAGCTCGGCGACGGCCTTCTTTTCCGATTCTTTGCCAAATTTGCAATCAAAAAGTTTTTTCGCAAAACTTGTACCGTACGTCTTGCACAAATTACTAATGTTGATCATTGGCGTAAGTGGAGGTTCATCTTCAATACTTTCCCGTGCGACGGTGTCACGCCGTTCGTGTTTCTGACCTTCTTCGCTGATTTTCTTTGATCGTGAATTGGGGAACCAGTATGATGGCTACAAAGGACTGTTTCATAGATATTTTTGAATAAATCAACTCACCAAAAGGAAGAAATAGAACTTCTGGGGCACACCCTCACCTCCAGGGTTCACCGCTTCCACATACCAAGTAATAACGGCAAATATGATTGTGTCAACAATCATCATGATGAAGATATGTAGCATGGTAAGTGAGTCATCGGGCGATGGCGGTGACGCAATATCACCCCAATGAATTCCATCAGCTGAAATATTTGCACGTTAACAATGACTGCAAAAGGACGTCAAGACACACCTTGAGTTTCGTGTTGAGCCAGGACGTTGATACCCAAACTTAAGGCAACCGTGGGGTTGATCGAGTTAAGCATGCGAACACCAAGGCCATACGGGGATTGAGTGTCAAGCTGCTGGAAGTAAGTGTACCAGAAGTACAAAATCATCCATCCGACGACAGCGACAAGTGTACCGGCTGTGCCAGACTGGAGGAATGTTGAAACCATGAAGGAGAAGTAGACAGCGTTGACGGCATAGAGGGCATACAAGATAAAGGCAATAGATGGATCAGACTTTTCAGTGACAAAATACATCAAAATCGACAAAATAATGACAGTCACTAACAACTTGATGTAGTTTACAATGAAATATGCAAGCCAGTGAATCCATTGAGACAGACCCATGACTTTCATGTATTCCTTGAGGCGATTTTCTTTCTCGACGACGATTTGCCGAACAATGTAAATCACACTAGTCATCAGTGAAAACACCAACACTGTCGGCAAGAAGAAAGCTCCGACTTCGATGATTTTAGATTTGTATGCCGGGAAGGGGAATCGTCGAGCCTGTGTAAGAGTACCATCAGTCAAAATGTTGTACGTGTAATCAGGTTCGTGGTTCAAAAAGTGACCAATGGAGGCGTCAATGGCACGTTGGAAAGTAAGGAAGCCTTCTTCCCAGTAACCAGGTTCACCGCCATCAATGTCTTCTTTGTTGATAGGTCCGGAAAACACAATGACGGAAAAGCGTTGTTTTGTAGCCCATGGCTGGTATCCTTGGCCAGTTTCCTTTGACCTTCTTTTTGTGTTGGTCAATCTAATGGAATAGGAAATGTCACTGATGTCATCAACGTTTTTGGCATTTGCAAAATCGTCGTTGAAAATGACACCGCCTAAAATATTTAAGGTTAGATTTGGCATCGGTACTTGCTAGTCTTACCAATGAGTCGATTGTTACACTGATCGGTGAACTCTGTTTCGGCATACTTCAACAATTCAGCTTCGGAATCAAAACCAGTAACTGTGCAATTCGTTGAAATTGTTACATTTGGTAGTCTGCTCAAACCCGGAAGAATTGTCAGCGGGGCAACGACATCATCAATGACAAAACGTTTCTAAAAATGATATTTTATTTCCGTTTGCATTTAACAGATCGATTTTAATTACCCTCAACATCTCCATGACTTTAATGGTATTATCCGTCTTTGGTGCAAACATAAATTCACTTGTAACTAGAGTGTGCGTTGGACTAATAAATTCCACATGCAAAAAATTGCATTTTCCGACCCTCTGTGTAAGCAGAACCGTCGGATCTAAGATCATTCCCTGAACGCAAAAGAACCATGATAAGAATACCGGACTTCGGACTAAAGCAAGAAACTAACGTTGAAGTTTTCTGCATTCATACTTGCCGGAATCACAAAGTCAAAACCGGAACCCGTTATTGGCCAAGGCGTGTAATCTTCTTCTCCATAACTTTTTTCAAACGTATGCCGTAACTAAAAAAAACTAATGAAAAAGTTTTGGGTTTTTTGTGAGTTAACTTACACCAATCATAGCACCAAAACTGACAACAATGAGAATCAAAGGAAGGATAAATTCTAAAGCTGTAAACCATGGTGATCGAATTTGAGTTAAATAATTCTTCCACAATAGTAGCCGAAGTTGGGTGAGTGTACCCATGATTGTCGTTACCAGCAGTTCGAGCTTGCCCCTGATGTGAGCTTAAAAACGTAAAATATTTATAAGGAAATCAGTTAGTTTTTTTTAGTCAAAATACGGAGGGACGCGATTTCAATGATTGAAAAAAGGACGTGAATGACCAAAAGAATACACTTAAGAATACATTGAAGTCCTTATCTCTTGAAGAACACGGGTGACGTTCTAGTGTTATCACTACAAAAAAGAGTACATTCATACTTGAGAATTGTTGGAATTTTAATTCTCAAGGGTAAATCAAATTTTTTGTGGTATGTCTAAGGTCGATAAAACTGTTATAAATTAGATCCAATTGAGATAAAACTTTCAACAATGGTCTTGAACTTTAGATAAGAGACAATAAATAAGGCTATTCTTAAAGCACCAGACAAGCACCCAGCCAACTCAACCGTTGACGGAAACGATTGAAATGCAACCCCGACCCTGATGTTTGCATTGACCGCTTTACTTAATTGTTTGCGGATATGATCCGCGAAGCGGTCGAAAGGTATCTGTTATCACCTTTGGTCAACGAAACCTTCCGGCTTTGAACTAACGTATACAATAAAAAAAGACAATCGTCCCGAACTCAGGGTCATTTTTGTATCAAAGTCGCAGCGGCAATAAAAGTTAAGCCACACCTCGTATGATTCAGCTTATACCTCCAGTACTATTTGGCTATGCCCAAATCTACACACAATAAAACGCCCCAAAAACTGACGTTTCTCTGTTAGGAATTTCAAGACCACAAGTAATGATGAAAGCCGGTGATAGCGGGTGCAGCAAATTGGACCTTTTCAATGTCGTTATCAAGGAAGCAAAAAACCATCCCCATTCGAAGACAATTGCTTCGCTAACAAGCCGGAATACAGTCTATACATTGGTTTATGATAATGCATGATTCAGAAAGGTCACAAGTAAAGTATGCTCACCGAGTGTAGCCTAACAAAGAACCCACATTGATAACCGTCATTTTTTATGGATGATGCGATAGGCTTCTTTAGGAAAAGCGATTGATTGAGTGCGGTTCGACCATGACATCATAATGTAGCTTAAAAATTTACAGAAACAAAAACGTGAGTGCCATCAAGTCACGTCGTTGGTAAAAATGACGTTTCAAGAATTCAAGGCAATCGCGTCATTAGATAGATATTCGAACATGTGTGCGAGCCATAAAAACGCATCAACAAAGCCTTTATTTTGGTTAAGAATAACCTTTTTTTTTTACAAAAACACATAACAACCAAAAACTTTTCAACACGAAATTACCTACTAGAAACTGTTTAAAATAGTTGAAACAAGCAGTGTCTGGCGCTGATGTTCTTTCTTATCACCTTAACTTCTAAAAAAAGAAAGACAAGCACAAAAATGGTGGTCCTTTGCTGGATCTTTGGGTCGTTGGTAGTTCCATCTTGTGTTTGACGCAAGTTGTTTCTTAATATTTAAAATTTAAACGTTTCAGTGCAAAGCTTATGACGATAGCTTCAAACTTTCTTATCAGTCGCTGTTTGATTTTGTATCTTAGATTATCATAGCCACTGACCAGACCATCTGCTGAACCTGCATGTCTATGCATTGTTTTCTACCATCAATGTTGCAGGACATGGCCAAGCCGCAGGCAACTGTGACCTTCGCCAAGGAAACCGATCATCTTCTCGTCACAGTCGAGCATCACACAACCGCGGAGACAGTCAACGACTAGAATGCATAAACACTAGTCGATGACTGTCCGCGCGGTTGTGTGGTGTTCTATTGTAACAAGAATCCTGAACGTTTCCGTCATGACAGTGTCGCGTGAATGCATCAACCTGACAACTTCGACGTGTCTAGTAGTTATCAAAAACACAGAATTATCAATATTTTTTAAACACAGAAGTAACATACAAAAACAAGAATAAAAGCGCGTTTAAAATGGCAAGAAAGTGAGATAAAAGGCAAACAGAAAGAAACATCACCGAGAGATAATAACAAAGGTATCAAAGGCCCTAGTCACGATCGAGTGCAAAAGGAATTGGACTCATCGGGTTGTCCAAGACGGGATGCTCGTGCGCGTCATGTGGGTGGAGGCTGTAGTCGATAATTCGGATGTAATCTTCAAATCCGAGATAGATCTTCTTCTGGTTTTTGTTGAATACGGTATCTTGCCAGATAGGTCTACCAGTTTTAGCATCAAACGCGACGGGAATCTTGGCAGTCCCAACGATAGGGGCGTCGTTTTGGAGTTCCCATTCGGCGCGTTCCGCGACACGCTGAAAAGAATTCATTGTAAACCTTCAGAATCTATAAAAGTATCAACAAACCTTGAAAATGTCATCAAGGTGACCATCCAACTCTTCAGCCCGCTTCGCCCTTGCAGCACGATCTTCTTCTTGTGCTTGTTCGCGCATTCGTTGTCTCTTCTCCCTGAACTGTTCACGCCGAAGACGAACATGCTCCGGAACACTGTTTTCAAAAGACTGACGTTCATAATAGTAAGGCATGTCTGCGAAGTAGCTAGGTTCGGGCGAGGTACCAGTAACGGGATCGAACGGAATTTCATCAGCATCGACGGACAGCTCCGGCGCATCGAAGGCACTCATATCCAGCCAACCTACAAAAGAAACATAACAGCATCAATTAAACAATAATTCAAAACTTACCACGACGCGGAGGAAAATGATAAACGGGGATGCCATCACTGGTAGTACGTGAAAGAATGAAGGGACCACGGGGGTGAGGCAGGCGAGGCTTGTGTCGCTTGACTTCAGTGCCATCATCATTGAAGGGAGCTCCATCGTCAGCGGCTCGCTTGCGCTTCACACATGCGGCTGAATTACATTTCTGATAGAACATTGCTCTGTTAAATTATAAGACTTACGACCCGTTTCGCATCGAGGTTTCGCAACCGGGGGAAGAGCATCGTCTTCGACAGGGGCAACAGTACTCGCGGAGTCGGACATCCTGAGGGAAGGTAAAGCAGGAGTGATCAGACACTGAAAATATCTCTTTAGTAAAAAGGTTGCGTCAATAACACGTAAAACAGAAGGGGGGAAGTTTTACGAAATGGAGCAAGAAAAGCTGATGCATCCCATGGGATAACGCGAAAGACAGTGCCCCACCTCTCCATACAATCGCCATAAGGAACATACGCCTTGTGGACCTCAAAGGTACCATACAGGTTACCATATGGTACTTTAGCCTTAACGATACCTTATTTTGCATGATATGGAAAAATATGTTCCTTTAAGGCGAAGTTTTCCTTAAAGGAACATATTTCATGTTAATCTGTTCATATAGGGCAGAATATGTTTCGTAGATGTTTCATACTATGAAACATACGTTGTCATAAATGGTCCTTATGGCGGTTTGGGGGCTAGTCGGGGTGGTGTGTCAGAAGTCAAAAAATCGATACGAGTGGACAAACAACGAGCTAGATGTGTGTGTGTATCAAAAAGAACATAAATGATAAATACGAAAAAGGAAAATAGTGTTTCCGTTGACACGGAAGAGAAGACACCGACGTTGCATCTGAATGAAACACATCGAAGTTTCATTGTTGTTTTGTCGAGTTGATGTAGCCGGTACATGGAGAGAGGGAACTTCTGACGACACCCGAGCAGTTCACGTAATCGAAGCAGGGCCGGAGGGTTTGACTGATCTCGAAAGCGAACCGATAGCCTCCTTTTATACCGCTAGCGGGGGTAGCGCGAGTCAAGCTCACTCGCGGTTTCACGACTCGCGGTGTCTAGCTTTGACACGGAAACAGAACACACCGCACGAAATAAGAGCACATGCAAATTTGATAATGAGTCTCCAACACTTAACGCGTCCAACATAAACGTCTGCAAAAACAAACTGATCCAACTTCGTTAATGCCACAGGGTAACGAAAGCGCTGTTTGTAGGCAACGACACAATTATTTGACGATGCTCCAATTTTTAAATTTTCAAACGTAGATTAAATCTGGTTTTTTTGAGTGTTGTTTTGGGTTAACTGTTTAAAACTTTGAAAACAACATTGTTGCTACTGTGCTACAAAATAATAAATCTTAACAATGCTTTTTTTCAAATACTGAAATATTGCAAACAAAACACGAACCAATTCGAAACTAAAAGCGACCGTAACATGCGTAAAATAATGGGGTTTGTAGTTTTTCAATAGCATTTAAATTGTTTAGTGTCTATTGCTTATTTTTTTATTATTTGCCTTGTTACATGGCTTGAAGTCGACGGATATGCAAACTTGGAGTGCCAGAAATAGTCAAAAACGTTTTTAAGTAAATTACAAATGGCTTTTTTTTTTAAATTAACGTTTTATTGTTTTTGTAGGAAGATAAGTCAATGAAGTAATTTATCCTTGCGGTCCTTAAGGTGTACATTGAACATTTAGAAAATAAATATTCCGTGAAAAGTTCATTTTCCCAGCGTAACAGATAATAACATGTTTTTTTAGCTCACAAAACGACAAACAAACTTTTTCATACCGTAAAATGTCAAATTGCAAGTACCTGAAAATCTCAAAAATGTCGTTGACAGAAAGACACTGCTTCCTTAAACATGGGTTGTCATGACATTTACTGGCCGGCCTGTGTGTCGTCTCAATTTGCGGTTTATCGCATTGGCAAAGCGTGCAGTTTGCCAGTTGACTAGACTGGCTGCCTGCGGCCAAAGAATGGGACGTCTGCACTTTTCATTCACTTTTATTGTGTATCATCGCCTTTTTTTGCGTTTGTTTCCGCCGTTCGCTTTTTTCTTACACTGCCGTTGTATGATTCACATTTGAAAAGCTTCATGTTTTTGTTACAGCGATGCTGCCGCTACAAGAGATCGACAGCTCGCCCGCACTTGGGGCCTTGGCCGGCGACGAGGCGATGTCGCCACAAATCGAAGAATATTTCCAGCAATTGGAAGCTGGCATTTTGCCGTCGTTCACAGGGCTGTCGTCTGTGGAAATAGCATCAAAACGGAACGATACCGGTGAAACATTCCTCATTGTCGCGGCAAAAAGTGGTCGGGCTGACAATATTCCTCCCCTGCTCGTCGATGCTGAGATTGATGAGACTGATAATGAAGGTTGGTCAGCCCTCCTCAATGCGTGTCACCTCGGTCATACCGACGTCGTTAAACTTTTGCTCGAGGCTGGAGCTTCTGTCGACCAGGCTGATTTGATGGGATGGACGCCTATTCTATGGGCAACATATAAAAACAGATTGGCTATTGTGGAATTGTTGCTGGAATATAAGGCCCATGCTAACATTGTCGGCGAAGAAGATGGTTTGACTCCGCTAATTGTCGCTGCGGGTCGTGGATATGGCGATATTGTTAGAAAGTTGCTGGAAAAGGATGTCCATGTCAATGCCTGTGATAAATTCGGATCGACTGCCCTGATTTGGGCCGCTCGGAAGGGCTTCCTTCATATTATCGAAGACTTGCTCAATGCTGGTGTCGAGTTGGATGCCGTCGGCATGTACTCTTCCACTGCCCTTATGCTTGCCACGCGCGGAAATTATATAAAAGTCGTCGAAGCAATGCTCGCGCGTGAGCCGAATGTCAATGTTGTGGACTATAATGGCCTGTCTGCTCTTGGTATTGCAGCACGTGAAGGCTATGCAGAAATTGCTCAAGCCCTAGTCCAATCTGGCGCTTTTGTCAATCTCGTCGATCGATTTGGCAATTCTATCCTGGCCAGTGCGGTTAGAAGCGGAAATATCAACATTGTTCGAATGTTGTTGGATAAGTATGCTGATGTGAATTCTCGTGACTCGGAGAATCGCACACCACTACACCTGGCGATTGATAAGTCTTACATGGATATTGTCCTCGCATTGTTGGAGAAGAAGCCGAATTTGGAACTGAAAAACAAAGAAGGCGAAACCGCTTTATTGCGTGCCGTGAAAAACCGTGATGTTGCACTTTGTCAATTATTGGTCAGCAGTGGTGCGAAGATCAGTGCCACTGATAATGCTGGCGACAACCCGTTGCACTTGGCCCTCCGTGCCCGATCTACTCGGCTAACTCAAACCTTGCTAGTCAATCCGAGTGATTCCAAGCTGCTCTACCGACCGAATAAGCTCGGAGAAACACCATATTCCATCGATCAAGACAATCCAAACCCAATTCTACCGTCTATCTTCGGTCCAATTGGATCCGATGTCGACCTGAAGAACATGCTCGGCTACGATGCTTACAGTGATGTGTTAGCCGATATTGTCTGCGAGCCGAATCTCACCCTTCCATTGATGATCGGCCTTTTCGCTAAATGGGGCTCCGGAAAATCGCTTCTCCTTCCAAAAATTCGTGAATCCATGCGCAGTTTCTCTCGTAGCTGGCTGGATGGCGTCGAACTCTACTGGTCATGGAGTGTCATATTCGCTTTGTTATTTGCCTGCACTTTTGTTACCCTTTTATTTGCTACAATTATCTCAATAATCGTTCCTGATTTCACCGTTTTCTATGCAATCGTCGGTGGTGTTATTGTTTTCATAACACTGCTTGGCATCTACGTGTTCATCTACTATGGCAGCGAGGTCAAACTCTGGAATGGCTCAATCTCAACTGCACGTATTATTGCTCAGAATCTTGCTCGTCTAAGACTGGTCTTTAGTATTATGACGTTAAATGCACCCGTGAGAACTGACAAGGATTTGGTCGTTTCGCCTGTTAGCTTCCTTTTTGCTGACGACCATAGGCTTAGTTTTATCGGTGGCGAACATGCTCTGACCAGCATTGTCCAAAGTTTGTATGAAGCTGTTGAACTTCATTATGGATCTCTGGCTGTGCGACTGTTCTCAGCTTTTAAAACGTCGACTTCTAACTATCGTGATTCTCGTCTACGCACTCTTTGTGGAGTTCCCGTTGTGGGTTATGCTGTTATTATTCTGCTGTCTTTTGGTATGGGCATGATCTTGTTGACTATTCACTTCAAAACGTTGGATGATCTTAACAGTACGGCTAGTTATCTGGTTGCTGCCATCGTCTGTTTCACCATCTTCTGTATCAGCGCTGCTTTCCCGACCTATGTCATGTTCTTCCGTATCTTCCTGGATTCTCCTGTCCGTCGTGTCAAGAACATTACTCGCCGAGTCCATACTATTCCATTTGAACGGATGATCCAGAAGTTGCAGAAAGAAGTCGATTTGTTGGTTTCTTTGGTCCACTGTCTCGATGCCTTTACAAACAGTCAAACTCGACTTGTCATCATGGTCGATGGACTTGACAGCTGTGAGCAGAATAAAATGGTCCACATTTTCGATTCACTTATCTTATTCTTTGCTTCGAGGCAGAATCTTCCTTTCATCGTCATCCTGGCCGTCGACCCGCATATTATCATCAATGCGATCAACCACAAGGCCTTCGGAACCTCTGGATCGACTGAAATCACCGGCCACGACTACATGAAAAACAACATCAACATGCCGTTCTTCCTCCACCACGCCGCTATCAAACAGCTCCAATCTACTCTGCGCCAGCGCTGTGAAAGCATGTCTGAATGGAAGGAACGTAACCTCGGCCGATCTGATACCTTCCGTGAAAGCCGAATTTCCCTACGTGAACATTCATCTGGAAACAACCATGTCGATGCTAACTTTGTTGCTAACAATGGATTCCTACCGACAGAAGGCGACTTTTCCAACATGAATCCGCGTACTGTACGTCGTATTGTCAACTCCATGGCTCTGACTGGTCGACTTCTTCGTACATTTGAAGTCGACTTCGCTTGGAGCTCGCTGTATTACTGGATTGCGTTGGTTGAACAGTGGCCGTATCGAATGTGCTGGCTGATGGACAAGGCCCAGGAAATTGCCGATGACTACATTACTGTGGCTGAGTTGTATCACATGGTCAAGGGTCAGTTGCCGACTAAGAATGTGCTTATTGAGTTGGACCGGAACCCGAAAGAGTTTGAACAATTCCTTCGACGAATGGCTTCTCACAAAGCTAATCAGTTGACGGTCAGTCAAATGCGGAAGCTTGCTGCCTGTACATCAAATCTGGACCCCTATTTGCGGAAACTCATGAAAGATCAACGCAGTGCAGAAGAGGGTATCAACGGTGGCGACGATGCTGACCCGCTCGGTGCTTTCCAACCTATTGGTGCAGCTGAATATTTGTTCGAAGACCCGTCGACATGGGATAGTGTTGTGAAGCCGCTGGCTAAGATGTCTATTGATGAATTGGTTGCGCTTGTTGGGCAGTTGAACGTTCCTCAAGAAAGACTGACTGAAATTTTGCCAATGTTCTACCTCTTCAATTTGAATGGATTAGTCCTGCAATCTTGCGACTTGGACGAGCTCCACCGAACTTTGAAAGTCAACCTCGGCGACTGGACCCTCATCCGACTCCTCATCGAAACACTCCGCAAATGGCGACTTCCACCGACAGCTCCCAGCCCGACCCAACTCCGTCCAACTTCCTCATCCCGTGCTGGCCGCACTAACTCGATGTCTCGACAGACTAATGGCTTCACAGAACCACCAATCATCACCATCAACCCCGAGCCGTCACACTCTAAAACCCGCATGAACAGCATTGTCGAGGAAGCGCACCACAACGGCAGTGATGACTTCATCCATCTCCAGGACGCCAGCCACCCAGACGGCGTCGATATTGACCTCCTAAACAGCGACCACGAATCCGATACCAATAGTGCCAAATCAGTTGCCGGTTCCCGTGAAAGCTTGCTTCACTCTGAATAATACTTTCACTTTTCGCGTTGTGCTTCAACTTATTATTTTGCCTTATGTAACAGTGTCATTTTTGGGTAGTGCCAAAACACAAACTTATTAGCCATTCCCTGTTAGCCTTGATCATATCGTTGTATAAGAGCTTGTTTTTAAAAGTTGCAATATGTTTATTTTTCCGATTAGTGTTATGTAGAACAACGAATAATGAGAATAATAAAAGTTACTTTATTTCATTCATTACAACCCTAACACCCATCACACTGTTAACTAATATTTTATTAGAAAAGTTACAGTAAGCTAATTAATATCATAAATGACAAGACTTGTCATGATGTACCACAAGGGTAAATGTAATTAAAAGAAGTTTACATCAAAATGTGCGACAAGTACCTGTTTGGAAAGAAAAGTGTGACTGGGGCCATCTAAATTATAAATGCATTTCTCAAAAATCGATAAATTTTGAAAGGCTAATGTAGGAGGATGCGAAATGCAGCCCCGATAGCTCACCCCATATTTAGGGGTCAGACATTGCACAATGACATTTACGGCTAATCGCAAAGGGCAGGAAGTACATGTAGGAATTACGAAAATTAAGAGGAGAACCGGTGTCTTTCAGAAACATTGACCGGTTTTCTGACTTAGTTTTGAGCTGGAATGACCAGAAATATCACAATACCCAAAAAGTGAGCGCTACTAACAAAAGATGGGCGCTATTGGTCTTAGAAGGTTTCAAAACGATGCGTGAAAGACGGCGCATTGCGAGCACGATTGGCTTCCGTGCACGCTCGTCGGATTTGCTTGTTGACGGCGGCGGGGCCACAACTGAAGACGCCGATGTCGTTGGTCTGAAATTGTAACTATGATTATTTTGGCTTAAGTGGAGCTAATAAAACTTACACTAGCATGCTTGCTTTGAAGATACTTGAAAAACACGTCGAAGTTTGGCCTTCCGAAATGGTTCGTCGCGCGTAATCCGGTGAACATACTGCGATTGTTGTTGCTCAAACCGCGGAAGTGCTTCTCACAGATGTACTAAAAACAAAATTTAGTCAAAAATTCCAAAAAAGTATACAAGACATACCAGCATAGTTGTACGAAGATCAAACTTATGGAAGAATTGTGTCACGAAAATATGCGTCTCAATGACACCCTGCTGATCCATGTCCTCCACCTTTTTCAAAACCTCGATGAACCATTCAAAGTTTTTATGAGTCGGGCAGATCCAGATGAAATACACCTTCTGACATCGGATGTTGGAATGTCCTCCTGATGAGATTTCATGCGCAAGGTCGGACAACGTCGAAGCGTATGGTGTGACACCGATTCCGCCACCGACCATGACGACGACATCATAATTTGTCCATTCCTGATTGCCATCACCGAAGGGTCCATTCAAATTGATGACTGGATACGGTAGACAGTTCGCTTGCGATTCAATGATCTCATTACGGAGCTTCCAAGTCCATGGACCAACGGCCTTGATGTACAACTCGAGAACTGGAGCCTGCGGGGCGGAAGCCATCGAGAATGCATGGTGTTCGTTGAAAGTGCAACTAAACGCCGGACACGACACACGAACCCATTGTCCCGAGCGGAATTTGAAAGAATGGGGTCGCTTGAATTGAATGTAGATAATATCAGATGGGAGAATTGCAGCGTCCATGACTTGAAGCTGCTTGTATTGTTGACGCTTTCCAATGATTCGATCAATTACGAAAATAATAATCGGGCCGATGACGTAGCACCAAAACAATGGAGCGGACAGAAGCTTCGGTAGACCGTGGAGAATTGTCAACGCATACAAAGCAATATTGAGCAGATGGGTAATTCGGAATGCATGATAAGCGCGCTTCAGGATGGCTGGCATGGCAAATACGTAGATAATGCTCATAACAATGACGAGCAAAATTCCGGTGATACCAGTCAAAGTGCCAAAGAACCAATAGCTGATCGAAGGCAAGAAGTTGGAGCTGAAGACGGCTTCCTGGAACAGACAAGCCAGACCATCCTGACTTTGTGTGGCCACATTGTAGAAGTTGACACAATGGCCACATGTGTGGATAGTGGCCCAGACGCCGGCAGTGATAGCGACAATCTTGTGGAAAGTGATGGCAGCATCGAATGGAATGTATTCACCGATTGGAGTTTCGCGTAGAATGGTCATCACATTCCGGCAAACTGTCAATAAGATGATGGCCATATCGAAGGATAATGCACCAGCGGCACCACGAGTGATAGAAATGCCATAGCCCATGACACGGCGGAGGTCGCGGTGCTCGGTTTCGAAACGATAATCTGTAAAATGCTGGTTTGAAGCGTTTGAGGTCAAAAACAGAAAACTTACGCCAAAATCGTTCCAAAAAGACAATAATGTTGATAGCAAAGAACATAAACATAATGGCAATGTGTTGACGGTAGGTCTCCAGGTATGACAAAATAAGCGAGAACCAATTAGTTTCGAAGCATGAGCTTTGTTCACTGGCGACGGCAAAACTGTTGAGACTTTCAGTTCTGAAATTGCAAAAATAGTAAACTTAAAACACATTTTTGATTCGAAAACTCACTCTTCAAGGTTAACTTTCAACTGTGCCTTCCGGAAATGCACACCCAACGGTCGCCGTCCATTATCAAGCTGGTTGAAGATAGCTTCGAAATCGGAATAACTCAAAACAGATCGGCCGGTTGTGATTCCAGCGCGGTGCAACACAGATTCGATGACATCTTCCTGTTCGAATTGGTCAATCTTGACGCCAACAGCCATATTCAGTGACTTGACAAAGTCGCAGAACTCTTGCTTCTCAACCTTTCCGTCTCCATTGCGGTCGCACATTTCGAAGACAAGGTGAAGCTTTTCTCTTTGACCACCTTGAGTAAACCGACGCAAAACTTCGATGAATTCCTGGAAGCAGACGACATCCGTCTTTTGGCGGGCCATACAAGCGAACATTCTTTCGACGAATAGATCATTTTCGCGCATTCCCATGGCATCGGCGAATTCACCCTTGGTCAATGTCATTTGAAGAATCTCATCCCTGTGAACATCTTCGAACTGCGGACTTGAATCGCTCATCGATGGCTCGTTGAAAGCTTTGGAGTAAGCTTCACGGAAGAAATGGTCAAGCTTGTGCTGGCGTTTGTCTTTGGTTTCGGCAGCTTCGAGGAGGACATCATTCTCGGCCTCAATCTCGTTCAATACTTTGCCGTGTTTGGTCAAGCAGTTGAATAGAGCTGTTCGGAACTGTACCCAGTGCATCTCGTTTTGAAGACGCAGGACGACATCATAGTGACGAGGGAGTGAGATACAGACGAAAGGACCATGCATGGAAGCGGAAGCTTTCTTGGTAACCGTCAAAGTAACAATATTAGCATCAGCCATGTTCAGACTACGTAGGATGCCGCCACGAGGCTTTACAATCTTCAATGATGGTACGGTAGCGTCCAGGGTCACGGTAGCCGTGCGGCAGAAGGTTTCATTGAGCCATTCGATAGCTGAAATGTAGCAATTTAGCAAATTTTTATTTTAATGTGGGTTAGTTTATCCAACCTGGGAACGTATATCTCAGCTTTTCCGGTTTATTCTCCTCCCCGCCAACATTGTGAACAGCATTATGAGCCGTGAATCTTAAATGTCCAAGTTTCCTCTGCGTTTTCTCCGATGGATCAAACATAAGTCCAATCTTCTTCCGTTTTTGAACCAGGAAATACCCGATACCGATGCAGACTAAATAACAATAACATGTTAAATAAAGTTCAAAATGATTGATTACACTCGTCAATAAAAAAACATACCGATCGGGACCGTAGCGAGAATGATGCACGTGAAGATGAATGCGACTTCATTTCCAGTGAAGTGGTCGAAACGCATGAAAGGCACACATGGTTCAAGCCCAGTCGTGTTGACTTGGAATGGTTGAGGACATGGATCGCCATCCCTCCAGAAAAACAGATTTTCTTGTAACTCGCTTGGATCAATGGATGTCGTTTGACTGATGATGTCACGCAATGTGATGTTTTGGACGTACTCGATTTCTTCCTCCGTGAAAATGCTGAAACAACATTATCACCATTAATGCGGTCATTAAACGTGACATTGTCATCACCCAAAAAACAAAGTATGTCATAGAAAGGTCAAAAATATGTACTTCCAAAACCTTGAAAACACATTTTACGCATGTTTGAGCATGCGTAGAATAGTACTTCATTTTTTTTGTTTCAAAAACCTGTCAACTGTCCCGATTTTACGAGAAGTCAATTTACGAGTATATTTTGGCAACTCCCGGTGTAGACTTTGGTGATTACGTCACGCTATGCTACCCCCGCGAAAAAAGTCGTTCCACTGAACATACCCGTTAAGGCTGTTTTCGAACCAGAATCGATCGGAATCACGAAGACGCAGGAATTGGTCTTTGATGATTGCGGAAAACAATTCACCAGGGCCATCACCATTCGATTCGAGCATTCCACCGACATAGGCATCCAGAATTTCTATGCTGTGATTGTAAAGTGCCGATAAATTGGCGATAACCTGAAGTGCGGAGAAACGGCCATTAAAACGTAACCTTTGACATGTGTAAAAACAACATTAAATCAAATACACATATATTTACGGGTCGTGAAAAACACACCTCGGGGTACTTTTCCGTAAACGTCGGATTGATAGTCGTCCAATTACGTGGCGGCAGTGAAAAACTTTTTCGTAACTCGTTATATGGCGCAATTCCATTATCACGAGCTCGCATTATCGATGTTGATACGACGTCAAGGCGAGTAAAGTGCATTGGGCCGAAAATAAAATCCCGTAAATCTTCGACGACAATGTGGTCTTCATCTTCAGCGATTTGTGATGCCATTCCGAGGACGATTTCATCAACAGAGTATTCTTGGACGACATCCTGCGCGTTCCACCAGTTTTGACAGAGTCGAAGTGCGGGATACCCGCCAACTTCCGCACGGAATTCACATTTGTTACTACCACTGGTATTACGTTTACGAAGTAATAGAGCTGGAGGAACGATGGAATGTGGAAATCTGAACGCAGTGGTGGCGAAGGAATGTGAAATTCCTGGGGGCATGTATGGTTTGTATCGTTCATATGGTGGAATGGCTTTAGCGTCGTCGAGCAAAGCAGGGACAAAGTCGTAAATGACTATTTTCTGCATGGTTGCGATGACGAAGCGACGAGCTGCCTGGAAGAGTTCTTCGTCGGTCCATTTTGGGTACAGTTCTTGTAAACGGCGAGCTTGGATGTTGTGCCATCGGTAGAGAATTAGGCCGAAACTGAGAAGTCCGGGGTTTTCGTTGACTCGGGAATCACCGAGGACTAAAAGATGTTTGTTTAGGTGGTTAAATTCAGTCAATTAAGCTTACTGAACAACCGCTCCGGATTCATCAACCGATGTATCTGTGGCGGCGCCGGATTATTCAATGGAATGTTCAAATTATTCAGCGGTGGATACCCTATCATTTGTCCCTCGGCAAGTGTTCCATTGTGCCACGACCTCAATTCAGCTACCCATGGCTCCTGTGTACTGTATACGAAAGATGCGTCAATCCAACTGGTTCTATCATTGACCTGTAATGACACTCATATTAGCTTTTGTTTGCATAAAATTGGTATGTATATTCACACCTGCTCCCTCGGCGAATTCAATCCATGTCCGGTTGTCTTGTCATATTTAGCCCTCGCAAACGGTATCTCCGTCTTCCCTTCACAGTTCTTGTCAAACACTCCATCACATCTGGGCACCGGTATCTTGAGCATCTCAAGTGGGCAACTGTTCTGTGTAGAATGCATGATTTCATATGCGACAACCTGGCCTGCAACGATTTACTGTAAAGTTTTCGCAGAAAAAGATCTTTTAGATCGAAGAAATTGAAACGGTCAAACTGAAAGACCCCTGCTGTGTAGATTCGATTGTCCACAACGACCTCGACCACTAAGGGACACCAAAAGGCACACCTAATGGCTTCTTAATGGTTTTCCCTGCTGATTGCATTTGACTATTTCGCTTTGTGTATAGCCTGATGTCCGCTTATCTCAAAAAGAAACTCATTTTCCCCCTCAGTGAAAAAATTCTAATTAACCGGCTTCGATCAACATGTAACCAATGGCTCAGTCATTCATGCTGATGTCACAATCACGAATACGTTAAAAAAGAAAGTAACTCGCCCCATGGTCAAAAAGTTTTATTGGTCAATGCAGACGACACTCATCAGGCGCACGCATTCCAATGTCTAGTTTTTTCCGCGCACCTCATTCCCCAAAAAAACTGATGTGATAACATAAAACAAATGTTTTTCTTGCTTGTCTCATCTAAACTTACTGAAGAAAGCCAGCATTGTCGTTAAATTGCGTCGGCTCGGAATGCCGGATGTGCCATTGAAAACGAGGTCGGAGATAACACGAGCCGAGGGCAGTTTGTCCGATAACTGGTAGACGCCGTCCTCGTAATTGCTTGGTGCATCTCGGTGTAGACGCGACCCAACAGATCCCCATTGAGGGTTCGCAAGATTGTTAAACCAGCCGTCATACCTTTGGAATTCATGTACTTGTTCGAGTCCTAAAATCAAGAATGAATCAAAATAAGTGGTATGGAAAATGGAAACTAAAGGTTATTTATGGGGCCACATGTTAAAGTGTAAAATGTGAAAACACAACAATATTGGGGAATAAGTGGGTTTCTGAACTGGAGTGGTGTAAAAATTTCATAAACATCCAAACTAGAAAAACAAAAATGCGTCTAAAGATCAATAAAAACAATATTATAAATGTTTACACAAGTTGAAAAGATTAATTAAACACTTTAAAAAGTAGTATAAGCTTACCTGACGTCTGTGCTGCAAGAAACCCAACTGCAACGGCAAAAGGGATTAGCCATATGGTCGCCTCACGACGACGACGGCGCTGCATCGACGAAGATAGGCGCTTTCCGCAAAACTTCTAAAAAATCAAAATAAACACATCTGGCCAAAAAGCTTAGGCCAGGGCCACTGTGTATTTGCCTCAAGCGAGAAGTGACAGGTTGGAAGCAGACAGGCGAACCGACTAGTCATCGAACAAAGTAACAAAAACTGGCCACAAAGCTTCGCGCGAAAATCCAAAAATGCACGGAATTCAACATTACTCGGGCAAAGACGCAAAATGCATAAACAATAGACTTTTAACAAGACGATAGGTGCACGTCATTGATAGTTCGTTTCGTAGGAATGATTTGTTCGATGGGTACCGATTGGGGTAACTGAAACGGGTGAAACCCGGGTAAAAACGACTGCATGACGTCTTAATAAGGGGCTTGAAGTCAGTGAAGCGGCCTAAGACGTGACTGACGGTCGTCAGCAGCATTAAACCGCCGCTTTCAATCGAATTGATTTAGCCCTTCCGAAAAACTGCGGGGAAGATGGATGCAAACGTAATGAACAGATCTGCAGTCTGCGCAAGGCGAAAAGATCTGTGGAATTGGGGTATAGGAGTTGGTTGACGTAAGACAAAAAATAACGATTGATGAACGGTAAGATTGACCGGTAGTCTGAGAAGGGTATCAAAAAGTAAACCGAACAGCTATCGACTAATTGGCCTTCGAGAGTCGAATTATTCGAACTGTCGACCACGCCTACTTCCTGGAGAGGGACAAACTAGGAAAATGAAAGGCAGATTGTGAGCCAACTGTTGCGCGACCGCAGCCGCCGCCCGCAGCGATCGACTGACGGCGACAGGCGATTGCTGTTCACGATCGGAGCTGATTCTGGTTTGGGAGTGCTTTCATTGAGGGGAAGGCATAAAAAAATCAGTGGAGAACGTCCAAACACAATGGGGTGGCTCCAGCCCACAAGGGTCATCATCGAGGAAGAAGTCATTGCACCCTCGAAGGACTCCCTTTAATGAAATAACTAGAAACATTTGTCCTTTGACTCTTGTTGAACCTGTCTCCGGGTTCTGGAGGAAGGCGCGACGATGCTCTTATGAAGCAATTGGCCACCAGTGAAATAAAAATTATTGACAGAAACCTGGTCGAACAAGGCAACCCGATCGGGATTGGTGATAAGACAAAGGTAGTCAAACGAGCAGTATACATTTCGTACAAGTTTCAAACATGTTCGCCGCGAACGATGAAGATGAAATCCATGGACAATGAAGTCAGATATTCGTTTCATCTCATCCAGGTCGACCTACAACCCTCCTTTCGATGGATACGTTTTGAATAAAGAAAAAATGAAAACCAAAGGCCACCCACAGGCGGATTGTGATCCGCCTGCGCAATCGCTTCACGCCAATGTGGATCAATTCAAAACAAATGCGCTCGGATCGCGCAGTCTCTCCAGGAAGGAGAATAAGAAAAAATTGCAAACGCGTGAAGATAATCGTGGATCCAATATCCGTAAAAAACTAAAAAGCAAATAAATATCAAACTTGTAAGGGGGAAAAACGCGTGAAATGTTTGAGCGGTGATAGACGGGTTAAGCAAGACGGGTAAAACAAAGAGTAAGTAACGATCGGTTCAATGACAGAATGTTTAGGCAGTTACTTGGGTTTGGGTTTGGGTCGGTGACACAAGCTGCGCAATAGCTAGGTCATCACTTGTTTATGGCAGGCGGGAGTTCACAACTGCAAAGGGCCATAACAATTCAAATGAAAATGCAATGTGTTTGCGGTTAGTAGATTCATTTGCTTCCAGTCACGGTGGCGTCTGAGCACGTACCCGCCTTCGCCTAGGTGTATCGAAATGTGGGAGTTGATGGGTTGATGAATACTCGTCTCGACTAAACTGGTCTAAACAAGTAAACAAAATAACTTTTTATTGGATATTAACTACTTTTGAAAGTTAAACCTTTCAAATACAAATTCCCATTATGGATCAATTGCAAATGAGAAAACAGAGAAGCGTACCCTTTTCTCAGTGACACTGATCCCGTGTCGAGATTACGAGCGCCAAGGTTCACGCCTGCCGCTACTCGCTCCAGATGCGTTGTAATGCGTGCAGATTGGCAGCTCCATATTTCGCTGTGCTTCTAAATGGCCGTGATAATGAGAAGAGGAACACCGCCAACGACACTGCGCGAGGAAGCCTTTGCAGACCCGTCGAAACGGACGCACTTTATTGCAAAAAACTATCGTCGCTCTTCCCAATGGTTTCATTGTTATTCTTATGCTGCGTAAACTCACACAAGATTCCATTTGTCATGTAATTACGGATCGAAGAGATGACCGAATCTCGCTTACATAAACCGAAGTGAAGCGTAACATGCATCTTGTCTCGTTTCAACGGCTTCTGAGCAAATGGATTGCGGGCCCTCAGTGAAAAATACATTCACTGATTGGAAGTAAGCGCTTGGAAAAGGGTGGAAAAACCAGATTTGAAGACGAAAGGTGACAGCAGAAAGGTAGCTATGAGGAAACAAAGTAAATTTACATTCTTCGCTCCATCCTTGTGGCCAACTGCAATCAGGAAGGATGTCAGAAGGTCTTCGTTTAGTCACTCCGACGATTAACGAGGATGGAAAGGCTGAACTGTCTGGACCGGTGATTAAGGCTTCACGAAAATGACACGAAAACGATGGAGGGAAAGATTATACTTTAACGATAAAACCAAGCATAACGGTTCTTCCAGTTTCAGTTTAATCATAATTCGGAAACTCAGTCACTCCAGACAAATCAAATGCCATGTCATTCCAAGAAGTGACAACCGCCAAACATGCGACTGGATGGGTGTATGTTAAGGAAAGATACTTGAGAGGGTTCCAGATTCTTATCTTTGAAACAATTCATATGACTGATTTTTAATTTTCAAAAGGAAGTTAAACGATCAAGGCAGTGTGATTCAGTCATTAAACTTTAGATTGTTGTATTGTTTTTCTTAAACGTGGGCTGAAATACCATCGAAATGTCAACATTTGCTTTCCAGGGGTTCACCGGCGTTTTCTTTGTTATTTTTCGCTTAAATTTCTCGATTCTCGTCCGCTATTTATTGATTTAGACAAAATTTACGTACAATCGAAAAGCAAAAACTGTAAGATGCGTCTTAATTTGAATTTGGATCATCGGTTACTGTAGAAATCGTTTTAAGAGTACAAAAGTACGAATGGATCGAAAAATTGCGAAATGGGTTCAACTTAACACAGGTTTCAAAGGATTCAAAGGGAGTCGTGGTGCAACGGGCTTGGTCTCAAAATCACCTTTTGAGAAGCTCACAGCTAACTGCGAATCAAATTTACTTCTTCTTTTGGGCAGAGATGTTGAGGACGCCACGGCTGCTGAGATGCGACTTGAGGGTCGAGACATCGACGTCAGCAGGGAGCTTGTAGGCGCGGTGGATTTCGCGGGTCACGCTGCCGTGGTCGTCGTTGCGGACTTCGTGGTGGCAGTTGATCAAAATTTCGCTTCCGGAAACTTTAACCTGTAAAGACATAGTGTAAACAGTTCTGCAGATGCAAAATTAGAGGCAAATGAACTTACTTCGATCTCGTTGGGGCGGAAGAATTGCACATCAAGTCCGACTTCGAACTTTTCGACGGTGTTGGTGACCTTAACGACGCCATCGCTGTGCTGGAGGGGCCAGTCCCAGGTTTCACCGACGTTGTCGTGGGCAACGGGGATGGTGGTCATGATTCTTTATCTATAACAAGCTAGCTTACTAAAACTAATGGCAAGGTGGATGCGCGAAATAATAACAAACAGCATTTATCCCCGGAAAAAAGAACAAAACTGACAAAGCTTCGCGTGGCTCTATCTTTTTGAGCCACGGAGAAAAGCGGCTAGTGACTGTCGAGAAGAGCCGACTTCCTACAATCCGACCACCATTCAACTGTAGACGCTAAGTTTTGGTGCAAATTTGAGACTGAAAGAACTTTCTGCTGTAAAGAAGCAACCTTCGTCGCGGCTCTCGAGAATCCCCCTCCTCTTTCTTTCGTACTCTCGAGTAGGGACGCCGCCCTTTGCGCACACATACAGGCAAAACTCAAGGCTCACCTTTATCCAACTGTCATTAAGAATTTCCTTGCCTCATCATCAGTGTGGTAATCCGTGCATCCGAGGTGTGTAAGGTTGGTAATCATCAACAGATTCATTCATTTAGAATGCGTTGGTTACTCACTGTCAACTTTTGCGCATCGGCAATGTCAAACAGATACCTCGAACCTTAAGGCGACCCCCCAGGCTGTGATTAAATAGCAGCAAAGTTCGAACCTGCTTGTTGTGCAATGAACTCAGTTTACTCAATTCATCGCAAGGCTGTTGCTACTACAAGCAAACGAAAGATCATACCACAATGATCGATGTTGCTTTTCAGTTTTTCTAGGACATTCGCGAGGCATGGGGCAAGGAATGTATCTATTCAACATGTTGTGAGAAAAATAAATATACGAAAGAGAATTTTATTGCATTAAATTACACATTTTTTGCGTGAAATATACAGTTACAAAACAACATTGTCGCTGGTGTGGATTATATCGGGTAAATAGTACAGGCAAAGTGTTGAGATTTATTTAGGTTAGTGATGCTTCTTCTGAGCTGTGATGTTGAGGACACCACGGCTGGTCAGATGTGATTTCAGGGTTGCCTTATCAACATCTGGGGGAAGTGCGTAAGTTCGGTTGATTTCGCGGGCTACGGTACCGTGGATGTCGTCACGGTTTTCGTGGCGGAATTGGACGACTAGCTTGTCACCGGCGATTTTGACCTGGAAATGGTGGCTAGAAATTTGCTTTAATGAAGAAAATAGCTTACTTCAATCTCTTTTGGTGTGAAAAATGAAGCATCCAATCCGACTTCGAACTTCTCATCGGTATTGTTGACCTTCACAACACCATCGTGATGCTGAAGGGGCCAATCCCAGTTGTTGGCTTGCCAGCTGTGCGAAACTTCAACGGCCATCTTGATTCTGAAACTAACTTTTATCAACCAACTGGAAGGAGCTATGTAGCATAACAAAAAACAGCATTTGCAAAAAATAAATGAACGCGATCAGGTTGCAAACTGCGAAACAGCTGTGCCAAATCCTCAGATCCCGCACCAACCTAACCCATCCCCACCGGCACCCCTTTTATACCCAGCTCATCCACCGATTCCTGCGTGCACCAAGTCGATCTTTTTGGCAGCACCAGCATCCTTCACGTCGCAAATCATCAACAAAATATGGCCCTGCCTTTGCTTCTCCTCAAAACACGTGTTGAGTAAACTTTAAGAACCTACTGTTGCCCTTGAAATCAAATCATTGCGAAATAACTGGTGGCAAAAAGCGCATCTTTCTTTATCACACGTGCTGACTTCGTCATTGTTGTTTGATCTAAATAGTTAGTCAGGTTTGTTTTCGCCGCTAGTTCTATCCGCATATCCGCTTGTCTTGCACTAAATTGTGTGAAATCTCTCAGCACTGCTTCAAAAGCTACCTGCCTACGCAAAAATCCATCCTCGTGTACAGCACAGAGCTCTTTCTACCAAGTGCATTGGCGGGACTGTAAACAACTAGTGTACGGATCACAACATTTATCTCGGACGAGGACGTCCGTACTCGTAACACTGTTCAAAAGCAAAGAGTTAAAGTGCACTTTGGAAAAAAATACTAATGGAAAAGTTAAATGAGTTACAATAATATCGAGAACACAACCATCTCTGACCAACAGGCCTCTTTGACGGACCCTGATAAATACGATAAATTAGTTCAATTAAAGCTCGTCTTTCTTCTGGAAGCTCTTGACAGCGTGCTTCTTCATGAACTTGGTAAGATCGTCGAGGTCACGGTTGCCGCTGTACTTGATCGGGGTCGACTTCTTGCCAGAGGGGGCGAAGTAGATGGTCGGGAAGCCTTCAACGTTGAAGTTTTCGGGGGCATCGTTGGCAGTGGCGTCGAACTTGGCGAGGATAAGGTTGGGCTGTTCGGCTTGGAGCTTGGCAGCGAGTTGCTTGTATTTCGGTTCGAATTGCTGGAAAAAGTGGGATTAGTCAACAAAAACATCAGTCAAATGGTACAAACCTTGCAGTGGCCGCACCACGGGGCATAGAACTCAACAAGAACATCCTTTGATTCGTCATTGACGATCTTCGGGAAAGTGGTAGCCACCAAAGTCTTCAACGGGCTCTTATCGTCACGCGGGGCAGGCTGCGACTTGACGTACGGCTTGGCCTTTCCACTGCTGATGAGCTTCATGAAGTTGGGCAGGTTTTCGTCGAGTTCTTCGTCGAACTTTTCGGGGTCCATCGGGTACTTCTTGCCGTCGAAACCGAAGACGACAACATTGTGCTCCAGGCCACTGTCACCAAGACCGACTTCGGTGAGCTCCTTGCTGAATTCATCCTCATCGGCGATGGCAAATCGGTACTTCTGATCGCGGTATTTCTCGGCAACAGCAAGGACCTTGTTGCGCCAGAATTGGGTGCCTTCACGGTACTGGACTGAGAAGTCGACGTTGTAGTAGACGACGACGAGTGGGTACTTGGAGTAGCGAGTGGCGGCATTCATTCTGGTCATCTGACCGACGAGAGGGGCAGCATTATCGCGCCAGAAGGCGAGAATGTCCTCAACGTTGGCACCATCCTTACGGTATGTGCGCGAACGGGGTTCGAACTTGGACCAGTAGATGTCAGGGTAGAAGATGACGATGTCATTGGGCTTAGCCTTAAAGTGCTTCATGACCTCAGGGTCCAGAGAATAGCCGACGGCGGTGAATTCAGGGCGGGTCATCTCAGCGGCCTCGGAGAAGGCTTCGAAGGACTTGGAATCTTCAGTGGCGAAGAAGCCAATAATGGTAACATCGTCCTTGTGGAAAATGCGTTTGGCTTCCTTGACGGTCTTCAATTGACGGGCAGCGGGCTTGGATTGTTCGAGCAAGTATTTGACGATGCCCTCAGCGTCACGGGGGCCTTCATAATCGAAACGACGGCCGTTGCGGAGAATCTTCAAGGTGGGGTAGCCGGAAACACCGAATTGGTCACCAAGCTTCTTCTCAACGGTGGCGTCGACCTTGGCAATGGGGATCTTCTTGGCCTTCAACTTGCGAGCAGCCTTCTCCAATTCAGGGGCAATCTTCTTGCAGTGGCCGCACCATGGGGCGTAGAATTCGACCAGCATGAGGGGCTTGTCACCGATGAACTCATCGAAGGTCTCGGTCGTGAGGGTAACGACTTCCTCTGGGGGTGGCTTGTAGTTGGGGTCGGTCTTTTCCTTGATCCATTCGACGATGGCTGAAAAATGGTCCTTATAGACACTGAAGATGGAAAAGATTTGACGGAAAATAGGTCAATGGAGAGGCAAATATTGACTCATAAGGTTAAATGTTCAAGAATATATAAAAACTAACCATCAGCATCACGAGCTCCATCATAGTCGATCGGATCACCGCCATCCTTCCAGAACTTGACGGTCGGGAAGCCCTCAACGCTGAAGCGCTTGCTAATCTCGGTTTCGATGGTGGCATCGACCTTAGCCAGAGGGACTGTCTTCAAGCGCAGAGCGGCCTTTTCGTATTCAGGGGCGAGGGTTTTGCAGTGGCCGCACCTGCAAATTCCGATTTGAATATATATTATTGACAGTTAGAAGGGAAAAACTAACCATGGAGCGTAGAACTTGATCAAGGCAGTCGGATTAGCTGCCAAGAAAGCATCAAAGTTGGAATCCGTAAGGATGTAGACACCTTCATCTTTGTCGAACTTGACTTCCTCATCGGCGAAGACCAAAGCGGTCGCAGCCAGGAGGAATAAGGATGTCCTCGCGAGGAGTCCCATGTTGAAACACTGGAAATAAGAAAACGTAGGATTAGCGAGGCTATTATGAGGAGAAATGGTGGACGCAAGGACACGTAATACGAGAAAAGTCTAGAAAAACACGACCATAAAAAGGTAAACGTCGGCCAAGGTGGACAGAATATGGAAAACTATGAACTTTGCAACGGTTCACCAACATTGTTAGACGCCGATACTCAGGTCAAACTGCCGCGGCAGCCAGCCAGCTCAGCGGAAAGAGGTCTCGGCGATTCCACAAGCAAATAAACCAACATTGAAGGGTTTCTTTCGGGCGTTGACAGAAGTGCGCAAGCCCAGGGTCCACGCTGTCAACGCCCCTCATTGACCTGTCTGTGCTGGGCCGTGCCTTTACGCGGAAGCGAGCTTTGTTAGCCGATCGAGTCCCAGTGACGGAGGCTTTCAAGACAGATGAAACCTACTCTGATGTGGCCACGTGGAATACCTGCGCAAACCGCTAGCTAATAAGCCCTGACGGTTTTTGCGAGTGTCGGTGTTTTGCGACTTTGAAGGTCAAGCAACACTCATTTGTATGAGTGCATGCAATGAACATGGAATGCGTGTTTGCGCAAAATTCAACTCGAACATGAACATGAAATAGAAAACACTGTTATGAGAAGTATCAAAACTGAAGACATGCCTTTACAGTATAACCTCTAACTGCCACCTTTTGATATCACTAGCTTTATCTAAGCCTCACAAGCAACAACAATAAACTTGAACAAAATCCACCCTAACAACAACTATTCAGTCTCCATCTGTTCACGAGCCAACATCTCGGCTTCGGCTTCAAGACGCTCGATTTCCGCGTGGATGTCATTGGGGCGCAGCAGAAGAACAAGTTCACCAAGAGGGGTGTTATGCAGGACCGGGTCATCCCAGAGGACATCGCAAACATCCCTGTAGGTTACCGTCCTGGAGTCTTCGACGGGCTTCTCTACATCCAGCTCCTGAGCATCGGTGGCGCGCGGCTGCATGTTGTCGACGGCGGACAAGGAGGGATCCTTCATGGACGGATCAGTGGCAGCGCTGGATTGTCCTTCCTAAAATCAGTTCAGATTAACTTGAAATACACGTGTAACGGAATCGAACTTACAGCTTCAGAAGGATTCTTCTCTTTACGCGCTTTGCGGTCAAGAGCGGCGTAGTACTTCATCATGAAATTGAACTGCCCAGCAGCTTCGATGGCTTCATCGGATTGCTCGTACTCGTAACGAGCTTCGGCCTTGGCGATGGCTTCACCAATGTAGTCTTCCATCATGCTAGCTACTGACAACTTCAGCTCCTTCATTGCATCCGGAGTGAAGCTCTTCTTGATAGCTTCGGGGTGGTTAAATATTGAATCGAGAACGGCCTGGTTGATGACAAGATCGACACCGTCATTGTCGGCATCGTCGTCGCTGGGGTTGGGCTCCGTCTCGCCCTTGTCTGTCTTTTGGAGATGTTTTGAGGCGCTGAAGCTGGATGGCGCATCATCGGCCTGAAAAGGAGTAAAATTGGCAAGATAGAATCAAAGTACAATCAAACTTACGGTTGACATGGATTGGTTCTGGCGTATCGCCTTCTTCTCGATGATAGGGCAATCAGCTATGTCGAAAGTTTTCCCATCGATCATGAATGACGTCGACACATCGAAGGGACGGTTAGGAGCGAAGCTGTTGCCGAAGGGGGATGCCGGGCGCTTTCGACTCGGCTGTTCCGTGGAAGACGAGGGGGTGTCGTCGGCATAAGTATTGTGCTGCGTCACGAAAGGGAGAGGCGGGTACTGCTGGGGAACGTTTTGACGACCACCCCATGGCTGCGGGTACGGTGACCCATTCAAAGAGTACTGCTGAAGATTCAGCCGCGACGACGATGGGTGCGGGTTGTATGGAGGAAGACCAAGGTGGGCAGGGTAGCCGCCGTTGTAGGCCGGGAGAATGGGATGAACAGGGAAGCCGTTGCCGCGCAGTTGGCCGCAGTTCATCGGCATGGGATAGTAAGCACTGATGGGAGGATTGCCATAGAACTGGAACGGAGCGCCAGGCATCGAAGGATGGCTGGAAAGGCACTGTTGCTGTTGATAATAGTGCATTTGGACACTTGGCGGAATACCTGCAAATTTATATATACAATATATATATATATACATAAAACTGTTGTAAAACTCAAAATAAACCAACCAAATGAGCTCATCGTGTTCATGGGCATTGCAGGACGAATAAAGCGACGAGCTGTAATTCACAAATTAGATGAATTTATATTCACATTAGAAAGCAACTTACAACCTGTTGGCGGCGGCGGGGTAGGATCCCCGTTTTTCGACGACGGATTCGGATTACGCATCATGATAACTGGGCTTGAACGGTTCCACAAGAAGGAGTGAGCTGTAAATAAAATATATAAGAAATTGAAATCAACGATTGTTAAAAGTGCACGGTTCTCGGCCAAATTTAGGTCGAATATAGCGACGAAAGTAAAAAAGGGATGGTCCAAGAAAAAACAAGTTTAGGTTGGATTAACAGAAAAGTGAAACATGCCGCATCGGATGGGCATTGCTTTCGCGACAATGTGTTATAGACAGATAAATCTAAGAGAGAGACAGAGAGAGAGGACGATGGCGTCGCAGAGTGATATGCTGTTAAGCAAATTAACGCTGCGCGTCGACTGAACAGAGCCAGTAACCCAAAAATTATGAAATAAGATCGGAGTGCCTCCAAGGTGTAAAGTGCGTCATTGTAATGAACTTACATTCAAACCTAGAACGTACACACGGTAATTAAACACTCCTTCGTTTTGCAAAACTGATTAGACTAGTAAGTTTAAAATTTTAGTAAAACCAAAACTTGTCAACATTCCACGTTGTGGGAATAGTCAAGAACTAAATGGTAAAGCGCACGTCACGCGCGGAATGACTGTGTCAAGGCTTGGCGTTACGTGCGGAATGAAATGCGCCTTTAATTTGAGTTAAACAACCGCAGGCTCATATTCAGCTCTTGTTAATCGCTGCAGTTTATTTCATCTTCTGTTACTTTTATCTTTATCATGTCAATCCTATTCATTTTTGTATGTGTCATGATAGGCATTTTTACTGATGTCTCGGTGTTTTTGTGCATTTATGATTATTGTTATTAAAAAAGAAATCTGAACTAAAAGTTGGTTATGTCTGGGTAATATCTTTACACAAGTTCAATGTCATGAAGTTAACTTGTGTTTACCACTTCATGCTCACGGGAGTCGTAAGTTACGCAGTTTGACTCCCGCGGGAACGCTTATTGTCCCGGGTTATGACCGTCACAGACGCTTCTGAATTGCTTTGCTCCAAAAAGATGCAGTCGGCTGCCACCACTGAAGGATTTGTTCTACCCTACAGCAGAGCACCACATTTAGCACGGTCAATTTCATTTGGCGTGCCTTCTTTGCGGAGATGGTTTTCAGTCAAAGTGCCGATTCTGGCATTTTCATAAATCAGCCACCCACACCGTTTCATTCCTTAATCGAGGGTTTCCGGGTCTGCGCGAGATCGAAGTGCACCGAGACGCCCTTTTGAATGGTAGCTCTCGAACGCTTTTCCATTGTGACAGAACCAGTATGGCACTTTGACAAGTTCTTTGGCGGCGTTCCTGGCATTCAACCCGAAGCCGATGTATTGTTTTCCCAAGCGCAATTCACGACTTTTGTCTTTCGTTGAATTAGCAGCACGATGCTGTTAAAGGGCATTTGTCAAAGTAAAAGTGTCCCATCTAAGAATTCAGTCGCCTAGCGGCATCGAGCTCGACTTCACCCGGCCACAACCTCATTCTCCGTTGCCTTATTGGCCTCAGAGGTGTTTTCTAAAGAGATTTTTTGTTCCGTCGTTATTGTTACCCGGACGGCCGACGGCGGCATCCTTAGTTGCAGCTAAAAAATGTTCAGCTCGACGTACAGACATGGAGCACATGCGACCCTTCGCCTCATACATCATTTTAGGGCACTTTTCTTTTTTGAATTGTCAAGATTCAAGCGTTACATTGTTTGGAAAAAAGTTTTTGACCAAATATGTACTTCTTCCTTTGCCGTGTTCCACCAACGACCAAACTTTTTGCATTTTTTGGTCACTGCCCTTGCGCAAGTTCCGTTTTTGTATCTAAAAATTCCTCAAGCTAACTGATTTTCGTCTTTCGATGCCGCTTTAGTATTATGCAAATTGGCAACAAATTTGATTTGTGTTGTCCGTTTTTCTGCCCCGTTAACATACGACCGCTTGGCTTTTTATTTCGAGAAAGTGTAAAGGCATTTTGACGCATCCTATAAATTCCCGACAGGTCGCTGACCAGTATAATTTGAGAGGTGCGATGATTTACTAATGACAGCTCATTGGCAGCTGCAACTGGTTGGGCTTTTTCGATAATTGTGTACTTTTTTGTTGTTGGCGCCGTTTCCAACCGACGATTTACGTGAATGAGTATGAGTGTTTTTGTTATCTTCGCCTGACATCCCCTTTACAAGCCTTTTTAGACCGCTATTTTGGTTGTGGCTCCGGATTGAGCCCATTGTTCGCCGCAGGATATCGAGAGCGTTGAAAAGAGCGCTTAAGTCTTTGCCAACTTTGTCGCCTACTTACAAGTGCCGACTACCACTCGTTTTGGGACAACGGCCAAGTGTCGTCTTTGACGGGTCTGTCATGAAGCTCATCCGCCTATCCGAGGTTGAGCCCCTCTCCATACTGACTTTTGACTGTACATTGTGAGAATGAAATGAGTTCGGTTCAACCCATTCGTGTGAATCAGGTTCCCAGCGGGCCTTTAACCCGCTAGATCATAAATGTGATAATTGCCGCGCTTCATATGGACATTCGCGTTCACGATCATCTGTCATGACTAGTGGCGATGCGAAATTGACTGTTTGGCAGCATCGAACTGACACTTTTCCATGGGGCTTTCCTTTGGTTGTTGTTTTTTTCACTTGCTACACCATCGGATTTACCGCCGATAAGCATTTTGGTGTTGCTTTTGTCTTCCGGGCCATATAGCATCGTTCGAAGCTTCCAATTCTGACAATTGAAAGCCTTTCAAAGCCTCTTCCGGCGTTCCTTTACCCCCTTACGTCTCAAACGTGTGGTTTATGGTTGATTCTAATCCATTTCATGGTTTCAAAAACACTACCCGGCATTTTTTGTCAAAAAAATGATTTATTGTTGAAGACGTTGAGTTGAAAAAGTGCCCTGGTTTGATGCATTCTTTCATCTTTCTATATTTAAGCGTGCACCATAGGGTTTCTGGCTTCCATGGGCCTACGTACACACGTCTATCTCCCAAGATGGAAAGAAACCTCACCAACGTGCAATTATTTTTAGGAAAGAGGGCGATTGGCCCTTCCTCCCGAATTCAGCTTCAGACCTTTTTTGCCCGGGTGGCAAGCCCTTATTTTTTGAAGGCGCGTGCGCGTCAAAGCTAGAGTGCCAATCTCAATCTTATTTTATAGAATAGCTTCGGAGGTTCAAGCCAGCGAGTTGGGGCAAACGAAGATGGCTGTGGCTCACCGACATCTGCAATTGTCTACATCATGACTCGCTGTAACTGGTTTATCGTATTGTTATTCTTGTTTTTCAAAGGCATTGGCACGAGTTTTGCATGTTCGGTATCGAATGTTAGGAAGATTTTTCCGGATAATGCATTAGGCAGTAGGACTAGTCCTAATTTTATCATCTATGGTTTGACACAGGTATGCTTTGTAAATTTAAGTTAAAGTAACACGGTAATTCCAGGACTGCCAACTATTTTTTGCCAGACTCGATCAACTCGATCAGTTACGCCACCTTCGGGTTCAAACAAAAGTCACATACTGTCTTCCAAACCTAATCCAACTCCATTGGCGACAATATCATCACCATGGCCCCGACGGATCACAATTCGGTCTTCAATTGCTCTTTAAACGGGCATCCAATCAAATATGTACGCTGCCACTCGAATTTCCATCAAAAAATGCCTTGTCCGGATTTTCAATCTTTACGTAAGTTTATCTTTTAACTTTGTTTTTAGTTTCAAATTTCAATTCAACAACTTCAGTTATTCCATTTTATCCTCACTTAATTATGCATCCTGTTCATACATTGCCAATTCATCCTTTGTAATGGAACCAGATCTTTCGTTTATGGACACATCCTATTCCGACGTGATATATTTTGCCGATCCATCATCTAGTGGTTCATATTGGAATGTTAGGCAGTTTAAATTTGACAAATATGGGTATTTCAAGGCGTTGGAATCTTTCATTGTGAAAAACATTGCCGAAGGTTTGTGATTGACAAGTATGTTAAAACTGGAAAAAGAAAAGCGTAATTACAGGGAGCAACCGTCATATTGTAAATGCTCGAGATTATATGGCTAGCCTTGATAATCAGAGGCACCGGCTATACTTTGCCCAAAGACAATCGAAACATTTAGCGATGACATGTGCATATGATTTGTTATTCCGGTGAGTGGCAGTTTATAGCATTGCTTCGTTTTATCTGACAACAGAGAGTTTCAGACCATCAAAAGCAGTTGTACGAAGTTTGTTACCGTTCAAGCATGATTCATCGCATTATCATGTGAATTCGCTATCTGTGGAAGGAGAACATGTTCTAATTGGCGAATCTCATCGACGGGTTTGTTAACAGACACGTTAGTAATGGCTATAAAAGTCAAATTTCAGACGCAAGACGACTTTTCAACACGGTTGTTCCTAGCAGAAAGATCCAAAAACGGTACTTCAACATGCCTTTTAGAACTTTCCTATCTTGTTGAATTCGGTTTAATGTCCCTCGAAACAAAGATTGACATGGAGAAAGTGCATCTCCCTCGTTTTGGTAGGTTTTGATCGTTCATTACAAGTGCAATCTATAAAAAGAACCTTATAGGATTCCACCATAAGGTGAAACCTGACCCTACAAAAGTGCATCGTGAACAGAGTTTAACGACGACGAAGCGCCCTACGTCCGCGTCCGTGCACAATGTTAAAGTTAAACCATCAACCATGACAACAAAGGAGACTGATGAAGCATTCACGACAAAACTGCCTCCATCGTCCGATGAAAGCTCAACGGTAACAAGTCAACGATTGACGACAGTTTCTTCGAAAGAAGAAGAAGACATAGATGTCGGCGACGGCCGGTTACTCGAAAGCGATGAAAAACCTGACGTAGAAAAGGAGGAACAAAATGATGACGATGCAAATACGGACGGAGATCACTTAGGCCTCATGACGGCCATGACAGTAAATGAAGGTTCTGGTTTTGACCAGGTGACGTCATCGACTGAAGTTAATGCGAGTAATTTTGACTCGAATGACACTGACATTGCTTTTGCCAATGGAACTATTCCCGAAAACTTAGCTGCCTCAGGGCAGAGCAATTCTAACTTTATCCCGGTTATACTTTCTGTCGCTAGTCTTTATCTTATCATTTTTTAAAAATAAAGTAACTTATCATAGGTATAACGCGGTCAATTGATTGATTTTTTTTAAGTTGGATGGGTGGTCAAGTTAAGCGCGACTGACCAAGAGGAAGAAAAAATCGGTTTGGATGACCTTTGGGCTTACCCAAATCCCCGACAAAGACAAACTGTTCAACACTGAATAAACAACTTTGATCGGTGACTGTAAGTATTTTATCGTTCCATCGAAGTTACTAGAAAAATGGACAGAAATATCTAACAAAAACAACAATGAATTAAACTAAGTAATGTTTATTTCAAAGTACTCGGTATTTGGAGACGACCCTCATAATGTGACAAAAATTGTTCTCTTAACGTTTCAGTCCAAGCCTTAAAACCCGTTAGAAACCCAAAAAGAGAAAAGGCGTGTCCCGCGGGCTTATCGAGTAGATTCACTGCTGCGCACCTCCTCTGCTCCGCGTTCTTCCTCGGTACGATACAATTTTGCGCTCTTCACATTTGTTGATCAGCCATGAAGATTACTACTTTTGTTTTGGTGCTTTATTGTCTACACTTAACCACATCCTTGGTGATTTATCGTCGGAAACCCAAACCAAAGTTGATTTGTAAGGAGGAAAGCGAATGGCTTACCATTGCCAAAGCTGTTGGCTTGACCAGCAAGGCCGGATCGTTGATTGCCAATGGTACTTATTTCGAGATCACTAATTCGGATTCGGAAGACTCGAGCGAGGAAAGTAAGGAACAGGTGAGGTTGATCGAGCGCAGACACAGACGAAATGCTGGTATGAAGAAGGTGAATGCGGATTATAATGAGCCCGTTCTCATAATTAATGTGAGTTTTACGCTCTAAAAAAATTCATAATTAAAATTTGCAGGAAGACGATCCAAATGGCAACTTCGAAATTCACGGAGCTTCATTAACCAAAGAAGAAAAGAAAATCATTCAACGAAAACTCAGAGCTACTTGTAATGCGCTTGATTTGGACTAACTCAGCCATCGTTATAAATATTCCTATTTCTATTTTTATTACATGTACACGTACAACATACCAGCATTTGTTTCAACTATTTCCAATGAACTTTTTGATTTAATTTTATGTACCTCGCAAACGCGGGAATTTCCGCATTAACCCAAAGGTGACCATCCATGCGTACTTTCGACAATTTAGGGCCATTGTACCGACACCGAGGAAGATCAATCCAAATGTCACCGTAAACGTCACCGTAAAATGACGCCAAAATAGATTGTGATACAATGGACAATGCGTAGTCAACGCAACGTGTTGAAGTAGCTCCCATCGAGTGTCCACTTCAGGCAATCGACATTGAAAGTAATCGCTCCTCTCAAGATATATGAAATCCATATCTTGATTGGGGATTGTCAAGTTTGACAATGACATGACCTAAATGCTTTTCGTTTTTTTCTTATATGCGTGGAATGTCAGGGCCGATGAAAAACATACCACGCCATATTTCGCTACTTTGACGCCAAAAATGTTCTCGAGGTCGTTAAGGGTGTGTTGCGCTTCGACTTCCTCCCAAAAGCGTTGAGGTGACAAAAGGAGGTAGTTGGGTTCAAGGCCTTCATCGTGAGTGATAGTCTCAAAGCTGTATTTTTCGGTCAAAAGTGTAAATTGGATCGTGAAAGTTTGGGTTGAAGGTGCGCAGTGGATGCGCGTGATGACGACAGGGTTGAGTGTCTACAAAGGAATTTGTCTTTAGTCTGTTAGGTGAATGAGCATTGCAATGCATGAAACAATAAAAACAAGCAACAACCAACCGGCGAACGAAAATGTCCAGGCAGTTTTGTCACATTAACGAGGGTCAGGACGAGCAATTCGACAAATCGGGGGCCCATATCACGATGTAGCAAATATTTTGATGGTACAACGCTATTAATTGATAATGTTATCCAGGTCTTTTCAGGGAGTTCGACGTCACTAACACAAACACTGTCAGCAAAATAATCCAAACTGATTTTGGCGTCATCTTGCTGAAAATAGCAACATAACAAAAAGTACAAATCGAACGTGACTCACATTAACAATGGCACAAAAGCACGGCGTGGACACAGTTTCATTCACCCGTATATTTGTATTACAAATGTAGTTCTCAGTCAGCGGGCATATATTAGTTGTGTTTTCACTTTCCACGTCCCAGTAGTCCTCGGCTATATTAAACACTGTGTCCGCTTCGTCAATATCCAAGTTTAAATTAAAGTCTGGCTTTCCTTGACGACGTCGTGTAACTTCCAAATATTTATGTGTCTTATATTGCATCATTGAAATACGCTTCAGCATACTTTTCAAAACTCTGTATACTCCACTGCTTAGTTCGAACTTTGGATGTGGTAGTAGTGAACGGTATTGTAAGACGACGGTAAACCAAAATATATCTATAACGTCATCCATAGCCATTTCCATAATGTGGATCATTCTGTTTCTAGTTCTGTTTTGCATGAATGTGTAATCGATGTAATTTGATAACACTTCCATAAAAGTTGCATTTAAGTTATTGTAGAACCTTCGCGCAAAATAGAATGGTCGGTAGTTTGGTGGTTGTCGTGGTATTTTTCCTGTCGCATTGTAGATCGTCATTATTTCCTTTGTAAAGTCACGCGCGGCAAGATTATAGGCAATGTGAAGCATTGAGTAGTTATGAACTTCAGGAACGTGGTTAGATTCCCAAATGTAGTTATGCCACATTCGTAGGGCTATTTCGTCGGTTATGTCGTCGACAGTTTTTATTTTTGATAGTTCTTCTTCAGAGAAGGGGTGGAATTCGAGATCTTGACATTGTGCGATATAGATGATACTTGCGAGGATGACATATCGCATATCCTAAAAAACACAATTTTTAATATTTTTATGGTTAATGCATTCTTGACTCTTTCGTGTTGGGACCATTTTACAGCGCTTATGGCTATTTCCTTCTCCTTTTTGTCGCGCACACATAGCAACTACTTTCAAGTCACATGCATATTTCTACGATTAACAATCGGGTTAACATATTATGTATCGTCTTATACGAATCTTATTCTTCGATCATTTAGCACATTTAATCTTTATTTTCAGCAAACCGTCCTCCTAAATAACCTCGCATACATCCATTGGCAGTTCGATCTGTTTTAATTATGACAGTATTTTCTCTAACTAGCTCTACTAAACCAGCAAACCCGTTTTGCCCAATCACACTAAAAGGAATTTCATCGATATCAAAAACTATTGGCGTTGCTTCTCCCGGTAATGCATCACGTATAGGCCGCCCTCGCTCAACTATTCTCTCGCCGTACGGTCCAGCAAATCCAATTTTGTTAAAGGGCAAGACACCCTCAACAGGTACAGGTGTTTGGTCAAATTGCATAGATTTCGCGACTGACGTTGCCATCGAGTAGAATGATGTTTCTCGAATGAGCTTTTCGATGCTGTCCATAGTTTCACAAGGTATATAATTGTCGTCGCGCGGCGTTATTTGTGTCACTGCATAAACTTCGGCCCGCAGGTCTTTCGTGGGCACTAACTGAAGTTCTTCATAATGTGCCCGTGTTCCAACATGGCGGGGTGTTTTAAGCTTCCCGGCAGTTATGTATAATTTTCGTTTGTTGCATAGCCAGGAGAGCGCAAAGAACTAGAAAAATAGGATAATTTTAATCGTATGATGAACACTTACTGATTACTTACAATAATAGCACCCGTATGATGAACTGTAAATAGAATAAGTGCTAGAAAAAATCCAACGTAATTGCCGAATTCTTGGTAGAACCATCTATGTCTAGCTTCGCTAGGAAGCTTTCGATAATACTGATGTTCTTGAAGCGTTTCCGGCTCTGTCCGGAGTTTGATGTATTCACGGAGCGACTCTGTTTCGCGCATCCGCAATTCATCACGCCACTGGATATCATATCGTATATTGTACCGTTTTACTCTTGTCGGCTGGAATTTAAATCTTTATTATCTATTACCAAAGCACCACAACAACGGATATACATTGAACAAAGAAACTACTAACCACAGTCCTATTTACGTAAATATACAGTTGAGCGTGTGTTATGACCAGCATACAGTTCATTAATAAAAGGAACAGCCGGTTCATATTGTCTTCGGCATTGGCATGCCAAGCGAAAAAAACGGTAAATTGTGCGACGTAAAGTACATTCAGCCATCTAGCAATAGCAGGCCAGCTAACAGACTAATATATATCTTCAAGTCTATGGTCCCTTGTACATACGTACGTAGAACACCAACCAAAAAATCCAACCAACACTTCTAATTATCATTTAGAAAATCATTTATTAACAAAAATACAGTTATAATACAGGGTATGCCGAATGTGATGGGGAAGGCTGCCATACAACGGTGACTAGCATTGTTTTTTATGTTTAAATCATTGCTAACAACCGGGACAGCCGACCAAAAAGAGTGAGGCGTGTAAAAGAGGACTGCGCAATACATACATGCGACGGGCTTTTGAAGGCATGGCAAGAATTATGAAGCTGCCTAAGTCGGTGCCTACTCTGTCGCTGCTTGTTGGCTTTCGTAGCCACTTGAGGATGTAGTGTGCATTGAATGCGCAGAATGCGTGGAGAGGTTAGGCTCGGATGGGGCTTGTTGAGCTATCTTGTTCATCTCCATCCTTACTTTCATGGCCGTGTTTCGGCTCATTTCATCTTGCACAATTATTTTGTCCAATTCCATTTTTACTTTCAACGCAGTATGTCTGCTCATGGCATCATTTGCCCACATTTCTGTCAACAGCTTGCGCAATGCGGGAACCTACAATATAGTAGTAGCTACAATTATCTCACATTGTAGTAATCAATGTAACTTACAACTGGCTCCTTTGGCCACTGGTCAATCTGTGGTCGCAAACGTTTGTCGCAGACAACATTATACATCTCCTCGATTCCAGGGTCACAATTGACTTCACTGCTGTAGCACAGTACGGGACGATCAATCACCTGTAATTAACACGTTAATTCCATTAAAAAAGTATTCTACAAACCGAGATTGCTTCATTGTGCTTTTCCAGCAAGGGCGCCGTTAACTTCCCATCATCATCTTGATACTGATAGTTGCTGATTTGAGAATCGGATTCACACCGTTGCGTCGATCCGTTGTCATATCCCGAATCAATGGTAGATTGGCTGTGTCTCAGCGTTTTCGGTTCACGTTCGCCTAACACTCCACCCCTATTGAATTTTGGTAAATAACGTGGATACCAAACACGGGTGAAAATCTCCCAAAGCACAAGGGACATGGAATAAATATCCGATTGCTTAAATTCAACAAAATTCTTCGGGTTAATGGTGCCAGATAAAACTTCAGGTGACATGTATCGACGAGTTCCAGATTGAGGGTTCAAGAATGCCGGGTAAATGCATCCATTTTCACTAAAATTTGGCGTTTTGGTAGTGTTGAAAGTAAAGAATGTGACTTACAGTCTGACAGCTAATCCAAAATCAGCCACACAACAAACATTCTTTCTTTTGACGATTATATTCTTTGATTTGATGTCTCGATGCGCAATTTCTGGCTTAACTTGGTTAGCCGTGCCGACAATCTTTGTGTGAAGGTGTTCCAAGCCAGCCACAGCTGTCACAGCAAGTTGAAGGGCTTCATCCATTGAAATGCTTACACATTGTTGAAGGTAATCATGCAAGGATCCATACTCATGATAGTCAGTTAAAATCAACATTTTTGTCGTTGCATCGACGCTGCAAATATCGGCAGCAACGAATTCTGAAATTTGCTTTTTGTACTATTTTTAGTCCTTATTCGTCATGACTGTTTCTATAGAAATGGTGTTAGAGCATAGTTTTTTTTAAATGTTTGTTAGTTACTGATCTTAAAAGTTGACATACGCAAGATATTCTCATGATTGAGCATCAGCGTCTCATAAACAAGCCGCTCATTTTGCCATGACATTTCTTCGTTAGTGTAAAAGCTTTTAACAGCGACGTAACGTGATCGGTAGTAGGCCTTGTGTACAGTTCCATAGCGACCTCGTGCAATCTCGTTGATAAACCTAATGGATTGGGCCACTGTTCTCTGGTTGAGTATCGCACCGCCTGATCCACCTCTGAAAAGTCGAACTGAGATAATCAAAAGTCGAATATGATAACAACGCTTACGTATCATCGTAATCGTATTTGACCGAGCCGCTGCTAATAGATGTTAGTGAACTAGCACGGCGGAGTGGAGCTTTCAGCGGCTTTCTCAAAGCTGAAATTAAACTTTGTAAAAAGTTTTTAAAATTATAATGACAAACCTTTGTAACGACGAAGAACAAAGTAAAATATAATAGTCAAAATCAAACCGACGGTTATTAGGCCACCGAGGTAATAAGAAAGTGAAATGTATCTGCTTTTTAATGGTTTTGACGGGTGTCCTGAATAATAATTGTTATAATTTGTAGTTTAATTGTGTTTATACTCACTAATATCTTCAATAAAATGCGTATACTTTGGGGTTGGAAGCTTTTTGTTACAGTAATCACCGTCATAACAACACGCAATACCAAAAGGAGCGCTATGCGGACTGGAGTTATACTTGCACTAAAAGTATATAATCAATCATTATTTCTATTTTTTCAAATAAAAACTCACCGTCAACATAGATTTATTACCCCCTTTATCAAGGGGTGCGCATCCGAAGGAATGCTGTCGCACCATCCTCCTTGTATCTTTATCATAAATATCAGTGACGGCATGGAAGCATGCAGCCTGCCGATCTTTGTAACACGATTCGGCATCGAGATCGCACGCTTCAGGTCCCAGGGTACAGAAACACCGATTTTCAGGGGTCACTGTTCTGAGATCTGGCACTACGTGTCTGTTAAAATAAAATTCTTTCTCCGTCTTTGCGGCTGAAACGAAAGAAAAGCTCAATCACTGGGGTAGTCGCACTAAACTGACGACCGTTGACAGGTTTAAAAAATGAGCATACCTTCTTTGGCGCGAGACGACGGGGCGATCTCGCTGACGATCGACTGCGCAAAGCAGCCGATCGTCAGCAGCAATATGAACATGTTGCGAGTTGGTGCCGTCGTCACTGATGTGTTGGGGTGTCAGGTCCACGTGTGAGTTGATAATGCTTGAAAGCTTGATGTGCACGCGTACTTCCGACGGGGAAATAAAGTCCTAATAATCGATAAGCACAGTCAAATCGGTTGTCTCGCAATCACGTCCGTTTAGTCGAGAGAGGGGTAATGCGCGTCTTCACGTGACAAGCTATCGCACAGAAGAACATTGATTTTTGTGGGGCTTCGTTGAAAAAAGTTGAACAGCGTGAGTAAATTGATTAACGAACCGCGTTGCGAATTGCGAAAAAAGACAAGGAGCGCGACGCGACACAGGTTGCTAAGAAGCACAAGACCCTCTCCCATCCCACTCCACCCATTCTACTCCTCCGTTCCCCTCGTTGTTGAAATCGGCAAACATATTGACTTCCGGATCACTTCCACAACGTTCGATAGCACGTCGCAATCATTGTGATCGCGCAGCAACACTTGCAATGCATATTTCGGCATTTCTGTAACAAAATGGCATTTCTCTCTTCCGAATTCTGTCTAGTACTCCTTCCTGGTATGTATGCGGTCATTGCTGAGAGTGACTTCTTTGTCCTTCCCGAAAAGCTACCCCGTCAATGTGGCGCCTCGTAAAATGACAGTATTTTCAGTGGCGCCGTTCACTTTTTGTGTTCTTTCCCAGTCTAGTGCCCGCCAGCTGTTCGAAAACCCCTAGTTGAACCGATTTTTTTAATGCGGCGCCAACAAGCACGCGGAAAAAGTGCATCACAGCCTTTGGAATGACCATTAATGTCCTTCTCATTCAATCGCAAACAAAGTTAAAATTGTTTATGAAAACACTTGTAAGTATAATGAAGGCAAACCACCGTAAACTCGATAGACTCTTCCAAATAAAGGCAAACTAGCAAAAAACTCCCCGATAGCTAATAACAGTTTCTGCTTCACTTTTGAATTTGAATACAACCGGGGGACCATGCCATTATCAGCAAAATACTTTGCTGCAGCCACCGTCCGGGGGATACATTGATGGTCATCGTCGAGGAACCATAAGTTATACTGTTTTAACATTCGAACCTTTCCTCCTGACGTTTCACCGTCCATCTGCATCAGGTCCGGCGCATTTTTTTGCGGTCCGTAGATCCATTCCCATCCAGATACTATCCTACAAAAAATAAAAAGACATCGACGGTCAGTTAAACTTTCCCTTTTTCGCCCCTACTTACGAGTGATCAATAAAATTGCAATGATATCGCTTCGACGCGCAAACGACCTTCATAGCATCCGGATCTGTGACATAGAAGTGTGTCTGGTAATAATGTAAGTCATCGAATAGGTCCTGTGTGTTGGGTTGTTTGCCAAAAACCAAAAAGTTTGCCCCGTTCATTTGCTTTTTGCGTGTGTTACTAATCCCGGAATATCCTTGAAATAAACTTTGTCAATGAAAATGATTAAAATTGTTAATGTTACCCTGTTGATCGAGTGCAACATTAATTTCTAAACTGGAATCGTTGTATTCAGTATTGTTGAACAGGTTTTCTTTCCAAAAGGTATCGGCTTGTAACATCCAAAAGTTGTGGCGTAAATATGACAGTGTTCTAATGAGATTAGTTCGAAGAAGGAAGAAGCTCATGTAAGTTCCGTCCAAGGGGCGGAATGAGGACTAAAATACAAAGTTGAAACGTACATTAAAAACGTTGAAATACCTGTAAGCATTCAGTTGACCATGTAAAAGTTTTCAAATAAGGATAAACATCTAGAAGTTGCTGGGCTGCATCGTCATCAAGGGTGAAGAAGAGCATCCGTTCATGAACTCCTGGCATATGTGCGGTATTGCACAGCCAATTGAGAGTCATATCAACAACATGCTTGTTCAACATCATAACACCGAAAGGTTGCGGCATCGATGCCACTATCTCACGCAATGCTTCTGATTCAGCCAACGCTTGAAGCGAAAATTCACGATCAGCACACTGATTCATATACCTTACAATTAGGGCTGCTTTCAGAAAATGACATGCAAATACGAGACACACCAAGCGGACCAGGAACCGCAATGGCGCGCTAAAGCGCCGTAGCATTTGAAGCAACCCTCGGTTTAGTGTCCTTGACGGATACTATCCGAGAGATAGTCCTGATCCAACGCGGAAACAATGTGAACACAATCCAATCCAGCAACAACGTGTTTCCTTTAGAGAATGCTTACAAGTGAAAAGTGAAAGTCATCATTTTAGTCGGCTGCATTAAGTGAAAGCTGTACATTGATCCTTATCCATCTTAATATCGAGACTCGTTTTCCTGTCCGGTTGTATTCATACGTCTGTTTCTCATAACAGACATATTCTGGACTTGATGTGCGACAGTTCAGTTATATCTTTATTGGATTGTTTGTTTTTCGTAACATTGAAATTTTACAAACCCTTGAAAACATTTATCACTTTATTAATGTACAATGCCGAAGCTGGAAATAGATTGTGATACTGATTATATTCTGTTGGTTTTGGAGGGCGTATGCAAGGTAAACCATAAGAGTATGAGTTTGAGAACATCATTAAATCAGCAATTACCGCTGATAAAATGTATAATAACTGTGGATACAAATAATTAGTTTATAAAACTTGTTATTAGAAGTTGAGAAGCGTTGAAGCAGATATATCAAAACAGCTTCGTAGAAAAGTGCATATTTAGTCGACTTCCTCGATGGTCGGTCCACCAGCACCACCGCCGGAAGGCGCACCACCCGCGCCGCCTGGGGGAGCTCCAGCGCCACCGCCTTGCTGGTACATTTTTGTGACAATGGGATTGCAGACGGCTTCGAGATCTTTGAGGTGGTGGTCGAATTCATCCTTCTCGGCGGTCTGGTTGCCATCGAGCCAGGCAAGAGTTTCATTGCACTTTTCAAGAATCTTTTTGCGGTCGTCTTCGGAGATTTTGTCTTTGACCTGGAATTTTAAAGTTTAAAATTGATAACAAAATTGCTAAATGAAACTGACCTTTTCATCTTCAATAGTCTGTTTCATGTTGAAACAGTATGATTCAAGCCCATTCTTGGAAGCGATACGCTCGCGCTGAACCTCATCTTCAGCCTTGTACTTCTCGGCCTCGTTAACCATGCGATCAATTTCGTCCTTTGAAAGACGTCCTTTGTCATTTGTAATTGTGATGTTGTTCTTCTTTCCGGTGGATTTGTCCTGAGCAGAGACAGTCAAAATGCCGTTAGCATCGACGTCGAAAGTGACTTCGATTTGAGGCACACCTCGAGGTGCAGGCGGAATGCCGCTAAGCTCGAACTTTCCAAGCAAGTTGTTGTCCTTAGTCATAGCTCGTTCACCCTCGTAGACTTGAATCAACACGCCTGGCTGGTTGTCCGCATATGTTGTGAAAGTTTGACTTGTTTTGGTCGGAACGGTTGTGTTTCGTTTGATGATCGCAGTCATGACGCCACCGGCAGTTTCGATACCCAGTGAAAGTGGGGCAACATCGAGAAGAAGCAGGTCCTGGACGTTTTCTGATTTATCACCGGAGAGAATGGCAGCCTGGACGGCGGCGCCATAGGCAACGGCTTCGTCGGGGTTGATGCTCTTGTTCAGTTCTTTGCCGGAGAAGAAGTCGGAGAGAAGTTTCTGAACTTTGGGGATGCGAGTGGAACCACCGACGAGAACGATGTCATGGATTTGAGCCTTGTCCATCTTGGCATCGCGGAGTGCCTTCTCGACGGGATCCATGGTGTTACGGAACAAGTCGGAGCAAAGCTCTTCAAAGCGGGCTCGGGTGATGCTTGTGTAGAAGTCAATGCCATCGAAGAGCGAATCAATCTCGATGCTAGCTTGGGTCGAACTCGACAAAGTACGCTTGGCACGTTCGCATGCAGTGCGCAATCGGCGAAGCGCCCGAGGGTTCGATGCGAGGTCCTTCTTGTGCTTGCGTTTGAACTCCGACACAAAGTGATTCACCATGCGGTTGTCAAAGTCCTCACCGCCGAGATGGGTATCACCAGCCGTCGATTTGACTTCGAAGATACCATCTTCAATCGTCAAAATAGAGACATCAAATGTGCCTCCACCAAGATCGAAAATGAGGACATTGCGCTCGCCATGACCTTTCTTATCCAGACCATAGGCGATGGCGGCAGCAGTCGGTTCATTGATGATTCGCAAGACATTGAGTCCAGCAATGGCACCGGCATCCTTTGTAGCTTGGCGCTGAGAGTCGTTGAAGTAGGCGGGGACTGTGACGACGGCATCCTTGACGGTTGTGCCGAGGAAAGCTTCAGCGGTTTCCTTCATTTTGATCAAAACCATGGATGAGATTTCCTCAGGGAAGAAGTCCTTCACTTCACCTTTGAATTCGACTTGAACTTTCGGGCGACCGCCTTCGGCATTGATAACTTTGAAAGGCCAGTGCTTCATGTCGGACTGGACGGCGGGGTCGTCGAAGCGACGGCCGATGAGACGTTTGGCGTCTGTAAACAATTAATGAGTCATTGTTGGAGTTACAAAATGGTAAAAACTTACCGAAAACTGTGTTAGCTGGGTTCATGGCAACCTGATTCTTGGCTCCATCGCCAATAATACGCTCTGTGTCGGTGAATGCAACATATGAGGGAGTGGTACGGTTGCCCTGGTCATTAGCGATAATTTCGACTTTACCGCCTTGGAAGACACCGACGCAAGAGTACGTCGTGCCAAGATCAATTCCGACTGCGTTCGGCATATTTCTGAAGAAAAACAAATTCAACCCAGCCAAAAGTCAAAAACACCTAATAGGGGCGCGCTTTACTATTGAAATGGCTCAATTCAAAAAACACGACTAATGCTAGCCCGAATCCCGAAGTACCCGTTAAGTCCTTCAAAGCAACACGTTTCGTCTCATCCGCCTGAACAAGTGGTTTAACACAAGCGCGAACTGAGGCTCTGCCTCGGGGTGTCCGCAAGTCCGATTTCACAACACGTACATCGAACCTTCGCGAACGCAGCCTCTGGCCTGCAAGATCCTTCTCCCCGCCCCATCGCTTGCTCTCTGGCCTGTTCCCGAAGCGTCCATTGAAGGCTGGAGCACTCGCTCTCTCTCACCAGCTGTTCTCTTGTTGTTCCCTTACAATTTTGTTTGTTGGTGTCAGCGTTGAGGGACAGAGCGTTCGAGAAAAAAACAACATAACCTTCGTCAACGCACGCAAAAAGTCGAATGCCTCCAGGACAAACGTATACTGATATGGGATGAGATGCAATTCCCGCATGATGAATGCCGGCTGGCTGTGCATGCACCCAAACGAGGCTTCTTTTATAGGCCGAAGCAATGCCTTTTGGTTGTAAACAAAACAGTTTCGACACGTGCATGTTTCTATGGTCTTCTTTCGACGTTTGAGTGTTATTGACTGAGGAAATGGCTTGCAATAAGAGAAAAGAAACATTTTTCTAACGAAGAAATATGATCCGTCTTGAGTGCCTCATTCATCCGGGTTAAAAGTCGAATTGGAAGGCGATTTGACCGATATAGACACCTTTTTAAAACAGTTTTCATGAATTTATCCATAAACAACAATTTCTTGACGTGCACTTTAAATTAGCCACTATTTGTCAACAATGTTCTGCGAAAAGGAGATAGCTATATTAACTTTAGGTCAATAATCTTTAATCACGTTGTTGGGTTTATACTTCACATTTAAATTTTTGCAAATTTCTAAATTTCGACCACTTAAAGCTTTTATTAAAATTCGAAAATAAGTAGTTTCAAAAATTGCGACAATTTCACTGTTGAAAATATTGTGGCCTGTGAAAAGACGTATGCCGAGAGAGTTGAGGTTTGTGTTGGACGTATTGTCTCGGGGCAACGGAATAAACTTCGGGTAATCCTCGCATTGGTGGTGGAACAACATGCTGACTGCCGTACATTTGAGGGAAAAACCGCGACAGCGTTCCTGAATTGACTGAAGTGAATTTGATGGTTAGCTTTTCAGTTTTTTTGTCTTTTGGTTGTGTCATAAATAATTACCGAATTTGAACTGGATTTCTGGAATGTTCGCAGGCTTTTTGCTTGCCAGCACAAACCCCATGATAGCAAGGACAAGCTGGTCAACGACCAAAACAAAAGCCATGATGTATGCCCATTTGAGTCGACAAACTCCGAGTTTGTATCTTTCGGAATCACAAATTTCACGTACTCTGGCGTGATCCCATCCGGCGGGGTAAATAATAAGTCCGGAAAATAAACTTATAACTAAAATAAATTTAATTAAGTTAGTCCTTAAAAGGAAGTAAACTTATTTACATGAAAAAAGATGCATCCATGAGCTGATTAAGAAAACGTAGCGATCTCGGAGTAAAACGAGTAACTGAAATAATGGATTAAAAAGTCAGTTGTAAAAAAGTATGTTACCATAATGGACAGCAAAGCAAGAGAATTGAGGATCGTCGCAGCAACAATTAGAAAAAACGAAACTCGAAATGGGTTTGATAGACTTCTTATTTTAAGGACGTCCCAATGACACCCATTATAGCGGCTTTCAATACCATTTTCCGGTGTTGTACAATAATTGTACAACCCAAAGTAGCCTCCTTGATCATTTCCGATCCACTCTGGATGCACCAAGACGAGGACGTGAAGTACTGCTATAAAAAAGAAACCGGTTTACGCTAAATGATTCGCAATTTATGACGATAATCGGTCAAAACGAACCAGACAATAGCGTCACTAAAACCCAAATAGCGCCCAGAATGCGCCAATGCCGAACGTATTCTTTGTGGTAGTCGATCAAATACGGCATAGATAACACAACATTGACAAATCAGCTTAATTAATACTATTATACAAATTGACTAAATTGGTAGTCCGCAGTCGTACAAGTTGTAAGCGATCGACTTAGCGACGATATTCGAGACGCAACCGACCAAGCTTCTCGATTGCGCTACCGCATTTGATTTGAGCTGTCACTAATATGGCTTTACTCGTGCGAGCGTAACGTATCCTTAGGCGCATATCTGCCTCAGTAATTAAGCAATAATCACACATTTCACAGACTCAACTCTGTAAACAAGGCGGCAGTCACTCATTGACAGCAAGGGGGTGAGAGCTAACTGTAAGGAAGGATGTGAGAATAATCGGACATGTTTGCCCGGTGGTCAAACCGCATCATTGTAAATTCGCATGAAAACAAAAAGCGGAAAGTTATGATTGCAATAATTTCCAATTAAGTGAAATTTATTGTTCTCTCCGAAATGCATCAATTTAAAAAGCCACTTTCAAAAATAAACGTCGCGATTAAGCAAGAAAAATCTAACGTTAGACAAAGCCATTAGGCTATAATTCGCATGCGATCGTCATAAAATATTCAAAAAGCCGGATACAGTTTTGATCAATTTTTCTCCATTCATGATTGCGGTGAATATAGAACATAATGACCTTCATTTGCATTAGTCATCGGAATTGTCACGGTGCACACCGTGCGAAAGTGAGAAGATGTATTTTTTCCGGGGGTTCTGCGTATTGGCGTCATAAAAACAGGGTTTAAAATCGGATTTGCACTGGTTTCCGAAGATGGTTGGTCCGTCGCCAAGATTGGTTAGACTTTTTTTAACGGAAAGTGTAGCTAAAAAAGTCTTCGAGGTTGTTTGTTGTGACGCTTGTGAATGCCCTTTCTCACACGGCAATCGAATAGAGTTGCCTTCGGCATCACTGTCAGCCAGTCAATTGCCACCACGAGTTTGAGATACACGGCCTTCATGGCATTACTCATGTCAGTTTCACTTCACCAACCCCATCCAGCTCCATGTCTGATGATGACGGTTTCCTCTCGTTTTTTGAGACGGTCAGATTGTTATGTATGCGCGCAAGGGTCGCAATTTCAAGCGATCGACGCCTGATGCTACTGTGCCAGCACTCACCACCAAATATGTACGTGTGCAGCACACTTTTCATACCTTCACGAGAATGACTGCCTGCTTGGTCAGGTCAGCAACAATTTGTGAAACTTTGAAGAGATTTTTCTTTTCCCCCCTCTTGTGAGGCGACAGGCTGACAAAGATTTTTTTCGCACTTGTCCGCATTGCTCATGCATTTCATTCGTGAGGTTAATCTCGGTGTGATGGCGAATTAAATCCAGATTCATCAAGGCCTGAGGGTGCGCGTTCCCACCGCATGGTGTCTAGTTTGTTTAGTTAATGCGGTTTTTAACTTGCTCAACAGTGCAAAAATGCGCATTCGTTGCAATTCGCCCCCGTCTTCTACCCTCCCGCCTTTTGCGACCAATACCGCCTGATTTTGGCCGCAGGGCATCAATTCCTTGATTAGTCACTCTTCATTTAGACATTATCCACGCCGCAGGACATTTCCGAACACTGAACGGGGATTTGTAGGTAATTCTATGATTTATTCCTGTTCCAATTTTATGTTTTTTTTTTAATAATTCCACCACTTTTTGCAGTTTTTTGGTCGAGCAAGATTATGTCTTCCCTTCCCATACCCTATGGCAATTTTCAAGTTCTTTATGTGGCAATTGTTGATGTCGTCTCTATGCGTTAGCATCCAATTATGTCCATTTATAAAATTTTTAGCGTAGTTATCGTGCACCAAATGCCTGCGGCCCCCGCCCCAGGGAGTCCTTTGTTGGAAGAAGGGGGGAGTTTTCTGACGCGGGAACATTTCATCGTTTAAAGAGACATTATACGACACTGAACTGATGCCGCTTTGCAAATTATCTGTTCCACGAGTCCACTGCCAAGAGTCGCAGCTCATCCACCATGGTATTTCCGGCGGCACAACACTCTTGGCATGTGCATTGCCAAAACCAACTCCAACTTCCACGCTTCTTCGCCAATCCGCCCCATTCTTTGACGTTGACATCCCGAAGCTAAGTCCCCAACTGTTAACGATGGCTCCTCCTTGTAAACTTTGCGTCAGCATACATTAACCTCAGTATTTACGTCGGCGTGAGAAATCGGGTTCTCCATAGAGCAAGGCCAATTTGCGCTATCTGTATGTACAAAATATACTTTCTCCTACCAACAAGTTCATGCGGTGTTTTTTGCATGACCGTGTTCATCTTCATCAGATTCTTCATTGCACTTCAGTTTTCCCATCTGGGATCGGTGTTTTCCCTCGCTTTCTTCCATTTTTTGTGACTCTTACGGAGGTCGTCGCTGTTATTGGCATTCTCCGAACATTTTTTTCTGATTCAATATTTTGCTTTTCGTCGTATGACTGAAGTATCATCGCAATAGATTTACACCTGGACCATCTGGTCGCAAAGGAAAAAGTTTATGGCCAACCCATTTTCTTGCGTTTATTTAGCTTTATTTTTGCGAAAGAGCTTCGACATTTACGGGTGCAGACGCCTTTTATTATCAGTTTTGTCAAAAAATAATTATCTTGTAAGCGCGTGGCGTCCGCTTTCTTCCGTGCTAGGATCCGTTGTTTTTTAATCCTTGCAATTTTAACGTGAATCGTCGGTCACTCGCTTCCACCAACTGTTGCCAATAATATGATCATTTTATCGGTGATAAATGAATGGCAGTTTCGTGCATCGGACTCCCTTTCGGGTACCTAATGTCACACAATCAAAGATAATGAGTTTGCGCTGGACTTCATAGTGATGTCGGTTGTTTTCCGCTGATGTGCCAATATTTTGCCATCTGCATTCCACTGTTTTTTCGGCTATGCCCGTAGTCCACGAGCGTCAGCCCCTGGACGTCGGCGATGTTGTACACATCGATGTTCGGAAGTGATAAGGACCGTCTTCGCTCACGTTTTCTTTTGCTCATGGCCTAATCGTTTTGTCTACTACCATGCGTGATCAATTCCTTGTTCTTGTCGGGCGTGTATATAGCATGACTTATCTCGTCAAAAACAATAATAAATTTAATTTATGGACAATGGGGTCGCGCATTTCCCATCAAAGCAGATCAAGCTGTCGGTATGCAAATTTAGGCGGCTCATATTTCATGGAGTGCCAATTAAGCGAAGCGCCACAATTGAAAAACTCGTCGCGCTCGCGATGTAGGCTTTGTGACAATTATAAGAGCGATGAGCCGCTTGCTTCGGGCTGAAACTACTACTGCGCGAATTTAGACAAGGCTGACTGGAGCCTTTCATCATTTGCCGATTGAATCCCATAATTGGCTGGGTGTCAGTTTCCATACCCTTTTTACTTGAACCATCACGATGCAAAATTGATGTAAAAACACACTTTTAAACGTGTATTGTTTTGATTTCCACGTTTGTTTTGTCCTCCCCCATAGATCAAATGCATGTTTTCGGGTGGCAAGTCGCCCTACAACTTCTGATCCACACCACTCAAGATTATTGTCGGTGCTTTTTGTGAGTGGTTGTCACAAGAAGTTCTCTGCTTTCTCGCTGTCCCCTGCTCTTGCGCGAGATTGGAGGTGTGTATCCGCCGCACTCTTCAAGCTTACCCCCGTGAACTGTTGGTTTCACTTACTTCGCTTCCGTCAGTGTTTGCCACCATTGTGTTTCCGACGGCTTCGCAAAGCTTTTTTGCTTACCTGGCTTGTCTTCAAGGTCATCTCCCACCAAACACGTTTTTGACCAGAATTAGTGTGTATTGGGAGCCCTTTTGCGGGTGGGAAAAGTTTATCCCCATGTATCATAAAAAGAGCGAGCTAAAAGTGTTTTGGTTTCATAGTTTATTATAATTCTTGCTTTCTTGTTTTGCCTTGACCGCGCAACCCCCAGACGCTTCTGTTCTTTGAATGTTTATAAAAAGCGAGAATTTTCCTCGTTTCTCCCGATGGCTGCCATCAACAATGTTGTTAGTTGCGCGGAAATTTGCTGCGTTTCCGCCCGATCTGGCACCAGCCGTTCATTACTACCGATGAGAAACTTCTTTTCGTGTTTCCTTTGAATGTATGTTTGGTTTGCATGTACCGAATTCTGCCTTCTTCCGCGGTCGTTTATGCGAATGACTAATCTGGCACTATGCACTTTTCTGACACCTTCGCGCGACGACTTTTTTCTTTTCACTTTTTGTTGCCTTTTACGATTGCATTTGCAACTTACAATACTCGTGTCGTGTAAGCTGATAGTCGTGGCCCTCCATGAACTAAGTTTGTCCACTTTTAGTGTCGACTTTTCACACCTTTTGACCCTTGCGAGTATGAAGCACTGGTCTCATTTGATCCGACTATGAACTTACCTGACGACCGACAAACTTGTTCAAATCCTGCAACATTTACTGTTAGCGTTATTGGACTTAGTGGCTCGGATGCGCTCAAAAACAATGCCGGTGTGGGTAAATCAGCTCTTTGTAACCGGCTAGTTCGTCCGGGTTTCGAGGACTTCACGTCCCATCACATCAGTCATCTGTCACAGGCCGACTTCAGCGGATCGCCCGTAATTAACAGTGACCATTGGCTATATTGGGGTGAAGCATTTGTCGAACCTGAAACCAATGGAGCTCGCGCGGCATTTATTTCCGTCATTGAGCAAACTGAATTCCTCGACGATGAAACCTTTGCGCCGATTCGATCATCGCGTCAGACATCGGATTACATTAAGCGTGCTACCAGGGTGGATCTTGAAAGCCCTGACAAGCTGATGTATGTCTGCAGGGTACGTTGATTCATTCATTCAATTTAATTGCGATCATAGTTTATTTGATTCAATTTAGGATCAACTCGGGAATGAGTCAGAATTCAAGACCCAATCCCTCGCAGATGGCCGTGCACATGTGGATGCTTTCGTGCTCGTGTATGACGTGAGCCGGGTGGTTCCGAAGCAATCCGAGTTTGCTGTCAGTTTGATCCAGGCTGTAGCAAAGGCAAAGAGACCTGTGTTTTTAGTTGCATCTAAGTGCGACTCTAAGCGTTATATCGATGGTCTCAACGACTTGCAACGACTCCTCCGCCGCAAAGAATGTAAAAACGTGAATCCGCAAATAGTGCGTTTTAACCTTTGATTTGTTTCTTTTCCTTGCGTTTTGCAAAGAGTTAATTAATTTCAGTTTGAAACCTCGGCAGAATGCAACATCAATATTCAGTCCCTTTTGAAATTTATTGTTGCAACTTTGGAAAAAGTGAAGACGAAACCGCGAGTTGCGCCATATTCGGAGGAATTCAAATTGCAAACTGTCAAGCTACAAGATACAAGGTTTGTTCAAAAAAGATCAAAACAAAAACTTGAGCTATTTAAAAGTACAAATGCTAAAACAGCTAATGACAAAAACCGGAGACACACGAATAGTACCCCTCAATGTGTGCAAAAGAGCTATTCCTCGGTTTTTGTTTAGCAAATACGCAATGATAGTAACAAATACACGTTCAAAATGAGCAGGGGCCCTCAAACTAGCTTTTTGATTCTGATAAAAGTATACTTTTAGGCAAAATTATGGGTTACTGATATCGCAACTTCTACCACGTGAGGAATGGCCAGTTCTCCAGAATCACAGCAATTGGAAGTCCCTATTGAACAGCTTAGGCTTGAGATTTCAACCAGCTTACATGGCTTTTGTCGAAGCTTTTGGACGTCGTGCAGCTGAAAAAATCTACGACGAACACATGCGAGAATCACGCGAATGGTGGATGGCAAAGGAGCAGCGTGAGAAACTCCCATCCCTCCGCAACGTGTTACTTGAGTTTTTCGATTCAAGCAAGCTCGTCAAAAGTCAATGGGATGACATCGTTTACGACACTGAACGTCATCCCATGTTCGATCGCTATTTTAAGCCCGTGGGACAGAGCTTGGGTAATACTTTTCAATGGAAACATCATATAAAGTAAATTACATCGACGTTTTCAGACAGATACACCCATCGAACGCAAGATGACCGCGTTCCGGCTGAGTTATTGCGTACCGTCGAAGCTCAGCAAATGTTTTCAACTTTGCAAAAGGAGATTGGCGATAAAGCATTACTGGAAGCTCAGATGAAACGGTTTATCAGTTTTTTGGCAGTCAAGGAAGCAATTATGCCTGGAAGGAGTTATTCTGATGCAAAAACATACGTTCACGAAATTAATACTTTCGAACGGATATTGCCTGCGGGTCGAGCTGAACAAGCCTACAATGACTTCCAAGCTGTGATTATTGAGGATGCTGAACGTAATTTTCAAGAATTATTGCTCGAAAGAGTGCCTGTTTTTGCGGCGTATGCTATGTTCAAACAAGATAAAGGGGTTTCGCCACGATCTATCACAGAGAATGAGCGATACTTTACTGAGTCACTTCAAGATGATCGAAGGTCAGTCAGTTTAATGAAGCTGCAACCTTGCTCATTTCAATAATTCTAGGTTTCGTGTCCTTGATTCCCTCGAAGAAAAGCGTCGTCGGATAATTCAAAAGTATGCCAATTTCGTCTGCAATCCATTGGACGACAATTGCCCATCAACCAGTTTCTGTGCCAATAAGCAAATACCAAAGATTATTGAAAATCACCGGTCTCGATCTCCACATGTTAAGTATACACCGGTTGATATTGTTATTTACGGGGAAGATTATCTTGTCGAAGAGTTTATTTATGCTGTTAATGTATGTTTTTATTGCACTTTTATCTTTCTTACTATAACAATTTCAGAATGTCATTCCATCTGATCGTGTATACGATTACGACTCAGGGCTAGCCAAGATCTCATGTTACAAAGCTTCGATGTCATACAACTTGGCACGGGTACGATCGCCAATATGCATAGTGAAATCCATGAAAAGTGTTCAATCGTTTCTCGACAGAAAAGGTGTACTTGGTCATGGGATGCCGCCATTGTTAATTACCTGTGAGAATGACATCTTCTTAAGGAAGCAGGTTGCTACAGTGGCTGATAAGATTGGCGGGATTTGCATAAGCGAGGAACATCTGGATGTTGACGATACTGTATTTCATGTGTTGACGGAACACTTCAGTTTGGAGCAAATTCATCGTGTTTTAAACAAAATTTGTCATGATCAATGTTGCGGGAGTTATTCCGATTTGAGGATTCAGTTTTCGTTTATGTGCGGTGAAGTTTTGAAACCGGATGTTGTTTTGGGAATGTTGTTGGATAATGCTAATCATTCGACTTCGAGTTGTATGTTTTTGTCAAAATAGGTAAATTTCATCTTGGATTGTCATATTCTAGGTAATACTTTTACCTTCGACCACCATCTCCCCCACGAAGACCTCGACATCCGAATTCGCGTCGACGCTGTGGCATACCATTCATGGCTACTGTCTCCCTCTGGCTGGGCCATGAATTCAATCAACGGTCACGTGCTTGTTTATAGCCCACTACGAATTGCTTCTTGGCATTATGCTGAAATGGCCGCCAGAATGCTCGTCGAAGCGGCTGGCACCAATCCAGACGACCGTCTTGCCGTCGGTAAATCAATTTTCATCCTGGCCGTCGACGATCCCTCGAATTACTTCAACAACAAAGTACTTGTGTATTTAAGCCATTTGTGACGATTTAAAGAGCCTTTTTTAGAATTCACAGTATTTGTTGACGCTTGGAAACAAACTTGCGGAAGAGATTGGTGCTACGTTTTCAACTTTGTCGCCAAACACCAGTGGTCCATCACAGGCGCAATTATTTGCCGACTTTTTTGAGCTAATTTTCAATAACGACGCTATGCCAGAATCGTTCTATTATCCATCGATGCTATCAACGAACACATTAACGCAGATCACAGGTGGCAGTTCTACCTCATCGGATGATGGGCCAACTAGGTTAGATTTTAATATGCATGCCACACGTAATTGCTAATGCTACGGGTTGTTCCTAATTTGACAGAGATAAGAAGTTAAAAAAAGCTTATTAGTTTTGACTTTAATGTTTTTTGAAAAGTTAAACTACTGAAGTGCGTTACATGGAAGACACATTTATTTGGTCAAACCATATCGTCAAAAAAAGTCATTTATGCCAATATCGAAGCTTTTTTCTTACTTTTTGACTTGTTAATGATGTGGCTGCACGAAGTGTGCTTCACCCGATGCAAAGTGCATTCCATAATGATCGGGGTTAAAGTTTAATATAAAAAAACAATTTCGCAAAGTTTTTGGACAAATTTCTTTTAATTTTATGGCTGTTTTCATAAAATCAATCAATTCTATACGCGCCTGCGAGCCTGATAGTGATGCACGGTTTAGCTTTACAGCAAACAAGTATGGAAATTTCGAGGAGTAAAAAATCCGACACTTAAAAATAGCAATTGTACTTTCGGAAGCTACAAGCATGTTCTCGAGTTTTGCGCCAACTAAACCAGCCAATTGTGTTCTTCCAATTTCACGCTTTTTTATTTCTATTCAATTTGAGCACATCTCATTTTGTTTCTAGCTCGGCTAGTCTGAAGGCCAAGCAAGAAAAGATATTCTGTGAAGCCTTTCGGACAGCGTTCTCGTCATCATTCAATTCCGCGGTGCCTGCGCGCCTCTGCAGCCTCGAAGAATGCCAAACAACGCAGAAGCGCAGACGCTACCGGACGGACACTGGCATCGCTGTTTTAGTTCGTTTTTGGTGGCGGTAGAGGGGAACTCGCGCCGTTTCTGTCGCAAGCCCGAGATCTTCTAATTGGTGACGCTTCCCTCGAGGCACAGCTTAACAAATTTTTTGTTTTATACGCGTTGGAGCATTGCTAACTTTTTGATGTGCATTGTTTTTTTTCGCCGAGTCCGTTCCATTTACCCTTCCCGATGATTACGTATGCATGAATTTGGAAGCGTGGGGCCATTTATCTTTACCGTTGCCGCCTTGAGATTAGGGTTCTGGCAAAAGGAAATTGCGCAATTTGGTTTTCCTTGGCTGCACATAGTTAAGGTTGTGCTCAAAGTGCAAGTGCGACCTCAGCGAGTTTGATAAATTAGTGAGGCAAGCGCCTCACCCCTCTCCATTCAACTTCTGCCCCCACTTTTTCCATTCTGAAAGCGCGTCTAACTCTTCTGGAAGAGTTTTAAGCCATTACCGCTTGAGAACTGATGAAAAGAGGTCGATGGTGGCCGTGGTGCCAGCCAAATAGCATCCCAGGCTCCATGAACGACTTTTAAATGAGACGTTGTTTCAGGGAGTTCACAACGCTAAAGAGTACTGGCAGCCTGACCAGTCACGATTCCAACGATTCCGGTACGTCGGCGGTGTCGACGAACGGCGACTTTTACAGTGCCGCCAGAGGCATCGCCACCAAGCAGGGCGTCGCTGGCGCCCCGGGCGTCCCCGCTCCCGGCTTCGGGCGCTCAGCGTCGCCCAGCTATCTTCCTTCCAACGGCATCAAGTCACCGACTCACGTCATATCACAACTCTCGATGCACAGCAGTAATTCGGGCACGACGAGTGAGGCAAGTACGGCCCCATTGGCCAGGCCCGAAAGTGTCGAGATTAACAATGAATTCATATACCAGGTACGTTTTATTTGTTCCAATTTCGCGTGATACCAAGTTTAATTAATTTTATTCGGCATTGAAGCGCGGGGGCTTTTATTTGTTTTATCCAACCATCTCTCAGACAATTTGAATCTGAAATAACTTTTTGGGGGTAGCCGGTCTGAGTAAGGCTAGATTCAACTTGAAACAGTTTTGCCTTGGTGGTCCGTGTTAACTTTTGTAACATAGACTTCTTACAAGTGTTTACTCCATCCATGCCATTGTTTTTAAACAGAAACTCCCTCTAAGCATACTCATAGCCATTGTTTTCCAGAAAGTAACACCTTCCCAGACGAGCTATCTCACGGGATCTTCTGAAAGTAGCTGCAAGTCGCAAAGAAAAATGGACAAGGTTGGTTCTCATCGCATACTAGATTGAATGTTTTATCGCTTATTAAGATTGTTGTCTCGGACTAATTTAATTTGTATTGCTAATTGCAGCTTTTGCCTCGTTTGGCACGCCTGAATTTGGACACCAATACTCCGAGTGGTACAACAAATGTCATCGTAGACAATGATGCCGATGCCCAAGCTGTCCCGTCTTCTGGTAAGTCTTTTCATACATTTTTAACTTTCATTGTTCGCTTATTACTTTTTTATTTCCCGCATCGCCGTACTTATCCGTTCCTTTCTTTCTCAGATGTTGTGCAAATGTTTGTGAACGGCGCGTGTTATCTTCGAGGCCAGTACCCTTCCTCTGATTCGAATGTAACCAACATTGTTATCCCGACGATTGAACGTCCAGCCTCGCAAATACGCTTCCGCGTCAACGGCACTGACAAAAGTGTCGATGAAGACGGCAACGTTATTGCGGCAAATAGGTTTGGCCACCTGCGGTCACATTCGAGCGAGTCTATTTTCCTGGACCCCGATGACTCGGCAACATCCGCCGATTCGCCTCCGGCACCGACAAAAGGCATCCGGAATAGGCGCATTGCACAGCGACAAGGCTCGTTGCGCGACACTCGAGATCGACGTAATCGGTCATGTTCACGCGGGCCCTCCGGCAAACGGTCCCTTTTGTCGGCGGCGAATGAAACAGCAAATCGGGCACAGAAATTTGTTGCCAGTCTAAGGCACAAGAGTCGAAGCTCGCCGAATACTGAGGATTGCGTTGAAATTGTCAAGGTGGTCAGATTAGACAGCTTTGGCAACTCGCCTGGACGTATGGTGCCCCCTTCAAGTATTTCGATGCCAATGTCACCGAACATGGTAAAAAAAAGTGGTTTGTCCAAGAGTAAGTGACGTTTTGGGTCGCTTTTTTATTATTTAGCATTTAGTTATTGCATATTTATTACGGGTATTATTAAGTTAACGTATTAAAAAATTATGGTTGTACTTTTGATGTACTTTTAATTTTTTATTTTACAGCATCCTCAGCGGTGTCGAACGCATTTTCATGGCTGCCAAATCGGTCTCAAAAGCGAAGCCAACGCGGTAAATCAGAAGGTGCGACGATGTCGTCTTCGCCGTCACCCGTGGAAACGCTTCAGTCTTTATGCGAGTCGGTGAATACGGTTGATGGATTGCCTCTTTTTGTTGTTAAATGTATCAACTATTTGGAACAAGTGAGTTTAAACATTACAGTGACCGGTTTGTCTATTGTAGCAACTTTCAGAACGGCGGCCTCGAAACCGAAGGCATCTACCGCGTCCCCGGAAACCAATCCCAAGTCGCCGAACTCGAAGCAGCCTTACGCGCCAACCCCGATCTCGACCTATCCGTCTTATCCATGCCAGTACACGTCGTAGCAACTGCGATTAAAAAGTTTTTCGATAACTTGCCTGAACCCATCATACCGGTGACCCTTCATTCTACAGTAACGCAAATCGTCGAAGACATCTGTGATTTTGCCCACAGTCCGAATTCGCCTTCAACCACACCATCAGATACGACAAGCGGTTATAAAGCTTTAACCCAGAACCACATAGATAGTCTTTCCGCAGTGTTTCGAGAGCAGCTTCCTACAGTTAATAAGAATGTACTCGGTTTCTTAACAGCACATCTCAGCCTCATCGCCAAAAACATTGAAAAGACCAGCATGGATTTGAGAAATCTGGCCATCATCTTTTCACCGACGCTCTTTAGACCTGGCTTTAACAACTTCAATGAGATGTATTCCCAAATAGCGAAATTCGAAATAGCAACCTTTGTCATGTTGCATAATTATGACAACATTTTTAATCAGGAGTCAACTGTGTAAAAAACTTAAGCAAACAACAAGGTCATCTATGTTACCGGTTACGTATGTATACAATGATATTGATCTGCTACAAATAAAGTTACGTTAATATGAATTTGTGTTTAACCTGTAGTATACTAAATGACGCAATTGTAAACTCGATTTATCTGATTCTACAGTTCCTAGTAAAATCAAAAATTCAACAAAAAAGAAAAAAAAAGAAAAAAATTATTTCATTCAAACGCGTTTTCTGGAAGAACAGCTGATCTCCCACTAACAATTTAAATTAAATTTGTATTATTAAAGGTGAATTTAAATCAGAAATGGTATGAACCTGACTAACATAGAAACGTAGTCCAGGTTTATCTGCACCAGGGGAAAAATGGCGACTAAACGGGTTATGAACCCGCCTTGGGCAGGGTCCCGGCCGTGACCACATACCCAGCACCACCCTGATGTTGGAAAAAAGTTGATATTTAAAATAAATCAGAATTATACTAGCCCGACTAATGTAAAAACAAAAATCAAGCTTATCGGCGCCAGGGGTAAAATAGGTGACTGGGTAGGCTGTAAACCTGCCCCGGGCAGGGTCCCGGCCGAGACCACTTACCACTGCACTACCCTGGCGTTAGAAATGGTAAAAATTGTTTAGTTTGAATAAAAATAAAATTATTTCTAATTTGAGAATCAAAAAACACCCTATCGTTCTACCAGAAAACGCGTTCAAACTCACAACGTTGAAACAATTCTTTGAATTTCGCCGCCACCGAGACAGACATCGCTATCGTAGAAGACGCAAAGCTAAAATGGTATCAATATGAGTTTTGAATCATAAAAAAATCGGAAAGACATACTTGACCAGTGGCAGCAGCTCGTACTGGGCGGACTGGAGTGACAATGTCGCCATCGAGAACGCAATCCAGAGGTGGGTGATTCCGTTGAAGGGCGAATTGGATGTGGTTTTTGGCTGGGGGTGTGATCCAGATGGGCGGGTTCACTTGGAATTGCTCGGCATACAATGAAGGGTGATGGGATCCTTCGACCTAGAAGTTGAACTTTGAAGTTCAGAATTTTCGCGATTGGTGAAAACTTACGACGTAAACAGTCTGACTAGCATAATCCAGCTTCGCCACAAACAAGCCAGCAGCACTCTGATAGTTCTCGATGGGGACAGCGACTCGTTTACCGAGGGTGAAGTTGTGGACTCCGGAATGGGTTCCAATGGTTTGATGAGAAGAGGAACTGTCGAGGACAATGGGGCCTTGGACAGGGTCGATGTATTCGAGAAGGAAGTCCGAGAAGTTCTTCCTCTTGCCGACGAAGCAGATACCCATGCTCTGGAAAGATTTATATATATTCAAAGTTCAAAAAGCAATACAAAAGTGACCAACCTCTCGTTTATCATTCAAAAACCCCAGACCATTCGTCGCCGCTATCTTCTGAACCTCGGACTTGTACATCCCGCCCACCGGAAACAGCGTGTTCCTCAAAGCTCGCTCCGAAACATTCGCGAGGAAGTAGGTTTGGTCCTTGACGGGATCCACAGATCGAAGCAGCTTCACAGGGCTGTCAGAAGGTCCATCACAGCCGCGAGAAGTTCGCGCATAATGGCCAGTTGCAACGACATCCGCGCCCAGCCTTTCACGAGCATACTCGTAAAACAATCCAAATTTAATCAATGAATTGCACGCCACATCGGGGACTACAGCTCGGCCTTGCTTGTAGTTCTCTAAAAACGGTCTAAAGATTACAAATGATAGGATTTGAATGAAAAATATATATAAAACTTACACGAAAACGTGGTTCCAATACTCCTTGACGAAATTGACCGAATGCAGCTCGATGTCGAGGATGTTGCAGACTTTCTGGGCATCGGCTAGGTCACGGGTACGAGGACAATTGGATTCGCCTTCTTCGACGTGATCCCAGTTTACCTAAAGGGGGATAATGAGGATAAAGAAAGACGATGAAAACCGACTGACCATAAACAGACCAGTAACATCATAACCTCGCCGTTTCAACAATAAGGCACTCACGGCACTATCAATGCCTCCGGAAATGGCACAAACTACCCGTTTCAATGGCATCTGGAGAGAGAGAGAAAGAAGGTATCAGTCAGTCGTCGGCGAGGAAGCTGGAGCTTGGATACTCGATCGTGCACGCAATGTGCGTAGTGATGCAGGCGCGCGTTTGGAACAGGGGTGGTCTTGGATGTGAAAACTAAGCTGTTGTCCTATTCCATAGAAGTAATCGCTATCGCTAGTAAGTAACCTACAATTCTCCAGCCAAACAGCTGTTGCCCCTCTTCACTTTTCGTAAAAACAGAATTTGTATTACTTGTTGCGTTACTAAGAAATTTGTATCCCCGTCACATTCGGTTACAAATTTTCGTTGCCAAAGTAGCGCAGTGGTAACACATCAGAATTTCAACAGAATAAATAACTTACTTAACAATGTTTCTTTATAAAAATCAATCAAAATGTGTAATGCATTTTAAAAATTCTTTTGTCTAAATAACCATGTATGCACGACGTTCTCATTATCCACTTGTGCGCGAAAAAATCGGCCAACGTATTCTCTAATCGAGGGTGGCATTCATGTTTTTTGTTTTCCTAAATACGATAAAAAGTGCACATAAGAAGATATATCAAAAACATTATAACGTTTATTAGCTTTTTTTCACTTACCGAGATGTAAACGTCAAGTTGATAAAAACTGTCACAAGTAGTCAATCAAAATTTAATTTTGAGTTTCTTTGCAAGTTTCAAAAACTGGTTTTTCAAAAAAAAGTCAGTTCGTGAAAACAAGGTGGTCGAACCATGCATTTGCTACCGCAAATAAACCGCCTCCAATTCTCTATAAGCGAAGTCGTTATCAGATTTTACTTTCTGGGAAAACATTAATAACAATGCTTGTTTCAACTTTTTAAAAACTGTAAATAACTGTAACTTTAAAACGGTTTCTGCCATATTTGAGGATGTTTTCTTTTTTCAATACCTCTTGATATGTGAAAATGTAAAGTTTGAGTACGTATTAAATTATGAACCTTGGCAAAACGTCAGAAATATCACGGTTGCACTTTCCCTGCGCAACAGCCGGAGCAACTTTACTCCTAGGGCGCTAGTGCTGCCACATGCGTATTAATCAATGGTTTATAGTAACCAAGCGTTTTAATTAAAGTAGTGCCCTCTTTTGCTGACTCAATACTTTTTCAGGTAATTGTGTTAATCGGATAATTAAAATCAGTGACTTGCGAACTGAGCAATGCCGTCTCTGGTATGGTCTTATAAATGTTTATTTCGACTAACTTCTAAAAAACCTATTATTGCAGGTACGACTAAGGGGGCAAGCTCAGCAGCTCGCTGTTTTGGAACTATGCCTTACGCCAAACATGAGCGGGCGGTGTTCAGTACCTCCCTGTCAATTTGCGCACTATCCGTATACATGGACCCTGGAGGTCGCCCCTAATGGGTATGACAGCACCGATATAGGCTACTTAAGCGTTATATTAAATTTTGATAAAAACCCTGGATCTTTTCGAACTATATGCGAAGTGTATAATAACACCGCTCCAGATTACGCTGTTATCATTCGTAAGGTTTTGTTAATTACGTCCATCGTTTAATCTTTTAGTTTTAGAGTATGGCACTCGCAATGATTATCATCATGCAGTTTTTAATCATGTTATCATTTTTCGTGTTTCCCATGAAGAGCTCCGTAATAGTGGAAGTATCCATGATGGAATGTTCATTATAAGATGTAATGTGTACTTTGAAATTCATTGCGCACAAATTCCGGTGCCAGTCCTTCCAGTGTTTGATGATACGACTCAAGTTGCACTCATCGTTGGTGACAAAACTATTGAGGTGATAGTGAATACAGACTTTTATAACAGCAACCGTAAAATGCCATTTCAGATCTCGAGAAACCTTTTAATACACGTTTCACCGTCCTTCAGTGCCATGCTTACCAACTACCCAAATGATGGAGATAAAATTAGAGTAAATGTCGGCGAAGCGTTTACAAGCACCAGCGTTTTGTGTTTAAAAAATTTTTTGTATGGAAATTTTACTGAATTACCAAATTACGATATTTCCGAACTTCTGGTAATGCTGAAGTTAGTTGATTTGTATGAAGTTACGTATCTTCAGGTATGCTTATGTATTCACTATAAGCATTTTTATAATAAAGTGTTTCAGACGATTTTTACAACAACTTTGTGTGAACACCTTATTGTGGATGATGACTTTGGCAGTGTTATCGAATACGCGTGGGCGACAAAGAATCGACTTTTAAAATTTCATTGTTCTCGCGTTGTTTCAAATTTAACGATTGACGAACAATTAGACTTTCATCGTAACTTAAATGCAGATAGATCAATTAAGTCAAAATGTTGGTTGCTGTCAACTCTATTTTTGTTTTATTCAAATGATGTGATATTTAATAATATTGTTAATTTAAAAAAGGGATTTTGGGAAATATATGGTGTGGTCCCCAGGAACTAAATTGTTATCTTTCAATTAACATTGTCACATGTTTTTTATTCTCTTTAGTTACTTTAAACTGCTATCCCATTCGATTCTTCGTGTTTAAAAGTTGACAATCCATGTCCTCAATAAATTTTGTAAAATAGACTATGTTATAAACTACTTTTTTTGTTAAAACATTTTTTTGCAGAAAAAAATTGAAATATACTAATAAGAAGCTTCACTCCTTTGCAATTTTCTAATGATTATTTGACCAAAATATATAATTATTTAGTGATACTGACAACAACCCTTATCTGCCACTTCCTTACAGCAAGAAGTTCATTGCATTGTATGCTGAACCCATTTTTGCCGCCACAATGAGTTCTGTTTTTTTCGAAAGTCCATTCTTTGGGACTCTGAGAAAACAAACAACAAAAGACAAGCCTGGTCTTATTCATCAAAAATGGGTTTGTGCAAGGACAAAACATCATAAATTTGATAAATGAAAAAAATCCACCCATTATTGAATTCGTTGCTTTGGTCTGTTTTCCTTTGTAATACAGCAAATACAACAGCAATGTGAAGTGTAATCATTAGTTTTTCAATAGGCGTGTTCACACTGGGTGTGAGCAATCGCATCAACTGCCTGCCCTTCTCGCGTTTTGTTTACTCCGGGAAATATTTGAAACAAACATTCAGTGTGCTGGAAGTCTCGGTGACTGTGAACCAAAAACTGAAATGGAACAGTCATGAAAAAACAGCCGTCAGTCCTATCGATCGTCTGCTTTGACCCAAGTCCCGCAATAGTTATCGCTGTTCAGATAGGACTAAAAAACACGACGTGCTTGTGGTTCGTCAGTCAAAACTTGTCGATTTTCTCCGCATCCACCTGCCTGTTGATCCGTTTTCGTTTGACGGGAGCTTAAAGAAGAGCGGGGCTGGCTGAAGTCCGCACTGACCAGAGCCGCCGATCTTTTGCGCTAAGTAATCGATTGCGCGACAAAAAACGCACATAGAGATCGGTTTTCTCGTTGAGTGTGTTGGCTTTTGTCGGGTTCATTTTGCTTTTTGTCCATTGTTTTCGGTTTCAACAGTTAGGTTTTTGAGTTTCCACTGGTCATCACCGACCAAAAGCGATCCCTTGTAGCCAGCTTTTTCGAAATCGAACCACCCTCAATGTTGTTCGTGATGATTCACGATTGTTAACTTCCATTCCTGTGAATGTGAACATTCCATCCGATGTCTATAGGCGCACGAAAAACGTAAAGAAATGACCTGAATGCATGCACACGTGTTATGTGACCATGAAATCAGTCGATGCCGATGCTACATGACTAAGCTTTTTTTCACGTTCGTTTTTTAGTCATTCGTCAATGCCCTCACAACTCTCGCTTTCCTCTTTTGATTTTTTTGTTTGTATTATCCCTATTGCCCCTCGAGGCAAAGCCCAATTATATATACATTTTATCCCTACGCAGTTTGGATTAATCTGTGATGCAGCAATATGCACTCTTTATTCTTTTTAAAAATAGTATTGACATTTTGGCACTAAATGTAACGCCGACCACACCAATGCCTACGGCAGCCTTTAGAATTCTTTTTCTTATGTTTTACGTTTGAAATTTGATCGCGCAGAGACGTTTAGTTTGATGTGTAAGCCCTTTGTCGATGTTTGTGATGTTAGACGTTAGAAAAATTGGCCATCAGTAGTCGTCTTTGGTTTGGTCTTGCGGTTTTCCATTATTGCCCGACGAAAAACGTGTCTATCCGTTTATCGACTGTATGTATTTTCGTTTTTTGCCCACTAATGTAAGTTTGCACTTGCTGTGGTGGTGTTTATGACTTTCCTTCCTTTCATTTGGTCGATCGGCGTTGAAACGAAATGGCTGCGTTGTTTTTGTATCTTGAAATCGGGGCCAATTTCTAGTATAGCCGAATAGCTTGCTTCCCCGTACCATTTATGTTGACATATGTTTCACGGTTTCACGTCATAGTTAATTGAATGATCAAACACACTACCTTCATATAGTTTATGCCCATTTGTCATGATGTACTTATTATACATGACTTCCGCGTACGCATATCCTTTCTAAAGAAAGTCCATCTCCGGTTAAAACTTGTAAGCCATATCCTCTGCGTGGGTTCTACCATCTCCGTATAAGAATTCAGACGCGACAACGATGGCAACGTCGTTTCTGACACGACGCTCTTCGACACCCGGTCGCCGCGTTTTTTGGGTAGTTGCGTCGTTGTTCTTTTTTTTCACATCTTCCAGAAGAGTTATCGGATTTCTTTTTGCGCGTGTGTACGCATGTTCTATGTGCGCACACACACGCGCAGTAGTCACTTGACGAGATTGCCCGTTTCCTCCCATCATTTTTTTCTCTGCCAATGTCGTGCCCTTTCACGAAGCGAGATTTTAGTATGAACTTTTTTAAATTAGTCCCTGCCAGCGAGGCTATTATTGTTCGCCTGCGCTTTGATAGCCTAGCCTTTTCAAGTGCACATACATAAATTTTAATTTATTTATCCCTCCAATTTATTTAATTTGCCATCATCTATTCATTCTTTAACTTTCTGCTGATTCTACATCAAGATTACAATTTTTGTTGCGTTATTAGTAACACTTTATTCCCAAGTGCCGGCAAGGGACTCAATTTTAACTCTCGTGCTCCATAAAACGCTCCCTTTTTTGCAAAGTAAACCGCCTTTAGGGCTAAAATTCTTTTCTTTTTTAATGCCGAAGCACAACTTCGACGAGGTTTGGGTGGTCTTTACTTTGTTTTGCTTTAAACAGTCACAAGCATCCGAAAAAAGGACCGCTTTTCAAAGCGATAAAGAAGATGCCCATAAAAGTTGGGCCCCCTAAAATCGTCGTCGCGTCTGTGTTAAAATTTTGTTTATGTTTTTTTTGTTTTTCAATTTCCAATTCCATTTGTACATCACATGTCATAGCCGTTACAGCTTTGATTGATTTCCCCCTCTTCTCCGAAAACTGTGCAAGACTCAAGTTTTAACGTCCGAAAGCTGTTAGCACCACGACGGGACGGTTTGTCGCGTGTTATCGTCGTGAACCATGGCCGGGCCCGCTTTCATTATTCTAAATTCGGCAGTCTTTTGCAACTATTGCTTCGATTTGCTTCCCGAAAGCTAAGGGACCCCACATAGACGAGTCCTTCTTGTTCATGCATTGTTGTAGTCCCGCTGCCGAGCCGCTTCTTCTTACGTGTACCGGCACGTTTTTTTGTCCTTGACATTTTAAAAAAGTCCAAACAAATCCAGTTTAAGCTTGCGTTGTGTGTGCATGTATGTGTGTATGAATGTTACTCTCGGGGAATTTTTTTCTCGCGTAGTCTGTCTATCTAGTAGTTTTTGAACACCTAATTTTGTAATGTATCATTTAAATTTGACGAATCATGCTCAATCTTGCACGACCTGGTATGACTAAATCTCTGACCTTGGAATTCATAACGTTATCGCGTGATTTCATAATGCATTAACTATTTCAAGAAAAGTTTAACAGATGTTTTTCCCCTTTCAGCCCTTTTTGTCTGTGGCGTGCTCATTTCACTTTTTACTGTGTCGCAAAGATGCAGAAGCAACAAGTACGGGCTGCCTATGACTTCTCTGCTCAGCCGGGTTCAGGCGAGCTGTCCATCGCCGAAGGTGAGACTCTCGAGGTAATTCGAGAGAATATCGAAGGCGGATGGATGGAAGGTCGAAACACCAAGGGCCAAGTTGGCCTCTTCCCGGCCTCCTACGTTGTGAAGATTGCTGCGGTAAGAATTTTTAACCCAATAATTTGTAATTCAAAATGCGAGGGGGATAGGATTGAGTTTTTTTTAAATAAATAAACAGTAAGCCGAGCATGAGCCAGGAAATATATTTTCCCATGAGACTGCGCTGTTGGAGTGTAACAGCAAGTTTGTGGGCCGCCAAGCACCTTTTTGAAATTTTTTGTATTTGTAGCTGTTTTGCATCCATCCTTCTTTGAACCCTAAGACAAATAGGTTGAGGACAATTTCGTTAAATGCACCACTCGAACATACATACAGCCCCTGCTCTGCGAAGTTCTCTTAAGTGGAAACGAAATATACGGGGATGGAACATTACGGTCATGGAATAGCTAGGAAATGAAGTGAGTTAAAAGGGGATGTTCAGTGAAAGGCACACCAAATTTGGTCAGTGTCCTGAACCACGCACATTGGTCTATTCTCCGTGCATTCCACTTCATCCATGTCGGGCCGCTTCTGCAAATGATGCGGACTTATGAGAAAGTTTGCACTTCAAGAGCTCTCCCAGAAGACTTGTAGTCTGTTGGAACTTTGTCTAAAGTGTAGATATGCTGTTCACATCGAATTTACGTAAAGCTGTCGATCAGTATCGCGCCCCTGGTAACAGTGGTCCAGGATCACCTGCGAAAACTGCGCTGGAACAGCGTCGAGCTCAACTGATTCGGCGTCATACCTGTGCGACGATTGATGCTTGCGCGCCAGAAAGCTCAGCTGATAGTGCGGCCAAGGCTGCGTTATTGCCACCGTTGGTGGCACCATTGGCGCATCATAGCCATAAAGTTTCTTTTCGGGAACCGTTTATTGAGGAGGAGGAGTTTATAGTTGTTAAAAAACCTGTAACTTCGAAAGTAATTTGAACTTCTAGTAGCCAAAGTTAAGAAAAATGGTTAATTTCAGTCCTCCGCCCCGCCACCATCGAATCCACCTCCACCTTTACCCGCCTACGCCCAACCGCCGTCGAACCTCCCACCTCCAATATCCACCAAGTTCACCCCGACCATCGGCTTCGACGATTGGGGCAATCCGCTTCCCCCTGCTGCTGCCAGTGCTCCTCGTATGTTTCATTTTGATTCCCATCTTTACAAATTCTCAAAACTTACTATTTCCAGCAACTGCCCCTCCCACGCTTCCCACAACCGGCGTTTATCCCGTCCTGTCGACGCCATCAGCGCCCCCGACTTCCCATCAACCGCTTTCGGCTACCCAGTCGTCAGCCCAACTGCATGACGACGATTTCGATGATGAATGGTCCGATGAGGACGAAGAAGTCGCTGTGAGTTTTCCCTCTAAACTGCTAACGACTATCGCTTGACTCCTTTTTCGTTGACTGTCAACGATTCTAATACGTTCTAACCAGACATGCTTGGTTTCCTCCCGCATAGTTCATGGCTTCGTGAAAGCACTTACACACAAACGAAAAAGCATTTTTCTTTTCGTCCAAGTTTGGCAATGGCAATCTCTTTGACAAACGAGCTGGCTTCGACCAAATTAGGGACCAATTGTACAAAAAATGCTCTCTTCTGGGGGCTTCATGTCTTTGTTTGTTTCGGATCAATAGCTAGGGCATGTTTCTTCACTTGATTGTTCCTTCCTACTTGAGATGATGCCCAAATTAGTGTCTCCGCCTTTAAATATTTCATGGAATCTGTTTTTGGTGTTGTATTTTGGCTCGATGCCGAAATGCATGCCACGCTTTTATGACTAACAGAGATCTGTGCCAACTTCATTGACTACAATTGTGTATTCTCGAAGAACGGCACTTGGCAGTTTTGTTTGTTGAAGTTTTGGTTTGAACTATGCTGTTTGCACGCAATCGATCACCGTCAAGTATTGACCCTGACCATATACGGACCCACTCTGTTTGTTATGCGGTAAATATTAGTTTTTTAATGATTTCGATCTAAATTTTAAAATCAAAAAGTGATTGTAGATCATTTGAAGCGCAAATTCTTAGAAGTTTTTTTCTAATTTGTCGACCAAATGTTTCAAATTTCTTTGATGGTTTTGATCTAAATTTTTAAAAGAAAAAAGGATTGTAGATCATTTGGAGTGCAAATTCTTAAAAGTTTTTTTCAAATTTGTCGACCAAATGTTTCAAATCTCTTTTTCAATCTTGTTAGAGTCTTCAAATACCGTAGTCTCCAAATCGATTGCGTCTCCACCTTTACTCTATCTTTAGGATGGCACTAAAACCACTGATAAGTTATCCGCATCCATGGGTGGCGAAGGCAGTGAAGGCCGCCGTCGATCTCGGTCCCAATCCCGAGCTACTAACGGATCTCGAACTGACTTATCCACGGACGACGAAGCTACCCCTGCACCTCCACCCAATAATCGGCCCAGTTCTGCTGCTGCCGTCGAAACTGTGACCTCATCTAAAGATTCACCTCCAAAAAGTGCGGATTCCACAAAGGACAAGGATGTTCCGCCATCGACTCGCAACAATGCTAAGGTGGTCTCGATGGATCGTAGCGTAGTAGCGTAATCAAAGTGATCGTGTTCGTCAGTTTCTGTTTCTGTTTTCTCGAAAATTATCAATTGCTTCGTTACAATCGTTCGTTATTAACATTTTAATTTTGGTTGATCTATTAGTTTATAGTCCATTCTGGTGTGCGTATCGTATTGTATCTTTGGTTTCTTGGCATTTTTTCGAGGTGCAAGTTGTAATCATTGTGAATTCAGGAAGCCAATAGTGGTGCTCATGGTGTGCCGTCTCAGCGTCAAGTATCTCGGAGCCGATCGGCCGGTCCGGATACCATCTCCAACTCAGGCAAAGCCGGTGCTTCCCGCATGAAGACGATTAACCGATTCTCGAACTTTGTCAAATCTGGCATGGAGTCGTATATTCTGACCCAGGCGAAGCTTTCCTCGCAGCCCGGGGAGACTCATGAAGTCATTGTAAGTTGATTTTGTTGATATCCGACTTCAGATAAAAGTAATTTTGCCATTTCAGAACAAAAATGGCGTCATCATGTGGGCCCCTCTCCCCCAAAGCTACACTGCCGTCGTAGATAAGCCGAAGAAGGAGTTTAAGCTCAAAGGCTTGAAGAGTTTCATCGCCTACAGTGTCACGTCCTCACTCAACGGTATCCAGGTCTCACGCCGCTACAAGCACTTTGACTGGTTACACGAACAGCTCACCAACAAGTACTTGCTCATTCCAATTCCGCCACTCCCGGAAAAGCAGGTTTCTGGTCGCTATGAGGAAGATCTCATCGAGCACCGCAAATGTATCCTCCAGCTCTGGGTTAATAGCATTTGTCGCCATCCCGTGTTGAGCAAGTCCGAAGTCTGGCAGCACTTTATCACTACGACCGACGAAAAGGACTGGAAAAAAGGAAAGCGAACCGCTGAGAAGGATGAGTACGTCGGGGGTAACTTCTTTAACTGTATAACCGTGCCCAACCAGCCTGTCGACAATGCTTTTGCGTAAGTTTTTTTTAATTAGGTAACTTTATTAATGTTTAGTATACGATCTTTGTTTTCAGTGAAAAGACCATCGACAACTTCGTCAAGCACTGCCGTGATCTCGATGACAGTGTCCGCGTCGTCTATGACCGTGTCGCCGAGACCCAGAAGCGCCTCATCGGTCCCTACAAGTCCAATTGGCAGAAGATGGCCGCCGCCTTCCAAGGCCTCGGACTCAACTTCAACTTTGACCATTCCAGCGCCCCTGTGAAGTCTGCCATCCAGGAGAGTGCCAACGTCCTTCACAAGATTGGTGCCCAGTATGAAGATCACGGAAAACGTGTCACCGAACAACTCATGGATTTCATTTACACGTACAAGGGTGTCCTCGCTAACATTCCAGACATTGTTGGAATACATAAGGTTTGTCAAAACATCGCTTGAATGCGTTTTTACTTTGAAATTTCATGGTTCCAGTCCGCTTTCGTGAAGCTCCAACACAATGAGCGTCTTCAACAGGAAGGCAAGCTTTCCCCCATTGAAGCCGATGCCATTCATCGTCGCGTCGACGTCGTCACTTACGCCATGCTGGCCGAGATCAACCACATGAGCCAGGAGGCTAATGATGACTTCCGACAAAACTTGGGTATCTACTTCGCCGAAGAAGCTGACTTCTACATCAAGATTGGCCAACAACTTGGAAAGCTCGCTGAACTGTACAAGAAGACTTAATTTACGTGTTTTAAACCCCTCTGTGTCATAACTAAAAGAACAAACTTACCCCCGTTTGCAATACTTACCTACAACTGTATGTAAAAGCTTCAGTCTTCGTATTCCACTTTATATTTACATAGTTTCATGATAGAAACGTCTAACTATTGTAATTTAAACCTCTTTATTTTGTAACTGTTTCGACTAACAGGAATAACGAAGAGATATATGCTTTAACTGGGCATAGTAACGTGTCCGTCTTCCTACTTTGAAACTTTTCCAGTTTTTCATTCATTCGCATTTTGGTACGATTGTGTTTGTGTATTTTTTGTATTAATTATTATAAATAAAGTTTATTACGAACTGTAAAAAGTACAGAATTGATAAAACAGATGTACATACAAATATAATTGAACATTGATGAGCTCATAAGTGTCAACATTATTGGCGATGTAAATGCAAAGACCGAGGTTTTTTGACGGCTTCGTGAAGGAATTTATAAGGAATGAAGATTGAGGAAACAGGGGGGATGATCATTGACCATGACTCAAATATGGAGAACCGATATTGTATAGGACAATCCCGTAATGAGAAAACAGATTTGCTACACATCTTATATTACGTGAAGGGATCAAAAACTATATAACTAATCTACTTTACGGTGCAAAGAGACCGTTGAGAATCATTGAAATTTGTGATGTAAATTATCATATATGGAATAAATAAGCGCAAATAGTCAAAGTATTCTACCATGTATTGGGGTAAAGTAGTAACAAATAAAAATATTATACGCTACACTCATTGCAACTGGGTTTAGTAAAGACACCTAGTATGGGTAGTTTGGTTGGGAATAAAGCCTTGATAGTACTGGATAAAAACTAGGTTGTACTGTATATGAATTCAATGGTGACATGACTAAACCGTGATAGTAATATATATCAAATTTAACCGTCATTAGTAAAATACTGGAAGAGATTGCGCAGAGACGTAAGTTCAAAGCACGTAAACACCCTTAGTTTGCCTGCGAAGGTTTTTGGCATTTGATTAGCTTGCGGTTAATCTAAGATCAGCGTCTGAGATCATGCCGGAATCACCGTTTGAGTCGTATTCACCAAACTTTTTAAAGTCTGTGAATGCGGTTTCTATCCTCGGGGGAATTATCACTTTTGGAACAGCTTCTTCCACATCCGAATCGAAATGTGTTCCGGTTGTATCAAATGTGTCCATGGTATTCATGGCGGAATCGACGTTCTCATCTTCCTGCTCATACGATGTTTGTGGCTGAATTTGTGCAAGGGCTATGCTTGCCGCGACCTCACCGCTCACATCTGCCTCTTCAGATTCATCAATGACATCAACGGTTGTAACAGGATGCACGCCGCTCTTGTCGAAAACGCCGCTGTCGTCATCAGCTGTGCCATTTTGTTCTTCGTTTGACAGCAGCGGTTGCGTCGAGGCGACTTCTGTTGGCAGGACTGGTTGTGACCGTACCACGACCGGCAAGTTGTCATGATCCATGCGCGGCGGGGTGACAGTTTTAACCGGCGACGTAGGCACGGGTACCCTGACGTGGGTCTTATCAAACCAATCGGGCTGAGCTTCTTGGAAGGCTTGCATCCTGTTAATCGCATCTTGAACTTTCGCCAGTTGAGAGACGGATTTGGCGACGCGTGCATCATTTTTGAGGCAATGCTCCGTAATACCCGACAACATTAGGGTCAGATTGTCCGGAATAACGAATTGTAGCCGTTCTCTCACGGTCGGAATGACATCAGCCGGTGATGAGTATGGGAAACGTATGGATGTTAGCAATGGGTGCCTATAAACATGTTGTTGACTAAAAATTTAAAAATAAACTTATTTAAAATTCTTACTGTAGTGCTTGGTCAATCTGGGTCATGAAAAGGTTATCAAGCGGGTCAAATTCAGCACGTTGAATGAGATAGCCCCTTCGGAGGACTTTAGCATGGTAGCGATGATTGGCACCGACACTGTTAACAAGGATGATTTTATCAGCATTCATAATTGATGCGGAAACGTAGTCGAACATGTTGTGTTCAATGTTCTTTGCGTCCCATTGATCGAGCTAAACATTCTCAGATAAATCAATTATGCAAAACCCTTGCAAAGTGCTTACATGAACTTCGAATCCAAAAACGTCCCGAAGATATTCTGCAAAGGCGACTACGGTTGCAACGTGCTGTGGGCTGTCATGTGTATAGATAATCAGAATATTGAGATTTGCTGCAAAAGTTTTGCATTAAAATAGTACATGCTATTTTTAAACTTTTAACATACTATTGATTATCAACGGTGTCGTGACTCCAGCGCCATTCTGCAACACTCCCCTGCCATTGTGGATGGACCGATCTTTCTCGTCATCCTGCACAATTTGAATTCGGAAAGACTTTCCATTAATCTTGCAGTGGTTCAACATTGCACGGATAATGTGAAGAATGCACGCTGTGACTAACAAACAGGCAAATGCAATAACAATAATAAGATAGTTAAAGCCGCTCTTCTCTTTGTCCTTTTCGTCTCCAGCCGTTACATTCCTGTTGTCTACGGTGGCGGTTTCGACCAAATCCAGCTCTACAAAAAAGAAAATGACGTAAATGTAATGCTTTTAAGGGGTCTTACTTTCTAGCATAACTTCATCACCTTCAACGGCAATGCAAGAACACACAATCGTATTATCGTAGGGATCAGTGCTTCCGACAGGGCACAGGCATCGACCATCGGATGCGCGTTCAACGGGAATCACGGATGGGACGTACTTCTTCCCTAGTTCAAGATCAGTGAAGTTGTAAACACCGAAATAGACTGTGTTGTTCCCGATAACTTCGGTTCTCATATCACTTGCGGAAATAATGTCCTCACGGATGCGTATCAGTCTAGTTTCATCGACCAAACGGACCTATAAATAGCTTGTTTAATGTTTGCTCATACTGTATATAGCTCTTACCAGGTATTGCTCAAAGCAGTACTGCTTAGGTGCCCCAACAAACTCGACTGTAATTGTTTTTGCAAGACTGTTCAGTGGAATTTGCCGAAAACCAGCCGTCCATTTGGATGCATATGGGTGCGAATACTTGGTGCAATTCTCGGCAACATGGTCAGGCAGGTGATGTTTGCCCGGATTTATTGGCATGCGAACGTTCCGATGCACATGACTCGAGTGGTTGTGTGTTTCAGGTAAACTTGTCAGAGTCACATCGTACGTGTTACCAAATTTGAATGCACTGTCGGTTGAAAAATAGAACCTCGGTGACGCCATGATTGCTTGACTGGTCCAGTTAGTTTCCGAAACATTGAATAGAAAACAGGATTTTTCGATGCCCTTTTCATGTTCTATTTCGAGTAAAAATCCCTCGAGTTGAGCGGTAGCATCTGCAAAGTAATTAATGCGTTTTTCGTCGACAACGGCTTAAAAGAAAACACCCACTGTTCGGAGGTGTTTGCCAAGAGATATCGACCGACAGCTGATGATCCTCCCCTACATGCCGCGGACTTGCTTTGACTTTGGGCTCAATGCGAAAGTCATGAGCTTCACTGGGTACTTGATCTTGTCTGCTCACCTTCGGCACATAGTCGTAATCGGAATCGCAGTCCACTTAAAAATGCATCAACGTTCATATTATGTCTTTGAAGTAGTTCAAAGTTTTCGGTTTTTATGGCACGACACAACTTTATGACTTGTAGCTCGGCTTTTCGCCTTTGCACGCAACCAAAATCCAAGGCCAAGGCCAATGAACTTGTGTACGAAAGCACATTCAATCCGACCGAAAGTAATGTAATGCACCTCACTTGCGTTAACGTAAGCGAATGTTTGCGTTTTTTCGAAAGTATTCAAAAAGAAAATGAAAGAAACTGGTTCAGTGCCAAAAATGCCGGAAAATCAATCCAAAAAAAGGACACGAGGTCGGTCCCTCATTTCTTCAAAAAAGTTGTGCTCATGCAAGCCTGCCGAAAATGTTCATTCTGGCAAGTTATGCAACTGACAGACTTTTGCGTAAGCGTTGGCAGCGTTTTAGGAAAGCAAAAACGTCAACGAAATATAACAGGCATCGGCTTCGGTTTTCGTGCCTGCATGAAAACTTAAGCATCAAAATCGTAAATGAATTCACAGATGAAGATCGTGTGATGCGAGCCTTATGTTAAATGGGCTACGGCTATATTTTTGCCAAATAATGATACACATGCATTAGTTTTTTTCCGAGTAAAGTGTGAAGGCGTTAGTATTGCTTCTTAGAAGCTAAGTGATTGCAAAATGTTTCTGTCACTAATTGCAGTGTCAATTCCAGTAAGAGGTTGTTCGACTTAGTTTTTTAAGGTCACTTTGCTACTGCAAGTGACAAAAAATGGCAAATGACAGGTGGCAGTGGATAATGATGGTTAAACATACCGATGCGAACGGAACATACGATGTCCTGAAAAGTAAAGAAACCATTAATACCAATATTTAATGCGTCTGTTCGAAGATCAGAATAATGAGATTACAAATTGCATAGAACATCTACATCTACAGTTTCGAAAGGCGCACTAATAGTGTAGTAAACATAAAAGAAAAAGCAAGTACGCAGTGTTCTATGGTTAGGGTATACGTGTAGATTAGAACATAGGACTACTAATCCGACTTCAGGTAAAAATAAATTTATGTTATCTGCCTTTTTGCAATGCAACAAATAGAGTGATGTGAGATTTTATAGGATGGTGGACACTAACCTGGAGTAAACAGATGATAAAATATCCAAAGTAAGTAACTAAAACAACGTTTCGACCTAGCATTACATTAACCAACGCATAGTGGTACACTAGCTAGGGAGTGATTCGTTATTCTGCGCGAGTATCTGGCGATAGAATAGCAAAAGCAGCAATACAGAACGGTCCGAAACGCAATTTTTTCGGGATTTGTCAGCTGAATAACCTCGACTCTGGGCCTCTGTGCTCGATGAGGTACAAAACAGCCGCGTCGATCTTAGCCGAAAACCATTTGTCGGGTTCGTGACTGTATACCGAAAGGCTATCTCGAGGCTGCGGTTTGCTTTGCGCGTATTTTGCGTGTCTCCCTAGCCCTCTCGGTGATTTCATGTTTGCTTTTTGCGGACCTCGCACTCGGCGCTCACGCGGTAGAATAACGGGAACGACAGATTCGAAACCGTCTATGCTGTCTCGAATGATCGGTTCACCGGACAACGGATGAAGCTGATGATCGTCGGCTGCTTTCAAATGTCTGTGTGTATGCCTTCGGGATACAGGAATAGACGCCCCCGTTACCGCAGGCAGTTGACAGTCTTCTTAAGGATGACGATTTGAAAAGAAATCGATTTCAATATACATTCAAGTGCTTCTTTCATCCCGTCGAAGTTGACCAACAAACGTTGAACTCAGTTTTTCTTCGCAACTGGTCACTTAATGGTTTTCCACCCAGCTTTGTCCCATTTACTAAGTTGGCGTAGCTTGCATTAAGCAAGTGATTGGCTTCTTCTGCCCAAACCACAAGCAATTATCACCTTCCCTGTCTGCGCAAGGGATAAAGCCACCGACATATGACCTAATCATCGGCTCATGGCAATGACAACAGTGCATTTTCATGAAAGCTTTTCATGTGGGGTGCCGTTTCGCACGTATTTAGAAGTATGTCGAATTGTCAGCATTAACCAAAAACCTTGAAACGCAAAAAAGGACTACTTGACGTGCCGGTGCCTTATATGTCGACGGCCGACGGACGGCCTGTCTCTATCCACGCCCGAAAGCTTTTCAAGGGAGCTACAGCAAGCCAGCCACGCTGCTCTTACCCCCACGAATATTGACGTCAACGTGAAGCATGCAAGCGTACTTGCCTTCCAAAGACCGATGCCATCCAGGGAGGCCCCTGTGGAGTTCACAACAAAGTGGTACACTAACCACCGCCTCTCCAGTTGAAAGACGACGAAAATCGATGCTACACACGAAAGCTTTCTTCTAGTTGCTAGCAACGTCCCTCTTTCTTCATCAGAAAAAAACGACGAAGCGCGCAAAGAACACTTGGAAAAAATGAAGCACTCACGGCTCAACATGCAACGATGCGAGAAAAACCCCGTTTTTACGGACAAGCCGTCGTTTTTGCGGCACTTTGCCATGCAACGCACAAAATGCCTCTAGACTACGTGCATACGACCTCGCTACCATAAACTCCTTCGTCTATGCACGTCTCGAAAGAAATTTCAGCACTGAAAAAACAATAGGCTAGCAGTCTTGACGCGGTCTCTCGCCGTTCAAAGTTCAGAGTGTAGCTAATGTTTACGGTGCTGAGAAAGTGTTTGAAAAAGTTTTATCAGTACATTCCAGTTACTCATCTCTTAAAAAGTAGTAACTCGAGTATAAAATAAGACGCAGTATAAAAGTGGTAATTGCAACAGTTGTGCGTGTGGTGCGCCTCTTCAAAAATGCTCTCAACAAAAGAAGTCACTGCTCAACGTTCTTCAAACTTTCGGCACTTAAAGTAAGAAAAAATGTGCCACAGGCCGTTAAACTGTTGCGAGTTCAGTTCTCGTGACTAAAGTTTCGGCTTAGGATTAAAGCTTCTTAGCGTGTTTTACGACTAGTGCACCATACTGGTAAACGCCTGACGGCTTTTGATTACAAATACGGCAAAATGGTTTTTCCTGATTATCTCTACAAACACCATAATTCTTATATGAAGCAAGAAAAAAACATGTAAAGAAGAAACCTTGGATTTGGATTTGGTAGAGCTTTTTTTGTAATCGAAAAGCATCTGAATGTCTTTTCTTTGGCAGTTACATTCAGTAAATGACTTTGTTCAGACATCTGTCTCATCTGTCGCTAAAGCTCTCTAATTTTTGTGAATAGCCTTACGTATGGTGGCTTTAAATATCAGCTCTGTACCACGTAATTCTCGTGAATGTCAAAAAAAGTCCATCAATATGAAGCAAAAAATTGAAATAGAGCACCAATGCCGTAGGCGGTTTGGTTTTCAAACTATTATGCAGTGCCAGTGCCATGTTAGCTTTAGATTGAGTGTCTTGCTTCGTTGATGCAATGATTGGCAAACAAAAAACCGTTTAAAATCCTGCAACATGAGAAGAACAGTGCATACATGTATGAAGAAAAAGCAAAGTTCAAATTCAACCGAATGTTGCATATTCCCATTCTTTCATCAGAAAAGCCGAGTGGCAACTTAATCTTTTCAAAGACACGCGTTGGCAAAAAAGTCTTGCTGACCGAATACCTACGTTAGCAGTGCAAAACAACATCGATATCGACTGATGGCCAAGGAAAACGAAACAGGCGTTATCTAACCCGATCTTAATAACATCCTAGCCCGCTGGGATTTCCCCTAAACTAATCGTGCACACAAATTGAATACAATATGACAGTTTTGATCTATCAAACATTTCAAAAAACTCTTGGGTAATAAAGTCCGTCGAGCCTGAGATAACAATAAATAAACTATTCTGGTCGCACGATGCTCTACCGTTGCCACAAAAAAACGAGTTTCACATTAACTACCATGAGAACAACTCAAAATGGGCAATGAATAAATATCATAAAAAAAAGGATCACCATGGAGAAAAAGAGCAAAGATGGAAATATTGGCTAGACAGTGAGTGATATGTAATCTCAAAAATCCGACATACCTTGTTATGAGGGTCTCCACAATCCTCGTTGAAATGCGAACCATGCTTGTAAGCGACTATAATATTGATAAAAGCGGAGAATAGCAATAGACATAATTTCGATCTAGATTGGGCTGGCATTGTGTTAGAGAATACTGAACAGGCAGAACCACAATATGGTTCCCAAAGCGGGAATATACCTCTGTGAGCTAGGACAGCTCACGTTAGTCGAGGGGTTACAAGTTTCTATAAAAGGGGTGTTTAAATTGGTTTCAGTGCTGACATGATGTTTGATGAACACAAGCGGCCTGGTTAAACACGTAGGAAAACGTCAATAAATATTTGCCGAGAGCAAAAGAACCACGTATTGAGAAGGGCATGAACATTCAAACTCTGCTTTTCGAAAACACGGTAGCCGCACTACACGGAGGCTTCAATTGGCTACAAAAAGCTTACTGTTTTTGTAAGCGAACACATGTACGTACTTGGTTGCCCTTTAAAATGTCAAAAGTTTAGTTGAGGATCTTTGGACACGGGGGACATTGGTAATTGGGTTCTAGAGGTAAACCGTAGATCATATGGGTGCGCCTGGGCCCTGGGGACATGAATCATTTTGCCTGAACTGAACTATCATTTCATAAAGAGCGCACGTGGTGAAGTTCTAAGTGGAGCTAAACTCCCGCCCCTGTTGAACGTTAAGCTCAAAGCTCGCGTGTAGCAAAAAGAAGGCGCAAGAACGAGCCACTAGGGAGTCTGTCGACGGCACCCTACTGCTTACCCGCTTCGCTGGCAAACAGAACATAAAAAAGTGCGAGTACATCAAATGAACAGACAAGGGTGTCCCGAATGGCGGCACGTTGTTGGTCTGCCAAGCTTCACTGGCTTGTTGGGCATTTTTCCCCTCAAAATAAGCGACACACACGCACGCCTTCAGGCTGGAAAGCGCCGTCGTGTGACTCTCTGTCTTTTGCAACTCCTCCTTGGGCCCAGACGAACTTGGCTCGGCTTGAGATCGACAACCGCACCGCCAACGGCAACCGATTGTGAAAACCTCCCTCCCAGCAGTGACTACACGACGACACGGGCCCCTGAAGGCGTGTGCTATGTCCTCTCTCCGCGAGGGACATACAAATGCGCTGACACCCTCGGGTCCCATCCAAAAAACACGCACGAACGGCTGACATACAGAGCCTCGCCATGCCCTCTGGCATGTATATGGCACGCACCGTCATGCTCGAGAGTGTCAGTCGGTCGAGAAGCGGTCTCGTCGTTCGTTAACGACATACATCGTCACTTTTTGCCTTCGAAAGGAGTCTCTATCAATGCCGTCAGCGAGGGTGGGAGGCGCTTACTGCCCTGATCAGCCTTTCACGCGGGCGTCATGCCATGCAGAGGCCTGGACCGTTTCGCGAGCACGCACGAGCTTAGTGTTCATTGATGCCTGCGCAGTGGCCTCTCCATTAACAAAAAAGTTTATGTAAAACAGTTCAATTCGACAGATAATCCATTTTTGTATTCCCGGTACACAAGCTTTTCAAAAACGACTGACTATTGGAACAGGCAAGCAACAAACGTCAGAGCATGGCTCCTGAAAATTCGTGGAAAAAAGGGCACTCATGGTGACGAGCTCAAAAATTCTGCATACGGTTGGTGCAGCGAAGGAGAAAAAATGGTCGCTGTTAACTTTATAATGTACACGCACACGTAGACTGTTGATTTTGTGCCGTTGAAGACGGCACCAACATTGACAAGGTCTTTGGATGAACGCAAAAGATACAGCTATGAAGCACTAAACGGTAACCCATGAAAGTGTGAAAACATGTTGACTGACAGAAAACGGTATCTACTACGCAGTTAGCCTCTGGTTTACATTTACTTTTTAATTTTCTTGTGTCTGGGTGCTGAAAATAAAAGTGGAAAAAATGTTGCACGCATGTTTTAAAATTAGCCTTGACAAAACTACAGTTAATAAGATCTTCAGCTTAAACACAAACACCTATATTTATGCCGCCCCCTAGAATGGTTATTTTCAGGCACAATAAACAGAGACCGTGATACAATTTTTCATACAATTTTTTGATAGAAGTGGCTAAGAAACAAGCAGCGCATTTGATTTTAATAGTGTCTTACAGTAGACGCAAACTAATCCGATAATATGCATGTGTCCAGCTGAACCCTGAAAAACTAACATCGCCAAAGGTCTTAATTGTGAATAGCCTTATTTTGATAATAGTAGAGACACTGCCTTAGGCAACATAGAGTAAATTTCTTTGTTGCCGCAGGTCCACGAAGGTCAATGTCACTATTCTACACCAAACAATATACACCCCAGGGAAGCGGCCCATGACGAAATGTTGTTTTAGTGCCATTAGGGGTTTCATGTCACCAATAACAGAAGGCAGACAAATTAGTGATGTATTCACGAAATTCTAACCCTAACAAATTGCAGGACAGTTGTTTGAAAATCGGAAAAGTTTGCCTATGCTTGAAGGGACCTCCCCCCATCTTCTGCTGTGACATGTCATAGAACATACATGGCCATAAAGTTTCGTTTATCGTTTGCCAGAAGCAAAGAGCCGAAATAAACGTTAAAACTGTTTTAAACGCGTGGGATACGAATAGAAAAACCGCCTACAAGCAATTGTGATGCGTTCACGGTGCCCAATGGGCGTAAAAGCACAATCAAGCCATGGCAAGAAATATTGGTTGTCGCAAATATAAATGTATTAACAGCTCATCCATAAAAAGATAGGGTTCGTTCAAATGGTCACATGAAATCGAATGAAAAAATGCAGTAGAGAGGGTTTACATTGAGGGAAACACGTGAAGGACGAGTACCCTTCGACTACGTCGATATGCAACGCCATTGAAACTCCGCGAAGAATTTCAAATTACCAAAGTTGCGGGGCGAGTGTGGCAGTCTTTTGTTGCAGGAATAATTTGTGCATGAATTGTATAACAAGTAAAGAAATCAAAAATTGCTGTAAACTCGCCGCAGTACGCGTCATTGATGGAAGGCAAGCCACACAATTTTGAAAAGAGAGCAACCAAGTGAGGTAGTCCGACCTGAGTGTCAAACAGAATCTCTCCAGTGACGAGGCAACAATCCGAGTAACAAAGCAAGCCTTACATACATGCATACACGTGGCCTTTTAGGGGAATGTAGAAAAAATCGGGTTCTGAAGTACTTCTGTCAACGCGAAGCCGAGTGAGGCAGACTGTTTCACGCTGTGGTTGGGGTGCTGGAGACCGCAGAAGAGGGAGTGGAGGGAGATTGTCATCAAATTAAATTCATTCGTCGCCTACCAAAACCGAACCGGGAATCCTCATCGGGCAACATGAGTCTAAACGCTACAAGCGTTTGCCCTCTTTCGGCAATGAACTTAGAGACCACAAAAAACTGAGATACGCGGTCACGGAAACTTTTTAAAACCAAAATGATGCCGTTATCCGCCTTTTTATACATTCATGACACACTACAGAAAAACGTGGTCGTCATGTAAGCGACCAAAGTCGGTAATGGTGTTAGTTCATACGACCGAATACATGAGCAAACATGCTCGTGGCAGACAATAACGAGTAATAGCCGCATACAATAGATGCGTATATATAGCTGCTACGAGAAATTTTCTAGACATTTTAAAATTAACTTTTGCAATGTGCAGCCAGAAACATGGGGGCTGTGGTAATATGGGGCTGAAGCGTAGCCGTTTTTCTTTTATATTTTTGTATCAAAAACAAAAAACGGAATCAATTAATGGCACGTGCGGGAAAGAAAAAAGAACGCCAAAAAACAACTGGAGCCGATAAAAAACCTAAAAGCGGGTATTGTTACTTCTAAACTTGCAAGATGAACACCCTAAAAGAGGCAAAGTTCAATGATGTCTGTTTTCCCAAACTGCTCCGAGGTGGTTTTGCATACAACAGGGTCGTGTCAACCACATTGTCATCACCACAAGTTTTGGTTAACCCCTTGTTTTGCATTGCGCTTCAGCCGCACCCTCGCAGCGTGGTTTTGACGTGTAAACTGTGGTGAGATTGCATAATGAAATAAAACTGTTCACTGTGAAATGACAAATCGGCAAAAAATATCAAAATTTGGTCAATTACAGCTGTAAGTACACACGGTATTAAAAACAGAGATAAACTTGGTAAAAAGTTACAATAACAGGTGTGTACTTTCGTAATCAATAGCAAAGGTGCATGGCTCCAGAAAAAAAACAAAGGACACAAACATCAGAAAGGTAAGGCATCAAACTGGACACATTTTTGGATTAAGTCTGTACCATAAAAATGATTCATTGGGGAGAGTAGGGGGTTCAAAACGTTTAAATTTCCGCTTAGAAGCCAACAAATCCAGTGTACATGCATAGTTAACAAGTGTTCCGGGTGTGATTTAAAAAGTCCTTACACATTAAGCCTAAATTATGACTAATGTAAGGAAAACACTGACAAGTCTAGCGACACCAGTCTGCTTACATGTTCAATGCAATTCTCGCTTCGCACCTCGCAACGGATGTTACTTACAGTATGCATGATGTGCCTTAATAAGAAGAAAAGTGTTAAGTCCATAATACTTTTGTTCTCATGATTAAAATAAAAATACACCGACACGTCAGAAACATGTCATAATCGAATGTCAATGACAACCAAGTCTCTTGAGGTGATGTGTCAAGTGGTGCAAAGTTTGTAAACTTAAAGTTCACTTTTCCTCGTACAGATAAAAAATGCACTCTCTATTTTGTTAAAACCCATTATCTTATGCGTAAAAAATAAATCCGATTATCCCTTATATTTTTAGGCAACATCTGAATGTAAAATCGCCGAAGACGCTTGGTTCAAGTACAACTCTTCGGATTTGAGATAAATGTAGGTAAATATGACGCAAAACGTTTTTATATCCAAATTAGGGCGACTTTGTTTGGTCAATGTAAGAGTATGTCGGCGGCCAATCATCTATTTTTATACTAGCAACAAATTATAATGACATATTTAAGAAGGGATTTCTATAACAATTTATAAAAGTTGGTCAAGCAATGTACTTTTTAAGACACCAGTTTGGGCGTGTGAACAAAAAGACCAAGGTACAACTTACTTATATACAAATCTAAATAACATTGTAAATCGAAAATAAGTACGTTTGCACCAGAAATCCAAAAACTAAATGCAAATAACAGATTTTCATGACATTTTTTTGCGTCTTACCGTACTACATTAAAGTCAACAGAATCCAAACTATGAAATTCAACCTTTTAATTTAAGCCAAGGCAACACTTTTTTCAATATATTTACACAGCTAGCCTACAGCTTTTAATGGTCTTTTTTCTGCTCTTTTACAAAATACGTTTTCAAAAATCGGGTTAAAATAATTGCAACAAAGTGAATAACATATTTTGCTAAAGTTTGGGTTTGCTAAATACCCACAAGAAAGTTAATTGTTTTCATCTTTGTTGTGTTTTGATAATATATACAATGGCCACGATAAACAAAAGAAAAAAAGGACAATAAAGCAGACGCCGCTCGCGTTCAGTCAAAGGACCAACATTAAAAGATGACTTGTTGCCTGGCATTAAGCGTTTTTGAAGCATGGCGTCTACGGCGTTGTTAAGTGTCTGTGCGAAACATCGCTAAGATACCTAGTTGAACGACTTAAATCATTCATGGTCGTATGCTTCTATTCACCAAAGAATACATCGACCTCTAATGAGTCCGCTGAACTACAAGAAACACGAGATGGCTTAAAGTAGCGAGGTCAACGTTCATGCATAAAACATCTTCTTTGGAATTGGACGGGGCGATATGACTTTAAATAAACTTAAATCGGCTCCCGCCCGATGCAATCTTCAATCTGTTTATTTTAATTGGCTAATGTAGGATAAAGAATTAAACCCTCATTAAGACTTTTAATACCTTTGAGGATCATGTAAAAATATACACATCCATGGGTGCATACAGTGTTACAGTGTACCTTTAATATGTTTATTCCGGTTGTATAAGACGTTAAATAACATTTGATGATCACACAATGCGGGGTTTTCTGTTTTTGTTTCATATGGTTTTTGCCGTTTTATAACTTGACAAGCAGTGGTCGTCTTGTGATAAATGACGTCTTTGCGGCCATAATGCTTGTTTCAGTCATCCGTAAAGTCCCGAAAGACTTGAACAATACTGTGACCCATATGTGGGCATTTTTTAGAATGTCTGACGGAAAAGATGGATTGGAAGACGGGAATTGTTATCTTTGAAGCATTTGTTTTCATATTTTGGCATAAGTTTGAAACTGGAAAACAACTTTTATTAAAAACTGAAATCAAATGAGCAAGATATGAGTTGAAAAGCGATATGCTTTTATAAGTGTGTTCATAAAAACGGATAAACCTGAAATTTAAGTCTGTCTTAAAGTCGCAGCATCTGTGTTCCTAATTATCCGCGGCGTAAGACTATCCTGTATATCCATGCGCAAGAAGATTGCGCACCATCGACGACTATTGTATTGGTACACAGTTTCGGGTAGCGAAACCAGATGCATCTCCGCGCCCAAATGACCTCGTAAACGCACGGGGAACACCCTGTCAATACACGCATTGAACAACAGAGCAGGGAACACGCTGTATGCATAGAACCCGTTCAACTTCACCTTTGGATCTTCGGGTTTTGGTGTATCGTTCGGTGCTAATAGTGTATGTAAGCCTGCATCCAGCGATTTGAACCTCTTTTTTTTGTTTTTTTACTCACAGCTCACTGCGACGCTTCGACCTGAGAGTGCCGTTCGCCTTTATTTTATTTTTTTCGCGTCCAGGCAGCATTCCTTGTGCTTTTCCATTGCTTGGCGCCTCGTGAGTGATATCTTCGTCGCCGCACAGTGGCAAATGCTGCGTATTATCAATCAATAGGGTTATTGGATTGTTAAATAACAACTGCTGAATGCACTTCATGTTAAGTTGGAGATGTCTTTTGATGTGAACGCTATAATTCGGGTGGAAGATAAGGATGAAACTATATTGGATTATGACTATATTTCGGAAGAGAACTTTTTAGTTATTGTGGCTTTGACAAATACTGGTTAGTTTATATATTTAAGATGAAGGAGATACCGTAATCTTGGTTGTTTAGGAAAGTTACATGTAATAACTAAAAATTTCGGCGTTCAAAAGGTAGAAACAACGACGATAACTGACATATACCCAGAATGGCATGAATCTATCTTGCTTGTGATAACGCCAGACGCTTCCACAATATGTCTAGTTCAGACTAATGGATCAGTTATTATACTACCACTTAAAAGTCTTATTGTAAGTATCCAATATCATGAACTCATATATAAAACCCCTTCCAGGAGGTCTCATGGGGTGTTTCAAGCAGTATCTGCTCCAGCCCCCTCCTCATAGCCATCGATACAGGCCATCTGGAACCTCTCCACAAACTCCCTACCGCCGCAGTATCCTTCATTTCTCGCCTTAATCACAAATCCTACCTAGCATACGGAAACAAAGGCGGTAAAATACTCGTCATCGATTTAAACGTAAAGACCGTCGTAGCATGGATTAGTGCCGGGGCGACCATCGAAAATATGGAGTACTACTCTGACACTGGTAGTGGAAGTCTTATTGTGAGTGATGACTGACTCCATGGGAATTCCCATGGGAACTATTTGAGTTATGGACATCCCTTTTTAGGTTACTCACTTTGTCGGCGCTCAAATACTTGTTAAAGTCGAGTCCGAACACTGCGCCGTCCGAGAAACGTTGGCACATGCAAAAATTGAAGAGATAAACTATTCTACGGGTGATAAGTTTTCGTGCCATCATGTAGATAACGCTGTAATTGCGCTGAATTCTAATGCGAGTACTGTTAAAGTTTTTGCAAATCTAAATGGCCTCCAAGAACTTCCGCTTTCCACTTTAAAAGTGCCGGAGTACACTTGGGACTTGTTTTACAGTCAAAAGTACATCATTAGTGTGACTGATGACAACCATGTTTACCTCAATCTGCATTTTATTGTGAGTCACTCCTGAAATAATGGCAAATTAAATAATGTTAAATTTAGAAAAGTGAATCGGGCTCACCAAAGATCCTCGAAATAGCTAATGTAGAAGAAAAATTTCTTGGAATCGTGCCAATTATCAGCTCCACCGACGAACTTGACGATTGTGTTTTTGCAACTGAAAAGCAAATTGTTGTTTGTACACCAAAGATGTGAGTTTAAAAAGTTTCTTCAGTTTTAAACTTGAATAATTCATGAGTTCGTTACAGTTCCATCAACGAACTTGTCTTAAAATTTTTGGCTACCGAGTATTTTTCGCCCAAGCTGCTAGTGGAAATCGCTATGAATTTGCAAAGAGAACCGCAAGCCATGGCAAAAACTCTTTTGGAAGTCGCTTCGAAACGACAAGCTGACGGCATTGAAAACGAATGTGAGCTCAATGGTGCCTTGGCTTTGACGTTGGAACTCAAACTGGAGATGCCCACGATTATACAAACATTGGCGCAGTTCAATCAATCCGATCTGATTATTCCATTTTTGATGGCGAGGTGTGAACGTGATCCGCAGCAGTGGTCGTCGCTGTTGGAATTATATATTGCAAAGTTGCGGAAACTGCCGAACAAACAGCTGGCGGAAGATGAAGCAAAGAAGGCGCAGCTAGAAGCCGATTTGAAGTTTGTTTTTAAAAGCAACATATCGAATAACAATAAATATTTTTTAGCAAATGCTTTATGAAATGCACGGCAACGAAAGAAACCTTCATGTTGCTATTGAAACACAACATGTGGTCGTGTATTTCTATGCTTTTGTCTAAAGAATCTGACCAATTCACGGAAACTGTGGCGGCCTTCCTTCTAGAATCTCCAACACTTCGAGAAATCAGCAAAAGCGCGCTATCAACATGTCTGTCGTTTTTCGACTGGAGCACTATCGAATCCATTACCGGTCCATTGTTAAAAAAGCTAGTAACCTGCCTATTCGATGTTACCACCATCAGCCAACTCGGAATGTTTGCCAGCATTGGCGAGAATCTTATCCCTAAAGCACCTGGCCCTGCAACAGTGTTCTATGCCATTTCAACCATCAGATTTCTGCAATTAATCCAAGAAGACCCTTCATTTTCACTCTACACGACACCAACCATTATCGCTATGGGTTCAAACTGTGCCGCTGTCATTGGCGAGGACAACATGCCATACTTCTGGGGCGAATTCACTGCCGGTACATTGAAGTTCCGAACAGACCCCCGGAAAGCGACATCAGTGATAAACGGAAAAGCTGATGTGGCCGCAACAAAATCAGGGTCACATTTGAAGCAGGTTTTGCTTCCCGAAAAGTTCGATTTACCGACTGAAAGTGGCGTAGACCTCCGGATTGTAGCCGTTGCCGCGGGCACTGAACACGTTTTGATGCTAACTTTGAATGGGGCTGTCTATGCTTGTGGCAGGAATCGATATGGGCAGTGTGGTGTTGGACATCGAGATTTTGTTTTTAAACCTACAGTAAGTTATATTACTATTATAAGAATTATGGAAGAGTTGATAAATTTAAGCGCGTTGAACCAAACTACGGTCGAGCTACACAAATTTTTGCGGGTCATTACCACTCTGGCATCATCAATGAACAAAACGAAGTCTTCCTCTGGGGCTGGGCCATGTATGGTCAACTGGCAACAGATGGTGAAAATGTAGATGACTTCTCGCCTATTTTAATCCCGCAGAAGGTTACTTGTCTTCCGACTGGTACACCTTTAAAAACTATTGCCCTTGGCTATGCACACACTCTGTTTCTGTTCGAAAACGGTAAAGTGTACGGATGTGGATCTTCATCCGTTGGCCAACTTGCCTATGATCCATCTAAGATTTCCGAAGTAACTGATTCGCTAACCCCCATAAAGCAAAAGCGAGTTAAGCAGATTCCGATCGATGAGCATGTTAAACTGCTGTCTAGTACCTATTTCCATGCCGTGGCCGTCACAAAATCCAATAAGATTCTTGAATGGGGAATTGCGCCCCATACGTTACGAATGCGTGCATTCTTGATTAAACGATTCAACAATTCACAGCGGAATGCTGCTAGTAAGTTGCAGATTACTTCTTGATAGGCAACATTGATAACGTTTCTATTTTCAGAGAAGGAAAGCAATGGCGAACCCAAAAAAGCAGGGGAAGAAGCGGAAGACCCAATAAAGTCACTTCCCGAAAAGGTCAAGACGGAACTCTCGAAGGAATACATGAAGATTCATCTCGTCGCCCAGTTTTCCGAAAAAGAGCCGATTGAACAACTATCAGCTGGATATTCCCACAACGCGATAATAACTGAAAATGGCGATCTCTACACATGGGGTAAAAGCTTGGACATGCAACTAGGCCATGGCAACAAGGTTGAAAAAGAGGCTCCCTGGAAGTTGGTTGAACCTTATGATACTAAATGGAAATACGTAGTCGCGGGTAAGTATTGAAGACAAAACACAGTTAATTTGATGCTGAACTTTCAGGACGTTGCTCAACAATGGCAATTTCGTCATGTGGACGCGTCTATGTTTGGGGCCGAAATGACAAGTCACAATTGGGTCATGGAAACACAAAAAAAGCGGAAACCCAACGCAAAGTTTTCTTAAGATCGAATAATAAACAGGCAGCCAAATCAGTGGAACTTCCCAATGACAATTGCATTGTCCGTCCAACGCCATTGCCGGGATTGCATGCTGCCGTTAGTGAGAGTAAGGATTTTGTTTTTGGCCCTTACATTAGCATTTCAAAGCATTTCTCCCATACAAATTAACCACATTGAGCGCTTTTTCAGTGGTATCCTACACGCAGCGTGAACAGACGTTGACTGCCGTTCTTGCGAAAGCAGACCAACAGACACTGGTGTCCATCTCAAGGTATCTCAGCAAGCATCCGGTTTCAGTTTTTCCATCTGTTTTTATCCACCTGTCATCTGGTGATGTGCTTAATGCTGTGGAATTGCTCGTAACAATATGTGAAAGTTCGAAACTGCTGTCGGAAACCAACAAAAAGAGTGCAACTGCAAATACCCTGTCTGCAGTTTCGGTATCGTCGCGGAGTGTTGCCGGAAGTCCGATAAGTCCTATCAAAGGAGCTAAAAATGGTAACTAATCGCCTCTGTGATACAAAAATATGAGTCTACATTGAGTTTTTTTCAGAATTGAACCGAAACACTCTCTCCCCGTCACCAATGCAGAAGTCAACCGATGACAAGAACGGAAACGCTTCCCCAACACCCGACGCCGCTCCACAACCACTGCTACCATCGCCCGCGGCCACAGCACAACTCGATCAATTTGATGCTTTGCTTGACAAAACGTGGAACCTGGTTCGAATCCACCCGTTCAAAGACGTGCAGACACTAGCGATTCTGCGTATGCTACAAGCGCGTTTTCCGATCTATAATCGGCTCGCAGCGGATTCACGTCTCTGTCGACTGGTCGATCCATTTTTGGAATATCCTCCTTCTGCGAGCTCATCTGCAAGTTCATCCGTGCACTCCTCTGATTCCGCGGGCAGTCGAAAGCTGGTCGATTTGGTCGTCCGGGAGCGGTTTTCGTTGATAAAAGTAGCGAAAGTCTCATCCGGCAAAGCAAAAGCAGTACGTCAACGTCTCGAGCATGGAAACACCCTGGATCAATTGCGCTATTATGCCGATTGTAGTCACTACGAAAAATGTGTCATTGAAAGCGGCCATGCAAAGGCTGAATTCGCAGCGATGCGTAGCCGTCTACGGAAATGCAGTCGATGCGTTGCTAAAGGTCGTCCCCCGCCTTGATTTTACAATAATTTGAACACTTCCTGGTATTATTGAACTGCCATACATTGTAAATATTTTTATATTACTCAATTTTTTCTCCAATACGGGCGTCCTTACCCTTATAAATTGTATAAACATTTGGAAGTAAAAAGCACTTTTGCGGGTGCGTCAAAACAAAACAACGTGGTAAGCAGGACAAAGTTTACACCCGCCAAATGGAGACAACATGGGCCTCGTGATCTTCCAGAGGAACTGATAGCACCTATGTACGTAGAGACCGTTGATCACCTTTGGCTGACTGGGACCCCAAGTTGAGTGAATCCATCTTCCCTGGGTACTCGTTTATCACTTCGGTAGTATTCAACGGAAATGGATACTGTCAATTTAGGCAACTTGATGCTGCAAGCAACAATGAGCACGTCATCATCATTTTTTCAGTGATGTTTGTCTTTACGATGGGTTTGGGCGTCTGACTTTTATCTGCAGATACATTTCGTTGAAATGGAATGCTTCTGAGAGCGAAGGAACCGGGTGCGGAAAACCCCGTGCTCCCACGTGGGGACAATATACGCATTTTAATCGCTGGAGGCATTAAAATGCGTCAAAACACGCCGTTTGAAAGGTTGTTTTTTGTCACTCAAATCATATTACACCGAATACTAGCCAACTCAAGGAAAAGAACTTTCACCTCAAAGCCCTTTGTGTTTACGTGGGAGCTTAGAGATAAGAGTTTTGTTGCCGCAAATGATCTGTTCAAGCGTGGTGATCTTTAAGCTATTTTTAGCGACTACAGACGTAAAATCCCGACCTATTGTTTCAATTTGTACACAACAATGGGTATTGTTTTGCATCATTCTTTGTACATTTCAATGCCTGTGCAAAAAATGATGCAACAGTCGCCACGTAAAAACAATCGGCGGTCTACATGATCCACGTAAACGTGCACTGTACACTCAAAAAGATAAAAATTAATGGTTCAATAGACCATTTTTTCGGAGACGATAAAACAGATCGGTATCGTTAACACAACAGTGTGGCCGTCGACCTTTTCTTCGGGTTACTGTAATTTCCTGTTTTCTTCCGCATTAGCCTTTTTCACCGAAAAGATGTTTAAAGTTTAATTGACGAGAAGTTCCTTTGATGGCAGCGACCGATCAGCCTGTCGGATGGTAATCGCCAATACGCCCTGATCAACAATCAGAAGGAGTGAAGGTGACGAGAGCAAAAGTCTATACCGTATACTGGGTCATCTTGCATCATACCAACTGATTGTCGACCTTAAGAAGTATCGTTAAGATTTTACGATCGTTGGGTGGAAGCCTTAACACAATATTTTATGTCAGGGGCACTCGCACCCGGAGCACACAAGAAATTTCCATTTGCCTGGTATACTTTTGTACATACAGTGTAAACAAGTAACACTTCCGAGGTTGCAACGTGAAAACAGGATTCGTATTAACTAACAAGGGATCGGCACGGAGTCGCCTCGGCGGATTGGGATGAGACCTATGCCATTCGAAAGAGCGTAAAATTCTAAGCCTAAACGTTTAATTTATTTTTGCTGAGGTCAACGGCGAAAGAAGTTTGGCATTTTTGCGCATTTTTTATCATTTGTGTCCTCAGGTCTGAAGACGCTTCAAAACGAGCTGGGATAGTCTAGTGGTTAGCGCAAGCCACTACGACGCCTCCTCTCGCTGGTTCGACATTTCTTGCAACTTCTGCTGTCGAAATGCGCTATTGCATCACGTATTTGTACGTGAAAAATCTTTTTTATTTTAATTATTGCCACCAAAAATTTTGTAAGTGGCATACTAATAAGAACGCCAACTTATTTTTAAAATTTAACTTTTTTGGCGAAAAATCAAATTAATCGAACACTTTGTTAAAAAAGGCGAAGTCATGCATAAAGTTTGATTTATAGTAATGTTCGCAACGCATAAACACGAATTTAGCGCACTGGCAGATTCGAAGTCCGCCATCCAAGGTTGATGGTGGGCCGGGTTGATAACCCTACGACCCGGGTGAGGTAGTGTCAACATGTTCTGCCCGCGATTTTAGGCAGTTCATATCTGGTCCGCCTAAAATCGGTCCGACCGCAAGTTACGTTTATATAATAAAGGTCGAAGCCGGGTCGCAAGATTCTGACCTCAACCCTGTCCACGTTAACGATGCACGAAACCGAATACTTCGGAAGTTTTATAAAATACCTTGGGTGTTCGTGGAAGACGAAAAAATACTTTTCTGTCTTCCCCTGGTTCCACGGTAGTGTAAATGTAAAAAATTTCCATAGATACAGTAATTTTAATTAAAAACTTTAAAGTTATAAAAACAAAAATTTAAAGCAGTTGTTACCAACACCGCAACAACTTCGCAGAAGTGGACGTAGGCTGAGGGGAGTCGAACCCGAGAGCGAAACAGTCGTAGTGGTTTGCGCTAACCACTAGACCGTTGCAGCTTGAAATCTGGGGCTTCTAAATGTGACCACACGCATGCTAAACCAGCCAAAATGCCAAACCCACTTTGCCGTTGACCTCAGCAAAAATAATTTGATCATTTCGACTTAGAATTTTACGCTCTTTCGAATGGCATAGGTCTCATCCCGATCCGCCGAGGCGACTCCGTGCCGATCCCTTGTAAGAAGTCAGCAAAGCAATAAAAACATTAATGTCTTATCAACTTTTCATTGCAATAATTCATCACAGTGATCAACCTTTGTAGCCCCTTTGAAAGATCGCTTCTAACGGCACAGCTGACGAGATGTATTGCCAAACACACAGAGAGGATTCATCGTCACAAAAAATCACGCGTTCCCCTCCATCTTCCCGAACCGAATGAATTCTAAAGTTCGTTCAGTGTACGAGTCGGACACAAAGAACGTTCGTCTAGTGACAGCCAGCGTGGTGTGCGTTGCAGGGGGCCGCTTTTTCCCCACCGGGTCGTCATGTTCATCTTCAATTTGTTGCCAACGTAGATCGCTTGCTGCTGCTTAACACTACACTAGCTAGTTGCTGTTCTAACTAAAGAATCGGGCAAAGTACATGTCTGCGTGAAACCAAAAAGCGCTATCTTCAATATTTGCTATAGATAGATATGTCTAACCGGGCAGAACTGATTCTTCTGGCGATCGCGCGCGACCAGTGACGTAGTCGTCGTTGGATCTCATCTGCCGAACGGTGATTTGATTTGCAATTATGATCCATCTGATTCACTTTTGCCTCTTTTGTTTCACTTCACTTCAGCAAAGAAGGAGTCATTGTACTATTGTTTGAAATGTCGGCTGTCTCTACCTTCTTCCGACCTGTATGTTGATTTCTTTTCCAGCTCACACTGTTCTTCACTTCAATTTCTGACAAACACTCCTGAAAAACGTTCTTTGCTCCCTCATACGGTGAGGGAGAATCGCTTGTATGTCGTTCCCCTTGAGCTATCCGATCAATAAACACGAGTTGATTTCCGTTGCATTAACATCAAGTCTGGAAGCAGCGTGTCGCTGATGTCAACCGACCCACAGTATAGATAAAACAGCCAAACTGCTGTTAGTATCTGGAATCTTCGGGTTTTGACGTGTTTTCTTTACCCGCCTTGACCATGCTTCCATCTACTCGTGATAGTGCTCGATCTTTGCATGCTGCGTGTGTTTTGGGCGGGAGTGACTTGAAGCCACATGGAAGGGGTTGATCTAAACAGTTTATTGCAGGTGTTATCCACGCGTTAACCAAGTCAACGAGCACCTTGTATCACCTGGGGGATTGTGTATAATCACGATACATTGCCACGCCTTCCGCCCCAATCATACGCGACCACTAGTCTGGTGCAACCAACACTCCTCCGACTTTTGCCGGTTCCGCCAGTCATTGACTCTGAACATCCCTGCAGCAACACGTTGTTGATATTACCTTACCAGTCTTGCTGAGTTCGGGACTACTTTTGTTTCTTATTACTTCTAGCTGAAACACTGGCTCTCCAAGTTTCACGTTTACAAAACGCGCGGTCGACTGTTAATCAGTTTGCGCACTCACACCGTACTGCCCGAGCACCGTTGATATCACGGTCTTGGTTAATCTTTCGTCCTTTTTTGTAATTACTTTCAACTGAATCATCAACATGCCTAATATTAGCATCATGAATAATCAAGAGAAGGAAATCCCTGAAAAGCCGATTACACCTGAAACGGCTAGCTCCGGTATCTCGATGTACTCATCGGCATCGGAAAATCCCTTCTTCGCCAATGTGAATTGTAGCACTCCTATCTTCATGGACTACGATAATGTTCCGGATACTCCGACGACCATCCAAGTAAGACTTTCTTGACTTTTTTTTACTACAGTAATGTAATACCGTAACCCTTTCAGCGGAACCTATGTCTCGATGCCACCTCGAACATGGAACTCGACATCTCCGATGACGAGCACGAAGAAACCGAAGCCGAGAAGCAAGCTCGCCTCTGCGTCTGCGCTTCTCGCCAAGTTTCTGAATCTCAGGCTGCTGGCCAGCCTCAACCCAAAGAAACCCTCACCACCACCTTCACCTCATACACGAGGCCCATCACTGATGACTACAAGATTTCCCACGAAATCATTGGCGTCGGAGAATCGGGCAAAGTCATGGCCTGCTACTCCAAGACCGACAACACTAAATACGCGTTGAAGGTCCTGCGTGACGGTCCGAAATCCCGACGCGAGGTGCAATTGCACTTCTTGACATGGTTTGCAGTAGCTTAAATGCCTCTTGGAAACCTGGTTGATTTTTAGCAAACACGAGAATATCGTTTCGATCATTGACATCTATGAGAACACGTTTGACAATGTCAAGTGTCTTCTGGTCGTCATCGAGTTCCTGGAAGGTGGCGACCTCCTTACTCGCTTCGAGAACCAGGGCAGCAAGCCGTACAGTGAAGAAAGTGAGTAGTTTCGTACCCTTTGACGGGACTAATTAGTGTTTTTCAGAGGTCGGCGAGATCATCAAACAGATCGGATCTGCTGTTCGATACCTTCATGACATGAACATTGCCCATCGGGACATCAAACTTGAAAACATTATCTGTTCTTCGGCCGAAGATGAGGGCTGTGTTTACAAACTTGGTGACTTCGGTTTTGCAAAACGCCCGGAGCGTAATCATCTTATGGAATCGCCGTGCTGCACTCCGTTCTATGCCCCTCCAGAAGTTTTGAGTCGTGAACGTTATGATAAGTCATGCGACATGTGGAGTCTGGGCGTTGTTATGTACATACTGTAAGTTTGTTGAGGGTGGTTAGATAAGGTGGTGTAAACATAATTTGTTTTCAGGCTGAGCGGTTACCCGCCCTTTTATTCACTTCACGGCATGCCGTTCTCTCCGGGTATGCAGAAACGCATTACAACGGGACTTTATGCTTTTCCTCATGATGAGTGGGATCACATCAAAGCTACAAGTGAGTTAATGTTGCAACACTTTTTGAAATAGAAACACTTTTTTGAAAGACGAGACAGTTTAAAGTTGACTCTATTTCCAGCGAAAGACGAAATCCGTCATCTGCTGCTGACAGACCCCTCCAAGCGCACAACCATCCACGGCCTCATGAAATCCTATTTCATTTCTGGCCGTTCTTCGCTCACCTTGCCATCGAACGGCTCTGACAGCGGTTTGAGCGACGACTCTGAGTCGCCCCAGCCGCCAATGTTCTTCACCGGCGGCGATGAGACACCTGACGCTGACCCGGACACGCTTGAAGACATGCCGCCGACGATGTCTGTGAAAATGTCGAAACGCACCGAAGCAACAATGTCAGCGCGTATGTTCAATCGGCCGATTGTGAAAGCACCCCGCTTGCACAGCATCCAGGAGGAGATGAATCGCGCCCTCGACATGATGCGTCTCGGCAACGATACATGCTACATCAAAAGCCTCAAAACATCAGGAAATAACTTGCTTGCGCGTCGTCGCAGCAACAAACAATTGGCGCCGCTCAAAGTTTAATTTATGATTTTTTTACGATTTGAATTTTTTTCATTGACTTTTATAAAGAAAACACTTTAGCACTTTGGATTTAATGATGATGTTACAACTTGTTTCGAAAAAGCTTTTGCAACTTTACTAGGTATTATGAGTAAATACGGTTTTTAAGTTCTTTAGCTTTGCTAATCCGACTGAGAATAGAATAAATGGAAAATTGAAAGAACGTGTACTTTGTTTTGACTCAATGCCGCAATTTATCACTGATGCTACACTTTGTTTTTTTAGTTCTGCGTCAACATGCAATTCGCCCACATGTGCAAGTTAGTGCAATATTGTTTACACGAAACTTCGAACTGGCCAAATTGATAGACTCAAAGTTGAGCTGGGTCTTTCAGTATTTCAGTAGACCAACCACAAAGCGAACCCCCAGTACCCTCTGATTCATAATCGCTAAATCTAGAAACAAAATGACCAAGGTCTAGGTTAGGGATGAGCAGCCACTTTTTTCCTCAAAAATCATTTGACTGCTAAATAAGAAAACAAGAACAGGCTAAAATGGGCGCGATTCCTAAGCCGATTTTAGCGGTACAGCCTCGCATTCGGCCTGATCGCTTTTCTAAATGCGCCTCGAGACTTGCAAGCTCCACAGTCTACCTAATTCCAAAAGGAGGTGATCCATATGAGCGGTTCCCCAGGAGAAAGTAGACCGGACTGGGTGGCTCCCCAATTTTTTTGCATGTTTCGTCGGCGGAGTCGATTTAGTAAGCTTCTCGTTGCTCTGACCCGTCACGACGACCTTAACACGACCAAGGTTATATCCAAGCCAGCCCGAACTTCCAATTTTCCTATTCTTCGAAACTTTGGCGAAATCCAATGCCTCACATCAATTTGCGAGTGATTGTAATTGCTGGTGGTGTCAACATAGAGACAGTGCAATCCAACGTATTGCGTTCCTGCAAGTGACGCTACTATCTATCTACTTTGATGGAACCACGATCCCCCTCTTTGCGAAATCCCGTTTTTGGAGGCACCCTACCGGCGCGCTTTCATCTGGAAAGACGTACCCCTGCCAGCATCGGCGACTCACAGGTGAGCCGGCTGCTCGATCCAAAATATCCTTTCGGTTTTCAAAACATTATTTTTTTATTCCCTTCCGTTCCGTGATCGGCTCCATGACTCTCACTTTTACATTAGGCAATACACCGAAAGCACTAAAAAGTGTGGATTTCCTGAAAATGTACTAACGCGTTTACTACGTGCGGTGTCCATGTATAATTATTTGCCCGAAAAATCGGCCATATTGCGCGCGCATATTTCACTTGTATCAATCAGCTCAAAATAATCAAAAGAGCGCCTACATTGCATTTATCAAATATCGAAAACAAAATTATTATAATTGAAAAAACTGTGTTTTGTCTGTCTATTGTGGTACATTTCATCTGAAATAAGCGCAAATCAAAATTAAAAATATGCACCTCAAAGCCCATTTGTTGACATTTCGAATTACAAGCATTCTCCCCCTTATGGTCGTAAGGTCAATTTGTGTCACTCTCGATGTAAACGCAACGCTTTGCGGTCTATGAAACAAAGTTTTTTACCAATAGGATAAGGTCATTCAGTCAGCCGGCAACCCTCGCTTTGGAAGGTGGTTTGCCAATGTTTCCAAAAGTGGAAGTCATTGTCCCTTCAACACGGCTTCTTTTTTCGATACATTTATCTAAAGCGTTTTGTTTGCATTATAAATGAATTCAAAATGGCATTGCCACAAAACTGGTTTTGTTTTCGTAGTTCCCATCACTTCCTCTATCGATGTCTACTATCAACTACGTCATGCACATATATGGCCGCGCAATGAATCAGTCTAAAATCGTAATACTTCGAGTTCTCTCCCAGTTGACACTTGACCTATCAATACCGGTCTCGTTAATTTTAATTTCCTGTTGACAGGTCATTAAAGTTACACTCTGTTAAGGGCGTAGTAACATCTTCCTTTGAAAACGTTAACGACGATTAATAGTGGTTTCTAACTAGGCTCTTTCTTGTACGTCATATACAATTTTGTTCCAAGTAGGGTATTAGGTCTCATTTGCCGACTCATCACCACTTTTTTGTCACTTTATTAAGGCAGTCTACCGTCTTGGGCAGAAAACAGGTCAACTTGAAGATATTGATGTAATTGCGCACTTGTTGCGGTCAACGGTTTTGCTTCCGATTTAACTTAACAACCCGCTGTTTTTCCTTAGGATCGCCGCTGCTGGTCTTTCATGATTCACGGTGACATTTTTTAATATGTTTTTCAACATTAGTTTCTCTGACGTTATTGAGGCTTCACCTTTGCGTTTTCTAACGAATCATTCACTTTTTTGATCCCGTTTTTTGCTCAATCGCCATCGTCAACATTTTTTCTCGATGTTTATTTCGATTCGAAAAACGTTTGATTAGTCAATTCTGTTTAATTCGATCGCGAAACTAGTCTTTGATATAAATTTGCTCCGGTATGTGGCCTGCCTTTTTTCAAACTGATTACAAGTGGAATACGGTTCTGTTTTGCCGCACTTGATATTTTGGAACAATGACTTTTTGATTTGAGTGTTTGGGTTAACGCGATTCGACAGTCAGTTAATTTAAAACATGACGGAAGTGCCCTTAGGGAACGATTTGCGGATAATACCTCTCGTGGTTATGTTCATATGCAGTTATTCTCATGCGCAATCGTTTATAAAATCAAACGGTACAATTTGATTTAATGTGGTTCCAATTTCTGACGTCAAACGGGTTTTAAAGGTCGATATATTGGGGAGAGATACGCGCACGATTGCGTATGGGACCTGTTTAGCCTAATACCTCTGCTACTTGGTAATCGTTATTGTGTTGTGTTTCAGCGTAGTAATTCAAACATAAGGCGTGTCATTTGTCATTTGCTTCTGACAATTCCCTATAGATGTCTCTGTTAACCCACAGAGCCGAGAGGTGTCGTCGGCCTTGTCTGTTCTGTTGTGCCTGTAATACTCTGCTGGGTTGTAGGTGAATTATATTTCTCATTACTTATTCACTTTTGCTCCTCTGCTTCATGACGAGCATGTACCACCAACGAGCGGCATCACATCCGTCGCGTTCCGATGTGGTGCCATGTTCGCCTCGGAGGGCGGTGAGCGGGCCAGCGCAGGGCTAGCTGCCGGCAATTTCCTTCATCCGTGCAACAGTTTGTAGCTGGCTTATCGGCCTCCGGTTTTCGGGGGTGCCGGCAGTGCCTTTGGCAGCCTTGGCCCCCGTAAGTCTTGTGTTTTTGTCCGCGTTTGCGGTTGGCATACTTTTTTAATGGCTTGCAGTCTTGTTATTCCATACTTTCCGTTCGTTGTGGTTTGCTGAGTGCTGAAAGAAAAAACCAAAAGCCGGACAAAACATCAAACAATCATTATCGCGGGGGTTTATGATTCAAATCAACACGCAGACAAGTGTACACGTTTCGATTAAAATTTCGATTTTGATCTATCTCTCGACCAACACCATCTGCCTTTCCGATAGTCATCCCTAAAAAACGTCTACAACGATGCATCAGCGCTTCCTGTTTTATTGTGCGAATCCGTACATGAGTAAGGCTAGCGCCACAGTTTTACGGCTAGTTTAGGGGCACCAAAATGGCGGCGATGTTAATAGGGCGGAAAATAAGTAGCCAGTCAATACGCGAAACCAAGTTTTTGATTCGGTCCAATGCATCGAGACTTTTGCATCGCACCTCGATGAATTTAATTCGGTGGTGGCCCGTTCCAAAACACGAAAAAAGGAATTACGTTTCAATCATGGGGGCAGTGGCGCTTTAAATTAACGCAGCCGACTCCGATTTCAAGACTCTCATGGATATTAAGAATCTTCTTATGCGAGGGAATCCAATCCAACGCGCGCGACTGACATGCACCATGGCAACCACGAGCACTGGTAATGGGCAAAAAACGCCTTAACAGATGTCAGCCACTCGCAACACTAAGTCCGACCTGTTAAAGCTAATGAATGCTTAGCGGACACCAAAAGTGGCGACTGCCGGTTGAGTGCAAACGAGCGACGCAAAATTACAGGATGATAGAGAGTATATTGTCATGTCAATTGTTGTTTATTTGAACATGTTATAGTTCAATGCATCTTAAATTGGTAGCAAGGCCAGTCATTTCCTCATTTGAGCGTGTTGTCGTCGTTTTTTATTCTCTTCCGTGGCTCCTTTTGACATTTTCCCACAATGTGGTCTGTGATGGATGGATATGTCGAAGATAGACTTTTTGTATCCTTCCTTCAGGTAAACGTACACATTCCACCGTGACTACATACTTACTTTGCTCCCAGCGATTCACAAAGGCTCTCCCCCAAGTTTTGAATCACATTTCTGTTATTCAGAAGCACTGTGAGACTTGCCGCTCGCGACATTTATCAAAGTACCACCGTGTTTACGCGCTTAGTAGGTTTGCGGCACATATTTTGGACATATTTGGTCGAGCGTATCATTATCCGGAAAAAAGAACCGTGCCCTTAACGGAAATGGCCAATTTTTCATTTTCGTTTTGGCCCATGGCACCACACCAGTGGTGGGCTAGTATGTGCAAAAAGCTTGGGTTTTTCACGGCGTTCAAGCTTGCAAGCTCACTCCTGTCGGGCGCGATATCGTGATTGCCACCTCAGACGCGGCACTTTTTACAACGTGTCCCGGAAATCGCTTCTTCATATACTCCCCCCTTTTCCTCAAAGTGGAATACTAAATGTGCACTTTGTTACGATTGTACATGTCGTGGCGGTTAGTCGTTCTCTGAAGACGCGTCTGGCATTGCAGACGACATCCGCAGCATTCATACGCCTCATTTAGTTTAAGAATTCATCATACCTTTCTAAACATCGAAGACAACTTTATCATTTTCTGTAACTTTACTTTTGTGTAGCTCTTTTTTGCGTTTTTTGGTCACTATCATTGAACGCGATCTAACGCCGTCTGTATGGTTCGACTCCCTCGCACGTTTGATCACTTTTCCCCTGCGCGGTGCACATTTTGATTGACTTGACACCGCTAGAGGGTGTAAACCTGCGATACTATTCATTATTTTGTTTAATAATTGATTTGCTTGTGTATGTTGTGTAGCTTTCTTAATTGTATTTGGTTCCATTAAGCCATTATCTTTATGAAAGCCTCTTTTAGAGTAACATAGGTGTGTATTATTGTGGTTAGTCGTAAGAGGCTTTGAAATGGGCTTTGAAAGTGCGGGTAGCCACTAACCAAACCATGTATCCATCAATATCGACCTCAAAAGGAAGCTTTTTTCTGTCTGAGGGGTTTTTTGATGGTGGGATTAACACTTCTCACGCATACTTTTTGACCAGAGTCTCGAAATGAAATGTTATTCAAACTTGAACACATTTAGCATGAGTAATCTTTTATTGAAACTTTTTGTCTTTGCGCCCATTAAACAATCAACACCATATTGTTCACATGGGGGTGCATTTTCTTGTCCGTCGAACATTGCTGATTCAATGTAAAATGTTTTCGTTTAATCGGTGGACCGTTTTTGTTGTAATCTATGAGGAGTGTATACCATCATAGGTACTATTTTTGTTCAGTTTGACGTCACAGGTTATCAGGCGCATGGTGCTGCCGTGCGGGGCTTGCCACTGATTATGTTGATCTTCTGACGTATTACAAGCATTTAGTGCATCGAAGAATAATTCATCAATCACTTACATCAATTCGTTTTTTTAACCGCGTTCGTGTTATCAGTGTGAAACCGTTTATTGTTCTATAAATGTACCCACAACGTTGTCTCATAACTGTCATTACAGGGCCTCCTCGTGTCGTGGCTGTGAACCCCTCGCGAGCCTCCGAAGCGGGTGACGTCGTGCCTCGGTACAACGACAATTAATCATCGCTAATCCAGAAGCTTATCAACATCTGCCTTTTTTCAAGTAGACAGTTTTTCCCCAAGTTTGTCTTTGCCGGCATGAACATATTTAAATAAGGGCGGAAGATATTAGTTTTATTCCCCGTCTTGCTGCCAATGCTCGAAGCTCGAATTAATATTTGAGAAGTTGATCTATTATTTCCGCAAATATTAACTTTATTATTAATCTTGTGAGCTCCAAGTGAGAAATTAAGTCTGCAGCTTAGATCAAAATGACTTCCGAGTTTGGAATCTCTTTGCTCGAGCTCAGGCAGCTTATGGAACATCGTGGTTCCGAAGCGCTTGAAAAGGTTTGGGAATAAATGACACCATTAATCTTAATGACACCATTAACATGGCACTTATAGATCAATTCTGCGTATGGCGGCGTTGAAGGCTTATGTGCCAAACTTAAATCTGATCCCAATCAAGGTCTTCCGAGTAATCATGCCGGTCTTGAAGAAAGAAGGACAGTCTATGGTAAGAACGAAATCCCGCCAAATCCAGCAAAGTCTTTCTGGAGACTCGCTTGGGAAGCAATACAGGTAAGATTTTTAGTGGTCAACAATGGCCTTAACCGGATTAAATAATGTTCTTCCAGGATATTACGTTGATAATTCTGCTCATTTCCGCCGTTGTTTCCTTAGCGTTGTCATTCTACAAACCGCCAGAAGAAACTGGTGCTGATTCATCCGAGCAATCAGCGAATTGGATCGAGGGAGCCGCGATTCTGGTGGCTGTCATTGTCGTCGTGCTTGTGACGGCATTGAATGACTGGTCCAAGGAAAAACAATTCCGAGGACTTCAATCAAAGATTGAAACCGAACACAAGTTCTCAGTCATCAGGGATGGCGAACCAGTTGACATCTCGATTCACGAGTTGGTGGTTGGTGACATCGCACGTGTTAAGTACGGTGACTTGCTTCCGGCTGACGGTGTCATCATCCAGAGTAATGACCTCAAGCTTGATGAGAGTTCGCTGACCGGCGAATCCGACCTTATTCGCAAGAGTCCAGAGACGGACCCTATTCTTTTGTCGGGTAGGAGTGGATTATCTTAACGTAATTAACGGATTAAGATTGAATAATATGGCATTTAGGTACTCATGCCATGGAAGGTAGTGGCCGTATGCTCATCACAGCTGTTGGTGTTAATTCTCAAACGGGTATTATTATGACTTTGCTGGGTGCTACAAAGACGGAAAAAAAGACGAAAGAGGAGAAGGAAGCCGAAAAGAAGGCATCCCAAACTGCGCTTAGCAATGTACAAGTTAATGGTCTGGAAGCCGGCAAGAAGCCTCCAGCCGAAGCTGCTCCTCCAGTAGAAGCGGAAGACTCAAAGACAAAATCAGTGTTGCAAGGGAAATTGTCCAATCTCGCCATCCAAATCGGGTATATCGGATCAGTGGTAGCCGCTGCGACGGTCATTATTCTGATTGTTCGTTTCTGTGTGACGCATTATCTTGTCAAGGGTGAACACTTCCAAGCCAAAGACATCTCTCAGTTTGTTAACTTCATCATCATCGGTGTCACTGTTCTCGTTATCGCCGTGCCCGAGGGTTTGCCTCTGGCTATCACCCTGGCTTTAACCTACTCCGTCAAAAAGATGATGCGAGACAACAATCTTGTGAGACATCTCGACGCATGTGAAACCATGGGTAATGCTACCAGTATCTGTTCCGATAAAACCGGGACCCTCACGACCAATCGAATGACCGTAGTTCAAAGCTTTATCAATGGTATGTCTCATTTGTTTTTACAATGAGTTATAAATAACACAAAAAGCAAATTGAAAACAAAAAGTCATATGTGCAAAATTAATGTTTTAAATGAATTGTTATTTCAGGGCAATTCTACAAACAGGCTACACCACAGTTCCAACAACTTCATCAAAAAACACGTGAATTGTTGGTTGAGGGCGTTTCAGTCAATAGCGGCTACAACTCCCAAATTGTGCAGCCAGTTGTGCCCGGTGGACAGCGTACACAGGTAAGTGATTTGTAGTACACGAGGGAAAAACACTTAAATAAAATATCGAAAACCAAACATGAAAGATGCCTGCAAAACAAGGCTTAGCCATGATTGGCTTTTCGAGTTCGCTGCGTTATCATAATAGATTCTCGGCGTGGTAGACGTAAAAAACGTTGAACCGAGAAATTGCGGTGTTGAACAACAGCACTGATTTACACATGTCCAAGTTGGATTGAACCCGATACATGTCAAATCGGAAGCGCAAGGCACATTCATTTTAAAACCACCATTTACACAAACTGCGTAGTAATCACATGCTAAAAATGTGTATTTGACATTTGGCTCTAAACATCCTAATTGAATTACTTACGATAATCCGAGTAGAACCTAAAAGGTTCGCTGCCACAAATGTACGGCGCCGGAGGGACTTGTCTTTTTACTATTTTCGCTAACGGGGCAATTTCGGCATAAACGTGAATCAGAAAGACAAAAAATAGGAAAAGATCAAAACGCATTGCGAATGCAGGTATGACTGAGACTATTAGCTACTCATCTATAAGCCTGCATGCAGGTTTTGTTTTGTGGTGTCAGCATTTTGTTTGCGAAATGCGGAAGATTTATCCAGCTGTCCTTTTGCCTGAAGTCGGATGACAAAGGCTTCCTCGCTAATTTTGTCTTTTTTATTCTGTTGTCGAAATTTGACTTTTTATTCAAATTGAAATATATCTAACAAGTACACTTTTTTCAGCTCGGAAACAAAACAGAATGCGCTTTGCTCGGATTTGTCCTGGATTTAGGACAGAGCTACGAAGATATCAGAAAACGCATTACAGAAGAAGACCTCCTGAAGGTGAGAACATTTTTACATCCACTTAAGCCGTTCAAATGTTACAACTGTTTCCATTACTAAACGTGATTTTACAGGTGTATACGTTTAATTCCGTGCGAAAGTCCATGATGACCGTCGTGAAGCTACCAGACAACCGTGGCTACAGACTTTACGCCAAGGGTGCTTCCGAAATTATTCTTGCTCGTTGCAAGTTTATTATTGGAGCCAATGGACGTGTTGAGACGTTTGGCGAAAGGGATTTAGCCAACATGACTCAAAATGTCATTGAGCCGATGGCATCCGATGGATTGCGTACTATTGGTATCGCTTATAAAGATTATCTTTTCGACGTAGCAGATTCCAGTGAGGTAGAGGAAGAAAATTTTGACATTCCAAACGCAAAGGGAAACTTTTCTTTAGGTGCACATTGACGAAGAACCCAATTGGGAAGATGAAGACACAGTCCGCGAAGGCCTTACTGCTTTGGCCGTCGTCGGTATCCAGGATCCAGTCCGACCAGAAGTCCCGGCCGCTATTGCAAAATGTCAGCGTGCCGGTATTACAGTGCGAATGGTTACGGGTGATAACATTAATACAGCGAGATCTATTGCAACATCTTGTGGCATTCTTAAACCCGGTGCTGATTTCCTTGCTCTTGAAGGGAAAGAATTCAATGCCAGGTAAGTTTTGGTTAAAACTTCTTTGCTATAACAGCAATTTTACAGAATTCGAGATTCCAATGGGCAAGTGTCTCAGCAAAAACTTGATCAAATCTGGCCAAAACTTCGTGTGCTCGCGCGCGCTCAACCTACAGACAAATACGTTTTGGTCAAGGGTATCATCGACTCCAAAAGCACTAAAAACCGCGAAGTTGTCGCTGTCACCGGTGACGGAACGAACGACGCTCCAGCTCTCAAAAAGGCCGATGTCGGTTTTGCCATGGGTATTGCCGGTACTGATGTCGCTAAAGAAGCTTCTGACATTATTTTGACCGATGACAACTTCACTTCTATCGTCAAGGCAGTCATGTGGGGCCGTAACGTTTATGATTCAATTAGCAAGTTCCTTCAATTCCAACTGACTGTCAACGTCGTAGCTGTCACGATTGCCTTCATCGGTGCCTGTGCCATTAACGATTCCCCTCTGAGGGCAGTACAAATGTTGTGGGTCAACTTGATCATGGACACCCTGGCTTCTCTAGCTTTGGCGACAGAAATGCCGACAGAAGATTTGCTCAAGCGAAAACCCTATGGCCGAACAAAGTCACTTATTTCACGCACAATGGTAAAGAACATCGTTGGCCACGCCATCTACCAACTTGTCATCTTGTTTGCCATCCTCTTCGCCGGTGATAAGTTCATCCCGAACATGGATAACGGTCGCTGGGCCGAGCCCAACTCGCCTCCATCCAAACATTTCACCATGATTTTCAATACCTTTGTGTTGATGACACTGTGCAACGAGATCAACGCCCGCAAAATCCACGGCGAACGCAATGTTTTCAAAGGATTGCTTTCAAACCCGATCTTTTGTGTCATCTGGATTGTGACGCTGATTTCCCAAGTCCTGATTGTCCAATTCGGTGGTCAGTGGGTATCGACGTCGCCGTTGAGCTGGGAACACTGGATTATTTGCATTGCGTTAGGCGTCGGAGAACTCATCTGGGGACAGGTGCGTTCTTCATTCGTTGTTATCTCCGATGAAGCTTCAAACTATAACTGACTAAATTTAGATCATCGCGACCATTCCGAGCAGCATTCTGCCGAAATTCTTCTCGTTCGGACGTGGTGAAGTGCAACCAACTAGCATCCTCGTTACCGGCGAATATGACATCCGTGAAGTATCTGGTGGCTCCGTCAAAGAACTTGGCGGCATCAACACGCCCCAAAACGGTGCCCGACCCGGACAACTGCTATGGTTGCTCGGATTGACCAGACTTCAGACCCAGGTTTGTTTGAAAACTTTTTTTAATCGCATAATCATTTTCCATATTGACATTTTAATTTCGCTTTTTGTAATGTGAACTTAAAAGTCATTATAGCTCGATATTCACTTTATTTCTTGGGCTCTATAATTAATCTATTATCGTAAACTCGTAACGTGGTTGTTAAGCAACGCACAATTTTCTTTTCAATGCACACACAAAACGGTTTCATGAATTTCAGATGCGCGTAATCCGCGCTTTCCAAGCAAGTATCAACTCGTCGCACCCTTCTTCGCTGACAGCAACCGCTTCTGATCGCCTACGGCAGTCGTACCGGAGGCTAAGGATTGCCAAAGAGCGTGAATATGAAAGTCGGTAGTTTCTATAATCTAGATACTTAATTTTTTCCATATAAACGTATCCACCCCATCTCGCTGTTATTCGCTTTATACCGTATCCACCCTTTCAAACGTTACCCGTTTGTTTTTGGTTTCGCAATGTTGTCCCTGATATCGCCTTGCTTTGAATAGTTTACCATGATTATATTAGTGGTTTCAAACATTTCCACCGGTTGAAGTGATGTTCCTTTCCTCACCTATCGTGACCTTAACTCTGTATTTTATTAATTTTAGGGGCTAATAAATTACGGGCCGCTGGACAGACACCGGTCGCGGAAACTCAGAAGAGTTCAACCGGAATAGTGTTTGTATGATGCGTTGGTGCCAAGGACTAACTCTTTGTTCCCATTTCCTACAGCTTACCGCTTGCGGTTTTTTTAATTCTTCAATGTGTTCTTCCTACAACTGCTCTAACTTATGAAAGTCGGTAGAAGTTCGTTTTTTAACACTCAATTTTATATTATTATCCGTGTAATTTTGATTGAATACGCTTTTATTTGGTGTGCTTTTAGATGAAGCAGAGCCATCAGCAAAGTAATGTGTCATGTAGCAGTCCACTGCAAATCGACAGCCTATGACATTCTCAATATCTGTTTTCCTAGTAATATGTTGAGTTATTAGCGTTTTTAATATTCTTGTGGCTTCTACCAAACGTACAGTCAATTGACAAAGCTTTTGTGGTGCGAAATACAAACGTTGAGTGCTATTTTTTGTTTTAACTTTAATTCGGTTTGTAATTACGTTGTTTTGTTTTACAATGCACTTCCGTCGCGAAACATTCAAATTTGTATTACAATGTGGTCTGTGTATATTTGCAAATAAAATTATTTTTACATACATAGTATTGGCATTTGTTACATTGGTGAGATCAGTTCAACTTAAACTTATAAATGCAATTTTAAAGATTTGAAAGATAAGATTTTCAAACTACCGTTGATCAAAGAATAAAAGCAGAATGTCAAAGTTGAATGTTTTTGCGATGATCATCTACCGGCTTTGCCCAGCTGACGGAAGGTCGGTGATTCACAGTCCGTGGATGATTCACAGGCCGCTTGTTCAACAATTGCACATTTTCAGTACTGCTTGAATATTCGACGTCTGGAAGTTGGTTGGATTTTCTCAACCTCATTAGTTTTTCGTAACGTGAAGAAGCATCAGACGGAATTTCACATGCTGAGTTAATGCGTCGAGCGAAATCATTATCCGTTCTATCAGTACTGTTTCCACTTGTGAGTCCCAATCGTTTACTACAAGTGAACCGAACGGAGCCAAGACATGATATGACGCTTTTCCGTATATGCCGCATTCGAAGAGCGTAAATTAGCGGATTCAGGACAAGTTTTAGGGCCACCTACAAATAGTAATTATAAATTATATGTTTAAGAAACAAAGGCAATTTATACTTACCAAAAAGTTTACACTTGAACCCAACAATAGGAAGCTTGTGTTTCGTTTGTACGAAAACACGCAACCATCTATGCAGACCAATACAAAGTAAAGAACACACAGGCCCCAGGACAAGGTAAACGTAGACAAAATTAATAATGTCGTCCACACAAGCTTAAGGTTTGACTTGAGTCGTCTTCGATAGTTTTCGTGCATAGATCGTCTAAAACTGTTTTCATAGAACGAATTCTTACACGTATCCTATAAAACACAACATACCGTAGATCGTTTTGACACTTGGCCTTCGTTCTCATAAACGTTATCAAAAGTGTCCCATACAAAGCAAATGTCCCAAAGAATGGCACAATAAAACTAATAAACACGTTTAGCCGAAATGGCAAGTAAAAGTAAAAGTTCATGCGACATATCGAACCTCTGAATCCATCATTGGGTATAGCTACAAACCATGTGAGCGTAAATATCAGCGGAAGCATCCACATGACCAAAATTAAACACCGCTGCCGCCTTGTTGTTATGATCATTTTGTAGCGCAGTGGATAGACGATGCCAACATATTGATGAACTGCGAGTGCAAATATATGTAAATTTGATGTGAGCATCCCTGATATTCTGAATATTTCGAGAAAGGCTGCTACGCAGATGTCTTTTTTCGTTTTTGGTACTTTTAGCACGACCGGCAAATAACTGTTAACGATAAGACCTAAAGAGGATGTGGGTAACAACATTATCTTAATTAAACCCGGTTGACCTGTTGTTAAAAGCACCGCGACCCACATGTCTGCCGCAGCTAAGCTGACACAGAGGCGATGATACGGATTAATGGGGCGGTTAAGCCAGGGGGCGGAAAGTACAATTACACCGTTGCCAATAAAAGCGATCTGGAGATAAGCTATAGTTACGTCATTTGATTCGGTCATAAATAGCTTACTGTTAGGACAAAAACCATAATTGGAACAAGCCACATGTAAACAGTTCGTTCGTATTCGAGTTGTGGATTTGGTGTAGCGTTGAAAAAAGTGATGTTCTGTTTGATCCGCATAGCTGACGTCGACAACATCGCTGAACCCGTACTCAATATCGATATGGCACTTTCATTGCTCACAATTGGCAACATTGTCACTGCACTCGAATTAGAGAAAGAAACTGTAGTCAACATTTTGATTGAACTTGATAGAGCAAGCCGCTTAACCACGCTGGACTTTCATGGGCTGTAATGAATAAATTTATAACGTAGTGCTATTTGCTATTCGAGATTACAAAAACAAACGCGAACGCGCTGCTATTAAAAATCCAATAAGTTTGATGGGCCCTAAAGTCTAGTTAATATTAACCTGAGCGTAATACAGTAAAGACGGAAGTTAACATACTTCTACTTCACGATTAATGTTAATGCCAGCTGGATTAATGATATACTGTTCAGGATATGTCTTAAAACGGAATACGACATGTCAAAAAAGTAAGCACAGCATTAGAATAAATTGGATTTGCACAATGTGAGTGTCGATAAAAGTAACGGTACGAAACACATTGGAAGAAAGAACATGTTTTCCAGGAGTTGGGCGATGCTTTTTTGTACTTTTGCTTTGAATTTTTGTAGTTTACGCTCACGAAAAGACTGTAGAAGCGGTTTTTGTCCGGTTGGGAAAGCAGTTATTAAAATTTGACCTGCTTTTAAAAAGATAAATGATACTTTTGATGGCCATAATACTTTGGGTGGGTTGGCTTGAGTAAAAATACAGATAAACAACGTGAAATGGATTTTTAAACGATTACAAAGATAAAACTAGAATGCTCGAAAAGTGCTAAATTTAATGACAAAAAAGCGATAAATTGTTTCACGTTGCAAGAAGGGCACATGTATTCACAGATTTACGATAACCCCCAAAGCAAGATTGGAAAAAGTGTTTACCGATTATAGCCTTGTGATAGTTGTTATTTTTCTACCCGCCTTACCCAAGACAATTCAGTTAGCGAATGAAAATGAACGGAGAAAAGCGTTATGCATAACTTCTTTTAACACAATAGCAAAAACCAAAAAAACAGCCAGAAAGGGGTTTGAAGTAAGTAAGCTGGTGCGATGCGTTTGGACAGTCCTTTGGGACATTATATTTTTAGCGTAGCGAAACGGAACGCTGAAATGACGCTAAAGTGATGATTTATTACCGTTCGAACTTTTTTGCCGCCATGGTTTTACGAAAATACAAACATTCTGTCAAAACCACACGACGGCAAAGATATTCCAACATCAACGCAAGCTATCCATAGCAAGTGGGGAATTTTATTATTTGCCAAACTCAAACGACTGCTTGCCATGGCACAATCTGATTAGCTTTTATGTGTGGCATTATTGGTATGGGGAAAACTTGGCCAGGGAGAAGTATTAGCTGTTTTACGTAGCACAAGTAACAGGTGGCAGATTATAAGGTCACGTCGGCTTATTAATTTAGTAAAGTTTCAATACGCACAATCAGAGATAGCAGGATATAAGAAAAAAGTTATTGAGTAGAATTCTTGCTGGCATTGAAAGTTCATAACGATAGAAATTGCGGTTATTCTTCCGGGTTGCAGGTAAATGCAGCAATTTGCAAGTCAAAAGTAAATAACTATATTATTCAGGTAAACCCATGTGATTTTTGGACTCGTCAGAACTGATATTTGGTATCGTTAAACTCTGAGCAATGCCTACGTTTCGCTTAAAAACATAGAAAATGGCGTCGTCACAGTAAAAATAGAAGGAAATGCAGCTGTTTAATAGTTAACTTTTACCGAAATAACCATAAAATTTGTCATTTCCAACCAAATAAGGAAATCAGAAAATGATATAAGGAGAAAAAGGGTGTTAGGAACATGTCAAAAACACACATTAACAAAAACGCAAGCCTTATTTTGCTAATAAAAACTTGGGCATCCACGATGTCGCGCAAAGAATAATTTTCCTGTCACTACTTATAAGGAAGAAAAAAAACTACTGCAACCACCGAGGCGATAAATATATGCCTATTGCAGCAAGCACAATGCAGACGCATAAAGATCCAAAAACAAACCGCCCCTCTCGGACTGTCTACGGATATCTTATAGACGAGCACATGTGCACTTTTCTATGGAGTACAACTGACTGTCCGTGAAAGAAAGCCTTTTGGTTATATTAATTTAACGTATTTACTTAACGCCCATCCAAAGATACTCAATGTTTCATTTAATGAATTCGGAGAAGGCTGGTGCTGTACAATTTTATGATTGTAACGTATGGATTAACAAAAAAAACAGTGAGATGATCAAACAGTCAAATGACGTGAGGCAGAAGTCGGTTGTGTAAAAGGTACAGTAACTATTGTTGAGATTGTTTCTTGTTTCGAATGCGTGTGGACTTGCGAACTTTCTTGCCGTTCTCTTTCGGGACTACATTTGTCGTCGCTGGTGGTGGCGTGACCGACGTTAAGTCGACTTCATCGGGATTCGAGACCGGTTCAGTCTTAACAGGCGGCATTGTTTCCAGGATACGGTCATATGAATAACTAGCGACCAGGGTATGCGTCGCCGGTCCCAAAACAGTTATTCGGTTCCCAGAAGAACGCGATGCCTCCACCAGACGGTCGTTGTTGACATGCGGTGCAGACACATCACCGCCCTGTGACACAGTTGTCTTGACTTTTGGCATTGAACTCACATCAATTAACGTTGCTATCTGCAAAACGATAGACAAATTATGACGGTTTTTTTGCAAACTTGACTCAAAAGTGTAACAAAACTTGTTGTTATTTCTTGTCTAAGATAAAAACTATAGCTCATTTTAAATATTTAAACCTTGTAATTTAAAAAGATTAAACTCTAGTTTACTTTGAAAAAGCAGCTTGTCCTTGGCAAAACAGAAATTATTTACGCTGATCTCATAAATTTCACGTTATCATGCCACCAGAATGTTAACACGCATTTTACATGCACATTCTGTTTTACTTATTCGAGCCTTTTTCTAGTTTAAATAAGCTTTTCAAAAAAGTGTACCTAAGACAAGTGTTCTTTTGTATCCGAATAAAAAGTTATTCCAGTAAACTGATGTGAGTGGGCGATGTAAAAAATGGCCAGTTTTAACACGCTTTCTATTATGCTGCTTTTGCGTCATGTTTAAAAAAATATTACTTACCATATTCTTTTCATCTACATTAGTTGAAGTGACGTCTAACACGCGTGAACCTATGCGGAGAACAACTTTACCGCTCTTCAATAATTGCAATTTTCCAAAGGGCTTGTCCGTGGAAAATCCACTTAAAGCCAATGTAGTTGGTAGTTGACGCACTTTAGGTTGATTTTTTGCAAAAATCGATGCATTTACTTCTGGCTAAAAAAGTAGCTTTAATTGGAGAGAACTAATTAGTTTGCAGAGTACGAACATCCGGTGGCTCCATAACGTTTTGCTTTGAAACTTCGATGTCGGTTTGATACATCTCATGGCAATTTTGGTTTGTGAATGTTTTGAGGGAGTTTGGAATTTGCAAGCAAAATATTTCTTTGCTTTCTTCTAAAAAATAAAAAACTGATTACTGTAGTTGATTTTGGGGTTTTACTTTTGGTGATAACATCTCGAAGCACATTGCCAGCAATTTTAGAGCACGCAGTTGTGCCTTTGAAATGTTGATTAACTTCGTGATTAGAGAATAACATAGGTCTGTAAAGTTTTAGGATACTGTAGGTTGAGATAAGGTAAATGAAAGTCATACTTTGGAGTTGAGACCGTTCTTAAATGCGGCAATGTCAAAGGTAACTTCATCCCGGTAAACTTATTCAAAAAGTGCATAGGTTGTGCACGGGGTACTGGAATGACGGAAGTCGGAAGCGGTAATGGGAGCACCATCCTATCCCGCGTTGAAGATGCCGGCGCTTTCAATGCAGTTTCCCAAATGGTAGTAAAACCGTTTCTTTCTGCCGGTTCCTGGTCTTTCGATGAACCTATGCTATGCTTGACCATTTTCTCTATCATTGAACTGGATTGATAAAGGTCAACATCATCCTCTTCATCAATGATGACCTTTTTCGATGTTTTTGGTTTCGCTTTTGGCTTCGGCTTGGATTTTCTCGGCGAATCGTCGTCCAAATCGACATCATCAGGGACGATGAAGTCTTCCAAGATTTCTTCAGTGCCTGTAAGCGTTGAAAATATATAACTTGCACGCAACAGCTGGGTTATAACCTGTTTGACGCCTATATTTAGGCTTTGATGGCGCCGGTTGGGCCACAAGCCCGGTAAATTCGACCTCATCTATCGTAATAACATCGCCAACTCTAGGAGTTTTGACAAAGTTTTTCTTTGCCGGTGCTTGGCGTTTTGACGAGCTTAAAATAGGTGAATGTTACAACATATGAAAATTGGCAACGATCCAAACCTCGCAGCTGACTGGCGACCTGAATCAGCTGATGTCGATTCTTGTTGGCGGGTCGGTCGACTTCGTTTACTTCTTCTCATTTTTTCATACACTCTTAATAGCCAGTTTCAAATGGATATACAATGTTGATTATAGCAATACAGTGCCACTGGCGGGTAAACTAGCTATGGTTGTTTTGCACATATCCAATGTTTCCTTGCAAGACCACACTCACTGTTTTGGCTGCTTCGACAAAGACACCATAAAGAGTGGATTGGTTTATAACTGTCTAACTACAATTCAACGACAAAATGCAACAAAAATGTTTCAACTTTCGATAATTTTATCGAGATCACCTATGGAAGCATCGACGAGATGGACGTCACAATCAAAAACAGTTTCAACCTGCTCGCAAAACGGTGATAACGCTTCCTCGATGGAAATGTCTTCATTCCTTTCTTTCGACAGCGATGTTACTTCCTTTCCTTCGATACCACAGGGAGTGATATGGTCGAACCAGGATATATCTGTATTGCAGTTAAGAGCGAGCCCATGGCTGGTGATTCCGTGTCGAACTTGAATGCCGATGGCGGCTATCTTGCGTTGGGCATCGACCCAGACTCCTGAAAAGTTGGCCGATTATATATATTTTTCTCGAAAATGTGTAAGCCCAACCTGTATCATTGGTCCTGCCGACCTTCGGAATGTCATACACGTCGGAACAGAGCCGAATAATGATCTCCTCAATCGATTCCACAAAAACACGGACACCAAGGACGCGGCCTTGGGGCTGTCGTAATCGAAGTTGCTTCAAATCGAAAAGCGGATATGCGACGAGTTGTCCTGGGCCGTGGAAGGTGATCATCCCTCCTCTCTTGATCCGAACGAAGTCGGCTCCAAGATTGAGAAGTCGCTGTTCTTCTTCGGCGGAATACAATCGATCTCGAAGGCCGACGGTGTAGACGGGATCATGCTCGAACAGACACAAGTAGTGGCTGAAACAAATTGTATTTTAGAATGAAAAGAAGCAAATAGCATATATAAACTCACTTTTTAAACGCGCTATTGTTCTTATTGTTGTTAAGGACGTCATAAAGCTTTTCCTGGATGGCTAAGCCCTTCAGATACGGCATTCGCCCGAGCCAGAGCGCTTTTACGAGGGACATTTCAATCTTTATATATAAAATTACAAAAACTGATAGAATGAAAACTTTTTAGAAATATATATCGCAAACTACGACCTTAATTGTTACACAAAGCATCCGCACATTGCCCCAGGCAACATCTGTCTGGCAGAGTGCAGCAAAATCGAATTGACGCTGACAAGTTTAGTAATTGATGCATTTTTATATATTTTTTCTCAAATTTTCAAACAAAACAATAACGGAAAACCATACCGATGAATTCATGTCACTAATAAGAGCTAAACTACGACTTCATAATATAACAACGAGCTTCAACGCTTTCGCTTTGGAATTGGGGCAGCTGTGGCGTAGAGACGGTCTTCGCGAGGGCTGAAATTGGATAGTGTAAGCTTGCGATCAAGTTTATATATATTTGTAATGACTTACCGCGTATTGAACTCTGTTTTGCCAGTATGGAAGATGTTTCTCAGGGCAAGATTGTCCGGACCACTGCGCTTGTACGGGGTGGATTTGCGTGCCTTCCAAAGGGCTTTGCGTTGTTCCTCGGCTTCCTGAATATAGCACATTTACATATCAAAAGTTTTATTAAAGTTTTGGCAAAGTTCTTACCTGACGTTGGACTTCAACAGCAGCGAGATCAATCGGGCGAGTGTATTTGAAGGGAAACTCGGCTTCGGGATGCCACGCCGCGACAGATCCGTTCTTCAGGACGACAGTGCTCCAATTGGTGGCGTCAAACTTGGACGACAGCTGCCGTGACGCTGTGGCAAGCTTTGAAACGGCAGAATTAAGCAGGAAAAGGTTGAATCGCATTGGAATAGCGGCTTAAAGGAAGAACAGTGGAAAAGAAAGACTTGCGTTCAGCGTGCTTGAGGTTGTTTAGCATTGCGCACACTTTGCCAACATTTAGCAGCCCGAAAATTCTTTATTACAATACCGAATTCGTTTAAAATTTAACATCATTTTTAAATCTGTACGCGTAGAATCTCTCTAACCAACAAGAGCTATAGGCTTTTAAGTCAGCATAGATTACGGTGTTTAACGCAGAAAAAAATTTTAATTTACGCGTCGTTATGAACATTTTGACGTAGTAAAAAATGATTCAAAATTAAAATGTCTCAAGATTAACGGTCATCATCATAAAATGGCAAACACAAGGTTTTTCTTTCACTTTGCAACGCAGTCACTTGATTAGCAAACTTTGGCTTTTGCATTTTCATTTGCACAGTAGCAGAAATTGTGTAATTTGTGCATGATTAATCACATTTTGCAAAAACTTAAATGCCAAATACTTTGCACTTCAAATGCGCTTTTATTGCCAGCCCTTGTAACGTACTTTACGAACGCCTATATAAGTGCATGTACGACTGTGGACTTCACCAACTGAACATCCAACATGAAGCTGTGTTGTTGTACAGTGCTGCTGATTTTGATCGACTATTCTACCGTATGTGTAGCTAAAAATGTTCTATTCTTTGTGCCAGCTTTAGCGGATAGTGTTGTAATGCAAGCTGGAAGGTTAGCAGATTTGTTGGTTGAAGACGGGCACAATGTGGTAGGACAAGCCTTCCAAAAGGGGTAGTTGATGATAATGGTTGTTTCAGACTTTTTTAATCCCCGAAGTTGTGAGCACAGTCAAAAATGATGGATCAAAGTATGCAAATGTGGTGCGAATGGAAGGATTTTCCGATACGTTCATCTTGGGCATGAAGCAGTACACGAATATGCTCGATCCTAGCTCGGCGTCAATCAAAAAACGGTTCACAATGGGTGAATATTTTATTACTTTCTGTAAAGAACTTATTGAACGGCGACATGAATTGGATTTCCTCAAGCAATACAAATTTGATGCGTATGTGAGCAATGATCAGAACATGTGCGATTTGTGGCTGCCACAGTACTTGGGGATTGATACCACTGTGATGACAGTGACGGGCCCGATGTTTGAATCAACAGCTTACAACTTGGGTAAGTATAATGGTAAAAGTGAATTTCAAAATGCTCATTTAAAACCTTTAGGAATACCGCAACCAACAAGCTATGTGCCAGTGTTGGAAGATGCCACGGCTGGATCCACCATGAGCCTTTTTAAAAGGATTGAAAATCAGTGGAATTGGTTGGTTGCCACGCTTTTGCACAAGTACATCACATACAATGTAAGTCCATTAACAATTTATAACTTTTTTTATCAAGTTTTTTCAGGTCAATTATTACATCAGAAAACTAGTCTACCCCAACTTCGCAGGAGTTGATGCCCTCGCTGCAGACGCCGCTGTAGTTTTCGTCAACAATGACGAGTTCCTTGATTTTGCTAGACCTGTGCTTCATAAAACTATCTACATTGGCGGCGCTGGACTACCGGCACCGAAGCCTCTTAATGACAAGTTCGAGAACATCATGCAGAAAGGCCGCGATGGGCTTGTTTTGGTTTCATTTGGATCCCACTGCAACACACTTGCATTCCCATTGGAACAAAAGAAGGAAATGATCCACGCGTTTTCAAACTTCTCCAGCTACCACTTCCTCATCAAAGTAACCCCCGGCGATAATGACACAATCGAATTCGGAAGTCACTTCAAAAATGTTGAATTCACCCATTGGACACCTCAAACCGACATCCTGGGACACCCGTCATTGAAAGCTTTTATCACTCACGGCGGAATCAACAGCGTTATTGAAGCAGCGACTCGGGGTGTGCCTCTGATTACAGTTCCATTGTTCTTTGATCAGTTTCGGAATGCAAAAATGGTAGAACAGCGTGGCTTTGGTATAATACTCACTAAATCAGAATTTGGCGAAGAAGGGTTTACAAATGCGTTAACTAAAGTACTAGAATATCCACAGTAAGAAAAAAGATTTAAAAGGTTCTGTTGATTATCAGACAAATTTTTAGGTATTCGCTTGCTGCACGAAGAATTTCATCTCTTATCAAAGCAAAGCCCTATCAACCAACAGAGTCTTTTTTAAAGTGGATGAACTTTGTTCTCGAAAAGGGTTCACTACCAGAACTAACTCCTACTGGTGCAAAAATGCACTTGATTTCATACTTTAACGTCGATATATTGATTATTCTAATTGCTACGAGTATACCATTTGTAACTTTCGTGAAGTACATGTACAAAATCGGGTTTTTGTTTTCACATAAGTTGAAAAATGAATGAATTATATTTTTATTGCTTAGTTTAATACATTATGATCTCAGACGCGGGTTAGAAAGGTAATGAAAAAAATATTCATCTTTTGTGCAGTTCAAAAGGTTGTTTCTGTGCATGTAGGACCACCATATTTGTCTGGGCAGTTACATGCGTTCTGGTACACATTTAGTATTCCACTACTTTGACAAATTGGGCGACTGCAGTCCGGGCCATTCCAGTTGGGTTCGCAAGTGCATCTATCATCATTGAGTCCACCATTGTCATTTTCAGTAGCTCCATTTTTACAGCGACCATCTTAAATAGCCATTACTAATTTAATTGCATTTTTTAATTATACTTACTCAAAGAGCTTGTTACTACGTAAGGAATCACTTTTGTAAAAACCGTATCGTCGATGGTGCGTATTTCGAACTAAAAGTTCACCAATAAATAAATTTTTGACAAATTATACTGCCTCAAACCTCAAAATTGTGATAACCTATTCTTGTAACAGGATTCTGATACGTTGAAGTGTATAAGAAATTACACGGACTTTCACGCTTTGTAAAACGTGTAAATCCATCTGATGTAACATCGGATATGTTATATATCTTTTTTGAGGTGTCTTCTACAGTAAACGCTACTGTTGGATCTAAAAAAAACAATAACAAAACGGTATTTTGTGCATATTTGGCTTACATGAGTTGAGAACCGGCAACGATTCCAGTGCATCTTGTTTTGTTTCGCTCAGAAGTGTCCACACCGGTGAATATCCGCCAAGAACTCTTACTGATACTGCAAGGTTAACCCATGCATCAATATTAATGTCAGCTGTTGAATCACATATGTAGACTTTTGTGTAGTTATCTTGAGCAAAGAACGGCTCGCAAGAACTCAATGTACCTAAGTCACTAAACGAAGAACCAAGTGTCGTAAGAGTGACAAGACTGCTTTCTTCAACGGTAATACCAGCCAAAGTCTCATTGTAAGCGTAAGCGTTTAGAGATGTTGGTTGAGGAAGAATACGTGACAAATACTAAACTTTGTTAAATAATTTTTCTAAAAACAAAAAAAAGATGTACTTACCCCTTTTATGATTCCAGTATTTTTAATTTGAATAAACAACAGTTCACCACCAGTGACGCGCACTGCATTGGTAACATTGTTGTAAACATCTTCATCCGTAATGACGTTTTCAACAGTCAAATATATCTGAAAACCGCAAATTAGTTCCTGTTATTTCGTGCGAAAATTTACTTCTTGTCGGAAGCCTTGAACCAATGGATAATACGTCTCTTCTAAATCACCGATGTACGGAATACCATTACCAGCAGCAATCCAGATCAACCCACGGACATCTTTGCTTACTGATTGTAGCCCGTATTTCACCGCTTCAGTAATGTCCACGTCTGTCAAAGAATCACAACTGTCGGCGACGGCGTTATTTTTGACAGAACCAATAGCAGTAACTAATGCATCTTTGCTTGTGCCAAAATAAATTGTTGTAACTAAACAAAACGTGTTACACCTATATATCAATTTAGAATTATCTTACAGTTTTGTCCATCGCAAGATAAGTAAAAGTTAAAATGTTTGACTTTCTGAACCACGTCCGGTGCCGATAACAAACTTGACAGTTCATCCAAAAACGCATTTAGTTGAACACGATTGGAGTAGATAAAACCAAATGTTGCGGTTGCGTAATCATTTGCCAAAGAAGATGAATAAGTTAATGATGACTCATCGCACACACCAACTTCACAATAGTCGCCAATGTATCCCTCTTTGCATTCGCATGTAAAATTGCTAGTGGTATGATTGTAGATAACATGTCCGTTGTTGCTACATTCAGGAATGTTGCAATAAGGGCCTACAATAAAAAAATTTTAGGAGTACACAATATCAGTGATATACCTCTAGTATGGGGTGCATCATGCGTTAGACAATTGCATTCACCACTTTCAGTTGATCCATGTTCACAGGGATCTCGACGTTCAACAGCACACCAAAAATGAACATTCTGCACCCATGTTAAATTATTAACTAGGTTGACGGTGTACTAAAGTCGTTTTTTTACTTAAAATCTAATGAGATCACAAACCTTGGCAGTGTAAAAACCAGTTAAATCAAGACTGTTGACATTGCTACTTTGATTACCGGAACACACGAAAGGACTGACATCAAATACGTTGTCAGAAACATGCTCCGCGATATGATAATTATCAAAGGTGTTAACGTGTTCGCCGTTTGCATCATAAAAATTAACAACAACATTTGAAACAGGAGCACTGTTGTGAATAGTAATTTGAGAGATGGCCGAATTTTCTAAAGTCAAAATATTAACAAAAAGTTAAAGGATGTTTAAAAAAATCTTACTTTCATCGGGCCCATCAACGGTGTTAAAATCAAGGTCTTTGTATTGAACAGAAACAGAACCAAAATCTTCTTCAGTTAATTCTTGCCACAGACGATATACAATAGTACTACCGTCATTATCTTGTAAAGAAGACCTTATGGAAACATTGTAAAGCGCATCAGCTTCAATGACAGCGCCGTTCAAGAAATTAAGGTTAGCCCAAATCTACAAAAAATAAAACTTATTCAGTGTTTTTGTAACAACTTGAGCATACCAAATTTGAATTAAAGTTGCGATAAGTAAATTCGGCAATGGCTACATAAGTTTTTAATGTTTCAACATTAGTGAAGGATACGATGTTTGTAAATCCATATGTAGTTGCTGGAAAAATTAAAACATTTAAAAATAATTATCATTGAAAACATACGTTGTTTTGTGTAAGATGCAGTTAACGTAAAGTTTCTCGTATTTGTCAATCCTGTTAAGTCAACCTGGCCACATTGGAAAACAGTTGCCGAACTGTAATCGGCAATGTGTGACAAAACAAGTTTCTTTGAAAAGGCATTTGTATGCAGTTCGGCAAAAATCTAAAAAACAACAGCTTTTCTAATGGTGTATAATTAAAATACTTACATCCTCCAAGCTCACTGTTCCATCTTTAGGATTTGGCACATCGATTTGAGTATAGATAAGATGGCCATCAGTAACACTTGTTAACTTGTTGTAAAAGTCAATAGCTTCGGATGTTAATAATGTTTCAACATAAGTTGGGCTTAAGTAAGATATGTCAATGACAATCACAATCTAAAAGCCAAGTATAGTTTTGAGGTTACTATTGAATGTAAAAATGCTTACGCGAACTTGTTTGGATGTTGCTAGTTGAAGTAATTTAAGATAGGGATGTTCATGATCAGAAGACTCAGGTACTTCAGGTTTTACCAGAAGTGTAACAAATGACCGTGGCTTAACATTTTCGTCGTTTAAAATGGCTTCAACGGTTTCATAGAAATTGATGGATGTACTGTAATCGTTGTTTTTCCACGATAGGAATTGCACGTTTTCAATAAACTGACTAAAATGAAAGTAGACATAATATTTCGGTAATTTTTCAAACATACTCGTAAGATGAAGTTCGTTTAACTGTATTGTTGTAACTATAGGTCACGTCAAGAGGTGTCACCAAAAAATTACTGTAATAAGTTTCCGCCAACTCTTTATTTAGCAATGCCGGTCCGCGCAAAAGAGCTGCTCGCTGTTGCACTGAGTAGTAGTAACTAAAACCGATCACGATTGATGGCAAACTGTCGCGTTCAGGTGTGGGCACAGAAGTTGTGGGAATCTCCGTTGTGGTAGGCGCATTTGTCGTAGTTAGTACAGTGGTGGTAGTATCAACAACTTCTTCAGTCGTAGACGACGACGACGATATATCTGTGAAAGCTTCCGTTGTCGACGCCTCTTTTGAGGTGGTTATCGCAAATTCGGCAGTATCAGTATCTCGGGCACCACCAGATGTTCCTTAAATTTTTTTACAAAAAATATTTGTATCGTTGACATACCTAAACACTTAAAGGGAACATATGCGAGTTGATTAAATCCACCAATGGAATAGCTTAGTCGTAACCAGTGTTTCGTGAGAGCAGTATCACCAGACGTTACAGCTTTACAATAAACAGTTCCATTCGTAACATATTCGAAGGTACTCCCAACACGACTGTCAACTTCATAAACACTTGCAGTTTCGTTAGAGTCTTCATCAAGTACTGCAATACTGTCAAGGCTAATGACTTCAGTATTGTTTTTCAAATGTTCCAAATGGAGACGTGCATAGGCCGAAATACCTATAAAAACATATTACACCGGTGTTATTCAGATGCAAACATACCGCTTTTCAAGTAATTGTAAGTTGTGTCGACATCCTTACTGTCAGTGAAGGTTGTATACGCTCTAATGCCAGTCAGTCCATCGAGGTAACCTTTGGCAACAATTTGAAGCGACCATTCAGCAATTGAATTAACAGTTAGATGGACTGGGGCATTTTCAAATAGTATCAACGAATACAAGACTGTTTTAGTATCAGGAAGAATATACGTTTCTTTAATCTTGGCTGGGCCAGATGTAACGTTTAAAAATGCTTTTCCATCAGCACTGCTTAAGAAAGCATAGCACACTGGGTGCCTAGTTGTAAACTCAACAACTTGGCTGCTATTGCCATGACGGTTAGCATCATAATTAATCAGTTGAAGGCTGCTAGATAAGACTGCCAGTTCGCCCACCTACAAAGGTTTAATTTTACATTTTGATGGAACAAAAGTAAGTCAAAGTTACTAACGTATGCTCTATTATCGTTTGAGTACGGTACAAATATACCTCCTGTACGTTCCGCAAGGGATCGCAAGTTGTCTACATTAACTGCAGAGTCACTGCAGATAACTGGCGAGTATGCAAAGAATACATTGATCTGAAATGATAATTTTAAACTGATTGAATATTGAGCACAGCGGCTTACTTGAATATTGAAAGCTAACGCCGTTTCTTGCAATTCTGTCAGACTACCATTACCAGCGGGTAACTGAGTGAAAATGTTGATAACAGTTTCCGAGAACTTATTGAATGTTAAGAACGATAACACTTGAGAAAAAAGGTTAGCCTCTGGTAAACAAAGTGTACCTGCCCCGTTAGGCAGATCCTTAAACGCATCAATAAAGTTTTGTTTAGAAGGTAAAGCACTTGGCGCTAAAATTTTATATCGTGATTGGTAATTGTATGTGAGTGCTTACGAGCTGCAACAACATTATCAAACTTGTAAAGATAGTAATGTTTGTAATAGTCATTTTCCAATGCAGGATCTGCCAAAGTTCCATTCCTGAATATGTCCAAAGCTCCAAAAACGTCGTACTTTGTATTCACAACAACAATTAACTTCGGATCTTGGTTATTGAAAAGTTTCTCTGGTCGGTAGGTTTCGGTGAAAGCTTCGCAATATTGACCGTAGTAACCAACGGGGCATACGCAAACATCATCAGTCTCTGCTACTCTGTAGCCCTTATTTTCACAATCTCTAGGTGTCGTAAGGGCGGCACTGGACACGGCTAAAACAAAAATTTTTTTAGTTCGGATCAAAAGAATCAACCGCATTTACCGAAAAACAAGCAAGCCCAGTATACCAATATAAGTCTCATTCTCGATTTCATACCTAAAAAACTCAATCAATACATGAAAAACGTATCAAAACTTTGCGAGAACAACCTCGGTGAACATCACTCATGAGTATGAAATGGTGCCACGCCTTGTAGCACACCTTTATTTTGAGGCAGTTAGTCGTGCTTCTTATCAAATTAAGATAAGCCTGTAAAATTCTTTCTTCCCTTCCTTTTTTGCTGTCACTGATTAAAGAATTGTCGCCGTATCGATCATCAACGCCCTGATAATGGATGCATTTGACTTTCTAACAAATGTTTCAGAAAAAATGCCTTTGTTGATGACAACATTTTTTCCGCAAGCCAATTACACTTGTAATTCCTCGGAAATCATTATAATTTATACTAAAGTACTTAAATTGTAGTGATTAAAACCGCGACATGACGAAAACAGGATTAAGATCTTATTAAATACAAACGATAACAACTTACAAGGATGTTCTGTTTTATGTGTACATCTTTTTTGTTTGAAAACTGTTTAAATGTTTATATTTTCTTTGCACTTAGCTAGAAACAACATGAAAATGACGCATGTATCCTAGAACTTGTGCATGACGGGCTTAGGTGACCCTGTCAAGAATAAAAAGGTAACGTAAGCACATCGCAAAAAACTACAATGACATTGTCTGGCGTATGCCGCGGCCACTCTGCACGCAGCTAACATAAAAAAACACAAGGTGACATTATGGTTTGACAAAAGCCAAAAATTGTTGCTGTTGCTGCATAAACACTCAAAATAGCAATGTAATCAAAAGTTTTTTTTCTTGTCATTCTTTCAGAACTTCCACTAAGGAAAAAATAGTTCATTTTTAAGTTTCATTTTTTGTGTGTTTGTTCTACGATTGTTTCAGGAAGCTTTCTCAAGTGTGCCAAAGCGTAGGCATATAATTACTACTTTAAGCATAAATGCGCATCAGGTACTCTTGAACATGCATGCATTATCACCCATTGTGCTTTGTTTGAGTGCCGTACTATGCGTATTTTTTATGCCAACGGAAAAGTCTTATCAATTGTTATGCGTTTTTTTAATTGGTGAAACGCTTCCATCCCAAGAATGCATCAATTAGCAGCTTTTATTCCGCTTTGACCCGTGCATTAAACCCTCGGACCAAGTCATCATGCGTAACCCGGTTCATCCGAGAAAGTTTCATCCCGCCACAAAGCCATTGGCAGTGGAGTTTAAAATTCACGAGACACCGAACAAGGAAGGAGGCGCTGAAAAAGTTTGTCACCCCCGCGCCTGGAATGATATCATCTGCAGCTGTTCATGGACCTCCAAAAAGGGGGAGGGGTTTGAAAGGCCTTTTTTGTTGTTTTATTTGCATGGTTTCGACCCACAACCCGCAGACACCCCCACCGATGTTCTGGGTCGCCGGTTGGGTTCAGTTTACTCGTCATTATGGGTTGATTCGTCATAGACCGCACACAAGCTTAATTAATAAGCATAAATGGTCCTTTTACAGGGCATTTTTTGACGCTCGCGATCGGTTAATTGGAGCCGTAATTTAGATCGGTAATGAGCCCGGTTCCACTGACATCACTTATATAAATACGTTTGACTCGAAACTTTTGATGAGTTTCTGACAACATTGTCGAAAACTGTTTCGTGTTGACACTCATTAGCACATTGAACATATGACTGATCTGCACCTGAAGCGCGATTCCTTCCACATATATCTTGTCTTTGCTCCTCTTTGAATCCCGCCGACCTGCTGCCTTGCCATATGTTGAGATTGGTCCTAGCTTCCGTTTCGTAACAATTGTGTCCCTCATGTTTTCCCAGTCACATTTTACCATTTATTTTCCGAATTTGCTGGTAATGACACAAAGTGTAAGCTTTTGTAACATTTCCAAGTAAATATCGGAGAGGTCATCGAGACCGCTCACGGTACTGTGTGGAGCATCAAGTTTTAATGACGACAGGAACCTTTTCTGTTGTCCTCTAACCCCGGTTCATGACGTGAGTTTTCGGGTTCGTGCGACAGCAATATTTGAAACGTCAAAGCATGGAAGTTCTTTTTGAATCATTTTTGGGTTGTAGGTTAGGTTAGTAGTAGCATTGCCCGAATCATGCAACCTTTTTTAAAGGGTAGTCCGGTGAAACGTTTCCTTTTATTGCGTGTGACCTCTTACCGTATATCAGCATCAAAGCACGGTCAAACTAGCAATGACCAAAATTAAAATACAATTTCAAGTTGCGCACTTTTTCGTTACAACTTGACTTTTTATAAGCTTGAACAAAAATAAATGTCTTAATCCGTGCAAAAAACGATGTTTCGCTACGGGTGACTATCTATAAAACAGTGACGTTTGTAAATCCTGTAGAAACTACGTAGTTTAAATGATCTGAAACCGCTTCTGACTCAATTTTTTTTCTTTGAACCATGTAAGAATTATCTTTTGGCTAATGACAACAGAAACCATTTCAAAGTATGCGACCCGAACATAAACCCTCTTACGTATTCAAGTCGCCATGATTTTGTTCTGTCTTCTGTCGCGCTACGTCTTTTTGATGTAAGCAAATCCTTTAAATTCTTCCATGACTGGGTCCTTTCGTCTTCTTTTTTGACCATGGCAAATCGCCATGAGCACCTCCAGTGTTATCTCTTAATCTCTGACCCCCAGATTGAAATATATTTTTAGACTTTTTTGCATTTTCTTTTTTAAGGCTTACCTTTAGTCTGAGAGGATAAGGTTTGGCCATACGTATTCATTGTTCCTCGTGGTGCTTCTTCTGGTCTGTGCTGTCATAATGGTCACTAATACCGTAATATGTGGAGATCATTAAAAACCCGCATTTGTTAATACGTTGATAGCTTTGTTCTACGCATGAAGGGTGTAATACTAAACTTCCCTTTTTGAGTACATAAATAATTGTATTTAATGCTTATAAAATACAATTCAAAACTTTGTTGTTTCCTTACAATTTTATTGTAGCCGAAATGTTGAGTTCAACCTTTTCTGTGGGAAAAGAATAAGCGCTTTTGAAAGTTGCCCATTTTATTAGATCAAATTGCAACATTTTTGTTTTTAGTTTATTAGTTTCGTTAATAGGCAATTAAAAATTCAGTTTGTTCCGAGTGATCTTGCAAAAACTAACTAGAAATAATCATAATTGTAAATTATAACCCAGTGAAACAACCAAGTGCCGACTCACAGCCACTATCATGCTACCATGAATTATGGCAGAGAAGATGAGCCAGCTTACAATGCGCAATAGCCATTGCCAGTGGCACAGCTGCGCGTGCGGCCACGTTGGTGGTGGCGGCCTGCTGTGCACTTGCTTTGAACGTGACGTCAGTTTTGACGTAAATTTTTTCAGTTCACATAATTTTTGGACAGCGCGACGCACGCACACGGAACAAAGAACTACTGATAAACGGACGTTTGAAACTTTCCGAAAAGGGGCGTTCCTGCAAAGGATCCGGGGCGGGTGTCCTGAGGGCCCAGACCAGGTCCATGTGTAAATTAAACCCAGATTGCACGTTTTCATTGAAAAGAGCAATGTAGCTACCACATAGGGATGTAACCATAATAAAAAGGATATTCTCAGTGATGCTCCGAATATAGCAATTTACCTTTCATTCGCATACTTTTTTAAATATGTTTCCTTTTATCGTACTCTGCTGTTTTGTATATTTTGAGTATGCTGCAGGTTTTTCCGTCACTAAAATCGGTATTATTAACAGCTGATTACGAATGTTTGATTAATATTTAATGGTTCATGTTACGTAGAATTTTCAATTTTGACCTGAAACACCCTCGCTTTCTAATTATCTTTTTAATCCCACCTTTTTCCTTGACCATATGTTTCACACGTTCCCAGAGGCTTACATTCAATTTATAAAAATACGTGTCCATTTATTTATCTGGTGCAAAAAAATGCTGTAGATTTGTTGCCAAAACTATAAGTAGTGATAAAGCCTTCTGTAGCTGGAGCCGCGCTTAAAACTTCCTTTGAAAAAATTGGCACGGAAAAGGTCTTTGTGGATTACTCTTTATTTAGATCCAGGATTTTTGACCTTGCAGGCTGAGCCATAGAAGTATATTTTAAGTGACTTGGTGCCTCATTTGGTCCTCGGCTTAGCTAAAAATATTTTCAAGGAGCTTCTTTTTATGTCTAAAGAACAGCCGGTTTCGGTTTGCATAAAACGTCTATTTGATCTAGTCAGGATTAGTTGTTGTGTTGCATGGTTTCTTTTTTTGCGAGTTCTACTTTTTGTGTTGTGTTTCATTCAATTCATACGAATTACCATTTTGACGTCGTCGTTTAAGTCAATTTAAATTTATTTCAATGTTTTCCTTTTTTTATTTTGCATCGTTTGCACTGCTTTTGTGACTTCATCCTCGTGGACACGCCATCCTGCGTCACGCCCCGCGCAGACCCGTTTTGACCCGAAGCTGCTTTTTAACCTTACTGTTCCGGAAAAAGCCCAAGTCTGTCAATCTAATTGTGTCTGTCAATGAGACTGCATCTTAGTTACAAGAAAATTAAACATAGCGTAAATTATTGCATCGGTTTACCCGAGCCCAGAGTTCACTTACAAAGCCTACAAGGCCCGTTTCCGCGTACGGATGTACCTCTCTCCTTCCCCTCCCACGACAACCCCGATGACAACACATTGGCAAGCTTAAAATATAGTCCATGGAATGAATGCGCCTTAACAATGAACACACGCGGCCATGCCGTTTTATGTTTGCTCATGGAGTAGGATGTGCAACGGGTGGTGGTGTCACTTTCTACGTCGGTTCAGGATGACCTAAGCCATGTAGACAGAAACCGCCTAAGCCTACAACAACAAACAGTGCTTTTTGTTGAGCCACTTTTTTGAGTGGGTTGTATTTTCTCACTCACGTTTTATTTGGGTCATTCCGGTTACAATTACAAATTTAGTTTGTAAAACAAACTGTAATAAGCCTGCACAAAACACGCAACACCTGCCTTTATTTTTACACAATATTCGTTTAAAATCCGGACGTTAATTCGTAGATATTACGCATTCAAAGATGACTGTACTGTTGTCATAAAACGTGGTAGGCGTATAATCAAGTTTGCCAACATAACAAAACAATGAAGTTTCGAACGCTGTGTCAAATTTGACCACATTAATGATTAAAATTTACTTAAAATGTTGTCTTTCATCCGACATAGTTGAAACATGACGCAAAAAGAAGCCGCTTGCGTTCAAGTCCATGAATGAAAACGATGCACATGCCATTCGTAAGTCCTCGTCAAGCTTGCACGTGCAGCTGGAAGCCTGAAGTGACGTTTGTAGCATTAGACCGTTTTTTGAAACAATAACTTGGTTCCAAAACAACGTTATGACGCGACACATAATAAACTAATTGCTCCTCATGGTCTAGAAACGAGAAGGATGAAGGTGTAATTGGTTAATCTCTATTAAGCTATTTACCCTGTATAATCACGCGTTTGTGAGGGTGCATCTGAGGATGGCTAATAAGATTGTCTCTTGGAAATGCATTTGTTTTAATTTGAAATAATTAATCCGCAACAAAACCATACGTGGTTTACGTCGAGCTTCAGGTGACCAAGCCGAATTTGACGCAATAAAAAAAGATTTAATGAGGAGGGTGGAGAATGGTTTGATTAAAACATAATACATATTAAGTGCTTAACATGTTTGTACCTCTTTGAAACTACTCTTAATGCTGTTTAGTGTTTGCCTGGGTAGTTTTGATTTGTTGTCCTTATGCGTGTGCGCTCCCGTTGTGGACTACTGTATGTTTTAGTTAGTTGGGTTGGGACGAGCCTTTAAAAATAAGCAAGCGCGTTCGTTTGTCGTTCATTTTATCAATTTTTCAGTTGTTTATACCTACTTTACTTTTCAGAGTTAAAGTTGTATTTCAACAAACTCCAATTTTGGAACTCGTCAAACAGGTAAATTATCACTCGAAGCCGAACCTTTGCCAAATCAAGGTCACTTGACACCTCCCATGTGCCGTTCCTCCATGCTTCACTGATGCTCTCGCACAACGCTGCCGTAACTGCATCTTCGACGTGTGATTTGGACAACGTAAGCCAACAGTGTAACTATACTGGTGGCATTTCTAACTACTGTGACTCCCCTTCCCGTCGGCGATCCTCTGGTTACTCCAGTAACGTCGAAAGTTACCATTACCAGTCAAGAAAGGTGGGCCTTCGCACCCAAATGTCATCCGTCTCATTATAAGTTTTGTTCCAGCCTTCTGAAAGCGCACCTTTCTGGTCGCCCATTTCCCAAGCTTCGTCCGACGCCGACGTTCTTTTCCAACCAGACCCGTGTGATTACGAATCTACGGCGCGGTTTGCTCATAAACAGGTAAGATTTTTCACAGCTAACTTAAGTCAAGTAACAAAACTTTAACTTTGTTTAATTCCAGGCCCCTAAACCATATCAACATCAACCATCTCTGGACGACAATTACGTGATGGACGTGTTTAACTCGCCAGGCTCCAATGATGGTATGTTTCTTTGTTAAAACCGTAAAATTTACGACACTTTTCAATGGGGAACACATTTTGCTTTGATTCATTTCGCGGCAAAGAAAATCATCCTAACTGCGCAATGCTTTTTGCCCCAACTCTGGCCGATGTGCGTCAGTGAGCCATCTTTCGAGCTGGAAGAATACTGCTGTCATTTACGGGCGCCAAATTGGGTACGAAACGCGAGCCAAGGGTTGTAGTCAAAAGAGTCGCTTTTGTTTTAACAGCTTGATGAATTGACGGTTAAACAGACGCATGTCCCAACAAATCGTTTGTTGCGTGCCATGGCAGCAAATGTTCCGCAATGCGCAAAAAAATTGAAAAAGGTCAATCGACATGAAAAAATCTAGTCTCGCCAACCCGAGGGCAGTTACACCTTCTTTGGGTTTCCATCAAAAAGACGCCAAATTTCGATGTTCAATTCATGGGTCGCGACCCGGCTGATTTTTTTGAATTGGCCATTTTGACTGGTGTCTTATGTTTTCGCCACCCCGTTTTTCCTAACGTGTTTGATCATCACATTTTATTATAAAAGTCAAAAAACTTGGCAGCCAATTATTACTTCTATTCGCCCTATTCGTTGAACTTTTAACGTTTAACATTCGGCTTAGAAATAACAACGTAATTTCGAGACCTTGCGCGATTAAGCTATCATGAACTTGGTTGTACTAGAAAAGCGGGTGCCCAATTAGGAGTCAAGTCGCCCCAGGGGATTCAGCGCGCGATAGATTAAGCTAAATAGCGTCACAAGCACATTGCCAGTCGGCTATTGCGCGTAAGTTGTCATTTACCTGCGCCAAAGCTGACTGACCAGACGAAATATGATTCCTCCGAGGACCAGCTTAACGAAGGAGTCAGACATTATTATATCCGACTTCATTATAAAAAAATGACTGATGTCCTTAGTTATGATGCACTTGTGACGTCGGGTAAACAAGCAGTGATTGCAATTATTTTTAGAATATCACTGTTCTTTGTATTGGGAATTATTTTTACTAATGTTTAAGGATGCTTTTGCTAAAGTACACTTTTTGCTTGATGTACTGCATGACATGTTCGCTCTTTTGGGGGTAATGGCAAAAAATCAGTAATGCCACTCACTTTTTGGGTTGTGATAAAACCACGTTAGACAGTTTAAATTCAAAGTTTGACGTAGGAAATGAGGATGCTTTAATATCGCCCACAATATGTCTGTGTTTAACGTGTTCAATGATCACACTACTCCCAACTTGAAACTTTTTGTAATGCCGTAAATCCGGTAAAAATAGCATAGTTTTATCTACGTCAACTTTGCCATCTCGGATACCTGACATTGTGAAAAGTACTTTCCACAGTTTAATATACCCACGTCATCGCGCAAATATCTCATAACCTTTTACAACTTTTTCAGGCGCTTCTACCGACGAATCATCGTTTTTCGCCTCGGGATCGCAGTATCCTTATTGTCAGCAACCTCCTCCGCGGCAAGCATTGCCCCAGCAATCGGCAGTACTGCATCGTCACTCAATTGCTGGCTACCCTGGGCAACAATCGCCCGCATCGACATTTGACTCCAACTTAGCCGGCGGCTACAGTACTAGCTCATCGACGCGGTCTTCCTTTTCGCACCCGCTGCAACACGCACCTGCTTTTGGCAGCAATCACTTTTCGTGTTCTTCGTCAAGATCTTCGTCGTCGACTGCGTTCAACTCGCAGCAATCGCTCTATCGGAGTCATCAGGTTGCCAAGAATCCGCCGATTCACGAGTCCTTGTCGTTGGAGGAGACGACGGTGAGCAGGAATCTCGTCGATTGTGATATGGACGCGATTCTTGACAGATTCGTTGAAGACGTGGGTTTATTATTTTTATAAACTCTATCACAATAATATTTGCATGAAACTTTTGCACATTTTGAGTTTGTTATTTTCCAGAATTAGTTGTGTTGATTTGCCGTGTTTGTCCCGTAAAGTGCAGGTTTCGACGTTAGTCAGTGTTTCGTGGGCCTTGTGATGGCTTACCTAATGTTTGAGCAGATATCTGACTGCCAAGTAAAGTTTTATTTTACCTATTTCTTTTCGGTTTATGTGCACTATCCGTTATTTCCGAAAACGCCATCTGTTTATGCCCAAAACTGCCAGAGGGATCCATTTTTGCCTGCTCATTAGGCACTTACATTCGCTTTGCGCAGGCGCGTTTTAACAAATTTGGCGACCGACAATTCATGCTCTTTTGTGTCACACCCCAGCCTAGGACAGACGCCAGTCGCGTTGTGATTCTTCGCCATTACCGTAGTTATGTGTTAACTAAGCGCACCAACGACCAAGTACATCCAACCGTCTACAAATGCCCTTACGTTAGCCCCAGGGGAGAAGCTTTAAACTATCCAGTTTTGGCTCACGGGCGAGAGTATCTCCCGACGAAAATCCATTAACGTGGGGCGCCAATAAGGCGGGCAATAAGTCGCGCCAGCCACACCTGCCCTTGATTGGCTCCGCCCTTTGAATACCCTATAGACAGAATGCTCCATATGGCACTGTTCCGTTTATGGGGCTAACATCAAGCTGAAGCTGGAAGTAGACACTTTTTGTGGCTTTCACCTCTCCGATTCACACATCGGCTGCACCGCCCACTCGCTGGTTTGCCTCCTTGATACGGCCTTTCCGTCGGCAATCAGTCGCTTTGCGTATTGAGCGAAAAAGGAACCACTGAAAGCAATTGCTTACGTGGTGCGACGGATTCTGAAACAGAACAGGCGTTCCGGAAACTAACTTGTGATTGTGCTGTGATCGTAATTAAACTTTTTGTTTGATATTGTCAAGTGTTGCATTCCTGCAGGGAATGTCAAGTGGTTATTTATACTGGATGGATAGTGGTCGACGATGGCCGCCATCCGGAGGACCTTCAACGACGACTGGCGAATTCTGGCCAATGAACCCCGGCGATCAGATGGCAGCCCTATTCCCCTTTGATCCGACATTATCCCTGCACTTACAAGCAAATTTTTTGTTTTTCCTTTTTTAGTTCGTTTGGTCATTGTTGGTGTTTTCAGAACCAAATAAGGGACCCCGATGATGCCGCCGCGTCCAAAGCTGTCGCCTCCTCTATGCTTTCGACGGTGAGCACCTTCGGAGGGAGGGATAAATGCCCGGATGTCTGTGTTTTATCTATACTACAGCACCATATTAATCCGTGTTTTCTGCAACTTTTCGTTCGCACTTTGTGGTCTTGATGTTCACATCTTCGCATAATGAATACACTGTCAAGATCAGTTCACGTCATTTCGGGATTCTCGAAATTGAATCCCATCATTTTAATTATTTTCGGCTAATTGACTTTGTCACAAGCTTCCGCGCAAAAAGCGCCAAAAGCGATAGTGTTGCTATAACAACATGTTTTGACATTCTAACGGTTTCTTTTTTGACTGTTGTTTTTTCGACTGTACCGTCTCCAGCGGCTCTTTTGGACAAAAATTGTTTCTAAAACAAATGCCGCCGCATAACCCACAAAAGACAAAAGTTGCTACAATACCTAACCGTAAACTAAAAACACCGCAACCCACATAACGGTAACGACAGTACCTAACTGTGTTATGGTTTCAGCTGCAAATGGATCAAAAGAGTTCCCCCAGCGGCGCCTCTGCCGTCATCGGTGCTTTGCCTTCGGAGTCGTCGATGCTTGAGAACCACCCCATCAAGCAGGAACCGGGTGGAGCCCAAGATATGTCGTCTTCATCGTCCAGTGCTGCCGCTCAAGAGATGCAGAAACAACTTCAAATGATGCCCCCACCCGCTCAATTGCCTTTCCAAACGGCTGCTGGCGAGGAGATCATCTCATCCAAAGTGTCATCGTCGAGGTTACCGTATCCTAACTTTCTGGGGATCGGACCGCAGTCAAATTCGTCGTTGTTTTCAGGGTGAGTCTTTTGAAATTTTGAGTTTGTTAGCTATGTAGAGGCGGGGGAGAACTTTGTTTAAAATTTATGGGAAGCAATTAGTCTGAGATTTCCCTTTCCGATCGATGTATCATTTTCGTTTCCTAATTGCGTCGAAAAGAAGCACGTTTACCGCACATGTTCAATTAGTTTTGATCATTTCATGTAGTCTGGAATGTTATACGATACTTCGTACTCTTAGGTTGTACATAAAACACTAAGTAACTCATATATGCACTTTATTAGGAAAAAGTGGATAAACAAGGTACAGCAAAACTGTAACCGTGAGCAATAGTGGTGGGAACCGGGATACTGTATTCCACGAACCAGTAAAAACATAGTACGTATTTTGCGTAAAATATGTTTGCGATCAATCGGAAACAAGCCCATTTACAACAACAATTTCATCCGAGTCCGCTACCGGCAAGTCACAAACTTAGTGGCTTGGCCCGTGCAGGAAGGCTTGACGCTGGCGAGATGACTGTGCTGTTGAGTGTGCTCTCTATTTGGCGCACCCACCACAGTGTGGCTTGCGGGTGCCGAATTCAAGCAGGCTGACTCAACTGGCCGAGCTCGGGGTGAAACAGTTTTGATTCAGAACATTGTGTTGTTGTTGCGAGACAGGGGCACGTTTAATGCTTCGACATGGACAAGGGAAATTATTGCCAAACCAAAAACAATTACAATACTTGCCGAAGCATGAACAAGTTACGGAAGCGATGAGTATCGTCAGCATCCGTGCCGAAATCTAAACATAATAGTCATAGGAATGATGATTGTAATGGGAATGTTTCAGCTTCGACTTCCATCGGTTCCCGCCAAGTATGGGTAATGAGTTCATGCCACCGGCGCCGTTTACAAACTTGAAAGGAGACTTCAAAGCGCCGGATTTCTCCCTCCCAGATTCAAGCCAACAGTTCAACCAATACTCGCAAAGTCTCTTCGGGACACCGTCAAGTGCCCCGTTTTATCCGACTCAGGGCCAACAGCAAGGACAGCAGCATTCGAGCCAGCACCATCTCCAAGGACAATCCCATCAGCAACCGCTGACCGACATGGACAGTCGTCGTAGTAGTCATGGAACTACAAGGTACGCCTTTCACGTAAACTTTTAAGCCTGATTTGTGGTCTTCTGTTGAAATGTTAAACTTTTGACAAAGATCATTGCTTCGCTTTGCTTGTATCTAACACCCGAAACAGTTCTAGCTCTGTTCGAGGCCTCGATTTGCGATCGATTAACTCTTCTGCCTTCACTGCGAATTCGACTAGTTCGAACACTAACACTTCTTCACCTTTGAACCGCAATCCAGGCGCCTCGTCGTCATTCAGCTCAAAGGCTGTTCAGCAAATTGCGCGCCTCGGGTACGCTTTTTTCCTTTTTTTCTGCATGGCACGCGTTACAAGCATGCTTCCTTTATGTCTTTTCATTCATACCGTCTTTCTATCACCGGTTTTGTGTGAAAAGGGCATCCATGATTCTACCGTTAGACAGCTGTTTTTTTCAGTAGCAATACGTCTACGTCCCCGATGATTGGCGCCATTCGTGGCATCGGCATGGACGTCGCCAGCTCCTCAGGCTTTCGCATGGCAGCAGCAGCAGTCGCGGCCTTTGAAGCTCAACAACACCAAATGCCGGGGGCAGGTGCCCCATCATCCACGAATGCAGGTAATGCGGCGCCAGAGGAACCCAAAATCTGCGCCGTCTGTGGCGATGTTGCGCGCGGCCGACATTATGGTATCTTTAGGTAAATTTTTTGAACAACACCGCCGATAGGCATTCTATAGTCTCTCGGAACATCATGAAAGTATCAATAGAATGGAAAGGTCATAAAAAACAACATGATTCTATTAACTAATTTTTTCAGCTGCGAAGGATGCAAGGGTTTCTTCAAACGCAGTATTCAAAATGAGCGTGCTGCTTCAAAGCGCCAGAATTACGTTTGTGCCGGCAACCGAACGTGCCCCATTGACAAACGCTATCGTAGTCGCTGCCAATACTGCCGCTACCAAAAATGTTTGGCCGTCGGGATGGTCAAAGAAGTCGTCCGCCACGGACCATTGTCAGGTCGGCGTGGACGCATGCCATCAAAAGCACGTCCTACAATGGATGGCGATCAGGCACAAAGCCCTCCACAGCCAATCCTGAATGTCATCGTACGGGTCTACACGGAAATGCGGGCTGCCAATCCAGAGCGTCCAATCATGCCTTTATCAAATCCTCTGCCTTCCAATACGTTCCTCGATGTTATTGAAACTGAACTGTTATCCATCTTAAAGTTAATTCAAAAAATCCCAGATATGTGCGAAATTTCACCGGGTGATCAACAAGCCTTACTCTTCCGCAACTTCTTCCCAATGCTAGCGTTGAAACAGATGCACCGCTGGATTGATATGGAACTTGGCAATGCTTTTGTGTTTGATGCGGGACATGCTCTTACTTTGCAAGACATTCCGGCAGAATGGCAGAATTTCTTTGCTGCTATCCAGCAAGAATGCCAGACATTTCAGCACATTATTAATTGGGATGTGCCTTCGGTTTCTACGCTTCTTGTTTTGCAGTTTATCGGTGTCGAAGGTAGATTCAATTGACCAATTTGTATTCGAATTTTAAAACTTTTACATTTTCAGATGACAAGGGCTTCCTTGTCGACCCTACTCAGGTCCACCGCCTTCACAGTACCGTAATCAACGCACTCAAGGACCACGTATGTGCCAACAATATACCTAACGACCAGAAGCTGTCAAAAATTATCTCCCAGGTTGGTTTTTTTAACGATTTCTGGCGTTAATAAATGTTAACTTTCCAATTCCAGGCAAGTCGTCTCGTATCCTTCCGCGCCGTTGGTCTCGGTGGCCTCTACCGTGCTCTACAAATGGGAATGCAACTCCCGATGATGCTGGGTCGTATGTATGAATATTACTGCAAAGTAGAAGTGCCTTTCGTCGCCAAGGAAGATTCTGCCACCACATCATCATCCCACGTTTCACAGACGTTTAACTAATGACGTCATCTACGCACACCCGCAATTATGAAACCGCTTCCTCATCAAATTTTTCGGTTTTCATAGTACTCATTGCACCACTCTTTCATAATTACGTCTTCTGAACACCATCCAAACCGCTCTTTCTAAGAACAATTTCATTCTTTTCGTAATGTAAATAACCTCACTCAGGTTAGCATCACAAAATTTACAGTTGATTTGAGATTAACAACTGAACACGCTCACTCACACCAAATCCGACTCTAGAAGATTCTATTTTTACTACGCCTCTCATTGAAATTACTGTGATTCTCATATCACAACAACCACAGAAACTAACTCGATGATGTCTATCAAATTTAACTGTAAATTTACTTTCTCATTTTACACATCATGACGTAAGATGTCTATTTGAATAAAGTTAGTTATCTTTCAAAGAAACTGAAACAGTGAGTGTAAAAATCACAGTTTTTGCGGTGTCACAGTCAGCATTTTAATAAAGTGCGTCATTTCATAACATACTGCAAACCAGGAGCCAGGCATTCACATATTTCATCAAATTTATTAACATTTTTACACTAAAAACTTCAGATAAAAACAATTTCTAAACTCGCACACCTGTGGAAGCGGTACCAAAATACGCTTCTTCAATAATATGAAAACTAAAACAATCAAGGGCACTTTGTTGGAACACCAAAAGTTGAAAAATAAACAAAAATAACAAATATTTCATGGTGAAACAAAAAATTGGAAACATGTTTTAGTGATTGTGATAAACATGGAGTCAAACTGAGCGTTTCACTGAGACGTTTTTTGGGGTAAAACTTTTTTGAGCAAAAATAGAGTTCTCCATTTTTTCAAACTGACTGTGTTTGGATTTTTGACTAGAAAAGTGGAACATTTTTCATTGGTGACTATGATTTTTATGGCGACGGGCAAATGACAAGTTTTATTAAAGTGTGGTAACCAGTAGGAGATCGTCGTCAGCAGTACCTGAGGTATTGGCTCTTGTCGCTCCGCTACCGTTGGCACCGCCCTGTGAACCGGAAGGCTGAGCAGGTCTTAGGAGGGAGCGCTGCGAGTACTGGTTGATGTCATTAATTTCGTCGGGATGAAGACCGCCGACATGCTCCATGTACTGTGGATTCGCGAGTGAATAGGCTGCTGTTTCGAGTTCACGCTCATCCATCTCATACGCTTCAGCAAGTTCACGACGCGCAACACCGACGACGGCATCATCCATGTAGCGGCCAAGTTGGAGGGCATCACCGACGAGGCGATCTGTGATGTTGCGACGACGGTCGTTTTGGGGTTGTTGGTTGGAAAGGGCGACTGGACGCATGATGGGACGGCTGGAGTACGGTACACGGACGGATTGACCTTCGGGGACTGGTCGATATGTGCGTTCAAATTGGTCATCATAGCCTGGATGGTAGGAATGATGATGATGGTGGGCGCCAGATGACGCGGACGGGCCTAAGCCGGCCATGGCAAAGGCTTGGTTGCGGGCCAGGAGCAGTGGTTTCTGGATATGCATGTTCATGCGTTCACCCTCTTCTAGACGTTCTTCTAAGTCAAGTCGTTTTCTACGTTCATACCAGTCTTCATCGTCGGATTCCGTTTGATTGCTACAATTGACAAACTTAAAACATGTTCAAACAGCTCAACTAAACTCACTTTCTATTTGCAAATACAAAACGCTGTGCCGGTGTCATGGGAGGCGGCCTAATATTGTAATTATGATTGAGCAAAGCCTGCGACGGATCTTCAGTCGAATCGAAAGACCCAGTGTTCAGTGGCTGTTGAGATTCCGCAGACGGCCTTCTACGATCGTTGATGCCACCCGCGACTCCTCGGCCATAGATCATCGACAGATTAGGCAGACGTCGACCCATTGTAGTTCCGTTACTCTTCGGACCATTCATCGGAGGACCTACAGGGCCTGGTCGACGTAGCGGCAAGTTTACTGAATTATTAGTCGGCATACCACGATGTAAGTTAGCTCCGCGCTGGAGATGCTCGTCTTCCAGCATATCGTTTTCAATGGAGACAAGGTCGGCTGTCGTAATAGAGTACGTCGGAGATAGACGACCGGCTAAAAAATGAAAAAGATATTTAAACTGCATTCCCTTAAGTAGCATTTAAAAATACTGGTCCCAAAAAAAGACTTTAAGACAAACACCATTCGAAAAAAACGGAAAGCAATACAGGAGATCGTATTTCTGTCAATCTTAATGAAAGCTAAGAAAAACAAGGATAGAAAATTCAATGCATTTTTGGCCAAAAATACTGGATCCTCGTGAGAGCAATGACAGTGTAAGGGTATTGGCGAAAGAAAGCGAGGTAACATTTCCATTCCATCATTTTATGCAGATGGATGTCGGTTTTTTTTGTAAACATGGAGTCAGAAGGCGTGTATACTTACGTTTGATGGGCAGTAACTTTTTGTCTTCACGGACGGAACTAAATACTGGACGGTCCTGCTCTATCTTCACTCCATCCTCGTCGTGATGACCACCAAGAGCATGGACAATGTTGTTGAACAATGAATGATGTCGCTGAAAGAAGTTCAAATAAGAAACACTCATTGTGACGGCGCGAATTGTTCATGCTTCCCAGACTTCCCGAAAAAACACCGCTAAAGTCGGGAAGGCGGACGACAAGCATTTTATGGCATGGACCTCCACCCTCCATCCCTGCCAAGCGACCAACAAAAAGCTAATTTCCGGCTGTCGTCTTCCTGTCCCCCCTAGAGACGCTACCAGGAGGCGTGGGTAAGAAATGTCATGCCTGGGAGATAACATTATTCCGGAGGCATGACTTATCTAACACTCATGGCGTCCGACATATGAAGATGATTGTGGCATAGATGCCTAAATTGAAAAAAAATATGGCAAACATACCCTGTGTTGGGGGTCCTCGGAGTCGCTGCCGCAAAGCTCGGCGTGTAAATCTCCTCCAGAGATAGCTCGCTTCAATTCGGGTCCAATTTCATGTAATGTCCGGAGGCCAGCCTGAAAGGAAACATGCACGATTATGATAGAAACCAAATACGATTATAGATTACTTGTAGTGCCATGGCTTGTGTCGCTTGCTGTGGTAGGATGCCCTTTGACTCCAGCTCCTTCCGCTTTTTGAATCGCCGGAAATAGTCTTGAATCAAGAAGGTCGCATAGAACTTGCCGACGGTGACGTCGTCATCACGTCCAGCGGGCGGCACCACTTCATCAAGCATTTTCATGGGAGTTCGTTTCCATATGCGCCGAATCGCAGCGCGAAGCTGCTCATTAACTTCGTCGATATTACCCTCTGTGTAAATTTTAAGATTGGTTCGCACCAATGCAAAAAGAGTGGCATTAAAGCAGACGGTGCCGTCCGAGTTTAGAGGCATGTTCATGGATACGAGACGCTGAAATTGGAAATGCGATTATAATTGCGCATGCGCGAAAGTCTCAAACCTTGCAAGCCAAACGATGAGGACACAATTTGCCAAAGCCTAATGGTGGTGAAATCTTTCGCAGTAATGTGACGACATCCAGATGCTTAATTCTTCCCTTAGCGTCTGGATCGTATTCTGACCACAAACGCACGAATTCTTCCAGATGGTGGGGGCCGAGAATAGACCAATCTCGAGTCAAGTAGTCGAAATTGTCCATAATGACAGCCACAAACAAGTTAATGACCAGGAAGGAGCACAACATGAAGAAGGAGATGAAGTACGGGTACGCAAAATCAACTCCACAAAGCGCATCTGAACTTCGTTTGTAGTCATCACTAGCTGGGTCGCATTTGACATCTTCACGGTCGGAACAGGACAACATGATCTCCTGCCATGCTTCACCAGTGGCCGATCTAAACAAGACTAATACGGCTGCTGGGAAGGTATGGAAATTGTTGTTTCTGTGTATTTCTGTATCGTCGTCCAAAGCGACTTTGCCAAAGACCTGCATACCGATGACAGCGTAGATGAAGAACAGCAACACGATCAACAATGCGACATACGGTAGAGCCTGCAAATAACTTATTTACAAACAACCATTGTAAAATTCATACATACCTGGAAAGACTTCATAAACGTCCACAACAATGTCCTGATGCCTTCTCCTCGACTGAGCAATTTCACAAGGCGCATAACACGGAACAAACGGAAGAAGTTGATGGAAATAATGTTTGAGCCGGGACTAAGTTTGCCGTAAATAATATCGATGAAACTGCCCAAGACAATGACGAAATCGAACGAATTCCACCGATCACCGAAATAGTTCTTCGGATTCAACGCAAGGATTTTGAAAACTGCTTCAAAGAAGAAAACTCCAGTGAAAACAAGATTCAAAATATCCAAAACGGAGTCCATATTCGGATCAGATGGATAATGCTTCATGGCCAGGGTCGTTGTGTTCAGCAAGATAATGATGAAGATGCCGTATTCAAAGAATTGTGATGTTACAAACTCCCAGATCTTGTATTGGATACGGTTGCGTGGGATGTAGCGTCGATGGGGTTTCGCTTTGAGCGCAAATTCAATGCATTTACGTTGATTCTTGTCAAGTTCACAGTTTTCGTATTCACGTTCACCTTCGTTTTGGAATGTGACGATGACGAAACCTACGAAGATGTTCATCATGAAGAAGGCCTGGAAGGATTCGGATTAGAAAAGTGCCTGATTGGGGGGTAAGTCAACTTACAATAACGACAATGAAGGAAATGAAGAACAATGCAATCGCTTGACGAGCATTGTGAACCGGACCACGGTCTTCTTCGTTGGAGTTTATAGCAACGTAGAGCAGATCTGGCCAACCTTCGAAAGTAGATACCACGAATAATGAAATCATAGCGTCCATGACATTGTCGAAATGGAAGTCATTCCTTGTCCACATTCTTTGGGTTTTTAGCGGTTTACTTGGATCACCTTCTTCATACATGATGAAGTCACCGCGGCATTCACCTTCAGTCATCTTTGACAGATCGTTGCAAGAGAAAAATGTTCCCTTGAACAGCTGGACACCAATAATGGCAAACATGAATTGCAGCATGAATGTGACCAACATAATGTTACCGATAGTCTTGACGGCGACAATCACGCATTGCACGACGTGTTTCAAACCCTTGGCACGGTTGATGGCACGCAGGGGACGTAACACACGCAAGACACGGAGAATCTTGACGACGGAGATGGCATCTGGAAAATTGAACGTTATGACAGTCGAGTTAAACTTGAGACAAACCTGATTTCAAAACAAAGGAAATCAAAGACACAGCGACGACCAAAATATCAAGCAGATTGAAGGCATTGCGACAGAATGATCCCTTATGGAATACCAAACCCAGTACCACAACTTTCAGCGTAATTTCTACAGTAAACACAGTTGTGAAGAAGTAATCGAAATAGTTCAAAATAGTATTGCGATAAGACTGTGCTTGGAGCGGATCTTCGGCAGCAAGCATAGCACTGGAGACAAGAATACACACCAAAACGCTGTTTGTGAAGTAGATATGGTTGACAATCTTATTGCAAAATACACGAAATGGGTTTGTGTGAGATAGAATAAAGAGTGACGACGCTTTTGGAATCGGCTTTTGATTTTTAGTGTTCGGAAGTTGAGACAATCGGCGAGGTCGGGCACCTATCACTTCTTCGGTGAGAACTTCATCTTCTTCGTCTTCGGGTTCACTGAAAATTGAAAATATACTTTTGAAGTTTGTGGTAAAAGAAAACTTACACTCCGATTCTCATTTCTTCTCCATCATTCTCCTCATACCGGCCATCGTCAAAGTCTTCTTCAGCCTCCTCAGCTTCCTGTGCATTTTGCTCTTCTTTGGTGGCATTGTTTATACTGTCGGCATCAGCCAAGTTATCGACGGCGATAGCCAAGAAAACGTTTAACAGAATGTAATTACCGCAGATGAACAATACGATGAAGTAGATCGATACGAGCACACCAATAGTACCAACACCACCAAATGACTCAATACCGTTGTACATTACTGTATTCCAATCTTCACCAGTAAGAATCTGGAACACAGTCAACAAAGCTTGAATGAAGGTATCGAAATTGGCTCTTGGTTTTGGTAATGCTGGGTTGAAGTTGAACTTTCCACCGAATACTTGCATGCCAAGCAAGGCAAAGATTACGATGAACAAGAAGAGCAGCAACAGAAGAGACATGATGGATCGCAGCGAATTCAACAGAGAACTGACCAAATTGCGGAGCGAATGCCAGTATTTTGTCACCTTGAAGATACGAAGTAGACGGGCTGAACGAAGCACAGAAACACCGAGAGGTTTCATCAGCTCAAAGTAGACCAAAATGAACTCGATAATCGAACTAATAACGACGAAACAGTCAAATCTGTTGAATTGCGACGTAGTGTAAGTAGTCAGGCCCAGAGAATACATTTTGAGGAGCATTTCCATAGAGAAAAGAATAACGAAGACTAAGTTTGCGGCAGCTGAAAGAGTATTGATTGAATATCGATTGGTTTTAGATTTTTTAAACTTACTTTGGAAATGATCTAACCACGGATCTTGCCCGTAATGCTCAGATGTGAGCACCAAAGTGTTGAGCAACACAAGAACGATGACAAGCCAATAGAAGCTTTGACTCTTAACCAGGCGACGGCACGCTCTTCTGCATCGGCGATTCCATTTTTGAAACCGCTTGAACTTTGTAGCGAACCATGTAGGTTTGACTTCTTCTACCCTCTCTTCACCTTCCTCGTCGATGTCATCTGTAATTTTACTTTTTTGCATGTTTCAATCGATTGGCTATCGATTACCTGGTTCATCCTCTTGCATGGTCTCGTCAGTAGGTTCAATGTCCTCGGCTTGTGTTATCCAGTCCAGATAACCCTTCAAGTCCTCTTCAAGTTGTTGTTTCTCCCGAAACTTTTGGAAGAGACCTCTCGCGCGCGCTTTTTCTCTTTCTTTTGAAAATTCACTGCAAAAACCCGAATAAACCTGATATCTGCAGACATAAGTGGCTTCGCCTTGTAATTTTACTCACCCTGAGAGCACACCCAAAACTAAATTGAGCACAAAGAATGACCCGAGAATGACCAAAGTGACGAAATAGATCCACGGCCATTCACGGCCAACGGCATCATTTACCCAATACAAGACGTCTGTCCATCCTTCTAGTGAGACACATTGAAATACGGTAAGCATGGCAAGACCGAAATTGTCAAAATTGGTAATGCCATTGTTAGGGCCTATCCATGTTGTATTTGTACTGCATACCCAGCGATTCGCTGCTAGTGCGGCGCTGGCACCCGTAGGCTCACAATGATAAGCTGATGACGAGAAGCCACAAGGCGAAGGTTCTATTTGCGCGAAGTTACCCGTCTCGCTGTCGACACAAGTTGAATGCAGCTTTCCGCAAAACAACTCCAAGCCGATAATGGCATAAATGATGATAACGAACATGACGAGCAATGCAATATGCAGAAGCGGAATCATAGCTCGAAGAATGGCATTCAAAACGACCTGTAGACTGGGTACACCCGAAACCAGCCTCAACGGTCGAAGCACACGAAAGGCACGCAAGGCTTTGATATCGCCCTGTACACCTTGAATGTTCAACCTTGATAATACTGTGCTTACCAGACTGTAATTAAAATTCCTCATTATTGTTGCGTTAATTGTGTTCCTCATTTCACTCACCCGATGACGACAATGATAAAATCGAGTATGTTCCATGCATTTCTGAGGTAAGCCCCCGGGTGGAAAAGCAATCCCATTGCAATGACTTTGAGAACACATTCTATCGTGAACACTACGATGAATAAATACTCAATTTGTTCCTGCAATAAGTGGTATTATTGATCGAACTAGCATATGTAAGTGCATTGCGTCGCATATTTAAAGTCAAAGTCGGGCAATAAGCAAGGCAGCTTTTTTTTCATAAACATTTGCTTAGTCCCTTGCTACGTGTTCGTGGCATTCATCTTTGCCGAACACACGATGAGGCTCGTAACTATGTGACACCGACAGGGGGCGACAGATGTGCCAATTTGACACAGACATCCGTCAGACAAATTTCAAACACGTTCAGGAAAGAAAAGCAAAAAAACTGCAATAAACGTTGGGAAGAAGATGGGGATAATTAATTTGGTGTTCGATTTATCAGAAAAAAGGAAGCATGTGCCTCAAAATAAAGAGTGCGAAATTTCGGGACCGATGACGCCATAGCAAAAACACGATACCCCTCAGGGCAAAGCAGATTAAACAATGCATACAACCGGTCAGGATTAGAAAGACTTACCAGGACGGTGTTCTTGGTATCTGAATCCTGAGCAGGATAAGGCTGGTAGACGGCGAGGGCAATGCAATTGGCGCAGATCATTAACAGGATGAGCCATTCGAAGGGGCGCCATTCTGTGATTGAAATGCATGCCTTCCGGATTGGATTCTTAACACTCAGACAGAGCAATGAGCGCTCACTCCTTTCGACGGTGTTGTTCGCCTGTCTAAGTGGCTTCCGTTGTTGCGCACGACGCCGGACGCCTTCCTGTTGACTGGTGGCTGCCACCGCGGCCTGCAAGGAAAACGGTTCATGTTGCCATTTTAAATTGGTGCAGTGCACGGATTAAATTTAATTTAACGACAACGTAAGTGTGTGTCATCATGTTTTCTTCAAATTATTTTAAGATTGCTTCCCGTACCTGAAGAGTTTGCTGCCATAGGTCGGTGTGCGCGGTGTCGTCGCCTTGGTGTTCATCGTCGTCCATCGACGGTTCCATAATGCTCGCCGACACTGCAAGACGAAAGTTGAGATCAGTATAAAGTGCTTACAAGTGAACACCAGATGTCAAGATCAAATGTAGTTTCATCGCCCACATGAAGCTCTCCCGCACCAAAGTCCATTGAATCACAAACAATTGGTGGCACTCAATTTCAAAGCTGGCTGACTGCGTGTCTCCTTCTCGACGTGTGCCTTGTCGGATTTCCACGACCCTTGTCCCCGGTAAATCTGTGAAATCAAATGTGTTTCCTCTTCGCTCCTTTCCCACTCCTGACGCAGCTTTTGTTGAAGATGCGTCTTCAAGAGATGATGATTTGTTTTAAATTTTTGTTGACAGTGAAGCTGCGCAGACATGCTTGGACTGCGCATCTTTCAAGAGCCTGCTTCGAGAACGCCTTCGCGCGACGCTTCTTTTTCCACTTTTCAGGTAATCGATTAGTCACAAATATCTCTACGACAACGAAATTTTGATGATGGCCCTGGCTAACATCCGAAAGGCGTCAAACACCCCATGCTACATCCCTGCCTTGGAAACGAAACGCCATTGCCCCGGGGAATCACCTCTCATGTCGAAAACGACACGTTGAGTTCAAACGTCCTGAGCCCCTGGACGCCTTGCTATGTCATGCGGCAGGGGGAGAAGCGCCGTAGGCACCAAGGCGAGGGTGGATATTTGTGATTTCCGTCTCTCCCCCTCGAAGTATAGCCAAGTTTATTTCGTTTTTTGGTGCTTGCTTCGGGCCAGTTTGCGTTTGCACCAAATACCACGACTCAATGTCAATGGGCTGGGCTGGCTTGTCATTCAAGCAGGCTGTTAGTAGGAGCTGGCCACATTGAAAACAAAAGCAACTGTCTTTGCTACCTTATGACGAAAAACCGCCGAAATATCCCGATGACCTTCGGCAAACAATCGATATAAGGTGCAAGCTACGTTCGAAAGTCTTGAAAGTGAGCGGCTTGTTTCATAGCCTTTAAGTTGATAGTACACCCCTGAGCCTGCTTAGCAATGTCGGCTCAAACTCAAGTCGTGGAAAGAGGTCTGAGCAAAAGAAGTTAACGCAAAAAGCAAGAGCGACCCCGATTTCGGCTGTGTTCCCGAGTCAAGGACTCTCGGAAGCGCTTATTTCAAGGCTCAAGGTGAACCCACTTACCAGAAATTGTTGGTTCGCTGCGAATATTCTGAGGCTATCTGTAGGGTAATATGGACGGTGGCAGCATTTGTCCGGCGACGTTGGCGCTCGCGGATTCGCGGCCAACAGAAGGCTGTTTCAATAACAGCGCTGTCGCTGTTGTGTCGAAGGCCCTGACGCCTCTAGTTGGGGGTGGCAAAGTTAAGCTAGAAAGAGAATGCTCAAGAAAATGGGGCACCGACGATTCCGTAGCTCTCGAATATCAGTCTCAAGGCAAAAAGCGTCGAATGAGCATTCAACTTTGTTTCACGAAAGGATAGGCCACACTCGAAACGAACACGGAAAAAATGAAAATTTTAGGATTGATCGGTGGGAGGCGAACACGAACACGAATACGGCACAGTCGAAAAAATGAACATAAAAAATCTGTCATAATACAGATTGGTGGGCGGCGAGGATGGCCAAAAGGCAAAATGAATTGCTATAGCGCGTCGCGAAAGAATGTAAAACGATAGGTATCGTGTAAATTGCCAGCGGGCTTCGAAATGCACGACCACATACAGACAGCTAAATACAGGGTTGGCGTTTATTTGTGGGAACGATTCTAAATGGCTGTCAACATGCACAATTAAAGCATCGCCGAAGGGGGGAAAGAGCAAAAAAGGCTCATGATCGTAATCACAGTCACATGACGGCGACTATATCCGTTCAGGAAACGGCAGGAACGCAAGAATGAAAGTTGCCGAAACAGCAGGGTGTGCTACACATCAAAAACTTAATCTAGGTCTTTTTGGGAATGGCAGATTGTAGACGCTAGATTCAATTACCCGCGCTTTTGACTGAAAACCAAAGCTGTTTTCCGCCTCCAATAAAGTCAACAAGAGCGTAAAATCAGATGCGTGGGTACAAGGAATCTTGAAACATTTTCGTTTATGAGTTGAGTTTTAATTGTGGGAAGCACTTAATGAGGGGCATTTGCAAACGTGAATACGACACGGAATGAAATGAACGCCAAGGAGAAGCAACAAACATATGGAATGAGAAGCCGCCATAGGCGTATCTCGGCAAAAGCTTAAGGCTAAGAGATAACTGAACAAAAAAGTGCGCGGGTGACAGACATAGTTGCTTTTCGCCGTCTTTTTTTGCTATTCAGATTGTTAGTGCCGACTTTTTCGTACATTATTTAGTTCGCGTGCAATTCAAGATGCACTCGACAATAATACAAGTGACAAGAAACACCGTATGTAAATGTGAAAATGTCAAAAAAGATGAATTAAAGAGATGCGCGGGGGATTCAACACGCATATGATAGTTTGTCAAAATCTACTAAATTGAAAGATAGGCCCAGTTGGACACTGTTGGAGTCGAACATGTAACGTATGAGAAGCCCAGTGGCATTGGCGAGCAGGGAAGGCATTGACGAGGGCCGTCGAAGTCGGTCACGACGGTGGAAGTGCGTAAAAAATAATAGGCTCCAAAGTGAGGTGGCGCAAAAAAGTTAGACCCTGGAGCGGTTATGATGAGGGCGCCGTTAGGGGGTCCCGATAAGAGCGCGACAAAGAGTAGTCTTAAAGGACTCTGCCGAGAAACTTGAGGCGGCTAGCGGGATTTTCCTCCTACTCCACCGTCGGTGTCCTCCTCATATCCTCGACGTTCAAGTCGAAGCCGTGTGCGCGCGCTTACTCGCGCTCTTACTCCCCACCTTGGCTTGGCTGGCGCTAGTTAGTCGCTGAGACATCGCATTCGTTCAGAGCACAAGGCAAGCTATAGTAGCTTTAGCCCCTAGAGCGCTACTGATGGTCCCCCAACCCCTCTCCTGGCTCAAAGGGCCGCACACGCTCGAATATACCCGAACGCTGAGGCTAGCGAGGAGGCTGAATTGCCGCTGGCGGGGCTAGCTAGTCCGTCGTGCTTTTTCCCTTCGAACTGATGCAGGAGTCGAGACAAGGAAGAGGTGGGGACACTGAGCTCCAAGCAAACGGCAGCTGTGGCGGCTGGCAGCAGCTGAGTGTGGCTCTCGACCAGAAGCGCGCCGGCCAGCTTCTTCGACCGTTGCCTGCGCACCAAAAGCAATGGGCGGCGGCTGACTGCTTGGCGGCAGTCTGGCCCCAAGGACGGCCGTGACGTTGTGCCAAGTAAAAAAGTCGCGTCTTTTACGTCGAAATTGAGTGAGGTTTGGCAGTCGACACCACCGGCTTCCGTCAACCGAGCAGGAGGAACCGTAGGGGAGCATCGTGTTGTCCGCCCTCACCATGTCCTTCTATTTCCATTTACGTAGTTTCACTTCTCAGAAGGACACGCTGCAATTTCACGCCTCACTCCTGCCTTGTTGTTGGTCGTGCCGTGCTTCGACAGCTGGTTGCGATTAAAAACAGTTATAACGGACGAGACCGCTTGCTTGCTAGTTTCCTCGGGATGCCATCGACGAGGCAAAATGTCACCAACCCCGTGTTTAATACTTGCTTTGTTCCCCGTTTGATCACTCGTTGTTGCTTCAACCCGCGTCTGACACCCTCCTTAAGCTAACATTATGCTTGACAGGCGCGGCCACAACGATCAGGCGTCATCGGCCTTCGACCTAATTGGTGCTTTCAGCTAGATGGCGATGCGGTCGGTCGTCGTCACCAAAACGGCCTTTTTTGACAACAAGCTATTTCGTTTAATTGTTTCGACGAGTGTCCAGCACATCACAAAGCCAGCTACAAGGTTCCCAGCATGCCTCCGGGGAACAATGCTTGTCTAATATGGCCAATCAGCCCTTTGTGTGTGGCAGAATCGAAGATTTTGCCATCCGGACTTGTTGTCGAATCTTCGAACCACTTCGATTATGCCATCACTGAGTGAAGGCAGACGCCAGGCAAGCTTCGTTGAACCGAATTCCTCTGCACATCGGTCCGGTCAACCGGAAGGGAATCCTTTCAGTCCAAAACGACTCGCAGAAAGACGCGACTATGCCTCAAGGGCACTCAGTCGGCAGTCAGTTAGTCAGGCAGACGCACCTGGTTCGCTTGCTAAACACTGTAACAACGTGTTGCAGCTTACTGTTGACAACAACAGGCCCCACCGCAGACAGCCGCCGTTCATTTGACCCTGAATGATCGATGACAAGCCCCCGCGATCCAGTCAGTGTACCCGGAATTTGCAACAGAAAAGCTTCCCCATTCACTCCATTCAAACACCTTTTCATTCAATACCGTTTATTTAGTCGGTCTATGAACTTAACCTGTTCATGTGCGTCAGCTAGCAAAAACAACGATGCTGCATAGCGAAGTCTGCTCACTTCGCCGTAGCTAGGCTCGGAAAGCACACGATGACAAGTGATTAATGTAGACCAAGACACGGATGTATAAAAGGCGAACGTATTACAGAAATATAAAATTAAATAAAACCAAGAAATAGGTTCAAGCAAAGGAGCCAAACTTCTGCCACATTAATTATGAGCATAAAGGACAACGCAGCCATCCGACAGGGCCCTCCGAATTAGGAATGTACGCAAAGCGTACAAACTGCCTCAGGGGAGCGACCGGCAGTGGCCATTGCGACTAATGGTCCGAAAAAATAAACGAAATAAACTTAATGTATACATTAAGTAACAAATAAAAAAGGAGAAAAAGCCACAATAAACTCCGACAACATATCAATTGGAGAGAGGGCGTATAGTGCACAAGTGGCAAAAGAGTGGACATCCTAAGCTTTTATCAAAAATGAATACGGTAAACTGGATCTCAATTAGGAACCAGGCCTTGCACTGTCGAACCCTGGAGGCGGCGACGTCATCCACTTTTGTAGGCCGGGTGGATGCGATTCGAACATCGGAGGTCGAGCGGCGCCATTGTGATTGAACATGCTCATATCAATGCCACGGTAGCTGCTGGAAGCGCGATTGTACTGACTGCCAAGACCGCCGCCGATGCCATTCGATCCGGTGCCGTTGGACAGCAAGCCACTGGAGCCCATCGTGTTGTTCGTCAAGCTGGAGGAGCCCATGCCGTTGGAGCCGATACCGTTGGTGAGACCCGGCGGAGGGAAGTGATTGCCACTTGCTGAGTTGAAGAGACCACGCGTATCTGTAACTATATCACGATTACACACCGAATCAAGAAAGAAACTGCCAAAATCCTTACCATTTGAAGACACAAACTGCACATTCACATTAGGCAACAACGATTTGAACATTTCCCGACTGTCTTGCTGACCACCATTGTTCGCCGAATTGGGATTATAAGATGACCCAATATCGTGCCGAGACGGATATCCGGGGAATCCTTGAATATCAGGCGCATTCGATCGTGAGTTGTTGCTCAAACTGCTACCATTGCTTCCGCCACCCATAAGAAAGTTGAAGGCACCAAGACCGCTATTGTATTGTTTCTCCAAATGGTTTGGTTGTTGACTATACAAGTGATTCGAAGGCTGGGCTGCGTAATTGTGATAATTGCTGAGCATGCTGCCTCCTCCGAATGGATTGTTGTTAGCCATACGACCACCATTGTAGTGGTTGGTCATGGATGACGACATCAGATCACGAGTGAAGTTGGAATCTGGGAAGTTGTCGAGGGGGTTGTTGTAGCCGTAGTAGTGATCAGATCGTCTGTAATTACTGTATTTAATACTTTGGTTTCCAAAATGTAGTATAAAAGTGCTCACGTTGGCTCCTGTGGCGCCGAATTCTTGTCAGATTCGCTCTCAGCAATCAACTCCTGCAATCCCTTCATAGACTCCGCAAACGGATCAAATCCAAGATCATCCGTAAAACGTGGAGCCACATAACGCGGCGGAGTTTCACATCGTGGCCGCTCCACAACGGCAGGCTTCGCGGGCTTCGTTGGAGTAGGAGGGAACACCGGGTCCAAAACCGTGACATTCTCCACGGGTCTCTGCTCAGACTCGCGACGTGTAATCAACGGTTCAGGTTCAACGACAGCGGCAGGCGCGGGGGCTCGAACGGTAACAGCAGCGGCGGGTGCCGTAATCGATGGCTTGCGTTCTGGTGGAAGTGATGGAGCTCTCGACGGATATGGACTCTCAATTTTCTCCGGAGGCGCATCTGGTCCCAACACAGATGCCGGTCTTTCATATTGCAGATGAGCAGTACTTGTGTTACCAATAGTATCGATAACCAACGAGTATCCAGCCGAAGAATCCGAAGTATGATCAGAGCGACCATTCGCAGCATCTGACGCAAGAAGTTTTTCCAATAATTTTCGCTCGTATTCAGTGTGTTTCCCTTGATGCATATCATCCTTTGTAAAGCTAAGTTCAGGAGGGGCAATTTCGTGAAGATACATGCATTCCTGTTTGTGGCACGGCTGCCCACGCAAAAAGTTTGAACAGTATTTGGTGGTGCCGAGAGAGGTTTTTATCATCCGACCATCGAAGACCAAAGAGTTTGTTTCCTGGAAGCGCTATTGGATAAGTATACATTACGTTCAAGAATATATAGCAAAAGCTAACCTGAATAGTCCGCAAAGCCTCCTCGACCTTGCTGAAAGTCACATACGCAGTGTTCACCGGCGTGCTGCCAGTATTGCTGGGCAAAGTGCCTACAGCAACTTTGACAACCTTCCCGTACTTTCCAAAATAGTCTGGTCGACGAAGTATATCTGGGTCTGCGATTCGCGATGACAATCCAACGACATAGACAAGATTTCTTTGAAGCACTCGATAGGCTGACAAATATTTGCGGCATTCCGAGATGTTTCGCTTTTTTTCTTTCTGCTTCCTTTCAGTCTTGAATTGCTGCATTTCCATCGGAGTGATCGGTTGGAAGTTGACGGGATCCTCGGGATAGGGCTTCCGGCAAGCTGGACACAGGCCATTTTCGTCGGTTCTGATGCGATGCCAGCAAAATCGACAGACCTGGAAAGGAATTTCGTTAAGTTGTGCAACATTAGCCAAAATGGTGTAAACACATACCTGGTATTTGCAAGTGCAGGGAAAGAAGTTGATATCGTCGATTTCAAGCTTCTCGAGGCAGAGCGGACACTGCAAGCAGAAAGTATAAACATTTTATATTTTTCAAAAACGGTTACAATCAAAGAAAACCCTTAAATTTTGCCAAAAAGTAAACCGTATAACGTCATCAACGAGAACTGTTCCCCAATTTCTGTTTTCAACACTCGTGTGTCGAAAATTATCAAGTGAGTGCGAAAGTGTGACGCATATATGCACGGATAATGTGTCTGCGCACAAAAAAATGATTAAAATTTATTCAAAATCGGATTGCCATAAAGAATGGCTGATGAAAAACTGTCGAAAGAAAAGTAAAAACACAGTTCTTTAATTAAAGAACGTGAAAAACAAGTTAAAACAGTAAGGAAGCGACGTTTATTCGAGAACACGTCAAATCGAACAGTTGTGAGTTCAAGACTCATCGCATGATTACTTACCTCTCTGTCTTCTGTTGGGTCATCAACTGACATTTCTGAATTTTCCTCCTACTCGTAGACAGTTTACTTCCGCTTTTCATTAGCGTTAGAACTGATTTGGACACGCGCGCCTGGGGCACTGGGATTGAATCGCCACGCAGTTTATATATTTCTCTGACTGAAACAGTGAAAAAATGAAGAAAAGGGTATCGAAATGGAAGGGAGGTTTGGGGCATCACGTAGAGTCGGTTGGGGCATCGCGCTATCGGAGATCCGAACAAGGAAAAATAGTGAGATCGAGAAGCTGCGTCACGAACACGAACGAAGACCCGGTATTGGGAGGTGTTCAAGCGAAGCACTCAGTGAGCCTGCGTCCTGACACGAAAAGGGAGCGCAAGCACGAGCAGGGCTGCAGACAGCCAACCAACTCGGGGAGGAAGTGTCGAGAGTGGGGTCGGGGTTATATGCGGTCAAGCATATTTGGGGGCTTCTTCTTTTCAGTGGGTTTGGATAGGTTAGAATTCACGCCTGGGGCATCGACACAGTCACCCAGCTTTGGTATATGTCATCACGCAACCCGAAAACCCACACCAAAACGACCCCCAGTGAAGGATTCCCCGAAAAGCCCGATGTAAATGAGCCCAGTCACTCAAATGATCAATTTGGCCAGCATCCGGTCAATCCCAGTCCGCGCGACGTTCGCTCATGTGAGACGGGTGCGACGTATCGATCGATCGCGAGGACCAGTCCCCCGGCTTTCCCAACCCGACCTGTCTCATCAAAAAACAACATTCAAAGCGGTTTGCAATTGGAAAAAAACCCAATGCAGAAATGTAGTAGCATGCTTTTTTACATTATTTTCGTCGTTTGATGCGTGTTCTACATTCTGGTTTCGCGTGTGTTGCGCCATTTAGATATTAACGTTTCTTTGTTTAACAAACTGTGTTGGCTGTTCCTATCAAAAACAAACAAAGCTGCACTTTCATTTGTACAACAACAAAAAAGCAAGGCAAAAAATTGTACAATAAAACCAATATAAAAATCATTGTAAAATAGCAAGATATAGCAAGTACACTTGATTAGCATGTTACCATGTTTGCGAAGGCATTTTGGGTGAATGAGAAAACAATTTGGTAAAAGCTGTGAATATTATCAATGAGACCCTGTGAATGAGATGAAAGGACGGCATAAGGCAAGTTAAAACTGATAAATTTGGTTATTTTGGCGGTTGTCGATTATTAGGCATCATTCGGGATAGCTTGCCTGAGGGCATTGTTGATGGCATATTTCTGGATAAACTGTTTGTAGGTCGATAACTCAGATGGGATATTCCAGCACTTGGTGACGGAAGTCCTTGTCTGGGTGATGCTGGCTCTGATGCAGATCCAGGTTGACCTATGTTGTTACGAGGCAATGAAGAACTGCGTTTCGCGAGGACGCTACCAATGCTTTGTGGTCGAGGTGTGTGCGGAGATTCATGATTCATCGACGATTGTTGGGGCTCGGATGATGGTGTTCGTTGCTTGGGCATCGTCTGACTCGTGTGGAGGGGCATCATTCGAGTTCGATTGGCGGGGAGATTCGCTCGGGTGCCGAGAGTGGGGAGGCCGCGACCATTGCCGGGGCGTGGGAGGATGGAAGTCGTGTTGCCACCGGTGGCGCTTGTAGCGGGGAACTTTTTATGGGCATTGGCGTTGGTTGCGGGAATTCCGGTGGTTACATGGTTGCTTTGAGACGTTCCTGGGACGGTTGATGGGAATGTTGACGAATTCGGTAGTTTAGAGCGAGTCATCGGCGGGGCGATTCGTTGAGCGCCTTTGTTGGCTACGACTAGACCGGCTACAGTACCCGGGATTCGGTTCATCTGTTCTTGCGTCTTCTTGTTGACAGTCTGTCGTAACACGGCGCAGTCTTCTTCCTTGATTTTCAAACGCTTGTCAAGTTCAGAATTCTGCGTCGTCAGCTTCTGCACATTGCCAGCCAATCTGTCCCGCTCTTCCCGCAGTGCTTTGATCTCCTTCCGCAACTCTTTGACCAACGGTGAATCAGCACTTCCAACACCCTTCCCAGCAACGGCCAAGTCGTTCAATTGCTGCTGCTTCGTGTGGGCTTCCACGACGAGTCTTTTATGCTCCTTGACAAGGAATAAAACCATCATTTTCGTCCGCTTCGCCTCGGCTTGACGTCTTTCCCGCTCCAATTCAAGCACTTTGCCCATTCTGTCCAGCTCGTCCTGCTTCAATTCGAGCTTCTTTTCCAGCGATTCCCGAGCATTCTCCAATTTGCTCATAATATCCTCGCTCTGCGCATTTTTCGCGTCCCGTCGACGCCGATCATTCTCCATTTCCTCCAACAGAGCAGCATGTTGACGTTTCAGGTCTTGCATCGCCTGAAAAAGAAGAGCGATAAAAATAATTTATCGTGTTGATGCCCGGCCGATTGGTCAGTCGTCATCGTTATCGTTCAACTCACCTGTTTGTCCTTGCTGTGGTTCGCTTTTAGCAACTGGCACAGTCTTTCTAATTCACGTTGTTGATACTCGTACACGTTTAATACTGATTCGTCAATCTCTTCCTTCGCAATGGCTGTATCTCTGGTTAAAGCGGCTAGCGGATCACCCATTTGTAGTTGACCATATTTGGCTAGATTGAGAATAGATCGGGTTTTATCGTCCTGAAACAAAAACAAATCATGTAACTTCATTAAATGGACTTTTTATCAAACCTTCAAATCCCAAATTTCTTTTTCCTTCCGATCAAGCTCAGTTTCATAGTGGAGTAGCATTTTCAGAAGTTCATCTTTGGAATAATCCCGTTTGGTGTTCTTGGGACGCCCTGAGGGGTCTTCTTTGATTGTTGTGTTCATCACAACAATGGCGCCCTTAAAAATGGCTTACATTATTATATAATTTCATCAAAGGGGGTGATATTGTTACAATAGGAAAATATATAAACATAGAAACATAAAACGCTTGTATTTTCAAAGATCAGAAAAAACTAAAAACAAAAAACCCGCGAAAGCTAAAATGGGCCGAGTTTCAAAACAGTCTCGCGACCAATAAGTACACTTCAAAGCTACTCAAGTGTTACTAAATCTCGGACAAGGGTTAAAATCTTACAACCCAGGTTAACCCGAGACGAACAGATGATGCGCTCAAACGAGTCACAATCGCGCCAAGACAACTCATCCAGTGCTCATCTTCTTCACGCGGAACATATCCGCGGTGACTGGGGGAGGATAAAGCCGCATTGGAGGTGGTATAAAAGCATCGTGGGAGGTTTGGTTTACAAAGTGGGTTGTTATCTATTCAAACGAATGACAATTAGTGTCAAAATGTGCCTAACAATAGCGGCTTCTCATTGAAAGCCCACCCATCAGCACGCGTACCAATACAGTTCATGCCCACCAGACGCGATCCTTCCAAATATGACTCGTGCAATATCGAAGAGCATCTTCCCACTGTCTAGGACGCTTGCTTCTTCGCCGGCGGCAAGGAAGGGCGCCACCAGGTGCAGTTTATTTGAATTGTTGGTGTTACTATTTTTTCGATGTCGATGGCGCCAACATAAAAAATGGTCATCGTGTTCAGTTCACTTGACTTGCCTCGGGCCCCTTTCGCAAAAAATGTGTTAATCGATGCTCACCTTCTATAAAAAACGGATCCAACGCCAAACAACAGGTGTTTCAGACCTGGGAATCAAAGCAACTGCATTTTTTGAGCCACCGATCGCGTTGATTCATAGCTCTCCAATGACGTACTTTTTTATGCAAATAGTTTATTCAGACATAACGCCGCAACAATTGTAAAATATAAAAAAGAACGACAGTTCAACAAATCCTGTTAATAATTACAGAGGTTAATGAGGTAAAACTTAAAAGGTACAATGATTCAAAAATGCAAAACTTAAAAGGTACAAAAAGATGTGATTGAGAAAAGATGACAATCGAAATATGAGCTAGAGAGAGAAAAGAGATCATAACTGGGTAATTAAGTATAACTCGGTTTAAAAAGTGGTGAAGGTTACTGGTTACCGGTATTAGAACAAAGTTACCTGTAGTAAAGTGCGACACACAGGCAGTAGATAAACACGGCGATGACGAGAAAGATAAGTGAATACTTGATCAGGTAGTTGCGGTTGAGCTGGTGGACAAGTTTCAATACACCTTCGGCGTTGGGACGCTTTGTTGGGTCTTCGTGGGTCATTACTTTGATGAGGTATTTGAGGTTATTGTCATTGAGGCCTGGAATATGGCTTTTGAAAACACAAAAGACAATGATAGCTGAAAACTCACTGTTCCAAGCGGCCGTGTGCATTTCCCCCGACGAATCAAAGTGTATCCGATCAAAGTCAACATGAGAAGACAGCTCTAGAAGCGCCATGCCGAGGCTGTAGATATCAGAAGATGTGCATGGCTGGTCATTGAGCACTTCCGGAGCCAGGTAGCGGCTATCACCGTCGTCGAAGTCGTCGAGATCATCGTTGACAAGGTCGACAGCAGATCCGAAATCACCGAGTTTGCATTCGCCGTCGAAGCCGATGAACATGTTGTCTGGCTTGACATCGAGATGGATTACGTCGTTCTCGTGGATGTGCTTCAGAGCCTTAAAACGACGTAAATGTGAAAAATTATTTATAAAAATTGTCAACCTACCTTCGCAAAACCTTCAGCCCACTTCCAAATCTGTTTCTCGTTGACGGGATTCTTCGAACTATGCATCTGCCTCAAATCCTGACCTTTACAAAGCTCGAGCTGGATGTAAAGCCGATCGCGCTCCTCCCAGGCCATGATGAAACGGATGATGTTCTTGTGGGGTTTAAGGGCTTCATGGATACGTACTTCATCCAATGCTCGGTCCCGTCTCGCGCTGCTGTTGTAGTAATGGTTTGATACCTTGATCGCGTATGCTTTTCCATCGACATTTGATGTAGCTGAGTACACCTTAAAGAGAGACTCATCTTTGAAACTGTTTTAAAATCAAGGAAGGCAAAACCAACCACTCCAAACGATCCCCTGCCAATTTCACGTATGTTCTTGAAAGCCTGGTGGATATACAAATCTGACCCGAACAATTGCGACACGGAAAGCTGCGGCGGATTACTCTTGAACGAAACGACCTTGGCTTGATGGGCAAATTGTGGAGTTTTTCGAGCTCGGGCAGTCGCGGGATCAGTGAAGGAATATCTGGCCAAGGCTTTTTTCTGGTAGTTTGTGCAGATGCACACCGGTGACCCCTGGAATTATATATAATTGTGAAGGTAAATAAAGCAGTACATATTTATGGGTGTAAGTAGTAATTAGTAAATGACTTACTCGAAGCCTATTCGCGATGCAAGCCTCATCGTGTTCAGTTGGCTTCTTCGGTGGCGTGTGCAGATCCATGTCGAGGGCGCGCGAATGTTGTCAAGTCGGCGGCGGGCAACAAAGACAGATCGGCGCCCAGAGAGAATAAAGTGATGACGGAGCGTGCAGGGCGAATCCGACACACGATTGCGCGCGTCTTTTTGGCGCTAGTCGTTTGAAAACGTGTGTTCCCGCGTACTGGGAAAACAACGTCCGCCCCTTTTTCCAGTTTGATATATCGATTCCTCCTGATTACGTCATTCTACCAGCTTTCTACTTTCCTTCCTACTTGCCCATATGTCCGTGTTACTACCGAATGGCGAAACACTCCAAAACCCCACAAAATTACCCGTAAAATTGCAGCCCGAAACCCCCAATGAAACCACGCCTGGCCCGCGCATAAGACCACTCCAGCCCAAGCTTTTGTCATTCATCTCGTCGTCGTGTTCTGATCTCGTTTCGCCGAATCCCTCCAGCTATCAGCCATGCTTTTCCGTAATCAGAAGTCGAGGCGTGGGCGAAAGCCTCGGGTCATCCCCGTGAATGATGACAGGGTCTTCAATCCGGTAGGCTTTTCACACTTTTTCCAAAGTCATTGTCATCAAAAGTCATGAATGTTCCCCTTTCAGTGTACCTTCCGCTTCTTCAACTTCTTGGAGCTCCTCTGTGTCCACAAGCGGTTCATCATGCGGGTCGATCTCTTCAGTAAAATATATTTCGCTTTCTACGGGAAAACATTGGAGGACGTGAGTGACTTTTTTGTATATAAATTTTCACACGATGAAGTCCCCCTTTCTCATTGCAGGAGTTCGAACGATATTTCGGGTCAGGCGATGTTGCCAGTACTATTCAGAAGCACTTTGCTACATATTTAACCATCCGTCATGAGCATGTCCTGGGTGACACGGATAGTGCCAATGGGGGCGATCTGCCGTTTGTTGTGTCGCGTTTCAATGTCAATTCGCTGAAGACCCTCAACTCCTGTGTGGCCCAGCAGACGAGGAATTTGTCTTTTGTGAGGAATTATGATATGTCTGTGAGTGATCCTATCCCTTTTTATCTATTCTGTGATGATGTTTCCCTTACAGTATCATGTCCCACCCTCCCCAGTGACCAAAAAGTCCCGATTCTCGACGATGCTCAGAACACTCGCGCCCAAAAAGAAAAAGAAGCTGTAACCTATTCTATTTAACCTAGTCAAACTAATCCTGTTGATGATTCCTCGATATATTTGTTTATATGTGTATACGCTAATGATTGTGTAATAGTAATGAATTGAAATCCGTCTTATTAAGTCGACTTGGAGTGGATTCAATCGGTAGCATAGCCCGGTGGCAACAGATCGGTTGGCGTCAATCTGTCTTGCACGTTTTTTTGATTAGAACGGCTGGAGGGTGTAAGGAGAGGCATGTGGTGTGTCGGAAACGCTCGCCAAGTGTTTTTTCCCTCGACCCGGCTGGGTTTGAAGGTCATCCGAGGTGCAGTTCTCTGTCAAGCTGTAAAGCGTGTACGCACTACGCTCACGGTGGTGGAAGTGAACGCCGTTGGCGCTTTGGCGCCGTTCTCTTTCCTACCACGAACACCCCGGCAGAGGCTCGACGCCAGCTTGGCATTGATTCGCCCTGCGCATGCGGTGAGCTGCTTCGCCGGCCGGGTTCCTGCTTCCTGGCTTACCTGTTCTCGTGTTCCTTATCATCGCCCGTTTCCGGTTCCGCTACTTATCTCCCCCGCGTAATGGCTCATTAGCTCCGCCAAGCACCCAATTACCGCCAGAACTCGTTTATTTTTAGCACCTTTGCGTGAAAAACACTCCGAACTGTCAATTGCGCAATCAAAACAACCTTTTCCAGGTAAATAATCAAAACATGGACGACGATCTCAAACCCGGTCCGAGCCGTCGCCCTCCGGGTACTGATAACGACGCCCCAGGCAGCAGCGGCAGTAGTGGCGCTGGGAGCAGTAGTCGAGACGCTGGCGAGAGTAGCAACGCCGGTCCGAGTAGTTCCAGCTTCAGTTATCATGGTGGTCATTCCGCTCCCGGCGCTAGCACATCCACAGAGCGGCCTCATCCTGATCCTGCCAATGGCGAACAATCAAAATCCAAACTGTGCACCGAAGCCGAATACATGACCTACCTCTACAGCTGCATGAACTTCAACAAGGTCGTAACTGGCTATCGCAATCGCAGTGTTCCATTCTACGACCAATCGACGAATCTGGCATACTATCCGACGAAGCATCTGACGCGGCACGCCTATGAACGGTATAACCCTGGTGGTTACGGTAACCTGGTATGTATTCTTGAACATTTAAAGTATGAAAATATATGAAATAACTGCATTTCAGGTATGCGCCTACCCGCCTGTCCAATACAAAAGAAATGTAACCAAAGCGTCCAGCTCTTCCGATGCCGTCGAATTCCGCCATATTCTCAACACTGATCCTAAATTGAAGTCCGCCGTAGAAAAGCTTACAGAACCCGCAGAAAGTGCACTCCCCAGCGGCAGTGGTAGCGGGCCGAGTACTGTCAATGAGAAGTCGAATGATTCGCATTCGCAAAGCCCTTTCAAGAGCACTGTCACCCACGGGAAAATGAATTTTGTAAGTTTTGAAGATATTTTATATGAATTTTGATTGAAAGCGTTGGTTGTTTTTCAGGAAAATCTTGACGACGAGTTCTTCAATCTCGGCGACTCCGATGAAGACGACTGGGAGGAGAAGAAAAAGAAGCGTCGTAAGCGGGGTTCGGCAAAGGATTCGCCTGCCAAGCCAGGCCGAAAGCCGATTCACAACTTTGTACCGATAACACAGCCCCCCAGGTTGTCAACTCAGCTTTTCAAGCCTCCACCGCCAGTCAAGCCTTACGAGTGCCCAGGTATGGTGGTTTTAGTTTATCTTTACTATCAACAATTTCAACTTTCTGAACTTTCAGAATGCAGCGCCAAGTACAAGTCCCGCAATGGACTACGGTATCACAACCTTCATACCCATACTGAGGTTACCCAGGCGGCACAGGATCGTCGGCGATGTATGTTTATACTATTTTTTTGAATGCTTTAGTTTTTCTAATGGATTATTTACAGTGGTCATGTCGCCAGAACTTCAAATCTCAGAGACCTGTGACTTCTGCCAGGGCACCAAGGATAAGAATCTGCGTACAGACGAACCGGAGGATATGATTACGTGCCATGATTGCGGTCACTGCGGTAAGTTTTTACATATTCAAGCTTAATTATGGAGTTGAATGTTTGAATTTTAGCCCACGGTAGCTGCCTCAACTTCACCCCGAACATGATCGCTTCTGCGAAGCGCCACGGATGGCAGTGCATTGAGTGCAAGTGCTGCACCATTTGCGGTACATCTGACAATGACGTGAGTTTTTCAGTTTGACCTGTGAACAACTGATAATATGAATCAATCTTTCAGCACCGCCTGCTCTTCTGCGACGACTGCGATCGCGGATTTCACTGCGACTGTCTCGCCCCGCCACTGGCCGAACCGCCAGACAACGAATGGTCCTGCCTTCTGTGCCAGGAAGTCTACGGCGCCAATGCCAGTGCTCCAAAACAAGCTGCTGAATCAAAATGATGCTCCATCTACACAAACTATGTATCTGAATATTTGAACCAATTTTAATTTTATTTTCAACTTTCTTTTTATTATTTTTCTAATTAATTGGCCACCTACCACTGCACCGAAACTTCATCGTATGAAGTTATACGTTCTATTTTTCTAATAATATAAGGCGCTGACCATAATAATATTTTTGTAACACTACTTTTTCACCGTAAATGTCGACCAACAAAGTTGCTTAATTTCATGCAAAAAAAATCGGTAAAATCTGACCAAATATGTGTGTTTTCAAAATTGACACTGTGCTGTGGGTTTCTGTCCAAATTACACGCGTCATTTTGTTTCACTCAGATTTCACGTTTCCGGCGGTCTTTACTGCACCTGAAATAGGGTCTTGAGGAAAAGTGGGGTTTGGCGCCCTTTTCAGCTTTTTTTTGATTTTTGCATCAAACGTTTTTGTTATGTCATTTTTTGTGCAGATGTTATACCAAAACGTTTATGAAATTTAGGCAAAACACAAAACAGTAAAAAGTAACAATAAAAGCTATGAGACTATGGCTGCAGACTGAAGCGATGGCCGCTGCCGCCAAAGCTGCAGACTGAAGCAATGGCCGCTGCCGCCAGAGCCGCAGACTGAAGCGCACGGCCTGATCAAACCGGAACGCGCCTTGGACAGACGGGCAAACACCCGGCTCGAGCGACCGAGCCGTGCGCTGTCCAATGCACAGAGCAATGTGCGCGCATGCAGTCACTCAGTCACTGGCTGGTTCATTTTTTTGCCACCTTGAATCGGTGGCATACAAAGGCGTCGAACTTTGTCCAAAGGCGTCGAAATTTCACGTAATTGGGTTCAAACGATTCGAAATTAAATAGGCAATCAAACAAACAGAAGGATAAAAGCATCAAACAGCCACGTTTTTAGAAAATTGATCGAGAAGAAAAAGGTTTGCTTTACGAGCTCAAAAAAATCGCACACAGCACTCTGTCTTCTTTGCGCGCGCAAAGGGGCGGGATTTTCACTTGTTCCAAAAACCCTCGTTGTGGTCAGGCCGTGAGCGATGGCCGCTGCCGCCAGAGCCGCAGACTGAAGCGATGGCCGCTGCCGCCAGAGCTGCAGACGGAAGCAATGGCCGCTGCCGCCAGAGCTGCAGAAATGCGCGTAAAAACAACGCAGCAATTAAAAAAGACAAAAACAAGAAAAAAGCAATGACGTGAAACAAAAACAAAAAAATGAAAAAGAATAAAGACGTGAAACATAAATGAAACAAAAATCAATCAAAATACAACTGAGTAGAGAGTTCAAATCGCTTATTGATCCTGGGTAGACACAACCGAACTGCTGGAGGCGGTTGAGACGTTAGAGAAGTCCATCGTGTCTTCATTGACGAGTTCTTCATTGCCATTGATTTCGTCGGAGTTCTGATTCCGGTCGTTTTTCAACAGCTGATTAAGCAAATCGCGAGCGTATTGCCCGTCGATTAATTCGTTCAGCTCCGTATTCAGTCCAAATATGACGGTTTTAAACTTAAGCAGTTCAGGCAGGAAAGCGTCGGCCACTAAAAGGGGTGTCGTATGAACCATTTGTTAAATGTAATTTGCCCTCATGATGCTCACCTTGTTTCGACAGTCCGAGAACCATCGCTGTTTGCTTGGTATCAGCAAATTTTATGAGAGCGTCAACGTTCGCCAAAGGAATGCATCGACCAATGATCAGCTGCTTTTCAATCGCCATTTCAACCAAACAACGTTCCTTGTAGGGATCGTCAGGGATTTTCGGGTGATAAAGCCCTGCGAAGACAAGGTTCGAGGGAAAGGTTGTCCCGCTATCTGTAAAGTAAAATTAAATACGTCAAACTGTTGCTTTCCAAACTAACCAATGCAACACATCGGCATCATAATGGAAAACGTCATGGTTGGTTTGTTCGACGAGATAGTGGGCATCTCGGAACTTTGGGACAGAACAATGACAACTGAGTGTTTGACAACTGAGTCAATCAGTGACAGTGTCGTGGTCTAAAAAGCTTAGTTCTTTGACTTTGAAATGTTGTATACTAACTTTGTCAACCTACCGAAGGTTCGTACAAAATAAAGACGTTCGGACGGGTGGTCAGTCCATCTTCAACTGCTTCAACGTATCGCATTGACGGGATGCCTTTGGTGGTTTCCTTCAAAAACTCTGTGCACTTGGCTCGGAGTTTGTCCTGGGTTGTTGCTCGGGAACTTGCAAACCTGAAAACCTTATTTTTACAACTTGTTACATCACGTAAGACTCGTTTACCGCATTTTGATCAACACTTTGTCAAAAGCGGCTGCGGTCATGGATCTTCCACCAGTCAGATAGGAAATAGCTTGCTCGTTCGACTGCCACTCGTGAGGAACTTTACCAGCAAGTTTGTTGAGCAAATTAGAAGGAATTTCACGGAGTTTCTGAAAAATGTATCTTTTTTTCCCTCTGAACATTCAAACGTAGAACCCCTTACCTTGAAAACAATTTCAGTGGACTCTGTCTTCAGCGTTTGCATCACAGCAATTGCTTTCGGCAAATCCCGGTTGCAAGCCTTCAGAAAAGTGTCAAAAAACTTCGACGTCAACAGATCCAACTTGTTTGACGTCTCGGCAGAATCCAACTCAGTTAGCTTGTCCCAAGTGTCTGCGTCCAATGAAGCAACCGAAACAATGGGGATTGTAATCTTGTCTTGGAACACTCCGGAAGCAAACAGTCGAAAAGCTCGGACCTCAACGCGATTCGAAGGAAGACGTCCATGAACGGAAACCACATAGAGCCGAACAAGTTTAGCCTGTAAACCAATTACAGTGTTTCATTGTAACTACAGAAAATTAGAATAAACACATACCATGCGGTAAGCCGCTACAGGCAACTGAGTCAGCATGTTCATAGGCTTGAACGCAGCTTCAATCCTTTCGCGGGCGTTCTTTGCTTTGAACACGTAGCAGTTGACACTCGTCATCCTTCCCTGCACTTGGCCTTTAGCCGTTAGCTCGTCATTGTAGGCAATCATAGCAGCGAGTCGGTGATTACCATCCATTACCAAATATGTTCCCTTGTCGGCAGGATCTTCGACAACAAAGAAAACGGTGGCTAACTTCAGCCAGTGGCCCTCGAGCATCACGTTCTTCAGGTCGTTCACAAACTGAGTGTTGCGCGGTCGTACTGTTGAGTCGTGCTTCAGGTGATGCAGCTGAATGATCTCTTCATCGCACCCCATACGTTCCTTGCATCTCATTGCCATTTGTTCGTATGCGTCGACATTCAACTTAGTTGTAGAAACCTTTGCCTTCTTGGGTTGCTTCGTCGTGCCAGCGTTGGTTGTGCGCTTCTTTGACGAAGAGACTTTCGAAGAAGGCAATGAGGAAGCAACTGAGTAGGGAATGCAGGATACTGAAACAAAAACAATTGATCTATGTTGTATAAAACTTCAAAATGCGCTCACTGTAATGACGTAAAAACTTCTCATAGTTGAAATCTTCAGACGTCTCTCCGTCGAGCATCATCTGTGCGACCTGTACGATAGGGCCATCGTACTTTACGCCTTCACAACAAACCTACAAAATCAGTTTGTTTTTTTATGTAGTGCAATGAATAAACTTACAGACGCTGTTTTGTTTTGCTTCAATGTGATCTCGCTGACAGCAACGGGCGTCTGTGGAGTTTGAGGACCAACCTGTGCTAAACGCAGTTTGTACGTGTCGTAGAGGATGATTTTACATGGGTACAGGTCTTCCGGTGGTGATGTTATACCAACTGAGTCCAAGCAAATGGTGAGCTCTAAAACGGTCTACTTACAATTGAACACGAAGTATCAAGACTCAATTTACCTGTCAGATCTACGTCTGGATTCGGATCCTGAACCTTTGTAAAAGTACAATCAGGTTTCAGTAGCAGTTTCATGATGACACTGCAAAACACATGCGTCAATAAAGGAAATCTGACCACTCATGGTGGCGCACAACTTAATGTCAATATAACAATGGATTAAAACCTAATAATAAATCGAAGACAACAAGTTTTAAATGAACTTTATTTTTAATCAACTAAGTAAGAAAGTTACAACTAAGTAATAAGGATTAACTAATAAAAAAGCTTAATAAATGCAACTGAGTTGGGCCACAAAGTGACTTAATGATGGCTAATCATGTAATCAAAGTGGTGAAGACGGCCGAACACACCGAGATAACACTGGATAATGTCCCTGTTCAACGCGAAAAGCCGGTCGGCAACGTTGAAACCACCAACATGTTCATTGATAACGGCGCTGTGGTCGCTGCAAAAACAATGTTACAAAAACTTCGAAACCAATCATGGTAACAAAATAACTCACTCATTCTCAGGTTTTGGGATGGTTCCATGTTGCGAATGCATGCCGTATCTGTCGAAGTCGAACTGACTAAACCAGGTACAGAACGAATTGAACATTTCGGCGGATGTTGGTTGAGTTAGGCCATTTCGAACATCAGCTTCGTAACACATGACGGCGACAACAACAGCAGCAGAAGATAGAAAATTGTCGGCAGGATTGATGAATCCCGCTGCCTTCAGCACACTCTTGATGTCAGCGATCAACAACCGAGTTCTAGCGGGAAGTGCCCAGACGTCACGGCCAAACTCATGTGCACTGGTGTCGTATTTAAACGAAACGTCCATTTGGTAGAAAGGCATGCCGTTGTAAACCCCGTTTTGGAGCCGAACAAGACTTCGCTGAAAGAATCCACAGGTAATGAGGTACAACAAAAACACAAACAAACTCACAGCCGGAATAGCATGAGCCCGTTCCGCCTGGAAAGCATCACGCAAGATGGCACGCCAGTGAGTGAGCAACTGAGTACATGGAGACGTCACGACGGCAATATAATCGCAGTCGACATTGCGATTGTCAACTGTCCCTTGTAGTGTAGAGCCGGTAAGGAGGACATGAACCTAAAGGTATCCAATTTGTACAAATTGAGCCCTCAAAACATCGAAATAGAACTTACCGTGGCATACGCATTCAAACATTCGACCAAAGCATTGCCGAGCACGCTAGCTTTGTTGAAGCAGTAGTCAATGTATTGGTGGTGCTTCAACAACCGCTGATCCAATGGAGTGCCAACTAAGTTGTAGGCGTTCACATAACATTGAGTTATGCTGGGGGCAAAACCATTCTCATCAATGGATTGCAAAGCATCCCGCAACCTTGATGGAGATTCTTCGTCAACGACGTCATGACACAGTTGAATGGAGTTGAAGACTTCGTAGACGTCAGCCGTCGGTGGCTTTCTGTGGCCTTCGATGTAGAAACTGAGACCAAAGCTCACCATCTTCATTTGAAGCACATCCATACGCACCTTCTTAACATCCATGTTTCAACTGAGTGGGGTTGGAATAGACAAGATGTCGTGACACACTGAAACAAAATATCAATTATAACACTTGTTCATCAATGGCAGTGACATTGCTAGAGGTTGGGAAAGGGCGCCCAGGAAAGAGAATCACACCAAAAGAAAAACATACCAACTGAGTTTTTATCGATAGAAGTACGTCCAAAACGGAATGGATGGTAATGCCGATACGCTGCGAGTACACTGAAACGAAAACCGATGATAACCGTTGTTTGAACGCTCGATCAATCCTATGAGCCCCCTACGAATAGCAACCATCGTGACGCTCGCGCCAAGCATGCCGCCACCGGCAAAACAGTCGACTGCGTTGCCGCCAGCGGCAACGGCAACGATCGCCAACGGCAATGCAGTCGGTTGCAGCGACAAGTGCCGATAGGAGGGAGCGGATCGGGCGAAAGCGCAACGACAATGCTGGGATTGGGGAAAGGGCGTCCGCGAAGGCAAATCACATCAAAAGATAAAAAAAACACTTACCAACTGAGTTCAGCTGTATCCACGAAGGTTGACAATCGTTTTGGAAGCGGTCTCTGAAAGTTTTTATATATAAATTGAGCAAGTGAAAGATCGAATTTGGCTTACCAGACAGTTAGATCGAGAAGGGCGATGGGTTTGATAGCAGTCAATGATCCTGGAAAACCGGGAGATGAAACGCTTTTACAGGCTTCACGGACAGGAAAACGCGACGAGATTGGTACCGAGAAAACGGAGATAATAAAACTTGGAAAGAAGGAGTGAAACTCGTTTGCAAAACGAACACGAAATGCAAATTATGAAAACACGAACTGGCGCAGAGCGCAGCACGCACGCACGCTCTCACCGCGAAAACCGGGGACTCGTCGTGTTTTCATAATTTGCATTTCGTGTTCGTTTTGCAAACGAGTTTCACTCCTTCTTTCCAAGTTTTATTATCTCCGTTTTCTCGGTACCAATCTCGTCGCGTTTTCCTGTCCGTGAAGCCTGTAAAAGCGTTTCATCTCCCGGTTTTCCAGGATCATTGACTGCTATCAAACCCATCGCCCTTCTCGATCTAACTGTCTGGTAAGCCAAATTCGATCTTTCACTTGCTCAATTTATATATAAAAACTTTCAGAGACCGCTTCCAAAACGATTGTCAACCTTCGTGGATACAGCTGAACTCAGTTGGTAAGTGTTTTTTTTATCTTTTGATGTGATTTGCCTTCGCGGACGCCCTTTCCCCAATCCCAGCATTGTCGTTGCGCTTTCGCCCGATCCGCTCCCTCCTATCGGCACTTGTCGCTGCAACCGACTGCATTGCCGTTGGCGATCGTTGCCGTTGCCGCTGGCGGCAACGCAGTCGACTGTTTTGCCGGTGGCGGCATGCTTGGCGCGAGCGTCACGATGGTTGCTATTCGTAGGGGGCTCATAGGATTGATCGAGCGTTCAAACAACGGTTATCATCGGTTTTCGTTTCAGTGTGCTCGCAGCGTATCGGCATTACCATCCATTCCGTTTTGGACGTACTTCTATCGGTAAAAACTCAGTTGGTATGTTTTTCTTTTGGTGTGATTCTCTTTCCTGGGCGCCCTTTCCCAACCTCTAGCAATGTCACTGCCATTGTTTATGACAACAGTCTGACTGCCACCGGCGGCAATCTTACAGTTATCACATCGTCGACTGCATCACGTCTTTTTTTGCAGGTATAATCAAGATGAATCCATCTGATGAAGCCCCCTTGACGGAGGAACAATGTTTGGTTGACTCAGTGACAAGCATGGTTGATCACCTGTTAACTCAGTTGCAATCCACGACTTACTTCTACAGCCCCGGGGGTCCATTGTTTCGAACAGTTCGGATGGAGTTATTGGACTTGAAAAGGCAGTACAGCCGCAACATAATAGTGAGTTAATATTTCCTTTGGTGTGCGTTGTCAATACAGTTCTTACAGGCTCTTCAAGAGTATGCCGCCCGCGCTGCTAAATGTGCTGGACAGTTATCATGGGAACTGAGGTATGACTGGGCCATTACCGCGTACACGATTCCTCAACATAATCCGCCGCCCTATCCCCCTATGTACGAAGGCGTAGAAGTCTCTCAGTATGACTTCTCGCAAGTTCATATGCAGCTGCGTCGGACAGATGGCTGGAACGAGTACGAAAGCACTCATAGAAGGGGTCAATTCAACATTGTCAACGTCGAAGCTTTTCGATGTTCCCGATGTATCACCAACGTGCACTCAGTTGGCACATGTACCGCACGGGACCCTCGATGCGCGCACTGTTGGCAATACGGTCATCGAATCAGTACCTGTCCGTTTCGTAAGTTTTAAAACTTGTCTATTTTATGAATTGTAATCTGGTTTTTTGCAGATTTGTGCGTCCATTGCCTTCGTTACGGACACGGTCGCAGACAGTGCCCGGAGAATCATCTTCCTGCGCGATGCAATAATTGCTTCATAAACACCAGGGAGCATGTCGGCCGTCACTGTCCGAACCCAAGGCAAATTTACTGTCGGCACTGTGGTTTGGATCACAACCACAAGGTGTGCCCTGAAGTGTCTCCTCAACGTCGAGCTTTGTGTTACAAACACAACGGCGCACACAACTTCAGTGATTGTCCTAATCCGTCTAACGGTTAAAAGCGTTTCACCTACTCAGTTGTCTTAATTGTTTGTGATTTTGCGAAATTTACTCAGTTGATGTTTTCTTATTAATAAACTCATGCACGTTTCTGTTCTTCAGTTTACTTATCATTGGTAAACTTACCCATAATGTACTTAAATATTACACACTTGCACCTGTTTTGATTGTTTTTTAGATGGCATGCGAGTGTTCAAGTGCTTCTTCAAAGTTGCTTCTACCATCTGATGACGACAATCCCCCAAATATCTACAACGAAGGCTGTCCGCGACGGAATGCTTCAATTATGGAAATGGCAGAGGATGTTGCTGTCGTTGATAAAATGGTTGAACAACACGGGCTTAGCGTCGACGAGGAACTTGACATCCTAGACGTTATTGCCAAGATTAACTCAAGGAACTCAGTTGAAGAAACTGCACTCAACAGTACCGGCGAAGGAAATGGTGAAAAGATTAGCGATTTCATCGGGGTCTCCCGCAATCCGTTCACCGAGGATTTGTTCTATGAAACCGATGTTGGCATCGTTGACTTGGCTTACCGTAACTTCTGTTCGATGACGTCACTGAAACTGATTCCCGTCGATGAACTACTACTTGGTTGGTGTTGTGGTAGCCGATGCGGCATGAAGTTTTCTCCGTATGTTTCTTTTTAGTTTGCGCAGTGATAAATGCGATTCTATTACAGGTACTCAGTTATGCAAGCTCGTTTAATCTTTCCTGTCATTAGGTATGATAAAGCGACGATGTTTACTACCGTCAACAACATCTACTACGGCCTTGCTCGTCCGTTTTGCAAGAACCACACGTTTCTTCCGTTCTTCAAAGAAGTCCCTGTTTGTCAGACGTTTTTTCGTCGCGTCTACGGTATCCCACAATGCCGACTGGACAAGTTCATTTTAGAGGCTACGATGGGGTGCGTACAAAGCCATCCTCATGCAACTCTTGGCCGAAAAATTGAACGGAACTCCATTATCGAACGAACTGCGAGTATCGCAAACACAGTAGCAAAGTTCGCGGAGCCTCAACCAAATGGAACCGGATATATGATGCCACCAAGTATGACAAGAACGTAATATCTTTTAATTTTGTTTATGAGTTTGCATTGTTCCTTTTTAGCGATCTAATCAAGAAAGCGCTTCCCGGGATCAAATACAAAATCAATGTCACCCGCGAGTTGCACCGTCTTAAATCAACCTTACATTTTGAGAAGGTAACATTGTTTATCCCAACACTTTTTTGCGTTAATACAACTTTTGTTTCAGTCCAACTCACTAATGAAGTGCAACACCTGTGTTCAATACAAGTTTGGACTCATGAATAACTGGTTTCGAGACGACTCAGTTGAAACTGCCAAGAAGATGCTTCGAGAGCATCATCGAGATGTTATGGATGACCGACGTGATTATGCATTGCGGAAAGAGGTGTCCAGGGAAGGTGATTCCATGCTCAGCATCGCACATGACGGCATGTCGAAGGAACAATCAAAGTATCCGCACCAAAGAGCAAGCCGAACGAAGGCTATTGCTGACGGCGAACTTTTGACTTGCACACTTACCATGGCTGTTATCCACAAGCATTGTAAGTTATGACAATGAAACTTGTTAAAACAAATCAATCTTACAGCTAGAACCAAAAAGAAACGTGACCGACTCTGTTGTTTCTGGAACGTATGCGACACCTGCCCCATGGGAACCAACATGAATGCAAGTCAAATTTTGACATCGCTCCTGGCAGCCGATCGAATCCCCAAGACCATTACAATCCAGCTTGACAACTGCCCCTCCAATAAAAGCTACAAAATGTTAGCAGTATTTGCGATGTTGTTGATTTGGATTCCGGAAATCAAGCAAGTATGTTTTTATAAAACATGCTTTTCATTATACTATGACTTTATTCTTTTTACAGATTTTCATTTGTATGTCCGAAGTGGGTCATACTCACATCGACATCGATGGGTTTTTTGGACAACTGGCAGCGGCATGGGCAAGCAAGGAAATCGCGACGCCTCAGGGTAAGTTCACTTTTCTGTGTGTTAAATCGTTATTGAACAACGTGTTTTCAGCTTTCCAAAGATTTGTGTCAGCTCACTTCGACGACTCAGTTGAAATCGAAGAACTGTTTCCCACCGTTTACGACTTCACTTCGTTGTTTCAAGGCAATCTGGTTACTTCTGGCGAACTCAAGAAAAACCATTTGTTCGAACTGATTCTGGATGAACAGGGCACTCCTATTGTGCGAGTTGCGCGCTATGTTCGTTCTGAACAGTTCCTGACGACGAACAAATGCCCTGATGCAAGCTTTCCCATTTTCAAGGTTCGATTTAACTTTCAAAAAACTACTTTTAACAAAGCCCATTTCAGACAGTTCCATCACCCACCGACATACCCGATATACTGGATGACTTTGAGTTCAACATGACTCGCCACAACAAAGTTCTGGAACGGATTAAAGGTTGCATGAGCCTAGCTGATTACGCGGATTTCGTGGATGTACCGAGGTTGTTTGCCGAGCGCAAGAAGGTGCCTTTCAATGATTTGCTGAATCAAATTCGGCAGAAAGTTCTTCGACTACCAGAACGTCCTCAAGCCGTCCCTACAACACAAAGTCCCAAAGAATGGCTGTTGAACCCCCACATTTGGAAAGAATGGGCCCCCGAATCCGTGCGAAACAACTTCATCAACGCAGCTTTTCCGGGCACATGTGGAAATGCCGAACAGGACGCCGAAGAACCATCAGAATCAGCTGCAAAGGACGCCGAAGAACCACCAGAACCACCAGTCAAGAAACGTCGAGGTCGGCCAAGAAAGAATCCGTAGTACTTTGTTGTGGCACTCAGTTGTATCTGATTAGAATGCGTCACCTGGCACGTGCACAACCGTCTTTGTTACCAGAACCTCCTTTATTAGCATTGTTTCTTCTATAGTTCGATTACTCAGTTGCATTATGCTTATTATCTCGTTTTTTTGTTTTTGTTTCACGTCATTGCTTTTTTCTTGTTTTTGTCTTTTTCAATTGCTGCGTTGTTTTTACGCGCTTCCGTCTGCAGCTCTGGCGGCAGCGGCCATCGCTTCAGTCTGCAGCTTTGGCGGCAGCGGCCATTGCTTCAGTCTGCAGCTTTGGCGGCAGCCGCTATAACTGCATTTTTTGTTTATGTGTTTATCTGCAATAAATTCTTTACTCAATTTTGAAGGTAACACCACAATCGAGTACGCCTATCTTGTCAAGTCACCATTGATAAGTAAAACTTGATTTTTGCGCACACGTTTTGTGGCCTGCTTATGTCGGACAAAAAAAACACTGAAAACTGTACCAAAAAACGTGGACTTGAAAATGGTCAAAAAAACTTGAAAAATTTGACCCGTTACTGTCCTCGTACGAATTGACGTCTTAGCTAGCTAATTGTTCTTAATTACAACGACAAAAAATACTTGAAGCTTTTATCATTAAAAACAGACAGTTGTAACCCGAAAAAAAAATCGGTCAAGAAAACACTTGAAAAAAAGGTGTTACAAAAATATTATTATGGTCAGCGCCTTATATTATTTAATGACCGATTAAACTTTGTTTTTATGTCGTTCGTTTCTAGATGTTTTCGTACAGAACTTTGATTTTAAACGTTTTATTGTTTCTATCCTTTTTTCTGCCCTTTGATAGTTCACCACTTGACATTTTTTTGAAAAAAAAGGCTGTTTCTCATTTTTCATTTTCAAGTATTGTCAGCTTTCGTTTGCCCTTCTCATACTTAAACCGATTTTTCACCCAATACCGATTATTCATCTCTACCGATGGTAACCAACTTGGATCTGTCGTAAGAGCCCCTTCTCGCCGCAACACTGAACCTGACATATGTTTCCTTCTTTTTATCTACGAGGTTTGACTGTTACACCTTGGTTTTATATTATAATGTCGCACTTGATTAATTTTATAATAACACGTCTTTTACCACCCTGCACTTGTATCTATCTTAATTTTTTAAGATTTATCTGTACTTTTGAGTTTTATTTATGTCCGGCATGACTTGGTCATCTGGTTTTACAACTTCGTTTAACAAGATTTCAACTTTAGACTTTATCACTATCTTGTCTGCACTTGTAATGCCCTTTTTATTGTCTGAATGACCCATGCCTTTTCTTTTCTTTCTTTATCTTTAAACTAAAAAAATATCGTTTTGTTCCTGAATAAAAGGGTACAGACGAATCGTTTCGCTTCGTAGCTGGTTTTCTTTAAGTTGCAAATACGGAAGTCAGAATTTGTTTGTTTTATTGCCAAAGAGGCAAACGACCTCTGCTTTAAATCAAGAGGCGAAGGCGAAACCACCCTTGCATGTGAACGATGCATCGCGCATCTGTTTGCAAGCAGAAAACCTCTCCAACAAGCTCGGAGCAAGCAACACGACGCAATTCAAAGACGTGCAGCTTCAAAAGGGATGGCTGAAGGGGGTCAGACGAGCGATTCCGCTAAGCGAGATCCAACTACAGACATGAATGGGATAAAGACAGAGCAAAGGCGGACCGTCAGAGATTGGTTCAATGGTGGGGGGCATATTGGAATCTCCACCCCTCCTTACAGTTGACGCATGACTCAGGAAATGGCTCGCTGGGGGTAAAACGAAGAAGAAAGTGGCGCCCGTTTCCGGAGGAGGATTCGCGACTAGTTTTCGGCGCAGACGTTTTCATTTGTCTTCTCCGAACGTTTTCTCCTTGGGGTTTCTCGACCGCATCGGTTGTTTAGGTTTCTAACGCCCCGAGGGCGCAGGTTGGGGCACCCTTTGGGCGTCTGAGCTTCAAGGTCCCCGGGACGAATGACAATCGAAATAATTCTAACATCGCCTTGGGGTTAGTTGTCACGTTGTCTATCTTGATGCAACCTTGTTCTGGCGTTCGGGTTCTTACTCACCGTTTTTGACACCCTAGTTCACCAGGCTTAATTCAAAGAGCCTGAACCAGTTTACAATGAAATAACATTAATTCACTCTGTTCCAATCACTTTTTTGTGCCAAATTGCCTAAATAAGATTACAAGTGTGTTTTTAATGTTTGTTTTATTCTGAAAATTCGATTCATGGCCGCATTGTTGTGTTTACGTGTGGGAGAAAATACCCATTCGATGCCTTTTTGAGCGTCAATCGTTGTTCGTTAACCTTTACGAGTTACTTTATTGCGTAGTGATTACACGTCGCAACTATGTGTGATCACTTTTTCCGCCCATCTAGAATCTATGACACATACCTCATCAAAAACCAACATACCTAAAATAGTGTTTGTCTGCTAATTCCAAACCCTTCTTCCAGATTGCTGCGGGTCCGCACGCAGATTTCATCTTTAACTCTATATTTGATAGCCGTTTTTTTCGATGCATAGTTATCTCGATCATGAACCTGATTAGATGTCGCACGGACTGTTCATCCGCAGATGCAGCTGTGCTCATTACTCACATCATGGTTAGCATTCTTTCGCTTTCATCGGGTTGTTATGGTTCATTGCCGTCAATTAGCACAAGTGAAAACACTGAAATGAAGCAGCCGTCGTCTGATTGTGCATCGCTCCCGGCTGCCAGCTTCTTGACGATCCAACAGACAGATCTAATTTGTCACCATCGTGAAATGTGGATGCGTGATCGAGAAGCGAAGATTTCCAGGACTTTCATAAAAAACCCAACGGGTGAGTTTTGACGGGTCATCCCTAACGTAAAAAATCACGCCGGTTTTGGTTTAATCTCGCCCCGCACGCCTCTTCCGTGCGAACTTTCACTTTTTTGCGGTCTTTCATATCCAGTTTTTGATAGTAGAATCGGCTGGCACCGCGTTTGATTGTGCAGCTGCTATTAAAATTTTAAATCGGAATAGGTAAAAAAAATGCATGAGTGAAGCGAATCGAATTTTATGGGGTTGTTGTTGACATTGAGTAAAAAAACAAAATAATAACCTGATTATAATATCATTTTGTTATACGCATGCATTTTAGTGTCTCAATTGGCCTACTTGAAGAGTCTTGAACGTTGCTCTCCAGACGATGCAAAGTGCACGACCGACGATCAGGTACTGCAAAAGTTTGTTTTCTGCAAACACGTCTGAACTCTTTTGTTAATAAAGATTTTGCAGAAACGGCAAAGGCACAAAAGAAATCTACCAAAAAAAGATGGTGAACCTGTAATTCGAAAGGAGTACCGGATGCTGTCAGACGAAGAGCGTGGGAAGTTGAACCAAGCCATGAATGCACTCAAGAGCAAGTTCATCGACAATGTGACTATTTGGGACCTTCACACGTTGATTCACTACCCTGATAGTGCGCCTGGAGCGCATTGGGGACCAGCATTTCTACCTTGGCATCGAGAATTTCTGAGGCAATTTGAATTAGCTTTGCAAAGGGAAGTCCCAGGTGTCGCACTTCCGTATTGGGACTCGACTCTTGACAATGGTGAGTCATAGGGACTTTGTGGCTATGATGTGTCTTTTGTTGTATCCCGTCTGGTCCACACATGTATCAAAAGAAATACGTTTCCAGGACTTCCGGATCCGAGCGATAGCATTCTCTGGACAGACAATCTCATGGGCAACGGAAATGGATTTGTCAAAACCGGTCCATTTCGAGACTGGGACACCAATGTTTTGATGCCGCTGAGTCCGGTACCGGTCAAAAAGCTGTATAGGTACACAGACAGATCGAAGATTGATAAGTAAACCTTGACCAACTTATGTTAACTTTTTAGATACACTGGAGGCCGCTCTACGGATCGATTGCTTTCACAAAGTGATGTCGACTGGGTAACGTCACGCAAAAACTACAGCGATCTGACCTTCTGTCATGATAAAACCTTCGAATCCATGCATGGGTTGTCGCACGTGTGGGTCGGTGGGTTCATGTTCGTGATTCGCGTCAGTCCGAACGACCCCACTTTCTACATGCATCATGCCTTTGTTGATTTTATGTGGGAGCAATTTCGGCAAAAACAACAAACTCGGCAGCAGAGGGAAAAGGAATATGCGCGCAAAATCTGCAGTAGGCAGCACAGCTATTACGCTCCAATGAAGCCATTCAACCTGAGGAATAAGGATGGACTTTCTAATGACTATACAGGTTAGATCCGCTTGGATTATTTGAAATTTCAAAAGTTCAATTCGAAAAGTTTGCAGATAATTGGTACAAATATGAGCCAGTACGGCATTGCAGTTTTGAAAAACCATATTGCGATTCTAATTATTATTTTTGCGATCTCAAGGTTATGCGGTGTCGCAGCAGGGTACAGCTCGGTGGAAACTGTACCGGATTTGCCATGACAGATATTTGCTACAAGTCGTTTTGCATTCAGGTTTGTTTTGGGTTTGGATGCTCCGATAAATATCGGCTATTTTAATCTCTAATCTATAGGGTGTTTGTCGTTTACCCGCCACTGAAGGCAATGGATTCCAAAGAAGGGAGAAGAAGCCGACCGGCGTAGTCTGGGCTAAGACTTTGATGTTGACAGATGGAGATGAGCCTTTAGTCAGCGGTATCGCACATGTGACCGTTCGAGATGATGCAGGCAGTGAAATGACTGCCTATATGCAGAAGAATCCCGAATTCCCGGAGGTTCCGGGGTTGCTGTATCTGCCGCTTACTCACCCGAGAGAGGGGCTCAGCTATAACGTCACACTTGAGGCTCGTGACCATTATGGACGGTATTGCCAGAGTTATTGTTTTAATGAGACTGTTGAGAAGTATCAGGTAGCAAGCACATTCGACTTAAGATCCACAAGTCGAGCTATTTCAGGTCTGCGAACCAAAACTAACCCTAAAAGTACGCCCAGATGCCCAAGCATCCAACCTATCATTCACCCATAGCTACGCATCCAGGAAGTTCCTTGACATGGACATGTCCGGACACCCAACACAATGGAAGATCCATTCTCCATTCATGATCTTCGCATGTCACCGTAAAGTACGCAAGAAACACTGACTGAACTTTCAAAAACCACTTTATCTGTTTTTATTTAGATGATAGATTCTGCTCAAATTGCATCCATCACGGAGAATGCGCAAATGCCCGTTGACCGCACTGAGTACGTGTGGTTCCGCGTTAATATTTTCAAAAAGCCAGCGTCGGATGTGGACATTGACGAAGCTGAGGTGACAGGACACAAATCCGTCTACATACATATCCTTCAAGCTTGCTACTTTTCAGATCGAAGTCCAAGATCTAGATGATCCATCAGATTTGTGGATATCCTCCATCCGACGTGCTCGATCGGCTTACGACCAAAGCAATGTCTTCGTGAGGGCGCGCAATCCGCTCGTCTTCCGAAAGGGCGTCACGGTCAAAATTAATATTAGGGATGGTACAAAGCGACTCGAGTGTGAATCCAGATGTAGCATGGTAAACAATATTAGCATTTCCATTCTTCCGAAAAACAAAAGATGAATTTTAAAGGGATCAACATTCGAGGATAAATGCGAAAATGTCGTATTTTTGCATGAACGTCCAACAAAGTCGCAAGAACAAATTTTCGCGTCAGATCCGTCATATCTTCAACTCCTTGGCTGGAAGATGGTTGGTCATCCGAATAACTGGTCCCTACGAATGCCTTATTTATCATTCTACTGTTAGCTGCACATATTGTTTAGAATCATCATCGCTTTCAGCGTGAAGCATTGCAATTGCAACAATACTGTCAATGGTCTCCACTTAATTATGACTTTTCTTGCTAAGTAGCCCTGCCCATGATCTATTTTCTTGCCAGTAAAAAGTTTGACATTCTATATTATGTTTTAATTTTTAGTCTTGCTGTTTAAAATAAAGATTTGAGACTTATACATCGCCGACGTCGGATAGAATTACTTTGTTTTTTTGTTTGTCTGCACTATCACCATGAGCTTCTGAAAAAGTGTCAGCTGTTTCATAAAAAAGGGGAAGAAGAAAACGGTCAAGATGTGACTTTCGTGTTACACATGTCATTATGGGTGACTACTATCAACCTGCCCGACATAGAAGCATGGCGACTCCGACGTTGATGTTCATGCTTTGGAGTGTAGTGGCCAAAGTCAAGTTAAGCAATGATGCAACTTGTCCGAGCGCTTCCGGACAGTTCTCTCCTTTGATTTGTCACTATTTCAACTATTCCCGTTTTTTTCGTCAAATTTCATGTTTCAAATCTTTTTTTAATGTACCGACAAGCAGCTTTCGCCAAGCACTTACTTAAAGAGGCCTAGCTCGTGTGCGGGCGGATCAAAGACCGGAAAACTAGCTGACCACGACGCGGATTCTTGTACTTGTTCCCACGAGAAGGGTGATAAAAGTGTTCAATATAACAGTTTTTTCTATCCACTTGGATAAATAAACATTACTGTAAGCCATACCTTGGTATTGGTTTTCAACTCAAGTATGTGTCATGTCCAGTTTTAGATTTTTTACGAGAACAGATTGCGTAAATATTTCAAGACAGACACAAAGGTGGCAAAAAAGCTGTACCTTCATACACGTTCGAAGGTGTGACTAGTTTGAGCAGCTGCCGTGTGTTCTTTCGACGTTTGACCAAAAGCTTGGCAGTTTTTTCGTTCGTTTTTTATTATTATAATGTGTTGAGCTTCACATGAACTGAGAACAGAACGGACTGGTCAAAGAATGAGAGAAACAGGCAAACAAAGTATCTCTTTGGGATGAACGAAAACGCCTCTCGCTTCTCCGAGAATGCGCGCACCTGGCTGCCTCAGGAAGGGCCGACCACCCTTTACCTGAGGACATTTTTTTACTCCTCTGCATGACTAAATAATATGGGCGGTCCAAGCCCGGAAATACTTAAGCCTAGAGCGACGGAGCGAATTGCATGGTGATTACTCAAATCGGTCAAGCCTAGGTGGTTGTGGGGTGGTCTGCCACATTCCTCGGGTTTTACGAGCTTTGTTTTTGCGTTAAGGTTGTTGATTGATAGCTTAACAACACCTTCTTTTCAGCCAAACAATGGTAGCCGCCAATAGTACAGCTTCTGCAGCAATCTGCCTCCATGTTATTACAGAATTGGCTTCAATGCTTCTCGATGGTTCGCCATTGGGAGCCAATGTTGCCCTCAACTTATCGGTGGTAAACGCAGTGCATGCCGCTTACCGGACCCCACTGCCTCCGGCTACCACCCAAAAACGGCGCCACCCCGGCGGCTACGGCTCATCCATTGGTACTCAGTTCAACCCCTCTTCGACCGTTCTCCCGACTCCTCAACCCTACGTTGTTGGCTCCAACATCCGAGGAGTCGATTCGAAAACATTGCACCCTGGATCCTTTGAACCCTTCAAGGCTCCCGGCACGATCCGCCTTTACAGTATGCGCTTCTGCCCCTACGCTGAACGAGCTTTGATTTACATCGCTAAAAAGGGATTACCGTGAGTCCGATTAATCTTGAATTGCTTTTTGCTGTTATTTTTTTGTAACCTGTGTCTTTGCAGCGTCGAAGTGGTCAACGTCAACCCGGACAAGGGACCCAACTGGTTCTTGCAGAAAAGTCCTCTCGGCCGCGTTCCTACACTTGAGATGGGCAATGGACAGGTGTGTTTTTTAACTTTGATCAGACAAGATGAGGATACTTAAATTACTTTTTCAACTGTTACAGGTTATCTATGAGTCTGATGTCTTGGTGCAGTATCTCGATGAAGTCTTCCCCGACACCGCCGTCCTGCCGAAAGATTCCTTCAAGAAGGCACAGCAAAAGATCCTCCTCGAGCGTCTGAGTTCAATCATTCAAGCACTTTACAAGTTCTTCCAGTCGAACAACATGATGATGATGCGCGATACTGATAATGTTGTAAACAACGCTCTCCGTACTGCTGAAAACTTGTTGGTTGATAACTTCTTCGGTGGCTCGACCATGGGTTACGTCGACATCATGATCTGGCCCTTCCTGGAACGTCTTGAATTGATCACGATGAATCCCTTCACTCAATTCAAGTACTTCCCTGGAATGCACTACCCCAAGATGGGTGCATACATTGCTCGTATGCATGCCCAGCCTGAGGTTTGTCAACATTTGCATTCACACATTCAAGCTAAAATTGTTAATTTTAGATCAAATTCGCGTCCCGACCTCTGCAGCAGCACAAGGGATACATAGATAGCTTCATGCGTGGCAGCCCCAACTACGATTTCCCCGCCTTCGGTTAAATATCGTTCACAGAAGTAGCCATCTGTGTAAATTATTGCCTTACTAATAATACAATCGCAAAGACACACACTGCCTGTTAATATTATGTGAAACGGTATAATTAATACATTTTGTTTATAATAAACTTGATTCCATTCAACTTTGCTTCATACAAACCTTTTTCAATACATTTATAAAATATTTGCCTTCAATTATTGTCATAATGTCAACATAGAAATCAAAACAGAAAAATGAAGAAGATACTAACATCAAGCGCAAGATTAGCGCACCCGTTGTGGAATTGTCTTGGGCAAGACTCATACTACACTCGTCGCATACTCGGAATTAGGATCTGTTCGGTCAAGAGGATGCTGCTTATGAGGATCGCCAGAGTCATTACTGGAGGAAAAGCTGAAGTTTGCGGAATCGTTATGATGTCGGGTGATGCTCACAGTGGTGGATTTGATGGGCAACCGTACCGGTGCGGGTGGTCCTTGTTTGGACACGGAAGACAGTGACGCAGACGCTTTGGTCAGAGTTCCACTATTGTAGCCGGTATTCTGATGATGCGGTTCAGAGCCGGCACGGATATCACCATAGATTCCGGCATGAGTTTGACCATTGTAACGGGTGGGGTTATTTGGAGATCCCGCGGTTGGTGTTTGTTTGGAGCTGATGGAAGAAGTTGGTGTGAAACAGCTATCTTGTTGGCTGCTACTGGCAGAGAGTGTTGGCTAAAACATCAAACTGTCATACAAAACTTTTTATATCAAGCTAAATAGTACCTTGAAAAGATTATTCCACTGCGGAGGTGTGCCACTTGGCGGCAGTCTATTAACAGCATTGACAGTAGGCCGCTGATTACTAAATGACGACATGTTTCCGGTTCTTTGGTACTGGCTCGGTTCCCTAAAGAATTTCAATCATGCATTTACAATTTTCCCTTTTAAAACTCTAAACGGACCCCATTGAACTCATCATTTTCTTTTCACTAAGCAGAGGGCTTGCTTTTACTTGGGCAGGGTGAAGGGGCTCAGAAGTTTGACGTAATGCCTAAAAAAGAGCCATTAAACTAAAAAAAACCGACTCATGTCAAGCGTACCCCATTATAAGTATCATAAATTCCGGCCGATGTTATCGGTGCCGGTTGAGAAGGTTGATAAATTCTGTTTTGTGGCGCTCTGGAATACGTTGCATAAGTTGCATTGTTACCGTAGGTTGCTGTTTCCATAAATTCTGCCTTTGTTTGAGACCCTCGGCGTTGGATTGTATCAGTGGCATATCCGGGTTTCATGTTTTTATTGATACTGGCATAGCTTTCTGGTTGCTGAAAACACATTTTTATTGTTTTTGCCCTCTTTGTTGGATGAAATAAAACCCACATGATGCAAGTTCTGGGCCGATGCCCGTCCCAATGTTGCTGTCTGCAAAGCCTGTCGACCTTGTCCATAAACTTGTTGCAATGTGCCAAAGTTATTCATCATCTGTTCCTCATTATACCCGACGAGTGGTCCCTGTGGCGGAAGCCCTCGCAAAGATCTGTTTTGTTGATACTGTTGCATACTCGGTGACTGATTTCCAATAGGCACCGCGGTGCCGGAAGATTGTCTCCGCACACCCGGTCCCAGCAATCTCGTCATTTCCTGCGTACTTTTACCCTCATCCGGTGGTGGACGCCTGTAAAACCGAGACATGATTGAGATGAATGTTTTTTCCGTCTTTTCGAACGCCGACTGCATTTTGAAAGGCAAGACGGCAAAAGTGCCAATCATAGGTCGAAAAAAAACATCTCACAAACCTTGCCGTCGGAGATTGGTTGGCGCGTAGCCAGTACACCTCCTCTTGTGTATTCGTCTTTAGGGCATGCCGCATAAGCGATTGCTTGGCCAGGGGATCATCAGTCACATACATCTGAAGGAATGAAGTATTAGTACAACGAGGATTGACAAGGACAAAATTGCCGCTTACATGGTCGCCCTGCATCATGATTAATGCGTTTTTAAGCTCTGAGGGGGCTTTACCAACAATTGTTCCAAAGCCGAGTTTATGGGCATTCTAAAAACGGTTGAAGTACTTTTTATTGTTGAAAAAAGTGCAACATACTTGAATGCTGAGGAACTCATGAACTTGGTGCAGGATGCGGAATTGCCATTCTTGCTTCAATGTGATCACAAACCAGATTAGAATCCATGTTGAGAGATAAAGGCCATGGACAATAATGCTTGTTAATATTATGGGCTTGTGTTCATTGACAATTAGGTTTAAAATTCCACCCATGGTTGGTCCTTTGACACCTATGATGATCAAAAGGTAGAGAACTGATATCATTGTTGGACAGTAACTAAAAATTAAGATGATCAAAGGTATAAAGTTATAATTTTCGTACCCGCTGCAACACAATTCATCGCCCGGGTCATCGAGCTGACGTCGCCGAATCTCGCCATAGTCATCAGTGACCGTTGCTTGTGCTCTTTCACGATTTCGGTTACGCAGCGCACTTACGGCTGTCTAAAATGCTAACATTATATTTTCCCAGACATAATTTGGCCAAACTTACAAAATACTTTTGATAACCGTAGCAATACAACAATATCGGCCCAATAAACATGAGCAAGAAAGTTGCCCAAAAGAATGCGATAATCGATAATGGATGGTACAATATTTTCGGTCTTGCATGTGCCAAATGTGTCCCTGAAAACACCAAAATCAATTTCCTTCAAATTTTTGAATTCAATCTTTGCCCTAAGGTTCAGGGAACCTATTTTAAGTAATTAATGAAAGCATGGAACGACCCGAAATTTATTATTACGGGTTCGCGCAGCCCTGAATTTTCACAGCTTAAGCTGCCTGCTTCATTGCTTAATTAACATATGGCACTGGGAACTCACCAAGGCCGATGGGTCGGATGCTGTGATGATTTGTTTCCTGAATACGGAGCAAGATGCAAAATTCTAAATATGTGAAGATGACATCTGCGATGTAAAAGATGAGGTGGAAGGAGAACCAAAAAACGAAGGCTTTGTTGACCCGCCAGAAGACAGCGGAATAAGCGATGGAGAATGCGATCAAAGCGACGACGAAGTTGACAAATTCTAGTGAAATTCCGAATAGACGAGCGTGCATCAGGACTGAAAAATCGACTTTTACATTATTAAACTTTAAAAGTGTCACTCACTTGGCAACAAATTCGGAGCGATTGGAGATCCAGTGAGTTCTTCCGTTGTTATTCTGAATCCTTGTAATCTTGTGTCGCCCATGGGTAGATTCAGAGCAAGTTGGCGTGCACGTTGATACAGAAAGTCAAGTTCTGTGTTCATAAAATCGCCTAAAAGTTTGATTTTCAATAACAAAGTGCTATTTTGATGCTCATTTTGGTCCATTTCACAGTTTCACTTCTAAACGGTTTAGAAAACCCGTAAACATGTCATAAGCTGCGCATTGTGTTTGCTTCCACACTAATGATCCAATGCCCTGGCTGCTAATTTGCATGCTGACTGGAGGCTGACCACCCAAACAGTTGTCCCTAGCGCATTTGCGCGGAAAAACGCAATCGCGAGTAATTTTATTAAAGTGTTTAATTATACGTCGTGGTTGCATGAGTTCCCAGGTTCCCGGTTGTTGAAAACTTCTTCACTTTTTCAATATACTTACTACATGCCGTTCCACAATCGATAACTTTCAAGGATGGGAACCATTAAACAATACGAATGGTTGAAGATGTTGTGTCACACGAGATGCTTTCTTTAAAAGCCTTTTAAAGTATGTCATTTTTCAACTCTTTGCCGAAACAAAAGCCTTCCAAAGATAAACGGTGCAACTCATTTGCATTGCATATTGTGTGCCATCAAGCCATGTGAAACTGTTTTTGTTGTAAAAAATGCATCAAAAAAGATACGCCGAGAGGAGCGTATCCGATTGCAAAGCCAAAGACCCACCAGAGTTGATGAAACCGAAGCGATAAAGCTGCGCAAGCATAACTTGCTGCGCGAATAACTGGAAAACCGCGAGAAATATGTGGATTGTTTGGGGCAATGGCGGCGCATGAAGCCAAAGGCTTTTGAGGGAACGTAAACAGCACGCTGAAAAAGCATAGATATGACGATGGGGACGGTAACTTCAAAGGTCAAACCGACATTTACGAGTTGAGCCTGTTATTTCGAGAATACGCTCGGTTCTGAATCCAAGGGTCTCATTATCTCCAGGTATATTACCACTTTTGAAGAATCCGAAGGCAAAAAACAACAAGCAAAGTGGTATACAAGCGGCATAGAGGGCCACGTATACTGTCAGCCAGAGATGTGGATAAGCGCCATGAGGCCATTTCATTTCAGTGTAAAGACGATATCTTTCAAAACCGAGATAGATCAAGTAAATCTGGATCAGCAGAAAAATAACAGTGTACCATACGGACCAAAGGCTGTTCAGCCTGGCCCGAAATATACAGCCCATGTTGTGACGACTAGGTGATCGGCATGAAATAAAGTGCGGCCGCGCTTGTACTTCTGAAAAAGGGCAATTGTAACGGGCACCACCGAAAGGTCACTCGAGTGTCACCACTCAGGTGTGGCAGATGTGAGTTTCCGCAACATAACACGCGGTATTGTTTCATTTCATCCGGGTGAGGGTGGTTAATCGCGGGCAACCGGGAAGAGGATACGGTTTTGCGCGCTCCTGATCTATCAATGACATTGTTTGGGGTGACTGTATAAGGCAGTTAAATCGATGCAATGCACCGGGCCCAATTTTCTATCTCCCGAGCTAATTGGCTCATGTGAGCGCGAAGGCGGCTCACAGTTAACCCAAAATGCACTCTATGTTGAAATGAGGAGAGCTTTTGTGTCAGTTTGAAGCGTCGGTTGTCCGAGGGCTTCAAACTACGGAGACCTCAAAACGGCATCAAATTGCTTTCTTTTTCTTTAAAAATTGTGACCGGAAAGGATATACATGTGCCAAAATGGAAACAGCTAACTAATAGGAACAACAGAATGGTATGAAGCTCACGTACACGTGAGTTTTAAAGGCAAACACAGTCGGAGCGGCGCTACTGACACTACCTAGCACACAATTAGGACTTTTTCCACGCAAAAAATACAAAGGTTGAGCAAATATTAGATATGGGTTTGCAGCGCATTTAATATGCCTGCGGCAGTTCACGCCAAAATGGCACGTCTCCTTTCGTCCGGAAGTGATGGACATCCCAGGCAACGCGAAATGAGAGCGGTTTGGAGTCACCGGCCGTTCGCATAAGGGACATTGGCGCAATGACAGGCCCCAAACGTCCAGCGCGGCTGTCTTGCCCGCTGGCAGTCCACGCAGGCCCGCGGCCGTCCCTCTTTGGGGTGGACTGAAGGGACGCCCGAGAGGGGCACTTTTGGATCTCTCAGCAGGCCACTGGCATTGCGCCATTTCAGCCTACGAGCCAAGTGACGGCAAGGATGTTCTCGGCGCTAACGCTTCTCGGAGCCGCCGGGCATCGACGGCAACAAAGCTTACAATTTGGAGAGCTTGGGAGCCAGGGGAGGATGCTCCGCCTTGGTCAGTAAACTCATCTGCGCAAGTCAGTCGGTTTACGCGCCTTGACCCCCTGCGGCGTGGGTCATTGCATGAGCTTCTGGCTGGAGCTGGAGCCGAACCAGGCGAGAACATCTTCGTCCTGGATAAAGCCAGTCATAAGAGCCCCCGAGGCACATGGACAAGAGCCTCTTGTAGTTTACACAATCCACACAAAAGCCAGATAAAAAATGAGAAGCAAAAACTCGGGTCTCACGCTAGTTTTGTCCTCCTAGCGCCAATCCGTTCCGTTTATCGCTTCTGTTTGTACGGACAATGTTTGGCTTTTGTATTAGCAAGTTTGAAAGCCGAACTAACTCAAACCGACAAAAAAGTTTAGTGCATCATCGAGGGGCGGATGAAGAAAGGGAAGTCCAGATTTTGATCGAGTGCATAAATAAAACTTCTGAGCGGTGGACATTCCTGGGCAGCTGTGAACGACACATTTCATTGAGGGCTATCAAAGTTTTGAGGAGGGAAAAGTTACATTTGCCCCCTGGGTGTGTACTTTTGCAACATAACAATCATTTGGCAACTGTCCACCATGGCAGACCGACCCAGGGAGGTCTGATCGGAGCCAATTTTGCAAAGCCCTCCCCCACCCCATCTCGGCAGACCGCTTTGTTGTTACGAATAATTTATTGTCAAAGGCTTCTAATGAAGGCTCATAATGGTTTCAGTAACAACCCATTTCACGACCCTGACTGGGCACCGGGAAAGGCGGAGATAATGGTAGCTCGCGCTGGATGCTGTACGCCGCAAAGTCGCGAGATGTACGCGTGCTCCGACGTGATGAGTTATAGTAGCAGTGTTCCGGCGGCTGCGGCGACATTGACCGCGCTACTGAGCCTGTTTGACGTCTCAAGCTGTAGCGCTCTTTGATCTTTACTTCAGCAACTATAAATTTTTAACTTCAAAACATTCTAATTTGTCAAAATATTGAAACTCACGCAAATCATCCAATCCTGGAACAATTTCCGACTTATCTTGAGGCGATGGATATCGACCAAAATAGATTTGTGTCTGCAGATACACACAGAGTTGTGTCGGCATAAAGCTCAATGCTGCAGCCAGGAACGCATACCCATAACAAAAGGCGAAAAGTGATGGTTCACCAGCCGCGTTGAGTTTCATTCGTGGAGCCATTTCATCGTCAACAACACAGACAAACTGTAAAATGGCCATGGCTACTGTCAACCCGCCGATAACGTAAAATATAGCTGATACAATGGTAAAGGAGTTCCTTTTCGAATACCCAATTACACCAATCACAAATCCAAACACACACAAAACAGCCCCAACAATGTGCATCAAAGTTGGTACACCAAGGCGAATCATAATCATATTCGTTGCAAAACTGAAATCACTCAAATCGATTTCAGTGTAGATCGAGTTCCAATGACACCATCGCCTTAACTCTGCAGGATCTGCAAACTTTTTTGTAAAAAGTTTCAAAACTTTTTCAAACTGACTGATGTAATGTTCCAAGTTTTTAATAGTAGTAAAATTTTTCCCCAGTGTCCGACATACTTGAAAATACCCCGCTTCATACTCAAATTCAGCCTCCTGAAACCCTTCAATTAGCCTATAAACAGCGCTTAAACAAGTGACAAACCACAAGTTCTCCTTTTTCATCGGTCAAATTAAGGGGCCGAGGTTCAGTGACATAAAGCCAGTTTTGAAAGAACAGTGGTATTATTTGCATCAACATTACCGCAATTCCGAGATACAAGTTTGTCAAAAACATTGAGTTTTCAGTGCACTTATACTGTATGAAAATCTAAACGTACTGTAGTCATAATTACAAATTACACAGTTAAATGCAAATCATACCTTGTGTAACCAGTGCAAACATGTCTTTTTTGGTTTAATCTTAGGCTTTGGAGGTGGTTTTATATCAGGACTGAAAAAAGTGACAGTTTTGAACATCGGAGTACGCATGACGACAAAGCACACAAACCTATTCATATCGTAGAAGTCCATGACGCCGAAATCCATATTTTATTAATTACGAAATTCTCAAAAAGGGACAATCTTATTTTGTACGAACAACCAAAATGTCAGTTTCAATTTGTCGTTTCACGATTGAACCCAAGGTGCCTGAATGAATGAGTTGGGCCTTCAGTCAATGGCGGCAAACGAGAAGGGTGCCACAGAACTCAGAAAGATGAGCTCTCATTTTTTGTTGTAAAACTCGGAAAACTCCGCCTGGTTAATTAAATTTAGCTCCGCAGTTGTATTTAATGTTGTGAGAAGGGTGAGGGTGTAAGAATAAATAGTTCCCCAATGGGTTGCAAATTGTTTTATTCAAGTTTATAGCCACTTAAATGAATGGGTAGTTTATAAATGGTGTTGTTTTGAAAGAGAGATTTACTCATTTACAGTTAAAAATAAGCTTTAGACAGTGAAGTGATCATGAGCAAGTTTGGATGCGTCCAGGCGGAGGAGGCTGATAGCGTTTTGCCAGAGAAGCTGGTCCTGGAACGAAAGGTTGGAATAGAAATTGGAAATTATGAAAGTTTAGGCTTACTTTATCGTGTGGTGTAAATTCGTGATAGTCAACTACAACTTTTCCAGGTTCAAGCTCGCCGAGAGGAAATGGGTAATCAGTGCCAAGAACAATTTTATCTTTACCAACAGTTTCAATAAGCAATCTCAACGCATTTGGATCATGAACAAGCGAATCCGTCCAGAATTTACCATTAAACTCTCTCGGATTCTTCTCACAATCAGTAGCACACAAATCTGGCCTCACCTTAAACCCGTGTGCCACACGACCACTAATCTGTGGATAAGCACCACCACCATGTGCAAAGCACAATTTCAGTCTTGGAAAACGTTCCAATATCCCACCCATCACGATACAACAGATAGATTGTGCTGTTTCTGATGGCATGCCAACGAGCCAGGGTAGCCAGTACTTGCTCAGACGACCATCCCAGTTATGCATGTCCCATGGATGAACAAATAGACAGACATCAAGTTGTTCGGCCTCTTTGTACAATGGATAAAAAACAGGATCATCCAAGTTTTTGCCATTGACGTTTGACCCAATCTCAAAGCCAGTCATACCGAGTTCTGTCACGCAACGCCGCATCTCATAGACAGCCAATTCGACATCGTTCATTGGTAGGGTCCCCAGGGGCACTAATCGAGTTGGGTACTTGCGGCATTCATTGTAGAGGTCGTCATTGAGAAAACGGGATATGCGAGCGGTATGTTCGGGCTTGGCCCAATAACTGAACATGACGGGCACTGTTGAAACGGCTTGTACGCTTACATGACTGCGGTCCATGTCACGAATACGTTCATCAGTGTCGTAACAATTCTTTTGGACTACACGAAATAACTTCCCGTCCTTCATCATGTTGGCAGTTCCATCCGGGTTGTTGGTGTGTTCGAGGGTTAGGAAGCCGCCGTAGCCAAATTCCTATTGCAAAAGTTGGATTAACGCTGCAAAAAGAAACAATTGAAACCAACCTTTTCGAAATCCGGAACTTTCGACGGCAAAGCATGAGCATGAATGTCAAACTTCCTGTCCTTCGAAGCTGAAAACCAACAATTAACAAACTTAAAACAAAAATTCTAACCCCACCTGAAGTAAACATCCTTCCCAAAGTTGATCGTCAGTCGGTTAATGACCAACCTGTCTGACAAACACCCCGATCGCAAAAAGGCCGCCTTTCAACAAACCGAAAAAGATACAATCTACCCCTAATCAATTGTTCTTTTGGTCAGAGTAAAGGTTATCTGATTCACTTTTATCGCGATTTGATCGATTAACTATGGGGCAGCAATTGCGTGTTTGTTACAAAGATATAAAAAACAAAAAATAATGCACATGATAAAAAGAGCGAATAACAATAACATTTTTGAATGGCAAAGCTGATTAGTCATCGTATTCATCGTCTTCTTTTGATCTGAATTTGTTAGCTATCCATGCCACTTTGTTGACTACTTCCTCTTGGGCTAAATTAAAACACATGGCCAATAAAGCCATACCAAAGAGGAGGTAAAAGCTTGTAATAACAAGTTTCTCTTGTGCGTCTTTGTCGTTTCCGACGGATGCTCCGGGAAATTTGTCGCCGAAGCCTGCAAGCAGAAACCGTAAAACTCCATAACTAAAGTAACAGAAATATGTTAGCACTTACCGATTGTGGTGAGGGATATGTAACAAAAATAAAAGCTATCAAGGAAGGTCCATCCTTCCCAAAGGCAGAACAAAATTGAGCCAGCAACAAGATAAGCAAGCATAGTTAATAAGACTAGTGATAATGGCACAGATATGCGTTGTAGTTGGGCTTCAACGCTTTCTTTGACTTCAAGTTGATCGAGATGGACTCGAGCAGCTAGAAGTTCGTGGACATCGCTCGCGGCTGCACTCGGCACTCCGAGGGATTCGAGAGAACAGTCATCTCGGATTCCAGCACCCATGCGGCCTGAACCGAGGTCTAAAACTCATATGGTTATGGTCAATTAATTAAAGCGCTAAAAGCTACTTACAAGATCTGTTGTTAGCACGGGTAAGTTTAGCTACAAGCGAGTTAGCCCGACGAATTTTGGCTGCTCTCCTCTTTTTGTGCCATAAAATAAGCTTGTATTTCAGTCGTATGGATCGTGCGTATAGAAATCTAGAAGCAAACATAATAATGCGATTTATTCAATTGGGTTAAAGAGTTAATTGTTTGTTTGAAGATGCCAGATGTTTTTCGTAATCAAATTTTTTGGAACTTTTTTGTGAAAATAAAAGGCGTTGGACAGAGTTTGTAAAAAAAAAACTTTGATAAATCAAAGGATTATCATAACGTAAGCTAACAGCATTTAGTGTATTAGTATTGTGGTAAGATTAATGTTGGTTCTAATGAATCTGAGTACGTAATTAACTGTCAGCTTATTTTGTTGCATGAGTCGAGTATTACATTGCCGAAGTTAACTTTACGATGTCTCGTAAAGTAAAAGTGTAAAAAAAGGAAACATCATCAAAAAATAACAACCAGCTCAAAGAAAAAAAATTATTCTGTGTCCACTGGCCAAACTGATACGCAACCAATCAAAAACAAATGTTGCATAATTTAACAAAAGTTGTATTTTTACAGTTATGGTTAAGAAGTTAAACCAACATACCTGAATATTTTCGCCATTACATCGCCAATATTTGTCAAGAAAAGAAGCATGAGTGGAATGCCAATAATAGCAAATACGATAGTTAACGTTTTACCAAAGTACGTTTTCGCTGCAGTGTTTCCATAACCAATAGTAGTAATAACAGTGAGGGAATACAAAAATGCACCAGTAAATGTCCATTGTGCCGAGACACCGAACTCCTTGCCATCGTACCCGCGTCGGATTGCCCACATAGTTTTTACGCGAAACTTTTTGACCTGAACCACACGTTGACTTGCAAACCGTCATGATGAAACTGTTAGAAATAATCACCTGATCATGTACAGTACGCTCCCATTGCGCTCGATCGAGTTTGTTCACTCGAAACGTAGTGTTCCAGGCTACATTTACTGTTTCCTGGCGCGCGCGTGTTACGATACTTTGAATCTCACGCTCGTGCGGACTCTCCACGGCACGGAAAATAATAGCGCCACCGAGGGCATACCCGATTACCTAGATTGGTGTTAATGAGGATACTGTGGTGAAAAATGAATGGATAAACATACCAATGCGCACAATCCTACATGCGAAAAGAAAAATGCGATAATACGTTTTACAAGGTTTACGACACGTGTGACTTTGGATCGCCTATGACGTCGACCCATTTATTAATCTAAAATTAACATTTTAATTAAAACACATCTATGATTCAGAATAGTAAGAAGATAGCTACGGTAAAAAGGGGGTTCAAAAACAGTAAAGACGTCACTAAAGCCAAGTCTAGCCAAAATCATGTAAGTAGACCCCAGTAAAGACGGATACATTAACAACACCATCTTTGACCAGCCCGAAAGACAGTAAAAATTGGAAACAGATGAGAATGTGCCTCTAACAACATCTAGCCTCAAACAAAAAGCAGTCTGTTGAGCGTCGGCACGACCCTTGCTTCGGGCGTCAAAAGGCAACCGCGGCGAGGCTCGTAGTGACGCTGCTTCTCACCCGGTCGGGGGTGCTTCGAAGGCTTGAAAGTGTCTTCCAAAAATCGAACAAACAATTCTAGAGTCCCTCAGGGATCACACCCGTATAACTTTTCTTTTCTCAAATATAGTCCACTCGCAGGCGTTGTGTCATGTTGGCACAACATAAAATGTGTCCTTAGTTTTTGGGCATTTTGACAAGCGAGACAATGACCGACAACGACCAATGTCCGCAGGGCCGCCGATACGTGCTTCATTTTCGGAAGCTATTTTTGAGATTGGAAAAAATGAATGTACTCTTTGGATTGATGGATGAAATGAGGAAGTTTGGGTTGGGTTTGTGATGGTGGATGGGGGTGTGGAGACGGTACTTACCACGGAGCGGCAGTGGATATCAATGGTTGGGTAATGAGCGCGATCGGGCTTCACAGCTTACATCAAAAGACACCTAAACACAGTGATAGAATCAGGAAGTTACACTTTTCACGCATAAAAACACAAAATAACAACGGCCAAGATGTATCTATCGCCGGGAAAAGCAGACAACGACGACCGTTTTGAAAACAAATGCTGCAAAAAAGGAAGATGGCAATGGTTGCGGGAGTGGTGGATGGATGTCGCTCGGGAGAAGCACATCCTTATACCCGCTTGTCGCCCATTGATTTGACCTCGCCTATCTCGTCTTCGACAAGTTAGTGTCTCTGTGCCATCATCGAGCTATGCTAAGCACGCATGAGACCAATGAAGCTGCCACCAAAGATTCTCGGCCCAACTTCAGGCCCACCCGCCTTGTTTAGCGCCTTCAATTGCAGCCATTTGGGGAGGCAAGACCGACCCGGAAAAGCGAAGCCAGCGCATCCGACGGGAAGCAGACGCGCGGAGGCATGGCAAACATCCCTCTAATCTCAAATGGGTAGTTAGCCGGCTCAAAAACTGCCTTCTAACATTGGGTTTTTATTACTTATGCAAACATAACTATAACACCACTGTACTGACTGGACAATCGCTAAGCTAGTGTAAAAACAACTACTAAACAGCGGCAAAGATTAAAATCAACCGAAAAGGGCATGCTTCACTTTTTTCAAGAGACTGTCTCCGTCGTTGCCTTCGCCTTCTTTGACTTTGTCGTCGGTTTTGGCTTGCTTGTCGGTCGCGGCTTCGGTCTTGGCTTTCTTTTCACCTAAAAGTCTAGGGTTAGTGTTATGAAAAAGTCGATTGGTAAAGTTTGTGTGCTTAAAAAGTGCACGAACCACAGAATCCTCACCGTCGACAGTTTTCTTGATAGTGTTAACGGTGCCCCTAGTGTTAGTCTCGAGTTCGGCCCAGGCTTGGATCAGGGCGCGTTGGCGTTCAGTGAGTTGCCTGGAAATGAGGATAGATTGAAGATGTAGACTTAAAAAGAAGGTTTAAATGACTTACTTAGGAACTTGAATCTTAATATGAATGTACTGATCACCAGAGCCGGCTTGATCCAAACGCTTGATACCTTTGCCGCGGAGCATGTAATCAGTATGAGAACTGGTACCCGGCTGAACCTTGATAATGTTGTCTTCGTAGATACCGGGGACGTTGACAGTGCCACCGAGAATAGCTTGAGCAACACTGATGGTGACATCGGTGTGGACGTTGAAGCCTTCGCGCTTGTGGATCAGGGAATCGGCGACGTTTAAAAGGAGGTAGAGGGTATTCTAAAAGAATTCTGATTAAGTTTCATCAAGTTAATGGAAATAAAAAGCAACGAACCCGTCCAACATTCAACCGAAGCCTCTGACCATGCGAAACACCAGCCGGGATGTTGACACTCGAAGTACGTCGCTGCACATTGGTACCATGGCCTTCACAATCGTGGCACGGATTCTTATTAAAGCTGCCACTACCACGGCACCGGACGCAAGTCGATTGGAAGAAGAAGCCGCCGCGGTTGCTGGAGACGACACCGGTACCATTGCAGTAGGGGCAAGAAACCTTCTTGTAGCCGAGTTCTACACCGCTGCCGCTACACTTAAAGCAGTTTTCAATCGAGTTGTATGTGACGTTCTTAACAGCACCACGAGTCGCCTCCTCAAATGAGAGGTTGACAGCGACTTCTTCAGCCGCACCAAAGCCATCGGCGGTTTCAGCAAAGCCGCTGAAGGGGTCCATCTTTATATTACCGAACATGGACCGGAAGATGTCCTCAGCGGAACGGGATGATTGGTACTGCCATCCGCCGAAGTTGCGTTCAGTCTGGCCGCCTTGATCATAGGAAGCTCGCTTATCTTTGTCGCTGAGGGTCTGAAAACGGAACATTTATATATAAAATTATCAAAATAAAAGTAAAAAACCAAACCTCATAAGCCTCGCTGAGTTCTTGGAACTTTTCTGATGACCCGGGCTCCTTGTTAACGTCTGGGTGATACTTTTTTGCGAGCTGAAACACGTTTTAAGGTTAAAGTCAATGATGTAATATAACAAACCAACCTGATAATACGCTTTCTTGATGTCGCTGTCTTTAGCATCCTTGTTGACACCCAAAATCTTGTAGTAATCCTTGGCGCTGGTTGGGGTTGAAAAATGCAGGTAGCGACGTCCTTAAAAGTGAAGTTTAATTAGTGATAATGATAAAAAGAAAGAAAAAACGAACCTTGCACATCATTAGTGGCTGGAGCGGCTACGACATTGCGCATCCGTTGAGAAGCTCGATGCGAACCGTTTCTACCCGCGGGCAAGTATGCCCCTCGGCTAAGCACGGCAGTTCGAAGGATATTCATCGAAGCCCTGTAGCGTTTGAAGCGGGCAGAAGCTAATCAGATGAGCGTCGCAACGATTAAGACAGTCGACGGATCGGCTGCTTTCGGGAATGTTCAGCCCGAGTCGTACGGAACACAACGCCAAGGTCAGAGTGAGCAGAGTACATTTTTGCTTGCTCGAGCTCGAGCGAGACTTGATTTCGACATTCGAATCTTTCTCGCTCATTATCAGTTTTTTTTATTTACTTTTCCATTACAATTCACCAAAATGCCATTCAGTTTGACCCAGGCACCGATTAGCAGCAATCTTACGACTTTTTGGATATAAAATCGAGAAAAAAGTTAGCAGGAAAAGTTTAGTCATCACTTTTTCGAGAAACTCCAAAAATCTTCAAAATTTATCTTGAAAATCCATATTTCGCAGTTTATTCATAATGCACATCAGTTAACGAACATAAGTGATCAATATAATAAGTTAATTCACATAAAATATATATAATTTCGGGCAGATTCTGATCAGGTTGAAAGACATTGTCATGGCTTATGCCCAGATACCATCGTCGTCCCCGTTGTCTTCCTGAAACCACATTCCACCTTCATAAAGTCCATTTGTGTCATTGTGGTACTTACCGGCTGTTGCGGTCCATAATTATTAGTAAAATCGACCCGTCGGAGCGCAGTGTCGAAAGCATTTTGAGCTGAATTCAGCCACATTTGATTTGAAGCAGTTATCGGCCCGCCCGCTTTGACCTGGGCTATCGGAGCACTTTGTGGCAGGATCATCGCTTCTAATTGGGAATTCTGAAGTTGCGATACATGCGGAATGCCTGGCATTTGCAATATTTCTGAATCTACTGAAAGCAGTTTATGTCGAAGTTGTTCTTTCTGTCGGGTTAGGAGGGATATTTGGTCAGCAAATTGGTCTGGAGACATTTGGAGCATCTTTATTGTAGCTTCTTTCTCGCGGATTTGGGCTGTGAGAGATTCTTTTCTGTAAGTTAAGAGTTATTTTGAACATTTTTGATGGGGGTAGCGTACTTAATAGCGTTGATTTGACGTTGATATTGAACGCGTTCGTCATTCATAGCATTTTGGATCTCGTTTTTAAAATCCTTGTTAGCCATGACATTGTTCATGGCAAGAACGCGCTCACGGCCGCCTTCTTTAAGCATTTCAGTTAATTGCCCAGACAAGTTCAGAATCAGTACTTTTTGCTCGGCGATTTGGTTGTCTCGCTCGGCCGTGATGCCAACTGATTCGCGAAGGGCTTCTTCGAGTTCTTCGACCCTAAAACTTCCTTTATCAGTTTCATGAAATGTAAAGTTCAGCCATACCTCCGCTTCAAATTGGTATAATCACTATTCTTATAACCAATATCATTCCTATCCCTCTCCAGCGTCCCATAATTACCATCCTTATTCCCATCAGTTTCATTAATCTTCGCCAAAAGTGTATGCTTCTCCTTTTCCATGACCTGCATAATCCGTAACAGCCTTTCAACTTCCTTCTGCGTTTCTTCCAGGTCCTTTTGATAGTCGCTTTTCTCACGATATGCCGGAACACCACCTTGTTTCATCTGGTTATCTAATTGTGATATCTTTTCATTCTGTGATGCGAGTAGTACTTCACGATCTGCTAACTCCTGCTGCAAATTTTCAATAGTCTGAAGGTGTTTTCTGTTTTCCTCTTGAAATGTTGACAGCTGAAAATAAGGTATGGCTTTCTTCTATAATCGGATTAAAATTGTTGTCATACTTGTTGAAGCTTATCCATTTCCGCGCTATTTCGAATGACGTCGACACTTTCTTGCAGTTTTCGTTTATCCTGTTCCGCGTTTTCAAGTTGTTGCCGTAGATCTGCTTCCAGTCGGACAGATGGTTGTTGGAGTTGGTATTGTTTGAGCCGATCGACTTCGGCTTCCTTTTCGCGGAGTAGGGTTTCTAATTGGTCGAGGCGGTGGGTCAGTTGGGCGGTTCTGTGTTCGCCTTCCTGTAAGCAAGTTTTATAAAGGCGTCATAGAATATTAGTCCTTACCTGGATAGCATGGCTCGAATCGGTATACTGATTCCGCATCGATTCAACTTGCTGTTCCAACTTTTTAATACTTTTCTCTCGCGCATCGATTTGTTGATTCCGCGCTTCTAACTTCTGTCTCAACACCGTCAAGTCATCTTGCAACAGTGTCTGTGTACCTTCATGGGCTGTGTTTTGTCTTGATAGAATATCAACCCGCTTCTCCAATTCAGCGTTCTGTTCTTCCGCACATTTAGCCCTAACTTCTGCAGCTGCGAGTTCACGCATTTTCTCGGATAACGTCATCTCAGATCGTTCCATCTTTGTCTTTAACGTTTGTAGCTCATGCGTAGTTACAGATTTTTCAGTGTAATTTCTCGGTTCGTGAATCTGTCTTCGTAGTCTACGCAATTCCTCTTCCATGTCTAACAATTCCGAGTCTGCAGACAGTAACTGACCAATGTCTTTCTCCCTTTTTTCGAGTTCTGATTGAATTAATTGAAGTTCAGCCTAAATTCTCAACTTAAAAAAACTGTAATTCCTTTAAAAAAACTGACTGATTGTTGACAGATTTTGTTCTGAAGCGAATTGAGACGAAGTGCCTCTTCTTTCCTTAGAGCTCGCTCCTTTTTTAATTCAGGACTCCAAAATGTCCGGATAGAATTCATCACGTAGTTTAGCTTCTGATTGAGTGCATTGAGTTCTCTTTGAACGTTGGCCGAATCTCGGTCTCGTGATTGTTGTGGATAATAGCTAGTTGTGGATGTTGGCACGTTGATGGTCAATGGATCTTGGCTGAAAGTAGACACATTTTGATAAAATTTATAGCTTTTAGGTACAAAGAACAAAGCTTACTAATTGTATGTTTGTTGTTGGTTTACGTGATGTTGATTCATAGCATTTTGTGGACTGTAGAACGTTGGCTGGGGTTGGGGAGGCGGGGCAGCTGATTTATAGGTTGCATCTAACGGCTCATATTGGTAGTATTCTGGATAATGAGTAGCCGGATAGCGGGATTGTTGTTCGAACTCCCTGAGGAATTGAGGGCCATCTAATGAGCGGTGTTTTCTGAAAAGTCAGTTTTAAAACAAATATCAAAGATATAAACACACCTCATTTGTTGCAACATTTCCTGCCGCTGCTTCTGATGTTGATGCAGATCGTTAGCCGCAGCATTCTGAGCCTGAGCATTGCTACTCGGCACCTGTTGGTACAAATGAGAATTCGCCGAGTTGTATTGCATCGTCTCGAACTACTGAGAACGATGTAGCATCTAAAAAGGAATGTTGTATGCTTCTTCTTTGTTGCGGAAACATTAAATGAAGTGGAATAACGCGCCCTACTTGACGCGCTACTTTTATATTCCGCTTTAAATCGATCAACAGGACAAAAAAGAAATACTTGAGCGCAAAACAAACCAGCTATCGACCAAGTGGCACGACTAGCCGAAATTGGCCCATACAAAAAATATTAGAATGCGACCCGGAAAAAGGCAATATTCACGAGTATGGATAACCAAAAACCATAGCATTCATTGGAAAAAAGGAAAAAGAACCAGGAATTGGGAATATATTTCAGGAAGAACGTGCCGTCTGTCCATATTTTTGGCATGGCAACAAAAAAGAATGCCAAACCGCATCAACGTTTGTGTTAGCAGTTCACTTTTTGAGCTTAACTTCTGTACGGATAACGACGAATGCAAAAAAGGATGCATGCAAAGCGGACATTGGCTCGGTGGCGGTTGTCTCCAGGGCTTCTAGCCAAAAACCCTCACAGTCTACGATGGTTGGTGCAATTAGTTTTCCAAAGGCGCCCTTGGCAGCAAGACTGCAGACTGGACACCCTCCGACCACAAGCTGGCTAGTAGCACTATTCCACTCGTAACACACTTCCAGTAGCGGCGCAGCATGCATGCCCTGTGGCCAACCGACTACGCGCTCCTTAGGTGACATTCGACCACAACGGGAGCTCTGCTCTTTGCATGTTTGCCGACGACTGACTGCATGCCCGGGCCTGCATCTCCTTACATCAGTTTCGCCGAAATATCCCTAGGCTCTCAGAGATATAGATTGGATTTGAAGTTTTTATTGTAATCAATATTCACTATACTACTATCAGTTTTAATAGATGCATACTATCAAAAATATACTGTAAAACAAATCTTATTTCATGTTTTTCTTATTTTTGAGTAACTGCAACTATATTTGTACAGTAATTGGATTTCTAATGTCCTATCTTAGTCATTGTTTTATGTCGAAAAAAGTATAAATCAGTTGTATTAATCTCAAAATCAAATTTATGTTTAAGCATTCAAAATATTTGCAAATAAAATGAATCACTTTTCTTTGTGAACTTTGGTTAAAGTCATAGTTTGCATGAATATATTTGTTTTAATGAAGTATGCAGTTGTATCGCAGCGAGTCAGTAAAAACTTATATACGCAAATGGAAATCTTTTCATAATATTTGCATAATGTATACTTATGACACCGAGCTTCAACTTCAGCTTTTTGACATTCCGGATTTCGAACCCCACGCATAGAAATGAATAAGTGAAATGCAATGGAATAATGTGCTAAAAAGGGCGAAGGTCGTCTATGTAAACAATTGTCTACTGTCAATGGGAGCACTTTTTTTAAAATTATCTGCTTTTGTGATAATCTGGTAATTTCCGGTTTTTGAAAGACAAGTGTACTTACACCTACGATTTGTATTTTCTTTCGACTTGTGAAAAAAGTCCAATAAAAATAATGTTACTCGTACTCGTTAAGAATAAACCTACAAAAGTCAATTATTATGTGGTCATAAAACTTAAAGATCACATTCTTACAAGAAAAAAACCGCATAAAAGAATCTCGAAATGAATACTGTGTGAATTTTAAGTTCACTAACTCAGAGGTTGCATTAGCAGTGAAGCCGCTTTCCAGATACATGAAGCATGCAAATTGTACTCCATGAATCAGTTATGTAAGGCGTTTTACTTAAGGTTGCCGGGCAGCTTTGTTCCGCCATGGTTGCATACAAATTCCACAAATCCAGCCCAGGGACAATTCATGCTAGCGGTCGACTTCTTGAATTTCCTCTACCTGAAAAAATTGCATTTCTTATTTGCAACTTTTGAATGGCCTTTCAAGGCGATGCTTGCAGCATTGTCAGCGACGGCTAGCTGCGTTTGAGTTTTCCTAAAACAATCATTTTGAAAGTGGAAGTGGAAAGAACTGGCAGATGGATACATTTTGGCATTGGTTCAGTATCCATTCAGTTCCTTATGCTTGGTAATAATAATGCTTCCGAAGTAACGTTATCTCAAGCATGAGATGGCGGAAGGCGTTTATTTTATTGCAGCTTTTATGTGTCTTGTCGAGCAACAGTGCAATTCAAGGAAAATTTTTCCAAGGGCTTTGAATATTTTCATTTTGATATTGGCCATTCAACTGTCTTGTTATTAATCAAATTAGCTTAAATTAAGTAATGTTTTCCCCTGCTCCTTAAAAGACCGCTTATGACCATCCATCTTGACGTCTGCGACCTTAGATTGCTTTTCTTTTTTTTACCAAAGTAGTACTTTTCTTGTTCTTAAAAAAGAGATGAATAGCGGTCTATTGACGCCAAATTGAGCGGCGGGTCTTTAGTTTTTTGTAAGCCAACACATCAGTCATGTCATGCTATTTTCGCCTGTCCGTGAAGGCATTTACCGATAAACTATCGGCCCATTTCGAGTATGGAGAGTTTCTGTGATTTATTTGTTATCCGGTGCCCACATTGAAGAATGGCGCCTTTCATCGGTTTGATGCCGACCCATTATTTCCGTTGAACCTCCCCCATGTTTTGGCGTGATCACAAGCCATTGGTAAACGTGCAACATACACTCTCACGAGAACTGTTTTATGAGTTTCGTTTTTTACGGCGTGAGAAAAGAAAGCCCTAGTAACTGCCACTTTGTCTGAACCATTTTTGAAACGCCAAAATGTTGGCTGAAATTTCAACCGTAGTAGTTGCAATAGTGATCAAACTAAGTGCTGAAGCTCGTTTAGTTTTTTTCGGTCAAGCCAAAGCTAATTTTACAAATTTTGTACTTAATTTATTAATTTTTTTGTCTGGACAGTTTAATACCCTTTCTGTAAACAACATGACTTCTAAACCAAATTACAGTTACCAGTTTGTTTTTAAAGAAAGATTAAACGTTTCAATGAACTGTTAAAAGACTGTCATCTGGAAATTTACACCCGGATGCAAAACTATTTTTGTTTCCATCAATTTGATAAGAAAAATCGAACAAACACATAATTTAATTTTTATCTTCTGTTGGGGTGCGGCGTTATAGTACAAACTCCGCTGTGAGAAAGCATAAGATTGTTGCCCAAACATTTGGTAGCCTAAAATTAGAACATCTTTTTTTGAAAAAGTCTCATCATACTTTTAAATTTTCGCTCTTTCTCCTTTAAACAATGAAAAGAGCGCTGACTGATGTTAACGTGATGACGTTTATCTTCCCTTTTACACTTTCTTCTTTGATTGTCCGCCGCCAAGAAGTTGACCCGTTTAGAATTCATAAATGTTTAAGACCGCAACAACGACCCTGCTTGAGGATGCCGTTTGAGTCTGAAGCGTTTCGCTTCTGCCTTCAAGGGTTTGTTATGCACACGGTGGACATTCTCTAGCCTCACCAACCAAACTTTATGACTATCACGACACAATCCGGCCAGTTACAACCGCGTCAACAGGAATCGTTTCCGACACCATCGCTTTTTGTATGGTTCTAGACGTTTTTTCAATCTTTTCCGTTGCAAATTCAACAGACACTTATATTTTAGTCTTTCTTCGCCGAATATGGGTAAGGGGGATGCATTGTTTTGTGGGGTTCAGAGTATTGCTTGAAACCATTGTATAAGATTACACTTTTTGTTCTTGTCCAGTAGATTTTGTTTGTTACTTACATTGTCGTGGTTTCCATTTTTGTCCATTTCAACAATGCTAAATCAAACAATGCCGAATCCCTAATTGCAATTACGGTTGTGATGTTGCTCCGGTTTTTCTTATGTTTAGCCGAGGGGCCAATCTATGCTCATTTACGTTGAAATTTGAGAAAGCTCCTACCACATTCACGGATGACGATTGAGAAGCGAAGGTTTTTCCGTCTTCCGCTTAATGTTTTTGCACATACGTGGAAAGGAACGGCAAATAAGGGTACTTGCTTGCTCCACTCAATTCACCCCTTCAAAAATCTGAACTATCACTTACTACAGAATTTATGTAATACGGAAACGTATTTGTTCTGTAGTAGATCCTGTCTGCTGTCGTGTCGTGCTTGCTTTTCAGACGTGTTAAAATGCAACTACCGCCTCGGCTCCGCTGCTGAATGTGTGGTGATTCCGTTAAAATAAATGGGCTCCGCTATGTGTTTATTTTAATTCGTAAACTACACTCTTATCTAACCACCTGTAAAAAAGCTTGACTAATGTAAATTCCCGCTTTCTTTAGATGAGAAAGAGAACATACTTGTTTTTATTCTAAAACCTGGGAACTTCGGTTTCCTTAAACATGAATTGAATTTATGTATGGTAAACATATTTCTTTATTAGCTGTCTGTAACAGACGACTCTATAGAAACAGGTGAAAGTTGTTCCAAACCTGAATAAGTTGACGCCTACGTGGCAGCTTTATTTGAATAATGTCACTAGATTATTTATCCGAGGCTCATAGTTTTGTCGAAAATGCTAAAAGTAGAGCAATACAGTTATCGTAAATCAAAGTTTATTAAGCATTTCCAGTAACAACGCCTAAATTCATTGTAGCAAGCCTAAATTTATACATTTTCCAACTATATTCCATCATTTGTATTTACGAATCAAAAACCCGCAGTTCAAGTTTAAATATATTATGATTAGTGTCGCAATTAACGACAGCTGTATTATAACACAAGTACAATTATCATAAAACTACAAATAATAACAGTGATAAATTTATGGGCCGGTCAATGTTTTACCGGTGAACATGTTTCGGTAATCTATTCACACCCCAAGCAAGCTCGTTTCCCAGAACTTCATTCAACTTTGTTTGTGGACTATATTGGCTTATTGCATACCCTATGATCTTTCGTGAATACTCAAAAAGTGTTTCTGTGTGTATAGCCATGTTGGGTTGTTTTCTCGCGCCCGTTCAGCTTTCTTATTACCATATTAGAACGCTGCCACTTGAATGGGCAATAGTAAGCATCGTGATGATGAACACCTAATAACCTCCTGAAGTGCCTCAGGCAACTTATTCGACTATTAATTTCTCGAAACGCCTACCAAGCAGTTTTCGTGGGCTGACGCGCGCTATCACGACCGACCAAAAAACGGTTTTCAAAAAACAGAACTTGGAATTCGGCCATAACTTAGGGCTCTTTTTGTCATTGTTATTACTTTCCCATGAATTCCATTCCATAATTGCCTGCGTTTTGTTAGTTATTTTGGCATAAACAAATACCTATGTTCATGTATAGCCCGGCTTAAGTTTTTTTAAGCCACCTGTTACACAACAATGTTCGAGACACTTTGAGCCACGAGGAAATAGACGACCCTGAAAGGCCTAAATGTTTATGTAATGTTACCATCCCTCAGCTCTTGAGGTCCCACCAAAACGTTAGGAAGTAGGTGGTGATGCTTTCGAACTTCTTCGCGTTTTCTTTTTGAAGCGTGTGGTGTCGGTCTACTATTTCAACCCCGGGCCCGCGTTATCTGTCCATTGGCAAGCTTATGCATAAGCGTCTGTTTTGTAAACTACACACTTCAAAACTTTTTCCATGTGTGGCGTGCCGGTCCAACAGATTGTAATGAATTTTGCATATATGTAAAGTTATTTACAGAGCAGTGAAAAAGTGTTTCATTCAACATCGGATTCACGTTGCTAAGCATTGAAATTTGACATCATACTGGTATGCTGACGAGACCGATCTCTACCGTCTCCCTTCCGACTTCAATGTAAATTAAACCGCCGACAGTGTCTGTTTGTGTGCAACTGTTGTTGCACACTGTTGGTAATGCAGGACTATGAAGACTATGATGGCGGATTGTCTGGCCGAGGCGAATTGGTTCCGACCCCCTACTACCCCACAACGACCACCGAAGAACAGCCTACTCCGCGGTATGTTTAAGCTTAAAATAAGTGAACGGCACCCTATTATGTGATTCGCCGGGTCTGAGTGTTCTTAAAACCCACCCGCTGCTTCCCAACTCCAAGTTTAGATAATAGAATAAAACAAGAGGAGTCTTTAAAAAGGTATTTTGATTGAGGGTCTACTAAATTCCACTTTCGAAAGTTCAATGTACGTGCTTTGATCACACGGCTGGGATATATTAGTCGTTGTTACCCAGTCACAACACACAAAAAAGGGGTTCCAAGGGAATTGATACTGGTAAAAAAGTTGGGCAGTGAGTCAATTTATGGCATATCAGCGGGGGCTTGGGAATCTTTAGGTCGTAACTTTCACTATATATTGCTGGTTGATGTTTGGGTCTTTAGAGAAGACTTGGTTTCAAGTTTATGACTAAGATTTCAAAGTCGATAGTGCATTTGAGAAACTTTTGGTTTTCGGTTTACTTGGAAAAAGTTAGTTTTTCTAGTTAGAAACCAATAATAGAATTTGTATACCAAAACTTAAATTGTTGCGTGAGTTTTTTTGGCGCATGCTTTGTTTTTGTAGGACACAAAACTTGAAAGTACAAAATAGGTATACTGTGTATACTTAAGCCTCAAACAATGAATAGACACACGTTCTTTTACAATTGTACAGTTGCAAAACTGAAATTTAATTCAGCGACCACCCACTAATGGCATTGTTTTTCCTACATCTGCATCATGTGATAGTTTTTTGTATTAACACGCGGAAATTTATTTCCAAATTTTTGTTAAAACAATCTCCGTTTATAAAAACCAGCTGCAAGTCTGCTTACTCCGTATTCGCTTGCTCATGTAAGCTGTCCAAATAGCCGTGGGCATCCTTCTCTGATTTCTGGAGCATCCTGAGGTATTCGCGAGACATACAAATCTGACCAGTCATCCCCAGATAGACGGACACTTCTCGAATTGAGTTGCCCATCCATTTTGTAAGCGTGGCGCGCGAAAGCATTTGTGAGTGCTTCTCCATTTTTTGGCATAAATTCGAGTCCTTCGCCTTTCGCGTCTTCTTCGCTACCGTCGGTCGGAGCCTTTGCTTTTGCTCCGCCTTTCTTGAGCACTTCTTCAGATGTCACTACGTTCATTCCGTGCCAAGTAGCCGTTGCCATTTCCCTATTATTTATAACCTCTAACGATACGAGCCTCAACTGGTGACAAATCTACCTTGTTTTTATCCCTGTCGTTTCATTTTCGTGGATGATTCCTATGTTATGCTAGACCCTTCTTTGTATGTTGTTAATAATCCGCATTGCTTCACAGCCTAAAAGACGAAATAGGCCGTATGCCGACCATCGACGACTTTTGGCAGCGGTTTTTTAAGCGCTAATTCCGTTATTTTGCCTCTGGCACTTATCTAATTCACCAATATTTTGGTGTTATTCCCTGTCTACTGCTATTTGATACATTTTATCATTCATCCGACGCCACCCATCGGTTTAACATGCAGGGTCAACATGATCTGATAGAAGAAAATAGTACTGCTCATAATGATACCCGGTTTGTAATTTTACGTGTTAATTTACAATATTTGGATTCTAGTCACTTTTAAAATAACGGGAAAGACGTGGCTTGTTTATCTTTTTAAGTGTTATTCATTCATTTGTTTCATTAAGCTTTTCCACTGGCCATCTTTTGAAAATTGGGCAGTGCTTGAAGCTCGAAGCCCGAAGCGCACGTGTGTGTAGTTAAATTCCTAGAGCGAGTTAGCCGAAAGCTTGCTGCAACGAGAAAAAAGACACAATTTTCCAGCTCAGGCCCGGTTTCAATCAGGTCTATTTTGACTTGTTTGAATCTGCCTTCCCCTCTCGCACGTACTATCCATGTAATTAAATAGTTTAGTTTCACGTCCACTTTGCTCATCCTCAGATGCACTGCAACTTGCATCATTTTTCGGGAATTACATTAAGTGCAAGATTTTCTTATACCCTTTTTGTGTTATACGATGAGAACCGGCACATACGCATAGTTGACACGAATAACTTCCGCTTTTTTGATGAAAGCAGCCTTTTTGCACCACTCAAAGTTATTCTAACACGGATTCCATCAGCCGACCGACGCGGAAGATACGAAAAGTCTCCTACATTCACTTACACCGGGTCCTTGTCTCACGATGTAGATCCTAAGCGGCCTTTTTTTCAATATTCCAAGTTTTGCATTTGCAAACAACCTTTATAGACAGATATCATGAACATGCCACCTCCATCATGCTATCATTACATACATGATCAATGTGATGTTTTCTTATACGTTGGCGGAATTGCCAAATGAAACAGTTAGGGCTAGATTTTTGGCCATTATGTGGTTGTAGTACAAAGATTGAAGTTTCGTCCACGGCAACGGCCACGGCGATGCGTTAACAACAATTTGGTTCATTTTTCACTGATGCAAATTGATTCGGCTTCGTAAAGCATTTTGTTGTGCAACATCACTGAATAATTAGTTTCTCCTCAACATGATAGGAAAGCAGGGGTGTTAGCGTCTTTAAATGGGGAACGAATAGCTTGAAGGCGTCGACATATAACCCAGTCGCGTAAGGGCGATCCGTTAAGCGGCGGTGTCTTTTTGTGTAAGTCGCGTTTGCGTTTCCGGCAATTTATGAATAGGGGAGAGTGTAAATTGGATCCTACTTGACGAAGAAGTTTATACTTTTGTGTCTCTAAATACTCAAGTTGAATGCGCAAAGGACAAAAGAATACAAAAATGCCGACACCGAATGCAATTTGTCAACTTTCAATAACATTCATTAATTTCTCCAGTTACAATTTCACCCCGGTAGACGTCTGCCTTGTTTTCCACACAATGATATATAGGTCTCCAGGTCAAGCTCTAAATTCTTAAGCTTTTTGCAGTCAGTAGAAGCCGCTATGGCCAGAGGGGGAATAGAATGCTTCGAAGCGCAGGGATGCATTGGAGGTGATGAATAGTGACATCCGTTGAACTTCTGCAGGCTATGTCTTATTCGATTCGTGGCACAACTGCATTTTCACGGATGACTTCAAAAATATACGTTGCTTCACAGCTGTCTGAACCAAGTTTTCATGACGAAAGGAAACAACACCTAACAATAGACTTGTTTTCAAGTTTTTGCAAGACCGGTTAACATAATTAATGAAAGATACTTGGCACCTATCGGCATCCTGAATGGTACGATTATCAAAGCAATCTGTCAATTTTAATTTCAACTTTACAAAACAATAGATTTAGCTCATTGATTGAAGCTGCAAAATGGAAGCAAAGATTGAAATAATTGTTTATCCAAAGGCCACTGCCGAATATGAACGACTTCATAAGTAGTCTTGAGAACGGCGTTTGCGTGCTCTTTAGGTATATTCATGTTTATCGGCATTTATCATGCTAAAGCTGCGAAGCAAATGCTTGACCATCATTGCAAGTTGATAGAGAAAGCAAAAAAGTAGTTCCTGGGAATGCCGGTAATGAAGCGTAATAAACCGTCAAAAGTGCGAAAAAGCGTCGACGCATCTTGCATGTTTTATGGGAGTTGCAAGTGTGTTAAAGATCAATGGGTCAACTCAACTTAAAATAGTTACTCAACTGTTAAAATATTAATAGGGATGCAAGTACTTTGTTCCAAGAAGAGTTTTATATGTAATTGATTGTTGAAGGAAGTATTTTCACTTTCAGGTCACCGGATCAAGTACGGGATGACTTAATAGTAGTCACAGTATGGTCGATAATGTTGACTTATGCTTTGATATCTAATATTTTAATAGTATACGGGATTCTTAAAAGTAAACCGATGAGAAGTTCTACCAGGTATGTATTTTCTGCGTCGCAGCATCTTAAAAACGATAAATTTCAGTTACTGGTTCATTATATCCCTAGCAGTATGCGATTTAGTAATGATCATCATCAGTTTTATTCATCTAGTGCCTGCCACCGCATTTCACAGTGCTTTTGTAAAACACCATTCGACTCGCAACATTATTATGATTTTTATTTATGACTTTTTCTGGTATACCGGTGTCCTGCAACTGGGGTTGATGGCCGGAAATAGGTAATTATTTCCATTTTACGCTTAAAATAAAAATCTAAAAAACGATGTTTTAGATTTGTCAGCATCGTGTACCCTATGGAGTACAAATGGATGTTTTCTCCGCAGCGGTCTATTTATATCCTAATTGTCATGTATTTTTTGGGTTTTTTGTCATCTTTACCAACCCTTTTTGAATGCTGTCACACTTTATGGCTATCAACTATGTATATTACAGTATACGCTAACTCGGGGACATGGTCAGTTCATACAAGTTTCATAATATCAAGTTGTGACTAACATTTTGGCCATTTTAGGTATAAATACGTCGACATGGGAGTAAATTCCTTATCCCTCGTTGTGATGGTGTTTTCATACGCAGTAATCATCTATAAAGTCCGTGAAAGTGGGAAAGCTATGGCTAAATATCAGCTCACAATACGGACGCGGGTAGGTAACCAAAAAGTATGTGTTTTGTTCTTCTTTTGCTTTCTTTGCAATGCTAATATAACTAAGGGTGAAAGTCTTAACACTAGACATCGTCAAACCGTATCCAAAAAAATTCAAAAAGGTGAAATGCAATGCATTTTTGCATAAAAATTGTGTGAGCGCCGCTTTGACGCATTGATGTGCAGTTTTTTCTCTGTTCAAAATTCTGTAATAAGTGCATGACGTTGTGAATGCTATGATACTAGCTAAATAGTTTTTGTTGTACTAATATGTAAATTATTCTGCTAATGAGTGGAGTGAGCGCTTGAAACTTGCACGTTTACAGTCGTCGCTTTTTTGTCGTTCTTGGAATTGGATTGGATTGAAGTTTTTGAACGCATGCAACCGTATGTATTCCGTGTCATGCAATGATGATTTTTCAGTTACTTTTTCAACAACAAGCTCAGCAAATGAATGGATCCGATGGATGTTCACGAGTTTCATCACTTAGACCGCCAAGATCACAAGTATCAAAGAAGGAAATGCGGTTATTTATTCAAGTGAGTTTTTTGACTTATCTTTTGACGTTGCGTTTCAATGATAAGTTTCAGTTTTTTGTCGTTTCACTTGTATTTCTACTAACCTGGACAACATGGCAATGGCTGCCCACAATTTACGCTTCCAAATGGGCATATTTTGTTATGACTTCCTTATTCTTCATTAATAACTCGGTCAATCCTACGGTGTATCTGCTATTTAACACGCAATTACGCCGTGAATTGCACTATTTACTATGTCGTAGTCATGCGATTGCTGCAGCGCAACACCGCAGAAAGCGTACACTTCTTAATCGACACGCTACCGACACGAAGTACGGTGAAGCCACTGAACTGCAGAACGGTGTCGGTGCAAGTTCAACTGCAAGCAATGCCAATGATGTGTCGCAAAGTTCCAATTCGAGTTCGAACGAGTTTGCCTTTTTCAATGGAACCCGACGGTCCTTGATCACCAATGACACCGCCACTTCCAAAAAGCCAAAAAAAGGTGTGAAAGCTCAGGTGACAATGCATGATGGAATAAGTTTAACGACAACACATACTGATGACCACCACGCCCAATGCACTACTACGGCGACTACATTAACCTGTAATAATGGGGGCAGCGGTGACTTTAGTGTCCTGTAACATACATTAATCTTTGCCCTTCTATGATTGATCAAGCCTTGAATAACTGCATTTCAACAAATAGGATATTAACTGTGTTTATCTATGGCCTTTAATAATACCACCAAATGAAAGTGCTTTCTATTACAATTCACAGATATGAAATAAACTTGTATTCCTTTACATGGCTTCGCACGGAAATGAAAGTGTTGTTTCATTAATTTTTAATTATTGTTAACAACATTTTGCGACTTATTTAATCACGTAGTTAACGATAGTTCCTGGTAGACTAAAACGAATGTAAATACACCTGTTGCAGTGGATTTCGTTGAATTATTTAGCTTCTCAATTTGTGTTTTATGGGTTTTTCATGGTGTCTATTTAAAGACAGATGTTTTTATGTCTCACTTGTAAAAGTTCAAAGTAAATTCAATGTATTTTTTTTATCGTCGACAACATGCAAATTAAATTGCGGTTCTTGGCAATAATAATATTGCGACGATCATACTGAGACGAAGTAAAACAAGTAAGTAAAGCTACACGCACAGACCTTTTTTCATAATAACAAGAAACCGACGGAATAGACAAAGGCAGACAAAACGCAATGATTCAGGACAAAAACATGCACTATAGAGTTGAATGGAAATACGTTAATCGATGGCAAGGTTGGCAGCGAGACAGATAAAGCATGCACGGATAACTTTTTGTCCAAAGATTATGGCCATAACACCATATTAGTCACTTCGCTTTCAGCACCCTAGCCCTTCCCAAAAATTGTAAAATGACCGTTGTTGTCGACGGAGCTGTCGACAGAGGGCTCGTTTGAACTCTCGGTTGAACACGGTGTAGATTACTGGGTTGATGCCAGAATTGCCTGGAAGGAAAATTATTAGGATATAAAAACTATGACTAATAGAAACACCAGCAAGAAACATTTCCTGCACTTTTAGGTGCCAATCCTTAACTATTATGTCTCAAAAATTAACTTACAGTATCCTAGCCAGAAGAAGAACTTGAATACGACCTCAGGGGCCTCATAACTGAATGCACCAAGGACATAAAGAACCTGAAACAAAAGCATCACTAAATGGTAGACATTGACGTTCCAAATTGACTATTAAGATTCGTTTGGTTTCACTTAAAAACGGATGACGCACATAAGAGATAAATAAATAAAGAACTCACAAAAAAGGGTAACCAGCTTGCAATAAACGCCGTCAAAATAAGACCCAATAACAAAGTTGCTTGCCGTTCCTTCGCCTTGAGAAGCCGCCGACGCTTATCTGTTGTTTTCTTGTTTTCACCGCTTTCGTTTATTTGTTCAAGTGAAGTTGTCCATTTTGTACGTTTAGTGTAAAAAGTATTAAACTGCAAAAACTACAATCAACACTATTAAAATTTTAAGTTCAGCGTACCTCAAATAATTTTTTATGAAACGTTGTCCGTTTTGATTTAGTCGGTTTAATATCACTCGGTGGCATCATTTCACTGATATTGTTGTTATTACCTTTCCCCGGCGCCGGGACATAACACTCATCTCCCGTAGTGGTGGTACTGCTGCCGTTCTGCGACTGACAGCCCATGTCGCAGTCGGGAACACCCACATCCTCTGCTGGGGCAACTTTTTTCAACTAAAAATGATGGACTTTTATCTCTGTGCGGTGAACTATGAAACCGAGCATGGTTTTATTAAATTTGCGCGCGATACTTACGTTATTGGACGTCTCTTTCTGGACTATTAGGGCTGTTTCAATAAGTGGCATCTGGGCAGCGCTATATCCTGCAATTTTATATCATTGATTTGTCTGATCAATTTTAACTTGTAAACAATTAAAACTGACCAGAAACTTTCTCTTTTCCATTATCTGCAAATCTTGCAGCTGCATTTACCCGGGATGCTGCAGCTAATTGGCATAATGTCTTATCAGTTCGTTCGGTTTCCTTCAGACGCTGCCGGCTATGATGTTTTGTAATTGCATAAATTCGCCAATAAACCAGCATCAAGATGATCACAGGAATATAAAATGAGCCCAATGAAGAGTACAGAACATAGCCAAGTTCATTGCTGACAGAGCAGATGCCAGGTTTACGTGGTTGGCGCCAACCCAAAATTGGCGGCATGCAAATGAGGAGTGACACTGTCCATGCAACGCCTGCATAAAAAACAGCATTATGTACTTGTTTGGATAAAGTTCAAGTTCAAGTTTGTTTTGCACTTTGACTATTGTCATTGTTATCCCTCTTAAATTTAAATTCAAGATGCTATCCAGGCACGAGACATAATTGATCACACTATAAACACAAGTTTTTCCAAAAAGTCTCATAGCGTGAAAGTGCCCCTTTAATTTTACGACTTGATAATAACAAGTGCCTTCTGAAACCAAACATCAGGCGTCATACTAATACATAAACTATTCAGAAAATACGGAAGGGTTTACAGAGACTTTATATAAAATAAACGAATCTGACGTCCTGACGTAATGTAAACCTTCTTAAACCTTTTGTATATGCCTTAAGATTGCAATTTATGTGTTTCAAAGTTTGAAACATACCAATCATGATGGACATTCGTGTGGGCGTCCTTCTGCTCGGATATGTCAATGGCTGGGTCACTGACCAATACCTGTCTAATGAAATGATGCAGATGTGTAAAATGGACGCAGTTACGAACAGGACATCGAGTGCTAGCCACAACTCGCATAGAATGTCTCCTGTAATTGAATAAAAGTTTCATTCATGTTAAATTCATATGTTCCATGAATAAACATCGGAAACAGACGGGAAAATCTAATTTAAGAAAGTTTTTCTGGTGTGTGTTGGTACTGGTATCAGTGAGAGGTGTTGTTTATTCCTCACCTAGTATCCATACTCCGTAGATTTCGTACGTCATTGTTAGGGGCATTACAAGAAGGCCGACAAGCAAATCAGCTATCGCCAGTGATACAATTAACCAGTTTTGTCTTTGACTTCGTAGCTTGTGATCATTATTGACTGTTAGGACTACTAGCAGGTTACCTAATACAATTACCTGAAAAAAGTTGATTTTTTTCAGTGCAATGCATTGTGGCAGTTATGTTTTATGGCTCTATGTAATTTTTATGGAGTTAACCAATGATTAACCTTAGTTACGGTAATGGATTTGATGTTCGTAAAATTGAAAATGCAAAATCAAAAAAATTACTTACCAGCATAACAATAAGCATGAAAGCTACAGTAACAAAGGCAGTACCCAGAGACAAACAAGATGGCCATGGCGAATTGTTAGGACAGGAGAAGTTGAGGGGTGCGGCAGTCTGCAGGATCTGCGTTGACTTCAGGTCATCCATTAGGGGTAAACCAGTGAATGAAACGGATTACACAATGCAAAGGTGCAAGGCAACCAAAATAATCCGAGAAAATGTCTTCATCACAACTGCAAGATGCAAGCGACGCTCAATTCGACGGGTCCGTCTGCTTCTCACGATGATGGTGAGATGCTAACGACCATGGGGTAGCTGTGAAGACAGATTCTATAAATGAAAGGCTGTAACTACCAAATGTGAATGAACAGTATAGATAGCAGGGGTAATTAGAATTCAAAGACATCCAATGGTCACAATTTTAGACAACACGCAAACGGCATATGGAGCCCCGACTCCGAAAAAAGGCGGAAAAGAAGAAGGCTCCGTCGAGAACTCGCGAAAAAACAAAACCCGCCCTTTTACAGAACTTACAGTTCCCGAGGGCCATCAACTTTTTCTATAAGGAATTGGAAAGACGAGACGTAAATACTGATGTAATCATACGTAGCTATCATCTATTCCATCAAAATAATGCTGAGATTTCGGATCTTTGAAATTTTCACGTACATAGGTAAAATTTTATAATTCGACCAACAAAAAGGATCAAATAGCTCAATGAAGCTTTTCCAAGTATTAATTAAACCCAACCTGGCGCATTGAGTTTTAAACAAAAAGCCAAAAACAAATAAGGAAAAAAATTCGTCACATTTGATATGTATTTCCAAAAAATTCCAAGAAAACCCCAAATAAAACCTTTCCGCGTTTGAAACGAAACGACTAAATGCAACGTAATATGAAGCTGCAGCGCTTCCACAAAGAAAAAACATCTTTCCACGTCGGTACACAAATTTATCGTCTTAGCTTTCGTCTGTTTGTGTCCATGGTTTTTAAACGACAATCAAACAAGTGATAATTTACAAAGACAAAATGAAATGAAATGAACAACGGAACAAAAAAACCAAAGAGCGTGGGCAAATATTATGGTACTCGTGTTTTTCAAAGGGTTATTCGTTAAAATAATAGGGTCTAATAAGATGGTCAAAACGTTTCACGGAATCGTACTGTTGCATGGAATCATCTTACTGATAAAAATACGAGAATCAAAGAACGTAATTATTTTTAATTAAAAGTTGTATCAGGATGAGTGTCTCTTTTTTACTACAAAACAATACTAAAAGTAGTGCACTCTTTAGGAGCTTGCACGTGTGTGTTCGAAAATGAACAGAAGTTAGGGGTCTTTGTGCACTGGGCAGGGGTGGGGTATCAAAGGCTTTAATTTTGGCAATGTGGCAAATGTAACAATCCAGCATCAAGCGCGAAATGCGGTTTGACTACGCATGGTATCACGTGTTATTGTACGCATTCGGTATTAACGGGTTGGCGGTTACATAAACTTATTCAAATCATAACGTCGTTAGGTTAACGTGGTATCAATAAAATAAGAGTATGAGGTTATAAAAAATTAATTGGAACGTAATATTATTTCTGTGAAACACATTTTGACAGACTTCGTACTCGAAAAAAGGACAACGATGAGGAGCAACAGCTCAACATAACGTTCAGTAAGCACGCGTTCAACGTGAACAAGGGAAAGGCAGACCTGTAACTTGGGCTTAATTTCTTTTGGCATAGTTCTGACGTGGTCGTAAACTTCACTTTGTACGCAAATTGTAACTTGGCGTACGCATAAACACAATGATTCAAAAGGGCTGCGTGGGACGTCCACCTTTTTGTTTAAAAACGCAACCCTAAAATGAGTAAATAATCACAGGAGCAAAGTCCTTGGGGGTTGTGGTGAGATTCATCAGGATAAAAGGCTGAACAAACATTTTACAATGAACGTGATAACGTATTCACGAACAGCACTTGTCTCGGGTTTAAGCGGTTAAAGGTTTAACCGCATGCTGTGAACAAACAAGGAACGAATAGAAGTGACAAGACTTCAGGAGTATAAGCGGCACACGTATGTTTAAAGAAGCCCTTCCGGGAGCACCAATGATCGCTTACACGATGCATTACAACTAAAATGAAATTTGAGTAGGAAACTTGAGCCAAAGCAAGGCAAAAATATGTCCAGAGCAACTTATGCCAAAAAGAAATAACACAAGGAGCATAGAGCAAGACAAAAGTATCCTTTTTTCTATTAAGCCAAGTCTCCGGGACCGGCTGGCATGCATTAACGTTGTCTCGGCTAGACGGTACCTTAAAATTATTAACGAAGGGTGGTAAAGTAGGATATTTGCAAAAGCTTTTAGCCTCACCCGCGCAAAAAATAAGAATCCCGCCTTAAATTACAGTTTTTTTCAGACGCTGGCAATAAGCTTAGTCATTTTTTATTGGAAGTCCCACGATATACAAACAATGGGAGCTGTGTTTTAGTGGGAATGAGCTGTTAATGCGTTGATCAAATTTTGACACATTTGCAAAAACTGGGAATTGCACATTATCAACACCAAAAAAATAAACAATCATAAAAACATAAACAAAAAGCTAACAAAGCACGTATGACTAAAAGTCACCTAACACGGTGTAAACTACACATTTTCCGAACCTGTGATATATAATAATATTAAAGGCAAAAACCACTAAACACAAAAACTTTTTTTTTGTTCAATTCAGGCGTGGTTTCACACGGACCGGCCACACAAATGGCCCACTCAATTAGCAACAACTTTTGTCGACCTAACTATTCCCCACGCACCCCATTGAGCAATTGCGCTCAAAAAATCTCAATGTCGTTAGAAAAAGCAAAGACTGTAATTATAATGTGACTTTGGTAATGAGATTTTACAGATTTGATGGTTGTACAATAACGTTTTTGTGAAAATGCAAAAGCATAAAACCTTAGCATGGCTCAAATAAGTGAAAAAATGATTAGGTCGTCAAGACTAAAGCAAAAATGAAACGAAACGACATCGAGGATAGAAGGGCTTCAAACACGCGATGGCATCGATGACGACGACACCTGCAACATGGTCCGGAATTTTGGAAATTTGTTACTTCTGCCAAGTTTCATTTTTTAAAACGATGAATTTTTGCCCCCGCAAAACCAAAATGAAAAATCATAATTTTGTACCGGTGAAATGAACGCGGGCTTCCATGAAAAATGTGCCATCATTAATAACTACATGAAGCGCATCGAAGCGAAGCACAACCGAGCGCTTCCGTGTTTTGCCAATGTAACAAATAACTGGCTTACGCAACCGGCGGTAACTTTGTGGTGCCGTGTCTGGACGACATCTCCTTCAAAGGCACTCTTGATGGACGTTAGCGCTTCTCCCGAGATGTGATTACAACGTATCGGGGCTTCACTACTGGGAACGCAAATCGAAACTTCAAATTTTATTCAACTATGTGGATTACCATCGCACTTTGTTTCATCTGTCACTTTTGACGTACGACATACTTATAGATTCTAGTCCACACCACGCAAAATGCTATTGTTGTAAACTTAATCTAATTAAGGTGCAAATAATAGTTAAATAACAACAAATTTAAATGGTCAAAGTTAAATTGGTGGGCTACACGCACTACAAGATATACCTATGCATTAAATGTATTTTAATCATTCCAACCTAGTAATGACTGATAGTACATGTGCACCTACAATACCGTAGGGGTTTGTATCAAAAAACCAAAAATTAACGATACATAACTCAGCGCTTTGCACTGTATTACACATCATTGTCAAAAAGTACAAACCAAAGTATGTGTGGGAAGTCGAATTATCAATTTGACCGCGACGTACTAAAAATTTGATTCTACTAGTGCGTGTTAGCGTATATGTAACTTTAAGCATAACTAATTAAAATAATAATATATAAGTTTGAAATTGCGTGCACCCTCAGCATGCCCTGACTACAGGAACATCTTGTTGGCAAAGCTTTTTAAATTTATCAAGAACTAGATTTAAAAGCTTGAGCCTTTGACTCACAAGTACAACCAGCTTCTGAGTGCCCCAATTTTTGGCTTATGACAAATTGTCTCATTTTGGGGCTGCAATACTACTGAGCGACTCAGTCATAACCCTGCCCTGGAGCCACGGAAAAAGCATTCATTAGTCAATGCCATCAAGCTACCAAAATAATAGGGGCGATATGGGCGATGAAATAGCTCTAGACACGCGTGTCCACTCATTTTCTTGGGTTATTTGGCTGTTGGGAGCGCTGTGAGAGATTTTTTGAGTTATTTCTTCCAGTAACGCCAATGACTTCCGGATAAAACGTTGCACTCGTCATTACGGTAGGACGTCCTTAAAGGAATGATAAAAATTTCGTGGTAGTCAAAACTGTGGGATCTTCAGAAACGTGCAATACGGATGTGAATTTTTGATTTAACGAAATTTAGGTTCTCGGAACTGGCGGACAAAGGTTTCTTACTGGAGTTGATACTAATTTGTAGAATCCATCACATATTCAAACTTCTTTGTATAAGTTAACCCCAATAAACATTGATTTACAGTTGTACAGTCCACAAGAACAAATATCGCGACCATCAAAAGGATAACACAATCAACCTCCCCCTTTGGTGGCATAAAGGTCAGTCAATAGACGTAATAAGATTGCCAGCACACTGAATGTGTAACTTTTGGCATTCCAGCATGCGCAAAATCATGAGTCAAACCAATTAATTGCACACTGACGTCGTTGGAGGCTACTAAAAAAGACAGCCCGAATCAAATACGCAAAAGACGCGGCAATGAATAGGTTTAAGTAAATACAGCCAATTTTCAGACAAGTGGGATTCCGTTCGTTCCATTTGCAGAAGCCATTGTACCACATTGATGAAAGCCCCGGCATATCATTAAAATTGGGATTCAAAAACGGCTGGCGCAGCTGCGATAATATTATGCGGGTTAATTAAGCGCAATTTGTAGGAAAAATCAGGACAATAATTAGGGTTCTACTTGTTAAAAACGCGGAATGAAATGGATTCGAGATGGAGTGAGTCACCACTTATTACTGTACTTAGAGCTGGCATGGATTTAGTTCCGGAATGACTCCTACACGCGCAAAGTGTCTGCTCTCCTGAGAAGCTTTAAGACGTTTAGATTAAAATTCAAGCTTTTTAAAAGATAAAATTCGACGGGCAGGGTCAAAAGTCGTCGCCGACAGCCTTCTGTCAAATTCCACATTGAAGTGCATGGTTAAATATACCGAGAAACTGTTGTAACTCGGCGGATTCTGTCAATCACATGAACACTGTTATTGCATTTTCCAATGTGTCAAGACAGACAGTAGCAGTTAAAGTTGTCAACGGTAGCATCACGTCAACAGTACTAATCTAAGTGCGTCAGCATGACCAAAGTTAATTTTAGCACAATGAAACTAAGACTTCATTAAGCACCAACCAAGCACTGCTTTTAAGGCGGTAAAGATCGCCAAATTGTTGTACTGCGAAAACTAATTTGTGATGTGTTTTGGTAAAAGGATCAAGTGCAAGCCACCGCGGGTGTCGACAAATCTTGTTACATTTTAGATGAATATTGTAAGTGTAAAAAAACCGGACACATACTTAGGACAACAAAAAAATGGTTTTTAATCAGTTGCAAACAATTTCTCGACAAAGGTTGTTACCTGTTTTCTGTCTGAACCGCACCGCATGCGCACTCAATGCAAGATTTGCAAATAAAAGCATTAGGAAAGGCGTTAAACGGATAAACAGAAATGTTGAGATTCTTGGTTTAGTCAATGTGAAAGGATAAGTCTGCAAAATACAGATTGCATGCGCCCTTTTCTTATTGTATTAAGCGTATAAACAACTGGCGGATTACAGTTTAAAAATATCACAAGTCATTGTAATAAATAAGGTGTAAAAAGGTTGTAATATGGGATTGTATCATCATTAATCGTACGGAAAACAACTAAAGGTTCGTATAAAAGGTTGCTGTTGTGAGTTGGGCTACACGAGTAAATCATGGATTATGAATCTGGGTAAGTGTAGGGCGGATAAGACAAGGAATAAATAACAGTATCACGCACATAAAGGGAATAATGAACTGTCATGCGCAAAGTTAAATTACAAGACACGCAATCGTATGATTAGTTTTTCAAAACTTGGACAAAAAACACAACCCTTCGTGGGAAATTGAACTTAGAGAACGAAGAACAAATGGAAATCACTTTTCTAACAATGACAAATTCTATTTAAAAAACAGGTACGAAATGCAAATAAACAAAATACACGGTTCACAAATCCCTGACAAATACAGAGTTCGGTTAACTTACCTTTTAAAATGGCGAAAAGTTTCAAAAATCACAAAAAAAAGCATCCTCATTAATAGTTTACTGAATTTTTTACAAAAGTTTAGCATGCACTTCATGTGTTGTTTGCACCATACATCAGTAACGGATAAACAAAATACGGATGACATGGAGGATAATGGATGATACGAAATAAAGTGGTATGGAAAACAGGAGCAAAAAGAATACAATGATGTAAACATATATTTTTCTAAAATCAGACGCGGAATAGAAGAAAGAAAATCCGTAATAACAATAATCTAATGCTTTTTTTGTATTTAATAGATAGTACCCGGTAGTGGACGTCTAGTAACTATGAGAAGTATGGGCAGAGTGACATCAGATGATGGATCGTATCCATATCAAAGTGAGGGATGAAAAAAGAAGTGTAGAGAGCAAAAAGTGTGTCTGAGTTTGCAAAAAGAAACTTCTTGGAACAAATGAAACAATGTTGAAGAGTGGAAAACACAAATAGATGACAATGGGGGGTTGGGTTGGGTGGGAATTGATAATAGAAAGGAGGAAATAGGTTCAAGTGAGGTTAAATGAAGGTGTCATGGGGAGATATTTATGGTTGGGTGACATGAGGTACATGCACTTATAATATAATGAGGAATGGCAAGTGCAGTAGCAAAGGTCGATCACTTAGTTCCTCCCAAAATATGACTACGTAGGTAATGATTGAAAAAACCATAGGATAAGTGCTGTTTAACACTCACTACAAAACACAACTATTTACACGTGTTATCCAAACGCGCAACCAAAGTCAAGTTTTCTTGCCGGAACATAAAAAGCATTTTGTTGGCGCAAATAGCTATCCAGCATATCTCCTCAATGCTTAGAGAAGATAGCCTCCATTTCAAAGTCTAGCGAAAGTAAGCATCCTTTTTTGGGTGCCATCCCTGACATACCAGACCACTTCGACCTATGGAAGCCCAAGTTGACTTCAAGATTTGCGCGGTTGAGAAACACTTGACAACTGTAAAAAGCCCCGCCATTGACTACCCCCTAGAAGGAGTTGAAATTTTTTTAGTTATCAAACGCACGTTTAACATTCCAACACTGCCAGGACAATGTTGGAATGAAGAGAGCTCCTGAACAACTTGCGAGAACATAAGCTGAGCAGAGTAGTTTTTATCCATGAAGCACTAGTCAAAAAATAAAAGGATGTCATATGGTTCTTTGCGCAGACCGTCTCGACCGCCGGCGACAAAACCCTTCATTTAGGATTTGCTTCGAATACATTTTATAGCATCTTATGGCGTTTTTCGTAAGCACGGATTTTAAACACTTAAAATTTACGGTATTTAACATTTTTTACTGGACCAAATCGTTGCATCTCATCCTTATTACAAAAAGAGAACTTCTGACATTGTGGGGAGAACTTTGTCCTCCGGGGAAATTCGGAACGCATCAAATAGAAACAAAAAGAGGATAAAAAGCAGATGTTATCAAAAAATCACAAAGAGAAAAGAACAACGTGTCTAGGGAATGTCTAAAATAGAAATAGCAATTGCCAGACAGTTCGCATTATCTTTGCCAAGGTGTCAGCGTAAAAAGTGAAATCTCAGACAAGATAGACGAAAGACAAAAAGCTAACTGAATTAAAATCGAGTATCGTATGCATATACAAAACTGCACTAACGGGGTTTCAAAAGCGCACTTGAGGTAATAAGTAGATTCCGCAAATGCCTCAAAAATTTTGCAAAAACTATTTGTGAAAGGGCTGCATTATCACGCAACAGCGTGGAATATGACAAATGCATGATAAATATAGGTTCACCAAGCTTGGCAAGGGTCGTTAGTAAGTCAAGTATGTTTGAACAAGGAAGAAATCATATACTTCCGTGGGACATCTATGGATTCTACCAGCATTAAGCAAAGTATCTTCGTCCTTGTTAATGAAAAAGGAAGACGTAGTGACTATAAAACGTGGTGATGCAAAAAGTTTTGAACATTGTCAAAAAAGAACGCAAGAATAAATCTCTTACTGACAAGTTGTCATACATGAAAAACAAAAATTGTGCCGACAAGTCAATTTTTTGGTTTCGGACGATGCAAAGCCGCACTTCTGAAGTATTAGATGCCCTCTTGTTTTCGATTTCTGGACATCTAAGTCGAAAAACTGTTTCTCAAGATAATTTTCGCAACTGGTTTCTCGAGAATGCCAAAATGGTCTTAAGCCAGAAACACACGCCGGAGAAACGCTAAAGTTAGAAGCATTTGTCACTCGGCTTGCGTCACATTAGCTACGATTACTCGCACTTTTTGAAAAAACAACTGCTAAATGGGGGCCGATACTTTTTGGTTTTGATAGTTTATAGAACGATGCTTTAAAAATGAAAGGCAGTTTAAGCTCAAACAACTATTTTTCAAACGAAATTCGTTCAATGTTGATCCTCGAAGCCGCGCCATTGAAGTTCGTAAACTGGCAAGGCCGTCATTGTAAACGCCAAACGACGCTGTTTGTTTATGTATGAACAAGCAGCCTAAAGAGTGTCACTTCAACGACCCCCGTAATACGACGTGAACGGAAAGTTAGGGACATATTTTTCAAGCTTCTTGCAGAAATGAAGCCTTTCCTTTGGCTGGAGAACGGTGTGACTTGTCGTCAATGGTCAGACGAAAAAACGAATAAACTTATGCTTGATGGCTTAAACTTGATATGTCTCGTAACAACAGGCCAAAATACAGGATTGAGAAGGGAATAAATGAAGCATGCATATTGTAGAGTACAGTTGTGTTTGCAATTCATGTGAAAATGATTAGGAATGTCATTCATCTGGGTTTTGGTAAAAGTTAAAAAGATATAAAATATTGAAAGGACATAAAAAATAACACCGAAATAGGTTGATACTGCGAATTTAGTAGTTCCGTAAACCTCTTTTATGCGCTAACATAAATGCATCATATTACGTGCCAAATCACGATACTCATTTATCGCTTTTTCATGTCTTTTCTTTTGAAAAGAAATGTGCTTTGTAGTTTTTGAGTAAACATTTATTTCGTACCGCTTGTGTTGAAATCAAATTTGAAAATTTTATTTTTGATATTTTGAGGTTTGTCAGCAAATATGAAAACTTCGGTTGCCCTGTGGAATGCAAATTCAGACAATCCGGACAGGCGCAGGCGTCGAAAAGCGTATAAAAGGCGCCGTCAGATTCCGATTTCCTCACTCAACCCTCCCTGGTTCATTTCTCCCTTGCCGCCGGAGACAGTCAACGATATCTAAAAATCCTGTACCGGCGACAAGAAATTAACAAGGAAACCTACTGCGTCAAAGAGCCGACTACACCAACTTGAACCAACGCGACCTGGACATCTCCCGAGCCTGAAACCACGGCGACCCGCAGGTGACGACGATGACAACTTCTCCGCAAGTTTTACATTTTACTGTTAACCAAAAAAGTTTTTTTTTACATTTTCAGACCTTCTTCCGACCTCCCGGCAGCGGAACTCATTTCCGAGTCTACGATGTCGAACCGGTTGCGTTTCCGTCGCCATACTGCTTTGACATAAACTAATTTTTACTTAATTTAACGTTTATTTATGTAAATAAAGTTGTGTTGTTCAAATGGAGTTTTGAGATTTTCTGGTTTTGTTTTACAAGTAGATTCTGATTGTGTGATATTAAAGACATCGTTAATACTTGTTTAAACATATTCAACACTATTCAAACGTTTACTTGTTTTCAAAAAAAAAGTCAGTTCCTGACCGTTTTCCCACCGATTTTTATAATAATCTATTGCATTGTTGTGACTTTCGCGCTGTCTGGGACTTGTGTTTTCATAACAAACCTATGGTGATTCACAAACCTAAGCGTCCATCGACAGCGGATAGTCTCACTGTTTCAGTTTATTTTAATATTGTTCATTGGAACGGTCTATTTTATCAGATTCTGTACAATGATTACTCGCTGGATGCTCATTAAAGGGCTTATAGCATTTGAAATTGGTTTTTCCGCCGTTTATCTAACTGATAGTGTCATCGAAAACTATGGTGCTCGTGCTTTCACCAGCGATTATCCCGGTGCTGAAAACGTTAAAGGTATTTCTACGTTTTTGTATGGTTACCGCATCAGACAGCACTTCCTCAACAGTACCATGTCGATCTTCTCTGGACAATTGAACTCTTTCAGCTGTCCAAACACAAGCATCACTGTAAGTTTTAAATGCAACAACTGCTGATTTCAATGTTTTCTCTAGGACCAGGTACTTTGGAAGTTTAACAACAAAACATTCGACCATTCTTACCCTTACTATGGCAATCGTAGTTACGCGTATGCCAGTGTTTTTGTTCTTTCACCAGCAGAGGAAGGTGACTCTGGATTGTACCAGTGTTATGTCAACGACAAGTTACGTGGATCTGCAGTGATTAAAGTGATTATGAAATCGGTATGATAAGATATCTATAGTAACTTTTACAATGCGGTCTTTTAGAAAGTTCTTCTCGCCGTGTTTTTTGCCTATCTGGTGTTCCTGGCTATTGCTATTGGTTTAAACGTTTACTTTGGGAGACTGCTGTTTTGCTGCCCAAGAAAGAGATGCCGGTCGCATAGTTCTTCTAACTTGACTACTGAAAACGCCGTCGAAAACGTTTCTGATACCACCTGCCCGCAGCACATTCCGCTTTGTTCTATTGAAGAATCGCCATTGTAAACGCAACTGACAAATAACTTGTTTGTAATAGTATTTATTACTTTGCAATTTTCGAGTTTAAATCTGAATTTTATTACATTGATAAAATTTTTTAGACACATTAATAAACGTCTCATCCCTATAGGGAAAACTAAGAAATAAACTTTCGCGATCCGAAACTACTGAATGCCTTCTAACGCCGCTCCGGCTCCCCCATACGTTTCTCGAGAAACCGCCAAATCCGCAGTCGGTTTCCCGAAATCTCGACGTTAAGCCTGATAAACTCGAGAATTCTCGAACCTGCACATCCACTTCAACGCAGAAGGTTGTGTCTACGACTTCCATGCATTAAAACCGGCAGCGACGGAAGATTGCAGATGCACTTATAAGAAGCCAGATCGCATGGAAAACCGAATTGGCGTATCGGCAGACACGGGGAATTGCACGGTTTACATATCGTTTCACCAGCCTGTACGTTTTTTTCAACTTTAAATTTATTTTTTAACTTGATTACAGTCTAATGAATCGTTATTATTACCATTATTAGTGTCCAAAAGCGAACTAAAAAGATCAATGGAAAATGTCAAAGACAAGAAAATAGCTTATGACGTTTTCATGCCGCGGGTTTATCCATTCAGTCCGAAAAAAGAAGCTGATCGGGATGGAAAGAGCAAGTTGATTGCCAAGATTGCTATTGGGGCTGGATGGTAAGAAACTTGCTCTTTTATGAATTTTAACACAAAACGGTTTCAGCGCCGTTTTGATAATCGCAATCATTTGCGTGGTTTTGCTCTTGGGACACAAACAGATCCGCAAATGCTTCAAAAATTGCTTGTGTTGCAAAAAAAAACAACCACCACCTCCGACGCCTACGCCATCGGCAACGCCTATCTATGCTCCAGCGCCGGTCAGCACTGTCAAAACGGGGACAAGTGTCGGAACAGGGGGATAAAATGACACGATTTTGAATGAAAAATAAAGTAAACAATGTCTAGGTGTTTTAAAATTGAAAATCGACAACTTTCGAGAAAAAAGTATAAATTCGTGTCGAGACCATGGACGATGTCGAGCCAAATTTTGTTTATTTTGATAAGATACACGGACGCACGCACTGTTAATTGATATCATGTGCGTCTAATTGTGTGCACACCCCGGGCCATCAGTTGTTCAGTGCTCTCGTTTGGATTTCACCATGCAGATTTATGAAATCGGCTGGCTCTCTTCCAGCCAGCGCGAGATCGCTTTCATCCTTATCATCGCCAGTTTTCGTTTTTCTTCCATCATTTCCTTCTTATTTCCTTATCTATCACCTTCCCCTTTACAGCCATTCGATCCCACAATGTGGCATCAGAAGAACGGCGCCCTGTGCGCCAAGTTCCGGGACTCCGCCCAGCTCATCCCGCCGCGGTTGACTGAAACCCGTGAAGCGATGCACTTCACGAACGAGGTCGTCCCACGGACGGGGGTCGTCGTCGAAGCCAACCATGCCCGTGATTACGCCATTGCCATGACGGTCGTCGACTTCGAGAACCGCGAAACCGTCTACGTCTTGCCGCAGTGCTTCACCAAGCGCAAGAACCCGTCCTCCCGCTCCCAGATCCTCAAGGACGACAGCTACTACAACGTCCTGGACAATGTGAGCTTCGATGTCCCGACAGATGGCATCGTGGCGCAGCGGGTCTCGGCCGCGAACAAGATGCTGATAGTGGCCATGGATCGGAGCGTTTTCACCGTACGTTTTCAGTTTTTATATATCCATCTTTCGAAAAACCCCTTTTCAGGTCGAATGCATCTGTGTCCTCAAAGTCAAAGACGGTATCAAGTGCTACACGGAGATTCTCGGCGATGTCGAGGTCATCGATCCGAAATTGGTCGAACGCGTCGTCCTAGACAACGTCACGTTCAAGTGTCTCGTCGCCTTCGACTTCAAAAGCATGTACGACATTGATCTGAAGCATCCGTCGGCTCATCCGATCAAGTACTGGCTCCATCGGATTATTGAAGTCTGTCCGGAGTCGCTCGAGACCGCTTTTTACTCGGTTTGTTGGCATTTTTTGATGTTTTTATATATATTTTTCCTATTTACAGTCCTGGATGCCCAAGCGCTGCCTCCCCCTGCCCGCATCTGATGACGAGGAAGACTATTTGAACCAAGAGCCGGCGCGCGATATCCCGGTGAGTGTGTTTTTGACATTTTAGCCATTTTTAATGGTCAATTTGCAGAAAAAACAAGTCTACAACGCCTATCTCGTCTCCCTGACCGCCTTCTACGTCCTCGATCGTCCCTACTGGGAAGTCCATCTCGCCCTCGATGCCTACAATGGCGACATTCGTCAGGAGCAGCGACGTCTGACCATTGGGGACAAGATTGTCATCTGTGCGGCCTGGTCGGCACCGTTGCAGAAGTACATTGCCTATGACATCACCCAGCCGAGTTCCAGTGGCCGTATAAATGCTAAGTTTTTCAAGCGTGATGGCTATGATTGTGTAAGTTGGTTTTCAAGCCGTTAGGCTGTTTGGCATACTGTAAAGCGGGCTTGGTATACTGTATCTTCGATTTGTCATACTGTAATTCCAGTTCCGCGGCTACGTCAACAACCTCAACGACTGTCACGGCTTGTACATCCTCGAAGGCGGCCTCGGACTCGTCGTGGATCGCTGGAGCATCCTCGCAGGCAATCGGAAGCAGTCCCATTTCGTCGATATGCGCTACGACGAGCCGGAGGAAGGCTCTTTCAGCCCGATTATCATCTGTGGCTCGGATAATCCTTTCGATTTCACGGAAGAAAAGTGCACCCAGCTGTTTTCTCAGGTATGTCACTCTCTTGACTCTATCATTTCACTCTAATCCCACCTCCAGGGCATGGGAGTCTACGCGGTCTGCGTCGCCCCGGGCAAGTTCTTCTGCAAGGAGCTCCCCTACATGGACCTCTTCTCCAAGAAAGAGGACGAAATCGTTGGCGTCATCTACAAAGTCCAATTCGTCCGAGTCCTGCCCGATTACGTCGTCGAAGTTGCCATCGAGGCCATCGCCAATGAGGTACCCGTGCCCATCAAGATCATCAAGCGGCCTCATGAGACCATCTACGAGGTACACTTTATCATTTTAACTCCATTTTCATACCGTAACCTCCCCCCTTTTCAGTTCTGGGTCCGCATGCAGCGTGAAAGCGTCAGTGAGAACCTGTGGATCCCGAGCTGCGTAGAATTCGGCGTCGTCAACATCCCCGAGAACCTCCTATCGACGACGGCCCACACGTTCAATGGAGTCGTCCGATTCAAGACCGCCAAGGGCAAGAGCTTCTTGCGACCCTTCCTGTCCCGTGTCCAGAAGCTGTCCGATGCCCCGCAGACCTTCAAGTTCAACCCTCTGGCATAAGCGTTGATTGAAGTTGGTTTTGTTGTTGTTTTTTGTATTTATTTTTTGGTTATGAGTTGAAAACTCAAGATTTTTTGAAGGCGTGGTGGTGGCAGCGCTGATAGTTTTTTGTAATTAATTTGTTAAGAAAGAGTTATAAAGATTTGGTAAGAAAAATGACTTTGAAGTGCATTGTTTCATAGCCAGACGAAATTGCCCCATTAGAAACCCTTTTAATGTGCCCAGACAACCGATGAATCATTAGCATGTTCTTTGAACCCCTTTTTCGACGCTCTTATGTTGATTGCAAAGCCTCTGGACGGCTCAAACCGAAGATCGTTTAATTTTTATGCAGTTAGTTGCATTTCGAAAGGTCACTTTCCCATCGTTTTCGCAACATCGTCTGTTGTTTCGATCTGTCTGCTGTTTTGAAATTTGGTTTTCTATCTGCCAGGGGCGGGGTTTCTGGGTTTTCCTATCTGTCAGTCAGAGAAGAAGCATCATTTCCAGGCAGTTTCACTTTTGTTGGTTTTGATAGCGCTCTGTTTCAACCCAGTGTAAGCGCCATATCCAATGCTTCTCCAGAATCTACCTGGAGAACCATTCGACATGGCATTCACACCGGAGTAAAAAGTCCATTTTATCCAAACAACCCTCATTTAAACACAATTTAACCATCTTTATGAATCACGGCAATACAGGGGTCACAGTCCCATCACCACAGGTCAGTTTGATTTCAACCTTCACATCATCGTCCGCTTTGCCCTCGAGGTACTTGCGCACGACGCCGGCCACCAGCTTCCCAATCATATCGGCATGGTCATCCGGCTTTTGAGGCGCTACTGGTCCAGGGAGCGCTTCAGAACCGACGGCAACCAACACTTGTGATGGCTCCTTGTCAGGATCGCCAGGGGCCTTCTTTTTGTCGATCTTTTTCGTGGCAGCGAAGACGGTGACGCGGTTCTGAAGGCACAAAAAGGTTAAAAATGGCCTAAAAAGCTGTTTTAGCTAACCTGTTTCTTCTTCAAGTTAATCAATGTCGGATTATAAGCCGCCTCTGCGCCTTCCCATTCCTTCTCCGAGCATTCACCCAGCGATTCGCCCTCGAATTCGTCCGAAATGGGCTCACTCGTAGGTTCCTTCTTCGGCTTGGATTTGCTCTTGCCCTTGCCCTTTGGTCGGCTCCTCTTCTTCTTCCCCTTGGAACCACTGCCGGACTTTTTCTTCTTCTTCGAAGAGTTGGAATCCTTTGAATTCGAATCGTCGGGATTCTTCACCTTGCCTTTAGACGACTTTGCCTTCTTGCTGGATTTCTTCTTTTTGCTCCCACGAGAACTGGTCTCACCCGAATCTGGCGACTTTGCTTGGGATTCTTTTTAAGAAAGGCATTATTAGACATCATTTGTAATTAGTTAAATTTGTTTTTGCAACCGACATTTAAATCTCTGATTCTTCGATGGAAGAAAGCGTAAAGGTATGGTGAGCGGTGCAACGGCGATTGACGGGACGGAGAAGGATTGGGGTGTCAATACGCTCTCCTGTAGTGATGTGATCATTGACGGGCTGACGAATAAGAGGACGGTTTTGGAAAGGTTCGGCATTGTAGGCATTTGTGGAACATCCATCCATGGGACGCGTTCTTTCGGTGAAGTCGATCGTGCGATAGTTGTCATTGCCGTTTTCTGTATCTTCTCCCGAAATGCTTCCTAGCTGGCGAACTTTTTTTGGGCAACAGAAGAATAGTCTCCAAGAGTAAAATTTCAAACCAACAGCAGTGACCAGGAGGATAAAATAGCCTAAGAAGACAGCAATAAGAACTTTCTGAAAGCCGTTAAGGGTAAAATTGTAAACATATTAAGTTCATACCGCCTTCATAGTAACGTCAACTACGGCAGATCCACGCAATTTGTGGTCGACGTAACATTCATACAAGCCAGAGTCACTCTCCTCTGCGGGTGCAAGAACAAAAGCGACACCAAATGGATAAAAACGGTTGCCATGTCGGTAATGAAACGTAGTGTTGTTGTACTTCCAGAGGACGTGATCCTAAAAAGCGTTAACAATGGTATGCCGAGCGTCTGCGGAGCAAACTTACCGTAAGATTTGCACCCGGGCAGTCGAACACGTTTAGTTGTCCAGAGAAAATTGAAATAGTGCCATTAAGAAGATGACGCCGGATACGGGAACCATAGAGAAAGGTGGCAAGTCCGTAAACATTTTCTGCACCGTAATAGTTGCGGATAAAAGGCTTCGCACCGTAGTTTTCAATGAAACAGTCAGTCAGGTAAACTACAAAAACCCAGAGCTCAAGGGCCACTGTTATCTTAATAATCGTCCAGTTGCTCGGCATGACCACGAGTTGTGGACAGTGGATAGTTTCAATGGAAATGCATCATTGGAATGTATCAAACCCCTTCATAAAGACTATACGCTGTCGACAGACGGGTCCATCCATGCCTGTGAATCACAATAGGTTTGTTGTAAAAGCGTACACCGCAAACAGGCAAAGAAGGCTCAAAAACGAAAAGAACCGATAAATCATTACAAAATTCTGAGTAAACTGGGAAAATGACAAGTCAATTGAATTTCAAAAAGTGGAAATTTAATCAAGTTAGTCATGGCAACACAGTAACAAGTATTTGAAAACAATCAGTTTTATTCACCAGTTTTAATACTATGAACACCCCCAATAAATTAATATCTTCACATATGTCGTAATAAATTAGTACTTTTGAATATATTACGCCGTCAACCTTTTGCTTAACTCAAGCAATTCCTTGCTCGGATTGAGATGCAGGTCGTTGGCAGCATCAATGAAATAGGAGATATCAGCTTGAAGCTGTTTCACAACATGGGCAGGCAGTTTGGAGAGATCACCGACGCTTTCGCAAATCGCGCGCATGACGCTGTCGGCAATGATGTTCAGAAGCCAGACATCCGTTTCGTCTTCACCCAATCGACCACCGGCAGCGGTGATAATGGCACTTGTGAAGGCTGAGTTGTTCGAATAGGCGCTGATAACGTTCATCTGGCTGAGCAATTCGTGTCCAACACCGAGAATGTAGTTGTGAGGGGCACGGCTAAAGCTGGGGAGATTGGCAGCGCTGGCGTGGACGGGGTTTTGGAGATTTTTCTGAAATGGGGTAAGATTTTGATGAAACGTTGGGATTGAAAATAAAAACTGACCATTTCATTCATGCCAATAGCCATCTGATCAATGATAGAACTAGCCAAGTTACGGGCATAGTTTTGAACGACCTTCTTGTTGATTTTGTCGAGCAAGTTGCGGTTGTTCATCAACAGGATCTTATCCTCCTTCTTCGGAGCACGCTGACTCGTAGCCAAGTTCACGATGACAGCGTTGATGTTGTCGAAGAACTGGAGCACAGAGCCCATGGCAACGATGAACGAGAGCTGATTCTCCGTTTCTTCAGGGGTGTTCTTCGTGACGACCTTCTGCTCGCCTTCAATTTTCTTAAGTCGGAAGAAGTCGTTGTTGTTGATTTTGGCCGCGAGTTCCCGGAAGATGAGCTCAAATGGAGGAACGATCCAGTAGTAGAAGTCGTGTGGACCGAAGGTTTCATTCGCCGTGTGGAGAATCTCAAGCATGGCAGTTTGCAGCGGTTCCAGTTGAGGGGCTAGCCACAGGCATTTGCGACGGGAGTTTTTGATGGGCTAAAACGACACGAAATAGACGTAAAACGACAACTATAAAGAACTCACCATCTCAATAGTATTCAAAACCTTCAACAACGTAGTCTTCACGATCCGAGAATACGCTTCAGCGAAGACTGTAGTGAGCTTGGTAGTCAGCTTCAGCATATGCCCCTTGAAGACTTCATCGTTCCAGTTTTCGATCTCGTCCGCAACACGTTGACGCTCCCAAGCAGCATCCCTAGCGGCTTTCAACGGATCATCAGCATTGTCGAGATAGTTGAAGCCGGTCGCCATGATGTCGTCCCAATACTGCAACGCGATTTCGAAAACACTGTCGGAAATGATCTTGAACGGATTCTCTTCGTCGAAGCTGAGAACCTGCTCCATCTCGGCAACGTGTCTCCAGGTATCGAACATGTGCTTGAAAGTGCCATAGACTGAAGGGGATTCTTCCTCGGCGCGTTTCTCGAAGTAGGCTTTGAGCTCGTTCTTGATGAAGAAACCGAAAACTTGACGATAGTCCTTGATCCGGTTGAGGGATTTGTAGCGATTCTCGAGTTCAACCAACTTGGCGACGTCTTTGTCTTTGATGGCGAATAGGGTGGCGGAGCTGTCCCAGGAAAGGAATTCGTCTTTGTACTTTTCGAACAGCATGGAAGAATCTTCGTCGACGCCGTACTGAAACAATGTAATTAAGTTAATGGTAAAGATTGAAAGTAAGGTAAACAAACCTTCGAAAGAACATCATAGCACTGCTGCATCGAGACCAACTTCTGATACATCTCAGTCCGATCACTCTTCTCAATCATCTGGATCTCCTTGAAGCTATTCGTCCACAAAATCTTCGCCTTCAGAACCTGCACCAGTAAATCGGTGCGAGATTTGGCAGTATCAAACTCCAAAATGGAATTTGTGCAGGACATAAGGCCCTCATTGAGCTTCAGCATACGGAGGTTGGATTGAAGTTTGCCTTCGAGCTTCTCGGAGACGCGGCCAAGTTCGTTGACGCTTTCGAGTCTGAAAAAGCTTTTTTATAAAAAAAATAAAAATTTTAAACAATTGAAACTTACACAGCATTACTAGATATAGCACTGCTGTAATTCAACAACTCAGTCTTGACTTCCGTAATCTTCCGCTGGATAATCTGGAGGGATTCCTTCGGATTGTCCCGGATAGGGTCCGACTTGTCCAAAACATGAGCTGCGTCAAACTGTGGAGTGTGGATCACTCGATCGATTTCCTGAAAGGTGTAAAATGTTAATCAAAATCGTTTAGAAAGATAATTAAAGAAAACATACCGCATCGACAGCTTCCATGGTTGAATATGTGAAACCGAAAAACTTCCAACGAGACTCAACAGCGCCAGCACACATTTGGCTCACAGCCAAGTCCCTCTCTTTTCGTAGTGGGACCTGCTTTTGGGGGCACTTTTTGCGTGCACATTTGCATTTACACTTTGCTTGTTCGTTCGCGACTTTGCAGCTTTCCATGTCGCCTTAGGCTTTGTTACAGTTATGGACGGCTACAACGACGTTGTCCGATGGCTCGTTTGCGGCGCCACTGCGGGTCTCTCCGTCGATCTCAGCCTGTATCCGATCGACACGATCAAAACGCGACTTCAAAGCGAGCAAGGCTTTCTGAAAGCTGGCGGCTTCAAGAATGTCTATCGCGGGATGTCCAGCGTCGCTGTCGGTAGTGCTCCAGGTGCAGCTGTCTTCTTTACGGCTTATTATGCTGGGAAGAAGGTTGTCAAGACTGATTGTGAGTTTTTTGATAAATTTTAATAATTTTTTATTTAAATTTTGGTTTTTATATATTTTTTTTATTATTAATGTTGCCATTTCAGCCCCAATCGGCGAAGCCCTCCGCGCCAGTTTAGCCGAGATCGCCGCTTGTCTGATCCGGGTCCCGACAGAAGTCCTCAAACAACGTGCTCAAACGGCCACCGCTGCCACTACCCTCTCTGGCCTCGTTCGTCAAACATATCAAACCGACGGATTTCGAGGCTTTTATCGCGGCTATCTCACGACCGTCTTTCGCGAAATTCCATTCTCCTTCATTGAGTTTCCAATTTGGGAGTTCCTGAAACGTCGTTGGGCTGCTCACAAGGTTAGTTTCAGTGTTTTTTCTTCCTGATTTGCAGGACGTGAATTCACGTTGCACCACCGACCGTTCCATCCTTTTAAACTGAGTACAAATTCAGAACCGTGACAAATGTAAGCCATTCGAGTCTGCTGTATGTGGCAGCATAGCCGGTTCCTTCTCGGCAGCCGTCACCACTCCCCTGGATGTCGCAAAAACACGGGTAATGCTGTATCAGGGCCCAGACCGACCATCGGCTTTGAAGATGCTTCGCCAAGTCTACACCCAAGAAGGTCCTGCCAAACTTTTCGCCGGTGCCGTGCCGAGGACCATTTGGATGGGTGTCGGTGGATATGTGTTTTTCTTTGCCTTCGAATTCTCCCAACAACTTTCATTGCATCTGTTTTAGTTATACTGTAGTCAGTTTGGTTACTGTAGTCAGACTACTGTAACAATTGTTGAAGGTACTATTTAGTTCTTATTAGTGAATGTTGATTGTTGCCAAGTTAATAAAGTCATAGCAAATGACAGTTAGGTTGAAGTGGATGTTTAAGCAGGCACACCGATTTGGCGGTTTGACCGAATCCGGCTGCCACCATCGAAAATATCGCGTGTTTACTCGCTTACCTTCGGGTGTGCGAAATTTTTTGTTGGCACAGACCTGGTCATTGACTTCCATTTTTAAGAAGCACCGGCTGGCCCCCTTATTTGCTCAAGCTGCAACCAGCCTCCCGCAATTAGCATACTTGACGCGTCAACGATTTGGGCCAAGCCTCACACTCGATTGCTCATTCAAAAGGCCCTTCAAGTCTTGATCGGCGCGAAATGTTCGTGCCACCCGTCCTCCGTCGGTGACTCGATGACATCTTGTTCTGTCATTACCCGAACTTTAGTACCTCCTTATTAGGCCCCTGCGCACCAAAAGAGAAAAACTCCAAAGACCAACATCCTTCCGATCGCGTTTTGATGTACATCTGTAATTACGAATCCCGACCTAATACTATCAAGCAAAACCCGGCCTAAGTGCCCGCGATATATGTTTTTTGTCCCGCTACTCAAATGTTGCGCAAGTTCGGTTTGCGGTCGCGCAATCGGACTACTGCGTGTTCAGCTGGCGATTACCACCCCCGGGGATGCATTAGCCATGGTCTTGAGTAGCCTTGACCCTTTAGCACACCGCTCTGTGCCGCATACTTCATCATTGTTACTAGCTTGACCACTGCGGCTTCTGCTTTAAAGATTTGAAGGCTTTGAATTATGCAAATTCCATAAGTGTATTTGTGAAAAGGCTGGTCGTCGCCGCAGGCATACTTCAAATATGCAGTAATTCTGGTGGTCAAGTTCCGGCTGTTCGAACTTCCGTTAAACAAGACGTAAACACTATCAGGCGTTCAAATGGACAACGATTTCAACTATTTGCGTCCAAGGTCGGTGATTACGCGATGTCTTCACGCTCTTTGAACGCTTTAGTTACAGTGTTTTTTCCACCGACATAAGTGGGGTCATTTGAATCGGTTACCTGGATGTTCCCACACCCTTCAAACCAGCGTTTTTTTTTTCAAAGATATTTTTGTTTTGTGTTTTTGAGAAGACATCCTACCTAAACCAACGCCAATGATGCATCCGATGCGTTTTTTAACGGTAAAACTAGCGCCAAGGACGTTTGAGAGTGCACGATGGATGCAACCAAAAGTTGGATCGCCTTCTTCTGCATTGTGAAAAAACTTCCTTTGGTCATTGCGCCATGCTATTCATGTTCGTTTCTGTGCTAGCTGTTTTTACGAGGCTTTCATTTTTCCATTTTTTTCAAGCATTTATAAAACACAATACGTTAGTGCCATCGGGAACTCTTATGGGCCCCCCTTTGAAGCTTTAGTGACAGCGCCGAGAATCAGAAGACATGATGCGCCTGTCCGCAACTTGCAAATTGTATGGGGCGGAGCACTGAGCACATGTCTCGCGCGCGCCCATCGCTCATCTTGAAACATCTCGCCGGCGCACCCTGCCGCCAGCCTTTTAGGCGAGCCGCGATGGACTGTCCGGTAGAAAGGCTGCCTCTGGGATTCTTGAAGACCACCTCGAACCCACCGGGGGGACAAGGCCATCACGCCCGCATAATTATCATGGAAAAACGTACTGTTTGGCACTTTTGTACTCATCCTTGCGCGGAACCTGCGTGGGGCGAAACCACGAACCCCTCTTCGCGTGCTTGAGTCCATCCGCATCCCGATTTTGGCCTTGCCATCTTCACGGGTCTCTTAATCTCGGCATCTTGTTGTTCCACACCCTTTTCGACGTTCAGCGTGGTTTCATTGTGTCCTTTTTTGGTTGTCAGTAAGTCATTTGTCCACTCATTTTAGCCCCTTTTGATACATCCTCTTAACGAGTGCCATATTGACGCCGCTGTTTCATTGTTGTTGCACTACCACCATGTTGCACGAATGCAATGCTATCGGAAAGCAGTGATTGAAGTCCCATTGACACCAAACATGCTTTCTTTCCTAATTAGCGCGTTTTGCGTAGCCTTTTTGTTCCCCGGGGCCCAGGCCGAAGTTGACCGGCATCTTCGGGTTTCCGAAGCGGTTCCAATCGGCTACCAAGTCGGCTATGTAACAGACAAACTCCCCAATGCTTTGGACCAAGCCAACTATTATGTTGTTTTCCCAGAGCCTGATAGTATGGCCGAAAAGGTGAGTCCGCCGTTCACACTTCTCGCTTTTTTGTTTCAACCATCTTCGCAATTGGAAATCGATCGTATCGCCATCTTCCGATCGCTTGACCGTTCGCACAGTTTTCACCACCATTAATCGGTTTTAAAACGGTAGCCCAAGGGCATGCGTAACAGACAAAAGCGGCGTCTCCCGCTAGGAATGCCTCGACATGCGACAGTTTTTGAAATTAATTCCCCGCAATTTGACTCTGCTACAAAGATGGATAGTTTGTGTCACCTGATGACTGGTTTCGTGGATTCGCTTGATGTTCATTTCGAACAGTGACACATAAATCTTCTAAAAAAGTGATGGTTAAAAAGTGCCTCACGCGCTTTTTTCACTTTTACACATGTAGCTCGAGGACAAAAGCGTTATAATGCCTTTTTTGAAAGCGAATAACGACGATCTTTTAGTAAGAACATTAAATTATAGCTCGAACAAGTATTCGGTTAAAGTCGCTTTGAAGTATGTGACCCAATTCTTTTAACCAAACATGTACCGTTTTCGCTCGCTTTGAATTGTGTTTTTAAAAGCGAATTTACTTACTTTTTTTGTAACCATTGATTTGAAAGGGGGTGAAGATGAACGGTTTTGAGTTTGACTTTGGCGCCCAAGACACTTGACTTTCATTCGGTGAGCGAATCCTCTTCGTGCGCGAAACATATTATCCTTGACGGCATTATTAATTAGCCTGTGCGCAGCTCAAGGAATCAATCAAGCCTTCTGTAAACACTTGAAGTCACTACAATTTGCATAGGCATATGTAACGGGGGTGATCATGCTTCATTACCGAGTCAGGGATGGAGTTAATTTATGAATTTGTCCATGCAATGAGGAAATGAAGAAACGTATTTACAGGTTTTGACTGTCAATGAGAACACTGGCGAGATCACAGTAATAGGAGAGCTGGACTATGAGAAAGAAACAAAGTTGACATTTTTGGCCATACCGACTTCTGGAGAGTTGACTATCAAAGTTGTGATTGAAATTATTGACGAAAATGACAATGCACCGACTTTTCCGATCTCCGAAATTAATGTTTGTCTTTACAACTTTATTGTTGCAAATTTGAACTTATGCTAATTCAGCTCGAAATCTCCGAATATGCCAGAATCGACACCGAACTCGTCCTACCCTCAGCCGTGGATCTCGATTCCGACATGTACACCGTCAAAAAGTACGCAACCGTTGGCGGTAACGTCAATAACGTCTTTCGCCTGTCAACCAGCAAACTCAATAATGCCTTATACGTTGACCTTGTCGTCAATGGGCAATTAGACCGAGAATACCGCGATCGATACGACTTGGTCATTGAAGCCACTGACGGAGGCGATCCGCCAAAGTGAGTCATAAATACTTTTCTTTTCGGCGCATTATAACCGGTGATTAAATTGCGTTTATTTCTTACAGAACTGGCCGTTTGACGGTACATGTCCTTGTCCTGGATGCCAATGACAATGCACCAGAGTTTTCACAATCTCGGTATTCAGCGCATTTAACAAGCAACGCAACTGTGGGCACTAAAGTTACACAAGTGCGAGCCACTGATGCTGACGCTGGAGATAATGCGAAAATTAGTTACAAACTTGCAAATGTAAGAAAAGTGCACTTAATAATTGTGGCTAATAAGGAAGTTTCAGAGCCAATTTAACAACCATGAACTAATTCCATTCAAAATTGATTCTGAAACTGGTGAGGTCACAGTTTCGTCAAATCGACTGAGTCTCGGAACTACCTACGAGTTAATTGTTATTGCAAGTGATCACGGTGTTCCGCAAGCATTAGAATCGACAGTCTTTTTGACAGTTCATGTTCAAAGCAACGCCGCTGCTGGCAGTGCGAATGATTTGAATATTGTTTGGCTAACGGAGGATGGTAGTGCGACTGTATTGGAGTCGCTGCCGCTGGGATATGTTCTGGCAAGAGCGTCTGTGAAAGCGGAAGCTGATGAAGAGTATGTTTATCTTTGATTGATAGCATTTTCAACAGAATGTTTTTCTAGACTGACACTTGTTGGCACTTCTTCATTGTGCATCAAACAAACAGATTCACCTACAGTTTATCTGGTTCTTGTCTGTGGCCCTCTTGACCGTGAAGCAACACCTGAATTGCATTTGAAATTTGTTCTAAAAGCTGACGACAAAGTCATTCTTGACCATCCTCTGATCGTCCATCTGGCTGACGTCAATGATAATCCTCCTCAATGGAATCGCACAGAGTACCGAATCACACTGAACAGAAACTCCGATGGCCGATTCCATTCAGTTTACCGATTTCTGGCAACTGATTCCGATTTCGGTGAAAATGCTCGAATCCACTATTCCCTCTTCGAAACTGACATTTTTGCTATCGATTCTGAAACTGGTGTTCTCACAGTTCAAAAAGATATCGATTGTTTCACCGCTGATGATATTCACTTTATTGTCAACGCAATGGATAACGGAAAACCACCCCTCTCCTCAAACGCAACTGTTATTGTTGATGTTATTGACACTGAAGCAGAACCTCCAAGTTTTGAAAAATCTCTTTATGAAGTTACTATCAAAGAAGACGCAGATGTCTCTACATGCTTAATCCAGGTTGGTTGAACTTTTAATCCGCTTTCTAACAAAAATAGTCAAAATGTGTTATGACATCATTATGACATTATGATACAAAATGAGGTCCCATTGCGTTTATTTTATTAGTTAGTGCGCCGCGCGAGTTCCCTTGACAGACCCACTGCGACTTGGCGTTCGTGAACCGGTGCTTGTCGCGCTTCCAGTGCGTTTCTTTGCAGACGCCTTTCGTTTTGGAGTCGTCTCCGCAACGGCTTCATCTAGCAAGTTAGCCAGATCTTCACCCTTGCCTTTCTTGGAAGTCGGACGGATGGCCAGCTGAAAGTTTTATAAATTTGACAACGTATAAATAAGCACGGCTAATTTGAATACGCAAAACGGGACGGGCAACGACCATCCTAATAAGATTGTCAGCTTTTGCCGTTGCGCATGAGTCGAGTGATTTTTCATAGGCGGGTTGTGGCTGTGCCCTAAAGGCAAGAAGCCAGCTAGTCTGTCGCGTTCGTGAGTAACCACGACAGATGATTAATTGGACGCGAGAGAGCCGTTTGTTATGACTGGCATGAGCTTGCAGAAGTCCCGCATGGGGAGTGAAATTATGAAAGCGGGTAAAGTGGCGGGAAATGGATAAATGAGACTGATGTCTTACATTTTGCAAAATGAATTTCGACGCAAAAGTTATAATTACAATACAAAAATGGCTTACCTCTTTCATGGCAGCTTCTACAGTACGACTCTCCTTGCTTATCTTAACTTTAGTACTGGTGCTGCTGTTTGATCGACGGTTACTAGACTTCCGTGCTGGCGTTGCATCATCATCATCGAACAAGCTTAGGACTATCTTCTGAGTTTCGTCGAGGTTATCAGATTTGGGTTGCAGCAGTTTGCTTAACAGTTTAAACTCGTCGCCAATTGGCTTTGTTTCATCTTTCCCAGTGGCACCACGAGTGACCTGAACACAAAACTGCTATTTTAAACTACTTTTTGCAAAAAGTTGTACCTGTATGTCGGTCATGGACAAATACAAATTCCGTCCCAGCGCAGTCCCACGATCAGTAGGCTCACACTGCAACCTTTTATCGTATTCTTCCTCCGTGACACAATTTGGAACGTATTTAGCCTTCACCGGAAAGCTGGTAGAAGTAACGTGCTCGCCGTTAACATAGTAACGGATTGTACCCGGAATACTGGCTTTTGGCGGGAGTTGGATTTCATCTTTGTACAGGATGAAATGGCCTAGTCGATCTTGCTTCTCCTCTCGGAGTAGAATCGACACTTTAATCCTCGTATCCTACAAAGTTTAATTGAAAACTGTACTTTAAACTTAAGTTAGAATCTCAAAGCGCATGTTATGACGTACAACAAAAAAGCTGAGCATTGTATCACGAATGAGCGACATTTGCCACTCTGGCAGGGTAAAGTACACATTGTTGACCTAAAAATGCTTAATTTAGCTAGAATCAGCTAGCGTTTCATTTCACTAACCAATGTATAAGCGTAGTCTACATACTCTAAAACACCTGGGTTATCCTTCATGATTGTGCGAATGCCGTCAAGGTGATTCAACGTGACGTTGAATAGCTCATAAGGGTGGGTGACAGTGACAACTTGGTACTTGACTGTCATTGTCATTAAATGGAATAGTTTTTCCATGCTAAAGAAATTATTTTTGAATACAATAATGCATCTCTAGGGGTTACCTTGCTTCATTTAATCTCATGATGCTGGTATGAGCTAGGCGATCAAAAAACTGCCGCATCGAAGACAACTGGTAAATGTGGCACGGACTGAATAACCTATCAAGAAAGTCTTTGTTCAGCCAGGATTCCATTATCTCATGCAGCACTTTGACACTTTTATCTTCGATGAAATTCTGAGCTTTCAAACGTTGTTCCAGAATGTAACTCATTTCCCCGGCAAGGTTGATAATGAGCAGAGGCACTGACAATGAACTCATCTTGGCTTAGTGTAGACTAGTCTTTCGAATAGACAGCAGAAATATGAAGGTAAAATGTGATAACAAATTATTAACCAACCGCTCACTAGGCCGTTAAGAACCTGATAGTGCCGTGTTTAGCTCTTTATTTGTTGAGTTGGACAAGATATAACATGTAAGCCCGTGGCAACAGGCTAGCGGGTTGCTATAGAAACCATGTTGCTTATTCCGGTTCCACCTTAAGTATAATGCCATGCCCTTTCTTTTCGCGGAAAGGCTGTTTAGCCGTGCAACTCAGTGTGTGTGAAAAACTTTATTTAGTATAGCGTCCTTGACGGACTTGCGCACTATTTTCAATTAACGCATACAGTGCATTGTCATGCTCTGAGGCCTAATTCATCAAAACAAAGACGGAATAACAAGGAAGGCACCATTTCATTTCAGGTTTCGGCAAAGGACAATTCATGCGGCAAGAACTCGAGCAACAAAATGCGCTACGCATTCAAGGAGACAACAATGAGCAGTTCTGTTTTTAAGATTGATGCGTATACTGGCAAAATATGTCTCCAGAAACCGTTGGATTACGAAGAAACCTCTCGATATCAATTGAGTGTACATGCGACGGATTCAGGTAATTTGAAGATTTTAATTGAATTCGGTTGGGTAATCGAATTGAGCAAATGTTGCTGGCTGCGCGGAAAGATACGCCAATATGCAACATGTTGAATTTATGCAAATCAACCGGCAATTGTGCAAGTTTTGCGAGCCGTGAATTAAATTAGGGGATTAAATAAGAAAGTGAAAGAAGTACTTTGAGTTCGAGGGTTAAATGAGGGCAAGCATTATGAATGGAAAGTAAAAATAAATTTTAGGTGGAAAGATGAGTAGCACATTGGTTAACATTATGGTCGAAGATATCAATGATAACGCACCTGTGTTTGAGCCGGAAGTGTATAATGTTACAATTTATGGAGATCTGCCAGTTGGAACGGCATTGTTAAGTGTGCAGGCTTTTGATGCTGATATGGGGCAGTTTGGAGAGGTATTCAATAGCTTAAAATACAACTTTATCATCATAGATTTACAGGTTCGATATGAGTTGATCGACAGCAACGGCTTCTTTCACGTTGATGCCCGAAGCGGTAGAATCTACTCAGACAAGCCCATTTATGCCATTGTCAACAAAACTGTCGATTTAAAGATTATCGCAAAGGATTCTGGTGGCCTATCAAGCAATGTACCAGCAAATGTTCGAGTGACCATCCTACCAAATGAACAAGACTGTCCTCATTTCTCGCGGGGCCTATACGAATTTACGATCAGCGAAGACATTCTCCCAGGCATTGTCATCGGTAATGTTGATGCAGTATCCCAACGTGCCGTCACTTACAAGATTGTGTCCGGAAACAACGGCCGCTTCCAACTTGATTCGAAATCTGGTAAACTCACTGTCGCCAAGGAACAGGATGCTGATAAAATGGACATCGTCCTACTGAACATTGAAGCAAGAGCGACTGACAACTGTGCCAGCTTCTCTCAAATCCGCATCAGAATCCACGACATTAACGATAACGCACCTCAGTTCGACATGAACGTCGTCGAAACAAGTGTCGTTGAAAACTTCCCGATTCACGAACCGTTTTTTGCCGTTCAAGCCATCGATCGCGACAAACATGAGAACGGTAAAGTGACTTATGAGCTCATTAGAAGCGTCCCAGTATGCCCTGTCATCGTGCGGCCATTGACGGGTCAACTGTTGCTAGCAGCATCGCTTGACTATGAAAAAGGTTCTCGGTACAATTTGACGATTCGTGCTCAAGATCAAGGAATTCCGCCTAAATCTTCACTAACCACTGTGATTCTGAATGTATTGGATGTGAACGATAATGCTCCTGAATTTGAAAGCCAGCTGTATGATCTTGAAATTGCTGAAGATGCGCCACTCATGACTTCACTGGCCATTATTAAAGCTACGGATAAAGATAGTGGCGACAATAGTGTTGTCCGGTACAAGCTTCAAGATGACAGTATCAAAGACTTTGGTATTAATTACAACAGTGGAGAGTTGTTTGTTCGACAGAGCTTAGACAGAGAAACTGTTTCGGAGTATTCGTTTTTGGTCATTGCTCAAGATAAGGGCAATGTAAGTTGACGATTTTAACAAATTTGAAGTAACTGGCTTGTTTTAGCCAAGTCTATCATCCAACGCATCAGTCCACATCCGAATCTTGGATGTCAATGACAACACTCCTGATTGCACTTCCATTCGCAGCCTTCGCGTTTCTGAAGACATGGCACCTCATGAAATTGTTGGCCGAGTCGATGCTCGTGACAAAGATGCAGGACTCAACGGATCAGTCGTTTATCGCATGCAACAGGCAAACGAATTCTTTGACATCAAGCCATCCGGCGAAGTCATTCTTCGAAAGCGAATTCGTTCTGGCGACATTCACAGCCCGTTCCAATTCGGAATCATTGCCGAAGATCAGGGAGCAAAGCCACGACCAGCTGTTTGCTTGGTTACAATCGATCTGGATAAAAGTGTGTCCGATGTTTACCTCATTGAACCTGTTGAACGCACCATCCACCTGAACTCCGACGATGCTGTTGGAGCTATTTTGTTGGTGGTTAATGCTACGAATGCTGTGGACTGGTCTTTGGAGCGTAGTGGTAAATTTTATTTATTTATGTAAAAAGTATGAAAGCACGTCAAAACAACTTTTCAGGTGTTTCTGAATATTTCGGAATTGATAATGGCAGCATTTTCCTCGCACACTCACCGGGTGAACGACGCTTTTCAAAACCACAACCTCTCACAGTGCTCATTTCGGATTCTCAAAGTCGGCGAAAACAAGCGACTTTTATCGTGCGCTTCCACCACGTATCAACACCCGATAATGAGACAATTGTTACAAAAATACGTGAAACAAGCACCATTGGAACAAAGTTACTGACATTGGCGACAAATGAGGCATCATCTGCTGGGGAGTATTACAGCTTAAGAAAAACAGTAAGCATTGATGGTTCGTTTTGCAGTTTTAAAGCTGAATTTTATTGTAGAGCCCGTATTTCGAAATTGATGAGCAATCCGGCACTGTCTATCTCGCAAAACGTCTCGATTACAATGACGCTGCAACAATCCACATGGAAGTCGAAAAACGAAGCACGGAACATTATCGGAAGAAGGATATGACGCTTGTTTTTGAACTTGACGATGCTAACAACCATTCTCCTGTTTTCCAAGTGCAAAACTATACTTTCAATTTGTCGGAATCTACTCCTGTTGGAAGTTTGATCGGACATGTTGCTGCCTTTGATGATGATGACGGCGCTAACGGTGTTGTCAAGTACCGTTTCCGTAATTCGGAAGATACATTTTCCATTAACGTTGAAACTGGAGAGATCTTTCTGCAGAAGTCGTTGCATTTTCATGTGGTACGGTCTAAAATACTCTTTCCAACTTTAAATTTTGTCACTTCAGAATCCCGCCTACTACCTTGTCGTCGAAGCCGAGGATTCAGCTTCCGCCAAAGGTGACCGTCGTCGCAGTCAGTGTCCAGTTTTCATCAATGTCATCGATACCAATGACAATTCACCGTTCTTCCGAAGCGCTGAAAACGCCTCTGTGTTATTTTCAAACACGTTCAACTATTCTCGGCCAATTCACTACTTTGTCGCAACGGATGATGACTCTGGAGTGTTTGAAACTTTGCAGTATCGGATCATTTCCGGAAACGAACAGAATCAGTTCGTTCTAAATTCTACATCAGGAGCATTGTTTATCAAATCGAAGATAGAATCCTCGACGAAGTTAACAATTCGAGCTTCTGATATCAGCAAGTCACCCCGATTCACCGACCAGCACTTTACCGTTCTCGTGGACCATGTCTCGACTGATTGGACCTATTTTCCGACGGAATCATTCACCTTGAACTTGAATCCGTATTCTGTTGGAGGCACTGTGGTTCACAACTTTAGCAAAAAGGGTACGTCTATCGGATTTTAATGTTTTTCGCTTACGTCATTGTTATTTCAGGAGCACGTGGCATTCAGTATAACTTGCTTCCAAAAGATCAAAAAACATTCAAAATCGGTTCTCAAGATGGAATCTTGCGTACCACTGAACTGGTCAATCCTGGTATCTACAGATTCATTATCTATGCAACATCCTCAGATGCTAACGCAACTGATTACGCAAGTGTAGTAGTCAACGTTCGCCAGCAATCACCAGTTGGGCCAAAGATTGTTCAAGAATCTTGCGGAAATGTAACAGTGTCAGAAAATCAAGCAACAGTAGACTTGATGCGCATTTTTACAACGCGGGAGGTTAATGATACGGAATCAGTTGTGTTCTATCACATTGAAGGTAAGAAAACCGTCTGTTTCTGCGACATGCTTTATATAAAGCCTTCTAGGTGGCGCTGAAAATCTGTTCACCATCAACGAAACAAGTGGAATGATATCCTGCAAATCTCTGGACCGTGAACACAAAAATGAGCATTTCTTGATCATCTCGGCATCTGATAACAGCTCACCGAAGCGAGCTGATGTCTGCACTGTGCGTGTTATGGTCAAGGATGAAAACGATAATGCTCCACAGTTTCTGTCTTCAATGTTGCAAATTGCGGAAATTAACGATTCGTTGCGTACTCCATCACTTTTAATGAAGTCAGTTTTTATTTTTATTTTTGCTTAACCTATTCACCGTTTTACGTTTCAGAATAACCGCAACCGACGTGGACGAAGGAGCCAACGGTCAAGTGAAATACCGCATAAAAAGTGACCCAAGTGGCACCCTTGACATTGATCCCGACACCGGCGAGATCATCTTTGCTCGTAACTATCCCTTCGACAAACCAGAGTTTATGCTTTCCGTCGTTGCCGAAGATTGTGGAGTGTCCAACGTGCAGAAAACTGAGCGAAAGATCCGTATTCTCTGGAACCGTGCAACGAAAGGTTTTCTTCGCGGTGAACCGAAATTCTTACAAGAAAAGTACACCGCTTTCGTCATGGAAGGGTTGCCCAAAGGCACGCCAGTTATGACCATTGAAACTTCAAACAAAATTTTCCACGATGGTCACATCCAAATGAGCATTGTCGAAGGCAACTATGATTCCGCCTTTGAAATCGACAATAATGGGCAACTTTTAACGTCGGAAGAACTGGATGCGGAGATTCGATCATCATACACGTTGAAAATTCTTGGAACTGGGAAATTTACGACCTCACCCGAAACACTTGTTGAAGTGCGTGTTTTAAACGCAAATGACAATGCACCCTCGGTTCCACCTTTGAAACCCATAAAAGTCGCTGAAGATCTCCCACTGGGCAATCACATTGCAACAATCGCTGCCAATGATGTCGACGCTGACTCAACTTTGGAATTCAACCTGATCAGTGGCAACGAGTACTTTTACATCAGCCGTTTCGGCGGTAAAGTATACTTGCAAGCACCATTGGACTACGAAACACACAAAACCATGTCGCTTGACATTCAAGTGTTTGACGGTGTCCATACTGTTGAAACAAACTGCACAGTATATATTATTGACGTCAATGACAATGCTCCCCAGTTTGCCTCTCAAATGCTCAAGATCAATGTTGCCAAAAGCGCCGTGAAGAATGACATTGTCGGTCAAGTTGTCGCAACTGACCTGGATGGAGGTCCAAACGGTGAAGTACGCTACGAGTTGCTGGACAATGAGAACTTCCGCATTGACAGTAAAACCGGTCAATTAAGGTTAAAAGCACCACTGATGCCTGATGCTGTCTATTTTGTCGCAGTTAAAGCTTCTGACCGCGGAAGCCGGAAAATGTCGGCCATCTCAACGATAAAACTTCAAATGGTTGCCAATATCACTGAACAAACGGCCGCATTCAAGAAACAGGATTACAAGTTCCTCGTGGCAGAGAATTTTCCGCGTCACTTGCCATTTGGAAAGCTCGACTTGAAAGACAGCAGCATACTGTCCACTAATGATGTGGCTTTTAATATCTTGGACTCGGAAATGGCCCGGATGTTTGAGATCTCTCGACAAGGACAAATGTCGGTAATTACTGATGGGTTGAGACCGACTGAATACAGTATGACTGTTGAATTGGTCATTCGACAAAATGGGTTGCCGTCGACAAAGTCGGATAAACGCCAATTGGCTACTGTCAACATAGTGATTACGGATGCTAATGACAACACACCAAAGTTTGTACCAGAAACCCCGCGGGTGCTGCGTGTTGATGAGCAGATGCGAAAAGGAACGATTTTGGGTCGATTGCTGGCTAATGACGCTGACCTGGGTGATAATAGCAGGATTCAGTATTCGATTTTAAGCGGTGATGAGCTGAATATTCTTCGAGTTGACCCGCATTCTGGTGCCATCATGTATGATCATTGGGACGACCTTAATCTATTTGAAGGAAACGGCAATAATGTTTTTAACATAACATTCTTGGCTACTGATAGCGGTTCACCGAACCGATGGTCAGTGCACAGTGCCCAATTGGAATTGTACATTGAGAATTGGTCCGGCAGTGCTCCGATGTTTGCTGTTCCGGTCTATCGGAAATACGTCTCAGAGTCGACGACAGTTGGAAGCGTCATTTTGAAAGCTCAAGGGCACAACAAATGGGATAAGAAGGCGTCCCATTGGCAATATTCAATTTCTGATAATGACGAAATTTTTAATATCAACACTGCCACAGGCGAAGTTTTCCTCAACGGGCTATTGGACTATGAAAGAAAGGCATCTTATGAGTTTACTATCACCTGCCAAGACACCCGTCACCGATCTGCCATCATCCCTGTCGAGATCTTTGTAGTCGGCACTGATGAATTTGCCCCAATCTTCTCCAAATCATCCTACACCTTCGAAATCCCGACAACAGCCGAAGTCGGCCAACGCATCGGAAAAGTATTCGCGACCGATGATGACAGCGGGCTTGATGGCCGTGTCATTTACTCGATCCCGGATGATCAAGGGTTCCCGTACGTTGGAATCGATCCCGATACCGGCATTATTGTTCTGCGCAATGCACTCCCGCCGAACCAAACAATTGAGCAGTTTACAATTATCGCCTCAAGTGGCCTTACCCAGCATTCCCGTGCGACAGTCTACCTTGAGGTGAGTGAAACAGTAAATATCTTCCATGACAGTACCTCAAAACGCTTGCCTCTTTCAGATGGAATCTGCCGCGACTGCCAGCGGGCCGACCTTGTTCCAATCGTCGACCTTGAAAAAGTTGACAATGATTGTAGGATTGGTCCTCCTCCTTTTACTGCTCATTTTAAGCTTTGTTGTTTGCCGCGTTTACTGCAAATCAAAGCAACCCAAAAAGCCACAGAAACAAATTTACAGTGTTGCTAGAGGGAATATAGCTGTCATGGCTGACATCAATCGTGCTTCACCGACTTTCGGCAAAATCGTACCGTCAGTGTCATACGATCGCGCGAAGACTTTTTCGGTAATGTCCAGCAACAGCAGCGATCGAAACAGCAATTTATTACGTTCATCGTGCACTGAAAACATCGGAGTGCGGTCACAACCAGATTCCGGCATCGATCCTGATGCTATTTCAATTAATAGCAGTGTCACCGATTATTTGATCCAAATCGGTGTTACTCCGACGAAGCTGGACACACACCAGTTGAATCAGCTTTCAATGATGACAAAATCGATGACACATGACAGATTTGATCCTGAATTAAATGAGCTAATCTACGCTAAAGTCGATGATCTCCTCGCTCCAGGAGCTCGTATGTCGACAAGTGCTTTCGAATCGTCGCCCTACGACGGCGAACCAATTTTACCGTTTGGAATGAGCCATCGACCGGTGAGCGTTACTTTTTCTATTTATGACTTTAAAGATGAAAACGACGATAATATTTGCAGCGCGATCGTCACACTGGACCCACGTTCCAACCGTTGACTGAAGTTTTTTCACAGATCTCGCGCATGAAGAATCAACAAGCGAGTTGAGACGCCTTTATTTCCTGCTGCGAAGATGACTCAGATGCATGATGGGTGCCTTTTATTACCAACGACTTCTTTTTCTTTAAACTAAAATGACTCGCCGTTTAACTTTCCTTCTTAATCCGAATGTATCTCCAAACATAGTCATTATTGATTGCTCAATCCCGCTAGTGAATCTATTTTTAGAATTATAATTACTTTTTTAACTTTTCAACGTATGTGTACATAAAGTTCGTGTCGAATTTGCTTAATAAACTCATTATGATTTTATCCTTCGACTTCCCGGAATCTTTCATGTTCGCCGTTGCACTTCTGGACCTCCCAGCAGGATGCCGACACAACAATCCCGAGTACCGGATCTGCCTTTATCAATCAGTCATAATCTCACAACGTTAGACGTCGCATTAAACCTCTTTTTCACGCGGGTGTCACCATGTCATGACACTACCGGCTAGATCTAAACGGTTTTGTCGGCACCACCGATTTACATTCGCTCCACTGCGTACAGTCAATTCTCCTGGGCGATTTTTTCACAAATCGCAATTGTGAGGGAAATGGCTGGCGACTCTTCATGCCATCGGCACTTTTCGCAGCCGAAACCCAAAGGATTTGCTCACCGTCGCGATTTTCAAACTAAGAATGTCGTTGTCGTCCGGAAATTTGGGTCAATAGTTGTCCACTCCGGGAGGCGACTCGCAGGATGCGGCCTTGCCGTCGGCGAACAACAGTCGGGTGAATACATGAAAGTTTTGTGAAGTGGTGGTCACTCGTGTGGCCGCTCCGCCGTCACTGTCATCATGATCCGGGCGGGGGCGTACCATCCCTACCGGCAGTGGTCAACTGCCGCAGGCTGCGCTGACACCACGATGATCATCATGCGTGGGGCGACAGGAAACACACTGACGGATTTCGGTGTTAATCTGGCTGCCCCTGAGGCTATTACTTTTTTACAGTCTGACTTTCTCTCTGAGTGTGTCCTTTATCCCTTTTTGTAAAACTAAAACTGACCAGTACCTCTGTCCGTTCCGGTGTTCGACTTTACTCACTCTGTCAGCATGTCGCATTCAGATGCAGACTGTTTTTTACGTAAACCGGTAATTTGAGATGATTACCTGTCAATGATTAGTTTCCGGGGGGCGCCGATACCCGATGAGGAGTGACACTCGGCTGTCAGTTTGCGCAAGTTCATCTTTCGGTTTTTTGTCGAATCGCCGGCGACTTCTTTCCCTTTTCGCGCGTATCCACTCATCGGCATAATTTATTAACCGGACTTACGGATATTTCCAAAAAATATACGTACATGCTTCTTTCCTAGAGCGCCTGGAGCCGTAAGACGTTTTCGGTTGACGGCCTTGAAAAGTTAGTCATTTCCTCCTCTGCGAAACGCTATGTCGTGCACAGCGATTCCTCAGATTCGTTTTCTATTGCAAGGGTACAGTTTACCCTTACATTTAATTTCTTAATTCAACCTTCTTAATTCTATTTATTTTTTCATTGACTCAACTTGACAATTGCCAATACTCCCATGACACCGCCGCGCTTGTTTTATAGTATCCCCGAGGGCCTTCGGGAAGTCGTTTGTCATAAATTACCCCACCGTCGTGGACAAGCTCGCCCCAAGGTGCAGTTATCGGTCATTTTTCCTGAAACCTGTAGTGGTAACCTTGCCAACCGAACAGGAAAAAGCCATTCCAATGCCCATAGTGGTTGATGTCCGAGGTCATTTCGTTCATCGCCGCTACATTGCGCTTCAACCTGCAATTCTTTTTCCTGAAACCGGTTGCCTGTGCTTTGTTTTTTTACTACTTCTGTTTTGCTGTGAGCAACGGCATCGGGCTGGGGAGCGAATAACCTTGCTCAGCGCGAAGGCACATGGGAGGCGCGTTGAATTCAGTTCTGAAACCGATGTTTATCGTTTTGCAGCGCGATCGATTACAGGTTGACGGTGATTTTTTGGAATCGTGGTTGTTGTTTTCTTATTTTTTCTTTAACTTTTTAGTAAAGTTAACTTTTGCAGGGATAATGGACCCTCGAAGGCATATCGAACAGATAGAGGTGATAGAACACCATATCACCGAGGGCAGAAGGCCCATCTCATCCGGTCAGTTTGTTGATCACTTTCAATTAGGATCAATTTTGACGATATCGACGACCTTTCAGATCACCTAGAGTTCATCCCAACTTCCGAGTATAAGACAACAACCGAAAACTTCGTAACCACAACCAGCGCTCTACCGTTCATCGAAAGTGATACCCGGTATCACTTGACAGGCGAGCGTGACTTCAGCCGTGAGCCCTCATTTCTCCATCAATCAGCCGGAGGCCTTCGTGACCTGCCTCCTGTGCAGCATTCGACGCCAGAGCGAAACTCCTCAAGCGGAATCAACAACTATGGCTACGACGTTCACGAAGTGCACACCTCGGGTACGTTTCGTTTCTTCGATTCTTCGATCCGAAATCAACACAAAACCTTCTGAAACACGCAAACGAGGCAAATTTTGCAGGCGGTGGTGCGCGAATTGTTCAGTCACATGGAAGCGGTTTTGTGGATGCATCTCCGTTGCAGCCCCAATCCTCGCTGGTAATGCACGATCGAAGCCTGGAAACAGTTCACAATCAATCCGGCAGTAGGGGCAAAGAAGTCGGCTTTTCCGGCAATCTGAGCGGTGGCAGCCAAGCCGAACACCTGCATTCGATTTTGAAGACAACGCCCGATGAAACGTGGCGCCGATTTGGATCGTCCGAAGAGAAGTGGGAACATTTTTGCATAATTCACGACTTGGAGGGTAAACATAGAACACCAAAATAGGGGAGAATGTATGCGAACAAATGCATTTTCGTCAGTTTTTCACAGGAAGAGCACTACAACAAGTATTGTATCTATTGTTTCTAGTTTAAAATACTAAATTATGAGTGATGCAGTTGTTTACAGGTGTTAATTTTGAACTGGGGATTAGAACGTTGAATTTGATGGACTGAACTAATTTTGACTTGTTTTAGTTCCCTCGCGCGGAAAGATAGCTACAAAAAGATGCAAGATCAAGCAGAAAATGTGTCAGTTTATGCGGTAATTACATTTTATTGCCGAATTCATGTGTTAATTTCAAATTTACAGCCATCGTCTCAAGCCACGATGATCACAAAGGGCTCGAAAGACAAATGGACTTTTGGTAACAACCAAAGCCAGAAAGACGATGACGGTAATGGTTGTTGGTCGCGTGTTAAGCAAGCTTTTGTTAAATTAATCAATCAGATTCAGTATGTTTTTACTTTAAAAAGTCAAAATTTATGCATGTTTGAACGCTTTTCAGTGATACCGAATGGAATCCCCGAAAAATCTGTGCCATAATCTCCCTACTTTTGTGCCTTTTACTACTCTTCCTAGTTCTCTGGCTTATTGTCAGCTCATTTTTTGCTCCATACTCTACTCGTAAACTGTGGATGTACCCCCCGTACTGTGAGGAATGTCTTAAGAAAAACCCGGCTCTTGGCACGTACCGACCCCCGAGCAAGCTTTACGTCCACTACTACAGTCCCGCTCAAGCACATTTTGAAATTGTCGGAAACCCTCCACTAAAGAGCAATTCATTCACTGCTGTTGATTTTGACACGGTTAGTTTCTTGCCATTTCGATGCTATTGAAGAAAAACCGAAAGGTTTTTGAGGATGACATTTTTCTGATTCATTGACCATTATGTTTTTCTACATTTCAGGGGTTCGTTGCAATTGCCGATCATGCATTGACGAATCGCCATGGTCAACATACAACATGTTTTCTCATGGAATTAGACCGAGCAGCACTGCCAAGCATGGAAGTCCTGCGTGAAGGTCTTGCCCAGAGTTACGATGAGGTAAAAACGCAGTATGGATGGCAGGAGTACTGGCAATACGTCCCTGAAGTCATCGATGCCAACCAGGCGGAACTCAAATTCAAAGACAAGATTCCTGACTGCCAAAATGTGAAGTGGTATTTCCTGAAGCACAGCGTGTACACTCGAGGTAATGCTTCGCTCTTTTGCAAGCTTTGGAACTGAAATGAACTGAAATGCAGTTGCACTTACGGAAAGAACAAAAAGCAAATTTTACGCGACATTTTATTTTCTTTTCGTTTTTTTCAGACTCGTCCTGCACTGACTGCTATGATTTTTGTTTGCCCGATTATGCGGTTCAACGCCGCGAAAAGTACGATGATCACATGACCCTTGGCATTCGCCGTTTGAATTGCTTCCGAATCTACGTCCCCGAGTGGAACCGCTTCCAACTCAAAGCCGACGACTCGGGCGGCCATTGGGAATATCCGGTGCATCCGCAATACACTCAACGCGACTCCGACGGTGAATGGACAAATTGGAACCCGACTGCCTTTATTCAACAACCTCAAGGATTGTAACCCTCTCATAATCTTGATCATTGTTTCGTTTTCTGACAAGTTGAAAATTTTATTAACATCGCAAAGAAAAAAATAAACGTATCGGAATGAATGATAAATGTATATGATGGGATACAAATGCACGAAGATCACAAATCAGGCACAAGGCAGACACGTGGGGTCAGTTCGTTTCAGACATTGCGTGCGTTTTGCGAGCTCGGGTAATGGTTGTCTTGAGCCAAGCAGCGGCAAGTTCGCTGTCTAGTTTCATAAAGTCGGTGTGACCTTTTGACTTTTTACTCGCGTTTCGTTGTTTCAAGCCGAATCACCTCCATTGTTTTGCCTTTTCAGTCGTCAGAAGCATGTCGAGCGTCGGATTCGTCGGTTTGGGATGTATGGGCAGCCATATGGCCCGGAATCTGCTCAAGCGCGGTCGCCAGGTTGTCGCCTTTGACGTCGATCCGAAACGCGCAGCCGAGCTCAAAGCCGATGGCGCTGAGATCGTCAAACATCCGGCTGATGTTGCCGCCGCCACGAAGGAGCTTGTCACCATGCTGCCGAACAGTGCCATCGTTCGATCTGTCTACAAGGAATCCAATGGCATTTTAGCGTGGGTTACTTTTTTGGAGTTATATATATTTTATCAATCAATCGATTGATCACTTTTATAATTTTACTTCCTTATTTTTTGTCGAAAAACAAAAACACCCCAAAACAAGGTTACAATAGCCCAATCTTATCAGACACAATTGTTGAGTGTTCCCTGGTCTGATCGCTTCATTTTTAGCACCATCCGAGCCGGGTCGCTATGCATCGATAGCAGCACCATTGATCAGAGCGCCTCGATTGAAATCGCGTCACTCGTCGCAGAAAAGCAGTCGGCCTATGTTGACGCACCCGTTTCCGGAGGCGTTGGTGGTGCGCAAGCCGGCACGTTGACCTTCATGGTCGGAGGCGATCAGCCTCACTTTGATCAGGCTAAGCCGCTGCTTGAATTGATGGGCAAAACTGTTGTCCACTGCGGTGCTGTGGGAACTGGTCAAGCCGCGAAGATTTGCAACAACATGTTGCTTGGCATCCAGATGATCGGTGTTGCGGAAGCGATGAATCTTGGCATCAAGTGGGTTTTTGGCGTTTTGATTTTAAACAAATTTATATGGTCTATTTCAGGATGGGTCTCGATCCGAAGCTGCTCGCGTCCATCATCAACACGAGCAGTGGTCGTTGCTGGTCAAGTGACACCTACAACCCCGTCCCTAACGTGATCGAAGGCATCCCTCCCTCCAAGGACTACGTCGGCGGCTTCGGCACCACTCTCATGACCAAGGATCTCGGCCTCGCCCAAACTGCCTCCACTGAAGCCAAAGCCCCGACGCCGCTGGGCTCTCTCGCTCATCAGCTCTACCAAATCCTTTCCAAGCATCCCGACTTCAAAGACAAGGACTTTGGCGTCGTTTATCAATTCCTCAAGAATAATTAAACTCATTCGGACAGAAACTATCGCGGGTGAATCCTAATCCTTATCCTTCTGACTGACTGAAGCTATAGGTAAATCGAACTATAAAAGAGTTTTATTTTGTGTTGTGTCAAGCGAATTAAAACAGAGCAAGGATCACTTAATGGGCGTTAAAGTTTTGGGGGCACGTCATTGCCATGCATGACAAAATTTGAGTAGAGGCGCCACAACATTCACTTCAGGTTATCTTTTCCTAAATGCATTTGGACAGATTGTAATCGACAAAATGGATGCTCTTTAAAGGCTCATTTGAATGAAGTGCCGTGAATGTCGGGCCTCAATTTCAGGCAATTGTAAAGCGGCGAGTGACGCTTGTTGCTTATCGGCATAGAAAGCGAATTCAGGTTTGTTCCGCCAAATTTCATCAAAAGCGTATGACAATGCACGGAGAAGGCAGTGTGAAATATCCGAAAACGTACACGCGTTAGAGTCCTTGAAAGACGTTAATTTGATTTGGTTCAATACGATTAAAAATATAATTGCTTGTCGCGCAGGAGCACACAATTGGTCTCACTCGATAGTTACCAGCCTATAGAAATCAAAGATGTCGTTTATCAATTCATTAAATGTAAAGCGATAAGAAGTGGCGTATCAGGCGCCAGATTCACCCAAGTAGGGTCAGTTTTTCCTATTTCCGGTAATTGCCAGCCGTGCTGTGTCTGAAAAGCAATCTCCGCAACACTCGAAGAAGAGGAGTCAGCGACGAGCGTCGCCTATATCAGTCGCGAGGAGCATCGTCAACAGTGACCCAGCTCTTCCAAGCGTGAGGACCTCATGAAAGGAGCGTTCGAACGGAAGGGAACACCTCCATCCATCCCAACTATTCCCATCCGACCGTGCAGTCAGTAGGGCTGCCGACTCCGAGGATTGCGTTGTGAGGAGTGAAGCGCCCTCTGCGCATATCGTAAGCGTCATGTCATTTCGAAGGCACACGGGTGGCGGGAAGACGACAATGATGGTGGATGTCGTCGTGCGGTGGTGTTGCAGCACCCTCGCAGTCTGGAACGACTGTGCTTCTCCAGCTTCTCCAGTGGAGCGACAACGGTCGGCGGGGTGCTGTGGCACCTGCAGCCGAGTCAGCCTGGCTGCGATACTAACGACTGTTTCCACAATACGTCCGCCACTCGGTTTTTCCTCCCATCCCAGCCACCGGCGGAGAGCACACCACAGGTCCCGCGTTTCCATAAGATTGCTATGCGCGTCCGAACGTAAGGAAAGGGCTCTCGGAAAACGTAAGCACAGTCGAAAGGCTTGTCAATAGACAAGAGATTGAGAAATTTGCGTCCCCTATCTTACTATCTTCTAGTCAAACGGCCGTAATCATGCGTCTTGCCATTTTGATTCAAATTCATGTTGACCAATGTTATTCTCTTCGCTTCAGTGTGATGTTAATTGAGTGGAACAATTTTATTCCGTAGCTGCGTGTGTCTTTACGTGTAATCTCCTATCGCTCTACTCTACTCGAGTTCGGCCAAGTTCACGTGTTGCTGCGTTACTCGCTCACTACGGCCAATATTTTGACTGTAAACAGCATGCTTTTCCGTTTAGTCATTTCACTTCACCCCTCCGAATTCCCGCTCTTTAACCTTGACTTTTCAACCACAGTGTCATCATGTCACATTGTTTTCTAGATCCATCATAGGCGATAGACACACTACATCGCACTATGACCGGCCATGCATCGACGGCAGTGCCGACTTGCCAATACCCGGGCCCAGGCAACAATTTCGGTGTCCCAGACTTTTGTAATTCATCCAACGGTGCTTCCCAGTATTACTCAAACCCTAACAGAGATGCTTCATTAATACAAAATAATCAAAACGATTATGTATTTCCAACAAATTCAAACCCGATCTCATCAGAACACTTGCAACAAGCATACTACAACAATTATATCAGTGTGAATAACTCATTTTACCCAATGCCAGTACTTGATAATGGGGTGCCATTTTATGATAGTTCCGCTTCTTTTGACGTTGATAGCTTTAATCAACAACAGCAGCCTTTCGCATCTTTCCAACCTTCAATTAACTTTAACCTTATTCCGGTATGTTTATCTAACGTTTTTATCTTAATCCTCTTAATTATGGCCATTAAAGAAGACAGAAGTGCAAGATGATCTGTGGAACTCGACGGACCCTAATCAAGCGAGCTCTAGCCAAATGCAATCTTCTGATCCATGTGTGCAGGTTGTCCAGGTGTTGTCATGCTACCACCAGGTTAGGCTTATCTTAACTATGATCACTAAGTACCTTAAAAGCTTTTTTTCAGGGTGGAGAAGATCCTGATTTTGTACGAAAAGCAATAGAAAGCCTAGTCAAGAAGCTAAAAGATAAGCGAACTGAGTTGGATGCTTTGATTAGTGCCGTAACAAACGGTGGGAAAGAACAAACATCATGTGTCACCATTCACGTGAGTCGGCGTGGGATTGCGCATTACTTCCCCCGTATAAATTTCCTGGCGTGATTGATAGACAATGTTCATTTTAGCGATCACTTGATGGACGACTACAAGTTGCGGGTAAAAAAGGTGTTCCACATGTCGTATACGCTCGAATCTGGAGGTGGCCGAATGTTAGTAAAAATGAGCTTCAAAAAATGGATTGCTGTCGGATTGCACCAGAGGATCCTGATCTTATCTGTGTTAACCCCTTCCATTATGAACGGGTTGTATCGTCGGAATATAGGAATCTCGATATGAGCACACTAAACAACACACAAATGCCGGTAGACTTTTCAAATGTATTATCGATGCAATCATCGACATCGGCATGTCCGATGGAATCACTGCCAGTGCCATTGCAACATAGTATGAATACAATGGGAGTTCAACAGAATGCGCCACAATTTCCGTCTAATATGGGTACAGCAGCCACGGAACATATGATCTCACCGCGCATGCATCCGATTCAACATCCACATATTCAGCACAGCTTTTCTGGTGAAGATCCAACCTTTGGGCTGCCCCAGCCACAAGTTATGTCCACTTCACCTGCGGCATCGCCGATGTTAACCGGTGCCGTTCTTATGTATGGGGCCAGTCAACAACCAAATTACGTTATTCAACACAATGCCCGTGAACCGCCAAAACTTATCAACAACGCATTGCCATCTTTCGGGCACGAGGAGTTCAATAACGTCGATGAATGGAACCAATCAAACCCCTTCCATGTTAACGATGATACACCAATTTTATATCGATACAACAAATTAAGAGGTTAGTTATTTTCATTATTTTTAGCACTTCATTGACCTCATTTTCAGCTATGATCGCCCACGCGCAGCAACCAATGTCAGAATCTCCTCTCGACCTGCCTGATTGGTGCAGCATTACTTATTATGAGCTAGATACGCAGATTGGTGAAACTTTTAATGTGCCGGCGCATCAGGAGGAAATAACAATCGATGGTGGAATGGACCCCGGAGGAGCTCGCCTCGGACGATTCTGTTTGGGGGCCTTGTCCAACGTGCATCGAACTGAAGCATCGGAACGTGTTCGAATTGGCATTGGCAAAGGTGTAAAACTACGTTATCATCGAGATGGAAGTGTCTTTCTGGAATGCTTATCAGATACAAGCGTTTTTGTTAGAAGCAATTACATGGATTTTGAAAATAACATGATTTACGGTTCAACTGTACATAAATTTTCTACTGGTGCAGTCAGAAAGGTAATTATTGTAACCATGATGACATCATGCTTTTGCTAAATGATGAAATTATAGGTCTTTGACTTATCCTGGGCTCATGCTGAAATGCTCGAACAACAAAGTCAGCAACAAGCTGCACGTCATGCTTACGCGCAACGTGCTCACGCTGGTGGTCGCAGCCAGCCGACTGTTGGTGCTCTCGAAAATTCTGTGATCGGTGTCGATGATCTTCGACGTGTATGTTGTACCATTGCAATCAGCTTCGTAAAAGGATGGGGAGCTGGTTACAATAGAAAAGAACTAAAAGAAACCCCTTGTTGGATCGAAGTCCAGCTACACAAGTCTCTTCAGCTGCTTAACAACTTTCTTCAGCCATGATCACGGTAAATATTACGTGCTTTCAAAAAACCAAGTAACAATATTTTAATTAACTTTTTAATAGTAAATCAATCACGTTGTATATCCAACATTTTGATATATCAGAATTGCCAATGCTAGAATCAAATACATTAATGTTTGTATAATAAATGAGTTATAAAGTTGAATAAAGACAAAGAAAACTAATACTTAGTAAACCACGCTAAACTTTTTGCATCTGATTTGTTAACCACTAAGCTGCGTTCTTACAAAAATTTTTTTTTAAATTAAAAAACAAAAAAAATTTCGATCCTGGCAGGATTCGAACCTACAATCTTCTGCTCCGTAGGCAGACGCGTTATCCATTGCGCCACAGGACCCGTGTGATTGAACTTTGATAGTACAAATAGATTACGATCAAATTAGCTCAATTATTTTTTGTACGGCATAACGCTCAGTGGCTTTAGCAACTCCGTTTGTGTGCACTCTATCAACACACCAACAACTTGATTGTTTTTCAAGTTTGGATGTGTGCAACACAGTTTTATTCATAAACGGTAAATAAAAAGTTCTAAAAATGCAATATGTTCATGCTTATATTGTAAAATGATTTTCAAAAAGATAAACAATCAGTCAAAATAAAAGTTGATAATTGGATGTTACAGTGATTTACAAAGCGCTTCGTTGGAGTGCGGGGGTTGGAATAACTGTGCGAGGTATCGCGTAGGAAGTTTCATAGTAGTCATAAGCGCGTTGGCGAAATACGTTGAGGGCAGTGGGGACAAGTAGAACGATGAGTGATATGGACATAAGTACAACAAATACATACAACAGCAGCGGGCTGAAACGATCAAAGGTTTACAGTCAAAAATCAAAGAAAAAACTTGCATTTCCGCTGAAAATGGTGTCGTCACTTCGGCTCTAAACATTTTATCAATGTTATGACTGACTGCAAGAATTCGATCACCAGTGAGCAAGTGTTGGAAGATTATCAAAATTGAAGTGCTAAAATGAAAGATCAAACTAGTTTCAAAACGAGTGACAAACAAACATTTGCAACGCCATTGCTCCGAAACGTAGCTCTCGACTGTGAATGATAGCCGCGAAGCTACCAAAAATTGAGACGAAGAAAACAAATCCGGATATCAATAGCTCTCGAAGACCAAATCCATAAAGAGCGGCTTGATTGCGAAGGCCAAAATTGGTCCAACCGGTGACATCTGTGAGAGAATTACTGGTCGCATGTGCCGAAAATCCAACTACAATGATCGATAAAATCACTGTGACCAAGTTAACATGCAAATCGAACAATGAACTATGTGTATCGTCTTTCTTTCCCATCTGAGCCGCGGCATGAATAATGACGGCTGAATGGACAAACACAATCAAAATAGTGAGCAAGACAATTGCCGTTATCAGTAAACGGTAGCCAGCACTGGTATGGGAATCTTCGAGTTGAACGTTCCGTAAGTTCAACTCAAATATGACAAGAATGATAGGTTCAAACCATTGTTTCAACGCAATGGCAGTAAATACCAAATTTAAAACCTAAAAACATCGACTTTTACAATTTCGGACTTGAAAACTTCACAAATCTTACCACAATAAAACGCGGGGGTCGCTTGAAGAACGGAAATAACCCACAAAGGCCACCAAGAAATTGCATTATGCAAGGAATAAAAGCAGCGGCGCCGACTTTCATAGCGATTATGGATGTTCCTTCATTGTTCGAGCTTGCAAAGTCTTCGGCTTTGAGGAAATCCAGAAGCAAATCAGTGACGGTATTCTATAAACATGCTGTTATTATTTGTTTTGAAGTTTCGTCAAACTTACATCAAAAACGCGTTTATACCGTAAAACGGCAAACACAAATATGGCAATAGCCAAAACGATTTGCAGAATTGCCAATGAAATGAAAAAGTGCTTCCTGTAGCGGAACGAATTGCTTCGCTCGTAATAAAATCGACCAAGCTTGGTAGGAAATGAGGCACGATCGTCGAGAAATCGGAATTCATCGGAAACCTACAAGGTTACAGCTTGGAAAAAGATGTTAGGCTACTTACAAATATCCCTGGCGAGTTTACTGTTAAAACATGGAAAGCACGTTGTTGTTAGTTTATCCTTTAAAAAAGCAGAAAGTTCAAAAGTTAAAAACGTCATTTCATCAAACCTCGCTACGATGCCGATTCGCGGTGTACGATGGTCGTGGAATATTGTAAGGTGCCACAGGTGGTGTCAAGTCATAGCTTCGATTCATGCTGCGGCCAGCGTCGTTTACAGAGTCAGCTTCCGTGTGCCCGACGTAATAAACGGGATAATCACGATCTTGCGACGAATCAGAACTTTTTGGGGGTTCTTCAGAAGTCACAACAACACGCTCAGTCGTCCAAATGGTACCCGAGTCAATGGCAGTGGTCTCGATTCCGTTTTCAACGCTATATGCTCGTTCGCGCCGCATGTCAAAAGTGAATTACGCACGAAAACCTTGCACGTATCTATATGCTCGGTGCCGAAAACTTTCAAAAGGACCTTTTTGGATTGCTCGAACAATAAAGGGCGTTGCGTCGCGTTTCACAACAGAATCTATGAGGTGAATCAAGGCAAACCTCGCGACATAAAGGGTGACTAACTCTGGCCGGTTCCGAAACAACTGATTCAGTTTCGACGGATTATCATCTTATTTTCGCAGATTATGCTAATCGCAAATCAGCAACAAAGAAATGTTCCAATTTTTTAACTTTAACATATAAACTGGAACACTGGTATCTTAGACTTTATATTAAACAAAAATCAATGTTGATTTGTTTAATCAAATCACTTGCAAGTTATCGGCAAAATAATTGTAAGCTTTTCTAATTGTATAAAAAAAATGTCCTGCATGTTTACCCTAAACATGCACAACCTCACCAATTGTAGAAAACAGCATATGACGTACCGACCTACTCAAAATCAACAAGTTATTACAACGGCGGTCATTAATAAACTATTTCGTTTGCTCTCCCAACTCAATAAAGACTCTGAAGTGCGAGTCCGATCTACGTTGTCTAAATTAAGTACGGTTATTGCATAGGCAACCGTATCAGTATAAGGAAATTTTTCCTAAAAAAATTGTGAGTAATAACTCGTGTAATATCATAGCTCGACAAAAAAAGTGCACACTAATGTAAAAACAGAGAGCCTAAAGGAAACCAGTCAATATACTCTGCTTGTCTTACTTGGCATGTCAAGTAATAAGAACAAAAGTACTGATAAAAAAGCAGAGAAAGATAACATTGAACGCAGTAGTACTGCTAAGGTTTTGTCGGGTGAAAGCAAACGCTTTTTTGTAAAAAGAACAATTATCGGCTGATTCCACACTATTTGAGGAAGTAAGAAAAAAAACGGAACCACTGAAAGTACCACTTATAACTTGCTAACTATTATTCTTATCTCCTTTTTATGCGAATTTTCGAATTCCACGGGTAAATGCGGTTTGAATACACTTGTTCAATGCGCCAGAGCATCAGATCTTGACACCAAGAAGGGCCAAAAACACCAAAAATTGACCAAAAATACCACTTTTTAGCTGGCAGCTTGTTTACTATCTATCCAATCAAAGTTTAAGTCGCATTTTTGAATTCGTCGTGTTCTCGCGATTCAGAATCACTAGTTTAAAACGGTCTAGCTCAAAATTTTTGCAGAACGTATTTCAGGTGACTTTGGCAAAAGTCACCTGAAATACGTTCTGGTATGCAGCTAACTCACAAACTACTGATCCTTGTGAAAGTACAGTGGTATTTTCAGACTCCACGTGTCCTAGAATAGTCAAAACACTTGATTTGAGCAATATAAACTGACATCTTTGCACATTCCGGGTCAAAAAACCACTGAAAGTACCACTTATTCGCTAGTAACTTGCTAACTATTGATCTCATCTCTTTTTTATGCAAATTTTTAAATTCCACGTGTAAATGCGGTTCAAATACACTTGTTCAATGCGCCAGAGCATCAGATCTTGACACCAAGAAGGGCCAAAAACACCGAAAACTGACCAAAAATACCACTAACAAGCTGGCAGCTTGTTAACTATCTATCAAATCAAAGTTTAAGTCGCATTTTTGAATTCGTCGTGTTCTCGCGATTCAGAATCACTGGTTCAAAGTGGTCTAGCTCAAAATTTTTGCACTTACCAGAACCCGATTTTGGCAAAAGTCACCTATAATACGTTCTGGTGTGTAGCTAACTCACAAACTACTAATCCCTGTGCACTTTTAGTAGTATTTTCAGACTAACCGTGTCCTAGAATAGTCAAAACACTTGATTTGAGCAATATAAACTGACATCTTTGCACATACCGGGTTAAAAAACCACTGATAGTACCACTTATTCGCTAGTAACTTGCTAACTATTGATCTCATCTCTTTTTTATGCAAATTTTTGAATTCCACGTGTAAATGCGGTTCGAATACACTTGTTCAATGCGCCAGAGCATCAGATCTTGACACCAAGAAGGGCCAAAAACACCGAAAATTGACCAAAAATACCACTAACAAGCTGGCAGCTTGTTAACTATCTATCAAATCAAAGTTTAAGTCGCATTTTTGAATTCGTCGTGTTCTCGCGATTCAGAATCACTGGTTCAAAGTGGTCTAGCTCAAAATTTTTGCACTTACCAGAACCCGATTTTGGCAAAAGTCACCTATAATACGTTCTGGTGTGTAGCTAACTCACAAACTACTAATCCCTGTGCACTTTTAGTAGTATTTTCAGACTAACCGTGTCCTAGAATAGTCAAAACACTTGATTTGAGCAATATAAACTGACATCTTTGCACATACCGGGTTAAAAAACCACTGATAGTACCACTTATTCGCTAGTAACTTGCTAACTATTGATCTCATCTCTTTTTTATGCAAATTTTTGAATTCCACGTGTAAATGCGGTTCGAATACACTTGTTCAATGCGCCAGAGCATCAGATCTTGACACCAAGAAGGGCCAAAAACACCGAAAATTGACCAAAAATACCACTAACAAGCTGGCAGCTTGTTAACTATCTATCAAATCAAAGTTTAAGTCGCATTTTTGAATTCGTCGTGTTCTCGCGATTCAGAATCACTGGTTCAAAGTGGTCTAGCTCAAAATTTTTGCACTTACCAGAACCCGATTTTGGCAAAAGTCACCTATAATACGTTCTGGTGTGTAGCTAACTCACAAACTACTAATCCCTGTGCACTTTTAGTAGTATTTTCAGACTAACCGTGTCCTAGAATAGTCAAAACACTTGATTTGAGCAATATAAACTGACATCTTTGCACATACCGGGTTAAAAAACCACTGATAGTACCACTTATTCGCTAGTAACTTGCTAACTATTGATCTCATCTCTTTTTTATGCAAATTTTTGAATTCCACGTGTAAATGCGGTTCGAATACACTTGTTCAATGCGCCAGAGCATCAGATCTTGACACCAAGAAGGGCCAAAAACACCGAAAATTGACCAAAAATACCACTAACAAGCTGGCAGCTTGTTAACTATCTATCAAATCAAAGTTTAAGTCGCATTTTTGAATTCGTCGTGTTCTCGCGATTCAGAATCACTGGTTCAAAGTGGTCTAGCTCAAAATTTTTGCACTTACCAGAACCCGATTTTGGCAAAAGTCACCTATAATACGTTCTGGTATGTAGCTAACTCACAAACTGCTAATCCCTGTGCACTTTTAGTAGTATTTTCAGACTCCACGTGTCCTAGAATAGTCAAAACACTTGATTTGAGCAATATAAACTGACATCTTTGCACATACCGGGTTAAAAAACCACTGATAGTACCACTTATTCGCTAGTAACTTGCTAACTATTGATCTCATCTCTTTTTTATGCAAATTTTTGAATTCCACGTGTAAATGCGGTTCGAATACACTTGTTCAATGCGCCAGAGCATCAGATCTTGACACCAAGAAGGGCCAAAAACACCGAAAATTGACCAAAAATACCACTAACAAGCTGGCAGCTTGTTAACTATCTATCAAATCAAAGTTTAAGTCGCATTTTTGAATTCGTCGTGTTCTCGCGATTCAGAATCACTGGTTCAAAGTGGTCTAGCTCAAAATTTTTGCACTTACCAGAACCCGATTTTGGCAAAAGTCACCTATAATACGTTCTGGTGTGTAGCTAACTCACAAACTACTAATCCCTGTGCACTTTTAGTAGTATTTTCAGACTAACCGTGTCCTAGAATAGTCAAAACACTTGATTTGAGCAATATAAACTGACATCTTTGCACATACCGGGTTAAAAAACCACTGATAGTACCACTTATTCGCTAGTAACTTGCTAACTATTGATCTCATCTCTTTTTTATGCAAATTTTTGAATTCCACGTGTAAATGCGGTTCGAATACACTTGTTCAATGCGCCAGAGCATCAGATCTTGACACCAAGAAGGGCCAAAAACACCGAAAATTGACCAAAAATACCACTAACAAGCTGGCAGCTTGTTAACTATCTATCAAATCAAAGTTTAAGTCGCATTTTTGAATTCGTCGTGTTCTCGCGATTCAGAATCACTGGTTCAAAGTGGTCTAGCTCAAAATTTTTGCACTTACCAGAACCCGATTTTGGCAAAAGTCACCTATAATACGTTCTGTTATGTAGCTAACTCACAAACTACTAATCCTTGTTCAATTACAGTGGTATTTTCAGACTCCACGTGTCCTAGAAGAGTAAAAACACTTGATTTGAGCAATATAAACTGACATCTTTGCACATACCGGGTCAAAAAACCACTGAAAGTACCACTTATTAAGTAATAACTTGTAAACTATCAATCGAATCACAGTTATATACACATTTTAAAATTTCACGTGTTAATAATGCGGTTCGAATACACTTGTTCAATGCGCAAGAGCATCAGATCTTGACACCAAGAAGGGCCAAAAACACCGAAAATTGACCAAAAATACCACTAACAAGCTGGCAGCTTGTTAACTATCTATCAAATCAAAGTTTAAGTCGCATTTTTGAATTCGTCGTGTTCTCGCGATTCAGAATCACTGGTTCAAAGTGGTCTAGCTCAAAATTTTTGCACTTACCAGAACCCGATTTCGGCAAAAGTCACCTATAATACGTTCTGGTATGTAGCTAACTCACAAACTACTAATCCTTGTTCAATTACAGTGGTATTTTCAGAATCCACGTGTCCTAGAATAGTCAAAACACTTGATTTGAGCAATATAAACTGACATCTTTGCACATACCGGGTTAAAAAACCACTGATAGTACCACTTATTCGCTAGTAACTTGCTCAGTAGTTTGTGAGTTAGCTGCATACCAGAACGTATTATAGGTGAATTTTGCCAAAATCGGGTTCTGGTAAGTGCAAAAATTTTGAGCTAGACCACTTTGAACCAGTGATTCTGAATCGCGAGAACACGACGAATTCAAAAATGCGACTTAAACTTTGATTTGATAGATAGTTAACAAGCTGCCAGCTTGTTAGTGGTAATTTTGGTCAATTTTCGGTGTTTTTGGCCCTTCTTGGTGTCAAGATCTGATGCTCTGGCGCATTGACCAAGTGTATTCGAACCGCATTTACACGTGGAATTCAAAAATTTGCATAAAAAAAAGAGATGAGATCAATAGTAAGCAAGTTACTAGCGAATAAGTGGTACTATCAGTGGTTTTTGAACCCGGTATGTGCAAAGATGTCAGTTTATATTGCTAAAATCAAGTGTTTTGACTCTTCTAGGACACGTGGAGTCTGAAAATACCACTGTATTTGCACAAGGATCAGTAGTTTGTGAGTTAGCTGCATACCAGAACGTATTATAGGTGACTTTTGCCGAAATCGGGTTCTGGTAAGTGCAAAAATTTTGAGCTAGACCACTTTGAACCAGTGATTCTAAATCGCGAGAACACAACAAATTCAAAAATGCGACTTAAACTTTGATTTGATAGATAGTTAACAAGCTGCCAGCTTGTTAGTGGTATTTTTGGTCAATTTTCGGTGTTTTTGGCCCTTCTTGGTGTCAAGATCTGATGCTCTTGCGCATTGAACAAGTGTATTCGAACCGCATTTACACGTGGAATTCAAAAATTTGCATAAAAAAGAGATGAGATCAATAGTTAGCAAGTTACTAGCGAATAAGTGGTACTATCAGTGGTTTTTTAACCCGGTATGTGCAAAGATGTCAGTTTATATTGCTCAAATCAAGTGTTTTGACTATTCTAGGACACGGTTAGTCTGAAAATACTACTAAAAGTGCACAGGGATTAGTAGTTTGTGAGTTAGCTACATAACAGAACGTATTATAGGTGACTTTTGCCAAAATCGGGTTCTGGTTAGTGCAAAAATTTTGAGCTAGACCACTTTGAACCAGTGATTCTGAATCGCGAGAACACGATGAATTCAAAAATGCGACTTAAACTTCGATTTGATAGATAGTTAACAAGCTGCCAGCTTGTTAGTGGTATTTTTGGTCAATTTTCGGTGTTTTTGGCCCTTCTTGGTGTCAAGATCTGATGCTCTGGCGCATTGAACAAGTGTATTCGAACCGCATTTACACGTGGAATTCAAAAATTTGCATAAAAAAAAAAAACAGTATGGCAGCGCAAAACAGTCTCATCCGGAGTCCAATCGCAACAGAAGAAAGAAGAGCCTCGACTGCCAACGTTGAACCAGCTCTTAGGGGCTGTCCAGAAATTACGTCATCGCAAAATCGCCCACCACGAGACACACTACGCCGTTCGCGCATTCCACGACCCTCAAATACGCCGAGAGCGCCAACAAGTAGCCGCATCCCAATACCGACCGTTGCGAACAATCGATTCCACCGAAGTCGACAACATGTAGAACGCCGCACTCCCAGAGCTACGGTAGCCACCCAGACTGAACAAACGGGACAAGGGACAGCCAACACGCGCACGTACAGATCTCAAGCCGAATCACGATCCCCCAACCAAATACAACAGCAATACTGGCTGGATGTCTTCAAGTCAGTTGTCGACGCGTCAGAGTTTGAAGCACAGTTCAACAATTACATGAACAACATCCAACCCCCTACCCGCCAAGCTAGGGCAGAAACAACCCCTCGGGCAGCACAAAATCCAGAAGCAGAAGAAGCCCGAAATCTACAACAGCTGTTTCGCCGAGAATTAACGTGACTGGTTGGAGGGGCTTTGTCGCTCACCTGAAGATAACCGGGATCGATTTGCGGCCACGTGACTGGTTGGAGGGGCTTTGTCGCTCAGCCCTCGTGGCAACGCTCATAGTGGTGCCATCGAATCGAACCGTCGCATCAGTGCTGTCTTCACGAACATCTTGAATGACTACTCCGATCATCCGACCCTCTGCATCTTGAATGCCGATGGCGTCCTTACGGCCTATAACATCCAAGTTCGCCAGGAGCGTACCAATTCGACGAGCAGCACTTCGTCTTTGAGCTTGGGCGCTGATCTGTCGCCGAGTCCGGCTTCCGCGAATCCTGTTTCGCGTTCCAATGTCCATGAAGTCAACATCCGTGTCAAGGCGATCGCTGCCAATCAATGGTTCCTTCATCGTGGCCGTGATGCTGCCAATGTCGATCCGCCGCTGGCTTCTAACAATCTGCTCATTGGCTACGCTCAGCCGGACGCCGTGAAAGAGATTCAGACCTCGAAGGTTGCCGACTACTGTCTTCAACACATTGAAGTTGATACCTACTCTGCTCCGCATCGTCGCCTTTGGATGGGTCCGCAGTTTATGTTCTGCGTCTACGCTAATTCCGAGCACGCTAGTGCCCCTCTTGTAAGTTCTTTGATAGCGACGTTCTATTTGACGCTGTATGAATCTTGTACTTCTTTCAGTTCAATCCCAATGATACGCATTCCAAGCCCAGCTATGCCACTGCCTCGAAGCGTTGCCCGGTTCTGCTGGAGAAGAGTACCGACTATCCCACTCTGGGCAATGGCTTCACCGTTGATTCCTCGTCGCGCATCGTCTGCGGGTCATGGTCCTCCGAATACGACATGCGAGCTAGCATTGATCCTCGTGTTAAGGAGACTTTGGAAGACGCCATGCGCGATCTCGAATTTGACGACCTTAACACTTCCGTATGTTTACCATTTCACTTTTTGCGCTTATATTTACTGTTATATTTCAGTCCGATGGTTTGGCTCGTCAACGTCACAGCTCAGGAAACGTCCCCGATTTACTCACTCTCTCAGGAATTGACAATTAAACCGATTCGCCAACGATACCTTCCCAGCGTCAGGCCTTTAATTTGTGCTGGTCACATTTGCATCCAATTTTTCTATAATATCTTTAGTCTTTAACGGTTGTGTTTTTACGCAATAAATTAGCAAATCTAGTTTACATCTTTTTTGTTCACTGTAATTGCTTATCCAATTCTTGTGTATTTAGCTACGTTTATTGTTTAACGCTGTCTTTCTCATACTGGTATGTTTCAACTGGCTTGAGTTGTAATTTGTCAGTTGTTTGTACATAAGTATTCCTTCTTTACAATTATCATGCTTTCAAACTTATATTGTACATTATGCGTTTTTTTATTATGAACAATTTCTACCTTACTTTATCTTATGGTGCCGTTTGATATTATGATGAACATCGATTCGTACTTTCATTCAAACACGTTCCTCACAAATTGTGTCTTATGTTTAAATATTTTTGCATTCATCAAGAAGTTAGTGATTTTTAATATGAAAGTAAAACTGCGACAACAACGACGATTAATCTGACAAAATCATCAAGGCCGTATCCAGAAAAAAAGTTTTTGGGGGGGGGGGGACATGGTAAGGGGGGAGCAAAGGGGTTTTTTTGAAAAAATTTTTGAGCGGTTTTTGGAAGATTCAAATGGAGTCGGAATCAGAATCACAGCAGGTTGCACCGGCATTGGCTGCGTCGGAGCAGTTATCGGTGGTGGTGGAGTCGGATGAACCTCTTTGTTCACGAGTTTTGCCTGCAATGACAGTAACTATAATAACATATCAAAAAAAAGCTGGCAATAAAACTTACATTCTTTGCAACAATATTCAAAATTGCATCAGGAAGTCGTCTAGAAAAAGATCGCCAGGGTTGGCTCAATTGCAGCTTGCTGATGATTCGAAAGAGCCTCTTGATTGGCAGGTTTGCGGACCGCGGATACTGTTTCTTTTACCGGTAGTGGCATCATCCCCGTCAAAATCCTTGCCGATATCAGCGACGTTGTCCAGGCGATTCATCTTTTTGGGTCCAAAGATCCTACAATTTGGCTGGTGGCAAAAGGAGCGCTTCAAAATGCAGTCAAAAAAAGAGTACGGCAGCGAGTGACCAACAACCTCACCGAAGAATACCTCAGCGGATCAATGAACGGACCCTTTGCTCAAAAATCAAACGACTGCCGATCAATGTGGACTCGATTGCGCGTATCGTCTACGCAGCTGCGAAAGAAGATCGACCTGCAATGGAAAGTGTTGAACGAAGAAGTGCCGACGGTGTACGTCGATGACAAAAAGCTAACCCCAAAAACAGCTGAAACTGTCATGCGAAAGGCCATCCAACAATTCTACCTCAAGCAGCTCCTCCGAAAACCCGACCAAGGCAAAGTCTTCGCCACATCCAGCAAATCTACAGTATCCAACCACTTCTTGCGGGAGGGGAACTTCACGAGATTTGCGGATTGGAGGTGTATCCATAGGGCAAGGCTGGATGTACTTCCATTGAGAGGGTGTCTGCGCTTTGATGCGGGCCCTAAACATTGCCGAAAGTGCGACTACGCTCTCGAATCACTGCCCCACGTGATCAACCACTGCAACATCCACAAGGACACAATGACGCGAAGACACAACGCAGTTCTCGACAGATTGACATGCACCATCCCAAAAGGCAATGACCACAAACTCTTCATCAACCAATCAATACGTGACTGCGACTCATCGCTGCGACCGGACATCGTATGAATCGACGAGAAAACAAAAAACGTAACCATCCTCGATGTCACCATACCATTCGAAGGCAGTACCACAAGTTTCCAAGAAGCACGAAAACGAAAACAAGACAAATATGGCGAAATCGAAACCCACTTCAAGGCCCAAGGCTATAAAACGTTCAACAATGCCTTCGTCATCAGGTCGCTGGGAAGTTATGATGCAGCAAATGAGGTGTGCATAAAAAGGCTGCGCATCTCACACAAGTATGCTACGCTAATGAAACGGCTGATGGTCAGCGATGTCATTCGATGGTCACGCGACATTTACACAGAACACGTTACTGGAATTCGGCAATATCACTAACTTTATAACTTGTCATTTAATACCTTTAATATTATTATACCTGTACTACTTTTCACCCCCTTTCACCTTTTCCTAGTCTAACTCGGCACATTGAGTCTCCAACTCGATCACAGCCCGAAATTTGTTATTATCTCCATTGAATCTTAATTTATACATTCTCTCTGAATAAACAACAATCATTGCAAAAAAAAAAGTACGGATCTCTCGGATTTCTGTACGATCGCTGCCGCCATGATTGCAGCTTGCTGATGATTCGAAAGAGCCTTTTGATTGCCACCGGTTTCCTAAAACGGAGAACGTAATAATGAAAGCAAGAAGGATAAACAAGGTCAAACTTACGGGATTATGACGCAAGTCTGCATTATTCAGAAGATGCATGATATTGGGATCATTAGTTGACGATGAAGCCGGTTCATTGGTAACACCGGGTGCCTCTACAGGATTCGTACCATTATCCCCAGACGCATTTTGGCTATTATTGTTCCCGGACATCTGAAAAACTTTATAAGTCTTAGGATTAAGGTCTAGAGCGCGTCGAAACTGGGGAAGAAAAAGCTGGCAATAAAACTTACATTCTTTGCAACAATTGCAGCTTGCTGATGATTCGAATTGTCGCTGCCGCCATGATTGCAGCTTGCTGATGATTCGAAAGAGCCTTTTGATTGCCACCGGTTTCCTAAAACGGAGAACGTAATAATGAAAGCAAGAAGGATAAACAAGGTCAAACTTACGGGATTATGACGCAAGTCTACATTATTCAGAAGATGCATGATATTGGGATCATTAGTTGACGATGAAGCCGGTTCATTGGTAACACCGGGTGCCTCTACAGGATTCGTACCATTATCCCCAGACGCATTTTGGCTATTATTGTTCCCGGACATCTGAAAAACTTTATAAGTCTTAGGATTAAGGTCTAGAGCGCGTCGAAACTGGGGAAGAAAAAGCTGGCAATAAAACTTACATTCTTTGCAACAATTGCAGCTTGCTGATGATTCGAATTGTCGCTGCCGCCATGATTGCAGCTTGCTGATGATTCGAAAGAGCCTTTTGATTGCCACCTGTGTACGGCATAGAAGTTACGTCACGCAGGTCACGCAGCGAAAACGGGAAACTCCGTCCGCGGGAAACTCGGACACCCAGCCCTCGTCTTTCCGGCTGTCTCGAGCGGTTTTTCAGTGTTTCCACCTGCCCGGGATTGCGTTTTCGTCTATCTTTACTATGTATATATAATATTTATGTAATTTGAAGTAGCCATCGTGTCGCGAAACGATGAGTCGCCAGGTGCAGGTCGATCTCGGTGAGAGCGCCATTTCATGGCAACCCTCCTTCCTGTCTTGCGTGCGACTGCAAACAGTATAACCCCCTCCGGCGCATCGGAGTCAGAGGCGGAGTCGGAGGAGATTTTTGCAAAAACGCGTTACACGGATTGAAAATTCGGAGACTCCTATGATTTTATGAAGATCCCTCGGCTGCGCTGCAACCCCATATAATTGCTAATTTAATATATATATATTTTATTGTTTTGGCGGGTTTTAACCAAAAGTAAAGCCGAAAGTTTCATGTGTTTCTTCCCCAGTTTCGACGCGCTCTAGACCTTAATCCTAAGACTTATAAAGTTTTTCAGATGTCCGGAAACAATAATAGCCAAAATGCGTCTGGGGATAATGGTACGAATCCTATAGAGGCACCCGGTGTTACCAATGAACCGGCTTCTTCGTCAACTAATGATCCCCATTCCATGCATCTTCTGAATAATGTAAACTTGCGTCATAATCCCGTAAGTTTGACCTTGTTTATCCTTCTTGCTTTCATTATTACGTTCTCCGCACACAAAAAAATGGAAAGACTACGCCAAGCGTATTCTTTAAAGAGACGCATGATCGTAATAAAAAGACTACGCGCAGCGTATTCTTTTTTAGAAGACGTATTAAAAAGACTACGCCGGCGTAGTCTTTCACCGTCACACGAAAGAGCTCCTCAAAGTTGACTTCGCGCGCATTTGTTAGACGTTCCAAGTCAAATCGGACTTGTGTTTTTGACAATGTTTTATCACTTGAATAGTGTTTTGTGTTTCTACTTGTGATCCATATCCGTTTCAGCCACCATTCAGATGATTATCTACTCGTACGAAGCAATCCCGCGAGTTGTGACGCTGAAACTTGGAGAAGGAAGTTTATGAACCGCTAAGAGGTAAGCTATTTCAACAACTGAGTCAAAACTTACGTAGGTTTTACAGAAACACCTTGCATTCACCGTCACCCGCAACATAAGTGTTTCGAAAAGCCTCAACAACCCAAAAAGTATGTTTCCGACCCACTTTGCTTTTCCTTCACTCGTTTTATATATAACTTTTTTAGATGTGCCCTAAACAAGTCAATCACGGCTTCAAACAGATGCTCCTTATCAACTACACGTCTGAACCGGCACCCTTCACATGAACTTCACAGTATAAATGGAAGAAGGACCAAAACCGTCAACGCCGACGTCAAGGATCTCATGAATCCACCCCGACTCGCCAAGGATGTCATACCTCCAAGATACGATGTAACTACACCATTAAAAGCGTTGCTTTTGTTGCTATTGAAGTATGTAATTATGTCGTACGATTGTTAAAGGTTGTTATTGTAGTATGTTTTATTATGCAGTATCTGGATGGAAGTTATATATTTTTTGTACCTTATTTCTATAAAAACATGTTACTGACAGCTTGTGTTAATGTTATCAATCATAAAAAAACCAAATGTAGCGTTTCCAACGGCAAAAAGGAGCGTAAAAGCGCGTTTGAGTGTAACGTCAAAAGACTACGCTCGGGCGTAGTTTTCTACGAGAGCGTAGTCTTTAGTTAACACAGCGGCGTCGTGTTTTTGTGCACTACGCTTTGCGTAGTAAAAAGAATACGCGTGGCGTAGTCTTTTTAATACGCATTTTTTTGTGTGCGTTTTAGGAAACCGGTGGCAATCAAAAGGCTCTTTCGAATCATCAGCAAGCTGCAATCATGGCGGCAGCGACAATTGCTAAATGCAGTGGCCCCTACCAACCAGCACGCCACTATCACTTCGACGGAGCCACTACCGGTAAAAGAAACAGTATCCGCGGTCCGCAAACCTGCTATAAATCCGATTGAGCCCACCCTGGCTAATCCTGAAACCCTCAACCGAATAACTCCTTCCCCAGCCACCGTTTTGACGCGTAATGTTGTAGGAAACCGGTGGCAATCAAGAGGCTCTTTCGAATCATCAGCAAGCTGCAATTGAGCCAACCCTGGCGATCTTTTTCTAGACGACTTCCTGATGCAACTTTGAATATTGTTGCAAAGAATGTAAGTTTTATTGCCAGCTTTTTTTTGATATGTTATTATAGTTACTGTCATTGCAGGCAAAACTCGTGAACAAAGAGGTTCATCCGACTCCACCACCACCGATAACTGCTCCGACGCAGCCAATGCCGGTGCAACCTGCTGTGATTCTGATTCCGACTCCATTTGAATCTTCCAAAAACCGCTCAAAAATTTTTTCAAAAAAACCCCTTTGCTCCCCCCTTACCATGTCCCCCCCCCCCCAAAAACTTTTTTTCTGGATACGGCCTTGATGATTTTGTCAGATTAATCGTCGTTGTTGTCGCAGTTTTACTTTCATATTAAAAATCACTAACTTCTTGATGAATGCAAAAATATTTAAACATAAGACACAATTTGTGAGGAACGTGTTTGAATGAAAGTACGAATCGATGTTCATCATAATATCAAACGGCACCATAAGATAAAGTAAGGTAGAAATTGTTCATAATAAAAAAACGCATAATGTACAATATAAGTTTGAAAGCATGATAATTGTAAAGAAGGAATACTTATGTACAAACAACTGACAAATTACAACTCAAGCCAGTTGAAACATACCAGTATGAGAAAGACAGCGTTAAACAATAAACGTAGCTAAATACACAAGAATTGGATAAGCAATTACAGTGAACAAAAAAGATGTAAACTAGATTTGCTAATTTATTGCGTAAAAACACAACCGTTAAAGACTAAAGATATTATAGAAAAATTGGATGCAAATGTGACCAGCACAAATTAAAGGCCTGACGCTGGGAAGGTATCGTTGGCGAATCGGTTTAATTGTCAATTCCTGAGAGAGTGAGTAAATCGGGGACGTTTCCTGAGCTGTGACGTTGACGAGCCAAACCATCGGACTGAAATATAACAGTAAATATAAGCGCAAAAAGTGAAATGGTAAACATACGGAAGTGTTAAGGTCGTCAAATTCGAGATCGCGCATGGCGTCTTCCAAAGTCTCCTTAACACGAGGATCAATGCTAGCTCGCATGTCGTATTCGGAGGACCATGACCCGCAGACGATGCGCGACGAGGAATCAACGGTGAAGCCATTGCCCAGAGTGGGATAGTCGGTACTCTTCTCCAGCAGAACCGGGCAACGCTTCGAGGCAGTGGCATAGCTGGGCTTGGAATGCGTATCATTGGGATTGAACTGAAAGAAGTACAAGATTCATACAGCGTCAAATAGAACGTCGCTATCAAAGAACTTACAAGAGGGGCACTAGCGTGCTCGGAATTAGCGTAGACGCAGAACATAAACTGCGGACCCATCCAAAGGCGACGATGCGGAGCAGAGTAGGTATCAACTTCAATGTGTTGAAGACAGTAGTCGGCAACCTTCGAGGTCTGAATCTCTTTCACGGCGTCCGGCTGAGCGTAGCCAATGAGCAGATTGTTAGAAGCCAGCGGCGGATCGACATTGGCAGCATCACGGCCACGATGAAGGAACCATTGATTGGCAGCGATCGCCTTGACACGGATGTTGACTTCATGGACATTGGAACGCGAAACAGGATTCGCGGAAGCCGGACTCGGCGACAGATCAGCGCCCAAGCTCAAAGACGAAGTGCTGCTCGTCGAATTGGTACGCTCCTGGCGAACTTGGATGTTATAGGCCGTAAGGACGCCATCGGCATTCAAGATGCAGAGGGTCGGATGATCGGAGTAGTCATTCAAGATGTTCGTGAAGACAGCACTGATGCGACGGTTCGATTCGATGGCACCACTATGAGCGTTGCCACGAGGGCTGGGCTTGCTGTTGGCGATGCTCACCGGGTTGTTATCAGACGCCCACGCGGTGAGGCCTTCGGTGGAGAAAACACGAGCACGAATCTTGGCGACAGAGTACAGTCCGACCGGTACATTGTTCAAATTGAAGCGAGGGTTGAGGGTAGTCTTGAAGAGCGGTGTGTGAGCGATGGAAGGATGCTCCCTAAAAGACAGTAATAGGTGAAACAAGTTTGGACATAATTGAACTTTTCTTACTTGTAGTACGTCGAAGAACCGAACACGGCTTGACCTGGCTTCACGGGGGCGTAATGATTGATGTTGCGTGTAACCTGGGTCGAGGTCAGGCCGGCAGTACGTTCAAACCGGCTTTCTTTGTTGACTTGTCGACCGCCATGAGTCCGCAGGCTAATCGGTCCACCATGCGACGAAATAGCAAAAAGATGCGTTGTTCCATGGTTGGTCGAAATGGTGAGCCAGCGGTTGTCGTCAGAGAAGGCACAGTTGATCACCTGGAAATCGATTTGATTGATCCAGCCAGTTAAACAACAACAAACAACTTACCCGAGCAGCTGTATTGCCACGATACAACGTATAAAGGTGCTCAACCGAACCCAATGCCGTCATGCCAACATGTGGATGCAGGCCGAACAGATGGAAGCTCGTGGCTGATTGCGTGCATGTCAGCAGGATTTCACCGCCTTGACCAAACGCCAGATAGCCGATGGGACCTTCATGGGCAACAAAGTGGGCAATAGCATACTTCAAGTAAGGGGCCTTGCTATCAGCAGCAATGATCGCAGCAACATCGACAACGGTCACGACGCCCAAATCGGAGCCATTTGGACTAGATTTGTTGCCCCCGGAAGTTATCGAATTCACGAGTGATTCACCGATGGAAGAGACCGTCTTGGTGATCGACTAAAATGGGCATCAATCAAGCATATCATGAGGCCAAGTGACATCAACTGTGTGACCGAAAACCAGTTCGCTTACCTTAGCAGCGTTCATCAATTGGCCGCTGTAGGAGGCATCCTCTCCGAGCACAACTCCGCCGACAGACTGAACTTGTTTGTTAAGCTGAAAAAAGCACAATTCATACATCACACGGGATAAAAAGTTGGGAAAGTGCAAACTTACAGTCTTATCAACAAACGCGAGAAAGCAATCGGAAAGTGCAAAGTGCGTCGCGAAAGTCGGGTCGTACGATGGCTGCGTCGGGATATGGAGGACTTCCGAGAAGTTTCCGGGGTGGCAGATGGTCAACGAATCCGCGAATCCGACGATGAAGGCTTTTGGGGAGCTGGCCATATCGAGCACCGGATCTTTGAAGATCTTCTCGGCTACATTGGATCCAGTTTTGAGGGAGAGGAGGAACACTTTGAAACGGCACTTCCGATCATCTGGATTCTCATCAACGCGAGCGAAGATCGGCCGCTTATCAGCGTAATCGTCCTCAACACCCTCGACCGTAAACGGCAAGAGATGCCCCACACGCAGCGCCATCTTCCGTTCCGAGACGACTTCGATGCAGTTACCATTGTCGGCTTTCAACCAAATTTGATACCCGCGAGCCAAGCCGATGACGATAACATAGCCGATTTTGAGGGATCCATTATGCACTGAAAGGTCAAATTATATATATGTCAAAGCTAAACCTAATTAAAAACTCACTGTATTCACACTTTTTGACATCCACAAAATGAATCGGCTCAGTTTGCGCCGCCAGATTTGTCTGACCCTGTGGAATGACTTCATGTACGAGGTCAGCCATCGAAGACACGAGTGACGGCTCACTGAAAAGGAGGACGATCATATGTAATGTCCTAAAGGCCATCCTCGTGACGCTCAAAAACTTACGGCACGGGTGTTGGAGCGACGTCTTGACCGCCGATGTACTTCAAAGCTGGCTGGTTCGATTGTCGCGTGATGGAGCTGGCCGATGACGCCGGGCTTATTGGAACCGTCGGCACTTCCTTCGGCACGGCTTGCATGATCGGCGACACGGCAGCAGTGGATAAGAGAGAGCCTTTCTTGTTTCGCTTCGTCTTTCCATTGCTGATCGACATACTACGAAAAGGGTGGCGATACAACGACTGTAAGATGGAATGCAAGTTAACAAAATGTAGCAAGACCGGTTTAAGTAAAGGAAGGAAACGTAAGCAAGCAAAGCACGGAAAGGAAAACAAAGAATAAAAGAAAACAATGACACTCTTATGAAATCATGACGGCGTGAGGAATGAAATAGGGCAGGTATTTATTGTGACTGGAGGAACGGAAAAAACATGCGACTGCCAACTATGACACCACGATTCAAATGCGATAGCTGTCTGGTGAGGCGGTCTTCGCTCTTTCTCAATTCTTCGCTACAATGTTCTTTTAACATTGGTCGCATGTGATTGCTGAGAAAACAACTGCAACTGATCCCGTGTCGTGGTCTTCGGAGGGAGTATGCACGGGGTATGAACGGAGCAATGAAAAACGCGCCAGAGGTAGTACATAGTGGGACAATAATCGAACAACTTCTGAGGATCAATGATAGTACTTCCAATTAGACCGACCCACAATGTATGTCATCACCCGATCACTCCTCCCTGAATAACTAAATAAATGGAGCTGTACGTAAATACACGTTGTTTTAATCAGCTGATTTTTGATGAGAGGGAGGACTCCAAGCGGTAACATACATGTGTGTGACTGCATTCGCTCCTCATTCTCCCGCAGTCAGCCAAATTCACAAAGCGCATGACATGCAAACAATCGCTCGTCGCACGACGCCAAGTCGGTTGGAACTCTCCTTCCTCACTTTCCTGCCTGCAGCAATAGCAGTGCTGCCGAATGCCTCACTGTCTCCCCCACAACAAAGCCTCCGTGGGTGGCGCTCGACCCGACAAACAAACGCACGCACCCACCGGCTTCGTCCAATTTGGCGGGAATTTCCTGCCGAGATTCTCGCTGTCATTAGACCCCCACACCCCTTTCCTTTAAAGCAAAATTCCTAAAACTCAAACTTATAAACAAACGTCTGCAGCATTGTTTAACCGATGCCCCGACACCCTAATCCCAACTGGAAGAACTTCGCTTTGAAGTGGTCGTTTTTTTGTTTTCAAAGAGCAAAACTGAGCTTCGCTACTTTATGTTTAAAATGAAAAATAGCTCATTCTACCGTGAAGACGGAAGGGCTTTAATTCCAGAAATAAAAACGCAAAAGTGAGGCTGCATCAGACTGTCTGTTCTCTGTCGGTTGTGTGTTGCGAAAGTTCCAACCTCCTGATAACGCGCATACTTTTTTAACAATACCTTTTATGGCCGACATTTTTTCGTGAAATAGTCAGTGATTGACGAATTGCAGCCGATTTGGAGGGGCCTCGCAGCCGGCCGGCCTTTATTGTGTTGCGTGAATGTTGCTGACACTGCATTGTCAGTCAGCATTTTTTTATCGCCTCGGGAAGGGGGACAATGGTTGGTATTGCAGTTTGTTTTTGCCACTTTTTCCAGCCGCCGTCAAAAGTGCCAACAGTTCACAGGCGCGAGAAAATATGCGCGAACGCCCCCGGCCATGCGCACACAATAACCAAATTGCGACAATGATCAGTTAACTGTTCGGTTGTCCCACCACATCAGTGAACGTGAAGGCTGCAGGCAACGTTTGTCCCTCACTTTCCCTTCCTTCCCCGCTCGTCAAATTTACATGCGCACGCTGGCGTCTGTAAGTGCAGTCGGGACCCACTGAGGGTCGCCTCAAAAATTACCATTGAGGGTGCGCCTACGATGTCATCGTGTCGGTCGCGTCGCTGCCGACACAACTAAGCACCCTTCGCAGTTTGCTATTTTGCGTGTTCATTGGAAGGTTGGGCTCGGCGTGCTTTTTTGACTAAGACATTTGGACTGCTTACGGCGGTGAGGCTGTTTTCTTTGATGATGTGCTTACAAAATCAATCGTCGTTTCATTTTTTGTTTGAGACCTCGCCTCGCTGTCACTCGTGCAATCGATTGTATCACAGCGCGTTGCATCCAAGGCTCCGCCGCACATTTTGTCGCGACTTCCTTCATTTATATTGTTTTCCAGACCTCAAACAGGGATGGCAGGCGTGGAGCATCTCAGCATTGATAGCATCATCCAACGCCTCAAGGAAGGTGGGTTTCGAACCTTTTATATTGATAACTTGGACACGTAGACTACATGTTATAAGGCTGGAACATAAGTTCGTAGCCACTTTTGAACAATTTAGTTTTGCTTTGGTTATTTTGTCAGGTTTAATTATGGATCCACAATTCAGTATCGAGGAGTATCATGAACCCTTTGCTGTCATTGCCCTCTGGATTCACAGCTGTGCTTCAAGAATGAACGAAGTTATGGCTGCCCAAAGTCGGCGACCGCGATCTTGAGGTCGTCGAGTTTAATCAAAAAAATTTTACCTAAGTGGGGCTTCGGAATCCAGCGCGCGTAGTGGTTGTATAGAGCAGGGTTTAAGTTATAAGAAGGATATCAGACACTGGTTCATCAGAAGGCGCACGTTGTTTTTTTAACAGTTTTAATTTTCGCGGTGGGTGGTCTTAAAACCACATGTTCTAAATTTTCCAGTTTTTTGCATTTTTGACAAACCGTATCCCCTGAATTGTGTAGCAATAGTTACACCAGCCTCATAAGTAACCGTCTAACTGCTTTTTCAAAAGGAGGTCTCAGAAATGTTCGATTGAAGAGCACTTTGACTATGTTGAAGCATTCACTCGCTTTTTGCCTTAATTTAAGCAGTTAGACTCCCACTCATGAGGGATATGGCAAAGATTACTCGTGCCCTAGGTGCCAATGTAGTTAGCAGCATCCGGCCCTAAGCTGTGGTCAAGATGGATTTAGCTGAGGTTCAAACTTGGGTGTCGGTACCCCTCGAAGTCGACTAAAAAATTAGTTGAACTTGCGCCCCCAGTCCTGGTATGCTGATATTGCATTGCTAAAGTGTTAACCTACAATCTTCTAAAAGGGTTCCAGAAAAGACAGGAACAGAATTAGAAAATATATGAAGTATAGGAAAGTGGATACGAACTTATGTTCCAGCCTTATACTTGTAGTCTTTGTTTACACACGTGGTCATTTTGTTGTTTTTCAGTTCGAGGTTCCAAACCGGGTAAAAATGTGCACTTGACGGAAAACGAGATCAAGGGGCTATGCGTCAAGTCGCGCGAGATCTTCCTGTCGCAGCCCATCCTGCTTGAGCTTGAAGCGCCGCTTAAGATCTGCGGTGATATTCATGGTGAGCTATTTTGGCGTTTTATCACTTTTACGACTTATTTTATATATCAATTTCTAGGCCAATACTACGATCTCCTGCGATTGTTCGAGTATGGCAGCTTCCCGCCAGAGGCCAACTACCTCTTCTTGGGTGATTACGTCGATCGGGGTTTGTGTCACCCGATTGTTATTGCAGCTCCACGTATAACATTCCCCATTTCAGGAAAACAATCTCTTGAAACGATCTGCCTGCTCCTTGCATACAAGATTAAGTATCCTGAGAACTTTTTCATGCTTCGCGGCAACCACGAATGCGCCAGCATTAACCGTATTTATGGTTTTTACGAGGAGTGTACGTGTTTTTTTGATTGTTTCTTTCCTTTTTTCCAGCTTTATAGTTGTTTTATTTCTTTGTTTATGTTTTTATGTTTCCCGTTTTACAGGCAAGCGACGGTACAACGTAAAGCTCTGGAAGACCTTCACCGACTGCTTCAACTGTCTGCCCGTCGCCGCCATCATCGACGAGAAGATTTTCTGCTGCCATGGCGGTCTCTCGCCCGATTTGACATCGATGGAGCAGATTCGGCGCATCTCGCGTCCCACTGACGTCCCCGATTGCGGCCTTTTGTGCGATCTGTTATGGTCGGACCCTGATAAGGTAGGGCTTTGTTTGCGTTTTTGCTGCGTCGCAGTTTTTTATCAGTGTGCTATATTTGTTCATTTTTATTGCTCATTAATTGTGTTTTTCCTTTTTAAACCCATTTCCATCTTTCAGCAGACTAGCGGATGGGGCGAGAATGACCGTGGCGTGTCTTTCACCTTCGGTCCTGAAGTAGTTGCCAAATTCCTGCATCGCCACGACTTGGATCTAATTTGCCGTGCTCATCAGGTCGTCGAAGACGGTTACGAGTTCTTCGCCAAGCGCCAGCTTGTGACAATCTTCAGTGCACCCAACTACTGCGGTGAATTTGACAATGCTGGTTCTCTGATGTCTGTGGATGAGTCGCTCATGTGCGCTTTCCAGGTATGTTTGTTTAGTTGTTTTTCCTTCCTGTTTACAAGTGTTTCATTTTGTTACCGTTTACCCATTTTCCAGATTCTGAAGCCATCTGATAAAAAACGCCTGCTCGCATCGACCAACACGAATAACCAGCGACCGACGACACCGCCGCGGGTTAAACCCAAGAAGGACACAAAGTAATTGGTGTGTTCATCTCATCTTCCACCTGCAATTATTACGGTCTCGGGTGTTGTTGACTGTCAATCGGCTTCCAAAGATTCTATTTATCCATAATTCCCAGTTGCTCCGCGTTGAAAGGTGTGGTCAGAGGCTTTCATTAGTGCAATTATCTATTTTTGCTCATGACTGAGAGCATTCCCACACATTTTCAATTCTCGTCACTTGTCCTCGCTCTAACTTATTTTTTCACTCACTAACTAATGTCTCTATTTCGAATGGTATTTTGAACTGACAAACCTCTAATTCCCAATTCAGATGGATTTCCTACATATTATATTGTCTGTATCATTCTCATCTGTCGCTACTGAGCTGATATTATCGCCCAAAAACCCAGAGTACACTTTATCTTGCCCCTTCCTTTCGATGGCATCCCAAGGTCAGCCTTCCCCCATGCCAGCTGTAGTATTATGATTTCGTCTTCCCTGGAGTTCCTTTATGTCCTTACCCATGTGGTGGTGCTGTCTGTCCTCAACCTTCTCATTCTAAACTGTCGTCTGGGATCTTTATGCCATGTTGAATCACATTATTTACTTAGCATATTGCAGTGGCAATTTACATCCTCTAGTAGTTCGTTTTTCTTCTCTGTTTAGGGTATGATCAGAAAAGTGCAACAATTGAACTGACTTACTAACTTCCGTCGTGCTGATAAATATGAATAAGATAAAAAGTAATAAAAAGATGTATGATTTCAAGTTCGAACTTCGAGTGTGTGAATGAAGGCTTTATAGTATTGCAATGGCTTCATAGTATGTATACAAAGTCCTAGCCCATGGAAAGTTATCAGTACTTCAACTACCCGAAGTAGTCACTAAAGAATGTGTTCATTCATTTTTGGCAATTAGGAAGAAGGCGACCCCGTCGTTTGAAAGGCTGTACTTGTGAAGGGTGGAAATGTTCATGCCGGCGGCAACCAAGGTATCCTCGATGAACTCCTCATTCAAGTTGAGCAGGCTGAATAGCTTCGAATCTCCGACGAGCGACAGACCCGAGTTGTAGATGACGTCGTCGATGACAGATCCGAGCACGAAATATCCGCCTGGACGCAGTAGACGAAGCTGTAAAGTCTTCGCAGTAGTTTTTTTAAATGCTGTCTCTTTTGCGTTTCTCAAGTCCACCGTCTTTTTAACGTTGACGTAAAACAAAGAGGAAAGGGCAACGAGATCTGTGGCTATGAGTAGTTTAAAGTCGCAATTGCGACGACAGAACGGATGAAAAAAAACGAAACCGCCGAGGGGAGAAATGTCGCGAATCTGGCAGCCCGGCCAGGAAAAAATTTACAACGTACCATATTGTTGAGCGATTCGACGTATTCATCATGTGTGGCACAGGCGGATTCGAGACAGAAAACCGAGACCATGACGTCAAAGAGTTGATCGACGGGTGCCGGAAGGCCATCGGTGGGCAGGACGACTTCTGGTTTGCGCACATCTGCTTTGTAAATGCCACCAGCTTCGACGACTTTGCGAGCTTGCTCTTCAATGGCATTAACATCCTTCTCGGTTCCGATGTGAGTGCCTTCCGTACTATAAAACATTGCATATGGCCACCGTAGGGTACAGTGTGACTCGACAGTCATTGGAACTAAGGAAAATCAGATAGTTGATAGGTATTTAACAAAGGAAAAGAAGGTTAAAAAGAAAAAGTGACGTAAGAAGTGTACAAAAAAGGTGTTTTGTAACTGAAAACTAATAATGAAGAAAGCCATGGAAGGAACTGGAAACGCCTGCTTACCGGGCAATGACGCGAATCGCTTTCTCCCATGAAAAGAGCGTCCGCTGTGTCATCCAATCATCGAGCATGGTGAGGCTCTTGTCGACGTAGTCCGTCAGATAGACACGCTTCACGATCTCGCGGAAGCTGATGGCGCTGTATACTGTAGGTCCGGCTCCGACGTCGATCAGCGATTGACGCTTCTCCTCCGGCACCCGAGCTCGGATCATGTGCGCAAACATGGGCAAAGCGAAGAGCGATAAACGGGTGCCATCGTCGAGCGACTTACTGTAACCCAACTTTTGTTTTCACTTCCTTGTTAAAGGTCAAAAAGTTCACCTGCTGTAGTAGAAGTGGAGGTATGCTTCCGGATCGAATTCAGACTCATAGTCTTTAGGCTGGAAAACGCGCAGCTTCTTCTCGGCAGCCATCTATCCTGATATCACGATACCCGAGTGAATGGTCGGGCTTACAAGAAGTGTCGGTAATCGACACGCCACCCCTTGAAGATATGTCACTCCGCCTCTGAAAACAAAAAACGACTAGTATTCCAAAAGTGACCGACCTACAGACCGACACCCAGGAAGTTAAAAAGCCGTGTCTTGCCAATTGCTGCTTGAAAACGACGGCGTTTGCATTTCTCAGCTTCAATCTGTGGGAGGGTCGAACTACGCTATGAGCATTGTTTACAGGCAGGCGATAGACGTTGCGTAGGTAAGTCCATCAGCCAGTCAGTCTCGCAGTCGAGGATGTCTGGCGGACCCTGCGATTTGGGACTTTAAGCCGCGAGCTATGAACGGCCAAGGCTGGCTAGAACGCTTCAAGGAGCACTACTGCGAACTCTGATTTGCACACTCCCTTTTACAACTCACATACATCACAAGAGCAAAAGGACGATCGCCGCTGGCGCTGCCTCGGGATCTCAGGACAGATATCTAACTAACTGCGTTTTTATCTAGCGCATTCATTTCGTTACCGATTCAATTGCCCTACGGCGTCGATTTGTCGCTCGACGCATAACATACGTAATAATGCGTATCCATATCTCACCCCAGATGTTGTCGGTTGTACCACCCGCGAGGTGTCGACGAGATCTCATCCCTCCCGACGGTCATTATGGCACGAAATTATACGCATCCGGAAGCATGCGAAGGTATGAGTGTGCACCCTCGGCACTAATGCATGATGATCGCGCTGGCTGTCGCCATCTTCCCGAACCTCTTTCCTTCCCGCCGTGTGTCATGGTGCTGAACAGCGCATTCCAGAGCGACCAACATGGCGAGGAAAAGCGATCCCCATCGTCCGTGACGATCGCCGACTCAAGTTTGCGAAGGCGTCTCCTGCTGTGCTTCGGAGGCTAGCGAAACAATTGGCTGTTCGTACGATCGATCAAGCGTCCAAATAGACCATAACTGTGCCAGCTAATGGCCATCATTCTGTTTTTATTGCCTCGGTCGTTTAATTTTGTTTCAATCGACTGCCGCTTACATGTTTCGAGGGGTTAAAACGAGGCGAATGTGAATTAATGCATATGGGCGAGGTAAATCACACTTATTTACACATTTTGGGGTCTTTTTTTGAATTACTCTTTTCGAGGTTATTAGCCAAAACGCGAACGCTTTTCCCTCAATTTGCGACGAACTTTCGAAGCGTTTTATCGCAATTTTCAAACCACCCCTTTCGTTTTTTGTGTACAACTTTTCGTTCAAATAAAATAATGACAGTCGGGCGTTTTGCAAGTTAACAACTGTTGTGCGACAAGTCGCTTGAGGTCGGCCCTCACGGTTGGGCCAATGTTGTCTTCATTAGAGATGTTTCAGAAAGTGCTAATTTTTTGGTCGGGTTTAGTCGGGTGGGTCTATGTCCGATCGGGGATGCGTTTAAATGGTCAAAATAGATAACGGTTGTAATCTCGCGCTGTAAATATAGGGACAACATAGGTACCCGCTTGCTTCCAGCATAACAACTGCGCCCTCGTCTTGATCGCGCCTCCATCCAGCAAACCAGTGCAAATCGATAACCGAGTCAGCCGCCGGCTGAGCCGCCCCGCGTCGCGATGTTACTTTTATGAATGCGCGGTGTGCAGCACAATTGCCTCAAGCTCGACCGTGTTTAGCTTTATTCAATGTGTCTTTTTGCAGCTTAACTGTAAATCCAATGATCCTCGAGTAGTGCCAGTCATCCAAAACCATGTCAACCGGAGTGTTGCCGTTCGTTCGCGGCGTCGACTTTTCACGCAATGACTTTTCGGTAAGCTTACAATTAGAACGAACGCTTTTCTTATTGTTCGTCCAATCGCTGACCAATGGCTATTGTTCTATTCAATTCTAGGGTCAACGCTTTCCACATGAACTCGAACAAATGACGCAGATGACTTGGCTCAAGTTGAATCGGGCACAACTTGAGCGAGTTCCAGATGAGCTATCACGGCTAACTAATTTGGAACATCTGCAAATGACTCGAAATATGCTGACGAACGTGCACGGAGAACTGTCAGATCTACCACATCTACGATCAGTTATTGTTCGGAACAATCAGGTTCGCAATCAATCTTGAAATTTGAATTCGCAAAGACAAAGGGACCATTCAGATCAAAACCTCTGGCATTCCGACTGATATTTTTCGCATGAAGGATCTCACTATCATCGACTTCAGTAACAACTCACTACGCGACGTGCCATCAAATCTAGAATACGCAAAATGCACCATAGTGCTCAACCTTGGCCATAACAACATTGAAAATATCCCCAATCAGGTTCGCCTTGATCAATGTTGGACTGTTTTCATATATATTTTTGCAGGTCTTTTCAAATCTTGTTGATCTCATCTATTTGGATTTGAGTGACAATAAGCTAGATGTGCTACAACCACAAATCCGTCGCCTTATTAACTTACAAGTGCTCAAACTATCTAACAACCCTCTTAACCATTTTCAACTCAAGCTTTCACAGAGGTTTGTACTTTCTCACTTTTTTTGAGGGTTTTTATATATTGAAACTTGTTACAGTATGAAAACACTACGAGTACTTACACTACGCAATACTCACCGCAATCCGAGTAATTTGCCCCCCGATTGGGAGGATTTGGAGAATCTACAGGTAGATAATTGGCTTTTTGCGATCTAAAGTTATAAAGTCTCTTTTAGGAACTCGATTTGGCCCAAAACGACCTCACTACCTTCCCAGTTAATCTGCACCAACTGAAAAACCTCCGCAAATTAGACCTCAGCATGAACAAAATAACCAAAATTGAATTCCCTGAGGGCTCTTTTGAACGCTTACGCACGCTCAATATTTCCGTCAATGAGCTTACTGCATTTCCTGAGGGCATCACTCGTTGCACCCAATTGCAGAAAATCTATGCGAGCTATAACCAACTTGTTTTTGGTGGTGAGTTTTTTTGCACTTTATCAGTCATCGAAATAGACTAGACTATTTATGACTAATGTATGGCTTATTACAAATGCAACGAACGCTTTTGTTGCAGGCTTGCCGCCCGGAATTGGCAAACTCATTCAACTTGAAATTCTACATTTGTCACACAATGAGCTTGAATTGATTCCCGAAGGCATTAGTCGTTGTGTCAAGCTGCAAAAGCTGAAACTCGACAGCAACAAGTTGATTACTCTCCCTGATGGCGTGCACTTGCTTCCCGATCTGAAGGAAATGGATCTCCAAAAGTGGGTCGCTTTATCTATCACGCTTTTGTATTTTGACGCGCTCTTTGTCACCCATAACAATCAAAATAACGACCATTTTCAGCAACCCCGACCTTGTGATGCCTCCGAAGCCGGCTGATAGGCAGAAAGCACTTGCTTTTTACAACATTGATTTTTCCTTGAGCCACCAGGTGCGCCATTCATTGTCGTTTATTTTTTGTTGTTTGCGAGAGTGTCGATGTCGATCATGACTGATCTTTTGTCCTTTTTTAGATGCAGATCGCTGGACAGAGCCCCCACTCCTCGTCGAGTTCGTTCCCCGGCAATACAGCGCCTAAGGACCCGACGCAACGGCGCAAAGATTTTATCCGTCGCCGCCGGCATCAGGCAGACGAGGACAGCGCCTCGAAAGTGATACAGGGAATGTCCAAGATTGCCCGTGATGGTCGCGGCGACGCTGAGGAGGCGAACGATGGCAGCGGGATCAAACCAGCGCTCACTTGGAAGGTTAGTTTTTTAACGATCGCGGTAATTAGTGGTTTTTTCGATCGCGCGGCTGTAAATTGATGAAATTTATATATAATTTTTGATTTTTTCAGGAAAAGATGGAGAAAAACAAGCCCAATCTCGACTACTCCGTCTATTTTGATGACTATTTCAAGACGCATGAAGGTCTATGGGTCTGGGAAATCGAAAACTTCAATCCCCGGCTCGTCGATGAAGAGTACATGGACAACTTCTACGAAGGCGACTGCTACCTCATTCTGAAGGGCACTAAAGAGATCAGCGGCAACATTTCGCATGAAATCTACTACTGGATCGGCGAGAAAAGCACCCTCGACAAGGGAATGTGCGCTGCCGTGCATGCCGTCAACTTGCGGAACTTCCTTGGCGCTTCTTGCAGGTAAGCTTGTTTACACAATATCAATTACATGTTATTTTATTTGAATTGAGTCCTGGATCGTTTTTCCTTTCAATAACCCATTGAATCATACTTTTTGTATTGCAGAACAATCCGCGAAGAACAGAATGACGAATCTGATGAGTTTCTTGAGCTCTTCGGGGGCGAGATCATGTATGTCACCGGCGCCCACACAAGTTCCGGCTTCTTCACCGTTGAAAAGAGTGTCTTCGTCACGCACCTGTATCGAGCAAGCGTCAACGGATCTCAAGTGGAAATGGAACCCGTGCCAGTCTCAGTGGAATCCCTGGACCCACGTTTCGTCTTTTTATTGGATACGAAGGACACCATTTGGGTCTGGAGCGGGGCCAGATCGAGAATCACAGTGGCAAACAAGGTTCGACTGTTCGCTGTCCGAATGAACAAGCGCGATCGCAAGGGTGAAGCCGAGATTGAGAACTGCAATCAGTTCAAAACACCGGAAGAATTCTGGCTCGCTTTCCACAACAAGCCGACACCGCCAGAGGAGCCTATCGTCGAGCATGTACCACTCGATTTCAAGCCGGAGCGGAAGAAGTTGTATCAGATCCAAATCGGCATGGGCTTCATTGAGTTGCCTCAGATCGAGTTGAAGAACGGCTTGTTACGGCAGAAGATGCTTCAAACGAAATGTGTGTACATTCTGGATTGTATTTCGGAGATTTATCTTTGGGTTGGCAAGAAGGCTAATCGGTTGCTCAAAATGGCTGGTCATGTAAGTTATTTTTGAGTCTATACTGTTCTTAAAGTTGATTTTTCCGTTTTCAGAAGCTCATCAACGAACTTCACGCCATGCTCGAACGCCCCGAATACACCAACGTCTCCCGCGAAACCGAAGGCGAAGAATCCACCATGTTCCGTTCGAAGTTCGTCGGCTGGGACGATGTACTTCCATTCGACTTCACAATGACAGCTGACACGGTTCAGAGACGCGGAACTGATGTCAAGGTTATTTTGGAGCGCGATAAAATGAAAACAGATCTGGTTGCACTTTTCTTGGACCGACTTCCTGCAATGAGCCATGAGGATGCCGATCAAATGATTGAAGAGTGCAATGAGGATCTGGAAGTGATTGAAGCCTTTGTCCTCGAAGACAGGCGTTTCGTGCGCTTACCCGCTGAAGAGATGGGCATCTTCTACAACAAGGACTGTTATGTCTTCCTGTGCAGATACTACGTCCCTAGCGATGAAAGCGAGCTCTCAGACGAAGACGGCGAATCCGAGCCACCACCACCCTCCGAGAATGACTTCAAATGTGTTGTTTACTTCTGGCAAGGCCGTGAAGCACCGAACATGGGCTGGTTGCATTTCACGTTCACCCTGCAGAAGAAGTTCGAGGAGCTGTTCAAGGATAAGCTGGAAGTTGTGCGGATGTACCAGCAACAGGAGAACCACAAATTCCTCAGCCACTTCAACAAGCGGTTTGTTATTCGACGAGGAAAGCGGAAGGTTGAACTTAAGAAAGGAGGTTTGTTGTTGTTTTTAAACCGATATTGTTATCAGTTTTGTTAATGTAAACATTTGCAGGTACCGTACCCGAGCTGTTCCACTGCCGTGCAAATGGCTCAGCTGTCTGCACAAGGACAATCCAGGTCGATTGCAATGCCATCCAACTGAATAGTGCCTTCACCTACATTCTGCGAAGGCCATTTGAGGAACCCGATGAGGAGGACATGATTGGCACCATCTATGTTTGGATCGGTCGTGAATCAGATGGTTACTTCCGGAAGGTCGTCGAGGACGTCGCTAACAACTGCATCAACATCAAGGACAATAACTACGTTGTTACCATCAACGAAGGCGATGAACCCGATGGATTCTGGGAAGCGTTAGGTGGCAAGAAGGCCTACGACACTGAAGCCGGCTTCATGAGCTACACGAGGTTATTCCGATGCACCAATGAGAAGGGTTACTTCAGTGTTTCTGAGAAGACTGTTGATTTCTGTCAAGTGAGTTTTGGATTTTCGTTAGCCTCGAGCATTGTTTAATTTGATGTCTTTCAGGACGATCTCGACGACGACGATGTCATGATCGTCGACAATGGCACCATGGTGTTCCTTTGGGTCGGCACCCGCGCTTCTGACATCGAAGGCAAACTCGCCTACAAAGCAGCTCAAGTCTACATCGGTCACATGGCAAACAAGCAGCCTGATAAGCCTCGCAAGCTCGTCGCATCCCTGAAGTACCACGAATCCAAACGCTTCCGACGCCTTTTCCACGGGTGGGCACAACACAAAATCCCAGCCGGCGATTAGCCATTGAAGTTTCAAACCTTTTTCTGTCTTTATTGCAACTGTTGTTCTCACACTCAACGGTGATATTAAGCTTTCGGAGGTGTTCTGTCTCCATTAGCGCATAATAGCTGATTTATTGTTCCTCCATGTCTTTTGATATTGTTTATTTTGATTGATTTTATCGGGGTTGCCATCGATGCGTGTGTTATATGGCGTTAACTCTGCTCTATTTGTTATTATTGTTATCGCTGTAGTCTAATATCGGGGTTCTTCCATGGCGCTATTTGATATTTGGCAAATACTACTTTACGCAAACTTAGTCATTTTTGTCCTATGACGTGTGAAAATAAAATAATGAATCATGACAGTTATGACTTTTTCCAAATATCGGCAGCCTTTACAGTTTCACATGAATCAAGCTTGTTCCACCATGGGGAAAGCCTGTGGTATGTCTTGGCTGGAGCGTTGTGAAATACGCTACATAATCGGTCGAAAATATTTTGATCAAGTGGTTGATGCGTTGTTTTCCATGTAAAATAAGACGCATAGATGTTTTCATCCTCGTCAATTTGTATCAAATGACTGAAACCACATGTACGTCTTCTATTAATAAACAATTTTAATACTCACTTTGCTAGGTCTTGTGCGCTGCTGTAATCCTGGGCGAAAATGAAAGAACCAGGAGGCAGCAGCTTTTCATAATCTTCTCTACGGGCTCCATAGACGATAGGAATTAAGCCATTTTTAAATGCGTTTTCAAAAACTTTCTCTGTGATGTATTCCCGGCAGTTGCTATTCTCGAAACTTAGATAATATTTGTAGTTTCCATATGTGAAAAGTTCGTCGATGAACTTCTGGGAGCGTTTTCCTGTTGAACATTGCCCGAAAGTGTCGACTTTGTAGAATTGGCTGAGGTCATCGGCAAGTTTCTTTCTAGCGTTGGATGTCCAGCAATTTGAAGCGATCCAGAGAGCTGAATTGTTTCGATCCCGCGGGATCTTGACGGTATTTGATGACGTTCTCGTCTGATAGCCCCCATACCGGGTGACAATATCCACGTCACTTCGATACCCGGCAGTGTAGTTAATCTTAAACCAAGAACTGTCAGTTTTTTGGATCTTTGATGTTTATTCTCCTAACCTTCTGATCGAAAAAATCCAAACCCGGTGTATTGGGTGGACTTTCCAGGAACTGCATCACCCAAATTTGACGACTGTTCCGTCCGATGCCAGTGACCGTCCGAGCGTGGCTGGTTGACCGCAAAAGGACGACATCAGCCTCACTTGCGCGGGATTTTATTGAGAAGATTTCAGCTACGCAATGGTCTCCAAAATAGTCGGTCTGTTTTTTGACATGGTCAGGCGCATATACTTTCAACGGTCGCCCCTAAAATGAAGAAAAAACGTGTCAATTTCTTTACATACTCCAGATTTTACAGCTTTAATTTTGCAAAAACAGACTTCAAACGTGTACATCTGGTATTCAGTGCCTCGGGCATTGCTGCTAGTGGATGACTTGTGGCAATCAAAAACTAATGCCGGATTTTGACGGGGATTGGTTGCGTTATAGGAGATTTTATAGAATTCGTCACATGTAGTCTGAGGAATGAGAATGTCATATTAAAAGGAAGAAAGTGGAATGAAAATATAAACCCACCGAATTTGCAGCAGCGGTATTTTGAAAATTACAAATTTCTGTTATGGTCAAGAAGCCTATGAAGAAGGAAAAGAAGCCATTTTTAGTTGACCTGAAGAGCAGATATTTGGCAGCCGCCGACATCCCGGCTGACTAACCACCATTGCAAGTGGGACTGTTACACCCGACCTTTGGGCCAAACGTTTCCGGCAGTTTTTGCGGATGTTAGTCCCGACAGCGCGACTTAGTACTTCCTTCCTTTTTCCCGACTAGCTAATGACACCCTGTGTTGTTTATCGCCAGATTACTAATTACAGTAAACACAATTTCGATGTGGTAATGCTAATCCAAACAATGTAGAACACAACAAAATCATTTTTGCAACAGCTTCATTCAAAAACACAAATCTGAACAATTTGCTATCAACATTTGCTTTAAGAATCAGTGAATTCAGACTAGTTAGAAAGTTAAAAGATCGCATTCCAAGGGCAAAAACACAAGAAAAAACCAAAGTTGTATTATTTTGGGATAGACAGAAGCAGAAATTGGGGCCTTTTTGGTGAACAGTTAAAATGATAAAGACGTAACAAAACCATACAAAGAAAGCACAGCATTGTTGGTCCGGAAACACATTTGATGTAAAGCGCTAGGTTAAAGCATTACACGGTACGAGGGGGGAATAGATGGAATGGTTCGTTACCGAAAAAAAGTTGAGACAACGCCCCATACGAAGAAAAAGATACATTACTTTCAAAAATGAATGGCCAATAGGGGCAGCATGTAGTACAGCCTGATTCGAATTACATTTCGACCAGATGAGGTTTACAAAATTTCGCATTTTGACTTCTCGGCCCAAGGGTTGACTCGCTTATCGACAGGATTCACCAGGGGGTCGTGTTCTTGTTGACTTTCAATGTAGCGTTTCATTCTGAAATGTTGGAAAAGGATGAAATTTGTTCATAATTTGTAAAAATTTGTAACTTACTCGGCCGCAGAAGTGCTGATTGGTGAACGTTGGATGTTCAGCTGGTGACGCAGGCTGTCAACACTGCGTTGCATGTCGGTTTTGTCCATGACTGCGGCTTAGACGGGGGAAAGAAGGCTAAGTGGACAATGAAAGGGAGCGACACCGAAGTCGGACTGCACACAACACTGTGGTTGACTGAAACTGCGCAGTTAGCAACTAACTAAAATATACGAAAGAAAGGAAGGGCTGAGGGCATTCAAAAAGGTACAACAATATCGCGTGACACGGCTTCATGGACGACAAAAAGTAGGGAATTTACGTATTTGAATGGAAATTATTAACGAGATTTTTGAAAAGAAAAAGGAAATCGAAACTACCCATTAAGCCGTCATCTTGCAGGATAATAGCTTTGTACTTGTAAATACGTTTGCATGCTTTTTGTTATACGGCCCTGTATAACCAGCCTCATCGCCATAGAATAACCCCTCAAGACACGCAACGCATTGATTTTTCAAACGTCGACAACAAAAACGAGACCTTCTCGGTACTATGCGTATTTTGTCCTGGCTGTTAATTTCCGCAGACGAGATAGTTAGCGCTCTCCCTGTTAACGCCCTTTTTTCGAGTGATGAATTAGTCTTACAGTGTTTTGAAATCCCTTAGCTCCGGGCGCTACGGTTACTACAGCCTTAGGGCACACGTACGAGTAACCAATAAACGTCGCAGGTAACAGATGTGAGGCATTTTTGCGCACCTGGACCCTATGGGACAAGTTGCTTAAAGCGATGCCATTCCTGGCTTTAGCGAATCAACGGCGTTTGACGCGGCACGGTAAGATGTTGGACTACAAATAAAGAACACGGTATGTGAAAGGAAGTCATCATTTGCCACGTAAGGGGAGGGAAGGGACGTTATTACGGGATGAGAATGATCGACGTTCTCAAAACAGGAACATGGAATCATCACAAACAAAAAAAGTATGCAACAACAACGGGTCTGTTGTGCGGTAAAGTCATCAAAATAGATGCAAATGCCCTGAGGGGATTGATAATAAGTGTTAAAAAGAGCCCTATTTAGAAGTTGAACGTAGTTTTACACCGTCAATATGTCCATTGGTCATTAATTAACAAGGGAGACGGAAGACCGGAGTTCACGCCACACTTTTTTCCATTCTTTCAGTGGGGGCCGAGACCGTTGTGTTCAGTCGGAGCCTCCTCCAATAGCGTCGAGTACATGCAAAATCGATTCGTAGGACTCGTCAATTCGGCTGGCTGCTAGCTAAATGGAAGCGAGACACACGAGGACACTGCGGACGGGTCTCGGGCCGCACATCGCTTCGTTTTTCGGCGCTCCGGCTCTGGGGAGGAGGAGGGGTTCGGCGTTTCTTCCGGGAGTGCTGGCTGCGGTTGCCGTTGGCGAAGCCTGGACCGGACCCGCAAGCGGTCGCCGCAATGCGTCGCTGTTACGTTGTCGCTACTGCTACCGGGGCAGCCGACAGCCACAAATGATGACTGTCCCTTGCAACTGCCCCCGGCAATGCAGTGCAACCATTGCTCGTCGCTGCTCGCTAACACTTTTTTCCATCTTCGACTGCCCTATCGTCTGTACCATGAAAACCGAGATACTCCTCGGCTTCCGGTAAAAACGTTTCAGTATTCTCTTAGGCATTGTCAGCGTAATTATGAATGCTGTTTGAGTCTCTTGAGATTCGGAGAGGAGTACTCATGACGAAAAAAGTTCTTGGTAATAGCAATGGCGATGCATTCAAAAATGTGTGGTTTTCACATGTAAAAACTGGATTGGTACAGACAAAACTGAAATGAAAGTCTGACCAAAAGTGAAATGAAACATTGAGCTAATCTCGGCGTGAAAATACATTCGTGAGAACCAAAACACAATGATTGAAGGAACAATGTGTAAAACAGAAAGCGGTAACAATTGAAAGTTCAAAAACATGTACGGAACAAGCAGTTACTGTAAGTTGAATGCCCATGGGTAAAATTGCACTCTTGAAAGACCAAAATAAGTTAACTTCCGATAGAAGCGAGCCAAAAAGGTGTCCAATCTTCCATGTTATGCGTCCGAAAAAGAAAATTGGCTGTGTTTACAAGGGCGGACTTAATTCCCGACGCCTACTTAAAGATGTATAAAACTGAATAAGTGGCATCAATTTCTTGGTTGAATGTGCATTTCGATTTTAGATTAAGAGAAAGTTTTTACGAAACACTATTTTTGTGGCGCAGGTTGCTTTAGATTACTGTAACCTGTGAACTACGATGGTAATTGCAAGCCAGTACTGTAGTTTATGTCATTTAACTTTGTCTATGATTCCAATGAGATGATTCATAAAATGCAGAAGATACTTTTCCTTCATAAAACGATCGTTAAGGCGTTAAGCCATGAAAGTACAAAGACACTGGGATCTGACGCCCAGTAGCAATGACATCCCGAATAATCATGGAGCACGTCAAAACGGACGAACAATGTAGCAAGAGTCAAGATGCTACCGGCAAGCCAGCAAATCTGGGTCGTCCTTAGCGGTTCAGTCACACAGAAATCGTTTGGTGCGCCGAATTTGGCGTTGGCGCGTCTCACGGAAACCATGGATGTCCGTCTAATGAAACGGGGGAAACAAACTTTTCGCCCTCGGGCGTTAGTGTTGCGCCTCCCGTGCGCCCGCTTACACTGCGCCCCCTGATCAGATTGGTAGGGGTGGCAGGAAGTTGTTCCAACTAACGGCAGGAATCCGTGAACGAACGAATCTTCGGAGGCTGTGTTGGTCATCACATCGTCGTCCTGCGGGAGATCTGCGTTCTTGACGCTATTTCAACACTTTAAATTGGAAAATCCAAAAAATGTGTCTTTTGGCGAGAAGTTGCGCGGATAGATCAGAAAGGACCCCGTCGTCTATCCTCCCCGTTGTGCGTGAGCGGATTCTTTTCGCATGGGCATTAGCGCTTCCTAGTTTCCAGCCCGACGCGCGACCACCACAAACGTTCGTAACATACGTTGGATCGCCATTCGGCGGTTGGTGTGATCATCAACTTGATGCTTTTATGCATTTATCCGCGATTTTGCCTTTCGGAACATGGATTTCCATTATTTTTGCTTGCCCTTTCCATTGCCAATTTTTATCAAAATTAGATACGATGTTCTTTTCTACGCGCGGTCAACCGTTTTGTTCGCACTTACGTTTCGGACCATTAATTATGCACGTTTTTTCGCCGCTTTTTGACGTCAAAAAGGATAAGTAAGGAAGGACAGATTTTTCAGATGCGGTTAATATATTTATTATTTATACTAATATCATGCTTTTGCGTATTGACATTAGCTCTAGATGTAGATGTATCCGCTGAAACTTCGCCAGTACCAGAGCCCGAGCCCGAACCGGAACCTGAAGTCACTGGCGATGCCGAACTTGAAACCTCACCAGAGCCCGCGCCGGAGCCTGCTGCCGAGCCTGAACCTGCCGCGGAACCGGAGCCAGAACCCGCCGCTGAGCCTGAACCCGAGCCTTCAGCGTCCCACGAATCTCTCAGTGAAATGGCCATGGAGGAACTCCGTTCTGAACTGATCGATGTTGATTCTGCTATTGAAAAGGACGACACCCCTCAAGTTCATGATATTGCCCCCATTGAAACCGATCCCGTCCCAGTTAGCGATATGGCAGCAGCCTCTAATCACCGCATGCCGATTTCTATTGACAGTGTTAGCTCGGAAGATTACGGCGACGACAACGAACAGGTTTCTTTTCCGTTCTTCATTTTTGCACTCAGTTTATAACACAATCTTAAAAATACGATTTTAACTCTTGCAGACAAAACCGGATGATGTCGACAACGATGTGATTCAGCAGCTCGTCGACCGCTTTTTGAACAAAGGAACGCTCGAGGAAGAAAAAGTCGAATTTGTCAATAAAGCCGTTCAAGCACTCATTAATTCATCGGATTACTGGAAAACGGATTCCGTTCAGGTTCGTTGTAAAAAACTAAAACAATGAAAAAACAAAAACGTGTTTGGAACCAATTGATGACGTCAATTTCATTTTAGCCGGAAGGATCGATCAAAAGCAATGAAAAGGCGATGGAATGGACTGCTGGCTACAACAAGGAGGCTCAAAAGATCTTGAAAGAAGTCGGATCTGCCGGATGGAACTACTTTACATCTGTTTCTGCTGAAACAAAACGATACCTCGATGAAGCTGAATCCGGTTTGAACAAATTCTTGGCTTCTACTTCGAAGCAGTCACGTCAATTTGACCTCACTTCTGTCACTGATGAAAAGACCAAGCGTCAACTCGAGCTTATCAGTGTTGAGGGCATGAGTGCTCTTGATGTCCCTGACTACAAGCGGTACAACGAACTCCACAGTGAAATCAACAAGGTTTTCACGCAGACTGACATTTGCGAGAAGGAAGGCCAGAAGACTTGCATCTTGAAGTACAACGATCTGCCCGGTATGATGGGCAACATGAAAGACCAAGAAGAAGCTTTGAATCTGTGGAAGTCGTGGCGCAAAACTACTGGCCCTCAACTTCAGAAGATCTATGCCGAACTTACAAAGCTCACTAACAAGGGTGCCAAGTTGAACGGATTCGAACATGCTGGCCAGATGTGGGTTAGTCCCTTCGACCTTTCCACCAAATCCCGCAAGCGTGAAATCGATTTGATGGCTGAAGTTGACAAGGTTTACGGTCAAATTGAACCCCTCTACAAGCAGCTCCACTCATACATTCGACGTGAAATTGGCGCAGTCTACCCGGGTACCCCGTCGCTTACCCGTGATACGCCTATTCCGGCACATTTGCTCAGTGGGTTCTAGCTCAATTTACTTTGTTTTTATGTTTTGATATTTTAGAGCACATTACTGGTGAAAGCTGGGGTCAATATTATGAAGGCACTAAGCCATTTGAGGCCGATGATGTCATCCCTGAAGAAGTTCTCGCTTCTCTGCGTAAGCAAAACATCACTTCTAAGGGCATCTTTACCAAGGTATGAATCATTCTCACAAGACTTTACAAACCATGTGACTTTCCAGGCTTATCGTTACATGAAATATCTCGGTTTTGAAAAACTCCCTAAATCCTTCTGGATCAAATCTATTTTCTCCCGAAACTGGAGCAAAGACATGATTTGTGACCCCGCGACAGCCTACGATATGATGGACGGCGTTGATTACAGGTGTGTTTTCAATTCACATTAAGTTAAACTATTATTATGTAAAAACCGTTTAACGTCAATTTCTTCAGGGTCAAAGCCTGTGCTCAAGTTGGCGAGCCCGATTTCGTTCTAGCGCACAAATTGATGGCGCAATTGTACTACAAATACGCCTCGCGGAAACAACCCCTGCTCCTTCGCGATGCCCCTAATCCCGTCTTGCAGCGTGCAATTGAAAACGTTTTTGGAATCATTGCGGGTAATCCACACTATATGCAGTCACAACGTCTTGTCGGCGAAAACTCGATGCGCGATGAGGCGATCATGGTCAATCGACTGTACCGAGAGGCTTTGGATGAACTCGTTCGTCTGCCTTCTGACATTGTTGTGGACAAATGGCGTTTCGGCGTCTTCGACAATCAGTATACGGAAAACAACTGGGGTGCCGTCTGGTGGAAGTTGCGCGAAAAGTATCAGGGTGTCACCGCACCCGCTGCTTCTAATGACGCAGCACAGTTCGATCCTGTTGCGACGCCCCGAATCGTCAAGGAGCATTCGCCTGCGATGAAGCATTTCATCAGCTATGTTATCCAGTTCCAAATTCTGGATTCGCTGTGTACTGGTGACAGCACGCCACTTGTATGTTTTCGGGTTAACTCAAGGATTAACGATTAACGGGGGTAATTACATTGCAGAGTGAGGGATGCATCCCTAAGGCTGAACAAATCAAAAAGTTGATCGCTGCCATGGAGAAGGGTGCGGAGTATGACTGGCTCGACGCCTTGGAAGCCATTACGGGTACTCGCAAATTAGATGCCACTCCAATGCTTCTCTATTATGAGCCTCTTCACAACTGGCTTCTGAATGCCAACAAGCAAGTCAATGCCTATGTCGGCTGGGATGGTACTGGAAAGCCTTTCAACGCTGAAGAAATCCCAACATACAGCTCGGAAGATAATGATAACGCCGGTGTCCCCAGTGAAGACCATATCGCCTTCCCTGGTGATGACTGCACTTCGGGTCAAGAGTGCCTTCTCGAATCTTCATGCAACGGAACTGTTTGCGTTTGTAATGAGGGTCTTTTCACTCTTCACATCGGAACAACCTACAACTGCGTCCAGGGTAATCCTGCTGATGCCGGTTTTGGAAATGGTAACAATCTTGTCATTGGTCTCTTCCCCAACGATCAAGAAAACGCCACGACAACCGATGCGGTCGAAACCACCACCGCCGCCGCCGGAAAGAAGACCAACTCGGCACTCATGGCAGCTCCTGCTTTCATGACAACCCTTCTTGCATTTGTGGTTACTAGGCTAATGTTATAACTGCCAAATATTATTTAAAACAAAATGATCTGCGAGTGTTTTGTTATCAGTCGATATACCGATAAATGATAAAGTATTTAAAGAAAGGTGAAGATACAGAATTATAAACATATTAACTTATACAAATTTTGGAAAATTTGGTTTAAAAAGTTGCACTCCCGAACTTGACTATCGACGTAATAATGCATTAATAGCTTTAAGTCATAAGTTAAAACAAAAACCTGTGTAATAAAAAACTACGCCAGGCCGAACCTCTCGCGTGCCACAGCCCTGCACATGTTTCCATGGTTACCTTCACCCATCTCAAGCGGAGCGCCGTGCCAGTGTCACCTCACTTCGACACAACATGGACGACGAGAACAACATCCTGTGTACCATCCACTATTACCTACGTGAAAAATTTTACGGAACTGCGTTTCTATGCTGTGAAGAAGCATGCCGTCAGTTTCGCGCAAATCACGAGTTCGTGTGCTTGAAGGCGTTTTCAACTATCAAATTAGGTAAGACAACTACGTTTTTTTATTTCTAAACTGACCTTTATAAAAAAATTTAAGGAAAATCAGCTGAAGCCATCAGAACGCTAACAAGTGTCAAGAAAACTAGTCAAATTGAGTTAGCAGTCAGTACTGCGTTGAAGATTGCTTATGAGAGTGAAGCAACCATCGGTAGGCCATATAAAAAGTTTACGGTGTACTCATTTAGAGGTTATAGACAAGGACAGCGTTAAAAACATTGATGCCGAGATTAGCCAACAGTTGGGAAATGCAGACTTAAACGCGGTTTATGTCGCTGCATCGTTATGGTTTTTTAACGGTGCTGTGGAGAAGGCAAGATCGTTGTTGGACAAAGTAGCAGCAGTTTCAAAAAACCATTCAAAGGTGGTTCTTGCCCCCTAAACTTTTTGTATAAGCTCTAAATTTAGATTCTAACGCTACGCGGCTGGATTGAAATTATCAGCAAAAAAGACATAAAGTTTGCATTACAAAGCTTCGAAACCTCCGTTACACTAGATCATTTTCCGGATGCGTATCTCGGCCAGGCTCAGATTCATAAAGAGCGGCACAGTAATGCGGAGCTATTCCATGTACTCTCGAATTTGCTTAATGAGTGCAACCTTTTCATACCGGCATACATTGAAAACATCAAAGCAGCGATTATCATGCGCAACTGGGATAAAGTCACGGAGATTGCTCAAAGTGCAAGTCTGATTCAAGCGGTAAGGGTTGAAACAACTGTAAAATTTAGTTTAAAGGTCATAAATGGTGATTTAGAGTGACTGTATTCCAATCCAACTTTGCGAATGTGGCCGAGCTATACTTCAACAAGGCGATGCCATTGCCACAGAGCAATTGCTCGCAGAGTTGCTGGAAGCAACGCAACGAATGGAAGCAAGCAACCCACACTGCTTTCTCAAAATTGCAAAGTTTCTTGGATCAGTTGCTTGTGACAATAATGTGCTACGACAGTATTCACGGTAGGAATCATAATGCAAAGACGCACATGACTGTTTGGTTATAGGAAGTTCTTAGACGAAGCGTTTGCCCTCAGCAAAGAAGCCGACATTGTCGTCGAAAAGAGTCGTCTACTCATAGCCGACGGCGACCTAAGAGGTGGCTTACAGATGGCCAAAATGGCAGTTGAATCTAACATTGACAACCATCCGGACATCATGTTTAGCGTGGTTAGATGCTACGTCGCTATGAATGAGTTCAAAGAAGCTAAGGATCAACTTTACTTTATTAGAGATACTTTCAAAGACATTGATAAAACTACGGTACTCGTTTAAATCACAATTTTTTTTATTTAATGATTAACTTCAGCTATTCTACTACTACCAAGCCCTAATTGTCCGCTCAGAAGGCTGCAGTCACGACACCTATCTCAATGAACTTCGAAACACTATCGACAGCCATCTATCCGTGCTACAACGCATCCCCTATGGTCTAGATTATGTTGAGCAGCTGAATCCAGTGTTTCTCGTCGAGGTGGCTGCAAGGCTGTTTGAAATAGCACCGTTGACACCAGCCAAACAACCTGATTCTGTTCTAAAGGAGATCATTCGAACCATGTCAGCGGTGACTGATAACTGTCCCGGCCTCGGAAAGCCATGCTACTTCCTCGCAAAAGCAAAATACCTAGAAATGGAAGCCTCTGATGCCGAAAAACTACTGAAAATGTGCATCAACAAGGGAAGCTCTGTGGCTGAAGCCTATCTTCTCCTTGCGCAGCTTTTACTACAGCGACATGCGTTATCCGAAGCTTCAAAGTGCCTCGATGCTGGACTTGGATACAGTTTCGCTGTCCGTGAACATCCACTATATTTTCTGACAAAAGCCCGCATGTTGAAGCAGGAAAAAAGAGACAACTATGAGGAAGCAATTACAATGTTGAAGAACGCGTTGGATTTGCCGGTTTTCAAGGACCTCCGACTCGCACGACAGATGGACATAACAGAAGGCGATCGTATTGCAGTCTATCTGGAACTCATTGATTGCTACCAAATGACTAACAGAGTTCACGACGCTGACGTCATTATGAAAGAAGCCCTCAAGAAATACACAGGATCACAAGAAGAGGAGAAACTGGTCCTGATGAACGCACAATTACGGTTGCAACGAGAAGACATCAAAGGCGCTTTGGATGTGTTGCAAGCAGTTGGCCCGGATCAGCCAAATTACCAGGCTGCAAGGATCAAGATGGCACAGATCTATTTGGAAAAACGGAAAGACAAAGTTAAGTATGCGAACTGCTATCGGGATATATTGAGTGTGGATCAGAATCCGCAGACCTATGTTCTTGTGGGGGATGCTTTTATGAATATCCAGGAAGTAAGTGTTTACAAGGTCATAAACTGATAACAGGTTTGAGTTACAGCCAACAAAGGCAATCGAAGCCTACGAAACAGCAATGCGCCGGAACCCCAAAGATTTTGCATTAGCTGAACGCATTGGAAACGCCTATGTTGAGTGCCATCTTTACCATAAAGCGATCACATTCTACGAAACAGCTATGAAAACAAGTAAACAGAACTTGATGAGATTGAGATACGCCGAAGAGCTGTTCAGAATTCGTAACTTTGAAAAGTGCGAAATGATATTGAAAGAAGTGGTCGATACAAAAACAGACCCCGTCGGTAAGTCAAAAGATTCTCAAGTTCGACAAAAACAACAAAATTATAGATGTCCCAACAATCCGCGAACACGTAGGATACTGGATGCTCTTATCAAAACTCCACTATGAAGGCGGAGCCTGGGAACAGTCATGTCGAGATCTAATGCAGGCCAAGACCTTGCAAGGCAAGATTCTCGGGCGGACCGTGACCGAAGTCGGAAACATGGGAAACGAAAAGAAACTCGCAAACACGTAAGTGAATGCAAAAACTATAAACAGTTTAAACATGGCAACTTATAGCATCTGTTGCCGGCTGGCCGAGATATACGCAAACAAAAGGGACTTTTCAAAGGCCACAGACTATTACAAAGAGGCCGTGGAACTTGATGGAAAAGACACGAAAAGCATGTTGGCCCTGGCTCATATATATTACACGACTGGCAAGATTCAGAATTGTAATCAGCAGTGTTTGACTATTCTAAATGTGGATCGAAATAACAATGAAGCGACTTTGGTAAGACAAGAAAAACATGAAAAGCAAATTGAAAATACGGAATTACAGATGATGGCCGACATAATGTACCAGCGAAGCGAAGGCGACATTGCAATGAAACACTTTTCGCAATTGTTGGAACGCAATCCAAGTGAGTCTCCTATTCTCGAGTCGAGGAAAGACAAGACAATGTAATTGCAGATCAATACCACTCTATGGCCCGTTGCATGGAACTCCATTGGCGAAAGGGAGACGTTGATTTGGCCGAGGGTTTACTCAAAAAGGCGTTGGAAGCAAATCCACGTGCAAATGTTGATGCTGGATACAATTATTGCAAGGGTTTGATTGAATGGTACACATGCGATCCAAATTCGGCTTTGAATTATTTCAACCGAGCACGAAGAGATCTCGAATGGGGTGAAAGAGCGGTTTACAACATTATTGAGATCTTTCTCAACCCTGACTATGAAACCCTCGGTGGAGAAGCGCTTGATACAACTGTTGAATCAATGTTTGTGGTTTATTTTTTTGAAAATGTGCTGAAATGACCATTTTTAGGGGCGACAACAACCAAGCAGAACGCGAGCTTAATGTGAAATCGGCGGAACGCTTCCTCAATGTAGTAATTACACCATTAATGCATCTCTCTTAATGCCATTTTGCAGGAGCTCCGACCGAAGCCCGGTCTAGACCAAAAATTTCAGCTAATGGAAAATTTCATTCTGCTGTCGACTTCAAACAGAAACAAAATTCAAGTCGGATTAAACGCGTTTCTCGAGATGATGCAAAACGACGAAGCCAACGAGGCAAATAAGGTTCTTAATGTGGGCGCCGTTTTGGGTGCCTCTAGGGCATACTTGATGTTGAAACAAACTCAAAAAGCAAAAGCACTTTTGAAACGACTAATATCATACACATGGACACTTGAAGATGCTGATTATCTCGAGCAATGCTGGCTATTATTGACAGATGTTTACATCAATCAAGGCAAAAGTGATCAGGCAACAAATATTTTGAGGACTATCCTGCAACACAATGCTGTGAGTGAAAGTGGGCGAGAGGGATATATAAAAATTTATTTTCAGAGCTGCATCAAAGCTTTCGAATATATGGGCTTTTTGAAAGAGCGCTTCCAAGAATTCAACGATGCAGCGTCAAACTATGAACAAGCTTGGCGACTTGGGAAGCATCGCAACCCCGGGCATGGCTTCAAATTAGCCTATAACTATCTCAAGTGTCGGAAGTACTTCGAGTCTGTTGAAGTCTGCCTAAGCATCCTGCAGACTCATCCAGACTACCCGAAAATCAAGATAGAGGTACTCGACAAAGCACGCATGGCCATAATGACGTGATGTCAAAAGACAATGGCGTAATTTGTATACAAGTGTAATAACTGAATAAAGGAAATAAGTGGCAAAGTTGAAAAATAGGAAGAAACAACGTTGAGTCGTTGTGTGCAAACTTACTTGATGACTGTTATTGACGCGACATTTTGTCTCAACTTTTAATTATATCCAATCATGCATTTTTGTCTTCAGCAGATAATATGATTTTGCAAAGGGAATTTTCACGTTTTTTCTAACTTAACCTCAAAACAACTTTCTACGTAGTCGTTTGTTGCATCAGTTTTCTGTAAATACTTGAGTAGAGTGTTCGTCGAAATGTGTCGCGCAGGGCACCTCCAATTCGGTACAGGACCGCATGGCACATCAATCAGCTGAGCGGTGCAAATTCTTTGCGTCTTTCGCGCGCTTCTTTGTCTGTTATGGGGATTTATATATCTTTTCTAACCTACCCTTTTTCAGCAAGATGTCGGAGAATCAAGATCCATGTATTGCGGAGAATTCTGGTGAGGAAGAAGAACAGATGCATGAAGACGGTTTGGAGGAGTATGAGGATTCAGACGTTGAGTATAGCCGGTCAGAGATGGATGAACTTTTGGCAGATTCTAATCTGGACCACTCGGACGAAGACTCTATTACCCGTGAAGCCCATTTGCCAGCCATTGAGATCGACAGTCCGGAGTGGGACAGTGACTATTCGGATCTCGACGATGAGTCTGATGAACAGAAGAGGGATGATCTATCGAGCCCATATGGAACCCCTTATTTAATCTCCTTGAGCGGAGAGCGCTTCAGATATAATAAAGAGCTTGCTATGAGGATGATCAGAGTGAGTTACATAATAAAAATTATCGTTTTTATATATAAATTTCCAGATGGGCGACAACTCCCTTCCGAATCGCGTCATTGTGGAGCGCCTTCTCCCACTGTCGCTGCTGATGAATGGTTTCGTTATAGTCGGCCAATCGCTGGATGGTAAATTCATCCTTGCAACCCAATCCACTCTGAGTCTTCATGACGGTCGCAGCGTTTGGAACCCCAACAACCCTACGCCGATTACAACACGGTGTGTCATTATCAACCCCAATGACAACTTCCGTGAGGTAAGAATCTACCTTTACAGGCATACCTAAAGGCAGAGTATCTTTTCAGGTCGTATCCACAACCCACGAGTTCACCAAGCCGGTCGATTTCGTCGCCGCTGCCATGTCGATCAAGAATGAAATGTGCGCCATCTGTTGCGACTACTCACGCTTTGAGCAGATGCGTGTCGGCATATTCAGCTTCACAAACAACATCGCCTTCTACATGAGTAACCAGACAAATTTAATCGGCATCGAATCAAACAAAGGGTAAGCCAAACAGTTTCTATTACAGTAATCCAGTACAATTTTACAGGCGTTGTTTCGCTGCTACGAAGGACTTCGTTGTGATATTGTGCAGAACGTTCAGTCCAGGAGATTCAGAATTGACACTGGTCATAATTTCGGTCGCGGACGACGAGAGCCAATTACCTCAGGGACTGACCACCTTCGAAGAAGTCAATCTTGAAAATCGGCCGCCTCCATCATCGTCCTTGAAATCGATCGTCCACGACGTTAAACGTAAGCTTATTTGTCTTTTTGGTAAATATAAACGTTAAACTTCAGCAATCTATCCCAACAAGCCCGTGAATACCGTTCATGTCGGAGTGCGAGAAGTTTCCTATTCCAAATTCATCAAAGAGTTGATTAAGAAAGAAATTGGCACAAATAAGTACATAGACGACGACGTTTCGGTAAGTCTATTTAGTTAAACTGACCAAAAAATATAAAATTGCATTTTTCAGGCCGATATCCTCGAAATCAACGACAACATTATCCGTCTCATCTGCTATGTCTACGTCGTAGTTGATCACGGTAGAAAATACGCCCAAGTTACGATCAGAGTGAATGTGTCTGATGGCACCATCACCGGAAACGTTGACCAGTTGGAGCGGATTCCTAGCAAATATATCAATCTCGGAGAGTAAGAAAGAAGTGACACTATTTGAACATTTTGTATAAATGACTTTTTCAGATTCCAAAACGGCGAAGTCATTTCACTCTTCCCTCAGAGCTACACCTTGCCATGTGCCGCGTACAATGCTGCTTTGCATCGCAATTCTTCCGAGCCGTCCATCATGCCAGCGGCAAAGTATGGGGGCGGATACGAATACGTCGACGAATTCACTAAGAAGGAAAGGAAATACCCGCTCCTGGAAGAAAAACATATCCGGAACAAATCGTTCTACTAAATGTGTCGTCGCAACGTTGTTTGAAATATGTTTTTTTGGTGTTGCTTGTTATAATTCATGAATTTTGTGTAATGATGTTTTTTTTGATCTCAAGTGTTTTTCTTTTTTTGGTTGTTTACTTGTTGTTTCGTTCTATAAAATTTGTTCAATTATCGTTGATGTTTGACATAATAAAGGTATTGATTGAATAAAAGTGTTAGTAAGAACAAAGCGGAAGTAGACAATGTGTTATGTCAATAAACACGACCACCTGTTAGCAGGTTCATCGCGTCCGGTTTTAAACCCACCGCCACCATGTGACTCCCACGCGGAAAGCAGTGTTGGTCACTCGCGCTGCAGACTGCGTTCGCTCGGTTTACTCACTTCATTAACCTCGCGGAACACCGCCTTGTGTTGTCTCTTTGCAGTCGATCTTTCGATCACAGCTTACTGATTTTTACTTATCCCACTTTCGCGTGGTCTTGTGTCAAAACACATCGCACCATGCCGGGCCAAGATGTTCCGGCTGTTATAAATAGCGATCCCAGCCGTTCGAGACGGGTTTTTGGTAAGTTTTGTTTATCCATTTTATAAAGTGTTGACTAATCCGTTTTTAGGCAAACTTGGTAAATGGCTCTTCCTGGATACTTACAACAAACGCGTCATGTGGATTCTCTTCCTCGCAAACCTGATCAATTACATGGATCGGTTTACGATCGCTGGCGTCCTCACCAAGATCAAGGAAGACTTTAACCTCAATGACCAACAAGCTGGGCTTCTGCAGGTAAATCGTTGTTTTCGATACATTTCTTATATATTTTTATTTTCAGACGTCTTTTCTTATCGCCTATTTGATCACCGCCCCTATTTTCGGCTACCTGAGTGACCGATGGAATCGGAAGTACCTTATTATGATCGGAATGACCATCTGGCTCTTCGCTGTTATCGGTGGCTCTTTCGTCCCCGCTGGGATGAATTACCTATTCTTCATTAGTCGTGCTGCCGTCGGAATCGGAGAAGCTTCATACGGTGTCATTGTGCCCGCTATGATTGCCGACATGTTCGCTGGAAACACTCGTTCCAAGGTTTTTATGTTCTTTTATATCGCGATTCCTGTCGGAAGGTTCGTTGGTTTTACTCTATCGTTCCAATTTGACTAATTTTCTGTTTTCAGTGGACTTGGTTACGGTGTCGGATCCGCGATCACGGCTATCACGAAATCTTGGCGATGGGGAATGCGTACTACACCGGCCATTGGCTTCTTCGTCCTCGCTTTAACGGGTATCGTCGTTAGTGATCCACCACGAGGGCAATCGGACGCTATGCACACCGAAGCGACGACCTTGTTGGCTGATGTTAAGTATCTCGGTCGACGGTGAGTCATATATTTATTACAAATTGTATAAATTTTGATATCTTTTAAGAAAGACCTTCTGGTTCGCGACGGGTGCCTGCACGATGAACTTCTTCATGATCGGTGCCTTGAGCTGGTGGACCCCGACTATCACCAAGTACGCTTATGCTGCCCAAAATGGTGGTGCAGTGCCGCCGGGAGTCGAAGCAGAACTTGGCATTACATTCGGCGCCGTGACATGCATTGCTGGCCTGATCGGTGTGACCATCGGCACGGCGATCTCTGGATGTTGCCGCAAATTGGTCGTTTCTGAAAATGATTTCTACAAGGGCGCCGATCCGTTTATCTGTGGCGCTGCCTGTTTCTTTGCCTTGCCGATGCTTATTATTGCGTTAAAGGTCTTTGAGATCAGTTTGACCGTTGGCTGGATTTTCGCCTTCTTGGCCATTACGTGTTTGTGCGTGCCATGGGCTGTCAACACGGATATTGTTATGGTAAGTTTTACCTTTTTTATGTTAATTGTTTACTGACATAATCTGTTTCAGCGGACTGTGCTTCCTCACCGCCGAGGTATCGCCAACGCGGTCATGACCTCCGTCTCTCATCTTCTGGGCGATGCATGCTCCCCGTATCTTGTTGGCGTCGTTTCCGATGCTCTCGTTAACTACTACAAGGACGATACAGCTGCTGGACACTACACTGCTCTCCAGTATGCTCTGTTGATTGCTACTCTAACTTTAATCTTTGCCACTGCTCTCTACGTCTGTGCCAGTTATACCATGGGCAGTTGTTTGAATGAATTCGAACAGGCGACACACTGTATGTTTCTTTTTGGTATGTTTAAAACATGTGTTTTACTAAACAATTTTTAGACGCTCCTCTGAACAGCCTTCCGGTTTACAATGTGCCGCATGTAGATCAACCCGTCGTTGAAAGGCATGTCGTCAATAATGCTCTCAACGATGTCCCCGATTATGTCCGCATCGAACCTGCCGCAGGCAGTCCTAATCCACCGGTTACACCCAACAGTGCCGAACCCAGTCGTGGTCCAAGCGGATCAACTGAACCTATCACTAGCAGTGCCCCAACCAACACTACCTCTGCCGACAATGGCGTCAAAGAAGTCCGCAAACCCAAAGCCAAAACGTCTGTTTGTGACAGTGATGAAGATCAACCGGTCACCCTCGATGGCCAGATCATCTCCAACACCACCGAAGAAGCCGGTCCCATGGTGCTGACGAAGCGCCGTTCTTACCATCTCGTTGATGTTACCCAGATCGGAACCGAACGAACCGATGCCACGCAACGCACCAGTGTTGATACCACTCAAGTTGAGTGAATCTTTGACTGATTTTTGTACATTACCATCACCCATGCCATAATAGTGCTTTATCATGGACGGATTAACTACCAGTTTCATGCGGGTTTAGGTAGTTTGTAATCAGGGTATAACTTATTTCATTTACGGTTCGTTCAATAAAGCGATTTTGTGTTGTTGTTGCAAGGGAACGTCTCGAGAGTACAAACAAGGAAATGAGGGAGGACCATGGGCGATCGTCGTCGCTCGAGACGGCCTACTGTCGCTCGGCGGTGCGTGTCCTTTTCGTGTTGATTTTGAACGTACCTCGCATTGCCACGTACACCGCAAAGGTATATTGTGCGTAACGTGCAGTGCGTTTTTCGTCGCGCAGCATCGCTATCGGTTTGCGCTGGACCGCATGTGGGGATAACGAGTGATAATTGTAGCGTGTTCGTACGTAGAATAACGATCGACTTGCTTCAACTTGCTTCGTGTATCGGTTTCTTGAAGCTTTCCAAACCTTGATCAGGCCCATATTTGCAGTATCGACGTGGACCGTGATCGCCCGTCACGATGTCGTGCTCAGCGATTTTCATCCTCGACCTTAAGGGCAATGTGAGTTTTATTTTGTCTTTTTTAGCTTTAAAATGGCTATGATTATATATTTTAAGGTGATCATGTCGAGGAACTACCGCGGCGATGTCGAGCTCAGCCTAATCGAGAAGTTCATGCCCTTATTGGTCGAGAAGGAAGACGAGGGCAAAGCTTCACCAATTCTTCAAAATGGCGATGTCAGTTACATCTACATCAAGCATATGAACATCTTCAGTATGTTTGAACTTTCCTTATCAACACCTTTTTCAAAATTACTAATTTCAGTCGTATCCCTCTCCAAAAAGAATGCCAACGCCGCCCTTATTTTGTCGTTTCTGTACAAATGTGTGAATGTCTTCGTCAGCTACTTCAAGGATTTGGAGGAGGAGTCAGTCCGTGACAACTTTGTCGTTATCTATGAACTTCTCGATGAAATGATGGATTTCGGCTATCCACAGACGACCGAACCGAAAATCTTGCAAGAATATATCACGCAAGAAACACATCAACTCGAAATCGCCCCACGACCGCCGATGGCTGTCACTAACGCCGTGTCTTGGCGTTCGGAGGGGCTCAAATATCGGAAAAATGAGGTCTTTTTGGATGTTATTGAGTCGGTCAATATCCTTGTGAGTCATTTTACTACAGAATTGGCCTTATTAAGCATAAACCTTCCAGGCCAATGCAAATGGTACAGTCCTCCGAAGTGAAATCGTCGGATCCATCCAGATGCGTGTAATCCTGTCAGGTATGCCTGAACTGCGTCTTGGCCTGAACGACAAAGTCCTCTTCCAAACTGTTGGTCGTACTCGTGGCAAGGCTGTCGAGCTGGAAGACGTCAAATTCCATCAATGCGTGCGACTTTCCCGGTTCGAAAACGACCGTACCATCTCCTTCATCCCGCCCGATGGCGAATTCGAACTCATGAGTTACCGTCTTTCCGCTACCATTAAGCCTCTAATTTGGGTAGAAGTCTCCTCCGAAAAGCATGCCCATTCCCGTGTCGAATACGTCGTCAAAGCGAAATCCCAATTCAAGCGTCAATCCATCGCGAACCACGTCGAAGTTATGATCCCGGTCCCCAGCGATGCCGATTCCCCCAAATTCAAAACCACTGTGGGCTCAGTTCGTTACGCTCCCGAGCACAGTTCGTTCATCTGGACCATTCGCTCTTTCCCCGGTTTGTTTATCTCTAAAAATTCTGTTTTTCTCATTTCATTACGCGGTTTCAGGCGGTCGTGAGTACCTCATGAGAGCCCACTTCAGTCTGCCGTCCATTTCGTCCGACGAGACTCAAGCCAAAATCCCGGTCAGCATCCGGTTCGAGATTCCGTACTTCACGACGTCCGGTCTCCAGGTGCGTTATCTCAAAATCATCGAAAAGTCCGGCTATCAGGCGTTGCCATGGGTGCGCTACGTGACTCAGAATGGCGACTACCAAATTCGTACCTGATGAATTCCAATTCCAATTCGCTCTGCTCAAGCATTCTTCATTTCGTTCCGTTTCACTTTAAGCTATTAATTTATTGGCATCTTCACTTTCCAAATCAAATCCAAAACTTGCTAAAAAGGTGATATAATAGTGCCCTAATGTGTGCAAAGTCTATGCAATTCAATTGCTTACATTAATTTCCTTCAAATTAAATATGCAGATAATTAATTAATGTGCTCAGATACCGCTGTGCTGTTGTTACACGTTGAGTTAGATTTTCGACGAGACTGATAAAGATAAATTTTATCCTATTGGTTGTTTGGATTTGGAAATGGAAGGAAAAAGTTGCAATTAGACCGAGCGCGATCAATATTAATCGGGGCTGGCGGGATCTATCGCCAGGCATATTGACACCCCGATCGCAAACAGCTAATGCGACCGGCCTCCGGCTAATGAGAGATGAAGGAATCAATCGAGGTGGGCTTCCCCGGTGGTCGGATCGTGCCAGGACCGTCGCGCATTGAGGTTGCGCGTCCAGTCGGGTCCACCTGAATCACGTCAGCAATGAGGGTTTTGTCCGTCGAAAACGAATACTACGAGCAGCCGGTTCGCGCTGCTCATACTTATCTAACCACGTTGGACGTGTGTCCCTCAACACATACATCGTCTGCCACGAATAAACTTTGCTTGTTATGTTTTTTTTCGAACACTGGAAGGGGGTTAACGCAATTGTCTATCTCGCTCAGTGTCCGTTCATATAACTGTTATTTGAGGATTGGAAACGTATCTATAAACAAACGCGATGCGATGTGACCCACCGAATACAATGTGTCATAAGTCCGTCCAGGTACCTACCGGCTCTCATTGTAGCGTATAAAAATAGACGGGTGTCCTGGAAGTTGTTATTTGCCACCAATAGTTAGAGATGAAAAAAGTTATTAGTCCAGACGCGCATAGTCAGTCTTCCTGCTGGCATTGCCGCCGGCACTCACCACTGGAAATGCGCGTGCGCGGCCAACTCGGACCGAAGTGATGCATTGCCAGTGGCATTTCTCCACGTAGTCTTTTCCTTCTTTGACGGCACTGCCCCTCGCCAGCCCTGCGAATCGCCTTAACAGGGGCCGGGACTGCGGAAATTTGCTGCCTACGGCACTCCATTATTGCTTGCAGTGAGAAAAAACACTGACTCGGTAACTGACCCGCTAACGCTCTCTGCATAGAAATGAATGCGTTTCCTCTGCTTTGCTTTCCACTTTCCTTCAAATGGAAACAATCATTACAATGCTTATCACCGATTTCTGTCCGTTCCTCACTTTTTTTCAATTTAAATATATAAAAACAACCCCAACTTTTTTTCAAATGACCCACTTTTCCATTCCAACTTTCAGTTTTGTTCTAACTTTATTCCTTAACGTCCACCATTGCCAAAACCATTGAACACGAACGCCCTCTATATTGATACGCTTTCATAATTTCTATTCGTGACGTCCTCGTGGATGCTTGCAACATTTTTAAATATATAATTTCTATCCTTCAGACGGGTTTACTAATTCTGCGAGGCACCGGTGCTCTTTTCGTTTGGTTTTATTCTTATATGCTCACACGATGCCATTGGGCGGTATATTCGGAAGCGGCGCCAGCGGCGGTCCGAAACCGCAACCTCTCCAGAACGAAACAAAGAAGGAGAAGCGCGAGAAGAGCGCCATCGCCGATGTCAAGGATCTGGATAAGGATTGCAAGGGTGTGACCGTCAAGATCAACAAGAAATCCTACACTATCGACAAAAAGTTGGCTGAAGGTGGGTTGAAATTTGAAACTTTATATATAAAATGAAGTTTTGTTGTTTCAGGCGGATTTGCGATAGTCTACTTGGTCACCGATAAACATAATCAGAACTATGCCTTGAAGCGACAGCTTATTAAAGATGATCCACGTCAGATTGAAGCTTGCAGGACGGAAAGTCAGATTGTTGTACGTTTTTTTATATTTGAAAGTTAAACTGATGAACTTTGATTGTCCATCTTTCAGAAAAACCTCAACGGTCACAAGAATCTGATCGAATTTATTGATTTCCAAATGACTGTAAGCAAAGCCGGTGTCTATGACTACATGTTGCTGACCGTTTTCTACAAAAGTAGGTTTGATTCGACTTCCAACCATAAAAACAACCTTTAAAATTTTCAGCCAGCGTCCTCCAGTTGATCAACAACCGCCTTCTCGCCAACAAATGGCTCCATGTCGACGAAATTCTGGACATGTTCTGCGATATGTGTGAAGCTGTCGGCCGTCTCCACCATTCAAAGACCCCAGTAATCCATCGTGATCTAAAAGTTGAAAACGTCCTCATCGATCAGCGTGTTAGCAATGAGAAGCCGACCTACGTCCTCTGTGATTTCGGCAGTGCCACGACAAAAGTATTCAGCCGTGAAACGCACTCCGTCGAGCAGATAGATGAAGAGATTCGGCGATACACGACGCTTAGTTACCGTGCTCCGGAGATGATTGATCTATTTGAGGGTGTTCCGATTGGTTGGTTTTGATATAATTTATTGACTGAAATAGGTCTAATTACCGTATTTCAGATACTAAAAGTGATATCTGGGCCCTCGGCGTTCTACTCTATAAGCTGTGCTACTTCGCACTTCCGTTCGGCGAATCTACATTAGCTATTCAAAATGGCAACTTTACCTTCCCAGAAACTCCTGCAATCCCCGAAGAAGTCAAGGCAATAATCAATTTCCTGTTGACGTCAAGTGCTGCCCATCGGCCAAACATTTATCAAACCGCGTATTTGGCGTTTTCTGCGGCTAACCGGAAATGTCCAGTTTACAATATTCAGGTGGGTTCGATATCAAATATGTTAGTTGGCTAAATATAGGCTTTTCAGAGGAGTCCCCGAATCGAACTGCTCGAAGCCGTCAAGATCTTCCGTATGCGCGACCGTCTCGGTGCTAACTATGCTAAAGCTTTGGAGAAGGCCATCAATGAAGCCTACAGTAACACCACGAAGACCACCGATGGTGCTACTGATGGTTACCGGCTTCCACACTCCGGCTCATCGAACAACCCTTTCCTCCAGCCAATGCTTCAGCCCCAAGTTGTCCCGACACCGATTGCCCCTGTTTCCGGGTATTCTGAAACCACGCAAGGACAATACGTCACGACCACAGCGACAACAACTTCTGTGAATCCGCGACTTCGACCGAAGCCTGCCACCAATCTGTCCAACAACCAAGGCTTGATTCCCATTGCGCCGCCTGTTGTATGTTTCAATAATGTTGTTTGACCATTTGATCATTAAGATATCAATTTTCAGAGTCCACGTCTGGGTGCAGAGTCGAAAAATATTGCTAATTACACGACGGAGGCAACAGCACTGCAAAACGCCCCACAAGCGGAAGTCATGGCTGAAACGACGGGCGAAAACGGCGGCCAGCAGACGGCTCGATCTGGTCAGACAGGACCACCGACGGAGATGTTGGATTCTATGAAAGTGTCGCAGATCAGCACTGAAAGCTCGAAATCAGCGCCGGAACATCACGTCTTCGGGAAGGCATTCACACCGGCTGTTTCCAACGCTTCCAGTGCGTCTTCTGGTGAAACGGCGACGAACGCGTCTGCTAATCAACAGAATGCAACAACGCTTCGGAGCAGTGCCTTCAAGTGAGTTTTCATACATAAAAGGCTTATCAAAACAACATTCCTCGTCTTTTCAGACCCTACAGCTTATCAAGCCGCTCCCAAACCAACGTCATCGAAAAAGCCGCACCTCCAAAGGCTCAACAATCCATATCGAATCCCTTCATTGAAAGTGTCCAATCCCAGTCTGAATCGCCTTCCATCATGGATGACAACGTCTTCGGGGAACGGTTCGATGAACTCCGTCGGATCAACCGTCGCAACACCATTGGCACCGGGATGAATCAAACCCCTCGATCGTCTCGCCCAACTACACTGTCCTCATCCAATGCACCCCCTCCGCAGTCTCAAACTACTCCAGTCTTCCAGCCGGATCCAAAGATTCTCGCCATCCTACAGGAAGAACCCTTTGCCGCGGCACCGTTTTATCCACATCAAATCTACCAAGCAGAAGATAACGAAGCAACGGGATAAATTACATGCTATTTGTGGGACCAAAGATTGCTATTCACCGGTGCAATATAAACGTAAAACATTGCGGCAAGTCAAGGCAAATTCGTGTTGAAATTGTTTATTCGCTCTTATTTAAAAAATAAAACTCGTAATTCACTTTTTTGGACATTGCATAAAGTTAAGACACGATTAGTCTCATTATCACTTATGATAAAGGGATTCGTGATGGCGATTAGTTCGAAGACGTCGAACTACTGTCGCTCTCATTCGACAGATCGTCATCAAATTCAGTTTGATAAGCATCCATGAGATTTTCCGCCACCGCGTTTTCGGTGTAAATCACGGGATACTGGAAGCATAGAACGGTAGTGTAAACAGCGTGGAGAACGGCAAACAAAGCACATGCGACGAGATAATAGATCAAAGCAAAAAGGTGTTGTTCCTGAAAATTTTGACTTCACTTTTCTAAAAAAATCGTAACATCACTTACCATCTTCGATCGAACAGTCAACTTCGAAGTCCCAAACAATTTGTCCCCGACGAAGCACTCATAGAGACCGGCATCCTCCGCGGCGATCGGTATAAACACCAACATGGCGCCTTCAACGTAGCGACGAGCATCTGGGGTGAAATCACCGAAATCTTTTCCATCAATGAGCCATGTTACAGCGTTCTAAACATTTCATTAATATTTATATACTCAAATGTTTCTGTAACTTACGGATGCATTGGCATTGGGACACTCGAGGATGTGAAACTGCCCGGCGATGGCGCTAACATTCTTGTCCGCATAGCTGAATCGGATGCGGGAGCCGTAGAACAGCGATGTCGAGTATTTGGTGAAAGTCGCAGACACATTGGCACTTGCGGATCTGGCCTGATTCGTGGCAAGCACATCGAAGAGCGCGACGACCAAAAGCCCAAAACAGGCGAACGTCATGATTTTGACTTTGAGATCAATGTGGACCATGGCTGATCGGATAAGAGTTGGAAGGCAGCTGCTGCGTGAAATGAATGATAATAACTGAATAAGGAGCAAAGAGATATTGGTTGCGATTCGGTCGTTGTTATTTTTGCATTTGCATAAGGTTCTTCCTGAGATCGTGCAAAAACACTAGTTGCCAAACAATGTAAAAGCAAAATTTACATAACAGAACACAGCGTGAATGATTTGGAGAAAACAATCAAGTATGAAAACATTACTTCACTAAAGTTTTTTTGGATTCTATCTAATTTAAAATGTCCCCTTTTTTGCATGTGCATCAAATCAAAATGCATGCTTCAAAGACGTCGTCCAAACAACGTATTTCGGTACCAATTTTAAAAAACTAACGACTGTCTGGCTTCTTTGATCGCTCTTGAAATAAAAAATCATCTTTTGTACAGTTGTTTTTCAAATTGAAAACATCAACTTTACTTTTTGCACGAAATGTCAATAATTGCATTCACCGACAGTGCAGGTACGCATTATTCTCGGAACTTGGATGGTATCCTTCGTATGCGACTAATTGGCGGCTCCGATACGACTATATTGTATTCCTTCAACTCTGTCCCCGTCGATTCCTACAATTTGAGGTCAGTCAGAGGCAAGCGTCTTCCTCTCTCTAGCCACATTGGCTTTTTTAGACGACAATGACGCGCATCAACATATTTCCTGTTGTGCTATGGCTCACAATCCTCACGAAGACAACTCTTCAAATAGCTGGTTTGTTAATTTGATAATGCCCCTAATTAGTAGTCAAACGGCAAATTCTTTTAGTAAGTGTCTCCTGTTCTTCCAATGCCATCGACCTCACTTTTGCATTCGATGAACCTTTCATCGGTAAAATCGTGACGCGGCCGAAGCGTGAATGTTCCGCGGTCGGCAAAGGCACATCCCGACTAAAAGTGACGATTGAATTAGATGCACAAACGAGGAACCGATGTTCCATCGTAGAGCATGAAAACGAATACGTTGGTATAATCGATGTCCAAATGCATCGAAGTTTGAGTTTGTCAGAGGATACGAGTTATCTCGTGCGGTGTCCAAAAAATAACCCTAACAAAAACGAGCATTTACGGTAAGAATGAACTTTGCGTAAACCGGATATTGTTTCGTTTATACTTTAGAAAACCACAAGTCTTCGGTGCTCCAACCGCTAAATTGACCGTCTTTGATAAAAACAAAACAGCCCACACGGTAAAAGCCGGTAAACAGTACGATTTGAAACTCGTAACGACAAACCAAGAATCTGTTAATTCACCGGTTGAAATGAAACAGTGTGTTGCGTTCACCGGAAACAGCGAACTTCAACTCATTCAGCTTACCGATAATGTATTTACTTTTACAAACTTTGTGAATGACGTTGAACAAGTCTGTATTTTTGTTTTTGCAGAACGGATGCCCGACGGCAGAGGGTTTAAAGTACGGTTTCCAAGCCAACGACAATATCGACCTCAAAACGCGGATTAAAATGTTCGATCCTGGCACTTCGAGTACAGTCTACCTTCAATGCAAGCTTAAAAAGTGCGATCCCCTGTGTCAAAAGGTGAGTTTCATTTGAGTTTTGTGACGTAAGACACACGACATGATCTTATTAAAAAAGCGACATCAAAATGAGACAATAGAAAAACAATGTATTTGACAATAATTAGTTGTGTGCACAAATATATGCATTTGCGTCAAGTCAAAAACGAGCGAGATGAAAACAGGCGTACGTAGTTATTCTAATGGGTGCTGCGTAGTACAGTTGTTGTTTGATTGGTGTTGTTGATGGGTTACGGTATGTTGCGTTACACGCGACGTTCTTAGCCGAAGAGTTCTGATGTACGCGCACGTCGGTCTCGTCTGCTGTTGACAAGGCTCATGAGATAGGCCATGTTTTCATGGTCTGCTGATCGCTTTCCGAATAGTTCACGTCCCATGCGCTTCTGAGGCATGTCACCCCAGTTCTCAACTAAATCATTAGACGGGAAGTCGATTGGTGACGCTGAAAAGTTCACTAGTTAGGAAATTCAACTTTTGTATGTAAGAGATACTTACACGACACACTCCGTTTTCCCCATAGTTCGCGAGCTCGACGAGATTCACGTTCAAAACCAGGCAAAGCTGAAATGAAAATGAATACAATTTAAGATAAGCTCATAAACGCGTAGATTACTGTACTCACCTCGCTTTCCTAGAAGTTCCCGATTAGTCCTACGTTTTGCAACACCACCAAAAAGGCGTTCCAAAATTTGTCTTCGCTGTTCTAGGATTTCATCATCAACTGATTGCGCGGCAACAAAAATCAGTGCTGCCGCAAAAACGTAAGCGCATATCAGAACCTTCATGCTTCGACGACCCTTCAAATGGAAACGCATTAAAAAGGATTGGGGACAACAACGTTACAAGATGCCACGACTGAATACACAAAATATGAGGGCGGGTGTTTTGAGGTACGCAAAACAATGTCTTCATTGAGAAGACGAGTCCTGGTTAGTGGTAACACTGATGGATGCATTACCAATTTGGAGATGAAGAGGACGGCACGGGCGCGCGTTGTGGTCTGACTACTGATAAGCTCCACCGGGGTTGCGGCCGCCCTGGAGATGCCGTTCTCATCGTGGAAGACAGTGGCTTTTTATCTGCATATTGGATATCTGAGCCAATACAATTTTTGACGCCTTTTTCCGCAACGACTTTCCTGGTTTCATGCAAGCGATAGGATAACATAATGTTGTGGGCGCTTACGCCGAAAAGCAAACAGACAATGTTACAAAATTCTTAAAGCATTTTGAAAGCCGAAGACGTGCCGTTGCTTATAGTTAGGAGGAACAGCTCGAGTTGCCACCTACATCGCGTGCCAGAAGCTGCGTCATCAACAACTTCAAGCAGACCGAAGTGTTAGAAGCTCCCTCGGATATCGCGCTTCAAGTTGCGGTTCCAAATTTAGAAGGTTAGAATTTATTTTTTGACTTGGCTGATGGCTATTATGAGATGCGTGAATCTTGACAACAGCCTCAGGCAAACACGTAACATGGTTGATCAAGCGAAAGTGCTTAATAACAAGCGAAAACACTTTAAAATAACAATTTCCACAGATATATTGTACAAAACCCATTCAGAAACCTCTACGTTTGTCGTAAATAGCTACTTTGCAAACTCAAACTTTTCCAACATATTTAAACTCTATTTTTGTATCACCAAGGCGGAGAATAATAACTTTTAGACCAACTGCAGCCCAAACAAAGATCTCACCGAAATCACCAAACCCGAAAACACCGATTACGAAGGAGCTTTAACCTCCCTAAGGCTAGACGTTCAACCGACTCCTCCAGGTGAGAACATTATAACCCAGAGGGCGGATTATACAAAATGACAATAGTTTAGTACCCCTTTGCATGATTTCCGGACTTTCAAGGGCAATTATCTACTGCGGAGTATTGTTCTTAACCGTAATGTGCGTAGTAACCTGGACGTTCGCAGCACGTCAAGCTTACAAAATACTATCTGTTAGTTGTTTTTACAACTACATTTCTTTAATGTGCAACCTATTAAATTTAAATTTTGTATTTATAGAACCATTTTGAATTTCCGAGTATGCATGATTTCACCGATGGAGTGGATGTAGTCCGACGTTTTTTCAAACGGTAATTTTTATTAAGGTGCATATGAACATAATACATAATTACACTTGTTGCAGTCAACTTAATAGATTGAAGCCGGATTTAGTTGGATTAACGTCAGCAGTAACGTCTGCGTTCGGTTACCATCATAGGGAGAGTTCTGCTACTACATTTGGTGGAAATTATGATTATGTAGCATCTCGGCAAGTGAAAACTGATATTGAAATACCTCCTGCTCCGCCAGTGGCACCTATGCGAATGTCTGTTTTGAACTTGGTTACTCATGCAGACCAAAGTTCGGATGTACAACAGCAGATGAATGGTGGAAGTCCATTGTCGATGGATGAAACAAATGACCAGGAACAGTTGAATGAGTTAGAGTTGTTTCCTGAGCCTCCGAGTATCTCTGTGCATGATATAGAGAAAGTGTTTAAAAACATTATTCCGAGCGAAAACAGCGCAGATGAAACTGAATTAAGCATATCATCGGGGGAGGATGTCCTTCAGCGAGAGTGCATTAATCAAGATGATGGATTCAAAGATGATAGTAGTACTTTGGATCGGCCAATTGGAAAGAGAAAGGCTATTTATTTAAAAAGGGTGGAAACGCTTGATGTTGATGGTGTGTTTTTTTAACACTAAGCTAATTATGCTTTGTTTTCCCATTTAGGCTCCACAAAACCTGTTTCGCAAACTTCACTTCCCCAGAATCGACATCATTCATCAAGACGACCTCACATCAAGCTAAATGTTGACGAATCTCGACTTCGTGAATCTCTCCGTCTTTTAAAAACAGAAGTTACTAGCAACAGCAGCATTGAACGCCCAAGATCAACAGGAACATCTTATCATTTTTTGTCGCTTATACAAAAATAAATAATAACAATTGATTTATTTCTTTTGAAAAGGACAATGCCTGTTTTGAAATTTTCTGTATTTTGAAAAAAAACAACACTTTGAAGGCTTAACACTCAAATTGTAAAGGCGGGCGAGTTTCACTGAAACGGTACGTCTTTTAACAAAAACGTCAAATGTTGAATGAAATGTATGAATAGTAAAAATTTTGCTTGCACTTTGGTTTTTTTTTGCATTTTCACAATCTTGGCCAGTACAAGGAAGGAAACAACCGAAAGTGAAATCAGTGGAACCCAAACAAAGCATCTGATTTACCTTATTGAAAAAATATCACTTTTAATTGATGTTGGGAAAATATAAAAAATGATTTTCAATGGGAGGGTTTTATTAACGATGCTCTGCGGCTTGAATTCCCCGTGCGTTCGGTGTTGGCCACCACGCCGAACATGATAAAACATCACAGATCGGGGCGTTGCTCGGAGAGAACAAGCCGTGCTCTTATCGTAACTATAACCTATCGCAAAAAATACTGATATTTTGAGGTCTAGACCGTTACTAACGCTAGGTGATACCGGTCGTGTTTTTATCCGCATTACCTGACTTGTGTTCACTCTGAAAAACAATGCGGTGGTCTGCTTTCATTTTCGTTTTGATTGTTGGATTGTGCCAAATATGTACGGCTAAAAATGTGCTTTTCTTTATTCCTGCGCTAGCTGATAGTGTTGTTCTTCAAGCGGGACGGCTTGCCGATCTGTTGGTTGATGACGGGCACAATGTGGTAAGCAGTGTTGTTGACTTTCCCGTGTTAACGTCAGTTTTATAGACCTTTTTCATCCCCGAAATGACCACAACAAGTAAAAACAACGGAACTAAAAAAGCTAACGTTATCCGAATGGGCGACTTTGCTGAAACTTTCTCCCTCGGAATGAAACAGTACACAAATGTGCTCGATCCACACGCAGCTACCCTGTACAAACGTCTTAAAATGGGTGATTATGTCATTGATTTCTGTAAACAGCTGATTGTGCGGCGGAAGGAACTCGACTTCCTCAAAGCGTACAAGTTCGATGCGATCGTTAGCAATGTGTTGGAAATGTGTGACTTGGGTATCGCACGGTACCTCGGAATCGATACCCATATTTGGACTGTTACAGGACCGATGCATGAAGTTACATTGTACAATTTGGGTTTGTTGTTTGGGGGCATGAGGAACATAAACAAAGTTGCTAAATTTAGGGTTGCCATCGCCCCCAAGTTATCTGCCAGTTTTGGAAGATGCCACCGGCGGATCTGAAATGACATTCATGGAGCGGGCTGAAAACATGTATTTGTGGTTTACTGCTACTCTGCTTCATAAATACATCACTTTCTGGGTAAACTTGAAACGATAATGCATGCAAATGACTAAAATGTACAATATTTTTTTTTAGCACAATTACAACTTCCGCTACTACGTCGACCCCAACTTCCCCGGCGTCGATGAACTTGCAGCCGATTCCGCCATCACCTTTATCAACACAGACGAGTTCATCGACTACCCTCGACCCGTTCTGCACAAAACAATCTACATTGGTGGAGCTGGTCTTAAAAAGCCGCAACCATTGACCGAAGAATTCTTGGAAATTTTATCCAAGGGCAAAGATGGAACCGTATTGGTTTCATTCGGTTCAAATTGCAACACGCTTGCTATTCCACTTGAAAACAAAATGGAAATGATTCGAGCTTTTTCAAGTTTTGTAAACTACCACTTCCTCATGAAGGTATCCATTGGCGATAACGCTACTATCAGCTTTGGAAAACAGTTTAACAACATCGATTTTACCTATTGGACACCTCAAACAGATTTGCTTGGTCATCCTGCTTTGAAGGCATTCATCACACATGCAGGCATTAACTCTCTCATTGAAGCTGCCACCCGCGGAGTGCCAATTATCACTGTTCCACTGTTTTTCGATCAGTTTAGAAACGCTAAAATGGCAGAACACCGTGGTTTTGGACTTGTTATTAAGAAGGAAGAATTTGGCGAGGCTGCTTTTACTCATGCTTTGCAAGAAATTTTGTATCAACCAAAGTGAGTAATTTGTTTTTACTGTTTTGCTGTTTACGTTTACAATTGTTATCTTGTAGATACACTCTGGCAGCCAAACGTATCTCCAAACTTATCCGTACAAAACCCAATCCCGCTGATGAGACATTCCTCAAATGGAGCAACTTTGTCCTTGAAAACGGCAAACTTCCCGAATTGACACCCGTCGGTTCGAAGATGCACTTTATTACCTACTATAATCTGGACGTAATTGCGGTTCTTTTGCTTATCATTGTTACGACCATTTGGTCCGCTTCTTTCGTGTTTCATAGATTGAACGCAGTTACTACAACCAAATCAAAAAACGAGTAAAACTCACATCAGCTTTTTATGCATTTTGTCATTCGATACCATTCATTTTTATGAGCAATACTTTATTTGTTTTGTTATTACAGTATAAAAGTAGTTAATTGATTCAAATATGTAGAATTTTCTGTATTATGAGATGAGATACGATGTAGAAGGCGATGAAGAGGTCAGATGCAACCGGTGCTTCGTGGCTATTGCTGGGAATGAGATCAGCGGCCTCTTGGAGGGATCCACACCACTCTTTTCCGCGGAAGGTTTGTTGCGTTCCATTTGATTTTTGTTGCTCGGCATTGTGATGCTTACCGTAGGTTGTCGGTGGTGTCTTTGGCTCGGTAGAGTAAAATTTACCCCTTATGAAGGGAAAGATACACAATGTGTTGCATTGAGGATTGTCAAATCTATTGCTGGAGTGCATCATTTTTCGGAGATCAAAATGTACCACGGTGCTATTAATAACGACTTGAGCCGCTGGTTTTAACGTGCCTCGGTCACATCTAAGTTCAGGCACGAGGAAAGTGAATAGCTGAAAAAGGAGAACTTTTAATGTTGTGTACTTCTTTATTTGTACATGAAAAAGCATGGTGGTTGCTTGTTTCGCCCCCCGCTTTGCATGACATGACCGTAAACACGGCAGGTGTGAAAAAAACACAACACTTCTTCTAGTCTGTGCTAATCTGAGGTCCCCATCTGCACAAATCGCATCGCGTGCGACAAGCAACCGATCAGGCTCAAGTGTTGCGTAATAACTAATTGGGGGGATTTACACACTCACGCGATCAGGAGAATAGGGGAAGACACTGCTGACAGACACATTGACGCTACGCTGGTCTACTGTGATGCCATCGATATAGATGACTTGGTCCATGACCGTAGTCGGCGGCGTTCTCGAGTCGTTTTTAGTGCGAACAATTAATTCCTGCAAAGGGATGACCTTTAGAGGCGCCAAAAGGAAACAATACCGACGAGCAATTTATCTAATTCTCCGGTACGTGTGCAAAGCAGGGCAATTTGACACGTCTCGGACAATTATAAAAATCACACAACCGGGACGGTACGAACCTGCTTTGTCGGAAGGTTAGAATACCCGCCATCTGAGTTTTGGTATATTAATCGATAGTTTATCCGAATGGCAAACCATGTCCCTGGGAGGAGGCTATCGAAGCTAAGCTGAAATGGATTTACATTTAAAAAAACATTACAGTAATATGACAGCAGGTTCGTATTGTGTTGGGATTAGGAGCTGCTACCACTTGACACCCGCAATTTTGCCTGTATCCACTTATATCGGGCCTTATGCTGCTATAGTCCGCGGCGGTTGTCAAAGCGCTACTGCCACTCAAAATTAAACCGCGTGCCTTTTTTGGTCAATGCATAGATTTGCAGTATCCGTTTGCTTTAGATTTATCGGGTAAATGACGGAGTATTTGCGGACGCTTGTCAGGCCGTATTCAACCGGTCGGCACGTCGCGTCAAATTAAGCCCTTCGACCTGGTTTCAATTCTAATTGCCAGTGTCCAAGTTACTACCTATCGTACAGTGTATAATATGGACGTCAAGCATAGTCCATTTTCGGAGAAAGCACATGTTCATCGCCTGAGGTAAAACGTGTGTGAGTAATAATTAAAAGCGAAAATCGTACTTTACCAGGGGAGAAAATCATAGACTGCACTTAAAGAATCTAATACTAGCCACATCCGGGGAAAGTATGAATTATGAATGCCGCGCGGCGGCGTATGTTGAAAAAAAGGTGCCACCGAACATAATGCTGTTTTTTTCGTTTTTTTGAGGCAAGAATTAGAAAAGTGGAAAAAGTGAGCTTTGTCCAGCGTTTTTCTCAGTATTGTCTGGTATTGTAATGCTTTTAAAAGGCAAAGTGATCAAAATAAATGTGTTCTTTGGCAAATTGAGCTATTAAGCGACGACTTTTTCGCGCATCTGTGGTGCTCAGTTTGATCACTTATATGCCTCGCGCAGCAATTAGAATCAACATCATGTGGACATGGACAGATTGGGGAGCGTTGACATTACCAAAGGTCGCAAATCGGCGTTTATTTGATTGCGACCGAACGTCGACCTCGGTCGGCATCATGCCAAGTGTCGCCACAATTGAATAAAACAAGACGCATTACGCAAATGACCCAACAACACGAAATCTGCCACCCATGTTCTTTGCTGTAACATGTAAGTGTGTGGAAGGGTGATCGTTAGCGTGCTATGCTTTCAGGAAAGCCGTTCCCGAAAAAAACAAAACAAGGAGCTGTGGCACGCGTGTCGGACTTTAGCCAACCTTCTCGAACATGGAGACGCCATGCATTTTTGCGCATGGATAACTTTTTTCAACAGTGAAGGCAATGGTGGTGCAATAATTAATGTGCCATTAAGGCGGCCAACACAGAAAAGGACAATGACTGTGTATGCCGTCTATCGGCCTTCCGCGTGGCCAAGCTACTATAATGTTGTGGACTTACTTCATCGTCATTTCGAGCGGCACTAAGTGCCGTTGTACGGAATTCAACACGGCGATCAAGATCATAGATAGTGACATTCATATCGAATCGAGTTACATTTGCGGCAGAAATCATACGAACTACAATGCTTGAAGTCGATGCAGAAGTGACTTCGAAACGGGCAATGCCCGTCACGGACGGTAGGAAACATTGACATAGCAGAATGAACCTGAGCAGCCGGTAGAAATGGCTCTGCCACTGCGACACGGACAAGGTTCTCATCGCATTGCTACTGCCTCTGGAAGAACACAGTTCTGATTCATGCTAACAGTGGTCATGGTCATGGGAAATCGGCAACTTGACGTCCTGACGGAAAAGTGCAAATGGGAAGTTGTGACGGCACCAACCGATTGACCAGACGCCAAGTCCGGACTTGCGACACAAAAAACGCATGTTTCTAGGCTACTGGGCAAACACGAGAAACGCGGGGTACACGGAAATGGGTAGTAACACAATTTTGAGTTAGTCATGACATGACAGCTATAAAAAGTGCAGAAGTTATAAACAAAACAAATCGCATTTGAAAGTTTGGGCACAATATGGCCCGGAACCACTCAATGTACCGCTCGCGCAAAGCGGTATATCCGCATTTGTGACGCGAATCTCGAATTGGTCTCACAGTCAAGCGAAGAAGCCTCCGACATTCGATCTTCTGATTGCGAATTTGCATAAGTCGAAGCCCGCACCTGTCCACTTGTTCGTCAACTGAAGGTCTTGTCGGCTGGAGTCAAGTAGCGGTTGGACGCCGACTAAAGGCAGGCGGCACCGCCCCTTTTACCGGAAAACGACGTACTATGCGGGTGCCTGTTCGCATTGGCCCCCAAATTTTTTTCTTTTACTATCGTGTGAAAACAAAGTCCGCTAAAACTCTACCGGAATTTAATCGGAGTTATTCGGCTTTAAAATTTGTTGTATCCTGTCTGACAAAACAATAGCCAAAGTCGGCAAACAAGCCTTTTTTAACGCAATATTATGTTCATGATTTTTGTAGAGCAAACGACTTTCGGAAATTTGGCCCAATTGGCACGAAATAACGAGGCACCGCTACTATGGACCACTTTTTTGTGGAGGGGTAAAAACCGGCATTTATAGAGGCAAATATTTGCGTGACAGGAGGTCAGAAGCATGCAAGTGTCCATCGCACATGTAAAGACATTTTTGATGTGGGAGATCCAGAAACGAAACGAAAAAACTACTCACACTTGTCCATGGATAACAGGAAAAACGGATAAAATGCAAGATGTGGCAAGAAATTTCCTTAGATTGAGGGCCATGACTGACAAATGGGGGCCGTGGCCCAAAATGTATGCGCGGTTCATCGACGATGCTCCGGTAAGTGCCCTGTGCGCTAAATTTACGAAGAACAAAAGCCTTGAACATACGCAACTTCCAGTTTTGACGCACAATTTGCGGATTTGAAAAGCTGATGTGAGTGAGGGCGAAGGTCTTTGAAAAGCAATGACCACACAAAAAGCCATGGTCAACCCAGCTTGAACTCGTTCAGCGACCGGCAGCGCGATGGATAATTTGGGCGCAGCCCGAGGGGGATGACTTTGTTCCGGAATGAGCTGAAATTGGTCTCGAGGGGGCGGCGCTTTGTTTTGTCTTGGAGGGGTTATTGGTTTGAACTACAAAGGTCTGAATTAGTACCGATTGCCTCTTCGCATCGCCACCAGAAACCGAACGGCGATGAAACACTGCACAATGTGACAACCACGGCCTGACAGATGGTATAAACACGCAATTATGAGAACGTCTTGTCTGGCATCTGGAAGTGGCTTCCATTTTTGACGCCTTTATGCAATATCTGTAACTGCTGTAAATAGAATCTTAAAACAAGGAGATCATTAATTTAAAAGTGCATCTTGCAATATTCATTGCATTTCTAAGTTTAATGTGAACTGATATAAACGTTAATCTAAATAAAGAATACTTGACTTTCAAAGTTGAAAACCACTTTTCAATGAAAACAGCTAACATGAAAGACGCTTGATTATGTATTGAACACAACATGCAAAATTTAGTATGCCTACTTTTTCTTCTTTAAACGCGTCCATGTGGTCGATCTTCCATTTACTTAAGACCTACCCGCCTGAAGACCAATAACATGTAAAATGTGCCGAAATCTGAGGAGCATTTGGCCCTGTGCCGCTCGACGGAAGCGGTCGTGTTCCACTTGATAGGTCGGTTTCCTACTTACTTGTAAACAATACCCCTTCCTGAGGGCCCCCGGCGTTCCAGCTTTATGAACTTAAAATTTTCGAACCATTTGCATGATGCTTTGATTTATTAGAAGCTCCTCACCAGCGTGTCCCACAAAACAATAAATGTGCTGATCCCTCGGGATGTCACATTGTTGCGACGCTTCAGCAAGGCGTGGTATAGCCTTTTTTGCCAACAACCCCGCCATCATCCGTCTTAGGTTTTAGTAGCCTTGATTTATTTGACAACGCTTTTCCCTTTCTTTTCGATTGTGTTTCTATGTGCAGAGGCGTCTAACAACGCCTTTCGCCAGGAGTCATTCAACGCCTTTCACGGACGACGATTAAAGCTTTGAAATGGCAAGGGTAAAATCTGCCATTACCATGTTGCTCATTGTCTGTTTGGCTTTTGCGTGTTTTACTGCTTCACGGAAAGTGAAAAATGTTAGAAAACGTCTTTAAAACATATGTAATTTGTATCCACGTCACAATCGTAACATATAGGCACTTAATTTTTAAAGCTTTGCAAAACATATAGCTTTTACTCTCTGTAAGGACGTTCTAAGTAAAGTTGACCTTGTTTTATGAAGGGTTTTTTTAAATACACCCCCTTAAAGCACTCTCGTTCAAGCTTTTCCACTCTCTCTTCCGCGGCAAAGCCATTTGTCACCTTAGATGGCTATGCTCATTTACGTAAACCGTCTCCCCTTTAAACGTCGCAGTGTCTGAAATGAGTGTCTTCACACAATTTAATGCTCGTATCCTCAGGGGATACTGTATTTGAAGCTAAATACTTAGGACAGGGATACTTGTGAAAATTGTTTGCATTTGGTCAAAACCCATAGACCGTTCGTTCCAGTGTCAAAGACGGCGTAACTCTACTCACATTTACGCTACAAAATAGACGGCATATTTAGTTGCGTCTGAAATTGAGTGTCTTTAAGGGTTTTCTCCGACCGACGATGGATGCGATGGCGCTTAAGATGATGCTTCTTTGCAGGCTTTTATCTTTTGATTACGATTTCACTTTGATTCTACATAGCTTCGCGTGTCGTGCAGCATCACGCTGTCTAGAGTCGTTTTTATGCATGTTTTTAAGAATTTTTGGCATATTTTTTTCTTTCAGACAGATGGACACGAACGTTGATTTATCTCGCCTTTCTCGCGAACAACTTTTGGAAGAGATTGCAAAGCGTGATGACACCATCATCACCTTGAAGCAAGAAGTCCAGCGATTTCAACAACTTTTCCACGCTCGAAAGATTGCCGTCAGTGCGGAAACTGACTCAAAATCATCCCGGTTGATTATACACAAAGACCAAAAGTGAGTCATTACGACATTACATAACTTGGGAACGCAAAAGGTTAAGTTAGCATTAAACTTCGTCCGTGGATGACGCTGTCTTTTCGCTTTTTGACTTAAACACGTAGAGGGTAATTTCGGGACTACACTGGTCTTACACGTCATTTTCACGGTTTCTTTGCGTTTGGGCTTACACAAGTGATTGGCGCTTTTTGTAACCCACTCGGGTAAGAATGCAAGATTTAAAATCTGCACTGCTATTCAAAAAACGACGATGTCTTTGCAGGCCGATAGTCAGTTAATCTAAATGCAAATGTCATTGGAATTCGCACAATTTCAGGACACGGGACATCATTGAATCGGCGTTCCTTGTCAATGAATTCCTCTGTCAACTGGAAGAATCTCAGATGGAGGACATCATCCAATCGATGTATCATCTCGATGCCCCTGCTGAGTCGATGATAATCCGACAGGGCGAACACGGGTCGCAGCTTTTCGTCCTCGAAGGCAGGCATACTATACTTCCTCTCATAACTTTTAAAAAGAAAGTTATTTCCAGAAGGCCGGGTACAAGTTACAAAGGACAATCAATTCATCCGTATCATGGAAGCGCCTTGTGTCTTTGGAGAATTGGCCATTCTTTATCATTGTGAGCGAACTGCTTCAGTCAAAGGTCGGTACTTTGTCGGGTTTGCGTTCCCAAAAAATGAAGTATTCAACTTCTATCCAGCTTTGGAGGCTTCTGCTCTGTTGACATAGAACTCCGCGACCAGAAACTTTTTTAGCATTGACACCATGTCGGGTCTGGGCCATTGAACGCAAAATCTTTCACTCAATCAACGTTTCCGCCGCCAAGTCAAAGCACACATCGATACATTCTGCGTTAAAGCGGTAAGCCGGCCGACGTGCAAGAACCAAACTTTAAGGACAGAGTCTCCGAGGCATCAGTGCTTCCGTGTGGATTCTTCCATAAAAAACCATAATACAATCGACGGCTCAATTGAGCTGTATTTACTCATAGGATTTGAAAGCGCCATGGTGTCTAATAAGAAAAGACGAATTGTCTACCTACGTCACGTGATCGGGTTTATGTAGTCCGAAATAGAGGTCAACTTTTTTCAGATGTCGAAGTTTTTCGAATTTCCCGGATAACTGCTTACATCTTATCGCGGATTTGGCAACTGAAGAACAATGGAAACACCGTACTGAAGTACCGGCAAATCAACTTGTTGGTCGCATCTTCTTGATTGCAAAAGGAACCGTAAGTGTGTGCAACATTGCCTTTTCTCTGCTAAATTAGGACATAAAGAGGGATCGATTGCTCCTTCCTTACCCTGGGAATGATAACAAACACCGCCGGTCATGACTGGCCCCCGTGAGAAGAGCAAAACACGACTCATCAGGCCGATGTGAGCGCACATGTTTATGTTTTGGCGCGAAATGGTCAATGTGTCAATCTTTTTATTGACGGACAAACTTCTTATCTTGTTTTGGTTGCAACTTTCTTTGTTTAAAGATGAATTCTTTTAAGATAATTAGAGCATAGATCCCTCGTTACTATAACTTATATTTTCTTTGATGGGTGTTGTCTCGCCTTTCGAACTACCTGATTTTGATTTATTTCTCCCCCTTTCAATCGTCATGGCGCAATTCATTACACTTTTCGATTAAACCGCGACACATCACAGCCGTTACTAGCGTGTAGACCGTTTTTGAAGATTGCTGACCAATGCGATTCACATCAGAAGTCACATGACTTTCTTGACGTTCTGGTTTTGGTGCACTGTGATGTCAATTGGGAGCGGCTGACACGAGCCGCGACCTTTGCTTTGATAAATGCGGACCATCGTTGTCACTGCCTCCGAACTACATGAATACTTTTTTGTCAGCGTTCTGTGCTTGTTTTACTGCCTTGTCTAACCGCCTTCACGTGTCTTTTCCTTTGCACGCACCATGAAGGTATGTGAATCAGATTGGATGTTTTATCATCGGCGTGAGTCGCGACAAAACAGACAGAAGCTTGTGAGAATTGCACTCAATTTGACCGAAACAAGTTTTCCAAAGACAATGGAAAGAACGTCGTCATGCTAAACTGACTAATATAAGAGTTCACACACTCTTTCAAAGTCGCACGATCACCGATATTTTGGTTGCCTACCTGGCAAGTTGCCGCTGACAACAACACAAAATATCACATGGAGAACCTTGCAAATCAGCAATGAGTAGCCAAACTTGGCTCGTAAAACTTATTTTGAAATCTGCACATGGGCGTTGTTTATCAATCTATGACGCCATCAATCTATTTTTCACTTCATTTCAACGTGGTTTTATTTTGTTAAAAATGAGGATACAAAAAAAATTTCCTTGTCCGACGGCAACGATCACCGACTACATATACATGTTTTTGCTTTGGAACTGTTTTTAACTTCATTCACTGAAACAAGTGATTCGATTCACCCACAGTTTCCTTTTTTCACATGACTATTACAGTAGTCAATTGCGTAGACTTCAAGAACGTCTATATTTGCCACGTTATTTTTAATGCGCTGTGACAGCATCTGCAGCCAAATCACCAGCAATAATGCATGCGGACGTTAAAATTTTCCACTCAAAGTGCGTCGCTTTAAAAGATCATGTTCTATCACGGAATTGATTCCATTCATTGATTGCGATTTGTATGCAAAGCTTCTTTTTCACATGGGTTTTTTGCTGAAGTACACATCGATGTCTTGTTGATAAGACACTATGCGTGGTTAATGACACTCGAGGGGTCCTTAAAAGCCCGAATCAAAAACCATTGCCCACTTTATTGTCTTTGTTTTGGAGCACAACAAAGCATGGCTGGTTCTTTTTTTCTTTCACGGCCTTTAAAGATTGTTTGAGATTTTTTTCCACATGGTCTGCAAACAGATGGAAAGTGAAAAATGACGATCACACATATGAATGATGAAATTAACCTGATTACCATACGTCAACACAGTTGCAAATATGGACCGGATTACCAGTCCATCGCAATGTGCGATGAAGATGTTGTGTGTCCGATAGACATCAACCATCATGCAAAATATTCTGTTAGTATCTTTGATCAGAAGATCATCAACTCAAAATAGTAGCAGACGAAAACTGACGCTGCCGCTACGATTTGCACGCACGTGCTGCGATAACTAACCATTAAGAATTGTGTTCTTGTTTTAGGTTGTGGTGCGTCGTACATCACAGTTTAGCTCCTCCGCGGAGCACACCATGCTTCAGCTTCATGTGGGTGATGTCTTTGGCGAAGTGCATCGCATTCGTGAGATGATCCAAGCCATGAATCGGACCCATTCCCATTCTAACACTGTGTCCCAGACATCGTCACCTCGGCACCACGCGTACCTAAGGTTAGTCAAAAGTTCTTTTTCCGTCCCTCGTCATCCTAAATTAACACTAATGCACATGTGTTGTCGTCGTGCACTTGTTGCTTCGTTGTTTCCGTAATGCCAGCCCCTAATGCCCGGCTGATAGCTATATGTATTACCACGAGACCCAAGACCTGTCTGATGCATACACTAAACACCGCCACCGAGTCTGAGTGTTGCTTCTTCACCGACAGACAAAGCTCCTTTCACGACTGCGTTTAAAGGGCGGAGCCAAGGGAGGGGCCGCACTGTAATGTCGACAATTGTTAAATCGTGAGGGCTGTGACATCTCCGCCAATCAAGTCGCATGCTTATTCCCTTTGAGGTGCTTCTATGCTGCCATAAAGTCATTTTGACTTTGATTAAAGTTCAAAATTTTGGATGAAATTTTTTTCGTCTAGTCTGGATTAACTAGGTTTTTTCTTTCATTTCCGGTTAGCTCCGCAAATCTCTTTACTTGCTGATGTTGCAGCCAGCCGACCACGAGTACACAGCGCCGTCAAATTAAGTCTTAGCCAATTTTACGCAGTTGATGCAATTTAATTTTGTGACCGTTTCTGGCGGAAAGAGAATCTTCCAGTCAGATTAGGTTTTTCGTTGACCGTTCTCGGTTGTGTCTACAGTACTGTTACAAAATTTGACGTAACTAACATTCCGGGCTTTTATTTTTCTATGTATTTCTTTCATAATGACTTATTGTATTCATGTTTTTCGCATTTTTTGTTTGCGGTGACTCCCATTCGTGTTGTTCCATGTTTTTAACATATTAGCCCGATCTATGTTGCTTTGTTTCAGACCCTCTGAGAGGTACTACGTTGAATCTGTGGACGGCTGTCAGCTATACACCATGTTGGTAGATCAGATATGTCGTCAACTCGAACACACTGTGCTCATCGAGGAAGCTGCTTTGCCGCAGAAAAGGTGAGCTTGCACTTTTTGTCTCCTGTTTCGGTCTCTGTCTCACTCGGAGGAAGCACCTGTCCACGGTTGTTGGTGGCTATTGTTGATTCACAGCATGAATTCACAGGAAAAAGTGCTTACCGCGCAGCCAAGACTCGTCGACAAGCACTTCATTGTGTTTTTCGGATTTGCTTGACCTGTAAATAAAAAGTGAAAGAAACAAAAGAGTTGCGTGTATTTTCATCTTTGTGGGGGCTCTTTGGATCTATTTGATCTATCCCCCTGCGCGCATGCACATCCCCGTGACAAATTTCTGCACACGACTCTTACAGCAGTCCAACAGCTGTTATTTATGATGGGAACTGTGCCTCTTGACTTCTAGGAGATGGGAAAAGGGTTGTGACGATGCGAATATAGTTGACTAACTCCGGTTTTATGGCTGTTTGTCGTTATTTGCGACGACTGATACGGTGACCAAGAAGCGATTCGCCATGGGTTTGAAGGCACGTTAATTGCACCAAATGTTTATCACGAGGCTGGTGCCAGCAGTTCATTCGTTTCGATTGGTCTTAGATGTGGGTACTGTTAGGTAGATTGTCTCTTTCCGGACTGGACTTATCATAAAGGTCAGGAAAACATGATGAATTTTGATTAATTTTTGTTCATCGACCCAAAGGGCACTGGTACACATGCTCTCGGCCCGTATCAATCCTCCTTCCGGCCTGCAACAAAAAATAGTGACAGATAACGCGTTGAGTCTATCGCAGTGAGATGGATTTAGGTCTCGCGACCGCTTGCCTGAGCCAGTTGCTTAGCTGACTCTTCTAAACGAGCTTCATCAACTGCTCTCTCGTGGTACTTGGTGCTGCTGTCCACGAGCCAAGTGTTTGCATCATTAAGATACGAAATGCTGAAAGGCGAAAAAAAGTCTGATGGCCGACGTTCAGCAGCTCCGGTGACGTTCACGTGATCGCGATGTGCATGTGCATTGTCGTGGGAAAAAAGTACGACGCTGAGTCGCAGGCCGGATTCTCGGCCCAAACAAGGCTGTCGACTTCAAGGTCATACTGTCGGGGCGTGCATGGGTTGTGATAGGGAGGGACGGCTGATACCGGCTGACTTAAGTCTAATGCATTGAGTACAATTGTACTCAAATCAGCCAACGATACATCGACTTGCCACACAGCGAAGACAATCTTTTTTTTACCTTTAGCAGTATATTTCATTGACAAAGAGCAAAGTCCAGTTCGGGAAGGCGTATTGGTCCCAGGGAGCTATTAGGGAGGTCCACGGTGGGTAGAGAGGTCGTCGCAGACGATTTTTGTTGTCTGCTAACTTGTGCTTTGCGCCATCTGTTGATATATTCCGTGGAAAGTTAGTATCGCGTATAGATCATACTTGTTTACGGCATCAGTAAACTTCTAGAACACGCCGCAAATAATAGTCACGTACGTTTTTGTCCTGAATGCCGTTCAGTGGGTAATGGGTGTTGCGATGGGCATATTACGAATACAGCCGTTTGAGGAAGCTTCCTGCGAGTGAGACATTTTTCTTCCCCCCTACCCTCTGACATAAAGTCCATTTAAAAGCTGGTGTTGACAAAAAGCATTTTTCAGCGGAGAAGATTTATCGCAGATCGAGCTCGCTGATCTGAAAACCGTGTCGACCCTTGGCATCGGTGGCTTTGGCCGGGTCAATCTGGTCAAACATGTGAACTCCGAAAAGGTGTTCGCACTGAAAATCTTGAACAAGGCCCACGTCAAGGAGATGAATCAGCAAGAACATGTTGTCAATGAACGAAATATCCTGATATCCTGCCGCAATGACTTTATCGTCAGATTATATCGCTCGTTCCGAGACAGCGAACGGCTCTACATGCTCATGGAATACTGCCCCGGTGGCGAAGTCTGGACCCAACTCAGAAATTGGGGCCGCTTCGATGAGCAGACTGCACGGTTTTACTGTGCCGCCGCTCTCGAAGCGTTTGACTACCTTCACCGACACTTCATCATTTACCGTGATCTCAAGCCCGAGAACATGCTTCTCGACAAAAACGGCGTCCCAAAATTGGCGGACTTCGGTTTCGCCAAATGCCTCAAATCCGAAAGCGGTCGTACATTTACGTTCTGTGGCACTGCCGAGTACGTCGCTCCCGAAATAATCCTAAACAAGGGCCAAGGCCTGGGAGTCGATCTCTGGGCACTTGGTATCTTCATGTACGAGCTCGTTTCTGGAACGTAAGTACTTTGGTGTCCAATGTCTTGTTTACAATGGAATTAACGTTGACCACTATTTTCAGGCCTCCGTTTGCCAGCACTGATCCGATGTACACGTACAACTCGATACTAAAAGGTGTCCAGTCCCTCGCTTGGCCAAAGTACTTCTCCGAAGGAGCCAAATCACTAATTACGAAATTCTGTCGCCGCGAGCCGGCTCAGCGTCTGGGCTATGGCCGCATCGAGGATGCCCGTCGTGATCCATGGTTCCAAGGATTCGACTTTGTGTCGTTCCGAAATCTCTCAATGCGACCGCCAATCAAACCGAAGATCCGGACTTCAACTGACACCCAGAATTTCGATCGCTTCCCGACCACGGACAACTTTTCCATTGGTGCCGATGATTCGGGATGGGATTTCGACTTCTAACTTACTTTTTCCCATGCATCTTACGAGTTTTCTTGACTTTGTAATGACTTGTCTATACTCTTTCATCTTTTTTATTGTAACATTGAAAAGTTCAATTATCTGTTACTATTACTACCCTATACCTATTGACTGTGAAGCACTTGCTCCGGGTTTCTGTCGCTTTTAATAATGCTACGATGCTTCAGATAATTGTATATAATGCATCCGTTTTTATTGTTTGTATGTTTTTTACTTAAGTAGCTTGATTCCAAAGAATTCGATGGTTTTGTACTTAGAAGATGCTTGATGTTTATAAACATTCTTTCTGTCTGGAACTGTAATTCGTGGTATCGATTGCACAATGATAGATTAAAACAAGTATGTGTACCGAAGACAGTTCATTGACATGTTGTCGATCTGCCTTGATCAGTGCCTAATGTAAAAATTTCCTTGACAACCTATCTTTCCTATCACTGTTTTTTATACATTTAACTAACGTTGGAGGAAACAAACAAGTTGTAGGCACGTTATAGAAAGTGCAAAACCGGCAAAGGCGGAACTTTTATTTTCATTTAATTCAACCCAGCCTAATTGGAATTCAATACTAATAAGATTGGTAAAAAACCGAATCAAATCAAATCAGAAAACACACAGTGAAAATTGGTATTTGTACAGACAAGATAAAAACAACGTGGTTGATCCTTTTCTTGCACCGAATCATTAGTTGTTTACAAGTAAAATAGGACTTTGCACCCAAAATCATCGACAACATACGTGCATTGTGCACTGTTTTTGAGTTAAATGAAAAAGGTGCGTCTTATGCTCTGATAAGCCGTTGCAGACAATGTGATTTGACAAAGAGGTCTGACGACAGTTCTTGCGATACAAGATTCTTTATTTAGAAGTGAAATTTTAAACTATAATCTTTAAGTAATTGCAATAATTTCGACATATTATTATTACATATAAATTTAATATATTTAATACGATTTTAGAGTCGCATTATAAATTTAATCTTAACAATGACGATGGACATCATAGTTAAAGCTATATTTTCATAATTCTTAATCTACTGAAGTGTGGTTATTGCTTTTTGAAATCTCTTTTTAATTCTTGTTTGTGGGTGGGTTGACAGTTTCAATTAATTTGGCAATGTCTCTCATTGCTTGACAGACTTCACGTGCAAACGAATCGACGTCAGTGTCGCCGTACGATTTTCGGGAGGATACGGCCATTTTTATGTATTCGCTCTGGATGTTGTATGCGTTACCGTAACCATCGTCGACGACAGGACCGTAGCACAGATAGCATTTCTCAATATCCGGCGAAGTCGAGACCTTAAAATTGTTTGTTTGGCATAAAAATAGAAATTGGGTCATAAAAAAAGGAAAAGGAAAAGAAATAAAATTGTATTTACGTTTACCTGGCTGGTGCTCAAGGGGAAACGCATAGTGTGGTACCAAGTTTTGTCATTGAAAACGTTGAATTGGGTGGCGAGTGTGCCGTTGGCAATGGCTTCGTTTGCTAGGGTGCTAAGGGCGCAGAGGTGGTTGTCGATACCGTAGCCGGTTATGTTCTGGAAACAAATGTGGAGCTGAAGTCGGAAAAAAGGAAAACGGTACCTCTTTAATCAGTAAAGCTTGTTTAACAGCAGCTTGGCGGAAAAGTTCATATTTGAGATCGAGAGAGGAACTCGAGTCCTTCATTATCTTCACCCAAGCCAATGCTTCTGGAGTCGCAGAACGGATGTTGTCAACACGGCCGAGGAAGAATCGTCTAATGGATGCGCTTTCATAGGTGGAAACAAGTCTTCCGTAAAGACGGTAGTGAGCAAGCTGCATGGAAAGCTGAACAAAGCCATCTGGGCTGACATGGAAGGACTTGATTCGTTCTTTACCAAAGTCTGTGAAGTAAACGACTTTGAGATCTAGATCACTCGCCAAACTAAAAACAAACACTTTCACACTTGCAAAACAACCCTGAAACTTACTCATCGAGTGTTTTTATTTGTTCATCCAGAATCTCCTGCATAGCACTAGTAACTCTCCAGCGAAGTCCCTTCGGGCGAATCATTAGTTTTGGCTCCGAATATTGTTTTTGTTTCATCTTTTCTTGTGCAAACCGAATAATACTCTCGCCCAACTTGATGATAACCATGCCTTCGGCAACACTGTGTTCAATGCAGAATCCGTTGGTACCATCGCGAGCAACGACAAGTTGGAGAGTATGTTCAAACCATCGATTCAGGCCATTTCGCTTTGAACCGTAGCCATGAAGTATAGATTGGCCTTGGCTTGCTTCATCTGTATTTTCAGGGGTGGGTTCAAGATCTAGGCAAACAGCAAAGACGGAGGATGAAACGGCATGCAAAGAGGCTGCATTCATTGGATCCACTTTAGCTTGAGCCCAAAACTGTGCAGCTTTATCACGCTCACCACCAGTGGCACCGGCAATCGGGATTAAGCCAGCAGTGCTACGGTTTTTGGCGGTATTGACAACTCTTTCAAGTTGGTAGCGTATTTCGCATTGGGATAAGAGAACGCCTCCAGATTTGACGGCGATGGTGAAACCCTATAAAATTACAAATAATGAAATGTGAAAATGTGCAATTTTTATGAACACTAACTTGATTCATACACATAATATGAATGTGTTCGTCCTCCAAAACCGGTGAACGCAGAAGAATGTCTTCACCAACATTTGCTTCACGGTAGCTCGTCAAAAGTCGGTCATACTGATCCATGCACATTGGGATAGTACGTTGCTTGTCGGCATAGTCCCGATCAACTGTGCGTTTATCGATGCTTTGCTTGAAGTCAAGCATTCCGCGGATGAGCCAGGCGGTATAGCTGTATAAAAAGACTTTTTAAACAACTTCAAAATGTTGAAAACATACTTAAGATACTCATCATCATTAGCAAACTTCTGTGGGGTAAACACATAAGCCGGATTGCTGTACAAAATCAGTGGATACCGAGCCTTCAAGTACATTTCCGGAAGCCAGAATCGGTTAACCCAATTGTGTTCAACTTCCGCGATGTGCATCAGCTGATTCTGCAAGGATGTTCCATTTTGCATAAACTCATCAACGTGCTTTCGCGCTTCATCGAACTGAACGTCATCCTTAGCGATGACGCTGGCATACTCCAAGTAGCGTCCAAAAGTGTGGCTTAAAGTTGGTACTGGTGGTTTCGGTAAAGTACCCTGCAAAGAGTTAAAACTCAACAATTATAATTAAAATTCAACTAAACCTTGGCAACTCTTTTATATTTTTGGAACTTTCCAACTTGTTTTTTGATAGCAGAAGTTACAAAAGGACGCAAACCAGAGAAAAATGCTGCCATGTAGGCCACGTTGGAAGAAACTTTTAGCCTACTCAGACACTGATCAAACAGTCGCCACGTAACTCCTCCGAGTTTTTCTTTTTTAAACAGCTAATAAAGCCCAATAAAACTTCTACGATGGCTGCCTTTTTTGAAGTAAGCAATCCCATTGAAAGTGTCTCTGTAGCACATTTCGGGGCGGCGATAGGGTACTGCTCTTGTAATTACTCGAAAAAGCGCAGCTTTCGTGCCAAGGAGTCGTTTGTTCGGTAATTAGAAAATGCCCAAAACAGCGTCACTCGTTTGCGTAACGTATCATCCCGCAACGTTTCAGTTAATGAATGTAAAACACTTACGTTGTACCATTCTTCAGGTGCAAGCATCTTCGACATTGTGTGATGCTTCTTATTTGATGAGTCTGTATAAATATCAATAATAAAATCATTATACGTTTTGATGAAATTTAATAATTTGTTTGTTGTTACTTTATTTTTAAAGCTATGTATGAACAACGAATAACTATTGTTGTAGATTTGTTTGTGGAAGGAAGGAAAGATGAGACAAAACATTTAGATAAATTGTATATGTTAGCTAATATTTCAAATATAGAAAATATGAAAGCCTAGTCATCACCAAGCTGGGTTGAGAGGATCATAATGTTGACTAGCTGGCGGATTAACACTGCCATTGGCACCGCCGTCGGTCGCTCCATAGCCTTGTTGGTAGCCGTTATTTAGCACGGTATCTGTTTGTTGATATCCATACCCATCTTCCTGTTGACTCTCGAGTTGGGTAAAGCTTTGCGGCGGAACAGCGGGAGGTTGCGGTTTGCCGTTTTCATCAAGGGTATCATAGGCATAGACTCGCTTGAGCATATAGATCACAGGTGTGTAGACGAGATTAAGGAAGCAGATTAGCATGTTCAAGAAGGTGAAACCGACATTGTGCACGACACTGCCGGCGATGATGGGTCCGAAGGCGTAGGCGAGACTGTAGGAAATATCGGCAATGGCATAGACGGAGCCGTAGACGCTCACGTGACGGGTGTCGACAAGGTAACCAAGCATGGGTAAGAGGGATGTATCGATTAAAGCAATGCCGAAACAGATGGTTGACAATGGTAAGATTAACTTCGCAACCGTGTTCATGAAGGGAACGACAGCGCAACTCAGACCTTCCATGGCCAAGCCGATGGCCGCAAACACCCAAGGGTACTGCGGATATTTTTCAAGCAGTTTGACAGTAACATAGACACCAAGTACGTGAGGGAAGAAGGCCGGGAACCAGATGATACCGACCATCCACTCCGGCGTATCCGGCATTGTCTCAGCCATCCAGGTTGTGATTGTCGGTTCGAGGAAAGCAAGGGAAATGTTAGCCATAATAAGAGCACCAGAACAAACGGCAATGAAAGGATCAAAGAAGAGACGCCACATCGGTGTGCCTTGCACACGTTCCCCGCCTTCTGTTCGAACAGAAGTGGGTTTTGGCTGGATGACCATAAAGACCATAAAGGCATCGATAAGACACACAAAACTTAGAATTAGGAAAGGTACAGGTTTGCCTGCTATGGAATAGAGAACAGATCCGAACGGTGGAGCGACTAAACAACCGAAAGAGATGAAAGCTAAAGCAATGCCGAGAGCCGCGGAACGTTCGTTTTCCTCTGTGAAGCGATCGGCAATCATGGCAAGTCCGGACGTATCGGCGAAGGCTGACCCGAAGCCCTGAAATATTTTGTCAGTTTTGGCTGTCTATAAAGTAAAAAAAAGCCAAAACACACCTGCAGGGACCGAGCAAAGAAAAGAACACCATAACTTCGACCAAGCGCGAAAATTGCTGTTGAGCTGAACATGACGATGAGCCCGATGATCATGGGTAATTCATAGCCAATTCGATCAATGATAAACCCGGAGAACGGATTTACAAAAATCTGCAGGAGTGCCTTCGAAGCAAAGAGCCAGCCAAGTTCAATTTCTTCGTTAAGGTAATCAAGCTGGCCACCGATCATTTTAACGACAATAGTGCCGTTTTTCAGTTTCCGCGTTTCATTACGGTAACCGATGTATTCAATTTCATACGCTTGGATATCACGCAAATATTTCGGAATAATAGGCACGATCACCATGTAGAGCATGTTATCAAGTAGTAGGGCAATTGAAACAATGACAAGTACAAGCTTCTTCTGCATATTTGGCTCTTTGACGCGTTTGTCGATCCATTCGTGGACCCAATCGGAATCCCGATTGATAATAGGTATGATGTATCCCATTTTGTATACTTCCTTTTAGGCGGCTTCGTTGTTATGCCTGAAAAAAAAACAACATTAAATGAAGCGTAATATGTAACATGTGTGATGCCCGCAAAAATTTCAGGCTGGTTAATCCTCAACAACAATGGCTTATGTTAGAATCGGTTTGACTTTTTGCAAATGCAATGTGTCACACCACCGTAAAATCTAATTTGGATTCAAAAATCGGGTGAAAAGCTTGAGCAGCCTGTTGGAATTTTTAGGTCGTCGTCAAGGGCAGGGCCGCGTTTTTTGGCGTCCGCCATGCCAATAAGGCGATGGCCATTGTGCGTGTCTAAGAAAGGCCTTCGAGACCGCGGGAACAACGCGGCAAGTTTCATCGCGACGCGTCGAAGGCAAGTCTCCATTTCAGCAAGAGATTTTCGCTGCTCATCCCTCGAGACTGACGTATCGCTCCCAGCACTTCTTCATCAGGCAAAGTACCCCAGAAGACGCCCGCTGCTGATGAGCAGCCGATTAGGAGCCTGAGAACGCTATTTTTTGAAAACGAGGGAAAGGCGCTTTTTGATGCGACAAAAACTTGGCCATTTTTAATCAGACTGCATTGAATACAAATATGTTTTTTGGATTTTGACAAATTTTGCTACTTTAATAAGGGGAATTGGGGAAATCAAACTAGCTGAATTTCTGTTGTATGACTAACCTCGTCGTTCGCGCGGTCGATGAGGCCGTCAGACGCCGGCAGGTTCTCGAGCGGCCAAGGGAAAAGATGACGGTAAAAAGAAAGATTGACAACAGAACAAGCAGATTTGAGAAGACGGTATTAAGTTATTGTTAGCTTTTTAGTTTGTATTGTTAAAAAAAAAGAAACTCAAAAGGGTCTAAAACTGAGTATACCTTGTTATGGCCTGCACGAGATCGGCGGTAGTCGCTGTTGAAGGCACAGCACCTGCACTGTTGGTTTAACACCTACAAAATCTTGTTTAAATTTACTTTATACGAACTTTACACGTTTTACACGACATTCAATCACGCAACGGAATTGGTAAAGGCATTGTTTCGCGCACATGCGACCTTTATTTCCATTTTGGGCCAAAAACGGATACCATTTTAGACCGGATTGTTGTTTTTCCGTTTTTGAATAGAATACAATCTGTATTTACAAAATGGCATTTCCCTTGAGAACGTGGAAAAAGTTCACACAACCTAAATTCGTTTCATTTCATGACGATCTTAAAAGTCTATGGCAACAACCCCAGCCCCCTGCGCAATGATGCCGCCGTCCCCTGAGGACGTGAAAGGATAAAAAGCCGACGGCAACCAGAATCTTTTTGCCCGCCACAAGTCACGCATATGCGACCGTCACTCCCGTTCATTGGTGTAGCCTCAACGGATTCATAAATATTTCTAAGGAATTGTGGAAGGTGTCCAGCCACGACTATGCTGGCAAAAGTGAAGTTTGTCGTTTTTAACGTTGCTCTGCTCAGATTCATGTCTTCGTCGGGACAAAGGCGTCATTCTCCATTGTCTCATACGTGCATACAGACACAGACTTGCTTCCATCCATCCAACCATTCAGCCCACGAGTTTCCATAACTCAAAACTATATCTCACTTACTAAACTTCTTGTGCTCTGCGTGGAAGGTTGGATAACACTCAAAATTTTGAGGCGAGAGTATGTAGACGCACTCAACAGCAAATTTACTTTTGCGCTGTTCTTTATTCCCGGGTGTAGAAGGCAACCGGTAATTTGGATGGCATTGTTATGCCGCAAAGAAGCAAATACGGCCGTGTCCAGGACACGAAAAGCAAAAACTCGAGGACTGAAAAAGAAATTAGGCTTGTTGATTGAATATACCCCCGCTACACAGGACGAACATGAAGACTGTCCTATTACAATGGTAAAAACTTCGGCTTTTTCTACGTAGAAGAGCACGATGCGCCATTGAAGCTCCTCGGAACAGAAGCCCATTCCAGTGAAGCTACGAGGGCCGTGATTTTGGCCTTTTAAAAAAGTCGTTACACCGGATAGGGCCAATTCATTTTTTATCCCACAACTGGACACCAAAGTGGGAGGCATCCGGGAGCGGTTTCGGATTGCCTTGTCGGAAACACACAAATCTCGCTTTAAAAGACCAACATAAAACACCGGACCGCCCCGCTAAAAGCCTGTTGTCACGGTGCTTCTTGACAGCCACAGTAGATTGGCCGTTCATCGGCTCCACAGTGTTGGCGGCGACATGTGAAGCCCCCTGAAAAGCCGGAGATTTGCTAAGACAACGCGCCACATCTCGCCCCGGCAATGATGCCAATTTTACTCCCGCATCAGAAAAAATGATGCGTCGTTAAAGAAAGCTTTGAAAATTCGGTCATTTCCAAGGCCAACGGAGCGCTAACGGAAACAGTCGTCTGTAGTTGGTGTGCCGTCAGAGGCCAAAAGTGGCATCTAAATAGGGTCCGGGTCCGTCAAACCTTCCTCGAAGCTTGGCTTCAAAAAATTTGAAGCCAAGGTCCCACCAATCTAAAATTGAGTTTCCGTTTCGTTGGACGACTGGGAGGAAGACCCACGTTAGGTTTTGGGCCTCCTTTACATAGATGCGAGGATGCAAGGGTACAATTGAGTTTTAGCGTTTGGGTTGTCGGACACTGTCAAGAATCGCGCCTTCGTCAATTTTGCCGTTTATGTAAAACACCACACCATAGACCGGACAGTTTTTTGTGGTTTGTTCGAGAGTAATGGAGGGTTACAAGCATGCGCAGCACGCAAGAGCTATGGATAAAACTGTCATTCCACGCCTTCAAAGGTCGGAATGCTGGTGTCAATCGGATGAGGAATGTATGATAAAGTGCACCAAAAACAGGGGTCGTCAATCTCGGCATGACTCGATGGATGCCAAAAAAATGGAAGGCGAATCCGAATCCGCTTTGGAAACACACGTCATCGTGTAGACATATAGGATTCAGCTTACAATGTGACTGAGTGTCACTTTGCCATTGGATATTGTACATAGCCGACTTCCAAAACTTTTACTCATGCTTTCACAGCTTGCTTTTTTGCCCCCGGGGCACCCATAGATGGTAAATCCATGGGAAAAGGGGCGCGGCCTCGCGCGTCCGCATCCTCTACATACTGCTTCGAGGTTTTGTTAGCCAAGTTTGCGGAGTTAGTGACGCCAAATTGAGATATCCGCTGTTCATCTCATGCTTCCGTCTGCGCTGGCAAAAAAGTGCTATTAGGCAGCAAGCAGCCATAGCCTATGGTTAGAGTTTTGAGGGATGTAAGTGCAGAACTTCGGCAGCCTGAAGCCTCACATCAGCTCCAGCCAGAAGTTGCACACCCGGGAATTTTTGAAATTGAGCCCGTGGGAGAATGACTTGCTCTGACGCCCGCCAAGCGGCTTCATCCCCCGAAACGTCAGTCAAAAACAACACATGCAGCCTTTTTTCGCATCGTCTGGGATGACTGCATCCAGATTGGGACAAACTTTGGCTTATCCGCTTTTGCTTCGATCCATTATCAGATTCGGAAAGTTAGGCGAATACAACTTTCATGGTTGTTTAAACACAGTGCAGTAGACTAGTCATTTGAAAAAGTTTAAATGTTAACATTTTATAAGCGTTCAATTATCAGCAAATAACTCAAAGTACATATAAACACCACTACTCAGCTATTTTAGTTTAATAATGACTCAGCAAAGTTTAAAAATGATATAAAAATAAAACAAGCAAATGTCAATTCCCTCATGCTTCGTCACTTATTCACTGCTAACCCACTCGATCACACGTTTCCGCCTGTTTTAAACTTTGTACAAGAATAAAAACTACTATCCAATACCTTCCGATCGGTGTTCCTTTGTCTAATCTGACAACATGACAAAACATGAATGACGGTGTTGAACTTTCTGGTCTAAAACAAGGAACCCGCACACCACTGTGTTCGAGCTACCCATGATCAATCAACATTGTACAAACTGCCACATCATGTCAAGTTTAAATTAAACGATTTCCCGAAAAAGTAAATTGTTTTCGATAAGTTCGCAGATCATTTGCGGTTTACATCAACAGGTATTACCCAGTGCATTCCACGGAAGTTTGTATAGATCAACGTTAAAACTTTGCGCAGTCAGTCAGTGCCAACTGATCAAAACACAAAATAAAAATATTCAGTGATACATAAATTTCCTCCCTCTCGCATCAATCTTAAGCAGGACTTCCATTTCGTGATTTATCTACATAAGAACGACTAAAGAACGGACTGGGTGTCGTTCTTTCGCATAGACTGGGTTAGTTTATCTTCCATGCGCACCCTTTATTGTTCGAGTTGGCAACACTTGTTTAATGATGGTCAAGTCACTCTTTCGCTTTTATCAATAAAGTGTAACTATAACTTTTCTCAAAACAATTAAAGTTTCATTCGAATGAAACTGACCTTAGAAGAGCCAAGACAAAACCAGTTAGCCGTTTCGAAACTTTTAAAAACCCGGTTTTTGTTTGGCAAGCAATTTTATGTACTATCATAAACTTGAGCGTAGTAGTAAAAGTTCCTCTTCGTTTAAAAATAACAAGTAAGTGTAGATGTGCGTTTTGAAATCTTAAAATTCTTTGCGTAAGTGGCACCTTTATCATTTGATTGAAAGCCACTTGCAAACAAGCATAAAGAAACTCATTGACTATGTCAATCTTAGCTAGGCTCTAATTTCCATGAGAAATGCCACGTTTTCAAAACGTCTGGACATGCGTATATTATCTTCAATTGCATGTTGCCAAGCATGGCCTTATATAGTGCATGGCCTTGATAGACGTTTCTTCACAATGGGAAAACACTGGTTGCCCCGTAACGAATTGCCATTAAAACTTAAGTCGACGCTTATTGAGGGCGTTTTTTGAGCTTTTTTACTTCCCGAAAAAATCGTAATCGTTGATAGTTCTGTTTATTCCTTTTTCAGGGGAAAAAGTTAATGCATTCAAACGGGTCTATTGCAGATTTTGAAATGAACAAAGTAGCAAAGTGCAATAAACTATTTATTGATCTTCTTGTAAGTGCATCAGAGAAAATAAAAAAGGTGGAAAACAATTTAGTACACTAAATTCGAGTAACCAGTGGACAGTTGTTTTGAGCTTCAAGGTGGGCTGCCTGAGAATTGACCGATCGTTCATTTCATGTGTGATGTGTGCTGGGAACAACCTCGACACCTTGGAGTACTATTTGGCTGTGTCTGAAGCATGGATTATAATCCGTACAGTCAGCTTAGAACGCAGAATTGACAATTTCGTGTTGACTACACTATTACCAACCTGAATAGGATCAGTAAAACGCCATTGTGGAGTGGTTTGTGATGTTGAGGGAGGCATTCAGGCTTGATTTCCAAAAGTCAACAATACAAAAGATTTAAAATGTACCATGTATTTTGATTGTTACTCTGTTGTAGGAGTACAGAATCAACACACATCAGGAAATACCTGCAGAATGCAAAAAGTGCGACGTCAGCAGTGTTTTTGTGGTTTTATTTCGATTTTGAGAAGTATCATTAAGAACGGAAAGTCCGACTGATCAACACCTCGGCGGCTCGGATACCGGTCAAGGAAGCACTTGTAATACATTTGTCAACAAATCACTATCGACAGCGAATGAATTACAAGCGATCTCCGATGCAAGCGATACATCAAACCGTTCGCAAGCCGATTGTCAACTTTGTCTCGACAAGGCGCTTGTCTGACCTCATCAAACACAGCTAATCCTGGCTGTCCATACTTGAAAACTACCGCGTTAGGCTGTCGTGCATTGAGCGCTTACCTCCGGTCAAGTGGGACTGATCAACTTCTTCGAAGCTTGTGATTCCGATTGTGATTGCATGTTGCATGGTTGTGGAAGTTCTTCACTTTCAAATCAAATCACCACGAAAACATAGTTATAATATTTCCGGTTTCACATAGGCAGGCATGAAACCCCCGGCGATTGTGATACAGAAGACTCAAAGCGGATAGAAACCCTCCTCCGTCGGAAGTTGTAAAAGGCGAGAACCTACACAAAGCAAAACCACACCCTTCTCTCACGTTCCAGACTCAACAGTACAAGCATAGATAAAGTAAAAGTTGTTCAACAATTATTGCTTTTTGGTCGCCGCACGGTCGGCAGAGCATAATTATTCAAATCAGTTGGAAACCGTACATAAACCGCATTACGACGTTGAAAACAAACGTTTGGCCGCGGAATTGACTCCACTCGTGCTGACACTCACTTTTGTATCGTTTGAATCAGCGTTTATTACGTGCGACTCCGGCCGGTGTTATTTCGTTTTCTGTAAGTAAGTTTCAGCCATGTCGTCATTTTTTAGGAAGCTTCAAAAGCGTCTGAAACCGTAAGTGCATGGTCAATTGATCAGATCAAGGCTAAAATCAACGTGTTACAGTGGTGAGGACGACGTCATGAGTGAACCACCCCAAGACAGTAGCGATCCCAAGAATGCTGGTGAAGAGCAGTGAGTTTATCCTTTTTAAGTTATCCCTTTTATCTATCCGTTCATAAGCGTGATGATATCCTTATTATGACAATCGTCCCAAAAAGGGATATTGACCGTCGGTCATTAACCGTGTTAGATGCGCATATCCCGTGTGCGAATCAGATAAAGTGAGCCGCTGGTTATTAGATCAAACCCACGAGCACTGATACCCGTAACTAAAATTGATCACTGCGGCGTTGCAAGGGGGTGGACTAGTGGCTACCGACTACTACTACCGCAATGCAACGAACAGGGGCGAGTTGCGCACAAATTAAGCATAGGTAATCGGGCCCCGTTTTCTTGTTACGACGACGACTCTCTTTATGTCCTTCTTTTTGTTCCTGAATTGATCGGCTCCCATGTTTTTGTCACTTTGCACTGTAATGTCGGATATACTGATATCACACGCCTACGCACACGTGTTTGGCGGTAACTGCGTTCAAAACTGACGGAGTTACGATTTATGAAGGGGTATTGTCACTAATTAACTTATTGACCCCTATCAATGTTGTAAGAATCTCCCTATCCTGCTCATGGAAACCAAAACAGACACCCTGACTCTTGACACCCCCACCACTTTTTTATGGTTGCCACCCACCCTCGCAATTGATAGCGATTCATGTCTCGGACTTGCGCAGAAATGACTATCGTTCTTACGTGGCCTTTACCTTTTTAATTAGAGACATATATTTTTTCTGCCTTTTACCCACACCTTACAATTCAGTGGTTTTCGAAGATGCTTTACAAAGTACTTTCATGATCATTAAAATTCAAAAGGTCTGCCTAGTATAGTGCTTATAGACAGTCGGTCTATGCATAAAACCGTTTAACGAGAACGCACAATCAGTATTTCCTTCCGTTTATTCTCGCAAGTGCCGCGATTAAACGACTGTATGAACGGTCGTCAGTTTCCGCCGCCCCCACAGTTTCATTTCCGAATCAGCGTCATTCCTAATCCCACATGATCTTGAATTTTTCAGTGTCGGCCACTTTGGGAAAACATTCATGCGAAAGAAGGTGGCAGACAGTTCCGGACAACAGTCCATCGACAATGAGAAGTAAGTCTATTTTTTTCTTATCTTTCTTTTTGCAGAGCGGTATGTATTTTGATTTTGATTTCGATGCGGTCGTTATTTTGATTTTTTATCCTGATTTGAAGCACAGTCTTTATAATCAATGTAATTTTAGCGACCTACGAAAAGAATCGAAGCTAGCGTCACAAGATGGAGGAGCAGGTAAGTCGCTCGATGCCAGATGACATATTATGCCTAATTTAACTTTGCGTTTTTTCTTTGAATTGCTTGTGCCAATATTCTTTCCCGCTTAACAAGGTCGTCGTAGGAGGAGGGGGAATATTTATTTTTTTTCGTCATATAACTTCGAGGTTGTTCGTAAGCAAGCATGCGTTCGTTCGTGTTCGCAGCTGTGATCCTAACTAAAAAAAGAACGAGGCTGGCGACACTCAAGGTTCGTTCGCCTAAACCCCTCATGAGAGCTTTTTGGAGTAGGCTGCGCCACCAGCTTGTTGTCTGGGGGCTAGCCTGCGCTGCCTGTTGACTTGACCAAATCAAATGCCATTGGCCCGGGTGAAGATGACTGCCTGTCGCGATCGATGACACCCACGTCCGCGCTATTGTAGATTAACCCTGTTCTCTCAAGTCAAGCCAGTTGAACGAACGGAAAGAAACAACGCGCCCTTTACGCACCCCTTCGTAAAGGCGCGAAATCGCTCATTTGTCTGTGTGCAGCAACTGTCGAGCTCATGGATGACGAAATACGCCCTCGGATGTCGATGTATTTCACTCTCGCGACCCCTGGGCCACTATTGTAATACCATTTTTCGATATAGATTGTGATGTTCAAGACGTCCTGTCCCTGTTAACGCGGCGCTTTTTGTTTTCTACCCTTCAGTGGTGCTTGCATTTAAGCCGTGAGGCAGCCCTGCGACTGACTGACTTTTATTCGGAAAGTGCCTAGGGCCACGAGAGACAGGCAAAAAAACGTCTAGCCATGACGCGAGAGGCCGACTGGTAGTTCCCGGTTCTGTTCCTTTGCAGGTAATTTATCCCAAGGTGCATAATATTTCCCCCACTTACACCTGCGGCAAAGGCCAACCACCAAAAAGCTCGCATTTTGATGACAAAGTATAGCTTTTCGGTTGTTCTGTTCTGCTCACCCTCCGCAATTTGAACCATCCGCCCTCTCCTCGTTTGCGTAGGACAATTTTCAGTCGTTTGTTGATCCGCCTTGGCCTTGGCTTGAACCTTTCCTCTTCATATTTTCCCGGGGCTTTACCGCGTGTGTTGATTTCTCTCTTGGTTTTGCTTTACATAGTGCTTTAAATTACTAATTGACAGCCACCGTGCTCCCATGGCCTTCTCCGTAACGCCTGTAAGCGAGTCGGAGCTCGGCGTCGACCAACCCTCTACCACAACCGCCGCCACCGACAACACACCCAAGGCAGCCGTCGACAACGCTCCAAAAGTAGCCGAAGATGCTGGTCTGCCGGCGGCATCCGGCGAGCCTTACGAGCGTGATTTTGATGTGAAGCGGTTACTTGAGCGCAATGGTTGGGTTGCTTTATTACTAATGCTTACTTTCTTTTTCTTTATTTTCAAAAAACTACTAATCGCAATGGGTTTTTATATATAATTCTTCAATTTGACTTCTTTCAGACGATCTTTTCGCTTTCCAAGGTGGAGACGATAACCATATCAGCCCGCTTTATGATGACAATCTGGTATCCTTCAGTATCTTCAAGGGTTACACCACTCCGGGTCCCCTCGAACGCGAGGAAAGCAAGAAGAAGAAGGTAGGCATTGTCTTTGAAGGCTCCAACACACTGAAGTATCCCTTTCAGGCCAATCTCGGCGTCATGTTGGGCGTCTATCTTCCCACGATTCAACATATCCTTGGTGTTACCATGTTTATCCGTCTTTCATGGTGCGTTGGCGTCGCTGGATTGGGTCAGACTTTCCTGATGCTTTTGCTTTGCTGTCTTTGTGTAAGTTTATATTAATTTATATAAAATTTCAATAATTTATAAAATTTTTGACCATTTCAGACGTTCTTGACTTGCATCAGTGTATCAGCAGTCGCCACAAATGGAGTCGTCGAAAGTGGTGGCGCTTATTTCATGATTTCCCGCAATCTCGGTCCTGAATTTGGTAGTGCCGTCGGCATCCTCTTCTATCTCGCCAACACCGTGGCAACAGCTATGTACCTCGTCGGTGGTGTTGAAATTCTACTTTTGTACATTTTCCCATGGCTCACGATTGGTGGTATCGAAGTCCAGACCCACACTGGTGTCTTTGGCATGATGTCCCACAACTACCGTATCTATGGTACCATTTTGCTGATCCTCGAGTTCGCGATTGTCGCTATGGGTGTCAAATTCGTCCAAATGTTAGCCCCGGTTTCCCTGATTTGCGTCATTATCTCGATCCTTGCCTGTTATGCTGGTGGCGTCGAAAAAACTCTGAATCCCGATGCCGGTCAGAGCATCTGCATGTACGATGACCATTTGATCCAGTCGAAATTGATCATGCCTGAAGGTGTTGGAATCTCCGAGATCTGCGATTACTGTACCAGCGCTGCTTCGTACGTTTTTTTAGTTTTTAATAGCTCACGAGTGCTCATATTGTTTTGATTTGTCATTTTTAGCATGCTCATGGACGAACTTTACAAGCGTGGGTGGAATGACTCATCGCTTATCAGCTGCAAGAACGGTTACCCTGGTTTTGCTTCCGATGCCCTTATCAGTGAGTCATTTTTGTTTGTTTCCGATTGCAATTTATTAATTGTAAATGCTTTTTAGAGAACCTCGGAGCCTCTTTCCCCGCTGAAGGCGAATATGCCGGCCACAAGGTCGCCGATCGCACCTTCGAAATCTTCCAGGATCACACCACGACCTTCTTCCATCTCCTCGCCATCTACTTCCCTGCCGTCACCGGTATCCTTACCGGCACCAACATGAGCGGTGATTTGAAGAACCCCCAGGCCTCCATCCCGACCGGTACCATCGCTGCCCAGCTCACGACTTCCTTCATCTACTTCTCGTTGGCCCTCGTCTTCGGTGCTGCCATCTCGCCCGAACTTCTTCGCGACAAGTCTGGTCTGTCATTGAACGGTGGCATGGTTGTCGCCGAGCTCGCCTGGCCCAACAAGTGGATCCTTCTCGTCGGTTCCTTCCTGTCCACCTTCGGCGCTGCCCTCCAGTGTCTCTGCTCGGCTCCGCGTTTGTTGCAAGGTATCGCCAAGGATGATGTTATCCCGATTCTCGCGCCCTTCTCCAAGGTTACCAGCAAGAACGAGCCCTTCAACGGCCTCATCATCACGACCATCATCGCTGAATTGGCTATCCTTATGGGTGGCATGGATAACATTGCCGCTGTCGTCGATTTCTTCTTCCTCATGTGCTACGCTTTCGTCAACCTCATCTGCGCCCTGCATTCGCTTCTTGGAGCCCCTAACTGGCGTCCGCGTTACACGTACTACCATTGGTCGCTTTCCCTGCTCGGAGCCGGCCTCTGCTTCTTCATCATGTTCAGCACCCATTGGGATTATGCTTTGATTTCGGTGTTCCTCTGCATGGCTATCTACAAATACGTTGAATGGAAGGGGTAAGTGCAACAGTTCAAGACACTTTCAAAGATAATGTGTGTTTTGTTTGTTACAGAGCCAAGAAAGAGTGGGGAGATGGCATCCGTGGTCTTGCACTTACCACTGCACAGTACAGTTTGATGAAGATCGAAGACGAAGATGTTCACCCCAAGAACTGGCGGTATGTTTGCATAAGTTGAGAGCCCTACTTCAATCAGATCTTTTATTTTAGCCCTCAATTGTTGGTCTTGCACTCTATGCCCTGGTCCAAGGAACTTGTTGATATCCGGTACCTGAACCTGCTCAACTTGGCATCTCAACTCAAGGCTGGTCGCGGCTTGACTATTGTCGTTTCCTTCATCCGTGGTGACCCCACTGAGGCCGATGCCCAAACCAATGCAAAGACGATCAAGAAGCGCATGGAATTCGACATGAAGCAAGTACGTCTGCGTGGTTTTGCCAAGGCTCTTCTGTACAACGAAGACCAGATTACCGGCAGTCTCCACACCCTCATTCAAAGCATTGGCATTGGCGGTCTTCGGCCCAACACACTACTTCTCAGCTGGCCTACTCGTGCTCCGGATTCGGATGAGTATGCTGATTCCGAGTATCAGACCTTTACCGAGAAGCTGCACACTGGCGTCAACAATGGCATGTGCTTGGTTGTTGCCAAGGGCATCACCGACTTCCCGACGAACGTGAAGCTCACGGGCGAGATTGATGTCTACTGGATCGTACAGGATGGAGGATTGTGCTTGCTGATGGCCTTCTTGCTGAAGCAGAGCAAGGTCTGGCGCGGCTGCAAGCTCCGTATCATCGCAGTTGCCACGATGACGGACAATAATCTGAAGTTGCAAGAGCGTCTCCAGACTTACGTTTACGAATTGCGTATTGACGCCAAGATTATTGTTTGCGAACTGTCCGATCCCCAGATTTCGAAGAATGCCTTTGAACGCACCCTGTTGATGGAAGAACGCACCCGCTACATGAAGCAGCTTCGCCACCCCAACAGTCTCATGGCCTCGCTCCAGCAACAGCAATCCCGCGACAGCAGCCCTGATATCGAGCTGTCCAGCACCCCCGGCACTCCCGCTACCGCTGTAGAGAACAGCGTCGACCAGGATGACAACGGCAGTGAGAAGCCTGCGCACAGTATCACCAACAACACTGACAAGGAAAAGATGCTCCAGAATCTCGATCCCACCAAGGTAATTCGAGGTTTGCTGTACATTACAGTGATAATGTGCCCCTTTGCAGGTCCACAAGATGCACACCGCCCTCCGACTGAACGAACTGATCCTCAACAACTCGGGTAACAGCCAGCTCGTCCTGCTTAATCTTCCGAAAGCTCCGAAGAAGAAGGAAGGCTTGGAAGATTACATTCACTACCTTGAAGTCCTTTCGGACAACGTGAAGCGAGTCCTGTTTGTCCGCGGCACTGGCGCCGAGGTTATTACGGCCAGTTCGTAAATTGACGACATTCCCTTTTAACTTTTTTGTATGCCTTTTCTAATCTCGGTCTAAACTTAAAACCGCTTGTTACCTTTTTCTCTGTGCTGTTAATTTGTTAGTTTACGTACTTTAGCCTTTCATGTGACCTTGACAAGAAGATTCAACCTTTGCAAATGATTTTTAAGATAAACACTATTAACTATCCCGTGTTCCATAATACATTTTGATGAACAACTGATCATTTATCTTTGATGTTATTAAACAGATTTTTGCAAGGGCTTTCGATATGGTTGTTATTTCACATAAGCCTACTACGATACGATTAGCATTAGGGTTTTGGTTTGCGTGAATATGAATGCGTTCTGTTAAACGAAACACGTTTACTGCTCGTCGCCGAATTCGACCCTGTTCGCGGATTATGATTACGCGATCGCAAGTTATGTGCAGACTGGCTTCGTGGCAGTGATCGTCCTCCGACCGGAATCCACGGTGAATGTTTCGTCTGGGAAGCCATTTCCTGCTCATATTGTAGTACGCGATAAGCCAGGCTACGTTCAAAGCTTTGCTGTTTCTCCTGTAAAGTGGAGAGTAGGCGATTTATTTTAAGGCGATTATGACGTCGAATAACGTTACAGACCTTCATTTTCATCCATAAGTGAAAGGCATCCCCTGCTAATTGCTCCTTGTATGCATTCATTTCCGCTTGATCGTGTGCCCTTCGCTCCTCATCCTCTTGTGCCTTTTGACGCTGTCGCTTTTTCCGTTCTTCCTGTTCTCGCTTCCTAAACGCTTCTTGACGTCAACTATTTACGACCCACCAGTGACCCGTAACCATTACTCACCATGCTTCAAACGCTTTACGCGCATCACTCATCTTCTCTTCCTGTGCCATCCGTTCACGCTCCCTTTTCCGTTCTTCGGCTTCACGCTTCTGTGACAAGGTCCGTTTGAGCTGATCCTTTTTATTCCTCTGCCAATACTCGAAGAGCTGCAATTACAAATTATGCATGCATTTAAACAGATGGAGACATCTGCAACTTCAATGTCAATGATTAAGCCTACCTTCTCGGCTTCTCGTTTTTTCGTTTCCTTTTCCTCCTCCTCTGCTCGACGCTTCTCTTCCTCTGCATTAAGTTGTTTCTTTTTTTCTTCTTTCAGCTTCCGATCTCGTTCACGTTTCCAACCGTCATACGCTTTTTTAGCATCGGCAAGTTTGCGTTCCTTTTCAGCCTTCTCACGTTCCGCCGCTTCTTCTAGCTGGGCTTTCTTTTTGAGGGCCTCTTCTTGCTTCTTTTCTAGCCATGACTAAAATACATTTCGTTCAAGATTAGTGAAGGACATTGCTGATTGATCCTAAGCCGACAACACAGTAAAGCCTACGACACGCGCCTCCCACCTCTCACCATGAAGCAAGAATCGGTTCGCAGATTGAATCTTAAAGAACAGGGCTAAAGATAGCGCTTACCGTGTAGGCACTTCGTTGGGCTTGTTTCTGACGTACAACTTCGAACTGTGCCACAACACTGTCAGCATCCTTCTTGTTTTGCGTTGGCGGAGGTTTGTCTACTTTCGGTGGCGGCACGCTTTGTGTGGGCTTTTTGGCAAGTGACGTCCGACGTGAAGATGACTTAACTGATGGTGTCGTAACGCCGCCAGCTGATATGCCAGAACTTGGCGGGTTGTTTGTTTTGGGTGATTTGTTTTTAGTACTGGAGGTTGAAACACGAGACTCACTGAAGATATTAATATGCAAAGAAGTTAAAATAAGCAAATATAATAACCAAACCTTGAACTTCTTGACGAAATAGATCTTATATTACTCAATTTCCTAGCCGGAATGGTGGTCCGAACTGGCGTCCAATCTTTTTCGGAATCATTTGAAGGCACTGTAGAATGATTGTCCGCCTCGTTGGACCAAATATCGACGGTTTGGTTTGAAACTAAGTCAACAGAGCCGCGAGTAGACGGCGAAGCGTTCTCTTTACTCTGCAAAATCAGAACAGTATTTATTTGGAAAAGTGAAATAATTAAATAAATAAAGAAAAAAACCTTTTCTGATGAGTTTGCCGTCGAAATATCACTACTTCCAGTAGCGCTTCCACGGCCGTGTCTAGTCGTCGGACGTTCAAATATTGCGGGTTCAATGATGTTATTTGGAGAAGGAATCGGCGGTTCTGAAAGAAAGGCGAAATTACGCAAAACATAAATAAATCGACGACGCATACTTTTCATGCCAAGCAGTTCGTCTAAACCGAGCGAATATGAGGTTCGGCGAGAAGCCATTCTGAGTTATACTTCAATATTAACTAGCTACCTTACTACCAATGGCAAGCCCTATTTCGGCGAACATTCGAGCCAAGTAGCGTTCGCAATGTTTCCCCCATTCGCGCCAACGGTCACCATGGTAACACGCATGCGTTGGCTATTAGAAGTCTCGTTGTAACCATAAATTAATCCCCCTTGGTGTCATTTTTGCGATCGGCTTAAGTGTTACCGGGTTGTACCTTTATTCAACAGACATATTATACGGTTTTTAAATCAAAAAGTTGTCATTGAAATGTAAAAACCGCTCATTCGGATGATTCTTTGAAATATCGTCGTAACGCATGAAGCGGTCAGTGTTTTTACCAAATTTGAGAACGTTAGCATCGTTTCCGATGCCGACATTAACTTGATTCTTGAGGATGTTACGAAGCTGTTCTTCCGGAAGTTCGAGCAGACACTGTACAGGACTAAAATAACACGGATGACTGATGGAGGATTTGTCTTTGGGTGTAGGCGGCATCGTAATTTTGGACTCGCGCACTTGACGTTTTGACTGGTCTTCACTAAGCTCAATAGGCTGCAAAAATAGAAACGCGTATTAGTTATGAATGAACGCGTAATGATTATGTCATTAATGTTTGAACGAGTAAATACCTCAATTGGTGTTGGGTTCATGGCCTTCTGCGGCCTTACTGGTGCTTTGTAGTGAATCGCAAGCTCGGGAAAGAGCAAAAGCTTTTTGCTTCGGTGAACCCATTGAGGATATCTGAAAATAATAATAAATTAGATCAATCATGTCGTCATCGATGATGGGTAACTTTAAACTTACGCAGTACAAGTACCCAAGACTGATACCAGGATGATTAGAGACACAACGTTATTGAGCATTGCCAATTTGATTGAACATTTCCCCCGTTGACACACCCTGGGCAAACGTATGCAAAATTGAAGCAGACACGCCTCCTGAAATGGATATAATTAAAGATTTCTCTGGGGGCGTCGAACAACATGGGCTTATCCGTGCCGACGACGAAAGGCAGGCATTTCACGAGCTTTAATGTCAAGGATTTGGCATTGTCTAACGCCTCTTTTTTTGGTTAAAGTCAAGCTTTTTATTTGTTTGCCTTCAGTGTCCATTTTTACGATCATCAGTTTGGTGATGTCTGTTTTTATAAGTTAATTGTATCACTAGGATACTGTAGAAAGTCTACGCAAAACCGTTGTTCGTATCGAAATTACATTAGTTAGCACGTCACAGATTTAGTGGCTTAAAGTTAACAATATAATTTTATTTTAAACATTGCATTATGAATGGAAAGACTACCGTAACTTGCAAGTTGAAAGACAATGAGGCTGTGTGGAAAGAATGAACATAAACATAATCGAATGATAACCCTTCACGGAAGAATTTACTTTTTGCTTGAATTTAATTTAATAAGAGATAACAAAAACAAGAGGTATTAGCACGAAGAACAGATCCGCGTAATTATTCCGCCAAACGGGCCAGTTAGCCGACCGCAGACGAAAGTGTCTCTCTGGAAAAGTGGAGCCGCCCGCTGCTCGCTTGATTCCATGAGCTACAACGTCGCCAATGTGGGCTGGCGAGGCGTGGCGAAGCATGGTTGCAAATTTCGCACTGTTTTGTGTATATCTAAATATTGGTAAGGCTTATTAATGACACAGACCTGAGAAAAGTATTTGAAAAAAAGAAAAAAACACAATGATGCTACTTTCAAAAAAAATCCATTGTTTTTGGACGCATCGGCCTCCAAAAACGTAGGTGGTATCAATTAGTCATGCCAAAAAGTCTGTTTTTAACATTTGGCATGGGCGACTTATGCATAAGCTATGGTTCGGTGATTATTGCGTGTTCAACAGACCTTTGATTTGTGACAAGTTCCTCGACAGAGAGTGTAAACGTGTCCGAAGCGATTTTGGTTTTGTCAATTACGAGGCCGAGTCCTTTCTGCTCAATGACTTTGGCATTTTTGAAATGGTCTGAAACGTCACGCACTAACAACAAAGTACATTTACAATGCATAGACTTTTTTATACCTGCAAATAATGGCATCAAGATCATGGGCCTTCCATAAGAGAGGGATTCCAATACCGAACTCCAGCCTCCGTGGGTGATAATTCCACGATAGTTCGTGTGACCTGGAAAAAGTGTCATTTTCTCAGTATCTGTGGGAGTGAGGGGGATCGCGGGACTTACAAATGAGATCAATCTGTGGCAACCACCGCGCATAAAACACATTCGATGAATATAGCATTATATCACTGGAAATGTTTTCCATTTTCACGATAAATGTTAAATCCGTAAATACATCGAAGGCATTATGGAGCGATCTGAGCATGTGTTTTGGCATGTCCTGGGTCTTGGCTATCGAACCAAAAGTGACTACCATAAATGGTCCACGTGACGCGATGTAACGCCATTTCTGAAAGATGGATGAGTGTGACCATTTTCGGGGACATCAATAATTGAAAATTTAAAACGAACTGAATTTAATCTCGGTGTTTTCTTTGACGGCACCGTAATACCAGCAACTGACAAAATGTTAGGTGCAGTCGGAGCGGCAAAGTCCAAAAATGGCAATGTATTTGTAACGATAAATTTTGAGTAACTGGCTTCAGCAAATAAGTTGTATTGTTTCAGACCGCTTAATCTTTTGAAAAGCCGATTTTCTTCCGCAATCGGCAGCAACTTGTGAATTGTTTCTGTCACTACCGCAATGCCACCGTTCAAAGTACGTTCAAAGATATTCATTCGATCCGAAAATGGCGCGAACAGCTCTAAAAAAGTAATTACGCATTTGTTGTGTGTATATTGTTGCCTTTTTAGTCACGTTATTCGTGCTGTGTGTGCCGTTGTCATTAAATTACCTGGTACATAACTCAGTGGGTAATTCACACCTATTGTTTCCGGTTGCATGCGATAGATTGCAGTAGCACTGAGCCAAACAATGCTTTTGACGCCAATAAGTTTGAGGAAACCAATGCCGCACATGTCATACTGTTCGACTACGCCCACGTCATAGTTGCGGTTTTTTAGTTCGTAAATAAGGTTTGTATCGGTGAGGAGATCTGGATAGAAATGGATTATGGAAGGAAAAAAGTTGATGTCATTTCGAGCTGGAGGGGGGAGGGTGGTGGACTCACTTTTGCACGCTTGAGCAAGAATGGCAGCAACCCGTGTTAACTTTAGCATAATCTTAGGGTTTAGAGGACTAGCATCTTCGAAGGGACCTGGATTCTGCCACAGAGTTTTTGGTAGATAGTCACTCATGTTTGCACTAACGCGGATTACTTCGGCTAATTCGATGCTTCTGGCACTTACGGTTGAATCTACATCGACTAACAATACAGTCTAAACAGGAAATGGGGGTTATTTTCGGGAGAGATTTAAGATCAAAAACAACATACCACATTATTATTTTTGGTGACTAACAAATCGGCTAATTTAGCATTAAAGGCGACATGGCTGTAGCTTAAGGTTGGAACGAACTGTAATACTTTAGCGGTTTCGGAAAAATGGAACATAACAAGCAGCAAAATGATGCCATGGAAAGCATGTCTAAGGAGCATTTGACCAAATGCACCAAAATGAATCGCTCAAAGCCGCGTCTTGCATTGATCAAGATGCCTATTTGTTGGCAATACACATGTACAGTGAATCAACAAAGATGATGCCGACTTGAGTGGATACGTGTATCCCGAAGAGAGCCCAAACAATCGACCCTATCGCGCATGCGTAAACCTCGGCGTGTTTGTCGATGACGAACCTCTACGTCTTCTTTTTCGTTCTCAATAATCGGCCAGGTTCCTGAGTATACATGGCGGATGTCGAATGTAGAGCAAAGGCACGGAAGAGTCCATATTTCGGTCGATTTAAAGACATCGTAACCTCAATTTTCAGTTTCAATGCCCGTCTCGGGGGCATCGGAGGAGGTAATTGAGGCGAGTGCACTTTTGTTCACCTTCATCGCGATGGTCTAGACGCATCAAAGCGATCCCTGCCGCCGTAATTCATATTCAATTTTAAAAGGACGATGGTCCGAAACGCGAAAATGGAGAGAAAGCCACATGTACATATCAGTAAGAGCCAATGAGCACGGGCCACACTGATGGGGGCAAAACGGAACTGAGATAACGAGCAAACACCCCTAGTTAAGGAAAACATGCAGCTTCTTGATTGTGGGCCAAATCATATCAGCCACAAATCGACAAAGTAGCCTTCAGCGATGACCTGGTCGATGTGGTCGGGTTGTTTTGCATTGATTTGCATATTGGCTTGCGGATATGCAAGTGATGAAGGCAAGAAGTTGGATAACATTCCAGACATCCCGCACAGTGCTGCACCGCCAGAGAGTTCCGGCAAGGCTAGGTAATTAAATTTTACTCTAAATTTGCACAAATTGCACTTCAGGCTACTAATTTACGATTACGATCTCCACGCTGTGACCTACGTCCACGATCCAGCCTTGCCAGAAAACTCAAGCTTATCTACCGAAATCAGGGCCAAATACATCTTTGAAATTCTGCAACATGACAGAGATGGCTGCATCCTTATCCGTTATCAGGTAATTACATCTATTTGTACAAAACAAGCGTCTAATTGCGTATATTTAGATCTCTGAATGCTATAAAGGGCCATGTGAAAACGTACCCGATTTCTATGTCTACATTGTGACCGGTGGTCAAAACGTCCTTGGTGTTTTTACAACAAAAGAAGGCGATGTGGATTGGGGGATTACCTCGGCGATCGCGTATGCAATTACCAACCCAGCTCGAGGTGGCGAGGGTGACGAGCAAAATGTGGTATGTTTTTATGAACACAACTCATAAGTACTATATAATGAGCTTAGAACACTCCATTTGGTCGGTGTCACCAATTCTTCGGCAAACCGGAAGACAAAATATTCCAACGAAAATGGACAAAGTGCGAATTTCTGGCGAAGCGGAATCATACATTGTTCCCTGGATTGATAACGCGGGAGTATGAACAGTTTATTGAATACAGGTTTGATTTAAAACACTAATCAGAATTAAAATTTAATTAAATTTTAGGCAAAACAAAAAGATCGATGCCGATATTGTCTTTGTCGATGCAGATGAGCAGTTTATTCTACAGTCGCCGATTGACCCTAACCTTTCTTTGCGTGTTCATTCTCAGTTAGTTTTATACACGACATTACAATATAAATAAGTAAATTTTTAGCTTGTCACTTGAAATGATGAACCGAACCCGTCGATACATTGACCGTTTCTGCGCAGTAACACTCAAAGGCAACGAATGTGCTCAAGAAGTTTTTGGAGCCAAGCTTGTCGGAAAGAATTGGTACGATGTCAACAAGAATCTTGTCAAACTGCCGATTTTGGGTGTTTCAAAGGTTTGCATCGTCTTTCTGTGTACCGTTTTTAATCTTATTATTTTAGTTGAGTGACTTTGTGATCAATAACCATCAAGAATTGACTGATTGTGGCTCCGGTTCATCCGTTAACTGCGCCCAGTTGTTCAAGAAGCTGACCAACTCGGTTCGTGAAGCTACAGACGACGAAATTGCGCACGCTTTACAAAATGCAGCTAATGATGACGTTTTGTAAGTTAAAGAACTGTTTAAAAATACTATTTATGTTCTTTTAGGCAAATTCTGTCTAATGCTGTGGCATCAGTCGCGCCAACAAGCACCTGGAACACCGCTCAAGACATTCTGTCTTCGAAACCTGCAAGCCTTTTGAACAGTTTCTACGAAAATATCGCTTTTACGACAGTTCCTGTTAAAGATGCACTCCGTGTGTTGAAGGTTAGTGTGAATTGATTTAACAGCTTTAAAATTTAAAGTTTTAGAATTGGACAACATCAGAAAGTGATATTACTCTGCACAACACATTTGGCTACCTGGTCCATCGCCTGTGTCTATCAAGCCCCAGCAATCTAAACAGTTGCGACAAAGGAAAAGAGCCATATTTCAATTGGCTTTTGGAAAACAAGGGCGGTTTCACACCGATTCAGCAAGCAACGGCCCTGTGGCACCTGCATTTCAAATCGTATGTTTTCATCTTACAAACAATGAAATGTAAGGTCAATGTCGACATTATAGGGTCGCCGGATACTTCCACCAATTTGTTTGCTCAACGCATGATGCCAGTTTGATCAACAAGGCACTAACCTACTTTGAAAAACTTCATCAAGCATTGTTTGAACGGAAAACGACAAACAAAATTCTCAACACATTCAGAAATATTTGTCCTCAAGAATCAACAACTTTGCAATCTGTTATTGCTATGAATACACTAGTAAGATTGAGTGCTGACCATCAAACTATTGGAAGTTTCATTTTGCGTGGTGAGACTCTCAACCCGGCAAACCATGATCTGTGGGATTTGTTTTATCACCGCGTGGAACAGCAGAAGCTGCACGGAGAATTCAAGGTTGGAAATGATAGCTTACAAAAAATAATTGTCTGTTTTAGCATGCTAACTATTGGAATACACTCCGGAATTTGCGCGCATTCAAACCTAATTATGCTCAACGCAGTTTGAACAGTGATTCGTCCGGCTTCTGGGTTAAATATGAAAGTATGCAATTGATTTTTACACGTTTAATACTCCTTTTGTTGTAGACTTATCACTGCCCGTGACCGTGAAAGGAGCTCTAATCAAAGATGAAGCTGATTCAGACGTATTACATTACTCAATTGCATCACACCTGCCTATTCTGTCGGTCAGTTGCTATCAATCGGTCATATTGGTTTACAAACATTAGATCTGATTACTTTGTTTTGCTTTTTCAGCACACGCAGTCCGACGAAACCTCACACCTCAGCAAACTTGGGCTTGGTAGCCTTCTGACAAGCCACAAGGTACTCCTTTTGTATCGCAGATTGCAGTTGCTTCTTTTGTACGAGATACACGTTTCACACGCATAAATTTCAGGGCCAGTCAATAATCTTGCGTGATTACTCACAGACAATCCGACTTGTTGGTGGATTGTCCTTGGATCTTACTGAAAGTGCGATCGCGTTTGGAGTCGGTGAAAAAACCCATCTCCGTCAGAATCTCGATTTGTCACTCTCGGCTACTCTTCGGCACGTTGACCAAGTTTTTGGTTCATTCACAAAGGAAAGCCGTTTCACGACGGGAATCGTGGCCGAAGTTGTCAATGAAAGTTGCCCACGCATCGCCATTAACGATATGAACTACGAACATGACTCGAGTGAAGAATCTACGGCAAAAACGAGCTCTAACAAACAGACTACCAAAACACCCGGCATAAGTATCAACCTCGGATCACATGTAAATGCACAATGCGCTGTTTAGTTTGTTGATTTTATTGTTACGTGTTGTGAATGCACTTTTAAAACATGCAAAATACAGAAATGCCGATTAGAAATAAAGTTACAAAGATAACAGGTTAAAATGTGAAAACCGCATGTGATGTCGCTCTGTAAGAAGCTTTCCATTGTAATTTGTACTTCAGCCTACCATTTTTGTAGTTGCTTGCGTTAGCTGTTACCGTCGTATGGAAGAGTATTGATTCAACCGTAAGCACATGTAACAATAGGGTGTGGTTTGTATGATAGAAAGTACTGTGCATATCGGAGTCGGTTGAGTAAGCCGCGTTCTGTAGGTCGTTCAGAAATGGAACGGACGACACTGTACTTATAAGAACCGTTGACCACCCATTCAGTGTTATCCGCGCCAAAATGCTTGCTTGCGCGTCCATACTCATTTGGCTTTGGTTTTTATACACACTGTCTGTACTTTCTAAAACTCGTACTATTTCTCTTTTTTTGTTTTTTATTCTGTATCAACGCTCTTGATCGCATTTCAAAATGTAATATTTAATTATCACTTGTTTTTCAGACTCATCTAAGATCAAACCGTATTACTGCGTCCGCAAACTTCAAACTATTATCATCACCATGTCCGGAGTCAATGAAAAGTTCCAGCTCCTTTCCGAGAAGTTTGCTAACGCTATTAAAGAACTTGCGGAGGCGAAGCGTGATGTCGATGAGTGTATCACCGCCCAACCTGAAGAAAATACGCAGAAACTTTGCTGCCATGAAAGTGAAGATCGCCAAGCCGAGTTGGACAAACTTCGTTTCGATAATGCAAAACTTATTGAAAAGCAAAATAATGACAAAGTCATAATGATCAAGGCATGCAACAACTTGGACGAACTGCAGCGTAGATATGACCAAGTTCTACGAAATTCTCTTACTCATAAAACTGAGAACCAGTCTTTGAAAAATACGATTGCTCAGTTGCAATTACAATTAAAGGAGAGGGCTGACGAGTATGTTACTGTGCCCAATACAGTCAAAAATTTGGTCGGTAGTTAATTTTCAAATGATTATGCTTATTAATAACTTTCAATTTCAGCAGTCATCTAATAATGAACTTAAGAACAAGTATGATAACTTAGTGGATCAATTTCAATCGTTTAAAAATGAACACAGTGAAATGGGTCAAAAAGTGAATGAGCTTGAAGACCAGGTTAAAGTTGCCGAAGACAGATGCTTGTGTTTGGAAGTTGGTCAAAATGCCTTAACTGTCAAGCACGAAGAAGCCCTGGCTGCAAAAGAAGCTCAAATAACTGAACTTCAGGATCGTTTAGAAAATCTTAAAACCAAGTTTGAGAACGATCAACGTGTTCATCTGCAGAAGGCTACTGAAGTTTATAAAAATATCTGTAAGATTAACACCAACGACAACACTGTTTTTGGCAATGTATTGTAATAATCCAATGCCACGCTAACGGATGTTTTGCTTTTTCTTCATTGATTTATAAATTCCCTCCTTTTGTTTGTTTTAATTTTGTTTTTTATCTAAATACTTTTTTCTTTTCATTGTCTAAGATATTCGTACTGCAACCTTTTTCAAATAAACTGTTCTGTAATTAATGAAACTTTGTAGTATATTATAATAGAAGTTGTAACTTTATTACTCCCAATGACGGTATAGAAATCATTAATCAAAGGTCAAGCTGATTCAGATGTATTGCATTACTTAAATGCGTCACACCTGCCCATATCGGCCAGTTGCAATCAATCGGCCATATTGATTTACAAGCATTGAATCTACTTTGTTTCTTTTTTACAGTCCGGCGAAACCTCACACCTCAGCAAACTTGGACTCGCTAACCTTCCGACAACCCACAAGGTACCCCTTTTGAATAGAAGACTGCAGTTGCTTCTTTTGTACGAGACACACGTTTTACACTCATGAATTTTAGGGCCAGTCAATAATCTTGCGCGATTACTCACAGACGATCTGACTCGGTGGTGGATTGTCCTTGGACCTTTCGTTTTTGATATTGGTAAAAAAGCCATCTCCGACAGAATCTCGATTTGTCACTCTCGACTACCCTTCGGCAGTGTGATCAGAAGTTGTTTATACATAGCCTTTAATGATAACACAACGATCGTTTTGGAAACAAGCTCAAACTAGAAAGCTGCGAGCATTCTGGGGATAAGGCATCAGTTTTGTATCACATGTAAATGTAGAAGCATCATTTCATGCGTTGAGTTTATTGTTACGTATTGTGAAGGCACTTTTAAAACATGCAAAATACAGAAATGCTGATTAGAAATAAAGTTACACGGACAGTTTTAATGGGGATTAAAGTGTGATTGTTTCAGGCGTAAATACTCATGTCTTTTCGCAGGAAGTTTCGGATGAGGGGAATGTCGTTCATTCACTCGTCGATGACTGAAATGGAGCGGGTGTATTTGCGTAACATTGAATTTGCCTCAAAATAAACTCACCGGCGACGTCGTTTTTGACGTTTGGCTCGACGTGATTCAGGCCGCTGTGGTCAAAGTTGGAGGCCAAAACCTTCACCTTTTCACGAGCGTATTCTGAAAGTGTTTGCGTTTAATCCAGCCAAAAAGAGCGGATTAGAAAAAGCACGAACCGTCGGGGGTCGGCAGACCGCTCTTGACAACCGTCTCGACAGGGTTCAGACCGCTCTTGTCGAAGTTGGCCGCGAGCTGGGGGGCTTTCTCCTTGGCAATGTCTGTAATCATGGTCGGATTTGGTAAGTACGTAATGTGGAAAGATGAAAATTACCTTCAGGAGTGGGGAGCACGTTCTTCTCGTCGGTGGAGACCTGACGGAGGGTGTTAGGACGGAAGTTCTCGATACCAGTCTTCAGCTGGACGTGCTGACGCTCGGTTTCGACGTCTGAAAGAATGATTCAGAATGGATCAATGAGTCATCTAAAACCGTATAACACTTACCTTCCTTAGTCGGGAGCTGATTCTTCTCGACGGTGTCAACATGGTTAAGCGAGTGACGCTTGGTCAGCTCCTGTTGGACGTCGTCCGACAGCTTGGGAAGTTCTGGGGTCTTGGCATCGGCCATGGTTAACGGTTTCGGATAAACGGTTCTACAAATATCGAATGAGGATGAAGGAATGACAATAGTCACCACGCGGTCACGACTCGGTCATACTGGTCACACATGTCCATGAAACGAAACAATAACAAATTTTTCAAAGGGGCTTTTGTCCAGTTGAACCACGAGGATGACTCAATCGACCAGCCGGGAAAATGAGGACAGTTGAGTAGAGAGACAACGGCAGCTCTGTCTGCCATCTGAGTCGAACCATCCCCACAGATGCAAGGCCTGTGATGAGTAGTCGCGCACAACAGCACCACCCCCACGCGGTCCATTCGAATAACCGCGTTTGTAGCCCCGATCGCAATCGTCCTTGTGCGGCCGCCCTCGTCGCCGAAATCCGCCAGCTCACGCAACCAGCTCCGCCTGGTAAAGGTGCGTCACCTCGAACAGGCCCTGACTGCCCCCATCTGCAACCTCGAGGCCTCCCCATAAGGAAATTGGGGTTATTCCGTATGGATCGCCGTAGGTGTTCACCCCCTACGGCTGAAAACACTCAATACTGACTCGGTACAAGCTTGTTTTCTTGCGGAAAGCGATTATCCGGCTAACACGCACCTTAGCCCTAATTACGGTGATTTGCAAACTTTAAAAGTCGCGATAAGTTTGCAGACACGATTTACACGGTTGACACTTTGCACCTGCAAAATACAAGCTAAACCCAACCATCCCCAAAAAATAAAGAAGCAATAAACTGTTTTTCGACGGACACCAAAAAACTTATCAATCGGCACATCTGACGAAAACAAGAAAAGACAACCTTGTGAGATAGAGTCGAGAAACATTTGGGCTTAAAGAACCATTCCCCTTGCCAGCCATATGATTCAGACCAACAATCACAAACAAAGTGTTTGCTGACGAAACTGGGGGATTCTCGGATGGGTAAACCTACGGGTGTTATTTGGGAGTGTCGTCCCGGCGTGCAATGTCTGTCACCTGAACATCAATAAAAAGGTTTATAGACCTCCTTTTTAGATAAACACAAACGTCGGGCTTTTTTTGGCTACTAAGCCGAGCATAATTATCGGATTCTCTCTGGCAAAAACAGGCGTGATTCATGGCAGTGGTGTAGACAGGCAAAAAAACTTGAATTTTCTAAGATGCGCAAAACCGATATTAGCACACACTTTTTTAAATGACTCGATCAGTAGCTGCAAATGGGATGAATCATGTGTGTGGAAAACATTGTACGATGATTCAAGATGAAAAAAATCAACAATGTTCGTTCGGTTCAGCGGTTTTTCGGTGGGATGGTGGGAAAATGCGATTTTAGTAATAAAGTGCAACGGTTTTGTAATGGGGATCTTACGCATAAAGCAACAACATGACGTATTGTGCTTTGGACTTGGATAATGGATCGAGAAATCTGTTAGAATGATACAAGTTTATGAATTTTTAGTTATTAAGTATTTATTAAGTTGATAAAATAATACTTATTGTGTACACTCAAAAATTTTAAGTGTTTTAAATTATTAAAATAACACATGCTTACAAAACCAATTTTAGAAAAAAAGTAAAAAGTTAATTAAAATTAAGTCTGTTTCTGTGTAGGCATTCTTTCTAAATTCGTCAGAGTTCCTTAAATCTGCACTGACCAAAGTCATTTACATCACAACATGCAACATACAGGTGTAAAACGTGTAGCCTAAATCAAACATGGCCACCGCATTTTACCAGAGTTGCTTTTTTCACCTACTATGGACGCGCCGATTCATTCAGATGACTTCGTCCCCTATGGGAATCTGATGCATATTAGCACTGCCATTGTTGTATTTATCGGCGTTTTTACACTTTATCTTATCCTTTTTCACTCAACGAAAGATATGAAACTGTACAAAAATTACATGTTTAACTTTATTTTTGCTGCAACAATTTTCGATATTCATACCAGTTTGATTGCATCACCGTTACCCATTTTCCCAGTTCCTGGCATGTGTGCAGTTGGTCTATTTGCTGAGCATTTTCATCGATATTATCAATTTATAAACTTTATGATTACACACTTTTTATTAAGCTATATCGGTGTTTCAATTTTCATTAGTCTTGTGTTTCGGTACTCTGCTCTTCAAGGCGATTTGCACTTCTTTCGTTCTAAAAGAGGCGTCGCTTTGATGGCATTAGGCATTATTGCATACCCTCTACCGTCTGCCATCGCTGTGTTTTTTGGGATTTCTAATGAAGAAGGTACATTGGAATACGTAAAAATCAACCACCCAGAGTATTATGACTTGTTTTCCCACAATGTTTGCTTTACGTTTAGCAAGTATTCTGGAATGGTAATTTACGCTATTGTTGCGGCCTTTCAAGTTAGTTTTGTCGGCGGTATATCCATTGGCGCCGTCGTAAAGATTTATCGTCTGCTTCACGAAAAGAAGGCTAACTTTTCTGCAAAAACGTATGAAATGCATCGAAGATTGATTCAAAGTTTATGCATTCAAGCTTTTGTCCATCTTAGCTTTCTGGCAGTACCAACAATTACTGGGTTTTTGATGGTTATCAACTCATTCGGCAACATTAGAAGTAAGAAATGTCGTTTACAACGCAAAAGCAATAGCAATTTTCAGTGGTCTCACTAACAATCATGCCACTTCTGAGTATGCACACGGCTGCACTTGGATTTACAACAATTTTTGCTATCAACCCCTACCGACGAGCTGCTATTAGCATTCTGTTGCGACCTTTTAGATTTTGTTGCAAAGTTACTGGTTTTAATTTATCTCCGCAAAACTCAGTATTTAACAGACATTCGTCAAACAAATAAATTTTTTACTTCATTGATGTTTGACGTTGCGAAGTTTAACAGTGCCATTTCATAAATCATAGGTGTGAATTAAGGGCAGAAAGTACAGGTGTATAATTATAAGTTTAGTTACAGTAAGGAAGTATAAAAAAATTGCTACTTGTGCTTTAGAAAATTAAATGCAGTGACCCTTGGAATTTGTTTACTTAACTGTATGACTACAAATTTCACACTTTACCCATAATCCGTAATGACCTGGACTTTGGACCTGGCACGAGAAAGCACGTTTGGCTTTTTGCCACCTATACCATTAAAAGAGTGGTTTGCCAGACGCTCTCGGCTGTTATAATGGTGTCGCGGCAAGTCATAAGGCTCGTGCTCGCCGAATGTCAGTGGAAACTTTGCGTGGCGGCGCTTTTACACCTCATTGTCCTCGTGGTAATCACTATGACAACGTATTCTAACAAATTTTCCAGAAACCTGTTTTGTATTTTGTTTATTTTGCAATATAAGCGAGTAAAATAAACAAAAATAAAGAAAAATAATGGTACTTTTATTGTTGCGATTGCTAATTGTAAACATTTTGTTAGCAACTTTTTCCGCTACGTGTGAACAATAAATTTCCCCCTACGTGCAAGCTGTAAAGCGTCTTGCATTCCACGACATCATATTATAAAACCAGCTCGCCAGCGGTCAGTCTGAATGCATTCGCTGCAGGCAACACCCCTGATAACTTCCACATGTGCAAGCATACTGCGCGAATCTCCCTTTCTTTGCATCGACAACCACAGCCAGCCCTCGTGCGCCAGTGGTTCATTTTCGGCTAATCCATAACGGTGCGAGTCGCATTCTGAGTAATATATTTCGATCATTTCAGAAGTTCAATCAAAATGAGTAGCTTCTTCAAACATCTTTTGACGGCACCATTTGCCGAGAGTTACATGCAGTATGCAAATATCCACCCGGTTGAACCTGCTTCAGCGGATGAGGGTTCGAAAATAAACGCGTTGGGTTTGAATGTTGACCCATCAGACGCATCGATTACGCTCGACGACTGGGACTTCGTTTCGACGCCGTTGGAAACTGTCCACGAAGAGGTGCGAAGATTCATATTTGGTTATTGATTAATATGATTTTATATTTCAGTCTAATGAGAGTTCATCTGGAATCTCTGACAATAGCCAAGAAGCTCAACGCCCAGATTCACCGACTTTGTTGGCCAAACGATTAGAATCCAATCTGCGTATTGATAAGTCTGAAACTATGAAGGTCCCAGCAAATTCAACAAATTCGGCCCAAAAAGTCGAAGAAAAGCTTTCTAGGCAAGAGGAAACTCATGAGGCGAGTTATAAAATTTAAAATGAAAAAAATTAAATCAACGTCAATTTTCAGTCGTTCAAATTGGAACCTCGTGCAGTGTTGTCAGGACGAAAAACCCCTCGCCCAAGCCCGTATCACGATATCGCGTTTGAACTCGGCGGTTTCTCTGTCGGACGTGACTATATCCCCGTGCCAAATGCCTCCAACAATCTGCGATCCCGCTTTGTCTCGGAGCGTCGAGTGGGACCCCTTCGAAGACCCAAACGCACCCTGGTCCATCATGGCCTGCTTTCAAACCGAAAAGAACGGCTTCGTCCGTATTATGAAAACCCTATTTACTATGAGTTTAATGGACAACGCTACCAAATGCCCAGTTATCATGGATATCTTTCGCGCTCGAACAACCAGTTTCTTCAAAACTCTCCTCCTTCGGGCAGTCGCCCTAACATCTTTCCTGACTACAGGGGGCTTTAATTGTTTCACTTTGCACCTTTCAAACATTTCTGGTAAAGTTATTGTTTATATCTGTAGCCTTACTGTTTTTATTGTTTGCATCTCCGTAGACCTGTGTATTCGCGCAACACATTCGATATTCGGTCACACATGTAAAATTTACTCACTCAGTGTAAATTACATTCAATATTCCTAAAGTTACTACCAATAAGTTCTTAATTTTTGCTTATCAGCATTTATCAATATCATTTATCTACTTTCTTGGGCATAGTGCCGCTAGTTTCTATTCACTTCACAAATAACAATTTTCAATAACATTCAAAGCTGTTTTTTATATGAACAGGTCAAAACGACACACTACCTGAATCGCTGTCATCCTAAAGGGTGTTTTTAGTTTTAAATGTAACGTTCCAACCCCTATGTAACAAATTTAGGAAGTTCTAATCTTCTCCTACTCGAGCTGCCACAATTTCATTCCCTAGACTATTCCTGAATCTGATTGTTGAAGTTCAAACGAATAATTAATTTAAGCGTATTATTGTTTTTAAACATTTTTGTTACATAAGACGAATAAATAAGCATTTTATATACACAGTGCAATCGTTAATTGCAAAATTATGCCTTAAACAACGGCAAAAACCACAACAGTTTGCGAATCCAATACCAAATTGTCCGCTTTGGCTTTGATGAAGATGAAAGTGTTTCCTCATTTTGTACGATCGGCGTCTGTACTGTATTTGTACTGATTTTTGTAGACACATACTTTTTGCTTTTTCGATGAATTTTGTCGACAGCGGTTTTCAAGGCTTCGACACACTCTTTTTGAGCTTCTGGGTTGTGTAGTTCAACAAACGTTTGTTCTTCTTCCTCCAGCGATTCCAAGTGTTGGGATATCGTGGTGTGAACGTCCTGAAATGACAAACTTATAAGTGTGATGAAGACGGAGCAACAAACCTCGATCATACGTGGCTTTGTTCGGTTAACCCGCCAGAACAAGTAGCTCTGAAGCATAGGATGAATTCGATAACAACTGTTTCCCCATTGATCGACTTCTGTCGGCTCCAGCAAGTTGTTATCAGCCAACTGCATAATGTCTTCAGTGACTTCCATCATGATGTTAGCTCGGGATTCATTGCCGCAGTAATCAACCGGCCAGACGAAAATGAAACCATCGATGGGGATAGGATAGGCCGGTGGCAATGCGGCACAGACTTCAAATGCGTTGGCAACGGATTTGTCGAGGGAATCGTACATGACATTAATGGCTTCTTCCAATGAGGCGAACGGATAGCTAGACGATATTTTGAAGCTGACAAAAGCTTTTGGGTCATCGTTGTCCAACACACTGCGCTTCATATGGGAGTGCTTCTTGATAGCCGCCAACAGTTTACCAAGTAGTGCTACATTAAATAAACTATTTGAACTGAGCACGATAGCTTGATTTTCGGTGATTCGCTCACTGTAAGCTTCCGCTAATGAAACGACTTCTGTTGTCGATAAGAAGGAGCCGAGACGGTAGAAACTGTAATTATCGGAAAATCTGTGGCGGACAGATTCGAAAATATCAGTCGAGCAAGTTGTAAATATCACAGTACACTAAAATCACTAATTATAAAAGAAAAAGTCAGTCATGGACAAACCTTGACAGAAATAAGAAAGTCAACAACACTTTTCAAATAAACGCCATCAATAACAATGAGACCCTTGCTTAAAAGTGCACTCATTCGAGTGACATGGTCTCGCAATACAGTTTCATTCGTCAGTTTGGCTGTACTCATGATGTCGCCATCCAACAAGCTGGCCATCGAAAAATAGAGATCACTGAATACCGTAATCGCACGCGTTGGTTCGGTTGTGTTATCATTAATCCTGAAGTTACTTATTAAGATCAAACGATAAATGCAACCTTTAAAATTACCAGATAATATCACAAAAATGTCCCATTATCTCCGGAACACATCGAAGTGCTTGTACGAGGAGTTTCGTCTTCCCAGTGCCCGGTGGACCATGTAAAACGAGCCAGTTTTTACCATCTTCGGCAGCATTAGCGCATTGCTTTATTTGATGGACAAGCTGATTCAATTCAGTTTCTCGACAAACACGAGGGTGTTGCAACGGCGGAACGAAGGCCCTGTTAAGGGTATCATTGATGTAGGCATTCTCGTATGAATCCATTGTCAGTTACGGCAAGGAGAAGGAGAAACACATAAAATGATGGTCGTATGACTAATGTGACGCTTGAAGGAAGCAGCGAGGTCAAGCCGAGTCAACGAATCAATGCAACCAAGCGATGGCTCAATGATGCGCGCGCTTTCGATCTTCCGGCAATGCCAAATCGGCGAGGGTTGGCGGGCTTGGAACACCCGCGCAACTGCATCGAAAAAGCGTCAAAGACGCCACCCTCCTGCACGCGATCGGCTTGCTTGGTTGCGCGACATGGGTTTTGTCCTTGATTTTAATGTTGAAATAGTGTTTTTTTAATTGTAAAAAGTTTTAGCGAAATTCTGTTTTTAAACTTGCAAGATCTATGGTTACTGTTTTATGTTTAAAAAAACTAGTTCTTTTAATCAAATCGTAACAAAATTTATTAAGATTGTATTTTTTGCCTTCACGACACCCGAGTGCAACCATAACGGCGTTCTTTTTTGCGATCCAAACTTTATGATTTTACGATTCATATCCCTTCATTAACACTCTTGTTGCTAGTCATCTTATCTGTGATTGCCTATGTAAAATTTGATTCAATTTAGTGTCGGCTTCGCCCCGCAAATGCGCTTACACGTGTACCTCACACATTTCAAACGCTTTCGCGCAACCCAACGCTTGGCGAAGTGTCGCGAATGACAGTCGATGTTCACAACTTTTTTTTCCAAGATGTCGCTAAATTACTTTCATAATTAAATTGACTTTGCCATGCCCAATGTTGTGATTTTATCTTCCCGAAACGTGCCGCGGAGTTGTGAGAAGGTTTTGCGTGAATTTCATGGTCATCCGTCGGCGGCATAACAGTTTTTGACCAGGTTAAAGTTTTTGATAAAATTATATATATTTTACCGCCTTTTTACTATACTGAAGTAATTAACGAGCGTTAGCATAGCTCTGGACGTCCGAAGCTGGTCCTATGGTGGAATTCTGCTTCGGGGCCGCTGATGGAATCAAAAATGGGCCAAAAATATATATAACTTCAGTTGAAAAATAAATCCGGATCAAAGCTTTGACATTTTCAATAAATGGACATTATAGTGACGGCAAACATCTATCTGGCAACTAGCTAATTGACAAGTGACAGAAATTACGTATATTTCATGACTGGGTGTCATCTATTCACGACTGCCGGTTTTTCACAAATCCGAAGTTTTTACGTTGCTTCAACTTGATAATGCGTCAAATTCACCAAATTATTAGAATTAGCTTTACTTATGTGTTTTTAATATCAAATTTTACCCTTTAGAAATATGCCCAGATACCTTTTTGACCAATATTTTTATTATTTTAATGATTCCGTGAACTTGTTGCGAGATTTCGTGGTTTTTTGTGTTATAATTTACTCTAATCTTCTTTCCTGATCGAGTTATTTCGATTTCAGCCCGTTTTCTTTACTAAAATGAGCCACAAACGGGGGGTTCGGAAGAGCAAGTTAGCATGGGACAACTCCGTCGACATGCGGTTCTCCCTCGTGTCCGAAGAGGTCCTCAACAACAACCAGGCTACCATATCTGGCATGGACAAAGAGGAAGAAAACGTGGGTTTGAGATTTTACAAATTAATTTACCAACATGGATTTTACAGGAAATCGATCTACGGAAAGCTGCCGATGCTCAGGCTAATCAACTTATGCATGAAATCATGACGCCTCAAGTTTCTGTCCACCCGGAATTGCAGTTTAAGAAATCCCAGGCGAAAGAGTGGCGCGATTCACATAAACGTATGTCATAACACTTGTTTTATCAAAGTTTTTACGGTTTTTATTCAGGCGATCTACCTCTTTCGTACAAAATCATGGCAAACTTCTACAGTCTGGACGAGGACGATGAAGCCTTCTGCATTAAAAACGAAATTCCATATTTCCATTTCGCCTGGTTCGTCACATTCGCCAATACTGGCCCTTCAGAACCTGCCATCAACAAACAGTTCTTTAACTTCCCTACGATGACCTACAAGCAGCACAAACTTATCAGTGAATATGTCGAAAACAAAGTAAAAGTATGTTTCGTTTTTCTTAAAACTTTGCCTCAAATTGAACTTCCAGGAACTTGAAAGCGGTTTGGGAGTGTCACCCGACATGTTGCCCGTGATCGATCGCTTCCGGTATTGTTCTAGGAACGCTACATATGGCTGCTTCTATCCTCGACCACCAAAAATGACTACTCGTCGAAAGATACAAACTGAAGTAAAAGGACTTGAGCATGCTTACGATATGCGGGCTCATGTGGATACTCTCCGAATCGCTGCGTCCAAATTGTTGATTCGTCAAGAAGTGGATCTGCAGGAGGCTATGGAATTGCGGGAGAAATTGAAGATGCCGGAATCGAAAAAGTAAGGGTTGTTTGTTTGTTTTGAAGCTTTATTTTTGGCTTTCAGAGATCCTCCACCACCAAAGCCAGACCCGTTTGACAAGAAAAAGGCCTTGGAGAAGTTCGCCGAAAGTGGACGTACCGGCAAACCGTTGGAGAAGTCCAATCAACTGAAGGAAAAGAAGGCCCAGGTATTGGAGGAACTCAAAAAGCTGGATTACAACTACGTCAATCGTGTGGGAAGCGTCATCTACCGAATTTTGGACAATCTGTCGAAACCACGCCCTCGATACATCGGTGTCGCTTTGTATGAGTGCCGTCTGTATCCATGTCCACCTCCGTATGATGTGTATTTCTACAAAATTCTCAACGCATTGGTGCAGAAGGCGCTTCTGAACCAGCCTTGCCTGGTCTTCGGCGTGCCAAACAAGGACCTCGATCCACCAGATTACTTCGAAAAGGACGGATTGAAGAACCTGCCAAGAATCGCCGCTGCTCTCAAAGCTGGAACCCATGTTCATTTCTACGATTCCCGGCAGCCAGGATTCAATTTGCCAGCTCTGTTGAAGGCGGTTTCGGCTACACCCGGTGATGTGCTTTACATGCGGTTTGGTCATGCCCTCGAGCTCCTGAAGCAACTCGGTGAAGACTTCATGTATGTTTTTACCTTTTTTGTTCCACAATTCACGTGTCACATTTCAGCAAGGAACGACAATACGGAAAACTGTTGGAGGAAGGCCGGCACCTCGTTGAAGAAGATCTCGAAACCAAATCAGTCCTTCCCAACCTGGATGCTATTTATGATGAAGCTCGAGTCAGCAATGAGGTCATCAAGTACTTGTGCTTCGCCGGAGCTATCAAGGATGAAGATGGCAAAGATCGTGCGTTCACCAAGGGCTCCGTTTCGGAAATATTCCAATGCAAGTCACCCAAGTTTGACATCCCTCACAAGGTATGGTTTTGTTTTTCTGTTTTTGAATCTTGTATTCATTTTGGCCTGTTTAGCGAGTTCTGCACGGTCTGAATGCCATTCTTTGCGGTTATTCCAAGCAAAGGTGTTTCGATTCTGACTTCAAACTTGTTTCCAATACGGATTACTCGTGGTCGGAGAAGCATGTTCTCAGTTTGCCGAAGAAGTCGACTGCTCCACAGCAACAAGGTTTGTTTAGTTTTACATTTTCAACAGATTTTCAAATTAGTTATTTCCAGTTGTACAAGAAGGTTACCTCCCATCTGTGATGCGTTTGAAGACCTTGCTGAGCACCTGCAATGTCCAACCCGTGTTCCCTGGCTACACAAATGGTCCGGAATACGTTTCCAAGCTTTCCGATTTTGACGTCATGGAACTGCAGCTTAATCAGGTAATATTCTGCACTTTTATTTGCTTATTTTAACCTTTCATTAATTCATTCCCATTTCAGGCTATGTTGACGCCTTTTGCTAGAGAGACCAAAGACAAGGAGACCGAGCATGAGATCATCAAGAAACACACAGACGGCACCAAGGCGTACTCCAAGAAGTTCCGAAACATCGCCAAAACCACGATGAATCTGCCCGAACCTTCTCCGACTCCTTCCATTTACAAAAAACGTAATGTCCCCAACTACATTACGAATGGCCCTGACGATGAAGTCAATCTCGGCTTGGCCCTGGACAACCTTACTGGCAAGGTCCGCAAAAGGAAGTTCACACTGTACATTCCCCAATAATTTGTTGGTCTTTGCACCTTGTTATTTTTGTGTCTTTATTGGTCCATATCGACCACCTATTTGTTGTTGTTTATTTATTTATTGGTCCCACAACGACCACCCTTTGCATCATTTCCTTTATATCTCGATAGTATGCATTAGTTTAATTTCTTTTTTTTCTACCTTGCAATTTAAGTTACGGGTAAAACTTCATTGCGTGGTATGATTTTGTGTATGTAATCACGCGACATGTGCGTGTGTGATTGTTTTTCATTGTTTCCGCGTGTCTTTGGGTTTATTTATATAAAGAAACCGAAAGTCCATAAAGTATTTCCGCTCTAACTTTTTACGATGGACGCTACAGTAGTACAAGTCTACTAGAAATTACTGGTGAATTTTAATAAATCAAAACTTGTGATTGTCCCAATCAGTGTTAACGAACATTAATTTTCAAAAATAGCTTCATTTTCTTATTTGACTGTTTGTAAAATCGACAATCACATCCATAAAGCACTGAAACATGCTAACTGACATGAAGCTTGTGTTAGCAAACTGGGACTGGAATAACTTGAGAGATATTTACCGGCTCCAAAAGTGAACATAAAGTTAGAAAACAGAGGGTAACCAAAAAGTTGTGTTAAGCAAGCCAGTGCCGTCCATTGGGTAAAGCGAGATAAAACAATAATTTACAAAAATAATCGTTAACATACACCAATATAACCGAAATATGAATAAGAGACACGTGACAATAGGTTCAACATTTAGCAAGACTTTTTGTAAAGAACGTTTTTATTTGTGATGAATGATTCGAAAACGAATGTGTTGGAAAGATATCGGAGAAGTTATTATAATAGAGTGAGTTAAGAGGAGGGAATTGTTGGCGAACCCAGATCAGTCGAATTTGCGGCACAGATGGCGCGTTTGCTCAACGCAGCTTCGTTTAGCTTTTCTTTCAGCTTTTCACCGACACGGTCGAGGACGGTCTTCTCGAGGGTGAGATCTTTCAGGTAATCGAGGCCGCCCGAGGGCAAGCCCTGCTCCTGGAGGACGGAATCGAGGGTTTGCCAGCAAGTGCGGTTCATTTCGAGCGAGTCGTAGGTTTCGGAGAGGTCGGGCAAGAGGACAGACAGGTGCCTGAAACAACAATTAACATAATTATCGTTTTCTTTTGAAGGTTTGTCGTGGCTCACCGGAAGACTGGCAGTGCGACCGTATCCATAAACTCCAGCTGGATCTTGGGAACACATGCGCGTTCTCGGTCCATCATCTCAATCGGCCGGTTGCCCATCTGCTTTTCGAGATCACCTTGTGAGAAGAATTCTTTGTAAATGTTTTCCTGAAGAAATATATCCGGGTTAGAGATGAAAATGAAACAAAACCGCAAAAAACAACATACAGCAATGCCTTTTGAATTTTTAAAGTCTTTGCTCTGGTCAGACAAGTCACTGGCAGTCATCAACAAACACATCATCAAGTAATGGTGCTCCTGGTTGTTCCTATTGAAGCCAGTTTCGGCCATGTGCTTGATTCTGTCGACCTTCCTCAGATGTGCGGCAATATCTGTAGCCAATATAATCTCACGAATATTGTCCAGCACCTGCTGGTACTGCTGCCGAGTCAGCTGCTCGAAGATGTTGCACTCATCCATGCCGAGGATGGTGACAGTCTGAGCAAAGTGGTGCCTTTCCAAGACAGATCCTTCGCTGCTGTATAACTGGGCCAATGGGGTTTTCTGAAAGGGCAAGATTTCGCTAGACAGACTTTCATCATTTCGAAACAACAAACCGATTGCAGCTGGAACGCGTTCGTAGTTCCGCGATGGTCAATGTCATGGCACAGACATGCGACTAACAAAGAAAATCTTTCCAAATCAGTTAACGCATTTTTAACATCCGGCATGCGCAATAAGAGGTAACAAAAATGTCCAACAGCAAATGCATGACTCCAATTATGATATGGGACGTCACGGTAGCCCTTCTGGACCATCAATAGGAAACGAGCAAGTGTGCGTCGTCGGAGGCGATATTTTTCAATGAACCCGAGATCCTGTGACAACAAACGCTCTTAACGACCCTCGATAATGACCAATTGCGACTCACCTTGAACATGCTCAAAGAAGCTTCTACAAAGGTGTCACCCGTGCCAACACTGCGAGGAACAAAGCAAAACTTGGTAAAATCGGGATGGAATGACGTCGGGTCAGGAATGTCACGAACGGTGAGGCGAAGAATATCCTCGGGGGCAATCTGCATTTCAATTTTTATCCAATATACTAGAAGGCCAAAAAGAAACAAGAATGTTAACAAGTCACTCACAGAGAGGGTCGAACCCTGGACCAGCAGCTCGGCCGCCATGTGTGATCGTCTATGAGCTTCTTGGAGCTTGCGGTAAAGCAGACACTGAAAAAGGGGGTGGGATCGAAAAGCTCAATAAACTGTATGTAGACATACGTGTGAGATGCTGATGGCGCAATAAACAGCAAAGGTCGTGGCTATCTGTTCGTCGTGGGGGGTGAACGCCGGCTTTCCAATCTTGTTACATAGCTCAGCAACGCCCACGAGATTTCCTAAAAACATGAACCGGATCATCATCAGTTCTTTTGGGAATGTTTATATCTGCATTGCAAAGAAAGATAGCCTTTTTTCGGTCCCCTGCATGAAAAATTCAAAGCCAAATCACATGAAACTGTTTCGTTGCCTTCGAAAAAGTTGTCGTGCAGACGCTGGCAGCAACGATTACACTAGTGTCTGAGTCAAGGCAATACTGTTGCTAACTGTTAAAGGCTGACCGCCGATGGCAAAGTTTCATAAAGTGCACTTAGTCCCCTCAAAAGTGTACTTATAACGTGACTGTACCATCCAAACTTAGACACAAAACATTAAAATCTGAACTTATCCCATCTGATGATGCAGATATGGCATTTGGTCATAAATGTTTGCATATTTACACATCCAATCGTAAAAACCATGACATCGAGCGTACTTTGTACCGCACGTGATGACTTTATTAAAAAAGGTAAAAAGCTCATTTACTTTAAGCGATGCCCACGCGAATATTGGAACGTACTACGTTTTACAGACGAAATAAAGCTTCCAATCAGAAACAAATATTGTTGGAACATGAGTTTTTACAAAATATCGTGTAACAGACCCATAAAAAGTGCAGCCGTAAATAACCAGGGGAGTTTTATTATTAAAATTATAGATCAAGAAAAAAGTAGTACAGGGGCCGGGCGGAAATCAAAATTTCTTATCAAAGATGTTACCCCTCAAATTTGAAAGAAATGTAAAGCTTTTTAGAAAATATTAACCCCCACCAGACATGACTTGAAGCTAATATCAAAGAAACTTACCACTACTATCTTTAATTGGGAAGCATAGAATGTTCCGAGTTACAAATCCAGTGCGCTCATCGACTTTGGGATAGAAGAACGGATGGCTGTAAAAATAGGTTCGATAACTGTGGATAAGCCCTAGTTGCATTTGTTTCATCTAATTACTTACTTGTACACGTCCTTGACGTTCATCATCTCGCCGGTCGTCGCCACGTGTCCCACGATGCCTTGAGTTAAAGGCATTCGAATTTCGGTGAGATATTCATCTGTTGTACCGTTCTTCTCGAAAACTTCGGCCACGAGTTCGCTGTGTTCTTTATCTAACAGGAATAATGAACATCTGAAATAGAAAATGTAATGAACGGCAAACGCCAAAACATGTGTTTTTGTCATTCTGACGTGGGTTAATGGAGAGAAAGACACTTACATTTCTGCTTGAACTAGGGCTTTGGCTTCTTTGGTTATGTTGCGAACCAGCAGGTTCATGTCTTCTGAAAGTGAAAGCAATCGTTTGCAAACATCGGGAGTAATGCAATCGGATGGAGTATTGTCATTGTGAAGGTTGGCTAAGCTTCCATTGGCGTGTTCAACGATGACTCGTGAAACTTCTGAGCAACTACATTTCTTAGGATTTGGAGCTGATGAAGAACTACATGCTGAGGTTTCGATCGAGTTCTTATCGTCGCGGGTGCGACAATTCGCGACAGCACTAAGCAGCATCGTCTGCCGATCGAACAACGATGCGGCAGACATTGGCGGTGATGGTTTCCGGGGCACTGTAGGTGATGATTCAGTGTGCGATGGATTCGACGTGCCGTTGGTGGTGCACGAGGTTGTCGCTTCCATGTTCGCGGCGGAACCGCTGCTGCTTGATGCAGCAGGTTGTGCCTCGCCGGACACGATTGCGGATGACTTCGGAATGGATGCGCAATAATTGCTCACTCGACGCGTGGATAAAATCGTCGGCACCCTACGAATAGCTTCATCAAAACGTGTTGGCTTTCAAACTAGATAGGTGTCACGGAAAGGTGCGCCACCGCCACGAAACACGCCCATTAAGAGGGGTCTATACACATACACGACACATGAAAGGGTGATTCAACCAATTCTCGTAATGCCCTACTACAACACCACCTATATACAAATTGGTGCTAAGTGGTTCGGACAGCTTAAAAGGTTGGCTTTCAAGCCACTTTGCTATGCCTCTATGTGCACTGCTTCTTGCGCAACTTTTTATCTCAATTAATAACGCTGCCTGCCCCCTGCAACACTGCCCTACTGTTAAACATATTGAGTAGGCAGAAAGTTTAAACCATAAGCAATTAAGCTGTATAAGCTAAACCATTGACGCAAGTTCATCTTTTTCGGGCTTAATATAAAAAACGACTAGCTAGCCGTAATTTTCGATCACCCAAATAAACGCAAATAAAATAGAAACCACAAAAATTTAGACACGTAAACGCAATTTCTGGGAATACAATTAACGCACGGGCCTACATATCTAAAGCGACGGCTGAACCACGGAACAAGTAGTCAGCCGTTTGAGGGATGCATGCCTCGGCACGATCCTCCTCGCCAAGTCGCTTCAGACGTCACGCGAGTCGCTTCCCAACGAACGACGACGACCTGTAGGCGTGTTGAGCCACACAGCCAAGTTTCCGGTAGAAAATAGTAGCATCTTCGGAAAAGCCGTAAGTGCCATTGCTTCCTCGGCCGCCCGCCTACATCCCACCAATCCTCGACTTTGACAAGATTTGTTCCGACATAATGCAAAGGTCAATCTAAGTAGATTAAAGAATCAAAACCTGTCGCAAAGTGTTTCATGAAATTAAGAATGATTCGATTTATGTGGAAAGACCGAATAAGATTGAGGCCATTTAAAACTCGACAGGTGCACAGCCCATTGAGCGAAAGCGACTAAAGTTTGTGAACCTTTCCGGTAATTCAAAAGTGGGATAACTGGACCCAATTGTACATGTTATGTGAAAACCTCCTTAAACATGTGTTAAACCAGCTCACGTGGCTTCCGGGTTTGTGTCGTTTGAGCTAACAGTAAATAAAAACCCATTTTCCAGTAGGCTGCCTTTTTGCCAAGAACAAGCTTACCGTGCTGCGTTGAAACATTAAAGATTAGAAAAAATCAGAGACTTCAATCGAAAAAACATAAAAACAGTATGCAGCTCGTCTCCCAAACAAACCCGAAATCTATCTACCATTTAATCTTATGCAAAAGGAAAATTATAAATATTTGCCATTTGAACTTTAAAAAACAAACTTCCGCAGGCCAGCTTCTTTTTTCAGTAGGCGTTACATTAGAAACTAGTCAACCTGAGTGGATGAAGAAGACCCCCGCGACACCAAAATGTCAGAAAAATCACAACTTTGATTGTTTAGAGGTCACCGCGGGAAGAAAAAAAATGTGAAACAGACATTCATATTTTTTCTGCTCTTTTAGGTCGTGATCGATGATGATTTAGAGCGAAATGAAATGGGCGTCTGGCTAACACGATATTGTTGAAAAGTGGTCTCTCGGAAGTTGGCAAAATACTCGGAGGTTGTTTCAATGGCGATAAAGAATGTTGAATGAGAAATAGAGGCACCACTGACGAACGCGACATGGGGGTGGAGGTAGGAGGCACTTATGCCTGACTCTCGAGTGGGGCCAGGGGCGCAGTCGTTTCCATTCATTAAACTCCGGAAGCGACCTCACTTGTACGCGTTGTTAGTTGTTAAAAATCAGACAACTTTAAAGTGTGAACCGAACGACCAAATTGAATTCTTTCTTTTTTCTCGCCTTTAAATCCGCTCACTCGCCTCGCATTCATGTAGTTTAGTTTGTGCCAAATTTTTTGTCGTGTGCTTAAAAAATGGCACAAGACAAACGCAGTTTTTACGCATAACACGTGGTCACCAAAAAGCATTAAAAATGAAAGCTTTCCCATCGCTTGAAAGAACATGGCCGACGGATGAACAAAGTAACAACTGACAACACACATCTCGTAAGTAACGGCAGTATCGTTTGGCTTTACAGGACAGTAAACAAACAAAATAGGTGGAAGCAGGAAAGCAGTTGTCTCATATTGCAATAAAAAGATTACAATTACTATGCCGAAAAGTCCATGATTCATTTCCGAGGAAGACTTTCGACTTCTATTATACTTTTCAAAGCCTTTTTAGATTAACTTTTTGGCTACCGTATAACAAAAACGCAAGGGGGAATAGTATTCACGCGTTATGCCGAAAAAAGGAATGGCTATGCGCTTCGTCATGCCGTCAAAATTAGGATTTCAAGAACTGTGACATCGCGCTTGGAGGAACTTGAACCACAAAAACCCTGATGAGGTCAGAAGAGCACCAATTTCAAAGTCATACGTCACTGTTGGTAAGCAAAAACAGCGAAATCTATGGCAGCAGCGAGCGTAATGGTTCAAGTCATGAAAGGCATCTCGATGCGTTCCATGTATTCCCGAAAATTGAAACCAAAGTTCTCACGAACGTTGTTTGGATGCCCCCACGCTTGCCACACAAAGTACCCCGATCACCAAGGCAATCAGCGACGTAAAAAGTGAAAAGCCATCGCCAAATTCCATCTACTTATCGTGAGACGGAGCAAAACTATTTAGGATACGATATGCGATAAACGATAAATAAGCAGGGACATAAAAACCAAGTACACCACACCGGTTTGATGAAATTGGCTTAAATGGTGCACTTTGTGGAGGCAAAAGTGACGCAGTTTGACCAAGCACCAGCCGGAGAAGGCTGCCCGAGTTACAATCTCTCGGGGGACGCCATGCTGACGGCAACATCGTCGCGGAAGCTGAAGCATCCCCCCGACAACCTACGACATACGGTTCCTCAATTGGCGAAAAAGAGGCAAATCCGAGAGAAATATTTTAAGCTAAATAATTAAACATGCGTTGGACGTGTCAGACAAAAGGGAGACTTTGGCAAACCACAAGCCTGCTTCGTTGTTGGCTCTTTTTTTCGGGGAACCCTTTGAAGCGTGCCAACGAAAAGAAAATTAGCTCATGTGGTCCTACTGTTCATCCTCTCCAGCTAGGCCGGAGAGGCATGAATATTTGCTTGCTTCTCTTTATGCCTACGCGTAAATTTTTTAAATTAAATTTTAAACCACAATGTATGAAGAGGGAACAAGAATCACGCAATAGGCCACGCCTATGCAATTCAAAGCGGCGGAATAGTTAGATATACTTTGCCCCTGAGGCGAGAAAACACAAACTAACTACCATTTAGAAGCAGGAACCAATTTTATGGGGCGAGCCTTGAGGGTCATGACGAAATCGACGGATAAAGGAGGGAAACATTGCGCTTTTTCGACGATCGAGAACGTGAAAACAGCCTTAGATAAAGAAAAAAAGTGTCGGGGTGAAGCTGAACACTTCCACTCGACTGAATGGGCTGGCCCGGCCCGCCTGCCTGAGGGGCTTTGTAACACATTTTGGCAAGTTGCCGCCGCACGAAATATCGCCCTTGGATGGGTATGGCGGTCGGTCTACCAGCTTCAAACAAAAGGCACCCTGAGGCCGTCTTGACTGGCACTACTGGACTTGTCGACACGACAGGGACACGACCGATTTGCCGCGTATTCCCTGTCGTGAGCCAGCTGACAAGTCGGCTTCTAGTTGAGCCCTTGATGTGGCTGACGAAAACCAAGTTGGCATAAATTATGGATTAACATTATCAAAAAGCATCTCCCCTCTCCTGCATGAAACGCAAGGACGATATTAGCATGGTTCACCGGCTGACACTACTACGATGTCCATGACAAAGCGAACCACCGAATGAAAACCGACACCATTAAGACATACTAGATGTTGGAGTGCAGAGTAGATAAAGCTCAAAGAGCACAAACGCATGGTTATCCAATGTCTATTGGCGGCACACGTTTTGTAAAGGCGCAAAACAGCAATTATGATGCGACAATTGATGGAAAAATTTTAAAAACGGAGACAGTTTACGCGGAAAACAACATTTTTTCGTCGATCAGCGGTGCATGGCTAAAACGTGTATGCGAATAAATGCCAAATACAGCGTTTCTACCGTGAATAAAGGCGCGACTTGTCGGAATTCCATAGTATATGTCTTTTTTGTCAACAACAACGAAACGCCTAACACAAACAGCTAAGTACGGCGAGAACAATACGGCACGGCTCTATTCTTGATAACAATTATAAGTATTGTCGTCGGCAAAACCTTTCGCATGACGCCATTATATGACACTGGGCATGACACGACACATTAATGGTGAAAATGGAAAACATTGAAAGTAATAGTGTGAAGGGAATACTGATTATTATGAGTAACATCTCTAATGTAACACATTTCCCAAAGGCATGTGCCGTTTACATACGCATTTACTTTGCCACTTTCTGTCCCCATTGGGAATTGGGTAAACGGTATGTAAATGATATTGACACTCGGTTTAAACATGATTCGATTTTAATAATCTTCAGAGGCAGCTGTGGGGTAACGGAGTTTAGCACCTGCTCAGGAAAGGGACAAAGCTTAGCAAAACTACTCGTGTTGGGGTACACCCCGTTGAAAAAAGCAAAACGACGTAGAGCACGTCCTTACCTCACGATCCGTGTCCGCCTAGAACATTGGTCAAAACTTTTTGGCTGCGTATTGGCCAAATACCTAAGTAGTGAGGTAAAAGGGTTAGTTTGCAAGAGAATTTGCAACAAAACTTTGGGGGATAAGAGGGCAACATGCGCAATGTTAAGTATGTTGAAAAAACAATACAAAAGAACGCGGTTATTAAAAAGTGAAAGTGAGGACAGCGTTCGAGTTCGAATGACTAAACTAAACTTCTCACGTTTGTTAAAAATGTAAATAATTCGAGTTCGAATTCGAGGGCGTATCGCATGCAAAAACCGTTTCAACTACGAAATAAGCTACAATACGGTGGCGTAATAAATGAATGAATGAATGAATTTCGGTCCATTGTAAGAAACCGTCTACACAACAGCGCCGCCAAACGAAATAACCAACTATTATTTCAGACAATTGACTCCATCCGGTGCCGAAGGCAGTTTGTTGAAAAGGAAAAACTTACGTAAACTTGAAAAAACGTTTTGTGTCATGGAAAGGAAAATTTGTGACTGCCGGGCTAGTCGTTTCTGCTCCTCAATATTAGCCACAATGGACATGAGTGTACCAATCATCTGCACATGTGGCATTACGCAGGCAAGCTCATTGGCAGTCGAGCTGAAAAAGGGGGAACATATTTCACCGTTATGGTTTGGCCAATAACAAAGCCGTTCATAAAATGAGATAAATGTGCTTACACCTTGGAACGGTGAACGATAAATAAGGCAGTTTTGAAATCAGAACGAGCTTGGATAAGTACCAGTGAACACGGTGGCAAAGTGACGTCGGGGCTGATGTCGGCGCCTAATTCGGTCGCTATCACTCGGAGCTTTGCTCTGAGCAACTGAAAGTTCTGCAATGCAATCAGATGTATTTTGAGGATTATAGTGAATGGGAAACCACATACAGGTGATAATGATTCCGTATCAATAACGATCGGCGGAGTTGCGCCGTCGGAAGATCCCGTATTACTCTGAGTTCCATCATCAGATGCGACCTGGGCGTTGCTAATCAGTGAATACAATAGTGATGAATCACCCTAAAAACAACATTGTGAGGGTACTCATCAAAGCGTAGATAAGCAGCAAGGACAGTCACGGTCAAGTGCATTCCAAGCTTACAATGGATTTGCTCAAAAGAAACTTACGCAAACGATAGGGTCCTTGAGAAGTTTGTCGCCTGCGACTTGACAAAAGCAAGAGACCCATTCAGACGAAAGTAGGATAAAAGCGGTCCCCTGAGCTTTCGATTGGCCTTTGATCTAAAAGGACAGTCGTGCTAGATCAATGAACGTGAAAGACGACCCCAGTGCTAATGTACTTACCCATTGATTCAAAACCTGTTGAAAGTGCACCATGTCCGGATTGCTAGCGGCGATTTCTGCAGCAAACGACTCATAATCCAGTTCAAAAGTGTTAGGAAACGTTTTGTGACCAAAAGAAAAGTTTTTTCCGTGATTTGCCATTGAGAAGGAATACTTTGAGGTTAAGACGGGAGATAATGCTACTGAGACATCTTCGAACGCATTGCTCGTCGACGCTTCACTGTGGTTTTCTTTGCGGACTCGTACCTTTACGGTCGGAACACCTCTAAAGAGAATAGACGAAACAAAGTTTTAAAGATTCATGAAATGTGTGAAAAAATGCTGAACGGAAAAATCATGCACCTGGGAAGACTGTCATCGCGGGTTTCAAAGGCCAACGGAGGGGGGCCGATCGGGCTTATTTTGCGTCGAAGCATCTTTTCCTTCGTATCGTAGGGAGGTGGTGACATGAGGCTTGTGGGCGTTGATGGATATCGGAACCGGGATGCCACATCGTCACCGAATACTTGAGCGATGCCTTCGGGGTCTTTTCGGCCGAGGTCGGTGTCGCGGAGGTCTTCTTCAGTCACTAAAGGCATGAGGGAGACCTTCCGCCGACTTAGAATCGAATCCTCCGATACCTGGCTATCCCCATTGAGTAACGATTCCGGAGGGCCTGCAGATGACTGCCTGGTATGGCTTGACCCACGGGATGACGACCTCGAGTCGCGCTCCATCCGCGACATTGGTTTTGACCTGGTAGGAAAAGTCAACTGTTTAAACGGAATACGTGTGCTAACACCATCGGACGATGAGGGGCTGAGAACCACGACTCATGCTTGGGGAACTCGCTCCAGAAATCGGCGAAGGCCACGGTGACTCAAGAAAATAACAATGGAATGAAATCGATATAACACGACGCGTTCACATGCCGGAAGACAAGAAGTGTTGCTTATGGGGCTGATGCATTGCTTTATCTGCGTCGCAGCAGCCCTTTGATGTTACTTTTCTTTTTCAAGAGTAAGTAAAAAATAGGAATGCAGACGAGTGGCGAGAGGGTAAAACAAAACAAAATAGAATTAAGGAATTTACGTGAAAAAAGTTTTCATTTAATCTAGGGATAGTAGTTTAGTTTCAAGCAGACGGGTAAAACAAAATTTAACTTGCCAAGTCTCATTTATATGATAGCTTTCTAAAATCAAAGGACAACACAATCACGCGGAATAAAATATCGGGCAAATGAAAACAGGCGGCGTTCGCAGTCGGGGCTTAGGCTTGTGCTCTAACATACCTTTGAGGAGTACCTCGAGCCATAAAGACGGATCGCTCCGAGGTGTCAGTCCAAAGGGCGTCGAACAAAGCCATGAAAAAAAGATATGTTTAGCGTGAGTCGAAAGGAATGAATGAAGATGAAGATCGTTAAAACAACTATAAAGATGAGGAAACATTATTGCCCTATGGGGAGTTTGACAGCTTCCGCCACTGATTCGAACCATCAAAGGCGATAGCGCGCACTTTTTTGTCGGTTGTTGGGAGGAACCGGCGGCGACTGACAACCCAAAATTGACTGCCAGTCGTCCGGTCCGAAAAACAATTCAGGACAAACCGAGAGTGAGAAAACATACAAAAAAAACAAATAAGGAACACGTCTCCGTCAGGAGTACTACACTAACCGCATTGGCAAGCGTGCCGACCAGGCTTTTTCAAAAAAAAAACCACAAGAAAAGTCTGGTTCATCCTTGGGATGGGTGGGAGAGCAGGCAATCAATGCTGTCGAGGGACAGATAAACGTTTTGCTTCGAACAGGGCACAGCTGCTTCATCGCATCGGCCGAAACTGCCAAATTTTGAATCAACATGACAAACTGCCATCAGTCGACGACTAAACTCCGACCGCGTGTATCAGTGCATTCACATTTGAACATTTTGAATGTCATCCACCTTTCTCGCGTGTCTAGACGTAAAAAAGGCAGTCCAACAGACAAACCACGGAAAAAAGCGCGCTTTTAATGACAGGAATTAAAGAAACATTCATTAGTCGTCAACATTCCCTAATGAGCGTAAGCTCAAAACAAACAAAATTGTGGACACAAAGTCAAAGACAACGGATAAAACAAGACACGCAGCTGTATGGCGTAGGCGGTGCGGCAAAAAGGAACACTTTTTATATAACAGGAGAGGTTTGAATGCAACGATTGACATGGTCGGCGATAATCCATTCCCAGGTAATATAGTTATATTTATAATTTTCCAGCGCATAAGGAATTCTAAATAAAGTAAACCAAGCAAAACCCCTAGAAGACAGAAATCCCGACGAAAAAGTGGAATTATATGTATTCCGCTTGAAAAAATAATGTTATTTTCGGTTAAAAACTGCTTAGACAGGGGCCACACAGTTGGACACGACGAAAACAAACCTAGAAATAAACGAATTTTTTACATTTCAAGAAAGCCTATTATGCAATGCAAGAATAAACAAATGCGGTTTGACGCGAGTGTAACGCTTGAAATTCGCATTCGAAATTGTAGAATTACAGAATCACAAGCGTGACTCCTTAATTGAAAATGCGTAAAAAGTGGCAACCCCCATGTGTAAGAAGCAAAAGACGAGCATGAGGTGTCAAACGGAGGGTCGAAGCCAACGCCAAACTCTGGGAACACGAAAAAATGGCGCTGCTCGAACTTAGTTGACACCGCCATCGGGAACCACCAAAGCTAGCCGTGTGTCAGTTTTTTAACCGTGGGCCGGACAGTGCAAAACTACTCGTTTCAGGGCCCCCAATGCATGGAGAATCAATCACCACCTGTCCCAAAATGAAACGACGTAGTTGATCACGGAAAGGAACGAGACCCGTGTGTAAATCGGCTAGTGCCTACTTAACACAAAGTGTTCACTGTGTACTATTACTTACTATGAACTGATTTATTTGGATGTTTTTTATGACTGCAGATTATCGTGACAACAATCATGCGTCGTTTTGAAAAGTTGTCAATCGAGGGGCATCCGACCGGGGACTTTGGCACGTGTTTAAACTTGGTTGTGGCCAGGAAGACCGACGAACAAAGGAAGTAGTGACAAGAGGCATAAATAAAACTTCAGACATGGATAAATAGTAAAAAATGAACTTGCGGTAACATAAAAAATCACAGAAAGATGGAAAGGACAATGAAACAATGAACAAGTTTCGGGGTTTAGTCGGATGGACTGAGAAACTTCCAGTGACATGAGTAATTGACACGAGGGATGATCCTTCGGCTTACATATGTAAAGGCAATGGATAATCCGAAGGCCTCGGTTGTGAATTGCGTGGTTTCCGCAAACGACATTAGCAGTAATCGTAAAGTTGCGGCTGGTACTCGGAAGCGTTAAAATCGTGCTCGCATTTTTTGTGTATGCAGTTTTGTCAAAAACGACGTTCTTTTCGAATGCGTACACATCAACTATGAATCATAGGACACGGAATTTTTGGGTCATGCAAGCCGAGAGCGGAAGCTTGTTCGTGTAAGTGCGCCCCATGGCAATGTTAGTCAAATATGGTCCGGTCTAGGCGAGGTATTTCAGAGTTTCAGAAATTCAGGAAGAATGGAAAATAGCAGCTGACTCTAAGTGGTCCGAAACAATTGACGTTTCTATCGGAATTCAGTCAACTTTGGCTCGTGTTCCAAACTGGTTTCGATAAGGAATAGCAATGCAATTCGATATTGAATTGATAACTGAGAAAAAAAGAGAGAAAGGTAAGATTTGGGGTATCAATGGCAAATACGGAAAAAAAACTTTCATTGACCAACAAAAAAACACGTTTACACAAAAAACGGACTTACCGAGGATGTTGCGGACGTTATCATCCGTATCATCTGGATCAATAACTGGGTCGACGTCATTAATGCTGATTGTGGGTCGATTAAAGATAACCTCGGATAACCTTCGAGTTGGATTGAAACTTCTAAGTGATGCGATGGACGGTTTTTGACCATTTTCAATAACACAAACACTTGCTGGACATGAGTTCTTTTTCGAATTCGAAGTGTAAACACTAGTCCCGTTGGATAAACTTGTTTCCGCCTTGTGGCGAAACTTTTTCTTTTCCTTGTTTTGCCGAATCACAACTATTTGCTCAATATTCGGCACGGGGGAGATTTTGCGGCCACTCTTAATTGCGACATTTGGTGATCGAGCTGAAATAGGACCGTTTAACCGGTCAAGTTTAAGATTGCACAAAGATAATACCCACCACCCGGATTTGCGGTGACGTTTGCATCGGCGACCTCGTATACTGAGTAACATGATGACCTGCTGCTTCTCCAGTTCGACGTATTATCGCGCGTGCTACTGGTGCAGCAAAGCCAATCGCAAGCTGACCGAATCGCCGTTTTTGCGGAGGGAATCGCCGCTGACGCTGAACGCCAGACGACGCTAAAGACGGTACTAAAAAGGTAGATTTACTTTGTCACTGGGCCATATATATGTTTTATGAAAGGCGGGAACGCGGGGAGAAACAAAGGAATAGCCTAAAGCCAGGGGCTCTGCCTTTCGTCTCCTCAACGACCCTTTCCTGTAACGTAGACAAAAACCGCGGGGCACGTACCGAGACTGAGGCGCTATTCGCACAGAACAATACGATTTAAGCTTTAGTTGTAATAAAAATAGAAAATGCCGAAAAAGCCTTGATGTGATAATAAAACTGCGGCATTTTCGTCATGCAAACGAAAATGTTTCCGCCGATTTACGTCGTCATCTCAAAAACGCGGATTCGAAAAAGAACACGAAACAACATGGCCACGTGCATGCTCAAGGGTAACAACAAATGTGATAGGTGAGCAGGGAAACCTGAAATGCACAACAAGAGTACATTTGCGCACATGGTTCATTCAAATCTTTTTTCCTATACGTAAGATTCGATTTTCATGGGAATTTGTATAGTCTTAAAAGTGTCACTACTGATTATATTATACCCATTGAGAATTGCTCTTGCTCATTTCCCAGCTTCCGTGCTTAATCTAAATAGAGGCCATGCTCACTAATAACTAGAGGATTAAGAATCAAAAAGCCTTCTTCGTTAAGACATTCTAAATGAGGGCTGGCGTTGCCGCAGGCAACCTAAGATAACCTCCGTCTGAGGAGGGGTTTTTAAAAGGCACGTAGAAACCGATGGTTTTTTGTTCTTCCTTTCTTTTATTTCGATACGAAATGGACGCGGTGATTAGTGGTATTCTGAGAATGAAGTGTGTAATGGGTGTAGCCTTAAATTGATTTTCGTTCTCTTTTAAATGGCGTAATTAAACAGTGTCATAAAAGATCGTTGTGATCGGTTTCAAGAAAGCATAGATTAAAATGAGCAATACGTGGCCCGAAAAAATCACGCTGACATACATGAGACAGGGGGGAAAGATTAAAAATTCCCAGCATAGACGAAAGGCTATTACACTCGAAAATAAAACCAAAATAACTCTCGTGACTCCATTCAAAACAAAAAAGCGGAAACGAAGGTCCTTCGATTAGACGGCGGTTATTTCAAAGCGTTTTTAACATAAGATTGGTTACGGCTAACATAAACTGTGAAACGTATTAGATGGGGACCTATGGAGCGTCAAGCATGAATTAGCCCAGCCGGCTTTGCAAGGTGTTGGTGTTTGTCTTAACGACGCCAGAAGTGACAGATGGCCCGCGGGCATGGCGGGATTTTAATGAATGGTAACACCCATTCGTGAGAAAGGGGATAAAAACGAACTCAAGCGGACGAAGTAATGCTCTAATTTTGTCACCATCATGAATGTATGACCAACGGCAATGGACGTCGGCGTCATACATGACAGCTGGTCGGGTTTGTGAGTACATAGATGTGGGTACACATGCAAATGAACGAGAGAAATTAGTTGATTTCCGTTTTTGGTTCGCCTCGCCTCGTTCGTGGATACATATATGGCTACAATTACGGTTCTGTGACAACTTTTTCGGCATTACATGCGGCGTATCCCACGAAGGCAGCTTGCTTGCACTCGCTTGATTGCCACAGACGGCAAACGGCAATGAGTGCCGTCAGTACTTGGCCCATCCTCTCGCCGAAAAAGCTCTCATTTCCTAGGCGCCGTTCGCGGACAATGACACCACGCCTAGACAAAGAGTATTCAAAAAAGAGAAGCCTTCCCAATTTTCATTTCATGTCAGCACGAAGTGGAAACCACTCTTCCCGGGTGCAAACACAACAAGAACAATTTAAGATTGGCTCACTTCAAGAATAACAAAAAGCTACTAGTAAATTATCAACGTGGGCGTAGTACTGTAGGTGGTTAATATGACATATTATGTTATAATGTAAGTTTTCCCCTCGTCTGCCCATCAACAAACTACAAATAAACACAAATGAATTTATATAGTAAGCGAGATTAATAAGTGTGACGTTAAGAAACCAGAAAGATGCACACTTTTTATATATTTCCGACTAAAAAATGACCTTTAGTGATTAATTAGCTAACAAAAAAAATACGGGTGGCATGGGGTTTTGTCTCTCGCGCACTGGACTTGTCATATTCGAATGATTTAGTGATTTCCGACTGGGCGAAGGTCATAACGTGCGGAATGACGGGTCCATGTAACCGCAAAACGGGACTTGTTTAACGTAAGACCGAACACGGAGATCAGAATAGTGGCAGCCCTGAGCTCTAAATGACATGATGTCGCGAAACACAACAGTCTTCCTATTTGGTAAGTAGTCGCTAAAAGTTAGTCCACTAAAAAGGCGAAGGCATAGGCTGCAATCAATAGGAAAGCACACATTTAAGCGAACAGCCGGTTTTATCCATCCGCTACGCGCATACTATTTACGTTTAAATTTAAGTATAATGGGGACATAAAGGCTTTCGAGATTTATGTATATAATTGGGGGGTTTGTTTGGGACTTTCCAAACACGCGACTTGCCGAACGGCATAATTGACAGTTTCATTCACGCTACTTACGTCAAAAAATCGGTTTTCTTTTGTTTATTATTGAATAAACCAGTAGAAACTGGCCGATACCAGTATTTATCGTTGAAAAATGAGAAAGAATGAAAAATTGGCGATTTACCAGTGCAAAAACATGTTACTAGTATTTGGAAAGTACACTGGTAGTACAGTTAGAGTAGATAATAAACTATGGGAGCTATCGGATATCGTTGAAAAGTCGGATCGATTTCATTCATTTCATTCTTGGTCAAAGTTTACACCCGTTGTAGTTGGTCGGGGGGCTGGACGTCAATGCCGCGATGTATGTACAGCAGCGACGGGGTGGGTGGGCGAAAAGAGGGCAATTTCGGCTGAGATTTTTTAACGTGCTAGATGGATCAGGTCATAGAATTGTGTCAAATAATGCTAGGGACTCGCACAGACTCTTGTCCTCCATACACATATGCACAAATTGCTCCCGCGTGATGAATGACTCTCCGTTTTGGCACATTTTCTGAAATGGTTCGAGATGAGGTAGGAAGAACACGAACGACGGAAGCTTGACATGAAGCCTGGGCCTTGGTCAATTATAAATTTCTTCTCTTGAACGTGTATTATGAATGACGGGACTTACTTTGTGAGCATCCAAAACATGATCGATGATGACGCGTCTGCTAATGGGTGGCTCCACATTTCGGCCCAGAATCTCATAGATGGACTGGGTTACGAGCAAGAGCTCGGCCTGCCCGACGATGCCCCTATCATTTACGTCGTAGAGCTTAAAGATCCATTCTATTTTGTCTTCGGTTGTCCCGCGTGTGATAACTGACAGTCCGGTGACAAATTCCTGAAAAGTGACAAACATGGATGAAAGAACGTTTCACAGCGGGACTTCCGGAAGGCAATTAAAATTTATAATTGTTGTTCAGTTTTAATTACTTACTTCGAAATTAATTTGATTATCGTGATCTCTGTCAAATGTACGGAAAACATATTCAGCGTATCGTTTTGGGTTACCTCGAGGGAAGAATTGTGTTAAAATTTCTTGGAATTGTTCAAGAGTTACAATGCCAGTTGGACAACCCTGAAGAGTAGCACATGTTAAATGACAGATTTAGAACAAACCAGGATCTTAGTTGTCTTTGACAATGATCGATAGCGAAAGAGAAACTTGCAGCACAATGTGAAGTAAACTCAAAGTTAAAGCTTACCTGTTTAAAAGATCGGTAGATAATTTGCACTTCCCGCTTCGAGAATTTAGTCATTTCACAAATAGCTGCCAAACTTCGCGGCCGGAAAATAGCAATCGGCGCATTGTCCAAATCTTCTGGAAAACGCATGATCAGAACCAACTTTTTACCGACGCAGTATGCTAATATTAAGCTAACAGTGCGCAAGGTTTGCTCATTCTACCTTGGGGAACATGTGCACAACGCCTCCTGTACAAATTTGATGCCAGACCAGCTGCGACAGGTGATAAAACTGCGTGGAGACCACGGCCGAGAAGGGTGTTCCGCCGGTTTCCGTCTACGCTTACACTTTCATCACCGTCACCGGATTCGGATGATGATGGTTTACGAAGGCCAAACATCGTTTTCAAAAATCCCGGAAAGGCTAGCTACGTTCACCTTTTCAAAGTGGGAAAAGGAACAACAATGTTTCCGGAAAAGGCAGAACAGCTCCAAACACAATGAATATACCCAAAGGCGCCGTGGTGTGCACAAAAGCGATTACCAGTCCTCTTTGCTTTGGCAAGTATGCAGTGAAGCAAGGGTGTAATTGCGAATGACAAGACAAAATCCTTTAACACAAGAGCGACCGGAACAAAAATACGGAAAACTGGGCAATATGGCTTCGTTCGTTCAAAGTAAGTCGTATGTCTATTGCATGGCCTCTACACGACAGAAATCTGACCTATGTGATTCGAAAAGTGACAACTGTCACGTTTACCCCACCCGATGATGTGCTTTGATTTCAAACATATGGCAACAGCACCCACCTTTATCCATTCGAATGATGGGAGCACTGTAGGGGTCCTCATTTATTGGGATTGCCATGCTGTCGCTGTTTTCAATATCTAGAAAATAAGTAAGTGTTCGTTTGACGGAAAGCCGCGTTAATAAGAATTCCAATATTGAGAATGGAGAAAGTTGAAACACAGCAAGCTTCGAGGGCAAATTACATCCACGAATACGGCTACAATAAAAATCATGACACGCAAAGTCCAAAAAAAGGAAAAACGAGACGAAAGAGACGGGAAATGTCGCGGTTCACAGGGTATGCTTATTAATATAGACAGCTATACGGAAAGCTAAAAGTTTCAAAGACTTGTATGAGACAACATCCATGTAAAAAGTAATGCCAATGAACATGGAAATGGGAGCGATATTGACAAATTATATCTTGAAATGGGAAGTTCTCATTGGTCTCCACATCCTATAGCTGCAATGCTGGTCGTGCTTGAACGAAGAAAGACGATGGAGGCATTGACCCGGCTAATACGGCCATCCATCTACGTGGACTTATGTTATGCTTGGTAGTGGAATCTACGACGCTTTCTTGTCAAAGCATTCTTCCATTTCGAGTGAATGTGAAAAAAAAACAGAGGGACAAAGTCAGTTGTGAGCAAGCGCAATGCAAAAGTGTGAGGTCGGCATCCAAATTGTCCTAAGCGAGAAGATAGCCTTTCGCCCAGAGTCCGTCTTCCGGTGAAAAACACGCATTTGGCGTTCCTTCAACTCGACGAGGACATTGGAACCTCGTTATTTGGCTATCCTTTTATCTGACTTATTCCAAGTTAGTTGGTCAAATAATGTTTTTAAGAAGACAAAAGCAAACAAAAAAACAGTAGTGAAAGCGATGGGACTCGCATCAAGCCAGGGTGAAGGTGAATTCCGTGCACTAAAAGTGTTCGCCACAAACCAGTTGCTTGGAGTCCAACATAATCAGCCCCAAACAACTGTTATCCCGTATTCTGTCAAATTAAAGAACTACAGACGGAAGAGATTTTTATTACTTTAAGGTTGATATTGCACGCTAATCTTTATCCTTGTCTTGAAACTGCCTGATTACACATACAATGCCTCCTTCCGTTTGTCACGAACGAATTAAGCCCAGCTCGCTTGTTTCCGCCTGGCCTTGATGTTATCTTAACGGCTTACATCAAAAAAACAAAGAGCCATAAATCGAAGAGGAAAATGCATGTTTTCTAAACACCAAATCGAATTTCAATTTTACAATTTGAACAAACAATCTTTTGTTTTTCTATGATTCAATGTGCAATGGTCAGTGCTATCATCGGAGGTGATAAAAGTTGGACCAATATGGTCTACAACTATTTAAAACATGGCTGTGAGACTTTTCAATTGTATTTAATTAGTTTTTTGAAACTTTAGCTGTCATAAAAACATCATTAAAGTTTCAATAGACTGCTAGTGATAGCTCATTGTTCACCTACATAGAGCTCATGCATTAAAAAAACCACGCTTTTAGAGTGTGTATCGAAGCGCTCAGCAGTCCCTTCTAACCACACGTACATCCAGAGGTAGTGTACCGACTGATAAAGGTGTGCATGTGTCGACCGACCTATCCTTCCTTTGAATCGATAAAGCTTTGTTATGACGAGGAGGAAACATCGGGAAAACTTTGGGCTCGTTGACAGTGTTCGATTATTAGTGTTGTTCATATTTGTTTGTATTAAAATTGAACTTTTCAGGCGACTAAATATGAATGGGATGGATCATGATGCGGAAGAGTTTAGCCACAGAACAGTTTAGTAAGGAATTTTACAAAATCGTTAGAATAACATGCGTTTTTATCTGATGAACAAATAACGAAATAACTTGCAGCTCAAAATTCGACAAAGATGATGTCAAAAAAATCGAAAAAAACATAAAAGCGGAGCATGTCAAAGTAAGTTTAAAGCACGCAAGATAAGTTCAACGACTAAACGATCAAGTTTTAGACATACGTGTGGTGTGAAGCCGAAATGCGAGGTCGTTTGAACCGCGGTGACTGGGATATGATACGTCAAGGTGCATTCTGTTACGTAAAGCATAAGTCAAAAGACTATTATGTGTATCTCCTGGATACGTATTATAATGCAAAGGACACAAAAGTGTGTGTAAAAATGTAAGCCAGCGTGAAAACATTCCCAAAAGAAAACGCAACAACAACGATGCCATTCATGCATGCCATTATAGACATTATCCACATTGCTGCGGGATATATTTATTTTGACTTTCTTTCAGAGAGGAGGGATACAATGCTTTTCTCAGCCAAAAGTTTGTATGCATTTTTGATGCCGAGGGACACCATAAAGTTCATGCTATTTTTTGTAGCGTAGAAAGCGCCAAGAAATGGTACGACATTTTTCAGTCAAAACAACACAGTAAGTAAATATTTACGATTATGAGTGGGGGAATAATTTATAATTGTCCATTCAGAAAGACAAAACGTCATGCCTGTGCAGAATAAGTTGAATAGCATCATTTTTCCTCATCAGAAGCATCATAGTAACGTGAGATTTTTAAAAGTTATTATTGTTATTTAAAAATGAGGATATTATTTTAGTCTAGTGCAAGTGCGGCGGTTGAGCAGACTCTTCATTTTAACAGAATTGAACCCACGTAAGACCTTTTATGAAAATGTACTCAAAAGATGGGATATATGGACTAATTCTAGAAGAGCGACAGCCCCCAAATCCAGCAACGCAGTCAAAAGAGCCAAAAGCAAATCAGAGAATCCGATTGTGGCAGAAGACGCGTCATTCAATTCGTGGAATGAACCCCGTGATTATGTTGTTGAAAAGCTACCCGGGGCGGTTCTTCGACAAGTACCGATTACGCCGCCATATCCCGATTCAAATTCGTTCTACATTCCAAATTCACAATCATCACAAGCCCAATTCACCGTGCCTATATTTGCCGATGAAGCACCGCCACCACCTCCTCCTAGAAGGATGGAGTCAATCCCGCCACCGCCAGTACGGAAACCACCGCCAACTTCACCCCCTCCACCGATGCCACCGAATCCAGACTACCATCGACATGGCAGTGCAGACACAATGCCGCCACCGCCACCAATACATAGGCATGCTAACCGAGGCGGAAAAATGGCGAAGCGCAACGAAGAAGTCATTCAAGTTCCATTAACTCGACCACATGTTGAAGTTGTTCCTCCGCCGGAACGTAAATCCAGCATAAACTTGTTGTCGGAAGCACCTCCGCCACCGCCTGCCAAGGTTATCCCCGCAGTTATACCTCCATCACATGTAGCTGTAAATAATAACTTGTCAACTAACAGTAGTGCTAAAAACAAAGCTGCACCACCGCCGCCAAAAGTTATTGAACCTGTCATAACATCGGATAATAATGTTGAAGCCCACAGCAAAGTGGCTTTGAAGCCGTTGCCACCGACCCCCGATGGGAAAGGATCAAACTTGAATTCGAAGCAGCGGTCAAAATCGCCTTCGCCGAGTGATGCATCGGTGGAATTAAGTATTACTGTGAAAACGAGTAAGGCATCAAAGACACCGAAACTGCCGAAAAGTGCAGTGCCACCACCTCCGCCTCCACCTCCAGCGGATTTGTTCGGTAATAAGCATGTTGAGCCGGTAAACGATAAACCAGCAAATAATGATGCCCGGGCAGAACTTATGGAGTCTATCAGAGGTGCTGGAATAGCAAAGTTGAAAAAAGCCTCGAAAAGCCCGGTGAAAAAAGCAGCACTTCCGCCGATTCCACAAGCGGCATCCGGAGCCCAACCACCACCGCCGCTACCACCGTCAAGTACATCTACATCTGCAGCTCCGCCACCACCACCGCCACCGCCGCCACCACCGCCAGCGGCATTACTGAGCTCATCAAGTTCCGGTACACTTCCGCCAGTAAGCGATACCCGGGCTAACTTAATGGATTCGATTCGGAATTTCGGTGGTATTCAAGGTATTAAGAAGGCAAACCACGGAAAACCGAAATCACCAATATTTAAATCACCTCAAGCGGACAGCAAGATGGACCTTAATTCTGCCTTAAAGTCACAAATGGCTAGCATGCGGAAATACATAGGTAAGTTTTCCCCATATTGATTAACCCATTAAAAAGTCAACTTTTCAGAAAGTGATGAAGAACAAGAAGAAGAAAACTGGGACTGAGAAGCCATGGTCATTAAGATTGATGTAATGTGTGTAATTAATTTCAAATTGGTGCAATAAATCTTTTTTCGAAGTGTCTACTGGGTAGCTTTATAAACACGTCATTCATGTCAGAACAATCGGACCATCACAAGGTGGCCTACAATAGATGATCTTTTTTGTTCGCACACTGTCAGCGACATAGCCCATGGCACCAGTACCACGCGTGTTCTTCCTTATCGTTCCCTCTTCTATCAGTTTGGACTTTGCGGTTCTACTGATCTCTGACCTGTCGACAAAGAGGTTTTTCAGACGGTAACCACTTACCGGTGTTGTGTTTTCTGTTTGCGAAACAAAACAATCGCGAATCGAATCGGGCGTGTTGAAGGTGGTGGTGGCTACATTCCATCGGGTCATCCATCGGATTGCACCGCGAATTGCTTTGTATTCGGACTGTCAAAACGAAATCAAATCAACTTCGCAGTCGGGGTCAATTCGCTGTTTTTGACAGCCTAAAAATATGCTGTCAGGCCATTATCTTTAAAATATCATCCTAGCTTTTATTGCAGTTTTTTGTGGCGTGTCTTCCGGTGCGTAGTATCCACGCTTTCGTTTATAGAGTCATCCGAGAGCATGAAAAAGCGAAAGGCGAACACCCAGACTCGCGTGTTTCCAGAAGTTCTATTTGATTTGAGTTCATTGAGGAAATGTACGCGCAGCCTCACATCAGTCAGTCAACGCACCTGAACAGACAAAAGCGATTTCCTTTTGTCACCCCCCACGTGTGATTGTATTTTGTATTCTCCCCCTATCTCGGCCTACAACCTCGAGCACAAATCGCTCACATTTTCCCGATTACCAAACATCATGTTGCCCTTTTCATTTTTTATGTTGAATTGGAGAATTGGCTGATTTGAAGTGCGTACACAACGTTTTTAAAAGTAATCAAAACGTGATTGTGTTGTGCGAGGTGATTTGAACCTAATTCAACTCACGTTGACTTAATGGACGCCATTCGCAACCCAAAAATACACACATATTTCTATGCAGTTATGTTATCTTCTCAAACCATACTTATTATGGTGTGATGTTCGGGAAAAGTGGGGTTAAAACTGCTGCAATCTGCGTCTTGCTACACAATTTGTGGACCGTGCTGTGCTCTGCGTCGCGCCTCTGCTGGCGGTTGCAAAAATATATAAAAACTACAAACGCGCGATAGATTTTGTGTTTAACAAAACAACAGGCGCTTATAGTTTATAGTTGTTATTCACCAAAGCTTAAAAATATCCTTTCGTTCGTGGTTCGCGGGGTCTTGGCGCGTTGTTCTCTGTCTCTGGCCAGCGGGCAAGTCGCATTTGCATTTCTGGCTGTTGTGGTTGTTGCCTTTGGCGAACGTCTCTTCACAATGCCTGTGTCACGACTTAGGATGGATTCTCTGAAAGCAGATTTCAGCATGTCGGACGCTCTTCGCCGCCCATCGGCTTCGGAACCGCTCAGTCTTGAGTCGGTCAAGTTTATCCTTGAAAGCTTGCATGAATCGCATCGCGATTTCATCGGGCCTCATGTCTTTGTTCTATTCGGTGCTTCGGTAAGCTTATCATTTACCTTTTTCGGGACGATTTATATATCCAAATCCTATTAACAGGGCGATCTGGCCAAAAAGAAGATCTACCCTACCCTCTGGTGGCTCTTCCGCGACAAACTTCTTCCCAAGGATACCCTCTTCATTGGCTATGCCCGTAGTGACCTGACTGTTCCGACCCTTCGGGAAAAGTTTGAAAAGTTCTGCAAAGTTCGTGCCGATGATCCGGAACAGAAGGCCGCTTTCGAAGAATTCATCAAGCGTAATAGCTACATCAAGGGTCAGTACGACACTGATGAAGGCTATGAAAACGTCAACACTGCCATCGCGCAGATGGAAGAACTGTACAAAAGTGAGTTTAAAACCACTTTTTATATATTAAATTTTAAACTAATTTATTTTAGCCCCCGTCAAACGCCTTTTCTACCTCGCCGTCCCCCAGAATGTTTTCGCACCCGTGACTAAGCTTATCAAGAAACATTGCATGGCAACGTAAGTTTGTTAGGCCAATTTGCGGGTGTCTTTATTCATGTTTGTTTTAGTGGTGATGCCTGGACCCGTGTTGTCATTGAAAAGCCCTTCGGCTATGACGATGTCACTTCGAAGGCCCTGTCTGATCACCTTGCCGGGCTTTTCACCGAGGAACAGATCTACCGTATCGACCATTACCTTGGAAAAGAAATGGTCCAGAATTTGGTTATTTTGCGGTTTGTTTCTATTATTTAGCTTCATAAAAACTAATTTCATATGTATCGTTTTTAGTTTTGGCAATCGCTTCATATCTCCTTCGTGGAACCGGGATCATATCGCTGCTGTTACTATTTCTTTCAAGGAAGATTTCGGTACTCAGGGCCGTGGCGGATACTTCGACAACAGTGGCATCATTCGGTTTGTTGAGCTTTTTTTCAAAAATGACGTTTTTCAATATGAATCTTTTAAGGGACATCATGCAAAACCATCTGATGCAGATCTTGACGCTGGTCGCCATGGAGAAGCCGGCTACTATCAACGCCGAAGACATTCGTAACGAGAAGGTCAAGGTTTTGAAGTGCATTAAGCCTGTTGAGTTGAAGGATGTTGTTCTTGGCCAATATGTTGGTGATCCCGAGTCCAAAAGTAAGCTTACAATACTGTTTTTCACAATCTAATGATTTCTTTTCAGCCGAAGATGGCAGAACCGGCTACCTTGACGACGCCGGAGTCCCGAAGGATTCCGTCACTCCTACCTTCGCTACCGCTCTGCTCCGCGTTAACAATGAACGTTGGGATGGTGTTCCGTTCTTCCTCCGATGTGGCAAGGGTATGTTTCCGAAGTCTATTTACACTTTTGAAAGTATTAACTTGACCCTTTACAGCTGTCAACGAGCGCAAGGCCGAAGTTCGCATCCAATACAAAGACGTCGCCGGCGACATCTTTGACAAGGGTAAGCTGAAGCGCGATGAACTGGTCATCCGTGTGCAGCCGAATGAAGCTGTCTACATGAAGCTCATGACCAAGAAGCCTGGTTTTGGCTTCGACACCGAAGAGTGTGAACTTGATTTGACCTACAACTCCCGCTACAAGGATATCCGTCTTCCCGACGCCTACGAACGCTTGATCTGTGATGTTCTCTCCGGGTTCCAGTATAACTTTGTCCGTACCGATGAGCTCGAACATGCCTGGCGAATCTTCACGCCTCTGCTCAAGAAGATCGAGAACGACCGGGTCAAGCCTATCCAGTACAAGTTCGGTAGCCGTGGTCCCGAGGAGTCTGATCAGCTCATGCGTGATGCTGGGTACGTCTTTTCCGGTACCTACAAGTGGAATCCGCCTCACAAGCTTTGAAGCATAGCCTTTTTGTATCCTCATTTCGCCTACTTGATGTACTTTGATGGTCTTTTAATGTGCAGCTTTTATTGATTATTATTATGAAATAAGATTACTAAGAGAGAAATAAAAAGACTTATTAAAAGTTATATCAGAATCAATGAGATCATCACATTGGCAACTTATTGTACACGATAAAATCGCGAACACTAGTCCAAACATTGCTGTCTCTGTACAAATAGGTCATACTTGTCTTGAGTGAATTTTGCAAGACATTTGAATGGTTTTCAAAGAGCCACAGGACAATGCCCCAAGTGAACGCTGCGAACCATGGGAAGACAGGTGAATTCGGCTGTCTGATGACCCCTTTTTCAACAGCCAATTTCACGAGGCCGTAAATGATCCGACTGAGCAGATATAGATTAATCTGGAAAGATAGCCTTATTTAACACTAACGTCATTTATCTTTTTTACCCACCTGGGTATTGACTCCATTGTTCTCGCCAAACACGTAATACCCGACAGTAAAAGCGGCGACAAATGGATGCCACGTCTGATACCGGTTCTTAAATCTGTGTAAAAAGGCAAGTGCTAGTTTGTAGCCGAATACAAATTTGCCCAAATTAAACGCATGTGTCCGGGTCAACGTCAAAACTGTCTTTAGTTTTTCAAGTAGCCTGAATAAATTGCGCGTGATTCAACGGTATAAAACCAGCTGTAGTGTAGGTACTTACGTGCCAGTGCCGAACAGAAAAACCATGACAAGTGCATGTGGTGCCCGAATACGGGCTCCATACCTACAAAAAAATGTTATAGCGGGGCATTTTTAATAAGATGGAATACAAATTTAAAGGTTAAAGCCTTACACTAAACCATTTCGAAGTCCTTTGATAGCGGCTAAAACTTGCTGGTGCTTTTTCAGCTTGAACAAAATATAATTAGCAATGAGTTCGGCATTGTCCAAAGATAGCTCCATGGTGATTCAAGCAACTCGAACTGGATCGGATTCACCACGTTGTATGCAATGGCGCCATACAAGGAAAAATGTACAATCAATGGAGGCGCTGGTCCGTCAAAACTACTTCGTTTGTGGTATACTTTGGTCGGTGTAGTCTCGGGGTCCGTCGATAGTTTCCGATTATGTCTGTTTAGTTCTGATAACCTTGCAAGTGTCTTGGGCCGATATGTAGTGATAGTGCGTACATCAATTTTATTTTGCGGTATACTGGGATAATTTTGAAGTTTACACTGGTCAAAGCAATACATTGCCTGTACTTTTCGTACTTTTATCTCCCTTACAACCCTGCCGAAAGGATGTAGCCCGCGCGACACTTGCGGGACTCTTGAGCATGGACCCGTATTGCGAGGGTGATCGACGGCGAAGGGCCTTTCTCACCGTGTCTCGAAACTGAGGGTTGAACCAGGAGTAGATGATGGGATTCCAGACTGCTGAGGTCATGGCGACGACATGGCAGCCTAGAAATTCAGTTTTAAAATTTCAATTTTTTACGGTTTCATGATGCTTACCAGCAAAAACAAGTGAATACCACTGGGACACCTTATCAGGCGTGCTAAAATCACGCCATAGGTTGATCAAATTCATAGGCAGCCAAGCCATGACCAAGCCTCCCACCATAGCCACCATCATTCGACTTGAACGCGATTTCCGGCTGTCGAGACGGTGTTGATTTTCTTCCAGTAAAACCTGTTGTTTCTTTCTTTTCTCAATCTGCTTATTGATAATTCTACCAATGAGCAAGTAACAGACAGAACTGATCAAAACGGGCACTCCAAACTGGATAAGTAGAACAGAGACACCGTAAATTTTACGGATCTTGCTGAACCCAGTTATGTCTGTGTCAGGCCTGAAGTCATACTACACTTAAAAGAGGTACTGTAAGTGAACCGAGCTCACCATCTTTCCTCACAAAACAATCCGCAAAGTGGTACATAAGCATCTGCAGATTTCGGTAAGGGAACGTTCGACTCGAAGTCTTGAGTAACCGAAAACACTCCAAGCGGCAAAGCAAACGAATAGCCCAAAACCCATATCAGTATGACAATAATGACGGCACGTGTAAAGTTGATTATCTACAAATGCAAACGCATAAAGATTAAGTTTATTCCGCGGGGGTTGAATGTGATTACCTCGCTGCCAGGATGTCGAATAAGTATAAATCTGTCCGCAGCAATAGCCGTCATGGTGAAACTCGAGATAAAAACGCTACCCCCCTAAAGATTGAGATTAATTTAAAGCCGTTTAAAAGGAATTATAATCTGGTTAAAAATAACGCACTTGGAAGACTCCCATAAGCTTGCAGAAAAAATTTGGAAATACCCAATCTCGTGTAAAGATAGAAATAGCTGTGATTGGCAAGGATGTGAGGCACATAAGGATATCAGAAATGGCAAGGCTGCAGATAAAAACTGATCGTACTGTAGATAATGTAATCTGAAATGGCATCGGTGAAAACAAAGTCGAGACAGATCCAGCTGGATTACCTGTTTGAGGGTTACAACATAAATAACACATAGATTGCCGAAAATAGCGCTTAACCAGACTAAGAAATAAAGAGCAGAGAATAGCAGTTGGAATCCGGTGTGGTCGACCTTTTCTGGCAAATCTGACTGAAATTTTTAAAGTTTTTATTTGAAATATAGAAATCGATCAAACCTGGATGAGAATGCATTGCTGTGTATGATTCCGCCACATGAAGTTCTTCCAGACCGTGGCATTAGCGAGATCAACCCCACTAATGCCGTAGAGACTATCATTGTGGGGATCCATTGGTCTTCAGTTGTGAGTTGTGAAGGCAGTAGTGGCAACAGTTCAATGCTAGCCCGAGGGTAGCGATTGGGGCATTCAGCCTGTAAAAACAAACAGACCTCATCGGTAACGACAATGCAATATGGCAAATAAGAACCACAAACTGCACTCAAGTCAACAGACACTTAAAAAAGGACATTGAAAAGGCACGTTTCCTCAAGCTATCCCATATACCCCGTTTCGTGAGTGTTATACATGTGACGGAAACGCAGTCAAGCAACAGTAACTCAGTCGGAACAATAACAGTCTTAAAAAAGGCAGAGGATAAATGGCTGTGGCATAAAGGGGTCAATGAAAAAACAAATTATTTTAAATGACTACAAAAAGGCAAACAGGTATACGCGTAGGTTTGACGGGTTTTGCAATTCTCGGAATGTGTGTCAGGTTGTACCTGTTCGGGAGTCTGGTGAATATTAATGACTAGTACTCGATTTAAACTCGCTTTACTACATTCAACTCGTTTTTTGTTTAAAACAACAAAATGGATAAAAACGCGAGCAACTTATTAGCTATTGATATTCCCAAAAGAAAACGTAAGGATTATCTATTTTCAAACGCTTTTCAGAGGACTCTGCCGTTTTGAAATTAGTATGTGGGAAGAATAAAGCAATGCGCGTATGTAAAAAAATTTTTAATGGCTATTAGCGGTTGAAGTTAGGAGTGTTTTAGCTGAAAAAGGAGTTCCGCTCTTAAAAACGCAAAGTATCTGTGAAGTAAAGTACAGCTTTAACCGAGTGGCAGGTAGCTGGCTCGCGCTTAAGCACGTACGTACGTATCCGGTACCACGCACAAAAAAGACAAAAAAACAATGAAAGCTGATCTCAACAGGGGATGCCCGAAAGCGCGTGAGAAGGGCTCAATGGCACAAATCTGATGGCAAAATGAAAGGCATTCGAAACAAAGCGTTTTCAGATGGTGGGTGTAGGCGTTTTAGGGTCCTTTGCATTGGCTTTGGAGATTTTAGGAGGCTCAAATAATAGAAAAACAAATAAAAAAGATGCTTTCTTGGTTCAATGGACTTTAATGGTTTTGGAAACAAATGGAAATTGGTAAGGCTGGTGAGCAAATGGACCACCCTTACTCTAGAAGGTTTATGAATCAAAATTTTGTTCTTTCCAAAATAAATTCAATCAACTGGAACAAAAGCAAGTCATCGATAGAAGAAGTCATTAGCACTTTGAGAACTGTTTAACTCATGTACATAATTAAAAATTCATTGAAACAAAACGACTCAAACACATTTAAATGCTGCAGATTATAACTCATTAGCATTCCTTAACTGCAACAAATTGCAAGGATTATATGTAGTGCACTAGGAAAAAGACGAACACCCCTCACTTTAAATATGCATATCGGAACTTCTCAGGAACTACATTACAAAAACATTACGTCGGTAAAGAATTATACATTTACAAGATGTTAGAAACTCAAAGATCTATCTCTACCCCAAAAGACGTTCATATTTGTAGAAAGTTGATTATTGAGTTTTTTTTTACTGCATTGCGGCTATTGGAGACAACAGGAAATAAGTGAAATGCTAAAAGAAAAATAAAGAATTCATTCGCATTTAATGCGGGGTGGGTGACTCCTTCATACTCGACGCCATTTGCCGTCCTCGGTTGGAGACGTCTCTTTTTTCAGTAATTATGTTTGAGTGAAAAAATAAAAACAACAGTTTAAAGGTTCTAGCGAGTTTCAGGTTTGAAGAGATTATCTTAAAATACTATCGGAATGGGCTCCCCGAACGCGTGTATTACGGTAATATCTTACAAGCGATAATGACAAGACGCATTCTGCAGTAATTGCAGATTAGCAGCAACCAAAAATAAATGGAAATTTTGACAACATGGTGGTGGAAATACCAGCGTGCAGAAGGGAAATGAGAAAGAAAAATAGGGTTCCTCCCGAGGTTTGCAGATAACAAAAATGAAAGAACGGAAGTTAGAACTTCCTGCCTTTGTCTGTGGACTACTCAGGACTCGACATTGTTTAATGGCGGAGTGCCTTTCAAGGGTGCAATGATACGGGTGTTTTATGTGAATGAAGTGTGTTAACAAACGCCTGCCTTAATTAAGCGATAAGTTTCTCCGGAGGTGGAAAGGAAGTCAACTCCTCGACAGAAGCAATGCAATGCGGTGCGACTTTAACTGGACCAAGCAAGGCAATAAAAGTTATATGTTTACCCATACTACTTGGGTTTAGAAATTGGCATAGTAATCGGTTCATGACGTGTCAAGTTAGGTTTTAACGACAAAAATAAGTTAAAAAACGGAAGTCTAGGAGATCGCGACAACATTCCACTACAGTTTTCACAGAGAGCTTTTAAGTATGCTTCTCATAATTTTTCAACTCAACGTTCTCTGAAATCGAAGGGGCGTTAAGTTAATGATTTATATGAGCTCCTCCACTATGCGCCATAAGGACACATTATTTTCATCTAAATTCAAATGAGAAGTCGTAAATTTTATTTTTTAAGTGCCACAATATGTGGTCTTTTCAGTTTGCAGATAAATTGATTCCAAACATAAAAAATGACTTGAGCTATTGATGTACCCGCTATCTACCTGAATTGCTTTGCTCTAATAAAAGAAAAAATAGAAAGAGCCGGGAAACGGAATCAAAGCAATAGTATCGTTAAATTTAAATGTGAAAATGTGATCATTTAGACCCGTAGTTTAGTATGAGCCACTCAATCTGACCACTTTGTGAAAAAATAAGAGCTGCAATTGAGCCAGAACCCCGATTACCGGAGCAAAATTCGTAAATTGTAATTGGCTTCTTTTTGCATCGACATTTTAGCATTGGTTAATGCGCACTTCCAAGGACAACTACAATGTAAATTCAATAAAAACGAAGAGCCCAGAAAAAAGGATAGGATTTTCGACATGCCAAAAGTGCCGTGGGATGGGATGCCTGACTTATATCATCGGCAATGGGCGCACTTTCAGGCTTCATTCTGAAGTCAACGTGTAAAAAAGCCGTTACAAACCCAACCGCCTCCATTTCTTGGTACCGGCAAATCGACTTTTTTGATTCACAAACATGCCCGGGACAAAGGATGTGGTGGTGGATAGCTACGTAAACACTGCATTTTTCTTAATTTGGCAGTGTTTTTCTTTGGTCTTACGATGGCGGACAAAGGGTCGAGATTGAAGAGCATTAAAAACAGCTGGAGATGTGGATACATCCATCAAATTGTAAATTGCAATTATTCAAACAACGCCTTAAAAACAACAAATTGTAAAATAGACATCCGTCAGAAGGGTTAAAAAAGGAATGTTAATAACAGTGCATAAAATGTAAAATAAAGAAAACATAGATGAAAAACTACTAATCTTATAACATGTCTGACGAGGTGTGATATTCATGAGATGATGACACTAATGTTTCCAATAATTAAGAATGAGACGCACTTTTACGTAGAAGTCTGACGAAACGATTTTTTTTCCAACTTTAACGCCGAAAAAATCTCCACGTTAATGCGTGTACTTATTGTCATGCCTCGGCACAGAGAAGTTTGCACTTTAACAAAGCAAAAGTAATTTTACATGGCTTTGTTCGACAATTGAAAATACAAAAAGCATACATTTTTGTTAGAATTAAAGGAAAAAATAATAGGAACAAACGCCTACGAAGGTACGTTTTCGCTGATATGAATAACGCATTTCCGGGATCCTGATGGCGGCAAACCCCTCTTAAGCATAGTCAGACAATCGTATATGTATTGGATATTAATCACTTCTTCAGCACTCATATCATATCTTGCAATTCATGAGTAAATATGGGAGTTACTACTTACTTACAAACAACTTCATGCGACATGCAAAAACAACCCTCTTCAATGAAAACAAAAAAGCTATGAGCTAGCTACACCTAAAGAGAAAAACGAAAAGCCTTCGAAGAAGGTTGAGGTTGATGTATTCATATAGAGGGAGACTGTAACCTTCGGGGTCTCTAAGTGTGAATTGTGAATAATAGTGCGGAAGTCAGAGATCAGCTGGCGAAACGTGAAAATTATTAGAAATTCTACTACTTGAAAAAAGGTGCTGAAAAATAGCCGCGCCTTCGTGAAGGCCTCTAACAAGGTTGAAATACGCGGTTTCCTTGACGGTGACAAAGGGATCCCAGAATCAACAAAACGTCGGAAAGCCACTTGAAAATATACCAAGTCGCGCAAGAAAGGTCCTTCACTAACGAGTTATCTGTATGGGAAGTAACAAGAAAAACCCCCTATCAGACGTACAGGTCCTCTGAGGTTTGTTGTATGGTGAAAAGAGTGGTAATGTTGTGTTTTTCTCCCATTGAAATAGGAAAACAACAAGGCCCGAGAGAACAGTTGCATAAAGGGAATTAAGAATCTTTTTACAAACTGACAAAAAACATCTCAATATCGTCTGGGTTTACTACAATGGTATCATAATGAAAGCAGAGGAAGTCAAAACAGTAACTTGTTTGTCGTCTACATATTTTGACTGTGAGTCTGGATGCCATTTATTTTCCACAAGTGTCCCCAAAAACGAAGAAAACGGGGGTTTGAACGGTGCCACGCAACAGTTCCGACCTTTTATTTATTGCTTTTAGCTTGAACTCATTGTCTTTGGGCAACCCTGAGAGGCGCCGGTCTTCTGTTTCCTGTGTATCCACGGTTACGTCCAACAAAGCAACAAAACAATGAAACGTCGTCAAGAGGGCTTTTTAAATGAGTGAAGTTATTGGAAGCTTTGTTGAAACTATTTTAAGATTGACTTTTGCTTTCTGTATTTCGTAAACTATTCACATTTGGATGTTCGTTCACCCCTTTTTTGTTGAAGTCTCGACCGGCATACTTGTCAGGTACCACCTAACATTGAATTACGACATGAACAAGTTCGTCTGATGGCTGATGGTCCTGAAAGAGCCGTAAATCAGTCGCTGGGACAGGGACTGACAAGCAAATTTGCGATCGTGTGGCGACATTGAGGTACGATAGTTTGAAATATGATGTCGTGAGCGAGCACACGAGCAACAGAAACCGAGCCGATCGGTGTAACGAAGTGGTAGAAATATCAAGAGGGTGACACATGCTTCGTTTGCGCACTTTGTGGTGGCCGATGACGACGACTTTCGCCGCCAACATGGACCGTACCCCGGTGAAGTTGTGATAGTGCGATCGCATGGCAGTCTGGCGAGACAAACCAAATGACGGTTATGCAAATGAATGCACGCCGAACTGGGGAATGGCTCACTATCCGATTCGATCGGCTAATCCGGCCGACACATCTCTTTTTTCTTGGGCGACAATGTTTGTATAGCAACGCGCACTCCCAGAACGGCCCGATAACGGCCCACTTCATCTCGCTTTCACCGGCTTATGCTTGCCACTTTAGAGGACGTTAATTGTCGAGTCGTCATGGTTCAAGCCTCCCCCGCATGAAGGAATGTGTACCCGGACCAAAGGATGCCCACCTGGGGGGTGCTTGACACGTGTGGATATCACTTTGAAGAGTTGGTTGATCCTATCTGATATGACCGTTTTTATCTCTCACTTTCATGATTGATCCCTTTTTGTTTTTTATTTTATACTCACGAATAGATAGAAGCGCCTCGTTTGACGCGTAAACCTGTGATACTTGACGGGTCGAAGGCAGCTTTGAATTAACGAGAGACCGCCGTTGTCACATGTCTGTTAACCAGGGTCGACACCTTTAAGCTGTACGTGTTATTGTGTTTGTGGTCCACAATTACTGATTTTTTATGACAAAAAACGGCGGAAGCACGCAAAATCGGAGAGGGTTCTTGCGGACAGGCTTTGGACGATCGCCTTGTCACAATAATTGAAAGCCATTCATTTTGCGCCTGTTGGCAGTCGGCCGCTTGCTGCCCCCTTTGCGTCCCTGCCAGCACCAGCACCACTATACCATCACCATCACCACCACTACCACCGGCCGCTGTTTCACCAACTTGATGTGTTCACCGGCGCCTGTTCTTCGGAAGTGGCATCCTTGCCTTCGGGGGTAGAGAGATAATTAATGACTCGAGAGACGAACCGCCACATCTTTGTGAGCAAGCACCCGGGGCCCCACCAGATCGCTCCGAAGTCACTCTTGCTTCTCAATGCGTGTGAAAGAGTGTTTGTGTGTCCGAAAATATCGCTCACTATTTAAATTTGACCAATTAAGTCGGGATTAAACATGCATGGGACCGCCATAAGATCATGCCCAACATACTGGACACCCCACCCCATCACAGTTACATTGTTGAACGTGAGGGTTGTTAGCGCCTCGCTACAATTTGTACATCGTCTTAAAGCAGTTTTTTGTTTCCCAGTTCGTCGGGATTATGAGTATGTTGGGGCTGCGAGTCGAGTTTCTATTTTACCGCGTGTTGTACGAGCTTTGCGTCATTTTGTGTTCCCGCCGACGATGTTGCAATGAATGAATCCCCTCCCTGTATTTGAAACCGCTTTGGCACTCTCGGGATGCGCGTCTGTTGAGCCCAAACGCGGCCTCCCTATCACAACGGCGCTTTTTCGGTCTCACTTCTTTGCCACAATATTGTTGTCCCGCGGCCGCTTCTCGGTGTCTCTTTATGCTTCGACTTGACCTTTTCGGAACTGTCCGATCCTGACGTGTCTCCCTGCCCATTTCTGCCATTCTGACGAATCGTGTGATTGATTATTATTCTGGCATTACAGACAAAACCATTCGAATGCATCCATGCCTTGCTAGTTTTCGTTTGGCTCAAATTATTGCTTTCCTTATTGGGTCAGCTTATTGTATCGACGTATCTTGGTGGTTCGTTTCGTTTTTAACATATGCATTAATCAACTTTTACGATGTTCACTGAACTTTTTTGCGACTTACTTAATGTTTTGTGTTCCCCATAGTTAAACAAGTAATCAAATAACTCTTGTTTATAGGTCGTCGGTAGCCCAACTCAGTGCTTCCAATGCGGTTCATCAAACAAAGCAACCTTTTTGCAACAACCTGCAGGGCCTCTCTCCCGGACAGGCTAAGATATGCGAACTCTTTATAGACCATATGCCTGCCGTCGGTCAAGGCGCCAAGCAAGCTATCGAGGTGGGTCTATTGTTTTGTTTTATCGCTTGCCGCACCGCAAAAGGCGAACAAAGGGATTGCGCCAGTGCGCCAAAACGGGCTATCGGGTATCGTTTACACTTCCTTAGATAGAAGTCGATAATCTGCATGCCCTGGGAATACTACGCAATCTCGAATCACATGGTGACGCAATAGCGCACCATCGAACTTTGAGATTGACCGTATCTCTTTCCTAAATGCGTCATTTTCCCATTTTGCAGGAGTGCGAGCATCAATTCAAAGACAAACGATGGAACTGCTCGACACCCCCGGAAGCCGGAGTCATCGGGCCCATCCATAAACTCGGTTAGTTCATCATTTAGTGGTTAAAAATAACAAAACCCTGACAGGATTAACAACGAATTGTTTAAACAGGAACGAAAGAAGCGGCTTTCACGTACGCGATCCTGTCGGCTGGCGTTACTCACGAGATTGGCCGGCGTTGCAGACTCGGTCAACTCAAGAGTTGCGGATGCTCAGACGCCTCGAAGATCCCCAGTACCACTGTACCCAGTGGCATCAATGAGGAGTGGACGTGGGGTGGATGCGGAGATAATGTCGATTATGGCTCTCGATTCTCGAGAAACTTCATCGACGTCCGTGAGAAGGAGGAAAGCGTCAAACGCAGTGAGACTACCGGACGATCCCTGATGAATCGATGGAACAACGAAGTCGGACGCAAGATCCTGAAGAGGAATACGAAACCAAAGTGCAAATGTCATGGTGTGAGTGGTTCATGCAACATGAAAACTTGTTGGATGCAATTGCCTTCGATGCGACATGTCGGCGAGATACTGCAGGAAAAGTACAAGACAGCGAAACGGATTCAGGTATGTTTGGTTAAAAAATGATGCGTCGTTGAAATGTGTGAAAAAAGGGTGTCATTAATCAGTTGCCTTTTTTAGATAAACGCCAGAGGCAACATGCAGTTTGAAAGTCAACCAATCAAGAGGAATCCGAACAAGAAAAAGAAATCAGTGGCTACTGATTTGGTGTTTTTGGATGACAGCCCTGACTATTGCGAAGCCGATCGACAACAGGGGACTGTCGGGACAAAAGATCGTCGGTGCCAGTAAGTTTTTCACACTTTTCACCCCTTTTGGGTCTACCTCTACCGTAACCCAAATGCATATCCATCTCTTTCCAGAAACTCCGACCCCCGAGCCCCCGACCACTGCAATCTCCTATGTTGTGGTCGCGGCTACAACAGCTACCTCGATAATGTATCTTACAAATGCAACTGTAAATTCAAATGGTGCTGTGAAGTCGTCTGTGAACAATGTAAAAACCAAACGCAAATCCACGTGTGCAAATAACTCGAAGCCAAGGCCACTCACTGCTTGCCCCAGTTTTTCCTAACTTCCTTCTAAAAGTCTAAATGGAAAAAAAATTGTCGAAAAAATTAATACTCGAGCACTTGTGCATGAAACAGATCTCGTTCAACCCTTCTCAGTACAGTCTCAACTAAGCCATAGTGTAACTAACCATCCTCCCCTCCGACCCCATGTGGACAGAAGCGTTCCTTCCGCTCGTAATCATTGTTTGCATCTTTTTTTATGTAAGTAGTTGTTGAATACAGGCAGGGATTATTCATCGATGTGCCGCTAGTGTGAACATAAAACTTTTTAATTGATGAAAAAGTTTATAATACATGTACAAAAACTATGGCAATGCTCATATAATTATGCACTACGTCGAGTTTGCTTTGAAAAGACTAAGCGAAAAGTAAATTAAGGGTATAAAATCACAAATTGAAGGGAAATTACAAAATTGGGATGCAATAAATAAAATAAGATCGAAATGTCGCCCGTTTTGGAGTTGAAGTTTACTTGGCACGTTGACCTGGAGGCTGTTGGAAGACTTTCAGCTTGCCTTCTGAAAAGAATAAAGTTGAAATTTTAATTTTGGAGTTTAAGACGGCGTTTGCGACAAGATAACAAGTCGTCGACCCCTCAAAAAATTTTTATTTTACAAATCGATAGAGGCACCCAGGTAGGCCCCAGATCTAAAATATTAGTGTCTGAAGCCGCTTCTGAAGGAAGTTATGAGTCTCCAAAAATTGACTTCAGAAACCGTCAAAACTAGGATAACTTGGTTCCATGTGGACGTAATAGGATGAAACTGCGGTTCCAGAGTCAACTTTTAATGCTGAATCCGATTATGTCATCGAAAAGTTGATATCATCAAAATTTTATACCACTTATGTTTTTAGTCGAAAATGAACTTTTTTCTAAATAGCTTCCGCGGACTTTTGTTTACAGAAAACGATGTCCCTATGGTAGTTTACATATAAAAAATTTTTAAATCCCGGATTCCGTCTTGAGACGGTGACCATTGTCACCGTCAAACGTGATGACAAAAATTCAAGTTGATCTCATCAAGATGCGAGTGGCATATTTGAAATCAGCATAAAAAATGATGCGGATTTGTGTACTTTTTTTATTTTCAACGTTATTTTTTATTTAATTCAAAAATATTGGGTTTTGCCCTATGCTGTGTATGGATTTGGTTTGCGCCGGCGACCGCAGTCATGGTGTAGGGGTGTAAGGCGCTCGCTTTGTACGCGCACGTGGGTTCGACCCGTACCTGCACTTTTTTCCTTTTTTCGAATAAAACCCAATTTATTTAAACTTAATGCAAAAAAAATTTTTTATAGCGGAAAAATCATCATTTTTTATGCTGATTTCAAATATGTTACTCGCATCTTGATGAGATCAACTTGAATTTTTGTCATCACGTTTGACGGTAACAATGGTCACCGTCTCAAGACGGAATCCGGGATTTAAAAATTTTTTATATGTAAACTACCATAGGGACATCGTTTTCTGTAAACAAAAGTCCGCGGAAGCTATATAGAAAAAAGTTCATTTTCGACTAAAAACATAAGTGGTATAAAATTTTGATGATATCAACTTTTCGATGACATAATCGGATTCAGCATCAAAAGTTGACTCTGGAACCGCAGTTTTATGTTTTTAAGTCTACGGACAACCAAGTTATGCACATTTTGTCAGATTTTGAAGTCAATTTTTGGAGACTCATAACTTCCTTCAGAAGCGGCTTCAGACCCTAATATTTTAGATCTGGGGCCTACCTGGGTGCCTCTATCGATTTGTAAAATAAAAATTTTTTGAGGGGTCATCATTTTGGTAGGGGGTTGCGATTTTCTCGCAAACGCCGTCTTAAAAAGAAAAAACTGACCGAGATCGCTGACATAGGTGTCCAAAGCATCGACAACAGCTTCAAGCTTCTTACTCGCCGCCTCAATCTCGTCAACTTGTTGCAAGTATGGCCGCAGGCTCTCATCTAGAATCGATTTACGATTTAACGTGTGTCATTGAAAAGTTTTTATAAAAAACGAACATTTCCCCTCAAGTTGCGATAAACGTCCGGAAATCGTCTCCGCAACCAGTTTCATGTCGCCATATCGCTGGGCTGTGGTCTTGTTCATGTCCTCGATGAGCTTGTAGTCCGTGACAGTGCCTTGAAAGTTACAAATAATCAAATATTGTTTCAAGAGGGTCGAAAAGCGTCAATTTAAACTCACTTTGAACTTGGCCACGAACAAAAGTCGAAACTTTTTGGAACACATTGTCCGACAACCGTCGCACCTCATCTGACACCGAAAGTGGCGACATCGGACAATCAACACTCGCAGAAGCTCTCTCGTTAATTTCGCTCATTTTGGATATTCGACACGGTCAGGAAGTTGGCGAAACTGAAGCACAGCCAACGGCAACACGACTCTCGGACGTCCACCCGAGTGTGCGCACGCGCTGTGTGTCCCTTACTGGTCCCATCACGAAAGATGGGCCTACTTACTGTTCACCCGCTCACGTTCAGCTGTTCTTGTTCGTGTTTTCGTCACCTTTTGTTTATCTTTTACTCGTGCCAATTTACTCGTTTTGACTCTAATTTTTTTCTAAAAACCTTCCTTCCAGGCTATATAACCGATAACGAGGGCACCATGACGTCTTTGTACAATTTCAAGAACATTACAGTCGTCCCTTCGGCCAAGGTTTGTACATTCATTTTAATCGTAATTTTATATATAAAATCCGTCTTTCTCGCTTGCAGGAGCTGAAGGAGATCGTCCTGTCAAAGACTCAACGTAAGACACCCACTGTGGTGCATCGGCAATACTGCATTGCCCGTATCCGATCATTTTATTGCCGCAAGATCAAGTACCTGCAGCAGACCCTGCACGACAAGCTTACTCAGATGATCAATGAGTTCCCCAAGACTGAGGTTTGTTTTTGCCTTTTTTGAAGGTTTTACATTGTCTACAAGCTTCTAAACGTTCTTTTTTTAGGAAGTCCATCCCTTCTACTCCGATTTGATGAACATTCTCTACGACAAGGACCATTACAAGATTGCTCTCGGCCAGGTCAACACTGCTCGCCATCTTGTGGCTCAGATTGCTCGTGAATACGTTCGTTTGATGAAGTACAGTGATTCGCTTTACCGCTGCAAGCTTCTCAAACGTGCCGCTCTTGGTCGCATGGTCAAGTTGCTGAAACGCCAGAACTCGAGCTTCGAATACCTTGAGCAAGTCCGCCAGCATTTGAGCCGTCTGCCCAGCATTGACCCCAATACTCGGTAAGTACTATTTATCATCTTTCCATCCAATTTAATATATAAAATTGCAGCACATTGATTCTCTGCGGTTTCCCCAATGTCGGTAAATCTTCACTTATGAACACGCTGACCCGCGCCGATGTCGAGGTCCAGCCCTATGCTTTCACCACCAAGTCGCTCTACGTCGGTCATTTCGATTACCGTTACTTGCGTTGGCAGATTATTGATACTCCCGGTATCCTGGATCAGCCTCTCGAGCAGCGTAACACGATTGAAATGCAGGCCGTCACAGCTTTGGCTCATTTGAAGGCCACCGTTCTCTTCATGATGGACATCAGCGAGCAATGCGACCACACACTTGAGGAGCAGTATGCTCTTTTCGATAGTATCCGCCCTCTGTTCGCCAACAAGCCTGTCATGGTCGGTTTGAACAAGGTTGATATCACCCGTCGTACCGACCTCCCTGCTGCCAAGAAGGCACTTCTCTCCAAGATCGAAGCCGACGATATCCCTGTCATCGAGCTCAGTACCGTCACCAAGGAAGGTGTCATTCCTTTCCGTGATACTGCTTGCGATGCCCTCATGGCCCAGCGTGTCCAGCGCAAGCTTCAAGCCAAGGGTTCGGACAACTCTGTCATCAGCCGACTCTTTGTCGCTGTCCCCGAACCCCGCGACGACCTGGTCCGTGCTCCGTTCATTCCTGCGAATGCTTTGGACCGCGGCTCCAGGAAGCCCAAGGTTGCTGATGAAGATGCCATGGAAGTCGATCCTCCGAAGAAGTTCATCGTTCCCGAAATCTGGGAAGGCCACAACATTGCCGATTTCTTCCAACAAGACATTGAAGCCATCTTCGCCGACCTGACCTCTGAAGAACGCCAACGCATTGCCGCTGGTATCTATGACGCTGATCTCGATTCCGACGATGAGGACACCAAGAAACTGCTCGCAATTGCCGACAGGATTACCGCAAAGGAAGACATGTGCCGTCTCAACTTCCGCATGAAGAAGGCTACCGATGGTCCTCGTATTGCTCGCAAGATTGGTCAGAAGCGTACCCGTACCATGGAGAACTTCGAAAAGGCCATGGGCGAACTTGGCATTGATCTCTCCAAGAAGCGTATGAAGAACCTTGAAGCCGACTCAGCCAAGCCGCTCCGTGGTAAGAGGATGAAGGTTGGCCATTCCGCCAGCATTGGTGCCAACACTGCTCCTCCTCGCGATGTCCAAGGTATCCCCGATTTGGAGGTATGTCATTCTACTTTCTTACATTTCACAGTTTCTAATCTGTTCTCTTTCAGACTTACGACAAAGCCAAGAAGGGCAAGCGAAAGGCCCAGAAGCCAGCCAACCGGGAAGCTCGCAAAGGAGAAGGCGATCGTCACGTGTTCGATTTCAAGCCGAAGCATCTGTTCAGTGGCAAGCGTGGTCTTGGCAAAACCGATCGTCGTTAATTTGTTGGCACTTTTTCGCAACCTATTTTTATTGTTTGTTTGTTGAGTTTTTATTAAATGTTATGCTGTTACTGATTGTTTTTGTTTGATCGAGGAATTGCAGTCTGGTTCTGCTTGCGTTACTGTTTTGAACTGTTAATGAACTTTAATATGTAGTTGTTTGTGTAGATGAGCGAGCCCGAAGCACAAACTGAAAGCCAGAAAGTCGCCGGAAAACGGAAGCGCCCATGGCGTCAAAAGGTGCGTCGCGAGGCGAAGAAGCAAAAGCTGCAGGAGCTCGCCTCGTCCGACAAGCCTGAAAGCCAATCCGCGTTGAGTCATCTAAAAGAAACCAGCAAGAAGAAGCTGTTGTTGAAGAAGGCGATGAAGAAGCAACAGAAGGGTGTCAAGAAGGAAAAGGAACCTGCCGAGCCAGAGGACAAGAAGAAGGACCTGGTCGATCGTCTGTCCGCTTCCCAGTTCCGATACCTCAACGAGAAGCTGTACACGATGAAAAGCAAAGAGGCCGTTGAGATGTTTGCTGATGATGCTTCTGCTTTCGATGCTTATCACAAGGGATACCGCGTTCAGGTAAGCTTTGAAATCACCATTGTATGATCAAGCTTCAATGATGGTTTTCCAGGTCGAAAAGTGGCCAATCAACCCCGTCGAACACATCATCAAGCAGCTCCGAAAGTTCCCTACCGACGCCGTCGTTGCCGATCTCGGTTGTGGTGAGGCCAAGATCGCCCAGAAGCTCAGTTCCCGCATGAAAATCCATTCCTTCGATCTCGTCGCCGCCAATGAACACGTCGTTGCCTGTGACATGTCCAAGTTACCCCTCGAGGACGAGTCTGTCGATGTCGTCGTCTTCTGCCTCTCTCTCATGGGCACTAACTTGGCTGACTTCTTCTGTGAGGCTAATCGTATTCTGAAGGTTGAGTAAGTTTGCCCCTATCAATCATTTTCAACCTCTCACATTCTAACTTTCAGTGGTGTCGTCAAGATTGCCGAAGTTTGGAGCCGTTTCAAAAACCTTAAAAAGTTTTTGAATGGCTTGGAGCAGATGGGATTCCGAGTCGACAGCGAGAAGTTGCTGAACGACTACTTCGAGCTGATCACGCTGCGTAAAACGTCGAAGGTCAACCTGAAGCGTCCGATGGGACTGGTTCTCGAGCCTTGTCTCTACAAGAAGCGCTAACGGGTGGGATTTTTGTTGATTTTGTTTGTTTTTTGTTGTTTTGGATGGCTGTTGGTTTATAAACTTTTTGTTTTCTACAGTTTTCGCACATTGGAAGTTCCTAATTTTTAAACCAAACAGTTTTTTCGATCAAAGCTAATATTTTAGGTTGCAATGTTCGACATTGATACAATTTGGAAGCATTCATTTTTATTCACAAAACAACAAATTACAAAAATAAAAGACGGTAGGCGCTCTGCTTTCATCAAAAGTTTTCTATTCGTTGCTGACTGGAAACGGGGAAAACTCAGTTCCGTCGTCGTAGAATTGGCGAAGGGTAAAGTCCTTGTGTTTCTGAAAGTTGGTATGAAAAACTCGAATACTCAAAAGCATTAAAGTAGACTTACCGGGTTACCCGTCTGTCATGTTATCCTTGATGTCGTGGACATCAAGGACGGATGAAATCGATTGACCAGTCGGGTGGTCGATCTCGTTTTCAATGTTGTTCGCGCCATATCCGACAACAACAATCGGATATGACGCCAAACCGTTGTCCACACACCAAGACAGCAAAAAACGTCGAAATACCGACCGCGTCACATACGTTGATCTACATAATTGGGTTACACTGAAGGTTTATCGCTTCAACGTCGGGCTTTTATACCCCCCAAAATTATGCTAATTTACTTTTGCCGGCTTTTTGGACACGTTTTTTTTACCGTTTCACAATCGAATGTTGCACGAAAGTGTATTAAATGCACGGTTTCATTCATCCACCAGCATTACAGTATGCCATAATTTGTAAAAAAAAACGCACCACTGTTTTTTCAAACTCTACAATATTATTTTAATAAAAAGATCTAACTGAGTTCACCCGTATCCCTGGCGAAATACGCCAAACCGTTTGATAAAAAAAACAGCGATCTCGTTGATTTCCAACGGTCACTCACCAAAGGCAGACAGTCATTGTTGCCCGTGGCCGTATCACAGTGTTTGTACATGTCCGTAAGCACGCAGCCTGGGGACGACGATGTTGTCGTTGTCCCAGGCTGCGTTCGGTAAGTACTATTTACCATCTTTCCTTCCAATTTAATATATAAAATTGCAGCACATTGATCCTCTGCGGTTTCCCCAATGTCGGTAAATCTTCACTTATGAACACGCTGACCCGCGCCGATGTCGAGGTCCAGCCCTACGCTTTCACCACCAAGTCGCTCTACGTCGGTCATTTCGATTACCGTTACTTGCGTTGGCAGATTATTGATACTCCCGGTATCCTGGATCAGCCTCTCGAGCAGCGTAACACGATTGAAATGCAGGCCGTCACAGCATTGGCTCATTTGAAGGCCACCGTTCTCTTCATGATGGACATCAGCGAGCAATGCGACCACACACTTGAGGAGCAGTACGCCCTTTTCGACAGTATCCGCCCTCTGTTTGCCAACAAGCCCGTCATGGTCGGTTTGAACAAGGTCGATATCACCCGTCGTACCGAACTCCCTGCTGCCAAGAAGGCCCTTCTCTCCAAGATCGAAGCCGACGATATCCCGGTCATCGAGCTCAGTACCGTCACCAAGGAAGGTGTCATTCCTTTCCGTGACACCGCTTGCGATGCCCTCATGGCCCAGCGTGTCCAGCGCAAGCTTCAAGCCAAGGGCTCCGACAACTCCGTCATCAGCCGTCTCTTCGTCGCCGTTCCTGAACCCCGCGACGACTTGGTCCGCGCTCCTTTCATTCCTGCGAATGCTTTGGACCGCGGCTCCAGGAAGCCCAAGGTTGCTGATGAAGACGCCATGGAAGTCGATCCCCCGAAGAAGTTCATCGTTCCCGAAATCTGGGAAGGCCACAACATTGCCGACTTCTTCCAACAAGACATTGAAGCCATCTTCGCCGACCTGACCTCCGAAGAACGCCAACGCATTGCCGCTGGTATCTATGACGCTGATCTCGATTCCGACGATGAAGACACCAAGAAGCTGCTCGCGATTGCCGACAGGATTACCGCAAAGGAAGACATGTGCCGTCTCAACTTCCGCATGAAGAAGGCCACCGATGGTCCTCGTACCAGCATTACAGTATGCCATAATTTGTAAAAAAAACGCACCACTGTTTTTTCAAACTCTACAATATTATTTTAATAAAAAGATCTAACTGAGTTCACCCGTATCCCTGGCGAAATGCACCAAACCGTTTGATAAAAAAAACAGCGATCTCGTTGATTTCCAACGGTCACTCACCAAAGGCAGACAGTCATTGTTGCCCGTGGCCGTATCACAGTGTTTGTACATGTCCGTAAGCACGCAGCCTGGGGACGACGATGTTGTCGTTGGCTCGCCCGACACTACCCCACCGCCACCACCTCCTTCCGCAAACAGCAGTCCGCCAAAGGCAAGCATGTCCGCTGAATTGGGATGGCGCGGTTTCCAGTTCTTTGATAAGTCGTTTATCCGTGATCCGAGGGAACCGTCGAAGAAGTTTTATGGCTTTAAAGTAAGTTGCTTTGAATCGTATTTTAAGGAATTACAATTAACATTTTGCAGGATTTGTCGATCAAAAAGTGGCGCGCAAGCCCGAGCAAGCCGTTCACCATCGTTGGAGGCGAACGTGGAGTCGTCTTCAAGATCAATTCGACGTTGGAGGTTGATTTCTGGAAGGCCTATAATCGTGAATTGATCGACCTCGACTTGGCTGACAGCTCGAAGCGGTCGTATGTTGTTACGATTGGGGTTTGTTTACTTGAAGTTTGGTTTTGGATGAAGTTTATATATATTTCCAGGACGACGACATCGCCAGCTCATCCGTCTTCAAACTCTGGGACCTCGATCAATGGGACAAGCAATCCCCGGCCTGCAGGATCAGCGTCAAGGCATCACAGGGCAGAAAGGGCGCCACACAAACCGCCGTTGCAGTCGGGATCAGCAACAAACAGAACCTCATCGCCGTCGGCTTCGCAGATACAGCCGTTTCTTACTGCTATGGCGATCTCACGTCAGAGAAGACGTATAAATGGAAGAATCTCCGCGACAGCAGCAACAACCGCAATGATGGCGCTCTCCTCGGACTGTCCGTGGCGAACTGTGGTGATGGCAAGTCGTCAGTCATCTACGTCATTTGTGAGTGCTCCGTCTACTCTTTCGTCCTCGAGGGCGAAAATCTGGTCAAAACGGTGACCCACGATGCCAGGGGCGCTTTGCCGAATTGCTGGCGGTTCAGCAACGCGACGAATCAGCTGATCATTGCCAACAATGACGTATGTTTTCTATTTTCTGCATTCTTGTATAACGAAAAGTTTGTTTCAGATGATCTACTTGTACGATGTCAGCACATACGGGGATGATTCAGCCCGGTGTCATGGCCTAATGCGAGGATCTACGAAAAAAGAGCTTTTCTGCGCTTCCCGCTACATGACATTGGTCACGGAGAGTAAGCAGCCTGTTCCGTAAGTCTATAACTTTCTGTTGATACTGTTATCTTACCGTTTTCCTTCCAGGGGTACCTCCTGCATGGTCAACGTCTATGATGTCGAATGCCGCTACATTGCCTCGACTTTCCCCTCCGGCAAAACGCAGTTCTTTTCCTTGGGCGCTGACATTTATGCCATCAATGAAGACGGGTCGCTCGCCAAGTACAGTGAGAAGCCGATGGCTGTCAGGTTGGATATCGTAATGAAGAAGAATCTCTATGACATAGCTATTGCGTAAGTTATCCCTTCCTGTCTTACTGTATCCACTCAAAAAGCCCCTTTCAGTCTCGCCAAACGGGATAAAACCATCGAGTTGCACACGATCTACCTCAAATACGCCGAATATCTGTACCAACGCGGTGATTTCAACAACTCAGTGCAGCAGTACATCCAAACCATTGGCCATCTCGAACCATCTTTCGTCATTACGCGTTTCCTGGAAGGCACTCGTTCCGAACAGTTGGCACAGTACCTCAAGGCACTGCGGGATCGGAAGCTTGCCAATGAAAACCATATCCTTCTACTGCTTGGTGCCTATTTGAAATCCGAAAACAGCCAGCGGGATGCGGCGGAGTTTGTTAAGAATGCGAAAGATAATCCGTCGTTGGATGTCGATGAAGCTGTCAAGCTGTTGCGTGCCGCCGGAAAGTACCGACTTGGAGCCGAACTGGCTTCGATGTACGACCGGAATCTGTTGACTTTCTCAATATTGGTCGAGGATTTGAAGGATTTCGATGAAGCTGTTGCTCGATTGGAGAAGGTTTCCGGGAAGCATCTGTTCGAGGTGTTGGACGCGTATGGATTGACGTTGCTGGAGCACAAGGAGAAGGAGGTCATTGAGCATGTTTCGAATGCTGTCAAGTCGGATGATGTGGACATGACTGTGTTGATCAAGTTGTTGAACAACTACCCACAGTATCTCCAGGCTTTGTACAATGTGGCTCATGAAGTTTGTTTTGAATGTTTTCAGTTTTTGGTTTTTAAGTGAAAGTTGTCTTTCAGAATGTCAAGGCCAACTTGCAATTCCGGAACTCCGTCCTTGAAAACTCCCTCGAAAGATTCAAATTCGACAAAGACTTTAAACCCGACCAATTCCGCGAATTCATCCTCAGCCTCGTCGACAATGACAACTACAACACTGCCCTCAGACTAGGAAGACTTCACAATTACTCGCCTCTGGTCATTGCCATCCTCCAACAATCCAACAATCAACGCGCTTTGGCCGATTATCTCATCCGCGAAGGTGGTGTTGACGATATTCTCGAAATCTGTGATGAGAAAATGTAAGCTCTTTGCACCCATTCACGCTTATCATGCTGAACTTATGCGTGGTACTTTTAGGATCCGTGAAATGTGGATAGAATTGATTAACTTTGTTTCCAAAAGCAAGGACATTGACGAGAATTATGTTATCAGCCTCCTTCGCAAGTGAGTTATCACCTTTTTATGGGGTCCTACAAACGGCTAGACTGTTCGAGTCCAACTTAACTATGTTCCAGGCTTACCGCAACAAAATACGTTCACCCCCTCATGGTAACAAAGATCCTTGCGCAGAATCAGGACTTGACCCTTGGCAGTGTCAAGGAGTATCTGCAGAATTGGCTGGCCGAACAGACGGACGAAATCAAGCGGAACACGGAGAAGATTGAGGAAAAGGTCAGACAGGCCGCCGAAGCCGAAAAGGAAATACAACACTATGATGAGGAGTAAGATGATGCATATGGTTTCCTTGTTCATATCTAACACCTATCAGTATTTACAGCATTCAAATCTTCCAAGCATCCAAATGTGTCGTCTGTTTGGGCGAATTAGGCGTACCGGCGATTCATTTTGCGTGTAAACACTCCTTCCATGTTCATTGCTACGAATCCTACAGTGATCAGCAAGACCAATGTGCTTTCTGCGCGAATGCGAATGCCAGCGGCGGTGGTGGTGATCAGACGTCAATGATGCAACAGTCCGAAAACGCGTCCATCACCATTGATGATCTCAAAACACAGGTAGGTGTGGATGGAAGTCCCCCAAATGGCAATGGGAAAGTATGGGCTGATTTTTTTTACCTTTCTGTTCTTTTTTAGATTGAATCGTGTGGAAATACCATGGCTGTCATTGCTGATTTTATTGCACGTGGAGCCTTTGATGATAAGTCGTCGTCACGGAAACCGTCCAAAAGTGAACCTGTCCGACGACCCAAGACGGAAACCAAGCTACATACAGAACCGCATTCGTCGACAAACCCGTTCGAGAGTGACATCCAGGAGCCTGAACCGGAGAAGCCGAAAGCGAAATCGAAACCAGAACCGGTATCGACAAATCCATTTGAAAGTACTAATCCTTTCGAAGATGATTGACTGGGGTGATAAGATAACATTGTCAAATTGAAAAATTAACTTTAAACTCTAACTTAATTTATAACCATGTAGATTTTGTGAATTAATATTTATAAAGAATACTGTGCATGTAAACCAATTTCAAGTGACCAATATTTGCAGTTACAAAGAAGCTTCCTTCAATTTGGCGCGAAGTTCGGGGCTGATGGTGAGGGTCTTGGGCTGTTCCCACGGGAAGTCGTCATGTCCGAAGTGGCCATTTTCAGCGGTCTTTTGGTAAATTGATTGACGAAGGTTGAGGTTCCTAAACAATGGATTGATTGTACTTGTGCACCTTTGAATCTTGTGATAATTAGACTTACTTCATGAGCATGCCTGGTCGAAGATCAAAGTTGTCGTTGACAACAGTCAAGAGATCTTGTTCACTCAACGGGCTAGTGCCGAAGTGAGATACCATGATGGACAGCGGCTTGGCGACACCGATGGCGTAAGAGACCTGGACGAGGCAACGTCTGCAGAGACCAGCCTTGATGAGGGATTTAGCGACCCAGCGAGCAGCATAGGCACCGGAGCGATCGACCTTGGTGGGATCCTTGCCGGAGAAGGCACCACCACCGTGGGCACCCCAACCGCCGTAGGTGTCGACGATGATCTTGCGACCGGTGAGACCGGCATCACCCATGGGGCCACCGACGATGAAACTGCCGCAGGGGTTCAAGTGGAGGACGGTGTCCTTGTAGAGGTGGGCCGGGATGACGGCTTCGATAACGTGGGTTCGGAGCTGTTCACGGAGCTGTTCGAGGGTGATTTCGGGCGAATGCTGGGTCGAGATGACGACAGTGTGGACACGCTGGGGCACGCAGGCGCCGTTTTCGTAGGAGTATTCGATTGTGACTTGGGTCTTGGAATCAGGGCGAACCCACTTGAGGGTGCCGTTGCGACGGAGTTCGTGGAGCTTAGCGTTGAGCTTGTGTGAGAGGACGAGGGTCAGGGGCATGGCTTCTTCAGTTTCGTCGGTGCCGTAGCCGAACATGATACCCTGAATCAATGAATGTTAACTTTGCTTCACTATTATCAAGTGTTAATGTCATACCTGATCACCAGCTCCAACATCCTCATCCGACTTGTTAACGTGGACACCAGCGGCGATTTCAGGCGACTGCTGTTCGAGGGCAACAAGGACATTGCAGGTCTTGTAATCGAAACCCTTGGAGCTGTCATCGTAACCGATCTTCTTGACGACCTCACGGACGAGAGCCTGATAGTCGATCTGGGCTTTGGAAGTGATCTCACCGCAAAGCATGACCATACCGGTCTTGGTTACTGTCTCACAGGCAACCTTGGCATTGGGGTCCACAGCCAAATGGGCATCCAAGACGGCATCAGAGATCTGAAAAAGTGCAAGTTTTGTTTAATTATGGTTTGTTACTGTTTTGTGTGCACTGCACTTTCTTTATGCTTTATCGGTGAACTCAATAAAAAGGAAAGGAAAAATGTGCGATAATCTGACTCCCTGTCGTCATGCTGACGGTTCCTTATCAAAAAGAGTCATTAATCACGTCTAGATTGACGCGGGAACTAATTGAAGAGACAATGTAAAACGGGAAAAACTTTGACCCACGTAAAATTGGAGTTCTTTTTACGGATGTTAACCCAAAAAAGTTGTTTTATAAAGTTAAGCTATTTGGATTTTGAGTGCCGAAGTTGTTAGCTAGCTAGTAATTAGCATAAACTTTCAAAAAGTTGTTATTGTTAGAACCCCAAAACCATACCTGATCGCACATCTTGTCGGGATGACCCTCGGAAACGGATTCCGAGGTGAAGAGGAATGTATCGTTAACACTATGTGCCATGATGAACCGATTAACCAACCAATTGACGACTAGGTGCAACCTTGCCAATGACGAAGCTGTAGTTCGATTTGCAGGAACCGTCTGTCTTATAAAGGTCGACCCACTTCAGATTGCGACGGACATGGGTTATGAGGGCGTGTGTCTAAAGCCCAACCAACATGGAAATTCCTTGGTCGTTTGTCTCTACGACGGACATACGCTCGATGGTGTTATCAATCGAGCATTAATGACGGGAAGCACGCGCAGTTGAACATACTAACAGGTACTTCTTGAATAGGGAATTTACCCATCTTAAACGCACACTCTTGATTTCCATCGCGTTGATGCGTGATTTGATCGTTTTTGCATCATAGCGAGATTTGCGGGGGTATCCCGATTAGCGACACAATGCCTGTTTTAAAATCTTGATTTGTCGGTAGAATCACTCCTACATCGGATTAAGGATAATCCTATCTATGTCAGTTACTATTATTGATAAACATTATCTAGTGTTTCCTGTTGTTTATCGACGATAACCAGTCAAAAGGTCAGTATTGGTAATGCGTGGTAACTAGCTTTTTAAGCTTAAAATCAAAAAAATCAAACACTTCCGGCAAATGCATTGCGCGGGGGTGCGTGAAAACACACTGCGATAACGTGGAAAAACCGGAACAGAACCAAAAACAATGCAGTTTTTATTTTATCTCCTATAATTTGCAATGACAGTTTTTTAAAAGTTTTGTTGCAGGAAAACTAATAGCTAAATTCTATCAGATTTGAATAGTTGCATGTGGTCCAAAGTTATTGATATAATAACTTTTGAAAGTGATGGGTAATGTGTGAAAGTGAAAAAGTCGCTGGTTATTTCATCATTAGTATTTTTACTTTCGTTCTATTATGTGTCCGGTAAAAATAACGTTTTCTTTGGTTTATCTGAAGTTCGAACAGTCACACGTCGTTGTTTGTCGGAGACTTCCTGGCACTTTTCCAAATCTGAAGGAGACGAAAAGTCGTTCACGCTGTTGCGACGATCGGTCTGAACCGACCGACGGATTCGATGTCATAGTCCAGATATCGCGAATGATCGTCTAATTTGATTTATCGTTTTGCACCCCAATGCGGTTATTCTGATGATGCAGATGGTTATGATGTCGAAAATGATGTGATGTAAAGCATTGTTTCACATGCTTTAGCGGTCAAACTTGTATTTTCTGTCGATAAAATAGCTGATTAATGATAATTAGGCTACAACGAGAACGGCGCCAATGGAAATAGAAATGACAAGTTCGATCTGCAGGCGTTTTTGGTTTTATTATCACATCCATAATGATATTCCTCAACTTTTTTTTTGCAGTCTAGGAATTGTGGACTTTTAGGTCATCGATGACGTTTGCTTGTCAAAATCATCTCGTCTGGTGAACCCCGGTATATCTGGTTTTATTTTTTAATAGTCTTAACTGTTTGAATAAATCTTGAAACAACTTATGTTTCTTTATGCCAAGGGTGGACGACAGGCCGGGCCGGCTGGGCCGACGAAATTACCGAGCGGGCGGCCGACGGGCCGGCCGGGCCGTCAAAAAGTCGGCCCACGTCCACCCTTGGTTTATGCATTTAAATGTAGAACTTAAAATACAGAATCAGTTTTCGCACGGGGCGGTATTTCGATGCGAAAACTGTTGTTTATTATAAACTACTAATCGAGCATCGTTAATGAAATAAAGGAAATATGGCATAATGTAATAGTCTGTTGAAGCAAAAAAACACATATCGATTAAAATAAAATGTTTGAATCTGGCATTTTGATCGTATCAACGAGTTCATAATTTGTCTGGATTAAAACGTGGTCCTGTGGCGCAATGGATAACGCGTCTGCCTACGGAGCAGAAGATTGTAGGTTCGAATCCTGCCAGGATCGAAACTTTTTGTATTTGTTTTTACTTATTTGGTGTTTAAACGGTAACAATTCATTACTTAAGCTGTATTTTTTTTAACTTTGTTTGTCAAAATCTTTAATTAACTTAATCATTAATGAACTGTGTTGTCTAATTTTCGTTAAACAACACCAAGAAGTCAAAAAACGTTCTTTCGATAGTAGCATTAAATAAAGTTCGAATGTGATGTTTGAAAGAAATAAATGGTAGGCCGAATGTTGCCAGCGGAACCTCAATTGCCGCTGGCAGGAGGTTCTGTTCGAAATTGAGTTCGGTTGCGTGAGCGGTGTATCCAGAGAGCTGCGCGCAGCTGGTGCAGTCCTAGAACGAAAAAACGACCTCACCGAGCGGGGCGTGTTCGCGGTTTTCCTCGCGGTGCTTTTGCTTTCCGTCTTTGTCATCGTCGTCCTCGTTCGAAACGTGGTTTTTTGTCTTGATTCCGGCGTCATATCATTCTCATCAGCTTTCAACATGACTGGAAGCACCCTTCTGTATGTTTGCCACCGAACGATGTGTATTAAACCGTTAATCATGTTTACACTGCCGGTTTGGCGGTTTTGTTCGTTTAAATATTTGCCAGGCGGTTTGTATTAGTCGTCTGTGCCTCTGGGGAACATAATCTTCCTCAGGCTGGTAAAAAACCGGGCCAACGGCCATTGTGTACGTGTTTTTGAGCGTCTTTATTGCCTTCCATCATCCCCAGTCATCCGTCTATCGCTGTATTCCGCGGTCCTTCATTTGCCGGCATTGTCTTAGGACTTTTCGTGTTTCAGTCAGTCATGTCGACCCTGGATGAGAAGTTCCTCGATGGCCCGACTGTTGGCTATTGCAGCGATTCCGATGAAGAAGCCCCGAGCGCTTCCGTTCCCGCCGAAAACGACTACCCCGGCAGTCGTCCGCAATCCGCTCAAACAGGCCCCAAAGGAGTCCTGAACGACTACAAGCGCCATGGCGAGGAACTTCGTCAAAAGAAATTGGAACGTGATGCTTGGGTGAGTTCAATTTTGCTGATTACTTCCGTCCATTGGCGAAATATATATATAAATTTCAGCTGCGAAAGGAAGCCCAGCGAATGACCGTCAAGCCGAATCGTAAAACCGACAGCAAAGACAACGATGACGACGAGTCCGATGATGAAAGTGCTTTGGATAAGATTCGCCGCCAACGGATGAACATGATGCGCGATATGCGCCGCGGGCGCATCATGGAGGTCCCGGACAAGCATGACTTTGTTCGCATCGTCGACAGCAGTGTTCCCGATGAAGTCGTCTTCATGCACATCTACCGAGACGGTCTCGAAGGCTGTCAATTCCTGAATGAGGCTCTTCTGGTGCTGGCGGGCCGTATCGAGAAGGCCAAGTTCTACAAAGTTAAGGCGACTTTGCTAGAAACGTCAAAATCTTTCGTAAGTCAAACTTTATATATATTTCTCCTCAATTTGGCTTACCTATATCCCATTCCAGGAAGAAAACGCGCTGCCGACGCTCCAGGTGTACGTTAATGGCGATCTCACGGGCAATTTTGTCCGCATTACTGACGACCTCCAAGAGGACTTTGGCTGCGATGACCTTATCCAATTTTTGGGCCGTCACGAAATTGCCTTGTCCTTCGCTAATACTGATAACCGCCTCGACTGACTTGTTCTATACTATGTGCTCCTTTAAATGAATGTACTATGATGTTTTGTGTATAAAGCTGTGAGCCTATAAGTCGGGGACGGTGCATTGGCCAGTGTCTGGGGGTACTAATCTGTTGTACGACGGATATTCGCTACTTCTGTTCACACAATAACATGACGGGCTTGTTGGAAGGACGGATATGCTTCCAGGAGATGGCGTTGTTGGATACGGCGCGTTGCCCCGATAATCCGATGGGCTTCGTCGTGACCATCTTGGATTCGTTACATTCATCCCCGGGGCACGTCCTTTTCGTCTATCCGACACGTCAACAGAAGCTGGAACGGTCGGGATCGATAGAGGATATCATTGATGCGATTAATATCAATAAGAAGGTCGAGCCTTTGCAAAGGTGGACGGATGAGACTAGATTTGGGTTGGTTTTTTGCCTTTTTAAAAAGTTTTTGTTCACATAATTGCTTACAGTATCACTCTCGAACACTTCCCTCTACTCCTCGAACCCCGCGATCCCAGCCAAACCGACCTCAACGTCAAAGTCGACGCAACTCGTCTGATCGGCCACTGGTTCAAAGTCGACGACAGTGCCCCCGGCGCGAACGACTCCTTCGTTATCAGCATTGCCTTCATAATCTCCGGCAACTGCACGAGCCATGCCGTCGAAGCCTACACTTCCCTGTCGCAAAAGGTTAACGGCGCCCTCAAGTCCCTACAGAAGGCCGTCAATTTCGTGCGTCTGCAAGTAGCTGTAGTCATGAAAGAGCATGATAGGGTCGAAGACCTTCTGTCCCGCGAGGAGGAGGATATTCCATACATTCCATCGTATACCATCTTCGACAAGTGCCTCCGTTAGTCACGTGTCTTTTTTGATTGGGGGTAATTTACGTTTTTACAGATGATTCCGAGATGCTTCAAAGTTTAAAAAACATCTATGAAAATATTTTGTCTTTTGGCGGGAGCACTTTTTACTTCGATCGCCGGGTCCAGCTCAATATCTCGGTGGTTTCGAAGGGGTTGCTGTATTGTACTTTGGTGCCGAAGACGGTGTAGGTTTTGGCTTTTTGAATGTTTTTTGGAAGTAAGTATCGGCTTTCAGGACAGCCATGCGAGAACTCGTCGATGCCATCCAACCATTTCACACCTTGCTTTTTGTCGATGATCAGCGGCCGGCAGTCGAGCCCAATCCGATGATGGTTTCGTTTTTGTCGCATTACAGCCCTGAACGGAGGTTTGTCATTTTACATCATAGTACTGTATATTATTTTCGAATTGCTTTCAGTTTCGAAGAAATCCGCCTCCTGATGAACTGCTCAGTGAACCAGATCCTCCTCTTCGTCCGAAACCTTGTCAACAGTATGCGCGCCGTGATCATCTTCCCCATCTGCCTCTCGAACACTTACGCCATCGGACCAGAATCAAACATGTCTCTCAAAGAGCTCGCTGACTTCTACGATGAGCTGTTTCCCGAAAAGCGGAACATTCTGAGGTCCCAATCCGAGAAGGAATCTTCCAAACTCCACTTCCTCACCGAAGTGTTGTCTTTTATCACCCCGACCACCACCCTCGAGGACTACTTTATCAACACGGCGAGACTTCTGCCCCGAGCCGCAAACACGGAGACAATCATCTTCCTACTGAAAACGGGACTCATCGTGCAGACTCACATGCACTTCCTTCTGATTGAACCAAGTCCCAAATGGCACAAGGGCAAAGATTGTTCCTTCGAGGTGTCAAAACGCATTCTCACTTTGATTTCAAAGTGCACTGCGCTGTCTGATAAGTTCAAGTCACATGTACATAAGATTTGCAGTAACTGCCTCAAGAATAAGGTCCCTGAAACAGAGCTCTTTGTAGCACTTGGTGATTTCATATGGTATGTTTGCTTTTTTTATGGATCTTCTGTCAATGCCAATGTCCATTTCAGCCTTATACCCCTCTTCCAAAAAAGCGAGTACCTCGAAAAGATTATCTACGACACACGGATACCACGACAAAGCCTTGATCGTGTTTTGCTGTATTTTAAGCCTGTCTTGTCTACTTTTGAAGTCCCAGCTAAAATGTGAAGAATAAACTAATCACTTTTTGATTCTCACTTTTGTTGAATGACTTTGGTTAAGCATCCTGATTTACTTACCAGCAATAGCAAATCCAAAACTAACCTTTCCATTGCTTCTCAGGCCAATATGGAGCGTGCCATTCAGAACAAGCGGGAACAGGTTCGCGAAATCGGGCAGAGTTACGGTGCTTTGTACGATGAAACGGAAGAGTACATGCGCGTAGCTGACATCTGCAAAGCTTATTTGGTATGTTTGCTTCTTTCTTCTTTTTTTGTTTTTTTTTTGATTATTCCAGATGGTTTGATTGATTTCAGAAGGACAAGAAGAGCCGCGTCATGGTCAACATCGCCGATGGCGTTTTCACTCGTGCTTCCGTCGCCTCCGATGCCCACGTCTGCGTCCGTCTCATCGATGATCTCTTCGCTGAAATGCCGATGGAGCAGGCTATTGCTTACTGCCTCAAGCGCATTGTTTTGCTGGAGGAGCGGATGAAACACTACCGTCGCGAGTCCCAGATCCTGCAGTTCCAACTCAACAAGCTGATGCTTGGTGCCGCGAAGATGGCCCGGCGCAAGCGGAACAGTTGATCCATTTTAAGTCCTGACTTTACCGTCCCTTGTCTCTCTAGGCATGCATTGTCTGTGTGCTCATTGTTGTGTCCCACCGGTAGATGCCCTCATCATCATTGCGCTGTTTCCCGTTGACATTTTATGCTTTTCTTTTGCTAATTATGATCATACACGAATCGTTACATTGTTGGTTACCTCATAAGTTGTTCCACTGACTAAATAAAGTACGAAACCACTTACTTTGTAAAAAAAATCAGTACTATTCCGTGTTGTTCAATCACGTTAATACCTGCGTTCCTTTTTGTCATTCTCTCTTTTTATTACCGTACTTGTTTTTCAGAATGGCCAAGCCCCGAACCAAGAAGGTGCGTTTCAACCCCAACTTGAAGAGCAGCTCGTTCATCCTCCGTGCCCTCCGGGAAAAGAACATCAAGTACAAGAAGATGCGCAAGCGCGCCGTGAAGAAGCTTGCCGCCGCCACGGAACTGCTCATCTATGAACTGCTGATGTCCGTCTCCACGGAATGCCGGGCCGATGGCATCACCAAGTGCAAGGCCAAGCACCTTGACCAGGCCCTCCCTCATGTTTTGTTCAACCGCTAATTTGTTTATTGATTTTTGGTTTTTTGTTGTTTTTGTACATTTCTACAGTTTGCTAATGCGTGTAATAGCTAACAATGAATTCGTACTTATAAATAAGGGTTGTCGTTATAACTTTTATCACTTGATTTACTTTGATAAAGGGGTTTGAAACCCTGCTTACCTGTATTCTTGCGGTGTAACAGTTGTATTTTCATTATCATTTCAGAAAATGTCTGACAAGTCGCACCCCGATTCCGATCTTTGCACCGCTGGAACTTCGTCAATGACTTCAAATCCATCCTCATCTCTGAAGCGGTCCAATAACGAAGCGCCTGACCATCCTGAATGGATGTTTTCGAAACGTCCGGCCCCCGAGTTCGACCTTCAGTTAGGTTTGCGCAATCTAATCTTCTATTTCTGCTTTGTTCACTGTGGCCTTTCAGAACATTTGCCAGCTCCTGAAGGTAGAAGCACTAACTCGAGGTCCATCCCCAAAGCCGCCGATGTCATGCCGCAGCCACAACAAGCCATGTCAGAGCTGGCTCCGCTTGATCTGCGTCTTGACGCTGATTTCCGCCTGACAGAGTTTGAGGCGGTAAGTTGTATTTTTATTCATTGATATTTCATGAATTCACCTCCAAAGTTTGCAGAGCACCCCCTACATTCCTCCAAATTCCCACTTGAAAGAAGACGATGTCGGCCTGATGATATTTATGAATAAATATCACAGAGCTCTTGATTCTAAAGCTGAATCTAGAACTGTAAGTTTAATTTTCGAGTTTTTACACTCATTTAATGTAACATTTACAGGCGGGTACCGATTCCGACGGCGACAACGACTACCTCTACCCTTCGCCGTCCAAGAAACAGTAATGTTGTTTGTTTGTTGTTTTTTGTTGTTGTAATGTTCGACATTGATACAATTTGGAAACATTCATTTTTATTCACAAAACAACAAATTACAAAAATAAAAGACGGTAGGCGCTGTGCTTTCATCAAAAGTTTTCTATACGTTGCTGACTGGAAACGGGGAAAACTCAGTTCCGTCGTCGTAGAATTGGCGAAGGGTAAAGTCCTTGTGTTTCTGAAAGTTGGTATGAAAAACTCGAATACTCAAAAGCATTAAAGTAGACTTACCGGGTTACCCGTCTGTCATGTTATCCTTGATGTCGTGGACATCAAGGACGGATGAAATCGATTGACCAGTCGGGTGGTCGATCTCGTTTTCAATGTTGTTCGCGCCATATCCGACAACAACAATCGGATATGACGCCAAACCGTTGTCCACACACCAAGACAGCAAAAAACGTCGAAATACCGACCGCGTCACATACGTTGATCTACATAATTGGGTTACACTGAAGGTTTATCGCTTCAACGTCGGTCTTTTATACCCCCAAAGTTATGCTAATTTATCTTTGCCCGCTTTTTGGACACGTTTTTCACCGTTTCACAACCGAATGTTGCACGGAAGTGTATTAAATGCACGGTTTCATTCATCCACCAGCATTACAGTATGCCATAATTTGTAAAAAAAACGCACCACTGTTTTTTCAAACTCTACAATATTATTTTAATAAAAAGATCGAACCGAGTTTACCCGTATCCCTGGCGAAATACGCCAAACCGTTTGATAAAAAAAACAGCGATCTTGTTGATTTCCAACGGTCACTCACCAAAGGCAGACAGTCATTGTTGCCCGTGGCCGTATCACAGTGTTTGTACATGTCCGTGCCTGGGGACGACGATGTTGTCGTTGTCCCAGGCTGCGTTCGGTAAGTACTATTTACCATCTTTCCTTCCAATTTAATATATAAAATTGCAGCACATTGATCCTCTGCGGTTTCCCCAATGTCGGTAAATCTTCACTTATGAACACGCTGACCCGCGCCGATGTCGAGGTCCAGCCCTACGCTTTCACCACCAAGTCGCTCTACGTCGGTCATTTCGATTACCGTTACTTGCGTTGGCAGATTATTGATACTCCCGGTATCCTGGATCAGCCTCTCGAGCAGCGTAACACGATTGAAATGCAGGCCGTCACAGCATTGGCTCATTTGAAGGCCACCGTTCTCTTCATGATGGACATCAGCGAGCAATGCGACCACACACTTGAGGAGCAGTATGCCCTTTTCGACAGTATCCGCCCTCTGTTCGCCAACAAGCCCGTCATGGTCGGTTTGAACAAGGTCGATATCAAAAAAATTGTTGCACGAAAGTGTATTAAATGCACGGTTTCATTCATCCACCAGCATTACAGTATGCCATAATTTGTAAAAAAAACGCACCACTGTTTTTTCAACCTCTACAATATTATTTTAATAAAAAAATCTAACTGAGTTCACCCGTATCCCTGGCGAAATGCACCAAACCGTTTGATAAAAAAAACAGCGATCTCGTTGATTTCCAGGTTTCCAGTTCTTTGAAAAGTCGTTTATCCGTGATCCGAGGGAGCCGTCGAAGAAGTTTTATGGCTTTAAAGTAAGTTGCTTTGAATCGTATTTTAAGGAATTACAATTAACATTTTGCAGGATTTGTCGATCAAAAAGTGGCGCGCAAGCCCGAGCAAGCCATTCACCATCGTCGGAGGGTTGTTTTTCGTATTTTTATCATGCCACAAAATGGTAAACACGTACTACTCGATGACTACAGTGTTTTCAGCGTTATAACATACGATGGTCTTACGCTTCGTATTGCTTCAAACAAAAACGGATCTGCGAATTCCCGAACTTGCAGCAAAAAAAAATTGTTGTTTCAAAATGCTAATTAAGTGCCGATCATATCAGCAACCTCAAACCTCGTGGTCCTGTGGCGCAATGGATAACGCGTCTGCCTACGGAGCAGAAGATTGTAGGTTCGAATCCTGCCAGGATCGAAATTGTTTTCTTCTTTTTGTTTCAGTTTTTGTTTTCTTATACGTACACTATCTTTATTCTTGCTATTTTGAGCTTCATTTGTTGTTACAGATATTTCAATGTTTTTTAATTGATATTTTTTTATTCGGATATTATTTCATCAACTAAATAGTAAATACTGAGTTCAATGACGGATGTATAAAACGACATCCAAAATAGTTTAATAATTCATTCGCATACTACAAACTAGTGGTAGAAGGAGACTTCTGGAAGAGAAAAATTGCAGCAAAAACCATGTAAATTGCATCACGCGACAATTTTGGTCCATCCGGGCCATTCGATTCTTCCGTACTAAAAAGTCAACGATTAAAAAGATCAACGTGTAAGGAAGCACAAACCTGAATATCGTTGATTGTGTCGTAAAGTCGCTGCATCACATCAATCTTGGAGTCCATCGTGGGAATCAAAATCTCTTCGTACTGCTTGGTGGTGGTATTTTTGTAAAGGATGCGTCCGACGGGCGAAACAATGCATGCAGTACCAGCACCGAAGACTTGATGTACCTGAAAAACAACAGCGGTAAGTAATTGACACGTGTGAACAAACAGCCTGTGGGAAAACTGATGAAATCGTTTTTCTCACAGCGGCATCGAGGCAGAAAGTCAAGATAGATCAACAAATCAAGATAGATCAAACCGGGTAAAAAACGTACTCTCTTTTCTTTAGTGGCACGTTTGATTTCATCCATGGTGGGGTAACGTTCGGTGATTTTGAATTCATTCCAGGATTTGGCGATCTGAATGAGAGAGTCTCGTGTGACACCGGGAAGGATCAATCCATCTGACAATGGCGGGGTGACTAGTTCGAGCTCTGAAAATAGGCATTGCTTTGTTGTTTTGGTTTCTATTATGATGCTCTTCCCAAGAAACCAACTGATCACTTATCAAAAAAACCTAAGTTTTGTCACGTTTGTTCAGGTTAAAGACGAACAACCAACCACATTGTCGGTTGTCAAAAATACTGGTCGCAAAAAATTTGAAGAGCAAAGAGCAGTGATGCAACAAGGGAAAAAGATCAGACTATTTGGGTAAAGCCGTTTTTATTATTAGGTAAACAAAAGTACTTACCGTTCTGTTCATTAGTCCAGAAAACGAAGATGTTCATTGTGCCGACTTCTGTGAGTTTCTCGTCTTTGTCGTACAGCCAGAGGGCCTGTTGGCAACCGAGCGATGTGGCGACCTTACCGATCAGAATGGTGGGTGCGTAGTTGCTGAAAAAAGGTGAGTTAGCTGATGCCCAATGATTACCGTGATCACTTACCAGCCCATCTTGAAGCTACCGACTCCACCAGGGAATGCACGGACATATTCAGGATCAGCGAGAAGCGAGATCGGCTTGAAACCTGTGGGGTAGTAAGCGCCAGCGGGGCCTGTGAGCACGAAAAGTTTTGCTTGCGACGGATCACCAACGCCGAGAGTGGGCTGAAAATGTTTACAGTAGAAAACAAAAAACAAAAACCGCTTGGGAAAGACATACATCAGTGCTTATCATTGTTGGTCGCAGATAGAGCGACGCCGTGTTGGAGTACGGTACCCATTCCTTGTCGAGTTTGACTAAATCAGCGATGATGTCGGTGAGTTCGTTGGCGTCAAAGTCCTGAAAAGCAATCAGTTAATGGCATCAGATTTAGTGTCGTCAGTGAGGCGTTTGAAACAACAAATGCAGTTCCCAGAGGAAATTAGGAAATTGCAAAATGGCACGACACGGGTAATTAGAAAACACATTTGAATGCAAAAAGACACTAACCGGAAGTGAAGAACGAGCAGCAGTACGACGCATGCGGGCCATGTTTTGGTCGGGACGGAAAAGCCGAATCTTGTTGTCGACGCCACGGTATGCTTTCATGCCTTCGAAGAGTTCAATTGCGTAGTGTAAAACCTGAAAAACAGTAATTAGTGAAAATTAAAGGGATTTAGAGGGTTCTGAAACGCACTTTAGCTCCAGGATGAATGTGGAAGTCATGTAAGGGCGATATTATAGGACGTGTCCATCCTTTGGCGGCGTCCCAGTTGACCTCGAACATATGGTCGGAGAAGGTGTGACCGAATTTGAGGCCATCAAGGGAGTCTGGCTTGGGTTTCATCTGGGATGGGCTAGCCGCATGGATCTCGAGATCGCGATGCTGAAACGAGATTTTTATTATCTAAATACAATCCTAAATTAATGAACTTACATAGAAAGGTTCTGTTTTGTCAGGTAGTACATTAGGTGTCGCGGCTGCAGTTGAAGCGCGGCGAACGACGACTTGGAATAGTTTACTGACATGGTGCCGGGAGAGCATTTTGGATTGCTTTGGGATTGAGAATAAAGTGAACTGCAAAAGCTTTCGTTCCTTTTTGTATCTTCGCGATCTCGCAAGATGTTCCGATAGAATCACGTACACGCGATGGGAGGGGCTGGGCAGAATGCAATGGGCCATATGGTGAGACATTCTTTCTTAAAATCAGTCCGAGCGTGCAATGATTATAACACCCTATCGCCGTCATTGTGGGACAAAATCAAACTTATCACCACATGTCAAAGGTCATGAAATGAAATTCGAGCCCCAAAAAAAGGAGTTTGAGTTGATTGCATTCACTGAGAATAGACACCGTGCACTACTTTCATGCGGCGCTAATACTGATGCTTTTGAACGCCTATTCAGTCTCCTATCCCTTAATTTAGCTCCGCCTCCTAGCCGCTCGAGGAGCGAAGGGAAACGGGTGCGAAGCACGTAAGAACAAAGGCGCGCTTGATCAACTTTAGCGCCACGTGTTTCCAACTTTTCGTGGATTAAAAAACAAAGTTAGGCTGAAGCCTTCGAACAAACTCAAGACGCCGCCCCACGCATGACTACCGTATTCTGTGGGACAAAACACGTTGGGGCCAGTGGGTACATAATGACTAAGGACCATTTGACAAACTTGCGTCTCTGTTTGTGACGCAACGGAACCGCACGCGACGATCATAGCAGATGTTCAAGTGGAGCAGTTTTTCTTTTAAAAAGTGCAGACAGCGGTTGATTGTTGATCAGAGTGTTGATTACGATCTTTTCCAAAGGCAATATTATGACAATATTGCGTGAAAAACTAACATCATTTTGGCGCAAACATGATGCAAGATAGTATTGGTTCGGAATGACCGAAGGAAAACAGAAGCACATATCCATCGGGAGATAAGATGTGCAAATCGGACGATTAATGAATGTTCACAGCAAAGTAACTGCGCAGAATGTGCTAGAAAGCGGGAAGTATCTTTGATAATGACACCAACTGCGGTTTTTTCAATGTCGCTCACACAGCAAGCATGTTTCAGAGGTTGCGCGCTCGTTTTTACCGCCAAAAATGTGCGCACGTCTGAGCTTTGTAATAAGGAAGAATGTGTTATTTTCAGAAGTACTTCGAGGACAAAAATATCTTCGCACTTATTTGTGAGACTAAAATAGGTCACCCACGTGGGTGTTGCTGACGATATGAATAATCAACGCGACCACCGTGGTCCGTGATTTCGTCACATGATGGTCAACGTAATTGAAATGGTCTGATCGCTTAGTACGTCGGAAGGAAAAAGTTTGCGTGCGTGCAATAAGCAAAATAAAAAACAAACTTTGAGAACGTGGTGAACTTCCTTACATGATGTCGACGACAACACCTCACTTGTCAGACGGAATGAATGAATTTGCGATGGCACTCGAGGCTATCACTTTGCTTTGAACGCGCTAACGAACGCGGGGGCGCTTGCTGGACAGCGGACGAAGGGTCAATAAGCTGTGACTGGTTCGCGGTGGCTTTGATAAGACGAATGGAATGGACTGCCGCCGGCGGGGTCTCAGGACGCACGCGCGCGCAGTCGAAGGCGAAGTCGGAAGGAAGAATGATGCAACTGTATTAGTGCATCGCAAAGTGACCCCGAGCTTGATCTATTCAGCTGGAAACGCTATTTCCACCCCTCTGGCCACCGGTTGCGTTGGGCCCATTACGTGAAACAACTGGCGCAGTTGAGTAGGAATGTTTCAAGCTGCGCTGCAGCCGAAACGTCTCACGGCTACAACGGTCGCCGACGACGACAGCACTCGAAAAACCGACGTCAACGTAGCACCGATCACAGATCAGAAATGACGCGTCGCGGTGATATCTTTTTATTGTCTCGGTCGACTGAGAACGGAAGCGTGCGGCTGCGACACAGGTTTCTTTTAACCCGCTCTACTCTAGCAGCAGCTTTTTTTCATTTGATACAAGCGAATTTGTCTAGGTAGACGTGTATCAGACGAGTGGTTTGTTTCAAGGGGGGCCATTTCTCCTGAGGCGATGATCTTTTGCGGTTAGGTTAGGTTGAATCTGCAAAAAGTGAACACAAGACACAAAACACAGAAGTCGCACTTCCTGGAAAGCTGCATCCGCCAAGCCAAGGCACGAACTTCCCACTTGACGACTGAGTTTCTTCTTGTCACGAGCCAACAGTTTTAACCTTTCGCCCGCCATCGCTTGCGTCACACTGATGGGCTGAGCCGAGACGATGCGCCTACTTACCCGTTCCCGCTTAATAGACCGTAGGCGGTGAACAGATGGACGGCTAAAAGTCATTTCACGTGCGAAGGAGTTTTCAAAAGTCGCATCACAGAATGATGCCACACCGTTCAGCCAATTGCACCATCATTGTATCACTTTTATTACCACCATTAAGAACCAAAATTCGTCATAAGTATATCAACCATCAAATATTTATTGCACATATACATTTGTTTCACTTTTACGACTTTTTAATACCATGATCGCGGTGGCGCCGCGGGACTTGGCGCATTCAACGCACTATTACCTGTGTCAATCGTAGAATTTGTTCCGTTGAGGCTTCCCGTTACCAAAGTTGCTAGAGCCGACCCAGTCTGAAAACAGTTTTTATGTTCAGTCATTTTTCATTGCGATGGGCTGATGCAATTTGCTACCTGAACTCGACATTCACAGAAAGATCCGGCTTGAAGAGTTACGACCTGTGGTATACCCGTGTCATTTCGGACAACGTATGCTGAGCGATGGGCCACGGAACAGGACGCGTATCCTGTAAAGTTATTTTGAAATTTCATCATTTGACGGAAATTGTAATCTAATCATGTCACGAAAACTACAAGAAGGCACATTTCCAAACGTAAAAAGTGCTGATAAAAACAGGGAAACGTGTGGGGTTTCCTAACTTTGATCAGTTCTGTCACAAACTAAAAAACGGTAGACCGTAGAAATCAGGTGATACACAACTTTTTTGCGGCCACGGTACAAAAGAATAACTTTGCATGGAATATGAAGCGGAAAAAAGCTTATCAGTTTTGCAACCAAACTTCATAGTTATGAATGTTATCGACCAAGGATCACTACATCGTCATCTAACTTACCGGAGAGGCAAGAGTTATCAGTGTCGTCACAGATAAGCTCATTGAGATAGCGAGGGTAATAGTTGACTGGGAGTTCCCGCCAAATCCAGCAACGTGTACATAGGGTCATTAGGCCGCTGCCATCCGTGGCAATGCCTTTTCGGTCGCAGGATAACACGTATCTGGTGCCAACGACGGAAGCGTTGATTGTCGGAACACCGGGATTAGCTTGACGACGTCGACGGTGATGATGCTTCTTTTCTTTTTCTTCTTTTTTGTGGCGTTCTTCCTCATCGGATGAGGAATCGTCGTCATCTGAGCTGTCATCACTGGAATCATCGTCTTCGAAACTGTATTGAGTACAGTTTTGAGTGGCATTTGCTAATAGAGCGGCATCGAATGTAGTTGGTAGAAGGCCAACTTTGGCTAACTTTTGTTTTAACTTTGTTTGACATGCTTGGCACTCTTCAGTCAAACAGTTTGGCTGAAATCGAAATTGTAAAAGTAAACATTTGGAGTTGTCAAATCAGCTGATTACATCCTGAATTTTCTGATCAGCCCGTCCAACATCTCCATCATCAAGAGTTAGATCAGTAAACGTATTAATAGCATCGTCGAGTGTCGCTGCTTGATATTTCGAATCGAACGGCAGACATTCAGTTGATCCAGGAATAGGGATACAAGAGCACTAAAATCCAAATCAATAACATCAAATCCAAAAAACTGTACCAAGTATGACGCAAGTTACCTGTGTGTTTGCTGACTGAGACAAAACACTGCTCAAAGATGAAACCAACGGTAGCCAAGATGCAAAAATAAGAAATATGAAAGTCGGAAAGCGTTGCATGGCCGGCTCGATAGTTAACCTGTCGAAGCAAGAACACACGTAACAAACAGGCTTCAGTTAATAGTGAAAACTGTCAATGGAAAAAACTCAAAAAATGAGGTAGCGCATGTTTCGCGGGGTTCATTGTATATTGAACGAAAAAATGATGTCTCGTCAATCCTGCTGTGGTGTCGCACGCCTGCTGATCGGTGAACACTGTCATCCGCTTGAAATTTGGCCACACTGAATGACAACAGTTACAAGCTGATGTTTGTGAGCCAAGTTAAACAGTTTGACGGAGGAGGGCGGCTTTGAAGGCAATGTTGACATTTGGCTCGTATTGTAATCTTAAACAACTACAAAAATAATTTCAGGTCAAAAATTTTGAAATTGATCAAGAGTCCAAGTTGAGTTCAACTGTTTTAACTTTTGCTGAAAAGTGTGACGCACAACTTGTGTTGTTTTTAATAAGCGTTATGATCAAATCGTATTTGTTTATTTTTTGCGTTGCATGAAGTTTTTGTTTGAAATTAAAGATAGCAGATATAACTTTTTGTCATAAGTGGCAAAGTACTTTTTCCATAACTTTACAAGCGTTGATTTAGCTGAAGTGCAAATGGTATTTTTGAATTCATCGCAAAGTAATAGGACAGGTACACACATAAAGAAAAATGCTTGAAGTTGTAAAAATGCACAATTAAACACTCAGAGATTTATAATTGAACTATACTTTTTAAATGTATAAGTGGCATTAGGTGGCATCGAAAATTGTAAATTATACAGGTTTTGCCTCGAACGTTGATTTGGGAATCTAAATTAAATTAAGACATCAAAATGAGAGCATCCGAGGAGCCTAACTTCATAACGTCAGTTTCAATAATTGGAACCGTTTTAATGTAATCCTATTGCCTAGAAAGTGAACAATTTTGCTGCTGTCGATGCAGCTTCGCAGCCTGTCGTGATTTGAGGTGCCGGTTCTTTATGAAACATAGGTATGTCGATGTCACATTCATAATGTCATTGTAAGTTTATGTTTTGCATTACATGCAACTGTTTTAGAGGAATTCATTGATTTTGGATATTTCATTTTTTGTCATAAATGTGCTAGGTAATTATTTTCTTACGAAATCGGGGGTAAGGGATTAACAGTATTAGTAACAGTATTTTACAACTCTAAAATTAAAGTGCAGGGACACACGCAGTGTTCGAAAATGTATGATATTCATAATGAGTCCCCTTGGGACGACAAAAAAGACGTGTGGAAGTTAATTATTAAAGTAAGTTTGCAGTGTCGAAACAAAAAAGTATTTTATATAGTAAGTAAAAAAACTTGGTTCAATGTTGTAACATCTCGATAGTCCCTTGATATTTCATCTCCTACAGTTGTGAATTCCTTCACTTTTTATTCGAAAACATCATTTCTACTCTCCCTGTGGTCATTTTTTTGCTTTTATCTCCACAAAAAACATCGCTAACTGGTTTTGAGTTTTTCATGTTCCAATCGGCTATATCCATACGTTTTTACTTACCGCACATCTTTTTTTTGTTGTTTTTGTGTCAGTTCAAGGTTTGAGGTCAGCACGTTTTCTCCTCCCTGGTCTCCTTTTTCACTGTTTAGCGGCGCTGCCCTCAAGGCGTTATTGCAAAAACATTCCTCGGTATCATGCAGTGCCTGGTTCGAGTTAAGGCCGCCTTGTTGCATGTTTTCTTTAACGGAGAATAACCTTTGGTAGCATTGGCAAATTTGATTAAGGCTACAAGTTTCTTCGTCCCTCATTTCATTCAATCTGTTCATGAACATTTATGTCCTGACATCAGGAGCGGATGGCTGCTATTTTTATGGATGCAAATCACTTTTGAATTCAATTCACATACTGAAAAGTGACCAGTGAAAGTTGACATGGTATAAAAAAAACATGGACAAACAGACATGCCCCACTGTTTTTCCAGCCCGGTTATTGTAGGGCGAAAGTAACGTAGCCCCGTGGAATACCAATGGGAACAAGGGCTGAACTTGTCCTCGTGGTGTGGTCGTGCCAAGCACGGATATGCTAAGTCTGTTTATCCCTTTGATACCCACTCACTAAAGCCGTCACTGAAATACAATTGCAAAAAAGGGTATAATATGGCAGCAATATGTTCGGTGCAGACTGTTGTTTTGTTGTGTCAAAGAAAACAAACTGGGATGAAGGCGAAGTCACTGACCACGGTCAAAAAACCTGCTGGTCATCCAGAAGCGCGAGAAAAAATCCATGATTATGACCAGGGTACAGTCCTTGGGTTTGGGTTTTGTCTTTTTTCAATCTCTATGATCAAATTTGAAGGTACTTTAAGCCTTTGTAGTTGTACTTTTTTAAATTCTAATTCGACCAATGACCAAGTATATTTTTCCTACAACTTGAAACTTTTAAAGTTCTTCTCACAAAAATTTTAGTAAAGACATGATAATTTCCAGACATTTTCTCATTTCAAAGATACAATGCGTAAAAGTAAATAATAATCTTTGGATCCTCGCGTCATTTCTGTTGAGTTTTTGTTTTTTCCGTGTCATTTCGGAATTAATTTACTGGTCAGGTGTTACTCGAGCTCGAGTATCCCTCTGCCTCACCCCTCCCCTTCGCTTTTGACCACTGCCAATAAAATATCACTTACTATATAAAATTAAAATTAACGATCCGAAGGGTCACTCTGATGGGCAATACTATTATGTGTGCCAACGAGTAGTGAATCACATGAAAATAATGCCTTAGGCACCGTCCAAATCAGGGAAGTACCGCCTGGCACACGCTTTTTTGAATCGTCCAGTCGGCAGACCACAAGCAGCGCTATTTTTTCTACTCGTTGTGCTTGCCTGCGGCCATGTTATCGCTGTTCCCCTCCTCGTTTGTTCGGATGCTTCTTTTTTGCTTGTTCAAAGTGTGGGATTCATGGCTCCCGTCCGAAAAAAAGCGGGGACCACGCCGTGCCGGCCACTGGTCACCTGCAAAGCAAAAATGCTGGAGGCAATGTTTTTTTTTGCTTACTTGCTGTGGTCTGCGTCAGACCAAAGGGCATTGTGCCTTGAGGCAACAATCGGACGCGCTCGCACTTTGTACGCGCAGGCACGAAAGGGCAGTTGGACCAAAAAATCAGGCCTGAACGGAGGAACAGGCACGCTCCGCCCTGATGGAAGCTGTTTGAACAATGCAAAGTTGGGGGAAAATGTTGCAATTGTTTTTGTTGACCATTGAAATGGGTTGAAATTTTGAAAAGCGAGGGAAACCGGAGGGTATCGGCCGGCCAAGACAGGCGTGGCTTGACCTCACAGGGACACTACTATCGCATCGGACATCAGCTCACGTTGTTGGTGGGGTGGACAGAGGGCACCCCAGATTCAAATGTCCAGCCATGTGTCCTTTTGTCACAAGCTATGAGTGATGGGGACAAAGCGCTCCTGCCTGGTACGACAAATGCCGAAAGAAACTGTCGGCGTTTCCTTTTCATTATATCACATCTTCGACGACCGGCTCTACCGTGACGACCGCTTCCGAGCCATCGCTACAGTGTCTGTCGTAACTTCTTGTAGTTAGTAGCATAATGTTCTTTGGATATTAAAGGCTTAACGATAATATTGTCTCATTTTGATGTTTCTGCATCACCATGGCCTTTCACACCAAATGGATGCCCCTTTTTAACGTAATTAACTCTGACAGATCTCAGTTTATTCGAGAGCAATTTAAATACTCACTTTTTGATGCTCTCTAGCGGCCGGAAAAGACAACCAGGATCTCAAAATAAATGTCCCATTTCCTTTCTGACTCGGGGCGTAGCTTTCGCTTTTCGACAACCTTTATTTGTTAACTTGACGTGCAAAAAAGCCGATCCGATGGTCGACAAAACGAGGAAAATTTCCGAACGATATGACCCGAGGCTATTCTATTGTTGATCTTAGGGAGAAAGGCTATTTTGGGATGTCTAATACTTTCAAATTCGGATGTCTTTATTTACATAGCTCATAGGTTTCTTTCCGTTGACGCGGATTGAACTACTTTCTACGTAAAAGTCCTTCACCTTCCCGAATCGAGTTGACCCCACGACAAAAATTTTAGTTAACGAATTAAGTTTTTTGGTGTGGTCTTTGCCATGTTTATATCGAGCTTCGAGGCGTCATGCCTGCCTTGTCTTTTGATTAAATTGTCGCATTGGCCTTTTAAAAAGCTATCAGTCGCCCATGCCTCTATTGTTTTTATTCGGTCACTTTGCTTTTTTTCGAACCCACCGGCTGTTTTTGTAGACCAGTTTGGGCATGGCACGGCCAGGCAGTTGATGGACATGCACCAGTTTCGGACCGCCTTTATCTGCAGCGAAATAGCTACGTAACACCGCCTGGGGGGCACAAAAAAAGTGCAGCTGTTTCGGTTGTTGTCTTTCTGTGCTGAGGGGGGTCCGGACTTCAACTGACCGCTTTCAGCAATGTTTGTCCGCGTCTCTTGGTGCGTCCTTTTGCGGTGTGCCATGCAGTGCCCTTTGGCTAGAAAAATGGCTGGCACGAAGCGAAAATGAGTCCGAGCCTCGTGGGCCTCGAAACAGATTCCCCCTCTCTTCTTCACTTTTTTTCTTCTTCGGCATGGAAACAAACATGAGGAGGAGTTTAAACGCTGACCATTCGAAAAGAAAGACCTAATGTAAAGCTTGACAGGCGGTGCCAAAAAAAGTTGAAGAAGCTCGACGAGGTCAGTTCATGAAACCCATCTGGGGAGGCCTACCATTTAGTTGTCCTTTTAGCACTACCAAAAATGAAACCCTCTGACCTTGAAGATGCAATGCACTTCTGCCAGTAACGGTAATCTGCCACTTGATGAGTAATAATGTCCAGAAGTCACCCTCCTGCCTGCTTCTGTATATGCATGTATTTTTTGCGCGCATCAATCAACAAGAAACAGACGCGAAAGCGCGCGTATGCAACCAAATAATAGCAAACGACGGAGCATGCACCGACTGGTACCGACCACGCTGAGGCGGCCTTCGGGCGAAGTGCGGCTGATGGTTTTTTGCTGCTTTCGCTATACCTTTTGACGTTTTTATGTCCGTTGGGTGATTTAAACCATCCGTGAGAATTGCATGTTATGGTAGTCGGTGCCATCTCCCTCCTTTCGATCGTTTTTTAATCAACACAGCAGTGAAAAATAGTTTCCCTTGCCACACACGGGAGTCTTGTATAGTATCCAACAACAAAGCTCATTAGAATGCATTATCTTGTCTGATCCGTGAAAGGCAACAGCACGGAAGGACAAATGAAAGCAAAAAGTATCTCAGTATTAAGTAAATACAAACCACTGCGAGCTGATTCGGTTAAGCTCCGCCTTATTTTCAAGGAATTCGAAAGGGGTAGTCGGGAGGATGTCGTAGTCTTCGGCCAAGCATTGCAAAACAGTTGTTGTCAAACCCAAAATATCACGATGTAGCCAGAACCCGATCATCACAACCCAAAACTAATCGGTTCAAGAGGGGTGGGCCCCGACGATCTCACACTGGAGGGTTAACGAAATTTCGCAGCAAGTTGCAACAAAATGCACATGCACAACGCGAACAAAAAATAGCGCCATGCGCACGGCCGTGCCAGCCCGTCCTTTTTTCCCGAGTCATGTAATTTCTATCATTTGACCTTTGAAAGAGAAAATCTTTTCCCCTGTCTTTTCATTGCCCTAAACATGCTTATGCGTGAATTTTGGTCACAGTATCGTTGTCCAGGACGACAAGTCCCTCCTAAATGCCCTGTGGTCACTCTTGTTTTGACTTGTTTTCCCTTTCATTTCAGTGTTCGCGCGTTCCTTTGCCTACAGTATTCCTTTTTAATGCAAAATTTAAATTTAAACCTGCAATATTCCTTATTTTCAGTCAGACCCAACTTGAGTTGCCTACATTTTTTGCCCTATTCACCTAATGTCATAATTTGAAGTCGCAAATTTTACTATAAATTGCAAGGTTAGTTTGTTTGTTTTATTAAGTTAAATTTTATTTTAATTTGTTATATACAATTATCCCCATATTTTTACGTCATTTTTTTGTGGGATTTGCCGGAAGAAAGACTCTCGAGAATTTTTTGTTTGTGTTTTAAGATGGGCTCGAAGGTTTACCGTGACATTTTGTCTTTTGCTGCGTTTTTTTAATATGCACTTTTGGACAGTTTTTCGCTTTGTCAACGCTAGTTCTAGCTTACGCCTTGCGTCAACTTTCCGGGGTCGCCCGACAGTTGCAAAAAACCAAGCGAAAACCTAACAGTTGCGCAGAAAAAATGTTTTTTTTTCACAAATAGTGAAAATAAACATAGCCGTAAAAATGCGAATACCTATAGAAGAGGTTCCGTCCGCGCCAGGCACGGCCCGGTGCAGACCAGCCAGAGCTTTCAGGATCGAGAGGTACAGGAGAAGTGCGTGTGTTGACCTAACAGTTAGACCCACTGACAAAAAGTAAAAAGAAGTAAAGCATAAAAAAGGCCTAAAAGTAAAAGAAAAGTACTAAACAAAAGCAGCTTCAGTCTATTTCCTGGGTAAACTTGTTTTTGGTAACACCTGAAGTTTCAATTTGACGAGAGGTGGCAAGGTTCTTTCCTAATTTGTTTTGGAAGTAAATTATTCGCATGCTTTGTAGGCGGTGTTCTTGAGAATCTTGACCAATAAGTTGTTTATGCGCGTGTCCATTCCGTTTTTTGCTTCCTTGCCATTTCGCACGCGCTCACTTTCCACAGTTTTTCTTTACGCCGGCACAACCACTAACGGATGTAAAAACAATGACCCCCTGAAGGTGACGTCAGCCCGCCCCGCCGTGGCCGCTGGTCACTTGGAGTCCACACGCATGTTTTTTGAGCGTGCTGTAGCCATGTCGGCACTGACCGGCACCGCTAACATGAATGACCGCCAGGCAGCCAGCTCGCAGAACTTTTTTCACTCTCTTTTCGGAAATGGCGCTAAGCGTTTGTTGAATTTCCCTGGCGACAACCAGCTGCTTGCCCACTGGCAGCGGAGTGGACAGTGGTCATCCCTACGCAGGCCTCCAACGGAAGCCGAGAACGCACTGACCGACAAACGCCTCGGGACACGTTTTTTTCGTCCTCTGAGCGATCTGTGGTCGCTTCTGCAGGAAGTTCCTAGCGACCGAACACACGTACACATGCATGTGTCCACCATCGGCTTGCCTGCAGGACATCAGGGGACTGGTGGAACGGGGGAGCGGTCAGCCGACTGGCACGAGTGGACACTGCATACGCAGACGGCTTTGCTTCTTCACAAAAACACCTTCCGGCCAGTTTTTGGTGCTAGGAGCTGCCAAGCGACCCCCTTAGACTAGACGACAACCAAGACGCATGCATCCCAAGACATCCAAAAGTGAAAATAAATTTCGAAAACATAAAAAGGGAAATTACACATTGGTGCAAAAAGCAGTTATAATCAGACTGGAAAAAACATGGGTTTGCGTGACAGGTAGCCATTGGTCAAAGGGATTATCTATACTTATACTCACTAGGCTGGAGGTCAGTGAAATTATATTCCGGGTAAACAGATTTCTCTTTTTTAAACTTTCGATTTCTACCTACACAGTTTGACATTTATTTTTTGTTATTTTACTTTACTTTACTTTACTTAACGTCACAACACCTAGGTGCCATGTCATTGTCATTACACAACATTTTTGACTCGCGTTTTTATTAAACAAAAAACATGCGCGCATGCTAGTCGGAAGCCATCGCAACAATAGCCCTTGCGTAATGTTTGCCTTATATTGTGACCGCTTATTTACACAACACCTCTTTAATTAAGTGTACTCTGAAAACAATATTCCAGGCAAGATGGTCCAAACAGAAGAAGTTTCATTGTCGTCCTCATTGTCTGTCAAACTAGTGGAAAAAGACCTATCCGCGTCTCCAATTAATATGGTAAGTTTGTTTAACTTCTTTAATTATGATTAAATTTAAAATTTAGCTGACGGTAGACTCGGATTCAACAAGTGGATGCGCATCCAGTCGATCCAGTGTCACTCAAGAATCATATTCGCCCCTCTCGGCAGCTGACAGTGATCTTAGTCATGAGGAGGCTACCTCTTCGGGTATTTCGTCAATCTCCGTCCATTCTGGCTCTTCGATCACCGCGGCATCATGTGATGAAGGCGTCTATGATGAATTAATTGATATTGAAACTGTGAAACTAGACGAGGATGACGATGAGGAGGAAAAAATAGCAGTCCAACTGGCGGAAGAGGAAGTGCAGAAGCAACTCGAAGCCAATGGTCCAAGGCGTCCGAGTCAAGTTAACGCTTCCGGTATTTCGATCGAGCGACGACACGTCTGTGATGTCTGTGGAAAAGGCTTCCCGTATCTGTCTATACTCGAATCTCACAAGCGATGCCACACTGGTGAAAAGCCGTTTGCATGTCACTTTTGTGATAAGCGATTCGCTCAGAAGGCTACCCTCCAAGTTCATGAACGAACTCACACCGGTGAGCGACCTTACAAATGCAAATATTGCGAGAAAACATTTGCGCAATACGGTACTAAAACAGTACACGAGCGGTCCGCACATTTGGGCATCCGGAACTACAAATGCCCAAAATGTAACAAGTGTTTGTCATCACCATCTGCACTGTACACCCACAAGAAGACCCATGGCGAGAAAGTTTTCAAGTGCCATTCGTGTCCGAAGACCTTTACGCTGAAGAACTACCTAAAACTTCACGTGAAACAAGTCCACGAACAAACTGAGCGGAAGCACGTGTGCAGATTTTGTGGTAAGAGCTTCGCTTATGCTGGAAGTTTGCAAGTTCATGTTCGTACCCATACCGGCGAAAGGCCATATGTATGCAAGTACTGTCCGAAGGCATTTGCGAGTCAAGGAAATCTGCAAAGTCACGAGCGGACACATACTGGAGAACGGCCTTATACGTGTAATCATTGTGGACGGTCATTTATACAGGTAAATTGAAACGTGGAAAAATCAACAAAACTAAAAATAAGTTTTTTTAGAAGTCCCAATTGACAGCTCACGAAGCCACGCACAACTTTACCGGTAATACGCATAATTCATCAGATGAAAGTGAACAATCAGTCAAAGTCGCAACACCAACCAACACGCGCAAGGCTAATGATTACGTTTGCAAATTCTGCGGGAAACGTTACGCGTACGCTTCATCTCTGTACGTTCATACCAGACTGCATACTGGCGAAAGGCCTTTCAGGTATGTAAAACGGTTGTAATCTTAATCAATATAGCTAATTGTGGCTGTTTACAGGTGCCAGTTCTGTGACAAGACTTTTACGAACCAGGGCAACATGCAAGTTCATCAGCGTGTGCACACTGGTGAAAAGCCGTATAAGTGTGAGGCGTGTAACAAGTGCTATGCTCAGAAAGTTGGTTTGAAAATCCATCAAGAACAATGCCAATCTTATGCTCATATGCGTCGTGATTCTATCATGACAAATGCGACTACGGATAGTGCGTACAGTGAGCCGGATGGGTACCCGCAGAAGTTTGAGGAAGAATCTGACTTTGAAATGCATCGAGCAAGTTTTGATGAAGGCATTAATACTGTAATTGGTCAGCAACTTCCGACGCCGACTGCTGTTTATCAAAGTATTCAAAATCACCCAATGCAACAACCTTTATCCATTTTGAATAAGCCTCCGGTGGGGTCTGCTTTTAGCATTCCTGTATCTGGTCAACGGAACTCTATCGCTGAACTTTTCGGCCAACCTGGCGTGTCTTTCGTCGATAATCAGTCGCTACCGATGCCAAACCCCCAACTCCAAACAACAGTGACCTATGCCAATCAATCGCCACTATTTTCAAACGGCTTCCACAAGTCTGCATTCACCCTCGTTCCTCCCCAAGTTGAAGAGATCCCCCCTCCACCACCAACCAACTCGATGGTCAAGAACTTCCTAGAGCTGCTACAAGCCCAACAACACCAACAACAACAACAGCAGCAACAACAACAGCAACAATACGCCCTTGCCCAGCTCCACAGTTCCCTGGGACCTCAGCTTCTCCAAAGTCTTGTCAACAGTATCAACCAACCACCCCCACCCACGCCAATGTCAGTGCAAGCTCCCGTTTCGAATCTCAGTTCACTGTCATCTCTTCTGAGCCAAGGTCTCCTACCTCAACAGCTTTCATCACCCCAACCCCAGCAGCACTCCCTAAGTACCATTGCAAATGCTTTGGCCGTTTTATCGTCGTTTAACCCTTCTACGGTTGGTAAACCAGTTGATCTCAATGCCACTCCCACTCCTCCAGTGCAAACGCAACACGCGTACGCATGAAAGGTTCTCTAATTATAATTTAAATCTCCACGTTTATGTTACCTGATATTATTATTCAATCCTACATTAGTCAATCCATTCGTATACGCAAACTAAGTCTCATTATGGCACCCCGCCATTCACATGTACCTGTTTGATCCGTACCGGATCACATTGTATGTACTTATTTATATGTCCACTAGTCTCACCAACCCACAAACTTACTCATCTTACTCTTACGTTTATGGTAAATAAAATACTATTCAACATTATATTGTATTTGTATTGTAATACGTACTTTATGATGTCCGCAAACAGCCGTCTTTCTCGCCATTGAAAATGTTATCTCATCTTATTATCAATCACACTGACAAATTTACTATTATTGTGTATGTCCTTAAATGCCAAAATCCGTTTTAAACCACACCGGTTAAAGTAAACATTATTTTATGATTGACATTTTCATGGTGTTTTCACGCCGGTGCATTAAAACTATTTCTTTACAGTGTAATAAACTTGTGTAATCAAAGGCAAATTGTGTTGACGAGGAAGTGGGTTTCAGTTTGCAGACAAGTTGCAAATAAGGTCAGTTGATATCATACAAACATAAAATTAGGCGGAAGGGGGGTAAAGCTTTGTCGTGCCGCCGATTACAGTAGATACAATGAATGTAGTCGGCAATTTGTTAGATAAAGGAAAACATAGTGCTTAATCACATGGTTTATACAGATAATGGGAGTCCTCGGAGGTCGCCGCAAACGCAGATAGCTTTGAAGTCACTGTACAATTACGAACTTGCAATCGCTATGGCGGTTGTATCAATGGTTTTGGTATCTTAAAATAATCTTTGTCTACAATAGTTGCCTTTTGTCGTATTGGAACACTGTTATGTTTTGCTAATATTTTCTTATATGATCTTTTGACATTAACTTTCGAACTGTGGCGTTGAAAAAAACAATGCTGGAATTTGGCTCAACTTTTTTTTCAAAACAAGAAGTTCAATCATAAACTATCCAGTTTCCCAAATCCCCAGTCAACGATGGCACCGATTTCATCTCCCACCAATTAAAAACTGATCCTAACAGTCATAACTGAGTCAGTGTAGTTGTCTATGCGCAGACTTGTTTAATTCCGGATAGCAAAGCCGGCTTCTGTGCGAATTTTGAATGAAAGGTGTTCAGTTCAGGTCGTTAAGATCGTATAGATGACAGCCAGATGTTAATTGCAACAAAAAGTCGGACATTGCTTGCGCAGACAACCCCGCAGCTCGCGAATTCATTTTCTTTTTGATATCGGACATCCTGAGGTCGCGGTGCGCTAGACTCCCAGCCTCGTTTCAGCATATCTTATTTTGTTAATCATCATGAATATTGAATTTTTGCGCATAATTCGATTTGTATCCCTGTTTCTACAGTTTTTGGCGATAGGGTTTTATCGCCACCTCCCAAAAACAGACCACCCTACATAATTCGGTTTGGGTTTATCAGGGTTTTTTTCTTCTAACGTCGGTCAAATCTCGGTGGTGTCATTGAAGGGTTAATTTTCTGCTTGCGCTAAATGCCTGACAGGGACAAAAGTGTCTTTGACCCAATTTGCGCATTTTTGTGTAAGACTGTTAGGAAAACAGGCGTTTGATTGTGACGACGATTAAAAAGAGCCTTGAATTCGAGAATTCACGATATGGATGCCCAAAAAGGGCTCTCCTGTCGTAAAACTTGTCATTCCTTTGAAACAATCGACAGAGGTAAGACCGGTAAAACCTATTCTGCTGTCCAGTTTAGTTGGCCGTTCATTGTCGAACATGCTTTATCCACTTGTTTTTAATCAACGCCGATACTCAATCAGCTGAACTTAATTAATTCAACCAGTTCTTGTTTTTGATGGGTACTTGTATTCGGATTAATTCGGTAATATGGCAGTGCGCGTACTGGATTTCAATGCCAAATCAAGCAGAGAATGCCGCCCCAAGCGGTTTCGAAGTCGTCGATGCAAAAAGATAGCTAAACCCTTATAGATAGCGCCCTTTTTGCGCAAATTAGGTCTCACGTGCAATCCGGAACGCCGCGCCCCACTCAGTTGTCAGAGTTATTCTTCGTATCCCGCTACTGTCGAGAGCGCTACCTCGGATTCACTTTCATTTATAATTTCGGTGTAAATCCATGCGGAGGCTGCAGAAAAACAGGGGCGTTCACCTAATTTATTGTTATCGCTTATCAAAACAAACAATGTCGAGTATTGCGCGGCGCGGGTTGTAAATTGGTTTACTTTCGTGGCGTCTTACAATAGTAGCGTTTCAGTTTCACAGTTTCATTACCAAATGAAGCTGAGAGTAGCGTTTTTAACGGCGCTATGCCTGGGTGTTTGCTTCGCCGCGCCGTCTAGGATAGTAAGACAGGTCCAATCGCCAGGTATGTCAATTTCTTGATTTATAAAAATTTTTCAATGATGTTTTTTGTAGTTTCTGCACCTTTAAATCCTCAACAGTTTGCTGTGCCTCCTCCTAGACAATTTGCGCCACAGGCGACTCAGTTCGTGCAAGCTAATCCACCTCAAGTCCAAGGTAATTTATCAAAATTCTTATTAGAAACCAATTATTTGAACTTCTAGCCGCACCTCAACAGCCACCTCAGCAACAATTCATTCCCAACGGTCAATTCCTCCCCGTTGTCAACCCCGCTGCCCCTGTTCCAGCCCAAGCTGCCCCCGAAGCAGCCCCTCAGGCTCCGCAACCCATCCCGGTACCTGCCGAAAACGAAGCCCCCGATGCTGCCCGACCTCCTCAGTCGCCGCTCCCGCAACAACGCCCTGCAGTTAACATTGAGGGTAAGTTTAAAGAAATATTGATAATAATCAATCAACGTAATTAAATGTGATCTTTAAGAAAATACCCCTGCTCCCGCTGTTGAAACTCATGCCCCTCCGACGCCCCGAATCGTGCCTCCTCCGGTTGACAAGAATGTTGATCTCGATGGGGATGGAGCTTTGAGCCTTGCCGAAGTCCAGTATGCTGCTTTTGTGCATCATGGATTATCTTCAAGCGTCGTCGAAAACATGTTCAACCAGGTGGATAAGAACAAGGATGGGTATTTGACATCCATTGAATTCAATGAGATCCGTCCTTTGGTTTTGGCTAAAGCTGAAAATGCGGCTTTGCGATACATGAATGTAAGCATTGAAAAGAAAAGCAACAATTAAAAGTTAAACAAGGTTATTTCAGTCCGTCGATAACGACCACAATGGCCTCCTCAGCCTCCCTGAAGCTCAGGCTTACATTCTCAAGGAGTACGCCATCAGCAACCGCGATGTCGAACGCATCTGGCGCCTGGTTGTCCCTAGCAGCAGTGACGAGATGGACGCAGTTCTCTTCAGCAAGCTTCGCCGCCGTGTCCGTGGCATGAGCATCCGCCTGGCCCGTCAGATCATGAAGAACGCCGATGTCAACCAGGACGGCCATATCGACCTTCGTGAAGCCCAAATGATCGCCTTCGAACAGGAAGGTATCGGCGCCGGTGACGTCATTGAAATGCTTGCCAGTGTTGACGACAACAATGACGGAGAGTTGAACGCTCCTGAATTCGCTGACTTCCAGCGCATCGTCCGTGCTCGCGCTATCGAAACATCCAAGAAGGCCCTTAAGGTTGTCGATACCGACGGCAGTGGCACTTTGACCATGGATGAAGCCAAACGTATCGCTTTCGATCATTACGGTTTTGATGAACGCACACTTGAGCCTTTCTTCGCCCAGGCCGACGAAAACGAGAACAACAACCTTGATGCCGTCGAGTTTGCCGGTTTCAGAACTGTTATCCGTAGCCGCGCCGTTAAGAATGCCCAAGCTTTGTTGCCCGAAGTTGACACTGATGGTGACGGATTCGTCAGCAACCTTGAAGCTGAAGAGAAGGCCCGTCGCGAAGATGACATGGACCCCAAGGAGACCTTCAACCTTTTCAATGTTGCCGATCAAGACAAGAACAGCGTTCTTGACAAGGTTGAACTTGCTGATTTTGTCCGTCTTGTCCGTCTTAGCGCCATTAAGTATGCCAGTGATCACCTCCGAGTAAGTCAACGCTGTCCGTCCATCACGATGATTCATTCATTCCACTTTTTTAGGAGTTTGACACGAACCGTGACAAGAAAGTCACTGTCGATGAACTTCAAACACTTATTGAAGAAAAGTACAACCTTGATCCCGCAATCACCCGCGACTTCTTTGACAAAGTTGACGTCGACTTCTCAGGTGACCTCAATCCCGGAGAGATCGTCGATTTCAGGTTTGTATTTTTGCATTCTTCGATCAAAAAGACAGCTTGGTCAAATGGGTTGTTGTTTTTCAGACATGAAGTCCGAAAGTATGTCGCCGAACGCGATGCACGATTGGAAGTTGAAGCCCAGCACCGACGCGAGATGGCTGAGATTGAAGCGAAACTTCGTCAAGAAGCTGAATCGAAGAACAAGGCGTTGAACTCGGATCAGGAAACTGAGCAGATTGAAGAGAAGGAAGATATTGAGGTAGCTGAAGATACTGAGGTTGAAGAGCAGGCCGAGGAAGAGGAGGACGAGGAAGAAGAAGTGACAACCACGACTACTACCACAACGACCGCTGCGCCGAAGAAGAAGCGTCCTTCTCGCAAGCAGAAGACGACAGTGACTACCACGACCACTACTACCACTGAAGCCCCTGCTGCTGAGGAAGAAGAAGTTGTAGAAGAAACGACTGAAGCCGAACCTGAAGTGACAGAAGAAGCTGAGCCCGAAGTTGCTGCTGCTTCATCGGAAGCTGCTGAAGCTGTGCCGGAAAAGAAGGTTGAAAATGCTCAGTTTGACGCTCCTCAAGAGACCACAGACGCTGTTATTGAGGATTCCAAGGTTGTTGTAACTACTGCCGCTCCTACCACTGCTGAAGCTGTCGAAGAAACGACAACTGACGGATCTATCAAGAAGAAGAAGAAGATCAAGAAGCTCCGTCTGAAGACAACCACTGTCGCTGTTGAAGAAACTACTGCCACCACTACCGAAGCCACCACGGAAGCCCCTACCACTACCACCACCACTGAGGCCCCTACTACCACCGTTGAGGTCACCACTGAAGCCCCTACCACAACCCCTGTTAAAGAGACCACTGTCACTGAAGCCACCGAAGTAACCGAAGAAGTCACTGAAGCTGCCTCCACCACCGAAGAAGCGACAACCGCTGCCACCACTGCCGCCCCCGCTGTCGAAGAAAAGGCCGTCGAAGCCGTCGATCAAGCCACTGATGCCTCTTCCGAAGAGGTGATTACCACCCCCAAGCCCAAGAAGCGTCGTCTTCGCAAGAAGCCTACTACTACCACGACAACTGTTGCTCCTGAAGGTAATCACATAAAACTAATTGGACCAATCTAAATTAATTATTTCAGAAGAATACGAAGTCGAAGACGAAGAAGAAGAAGAAGAAGCCACAACCCTGCCAGCGCCCGTACAGAAGAAGAAGAAACTCTTATAAAACATATCCGTGGTCAACAAATGCCTTTTTTGTTTGTTGTCGCTATGGAACTTGCCGCAACAATCATACTGATTTAAGTTATTAAAAATTGGGTTTAAATGTTTGAAATTGTGTACATAAAAAGTACGTTGGTATGACCTCTGCGATAACAATCAGCAAAAGAATGCAGAACAGCTAGACGTGGCTTGATACCGTCAACAGTCATTAATTATAGGGTCGCGTAAAACAGTCTATTAAAGTCGCATAAGGTCCAAAGAATACTTTATGGCCTTTGCGCAATGTGTCTGTGCATTGATTTTCTCGCAATGATTTGTGACCGCTATGGCCACTGATACATCACCTCACATGGAGTACGTGATAACCTTGATTTATTTGTCCTCTTTTTTATACGTATAAGTTAATCTCTTGCCTTATCAATATGGTTCAATGCGGTACTCAACCTCGGTAAAACCGTATCCTTTGACATCATTCGCCCAGAATTCGCACATGTTTTCTTCCACATAGCACGCTTCATCCAAGCCCATCTTGAATCTGACCAAATCGCGAACTTCGACGCGGACATCATAAGTCTTAGACCCAGCACGGAAGCTGTAGTTGAATTTCTTCGGGAACTTTTTGTTTTCCCCGAAATTAGCGAGTTTAATGTCAATAAAGTCCACAGGGATCTTTTCCAAGCTTCTGGAATGTGTCTAATTTAAGTATCTTAAACCCATTATTTTAAATGCTCTTACGGGGTAACCACGTAGCCGAATTGTAATTGGGAGAAAACCGTCTCGGGCATCGAAACCAATGTGGTACTTATGCAAGTTCCATCTTCTAGGTGATACGTAATAATGATGTATCTAAAAGATCATTTCAACGACCAGCAACTTTGCTAAAAGTACACACCTCCGAATTTGACTCCAATTTCTATAGGACGTAATGGTATGGTCTCGCATGCTCATCATCTCAACTTTTTCGGGTGTTTGAAATTCGCCGATTCCATAGATACCACTGAGTTTTCCGAAGTGTTCGTAATGGGTTTGATGGGTCGCTTTGAGGGTTTCAAAAAGTTGTTTCGACCACGGCTCCAAAGCGAGGGATCGGGCAATGATTTCGGGAGAGATTTCGGTGTCAAAGTCGAAGTATTCTCCTTTAAAAAAGTTATTATGCTTGCATACAGTATACTTTTACTCACCATGGTTAGTCCATTCAAGCTCAAAATGAGACGGAATGGGTTTTATGGCAGGATCTTGCGTGGTTGATGGGCCTGTTTTTGTAATATCCGGCTGGCTTGCTTGTGCCGGAACCAAATTGCCTTCGAATGAGATTTGCCATTTTCGCATGGGCTCAATGCATTTTACACGGAAACCAGATTCAGTAAGGTACTCGCTGTCGGATGGGATAGCCTAATGTAAAACAAAAGAATTGAAAGATGTATGCGAATGCGAAACGGTTATGGACGTTTTGCAATGCGGCACGTCCAAGTGAGATAAAGATAGACTTACTTTCACATTACTTGTATGAGGCAATTCTTCGTTAACAAAGGTACCGAGACCGGGCACCTTCAGGGTAAAAAAGAGATTGATTACATCGTTAGGGCGCTGTGCCATTCCAAGTGTGAGCCACCATCCGTTTGCATTGCTGGCATTGAAGAATACGCAATCACCTGCTCGGGGCTTGTCTGTAAAGGTTGTGGTTATACTTGTGTAAACTTTGCAATTTTTACCACTTGGTAGCTTTGTTTTTCTTTCCATTTCCTCGATGTCGCGTTTGTTGCCACCAAACTCGCCGGTAACTAATTCTCCATCGCTTTTCTAAATTCAAAATTGCTTCAAACATAATTTCACGATTCAATGATACCTCAACTGCCCGACTGGCCAAAGCCTTCTTCTGTCTCCGAGCGATCACAAACTTCATCAACGCAAACTTGATCGGATAGAAAGGCGTAGGCCTCGAATACACTCCAGCCGTTTTTCCAGGATCATATCGCAATAATAACCATAAAACAAAGCCAATAAAAGTAGTAAAAAAGATAAACCAAAACATAGTTAACTATGTTTATTAACCGAACCGCTCTCCAAAATAAGTTAACAGTCCTGGTGGCCACCGATAAGCAGCACTGAATGTTCTATACGCTTGTTCCGCTCCATCTTTGTCCTCGTTTTTTCCGGTTATCAGTAACCTAAGAAACTGCTATTTGCTCTTTGTATGACACGTTAATCAATTCCCAACCAAAACGGTGACCATTTTTTGTGGCCCAATCTTTCGTCAGACTAAGGGAACATGCTCATTTTTGTCAAAGTAGCTTCTGTGTTTTTTAGCGTTGGCTTGCGTCATTTAAGGACCCGATTTACCACAGAATGATGCCCCGAAAATGGGTCTCGGAAGCCAGCAAGGGTAACAATTGCAGTCGTATTTGTAAGAAACTGCAATGATTTTGTCGGCCTTAGCTATTGCAGGATGTAGGTGGTAGCAGCGCCTCAAGTCTCAATGGCCTTCAGACATCTAAAAAAGGAGGGTCCAATTATTTTGAGGGGGAGCGAGGCGAGCTCATGAAAGCAACGGTTGAAAATGGCTATAAGAAGCATGGGGCGAGGTCTCAGTCAGTTTTGAGTGCTGTTTTGTCTCTCTTGGTACAATTGTTCGGCGGGATTTATGCGGTTCTCTGTTTTGTGTTTACACTAGTAAAAAGTGGCAAGTTTCAGGTAAGCGTTGAAGATGGATCCGGCGGAATTTCGCAAGCATGGAAAAGAGATGATCGACTTTGTGGCAAAGTATTGGGAGACACTCCCCGATCGCCAGACACTGTCAGACTGTAAGCCTGGTTTTATCTGGGACCTTGTAAGTGCCAATTTTCGCGGTGTACTTTCAACTAGAAACTGAAGTTTGTATTTGTAGGTTCCCAAGGAGCCCCCAAAATCACCCGAATCGTGGGATAAAATTTTCGCCGACATTGAGAAAGTCGTTCTCGAGAACAACACCCATTGGCACCATCCCCACTTCTTCGCTTACTTTGCCACAGCATGCAGTTATCCATCAATAATGGGAGACATCTTAAGCGGTGGAATTGCAAGCATTGGTTTCTCCTGGGTATGTTAAACTCTTACTTTTACTTTTCAACTTTCAATTGCTTCCAGAAATCCAGCCCATCCATGACCGAGCTCGAAATGGCCTGTGTCGATTGGGTAGCTCAATCCATCGGCCTTCCTAACTTATTCCTGAACTCTGATGAAGGCCCAGGCGGCGGAATGATCCAAAGCACCGCCAGTGATGCCACCTACGTAGCGATTCTAAGTGCCCGTGCACGTGCTGTCGCAGTAAGTACCAATAGTTTCCCTTTTCCGGCATCTATCCATGTGAACGTCCGCTTATTTTTTCTATTCTATCCTTTCAGAACTACAAAGCCAGTAGCAAGGTTGCATGGTTGTATTCGACTGTTTCCAAAGCACTGCCAAAGTTTTCTTTAAAGGAAGTTCTTAAAACTAAGCCGACTGAATATGCCGTCGATGAGGAGGATCCGATTATCACTTTTGAAAATCACGATGCAAGTGTTATTGCCAAACTTGTCGCATACTGTAGTGATCAGGTGGGCTTGAATTTTGTTGTAACATAATTTGACGATTTGTGATTGGCAGGTTCATTCATCAGTTGACAAGGGCATCATGCTTGCCGGTGTCAAAATGCGGAAGTTGAAGTCAGTTGTCGGGGGTCCGTTGAATAACTACTTTGTTGAGCCAGCTCGGCTTGAAGCTGCTATCAAAGTTTGTTTTTTCTAACCTCTGACTGTACAACTTCTAACTTATTTCTATTTTTAGGAAGACCGTTCTCGCGGATTCATTCCCTTTATTTACGTCGCGACAGTCGGCACGACAAACACTTGTGGCGTCGAGATGCTGAGACCCATTGGCGAAATTTGCAACCGTGAGAACATGTGGCTCCACGTGGACTCGGCGTATGCTGGCAGCTTTGCCCTGTGCCCTGAATATCGTTACTTGATTGACGGTGTCGAGCTCGCCGACTCCTTCAACTTCAATCCCCACAAAGCAATGCAAATCAATTTTGATTGTTCCCCCATGTGGTTTAAAGATATCAAGGAAGCAACGTGTTACTTCAACGTCGATGCAGAGTATCTGAAACATGAACATCAAGCTGTTGCTGCTGATTACCGCGTAGGTTATGACTTCCGATTAGGTCTGCTTCCGCGGTAATCAGACAACTCACAACTTTTCAGCATCTTCAAATCGCTCTCGGGCGTCGCTTCCGATCGCTCAAAATCTGGTTTGTCTTCCGCGCACTTGGGATTGAGTACATCCAAGGAACGCTAAGAGAAGTGAGCAAAAAAGTGCAACAAATTGAAAAGTACACTGTAAATTGGATTCATTTCAGAGGGTGAAACTCGGTGATGAATTTGCGGAGTTGATCGAAAAGGATGATGATTTTGAGCTTTTCGTGCCAGCTCACGTCGGTCTCGTTTGTTTCCGTCACAAGAGCGACAATGAAACGAACGACAAGCTGGTGGCGGTAATTAATAACGATCACCGGATTCATATCGTCCCGGGCAAAGTGCACGGTACGCTGTTCCTGCGTCTCGCGATCTGCAGTCTGTCAACGACCTCCAAAGACATCCACTACGCGTACAAGGTGATAAAAGAATGTCTGTCAAAAGTCCTCCAAGCCAAAAACAATGTGGTGTGATAAATGAGCGATAACAGCTTCCGAAAATCATTTTTCATTGACTTCACTGTTCTCTCCGATTCCGTTTTGCGTGACCTTTGTTGTTAATTGCCACTTTTTTAAGCGCAATAAATTAGGCTTCTAAAATTCTGATGTAATAAAATTGGATACAGTAGTAGCATCATGCTTTTTTGATTTGTTTATTTTCAGTAACAAAAACTATTCATGAATGCGTCCCCTCGGTTCAACTTTCAAAAGTATTAGTTAGTCGGGTGCCTGGCGACGACGACCGAAAGGGCGTCAACCTTTTTGCACTTGATTCATGAATGAATGAATGGCTTATTTTTTGCAAATTAAAATTTGAACATCACTTGACGTAGTGATCAGACTTAAATAAACAGAGGTCATGCAACTTAAAAAAAACGGAAATCATTGAAACAAATGAACGGGTTCTTCAGATTTTTGTTAAATTTATGCGTTTCCTGTCTTCGCTTTCTGTGCGTTGGAATTGACGGAATGCATAGTAAAAAGTTTAACCATGAAACAGTCAAAGTCAAGCAAGCACATGATGCTTCAAAAAACTCCAGACAGCTAATTAATCTTTTTGTATTATACGGTTAACACTCTTGTTTAGCAGCCGGTTGAGTTGAACACCATCGTCAAAACTTCTGACAATCTGCCCGGGGCTAGAATCAACTTCACAGGTGCATGCGTCGGGGTCACATTTGAATGATAGACACCTTTTTTTGATAAGAAAGCCAGGCAAAAAGCGAGCATTGTTACATTTTGATTATGATACGGTAGACTTTTGTACCTACCTGTTTTCAAGGACTGATGACTTAAAAGAATAACATTGCGGCCCCCTTTTTCTGTCGAGAAGCAATGTTTCAAAAACAGGAACTTGACGAGGTCATCTGTGACCACGACCACCACTCAATCATGTATGCTAGCCTTCCCTTTCTATTCAGTTCCGTTCAAGTTCAATACGCCATATATTTGGGTAACTGACCATATGAAAAAGCATTTCCTGCCTGCTTGAACCCAATTTTCTCCAAAACTTCCAAACAATCAAAGGATGTTGCATTGTCTCCCTCCGACCATTTTCAGGTTGTGTAGAAAAACCGGCGAGAAAGAAAAGAAAAAACCGTTTACGTGAGAATAGGTCGTTTTGATTAATTGAGAAAGCGGGAGAGAGAAGAGAAAAAAAGGAAGAATCGGGGACAAGGGGATGAAAAACTCCGACGAGCTGACGCTACTACTTCTTGACGGCGACGAAGAGAACCATATCAGCTATCTTCGCCTTCCCTGTTAAAAGTAAACGCAAAAAACTGTATTCAATCGAAGTTTTGTTGATGTAGATTCAGGTTTATGTACTACAATATTTACAATTCATCATATATATAATTATATATCCTTCATCGTGGCAATGAAATTGCAATAATAATTAGAATTATAACATAATAAAAATGACTGCACAAGGGTGTGGTTGGTAGTGAAAGTTGCCAAATACGGTAGATGATTTTAAATTTTTCATTAGATAGAATACAGAAATGTTACAACGAATAGAAACTGGAAAAGTTCAACACATGTAATTAAAAAAGCCGGTTTGAATATCGTTGTTAACGATATACAGTCAGAAGGAAATCAAAAGGTTAGTGTGGCATTGCTTGATATATAATAAAAACCCTACATAAGAAACATGTTGCGGACGAAGGGCGCGTTGCGCGTACAAGTCTATGGCTGGGATTAGGTGTTGAACACGGCTTTAGATTAGAATTTGCTTGGGTTCTTCGTCTGCCCTTTCAAATCCACCCGCGTAGACGAAGAGAAACCATAGAAAAACAACAATATGCAGCACGAAAATCTAAATAGTCGAAGGAATAGTAGAAGGGCAGAAGGTTTTCAAGCCTATCGGGCGAGGCTTTCGGTTTCTGCGACGGTTGCACTGTCAGTGTTGGTCTTGGTTTCCTTGTTGGCTGCATGATTGGAGATTCCATCGGTGGCATGGGGTTTGTAGCAGAGGCCCTCGTAGCACGCGGGCGCGTCTGATGGACATTCGGAGCATCGGGGCTTGTGTTCGGAGGCCCAGTTAAACGCAGGGACCTGAAAGAGCTATAGAATACAGTAAGATCACTGCCATCGAGGGACCCCTTGAGATACAAGCATCAACAGAAAAGTCAAACTGGAGTAAGTCTCGAAGAAATCACACAGTTAGTGGTCACTCTTGAAAGAAAAAAACACTATAAACACTCACACTAAAATGTAAAAAAATAAAAACAAAGCTCACTGTCACTCGGTGCTTATAATTTTGAGTAAAAAAATTGAAAAAAAAAGTTTCAAACAACAAAAAACACACAAAAAGAAAATTTTGGATTTTAGTGATTGTTTTCGAAACGAAAATTGAAAATTCACACACGCTTAAGCAACTACGCGTTTTCAAAGCGTTACTTATCACGACGGTCCTTCTTTCGAGACTTATTCCAATTCGACGTCCCGGCACTGTTGATCTTTGAGGGACTGGGCCTAACACTTTCCGTCACTGAACAGAAATACAAAACTTAAAAGTTTCCGGAAGTGTCGTTGGCCCTGTCCTGTTCTCTCGAGGGGTCGCAAGCAAATAAGTAATTAAACAGGCGTCTACTGACCGCGTAAAGCGTTCCAACTCCATTTATGAATACCGTGTTTCCTTGCGGGTTGTAGTGGCAGACGAAGACGTTACGGTGGCCACGGCCCAGCAGTCCCCAGACGTCGTTGCATCGGGAGAAGCCGCATCCGATCAAGTTGCTTTGAGCCCAAACGACCTGAAAAAAAGTATTCATTGCAGTCAATCAATTAGTCTCGTTCGATCAAATCTAATCTTGTTTTGCAACAGTTTTCATCGGTGTTTTTTCTTGCATGCATTGTTTCGTTAAACTTCCGCGAAAAAAACAATGATTGACGCCTGAGCGTCGGGGACACAGCAAAATGCAACATTCTTCGCCAGGTGTTATCGTGGCTTTTTTCGTTGTTCCGTAGCTGCGTTGTTGCGACTTTGGTCTTGACTGCCCCTTGACGGGTCACGAACCGTCACACCGGAAGTTGTTCAGTGACTACTCCGTATTGACTATCCCCCGGAAAAAAGTCTTGGGCAACTCCCGTTGTTAAGAAAAACGGCAAAGTAAGTCTGAACAAATGAAGCGCAGAAACGATCGCATAAAAGACACAGGACGCCTCAAGGTCGGAGACGAACGCTCCATGTTCGTAAGTAAGCCCCGGTTTCTCGCGAGACTGATGCATATGGTCAGGTTGCGTTAAGTTGTGGGTAAGCTGGTCTTTATGGTAATTTTTTTACCAACCCAACTTTGATGCTGATAGTCTAATGAGCATTCTTCGGTTACAGTTCAAAGAAGGGGACGAATGAAACAGTAATGATCATTGAAGATGGTACTTTAGCGCTCCTCGAAAACAATACCCCGTCTCCACCCTACTGGACGTCACCAGATTTATAGCACATTAAAGGCAGACAGGTGCTGTCCATGTGGCAAATACTTCTTTGACCAAAATATCTGCCCACGAAATATCGATCAAGTAAGCAAGAAAAGTGTAAACGTCGTTTTTACCAATTAACCTATTTGCAGTTTTTTTGGAGGATTAAAAAGGATCTCAGTTAGTGAAAAAGAAGGCGCAAGTGCAGACAAAGGAGGCACGATAGCCGGAAGTTGTCGCGGCAACTCGAGATTACTCAGTCTGCACTAAGAGTTTTTTTTGATGACGAAAAAATCCACTTAATCTTTCGCCGTCAAAAGCGCGAAATGAAAAAAAGCGTAAGATCTGCCACTGATTGGCACACTTTCTAATGAAAGAAAAAAGCGCGCTTCAATCACATTCCTAACGAAGGTCAAAATTTGATCGTTCGAGATGGTTCGATAACGATTGCGTCGGGGTTACACTCACCTGAATGTAGTGACCGCAGCAGTGCTTGTAAGCGTGGTTACAACCGCAACGAGGGTCGTTGACTTCTTGGAACCAGCGGGTGATGGCATCGGAGTAGTTGGCATAGGGCGCGGCCCAGATGTTTTCGCCTACATTGACACGATCGCGAGAATGACGGAAGTCGCATCGGTCAGCATGACGCTGGGCACTGGCAGCAAGTTCATCGGACCAGTAGAGCATCCTCATGTTGGTAGCGGGGACCTGAAATGATTACAATAAATAATTAGCTAAAAGTATTACTTTAATTACCATCTGGCGATATCTGTTATGCTCGCTGGTGATCCACATTTTCAGAAACTGGCTTGGGGGTTCAGAGGACTGCAGAAGGTTAGGCCATTCTTGTGTTTTTTGTTGATATTGCGGGTAGAAGATACCACGCTTCGCACGTTCATGTTCCGATAACTCTTCATCGAAAAATGTTTCATGTCCGTATAAAGCGTTGGTAGGACCGCTGTGCGAAATTTCAGCTTCACCGATGAGGGACTTGATGTTAAAGGCCGTCACGGCAGCGATGAGCGCGAAGAGCACAATAATATTTTTGTTCATGATGCTTGGAATACTGTCCACGTAGAGACTCGATCAAGCAATTGACCACAAAGTTGAGCGATTGTGCGTTCTAACTGAAACGACTTCATTTTAGGATTCCGTATTTTGAGAGGGATCACGTCCTTCATTCGCGCTCGACACGTACTGTGCAAGTGGGTTGTTGAAGAAGATGCATGAACTAACTTTGGTGGGATACGTCCTCATCTATCTTCCGAAACAATACTCTAAACTATCGGAACCAATGGTCAGGTCAGGGTTTGCACAAAAAAAGACAGATGGTTTCGTTGAGATGATCGTTACTACGAACATCTCCGCTGTAAACAACAAAAGAAAAACAAAGGTTAAACGTTCTTATTGAAATATTGAAAATACGCAAGCTTCCGGTACCTGTGGTACCTTGAAACTGCAGGACTGTGTCATTGTGAGCGTTGATAGAAACCATTTAAGATGCGCCTTTCTGAGGGGTACGTTGAGTCCGCCCCCTTCCCGATAACTATAACCGGTCTGACCGTTGGGCAGGCCAGGAGCTCCGTCTGCTCCGGTTATCACTTAGTCTACCTTTTAGGAGACTACAATGTGTGACACTTTGCAGAAATTTTACGGCACATCTTTTTTTGCGCCACGGGTTACTGTAAGGCACCAGAAAAAAGTCTGGGTTTCTCCGTTCGTTTGGAAGTCGTCGACCAGCGCAAAAAGTGGGTAAAGGGGAAATGAATGGACAAGACCCAGCACACCTTTTTTAGGCTTGATTGAAAGGGCGACGAACCCCACCTTACCTAGGGCATTCTAGTAGTGCGACCCGTAACAAAGACGGAAGGGAAAGGATCCTACCGAGCTTTATAAAGTTATCTACATACGCAGTGAGGGGGCGTTGAACCAAAAAATCAGAAAAAAAACTGAGTAGACAGCGGCGCTGACCATTTGTTGCAGCACACCGACAAAAGTGCGGCCCCAGGGCGCCCGCCTACGTTGGAGGGGTTTCTTGATTGTGATTGGAAGGGAAAGCCGCCGATTCCGTTGCTCTCTGTGCTTCAAGAAGCAAGAGAGAACAAGTGCGGAAGCGCCATCGTCCCTTGATCGCAAGTGCATCTGATTTGGAACTGACGGACCACCTTCCCCTTATAAACGCCGAACACGCTCCGAAGAACCCTCCTTCGACGACACCGTTGAACGCGAGAAGGAGGAGTGACCACAACAGACACCACGTGCCATGACTCTTGACGCCCTTCAACGGTTGTGAAAATGGAATTTCGCCAGGAAGTCGAGACGGCATACAACAAAGAGTAGCTTTAGACAAAGTGTCGGAATGCAAAGTATCATCAAGTTGTAAAAAAAACTCATTAACGCTTAATTTCTTCTATGGAATTCTAAGTGTCCATGATGACGCTGTCACAAAGGGCAGCCGGAAGCACGCACATTACCTCTCTCGTAATGCGATTTCCATAGATGGTGGACTTTCCTGATTGACCGCATAAATCAGACACCGTAGATGGGGTCGTCAACAAGGGTGGCGTGCTGATATCCGATGCATCTGTCCTCCAGAATTCTTTATGACGCTAGCCCTCCGGCGGTGCTATGAAGCGGCAACAGGTCATTTCAACTTTTATGGCACTGTAAACGGATTCTTACGACTAAATAAAAACCGACTCACAAATTGACAAATCGCGCTGCTTCCGTTCCCGGGCGGTCTATCTTCCGGCGAATAAAAAATCACAAGAAAATGCCGACGAAAGTGATAAGATTTCGAAAAAAAACGAAGTATCGGTAACCTAGACTGACGGAATGCGAACGTCGAAATGTCAACATTCCAGAAGCTGCACTTTCCTTTATCTACAGTATAAAACATATGTGCAAAACTATCATTTGCAGTTTATCTCATGCAGAGATAGAACACAGCGCATGTTCTGTCCGAAAAAACGCCCCAACTAACCAGTGGGTGTAGATTGTTGATAAGGTAGGTGGATCAAAACGTTCGAAACTAGTACATGGTTACTTTTGACACATAAAAAGAAACCTAATGAGACAAAATAATCTCTGTGTTCACACTTCGGAAGGTGTGATCAAACAAGCGATTCCCGATTGTACAGAACGGCGATGTTAAAATACAAGCGTGTGCTGCACCGGTTTATCACCAAAAAGTTGTTGAGAAAGGCATGCGCTAGCCGCAAATGTCACTTCTCGTTTGTGATTTACCGTTACAAATGAACTGAGCGCGAATTCATTAGTCCAGCTTAACAAACGTTCGTCGATAGGCAAGGTCATTCAGGTGGAATGTTGGAACATGGCCGAGTTTGGGCATGGGCATCGGGATAAGAAAAGGTGTCCGCAGGTGTTAAAAAAGGGGTTCCCACGGGGAAGTTGGCGGTTTTTTGATACTATCACATTTTGGAATCGGTCAAAATACCGATTTTATCAAAAGTTATAACCGTGAAATTTTGACTGTTCCCACGCTGATGAAAGAAAAGACGCCTTCGGTACTGTTAAAGTTCAAACCCCCTTCAAAAATAACATTATTCCAACCTTTAAAAACAAAAACCGCAAAACACCAATCACTTACACGCTTATTTATACCTGTCATGTTCATCTTGTTCAAATAGTTGTCAACGAGGACATAAATTTAACCTTTACTTTTATGGGTTCGATAGAAACCCACGCAATCCTCATGTGCACGAGGTGCTGGACATCTTTCACCCCCGCACTTGTCATTCATAGTTTTTCCCTTCCGTTTTTGATGGTTCAATTATAAAATTTCAGTTTCCATTTTTGCTCAATTTCAATTTCAAATTCACATTTGCCTCGGAAATGTTTACCGCCTTTCGGGAAAAAAGTGAATCAACTTGTCCATCGGAAACCATGAAGGTGTCAAAACCTTGACGAAGCGACACTCGAGTTGTCTGCTGTGTCCTATAAACTTCACACCTATTCATCATGAGAAACCCTTTTTCGCATACCTCACGTAGAGTTATCAAATAGGCTTGAACCAGTCAAAGTCCAATTTATTTTTGTTGTAAAATCAAAACCGAATTGGCACATCACGGGTAGACAAGTGCTTAAACGTACAAAGTACTCTAGATTGTACTTCTGCGGTCACTGAATACGCCAGCCACAGTGATTGCGGCCTTGAACGTAGGTTTTCTAAGGCTATTTGACACGAAACAAATGCGATTAACAGTATTCTTTCTTGGCAGACGATTACACAGCTGCTACATTTCCGTTACTGAATGGCCGGGAAGTGAATAGTTAACGGCAACATAAAAAGTGCAGTAACAAAAACGCATCAGGAAGCATGACAAAGTGCAATGCAGATTGCAAAAGACGGTCTTCCGAGAGTTGTATGAAGTACTTTCATTCAAGATTCGAGTGTGTTTCGCCAATACTGTACTCATTGCACCTACCTCTTTCATCAAAAGGGCTAATTCAATTTCAATTTCACCCTGATGCGTCATAAGCACCGATGTTTCATAGTGGCACCTTCATCAGGTCGAGATGACCAAGACTTCCGGTCTTTGAAAAGTGTGCAACAAAGTTTCGACTTGCTTGAGCGTCAAGGCCGGCGGTGTCGAACGTTTTTTTTATCGCGGTTGCTCTGCTTTCTCGAGAACCGCGTTTGGCGGTATCTGTCGCCGAAGCGAAGCGCCACTCTGTCTGGACTGGTTTGCTCCGCTTCATTTTCCTACCGCCACGACGAACATTTTCACGCAGTCGCAGGAGAAAAAAAACCGAACAACCACTGACAACACATTTTGGGGTTTTTAAGTTCATCAGTGGTCATCAAACATGTCAACTCAATCTGGAGCTGTCCGGAAGCTCTTCTACTAATTTGAAATACGATTGATCAGATTTTGCACTTTTTTATTAGGCAGCAGAGCCATCTGGGGTAAACGAGGTGTTCATCCCATTGTTCCTTTTTCACACTTCTGGGTTTCATCCTTGACGCCTGCTCTCAGCGAGTTTCCGGTCAACGTAGGTATTTACCATGGGGTACGCGGAAGTCGTGGTGATTAATTAACACCGGTCACAAAGCAAGCGGTTGTCATTTTTTGCACGGCGCAAAGCGTCGGTCGCACGTGCACAAATGATACCGCTTTGGAAGCTTAGTCGCGCAATCCCATAGGTCAAACTCCGATGACATCTCGTCTACTCCATTTATCAGCAACTTTTTACGTAAACACTGGCGCAATGATGCGCCAACCGGAGAAGGCACAAAGCGTTTCACTCCATCTGCACATAAGTATTACACATAGTAATTTTTTATAAGTTACTAAAGTACCTATAAACAAAAAAAACAACAAGTACTTATGTGTAAATTTCCGCAAGGGCAAAAAGGGGTAAACAATAGGTTTAAGAATACGGAAGAAGGCTACCGAGAGTCTACAGTAAAAAAGTTGACAATAGCGAGTGAGATTAATGAGTCGATGAGTGGAGATCAATACAGAAGGAATGCAGTCAAGGTAATTATTCATTAATTGCTATTTGAAGTCGTTGCGCGAAGTTTGTTTTGCAATGTGGGTGGTGGTGTGACTCCCGATTCCGGCAAAGAAGGTCGCGGCGTTGGGCCGCCGAGGCTTGATTCCATCGGAATGGGCACTTGTACTTCATTTTCTCCAAAGTTGTGATGAGAAGTCGCAGTAGATAGGGTAATGAGATCACGACAACCATTCATTGAAACACTGAAATGAAATTGTGAATCAGCACACGGACGGAACAATGATAATTGATAGCGGCGCCTAAACTGACCTCATGTGGATGCTAGGTGCCACCATACCACCGAGTTGTTGCGAGTAGAGTACGGCGTCATGCACACTTGGGAAAAAGTTACTCTTTGGAACGACATCAAAGCCGCCACATTCTTTAAATCGGTTGCGAACCGTAGCTGCAATTATGTCTTAATGAATTTCATTAAATCGTATCAATCAACAATAAATACCGTTGACGGACGCAAATAGGAGTTTAACTTTTCTGTCAGCAAGTTCTGAGTAAATCTCGACCATTGTTTCGAGACCACTAGCGTCAGTGATAGAAATGGAAGAAAAGTCAATGATCACGACTTTCATTACCGAACTGTCTGCGGATACTGTATCATAATTCGGGACGATGTCCCCACTGATCAATAACGTCGAACGCATAGGTATGTCCTTCGTTCCCGCAATTGATGCCGCGTTGGCAGATTTCATGCTACCGGTTCTCGTACCGATGCCTACTCCCATGATCTGTCTGAAAAGTGGGAATCGAGTGATACACAGACATATCCATAAATCTTAAAGCTGTCATTATTGTGAAGGTCTCTGTCCTTTTTTTCTGTTTTTTCAGGGTGGTATCACACCACGTACCCTTTGATATTTTCAGCTACAGATAGAACATCTCGCCGGAATTGAGCACAGTTATTGAAGAGCAAAGCAGATTCGAACCGCATTACCGCGACGCCCGATTCATCTAAAAGTTCAGATCCATAGTAGTTGCGTTCGGCGTAGTAGGCACCGGATCCGGTCACGTTCACAAGCAGTTGAAACTTTGGCCTAAAAGGTGTCAGGTTGCTTCGGTTTCATCACGTTTACGGAAGTACTAACCATTGAGTTCGCACAACAATAGTACCAACCGCGAACACCACTGAGGCAAACAACGCTTGAGTGCTGTTGTACCAGACTGCCGTAAAAACGCATGAGAAAACCCAGGTAGCCACGTCTAGTTTGGAAACCTTCCACAATGTTCCAAAGTTCGAAACCCCACTGAAGCATTCCCATAATGAGGCCAATACGAGACATGCCAACACACACTAGAAAGTATTTCGGATGGATTCAATTAGGTATTTTGCATTTAATGTTTCAAGTACAAACACTTACGGTCGGTAGTGAGACAAAAAGTGCACCAAGTCCAAATATGAATGGAAGAAGTACCACAACGACAACCAAATTTGTTAACTAAAACATGCAGCCATTTACGCGAAGTGCACTTTAAAACCATTGCACTTTTAAATTTCAAATTGACTCACCAGGGAATTGCTTCCTGATTTTGCTGCCATTTTGTTTCGTCCGAGGGATCCACCGGCAGGATGGGCTCCAAAAAACGACGAAACTGTCCCAATTGTCGATATCGTAACCTGCTCCATCTGCGTATCCACACTGTACTTGTAATTTTTGCCCATCGTCAATGCCAACCGATTATGCGACGCAAACACCAACAATGCCATAGCAAATGCATCAAAAATCAGATCGTCGAGCAGTGACAATTTCGGAAGTGTAACCATAAAACTACAAAAAAACCAGATGTTGGATTGTTAAACTTTTATAGACTCTATTATGCGTAATAAAACGGTACGAACCCGGAACTCATATTAGTTAGTGTCTCGACTGAATGTTTGTCCTTGACTTGTAGTAGATCAGACATGAGAGTCGCAAACACCATCAAGAAAAATTCGAAAAAATTGACCCTCATTTGAAGGAGGGAGATTAATATTTGCCGAGCAAAAAGCAGGAAAAGTATGACACACGCGGAGAGGGCCATTGTGTAGAGATTAACATAGTCTAAGCAATCCCACACGGATGACAGGCACTAAAAATCCACAAGATGTAAAGGAATAATAATCGCGTAATCTCTCATGACTTACGCCGTCGGTTTCGGCGGAAACGGGAGTCAAATCATTGGGATAAAAAGTGAAACCATAAACGTTCGTTTTATTGAAAAGCTTATTACGCGCAGCAAGGAAAGCACACTGTCGATAAGTTGGAGGAACTACCTTCATCGACACTGACGAAAGCTTTAAAAAGGCAATAGTTAGTCGAAAAGTCATTAAAACGTTATATAAATCATTTAGAATTGACCTACCGTTAATGACAGTTCAGAAATGCATGAATTCCCTTTTACGTGGAGCACGTGTTGCATCTGATTCATCGCGATACGGATGGCCAAACCGAACGAAAATCCTGATAAAACCTGTTGCGACAGATAAAACAGGAGAAAGTCAAGTCGCAAAGCATACATACACGCCTGGAAAAACATGTGTAAACAAGCTGATCATTGGATCATAAAGAACGAAAAAACCTGAATTAAAGCCGTTAAAAAAGTCAAAGTTGAAACGATTTGAATTTGCTCCAATCCGCTGATTTTAGGAATATCCGTGGAGTTTGGTGGCAGTAAGTAGATGTAGTCATAGGGGACTGATATCCGTTCGACGATGTTTCGGGTTAGAAAGCAGATTACGACATTACCCCCTGAAAACGGATTTTTCCAGGTAAAGAATGCAAAAATATTTGGCAGTACCCATGAAATTCAACCGTGAAGTACCAAGAAAAGTGTAAATCAACGCAGAAAAAACAGCTGTATAAATTCCACAAATTGGCGGCAATCCCGCGAGAAAGGCGAACGCATAGCCTTGAGCAACACTGTGCAATCCCACAGTAATCCCAGCACAGAGGTCACCAGGGAACTTTTGACGAAAATTGTATTTTGTCATCCATTGGGTAAATGGTAGATACCGTGCAAGGAAGTTCTTTCCTCGCGGAAAATAGGAATCTGATTCAGTTTGCGGCATTCTTGTTGGAGCTTTTACATTAAGCCGACAGCACACGCAACAATCGACTTGGCGACTTTCTAGGGATACTCGACGGTTTCTCGTGCCTTTCATGTAGTTGAATTTTGTGTCGAATTCATCCTGAAATGGAAGTAAGCAAGTTTAAAACAAATTTAACTGAACAGAAAATGCATACCTGGTTCATTGGTGCCTTCCTGGCCCCAAGTAGATGGAGTTGCACTGTTTGGCTTTGTACCTCCATTGTGACACCCTACAAATTTGACTTCCGACTTATCAAATGTTGATTAAAATATCATTAAGCAAAGTGAAATTTAAGGAAAAAAACATAAAAAATGTCAAAGCGATGCTTGGTATGTAGCGCGTTAGCGAAAGTGTTCACGTGTTGCCAACTAAAAATCTCAACGCGTGTGTTGAAAGGCATTCGAAGCCACACTGAGCCTTCCAATCGTACATCTATTTTTCTTCAAGACTTAAGGTATTCTGTGGAGCAAGAAGGATTAGCACAACACAACGTGAACTATAATACAGCTTTCAAGAGCGTCACTCGTGGGCAGGACGAGACACCGAGGGTTTTGAGGTGAGCCGAGTCAACCACAAATGTTCAAATTGCATTCAGTATAAAGGAAATTAGATAATAAGCTAGGTGTTACATGTAAAAAAGTTAAACGTCAAAATCAATTGGGTTCAAGAAACAAGTAATAATTTACAAAACCATTTTTATTTCCTCCATTCAGTTAATTTAATTTCAATCAAAATTAGTACACATATTTTACAAGTAAATTACGGTATCTTTTTTACAATTTACTCTTCCCGTAATTCTCAAAGATAATATTCTTCTCGACGTCGTTGCGCGTGGCATCGAAAGAAGCGGCGGAGACTGTGAGAAGCTGCTGCTCGGCGCAGTACCGGAAGGCAACATCAGCATCGACGGGAGTGGCTTCGGCATGTGCGGCGAATTCGACCAGTAAGGCTCCTACAAATGCACTTATGATTACCCGAAACACTCTGAAATATTAGCTATAACTCACCGGTATAGACGTTGCCCATGGAGATGCCAATGTCACGAGCTCCGCGTTGGAGGTTCGCCGGAAATTGGGGGTCCTTCTGAGCGACTTTAAGCGTGGAGACAAGCTGGGTGAAGGCCTTTTCAAGACTGGTACCAGCTTGCACAACTTTTTCGTTCTGTCCCGATTTAGCTTTGGTGACGATGCCGGAAATACGATTCACAAAGGCCTCGAAGGCAGCAAACTTTGTAGTCTTGAAAACGCGTAGGATGTCCAATGACAAAACGTTGGTTGTGCCTTCCCAGATGGCAGTCACCTGGGCGTCGCGCATGATACCGGGGATGCCGGTATCCTCGATGTAGCCTTGGCCGCCAAAGCATTCGATACCCTCACTGATAGCCGGAACACAGACCTTGCCAGTGTGAAGTTTGAGGATGGGGGTGATCAGACGGAGAAGGGCGATCTCTTCGGCAGATGCTTCACCCGATTCGAATCGACCGAGAAGACGGGCAGATTCCAATGTGAAGAGAAGCGAACCACGCGCCAGAATTTCAAGGTTAGCGAGAGTTGCGAGATGCAATGGCCAATCGACGAGTTTGTTGCCGAAGGCGACGCGACGGGTCGACCAATCACGGGCGAGCGAGACGACGCGACGGATGCTCGAAGCCGATGCGACGGCATTGTGGACGCGGGTGATGTTCAGCATGTTTGCGATGGATGGCACTCCACGGCCTTCGGCAGACACTTTGAGGGCGTTGACACCGTCAAGAAGAAGTTCGGCCGTCGGCAATTGCTTAGTGCCGAGTTTGTTCTTCAACTTGAGCATTTGGATGCCGTTAAGCTTGCCGGTGGCTTGATTGCGAAGTCGGAGGAAGAACAGTGAAAGACCACGGGATCCAGAAACAGCCTTTCCGTCCTGGACGGTACGAGCCAATGTCAAAGTCATATCAGCGTCAATGGCAGAGCTGAACCACTTGTATCCGGAAAGTTTGTGGTTGACTTCGTCGACAGGGACAGCATAAGTATCGCATCCGCCACCGACATCTGATCCACCGGCCTTTTCGGTCATCCATTGTCCGGAAGTCCATGCGTGTTTGGGGTCTCGGCTAGTTAGGCGGTCGTAGGCTTCTTTGAGGTCGGGGAACTTGTCGCCCAAATTCAGTTCCTATAACCAAAAAATACTGTCATTTTGTTTTTTTGTTAAAAAAAACTAACCGAAATAGTCTTCGCAGCACCATCAGTCATAGCCAAAGGGCATGTGACAAGACCAGAAGACGGATGGAAAAGGTACAATTTAGCGAATTGGTGAATCCGACGGGCTTCAGCACTTCGGGATTTGTCATAGCCGATAGCAATGAGACCTTCTTCAGCGGCAATACCCTTCAGCTTATTCCAGGCAGGTGTGACAATGAGATTGTCGATGCGATTGCCCCAGGCATCGAACTGTTCAAGGCGAGGAGGGTCGCGCTCTGCCAAAAGGCCGAGGGCATCGACTTCTTTGACGATACGTTGACCGAAGTTAGATAAATCGGTGGCAACGGAGTTGTATTCCTGTAAAAAATAACATTAATAAACAATGTTTAGCCTTTTTATAAAAACAAACCGAGCTGGGCAAAAGCCTCTTCAAAGCCCGCGGCAAGATGGGATCAGAAGTGAACGGATTTTCCAAAACAGGAGCGGCTTGGACAAAAGGGCCAAGTTTTGGGTGTTGGTAGTCTTTGTGTAGCATTCTACAAAAGCCAATTATATAAAGTCAAATTGCAACTTTTATACAAACATACCTGATCGAATTCACCGACCTCGCCGACAACCGAAACAGCGGCACACACGTTGTAGTCTTCATTTGTACAAAATAGTCAACAATCCAAAGTCGTAATCAAATAACGATCAACACCAAGGAAGGCGCAAGACTGACCGAGTGCAAGCGAGCGATCGGCTAACAGACACAAAATGCGTAGTTTGAACTTTGGCAATGTGTCGACCACCTTTCCGCAACGTGTTGGGCGCGTCTTCCCAGGACAACGAACGTTTTTCCAATTGTGCTTTGAACTTTATCGTTTTTATATATAAAGATTATTACAACAAGAAGCCAAGTTATTTGGCTATACAATTATCAAAGAAAAGTATAATATTGAAGAATTTCCAGAACTGTCAAAGTTAAAAGTGATAAATGCTTGCAAAAACCGATAAAATTTACTTAAAGAAGGTTGTAGATCGCGTATCCGTTGATAAGAATGTTGCATAAAAACTCTGTTGTGTGAGTAGAGTGGTCAGTTTACTTCTTCTTCTCTTCCTCTGGCTTTGCCGCCGGTGCAACCGCGACGATCATTTCCTTAAGCAGTTTGAGCTCGCTTTTCATTGCTTCCACCTTTCTGAAATTTAATAGATTAGAGGCATTAGCAGACCTAACCCCATTAAAGGGGTAATAAAGTTAATGATAAACACCAAAGGTCGTACCTTTCAAGGACCTCATTCTCTTCTCGAAGCTGATTCACACGCGAATTAGTCTCGTTCTCCTCTTGGCGCTTCTTTTGACGTGTTTTGCAAACAGCAGCATTGTTCCGATGACGCTTCAGGGCATAGTCCTCCGGCGCCTCCGACAAGCTTTCAGATTCGGACACAGGTGTGAGGGCTTTACGTTTACGGGGTTCGCCGCGTCCTCCCATCTAAAAGGTGCAATTTGAAGATTTGATGGGGTTGTTTACATTCTTTTTAGTATCGATGGAAAGTAAACCATTGGTATAAATCGTACAACGAGTCTCAATGCAATCAACTTTACTTAAAACATATACCATACCAAGTGTACAAGAACCCCGGATATAAAAATGCATGCAAGAATAGACAGATGGGAATGCAAGCTGACTAGAAAAGCAACTAAATAAGGCTTTTTAAAATGCTTATCACAGTTAATACCGATGTAGGATTAGAAGTATGTTGCGCCATGAGAATTAAGGATGAACAGATACGTACAAAAACAAGCTAGCGACTTTTAAGGTTGTTTGGTAAGAATACGCATAAGGAATCCGATTTTGAGTAAGTACAAAAATACAATCAAATCAGCGGTTGCAGCAGTTTCGTACTTGTTGTTGAGCTCGATCAATAAGGCTGATATTATCCTGGGCCCGATTTGCGTCGATATTGTAAGTGTGGAACCTGGAAAGGAAAAAAGTATATATAAAAAGAAGTGACAATGATGCAATATAAACAAACCGTTGGTCATTTAGTTTCATTGCTTCAGTCAACCTCATGGCGACCTCGTGGAACAAGTTTTCTACATTGGTAGCGTCGAGGGCCGATGTCTCGAGGAAGTAATCAAAGTTGTTCCCGGTGGCAAAGGCTTTTCCGACGCGTTCCGGAACTTCGCGCTCGTCGTCCTTATCGACTTTGTTGCCTGGAAAAAGGTGCGTCCAAAGTTGCTACTGTTTGGACAACAATAGATTAGATGTTTAGATACCCACCGACGATAATTTTCAACACTTTTCGGTTAGCATACTGCTCAATCTCGCTCAACCATTCTGGCAAACAGTCGAAACTAGGCTGACAACAAACATCATAGACCAGCACTATAGCATGCGCAGATCGATAGTAGCTTTGCGTTATGGAACGAAAGCGCTCTTGGCCTGCGGTGTCCCATATTTGTAGCTGCAAAACAAAGGCCCTTATTTATTGATTACACACGATTGTACGTCCTCAAACAATGCTCACTTTTATTTTGTCGTTGCCTACTTTGACCGTCTTTATCATGAAGTCAACGCCGATAGTAGCGCTCTGCCCGGGTGGAAATATGCCTTGAGTGAATTTTCGGACTAGACATGTCTTCCCGACGCCTGCATTTCCGACCAGTACCACTTTAAATAGATATTTATAGTCATCCATCGGGATAATTATGTAATAGATATGTTCATCTAAGGACGGTTTCTACAATTTTACAATCATGCTCGTGGGGGCAATCAATAACCGCACGAAACAAGTTGATCGTGAACAGGCGTCCGTCACGTGACGTCATTCCCGGTGAGACAGAGGGGACCATGGTTAAGTAGGGCAGTAATGTACGGAAACGCGCGAAAAGTGGAACGATCAGACTAGTTTTTGAGGATTGATTGCCTCGATTCGCACCCACCTCGATGGAGATTTATGGCTTCTCGCCTTTGTTCAGCATGCTTTCGTGACAACCGTCGACTCGAGATCGACCGATGACCTTACCGGTGGATTGGAGTGTGCGAAGATGTGTGGCTGTTTTTTCAGAGGGCTCCCCAAAACCGAATCTTTTCTATGTTGGGGGGTCGGCTACACACATTCAATTCAATTCAGAGCCCCACGACGACAGGCGAGACCCCCAGTACTGAACACCCGTATGTATTGCCTCTGGATGTTGTGGTATGCGCGCAATGTTACGAAATCCTCACATCATCGCCAGCGGCAAAACAGAGTGCAATAGCATCGACCTCGCGAGATGTCAGCCCCGGGGGGTGGTTGTGGTTCAGTGTCGTCGCGGGAAACTGGAGACAGCTCCGACGCAATGATGATGGCTGGCTTTATAGTCGATTGCCTGGAGCATTTCCTCGAGGAAATGGGACAAAGTGGTTGGTTGCTGCGTTCCTACACGCATCAGAATCACAATAACCAGTCGATCGCTATTCACAAGCGGTCTGGCTGCAGAACCACGACCAGACCTAATAATGGGCTCCGAAACTGGGCTATTAAGCCTAAATGTGAACTAGGCTTGACGAAATCGCGAGTTGATCTCTAGTTTTTATTTCTATCGCTTCTAGCAACGGTAATAAATAACTGCGCAAACAATCGGTATCAATTACAGCTAATTACGTACAGTTCAAGAAGTGATGAACACAGTAGTTAAATCAGCCAGAAGGTGTGTCAACAAAATAAGATCACAACAGATATAACCAAAAATAGAAGGACGAAGTTAGTGTTGTACGCCAAGTTTTGCACGGAGTACAATTACAACAAAAAAGTAATTAGTAGAAAAATAAGTCGTATTAATGAGGTGAATGATATTGTAGAATATAAGATCATGGCAAATTCCCCGGGAAAGAAGATTCATGACTAAGTAATTTAAAGGATGAGGAGGTGATCACGAGGGTGGAGGACATTTGAGCTTATGGAATTACCAGTCGCCGAAAGACAGCTGGGGACTTTTGAGATCTGTTCCGGGGGCTTAATTCTTGGCAGTACGGGAAGACGAAAGTGCGTCGTGGAGCTTGATGCGGAAGGAGCTGTCTTGCTGAAAAATCAAAATGAACAAGCATGTCAGGAACGAAAGAAATGACTCACCGCAAGCATTTGAGTCAACGAAGCAAAGACTTCAGAGCTGGTCAAGTTGAAGGATTTGAGCCAATCGGCCTCGGTGAGATTGCTGGCGTCTTGGGCACCCTTGCGAAGACCTTCTTTGTAGGCGAATTGGATCAGGTCCATGATGGGATCAATCTTGGGACCCGGGGTTTGTTGGATGAAAGGCACTCGGGAGGCAATGTGCTTCGGGATTTCGATGCCCGGCGGGTACATTGGGGCGAGAGGGAGAGGGGCACCCATCGGATTCTGGGAATGATTGGGGAAGATGGGATTGTGCATGATCGGTGGTTGACTCATCAGTGGCATCGGGGGCAACGGGGACATGAGGGCACGACCTGACATTAGTGGAGGAATGTTAGCGTTGGCAGCAGGGTTAAAGAAGGCGGGCGGAGGGGGCTCTGAAAGACAATGATGATAATAAGAGATAGAAAGGTAAACCAAAAAGACGTACCATCAGAAGATCTGCTCTCACTCTTACCGGCGCTACGACGGAAAACGCTGACTGGGACCAGACTCGGCTTGCCGAGCCATGAATTCGCCGGCATCCGCGGCTCGGGGAGGGGCGAGCCATGGCCAGCATACGGTGTTTCCGGCGATTTGCGCCTCTGATCGAGACGTGATGTGGGACGGGACTGACGACGACCATTGGTCGCAAAGGGGGCCTTCTTGTCGGCAGGCTGGCTGGCACGACGTTCAGAGCCGATGGCCTTCTTCGGCGAAAATACTTTAATATCGATGCCGTCGTCATCATAGATCTGTTGGCTAGGCAGTACAGCCTCATCAGAAGCTCCATCACGGGTGTTTAGCTTGAGCATAGCTTTGAGAGCGTCGTTGACGGCTTGTCTGTCATCATGGTCACCGGTACCAACAAACGGTGACGCAGGAGGGTTGAAGAATTCGTAGATCTTCTTCTTAAGTTGCACCATGTCCTCCTCCTTGCCGACGAGGCCATAGACAGCGGCTGGAAGGAAAATTTATATATAAAATGTATCAAAAAACAGTAATTACAAAGGGAACTCACAGTCTTTGTTGCGGAACATGAGGGTCGTTCCATTGCGATGGAAATCCGTGTGCCGATACACATTTACACGGAGACTCTCGATGTTAAGCCGGTTGCAGACCTGCAGAATCAGTCGCTCGTTGTCACCAGGAATCCTGCGTAGCACGACGGGGCCGTAGTAGAGGCGCTTCGACCAATCCTGCGTCGGTTTGTTGAACTTGACAATGGCGCCCAGGGTTATTGTGAAGAACACGTCACCCTCACAGACGCCATTGATTACCTGCACGTCGGCCGAATCAGACATGGACAAGACAAGTCTAAAACGACGGAAATGAGCAGATGAAATATATATCCAAACAATGGAAAGACAAGCACAATAGAGGAAGGTTGCACCACGATGACGCTCCTTCAAGACAGAGGGAGGCAAGGCTGGTACATGAAAAACGTTCGCGGCAAGAGTGGTTAGATGGGGACACGGATTATGCAAATGTGGACCACCCTTACTTGAGTCAAGCTCGCGCAAATGAGTCTCGAATTATCCATGCATTGATTTTCTGACTGACTCTCGCCTGTCTAGACCACCACCGAGAACGACACACACGAAAATAACCGTGCAAGTGCACCTGTGATTCACTTTGTTATGTTGTTGTTTGTCCCAATACACGCCTTTGTGTTTTTTATGCTTGTTTACGACACTTTACACGTTGAATACTTGTAATTAAAATCAACCTAGACAGTCTCTATTCATCTTTTTTGTTCTTCTTTTCGTGCAGATCAGTGGTCTGCCATTTGAGGTCCTCTTTGACGCGATCCAGCGGCGGAAGATACGTCTTTTCCATGTTCTTGGTTCGGAGGCAAGCATATCGGCCCAGGACAAAGAGAAGGTCGCTCAATCGGTTCAGAAATTTGAGAGCATTCTCATCAATGGCTTCGTCTCGCATCAACGGGACAAGGGAGCGTTCAGCTCGGCGACACAGAGCACGGCCATATTGCAAGCGGGCTGCGAGTTCGCCTCCGCCCTGAAACCGTTGTTTTTATAGGGGATAAAGTTTTGTTGAAAACTGACAGGAAGGATGAATTGTCTAATTGGTGGGACTTTGTCGCCATATTCATCGATGAGGCCGTGGACATAGGCGACGAAGTTGGCGTCGAAGGCGGTCTTTTCTGAAAATACCGAACATACAAAATGGCATTTGGCAGTTTCCATAAACCAACCAAGCTTCTTTTTCGACGATTCAGGCGGGGTAGCCACATGAGCACCCAAGTCTTGGATAATGCACTGAATACGGGTCAAGATGTGATCAACATCGTCGATACCGTCGGCTTCAGCTTTCTCGCGGCAGAGTCCCAGCCAAGAGCTCAACTCATCCGTAGTGCCTAAGGCAGTGAACGCTGCATCGTCTTTCCAGCGGCGTTCATTGTTGAACAGGCTCGATGAACCTAAACATCAACGTATAAACACGCTCCCCACTCCACTCAAAGCTAACCTTTATCGCCAGTGCCACGCCCTGGCTTGAAGCCTCGTCCAAACACGACCGCCGAAGTCTGTATGAATCTGACCGAAGCCAGCCGCCCGATCATAATCCTATAAAACCCCTTTTTCACTTGAAATCATGAAGTTGATAGCCAGTAAAAGGAGTCTCAACCAATTGCAACTACAAACACCGACTACAACAATTAACATTTATAAACTTAACGAGTTCCAGACCCGTGAACACGAGTTACAAATTGATAAGTACAAAATCAGTTAAATTAGTCGTTACAAAAAGGCAGTGAGATCCAAAAACCCGGGGTTTGAGGTTGAAAGCAATCAGTGTGTACAAAATATCCCTATTAGGGGTTACAAACAGTTAAACAATCAGGAATGCAAACGGGTAAGTACAAATTTGATTAGACTTTGGTGAGAGAGGCAAATGAATGTCCATCTCGAAGACTATTGCGATGACAGGGATTTCGCGACAAATGCCATGAGATGGGATGTAAAACGGTACAAATAGATTAATTGAGAGATCCGCGACAATTGTGCGCATTGCAGAAACATGGGATCTTCTTGTCCTCAAGCGGGAACTTGTAATCGTAAGTGATTTCTTCGCCAGCTTCGATGAAACGCTTTGAGTATATAGCGATATGCTTGTTCTTGACGACTCGGGCGTAGGAATTGGGCGTGCAGCTGTGGTTGATGAAGCGGGCACAGTTGCCCATGCGAGTAGCGTCGATGACCTGAAAGAAAAGGATTGAAACACATCCAAAAGAGAGAAAAATCAAGACATACCCAGTCATCATTGATACGGAATAGGTAGGACGAGCCAATGCCATTCTCTATGTAACGTTGTTCACGGAAATCGACCACAGTGGAACGGCAGACCTCACCGATGTATTCGATAATCATGGACTTCGGCTTGATGTCTTCCAGCGTGTACAGACCCCAGTCGTGGATGCGAGAAGGAGCGAAGGTGACACAGGTTGGACGAGACTGAAAATAGACCCAGTAAGCATAAGCTTCACGAAAACAAGTAAAAACATACCGTAAGCGCATTCGAAGTCAAGAAAGAACAATCCCCAAGGCCGGCAGTCTTTAGCTTTCGAAGCAGTGTATTCTCAGTTCGGTACTCTTCCTGGATGTTCTTCACCATCTGACGATCATCATCCGTTATGGTCAAACGCGGCTTCACAATGAGACGACGGATAGCAACCTTCTCCAGACGCGAGTAACGAACAAGCCCAGTGCAACGAATGGCACCCTCTCGGATTGGAGCAAGCAGGGTCAGACTTGGATCGATGTAGTGCTCGAGGATGTGATTCTTCTCAATGGGTTCGGGGAACTGCTCCGGATCGGGTTCATAAGCCGGGTTACGCCACTCAACAGCGAATTTGAACGGCAGCTCGCCAAGGGCCTTCGTGCGGGCGGTAGCCATCTCCATGTACATGATTTCTTCTTCGTCGAATGGTTCCTAAAAAAACGGTATTTTGTAAAACGATCAAATTGTATCAATAAACTAACCTTGCAGATCTGCATCGTAGTCAAGTACTCTTCCAAGGGAGTTCGCTTCGTGTACCGGATTCTGGCACCAGTTCCGGGCTTCGGGATCGGATCCGGGATAACAAAGAAGTCACGCGGCAAGACCTCATCATCCGGAGGTTCACGACGCTTCCAGAACTTTGGCTTCAACATAGATCCGGTCGGCGGTACGTATGGCTTCAAATCGTCGATGCCAAGGTTGTAGTGGTAGAAAGTGTCTTCGAAGTTGTAGTCCCATATCTCCGGAACATCTGGCTTCGGTTTTGGAGCAGTAATAGGCTTAGGCTCATCATCCTCGACCTTTGCTTTCTTCGCCGAAGGTCCCGCAGAACAACTTTCTGTTGCACCACGCTTGCGACCGCCAGTGGTGGATTCCGACTTTGTAGGGCGTCTGAAGGGTTCGTAGTCCGAGTCGGAGGAGTAATCGGTGCCGCCAATGCCGCCACCACCATAGCTCAACGCGAAGCTGGTATCAGAGCTTATAGAAGTCGAACTGGAAGCTGATGCCGAACGGGATCGGTAGGTTGACTTCCGTCGACGAAGTGGCTCCGGAGCTGGCTTGTTTTCGCTGTTAGAAGCACCTTCCTTCTTAACGCTGGCCTCATCGTCGCTCGAGTCACTGCTGCTGCTGCTTTCAGAAGAATCTTTGGACTTCTTCTTTGGCGTTCGCTTCTTCTTATTTTTCGCAGCGTCTTCTCGCTTCTTCTTGGCCAGGGCTTCGGCTTCAGCCTTCTTACGAGCCTCTTCACGCTTCTTCTCGCGGAGTTCAAGCAGCTTTCGCTTACGCTCTTCTTCCTCGCGCTTCTTTCGTCGGCGTTCTTCCTTCTGTTTGCGAGCAACTTCTTCGGCTTCTTTTCGGCGACGGTCTTCGGATTCACGACGACGACGCTCAGCCTCCTCGAACTCTTGCTTCGCTTTAGCAAGTTGCGCATCTTCCTCAGCTGCCAATCGGTCCACAGCGGCAAGCAGATCTTCCTCTTCAGAGCTGTCAGAAGACAATGGCTTTATCCGACGTGGGCGTTCCAAGTTTTGAAGAGCCTTCTTTTGATTCTCAGTTTCCGCCTGTAGGGCCTCGATCTTCTTGTGCAGCGCCTTTCGGAAGGTCTTGTTCTTTTCCGTCTTGAGATGCGTCTCCTTCTTCTGAATCTTGCGTCGAAGTTGGTCCAGCTTGATACGGATATTCTTCATAGCAACATCACGACCGCTATCTTCGTTGTCGTCAGAGTCTGATGAAACTATCTTTGTCGGTCCTGCGGATTCGGCATCGCTGACAAGGTTATCCTTTGAGACAGAGGCCGAAGCGATCGGAGGAGAAGGGGGAGCATCGGGAGTAGGTGTCGGAGACGGAATGGTTTTCGGCTTTTTCTTTTTCTTGTCCGACTTGTCCTTGAGTTTATCCTTCGTGGAAGCAGATTCCTCGTCGGGCTTGTCTTTCTTCGAAGATTTCTTCTCGAGCTTGTCCTCCTTTGACGGTTCTTTGTCGTGCTTGTCTTTCTTATCCTTGCCGTGCCTGTCTTTCTTCGACGAGAATTCCTTGTCACGTTTGTCCTTCTTTGAAATGACTTCCTCCTCAGGTTGAACGCTTCTGGGAGTGTCGCCTTTGTGATGCCGGTCCTTCTTCGAAACGTAATCCTTGTCGTGACGATCCTTCTTTGAAGATGACTCGTGTCTGTCCTTCTTCGAAGAGCCGTCTTTGGCGTGCTTATCCTTCTTCGAATGTTCCTTCTCGCGCCTCGGCGTCGTCATTACAGAATCCTCGCGTTCAGCAGAAGTAGCCCGTCTCGAAGATGATGGCTTGAGAGAAGGTGTACGAGGAGGGCTAAGCACCTTCTTCTTCGGAATCCGTCCCAACTCGGAAAGCCTCCGCGGGGCATCGGAGATCTTCGGAATTGGGCCTATCTCGGAAAGCTTCTTGGTCGTCAGCGGGATGACTGTCTTGATAGCCTTCGGCTTTGGAGTCGGTTCAGGTGGAGGATTCTTAATGAGCTCCTGGCGTTCCTTTTCGAAGGCAGCAAGTGTAGCCGAACGGGCTTTGTTGTAAATGGCAGCCTTGAATGAATTTTCGGCGGACTTGCGGATGCGTTCAGTCAAGGCGTCCATCGCGGAAGACAAAACCGAGTAATAATAGACAGCCTGAAATGTAACAATAAGCACCGATGAAGACAACATATTGAAAGAAACGTACCTTTGGATCGAATGGAGCAGCAACATGTTCTGGAGCTTCCTTAGGTTGCCTAGTGACCGGCGTCGGCTCATAGTTCGAAAAACCATTGTTCCAAATATCCCTCAGAGGAATGGGCTTTGGAGCTGGCTTCGAGAGATCGGGAGGTATAGTCGAAAATACTGGCTTCAAATGATCGTGTGACGATGTATCTTGACGAGCTACTATCCGCTTCAGACGTTCGCCAATGGGAAGCTGATGGTCGGGATTGTCTTGTACAGGGGGATCTTCATGGCGAGACGGGCGTCGAATTGGAGAGCGGGAATGGCGATCACGACGATCGCGGTGGTGCCGAGGAGAATACCGACGACTTCTAGAGGTAGGACGGTGATAGCGCCGGCGGGAACGGGAAGAGTCGTCCGACGAGCTTCGGTGGCGTCGACGATCACGTTCAGGTGAATCCCTCCGACGGTGATTGCGGGAACGGCTACGACGATCATTATGAGAACGGCTTCGGCGCTCATTCGGAGAACGGCTACGGCGGTCATAACGGTGTCGGTCTTGGTCGTGGCGACGTTCTTCCTCAATGGACATTTCCGACGAAGTTGGCGGTGGCGACGGAGGAGTCTGAGGCCTCTTGTAATGCTTATGCGCCTCTTGTTGCTTGACAAACTCGTAATACATGGGTGGAAGAGGGAAAGACTCGTGATAGGGCAGTTGACCATGAAGATCCATCAAAGTTTCAGCAACATTAATGACACAGATTGGAGGCGCCAAAAAGTATTGAGTTTCTTTGTAAAACGCGTAGGAGATCTTCAGAGCTGAAAATATAACGTTGTTACTGATGTCCACCACAGTAGAAGTAAGAATAACAAACCATATGTATCATCAGGATGGAAACCCGTAGGAGCACAGACGTCAGAATAGTTATACTTTTTGACGAAGGTGATGCGATCGGCTTCAGTTTTGAACTGAATGTAAGCCATATTGACTGGGGGATATGTACGATAGATGGTTAGGCCTTCATCTTGCATCTTCCGTCGAAAGACATCACTAAAAGTGAAATAGGATATATAAAATGTAAAAAAGTTAAATAAAGTAACATACTTGACAGCTTTGTACAGTTTATCGGCAGTGACACCTTCTTTCAAGGCAAGCATACTGACGACTTTGATGTCTTTGACTTCCCGTTGATCCTTCTGAAAATGGATATTTGAAATATGTTACAATTAGAAGCAACGTTAAACATACCACCCATAGCGGAACTATACGATTGCCATCTGGCTGGAGATTCATTTTACGAGGATCGCTGGGGTCTTCGGTGACATTGAACTGAAAAATGATAATTGTATTCATTGATTGACTTGTCGAAATGCAACTGGTCAGTCAGCCCACACACTGTTCTCACTCGGGTCACACAAAGGTGCGAGAGTTATAGTGCAACATGTGTTAACTTGAAAGAAACTTACATTAGGCAGCTTGTCGCAGTCGCCATTGACACGGTAAGCGCCCTTCTTCTTGCTAATCTTGTTAGATCCGACGATCTTCCAGTTGCCTTCAGGAGGCTCGGCGTCGAGGATTCTCTGCAGGGCCGAACGATTGTCCCGCAATGGGGCGCCTTCGTCGCCGGCAGCATCCGCCCGACGCTCAGACGGATGGCGATTGCCTAGAAACAGGGAAAGATATTATAAACTTGATGGTCATTAGCTAGGAAAGAGCTTACCATCGGCCATGGCTCGAGCCTGGATGGATGGGGACTACTAGGACTTCCCTGAAAGCGATTTGACCGTGACAGCTGCGGGGAACAGGTTGTGGACACGGCGGTACAGATAAGATAAGCGATAATCGTACAGAGGATAAGATTTGAGTCATGCAAGAACGAGGCGAGTTGTGAAAGAAGTCATTCGCAAGGGCGAGAGTCGCCGTGCGTCCGCGCGCGTGGATTCGAGACGCATGTCATTGTGTGTTTCAACGGTCACACACCGCGAGAGAAACATTGACGAGTGCGACACACGTACTGTGTTCGTAATGGGACCGCTTTTGGGGGGAAAAGTGGGTGCATTGTTGAAGGTACTTCGAGGATAGCGTCTTTTTGACCGGCTGTTTGCGCCATTTTCTGTCCGCTTTTTGAGTGTCTTACCAAATGCGATCTTTCCAAAGCTTCTTCTTAATGAGGTATAACTTATTTATATGCAAAAATGAATCATCAACGGGGTTAACAGATATACAAAAACAAACAACGTAAAACAAGCAAATAAAACAATTATTCAATTTGGACAGGCTCCGTCGGGTCGACCGGATAGTAGTAGATCGATTGATAAAGGTGGTAATTCCCCAATTCGTCGATATGGAAAACGTTGCCGGCGGCGTCTTGGATGAGTTCGGGGTTGTGGGGATTGGCATAATCTTGTTGATAGACGCCCTCTTCTTCCTGAGCAGTGCCCGGACCATCGGTATTAACGCCTTTGTCATGCATCTTGGCTTGAACATCCGTAGCATTGGTGTCACCGGCTTTGTCCTGGTTCTCGAGATCACTGGCAGTATCAAAGCTGCCTTCGAGCCGTCCTTCACGCTCAAGCGAAACAATCTGCTCTCCGATGGCAGGAACGCTAACAGCAGCCATCGGGGGAGTCGTCGATGCCTCAATGTTCGCATCCCGTTGCGCCATTTTCATGCGTCTGCGTTCCAATAGACGTTCAGCCATCAGTTTACGTTTGGCCCTCTTTTCCGCGAAAACGCGCTTCGTCCGCTCGCCGATGGCCTTGCGTTCTTCGGTCGACAGATTCTCTGAAAGCCAAAGTTAAAAGTTTGAAGGGAAGTTTGTCAAGAAAACTCACTGTTGTGCACGACGCGAACATCTCTCTTCTGAAGCTTTCGTTCTGGCAATGCCATACCACGCAACGTCATTCCGGGAAGGGTTACTTGCAAGAGGCGTTCTTCTGAAACAAAATATATATAAAAACTTTTCGCAAACACAGTTTTTATCAACCTGTTGGGTTCGTGGACGATTCCTCGTGAGTACTGGGTTCAGTGGATTTGACGAAGGAAGCTAAAGGGCAAAAAGATATAAACAAGCAATATTGGAAAACAAAACTTACATGAACCAGGGGATTCAAGCTCGGCTTGAGAAGATGTTCCAGCGGACATGGTTCTGTAAAGCGAGCCAGTTTATTAATTGTTAATGATTACAACCCTTTACATAACAATAGTACGTGAGAGTGAGCACGAAAATTAGTAATCAAAAAATGCATCAAATAAAATTACATGGCAAATTTGAAAATGGAACGAATTATGAAAACTAAAAATGACGAAAAACCAAATTGTTTGTTGGCATTGCGCACACTATGCCAAAACAACAAACGCTATTACAGTTCCCATAACTTTACCATTTGCCTTTCAAAACGTGTTTTTGTGTTTATTTTGCTGTTCTGAACTTACAAATAAGGAAAATGCACATTATAAATATTGTACCGTACCAAAAAGTTTTATTGTGAAACGCCGTCAGTAGCTCCTTGTGCCAGGAACTACCATTTCCAACATTTCCGATAACTATGTTGTCATGAATCATTCTAATCTAGTTTATAGACCCGATGGAACTTCCGTTGCCTTAATCTTTTTAAAAACTTCGAGTTTAAGCGGAAGACAGACACATCATAAAGCTAACTTTGAAAGCTTCCGGCGACCTTTTTCGTCTTCAAACAGCCGCAAGCTACCGTATCCTGCTTTTCATTGTATGGCTTTGGTTGTTTTTTTGCACATGTGGCCTTTGAACAGTATTCAATTTAATGTACTTCTTTCGCGCACAAACATTCTTTATTGACGTAACTTTACATTTGCCACCGGAGAAACATAGGACAATAGGCGTTAAGCAAGTAAATTAAATATAACGGCCAGAATTTTCCCAAGCAGAATCATATTTGCGATAGTCATCCCCGAGATTTTGGTCGTATACGGCGCGTTTGTAGGATCCCATGTTATAAGCCGATCGTGCAATGGGCTTGAGTTTGCGAAGGTTCACAGGTTGGTGGAAGTTGTAGGTGAACACGGACGAAACGGGCACGAACAGAGCTAGCGCGAAAACGAAAGTTAGCACTACGCTGAGATTCATTTTGCTGTCCGTCTGCCGTCGACCTGAAATCTAGACATAGCACCATTAAAAAAGTTTTGAATTCAAACACGAAGCTAAAAGTTTTCCAGCTACAGGAAGAAACCGTGTCAATGAGTCTAATTCAACGTCCGGAATGATGCTTATATACGGATTAAGAGGCGTGTTCTCCGAGTACATGCCTGCTTGTGATTTAAGCTTTGGATTGTTGAAAAATAATCCTGTAAATGAAGTGCACGAGAACAAAATTACGTGATGCAAAAGGAACATCATAGAATTTATGGAAAGATTCTGAACGAAAGGCATGTTTCGGACACTGTGTGACAGCATGTGTGTCATTGACAGCTTTTGCCTATTTATTTGGTCCTGCATCATCCGTTCATTTTGCACGAAGTTGTATCCTATTGATGCATAACTGATGTTTGAGAAGTTAACTGCCATTAAATACACTAAAGAATCAAGAAATAAAATGGATGACTATGACATGTATGCATTATCTGTCAGGCCGATGAATGGCAAAAATACGAAAGGAAATAACTATTTGACGTAATGCTATTTTCGATATTAACGTGAATGAAACTTCGAGAGTTAAAAATAAGTTTGTAAATGTTGTAAAAAACGTCTTTTTGGAGTCTGTAAGTGAAGGAACTATACACATAAGCCTTTTTGTACGCATTTGCCGATGTGTTGATACACGATGTAGTTGTGTTGGTATTTTTGAAACTTTATTGCCGTCAATTGGTTTATACAAGTACCACAAATTGTGTTTTGGCGAATAAATTGCTGTATTGACATGACTGACTGACCGTATTAGCCATAAAAACTATAATTTATAGTACCTCTTTGTGCAGATTTTCACGTAAGAACTCCGCTTAATTCTCTTTTTTCATTGTGATGTCGGCTTTTCACGCAACGTTTTGTTCACACCTTAAAAATTGTTTTAGTCGTGTCGTCCTGATTATCTTTCGTCCAAACAGCTTCGTCCGAAATAAAGTGAGCCTATGTCATCCAATGCGATGTGAGAAGCGCACGCTGTCATCCCAACCGTGCGCCAAAAAAGCGAAGCGCGATACCGATTTCATCTCAAAATGGACGAGGACACGATTTCGAGCAACTTGGAACTATCGCCGATGATCCCAGTCCTAACCTTGTGAACAATGGCTTCTCTCGAGTCCATTGTTTGATGATGAGTGGGCTTTTGCGTTTTGATGCGCTAAGGACAAACAAACGTTTAAATGACGCCTTGGGGCATTTATAAGGCTTCACCTGGGCAATTCGTTTTCACCAGTTAAACGTTTATCTGTAAGTAAGCGTGACCCTCAATGGAGGATGGAAAGATGCGCCGAACATAGGGCTGTAAAAAAAATTACTTCGGAAATTCGACCACCACCGCCTTGCAAAATCGCCTAAAGGCTAGGCGTTATCCCCGGCCGGGGCCAGCCATTTTTGCTTCCGCGTTCGCATTAAAGCATCGTGACTTTCGCTGACCGGTAGATAAGTAAAGAGTAATCCGCGCAACCCTTTTTACCGTTCTTATCCGGCGGGCGTTTACATTTGGCTAGACTCTCGCGTTTCCTATGTATGCAGGGCCATCATTTCAAACCATTGTTCAAACGAGGCGGCAACCACATCCATTGTGATTCGAGTCGAATACATGTTGCCTGCATTTGTGAACGATGTCACAAACACATTTTGACATTTGGTTTAATAAAATTCTAATCTTTTTCAGACACAATGCTACCTTTGGTAATGGTTTCATTGCTACTTGTCGGCTCAACTGCCGAAATTATTCCACGAAGTTTGCTGTTCAGCGACCAGAAGTATTCCTCAGTTTCTTTGAGTCCAGATGGTAATGTATTGGCTTATTTGGCACCAAATGAGGAAGGTATCAGCAATATTTATACGCGTTGTGTGACTTGCCAACACACTAAAGTTGTCACTTTTGACAATAAGAGGCATATTGGCGGATTCCAATGGACTGCAGTTCCGGATCTTATGCTGTTTTATCAAGATACTGATGGTGATGAGAACTTTAAGTTGTACAAGCTTAACATTTCTAACGTATGTTCAACATAAACTTTAAGTGTGTCTAAAAATGCGTTTTAGCCATCCCCCCAAAACCAACCCCATGTTATCAGCGACCGACCAGGCGTCAAAGTGGTCATCATTGCCAACAATCTCATCACACCTAAAGTTTTGATCGGTTTGAACGATGAAAACCCAGCTTTCCACAATGTTTACGAATACGATCTCCTCACAAATGAAATGACCCGTATTTTGCACAATAAGCGTTTCCCACCCAACATCGTTGTCGACAATGATCTCCAAATCCGATTGGTTTCCGAAGAGGCTGATGATGGATCCCTCGTGTATCTTCGACCTTCAAACAAGGCTAACCTTCGCCAGTTGACGTCAGACAAGGATTTGTGGGTTGAATACATCCGTGTTTCGCCTGAAGATCGACCATTGACCATGCCTGTGGCTTTCAATGCTGATAATTCCCGTGTTTACTGGCAATGGGGTGAGGGTACCGATCTTGGTCAACTCGTTATCCATGACTTCGGTCATCCTGACAAGAACGAAGTACTTTACACCGCTGTGAAGGCTCAAATTGGATCTGTCTTGTTGCACCCTACCGATTTCAATGTTTTGGCATTGTCTGAAGTGTACCACAAGCCAGAGCTTTACGTTGCTAACAACACCATTCTTGACGATATGCAATACCTTGTCAACCTTCGCCCGAGTGCCACACCTGTCATTGCCAGCATCAGTTTGGATTTCCACACTTGGTTGGTAACGTATGTTTCTGATGAAAAGCCGTATGAATACTATTTGTATCGCCGCTGGCAACAAAAGGCTGAATACCTCTTCACGACCCGGCCTGAACTTGTTGGTCGCAAGATTAACAAAATGGTTGGATTCTCCTTTGAAGCTAGAGATGGTCTCCCACTCCAGGCGTACCTCAGTTTGCCGCCAGAGGCATCTCTCGTGACACCATTGCAAGCTAATGGCAGTGATGTTGAACTTGCTAAACTTGGTCTTTTGCCGTCAACACCTCAACCACTCATCGTCTTTGTTCACGGTGGCCCTAAGGCTCGCGATGTTTTCGGTTATTCGTCGACCAATGCTTGGCTCACAAACCGTGGCTACGCCGTTCTTCAAGTCAACTTCCGTGGAAGTGTTGGTTTCGGCAAGAAACTCACCAACTCAGGCAATGGTGAATGGGGTCGTAAGATGCACCACGATTTGCTTGATGCTGTCAACTACGCCGTCGAAAAAGGCATTGCTGACCCCAAGCGTATTGCTATCATGGGAGGCAGCTACGGTGGTTATGCGACACTTGTTGGTCTTACATTCACTCCGGATACCTTCGCGTGTGGTGTTGACATCGTTGGTCCTTCCAATCTGAACACTCTTATTGATACCATTCCTCCATACTGGGCTGGATTCCGTAAAGACATGATTGCCATGCTTGGTGCTGACAATGACACTCCCGAAGGCCGTGAATCACTGAAGAGCCGTTCACCGCTGTTCTTCTCTGACCGTGTTAAGAAGCCTCTGTTGGTTATCCACGGTGCCAATGATCCTCGTGTTAAGCAAGCTGAAGCTGGTATGGCTTCGTGCACTTTGTGAAAACAATAACAAATCTGTTTTTAGACCAGTTCGTTGATTCGCTCAAGAACATCTCCATCCCAGTCACCTACATTCTCTACCCCGATGAAGGCCACGGTATGCGTAAACCCGAAAACAATCTTGCTATGACCGGATTTGTGGAAGAATTCCTCCACAAATGTCTTGGTGGCGAACTTGAGCCTTTCCATCTTGGACAATACAACTCTAGCGCATTGGTATGAACTTCACAATTAAAAGTTTACACTAAAAACAATAAATTTCAGGTTATGGCCAGCGCCGACAAGCCACATGAACCTCGTTTGAAGACTCTCAACCGGTCACCGACTTTCCGCCGTCCGTATTACAACACTCCGGCTGCCAGCCAGATTGTCCGTGATGACGTCTTCGTAGGAGACGTCTTCACTCACACGTTGTAAATATTTATTCTTGGCGAGTGCCGGCGTTTGATTCTATTTATTAGAAGGTTGTCGAGCAGTTTGCCGCCTCTTCAGGGACCACCTTGAGGGGTCTTCAAGCGAAACAAATCATGAATTACACTTTCCAGTTCTTACACAATTGCGGTTTATGCCCTCCCGGACATACTTTTATTTATTACTGTTTCTTGCAAAACTGATTGTTGTTTTAATAAACTGTTGTTTTTTACTTATTGAATGGGCACAGAAGAAATGTCGGGTCTTTGATGGGTGCAGTTACCCTTGCAGGACGGCCATGTTGAGAAGGTATTTGGGACGGCGTTTGATAAGGCTTTTTATTTCTGGAAATGCATTTTCTTGATTAATATACGTTGTAAAAGGGGTGCATACCGTTAGAAATAGTAGAAAATTCCAGAATTGTGCAGCCCCGCGTTTTCCACATGCGGTAAAAAACAATAAAGCATCCTCGGTAGATTCCGTTTACAACACTGATACAGCTGTTATCTTTCGTGGCAAGACTGAAATGTCAAAGGTAACTTTTTCAAATCTTTTTAAAGCATCGATTGACCTGTTTAGTTTTCCCTGCTTAAGGCGTTCCAGAATGTATTGCGTGAAGTTAAGTCCAACAATTGCAAAAGGAAAGTTCTAAAGCTTGCTGGATTATTGTTTACAGTTTTCTCGAACCATTTGTACTTACTTGTACTTTATCACGAGACAACTCAATAAGCTGCGTAGTCATCTGAGATGAAAGCCCATTAGAAACGAGAAACAACAATTGGCATAGCCCGAAGACGCCAACACCCCGAAGATCGGTCGCCGGATCGGTGCCCTGGAAGCCGACGTTTTCCCAATGGCCTCCATATCTTGGCACTGCTTTCTTCCCTGTCTCAATGATGTGTTTATAGAAAGAGCACAACAGCTCCCAATGCAGTGGATTTGAATCGGAAAAGTTCACTGCAATAAAATAAAAGTCGTTAAAGCAAGCGTTAATGACCTGAATTTACAACCTTTTGATAGCGCAACAATCAATACTTGCTCATCGGCTAAGACACCAGCCCGAAGCGGTTGCGGTCTGCCTCTGGCGGAACCACAAATGCAGTTATGAAATTTACTGCTTGAACTATTGTAAGATGCCAGTTGTCCCTTCTCGATGAGTTCCGCCGCCTGTGCCTTTAATCGCATTTGTTAATCACCATGTGGCGGGCAATTAAAGGTGGTTATTGCCTTCTCACTAGCAAGTACAAGTAATAAAACTTACTTTTTCCACTGCAAGATTCGAATCTGCGAATCTGGACCAAATAGATTGAAAACTGCAGGCTGTCACGTTATTGTCGCCTTCTTCATAGAACGACGATGCTCTCGAACTCGGTGCATCCACGACAATGCTGTTAAGACGGACATGCGAAATGTCAATCTGTAACGAAGAAAAATAACAGCTTTAAAAGCGAAAAAGTTAATACAATTATGCTCAAAGTTAATGCATTATCAGAAAAAAATGCAATCTTATCACAACACAGTGTTAAAATAACTAAATTAAAGTCAAAAAGACACTCCTATCAACTTACAACATCAGTATCATCAAGTCTCGACTTGTCGGAGGCCATGGTGTCAACGCCTTAAGGAAAATGCGAGAGTATAAAATGTGTAAAGGGCTGTCTTAAGCAAGTACAACACGTTTTTTGGCATGCACGACTACGATACAGGAAACGAATGAGGTTGGCGATCTTAATGCATTTTGAAGCATAATGGGGCCGCCTTGAGTAAGCACCGCCATTGTTATAAAGCAGGAACTTTAACGCGTTTTAGGAAAAAAGTTGATTAAAAATCTTACAAATAAGGGGCACAAAAAGGCGTAAATGAGGAAAAGGGTTAAGAGAACAAAATTTCTAAAATTTTGAGGTTAAATCTCGTCTATTACAACGTGGAACATAATGTTTTTTGACAACTGTCACAGAAAAACTTTGTTTAAAAGATCCGCCTTACATGCTAGGGTACAAAAAACCAGGGAAACCACAAAGTAACTAAATCATTCATGTAGAAGTCTGGGTTTGCTGGTTACAGAAAATATGGGTTAGCATATCGGAAATCCGTCCGGTAGCTTTCATAGCTCACAAAGGTTATGACAAAAAGAACGTAGTTAAAGCGGGCCTTGTTTATTGCCTCCGGCGACCTACTGATGGATGCTTCCGACCGCCTTTTTATGACGCTTAATTCTGGCCTTAGCAATATAAAAAAGACAATACATAAAAAAAATAATGAACGTAAACTCATAAGACGACAGCTTGTACGGCATGTGGGCCGACACGGCCGCGGGAAGGTGGCTATGACAACGTTTGAATAGGTACTAAAGGGTAGCTAGGAGCGGCGTGGGCTAAAAAAACGGCACATCAAGTCCGACAACTGTTTTGTCTTTTTACAGGGCTTCAAAAGTCAAGGACGACGGGTATTAGTTGTGTAACCTGAGCTTCGTCTAAGGCCCTGTGAAAAAGAACTTTTAATGATCTTCTTGCGAAAAAGCAGTGCCGCAAAAAACGAAGTTTGAAACAGTCCAAGCAAAAGAAAAGAAATAAGTCTACTTTCGCGTGGCACACATTGCTGTGATAACTGCACAACCATCTGAGGCGGAAAATATACATACTGCACTGTTCTAAGCAACTGAATCTGTGAGCATGCTAATGAAGCCAAGTGTTCTTGAGCTGCGCTGCTTGCCAGATGCGTGCCAAAAGACGTCTGTAAGTTTTTGTCCTTGAAAATGGGTTTACTTGGAACCAAAGATGGAAAACCGCGAAAGGCAAAAATATGCACAAGTACAACGCAAAGATAAATATTAGCTCAAAATTAAAGCAAAAATATTTTTCAACTTTTAGCCAGACAAACTTTTTAACGTTTCATCGGTAAACGTTTTCCAAGCAGAGCAGAAAAAGTGATTTCATCAGAGATGAAACACTGATACGTAAGAATTGAATAAATTGAAAGTACTTTCCAAGCAAAAAAAACACAACTGTCTAATGGAAATTGCAAAATGAAATAACGTTAATATGAGTAATGATCGTTTTTAAAACTGCAAAACCAACAACCATTGTTACCAAGGCAACCAACCATGCATAAATACTTTGTTTATTACTATCTAATAATCAATTATTTACCATACAATTGTAATAAATTTTTTCACTTTTTGTTAATCTTCAGCTAGATTTGAACTTTGTTCTATGCAAAGCAGATGGTAGATTTATGTCAGAGGTGATAACACTTTGACGCTAGAAATGAGAGACTACAACGTAAAACAGGATAGAATAAGACTGCACTTGGGATGAAAAAATGCCGTGTAACAGGAAAAACCCTCGAGAGGTGCCATAAATGCACGTGTAAACACCGGCGACAGCAATAACCAGTAGGTAGTGTTTGAAAGGAACGCGGGTACTGTTTAAAAAGTGATTTAACAATGTCAAAGTTTGAAAAGGTTAATAATGACTTGTTAATTCGCGTTTAACTAGTGATGATGAAGCGATCACTATTCACTCAATTTCGCTGCCGCGGCACCGAGCTTCTGGGCTGTCACTGATAGAACTACAGTCGCTGGAGATACTGCAGTTAACTTGGGTCCCATGTTGTATAAAAAGTTTTTCCACATGTCACAATGGCGTCTTTCCATGGTTTCAAAGTCGAGTTGTGCAATCTCAATATTTGTCATGCTCTTTTGCAATTGTGATCGTAGTTTGACGAATTCAATCTGTAAAAAAATCTTTCATGTCACCCCCGAAATACTTGCATCCGAATTCCTTACGTCTAGTCTCGTCCGATCGTCGTTAATCTCCGCCAACTCCCGAATCCAAATGTCAACCTGCGTTTCAACGGCACTAATTTCACGCTGTAGTTGATTCAACAGTTCCGGACTCGCTAAAACTGTGTCCCCGCATAAGCATATTCGTTTATTTAAATTCAAAGTTATTACCGGGAGAATGCGTTAACATTTCTGTTAACACTTTGTGTCTGTTTCTAAGAGCAACCGCTGTTTCGTTTAGAATTTCCAGTTGGGCATCGTTCTAAAATTCATTTCAATACATTCTGTATGTGGGTGAAAAATGTATAATTCACACACCTGTTCAATGTCGTTTTTCCATTTTGAAAAAGCACAACAGAGCATTTCATGCTTTACGCATAAGGATTTGATCAGGTTTAGTTCGTCTTTAACGTTGTCGGAGGACAAGGTCTGAAAGGACCACTTTATTGGGGTTTTGAGAAGTTTAACCAACCTGGGCTGAAGTTTGTTTTATCATTTTGACTAATGATAATGTAGGTTAGAAATAATAAGAAAAATAATGTTGAAAGTATCAATGGGATTGGTAGTGATGAAGATAACAATACCGTGGCACGGTGATAACAATAACAAGCAACAAGAAGGGGCAGTTCGAAGCTTGGCTAGTGATGAGAAAGCTAATGCACACAGTCCGCTGACTACTTAAATCATTGGCGGAACTGTAGTGGCACCCAGCGAGGACTTACTTTGCCTAAAAAAGTTTTCTTTGTACAACTAATGAGTCGAACGCGCGCCGGACAGAATCCACAGAAACATACATGTACACACGTAAAGAAAGCACACGTGGAGAGAGAGGGTGGGCTTCTCGGGTTTCAAAATGGAATAAGTAATCCTTCATCAAAGTTAGCAGTCATTTTTGAAGATCCAAGCCCACAGGCATGGCTTCAGAGCAGATGAGCAAATAAAAGCAAAGATGAAATGGACCGATTTAGTAGGAAGGCTTTGTGACAACATGTATGGTAGCGAGTGAAAATAAAACGGCTTCTGCCGAGTTGTATGTTTGGACTGCCTGAGAATCCGAGAGCTTTAGTCTTTTTTTACCATACTGTACATTATGAAAAAAGGCAACGTTTTTGGTAACGTGTTCAGCACAAAGAAGACCCCGCCCCAAAATTTGATTTGGGTAAAGATAGATGCCTCGACGCATGCAAAACATAAAAAATGCAAAAAACGACCTTTGAAATATGATAATTGCATTGCATGTGTCCATACATCCATTCCGGAAAAAACCGCTTGTTTCTTGATTGGGTTTTTAAGTAACTGTCTGTCATATGTCAGTTTTACGAGGGTTAAGCCTTCAGACGTAATCATGAGGAAGTAGGTTGACTTCAGAGTACCACTTGTCAGTAAGTACCTACGGTACTTATGGAATAGTTGAAAAAGTACGTCAAAGCGGTTTCGGTGAAAAATTCTACCATTCAAAAGTCAAATTGGCAAGGAAAAGAAACCGAAAGCTTTTTAGACGTTTGCCGCTGGGCGTCGTCCAGAAAAACCGACGAGGGTGGACAGTGGCACTCTGACGACGTCCGTCGTAGTCAACAAGAAGGAGGTGAATGCATGGGCATCGACCAAGGGTCAACAAGATGCAACTGTGCACAGTCTGGAGGCCGAGGGAGGATGCCACCACAGTCGACTGCTAGTTTTTTCGCTTTTTGTCGGACCAAAAAAGAGGAGAGGATTGGCACTCTCGACATGTCTTTCTTTCTAACATCCCAGCCAGAAACGTTCAATCAAATTCGTTCCGCACAATGCATAAGCGGCACAACCTTCAAAAAACGCATAAAACGAAACAAAAATGTTTCAGGAATGACTAAAAAATGGGACTCCCTTTAGCGCGACATGTCCCAGACTAGATAGCCCCATTCGGCTGTTCCTTTGCTGAGGATGACATAAAAGAGTTGCAATATATCCTCGAAACCAAAAAAAGAGCAAAAAAGGAAGTACCGAAAAGAGAGAAGATGGCTAGAAGCGGCTTTTATGTGTCTCTAGTTGGATTAGAACCCATACGTAAAGTCAACGAGGCAAAAGTGGTATAAAATGACCTTCCTCTTTCGGGGCGACAACTACCGTTGTCAGATTCCAATTTCATGACAGGACTGCCTCTGACAGAAACTATACGAGAGGGTAAAATTTACAATGAGTGTCCAGCACGACCAAACCGACGGAAGTAGTTGGTTGGAAACTGACCAACGTTTGAAAAAACGTAAACGAAAGTACTCTCAGACGTATCATTTTACGTTTTTTTGGAAGACTGGCCTGGTCCCTGTGGTCCACTGTTTTGTAAATACCAGCCCATGTCAAAACCTAATACGCAGGTAGCCCCACTTCAGATGCTAAAAATAAACAACCCCATTGCGTTGCATTGAGTTGCTCTGGTAGAAATGTGAGTACCGATTTTGTTTTCCAACGCCCTCCACTATACAATTGAATGAATCCCCCTCCATTACGAATTTGCGTGCAGACGAAAAAAAACAAACGTTCGTCTTGAAAGCTGTCTAGAAGCTAAGTAAGAACAAGAGACCCAAAAAAGAGTTGCAATTTTGACTTTATGTTTTATTGATGACGACGGGTTTTCCCACAATGGCTGGAATGTGTCTTCAGCAACTCGCAAAAGTCTTCCGGCCACCGGAAATGGCACTGATCGACACTAACAGCATCAACCCGTGAAAGTGTCAACGACGGGTGCAGTAAAAGTTGCAAAAAGGGTCATTAACAGTACAAGGCTCAAGAAAGGCAACGGAGAGAAAAAACAAATACAGTAAAACAACAGACTTCAAACTGCCACGATTTGCATCTAATTAAATTAAGTGGTCCCAAAAGTTTCAAATGAGGCGACGATGGCACACTCCATGCATGGACCAAAAGACAAATTCCATTTGCCATTTTGGTTTTTATTGACCTTGCCAGCGGAGAGGCAATGCAATTACTTGTTTTGCATAGGGGAGCTATTCTAGACATGTTCGCGTTAGAGTCCAAAAATGCAAAAAAGGACCTACAAAAAATGCGCGAATTCGGGAAAAAAATGAAACATTGACGTAGGACCATCATGGGAAAGGGCTAGCAATTCGCTTTTTTAAACTGATCCTTAACGACGCGGTTTTATTATATGTGGTTTATTAGTCCCCAGTGGAGCGCAACTATTCGCGTCAAGCACACTTACGACATGATTTGGGTAGGCCAAGTGGATGAGACATACGGCTCTGAACACATTGCACGCAAAGGACGAATGACTTGAGCTTCCAAATCTGCGGGAGCTATGAAAAAAAGAAATTTGGTCGCTCCTCCATTGTGTCTGGATTTTTTTCTGGTCAAGGCTTTTGTCAAGGCACTACCAGGCTGGGGTCTAACTAAAAGCTTGCTCCTCCGTTCATCCCTTGGTAGATTGTAACAATCCAAACTTAGTAATTCGCGGAACACGCACTTGGATGCTAACTAAATATGGTTAAAAATGTGACAATTTAATTTGGCGCCGAGGAGCGTCCTAAAACAAAGTATGTAGCTGTGTTGCAAAGCTTATCTTGATTAGCCAGACTTGCAAAAAAAGATAACGTCATTGGTTTATTTTAGTTTAGCACAGACATGCTTTATAGCTTGTAGTAGTAGCGGATGCCCCAAAAACACGACTGGTGTTGTCGCAGTTTGGTGGCACGACTAGGAACCATGGTTGTCACGATGTAATATTTTATGATGCCAAATTGCAAGATACCTTTGTTGATAAATTGATTATGCAGACAGTCAAAACATGTAAACAACAAAACGTACAACACATAAAACTAACAAATGTTAATGCCAGGGGGCTTGTAGAAGCACTGAATGATACTCGTAAGAAATGACATGTACGTCGCGCTTCCGGTTACAGCACCCGGAGCTGCCGGATTTTCTCGTCGCGTTTTCACCGAGAAGCCGCTCGGACCCGTCACTTCAACTTCCACAATATGCCAGTTGGTCATGCTAAAATAAGAAACGTTGTCACGACCATTGGCCACTCTCGCTCTGTCCAGACTCACCCCGGGTCAGCAATCAACTTGGCTCTGGTATTGTCGAAGCCAAGGTTGTGGGCAGCTACCGCGGCACCCGCCATTGTGTTAACGTTGTTGGGTGCCAGAGGACAAAGATGTCGGACTGGACCTAAAGCGACGCCAAAGTTTTAATCTCTTTTTAAAACAAAAATATAATTTGCACTACCATCGTAAAGGACCACAGGAGAATTTAGGATTTTAGCACGCTGGCACAGTTTGTCGAGATCACCCAAGACCTTCAGGGAATTCGGATGCTTTATCATTGTAACAGTAAGACCCTAAAAACGTATTGTTTATTGTTTTCGTACTATTTGTTGTCTGCAGATTCCAAAAATAAATAAAAATCTCAAGCATGAGCGGCAAAGCGGTTTATGAATGTGTTCTAACGTACCTTAAGCGTGCCAATGTCCGCCATTTTTTGAATATCACTAGCGCCCCAAAATGCTCCCGCGGGAACAAAGACGCGCCTCTCTGGATGTTGTTTTAATTGTTGTTTGATGGCAGTTAATGTTGTTTCTTCGGCCAAGGCCGTCGGCGAACCAATAAAGAGGTTTGTATTTTTAAGAATGAGTTCCGCGTAATCGTGAATTATCTGGGGATGAGCAACTTCGATGACCAAGTCCAATCCGGCGAGGTTTTCTTCGGTTAAGTCGGTTAAGGGGAGCACATTTTCGTTTTCGATGGGGGTACGGTTCCAGATTTTGTCGACGGAATATTGGGTTGAGCGATTTTTGAGTTCTACTGATAAGAATTCGCCTGTAAATAGTCATATTTCAGCATTATTTGCAAATATTTTTTTAAAAGCATACCTAAATGACCATAACCAATGATACCAATCTTTTTCACTACCATATCTGTTGACCTGGAAGTTAACGTTATATTTGCGAATTAAGTTTTTGAACGATATAAGACGGATACAAAAACCGCAATGTTAAAGCTACAACGAGACAGTTTTATGAATACACTTTATTTCCAAAACCAAAAAATACATGAGATTATAATGACAAATAATGTGATTGTTATATTGTGATCAGAAGTCGCCTCAAACCTTCTCAAAAACCAAAATCTCCGACCCCGCCAAGATTCCACGCTTCCCGCCCTCAACAATTTTCAACACCGTCCCCGAAAGGAATGTTTCATTGAACTTGTGAAACCCTTGGGGCAGGATGTGCAACGCCTGGGCAACCTTGATCAAGCCCTTAATGACAGGTGATTGTGCCAGCCACATAAAAGTCGGTGAACTTGTGAAACAGTAATAATACGGAAAACCAGTTTCTTCACTCAGATCAACGGATTCCACGAGTTTCAAACCGGCAGTCTTAGCAACTTCTACCATCTCATCGCGGTAGTGGATCGACGGCATTCCACAAGCGTATTCGAAACCTTCGATTATGCTCCTACAAGGAAGTCGTAAAGTGTTGTCGAATAGGCTTTCATGTTTTGAGGCGTATTCCTTTTCCGACACATAAGGCGCGGACAATGGAGGCTCAACTCACCGGTGCTCCTCGTTGGTTTCGTCGTACTTATTCGTCTTTACCAAGTCATAAATAACAAAGCGGCCGCCGGGTTTTAGAACACGGGCAATTTCATTGAGGATTGGAGTTAGGTTGACGAAATATTTCAGGGCGTAGATGGCATAGGCGGTGTCTTTTGAAGCGTCTGGGAAAGGCATTTTGTGACAATCGCCTTCGACTAACTGGCATCGGGGGTAGATTCCGGACTTTTGGAAGTTTGCGTTGCCAATTTCGACCTACATGTTGTTGAAAGGTAGATATAACGTTGAAAGTTATATAAAAAGTGTACCTCATTAGGTGCAATGGTAATACCAGTAATTTCGGCGCCTGTGTCTTCGAGGTCATTGATGACACCTCCAATTCCACAACCGATGTCGATACAAGTCTTGCCTTCTGAGAGTTCGAGACATTCACCAATTCGATGATGTAAGTCACTAAGAGCTTCGTCCAGTTTCAAACCGGCCCGATTCGGAGGTACGAAATGAAAGTTTCCATTAAAATACTCATCTATGACAGTGGACATCACCGAGTAGTAGTGCGAAGTTACGGTGGCATGATCGTTCGAAACCTTGGCTTCGCGATAAAGCTCATCATGTTCCTTGACGAACGCTTTCTAAAACAACGCATGTCTAAATCACAACGGAAAAGGATATTGACGCGTCGGTGCACGTCCAACCAGGTGAGAGTGCACCACCCCCAGCAAAAGCAGGACACCTCGAGGTCGCCGAGGCAACACTAGCCAAGCAGTGTCACAGTTTTGGGTCGGCCTTCGGGGCTGAGACTGTCCGCAGGGTGTAGTAGTGCTCATTTCCTGGTGAGGCGAGATGCGGACACGGGCCTTTCGACGACCGATGCGAAACGTGTGTGGACACGTCAGTTTTCGGGGGTCGTCGTCGACGTTGTACAGTTGGTTGTCGATCTGTGCTGGTAGGCCAGGCGTTCAAACATCGGCCATGTGCAACCGCCCTAATATGCCTTATTTTAACCTATTTTGTCGCCAAACCCGCCACCATTGGTATATTTTATACAAATCACCTTTATCAATTAGAACGCATAAAGCTTGAAGTTAAAATCAAAAATTAAGTGCAAAAAAGTCTAACAAAAAACAATACCAGGTCTTGCCGACGAAAATGTACAAGCAGCCGGAAAAAATTACGAGTTAGATCAATAGACATTGCGCTGCGAAAGATACAACACTAATTTAGACGAATCGGAAAAACAATAGTGATAGAAATCTAAAGCAGAAATCGCATGAGCTCAATAAAACCGATAATCAGATGAATATTTGCAAAAAAACAAGTCGACAATCCGCAATAGAATGCCGATACAATTTGTAGAGCGCGAGATCGGGCGAGCAAGTCGCACGGCCGTAGATCTACACGCCCAAAGGCAAGGACGGAAGGAAAATAGGTCAGTGTCAAGAAGCACTAATAATCAATGTGTACGTAGAATACAATAACTCATAACTCTGTGTTCGTGGCAATTTAACAATACAATGGGCAAAGTGAAAGAGAGGGGAAACTCAAGGCCGATTGGGTCGAAATTATGGAATGCGGACGATCGCCTCGCGCAGGAGACTGGCGGCATTGGCAGCGGCATATGGCTGAAAAAGGGGCAGGTTAGAAGGAATAAAGTTCATTAATCCGGTTCAATGCACTCACCTTCCACTCCTGAGCACCACGGCTGTTGCCCTGGAAGTAGTCGGCGATACCAAGGACGACGGCCCAGGAATCGATGCACGAGCCTTCGATAGCGGCGATGACGGAGTCGAAACCGGCGTCCAGGGCGCGGAGTCGTTCATTGGCGATGAACTCTTGGCGAACTTTGTGGATTGCTTGCAACCACTGCTTTTCTACCTCGGCTTCAGAAGCCGCGATACTGTCGTCAAAATGGTTCTCCCCGTCTTGATTCGTCTTACCCGGATAACGCACTGAGCAAATGGCACCGACCGGGGCCAAGTGCAAGATCGGATTAACGCGGGAATCGGGATGGTTCACGACGACGAGACCGCCACCAGCTGAAAAGGCGATTAAAGCGGATGTAAAGGAGATATTATGGGATACTTACGCAGAGGCAGGGCCAAAACATCGTCTTGCGGGCGAGTAAACTTGGTGTCGGTGTTGGCTTCTTCGAGAACTTTGATTAAGCCGTCGGTGCCATTTTGCCAGTCGATGACTTCGCCTTCGCCGCTAAAAAGTTAAAACACTATAGAATACATCGTTTCGTGGTTAGCTAACTTACAATTGAGCAATGATGGAAGCGACATCATTCACCTTCGGATTCCAATGCCGAACATTGGCATCACAGACAATGTTCTCAGGATCCGATCGATTCCGGTTGAAACTGTGAGCATAGGAATACGTATTCCTGTGATCACTGTAGCTGATAACGACATCACCCCTTCGAACGTGAGATTCTGTCGATGTGTAATGAGGGACACCACCGCCAATGCCGAGGATGAAGACGTGCTCAATGTGTTGGAAGTTGCCCAAGAGTCGTGTCGTAATCGAACCCGCGCTGATAGTCGCTTCACGACTGTCACCAATGATAGCCAATTTAGTTGCGACAACAGTGTGTTTGCCAATCTTGCCGATGGTGTAGATGTTGGAGTCGCCGCCACTCTTGTACTTGTGGACAGTCCGGGCATCTTCAATGATAGCGTCAACAGCAAGTTTCTCAACGAATAGGCAGGTAATAATGGCAATGGTTGGTCGCTGGTCAGCAGAATGTGGCTTCTGAGTGCGTTCGGAGATGGTTTCGGCGCGGATCCATTCGTCGCCACATCGCTTGGCGATTCCGTTGTTTTCGAGTTCGATGAGGAAACTCTCCAGCTCTGCGTCATCGGCCCGCAACATGCTGTAATCATAATGTTAAAAAAACCCATTTAAATGGTGAATCATACTCGGCAATGACATTGAAAGGCAACCCGTTGGGGAAAGCCCGCTCCAAAAGCTCCTGGACATGACCCATCGTCAGCTCTTCGATCTCATTCTCTGCATCGAGGGTATGCGCTTCTGGCATCGCCACAGCTTCGGCACTTTCTGGGATCTTGGTTTCAATCTCGAGTGTCTGGATTTCATAATGACCATCCTTTAGCATCACCAGCAACTTCTTGAAAAACGAAGCATAATCGGGCGGCAAATCGGCCATAAGCTCGGAGAAGAAGTTCATAGCTTGCTGGTTGTGGTACGTCTCATCAGCATCGTCGTTGTCAAAGAGGAAGCGCAACGTTCGAACTTCCTGAAAAAATGGATCCCTAGAGACTGTTTGAACCCAATTTGTGACACTGCTTGCGACTTACTTGATGGAGATCCCCCGTCTTAGCGTTCCGCATGAGCAGCGAGAAGTTCAGCGACAAATGGAAATTCACGGCTGGAAAAAACAACATTATTGCACGGCTATACTTGAAAATGCCAGGATAAAGGCAAAAAGCAATTAAACCTACCATCTCCGGGTTGATATTTGTTAATAATAATGCCAGCATAGGGCCCTGCAGCTGCAAAATGAACTTGTTCGGCGTCGACATCAGTAACTCTGAAAATAATTAGTTATTTGAAAGGTCATGACGGAATTTTGACAGCTTGAAAGTTTAAAAAACAACAAGCAGAAATAACAAAAAACAAAAATAGATCTTGATATTTTGCAAAAAGTCCGTTAAAATAGCGGAAAAAAGGTCGCTTTCAAAAAAAGAAAGACAAACTTTGGACTTTTACGACTGAGAAACTATTACAAGCCAAAAATAAACAAACCTGGAGATGCGAGCAACATTCAACGCCTCAGAACGCACGATCGGCGTAAACGATAGGGTCATTGCACAAGCACCTGAAGCAAAACTAAACTTTAGGGGTTTATCGGAAGAGGTTTAACGACGACATTGCTACGCGTAAAAACACAAACGCCAACGGAAAAAAGGGAAATATTGCCCGCATTCAACTCCACGCTTTCTGGTGGCTTATTTGTTCGTTTCTTTGGTTTTGGTTTTGGGGTCTTCGGAATATTAACAATGTTGAAAAGACGAAGAACAACCTAAGGCGTCTGCCGAGATTGGATGGATGTGACTCAGCGGGTAAGGGCAGGTGTGCTAAACAGACACTACCGATGACTGTTCTGCGGGATGTATAAAAAAGGGAAGGAAAACAAAAGTGAAACTGAAGTACAACTGACACCTAAGGTCGGATCAGGACTCAGCAAACAACAGACGGTCGTCGGGTTCCTTCCGTTGAAATCCGTTTGCGTGCCGCCGTTCAGTAGAGGGCGTTAGACAGACGAAAGGACTATTGAAGCTGCTGGGAAAGGGTGGCCAAAAAGCATCGTCGCCTGAACACGAGGTTGAAAAAGTTAACGTCAAACAGCGCGAAATGCACATTGAAGACAAAAACGACGTAGCTTATATGTAAGACACAAATATAAACACGAAAAAGTGACAGGGAAGAAAGGCAAATAGAAAATATAAGGGGAGACAATTGCGTTGAAGTTGAAAGCCGGCTTGATTGGGCATAGTTATTCAGTGCACGTTTAAAAGGGGGTTCAGGGGTATGAAGGAAGCTCAGGAATGAAATGTAATCGCCGAAACGGATGGCCGCAAGCAACAAAAGGCAAATTGAACTGGGTATGGAGAGGGAAGGGCCGAGTGACAGCCGGATATGCAAAACACGGGCAAGAGCAGCTGGTGTTCAAGTTTAGCACAAAACACTTTAAAAGGAATAAAGAAAGCGACAAAGCAAAGACGAAAAGCTTGGAGGTGAGTGTTCATGCTGAGCCAAAGTCACAAATTATAAGACCCTCCAGCCATACGTGGATCGACCACACTTTAAAACAAACAACAAAGCAATCTGAATCACGAAAAGTTGCGAGTTGTGAATTGACCGGAGCAACAATTGCGATAGGACGCGGAAAGACCCTCAGTTGAACCAGTTTGACGGATAATTTCAAACAGTGCACCGGAGGTGACGAGTTCGAAGTGACCGCTGTCTAGATTCGACGTGACACATTTCAGGAAAGAAAACAAGCAGCCGCCAAAAAACGTCGTTATGATGTGAGGTACTACAGGGAATAATGCACACCCCCTAAGGCGCACACGTGTGTCGGGAAACGAATTGTGATTCAGGCAGCTACGCACGCGGGCGATCGGAGCGGAAGGAGCTTGAGAAAAGGGGCTGAGACGGGATGAAACGGCCGAAAAAACATAGACATACAAGCGATCTGTGGCATGCCATTTCGAAATGATTGAGACTAAATGAAATTACGAAAGAGCCGTCGCAGGGGAGCTTGCCGGAGATGTGAAGAAAAAACAAAAAATAGCTCACGCAAATAAAAATATAATGCTAGCGAAGCGTAAAATTTGAGCTTGCAAGCTCAGATGACATGGGCACCAACACCGAATTGAGAAACCTTGACGCCTTCGTTTTAACCATGTACAAATAACAATCGCATCACGACCACCATTGGTGCGCCGCTGGCAGTGGTTGCGAGTGCCCTTGAAAGTGAGGAGATGCAGGAAGCCGACGAGGAAAGAGCGCTGGCCCTCGGGTATGAGTTTGGTTCGATTCGGAGAAAGCCTCTTTCCCGCGCACCCGGGAAGGAAGGCCTCGCCTCACTCCTGCCTGTCATCAAGGTTGGTTGTCAAACCATTGTCGGTCGCTTCTTTTTGCATGGAAACAGCCAGCATGCGAGCCGAGAACGAGCTGAACCATCTGCCAGTGGCAGTATGTAGTTGACCGCCGATGCGCACTCAAACACACGAATACTATAGGCAAGCGCGAGACTCTCGGCTTAATGTGGGACGACCGTTCGGTTTCGGAGCTCATGGTCGAGGCGAAGCTGGAGAGGATAGCCCCGTCGGCGGCGGTGGTCGGTCCATTCACGCCGGCGGGGAAACGAGCAATGCGGCGCTTGACAGCCGCTTATTAAAACCAAAGGAACTCGGCGGGTGGAATGACTGACCATCATGCAAAGCGGGAAGTGGAAATAAGTGGTTGGAAGGTTATCAAAAGGCGTGAGATCCGACACGGATGCTCACAACAAGCGTCTTCCAGCTCGCAAGCGCCTACGGCTGCCATGCGGCTCGGTTCGAACGCGCACACTCCCGCGAGTTACTCCCACAGGGAAAGTGCACGTTGAAAAAAATAGCTGGCGCACCTGGTGGACATCACTTATCGTTCCCAATTTGTTACCACTCTTTTTTAGATTGCACATAGTGATACTTTGCTTTTTTAAATTCAAAATCATACTATTTAAAAGCTAATTTAAAAACTGATTTCCGTTTAAGTGTGTTTTAGCCAGATTGCTTTTTAAATGAAAGATGCAAAAACCATTCAAAAAAGTCAGTTAGCCCTATATCCGTGCAACCCCATCAACCTCACTCAACCCATCTTCCTTCGTTCCGCGGTTTTTTCATTCCCGTCTTCCTTCTTTATATTCCGAGCCCAGTTTTATTGCTTTCCTAACCCTTTTTACTATTCCCATTCCCGACTTCAGACGATGGCTTCGTTACACACTCAGTCGACGCAAGCTTTCGAGGACGAAAATGTAAATCAACTCGAGAAGACTGGCCGTTCATGTGATCGTCTTCGCAAGGAGCTCAAACGATGCATCAAGGAATCTGCTTGTGTCCAGCGTGACCGTCTCCCAGCTGCCGAATGCGTCAAAAAGCACGATGGCACGGTCCCCGAGCGGTGCTTCGTCCTGCTCTCGACGTTTTCCGATTGCAAGCGGTCGTTGGTGTGTTTTTTATATATAAATTTCAATCCACTTCAAAAACTTTACACTTTCCCTTGCAGGTTGACATGCGATCTCGATTTCGCGGACGTAAGGGTGATCTCTAGGTTGGTACGTAGCTTTCTGTATAATGAGCATAGTTTTAATAGCTATTTATTATTTTTTGTTCCCTTAGCTGGCAAAAACCAGCTTTTGTTTGCGTTTTTGTTGCAAGTTCCAATACGTATACTGAATAAATGAACATTTACTATTTGGATGTTCTTGCATACGTTTTTCCAGTTTGAGTTCGTCTGAATTCGTAAACGAGCCAGAAGATACGTGATATATGTTACCGCCTCAGGCTATCCATGTCTGCAGCGCTTCCCTCGATGCAAAAAATAGTCATATTTATGAACAAACCAGAATTTCTTATTAAAATCGACGTCATATCATAACTAAGCATGCAACTAATTGAGATCTCTGTAACAGCTCCAATTGCAAACGCATTGCCGCCGGCAGTGTGGTTTAGTAAGACATTTTCCCGTAACATTTGTAAGCTCGATTGACCCTGTTGAGGTCGCCGCGAGTAAAGTCTGTTGATTTGCCCATCAGTTTCGTGAAGGCAGTAGCTTTGGCTTCGATCGTGTTTTTGCCGTTTTTACTTCCTGAAAGTTGCAATTATCAGTTTTATTTTTAACAGTTTTGCAACAGAGATAATACTTACCTTCAGTGGACTCGTAATGCATAATACTGAAATAATCATAAGTTTCGCCGTAGTTCGAAAGGCCAACCGAGCTCAGTTTATCAAAGTCCGTGTTAGCGCCTGAAATGCAAAATACTGTAAAATATGACGTCCGATATTATTCTGGGAAAGAAAACGGACCGTTGATAACATTTTCCCACACAATCCGAACAAATCCATCGCGATCGTCACGTTGATGTTCGTGAATGAATCCGATAACATGCATCAGTTCATGAATGACAGTCGGATAATCGACGCATTCGTCGGCGAGGGAAACTTGCTGTTTGCCACCGACACGGGCGAAGTCGGCGTAACAGCTGAAATTGGTTCCGTCATTACACGTGACTGATCTTCATAAAGGTCGAATTAAGGTGATATGTCAGTTTTAAAGTTCAAACAAACCCGTCAAGTTTTGAAATAACAATGTAATCCTTGTCAGTTTCTTGCTTCGGCACAAATCGTATGCATGTTTTGGCGCTGTAAGCCGCGATAGCACGTGCAAGAACGGCTCTCTGGCTCGTAGCTGCAAACTTTTTACATGCATTTGTGATTGGCGGAACATCTGACTCGTATCAGGATGTTGGCATTATGTTAGTTAGTTATGTAAACAACGCGCAAACATATAAATAGACCGACGCTGTGCGTGTTAATGTGTGTCTAGGTAAGTCGACTTACTGTAGGCCGATGATAGAATGTACGGTATCCGTCCTTGGGGCCACTTGTCAGTTTCAAACGCAACAACTGATCCACGGCGACTTCTCTATAAACGATTAATTAAGAGTTTTTCTTTGTTTTGCCTTCCGACAAGTGTCACTCTGTCTTACACACCTTGTGGTAAAACCGTTGATCGTTAAGCCGTGGTTTTAATGGAATATCAGTCGGAACAAAGCGTGCATTAAGAAAGTCAACACTGGTGAGGAAGGTGCCATCTTGCATAGTTGATGTGGCAGCGGCGACCATGGCGAGGCAAGCCGAGAATAAAGTGGGAGCCAAGGAGGACGAAAACATCACGGTGATATCCGGCGGCAAAGTGCGTCGTCTTCGACCAAGTGACGGAACTTCTTTCCCTGATACCGATCGTGACCAACTTCCGGAAAACTACGCCCCAACAGTTTTGTAAGGGATGCTTTGCTTTTAAGAACCCGAGTATTTCCTGAGTACTCAAACAAGCAACGCGCAACCCTGGACCGGTTCCTGTTGCAAGGCCTTCAGGGCTACGCGATTTCGACTGGTCACACATTTTCCTTTCTAACTACCTTGAATTGAGTCTCGCCACAATTGGTAAATATTAGCCTAACACTTTTTTCAGCTACTCAGCTACGGGAAAAACGGAAATTGCAAGTGATCACAGACACTCGCAACGCCACGGAATTGACCGCACACAAACCGGAACTGTTGTCTTCGGACTTATGTTAACTTATTTTCTTATTAAACAAGCCTCCCTTGTGTTTGACCGTTTTTGTGTCTGGGCAAAGCCGTTCGTCTCCCCGTTGCAGAAAAAGAAATGCCAAACTGCCAAGAAACACATAAGTCATGAGGACCGAAATTCAAGGATTAACCGAGTTCAACCATAATGCAACATTTTAGTTCATCCAGAACCACGAAGCCATCGTAAAAGTCTCATTACTCAACCTGCCATCAGATTTTTGTCTTTGACGTCATCTGTGGGAGGTTTGAATAACATTTATTCGCCCTCGTACATTTGTTTTTCGGGTGCGAGCATCCTTGGGTCAAAAAGCAGCCCCGCTAAAAGGTTCATCGCAGATAAGTTAAAAGTAGCTTTATTGTCGCTTTAAAAAGCAACTGGGCAGCCGTCCAGGCGGGAGTTGCTTTATGATCTTTATATTCATCTCAGCTCAAGCGTGCCACTTTGTTGTCAGTAGGCGATGAAGTTTCTCCACCTAATGACAACCCAATGAAACGAGACTGCCAATCACTGTGTTTTGTCTGTTTAGATAGAATGTTTTGCCTGTTTTCTCATCAAATTCAATCAAACGCCTGACTGCCAAACATAATAGCTGGGATTGGTGGTAGTGCTTTGCTGACGTGAAAGTAAATAATTGTCGGGTGTGGCAAGTTTCCGTTAAGGGATTCTGTATTTTTCAGTTGCTTTTTCTGAATTTTCTGGACCCAGACTTTTCTCAGGGCCAGAGTTCTTCGCAGAATCCATAAAAATAAAGATTAGCTTCGAAAGCTTACTCAGTTTATGCGCATGGTGTAATTATGTCTAACCGCCTCAGGATACAGAACGCGCCATTTAGTAGGAGGAAACTTTCCTGCAGTGTTTGTGAAGCTTTCGAGTTATCTGGCGGCAAACCACATCTCGCATTGCATCGGAACTCGTGAGGTTTGATGGACTCGGGGTCGTATCCTGGATAGATGTCTTAATATGATACATATTCATGCATGTGGTGGTTCATTATAATTCTATGTTCGTATCCGAGAACCCGGATCTAAGCCAGTTTGTAGTTTTACGTCATATGATTCATGCTTCTCTAACTAAGATATAGCATAATTTTCAATGTAACAATGTGTAGTTCAGTTTTTAACAATAGATGTAGGCGAACAAGGTTTTTAACCCATTATTAATGTACCTACATTATGCGTAGAAGATACGGAACCCTTTTTGTGGCACTCCTTTCCTGTACGTCAAAAAAGTTGCGTCTAACTAGCTGGCGGCCCCTATTTTTAGTCCCCAAACCACATTGGGTGCCGTGACGCGCCCTTGCCGAGATGAAGACCGACGTAGTCTTTTGGAATCTTCGACCAAGAGATACGAAATGATTCCTAATGCCTTGTTACCCCCATAGACGTCGGTTACGTCAACGATGCTTTATTTTGTTTTTAAAGCTTACGCATTCAAACCTAGAACAAGCAAGTCCAAGCATGCATCCCGACCCACTTGAGGGTTTTCTTTTTCGATTACCGCAATGACCTAATTTTGTGGCGTTTCACCAAGTTCGTGGGTGAAACAAGTGTTTTCAGAAGTCGCCAAAGTAAGTTGGGCACTCATCCTTTAAAGAAATTGCTTCTGACAAAAGCTCTTAAAGTTGCCTTTACCCCTGGCGGCATTGGGCCGCGTCATTGCAATGAATATGTTTCCGCAGCTGGGCGGTTTGAAAACATTTTGAGACAGACGACGACGACCGTAAGCAAAACAGATATGGGTAAAGTTTTGATCTTCTCAGAAGGCTGGCGGCTCACTGCAAACGCCCTTCTTCCCCGTCTCGGACTGCAAGCGTCCTTCTGGGACTTCATGCCGTGACGTGCTAATCGTAATTGTCTGGCACTCCTCTTGAAGTAGTAAGATCTCCATGCCGGCTTTAGAGATAAGCCGTACGATCACGCGCGCTCCAAAAAACGTTGATGTATTGTTCTTCCACCGCTTGCTAAAACCCGGAAGCCTAGTTTCCTTTCTTTAAAGAAACAAGTCTGGGCTAAAAGGTCGCCTGAACCCATCACCTTTGCCATGTCAGTTTTTTCCAGGTGCAATAGTTGCCTGATCAATCTCGTCCTTGTTTGAGCGTGCTGTTTTTCTTCCGGCGGCACTCTTGGTGCTAGGCCAAAGGGGGTTGGCGTTGGACGCCTGTTATTTTATTATTTTTCATCCCGCCAATCAGTAAAACAGTTGTTTCCCGCGTTTGCGACCTTATCTTGCACATTATTCTGCCAGACAAAGTCCGCCTCCAGCTAAAAAAGCTCACTACTAAAGCGTGCTTGAGATATACATCCATGGCATGTCCGGCCCTCATCCCCCGTCCGTACCTAACCGCGACTTGACTATACTTTTTTTTGTTAAATTTATGTTGACGTTAATCATGATTTGCGGTTTCCAGAATAAGATTGTCAAATATGGGCAACGCTAAAAGTACCGAAAATGGAACTGGCAGTAGCAGTAAAGAGAACGTGTCCCTAAAAGGTGCGAATAGTTCTGGGAATATGAGCAAAAACGGCAGCACTTCGACCCTTAATAAACCCAAGATTAACGCTCCAAGCGACAAAAGTATGAAGCGATCAAGCAAGGGTGCTGGCAGCGCTCGGTAAGCTTACTGATGGGTGACCTTTGATAAACTTTATTAATGAACGTACTCTTACAGGTCGAGCATGAGCAGCGAAGGTCAACGAAAGCCGGTGCTTCCGCTCAATCAACGTCAAATCATCAAATCATGTATGGACAATTCAAAGGATGATCTGGGCGAACGCATTTATAGACGTGTTATTGACCGCCGCGACGACTTTCGCTTTTTCGTTGAGAGTCTTCCTAAGGTGGGTGCTAAAAGTGGACTTCCACCTGTCCAGGGTGACAACATCATTTTACACGGCTTCCGTGTCGAACCACACCTTTGAGTCTATTTGCCGCTCTTGTGGCAGTTGTTTTATGCCAATTGAGTGACAAAATCACAGAATGCTAATCAGTCTTGGTCGTAGTTGGAAAAAGACACATCAAAAGACAGCTTAACCAGGAACTTATCGCTCTATTTTCAGCAACAACGTGCAGAAATGAGTGAAGGTCTACGTGTTTATTTACAAAAAGTGTCTGAAAGTCTCACTGATGCCGATGAAGTTCAACGACTGTCCGAGGATTTCGGTGAACGCCATGTCCCCTTCCGAAGCCTCGGTTTTCGTCCCGATTTCTTCGCGATGGCTGCAGATGCCATGACCACGGAATGTGTGTTCCTTGATTGCGCAGTGCATCAGCCGACTGAAACCCTCACCGCCTGGAGCACTCTTACCAGCACCATGTTTAGCGCCGTACGTGATGGCTTTTACGCGGAGTTGAGACGCATGCGACGATTGTCAAACAATTGCATGAATCCCAAAAACAAGAGTATCGACTTCAGTCTTGATGGGTCCTCAGCGGGAGAAGACACCGGGTCTCGCAGGTTGGTGTTAGTATCACATCCCTCCGACTAGTTTAGTTTCGGCTGCCAGAGGTTGATTGCTTTGATGGCCTTGGTTGGGTTTCAGATCGTTGTCTCCGACAGCGGAAAGCAATGAAAGTGAATCGAAAACGGCCAAGTCAGGAAGTACGAGCAGCACGCGGGTCACAGCCACAAATAACAACAACGCAAATGCTAATTCGAGTTCGGCCTCGCTACAGCCTTCCGAATCGAGCAACTTTTTGTCACCACCTCAAGTCTATTAAGCATGACGACATCATTTGTATCACATGCATCACAAGCAATGAAAATCTTTAAAAAGTTACCCTATTATATTGATGTCATATTTGAAAATTCTGAAAATCCCAAATCATAGTATTACTCTCGATACTAATCAGTTTTATGCTTTTTCGCAATTACTATGTCAAAGAGCCTTCATTGTGCTGCACAACTTATTCACCCTGAGACTGTAATCATTATAGTAATCTTTCCGAATCTCGGTGATAAACACCTTTCCCAGGGTATCATAAGTGCAACATGTTGTATTGACCTACTGTGGATATGTTTTGTATTGCAATTTATCGTACTTTGTACATAAAGCTTTGCTAAAATACGACTGAACAAGCAGGAAGCCAGGTTGCCAAAAACATATCACGTTCCAGGGACGAAGGAAAGCATGAAAAGCTTAGTCACGAAGTTGAATGTAACCGTTTACAAAAGATGGCGAACGCACTGCAGCCGTTTTTACGTGCGTAAAAGTCAAGTCAAACGTCCTGCTTAAACGTGAATTTTACTGTTTGGTTGTTGTTGTTGCTGATGGCTATAGTGATATCAGTGGAATGAAACAAAGACGGTCCCATGGAATGAAATCTGTCGCTCAAGTGGGGCTCAGACTGTTGCTATAAAAGGACTGTCAGTTTGTCACATCTTGTCATAACAATATTTTTGGCTCGCTCTCTTCCGGGCTAGCTTGCTTGTATGCTTGTACCTGTACTTCGCCTCGACCCCGACCTGATGTTCGAAGCTATCAGAGTTGCAAGTTGCGCGGAATGTTGTCACTTACGTGATATTGCCGTGTTTCACGCGTGCATCTGCGACCGACCGCGGGGGTTTTTTGAACTGGTTTACGACGTAGGACAATTGCCCTGCGGCAAGAAGCTTCTCCATTGCGCAATAAGCGGGAGCGGCCTTGGAACTCTACCTTAAGCAAAAGTGAAAGGTGCTTTCTAACGAGAAAACACGTCTGATGCGCACCTAACCGGGTCGATCTGCGACCCCCAAGCGAAAACACAAAGCGTAGCCTGATAATTGGGCGGGCATTGCGCAACCTATCGAGTTAGGCATGAAGGTGTGTCTCGGAGTGCCCAACCCTAAGGTCGTAGGACAGTTTAGGAACATTATAAGCACCAACGATTCAACTGTCACCCATGTCCTTCGACTCATTCGCAGAGCAAGCAATCTGATTGTCGAGACGCCTGTTTATTGATGCGTAGGTTCAAACCCAACTCGAAGTCAACATTCCTGAATTTGTTGTTTTCTTTGTTTTGGCGTGTTACGTCTATACCTTTTCCACGAACAGGTCAAACGAAAGTAAAAATTATTTGCGGGGGGTTCCGTTGCACTTCTGTTAAACCAGTTTCCTCGTTAAAAGGTTAAAAAAGCATGTTAGGCTGTGTCTATTCTTATGCAATTGGAACGAGCAGCTTTTTTGGTTACGACAAAATTTGAAGGCCATAGTTCAGCGTATGTAAAAAGGGAAACATAAAGTAGTTCAGTGACAGTCGGCCCTCGAGGCGCTGCCATTGAACAATCCTTGTTTGCACTGATCCAGACGGCTATACCTTTTCCAGTCGCGATCGTGGCAGGTTTTTTGTTAGCTTTGCATCGTCATAACCAGAACGGATTTCGCGAAACTTGGCATATCTTAACATTTCGACGTCGGACTATGTCAGCAAAGGCCCCATGGCTGATATCCAATGACTTTACAGATCCAACAATGCGTCGTTTGCCTACCGTCGTACTTTTTGCCATTTTTTGGCAAGTCGCCCACGCTCAATTCGCCGATGATTGCTCAGATGCTCCTAATGCGGCATTGAAAAAAGTTTGCTCCAGAGTAAGTTAACTTTGTTTTTGTAATAGTTTCATTGTTTTAACACTTGCTTATTTCTAGATGAGAAAAGGAGACAAAGTTGCCCGCGAAAGATTCGCACGCCAAGCTGTACAAGAGGAAATTTCGCCACCATCCATGCCAGGCTCACCGGTCTGGCAACAGCCCGTGCCGGTGCCAGCTAATGCCCGGGGCCAGATTGCGACCCATCCCTATGACTGTATGACATTGCTTTGCCTCTGTCCCTTCTTCGGGGGTCGCATGGGCCCTGATGGCAACTGCATGCTTCAGAATGGCAATCCTCTACAGATGGCATACCGCAAGGAGTATCGAGTTATGACTGACGATGAGCGTGCGCGATTCCACAACGCTTTGAATGCTTTGAAGCGAAGTGGAGAGTACGACCGCCTCAGTGCCGAACATCAACTTGTATGTTTTATTGTTTAAGTGTGACCAATTTAGCGATGTGCTTTCAGGTCGGCTCAGGCAGCGGCGCCCACTCGGGCCCGGGATTTTTACCGTGGCATCGCGAGTACCTTAAACGGTAAGCCACAGCTTCTGGATTCCTTGTTCATGCAATTGCTTTCAGCGTCGAACTTGCTCTTCGATTGATCGACCCAGGACTCTTTATCCCTTACTGGGACTCAGTTATGGATGGCTACCTCGAGGACCCTCGCGATTCCATCCTGTTCACCAATGAGTTTATTGGTGAAACCGACTTCAATGGCTTTGTTCTTTCCGGTCCTTTTGCTTATTGGAGAACACTCGAAGGTCGTCCCTACATTCTGCGAACACTTGGACGTGAAGGCCAACTTTTCACCGAACAGCAAGTCAATCAAGTAATGGAGCAAACAAATGTTGAATACGTTATGGCCTACACTGTACCTTTGCCCGGATGCCCTTACCCGACTAACTATGGAGCTATTGAATACTCCCACTCTAACATTCATCTCTGGCTTGGAGGTGACATGGGTCCTCCCACCACCAGTGCCAATGATCCGATTTTCTACATGCATCATTCCTTTGTTGATCATATTTGGGAGAACTGGCGTCAGCTTCGCCAGCCACGTTGGGTCCGCGAGCAGGTATGAGTCACAAAACTATAATGAAAGCTTATACAATCGTACTTTCAGGCTTTCACTCCCGATTTGCCCCAATGCGCCAACCAACAGCACTTTAGCTATGCCCAGATGCGCCCCTTCAACCTTATCAACCGTGATGGCCTTTCGAACAGCTACACTGACCAGATGTACCGTTACGCCCCTCGCGCAACCTGCACAGCTGAAGCCCCGACTTGTGGATCGAAGTACCTCTTCTGTGATACCCGTGGATACCCCCACTGCGTTGCCAAGGTTAAGCTCGGTGGTCTCTGCTCACGATTCATGGGCTTTGACGTCTGCTACATGGGTCAATGCATCTTCGGACGCTGCGTTCCCGGCCCCACTCCTCCTGTTAGTATTATTTGATTGATATGTTTTTTGCACAATTATCAACTCAAAACGAACATCATTTCAGCCATTCGTCGTACGTCAACAAACGGCTGCCCCGGTCGTTCAGGCTCCTGCCCGACGTCAACAACCTGCAGCCGCTGTAACCCGTCGGCCATTCGTGAACTGTTTCAACCGAAACCCGTGCTGCGATACATGGGCCGCAAACGGAGAATGTGATTCAAACCGAAAGTACATGGGCACCTATTGCCGAGCCGCGTGCAAAATCTGCACACCCTCATTCAACGTTACCAACGGTGAGTGAATTGAATGAATCCAAAACCGGAAATGCACCTGAAAAAAACGTCATTCATGACAATGGAGGGGTTTTTTGGTTTCGACGTAACTAAAGAGCACTCAATAATTGCTAAATATTTCCAGAATGTGCCAATCGCCACGTCTCTTGCGTGCAATGGCAACAAAGTGGTGAATGCCACGGTAACTCGCAGATGTTCATGCTCGAGAACTGCCGTCAACAATGCAACCTCTGTGGAACGCCTAAGGCGAACCAATGTCAGCGAGCTCCGCACCCGCGACCGGTGAGCTATCACATGCATTAAAAGGTCAAATCTTGACTGATATTGTTTTCAGCGAGTTGCGGCAAACCGTAAGCAATCTCCGAAGCCGCAAACTCCTTTCGTGCGTCGCCACTAAGCATTTTGACATTGCTTTTCTCCGTAATTCAAGGATTTCACCGATCTCGGCTCCCGCAAAACTGCCCTCCTTTTATATCAACTGCCACAGTTTGTAATAATTGTGAACCTTAATGTATAGCTATGTTCAATTTCGCTCAGCACTTGCCTTATTCCTTTATCACGGGCTACCTAAACCACATTTTTGCCGAACATGTGTTTACCGGTGAATTCTGACTCCGATTGTTTCCATTTTTACGCGTCTGTCTATTGATAGTGATAATAGACATATGCATGTCTTTGACTTATCTTGCTTATGCAACCAATATTCGAAAATAAAAACTTGATGTATCCAAAGGATGAACGGAGACATGCGATACGCCCCATCGTCGCAAATGCCTCAGGGGGCCAGCTGAAGGAGGGGCGGATAAGCTATGAACGTCGCGCTCCGGCAGATCTCTGGGGCGAACCGTCAGCGCGTCAATTGCTTGTGGCTTCACTGAGACAGGTTTTGCCTCTTGTGGCCGGTCCCAGAAGGACAGCTCAAATCGCAATCGGCAGAGAGCAGTTGCAAAAAGGTTGCGTTCGGTCGTGGTAAATCCGATTGCAGCCCATGACTTCTGGCTTCCTCAGATTTTGAATTTGATCAAGTCATGTCTCTGTAGAAGGACTTCCGAAGTGAGTTACCGGTAAAAAGTATGCAGCTGCTTTACTTTTGCGTTGGGTTCGCCTTTTTCGGGGCTAGCTTTGAGGCTGTTACGGGTGAATATGACCTTTCTCAAGACATTCCGGGTGGAAATAGGTTCAAGCGTTACGGTAAGGTTTTCAAACTTTGATATCAGACTCTACAATCTTAATTTAATTTCAGTCGTATCAAAACGGAAATGGCCCACAAACACCATGACCTGGACCCTTCGAAGTACCAGCTATATTACCCCTGCAGACAGGTTTATAATTCGGTAAGTGTCAAGTGAATGATCAAGTTTTTCAAATTCGAAAAGTCATGGTTTCACTTTCGTCAAACTACTCTTTACGTTCGAAACTTCTTGATTTTCAAGCTCATGCTGAGAAACAAAGACCGCTTTCTCGGTGAGCGCATGCACTGGCAAAACTGGTTACGTTTGGGATAAAACACTTTTTTTAATTTCTTCGAAATGGCATTGTTTATTATAGAAACACTCTACATAGAGCATTTAATCTATGGGCATCCGTATCATCACTCAAGTTTGTGGAAATTCCTGAAGGCCATCAGCAGTGGCAACCAGACATCAATATTGCCTTTGTCAAGGGCAAACACGGAGATAGCATGCCTTTTGACGGAAAAGGTATGTATGTTGTGTTTTTTTCTCATTAGTCTCGTCACTCACACTGGTGACATGAGAGGTTCAACGGGCTGTCACACTTTGCATTTTTTGTGTACGTTTAACTCGTTGGTTAACTTTGCAGAGGGAATAGTCGCGCATGCATTTTACCCGACTTTGGGCATTCTTCATTTTGACGCAGACGAAAATTGGACGCTTAATCAGCAGCACGGCATCAACTTATATCAAGTAAGGAAGTGTAAACATATAAAAAGTGAATTCGGAATGTTGCAAGTTAAACAATCATGGTTTTACAGACGGCGGTACATGAAATTGGTCACTTACTGGGGTTGGAGCATTCAACTGACAGCCGCGCAGTGATGTATCCGAAAAACAGAAAATATGACATCAATTATAATCTTGCTGATGATGATGTTCGGGGTATACGGAGACTTTATCCTCAGTTGAAAAGGTAAAAATTCAAAAATAGTTAAAATTCACTGATAACTGATGCAATTTCAGATATAGATTTAGAAAGTTTATTTAAAATTTCACATCTATGTACTATACTAAACCGTTGTATTATGGCATAGAAGGTCTACAAGCATTGAAATTTAAAAATGTAGTAAGCTCAAAAAAGCCCGACACCGCCCGCGATGCTGTAATGGTGTATAAGTGATTGATGTAGTTGTAAATAATTGTGTACAATAGTTAGCGAGTTGTTTTGATTGATTATTTGCGTATGGAATTCCCGATTGATACCATGTCCTGAATATCGCTGATTATGAGCTTTGCTAGCTCGTCGGCTTTTTCTTTTTCCTAAATTTGAGAGTTTTCAAATAAATCAGATTGATTTGATGTTAAAAGTTGCGAACCTTGCTTGCTGATTGACTGATATACTTATCGATAGCGGTGCGTAGACGTCCTCGTCCCGGCTGATCATCAATGCACACGTCCTTGTTGAATAGCGGCGTGTATCGACCGAGCTCATCGACTCTGGCTAGTGAGCCATTTCTGGAAATAGATTTTTTGTTTATTTGATGCTCAATGCTCAATGTCAGTCGTTAAAACTAACAATTTCCTCTGTTTGTGGCCACTAAAAGCGGAACTCGCGCTGCATTGACTCGCTGTGTCATCGCAAGCACCTTCAGATACATTGCCATCGGCACTGCGCGTTGCCGTCGGCGGTCGGTCCAGTGATAGAGCACGCGATCGAATCGACTTCAGTCCTGTGATCCAGCTCGGACTCGAAGGCGGAAGTTGGATGCTAGGTGACCTTGGTGTAATTGACGGGTCGCTAGAGGTATAGCCCGAGGCTAAAATGTGTCATTAGAGTTCGGTTACACTTTTAATTCGCTCAACTCTTACCGTAATCCCTATGAGGTGTCTCCACATGGTGGTCGATGCTTTTCGCGAGTTGCTCAATCAGTTTTTGGAATGTTCCTGATCTTGTGAAGGCCGGAATGTGGTGCTACAAACAACATTCTCAGTTTCTTATCGCACCTTTCGGCAATCAGTTTCTTTTCTCACCTCCTGCAATATCTGACACGCCAACGCAAACGGTCTTTCAAACGCACTTGGATCGGGCACTCCATTTTCCGTGCAAATTTTTGATTCAACTTCGATCCTGATAGCATCACTAAATTGAAGACTGTTTGTTGCTTGCATCGAAAAATACTTGTCATAAATAATCATCGCATCTTCAATGAGTGTTTCTTCTTCAGTTACGTTTGATTGTTCCGCGTCACGAATACTAATAATGAACTCCAACAGGTTTCGGCCACGGCTGTCCTGTTCATTTTCAAGGAACTAAAAAACACCTTCATTGGAACCACCCTTATCAGATATGAGGTGCGTAATGTCATGTCATGTCACCCACCTCCAAAAAGGCACAAAGTACATTTAACGTTTTTAAGATGTCCATGATCGTTAACAACCCACTAGTGTAGATTTCATACAAGTACTTTGAGAAAAACACAGAAATAAGAAACTCTTTGAAATGCCTGAAAGCCCATCAAAATCTTTAGTGTTGCAATTAAAAAACAAAAACGCAACCTGTTCTCAAGACGCTCGCGAACTAAACATTGTGCAACATCGAAACAAGATTCTTCGATTTGTCCAGTGGCCTGGCACATTGATTCAATAACTTTTTTACGGACTTCGTCACCAAAACCGAGCGTGAAAGGTGCGTCGGCGCAAATGTATTGAGAATAGATGTTGCAAGCGTCGGTTTTAATTACTGTAAAAAGATAAATTATGGTGGATCAAGCGTGAAATTAGGGATAACTCACATTCATTAAACGCGGAATCATTAGCTGTGGTGGATTTGAATGATGCTTTGAAGCTTTCTACGTGGAGGTAAAACTTTACTAAGTGCAATTCGCCTTAAAAGTTGGTTGTTTATGGTGTTTTGTTGAAAAAACATTGCGAACCTATATCTTCCATGTACTGTATAAAATACAACTGCGCATTTCCGTTTTGAAATACGTCGTCAAGAGATTCTACTATGTGACATTCAGTATATGAGGCACTTTGGACTAAAAAAATATATAAAAACCATTCAAATTGTTAGCTAATGTGAAACTCTTACTAGCGCCGTCGGCGGCCGATGTCGCGCAGGGTGAACTATCGACACTTTCACCGGTGTTTTCATTCTCGCGACGCAGAATGTCATCTGTAAACGGAACCAATCGAAGTTGTTTATTACTGCATTTAGAACAGGTCTTTATTACTAATATAGACAGACATCATAGACACAGTCACAAACCTTTCTTCTTATTAAGTTTTCGCAACAACCCGTTGGTAATTTTACTCATGTAAATGTGTTTTCGAAATAAGTCAAATCAGTACAACTGCTTCGAACAAATTCAACACAGAAACATCATCGAGCTGCAGTCTTCGCTCAACTACATTGCCCCAGGCGAAACACGATTGGGTCGGATGCAAAATCCCGTTAAGACCTCACGGGAGGTAATGGACGACTCGCGCAGACGTGTCGGTGTATTTGGTTCACGCAGAATCTGAATCTGCATCTATGATGTTTATTAAACGTTCAAATTTTAATTCATTTTTATAATAAACCATTCAAAACAAACAACAACAAAATAAAAATCAACAATTTAACTTTCCATCTGCGAACTTTCTAGCGGAAACGGGTCTAGGAAGTAGCGCAACTGTCCCTTGGAAGATACCGAGCAAGCCATAACAGAGCCATCGTCTTTCGGCACAATGTCGAAGGCAAACGTGTTGATCTTGCCTCGTGAGAGGTACACATCCAAAATTCGGTCAGAATGCACATCAAAAACATACAACGATCCATCGTATGTGCCGGCATACAACTTGTCAACAGTAGAATTGAATGCAAGTTTAAGAACAGACGTATTGCCGCAACTATACTTAAAACGAAGAGTAATCTTGGCTTGGACGTCGTGAAGTTCGATAGAGCCGGAAAGCGTGGCAAAGGCAAGGTAACGTCGTTGAGGTAGAGGACTGAAGCAAATGGCATCAACGGGAACGTTTTCGTCGTTCTGAAAAGTCCTACATTATTGAAAATTCGAAAAAGATTAACAGAAAAACTTACAATTTCGCCAAGTTTTCCGGATGCCTTCAGCTTACCATCATCACCAAAGTTGCTGAGTGAAACCTTGCCGCCGCTAAGACCAAACGCAAACGTAGAACCAAAACCCATCGCAGATGAACTGATGGGGACCTTCAGGTTAAACTGCGAGAGCGGCGAGCCATCGAGGGTGTTGAAGACGCTAACCTGACCGCTAGCATCCGCCAAAACAACTCTCTCACCATTAGGAGTAATCTGGATGGTTGTGGGGGATTCACCAGTGAAGTAGAAACCATACAGGAGATCAAGTCCATTCTCGGTGACCTGCAACTTTGCGGCGTACATCATGCCAGGAACAACAGCGATCAGATAGTCGTTGGAATCGTATTTGCCGGTAGTGACAGGGTTCCAGGCAATGAGGGTGACTTGTTCATCGAGTTCAACCTGAATTATATAATTTTATAAGGAAAGAGAAAGGAAAAATATAAACTTACGACGCGAGGGAGCATAAACTTCTTCAGATCGACAACGTAAACCTCATTTTCGGCGACATAAGCCAAAAATGATTCGGTCGGATCAAAGGCAGGCTCGAGGACAGTCTCCTTGGCTGGATAGACCATGAAGGGGATCTTGACTGAAAAGAAATATATATAAAATAGGCAAAAAGGGGGTGTTGACTTACGGCTTTGTTTGGTCTTGAACAAAAGAGCAACATCGTCTAAACCGCCAGTGGCAACATACTTAGTACTGGGCGAAATGGCGACAGAGACGGCATCTTTACTGTGGACAGGCGTCAGAAGGTATGAGGTTTCGTATATGGCTGAAAAGATGGAAAGTTATTTCGAAACGCATGTGCTAAAAGTAAAACTGACCATTGGGATCTTCCTCATAAAACTGCCCCTCGTCGACCTCCTCCTCCTCTTCACCGACCTCACACTCATCAATCTGCTCGTCGTCGACATCCATTTTGGCAGGTTTTTGACTAACGGATTTGAGATATTCGTGAAAGAAGAACGAAAATCCCGATTTTGAGGACAACTTTGGGTAACAACAAAGACCCGTAGTCGGCTGGCCGCACGTTGCGGGCAGCTTGGCAATACGTGCACTTTCGTTGATTTTGAGGTGTCAGTGATGAAAGACTTGCTCTTCCGAGCCGATCGTCCACCTATCTTCGCCCACTTCAGTCCTTCCTGAAGATGCTACGCAGAGTGAGCAGTCGTCTTTGCCAGTTCAGAAGGTTCTCAGAGGATGGTGCTACCGATGGCCATCATATCATCCCGATGGGCAAGAGCGATCAGGCCATGCAGAGCACTGTTTCGTTTCTGTCGAAGGACATGAACGACTCGAACATGATCGGCATTCGTGGCATCAGTTCGGCCGGATTCCGTCTTTATGATAACTCTTTTCTATACGGGCCCATCGCAGTTTTCCCGAAGACTGTTCTGTCTTGGAGGGTGCTTTCTCCGGACGAGATTACGCCGGCTTCGCTCGAGCTTTTCTTCCTCCTCCAACCCAAGATTGATATCCTTGTCCTCGGCGTTGGCGATCGGAAGGACTTGGATAGTGTCCGGCAGCGGGTGATGCCGTTTATCAATAAGCATAAAGTTGGTCTGGAGATCATGCCGACGGTGAGTGAACTTTTTTTTATATATTTTTCGACGATACGGGTGGCATGTCCCTCGCGAAAGAATGTCTCAATGAGTGTGTGGACGCACACTGCATTTGCTTGCTTGTATGTCCGTGTGGCCGACCACATCGACAAACATGCTTTGCGTATGCAGCGTGCGTGCACTCGTTGGGACAATATTGCCCCTATCAAGATTTGCATAACTTTTACTTTCATTTTCCAGGAAGACGCAATCGCAACCTTCAACTTCCTCAACGCCGAGTACAGATACGTGGCAGCAGCTTTGTTCCCTCCCCGCGACCTTGTCGTCACTGACAGTGAGTACTCTCGCGCTCTGAACTACATCAAGCCCTACGATGAGCTCGATGAACACCCTCTCCTCGGCCCATTGGAGGCCAACATTGTCAAGCCTGCTGCTGATCTGATCAAGCGTATCTGGGGCGAGCCGAGGCTGGATATTCTTGAGAAGGTTGAACAGATTGCCGAGGAACGCATCGAAAGTCGGACATCAGCCCTTAAGTCTGGTATTCGACACGATTCCCCGCGGCTGCAAGGATCGACAGAGGCTGAGGATCAGAAGAAGATACCTGGTAAAGGTGATAGGCCCAAATTAGATGACAAGTAGATAGATTTATTAGTTGTTATTGTTTGAATAAATTTGTACTGTTTTAATAATTATGTATTTGGAGATGCACAGTGTTTGCTTCACTGATGTTACTTTTTGGCGTGTCGCGATACTTTTCTCTCTTTTTGCAGATCAACTAACCTAATGATCGAGTTTTCAGGGTAATTTGAAGGTTTTACCATCCAAGCCAATACTTCCATCATGCCTGAGGCCGCTACGTCCCCCACCCTCCCCATTGAGCCGTCGTCGGCCGCTCGCAAGTCGCGTCGCCGTCGTGGCCCGAAGAAGAGCAAGGGTTCCAAGTCCCCTCCGAGCTCCCCGGCCAACAACTCCACCAGCACCACCTCCACGGTCAACTCCGCCGACGGTAAGACTTCCCCGGCTATCAGCCCCAAGAAGAGCCAGTCTTCTCACTCCAACGCCCAGTCGTCCCACTCCAACGGTAACGGTCGTCGTCGTGGTGGCCAGCGCAACAATGCTGCCGGCGATGCTCCCAACAACGCCGGTGCGAATGAGTTTGCTGATATGGACTTCTCCCACCTCAACTTCAACGAGCCCCCGCCGGCTGTTGTAAGTTTCTTTCCGAAACACGAGTTATGATTTTATTTCATTCTCGTTCAGGTCTCGGAGCTGCCCAACGGCTACGGTGTCTCCATCGTCGGTACCCGCTCTGCCAGCGGCGAGATCACGACCCGCATGAAGTACGACCGTCAGTTGATGCTGGGCTTGTCCCACAGCCCGTACGCCCTGGCCCACCCCGAAGGCTATCCCACCGTCGCCGTCGAGATGGAAGAGCTCATCCCCGTCTTCCCGCGTCGCTACATCCCGCGTGAATACATGCCCCCGGCCAACGCTGTCCCGGAGCCGAACCCTGCCAATGGCGCTTAAACCTAAAACCGATCTCAGAAGCATCTTACCTCTCGGGTTTTTAGCTTTAGTTTGGTGAAATAGTTGCCACCGTAGTTATTTATTATTATTAAATTAATTTTGTTGAGTTGAGAACATTGCTAGTAACTTTATTAGTTATTAATGTTCAAATAAAAATACTGATTAAACGTAATGTGTATTATGAATTAGATAGTAGTGTTATTTGTTCACGCTAATGTTACTTTCGTTTTCTGCGCCGCGAAGCCGCTTGAGCTTGACATTGTTATTGCTGACGACACTTCTTTCTTCCATGGTAATACCATGTTTCTCACGTCGGTACTTGTAATTATCAACGCCCACGGGGTAATAGAGTACATCAAGTCCATAATTGGATAGCTGCAATTTAGTCATTCAGTTTTTTATACGGTCTAATGTTATACCAAAGGTCGCTTTTTTACGCTTAACCACATTTATAGCGATATAGTGGGTCTTAATTTAACCAAACGACCACGTTGATATTGCTTTTTCTAATGGGTTTACCCCTATTTACCCGTAAATGACTATGTAGTGCGCCAACCAAACCCAAAAAGGTTGCTTACCTGAGATCGTAAGACAACAACATAATGTGTTCATCATATGCTGCACCGTACCATGTTATGCATTGTTTTATCGTGTTTATGATTAGCACCACGAAAATTGTCAGCGCAGAAAAGATTAGTTTCATTTCTACCATATTATTTTGCAGACCCTGCAAACTATGCGTTTAAAGTACGTACATATAGATTAGGTAGACCACGTGAAAGTGAACTTACGTATTTTTTAATGTTTTTCGACATTTTAACCACGGTTACGGTGTAGAGTAAAGCGCAAACAGCACATGCTGTTAACGAGGCAAAACCATCAACATATGATGTCGCCTGAGTGGACCAGTCATCTTGGATGAGTCGCAATGCTTTTTGATCTTCGCGATAGACGAAAACAATATCTGTTGCGGGGTAGAAACAGATAAACGTAATCGGTATCACTGGGATTGAAAACTGTACCAAACGAATCAACCATATCCGTCGGGTCTTCCAAATACGGTTGTAACTCGTCGGATTGAACCCGGCCGTCAATCTGTTTACAGCCAACAGAATTTGACCCTCGTAAAAGATAAGCTTGAGATAATAGTGAATATACGTCGCGAATACAGGGATGACATACCATGCCCAGGATTCTGTTTTGAGCGCAAAGTCGAGGTATCCATATTTGCGCCCGCGGTAGAGAATCATGAATTCCCAGAACATGACCCATTCTGGGATAGCGTTCGACGTTACAATATCGAAGTAGGAGGATTTGAAGTACATGTTGAATCGTCGACGATGGACAATTCCAAGGACGATTCGGATGTACAAAATCTGGCTAATTGCGGCGAAGATAACAAAAGGCAGCTGCCAGTCAGGGAGAGCCATGTTTTCGTGAAGTGAGGAACAATAACAAATTTCATAAATGGTCTATTTCCAGGTATCATAGTCATCAACACCCCCAGCTATGCCTCTATTACTCGTGACAGGGCTACCATCATCGGGAAAGTCCACTGTGATTGACCGGATTGCTAGCTATTTAAGTGCTAACGGGCTTAGTGTTAACATTTTACGTGAGGCGGAGTGTCAGGGCTTCGAGAGAAAGAAATACAACGACTCTAAATTGGTACGTTTGCAATTCCATTATGGTATCCACACTAGCAGCTGTATGTTTGCGAAACTATAACATACTTAATGATAATACGATTATGTGTGTAAAATGTGTTCATAATGTGTACAGTATGCTGTTTACTCACCATTTGCAGGAAAAACAATGGCGAGCCTCCATCCGACGCGACACAGGTCGTCTCCTTTCCGGCAATGACTCCGTTCTCATCATTGACGCCTTGAATTATGTCAAGGGCTACCGCTACGAGCTGTTTATCCAGGCGAAGAATCTCAGTCATCCGTATGCCGTCGTTTTTGTCAATGCTGATGTAGCAATGTGTCATAAGCTCAATGAGGAAAGCGGCGCCTATGAGCCGTCGAAAATCGATGAGCTCGCTGAGCGATTCGAAACTCCGATCGGCACGAATCGCTGGGATTCTCCGCTCTTCACCGTCAACATAACGCCCGAGGCGCTTCCTCGCGATGTCGACATTGAATTTTCGAGCATAGCCGAGAGTCTTTCGAAGGTTGGTTTTGTTTTAGATACGTTTGCGCGAATTTTAACGAGCGTAATTTAACTTGTTTTTTGTTGCAGTACGCAAAGCTGAAACCAAATCCGTGCACCATCGCGCCGGTGGAACACTCTGTCGCAGATCTGAATCAGGTGGAAAAGCGTGTTCACGAAATGACCAAGGAATACTTTGACAAACAGCGCAACGCCGTTTTCGGCGACTTGTTGATGTTGTCTCACGTTAAAACAGGTGTACCGTTCAAGAAGCATCGGTCGTTAGCTGAAATGGGCCGATTGCGGACGCAATTTATGAATTTGATGAAACAACGGAAGATCACTGATCTGGATTCCATCGGGTTGCTCTATGTCGACTTTTTAAGCACTGCTTGAAAGTTTTTTGTTCTTGTTGTTACAGTTTATGAAGTGTGAGATAAACATCATAATTGCTTATCGCCTCGAGAATCATGCATTTTTCATGTCAAACGTAAATTGGGTTTATATGTAAACCGTACAGTTATGAAGCTCCAAAAAATCACTACGATGACAGCAAAATTTTTGTTTGCTGCAATTTTATGTTCACTAATAGTGACGAGTATTTGCTACTCCATTGTATCGCAGTACAGCGAGAAAGATGTCCTATTTTTAGTGAATCAGGTAAAAATTTCACCTGTCTTGCGTACGCTGCGGAAATTACCTCCATTGGACGAACTTTATGTTCAAAAGGAAAGCATTTTGCAAAAGCAATTTGCCGCCCTGGCCAACGGTCACGATGAAGTTACGGTGACACAGCTCGCACGTATATTGGTCCCGGAGGTTTGTCTTTTCAATGGTCCCGAGAACGGCCTTGCTTTAAAAGCCATTACTGCAGGTGGATTGTCCCGTTTTGTTACCTCTCGGCAACATTATGAGCAATACGTTTTGGTTATGCAACATTGAAAAAGTGGTTGACATTCATATCCCATGCCAGGTATGGTGAAAAAGCACATTTCCCCCAGGTGTATTTGGTTTTCGGATGTAGTTTATTTAGACCTGTACGTTTTATAGGGGTATATTATTGGGTTAAACGAGGACACCACGTTCGAGCGTGAATTGAGTGTGATTTTACAAGACAGATGCCTGCTGAAAGTGTACAATAAGGTGGGGCAGATCCATCAAATGGGGGATAGCAATAAATTAATTTCAGACAGTCAGTGAAAAACACGATGTAGATGTAATTAAAAAGGATTTCTGGATAAATGACAAGCACCCTACGAAGGAGAATTTCAAAACGTTTTTGGATCAGGATTTTGTCCGAAGGCAAGGGAGAGCTATCCAGATTGCTAAGTTTGCAGATACTGGTGGTACGTTTTTTTAACATTCACATGTTTAGCTATTGACCTTCAAATCCGATCTTCAGATGAAATTGCGCTAATTGAAAGTGTGAGCAATGTGGTCCATATCTGCCAGATCGTAGTGCAAACACGAAAGGACCCGAAAACTGTAATGAGATTCTTGTCGAACATGCGAGCCTACTGCTATCCCCTCTTTGCAAAAAGCCACAATGCTGATGGCACTCTAAGTTTGAGCTTCATGCATTGTTCATGTACCCAACAATATGGAGTCATTTCGAAGACACATCGCTTCCACAAACTTCAATAGACTATAGTATTACCGATTTAATCGTATTTCATGTCTGCAGAAATAAACGTTTCCATGTGTCTGTAATTCATGTCTTCGCAATCCAGGATTGCAGCTCCTTTTTGTGCACCCTACACGTTTTTTTGTTCGTCGCCGATGGCGACAAAGTCCCTAATCGTTGTCAAAATTATTGCATATGCGCGGTGGCATGTTCGGCCGGTCGTCGTCGCCTGAAGACATTGTTCGACACTCGGAGCTTATAGCGGTCAGCATAGAAGTGCTTCTTGTGAACGAGGATCGTCATCGATAAAAAAGGAACAGAGCAGCTTCCTTTCCTGTCACATTTTTGCTGACCATCAGCTGCGATTCGCAAACACACAAGACCGGGGTGGGGTATCCATCCCAAAAAGCAGACGTAAGGCGTCTGACGAAGGAGTCGTTCCACGACCGTGACCGTTCTGTGAGCGCCTGCGCGCCTCCGTTGAAAGTATAAAAGCTTAGAGCCGAGCCATCCGGACAATCGCCAGAAACTAGTGCTGCCCCTCAACGGATTCAGGATCCGAGTGGTTGTTGGCGACAACGACGAAGACTACTGACTGTCCGGCGGCGCAACCAACTATCCATTTTTGAACGAAGCCTTCTCATTTGAAAAATTTCCTCCGTGAGTCGTTCAAGTGTCGATGTACTGCCAATTTAAACTGGTCCTACATTGCTTTTAACACTGTACTTGTTTCATTCTGATTCCATTACCGTCGTGTATTTAATTCGTAAAACTGTTAAAAATTCATCTTACTACAGTATTTCAGCTCAAAACATGGAAGACTGTCGCGAGCGGGCGTACAAATATGTCGCCTACTCGGCTGTCAGTTTCTCGCTTGTGGCCATCTTGGCCGTCTGCATCACCATGCCTATCGTATACAACTTCGTCGACCATATTCAGCAGCAGACCAAGCAAGAACTCGAATTCTGCAAGGTACTTTGCTTTTATCCGTTCTACCAAACCACATTTATCAAATTTATTATCGTGTTTCGACCTTTGGGTTTTCTCTAATCTCTAATTTCTCCAAAACGGTCTAATTCAAGTTTCCAACAGTTCCGTTAAACCGCCAGCATTGTTTTTACAGTCCACCAGCTCACAAAAATAATTCGATTTGCGATCATCGTTGATCGCCAATCCGGTTTTTCCAAGATGCTGCAATAATCTGTACTTTATCGCATTGCGCGACTTAAGTGGACATGAGCTATTGCAGCAAGGGCTAGTCATAGTCATAACCATGTACAACCTATGAGCAAGTGTAATTTGATTGCCTACAGTAAGCCTTTTTTAGCTCTCAGCTCGCGACATTATGTCAGAAGTAAGTCGGAAGAAGCCGATTGTACCCACAGTAACCTTCAGCGAGTTTGTCGGGGCCGGCAACCGTACAAAACGTCAAGCTGGTGGTAGCTGTGAATCTTGCTGCATTCCTGGCCATCCTGGCCGACCAGGTACTCCAGGTCCTAATGGAAAGCCGGGTACTCCGGGCGCTCCCGGTCGACCTGGAGCCCCTGGACGGCCTCCAGTCATCTGCGAAGAGGTTGAGATTCCTCCTTGCAACCCATGCCCACCTGGTCCTCCTGGTCCGAATGGTCCTCCCGGTCAGCCTGGTAATCCTGGTCGCAATGGGCCACCTGGTCGTCCTGGCAATAATGGTTTGTTGCAAATACCTCTATGACGTGTGTTAACCTTATTCATTTAGGCCAACCCGGTCCCCCTGGTCCCACCGGTCCTCCTGGTCCTGCTGGCCACGCTGGCTCTCCTGGTGAACGTGGTGAACCCGGCCGACCTGCCGCCTCTTCCCCCTCCATTCCCGGTGAACCTGGTACTCCTGGTGATAACGGACCCCCCGGCCTTCCCGGTGACGATGGCCCTCCTGGTCGCGACGGTCAACCCGGTCAAGCTGGTCCCCCTGGTCCTCCTGGCACTTCTGGTCCCCAAGGTCCTCCTGGCCCGCAAGGTCCATCTGGCGAACGTGGCTCTCCTGGCCCACAAGGCGAACGCGGCATCTGTCCCAAGTACTGTGCTCTCGACGGCGGTGTGTTCTTCGAGGACGGTACTCGGCGGCGGTAAACACATCGTCCACCTCATCAGTCGCAATCGCTTGATTAATCTTCATTCGCTTAGTTAGCGCATTTCTAGCGCTTGCCTCTGGCCCATTTTACAGTATGTCGCCGTCGGGTGCTCAGAGTCAAGTGAACATGGTTACCAGTGTTCATTTGAAACTTTCTTGTGTTGTCTTGCCTATGTGATCCCCAAATTCTTGCCCCCACTAACATGGACCCAAAGCCCTTACAACAGATGTAAGTATATACCGAAAAAAACCCCTAATCACTGAATGTTTTCCCGAATAAATCTACTGATACAAAACTCGCAATTTGTTAATCCATGTCTTTCAAAGATAAAAAATAAAGGCCGCAAATAAGAAATATCTCTCTTTATAGTTATATCTTCATCTTCGACACGTAAATTACTGGCATGAGGGGTTAGTGATATAAATATGTTAGCTTTGGCGTAGAAATCAAATAGGCAACTGATTATGTTAAAAGGTTAGCATTGAAGTCCCAAGTATCAGAACTCAGAGGGTGAGTGTTCAATTTACAAAGAGCCCTGTCACGGACATCACCCCATCCGCCATTCGGCTTTGAAATTTTAGGAACTTTTGAAAACTTTTCTGTGATGGCCATGTTTTCCGGGTAGAAAGAATGGTTTGCTTTTTGAAAAAGAGCACTAAAACACAAAAATTTATAATGAACAAAACGGAAATGAAATATTTAACATACCTGACTTTCAAAGCACTCGTTTGGCTGCTACATTTGTGAGTATGTACGCCACAATCACCGATATGGAGTACCCTGGGGGCTTTTGGATATAAAGCGATAAGTTTGTTTTCGAAGCATTTGTAGCTTATTTGGATGAGTGACCAGTCCCAATTGTAGTCATCAAATTCGCAGAAGAGCTAAAAATTGCCATTTTAAATAATTTTCAATTGGCATTAACATACTTGACTGCAGTTTCTGAACTCATTCCACAACTCCTTATTCAAAACAATACCAGTGTTGTGTTTTCCGAACCACGTCTGCCGTCCAACTTTCGATATGTCCCTGATGTAATTCGTGTACGTCCTGACAAAAAGTCCAAGCGAAATAATTCCACAATCACGACACTCGCTGAAATTTTATCACATTATTGAAATAGCTATCATCATTTTGACCGTTAAAATAATTCGGTCATGACTTACGTGTCTCGTAAGGCAATAAGTTTATTGAGGACGTGGAAAACGTCAGGCGTTACTACGTGGTCCTCTTCCAACAGCAATACATTGGTGTTAAGATCGTAGCGGTCTATAATTCCATCAAAAACGTAATTCATTTTCCACCACCAATGATGTTTTATTTGAGATAGTGTTGGAATACGATAATGACCATAGGTGTCAGGGTACTTCCAGTTCTTGCATCGAACCACTTCCGCCCTTAAAATTTTATTTTTATTGCATTTCCATATTTAGATTTGATGTCTTACTTTTCTTTCGCTATACTCGCGTCACAATCTAATGGATCAGCTCCGGGGAATTGATCATGGAATATTTGAAGTGAGTAGGGATAGCGAATTTGAATTACCTAAAATATATAATAAGACACTTTTTTACGAATACAAAAACTTGCCTGAGCAAACTTGATTCCCTTAATAAGCGCTTCAACATCTTTGTCATATATGTCATGACTAAAAATCAGCAAAGTTGAATTAATTTCCGGTACATTGGCCAACGAATCAATAAGTAGTTTAAGGTAGTTGGCACGGTTGTGAACTTGAATAATTAGTATAATTGATACTTCTTTCAACCCGCCAAATGTGTCTGAGTTATATACATCATGGTGTAAGTTGAGGTAATTGAGTGAATTGATGGCTTCAATTGGGTTAACCGTAGCATTCACAGAAAGACCAAGCAGTTCAGTTTTTGCATCATCTAAGCCTGTTTCACCCTCAGGCTGTGGCTTTGATTCATTTTGAGAGGTGTTAGGGCTTTCATGCGGCAGGTTGAGAGAAACAACTTCGATTACTTTTTGGGTGCGTACGTTGCTGAGCCGATGGAAACAGTACAAGGTCTAAAGATTAAACTTGATTATATTACATTGGCATTTGTGGTGGCGATTATGGTTACCAGTAATATTAAAACCAGGCCAGCAAGTTTAGTTTTCTTGTGGAAAATCATGAATTATAAACAAGAATAAATATTTTGGGCCGCAACTGGCATCGCCGTCCTTTCTTGTATTAGCGACCTATTAGCAAGCGGCCGCCGGTTGGGACCGATTCGGCTTGGCCTAAAATTGCAATCAATGAATGTGATACATGTGGGAAAAGCATAAAAGTTTGCATGAATTTGTCGAAAACGTCGATGACCACGCATGTACATACAAAAGTTCAATAAACACAAACTGTGCTATGATGGAAACATGTGAAGTAATCTGTATGGATTATCGGTCCACCTAGGGTAAACAGTTGGACACTTCTTCGCTGTGAATCGACTTTTTATAGGGCAAACAGTACGGTTAAACAAAAGTGCGATCAAGAATTACCCAACTGCTAGGTACATCAATGTAGGAACACATTGGTGTTGCGCGCGCGTTGCCAATTTTCGCAAAGGGTCGTCAGCGGAGGATTTTGTTTAGCGGTCGGGTATGCGTGTCGGCTCAAACCGATACTCGGCTGACCTCTCCAATCCATAAAAACTGCCACGATGACCATCGCTTGTGTTGCTGGCGCCCTCGGCGGATGCAGCGCTTCGATGATCGGTATTGAGTCGCTGTCGAGGTGAGTTCCACGTCGAAACAGCTGATAAGCGGCCTAACCATCCCCCCTTATTCAGCGATGGTGGCAATTTTATGCATCTGGTGACTTTTGTCACTTTCTTGTTGGCTCCAATATCGGCACTATGGGCGGACCCCTCTATTTTGAAACTTAAATTCATTCCTTTGACGTAAGCATTTTATGGCATTTGGCTTCTATCGACCCATGTAACCTAGCAACAAGTATTGGTCTTTTGCAGGTCTTACATACTCTTAGTATTTATGTTCTTCATTGTGAGCGTTGTCAACAATCAGACTGTCTACTTTGACATGCCGTTTCCATTATTTATAATCTTGAGATCAGTAAGTACGCACAATTTTGCGGAGTTTGTAATAGTTCCTCATTTTTCAGGGCACCCTCGTGGCCAGTGTTCTTTTGTCGTCAATTCTGCTCCGCCGAGTGTACTCATGGACGAAGATTATTGCCGTTTTGGCTGTTACTATTGGTTTGATCGTTTTCACATTGGCTAGTAGCAACTACCAGCCGCCGATTGGCCGGCGTGCCGAATTCATGTGGATTGACTATCTACCGTGGTCGAGATTCACTACCGGTAAGTTTTCCATTCACTTAACTTATATAAGAGTAACAAAAAAGTTCATTCCAGGCATCCTCGCCCAACTTTTCTGCATTTTCGTGTCCGCATACCTCGGAATCAAACAGGAGAGCCTGTTCGGGATCTATGGCAAAAAGTCAGATGAAATGATGTTCTACGTGGTATGTTTTTGATCAACGAGTCCATTTTCATTAAAAATGCATAATTTTTAGCATATTTTGTCGCTACCTTTGTTTGCGTTCGTGTGGACCGACATCACAAATGCGATTAGAGTGATTTTTGAATCCGAAAAACAGATCATTGCGGGGTTTCAATTACCGGTGTCGTCTTTGATGATGAAAATGATTGCTGTTTCGGCATTTCAGTGAGTTTTTTTTACTTTTCTTACTTTTATTTGATGAAATCTTAATCTTTCAGAATAATCTGTGTCAGGAGTATCTATCGCCTATCCTCAGCAGTGTCCAACCTCAGCCTCAACATGATTCTGGCCCTTCGCAAATTCCTAAATCTCTTCCTCTCCGCAGCTGTGTTTGGCAATGAGTTTAATGTTTACCATTTCGGTTCATCGGTGCTTATTATCGGTGGTTCAATGATGTTTTATGATGTTTGGGGACAATTCAAACATTATTACGGCAAAAAGAAGGCCGTCAAAACGGAGTAATTGTAATTATATTGTACAGTAATACATGGTTTTGTCGGGTAGTATTGCATTTATGTGCCTTGATTGAATTTAATTAAAATAAAAGTCTATTGATCATCTTCTTAGATCTTAGGATACAAAGCGTAGTTCAACTTGAGCATCGATAACATCTACTTAAGTCTAATATAGGCACTAAATCTTTACCCGATCTCTATGACAACCCGATTTCTCTCTCTGCGTCTTCCTTTCTCGTAGAATCCAACGGGCTAAATCGACGTGGCAAGCATCGAAACAATTGTTGCCACCATGTTTTGCTTAGCAGCATCAAGGCACGCGAGCATAGCCGCGCCTCCACTGGCTGCAACGTGTAATCGTCAGGGCGCCCCCATTTATTTTCATACAAAAGCTTGATTTCTCTCGTTCCCAGTCCATTGCCCCACCCGTGAACGGTCTGTGCAATCGAATAAGCGTCCAGTTGGGTCTCGACTGCCTTTGGAATTTAGCCGTGCTTTGGCTTTGATCTGATTTTTGTTTGAACTGAACCATGTCGAACACTGTAAGCTTTTGGACCTTGGGAATGGAAGGGAAGAAAGGGTAGCTAATAGTCTTAAGAGATCGGGGAGCCTATCAGGCTGGAATTACTTCAGCTGCCAAGTCTTATCTTTTTGTCTTTTTTTCACTTCCCTTTTTTTAGGAGTTTGAGTCCTGCATTGCAAACGGCCACGACGTCATGGCTTCCTCCAATGACGAGCTTGAAGCTTTCCGCGCTCGCAAGGTTGCCCTCATCACCGGTATCTCCGGACAGGTTAGTAGCCGCCGAAATGCGTTCTTTACACGCTCGCGTTTGCGTTCGTTTTGATCAATGTCGTTATCTTATTAGGATGGCTCATACCTCGCGGAATTGCTGCTCGCCAAGGGCTATAAGGTCCATGGTGTCATTCGACGTTCGTCGTCGTTTAACACCGCTCGCATTGAGCACCTCTACGCGAACCCTGTGACTCACCACGCTGATGCAACCTTCAAGCTGCACTATGGTGATATGACGGATTCGTCATGTCTGATCAAGCTCATCAGCTCTATTCAGCCTACCGAGGTGTATCATCTGGCTGCTCAGAGCCACGTTAAAGTACGTTACAAACAGAAAACAGACAACGCTATCGATTTGAACATTATTCACACATGAGTGCTAAATTTAGGTGTCCTTTGATCTCCCCGAATACACCGCCGAGGTCGATGCTGTCGGCACCCTTCGTCTGCTCGACGCTATCCACGCATGCGGCTTGACCAACAAGGTCCGTTTCTACCAAGCTTCGACGTCCGAACTGTACGGTAAAGTGCAGGAGGTCCCCCAGAAGGAAACGACCCCCTTCTATCCCCGATCCCCTTATGCCGTCGCAAAATTGTACGCCTACTGGATCGTCGTCAACTACCGTGAGGCGTATTCCATGTTTGCCTGCAACGGTATCCTCTTCAACCACGAGTCCCCTCGCCGAGGTCCGTTTTTATTTGATTTCCCAAAAGTGCGAAATGGGATGCGATTGAGGGCTATTTTTAGGTGAAACCTTTGTGACTCGCAAAATTACACGTTCGGTCGCGAAGATCTCGTTGGGTCAGCAGGAGGTCCTCGAGCTCGGAAACATCAACGCTAAGCGCGATTGGGGTCATGCTAAGGAATACGTCGAGGTACGCTCCAAATCCGTAATCTTTTTACCCTCTAATTTTCGTAATGCTTTAACAGGCTATGTGGCGCATCCTCCAACACAACGAGCCCGACGATTTCGTCGTTGCTACTGGTCAGTTCTACACTGTCCGTCTCTTCGTCGAATTGGCCTTCAAGGAAATCGGCCAGGAAATCGCGTAAGTCATTGCAATACACACAAAAAAGCAAAACAAAACAAAAAATACTGTTTACAGCTGGAGCGGCGAAGGTGTCAATGAAATTGGTACCGAAAAGGCCACGGGAATTGTGCGTGTTCGCGTGAACCCCAAGTACTACCGTCCCACCGAGGTCGAGGAGCTGATTGGTGACGCTACCAAGGCAAAGACCAAGCTCGATTGGGTCCCTAAGGTCACCATCGAAGAGCTCGTCACAGAGATGGTTGCCAGCGATGTTCAGCTGATGAAGAAAAATCCCATGGCTTAGTGGCCTAAGCTACCCTTTTGCACACCCTCGCAATATTCGCGTTGGCATTGTTGCCTGCGTGTTTTGAGGATAATCTTTTTAATCTTTGTCAATTTTGTCACATTGTGTACTATCACAGGGGTTTAACATTTTGTTACTTTGTCTTATCACAGTATTTCACATTTTCGGTATTAATTATTTAAGAATTAATCTATTTTATTGCGAAATGCATCAATAAAGTAAAGAGAAACAGTTTGAACAACCGAGAGTACAATATTGGCATCAAAACTTGATTTCCAACGTGTTTGGCTGCTGCGCTGCAGTGACCGATATCCGGCGGCTAAACTTGTCGAAGGGGGTGCCTTCTAGATCGCGAGTATCGGGTTTATACGGTTTCAGCAGCATGATTAACACGCACAATACACCCGAAGTATAAATAGAGACAATCAAAACAGCAATAATTCTGAAAACATGCACGTAAACATACCGTTTTACACGGAAAAAGGCGCAAATGGCTTAATAAAAACGTAAAAACAAAACGTTCCACTGACCCAGTCATAACAATTAACACCACTGTTGATCGTTGAGCAGAATATAGGAATAATATGGCATACGAGGCGATAAACATGACTGCTATGAGCACTGTACTATTACTTATAGGAAACATGGACCACGTTTGTAATGGCACTCCACCAGCATGGACATGAGCCTCAACCTCCTTCGGCACATGGAATCTATTAGCCATTGGCGGTGGCGATTCACTTCCAGAGCCGGCAGTGGAGGCACATTCTGAATCGGAAGAAGTCGCAACCATCTCTAGAGACTATTATGAGCATTCGGCCAAGAGGACTAAACTAAAGATGCTAGTCCTCAATACTGGTTCCTAATACTTTATCCGAAGTAAATACCCATATTGTGCAGGTCTAAAAACGCATCGATACTTAAACGGCAATGAAAAGTTGCTCCTGGAGTCAAAGAGTAAACGAAAAGGACCAAAATTGACGTCGATCACGTTGACATTACAATGTGTCAGTCGCATCCATCGATCAGCGAGTGAACAGAGACAATGCGAAAAGTACGATGAAAAAGGGATACAATTGCAAAAGGCTTTTGCCCCCAATTCCACGATAAAGCGATTTGTGACGGCGGGAGAGCGAAACACCTTCCATGTAAAGGTCTTTAAAAACACCTTTCTACGGTTTTTTAATTGTTTTTGTCTAGGACCACGGCGAGCACGGATGCGACGCGACAACGAGATAGGATATCTGTTTGAACACGCGCCGTCGACAAGCACCATTGGAAGGGGGAGTAAACTTGAATCAGAAACTGGACTTGGAAACCCGCAAAAAAGCTCCCTTTCGGCTCGACGCGGTAGTATCCCAACACTTTTAACTCGTTGTTGTCCGTGTGGTTCGTAGTTACACATTTTTGATCGTGAAGTCGCGCACATGTGGGAAGGCGGCATACACAAACGTCAGGGAGTCGAGGGGGTCTTTTTTGTTTGAGCAAATCCAGAAACCGTTTTCACCGCTCATTTTGCGATGCGTTCAGTCGAAACAAAAAGAAATCATGCCCATGAATCGGCAGTCCAGCATCACCATCCATCGCGAAGGCGGCGCAACAGTCGTTCTCCTGGCGACGAAGAAGATAGGTGTGCCTTTAGGCGAGAAGACTTCTTTTCTTAATTTTAGTGTGTGCATTCCGACTTAAGCCTTGCAAGATCCAGTTTTTTTGAAAACGGAAAGGACGTAAAATAAAAGTGAAATTGAGATAGTGTGACGACAATTCGCGAAGCGAGAAGATCCACTGATTTCATCGGACATTCCTGGATTATGAACAGTCACCTGACGCACAATCAATTGTGTCTCCCTGCATTCTTTCTTACAACAATATTTATTGAGATTCAAAACTTTATATTTGCAAAATAAGTCATATTATGTCATTTCAACGAAATAAAGAGGTATGACTTTCGCCGTGGCCCCTGGCCGTATGCATTTCTGATGGGATAAGCCGCAAAAAACCCTCAAAGCTGTCTTGTTTTTAGAACGTTTGTTTGCCGTTAGCTCAAGTTACAGTTGAAATCGCCGTTTGTCTGCATTTTAAATTCAGAAAGGTTCAGGCAGTACCATTTTTATGTACAGTGTTGAAATACATGTTTTAGGATAATGAAGTTTTTGATTATGCCAATTATGGGTCTGTTGGGAGTTGAACATCTTGATTTTGTCCTACATTTAAACAAATAAAATGTATTGAAATGAGGAAAGGCAGGGGGAGGCTTGGCTCTATATCAAGAACCAACGAAAGGGAAACAAAAACTTCAAAGGAATATGGGCCCGGTTGCATCCCCCAGATGGGCGTTCTGGCCATGGCTTGTCCTGAACTGAAGCATTGATGTCACAAGAATTCCCTTAAGAGTCACTCCGCTTTCTTTTAAATATATTCAGTTATGCTGGGTAGCAACGGTGCCAATTCCTTTGTTTTTGGAGAAGGTTTCTGACTTTTGTTTCCTAATGATTGCAGACTGGTGACTGTTTTGCAGTTTTGGCAATGGCAATTGTATTGTGGTTTACCATTGCAAAGCATGTGCGTCAAACACCCTTAATACTGTATATCTGTATATTTTCGGCACCTTTTTTTCGTAATTTGATTTAAAGCTTCGTTTAGCTGATTCGGAGTTCGACAGTCCGAAGCAAAACTATGTTGATGCCATTCTGTTCATCCCAAAATTGATATATCTACTCCCAATTTTGTCAGGCCCCATACATAACAATGACAACCGAAGACCAAATGCATTTTTATCTCATATTATGAAGCTTATTCTAGCCATACTTTTTTGCGTGTGTTATCCGATGGCCTTCACCATCTCCCCCCATCCAGACAATGTAAAACAAAGGGCGAGATGGGCGGTTTTACATTGTCTGTAGGAAATGAGAGTTACATCCGGCAACCATGCCATGGTTTAATTTTTGGGTACCGTGAGTTTGAGGGTGTTGGTGGGCTCAACCCCTGTCCGGAAATAGGTATATCCGCTTTCCCCCGATGAACATAGCCCACCAACACGCCTTTCGGCACTTGTCCGTTTTTTTGACATCAGCCAAGGTTGAACAATCTAGTCTCCAAAGCTTTTTCTTCTTTTTTGTTCTTATTGGATATTCATGCTTCTTGTTTCGTGACCTCTATAAGTTCTTTCTAGTCATGACAAAAAGCGCTTTCTGGTCTATTCATGCAGCAAGCTACGTTGAACTTGGTCTTTTACTTTCAGGTATCCCTATCGTACACTTTTCCGTGAACAATCTTAACACCGTCAAGATGAATATGGCCAGGATTCGTCATATTTTGGAGATGCGGCGGGCGAATAAAGCGCCGCCGCTTCTGCCACCCCGAGCTAAACGGTAAACATATCACTTATAAATATTAAACCTTCCATGTTTACAAATCCGTTTTAGCGGGTCCGATGCCGATGTCAAACGTCTCGGTCCAAAAGAAATTGTTGACATCCATGTCAAGATCAGAAAGTTCAGAATCACTAAAAGCAAATCGAATGCAATTATGTGCATTTTTTCGGAGAGCGAGGATAACACCTCTGGACCATGGCGAATGGTAAACCGTTTTGCGTTCATACCATTTTGCACATCCACTTTGGCTAATAAATTTTCCCCTTCAGTCCACTGCATCCGAAGTCCTGCAAAAAGAGATTGACATTGACTTGCCCTCGGTTTTCGCCATTGAATTTCAATTTGAACGTACCCAATTGATCAAACTGGATATGTAAGTAACTAGTAAAACACGTCAGAAACATGTTCAGTCAAAAGTTTTTCAGCTGCGATTGGACCAACAATGACGCCGAAACTCTCGGCTACACCGTCTTCGCAGTTTCGGAGTTGGTCGTGCACGAAAAGGAGTTCATCTCGCGTCAAATTATGTGGGTTGAAAATGAAAAAGGAAAAAATGAAGTTATGATTTTCAGTAATGACGAAACCGGGGAAGTCATTGCCGATGTCCAAATTTCGTGCACCATCCGCGAGAAACCACATTCTGTTTTACTGCAGTTCGTGGCCAAGAATCTCGGCAAGAAAAACATGATTTACAACAGCGCACAAATCTTCTTCGAAGTCCAAAAGAAGGACGCTACCGTTGTTTACCGTAGTGAAGTCGCACGATTTTCTCAGAAGATAACATTCCGCATGTTTTCACTGCAATCAACGGACATGAGCCAGGAATCTGTCGAGTTTATGGTGTACTTCCGGGATTCAAAGACGCAGAAAGGGGTGATGGGTTCGTTTGAGACGAACTATGCCATGTTGAAGAGTACTCAACCTGAAGCTAATGTTTATCAAGTAAGTTGACGTAATTTGAAGTTTGAAAGTGACAAAAAATCATTGAGTAGGTAAACTACGACAACTCCCGCGGCGTCCAAAAATCCTGTGGAACGTTCGAACTCCTCAGATGCAATGATGTAGCCGTCTCCTCTTTTCTGGACTACATTTCAACAGGGTAATTTGTCATTCATCTCCTTCTCTCCCCCACAATTTCCCACATTTGTCACCCTTATCCGTTGACATCTCCCACCATTTCAGGGCAACACTCAATTTCTGTGTCGCCATCGACTTTTCTCGTCCTGATCAATTTGTAGATGAGGCTTTCATCCGGCAATATCTGAGTGACGTTGAATTGGCTGTGCGGTCAACTGGTGAAGCATTTCGAGATTTCAGCGCGTGAGTGGGCTGACTTCCTTTTGTTTTTTTGCGTCACTGTCAATGAATATGCCCAGAGATAACAAATAGTACTTCAGAAACAGCTCCTATGGAGCCTTCGGTTTTGGCGCAAAGATTCCCCCGCTTTTCCGGGAGTCCCAAGAGTTCTGCCTGGTAAGCGCTATATGTTTTGACGATAGCTAGTCGAGAATCTAAAAATGAATCGTTGGTCGCACCAGGGTCCCCTGAGAAGCAACAATGTTTCACTATGTCTGACACTAGGAAGAAAAAAGGTCATTTTAGAGTTTAGAGACGGACCCGTACGTGAGGGGTCTCGATGGCATCATGTCTGCATTTAAAAACTCTTTCACCAAAGTGCAACCAATAACTATCGCACACTTGTCCCACGTGATTTACTATGTTTCGAAGTAAGCGAAGTCACGATGTGTGTGGTTTATATCGTAAAAAAACGGATTTAGGTTGGCTCAAAATGCACTAAACCGAAGTCAAACGACCCAACCGGCATACTATGTGCTGGCTTTGATTACGCGAGGGGTTTTCGATGACTTGAAGGAAACTATCCAAGCAATTATCTATGCCTCGAGAGCTCCCATCTCCATTGTTTTTGTCGGCATTGGGGGTGGGGACTTAAATGAAATCGAGCGTCTTGGCACAAGCCGTGGGCGTTTGAACTATCATGGTCGGAAGCCGGAGCGTGATTGCGTTCAGGTTGGTTGGAAGAGAAATTTGAACCGTAATGAGAAACTGCATTTAGTACGTCAATCTGACACGTTGTCGCGAAGAAGAGCCCAACTTGAAAGAGCTGAAGAACCTCATCGCCGAACGCGGCCTCGTCGGCATCCCACACCAAATGGCCTCCTGGATGACCAAAAACGGCTACAAACCTCACAGCCCACCAGTCGTGTTCTCGCAAGAAGTCGAGTGTGATCAAGCTTACCAGGCAACACCCATGGAATGTGGATACCGCCAACCCAATGTTGGCATGCAGGTCGGAATGCACATTAAAGTTTTCCGCTTCGCACGTCAGTTAGTGGACAGTCTTCGCAATCATTGTAGGCAGGCTGTGTGTTTTCAACGCAGACGACGACGGCGACGCATACGGCGTCTTTTGCGGTCCCGCTTCGACAGCTACCCACGGAGCCAAAGCGCGTTCTCCATGCCCGGACCGTCGACCATCCGAGTGGACTAGATCGGCGACTCTCACGTCAAGCCACCACCGAGCACATGGCCCAACTCACCTCACGCATGTCGATTGATCAAGGCGGAGCGCATCGAGTCTCTGATGCACAGTTCTACGGTTTGTTTGTTTAAATACAGTAACCTCAGCACTTTTGCATTTTTCATTTTACCTTTTTTACTTTACCCGTTTTACAAGTAGTTTTTGCGAAAATGTATAGTCCATGTGATTTTTGGTGGACACAATCCTTATCACAGGTTATGCTCAACCGTACGCCGTCCAATGTGTTCGATCCGAAGCTGTCCCAGTGATGCATCACGCGCAACATTATGCTTAGCCGACGAAGAACTTCAACTCCAACTCCAACTACACATATTATTTTTACAATTCACTTTTCCCTTCGCTTCTTTTTATCAACTTTTACCCCGGTTTCTTCACTTCTCTGTGTTCGTCCTCTTTTTTTCTTTGTTGAAGTCCACTTTATGCACTACAAAAGCCAAAGTATGCTTGAGGTTTCCTTTAGCGCCTTTCCCAGGCTCAAGTGCAGGCTCCGTCTACGACGATAATTTGCGCCACAGGTAAAACATGTTTCCAACTTCCTTTGTTAAAAAAGTTCATTACAGACTCTCTCCACGTCCGACTAGAATGGCACGAGCACATTCAACGCAAACCCCGCCCTCACAATAATCAGCATAATTTTTGCTAATATCAATCATTGAACTCTATTTTATCATTATTAAAATTCCTTTACTTTAAACATTGCGTAATAAAGTATAACTTCAAAAACATAACAAAAGGCAACAAGTGAAACAACTAGCAAGACTAACGGAGATCGAAACGATGAGTTTTGAGATGTAAGCTGTTGAGATCACATTGATTACTGAGGGATCATGTCGTCGTCCTTCGGGTCATGCTTCGAGCGCAAAATGGGCTGCTCCAAAACCAAGTTAGTGGGCTCAAGCTCGAGCGTGTCCATGATGTGCTTCATGACTTTGTCAGCTTCAGCATAGATGATCAAAGCTTTGTTGACCCGGATAGTCTGAAGATTGACAATAACGACCTGAGCGCCATGGCGACGGGCCTCGGCCGTAAGCGTGGAGACAGGCTGGATTTGGAGGGATGTGCCCAGAACGAGGAAGAGGTCGCAGGCCCTGGAAAAATATTGTGATTAATTTAATGATTAACTTCGACAAAGTAACGTACCGGACATAGGGAACGGTCTTCTTGAAGTAATCGTCGCAGAGCTGCTGATTCCAGTCAAGGACGGTGTCGCGATAGCGCACGCGACAGCCAGGCTCACGGCAGCGGATAGGCAGAATCTTCTGGCCGACAGAGTTGATGGCTTCGTTATGGAAGTATTCACTAAAACATTAATTGAATATTATAAAATTTATTAAAGTAGAAAAAAGGAGACTTACTGGCCATAGGGGCACATTCCCATGTAGCAGTTACCATGAGGTTCGACAATGCGATCACGCGGGAATCCAGACTTCATATGGAGATTATCAATGTTCTGGGACACGAGATGCCTAATATATAATAGATGGAGTCATTGTCAGAAACTCGTAAATAAAATCTTACTTCAAACGCCCATCAGCCTCGAGGGCAGTGAGGGCGTTATGCGTGTAGGAAGGCAGCACGTTGTCAAAGTTGATGACCGGGACCTCCTGCTTCTTCTCCTGAAGAGTCCAGACTCCGTTCGGGCCGCGAAAGTCCGAGATACCACAAGGAACGCTGCAATGTACAATATTAATTTACATGTTGGAAATGTAAATATATAAGACTTACCTAATTCCAGCACCGGTGAGGGCAACCCACTTTTTCTTCTCCTTGATAATGGTGGTCAACTGCTTCAACTTGCGATCGAGGACCTTGGCATCATCGTACCGCAAAGGCTGACCCAAGACACCCTTGTTGGGATGATGGCTGAGCTGATTGACGTAGTCGATCGGCATTCTGAAGTGAAGATGTTTTTATATATTGTTGCGAAATGAATCGGAATTTTTAACCGTCAAACACGGTCAGAATGAAGTACATGTCAAGTTGGTACATGTAGCACGTGCCATGGCGTAAAACTGTGGCCCAACTTCACGTATAAGTGACTGGGACGTGTGCGCAAATCCGTCATGGGAAACCGCACCTGCGATAAGTAAAGTCCAGCGGTCGAGCGTCGTAAAAGAACACAACGCCAGGTTTCAAACGTAGAAAGCGTCGCCTCGGTGTGTCATTTCATCCCCATCTCCCCCCACACAAACTCTCCCCAAAGTAATGTCGTTTTCCCCACCCGCTGGGCCACCCCCAATTCCAAATGAGAGCACCGACACACGAAATACGCGCACGCTATGTTGAACAAAACTAGCTGTGTCGCTGTTTGTTGACGTCTATTTTTCAAAGACTGGCGATGTCATGGAATCTAATGGCGGTGAAATTCGTCAAGGGTTTCTCTGCCCCTTCTGTTTCCGCGATCTGTCTACCGGTGAAGCTTTGGTGAAGCATGTCGAGGAAGTTCATCCCGACAATCCAGCGTACAATGACACTATCGATGTATTGAAAGGTTTGTTTATTATTCACCGTTATGTCCGCAGCGCTGCATGCTGACATGAGCTAATTACAGGGGCATTCGGACGAGCAAAGCAGAAAATATTGAAAATAGATTTCTCGATATCAAATCAATCATCGAGCGCAAATTTGGAAAACAAAAATGCGGGTAATTATGAATCATACTACGACGATGTCCATGAGGATGGTAAGTTAGATCGATACCCTTATTTGACACGCGTAAACCTATCAATTACAGGCGTCACTCGAAGCTGGAAATCCGAATTTGTCGCAATCCGTGATCGCCGCGTTAGCTCTGTGGACGTCGACACCAACAATCTGATTCTACGACTGGACAAGCTCATTAATGACTGCCCAGATGAGGCCTCACGTAGGGGTATTGTCGGAGAGAGGAATCGCCTTACTTTAATGCATTTGTATTTTTAGCCTTCGAACAAGAAACGGTGCCATGGACGGCTGATACGACCCATTGTCAAGCCTGTAATGCCAAATTCGGTCTAGCCAGGCGGAAACATCATTGTCGGCTATGTGGCAGCGTTGTTTGTAAAGATTGTTCAAAGTTTTTGTCTTTTGATTTTGCTCGTGAGTCATTTGATGTTCAATTTCATCGGTTTTACATATAATTTCAGGGCAGATAACGAATCCCGCATTTGCCGCACCTCCAAGCTATGAAACCGATAATGGCGAGGAATCCAATTTGAAATCACTTTTCGTCGATAACCCCGTCCGGAAAACTGGTGGAAAGCTGCTTTCATCTTTCGGATTGGATACAAAGTTCAATTTGCCGCAATTCCAGAAGCCACAAGTAAGTTTTTTGAGATTTTTTGGCAGACAATCAGTGTAAATTTCAGAAGGAAGAAGACCCCACCATCCGTGTATGTACAAAGTGTACCAATCTACTCGTCCGACGCCAGGAAGCCATGGCCCAGATGTCAATGCCGTCTATTTTCGTTGATATGTATGAGAAACTTGGCCAGCTCATCATTCAAGTTGGTAATTTGGCCCCGTCGTATCGACGTATGGGTATATCTTTGAAGTCGGTTTTGTCTTTTTGTTTTGAGGCTGTATTTGATTAAATGAGTGCGTTTCAGAAACGGTGAAAGCATGTACACTTTGGATGCTGCCATTCAGTTGAAGAAGAAGTTGACGTCATTACAAAGTGAAATCCAGACTCTCAGTGATCGCATCGAGAAATGGGGCCTCGAAAATGACGACCCACTAGCGACGAAGCCGACCCCTCGCGAACGAGTCCTCCGAGCTAACATTCGGTTTTCTGCTGTGGCTGCTATTCAGGTTTGTTTTTTTGCTTTATTTTATGGTCCATTGTCAGTATTTTATCGTGACTACGCTTTTTAGGAGTCAATATTGGACATGCCAGAGCTACCAACAAAAGACGAATACATAAAGCTGCAAGAGAAGCACAAAGAACAAGTTCGACGTCAACTCGAAGATGAGTACGCTGCCGGATTCAAGGTGAGTCACCAACCCCAACCTTTACTTTTGTAGTCATTAACATTATGTACATTAGTCACTTTTTCAGACCTGTCCATCGAACCCAGTTCTAAAACAAGATCGAAGCGGCAGCCCAAGCTATGGCAACGAAAAACGCCGAATACTGAAAACAAGTGCGTCATTCAGCGGAACCCAGAATGACGGTGGCTGGACTCCAGAGCCATCTGATGAAGCCTTCCGCTACAACCCGTTTACTGATACCGATCCCGGTGAGGAGATCAATCCGGTACAACAACAATACATAATCATTAAAAAGTGAGTTTTGACTTTTGAACTTTTCGACAAACAAAAACATAATCATTGTACCTTTTCAGTTACCTCAAACAAGCAGCTCAATCAGGCCGATTGCAAGAGATTGAAATGCTGGAAAAGAATATGAAAGATATCGAAATCGAGCTTAAACGTCTTAATTTAAGTACACCCCGCGTTGACTAACTCACCTATTATTATATCAATTTCCTTGTTTACTAAAGTTGTGCAATGTTTTTTTTTGTTTTGACTGGTAGCTAATAAAATTATGAAAGTTTTGCAGTTTTCACATTCGCAAGTGGTTACACACTACATTTTTCTTTTCAGCTGGTTAGGTTACTTATATGAACTCTGAGTTAGCAATATGTGTTTTAAACAGTTATCGGAATCATAAAATTACAGTCATTGTAAATGTTAGTTATGATGTAGTAAAAGCCCAAGGCTAAATACCAGCCTTCAGTTTGCGGTAATAGTTTCAATACATACCAACCACTCAATTATCATTTCAGACCACCATAACGTGGTTAGTTTCATATTTTCCGTCTCTCGAAACTCGTTAAACACTTGTTGTTATCATATTGTACCCTATTAATGTTGTATTGAACTTTTATGCCAAAAGTCACCTGTTTGCGTATTTAAATATTTATTGTAGTTTATATATAAATGTACGGGAATCCCAGAATGAACATTCAAGACATGACCGTCGTTGAAGTGCTGCATTTATCCGGATATGTGTCTAGATTGCGAATTAATGCAGTTTTAGCTATTATCTTCAATTCTTTTGGTATTATGATGATAATTAAATGTTCGCCCAAGGCGATGAAAACCTACAAATATCATCTAGTACATATTGTAGTAAGCGTAATCGGCTTAAATGTTAAAACTTTATTTCAACTTTGCAGATTTGTTCTCTATTGTTCGACCTACATTTTACGTTATTGTTCGCACCTTTTCCGGCATATCCAGCGCCAGGCTTTTGTGCTACGGGGTTTTTTGCAGAATTGGGTTATTTTTGGGGTCAATTCTTCCAATTTGTAGGTTTATAACAATAGTTGTAACGTTGAGAGATTGCTGATATTGCAGACGGTGTTCATATGGCTTTTTGGAGTTCACGGATCGGCGCTGATGTCAGCTTACATTTCACGGCTTATCACTCTTACCGACCACGGCTATCTGCTGAAGAAGAAAATAACATACTTTTTAATGGGATGTTTACATGTGTTTGTTACCGCACCAGTAATTGGGGCGCAGTTTTATGCTGCTCCAGAAAGGTCGAGGGTGTTGCAGTACATTAACGAGGTCAATTTTAAAAGTCGTAACATTATAAAAAACGCAAAAAGTTTTAGACGGTTCCAGAATTCTACGATACATTCGTCTCAAATGCATGTTCTTTATACGCTATTCGCTTTGAAAAGCAGAACTTTATCTTTGTTCTGATCGCAGTTTTGACATTATTCGCATTTGCATTCGTCATTCTATTTATAACTCTATGTGTCTTTCGGTTACTTCGAAAAAGCAAATCAGTAATGTCTAACAAAACCGCTACAATGCACCGTGAGCTCATTCTTACGTTGATTGTCCAAACTGTCATTCCGGTTGCGTGTCTTGTTGTGCCATGCGTTACAATGTTGGTGGTAGCAAGCCTCAAGGCAAAAACCCTTCCAAGTAGGTTTTTGTATGACTTTTACGTCAGTCGGGTTTGTATACTGTTTTGCAAAAAAAAACCACATAACTATCGTAACATGTCCTAATTGTACTCACTGTTTCAGTTTTAATGCAGTTTGCATTCCAAATCATGACCCTGCATTCAACTTTCAACATGATGGCTGTTCTTATGCTCATGAAGCCGTATCGTGACCGGATCTTGCTAATTTTTTCTCGCACTGCAGACACGCCTACCGTGCAACACAATATTTCGGCACACCGTTCGCAAACGATTTCAAAGGGACCGTCCCAAAACAGTGGACCACCATGAGCCGACTTAAGGCTGTCTGTATACTGGTGTGTTCTTACTATTTATCACAGTAAAAAAATAAATTTGACATTCATTTAACTTCGGCGATAATCCTTTTGCAACAATGTTTGTTCTAACTCGACCCATCACATTTGACATTCTGTTTTGGGTGTTTGCTTGTGTCTCGACGTGTTTGTTTGTTTTTATTGTCTTTGAAGCTAAAAAGTTGACAATCAATCCACTGAAATATTACGTTGATTGTGTGTTATATGTTTTGGTAAACTTTTAATCTAGCTGAGTTAATTCTTGTACGATTACTGCTTTAGATCACAATGTACGTGTGTAATTTGTATTTTACTGTCGTCATTAACGCCGAACCGCTTTTCCCAGCATTTGCCATTTGTCAAAATTCTTCGGTTGGCAACATTTTTCCCGCTAAACTGAACGTGGTAAGACAACACACAAGTACAAAAATGTGATGTAGCTTATGATTATACAGGTTCTAATGCACCTACTCCTTGGATGTTCTTCGTTCGCACCAATTAATTTGATGATATCCCACATAAAAACTGTATTAAGAACAAAGAACTTTATTAAAAGACTTTACGATGAAAAGGCTGCTATGATTGTTGCAATGTTTGTTTCGTTTTCTATTGGGGTACTCGCCATGTTCAATTCAAAAACTGAAGACGAAAGTTACAGTACCGAGGTACGTTATAGTGTTCATGACTATGTCAAATATGAATATTTTAGTTTGACGAATCTATCAGGCTGCACTACATTACACATCGGTGCACACGCATTGCATTCAATGACTGGGGAAAAGTATACTACTCACTGATAATGTTTTTCTACATCGTATTAAACAGTATTGTTTACGGTATTCCATTGTATTGCATGCTTCTTCATTTCGAACATTTCGCATACCAATACACTCGGGAACGACGGTTTTTTCGAGCAATTACTATTCCACTTATTGTTTTTGTTCTTCCTTCGTGGACGATTGTATCAGTTCCAATGTGCCTTCTCATTCTTGGATCACAATATGCTCCAGATAGCATCACATGTAAGTAATTTGAATTTATCTTTATATGACGGTAATGCGTTTACGTGACGGAAACAATACAGATTTCACACCATACCTCACAACGCTCATGTACCTTGGCGCAATTGTCCAATTTGTTTGCTGTGCCTGCCTAATGAAATGGAAACTAAATAAAAAAACGACAGTTCATCCGAGAGTTACCTTTATCAGACATACCTCACTTCCTTCGTTTCAACAGCTATCGGTTGTAAACAGAACATAAGATTGCTAGTTTTTATAGTAACTCTTTTTGTATACATTGCGTTTACGGTTGTGGTTTGGCATCACGGAAGATAGAAAATATTAAAATAAAGTTTCATAGCCTTTTACGGTAACAGAATCCTGTGACGTTTCTGGTTTTTTGTATTTTTTATAGCTTTTTAACGTTACAGTTAGCGTTGACACTTTCGAAAATTTTCGTTCGAATGAAACATTAACCTGAAACTATTTTATGTTTGTTATCGGCGGCGCCAGATCAACTGCTCGTTTAGTTGTAACAACCCCCGGTTGCGCTTTTCATTTGAGCGCCAATTCAGAAGTTCACTAGCTTTGTTCCCTCTCTACAGACGATCGTTCATTTACTTCTTGTGTTATTTAACTTGCTAGTATATTCTAACAATTTTATTATCTCTGAAATATTAGTACATAAGTGGTGCATCGGTCGGGAATGATAACCGACGGTGAGTCAATAAAAACAAAAAGAGTGAAAAAAATGACATGTTACAGATTACCGAACCAGAACCCCCTTGCAAGCCGCTGCTGCCCACGAAAAAGGAATGCTGTCAGGTCTTCAATACGTCAAAAAGTCTGAACCAAGTCTGAGAACAGACTTTTCCGTGAGGTGGGAGATGTAAAGTCCCAGGGTAGCTTTATTGCTCGAAATTTTTTCGAACATGTTAATCTGCGTGTAAATAGCAATAAATCTGATCCAATTATTTGTGATACTGTGAGATTGTGTAAATGTAAAAATTATTCAAACCGAAATCTTATTTTTTACCATCTATTATGTATATTCTGTCCAATCAAACTTTTTATGAACATTTGCGTTAAAGCTATACTGATTGTATTTTTTATTAACGGCAAAAATTTTATTTTCGAATATTTCTAAAAAAGCGTTTTATTCTATTGTCCAGATTATGCAAGTGATATTTGAGTACCACTAGAAATCATTCAGCAAAACAAAATTTTGATTTGAAATCGGTAGACAGAAACATTTGTAAATGAAAATTTAGTGGAACTTTGACACTCGGGTGTGCAAGTCGGTCGCACACTTTCGCTATGTGCGAAAATGCGAGGAAATAAGAAGTCGCCGTGGGTGGTATTTATAAAAGACACAGTCGAGCAACACTAAAATGCGCGCAAAAGAAACCCCACACAGTGAGAATATATATTTTCAGAACCGATGTTACATACGTAATGAGCATGTTTGTACTTTATGAAAACAAACAAAACTGTTAACAATCTAAAGTGCATGATAAAGCAAACACTAATAGGGTGACAAATAATTCAAAACTGTACAAGCAACTCTCGCATAAAAATGTCGAGATCAATGAGATTGAAGATTTCAAATTTCTTATAATTTTCGATAATGTTTTGGTAGAGTTCCTGAAATACGGAGTTAATGAGCTTGGCTGATAAAAACAACGTAAAGCAACCACATTTTTGGTAACGTATGACCATTTTAAAAGCTGAAACTTACAAAAACATTACTGATAAATAGAATGACTATTCCTAGCCGCTCAGGTCCGTCAGGTCGTGGTTTGTAATTTTCATGCAACCCTTTAATGAGGTAGTATTCATGTTCTTTAGCGACGGCTTTTGCATCAGCAGATAGTTCAAAATAGCCTATAAATGCAGTATTAATAGTTAATCACAGGGTACGTTCTTACATGTCCGCCATAATATTAGTGCTTTCAACGCAGCGTATTCAATGACATCAAAAACAATGTCCTTCATAGGTTTGACCATTCGATCATAAATAAGTCGTCCCATTGGCAAAATTAATCTGCAAAGTTAGACAACAATAAAAACAAAGAAATCGTATGACAAAAAAACGTACTTTTGTTTTTCAGCAGACGTAATACTTTCTTCTGAAGCCCAGCCAACACTCATATCATATATAGATGCATAGGTAGCGTTGGTATAAACAATAAACCCGTCATGATTCTCAGGTAATTCAGTACGACATGTGATAGCTGCAATATCCAAAACGCAAAAACTCATACAACAATATCGAAAAATAGTAATTTTGTCATTAGTTGTGAGATCGTTATAGCCTGGCAGGTTTTTTGTATATTCGAAGGCTAGTAGTTGATCAAATCGGAGGTGGATGTGGTGATACTTGACTGTGAATGGGATGAGATCGTCAAAAATAAAAGGCTAAAATTTAAGTTTAAAGATAAATTGCGTTTTGAATGCCGATAACGTACAGATAATGGTGCTTCCGAAGAAAAAAGTGAGATCGGTCTTTTCGAAAACATCATTTTCCGCCTGACAGTTGCATTATTTTCTTCTTTAACAAAGTGTTGTAGCAGTCCTGATGGGTTATCGAAAGCAAATGAGTCGAAGTCTGACAATGAGGGTTTCTGAAACAATGCGATTGGCTGGCTTTTGTCCATTTAAATGATAGATTGCTTGTAAGTGGTTTCTTACATAATGCGTGGCCGACGGCGGTGTTCCATTGGAGCTATAGGGAATGCTAGACTGCTCATTTGATGATGGTTCACTTAATTTTTCGACGGATTCACTTTTTCCTGGTTTTCCGTTGTATTTCCTTTTTTGGACACCTGAAGTGAAAAAAAAATTTGAAAAAAATAAAACATTGTAAAAACAAAATAATGCATACATGATCGCAACATCCCTGCTTCCAAGCACTTTGTAAACCGGCATGATTTGCACAAAATTCTCTGTTCTAAAAAAGTGCGATTATCGCCGTCAAGATCGCGTCAAAACAAACCATAGAAAATGCGACATTGGCTTTGTGCGGAACAATGAAAGGTTATGTCGAGTGACACGGTTCGTCGAAAAAACGCAGCACATGCTAAACAAGCGATGGCGTTAAAGTGTGAACTTGCGCCAGATGGCGATTCACAAACTGAACATTGTTTAGCGACGGTTTCGTCGGTTTCAAGACCTGGAAATCGATTTAAAAGCATACATCAACGCTTGGTCAATTGACAAACCTCCAGTCATTAAGACAACGAATGCACTACACTTATTCTTTTGCACGACACCACAACACACGTCGCAAGTTGGTGGTCGCAACCGATTCGTTCCAATCAATAGTTATAGTTAAAGGCGCTCTCTAAAGTTGAGAGGTTTCTTGTAATTTCACACAATAGAACTTCAATCGGGCAACATTATGTGTCGGAAAATTAAAGTTAGTGTTCGTGGTTCGCGTTCGATCAAAAAAAGTCGACGAAAGTAAAATGCTCTTTTTCCCGCAATGTTTTGTGGTTTGTGTTGGTCTGGTGTTTCAGCTGTTACCTACTACGCCTTACACTTATATTAATTTTACGGGACTATTAGTGACTCGTTTTGTACAAATTATAACTTTCGTATGTTACAATCCTAAATACATAATTTTAGACTCAAAGAACTTTTTATTTTTACTCTATTGTTACAAACATCATAATTTGAACCATGTTGTACTCTTAAACTTAATTGAAAAGTGCAGTTTTACCACTCTCTTTATAACGAACGCAACATTCCATTCACAAATCGCGTCAAAAATGTCTACCTTAAAAGATTTTTGTCCCTTAACCTCTTTGTTTATTTTTAATCTTTTTGTTGTTCGCCAAAGCGTGTGGAAATTGACAATAAACGAATACAGAATGTAATGAGCCGGAAAATTCTTGATCAAATTGCTGTTACAAGCGTATCTTCGTTTTCCCGAAGTGTTGTATGATTCTTTTTTGATCACTAAAAAAGTGTTTTCAAAACAAATAAGCGAAGGTCATCCATACAACCAGCGGATTGCAGCAATCAAATGCACCTGCATGACGTTTATGCGTATATTTACACTAAGTTGACCGCATCGTAAGTTTTTGGTTTCACTTCCTGATAATAAAACTTCCTAAGTAAAACAAGTTTTGTTATAAAAAAGACCTTGAGTTAAACCTGTGTCTTAACACGGTGAACAGCTTTGTGCTTATTTGATAGGAGATAGTGGTCCTACTATCAGACAGACATCTGCATTTGGAAGTGCAAAATAACAAAAAACAACAAACATGCTGCAGCATACTCATGAGTAAATATGTCAAGTTTATTAGGGTAAAGCTACAGTTTAAAAAAATAACTGATATCAATAGTATTTGGCAGGATAAGTGGAATTAAGCATGGAGTCGTCGTCGTTGCATGAGAACTTGTCCGAGTTGCATGAAGTCCTTCAGCTTGGCGCGATTCAGCTGTTCAGCGACACCTTTTGGTGGTCGGAGACCCGGCATACCGTCGTTATTGGCATTCTGGAGGGGTACTGGTTGTCGGGGAGGGCCGACTGGGCCGACGTTGTTAGTGTTGCCGGTGAATCCACCGCTTCGGTTTAGAGGTTGTCGGCGCATTCTGAAAACTTTTCGTATAAAAATGACAAAATAGATGAAATTTTATAAAAAATAAGTATCAAATAAGCCTTAAATCAGCTTACCCTTGACGTTGTCGCATTCGTCGGAAATTCTGTTGCTGCTGACAATCTACCAAGGCCAAAATAAGCAATAAACTGAACAAAACCACAAGCAGCTTCATGTTGGTAGCTGAAATGAGGCCCCAATGAGGTAAAAGTGGAAAATCAGTAATCAGATAACTCAACAAACTCTGAAAATCGCGTTACACTCAACTAAATAGACAGGAACCGAACCTCACGAAGTAGTCTCTACGAGTTTTTTCAAATGTATTCACGCTAGAGGGTAGACACCTAATTTAGGCCTACATGCGAGCGTCTACTCACAGCAGGCAGGTTTTGCCAAGTTCATTGTTCTCATTCATTCGATCGCTAATAGAGGAGGAGAAATCAGTCAGTCCTTTCATACCGAAGAAGGATTGCATAACAAAGGGACGCAGAATCTCGTCGTTCTTTTTCTAAACGTCACGGTTCTTATAGCTTCTGTAGGGCCTGCCAGCCTTGATAGGGTCGCAGAAGGCCTTGGGAATTTGAGTATCGAGGTTGGGGGCGGTAAGTACCGCCTTGTCCAAGGACCATCCATATCGCGTGGCCGTTCACTGCCTTGTCTACGGGCTTCCTGTGTTCATTGTTTCCCGAGGCTTCCGCTTCTTTAAACCGGTTATGTCAACGGTGGAACAATTCGCAGTGCTTTTAGACGTAAAAGGCCAAAGGGGGGAGAAAGCACGTCAAACGGGTCTTGAAAGTGATCAATTCAAGAAAACACCTCAAGTCAAACCTGCCCTTGAAAAAAAGACAATAACAAATGAACAATTCATCTATCTGTTTGCCGACCGACCCCACAAACTTTGCAAGTATTGTTTTAGTGTTATTTATTCAGCCGTAATCAACCATTACCGTCTTAAATGATGACAACATGTATAAATAAAGTGAACTATTGTCGATTTTTTTGTAATTATATCCCAATTAAAATATTGCCACGTGTTGTTAATGAAGGACTTATTTGCGGGCAGTCTCGTAGTTGTCGATGAACCACTGGACGGACTCCTTGATCGCCTCTTCGAACGGCGTGAACTGGAATTCCGGCAAGTAACGACGCAACTTGGCGTTCGACGCGGTCTTCTTGTACTGGCCATCGGCCTTTTCGGTATCGTGAAGGACTTCGCCCTGCAAAACACCCACATGGTTGGTCACTAATCAGGGAAACGATCTAAGAAGTTGCAAGAATGCGAATCAGTCAACATACCTTGAAATCAAATGCCTTCACGACAGCATTGACAGCGTCATTAATCGACACTTCATCTTCTTCGCCAACCGACAAAATGATGGGGTCAATTTCGTCGTAGTGACGTACGGCCCAGATCATCAGTCTGGCGAGATCCAGGGAGTAGATGAATTGACGCAACGGTTTGCCGGTACCGTAGACCTGAAGCGGCGTGCCTTCCTTCTGGGCGACGTAGGCCTTGTGGATCAGGGCCGGGATAACATGGCCACTTGTAAGGCTATAGTTGTCACAGGGGCCGAAGACGTTGCAGGGGATGACAGCAGTGTACCTGAAACAGGTTCATTTATAGCAATTATAGCCGCCAGCAATGGATGCACTCACTTTCGGCCGTGTTCTTCCGCATAGCCGCGGTTGAGGACATCGATCATACGCTTGGCGTGGGAATAGCCGAAGTTGCTATTATGAGGAGGTCCATTGTGAATCTGAAGAAGGTCAAGTTATCATACTGTAGTTGCAAAAAGGTGTGAAAATTGACGGACCATCGTTTCATCAATGGGGTACGTAGTCTTGTCGGGGAAGATGCACGTCGACAGGCAGGAAACGCATTTTTGGACGTCAAACTCATTGCAGCATTGGAGAATGTTCTGGTTGATGGCCTGAAACCGATCAGTTACAAAAGGGACGGTAAAATATATATAAAAAGTTCAACAAACCATGTTCTTCGTGAAGAACTGCAGATTAGCGCTCATGTTGTGGAACAATCCACCGACCATCGCGGCCAGATGGATAACATGGGTCGGCTTCACATACTCGAAAAGCTTGCGAACGGCTTCAAGATCGGTCAAATCGCAATCAGACGAGCTGATAAATTTCCAGTTTTCGTTGACGCGACAATCACCACCAGTGATAACCTTGAAAAAATTAACAAATGATCACGGAGTTCCACAGATTAATCACCCAGACAAAAGTGAAACTGACCTTGGAGATGGCAGTTCCGACAAGTCCGGATCCACCGGTGACAAGGATAGTGACGGGAGCCATACCGGTAGGTTCTTGTTCGAGCGGGGTTTCCACTGCTTCGGTCGATTCTGCGTTACCTGTAAAGGGGCGAATGAAACACGTACAAGGTCCAATCGAGCTATTAAAACTACTGATAAGTAAGCAGCGTACCCATGGCTTCGTTGATACCAAATTAAGGAAACTTAAGTGGAAGGGAGACAAAAATATTAGCGACACAAGTCCTCAGGGCTATCGCTCTGCGTTTCCTGGAGGAATGAAAATGGTGCGTAATCCAGTTCGAGGAAAAACGTGGAACGCATTCGGTGTTGTTGCCACGCTGGCATCCAACACATGAAAACACGAGAGCGCATGACCTGAGGAAAAGGAGGCCCATCACGGGAGAGGGAAGGAAAAAGCGCTCGACTACGGACAAAACAACCAAAAAGCAGCGCAGTATCGGCTGCAAACGCGCTAACGCCCGCCGGGCGAGCTGACCACCAACGGCAAGTCTGCTGCTAAGCGCCGGGCGCTATTCCCGAATGCCCGTATTGCTGTCGTTATTTGCTCTTTTATTTCATTCAATTCATACGTGGCCAAGAGAACGTCAAAAAATGAAACTGAATTGCACATCATTAATACGTGGAAATGGTTCAGTGGCACTGAGATCATGGGCGGGCCAGGCTTGATTTATGCTTGACGTTGGGGGTTAAACATGTTCATAATACCGCCCAGATTGAGGTTCTAAAAACAAATTGTTATTGATACAGCTTTAAATGTTAAAAGTGTTTACCCCATTAGGAGTAGGGCTGAACACATCACTGATCTTGTTTAAAAAGTCCCATTGAAGATTGTACTTATCATTGACTGCGATCGGCCCAAACATGTCCTGATTACCGTAACTCAGCCCTTTAAAGGGTGATAATGCTAATCCATCCCGTCGACCGACCGGCATTCCGAGAACAGATACCGTCCTATCTCGTCCAATTTGAACTTCCTCAGCATTACGGTCTGCGTTTGCGCCTAGGTTTTGAAGTAAGTTGGACAATGGTTGCTCGAGTTCCTGAAAACAGCCAAATGCGTGAACTGAATCAAATCAAAACCAAAGTTAAATTATTTATTATTATGCTTATTATGTGCAGATAGAAAGTAGAAGTATCGAAAGTAAAAACAAAAGACCTAAGCCTGCCTGCCGCTAAGTAAATCAAAAAGCTTGCTTCGGCGATTCGGGAAAAGTGGATTAAAGAAAGGATCTTGTAAGGGAAAGATAGATTTGTGTGGAAAGTCAAAGGCTGGTCTGGCGACCGGAATCCCCTTGATTTCGGGGATGTTCGCGATCTTTATGGGCTCAGGGGTCGTGAAAAGTGACATAAGCGGATTGACAGTCAGTGGGTCGGAAAGAGCAAGTGGTTTCAAAGGGCTGGGTGGCGTGAATGCTTGCAGGAGATCTTCCATTTTAAACGGTTCCGACGGTCGTTTCGGCACGATTGGCGCTATCGTCGGAACTTCGGGTCCATATTTTAGGAAGGATTCAGGTTTGTTTACATCCGGAAAAAGACTAACAAACGGTCCACTTGGTTTTACTTCGGAACCAGGTGCGTGGGGTTCGGATCGGCGGGTGCCATCGGCATTGATTGGTGTTTTTGGGGTTGTGAAGAGTCCGTCGAAGATGTTCGCAGGTGTTGTTGCCTGTAACCGATACAAATACAGATTATTAACGCTGTTTTGACCAGACTCACCTTAACTTTATTCAATTCACGCTTGACCGGAGCAACAAATGGTTCAAAAAGCTTTTCCATAAACGAGGGCGACGGCGTCTGATTCGGCTCGTCGTTGCTGACCGCATCCAGAATCGCTCTTGGATCGAACATACTCGTTGGTTTTCGGCGGACGACCTGCAAACACAAACAGCATTTAGAAAGCTTTTAAAAAATAATGGAAAATGATGGATTTTAAAAAATCTTCACACTGACTTCGCCGGTGTCGTCGTCGCCACGCGAATTAGCAACGTAATTAAACATCCGAGCAATGGGCTGCATAATGGGACCAATTATACTATCTGCATTTACGTCGCCATGTTTACTTGCGACATCGTGATTCACTACCGTTCTGTCGACCATCACTAAAAGGGTTGCGGTTTTTAAATTTCGAGTCAAAAGTGCAAAAAACTAACTTCCAGTGAGCTCATTTGCCATTTGTGAACCTGTAATTTTTGATATTTTTAATTAAAACGTATCATTATTGTAACAAATCTTACCAAAGAAAGATGGCGGAGCAGCATAGATATTCTGAATAAGCAGGCATACACAAATCAGGTGCAACTTTCCACGCATGGTGATTTGACTGTGAATGTGACAGAAAGGCACTTCCACAATCCCACAAAACTCTCACTCTATTGTCTCCGCCGGTGCAAACGTGATCACAAAAATCCAGGTCACCGACGAAACGGAAAGTTGTATCCGATCCGAGCCAGTGACCATCGCAAATCCAATCCAAGTTTTAGCTGTCGCTATGAATCACTTTTTTATTATGGAGTTATTTTTTGCCATTCTGTTTATTCAATCTTCTGAAGAAGAAGAAAGGCCCTTTACAGTGCAATTCTCAAAATAACGGTCAGCATGAATAAGGATATCGTTGATCTGCACTATAGATCACAAGAAGTTTTTTTAACGTTTGATCGGGTGATCGGGAATGTCATGAAACTCCTACGAATCAGCGAAAGTGAAACTTATCGCCAACGGCAATAAAGTCGAATCAAGTATTTCTTCGTCGGTACCGGATTTCATTTCGGTATGTACGTAAAATGTATTTTTTGCATCTTTCTCGCGGGTTGTGAATGTTGCGCGACCCGTTTTCAGGGGTGTTCTTGTGCGTCTCGCGACGTTGCACACGTATTAGGCTGCCAGGGGAAGACAAGACGGCGAATCAACGCGCCAAATGACCATCTGGAAAGGCGTTCATCCGGTGCAGTCGTCATGAATAGAGTTCTCCCTTAGGCGCCGCCGAGAATCCTTGATGTCGACCGCATGCATCGGATATACTTCGAACCTTGTTCGATCCGAAAACGTTGCACGCACACGGAACTGCCTCAACAACGGTGCCCGTCTTTGAAGACGCCTCCTCCCAATCCCCATCCCGTCTGCTTGGAATGACGATTTGACCACGACTACCGCTACGCCACCTACCAACAAGCATCTTATTCATTTAGATGTGATTGTTCTTGCTGACAAACCGCAGTGGCGCTAAGGTTCAAAACCGGATTAAAGGGGTAATTTTCGATTTTCAAGTACCGTTATTTTCTGCTTGTTATTGCTTTGTTGATTCGTTTGTTATGCTTTAAAAGGCGAAAAAGTATTGTTTTCTATTTTCACATTTTGCATATCGCATGTTTTTTTTTTACAAATACAAATTTCATTCTTCAGTTAACTTATTTTGTTTTTATTTACTTTTTACAGGTATTAGCAGCCATGCTAGGCTTAGACACTTTCGAGATCTATCGAGGAAACTCGACAAAGACACAGCATTCACTATACGAATACGAGTAAGATTGTTATTTTTCCACTTTTAAAGGTCGAAATCCAACTGTTTACCCTTTAAGGTACTCACTGCCATTCGAAAAAATCCAAGATACTCTAGGATGGACTCTCTATTTCCAAGAAAATTGGCATCATTCAGTTACTATTTCCATTGTGTACTATGTCTTAATCCGCGCAATTCAAAAAGTTATGCAAAACAGGCAACCTTTTCAATTGCAGACCCCGCTGTTTTTATGGAACGGCGCTCTCGCTATTTTCAGCATTGTTGGTTTGGTCCGATTTTCTGAGGTATTGTTGCGGATTTGTTGTTTGTTTATCCCGTTAAACAGTGATTTTAGGACTTTCTTGTAAACCTCTACCACCATGGTCTCACCTATTCCTTGTGCCATTCCTGCAATCCCGAAAGTGTTGCCGCTTTTTGGTCATTGGCATTTGCGATTAGTAAAATTGTTGAACTTGGAGACACCTTATTTATTGTATTGAGGAAAAAGCCGCTTATTTTCCTCCATTATTACCACCATGCCGCAGTTCTAGTCTACACTGTCCATTCTGGCGCTGAACATACTGCCCCGGGTCAGGCATTTATCACAATGAATTATCTTGCCCATTCATTTATGTACACATACTACGCTATGGCGGCTCTTGGAAAGAAATTCCCGCGATGGGTATCAATGTTCGTCACGACGGTACAGACAACTCAGATGTTCTTGGGCGTTGCTGTTACGTGTTATGTGTACTACTTGAAACAGTACACAAAATATAAGTACGTTTATTTCAAATTTTGTATGAAAAATACAACACTTTTATAGGTGCCAACAAAGCATGGGTAACTTGTACCTTGCTTTCACCATCTATATCACCTTTGCAATTCTGTTTGTCCGATTTTTCATTGATGCTTACATCAAGAAGAACAAGCTTAAGGCTGAGGAAAAGGCGAAGAAGCAGTAAAACGATCTGGTGGAACACTTCCGATTCTAATTATAACCGTGTGCTTTGACAGTGTGCATAAGATTTCACTTATTTATTGTAAATTTAGCAAAGAGAGAAAAGATTTATTTAATATTATTTATGAAATTTCTACATTTAATTTATTTTACATTATAAAAAGTCAATATTAAAGAAAGTGTGAAGCCAAAAATAGCAGCAATTACAGTCACAAAGGAGTTTACAAGACCACACAGTCGCCATGGATGCTGTAAACTGCTGCACTCAACATTGTCATAACAACATCAACACATTTATGGCTTTTTTAGAACGCTTCTATTCGTGACTGTTTTCTGACATCACTACCAAACGTATAACGACTGGTTGCAACCCGATATTACAGAAGTTAAAATACCAGCTCAAGGCTTATTGAAAAAGTTTTAATCTGGCAAATTTCATATTTACCTTTTTTTCTGCAAAATATTGTCATATAAGCCTGTCGTAAATGTGTTTATGCCGTGATGTTGTTTGCGATAGGCTTAAAATACCTTTTATTGTAATTTTGATCGCGTTTCGATTTTGGTTAAGCAAACATAAATTGATTTCTTTGCGTTTCTAACATTCATTTTTTGACTAAAGACCGCCTTTTTCATTCGCCGTAAGATTTAATAGTTAAGTACAACGCTGTGTATAATACAATTTTTTACTCTGATGCGTTCTTTGCAGCGAACTAAGCGTAGACTCCCTCTTGTGAAGTCTTTGACGCAGTCATGCTTGTGCTTTGCCGTAGGCGTTTGGGGACAGGGATGTGCTGGTCCACGCATACCAACTATAAGCCCATTTAAATAGTAAAGATGAGCGGTCCCTAGTCTTCCTACTTTCAATCAACTTTCCCTTAACCTTGCGTTAGATTACAAACTGTTGCCAGCATCTGTGACTTTTCATCTATTTATTCCCTTCAGTGCGCCATCTGATCTTCGCCAGTGGGTCGAAAATGTTCGCGACATATTGCGAATGTTGTTTTTTTGTGTTGATAGCTTCTTCTTCTTCGTCGAGAGTTCGCAAAGCCGGATGGTCCGTCTGACCTCCGGCATTGACTCACAAGTCGAACACACAAGCACATCTTTCTTTTTAGATACATACTTTCTTGCCACCCGCGAATTTGCACCAAACTTTGAAGGTCCGTTTCGGCCTTGTTCCCTCTCTCGTTTGTCGTCGGTTTTTTCTCGCCAGCGGCGCAATCGCCATTGGTTGCCGCTACTTGAAGCTAGCTTCAAAGTTTTTTTGAAATCGATTAATCAATCTGGCTTAAAAAAGCGCTTCATTCTTCCTTTTTGACAAGTTCATGCATTTATGTATGCGTTTTTTGCCCTAATACTACATAGACACCTGATTCCGTTACCTTTGACTTCCAGTGCTGCATTAATGAGGTATGTTGCGATAAATTTCATGGCAAAAAATGCATTTTCTGACATTTTTCCAATAAATTTTGACTTCAAATTTTTGGCTTTTACTTTTTTTATCCTCCACAAATCATTGGCGAGGAAAAAAGAGACAAAGAAACCCCATTTTATTTATTAGCGTCATATTAAAACAGATTGCTCTGCTTTTTTGGTCCAAAGGAACGTAACCCATTTGTTATTGTCGCCATCCATTGCGTGTCTAAATAATTACGTTCAATCATGATACAGTCCGGCTGGATTTGTATTGTCCTTTGTGGGCGGTTCCAAGTAATGTGAGGGCGTTCTGGAATCAAAAAGGTCGCCAATAAAGGCTAAACTACAAACATACTTCCTCCAAAGTTAACAAAGGATACTGTTTGGTTTTGTTTTAAACTTGGGCGTTGTGTTTTTCTGTCGGAAGAATAATGTATAGCGTTAGTAACTTCGCGTGTGTAAGTCTCACGGTCTTTATTGAGTCCTGCGTAATGGTTCTGCCGTCACCTCATCAAGCAAGTTCCGGCATAAATCATAATTTAAGCAGCTCCACGGAAGTAGTCATGACTTGATAACACACTCGTAACGCAGTCGTTCCATCATCAAACGTCGCGTCTTTTTTGAGATAGCTTCGTCCGGGACGGCATCTCTTCCCCTCTTTTTTGTGAAGTTTGCTTAAACGGTCTACGTCGGTCTATGCCCCAAGTAAACCTTCAAGCGTGTCCGGTGGGCGGTAAAGCTTTTGAGCGACCGCGAGTGGCAGAGAATTTCAAGACTTCAGTCCAAGTCCGGGAACGCTACGCCGTTGTCTGCTTGTCAAAAGCGATTTGTTTTGGCTGCACGCGCACGCTTTACCTCGTAGAAGGAGAGAGATGTGGATGCGGCAGGATAGCGCTACTGCCACGACAGACTTCGCCCTCGACCGCCCTTCTCCGTCTTCCTTCCGTTTTCAATGCGTGACTCCCCATCGAAGACACGTTCACTAACCTCAAATTCAAGAGCTTCATGCAGAGGAGGAGAAAGGGACTACGGAAGACATGAATTGACGCCCTTTGCAACGGGAATTTATGGTTTTTGCCGTTATTTTCTCTTTTCTTCGGCGACGCTTAGCAGTTATTTAACTTTTTAGCTGAATACAGACAAGATTTCTCTGTGCCAACTGTTTCTTTTATGGTTTACAAACCAGAAAGTTGGAATGTAGTTTGGCGGCAGTCAAAAGGCACATTTTGTGTTTGGATTTAAAAGTTATGTCATTTCGAGTGGCTACAAAGTATACGGTTTAAAATTTGTAATTACTTAAAACAGTTTTTAAACCCAGATTTTCATGAAATCTTGAAATGACGTTTCCAGAATTTTAAACCACTACAAATTTCTACTTTATTTTAATTGAGATTGCCTTTTTTGTCTCCTCTTTTGACGCCGAAATCTCATCAAAGAAGTAACTTTTTGTAACCATTCGCCTTTAGCTAGGATTACTAAGCGCATTCGGCACCATACTTGAGTTGCTGTGGGAGTGCGAAAGAATAAAAGCTGCACATTCCGGTAGATTCCCAGCTGGAAGGCGGCCAAACGCAGTATATTAACAAATATTTCATCCCTCCCCCGGTTCGTAGGGCCGCGTTATTTTGTTCGAGCCGTTTTATGTGTACTCTGGTACGCCGACGCAGCGCCACCACCGATGCTAATTGAGGGTTGCCATCAAATATTTTACTCTCTTTCATCGCATTTGCGAGGAGGTCGCGACAGATGAAACACTTAACGTGAGATGTTCTTGAAACGGCTCACCGACAAGGTTAGCCTCGTCTCCATCTGCTGCCTATCCACTGATCATCATCACATCGTCATCCATGCAACCTGCCACGGGACCACCTCCCTGAACTGGATCAACCCTCTTAATCTGCGTGTCCCACTTGAAACGTCTAATTTACGAGGTTATTTACATTTTGCATTTAATCTAAGCAAATCAAGCACCCTCACAGATACTAGCTCTCCCACACGCTTCCGCGTCTACGAGCCCTTTTTCTTCCACTGCTCCCGTTTCTTTTTCATAACTTTGTTTTGACCCGAGAAGCGCATTTCCTATCCGTCACTGGATTGTAGAGACGTTTTAAGCCCTCCAGAAAAGACAACCATCACTATTGGTATTTCAGCTAATTCGCCCCTCGGGAGCCAACTGCACTGTGGACGCCACTGGCCTTGTGGTACTATGCAATTGTCAGTTGGAGTCGTAGTGGAAAAAGAAAGTTGGAAGAAAAAACTAACGTTATGTGTACCCACCCGACTAGGCATGTACAATCATAATTTTTTTGCAAATTTGAGGGTGTAGACAACCTTCACCAGGCTCCTGTATCTCGTTTTCTTGGTCATTTTGGCATTTCTCGCCGGTTGTTTCCGCTGGCCAACATGAAAAGTGTGCCTTTGAGTGAAAAAATGGCTATCGTGAAAGTAAGCAGGGGTTAGAGGATTGGAAAGGGACGTTAATCCTAGGTGTTGGTAGCTTGGAAACGTTGTTTATGGCATTTTTACGGATACAAACGGTTTTTTCTTCGTTCTTGGACCGCAACTTTTAAGTCTTAACTTTTTGATTGCTTACTTTTAAAAACGTCGCAGTACCACAAAGTTCACATCTATATTTACAAAATTTTTCTTTAAATAAAGTGTTTGCATTTCCCGACCCACAGAGTGTCCACAATGGATGAATGCAGCCCCCAATTAGAAGCCTCCCATTGCTCGTTTTTTCGAAATTCTTTAAAAAATTCTAACAATGATTCCCCGTGTGTAAGCTTTTTCAATGACATGCGTGCTTTTGAATTTTGTGTGCTCCCGTGCCATTGATCCAGGTGTCGAACTTGTTGTGTATTCAAGTGGTAAAGCGAGTCGGTGGTGCATTGTGAAACTGCGTTATTCATGCCGCGCCAGGTGTCGCCAGACAAAAGACCGTCGAAATGGAAGGTCGCCTGATATTCTGTGGAAGTGATAGCTTGCTCCCGAGAAGCCGACGACCCTCGGGAATCGGATTCTTCCCCCTCGACAGACGCAGAAAAGGGGATCGAAAGGCAACGTCTACGGACTTCTTATGCAAGAATCCGGCTATCTCACCACTGTTTAGTCCGTCTCTGTCCACGTTTTTCGAACATGACACTAACGACAACGTCGAAATTCGATGTTGGTGGGAAATCCGTTTTTTGTTGAAGACTGCCTGCAGTCTCAGTTCGCTTTAGAGACAGAAACTCACACATCTGTCTACATCTACATAGCTTCAACTGAAACTTTGCTGCTTTTTTATTTGCCACACACTCTCAGACATGTTGCTTGGGGGATGTCAATATTTTTGACACCACGAACCCTGTCGTGAGATTGCTGTGGTTAGCACTTTATTATTTGCATATAAATCTGTTTCCTGTTGCATCCTTCTGAAACTAAAAAAGTACACGCATGTGACGTCCATCAACGGAAAAGCGGGCCGTCTTAAGTGAGGGATCCCTTTCGAACTTCTCGTCTCCCTTGACTGGACTCGCTTCTTCTGACGCATGGATCGGTTTTCTTGCCATCCTCGCTTACCCTGTGAATATTTCATTCCAACTCGCTGACAGTGTAGTCTATGTGAGCGTTGTCGATAAGTCCGTCTTCATCTACAAACTTTATTTATTCTCCAGCTTGTAGCCTAATTGTACTAACATAGTAAATTTTCAATTTTTTTGGAACAACTCTATGGATAATTCCATAAAGTGTGTCGAGCACTCTATCTTAATGATTCACAGGCGCCACTTTTTTACACCAATATGAGAAAAAACCGCTTACACAGCTAGTGTTTGCGCGAGGGCGGCGGCTGGCGCCATCATTACATGTCTGGATTACATTCCTTATTTCCGCGTTTTCCTTGGAGCTGATAGCTTCATGACGCGCGACATACCACCGTCCGTTAAGCTCGCATTTCTTAAAGCTCCTCAGTGAAATCAATGACATCGCAAATTTGCCAGAGGGCGCAGTTTGCCGCACGCAAGCAGCCGTACAAAGTCGTCCTTAACCGTTTAAACAATTGCCGTCTGAGTCGCGTTCATTTCGGTTTGAAAATGCTTATTTGAATAATTTACTGACGTTTCGAAAGCCCAATTTAAACGATGAATAGTACAGTAGGTCGTTGCGATTGGGCCGTTTTTTAAATTACTTAAAAGATTTAAAAAGGAAGTAGGACCCCCAAGATTGAATCGAATCCATTACATTATACCAAATTTGACCCTAGCTAGCTTTACCCTAAAAAAGAGATATTTAAAATGGCATCAATGACGGCCCTTCTTCTGTGACGCATTGCCAATTCAAAGATGACTCGTAATGACTGCCTCTACCACGAAGCGGCCATTATGGAGATGGCTTTGAGGGGTTTCGGGGTTCTGTGGGTCCGGGCTAACTGATGGATCTAAACCGTTTAGTTTGGGGGGTTAGAAAGACGTTTCCGCTAACTGTTAACAAACCTATAAATTTATTTTCATAGATGTTATTTGTTTTGACTATGGCACATCATCTTTGTCGCGTTCAAAAGTGTTGATTAGAAACTGCTCACAGCGGAGAGACAACAAACTTTTCGACGATTTTATCCCTCATCGTAACCGCGATCGGCAAGCCACCTGCCAGCCTTGAGGGGAGTGGATGCCAGGTCCTGGGGGTAACGGGAGTCACCTGTTTCTTGCGTACATCATCGAGACAAACGGCAAACAACCGCACTGACGTCTTGAAAAAGTTTGCATGGTGAGGTGTTCACCTCATCCTGCATTTCACTGACTTTCTTATTCTGTGTTAACTAAAACTAATGCTGTAACCGACTCTTAGTTTTTTATGCTGGCCGTACTTTGGCATGGTAACCAACCAACCGCCTTCGTTCGTTTTGACAATCGCTTCGTGAACACGCAAGCGCAACAAAAAAAAGCTGTCGCGTTAATACACGCTTCCGACGGCTAGTCCTTCCGTGATTATCTTCGACGACGGCCTTTCGACCTCTGTGTCATTGCAGTCTGCAAGTTTGTTTCAACGTCAGTCTTGACGTCTGCCTTGATATCATCTGAAAACGTTGCTCACCAACGGTGTAAGTCTTCGTGCATCACTTAACGACGCACTTTTGATTCCAACAGTTTCGTATTTTTAACGGTGGTTGTACTTTCATTAAACAACTTCACCTCCATGAGTAGAATTCATAATAAGTAATTGATTCATGTTTGTATTCCACCTACAGGGTCCCCGTATTTGTAGTCACTCATAATACACTTGTTTAATCCAACTCTTGCACGGCATTATAAGCAGATTGTGCCCCTGGGCCAAGTTTTATTCGTTTTCGGGTCAGTCGACGTGGATGGCTCTACTTTTTTCTCTGATGCAACATGCAATGTGTATACTCGCATCTCGGCCCCATAGCCATCCGACGACCTGCGTGCGTGGTGCTTCTAATTTTTATGTCGCTATCCTGAGGGGTGACCACATCGACTTATCTGTTGCGGCTGCACCGACGAGTTAGACGGAAATCCAGCTGTTCCGTCGGGGAAAAGTTAATTTTTCAGCTAGTTGGTAGGCAAAACAAAAACTGAGAAGTCACCCATCGGACCACGATGGCCATGGTCAATAGGGACAAAGTCATCCACGAAAAAACGGAGAAAATATGTGTCCCTTTAAAAAGTTTGACCATTTTGTTCTCATTGTTGTCGTAGAACTCATTTCCGTTAGCATGTGTTGCAAGAAGACAGCGTTTGCCTTCACTGAAGGAGCAGTCCGCTTTCATTGGCAGCCGGGACGCGACGCAAGGGACCCCAAAGCGGCTGTCTTAGTCTCGGCCCGCTGGCTTTGGTGCCGTGGAAGCTGCTGCCGACGTACGCGCGTGCTGCCAGGTCCCTTATGGCAAAATTTTTTCCGAGGGTGCTTTTTGGTTTTCAGTTCATGCTGGAATAACGTCCGCGGTTTTTTTCTTGTTTGCACTGTTATTTGCCTCGAATTTGGGGGGGGCGCCCGTCCTGACTGACTTCGAGCTCGTCTGTATTATTCGTGTCGTTGATTGGTATATCATTTTACGCGGAATCAAGTGGCCACTTGACCACATCCAACCAATTGTCAAATCACTGATTGATCTCTCTATAACCATCATTTCAGCCGACGCAAGGTTAACCACGTACCTCCATTGTACGTGTGCGGATTGCCGACCGCTCAAACAAGGCAGAACTGAGTCTTCCTCATAGCTGAGGACCAGCCGCTTCACCAAGTTTAAAAGCTGGCGGATCCATGCTCAGACGAAAACGCCGGTAGTATTTCATCGATTTTTTTCCTTTTTTCTTTTCTGTTTTCTCCTACTTCTGCGTTATCCTCATTGACGTCTGTGGTATCGCAAATTTATTCAATCAGCCTTTTCTGCAAAGTGAAAAGCTTCAACTAAGCAGTGTCTTCCCAGCCGCAATTCGTTAATCACAAACAAAACAACGAGACTGCCAACGGACGCCAAGTCCTGATTTGATGTTCTAAAATGGTTGCTCCCGGTCGCAATGGAGGTGAGTGAGTCTATAAGGAAGTTTTCTCACATTGATTCATGCCCCTACATGGTAGTACCACCCTATTATACACAAATGTCGTTGCCGGCGGCATGAAAAAAAACTAAAACTGATGATCAATGAGAAAAACGAAAACGTCAAAAAATTTTTCGTCTATGAGAGGAAAATGTCAAACAGCTCTTTTTGATGCTATCATGTACCAAATGCAGCCCCAACGGAACAAATTAATGAGAGGGAAGGGCGGGAGGCTGTTGTTTCCCTGTTGTTCATGCGAGAAAAGCCAATGTTGAAGCATTACGTTTGTTTTTCGACTCATCATCGACATCGATAGGTCTGAAAAAGATGTCATTCCTATTTTTTTACCTTTTCACTTGACTAATTTCAAAAACATGCTTATAATTCCTCGACTGCCACTAAATCGATAGATTGGGCACGTCTCATAAAAGCAATTGGCATACAATGAAACTATAGTCATGTGCACTAAAGTCGGAAAATGCGCTAAGAAGCCCCCAAAACTCTCCCTTTGTAGACACCCTGTTAACAATTGGCTCTCGAGACAAGTACACACTGACCATTGTAATCTTTTTAAACAAAAGTTAGGCCACACTTCTTGCAAGTCGTACTTCAAGTTTCCGTTGCCCAGGATTTTATGAAAAAGTGCGAATGGTTGCAGTACGACCGGAGCTAGCGCAAGCTCGAATTTCAACGTTTATAATTTGATTTTTGACCCGCCTCTGGTCGCAACAAGCAAAGCTGAGTACTTGACAACTCTCCCCCTCCCTCAACGCCTTCCCCTTACCAGATTTTTTGTACGCTGGCTTTTTGTTTTGTAAGCCGTTTTATTTAATATTGACGTTTTAGTTGAGGATTCACCTTCCGCATCCTCCTCATCATCCCACATGGTCACAAACCACGTTTCTTCGTCGTTAGTTGCTTCAACGGCAGGAGGCGTCACGTCCTCGCCGCTTAGATCCCTTTCTAGTGCATCTGGAGGACTCTATGTTAGTGCCCCCGGCAAGATCATTCTATTCGGCGAGCATGCAGTTGTGTATGGTCGAGTGAGTGCTAATCCTAACTCATTCTTCAAAAAGTGCCCTTTTGCACGGTATAAGTCGTTTTTCAGACTGCTATTGCGGGTTCAATTGATTTGCGGACTTATGTGAGTTTATTTACGAGCGCCGACGGTAGAATATATTTGTCGCTGCCTGACCTCTGTGTGGAAAAGACATGGATGCTCAAAGATTTGTTGAAAACTAGTAAGCGTCCTCCCTCTAATTGTCAATAAGCTCATTCGCCTCCTTTTAGTAGCCTTGAACCCCGATCTTTCAACTGATGTACCAAATGACGACAGCCCGCCCTCATTGGAATTGATCGTTCCCATTGCCCGGAAACTATCAGGCTCCTCCGAGGATTCAAGCGGCGTTCAACATCTAGCTATATTAGCTTTCTGGTATCTATTGATCGGTGTTGTACAAAGAAAACGGTAAGCCTTTCCAGTTCAAATTGAAATCTTTCTGATACATATTTCCACACATTGCGTTGTCATTGTGCAGCTTTTTCATCTTTTTCGGTTCAAAATATCGTTAGGTGTTTGTATCGATGGTTTCCTTTCTTTTTCTGCAGCTTTCGTGATCAACAAAATGGCAACGGTGACGGCACTACAACTGACGGCAGCGATCCGCCAACGAACAACGGCAATACCAGTCAGCTGGAAGACCCTATTACAAAGTCTGTGTTTTGGTATGTGATTGTCGTGTCCTTTCCCTATCACTTTCCATTTATTTTTTTCTATTTTGCTGACTGACGAACAGGTGTGCCCATTGATTAAACACCGTCGGTTGAATATGTAAATAGTGTTAACGTCCGACGTATTGGTGATTGTTTTTTTTTGTTGGGTGGTGATTGTTATTGTGTTAATTAGACACTTGGAATAATAGTTATTCAATTACAGGGATCTGTTGGCAGTCAAAGTTACCGTGCGTTTTAAGCTTCCGCCATGCGTTGGGCTCGGATCTTCGGGTAGGTTTCAGATACTTACAAACTTAAAAAATAGTTGCAAATTTTAACTTTTTAGGAGCATTTTGCGTTTGCATTACAACCGCTCTGCTCCAAACGGCTGGTCTTATACCGCCACCGAGTATCCCGGCCGATGAAGATGGCTCCCTCACCTGGGACGACGCTCATTTGGACATGATTCGCAAATGGTCTGCTGCGGCAGAATCACTCATTCACGGCCGTGCCTCGGGACTTGATGCTGCTGTGTGTACATACGGTAACTAACGCATTTTAAAAGGTAAAGTTTTAAACTGATTAACTTTCTAGGTGGTGTCGCAAGCTACAAACCTGGACGACCAATTGAAAATCTAAGAAAGTGAGTGCCAAAAAAACCATGTCAACAACTTTATATATCTAAAAATTTGCAGCATTCCTAATCTAAAAGTAATTTTGGTCAATTCTAAAGTTGAACGCAATACGACGCGTATGGTGCAAACTGTAAAGGAGCGAATGAAGAGAGTATGTTATTCTTATTACTAAGCTAAATAATGTTAATTTACCTAATTGCCATTTCAGTCTCCATTTGTCGTTGAAAATATCCTTAACACTATTGATGCCATCTCGCAAGAAGTGGCTTCAATCTTGCAAAAAGCCGACGAGAACGGTGGTGTCGTCGAGAATGGCGCCCGTAGTGCCACGCTTACACCGGCTTTCATGACAGAAAATGACCACCAGAGCCTCCAGGTGGGTTAAATTAACTAAAATGCACTTTTTTTAAAACGTTCGCACTTTTTGGCTTCTACGGCGCTTTATCTATCCACGATTAAACACGTTTTTCGATCTAAATAAGGGATTTGTATGAGCTGCTGTGCTTATTAAAAGCGGTTCTGTCCCAGTTTTTGGTGGAATTGAAATAACTTTTTTCTTCGAATTACATCAACACGCCCGTGAATTGTTTACTGTCTCACTTTAATGCTTTTGTTTAGTTTGGCGCTTCGCCGAACAGTTACATTTTGTAGCTTATTGTTTTGCAGCCGGTTTCGGTAGGAGGCCGTTCATCGAGTTTGAGTTCCTATGTTGCGGGCGGGAAGCGCGGATCTACAGCTAGTGCACTCAGCGGAATCTCTGGTGGTGATGCCCGATCATCCGAACGTAACGAATTCAACGAAACGTTTGCCCATCTTAACGTACGTTGCATGTTTGAACCCTCATCCAGGGCAACGCATTTAACATGTCTCACGGTTGAATGTGACTCGTCCGTCCGATTCCTTACCTTCTTTGAACTTATCCACCCTTTTTATACTAGCATTTTTAATATTTACACTCCCCTGTGCCTGGCAATAATCCTTGGCAACACGGTGTTGTGTTTCGCTTGGACTGCTTACATCGGTAACTGTGTGAACAATAGTGCTGACCCGAATTACCTGCCTAATTATCCCTCTCCTGCACTGCCTCGCTTTTTCAGGACCTTTGTCGCATGAACAATTCAATGCTCGTGGCCTTGGGTGTTGGCCATCCGAAAGTGGATCAGATTTGCACCCTCCTCGCTCGTTACGGCATCCATCCGAAGATGACGGGTGCCGGGGGCGGTGGCAGCGTTTTCGCATTCCTTAAGCCAGGTAAGACAACTAACACGGTAATTAATCAACTCAAATCCAAATCCATGCCACTTGTAGATACGCCGTCAACCATCATCGGCATGATTACGGATGAACTCGCCAAGCTTGAGTACGACATGTGGCAGCCGCAATTGGGTGGTCCTGGTGTCATGTTGCATCCGAACAAGCCGGAAGTCTTCATCGCCGCCGATCGCATCCATGCCGGCCCTGTTTCCTCACGCTCTACCACACCCGCCGGCTCCCACCAATCAACCCCTGCCGTGCGACATAAGAAATAACTGTCCTATCTTTCGTGCTCTTTATACTTCCTAATTCGTAGTGCTCTTTCTACCTTTATTTTCACTGCTTTCGATCTTCTAGTCTATTGTCAGTAGCAACAGTTACAATTTCCATCTTTTTAAAGTTGTATTTTTTCCTTGGCAAATGAGCAATAGGCTAAAAGACATGTCAGCTCAGACTATACTTCTGATGGTTTTCCTAACCTCTGTCTTTAAGCTAGAAAACTACGCTAATTTTTATTACATTGTCCCGAAATATTATTAGGGTTGCTTATTTGTGTGTTACGCAGTGATAGGGATAAAAACAGACTATTTAGTTTGGCACTTTTGACTCTTACCACGATTTGCTTCAAGGTTGTTCACAAAAGAGGGGTATTTGCACTGAATAATAGCAATTGTGTACGCTCGACAAAATGCAGCGGGTAACTTTTGTACAGTTTCACCTATATTATTCACCTAGTCATTATAGCCATTATCCTGTCATCAGATGTGAAGTTACAGTGCCACCTTGTTCACGGGCGGCACAGATTTGCACGGCAAATTACACTGTTTTGTTTTTACTACTACAACACTTAACTAGCGACCATCTCATCATTATCTATTGTTTATTTCTCCTACGTCTCCAAGCTGTTCATAGCGTAGGCTAATCTCATATGTCACAATTTGCAGGGGGACCGTTATGGGGCATTTGCTAATAATATTATACGTTCTCTGTCTGGTCTTCTGATTCAAATAGCGTAGCGTTGTACTTCCATGTTTCCAGCATTCTGTATTATTCCGTTGAAACACAATTTTAGCGAGGGCACATTTACAAAAGGTCAAGTACTTATGGGCCAACCAGTGGTCCAGTACGGCACCAATCTGCAAGAATAGATCTCCGCAAAGAACTGCGACGTAAACATTTACAAAAATGTTGTGACATTTTGTAGTGACGGAAATGACCATTGTCATCACCGAATTGTGTTGCTTTGAGAAATTTATTTTTGTCTTCGACTATTTTGGCCTCAGCAGGACTCCAAAAAATAAGTAACCTGCAAAGTGTGAGCAGTTGTTTTCAAAATGAGCCCATATAAGGCCTCCGCAGATTTCATTTTTCGCCCTGCCGAATATACGCATCTGCGGTTGCGACGCTATCTCGGAATAGCTTAGTCTTTTTTCTAATCCTTCCTCTGATTCTCACTGTGCCGTGCAAACCCACACTTTAGTAAAGTCGTTATGATTTTTAAACATAACTTCCTCTTTTGAAGAACGGACTTCCTTTCCCGGTTGGCGAGTGGTGTCTTTACAAGTTTTTCCGATTACGGTAATACAGTACCATGACTTATAGCAAATTCTTTGTACCTTGTCTTACCTGTTTAGTTTGCTTTATCTTTTGTCTTTTTATAAATAGTAAGAATACCTACCCCTCACGGAAATTGTCATTATTTAGTTGTATTCTTCCTTGATGTTCACACATGCCCCTTTCTAATTTTTGTTTGAAATAGTGACCATAGCAAATAAAAATAGCGTTGTGACGCATTGCAATGAAACTGCAAAAGTTATTCGCATTATTTTGAAATGCTGCTCGTCAAAGTTGACACTTGAAGACAACCAAATTTAAGTTTTGATGAGAATTTGACCTTTATGGAGCAGCGCGTTTTGAAAAAAACAATTAAGTTCAGATATCCGGTAGCTTCAGGTAGTGAGTGACTAGTTGCTGACGGAATACTACTGCAATACTCGAATTACAGTGATGAACTAAACTGACGCAGAACATCAGAATTTTGGGTACATAGAAAAGTCTGCAGTTTTTTGGGCTGTTAACCTTTCATTAAAATAGCGACATAATGTGTCACCAGGTGGCATCCTTGCCCTCAGGCGGCGGCCCCATGAGGTCGGAAGAAAAGGATGGGTCTTCCTTGAAACAAGGGTAGCCTCTTGTAAACAACTAAGTGGCGATGATTCACTCGGTCGTATTTAGTACAAGGAACCACATTTTTTAAATGAAAGCCCCCAAATTATATTTATTGTTCATATTGTTGTTTCTTTACGACCGTATTACGATGTTCTCGTTAGTCAAGAAGGTCCATTGCTCAATTTTTCAGCCTTCATAATCACATCACATGCATCCAATTCGGTGGCCGACCCGAAGATTCAGTCCACGACAAGCATGGCCAGCCTCTTCTACTCCTACACATGCCGTGATTCCGTCATCACAAGTCGTGGATTCTGATAAAATGAAAAACACACCGAGCGTGGCATGTCACAACATGAGCGCCACCGTAGCTTCACCTCGTTCTAGTCTTTTTTACGGCTTTTTGTCCGCTCAATTTCCAGGAGGATTAAATCTACAAAGTATGTCTTTGCAGTTTGCTATTTTGTAAACATAAATTAGTTACAACTGCTTATTACTTTCAGAATTGCAACGTTCCAAATTGTCAACTTTCTGGTATGCCACAATATTGTTAATTTTCTTCATGTGCGTGATGGCTATGTTAGGAACATCAGCCGAAGCGAGGGTTTACGTTGTTCAGCCACGATCGCCAACGGCACCACGGTCAAGGTGTAAGGTGAGTAATAGTCACACAACTCGTGTTTTGCTTTTTTGAGTAGTAAAAACAACTTTTTTGAAGGTTCAGCAAAACAGTGAACTCCACGTGCTCATGGATCGGATATGCCTTCTCTGCCACGAGATGTTTTCCCATGAACGACCAAACATGCGAGCTGAATGCCGATCAAACTGTTTTCGAACAGAGCACTTCCGAAAATGCTTAGCAGTATTCACTCCAGGCAGACAGGCAGCTAAATTACTCTTGGACTTTTAATAATAGCCAAAACTGGCATGTCCGGTGGATGACATCATCGTGACAATTACATAACCCTATATTAAGGGTGTTAAAATAACCTTCTCATTTATGCTAGTCTGCACTCAAAGTATTGCTCTCTCCCAGTCGCACTTCAATTTTTACGTTCTCAATACTTTTTCAACTGATCTGACTCTTAACTGTTTGCACTTTATATTTAACAATTGTATGATTCAAAGGTGACCCATCATTCTTAAACTTGATCTCGTACGAATAAACTGTCGCATAGCTGTGGGATCTTAACATTTAGGCAACTTGTAAACACGTAATGAGTCAGCTTGCGCTAATGTTAATGTGTGCGTCAGACAGTGACAACACCATGAAACAAAAACAACGTTTCCGAAAAGGACGTCTTATCTGCTTGTCTTTGTCTTGCGAAACAGCTTCGCCTCCTCGTCCCATTAACGAATTTGTTGCCTACGAGCGCCAAAAGGGGTCGTACTTGGCGCCAAATGCGCGATATTTGTGGAATAAATTAGCGCAGTTTCTCAAAACAAAAGGTCACAGACGTCTCTGGCGCGAAAAAAACAGATCACATTTCAGTGAATGTATGTATTTGCAACTCCAATTCGTATTGTTTAGCCGAAAGTACGCAAACACTAACAGAGCGGATGGATGGGTTGAGTAGTGCGTTCAAATCAGAACTGTCCTGACTGTAGAATGCAGAAGTTCACTTTTGTTGGTTTTGTCAACTTTCACTCGCGTGTGAGTGTGACAAGTTTTTGTCAAGAACAGGAAAGGGAAGGAAGTGTCGTTCACATGCGCGACCTGCGGAGCACAGGAAGATCTTTCGAAGACATTGATTGATTTTATCTTTATCTCATGAAGAGATCATTAGTATAGTGGTGGGAAAGTAAAAAACCAATGGATGGGTCGGTGATAAGCGTTCTTTTACGATTTTGAGGAGTTTGAAGAGACAAAGGTTGGTTTTTTTTTTGAAAGTTTGAGTTTCACGAAAGGAGAAAAATTAAAAAAGATGAACGCATAGTGTAGGCAATGACGACTAAAATAAAAACTGAGAGAAAAATGTAATGCCATTCCTATTTGGCGAGTGGGACACCTTTGCAACGGCTGATAAGTGTCAATTTTGAAACCGACTCGCGTGTGCAAAGACGAAAACAATTGATCAACAGAGAGCGACGTGCAAGGACACGATGTTCATTGTCACCATATTTCGTCGGTGCAAGCGGTTATGATCTGTGGCTGCGTGTTCCCGTTCATTAGGGTTTGCTTTTATTTTGCGGCTTTTGTGTGCTGTAAGTCAGCCTTGGTCGTTGTTTCCGCGCCTCCGGCGGTCCCCCTTCCCGTCTCGTTCCCTATATCAAGTCCGGTTTCCCCTCTCAGTCGATATGGGGTGAGCGTACTGCGCCACTGCCGCTCGTTGTCTTCCGGCAACGCTGTGCTCCTATGCCTGTGCGTTACATAGACATCTGAGCCTGCCTCAGGCAGACCACTTACACATTTTGCGCGGCCGCCAGAGGCAGGCAGCTGCGCGCACCCCATGGCAATGGCAAAGGGAAGTGTTTGGCCGTGTGACGGGCAACTCCGAGGAAACAATGAATTGTGCGTTGTTCGCCTCGTCGACCCAACGTCGATAGGAGGAAGGGAAATAGTAATGGTAACGCGGAAGCGTCAGACAGTCAGCGAGACTATGGGGCGGCGGCCGCACCGACATCAACCCCTTGCTTGCTGTCTTTCGCATCGGCAACCCAGTCGAGGCCGTGGTCGTACGAGCGTCGATGCTGCACAACAGTATACGCTCAACGGGACGCTCACCCCGAAGAACAACGCCTGAGGCAGCTCTTTTTTTCTCGCGTCGTTTCCCTCCGATTTCTTAAAAAGAACACCGCATTGGAAATAATGCCTATGGCTAGCGCACGTGCGAAAATAGTAGCGTTTGAGCAGAGAGCACAGGCTTGACAGTCGCATGCGAAGAAGCGATGTCCTGAATGACCATCTGGTTTGATGCTTCCCTAATAAAAAACGAATAGTCTATTGGCGCGCTTTTTCCCGAGATGATAAATAGCATAGCGTGTCCATTCCCCTAGGCATGACTTACTATCACGTGTGAGGGACTTGAAAGATATTCAAACGACCCCCCAGTCCAGCCCATCCCCATGCCCTTCCGACCCACCTTTAACCTTCCGTGTTCGCGTGCTAACACCTGCGAACGGTGTATTTTAATGTTGTTGTTGTCAACAATCCTATAGCTCTCTTTTTTTAGAGCCTGTCCGAAACTTGCAACTGCAACCATCATTAAAGTGCAGCTGATTTCCTCCGTCGTTGCCACAACCAAAACAACAACGGTTGAGAGCCTACTTGCTATCTCCACCTTGGGAAACACCTTTTCCAACACATTTCAACCATGAATTATGACCCGAAACTGGTAATTTGTTGTTTCATTTTGTATTGCCTTTGCCTTTGTTGTAGTCAAGCAAAGAATCGATAGTACTCGCCCTTGTTCTGCGCGACATGCAAATTTTTCGCGGACAGAATTGCGACCCCAGCCAGCGGCTGCGCGAGAGTAATTACCCTTTCACTGCTGGTGGCGAGTTCGCGCCGAGGCGAAGGGGCTTTGACGATTCCGACTGCGCACGGCAAAATTACTTTCCCTGAGCAATACTAATTACGGTGCAGTTTCAGTTCCAATTCCAACAAGTGCCCCAGGGCAGTGCTTACGTGAACCAACCCGTAAACATCCAGTACCGGACCTTCGTTGACCCCAACCAGCCCCAGATCATTCAGCAACAGCCCCAACATGTGCAACATCAAATTATCCATCAGCAGCAGCCCCAGCAGATTCACATGCAGCAACAGCCACCACCAATGCGCGAGGGCAAATGCCCAGTGCGTGGAAAGACTTCCCCCTATGGCTTCTTCGTGAAGATGTGTTATGAGGAGCACAGGAAGAAGTACCCCGGTGAGAACGTGCAAGTTACCGAGATCTCGAAGAAGTGTGCCGAGAAATGGAAAGTGAGTGTCCTTGAAAAAACGTAACGACAACCAGGGTTTAATTGATTGCCTTTGGTTTCAGACGATGAATGATGAGGAAAAGAGACGGTTCTTTGAGTTGGCCAGCAAGGATGCCGAGCGTTATCATGCCGAGATTGCCGCTTACGGTGGCGAGGAGATGATGCGTAAGAAGAAGCGTGCCAAGAAGGACCCCAATGCACCAAAACGCGCTCTGTAAGTATAAGTTTAACTTTAACTCATGTGGTCTTCTTTTCTCCCCCGTTTGCACCAAACGTCATTCACGTGTTCTTTTTTTAGGTCCGCGTTCTTCTTTTTCTCCAATGAAAAGCGCCCTGAAGTGCAGTCAGGCCATCCGGAATGGAAGGTTGGCCAGGTCGCGCAGGAACTGGGCCGTATGTGGAAGGCCCTGACCGATGAGGAAAAGGGCGTTTACGAGCAAAAGGCCAACATGGACAAGCAACGTTACGCTGACGTAAGTCAATTTGCCATTTTGTATTTACACTTTTCATTGTTTCGTCCCCCCTACAGGAAATGCGTAATTACCGCGGTCAAGGCGCCACGCCACCCCAGCCTACCAAGAACGATGCCCCACAACAGCAACAGCAGCAACAACAACAGCAGCAGCAACAGCCACAGCAACACGTCATCGTCCAGCAACAGGGCCAACAAATTCCGCTCCAACAACACCAGCAGCCCCAGATGGTCATTGTTCAACAGCCCCAGGGTCAACAACAGATGCAGCCAATGCACGTTCAGATGATCGCGCAACCGGGTGAAATGTAATTCGTTCTCTACTGTCTATCTACCTTACACTTTTTAAAGTTCCACTTGTGTGCTGAAATTAGTCAGGAACCTTAAGATAACAGAAAACTCTGCCTTAGCCCTGAAGTAACTACGACCCTTTTCGCAATTGTTTGTTGTTTTCTTAAGTCTACAATTTCTCAATAACTGTCTGACCACTGGCAGTTATTAATATTATTGTACAGTGTTTTTTGTTTTTCTAATAGTTTATCTAAACTCGCACTTGCATTTTGTTTTTTTTGTATTGTTTTCATAATATTGTTTTTGTAGCATTGCTGATGATATTCCACTCTGCAAGCCACCTCATTTTGTAATTTTCGTTTTTCGTAATTTTTTAATGTTAAATTTACGTAAATGATCCCAAAGCTCGTGTTTTCAGTCTCAATGCCGCCATTCTCACTTGAACCAACGTAGTATTGAGCGTAGTTGTGTTGTTTTTTGTTTCGTATCTTACATCCACAAGTTACTGATTGATCCTATCTCTCTGTTAGAAGCATTAGTTGTGGTGCAAACCTTTTTGTATCAAAGAACACTCCGTCAGAACTACGGGCTCACCAGATGCGTGCCACCGTAATTGGTGGCCGCACTATGACTGATCTTTTCTTTTAATAGTAGATGCAAAAGACAACCGCTCTCACATTAGCTACAGTTGTTTTGGCGAATCTTTCTTAAGTTTTGAGATACTCTGTTCGGTTCGACTTACATTAGTACTATCTATATTCCTGGTTCATTGGATTGGAATTCATGAAAAAACGACTGACTGTGCCGAGAGCGATGCGATCTCGTTTATATTTCCCGACGACACTTTATAGACCCTCTCGGCCCTATCCCCACTTATGTTTATCGTTTGTTACGACTTAGTCTTTTCTGAAAAGGCAAAATAAAAGAGAAAAATGCGGAATCGCATGCATTGTCCTACAAGACTATCGAAACAGCAATCGTGTTAGATAGCAACAGTTATTGTAGCTTGAAATTGTCGGAAATTTGTTTCGCGGCTTCATTTGAAAAGCAAGGACAGAAAGAATCACTTTGTATGTGCTTTTTTTAAGTAAGGTGGGGGCGGCGGTCTCGAGATTGGGTGAAACGAAACTATCAGTAGAGTTGTGTGGGCACAATAAATCTACACGAACGACCCTGCCACGCCAACCATGAAACGGGAATGAGGGCCATAAAGAAAGTCGTTGATCAAAATAACCTTGGAAAATCATCCAATCGGTTTTTTGGTTTGTGCTCGTTTACACCGGTAATGATAACGGGGATGACTGTGCGCTAATGATGGAATTCTATTATATTAACAATGGGATGATGATGCAGCATGTTTGAAAAATGTTTACGTTTAACGAGGCCGGCGAGAAATAGAGTTGCGTCTGGAAGACAGAGTTTCGTAATCGGAACTGGAGGGCAGACGTTAAAAGCATGACACACACAATTCATTCAGAACATGGATAGCTGGTGGTTACAGCTGCGGGTTGTTTAGGAACAACTGGAGTGTTATTTTTTGATGACGTAATCGAGTTTTTTCAGCTGATTTAAACAATCATGAGGTTGGATTGATTTTGTGTTTTGTTTGGAGCCTTATCAGGTGTCGGGGGACAGATAGTGGGTAAAGAGAAGCTGGGGGTAAGCCGAAACACCTGGCTTTACCAATGTTGCTCGCCGCGGCGCCGCTGCCGGCGGCAACGAGGGAAAGGGTCATCGCTGACCGACGAACGCGCCACGCGCGTTTTTCCAAAGCCAGTCGATGTCCAGCGCAGCACAGTCGTCGTGAGATCCGCGCCTCCTTTTATGTCTCAGCCGTCGGGGATTAGTGTCAACAATCTGGCAGCGATTTGGGCTGAGCTAACGTCAATGAACTTACTTATTTAGTCAATGCAAATGACCGCCGATTGCACTTCGATACATTTCCTTTCTTTCCACATGTCCAGCGCCGTTTCTCGAGTATTATAGATCGCAACCAACCCAGCGACCACGTCAACAGCCCCATTTGTTTTCCCCGTTGTTGTTTTTTTATTTTCAACTGGCCGCCCAAAAAATCGAAATCGACCCTCACTCGCCGTTAGTATTTCTTGAACGAACGCATACTGCTTTGAGTTCTCACCCAGTCATCTTCAGTTCAATTTCTTATCACCCCCAACCTCCAGTCAGATTCGTTATAATTTCTGACGGTACAGTTTTCACCTCTTGTTTTCCGCGTCGCCTCACCCTTTGTAAACCCTAGATGACTCACTTTCTGAATCACATTCACCCTTGATCGCGGTTTATCGGAGTTCGCCTATACCTGCGCCCATTTTTTAGATTGCTCCGAATCATATGCGTGTAGTAACGTGGTAGCCGTACTTACGTTCCTCTTACAATGTCCGTGCTGCGACACATCGGCATCCTCACTTGGAAGAACTTTGCCGTAATCAAACGTTCGAAACTATGGCTGTTCTTCGAGATGGTTTTTGGGCTTCTGCTCATCCCACTCTTTTTTATTATTGTGATGGTATGGCTTTATGATGCTATTAGTTTTATTATTATGATATTTATACTTCCAGAAAGCGACAAATGAAATCAGTGAAAGCAGGATATATAAACCCGTCAACATCACTGGTGATTACAATGATATCAGTCGGAATGTTCCTTCCATTAGCCGGATTTCTTCTCGAATGTGCAATAAAAACGTTGAAATTGGTTTTGTGTAAGTTTGAAGTTTCAAATTTTGTTAAATTTATATATAATTTGTTATTATTTCAGTTACCCAAAGAATATTAACGATACGATGATACGGTTATTCGAAGAAAGGTACAGCCAAGCTCGTTACAAGATCGTTCCGCATATGTTCACCTCTTTGGAGCAGATGAGGAAGGAGCTTTATCGGGATTTGAATCAGACTACTGACAGCGTTTGTGGAAAGTACATCGGTATGGATTTCATTTTACCATAATTTTGAACCTTTTATATATCGTTTTGTTTTTTCCAGGCGGCATTTACATTTCAACTCTCGACGTTGAAAAGCGAAAGTTTGACTATCGTATCTTCGTCCGTGATTGGTCTGAATCTGACTGGCACACTAGCCAATTCTGGCCCGATGATGGTCCCTATGGCGCTCTCAACGATCTGAACAGCATTCCAAGCTCCCCGCCGTACTGGTCAAACGGATTTCTGAGCTTTCAACTCGCTTTGGATTCTATTTTCTTGGACATGGTCGGAAAACCGAATGATACCTCAATTCAGTTGAACCGATTCCCGACGCCGCCTTTCCGAAGCAATGGCATTCTTGCTATCTTGAAGGCAATGCCCGTCCTGTTCGTCATGCTTGTTGTTGGTGTTATGCTCCACACGACCAAGGAAATTGTTTCTGAGAAGGAATCTGGAATCCGAACACACTTGTTGGTCATGGGTCTGGATTCTGTGGCATTCTACGCTTCCCACTTTGTTATTGCGTTCATCAAGATCTTCATCATCATGGGCATTGCTTCGATTATTCTGGCTGTTGGTTTTGAGAGCATCTCGCCGTTTATTTTCGTGCCCTTTTGCTTGATCTTCGGTGTCGCTGCGATTCTGATCAGTATTTTGGTGGCTGTTTGTTCTCGACGAAGTTCGATCGCGATTCTGGCTGTTTTGATCATTTGGTTTGGATTGTTCATTCTGGATACGTATCTGAAGATCTCCCCGACCAGGATTGGAGTTTGTTTCCTTGGATCTTTAAATGTTTTCACGGCATTCCATTTGGGTTTGCTTGCTATGAGCAGTTATGAGAGTCGATGTGAGTTCAAATTCAGTTTGCTAATACACAACAAGCTATAATTTACATTTTCAGTGATCAATCTGAACTGGCTGAACGTTTTCGCCGAATCCACAATCTCCTTTTCCATCGGATGCGCCTTCCTCATGCTGATTGTTGATATCCTCATCATGTGCCTTCTCATTTACTACTTTGACGTCGTCTGGCCGACTGATGACTCCCCTCGCAAACACCCCCTTTTCTTTTTGCCGTGGGTGCATAAGAAGGATCTTGCTGAAGAGGTCGATCTCGATTCCAACAATGACACATTTACTGAGAACTGTCAACCCGATTCTGGAATCCATGATGAGGCTGACATTTCTGTTCGGAAGATGACTAAAATCTATGAGACTGGACAAGTTGCTGTTGATGGCCTGACTTTTGACGCCTATCGTGGCCAAGTGACTGTGTTGCTGGGTCATAACGGCGCCGGAAAGAGTACAACTTTCTCTGTCATCAGTGGTATCAGTGCGTCTACTCGAGGTGAAGTTCTTATCTGCAACAAAAGCATTTCGAGCCAGTTGACTGAATGCCAGAAGGAAATCGGATTCTGTCCACAGTACAATCCGTTGTTCGAACGACTGACTGTTGAAGAGCACCTTCGACTGTACGGAAAACTGAAGACTGACACCTGGGATCACACATGCGAGGAAAAGATCACGAAACTGCTGCATGCTAACAACTTGATCGCGAAACGGCATGAGTTGGCTGGCGGCCTCAGCGGTGGCATGAAGCGAAAGCTCTGTGTTGCGATGGCCCTGATCGGCGACAGCAAGGTCGTTCTGCTTGATGAACCCACTGCCGGTATGGACCCTGAAGCTCGTCAGGATGTTGTCAAGATGTTGGAAGCCGAGAAGCGGACCCGCACTATTCTGCTGACTACGCATTACATGGATGAAGCCGATCTCCTTGGTGACCAGATTGCTATCATGTTCAAGGGACGACTCATCTGCAAGGGCTCGCCTGAATACTTGAAGAATAAGTTCGGAACCGGCTATGTTCTTACCCTTGTGATCGAAGCTCCGGCGAATTTCATCAACGAAAACAGTGTCCGCCATACAAGGAACGCTCTGTTGGCTGTCATCAAGAAGCACGCGCCAAAGGCTGAGATTGAAAGCACTTGTGGGATGCAGTTTTCGGTCATCTTGCCTACTGAGAATAAGAATGCGTAAGTTTATGGTTTCAATCATGATGTTTGATAATGTTGTTTGTTTCAGCTTCGCCAATCTCTTCGAAGAACTCGAGAAATCCAAATCCGAGCTTGGTCTCTCCTCATTTGGCCTCTCCTTTAACACCCTCGAGCAAGTCTTCCTCCGTGTTGGTGAGATGGCTGAAACCCCTGGTGACGAGGAAGACGGTGAAGGTGTTGCTGCTCGTGCCTCGTCGCTCTTCGGCCACAGAGAACTCGAGGCAAGCCCATCGTCCCTCTTCTTGCACCAAGTCGCCGCGATTCTGTACCGCTACTTCGTGAATGCCTACCGCAACAAAATCCGCACCCTGTTTCCGATCGTCTTCGCTGCCCTGCTGTTTTCGTTCATCGCCTTTGGCAGTTCCAGCACTACCGTCCGGCAAGAAAGAGATTTGAGTTTGATTAACCAAGAAGCTTTGACCATTCCGATGCAACTGTCCCAGGATGAGAAGATCGCCGGAGAATTTTCTTACATTGCCGGCAAGATTCCTTGGTCCAATCCGATTACGTTCCCCCAGTTTGCCAATCTCAGCAACGAAGTTCTGAAGCATGCCTACGATTCGCCAGCTCTGGGCATCGGTGTTCAAGTCATGAATAACACGTTGAGAATGTTCTTCAACGGTGCTGCCTATCATGGTCCGCCGCTCGCGCTCAGCTTTTTGTCAAATGCAATCCTCGGCGAAAGCGCGGATTCTATCACTGCCAGTGTCGAAGTGTACTCCTCGGACAATTATCTGTCGAGCCAAGAAGACGGTGCTTCTGTGAAGATGTACTTTGCCAACATGTTGACGATTCTGTGCTTCTCCTTCCTGACGTCCTTGTTCGTTATGCCGCTGGTCGATGACCGAATCAGTCGTTTCAAGCATCAGCTGTTGTTGACGAAGCTGAATCAGTTTACCTATTGGTTCTCTGTCACTTTGTTCTTCTTGATCATCTACACGGTATTCTGCTTCATCTTGTCGTTGATCTTGTTTTTCTCTGGATGGATGGAGACGTGCTTGGAAGTGTAAGTTGTTTCAAAGATGTTTTAAGTCATTTACAAAGATTTGTTTCAGCAACATTCTCTTCTGGGCACTGTACTTCTGGGCCGCCACTCCCTTTGCCTATGTGGCCTCGTTTGTCTTCACCTCCCCAGTCCGTGCCTTTGCTGCGATGCTGTCCTACAACCTCATTGCCGGTCTTGTCGCCACTATCGCCATCGCCGTCGTCATGGCCTTGCAAATCTCCGGCGTCGCTGACATTCTCGTCGTGATCTTCTCCGTGATGCTGCCATCGTTCGCGCTCGGCCGAAGTGTCATCGAGATCACAGTGCAATGCCCGATCATCGGCTACATCCACCAATGGAACACCCTGAACAAAGTGATCATCTGCATGGTCATCTCCGGCTTCTTCTGGTGGGGCTTGTTGTTCCTCTTGGAACACTCCTTTGAACGTGTGCTCCACTTCATCACCCGACGATTCCGACGCGGCTACGAAGCTGTAAGTTTTTGTTCCCAGTGAGCTTAAATATGGTTATCTTTAGTTATCTTCCACGCAGGTTGACCCGGCTGATCCCATTGATGAGGACGTTCGCAACGAGCAGAAACGGATGAATGACACTTCTGACGAGGAATTGGCGCTGTCTGTTCGTGATGTCAGCAAGTATTTCGGCGACTTCTGTGCTCTTCGAAGATTGACTTTCGGTGTCAATCCGACTGATTGCTTCGGTTTGTTGGGTGTAAATGGCGCCGGTAAGACGACAACATTCGATATTCTTACTGGCCGCGCCCTCGCTACTTCCGGAAATGCCCATGTCAGCGGTGTCGACATCCGCAAGATGCCTGTCATTGGCTATTGCCCGCAGTTTGATGCTTTGGCGACTGACCTCACTGGTCGACAGACTTTGACCATCCTCGGAAAGCTGAATGCCTTCAACGATGTCGAGCAGCGTGTCAACAAGGTTCTGGAAAGCATCCAAATGACAGCCCAGGCTGATAAGCTTGTCCTGCACTACTCCGGCGGCCAGAAGCGACGTCTCTCTATCGGTGTCACCCTGATGTCTCGTGCTTCACTGATCATGTTGGATGAGCCCACCGCTGGCATCGACCCCAAAACCCGTCGCCACATTTGGAACTTGCTTTCCGCCGTTCGTGACCAGAAAGTCGCCATTCTTCTCACGTCACACAGTATGGATGAATGTGAAGCCCTCTGCAGTCGCATCGGTTTCCTCAACAAAGGCTCCCTCATTTCCATCGGAACCAGCCAACATCTCAAGAGCCGCTATGGCAATTCGTTTTTGTTGACGTTTACCGTTCTAAACCCGAGTGTGTCCAACCTGAGATACCTGGATAGCATCGTTTCGAAAGAATTTGGCGTAAGTTTGCTTTGTTCAAGTTCTTTACATCATTTGAGTAATACATTCTTGCAGGCGGAACCCACGCAAGATCTTCCTCACATGAACGTACTTCATTGGGACATTCCTCGGCGACCCGGTGATTCGTGGAGTAACCTATACCGTCGGGCGCAGGACATTGCCGATCGTCATCCTCAAATTTACAATGACACTCCAATAATTACAGACTTTTCGGTTACTCAGAATAGTCTTGAACAAGTGTTCCTCCGCTTAACTCAGCTGGGTGCATCGCTCGAAGATCAAAGTACTCGTTCTACAACGCATTGAAGGGTTTACATTTTTCACATTTTACATCTTTGCAGTCTCTAAAGAATTGTTTTTTTTTTCTCTATTATATGTAGCATGCCTGTCGCCGGTTCATAGATCGTAATCCCATTGTTGCCTTCTCCCTTTGCTCTTCTTTCGCCGTTCTTGGTATATTTTGCACTTAATGCCTCAATGCTATCGTTTAATGCGTGGTAAGTTTTGTTGTTTATTGATATTCGAAAATTGCATGTACATTGAGAATTTCACTAATTGGCGTTAATGGTTCAACAAACTGATTTGTTGTTCACTTGTTAATTTCTACAGTATACACATTTGCATTGTTGACTGATTATTATAAAATTTCTGTGAATTTGATTGATACTTTGGCGACATAAGTAGGGGAGGACTTAAAGAGAGGGGGGATATGTTAAAATAGGGTCGAGGAATGTTTGACAAAAAAGTACAGAATAGCAATTTAGGCATTAGTGATGACGAGAGTGAAGTGATGCACCATTTATTCCAGAATTCGGGGTCACACGACCCGACGGACTGTGGCCGTGATGACTGGGACTGTGGCTGTGGCCATTGATGTTCATCTCCGAATACTGATGAACCAATGTACCGGTCGTTGAGGGGGCGGTTACGGTCATTTCGGAACCATCTGTGCTCAGATCCGAGGATTGAGTGAACATTGAGCTAAAGCATTGTGAGTTTCGACGCATGTAGCGTATCTGAAAGCCAATTCCGGGTTATGTATGTACATATGAATCATGGATGATGTCAGCTGGCATCCCTTTCCGTATTTGAAGCATCGCCAAGGTACAATTATGGCTTCAGGAAGCGGAAGGGGTTAGGGGTTAGTGGGAGTTTGCCGAAAAACACAACACACCTGCTGATAATAGCCATCTCGAACATTGCTGAACATAAGTTCAATGAGCTCAGCCCAGGCTTCGATGGCTTCTGTCGGCTGATGCGCTGCACCGTCTAAAAATACACATTCTGTCGTGAGGGCGTTTGCCATAACAGCGAAAAAGTCAGCTTTGAATCCGATGCTGCGACGTGGTACTTGACTCATACCAAAATGCATCGAGATTTCGCGAATCTGCAAATAAAAAGCACTTCTAATTTGCACGAGAATTAAGAAGGTGACAAGAATAACACACTTTTTCGACACTTTGCAGATGTCTGACAACATCACTCAAGTATGTCCGCAAAGAGTTGACAAAACTGTTCCACTGTTCACTGTTCATGTTGGCACAGAACGATGAAAAGTCTTCCCGCTTGTGGCTCATGCGCGAAACTACACGTGCAGCTACATCCACACGCGCATTGTCCATACAGTACATGATGATAGCCTGAGCAGAGTTGGATATCGGTGGGGTTTTCTTGCCGCCGGTAAGTCTGGGGGGACTGATAGGTGTCCGTGACGTCTTTGACGTGCTCATAGACCGTTGGCCGCCGCTACGGTTGTTCATCTGCAAATAAAGTGGAAAAGTCAACTCTGAACTTAAGTCGAGAACAAGATTAGTTTCAACGATTAAAAACACACCCTGTTTTCGCTGCTAAACTTCTTAACAGCCGGAGCCGTGTTTTGACGACTTAAGACCTCAAGTGAACCACTGCTTCCAAAACGGGCGGAAGCTTTGTCCTCAAATGACGGCTCCGTGGATACGACACTGTCCTCGGAGGCGGTCGAGTCGAAGCGTCGGGGTTTCACCTTTTGCAGGGTCGCGACGATAGGGCTGGCACTTTGGGCGTTGTCAAATGAGCTGAATGCCACCGGTTTTTCACGCGAGGCCCCGTTGCCATTGAAGCGTGAATCTATTTGGCCCATCGAACGCTGAAAAAAGAAACATAATTGCGAATACGCAAAAAGGATATCTACACGGATAATCATAGCTCTACATATCAACGTAAATGGAGTTAGCGCTTGCTCTCGTTCCGTGTCCCGACATCACACATAGGCCATTTCTCATTTTCGGTAGTTTGTATCCATGTAAGCTAACGACCAGTTTGTGTTTTTAGACAAAAAGAAAAAGTTAGCGGCATAATAACTGGTTTAAACGTAAAAGGGGTTCGTTAATAATAAAAAGTGTTACCAATGCGTCGTACTACACAAAGAAAATTTTCTTCATTTTTTGTAATAATTGTATAGAATGAGTTTATAGGCAAGGGCTAAAGGTTAGTCATGGACAAAAAGTATCAAAAACACAACTTTGTCGTAGCTAATGGAGACTGTCTACGCGATCAAGTGTGTATTTATCTCGTGAAGTTCCGCGGGATACTTTTGTGAAATGGTATTCGGGCTCGAGTGGCAATACTCAATTCCGAAAAGACCTCATGACAAGCAACCCTAATATTATGTGTCATGTACTTCAGGTACACGTGGGGTGGGAGGAAAGTACAGACGCGCAAAGCTGCACTGTCAAGTTGCATCCCCAATTAGCTGCAACTGGCTGCTGGCTGCCAAGCGAAGGCGGTCTACATCAAACAACAATGGGGAGGGTCAAGCTGGCTTGGCGTATCCCCGCCGGCTGTATCAAGTCTCGTGCTAACGTGGAAAAAACAAAAGCGGCCGACTGTTTGTCTTATCATTGAAAAATCCCGCGCGCATCGGTGATTTGATTGCGGGGTACTCCTCGATTTTTTCACGCCAACGCGAAAAGATCTTATGAAGTGGTGCTACTCCGGCTGGGGTCCAAAACTTCATCAACACGAGAGGTGTCTAATGTAAGCAATTCAATTTCGGTCTCGCTTTTGTAATTATTAAGGTAAAGGTAAATGTTATTATACGTACACGCAACCATATTGCTAATTTCATTTCCCACCTTTGTGTGAAACACGCAGAAAAATTGTAATCTCAAAACTAAATCTCGGTCGGACGCAAAACGCGTAACAAATGTGCGTATAAACATAGTAACGGCTTATAAGAAGAGTTTTTTTGCTTCCTGTTCACAGAAAAGATAAATCAAATGTCTTTGAAATCTGCGTTCTCCAGTTGTCTCAAAAACTTTTGTTATTCCATGGTGTTGGGTAGAAAATGCGGGGATGACACGGCCTTATGCTCTCATTCATCACGGCAACGTCCACATAGCCATGCCAAACTGGGACTATGACGTAGAAACCTAACAAGGGGAAGCAGTTCCAACAAGAAAACGGTGCTTTCACAACAAGCACATAAGGATAAAACATCTTGGAGGCTTTGCTTTAACCAGGAAGCTCTACCAGGGTTACCTTGGCGCTCCACGTAAAGGGACATTAAGGGGTCTCGGGATTCCTGCCTCCTTTGTCTCCAGTGAATACCTCCTATTTCCAGTTTCCGAGGCGCTGGGACCTATTTGTGACGTACACATGTCAATAAACTGTTTGAACATGATGATGGGCGGATACGGAACTTATCAATGCTTGTATACATGTATCCTCAGGGGAAGGAGAGGATAAAGGGGTGCTTACCTGAAGAGTTTGTCGAAAGTTAAGTCGACGCGCCGAATGACTTGATTTGTGGTTGGTTGGAGGCGTCATCGTGATATCTGGAACTAAATGCATACTCCCAGGCGATGAACGGCAAAAGGGTAAAGGTCGCGGAGGGGCGTCAAAAATACTAGGTAACAGCCGATTGCCACTTGCTAGCCTGGATGTTGATCCTATAAATAATGTGTTTGCTTGCTCGTTGGCCGCTTTTCGAGAGGCAACAACCATTAACATGGTTGAAGAGCATTTTAATTAAAACTCACCTGACTTGACAAATTTATCGCTTTCTTCTCGTTGACGCCTAATGCGTCCTTCCGAAGGCGACAGTGACGAGCACGAACTACGGCTGCTATGTTGCAGCCTCTGGCCTTCAGCTTGACTTGAAAAGGACAAGTCAGGATAGTGAGCCGTTAGACATTCCCTATCCGGCACTTCAGGCAACCGTCGGTGCTGTGCTTGCATCGAAACTCGGTGTAGGAAGTCATCTACAACGACGACGACATGTATGCCATGACGGATAGATTAGACCATAGACCAAAAACAAACCGTCAGTGTGAACCGCGTTCAAGTCGTTTAGTTCGAATTTGGGCGGTTCTCGGGCTGATAGCGACCGACCATGAAATCGCAAGTGAGGATTTTTGTTGAGCATATTTGGACTGAAAGGATTGGAATTGAATTGTATGGTCCAAAACTTGCAACAGGGAACAAATAAATATTCAAAGAGGTCAAAAAGGCATGGATAAATACCGAGAACATACTAACAATTTCGCAAACACGCGAACAATATTGAAATTTATGAATAGTAAAAATTTGTTTTAATGTTTAAGTCAAGTGATATCACATTGTAGCAAGAAGGACTGAGTAATTAAACATTATGATTGCACTAAGCCGGTGTAAATGAGTGCATTAAAAAGACATATAAAAAGAGCAAAAAGTACTTTAGATAAAGCACGGCATTAGCACACGCATGTCTAGGTACCGTCAGGAATGCCGGATAAGCCCTGCAAATGCACGCTAACATTTCGGTAATGAAGAAATTCGAATGGAAGTTCGAGGCGTGACAGGATAATCCTACGATATTGGCTTTAAGGCACCGCAAGGTCGCAGAAGTATAGAACCTTTTCAATTTCCAATACTCCTCAGAAATGGATAGAAAATCAAAAATTTCTGTCACTTCATACTCTTGCAACCCTTGTTTTCATAGAATTGTAGCGAATTCATTACCATCGAATGGGTCCTTGTCAAAACTGAAGGCCCAGACGTATGGTCACGGCTTTTTGTCATTCAGGCCCACTCGCTACTTCATTCACACCGGAGTAAGGGCAAGCCCACACCCTAAAATTTTGACGCAAAAAAAACTCATCGAAAATTAATTAACCAAATGTATTTTTTGAATACTACACTTGCGTAATTAGTAATACCCTAACAAGCACTTGGCAAAGACAGCTCAGCTGAGCTGGCTTCCATTCATGTAAAGCAGGGCCAACACGGATGACCAAAGTTGCCCAAATATTGTCAACAACAAGTGGCCACATCGAGGTGGCTTTGTATTAATGAAAAAACGCTACACTAGCTATTGATCAGAAGAAAAGAGAATAGACAATGAAGTTTCATGTTTTCCGTTTCGGACAAAAAACGCAATATATCAAGAAAACGACCATTACTAATTAAAGTAAACCCGCGTGAAAACAAGATGGAATACCCAGACAGAACTTGGATATTTATTATGCAAACCGTTTTCAGATGTGTACTCGATGAGGTACACTAGGACAGGACACGCATGTTGATATATGAGTAAAAAGCAATAAGCCAAGGCAATTATCGTGAATTGTTGTCCAAGCATGTATTACATGACCAAAAAACGACATATACCCTACGGATAAATAGTGTAACAGGAAAAAACACTCGTTTTAACAATTTGCAAAACACTCAAGTCAAGATGAAAGGACAAAACAATAACGTTGTCTTTTAATCTTGCCAAAATAAATGCAGGCTTTGATAGTTGAACGCTAAAAGAGACCTTTTTTAATTTGGAGGGGGTTATTAGCCATTATAATTTTGTTTTAGGGTTGCTAAAAGCAGCAATTAAGGATAGTATGCTTCCAAAATCAGCGCGTTCAACTTCTTTTAAATGCCACCCACAGTGAGCACGGAAAAAAGGGTATTTTTCGCCGATTTTCGGGGCTTGCGCGGAATGGGGAATGCGAGCAAGTCTGACACAGTATAGAAACATAACCCAGAACGACCTTCATATTATAGCCAACAGTTCCACATTTATTATGCATTTCCGTCAGTTAAACTTTACGTCAATTTCCAAGCATGCAACCTGTTTTTGAGAATTACAGTTAAACATAGCTGTTTTTATCTCGTCATTTACCGAGTAATATGAAACCCGTTAGTTTTTATGTGTTAACAGCCATAGAGTTAATCATAGTTATAATACGAAGAGTTGAGTTGACTTTCAGCTGGTCTTGTACCAGCTGTTGATAAGTTTATCTTGGTCGTCGTACCAGGCGATGTAGCCACAAGTCGCTCTTCCGGTCGCGTTGAACATCTGGATTTCGTCGCATCTTTCGCCTCCGATACTTGAAACTGCTTGGGCCTTCATTTGGAAATGGTTGATGGAACACGACAGTTCACCACAGAGACCCACACTGTTATCGTAGCGACAGTAGCTGTTGTAAGCCGTGTTTGCACCCATCCATCGTCCGCTCCACGTGCAGTCATTTGGGTCAGACCTGAAAGTTGTTTATGTCAACTGGTTTAGAACAAGCACCATGATTCACAAATTAACTTACTTGCAACAGAAGCGTTTAGTGAAATAACCACCTAAGATGGTGCTGCATGGCTCGCCAAAGCTGGGATCAGGATTGCAGAGACCACTGAACCAAAATTTGGAACATCGACCATTGTGGGGCCGGATGTAATCGTATTCGGAGGGACACGGAAAGTTGCAGAACGGAGCGGTACCAAACCACTTACAACCTCCATTAGATGACATTGGATGGAAGGTCGTCAAATCAGACACTGCTCGGGCTGTCATACCTGGAAATGAAATCAAAAAAAAAGTCAATTCAAAAAGCGATAAAAAAAGCTTTTTCATACCGATCATGCCTGTAACGACGGCCGTGGCAATAGAACCAGTAATCGCTTCTCGTCGCCGACGTTGAATTTCGACACGTTTGGGCACTTTTTTAGTCGCATTTTCAGAAATATTAGCGAAAAAGTGGTAGTGGTGGGCGAACTTCTCTTTGGCGTACTGCTCCATCCGATCGCGCATCGCAGACTCATCTTCACCGGACCATTCTGTTAGCAGGGGATTTGAATCAGAAACTGGGACAGTCTCAAAACAAGCGGCCAAAGCTATCAATACAGACAACAACAAAACTGTACGACCCATCTGTTTGAACAAAATTCGCAGTTTAGGCGTTCAATCGAACGTCGAAACGGGGTGAAACTGCAGCTGTGGTGACGTAAGTACCCTGGCGGCGGCTGATCGAGTGGGACACCAGTCGATCTGTCAGAGCAGTGGTCGGAGGAGGTGTGTCTAATCTCCAAGCAATTGCATTCCATCAAAATGTCCGGCATTGTTTTGTTAGTTGCGTATTTCGTTCGGCACTGGGCGGTCGCGCCTGTGATTTTTGATAGTTTTCTTTCAGTTTTGCTGGCACGGATAACGAAAGTGACTCATCGCAATTGATGGATGAAAACATTCATAACTCTTGACAGTGTGCAGGCGTATCAGTTGTTACCTATTTTTACGCCCAGGTGTTCGAGGTTCGTGTTTTCTTGGATATGATCCAGGTGAACCAACAAACCGTGTTGACGTACGTTTAACCCGAAAATTACTAACTGACTGACTTGTGTCTGCAAAATACACAAAAAAGGGCGGGAGTGTTTCCCGACTGGACTGTCCTGAGGGATGACCGGCATAAAGTAGCATCCAAACGACGATGACAACGACGGAGACGACACTACCACCGTGCTTGTATCGACAATGTGTCACTTCACAAGGCGCCGACGGCATGCATTGATCTTCAAAGTCCTGCCTTTAGCGGCTTCCAAGATGGCCTCCCCCCCCAAAACTTTAGCGTGAATGAACGCCGCTGGCTAACGTCTCAGACGAAAAAAAGGAAGACGCCCCTCCAGGCCTCAGAAGAAAACAAAGTCCGTAGCTTCATCTCGGCATCCTTAGCGGTCGATCTGCAACACGGGGGATGAGCCAGTAGCATCTGCAGTCCAGTGACGCCCTTGGCCAGCCCTTGGGCGGTCGGTGGGTGTCGCCAACAAAACAATGCGCATCTTTCGTTGAAACAAGAAGCCTGAGGGGTGAGAAGGCACGGCTAGAGACGCACGAAGCTACTGAAAGAAAACTCCTGAGAGCCGACGGAGCTGCCAAAGCAGCCTCTAAAAAGGCGCAAAACGATACCGCCTAAGGGAATTTTTGGCTGCCGACAACGAAGTCAAGTGTTTGAAAAAAGCAACGATGAATTGTCTTCGGTACAGTGGTTGTTGTATCTCCTTTAGTACTTCAAATCCCAAGTAATTTGAGTAATAAATTAATCATTTTCGACGGTATCGTACTTTCTGCGTCATTGGGTCGCTATATAAAACTGTTTACTCATGTGATTATAGCCCATTCGAATAAAGTACGCCTTTCCCATGCCATAAAAAAGCTATTAGGCCATTTCGGCCGTCTTTGTAAGTTTTTTTCCGCCTCTCATTACATGAATTTGTTCCGAGTATGATATGAAGTTGCTGTTTTATACGCGTATCTCCCGTAAATTTGCAAACGCTTTATTCAATCCCGGCATTGATCAACCGATGTTGACTCGGACCTGCCGCGATTGATCTACTTTTTGTTTTAATTACCCATTGTGTGCGAAGGATGTGTGAATGCCACCACTTTGCATGATTTTTTGTACCAACATTGCCTTGGGTCTCATTGGTTGTCATTGTCATCAAGCTTGTGCGTATTTCAGCATACCTCGAAGATTCAAAGAACTGTCGTTTTTCATCATTTAGTAGGGCCGTCATCGTGCCGATAGAGGAAGTCGAATATCGTTGCCACTGACAATCACCGTTGTTTGGTGGCGGTTTCTAAGCTGGAGGGACACAGGTGTACTTTACGAGTTGCGTTGTGGCATTCGAACATAGGCTGGCTCCGGAGCACACGCCTTCGTTTATAAAACGCTTCGCAGCGTTTGACTGTTGCTCAAGCTGTCATTTGGTCGAAAGGCAAAGCTGTCGGATAATCAGCTGCTTGTGCCGGGATCGGATTTGGCGCGGCGATCGTGACCGCCGCGTCGGTCGTGAGCCCCGGCGACTTCTGCAATGGCGGCCTCCACACGACTTCTAGCAATAGTTTTCGTGAATTTACTTCTGTGTTCAACGATTGTTCGAGGTAAGTCAGTGTTGCAATTTTGACTAAAGGGTGTCACACTTGGCTGCGCTTTTCCTTGACATGACACTTCCTTGCCAACTTCTACGCATATGTGTATTATTAATGAATTCTTTCGGCAAACGACCTTTCCCGACTTTATGGACTATCAGACGAGTGTATTTGTCACTAATCATACTCGAAAATGCAGACACTTTTTATACTTGAAAAGTTCTTGTCATTGAATTTTGGAACTGACACAGACAGAATACGTTAGCAAGCTAACTTTAAGTAACTATAATTTGGATGTTCTTTAAAACTATCCAAAACCTTCATTTTATAGCATCTTCTTCAAAGGACAAAAAGTTTGAAGACCGAAAACGTAAAGTACAAATCTATCTGAAAGACATGCCTTTGTCTTTACGACAAACGTTAATCGGTTTTTTATCCTGCTTTTTCGTTTAAAACAAACTCTTCAATGGCACATTTTGGCTTTCCCTTTGAAACAGACGTCAAATGCGGCGCAATCAGAGTAGCTTCCAAAAAACTTCACTACGCGTCGCACGAAGACTGCGATTGTTTCTCCCTCGGGGGTATTTGGCTTCCGTCAGAATGCGCAAATAAACAGGATATTTATTGAAGACATCTTGTTTTTATCTGAACTGTCAATTATTGTGGGACCTCCCTGCAATATTTTGAACTTTTGTTGCAAGAATAATATTTATCTTTGCGAATTAAGACGTTAATTTTCAACGGAAGTGTCAGTGGAAATGAACTTTGCGATGATTGATGGGCTTATGCTTCTCACTTGCACAAGCAAATGTTTAATGGTCAAGTAAAACGACGGTTGTGACTTGCATTTTGCATTTTTAGGAGTATTCCACGCAAAACACAAGACAAGATTGAAACCAGTGGAATTGGCAAACACTAAAAGTGCATTAGAAAAGGCGGGTGTACACAGCACGGGTTTAGATTCCGAAGGACATGACAGCTTTGACGATCCGAATAGTAGACTTTTGCAGCACATCAAGTGAGATTCGACTGTCCAGTAGCTGAAATTTTAATAAGAAGCATTTCAGAAGAAAGGTTAGGTCATATCGCAGGCCAGTCTTACACTCAAAAGACTGTGTCGAAGTTCACGTTGTCGCGAGTTTGTTTCAAATCGTGGACCTCGATCAACGCAACAATCTAGCTACATTATCGGCTTATTTTGATGTGTGGTGGATTGATCCATTTGCATCATGGAATTCGACAGAATTTGCTGGCATGAAGCAAACTTTTGTACCGATTCATTGGTTATGGGTTCCGGAGTTTTTCATTTATCATTCGTAATACCTCTAACTTCTTTGTCGTTAAACTTTAACATTAAACTTTTCAGAATTCAAGGCCGCGCACCCGACATTGGCTCATACAGCAGCGCCGAACTTCATGAAAATGGTCTCGTCCGGCTACTGATACCGTTGACATCGCGAGCTCTCTGTCCCGTCAACCTTAAATATGCTCCTTTCGACACCCAAAATTGCTCATTTCAAGTAAGTTTTATCATTTTTTATTCTTACAAACATATTATATATCTAATTTGACAACTTTGCAAAAGTTATTAAACAAAAATGCTTAATAGAACCATAATAGTTATAGTTGTTGTTGAGGCAGCTGAATTATGCGTAACAGCAGCTTCCAGGATCGGAAAATAGTTTGCAACATTGACGCACCGCTTTTTCATTGCGTAGATCTTCTCCGAAACGACTAAATTTCCAGCGTAGCAAAGTGTTGGTGATGAACATTTTGTAAAGTTGGTAACAATGCCGGGGACGTCGTGAACTGTCTCATCCCGATCACCGCAAAGCGCATGCGATGGTTTTTCGGAACAGATAGCGCGCAATAGATCTAATCCAGTTAGCTCATGTTGCGGGGTTTGGGCAGTTAGCCAAAAATGTTCACCAGCCTTGGGGCCTTTAGCGTCGCAAAATGGTTCAACGTCAATGCCAACTCGGAAGTCGGAATAAGAAGGGTCCAAAACTGCCAAAATACGCGGCCGTAATGGCTTTTGAGGTGCTGCTGTGCTGTTGGAAGTTCCGTTTTGGGGGTCCGATGTTAGAAATCGTAATCTGAATGGTGGTTTTGAGGTTGAGGCCATTGATTCGACGATAAAGCGTCTTGATTCAGAATAGATGAAGGGTGACTTCTTTTTGTAGGTGTATTGGACGGCATACCATTTAGCTGGGTCTAAGTTATGAACGACAAAATCACTGTCGTGATGTTCCGTGCTGAAATTACACTTTTTTAAGAAAAATTAAAAATAAGCGAAAACTTACGGAAAAACTTCCAATCTCCGCGTTTTATTGTTAACAGTCTTGATCCCAGTTGGCAATTCCACAGCCTGTATTTCAACAATTGCTTCCTCCACATTACCAGGATCCGAAAAGTTTGTATGCACCACCAGATCCCCGTGTTTCACATCATAGCTCAGATAATCTCGTAAATTAGTCTTCGTAGTTACAGTCTCAATCGGACTACAATCTTTCATAATGTCATGTTCAAAATGGTAATGGTCGAAAGGTGCCGTTAGTTTTGTTTCCCAACAGATTCTGCAAAAAGCATTGTGTTCTTTCGTTCTTTAAAAACCAAAATAAGCGAACACCCACCTGTGGCAATTTCGTGGCTGAATAGAAGCAACAATTTCGCGACTTCCATTTTTATGTTCCTGAATGTCGAACTTATTGTCTAGCTTTACTTCAACTGTTTTTTGTGTTTCTTCGTCGGACAATCGTAATTCTTTATAACGAGTGTGCTCGCTACAATGTAGGCTGACATTTGCGACGGCTTGCAGGTTTTTACTGTAATTAAGAAAGATAAATAGAGTTGTCAAAGGTTGAAATGTTACCGATATTCTTTGGGAAGCACCCATCTTATCGATAGCAATAAATTCTCGATAGATTTGCCTTTCTCGCTTAATCTTGAGGTAGATACATTGATGGGTGGGTGATGAAGTGCTTCTTCTTCATCGCCAGCAGGCATATCTGGGGCAGCTAATGTTCGGACTAGCTTTTCTTCGTAATTTCCGGGTGAATGGGGGTTGGAATTGGCGTGTTGGCTTTGGAAGACGACACCGTACCAGGTTGATGGTCGGAGGAAGTTTATGGTGTATCGCCCTGAGAAGTTTTATTTTAAATTTGGAAGTTTTAAATAAGCTTACCTCGAGTAATAAGCAAAAGCAATCCACTCAAATTCATAGGCGGCACATGTACACCGTGCTCAATATCGATCACATCAATAAACACCGCTAAATCTTCCACCGGGCCAGCTTTACTGGTAGTAATAATAATTTGTGTCGGAGTAACATCAACCGTTTCAATTTGATCAGTTTCAACGATTTGACCGCCATAATTCTGCGCATAAATCGGCAAAATACCAACAATACAGACTAAAGCCAGCGTTTGAAACATCGTTTCACCGAAAATCAGAACGTCGACCCCGAGGTTTCCAGGGAGAGGAAATAGAACTGTTCCACAAAGCCGCTCACCGAAGCAGAAGTCCGTCGACTTAAAGCTGCGGCAATTTTGGACATTCCGCCATTTGGCGCTGCCTCAGGGTATAATCGGTCTTGTCGCAGGTGTACGACAAGCAAGAACGCCTTGTCGGGGGACAAAATTGTTCAACTTGCACTGCTCAACCGCGGGGCGCAATCCATTGTCCTGTCAATGGTACATGGTACATGGCAATCTCTTTTTAAAAAAGTTCTGGCCTATGTTTATGCTTTTCTATGTAATATAGTACGGTGCATACACGTACGCTCGACCTTTTTCAAAGAAAACAATAAAGCAAAAAACGATTGAGGAAGTGAGTAAGAAATCAAACAACGGTCCTTTTTAGGTGGGTTCCTGGTCATATCAAGCAGATTATGTTAAACTTATCGCCGATGACAAGGAAGTGTTTTTGGAGAACTTCTACGATAATCAGGAATGGCTCCTCGTCGACGCTACTATTGAGAACGGCACCCTCGACTTCAGCGACAATGAGTCGTTTTCGGCAATTGGCATGCATGTCGTTATCCGGAGACAGAGCTTTTATTACGTTTTCAATCTTGTATTTCCGACAACCTTGGTCTGTCTGGCTTGTTTTTGAATTGGGAATTTCATTGGTGGCATATTTCAGGTTGGATTGGTCGCAGTAATCGGGTTCCATGCTCCAATCAATGCCACTGGCAGGAGGGAATCCAAGTTTCGGCTTGGTATTATGACTTTACTGTCGTTAGCTGTCATGCTTTTGATGTTGGTGGACGAGATGAAGTTTGCTTTTAAGTCGATTCCCGGGAAAAGGGGGTCGTTTAGTGAAGTTCCAGTAATAGGTAACACACAAAACTTCTTTTTCAATTCGATATCTTATAATTTTAGGCATCTATTACATGTCACTGATATTTCTCATCAGCATAGCGACATGCACAACCTCTATTTTCGTCCATCTGGAAAAATACGCTTTGCGGAATCAACATTTTACAGTATGTTTCCAACTTTTGACCTTTATAAATATTATTCCTTCAGGCGATTCCCTGGTTCTTGCGTTTCCTAGCAGCAAAGAAAGTTTTTTGTTGCTATGTGCCACGAGGTCTCGGCATCAACAAAGGCGAGGAAACGAGGCGAAACAAAAACATTCAAATGCGTTCCAATCATTCAAGCATGGACAGCGTTGCTTTTAAAACGCTTATCCCAGCGCCGGTGGGGACATTCTTTCAAATATTTGAAATACAATATCAATGATAAATATTGCAGACAAATTTCACCGAGTATCAACAAACCACACAAGAACAAATCATGACGGAGACCGTACTCGCAGGCCCTGTAAACGCACCACCATCACCGAGTTCACAGAAGATCGACTTGCTGGTGTCTTTAATGCGCGAATTTCTACAACTAAAAAGAGAAATGCGATCACATCACAACCTGCCCGCTTATTGGGAACGTGTCATCAAACGACTTGAATGCGTGTCCCTCACGTTTTACATCTCGCTACTCTTGTTGAATCTTCTGATGTTCCTGTTTCCGGAAGTGTGGTACTAACATGAAGCAGCGTCTAATCGGTGCAATCCGACGACGAAAGGGCTTGTCTTACGGAGTCCTTGAAAAAATATCCATAGTTGTCTTTTGAAAGCGTGATGGACGTTATCCACAGCTAATTAGAAGTATAGTAGATTTTATATTGGAAATTTATTTAGTTTTTGCTTAATCATCAGACTGATTCTTTCAAAATGCTATCTACTGTTATGCCAAATGTTTTCCGGTTGAAGAATAAATTTTGTTTTGATTGGTGAATGCAAAGTTGAAACCTATTTCGAGTCGAGCAAAGTTGCGTCAAGATGCGCGAACCGGGGGCAATAAATCTGTCCAGGGAAACCAGTATGGCGAATAAAAGGTCCAAAAACTTGCTGATGATCAGCGGCGGTCATTGTTGATAAGGATGAACGGAATTAGCGGATTGTGTTTTGCGCTGGTGTCTATCTACTGGGTAACTATTCTGATTAGCTCGAACACCGATGGATATACTGTTAATCAAGGTGACCGGCTGTGGGTGGACAATTTGAGACATGCCGCTTTGGACTATAGCAATCGGGCTTGGTTTAAGCGGAAAGAATGGGAGTATTTGAGGGAGTTTGCAATTCAGCAGAGAGTAAGTTTTAAAATTTAGCTAAAACAAGCCTATTGAATACCTTTCAGCAAGGCCGAAAACAGTATGCAAGCATCTACGGATCAAACTACACTGTCAACACAAATGCAAGCAACATTGATCGCGGCCGGATATTTGGACATAACTTCGACATCTTGCATCCTCCTCCGAAACCTGCACGAAACTAAATATATAAAATCAACTTGAAATTATGTTCAGTATAAATGTTTATACGCTAATTCAACAAATAAATCAAGGAAAAACTACCTAGGCTAAATCGATCACCCGAATTCAATTATCACTGCTTCGGAGGGCCACGGGGGTTGAGGACAGCCTGGGCAACGGACAGGGCTTGGACATCGTCGAGTTGTTGGGGTTTGTAGTGCTCGAGGTTCAACAGGACGAAAGCGGGATAGGCGAAGAACGAGGCGGCGTAGAAAGTACGCAGGAGGATAACTCGCTGAAAATGGAACAAGTTTATATATATTTTTCAAACAGGGGCAAAATTGGAAGCTGGAGACTCACCGCAGGTCTTTCGAGATAGTACCACTTCATCGTTGGAACATGCAGTTGAGGATCGGATAAGCAAAACTCGGACAACGGCAGCAATGACCAGATCGACTGCACCCAGCCTGGAGCAGCGCAGCCGAGCAGCGTGAGCGTGGTCCCGCCACGAGCAGAGTGTGCACTGAATAGGCGGGAAGCGAGCGCAATGAACGAGCAGTGTGGTCCATCGCGCAGCTTTGCTTTGCTCGCTTGCGTCAAGTCTGGCTATCGGATGTAAGCAATCAATCTGCCGTTATCACTTCTTTCATGCCTCCGCAATCCAATCAAACTAACAAACAACTGTGGACCAGTGCACTTCTTCACGAATCTAACACACGAAACTATCCCGACGGTGCGCCATTACCCCTTGCTTCTCGTTCCGTTTTCACACCTCTGTTTCAGTTAATAACTTGCTTGATACGCTTGCCCAAGTTACTCGTAAGTGGACAGACGCCGAGTCAGAGTTGAAGAAGACTAGAGAGAAGCTAAGGTAGGTTCAGGCTGGGCTGTCGCGTCGAAATTATATATAACTTTCAGATTTGCTGAACTCAAACTGAACACGACAAGTTCCCGAGGTAGTAAGCCGGAGAAAGACATCCAACTCGAGACTGCTCGCGAGCAGATTACCATCTTGATCAAGAAGAACGCAGAGATGAAGACCGAAAACTCAAAGCTGAAACGAATGATAAGCTCAATCCAGGTGGGTTCTTTTCTCGATTTTATTTAAAACGGGTTTGTGCTTGTGGTTGTGGTTTAAAAATTGTGTGATAAGGGACTGACTGACATAGGAAATACATACGACAATAATACAATGGGACAAAATATATGGACGAAATGCTTGATTCGTCTTCTTTTTTGGGGGTTTTCTGCTCGCTTCTTTTGAATTTTTTCTTTGGTTTTCTTCACGCACGTTTTGAAGTTTTTTGAGGGTTTTCTTCTTTTTCTGATCATCTCGCTTCGACTAGTCGAACTTGTAGCCCTTCTTGGCCTTGCGGGAAAGGACGACGAAGGGGTGCACAGCTGGACCGGTGAAGATGTGTTCCTTACCGCCGTAGGCAACAGTGGCGCGTTCGTTGCGGACGTCGACCTTGCCAAGAATCTGCTTGCCATCGATAGTAATGACACACGGCGAGATGTCGCCCTTGTGGAACTCGACGTGGACAGGGTGCCATTCGCGTTCGCCGAAGACGGCGATCTCCTTGAACGGCTTCCATTCATAGTCGTAACCACGGATATGGTCGGACAACTCGACCAAGAGCTGGATGGAACCGACGTTGCCCTTGTACTCGTTGTTGAACCAGCCGAAGGTAGCGGCGACCTTGCCACCCTCGTTCCAGACGCGGCCCATGATAGGCTCGCCCTGCTGGTACCAGAGAGCGACGTACTGGTCGGGGTTCTGACCAGGAAGGGTGTCGAGAGGCTTTCCGAGAGCCTTGACCAACTCCTTCTTGGGGAACTCGTCGCCAGCACGGATGTCGATCCATTCGTTGGTCATAACACGAGGCGGAGGGGGGCCCGGAGGAGGAATCGGAGGCGGCGGCGGAGGCTTGGGGCAGCTTCCACCGGTCTTCCAGCACTCGCAGAAGGGCGGACCACCCTTGATGTTGCGGACGACCATCATCATGTCGCTAAGGGCGGTACCGGTGATCTGGAAGAGGCAACGTCATGCAAGAAACCGCAAAAGTGGAAGCAACTTACGGTCTCGGAGACGCCATCGTGACTGAACTTGGCGACCTCGGTCTTGTTGTCGACGTAGCCGCATAGAGGAGGGCCACCCTTGCGGTCTTTCCAGAACAGAGGGATGGAATCACCGCAGCGGAGCCACTGACGATCTTCGGGCTTCTCGAAACGGTCCTTGTACTTGATCCACTCGTACCAGTAGCCGAGGGTGTTGTGGTCACCCTTGTACTGGAGCACCTGGATCTGACCAGCAAGATCGGTCGACTTGCTCAGCTCGACGTTGAGGTACGGGAACGAGCACTCGACGACACCGGCGTTGTTCCAAGCGCGGCCTGAAATGAATGAAGTCAGCGATGCTCAGAATCTGAAGGCTGGAGGGAACTCACCATGAAGAGGCTTGCCGTTCTTGTACCAAAGGGCGATGTACTGGTTCTGCTGGCCGAGGGCCTTGACCGGGTTGTCGGGGAAGGGGGCACCAATAGGCTGGAAAGCCCAGGTGTCTTCCTTGGCCGGAGGATTGGGCTTCTGGGGAGGAGGCTCTGCCTGCGGCGACTTGGCCGGGGGAGACTGCGCCGGAGACTTCGCGGGGGACGCCGCGTGGGGCGCTGGAGCCGCCATGGAGGCGACCGTTCGGGGAGGCCTGTCGACGGACGGAGTGACGGTACAGGCGGTGGGGGCGCCCCTTTTATACCGATTCTGATGGGTCGGCCGGACTGTCCGACTGTTTGGGTTCCCACGGCTATTTCATTCTAATTCCATGCAAATTTACTAAAAGTACACACATTTCAGAAGGGTACGTCAAATGCGTTCGACAATTTTATGTCGTCCAACTCTCGCAAGCGCAGCGCCGGATCCGAGCTCTCCACTGACTTCGATGCGAGTGCCGATACCCTCGACCATTCTCTTCAACCGAAACGTCCGTCGCTGGCTACTGAGGATAGCATCGTGCTGCCTTCTCAAAATGTAAGTTTTTTTTCTTAAAATTGTGGCTTGCATTTAGTCTGATATCACTTTGCAAAACGGATTGATCAATTTTGTATTCCAGGAGCCCCTCGAAAAGCTCGAAGAAGACGTCTTCGCTGAAGAACATGCTGGCCCATCCTACTATGAAGACCCCGGCACCCCCAAGCTTCTGGCCGTCCGTCGATCTCGCCGATCCATGTCAGTCCCGGTCCTCAACATGAGCCGAGACGAGATCGAAAACACCCCCATGAACTCCATTCCTGAGGTCACTCGAGCAGTATCCCAATCTGATCTGACCACGGACATGCGAAAGCTGCCTCTGCCAACTACTCCCATCTCGGCCAGAACGCCGTTCAGTGCTTGCATCGAGTACCGAGATCACACTGTTCATCAGAAGCGTGCATTTGCTCGACTTCCCTGTGGCGTTTGCAATGGCGTAATGCGATTTGGTACCGAAGTCTATCGTTGCAAGAGTAAGTTATTATCACTTTTTGCAATTTTGAAAATTTTGAATACATTTTACTATTTCCAGGTTGCAAAGTCATGATCCACGTCGAGTGTCGTGAGAACATGCCCAAACCGTGTATCCCGTACAAGCCACCCTGCAAGGACAAAGCCGGTCGTTTGCGCATTGTCGACTATTGTGCCGATGTGCGCCCGCGGCTGCCCTTCGTCGTTCTTCACTGTGTCCGTTTCGTCGACGCTGACTTGCATAAGCCCGGACTGTACACATCCAACCCGTAAGCTCGCCTTCTTCCTTCCAGTTGTTCAATCGCTAATGCGCGCGCTTTTTTTTCAGTGGTCGTGTGCTGGGTGACGATGTTCTTACGGTCCTCCTCCAAGAACAGCGCACATCGATGCAACCCCTCAAGGACTATGATAGCCGTGCCGTTGCGGAGTGCTTACTTAGGTTCCTGGCAAATGTTCGAGTACGTTGATCTTATCTTATCTCTTATCACTATGTCTATTACCAACCCTCTTTCTTTAGGACCCGGTAATCCCCGTGGTTTCCCACGAAGAGTTCTTCGCCGCGGGTGACAACAAGAACCCCGACGATCTCGAGGTTTGCATTGTGGACCTTCCGGCCCCTCACAAGAATACCCTCGCCTACCTCTTCCTCCATTGGCAACGCGTACTCGACAATGCCGATCGCAATTTAATCGAGTTGGAAAAGTTTGTCCAGGTTATCGCAAATGCGGTAATGCGCACTCCCAAGGATCACGAAGGAGCTGCAGCGGTTGTGAAGCACTTGTTAGCGGTCGATAAGAGTGTCTATGAAAGCATCCTGGAGGACGATGTTCATTCGGGCACTCCTCTTTCGCGCAATCCGTCAAAGGTTTGTTTTATCCCACACAATAGGCATGTTTTCATTGTTCGTATTGCAGAATTCCGCAACCCGTGGCGACTTCTTCCAACGCACAGCTACCATGTCACAAATCACACAGCGCAAAGAAAGTCTGAAGAAGAAATAAGTTACTGTAATTCCCTATCTTATTCATATATGTTTACTTCGCTACTGTAATCTATTCCATCGTTGCTTTATGATAAAGACGTGTTTTATGTAGTCGTGCTTTTTTGACTTTTCAATGGTTCTTTGCCATTTTGACCTATCTTTCCGTTGTTGTTTTCAATCGTTCATTTTCTTAACTTTATGCTTACAGACAATGGCCCCGAAACACAGAAATGTCAAAGCCTGCAGTGCTCCGTCCATCAAAACTGCTAGTCGGTACCTCGATAACTGGAGCCACTACCGTTCGCTCAGTGACAGCAAAGTTCAGGGTATGTTTAGTGCTTTATTCATCTAAATAGCAGTGATAATAATGCCTTTTCAGAGAACTTGATGTTGCTGGGATCGATGGATGACGTTCGTCGCAAGTGGCTGAAAACTCAATCTGAGAATTCCACCTTGCACGACCAAATGCGCCAACTCGAAATCCGTAATAATGCCTTGTCTTCGGAGAACAGTGAAATCAAGAACCGGCTTCTCCACTGCCAGAACGAACTCGCCGCTCTCGTCAACACTACCAGTAACCAGAAGAACGAACTCGCCGAATGGCGCAAGAAGTTTGAAATCGTTCGCGCCGCATTGAAGGATGATGCCGTTGCCGCCGAAGAACTCGGAAAGATCTTTGGCAACGATAACAACAACGGTGGCAGTCGCCATCATGGGGATATGAACCACTCGAACACAACTGGATCCAGTCATAACAATAACTATAACAACTTTCGGCTCCGTTCCCGTCTGGAACCCATACTTGACGATGAGAAGGAAAACAGTGGCTCGGAAACCCTGTCCGATATTGATTACGATAAGACGGCTGAATCGTTGGATGAGATGTACGAGCACGTTTCGTTCCGTCGTGGCAGCAAACGGCGTTCGGTTTCTGTTGCACCTGATATCAAGTACTCCACTGAGGGCCCTACAGATGTCGTTGAAGTGAGTTGAACCTACTTTTTGTCCATTTTATGATAGTTGTCGTTTCAGCCGTCCGAAAAGAAGCCGCGTAATGAGCGTAACGAACTTATCACCCACACCACCATCAAGGTCGACATGACTGGTCAAACTAAGCCCAAGGCAACCGTCAGAATCAGCGGCAAGATGAACCGATCCTCCAGTGAATCAGACATACGTGCTCGCATGCGTCCTACTGTACCGCGTGGTGGTGCTATTGCTTCGAGTTCGACTGATCTCCGCAGCCCGAACCCGTCATGGACCAATGGCAAGCCGATCGAATGCCGCACTCATCGTGTTACCGACGTCCGTCCCTTGACCGGATCATGCGTAGTCTGCCGCAAGTACTTCGTAGGAACTCCTGCCCTCCGTTGCCTGTTGTGCCAGATTGACTTCCACAGACAATGCCAGCACCGTACGCCGATGCCATGCATTCCGAAGGTCAACACTCCGAAGCCGGGTTCCAAGAATCGCGCCACGTTGAAGCAGTACTGCCCTCAAACTCATCCGATGGTGCCCCCGATTCTCATTCGTTGTGTCTTAGCTTTGGAGAAGCAGCATTTGGAATGTGAAGGCATTTACCGTATTCCTGGTTCGGCATCTGAAATTGAGAAGTTGTACACCGATCTTCTCAATAACAAGACCAATTCCTTGCAACTTACTGGCCCGGATGTGATCACAAGTTGTATCAAGAAGTTCCTTCGAGAATTGAGGGTGGGTTTTTTGTTGTTGCCATCAATTTATTTCATTAACGTGGCCGTTGTTTCAGGATTCGTTGCTTCCTGCCGCTTCCTACCAAGACTTCATTATTGCGAATGGCGTCGACAAAACCCCGCAAGATATGATCGATTGCGTTCTCGATTTGCCTGCGCCGAACCGTGACACCCTCGCTTTCTTCATGCGTCATCTGCAGAAGGTTGCCACTCATTCTGCGATCAACAAGATGCCCCCAGACAACCTCGCTCGTGTCCTCGGACCAACCATCGTCGGCTATTCGTTCGTCGTTAACTCAGCCAACGGTATGGACAACGTCAGCCTCGATCAGTACAAAATCGTCAAGGGACTGTTGAAACTGCCGGCCGAATTCTGGGATCGCATCATCATGTGCAACATGTCCGCCATCTTGGCCGAAGAAGCTCGTTCTCCTGGATCTCAGTCGCAGTATCTCACCATGACTCCCTCTCGTCCTGTTCCGAATCGCGCTTTCGGTACTCCCCGCAATGTGATGGACACGCCGAAGTCGATCCTCAGCCGACACGATAATGGTGGTGCTGCCGATTCGTCGCCTCTGATCCAGCCCATTTCCCTCCCTGGACGCCGCAAAGTGCAACTTTCCAACTTATGCTGAAGACTTTCTTTACATTAGCCTTTAATCATTAATTTATCCCTTCCCTCTATATTTGTCTTTTACCCTTTCACACATATTTTACTCTCAAATATGACGCAATTTGTTATGCTTGGTTTTCGTCGCATCCTGGTACGTGCTTTTGATTTTATTAACAACGTACTCCAAGCTAAACTTCATTAAAATAAAGCAGTGTCGTGATGTTTTGCTAAATGCCAAAATTAAAAGTAAAAACAATAAAATATTCAATAAGGCACAAAAACGTTCATCAATTTTATTTTAGAATCACAAAATTAGGAAAAGAGATGTTGGTTACTGTAAGTATCCCAAATCTGTAACACCAGAGGACTTAAATGTCAGCTTTAAGCATTGACGACGCACAGTCCCGTGGATTTCTCACATTTGCCACCATCGCAACTCTTATCATTGTTGCAAGGCTTCCCTTTTGAATAAATAGAAGCACCGTTCATATTTCCGGCAGGATAGTAGTTGCAGGCCATATAGATTGTTCTCGCACATCTCTTAAAGCCACAACCGACAGACCTTGTGTTAGCCCATGCCATTTGGCTAAAATGACCTGCACCTTTTTCGTAAGATATCTTCGAATTATCTTCAGAAACCTTTAATCCTTTGTTTTTGAGCTCAGCCCACCACAAATCAGCACCGCGAGCAAAAAAATCGGTTGTAGCATTTTGCGAAGCGTCCCAGCCCCAATACATGTTTTCACCAATATTGGGACGTGTCTTATCAGAAGAATGAATTTTGCCGGGACACTGGTTTACAAACTTTTGAGCAAGTGCTTCCAGAGTGCAGTTGTACACCTGAAAAATGTTAGTTGTGTCACTGTTTTCATAAAATCTTAAATAGGTAGCTAACCAATTTTGTCATGTTCTTAGCCGACGGTGCCTTCTTCCCATTTGGAAGTTTTGCACAACCATTAGCTAAATTTGCGCGCCATATGTTGTGCCGATCTAGAATATGCTGCCGCACATCGTTTCCGAACGTGGATTTGGTGTTAATGTTTTCGCAAGTTGCTCCGCCGTGGTCATAGTCAAAAACTCCACGGGTATTATTATAAGTTGCCGGAGTAAGCGCTGAGCATTTACGTGCATCAGCAACAACAAAAGCGCCAATGAAACAAACGAGCAACAAAATCAGCTTCATAGTACCCTAAAAAAGAAAATGTATTGTCGTGAAACTAACAAGGAGGAATACTGAAGTCGTCAGTGCTGCTTAGAACCACCTTTTAAGCTGTATGATAAAAAATGACTAAGCATTTCACACACCAAATTCACACCAGAATCAGCAAAAATTATAAAACATAACAATTAAAAAGCAAATTGCTCCTCTAAAAAATCACATGTTCGTCGAAAACTAATTCATTAAACTGTAACGACTAAAACAAACTTAAACAATTATTTGTTCCAATCTAAAAATCAGAATCTTCTAGCATTGTCAAATATTTTTCTTCAATAACAAAAAACTTTTAATACATTAAAAACGTTGTTATGGCAAAAACAATATTCAAATTAAATTTAACTTTAACTTAATAAGTGTGCTTTAACCTGTAAGGCGCATATGTTAGAAGTTTATGCTGCTAATATCTAGTAGTTTCAGTCGTTTTTCGGTGTATACAACCCTGAAACGTAAGAAGATCTGACGCTATGACGCAATAATCGAATGTTTCTAAACCGCAAAAACATTAGATGTTTTTAGCCCTTCTTGGTGCCATGATCTGATGAGCTGGCGCATTTAGCATATGACACCGAACCGCATTAACATGTGGAACTTAAAAATGTGTATTGCAATGTGATAGGATCAATAGTTATCAAGCTACTAGCAAATAACTGGCAATTTCAGTAGTTTTTTCACCTGGAATGTTCAAAGATGTCAATTCATATTGCTCAAATCAGGTGTTTTGACACATCTAGGACACGTGGAGTCTGAAAATACCACTGAAATTGCACAGGGATCAATAGTTTGTGATTTAGCGACTTACCAGAACGGATTATAGGTGACTTTTCCCAAAATCAGATTCTGGTAAGTGCAAAAATTTTGAGCTAGACCACTTTGAACCAGTGATTCTGAATCGCGGGAACACGCTGAATTCAAAAATGCGACTTAAATTTCGATTGGATAATTAGTTAGTAAGTTGCCAGTCAAAAAGTGGTATTTTTGGTCAATTTTTGGTGTTTTTTGCCTTTCTTGGTGTCAAGATCTGTTGCTCCGGCGCATTGAACAATTTTATCGACCCGCATGAACACGTGAAACTTGAAAATGTGTATATAACTGTGATTGGATAGATAGTTAACAAGTTATTACTAAATAAGTGGTACTATCAGTGGTTTATTGACTCGGTAGGTGCAAAGATGTCAGTTCGTTTTGCTCAAATCAGGTGTTTTTACACATCTAAGACACGTGGAGTCTGAAAATACCACTGAAATTGCACGGGGATCAATAGTTTGTGAGTTAGCTACTTACCAGAACGTATTATAGGTGACTTTTGCCAAAATCGGGTTCTGGTAAGTGCAAAAATTTTGAGCTAGACCACTTTGAACTACGGATTCTGAATCGCGAGAACACGACAAATTCAAAAATGCGACTTAAACTTTGGTTGGATAGATAGTTATAAGGCTGGAACATAAATTCGTAGCCACTTTTGAACAATTTAGTTTTGCTTTAGTTATTATGAGAGGTTTAATCGTAGATCCACGACTCGGTATCAAGAAGTATCATGAACCCTTGGCCGCCATTGCCCTTTGGATTCACAGCTGTGCTTCAAGAATAAACGAAGTTACGGCTTCGCAAAGTCGGCGACCGCGGTCTTGAGGTCGTCGAGTTTAACCGAAAAAATTTCACCAAAGCGGTGCTTCGGAATCCAGCGCACGTAGTGGTTGTATAGAGCAGGGTTTAAGTTATTAGAAGGATATTAGACACTGGTTCATCAGAAGGCGCACGTCGATTTTTTAACAGTTTTAATTTTCGCGGTGGGTGGTCCTAAAACTGCATGCTCTAAATTTTCCAGTTTTTCGCATTTTTGACAAACCGTATACCCTGAATTGTGTAGCAATTGTTACACCAGCATTATAAGTAACAGTCTAATTGCTTTTTTAAAAGGACGCCTCAGAAATCTTCGTTTAAAGGGCACTTTGACCATGTTGAAGCATTCACTCGCTTTTTGCTCTTATTTAAGGAGTTTGACCCCTACTCATGAGGGATATTGCAAAGATTACTCTTGCCCTAGGCGTCAAAATAATTGGCAGCACCCGGCCCTGAGCTGTGGTCAAGATAGATTTAGTTGAGGTTCGAACTTGGGTGTCGGTACCCCTCGGAGTCGACTAAAAAAACTAGTTGAACTTGCGCCCCCAGTCCTGGTATGCTAATTTTGCATTGCTAAGGTATTAACCTACAATCCTCTAAAAGGGTTCCAGAAAAGACGGGAACAGAATAAGAAAATTTATAAAATATAGGAAAGTGGCTACGAACTTATGTTCCAGCCTTATAACAAGTTGCCAGCTAAAAAGTGGTATTTTTGGTCAATTTTTGGTGTTTTTTGCCCTTCTTGGTGTCAAGATCTGTTGTTCTGGCGCATTAAAGAAGTGTATCCGAACCGCATAAACACGTGGAATTTAAAAATTTGCATCAAAATGAGATGAGATCAATAGTTAGCAAGTTACTAGCGAATAAGTAGTACTATCAGTGGTTTCTTGACCCGGTATGTGCAAAGATGTCAGTTCATATTGCTCAAACCAAGTGTTTTGACTCTTCTAGGACACGTGGAGTCTGAAAATACCGCTAAAATTGCACAGGGATCAGTAGTTTGTGAGTTAGCTACTTACCAGAACGTATTATAGGTGACTTTTGCCAAAATCAGATTCTGGTAAGTGCAAAAATTGTGAGCTAGACCACTTTGAACTACGGATTCTGAATCGCGAGAACACGACAAATTCAAAAATGCGACTTAAACTTTGGTTGGATAGATAGTTAACAAGTTGCCAGCTAAAAAGTGGTATTTTTGGTCACTTTTTGATGTTTTTTGCCCTTCTTGGTGTCAAGATCTGTTGTTCTGGTGCATTACACAAGTGTATCCGACCCGTTTTATCACGTGGAATTCAAAAATTTGCTTAAAAATGAGATGAGATCAATAGTTAGCAAGTTACTAGCGAATAAGTAGTACTATCAGTGGTTTCTTGACCCGGTATGTGCAAAGATGTCAGTTCATATTGCTCAAACCAAGTGTTTTGACTCTTCTAGGACACGTGGAGTCTGAAAATACCGCTAAAATTGCACAGGGATCAGTAGTTTGTGAGTTAGCTACTTACCAGAAGGTATTATAGGTGACTTTTGCCAAAATCGGGTTCTGGTAAGTGCAAAAATTTTGAGCTAGACCACTTTGAATTAGTGATTCTAAATCGCGAGAACACGACGAACTCAAAAATGCGACTTAAACTTTGGTTGGATAGATAGTTAACAAGTTGCCAGCTAAAAAGTGGTATTTTTGGTCAATTTTTGGTGTTTTTTGCCCTTCTTGGGGACAAGATCTGTTGCTCCGGCGCATTGAACAACTTTTTCCGACCCGCATGAACACGTGGAATCCAAAAATGTGTTTAGAAATGTGATTATAACGATAGTTAACAAGTTTTTACTAAATAAGTGGTACTTTCGGTGGTTTTTTGGACCCGGTATATGCAAAGATGTCAGTTCATTTTGCTCAAATCAGGTATTTTGACACATCTAGGACACGTGGAGTCTAAAAATAATACGAAACTTGCACAGGGATCAATAGTTTGTGATTTAGCGACTTACCAGAACGTATTATAGGTGACTTTTCCCAAAATCAGATTCTGGTAAGTGCAAAAATTTTGAGCTAGACCTCTTTGAACTAGTGATTCTGAATCGGGAGAACACGACGAATTCAAAAATGCGATTTAAAATTTGATTGGATAGATAGTTAACAAGTTGCCAGCTAAAAAAGGGGTATTTTTGGTCAATTTTTGGTGTTTTTTGCCTTTCTTGGTGTCAAGATCTGTTGCTCCGGCGCATTGAACAACTTTTTCCGACCCGCATGAACACGTGGAATTTGAAAATGTGTATGTAATTGTGATTGGATAGATAGTTAACAAGTTATTACTAAATAAGTGGTACTATCAGTGGTTTATTGACTCGGTAGGTGCAAAGATATCAGTTCATTTTGCTCAAATCAGGTGTTTTGACACATCTAGGACACGTGGAGTCTAAAAATACCACTGAAATTGCACAGGGATCAGTAGTTTGTGATTTAGCGACTTACCAGAACGGATTATAGGTGACTTTTCCCAAAATCAGATTCTGGTAAGTGCAAAAATTTTGAGCTAGACCACTTTGAACTAGTGATTCTGAATCGGGAGAACACGACGAATTCAAAAATGCGACTTAAAATTTGATTGGATAGATAGTTAACAAGTTGCCAGCTAAAAAAGGGGTATTTTTGGTCAATTTTTGGTGTTTTTTGCCTTTCTTGGTGTCAAGATCTGTTGCTCCGGCGCATTGAACAACTTTTTCCGACCCGCATGAACACGTGGAATTTGAAAATGTGTATGTAATTGTGATTGGATAGATAGTTAACAAGTTATTACTAAATAAGTGGTACTATCAGTGGTTTATTGACTCGGTAGGTGCAAAGATATCAGTTCATTTTGCTCAAATCAGGTGTTTTGACACATCTAGGACACGTGGAGTCTAAAAATACCACTGAAATTGCACAGGGATCAATAGTTTGTGATTTAGCGACTTACCAGAACGGATTATAGGTGACTTTTCCCAAAATCAGATTCTGGTAAGTGCAAAAATTTTGAGCTAGACCACTTTGAACTAGTGATTTTGAATCGCGAGAATACGACGAATTCAAAAATGCGGCTTAAACTTTGATTGGATAGATAGTTAACAAGCTGCCAGTCAAAAAGTGGTATTTTTGGTCAATTTTTGGTGTTTTTTTGCCTTTCTTGGTGTCAAGATCTGTTGCTCCGGCGCATAGAACAACTTTATCCGACCCGCATGATCACGTGGAACGTGAAAATTTGTATACAACTGTGATTGGATAGATAGTTAATGAGTTTCCAGGTAAAAAGTGGTATTTCTGGTCATTTTTTTGGTTTGCAGAAATCGGGTTCTGGTAAGTGCAAAAAATTTGAGCTGCACCATTTTGAATAAGTGATTCGGAATCGCGAGAACACAGGCCAAACGTTACTTATTGTGCGTAGTCATTGGTACTCTCCTAGTGCACTTTCAGAAGTAAACAAATTTAAAAAGTGCTCTACCGAGGCTTTAAGATGTTTCTGTTTTAATGTTAAAGCAAGTTTTATTGATTGTATATGTGCTTCCGTGGCGCAATCGGCTAGCGGGTCTGACTGTTAATCAGGAGGTTGGTGGTTCGAGCCCACCCGGGAGCGTTATTTTTTTAAATGTCAGAGTCAGTTTGCTTATTTGAGTTATTGTATCTGTGACAGTTTTATTGATATTTTTTTATACTTTCTGTTTAATACAGATTCTGCAAAATGTGCTATCAACATATACTATATTTGTCTAGCAATCTTTTTTACATTTAAATAATTTAATATAGTTTTATGAAAAAAGTTGTTCATGGCAGCAACATTGAATCTGCCTTTTTTGAAAACAAACGCCAACATAGTTAACCTTTCGTCACGCACTACGTGATAGCGTCTATTTGCACGAAACCCGCACCTGCCACGTCATTGCAGGGGTAATGAGTATCCTTCCCAAAAACACTGTAGTTGAATTAAACTGTTTTTACTAAAAAACGGTTGCAGAAGGACGGCAAAGTGGACACAGAATAACGTGAAAGTAAATGAGTTTTGAAATATCCGCTGATTGAAGTCAGTTTGTGGTTATGTGTTTTATCGTTCGTGGACGACGACTAATACGGCACGAAGCTAAAAAAACATTCCAAAGTCTAAATTTTTTTTAGATCGCGATTAGAACAATGTTCTTGGAAAGACGGAATAAAATGAAAAAAAAAAACACGATTAATGTTCGAACTGTTCTTTTCTCGCGATAGAAATTTGCATGAACCCATGAGAAAGCGCAAGTTCAGCTTGTCTAGCAGTGACCGAGAGACGCCGTACAAAATACATCAGTGCGTGTTATTTCGAAAAGGATTGCGGGAGTCGTCTGATCTGCTTTGTCGGACGTGGACGTGCGAGAGCGTGGGTTGCGCCAGTGTCTTGCATTCCACTTATTTCGCACGTCATTCTCTTTGTTTGTACCTGTGCCATTGCCTGGGGCCCTCGCGACCTCCAGTCATGCCCCCGAAAAGTGAGACTTCAACCTCTGCCATGCCGAAATGCAGAACGAGTGAGCTTTCCGAAAGTAGGTTTATTCTAAATACAAATTTAAGAAAATATATAACGACGCCCCTTCAGATCGCCTTCTAACCCAAGCCCGTCGAATCTATGTCGTCGAAGGCAGGTACCCGAAGAAGTGCATGCAAGACGAACTCGTTGAAGCTGGCGTTGATCTGCCGCAGCCGAAATATAAAAAGAAGGAAATTGAACAAATCTTCTTCGACACCTTTGGCGCCTTTTTCAGGAGAATTGCTGAAGAACGCCAACAACATCGTGTCGAACGGCTGCAGACCACCAACCACAAATTTGACTACATCATCGTCATTGACTTCGAATGCACTTGCAAACCGGCCACGAAGAACTTAGATCTCGATTCCTTTGAAATTATTGAATTTCCAGCAGTATTGATCGACGTTAATCAGCGATGCATCGTCGAAGACTACTTTCACCGGTATATCAAGCCAGTTCGGAACCAAGTGACACCCTTTTGTACGACATTGACAGGTTTGTCGATTGAACAAAGTTCTTTTATAAAACCCATTTTTAAGGGATCACACCGCAACAAATCGCAAATCATGGCGTCTCCCTTCAAAGTGCACTTCTGGATTTTCGAAACTGGCTCACCGCTAAAGGCATCACAGAAGCGCGGTACGCCTATGCCGTCGATGGACAAAGTGACTTCGGACATTTCCTTCAAACATCGTTGAAGCTTAATGGTTTGCCGTTTTTGCACGATTTCCGCCGCTACATCGACGTCAAACACACCTTCCAACAGTTGGGGTACTCCAAGAAAGTTGTGAAGCTAAAACGAATGTTAAGGGCTCTGGACATGAGGTTTGAAGGCCAGTTGCACTGCGGGTTGGACGATACCCGAAACATCGCAAAGGTGGTCTTGCGAATTCTTTATGATGGCTACAGTCTGGACTATACCCATAAGTTGGTCCCACAGGACATGCTGATTATGGTAAGTCATCCCAGATATTCAAAAACTTGTGACATATCAGTTTGTCTTCAGAACCCGGAACTCGTCCCTCTCGATTCGAAAAAGGTGTTCTACAACCGATGGATGGAGTCCAGCACCCTGCGCCCCATCGTGCTTACAAAAACTGATGTCTCCAAGGGTAGAGCAGAGTGGTGCGACATCTGTCGTAACTTTCTGTGCAAGCAGAACTTCAGCACCGCTTTGGCGTGAACTTTTACGTTTCACTTTGCTTGATGAACACTAATGCGGATACTAACTTAACTGATTGGCTCAACGTGATATGCCACGTCGTTTTACTTATTTTTTCTGTATGACTTTTTTGGATTTGTGTAAATCTTTTTTATCTGTTTTTACGAGATTATGTCAAAAAATGTCACAAAGAAGCAAAATATTGGTTTATTTTTGATATTTTTGCAACATTGAAGTTACATATCATTTTCTATAATAATAATTTTTACTGATGTGATATTGGTTTAAACTAGTGATGATGTTAACGGTTACAATAATTTTAGCTTGACCATTCTTCTTATGGTGAAATCGCGAATCAATAAGCGACTCAATCTTTTTAAAAGTTTCATCCGTATCATAACATTGTATGAAAAAAAGGAAGTAGAAATTAGGATGTTGTTTCTAAAAACGAATTTAATCGGTTATAACACATTATAATGATAGAAAACTAACAGTAATGAATTCGTAGAGTTCTTCTGGACGAAAGCTGAACAGTTCATTAAAATTATCGTGGGAAATTTCAACTACGTGAAATGGTTTCTCAGCACTAGCCAAATCATTGAGCCAACCTAGATAGGCTTTCCTTAACGCAATAAAAGTGACGCAAGGAAAAATGTCAATAATTGACGAAAATGTTACATCTTCATCGACTTGAGGGCTGTAACGCATGTCTAGTCGCGTTAATGGTGGAACTACCATTTTTGATACATTTTTCAATAAAGCATTACTGATATGACATTCAAAAAGAGTAAGTGTTAATGGTTTAATTAGTAGCTTATCAGTATTCATAGTTTTTAATGCCGAATTTGACATTTTAATAAAAGTTACTCTCGAGCAACTGACAATGTACTGAGCGTTTTCAGGAAAGATTAGCTCTTTTACACCGTGATACATTGCATACGCAGGTAAAGCATTTGGGGCAGTATTTATAGCCTTCCGAAAATCAATAGAATCGACCTTATATGACATTACAATTGGCTTAAGTTCGCTATTAAGGTTATGACCGGCAGCATTTTGAAGCTCTTGAAGCTCAAATGGGTTAAGAAGCTGACGAAGACGCTTAGCAAAAGGATATGGAAGAGTCAAGATTGGATAAGGCATTGTGAGATTGTCAAATAAGCAATATTAGTTAAAAACAATAAGCAAGGGTATAAAACAGCACACAGTGTTGCAGATCTCCAAATAAAGCGCACAAGCAAGAACAAACGATCGAATCTTATAGTGCTCAAGAAAGCGTTTTGGCGGCAAAACCGCAGAACATCAACGGAAAAAAGTGCGTTTTTGGCTGGTCTACGGCTTTTTGTTCTACGACTATTCTCTATTTTGTGTTACTTTTAATCATTTGAAAAAACAATACTCACACCATCTTTATTTTAATGAAATTGAGCTTGGAGTACGTGTTACAACAATAAAAGACACGCTTCAAAATGCTAGGGTGAAATAAGTGTAAAATGACAAAACATAAAGACGTGACAAAATAAATTAAAAGATGTAACTGTAACCACTTTAGCATAAGTTAGAAAGTTGCACTTTGCGGCGTCCAGGGAGGGAAATGGGCTGGATCAGAGGCGACGAATCGGCAGCACCACCATTTTCATGACGGCTTAGGATCGACTTCGGCGTGTCCATGGCATTGTGAGGAGTGCCGAACGCACGATTCGCAACAGCACGGGAGGGGGTCATGGTAAGATACTGCGATTGGGATCCGGGCGTACGAGCTTCTTCTACCAAGATGGCTGACATGTTGCACATGATGATGCGGTCCCAGAATTCTGCCGGAAGCTTCATCAGCTCTTTCACAATCTCGATCTGATTACGGCAGACAGTCGGGGTCACATCGTAAGCATAGCCGACGATGGACGGCCCGAGGGCACGAGCAAGATTTTCTGCGGGCATCTTGTTGGAGGAAGAGTACGTGGCAATCTTCTGCAAGTGGCGCATGAAGAAAGCAAGAGTGTCACGGTTTGGCGCTGGCAACTCGAGCACGCCATCGCTCAGATCTTCTTGCGTTTTGTCGACGAAGTCTTGATACGAAGTGGCAGGAAGCAACTTATCCTGAAAAGATACACTCTTGATGAATGAAAAACAGCAAAGAAAACAAACAACTTACTCTCAACCCCTCGAGGAATTTCTTGATGCAACTTGTAATCACATCCGGATCAGCAACAATCAGAGAGTCGGCTTTATTGGCAAGAAGATCGGTGTACAACTTTTCAACATCAGCTACCGGACCAGGAATACGGTAAAGACCCTTATATTCCAAATGCTTCTTCTCCAAAGCTATGACGCAACGAATAAGAATCGGAGGCACCATCGGGTGAATTTGAGGGCAATACTGTTTCAACTCAGCGCGATTCTTTGAACCCGTTTTCGGAGCATTGACCTTCGGGATGCAGGGCAACGGTGTGAGGTGCTGGCAATCCTCGTGGAAGTCGATCTGGCACACCAGACAACGTCGGGCTTTTGATCCGACGAAGAACTTGCCACAGACATAACAGGATGCTGTCAAAGGACGGACGTCGGTAACTCGATGAGTACATTCAGCAATCAGCTTGCCGTTGTTCCATGATGGCTTGTGACTGCGGAGATCAGTCGAACTGGAAGCGATAGCACCACCACGTGGTACGGTAGGACGCATGCGAGCACGGATGTCTGATTCACTGTTCGATCGTCGCACCTTGCCGCTGATTCTGACGGTAGCCGACGGCTTCGTTTGACCGGTCATGTCGACTTTGACGGTGGTGTGGGTGATGAGTTCATTACGCGGCTTCTTTTCACATGGCTGAAATAGAACAACCGTAAAAAGTGAACACAAAGTAAACTCGACTTACTTCAATAACATCTGCAGCGTACGCGGTGGAGTACTTGACATCAGGTGCCACAGAACTCGAACGCCGTTTACTGACACGACGGAATGAAACGTGCTCGTACATGTCGTCCAAAGATTCCGCGGTCTTATCGTAATCAATGTCCGAATGCGTTTCAGAACCACTGCTTTCTTTATCGTCGTCCAGGATAGGCTCCAGATAACGGAGTTGTGGATTCTTGTAGTTATTGTTACGGCTGGATCCAGGTGTACAGGACTGGTTCATCTCCGCAAGCAATCGATTGCCGCCATCATTGCCGAAAATCTTTCCAAGTTCTTCAGCGGCCATGGCATCATCCTTCAGCGCAGCGCGAACAAGTTCAAACTTCTTCCGCCATTCGGCCAGTTCCTTCTTCTGGTTGCTGGTAGTGTTGACCAGAGCGGCAAGTTCGTTCTGGCAATGGAGAAGCCGGTTCTTGATTTCACTGTTCTCCGAAGACAAAACACCTCTTTGGCTTTCCATGCGACGAATCTGTTGACGCAAGTTGGCATTCTCGGATGTACTTTCCTGCCATTTACGAACAAGATCTTTCATTGAATCCAACAGCATCAAAGACCCTAAAAAGTTTACATTGTTGATGCAACTCGGTTTAATGAACTGCGAAAACATACCTTTGTTGTTGTTTGCACTGAGGGAATGGTAGTGGCTCCAGTTATCAAGGTGCCGACCAGCAATTTTGATGGACGGGGAGCTGCAGGTTTTGACATTTTTGGGTTTGGGAGCCATTGCCTGCAAACATAAAGTTAAGGAAATGAATCACTACGTAAACACAGTTCGAAATGTTACGCGAAAGATGTCACGACTCTCGAAAAATTCTCAACCATGTACAAAAAAGTAAAACAGTACTGTACAACAATGCAAAAAGTGAGAATAGGCAAAGTGGAGGGAAAAGCAGACCCTCAAATGATCGCGCAAGAGGGATGCCAGTGTGGCGTTGTCTTGCAAGATGCTTTCAAACACACCGATCGATCGCCAGCGAGCGCTTGACCACTTTCTCAGCTTTGGCAGAGCCGCGCAGGGACGGCAATGACGACGACTTTGACAGGCTTGTCCAAATCGACAGGGTTGCATTCAACATTGTCAAGTACGAGTTACCAATAGAGGAAGGGGTAGACAGGGCAATTCTTGTGAGAAACAATAAAGTGCACAATGACACACTCGAGATCATCTCATAAAGCTTCGAGGGATCAGTGATAGTGATAAGAGATAAAACTAGATAAGATAAACAACGTATTTGGATAATTTGAAGGAAGTTAAGCGAGCATTTAGCGAAAGCGCTATTATCATAGACTCTTAGCGGTTGCAAAGAAGGACGGGAGGATAACAAGAACAGTGCTGTCCAGCAAACGAGAACTGGAAAAAAGCGCGCGTGGGCGATTGAACAATGGACCCAGGCTTTCTGGCACTTGGGCCCACACTGGGCAGCGTAATGAATGTGCGTGCACGCTGGATCAGCGCGGTTTGCAGCTGCGCAACATGGCTGTAGAAGTTGAAGCCAAACCCACCGAAAAGATGTACGATCAAAAATACACCAGCGTTACTCATCTCGTTCATGTCAACTATGAATGGCAATACAGATACCACTTTTTGCAACATGACCAACGAATTGATCAGCATCCGTGCCGGTGACAAATTCCCCGAAGAAGGATCTCGTCGATACGGCTTCAAAACAGTTTTGAACTTTTCTTGAAAATTTTATGGCCATGCTAATTTAGGTCGTTTGCAAAAACGGTTTCATGTTTTTCTTTCCCGGCATTTGATGGTGCCAGACAGTCATTGGATCAGACCAGGCGGCGCGGACCCTCCAAAATGGTATAAAAGGCCCGGAATCCCGCGGGATCCTTCAGTCGCCCGTTTCTCCATCGCCCCGGTCGTCTCCATGGCGGCTGCTGCGTCTCCTCGTGCGGCATCGCCCGCCCAGTCTCCCCCGGCACCCGCGCCCCAGAAGCCCAACCCTCCGGCCAAAGAAGATACCTGGGCTTTCCAGCCTATCGGTTCTCCCTTCCCCGACAACCCGGTCAAAGCTCTCGGACAGCAGAACCAGTACATCGCCCTCTGGTACAAGAACGGCAAGCCTCTTCATGGTGAGTGACTTCAAGCTAACTCTGGAGACCGCTGACTTCATCTATTTCAGGCCGTGCTTGGAACAACGCTGGTGTCGTCGAGTGCTCGTTCCCGTACCTCAACGTCGAGTTGAGCAAGTCGACCGATCTCGCTGGTCAGATCCAGGTGCTCCAGTACAAGGGTGACCACAACACCCTCGGCTACTGGTACGAGTGGATCAAGTACAAGGACCGTTTCGAAAAGCCCGAAGATCGTCAGTGGCTCCGCTGCGGCGATTCCATCCCTCTGTTCTGGAAGGACCGCAAGGGTGGCCCTCCTCTTTGCGGCTACGTCGACAACAAGACCGAGGTCGCCAAGTTCAGCCACGATGGCGTCTCCGAGACTGTAAGTTGACTTTGTTACCTGCGATCTCAGTTGACAGTATGGTCTTCAGATCACCGGTGCCGCCCTCAGCGACATGATGATGGTCGTCCGCAACATCAAGGGTGGTCCGCCATTCTGCGAGTGCTGGAAGACCGGTGGAAGCTGCCCCAAGCCTCCTCCTCCTCCGCCAGTTGGCCCGCCTCCGCCTCGTGTCATGACCAACGAATGGATCGATATCCGTGCCGGCGACGAGTTCCCGAAGAAGGATCTCGTCAAGGCCCTCGGCAAGTCCTTGGACACCCTCCCTGGCCAGAACCCCGACCAGTACGTCGCTCTCTGGTACCAGCAGGGCGAGCCTATCATGGGTCGCGTCTGGAACGAGGGTGGCAAGGTCGCCGCTACCTTCGGCTGGTTCAACAACGAGTACAAGGGCAACGTCGGTTCCATCCAGCTTCTCGTCGAGCTCAACGAGAACGTCCGTGGTTACGACTACGAGTGGAAGCCGTTCAAGGAGATCGCCGTCTTCGGCGAACGCGAATGGCACCCCGTCCACGTCGAGTTCCACAAGGGCGACATCTCTCCCTGCGTCTTGACCGTCGATGGCAAGCAGATTCTTGGCAAGGTCGATGTCCGCAACGAACGCGCCACTGTTGCCTACGGCGGAAAAGAACACATCTTCGTCGGTCCAGCTGTGCATCCCTTCGTCGTCCTTTCCCGCAAGGCCAAGAAGGGCTACAAGTTCGACTAATCGGTGAAGTCAAGTCGTGTTAAGAAGTCAGAAAAAAACAATTTTGTCATTTATAACAATTCACTATCACAATTTTTATTCCACGTCAGTATCAACAGTCAACAAGCAATCTCCTTCCACAACCTCTCTCCGTAAAAATGTATAATTGTACCCCCAAATAAACGTGTCAAGAGCCATTGTTTTTGTGATATGGGGACTTGGGTTGGGTTGTCGAGCTTTTTCTACTTTCTCACTCGCCTTCGATTTGCAGTTAATCAGCTTTGACGGAAGGAAGTGCTGGTGTGAACTTTTCCACTGCACATGAAACATTCCCAATCGGGAACGCATTCACTATTCGCAGAAATGAGATCCTTCTGAAGATCACGGTTAAACAAATCACGGGCATTCGTTCAAATTCATCGCCGAAATGTCTGTGGCACATCTAACGGAGATCATTTGAATGTTTTGTCGCCTGTGGGGTCTTTTGCCACCGCTGCCCTATCATCTTCGTCATCGCCATTTCCCAGTCAGTTGTCACGATCGAAACTTGACCTACATTATCCACAAGTTCAACCGCCGCTCTACGCTATTGGTTTCGCGCGCGGCGTGTTTCCTGGACTGAACTTTCAACAAAAGGTTTTGTTTTGCTACTCACCATGTTATCCCGAGTTGCGTCTATGTTTTTTTTAACTTCATATTTCGAATTTCAAAAAACAGTTTTTCATCATACCCTCATACTATTTCGATTTCGGCTTCTCTGCATCCTGTATCGCCGTACCTCTCTCGGAGAGTCTATGAAAATAGTCGTTATCTGGATCAGGCTTCCCTCGAGAATGAGGTTCATGCACTGACCCAGAGGAGCACCATATCGGTGTGACAGATCTACGAGGGTCGAAGGAATGCACGAATCGCTTACAGCAGCATTGTCACCTTCTCCGCCGTGAGCAGCGTCTATCTTCGTGGATGGTGTTGGAATGTGACGAACTTTTGAATTGTTGCCCCTGCGATTACCGCACCATAATTCATATTATGTTTCTGTGGTGGTTAAGAGCCACTCAGTTCCTTTCTTCAACTGACAATAAGTATGAATTGAGAGGTTCGTTTCACACAGTTGTCCTTAACGATCCTGATTCGGCCGCGGCCTTTGCCACTTCGTGCTATTCAAAGTCTTTCTTGTCAGAAGGGCCTCAAGGTTGTCGTGAACCTCCTTGTACTTGTTTCCAATTGTCATATTTAGCAGTTCCGCCAACACCCCGAACGCTAAAAGTAGTGTCGCCAATTCCGGTCCCCCGATTCTCGCAAGACCACTGCGCCACGGGTTTTTGTCTCTAATGTGGGCTGTGAACGGATACAACCCCGCGCGTGGATGGATCTCGACGGAATGAAGGCCGCATACCAGTACATCTCCAGGCTGGCCCGTCGTCGGGAGGCATTGTTGACCCGTCCAGATCGGCCGCTGGCATGTGCGCAGGTAAACGACATGTGCGAGGTGGCGGCATCCACATTTGAATATACCACCACCGAGTATTCTATTCTCCCGGAACGGGTCACCGCCATCGAACGTATATTCATGAATGAATGGCTCTCGAAATCGGTCGTCCCCTGTCAATTGAACGTCTGCCCAGGTCTTCTTGTTGCAACTGTCACTTGGACATGCCGAAGCTAGCATTCCATCATGCAGGCGTTTTTTCTCTTCGTATTAAAAACGACGAAAAGTGTCGACCTCGCCAAATGCGACAACCTTGGTGTTCTTTTTTACGCGCTGTTATGGTTTTGCTCGGTTCGTGGATGATACTCCTTAAATTAGATGGCTCTTTCCTCGGCTCATTGCCTTGTGAACGCCGGAGGTCATAGGGTACCAGGCCATTTTGGGGTCATCTCGAAGTCGTCCGTATTGTTCACCAACTTTTCGAGGTTAATCGTCGGGGTGCTTAGGCCGTGATTTGGGTGAAGACTCCGCCAAAATGGAATAAACGCATCCTTCTTCACTCAAATTTTCCAAGACTCGTTTCCGATTGTTGCGCACGCGTCGTCCCAGGTGTCGTTTTCAGTGACTACCGAGGGCATCACGATCGCACATCCGTCGACAGTCATTGCGTCGCCGCAAAAGATATTTTCAGCTGTACTTCTATTCAGCCAGCCTATTCTCACGTTGCATGTGCTGGTCATCATTGGGCGCTGTCGCCATCTGTCGGCAGCGCGCCAGCCAGCTTCAAGCCCGTCCCTACATCCATGGCGGTAGCCTTCTTCCCTCAGGGGGAAGGCTTATTATTGTACGGCGGCCTAACAAGGAACCGTCGTCGCTACAACGAGTTTATGCATGAGAAGCAACTTTACGTCACTAAGTCAGTGGTTGCGCGACTTCTGCGTTCCGAAATTGGTCGATTCCTTTGCCCAAAGAAGGTGAGCTTGCTCATTTTCCCAAGGTTGGCGCCATATTGTACTGAGCCAGGAGCGAAGATCTTTCTACCATTAACTACGTTTTTGTAGCAATATGCAATTTGGTTGTCAGTACTGAGTTGTCCTCGGCGAACCCCTCCCCAACTTGTCGTTATTTCATTTTTTTGGCACTTAAACGACCTTCGCGGGCACCCATATTCAGACACTCAATCGCTTCAACCCAATCGGTTTGGGTCGAAAGCTGAGTCTCATTTCAGTGATGAGTCTAGGTTGTCATCCGATTCAGCTTGCAATGTTTGTTTACCCCGACCATCGAAGGTGTTCACGCCTTTGCCATCGGCCGCGCCGCCGTCAAGTGAGGTCAACGGCAAACGGTACCTAGCGCTTCACCCTCGTTGCGGCAATATCTTGTGCTCCGCGAACGGATCGACACTCCGGAACCCCTTTGGCTTTGGTCATAGTGACAGACAGCTACGCCTGCTTGACCGACTGGATTAATTGCACGTCCGCTCATGGAGACGTATATGGTTACTATCCTTAAAGTCGTCTGCAATGAAAACTCATTGCACACGTAAACCCCCACCGAGTTGTTACGGTTTTTTCGTCCCTCTCGGTGCCTCCTTTGAGGCATCGAACCCTTGCGGGAAAACGTCAGCCTTCAATCTCCGCCATAACACTGATTTCTTCCCTGATTTGACGCTTCCTATTGCTCTAATTGGCCTTTCTTGGTCTGCCGTTGTCAATTTCATTTAAGAAACCCGCTATAAGATGATTTCTATAAACTGCTCACTCATAGTGTTTTCCCTTTCCTGATTATCCTCACAAAACCACTGCCTTCGGAATTCATTTTGGTTCTGGGCGAGGAGGGAAAAAAACGTTGATCGCACATACGACGTCTGTCAGCTTTCGGCGCATTTTCCTCTTTCCTGGCTGGCTTTCCCTGTCGATGCTCATTGTTATGATTCACGTCACTAAGCGGCGTTGAAGGCGTTCACTGACTTGAGGCTAAAATGACTAACCACCATGACCCATGAGGTTCAGTCAAAACCAGTTTATCCCATCCAACATCCGAAACGCGAACGAGAATGCGGGAACAAACGTGCTCCTTGACGATTATTACTTACGATCCATATCTTTGCTGTTTTTGCAGAGCTCTTATACATGACAGGACCTTGGTCGGCGTCTCGACGCCGTTCCTGCCTTTCAACCAAGATGTTGCTCTCTGCAGCCGTTTTTGTCGGGCTATTGTCGTGTGTTTCGGCGATCTCGGCACTTGAGAGCATCACCGACGATGTTATGAATGATGCTATTCTCTATCGTCAAATGCGTCTTGAGCACATGCGTCGGCACCGTCGACAGGGTACCCCCAAAGAGATCAGCATTCAGGTATGTTACAAAGTTCGATTGCACTTGAAACTTCTTATTGTTAAGCTTCAAGGCCAAATTTCATTGTTATTTTAATATTTTGTTCAATCTTGCCTTCACTTGAAGAACCTATTTTGTTTTTTTTAACATAACTCACATGAGTACCTTCCATGCACCATCTCAAGTGGGGTTGATTGCTATCATTTTCAAGGTTTTTTTTTCTCAAACTTTCAAGTTACCGAAAATCACAAACAAAACTATGTCGCAACAACGAAATATTTACCCGCGCAGTTAACTGTAACTCGCGTGAATCGATAAGATCCAGCTTTTCGGAGCGACCGAATTTCCTATTTCGGCCGTTGATTTCCCTCCGTATTTTTGTTCTTATCTCTTTCCTGAGATCGCGCAGTACTACTGACCTTGTTTTGGAAATTTTCGGAGGACTTTTGCAATTCAACAACATTCTTATGAAAACAAAATGCATTTTGATACAAATCTGATTAATTTTTTTTACCAAATCCACAGACTACTAATCTGAAACAAGCTTGGAATGCAAATGCATTTTTGGACAGGATTGAAGCATGTATAATATGAATAAATCGACGAGGGAAAATAAGTGGCACTTATGCACGCATTCAGCCGGTTTTCACGATAACCATCAATTAAATTGCAGGTGACAGCGCCGCTTTTCTCGAGCCGACTTTTTGATTATGGATCTGAAGCTGGTGATCAGGAGCTACCGTCTGGCCTGGATGTCGGAAAGCGTGTCGATCTGAAGAACCCGTTGCGGTTCAACAGCGACGAGCATGAATCCGTTTTTGTGTTGAGCAATGGCGGTATCGGTTTCGATGCGAACTCCCGCAGCTATCGATCCAACATTTTTTCCAAGAGCAGCAACTCCATTCCGTTGTTGGCACCTTTCTGGAACCGTAATGATCTCCGTAATGGTGGACACGTTTGGTATCGTGAAATAACAGGTTTGTAATGAGATTAATTAATTGAATCGGATTCAATTAGTAAATTCGTTTTCAGGCGGTCGCATTTTGGAACGTGGCCAAAGTGAAATTCGCTACCAATATGACAAGAACGTCAAAGTGCTTTCTGCGTTGATTGTAACTTGGGAGAAGATGCAGCCTCTTGGTAATGAGGTCCTTCGTGATGAAAATACGAACACTTTCCAAGCTGCTTTCTTCATGACTGCCAATTACACCTATGCTAACTTCATCTACAGTAACATCGGCTGGACCCAAGGAGCTGAAGCTGGTTTCACGCCGGGACCAGTTGGTAGCGACTTCTCTTTGCCGACCTCGGGAACTGGCAATATCATGTACCTGGAAGAATACGGAAACACTGGTATTCCGGGTGAATGGATGTTTGAGCTACAGCCCCAGCGTGTCGTACGTTGCAAGGTCGGCATCAAGGGCGATACTTGTGATGAAGGTAAATCGTGACAAATAAGGAAAAAGAACTTTCATAGGTCATTTATTTTAGAATGCTCCCATGGCGAATACGGAGAAGATTGTGCCCAATGCTGCCACTGTGCCGGCGGTGCCACTTGCAATGCATTGACAGGTGTATGCCCTGATGATTTATGTGCGGATTGCTACTTTGGCCCGACTTGCCGATCGAGTAAGTTTGACCAATTTTTGGCTAATTAGCATGTATTCAATTTCAGAGACTTCCGCGTGCGACGAAAAGGATCGCAATGCGTGCGCTCGAAATGCCATTGGATATTTTTCGACGAACAAATGCGGCGAACAGGTTATCGGCTGTAATTGCCTTCAGGGTTATGCTGGCGATGGACGTTTGGAATGCACTGGTACGTATTAGTATTTAAAAAAGTTAATTAATTTTTCACTTTCAATTTGCAGATATTGATGAATGCCAACAGCCTGGAACATGCCACGAAAACGCTGTCTGCACCAACACCCCTGGCCACTTCCTTTGCCAGTGCATTGAAGGCTACACCGGTGATGGTGTTACTGAATGTCTTCTCTCCTTCTTCTACCCATCCGATGATCATCAAGCTTTGCCAAAGGGCAAGAATGCCAAGGTCGCCTGGCAACTCAAGCGCCCTATGCAGCTGTTTGGTGCCCCTCGCGAACGCATCACGGTAATACAGTTTAAAAATGATGCAAGATTTACCATTGTTATCCTTTTAGGTCACCACTTCTGGCCTCATTTTGATCGAAGAAATGTCGAAAGTGCACATGGACGACAAGTTGGAAGACATGAATGCCTTGGGTGTCGCGCCCTTCTTCGGCGCTATTGACCTTTCCAAGGGCGGTGAAATAACAATTGGCGAGACCAATACCGCCGATGTCCTTAACCGCGCCGCGAGTCAGATCAATGAGAACTTGGATCAACCCATCTTCACTCCAACCAATGTTGTTACAATTACGTATAACAATGTTTCAACGGCTGCTTCCAATGCTGGCAACAACTTCCAAACCCTTTTGGTCAATGGTCGCAATAAGCGGGGGCAAGAACAAACTTACGTCGTCATGTTGTTCAAGGACCTTATGTGGAGCAACGGCGCTGAATCCGGAATCATGGCGTTGGAAAAGAGCAACTCTATCAAGCTTCCAGGATCCGGCACTGAGGGTATTGAACAATTGAGCCAGCTTAGTAACGTTCGGTCTCCTGGCACTTGGGTTTACCGTATTGACGGTTCGGACATCTTCCCTTGCCTGCAACTCGACCTCCAGCCCCCATACTGTGACGCTCAGTCGCCGACTCTTGTCAACCAACGTCCTTCTGCTACTTCGAAGCAGCCAGCGTCCTCGCATGCCGCTTCTGGTAACATCAAAATCAGCAACTCGGCTGAAGATCATGTCGATGTTGCCTCACCATCGTCATCCCGAACAGTGCCACCAACTCGGCCTTCATCGAAGACCCGACCGACGCCGACTTCTAATGTGCCTTCTGTTCGTACCCGACCATCTACTCAACATCAAAGCACCCAGCACAACCCCATTGTTTCAATCGATCCTAAGGATTTCGAAGATCTGGCCGATGCTGATGACGCTTTCGATGCTACCTTCCCGCCATTTATCACCGTTGTTCCTGAACTGTACACCCCTGGAGGCCGTGCTAAGCCTTCTTCACAGGAAGCTGAGGTCGAAACCGTCCGACCTACACCGCCACGACCCCCTACGGCTCCTGAACGGTTCACACCGGTTGAAATGACCCAACCCCCGCCGGTTGTGAAGAGCGAGAAGCCTCATTTGCCTCAATTTGAATTCGCCAACACTGGCAATAATGATGTTGTTGAATTCGAAGACACTGTTCAGACTATTGTTCCGTCTACGATGGCTAAAGAAAAGCCGACTAACGTAAGAATCGATTACCATAAATACTGGATTAAAGATTATTTTTTAGAAGCCCACAAGCGCTGAGACTGTTGTTTCCGCTGAATCTGAAACACCGTCAACCGCCGTGACGACGCCTTCTCCTTCTAGCGCTGAAACTGAAACCGCTTCTTCCACACCATTGAAGGTCTTCCCCACCACCACCAAAGCCCCGAAAGCTTCACCCAAAAAGCCGAAGGTTGCCACCACCACAGCGGCGCCCACAACAACGACCGAAGATCCTAACGTTGAGTCTGTGGCTTTCGACCAAAACCAGATCCTTGAAACCGCGGAATCTTCTGGAACCAGTAAGCCACCGCAAATCATACCCTTCAGTTCAAACTTTTTATCCAAAATTTCAGAAGCAGCTTACCTAATCCCCTTGGCTATCATTGGTATCTGGATTTTCCTCCTTGCATTTATTGGTCTGTGCATCTGCTGCCGAAGGCGACGATCTCAACACCAATTCCATACAATGTACGGACAAAACTATCACGTTCGGCCCATCGCTACCGGATTTGCTATGCGTAAGGGATCAAAGGCTTTTGATGGATCTTACGAAGATCACATGGAAAAGGCCGCTCGATTGAGCTCTGAGATGAGTAACTACAATCCGGTAAGTCTTGCTTTGTAATTTTTTTGTTTCTAATGCTTGCTTTTAACATAACCATTGTTTTGATGCTTATTATAGCACGGGCGAATCTCCCTCTACGGCTCATATTGGAATCTAGCCGGAGGACAAGGGAGCGTATCAACCCATGCCACGCCGATTAACGGTGGTGATATCCTAATACCAAGCGTTAATAGCTCGCCTGTAAGCAGTGCAGTAACTTCAGCTACATCAGCCGCTAGTAGCAATACGAGTAACGGGAACTTACCAACAGCTAACGGCTATAACTTGCCTCCGCAGGTGCTACTAATTAACGTTTAATTTACACATTTATCATTAACTAAACCCATTTCAGCGATATGGCTACGGAGCTCGATAGTTGAGTGCCCAAATATTTTCACCCACAAGTGCCATTTAGTATCTTCTCTGTCAGAATCAGACAACTGTTTGCTCTATCATTCCTTATTAACTTAATGAAATTGTATTTGAAACTATTTGTGCTTGATGTTTTCGAGCTCAACGATTTACAGGTACATCAGAAATGACACAACAATGCCTATTTTATGAAGTATTATCTTATCAATTTCTTATTGAGGGCACTGGTCTTAAACTTATCTTTTCGACATGCACCGTACGGCTAAAGCTGTACGATCTGCATATCGGGTCTTATTTTCCTATCAAATTGTGCCGCAACTCGATGTATTCTAACACATAACTATATTGTTGAGATTTTTTCAGTTTGCTTTTGTTTTGAATAAAAAGAATATACCAAATATGATTTAATAAAACAGTTTTGATGAAGAAAAATTGTATATTTTACAAGTCAGTGGCAATACCATCCAAAAGATTGATGCTGCACAATGTAAAGCGCTTCAAAGCAAGAACAGGTGTTTTATAATTTAACGAATCTATTAACAACCCCGTAAAAGACGTTCTGCAAAGTAGACGGAACAAAAAAGGAACAGAACTGGAATAGTGTTACATTGGATGATATTTTGAAATGATGGATTCAATTTTTTTTACTTTGAATGTGATTACTATTAGCTTTGGTGATCGTCGCGATCTTCAGAGCTTTTGAGCGACATTGATGCAAAAGGACTGACCAGAACCTTTGGCGCTTTCGCCGCCTTCTTGCTCGCTTCCAACAACGCCTTGTCGAGTGCATTGTAGGCGCCAGCAAAGGCTGCAGCCAAAGATGTTGTTGGTGAAGATGCCGTGATGGCCGCGATCATGACAGGGGTTACCGGGCCGGTGTGGGACACTTAAAAACAAACATTTCAAAACGTATAAAAAAACTGCTACTTAGTCATCTCATTAACTTTGATATCGAACTCACATGCGATTTCTTCTAAACCGTTAACCAGTGTGTGCCAGAGCAGGATCAGATGGTTTTTAACCGCTTCACATTCATCGAAATCACAAACTTCGTTGCAGTTTAGCTTATCGGTTAGAGAAAATGCCTTCTGCAGAATCTCAGCATTATAGTTGCCAGCCATCGTTAATCAAATTCACAAAGCAAAAGTGAAATTTACACCCGAAGACATCGAAGTTAGGAACAGGTGTGAACAACATCCGGAACAGTGAAAGCAAAGCGCACAAAAACTGCTGCAAGTGATTGATCGGTGTCTATTTTATAATTGCTTGCTTATTCATAAGCTCGTACCGGATCGAAGCACATTCTTTTTGTACATGATAGCCTTTCAAGGCGTTAAAGAGCCAGTTGACAGAAGCACAATCCGTGTAGCGACCGAAACTTGCATCATAAGTTTAAAAAGGTCTACGGACATTGCTTAAGGCTGCGTCAAGTCAGAAGGTTAAACTTTATTGTTCATTATAGTTAGCAAAAATATTAAATCGATACAAAATTTTAAAGTTACATCTCAAAAAAAACTATAACTTTTTGCATTGTGTTGACCTTTCCACAAAGATCACGGAACTCATGTCAGACAAGAGTACATGGATGATAAATCGGGTCATAGTGTCCCTTATCAGTCGACCCAAAATTGGAGTCGTTAAGAATACGATGGCGTTTGAAAAAAAATGTGTTTACTGTAGATAATGAATGTCATTCAAATGGTTGTAGTAAATTGTTGGTTCGAATACCACAAGCACAATACCGGTAAACTCAACAAATCTGGATTACATTCTTATCTTACTAAAAAAACTGAGTAGTTTACAGTCTGGAATAAGTGAGGGTCACCGCGCCTTACATTGATAACCCCTGCTTCCGCGTTACTGCTAGCTAATTTTGGAAGTATCAGCAGTTTTTAAAAGTAACGTCATAACAACTGCTAAACACGCAAAAATAAGACAGTTTTAGATCCACCTCTTCTTGATCATTTAGATCAAATCTCAAAAGTGTGATCAAAATATTGTTCAGATGACGTAAGATCGGTGACACCTCTCGTTTTTTATTCATACATAACAGCGATACAAAGAACCAATGAGCTCAGTTCAAATGGTCTTTGAAGACGTTGGTTCATAGAGCTCAGTCGTCTGAAAACAGATTTGTTTGTTCGTTAAATCGTGAACGTTTATTGAGCTCAAACTGTTTAATGTTTTGTTTTTTTATAATAATCCATTGTTTTGTCCCCAAATGTTTTCAGGTTCAATGAATAGATAGAATACGCTTTCCTGAAATAATCCTACACGCTTTTACGTAATATGTTTGCAACTATTTTTGGACACATGATTTTTAAAATAACAACCTCATTGAATCTACGTATGTCGGGCCCGGAATGACCTGTTTTGATGTTTTACTTATGCAAACAAATAGCCCTTTTTGCAACAGAGATCATTAATGACATCAGCGATGAATCAGAAAACTACCAGAGTTAAACAGTATCAATCATATTTTTAAAGGTTTGGCGGGGGCTATATCAGTACTTCCGGTACCAGAGTTCACTTGATCCTTCCAATAAATAGTAGCTTTTGGTAGAAGTAATCCTTGCATTGATCAGGTTCACCGTTCCTCTTCTTCGCTTGTTCCGTGACTTTTTTGGACATTGTACCAAGAACGTATTGCTTGTGGCCCTGACTTTTTCTTGCACGTAGATCAAGTTCGTGACATTTTTATCACAATAAGGAATGCAGAGGTGTTAGCACAATGCTAAAGATAGCTTTGAAGCTGACAGATAAGCCCAACTTCTTAATGCTTTATTTTCAGTCCAGTGACGACTGGAATCAGTTCAAATCACTACGACGTAGCACAAAGATGGGACGACGATTACTGAGAATTAAAGAGGTTTTTAATGATGTAGCCAATTATTTAAGGCCAGCTAAAAAAATAATTATTTTTGTTGGATTACCTATATTGTTTTCGCCTATTCCTTTGGGATTTCAAACAAAGGTAGTAAAAATAAAAATAAAGTTTTGTGGTGGGTATACGGTTGTTTTTAGGAAGCAAGCTGCGCATATGTAGTTATTTTAATGAGTTTCTTCTGGGTCACAGAAGTGGTACCATTGGCTGTGACTGCGCTGATTCCTTTGGTGTTGTATCCATTACTTGGAGTTGCTAAAGCTACAGATGTTGCGAATACATATTTTTCTGTAAGTATAATTTGAAGTTTACAGAAGTCGAAAACTGTCGTTGTAGGACAGTAATTTCGTTTTCTTTGGAAGCATGGTCATGGCAGCAGCAGTCGAAGCCGGCCGCCTACACGAACGCATTGCCCTTCGCATTCTGAACATCACCGGCTCGAATCCACGATGGTCTGTTGACATTGCAACATTCCGCTACGGATGATTACTTTTCCATTTCAGGTTGATGCTCGGCTTTATGTGCGCAACGAATCTTCTTTCTTTATGGATTTCAAACACCGGAACAACGGCCATGATGGTGCCGATCATGTTGGCTGTGATCCGTGAACTTGAGAACTGTCGAAAATTGTAAGCAATATATCCTCAACTTTGCTTTGTTCAACTTTATCAATTTTAGCGATGACCCAGAAGCCCATTCAAAACACATTGAACCGCAACATGTCACGGACGAAATAGACATTGACTCAATTCCCCCTGACACCCGCCGTGTCTACAAGGGCCTATTACTATCAATTTGTTTTACAGCATCTATTGGTGGCACAGGTACACTTATTGGTACAGGCTCAAACGTCATACTGTCTGGATTCCTAGAAGAGTACGTGTCAACACATGGCGTTTTAGTACCCAATTTGTAACAACCTGTACTTTTAGAAAATATGGGAGCAACAACCCTGTAACATTCTCCAGCTGGATTCTATTTGCATTTCCACAAATGATTGCCATGTTTATAGTTTGCTGGCTTTGGCTTCAAGTCTGTTTCATTGGATGGAGGTGAACACAATTGGACCTAATAATCTTTCTCACCAGTAAATCAGTTTTTTTTTGTAGAAAGCGTGACATGTCAGGCGAAGACACAATTAGTCGCACGTTGAAGAAAAAATACGAACAATTGGGTCCGATCAGGTTCGTTCGCATCGCAATCAGAGTTGTCACCCTTGTTTCATATGAACTTCCTGTTCAGGTACGAAGAACGCTCGATTTTGGTGGTGTTTGTGGCGCTGATTATCTTGTGGCTGTTTCGGCATCCGAAATTCATCCCAGGTTGGGGAGACCTGTTCCGAGATGAATATGTATCAGATGGCACTGTGGCGATAACTGCATCTGTTTTGTTGTTTATCCTACCTGCGGATAATCCATTCAAAACAAAGCCTAAAGAGGGTCAATATCGGACAATTATGACTTGGGCTATTATGAAGGAAAAGTTTGCATGGTCAACACTCCTTTTGCTCGGAGGAGGATACGGGATGGCTTATGGTAGGCATTGAAAGAAAAACAAAAGACACAAATTACGGTAGAACATTTCTAGGCGTGGAATCCAGTGGTCTTTCACATTTAATCAGTCAAAAACTCTCAGGAATCGACAATCTCCCAGATTGGCTGTTTGTGTGCATTGCCTGTGTTTTGGTCACATCACTTTCAGAGTTTAGTAGCAATGTAGCCACGGCTTCTATTTTTGTGCCCATGGTCCAGTCGATTGTAAGTATTAAGTATTACAACGCTAATGCATTAATCTCGCATTTCCATTTTAGGCGGTTGAAAAGAATGTAAACCCATTAAAGTACATGCTGCCTGTCACATTATCAACATCATTTGCATTCATGTTTCCGGCTGGCGTCCCTCCCAATGCTATTGTTTTCGGTACACACATGCTTTCAGTTCTTGACATGGTGAGTTATGTGATCTCTGATTTGACACTAATTGGTTGTTGTAGTTTCTCGGCGGGTGTATGCTCAACATATGTGCGCTTATTTTTACACAGTTGACCATGATGACAGTAGCCAACGCTGTTTTCGATCTCAATACATTACCTGAATGGGCTATACCGGCTAATACGACGGCAATACCGCATGCTTGAATTAATATTTATTTTGACCCAATCAATTGACCAGTTAGTTGAATAAATGAAAGTCTTTAATTTCTCAAATCGAGGGACATAATGCGTGACGCAACCCTCATAAAATGATGACACGTTTTGATGAAAGTGCAAGGAAAACACTACCACCCATGGTGCAGCACATGTTGGATGTGGCAAGAAGATGGGCCTTTATCGGCCTTGATTTTAATCTGATTTAAAAAACCGCCTGTCAACCAGAAATAGGCGGGCGCCTGTCTTCGCAAAAACTTACTGATCCTTTTGATACTTATACGCGCAATTTTTTCGTCAAAGAAGAAATATTTGTCTGGCGCTCATCATGACAAGTCTTGTCAGCTTCACTGTTCTGTTCTTTATTGTTGTAACATGCATTTACGTGGACGCCTACATTGAGAATAATCCATATTCATATTCATATCCGTCTTATAACACACCCCAGAAGCCATATTGGCAAAATGTACAGTATACCGACAGTAAATATGGCTACCAGTATCCGACTTACTATCAGCAACCACAACAATCTTCATATTACTATCCTTCTAACAGTTATTACAATATGAATATGAACTACCAAATGTCAAGAGGATATCCGTATACCAAACCAAATCCGGGCATGATGTATGGTGGCGTACCAGAACCAGGAAATATGGCTTATGGTAACGATATCGCATCCATCAGTCTGTTCTGTTCGAACTGTGGTCGAGGTTAATTAATCACCATTCAGCTGCAATACCCGTGCGTGGACGTCGCCATTTTTAGTGTGAGAAGTATTTGTTTCACATCAAAAGGCAACGGGAAGAAAGCAATAAATTATCTTGACTCGTTGTAAATTCTTTATGCCCTCATTAACTGAGTTGTAAATTTTCTTTATGTGTGAAGTGATAATAATGTCTAATTGTTAACAAGTTATAAACTTTATTAAAATTGATTATCAAAATAAAGCCACTCAAGTTCTAACGACTATTAAAAGTCGACTTTAAAAAACAATACAATGACCTCAATCTGTCAAATCTCCACTTCACACGGATATCGTCCGAGTTCGGCTCTGTCTATCCCTAATCAAATCGATTACATCCGCAGATGTCGACAACGTGTGCACTTCAGTTGCAGTCATAGTTATGTCAGTTAAACGAGTAAGCAGAATAGTCACAGTAAGTGTTTTAAATTTAGATAATGCCGTTATAGTTAATATAATGTTCACTGTGTCAGACACTTTGCAACTAATATGCTTCTGCAGTAAAAAGTGAAAAGGATTTATGTCCTGTTTATCAAACTATACCATTTTGGGTAAAAAAAGTCTTCCTGAACTTTAAAAGTAAATGGTTTTATTAAATTGGACACAATTTTGCAGCATTATAAAACTGAATTAGGCTGTAAAATAGAATTTAAAATTGTAATATAATTCTTGGTCGTGGAAATTGGTTCCAGTTACGTAAACTTTCATAGATTGCACGGTGTCCAGCTTGATTTTGTTAATGATATCAAACATGTTTAGTGCAACGAGCAAATGTTTACGGTATCAATATAATGTAGTTTACACATAGAACTGTTGCGCTCAAAATTTTGTTCCACAAAGCGCTTTATGGGAGAATACATATATGATACGAAAGCTTTCAGGTCGCACTGTTGATTGCATTAACTTTACTGTATTATCAAAGCAGAAATTCTTTTTATGGAGTCAATCAAAAACAAAGACAACATGACACAGAAACCTCCGCAGAATCATTTTTTGAGGAAAACAGTTGTACACTTCCGGTCATTGAACCGTTTGAGGCTAACTTGATGAACTTTGTGACGCTTTTTGGGTAGGTATGTTTGTTACCTTTGTCTTTTAATCGTATTCGTGTTGCACGTGTTCTTTCTTTCCATGAGAAAAACTACTTCAGACCCACGCAATGTGACTCTGAGATGCCCAACCTCGCTCGCGTCACTTTTGACGGGAAACTGATAATCACAACGGAACTTGAGAAATTCAAGATGCGCAAATTGCCGCCTTTTCGGTGAGAACTTTGTGGTGACCAGTCAGCAAAACACAATGTCACATTCTTATAGGTGCTACTATAGAGGAATCTCTGATGGCCTTCGTGGAAACATTACTAGCTACACATTTTCAAGTGAGCCGATAGAGGTAAACCATTACAACCATTTATGCATGACTATGACTTATCAAACCTGTTCAGGTGAAACATAATACACCAGAGAACATAGGGTTTTCTAATTTTGTAGTCCAATGTAAGAATGTTACTGAGCTCGGAAGGATCAACGGAACGCCAAAGGTAAACGGTTCTGTCATCTATCAAAAAGCGTTTTCTGTTTTTGCCGGGTTCAAGGTAAAGTGGACTTTTATTGTAGCAAGGTGAAAAAACTTATGACATGAATTCATCAGGAAAAACAGAAGGAAGCAAAACCGGCGACACCTGAAAAACCGTCTTTAGCGATATTAGTTCTCGATTCAGTGGCAAGGAATCAGTTCCTCCGTCACATGCCAGAATCTACAAAACTAATAAAAAAGCTGGGATTCACATTCCTAGAAGGGTACACAAAAGTTGGGGACAACTCGGCCGTGAATCTGATGCCAGTTCTAGCTGGAAAGTCGGTCTTACCGCAAATTGGCGGAAACGGAAAGGAATTACTAGACGCAAACTCAACTGTAGATCTTGAAAAGGTCGAGTTTTTATGGAATATTATGAAAGGTATGGTTACGCATTTGTTTTGCAAAGATATAAACCTTATTTTTAGACCGAGGTTGCGTAACCATGTTTAACGATGATATACTGAACGTTGGTCGCGGCTTATTTCATTACCCTGATCCGACCTTTACCGGCTTTCGAAAACCACCAACTGATTACTATTTTCGACCATACCACCTCTACAATACAAAACACATGATTCCAAATGGAGCTCAGTGCATGAAAAGTGGACAGGTACCCTTCTGTACCACCTCCTTTTTTAAGTAAATGTAAATTTTATAGGTAAACGCTGTCGAGTATCTAAAAATATTTGAGCGTTTCTCGCTGCGGTTCAAACATGATTGTCATTTTTCGTTTAACTTTTTGACTGGATTAACTCATGACGACTCTAGTTACCTCAACGCCCTCGACGAACCCATCCGTGCCACCCTCGAACGTTTTGTAGCCAATAATGTAACTGAGAATACGGTACTAGTGGTCATGGGTGACCACGGTAATCGAATTGGTCAAATCCAAGCATCTTATGCTGGTCGAATTGAGGAACGAATGCCCCTTTTTTCGATATATTTGCCGCCGAAGTTGGTGCAATCATTTCCGCATGTGCTTACAAACTTGAAACATAACACAAAAAGGTTGGAACTTTCAACTTTCAATGGGTATTAGCTTCTATTTTTAGACTAGTCAGCAATTATGATGTTCATCAAACATTGAGAGATATTGCAAATGGTGACTTTATACTTGGCACTCGGAAAGTTTCCAAGTCATATACACGAGGGATTTCGCTGCTTTCTGAAAAGGTCACCCCCCAGCGAAGCTGTGAGGAAGCTGGGATCCCACCGAACTTTTGTGTCTGTTTGGAGTTACAAAAAATGCAACGGTTGAACGAAACATCCGATGAGTACATTCAACTACGTGCAGCCGTTAGAAATTACGTGGAAACAAAGTTTTATCATTGCCTCTATCCGCAGAGCCTGGAGATGGTAGACAAACGGCTTAACGTTTATGCAATTAACCAAATGGTCCGACATGGCTTACGGGATCAAAGCATGTAAGTCAAAATGACGTTGTTTCTCGATAAGATATATCTACATTCATATCCTTCCAGGTATCCCCAAGTCTCTAACATTCGAGCTGCATTAGAGATTTTGTTTTTCAAAGTGCGGTTTTCTGCAGACTTGCGACATGTGAAGGCTTCTATAGACTCGCAACCACGTATACAATTTATTGTGTTTGTTAAGCATTATGTAAAACAAAATTCCTTCGAAATTGTCAATGAACCAGTAGTCCAGCTAAACTCGTCGTTTAAACCCCTCCGCAAAGTTTGTGCATTGTAAATGAATCGGAACTTGATAAATGTATTATGGCTTCAAATAAAGGTTAATGAATTCATCGTTCCACTTTATAAGCACTATAAACAACGACATTGCAACAAAAGCGCATATATACACACAAATAGTAATAAAAGTCCCATTTGAAAGCATCGGGGTACGACGGATGACAAATATTTTGTGAGAGTTATAAAGCAACAATGTATAAATAGACACTTGTGCAATTCTGAATCGATTAATTAACATTCTATGATATTCGTAATTTAATCTGATGTAATTCTCTGCAATCTAAGCATACGATGAAGACGTCTGATCGCTAAGTGCTTCGTGTAATGCGTTTGTGTTTACAGTTCGCCGAGTCTAAAAAAAAGTATTATAATATATACCATGTCTAGACAGGTTTCAAGGTCAGGTTCATTTTTAAATCTAAATAAATTTATTAAATAAAATTTATGGGAAGCGCAGATGTTTACGAACATTTGGTTTAAATTGATTTTTGTACTAACTTATGACATAATGTTGCAAAAGACTTACCGAAAAAACTGGTACACATGCTAGTACAACATCCTCTGTCGTTTCAACATATTCGGAACAACCTGCATCGAATTTCAGAACAGGCATTCGATAGATCATTTTTTCACAACCGAGGGAATTGCGTTTGCCGTTTTTGGCGGTAGGATTGCAAAGGCATTCGACTTTGGTGATTCGCATTGGGATTCGCTGTAATTAGACAATGTGAGCTTAATTGGTTTAAAAAAAGCAGATCAAGTACCTGCTTATCGATGTCATCATAGGATCGGAACGGGCAAATTGCTCGACTACCCTGATGCATGTCAGCTAACACATCCTGATTGTAATGACTATCACTGCACTCTTCCGTGATTCTTGTAGATTCAGCATCTTCACTACCCAAATACTGGAGGACACTGTCTTCAGAAAGCGCATTCGACATGATCGACTGTTGTACCTTTTCATTGGCCTTTTCCTTGACCGCACATACTGGGGGATCACGACGAGCTCTAAAAAAAGAACAATAATTCGACAAAACTGAATTACCAAATACCAACCGGGGGTGGAACATTCGATTGTCAACATTTTCCAGGCTGGCATAAGGGAAGTTTTGAAGCTTCAAAAAGCCATCAGCTGCATTGCATGCCTAAACAGGACGGTTACCACCATGTTAAATTTTAAAATTAAATCTTACCACCAGCAAAACAAGGATTCCCGAAACAACACCCATATTTTTTTGATAAGTAAGCGGAAATAAGAACAAAATGGACAAGATGTATGTAGTGTATGAAACCGGTGAACGTTGTTATTAATACAACTGTCAAGTGCGTAAAGCAGTGAGTGATCGTCAAGGGGATCTATTCAGAACCACAGAAACCTCCTTCTAGTCGCCAGGTACTTATAGGGGTCAACGCATGCTGTGCAGTCAAGAAGCCGCCCTCAGAATCTGCAAGAAAAATTCATGGTCAAATCTCGCAAAAGGAGGGGCCAAGGTTTTTCACGTCGTACATACCTTGAAGTTAGAGAAATGCCATTTCCAGGGTGTCAAATGTAAAGTAACCTTGTTTGGTTGTGACGTGCTTCGGCCCACAAATTTAATGTCAAAAAACAATGATATAGCTAAGGCGGGCCAAACTTACTCAAACGAGCTTTTTTCGGCACGGCATCACTGGGTTATCCTCCGCGACTCAGTAAAGTACACTGCCCAAAAAGTTCGTAATTATGTTAGTACCTATTTTCATGCAATTGTAGACTTTTTTCTATGTCGTTTTTGGAAATGCAAATGTCTGTGAGACAGCTGTAAGGAATTATTTTGATATCGCCTTCGCAGATGGGCAGGTGCTAACATCAATCTTATTTCTAAAGGTTTTCCGTTTATCCATGAATAATTCAAACTAATTAGTCGCTCGACTTGCACTACTTTATCTGAATTTAGATATCTTTACGACACTTTCGTACAAGTAATAAGGTTTGAGTTGTTTATAAAAAACACAATAACACTATGAAGTGCTAATGTCAACAGTAACATAAAGAAACGTAGGCGCCGTTAACTTTCTTTATGCATGTCATAACTTCACGTGAAACGTGTACAGATGTCAGATGTTTTTCACAGCTTATCAAGTGCAGACTATGTTGCTTAGAAATTCCAAGAGCACAAGAAGACAATGACCAATTGGTACCAAACACAATCCGAGAAAGTGCTTGGAAATCAAATCAAAAGCTATGACCTCGCCAAAGCTAAAATTATCATACAGGTGCCACTCAAAGACAACCCTACGCGTTTGACCATATTTTTTGTTGTCTTTCCTTGTTAATATGATCATGTACTTCTTTGTTGGTCAAACATTTGGTTGTGAAAAATCAAGTTACTTTCTTAGAAAGTTATATTAAGAAGTGCTTGTTCAAAAAGGTATGGTTTAAAAAGAATTAACAGTCTGCAAAAACATAAAACGTAATACTGAAAAGGTTCTATGTTTTATTCATCAGTTTTAGTTCAACGAAATGAAAGATATTCAGTCAGTTTAAATCACGATGGTGACGAAAATAAGATCTATAACTGGGTTTGTCGGTGACATGGAGGAGGAATGGTACGCGTAGTCTTGACTCACGTATTGTAAGACGACGATGACGATCAAAAGTGCACTTTGAAACAATGAATAATGATTGTTTATGCAAACGGTAACACTACATTTGACCATTTCAAACTCTAGATAAATGAGGATGACCACCAGTATTATGAATAAGGAAAACAGAATATTTCTTTTATCAGGGAATGTATAAATTTTACAATGATTCATAAGAATCTCTGCAAAACATTAATCATTCTTATATTTAATACTTTGATCATAATTGAAAAAAACCAGAAACACAATGTTGTTTACATTAATTATAATAGTTAAATACTCCAAAAGAAATACTGATATGCTAAGTTCAAATTTTGATGTGGGCTTTAAACAAGTTGGGTTAATTTGTTCTATTTTTGTTGTGTGTTTTTATTTATTGTGTATTGTCGTTTAAGTATTTTACACTAAATTTGCTAACAATGATCTCAGTGTTTACTAGCGTCGTTTTAAAGTTATCAAAGTGTAGTCCGAAATACCATCTTTCGGGGTGACGCAAACTTAGGAAACTCTATTTTCAGTAAATTATTTCCTGCTTGTTACATTTTTAGCATGTTTCAATGACGATGTGCATAATACTACACAAAAGTTGACATTATTAAATTATAATTATTATCAATTTAAAACTTTTATTTGCAAAATAATAGATATTTTCTGTTTCAAATGCAAAAAAACCATTCCTTCTGAAAGCAGAAGGATAATCTAATGCCTTGTACTGCTTGGTTGTTTGCTTTTGTCCTCTGATGAAATTTGAGCAGTGTATAATTGCATCACGATAAACAGCAACAAGATGCCATCTTCTCGTGGTAATCTCATGCTATATTTTCTAAACAATGCTTAGAACCATGAAAAAGAAACCAGTTGCTGCAAGTGTCATAACTGCACATGACCATTGCCTTTGCAATTTTTTAAAGTTGGAAGACCTTTTTTATTTTGATTTATTAAGCAAGTTTTTTATATAAAATAATTTTGTTTATAAACTTTTAGTTTGCTTCGTAATTTCAAAGTTGTTGTTGTATGCAGATACATACAAATACTGTCGTTTTTATCACAAAATATCCGATAGGGTCACATAATCGTCACCACTGTGCTGTACTATCACTCTGAACGTGTCGGTACGCGTACACATGACAGTTAAATAAAGGTACAGATTGTTTTAAACGATTCGAAAATAATTAAAAGTCAAAGTATTTCACTGACGTTCGCATTTGAAACGGTAAAACTAAAAACGGGCTTCCTGTTTTTATCACAGAAAGTATACAAGTCATCCATTCTAGTCTTTGCACTCCACTTAATTACAACAGGCTTTTTTTATGGTTCAGATACAACACCTTATTATTGTTATCTGCAATTATTACCTTCTTTATCAAAGTTAATGGTCCATGTTCAAACTATACACAACCAAAGGCATTATTAATTCAACAAAAAAAGTACCTTATTTGCAGAAGTTTTCAATTTTACTTTTCAAACCTCACGACTTTCTGTTTAAAAATATGTAACAACAGCTTAGAAAGATAGCATTTTACTATTAGTAATCAGAACATTACTATATTCTCAATGGATTTGAGAATAAAAAGCCGTTGTTAGATAAAATCTAAAATTATACATGATTTCAGTATTTTCCTTCAATTCTGTGAACGATATCAAGGCTTTGTTGCACTTTTTCTAACATCCAAAACAACCATTTTTAAACTTTTCTATTTTAAAGGAGTTTACCGCAAACAAATACAAAAATAATATCAAAAGTACAGACAGAATGAAAGTTCGAAAACATTACGTCAAAAGGCGCTTCACATGACGTTTCGTAAAAATGACCTTCTGGGTTCATTTGTCAGAGGTTCGTGTTGAAGAACTTATCAAGACTAATTGAGATACAGGGAAATGTATTTTTACGCAGAATTGTTTGTCACATTCCGGGAAGAATGCTAAATTAGCCACATGCAAACAACATATTTCTTGCTGATATAATGAAAAAACACATTCTTTAAAGTATATTGTGGATTTGTGCGAAAAAACAATAATCCACGTGCAAAATCTGCTACAAAATGTCACGAATCTTGGCTTCATTACACTTTTTAATCCTTGTATTTTCAAATGTATTTGGGATATATTTACACTTATGATGCTGTTTTGCAAAGTTTTACAAAACCAGCTCGACAGTACTATTTTAAACTTCTGCTGGTTACACATTATTCCGCACTTTTACCTAACGTCAAGTTTGTACTTTTCAATAATTCCTAATGCATTCTTCGAATTCAACTTTATTTATATTTACAACTTGGATTAACCTTTGTAAATTTTTACTTTAAAGTTTCTAAGTACATTATTATACCCATTAAAAAAACTGAATGATCAAAAATGTCTCGTTACCATATTTGGAGCTGCATCAGTACTCGGAATGCTGATTTCCATGGCATTTAAATGTACTTCTACGTGACGATTGGCATTCACCGCGTGCCTTAGTTGATTTAATTCTCACTGAAGTCACCGTGAAAACCCTACGTCACATAGAGTTGTAAATGCTGTAGAATGGGGGAATAAATTCGGCATCAGCATCAAACCAACAAGTAGGAATGTTTATCTGAAATCAATAGCTCACCAGCGAATTATTCGGATGGCCGGGCCGGAGGCCGTGAAGGAATGTCGAACATGGTCGGACGTCACGATGCTTTGAAAATGCGGTCCATTGACAGCGGCCTCGATGAAAGCTTCCAAAAAGTTGTGCCAACGCTGGAGAGCGAATTTGATTGGACTCGTTTGAGGCGGTTCGAGACGGCACAATGCGGAGTGTTACCACACAACCCACGGGTGACTGCTGGCTACTAGTGCGAATGACGCTGCGCACCTCCCCCATTATAGAAGGACGGACGCCGTTACCGTGGCACCCAGGGGCAGGTTCCAATTAATGAGTCCCTTAGATGAGGGGAAGGGATTTGCTTCACAGCACATGCACTTAGCCAAGCAGGTGTTTGAGGCTATGGTTAGGTCGGCACCGGCCTCCTGCGCAACGGCTTAGAGTACGTGCGTCGCTCTCGAAAAGTGCCATCGTGACACAAGCGTCACCGACAGCGAAAAAGCCTCGTCAATTTTACACAAGCGCAGTAATTATTCATCCAGGGCAAGGGGCATGACGAGGGAAAAAACTGCCTAACGCAACGTTTTATACGCATTTGCGTTGCTGCTTTCTATTAATTTTTGGCATGACAGGAACGCGAAACTTGGTGCCACCGTAGAGCAGAAGCGGATGCAACTGCAACGTGCACCCACCGCTATGTAGACTGAGACTACAGCGCATTTTAGATATTTGTTCGCTTCAGGGACAACCCTTATTTGAAGCTAATGTGACGAACCATGCCTCGAAGCTGCGTCTAAATACGACAGCAATTTCGTGCGCAATGCAGAGGCCGTATAATGAAATTAAATTTGGACTGCTTGATGCTTCGATGCCGTTGGCAAATACAGAGCCGTATAAAGATAATGTAATGGCGGCTCTAAATCCGCAAATAGTAGTTTGAGCTCTTTTTAATCCTAGCGGCTGTATAGCTAACGATTTCTAAGGGTTCAATGAGAAAAGTTTCCGGTCCTTGATTACGTGAAAGTGAAAAACGGCATTCACTGGTGTGACTGTCACATGCCAGAGGCCGAAGAAAGTGTTTTTTCCTTCATTTGACGCAGCTTTCCAAAAAAGGGCGCGTGCCTGTGGTGTTGCCATTTTTGATGAAATATAGTGGGGACACAGTCGTAAGAAGCTTTCTTGCCAAAAGCCAAGTATGCCAAAAACGCAGCGCGGAAGCAAGCGAGGCAGTGCTAGAACGGCGATGGCAGCCATCGCCAGTGGCACTAGTGACTTGGTCTGGACGCTTCGCTTGCCCAATGCCAAATTCGTAAAGCTGTCAACGAGGGCGTGCAATGGCACCAAGAGCACACTCACCGCCGCAGGCTGAAAGCAACTAGCTAGCTCCTCCCGACGACACGCACACGCCGTCTGGGGCTCAAGGAAAGTCGCGTCGACGCCGCGCTATTCTGCATAACAAGTCAGTTTTGTCGAAGCGCCTTGTCAATGTCCTCTATGCTTCTAAGCAAAGAAAAACACGGAATGTACCACAGTGCCGTTCAAACCAACCAAAGCGTACTTTCAAAGTCCGTTTGAAAGCTTTTAGATGGGAATGTTTCCTCCTGCGTCGACAGAATGCAACGGCATTTGTACGTAACCGGCCGTAAAAGAGGTATTGCGAGAGCGGAATGCTTTTAAAAGTGGGACCGTTTTGAAAAAGCGCATATTTCCATACCAGTGAGAGCATTAGCAATATGAAGTATCCAATTCTTACAGTCGAATTCGTAACAATGCCAATGCAGCGTATAGCCGACCGGAATTCGAAAAAGACTCGGTTCGAGACGCCGAAGACAGTAGAACAAAGGCAGCCGGCGGCCAATATAACGGGTTTAGGATGTAGTTGTTCCCGACCAAGCCGTCGTCTGCATGATTGCGGCCAATAGCAGCATCGTCTCGACGGAGACAACCCCGATGGAGTTGCGAAGCGCGCCCCGGAAAGGAGTCCAGGAAAAACCACTTGGGAGAGCCCAAACGAGAGCAGCTGCTGAACGGCACTGTGGGAGTAGCCAAAATGAGGACTCGGACATGAAGGAAGGAAGCGAGAGCCGGCTGTAGTCCCGACAGTCCATCGATTCGTCACATGGAATCCCCACTGGTACCATCAGAGCGGTCTTGCACCCATCGTTACCCGTGGGCGGCCCGCCTAATTCATGAGCGTGGTGCTCGCGAGCTCGTCGGGCGCAGACGACGGCGATGCGATGGCCATCTGCTTTCTTTTCGGAAAATGAAAAAAAAACGGAAAGCGTCGACCCCTCCCCGCCGGCACTAGGATGCCATATTCAACTACTAAGCCGGATGGCAGCCTTAAATGACTATGGGTTGTGTGCCGTTTTGAAGCACATCTGACACCCCCTTCCCGAGCGGACCGGACGCGCTAAACGAGCACATGCAGTCTCGCTTCACTCGACTTTTTCGGGTAAGGGTTAGTTCCAAACATCGCCGAAGGGCACAAGAAAGACATGAAGCAAACTGACTGCCACCACCTCGCAACAAGCAGCTCGGATTGAGCAACGAGAGTCGCACGTAGCACTGAATTCAAAGTTGCTCGGAAGCTTAGCTTGTGTTGAAGCCTTCTTAGGCAGCTAGCTGCTGGTCGTGCGCAGATGGCCAATTTTCGGCACCTACTTATTTCAATTCTATCTCGTAGTGCCACACATTGCTCATGCGAAGGAAATGTGCTCGAGAAAATACAACATTAGCGGAAATGCGAGCCCACATACACAACTTTTTCAAGTATACAAAGTGTTTTTATCTTACTAGGCACTATATATGAACATATACTACAAAAACATGAGCAAAGTAAAATCCACTTTTCATTCAAAAATCACAGTACCAAAGATAACAACATAGACGCTTGTTAAAACAACAGAGATTTGGTTAAAATAGGTAAAATTTTACAAGATAAGAATGCGGTCCTGGGAAAAGCCGGGATCCCGCTGGCCCGTTAGCACGGTTGTTCGTGAAGAGAGATAGATGCACAGGGAAGGTTCGTTCATCGGTGGCATCGGCTTAGCTTTGCATGGGGTAGGCGACTCCGACCTGACCAGTGCCATCAATGTCGTGCGTGCCTTCGTAGTCCTTGATGGCATGGTAGATGAGTCCTGAAAGGAGGTAAGATGAGTGGATAATTAGGGCTGTAATAAGTCAGTCACTTACGGCGCCAGTCATCGACATTGTTGTCGGCAGTCTCGACAGTGCTGTCATACTGTGCGGGCGGCGGCGCTTCAACCTCGGAAGCGTCATACCACAGGTTGACATAGGGGTGTCGAAGAGCGTTGCTCACGTTGATCCGATTGTTGGGATCAATAATGAGCATCTGAGAGATGAGATCTCGAGCGCACTCGGCTGTAAGTCCTCGATTTTAGTAAAGTATTTAATTGAACAGTAGTCTCACCATTAAGGCCTCGTTCCATGTTCGCCGGGAACGATGCATTCGGAAACAGCACGTCCCATGGCCTCGCCGCACACGGAGGACGGTTCTCAACGTAAGTTTTCACGTGAGGCTGGAGACGAGACGTGAAGTCCTTGTTGGGGGTGCCAACAATCTCGATGATCTTGGTCCATTGATCAATGTGGTCGGTGCCAGGGAAAAGGACACGAGCAAGGATCAGCTCAGCAAAGATGCAGCCAATGGACCAGACGTCGACTGAAAAATGAGAAGTAAAAATAAGACGGCTCATAAATATATAATTTGCTCAAATGAACCAACCATTGTTGCTGTAGCCAATGCCGAGAATGACCTCGGGAGCACGATAGTAGCGAGTGACCACATAGGGAGTCATCATGGCGTTCTCGCCGGAGCGGGCAAGACCAAAATCGAGAATCTTCAACTGGCATCGAGAGTTGACGACAATGTTGCTCGGCTTCAAGTCACGGTGGATAATGTCGGCACGATGAAGATGGTGGATACCGCACAACATCTGGTAGAGCAGGAAGGACATGCGCTCGTGATCGAGTTCCATCTTGATAACCTGGCACAAATTGGCATCCATGTGCTCCATGACGAGGTAGACATCGGCAAAATCGGTCAAGTTTCGCTGAGGAGTGTAGGCGTTGAGCAAGCGAATAATCTGAAAGAACACTTTATTATCACTGTCAGAGTCAGTGATAAACTTACATTGCGATGATTCACCAGGTTCATGATAACAAACTCGCGGTAGGCACGCTTGGCATGCATCAAATTCGAGAAGGGCCGGGTGAGCTTCTTGATGGCAACACGCTGGCCAGTGACAGTGTCGATGGCGCTCCTACAAAAAATTTAATTCAATTAGCAAAACGCGAGTGATAACAAATTACAAAAGCAAACTTACATCACAGCACCCTGCGCACCCGAACCGACATCCCTGATAGTCTGAGGATCATAGCGGCGGAGAATCTGGAACTTGGTGTCCTTCATCTCGGCCTCGTAGAACCTGCCGTCGAGGCTGGTGGGCATCATGTCGGTACCTTGGAGTGATAAGTACCTGAAAGGGAAGTAAATTAGACCCTATTCGTGCCAAGAGTAACTGTTTATATGCATCAATACTGACCCTGTATGCGGTGGTGAGTTAAAGGCGCTCGTGCAACTGTCTAAAGTGACGACGTCGAGTTCGCCAGCTGCTGCAGCTGAAGCCGTTCGTTCCTCAGCAGACGAGCCGAGCCACTGAAAGATTAACTTTTTTTCAAACATGCCCACTTTTACGCATCCCAGTCAGAAGTACCCACCTGAGTGACCGAATCGAGGAAGCTGCTGATGTGGCCGCGAGTTTCGCGGAAGATTGAGCCTATGGAGGAGGCTGACGACGGCTGCGAGGTAGTCGACGTCGGAATGAGCGTAGCCGAAGTCGACGACTTGCTGGTAGCTAATGCTGCAGGCGGTGAGGTAACTGAATTCGATTCGTCACCACCAGTGGCAGTGTGGGCCTCGTCGAAGTAATCTTCGTCAGATAGAGAGGATTCTTCCGAAGATGCCGATGCCGAGTTTGAGCAAAGGTCGCTAGGATGACTTAAAGGCTGCTTTATACACGCGTGTTTCTTTGCACCCTTAGTAGTGCTCGCTTGAGGCTCAACTTGACCCCCTTCGTGAACTGAAAAAAACAACACTAAGCTATTACTGGTTACAGGGTGGCTGTATACACTGAAAATGAGTGGCTTCACAGCCTTCAAACAAAAACGATACAACACCGATGTTACGCGGGCTAAAGGAAGAAAATGGTAAAAAGTGAAATTACGGTATTTTACAACAACTAAGGATAGACGAAATGTGCGCGTTATGACGGTTAGTTATAAATACAACAACCGCGATCAGAAACATGACTTTTTCTGTATTGTGCTTTACAACAAGGAGAAGGGAAACACTTTGAACGACCACAAACACCAACAAAAGCACGACATGATGATCCACCTGGACTGTTTCTGCAGGAACCACGACGCATGGTCGTTAGCCGCTTTTACGGCGTCTGATGGACGATGGATGGCAAGAAGGTGTGTCAAAACAAAAACACGCTTGTAGTCCAATATCAGTTCCCTAGCAGGCAAGCGTGAGAAGCACCGTTCAGTTGAATCTAACTTTGGTAAAGAGGAGTTTTGCAAATACACAAGCCGTGCGGCACGTAGCTGATGGCTGTGGCTTCGAAATCGAAGATTACCCCGCGTACAGTGATACCACCCAAAAGAGCTGCAAATTAGATATAGTTCACGGGTATGCGTATAAAAAGGACATAAATTGGATCAATAATAGAGACAACATTGAAGCAACCGACGCTAAACCGAGCACACGATCACCAACATGTATAAGCGAACCATTTGTATATGCTCGGGAAAGGGCATTAGAGTAAGTCCCTCGGGAGAATACATTAACGCTATAGCAAACGAGAGTTTTCGCCCGGGCACAGACAAAGAATCTACTACTACGCAATGGGATCGAAGTGAAGAAATGAACACCGGGAATGGGGCTAAATGCGGGTGTAGACACAAACAAGAAGGAAAAAGAAGCAGCAGGTTGGCGTGCGCCGCTATCAAATCAGTTTTAGAGGAAAGCAGAAATGTGAATCGATGCTCGCTTTACCATAAACAGCTTAAATGCTTGTGACAATTATTGACAAGAGGTCCGACCGCGTTATGAGCAGCTTGGTTTCGTGTCGCTTGCCCAAATGGACATTCATCACGGCCACATGGGAAAAGGCTCATGGTGCAACCGACTGTGCCCCCCCTGGGCTTAACTGGGGTAACACTTTTCGGGATTTGTCTCACGCAAAAGCACGACCGATAATTTGTATCTGGCCATGGGTGAATATCGCTGCTCTACATATTGTAATTGTAACTAACAAGAGCAACTAACGTAAAATGAAAGGAACACCCAGGCTAAAAACGACTGCCGCAAATGACAACAACAAGTGCGCTCACCTTTCAGTGGCCTCGGACAATGTGACTCATCAGCGCCGACCGCTGACACAAGAAGGGCAACGCAACAACCAATGGTCAGACGTAGGGGGAAGGAAAAGGTAGCAAAACAGCACGAAAAGGTTCGACAGATAAAATCGGAAAGTAAAAATATCAACACAGGCAATTCGAGAGAGAAACCAATGTGGAAAGAGAAAAATTGTCATGGGATATCGCTTGTTTCTAAACAAATATCGCATTCGGCAACCTTCACGACCAGATAAATGAATATGCGGAAAACAAATGCCTGACTATCTGGAGGATTTTGTAGATGAAAAGCCATATAGTATCAAAACGTCGATGATTACAACGTTTTGGAAGAGAAATGTCGTGATTGCGGGGTGGAATTTATTGGTTTTGCCGGTTGTTAAGGGCGTAGGAAGCGGCAGACTGCTTTACAGAAGAATAATGGGGAGCGAGCTTGTGAAACAGAAAAGTCATAGGTTCAAACTGACGTGATGACAATGAACTTTAAAAACCTTACTATTTTAACACGCAAATTTCAAAAAGTGCAAAATTAGAGCATAATCTCTGGGCATCGAGTTAGTCTTTTCCGGTTTGAAAAAAGGGCAATCGAGCGAATTATTATTTAAAATTGTTGTAAAAAATGATCTCATGCAAAATAAACACATTGCGGATGTAACCCGAGTCGGGAAAGGCTCGTTATTTTGGCGGCGCAAATGATGATTATTCTTAGAAAGACTAAATGCCAGGGTAAAAATGACCCTCGAGAGAGGCCAAATGGATAGCTTGTCTGGGATGATGATAAAACGTACGAACAAAGCAGGGAAATTAACACGATTATTGTTTTCGAAATTGCATTTTAAGCTTGGGAATACGCATACGCTTGGAAAAGATAAGCTTAAAGGATGGAGTAGGAACCCAAATGAGGTTACAAAATATGATGATTAGCGCAGCCGGGGAAAAACGTGCGGAATAACAAACATGACAATCGATCCCAATATTGCAAGCGAGAAAGAGCGCAAACAGGACCAAAGGTAAAACGAAAGCAAAAGGAAGACGAGTCGAAAACTGTCGCCAAGACTTGATGCACAAAAACTGTCGCTGAATCGAGGCCAAAGGCTCGGCTCGGTGAAGCTCTCCTTGGAGTCCCTGGAGTTGGTTGGGTATACAAATTCGTGAGGGGTCCAGCAAACTGTGGAAGTTGCCATTCATGCTGAGTGCGGCCATCGGCAAAACGAGGAAGACATGGGTTGGAAGCTTCGGCGCGAGCGTCCGGAATGTGGCTAGCGCAAAGTACACTTTTGTGGCTGGGAATGCACGAATTATGGAGAAGTAGGCTGAATTCTCTAGCCAGCGCCCAGTCAGCCCGCAGGGGTAGGAGCGATGGGGCGAGAGTGTACGTGTGTGTTGTCGGGTGACGTCGTTCCACGAGTTCATGCTTGCAGTGAGCGTGTGCGCAACCGAGACAGCCGGCTGCCTCGATGGCGAATGGATTCGTGCGTCGCAGGGGTCCGAAAGCTGCGTCAACGTTGAGCCGAGCCAGCCTTGCGTGAATGTTGCAAGGGTCTCGCCTCTCCCGAGACGGACAAACGACTCGCGCTCTCCGCTGTTTTGATGACAGACGCCAGAGGTCGACGACCGACTTCGAAGCAAAACTGCGCTTCCGCTTAGTACTCCCGCGAGGCCTTACAGATGCCTTTTGACGATGATACTCGCAACAAATATAAATAAACTCGGCACAGAAATTACTCATTTTGTGGATGTATTCGTCGCGACTACCGATTACAATAGAAAAGACACTCGCAATCGATAGGAATTCCTGTTTCAGTCAGTGACCCACGGAAACACGTGCGTGCGCATCGCTCACTCTGTTGACATCATGCCAACTTTTCATTTCCTTGGACTGCTGAAAGCGCATCGAGTGGCTTCCGTATCAATTTGATTTATCACGCCGCGAACGTACGCCCCTTGTTCTGTCCTGCCGTTCGAACCTAGCCCGTGTCCTGCGGTTTCAGCTTTTAAAAGCTTCGACAACAAACTTCACGTATTTCGTGACGAAAAAAACGGGACATTCGCAGCGAGATAAAGATAAAGCTGCTTCATTGAACAAGTAGAATTTGCAGTCAAGTCTCCCTAATGCCGCTACTGTTAAACTCAAAAGGTTTTTAGCATCCAGAGGCGTTATTTCTTTTACTGCCAAGAAAGAAAAAAGAAAAACAAATCGTGGCCCGGAAGTGGTGCTTTTGCTAATTTAAAAGCATTGAAGAAAAGCCGCGGGATGTGTGAGAATGTAGCCGAAAAAATTTACACTGCAAGCTGTCGACGACGGAAAACGTCTCAGAAAAAAAGATAGTCCAATTTGCGCATAGACCGACGACTGATATTCAAAACCAAGCTAGGACAGCCAGCTAGCCTCTGGCAATAAGGGCGCAGCCATGGAAGTGTCAATGATGAGCCTTATTTTAGAAACCTATGTCCATTGGATTAAATTATTCATGTAATGTAGCGAAACGGATGAAAAGTATACTTCCGTCGGAATTCTAGTCACATTATTGTCAGCTTACCTCTTTTTTGGTGTAATGCTTTTTGCAGCTTTCGAAGTATCAAAGAATATACCGGAGAACATGAACTCATCTTCGAAACATACACATTGAAGTTTTGTTCCATTGTACGAGTAGACTTTCTTGCAACGTTAATTAGGTATTATTTATGGCGTGTCAGACACGAACATTGAGATGAATACAAGGATGTGTTGGCGTGTTCTTTCTGACAGCAAATTAGGCTTTAATAGATGATATCGACCTTCACTGTAGTGCAATGTTGACTAATCTTATAAATTATTAGTGCATATGGAATTAGTAATGGAAATTGGTTTTGATTTCTGGTGTTTTCATTTGTTGAATAAAGCTATACAGTTTGCAAAAACGTGGCACTTTGAAAATTTCAGAAAATTTTACGAATTTCAAAAAGCATTGAACTTTGATACTTTTGTATTGTGTTATGTTTTTACGACTTTGAAACAAGGTCTCAGTCAGAAAACACGTACACATAAAAATACCTATTGCATCGTACTTATATTGTTTGAAATACATAAAAACACCGAAAAAATGGCAACGTGACAGAAACAAACGTGTTTTTCGAGTTATACTTCGAGATCACACATTGTTGACACTAAAACTGGGTGCTTAATGGCTTTTGTCCGATACAGAATAACCATATTCAGGCCCATTAATCCATCCATCCACCGGATAAACGCTTGTTTAGAATGAAAGGTGCATTACACTGTCATGCATTTCACATGATGATTAGGGCGGGTCGATATTTCTGATCGTAGAAGGCTCAAAAAAGTACTGCATGAAACTCATTTCCAATCATCTGCGCCAAACACGGTTTAACAATGTACCCGTCACTTTTTGCTCTTTTTAGTTTCCTTTGAAAATTATTCATGATTGATAAGTTTCGCCTTTAAAGGAAGACAACCTTGCTTTTGTCAGGGACAGATTTTGCGATGTCTCGTTCACATCAGTCGAACAGCATTCGTAATCGTAATCAGATTGCGGTTTTGCTCAGATTGTTATTTCAATTATGTTTAGTTTATGGTTTTTGAAACGTTTAGGTTCTGCTAATGAGGAAGTATCCATCATAATGATAAACACAGTAATAACTCCTTTTTTTGCTGATCGAACTGGCCATAGGTTTTCTGACGATACATTGATCACGGCCTCGAACACGTCGCTCAAACTAACATGCACTATTATCATCTGTCGTGGTCTAAAACCGGACCAAAATGTGTTTCCATCCACGCATTGTTGCACTGATACTGTGATTATTTTTAATTGACAATGCGCCTTAACTGTGAAATGTTTCCACGTGTCAACCAACACCTTTTATGTCTAGTTGTTTTTCCACATAGCTAATCAAAAGTGTTCCGTGTTTTTTCTATACTTTCATTCATGACACTTCAGACGTTCTGTGGAGTGATGCGTACCAAAGGTGATGGGGCCAGTTTCCCAGACGTGGCCAAAGCGACAGGGTTGAAGCCAGACGGTCTGAAAATGAAGTCCGTGGACGAACGCGTTCTCTTTGATGATATTGTTATCAATTATCTTGGAGATTTTGGAAGATATCAGAAGTTTATTTTTATCTTGGTATGTCTGCCATGTATTATTACGGCAATGGATTCACTTTCGTGGACTTTCAGTGGCACGAGTATTCCACACAGGTGTGAATTGCAACTTTAGTGATTGAAAGATATATTTAATTGTTATAGATGTCGTGAAAGTACGGAAATGGGCAAAAACTATTGGAACCCACCAACATCAGCGTTGTTTCAGCATAGTAACTGCTCTCTTGTTGAACTTCACGAATTGAAGCAATGTCCTTTTGAAGAGTGCAAGTTGGGGGATTCAGCCGGTTGTCCGAACGGATATGTGTATGAAACTTCGACAATTGTGTTGTCGGCTATTCAACGGGTAATTTAAATGACAAGGAAAACGGTTTTTAAAGGTACTATTTAGTGGGACTTGGTATGCGATCGTGCAGTTTTAAAAGCTTTCATCCAGTCGACCTATTACTGCGGCCAAATGCTTGGATCACTGGTATTCGGATTCCTCGGAGACAGAATCGGCAGAAAAAATGTATTCCTAATCGCGTTGACGATACAGTTCTTCTCTGGCATCGGCATGGCTCTTTCCCCTCACTGGATGCTCTATGCCATCTGCCGTTTCGGTGTTGGTTTAGCCCATCCAGGCATTTTCGTTATCTCTGTCGTCATTGGCGTTGAACTTGTCAGCCCCAAATACCGTCAATTATCAACTATCGGTGCATCGATGGCATGGGCTCTCGGACAGGTGATTCTCGGGGTACTTGCCTACAACATCAGAGATTACCGTTACTTGCACGCCTGCATTGCGTGTCCTGCTTTGGTCTTTATTAGTTACAAATGGTTCGTTTAATGATTGATTTCGTCTTCTTCACTTGACACCCATCTTTAGGCTGGTCCCAGAGAGCGCCCGATGGCTCGTCGCGCATAAACGCTATGAAGAAGCCGACAAAATCTTGCTTAAAGCCGCAAGGATAAACAAATCAACTTTGCCTAAAAACTGGCACGAACAGCTGCATTATGACGATGTCGCGACATCAGAGACGCCAAAAACACATCACACCTTCCTTGATCTCGTTCGCACACCCGTTCTCAGACGCCGATCACTTGCGTGCTTTTTCTGCTGGTATGACATAAATGAGAGTAATTCAACATCGGAAAAACCCCACTTTACAGGCCCGTCTGCTCGATGTTGTATTATGGTGTATCCATGAACACGACTTTTCTCGGGGGCGACAGGTATTGGACTTTCATATTCGGCGGACTCGTCGAATTTCCTTCCTCAATCCTAACCTACGTGTTGATTGACAAAATCGGAAGAAAGGCGTTACTCGTAGCAGGTTTCACGGTCAGTGCGGTCGCCATGTTCTCTAACCTGCTTATTGGAAGCAATTGTCGGTGACATTCATCATGTAAAAGTAACATTGACTGATTTGAACCCTTTCAGATCACGCCTACGTTGGCATCTTCCAGTTCCTTTTAACAAAGTGCAGTATCACAGCTGTCTACCAAGCAATCTATGTATACACGAATGAGTTGTTCCCGACGACTGTTAGAAACACAGGTGTCGGGGCATGCTCTATGATGGCCAGGATAGGTGCAATCACGGCTTCGTATTTGGCTTTATGGCTCGCCGAAACGATGGGGCCGTTTGTAATGATTATCCCATTTGCATCACTGGCCATTATCGCATCAGTAGTGATAATGGTTTTCCTACCGGAAACTAGCGGTACAAAACTTCCCGAAACCATTTCGGCCGTTGAAGGAAAGTCAAACTGATCCTGATCCGGATTGCTGTACAAACAACCATGTAAATGCATTGCTCACCAACGACTTTTTGGAAAATTTTTATGATAACGAATAAACTAAGTAACAGAATACGACTATCTAATTAGTATAAGCTCAGCTTAAAGCGATTCGACGACCCGGGTTTTGTACTTGTAGAGGATCTCATTCCCAGATTTTCAAGGTTCCGTCATCCTCTGAAATAAGTTTTCGTTAAAACTAGTCAAAATGGGCATTATAAACAACTTACCGAAATGGGTTTCAACCCAAACGAGGATGCGAAGACGACGCTGGAAATCACTGGTATCAGGCGGAAGGTCCGGGTTGCGCGGGTGGGGAATGTTGTCGTAGCGGCGGGCCAGCTCGTTGCGGCGGGCCATCTCCGGTTTGCGGTTGATGTCCTTCTGGCTGGGGCGGGGGTAGCGGCGGGGGTCAGTGATGCTTGGAGGCCATTCGATGCCGGTAAGCGGCGTATCCTTCTTTTTGTGACCAGGGATGCGCTCGCCCTCCTGAGGCTGAACCAAAACGGAGGCAGGGATGCCGAACACATCCTGAGGATGAACCAAACAGGAGGCAGGGACGCCGAATACATCCTCAGCAAGAGCGTTCAATTGCTGGATACGGGCAAGGAAATCCGGATCGACCTCCTTCAACGGCGGGGTGATCGTCTCCGAAGCGGAGTGCAGGCCCGAATCCGGCGGCGGCGAGTTCTCCAAGGAGGTGCGGCTGTTGCGGATTTGCGTCGGCTCGGGATTCAGGTAGGACAGCGACGTGCTTCGGACGACGCGGCCAACATTGGGATTGGCTTGGCGAACCGGGGTCTCATTGACGTTGGTCGTCTGGCGGCGGTTGAGGTTGAGCCCAGCATTGGTGAGACGGTTGACATAAGGAAGAGGCTAAAACTATGCATGAAACTTTGCTAAACAACGAAAACATATAACCGACTTACCAATTTTTCCAAAGCAGCGGTAATATCATCAATGGTAAAGAGGGTCAAAGATGAGGCCGACGACTTGGCGGACGCAAGCGGCGTGGAGTACTGGTGCGGCTGGAGAAAGATGGTGCGAGGCTTTGGCGTCGGAGGATCTTCAAGCGACGGACGAGGCGGAGGCGTCGGAGCCGATCTAAAACTCAAAATTGCAACTTTGAAAAAATGTAAGGCGAAAAAGTTACCTGAGAATTGCAAGGTGCTTGCGAACGAGCTCCTCGGTCTTGGGCGGAACGGGAGGCGCCTTCTGCTGATAAGGCTTAAATGCACTGTTCAGGCTGGGGATCCGACGGATGGCGGGATCGCCAGCATTGGTGTTGCTACCGGTATTCATGATGTACACCCTGAAAAGTAAATTTGATCTATGGCTAAACGAAAAGTGAAAAAGCACGCGCGCGAAATCAGTTAACCGGAAAATTGACGAATAGCTGCAAGCTAGGCCGCAACACGGTTTTACATTGGGATGCGTATGTACAATTAAACGTTGCAGACGTAAAATTGCAACGGATTATATAAATTTGGAGAGACACGGTGCGAAACGATGTGAAATATGTCGCAAAAAGTGATGTAAGAACTAATTGGAAAGGAGGCTTGAAATTGAGTGGAGGTCGGATTGCGAAATTACGTCTTCCATGAGAAAAGACGGAAGAGGTAAACTTCAAACTGCAATGAGTACATACAAGGGTGATGGGGACAACATCAAGACGCGATTGCCTCGAGTGGGAGGCGTACGCGAAGTTGCAAATCAGGAGTGAACTGACTGAGGGAAGTCGCTTGTTGAGTGACCCCACGTACGTAGTCATGGGAAAGCAAAAAAAGGAAAGTGCACACAGGTAGTTCTCGCTTTACGATTACCCGTACAGGCAGCCGGTGCAGCGCGCTGTGTCCAAGCGGCCGGGGGCGGGGAATACCTCACTCACTCAGGTTGATGAGGTCGTGTTCTACAAAAAAAAAACACACGCAAAAGACGTTTCCGGAATACTCCCATGGGAACCCCACACAATGCGCTAGAACGGATTGTCTGTGAAAACCACAAGCCCCACTGACACTTCAAAAATTAATCCCAATTTAAAACGTTGAAACTTCTTGCACAGACCATTCTGAGGGCGTAGATGACGAATTTACTAATTATTTTCTATATGGGTGCCTTCTGAATCCTCTAGGCTCCAGAATCCGCCTGGCAGAATCCATAACATCATACCTTACGTTCGTAGTATCAATCGACTGCCCACATCAAGGCGATCATTTTGACACCAGAAAGACTTGGATTGAATAATTTTAACAAATGTTATACGGTAGCAAAGTCGAAAAAAACGGTAAGATCGCCTTTGGCGGTTTCTACCAGCCGGGGGAAGTATAAATACCTCTTTTTGTTTACTTCCTATGGATAGAGCTATTAGAAAGGAACGTTTCACGACCTTAAAGTTTTTCATTTTAGGGTAGGGAAAGCAGTCAAAATGAGCAAAATCTTATCACTGATAACGGTTAATTACAAATTTTTTACGCATACAGCAAAAATAAAAGATTCTGTGTTATGAAATTGTAAATAATAGAAAAAGCTTTGGGTTTAGAAAATTTAGTACCTTAAACTTTAAAAATTATCGATTCGTTTAAAAATAAAAGTCAAATTCAAAAAATATTTTTAATACGCGTGATTTTAGGTTTTTAACTTCAAAATCATCTTAGGATATCCGTAATCAGTGTTATTTATCATCAGTATCCATCGCCTCAGGAAACGAACTCGAAGAAACACTCGCTGAATTCTCGGCCATGATCACAAGAAGCTCCTCCCAACTTCAACAGGAGAACGACCACATCGCGCACAGGGACCCAGCCATCGAAGAAGCAATGCAACTACAACGGCTGTACCGAAGGGACCCTAAGAAAGCCATGGATGAAGTCCGGAAGAATGCTACCACACGATGCCCGCTATCAAAACGAACGTTGTACAACCATTTCAAGAAGACGTATGCTGCAAGCATACGTCTTCTTGAAATGGTTGTTCGACAGAAGATCAAGCAACCACCAACCCCTGAAATCATCAAAGACTACCTTGACGGCTCCACGGAAGGCATTTTCAAAGGCAACAGTGTCACATACAGCTCAATATGGACCCGCCTCCGCATCTCTGCCCGGCACCTACGAAGAATGTTCTCGATGGAATGGTCGTGCGACAGCGCCGGAATCAACCTACTCATCGACGAACAGAGGGTACGGCCAGCAGACGTGGAGAAGCAGCTGAAGAATGCCTTCCACAAGTATCTCGCCAAGGTGCTTGCAGCGAAGCCGGACCAGGGCAAAGTTTTCAGAGTGGCCAGCTTGTCGTCAGCGTCGAACCACTTCCTCAAAAACGGCAACTTCACCCGGTTTGCAGAATGGCGCTTCATCCACAAAGCGCGGCTAAACGTGGTCCCTCTACGCGGCAGCTTCAAGTTCGACATTGGATCCAAAAGCTGCCGGAAGTGTGAAAACCCCAACGAAACCCTGGCCCATGTCCTGAATCACTGTGGCACTCACATGGCAGCGGCTACAAATCGACACAACGCAGTGGCCGGACGACTGTAGAAGGTGCTTCCGAGAAACGACCACACAAGCATCTACATAAACCAGACAGTCCCAGGAAGCAACTCCGACCTCCGCCCAGACATCACCGGGATCGACGAGAAGAACAAGATTGCCACGATCATCGACATCGCCATTCCCTTCGAAAGCAGCAAAGTGGCCATGGAAGAAGCGCGGCGTCGAAAGAAGGAAAAATACGCCGGCATCGAACAATCTCTCAAGGGACGCGGCTTCAAAACCTTCTGTGATGCCTTCGTCGTCGGATCACTCGGCAGCTACGACCCGGCCAACAACGCCTGCATCCGAAAACTTCGAATCCCTCACCGCTACGCCACCCTCATGCGACGACTAATGGCCTGTGACGTCATTCGATGGAGCCGCAACATCTACGTGGAACACCTCAGCGGCGTCCGACAATACACCGACGGACAACAACTTCAAACCATCGCCTCTCATGGACGTCATAATCATAATTGATAATAATATCTTAATAATTTATCAAATATACTCGTTGGAACTGTTTCTAAGCGTGTATGTTTGAATGGTTTAATTAATTATCCTTTGCTCGTGCATGCGTTTATCTGTGGGTTTTACCCTATGATAATTGCATTTATCATTATCTTAAATTGTACCCTTTTTAAATATTCTTTTTCAAATAAAGAAAATACTACATGAAGTCCGTAGACGAGCGCGTTCTCTTTGATGATATTGTTATCAATTATCTTGGAGATTTTGGAAGATATCAGAAGTTTATTTTTATCTTGGTATGTCTGCCATGTATTATTACGGCAATGGATTCACTTTCATGGACTTTCAGTGGCACGAGTATTCCACACAGGTGTGAAATGAAATTTTAGTGATTAAAAAATATATTTAATTGTTATAGATGTCGTGAAAGTACGGAAATGGGCAAAAACTATTGGAAACCACCAACATCAGCGTTGTTTCAGCATAGTAACTGCTCTCTTGTTGAACTTCACGAATTGAAGCAATGTCCTTTTGAAGAGTGCAAGTTGGGGGATTCAGCCGGTTGTCCGAACGGATATGTGTATGAAACTTCGACAATTGTGTTGTCGGCTATTCAACGGGTAATTTAAATGACAAGGAAAACGGTTTTTAAAGGTACTATTTAGTGGGACTTGGTATGCGATCGTGCAGTTTTAAAAGCTTTCATCCAGTCGACCTATTACTGCGGCCAAATGCTTGGATCACTGGTATTCGGATTCCTCGGAGACAGAATCGGCAGAAAAAATGTATTCCTAATCGCGTTGACGATACAGTTCTTCTCTGGCATCGGCATGGCTCTTTCCCCTCACTGGATGCTCTATGCCATCTGCCGTTTCGGTGTTGGTTTAGCCCATCCAGGCATTTTCGTTATCTCTGTCGTCATTGGCGTTGAACTTGTCAGCCCCAAATACCGTCAATTATCAACTATCGGTGCATCGATGGCATGGGCTCTCGGACAGGTGATTCTCGGGGTACTTGCCTACAACATCAGAGATTACCGTTACTTGCACGCCTGCATTGCGTGTCCTGCTTTGGTCTTTATTAGTTACAAATGGTTCGTTTAATGATTGATTTCGTCTTCTTCACTTGACACCCATCTTTAGGCTGGTCCCAGAGAGCGCCCGATGGCTCGTCGCGCATAAACGCTATGAAGAAGCCGACAAAATCTTGCTTAAAGCCGCAAGGATAAACAAATCGACTTTGCCTAAAAACTGGCACGAACAGCTGCATTATGACGATGTCGCGACATCAGAGACGCCAAAAACACATCACACCTTCCTTGATCTCGTTCGCACACCCGTTCTCAGACGCCGATCACTTGCGTGCTTTTTCTGCTGGTATGACATAAATGAGAGTAATTCAACATCGGAAAAACCCCACTTTACAGGCCCGTCTGCTCGATGTTGTATTATGGTGTATCCATGAACACGACTTTTCTCGGGGGCGACAGGTATTGGACTTTCATATTCGGCGGACTCGTCGAATTTCCTTCCTCAATCCTAACCTACGTGTTGATTGACAAAATCGGAAGAAAGGCGTTACTCGTAGCAGGTTTCACGGTCAGTGCGGTCGCCATGTTCTCTAACCTGCTTATTGGAAGCAATTGTCGGTGACATTCATCATGTAAAAGTAACATTGACTGATTTGAACCCTTTCAGATCACGCCTACGTCGGCATCTTCCAGTTCCTTTTAACAAAGTGCAGTATCACAGCTGTCTACCAAGCAATCTATGTATACACGAATGAGTTGTTCCCGACGACCGTTAGAAACACAGGTGTCGGGGCATGCTCTATGATGGCCAGAATAGGTGCAATCACGGCTTCGTATTTGGCTTTATGGCTCGCCGAAACGATGGGGCCGTTTGTAATGATTATCCCATTTGCATCACTGGCCATTATCGCGTCGGTAGTGATAATGGTTTTCCTACCGGAAACTAGCGGTACAAAACTTCCCGAAACCATTTCGGCCGTTGAAGGAAAGTCAAACTGATCCTGATCCGGATTGCTGTACAAACAACCATGTAAATGCATTGCTCACCAACGACTTTTTGGGAAATTTTTATGATAACGAATAAACTAAGTAACAGAATAGGACTATCTAATTAGTATAAGACCAGCTTAAAGCGCTTCAACGACCCGGGTTTAGTACTTGTAGAGGATATTATTCCCAGATTTTCGGGGTTCCGTCATCCTCTGAAATAAGTGATGGTTAAAACTAGTCAAAATGGGCATTATAAACAACTTACCGAAATGGGTTTCAACCCAAACGAGGATGCGGAGCCGGCGCTGGAAATCACTGGTATCAGGCGGAAGGTCCTGGTTGCGCGGCTTGGGGATGTTGTCGTAGCGGCGGGCCAGCTCGTTGCGGCGGGCCAGCTCCTGTTTGCGGTTGATGTCCTTCTCGCTGGGCCGAGGGTAGCGGCGGGGCACACGGATGCCGGGAGGCACGACGAAGCCGGCAAGCGGCGTATCCTTCTCCTTGTGACCAGGGATGCGCTCGTGCTCCTGAGGCTGGACCTTGGGGGCGGCCGAAACGGAGGCAGGGATACCGAATACACCCTCAGCAACAGCGTTCCATTGCTGGATACGGGCACGGAAGTCCGGGTCGACCTCCTTCAACGGCGGGGTGATCGTCTCCGAAGCGGAATGCAGGCCCGAATCCGGCGGCGGCGAGTTCTCCAAGGAGGTGCGGCTGTTGCGGATTTGCGTCGGCTCGGGATTCAGCGCATGGTAGGACAACGACGTGCTTCGGACGACGCGGCCAACGTTGGGATTGGCTTGGCGAACCGGGGTCTCATTGGCAACGGTCGTCTGGCGGCGGTTGAGGTTGAGACCAGCATTGATGAGACGGTTGAGATAAGGAAGAGGCTAAAACTATGAATGAAACTTTGCTAAACAACGAAAACATAAAAGCGACTTACCAATTTTTCCAAAGCATTGGTAATATCGCCAATGGTGGACAGGGTCAAAGAAGAGGCCGACGACTTGGCAGACACAAGCGGCGTGGAGTACTGGTGCGGCTGGAGAAAGATGGTGCGAGGCTTTGGCGTCGGAGGAGCTTGAAGCGACGTGCGAGGCGGAGGCGTCGGAGCCGATCTAAAACTCAAAATTGCAACTTTGAAAAAATGTAAGGCGAAAAAGTTACCTGATAATTGCGAGATGCTTACGAACGAGCTCTTCGGTCTTGGGCGGAACAGGAGGGGCCTTTTGCTGGTAAGGCTCGAAGGCACTGTTCAGGCTGGGGATCCGACGGATGGCGGGACCATCAGCATTGATGTTGCTACCGGTATACATGGTGTACACCCTGAAAAGTAAATTTGATTTGTGGCTAAACGAAAAGTGAAAAAGCACGCGCGCGAAATCAGTTAACCGGAAAATTGACGAATAGCTGCAAGCTAGGCCGCAACACGTTTTTACATTGGGATGCGTATGTACAATTAAACGTTGCAAACGTAAAATTGCAACGGATTATATAAATTTGGAGAGACACGGTGCGAAACGATGTGAAATATGTCGCAAAAAGTGATGTAAGAACTAATTGGAAAAGAGGTTCGAAATTGAGTGGAGGTCGGATTGCGAAATTACGTCTTCCGTGGAAAAGACGGAAGAGGTAAACTTAAAACTGCAATGAGTACATACAAGGGTGATTGGGACAAGATCGAGACGCGATTGCCTCGAGTGGGGGGAGCAAGCGAAGTTGCAAATCAGGAGTGAACTGACTGAGGGAAGTCGCTTGTTGAGTGACCCGACGTACGTAGCCATGGGAAAGCAAAAAAAGGAAAGTGCACACAGGTAGTTATCGCTTTACGATTACGAGTACAGGCAGCCGGTGCAGCGCGCTGTGTCCAAGCGGCCGGGGGCGGGGAACACCTCACTCACTCAGGTTGATGAGGTCGTGTTCTACAAAGAAAAAACACACGCAAAAGACATTTCCGGAATACTCCCATGGGAACCCCACACAATGCGCTAGAACAAGACACCCAAAATGCGTAAAACACAACAACAAAGCGGATTAGATTAAGGCCCACATTTGCATAAACCATCTCACCCGATGACTGACCAACTAAATACAAAGAAGCTGGAAGCAATACGATGGAGCGGAAATTGGATGTTTGTTGACGATTAGACAAGTCAGTGGCAGCTCGTTGCAGCACTTCGAGCGCGCAAACCCCGAGGTTTCTGAGGGTTGCATAACGCATATTTGACAGGAGCCCAGTGGCCGAACAAACCGATATTCCCCGTGGGCGATCAAAGTGGTCGTAAAGTGCGACTTAAAGGGGTCGAACAATATCGGTTTTGGCAGAGTGACATAATAGATGTCACGGCTAGATAAAATGCATGAAAAAGCGATTTCGGTCGTTCAAAGACACATGTACAAAAAAGCTTAACAGGATTAAATTAAAAATTTCTTCAATTGCATTCTCTTCACGGAAGATGGAGCTTCAAAATTAAGGACAGTTTCGGATAATACCGTGCGTGACATTGGGGTTTCTTCAGATAGTTTGCATTTTATAAAGATGATTAAGGAAGGTGTCTGCCCGCGCGAAGCAAAAGATAATTTTGACGTGTGTGACACAAACGCCACGGCGAAGGCTGAATCGGGCGCGACAGCATAAAGAACACAGGATGGCTTGAGTGCAGATAATAACAACGGTCATTTCTCCCGAGGCTACCCCCGCGCCAGAGGCCCTAATATTCCGTATCATTCTAATTGATCCAAAATAGTGAGCGATATATACCAGTTTTCCGGAAAATGGTTAGATTCACTCTAAACTGGGGCCAGTTGCCAGGAGCGAGGTGAGGGTGAGCATCCAGTCCTCGCGCGAGCCAGAATGCAAGAAGCGCGGTCAATGTTATAGCGGCTTAGACGTTCGTTTTCTTTTTTGAACCAATTGCGATTCTGAATTGGATCGGGGCCCACGACGTAGTTAAGAAGATGGGAGATCCGTCCACTTCACGTGAATCGGTCATAGGGACATGAGCAAAGGCGTTTTCGTTTTGCGCAATGGGCAGTTTTACATAGCTTAAACAAAAGAACCCGTAAGTGATGCAGAAAAAAGGAAAATATTAATATTCGAATATGTCTATGGCGCAGGTTGGACAGATTTGTCACACCAGAGTTCACGGACATTTCCCGATATGATGACCACAACCACCGGAATAGCCGCATCAGCTCATTCAAATTGCATAAACCTCGATATCGCGCAGCTGCGAAGGACAATGATGCGCATTGCATGATCCCCGAGGACAATTGATACGGAAAATACGATCCATGATTTAAGTATGTACTTGTCCCCGGGTGAGAGAGAAAGAAGTGGGAGATAGAAAGGTCCATGATATCAAGAGAGGGACTACAGTTGAGAAGTTGACTTCTCCCTTCGCTACTCCGATTTCCGGCGGTACCTCCGCGATTCTAAACCGATGTTTGCTCTGTACATTTAACAGAAAAAAACCAGTGCACATTGTTGACCTTACGGAAACTGACAAAGTTACACGGTTCCCAGGAAGCAATATTTCGCATGAATATTCGTAGGCACGGGAAAAGTGTTTCAAAGAACGAAGGAAGCACGGAGCACATTAATTTCCGGATCATGTTCCATCACTAATCTAAGTAAGATATTTATAAGTTATGTTCAATCTACGATGTTCGAAGAAAAGGATGTCTCTCAGAAGCAGATTTCGCGTCGAACACGTATGACCCCATCAATTTAACATGACGAATACATATGTTTCGCCTCCTCTGGTCGCTCCATTATAATGGGGAAAGCAAGAAACATCATGAAAAGAGGGCTAACAAAAATTAGGCGTGTACGGAGATATGCAATGACAACGTGTTTTCGTGAATGTCAAAAGAAGATCGGCTGAACCACACCGCAAAACTAACGGTTTATGCGCACATACATTTATTCGAGATTATCGATACCTTTTGAAGGGTTGTCGCTAGGCGGCTTTTGTACAAAAAAATAACGCCTATTATTCGAAAGGTATACATTCTTATCGGGTCAAATTCAATCTTTTCAGCATTGGATTTTGATTTTCAAGTAAGAGGGACGAAAACACGAGCTCAAACAAGTGGTAAAAAACCGATACATGCAAGGGTTATCCTTTGGGGCAAGTATAAACAAATCAGTTTTACAATAATATTGGTTCTTGCTATGACGTTTAGGAGATAGGACGGGTAAATGCAATGTATCGGTTATGAATCACGTCCTTATGAACTTCGACACTCGCGAGAAACACGTATTATAAGGATTGTTATCAATGTGAATCACTAATATCATAAAAAAACTGCAGGAACTGACAAGTGACGACTAAAAGCACAAATAAATACCCCAAAAAACTATTATCATAAGCGGATACAACTTTTGCTCCGACCAGAATGTTCAAAATTCAAAAAGATCGAGGAAAGCAAGCAGTTCAGACAAAACCCCGCAGTGCAAGTACTAGTTATCATGAAACAAACAAACAAACGTCTGCATCAAAAATAATTGCAAATGCAAAAGACTTGAACTGCGATCGGAGGTTTTTCTTCAAGCCAGTCAGGCAAAGGCGTGCGCGCAGGCAGCCCCAGGCGAAAACCGTCGGTGAGCTGGGAGATTACGCGCCTAAGTTGTGACCTGACTGAATGAGCCTTGTCTGGCCTACTAAATTCGAGTACGACTCCACCCTTGTCCCATCAATCAACGTACTTGACACCAGTAAAAACGTTGGAACAAGTTTATGGGGGACACCTGACCATTACGTTGACCGCCGGAGCTGTTTTTAAACTGCTTGTTTAAAGCCGGATGTGATTAATGATGGAAGAGCTGTCCACACGTGATAACGTAACAGTGGGGTCGCACTCCTGCCAGGAGGCCGATATGCCTATTAGTGAACCGATTTGTCGCCTCTGATACCCTGCCAGGAGGGCCATCGGTTTGGTTCACAACTGCTCAATATTTGGGTTATCAGTTTTCAATTGCCAGCGGCTACACTAGCTATACACATTTGAAAAGGAATTGGACCAATAACCGAACTCAAACAAAGCGAAAAAATGGAGAATGCTGAAAAGGTCTCCGAAGCTTACTCTCGCCGGAAAACACAAAAAGAATCGAAAGTTTACGGACGCCGGCCGTTTTTTCCAAACATGGACGACGCCTGGGGGCTTCAAAAATTGCTAGGTGATACATCGCCGCGAGGTGTGTGATCTAACACAAACAAAGCAAACGTTCTTGGTTGTGCCGGTCTGATAAGCGTGGCAATGAGTAGAAAAATGGAATAATCCGAGCAAAGGCAGCCTCGCAAATGCGTCATTTGGACTGAAATGAGACTTGCGTACAGAAGCAAACAAATTTTCGCAAACATAAGTCGGTATTGAAAAGTTTGTGCTTTTTTTTGGTACCTATTTCGTAACTTGGGTTGGACGACCTTATGGAACTGACATCGTGAATCAGGAAGAGGCGCGCTAATCTGGCGGTGAAACAGGGTAGACAAAGGAGTGAATTGCCGTCGACAAAGTGGTACACGCAATATGAGAAGGCTAGAGGATATGAATTTGTTTCAAAGAAGGATGTGAGGGCCAGATAGTGGAAAGGTACTCTATCCACATCAAACGTTCAGAGACCGGATTGAAGCCGATCGCGTCATACACCTGTAGCACCGCCTGGAGGAAAAAGACTTGTTGCGCAGGCTGTAGACACGCAAGGCCATAACCGGCTCGACAAAAGTGTAAATGAACCGGTTGAGCATCCACAGTTACGTGATACGTAGTCTGCCGATATCGTTAAGCCGATATCCTCATGATTATAGCTAATAATAACGACAAAATTGACTTGTATATTTCCTCGCCCCGGCGCCCCAATCCTAAAACCGCAATAAAAATGAGCATCAGATGGCCAACTCCAATTCCAGGCTGGAGTGCGCGATTTGATCCTATGGCCGGAAACGATGAGGGAAAGTATGACTATTTGCTGCGCAAACGAAAGCGTGACAGCTGTGCGGGAACATAACCATGTCTTCTAAGCTACACTGACGGTATTTGCTACGCTTCCGAAGTCCATAAAGCAAAACTTTCAAAACTTGTAGACAGGAACGGATTAGAGCTGTTTGCATCGGTACGTAATGCTTGCAAGAACAACTTTAACTCGTGGCATATTGACAGCCGCGATTTATGTAGGGAACAGCCAAACCAAAAAAAACACCGAAACAAATCATGAAAACGAAAGGTAGCAACCGCACATATTTCATTTTCTGGATCTTTTTTGTAAGAGTCTAGAGGGAAACCTCTTACAAGACGTCAATCAAAAGGTGTAATGCCAGTAATTGCGCTATGTTTCAAGGTTAGCACGGCCGATACCGAGAAAAAACATATTTTTCACAGGAACTCGTAAAAATTTCGTCGATGCGTAGATTTTTTGATTCGAGGTAGTTCTCAACTTATTGTTTATTGGCATACACGCCTCAATAAACTGAACAGGAAGCGTTTGAGCATATGTTGTTTCGATGAAGGTCATTTATTTTTCTCGATTTTATGGAACTCCCGTGAACTGACCTGTGCACTTCATTTGCATCACAGTTTTATTGGCTGTGAACCGGAAATTTGATTGACCGTAAGACAATTTTGATACGTTTCGAAGATAATGACCCTGGGACATGTCGAAAACAACTTCTTTTCAATAAAACTTTTTAACGTTGTATTTTCATCTTTCATTGAATTGTCACAAATTAAGTACATATTTTTGCTATTAAATGTGCTCTGCCCTTTTATGGAACAATTCCAAAAATTTGTACCTTGTGCGCTGCAAACAAGCTTTTGATCCTTTAGTTTAGACAGTCAAAAAGGTATTTTGTGTCGGCCATTATTGTATTTTTGTGAAATTTGATGTCTGTCTCTGCAAAAAACTAATCTTTCAAATTTATTATAAGACATGAAATGGAAACTCATTGACACTAGTACGTGGGAACTTTGCTTGAATAATCCAAATGAACTTGATGTATATTGGAATAGAAGAAGATACGACACACTAAAGTGTGAAAACTTGACGTCAGGCTTATTTATTGTACGAACTATAACCACCCTAGACGATAATCCTTTAATTAGAAGACAATTGTCGTGTAAAATTGTTGTGTTTATTAAGGAAATAGTTAATGCATCTATTTTTTGTCGCCCCCATGTCAAGTGTTATCTTCATGGGAAAACAAATACAAAAGGATACAGTATATTGAGGTCAGTTTTATACGACTTTCGGGCCACAAAACACACAAAGTTAAAAAATAAAACATAATATTGCAAACAAAATGATTCACTAGCCTTGAGAAGGAAATAGGTTTTGCAAAAGATTAGTAATTACATGCGCAAATTAACAAACGGAAGCTGATATTACAGTATGGTTAGTACATTTTTGTTGATGAAGGTTGAATTGTTATAATGCTGCCCCGCGGAAATGTTATGAACGGTCGTCCGCGTATTTTTAGACTTAAGTAGTTTAAATTAGCTCGGAAAGCGTTAGAATATTCGTTGCTAGTCAAAAACAAAACAAAGTAATTTGAACTACAAGCAAAGTTAACGAAAACACCGGTGTACATTCCGATGATCCAAAAATACTCGACTTCGAGTTGAAGGTTGCTCAGAACTAGTCGACTCATAGCGTTGACGGTCCAGCCAAAAAAGACAACGACGGTGACTGCCAAAAGTGACTTGAAGATGCGCTTTGTACTTGATGAGACACCTGCCTTCATGTGGATTGCTATCCAAACGATAAGATATGACACCATTGTAATAGCATTGTACACGATGCACATGTAAAACCAAAAGTTACCAGGAAAACCTGGCATGGCATCAACGATGGAACACGCGGATGGCCTGCAATAAGTCATCAAATTACACTGTTGGTTTGGGTAAAAGAGCAACTTACGCTTTTGCATTCTTCAAAGCATAGTCGTACACGAAGTAGAGTACCACAACGTTGTAGATTACACAAAGGCCCATCATAAATATCATGTAGAATGTGACATTCATGGTACGGTGCCTGCAACGTGGTTTTGAATCACTGTTATTTTAAAGGTTTGCAAAACCAACCGAGAGGGTAAAAGAATGCTAATAACACGGTCAATCCCAATAAGAGCTATGAGGACAATACCAAAGTTCAATCCGATCAGTGGAATAGTTTGGTAGTAAACACAGTGTAAAAGCGGAATGAAGTTTGTGCCACTGAAGAAAATAACAGCCTGTACAAATTGTGCCAAACCATGAACACTGTCTGATGCCGCAGAGATAGCCAGAAGATAATTGCACGACCCATGGAGTGATTTTGTTCTCCAGGTGGAGTAGACAATGTTTCCATTTCCCCAAAAGCCAATGATAACAGAGCTAAGAATTAAGATAATTGCCGGTGAAGCTATCCAAATGACACCAAAGTCTTTGAATTTTTCATAAAACTGAAAAATTTTTTTATAATAAGTCACATTTACAACCTTAATGACAACTTACCGGATTGCCAGTTCCATCAATATAAATATCCGAAATATTGCTGGTCATTTTCAAGAGTTAACAGTCGTCGAAATAAATTTTTGTTAATCTTGGTTTCACAAAGTCCCAAACTTGTGTTTAAATGAACCACTACTTTGTATCTGTGTGAACCGTTTTCCGTCTCCGAACATGTACTACAATTTGAATGTAATAGGGGTGGGGACAATTCAAGTCCCTTGCCATTACCTCAAATCCCTTACCGTAACCCTGTGAATTGTGGTTATTTATGGAGGGAGTGTAAAGCAACAAACTTTGACTTAATGGCATTTTACTAATGTAAAAGTGTGAAAAGTGATGCATTTTCAAAAAAATACGTGGTGACAAAACCTTTTTTATTAGATTGTTACTTATTTTATTGTGATATTTTTTTTAGTTTGGTTAAAAATTGTATGGGAAAGGTTCGTAGAGTAAACTGGTTGGACACCTGTTTTCCCATACTTCTTGGATACAAGATACTTTTATCAATGTTTTTCATTCAGGAGTGTGACGCAGCAAATGGCAAAGTCCTTTTTCGCTCAGGTTCAAGTGTTAACACAAACATCCACGTGACAGGATGTGCCTAGGTACATTGTTTTGAACTTTTACCCATGTGCTATATTTTCCTGGGAAAAGGTTTTTCTGAACTCATGATGAAAAAAAATTGATGCTCTTGACCATCATTCATGCCATGACACATCTGCTTGTAAATGTAACGAATTGCATTTGGTTCACATTAAACGGGGGAAAAGGCGTTAAATCGCCCGCCAACATTGACATGATGAAAAATTAGTCGAAAAAACTGTGGCGCACTAAAGGTGACCCCAACAAAATTGCGCACTTTATAGGAAGAACCGCCATCAGCACCATCGTGTTACATCTGTGGGAAACACCAAAAAACTGAACCGTCATCGACAGAGGATGTCCGGGAGAAACGCAAAAAAATAACAAGGAGGTCAGACGTCCGCTTATATCTTCATTTGATGCATCGACGCGTACGCGCCTTCTGCCTCTCGCGAGAGATCTCAGTTAGTGTGTCGAATCGACAGCTTGTTGATTCTGGATTTGCTTCTGGTGATTGCTGAGCACCCGATCGGTTACCCGAAATGTAGAACGATGTCGTTGACTCGGCATCGAATAGCCGTTTTAAAAGTTGCGTCTTTGAATGTCCTTTTCTGGAATGAAGACAACTGTCTTATCGTAAACGGGTGCACGGTATTTCCGATGTCGCAATTGAAACTCATGTGAGGCGTAAAGTAGGACCCCTCTTCAGATTTATATGTTACTGCCGTCGTCTTGAGTGCTCTTTTTAAAAAATCTTTCCGGGTTTCTAACGTTAAGTGAAATCTGCAATTGTATATTTTTTAATCTGTCATAAAAAGATGAGTTCTGTAACGGTTTAGTTTTAAATTGAGGTCAAAGTCGATACCGATGTTTTTACAAATCCAAATGGTAGAACCCTAATTGTGGTTTTTAGCTTGAACCTATAAGAGTTTCAAAAGTGCATGGTTGTTACCTGAGGCGTTGGTTGATCTTTTCCGGTTCGCGCAAACCTCATTTTTTACAGTTGCGATTGACGCGCATTGATGTTTTTATAATTAGCCCTTAGTATCGCAAGTGGGTACGGATCTCAGCCGAAGGTCACAACCTCAATCCGTCTTTGCCTCGAGGGAAAAAGGCAGCAGCAGGTGGCAGTCGCATGCAACGAAATCCTGGGATGCGGCCGCTGGCTCGAATTGGCGATAGTCCTTACTTGCTTTCATAAGGCGACTTTTTCTAAAGAATGAAGATTGCCCCGATGCATGCATGCATCCATTCATCCATTCCCGGAAGAAAGGAGAGTATGGAATCTCACCGCTGATTCGTGCAAAAAACTGAACTGGGTCACTCAGCCAGAAGCCCGCCAGTCTCGCCGGCGCGCTCTCCTTCAGCCCCTGGAGAGAAAAGCGTTCGACGTATCTATCACTGATGGGTTTTAATGTGAATGTGTGTCTGTATGTGCGGTATTTTCTTGGCATCTGCCGGAGGCGCGGAAAAAAGAATCAACACCATGTGAGACACCCGAGCGATCACCCAGTGCACTCCTATCTCCGATGGCAACGCCTCAGGGGTTGAAATCTCGTACTTTCCTTTACTGCATTGTTCCGATTTTGCTGTCGCTAACGCTCTATCTGAAAAACCTGTCCGGTTTGAAGCCTTAACGGTTAGACGGATAAATGGGTGTGGCCGAGCGATCCGCTGACTCACTGCAACCGTAGATACTTCATGGCGTATTCGTTCCGACTTAACTTAACCACGTATGATTCCGTGGTTACCACTCTCGCCGCTTCGTCAAAAGTGGCTAATTGAAACTTCAAGTCCGTTTTGACCAGACTTGTAACTAATTTTGTTCAATTTTAACTCGACAACTTATCCTCATTGTTGTAGAACTAATTTTGTAACCCTCTTTGTCGACGGCAACTCAAAGTCAGAAAACACAATAGTGTCGTAACTATAACCGGACCGTGTCGGTCATCTTTTGACTGAGCGACCCCTTTATTTGGCCTTACCGCAACGCTATTATCCTTACGCATGTGTTACTTTCTTGGTTTCACTCCGTCCCTCAGGCGAATCCGCCAAGCGCAATCGACCGGAGGCGGTCATCCTCCGGAACTCTCTCACGCGCGTCTTTCTTTGATGCCTCTTTTTAAGTCAATCGCCTCTCACCGCTGTTTTCTTCCACTTCGAGCTGATGTATGTCGGATTTTGCTCAAATCCTGATTGTTGTTTTTTCCGGGCATTCTCAAAATTATATTTTTATCCGTGAAATTCGTTAATTTCCAATTTTCAGTTCTCCAAAATGAGCCGAGCCGCTTTCTGGGTGACAACCCTGTTGTTGATACACGGTAGTTCGGCTTGTCTGAGTTCCCAGCCTCGACAATACTCCGCTCCTACCGCACAGTACTACTACAACCAGGATGGCACAGCCCCGCAGGTAGCGGCCCCGGCTCGTGCCGCCGCTGCTGGTACAATCAACCGGGTTCCCGCAGAACCCCTTAACTCTGGTGTTTCGTACAATTGTAGGTCGACTGATGTCATGGTAGTCGTGAAAACACGTTAATCTGAATTTTACAGCATTCCTTGGAAACAACGTGCGACTTGCTGACTTCAGCTCGAACGGGTATAACGCTGAAGGTGGTGGACCTGTCAGCTACGGTTAGTTGACATCCTTAGTTCTAATCAACATGTAAATTGTAATCATAACAATTTCAGGATCCGCTCTTCAATGCGACTTCGAAGGAGCCCCATGCTGCTGGGCCAATGTCCCGTCTCCTGAAGACCAGATCGACTGGCAGCTGGCGAGCGGAGTTCCGGAGAGCCAGAACTTCCAGGGAGTCAACGTTCAGGGTAGCTACCTTGTCGCCTACGCCGCAGGTGCTGCTCCTTCTGATGAGGCTCAATTTGTGTCATGCTCAATTGCCTGTGCCAGTTCTCCCATCCGAGTTCGCGCCAAGTGAGTTTCAGTCGTTTATAATGCAAAGCTTTTGAAATCGCATTGACCCGAGTTTGAGTCGATTATAACGGTACAATGACAGTTTCAATTTCAATCGACAAAAACGTATTTTTGCGAAAAATCAAAGATTCACACATTATTTTACATTTTTACATTCTTTAAAACTAGTTTATGTTATCTTTGTTTAAATCTACTTCCATCCAAATTTTAATCAATATCAAGAAACCAAAACATGATCAACTAATCACTGATCATTTTCAGCCACTGGCAATCCGAGAACGTTCTCCTTCAAGTGTGTCAACGTGAATCCTTCCCCAACTCTGTCAACTATAATCCTCTTCTTAACTGCCAGGAATTCCCTAGTGTGCAGGGTCTCGGATACACCGAACTTGTTCTTCCTAAAGCTTCGCTTGTCGATGTAAGAAAACGTTATCTTGAACTAACATCCGGTTAACGACCGTTTTTATAGATCGTCTTTGTCGCTAGCAACTTTGTCGGAGAAAACGGCGACTTGGCTGTTCTTGACAACATTCAGCTCGACTATGAAACCGATCCGTCTGAATGTGCCACTCCTCAAGCCCGCCCTGAAGGTTCGGCTATTGAACGCAGTGGTAGTAATGCTGCTGGTGAAGCTGTCGACGGTGGCATTAACCAAGATCTCGAAGCCCAAGCTGGTTCTGAGTTCCGTGGTAATGGATTCGCTTCTCAGGGTGTTCGTGCCAATGCTCAGGCTGCCAAGACCCATGGTGCTAGTTTGAATGAGATTGATGAGTCTGCTTCTGCTTCGGCTTCATCTTCATCTTCGTCCTCATCGTCGTCTTCGTCGTCCTCTTCTTCGTCGTCATCATCTTCGGCGTCCTCTTCTGCTTCTGCATCATCGTCCGCCTCAGGCTCTGGCGATATCACCAGCAGCTTGAACGTTCGCAAGACTGGCACTCGTGGCCCCATCGATGTCACCCCTGAAATGCAAGCTTGCAACTTCACCAAGTGCAGCTTCGAAGATGGAACTGCCTGCTCTTATTCCGATGCCTACCAGACCCAATCCATCCGTGGTCTCACTACTCGCTTCCAGATTGTCAAGGGACAGTTCATGAACCGCGTTACCGGCGTTCACGAGGGCACTGGTCAGTAAAGTTCATCCATTTACATGCCCTTATTAAAAAATTGACTTTCAGAAGGCAGTTATTACGCCGCCACTTATCTCTATCCTCGTGAAGTTGCTGGTCTTCAAGCGGAAGTTGGTTTCCTCCCTGAAGACCGTCGTCTGCGCTTCCAGTTCTACGAAGGAACCCATGGAGTGCAACTTAAGGGTTGCTGTGACACCGCTGAAAATTGCCCCTTCAGCTCAGACAAATTTGTCACTGTCTCCGATCGTACATGGAAGTACGGAAGCTATGCTTGCCCTAAGGGCACTGAGAAGGTATTTAACGCTTCGTCAAGCTAAATTGTCAATTGTAATCGAAATCGTCGTTTCAGTTCATCTTCCTCTGCGAAAACACGCGAACAAACCAGGGCGCCTGTGCAATCGATGATATCCAGGTCGTAGAAAACCGCGAATCCATTTCCGCCAATGATCTGCCAATTTGCTAAGCGGCTATCTCAACTTTTCAACTTGCTCAACCATATCTTTCGAAGCCTTTTTTGTCTTACTTTCTCACTTGAGACTGTAAAACACTGCCACTTTTGCCGGGATTCGTTTGTCTCTTCTTGCGCGTGCATCCAATGCCATACATCACTAATAGTGTCTTAGTTTTTATAATCAAAAACCGCGAAAGTATTTACGTCAATGACAAATCTCCGACATACCATGGACTTTCAAGCTGTTTGATCGCCGACCTATTTATTATTATTTATTAAAGCAAAGCCCTAACTTATTGTCACAAATTGTTGTTGTTATCTATCTCGCTTCAAAATTGGTTAATTATAATTTAAGTCAAAAAGAGCGGAAAGAAATAAACGTATGATTATTATTGCTTTGGATAGATCAAAAACCACAATATCCACAGCTAATCAGTTAAAGTCAACCGGTTATGTGCCCCCATTTCGGTGAACTAAACAAGAACATAAATATCACAGGAATGACTGGAAGGCGGCATGCTCCGTCATAGATAGCCCGGATTTGAACTATTATTCTTCGAGAAAACATTACGAATTCCATGGTATCTTTTGAAAAGAAAGTGAATCAATCAAAATGACAAAGTGCGACGTTTATAGGTCAACATATTCATGCAAGAAATAGTCATAAAGGCGTACAGGCTAGCGGGTATAATAAGCGTATACAAAGCGTTTTCAAAATGCAAAAAATGTCGGTGTTCTTTAATCACCACGTTCAACGAAGGCTTGGTTTTCAACGACTACGTCAGAGTTATGACGACCATCACGCTCGCCAGAACCGTTTTGATGGTAGCCGTTGCTGTGCTCTTTCTCGGTGCGTTCACGGGCGCTGTCGGTTCCATCGGTGTCGGAGTTGGATGAAGATGGGGTGTCTTCTTCGTCCTCCTCTTGGCAGAATGTCTGGGACTTGACCATGTTCTTGCCGAATCCGCGTACTTGGTCGACTATCGAATCCTGATGGGACAGTTTGTGTTGCTGGCGATGCATGATGGAGGCGTGATCGACGGTCGATTCATGGGGCATGAGCATCATGGGGGCACGGAAGAAGTAGAAAACGGGGTAGTGGACAAGATTGTAGCAGCTTGAAGCATAAATGTCAGCATAACGCTCGACCTGCGAGGCAAAGAAAGAAGTTCGGGCTCCACTACGGAAAAGCGACCCGAGGACACCGTATTCTTGGTCCATATTGCGTGTGACTTCCTGTAATTGGCAACAGTAGCTTTTTTAGTCCAAGTTCAGGTTGAGCTTACACGAATTGCAGTCACAATGTTAGATATCTCCGGCTTATCTCTTGTCGTTCCGTCCAAATTACGGTACAGATCAGCCATTTGGGCATCGAGCTCACTAAGCTTCTCAAACAAAGGCTTACGCTGGGTCCAGACAGTCAACTCTCGGTTGAGTTCCGGAACGACGAGGAAAGTCCGCCATCCGCGAGTCTTCTTTGATCGGAGCACATCACCAAAAATGTGGTCACCTTAAAAAATGCCGATTAGTCATGCATGTCTGGCGGATTAACAAAAGTTTCACAAAAAGCGTACCAATGTAAAGAACGTCCTTCCCACGAGCCTTAATCAGGTGTCTGAACGAATCACACGAGCCTCCAGAGTACACTGCTCCCGTACGCAATGGACCGGCATGAATACCAATTTTGAGAGCACCCGTCTCTGTATTGACCTCACGGAACACTGTTCCCTCCGCAAAGAAGCGTGGCTTCTGGGCATCAACGACGGAAATGTCGAAATGGTTCGGCCAGTCATCGCCGATAAGGTATTTCATGATTCCCTGTAATTATTCGACTTTCAAAATTGCTTTGCATTTTTAATTTTCCTCACATTTGTGTAGTAATAGTCACTGTTCGTAAGCAAGAACGTTTTACGTCCGTTTTCACGGAGCTGTCGCAACAGTGGCACAATGCGTTCATCCTTCTCGACGTATTTGCTCAGATTATCCAAAACAATCTGTTTCATGCCTCCGTTGATGTGAACATGATCGACTGCGGCTCGGACATCTTGGAAGATGGATTTGTATGACATAATTACATCTCCATTCTTGACGCCAGTCTTATCACCAGTCCTAGAAGTGCAGTGATTTGATCAGTAGCTCAAACAGTGTGTCCTTTTCGCAGACAGTAGTTTTTTAGATATGCGATAATCACTCGCACTCATCAGACAAGAACAAAAAAGCTTACTTGGTGTAGGCCGTATTCTGATCAAAGTAGTCGACCAGGCATGCAATCAGATAAGTCTCGGGCAGGTTGAACAACGTGTTCAACACATAAATCTTGTTGGAGCCAAGTTGCACGAATTTATTGGGGTAAAAGTCCTCAATTTCGTTCCTGCAAATGTCAATGTCAATCAAATAGAGCCATAAATGGATGCATTGTGATTAAACTTACTGCGATAGGAAGTTAAAACCATGAGACCCTTGCAAGATGCTACCGAAGCTGTCGACTTTGAGCAAGTTTCCGTACTCGTTGTCGAACCAGAGGCCACGGACGGGGAAGACAGGGTTGTAGGACCAGGATTCGAGTTCAGTCGGATAACCCATAAATACCAGTCGCTTTACGATGAGATCAAAGGCCATGGATTCGAACTCTGGCGATTTGTAGATAGCCAGGGTGTAATCCATGTCGAACCCGAAGAATTTGATCTTTTCGAGTCGAAGGTTTCGGTTGACGAAAACCCTAAACAACAATCAGTCAAACAAAATAAACTTTAAATTAGCCAGTTAAAGGATCAGTCAAAATACCTCTTTTCAGGGGACCGTTTGTGAGCAGCTAAATCTTCAAACATTTTCGACACCGATTGGGACTCTCCAAGCTAAAGTGAAAAAAATTGAGTAAAAGCCTTTCAATTCGACTTATAAAACAATTCGCGTAATACACCTAATGCGCAAGTAATACGGGATTACCACACCAGACAACGCGTAATCTCGCTTAATGGTCGGCCGTGATTGAAGCGCTTGGTATGACCTCCACTCTGATAAGCCATGCTCGATAGGGCTCCAACTCGATTATATGAACCCCTGTGCTTCCAGAAGTTATCACTCTATCAGGGTATCTTTGAAGTTTTACACGGACATGAAGCGCCGCAACAAGCACACCACCAATCAGGTTATAGTAGTTCTTTCCCGACAGGCGTTAGAAAAAAGACATTGAAACACAAAAAAACAAGTAAAATCAGTGCAGACGAGATAAGAAAAATTAAGCTTCGATGCTGGTGGTAAAAATCAAAGAGAAGGGCAAAGAACGATGACTGTCTATACATTTTGAAGGATTGTTCCTCAAAGTGAATTGGCGAAAAGCGGGAAGGGGCCTATATAAGCACTCCGTGGAATGATGCATCATGTCGACTTCAATCAGGCTCATAGAGGTAGTCGAACACGTTTTTTATAGGAGTAGGATCGCCGCGTGAGGTCGGAGGCACTTTTTTTTCACAGACGAGTTCATTTCAATGACATAATCTACGGTGACAAAGCCGACTATTTCCAAGTTTTATTATTATCCAGACATACTTTGTTGCCTCGCACAAAGTATGCTCATTATAAGCATGAAAAGGGATACCCACATTCTTTTTTTAAATATAACTCATTGAAACCCGAAATAAAAGTACATTCAAACCGATGTAAACCCTATATATTGGCAATCACTGCAGATGCTCTAAAATGATAACGATTGCCGTCGCAGTTTTTTTTGCTACCGTTTTTTTCTTTCGAAGTGACTGTAATGCAGACGCCTGAGTAGAAGTAGCGAGACAAATTGTATCACTTTTCATGGATCCTGTTTCTTCAGCGGTTTTTCTCTATGGTTGCCGTCGTCTTTTCGGGTGACAATTTCTGATAAATGACCATCAAACTGAAGGAACAAAAAACATGTGTTAACTTTAAAGTGATGTCGGGGTAGCACCATCAAACCAGCTGTGGGCGTTGACAAAGAGCAAAGAGTGCGAGCAGTTCCATCTCGCGGTTTGGCAAAGCTTTCTTTGCCCCCCGTTGTACGGACTGTGTTAGGTCGCCCGGGGCGAGAAAGAGAATGCGACGTAATCAGTATACCGACGGCGAAAAGACTGAACGATTGACACAGGAGGGACACCTGATCACGATGCAAAACGGCCCCCATTGATCAACACTACCTAGCACTATAGCGTGCTGCGTTTATTGATACACACGCGGGAACAGGAGAAAGATAATCAGCCTCGTTAAGATATTCCACTTACCTGACACTTGGATCACGTTTGTAGACGGATCGACGGTCATTGGCTCCAGCGTTGCTCATTGTTGAAGGTTGTCGTACTTTATGTCTGCAAAACATGGCTTAAACTTGTCGACAAAGAAACCTCAAAGAATAACTATACGCGATCTTTAAAAAAATGTTCACGAGCGAGGTACACGCCGTTGAGGAGCCACGATGCACAGCACGTGTGGACGATCAAAGATGCCAAATTTCAACAATCACAAAAGTTAATCCAGGTTAGTTTAATGATTTCAAAAAAACTAACAACAAATAAGCTACAAAAACTTAACCCGATTGCTGCAAATAACCGCGTTGATAAGAAACATAGTGGAGAAAAAAAAGTGCGAACGAATTAACACAGACAAATCGGCGATAACCAAATCAATATTTGACAGTATGATAAGGCCCGCGTCGTGCTTTAACAAGAATAAGCGAACGCATGCACTGAGGCGAGCATTTAGTCGTAGACGGCCGTTCAATTTCAGGTTACAAGCCGGCGGCGACCCGCAAAGTATCAGTTATTTTAACCATGGCCCAGGCATGGACCCCCTATTTGATTCTATTATCTTTGGCAGTTGCCCAAGTTATCGCGACGCTTCAAACCCACAGCCTTGTGGCACGGCTCGTCCTCTGTGACACGACTTTATTCGTGATTGTGATGGCGCGGCGACTGTTTACCAAAGCACAGGAGAATCTCGACTTATTCCTACGCTTAGCCGGGGTCATCGCCTTTGAAGCCCTTATTTTCGTCAACTTCACCCACGGATTGGAAGTTCTCTTTGTGGAGCACCATGACACGCACATGTCACGTAAGCAGTTGGATCTATTTGGGGCGTCAGTGTCATTTCCATAAAATGAAATTCCAGATACTTTCGTCATTGTCACACTGTTCGATGTGGCAATTAAGACGGCTTTCCTCACTTTTGGTGTCTTCCCGACATTGGGATTAACCTGGCCGCGCAGGGCTGTTTTGCACTACCTTGCGTCATTTACGGCATTAGCCTTGGCTGCACTGGATTATTTCTATAAGAACCCTTCCGGAGTCAGCTATCTGGCTCGGTTTGACCCGTATTGTTGCGGAATTATTTGTATTTTGTTGAGCTGTATCACTATTCCTATAAGTGGGTTCACAAATTATATCAAAAACTTCTAAACTCTACCATTTTCAGTGATCAAAATCATTCCCTACCTCCTCGGCGACATCCCAGTATCCTTTAATGTCAGCGAATTCACGAAAACCGTACAAGCCAAAGTAAGAAATCACAAAAAGCATGAAACTTCGCATCTAAATCGAACACTTTCAGTTCCCGAACGTTAGCTGCCGCCACATCCACGCTTTTCGGCAGTGGCCAAATGACAATTTCGAGGTTATAATGCACGTCGAAGTCAGCGTTGATCAAACAAACGCAGACTGGAGAACCCACACACAGACGTTAATTCAACAAATGCAGAGTGAACTCAAGGGAATCCTCGTAAAAGCGCACAGAATAACTATCGAGCCGATCATCACCAACTCTAATGCGTCTCGAATCGACTGGTCACCCTGCAAAGAGCGGCTTTGTGAAACGAAAAACATGACCTGTTGCGAGCCACACAAACATCTCCAGAAAAAAACTTGTGACAAAGTTGATAGTTTATAAAGGACAAAACCACAATGTGTATGTGTATTGATCACAGTGATCGACAACGATAAAAAAGACAATCACAACGACACCAAAAACGGGATTTGAAACAGAAGGAAAACGGTAAACATCGGCTCTGCACGTCGTCCGTTGGGAAGGAGGCTGGAAAAGATCAGTCTGATATAAAATTGGTTTACAACCAAGTGAAAATCGATGCTCCAAGCGCACTTCTACTACGATTTATTTGAACAAATAACAACAAACAAAACTAATCTAGTGAAATCTAGCCACCCCTCACTCGGCGAGCGATGGGGTTCATGAACTTTCCAAGCAACTGTTCGCCGAAAAGTGACTTTTGCGGTTTGAAAACGTCTTCTTCTTCGGGCGCTTCACCGGTCTCGAGCTTTTTCAGCAACTGCTGCTCAAATTGGTACTTCAACGGCTGCTTCTGTGTGTTGTCCTCGATGTCCTGCTGTTTACGGCACGCCTCATTGAGATCCAGGCCGACCCATTCAGCTTCCTCGAGCGGAATGACAAAACGGGCGTACTTCTGCTTGATGTATTCCTTGCGTTCTTCGTCATCGGTGTAGTAGTTCTGTTCGGCCAGGGAAATCAAAATCTGCTGTTTGAGACGAAGGCCAAGTTTGGAAGCAATGTCGATCTCGGGGGTGTTGAGGAGGTAATAATCCAGACCGAAAGCAGCATCGATCAGACGGAGAGCACGTTCGGTAACGAGCAATTGCATGTGTTTGTCGAGGATCTCGGAATACAGGATAGCAGTCTTGAGTTTCGGTGTCCACAGATGAGGGATCCAGTGCCGGGGCAAAACCTTCTTCTTGGTATACGGCTTCGACTCCTTGTAGCCCTTGATGACACCTTCGCCGCCCCAGAGACCTTCATCTGATTCGGGAACAGGGATGGGAAGGATAGGATAGTGCTAAAATGGGGCAATCGGTGAGATTTCAGCTGTTTCAAGTAAAAATTATATATAAAAACCAACCTCAGTTTCAACCTCAACCAATCTCGTCGGATCCCATTGAAACCTTGACGTCGGCGGACGGTAATGCACGGGGGTGATGTCGGCAAGCACGTTAGACCAATATCGTTGCTGATAATGAGTCGGTAATCTGTGCACGATCGAATCCTTGTTGTCCCAAATCTCCTTGTTACGCCGAATGCGCTCGGCCTTGTCCCACGTGACGACAGCGCGCGGCTGAAGCGCAGTCAAGCTTTTCAGATTCTTCACCAACGACATGGCATGACAGGCTATAAAGGGGTGTAAACAGATTAAAAAAGAAAACGAAAAGCGCCGCGGAATGAATTTTCTCGTCAAAGCACAGAAGCGAAAAACACGAGCAAGTCAGATAGCAGTGTAAAGGAACACAATGCCAAGCGTTCGTCGGACGATTTGCACCTTCGTCGAAAAATTGTAAATTCATTTACAAAAAAACGTGACATTAAAACGTTAACGCAAACGCTTTTTTTTCTTCATAAAACCACTGATAAGAACTCAACAAATGATAGAAACAAAAAAACATTTTCTTAATTACTATTAAAACCATAACAACCAGAATTCCGAAAAGTCTATTTAGAAAATGCAGTATGTATCATGTTTGTTGCAGTGTTGAAAAAAACAGCAGGTTTAAACGTGATTTTTTGTAATGCAGCAATCGGTAAGAAAAGCTGCTAAGGTTCGTCCTCAAACCGATGTTTTTTGTCTACCGAATAGGGCTACAAGTGTTATCCAAATCATTACTTTTTCATGTCATTGCACATCGTCTTGGCACAGCGTATCATCTTCCATCTTCCGGACGGTTGGCACGCTGGCGCCACTACGCCGACCTCGATTACAATGGTGACTTCCTCCATGAACAATAAGAAAAACACTCGCGGCAAACAGACGAAGACTTTAGGTTTGCAACCACAACAACTGACTCATCAAAGAGTGCTAACACCAATAGCCACTCGATGAAATCGCAACATCCTATTCTTCTACCACAACCCTGATGGCAACATATAGCAAGTTATTAATTTCCTTCAGCTGCCGGCGAGGCCCATAAAGCCGGTGGCGGAACCACTACGCTGCTACCAAATATGTAGGATTCGCCAATCGGTAAACCACCGAATGAGGATAATGGTTGATCTGGCTGGAGCCATAGGCACTGCAAATGCTACTCACAAGTAGACTTCACACACAAACAACACGAATGAGAGAGCCCGAGCGCTTTTCCCACCGAAAGTGCAAGCAATGGGAACAAGAATTACAAAAGGTCCAAAAATGTACTCTATTTCCGCAGCAATTATGAAGTAAAACTTAAAAAAAAGGAATTCATTGGATGGTGTTTCGGAATGACAGTTACATTAAATGTCATCAATTACGTTAAGCGGGGTCGACTTGGAAGAATAGGGCAAATATTGCTGACTTGACTGTGAAATCAAATTTGGTAAATGTTGTGGCAGTCGTATGAGCGTGACGTAGTAATCAAAGTTTTGAAAGTGACAGGGGTACGTTGAGTCGTAGAAATGAATTATACGTTGATAAGAGCTATGAAGGGTAAATGCAAAAATGTTAAAATCAATTGCTGTAAAGACCGTCTAAATTGGCATTTGGGCCGGTCGTCATCGTAGACGTTAAAATGTTCATGCAGGCAAGTAAAGAGCACAACGGTGAATAAAAAACTGTCCGGTCAACAACGAAAAGGACGACAATCGCTTATTGCCAGTCCCATTACCCAAAATAGACAGTGTCGACACCCAAGTTTTTGGGTTATACCCCAAATCAAACTTATTTGTTGTTTAAAGTGCCCATTTTACGCGAAATATCAGAACTCATTTCATTTTTACAACCATACATTTATCTTTAGATGTCGCATCAAAACGAAAACCACGATCCATCCAAAACTGCCGTCATCAAACCAAAACTGGCTACAAAGTCTTCGCAGACGAACACCAATGAGGAAACCGACGTTTTGAAGGTCGAAACGGCTATGATTACATTGGAAATGGCAAAATTGGAAGTTGGCACGGTGCGTTAGATGCAATTTTTACTTTTGTTTATGCTAGTCATTGAAATTTAGGGATATCTCGTCAAAGAGGTTCTTCGACTGGATGGACAATGCTCAATCGCCGGTGTCATCACTTCTGCCATGCGTTCTCTCGACCACTCCATCAAAGACCCCCAACAGTTTATGTGGCATCGCAACATCAAGCATTCAATGCTTCTGACCACTTTGCAGCGAGAGTTAAAGCTTTCGCTTAAAGCGTTCGTGAAGCTGATCCGCACTGTTCAGCAGAATGCGAAGTCAAAGGTCGAATTTCCGTCGCACCAGGCCGATGGCATCCCCGTTCCCTTGGATTTCAGCGAGGTTTATTTCAAAGTGATTGAAACGTTCGCAGCAATTGCCATGATGCCGCTGCGCTACAAAAACAGCCTGTTAGACTTTTTTCCATACATAACAACAACAAAAAAACTGGCTTCTTTTTTAGCATTGATGCGTCCACGCGTTTCCTTACCGTTGCCACTCAATGGCACTACCTAGTGTTGGAAGTGCAGCATGGATTTGGCTTTTGCGTGTACTTAGCGATTATCGGACACGACGGGGCCATCTGGGGGCAAACCGACGACAGCGTTTATGGATCGGTCAACGACAAGAAAGAAATGTGGAAAGCCGTTTGCGGGAATGGTATTACCATGACCGTTGGTTCCCAAGTCTTCGATGTCACGCAAAGGGATGGCAATGGTAAAGTTGCTGGTACGAATGGAAGTCAGTTGTGCAACATTTTCAAATGCAAAACTGTTTTCGTTTTGTCTATTATCAACGATGAAAAGGAGGAAGTTAATGGACAGTATTGGGAAAAACTGAACGGTCTTGGTTTTTAAGTTGATATTGTTCCTGTTAATGATTTTTAAATAAATTTCTAAGTTAAAATTTTATGACAGGGCTTTATGTATTACCATTTGCGAGTTTGCAAGTTGAACCACCGGCCGGCCCTCTCCTCGTTTGCGTAAAGACAATTTTCAGTCGTTTGTTGATCCGCCTTGAATTGAACCTTTCCTCTGCATACTTGCCTAATGCTTTACCTTTATGCACTGCTATTTCTTTCGGTTTTGATTGACTTAATGCTTTAAATTATTAATTGACAGCCACCGTGCTCCCATGGCCTTCTCCGTAACGCCTGTAAGCGAGTCGGAGCTCGGCGTCGACCAACCCTCTACCACAACCGCCGCCACCGACAACACACCCAAGGCAGCCGTCGACAACGCTCCAAAAGTAGCCGAAAAAAACAAAGCAGGTTTACGCACTCTTCGTAATAGCGTTGAACCATGCATTTTCTTGTGTCGCAACTGTCGATGAATGAAATAAGGTCTCAAATGTCAATGTATTTCATCCCTGGGCCAGTATTGTAATACCATCTGTCGATATAGATTGTGATACACATCTGGCTGAATCCTGACCGGTACCATCGCTGCCCACGACTTCTTTCATCTACTTCTCGTTGGTCCTTGTTTTCGGTGCTTCCATCTCGTCCGAACTTCGTTGCGACAAATCGGGTCTGTCTCTCAACGGTGGCTTGGTTGTCGCTGAACTCGCCTGGCCCAACAAGTGGATCCTCCTCGTCGGTTCCTTCCTGTCCACTTTCGGCGCTGCCCTCCAGTGCCTCTGCTCGGCCCCTCGTCTGTTGCAAGGTATCGCTAAGGATGACGTTATCCCGATTCTCGCGCCCTTCTCCAAGGTTACCAGCAAGAAAGAGCCCTTCAACGGCCTCATCATCACGACCATCATCGCTGAATTGGCTATCCTCATGGGTGGCATGGATAACATTGCCGCCGTCGTCGATTTCTTCTTCCTCATGTGCTACGCTTTCGTCAATCTGATCTGCGCCCTGCATTCGCTTCTTGGAGCCCCTAACTGGCGTCCGCGTTACACGTACTACCATTGGTCGCTGTCCCTGCTCGGAGCCGGCCTCTGCTTCTTCATCATGTTCAGCACCCATTGGGATTATGCTTTGATTTCGGTGTTCCTCTGCATGGCTATCTACAAATACGTTGAATGGAAGGGGTAAGTGCAACAGTTCAAGACACTTTCAAAGATAATGTGTGTTTTGTTTGTTACAGAGCCAAGAAAGAGTGGGGAGATGGCATCCGTGGTCTTGCACTCACCACTGCACAGTACAGTTTGATGAAGATCGAAGACGAAGATGTTCACCCCAAGAACTGGCGGTATGTTTGCATAAGTTGAGAGCCCTACTTCAATCGGATCTTTTATTTTAGCTCAACTTGGCATCTCAACTCAAGGCTGGTCGCGGCTTGACGATTGTCGTTTCCTTCATCCGTGGTGACCCCACTGAGGCCGATGCCCAAACCAATGCAAAGACGATCAAGAAGCGCATGAAATTCGACATGAAGCAAGTACGTCTGCGTGGTTTTGCCAAGGCTCTTCTCTACAACGAAGACCAGATTACCGGCAATCTCCACACTCTCATTCAAAGCATTGGCATCGGCGGTCTTCGCCCCAACACACTTCTTCTCAGCTGGCCTACTTGTGCTCCGGATTCGGATGAGTATGCTGATTCCGAGTACCAGACCTTTACCGAGAAGCTGCACACTGGCGTCAACAATGGCATGTGCTTGGTCGTCGCCAAGGGCATCACCGACTTCCCGACGAACGTGAAACTCACGGGCGAGATTGATGTCTACTGGATCGTACAGGATGGAGGATTGTGCTTGCTGATGGCCTTTTTGCTGAAGCAGAGCAAGGTCTGGCGCGGCTGCAAGCTCCGTATCATCGCAGTTGCCATGATGACGGACAATAATCTGAAGTTGCAAGAGCGTCTCCAGACTTACGTTTACGAATTGCGTATTGACGCCAAGATTATTGTTAGCGAACTGTCCGAACCCCAGATTTCGAAGAATGCCTTTGAACGCACCCTGTTGATGGAAGAACGCACCCGCTACATGAAGCAACTTCGCCACCTCAACAGTCTCATGGCTTCGCTCCAGCAACAGGAATCCCGCGACAGCAGCCCTGATATCGAGCTGTCCAGCACCCCCGGCACTCCCGCTACCGCTGTTGAGAACAGCGTCGACCAGGATGGTGACAACGGCAGTGAGAAGCCTGCGCGCAGTATCACCAACGACAGTAACAAGGAAAAGATGCTCCCTAATCAGCAGCCCACAAAGGAGTATTTTGAATACGATAGTTTTTTTTTAACAGAGACACCATTCATCCTGTAAAACTGTACTTATTGTTTTTAGCATTTTATCGCAATGCATGTGTGTTATTTTTACTTTTCACAGTGGAAATAAATTGTATTTGTTAGCTAAACAGTGATAAGGTATTCGACGGGGCTTTTTCAATATCTTTAGCGTTTGCTACGGGTTTGATTACGAGGGAACTAATATTTTAAAAGTTTGCAGCGAACATCGGTGCAACATCGAGACTGCCAGCCGGGCGACGGTTTGGCTTTTTTTGTGAGCCATGCAAAAGACAAATTTGTCGCCATCCCCTTTCCGATCGCATACCACAATAATGAGTTCGCGCCGTTTTGGATATCCCCTTTGTGTACATTCAGCTATTACTACAACACTTTTTTCTTTTGGTTTAGGAGAAGCCAACGAATGGACACCAATGAAGTCGCAACCATCGCAGTGGCTATGGAAAAAGCCAGACTAATGGCTTTAAAACAGCAACTCCACCGGCTGAAAGTAGCCAATGTAAGGATGTCATTTGTAAGCATTTTATTCCAGTGATTTTTGTGTCATTTGCAGGGCGAAGCCCGCATTCGACTTGGGGTCGTGGAAGCGTCCCTCACGATTAGAAAGATGCTTGAAGATTCCGAAAAGGACTTGGCCGGCGAAACACGGGCCGAAAAATGGGGATACGCATTTGATGCAAACATGTGGAATATTCAGACTTTGTGCGCTAACGTCGACCCTCCACTCACCAAAAGAGGGTTCGAACTGCATATGGTCGCAGCGTATAGCGTGGTTTCTGACCATATTCACATAGGCTTGCCAGGGAGATCTGTGGTCATCGACCGCAATGTTTTTAAGTATCCTCTCGCCGACGACGTACTGGAAGGAATCGCAGTATCTCAGGGTAGAGAGATAATTCACAGGGATGACTAATTTACGGTAAGAAATGGTCTTAAAATTGTATTACGATTTTGATTGATCTTATAGCAAGGGGGTGTGACAAAACACTAAAATCACGAGCAAAAAAGATCCCAATAACAGCATTTTGGAAAATGGTAAGAGTTTCCTTTTGTAACTTTTTGCTTACTCTCCTCTCCGCAATTGGAACTAGTCGTTCTCTCCTCGTTTGCGTAGTTGTGTTTTTTTGTGCATCGCGTGGGCCTTGGTTTGAACCTTTCCTCTGCATATTTGCCTAATGCTTCACCTTTATGTTCTGCTACTCCTTTCGGTTTTGATTGACTTAATGCTTTAAATTACTAATTGACAGCCACCGTGCTCCCATGGCCTTCTCCGTAACGCCTGTAAGCGAGTCGGAGCTCGGCGTCGACCAACCCTCTACCACAACCGCCGCCACCGACAACACACCCAAGGCAGCCGTCGACAACGCTCCAAAAGTAGCCGAAGATGCTGGTCTGCCGGCGGCATCCGGCGAGCCTTACGAGCGTGATTTTGATGTGAAGCGGTTACTTGAGCGCAATGGTTGGGTTGCTTTATTACTAATGCTTACTTTCTTTTTCTTTATTTTCAAAAAACTACTAATTGCAATGGGTTTTTATATATAATTCTTCAAATTGGCTTCTTTCAGACGATCTTTTCGCTTTCCAAGGTGGAGACGATAACCATATCAGCCCGCTTTATGATGACAATCTGGTATCCTTCAGTATCTTTAAGGGTTACACCACTCCGGGTCCCCTCGAACGCGAGGAAAGCAAGAAGAAGAAGGTAGGCACCGTCTTTGAAGACTCCAACACACTGAAGTTCCCCTTTCAGGCCAATCTCGGCGTCATGTTGGGCGTCTATCTTCCCACGATTCAACATATCCTTGGTGTTACCATGTTTATCCGTCTTTCATGGTGCGTTGGCGTCGCTGGATTGGGTCAGACTTTCCTGATGCTTTTGCTTTGCTGTCTTTGTGTAAGTTTATAAATATTAATTTTATATAAAATTTCAATAATTTACAAAATTTTGTTAATTTCAGACGTTCTTGACTTGCATCAGAGTATCAGCAGTCGCCACAAATGGAGTCGTCGAAAGTGGTGGCGCTTATTTCATGATTTCCCGCAATCTTGGTCCCGAATTTGGTAGTGCCGTCGGCATCCTCTTCTATCTCGCCAACACCGTGGCAACGGCTATGTACCTCGTCGGTGGCGTTGAAATTCTACTTTTGTACATTTTCCCATGGCTCACGATTGGTGGTATCGAAGTCCAGACCCACACAGGTGTCTTTGGCATGATGTCCCACAACTACCGTATCTATGGTACCATTTTGCTGATCCTCGAGTTCGCGATTGTCGCTATGGGTGTCAAATTCGTCCAAATGTTAGCCCCGGTTTCCCTGATTTGCGTCATTATCTCGATCCTTGCCTGTTATGCTGATGGCGTTGAAAAGACGCTGAATCCCGATGCCGGTCAGAGCATCTGCATGTACGATGACCATTTGATCCAGTCGAAATTGATCATGCCTGAAGGTGTTGGAATCTCCGAGATCTGCGATTACTGTACCAGCGCTGCTTCGTACGTTTTTTTAGTTTTTAATAGCTCACAAGTGCTCATATTATTTTGATTTGTCATTTTTAGCATGCTTATGGACGAACATTACAAGCGTGGGTGGAATGACCCATCGCTTATCAGCTGCAAGAACGGTTACCCTGGTTTTGCTTCCGATGCCCTTATCGTGAGTCATTTTTGTTTGTTTCCGATTGCAAATTATTAATTGTGAATGCTTTTTAGAGAACTTTGGAGCCTCTTTCCCTGCTGAAGGCGAATATGCCGGCCACAAGGTCGCCGATCGCACCTTCGAAATCTTCCAGGATCACACCACGACCTTCTTCCATCTCCTCGCCATCTACTTCCCTGCCGTCACCGGTATCCTTACCGGCACCAACATGAGCGGTGATTTGAAGAACCCCCAGGCCTCCATCCCGACCGGTACCATCGCTGCCCAGCTCACGACTTTCTTCATCTACTTCTCGTTGGCCCTTGTTTTCGGTGCTGCCATCTCGCCCGAACTTCTTCGCGACAAATCTGGTCTGTCATTGAACGGTGGCATGGTTGTCGCCGAGCTCGCCTGGCCCAACAAGTGGATCCTTCTCGTCGGTTCCTTCCTGTCCACCTTCGGCGCGCCCTCCAGTGTCTGCTCCGCTCCGCGTTTGTCCGCTTCACTGGCGTTAAAATATTTTTGTTTGTGTTGCAATTGAAACTCCCATATCACTCCCCCTTGTCGTTTTTAGTTAGTAATAAAATGTTTATTTTGAATAGGAGTTGATTTTTTTCTTTTTAACGCAAAGCCAAGAATATCATGTTTAATTGCGCCACCGCGTGGTCAACTTGGCATTGTCAAAACATAACCTTAAGGCGCGGTGGCGTGCCTCCTAACAGGTCATTTCTTTCTGCGGCGCAATGCAAACTTCATTAAGAAGGCATGTCAATGAGAGCGTTTTTGGAAGTTAACGTGAGCGTAAGAGATGCCAAAAGCGACATTGTTCGAATTTTCGTTGACAAAAAAATAATGTGTTGCACTTGGCTCTTGCTCTAACGGATTTTGTTTTACTTAGGAAGACGCATTTTTCGGAAAATACGGACCTTGAACATGCGGGACTTCTGGTAGTAAGACGGTAGACCGAGTGGAATCCAAAAACTGCTAAAATTTCAATTTCTGTTTATATCTAAAACTTCTTTTTTTGTTCGTCGATATCAACGCAGTGCTATTTTCAGGTTTTGATTGTTTATGTGATAAACCAGAAGACTGGATTATGAGTTAAATACATATTTTTGTCAAGAGTCTGCTTTATGCGCATTCTGACGAGTTTGAAATGTAGCTGTTACTCTCGTAACGAAAAAACGCAGTGCGCAGGAAGCAACAACTGTGTGCTCGTGATGAGTTGTCGTTTTGTGAGCACAACTACACTAAAAGTGCAGATAGCCGTCAAAATTCATTTTGAATACGGAAAGTTAGTTTAATTATTTTCTTTTTTGAAGCACCAAAACAAAGCCTCAACGAGATCACCTTTGTTTTCGGTTAATTTTTGGTTATTTAACGTTTTTGCGTTCATGAGTGTGTAAAGTTTTTTTGCATGATACCGCTGAATTTTCTTATTATTTTTTTCAGAGGAAATCATGAATAGTGATAGACAATCCTGCACTAATAAACTCGTGCTTGATGATGACGCAAATCTCAGTAGTGTTAAGGAGGAAACAATTTGTGAGACGCTAGCTACGCTTAAAACGCAAATAACTGATCTCAATGCTGAGTTATCAAAAAACGAGAAATTTGCAGTACGTAAGGTTTTTTTTATGTTTGTAACCTTCACTTTCAGTTTTCAGTGTTCGGCGTCAACAATGCTACGGAGAGATTTTTCTATTGCTGGAATTTTTAATGAAGTTTTAGAAGAATCGAAGCGCAATGATCCCGATTTAACAAAAAAGAATGTCAATGATATTTGGACATTTGTTTGTTCCACAAACATCCACCTTAAAACGCTTCAAGTGAAAAAGAATGTGTCTCCTGCTGATTTTATCGCTGCCATATACGGCATCCTGGATAGCAATGTAGCAAAAAAACATGACAAAATATATGGTATTCAATGTCTTGATATTCCAGATGATTACACTGACCTACAAAAAGACATTTTAAAAACTGTTTGCGCAACTTGTATGGTTGAAACTCATTCCAAAAATGAAGAAGGGTCTGTTTAGCATCCAATTAAGTCATAACTTCAAACAAGATTTAGAACAACAAAACCAAATGAGATTTTATTGCCTACCTTAATCAGCTGGAACCAACGGATGCTTATAGCACTCATGTGTACGGATGAAGATATTAAAAAAGCAGCGATTGTCGGTTTGGATGGGTCAATTTGGGTGTCTTCCACGGAATGTGAACTTCACGCCTCTAAGACCGAGCTCAAAATGCTCATAAACGAATTCAACAAAATTAAAGATACGTCGTCTATAAGTTTAACATATGAGGGTTGCACATTTGCTATATCCAACGCAACAGAAAACGTCATTTTATGTGTACGCGAAAATGAGTGTTTTTGTGCCATCCAAATAACATGTATAATTATCGTCGCTGTTTTTAAGAACGATTCCAAATCTGCCTTTACACGTGTGAAAAATTTTGCTAATGAGTTAGCCAAAAATGGCTACTAAACTCATTGCATGGTATTAATTTGCATCATTGGTCACGATCAACTTTTACGATTCAAAAATAGGGAAATGTTTTGATTGTGTTGATTTGCACTGTTTGCTCCTTTCATTTACGTAAGATTGATAGCATGCTAAACCTACGGCGGCAACAGCAGTTTTTACTTATTCCAATAGAAAAATTTATATTGAGCTTGGCAAAAGCGAAGTTTCACATATCTTAAACGTTAATGAAAAACCTTAATTTGCTTTAAACATTGAAACATTATGGAATAAAGAAAGTATGCATCTGTTGTTGTCATGTCCTTGAAGCACTATTGAATTGTAATTTACTCTTTTGCATGCTTTTGCTAGTCTGCTTGTTCAGTTTTAATAAAACGAAAAACCTCCTTTTCACACCATTTCTAGTTTTTACAGGCTTATAGGTATTTTACATTTGCGCACTTTGAACGCGCATTGAAGTAACCGTCTTTAGTTTTAACCTTTTTTATTACTCCTACCATTGCACGGGTGTGAGAATACGTTTTCCATAGCGAGATACTCACCCACTTGCCAACTCGACATTATAATAAACTTTATAAACAGTTTACACCGTAAAATAAGATATCACACAGTATTAAAATAGGCAAAATGGTCAAACTATATCAAGTAGTTGAATAACTCAATCCGAATCTGAGCTTGAAAACATGCTTTTTCGGGCGACAGGCTTAGTAACTACCCGTTTTTGCGTATTCGTAAGGTCAGTAGGCGGTACCCGGGGCTGATTAGGAAGTGGCGCGGTTGAGGCAGACGATGGTTTGGAAGTAGTATTCGTTTTCGAAGTAACTAAGATATCATCGTCGTCGCTGTCGTCAAACAGCTTTCGAGACGACACTTTTCGTTGTGTAGTGACGGCACTTGGTGGCTTTGGTAAAACCTCCGCTTTGCTGGCGGTCGGGAAAGTCATTTTGACCTGAAAATTTGACGTGTTTAATCTGTAAAAAGCATGGAAAGGATAAAGATGCTTACCATATTAGCTGGCAATGCCGCTGGCTTCGGAGCAGGTGCCTCACGAGATGTACCATTTTGAACAACAGTCGGTGCCGTGGTAGGAGGAGCGTGGTTGGATGTGCTGTCTTGCTCATCTTCGTCGGATGAACTGGAGAAGATGGAAACTTTGTTTCGTTGATGGACAACTTTTGGACGTACTGGGGCGTTGTAAACCTTGTTGACGACTTCACCGACAGTCGAAACAGGAGCTTGTTGCGGTGGGTTCTGTGGAGGCGGTTGAACTTGAGGAGCTGGTTGACTTTGAGCAACAGTTGGAGCTCGACTCCGAGGGACAGGTTTCGGAGCACTGGGTACCTTCTTCCGCGGTGCAGCTTGGGGTTTGGCTGCCACTGGCTCTGGTTGTGAGAGTGGTGGTGCCGCCGAAACGGGGTCTTCTGTTGATAGTGGGGTCGTTGCATCCAAGGGATTCTCAACGGGCTGGTCGACTTCGATGGTGTCAGACTTTGAATCGTCAAACAAAGAATCCTTCTCCTGGGATGGAGCCGGCTGGGGTTTCCTCGGAGTCGGACCGTTTCGGATGACTTCAGCCAAGTTCGCCGGCATACGAGAATGCACTTTGTGGCTGCTTTCTGGGGCAGCGACAGGCACTTGAGTCACGGAAGGCGCAGGAGAATGGTCCGCGGAGATGCTTGGCGACAGGGAACTCGATCGAGACGACGCTGCGACAGATTCGGGGACTTCCAAAGGCTGGGTCGGTTCAAGAGCTTGAGGTTGAACTTGTTCAACTACTACAGGAGCTGGTAAAACCGGTGAAATCGCAGCTGGAGATACAGCTATGACTGGTGGCGGTGGTGGCGCAGGTGGCGGTGGAGGTTGGACAGCCGTAGGCAAGCTCGACGGTGGAGTTGGTCGAGGTTCCAACACACGGGTCTCGACTTGGGACAGATCTTCCTGGGGAACAGTTGAAACATCGACAGTCAGCTCGCTCGGATCAATCGTAATCGTCCTCTTCCTTGGAAAATCAGGCGAGTAGAACTCATCTGAGGAAATGAGCGGAGGCAAAGGTCGAACAACGTAGGGATTCTAAAAGATGGTTAATAATACTCACTGTTTTATATATTTTATATATCTAAAAACTCACCACATCCTCATAGATCCGCATAGTTTCACCCGAATAGTCCTCCTCCGACTGAACATCGACACAAATCTGTCGGCGGTTGATCACGTCCATTCCTGTTTGAACAGCTTGGAAAATGAACTCCGGGAGTGTGGGTTTCGCATCCTCGGACGATCCTGCAGCTACATTGGATAGTTCTTCGGCGTCTGGCTCGACGACAGCCTAAAAATATATATAAAAAGTTGCGCAAAAAGCGATGAGTCACTCACCAGAGGCAACAAGTGCGTGTTTTCGTGAATCTTGACCATGCATTCCTCGTTGTTGAGTCGACAGAAGGCCTCCGATATATCCGTATCCACATCATTTGCGTGCTTTTCGAGCTGCTCGATTCTGGTGGTGATCCGTGTCGAAACAAAGGTGAGAACGTCCAACAACTGAAAAGATCAACAATTTCAAAATCAGTCATCGAAAAAGCTTGAAAACTATACTTTTTCATCTCTTTTTGCGGTATCCTCGGATTCGAGCACCTCTTTGACGAGGTCATCCATCATGTGAGCAGATTAGAAGGAGGTGCCATAAGCTCACACTAGAAATAATCACGTTATCAGCCGAAAAGGGCCTCGGGCTACACGCACTTGCTCGGTCTCTAACCACTGCGTCACTCCCACCACGAAAAGGCAACCCATTTGCTCGTTTGTTTTTGCTTGCAGAAAAAAGTTGTCTGCCTCTTTCGCGTTTCGATTTGCACGTTCGCTGCCGTCGGCGACGTGCCTGTCTGCCGTGTTTCTATCAATAAAATGTCCCTCATGCTTGGTTGGCTTTCAGGATGGCGAAGGTTATCCGCAACAAGTACGTGTTTCGTCCTCACAACCGCTGGCATCGCTACCTTCCCCGTCGCAATGATGGAGTCAAGCAGTACGATTATGAGGAGAACTTGGCGACCCCATCCACCTTCCCGGATCCTGCCCCAGGTGAGCCGCCGAAGCTCTGGCTGGCTTGGCTGTATCGCCAACCGACCATGGAGCCGCGATGGATCAAGGAGAGTGTCGAGCGACTTTTCGGGAAAGACGCGACCCCAGGACGTCTGCACATCTTCAAAAACACCTCCGGATATAACAATGAGCTGTGGCAGGTGAAACATCTGATCGAGCTGAAGCCCGTGAGTTTTCCCAATGGCGAGCCGACGGAGAACGACATCGGCCACATGGAGGTCCTTCCCGACGGCCGTTGCATCGTTGACAAGTCGATCGACCTTTCGAATGCCGCCAAGATTCAACTCCACGATCCCCTGAAGCAGTTTACCCCAAAGCAGCTCTCAAAGTCACTCAAACACCGGTACAATCAGTGCAAAGATGTTTACCAGGATAACGTTTATACTCCCAAGAATATTAGTGTTGTTGACTAGACTAGGTTTAGATTTGTTATTTTCGTTATTAAGTTTTGCATTGCATAAAATGTATGATTATATTATGTTGATTCTGGTGGAACTGAAGGTTGCGTTTGTTGCGCAGGTGGTACTTGAGGCGGGTAACGATTCTGTGGGGCTCTGTTGCCATAGGGATTGCGAAGTTTTTTCTCCAAATTTTCGACGTCTTGTTCCCTCTGAAATTGTTTTCCCTTTTTTGCAGTTCTCACGCAATTTCCGGCGGCCTACCTTTCGAACTTCGTCATTGATCTTTTTATCGAGGACGTTTTTGACTGTTGTGATACTTTCCGCGAGCTTTTTAATGGCAACCTTGCATTCGTCAATGTCACGTTGCAGCGTAGGATTAGCGCCATTCATGTCGACCATGTCATTCTTGACTGGTTTCGCTGTTAATTTGTTGTACGCGTCTTGAAGCTCCTTGATGGCCAGGTATCTGAAAGGGTTTGAGGTTTACTTTTTATATTGATGGGTTTGTGTTCGCACCTCTCCTCCTCTTCCTGGTCCATTTTTTGCGTAAGTTGCTGCTTGAGGTTGTCGACTTTGGCTGATAGTTCGTTCAACTGAAATACCCAGCGTTCCGGGGGGTTTTATTGTTCCATTCTATCGAAACTCACGTCCTGTGGAATTTGTCTTTCAACCTTGTCGCGCACTCGGTCCTGCGTTTTCTCAACATCGTCAATGACGTCGTCAAGCTTACTCAATTGAATTTTTAACTTTGTAATTTGGTCTTTGCCATTCATGTCACTTAACGCGTCTGTCATTTGACGCCGGTCTCGATTAAGACCCTGTTGAATGCGCGAGATTTTCTCCTCCAATTTTAGCAGGCCTTCCATACTCATTTTGTTTTTATCAGCCGAGATAGACTCCATCTCACGCCGCAGTGCGTCCGTGTCTAACGTCGGCACTTTTATATTTTCTTTCCCGGCCTTCGCATCCTCTACAGACTTAGTCAGCCCGGCTAAATAGTTTTGCAGTCGGTCGTCCAAGTCGTTCACTTTGGATAGAAGTCCTTTTTCGTGTAGTTTTCTGAAAGGCGGGGCTAAACATACGTTTAAATAGGGCAGTTTTACCTCGACTGAATCTCAGCGTTCAGAATTTTGTCCATTTTCTTGTTACCCAATTCGAGATGATGCTCGAGTGCTGCCAGGGCTTCGTTGACTTTGACAAACTTTTCCTTATTTTTGTTTTTATCATTTTGCTGTGTACTTTGGAGTTCCACCAGCATCGCCTCCATTTGTATCATTCTCTCTTCGAGGCGGCGTTTCGATTCACGCTCCTTTTCCAGCTGCGACTCATAGTCTTGTTTCATGGCCTGTAAACGTCAACTTTTCAGACATTTCGCATTTAATCATTGAACCCACAATTGTCGACGCGCCGTGTTTGTTAATAAGTTCCTCTCGCAGACGTGCTTCTCGTTCCATCATTGATTTACTCAAGTCGTTGGATAAGAGTGTCATTTTTTCGTTCAATCTGCGTGTCTCTTCCTGGATTTTCTCAGTGTCGCCCTTGCTAGACAGTTGTGCCATCATATTGTTTTTTTGTTGCTCTTGCTGACGGATGTACTCATTGAGCCGGCCGATTCTGCAACCATAAACATGAAATTTAGTCACGTCGTTTTTAAAAATGAACGTACGCGTCATTATTTTGAACATTTCCCCTCGTACGGTCCTGAACTTCGGCGTCCATCTGTTGTTTCATTTGCGTCAATTGATTGTGCAAGTCTCGGAGCCGCATGTCGACTTGTTGTTGCGTAGATGTTAGTTTCTAAAAATTGTGGGCCGGGGTGTGAGACCAGTCTTTTCAGTGGTTATGTTTATCATTTTTGGTCGTCACAGAGAACAAACACGCCATAACATGTCTGTTTTCTGCGATAAAGAACGCGAAGCTTTATCAATGAACAAAAAAGTCACTCACACTGGGATCCACAGTGGGACGATTTTTGACCTCGCTGGCTAGTCCGTTGATATCGTTCGTGTGACGATCGACAGTTCCTTTTATAGCCCCTACATCTTGATGTATCATGCCTTGTTTGGATTCGAGTTGAATCAGTTGTCGGCGAATGTCGTCAAGCGCTCGAGACCTGGGGGCTTATTAGTTTTGTTTTTAAATTAGTTTACTTACGAGTGTACATCGCCGCTTGCGCTAGTGAGTAATTTCTTGTTCAACGCTTCCTGGGCCGCTTCCAGCCGTTTTCGCGATGCCTAAATTTGCGTTTTTTTCAAACTTCCAACCTCCAAAGCTACCTGTTCCGAATAAGCCAGATCATTATGTTGTTTTTTTAATTGCTGAAGTTGATTTTGCAAACTGTTGATCAACGCAGTGTCTTGTTTTGGAACGACAATGGTCTGTGCTGTGCTCTGTAAGGACCAATTACTACTAGTTTTGTCGTCGTTCGTACTCTGCACACTCGCATATTGTCAGGTAGGGGTAAAAGGTTAGAGTGAGGGTAGTCATGCACATTCAATCCCAGTGGTTTTTACATTTCACTTCAAAAATTACGTGTTTTCCTCCGCACACGTTTTACCCGGTTAGATTTGGCAGTACTAGATTGTCGGCTCATGTTGGGCTCCGATGTTGTTCTCCTGGAAGGGGTTCGTGATGGCGTGGTAGAACGTACCTTTCTCGGTGGTGTTTGGGCTATTCCTTCCTTCGGCTTGCGTGGGCCTTTCCCCGACGGTCTGAAACGTTTTTATAAAACTACGTGAGAAACAAGAGGTAGACAGGTAGACTTACTGGAGTCCAAGTATAATATCCTTTGCCGTGTCACGCGTGGCACCCTTTTTCGGTGCTTTTAACGACATTCTTGCGCGGTAGCGACCGTCTGGCCCAACAAAACTAACAACTGAATTCCTTTTTTGCTGTTTGTTCGAGAACGGCATCCCGCCTGCCGTTGCCATCGGTTTCTATGTGAAAAAATTTCTGACTTACTAATCTCCATGGACAACCGTGTCGCGTTCTTTTGATCCTATTCCGCTTTGGTTTTTTGCACCAGTGGCATCTGTACTGTCGACTAATGTTTGCTTTTTAAGGGTAATTTTCGTGCAAACGAACAAGTATGGCCAACAACGACAAGACTAAGAATAAGGTTTGCCTCATTGTTATTGATGGCTGGGGACTCTCTGACGAGAAGCATGGTACGGTTTCTTAGAAGTGGTTGTTGTTCTTTTTTATCGAAGATGTGTTTCAGGCAACGCAATCGCCAATGCCAACACCCCCGTCATGGACAAGCTGTGCTCCGGCAACTGGGAGCAGATCGCCGCCCACGGCTTGCATGTCGGTCTTCCGGATGAGCTCATGGGCAACTCCGAAGTCGGCCATTTGAACATTGGCGCCGGCCGTGTCGTCTACCAAGACATTGTTCGCATCAACATGGCTGTCAAGAACTGCACCGACACCACGATCGCCCAGAACGAGGTCCTCAAGAAGCTCGCTGCCCGTGCTGTCAGTGGCAACGGCCGTTTCCATTTGGCTGGTCTTGTCAGCGATGGCGGTGTCCACTCCCACATCAACCATCTCCATGCCCTCGTCGTCGCCTTGAAGCAACTCGGAGTCCCCAAGCTTTTCGTCCACGCCTTCGGTGATGGCCGTGACACCAGCCCGACCAGTGGTGCCGGTTTCTTCGAACAGGCCCTGGGCTTCACCAACGGCCAAGGCTACGGTGAAATCGCCACCGTTGTTGGTCGTTATTACGCCATGGACCGTGATAAGCGTTGGGAGCGTATCCGTGTCGCCTATGATGCCCTCATCGGCGGTGTTGGCGAAAAGTCGACCCCGGAGAAGCTGGTTGAACTCGTCAAGCAGCGTTACGAGCAGAAGGAAACTGATGAGTTCCTGAAGCCCATCATCTTGTCGGAGGAAGGCCGTATCCGCGATGGCGATACCGTCCTCTTCTTCAACTACCGCGCCGACCGTATGCGTGAAATCACGGAATCCATCGGTATGGAGCGTTACAAGGATCTCGAAAGCAAGCTTCCCCACCCCAAGGACGTTATCGTCGGTGGCATGACCCAGTACAAGGCTGAGTTCATCTTCGATTCCCTCTTCCCGCCAGTCACCCACGTCAACGTTCTTGCCGAGTGGCTCGCTGCCCAGAAGGTTTCTCAATACCACTGCGCCGGTATGTGTTTTCTGTAGACTAGTTTTAACATCGATTAATGGTACTTTTTCAGAAACCGAGAAGTACGCCCACGTCACCTTCTTCTTCAACGGTGGCCGCGAAGTGTCGTTCGAAGGCGAAGAGCGCGTCATGGTGCCATCGCCCCGTGTCCCGACCTACGATCATCAGCCTGAGATGTCTGCCGCCGGCGTCGCTGACAAGCTCATCGAGACCATCAAGTCCGGAAAGCACCCCTTCGTTATGTGCAACTTTGCCCCTCCGGATATGGTTGGCCATACTGGTGTCTATGATGCTGCCGTCAAGGCCTGTGAAGCTACCGGTATGTTATCGTTTGAAGATTATGCCATCAAAATGATCACAATGCTTTTCAGATGTCGCCATCGGTCGCGTTTACGAAGCCGCCCAGCAACACGGCTACATTCTAATGGTTACTGCCGATCACGGTAACGCCGAAAAGATGATTGCCCCCGATGGTGGCAAGCACACCGCTCACACATGCAACAAGGTTCCATTCACGTGCTCCTCCGACAAGTTCCTCTTCAAGAAGATCGACCGTGAGCCAGCCCTACGTGATGTCGCCCCCACGGTGCTTTACATTCTCGGTCTCCCGGTCCCGAAAGAAATGGACGGTGTCCCAATCGTTGAAGAAAAGGCTTAGATCATCTCCTAGTCCCCCATTCATTCGGTATTATTGCTTCTAAACTATTCGTAGAACCAAAATTAAAGTGATAGTTACTTTTTCCATGGTTAAGCCAGTGGAATTATGATAAAAACTGAACTTGTAATGTAATTGCGACCTGTGGTCAAATTGATAGTCCTGAGTGAGTCTTTGTTTTCATAAAGCTTTATAAAGTAATAACAAGACAAAGAAACAAAACATGCAAAGAGATCAAAGCATCCGTATGGCACGAGGAAGCCCGGCGATTTTTTTATGAGAAGACGTTCATGACCGACTGAGTCATGAACGATGGCAGGCCTAAAAAAAAGCATGTTTCATTATTTGCTCAAAAACAAAAAAAAGTTAGACTTACTTGGGGTGTTGCCGAGGTGGTTTTCGAACCACTGCAGGAAGACAGTGATGTCTTCAAGATCGTGTGTTCGACCTTCTTGGACTTCGGCTCATTCTGCGTTGGGGCGCTTCGATGATGGTGTCGTCGTTGCGAAGCAGGTCCAACATTTTGACATCCTTGGGGACGACATCAGCGACGAGAAGCGACACGGTAGCTGCTTTCTTGCTCTTGGGACCGTCTGCGAGCGGGTCGACGAGCGCGACGAAGCCGAGAACGGAATTCCCGACGACATCAACGCAGGGACGGGGTCTGGTGGCGCCAACCATATTGCGACGGCTCAGAAGCGCCAAAACGACGATGACCATCGAAGCGAAGTGAAGCAGCGTCAGCGGGTAGACGAGGGCGACGAGGAGGGGGATCACCGGGTGGTACATCTCGATGGAACGCGAAAAGAGGTTTTGGGTCCTTCCACCGGCCTTTTATACCGATTTTCGTGGGATTCTGGGCTGGCCGCCTGTCTGGCTCGAAGAACTTTCAAATTTGCGTCATTTGCATAAAATAGGTTCTTTTTAGGCTTTTTGAAACAATCGCCTTTGGCTGAACAAACTTTTCCTTTTTCTTTGTTATTCTTGTCCTTTCTAACAATCAACAACCATTTCATGTAATACCCGTGCTTGAGTTTCGAATCAAGGTGTTGCTCGAAGAACGACCACCTGTAAGCAATTTATGTCAGAGCTTATGAGAACCACAACAATTGTTCGGTCTCCAAGCGTGATCGGTCGTGCCAACCGATGACCGCCACGGGAGCAGCTAAATGTGTGGCACATGTTGCGGATCTTGAACGGCTGCTGTTTGCCACTCAAGCTGCCTGAGGCAGTGAGGCTTTGGGCCAAGTTCGCAAAGGTCGGGGTCATATCGGTGGCTGGAGGATGAGTGACCGGGGGCCGATACACGGGAGCAGTGCGCCTCCCTCACTTTTGTCGATGGCTTTTCCTTGCTGGACACATGTGTTGTCCACTTGTTGTTTGTTGCTGACCGGAATGAAGATGCCTCATGTGTAGTAAGGAAGGTTTCCACGGGCCAAGGGGTTCTGGTCAAACGGACCTCTGGCCTATCGTAAAGCCAACGGCAAGGCAATCACCACAGCCGCCCCACGGCGACGGCGTTGGCGCAAGCCTCTGACCTCCCGCAATGCAGAACGCTTCAAACTTTACTGTGACGAGGACCTCTTCAAGCTGCTCAATTTGATTGCCTGTCTTTAGCCACACTCTCGACCTCAAGTCTCGCGCCTGCATATTTGCTTGGTTACTTGTCTCATCGAACTTGACTGGTATGTGCCATCGGCAATGAATCCCATTAAACAGAGGGGCGGAAATGCATTAACTTGGGGAATGAGAAGCACCATGATAAAAGCACATACAAAAGATAAAAAAAAAACATTCAGTTTTTGTGTTCTATTGTAATGCAATTGGTTGATGTCATGTTTTCAAAAGCATAATGTTGTGAGTAACACAACGGAAGACTATCTCTTCGAAGAGACGCACAAGTTGCCTTTTCCCGGTGTTGATGGCCTCCCACAAAAACGACGTTTTTCTTTCCTTACAAAACGGATAGCCATAACATTGTTAAACTAATGTTAGTAAGTTGCCCTTTCCGCGCAACATGTAAGCATGCACGCGCCATGCGGTGTCACTTCCAGGATGATCCCACCTCTCATTGTCGCCGACACACTCGACGTAACAGTGATCGCCAGACGCGCTTTTGTTCTTTGCGAGCATGGCACGCGCCATGCAACAGGCCTCTACGTGTGCTAATCCGTCTTTCAAGATTGGACGACGGCCATTTTGCGCGATTCAAACTTTGCCAATTTGCAGAGCGGCGCAACTGTTCGATAAATGCCGTCTGGCGATGATCCCAAAGCACTTAACCCTCAGTAGCATCCATTTGCACTACGGGCCAGCTCTTTTTTTAACCCCTAAGCTTCAGGATCTGTGACGGTTTTTTTACAACTAACGGTGTCCAGATGAGGCTGTTCCAAGTCGCGCAATCGCTTTGTTCACATCCAGTCGGCAGTGATGGATGGCAAGAAGAGCTGTTCGATCCGGCTGGAAGTTCACCATTATGTGAATACGTCCTATGAATGCGCGGCGCCCTCTGAGTTACATACACGTTCAAGATGTTTTTGCCACCACCGTTTTTCCGCCACCGAATTCCCTTGCCAGATGCGACACCGATATTCCTTCATTGAATTAGCAGTCGGTTGTCGCCGATGGCGGTATCAGGTATTTTCCCACACTTGTCCGAGGTTGATTTGACCATAGTTGGCTCCTTCGAGAGGCCCTGCGATGGCTTCTCGAGTTCATGACTTTTCCGCGATCGGCCAACATTGCGCAAACGGACGTCACAACTTTCCCAGCAGCACTTAGGGCATGCATCACGCTAGCGAGCGTTAAAATTTCAAGTATGAAATTTCCGAGTTCATGCGTGACTCAACCCGTGGCTTGACTTGACTGCCTGTTAATGAATCACACACAATCTATGCCTATTGTTCCTCAAAAATGCTGGATACGCTTGTGTTGTGCCAAGTCGCGGGAGTCATCCTTGGTTGTTAAATAATGCGTGTGCTCCTGAGGGGTTAATCACCCCTGAGGCGGGGGTTAGAGGGGGCGATCCCCTGACCTCTGCATTGCAGACACTGTGGCGACCAGGCGGGCCCTGGCCCTACGCTTAACATGTCAAGCAGGGGGGAAAGACAACGACTACCGTGTCGCAATCCATCCGCGCTGCTCACGGAAAAAAAAGAGTATTGTGTCTCACGCTTCATCGCGGAAGTTACTCAAGGAAAAGCTGGGCCTCGCGTGTGTGTTGCTGCCGATCTTTATCGATCTCACTCACGGGCCGGTAGCTGCCTCCACGACCATCACCACTCTGCGCACCGTGTTCTCGGAAGCTGGCAGCAAAGATTTAACCAAATCGAACCATATAGACAGCCTTTCGACATCATGCCCCCACAGATTGACATTTCATTTTTGTCGCTTTAGCTTAAAAAACGATTGTTTACTTTATCAATCTGGGACATGTAGTCGTCCGGTGGCAAATGCATGGAAAGTAGAGGGATTGTTTGCCTCACGAACAGAAGTCCCCAACTCTGTGTATGCGTGCCAAAAGTTATAGTTTATTTTCGGCGCGAGCTGGTACCGGACGACCTTGCTTGCCTGTGGCCCCTGGATTACCCCATTGTTTACGATCAGAGCTCAAGACTCAAGCTTGAAAGAAGTTGTGCTTGAACCGGAACACTCGTTTTTTAACGTTTGACTCTGGACCGAGGGCTGTACCATATTTCAAGGAATTTCAAGAGGCTATTTTTACCATCTGTTGCTGCAGTTTACGATTAAGGTGCCGCCAGTCGGTATCGGGCACTTTCGTGAAATTGTTGCCCTTTCGGATGCGCGTTAACGAGCTTCCATTGCCAGTCGCGCAGGTCCTGGGTCTAAACACCTAGGGTAACAAGTAAAAAACTCGCGGTGGCGCCCCATTGTCGTTTATGCAATGTCGTCTTGATCAATTTGGCATTCATGTTTTGTCTTTTCCGTGGGACACATTACTTGACGAGTAGGTAGTTGGTTATTAGGTCCCTTGATTGCTTGCTACAAGACCCTCCCCCTCGCGCCTTACCGTAACCCAGTGCGTGCGAAAGAAGCCAAGCACGGAGCGAGAGTCATTCTTTTCATGATAGGTTGGCTCCCTTTCTCGGCCGTCCAGTGTCCACATCTACACGCCGACAATAGCGCCAGCTTCCTTATTCACCAAACGAGAAAAGCGACCCCACTCTGCGTGAGTTGACGAAGACATCTCTCAAGTTTGCCTTCGCGCGACTCCCGTTCGAGGTCCCTCAACGGACAACAACGTCATGATGGCGGACGACGACAAATTCGCGTGCACGTCCGCGATCGTCGCACAGTAGCCAGTGTCGGTGTGCTAGCTAATGAAGCGAGTAAATAACAGCACTTGGGCGCGAAAGGTCCGCCCCGGCAAGGGCTTCGGGGCTTCAATCCGTATCCCTCTTTCTTGCAAGAGCTTTTGCGGAAGCGTTTGCCTCTGATCGAAGGGTCAAGGCGGAGTCATCAAGAATTGGCTACCGAACTCGATCCGATAGCTGCATGCGGGTCCGATAGACAGCGAAGGCAACAAGGAGCGCAACAGGGGGACAGACCAGCCGCCGATTCGGTGATGCGCGCATGGCCAGAGGTCAGCAGCAGTTGGCGTCGGTGATTCGGGGTCGTTTGGTCCGGTTCGCCACAGACTGAAGTCGGCTTGTTACATTTTCAATCCCAAGTGCCGAGAATTTAGTTGCTTTTACAAAAAAGTTTTGCCGACTTTGATGCCCTCCGCGCACGGCTTTGTCTTCCAATCCGGATCGCTCGTGTCAACGACTTGTGTCATCGCCCTTTGACTCCTCAAATTTGAATTCGCAGTGCTTGTGCCGGTCCGTATCTCATGACGTATCCAGCTTGCAACCGGCGACAAGTCTCTTTTTCGCCTCATAGACCCAATGTGCCTCAGGGCAACAATCGCCTGGCAGTGCTTTACCCGATCGTGTGTTACTGCCATGGGGCCAGCCGTAAGTGTCGCGCCGACTAGCTCTAACTTTGATGCTTGACCTTTTTTCCAGACAATGGATGCATGTATAACGATAATAGTTTTTTTAACGATAAACGCGTGTGACCTGTTGTAATGTTACTTTATTGGGTCATCAAAGGTTGATTTGTTTCCGCGCAGTTCTTTTTTGGTCAGTCATTATCAGCGGCTAGCTTTAAAGAGCAAAAAGGGGCTACCGTGCAACCGGAAGTATGTAAACATCTTTCATGTGTCTGAACGGCGATAAAAGTGCACATTTATAAGCGCAACCTTTATGTTAATCATGATTCGATGATTTGGTACATGGCATTTCGTTCTCGTCCCAGACTAGAGGGCACCATGTCGAACTTAACACTTGCGAGTTCACACGGACGAACGTGGACCAAGCTTTCGAAAAGTAAGCTTGATCACGGGCAGAAGTCTAACCTCTAACCTGTCCTGCAAGTTTTTTTCGCCTAACCTACCCCCTTGGCCCTCATTGATTACTCCCACCAACACGCTGGATCCATGAAGTTGTCCTCATTGTGAACAAACTTAGTGCGTCCGATTTCAATTTGTATTTGAGGTTTCTTTCGATTTCTTTGCCAAAGCTGTACCGAAACGTGTTGCTTTATACCGAGCGTGTGTTGCGCGATTTCCGTCACTCTCGCAGGGGAGACGGTTTCTCCGGCCATGACTTTGCAAACACCTTCTCAATGGCGACCCTTACTGTTGTAGATCTCGCGCTGACACGCCCCCGAAGAGCTGCCCCTCGTGCCATCACTATCGCGCCACAGTAAACGACCAGTCGTGCCTCCTCAGACCGGAAAGCTTCATCCTTCGCCATGGCACGCGACGATTGCTGTTACCTGTGCAATGAATGTCCTAACAGCTTCCCGACATTGGATGAGCTTGAACATCACATGGCAGAAGATCACTCCAAGCCTGCAACATTCTCTGATGCTTCCAGTCCGGCATTTGACGATTCAACCATCGACACGGATGTGAAAATGGAATTGGTGAGTTCTTCGGTTTCGGCCCTTTTGATGTTGAGTTTTACCTAATGGGGCTCCGAATTCGAATCCATTCATTCGGCAGGAGGAGGATGAGGAACAGCAGTTAGTGCTTTCTTTTTTGATCAAAAGTTTACGGAGACCCTTTGCGTGGACTCCATTTAATTCCACGCAATTCCGTACCCCTCGAGAACTGACGCTTTACGGGAGCAAACATTTTACTGTCAAGAATGAGACTCCAGCCCCGAGGCGTGTGGACAGCGTCCACGCAAAGAAGTCCTTTGATCTTCTGTGGTCGCGCAGTGCGTGAGGCGATGCAAAAGTTCCGCAATTGCTGACAGTCCGCGACGTCGTCGTCATCGGACACAACCAAGATTGTTTCCCTGTTTCTCGGCTACTGTTGTCGTGAGCATAGTGGTTCCTAATAGCGTATGGTCACTCCATTGGCCTGAGGAGCCTTCGCTTATGTTAGTCTGTTTGGAGGATTGCCAGGAGGCGGGTACCGGGTTATGCGAGATCCCCATTCTCGATCCGTGAACCTCTTTCTTGCTAGGCTGTTCGCCCTTAGGCGATGGATGGTTTGCCCTTGCAATCGCCACGCCCGAACCTCATCCTCCCTCAGTGCTGCCAAACTTTGAATATCCGGCCGAGTCCGCGTTCCCATCACCGCCTGTCACCGACAACCATGCCCGCTGGCCAGCTGGGTGGTCATTGACGCCCGCTGCCATCTGATCAGGACTGTGCCTTGCAAGGTTCTGCAATGCCACGCTTTAATCTATCACTTGCGGGATTTTTTTCGTGACACATAGGGGGTGTTGTTTTCTTAGGACTTCCTCGAAGAATGCCATTCATTATCAACCCTTTTTTACAGGACATGAATGATATCACCAAGCCAGTTCCCGGCCATTCTCCCACCAGTTCCGACTCCTCGCACATGAGCGATGTTGATGTTACCTCCGCTAATCCAGGTGTGCCGCCGGCACTTTTCACGGGTGCGCGTATCGTTGGTCATTCTTGTCGAATCTGTGGTCGCGCGTTTTCTGATCGAGGCCAATTGAACGTGCATTACACACATACTCACCGTGACAAGCCACAGTATGAATGTGAATTCTGCCAACGCGTGTTTTGCATCAAACGTGAATTGAGCACCCATCTGCGAATCCACAGCGGTGAACAGCCCCACAAGTGTGATCAATGTGGAAAGGAGTTCGGCACACGTCAACTTCTAAAGAAACACAATATGTGGCATACAGGCGAACGGTCGCACGTCTGCAAGATCTGCAACAAGTCTTTCTTCCAGGTACGGTGTTACATCTTAAGTCGGTCGTCGGATTAGCTAATCTGAGCGGTCTCTTTGTTTTAGAAGGGCCATCTTACTCAACATCTGATGATACACAACGGCGAACGCAGATTCAAATGCCAACAATGTGACAAAACATTTGTGTTTAAGTTTGATTTGAACCGCCATCTGAAGATTCATCTTGAACGGGGTCACACGTGCAACAAGTGTGGCAAATCCTTCCTCAAGAAGGTTTCGCTCGATGAGCACTCCCCCAAGTGCAAGCGTTCGATCGGGTAAGTAGACCAGGCTCAGTGGCAACGCTGCCCTTCCGAAAGCTTTAAGTCAAACATAACCGCATTTTTGTAGCACTCCTCAATCGGCATCAACTCGTACAAGCACACCCCTCAGCGACGTCTCACGGCAAGTGTCACCCGCAACGACGCCAATCTCACGTCGTATGTCCAGCACGTCGATCCAAATCCCGGCCTTGCAGCAACCGCAAGCGATTCAGTTCACGGGACACATCAACGGTGACAGTAGCCCGAATGAAGGCGCTGTGGCACCTTCCGGAGCCATGTTCAACAATCCGTTCTTGCTATCACAGCTCGCCACGAAGGACGATTCTGTAGCGAAGAATTTCTTGCAATACCAACAGGAACACCAGCACCGAATCATGATGATGAATGCCGCACAGAAGATTCTTTCCATGAATCAGGCAATTAACAACCAAAACAGTGGCAACTACAATTGTGCTTTGTGCAATAAGACATACCCTAATGCAGCTGCTTACACTGTTCACTGGAGTCTGACGCACATGAGAATGCCAGATGTTAGCACTTCACCAACAAGTGACGATGAAACTGAGCTTAAGCTGAATTTGACCAAGCAAGACGACCTTCACGTGCATTCCGACTCGGCAACGAGCTCTAGTTGCGCTTCTAGGTAAGAGTTTTGTCGCAGTTTACATGAATGATATTGAATGTTGTCAGTTTTAGCCCACAAAAAGTATCCCCAATCAGCCAAACCGATCTTGACAGCAAGTATTGTGACCAGTGCGACCTCTACCGTGGCAAAAACATGGAACTGGAGAAGGAACTGCTCGAAAAAACCGATGAGCTGGCAAGACTACGAGATACTTTCAACCGTTTTACCTCAGGAACGCTGCAATTTCTAAATGGACAGCAACAACAGCAGACTTTAACCGCCATACCGGCATTAACGACCTCATTTGATATTGAAAAAATGTGGAAGCCGCAATTCGAGTAACTATGTTTTAAGAATTTTAACCACTTAACACAAAATCTCGATACGTCTCGAGTAACGTAACCCCATCCATTTTTTGCGTCTTCACGCCTCATTGTTTTGAAAATTTTGTTATGTTTATATTATTAGGTAACCTCTTTTTTATTAACCTGCTGTATTGTATGACTTTGCTACTCGGACTTCGCTTGCCTCACCCTCCACTGACCGCTACCAACGACGCTACGCATAGGGAAACGGTAGTTTCGAACTTTTTTGTTTGCTCATACCAAAAGGCAGAAAAGCCTCGCGGGGCTGACCATCCATCGTTTGTCGTCTTGGCAATATCGCAAAACGGGAAGCCTTGACGCATCGGTCACGCACTTCGGGAATTGTTTGAGCTCCGCGCACCACGAAGGGGAGCACCTTGTGATGCTTCTTGTTGTGCACTTCCAGCTGGGGGCGAGGAATTCATTTCAATTAGGGTCTTCGCAACAAGGTGTCGTAGCTGGCGCCATTGTTGTTGACGCCATTGACCTCATCATAGCAAACAACACTGTGGTAGCAAGCGAACATACTGTCATGACGGAAACGAACTTATGTACAACACAGCGGGATACTGTTTGGTTTGACACCAACGGGGTGCCATGTTGCGATGAGTCAAGCGGAATCTGGGTATGCAATAACTGTGAGCAGCTTCTTAATCCTATATATGATTATCATGGTGCTAATAAGATTAATAATATTAAAAGTAATGAAATTACATTATATGTAATCCGATATTATCTGCTCATATCTCGCAATCTGCTATCAATAGTGCCTTTGTACTCCTCTTAACAGATCTTCACCAATTATTATGTGTTATTTGTTTAATATTTATTGTTGCATTATGGATCAGTGTCAGATCCACATCATAGCTTTACCTGATCCTCGGAATTCGAGGTATTACCTGATACTGACTCCTCAAATATCTTGTATTCTGTCGTTTATGGAAATGATTTCATTCCAGTAGTCACTTCTCTCATTAAAGGCCTCATACTCATATGTTCCCCTCCTCGCTGAATGTTGACTACAATCGGCGATATGGTGCCGATCTCTGGTCATGTGTTAATAATTCTTTAATATTTAAGTTGTTTCACAAATTTATTTTTGTTTAATTTATTTTCGTGCAATGCTGCGTTTTGCCTGCTTTGTTGCCTTTTTGTAACTTGTTATCTGGTTTAAGGAAGTCGTCGCACTTTTTATTTGAAATAAACAATAATGGGATTTATCGAGTTCGGATAGTACACTTGCATGAGATTGGCTAATACCAGGAAGAATGGCCATGTAATTTATACGGGCTTGTAAAAGACTTTCAGAGTTATTTGTCAAGTAGCAGCCGCACTTGGATCAAATGTTAGCCGCTTTTTGGATGGCACTTTTTAATGGTAGACAGGGTCAGCTGCGCATCGGCTAGCTTTCGTGCCGACACACACGAATCACTCAAAGCTTGTCGTCGACTAAAAAATGACAATGAACGGCGCGCGACTGAGTTAAGTTGAGTACCGAAACTTGATACCCCGGTCTTTGTCCAGTTTGCCCTGCCGGCAATAATGCGGAAATGGTAGCTTTGTAAGCAAATCTCGAAGATTCATGTCTTCAACCTGCCTTAACTTCATGGTTTTAGGGGAAGTTGTTGTTCCGCAGAAGTTGAAAGACGTCAAGGAAAAGAAAAGCAAACAACGTGTTCATAACTACATCTGACGGTCACCTCAAGTCAGTTTCGTTGTGCGCCAATTCGGTCTCCGTTGTCACTTGTCAAAAGACCTCCGTGGTGCCTCACCCATACAATAATTTGTTTACCATTGAACTACTATGAAAATGGACAAATACACGCGAGTCTTGACTCCTTCGCGTGCAATTTGACGTCGACCGTTTCCTCCTTCGAAATTAGTCCGTATTGTACTCAAGCAATTGACCACTTTGCAGGTTGATGTTATTTGACTGACCCGTCAAACACGATACCCCGAGGCAATGGACGGGAAGTGCTTCTGCTTGATCGAGACTGACAGCCACAAACGGTTCGCCGATCAGGAAAGGTCAAACTTCCTTCCGGTGTACAATGCGATCCGCCGCAGTATTTGGCAAGGATAAAGACGCCGTTTTCGGCATTTGGAACATGATTTAGTTCGCTATTGAGCAAATACAAGAACAATGCCAATGGTAGTTCTTTTGTCGGTAGGTAAATGCGGCAGGACGTCATGATCGAGATAAGTAACTCTTGACATTCCATCGGAAAAGGGGACCGGGCTCTTGAGTTCATCAGAAGCACGTCGCTGACGGATGGTGTCAATTTCAAAGGATGCGGTATCAAGGGTGGCGAAAGCCAATACGGTTTTGGTTGCGCGGTCCGATAAAAGTAGCAGCGCATCTTGGTATCCCATGCAGAGTTCAATCAAAATAAGAGGTAAATAAAAAAAGGGTTTCGCATTCACGAACTGTGTTAGGACGGATTGCTGGGATAGATGAACAATACAGCTCAATCACACAACAAACATTGAGGGCAGTAGCAAATAGGGGATTGGCAAGTCTACGCATGAGGTACGAACGCGCGCAAGATTAGCCGAGTCACGGAAGTCAAGTGTCGCAAACAATTCAAACTTGATCTTTTATGTAAACGCGATAGCGTTGGACATAGCCACAGATAAAGTCATAGTAACATGAAACAGTAACTTAATATAAATTAGAATAATACTGGGGGAAATACAATGCGTAGACTAGTTACGACTAGCATGTAAAAAAGTAAAAACAGATGGCAAAAACGCAAACTCGTACGTTACACCATAATTGCATACAATTGCAATTGGCAGACACGGAATTCAAATAAATGTTAGATAATTAAACTAACACAAAAGTGTGTCTATAAGAATGTAGAGAAAGAACAATGATAATGAAAAACTGAACATCTATCAGATAGACGGATATGAACACAGATAAGTTTCGTGAACGATACGATTACTAAACTTTCAAACTGCTTTAAAATACTGTGGAAACTATGAACAGAAGAAAGCTATACAAAACTGAAACACCACTAAGACATTATAACTGGTATAATTACAGAAATACTTGCACAATAAGTAAGTAGCCGGAAGAAAACATCACTGAAATCAGTTAAAAAACTCAAGCATCTTTCTGGCGTTATAACGGACACGGCGATCATAGATAAGCATTGGGGCAAAGATAGGCACTGCGGCTGCTATGGTAGTGTCGTCAATTTTGTTTTCCTTTAAGTGAATGGCAAGGTTTTCCTCAGGAGTCGATCCTTTGGCAGTACTGGGTTGAACATCGTAATAGTATCCAGGTGAGGTAAATATGTCTTTGTCATAGTTTCCAAGAAGATTCACAATGCCTTGAAGAAGGTTTTCGTTGTCGTCTTCCTTGTATGGGATTACACCTTCTCCAGTGAGTACTTCAATAGATGTCATGGCAAGACTCCAAATATCGGCTGAATCCGTTAACGGCAGTCGAAAGACGTTTTCCGGTGTTCGGTACTCGTATGTTGCTACATTGTGTGTGCATTCACCCTAAGATGTAAAAAGTTTAAAGATATTAAATGATGTTTCGTCAAAACTCACATATTCCTGGGCGTTACCGACATCACACAGTTTAAAAAGTGTACTTTCGTGCAACAAAAGTCGAACAAAGTTTTGACCATCGTCAACATCAACTGTGCCACCTTCTGGAGCAGGACACTGACCGACAATTCGTTTATAGTAATTCTTTGAACCACTGGCGATATCCATCATACTGGAGCACGCAGCGTTCATTCCAGGCCCTTTGTACCCCGCTCGGACCACATTGAGGGTTTCAAGGAAGAAGCTACGCTTCGAACATTTTACAAGAATGTTCTCCGGTTTAATATCACCATGCAAAATATTTAAATCAACGTTCAGAAGCCTAAGGGCCTTCAACATGTGAAGTAGAAGTTTCTTAACCACAGGCCATGCAAAAGACCACTGTCGGTTCATAGCAGTCCGCAATGTGCAACCTAATGGCTCAAAGACAATACATGTGTGAATACGTTTAAGCTGGAAGTGAGCTAAATACTTAACAAAATGCTGTGACTCCTCAGAATCCATTTCAGCAATATCTTTGAGAATCTGCAATCAATTAGTTTTGTCGAGCTCATGTGTTTGAATTAGTGCTAACCTTCAGTTCCTGCTCGTCTTGCTCATGGTTTCGCAAAATCTTCAGAACGACAAAGTCCTTTGCTTTTTTGTCGTAGCAGAGCCATGTCACCGAAGAAACACCAAATCCCGCTTTTCGAATAACGAAATACTGACTTAAATTTTTTTTTGTTAATAACAGACATCATAGACGTTTGAATCTTACCGTCTGATAATCTGACCCATTGTAACCCGCATCTGGTTTCGCCTTCCGCTGTAATGACGTGGTTTTTCTTCATATTCGGCTAAATCGGCGTAAAGATGTGTCATATCAAAGACACCCGGCTTGATGAAGGCATATTTTTTAAGGAAATCACTGAAATGAAAGCCAACGTTTCATTATTGTGAAGTCAGTGATCGAAAGTTCAACGCCGTATGTGCATTCGCACACATGCATCTTTCCGCACTGTTTTCCTATCTGTTAAACGAAATCGCAAAAGCTTGCGCCCGTGCGAATGAACGACACACATTCGCAAATTTCAGTGACAGCATTGTGACGATTGTCGAGCAAACTACAAAAGCTGTATGCAGCGCAGTTGGATTTAGTCAACGTGTTGCAGTTTTTAGTTAAATATATATAAAAAAGCATCGCCAGAGTCAAAATTTTAGGCTCAACAGTTTTTACAACGACCATATTGATTAACAAGTAATAATAAAAGTGAGTTAAAACATGTTTTATATATAAATTAGCAAGTCAAGAGAGCAAGGTGTGCGTTTTGAGAAAACGGATTCAGTTCTATGTTTCTTATGTTTTTATATATAATTTCGCTTTAGAAAGCTTCCAAAATGTCATCACAACACATATTGAAAGGTATTAATATATTAAAAACGTGTGTAAGCCATGTTGAGAAAAAATTCGAAGGTGCGCAGCCATGGAAACCCCGTATTAACCACGTCAAGAGAGCTGTTAATTCAATCCACGCTTACAGAAGCTTTGCGTATCATTATCATACAACACAAAAGACTCACCTTTCCTTCTTTGCTGTCATGATGGCGTTCTACACAATGTCGATTGTCACAAGCTAGTGTTAACGTCGAATGCGACGCAGCCAGTTGGATAGGACAAGGACTGGACTGCCAGCGGATGCTCAGGCAACCACGAATGCGCAATGTAAAGGTATGCTAATGGGTCTTAACAGTGCTTTTGCCGCTTTGTAATGGGTTCCCTAGGGACGCACCACACCAAGCCGGCTCCAATGGTAAATGCTGCCGAGCTAAAACCACAACAAAATTGGTTTGTAACGCTTCTTTATGAAAGACAGAGGTGCAACAAGCCGACAAACAGTGGGTTGGCGATCGATCGGCCATGTTTTTGTTAGATTCTGGCTTTGTGAATCATATTAAAAATTTTTTTATCAAGGTAAAGGATTGTGATTTAATAAAAATGCAAAATAGTTTCCAGAAAGTCAAAAAAATTATTGACTGCACAAGAGATAATTTAAAATAAAACCAGTATAATATCATTTTTATTTTAAGTAAGTTACAATTATTACAATTACACAAACGTTTTGTACGAATATCCAAAAACTACTGTGTTTTTTTTCTATACACAACTTGTACAGTTTTCTATAAACGGGCAACAATCTGTTCCAAAGAAGGAAGAATGCGTGGATAGATAAACTCGACGTTATCTACAGTAAGATTGATCGGATCCTGAAAAAACACAAACATTTATTTGAATTAAGTTGCTATTTTCCTTACTTCTTGACCGTTTCTAATGTTAGTAAGCTTTTTAATGACGATATCAGTCATGTCTGGACGAGCATCCCGGTCGTATGTACAGCACAGGTCGGCAACTTGATTCATTTCCGCTGAACAGTACTCCAATGGCAACAGCTTAGCACGTTTTTCACGGATTCTTGAAAGAAAAGCTTCTTGTGTTGGATATTGTGCAAATGGTGTCCCTCCAAGTGCCATAATCTCCCAAATAAGTACCCCCAATGACCAAACATTTGATTGGCCACAAGTCGGATCAGCACATTCACGAACGTGGTATTCTGGTGCTTGCCATCGTTGTTTTGTTGGTCTCTGAAATATTATTTTTCAACCATTCTATTGCAAATGCTATTTCGATGCTCCCCACCGCTTCGAATTGTTTTTGATGAAGTAGTCTGTGATTCGCAAGCGCAAAGCCACTGATCTTAACGGAGCGTCCAACTACAAGTACATTGCAGGCGGCAAGCATGGGATGAGTAATTCCTTGCTTGATGAGGTGTCCACAACCTTCTGCACAACCCAGCATTATGTCTATTAAGTGAACGCTGCTTAAAGTTGAAACAACTTGTTTTTGCACTCGAGCATCAAATCGAACCGCGCGACTTTCGCGGAGTACAGCGAGCAAGTCTGGATGGAACATGTCGTCCAAAACAACAAGCAACTTATCTGAAAGTTGTTCACTTGCATTTTTATCATAGCTTACATTTGTGAAAACAAACCTGGCTGTTGTTGAACGGCAAGCAAGCTAATCACATTTGGATGCGATCCAGCTTGGACGGAATTGTGAAGGCTTTTGATTATGCTTTTGCGTTCTTCGAGATTAAAAAGCTCGATTTCTACAATGACTTTTTTAATCAATACATTTAAAACGAATAGTTTTACTTTTGATTGAAAGCACAGACACATTAACGCTTGTAGGTTGATCAGCTTCGATCATTAGCCCCCTGTTGATGTTTCCGAAGGTCCCATTTCCAACCAATCCGTCAATGCGCAAACGATAAGGCCACAAGCATGGTGCTCTTTGTACAATTTGTCTGGAAATATTGATTTATCACCGATTTGATACACAACCAATTACGGAACAACAAAATCATGAATACATGTGGAAAATTGGGACATTTTTAAAAGTATTACTTGTACGTTTGAATTTCAGGTGAGCTATCAGAATCCGGTTCATTGTGATACTGAATTGGGTTGTCGTGGTGATTAGATTCCGCGGCTTCAGCAATGCCTTGCAATTCTTTGATAGTCGCGTCTAGGATGTTTTCATCAATGATGTGCTGGTTAGCTGTGCTGCCTTCGGTTATTCCGTACTTTACTGCTTTTGTCAGAGGTTCCTAAAGATACAAATTTTGGCTAGTTGATATTGTTTTAAGAGTGTAATTGTGCAGCATTTCAGTGCAAGTAGTAGGATTTGCGTTTTTATTGACATGTTTAATCACTGCAAAACGTTGTATCTTTATTTCAAATCAAGTGAATGTTCCGATATAGTTTGAACGACACTGACTTGCATAGTTTAGGAAAATGTTAACTGTAGTGTAAATCAACTGGGTTTAGTGAGTTTGTTTATAACGTGCTGTTCTCATTGCATGCATGGTATGTATACAAAGAAATGTTACATGCAAATTGAGACGTTACCACTCGAAAGAGTGAAACCCGGAGTATACAGATTGCATTCACAGAATAATAGTAAAGTGCTTGATAATAGGAAATAGTTCAAGAGAAGAGAGAATATCAGCAAATTGTTACAAGGCTTGACGGAGTGAAAAAAACAAGTTCACCGGTTCACTCAAGTTATTATGACATATGGCGACTGCCGATCACATTTCATAGAAGAGAGAAGGTATTCTGTGGTAAAAAGTGCGCAAATTGAGGTGTGAACAGCAATGTAGGGGCTTGTGTATGCGTGCAGATGGCGGTTACTGTGTGAGTTTTTCGGTCTCCGGAGGACCCACCATTTCTTGGCCGTTACCGGTGACGTGGTATTCGTAGCCATTGGAGGTCTTAGTGACAACCTTCTGCTGATCGGAGTAGCAGCAACCACGGTAGTAGTAGCAACAGGCAGCAATACACAGGAGAATTGAGAAAACTCCAGCAAGAACGAAGCAAACACGGGTAAGATCCCATTCGCCGCCGAGGTGTTTGGTGAAGAAGTCGCCAGTCTGAAGAAGGTTTTGTTTAAAGTTGTTTTAAATGCTTTTTTAATTACCTCATTAGCGTTGATGTTGTCATCGGCAAGAAGGATATCATCAATAGTCTCGGTTGATCCTTCGCCTGTTGTTGTTTCTTCAACTAAAATTCCTCAATGAAATTTGTAATTTCGAAAAGCTGTATGATTCACGTACCCGACGTCTCAGTGCTCGTAACTTCCTCAGATTCTTCAGATTCCGTAGATGAGTAGGTGGTAGTCGTTTCAACATCATCAGCCTCAGTGGTTGATGCGTCTTCATCCACGTCATCACTGTCATCATCCTCCGAAGCGTCATCGACGGGAGTGTTTCCATCATCGATCGGATCTTCTTCATCTTCCTCATCAAGAATGTCATCATCATCATCTTCCTCACTCTCATCAAACTCTTCACTGTTGACCATTTCAACTGTAGGCTTTTGCTTCGGTTTTTCGGTAGTAGCGGGGGTAGTAGTCTTGGCAGTGGTAGTTGTGGTAGGACCCTTAGTAGACGTCGCGACTGCAGCATCTTCTGCGTCTTCGTCGATATCATCTTCAGCATCCTCATCGGAAATATCTGAAACATGACACGCAATGTGTTAATTAAACACAAAACCAAATGTTAAAAAAAAGCAAACCTGATTCATCCATAGCTTCTTCCACATTGTAAATCAAGCTTTCCGACGAGACAGATGTGGAAACATCTTCAATACGGTATGCGTCACGACGGAGATTCAGCTGTCGAGGACGGGCAGCGGTAACATTGTAGTAGAATCGAACAATGTTTACACCTTGGAATGCATCATGGTTGAATTGAATGGGTTGATATTCCGGCTCATCTTCCTCACTGATGTCCTCAGCAGCCTGTGCGAAGAACTGCAGTGAAATTAACAATTAGACAAAGTTTAACGACCAAAGATAAAGCAAAAAAGCGATAGAAAAAAGCTGGCCATAGATCATATTTAGTTAAACTCACGTCAGTCGGGTCATACTCAGGAATGGGTTCGGTGTTTTCGGGAGCAGAGTCATCTGACATGTCGATTTGCATTGAGTGGGTTTCAAGACTGGAGGAATTACCACTTCCCTGCAAAAACACTTTAAACTTGTTTTCACGTTTCAACTTTGTATGCTTACAGGTGCCTCAAACTCAATGTAAAGGAACAAGTCAGTCAAGTTGAATTCCTTCCAGTACGGTCGTTCCCAGAAGGCTTCCAGCATAAGCAAAGTGCCGTTCTCATTTGGTGTTGCTTCCGGTTGTGGCGGTGTGCGCAAAGCTGAAAGTAGACCGGTTTGGATTACAACTTTCCCAAAACGCGAGGTCATGCAAACTTACTCGAGAGGTAGCAGACATGGATAGCTTCTGTGTCTGACGACTTGACGTTTTGAGCTGCCCAACGGATAACACAGCCCTCTGGGACAAAGTTGGCACATGAACATCCGGCAGTGTAGGGGCTTCGACGGAGCCTGGGATGCTTGTTCAACGGAGTTCCACAAACACTAAAAAAACAGTTTGAAACGAGCTGATTCATCATGCAAGAATCTACCTGTATCCGTTTTCAGTACACTGTGAGCAAACTGTGCATTGAGTCTCTCTTTTGTCATCGTCAACTAGCGGATGAGCGATCTTTGCGAAGGCACCCTTGGGGCAGATGAGATCTGTGCATTCACGTGTGCCGGGATCTTGTTGGATCGTAAAGCTAAAGAAAGCATAACTATTTTCAAGAGATCATTTTGTCAGCTAGCTTAGCGTATTTTTAGCTAAGTGAAGGCTTTATTTGCTTTACTAGGGTTAGTTAGATTTGCAGGAAGGGGTTAAGAGTCAGAAGGCCTGATTCTAGTATCTAACTCACCATTGGACTGCCACAAGCAGCGTTGTCAGGACGACGCACTGTGCAAACATCCTGTACGTTCCTGTCCTGTGCTCAGGAAGGTACAGAAAGACGGTTACAAAGTTTTATCAACAGCAAATTTTACGTCAAAGTAAACCGGTGAGCCGATGGAGGGGAAAATACGGCTTTGTCGCTGCTTTCTAGAATCAGCGATTAGACACTGAATGTAGAAAACGGCGGTTGCCGATTAATATACCTAGAAGAGAGATTGTATTACTATTACAGATGTTAAGTTAAAAAAAACGTAATTAGCACGCTCTATGAAGTCACGAAACAAAAACCAAAAGCAAAATGAAAGTTCAAGCTTTGACGCTGGAATATCCGTGATGCATGAGAGTGGATGGATTTCGCGAATGCGGCAATGGATGCACCGACGTCTGTAGCGGCAGCAACGCTTTATGTACACAGGCGAGTAGCAAGCCCAACGCATTGCCAAAATACGATAGTGCAGGGTCGAATTACAGAAAAGCATGAAACATAAGAAAAGGGGGTTGGAGGCTTTGTGCCGATTGTGACACGGTGCAGCCTGCAAATACAGGCCATTGATGGACGACGGTCGACAGGTTCAGGTCATTTTGAGTCGGGATTCAACTGTGCGAGGGCAGATTTGGTGGGAACCGAAACCTTAGACTGTCAGGAGGTGGTCTGAGAGGACTCTTATCGATGATGCATCCCAATGAGTGTAATCCCAGCGCATCAGCTGCGATATCTCATGATTGGGGAGAAGCATGAAGTACAAGCATCACGACTACGACTGATCATATCTGGATTAAGTTTAGAGAAGAGATTCAAATTCATAACGCTTCTTCACAGGCGACAAAAATTTGCATAATAATGAAATGCAAACATTGCTTCTGGGGGTTCAAAACCTACTTGAAACGAGCCGCCGTCTGATCGAAGCGACGTCCGCATTGAGGTGGCGCAGCTGGCGTTCGAGATGTGCGCAAATGGTAAAAGCGTGACGTGACGGTTGCCTGCGATTGCCCGAAGGCGCGACACGGCAATGCGACCCCAGACGACCACCGACCTGCCGGCAGCCCGAGGTAAAAAGCTAACCAACTAGGCTTAAAGGCTGAAGATGAGTGCAAACATAAGAATGAATGGGAAACGGCTGCATTCGCGCACCCTTCGACTCGCCACTGAAGGCCTCCCTACAGCGGTGACTAAAGAGTTGACTGCGGATCCCGACGATGTTCTTCTGTTATTTTCAAGGCGTGCTTACAGCAGTCACTCTACGGATAGTTAGGGCTCCCGTTGATGAAACCTTGCGCATCACTGAAAATCGGGGTCGCAGGTTCGTTTGCTTACCGCCTGGGCTAACTTGGCTAAAGGGGTATTAACAATTGAAGGCGTTAATCAAGCAAATCTGCAAGTTCAAACATTCCGAATTTGGAATACCGTCTGCTCCAGGTAGTCACTGTAGTGAAATCGAAATATGAAGGCATAGCATCATCGCCGAAGCTGTCAAAACTAAAACTTTTCAAAAATAAGAAGTACGATGGTACACCAAAGCTATCATCTCCACGAACACACTATCCATTAGCCTTCATTCTATACAAGTAATTTTTTCGGTGTCACTAACTGATATGGTAGACAAAAGGACACTGAAATTATTACGCCGACTAAAAGTGTCATGAGATAGTGAAGCCCATCCCACGTTAACCTTCCGTTTTCATTCCTTCCGTTCAAAGGAGCTTGGTTTCTCCGCCTAACAGATTTGCGCTACCGATGTACGCTTAGTGTGTGAACCGTCCTCAGGGTGGATAAGAGGGAAAACGTTCCTTTGCGCAGCTTTAGCTACCAGCTAACTGTCAGCCGGGGGAAGCGTAGGTAGCAAGACGTTGCCTTCGTTAAACAAACAAAACCTCAGCTCCATCTCACATACACTTTTCCCTCTTCCTACCGCTTCCGTTAGAGCTGTGTTGATTGAATTGACCCCAGTCAAATAAGTTTTAAATTTTTAGGCTGCTTTGTTCTTTGGAAGTTAAATATCGGTGCACCGAAACTGTTTGCATGCTTGGGTTTAATTTGCAAGAGCTGCAAATTACTTTCCAAACAGTTGAACTTTAACCAAGTGCTTTATTTCAGGGAAATAACATGTCAACCGTACGAAGATAAGGATAGTTCATGCAATGATAAATACTGTACATAAAAAGTTATCAGAAGACCCGTTGTAAAAAATGGCTCTTTCCTTTTTATAGCGAGCACAGAGCAGCCTGGGTGGGTATGAGATCACGAAAAGAAAGCCTGTAAAAACAATTCCTGATAAAAAAGTTATATTTGTTAAAAGCTTACATCTAGATCATCATCGTCAGGGTTAGCGGCAGGGGCCGCTTTACTGATCGTATTCTGAGCTGGGTAAAACGATCCGACATTCTTTGTTGAACTAGGTGCCAGCACCGGCGATGCGGCACCAAAATAGTTGCTATAGCCGCCTTCGGACGGGGTATCTATAACACGCGATCCCATTGTATCGACAAGTTTGCTTTTACCGGGGTCAAACTCACGCTTTTGTGCTTTAGGACTTTCTAATGACGGTTGTTTGTCTTGATCGTAGTCCGGTGTTCCGAAACTAGTCGAGGAATTTCGACGACGGTGAAGAAGCTCGCTGTCCACTGGTCTCCACTGATTTGTTGTCGTTGTAAGGGTCGCCGTGGATGTGGTCGAAGCAATGGTCGCGGCCAAGTGTGATGATGATAGATGGCCCTTGAGAAGATTCGGTGATGTGACCATGGTGGTTACTTTCGTGTGGTTGCTCTCGGTGACCGGTTGATTAGGGACAGTCCAGGATTGAGGGAAGTGGCCAAGGCTGCTTCCAGTATTGTCCCCGTGGACGAAATGACGGATGTCCTGGGTTATCGAGTTTTGACCAACACTGAATGAATAGGTGTTGTTGAGGGCGCCTAGGGATGAGAAGGATGAATATGAAAGGCCGTTGGTCATTTGGATGTGTTGCACATCTGAAATAACGTTATCAGTTTTGAAACAAACTTAATTTCAAATCAAAACTTACTATTGCGCCTTTCAAGTTTCGAAGTTTCAACTTTCAATCCAATGTGAGCCGTTTTCGGCGTCTTTGGAGTGAAACGCTTTGGCGGAACTGGCGATTCAAGAGCCGGAGCCGCATCACTATCAGCAACTTCTCGCAATCCATCTTTAATTACATCCAAAGCTTTGTTGTCGGCATCAACCGATGTCTGAAACAACTCATTATATTAAAAAAATTACAAAAGTCAAACATACATCCATAGTTTCTTTCTCGTCCTTTACCGTCTCAGGAGATCTACGCCCAAAACTTCTCAACTCCGTCGCATCAAGTTCTTTCAGATCGCCTGAACCACTGCTTAAACTTCTCGTAATACTACCCATTGAAGGACTACGGCTCCGAACAACACGGTTTGTATGCATTGAGTTGATGTCCTGCTTGAAAACACGCAGCAAGTTCGGGAATCGAGTAATAAGGCACTGTGGCAATCGTAGGGGATAGCAGCATCCAATAAGTTTTCTACGCCAAACAATTCCAATGACAGTACATGTAGTCAATAAAATAAATCCGCAAACAAGCAACGCAATCCACCAACCCTGTCCGATTGCTTCTACTGCGTCATTTGTGCATTTATATCGACAAAATACACCTTCTTTCACACATACACACTTCTGACCGAAAGGACAGTTGTTTCCATCCGGAAGACAAACGACTGATAAGGTGCAATTATCTTTACTTGTTGATGCCACGCTTAAAGTAGTGGTTCCCGTTCCGCAGGAAACGCATGACGAGGCGTTTCTTTGATCCTGGTAGGTTCCTTTTGGACATGCTTTGCAAATGTCGGTTAAACTGCTTTGAGTTTGATCTGTTGGCTTGTTCGGATCAGCAACTTCGTAACCGATGGGACAATCAATCACATTGCATTGATTTGGATTAGTTTTACCACTGCCGGTTGTAGTGAATCCAAGGGAGCACGTCATACAATGTGGATTGGACTCATCTCGGTAAGTGCCCTGAGGACACGGGTAACAATGACTACTGGCATCCAGTTCGTAACCCAGCGAACATTCGTGGCATTGTGATTCGGCCGTGGCTCCGGTGTTGTCAGTTGTGAAACCGTCTTTACATGGACGGCATCGTAGTCTGCCGTAATTGTTCTGGTAGGTGCCGTAGTCACAGGGAGCACAGGCATGTTGCTGATCATTCCAATAGTTACCCGGGGTACAGTTAGCTAAAATAAAAATCGTTTTACGAAATATTTGTCGATGTAACTTACTATAGCACTCATTTGATGCAGTTGCCCCTGGCGCGGCTGTAATCGTATTATTTGGACAATGAATACAACAATCGACCATCGTCACATCATTTTCACAATTTCCTGTGACGTTTTTGTAAGTATTAACTGGACATGGATCAGCTGTTTTGGTATCAGCGTTCCAAAAATAACCTTTTGGTACTTTTGCTAAAGATTGTAATTGTAAAAGTGTTAATTTCATGTAAAAACTCTCACCACATGCAATGACTTCCTGTTCGTTGACTACAATCGGATAGTCAGGATCATAGCAATGAATCGGACTTTTCATCGTAGCAATGTCAGCATTCCATTTGTCGAACGACGATGACAATGCACTGACAACAGACTCTCTGACAATACTACGCGTGTTGCTAAAAACCAAAAACATGAATTAAATCGTTTTAAAATGACAACGTACTTCACGTTAACAGAAAACAGTAAAAACTTGTCACCGGTACTGTTAGCAGCTCGTTTGACTCGTCGATCAAAATCGCATTGCAGTTCAATGTCATTGTTACAGTAGTCACCACAATTGATAGCATTGCTGATAGCATTAGTAAATGTGGATTCGAGGAAACTACAGTTGACATCAGCTTGAAGATAAATGGTACCATTGACTTGTTGATTAGGATCGATTGATTCTACACATTCAGGTACATTGTAACGGGGCATGTATTCGTTTGAAAAACGTTCCCATCGACCCTAAATATTGGTAGTTTAGTTATTTGCAACTGCTGCCATATTTGTCTTACCATAACATCTTGAGTGTAAAATGGAGCATATTGTTTAGCAACGACGTCATCTGAATTTGCACATTGTAGTTGCAACATTTCCTTGACATCCACGTCATTTTCGAATGAAGTGATGTTGACTAAAGTGATATCAGAGTCAGGTGTAAACAGTTCCTGCGTTTCAATTGGTGCAATTGTAAGGACAAAAGCACATGTAGCCGAATTATTGTACATATCGGTTGCCATAAATATAATTTTGTATTGACCCCTAAAAACTAATGTTAATTCATCGTCATTTTGCAAATTTTTCTTGCCATTGAAACACTTGTCCACTCCGATAATTAGATGTCAACTGAACAATAACACTATCATCTTTGAACATGCTCGCAACTGAAGCGCCATCAAAAACTACTTGAATCAACCGTTTTGGTGATGATAAAAACATGTTATCCGGACAGTAAACGACTTGTGGTGGTGATCGATCTGAAAACATTACAGAAGTTACTGAATAGTACACAAAGCCGATAGAAACATACCATGTGTGTTAGAACAGTCAATTGAACCCGGGGGACAGGATAAAATATTGCAAACGCCAGGCCGAATAACAAAAACTTCGTTAGAAAATCGGTTGACTGTCGTAAACTGATCCCAGCCCAGCATTCTCCAATAATTGGGTTCATTGTCACTCCATTTAACGCAGTCATAGATCATTTCTGCTATGTTCTTTTCACCAATACGACTGCCATACAACTCAACGAAACTCATTTCACCGCGGAAGAAACTTGAATTCGATGCCGTCTGATCGGCTAGAACAAGCTGGAAATCGCCGTCTGGTAATGCAAAGTTGATAGATTGTTGGTTATCGTAAACATCGGAATTGACAAGAACTGTCCACTTTCTTTCATCAGATGATGGTGACTCAACACAAACATGATTCCATCCACTGATCAATTCAATCTGCATAGAATCACTTTCAAAGATTAGGCTAGTTGTCGTAAGAGAAAGAAATGTTTTGCTAAAAACAAACCGAAACAATATAAAAAAACAATATAAAAATATGCAAAAAAAGTCGCTTACTTTGCTTTCAACCCTTTAAAGTTAACAATTGGAACATCGGTAACTGGTCTAGTATTTGTCTGATTGCGATGAGGGTCATATTTCACCCATAGACAAAGAGTAAATTCACTCAGCAGTGATGTCGGCATAGTATCCGAAGCAATGTGTAAGTCTGTTGGCTTTCCAGTAAAATACAAATTAAACTTTCGGTCTTTTGCTATAATTAAAATTGTAATTGAAAGTGCCTTGCATTTGTAATGCTTACATTTTTCACAACGAGCCCCCATTAGTGTGTTTGGGCACTGGCAGTAACCACCGTTGCCAACAGCGACACAGTATTCTGGTTTGTCACAGTAGTTTTTGTTTAAATCACAAAAGTTCTAAAAACAAATATAAAAATGCGCTTCGAAACGTCTGAATTACCAGTGTATCACTGCATGTTGCACCCGTATAACCCAAGTTGCAATTGCAAATGTGAGAAGTTGCATTGACCGGGATGCATGCGCCATGTTGCCCGCAATGAGCGTTATCACATGGATTATGGCCTTGGCAGTTTTTACCTTGCAAACCTGGAAGTTAAAATTGAATGAACATAATTTCAAAACAAACATACCGCTTCGGCATTCACAATAGTAGCCATTCTTTGTGGATTTACATTTGTTACCACGCCCGCATAGATTATTGCCTTCGCAGTAGTCGATTGGGTTATCACAGTATTCTCCTGTATATCCTTCACGACAAATGCATTTGTACTGATCGTTGAAATCCACAATACAGTCACCATGTTTACACACGTGATTGTTGGGACAATCTTTTGGCTTTGTGCACTCATTTTCACTCCAAGGATTTGTACAATCGCAATGGTAGGTGTCGCCATAACCAGGAGTAATCAAACTACAACTACCAGTTCCACAAACAAGAGAATCGTTTTGTGGAAAGTTTTGACATGGATCGATTTCGATCTAAAAACGGCTTAATTATTAAACAAATCAATTCATCTAATATATACCTCGCAAGTTTTACCGGTAAAACCAACTTTACATTGACAAAACGGTTTGTCGTTAATCGTAACACATGTGCCATTCAGGCAATCATGATTCGTACATGGATCTACAAAATTCTCGCATTGCAGACCTGTCCATGAAGCACTACATTCACAAGTTGCCCTAACATAATCAACCGTAGTGCAATTGCCACCGTTTTTGCAAAAGTATACAGAATCTTCAGAATAACATGGGTTTGGAGGAATTTCACAGTACTCGCCGGTGTAGTCTAAAATTGAAATATATTGTTAATATTTTTATCTTAGTTTTAAAAAAACTTACTATCAGTGCAGTTACAATAAAAGTCGCTACCGTGCGGAACGCAGTTACCATGCTTACATGGGTGTGAATTACAAGGTTCGTAATTAACACAACTAGAACCATTATAATGACTATCTTCACAATAACAATCTTCAGCGTAGATCCATTCATCGGACGTCTTTTCCACATAATTTTGAATCTTGTTACTGTCACATCGGGAATATGTTTTTGTTATTTCACAGTTAGTGCCTTTAATACCGTTTGGACAATAACATGTGTAACCATTTGTGTCATTTTTTTGTGCTATACATGTACTACCGGAGCCACACGGTTCGTAAGAACAAACGTCCGGTAAAACTGAACAGTCATCCCCGTAATAGCCATCTTTGCATTCGCAGAAGCCCGTTAATAAGTTGCATGTTCCGTGGACACAATTATTTAAACTTGTAATACAGTGACGAGCGGTAGCATTGTTTGGTAGGTCCACAGTATCCATGAGTTCTGGTATGACAGGAGGAAGAGTGTTATGCTCACAACGTTGTCCATCATAATCTATAACATTTATGTATAAACACTGCAAGGATGAAATTTTTTAACTGTAAAACACTACCTCTTGGGCAGATACATCTAGATCCAGTTGAATCAAAAAAGCAAGTTCCACCGTTAAGACAAAAAGCGGAAGTGCACAAATCAAGTGGAACGCTACAATCAACACCGGCAAATCCTGTAGTACACTGGCATTTGCCTGATATACATCTACCATTGTTTTTACAACCAATGTTATCACACGTTGCCGCTAAATAACATTTTTAATATCCACTTTTCAAAATTTAATAGTTTACTTACGGATGCACAAAAACTTTGTTGATGTTCCCTCATACATCGAAGTGAACCCCTCAGGACACTTTGTGCAAGAATTTGAACCAGAACCGTCCTGATAAAATCCTTTCGGACACTTTATGCATGGTTCGATACCTGCATTCGATACTGAATAAGTACCGGGGCCACACTTTGTTACACATTCGTACATCTTCTGTGCCCCTTGTTTCAAAGTCGTTGTGTTAAACGGGCATTCATGACAAAATGTACTGCCAGAGTCGGATTGATAACTTCCCAGATGACAGGGACGGCATGGAGCTAAGCCATTATAGGAATAAAATCCAGGTCCACAATAGGGAATGCACTCTGATTCTGCTTGTGCGCCTCTATGGATTGTAGATTTTCCAAGTGGACACGGTGTGCATGATGTTGATTCGGCAGATGGTGAATACGAGCCACGGGAGCACTGTACACAGACCTCGTTTTTAGAGAAGTATCCGGCCGGGCACTTTTCACACTTCAAATTTGTGTTAGCCCCCCATCCTTCAGAACAGTAGACGTGGTAGCTTATTGTATGCGATCGAATTCCTGGGGCACATGGTACATTGGCACGTGGGAGCTCTTTTGCAAGGGATTCCGTAATTTCCGCGATGCAAAACAAGACTGCATCAGTATCCGGGTTTGTGGTGGTGAAGTTGAAAGTAATGTGTGCCATGCCGGCGTCTTGATTTATTGCCTTCCATCCAGTTTGAGGGCAATGGCGTTTTACGAAATTGTCTATTTCGGCTTGCATCTAAAAACAAAAACTGAATTGGACAATACGATGTAGTAACAATAACAAACCGCAGTAACAAATAGATCAACACATGGAGGTGTCTTCATATTTTGAGAATGAAAAGTAATCGATAAAGTTATACTCGAAGCTTGTTGATCTAAACAAACAGGTGGATGCGTCATCGCATTGCTTTCACTGAGATGGTTAGCTTCATCATTATCTTTGACAAATCGCCATCCTTGACCGGGAATGCACACGATTGCCTTGTATTTCATTGGTAATTCGCGTGTTGGACATTGCCGGCGGCGATAGCAGATAGAAATATTCTTTGATTCTGTGCATAGGAATGCATCCATGTCGATCTTCCATAATGGGCAATCTTTTGCTATCACCATGTACCAAAATTGGCACTGCGCAATATTTCCACGAACATCGATGGCTGTGACATTTACAAGCACAGGGTTATCAATTTCGATAAAGGAGTTGTTTGGGGGTGAATAGACAATGTGGACTCCATCTGGATCAACTATGTGTGGTTCAGGTAGATTTGTGAGGACTCGTCTTCCCGAAGTATCAGCACGTTCATCGATGAACATTTCTGGACACTGTATTAATGGCTGGGTTTCATCTGTAAGCGTCTTATGTAAATGGTCAAAATTTGTTATTTTACCTTCATAAACAATCGGAGTTGCACATTCTTCAACTGCATTATGTTTATCAATTGCCACCCACTTAATTTCATCTTCATGCCCTTCAAATACGTATGGCTCATTTGTAAAATTTAAGCTCGGAATGATTTGATAATGTGGATCATTATCATACACCTTCGGCCATCGTATGTGCACCGGCTCTGCTAATCCCCCTCGACGCTTGGATACCTTTAAAGTTCCAGGACATTCAAGTTGCATGGCTTGTTTATCGATGCATTCTGGCGTCAGAACCAAAAAGAAGTTCCGCTTCTTAGTGTCCGAAGCCGATGTCGCCAAAGGCATATCTGCGTTGCAATAATCACTTCCACAACAACGAGTACATGTCTCAGCACCCGCTTCGCATTGCTTGATGTCACGAAAAGAAGGCCCACATGCTACTACGCATTTCTTTTCGATGAATGGAGTGCCATTGACAAGCTCAATCCTCGTAGCACATGATTCACCCACTTGACAACGAACAAGAGTCGGGTTAGTGCAGGTTGTGAGAGGTCCGTACTTGCATTCGTGGCACAGAGGACCTTCTGCTAGGCATTGCTTGCCGTTTGAACGGAAGCCATTGGAACAGAAACATCCGGAAGGTGGTCGTTTATCGGCAGACAGGCGCCAGTGGCCATCATTACCACATGTAAGTTGAGGACGATAGCTTTGCATGTTGGAGTTTTGTTCACATGTACCAGAAACAATAACGTCGGAACGGACTGATGGTGTTTGGGGGTAATTAGTCAGGTCAATATGAATCTGCAAGTCAATTTCAATAAATTACCAACCAAAAGAGTAGCATACCGCAGGACAGCTTAGACGACTAAGGTGAAATTCATCCAATGTAACTCGTTCACAATTAACAGCTTTTGTCATTATCCACAGGATTGAAAACACAATCTTCAATGGAACTGTGAATGACGGTGACGAAGGTGTTATTACAGCAAACGACTTGAACTTGTCATGTGGCACTGATGAGATAAAGAAGTTTGCCGAAAAGTAAGAAAATTCAACACGACAACCGTCTGGATTCATGTTTGCCACCGATGCCGTTACATGTGCTGAATCAACTGGTACTGTTATCATAGGAGTGATCATGGTGCTAAAATATTCAGTTGCGATATATACGTTTATGAACTGTTTGCTTACTTTGTTGTGACTTCTGTTTTTTGAAATTGCCATTGTCCGTTTTGAAATATCCAATTTTCAGATTTGTCCCAACCATTAGTGGTAACCTTGGAATCAAATATCATTTCTAAAAAGTATAAGTTTTCATGGAAAATGAAGTTCAGTACACACCTTGGTGCGGTACGGTATCCTTAAGCATCGTTTCCCACGATTGAGATCGTGCTGATGTCACTGACAATACAATTTCAGCCTTGTCAATTGTTTCACCATTATTTGAAACTTGACATTCAAAAACGCCACTGTCTTCAGAGGTTGTTTCGTTGATAACTGCGTAACAGTTAGTTTCCACACACTCTGATGGGTAAGTACTTTCAGTTGCAGTTTTAACGAAACGGATCTGTAATTGAGTTTTTTTATGCCGATACGATAATTCTTTCATACCTCATAACCGGAACATTGTTCCTTCAAGTTGCAATACATCGCAACAGAACCGTGTAAAGACGATTCTACGTTTTTGCTCCATGATTGTATGCACGATTTGTCAATACTTCGCTTATGCTGTCTTTTCCGAATGCTGTCCAAACTCATTGAAACAATCGAACCACTAAGATTTTCATTGCAGATCACAGATTTATCATCTAAAAAAACAGCGTATATCCCTATCACAAGTTTTGCACCTACCTAGCGGAACATAATTTGGTTGTGCACATTGAAAAGATATCTCTTCGCCAAATGCGGCTACGATTTTTGATGGAACCACTTCCGATGTCAGAGTTGTGATACATCCAGCAGTTTTACGCACACATTTTGGCATTGATCCTTTCCATCGGTAGTTATCCATGCAAGTGAGAGAAAAACAATCACTAACACCAGCTTCGCATTGCAGTTCGTAGTTTTCAGCACATCGAAACGTCACTGTGGAATTTACTTGCCTAAAAAAGTTTTTTAACTGTGACATTGAGTTAAAATTTTCCTCACATGTAATCTTCCGATTTTATAATTTCCAGATGTTCAGATGTTGGAAATAGCTGTGAACATGATCCGGCTATAAACTAAATTAAATTTATGTTTACAAAAAACTTGAAGAACTCACATTCACATCTCGGAAGTTTTGGAAATGATGCGGTGCCATTTTTATACAAAACACATGACAAATAGCCGGGCCCAATCAATCGTGCATTATCGCTGCATGAAAAAGTGACAAGAGTTCCTGGGGTGTATGACTTTCTGGACGGATCATACTTTAGATCAGAAATTGTTTGACGGTTGCACATAGGGACTAGCTTTTCAACGCAGGTGGTATGATGTTCATCTTCTTCACATGTATGAGTTTCCTTTGTCACATTGTTACAATAAGCTGTGAATGTATTTTTTGTCAGATAAAGGCTGTCCCACGGCACTAGGGCTGTTTGCGATGACGGGCTGACTGAACATCTTCGACCTTAATAAAGATATTAAAACTTTTTTTTCGAAATGCAACGAACTTACGAATAACAGTTTTATTTTCCTTTAAGAATGGAAGTTCGGGAATAACCCTGCCATTGGTGTTGTATCCAGAAGAAAACAGTATCTCCGTATTTGTAGCATTAAACTCGCAAATGTAACTGCCATCGGTATTTACACAATCAGTACCATCAGAACATGCAGAAAGATTCTCCGCACATTCATCAATGTCTACACATGGCCCACCTGGGACATTCTGACGGTAGCCGGAATCGCATTGACATGTAAACGTCGAATTTTCTGATATACATGTACCAGAGCCGCACTGTACATTTTGACATGTGGCAATTTCTACAAAAAAACATTTAGCGGAATTAAAATAGATTTTGTATTGAAAACCTTCGCATTCGCCGAATGTTGTTACCCAGTTGCCGTCGGCACCACAGAAAACCTCCAGATTATTCAAGCTATACTGATATCCAGAAAAGCATTCAACTTTTGTGCTTGTATTAATGAATACATATTCTTTTGCTAATCGTCCATTTGGAATATGTTTATCCTTGCACATATGCACTGAAAAGTGCGTTTAAAGTTAATATTGTTGAAAGAAACATAAATTGCTATATGCTTACACTTGCAATACATCTCTGGTTTCGTCCACGTGCCATTTTCCTGACAATATCGTACGAAATGTTTTCCTCTTGGGCTGGAACCAGGTGGGCATGAATATGTCACCATATCCATGTACTTTGTGTTATCCGTTTGCTTAGGATCCAGAATCGCAGACACAACACCTTCATCATTGCCGTTATGCTGAACATACTCGACGTCTGGCAGATCACAATTAATTTCTGCAATAATTTCATCATTAACTGTCAGATGAGAATGCAACCCGATACGTGCATTGTCACCGATCAGTAGTCGCATGTATCGTTGGTCTTTGTGTTTTTCTCCTTCATAAATTAAACGAAAAAGAGACGAAACAGGTGGTAATCATTATACTTCGGTGTTTATTTCATTAAGCTTTTGTGTGTGTGTTTCATTGTACCTTTTACCGGGAAATAAGTAGTATCATAAAAATCGAAATTGACCTATGATGAGAGTAGAACCCCGAAGACCTTGTCACCGAACAGCATTTGTGACAGCGCAGACCGCAGACGATGGGTTCCATCTGTCAAAAGGGGTCAACCTAGATGGGCGTGCAAGCCGCATATCGTTAATGACATCCTTTAGATATCGACAAATTGCGTCTATAAGTGTGATTCGCTAATCGCACACGGTTTATTTCCTTAATCGTCTAACGATTGTGTTGTTTTAGACGATCGTTAAATATTTCCGTCATGTATGATATCCTTCTGGTCATCGCTATCATAATTCTGACAACATATTTGTTCTTCAAAGCGCCAAAGTTGACAGATGTCCTTGTTTGGTGTGGCCTTCGAACAAACGAACTTGACGCCCACGTGAAGCCGCCCGCGACAAATGGTGAAATCGTAACCGGAAACCGACTACGGCAAGGTTCCTATCTTTAGCCATTCTCCCTATACCTTATTGTAGACAGCTATGGTGGAGCATTAATCTTTTCATCTCGGGGCTATAACTACACAACCATAGCTGCATTTTACGCAGAGAAGGAGGGCAGACGGATGTCAGGGGCAAGCTCGGCATGTCTGAGCAGACGCCGCCTACCCTCTTGCTTACATAGCTCTTAAAATTTTTGGGGCTCTATCACAATTTGAATGGCGTCATTGTACCCCTTTTTTGCAGGAGAGAAGGGTATCGGTCAGAAAAGTAGGCTACACATGGTCAACAAGTTCGAAAATATGTCGAACGGTCATGACAGCAGTGCCGAATCAGATGAGATTACCCATGTCGACACGAATGGTAGCGTTGTTCATGATGAAAAGGTGAGTAGACAGATTTTAATAAGTTTAATTGAATAATAAAGTTATTTCAGGACAACTTGAACGACATGATCAAAGCCTACAGCTCGATAATCAGTCACGTGGGCGAAGACGTGAATCGTGAAGGATTGTTGAAAACGCCGGAAAGGGCTGCCAAGGCTATGCTTTGGTTCACTAAAGGTTACGAAGAGAACTTTGATGGTGGGTTTAGCTCTTTGTTATGTTTTTTGTTACACCAATAAGCTTTTTAGAAGTCATTAACAAAGCAGTATTCGACGAAGACCATGATGAAATGGTAATCTTGCGTGACATTGAAATGTTTAGTCTCTGTGAACATCATCTTGTACCCTTCAACGGTAAGGTTCACATCGGCTACCTGCCAAACAAGAAAATTCTTGGCCTGAGCAAGCTTGCTCGTGTCGTTGAAATGTACAGCCGCCGTCTCCAAGGTTCGTGTACCGTTACCCAATTTACGATTCCTGTTTGCTTCTATTTTACCATTTTTTAGTGCAAGAAAGATTGACAAAGCAAATAGCGACGGCCATTCTGCAGGCCATTCATCCAGCCGGTGTTGGCGTCGTCGTTGAAGCCTGGTAAGTACCCTATTTTGTAAGCCTGCCATAACAAAGCGTCATTTACCATTTCGTTTTTAAGCCACATGTGCATGATGATGCGAGGCGTTCAAAAGATAAATGCCACGACGACGACTAGCTGTATGCTCGGTGTTTTCCGCGAAGATCCCAAGACCAGAGAAGAATTTCTCAGCTTGATTACAAAAAAATAAATACCATTGTCAGTTTAATATAGCTACGCTTTCCCTGACAATTCCAACTACAGCCAGCCGTCTTCATTGATACCTAAGGCTTTATAAACTTTTGTGTCAGTTCCCATTTCTTTTCTCATAATACCGGCAACTTGTACGTTAAATACGCACGTTGTTAATTAGTTTCATTTGTTCAATTGCTTTTTTTAATGTTTCAAAGTTTCAAAAACCGACAAAACCCACCTGTGCAGTTTGTAAGCCCTTTCCATTCACCATTGATACACCGTGCCGTGAGATTGTTGAACGGATAAAAACCAAAAAGACATTTGTACGTGAAAATTTGGATACCGCCCTCAAGACCAGTCGATACGATGACACCATTGGTAATATTGGGAAACACACAATGCCTGTCTAAAAAAGCGCATGCGCATAATCAATCATCGTCAGTAGGTTATGTTTGATCATCACCGTGAGGGGCATAACTAAATCATCACTCACATGAACATTGTGGTGGCATTTCCGTCCATTGTCCCCCTTCATCACAGGTGGCGGTTTTACTCAAGACATTGGGCGAAGCAGTACAGTAATAGTTCACTTTTGAACGGTAAGCTCTTTCGCTGGTCTCATACTGGGCAATAACGTGCTCACTTAATTTTGGTTCAATGCAATCTGAAGAATGTGCATTGTTGTTTTGATATTTGGTGAAAAACGGGCTAAAATGCAGACCTATGGAATACGAAATGTCTGCTGCAAAATAAGGGGTACTTCCATACATGAGTAATGTCGCCTGAGGTTCGGAAATGCGATGAGATAATAGAGGGAGATGGGATGCGTCGATGAAAACGTCATCGGAATTTGATGAAATCTGTAAATCTTTGGTAGATAAAATGAAATTGAAAAATAGAAACGTACAGAAATGTAGTCCTTATTGGTCAAATTAAGATGGTCAAAGAAGAAAGTAATTCCACAGCTGCCGTCAGAACATGGAACATTTATCTGCCAAGAACAATGGAATTCACGTCGCTGATCGGGATTCGAAAAACTTGGTGATTGGATCCGGCCAAAAGACTCTTCTAATAACACATTCACGCAAGCTGGAAGAAAACTGAGTTTTCCTATTTTTAAAGCTTGCACTACTTACACTGTTGAAAGTCAATAGTAAATCCAATATCGCCACTACTCTGGTTTCTCGAACTAAATTCAAATGTCAGAATCTCCCAATGACTTGCGAAAGCCGTCGGTGGTGCGTTTTTAAAATCATAATGTCCAATAGTCATTGCAGTTTCATTTTTTTCATTGCCCTCATAAATCTTCAATGTATCACCCTCAGCCAATCCATAAGAATAAACATGTGCCGCGAGTAAATCCGTCACATTTTTAACAATTTTCCATTTGCACTCCAAACCTGGTCGATATCGCTTTGAATCATAAAGTTGTAAGGGTACGCTAAAAGTCCCATTCCATGAATCAAACCTGCCAACACAGGTGCTATCGTCTGAAAATAACCCCCAATGAAAGAGTTATCAACTATGATCAAAATGCACGCCACAAAAGGGCGAGGCATTGATTGATTTAGCACGTATGAATTGATTGCGCATACCTTCGGTCATGTACTGCAAATGAAAACCTCGAAGGTTGTCGTTTCCGGTTTGGAGGACATTCTGCTTCGGTCGATAAGTGATGACAAGTTTATTGTCAGGAATAAGGTGCGTCTGATGACTACTTTCATTCAAAACTAATCGAATTCCAGTGGAACGCCCTTCAATATGCAGTTCATCCCCAGGGTCCAAATTTAGACTAAAAAACTGAAACAAACATTTTGTTTTTATGATGATGTTTAAACAGGAGCCTTACATTAAGTCGAATTAGTGCACCGGGACTTTGGACAATCTCCCATTCACATTTTGCAGCAAAAGTTGCACGACACTGTGTAGCAAGTATACTGATAACGCCAAAAGGGGCTGTCAATGCGCGCTGTTTTTTTGTTGTCCTTTCCGATGGACACAAGGTAGGATCTTCATCACTTAAATCCGGACAGTCTTTGAAACCATCACAGACAACGCTAGAGGGAACGCATTGGGAATTATCGTTACATCGGAATTGATCTAAATTAACGCAAATGTGATGTGACATTTTGGAAAATTAGATGTGACAGACGTTCAAAACAAGCAAAAGTTTCACACAAAACTGGCGATTGAAACCCGCAATGACGAACATGCCAGCCGTAAGTAGATGTTCTTGAAATATCCGCATCGAATACCACGCATCCAGAATCATTTTTTAGCGAAATGGGCTGCCCGGGGGCCCAGAGAGGATTATAAACACGATGAGTAATGTTTTTGTTAGCTACGTGTAATGGTCCGGGAAATGCATCTTCAGAATCAAAATAAAACGAGGTCCAAACATGTCTCCATGGCCAGAGGGAATAGGTCTTATTTTTTAGTGTTTCAACTACGAAGGGGGCAATATCTTGGACGATAAACCAGTTTTGGATTGAAAACGGCTTGGAATAAGCGTTTCTAAAAAACTGTCAAACATGATACTTCAAAATGGGGTAAGAAATGAAAAACTGACTCTTGTGTAAAGCATAAAGTAGTCGCTTCATCAAAAATGACAGGTTTAACAGTGCCATTTGACGTTGCAACTTTAAAACAATTCAACCCGACGGATTTCCATTCTAAAGTACAACAATCAAATAATCAAAATCAATCAGACGCAACGGAAGCTAACCTGTTGAAGGACAAATAGGTTTAAAAATGTCACCGATTGTGTAATCAAAATGATTATCGGAATCATCAGCGATAACCGCAATCAAAAGATAAAGGATTAGTACAGTGGGTTTGAGTGTTTCCACTGCTTGGTTCAACCAAAACCCAACATTCACAGAGCGTCGCATCCGTCAAATTACACGTTCCATAAACGTTTGGACACTCGGGGCTTTAAATCAGAAATAAAAAAATGACCGAGACAAATTACTTCGACAACCAAAAAAGTTCTGCACCGTCAAAACCGAATTAAGAAATGTCGGGGACTGGGGGCAATGCAGGTTAGAAAAGGAGCGGTGCGTCTCTTCTGGTCGGTGATTTTACGCGGGACGCCTGCGGCATGCGACGTAACACACTTGATCCACGCAGTTTGTCCAACACCGCCTTTGATGGGAGTTGTTCAGATGACGGGTTCATGCACTCAGTCGGCCAATCAGTCATCCAGATGTTGATAAAAGCTAACTGATCGATGTTTGTTCGAAGTGCGGTCAGTGTCACAAGCCATTTCCAATGCCTGTAAAATTCATCTTGTTGCTAATTGGTGAAACATTGACAGTTCAACAAAAAAATTGATCATCGTCAACTTCTTTTTGGTTGGTGTCTAAAGAAAAAAAAACAACCTACCACGCCCAAATTAGGAAAAGAGTCGTATAAAGACCACCCGTTTCCTTTAATTCCATTGACAAAGTTTGTGTTACTTGCTTTCTAAGTAAATAACACTCACAATAACTGTAAATCTTGTGTTTATTAAGGCTGAAAATATTGACAAACATTGCAGTACAAACACAAAATTCTAATTGTATTTAAAAAGAGAAAAAACTTTGTGAAACGTTGTAACTTTTTTCTTGATAAATTTGTTTAAATATAGTCTGATGATGTTTTTAGTAGCAATGCAGTTTTTGTTATTCGTTTTTGGTGAAGCTTTTAAACTTGTGGAAAAATTTAATGATCGTAATGCCAATTAGTGTACTTGCATGGTATATTTTTGTACTTTTGTGGAAGCACACAGACAGCACCATGCAGCTAGGACATAAAGCGTCTATTTGTAAGCCTTGGTAGGGTGCGTATGCCGTCAATAGCACAGATAAAGCCGTCGTAGAGTTAGGTCAGTCCAGCGCTAGCTTTTTCGCGCGCAATCATTGTAAGTTAGTTGGTGGCTTTTACAAGACAGTATTCATCGTCTTAATTTTTTTCTTACATTTCATCGCTAGTTTCTTCCGAAAATGCCTTACCCTATTGCTAAGTTGCCTTATGGCCTTCGCTGCCGCCTCGATGATCTCACCACTCCAGTAGAACGTTATCGTCTTCAAATAGCTGCAGGCAACCAAGACATTTGTCCACAAAGGTTTCAACTTTATTGCGTAAAAGAGGTCGATATAACGTGCAAGGACAAAGAACTTTGGGTTGCCGGTTTTAATGATCTATATATGCCTTTAATCACTGACAAAGCCAATGATTTAGTCTTATGTACGAAAGTTGCGCTCAGAAATATTAAATTAGAAACCATTACGGATCGAATGTTCGACAACATCATTTTTTACCTCCATCATTTTTTCATAGAGGTTCCGTATGCGCTTACGCCCGCTTTTTTTAAAACTTTGGCGTTAAAATTTACATTGCACAAAGTGCATGTCTTATGGCTTAATATTGACAGTTTCGTTCCGTCTGTTTTGTTTAGCGCTTTGAATTACTTTCCTCGGGTACAAGATTTATTTATAAATGGCAATATTTCAAAGAATTGGATGTCCGAGATTCGAACATTTCAACGACGACAGTTAGTATCGCTATACATCTGTGCTAGTTATTTTGGAGAATGGACAGTGGATGAGCTTGTTGATTTTATGAGGGTATGTATATTAGGATGTTCGTTAGTTATAGTGTTTATCCTTTTTAGCATCAACATGGCGACTTTCATCTCACATTCATGATTATGTTGACCCCAGAGAATGAAGAAGTTTTATTTCAGTTATTAGAAGAATTAACAAAAAGGTTTTCTCCCACTTTGGGTGAATATTCGTCAAGCCGCTGGGTTAAAATTGTGGCGGGTGACACCCAGTTTCAATTTTATTTGCGAGATCGTCGCCATTCCTTTTCTGGCGATTTTCGTCAAAATGCGTACTAAAATGCTTTGTTGAAAGTTTTGAAATGTTTTTTTGAGTTTTGAGTAATAAATTACCACGTTAAAAGCATGTAGCAAGCAAATAAGTGTACATTCGTAAAAACAAAATTTCTGTGGATATGCCATTGTCGTACAATGCCTAACATAAACCCTATTCGGCCTATTATTACAATTGTTTTTGTATATTTCGTTGCATAAAGCTTGTCGATAACGCCAAAAGTTTATTTATCGTTTTCAAAAAGGATTTATCTTTACATGTATTTACTCTGACATTTAATCACATCCTACGAAGTAATCATAGTAGTACGTTAAAATTATACGCTAACTAACAATGCAAATCCCGATTAGGTAACACGTAAACTAGCTCACCAAATCGAGAGCAATACTTGTTAGCTTACATTAGACAGTAATTCATTTGATCTCTTGTCGAATTTAAATGTATGTGCATGACGACGATTAAACCAGCTCAAGAAGAATGGCAATACCTTGGCCGCCGCCGATGCAAGCCGAACCGACACCATATTTGACGCCGCGACGCCTGAAATAGTTGATAATAAGGTTATGTGTATGAAATTTAATAAATGGTAGAAACTCACTTCATTTCATTGGCGAGATGACCGATAATACGACCGCCAGACGAAGCAAGAGGATGGCCGAGGGCGATGGCACCACCGTTGACGTTGAAACGGTCATTGTCGATCTTGAGCTCGCGTTGGACGGCAAGACATTGCGCCGCGAAGGCCTCGTTGACTTCGATGAGGTCAATCTTTTCGAGGGGGATGCCGGATTTCTTGACGACATTGCGGATAGCGTTCACGGGGCCAATACCCATGATGGAGGGATCGACGCCGACGACGCTCCAGTCGACGACACGGACGAGAGGCTGGAGGTGGTACTTTTGAACGGCAGCTTCACTTGCGACGACAACAGCGGCAGCACCGTCACAGACGCCCTGAAAATGAAAACATGAATCTGATTTCAAAAAAGTATAAAAGATAAACAAACCGAAGCATTGCCAGCGGTGACAAGACCGTCCTTCTTGAAGATAGATGGCAATTTGGAAAGAATATCGATGGAAGTCTCGCGAGGATGTTCATCGACGAGGAATTGCTGCTCGCCCTTCTTGCTCTTGACGGTGACAGCGGTGATTTCATTCTTGAAGTAGCCGGCATTGTTGGCCAACCTCCAGCGGGTCTGGGATCGCAGGGCAAAGTCATCGACATCTTTGCGGGTAAGCTTGTACTGTTCGCCGAGCTTTTCGGCCGTCAGAGCCATCGGCAGCTTTACATATTGATCTGTGAGACCGGACCAGAGTGAATCTTCGAACTGAAAACACAATATTAAACAAAGTTCGTTATAATGAAAGATACTTACCTCAACAGGCTTGCCGAGAGTCGTTCCAAAGCGAGTTCCGCGAACAATGAAAGGGGCCTGAGACATGTTCTCAGTGCCACCGGCGATGACGACCTGTGAATCGCCGGCGATAATCTGGAGGGACGCATCGACGACAGATTGGAAGCCTGATCCGCAAAGACGGTTGATCGTGACGGCGGGAGTCTCAACGGGCAAGCCGATGCGAAGACCAGCATGGCGGGCGAGATAGATTGCGCACTTCGAGCTCTGGATAACGTTACCTGCAAATTTATATATAAATTTCTCCAAAAACAACAAGATTTAGTAATCTTACCAAAGACAACATGGTCCACGTTCTCGGGACTGAGAGACGCGCTTTGAAGGGCTGCTTTGGCTGTGATAGCGGCCAAATCTGTCGCACTATGGTCCTTCAGCTTACCGCCGAAAGCGCCATAGGCGGTGCGCTTAGCGCCAACAATGAAAATACCCGGGCGAGCGCTCATTATGCAGTATCACTATCTGAAAACAATCAAGTTTAGTTTAAAGTCAGTGTCACGATGCTAACTAGGAATAAGAACGAGGCACACAACACAGCAAGAAAACGCGAAGGGATTGATCGGCGTATAAAAACACGACTAGGGCGCTGGGCAGCGAGACTCATAGCACATTATGGACGTCGTAAATACGAGCACCACTACAATAATTGTACATACGCGATGTAGTGTGTTTATCGCGATGTACCGCCACAAAGATCTTCGATTGTAGGTCAAAATGCAGAAGCTCAGGAGATGAAGAAACGAGTGGACTTTCCCCTCCGAGTAGATTTCCCAACCTTGCGAGCATGGTGCGCAGTGGGACATGTGAATGGGGGTGGCCAGGCTGTGGAAAGCTTTCGAGTGGCCTTTCTTCGACCGCCTTTTATTTCAAAAAGCTTCCCATGAGTTGATTCTACTAAATGATAAACAGATATGAGTAACACTAATCCGAAATTTGAATGCAAAACTTTATTAAAATTAAATTTAAACAAAAAAAACAATCAGAATCATATGGGGTCGGGAAGAGATGCTCCGGCTGTGGATGTCGAACCTTCAGGGCTTTTCAATGTTGTTGTGATGCGATGAACGGCTTCTACATTGTACCTTGAAATTGCGACTGGTCGCAATTTCTCTTAGTCGCCGTCCTTCTCGTTCCAAACGATGCCTCAGCTTCGTAGTCCGATCTACCCTCATCTTCACCATCATTTGCAGTCCTGCTACTCCCTGAAAGACGCAAAAAGCTGAACTGTAAGAAACTGCCTTAAAACTTACATTTTAACGCGTTGAATTGGGCGACTTCAATCTTCAATTTTTTTCGGCCGTCAACAACAAGATCGGTGTTCGGATTCAGGACGATGTGCGGCGAATACGGCGTGGGATTGATGTAATCATCCAGCATTGCAGCAGCGGCAAACAAAGCAAAGAATATCAGAACGCGGTCCATAGCGGTGAATCGACTGTTAACTGACGGATCCGTGACACAGCGTCGGCCTTTTATACCCTTCAACGCGGCCGTGACGATCTTCAAAGCTAAACTATGCAAATTTTTTACGTTGTTATACTTGATTTACATATTTTCTTAGTGACACAGGTTGTTTACACTTTTATTTGTTTGTTTCGCCATTTAAACCTTGTTTCCGAATTCAAATCTCAACGAAATGTTAACGACATACAGTAATCATTGTTATACTGTAATTTAAAGTGCATTTCATAACAAATATGAAAGCTGTATCAATGAAACGGCATTTATTGAAAACACAAAACCCAGTGAAATTGAAAAACACATCCTTGTTTCTTTTAAGATATTGAACTAATTAATAAAGTCACTAAAGAAACCACCTTGAAATTGAAATTTGCGAATAAAATTTAGATGCGCACCTTAACACGGCGTTCGCGACCTTTTTTAGGAACAAGGGGGAGAGGCCGACCCCCAATTTTTGACTCCCAAATGTTTTGAGCCAAAAATGTTGGCATACCTAAGGGTGCTTCGGAACCGGAAGGATTTTGTCTGAAACCTTCTGCTTCTGGAGATATGGCTTCTGAAAGTTTTTTTCTCGACCTCTAGAAAAGTACTTTCCCGACATCGTAGAGAGGTCCGGTTTGAAGCATTCGAAGCGTTTTGTGATGAAAAGTTGAATGACACACTCGAATTTTTTTGAAAGTGTCAAAAAATATTGATTTTTATTTTTTTAAAACTTTGACCGGAAATTTCTCTCTTATTCTGTCGATGGGACCTGAGCGGTCGGTACCACGTTGTAGCCCGTCTCCTTCTGCGTCGAATGGCACCGGCCGGGGTATTCCTGAATGGTGACAAAGTGGTTTAAAGCAGCTTTGAAGCCGCAAAGCGGATAGTGCGCTCGAAGAAAACGAGTGCGTGTCCGCGAGATCCGCGGATGCGCACGGACCGGTTCCACCGCGAAAAGTGTCGAGGACCTCACGCAGCCGATCACCCGTTGCACGCATCGTTTTTCTGCAGCGCACTGGCGGCTTTTCAGCTTCAAAGCTGCTTTAAACCACTTTGTCACCATTCAGGAATACCCCGGCCGGTGCCATTCGACGCAGAAGGAGACGGGCTACAACGTGGTACCGACCGCTCAGGTCCCATCGACAGAATAAGAGAGAAATTTCCGGTCAAAGTTTTAAAAAAATAAAAATCAATATTTTTTGACACTTTCAAAAAAATTCGAGTGTGTCATTCAACTTTTCATCACAAAACGCTTCGAATGCTTCAAACCGGACCTCTCTACGATGTCGGGAAAGTACTTTTCTGGAGGTCGAGTAAAAAACTTTCAGACGCCATATCTCCAGAAGCAGAAGGTTTCAGACAAAATCCTTCCGGTTCCGAAGCACCCTTAGGTATGCCAACATTTTTGGCTCAAAACATTTGGGGGTCAAAAAATCGGGGGTCGGCCTCCCTAAAAAACCTCGCGAACGGCCTCTTAAAACACACTACGTTTTATGCGTTTTAAAGACCACCCTGTACACCGACTGTTTGGTGTGCAATTTTTCTCACACATAAGTGTGAACGCGTGTCGAAGGAAGGAAAAGACTCAGCAACACAGTTGACTTGAAATTATGGGTATTTGTTCGAACCTTTGTTTCATAAAATTATAATAAACTATTTAGTTAATGTCAAGTAGTTAGAGAAAACCGACTGATTAAGAATATTTCTTACCAATCACAATGATTAATATGTTAACTTTTTTACGTTCTTAATTTCTTGATATTTGTTGTTAATTCGAACTAAAACTTTTAGAAATTTGTTTTCATAACGGTTTTATCTTTTTGCTGTTTTGACAGAAGTATATTCATAAGCTTTAGCGTTTTTAACAATGACGCACTCTGAAAAACGTATTCCGCGCAACGAAAGCCATCTGGCAAAAGGTGGGTTGCCAATTTTGTTGTCCTGCTTTCGTTTCCGTTCATTTTACCTTTATGCTGCCTAAAGCTGGTGGTTACCATGGCCCTTTCTAATACTCATTTTACTTCGTTTACAGCCAGCGCAGCCGAGAAAAATTGTCGCAAATAGGTTATTCTATAATGCAACAGTCTCCTGGTTGCTGTACTATTTATGAAATTTCTGGTTTAAATGGGCTTCAGCCAGGAGTTGTTGCATTGCATCGAAATATTTTTGTCCAGTGTTCAATCAAGTTCAAGTTCTTAATTGATTTTATCAATGGTTGCTATCTTAATTCTACTCGGAGGCGTTCCGTCTGTTGTGTTTCTTGCAAAGAAGTTACTTCTATTAGTTGTTCGTGAAAACTACCTACCGGACGAGCGATGAGGTATGTGATGTGCGTAGGGAACTACACCGGAAAACGTTCTCGAACAGCCTTTTTTCGACTTTAATAACGACAAATTGACGACCGATTGCACATTACGATCCGTTAACGTTGTTCACATCCGGCCGGGTCTCTTCTTAGGCTTTCCCATATTTCCGTATTCAACTTTAGGGTGCTTTTCGAACCGTGCTTGACCTTTTACTTGCCCAGATCAGTCGGCAATCGCTAGCTGTTGCTTGTTTCGTAGTCGCCGTTTCAGTGCTAATGTTAATACTTGCATTTAAGCGACCACAAATACAATTCATTCGCGAACAATGTTTTGTTTCTACATTCAGTAATCGATGTTTTAGTTGCGTCATGAGCCTTGTTGAATCCACCACCGCTGTCGTTCGCGAAGTCGCCAATACCAACGATGAAGTGTTTTCAATCGAGCCCGACAAAATGTACACAATCCTAACTAGCGACGACCAAACGTTCGAAGTTGTAGGAAAGGTTGCCATGCTTAGCGAGACCATTCAACATGCAGTCGGTACGTTTTTATGATCATATTTGTTTTACTTGGAGGTATATTTAATTTTCCTTCAGCTGTCTGCGGCGATCAGCAGATCCCCCTACCTGCCATTGACGCCAGAACATTCGTGCATGTTCTGAAATTGTTCAACATGTGGGCCGATGATTCCAAACCGTATGACAAGCCGCCTCATGGTGGTCGTGACATGGGTCCTAATCCAAACGGGCCGGAGTTCCAGTACTTGCGTACTATTACAGATAATGAGGAGCTGTACAACTTGTGCCGTGCTGGTGGATATCTGCTGTCGCAACGTCTTACCGATACGACTGCCTTCTTTGTTCATGACCTTTTGAAAGATATGAGTGTCGAACAAATGTGCAACTTCTTTGGGGAAGAGTACGATGCCAACTACAAGCCGGATCCTAATGCAGAATAACTTTCATGCCACGGCACTGATCGATTCTACCATTCGTTACTTACCTAAATGTGAACGCTTATTGTTTTCGTTTCTTGTTAACCTATCAACAACATTTTTCTTTGCTTTAATACTCATTTCTACCTCTAAAATATATAAAAAATAGTTTTTGATAAATTATGTAACTTTATATCTTTAAAACACCCTTTGATTAAGACAATAACTTTCATCGCCTTGGGCAATGTACAACACATAGAATACAAAATAGCAAACAAACACGACTGGAGACAACAGACGGCACGCTGTATCAAGTCTATGATATAAATCAGTAAGTCTGCGTTTTTCAGATTCAAAAGACTCTCGCGTATACTCGTTTGTGGCACGATGTGCTTGTTTTTCCTACAAATCAAGATGTATATTATTTTACAAATACATGCAGGTTTAAAAAAGTGAGAAATTGAAACGAAAACTCACCATTGCACGACTTCGCTTAATTAAGGCTAATACAATCAGTGATTCGATGAGAGAAAGAACTGCGAATGCTTTCATAGCACCGAACCACATATCCATTGATGTCAAATAGCTTGTACGAATTTGTTGATCACCCTTTTCAAGTTGTACTAATGTCAAAAGTACCTAAAAATATAAATTTCTCGAACTGACTTGTTGTTTAAAAGTAAACATACTGTGATTGGAGTAACAATACGCACGTCTTCATAATGGTACGGAACATAAGGTGCCACCCAAGCAAACATCATTGCTAAAAAGAGAATATAAACCACGTAATAAGTAAAACTGTAAAATACCTAATGTTGAAGGTACATATTTTTCGATAATGTATCGTGCTCCATCACGTTCGAGGGCAAATACTAATCGTAAGCATGATGAAGCAATTAACTTTCCTTCAACAACACATTCTTCTGTTAATAGTCGTTTAATACGAAGTTCAGGTAGTGAGATCTTTGATGAAAACTGAATGGCCTCGGTGTGCCATACGAAATTTATATATGAACGGGAGTATGCAACTGAAAATACACTCTTTTATTGCGTTTTAAAGACCACCCTGCACAGCGACGCTTTAGTGTGCATTTTTGCTCACACATAAGTGCGAACGCGTGTCGAAGGAAGGAAAAGACTCACTCGAACTAATCAACAAATCGCACATTTGGCTGTCATGAGGAAAACGACAAAATGTCATCGAACAACTTGGCACCAACGTTACTCTGAAAGACGCTTATCAACTGTATAACAGTAATATTAACATTAGAATTACCGTAAACTGTAAATAACCAGCCCTGACGGCATTATTCTCATTCTAAAGTTAGGAAACGACACCATGTGGAAATAGGAAATCTTCGAGTTGACGAAATATGGATCAGGTCTGAACACCAAGTCAAGGATTTCTTTCTCCCTGACTCTAATTGGCTTTGAATAGTTGTTCGCTAGCCTGATGTCAAACCATCGCATCTCCATTTCAAGATCAATTGTGTATTCCATTTGTTCACTGTCAAAGTTAGCGAGATGTATAATATTCAGTTTAACAACCACATTTAACGGAATGTCTGAAAACTGGCCTTAATCTGTCTATCCCCTGTTTTCCGTCAATGAATATTACCTGAAAACGCAACCGGTACCGAACTATTATCGTAATTGACGGTTTTTAGTATAGGTAACAAAAAACTAGCGCCATGATCACTAAAAAAAACTTTGAATAGTGCATTCAGATTCGATTATCATCAAAAGAAACAAACCGATACGACATGGTTTTATCGTCGTCTGATTCAAGGTGTTTCAGATCAGACAGCATTTCTCGAAGAACACTTTCGTTTCGACCCAATGGATCTCCGTGCAGAATCTCACGAGCATTGAGGATGAACTCTTCTGCAATTGAAATGGTTTAAACTTTGTACAATAAACTAAGAAGTCGATATACCTTCTTCTGCAGTGTCATTTGTTAAAAAGAGACTTCCAAGGACATTAGTTTCATTAAAAGTATAATTCCCGTCGCCGTAGTAATCGTAACCCGAATCGTACATGTCCGGTTCAGCGCCGGTCACGTCTGTTGTGCTTAACTCCGAAGCGGTAGGAGTTGAGCTGACAGTCGCCTCTTCATTTACTTCCGTGTCAATTAATGTATTTTCTGTCGTAGAAAATGCATTAGTTGACCATCCGTTGTTGTAATCTTCATCGTCAATGGGGTATGCTCCATGTGATCTTACAGTTGAAGATTCAGCTAAATCTGATCCGGATTCTGTCGGCCTAATATCCTCACTCAACACTGTAGGTGGTCCTTTAGGTGTGGTGTGTTCACCAGGCGAATGTGTGGTGTGCTTTCCATGAGAATGCCGAATTTTATGAGGAATGATAATTGAACCCAGATCCAGAATACCCGGGATAAAGTCATTAACAGCGTATTCGACGCTTCCATCATCTATTAAAGAAGACGGAGTCGGTTTCACCGCTGGTGGTGTGGATTCATCTGGTTGGGGGAGGAAGCGTTCGTCTGATATCTGAGGCATGAATGTTGTAGGTTTCGGTGTAGTGTAATCAATCACTCCTTGCGGCCGTACTACAGGCCTTTCCGGTGCACTAATAGTTTCCAGTAACGGCATAGGTGTTACATAAATAATAGTGACTTCGTCGTCTGGCTTTCCACCATCATCAATCAAATCAAAATCAACACTAGGTGCAGAGATCGATGGCGGTTCGACATCAACTGTGTCAGGGTCAGGAAAACTTGCTCGTAAGTTTAAAATAGACATCCATTTACCCTCTAAAAGGTGTTATTAGCAGCAACTGCTTGCCAACAAAATCCAAATAAAAAACTACTCACTTTGATTTTGAACAAAATTAACTTTTACAACCCGATTCGTAGCATAGACAAAGTCAAGTAGAATCATAAGCCAACAAAACAGTAACTGTTTGTAGCGCATTCTGTAGCAAATTTTAAGCGCTCAAATCGAAGTTTAGTAAAATTCGAAGCTGAACGCATCACTTATTTGAAACAAAGTCGGCAATTCTGATGATAAGGTAAACAAAAAATAACAGTCGGCGAATTCACATGTATAGAAGACAAATTTTCAACCCGTTGAAATATCACTTCATGTCCGGTTGCCAAAAAAGTAAATGGTAACCTAGAACGAAACCGCAAAATAGTAGAAATTGGAGAAGTCAAGCGTGGAAGGAAGAAGGTTTGACAGAGGAAAGAGTTAGCGTCGTCGGGAGCGGCGAAAAACAATTCGAGCGGAAGAAACCACGGACGTCGTTGAGAATGCGACCAACAAAAATCAGTAAAATCAAATCACGCAGTGTTTTGAAATTTGTTAAGCTACGTGTTGATCTTTAATAACTGCTAATTCAACTCGTTCTTTACACTTTGTAACGTCGAAAAGAGGAGGTTCGCACGTAGGACTGAATGGACTGATTTCGCGCATCTGCGCACCATGCCGGGCATTCGGTCCGATTGCCAGAAAAAAATTAAACTACGAGGAAAAAATGCATTCATTCAAGTAAAAGATAAGAAGAAACGCTAGCCGCAGGGCAAGATGGACCCTCCCGTCGCTCCCGATTGAGAGGCATCGTGTGCGTTCATCACAAAATTTGTCTTGTCGACCCCCATGCGCAACTCGTTTCACATCAGACGACCACAGGAAATCAAATCACGTACCAAAGCGAAAAATGATTCATTTTGAAGTTTTTCATGAACTGAAGTGAAGTATAGTGAAGCGAGCATACATGTAATTGAACAAGTTGGTGGTGCTGTATGACGTTTGAAGGGAAGAATTTGTGTTCATCCTCATTATTAGTGTGGTAATCTTGTTAACTGTGTAGTGTGTTGAAGTTTGGTAAATGAAAAACTTGATTTTGGCAATGGAAATGTATTGTAACCAGGTGTTTGTAAACAAATTCTGAATGTTTGGGGGAAACAATGCGTGATGTTTTATATTTCGAAGTTTAAATCAGCTCAAACTGATAAACCTATGTATAGCAATCACACAACAACGCATGATTGTAAAAAATTGGTAAACTGAGATACTGTAAACTGATTTTTGCAATTTTTATTTTTTTTAATGCAAAAAATATTTCAAAAAATTAGAACTTTTTTCAATCTTTAAAAATGAAACTATTTTATCGGAATTAACAAATCAAAACTATGTTTTTGCAAATATATTTCAGTTGTGACATGTCAACAAGGCAAAAAATAATAATGAAAACTGCAGGCAGATCTTGTTTTTTTTCAATCCTCTCGTTATGAGCACTTTTTTAAACTCGGTTATGATGACACTGTTTCAATAAAAAACCAAGTCAAAATAACGGAATACTTCCCGCAATCTGGTTTCCCTCTTCTCAACGTATACATTTCCCGATTAGAATAAGCTGTCCAGCGGCGAGACAGGAAGTATGTCCACAGCCGCTGGCAACGCACGCGGCGACTCGTCCAACGACCACCGACCTCGGTTTGCAATTTTCCATGAGCTGGCTGGACCTCTCGACTGTCTCGCCGCGACCGCGGTCCGACTGGGGAGAGGAACCGTCGCGATGCGAGAGTTACTTCGAATCGGCGTACGCGTACATTTTGATAACTTTCTCGAACGTTTTTGATTATTTTCCCTTCCAGGCTTCTCGGCTTCACGGGTAACCACCATGGCTTCCATCGCCGCGGCACTCATTTTGTTATGTTTACTTCAAACCAGCTTGGCGGACGTAATAAGTTGCGGAGGTTTTGTGAAAACGCTTGAGGGTGTTGACAAATCGAAAATTCGGGTATGTTCTGTTTCAAATATTACTTACAGGAGGCTAAGTAAGGTATTTCAGGTACGATTGCTCACATCAGAGGGAAATCAAAAGCGGGAAACGGAATGTAATCCTGTAACTGGCTACTACATGATCCCGATCTACAACAAGGGCACTTACAAGTTTCAAGTCGTTGCCCCGGATGGATATATCTTTGGTATGTTTTAAATACCCTTTTCAACCTTTATATATATTGTTTCCATTTCAGAGGATGATCAGAGACAATACGTCATCGACGGCAAGACCGACCCGTGCACTGCCGGTGGTGACATCAATTTCCAACAAATCGGATATACAATCTCTGGTAAAGTCGTCACTGGCGATGCTGCAGGGCCTAGTGGATTTAAACTTGGTCTGTATACACCTGACGGCAAACTGGTCAGCAAGGTAGACACCGATGCCAGTGGCAACTACCGTTTCGACGCGGCTCCCGGTAAGCGATCGCTTTTTGTTATGTTTTTATATATTTTATTTTGAAAACAAACATTTTCAGGCAAGTATGTTGTCTACAACGTCGACGACGGAGCTCAGTGCATCGAAAGAGGCAAAGTTCCGGTTGTTGTGACCAATGCGCCGGTCGTCGTCCAGCCAGATATCACCATTTCGGGGCATTTGCTGACTGTTCGGGTTCGCGATGAGAAGGGCAACAAACTTTCCGGTGCTACGGTCAAGCTCTTCACGAAAAAGCTGATCAACAATGCTAATGATGGTCTGGTCGGAAAGCAAGTCACCGGTGGCTACGAATACACCGCCAAGACTAGTGCTTCTGGCGCGTCCGATTTCCCGTGCTTGCCGCCGGGCGAGTATGTTATTACTCCGTCGTACGCTGCCAATGGCGTTTCCTTCTCGTTTGAGCCCACCTCGAACACATTAACCATGAAGTCCGAGAACAGTGAAGTGGTCTTCGCCGTATCTGGCTTTTCTACTGCCGGTGTCGTCAAAGCTGCTGGCAAGCCGATTGCTGGTGCGTCCGTGCTTTTGAACGGGAAAGTCGTGGCTGAAACTGATGCGCAGGGCAGCTATCAATTGAAGAATGTCAAGAGCGGCTCTGTCAAACTGACCGCCCAGAAGAAGGACCTCGAATTCACCTCTCACTTCATCGAACTAACTCCCAGCAAGCCTGCTCTGCCTGTCATTGAGGTCGCTAAGTAAGTTAAATTAAACTTAAAACCATACAGTCCAAGCTTATTGCCAAATCTTTCAGAGTCAGTGTCTGCGGTATCATCCACGTCGACCGAAATCAACTTAGCGAAGCTTCAATCAGTTACAAGTCGTCCACGGGATCCACCCAGACGGCTTCTGTCGATGATCGCGGCAGCTTCTGCTTCGCGGTTGCTCCTGGCAAGTATGAAATCCGTGCCGTCGGCGTCCCCCCAGTCACCCCTGAGGTGTTCAATGTCGATGTTGCTGCCGTACCGGTTCACAACGTCTTCTTCACACAATTCAAGGCCAAGGTTGATGTTTCCGTCCAGACATTGGCTGGATTCAGCGGATACGAAGTTGTTTTGACGAGTGATGAAGGCAAGATTGTTGGCACGCAGCCCGCTGCTTCGAAGGTGTCATTCGTTGATGTGCCTCCGGGTAGCTATTCACGTACGTTTACATCCTTACTTTCTATAGTTTTTGGTTTTCAATAAGTCCTGTTTCTTTTTAGTTTCCGTGAAGGGTACGCCAAGCTGCTGGGAGAAGGAAGAATTGCAATTCCAAATCCGGGATTCTGACGTTTCTAACCTGCGTTTCAAACAGACCGGATACAAGATTGTTGTCAATACGGATTATCCCGTCAGTTTGGTAAGTTACAACCTTTTGTTTTATTATTTTGTATTCATTCTTTGTCGTTTTAGTCCTGGACCAGCGCGTCAAAGAAGAACGGCGGCGTCCAAATCAACCCGAAAGAAAGCTCCTTCTGCGTCCCCTCTGCCGAAGAGTATACCGCCACCCTTCTGGCCTGCCACGTTTTCGACAAGCCTACTTTCAAGTTCTCTGCGCCTTCTACCGTCCCGATCAAGCTTGTCGCCAAAGAAGCCCGAGTTACTGTTGTGGCGAAGACACCTACCAAAGCCAATGAAAACTTCAAGTTGCTCATCCGCAGTGATGGCCATTCCGATGAGACTGTCCAGTCTGTTGTCACCGATGGTACTCAGAAGTTCACGTTCAAGGTCGACATCGCTCGTGCTGGTTCTTCTCTCTATTTGACGCCCAAATCTGCTACTTATCTCTTCGAGCCTGCCCATTTGGATGTGCAGTTCGATGGCAATTGCAATGAAGGCAATCTGGTCTTCAACGCCAAGAAAGGCGAGTTCATTCAAGGCAAGGTCCAACCATTTGTCGACGATGTCACTGTTATCGCGACCAAGAAGTCTGATCCATCGACGATTCTGAGCGTCGGCACTGAGGATTCTGGCAGCTTCAGCATCGGACCCTTGGCAAATGCTGCTGATTACGACCTGGAAGTCGAGAAGGAAGGATACAAGTTCATCCGTGACGCTAGCAACGTTTTCAAAGCAATCAAGTTGTCCGAACTCCGCGTCAAGTTCATCGATTCCGTTACCAAGGAGCCGCTGGGTGAAGTTTTGGCCAGCATCAGTGGCATTGATAACTACCGCTCGAACAAGGTCATCGGCGCTTCCGGCGCTCAGAACTACATTGGTCTTCGCCCTGGAGAGTACTACATTGTCGGCCATCTGCAAGAGTACGAATTCGAAAACACACCTGTGAAGATCGTTGTCAAGGAAGGCGCAGTTGTTACGGCTACGTTGGAAGGAAAGCGCTTTGCCTACAGGTAAGAAAACAGTCATTCTTATCCGTTTAATGCCGGTTCTTTCAGTGTGTTCGGCAAGTTGACCTATCTCGACGGCCAGGCTATCCCCAATGTCCGCATCGAAGCCCTTTCTCGCCAATGTGGCAACCTCCAGGAAGACGATGTGACCAAGGAAGATGGTAGCTACCGTATTCGTGGACTCAAGGCCGACTGCCAGTACCAGATCACCCCGAAGCCCGACAACCAAGCCAATCTCCCCTACCCGCCTTTTGTCAACACCGTTGTGAAGAAAGAAGATCGCCGTGACGTCAACTTCATGATCTCTCGTGCCGTCGTTCCGCTTGATATCTTTGGCAAGATCAACTTCCCCACCAGCGCTAGCCAACCGCTTTCGACCAAAGTATCTCTCTGGGCCCAAAAGCAGCGCATCCAGACAGTGAATGTTGTCAAGCCTGATCAACTCTTCATTTTCTCGGTTCCACAGTATCACCATGGAGATGCTTACACCGTGATTGTTGAGGACCCGAAGACCAAGAAGATCAACACCGTCGAAGTCGAGTTTACAGCCAACAACACTGTGACGTCGTTGTCCGTTGATGTCACCGAGCGTCGCAAGAGTTCGGATGTTACGATTTCTTTCAACAATTACATTGGCATTGTTCTGTTCGGAATCCTTGTCTTCGCCGTTTTGCAGCCAGAAAAGGTTTGTTGTTACTGTTTTGCTTATACCTGGACTGTGCTAACTGACTATTGCTTTTCAGGTTCGTCCCATTTTCGATAAGTTGATCGTCCAAGGCCGTACACTGAAGACTATCGTCGAGAGCACCACCAACTCCAATCAGTATGCCGAAACCTCCGAACAAGACTCAAATGTTCGCCACCGTAAATCCCGAAAGAATTGATTCCGTCGGGTTTTAGAAGTTGTTTAGTATTTGTTTTTGACACTTATTTATTTTCAACTGTGTTATAATTCTTTTGTAAATTAAGTGGATTAAAATTATTTTTTATTTTAACAAACGCCGAATTAGTAAAACTTAACAATGCAAAACAAGTTATGGTAACAATAACAAAAATTAGTCAGCCTCTTGCTTGATCTCGAACTTGAAATTCATCTCCTCGTCCTGTTCCTGCTCCTTGTCGACGAACTTCTGGTGGGCCTCGCTGTAGGCGTAGTCTAGGAAGAGTTCCTGCTTGGCAGCGATGTTTTCAAGAGCGAAAACGCCGATGTGGTGGTCAGCGCCTGAGACCATGACTTTGGCTTGGCAATTCGGATTCTTCGAGTGGTTGATGAAACGGATGACATTGCCCATGCGCGTGGAATCGATGGTGAACTCAGCGTTGAGGGCTATAATTGAGAATTAAGGTTAGTTTTGCAAAAAATGACATGTTCAAAGAAACCCACTGAAAAGGTAACTACACTTGTACTTGTCGTAGATCTTGCCACGACGATCAGCTTCGTCATCGGTAATGATTTCACCAGTGTATTCACCGATGAATTGCCCCTTTTTAATGGGTTCTTCCGCAAAGCAACCATTGCCAGCAACGGTGGAAGGGGCAACGTAGAGTTTTCGTTGGAAGCCGCGCTGGATGTTGACATTGCGGCAGAGAGGGTTGGCGGATTCTTCGGAGCCTTCTGTAAAGCACAAATTATGATTCTTGAAACATAGTTTGAAGTTTAAAGAAACTTACCACAGTTGCAGCTGCGGCAGATATCCGGGTCACATTCCCAGCTAGCAAAGAAGCACTGACACGCGTTTGTGCCACATTTACCGGGCTTGCAGCGGCATCCGGGAAAGCGAACTTGACAAGTAGTGGGGCAGCCGCAAAACTTGTTGCATACATGTCCTTCCAGCCGGCAGCGGCATTCATTTTCTTTGGTGCAGTCACCTTCGTGGTTGCACGAACGCAGAGTTCTGTTGTTGTCGACGATGCCTTTGTTGATGGCTTTGAACATGCGGTGGTGGGCGTTGGTGGTGGGTCTGCAATAGTAAGTAGGTTGGAAAAGCTGTGAAATGTTTATGAAAAAGCAAACTTACTCAAAGACCCGTTTGGTTTTACGCTTCTGATTGGGGTCCACAATGTCGCAATCAATCGATGATCCAATAGACTTGAGGTAGTCGTAAAGTTGCTTGCAAGTCTTTGGCTCCGTTCTAATCGTGGCTGCATAAACTTTCCAGAACCTGCAGTGGCAAGTCAGCTTCGCAACCAAGATCATGTTGATGACCGTCTTCTCGTGGGCTGTCCATTTAACGGCGGATCGACCAGGAGCTTCATTGGCCATCATTTGCGACGACGATCCGGAATCGGCCTTCCGCTTACTGCCAGAAGGCTCCAGCGGTGCGTCAACGTCGAAGTGGCGATAGCAGTCATCTCCACAGGGTTCGGCTGAGGGACCCATGTCTTCGTTTTTCCTCTCAACGTGGACATCATTCTCGGTCACTTCGGCGGAATGGAAGATGCAGTTGATGGTTCCGCAATGCTTGCACATCAGGCTGGCCATGTTGCCCATGACTTCTTGGGCGGAGAACTCGCGAGTGAATTCACCGACGGCGTTGTACATGGGAGCCCGTTTGGCGACTTTAGCAGGACCAAAGCGGGCGACGAGACCGGGATACATTGCGACCATTTCACGCGCGGAAGCCTTGTTCGGGAAGAGCTCGTAGATGGACGACATGACGGGAACCAACTCATCAAAACTGCCTTCGAGTTCGAAGAGTTTCAGGATTTCATCGGTGAGTTGGTAAAGAAGCAAATCGTTCAGCATGAGACCACAGCCTGCCTTCGTCCCATGGATGCCTTCGACGTATATCTGCTTCAGTTCCTCCAGGATTTTGTCGTCGTCGGCATCGTCTCCGAAGTATGGCAGGTGCGAGAGAGAGTACTTCGACTTCCCATGGATGTTGACATTGGTGTGCGTGAAGTAGCGCATCGGCGGGAAGGTAGGAGCGTCTTCGAGCTTGAATCCCTTCAGTTGACGGATTTGGCCTTCTTTGTCTTGATACCTGACGGCGCATTTGGACTTCTCGGCAGCGATGAGGAGGTCACTTGGATCGGGCTGGAAGTCATAAGCAGGACGGGAAACTTCGGGGCGACAGTACTTCTAAAATTTAAACAATTTAAATATAAGAAAAAGCAACTTTGAAATTGTTTACTTACGTATCCCTCGGAATTCACACGCTCCCAATACTTCTTCGCGAGGACATCATAAATCGCCGGAATCTCGGCCAAACAACTCGGATCAGCGACGTAATCTGTTTGGAATTCTTCCTGAGGGATGAATTCGGGTTCGCCGGGGCCATCGGTGGATGGCGTGGGAGACTTGTTGCGAGCCTGGCGGCGGCGTTTCCCTTTCGGCTGAGTCAGACGAGTCTGCTTTTTGCGGTGGCGAACCATTTAGGGATGGATGGATGGTTTGAACCTGCAAAACAAGGATTAAAATAAGAATTTTGTACGAAAACTCGAAAGAAAACGAAAAAAAGTAGCGCGAAAGAAAAGGAGACGACACACTTGTTGACAGATAGGTACGAAAAAGTTGGACCGGCCCAAAACTACCAAGTGGGCCACCCGGTCCCACCGCGAAAACAGTCTTGAGCGCGAGTTCAAAAAATTATCGCGAGCGGCTGGTCCAACTTTGGCGTGACACACGGCTGACTCGCGCAGCTCGCTCTCTGTTTTGTCTGTGTCGGCGAGAATGGCCGCTGCTGGTGGTGATTACGAGTGTCGATCGGCATGTTCTAATATTCCAACAACCACGATGACGACGCTTACGATTTTGAATGGAAATGGATTGCTTGGACAACATCTCATCAATGTCATCACTGATTACGAGAAGTTCGCCTCAATCCGAGTCTGGAATGCTGAGAAGAAGCAGGAGAACCGGCTCCCCGCCAATAACAATGGCATACCGATGAATTTTGAATACTTTGTCGGCCCGAAGTCTCTGGGCGAGGCGATATTTGGTTCTGATGTGGTGAGTTTGCTTTCTTTGGCTTTTTTGATCATTTTCTAACTGATTTGTTGCAGGTCATCAACCTCCGCGAGTATTTTGATGCTTCTAACTGCCCGAATGACCAGAAAATCGATCAAATCAACCGGCGATGTGAGTTTGTAACTTTTTTTATATAAAATGTTGATTGTTTAACTTTATAGTCGTCGAGAAAGTCACAGCCTGCTGTCAAGATGCCGAGGTCAAAGTCCTGATCCAACTCAGTAGCATTTATGTCCAATGTACGCCGATGTGGCCCAATGTGTATCAGCGAGAAGCCGCTGTGGCCGAGACTGGCACGATTCCGTTCCAGTCGTATGTGCGGAGCAAAGGTCATGCTGAGAATCGTGTTTTCCTGGCTGGTAGGAAGCTTTGGTTTATATATATTTGCATTCTTTATCAACTTATCTTTGCAGGTGATGATTTGCGTGTGGTCATTGTCCGTGTTGGCCCCCTCTACGGCGAAGGCGATATCTGCTCCCCCGTTTGCGATGCCCTCAAAGTTGGCTCCAATTTGGGCTACATTCCCGTCTATGGTGATCGTGGCGGTGTCATGCAGGTTCGCTTTTTCTATTCTTATCAATCCCTCTCGACTTTCACCCCCTTTCAGATGACCTATGCTGGCAATGTTGCCCATTCGATTGTCCAAATGGCAGCCGAGATGATGGAAGACGAGAAGAAGGTCCACCAAGAAGTCGTCACGATCTGCGACGATACCCCTCTCAAAGACATCTACACCACTGTATTGGAGCCCTTGGCATGCCGAAACGATCTCCCTCTCGGCTCCTCTGCAATCCCGTTCTACGCTTTGTTCCCAGTGTTCGTCATCATCGCCTGGTTTGCTCGCCTGTTCTACTTTTTCGGAATGCGGACGCCTTTCGCCAATGCCCCGGACCCCGTCTACATCTACTTCATGTTCCGTCATTGGACCTGCTTCAGCGACTTCCGGATGCGAATCTTCTTCGATTTGGAGCCCAAGTACACCTACAAAGAGTCGATCGAACGTTGCCGAAGTTACTATCAGACTCTCAACGTCGACAAGATTCACCATTTTTCGTGGAAGAATAATTCCTATTAAGTATTTTGATTCATTAGGATTCGTGTTAACTGCTTTATTGACAAATTTATTCATTGTTATCTCAATGTAAATACGGCATGTGATAAATAAGCCAGTAATGTGTCTTTAAATTTTACAAATAGAGTTAAACTTTGCTCAGAATATTTGAACTCGGTGGTTTTCACGGTCCGAAACAACGATAGAAGTGTCGACGAGGGCGACGCCTTCAATGCCTTTCAGCTGACCAGGTCCAGTGCCCCAGTTTCCAAAGCCGTGGACGAACTTTCCATCAGGTGAGAAGATTTGTACGCGGTTGTTGCCACTGTCGGCGACGATAACGAAGCCCTGAAAGTCAAAATTGAAGTTTAGTGTTTTCAGGAATTGTCGAAAAACTTACTTGATCGTCCAATGCGATGCCCCGAGGCAGTTTCAGCTGTCCTGTGTGGAATCCCTCGATTCCGAAGCACAGAATGGGAGTACTGTCATGGTCGAAGACGCAGATTCGATGGTTCGCAGAGTCGCTAATGAAGATGTTTTGAGTTCTGCGATGGATGGCAATGAAGAGCGGATGGTTGAATTGGCCAATGTCGCTACCGTGGGTGCCAAACTTCAGCATGAAGTTGCCATTTTGGTCGAAAACTTGGATTCGATGGTTGTCCTGAAAGGGTTACGTATGTTTTGACTTTTCATATTAAGCTTTCTAACCTTATCAGCGACGTAAATCACGCCCAACTCATCAACTGCCAAACCCCAGGGGTTGTTGAACTGCCCATTTCCGCTTCCAAAACTTCCGAATTGCCGTGAGAACTTGCCATCGATCTCGAATATCTGTATCCGGTGGTTGTATCTGTCGCTGACGATGATTTGCTGTTTGTATCGGTTATATGCGACGGCGGCGCAGCTGTCAAGTTCACCTTCCTCTGTGCCGTATTTACCGAAGGTTCGAATCAGCTTTCCTGTCGAATCAAACAACTGAATCCGATGGTTGCTGCTGTCACAAACAGCGAATTCACCGCCTGGCAAAGCAGCAACACCGCGAGGCCAGTTCATTTCTCCAGGATTCTCGCCCCGTCGGCCAATCATCAGCTTTGGCTTGTGTTTGCTACCGTAGTCAATGAGCGGTGTGCTCATGAAGGAGTTGCTGCGCGACAGCCTCCCAGTGCCTGATTGGCCTTCCAGCGAGAACTCTCGATCTGGTACTATACTGGATCGTCTGCGAAATCTATTTCGTCGCTGATCAGAGCCGACCCTGGTAAAATTTCCGGTTTCTGTCGCTGAGGTCGGAAGTGGTTCGGCGGCAGTCGTGGTCGTCGGTGTCGTGGGCGCTGTGTCGAAGGATTCTTGCTTGGGAGTCGGCGGAGCGCAATACCGGTGTGTCAACGAATTGTCTAAACCCATTAATTCCTGAATACCACTAGTCAAGCCAGCTGCCGCAGCTCTGACGGGGTTAGTAATGCCAACAGCGAACGGGTTAATGGAAGCGGAGCTTGTCGGGCCCGTGAGGCCGAAATCCGGATTGGATTCCGAACGGTAAAACCGTCCCGTGGATGTGCCTTCGGCGGAACTTTTTTTCTCACCTGGAAAATAAGAAATTGGAATCGGAAGTACTGCTGGTGGAGTAGAGGATAGTTGGACAGAGTCATTAGTCTGCGCGTTTCCGTCTTCGGACGTGTTGATAGCTGCTGCGCTTAGCGTTAGTTTTTTGGGTGTACCCGAACGACAGTGAACACGAAACTTTTGCGTACCGATTTTTCGAACATTATCAGAGGTTGCCGATGGCATGATGCTGCGAGTTGGCTCTTCTTCATCACCGCTGGAGGAGACGACGCAAAGGGAGTGACGGTTCTTTTGGCGCTGCTCATGGGCGAGACGGATGGATTCAACCTTGTCGTTGAGGATGGGGTCATCGGTGCTGGATGCTTGTTTTGGGAGAGGTGGTTTCCTCGAGGCGTTAGTGCCAGATGTTTCAGTCGATGGCTTGTCATTCTTCGACAGCGAGAAGTTCGTCAAGGAGCTCAACCCCTCCAGTGCCGAGGTAGATGTAAAATCGATGGCAGTTCGATGGCGTTGCCGGATTCGAGAGCTGTCACGTCGTCTTAGCCGGATGTCAGTGGTCGATCCTGGCGACACTCGCGTGCCTTCATCTTGAGTCGACGATGCCGACGTTCCAATGGCACTGTCGTCATTGATCGGCCTGCTCCACGGGTTGTTTCCCGGACTATACGGCGTCGCTGAAGGGCTGTTTCGGCCACTTTCTGTCCCAACCCGCAATCGATTACGGCTACTGTCATCGTCGAGTTGTGTCCGACGTCTGTATCGATTCATGCTAATATCGTCATCGAGACGACTTCCGTGTCTTAAAAAGCATCATTGTTTATTAGTTCCTCCTATCTTTCTCGCGTTTTAAACACACCTATTCGATCGCTCTTCAATTTCTGTGCGACGACTTGTACGATATGAATCCGATTCAAACCCCATTCGAAGTGGTTTTGGTAGATATTGTTGTTCCAAAGCGATGTATCGACCCGGAAATTGCGGCAGAGCAACTGTCAGCTCTCCGAAGTTAGTGATAGCCATTGGCAGTTTAGATGCATCATCGCCGGGGGAGAATTTGATCTTTTTTGCGAAAAACTCCTCGAAATCTGGCTGAAATTTGACAATTTTTAATTACTGTACGTTCATTTTATCAGTTCTTACCGCAAATCCTCTCAAGTACTCCAACCCATCGCTGAACACAGTTTTAAGCCGATACAGTTCATCATCCTTTGCTTCTTGTTCACCGCTTATAATTGCATCAACCCATGTGACGGCATCGGTTAGGTTGTCGCTTTCGACAGTCAGCACGTCCCTCAATGACCTCATCAATCGGCTTTCCGTCTGTTGAAACGTTTCGAGTTCTTGGTTAAGGCTTTCCTCTCGACGTTTGAGATCAGTATGATATCGGATAAAGTATTCTTTGATTTCGGTTTTTGTCGTTTCGACATTCAGATGTAATAAGTCGACTCCCTTTGAAAGACTTTCGGCAGCTTCCTTCACCCGGTTGGACAATCGACGAACCTACAAATGACCAGTGTCATCTTGATTTAGCACAAGATTTATCACACAACGACATATACTAGTCCGGCACAGCCGTTTTTCGTTTGGCTAGTGGCAGTCGTTGTCTTTTAAAACGATTTTGCAAGAGGGAAACGGGATAAAAGATTGAACACCTGTCAATGGTCTTAGTCAGGCGATTGTGTAGACGATGACGGCATGACATTAGAACTTTTGTGTTCACCTGTGACTTTCCTCATAGTATATTTAAAGACTAATCACCTGATTAAGCATACGACCCAGATCACGTTTAACCATTTCCATGTGAGACGTTCGACATTCCTTGCAAGCCTTTCGATCGCAGTGACGACATAACTCGAGTTCAGCTTTTTCGTCACAAATCTTGCACCTCTCCAAGTTGTATCTGAAATTTCGACGAGGAAGCTATTGATTTGCAAACAGTAAAATGAGATTGCTACGGAGGCGGATGCAAAAAGTGGACTTGAGTGTGACAACTAGCTCCGGTCGTAGTACTCGAACGGTCGTTCAATTTGAGGGTAATGACGGAATAAAAATAGTACGATGCTTAACCTACCGACTGATGTATGCTTCCAGCTGTTCGGCATTATCATCCGTTGCTTCCAAGTGAATATCAAGGAAGCCGGTAAGCGTATAATTCGTTTGGAAAGACTTTACACCTTCATAGGGGATAGCATGCTCGGCACGACACTCGGGGCATTTCAGATTCCGATGAACCGAGTCGGCATAAGACTCTAAACACGGAAGACAAAAGCTGTGGTGACATGGCAGTAGTTTTGGTTGTCTGTAAGAAAGATACAGTAATGGTAAGCCAGCTGATGTCTCGAAAAACACCTACTTGTATCTGTCCAAACAAATAGCACACGTAAGCAATTGCTCAATTTTCTCGAGTGGGTTCACGAAATCGGGGGGACGTTGAGATGGCGACCGTCGATTCGGTGATGGGCTCAATTTTAAGTTAGACGTACCAGTATTCGGTGCCGAAAGCTCGCCGGCACAATCAACAACGACGACTGTCGGTTCGACAGAGTCCATTTTGGAAGGTTAGTCAAAGCTTGAAGTGATGGCGAACAGTCGATGATTACAGCTAGGTGGAGACTACCCACACTCTCGGAAACTTTCTACTCACAACGTCAACCGAGTGGATTGCCGACTCTCCTCTCGTACAGCACGCTTGTCTCGGAGTCAAGGCTGTGGGATGTCGGGTCGACCTCGAAAGCCGTTTTTCCCGAGCTGGCGATCCCCGGCCACAAGCACGCCTTTGGTTCGGCCACATGCAGGCAGCCGCTTTTCCACGTCCGCCGACTCATTCACTCATCCTCCCCTCAAGCAAAAAAAGCTACCGCGACAAAGCCCAGATAGAAACGGGCTCTCGCGACGCAGGCTGGATGCGATATCTCGAGATTGCGGGGGTGCGGCTAGAGATCGCGCGACTCAACCGTTCCGTTCCAGCTTGTTTGACTGTCTGTCACCACGCTTGAACCCTCGATACCGGGATAGCTGCTTTTATACAGTTGTATTCATTCCTAAACCTTTTTTATTCGCAAAAAACTACCGTTCTCACGCATTTTTTTGCAAATGTTTGCTCGGAGCTCTATTATTCTTCTGATTTTCATCTCGCATTAGCTATACGTTTGTCGATTAATCAGAAATTGCAAGCAAGACACGAAAGGCATTCATCTTTTTCACGACTCATACAAATCCGATTCAAAACACCTGCAGCATTCTTTCCACAGCCATAAAATTTGATCGCTTTAATTTCCGGGCGACGCCCGATGCGTTGTAAACTGCATCTCGACCTCCATCGAATAGTCGAAATGACTTATTCAAATGCAAATAGAAATTTAAAAACATTAACGCAAATTTCAATCAATAAAATGGCCCATCTGATACTTTTCTATACTTCAAAATTTGATAAACTCTTTGAAATTATTTTTTTCGTAATATGTTCATTGAGATCGAGATTTATGTTCAGATTCTAATGCTGCTCTTCGGTCGGATTCTCAGGATTCGCATCATAGTTGAAGCGATTGGCAGTGCTGCGCATCCACGAGCTCAGACCTTGTTTGAACCGGCTTCCAGTCTCTGTCATGTAACGACCAGTGTTGGATAAACTTGAGATCATTCGACGACCTTGTTCATAATGCCCCATTCGCAGGAAGACGTCGTTGACACTGAGTTGACCCGCAAATGGATGTCTGAAATGGAATTCATTACGGTCGGTTAAAGACGGTGTGGTCAAAACGTACGCTGTAGGTGTTTCTTTACACGCGTAGTGCTCGCCCGATGACCAAACCCTGAAGTTGTGCTTTGTCCTCAAGGCGGTGATGAAGTGTTCGTTGAATTCGGCAACGGCTTCAACGTTGTCGGATGACGCGACGTTGAGCATGGATACGAGGTACTGGTGGCATTGGGAACGGACCCAGTCGCAGCTACCTTCCCATACTGTAATATTGTTGTCAAAACAGGTCAAGTTAGATAGGTAACCGAAACTTACAAGCAGGCTCTTTGTACATTTCCCGCATCTTCAAGATGAAATCAGCGAACCGCAGATCTTGCGTAGTTAGGGCGAGTTGGCGCTTCAGTTCAGGGCATAGGATCTCAATTTGACCTTCTCCTTTCTCATCGACGGTAACAATGACATCCACAATATCACGTCTTGTTTTGAAGATGGCATTAGTGACACCGATACAGTATGCGCGGGTACTATCGGAGCGGATCATGTCGAGATAGCTGATGCTCAGATATGGATGGAATAGCGAGCCCTGGAAATAGTATTTTTATATACAAGCCAATTATGCAACGAATTTGAACCTACTTTGGTAAACAAACTCAACGGAAACCCGTAACTATCAGTTTTGAACGACGACGGATTCGGTTTAGACGCAATTTCTTCGACGTCCGTCTTTTCCGTAACTTCTGTTGCTTCATCGACATCTGCTTTGTCCAGAATGATCTTATCCAGCGCATCCACCATAGTTTGCATTACTTCTTCCCGACTTTTCTTCGGAACCGGCGGTGCATCGACGCCTAACGTATTGATTGCTTGTGGCGCATCACCTGCTTCAGGTTTGACTTCTTGTGTTGGAGGTCTACGAACACTGTACGCAGCAGCTTCGAAAAGACCTTCATCAATGAGCATCGGAAACAGCGATCCCAATCCAAGCACAATGTCACCCAGAAAATGGACTGGAAACATGTCAAACATGACCCTTTTTTCGAGGAGAATAAGCTTGAAGAGAATCAAAAATCGATGCCGAAAGGTGTTGAGCAATGGCGTGAGCGAAATATCCATGTAAGCCGAATGGGTGTCGATGAAGTCAGCGTTGAACAAATCGCCCAGATTGGAATACATTTGGTGAAGAACTTCGACCTTGGAAAAGTCGAGTTCATTGAAATAGGTCTGGGTGATAAGCTCGAGCTTGGCTTTCAATACTCCGAAGAGCGGAATCCGCGAGAGAACGACGACACTTTTCTGGACGGAACTGCGCGTGACATCTTTGTCTTTGCTGACCAAATCCTGGAAATGAATGGATGAGTCATAAGATTTAAAATATATAAACTCACATTGGCAGCAATTTGTCGATAGCAAGAAATGCCAAAGACGGCTCGGTTCGGGTTTTCCAGCGACGGCAGGAGGAAATATATAACATCTGTAAAAAGATAAAGTTACAAAATGTGTCAAACAACATTGAGACAAACCGTCTTTCACATTATGAGCACCATCTGGCAAAGCAAGCGACGGAAGAAACGTCCATTGTTCCGGGATATCCTTATCCGGATCCGGGACGACATTGTCTTTCAAGGGTGGATAGCAGTATTCGACCTGGAAAAAGTCGTTATTTTAAGTTTGAGAAAGTTATATTAACTCACCTGACATCCTCGTTTATGATGGAAACCCACAACGAGCACATGGAGAATCGGATGCATCGAAGCAGGACGTGTGGGTAATGCGGGTTCCATCCTTCAAGCTGCTGTTAGCACCCGGACACGCGACGTTCGCGGCAGAACCACTCTAGGTTCAAAGAAAAACACTACCAACAACGGATGACACCCTTTCACCGAATCACGAAAGGCTTTGCAGTGCTGCCGGCTGATGTGAGGGCCCTCTATCTCTGCGCTGCCCACCACTGGGATGGTTTTGTTTTTGTTGACCGAACGATTATCGACTACGTTCTAAAGTGTTGTCTGACTCGATGGCGACGAAGTTTACGTCATTGCTTCTGACTGAGTCACAATAATCATGTTACACAATTGGTTATTACAATCTTTGGGTTACTTTATTTCAAACTGACAAAAAAGTCACGATAACAACTGATACCGTAACAGGTTAACGATCTATAATTAGCAACAAGGCACTGAACCTGTGTAAAAAGTACAAACTTGAAAAATTATACAAACTTTAGCCTAACCACGACTAAACGTGCTGAGTTTTCTTGATGCCGAGAAGGTATTCAGCGACGCCAACGTAATAAACCGTCTGGGCAATACCGAACAATGGGGCTATCACCATCATACGGCAAGCGGCACCCTTGAACAGGGCTCGAGGGCCTTCGTATCTCAAAATTTTAAGGAATGCATCGGCAACGTTTTTATATTGAATGTCGCCAGGATTAGATTTAATCGTCTGCATGCGAGTTTTGATGCAATCCAGTGGTGTCACGCAGAATGAACCAATACCGCCAGCAGCAATACCGGATATGAACGAATGATAAAAGACTGCATCGCCGCTGCCATCACTCTTACGGGGGCCGAGGGAGTCGAACTTCGCGAAGAGGGGGAAGTAGATCATGGAGAAGGGCACATCTCGGCCAATGGTGGAAATAAGGCCACGGTAGAGTCCGGCGATTCCGTTTTTCTGGTAGAGTTCTTTGGCTAGGCGCCATGCGGATTCGTTGCCACCGCTTTCTGAAAGCTTTCAACTTCAGTTACACTTTTCTTTATAAAGTTGAAAGTAAACTCACGCTGCATCTGAATCTTAAGCAACTCCATCGGTGTCGTCACAGTAATCTGCAACAAACCCGCCAAACCACCGGCAATCATGCCACGGAATGATGATAAACTCTTCTCGCCTGGTTGTGCTAATTGGGCTCGGAAGAAGTCATTGGCAACGAGCTTGATGGCCTTTTCTGGTGTGATCAGAAGGATGTTCACGGCCGAGCCCGAATATAGCGATCCAACTTTGGCGAAAGTGCTGGTGCCTCCGCGTTGCCAGGTTTTCTTGGCACAATCGAAAATGCCTTTATATTCGACTTTTCCATCGGCGGACACCCTCTGATTCTGAAGCCGGGTTTTGACCAAATCAATCGGGAAGACACACGTCACACCGACGATACCGGCAATGCCGCCATTGAGAATCTTGGCTGGGTAGCTAAAAAATAAAGCATGATTTTCAACCAATTTCAAATTTAACTTTAAAAGTAACTTACTTCACTTTTTTCTGAGGTTGAGCCATTGTGTACAGAGTCAGAAGGCACGATCACCACTGAAATTTAGAATCCCGTTGAATTATCACTAAAAACGATGAGCACGATGTTGGTCTGGTCTCCAGCCACTTGAACGACAGCGCAGTGTTTGCCGCGATCGATGCGACTAGGTGGACAGGCAATGTGAGATAGAGGGCGACCAAGACTATTTGGACGGCAGACGCGCATTATAGGTATACCTTTACACTTCTTGTTTTATCTCCCTTGATCACTGACCTTTCCGAGGTCAGCCCACGTCGCGTACGAAAGTTCAGTAGGTTTGTCTATTTGCTAGAAGTTCAGGTCGTTAAACCGGCGTTGCAAATAAGTGTCTGTGCGTTGTCATTGTATAAGTTATAGTGAGACACAGCGACGACTTGCTAGCATGCTTGCTTTTGCTAGCTTCTTTTTGCCACGCGCTAGTTGGCCAGGAAACGAACGCCCATTCCATGGCCTATTGCTGCATCGGACAAATTTTGGGTGCACTTGGCCATCGTCTGTCTGGCCCCTTGTGTCGCCTCCAGACAGGGAGGGCAACGACCAACTTCCGCTTTCTTTCAAAGTGTTCGTTAAAAATTAATTAGTAGGGCCATTAAGTTAAATTAGTTAATCCCAAAGATGTTCCTTACAAACGGGTAGCTTAAATGATGTTTCATTTAAAAGTTTAAACATCACTGGTCAGTCTTTTACGTGTTTGTTCGCTTCCCGAAGAACGCACCCAACTCCGGCTGTGTTATTTAGTTAGTTTTGTTTTTGTTTGCAAGAATTGGGGACCAAAAACCTCCAACAGGGTTGTCGCACTTCAGGCCAGATCTGTGCAAAGCGTCATATTGTTGGTTCAGTCCGGCACCAGAACGTACTCACAATTCAATTGAGTTTGTTATTTTGTGGCTTTTTATTGCGGCAACCCTTTGGAAGTTGAGGTAAGCTCCACTTAACTGCCCACCATACCATTTAATTCTTCACGCGTTTTACTTTATTTCTGCTAAAAAGCGTAGGCTTGTCATTTGTCATGTTTGGAATGTAAAAAAAGTGTGCCTGCACTATGTCATTTTTTATGCCTGACCTTTCTTTATCCGTGGGCAATGTTCGCAGACACGCTAAAAGCCACGCTTGTCCTTTTTGGCTTACGTTAGGGAGAAAGTATACCCTAGAGCAGTCTGAATTGTCGAACAACCCCCCTCACTTACGTGGTTCGTCGAATGAACGTATGTTCCTGGCAGTTTGGAAGTTTTTTTCATTTGACCAGAAAGTTGTGCTTCAAATTCCGGCTATGTTAGTCACGCTATTTCATCACTTTTTGTATTATACAACACGTAATGTCTATCTTTTCCCTTTCACTTGCACAATCTTGCCTCACCTGCATGGCTTCTCGAGGAAAACAGCTGATGATAGAAAAAAGCGTTTGCTTCTTTTCAACGTTGTTGTGTTCACAGCGACGAGAACAACAATATTAAGCGAACAGTAAACCAACAAACAAACTATTGGAGGCAGCATTCATGGCGTTGGTGCTGTTTTCGGGCGTCGAACGACGCACTGGCGCCATCAAGTTTCCGGTCCCTCTCTCGAGGCAGTCGTTTTTTGCGCTAGTTGAACCTTTGATGTTGATATATTCGCTGTTTTTACTCTCTAAATTTCATTCGTAGTACCTCTCGTCTTTCAAGTAACATCCATTCGACCGTGTCTAGTTTGAAATTTTACGATGCTGATGTGTTTTCGGGAAGAAGGCGCAAGCTGGCTCCGGTAGGCACCTGTTTTGTATACAAACAATAACATGTGAAAAAACATCTACCCGTTCCGACCTGGCACGGATGGTCGTGGAAATGAGTTATTATCACCGCGCGGACGCATTCCTTTCCTTTTGCATCTGACATAACGACATCAATTACCTTGACATTTTGATCTATCATTTGTCCCCCGTATTGCATGAAACATTTTATCTATATCGTCCCTGTGAGCCATGTTTCTGTTATTAAACCCTTTTGCGTTTTGATTGCGCACTGAAACCAGTCATAAAGCCGATCCAGCTTGCAAAAATTTTGTTAACGCTAAATTACACTGGGGGAGACTTGATCATTGGGATGCATTTCGGTCAGAATCAGCTTGCGCAAGAATGGAGGGAATTGTTTGGTGTGAGTGAGGACGGTGGTGATGTCGCTGTCAGCTGGTTCAAATCCTCAAAAAAGGACAAACACAATTCGACAGTAGTCTTCTCTCGTGTTCCATGAGTTGTATCCATCTCGCGTTCGCATGTGCGCGCCTTTCCTCCCAAAAACTTCAACGGAATCCGTGCTCAAGGCCCTCGAGCAAAAAGCTGCCACCACACGGCGACGCAACAAGATGCATGCGTAAGTGGCCACTGCGCATCAGACGAACGCTGCTCCGCTCCACACACCACCATCGGTGAATTCATTCGCGTCATTTCAAAAAACGCTATGCGACACACATGTACATCATTTGCATACAGTCCGATTCGAGGCGCGGTGTCTGTCTGGATGGTTCAACTGCCTGCGGCGGCGCACTCCGTTTGACCGCACTGCTATCGGCAATGCAGGCTTTGTGTGCCCAGAGTGTTGTGCGACTGCGAGGCGAACGAAGAAGACTTTTTCTTCTTTTTCCTCTCGACGTCGTAGACCCGACTAGCGACGGACACACCGAACAGAGCGTAGTTCGGTTTTTCGTTGACGGTGACGCCGTCGGAGCTGCGGAATTTCGTCAGTGGTACCGGGTCGCACATTTGAGCTCACGGCGCGGACATTTCCCGGATGGCTGTATGCGTTTCGGTGGTCTCTCTTTTTTACATGTGGTTTATCCCGTCAAACGATGATGGGCCGCTCATTACGACGAATCTGCCCTACACCTTCCACATTTGGGCGTTGGTCCATCCATTTTGCGCGCTTCATCCCCATCCGCGCAATAGTAGTCGATGAGGTATAGCAATCGCTTGTGACATTTGCGCAAGATTTGACGCCGCCAGTCCTCGCTTCTTTTCCGATCGAGGCTCCTTGAACAAAGTTGCTTCACGAAAATGTTTCCGACCAGTAGTCAGTCACAATAGATCAGCAGAAAAGCGTGTTTTTATAGTATCGCGAGTCATTGCTTTTCGAATGAGAACGTCGACACAGCCATGTTTTATGTTCTCTGCACTGATTTATACGCAAATGCTGTGTCGACAGCTTGGCTCACTTTCACGGCCTGCGGCTAACATTATGCAAAGCTTATCAGGCAACCTTTTGTCACAGAACTTTCGCGTGTTTCGCGTGTTGCAGATGTTTTTTTGTCCAGTCATACGTTATTAACCATCACTTTTTTTCAGACTTCCAACACACGGGAGTTTTGGAGGCTTGGGTATTTCGTCTTGTCGCGGCTATTCTGCTTTGCATTAGCGAGCGAAGTTGACTGGATCATGTGCTAATCACACAGCGATCGGAAGAATCACATTCAGAAGATGTCGAATATCCTGTTGTTTTAAGCAGTTATTATAAACCCGGCTTCGGCCATCTTTCAACCATCTTTACCTGCTTTCAACTTTTCTTCTCTATTTTCTCTGATTCGCTCTTTTACCACAGTAACAGTATTCTCAAGACCTCGCTAATGTTGCCCTCGGATTTGTTTGGCAAAAGTTTGTCGCCCCCTTTCATCGAAACTCTTGGCTCGGAAGCGATGTTGCCGTCCAACGGTACCGCGATGACGCCGCATAAACGGTAAGGCGTTTTCGAACTAATTTTGTGATAGTCAAAATGATTGATCTTGTTTTTAGCACAACCTCGGATAGTATCTCGAACGTACCTTCGGCCAAGCGGTTGCAGTTGATCGGTAAATCCGATAACGGCATGCGCTCCATGGACGAATACCATCTCTTCGAAACTGGCCCCAATATCGACGATGAAGCCTTCTTCAGTCGGTATTGCTCGTCTCCCCCCGAGCCTATGGATGTGGCTGATGCTGTCTCCCCGGCATTCATTACCTCCCGTATGAAGTCTTTCAAGGTTTCTGATGATCAGTGGCCAAACTTCTACCAACCACCCGAGCAGATGCCGCACAATACCGCGGAATTGGCCTTTAACACCACAGGCACCAAAACCCATCCTATGCACCCGCTGCTGCATGCCCACAGTTCAGACGAAGGTTTGTTATTTGCTTTCGCCGTTTTTGGGGCAACAGCTGGAAGTTTGGTCTTTACAGGATCTGGCAAGCACCACTTGGCAGCGCCGCAATCCGGTGGTACGACGTCGATTTCCACTCGGCAGTCGATGCCTTCGATGCGTCCGTACATTCCATCCTTCAAGTCCGAATCAATGGACTGCAATTCCGATGCTGACGATACCGTATTCGATGACGATGCAGGTCTGCTCAACAACCTGCCGACCTCAGTTGACGACTTGCATGAAATGGAGGAACAGATGAAGCTCGAACGACAGATGACAGCATCATGGAACAGCCAGCGTCACACGCCGAGCGTTCATGGCGCCAGCCGTTTGTCAACGGCATCTGCTGCTTCGCTTCTTCTCGACGGTACAACTCAGATGCCAGAGCACCACGTTGAAGACGGATTCCTTGATCCGGATGATATGGAGGTAAGTCTTGTCTCGGTTTAACAATATTTTCGGTGCATTAGGGGGTTTTTCTGTCACGTGTTCGTCGGCTAAGCAAACATCCATAGCCTGTCGCTCGTGTCCATTTTTTTAAACTTCGACTTCGCTAACTAAGCGAATGTCAATGGCCTCTGGAGGTTTTTTCTTTTCGGGTCTGTGATATGGTCAACATTTCCAGTCCTTGCGCTCATTGCTTTATTCGCGTCGTTCTGCAAAAAGGCGAAGCGAACCTTCGTCGTATTTTCGAGAGCTGGCTGCAAGCCAATTTTTCTGTCTGTCAATCTGATGGTTAGAATATGTGCGTCCTCGATCGGATGTTCTGTGACAAGATGGATCGAGTGCACGCTCTTTTCGCCGGTGTATATCAGTTGGTCTTTCTTGCCAGCGGCGCCGAGCTAATGGCTACCTTGTTCGCTAACATCCGGTCTGAAAAATGTAATGAAGACACGCAGACGTAACGGGGGTGTTTTTGAAGTAGTGCGCAAACGCGATTGACGAGAGGCAATAGACTTGTTTCCAAAATGGCTGCGCAACCGTCGAGAAATGGACGTAAGCATGGGGTAGGAAGTTAAATCATATCCCGGGGGTGTTTGAAAGATAAAACGAGATAACAAAAACAAGATTATCTTTTTTGCAGGTGGCAATGATCAATGAGTCGTTCGAAGAGCAACAACGACAATACTCCATGTACTACAGTGGTGATCAGCTGAAGACCGCTTTTTACGCTGGAGACGACTTCGCCTCTGCCCCGCAGATGTCGATGCACACGGAGTATCCTGTCCCGGTGGCTGTTCCCGAAGCCGATGAACCCGGCTACAACAACCAGTCGATCTACCGATCCTGGAAAACCGATTCGTCGCCCCTCGGCGCATCGTATGAGGCTATCACACAGCCTATCATGGATGATCTCTTCTCGAACGTGATTCCCAGCCTTGATGGCAAGACCACCCAAACGCCTCCGGGCAAAGGGCGATCTGGCACCGGCTCCGCGGATTCGTTCAACTTTGTCAATGGGCCGCTTTCGGCAGATCGGGGCCCGTCTTTCTCCCTGCCCTTCGAGGAGGGAATCGACGACATTGACGCCATAGCTACGGCAGTCTCAAGCGCCTATTTTGTCTTGGACAATGTGGACTCGCCGTGCTACAAACCTGACTTTGACACAAAACTTGTTCAAGAGCAGTCGCCGTCCCTGTCGAACTCGCCTTCAAATGACTCTTCTGAGGACGAGGAACTCATTCAGGCCTGGAATGAAATCGAACAAAACGGCAAGGCAACCATCGGAGGGGAAAGGGTATGTTTTGTCTTTTGCCCTTTAGGTCGGAATTAATTTATCTGTTTTCAGTATTACCTCCCTCGTAAACACGTCTCTCCGCCGCAGCCTCAGCTTTCGTTTGACATGATTGAAGAGCCCCCGAAGAACATCAAGACCTTGGCCCATGTGACGGAGGTTTATGATCCCAACGGCGAACTCGACAGTGAACCCATTCTCAAGTTCTTCCGCTCGATGGGGATGAAAAACTTCTATCAACGCGACATCGACATTCAGCGGGCTTTCTTGGTGTTCCCGTCGGTCGATCAAGGTTTGTCTGAATTAAAATCTTGTTTAGAATTTTTTAACTTTTGTAATTTCAGCCAAACTTGCCGTCGATTCAAACCGCACAAACCTTCAACTCCGACTGCTCGAAGAATCCCCCCAGTTCGTCAAAGCCAAGGCACTCAAAATGCACATGGAACTCCGGCCCTGCTGTTTCGAAGATGACGGAGAAGTGGAAGTGAGCGCTCCCAATGTTGTGCCGATGCCTCTCGAGCTTCCCTGGTTGTCCCAGCCGATAGCTGGCGTCTGAGCCCATTGGCCGCCTCCAAAAGGCTTCCCACCTTCCCGCATCTTCCAGCTTTTTGATTGAATTCGTTCATCGCAGTGAATACTCAGGAACGTTAACGGCGAACTTCGATGTATGAATTCTTTCTCTGCTGAGTCATGCTCACTCTTTTTTCAATTTTGCATCAACAATTTAATTGTTTCGAAACTTTTTTGCATTGTGGATTTGTAATGTTTTTGTCTCCTTCTTTTTAAAGTCGTGTTTCTCTAAACTTCCAAGCCGTAATTTTTTTATTTTGTGACAATTGTCACCTTTTGGAGCTGAACAATCATTTATGGTTTCTTTTTTTCGTGTTCAGTTTCCGCGTCTCACCATCACTCGATAACATTGCTAAAATTGTGTCGTATTTGTGTTGGAGTAATTCGACTTCGGTCTGAGTTACGCCTCCTTTTCGGACCATTGGTCACCTAAATTTGGTAATTCATTGTCTTTTCGTACCATTATTACGATTTCTATCAAGGCGTTTTTGGATTTTTTTGCCCTTGTGTGCGCAAATTGATCTGAAAATCTTGATCTTTGTCGTTAGCAATGGCTTTTTTTATCCCTTTTTGGCCTTAAGCTAAGTTTGTGTCTTCTTTGTAATCTTTTTTTTGCATGTTGCATTTATTTTGTATTTGTAATGAACACGTTCGATAAAAATGAAGAAAACGTAAATAACTTGGTTAGTTTTTGGAAAAGTTTGAAATGCCAGAGAAAGTTTTAAGGCCAAGTGATGAATTCCAAATGATGCAACCTTTATTGATTAGATGTGAATCACTGCCGTTGAAAATACATACGTCGATACAAATTCATCTGTTTGCACTTTCACAAAGTTGGTTATTCAAGCTTGACGTATAAAAATGTTGCTTGCGATAGCTAGCAACCCACGAAAAACAAGCACGCTGGTCGGTCAGGCGCCGCCCCGAGTAATTTCAAAAGATGGCCAGGATCGATGTGGTCTCTTAGCCCTTGGACAACGTCGTTTTGCCGTGGTTGCAAAAAATATCATCGACAACTTCGCCTAGCCACCATGGGCAGCTGCCGTCCGTTAGTGTTACCACCGGACGGGTGGGTGATAGTGAAGCGCCAAAACCAAGACGTCTTTTCAAGCGTGTTTACACGGGCCACCTTTCCTCCCCCTCATAAATGAAGGCTAACGTCAGCATCTTTTCGGACCTCTAATCCGACATCGGGTTTTGCTCTATCGTTTTAACATTGTGAGTAAATAGTGTTTGCAACACGGTAAACCTCAAGTTTTGTATTTTTGATTTGGCTACTGTGTAACTGTAACTCCAAATGCTCTCATTCGGCTTAATTTTGCATAAAAAAGATTGCTAATTTGCATTTTTCTTTGACAAACCGCCAATTTAGCTTTATTTTGACTGGCAACACTTGAACAACCTTGAAAAATAGTCGATCGCAGCAGCTTGTATAGCTTTGACCAAGGTTTGTCGCGGCGCGCGCGTCCCAGCACGGGCTGATCCGCCTGTGGCGGAGGGACTCGATTGTGGGTTGCTCTGGGTACCCTCGTTTTTGCAGCATTTTGTTTCTTCCCTTCTTACAATGACTCATTTTGACTCCAAGTGACTCTTACGATTTCTATTGACTTTTAATCGCGTGTCATTATTGTAGCCTTTCAAAACTGCAAACTTACAAACCCCTTTTCAGCCATGGGGGACACCAATGAATACAAACTAGGTAATTTCTGACAACTAAGCAATGCAAAACGTTGATCAAATTAATTTTAAGAGAAAATCTTCGCATCCTTGCCAAGAACGGTCCGCGGTTTGCCGTTTGTCATTTCCGGCGATCCGACACAGTCCAAAATTCTATACTGTAACGGCAACAACGTGTACATCCGCAACATCCAGGATCCGACAGTGACGGAAATCTACTCCGAACACGCTCATCCGACAACTGTGGCAAAGTATTCACCATCTGGGTACTACATTGCCTCTGGTGATCAGACTGGCAAGCTCCGTATTTGGGATACGACCCAGTCCACGCACATCTTGAAGGCGGAGTATGCGTACATCTCTGGAGCTATTCGAGATATCGCGTGGAATGACGATTCCAAGCGGTTGGCCATCTGCGGTGAAGGTCGTGATCGGTATAATTTACTTTTTTGAGGCAATAAAATACAATGACGGTTTCAGTTTTGGCCATGTCTTCCTTTTCGATACTGGCACGAGCAACGGTTCCATCAGTGGCCACGCCAGGCCCATGACATCGATTGACTTCAAGCCATCTCGGCCGTATAGGATTATCAGTGGAAGTGAAGATTATGCCGTTGGCTTGTTTGAGGGCCCGCCTTTTAAGTTTAAAACTGTAAGGTTAACAGAGTAATGTAAAAAACTGAAGTTGTGTGATTACAGAAGTTCGATAAACACGCACGCTTCGTCAACTCTGTTCGCTACAACAAAGACGGTTCAGTCTTTGCTAGCGGTGGTGCCGATGGCAAGATCTTCCTTTTTGAAGGCAGTGACGGTGAAACTGTAACCGAACTGACTGACCCTGCCGTGAAGGGTGGTGCGGCTCATGCTGGTGGCATCTATGCCCTCGCCTGGAGCCCAGATGCCACGCGGATTGTAACCGCTTCTGGTGATAAGACGGTTAAGATTTGGAGTGCTGCTGAGAAATCGCTTCTCAAGTAAAGCTTGCACTTGTTTTGACCTATGTTAAACTGAACTTTCAGGACAATCACCTTGGGCAACACGATCGATGACCAACAACTGGCTGTGACCTGGCAGAAGGACACCATCCTATCCATCGGTCTCAGCGGTTTCATTTTCTACATTAACCCTGATAGTGGTGAGGTCACAAAGACCATTCGTGGCCACAACAAACCCATCACCGCTTTGACCTTGTCAACTGACAAGAAGTACGCCTTCACCGCCGATTTCGAGGGGCACATCAGTATGTTTTATTGCTTTTTGATTAGGTCACTTCTTGATGATCGTTGATTACAGCTCGCTGGCTGATCGCTGATGGTTCATCGGAACGCGTTACCCCAACAGTCCACAAGTCCCAGGTTTCAAGCCTCCAGGTCACAACTGATGGCACCCTCATTTCCGTTGGCTGGGATGATGTTATTGCCTTCACCCCGAAGATCCTTGACAACATTACCAATGTTACTTCAACAAAACTGAGCTTGAAGTCTCAGCCTCGGGCACTGTCAGCCTCCGCTGATGGCAAGATCGTTGTTGTCGCTTGCCAGCGTGGAATTGCCGTTTTCAAAGACCAGAAGGAAGTAACTCTGATCAACATCAACTACGAAGCTCAAAGCATCGCTTATCACCAAGGCGGTAAATGGGCTGCTGTTGGTGGATCTGACAACAAAATCCACATCTACACCATCGATGAGCTCAAATTCGTCGATAAGGACCACCTTTCCCACTCCGGCGGCATCACATCCCTGGCCTTCAGCGCCGATGGCGAATACCTCATCGCCACCGATACCAACCGTAAAGTGATCCCCTACAAAGTCGGTCCCCAATTCACCGTTGCCTCCGAAAAAGATTGGACCTACCACAATGCTCGTGTCAATTCAGCGGCGTGGTCCCCCAACAGTCGATATGTCGCCAGCGGCGGTCTCGATACAAATGTCAATATTTGGGATCTACAAAAAAGTGGGGACAGTCCCATCGAAATCCGCGGTGCGCATGCATCCAGTCCGATCAACGCTATCGCCTGGCTCGATAACAAGACCATTCTCACCGCCGGACAGGATTCAAATATCAAGATTTGGTCCATCAAACTTGCATAAAATATATAGTCAAACTGCTTTATAACTGACAACGAATAAGATTGCTTCTGATTTAAACTTTAAAAAAAAATTCAACTGATTGCTTTTAAAACTGTAAAGTCGTTTACCTGTAACGTATTTGTCACCGAATAAATGTATGGCAACAAAATTTATTGAGATTCGTGCGGGCAGGTGAAAAAATATATAAAGCAAATGCAATTTTAAAAATGTGAAAAGTGAAAGTGAAAACATAAAAACCTATCAATCATCATCGTCGTCATCTTCATGAATGAAAATTTCATTCTCTTCTAATAAAGCTGCTCCTGCCCGTGCGACGGTTGAACCCAGATAGATCGAGAACAACAACACCGCTGAAACCTGAAATGCAAGGGTAACAATTGCTATCTGTCGATCAATAAGCGCCAAAAAGATAACACCAACCTTGAGGAAAGAATAGTTGAACGTTTCCACAGGAGACGGCATCGGCTTCCGACAAACTGTAGCCAGCCTCCTGGTTGCCAGCGGCTGTTGCTGGACGAATTTGGCAGCAATTAACCGAGCTAACATTGCCTTTTGGACCCGCATTGCGCGCTTTGACTAGGCTGTCGTCGACTAGGTTGCAGACAACGCGCCGCTGTTTGAACCGAGCCGACTCGACGTCCTGGCCGCATTCGTTTTTTGTCGATTCGTTGGTCTTTATTGCTTTTAGTCTCATGTTGTTTTTCATTCATGTCTCATCCCACGTTCCTGGTGACGCATTTCCGATGATGAATCGATAATTGTGCGCACATTAAAGCATATCAGCCCTTATCTTTTATCACGTTTTTACCATTGGCAAAACGCCCGCAACGTCCATATTTGTTTGATGGTTGGTTTCGCGATTTTGCTTGCTACACGTTTTTCTCGCTTGAAAGAGAAACCGGACAGGGCTTTTGTTAGCCGTGTATTCCGTGACTCGCGTGTTGCCTTTACATTGTTAACGTCACTTACAAATTCCCCCTCACCCTCGCCCCCTTCCGCAACGTGTATGTTCGGCGTGTTGTGAGTGATGCGGCGGCGATTAACATCCGATTATTGCAGGGTACTTTTACCATGGAAGACACTCAAAAACGCGTGAAGACAGCCATCGACGGTCTCCTCAACGACCTCGATCGCACCATCCTTCGTGAGAAGCAGCGTCAGACGTATCTCTGCTCGGCTGATTGTTGCAAAACGAGTGGCCCGCGCTCCCAGATCGAGACATGCGTTGATGTCTGCAACAAGCCCCTGCAGAAGGCTCAAGCCTCATTGGAACGCGAACTCGGCGGTCTCCAGGAGCAGTTGAGCCGTTGTGCCATGACCTGCTACGACAAGCTCGTCCAGCAGATGGGCCCCAACCCTGACAAGTACTCCGAAGCACAGATGCACACGTTCAACGAGAAGATCGACAAATGCGTCAGTGTTTGCGCCGATACCCACATCCAGTTGCTGCCAGGTATCAAGGATCGTCTTACCAAAGAATTGAAATAGTTTCTTCATTGTTGATTTGTTCTTTTAGTATTAATTATGGTAGTTTTGTTATCTGAACAATTGCTAGTGAAGAATTATCATTAAATTGACTCATGTTTGATGTTTACAGCCGTTGAACTTCGGCTTCCTATACCTATGATGTGGAACTATTTCATCATTTGCATTTTCGTTGACGTTGTCCGCAACTGTTTGTTTTTCAGGTGTTGTCGCAAGGGCATGTGATAAATCAGAAATGTTTTATATATTTCTATTGATTTCGTGCCTTACATGGCTCTGCGCAAGTACCGTCACATTGCCAATTGTCGATGAAGAAGTAATGAAGCCGCAGGACGGTCAGATTTGCGGCTTCGGCGACATGAACAAGGACCGTTACACTGATCTCATCGTGCGTAATCATTTCGAAATCACAATCATGCTGCAAACTGAGAATGGACAGTTCAATCCGAGCCAATTTAAACCGATTCCGATGGGACAAGCCGGGCATACCGTTTGTGCGGTGGCAGATTTCAATGGTGATGCTATGCCTGATATTATGGTCACCTATGTGAGTCATGTTTCGGGTTTAAGTCGGTTTTGTATATATATTTTGTATTTCAGGACTCACCAGACGGCCACAACTCCATGAAAAGCATCATTTTCTTCAATGAAGGCACTTCCTTCCGTGAGCAAATCCTCGAAATGAACTTCGTCCAGCCACCATCGGTTGTCGACATAAATGGCGATGGTATTGCCGATCTCGTTGGCTTCAAACCAAACTCAGATAACCAATTCGTGTGTCTCCGTGGCGACAAGAACCATTCTATGGTTGCCTGTGAGCACAACACCTTCCCCGGCAATGAAACCATCAAGGATCCCTACCTGAAGTTCTCGCACATCTTTGCCGATATCACTGGTGACTTGAGTTCGGAGATTATCTTTGCGCTGACCACTGAAGCCAATGGATTGCGATTTGAGGTGTGGCAACAAACTGAAGAGTATGTTTACAGTTTTGATTAAAAGAATTTGTCATAATTGGCCTCCTTTCAGCGGAATCTGGAACCACAATGCCAGCCTGATTCCCGACATCCCGTCCGACGGTCTCAACACCGAGAATCTTGGCGGTGGCACTGTTGCCGACTTTGATGGCGACGGATTGATTGACATCCTCGTCCCCGTTTGCCGAGACAAAGAATGCCATTACGTGGAGAAGATTCTGATCTTTTCGACCAAGAGTGGCTGGGTTTATATCCAGCTCGATTTGAAGGACAGTCAACTCGTCGTTGATCAGGACCTGCTGATTGGTGGCACTGTTTTCCGTGTCGGTGACTTCACTTTGGACGGGTATCCTGATTTGATTGCTGTTGCCAGTAAGGCTAATGGCCTTGTTCCGGTTATCTTCGAGAACGTCGAGTACAGTGGTAATACTAATTTCTCGCGGTATGTTGTTACTTTCTGTTTTTGTGCCCTTCTATAATGTTTTCCATCTTCAGGAAGTTCGAAATGATGGTCTCCCCGAAAACCCCGCAGCTCGTGATTCCTTCCGAAATGTACAACTCCGTCGTTCGAATGGCAACTTTCTTCGATTTGAAAGAAGACGGTAACCTTGATATCCTCGTCGAATACAAAGTCGAAACTTCTGTGAGATATGACTTCATCAAGTGCGACGACAAAGGCGATACGACCTTCTTGAAAGCTCAAATTTTCTCAAATGTGTGTACTCGCCATTGTAAGAATTCAACCCCCAGTGAAATTGGTATGTCTTTTTTCTCGTAAATCTGAATAGTGCAATATTTGCCTTTTTTCAGGAAGTGGTATTCCTTGGCATGGAGCCTGCGCCGCGTTCACCATGCCGGATACGTCTGGAAACACTAAGAGGTCGCTGCAATGTCAATTGCCGCAGACATCTCAGCGTGCTCTCCACAGCCCTTATTTGCTGTTTGGTCTTGGAAGGTCACCTAATTTCATCGATGAAGTCCGACTTGGCAGTCCTCGAGTGCATGATAGTCGCGGCAACCAGCAAAGTGCTCTCAAACAAATCGTGCCTAATTCGCGGATATTTGTTGTGCCCCCGGAAGGCGATGGAATCCACTGGCAGAGCCGCTTGTACATTACTCCTAGTCAACTAATTATTCAAAGTGTCGCAGTATTGATATCCGTATGTATCATTCTGATAGTGCTCATATTTGTCCTGCACTATCGGGAACGACAACAAGATCGACGTGAACGACAAGCCCAACTACATCGATTTCACTTCGATGCTATGTGATCACAACGAGTATACTTATCTGGTTTGAACAATTTTGAGTTGCCAATGCTGAGCTTTAGCAAATCGATGTTCTGTTAATACACATGAAAAGCTTAAACATCGTCGTCTCTTGCTCAATTCTAACACCACTTGTCGTTCCTAACCTTCTTTGTCCCCCTTGTACTAATGTAATTTTCGGTTTTGTCGTCTAACATACAGGTCAATGAAACGTATATGACTAATGTCCCTCACATTCACAAATTTGATTTGTAATAACAGAGCCGATCGTCAGTGTTTGCGACGACGGTGCAACATTTCCTTTGTTCACAATGTCCGGGTTCGGTGTGTAGAAAGAAGCTAAACAGTACTGTACATTGGCACCATGATCGGTGGATAAGCCCTGAACTTTTGTTAGCCTAGCAGCTCAACAATTTTTGTAAATAGTCGCGAATTACATAAAAAACCATGAAATTTTTTATTTTGGCTCACTTCAAATATTTACACAACCAAAAATAATACCACGACAACAATCGTCTTTTAGGGTGCTTGTGCCGCAATGTACAGTGTGGGAATAGCTTTTCATTGAAATAAAACTTGTTGAAGTCGAAAGGGTGGGGTGCAAAGTTATATTAGAATACATCCAAATTAGTGGAATCGCAACAGTAGCTTCGTAGGAACTCAACAACTTCGGCATTTTGATTGGGGTTGTTCCGCGCCCGAAGACCCGATTAATTTAGTGAGTTTGGTTTTTCGAAAGTTTTTTGCAAATACAGAAGCTGAAAAGTTAAAAACCAACTTTAACAATGTTCACATTGTTGAAAAGGGTGTAAGAACCTACCCGATGGTGGCGCCAAGCATGAAAGTCATGAGATTAGAGACGACTAATCCGACAATGACCTCAAAACGACGAAAAACAGAAGTGGGGATCTTCTCGAGCTTATACTCGTAATCAGAGGCCAGCTCTGGATCGGGAGTATTGGGCGGCGTGGTCAGGGTCGACCCTGCTTGGCCGCGATGACGGAAGAATTTGAGAGGCGGATTAGCCTCGGGACGGCTGGACCAATCCCAGATCCAGTCGGTATTTCGGGGACCACTGGGAAGCATGTCCTTCGCGAGACGGTACTTGACTTGCTCGAGGTTGCTTTCCAGCTCGACGTGCGGGCTTTGGATGCTGACAGGACTGTAATAAACAATAATTAATATAAACATTGACGAAAAGGCTATTAAATATTCATACCTCAAACGCGAATCCTTGCTGTTTCCGGCTTCACCGAAGCCATCCCTATCAACCATGACAGCTTCGACGCTGCTGCAGAGACTCGTCCGGCTCGGAGCCAATTCTACCCAGGACTCTGCAAAGAGAAAAGGCCATTGTTATGACATGCTGAATTTAAATAGCTCAAACAAACCTGGCATGCTGTCGTTCTCATCTGAATTTCTGTCATTTTGCTGCTGGCCAAGACGTTTCTTCGGGTCAAACATGGCTGGTTGGCGGTCGAAGAAAGACATCCTGAGAATTCAAATGGGGTATGTCTTGGGCTGAACTGGAGCCCAAAACAGGCACGACGAATGAAAAAGGGTTCTGAAAGAAATCAGGCATTAATAGATGGGTCGCGAATCGAAACACGCCACAATGCAGACTCATTTTTCACTTCACACGGACCGCGTATCAATTCTAAAAAAAGTAAATGCATCGAAAGACAGGAGGTAACACGCGGATTCCAACTAAACGTGTCAATCTGACAAATCGGGGTGTTGACAGTGAAAGCGTGTTTGTTAATTGAACGCAGCATGCATAACTTGTAAGTTAAGTACACTTGCAGGAACACGTGATCATAACGCTCGAAAGAACCGAGTGCATGCACTTTTCGTCTCGATGCGTCGCCGACGGGAACCCCGGTAACCGAAGCGTCGTCATAAGGCAAAAGCTTTTACAGGTATAACGGCCTTTGGCTTACTTCAGGAAAGAATGAAATGCTCACAGCGGAACGGACACGTCAAGTCACATGACCGACGCGATGGTGCGTTGTTCCGAAAAGAAAACGAGCGATAGTCGTGAAAACGTGAGGCATTTGGAGCCAATGCGATCAATTTTGACAGTTTACAAAATTGGGGAAATCATGTCTGCATCTAAACAACCCGATGGATAGAAGGCCTTATGAATACGGAAGGCGTTGTCGAGAAGGGGCGAGTCGACAATTGAGGGAGTCACATGCCAGATGCAAGACTCGCAACATCGCGCACTCTGCACTGGGGCACGTTTGCACCCAACGAACAAAGCAGAGTGTTGTTCCCTCTGGCGGTTGTTCCCTCTGCTGGCAGGGTACTGTTTTGACCATAACATAATCGCACGGGCAAACTGGTACAGGTATTTTCGGCCGCAATTCTACTCGGGTTAAGTCCTGACACTCGATTTTGACTGTTTTAGCAAACAAAAAGTGACGTAAATGTCGGTATCCAGTAAAGCTTTAAAAAGAAAGGAAAAACACTTTTTCAACGATTTGAATGGAAAAAAACATCGGGAAACAAACAGAGAAAAAGTGAATCGCCTTGCTTCATGGTTGATTGGGTGAGGATCGAGTTCGTCACACGCAACAGGGAAGTAAGGTTGCCACGAGGAGAAAATAATAATAAACAAAACAGCACAAATCGGCAAGACAACATGGTTGTGGCATCTCGATAGCCCAGTTCGAGAGTATCCCAGCCAATGTTCGAAGCCACGGGGTTCCCTTCCCCGTGACAGTTACTGTCAGTCGGTGTTTCCGCCCGCTTTCGCTCGGCTTGTGGCCGTTGGTCGCTCAGCTGATGTCTACGACGCCCTGCTTTCGACAAAGCGACGCGCAAGCAGCAAGTGCCCAAGGCACGGGTCACGAGAATATCAAATATTGGGCCGAAAGGACGGCCACAATGCCAACCAGAGATTTGGGGGCAAACTGTAGGCGCCTCTAATTGTCACCGGGACCACAACATCTTTATATCTGTGGTTAAAATCGAAAAAACAGCCTTTCCAAAGGGACAACAAGCGCGGGCGGTCGGTGCTGAGACGTGCACATTGACAACCAAAAAAGCGAAAAGCGCATACCCTTGGCCAGGCATCACATGATGCGAAGCTTATTGCAGGCTTTTGGGTTCTTTTCGAACTGCAAACTCAACTGTGGTCGGCTAATGCGCGAGAACAACTTGCCCATCTCGAGGGAGTTTTTCAATGGCAGAAAAAAGAAGAGACGCATCACGTGAAATACATCCGTTCCACTGCGACATGGCTGACGGTTGACGCATCTGGGGTAACCAAGTCATTTTTCAAAAGTTGGAAAAAGAAGATTGAGAATGAAAAACCTTCCAATCTCATTGTTCCGTGCCAGCTTAATGTCCTATGCTGTCTGATGCAATGTCCTTAGCGACCAAGGATATCCCCTCGGGGCAAGGCAACGGATTGAACGACGAAATGGCTGCCATGTGGTAAGCTACTAAACGTATTTGCGGATCAATACCGGACTTCTGCCAACGCGCAATAACACCATCTAACCGGCGCGCATGCAAGCGAATAGAATGACGGCAAACATGTGGATGTGGATGGATGTAGTGCGCACCCCCAACGGCTACTATGTACCACCACTCCCCGCTGTTTTGACCCACTGCAGCTGTATTTAACGACCAAGCCAAACCCGTAAATCAAGACTAATTGAGATGAAATACACAGATGCAAATGCTAACCACTTTATTTACTCTCATAACACGTGGAGTGATGAAACAAAAATGATCAGTAGAAAAATTTATACTGCAAGTCAAAACATAAGCTCATCTCGTGGTGTTCTTAACTTTTAACCAGTGCCTGGTGCGCCAGAGGGGTAGCTTCCCCGATGACCGTTTTTGATGTTTTTCGAGATCCAGTCCATTCCATCCTGTAATTATTATAATGAAGTTTGTTTCCGGTATTCTTAAACTTTAATTTCTGTTCCTCTTGCAACTTTCTGTCGGTTATTAATTTTTAAAAGCAAAACTTTTTGTTCCGTAATATAACCAAAGAACTGCCCGAAGTTATCAATGACGTAAAACTGCTCCAAAGCTTACTTTGATGCCTTCACCAGAGAGCGCAGAACAGGCCTGAATCTGCCAGGAGCGGTCTCTTATGTTGATGAGCTGGAGGCCATCAGCGATGTCACTTGCCTTGGAAGCCGTGGCCAAGTCTTGTTTGTTTGCAAAAATTAAAATCGGCACAGCACGAAGTTTATCTTCGTCCAGGAGCTCAGACAACTCCTGAAATATTTGCAAAACAATGTCACGAAAATATGCGTCTAAGTAAGCAAAAGCAAGGCAAGGCAACTCTACCAGCGATGTCTCGTCGAATCTTTTGCGATCAGTGCTGTCAATGACATAAATCTAAATACATAATGACGTAAAGACAAATGTTTTAGACATATTAAGCTCACCAAGACGTCGGTGTTGTCAAAATAGTTCTTCCAGTACGGGCGAATTTTGCGTTGACCCCCGATGTCCCACACATTCAGCTTTATGTCATCCGAAATGACACTTTTGATGTTAAACCCCTAAAGGTTTATCGTCATTATCGTTCAAATTTTACATCATATTATCTCACCTGAGTAGGCGTGATGTGATTAATATCTTCCGCAGCCAGTTTCTTCAAAATGGTTGTTTTGCCGGCGTTATCAAGACCTAAAAGATAAACAAAACCAGTTATGAGGTCATGATGAAATGCATTATTGTAAAACGAACGAAATTCACACCTACCCAGCAACAAAATACGCAGTTCCCGGCCCTGCTGGTTCTTGAATTTCTTCAAAATGTTTAACAGGCCCTAAAAAGTCATAAAAGTCATTGATATGCAGCAACCAATTTAACCATATACACTTACCATGATGATAATGATACCAGGAAGCCAGAAAGCAGCACACGCAAACTGTAATAGGAGATGTTTTACAGCGAGTGAGCCACTGTTGTCAACGTTGCCGTTGGCGTACTGAAAAGGTGGCTCGTGGCATGCGCTGGCGTGTCTTCGTTGCCGTAGGCGACGTTACCATGTCAACCAATGACATATTGGTGGTCAAATTTTCAGTCATATCCTTAGTCTTTCTCTACTTATTAATACATTAGCAAATTGCACTTATCATTTCCGTGTCGTCTGTGCCTGTTTGTTTTTGGTGTGTTGTGTAAAGCTGGTGCATGTCTCATTCTTGTCATTCTGGCCGCCCTGTCTTTTATTATTAAACACAACCGATCACCGACAAGTTGATGCGCACCATGGCACCGTCGCAAGCCAACTGGCATAATTCACATTTGCACAAATAATGTTAGCATATTTACTAATGGGGTTTAAGCGTATGTGAAATAAGAAGAAAGAAAAGAAAGAAAATATCAGTATAACGTATCCGACAACACGGGTTACAGCACTTTCACCAAGAAGGATAACAATGCATGTTGCTCATTGGCGTGGTTTTGGTTTTGTTTTGTTTCTCGAAGCTGAAGCTGACTTCACTGGATGAGATCTTGTATGCGAGGATAGATGAACCGGTTGCCATTGTAGACCCAAGGAGTATCCACAATGGATGAGTCTTGGACGGCATCATCGTCAAGAGGAGCGTAGGCAGCGACCTCTGCACGTTTACCAAAGCGAACAAGCGAGTTCCGCATCGCCTTCTTGTCAGGTCGTACTCGCGTGCTGTAATCCGTAAGACATTAGCTATCGTCATTGTTTGCGACCGGAAGAAACAGCACTGCTCTTCAAAATATCAAAACAAGCCTTTTCTTTGAAAATCATAATCCGAATAAACTTCCCGTGAACCGTAAAGGGTAAAACAGTTTTCCTCCTATCATTTTTGCTTGGTTCACTTCACCTTTTCGCTATTTTAGCAGTATTCTGCATTTGCATTTCATCGAAAAACATAAACAAATAAAAATGCATTGAAAAAATGTGTTTTAGCTTTATGAAATGCTGTCACTAAAATACCAATGACATATTACGAAAAAGGACGAACCCCCAAATTGGCGGTATGAGAGGTTCGATGACAAGGGCCTCCCTTTATCGTGAGCACGAGTAAGATTGGTTTTTTCTTTGTTAAAAATGACAATAATATGTCAAGATTGGCGCTGAAGCATGCCATCCCCAGTCTTTGGCAAATATGGACGAAATAGAGGATGAATAATGATCGTACTTAACAACAAAACAAACAAACCTCAATGCTTCTGATGCAATTAATGAAATCATGACGGCCGCGAAAATCAGACGGAGCAGGTATCGAGTAGCGTTCATATTTGATGATGCGGGTAGGACCTGGGGACACCAAGTGAGCAAATGAAGTATTCTGAAATGTCAAGAAATGGGATGAGATGTGTCATCAGCTGCTGAAACCCGACAAATTTTATGACCACGCGAGCACTAATGACATGGATGGAAGCAGTACATCTGGGTAAAGTAGATGGATGGAATAACCCAGGGAGGAAGTACTGTCAGAAGCGCAAGAGGTCGGCCAGCAAGCTGAACTCAGGGGTTTCTTCCACCCTGAACCTTTATATCTGCCATCCGAAAACATACGACTCCACCCCGTTCTGAGACACCCTCCCCCGCCGAGCTTCTACAAGATGACGATTCCAGGCCGTGACTACATCGCTAAAGAATGGAGGGCGGAGCGTACTACATGTTGTACACCGTATCCGTGCCACTTTTTCTACGACAATTGCTACTTTGCCATTGTACGACTAAGCGCGACAATGGAATCGGACACTGCCCTGTCTCGACATCAGATGAGACCCGTCATTTTGAAGGTTGCATCTGCAGGGGTAAAAGTAAACGTATACAAATTCAAGCTCATTCTGACAGCTTGTTTCGGACCGCCGGGGCATTACACATTTGCCTACCCCGCAATGGCGTCTGCCTGAGATTGTGGATTTGACGTTTCTATTATTTTCAAGCATTAAAGCTTACATACATTAGCTGTGGGTGGGAAATAGCTCTAACTTCAAAGTTTTCTATGATAGCTGATAATTCATTCAAAAACATTTAAAGCAAATTCATTGTCTACCAACACTCTTTTGACACTAAGTTATTCCCGAAGCCTACGGAAAACAAACAAAGATGAAGTCATTCGTGAAATCAGTATATCTTAACAAAAACACTGAACGTTTGAACGCGTTCTGCTAACACGGAACAAGTGACGGTACTTTTTCGAAAATAAATTTTGAGAATTCAAAAAAGTTTAAATGCACCCTACGGATAAACTACCGAGAAAATGTTATAAAGTTAGTTCCTCATACCAATTTCACGCCCCGACGTAAAGCTATCTCGGCAGTAAAAAATGTTGTTAACAAAAATTATGTGGGATGCCTTACTGAAGACCAGACATCCGGGAATATAAAAATAATGACGGAATTGATTTCGCTGTCTTGTTTTCACCTTTTTTGAAAGTGACCAATTTATTATTGCATTATTATTAAAAACTAAGAAGAACATGTAGCTATGACATTATTTAACCAACAAACAGAACCACAGTAACTTATTCGCCGCAAACCGGTCGACGGAAGCAAGTCAAGTCTCCGACGAAGTTGGCAATTTGGACGGCGGCAGTGTTGCCGCTGGCAGAGTACCGACAGAACTCGTTGGTGAGAGTTGATAGCTGAGCGTTGTTGGCATCGTTGAGCTCCAAACCGACGGCGACGAAGCCGAAGGCACCGCTACGGGAGAGGGATAGGATGGTTTCAACGGGATCGCCTCCGGTGAAGGCAGCATTCTGAGTCAAGTAGACGACCAAGTGACGGGCATCAGCACGGTAACCTGAGGTGGCGGAAGTCGCGAGGGTGACACCGTATTGAAGGCCGTCAGCCAAGTCTTGACCAGAGGTAGCCGCAGAGGTGATGGTGTCAAAGTACGGCTGAACGTGCACGTAGGCGTCTGAGTCAACCAATTGGTTGGCCAAAGTTGCGTTGGCATTGATGACAGCTGTACTGATTCTGGTCGCGTTGGAGGAAAGCGTAAATTGGGAGAAGGTTGACGCGGCAACATTCTTCAAAGTGGCAAAGTTGTCAGCGGAGCTGCCATCAATGAGAAGAAGGATATCGTAGTACCTAGTGCTTAGATCGCATGTTGGCGGTGTCGCTACAAAATTGAAGATTACAATGGCACATGAATGAAAAGGGAAAGATTAATCTTACGCGGACGCGGGGGACGGTCGGCTAGACAATGGACAGAAATTGAACGACGGAAATTGAAGCCCTTATTGTCTGTTCCGTAGACGGCAAGTTGGTAAGAACCTTCAGCATCACACGTGAAACCACCAACGGAATACCATTCATACGAGCATTCGCTGGAGCGGCGCTTAACTTCAGCAGACCACAGATGCGACCGGCCGAAAGCTTGGGTAGAGTACAGTTGAACGAAGTCGATGGAACCATGGTCGATGTTCGAAGCGTGGAGCATGACAACGTTTTGAATGGCCGGATCGGCAATAGCAACCCAGTGGGCTTCATCGGAGGTAGCACCGTTGTAGGCGTCGGTGGGGATGACATAACCGGCGAAGATTTCGATGTTGGAATCAGCGTGGACGTTGAGAAGGCAAGCACCTTCAGCGGAGTCAGATGTGGCAACAAGTCTGTACGTACCACCCTTGCCAGCGGTCTGGAAAACGGTGAAGAAGCTGTTGGCACTGTTGGACAAGCTTGAGTTGAGCTGCAGTGTTGTTCCATCAGGTTGGACAACCGAAACTTGCGGGTTGGCACCGTTGTACAAAATGGTGACTTCAGGGGTTTGCGAATCAATGCTGAAGAAGATCTCATCGCGAGTGCAGTTGCGGATGACAAGCGAGTCGACGACAGCACTGCGGTACAACGAAGGCAAGTACTGCGGCAACAGAGTGTTGATCAAGTCAGTCGTGCGGACGGTGAAAAAGTTTCCACCGCTAGCCTGAGGCAGGGAGAAAAGTCCGCGAACGGTGGGGTCATTCCAGCCAAGACCGCATGGTGAAGCAATATCGGGGACGACGACTTGGATTTGGGCCTTGGTACGCTGGACGTTCTGGTAGACCGATGTGTGGATGGCAATGTCTTCGACCGTGGAAGGTGAAATCAACAGAACCACAGAGTTTGGCGTCACGAATTGCGGGTCGTTAAGGGTGTCATTGAGGACGCTAAGGATCGGACGAGGGCAACTGTTGTCGCAGGTACCTCCGGGGCACTGGTTGAGTGGGATGGCACCCATGGCAGCGGCAATGGTCTTGATGTCGGGAGAGTAAGTCTTGTTAAGCCAGTTAGCCTTGTTGCTTGCTAAAATATGTCAATATTTTACAAATATTTAAGTTTTAAACAAAAAACATACTGCTGTCGAACGGCACCAAGATGTAGTTGGTGAACCAGGTAGAGCTGGTAGACGAGAGAACGTTGGCAATAATGCTCTCGAGCTTCTTGCTCAAGAACAACAGAGTACGGGAAGTTTCAGGCGATGTCTGGACAAGAATGGCCAAAGTCTTGCCTTCGTCGGAGAAGTCGTGCTTACGTGGAGGCACGCAACGGAAGTGCTCGCAGTGATCGCCGGATGTTTCTTCAGAGCAGAAGCATTCGCCATTAGGCATGAGTTCACCACCGTTCAAGCATTCACGGACCTGGCAACGGTCGCCGCTGAAGTAAGGCGGACAGACGCATTGGCCGCTAATCTTGAAACCGCCGTTGAAGCAGGAAGCAATAGTCTTGGAGCAGTAAGGAGTGGCAATACGCTCGAACAAGTTGCCGAACTGATCAATACCAGAGAACCGAATCGGCATTTCGCTGAGAACGTTGGTGGTACCGTATTGCGGGCACTTGAAAGTCTGAGAAACAGCGGTGTAGGCACACTTGGTACGGAACTGGAAGGTGGTGGAGCCAAGCAAGGTACGGTTGTAGTACAAGAAAGCGTAGTCAAGTCGGCCATCGTAGTCGTCTTCGAAGTTGTTCGGGTTGATGGGCTCGAGGCTGGTGGCGGTAGCGATGATACGGTTCGAGTCGGATTCGAGGTTGGCGTAGCTTTGACGTTCGTCGCTGTGGATGTCGTTGACAAAACCGTAGAAGATCTGGATCTCAGACTGGATACGTCCCTTGAAGTAGCAGGCATCATCGGCGGTGACGGACACCTTCCACAAACCGGCAGGCAACAAGTTCTGGGTACCGGCACCTTCGTTGTCCTGGTCGTAACGATGCTTTTGGCAGACAACGCTGTAGTTGCTGTTGCAAGGTGCGGTGAACCAGGCTGGAGTACCCTGGGTACCAGGCTTGATAACGACGCAGTCACCAGTAGAGGGGTCGTTTTGGTTGGCGGTAGGGTCCCAGTTGGTGTAACCGAACAAGGTGTGGTTGTAAGGAGCGTTTGGCGGGGCATCCCATTCGAAGGTGGAGGAGTTACCAACACGACGGAGGCCGATCCAGACGGGGACAGTACCAGTGATGTACTTGGCAATGTCGTCTTCAGTGGTCTTGTCGAAGATCTGGAGAAGGTGAGCGCCGAGAGTGCTGTGGCATTGACGGTCAGCATCATCGCGAGATCCGACGTTGTAGTGGCTGGAGTAACAGTATTGGTCGAGGACAGACCAGTAGTTACCGGTCGTGGTGTCGCAAGCTAAAATAATTTATTGGTTATTTTGGAAGGAAATCAAAAAACGTCAAAACTTACGAATGAGGTACTGGTTGATAAGGAATCCATCATCAGCATCGATAGAGTTGAGGTACAAGCTCTCGGTGCTGCCATCAGGAGGAGTCACAGAAACCTTGACGTTCTTACCGTTAGCGTGGACAGTGAAGGACTTGGCCCAGTAATCGACAGGCACGTAGCGAACAACGTTGCAGGTGCTGTTAGAGCTGGCACCACCGGTGAATTGACCGGACTTGAAGTACGTCGGGATGAAAGTCAAAATGTTCTCGGGATGAGTAGTGTAATATCCATCACCTTCGGTGTAGCCTACGAGCTCACGGTGCTTGGTGCTGAACTTGCCATCAGGAGAACCGCAAATTGTTTGAGTTGTACCAACAATGTTGATCTCAATCTTCAAGTCTTGGGCGTTCAACATAGCGTTGGCGTAGGTCAGATCGGAATTGGGCTCATTGCCTTCGGAATCGGTGAAGACCCAAATGTATGAGCTGGGAAGAGAGTTGTCAACAGCAAGGTTGATGGCATTGTCGATGGGTCCGGTGCAGTTGGCAGCCGGCGAAGACGAGTTAGCCGTTTCAGCGGCAAAGAGCACGGCGCTGATGAAATGCTCCGAGTTGTCGGTCTTCGTGATGGTCGGGTAAGTAGCATCATCGCTGTAGGTAATGACGACGTATTGCGTGATGAACTGGTTGTGCATGATGTGCAACTCGCGAACAAGTTGGTGGACCTTCGAAGCAATGTTGGTCAAAGCCGGAGCCATGCTGTTGTGGACGTTCAAAACGAAAGCCAAAGAACGGTGAGTGAAACCAAAGTCAAGTCCAGTAGCTGGGGTGTTGCAGGCAATCAGTTGACAATAACGGCCATCTGTTCCAGGCGGACACTCGCAGAAGTAGTCATTGACCGGACGGCCACCGTTGTCACATTGAAGCTTGTCACAGTAAGTGCCGCTCCAGTGTTGCGGGCAGATACAGCTGGAAGTGTTCAGCGGGTTGACAACACCGCCGTTGATGCAAGTGTTGGAAGGCTGGGGTGTCGGGGCAACGTAAGCACAATACAAGATAGCCGAACGCTGAATCGGGAAACCGAACTGATCATCAGCGAACAAAGTCAAGTACAGATGCTCGTGAGGAGTGTCACAGGAGAAGGCACCGAAGTGGAAGTGGTAGTTGCAACCGTCACGGAAGACACCGTTGGAGTAGTAGACGGGTTCCAAATGGCCAGAGCGGTTCGCACGGCTGATTTGAAGCTCGGAGAAGACGCGAGCAGGGTCGCGAACGCGGTTGTGGAAGTTGCTCAAACTGGCGACGATGTTCGATGGGTAGTTGTAAATCGGCTCCGAGAAGATGGCATCGGTCGACAAACTGTTGGAAACACCGTAGAAGAGATCGTAGTCGGATTCAATGTAGACACGGTAGCTGCACGGCGCTGTGTTGCCATTGGCTGTGTTGATACGGAACAAGTATTCACCGGGAATGGTGTTGAAAAGTTCGAAGACGTAGTTGTACTGATCGGCGACCAAAGAGTCAATGAGGATGGCGGGCTGGCCATTGGGGTCAGTGAGATCGATGGTAAGGTTTTCTGAAAGAAATTATGTTTTAATTTTAAACTGAAAAAAATGCAGTTAACTTACGTCCAACAGCGAAAATGGTGATAGAACGGGTGCTAGAATCAGCGAAGAAGGCTCCGAGGTTGCCCATGTTGCACTGAATGTAATCGTAACCAGCGACGAACTGACGATGGTAGCCAGTGTAACGCAGGGTGAAGCGGACGGCATTGGGGACATCAATCAGGGATGGCGTCAAAACCAAACCACCGGCACTTTCGGAGAGGGCACGCAGAGCACGGTAACCAGGGCTCATGACGTCAACATTGCAGGTGCTTGCGGGGTCTTGGATGACGAGGGAGAAGATCGGAAGCTTGCGGAAGGTGTTGCGGTTGACAATGGTCAAGTAGTTGTCGCCATCGGAAGCCGGGACATCGGTGATGATGTAGATGGGCGACTTGTTCTCGATAACTTCAGCATTGAAGACGGCGCTGACGGCATCGATAACGGAATCAGTGCAGTTGGCAGCGAAATTGGGGTCAGTGCTGTTCAAGGCGGCCAATTCGCGGAGGAAGACGGAAGCGGAAGAGTATTCCATCCATGTGTGCTCTGAAATATTTTGTCGTTAAATTCTTCACCTGTTGATTTCGATAACTTACGTCCATTAGCGAAGGTAGCCAAAACGAACCAAGAATAAACGCTGCTTCCAGATTCAGTGGTTACAGCAATCTGTTCGGTAACCGATTGGACGATATCATTGATTTTGCTCGCGACGGTAGGACTGCGACGAACAACCAAGATAAGTGTCTTCTCTTCAGTGGTGAAGGAAGCGGGGGCGTCGGTATTACAGAACACATTCTCGCAGAAGTCGCCAGTGAAGCCTTCTTGGCAGTCGCAACCATCTCGAGTAGCAGTGCCATCGTTCATGCAAACACGCTCAGAGCAATCTCGACCAGTGAAGTAAGTGCCGCAGAAACAGAAGGGCTCGCCAGTGATGTTGACGTAACTTCCGCCGTTCAAACAGCTTTCAACCGGGATGACAGGGGTTGTTGGGGGTGTCGGCGGGGTCGGGCGGTCTATAACAAATTATTATTTTCATGCTTTTCAGAAACAGTCAAAGTAAAACTTACTAATACAGTAGAAAGGCTTGGACCGACGGAAACGGTTACCGTAAGAATCGGTACCTTCAACGACCCAGTAGTAGTCAGACTGTCCAGGTTCGCAAGTGTAATAACCAGCGTAGTATTCGTGGTTACAGTCGTAACGCTTGTTGAGGGCAGAGCTCCAGGCGTAGTTTTCACGGTTATTGATACGGACCTTGACGGCACCAAGTTCTGTAAATTCGCATTTTGTCATCTTGTTTTATCTGTGTCCCTCGACATACCTCCAGGAAGAGAAAGGTTGAAAGGATGAGCGATGAAGAAGCTCGGTTCCTCGGAGTAGAGGACCTCATCCTCGTAAATGTCATTTTGCGCGCTTCCAGTGAAGCCAGCAACGACGTCAAGAAGTGTCAACGCCTATAAATACATCAGTTAGTTACGTGCTATCATAATCACATTAACGCTCATAAAAAAGAGTGCGTTAATTGAATGAATTGATAAGGGATTGATAAACTAACCTCGACGTTAACGTGGCAGCTAGTGGACTGAGCACCACCCGTAGAAACGTTCAAAGAGTACAGACCCGTTGGAGGGTGATCGACCATGAAGATACCATTTTGGGGAACGGAAGTGCCGGTCGTGGTGACTTCGAACTCTGTAAAGGATTATTTAGCAATGATAATTGATAGTTGCAAAAAACTTACGGTTATCATCATACAGAGTGACAGTCGGTGTACCAGCGCTAATGGAAACGGTAATCGTGAGCTGTTGGATGCCGAATTCGACAGGGAAGACGAAGTAGCGCTCGCAAGAGGGGCCCAAGTCAACTCGGTCGATCAATCGGGTGCCAAGGGTGCCGCTGAAGTGGAGTGGAGGCTCGGGCCAGCAAACCGGAGATTCACAGTAGAAGCCAGTCCATCCGGGGTCGCAAGTGATCTTCCATCCCATGGCAGCGTACACGGAACGCTTGATGCGAGCGTGCAGGGAATCATCCGGGTTTGAGCTTTGAACTGCGATTCCGGGAGTACCATTTTCAAAGAAGCTGTTGAAAGCTAGAAAAAATACATTTTTTCACAATCTCATTAGTTCTTAACCATACCCGTAACCCATTTCAAGTTCCATTCGGCCTCTGCAGGCACGGCAAAAGCCGCGATCAGGCTGCAGAGCAACGCTGCGCTAAAGATGCGCATCGCGTCACTTTGTTGCCCTAAAATTATCAAAAAATTAAAAAGCCTATAGCACGTTACTCTCTCCAATTGCCGATTTCGGCTTACTGAACTCTGTGAGACGAGTCTCGACTGCCATGCTTCTGCAACGCCCTTGGTTATCTTATAATTGTCCCAGGCATTTATGGCCACGTTAAAATTTTTGATAAGATTTTCCTTCTTTGCGTTGATTAGGACACCTTGTTAGCGGTGATACACTTTTAAGTGATCCAATTAAAATAATCATACCCCTTGAATCGGACATGATGCTAATGTTTGCTCTTCGGTGACGGCTCTGGGTGCTAATAAAAATGTTGGATGCAAAGACGGAAGAAAAAGTGACGAAACGATCACCCATGATCGCAAGCGGTTTGACCGGTTTCAAGATGCATCGTGCAACACGTTCGGGATTAGACCAAGGGCATTTCAAATGAACTTGACTTGGTGGTGGTGTAGTTTGTTGATTTTGACTTTCGTTCCTTCCGGATGTGAAAGTCAAACTTTTGCGGGTTTACTCGGTGAGTATTGTCGGAAACGCAGTTTTGTAAGTAAACAAAGCATGGTTTAATCATTGTAGATGCATGCACTATTAATCCAAACACACCGGCGTGTGTCAAGGTGAAGGCTGAGAAGCAGGCAGAAGCTGAGGCAAAACCGACTACAACGACTGAAAAGCCAAAGCCGGCTGTTACGCAAGCTCCGCCACCTTTGAATGCTACTTTTAGTACAACTGAGGCGCCAATACTGACCACAGTGTTTGTCATGCTTCTTCTCACGTCTAATCTGTAAATATGAACGTGTTTTCAGTGCAGTTGCTACAGTTACGGCTGCGCCTGATGACTCTGAAGAAACTACTTCAGCATCACCGCCTGTAATCGTCATTGATAACAAATTTCCAAAGAATTTGCTACTATTCTGTCGATTGGAGTACGTAAACTTGACTTTACACCTTTTTAAATCCATTTTTCCAGCAATCGTCTCCAACGGGATCGCTTCTGTTACGAAAACCTCGATGCTTTCCTCCTCGCATGTCCCGGTGGCAATCCTCCCATCCATCTCGTCCCCTTTTGTCTTGGTTTCGAATACAAATGTGGCAAACTAAACTATCCTGAAGAATCCTGGTGCCTCCAGGAATTCAACCATTACGAAAAATTCTGCAAACGAGTCGGCCGATACGATTGCTCTAACGCCGCAAATCACTGTCGCGGTGACTATTCCTGTCAGTGTGAGCCCTACTACTGCCTCGCCAAGAAATATGGAGTATCAACCGCGGAATGGTGTCAGCGATATGAACTTTTTTGCGATGCCGAGGGCCGTGCTGATGCATCGACTCATTTAATGCACCTCCTTGAATCGAGCGTTAATGTGCACAAGCAATGCATGCTTTACTTGAACATAGCCAGAACAATTTGCATTCCCTTCAAAGTTGATTTTGATCAAGAAAGATGCATCAAGTTCTTATTCGATTGCGAGTTAATATCAGCCTTTGACACCGAGGAATTGTATTTTGGAGGGCGTTCGCCCTTAGGTTCTAACTGACATGAGTTTTTGTCTGTTCTACGTCAAAATAAAGAAGTTAAGACAAACAGAACCTTGCCAAACGGAAAACTCATGACCGCATAGTGTCAAAAACAGTCATCACGCATCGATACACAATGCGTGATTGGAATTTTGCTTGCTCAACTTTGCCCGACGCTCCAGGTTGTACATTGTGAATGAAAAGAAACATGAAAAAGGTGCACTGCGCAATAGTAACTCCCACCCAACCACCTTGGAACAAGTTTAGGGAGCGGGGAAACCATGTATTAGTCGAACACAGGTAACAGCCCGCAATCATGTCGATTGTAAGTTTTATTTTTCTATTCACGTCATTTTTTGAGAAAACAATGAACTTTTAGAAAGACTCGTTCAACAACTTTTGCAACCGAACCAAACGAATCTTCAAGCGATCCGGTAAGTGCCTCCGGTTACATACTTGCTTTTCATTTTTATGGTTTTTCACTTCACACCTTTTTTAGAACGGAGTGCTGAGCGAAGTGCGAACCGAGCTGCGAAGAATGTGAAAAAAGGTGCGAAAGAAGCAGGAGAAGCTATTGAGGATTTGGGTGGGTTAACTTTTTGCAATCAGTTGTTTTTTTTTGTTACTTAAAATATCATTGTCGTTTTAGGCAAATCCGGCGTTAAGGCTGTTAAAACAGCAGCCCACGATGTTGGTAAGTTTAAAATAGCATCAATTTTGTCAAAACATAATTTTAATTTTTAGAATCCGGCTCAAAGAAACTCGTCAACAAGCTCCAGAAGTAATATAAACACCATTTTATAATTTTTTACAATCTGTTTACATTTAAAACGGTCTAGTATGAGTATTAAAAATTATTATAAATATACTTATCAACAAGGAAGTCTGCTGCATCTTGTGTACAGATCTAAAAGGAACACTATTTATATTATAATGCGTTTTAGTTGTTTTCGCGTGTTCTGGACAAACATCCGACGTACGACCGCATCAGTCGCGCAAACGTAGTCTTGTTTTTTTCCGACGACAACATCAAAACAACCTCCGGCGACTGGCACTCAAGCCCCGTTTTCCCTCGTCTGGCCCATGCAGTGGTCAGTTCAGTTGTTTTTTTACTTTTTTGAGTTGCATGCGACATTCCCGGATGTTCAAAAACGTTGACGTTGTATAATTGCGGGTGGTCCCTTGAAAGGCGGTTTTCATTAACAGAGGAAGTTAAAAAACGATAATTTCTGTCTATTCCTCATCATCCGATAATGGAGTTCTTTTGATGTGAAACGATCGTGGAGGCTTGGCCAATGCTTTCATTTTCCCATTTATTAAAAAGTTTTTGGTATAATGAGCCTATCATTAGCGATTAATTGACAGCGTGAATCGTAACATCACTCCGTGCTCGTCATTTGGACAGTTCAATCAGTTTGAAAGTGGCTAACTATAGCTTCAAACAGAAAATTAGTATTGTTCAAGTGTTTTTTTACTAAAATGTTATGCTGGGGTCATGCTAACCGATAATTATGTCGAAATAGATCTCTCAAGTCGCCTTTAAGGTAGATACTCCCGTTTTGCCCACTATAAATGTCGCGCATGATGCTTTCCGTTTGGATGTGCCAATGTGGCGCCATACAACATGACCATTTTATGACAGATTTACTCCTAAATGCTTATGTTTAGAAAAGGTTCGGTTCCTATCGGCCGACGACGGCGCCGAACGGCGTCATTTGGCCCTTTGGGTCGATGGCATCGCCATCTTATGCATCCACCTTTCGTAATACCAGTTTTGTTGCTTGACTGTAAGTTTAAATCAAGTTGATTTTTAAGTTGATTGTTATTCTGATTTCAGTTTTAACAATATTATTTAAGCTGCAATTCTATTTGCAATACTTTCCTTCAAACCTTCACAAAATGTGATATTTCAACACCCGCAGATCGTCAGCTGCTGAGATTCTGACCACAACATAGCCTCTACCTCATGTGTACATAGACGTCATTATACCCCCCACACTCCATTCCCTTTGTTAAGATAAGTGCCCCTCACCCCTTATTTATACTGATTTAACGTTTTGTTCTTTTAACGTTCTCCATTGTAATCAATTGCATGCATTTATGACTCCAGAACAATAAATTTTGCACCACAATCGAATGTCAGCAAAAAGTATAAAAGAAAACCACAACAGAAAGTGATAACTGGCATCCGTAAAAACAGCGGAACAGGTTTCCCGCGATCCTGACCTCCCGACATTTGAAAGCGTATGACGGAAATACGCGTGCGTGAACAGCGAATCATCACAGATGACCAAACTGGGTGGAGGCGTTAAAGATGAATATATGCATCGTCTGAAGCTGTGGTCATCCTCTCAGACCAGATCTCAATGTCAACCATGAAGCGGATACCTCTCGTCCTGCTTATTTCTGTTATCGCCTGTGGATTTGCTCAAGAAACAGGTTCGTTAAATTTTATTTTATTATGTTGGCTATTTTAGAGTTTTATTACTTCCTTTTAGAAGTATGCGATTGCACGGATTGGTATGGTAGATGCAGGAAGTCGGGCGAAACATGGACTGATGATGATACTTGGACATATGCATGTGATGATACCCGAGGGTAAGTGTCAAAAATGAAAGTTCGGCGAACAAGAAAATAAAAATATCTTCAGTGCATCTGCAACTTTCACTGGCTGCAAGATTCAATCTAGTGAACAAGTGATATCATCTGGTCAAAACCAAACTATCGATGGTTTTTGGTATTCGTGCGATGCTTCAACTTATCGGCTTCACTATGAACAAGGTAGCTTACATTCTTTCGAATAATGAGAAACGTCATTTCATGTTGCATGGTTGAAAATTAAAATGCCGACCTTTCAGAACCCCGTTGTAATGTCAACGGTACGAACCACCATGTCGGCGATGAATACAGAGATGGCTATTTCCAATGGCTATGCTTGCCGACTGGTCGATGGGTCACAGGTCAGTCATGTTTCCACTTTTACTTGCATTAATCATCCTGCTCTTTAAAGGTTGCTATTATCAAAACGAAACAAAAGACTGGAATTTGCTTCGCTTAGGCGAAAAGGGTTATAATGGTCTGATCCAACATGTTTGTGATCGTTACAAGGAAAATCCAGGCCGTGTTCAATACGTTGCTTCGGTAAGATCTCCCCGATAACAGCAAAAAACAACATACGTGATTACATTTGCAGATTCGTACGGATGTTCCCCACAAAAGTCCCACAAACAAAGGCAAAAACCAAAACTTGGTTGAATTTGTTGATAACCGCCTCAAGGAAGAACCCGTTTTATGGACCCATGACAATGTTGTGCTTTTCATTGAATCCAAAGATAAGTTCAATCAAAAAATCCGATACCTCCCAGCAAGCTGGACGCAAAACTAATTTATTCTTTTCTGTCATTGTCATTTAAACGAAATAAAAAGTTAATTTAAAAAAGACGTTATTTGCAAACGCCCAATGAGCGTAAAAAAGGTCTTTGTCTGAGAAGCATGAGAAAAGGCAGCCTTAAAGTGCACCAGAACGCACATAGCTGGTATTGATTACGAAATGAAAAGCAACGTTTTAATTTATTTTTTCTTCGTACAATGGCTTTTTGTGAAGAGCAATTATATATTTGTTCAAACGGTCCACGTGAGTTCCGGAAACTCGTCTGTGCAAAGGTGCATCGCAGCGTGGGTCAATCAAAAAGTCGTCTGCACATAAAATGGGATTTGGATTTCACGCTTTTGGACTGACTGGATTAACGGTGATTGGGATGAATGTGGTCCCAACGTGCCCTGTGGACGAAAAGACCGCACGGAAGAGATGAAAAAGCGAGTTCATCGACGGGAGGGTTAGATAAAAGTTGCGCTGTCAAACACAGATAACTCGTAAACTGACTGACCTGGACTCATTGTGAGCATTTTCTCCGCTGGTTGGCCACATCGTGCCAGCTGTGCACCAAATAAGCGCGCCAACTCGGCCTGTCAGGACATCCTGCGCGCGTTTGAACGCATGCCTTGAGGATGTGTGGCAGGCTGCAACCAGCTTGCCAGCGCTATGTTTCGACGACGTTGCAAGTGTTTCCGGAAACAACAATCCTCTTTGTAATCGTCTTACTTTCTCATTGCGCGTAATTGACTCAAAACACAGCTGTCAAGACAGGTCAACCGAGTCCACCCGACCCCAAACTTGACCATTCCACGAACCCGTGATGCAAGCGACCTCAAACATGCTATCATTGTCTGTGTTATGCTTTCTTCTTTCCGCCCCTTCTTCCTTTTTTGCCCTGCTTACCCGATTCCGTGATTGTTGGTGATCTTTGCAACCATGAAGGAACATGTCAAATGCTGTGGACACACTGATCGGGCGTGCTTTCAGTGCTCGCCAAAGTGCGTTGAACACGTCAAATGTAGGGAAAAGAGATTCCGCCCTCTACGGAAACCACCGGCAGCTAGTCAGTGTGCCGCCATGGACCAGGTGAGTCGGGCCTTGACTGTTTTATGGTCCATTATTACCATCTTTATGTTTTCAGATTGCTTTTGACGATGTGTACCAGCGTGTTCCACGGAACGGCCGCCGGAAGTCGATCAAGCTCGAGACGGAGATTACGTTGGATAACTCTGGATTTGGTCGATTCCTGAAGGGGAAGATTTTGGGCTTTTTCCCTATTTTGGAGTGGTTACCGAAGTACAATGTCAGGGAGAACCTTCTCAACGACTTCATTTCCGGTATTACCTGTGGCATCATGGCTGTTCCACAAGGTTGGTTTGATTTTAAGTTTACTTTTTGACTCAATGTGATCTTCCAGGTATGGCGTATGCCAGTTTGGCCAACGTCGATCCAGTCTATGGCCTCTATTCATCCTTCTTCGCTCCCTTTTTCTACCTGTTTTTCGGAACTTCGAGGCACATTGCCATCGGTAAGACCATTCCTCAATCCCTATCTGTTTTCAAGTGTTTCACTTCAGGTGTCTTCGCTGTTGCAAGTATGATGGTCGGCAATCTCCAACAACAACTTATCACCGGTAAACAGGTCCTCACCGCCAATGTAAGCGGAGTTGCCGTCACCACAACCCATTATGAAAGCCCGATTCCCTTCGATGTTACCCCGATTTCCATCATAAGCGCCCTGACTTTCACAGTTGCCCTGTATCAGGTAAGAGTACATTCTTAACAACTAATTTTTAAATACATGTCAATCACTTGCAGATCATCATGGCCATGTTGCGACTATCATTCTTAACAGCATTCATGAGTGATCAACTTGTAAGCGGCTACACAACGGGTTCAGCTTTTCACGTGCTTGTGTCCCAATTCAGCAAAGTCATCGGGGTTAAGCTTCCACGGCGGAAAGGATTTTTTATGCTTCCTAAGGTGAGAGTTGAAAAACCTTTGTACCCTCAAAGATAACATTGTGATAGTGATTGACGGAAGCAATGTATTACCTCTTTGCAGATGATTTACGACGCGTGTTCACATGTCGGTGATGCCAACTTACTCAGCGTTGCCTTATCTGGGTTTGGATTGTTTTTCCTTTACATTACAAGGGAATTCTTCTCGCCATGGTTTGCCAAGTACACGAAGATTCCGATTCCGTTCGAGCTGATCCTTGTTATTGTGATGACGATCTTGTCGAGTTCGTTGAACTTTCATAAGAGTCATTCCCTGTCTATTGTGAACTACATTCCTGAAGGGTTTGTTGTTTTTGACTTTTTAAAGTTGAAGTTTACTTTTGTTTTCAGATTCCCCGTCCCAAAAGTCCCAGATGTCCGAATCGTACCGTACGTCCTTATGGACGCTCTCACACTTTCCATCATTTGCTACATGTTCGTCATATCAATGGCCAAACTCTTCGCCAAGAAACATCGCTATCGCATCGACCCTTCTCAAGAATTGTACGCCATTGGCATCTCCAGCCTACTCAGCTCCTTCTTTCCGGTTTACCCCGCTGGTGGCTCACTTTCACGCTCTTCCGTTTGTGAGATGTCTGGTGTAAAAACGCAGGTAAGCCAATTACGCCTCTTCGCACTTTCTAAAACCGTGTTTTTTCAGTTGTACGTCATCTTCACTACAGTACTCCTGTTTGTTGTAATCATGTGGGTGGGTCCGCTGTTAGAACCGTTGCCTATGGTGAGTTTCCGGTGTTTACTATTTTAAAATAAGCGAGTTCATGTTTGTATTTTCAGTGTATTCTGGCCTGCATCGTCATAATTAGTCTCAAGGGCCTGTTTATGCAATTCAAGCAGTTACCACGTCTGTGGCGCATTTCGAAATACGATTTTGTAGGTTTAAGAATACATAAATACATTTTGAAACAAATGTTGACACTTTTCAGGCCATCTGGGTGATCAGTTGCGTGACGACCTTCCTCTCTGATCCTTCAATTGGTCTTCTAATTTCATTCGGGTTCGTCTTGTTGTCTGTCCCCCTCCGAGAAAAATGGCCTCGAGTTCACCGATTGTATGCCACCGAAGATTTGACAACCTTCAAAGACAACAAGCGATACCGAGGATTGGTGCCCGTTGAACCGGGTGTCGTCATCCTCAAATTTGAGTCACCGCTCCATTTCGCCAACTGCAATACCTTCAAAGAAGTCATTGCCGAAATCGTCGACGACGACACCTTCCTGGCGGTTGTCGTTGAACGCAGTGATTCTACTCCACCTGGCGATGAAGACTCAACTGCGATTCCATTGAAGGATGTCAACCTCGGGAAGCGGTACATCATTGTTGACTGCTCCGCCATGAGCTTCATCGACACGATGGGGGCGGAAACGATGTGTGAAGCCAGGCGTTACGCCAAAGATTACAACACTGTGCTTTTGTTTGCTGACATTCCAGGTAACAGTTTCAACTTTCTACGGTCAAAACATTCAGAAACTCTCCTTTCAGAATCCGTTCTCGACATAATTCTACTGAAGGATTTTACTGATTTCCTTCCATCCAATGCCCTATATCCTAGCATCCGTGAAGCCTTGAAATATGCTGGTATTGAACGATTGTGATACATATTGTTAATTGCAATATCTTTGTGAACCCAGAAGTTGTATATAACATTAGTTTGATAATATTTTTATAAACCATTAACTAAAATAAAACCGATAACACTCAACGAAAACATATTACTTCTTCTTTTGCATGCTCTTGATCAGTTCGATTTGGCGGTTGTAGTAGTCCAACCGCGCGTCGTACGGAAGGGGCTTCTCATTGTCGGGCGACTTCACCGGTGTTTCGGCTTCGGACGGAATGACGGTGGTCGAACCGCTTGCGCAGTTGTGGTGGATGATGGTCTTGGAAGTGTCCCCTGAAACTGCAAATCAGTAAGCAAGCACAACAAATATTCGAAAACAACATACCGCCAGACACCGTCGAGGTAATCTCGACACGGAAGACGTTGGGATCCAAGTCGCGGCCACTTTCGTCCTGCGGATCCATGTCGACACTGATTTTTTGGACGACTTTTCCGTCTGAAAACGTCGTAAAAAGCGTAAAAACGGAAGGTAAAACACATACCTTTGCCAGCATTCTCGAGCTGTTCGTGGATCTGATTGGCGGCATTCAAGTTGCGGGCGTGGTTGTCTCGGATAAACTCGAGATAGGCGATGGACTCAGCAATGTTTTGTTCCCGGTCGGACATGATGGTAGAGAAAGTTGAAACACGTAGAGAGTGAGAAAGATATATAAAATGCAAAAAACGTAAAGCGAATAAAGTTTTTTGGATCGTTTTGGGACGTTTTGCCAAGGTTTCATTGAATCGATGCTTTTTAGTTTTTCACGCTGTTTTCTAGTGGTTTTTATGTTTTCAGCCTTTAAAATTTCATGTTTTGAGTAAATTCTCTGATTACCATGCTGTGTAGGACGGGATTTGTAAGAATCGGCTAGCTAATGTGAAGTTGTTTCACGATAACTGGGCCGGACCAGTTTAGCCCGCGCATCCGTCCCAAATTGTGGGCGCTAATAAACTTCAAACTTTCAAACTTTATTCACTAATTCTGTCCTACACTAACATAAGGACAAAATTAGTAAATAAACAACACTGAGGAAAATGATTTGCATTTCGATGGGTTGCATGGTTGACACGTTGTATTTTTTATTTAACAGGCAAGACTCTTTATTGCTAATTTAACACTGACTAAAAATATATTACAAAAAGTTACACGTATGGTAAATGCACTGAACGTTTTAAGTTAACCTATAAGGATACACTATTTGACTATGTACAATAAGCGAGATTAGATGGGTTTAAATTTCCATTCCTCGATATTTTGAACAATATCGAGATTTTCCGGGTTAGAAGGTCGAGGCACAAAACCTCGAACACGACCGCTGCTAAGTAGCTCTTGACGTTGCTTATCATTCCAGCGGTGGACTGTTACAGTTGATCGTTTAAAGGCGGCACGTTCAGCAGACCATACTCGTTGTTCCATGGAAGTGACGATTCGGATGATGGCAGTTTTACGGATTTTTGTCTGAAAAAGAGAAATTGACAAATGTAAAACACAGAAAGTATAGTTCTTACCGGTGTTCCCTGATAATGAACGAAAATTATTGTTCCTTCGGAGGCAATTTCAACCAGCTGGCTCTTCTTGAGGGTAATATTGAACAGTTTTGTATCCAATTTGACATGCAGATCGTCTTCCGCGTTGTTGGCAGCACCGACTTTTACCAAGTGAATTTCAAAGTAACCCGTGTTGTTCAATCTTGGCTCGGGCATAACAAACGTTTGAAGGACGAATGATGTGTTTGAAAACACTTTTGAAAGAACATTGCTCACGGGAATGTCGATATAGTTTGAGATTAGTAGGTGAACCTGTAATACAGTTTAGATTGTTTAGTTTTCAAAATATTGTCCTTACATTGTTGTCCTTATCGTAGTTAATTGACAGTCCAGCTGATCCCAAACTGTTATCATTGATTCCCACTCTGACAGGATTATGAATCAATGAGCTGGACAAATGTGAAGATGTCAACCCCATGAATTTAGTTGGCTGCATTGTCATTACTTGCGACAGGAACCGAAGTTGGTCTTCAGCAGCACAAATAGCACCAGACACAACAGCCGACTTGATGCAGGTGTTTTCCGAATTCAGATCAAGCTTAGTAAATGAAATTAAATTCTTGACATTCGTTCCAGCTAACAGCAACCACTCATTTGGAGTAGCCGGAATTTCGACGGCCTTGTGGTTGTGCTCAAACATAAACGGATCGGTGATCTCTTCCGGTCGGAAAGCGTTCATTTCATTGAAAACCATATTCAATGACGTACTCATGTATCGACCAAGTTTGGAATCCATTGGACGGGTGACGGGAATGCCATTGATGTGGCTTGTTACAAATACAATACCAGTTTCAACGTCGTGGAACTTTCCTAGGTAACCCAGAGGGAAATACAGATTCATCTTGGTGTCGAAAACGGCATCACCAGTGGGGGAATAGCCAAGTTCACGATCGATAGAACCTTGCTCATTGACAATAAAGCGAACAGATCCTGTGGAATCGGTAACGATGATGTGGCTTGTTCCGGAGGAGCATTCCAACAGGTATGGTGTCTTTTCATTGTTGTAGTAAATGGTCCACACAGAATCGACGATACTTCTGAAAAGTAAAAAATTGTTGTTAACAGATTTGGGACATTGGGAGTGCAAAACTTACGAATCAGTAAAGTGAGTAACAAGCTCGTTCGCATTGGCCAAAGCATAATAGAACCGCTGAACACGTCCGGAATGCAAATACCGTCTAGCAATGATTCTGTTTTTCTCATCGTATTCGTAGACAATGTCAATTCCACGACTTCTCGTGTGCGTAGCTCGTCGAAGTTGTCCAAGTGCATCGTAGTCGAACAAGAATACTCCACGGCGCAGGGTCCATCCGTTGTTGTCGGTGGTGTAATTCAGCTGACCAACACGACGAGCAATTCCACCAACGCCAATTTCGATAGTATCGTCATTGATTTTGACCAACCGGCCACTGGCATCATAATAAGAATGCCAAATTTGCTTATTTGCACGACTGGACAAAGCATACTCTGACAAGCCACCATCAATAGCGTAAGCATGAGTTACTGTAGGCCGTGTTTCATCTTGGACTGTCCATATTGTTGATTCTAACCGCCCAACTGTGTCATACGCTGATTGGAATTGTATGACAGTCAATCCACCGACAGACAAAGTGACTTTCTTCAGTCGTCGTGTAGTCGAGTATTCAGAATCATAGACGAAAGCATCGTTAGAAATGCGTTGCACGCCATTGCTCGATGTGAAAATAGAACGTCCAATCTTACTAATGTGCCCAGTGAGATGATCGTACTCTAACTTAAGAGGTTCCAAAGCGGTACCATTGAAGTTGATGTGGATGGTGGTCTGGCGGAACAGGTCATCGTATTCCGTCGAAAAGTAGACAGCGCTTCCACCTTTGTCAGAGGTTCGTTTTATTGCTACAACTAGTGGACCTTGGTAGATGTATTCACGCTTGATTGAATTTGTTGATGCTTTTGACACCTTAAAGTCAAAATGCTTACTTTATACACTATTTGACTATGTACAATAAGCGAGATTAGATGGGTTTAAATTTCCATTCCTCGATATTTTGAACAATATCGAGATTTTCCGGGTTAGAAGGTCGAGGCACAAAACCACGAACACGACCACTGCTAAGCAGCTCTTGACGTTGCTTATCATTCCAGCGGTGGACTGTTACAGTTGATCGTTTAAGGGCGGCACGTTCAGCAGACCATACTCGTTGTTCCATGGAAGTGACGATTCGGTTGATGGCAGTTTTACGGATTTTTGTCTGAAAAAGAGAAATTGACAAATGTAAAACACAGAAAGTATAGTTCTTACCGGTGTTCCCTGATAATGAACGAAAATTATTGTTCCTTCGGAGGCAATTTCAACCAGCTGGCTCTTCTTGAGGGTAATATTGAACAGTTTTGTATCCAATTTGACATGCAGATCGTCTTCCGCGTTGTTGGCAGCACCGACTTTTACCAAGTGAATTTCAAAGTAACCCGTGTTGTTCAATCTTGGCTCGGGCATAACAAACGTTTGAAGGACGAATGATGTGTTTGAAAACACTTTTGAAAGAACATTGCTCACGGGAATGTCGATATAGTTTGAGATTAGTAGGTGCACCTGTAACAAAACTGTCTTGTTTAGTTTTCAAAACTTCAGACTTACATTGTTGTCCTTATCGTAGTTAATTGATAGTCCAGCTGATCCCAAACTGTTATCATTGATTCCCACTCTGACAGGATTATGAATCAATGAGCTGGACAAATGTGAAGATGTCAACCCCATGAATTTAGTTGGCTGCATTGTCATTACTTGCGACAGGAACCGAAGTTGGTCTTCAGCAGCACAAATAGCACCAGACACAACAGCCGACTTGACGCATGTGTTTTCCGAATCCAGATCAAGCTTTGTAAATGGAATGAGATTTTTGACATTGGTTCCAGCCAACAGCAACCATTCATTGGGAGTAGCCGGAATTTCGACGGCCTTGTGGTGGTGCTCAAACATGAACGGATCGGTGATTTCCTCCGGTCGAAAGGCGTTCATTTCATTGAAAACCATATTCAAAGATGTGCTCATGTATCGACCAAGTTTGGAATCCATTGGACGGGTGACGGGAATGCCATTGATGTGGCTAGTTACAAATACAATACCAGTTTCAACGTCGTGGAACTTTCCAAGGTAGCCCAGAGGGAAATATAGATCCATCTTGGTGTCGAAAACGGCATCACCAGTGGGGGAATATCCAAGTTCACGATCGATAGAACCTTGCTCATTGACAACAAAGCGAACAGATCCTGTGGGATCGGTAACGATGATGTGGCTTGTTCCGGAGGAGCATTCTAACAAATATGGTGTCTTTTCATTGTTGTAGTGAATGGTCCACACAGAATCGACGATACTTCTGAAAAGTAAAATATCGTTGTTAACAGATTTGGGACACTTGGAGTGCAAAACTTACGAATCAGTAAAGTGAGTAACAAGCTCGTTCGCATTGGCCAAAGCATAATAGAACCGTTGAACACGTCCAGAATGCAAATACCGTCTAGCAATGATTCTGTTTTTCTCATCGTATTCGTAAACAAGGTCAATGCCACGACTTCTCGTGTGCGTAGCTCGTCGAAGTTGTCCAAGTGCATCGTAGTCGAACAAGAATACTCCACGGCGCAGGGTCCATCCGTTGTTGTCGGTGGTGTAATTCAGCTGACCAACACGACGAGCAATTCCACCAACGCCAATTTCAATGATGTCATCATTAATTTTTACCAATCGTCCGCTGGCATCATAATATGAGTGCCAAATCTGCTTATTTGCACGACTGGACAAAGCATACTCTGACAAGCCACCATCAATAGCGTAAGCATGAGTTACTGTAGGCCGTGTTTCATCTTGGACTGTCCATATTGTTGATTCTAACCGCCCAACTGTGTCATACGCTGATTGGAATTGTATGACAGTCAATCCACCGACAATCAAGGTGACCTTTTTCAGTTGTCGTGTAGTCGAGTATTCAGAATCATAAACGAAAGCATCGTTAGAAATACGTTGCACGCCATTGCTCGATGTGAAAATACAACGTCCAATCTTACTAATATGACCAGTGAGGTGATCGTATTCTAATTTCAACGGTTCCAGAGCAGTGCCGTTAAAATTGATGTGGATTGTGGTCTGGCGGAACAGGTCATCGTATTCTGTCGAAAAGTAGACGGCGCTTCCACCCTTGTCGGAGGTTCGTTTCATTGCAACAACCAAGGGGCCTTGGTAAAAGTATTCGCGCTTGATTGAATTTGTTGATGCTTTTGACACCTTAAAGTCAAAAATGCTTCTTCGTTCAACATAAAATTAGCATTAACTTACACGTCCATATTTGTCATACTCAATGTTAGTATTGTATTTACCACTTTGAATTCGCACAATCCGTCCGTAGACATCGCGTTTCACAGAAACACGCTCATTGCCATTCAGGTTTACAAATTCCATCAAAACACCCTTGCTGTTATACGTAGCCGTAGCAACACCATTGAAATGTCCAGCTTTAGACCGCCGATAATAAATAGCAGCCGCATCATTCTGTATTCCACGCACTCCCCAGAAATCAATAACCTCATCAGACGGCGACTTCAACGATGCAACACCACCATCAGAGTTATAAAGCCATTTGAACATATTTCCAGAGGGCATTGTAACCATTGACGGATTCGGCGAACTGTCGCTTCCATACGTGTATCTTCGGACAAGCAGATCGCCCTTCCGCGAAAATGTGTTCGCAATGAGCCGTTGGAAAGCATCATACGCGAAATCTTGCCGCAATTCACCCCATGTGTAACTCAATGGCAATCCATGACTGTCATAAGTGCCGCTGAATGGCTCCAAATTGAGTGCACCCAAGACTTCCACTTTCGCTATTAATCCAGAAGGAGTGTAAACGATAGTCAAGATGTCATTATCATATGCGTCCCTCACAATATCCCGTGCAAGTTGCCGATCGAATTCAATTGTAAATGCATTTCGACCATTGATCTGTAAGAAAGAAACAAGTTTATAAGCAGTTTATGAAAGTTAAGCAAGCACAAAGGTTAATTTTCGTCAACAACAAAGAAGGGTAACGACAGACAGAACTGGCAATTGGACTCGAACGGACATTTTCGGCTTTAGAAGCCCACCGGTAATATGTAAAAGGTTAAGTTTTGAACACAATCAAACAAAGGTCAGTCGTCACTCCGACACGTTGGAGAGAAAAGTTACCCTTGGCCGACGGCCAACCTGGATGACATTTTTGCCCTCGTCAGTGTGGACTGCGGTGCGCCATTCGAAGCGGGAGCGGATTTCTCGACGCATTGGTTCTTCGGTTGATGGCAGGACGATCTTTCGTTTGAGGATGGCGCTTTCATGAGGTCGGAGGAGTGGATGAGTGACGGCATCGAAGGTACTTTTAGCTTCTTCGTTTTCGTAGATGAAGGAGTTGGGCAGGGAAGTGAAAAGCTTGGAACTGCTACCTTCTTCGGAGAAGTCATCATTAGAAGCGATGAAACGACGGAAGCGTTGACCATTGAGGTGGACATCAGTATTGAGCACATTGTTAAGTGAATAGTCGCTGTCGAAGGAATAGGTTTCACCCGTGGAAGTAGACATGGTAGTGACGCGGCCGGCGGCATCATACTCGAAGAAGAAAGTTCTATCAAGTGATCGGCGAGTCTTGAGCAATTGACCGTTTTCATAGTCAAATTCTACAGTCTTCCCGTCGGTAGTGAGGATTTGAACCATCTGAACAAGCTGTCGATCGAAAGTGTGCATGCGGACAAGTGTCTTGTGTGGCATCGTGCCATCAAGAATGATGTCGGTTTCGTTCATTCGGCTTAACCGCATGGAGAATCCACCAGGAGCAGTGACTTCAGAGAGCATTCCGAAGCGAGTGTCGACGGAGTACTTGAAATGGTAAAGTTCCTGTCCGCTGAGAAGGGATGTAGTCATCTGATGAAGGCCATGCTGGTTGAAATGGAACACTTCATTCGTCGATGGAGAATTGATCACATAAGTCCGATTGGAGCTTTCGAAAGTGGCCGAAACATGCTCGACAAGCTTAATCTTGAAGTTGGCCTGATCAGCAACGTACAGTCTACCATGAGCATCAACAATCAACGACACTGGCTTGTGAAGGAATGACTGTGTCGCAATTGCTGGAGGCTTTCCAAGCGGATCATCGCAGGGGCAGTTGACACGGTCGCAGTCGCACTTGCTCGCAATTCCGGCAACGGTTGTCAGACGACCGCCATTAACCGGCAAAGAACGGACGAAATTGTGTTTCTTTGAATCGGTTTCGGCAATGTAGATGACACCCAGCTTCGGATCGATTGACAATGCTTGAGCTCCATCAAGATGAGACAAATCCTGATTAGTGCAACCCTTGACACTTCCAGCCAATGTTTTCACAACTCCAGTACGAGTGTTCAACCGGTAGATAACATCGGCATCAAGCACGATGAGATCAGATGAAGTTGGCTCGAAGACGATGGACAATGGCCATTCGAGAGCAAGCTCATTCATACGGAAAATTGTGGCACAGTTATCGGTAGACTTCTTCACCGGTACGCCAACTAATGTGTTGATCACTCTGTCTTTAGTGACGTAACGAATGCGTCGACCATCGAGAATAAACATATTGCCCGAATTGCCAAATGTGATGTCTTTCGGGAAGTTGAGTTGCGCACTCTCGGCTGGGCCACCGTCACCGCAACTGCCATCCATGTCTGTGCAGGTAGCGCCATCGCCGATGACAATCTTGTAATTAGTTGTGATGTCATCGATACGGTCAGTCTTCTTGAGCATCCAAATTTGTCTGCGTTGAGGGATGGAGATGTAGAGCTTGTCAGTTGATGGATCGACAGCGAGGTAGTAGGCACTGGAGATATCGGCAGAGCTAAGTTCCAAGACGACGTCGATGCTGGAGCGGTCAGGCTTGACACGACGGATGACATTGAAGTCACCAATGTACAAAGTGCCATCAGATGCGATGGCCAAGGAAGTTGGAAGGAAGAGGTTGGCGGAATCGATAGACTGCTTCAGGCAAGATTCGGAACAGACGGCTTCGCGCTGCTTTTCAGAACCGACCAGAGTGCGAGAAATCATCGACAGCTCTCCGAGGTACTGGGTCAATCCATCGCCGCGTTGAAGAACATTGTTCAATGGGTCGAAGTGGTGGTGGAAGTTGAGTGACCACAGTCCCAAGGCATTCTTCGGCGCTTTACGGCCTTCGATCTTGATTTGCTCGTGATGCCAGACAATCTCAGAATCAGCGGAGCAGTCTTCATACTCGTAGCCGATGGAAACAGACGCCAGATTGAGACCGTACACAGTTTGGGAATACACGTTGAGATGGTTCCAATGGAAGGTGTGGACGAGTTTCGGTTTCGCGACGAGGAGCGATTTGAATTCTTGACCGGCGAGCTGAATCTTAACATGCACAAGTCGCAGAGAAGGCGAAATGTCGGCAGGCAGAAGAGCGATGTGAAGAGTTGATTGAAAGCCATCGGCACGGTCACTGCTGTAGATCATTTCCATCTCGTTAGTGCCGGCAATAGGAATTGAATCCAAAACGACGCGGGCATCTGCCACAACTCTGGTAATGTCTTCGTTGTTGTCATTGAATCCGCCAGCGTATTGCCTGAGAATCCACGAAGGCATGATCTTCGGAGCGTACACGTGCTTCAGATGGTGTTCTTGGCATTCCGCGGCGATGGATTCTTTGTTGAACTCTGGCGATGACACCTCGTTCATGTAGATTTTGCCGACGTTGATGATATCATTGGCAGGAACATAGAACGACTTTTCAACTTTGCCGAACGGTTGGCGAAGGAATTGCAAAGTCACAAAACCGCCACCGTTGACCATGATGTCGAAAGCACCGGTGTCACCTTCACCGCGAGTAAGTGAGAATCCGAAGCGCGGATTGGCAGTGTCGGATACTCGAACACTCGTGAGTGGGCCACCTTTGGATGAAACAACTTCACCGCGGATGATGGCCGCACGGGATTCGTTGAACAGGCTGACATCGGCGAAACGCTGCACAGATTCTGGTTCGATGAGGAAGTGATTACGTTGGAAGAAAGAAGCATCAGTTGGAGCTTGAATCCGAAGCAGCACACTTCTCGGTTGAACTACTTTGGTGCAGAGAGGATTCTTGTCGCTGCAAGCAGAATGGGAGCAGCATTCTGAATCTTCGCAATCGACAAGGCCGTCATCATCGTTATCAATGCCGTCATCACAGGAGGTTTCCATCGCATACTCACAGTGAGGGCCATAATGAGAGCTGTCACATGCACATTGCCAGGCGCCTTTGAATTGCTGGCAAGTTCCGGTGTTGGAGCAGTTGTTGGGGCAGCCTTCTGTAAAAGATAGCTATTAGTATAGAATAGTCAAAAAGTAAAAGTAGACGTACCAATGAAACAGTTTTCACCATTCCATCCGGGGTTGCATTCGCAGACACCATTGTTGCAGACTCCATGCTTTTCACATCCTGGTAGGCATTGCTTCTGCGAGCAGTCAGCACCAGTATACTGTGGATCACAGAGACATTGACCATCACTGCAAATACCATGGACGCATTCCGAAGCACATTTTTGCAATTCACAAGTTTTTCCGGTCCAGCCATCAAAGCAGTTACACTTTGAGGATGATGAATCAAACTCTCCTCGATTGTTGCATCTGGATTGATCAAACGTCTTCTTAACCGGTGCCACAGGCTCGTTAAAGATGGGCAAGTCATTCTGCACTTTGAAATCAGTTGGTTGAGATTTAACCACAGGCTGAGATGTCGTAAAGGGGTCCTGTTTGTAAAAGTCAGCTTGATTTATCGGTGCTTCGTGATAGACATCTAACGGCGTGCAAGCTGTTGAAATTCGTTGTTCGCAGTGTTTGCCGTACCAGCCAACCCCACAATAACATGTCGCATTTTGACAGATGCCATTGTTTGAGCACGTCGGATCGTCACAGTCGCGAAGTTCACAAAATTCGCCAGTCCATCCCCGGTCGCAGATGCATCGGCCATTCGAGTCGCATTGTCCGTGGTGGTTGCAGTTTGGCACCGCGCACCATCGTGCATCAATGTCGCAGTCCGGGCCTTTGAATCCATCATGGCAATTGCAGCGGCCATTTGTAAAGATTCCATTCCCACTGCATAAGACTGGGCAAGCAGCTAAAACAAACAAAAAGTTAGATGTTTCTCCCAAAATCAGCGGGTTATTCAAAAACAATAGGTGAATCACTCACTTTCTTCGCAGTAGTCACCCGAATAACCAGGATGGCAATGGCATTTGCCTTCTTTACACACGCCCTTTGAGAAACAATGGTATTTGCATGTCTTTTTCGATTTTGCTGCTACTGATGTTGTCACTGGTTGCTCTTTTTTGACTGTGGATGCAACGAATCCAATTGCTTGTGGTGTTGTTCCGTCATTAAAGATTCCGAGATTCCACTTTCCAGAAAGAAGCTCGAATGTGACAACAGTGCTTTTAAAGCTATTCACACTTCGGCGTAACCTTCTCACAGCGCCTGCCACGTGCAAATGATCGCCTCGGATAATGTGCGTGTAATCGTAGGCCGTTAGAGATGGCCGAAGTGTTTGCCGAGCGTATAAAGCTATTCTCGCTTTGGGCCCCACCGAAATGTTGAATTGAATAGGGCTGTCGTGTTGAACGGAAAACTTCCTAAAAAGCATTGATTACACGCTTGAAAGGAAATGCAATTTTACTACAATCATTGCCGTAAAAAGCAGCAAAGCGCTTTTTCAACGCATTTTAAAACAAAAAAAACGTACGTGTAAACTATTTGACCTGGAGGCAAGTCGGCATGCACAAATTCACCGAGCCGGAAACTTTCAGGCAAGGCGAGTAGTCGATGGCCATCTTCGCCAACTTCCATGTAAGGTATTCTTTGTGATTCGGCAAGATTGTGATTATAGTATACAGAACCCGATTCATCGTAAACGACGTATTTGCTTTCGATGTTTTTGAATTGATCTGAAGACATATTTACTATTTGCATGCAAATTTGAGTCGTATGTGACCGGAAAGAAGTCCCGCATTGAGTGCTTCGGAAGCGCAGTCAAGTGGGCAAGGAGACCGGCTCCCAGCAAGACTAACCGAACCAATTAAGTAATTCATGATTCGAAAAGTCTGACCGCTTTTAAAATGACCACAACATCCTTAAAAGGAAAACAAACTTACAAAATAAATAACCAAGGACTAGTGCCAACAACAGAATAATAACACCAAAAACAAATGCCACTCGGCGGTAAAAATTATCATTAGATTTGTGCGACTTGGATCCACAAGAAAATACATCTGCTAGTTTTGACATGCCGCCACTTTTACTGTGTCGACGAAGTGAACTTCGACGAGTCCGAAGAGGTTGGCTTGCACTGGAGCCACTGCTCGAGTTTGATGTGATCATGTTCTGCTTGTGCAGGGACTCGTAGTTGTATCTTGGGACGCCGTTTGTAGATAAATTATAATTCATATTTTTTGCGATCGAAGAACGTCCGCCACATGACCTGTAAGAAAATCCAAAATAAGTACGATCAAATGGCGCCACTTTGGTTGAGTAAGGCGGCAAAATGCACGCCTCAAACAAATCATGTTCGACCGATGTCAGAGCAAGTTCAATTAGGTGGAAACAAAAGAACCCCTCAATCTGTGCTCCTCCGAATCAAGAAAAAAGTCAAGTCGAGTATGGTGGTTGGCGGTAAATTGGAGGGCCGTGACCTCGGCAATGCGGACGGAGTTCCCAAAATAAGAAAGGTCCGTGTGAGAAGTAAGGATTCGCGGGGGAAAATGCCGAAGCATGTACATACAACAAGCTGACTAAGCGTGCGAGAAAAATGACCTCTAATGAAGCTGACTATCACGCGCAAAGGTCTCGGCCATCGTCGACCACAACAAAATTTGACAAGTTTTGGGGTGCAACAGCTTGCATTGAGCTACTGGAACTGCCAGATGTAAGCGCGGGAGGACTGCCTTAATCGCAACAGGACTACTTTCGGCTCAGCTCTTGTTATGTCCCGAACAGACACGATGCCGCTCTCGAGAAAAGAAAACGCGACTAATTGAAGGCAAAACGAGTGCGAGTAGGATGAGCCTAAATCTCGCAACTTATCCGTAGATTGCGCATGAAAGCAAGTTGTATTTCGGCACTGTAAAAGAAATAAGATGTATAAGAACAAAACCGTTCGCGTAAGAAGACAAATCCGTAAATTGGTAGTGGCAAGGACAAGTCCTGCCAAACAACGGAAGTCGAAAAAAGAATTGTCTCCAAAAAAAGCAAGACAAACGGGTCTGGCCATCTGAATAAGGTCATAATTCAATTCGGCATGGCCAAAAATTTGCATAGCGTTGCAGAATCGTCAAAACAAAGAGACAGTCCATCGGCATGCACGCGCCCGTCAACGAACAACGTCCGTTGCGCAACCTACGGCAACAACCACTATCAGCCGAGTGCATCCATCAATTCAGTCAACCACAAATACCGGGGCCAGATCTAATCGATCTCTCACCGGACATTGGTCTTGACAATTTAGTGCCGAGGTCAAGAAAATTGGAACTAGTAACTAGATAAATGCGGATCGCGTTACGTTGGCATTGGCTCATTGAGGCATGCTTCGTCTGGAGGGCATAATAGGGGTCTTTTTCAGATTAGCTGGCGACTGTTGGCCTGATTTGAGCGCCTTTACCGGAGGTGGGTGGCCGGTTCTGGGAGCGGCTGGATCCTATCCAATTTCCTGACGCTTTGCGCATGCTTTGGAAAAATTTAATCCGATTTCCGAAAATTTATCGAAAATACGCTTGAACCGAACCGGCAGCGTGTGAGATGCGAACTTTAGCGCATAATAGAAACATGGGGCATGATGAGCAGAGATGCGCCCCCAGGGTCTTGTTCACTCGGTTGTGAGGGAAAAAGAAACAGTACATGCGCAGAGGACCGCATTACTCGGCAGAAACCGCAAGATCGGGTCACCAAACCGGCTCTGGGACAGTAGTAATTAATGAGCGGGTGCTCTGCAGGGTGAAAGGAATGTCCCGACGGCAAATCAACATTTGCGTGCCATCATTAGGTGTCAACGAGAGTCGACCAGGCAAGTGGAATCATCCCTCGGGAGTGCGATTCTCACGTCGCGTGAGTAACAAATGGGCTCGTACAACATGGACAAGCTTGCCACTTCCGTGGCAACAACACTTTTTTGTTGAGTCCAAAGGGTGTAGTGCAGTAGTTTGCGCGAAAATAACTGAGCCTAGATTTGAGTGGCCCGTTGGACATTAACTAATCTGTTTAAGCAAAGTGCACTCCATTCATCATGATTTGGTATGAGTGGCCAGGATGTTCTGCCATGCTTACTGTCAACGGTTTGCGTCGGGTCGGCTGCGCGGATGTGACCCATCCGGAAAAGTGAAACAACTGAAAGCACTTTCCGCCAATGCGATGCCGCGGGTAAGACGTTGATGCGCAAATATCGAAGCGTCAGCCGGAGCTTGCTTTCAACGCATCATAAACAGTAAACAAGATGGCATTGAAGTGACCAAGAGCTAATGTTTAACCATAGCTATGCACAATGACCAACAAAGGACTGCCTGGCGCTTCAAGCCAACTCGGGTAAAGCAAGCGCGTTAACTCGGGAAAAACACGTAAATGGCAGAATAAATGCCACGAGGCATGTAAAAAAGTGAAGGAAATGAAACTTACTTGTCAGTGCGACGACTCTGGGGCGACAATGTGGAAGTGGTAGTTTGGGCTGAAACTTCGTCATACAATGGCACCGAAGAAGCCGAGTCAAGATGACTCGCTGATCGTGGCTGACGGAATCGCCGCGGTCGGTGAGCATATTGACCGCCAAGGCTAGCAGACGTCCCCACCACCATGATCAAGTCGTCATCGCTGCTTGGAGGACGACGAAATGATCCCATTGTTGGTGGTGGTGGGTGCTGCACCGACCAATAGCCATCAGCGTAATCGTCTGTGGAGCAAGGCACAGGTGGCCGTGAACTTGGTGGAGCTGGTGGCAATTGACAATGGAAATTGTTTGACATTTTAGTTTTACCAATTATTTAAATATAACTTTAGGGCACAATCCCGAACCCAAAGACGGGGGAGAAAGGCCTCTGAACTGAACCGTTGTACAGCCAGTGGTCGGAAACTCTGTAAAAGCGCAAATGTAATCGAGCCGCGCAAAGCTTAAATCGGAAAGACACTCTCGTACACGGTTTTTGTTGTGACACTACATCCGCGCACCGGTAACCAACAATAAACAGTGATTAATTTGAGAGCCCCCTTGAAAAGGCGGTGCTTAGAAACGGTCTAGCCATGCTCACTTCATCCAGCAGGTGCCGCGATGAAGCGAAGATGCAGGTTTGACCAGGATGACAGTTTCAAAGTGATACCCCAATATAAAAAAGTGAAGACGGCCGAGAAAAAATGAAGAATTGCTCGGCCCATTTGCACATGAAGAAGATCGGAGGAAGGAAATTGAATGCCTTTTGACAAACGGTTACCGTGCGCGAACTTTTTTTACCTCCCGCGCGGGAGCTATAGAATCCGAAGGATGGTGCAATTTAGACGCCATTGAAAGCACCTAGCAATCTCGAGGACTTTGTTATAAAAACGACGGGAAAGGACGATGAAAGATGACCAAACATTCGCAAAGCAATAAAGTCGGGGGAAACATGCACGTTTGTTTGTAACTTTTAGGCGACGAAACAAGTTATACGCGCAAGTCATAAAAGGTTGCAACGACACGCATATGTGTGATCCAGTTTTGCCCACGTAAGTCAGTAATGCCACAAATTACATCAGTGAAAATTAGAATTTATGCGTCGAAATCGCATTTGCGGTAGAGCAGGGTTGGCCGCACTTGCTCCGAAAAAAGTGAAAATGAAGCATATGGTTGGAATTGTACAGGTAGAATGTCAGTGAATACACTGTGTTGCGTAACGCCGCAACCAATTGAAGGTTAAAAAACACCGTTTTGAGCAATTGGCGAGAGCAACTATACCCAGCAATCTACTCAAGAGATCTTCAGCTACAGCTGCGCCCTTCAAGCGCCGTAAATCATGGCACCAGCGGATGTGGCAAAACGAGAAAGCAACTCCCCATTTACGCGCACACTCATGTTCGCAGCTCCCACCTAGGTGAGACTCGTACCTCCAGGAGCAGAGCTAATTAGGAAGATGCGGGAAACAATCGGAAGGATCAAAACAAACATATGCGACATTAATGTTGTACACGAATCTGTGAGAACGGTCCTCCCCATATTGTACATCGGTCCAAAGTCAGTCTTTTTTGCGCCTACCAGATGGTTGTTGCGGTGCCGTGTTTGTTGTCTCAAGCGACAAGAGGAGTAGTCAAGTCGGGACTGAACCCAAACGCCCCGTAGTGACACGAGAACCTTGGCATATTCGCGCTGACTTCATCAATCATCACTGGCATGGGAGTCTGTTAAAGGCGGCTGATCGGTTACAAAGGATAATGACGCGCACGCCAAGTGCCAATCTCCCTTGGGACATGGTGTTGCGCCGGCGACACCATGATACCGCAAAGACACCTACAGGAGTACATCTGGTGGCTCTCAAGCGAACGCGGCAGAAGCCCGGGATGCATAGCTCGCGGGCTTGATGCAACTTTCCAGAGAGGGATTGCGCACGAAAAGAGTTATTAACGTCGGGAATTTTGAATAATTTAGTATCTTTTGAAAGGGTTGGCGACTTTCGCCTTTTGATTGAAGACAGCCCGGAGTGACCGTCTCGCCCAACGTTGGCTAACAGTCACCATCGTTCGCAATTCATAATCTCTTTGGGTCGCCGCTGCCCGGAGGGGGTGCATAAGCTAATTGCAAGCGGAGGTTCTGGCCTAACACCATCAAAAAGTAGCCTAAATCTGCTTCTCGCCACCGTGGACCGAGGTGTCGACCAGTCGCGGCTCCGGACCACCCCATCGTCGCCTCGTGTACGACTTACTTATTCTTTTCCGAAAAAGAGGGATGAAAAACGATGGTATAATTAATTAGAGAAGTAAAATGAAACCTGCGAGCTCAATGGATGACCCCCTCGGGCGGTCGCACCATGCACAGCGGATAAGGGCCAAATTTAAAAGTGTCAAAAGTGCGGCATCTGTCGCCAGCTTTATCTTATCCGGCCGCATGATCTGGCCTCACACGAAGGCGTTAACTGAAACCGTGACAGCTCCCTTGTGTGTACCGCGAAAAGGCGTTGTTGCGTTTCAAGACTTTGGCAAAGATATGTAAGTGTTGCCAGAGCACGCCTCAACCGTCCAAAAGTGAAAGCAAACGCGTTTGGGATAATCCTATGGTCAAATTTGAGCCTCAAGAAGAAGCCGCGCGCACAAACAGACCTAGGTCTAAACCTGAGTGCGCTCAAACAAGCAGATTGTGAGGGATACAAAAGGTTCAACCCAAGTATGGGGCCTCGCGGCGGTGGTGAGATATGAACAAGATGCGTTGCTGAATGAGTGTCGGGATCGAGCTTCTTCGTCACCTGTTTTTTGCTTCGTGCTTGAAACCTCTTTCCTTTTCATGTCAATTTCCATTGTCGAATGAACCACCAGCTCACCTGATCCATCTTTTCAAAAAGTGGGAGAGAAAATTAGGGATGCATAAAGTGCAACTCACAGGACGGAATAAAGTATGCACCAGTGTCAGGATTCCGTTGCAGGAATTGATGCCGTTCTTCCTCGTTGCCCAGAGATGGAGGTGGTCTGTAACAGTTGCCATTTCTCATGGTGCCACTAACACCTGGACGTGCCGTTAGAGCTGTCGACAAGGGTGTGGTGATCAATGACGAACTTTCTGAAAAAGATGCGAATGAAGAACATTCATACTCGTCACTATACGCTACACATTTTCCCAGATGACAGATTCCCCATAAAAAAATGTTTTTACTGTCAATAAAATCAACAGGATCATCGCAGCTTTTTAGTTATTTAGTACGCCGAACACATTTGGTGCCAATACTTTACGACAAAACAATAAACAAACTCCTTTGGTGACAGTCTCGCGCGACGACAACCAATTTGCTGTATGAATAATAATATTACGCAACACAATTGGTCAAAGAGGTTTTGGTGAAGGGCACGCTTAAGACTCAGCCCTGCCGACAAGGCTACAATTACGGACCTTTCATCCTTAGACTATCCTAGGAATGGCAAAAAGTAAGGCTGGAAGACAAATGTTTCCGCTCTGTGATGCGCAAGGACACAATGGCATACGATACCTTAGGCAGCTGTTTGTAATTAAAGCAAGCGTGAAAGAGGTCGGTCAGCAGGGGAACGGAACAAAATAAAAAGTGACAACCTTGAAGTCCGCTGGCACCAGCGCAAGATACGTTAAAACTTGACTTGGCATAAAACAATTGCCAATTGACGCAGTAGGTGGTCGGTGAACGCCGCCTATTAAGGACGCCGAACAGAAACAGACAGTTGACTTACCTCCATGGAACGCTCTGTTGTCGAGTATACTTCCGCCGACGACCAAGCTTGTGTGGCGATCTGGAGTTTCATAATGTGAGTCATCATCATCGTCGGTTGGCAATGTGGAAATCATTAAATCGCGCTGATATTGGTGATCATCGACAGGAGGCGATGGAGGCTGGAATTGCGGCGGTGGGGCCCGCATAGCGCCACCGTTACTGCTGCCGGGCACGGTCGCTTCGAGGAAGTCTGAAAAAAGGGCAATCTCATAAAGGGAACGCGAACTTGAACATAGCGTAACGGATTTTCCCCCTTATTCCCTATGGTTGTACATAAAAACATTGAAGAAAAACAAAACAATGGCCTCTGTCGAGCGCTTTGTTCTTTGAGAAAGTATAAAAAAGTGAAACCCAAGGTGAGAATACCAATGAGAGTGCCGACAACGCTGCAAGTGGTGCCGGGGGCGTTGGTGTGGTGGCCTTCGAGGCGACGAAGCATAGTAATCCGGATAATGTCGATATGTTAGGTTAGCTGAGCGATAACGAGCAAAAACGGCCGATACAAATTGCTGTTGCGCGTTGACAGCGAGCAGAAGGGCGATCCGATCCGTTCGTCGGCCGGAAGAGACAACGAGCCAAGGGCAAACTTGGGTCAGCTTGTCATAAATTACGCCGCAGTCGATGATTTGGTCGTCGTCCTGACTGTCAAGATCGACCCAGCCAGACGCTACAGGGTGTGAGGGACACCTTGAACGACGGAAACAGCCGAAGAACTGCCGCCGTTCGCAATCGTGAAGGGCCTACATCCGAGGAGAACCTACCGAATGCCAAATTTGGAAATTTATGCAAATCAAAAAGTTGCTAAAGTAGGACACGCGCTTGACAGGGCTGACTTTGCACTGCTGAGAAGGTTGCGTATGTGACAACGCTTCAAGCCACAATTGCATTTGACGCTTTGGGAGGAAATGGGCACCTTAACGGTGGTCAAGGCACCAATTGAGTGGAAAATAACGCGTAAGGAAAACATTAACTTTCTTCACGCAGCCATACGTTGATGTGTTATACAACCGGGAGTTGTCGAGATAGCGCCAACAAGGGTGGACCGTAAAGCGATAGCGAAACATAACGGGGTCAGATAGAGCTTTGTTTACCGCGGCAGCTTCATCGACGAGGTGTAATTTGGTTGCGCCGGAGCCAAGAATAGATCAAGCGGAAGGTATAATACATTCACCTTTTTACAATGATCTTACTCCCGAAACAGGTAATTACAAGCCAAACACGGCGCTTAAGCATGAATGACTCACCTTTGTTCATCGGCGAGGAGCGAAAAAGCTTCAGGGAAGGTGAGGTGAGGTCTATCGGTGTTGAAAGTGATCTAACCGGAAAAACGGAGCACACTTATTTTCGGTCAAAGTGCATAGAAATCTATGCATGTATGAATGATCTCATAATATGAGGAAAATAACTCTTCCAGGTGCTTGCTTGGCAGAGTGAAGGAGACAGCTCACGGTCCGTCGGACACCTTCTTCATTCGCTGACCACCGCAGAAAGGGAAATGCGTGAAGTGAACGTATTTTTCGGAAATCAAAACTTCCTAAAAGGGAAACGGTCATAAAGTCAAGGCTCGCGAGCGCAACAAAACTTTAGAGCTTTTCCGGTGTCGGGCGCGCCTTTTCCGGACACCACAAAAGTGTACGATACAAGGACCCGGTGGTGCCGGAAATCAAAGCATAACGTCGGGAAAAGTTGCGCGTTAGAGTGTGAAGGGCCTCCCAGTTATGAGTCTGGCGCGCAAGTTGAAAAAAACCGAGAACGAGACACTCGAATGGCACGGAGTCAACCATGGGATACACAAATTCTAGAGCTATGCAAATATTTGCCGTACGACGACAATGTTGATCTCTCGGCACTTTATCGTGTTGCCAAGTGACCTGTTTTTTGCGCTGCGAAGTGTATCGGAAGTTGTACACGGCACAAAACCTCGGCTTAGTCCGCGATTTCGAGATAGCGTTCGGGTTGAGGCAACAATCATCGGGTAAAAACAACACGAAAAGAACGATTAAACTCTCGGCTAAGCAGGGCCATTTGATCGCCTTGAGGTACCAATGCTTGCAAACGAAAGTGTGCTGTTGACTCATCACACTTCAAGTTGATGGACACAATTTTTCCCTAAGGGCGCTAACAACGTATTCCGCAAGCCAGCCAGGCTTGCCGACTTGGAAGGAGTAAAAAAAGTTTGCGGACAAATGCCGCACGACAGAAACCATCAAGGGTAATCGCTCAATCAGTCATTCGACGGCGGCTTTGGGTCAGCTGGTTAGGGACGCCCGGAAGGTTAGTTGAACCTGTTCGGCAACAGCCAGCCACGGACGGAAATAACACAGTGTCAATGGGAAGGATTTGGGGTGCCATCCAACAATTGCCAAAACGGACTCGTTTCAGTGCGCGAAAACGTAGTTTTACGAGGGATAAAGGAGGGTCGGGAAGCAACAGTCAAAATAACCGCCGCTGCGGTTGTTAATTCTGACCGGGTCGCTTCTCGATGGTGGCAGCTCCGGCGGTAAGTCAGGTATAATTAGTGGAGCCAAAACAAACGAGATCGGGCGTCGTTTTTGACAGGACAAATTGTCCCGAAAAGTCAAGCTCTAAAATATGCCGATAGTTATTGGAACGGAACAATCTCGGTTGGTAATAGTAGAGGCATCCCTGGTTTCGCCGACAATGCTCCGTGTGTCATCGAAACCAATATGCGAAAGGCGGAAAGCAGGTGAATGAAGGCTAGTCAACATCGGGTCAATGTCTTCTTTCAAACAGAATTTATGAAATACACAAGCTTAACGTCGGGCGATCGTCAAAGGCTAACGCCAGGCGCCGACGATCCCTCGTGTGTGCATGTGTGGAGAGACGCTCCATTACACCTTCAAACCAAATATTCAAAATAGCCTCATCGGGCCAGGTGCGCGAAAAACGGCACCCCCAAGACCAATCATCGGAAAGAGCATCTACTAATACACGCTTTTCAAGAAATGTCGAAAGTGTCATCAACGGTTTCAATACAGATATGACTGCGACAACACCCCACACCTGTTCGGGCTTTTGAAAGACACCTTGACACAATCGAACAAACTAAAAGTGGCGCCAATCGGCAGGATTTAATTGAAAAAAGATGGTTTTTAATTTATTTTTTGCAATTAATCTGAATTTGCCCAATAAAATGCGAGGGTCGCCGATAGTGACAACAGTGCTGACGGAAATCGTGCCGACGCCGCAATCGTTCACGGTAATTGCATCGGAAGCAAGTGTAAACATAAAACGATTTGTGGATGCCATGCGGATGCACCTACCTTCGGCTTGCTCCAATGGATCAGAAAGACGCAACCAATTCCAACACTATCTGGTTTCAAGGTGTGCGAAGAAGTGGACCGACAAGCAAGTCTGTCGGATTCAATTCAAAAGTGTATCTGACGGATAAAGATTACACACCACATTTATTCACGACCTTTTCAGGTGTATGAAAAATTTGAAAAAACTTCTAGCTTTGAAAACTTTTCGTAGTGTCAATTGTCTTTTTCGTACATGTGTAGTTTTTCGACTTTTCGAACAGATTAAATACAATTTAGTTTATTGTAACGCAACGACAATTGTACTATCGTCATGGAAAAACGTGCAAAACTGCTCTGAAATTGGTTTACTACATCCATAAGTACAACAACCACATTGACCTTTCCACTCGCAACCAAAAGTCTAATGTCCTTTGTTGTCTTAACTACCACCCCCAGGACACGCTATTTTAACGATCCAGCATCATCGGTTTTCTTTTCGGCATTTTTTGTATACATCCTCTTTGGCTTCGACCTCTGCCGTTAAAAATAATTCGATTATTGATATCTTACCTGTGCGTCAATGAAAGTATTAAAAATACTATTTTGCGGATTTCATACTGTAGAAGAACAATAGTCTCATTTCAATTTTGATACTTTATTGTTGTGATATTTTCGAATAATATTTTCATTTCATCGCTGTCCTATGAATGCTTATTTTTTCAAATTTACGCACTTTTATAAACGGTGACGGCGCCGTAAAAGGTAGCAATTTCATAATTAAAAAGTCGAATGTTCTACAAATGTACGTACTGACATTTGCAATACTATGAAACATGGAAGATACTCATACGAACGAGTTGACCTTCGGGAATTTTGAAAGGGAGGCGTTCCTTTTATCCAGGATGATCATATGTTGACATTGTTTGATAATGTTGCTAATGGATGTTGCGGTTTCTAACTTTGTTTAGCAAATGAAAAGTGTAATTCTTCATATAACAACACTATTGCGGAACTGTAGTATCAAATTATCAATGAACTCGCTTTTATTCTTAGTTTGTAGATATCTTTCCCCGTTACTCGATTCATAGTAGCATTTCAACAATGCTAATCTAGAAAATTTTCTTTCCTTACGGTAGCTTTTTCCAGCCAAACCATTTCTAACAATTCGACATTCTTTGTCTGAAATGGGATAAAAACCGGTGACACGCAACCGGTCGCCACAATCCAACGCAACTTTTTGGCGTTATTGTTTTGGGGCGGTTCTTTCCTGTGTATTGTTTCATCGAACTTACTCCCCAATCCGCGCAGCCTACAAATACCCCAAAGCACTTGTTGTCCTAAGTTTGTGTCTCGATATTGTGCTTACCGTTTGAGTTATTAATCGACGTGTATTCTATGGACCCAGGCAAATTCAACCTAAACAACCGCAAGCATAAACAACTTATTGGTGAACTCGAGCAGATCATGCAGGACATGCAGGATGAGCTCACGTACTACCGACGTGCTATGGTCCTATCAGCCCTCCTGACATTCAACAACCAATCGAAGGAAACCTACGAAGCTGCTCTCATTAGACTCGGCTATGCTAAAGACAGCGAAGATCTCAATCGCAAGGTCGATGATTGGGTCGAACAGAAGCGCCGCGACTACGCTCTTCACCAGGAGGCGTTGAAGAAGAAGGAGGAAGAGAAGGAGTCGAAGTGAGGCGTACCGTACATCTGCTTCCATTTTTTTCTCTGTTACAAAGTTTTTACACTTTTCGATTCCGGTATCCATGACAAGCCCCGCCCCTTTTTTATGTTGCCACAAAATTAAAAAAAAAAGTTAAAAATAACGGCAGTTTTGAATTATACGTTCTAATATTACCATTATATGTGTAACCAAAATGAAAATGCAACTTTTCATAGTATCCAATGGTCCCCTATTTGCACTTCTAACCTTCTGAATCCCCAAAAACTTGTAAATATTGTTCTCTAATTACTCACCGCTTTTTGACAGCAAACTTTACACACATGTAACATAATCCCGTCAATTATGCAAATTTCTCTCAGTATGCACTTTTACCATCAGCAAATGCATCAACTTTTATTGTATTTCCCTCTGCTATCATCATTATAAGATTTACTCTCATTTGTATCTACAGAATGTAAGGAAGTAACCAAATAAACTGCATTTATTCTCAGTGTACAAAGCTCACGTCAGTTACATCCCATGGGAAGAACTATCGTTGCCTTAGCAACCTATCAGCATTAAGCTTGTAGTTTTACCACTGGGTTCGCGTTGGCACCTATGTACACAAATCGAACAACAGGGTATTGTAAAAGGAATATCGACACCAAAACTTGAAAATTATAACTAAATTAGTGTGACATCTGCACCATTCGGTGTCTGTTGGTACCATTTAAGGTTTAGTTTACACACCTCGGAGTCCAACGTAATTGCAAAATTCGATTAAGTGAAAAAACAGGTGAAAGGGTGTTGATACGTACGGTTGAGGAATACGTTAGTAAGGCGTTATGAGGAACAACGTTCATAACTTGGTTTCTTTTTTAAATCTGCGAAATTCCAAGAATAGGATAGCTTTCAAGTATCGTCGGCGCATGCAATTTACTTCAACACACAATTGCTAGTATCCGAAATGCCCTTATTTGTATCGTGTCATTTCTCGTTGCTCACATCAGTCAAATTTTTTTGATACTCTATATGTGTATTTGGCTAATTAGTGCCGTCCGCAAATGCGCATTCGCACGATCTGAGACCGTGTTATGAATACGGGGCATGTCTCGACAAATAACAACTTCTGCACTCGACGGCAAAAGCCCCCGGTCGTCGTTAACACTCGCCTCACGCCAGAGGCAAAAAAAGAACGAAACGAGTGGCTTCCGTCAAACTAGGCTTGTCGCCTCAACTGCCAATATCCACCTGCGCGGACGGCCGACCGCCTCAGCGACCGGCCTCGGGGCTTCAGCTCTCGTCTCTTCCGCCAACGGCACACGCCTCGCTTGGCATTGCGGTTCGTGTTTTCGTGTTTGTCCTCGTCGTCGAGGGTCGGAGGAGCAAAAGCGCTCGCTCCAACCCCCCATGTCCTCCTTCTCGACAGCCGGAGGCAGTCTCCACGATCGACCCGCCACGGGCATAGATTGCTTCAATTGTCTTGCTGGTGGGTCCTGTGGTGACAGACCCCATTTTTGGCAGTACTGCCTTGTTCAGCTGGTTGTCGCCTCAAGCAATCAGAGCCCATGTGCAGCTAGCTTCTGCCTGAGTTGCCAATTATCGCCGAGTGTGCAGTGGCCTCATGCGCTTTTCCTCCTGCCTCATGGGTTTCGTATATCGCCTTTAAATTAGCCTCATTGCGCGATGCTATGCGCCGTATCGTTAGTCAGCGTCGGGAACGTAGGTTTGAAGTTAGTTGAGAGATCATTTTGAGTGTTTCTTTACGTTCATATTAGCCATCACAAGTTGGTTTTCAATTTTTTTCATACTACATGTTTCAAGATCAAACATGTTCAATACAAATTTAGTGATAACGTCAGTTTTACATATTAGCTTGCATGTAAAAGATTTGTGGTTTCATTGCGCTTTAACCAATTTCAATGTGATGATACACCCGGAATTAACACTTTTATCCGTCATGTCCACGGATTTCCCGCACACTGCGCTTAGAATCCTCACTGTTAACTGGATTAGTTCCTCGTCGAGGAGAACTGACTAACGACCACCTCTGTCTGTCTCGTAGTTAAGTGCGCAGGGGGCTATAAATGGCCCTTACCGATGCCCGGGGGCATGCTTAGGTTCTACTCGTGCCAACTCGGCCGACCCGCGCTTGTTTTCGATTTACCACTCGACGGCTCGCTGGCAACGGCGCTGTTAGCACGTTCCTTAACGAACGACGTCGACAGCAGACCGAGCTCGGTGCCCTGCAGCGAGACGCCATCCACGCACCGCACATAAAATGGAAAAACGCCGAACACGCCCGTTCCCGTGGCCGTCGTTGAGGCTCACGGGACGCCGGCGGCAACCAAAGTGAATGCATGATGGAGTTCGTTTATCGCCGACAACAGGCATCGCCCGACCACCAGCCAACCGGTGGGGTGTGGCAAACAGCGCCGTTAGCAGTGTGCCTTCGCTTCGGGCTATGAAGTAGGGGGCGCAATACGCCCCGTGCCCTCGGTGGTCGCCGTTTACACCGCCGTGAGCCTTTTGGAGCTCATAAGCTCACAGCCGTCTGCGCACATCTAAGCGACGACGGCACAGGGGACTGAACGAAAGCACCAAATGAACGAAAGCCCTACGGCGGCAGTGCCACCGGATTGTGATGGCGACCGGCCGAGGGCTTTTGCCCAACGGCAGCGCTTTCTGCGTTGTGCCACACTGAGCAGCTTAGCTCGTCGATGCCAGGCGTCGTTTTCATTTGTTCCGTATTTGGCCTCGGGTCGGTCGCGGCGGCATGCAAACACGCAAGCACTCAGTCACTCCTAAAGGGTGTCTGGATCGGCATAGCTCGAAGCTCGATTTGATGCCCCCTCGGGACATGACAGACGCAGACTCAAACGTTCCTGACGGCATGGCCTCGTTGTTGTGATCATTACATCGATAGGAACGTCCCACAGTTGCTCCACTTAATTCGCACCACATGAACACATGCATCGATGATCGAACTCGGGCAGTGGCCTCACGTAACCCTGGTAATACACCAGGTTCCGCGTCAGCTTTGACAATTTGAGCCGGGTGCGATCGGTAACTCTGTGCGCAGCAGACATGTCGACCGTGCGCTTATTCACACACATCTGCCTAGTAAATCGTTATCCAGCCTAAATATCGCGAATCTGTACCGGGCAACCATGCGAGGGATGAGGCTGCTCTTTCATCGTACCGGAGTGCGAACAGCCAAAAAGCGGAGCAGTCGTGTGTGTATGTGGGTGGCTTGAACGAAATTGTCGACGACCGCGGAAGCGCACCCCGAATCGCAACAAGGCTTCAGCGGTGGCACATGCAAGGAAGCACTGAGGCCCGTCGTCGTGCGCCGTTTGCCACTCTCCTCGGTCTTTGGCTCCTATTGCGGCACATCCCAATTCAGAGTTAGCTCGACTCTAGCTTGCGCTGTCTACAGCCGGGACGTCGCGGGCACGCTTCGTACCCGGTCGGTTCTCGAGGGTGGAGCGCCTTGCTCGGCGGCCCTCAATATCCCATCCTATCCGCGACGCACTCCGTTTTTGGTTTGCTTTACTTGCAGCCAGCCGGCTCGGCTCCAGGATATCCAAATATCGACAAGCAGAGGGAGGCCTCGACCGAAAGCTCGCTTCATAATGCCCTCACCTGTCCCTCTTCGTGTTTCAGTCCCCCGATCATCTCCGTACCGTGCGCCCAATATTTCGTGATCCATCCGCTGACTCGTTTTTGTTTGTGCAACCGACGCATTTTTTGACGAAGGTTTCCGTTATTCTAGATCAGTCGGGGCATGACAACGACTGAAACCCTTACTTTGGCCTCGATTGCACCTCCGAAGCGTGTGTTACCCATGCGACCCAAGGCGAAGCCCACTATCACGCTCATCGACCCCGCCTTGGAAGATATCAGCGAACAGAACAACATCGAGGACTTCACTGAGAAGGACATCCAGGAAGCCATCGACTATGTTCTCAAAACTTCGATCTACAGCGGAAGTTCGCGCGACCTTATGGTCCGAGCCATAACGGATACGGTACATGGGCGGATGTCTTTGACCCAAGCCGCTGCAAAGTTCGGTATACCTTTTTCCACCATCCATCCGTACATCAAAAAACTTCGGCAGCGATTGCAACTTCGGGATCCGGCCACCGATTCCAAAAAGTATGTTTATTCGCAATTTTCCGGCATTTACATTTAAAAAAACCTCCGTTGCGACTGCTGTATTCGACATTCTGTTGCTTTTTTGCACACTTCCGTTTTCAGGACACGCTCATCGCCCAAGAAAAAACGAACGTCGGAAGAGGCTCCTTCCGAGGAACCTGTTGCCATTCCAGTGGTGCCAGAAAAGAAACCCCGGAAGAAACGATCACCCCCACCCGGTTACATCCCATTCAAACAAATCGTAATCCCGGACCATTGGAAGCTGTTCCCGCAGAGTAGGATACCGTTGTTAGTCAAACGGAAACAAAGTCTATTTTTCAGAAATGGAAAGCGCTGTTTGGACGGCTGTCTCGTTTTGTAACTACGACGACATGGATAAAAAACACCGCCTTTGCCAAGCCATTTTGGATGTCATGATCGGACAAAAGACTTTGAAAGCGGCTGCTTCAAACAATAACGTTAGTCGATGAGATTGTTCATTAAATTTATTGACAATATCCATCTGTAGATCCCCTTTACGACATTGCAAACATACTTTCACCGCTCTCGCATCACCATGGAAAGGTGCATGGAAGAGGATGAAGAAGTCCAGCGAGCAAAACCAAAAGATGATCCGGTCTCGGCGAGTGCCATTACAGAGAAAAACGAGAAAGACGTCGCTATTAGTGGTCCTAATGGCACTAATAGCACTGAAAATATCCATGTAGACGACTCGCTGGCAATCTTGTCCCAGCTGAATCAAGAGCAGCAAGAACAGATTATCTCCATGGTGCGTTTTTGCGTGCTTAATCTTTTTAAAGCCAGTCTGTTTTTCTTCAGTTGTTCAACAATGGCGAGGCATCCGAAACAAAGGACACGCTGGAATCGCTGCGGACGGAGACGAGCACACCATCAACTGAAAAATCGAACGGGAAGAGCGTCGATGCGCTTTCCGATTGGCTCATCAGTAAACGAATGAACGAGCCGTCACCGCCGAATGAGGATAACATGTCGACGAGTCCGAATGGGGTAAACGAAGCATCGGGGTCCCGAAAACGCAAGCCTCAAGTCGTCAAGCGTGTGTCGGAGGCCATGAACACGAGCAGCAGTTCGACCGGAAGTACTTCAAACGCGGCTTCGCGTTTCTCCGACTTCCTGGAAAATAGGTTCGGTTTAACGGTTATGCGACCAACCAAATCCGAAACCAATGAGGTACTACCGCCACCACTCGATGAAGCATTCGATGCAAGATTCGAGTCATCTGCAGCTGAATTGCATCATCCAACCGTGACAACAAAGCCAGCTAAATTTGTCAAGTTTCTGATCTCATACTACGCACATCGTTTGCCGGGTGTCAGTGGTCGGGCAGTTGACAAGCTGCAACGCACTCTCGAAGCCATAATTATCGGCGAAACGCCATTGGCCCAGCTAGACATGTCACAGCCACAGCGCGACAAAATGGAGAAGCATGTTTTAACTATCACTAACCTCATGGCTTACATCTCAGAAGCCTACCCGGTGTTTTACTACCACATCCAACCCATGATTTCAAACTTAGCATCCTATGACGATTTTCAAAAAGGTACCAAACTGCACCATAATTTGCTCCGTGTCCCTCCGCCTGCAGCATTATCATCTTTGGTCGATGAATTTGTGCCTCTAATAGTCAGATACCTCGAGTGAGTAACATAAACTAACAAAAATAATTGCAGTGAGACTAAATTAATCCTTACAGACGGTTTGCGAGTGCGCACATAATAATCGACCATGAACTAACCCGCTTCCTTATCAAACAAGTCGTTCAAAACCGTTCATTGCCTGAACTCTACAAAAATTCCGAGTATAACGCCCTTCATGAGCGGATTGTTACGGACGAGCTTCTCCGCCGTCACGCACTATGACAATTACAAACAGAAAATTAATATGCATGCATTCCAATGATTTTGTATTAAATAGTCACTTTCATCAGATCTCATATTTTCCTAGTGATTGATAACATAGTCAAATTTTCATATTTTTGGTAAACAAATTTTTCTAGGGGGATTTAGTTTTTATCACTGTTTTTTTTTTCGTTTCGCTTCTGTCGTCTTTCCATCTTTGGTTTGGTTTTTCTTTATTTAAAAATAGATATTGGTGTTGTTTAAAATAAAATGTGACGGAAAAAGGTTCCGCCAATGCTTGAAGTTAATAGACGTAATCAACAATATGTTTTCCGTCATTTTCGCCTTGTCAGTCATGAGCACTGGGGAATCCCCCACGTGCGAACTAATCAAAAATCAAAGACGAGAATAGAATTCGGGAGTGAAAATAAGACAAGTTGGAGATAGCAGCCGTCAGATCAGAACGAGTTTTTCGTTCACTTTTGCTGGTTTGGGAGTACCTGTAATGTTCTTTAGTCAGATCGGGACTCTTTGTCCTGAACATAATACTGATATCTGAGTAGAGTTCATGTTTTCCCTGTAAGTTGTTTACTTGCATTAGTCCAGACGGTGATAATCACTTAAAGGGAGACGTCAACAGAACGGGAAAGACGGTTATTAGTTCATTTCTGATTCTTTGATTTTCTGATCGCGGCCTTTCTCGACGCCGATCTCAGTCATGAGCATATGCCTATGTTCTGTGACCGATGGTCAATCTCCTTTAGCGAAGTTAGCTCCTCCCCAGCTGACGCGGTGATCGCATCACATTGCCGGGAATTGCACAATGTTTCTACCCCCGGCTGGGTGTGTATAAAAGCAGCATAGCACGAAGGGGAAGACGCCTGTCTCACGCCTAGTCCTGTGCGACCGCCTTCCCACGGGTTCCCCCGCTCCCTTGTCCCTTGAACTTTATTGAGACCATTTTTTCAGCTTCTTGTCAGACTACTACCCAAATCGGAAAAGTGAACTATGTGCGGAATCGCTGCAATCTGCCACGATCCTGGCTGTGCCAAGTATTCGCTTGAGAAGGCATCTGCCTTGTCTTTGTAAGTTTAATTGGGCCTTAATTAATATTCTAGTCAAACATAGCGTGATGTCAAATTTCCAGGCTCCAAACGCATCGTGGTCCTGACAGCCGCGGCTCATATCAAAGCCCGGTGACAGGCGACATCTTGTGCCATGAGCGTCTTGCCATTATGGATCTGAGTGCCCATCAACCCCTACAGGGTGTTCGCCCCGAGCAACAGGTGAGTCGTGCCAGCTGTCTGCACCGAATGTGCACCCATTAAACTAACTGCATTTCCAGGTGGTCCACAACGGCGAAATTTACAACCACCAAATCCTTCGCGAGACCGAACTTAAGGGCTACGAATTGAAGACAACTTGTGACTCTGAAGTCATTATTTTCCTGTATGACAAGTATCGCAACGGCAAAGACGTCTGCTCGCGTCTCGATGGCGTTTTCGCTTTTGCTTTGGTCTACGGCGACGAATTCCTCGTCGCCCGAGATCCGATTGGAGTCAAGCCGTTGTACTATGGTCTTGACAACGAGGGTCGCCACTTTTTCAGGTGCGTTTTTGATTAATTAATCATGATTGTTCAATGGGCTGGGTAGACTCGATGATCTTTTTTGACACTTTTTGTTTTCTTTTTCAGCAGCGAAATGAAAGTCCTTGAGCAGGAATGCGGCGAGCATGAAATCAAGGCCTTCCCACCGGGTTTCTTTTGGACCCAAAAAGGTGGCTTCGAGCGGTACTATGAACCCGAGTGGTTCAACTATAAGACGGCCACACACACCAAGGAGCTTGAAGAAATTCATGATGCCTTGATCGAAGCCACCGAAAAGCGTCTGATGAGCGATGTCCCGCTGGGTGTGCTCCTCTCAGGCGGTTTGGACTCAAGTCTTGTCAGCTCGATTGCCGTCCGCAAAATGCACCAAATCGGATGCCAGTTGCACTCGTTCTCAATTGGCCTCGACGAACATGCTCCCGATCTCATAGCGGCTAGACAGGTCGCTGATTTCCTTGGAACCATCCACCACGAAGTTCACTTCACCGTTGAAGACGGTATCGCTAACCTGAAAAACCTCATCTGGCACTTGGAGACTTATGATGTCACATCAATCCGTGCTTCGACCCCTATGTTCTTCCTGTCTAAACGCATCTCTGAGATGGGTATCAAAGTTGTGTTGTCTGGAGAGGGTGCTGACGAGATCTTCGGTGGCTACTTGTACTTCCACAACGCACCCAGTGATGAGGAATTCCAGAAAGTAAGGTACCAGATTTCCGACAAGGAGGTTCATTTTGTAATTTCAGGAAACCATCCGCCGTGTCCAACTTCTCAGCACTGCCGATTGCTTGCGCGCTGACAAGTCCTGCATGGCCAACGCTCTCGAAGCCCGTGTTCCCTTCCTGGATAAGCACTTCCTCGACACCGTCATGAGCATCCACCCCAAGTTCAAGCGCCCGACCCCCAAAAACGGAAGCCGTCCCATTGAGAAGTACATCCTTCGCCAAGCCTTTGATCACGACGAGAAGCCATACCTTCCACGTGAAATTCTCTGGCGTCAAAAGGAACAATTCTCCGACGGTGTCGGATACAACTGGATTGACCAATTGATGAACCACTGTGCGGCTCAGGTCACTGATAGCGAGGTAACATCCAAAGAACACATGAACAGCGATTGACCTATTGCATCATTTTCAGTATGCCAAGGCTGCCGAGCTTTTCCCACACAACACTCCTCACAACAAAGAAGCCTTCTACATGCGAAAGATCTTCCACGAGCACTTCCCCAGTGAATCTGCGGCTCAAACAGTTTTGAAGTGGACCCCCAAATGGCAAGACAACGCTGACCCCTCAGGTCGTGCGAGTCAAGTGCATTTGAAGACAGTGGAAAAACCCAAGCATGCCGATGAACACCTGTGTGCTGTCGATCAGCAATTAATTGCTGATAAGCACCTGCCAGAAATTGCTTAGTTCGTAGAACCATAAAAAACCATATACATCAGCAATTTTGCTATAACCAATAACGATAATCATATTTGATAATCATAATCAGAAAAGAGAAAATAAAGAATGCGCCTTTTGTTGTTTGTTTGTCTCCAAGGGGTTTAAAAAAGTTTCCGACAGTGCATAGTACACATGAAACAGAGATGCTGAAGCTGAAGCAGGGCCACCAACTCAGCACTAATTTAATTCCCACCTGACCTCTGATAAGAGACACATAGCACATGCTGGGAGTTTTATTGGGGTGTTTTCCCGACTTACTGACGTGTCCAGCACAGAAGACAATGCGTGTGTAGTCTCATCATGCTAAAGTATGTTCGCTGAAGCCTTTATCATAAAACACTTGGCGACCTTTCTTTAAAGACAATTTTCGTTGATCAACAACTGTTTGTCTGATAAACATTGCCTTTTTATGGTTAGAAACAGAAAGGTTATTATCAGTTCCGGAAAAGTCAGGGGTGATTCCCAAAAACAAAGATTAATAGAAATTTGAGCAATGATGTAATAGAGAACCCCCAAGGAAAATGAAAGAATGCAGACGTAGACAAAGACTGGAATGAAAGCAAAAAGTAAAACAAATCATTAGAAGTTTTTGCATCTTATGTGTTTAGTATTTGCACCTTATGTGTTTTTACGTTGCTAGATCCGCTGATCCGCAAAATTACAAAGCAGTTTGCAGTGATTACGTGAAAAAGCTTGAATCAAAACACACTGAAAAACACCGCCCACGAAGACCTGCGCAGCAGGGGATCGCGGATTGTTCACAACGGAGTGTGAGGGAGCAAACTGCGCCCCAAGGCTAGCTAGCTAGCCCTTTGACCAGCCAGCCATCCATCCATTCAAGCTGGGACTTCGCAGTTGTAAAGAATCCCGATCCGCATTGAAGGAAACAAGTTTATATTGACCGGCTTAGCTCTTCCTCTCGGATTCACCGCTTACTGTTTCCTCTAAGGTGTCATCCGCAATCCTCGTCTGTTCCCTGTTTTCTAACTCGCCTGCTCAAACCTATCATTGCGCACATAGCTTGAACTAGTTCAAATTGGCAGTGTTGAATTTTCCGTTCCTCAACCCCTGCTGACATTATTTCTCTTTTTGTGCGCCAATGACCATTTTTGTCATTAAAACGGTTTTCCTCCTTTTTTCCGAAACCTAAAAACTAATTTTCGATTCACAGTGACGGTCGACACCGTTTTTGTCTGCGCCAGACGGCGATGAAAACAGTTGCGGCACAAGTGAGGAAAAATGATTCGGCTTGTGCGGATCGACGATTTTATCGACTCGAGGGCTTTATTGGATCTAACTCAAGAAGTAAGCTTATCTTTGTTTGTTCTTCATATAGTTTGAGATTGATTTTAGGTGAGAAACTGCTCTACCGAGGATTTTGAAGAGCTCATTCAACGATTGCCACCGTTGAAAGAGCTGATTAAGGCTATACCTCGGTCGTTACCGCTTTTGGATGCTGTTTATGAAAAGTTTGAAAAGGTAAAATTTAGTATTAAGATAACGAAAAAAGTCAAGTTTGCAGTATGACAATCACTTCCACAACATATTCCGTAAACATTTGGAAACTGACAGTCTTATTAATCGTATTATTTGGTGGCTGGCTCAGATTAACCAAACTTCCGTAATTGGAAGTAATATCAATGACGAACATAACTTGGTATCACCGAGGGGAAATGTTCTTCAGTTCACGGTTTGATTGACTTTTGCGTTTTGATAACTTTAAAGGTTTTTAATTTTAGCGTGTCAAATGTCATATAAGTTCCATCTTAGGCATTATCCAACGTGAAAACCCGGAAATCATCGACGAAATTTTCGTCGAAAAGAACCAGCTCAGCGAATGTCTAGATGCACTTGGATGTCATGGCCTAGTGAACTGTACAACTGGCATGATTCGTCTTGTTGACGCTAGCATGGTCGAGATGCTTCGTCTCCAAGACAAACTCAAGGCAGTGATAATTCGCTTTAAGGAAATGCAAAAACAAAAGTCACTCTTACGTAAGCGTTCTTTGCTCTTGGGGTGTACTATTATGCCCTCACTCAATCACTCGGATCACTTCCAGTTGATGAATCGCCGAACAAAGCTAGTCACCAGCGGCAACTTAACCTCAAACTGTCTGAGATTTTCGATAGGTTGAAACAAAACGAAGCAATCGAAAAGGTGCTCGATGAACTTCTCACAAACACTCACGTATGTCGATGTACAGAAAGTTAACGTCTAATGCAAACATTTGAATTGACTTTCAGCTTATGAGTTTGCTTCGAATTGTCCGTAAGCGAGTTCGCGCGGATCGGGCGCTCATTAACATCTACACTTCGTACAACAACACAAAACCTGAGGGTTTCCAGATTTGTGAAGTCAATCCGATTGTAGCTAAATTGATTGTCATTTTCAAAAACGCGTACGGACAATTGACCTCACTCGTTCCGTCGACGGATGACTCGGACAGCGGATTACCACCGGAGAGCAGCAATTTTAGCGATAATTTTAATGGTAGTAATCAAACAACGATTAATCTTGCAAAAAAGAGTGTGTTTTTAGAGAACGATTCGACAGACGACTTGTTTTCGAAAAAATCTACAAAAACAACCAATTCGGGAAGCAGCAAAGAAAATCAGACGACTACTGTAGGTGTCCTAAATATGTGTAAACAACAACTTTTTGATGAAATTAATTTACAGTCAAGTGAAGAAAGTCGTGTGACGAGTATGCATAGCAATCCGGAAGAGCCAAGGTGGATCACTTTGCCTATTTATTCCACACCGACGGAGATTGAGGAAGTTATGCACCGTTTTGCAACACTTTTTCATGGTCAACGGTCTCAAATACTCGCTGCCTTGGAGGAGCTCAATGAGTTTCATGGAAAAGAAGAGCTACAATTAAAAACTATGATGTCGGCGATTGTTGTAAGTTATTGTCTGACACTTTGTTTTACAATTACTTTTCATCATCGATTACAGCTCACATACCGATCAGTATTCGAAACCAGCCAAAGACAGTATTTCAAAATTTACGATGCATTGGAATCGACTCAAGAAACAGATTTAATTATGGACTACTCTATTTATCGAATGATGCACCGCCATGCTCGCACAGAACGCGGAATGCAAAATGCGCGGGAAGTTACTTCACAGATTTGGGATACACTTTACGACTTCCCTTCCCTCAAGACCTGTACTCGCTTCAATCGCTTCGTGCTAGACTGCGTTGATGTCGTCTGGGATATGGTAGCAGGCATTGATGGACGGTTGCCTCGGATCAAGATTGAGTACGACTTTTTCCAAACTCCATTTGATCCTTCCAAACACATGCGGTTTGAAACGGCAGATATGAAATCAACGGTTATCAAGCATTGCATGTGGCCTGCACTTCTGGATACATCCGATAACAAGTACATGTTAAAAGCTGTTGTCCTAACGTAACTTATTCTTTATATTTATTGACATACTCAAAGTATATGAAATAAACTATTTATGATAATTGTGCAAAGTGATACTGGTTACGTTTGGGTATAGATATACGATATTACCAGAAGTTAACTATTGAAACACATTACGGCAAGAAATTATTATAGTTGTTGTTGTTCATTCGGATATGGCATGTTGGATCACAGGAATTAGGCGGAATCGAGGACGTCGGTCTCGTACTTGTTCATGTTCTTGATGAACTCGTTAGTGGATGCCGTTTTGCCGTCAACTGTAAACACTAATGTTAATGCGAGTTTTGAAGTTGCAGACACTACTAGCCCCTTCGATACTTTCTAAAGGATGTTTTTGCGCGATGATGTCAGAACTACCAGAACACATTTCTGGCTTACATCAGTAGGCTTTACCACGGACGCTCTTGTTAGTCACAACATAATCGTTTTTGTGAGCGACCTGTGGCTTTCCCAGAGATGTTTTTCAAACTGATGTTGAAACTATCTTTTGGTTATGCTCGGGTGTATCACACAAACAGTGTTGCCTACCCAATAAAAAATGTGAAAGGAACGCGCAAAATCAATAACATTGCCCCTCTCTACGGTACTACCAACAAAAAAATGCTAAAACTTACGGATGTCTTGTCGATAGATAGCATACATGTCCTTCAAGATGTCTCTGATCTTGCAGATCTCATCGTACTTCGTGGTCAAAATCCATTCAGCACGTGGGGACCGAAGCAGGAAGATGAAAGCCATCAGAATGTGGCGGACGCCGGCCATCTGATGCTTAGGGTCGGTTGTGGTAACAAAGCACTCCAGAAGAGTCTCAATGGTCGCGCCTTCCCACTGTACCGGATGCTTGTTGGTTTTAAGGAAACAGCGGGTCAGTTTGAGAACAATGACATCATAGATGTCCATCAGCGTGACCCGAAGCCGCGGGAACTCCACAGCCGTCGCGCAGTTGGCCGTGGTGTACATCAGGATAGCGAGACCGTAGTCGCTGTGGGCACCGTCGAGGATGAAAGCCGAGGAGAGTTCTTCATAGATGTTGAGGGTCGGGCATTTGGAATTAATTCGACTAGCTAGGGCCGTCAACTATAATGTCCAATATGGTAATGTTAAAAATTCAAGAATTGACTTACCCGAAGTTGTCCATCGAAGTAATCCTTCATGTTATAGCGGCTATGACTAACCCTGATTTGCAGAGCATAAGCGGAAGCGTCCATAGTGCCGCACGGACAGTGATCGGACGGTGTGAAAGAGAGCTATTAGCTAAAGCAGCAAAAGGCTCGATGTTTATTCGTTGTGAGAGACCATCTTTCTCCGCGCATGCTGCAGGCATTTGTAAGGCAAAGTGCGTGTTAGAATAATACGCACGAAAACAATTGTGAGAATCGATGGTGGTGCAAACAAGCAAATGAATAAAAAAGTAGTGATTGGAAAAACTACAATGACATCGAAGCCATTACGTCATTGCCATCGGGTCCTGTGGCGCAATGGATAACGCGTCTGCCTCACGACGGGACCACTTTCACCTTGCGCGCAGACTAAAATAAGCCACGCCCTCTGTGTCATTTTTGAAATTGCGCCAAAACCGCACTCAAAATGCCGCGCTTTTTTGTGACTATTTGTTGTCCTGTATATTTGACATCTTTTAAAAAAAATTTGAAGTCAATTGGACGTCTTTGGTTCGAGTTATTTGCATTTTGACACACTTGGTTTTCAAATTCCTATTCCAAGCGCGGTCTCGTCGTGGCCTACGGAGCAGAAGATTGTAGGTTCGAATCCTGCCAGGATCGAAATTTTTACTTTATTTTTGTAATGTAAACTTATGTTTTTAAACTCTACCATCGTTTGATTAGGAATAAATCAAAACAGTTGGTAATATCGATGCAATCTGCCATATGTTTTTTTTTCAATACTCTCTTTATAATTTAAGTAAGGCACTGATAAATACAATAAACAAAACACGAACAGAACGTCAATTGTGACCGAGATTATCCAACTTTTGTCGGAGGTTATTGATTACAGAGGGTGAGAGCTCTTCAATTGTTTTGATTAACCCATTGAGGGCATCGTTTGCAGGCCTATTTAGCCTGTGACCATTTACATTGATGTTCTGATTAGTCGAGTTTTCTGGTTTCAAAACATCAATCGCAGATGTTAATAACGAATCTGCTTTTTGCTTGATGTGGTCAATGTCGAGGAAATTAGACAGCTCGTGCGACAGTTTTGAAGGTCCATTGGTGATCACTACAGGCAGTTGGGTCGTAGAAATGCTTGAGACAAAGTTCTTTGCAAACTTTTGTGGATCAAAGTTAACCGGCAATCGCGGAGCGGCGGGAACATTGTAGTAAATGTACGGCCCTTCGGTTGTGGTAAACATGGAGTTAGACATGGGCTGGTAGGGGTGGGCTGTCACCATAGGGTCAATATGTTTCGTAGCGAATGTACTGTAATACCACGGTAGGAATTTCATTGCGGGAGATGCAGTTTTTGACGTGAAGAATGCCATTTCTGGTTCACTTGTGACGATTGTAGGAGATATTTTAAAAGATAATTTTGGAGTTACGGGTGTTGTTGCGGTGCTCAACGGTGTAGTAGTTGTAGTAGTCGAAGTTGATGTGGTTGTTGTGGTTGATGATGGTGTTGTGGATGGGCTGGTAGTAGTTTTGGCGGAGGTCTTTGCCATTGGCGTTGTTTTGACTGACGACGTCATTGTGCTCGTAGATGGAACGGATGTCGGTGTCGTCGTCGAAGATACATTACTATGTTTTGTAGTTGTCACAGCCTTAATCGTCGATCCCACTTGCGGGGTGTAGTTTTCGCGCGCAGGAGTCAGATCTTTTTTGGCCGCATCTGCATAGTGTTCTGCATAGGGAGCAAGTCGGTTCATAACTTGACTCTTGGGCGAGATAATCGGTCGCCTCACAAATGATGAATCTGGAATCGGTCGCGCGCCTTGCAGAAATCCTGGGAGTTCATCATTGGCCTCAAATAGGGTTTTATTATGTGTGTGCAGGTTTTCTTCCGGCGATAAAAGTTGCACAATCACAGTATGTTCGTTCGTTGCTGGTTTTTTCACATTGACTTCTGCAAACTTGGGAGGTCGGAAGATGCGTCCGAAATTACGATTACGAATAATTTGCGGTTTCGAATTCTCGCCAGAATCGCTAAACGGAAGTCCCTGCTGCTCTGCCAAAAATAGTTGCAGGGTCTTTTTCGCCAGGCCAGGACTTGACACCAATTTAGTTTTTTTCAAATGCGGTGAGTCGTCCGCGGAAGTATTTTCGCTTGAATCAGGGCGAGACGGGAGCGTCTTGCTCGCGGGCAATAGCAAGTCCTGCACCATAAAGTGCGCTGACGCGTTTGGCAAAGTAGGAAGCTCTCTGGAGTCAGTCAGAAGCTCGCGTAGTTCGTCGTTGTCGTAGTCGTATTTGCACTGAATAGGAAATTCCTCGCCGATTATCGCAGTCTGCATGTAAGCATAAAAGTCGGCTGCTTGACGGCCACATTGTTTTTCAATTGCAATGACAGAACATACGGCAAGTTCCGACATGTGAACCCGCATCTGACAAACTACATCGTTTGAATCGCAGTTATCTCTAAAAAGGTTCCGCTTTACGATTGTTCTGTTCAATGTCCCGGAAATCGTTGGAAAAAACATGTACCGTACCTGCAGAGATTTAATTTCCTGCCAAATCTGTGGTTTTTAGTGGGACATGTGGGTTTAACTGGGTGTTCGAGTACTTCTTTGATACATTTGCCGTGTTTTAGCAATGTTTTTTGGCGTTGTAATGAGAAGGGGGCGCAAATGAACAACAGAAGACGACTTACTTCCGACAACCGCGTTCGTTGTTTATCATTTGCACATAGAGCTAATCGCTGTTGAAAACACGGCATTGCATTGTTGTAAGCCCTTGAATGGGTGGTTGACTCATTAAACGCAATTAGTAAAGATAGGAACAGGAACTTACCGGCAGACGTGTACTAGTTTGGCTTCTGTCGAGACATTGAACACTACATTCATCATATTTGTGTCTATCGGTACATTGTAAGATTTAAGTTGGACCACACAGGACATAACATCCCGCATAGTACATCCGGTGTCGAGTAGCTCGACATTGGCATTGCAGGAAGTAGTTAGAATCAAAATCGTACCAAGTATCGTTAATTCTCTCATCTAAAAATCGTAATTATGAGGGGATTTGTATTCGACGATTACGAGCAGGACATTAGGAAACAATGCTGATACAGAAAAAGACAGGCTTTGCGGAGGGTGTACAAAGAGCGAACAAATCGCGGACATTAGCTGCAGACAAACAAGGACCTTCTGACCCTGGAGGGTGTTCGCATTAAAGAGGGCCAAGACTACGATTAGTCTGATTTCAGGACCCGAATCCGTCGTTCTCCCGGGAATCAGAACAACCCCCGCAACCAGTTTAAGGTCGTCAATTTCACAGGGCGTCCGTCCCTATGTATGATGTTTTTGACCATCGTCATTGACCGAAAGTCGAAGCAATATGTACTACTCCCGATGGAGGCCGGATATATCGACTTGCGCTCCTTCAGGGCCAGACTACCCGCCACCTTGTGGTCACTTGCGTTGAATAAATATTATGATTGTCTTCGGTAGGTGCGCAGGTGGCGTCTCCGGGTTAGGTGCAAGGTGAAGCGCTACTTTCCCGTTCAAGTGTGCCGCACATCCGCTTTTCTATTCATCGCATTTTGAAGATCATTTATTATTACGTTTTTAAAAAGCACATTTAAAGTTCAATGCGAAGGCCCGTAAATAGAATGAAGTGGCCAAGTGGCTTGGCTTAACTGTACATAGGTGGCATTACGTCTGCTTATAGTTTATACGGATTGCAAAGTGTGTGCCGCTTGACAGCCTCTTCATCACAGCAATAAAAAATTTTCATTACGATGCGTGTAAAAGCTCGCCGGAAATCGCGATGAAATAAGCCATAAATAACCGGGTTGACGGTTGAATTTGTGTATCCAAGCCACGTGACAAACTGAAAATCAGTATTAAATTACAGCCTACAAAAATAAAGAAAATAACATACTTGGAAGATTTTCTGTGAGACAAAGCTTGGATTTAAGGAGCGCCAGATGTTGAGAATGAAGAATGGCGACCAGCAAATGAGAAAAGTTCCCATAATGACGCCGAGTGTCAATCTGAAACACAATCCAGTGGCTTATCTCTTTCAAAAGTTTCAAGATGCTAATAAAGGAAACGCAAACAAACCTTGCTTTTTGGTCGGAAACGGAGCGCCCCGATGAGCCACGTTTAGTTGTTGGCGCTACGTCTTGGAATTCGACGTTGAAGTTTTCATCATTCTGGTTAGATGATTTGTTGCTATTAGGATCGCCGACGTTTGACTCGTAATTTAAAGCGACATGCGTCACTTGTCGAATACGTTCACTGGCAAGCTGCATTATCAATAAGGAAGTCGCTTGTTTAAGTTGTGCTCGAATACTGCGCACATGCATTCTGGCATAGAGATAAAGTTTGGTATACAGCAAGACCATGATAGTTGCTGGCAGGAAGAAGCTCAAAAATGAGCTGACTATGGCGTATAATGGCTGGAGATCGAGGTGACATGTTACGCTGAAACGTCATTCTCATTATGCAATTTACAAAACATTGAGTGAGTAATGCCTACTTCGCTTGAGGCAACACAGTGACTGAATTGTTTGATGATTCCATAGACGACTTATTGCTCGCTGCACTGAAGATAAGCTGAGCTGATCCGATAAGTGCAGACAAGATCCAAACCACAATAATTGACAAACAAATTATCCTTTTACTGCTGTATCTAAAAATAGGGATGTAGTCTGTGTTATTAACATGTAAAAAGTCAAAATATTTACCTGGCATAGACCATTGGACGGCTGATGTGTAGGTAGCGATCTAAGGCAATGGCACACAAGTTTAGAATACTAGCTGTACAACAAGTGATATCGAAGCAAATCCAAAACTGACAATATGCCACTCCAAATGGCCAATACCCTAAGATGTCATTGGCTGCCGCAAATACCATAACCAGTAAAGACACAAGGAGATCTGATACAGCAAGTGATACCAAATACAAATTCTCAGGCTGTACCCGTAATTTACGGTCTAAGAATACGGCCGCGCAAACGAGAACATTTCCACCGAGAGCGAATAAAATCAAGGAAGTAAAAAGTATTAGCAACAGCACTTCAATAATGCCATCCATGACTTAGAGCGTTTACAACCACTGTCAATGGGACGCAACTGTCGCTAATTCGTTGCTCTTAAATTCGTGCCACTAACGTCTTCGAGTACATGTTATCGCCAATCTACGGAGTGCGAAAAAAACAAGGCAAATGCCTTGACGTGACGACGGTTTCAACGAGGAACCCGTCGGTTTAGTAGAAAACTGAAAATTGTTGGATAAGAGCCATTGAAACATGCACGGCAGATTGCTCTCGCGCTTAAAATATATTGAAACGTTTGGGCTACAATAAAAGGGGTTAAATGTCGTTTGGATGGGTAAAGAAAATTGCAATTGGAATAGGGCCGCAGACAGGCTCTCGGTTTCTTGACAGCATGCATGGGCCGAAAAACAGAAGGGGCGGGGGGTATCTTTGTTATCGCACCTAAATTGGACTTTTTTAAGAGCGACAATTGATGAATGTGAGGTCTAGTGGCTACGTTTAGGAAGCTATAATAGTAGTCACTGGAATTGTGAGGGTGTTAAATACACTAATCTTGTTTATGGAATTGTAGTTCACTAAATACAAGTACAAAATTGTTACAATTCGAGCCAAATTTAAGTAATATGTGTGACTGAGAAGTACTGGACGTGCAGTCAAAAATGTAAAATGAGAAACTAGGATTCAACTAACACATCCTTGTGTTAGTAAAGACCACATTAACATAAGCGTCAGAGCTCTGTTGAGTGAAACAGACATTGATATTTGAGATAACGCCCATCGCGCGGGGGTGAAAACAGACGTAAGTCAAAGAAGAGCCTCTTACGGGTTGCCAGAAATCACAAACTAATCTTCCTTGTTTTTATAATGAGAAACATGACTTTCTTTTCTTCTCAATGGACACTGAATGACGCAAAAAATCTTAAAGCAAAAAAGACCTGCAGCTGCGCATGGATGACACCCCATTTCAATGCCATCCATGCCGATGGTGACATTCCAAAACTCAATTACACGTGATATAAGGGCAGAGATGTCGTTGAAAGAAAGCTTTTTCGGGTTTTTTACCTCAATAAAACAAACTTTAAGTCAATTTGAAAGCTCGTCTTCAGATGGAAAGACTTTTTTTAACAGCTTCAAATCTAGTGGAAACTGACTGACTCGTCGACTGTTCTCGCAACTCATCAGCACAAACCACCGATTTTGGCGAAAACGGTTAAATTTGAGTTTAGAAAACGGCATAGAAGACATAAAAACGCGGAAACATTGACTTTGATGCCCACGAGGGAGATAGCGTCGAACGTCGTCGACTAGAAAAAACTTGGGAACAAAAAGTGCTTGACTGAGAAGTTGAGTATTTTGCAGCACCCTTGGCTTTCTTTTATTTTTATGGGGAATGAGGTCCGGTGTTTGGGGAATTGCCCCAAAAAGGATTGCAACAAACTTTCGGCCTGTTTGGGGTCGGCAAAGTGACTGGTCGTGATTTAGATTTAGAATAGAAACTGAAAAAAGAACGTGCACCCACAACTCCAATATCTCACGCCAATGTCTGTGGGCAGGCAGTGGCGGCGCAATCGAGAGAGTGCTTATTTTTAAACAACAAACTTGAAAGTCCCATTCAAAAGTGTTCTTTAAAGGTACACATGCTTTCCACTTTAATTCCTCTGAGAGAATACAATGTTTTTCCGGGTTTCTAAAGTTAGCTTTTCAAGAAAGAAATCAAGCTGAAATGTTTGTTGATATTTGGTCATTCATGAAATTGTGAGCTTCATGAAAACATTGAATAGCACTGAATGACGAATCGTTCGGAATGTCCAAAAATCACGATCGTGAATAGAATTATGTTTTACAAAAGAAAACAGTATGTTGATTTTGCAAAGTTGCAACGAACAGTTCACGTTGTCACGGGAGCAGGTCGAATATTTTAATAACTGATAGAGCTACGGAAACAAGAGAGCAAAGATGCCACGAAACATCGCTCATGAGTCGGTGCCTAGCTGCGCTTTATTGCTTTTGCGATGGTATCCACGTCGAGCACGACGAAGACCAGTGCATTTCGATACAGGAGGAAAACACCTCTCCCTTCCGTGGAGGCGTCATCAGCAAAAAGACAGCCTTGAAAATAGACAATTTGCCAATTGTGGAAGACGCACTTCCCAGACGCTATCGAGATTCACTGTTTTTTGGGGCATATCTCTTTCTCCCAAATGTGACACTTAGCAAACTTTGCGAAAAGACAAAAGAAACGAGCTGTCTTGTCATGCACACTTTTTTCTTGGCCAAATGAGTCCCGAGGCAGCAATTTTAACATGCGTTTAGAACAGTTTTGGCTTCCTCCTCCTAAAAATGGGGGAGAATGCCGAGACTGTGTTGCTCAAGGAGATCTTCGGAATTGTAACAATGTTTGCTGAATGGCCTTTTCAATGCGTTAAAACAACCTCGAAAGTATATCAAAAATGGGCACATAAAAATAGAAGTTGTGAAGCAACGGGGTCATGGGAGACCGGATACAGTACGCCTGGGGTATTATTTGACAACTTATTTTATGAAAAATGTCCAAAATAGCACGAAATAATGAAATTGTACTAAAAAATCTCGTAAAGCTCAATATCACTACATTTTGGGAACGACCTTGACACGCATATTTACAGACAGGAACATGGATTTCCCGAAGCATGCACTGTGTGCTTCAGATTTCGGCAACACAGGGCCCTAGACTGAATAAATGGTGCCACAGCTATCTTTAAAGAGCGCAGGCACAAAAAAGTGATAGATGTGAGGTCAGTCTGAAACACGCTTACAATAAAAAAACCCTTGAACCGCGTTTTAGGCTATGGACGACCATTATGTTTGAAACTGTCGACGTGTGCCGCATTTACTTCAATTGAAAATGCTTTAAAAGAGGGACCACACTGTGAATTAAACGCGTTTCAAACAAAGCCCTCAAACGAACGAGTCATTTTCTTGGTACAGATTTGTTTGGCTACTCGACAATGTCAGTTTGACATGGTTGTTGAAATATTTACAAGGAAAAAAGCAGGAAATAACATGGAAATGTAAAATAGATGTTGTGTTGTTTTTTCGATAGTCATTGGAACGAAAGTGGCATAAAAACGTGTGCATCATGATAGGATCCGGTGGGAGGAAATGCCTGAAGGCTATGAGGAAAATATACGTTCGACGTCATATATGCATTTTTTTCTAGCCAAACGCATCACCCATCAAGTTTGGATTGGAACTTATTGCCTCTGGCAAAATGACACCGTATTCATTTTCCCGCAATGTATACTCTTCAGACAAAACTGAACATTGCTGCTTTGGTTACGCCGCATTATCATGGGGAGGGTGCGGCTATTCATTGTAAGTACGTCAACATTCAATTCTTGACAAATTTAATTTACGATTACTCACAGTGGCTGTTTTGTTTTTGTCAATTTTGACCTACACAATGGGCATGAAAAATAGTTAATTTTCAAAAAAGTGTATTTTTAGCATCATGATGATGCAGCAATTACACGTGCACTGGTAAAGTGATTAGTACAAATTCAAGAGGAAACATTAAAGTTTGTCTAGCAAGCTGGAAACCGCAACGAAATGTCCAAAACATTTAATGATGGAAATGTGGCAGTCCGGGGATAAAAGAGGCGCCATCACTGGGGGCTATCTATCATCTCGTCACAACCTGAGAGACGCCTGCCGTTTCACGAGTATTTAATTGACAAAGCATCCGGAAGAACCAGACAAAATTCTTAAAGAAATTAACAGGGTAATGGGATGTTTTTGATGTGAGTACGCGTTGACTGTCAATGATTGGGTGGCAATAATGTAGACAGTCTCGGAAAGGCAGACGACAACATAATAATATTATGAGTTGAATCATAAACACTTCCATTTTTCTCAAAAGCAAATTGGCAAAACGTGGAATATGCGTATTTGCGTAAAAGGTTAAAAGTTCAAAGTCACAAATAAAGATTAAGCAAAGCATGTATGTTTTTAGTTGTCTTAAGAGGGTCACAAAGATGCCGCCCGACAAAAAGGGGGAATAGCTTTTCTTTTTAGTAGTTCGTCAATGTTTTCAGTAAAATAGCCTAAAGCGCATTTAAATATTTATCGAAAATAGTCAATGTATGCGCGTTTTCATCTCACTGACATGAACGAACGACGGAAAGTTAATTAATACCGGGGAAGAGAGTGGTTCCTAGATTTCCGGAGATTCATCCAAAATTCCCGAATTTTACAGCGAAAAGTTGCAAGCCCAACTATTTTTTAAACTTGCAAAGAACACACGCAGACTTTAACATTATCCACACCAAGCTGTTTCTAACGACAAAAAATATGTCAACGAAATAATAAAAAGCAAAAACAAAAAACATAAAAATTGAGTTCAAAGGTTTCCTAATGTTTCTCAAAGGAAAGCGCCGTTTTATGTACCACGTTGCATCAGAACGTTAAAGAGCATAAGTCTTTATCTCGATAAAGCAAGGTGCTTTATGACCATGAATGAATGTTCTTTGAAGAAAACGTTTTGAGAGGATGCTAACTTTGTCCCTTAATGAGGAACGGCGAGGGGCTTAAAGCTCTTTTTTTAAACTATGTTGGCAAAACACGTGGGTGTGACGTTTAGAATGCTGAAATCACTTTAAAAATAACTGAAGGGACTAGGTGGCAATTATAGAAACCCCCAAATTTTGTTTTAGCACGGAATTTCAATAATGTTAGGATGGATAACGTCGACTTTGGTATTACTAATAATAGAAATTAAAATACAAAAACGGGATACAGATCAAGAGTTACATCTATGCAATAGGTCTAGACGTAATCTGTCTGATTAGTGTCGTCTACCGAGAACGAAATTGTAGCTTAAAATCCGATACGAAGTACATGGCTACTTTTCACGTACTATTGTAATTTTTGAGGAAAAATTGCACTAACAAAATTACCTGAAGTAAATGATAGGAAACTGAGACGGATAAACAAATAAAGTTGTGATTGGAATTGTTAAGTTGAGATTAAAGCTATTATGTCACTGCCACGTGGTCCTGTGGCGCAATGGATAACGCGTCTGCCTACGGAGCAGAAGATTGTAGGTTCGAATCCTGCCAGGATCGATATTTTTTCAGGTTTTACATTGTGAAAAACAGAATCAAACTTTTGTTGGAGGTTATTGATTACAGACGATTTGTTTCAACCGTTCAGGCTATTGATCTGGTTTAATATTTTTTCTGTTCTGTTTTGTTCATGAGCAGAATCCGCGAGCTCGTTTATGTAACGATTGGTATAGTTAACAGAAACACAAAAAATTACTAATAATAATTATGTTTGAATGCCTCAAAGAGGTTCAAAAATATTTGCTTACCATACATAAATTAGAAAAATTTACGATCCTGGCAGGATTCGAACCTACAATCTTCTGCTCCGTAGGCAGACGCGTTATCCATTGCGCCACAGGACCACTTGATAGTGACGTAGTAGCATTTAATGTAGCTTTTGCAATCAGTTTAATCAGTTTTAATGAATTTCATTCAGTGATTAGTGTCTGCAATTTGAAGGTCTTGTTCAATATCACTTTCCACGTGATTTTCATTACTATGCGCGATTACATACGCGTGGACAGAGTGCGTGTTTGTAGCCCTTGTCAGATCAGTGTGTCGGCCGGGTCCATTGCGCGCGCTTGACCATTGCTATTAGCTTGGTGTGGTCGTCATTATAACACGAATATCTTTGTCGTTATAGCAAGTACCCCAGTAGGCTTATAATAACAACTATTTTAAACACCTGGAACGTTCAACTCGAACCATGCCCTACCCTTTAGCCAAACTACCCTACGGGCTCCGCTGCCGTCTTGCTGAAATCACTACCCTAGTTGAACGGTATCGACTCCAAGTTGCCGCTGGCGGCGCTTCTATCTGTCCGCCCAAACTACAAAATGTTGTACGAATTAAATTAGTTGAAGGATATGGGTTTTTCAGCCACTACGACATACCTAAACGGATAGAAAAAGATGATTTATTTATTTGTACTGATCCTGTCGACGCTTTCTATTTGAAACAGCTGATTCCCAAAGTTACAAATCTTACTTCTATTACTTTATGGGCTGATACTTATCTAACTTTTGACAATTTCGTCGATTTGTTCACAACGTTTCCGCAAGTGACTTCGCTTGCCTTTATCCAAGACGTTGTTAAAACCGCTACGTGGATGACTGATATTATAAAATCTCAAAAGCAGAAACTATCTTATCTGAAAATTGGCTTACCAGTTGTCGAATTAAAGCGTTTGAACGTCCAAGAGTTTATGAAATTCTTAATGGTGATTTAATCTTTTTTAGTATTTAGTGTAATCGTTTTGTTTTGACAGGCTCAACAACCGACCTTTTGCTTGGAGTTTTCTAATTCTTTAACTGATGAAGACATGGTTTCTTTAAAAAATGGCCTATTTCGACGATTCAAGTCGTGGAATGATGACGGAAACCCGCCGTATCGTCATGTCTGTATTAACGGGCACGATAAGCATTACTTTTATTTATCACCTGAAGAGCTTAATGCAGGTAGTAGCAATAGAGAAGAACGTATTTTTTCTTGTTTTAATTTCACTGGATGATATGTAGTTTTCATCAAGTTTCGACTGTTGGTTTTTTAACGTTAATGTTTAACAAATTTTTGTAACAATAGATGTTTATTTTGTTCGTATTTTTATAAACACATTATATATAAGCCAGTGCGGCAAGACCATGCTCAAATGCGAAGTGCCAAGAAGAGGGGTCAACTGGGCTACACACATACAGCCGACAAACCGTTGTGCATCGATCGGTTGGCACCTTTCTGCGCGCTTGCATCCACTTGCGCGCATTGGCCTGTAGTTGTGTGGTTGGTTTTGTCGCCGTTGCCGGCCAATACCGCTGCCATCATTTTATATAGTATTCAAACATCTTCAACCTTCGTCATCGGCTTCTACCATGCCCTACTCCATAGCCAAACTGGCTTACGGTCTCCGCTGCCAGCTTGGAGATTTCGTTACCCCAGTCGAACGATATCGACTTCAAATTGCTGCTGGCAATCCATCTATCTGCCCTACAACAATACAAAAGGCTACGCATTCAACCGTTGAAATATGCGGTAACTATGAAGGATTGAACTACAAATGCATACCGGAGTCTTGGAAAGTCGATGAGTTGATGATTTGTAGAGGCGTCTTTTTTATTGGTACTACCCAGAAACAAGATTTTACCTCCGAAATCTTGGACCACATACTCTTTGAGCCTAAAGAAGTTATTTTACTTGACTTTAGTTTGAAGCACACCTTTTCCGAGATGTTACCTATAAACGTTTTAACTGACTACGTTACTTCTGTTGAATTCTCAGCTCATACTGAATGCTTTAATCGGGATAATTTCGTCGATTTGTTTTCTACCTTTTGCCGGTTAACTTCTTTTGATTTCGACGGTGGATTTCCTTCTACTTGGATGACTGATATTATGACTACCCAAAAGCATGGATTGTCGTATCTTAATTTTCAATGCCCGTTTGAACAATTAGAGAGTTTGAATGTCGATGAATTTATGGCATTTTTAGAAGTAGGGTTTTTAGTTTAATAATTTATATTCATTCTGGTTTTATAGGCGCAACAACCAGACTTTTGTTTGGAGATTTTAAAATATGCAGCAGATGACGAAATACAAACTTTGACAAACGGCCTTTTCCGACACTTAACACCGTGGCCCACCAAGGATAAGCCACCGTATCGCCATGTTTGTATTGGTGGCTGCAAAAGACATTCCTTCTATTTACCACCTGATGAATTGGTTTGGGATATCATCACTAGCGAGCATGCAACTTAAAACATACACTGAAACAGAAAAATACCAAAAATATGATAAAGTGATTCTAATCGTATTGTTATTGCTCAAAAATGTCACAAAAGTCAGCGTCCATTCGTCATGCCAGTTTAATATTGTTTGTTTTCATTAACTTCGATACGTAATACAATAATTTATACTCAAGAAAGCCTCTTTCCCCTAATTATGGTAATTAGAAATGCTTCAGTTAAGCAGAAGTACATTGAATGTGACCTTGATACAAAACAACCGTCAGTTATTACCACGCCCAAAATAACATCACTGCAATCCAAAGCAAAGCAATTGGATCCAGTACCAGGAAATCGTCAAGCATGATAGTAATACAAAATACCGTTTACCATTTTTAAAGGGTATTTTGAATAAGCGGCGTTTCTAATGCTGCCTCTTAGCCACTTAAGCTTATTCGTAACAATGCAATTACTTGTCACGTTGTCCTTAACCTAAAGGGCAGCATGATGGTTTCTTTAGTCATAATTACTGCTTGTTTTTCACGATAATTCATGTTATTCAAAATTAGTTCAAGCATCGTAGCGTCTTATCGAAAAAAAATATTCTTGGTGCAACTGATATATATATATTTTTTTGTGCAAGTTATGCGCAGATAAAACGTCGACATGAGTAACTAAAAATTACATTTTTTACCCAAGTTGTAACTTTTTTGTCATGATTTATTCAGTGCACTGTCGAAATGACACACTATTTTGTGTTTTAGTACTGATGTAAATGCGCCCTTTATCCGCTTGTTGAAATTTATCAGAATTTGTTTTACAATTCTGTTTTAGTTAGGTATGGTTATTTACTGATAGGAGTTGTTTTATTTACATCTGGTAACGTTAGAATAATTTATGTCGTTTTTTTACAAAGAATATTTTTGTTTCCACTTTGCCAGGGTTGTATTATACTTACGTTTCATAGTTTATATGAGTGAACGTACTTTTCCCACGATTTTACTCTTATACTTGTCTAGTGTACATTGGCGTCTGTAAACTGTACTTTTCTACTTTTTGTTTATTTTTTGTTAGTTTTGATACCATAGAAAATAACAAAATAATTTACAGAAATATGTCGGAAACGTTGTTCAATGATACGATGTTTATAGCTACACGTTCTCCACGACCTGCCCAAATTGATCAAACTATCTACACAGCCGTTGAAATGATTATGTATTCAATTCACATATCGATAATGATTGTAATATTTCACGGTCGAAAAACGACATTTCAGAATGCATTCTATCACATCATGCTTAGTATTTGTTTTATCGATCTGTTGTACTTCATTAGCATTGTATGTTTTCATTATTGTACTGCAGCTACAGAATCTATTTTTAAAATTTTCCTTTTAGACAATGCTAGTGATACGCGGCGCATACTACGGACCTCTTCTAGACATCTATGAAAAAAATTCGTGGATCGCCTCAACCGGGTTTACATTGTCACATGTCTTCGGCTACGGACAGTTTTTTGGTCAATCATTGATAGCGGCAAATAGGTTTACGATGTTCTGGACACCGAAATACCATAAAAAGGTAATTTTTAAAAATCAAAAGGTTTTATTTAACGGTGCTCTAGATTTGGGATAATTATTGGTATTTGTTACTTTTAATATTTCTACCAATCTTTTGTGTCTCCTATCGAATAGGTGCGCAAGGAAAGTTCGACGCTTCCGGCACAAATATAGTTATTGGCTATGTTAACCAGGAACTTGAAAATCTGTCACTACGAATATCAACGTTTATTTTTGGTAGTTCAGCCTGTATAACAGCAGCCTTTAGCTTACTAGCAATCGGAAGGTATTGGTGTCTTCGTCAAAATCACCAATTAGCAGGTATTCCGCAGTTGGAAGTCAGGATGTTATGTGCGTTATAAAGAACTTTTGCCTTTCTAAAACTATTGGGTTTTCAGTATCTTCACTCATCGTATTTTGCATTCAGTTTCTGCGATTTCTGTATACACTTCTTCGAAACTTGTTTTTACCTAACCCAAAAACGTTGACAATATTAATGTATATACTTCCGTTTATTTCAGACTTGCATGCATGGGTGTGCAGTTTTTCCATGATTTTTGTTAGGTAAGCAGAAACGTGATGTCATTTAGTTTGTATGAAGCATGTTTTCAGCAAAGCAGGTCGACAAGCTTATTTCCAATACTATTTTGACACTAAATTAGTTCAAACAATTATTGTTGTAAGAAATTCGTCACGCGCAGCTCAAGTTCAACACCATGAACTGGTTGCGCGCAGAAGTACGAACATCCACAAAATATAATCGGTTTCTGTAATTTTTTTCTATTTACATAACCTTTTATTAATTTTGAAACCATTGATAAAAACATACTGGTGCAAGAGTACTCTATTCACCAGGTTGCAAACCAAAATGAAACTATACCCACCTGTCGAAAAGCAAATTTTGGAAGTAGTTATAATTAGATATTTGTTTCAAAAGAGTCGTTTTTTATAAATCTGTGTTTTACAATTACAAATCATGATGGCTTTTATCGTCATTCCTCAGTTTATTTATAACCGATGCTTACCGGATTGACCAACGAATGCCACCAGATGTCATTATGGCTTGACCATCCGTTCATAACTTTTAGCTACAAGTATACCAATAAAAATTTACTGATTTTCTAACAGCAATATGTCGTGCATATAGTTGAAACTACAATTTTTATCGCCACCAACACAACTGCGACCAAAAACGTTCGATAAGACTACGCAAATTGTACAACGCACGCATGCAGTCATTCTCAAAGATGTCGTCGTTTCCGACCTTACTTTTGTTCAATGTCGATCCAAACATGCGGTGCAACTGCACTTCGTGTGGTTCAGCTCGATTCTGCCATCCTTGACAATGAGATTATTAACTATTTTGAATCCCAGGTTGAACAAATTATATCGACACTTCCTGTATCTGTTTCTGTGTATTGGCAACGTTATTCCGATGAGTTCAAAGTTGGGCTGTCTGCAGTGTTATGGTCCTATCGATTGTTCAAAGGGTATTCCCCCGGTCAACAAATGATGAACATTGCGTATCGAGAATACTCACCCAAATCTGCTACAATACATTTTATTGTTGCTGTTGTTATTCCGTACATTGTTTCTAAAGCTCCAAGAAGAATTGAAGATCCTAAGGTTAAACAGTTTTTAAAACAAATTGTTGGTGCTGCAAAGTTGCTGAGCTTTCTGCATCATTTATTTTTCTTACGTTTTGGAGGCCCTGTTAGTCTTTGGGAAAGACTTCTTCAACTGAAACCGGAGTATTTGACACCGCCAACACTAGGTTTGTAGAATGACACGAAAACAAGCATTTTTTTCATTTTATAACTGACAATATGTGTTTTATAGGCTTGATCAGCTACACAAGTTTGAACCGGGAACTTCTCTGGCATAGCTACCGAGACTTACTATTGTTACTCTTGCCATTAGGTCGATTATCCCGACAACTGTGGACTCGCTGGCGGTCACGACGTCAACTATGCATGTCCGTTGTTTCCGGAGTTGACCCTATGAAACTTGAGATGAAGCCGTTTTCACCTTTAAAATGTGCGCGCTGTGATCAACCTGCCGTTGTACCAGTACGCAACTCTGAAGCGGAAACATTTGATCACTGCGGTCATGTTTTTTGTCTCTATTGCTATGACAGCAAAGTTGAGTGTCCAAAGTGTGGATTGTGGCTGGCAAAAGGCAAGGAGACAATGATCCGGGGCCTTGTTAACCATTTACGATAACTTTTTTTAACCATTGATAATTTGTTGATTTCAATAACACGGGGTAATCACATGCTTTATTCAAAAAGCACGCTTTTTTGCGGCTATACACACATAATCTGCGCTATGACAATGACAAGAATAAAACCACATGAATTTCAACCGGGCTTTGAAATTACTTAATACGCAAATTTTTCATTAATTCATGAAAAATTGAAGGGATGGATAAAGAGAAAGTACCCTCAGAAGGCAGGATTGGTTTACTTAGTTTTCCTCGTGGGCAATAGTGTTGGTCACGTTCATGGCGGATGTGGCAATCATGTACAGGATGCACATGAGGACGATCAGAATGACGACGTTCACAATAAGGATGAACGTGTTCTTGTCAAAGGCGGCTTCCGCGGCTTCGACAATAGATTGACGGCGGGCTGACGTGTTCGAGGCGCGTCGCATGCTTGTAGATTTTGGTTGGCTGCAAGTTTGAGTTATTACATCACTGTTTCAACAACGGTAACACGGATTAAGCTACTTTTTTACAGACGCGTGAACCTCTCAGACTCGACAGGATAAAGTAAATTCAAATGCAAGCTGATCCGAGGAGTTTAAACATCAAATGTTATATGCATGCAAACGTCTCCGTGGGATTTCATTCAACCAGCTCTTCGGATACAAAGCTCCGGAAAGTTGTTCAAAATTTCAATGGAAGGCGTATATTGCTGAAACAAGGCCACATGGGTGTGCGAGGTAAACCTACCTCGAACACTTTTGTGTGAAATATACGCGGTGCTGCTGAATTGTCGAAAAAGCAAAAAGCGGCTTTTATCACGTCAAATGACAGCCTCGGTTCCACTTGATCAAGGATCGACCGGTCGCATCACTGAGGAGTCACTCAGAGATCCGTTGACTATTATGCATGCATAAGCAGGGAGCTCTCGATTCATTCAAAACTTCGGTCTCAAATAAACGTTAACAATCGTTTTAAATGCTTGGAAAAATGGTTTGGAAATGCGAGTACTAACAGATGTGCAGCTCTGAAGCGTTCGCTTCTTGTCTGTCACTTGTTTTAAAGTTTAAAATGTTATTGAACATGTGGTTTTGACTTTACGGTTATTTACATCTGCAACTATTTGGCGTTAAACTAATTGGAAAAAAATAAAAAGAGGAAACGATTTTGATTAAGCAAAAGCAATCGCCGCCGATTGGAATTGCGACACGCAGAAAAAACTTCCGCGTCGATTGGCACTTGAAAGAATTGCCTGAAGCCTACAAAGCCGATCGCAAATCCTGTTGATAACGTGACAGCGATGCGACTTTGTGCAAGAAGAACAACTGCTGCAGGCAGTTTTCCGATGCCGCAATCTAAAGAGGTGTGGTCGGGCACCAATTGGCCTCAGCATCGCACGTAATGTCTAACGATGTCTGTGCCTCGAGGCTGTCAAACCTGAGAACAATAATAAACAACTCGATGTTCACATTGACCGCTTCCTTGCTAGTCCTTCAAATCCAGCGCCATCATTTGCTTGAAGCATGTGTCTGGCTGGGCGTATACAAAAAACAGAATCAAAATAAGACGATACACTCAGCAATTAGGACGAGAAAACAATCATGAGGTTTAACATTTCAACTGATCACCGAACCTGCATCGTCAGAGGGAAGTTTGTTAACAAAAACAATGTAAAGCAGTAAACAGAAAGATAAATGTACCAAGAGAATTGTGTTTTGCTTTGGCTTATTATTAATGTATGAAGCCGATTTGGTTTAATTTTTTAATAACCATCATCATGCGCTTCATTTCGAGTGCGTTGTCTTTTTGCTTGTCCTTAATCTCAACGTAAGCATTGTCCTCACCGTGGTGACCCGACTGCGCGAAGAAACACCAGGGAAACAAGCAAATCAGCAAATTAAGTCGTAAATCTGCTTTGAACTATCTGCTGGACACTAAGCTACGCAGCACGACCCGAAGTTTGAGGATTCCAAATGTAGCAGATCAGAAAGAGGAGGCCGCCTTCACTAGTTCTGCTTGAGTGAAATCGGGCAACGCATGGCCGAACGGAGTCTGTTCATTTTGAACACTTCTAATTTAAAGTCACCGCTGATGAGCAAAAGCTTGACTTTACCTGTAAAAAGGGGTCAGTCTTTCCAGGATCGTGTTTGTCTTGAGTGTTTCACTTGTTTCAGTTTCATTCCGATCATGTTTAGGTACAGTGCACTTCAGTTTATTGTTTTTGGAAACCTCTAAGGATGACCGCCTGAAGTAGTCCTCTACCTTCTTGACTGTGATTGATTTAGGCACACGGGGCAGCCGTTTAGATGAAGCCATCATACTTGAGTTCGCGCAAGAAACGGAATGTGGCAATGTTTGCCCAGAAATGGCGACTGTCCCCGTCAACTTCATCTAGCCAGACCCCAAACGCATTGACTGCTACCCGGTTCGATCGCAAGCTCAATTAGGAACCCTTCTTTGTCTGCTTTCTTCACCCTTGGTCCCCGTGAAACTTAGTTCTTCACCAGCACCAAACCAATCCTGTCACTTGTGGCTATGTCCACTCTCACGTAGTACTAGCCATTATGACCTTGGCTAATTGTTCAAAACCGTTTGCTTTTCATTACTATTCACGTCAAACTTCGTGTTAAATTGGTCTACGCAATTTTTTGACACCCTTAAGAAGTCTGCTCAGGTTTCGAACAACGTTGACCGTTTCGACGGACATCTTGGGAGCAAGCACGCTAGCAAAAAAGGCGATGAAATCCCGTCAAGCCATTGATTTGTCCTCTCCACGTTGCGCGAGAATCGAGGGTAGTCCTTGGCCAAACTTCACCTACGGTCCTTTTTCCCCGTTGCGTCTTCGTAACGGTGATGCGACACAAAAATTAGTGGACACGCGGGTGACCACCAGTGGACGACGACGACCATCTCGGGGGACGTGTACACGGATAGCTAGGGCCGCCACCGCCACAGGACAAGACGACAAACGTCGACATTGCTCCGAATTCATCGAGGACAACCACGATGACCGTGCTTTCATTGGGCCTCCTTACTGACATCTCTCGGCTCCGTTCGATGGCCACGACTTTCCTTGACGACGATTGCATTCGATGGATTTGCGATGTATTTGTAGATTCATAGTTCAATTCGACGACAGCTGAACGGTTTGCGTGTTTTTTGCGCTGTTATGTGTCACCGTGACTTTCTTACAGTCCCTCAGGATCAACCTTCGGGATATTTCGAGTTTCATCCTTCTGTCGATCTGCTTGGTTTTCCTTTTTCTCTTTATTTTGGCCAACTTCCACACTTCTTGCAATATTATGAATTCCCGATTGAATGTTTTCACTCATGTTTTTGCATGAACTTGAAAAAAGGGTCCAATCGAACAATACTTGTGTGTGCGCGAGATTAACTTTGTTCTTGTCGGTCAAACTGGCTATCAAGCTTGCTTTTTGCATCCAAGTTTGAGATCGCAGCCGGTTCAGTCTCAATGCTGGACTTCTCATGCCACGAAAGGTGTCTAATCCGCTCCGTAGACTTTTTTGCATTCATGAAACTTCATGCTCACCCAGCTTGAAGTCTAGTTGTGGACAGTACTTCTCGATAGTTTTTCAACGAGCCCTTTGATCTTCATTAACTTTTTTTGTCGTCACTGCGTTTCGTCACCCCTAAAAACCCGAAACTATTTACCTTTAATTTTTATCTTCGTTTTTGTCTTTTCAAGCCCTTAAAGCCATGTGTATGTTCGCGCTGCAAACCAGTATGAGTTCTGTCATCACCTCAAGAGGTTCATTTACCATCGCGAGCTTAGAGTCATGAGTACATGGGTCATTTCAGTTCGGCCTACTTAGCTTTCCCTCTTTCGGTAATGACCATATCGTCTCGTCCTTTTATGTGTTCTTTAGGCTTTTCAAACCTCAAAGTACTGTCATAGCCTTCTATTTAACTCGTATTACTTTCTTTTATGTGCGCTATCACGCAGTATAATATGATAGGTAATGCATCGGAATTGTCGTTGTTCAAAATAGAGGCGAGACAAGATACTCGAACGTGTGTAAGCATTATCTTCGCCGTTACCCCCTTGTAAGTTCGCACACCTGTGGCCTCTCGATCTGTGTAGTCGAACCTGTCTTGGCGTGCAAGTCGCTGAAAGGCGAAAGTAGCCGCGGGATCTTGACGAACGTTAAAGTATTGTTTGCTTCAGAGGGGTATTGGCGGGAATTCAGCAAATTATGTGAAATCAATGCATTTTATAAATAAGATTATTACAGTTTTCGAAACGTTTAGCGCTTCTATTGATGTCAGATGGCGTTCAATCCAGACAGTAAAAAACATGAAAATGGTTGTTGTTAGTTCTCTTTTTTTACTTTTGTTAACGCTATGTGCATTCAATTACTGTAGAATTCATGGCTTGAACGTTTTTGAATCAGTTTGACTTTGATTGATACCATCTCAATTTCGGCATCTAAGAATGCCGCCCACATCTTCAAGTTAGGCACTCTCTAAACTTTAGCATCTTGCCGGTGACCTGGGAGCTAGTCCTTACTGACCCTTACTGACCGCACGCCGAACACAAACAAGGTGAGGAAACGAGGCGCGAGAGTGAAGGAACGCCGAACTGAGCTGCTTGTCAAGTTGATCCTTGCCGACAGCGTGCGCGACCGTTCCCCCCTCATTGACTCTTGTTTACCTAAAGCTCACCGTAGCTGTATGTTCGAGACCTAGTGGCCAGCCGGCCACTCGGACGACGTTGGCGTCGTTTCAAAAATTTCACTCTGACTTCTTTGGGTATAGATAGACACCGAGAATCAAAGTTGCGCTTATTAGCGACAACAGCCGGCTAGCTATTCATTATAAACAGATTTATAGTCGTGCGCTGCCTGCGCACGTCGAAAGCATCGAGTACGTATGGAAGCCTCAGGGGGGAAAAGGACGTCGTTTTGCGGAAGTTGGTCACGCGCCCTGGGGGGATCGCTCCCGTAGGCGGAGGTCTCCGATCAAAGTCAAGAGTCAAACTGTTACAAATTTGCGATCTCGCGATTAACGTGTTGAAGGGTTGACGTAATGAGTCAATAACACTAAAGCCTACTATTCGACGGTTTCAGTGACACCAACATCTTCACACATGCGATGTCAACGCTGAGTACGTTGCGATAGTGATAGCGATTGCAGACACCGTAGTTGTCTCCACACTTCCTGGAACTGGGCCCAAAATTTGTGAAAGTAAATATAACTGAAAGATTAATTTTATTATTATTGTATTTAAAATGGTCAGAATTCGATGGACCAGGACATGCATATACCCGCTGATATTAGCTGTTTGTTTGGTATCACAACGGGTATCCGGTAATTTCGATGTTGATCCGTCATTCGCAGAGAGTTCAGCTAAAACTATAACTCATTCTGAGTATCCTCCGGTGTTGAAGGTATCATTAAGCTTTACTTTTCTATTACTAATGTATTGCTTACAGGTAAAATCGACAGAAGGATATCTGCCAGAGTTGTCCGAAGTCGGAACAACCGTAAGGATCTCACCTTCATTACACGCCGATTCTCTCCAAATTTTGGTCGATGACGCTGATCTCGTACGTTTTTTCATATTCCTTTTTTTAATTTGTTTATTTAATGATTAATTTTAGAAACCGGGTATGCCACCGGCAATCTATCAATATATTTTAACCGGTTATGGCGCTGAAAAGTTCGCCGTAGATCAAAGAGGCTATTTGTACCTCAATGATCCCGATATTGATGCCGACACAAACTCTTCGACTTATCAACTACATGTGCAAGCACGTGAAGTCGATACAGAGCCGTTGAGAAGCTCAGAGCCCATTTCGATTACTATTCACATCATTGATGTCAATGATAATCCGCCGACTTTTGCGTCACCGGTTTACACGGCTAACGTTTCTGCCAGTGATCCGAATGAGAGAACTGTCATTGAAGTATGTCTATCTTACTTTTAAATGCAATATTTTTACTAATAATCTAATTACAGGTTGAAGCCACTGATCTCGACGCCGGCAAATTCGGTAAAATCACATACCGTATTGGTCAAGTCGTCGATGCCCCTTATCAAGCCTTCCGCTACGACGAAAATACCAATGAACTCAAGGCAGTCGGACCGCTAACCCCTGGCGAACAGTACCAAGTCGTGCTTGAAGCCATGGATGGCGGCGGCCTCATGGGCAGAACCGTCATTCTCGTATCCGCCAATGACGATGACTTCGATCCGTACAAAGCCGCACACATGGGAGCCAGTCTTGGCGCCGCTGCTGGTGCTGCTGCGGTTACTGCCGGTCAAAGCGTTGTTTCACCTCAACCGATTGGTGGAATTCAGCCAGCTTTTCCGCGAACGATCATTCCTCAGCCTATCTCGGAGGTTCTCACCGAAAACTCGATTACTAGCGCTCCACTTTTGCCGATTGTACCTTTCACGCCTGCGGGGCTTCGACGGACGACACCGGATGAGAACTCAGAACCGATTCAGACTTTGGTTACTGAAATCAATGAAGCTACACCAGCAAAGGCTATTGTTGCTGTGCTGGGCGACGATGAAACACGGTCAAAAGTGTACTTCAGTATTGTCGAAGGAAATGAAGATGGGAAATTTTCCATCGATGAGGAAACGTAAGTTGAAAAATGTCGATTTACTGTGCTAATGAACGGTTTTTAGTGGTAAAATCACAACTGTTTCCGAATTCGATCGTGAACAAAAAGACATGTACACACTCCAAATCGAAGCGCGATCTCGATTCCCTGATCAGCCACTGTACTGGACCATCCTTCAAGTCGCAGTTACTGATGTCAATGATAACACACCTGAATTCATGGATCCTCAACCTATCAAGATCCATCTCAGCGTTGACGATCTCAACGAATTCGGTCCCAATATGCGTGTTGGTCAGATTCGTGTGCGTGATTTGGACGCTGATGACAACGGCCGTGTGACACTTCGAATTGTCCCTCCAATGAACCGTCTTTTCGCGATCGACAACTCTGGTGAAATCACAGTCAACGGTGAATTCACAACGGAACACTTTGGCGAACATAAAATGTCGATCATTGCAACTGATCACGGTGATCCGCCACTCGAAGCTAGAGCGACGATTTCTGTTTCTATCGATGGCACTTTCATCACTCAAGCTACTGTCAACCCAATGTCTGGCAGTTCTGCCGTTCCTACGTTCACGTTGGCTACATTGCCGCCCACGCAGAGCATGATTACATCGATGGAAACTTCGTTCCCGCATTCGATTCCGCAGTCCACCTGGTCGACTGGTGGTACGACGAAGATGACATTCCAGTCTTTGAAGCCATCTACTGGACAAACCAAAGCCCCCTTCATGCCAACCATGCCTGTTCCGGCTCCCAGCCCCATGCCACCATCACCACGACCGTCACCACCAGCGCAAAGAATCGCTCCCATCTTCTCCACGCCTGTCCTTAGCGTTATGGTTGAAGAAAATGAAGGCGATCTTGAACTGGCTACCGTGGAAGCTCACTATCCCGATGGTCAACCCGGAAGTGTCACCTACGTTATGCAAGCCGGCGATCCTTCACTGTTCAGCATTAGCAGTTTCACGGGTACCATCACACTGTTGAAGCCCCTAGATGCTGAAGCAGACCAAGAATACGTCATCAAAATCGGTACTGCCGAATCCGCTGGCATGGCCACTGATGATAAGCTGCCACACAGCGCTACCATCACAGTCAAAGTTATCGATGTCAATGATTGGATTCCGAACTTTGAAACAAACAACTATGCCTTCGGCGTTAGCGCTAACACTGAACCCGGAACGATTATCGGTCAAGTTGCTGCCTTTGATCAAGATCGCGATGAACCCAACAACAAGATTCATTATCGACTTGTAAACAGCGACGGCATGGAGAAGTACTTTGCTGTCAACGCCGAAAATGGTCTTATTACGCTCAATGGTGAAGTTAAGGATTTCGTTGGAGAAAAGATTACCGTAAGTTTTCCACGTTTTGTTTCTCGGTTACTTACTTGAATTAAAAATTTTAGCTGCGTATCGAAGCTGGCGACGAAGGCGACCCGCCTCAGACCACCCAAGCTGACGTTGTTGTGGATGTTGAACCGACTGAATCTGAAATTGTACCGAAATCTAATTCGAACAGTTTCTCTTCAAATCCTCAAACTGGCGACATTCAGTTCTCCCTTCGCAATTACACGTATGTTAAAACCAATTTCTTAAGTGTCATCATAATGTTCTGATTTTAGTGCTTCGATTTCTGAAGCCGTCCGTCCTCCTCATCTTGTCCAAATTTTGACAGTCCTCAACAAGCCTACCGACACACGGTTTATTATGTGCAATATCATCTCTGGCAATCATCGCGGTATGTTCCGTAATTATTTAAATAAGTTTTTTCACTATTTCTATTTCAGGCGCCTTCTCGGTATCACCAGGAGCAGATGGAAACTGCGAACTTCGCACCCAGATGCAGCTTGATCGTGAAACAGGAGAACGCTATTTGCTGAACATCACAGTAACATCTGGCCATCAAACTGACTTTGCTCTTGTTTCTATCATCGTTCTTGATGCCAATGATAACGCTCCTCGATTTATCTTCAACAACAACCTCGAACTTGCTACCTACTTTGCTGGTGTGTCATCAACCGCTGGACCGTTCACTCGCATTTTGACTGTCAAGGCGGAAGATGCTGATCTTGGAAACAGCTCAGTCATCCAGTACGAGCTCGACCCATTATCCGTCGATTCCAAGTTCTTCACCATCGACAAGTGGACCGGCGAGATTTCAACGAGACAGAGTATGGATCATGTCATCTCACGAAACCGCCGAAACTACTTTGAAATGCGTGTTATCGCTTCCGATTCACCGATTAGCGGCCAACAACTCTCCGCCAAGGCTGACGTCATTATCAATGTCGTTTCTGATCAACATCGCTTCATCACACTTATCCGTGGCAGCCAGCCGCAACAAATGATGGCACACGAAACTGATATGATCAAGGCACTGCGACAGTTCATGGGCTTGTGCACGTTGATCACGCAAGAAAAGCTTGACGAAATCAGCGGTAATAACGATGATATGCCACTGATTCGCAGCGTTTGGTACGCTGTCAACCCGTCGACGAAGAAGATTTGCAAGAAACAAGAATACCGAAAGTTGTTTGAAACATCGACTTTGGACATGATTGCCGGCAAGATGAAACCATGGTTCACACTGGAACGTCTTCAGGAACACGGCTCATCCTCCTCAAATGGCGGTGATACCGATTATGATTTGGATGGTGCTGGCTGGTTCCCGACAGAATGGAGGACAACCTCCACAGTGCTCATCATCCTTGCTGCCGGTATTGCTATTGTTGCTTTAATCGGAATCTGTGCAGTGTGCTATTATTTCTCACGTTACCGTCAAAAGCAATCGACAGTTTACAATGCGCATCATCCGACCATTCACCAGATGCCCAAGTACGGAGCTTTCTATTTGCCTTCTGGCGGCACAATTGAAAGGGATAAGATTTACGAAACTCAGGTATGTTTGCTTTGAAAACGCTTTGCAGTTTTATGTTTCATTCATTTCAGATGTTAGAACTGCCCATCAGTGATGAAGACTTCACAATGAAAAACAGCTCAATGCGTTCGAGTGCGAATGGAATCGGCCGGACACCACAAAGGAGAACGCAGCAGATGCGTGACGAACCTTATGGTCGCAACGACCCTGACGATACTCAGTCAATTGGTACGAGCCATGGTGGTGGTCATCCGGGACAAAGGCCTCATGGCAACAGCAGTCGTCCATATGGACGCCAACATTCAGTCCATGACGAAGGTGATTTCTCCATCGAGGAAAGTATGTATGCCATTAATACGCCTGGGAGGATTGATCCAGTAACAAAGTAAGTTGTTTGAATTCAAAGTGAAAAACACCCAACAAACCCCTGAATGCGCATCTTACGTTTTTGCTTTATTAAAGCTACTAATCCCGTGGAATGTTGCACAAGGTTTACGGTTTACACATATCACAATGTTTCTCCTTAAGACAGCTCCATGCCATGGTCATCCCAGTCCCAGACTATCCTCAAAGCGACTCTTCGGGAAGTCGGCGAAAGAGTTTTCTCTAGCCGAGAGAAGCGACACGACCCGTAACAACAACAACTTCTTTTTATGTTTCCATGACTGTCGTGGAGTTGCTGACACCTAATATACCTGAAGCTTTACGCCTTTTTCGTCTCCTCCTACTCTCGCTTTGATTAAAAAAAGTATGCTCAAACTCTTTCCGTGCATTCGTAACATGACTGCACCTATGCGCAAATGACAATTGCTGTGACTTAAATCGTGTTTTCTTTAGATATCTCTACTGAGATAATCCTTTCTTCAACGCGCCTTTTCAACATCACAGGTTCCATCAGCAGGCTGATCATTAACTCCTTAAAAATTAATTGTCCTCCATGTTCAATCATTCTGCAAAGTCTGTCTGTATCGCTATTTTACACTTCTCAGCAAAGTAATTGCTTATGTCGATGTCTTTCAACTTTCGATGCGTTCTTTCTGTGTTTTATTCGAGCTGGTAGAATCCTCGCGCGAAGGAAACAGTATACAAAACATTGAAAGGCTTGTAATTTTTGTAAATGCGCTCTATTTCAACTTAATTTTGTCTAACAAATTCTCTGTTCTACATGATGCTCAAATCACCTGTGAATCTGCCTTGTGTTTTTTCGCTTACCCGCCATTTGATTAGATATATTGATCAGACGGACTATTTAATGTTATTAATTTATTATTGTTAGTATTGTTGATTGTTTCTTTATCACTCGCTACTTTTTAACGGAGATGATGATTTAATCGGGCGAAATGTTAATGACTTGCTCGAAGTTATTCCTGTTGTGTGAATATGAATGAAATAAATTTGGTAAACATTAGGCTGAATTTATTTTAATGCATTAACGTTGCCAATCCAGTGACAAAGCAGAGACGTTTAAACAAAGCGGAAAAATGAATGGTCACATAAAAATAAGATAGGTAGGTATGCTTGGGACGTGAAAAACGTTGCAAAGATCAGCAAAAGACAGGTGTCAATGAAAAGTGTTGCAGTTGACGTGAGGTGGCTGCCAAACATAGGAATACTTCGCATAGCGTTGGTTGTTTTCATCCAAGTAATAATCGCAATACATTGTGCTCGGATTTTCCCAGGTTACGCCGATTGTGTAGGTGTTATCGTCTGGAAGAAACAATTTATGCATTGAAAGCAAAAAAAATCAAACTTACTTTCGCAATTGACCTGCAATTCTTGGGATTTTGGATGCTTTAACACAACATTATTTGCTGGTTTTTGTTTCATTGGTTTTGTATCAATACCAATTGGATCCAATCCATTTAACAGATTATTCAGTCGGAAAATGTAATCCATCGCATTTTTGAGCGTATCAACTTTCGACAATTTCTTTCCGTAGGGTGGTGTTGGAAGGTGTTGACGAAGACATTCAAATCCGTTGTTAATGCTATAAAGTTACATTTCTATTACAAACAAACTATAAACACGTTTTTAAAGTAATACATACCTGTGCATTCTCCGGCGTTCCCTTTCATTAGCAGCTTTTCGTTGTGATGGACTTCTCGAGTCGTCTCGTCTTTTTATTTTTCCGCCTGAAGGTTCTTCGACGGTTGAAGACGTTCCATGTTGTGAAGAAGAACTGCTTAGGCTTAAGTTGTCGGAATAAGGACTACACGACCCGTAAGCATGCAATCTTGTATTGTCGTGCATTGAGCGGGAGTGGGTTATAGCAGCTGCGAACTGGAAGGAAACGTTTATTATCAAAATAAAGGAAATTGTTACACAAAGATTGGACGGATAAAAGTGCACGTTGAAAAACATCTAACTGTAGAATGCTAAAAAGTAGCTAACTGAACCCATTATAGCAAAATGGAAGCTTGTCCTTTTAGGGGAGGGCAATCCCGGTCAGGCCATCAGTTCAATCAGATGGATAAACATACACCCTGATGCCAACTATTTACTGACCGGATTAAACACAATTCGCGACAGTGCGAGATCAATTGTCTTATGCAATGACGCCATGGATCACTGTGTGCCAAGCATGTTCGGACAGCTGCCTTGCGCCAACGGTCCTCGGTACAGTCTCGCGCACCATTAGCGTCGGGGCAACTAAACAGTCCTCAGCTTTAATGTATTTGCTACTTGTCGATGTTCACACTTGGTAGACAATTAAGTGTTTTCCGGCATTGTACTTGGGATGCTTCCGTGATGGCACTTACCTAAAGTACCGGAAATATGCACATTTAGGATTATCCGAGTTCACTTCCGGTTATTGAAAGTCAAGCAATGCGATTTGTTCAGAAAGTATAGCTTTTTTTCTATATAGTATTTCATACTTTTGTTTCAAATTAATTTTTTTCTAATTTTACTCTAAAAATCCGGAAGCAAAGATCTGATGACATTTTTTGCAATTTTTTGTTGTCGCCCGGAGCGTTGTGTTGTTCTGCGACATTGTTGCTGCCGATCGGTGAAAGCACGCTGTTTCGAGACGAACAGGCGGTGGAGAGAGAAAGCAATGGATAATTATGCTGCCATTTAGCACGGCGGCCAGACTGATGAAAGCCTTGATCGAGTGTAACAAACATCTCTCGGTGAAAAAAAAGCTGGACATAAGGTCACCAAACTTCCATTTCGTTGCAGTTTTTATGAAACTGTGAATTGCATGAAGTTATAAGTCAGTATTCTTGATAAAAGTTCTGATTGTGTATGCATTGTAACAGTTTTTTTGATTCAACTAGCAAGTAGAAAGCGTTTTTTTGAGTTACTATGCAACAAACATGGCATGAAGGTAGTACACTACGTACTTTGCCGTGGAGATGACTTATTTGCTTGACGTACTTATCATTCATTCAGTGCAGTGGACTTTGAAATTCGGCGAACTATCCAAGGTGCGCAACCGAACACGACGGCGATCGCCTCTGCACACGGCAATTGTTTGCACTCTCAGGAATACCGCAAGCTTTATGCTCTCAAGCCTTGAGGGACTTGCGGATTTCCCTCTTGGTTGTGGGTGACCCACGTCGCCCCTTGGAGTGTCACAGTGGCAAGAGTAAGTGAGTTGAATGAAGGCGAGAGTGAGTTTGCATAGGCAAAAACTACAGGATGCATGCTGCAGGTCTCCAAGTGAGATGGACACATTTTTGAACTTGCTCCTCGCAATCCGCGATTGAAGACACTTTTGAGTGTTAAGCAGGAAGAGAGTTCCAGAAAGCGAGAGGAAAAGGCAGGCGCGGTGTAGCATTCGTGGTGATGGTGGCCGTAAACCAGAGGGGGCGGCGATGGCGGAGCTCCTGTGGATCAAGAGGCGATCGCTTGCTTTTTTTCTCTGTCTGTGTACTGCTAAGAATTGGCGACGGAATCCGCAACAACTCGCAGGTACACACATCCATCCCACATTGCATGATAGGAGCTCGTAGTAGCTGGAGGCTAGGCATAGCAGACAGCTGCGAAATCCTCTCGCTGATCTCGACCAAAAATAAACCAAGTGCTGTGGCGTCCTCTTATCCCTGTAACGCAAGTAAAGCCCGGACGCACATACTTGCGAGGCGCAAACGAGCAAGCATGCCTGGAGGATCTCCTCAGACCGCCGAGATCGGCGAAGCCGTTATCCCGTTAGCCCTGCCCCGACAAAGGTGGCTACACCGACAATCACTACGTTGACAGCTGGCAAGCTCCGCGGTGTGTGACGATCCGTCTGTCCCAGCTAACTTTGGGGGAGGCTATATTGAAATCCCCTCACGCGGCAAGCAACCGCATTCCCACTGCCACACCAGCCTTCCAGCTTCCTTCAAGTTTCTCTTCTCTAAGAAAATGCCTTCTCAGCCAGGTAAGCCCAAGACTTTGATTTTTTTAACCTTCTTACCTTTTATTTCGGCTTAACAACTTGAATAAAAGCTTTATTTAGCTTCTAAAAGCATTATTATCGCTTTTACGAAGCGTTTTATCCTAATTTTACCGTATACCTATGGTTTTTACAGAACTCAAGGAGATCTTCAACCTCTACGACGAGGAACTCGACGGCAAGATCGACGGAACCCAAATCGGAGATGTCGCTCGCGCTGCCGGCCTCAAGCCCACCAACGCCATGGTTGTGAAGGCCTCTGGCCAAGAATACAAGCGTAAGGGCGAGAAGCGCATCACCTTCGAGGAGTGGCTCCCCATCTACGAGCAGCTCTCCAAGGAAAAGGTAAGCTGAAATTCTAATGTTTAACAGTGAATTTTACTTTTGGATTCTTCTTGCGAATGGTTTATCATTGCATGAAGCTTTTAAATTTGAAATCGGCTTTAGTTAGCTGATTTTTGTTTCTAATTGTTTATCTTACCGTTGCAATCGCTAAAAACGCTCTATCCTTGTAGGAAGTCGGCAGCTTCCACGACTTCATGGAGGGTCTCAAGGTCTTCGACAAGGAAGAATGCGGTAAGATCCTCGCCGCTGAATTGAGGCACATCCTTCTCGCCCTCGGTGAGCGACTAACTGCTGATGAGGTTGATGAGCTCCTTAAGGGTGTCGAAGACAGCGAAGGCCAGGTCAACTACGAGAGTGAGTTCTTTCCACTTTTACCTGTTTATTTTGACTACAGTATCATTTAAACGACGTTTTCCTCGTTTAAATTCGAAATTCCTTATCGCTCAATTTCAACCATGCCCAACTTTCAGATTTCATCAAGAAGGTCATCGCTGGTCCCTTCCCGGAAGAGTAAAAGTATCGCAAATCCTCCTTACCACCATTCATCACTCTCTTTTTTTGCGTTCTATAAAAGCCCCAAGTCTTCTTCCACAAGACCTCCTGCATGTATCCACCATCACCCCTTTGTTTCAATGCAGTAAGTGGATTCAGATTCGCTCCCTCTGACTGTAAGAAGGCATTGTTTTTAGTTTAAGGCCCCTCGCATTGAATTGAAACCCCACAAGGCAGTTAACGATAGAAGGCTAATTTTTTAAACGTTTCTTATTGTGCTTTTTTAATGAAGTGAACAAGTTAAAAACCATCAACTACCATGTTCTCACACACCCTTCGTTCGCAATGGAATTTCGCACATTCTTAGGATAATCATTTTTGCCCATTGATTGCTGCGTCTTCCGCCTCTCTTTGTATGGAAAATAAACAACAGACTTTGACGTACCTGAGGATATGTCGTCAGCAACGCGACTTACGATCAAATGGATCCACTCGATAACCGTAGAGACGAGGCAAACTACCGGCGGCAGCTGGTGCAAGCAGCAAGTTCGGCCAGGATCGGGACAAGCTTGACTTGACTCGAGGCGACAAAGCCTCTAGGACAAGTCGGGAGGATGTGAGAGAGCTGTGTTGAGATCGGTGCCTGCGATAAAGCATCCCTGCGAATACGTGTTTTTCCTCGGTGGTAGCGAGTTTCTCGGAACAAAAAAGCGCTTGCTTGGGTACGCTCTTTCGCAGCAGTAAACTTTGCTTGATGTCTCCGGCTAGTGGGGGCGGTGGGGGGACCGAGCTCGTCGCTCAAGATCCCCCGTTTGACGCGGATATTTTTTAGTTCCTTCATCCTCCTCAGGCTTAAGCAATAGAAGAAAAAAAATCGTCTGTCAGGGGTTAAAAGGGATATGCCTCGGTACACTTTATGTGCTGTTTTTATGCGGCAAGGAATTACAGCACAATTGTAAATTGTGATATGCTTTTAGCCTATTGGTAGTAACTACTAATGGATTTTTCACTGATATGACTTAGTAGCTATAGAGACAAAAAACGATTTACCATGCCCCTAAAAGCCACTTTGAATTACGATGTTCGCTGCGTCTAATGCCGTCAGACAACAAAGTAAGTGCTTTATTGTGAATTTTCATGGTAACACCGACAGTAAATCCAGACATTATTTCAAAAACTGACATAATAAATTTGGAGGTTTTTTTGGTTGCTGCAATGGTTGAGTGCTTACGACAGTCGTTATCTCGAGCAGTGTAAAATGTTTCGGAATGCTTTGCGGAATCGTTGGTCAAACACTGTGTAAATCAATGGATTGAGTGATGAATTTAAACTGAAACAAATTTTTATAAAAATTAATAAAAGTTTAAAAAATTAAACAAACAAACACTCACTATCCCAGCCAAGTTGTAAAAAACGTTGCCATAATGTGCACACACGTATCGGCCTGGTTCAACATACAGATAGCATTGCTCAAATGAAGTGTGAAAAATGGCAACCAACATCCAAGAAAAACAGCTAAAAAGTTTAAATTGTTATTGATTACGTAGAATGCAAATGCAAATGCACTAACCTAGAACAACAGCAAGTGTGACGGTAGCCTTATGCTCGCGTTTCATTTGTTTTGTTGCTTTTTTGACCAATTGCCGTGATGGCCGTGTGCGGAAACCACCCGTAACCCGTTTCCATATTTCATCCTTACAATCGCGGATAGAATCCTGCCAACTTTCATCACTTCGCAACTTTGGACTATTCGTATTGACGCTGAGACGGTCATCTCCACCATGGCTTCTGTCATTGGAGTACGTCTTGAAGTTGTTCCGTTTGCCTTGATTCTTTTTCTTTCCCAATCGACATAAACTGTACACGCTGGCCAGCATGTAATCATTCTTTCTTGACGTCGTCAATCCGTGTGAACCACCATTTTTTCTTCCGGGCGTAGCCACGGTCAAGTGTTTTCCCGTAGTTGAGAACCCGTTCAATGGCACGTCCAGCGGCACAGACTGCGAATTAACCAGAATGCCATTTTTTTGGGACTTCACACCTTTACGGGCTTCATCAGGCGTTGTAGTTGTCGTCGCATTTTGACGTACCTCTGAGGTTTCACCCAGACGCGTAAAAATAAGCGTGTCCAATGGGGCCATTGAATAACTTTGCTGCCGGATGACTTTTAATCGAGACGACAGTTTATAGCTGCATGCATTTTCCGTCCGTGAATTAGACCGGCTACAATTTGAATCGATGAAAGGAAATAATTCGTCTTCCAAGTCTTCGCCGAAGGACCTCATCAATGAGCCATCCTGTGTGTGTATTTCCGCCTTCGGATCGGAGCCATGGCTGTTAAGAGATAGACGAGTACTAGGCACTTTAGGTGGGCTGATTTCACGACTTGGGACATAGGACTTGGCATTTGAGGAATTCGATTCCTCTTCGGATGAACTGAGTGTTGGATATGATGACGTCTGCAAATAAATAAATCAATTTTTTTAGAGTTACTAACCTCAAGGTTAAGTAAATCACCCACTTGATAGCTAATTTCAAGCATTATTTGATCTGACTTGTCTTTGAAGTGCTGCCCCATCTGTCGAGCGATACGTGCTCCACTCAGTAGCGCATTGCTTATTCGTTCGTTTTCCGGTTTATTAGTATGCGGAGTATGCAAGTGCCGTAACGACCGTGCTCTTTCACGTTGCCGTAGGCGTCGAAATATCACAGTGTACAATGCTATCATCGCAACAGCGGGTACGAAGAAAGACAAAATGGATGAAATGATAATAAAATAACCATTTGTGAATTCGCAACTCTGCAATGCCAGATGTATAAAAACATAAATTCCATCACCAAATGCAACTTACCGTTGCATTTTCAGCATCTATTTGATTTGCACCCATAAAAACTGGCATTCCAACGGCTATGGAAATCCCCCAAACGACGGTGACCGATACCAGAGCACGTTTACCATGTGTACCATACTGTGCGTACGCCAATGGATGGCTAATTGCAATGTAGCTACAAAAGTTCATATTAATACACACGGCTTTACGTAGTACCAGAAAAAGATGCAAAAACAAGGTATGAAATGTAGTCAGAAAATTTAATAGCAAGTTAATCTAAACGAAAAGTACAATTCTGCATAGTGAAATACATGAACTGTCATAAATATATACATATGTGATTCCCGCCCCTGAGAATCTTGCTTTTTGTATGTACACATGTAAATGCGCGTCATTTTTGGGGGTTTTTTGATTTTGTTTTTCGGACACCACGTACTTCGGTTTAGAAAGTATGGGTATACAAACAGTTAAACATACCGGTCAAGAGATATGGCAAGCAGGTTCAGAATTGAGGCAGTTGAGCAGGCAACATCGACGCCGATATATAAGTTACATAGAGTTGACCCGAGACCCCATGAGAATGCATTATACTGTAAAATTATTGTTACAAATTAGTTTAAAGGGATACAAAAGGAGTCATTACCTCGAAGTATACAGCGAAGGACATAACACAGATGGCAACCTGTAAATTACATAATAACCGTGTACTCTGTTCGCTTAGAAAAATACATTAAGTACGCCTGCGTCTGGCTGGCGCAATAATTTTCAAAGAAACAATAAGAATCCCATTGTTTTTACAACTCTACACTTCAAAAACCGAAAAGGGTTACACTTCAGAAAGTGGTGATTACTTCCGGTCTACACGAAAAAACTCTGCAGCGGTTTTGGTTTTTTATTTCCAAAACTTTGCATAAAAACGATTTTGGTTAGTCATTACGAGACCAATTATTTGGTAAATGGTATCATACAAGTTAAAGATAATGTAAAGGGCATAAATAAAAAGTAAAGGCTTACCAAAAAGTCAGAAACTGCAAGTGACACTATTAGATAGTTGGTCACAGTTTGCAGTGATCTTTCACGATACACGGCCAACATGACAAGTGCATTGCCAAAAATTGTCATCAGCGGAATGATGGCTAAGATGAGGGCGTAGTTTCGGGTTACTATTGGAACTACAGTGCTGGCGTTTGTGACCGCCTCGGTGACATTCATGACAATTAATACAGTCACAGTCTTAGGCGATGTGATACATGTAGGATCATGACCAAGTTTGAAAGCAAGTGGTGTCGGCAGCAATGGTGATACTGCGGAGACACGCTTCGCGGCACCACACTCGGTATGGCTTCTCACCGAGGGAAAATGCACGCAGGAAAGGCAAAACAGCGTGAGCCCGCCTTTTGGTTCGGCGTTCAGGGCCTAAACCGAGACAAGCGCCCAGCTGTTTCGGCAATGGCAGCAATGTGGGATGAATTTTTAGGAAAATGGCAAAACGGTTACAGAATATACGTGGGTCAGATAAGTCGCCGTGTATAAGTGTCTGCGAATAACCACGTCGTTTACAGCAATATATAGGAGTAATAAATATGATAAAATGAAACAAACAACTTTGTAAGTGCAAACGTGGAATGAATGGGGGAGTGTGGAGGCGAAGGATGGTAACCAATGAGCTTTGTGTAGGTGGAGAAGCTGTGCTTGACAGGCGCAACTATTCCGAGGAGAATTCGGGAAAGTTCACTTTTGGAACCGTGCGAGTTGTTGCGACGCTGCTCGATGGAACCGCGGAGTCCGTAGAGTAAAGCTTAGTCAGCTCCAACGGCGGCGATCTGCAACACGGAACTTCAATGTGGATTATGAAACGCACAGAAGCCGCTTCAATGCGGCAATACCCTTAACCCTGAGCATGTATGTGTATTTTTACCAAGGGGCGGAAGAAGAAACGCCTCGTTAGTCTTGGGAGGCACCCTTTGGCGGTGTCCTCCAAAAGGGAGCATCCAAGACATGGATAGTATGGCAATTAAAGACGTTGATAAATGAAATTATAAAAACAAATAATCATGTCTTGTCCTGAGCATCACTCGCGAACTGGCCTTTATTGAATTACGTCTATTATGGAGGTCACAGAAGGAGGGGGCGCTATTCATCGGATGCCACTTTTGGAGTAGAAATTAGTAACATCGCTCCAGAAGGCGGAAGGAAGCTTAACGGTTTGTCACTTGAAGATTCGCTTAGTCGCATCATTTAAGGAACGGGGAATCGGTGTGGTTGTCTCAAAGCCTCCCGTTTTTCACAATTCAACAAGTCATTACAAAACCGAGTCCGGGTTCGGGTTGCCAAATTCTTCAGAGAGATTCAATCATTTCCAAAGACATCCCGGGAGTTTGCTTTCCTTTTCGTTTCGTTTTTTTCCAGCGTGGTTTACACAATTTCGATTGACTTTTTCTCCTCAACTACTTCCCAAGCCTTAAAATAAAATTGAACATCTATACTGGTTGTGGGGGTATCACATGCAAACTGACAACAAACACAACCATATAAGCATCAAAAACAAGAGAAGGCCGACAGCTAATGTGAGATTTACTACTTTCCGCCGCGCCGTAACTGGATCAAAGCTTGTAACTATTCTTTTAACTGTCAAAAAATGAATTACGTGGGGGTAAAAAACGAAAAGAAGGCTCCAATTGGGGACGTTGAAACACGGAGGTCTATAAATCGAGTTCGGTATCAACGTTAAAAATAAATCTGTGCCAGTGGTGACGCGGATGTTAAATCAATCATAGATTATCGGATGAAAAGTGCAATGTCAAATAAAAAGTGATTTTCTTAGACTCAAAATTAACTTACCTTGATTTGTTTAGCTCCACAATACTTTTTTCAGCAACACTGCGCTCGGATTTATGAATGTTGCTCCGTTTCACGAAAGATCGCCGATTCACGGCCACACTATTCCGCTTATGTTCCAATGTTTCGACGTCAACAAGAATCAAGGAATACCGTTTACCACCGTGGAATGTCGCCTGAGCTTGAGCAACGAAGAGCAACTTGGATGAGAATAGTTGACGTACCGTAAGCCGAAATTGTTCACTCATCGAACAGTAAATGGCGAATTGCATCGGCGACGTAAGAACAATAAGTAAATTCCTGTAACAAAAATAAGAGAGTCTAGTGTAGCCATACGCCTGCCCCATGCAGCAAAGAGACGCTACGACCAAAAAAAGAGTGCCGTCGAAAGCAAATCCGTGTGCGCGACAAGCTGTCAAAAACGGCAGCAACCTTGGCTTAACTTTCCAAAATTGACCGATGTTAGTGCAAAATGACAGGCAGCCTTTCCATATTGTTTTATAATAACAATTTTTAGAGAGCAGCTTGGTCCTTTAAGGTTTTTTTTAAATAGACTGACGACATATTGGGCTTCTAAAGTAAGTCTGAAAAGATGGAATGCCCCAAAAACGTATCCTTTGTTTTTAAAGGAGCATACACTTTTGTGGCTAAAGTTATTATCTCCCCAGGTGGGATGGGCGTAGTGTGTTTTAAAAGTAGCTTAACTGACCTGACTATTAAAAGAACGTTGAGAAAATGATACAAATGGTTGATCATAAACTGGCTGCCATCTGCACTTCTTACAACGAAACCCAGCGTTATCAAGGAATGAATCATGAAAATGAGACCCGCTGGTATCTGAAAAAAGCGAACTTTAAATGGCAAAGACACCTCATTAACATGTCATTACGATGCTTCACATTGTTCTTCCGGGATTGAGATACGATCCGGACAAAACTTTTCTAATCAAATCTGCCGTCTACGCCGTGTCTCATGCCAATTCCCCGGAGCGTGCGGGTTGAGTGCCGTCTATTCGGCTATCTTTTGAGAACCAGGGATGGACCCGAAAACCTTATTTGTTTACTAATCTAGGGCGGCAATCATTGTTGCAACAGCTCGCTTGTTGTTCCACTCGAAAAGCCGGTATCAATCTGAACCTGGACATCTCCCCCCTCCACTCTGATGGACTTCAACCCAGTACGCGCCATAAGACCTAAATGTAGTTTATTGGGGGGCTTCGCGGGGCAGCGGAAATGATACTTTTCAACTTGTAGTATTTAATTGTTGTACGTGCATTTGTTTTTAACAAACATTGTAAATACTAAATTACTGCACTTATAATCGCTATTTTGTAATTTGTACTTGCCTCAATTAATAAAAATACCAAACAAATAGTGGATAACATGCGGTTAGTAGCATAGAGGGATCGTCCAGCATTAGCACCGATGGAATACCGTCGTGATTGGGACGCTTCTGCCGCTGATGGTGTACTGTTGAAATCACACGAATTCGACAAGCAGCTTCGTTTGCGCGACTCCGATCTTTTTATCGTTCGAGACAGCTTGTATGTGAAGATCTAAACGTTTTTTCTCATACTTTGCTTTAGCTACATCATGTATTTGTACGTCAATTGCGCTTTTAAAAAGTTGGTTGTCCTTATGCTTCAAATGAAGTTAATTACAGTGCGTCGCACTGTTGCCAAAAAGGTTAAAAACTTCGACATACAATGAGCAAAACGCATGGCAAGAAGTGCACGAGTAGCACTCGAAACCAGTAATTGAATGAGTTGAAAAGATGGACACCAACGACGTTGCGGACCCAATCCGAATAATACTTGAGACATACACTGCGGTCCGAGTTCTCAACTTGCTCTCGCATGTTGTATCTTCCCATGAACTCGGGTACTTCCGTTAAAAATGCAAACTGAAATTCGAAGTATTCGATTAATTCAATTAGTGCTCATTGACATGCTACGTGCCGATACAATGCAAAATACTGATACTTTCGTCGTTCTGGGCGTACACACGCGGTGCACATTATTGGGTACACAAACGTAAATATATCTTTGAACGGCGAGGAATACAGTTAAATATATCCCAGCTGTATGCCACACGGTCGGAAGAATCTGCGACAAAATGGGATGAATTCGACACCAGAACTCGTTCATGCCTTTTGATTTGTCAATTAAATGTCCCTTTAGTGTGTAGTAGTGGAGGAACCATGGTACTGAAGTCAATCCCGTCAGCAGATCGACCAGGGCCATTGAAAGGAGAACGAAATTTGTTGGAGTTCGGAGATGTTTTTGAGAAAGCACTACGATGATAAAAGAGTTTGTTATCGTTGTGATTGTCACGAATAGGGGCATGACATAGCCGTATAAGGGCATGGCGTATTCCTGGAATGATTTAATTACGGAAATACTTCCTGTCTAGAGGTGGTATGCCTAGAACTGTGCTATGTTGGTTTAAAACTTAAAGAACGTACAATGGGTGCAATCGCAGAGATGTTGACAATATGCGAGGGATCATTGTCGGAGTTATTCATGTCGCAATTGGCAAAGGAAATGATACCCCGACAGGCTACGCACGATGAACACGACACATTTAGCATCGGCATCAAGACGACTATGTCGGTTGTCCTATGAATAATATTCAATCTGAGACAAGGCGCAAAACAAGACGGAAGCACTAACTCGAAGCCGCTTGAGATTTTGAGAGCGACAGTCGAGGACGACGGCATAACGACACCAATTAGCACTGCGCCATTCAAAAGTTGCGCAGATTGGACTTTACGCATCCGATGACGTTGAAGTTAAAAATTAAATGCATCAGTAAAAGTATCATTTTCTCGATTTCATTTCGTCTATCATTTTTCTTCATTGCGGTGTCTCGACTGTCTCGTTAAGATGTGGAAAAAACTTAGCCATGGTAAAAGTCCGAGGTAATATCAAATACACACGCGCAACAGTGCTCGTAAAATCTTCTCTTTCGTAACGAAGTCTCACTGTTATTGAAGCAATAAAGACGTACTTCGATGTGCGGTTGATTCCATTTTTGGTATTCTCAGAGTACAAACAACCTTTCAAGTTTGTTTTTTTAACTTCAGCTGATTTGTGAGGCGATAATTTTCTTTTTTATTAGGTTAAAGGTTTTAATGGCGAAGTGATAATGATGTTCATCGGTAAATGGCGGGAATGGGGGTTTCTACTTTGTTTTCTGATGTCATTTTGGTAAAAATCGGCATAGATGCTTCAAGTTTGGCCTCATAATGTACCCATGCACTTGACCGTTCGACCAAAGTTTTGATTAAGGCATAATCTTGAGGTAAACGTGCAGTAATGACCAATAACCATAGGGGTGTAGCTTCGTAACTTTTTTGTTTAACGCCTTCTGAAGGACGCACAGATATCGTCTCCTCCTTTGGGGCACACATGCATACGAAGGAGGTGCCTTTTGCGGTACGAAAACCAGTACGTCATCAAGAGCTATCACTCCTGCGGCCGTGACTTCGCACCGACAGTCGAGCTGCGCAAATGACTGATGCGACGTGGGTTTAGTGTTATTGTTCCTTTTTGCCCGTTTCTTCCTACACCCACAATCATGACTAAGTTACACAGAACCTTTAACGGTTATATGCTGGAGCTTCACGTGCACATTTAAACTCGGGACTTCTGGTCTTGCGCGCGTGCTAAAGTCAAAGTTTTGAAATCTCATTTTCGTATTTTAGAGCACCCAGTCAGCGGAATCGGAGGGATCGTATCGTCGGTTTCAACTTGTGTGAATATGTTCAAAAGCTCCTTCTTCACAGTCATCTCTTTGTCGGTCATTATTGGTAAGTAGTAAAATAAAATGTTGTAATTTTCATTGATACGTGAAAATTATTATATCTTTCACCAAAAAAGTTGATTTTACGCATTATAGTTTTTCGAACATTTGCGCTTTGAGGCCAGGTGACACTTTAAAAACCAGTTTCAACGTTGGTTCATATGTGTGAAAACTTATCTTATTATTTCTTTCCTGAATCAAAGAAGACTTTTAATGGCTATCAATCACGAACCAAACCGATTTCAGCGATACATGCCATTACGGTCGAAGACGTCTACAAGCGTCTTCTCGAACGCGAGCGTGGCGCCCAGGATACCTTTGCGGCACAGTTTATCCGTCCGGTCGGATCGGTAGGCGGCGAATTGATTTGGCCTCGCAGTTACTCGAAACCATCATACCTCGTCTTCGACGAAAACGGCGCCGCTTTCAACGTTCGTCCCAGCCGGCCTTCTCTTCGCGAAATCCTTAGCAAGACTCCCGTTGGTTCCGCCAATTACAATGACAACGATCTCTATGATAGCACATAAAAAGTAAAGCTGATGATTTGTTGTAATAGTTTTTTTACTTTTTTCAATGGGGGACAAACAGTTTATAGGGGGTGTACTCTGTACCTGATGATACTTTGTGTTCGCGAAAAAAAATTATGTCTGGGTTAAAAATCTTTGAAACAACGGTTATTGTAATGAGGGATAATTGCTTCCTGTTTATGCTTTAATATTTTAACTTTGACTATCCTTCTTAACGAATGTTTTCAACGCTCCGTAACTGTTAGTTTTTGCTATTTTATCTTTCGTCGACGAGATGATTGAAGCACGTGCATTCGTCAATTGTTTTTAATAAATGCAAATGTCAAGTGATTGAAATAAAGATATACCCAGTTTTTACTCGAACGACGAAAACGATGACTTTGGGAATTGGGAATGAAAAAGGAAGGTAAACGTGCATTTGGGAGCGCTACGGTATTCCGGAAATTGACCAATCAGTTTAATGTGAGCAAATGAAGCAAACAACACCTATTACGTCGAGCGGCAACATCAATATTCAACCGATCAACGACTAAAGTTGAATCAAAGTTGAAAGACGACACATTATCGGTTACGAGGGGCCTTGACACGAGTTTTTCTTGGCTACCCAAAAACGATGTTTGCACGTTCTGCCTCATAAATGTGGTTTAACTGGTTTGTTATGTTAGCTATTTCTGCGCAAACCTGAATCAAGGATCGAGACTTCACAGTTTTGTTACCCAGGGGGACTTTATCTTTGCTTTTTATTGCGTCTTTTAGCTTTCGTATTTCGTGCAATTGGAATCCACTTTCTAGCTATTACAACAAGCGTTCGTAGTATTATAGGAACGCTTGTTTTGAAATCTACGATAGCCATTCAAAGTCCGAGCTTAAAAGGACTTGTCCATCGTAGGGTGCAATTCCCTTTTTATCCGTCGACATGAGGCAGAAAATCGTAACAGACGATGGCCAAACCAACCAAACTGCTCATGTGGCACTCATTTTTTTCTTCAAACTGGACATGTCTTGAAAGGCAATTGAACGTACTACACCTTCGCGCTTAACAAATCCACATTTATGTTCGCTTTTGGAACCCCCAGCGTCCCTCGTTTTTGGGAGATGCCTACACCGCACGACGTCGAACAATTTCACCTTGTCGTCGTATGGCGGACGGAAGCGGTCAAAAGTGGACAGCCGGAAATCGCTTTCCGTTGGAGCAGTTTTCGTCCACCTCGTTTAACGATGGCCGAAAAGTATTGTTGAAGCGGTCAGGATAAACGAAAACTCCCGAAAAGTCCAACACAACCATTTTGCTTCCTTACAAGGTAGGCGATTTCTCATGCCTTACCCCGATGAGGGTGTCATGTGCTTCCGGTTCGGGTATCGACCATCTTGTTTTAGAAATTTTTTTCTAAACTTTCTTTGTTTTTTACCTTTTCTAATTTCTAAGAAAGCTATAGTCGCGCTCAAATAACAATGCCAAACTCCAAAGGTTTACTGATTTCGTTTTTTTACGGATGAATAAACGGCGTGGGCTAACGTCGAATTCGTTTTCCCCGTCTTTATACTGCTCATGCCCGAGCACGGTATCCATCCAGGAGTATTATTTCGCAACTTGTTTGTCCCTACTATTTATACTACTTTTCTTTTTTGCAACCATTATTTATGCACCTGGCCTCAAGGATAGTTTAAAAAAACTTACCCCGAGTACGTACTTTTTAGGCATGTTTTTGTTGTTCGGAGCCCTGCACTAAAATTTGTATTGAATGATTCTTCGGCAAAGTACTGTATGTTTCGAACGGTGTCAACCACTGCTAGCCACGTCGTTGCACTTTGCACTACAACGTGGATTTTTATTGGATTAGTTGTTCTCGTGCCAGGCACAGTTGCTCAATGGTTATCTTATGAAGGTTTGATGGCGATCATATCGTTTGAAAAAACTACAGTAATAAAAAATAATTGTTCTTACAGCTGTAAGTGAGCGGCTGTCTGATCGATGTGGGTATGGCGAGTTTGATTGTGCACTCGGTGATGAATGCATACCTTTGAGCAAGTTTCGGGATGGACATACGGATTGTCTTGACGGTAGTGATGAATGTGAGCATTGAAGTGTAAAGTTCTGGATGAAAAATCAATAATTATACGTTTAGATTGTTTTCCTGGTCAAATCAAGTGCGGGTTGCATTGTGTAGAACTTGCGCACTTTGGGGAATGCATTTTGAATCCCCACTGCGATAACTCGACGACACTGCCGTCATACTGTAACTTGATAAGTAAGAACGGAAACCGTTAGTCTTTGGAAAGTTTAAAGTTCGGTTTTAGAGACCAAACTCTGTCAATTTGACGATGCGTTACCATGCAAAGGTTATGGGGAATGTGTTCTGCGCAAATGGCTTAATGACGGCCATAAGGACTGCTTCGATGGCAGTGATGAAGGTATGAAAAACGTAATGTGCCCTTTCTAACGTTGTTTTTCCAGACCCCGGGTACACCAAGCTTCTCACATCGTGTCTTTACCCCGAAAACGGCCCCCATTCTGACGGCTTCATTGAAGTCCCAGCACCGGAAACCAATCAACTGCCGCTCACTCGCAATCCATTTTACCCTCCAGCTTCTCCTGCCCCGACTCCCTTCAATCCATATCAGATTCCCCTCGGACCTGGTCCAAATCTGCCTAATATACTTGGTATTCCGACACTAGTGCCCCCATGGCAAACGCCAAACCTTATTAACGACATTTTCGGGTCAAAGAAACCGCCAACTCTTCCGCCTTTTGAAATCTTTCCAACATTGCCACCGATCATATATCCAATTACCATACCCAGCGGTGAATTACTGCCTATCAAATCTGAACCTCCGTCTGTAAGTGTTTCTACGCAAAGCATCGGAAATGCAAACACTCTGCAAAGCTCTGCAACACCTATTCTTCCGAGCATTTATCCCGGGCTGTCCGGACCTATCTTTGGGAAAATTGGTGTTGAGAAAGGCAAGGGCGGTGTTTTTCAACCGGAGGAAGTCACTCCGATCACGCCGATCAATGAACCACACCGTCCAGCATCCCCATTCATAGACAATAGTAGCGGAAAACCGGCAGTTCAAGAAACTGGTGGCGGTACTGACGATTCGTAAGCGATTAATCATTAGCTTATAAATAGAACACTCAAATCATGATAAACTTTTCTTTTTTTCAGTACTTGGGTGCAAGTTGACAATAATGCGAACGGAGAGGGACCTTTTTCTGAAATTGCAACACGGGATCCGGAGAAGGTTACATGGAGTCCGTATCGGGTTGTCAACACGCATTGGTCAGGCGGGGGTGAAGTTCATCCTGCACCGATTCCACCGACAGTGAGGCCGATTGATCATAATGTTGAACAGGGCAAAACAGCCGGAAGTGGTGGTGGTGGTTATGAAGGTAATAATGGAGACTGGATAGTTGTGCAACAACAAACACCGGTGCCGGTATTGACACCGATTACACCTGTTACACCGATAAATCCACTGTTTACAACATCTGGAGAAGATTCTTTCTTTGAAATCACCCCTGAATCTTCTCAAAAACCTGAAACCTCCACAGTACACCCATCAACCAGTCTGGCAACTTCAAGCAGTGAAGTTTTTCTTCCGCATGTGATCCCCATCGCTACTCCATCAAGTTTTCCATTGACAATCAAAACAACTACTCAATTAACATCAACATACAGTAAAACGACATCAGACTTTCTAATAACCACGTCGACACAGCTGCCTGAAGTTGAACCAACAGAAGAAACATCATTGGAGTCAAGCCACATGACAGAACTATCAGTATCCGATCCAAACTTATTTCCTTACGGCATTGATGAAAGGCTAACAACTTCAGCCCCCGACCCTCTACTAAACTGCACAGAAAAGTTCAAACAAATGGCATCTGAGCTTGCTCCAACTCCAATGTGTGATTGTCCGTCTGGTCAAATGCGTAACTTGAAAGGTAAATGTGTAAAAGCCGAAATTTCTACATTCAGAGCGCGACTAATGCGTCTTTGTGGAACCAACGTGAAAAACGTCAACAATGAAGCTCAAATTTTGGCTTGGAAGGTATGTAAACAGACGACTATTACGAAAATAATAAAAAATTTTGGTTGTTTTTGCAGCTGGCGTCAACTTTTAATTATCCGATTTGCGTTAGAAAAGCTGGTGACCTCGTAATTTTGAATACTGTCTGCGATGGCTGCGAGTTTACGGATTTGATCGACGCTTATGCTATGAACAATGATTTGGCTGAAATTGACATCAAACTGAGCGGTTCGTTATTACTTTTCAAAACTTTTTCAAAGAAAATAGTTTCAGAACTCAAAGACTCCGGATGCTATGAATTTTCGATTAACGACTGTGACGAAAAAGCCGAGTGCGTGCCGCAGGGGCTTCGTTATAAGTGCATGTGTCTTCCGGGTACCACAGATACTGTAGATGGATCTGGTCGACATTGTGATGGAACTGTCATTGCAAATCAGTCAGTGGTGTTTGAACTTATCATCTGTTGATCTCTTAACTGCGTTTTAGGTGTACCAAATTTCTCGGAGTCTGCGTGCTCTTTTGGATTTTGTTGCTGTTATTCTTTCTGACAATGTGTCTTGTAGTGTCATATTTTGCTTACAAATACTGCAAACGCCACGACATTAACATATTTCGAAAGACCAAAGTTAAAGTGGGTTGTTCTCACATCCGGTCCGACAGGTCATCAATTAACAGTTCTTGTTTCAGAAGAAGGGTAATGAAACCACGTCTACATCCGTGCAGAAAGGAAACGTTGAACTCGGCGTTCCGGTCAATGACGTTAATCAAACTCAACATGAGAATCGCGGTTCGACTAGTGTCGCCTTCCCTACTCCAACTTCCGCTATAACCGCACCAAGGTCAACGCCTGTCAACAAGTTTCTACCAGCTGATGAGTACTGTATCATTGAAAATGATGAGAACGAAGACGAAGATGATGTCAAAGCTGAAGTTGCTTCTGTGGCGCCCTCGCACGAATCATTTGTGGTCATTGACAAAGTAAATATGATTTGATTCTAAATTTAGAAAATTACAACACAGTCGCGTGCCTTTCAGACCCCTACTGCAGTGTCGAGAAAGTCAACGCCCGATGCACCCCCGGTTCGCAAAGCAACTTCCGATTCGAGAAGTTCAACGCCTACTATTTGGGAGTCGTACAAGATACTCGGAAACCAGTATACCCGATTTAACTCAGCAAAACGTAAGCACATGTCATTCATTTACAAAACATGCATGAGACACATTTATCTTTGCAGGACGGAGGAGTAGCAGTCACTCACTCGAGATGTTGATGCACAAAAAGCGCGAAGATGAAGTGAAGAAGCAGCGGACGACGATGTTGAATGTCCCTAATGTTGGCATTGTAGACAGTCATGCGGCGGCGCTACCGCCTTTGCCTACAGTATCTTTTACTACAACAAATACCATCACTCCTCCGGATGGCAAGAAACCACTTGAACGCCGAGGTTCACGGACTTCAAATGCAAGCACCAAATCTAAAGTTTCTGATCAAGCTGCAAAGTTGGCAGAAATGCTCGGAGTAACGGGGTCAATCCCGGAACAGCAGGTTCAGGCAATTGCCGAAGCAACAGCCACTGAAATCATTAAAGCTATTGAGCCCGAACTTGAAACTAGCCGCAGCTCTGAGGGTTTTGTGCCGTCAACACCAGATATTATCAAAGCGGCTGAAATTGCAGTAACAGATGCGTTGAAGAATGTTATTGGGCCCCATTACGAGCACAACCCGTCATCGACTACATCAGCTGGGGCAGTCGAAGTGCAAGCTGGACCCGAACGGCTGCAAACTTCTACAATAGCTACACCGAGAACTCCGAGAGATGGTGAAGCCGCTGTTTCGATTAAACCTGAACCCTCAAGCCAGCCAATACCCGAATCACCCGTTGCCAAAGAACCTCGACCCCCAAGTGGAACATCACAAAAAAGTCGCACAATTTTGCCAACCCCTACCATCGAGGATAATAAGGAAATTGCTGCAAACCTTGATAAAGTGGCCGTGGCACTCAGTCAACTGCCACCTTTGCCTCCACTGTCCTCCAAAGATGACAAAACTGCTCCGAGTACACATCCGTCTTCGGCGAAGAGCGTCGGTAAGACAAAGCAGCCCAAAACAAGTCGTTCTTTAAGTGGAGAACATGAACGTGGCATAGCTGCTGATATGTCTAAGAACGGACGTCAAGCAGCCAGTGCAAAAGCAAAAACACCTGTGTCAGAACGGCAAAAATCAAAGACACCGAGAACGGAACCACTTCCCCGCCTAACTACAACCACGAGAAAGACATCACATCAAGATGAAGCGTTGACAAAACGACGAAAGATAAGTGGAGCACCTGCTGAGAAGAAAGCCGCTCCGGATAAACCGATTCCTGGGACAAAACAGCGCACCGGAAGTGTACCAAGATTGCCGCCAATTCCAAGACAAACAAGCACATCATCTGTAAAGGCTAAAAAGACTTCGACTTCTAATCCTCCAACTAGCCGACCACCGATGCCGATTAAAACTTTGCCGAAAATAGGATCGACGCCGACAACACCGAGAAGGGTGACGAAAAAACAGCCGCCGACAAAGCTACCACCGCTTGAGACCAAAGCGACTTCTGTTTCGGCATCAGCGCCAAATACGACTAGAGAGGGCACAAAGATCACGCCACCGAGTAAGACGACAGGTGAAAGGTCAACTTCGAGATTGCCGGTGCTCGTGGACCCCGAGAAAGCCGCTAAGTCGAGTGTGTTTTGCCGTTGCGATGAGCCTGATTTTATGCTAGCTGACTTGGATCTGGATTTGCCTGGGCCGTATATGATACCGGCGAAGAGTATTGAGGATTTGCGTGAAGCTGGATTCACGTCGAGACTGCCTAGGTTAAAGCCAACTTCGTCTAGTCAGTCAGCTCCGAATACGGAGCGACTATACACGCGGAATGAGTTGTACCGACGACAAATATCGACAAAATCTGAAGATGGTTCTAAACTGTCCATGAATTTACCGCCAATTGACGTCGATCTCGATAATCTTGACAGTACGCCTACCGTTGAACCCGAAATCGATCTCGACACTAATAATCTCGACACACAACCATCAAAGCCAGCCAAGTCAACTATAGCTCGTAAAATCGCCTCCCGAAAAGCTGCAGGTTTCGACTATGCCGTGCCAAAACTCGAAACGCCCAAACCAGTTTATGAATACACGCGACCGAATGCTCACCGTGGTAGCGGTGACCACGTACATGATGGCTGCATTCGTAATCAGCCTCCTTGGGATGCAAGCCCATTGCGTGACGGTGATTTAGACACCATACCCCTCGATTGGAACATTTCCCGCAGCAACTCATCTATGAGTTTTAGCGATCGACGTAGTCAAAGTTTTGGGGACATTCACAAGCTGACGGCAGTTGGCTTCTTAAGTGCCCGCCCTGATTTCGCAAGGCAGTTAACCCAGTCGGGGTCACTTACGAATCTATTTCACTTTAAAGCTAAAATTCGGGGCGTTGACGCTGACTGGGCGGGCGACCTCAAGCAATCCCTTAAGAAAAATAATAGTTGGCTCGACTATGACTAGAATAATCTTATCCTTTTCTATTGGCCTTACAGACTTTAGCCATGCCACACAACTCTTGTCTTTCTGATCCCAATGATTTCGATTGTAAACTTATATACTTTCACACCACAAAAATGCAATACGAAGTTGTCAATCTCTTTTTCTGCCATTTGCCCCAATGTTCTACTTTCGGTGATTTATGTTATGTGTCCCATATGTCACTCTTGCAGCCAAAAATGACCTTTACCCCAGTTTGACTTTCACATTTATACAAATCGGTTGTCGCAATTAAACAGCCATGTTTACGTTTTGAAATAATAATAAATTTATGCTTGATAAACTTTCGAAATATCATAAAATGTCTCTATTATCGTATGATTCACAGTCTCAGACTCGAAAATATTAAAATTAAGGTCAACAACACGTCAAGCAAAACATAAAACCGTGTGAATCACAATAAACTGACCCTAGACAAAAAAATGATTTGGTTTTCGAGCATTTTCCGCGTTAATTTGACGTAACTTTGCGGAAATGAATTCATTTCACGACTGTTACAAACAACGTGGCATGCCCTATGTAAACTACGTGACATAAAAAATTCTGTTCTGCAGATTAGCCGCACTTACAGGATTCTGATATAAAATTCTTTAAACTATGTTTTAACATTATATGTAATCACCATAAACCGCTTATGACATTTCGGACAAAATGTAACGTCAGCATTATCTGAATGTATACAAAGAATTGTTGTTGCTGTCCTAATCAGTTTTTTACGTCCTTTACACAGCGAAAAGAGTAACTTCTTCCTTACGAAGGAGACGTCTCATAAGAGCGTTGTTAAAATTAGCCGAAATTTTGTTACATGTACGAGGGCTTATGTTTACTTATACTGTTTGGCGTGCGAACTTCGAAAGGGCGAATAGTTCCTTTTCCACGATTTGTTTTTTGTAAACCATTTTATGAACAAATAACTTGCATTAATCCGTTAAATGAGAGTTTGTTATGACCAAATAACCATTTTCCCAGGTACTTTTGAAAGTTTAGTGATTAAATGGAAAATACTTTGTTCGACCTAAAAAATGAGATCACTTAGTTTAAAATCGTGCATATGAATCACAGTGTTTTTTATGATCCACAAATAATACTTAAAAATAACTCTATGATTCACAGTTTAACTTAACTTTCGTGTGTTTACAGTTTCTAGCCTCGTCTCAATATTATTGAACACGTTTATGCCCTAAATATATCTCCACAAAATTAGCGTTAACAAGGCCACCCGATGAGACCTAACGACTTTTAAATGATAAAATATTTGCTTTTCCCATTGCTGATGCCTTCCAATTCGCTTTGAGTAAAAGTTTTACCATTTTGTTGTGAGTAAGCACTTTTATGGTGTTTTTAAATGTCCAATTTATGCCCGAACCCAAGTTTGTTTTCGCCAAGCCGCTACAACAGTTTGATTGTGTTGAACTTCATTACCGTCTGAATCATAACGTAATCTTTTGAGTTTGCATATTTAATAAGCTTGTTTTGAACTCTCAAGGAAGCAAAACCAAAAAGAAGAGAGTAGCAATCTGCTTGTCAGTTATTTTGACATGCGTGTCTAGTTTGTTACTATTTAAATGTAAATATGCCTATCAAATTTGAAATGTAATCTATTTATATTTTTCATAAGCTTCATAGACCATCAAACAAACCTATTCATTCTCATGGACAAAGTTTAGTGTCACAGCCGGTTAGGATTGGTTGTGCACAACCTTTATGAACAGCTTAGCGGGGATATTTGTTAAGTTTATGGATAATGTAAAACATTGAAGAATCATGGGGGTTTTTAACATTACTTGTTATATGCTTGTGTAAAACGCAAAAACCAAATCTTAAAAAGGCCAAAGGCTCGCTTGCAAGGACAATGCCATGTTTCTATTTGGGTGCGTTCTGCTTTGTCGTAATTAATCCTTCTTAACCTTCTTAGTACTTTAGCCGTGTTTTGGTTCATTTGAGCTGTAAATGGTTGGTTTTCAAAAGTAGTAAATTGGCAAAACGCTGGCTGGTATGAAAGGGTTGTTAGATAAGATAAGATAGCACGCCCCAGTTACCACAACCGCATGTCAACAATTTTTGTAACTTGCCTAATTACTCTCCATGTAGAGCTTTGTTAACACATATGCACCAGTCTTGTTTGTAGAGATTCTTTCTGAAAGCTAAACACGTTGTTCCCGAGGGTTTTTATGCGCGTCATACAACAAAAATGGTTTACTTCGCCAATCTCTCTTTCTTGTTTGTTGTCCATGTGAAGCTAGCTACTAAAACCAAGTTTACTCTTCCGGCATCACAAAAATAAAATGACGTCCTGTAGTGCAAGCAGACAAATTGTGTCTGATGTGGGATTCCTTTACATTGTAACTTTCCGGAAATACAAATTAAAAAGATTAATCTGTACAGATAGTCTCAACCTTTGCGATAGGGCAGTTTTCAATGAAATGTTTTTTAAAACTGGACAATTTGATGCTTTTCGATGTCTGGTTTCAGTCCATGAAACAAATTGTTTTCAGATATTTTAAAAATATTTTTGAGCTTTTGCGTATTTATAAAATTGCATTGCTTCATCTTGTTTTCGCGAGTAGATATGGGTGATAGATAGAAGTTCTGAAATATACGCTTTTGTTCTTACATTGTTGGATTGAGGATTGAGTGTGTCGCATGAACATTTTGTGTTGAGGACAAGTGTCTGAGCCACCTGTTTTATCATAACATTACATCTAGCTAGTATACTAGAAGTTAGACACGTTTGTTAAGTATTCCGCCATGTGTGAAACGTGTAATCACCATCTTTCATTTCTTTGGATTTTTATGTGCAATCAACGCTTCATCATATTGCAAAAAATTAATAATGTCTCGCTTGTTAGTCCTTTTTTGATAAACCCCTTATCATGACCATTTCCTAACAAATATATTAGTCCAAAGTGTCCTCGTTTAAAAGAAAGTCATAAAGCATTTCCCTCGGTGGTGGCGGACGTTGTTTTTCACGTATTTCTGGAAGGATTAGCATGCTAAACAAAAAACAGCAGTTCCGTTTTTTCAAATAATTGTTTTTGCTTGCTTTGATCGGTTTAAATCGTTCGTTCGGTTTAGCCACCTTCTTTTTTCAAATGGCATCCGAGTTGTCATTTGTCAATTTTGAATTTTGTAAGAATGTTCCTCTCAATGAATGGCATTTAGAGACAAACCAATGCCACATTTATCTTGTATTAGACGCTTTGTATCCTTCACGCGTAAAAGTGTCGAATAAGAAATCGTGTTTCGCATTTTGTTTCCTAGAAAAGCGTGGTTTCAAGCCATTATTAAATGCCGAATTTACCAATTTGTCAGAACTGTGTCCCTTTAATGGGTGCAACGCACATTTGATTTGAATTTGCTCTGTTTGGGTTGAAATAAAGGACCTATTATCCTGTCTGAAAGCTTTTTGCGTATTGAATGAAATGTATTTTCACACATTAATGTAAGTAAATGTGAAAATTGGCTTTGATTTTGTATCTTACTCAAAATAGGTTTGGAACATTCCTTTAGAGGGCAATCTCAATAGCTAAGGTTGTAAATTTGCACTTACCATTAGAGGTTGCAAGAAGCCGGTCGCGAGGAGGCTTCATCCTATCGTGGTTTCCTTTTTAAGCTTTTTGTGGATGTACTTACTCTCCGCCCTATGATTTTAGACCAAGTCAGGAAGGACACGAAGAGGGTAAAAGGCGGGATATTGTGAGACACTGCCATTTGCCAGTTTCTTACAAACATAACCTGGCTGGTCCAGACTGCACAATATTCAATAATGAAAGCCGAGAAGAATAAGTATTTGGTCAACGCCATCGTAAATACTACAACACCTGCCGCGATGACGTATTACCCGATCTTCGAGGCGAGTATGATCGTTTCTACGGTTGCCGTTATTGCTCTTGTCGTCAATTTATATGTATTAAATGTGAGTATCAGGCCGTTTTATCGGTATTAAACAACCACTTTTAGTGTTCTCGGTATCTTCGAAGGCCGATCGGCGTTAATCTACGACTTTGTGTCAGTTTAACCGCGTCAGATGCCGCCTGTGCCTTATTTTACATTCTCAGTAACTTGGTCAATATAATTTTGCCAACCCTTTTACAAGAAAAATCAGTCATCTCTAATTGCTTTACACTTTTAATTGAGGTTAGTCAGCGTCATTAAACCTAACCTAATATATCATTCCGAGTTTGCGTCCCCTCCAGGTCCTCAAGATTGCCACATTCTTCGCGTCAGTCTTTAATTTACTCGCGTTGGCGTTGAATCACTACATCGGGATTGTCTACCCCCTGCGTCGCCATGCGATTACATCAAGTACAGTACGAACAGCCATTGCCCTTGCCTACATTGTGCCTATCACAGCATTTCTTGCATTGTTTTCAATTGTTCCGGGAGGCTTCAGAGCTGAAAAGGCATTTGCCTTCTTTTCTAAAAATGGATGTGAAGGAGGACAGATTTTCCGTGAGTTTTTCTATATCAATGTAGCCTTAATTTTTATCTTGTCTAGCTGTTTTTTACTTTGCTTTATTTAAATTTGCGCTTATTGAAGCAGCGAATACTACTTCCAAAATCTTTGCTAAAAAAGCAGTACAATTATATATATTAAAATAAAAACTGACGTGACCTCATATGTCAGACACATGTGAGCAATGCTATTATTTTGAACAAAAATATTTTACTTTTTTTAAATTAAAAAATCCGAAAAACGCAAAATATAGGGTACAACATTTTATGAAATATGTTTTTGCTTAACATAAATGTCAATCAAGTCTGTCATATTTTAAGTACATGATTATGATTGACAGCAAATCAAACACTTTTCAGAACTTTTGAGCGTCCGCGTCACTATTGTTGCTCCCTTCATTGTTTTTGTGTTGATCATCTCGTTTCTGTATTTACATATTTTACTTCACATGCAGAATGTATCCAAAGATCCAGTTTTAACCAGTACCCACAGTGTTCAAAACAAGCGTGCTTCGAGTCGTCGACTTTTGGTCACTATCATGTTGCTCGCGGGATCGGCCGTTATTGGATGGTTGCCAACGCTCATGCAATATGTTTTGTTTTGCAAAGGATGCCTTATTCGCCTACAGCCTATCAATGCGTTTTATGTATCAGTGATTTCACAACTTGTCAATGTTTTAAAACTTTTGGCTGATGGGTTTATTTATGCCAGTCGATTAGTTGAGATTCGATATGCCATGTGGTACTTTCATAAGGGGATTATTACTAAAATCCCAGGTGCGTTGTTATCAATCTTACAAAACTTAAGTATATAAACAATTTCAGGTTACTCGTCAAAAGAATACGACGAAATTCCAAATGAATTCAACCGCTATCTTAGCGAAACAACCGACAACAGATCCATTCGAGCACGGATGGAAAGTGCCAAACGCGCCCGTATGGTACTTACTGGTCGAATGCCAGACAAAAACAACAAGCTAACCAGGTCCATGCCGAGTGGAGCCGCAAAGAGAGGTCAAGCCGCACATAAGCCCCTTACTGCTACGACATCGTGCGGACCAGTTGCCCTAGGCAGTAATGACCGCACTCCGCCGGAGGTCGTTGAGTCCAAAATCAACGAATCCCCATAGCATTTTTTGAATGTAATAACAAAATGATTGCTTCCAAAGCACCGTGTGACTTGTTTCTCAGATCTCGTCCAGCTCCAACTTGTCTTATGCTTATTGCATTTTGTTTTCCTGCTTATTTTGCTATGCCTGTATACATTTAGCCGTCAAATACTTGTAAACATGCAAGACTTTTTCAATAATAAACAAAGTCATGGTTGACATTTGAAGTTTTCTGTTTCATAAAATACATTCTATAAGTTACTTTTAAAAAGACATTTTGGAAAAATAGTAAACAAAGCCAATACATTCGCGCGGAAAATTGGTCGTTTGTCGTTTACTATAGCTATTTTGCAATTTTCAAAGATTATGTATTAGAAAAGGGCATGTGATGCTTGATTGAATGATTCATAAAGCACATGAAGGTAACATTGTTTGTGGCGAGTGATGTTCCTGTGAATACACATCATTCATAATGGCACAATAGCCTTATTAGTCGGTAACACCCTGACTTATGACACCTCGAACCACTTTACAATTTTGCGTTTCATCGCCAGACCTCTATTCCCGCGTTCCATGTTTCAAGTGTTTTTGACACCTTCACTATGACAAACTCGTCCATAGAACACTAATGCCGCCATGACTCTCTCCCAACATTACACTCAAGTGCAACTTTTTTCATTTTATAAAAGTTATACCGCCAACATTATTAACATTTGTCAAAAAACTCTACACAAAAACAGAATAAAGGCATACTGTCACATTAAATCGGAAATACTGTAAATGCTGAATAAACAGGGTAAAAATAAGTCGTGGACATATATAAAACCAAACTTGACTGATTTGCGTGTGCTACAAATTTTACCATTGTTGTTTTTATATCGACAACAAAAAATACAATACTTGATGAATAGATGTAAAACCGTTCGAAGCATAAGTGGAAATCGTAACATACAATCGAGAATATATTTGACAGAAAATGCAGACTAGCCAATGTACAAACAGACAGCGGTACGGTCATGTGTGGCTAGAAAAGAGAAGAAAGAAAAGTGGCAAATTTATGTGGGAAGTGTTTTTAGCAAGAGACAATCCTGTAAATTGTAAGATACAGTGTAGAAATCGTAGTGATATGGTTTAAATACTGATCTGGTTTGAAGGTACTGCCTTATACCATAAAATGTGCACGAAATGGGGATGGCAGAAACCCCGTCAACGTCGCACGAGAATCTTTTTTGCGACACTGACAAGAAGCAACTTGGGTTAGCAAGTTTTTGAAGAATGCCGGAGTAGAAATTCCATAAAGTAAAAGTTTAAAAAAAGGTTTCGAATCGATAGAAAAAATGACTAAAGGAGTAATCGGTCGTCTTTAATGCCAAGCACGCCAGCCACCGGCTTTGAGCAATGTTAAATCCACAACAGGAAACGTGACTGAAGGGAAGACTTGACGCAAAAGATTTGCGCTGAGGTTATCGGGAATGATGACAAGAAAAAAGTTTATGTATTATAGAGTTACAGAGTATACAAAACACATAGCATACAGTAAAAATACAAACAAGACCGAGAAAAGGGGGGAAGTTATTCGTCGCACACAATGTTAGTCAGCGAAAAATATACCATAATGACTATATCGTGCTTTCGTCGGGTGATTATTTCAAATTTAATATATTTATTCACTATGCAGAAGTTGTGAGTTTCGTTGGAATTGCTGATGATGGTGGTTGGCAAGGTCGACTAACAGCGACGAGTTGGTCAGGAGGTCGATCCCGGCGGAGACTGATGAGCTGGATGATGCTCCCGGGCTGCAAGCAGATTGCTGACCATCAGGCGACATCTGGGGGCCCCAGGAATTCTTGTTTACCGTACCTGGGTTGTTGTTGTTGGTGCCATTGGGAGTCGTACCGGGCTTGGCCTTCATGATGTTTTTGTACTCGTTGATGCGGACCTTCTTACCGTCGACCATGCAAGTCCGTTTTGGGCGTGGTCTAAAATATTTTTGTTTTAACTATGTTAAAAACAAAGTAAAGTATAAAAAGTTGTACCGTACCTATAACGGTAGTCAGGGTGTTTCTCCATGTGCAGCTTCGAGAGTCTCGACTGTTCTTCGTAGTAGGGCTGTTTGTCGGTGAAGCTCATTTCTTTCCATTTTGAACCTGGAATTGTATTATTTACAAAAATGAAATAACAAAAAGCTTTTTGCGCAGAAAGGAAAAAAAACATACCAAGAATTTTGGAAATGTTGGAGTTGTGCATGTCGGGGCATGCCTTGAGGATCTTTCGCCGTTCATCGCGGGCCCAGACCATAAACGCGTTCATTGGGCGCTTGATGTGGTTGGGCGACTTGGGCGCTGAGATCCTGGCGGGTTGCGCGACGGCCGCTGGCGTCTCACTCATGGGATGGTGCGGGGTTGAGTTGCCCGAGGAGTTGGGAGAGTTCTGCGATGTTGCGGACGCTTCATCGATACCTACAATATTGATTTGTCGTAAAGCACTCAAACAAAAAAGCAAGCTAAGAAAAACATACTTTCACCAGCATTGTTGATCGGCGAATTGGACATGTTTTGGGCCAACATGGCGGCAACAACGAGAGCGTTCTTACTGTTGGTCATGTCATTGAGACTGAAATATCAATATTGCAAAACTGTTTCAAAATTTTGAAAGAAAAACATACTTCTCAGTCTTAATCTTACTGCTCAAGTTCAACGGTGACTCCGGCATCATGGAATTCCGCGAAACATCGACTTGGGGACTTCCGGAAACCATGCCCTTCTGGGTCTGTGCAGTGAGTTGGGCAAGATTATGGGCGAAGAAAGACGGATTTGCAAGTGGATTTAATGCTGAATTTGCCAGGAAGTCGTAGCCAGCTGAAAGAATTCAAGATTAAGCATAATGCCAGACAAATACTAATTATTGTGAAACTTACGAGGCGAAAAGGAGAAGTTGAAATTGTTGGCGGTCGGGCTGGTGGTCTGCGCATTGGACTGGGCCAGCATGTTGGCCATGGCCAGGAACCGCGTCTGGTTTTGCTGCATCAGCATTTGCTGTCGGAACAGAAGTTCGTCAAGAGCTGGATTCATTTTCTGAAAAAAAGCAACCGATTTGATGATTTGAGTCTGCGGCAAATGAAGAAACACGCAAAAACTGAATGATTTGCGGACGTCTTTCAACAATAGCCATTGAAAACGAAGAGGACAAATTCAGTTTGGCCTTTTAGAACAATTAGAAAAAAGAGGAAGTATCAATGGCATAGCAGCGCCGGTAACAAAGGGAGGCGCCATGGTGTGTTTTCCACTGGTTACCAGCACGGACACCGTATGAAAAAAATGAAAGAAAAAAACGAACCTGAATAGGTGATGATTGCTGGGAGGAACTGCTATTAGCACCAAAGAAGCCTGACTTTTCAACGTCGTCTTCAATGTCTTTTGTATCAACTGCCTCCTCGTTTACAACACGGTCTTTTATTGTATTCAGCTGAAAAAGAAGCAAAAATAAATTCAGTCCCGCCTGGCAGGCGTTACAAACTGAAATTGAAAAGAAACAAACCTGTTGAATGACGCTCGAAATCAAGGCAATTTTGCCTGAATGGCTGCTGGCTGAATTAATTACTTCACGAAGCGAGTGTCCGTCAATGAGTACGGTACAACTGTTATCGGTTTGGGCGAGAATATCGGGAAGGTCAGATGGAGCAGTTGAGCTCGACGTACTGAAACTAGACATCGTTGATGGTGAAAGTGAATCGAATTGAGGAAAGCCAACGACCATAGACGCGGCAAACTAATACAGAAGAAAGCTATCGAAAGGCAAGACAAGCTAACTGAGGCCGCACAAGGATACAATGGCGATCATAATAGGAGGGGAGGACGCATGAACGATGCCTTACGGAACGAAAGTGTGTGTGGGCGATGACCACCTAGCATATCCCCCAGAGGTCATTATGTACACTCTTACACAAACGTGAGATCAAACCTTCGGGCGAGACCCCCACTAATTGTGAAAAAGGCGAAGATGGTTCTTATCACCTCCCGTTTTGACAGAGTGGACAAGCACGATAACAAAAGCGTTAATTCGGCGCTGACCGCATGTACGTACTGGTACAGGTAAGGCAGCTTTTCGAGTGACCTTTAGGCAACACAAAGAAGGTTATTATACTGATGGTCAAGCACGCCATCCCCGTTATCTCGAATGAGCGCGAAGAAAGCCGGGCAATTGTCGATAAAGCCGAACGCAAATGCAGACGTTCATGCTGATAAAAAGCGCCAGTGAAGTGACCAATCTGACGCTTACCTGTGACTAACGGAAAGCAACTTTTACAATCCCACTGTTCGCTTGTATGCTTTTCTTTTGAATCCAAAAAGTTAAACAACCCCGTGGAACAGTGTCCTACAAAAATCTACTCATTTGTGTTCCTAGGGGCGGGGTGAAGTATGACATTTTGCGTAGAAAAAGCCGAAAACAAGAACCATTTTCCTACAAAAAGGCGCATGGTTCCTCAATTGAAAAACAAGACTACAGTAAAATACGTGAATGAACTTCCTTTTATCAGACAGAACAGAGGACATGATTCTTGGGTTAACAGTTAAAGGTAGTGGCACTTTTAAGGACAACAAGTGATCCCTTATTCTTCACGGTGTAGAGAGACAATTCTTTATCAGGACTATCACTACTGATCGTGAAGCTTTGCTTTGCGCGTTTTGTTTACACTGGAACGGGGGAGATATTTGTCAGAGAGATGCCTTATAGAGGTGGAGAACAAGGACGATATTCAAAAGTTCAGTCCTTCGCCCCCTTCTTCCTGTGATTGATGCTGGCTGGGACAGCTGTCGGGTTGGGCCATTATTTGATATGATAATGGACTGGTCAGTTGATAACAAACTGACCGTTCCACTTTGCAAAGACGGAAATGTTGATAAAACAAAGCCGATGAAACCGTAAGGCGCCCATTTTATACACACACGGGTTATGTCAAACAGCCGGCGTGTTCAAGTGCTTTGTCTCAGCATGGCATCATCCATCAAAACGTTTCGTGAGCATGCGCCGTTATGGGTCAACTGGCATACGGTGAAAAGAATGGTCGGCTTCACGCCACAGTAGGTTTACAGAAAAAAGACAAACAGAGATGGGACAGCCTTATGATAGCCCATGACATGAACATATTTAAATTGACTAACCTTGTGTGTTGTGAACCACTAGAAGCCGTACTTTTTTCGGATGCTGTAGGACCAGGAGGACTGGCGTCAGCGTTGTCTGGTGAATTGGGGCGGTTTCGCGTTAGTGAATTGGCGTCGTCGACGGGGTTGTACTACAACAGAACAAAGATAAAGACCGTCTTTGGTTAGATCGCTTAACAAGTGAGAGGTTTTCGCAAAAACACACGCAATCACTCGGTCAAAGGCCTTTTCTGTGATATCAAAATCATTGCCGCGTGTTTCTGTTAATTTTTTTCTCGAAAAACAAGTCTTGTCTCCAAGTGATGCTGGCCTGGACGACCTCTTCAAGTGATAATAACACTCCTTTCTTAAGAACGAAAAAAACAAGCCCGTAAAAAGTAATCCCGATTCAGAGTACATACCTCATCACAAAGACGCGCTTTCTTTGGAGTCGGTGAATCTCGGTGCTGTTCAAGCTCGATCATTTTAGAAGTCGACGACCTCAGGGCTTCTTCTTCAATGTGCGATGTTGAAGCTTCCGTTGTGACGACTGCGACGGGTGTTTCGAGAGAGGTTGTTTCCGCGTTAGCGGTTACGGTAGGAGGAACTTGCGTGTTGGAGGAAGACAAAGAAGCAGGACTCCGACTAGGTAGACGTATTGGAGTTGCCTTTCTGCGGCTGGACATACTGCAACAAAAATATGACTTTAAAAACGATAGGAACGCCACGAAAAACGATCGAAAGAGACGGGAAGAAAGGGAGAAGTCATGTAAAACAAAACATTTCAGACAATTGTTATTGAAATGTAAGCACAAACACCCAAGAAGCATGATGAACTGTACCCTCTGAACGGAAAATAAGACCAAGTGGGGGCCGCCGAGTGCGCTAGAAGTTTTATCTTGTGTTGTTGTGTACAGTTATGTCAATCTAGTGATAGGAAAACAATTGGTCCGAACACACCTTCATTGGAATGATTGCCCCTCGAACTCTCTCCAAAAAAGAGCGCAATAACCGTTTAAATTTCCAAAGATATTTGAGAACTAATAAAAACCTGGACATTGACATCATAACGAAATTAGTCATTCTTAAAAGATGCAGGACTAGGAGCACTTTTGTCGGAATAAGCTAGCTTGCGACAACGCCCGGGAAGACGGCAGTGTCGTTAATGAAGGCTTCAAACAGTCATGCACCTGGTACTTTGGAAGACGCCTAAAAGGCTTTTGCGCGACAGAGCTCCGGTTAGTTGTCCAAAAAGAAGAGACGAATGGCTTACATCCTGGATACACGCAATCGAACACATACGGTATCCTGTCTTGATGGCTTATGAATTATTTTCCCCCAACGTTCTGGGAGGCTCTAAGTGGTCGGTGCCATCATTCGCGCCTTCCAGGTGCTTAGACACCGGAAATGTGCGCTCGACAAAATAGGAAAAGCCATCCGAGATTCAGCATATTATTCGCAAAACGAAGCTTGGCAAGAATGCGTTCAATCGTAATAGTGTTGTTTTTGTGGATATTCGCGTGCTTAGAATCCATCGACCACGACCAAAAATGACAGAAGATTAGGCACAATGCATGAACCCTCCTATTACATAACTCTAATACAGTCTCGTCAAAGCAACAATATTATCTCACGCGAGGGGTTGCGGACTGACTCGTACCCCCATATTGAGGACACGAAATTAAATGTACTCAGGCAATTTCAAGGTGGAAATTGTAATGTCAAGGCTGACTTGCACATGCTTGTAAGAAAGTGCGCCAATGCCTTTTTTAATTTCAAATTTTCTGTTGCCTGAAGCATTAATACAAGTGTATTAGCAAGGGCATTCAAAATGTGGCATAAATCTCGAAGCAAACAAGGACACCTTATACACCAATTGTCGAGGAATGAAAGAAACGCTGGTCTTTTGTGCAGTCTTGAAATGTATGCAAATTGACTGACGCCTTTTGCCGAGAATTGCGCAACAGAAGTCACGGAGCTTGGTGCTGATGCGGCACATGCCATCTAAGGACACAAATAGTTGTCCCTGCTCGCACCTCTTTGCGAGAAGACAATTGGAGTCATTCCGGAAATCCATGGTTTGCGGGTACTACGAGAGCTACGAGAACATAGACACTCGGAATTGTCTCGGACCAAGTTCAACACAAATATGTTTGCTCTTGCAAAACATCTGAACAGAGCCATCCTAAGCCGGAACATCTTCCCCGAAAACGATCGCCTAGACCGATTGCGAAAGCGGCAGGAGAATAAAGCCCCATGCGTCAAAATGTGTTGATTTTGTGGAGAATGCGAAACAAAGGGCGTCAAAAGAACGAAGATAAAGAAACGGCTGTCGTCAAAAATCTAACATTGTCGAACATGATTTTCATGTATTGCTGCGATACGTCAATGAAACATAGCTTTAGCATGGTCCCACTTTGACCACGGTAGCATCACTCGTTGCTTGCATGGTCGATGGCACCAATGAGTGGTCGGCATCGACGGCTAATCAAGTATGCTTAAAATGGAAGCCGCTGAATAGCTGGAAGCGGGTGACATGAGATGCGCCAAAATGGCGATCATTCATGTTATGGACAAGGAAACTGCGCGCAACACAAAGCCAGACAGAGATACTCGATCACAAAGCTAAAAGTAATTGATAGGTGCTAATTGACAGAAGACACACCGGCAACAAGGCAGCCGTTCAAAAGAAGGGGGTGGAGATAAATACATTTTAATGAGTATACGAGAGATAGAACAAGGGGATGTTAGCGCCGACGGATTCGTGGGCAGTGGAGCTCTTGCCGTTTATTCTGAAATAGAACTCTATGCCGTTTGTCGTCCTCGGAAAAGCCGAGTTGCATCAATAAAGCGCGCATATGGGGAACAGACAAGTGAATACAGCGGTATTTGGCAAAACTCTTCTTTTTTAAGTAATAGACCATCAGAGCTGTGAGTGACATTGGCAACGACAATCAAGAGTGGGCCGATAATACAAAGCATTTGAAGTTCTTTTCTTTGGCTCTTTAATCTTGATAGCCTTAGCTTTTTCGACGTTCAGAATGCGAATCAAAGCAAAGAAAGAAAATATTAATTACCAGATATCGGATGTAGGTACAACCGGCTGGATGACGCAGAGAGAAACCGAGCGGAGATGGCACGAACAATGGCTTATTACGTTCATTAGATTGCGCGGCAACAAAAGGTCAAAGGGTGCGCGAATAAAGGGCGTTCAATGAAAAGCAACGGGCGCATCAAATTAGAGGCCACTCAAAGAGAGGATCTCGCCGACTCGGGCAACGCAACCTCGGAACTAGGCACATCTTAGCCATCATCTGACTTCCCGTGTCGACTGAATAGGTAGCGGTAAGATGGTGCCAATGCGCCAAAACCCAGCTGTGCGAACTTTAGTTAAAAGCTGTCTACTCGATCAAAAAGTACAGGGGCAACAGCTATAATTGAAAAGTAATTTCTGACGTTGGCAAGCTGCTATCGATATGAACTACCAGTTACAGAGTGCAGACAACGAAAAAACCGCATAATGGCCGAAACAAAAAAGGACTGCGCAGAGCTGTTGAAAAAATCTATCAAAACATCTATGAGCCGGCCTTCTAGCCATAAATGGGGCCATAAGTACTTTACTTTCAGCCCCGAATGTGCAGCTGATTTTTTCGTAATTAGTTTTTACAAACCACCTTTTGTTTAACCAAATTCTGCTTGTTCGATTACCATAGGCCAAAAGCGCACACAATAAGCTCGTTCTCAGATTTCATAAAAGGCACCCCAAAGGACATTTTGTGTGAATATGAACAACCTATTACACTTGAAAGTACGCTTTATTAAAAACCATGTCACTGTGTACAGTGATAAGTGGCGAGAAAAAGACAAAAACCATTAAATGACAGTTTATTCGAGGCGTTGGCGTCACTCTCAGCGATTCATGGCCAAGTCGGGAAAACTACTCAGTTGGCAAATTGGGCGAAGAAAGGCGTGCCGAATAAAAGCTGAGAACAACGGAGCGCCTTACTGTCACTTTTCATCAAAGTCGCGCTGCCGTAGACTTTCCTGGTGACGGCGCCGAATTCCATTACGAGCCTACGGCAATGTCAACGACAATGACATTCTTGGGGCATTTGTTGCGTCTTGAAGACACAAATGTTGAAAAAAGAAGCTCTGGAAGTTGTGGTGTCGAGACAACACACAAAGGCAAGAACGACTTTTGTAGTTGTCAGTTGAAGGATTTCGACGCGAATGCCGTTGAGCATCGAAGAACAGACGTCCCCAGGCAAAAATAAAAGGCTACTAGTCAGGAGTGTGCGGCGGCTTCTCAAAGCTTACGACAACCCATATACACAAAAGAATGGACTTCACAGTACGCGTAACTCGATCAATTTATATTAATTGGTTTCAAAAGCGCAGCCATGAAGCACAATCGACAACGATGCCAAAGCCCGTGCAATCGCAGATATAATGAGATAATAGACGCCTGTGCCGGGGCGACGCTACTACCGCAGGGGATATAGTCGGGCCACGGGCAACTCAATCCCGCAAACTGGCTAATACCTAAATTGAGGGTTTCTTCGCAGGTCAAAACGGCGCCGTCTTTGCGACGTTTAGCTTCAACAAAGACAATGTTCGTTTATCTAACTAAGCGGCCAGCTTGTTGATTTTAAAGACTGATTTTTAATTATAAAAAATCACATTTTCGGAAATACAAATGAAAGATAAGGATAAGGGAATACGAAACAAATAGGATTGACTCAGCAATAAATGGAAAATTGGAATCTAAGCCAGGAAAATAGCAGGTGGAACATTATTAAGGAAAACCAAGACTAAGGCGATCACCCCATGGCTTATAAAGACCGGTGCAAAATGAACAGAGGGATTTGGCGGTTCTCCATTATATCTAAATATGAAAGACACCGTAGAGTTGTCAACAAATGCCGACACTATGTGTACAATGGATGTGTGGAATCAGACAAATTACAGCGACGACTAAAGTTAAAAACATGGGTATCAAAGAGGTCGCAAGCTGAGAACGTCCTCCTGCGTTTGCCGCCATTATTCGACCCTTATCCAAGAGAAAGAGTACAATTTGATGCCGACTTCCAGCGTGCGACATTTGATCCCTATTACACAAAGGCATCATTATGCATAACAAATCGAAGAACAAAACCCTTGTAAGTGGTTTCTGATATCGAGCTCATTGAGGACATACCCACTGAATTGAAACCACGGAGACAAGAATTTTTCTTCAAAAATGGCCCCAGAAGGGTGGACGGAATGGAGGCTACAGTAATCGGGAGAACGGCGTAAAGCTAACAATAGCTTTTCTCGTGGCCTTTGTTCGCTGGTTGCACAAATGCCCCGAGGCGACCAGTCAGCCACAAAGAAAGGCGGACCGCAGCTTGTCTTAAAGCATGTCAGTGCCCTGGGGCGGCGACCACTGGCCTTTCGGGACAACTGAGGGGGAAATGTTCATGGCCGCGCGTTACGGTGGAACTGTGCATGTTTAATCATCTTGTCAAGAATCGGCGTCACTGTTAAGTGGTCAGATGATGTACGTATAAACAAATGGGGATGGTTATCAATGCTTTGATCTTTAAAAAACATAACTTTGCTAAGAAATTTCTTGTTCACCTTGCTTTCCTCTTGGAAATAAACAAATATCAGCCAGCAGAGAGGTCAGGAATGTAAACTACTGATGTCAGAATCAAACTTTTGTTGTCAAACACGCGCAAAATGTGAAAGCATAAAGTCAAGCGGTGGTGGCACGGCGGTTCCTACAAACAAGGGGTGCCGTCACCCGCATGGCCCTTGCATTGCCCGAAAGTAGCTGCTCTTCTTCTCCACTATGATTAAAAGAGATTGGATTGAGTATTCGAGGCCTCAGGCAACGCGCCGGAACGAGAAACAAATAGACGGAGAAGGCGAGCAGTTCACTGTGCAACAAGTCTGTTGTGGCTAAGATGTCCAAATAGCCACCCCAGAAGCACGTCTGTCGATGAGAACCCGCGAAACAAAAGTGCCACAGTTGGGCCGTATTGCCGGCGATAAAACGCGGGTTAAACGGATGCAACTCGATTTGAAAGGCGAGGCTCTGTTCCAAGTACACCAAAAACTGGTATATGCCGTAACTCATAGCCATCGCTAAGTGCTTTGTTGCAACACAACTAAATGAATCGCTGGATAAAAAAGTTCTGAGTGACACCCGGATTGGAACTCTTCATCGCAAAAGTGCCAATGATAACATAAATTGATGGGTCCGTAGTGCTAGTTCGAACACCTTGACTGCCAGCTGGTAATAAACTTTTTTGCTCTTTTCGCCGGCATTGTGTTCAAGAGACTAATAAATTTATAAAATGATCGCCTTTAGTCGGACCGATCGGCTATGCCCCGCAAAACGCCTGACTGAGTAATAGCAAATAAAAAGGATCTCAATAATGTGAAGCTGCTTTGGGCGAGATTACAAGACAGAAGAATGAAAGAAAACGCATTATACCCTCACTGAGTGCCAGCTATACTGTGTCAAATTGAAGCTAACAGCGGATTGCCCAAAGCATTCATTGTGACTTGACACAACGGAATGAACAGAAACCGCTAAAAGTACTAACCCTCTTGTCGACGCTCGAGGCAATAAGCAATGCAGGACAATCTCACGGACAATTCCACGACCTACCCATTATGAACTCTTGCTTCGGCTATGAGATTTGGTGCGCGATTTTGTATGTAAGGCAGGGTCCCCTGCTGGACGTTGTAGTTAAAACTCGGTTATAGCCTTTTCACGGACTTGCTTTATTAGTAGTTGTTGTGCCGCACAACTTAACCAAGACAGAAGCGCGCCCTCAGGACAAAAACGCACCTACAGGCGGACTTACAAGGGTGTGGGAAATTTGGGCAACATGGTTGAAACATGTTTATTCTTAACGTGCGTGACTACCAGAAACACAGTAGACGGTAGGGGTAAGACACACATTGTGTCCATGGCACAAGCAAAACTTAACTTGGCCCTCCTTTTCTTTTCTTAATCAAGGGCTTTACGCGCAATGGTGGCATTTGAAAATTCGCTTGATGAAATGTCCTATCAAGCGGCCGTTTATTTAAACGCACGGCTCAACACAGACAATACCGGCATGGACGGCCTCCGGGAAAGCACAAATGCTTGCTTTGTTCGGGTCAGTATACCGTAAAAACGAACAAAAGCATCGTCAAGCTGACTATAGAGCCAAAATAAGACGGATAAAAGAATGTCCTAATATTTTCTTTGGGATTTTTAGATTAAAGAAGACAAATATTGGGGCTGTGCGTAATAAACAGTTAATGAACATAAAAGAGGCTGACAAAAGATGCCCATGACGTAAGAACAATGATAAATAATGATGAAAAATAAAAAATAAATTAAAATACAAACCTCTTGACCTTTAGAAAAGGGGCAGGTGTAAAATACATGTGCGCCATTTTTGAGATAACTCAAAGGATGCTGTACAATGCGATCGACAGGGGGTCGAAACAATAATGGCCTATCCGAAAAAGAGACATGAATATGACTGGCGACTCCTATCCCTTCGGCAATTGTCGTCAAACGGCGTTCAATGGCCGGGGCTACTGGTTTTTATCAGCCACGATCATCAATGTGGTGCGGTAAAGTCACTCCGTCGGTAGAAAGAAAAGAATGCATCGACGGATCGCGGAAAGTGAGAAATGAGAGAGTTAATGATCACCTATGTATGCCGGTCGGCAAAGTGAAAGTTGAAGTCATGACATCTGGTAACTCCCGGATTCGGTATTAATTAGCTTGTTATATTGAGCTTTGCTTCTTATCACCCGGCCGTGATCACCGTCGGCACGCAATTCCGTGTGTTCGGATACAATGGAAACAAAAAACCCCAAAGTCGAGAACGTGTCACGGCAGACCACTATTATTGATGAATCAATGGCGATTACAGAGTAGATTTAACAACAACACGCAGCCACCCCAGGCCTATCTATCCATCCGCATGCACTGATTGCAGGATACTTTTGTTTTTCAACATGTTTGACCAAAACGTAACCTTGTGTGGATGAATGTTGATGGAATAAGTGAGGGCGTTTGTCCTGCTCTCGGATTGACACGGATTTTGGTCAATCCGAAGGGCTAGTCCACAGTTGTACTAGGCTAATAGGAAGCTGTGAGATAATCTGTCGGTTAAATGCATTGTAAAAAAACTGGTACATCGCTTCATGTGCTTTATAAAGAATTGAATCAAAGGGTAATCTCGCGCACAGCCCGTTTTACTACTGCCTTTAGGAGCAAATCTCGCATTGTTTCAAATTGGCAACACGTGTCAAGGCAGGCTTTCCCAGAAGATTGGGGGGACAGCTGCATTTGCGCACTTTGGTCACAAAGTGATGAAAGTAGGCAGAAATATCTAATAAAATGAAAAAAGAATTAAGACAGAAACTTTCCCAAGCTTCGACAAAGGCGGCGTCCCTTTTAGATGGCAAAACAATGTGGTAAACAGTTGAAAATAAACATGAAAACGGTAACTCACCACCAGTGCCACGGATTCAAAGATCTTTGTTGCTTTGACTGTGAATATGGTTTTGATGGGAAGTACGGTTGAGGGAGTGCTGAAACAGTTTTTCTCATTATTTATAAAAGTTCAGTAAGTCGTATAATGTGGTCAAAAGTCTAAACTTTGTTACAAACAAGTTAATCGAATAGCACGAATAAAACGCCGAAGCAGGTGTTACCGGAAACGACGATTGAAACCTATGAACGTTCTTTGAGGAAAGACAACGAGTCAAGATGACTCGCAACAGTGAACAATAATACCGAGGTAAGTACATGAGCCCGAACGCGTGAAAACCTTTAGGACTGAATCTTGAGGCATTTTGACCTATACCGGAAGAGTACAAAAGCCGCCCTGAGGATGTACAAATCGCTTAACCTACATTTATCCGATGCGCCTTATTCAAATTGTTACACTTTGCTTGCCAACGATGCGCCAAGTACGCGAGCACTTGTCAAGAAACAACCAGATAATGGGCGAAACCCACGGATTCATTGAGGTTGCACAAACACAAAGGCTTATGGATCTCGGTGAGTGCGGCAAAAACGAGCCGGTAGACTTCCTCTGCATGGAGGTTTATGCTTTTGCGGATTTGAGGAAAGACCACCGAATAAACTACAAAATTGACTTCGTAATAAAAACAGATATTGCTCACATCAGGAATGTCCTCAAAATAGTCTCCATTTGTTGCACAACAACAGGTAGAGGGAACAGGATGCCCGGTGACAGCCCCGCAAGCGGTCTTCGTAAGCCAAACCGCTTCCAGACAGAAGCCCGCAGGGCGGTGATTGTCTCCTGCTTCGCGCCCATTTAGTCACCCTAGGTTAACAAAACGACGACAGTTTTTGTTGCAAGGGAAATGAAAAGCAGCAAGCGACCCTCAATTAGATGCTTCCACCTCCCGGTTGCTACAATCTGGATCTAACGCCCCCCCCCCCCCCCCCCCCCCCCCCACCCCTGCTCACTACCAAGTGAGAAATGCTTGACCGTCGGGGGGCAAACAGTCAAGAGGGTCTTGACACAAACGGGGAACAAATAAAAACAAAGCAACCGGTGTCCCCAAGCGAAGGCCTTCAATCAAACTTCCAAGGGAGGAAGCTTATTGCGCATTGTGTCACGGGCCGTTCGAAGGAAGTGGTCAACACCCGCCCCTCATTGACCAACACGATCGCCTGGAGGTCAGACGTTGTTGCAAAACCATTCGCCTTGAAGGCATTGCGCGTATAAGTGTCCTTTTCAACCGAGAAACCTTCACGCTTGCGTGCGACAGTTCACGCGAGTTCAAATTGGACACATAAAGTCAACAATACGGAAGGAGATCGACGATGCTTTGCGCGATCCGTTTCGATTCAGCCAAATTTAGCCAGCAAATCATTTCCGTCAGACTTCCTTTCTTCTTTTTGCTTACTAAAAGTCATTGTAAAACAAGCAACTTTGTTAAGCGAACACCTAATTATGGGGGTCAGTTAACACTCATGTGTACCAGTTTACCAAACCGTATTTAACACGGTCATAATTCTATAGTAATTCACTTTGTCCTTTTACTTTACTGTTATGACAGTAATTTCAAATGAACTTACTTTCCTTTACATTATGGTTTTATTGACTAGGAACTTAATGGCACATTTGAACGTGCCATAATGGAAGTCTTTGTTTTTCTACACAGAAAGAGACATTACATTCTAATCGGCCCTATTATGGCTTTTTGCATGATGTAACTTATGATTATGGGACCTACGTTTGGTTAAAAAACTGAAACAACTGAATACTACTGTTTTTGCAAGAGAAAATTGTGAAAGAGAAAATTGTAAAAAACACTTTGGAAAGAATAAAGGTGTTTATTATCTTCAGAGGTTAAACCTCAAAATATCCTGGAAGAAGCTGATGAGAACTTGCAAGTGTAGGTCTCTAAGCCCCGAGAGCAGGTGCGCAAAGTGAATTCAGAGTAACAATGGTCATCTAATTACGTTTTGGAAATGTCCCCGTAGGCAAGCAGTTCTGTTTATGATCCCATATTCGCGACAAAAGAGGTACTTGGGTCTGTAAGCGTACCAGGCAATGGCTAAACCTGGGCCAGGGGGCTAGAAAGGTAAGTTCTGGGAATAAAACTGCAAACCGAATGTCAACATGACTTTGAAACCGGCCTTGACCATTGAAGGCGAAGCGATAAGATAAAGCGGATGGGCTTTGTTAATTTGAAGATGAAGAAAAGACGGATTTAAGCACCGCCATAGTCAAACGGCACATTGAAGGCGGTGAGTGGTTCATTATTAGTTGCGCAGCTCGGCAGCTATCGTATCCCCGAATTGAATGCTGGCAGCAAGAGGAGCGGCGAGATGCGCGAATAAGTGCCGTACTGCGCGAGATAACAAAGCTAATCAATTAGGATGCCGACAAAACAAACACCACCGACAACATGAGGCTTCAAGTGTTTTATAAGACGCTGCTTATTTTAATAAAAATACTCAATAAATGGTTGCGTAACAAAACAAATTCAGCGGGAGACCGCACGCTGGCTGGCAGGCACAACACAGAGCCAAATTGGTATCTAAAGGACGGCGATTGGATTCAATTGGATTGAATTTGAGGGACGTTGCTAACTGGGGTCTTTGAAATTTCGGGGCAAAGGTACGACTGACCACGAACCGTAAAAAGGGTCAAATTGTGACAAAAAGGTTGCAATGTGTAATGCTTATTCAAGCTGTGATAGCAAATATTTTGCATGTTAAGGTCGTAAACTGTATTTAACAATGACGATGACAATCGGTCGACTTCTCGGACATCGAGATCGTAGTTTTACCGCTATTGGTCACTCGCAAAACGCGCCACGCCTTTGTTGTACCATGCTTGGACAGCACAAATGATCCTTTGACTCGGGGGATGCAACGGTATAACCTGCCAAATGAACAAACACACGCAATGCAAAGTGAGGCTTCCTTGTTTGTATCCATTGCAAGGATACTCATCCATTTTGACGTCAGTGGGGTTAGTAGTTTCAGCTGTCGGCACGGACTTGACCCATGGTCAACTATTTCGATTTGATTTCGCATGACTGTGTTCGATTAGAAAACAAATGCAACTAATGTAAAGAAGCGAAAGCTATCAGGGCCGTATGCAGGAAAAATTTTTACAGGGGGGTGATGGTAAGGGGGGACCAAAGGGTGATTTTTCGGCTTCCGGATTTTGAAAAATCCAAAGGGGGGACCAAAGGGTATTTTTTTGCTAAAACACCAAAATTTCGCCCAATCCCTTTGGTCCCCCCTTACCCCATTTCAAAAAATTTTTCCCAAAAGTTCCATATGGGGGGCGCTGCCCCCCCTACCCCCCCCTGGATACGGCCCTGAAAGCTATACAGCTAAATGGGTGGGTGAAGGTGGAATATTTGAGAAGCGATAAGCCGACGTCAAAGTTGAAAAGTGATCACCTGTTGAAGGCGATGGTAAAAGCGCAAAAAGTGCAATGCCGGCCGCCCTCGTCGAAAAGAAGTTTATCAAGCGGCGGTTAACAACCGGTCTGTTGTTTCTCTGGGTTGATCTCTCCTCCAGGCCCATGCAACTTACCATATCCGCCTAGTTGCAGGAAGCAATCGTTGCGTAACCAGCTAAGTTTTAGTATGTTTGTGCATGCGCGGCGGACAATGACGTCTGTCTTTACATTAGGGCCAGCCCCATTGATCAGTCAAAGAAAGCTGGGGGCCCTCAGGGCACACGGAAGATGTGGTGGCTGTGTGAAGCAGATCTGGTTGACGGAAACGCAAAAACAACAAAACAAAAAACCGCAGACGGGTTAATCTTAAACTGACTTTAAATTAGAACCGTTGTCTAAAGTAACATCTTTAAAGGTGAATGAAGAAGAATGATAAGCATTGAGTGACCCAAAAGAAGAATGTCCGCGAAAAAGCAATGACCGACACTGGTCAAGCTAGCTCCGATCGCAAAAGGGTGTTCTTGATAACGACCTGGTAAATACGTGTCGTTAACGAGGGGCGATCGGTACCGACAATATTGGTATTGCCATAAAAGGAACACATCAATGAAAGTGAGACACATCGGATTCGCATTGGTCAAACACTATTGTTTGCAAGGCACGGAGAAAAGCACAGTAAAACGAATATGATTGCTGTATCGAAGTCGGGCCATGGAAAAAGAAAGATACAAATGTGATTGGTGGTCGTCGAAATCAAACCGAGTGGGACATTTGGAGATTTTTGAGATTTCGGATAAACAACACAATTAAGGGCTGGTGACAAAAAGAGAAATCAAAAGACCGGAATCCGAAAGAGGGCCAGATAAACGCCAGACTAATTCAATTTATCCTATTTGCCCATATTGGTAATCAGTATCTTGCCAGAAGAATAGATTGAAACACTTCAAACTTTGCTAATGTTGTAAGCCAAACGATAACTCACAATATTCGGGCAAGCCCTGGTGGCTAATGTGAAATGTAGGTGGCCGTATACGTGATTATTGGTCTTCTGAAAATGGAAAGAAATCCCTGCAGGCAATGCGACATCAAAGGCAAGTCAGGCGATTTCGCTTTCTCTTTTGTCGTTGTTGCGCAAGAAGAAGCGCATTGAACATGAAAAATTGAGCCCATCGAAGATGCCTTCAGGCTAAGGGCCGGTTTTCGCTTACTTTCCATCGCCCCTGCGAAGAGTGAAAAAAACCCACCAGTCTTAATCACTTCGGACGGGCTTGGCTTCATTGCAAGAGGTGTCGTGAGGCAAACAAATCTGCCATTTGTCAGAAGTCGTTTCGACCCCGCCCTGGGGACGGATACAAAACATTGGGTGTCGATCGTCGTTCGTGGCGGATTGACATCGCCAAAGTTCATTGTGATACGACCCGCGCGATTGTCGTGGATCTGGGTGAAATTAAAAACTGCGGGTTCGGAACTGGAGTGAATCGAACAAGCTCGTAAATCACGGGTGCGCGGAGAAGCACTTGCTTGGCCCTGTGAAATTTGCATTTGAACAAAAAAAGTTTACCCGTTCCAGTCATTTTCAAACTGCTGTTGAGTGTTGGCGAAGTGTGACGAAGAAGCACTGAAGCAGAGCTGAATTCAGCTTGCTTGAGAATGTTTTGGTTAGCTCGAGGGTTTTCGGCTTCGATTTCGTCCTCAAATAGTCGTCGGGTATGCTGGCTTGTCGATCCATCAGCCGCATCGGCCTGGAGCGGGCATGCACGAGCGGTGCCATAGGCGGTAGTCTCGGTCAACGTCGACATGCGAGCACGCAGTTACCTGGCTATATTGCGCCGTTCTTCGACTACGCTTCAGACTGCTATATTACCCAGGGCTTGCAGACAACCATGGATGGTGGGTTTTTTGCTGTATTTATATTTACACCATAATGATCACCTATTTCAACAAAAATAGTAATTTAACTTCCAATATGCGTAACCTTTCCACATTCCTGCCAATTTTATATATAATTTTCCTCCGACACCGTTCAAAACATTCCAAATTTACCCCCAATCCCCTAATATATCCCCATTCCAGTCATCCACTCGACCGGTCTCGGATGGGGAGCCACATTCGTTGCCACAGGTCTTGTGCTTCGAGCCGCAACTGCTCCAGCTCACGTTTTCGCTGAGAAGCTGTTCGCCAAGCGAATGCACGCAACAAATTACATCCATCAGACTCTCCTTAAGGTAGGTCTTTATTAAACAAACGTGTAACAAGCGTAAACAACATTATGTTTAATGTTTCTCCCTCACGAATTGACAAATTTGTTATTTTGCAGCGCGTGGGCGAACACTACCGAGTCAAAGTTGTTCCAAACGAAGAAGGTACCAAGTTAGTTCTCAAAACGAACGACAAAGCCATCCAAGCCAAAGCCGAATCACTTTCCGACGAGCATATCGCAACCTACGTCTTGCAGAACAAACTTCAGGCAACACGAATTCAAAACCTCAAAATGTTTACGGTTCCCATCTGGATATTCTCGTCGTTCGCCATTCGCAATGTTATTTCGGGTCAGTTATATCTAATTTTGACATCATTTTACATTGTTTTTACGAAACTTTTTACACATCAGTTGCGTGTTTTGAGAATGTTTTTTTCGTTTCTTTTTTACATTATACTCACTAATTGACCTTCTCAGAAAAACGAGGCTTAGTTCAGTTAATTGCGTTCAAGTTAAAGTGTGGTTTAATCAGTTTCATTCCAGGCGACTTCACCCCCGCGATTCCTGGCGCCTTGTGGATTAATGATTTGCTAATGCCCGATCCGTATTTGGTTCTTCCTGCTATGGTCGGCATCTTTGGCTTTATTAATCTCTATGTATGTTTATTGGTCATTTGCTTTGCATTTTGAAATAGTAATTGTTATTTTTAGTCACAACGCTTCATCTACCCTGTTAAAATGACCAGTTGGAGAATGCGAGGATACGATGCTGCTCTGGCGTTGATCACGATTGTTGCTGTGAGGATTATGATGGATCTGCCAGCGGTTGGTTTGAACTTTTACCGATTTTTAAATGACTTATGGACATTCAGTGCATTCCCCTCTACTGGCTCGTAGTGTCCACCAGCGGCATGGCCCAGAACATGATCCTCCGACACCCGAAGGTCAAGACCGCTCTCGGCATTCCCAGGCTACCGACCGACTCCAACACGCCGTTGCGAGACCTTTTCCTCATGCGTCGTCCCAAAGTCTGAGCTACTAGATTTGTTTTGTTGTCTTGTTGTTTGATTCTAGGTTTCCTTCCTTCCTTGTTGGTCGACCCAATTTAGGCCAGTACATACAATGTACTATTAGCTACGCCCTTTAATTATAAATCTCAATATTTATTTGAACAAGCAAAGTACAACCCGTGTGGTCTGAAGCAATCACGATGTAATAGACAGTTGAGCCGGGGAAAAGTTTTTAGCGACGTTAAGCCATATTTTTAAATGCAGTTATGTTATCAGAAATCACCGGAAGTAGGTATATTCACACTCGTAAGCCCGCATCTGATTGGCTCATGTGGTGTTTGTTTTCGTAAATGGAAGCACATGGCGGTGAAGTTGCTGAGGATATGCGTGTCGTGTGGTTGTCGCGTCGATACACGTACTCGTAGTATTGGAGGCAACTAAAATACATACCACATTAGAATACGGAACTAATTTTGGATTCATTAAGTTCCACAAACCCGTAGATAATGACACTCTGCCATACGTGTATCATGGCCAACAGACAGCACCCTCCGACAGTTGCCCCAACGGCACAAACGACCGTATAGGGCGTGGGGTCAGACTGCGTCGAATGACCTAGAAAAGTTCATCTTTATGAGTAACTGGGACAAGATTTCACTTACCAATTATTAGCCTTAGGGTCTGATAATTAACGATAGCAAAAGTGACGACAACCAGAGCCATCACGAGGCAAACTATCAGCTGGACTACACTAATGATCAAAAAAGGGTACAGATATTTGTGTTTTTGTCGCATAAATGCATAAACGGTCATCGATGTCACCAAAATAGGAATGCCAGTCCAGACAAAGGCAGACATCATGCCGAAGATGAGGCCACAGATGGTAATGCAGACGTAGAAAACAAGGAAGAGTTTGGTTGCGAGCTAAATTGACACAGAAGATTAGTCTTGGACCCAGTTCCGGAATAGTGTAGCGTTACTAAGGAACTAACCACAACATGGCACGCGCCACAACAGCATCGATAGTTGGCGGGATCATCGAGGGCAAGCAGTTCTTCGTTGATACATTCGACGGAGACCGACATGGGTAAATATTGTAATGATGGTAATGCTGATTGGGTGCTTCCTGGAAATTATGGGATACAAAAGTTACAATTTGTTTACATTCGTCTGGGAAGCTATTACAGAAAATAACATAGAATTTTAGCTATTTCAACTTTTTGTGGGAAATTACTTATTTTTCTCACACCGTAAACATAAAAAAACGAAAATAAGTATTTTTGCAAAGTTGGAATACAAAGAACAATGCAGTTCTCAATGATCCTCTGGCAAAAAAAGCATTAAAGTTTCAGCACATTTGCAGCTAAGAATGGCAAAGAAAGTAACTTTTGACATTATGCTTGAATGGAAAGTAATTTTGTATTCTAGTCGAACAACTAAGTAAGTAAGTAAGGTACAGTTGCAAGTTGTAGGAGATATTTATGCGTACAAAAACTGGTCAGGTTCAGAGTGCAGTTTTCGAAAAACAGCAACAAACTCGCGCCAAGTCTACTAACGAACGACTAACCTTTTGTAGCTACGCCACCGCACCGTAATGGCAATTCGAGCTCCTGGCTCATCGGCGGTAAAGCCCATGTAACGCAGGGTTTCATTTTGGGGCTCTGGTCGAGATCGGCGATCGGCTGCTTTCGCATGGTTTAAATTATACTAGTACCACTGTGACGTCGAGGCCAACATGTTTGACAGCCAAGGAATTAGGCGTCTAATGAGAATGGCAATGTCCGTCGGCTAGTAACCGCTAAAGTAGGCTTCGACAAATAGTCTCTGAGAAAAGCAAGTGTCAATAATCGCGACGATGAAACACCCTGAGGCATAGCCGACGGCAAGCCCCTCTTAATCGGAGGGGGCGCGGTCAAAAAAGTTGTGTCTACTACGATGGCGAACACGCCACAGCTGACTGAACGAAGACGTCGAAGGAGCATAAGACGCTCCAGACGCCATGAGACATGTTTTGATGTGACCGAAAAAAAATTCTCCCCTACCGGAACTCGACGCAATCCCTGGCCCTAATTAATTAAAACACTCAATACAAGCGTCAATGTACTTCAGGCGATGCCAACAGGACAACAACGACCAGCACGTGGATACGCTGACTTACGGTTCGAAATAGTTGTTTCCGCTTTTAGTACGACTAATTCGAGACCTCACGGAGTTGGTCTTAAATGTTAGTATGACTAACTAAGACCGACTTTGATGCTCTTTTTCTCAATGGAATCACAAAAAAATCGGAGGGATAAAATGTTGCAGTTCGGCGGGTCCATTGGGAACGCTAAACCGGAATTGGCGCCGAAGCGGGTATTGTTTGTTTTATCTATGTAAAAGCATTATCCCCAGAGGGCGCATTTGCGATTGGGTAACCCGGGATGATGTTCACTTGTGTCAATTATAAAAAACTAGCTCAAAAAAGACGATAACTTTTTATGAAAGTAACATAAAGCCGCTATCTAAACAGCTACAATCCTACGGTAAGTAAGCCTTTAAAATTGTTAAATTTCAACATCGACTACGCCGAATCCCCCTCTAAAAAGTGTCAACCACGACGGATCTCAAACTACTGTCAAACAAATACGTCAAACCTCGCGTGATGCCGTTCGTGGTTCTTAAACGGTGTGAAAGTTCAAAGACTTTAATCATGAGAGTCCATTGCCTGGCTCATAGAACGTATATTTAGAATGGAACATCATTGCTCACGATATTGGGGGTTGTGACAATACCATCTTTGGATGCATGTATTATTCATCGCGTAAAACCTTTTGTCCTTACTTGATACTCCGAAAGCGTGCATAAATGGTATAATGCAATATAGTAGCGTCAATTTGTAACGCATGCTTTTTAATATTAAGACGTCAAAACTCAACTCACTTTCATAGGCGTCAGAAAAGTTACCATGTTGCCGGAATTGCTTTGTCGTGGGTTGCGATATGATTTGCATGGCATTTGTTTGCCGGTAGTTGTTTGGCACCACCATAATTACCTTAAACCATGCGGAACTGAATGGAAATCATATTAAGAATGACAAACGAAATTAACAATGTGGTACTACTTAAATTAAAGGTGTGTAAAACAGTAAAACACGTCAGACACGAAAGTGAATTACCATGAATAAAGGCACCTGTCAAAGTTCCGCTTATCTGTTAAGTACATTTAATAAATTCAAAACTGTTTACATGGGGGATGGCATGCAAGGTAGACTTAGAGTTCAGCCTACTCAAGAACCTCTTTTCAGAATTGTTAACAAACTTCTGCAAAGTATGTATGGCCTCTAAAAGTAGAGAGAGTATGTAGACATTTTTTGTTTCGTCCTGTTTTTGGAAGGGTTTGTATTCAAAATTGAGAAAAGCAAACACAATTGATGAAGGGCTTACCGCTACAAACGGCTCTGAATTATCATTGGAGTGTTTGCGGAGTATGTTTTGCATTAAGGGCAAAAAAATATGGCACAAACCCCGTTTCTATTTGACGAACATCAATATGCAATATTCAATTGTCTCATTTTCACGCCATTTGTTTTTATTTTACCAATGATAAACGGAAAACACACGCAGATTCAGACATAATGGGTGGTTTTCTATAAGAAAACGAGGAATTAGGATTAGTCCTGGTTGAATGAGTTGTAATTTAGGTTTTCTCGGTTGGAAGAATGCCGAGAAATGGTATTGACACAACATAGAAAACGCAATTTTGCGACAGTAAACGTGAAATTGCACGTTCCTATGTCGGAAATTTATTAGCGCATTCTCTGGAATTTGAGTTGTATTAATGTCTGGAAGTTATTGATACGCAGAAAGGAGCAGTTATGCGTGCCATCAAGCGAAAGTGATTGCAAACTATGTATGTTGGAACGTACTACGGATTGAATGTTGTTTAAGGTCAAAAGCACGCTAATATGTAAGAGCAGCTGAATGTGTAGCACTACTTATTTTTCATTTACGGATTAACGCAAAGGTCTTTTATGAGTGCAATATGGATATATGTATTGGAATGTGATGTGGTACAGTTAAACTGTGTGCTTCTTAAGTCGACAACATCACCAAAGAAGCTTTTCGACGTTGGTTGGGTGCTAAAAAGTCAAGTCAAAGTCAAACAAAGAAGTAAAATGCAACTCCATGTGTGAGGATGGCCCTCATACTCTGTATTTTCATGCCCATGGGGAACCGCTTCAAAACTAACCGAAAAAATTTGTCATGCCGTCGGCAGTGCTAAAATTCGAAGACGAAGCAGCGAAAAGAAACTCTGATGTTGAGCCCGGGCGGTTCGGTCGGCGTTTTGGTTGGTTGGTCTTCGGCACTGTCTAAACTAAAACTCATAACCCCTTTTGGAATCTGTGTGTCCATTCGGGAAGGGGGAGAACACTGCGAAAGCAACTTCGTCTCCCGAAATGACAGATCTTCCGCTTACTCCATTGAGTCGAGATTGATGTGGTGGAAGCTGAGGCCGCCAAGTGGTAACATGAATTCAGACTTGGGTACTGACATCGGTCGAGGGGCATAAAAAATGGAAAAGTCACAACTTCCTTCGAGAACGTCGCCACTCGTCTGGGTCTAACCAACTCCCGCTTCGTTGGGACTCCATGAACTCAACTCAACAATGGAAGGCCTTGATTGAACGGCACTACTCCCTTTTTTTAAGGCTATCAAGTACTTTTGCAGGGAACAAAGCGATGCAAGTCAAAACAGTTCTAATCCATTTACCGAATTAGGTATCCTTAAACCGCATCAAAATTCTTTTCATATATAAGATGCTCACTTCAAAAGACATCCTTCACAATGCAGTAACGACTCACATCCCTAAGATGGCATAAAAGTACTTTATGACCCGTCGAACACGCATAAAATGGAAAAAAAGACGGAGTTATTCACCACCCACACAAATATTACAGTAGCTTATTTGCTAAATATACAGTATACAAGGTTAGAAAGTTATTCAAACAGATTCAGTATCGCTGTCCCCGAACGTAAGGATATCATCTTCCATGTTTTCGGCATCCTGCTGCAGCTTCGAGATGCCACAGATGACTTCAAGTTTACCCGGGTCGTTGACTGCCGTGAGCACGACGCTGTGAAGCTGTTCCTGTGACGTTAGCTTCGAACAGATGCCAGGCCCGCAGGCACTACAAACACTTGACCGCAGCGTTGTGGGTGCAATCATCGAGTAGGAACGGAGGAATCCTCGAATTTGATGCGGCGTTCCGCCCAATGTGCCAGCATTCTCGTCAGTGTTGGTCAAGCGTGCCGGAGCGTAGGGTCCTTGACGATGTTGCACGAGTGAAGCGAACAACTCGACAGCGAAACCACAGGCAGTGAAGCTCAACCCGGAACGACTAATGGTGCATTGTTGATCGAGGGTTCGGTTGGTCGTGGAATCGCCGGGGGCAGTGACATCGAGACAGAAGTAGCAGCCGAGCTGATCGCCCGGGATCTCGGAGAGCTTGTCCTTGTAGTCGGCCGTGGCAGGGTTTACGACCTGGCCAACGTTCAGACCGAGGCCATGACGCATGACCAAGAAGGAGTCGAAGCCGAGGGCAATGTTGATCACTGGCTGAAACATTAACGGATTAAGTGGATTAAAGCTGCAAGAACACTTTTACCTTTCCATGTTTCAACGCTAAAATAGTCGGCAACCAACGGGATTCACGACTGTCCGTGCAAAGGAAGATGAAATCATGGTTGGAGAAAAGCTCGCTCAAAGCGTCCACATCACGCAACACTTCCGCATCATCAGCCGGATGCCCGGGCATCACGACCTTCAGGGCAGCACTCTGCGAACTAATCGTGGGATAAATGCGTTTGAGCGCTTCTGCAGCGGCCTGTGCTTTCGGCTTGCCAATGTCATCGGCGATAAAGAGCGATTGACGCACAGGGTTACTGACGGAAACCTTGCCACAATCGACGAAGGTAATGTTCTTCAAGCCCCAACCCATGAGGCCACGAGCCAAGTTGCAGCCAAGGGTACCGGCACCGATGATAAGGACTTTGATGTCGAACTTATCGAGCTTCAAGTTGGGTACCATGCGCCAGCGGGTGAGTTTTAGGTTGAGATCAACGGAGATAGACATCAATCTGAAAGGGGCTTATTAGATACAAAACATAAAGTATGTTCGATTTAACTTACTGATTACGGTCGAAAAACTCGGTCAAACTGTACAACTGTGGCTCTTTCGCACTCCAACCATAGAAAACCACATTTTCGTCAGCGGGTAATGTTGGCAACTTGAAATGCTTGACATTAACAAGTTTCAAATTTCGGTCAATGGTGGCGATACGGATAGATTTGATCGTGCTAAACAGAATTTTAATAAAACCTGATAATTTAAAGTTAGATAGGCACTTACGGATTCCAAGCCAAAGCAAACAACAAATTCGGCACTTGCCAATGCATCCCTTCTGGATTGAAATCATCTTCTAACGAGTGATAAATCAGGAAACTTTTCTCGGGATTGAATAAACCGATTTCATTAAACGGCTTTTCACCATCCTTTGTCCAAAGCACTGGAAATTCTTGTCTCGGCTTCGGCTTGAATGAATCCAGCAATGCCGCATCGGCGTCAGTTAACGTGTACTTCTTCAGTTTGAATGACTGCGGAAGGATGATCGATGGCACAGCCGTCAAAACATGGTAGTTGAAGTACTTTAAATCGGCGTACATGATAAGCGAAAAGATGAGCAAATCTTTGGGAGTCTTCCAAGTTCCATTCAAAATAGTATCCGATGGAGCGAGTTCTTGAATTCTCTGATGCAAATCAACATCTTCAAGCTCGGCCAAGGTGTTGTACAGATGAAGTGTGCCACGGACTTGGTTATATGCGAGTTCTTCTGGGGGATGAAGCGATGAATGGTCAAGGATCAGGAAGTAGGTCGTTTTGGATTTAGCGTCCGGCGGCAGTGTGGCAACGATGGGCCGGGGGCTTTCGTCGAGCTTCCATTCTTCAAGCTTCAATCTGTTCAATTCGCTCCAAAAAGAGAGATCACAGCTTATTTTGAGGGGCAGAAATTGGAGGACCATGATTCTAGAAAGAAATTGGAATAAAAATGAAAGAAAGAGATCGACGCGTCAAAGAGGGCCAGTGGAATGGAGAAACCAGATAGTGGACACAAGGAAGTGTCCAACGTCCAAAAAAGCTCACGAAGGGTGGTAGCAAAATCGATGGAAATCATATGACAGACATGCTTGGTAGCCTTTTGCGCACCAGCGTGAGCCCAAACACGTTGTTTCATCGTACAATTTGATTGGGAGCGTCAGTACTGCAACGCCAGACGTAACAATAACAAAGGGTCACTCGGCCGAGGCTTGCTTTTTGTTTGTCGGCCACATCGATTGCATGAAGCAAGCTGCACGCAGACAAACAAACAAACCAACCGACATGCACCACCCGCTTCGTGAAATATCCCCGTTCCAACGACGCTGACTGACCAGACCACGCGATAGACAACCCAAGTCGGCACCGAAAGCCATTTGTAATCTCAGAATCAACACAACTTGTTTCGCATGACGAATATTTTATGCATAAGATAAAATATAAAACATTACAAACATTGAGACTCACAGCGGTGGAAAGCTCGCACATTAAAGAAAGATTCACCCAACGAAATTACAGACGAAAAGTAAGTGATAGGAAATAGACCGGGCGCTGGGTGAAGAGTTTTGTAACCCGAATGTTGCCGTAGTCTACTTGCCATCTTACATCGAATACTTCTGGGTCCATTCGCGAGCCGTGTTGTTATAGCGATCGCGGTCGGTCTTGTAGATGCGGGCGATCTCTGGGACGAGCGGGTCATCCGGGTTAGGGTCGCACAGGAGGGAGCAGATGCTGAGGAGGACTGAAAGGGAAAATTTATATATAAAAAATATATAAAAACGTGGTCTTTTTGGGTTCAAAAAAGTGATGACTAAAACGTACCCTTCGAGATCGTGAGGGCAGGCGACCACTGCGAACGGAGGATGTCGAGACAGATGCTGCCGTTAGTGTTGCTGAAAAATTATATATAAAGTCAGCAATTGGAGAATAGATGAAAGGCTTACATGTTCGGGTGGTAGATCTTCGTCGTGAAGGCGACCTTCGGCGGCTTGAAGGGGTAGTCCGTGGGGAAGTGGATGGTCAGGAAGAAGACGCCACCCTGGAACGGCGACTCCGGCGGACCCATGATGGTAGCCTGCCAGTGGAAGAGGTCCTCGCCGACGGGGCCGGCCGAGCACTGAGCCGGAGGATCACGACCGAGATCTTGCAACTCCTGAAAGAGGAAACGCGTTACAATCACGATGATGACAAGGTTGGGGAGGGGTGACGTACCTTCTGTATGCGCTTCAAAGCCATGTTCCAATGACGTGACGAAAGAAACCCGAATTCTAAAAGTGAAAGGATAAAAATCTCGAAAGAGAAAGGTAAAACACAACGCAACGCGGGGCGAGGCCACGAGCGAGCGAGCGACCGACCAGCCGAGAGAGGAGGAGCAGCAACGCGGGTTTTTTGTACTGTCGAGACCAGCGCGCGGGATATTCAAAAAACAGGGGAAACACGGACAGGGCCAAATGACTGCCAATTGTGATTGTGCTCGGCCGTGGTCTAACAAACGCCGACCAAAGTGTAAAAAATGGTAGGAGCCCATGACGGTAATTTAATTTGTCATTTCAATACTACGTCGTTGCCAAAGTTGAACTTTTTACCACTGACGCACTGTAACGAGTTTTTGTACTCGAGTTGACGCACACTGCGTGCGGCTACCCGACAATCCACCCATGTGGACATTACTTTTATCCGTATTTGGCGAGACTAATGTCCCCACATCAAAGCACATAAAAGACGGAAGTACGCCCTGAAGTATGCTAACCATAAATATTTTTCAATAAAAACCGCAACAATCAATGCATAAATAATTTATTTCTACCTATGCGTAAAAAATATAGTCAATTAAGTTGCGGCTCTGAAAAGCGAAATTAACAGAGAACTTTGCATATTACCAAACAAATAGTGAGATCGACAAAGAAGAAGCTGCTTACAAAAAATACAAAATTTCAAATGCAAAAAAAGCTGAGTTATATTACATGAGAGTAAATTAACTGCTTCAGGGATACCGTTTTGTCAATGCAGCTAAAATTGGGCGTGGTCATTAGTTTGGCCATAACAAAACGCCAACTTCTACAATGTTTGTATCTAATATGTAGTTTTCAGTGAATCTAAACTAATATAGTGGGAATTAGTAACTCTTCGGTAGTTAGTTAGCCGGTATTCAATCATTACTTTTTTAATGGCTAATCGTTTCCTGTAGAAAAGATGGAACTGTGTGACCCCATCGCGTATAAGCACTTTTTACTTTTTGCCAATGTGTGGGCGGACAATGGTCATTCTTGAGGGAGGATCGATCCGATCTAGCGCAGCGGTGTGCGGGCATTTACAACTAACGTAGTGTGAGCTTGAACGACCAAGAGCTCGAGTTGGCTTGTTTCACCGACCCCTCTATTGGCAATTATTTTAACAATAAGCTAACCGAAGCCAAAACGGATGTCCGCGTATACATTTCTAGGCTGAACACAATAATATAACAGTATCAGATGGACAATAAAGCAGCAGATGGCACAGAACAATTGGTATGTACTTAATTTTTGTTTCAGTTACTAAAGTATGCTACTATATTAATCAAATATAGAATGAAAACGTTGCTGATATCATTAAAGACAACAAACAACAACTATCTGATGAATCCATCCGTAAAAGTGAGAGTTGTAGCTCGAATCTCGTGTCTGCTACCTTAAAAAACCTGTCCATCAGCAGCAATTACAACCAGCAATCCGAATCAAGGATAAATACTGATGTCGTTGATTGTGAAGGCATACTCCGGCAGTTAAGTGATAGCGTGCTTGCATTAGAAGACGCAATATCAGAACTTGTAAGTGTAAAAGTTTAACATAACAAAATTTGCTACTACGTCAACGATTTTCAGGGAACTTCTATTCACAGCAACAAAAAAGAGAAACAAACCACCGATGTTCCTGCTGACAAGACGCTTGATAGCACTGCCACCACCGAAGACGACTATGATGTGGTGATAGCACAGTTTCACGAAGTCTGGAAAGAGCTAGAAGCCGCTAATAGATCCCTGGTTGGTACTAAACTTAAACGTATTTTAAATACTATACTTTTGGACTAAATCGACCCAATTTAGACTGAAGCAGTTGCCAATGCGTATAAAAAAATTTGTCAACCAGTTTCTCGAAACCGAAAAAGCCACTTTTGGCGTCCCAGAAATACTAGGCTGCGCAGAAAACTTTAGAAATATCACGAAACATCCATCCACTGTTCTTTGCCGCCTTCTGTCCGACCCTAACTCAGATGACCCGCTCACCCGCATCTGCAAGACCGAAGGCGATCGCTATAACAACGTGCTAAATATAAACGTTTTTGATGAATACCGAAACAACCAATGAATAAATAATTTATTTGTACCCATGCGTTAAAATAAAATCAATCGAGATTGCGGCATTTAAAAAGCGAAATTTTACAATTACCAAAATTGGCGTCAAACATGATTATGAATAGAAACCAGAGTCATGTACTTGAAAAGTTACATGATAGGGTGACTCGAAAAAATGAAACTGAAGCATAGCATTTTACAATAAACACAATGTGGGAAGTGATTAGTAAATGTAAGACTCTTTGGAAACAATATGAATGTTGAGATCGATAAAGGACAAAGAATAAGCTGCTTAAATTACCAAAAATACAAATTTCAAATACAAAAAAGCTGGGTTATGTTACATGAGAGTAAGATTAACTAGACGTGTTTGTTACAGGTTACAAAATAGAAGAAATTACAAAAAGTGTTCAACGTTGCCTCAGACTTTCACAGCATTCGAGGCAGATTTCGAGTTTACTTCCTGGAGCGACGCCGGGGTGCCTCGCGTCTACCGTTTTGTCAATGCAGCTGAAATTGGGTGCGGTTATTGGTTTGAATATAACAAAAACAGCGGGAACTACTAAATTTACAACGCCGCAAGCACTAACTAATGTATAAACACATAAGCAAGCCAATTCACTCAAGCCAAATGACAAAAACGACAAGAATCAACAAGTCAAAAGATCAATCACTGTGACACCATTGATCCTCACTTTTGACAAAATAGTTGCCCGCAATTCTTGCAAACTATTTTGTTTTCGGCTAGGGAAAATTTGCGTTTGCAACAGGAGCAAAGTTGGCGTTGCTGTGCGGCATCGATTGAAGGACTCTTACCCATGGCATTCGAGGCTACGCTGACGGCACCACCAAGGGCATGTGAGGAATCCATTGACCAGACCCAGATGCGGCCGACGCCATCGCCGACATAGACGCTTTTGTGGTCCCTGAAAGGCGGTTTTGTAAAGGTTGTTCAACAAAGGCTAATGGAAAGACTCACTTTGACGGAGACAATGAAGTAATCGGCGCCGGATGAGGATTGTTATCGTTGAAGGCCGTGTGATCGCTCAATACCAAGCGAAGCGTGAGTTGACGGCGATACTCGGCTGAGGTTATATCGTCCGAATCGTCCTTATTCGAATGGCTGCTGTTTGTGGTCGGAATGTGGATTGGCGACGATGCTTGGGACGAATCTTGCGAAAGTTGTTCGATGGTGGTTCTACGGTGGTTGTGTTGGATTCGTTGTTGTCGACGGAGCAGATGTTCGCGGAGGGCCTTCGGATCTTGGATGGTTGATACACTGAAACATTGAAATTAGCGACTACTTGACAAATTGTAGCGCATAAATCATACCTCCGTGACACAGTAACTTCACCCTTCTCATCACGATTGACCTTCTTAAAGTCACAGGTATACATTTTCACCAATCCATCACTGGTGCCACACATGATCACATTTTTGCTGTCCCATTCGTTGGCCGTGGAGAAAGCCAAGCAGAGCACCAAACTGGACGGATTCGAAAACAGCCCAGATTCTGCGGTATTCACGACGGAAAGCAGGTTGCCGTTGACGGTCCACAGGAAAATGCATGAACTTGAAGCTGTCACAATGTCTCCTGTCGCTTCATTGACCGCCACTGCGCTTACAGCTACTGGATGACCCTTGAGTTGACGGATGTAGATCAGCTTTGTCATGTGCCAGATAATTGCGGTATGATCACGACTGGCGCTAACGACAAAGTTGTGAGTCGGACAAACAGCCAAGGCAGTAACTACATCGGTATGACCATCGAGCACGCGCTTCGGCTGTAGTCTGGCCGTTTTCAAGGCAGACGTGGAGCCAAGCCCAGACAGGGTCCAAACGAGAATGCTTCCGGTAGTCAGACCAGCGAAAACAATCTTTCCATCTGGGCTCGTCATGCAGGTTACTTCGTAAACATCATTTGTCTCCAAAATGCAGGCAGACTTTTCACTTCCGATGACCCCGAATCTGACGGATCGATCATAGAAGTCCCAGGAAAGGAAGAAATGCGGTGGGATGAAGACCTTGTTCTGCTCGAGGACGACGACTTGGCCTTTTTCGTTGATTCTGATGTCTCCAATGGCAACCTTCAGCTCTTTGACTGGTTTGGGACCGCATTTGAGGGAATCGAGAGAGTGGTAAAACAGCCGCGGCGTCGTGACTCCAGGCACAAAGGAGAGGCCATTTGCGACGCTGACCTTCTTGGCTGGATGGGGCTTCTTGAACAGTTGAGCTGGTATTTGGCCAAAGTTGTTGATGAAGCCAAGGGTCGCATTGCGGGTCAGAGGATCGTCAATGTTTTCGAAATCAACATTTTCTTCGTAGAAAAGATGATGGAACACGTTGTTAGCGTCCTTGGAGGCTTCGCCATTTTGCTTGTAGCCAAAGATAAGATCTATCCATTCATGCAGATGCTCAGAGACGTAATCACATTCAAGAGCTTGTCGGTGAAGACGGATGAATTCATGAGCATCGCCCTTGGCCCAAGTCGGCAGCAGGATATCATCGAGCATGACGCCGCTCTGCTTCACACCGAGGTCAAAGTTGTTTGCATTCATGAACATTTCGGGCAGGTAGAAGAATTCCGGAATGAGTTCCTTGACGTCGGCCATGTTGTTTCTGCTAGCACTGAGCCACGCATCGCGGACACAGTGGAACATGCGATCAGCCAGATCGAAATGGCCGCCTTGAAGCTTCAAAAACTGTTGAGTGAAGGGTTCCTGGCGCACCAGATACGACAACACGATCATAGCGCTCGAATAATGAGTACCATACATGTAGGGTGGAGTGTCGCCAGTCGGATCATCCCATTCACGATACCGCTTCAAAAACTGTGACAGTCGATCAGGCGTCTGGGCTCCCATCGGCTTACTTAAGTCACGGAACGTCTTCGGACTCGTCAAATCAAGCTCATCCGAATCGTAATCAGCTAGAATCCACGGAAAAACTGGGTATTGGGACAAATCGTTGTACGATCTGCCAGCAAGTGTGTTCAAGTACATCAAGTAACTGAAGTTGGACATTTCACCGTTCTGCCAGCGTTGGGTCATCGACTGCTGGCCCATGAGCGAGTTTATCAACAGGGCACCAGTGGAAGCTGCTTCGGTCGGCATGAGTTTCCGCTGTTCGGCGATAGTCTTGGCAACATCGCTGGATGTACCCTTCGCCATTGAGATGAATTTCTGATAGACACGATCACGGATTTTACGTGGAAAGGCGAGAAGGTAGTTCCGACCGTCACCGCTGAACACTTCCAATGCAATTGGTTGAAGCAAGTATCGACGCTTGTGGACGTCTTTGATGTCGTCATAGCTGAACTTGCTGCATTGGCGAGTCGTTCTTGTTGATGGTCGGTTCGTGCTGCCCATGGCCATATACGGGATGATAGGATCGTGGTACTGCTCGGGGAGGAAGTCCAAATCACGAATTTCACGTGTTTTCAGCAAAGTGAAGCCATCAACGACGTAGTAGTGTTCTCGGCCAAACAAGAGCAATCCTTCGATTGTGTCGAGTCCTTGAATCCGAGCACAACGGAACATACTGTGAAGCTGTTCGCCTTGCTCTAGCAGACGCAATAGTGTTTGGTTGTCGGGGCCGTTGCCAGGAGAATGCGCAGACGGGCTTTTCGGGCCACTGTTCGGCGCTGGCGTAGTCGGCGCAGACGTCGTAGCAACGGTAGACGGCGATTGTGCCTGTGTATCGGCTGGAGGTTCGGAAACGGAACTTGATTCCGACTTGCTTTCCTTCGAATCGACAGCATCCTCGTCAACGACATCATCTCGGGATTCGCGCGGGTGTTGATCCTCATCGGCTTTGACTTGTTCAATGTTTTTCTTCACCATTCTTTTTATCAGGGACAGATTCAGTTCGACTGTTGGTTTGAACATCTGAAGCGCATCATCATTGATAGACGACACGACTGTAGAGGTGTCAACGATGCGTTCATCCATCGTACGGAATCGACGCTTCTTCATTCGCTCGTAGTAGGTCTTGCTGTCCTTTGAAATTGCGACTTTGGCTCGCATGGCTTTCTGAAACTATTTTCCGGTATTAGTACCCATTTCGAGAAAGACCAATGTCAAAAAAAAACGAACCGCATCAGGGCCATCCAAATGTGGTCGATACGGATACCGGTGGTAGAAAGTTGGATTCGGAATCAACTTCTTCCTAATCCGCAGCGGGCCTTCTGTCGTGTCAAGCTCAAACTTGTCCAATGTCGAACCGGATTCAGGGCCCCACAGACCACGTTCACGAGTAAGTTCAGCTTCGGTGTTTTGCCATTCTTGCATGCACCACTTCCTGACGTGAGCGTGCCATTCGTGGTAACGAGTGCACTGGTTTCGGAGCAACTCTTTGAGGAGGCTGATGTGTACGCGCATCCACATGTAGAAGTCCTGAAATACCAAATTGCAGCCTTTTTTTCAAACTAAAAAGTTATGAAGCTTACTTCAGGGTCAATCTTGCTCCTTTCATACTGGAACGGCGGAACCGAACTGATGGACGAGATGCTACCAGTACTCATGAGAAGCACAGACTTTCGGCTCGTCAATCGTTGAAGACCTGTCTTGGCAACACGCGTCAGCTTCGACTGAATTTGGGCGGGGAATTTTCCGGTCACAGAGCTTGTCAATGATGTTGTTGCGGATGAATCCGTTTGACTGTCAACAAATTGGAGCCAATACTTGTTAGCCAGATCACCACAGCTTGCCCTTGCGGAATACAAGTCCAAATCGATCTCGCGTTTAAAGGCTTCTTCGAGCAAGGCCTTCTTCTGCGTCCACAAGATGCCCCAAACATTCTGAGCACACATTGCAACCTGCGCGGATCCTCGTTCCAGATGTGCATGACCTGGTGACGTGAATTGAATGTCGGGCTTCTCGGAAAGCATAAAGACAAGGTGGACAAGGGCTCCGTAGAACAGTGGATTGTTGCTGTTCTTCGACAGAAGCAGATGCTGGTTTCGGACAATCTCAGCCAATGTGTCTAACACAGACATTTGGGTATCGACATTATCCACGGGGCGACTCAGCAGGTACAAAATGACTCGGAAGAGGGCATTGATGTGAGCTTCGGTGCATGCCAACTGACTGGCAGCCTTGTTAGAAGCATGGGCTTCGGCGAGCAGTTTCAGGAAGCATTTCAAGATTGCGACGGGGTTTCCGCGGTAGAGGCAGTCCCAAACACTGTCGATTACCTTTGACAGGAAGTGAATGACATTGGCAGCGGTGGATTCAGATGAGCGGTTGAGAAGGCCTTGTGCTGATTGGGGTATAACCAGCTCCGAGTTGGAGAAGAACATGTCGCTGGTCATGAAGTGATCGAGACACGAATTGACCAGTTCAGTGTAAATCAAGCTTTGGGCTGGATGCATGGCGCCGCCACCTTCCAGGAAGTCGACAAGCGAATCGAAAAGCCAGTCAGATTGAGCGTCACGGGTCAGGCAGAGGTCATTGAGCAAGATGTTCGTCAGCAATTCGGTCACTAGCTTGATGCCACGGTTGCTAGCTGAAATGTTGACATTTTCAACTACATCTTGCAAGATAAGTGTAAAAAACTTACAAAGAACAGGCGAATTCCCACCATTGTTATCACTGCTCCCATAGGTCGGTCGTGGAAGCATAGCCGCAAACAGTGCAATTACAAAGCTTGAAGTATGCGAAATTGCAAAGAAGGCCTCCGAGTTCTGATACAAAAATGTTGTGAGCTGGATCACCATGATAGGGTAGTTTTGGCTCCAGTGGTCGGGAGGCACAGTTTCATTGCTATTGTAATGGAAGCCGGCGCGGACCATCGAAAACAGCGGAATCAAAGCCTCAGGGCAGAACGTGCACTTTGCGATGGCGTCGGAGACTGAACTGGTGGCATTAAGTGAAAAGACATTAGACCAGATCAGATCAACGGTAAATTCTTCCAATGGTTGGATGTTAGCATGATGTTGACCGAAGAGAAGTGCCAACATTGCCAAGTAACAGAACGGCTTATCTGCGTGGGCGTACATCAGATGCTCCAATGCTGCGAATCCATTGCAATTGGACAACTCCGGGTTGAAATCCACATGGCTACCGACGGCACCACCATGAGCGGAAACAGAGAATCCGAGCAGGACAGCAGCACGATTTCGGATGACGGAATCGGCATCGGTGAGCCAGCCACCATTAGCTGTGCCGTCGCGGAACTTGGCTAACAAAGCGGGGTACTTTGTCACATTGACAAGTATCTTCAACCCAAGGAAGACAGTTCCGGAATGCAGCCCAGGACCGCAAAGGGCAAGAATCCATCCAAATCCAAGCGTTGTCACGATGGCCTCGCTGAGTTGATTGTTGCCTTGGCCGCTGGAATGCGCGAGCATTGTTGCCAGCATGTTGAGCAGTCGATTTCTGACGTAGATGGCATACAGTTCTTCATCGATTTCACCATTGCATTGACCCAGAAGCGTTTTCTCGAGCTCGGCCAAGTGGAACGGATACTGGTCTTCCTTGATTTCAGACGGCAGTTTGATCGACAAATTGGCACTCAAGGCTTGGCCAATTCTCAGTAAAGAGTGAGCATCAACTGGCGGCTGGACGATGGCTGCGATCAGACGGAACACGATATCGTTTCTCACGACGAAGGCTGAAGGTCGTTCAAACAGCAACATCAACAATCTGCTCAGAAGCGAGGAATGCCGGATTTTGATCAGATTATCCCGCTGATTGTCAATGACCAGCTCGTAAAAGTGTTCAAACAACAGCTTCCGAACATCGTCTTGAGCGTTTTCCCAGATGTCCAGATCACACAACAGGTCCTCGAAAGTTTGCATGTTTGGAATCACAGTGATCTCCTTCGATACATCAACAGTGCCGACGAGCAGGAGGACAAGATGCAAAATGTGTGAATTGACGAGATGAGCCTTGTCTTCGAGAAGCATCGCCAATGTTTGGTATCCTCTTTGTCGTTGGATGGAAGCCACGATTGCATCGTTTGTCTGGACAGCGGATACCAGAACTTTCAAGGAAGCATAGAGGCCATGAGAATCTGTGCACATTGCGATGAGACCGAGTAAGGGAGCAACACCGCCAACAGATTCAAGCAATGCGCTGACCGGGCAAGGCGCGAAGGTACGCATGCTGAGGTAGCCGATGACACTGCCACCGAGAGATCGAGGGGCTCCAGATGCGTGGAAGGATGTGTTCCACAGAACTCGGAGAGGTGTACTGCTGTCATTCGGCGAGATTCCGAGCAGAATGGCCAGCATCTCGCAATCGGCTTTACGGAGCATGGACTTCATTGTCTGGAGGTTGATTTCGGTCATTGCGGCGGCATTTAGCGAGAAGTTGATCTTTTCTTCAGCGATTAGTGGTACATTGTCGACATGGGTCTGAAAAACGTCACTTTAACATCAGCTACAGTCTATGTAAAACCAACCTGGAAGTTTCCAATGTAATGCGGCTGCAACAGATGGATCGCCCGAATCTTCTCAATGCTCAACGGCTCATCAATCAGATACATGCTTGCCATTCGCCAGCGAACATTAGCAGCTTTCCGTAAGAACGGTGGCGTGCCAATAAGACCGTGAACCGATTGAGCGTCACCGTATTGAGCTTGACCGCCGCCAACATTCGGAATAACGTAGTTCAGCTTTTGACTCGCCAAACACCTCCCATTCACGTAGACATCGATCTGACTTTGCTTCAAGAAAGCACGGGTCATAACGATCGCCAAATGCGTCCATTGACGGACGTAGAAGAACTGCTCCGACAATGGAATCTTCACACAGAAGTCGCCGCTGGTTGGCTTCTGGAAGTCGCGTCGAAGTTCGTCAAGCATGGAATGTTCGGCAGTTGACACAAGGAGTGATCGGTCGTGGCTCAAAAGATGGACGTAGAAGCAGCACAGGTGGTTTTCAATGTTTTGGGGTTCAAGACGGTTTCCACGACCGCTGACTTCAGTGCCTTCAAAGTTGCGAACAATCGTCAGCAATCTGATTGGAGGAGTCGGTTCAGGAGTGCCAGACGTCCACTCTTCCACGTAGAACCATGTAAGGTAGGTCATGCCGTTCATGGGTGGGAACAGTCTTTCGCCACCATTGCTGCCAGATCCACTCGCGGCGGATGACTGTGCCGTTGATGACACTCGTGCGAGGGAGGGGATCACAATGGCGGCAAAGCCTTCAATCGCCATGTCAAATTCAACAAACGACGGAGGATGAACGAGGGAATGATTCCGAGGCGTCAACATTGAAACCAGCGCTTTCACACGATGTATTGGTACTGGGCCACCGGAATCCTCACTGCCTCCGTTGCCATCATCATCCAAATTCAAACAACACAGCGGCTGATCCAAGCGTAGAAAACGTCGAAGTTCTTTCGGATGCATCGATTGACAAGCGAGTCGTTCCAGCATGTAGTGAAACGGCGACAACAATGGGTGAGACGCCTTCTTGAACAATTCCGCACCTACATCCATGACCATCCGTGGCATGTAGTGTTCGCAGAGAATTTGTTGGCTCCTTTCTTGCCGCATCAGGGCTTTCAACACCAAAGCAATGTAGAATTGCCCGACAGCCGTCCACATTCGATCAGCTTTCTCTACATTTGGGGTAAATGTTTCACTTCGAGCAGAAAGCGATGGCAGCAGACGCAGGATACACAAAACGATCGTTGGATATGACAGAATTGACCGGGTCCAGGTTACCACCGGCACGCCTTCCAGATTCTCACTGCTTCTGAGCCATTCATCGCCAGCAAAGATAAGATCACAGTTCTGCCGTTCAGATGTGTCCATCGCCAAGTTCAACAATCGTCGAAGCAGGAAAACAGCGTAAAAGATCGGTCTCGGCATCTTTGCAAAAGCGCTCAGATCGCCATCAAGCTCGTTATCATTCAATTGAAAAGCCTTATGGCACAAAGCCAGCTCCTCAGCATGCGTTAAATTCACTTCTTCCCACGCAGCTTCATCAGCTTGAATCTTCGTGACTTGCGTGAAGCAGCCAATAGCACGCAAAATAGACACGACGATGCCTGGCTTGACTTCACCCTGGACGTATTTGGCATTGCTCGGCTCATAACGCATGCTAACGGCAAAGACCCGGAAGATAAGTGAAATGTGGCTCAGTGTTTGACGAATTTCCGTTGAAATCGAATCAGCAAACGTCTGTGGCGTCCCCTGCGGCGCGAAGGGTAAGCGATTCTCGAGATGGAGCAACAGTGTCATCAAACAAATATAGCCGCCGCTGCGTCGGAACATGATTCGCACCTTGTGTGATTCTAGCAACGCCGATACGAACAGCTTCAGTATGATCATGCTGACACGTATGTTGCCGGGATCGGAGAAGAGAATTTGCAACAACGACGAAAATAGTTGTTCATTCTTTGCCAAGAAAAGCAGATTTTTGATAAGGACGAGGGTGACATTCTTGTATTCGACGTTCTTCTCGGCCAACAACAAGGCCTTGATGGCGCCGATTTCGAGGTTTTCCGTAACAAACTGAGCATTGGCAGGGTTTCCTTTTGTGGCAGAAATGAGAAAGTCAAGTGCTAGTTGAATCGTATCGTATTGGACACCGATGATACGATCGACAGCTGAAATGAGAACATTATTTTCAAAACAGTCAAAAAAAGTAATCAAAACACACCAGAAGCCGAAGATTGAACCGTACTGAGGATAGTTTCAAGGTGAAACAGCTCGCGATATGCATCCTTGATATGAATATTGACTGATAGCATGCCAAAAACAAAAGTTAAATACGTTAAGCTGACGTCCCAACGATTAGCGGCAAGAGCATTCTTTAAGTGAAGGTTGATAGCCGTCAATTCCTTGCATGGAATGAATCCCAAAGTTCGAAGTACGTATTCGACCAGGGATAACACTTTTTTCTAAAAAAAATAAACAATTATTAGATTCACATAAATATAAATTTAATGTCGTACCTGTACAATAATGCCCTTGACATTCATTCGTTCAACGAACAAATAAAGGGGGAAATGTCGTTCCAAGATGAAATAATTCAACTTTTCTGCCTTATATACATTAAGTACCATCTCCAGGATAACATTACATGTTTCATCGTCACCGTCCTGGAAGAATTCAAGTTGGAATTGCGTTTTTAAGGTGGAATTTGACTTACGTAGTAAGATTTCTCCAAAATAGTGAAAGCCTCTGGGATTCGAACAGCTCCAGTATTTCGAGTTTCGTTGTATGGGAAATTGAAAGGGTAAAACGAGAGCGGAGACGCTGGTTGCACTAGCGATACTAACTCGGATCCCGCACTGATCAGATTCACAGCGTTTTCAAAGATTCGCGTTCGTTGAGAGATATCGGCTGCCTCGATCGTTTCCAAAACAGTCTTAAAGCCGCCGTCTTTGATGAAATCTTCTATCAAGCAATTCGTCGAATCCGCAGAGTTACGCAGCAGCTCAAGCAAGTTGGAAATGATCGTAGTCCGCTCACTGATCGATGCATTTTGATTACGGTAGGTGCGTAGATAATGGCCCACACAGCCCTTGGCTCGGATGTACTTGATGACAGGTGGTGACAGCGCCTTCACGACTATGGTACAGAGGAAAGTAAAGTTGGCATCGCGCCATTTCAGTAGTTCTTGAACACAGGTAGTGCTGGAACCAATAAATAACAGCACTAAATCATCTCTGTAGATGAGCTCTTCGGCGACGCATTCATAGCCGCAAAGGGTTGCCATGAGCTGAAAAATTGGGATGAAATATGCTTTTAAAGAGGTATTTACAAAAGCGTACCATAACGAGGGCATCGTACAACAATTGCTGGGTCTCATCGGTGCCGTTGGATACATCAAGATCGAAGAAAAGGTAGAAAACTTTTACAAGGGTGCTCGGAACGCAGCTTTTGCATACTTGTTCGAATATCTTTTGGGATCCGCTGAAAGAGCCATTTTACTATTAGATGAGTAATTAGACTAATTAGCCCACCTTGAAACCAAAAACGAAATAGCTCTCAACAGCGTCCAGCCTTTGGCATCGGCAGTGGCAGGCTTTAGAAACCCATATATAGCGGCAGATGCTTCCTTTGTGCTTTCATTGTTCGCGCGTCGACGGATTTCATGCACTAAATAATCGCTCACGAAACCACAAAATGGAACAATTTCCTTAAACTGGACTAGCAACTCATCGGGCGTGAACATGTGCATGACCTGAAATGGAAATGAGTGTTATGCTTAAATCGATAGTCGAAAAACAAAGAATCAAACCTTGTTAAACAATGGCAGAAGTCGATCGAATGCCTTGGGATCGGCATGCGCGACAACATCGCCACAATCTTTCAAATGCTGCCCGAAGGTCTTACGCAGGTGAAGTAGTGTCAGGGCGCGGTCACTATTGTCCATTATGGCAAAGGGACAGTATCTCGGCAAAGCCGACAAAATACGCGTGAAATTCTATCCTACTGTTGCTGAATCGTCTTCATTGACCTAAAATTAGACCCACTTTAAATAGACGCAGGCAAATTATCAAGTTTGAAGCGAACGTGGATGGTGGAAAAAACAACAAATTGATAAATGATGTCAGGGCTGCTCCAAACATGGGTAGGGCAACACAACCTCTGAACGAACAAAAAAGGGAGCGCGGTATAGACAACAGAGACCAACCAACCCGTGGGACGCTGTTAGTAACGTCTCAGGGAGGAGCTTTAAAAGAAGACATAGACGGGTATGCTAAAAAATCCCCTCTTTGCTTCAACACACGAAAAATAGCGAGCTTTACGCTGACAAGACAGCCTTATTCGGTCCACAATCGATGAGTATCAAAAAAGCGCACTCCAGTGCCGCATGCCCAGTGGCACTCATTTGGTATGGAAGGCAGTTGGCATTATGTCCGTTAGCATGGGCTTATTTAGACAAAGTGGAGTAGGTTTCGAACCATAAACGACGAAAAAAGACTTTAAAAGCGTTATCGGACAAGTTTGTTCTGGTAAAAAAGTAAAAAGGAGACACATGCACGGTACTTCATGGATCGCAGGGAAATGAAAAATAAATATTGTTCGATGAGATGAATCAATGCAATTTCGGAAATTCGTCTGACGACGTGTCGCTAAATGTAAGTACATTGTACTTAACATAATTTATATATAATAGCAATGCGGGCGGGCGTCTCAAAGACAGCCTCAAGCATTTTGGTGAATAATGGCGACGAGATATCCGTCGACATTGCGTGCAGGCAGATTGGTCTTCCAACTGGACGTTTGTCACTAATATCATCCATTCTTCTTTTTTTAATGCGACAGCCGTTTTTTATCTCAATGCGCTGGTCGTTTTTAGAGGCATCCACGAAATGGCCGGCGTTGTCGGCGAGAAGGGTGTGATTGTGGGATGAACAAAGGGATTTCAAAGCGTTCCAGGGTTTCAGACGTTGCGAGATTAAAGTTCGGGTGATTGACGGCAAGGGTAAGGGCATGTATGGAAACAGAATATTACATTGTCCAGTGGGTTGGGGTCGAAATAGCGGTCGAAAGGGGCAGATCAATAGGAAGTGTGGATATATCGACAAGGTGGATCATCCGGATTAGCCATGATTAAACCGTGTTCAAACAGCAATTCACACCAGTGGAACGGGTTAACAAGTAACGGGTATAGTTTTTATGGGAAACTGGATAGATTTTGAATGGTTGTAGTGGAAATTACAGGTAATGGATATATAAAATGGATTAGCTCAACCTGGCAGTCTCGAACAACAAGCCCATTCACACCTGTCGCGCAGGGTGCGGGGAAATGATGACTGTGCAAAACATTGTCGGTCGAAATAGGTTGAAATTAATCTAATTAAAGGCTCTGCAAAACTATAACTAATTGAGAAAGCGTGGGGCACATGGGCTAATTAGGATGAGAATCAAGGATTGAAAACAAGTCTGCTGTCGAGGGAAGTTATATTGTCATTCAGGATGTTGTTTAAGATGATTTAAATGGTAATTATTATGTGGTTATAGTCGAGAAACAAGGCGCTTATGAAGGGAGAGGACAATTGGCAGCTAATCGAAGTCGTCGATGGCCGCTGCCAGTCCATTGCCAGCGGCGCTGTCCGATATTGTTGGCAATGTGTGCTGAATGGTTTCTCAAGTTCTTGCTGCAAAGTGTTTGGTTTTACACAGCTTTCACTATCTAAAATCCTCAATATTACTTTTAAATTATCTTCAATCATCCAGATAACCTATCCACAACGACACTCAAGTGCTCAGTGACGTTTTCTATAAGTTTCAGCTTGTAAAATTGCGTGCGACGTCTTATTTTTACGTTTTTCATTTCGCGCATCGGTACCATAGAATTATGCGTAAACCTTCAGATTAAACCTTCAACAACGACCATGTTGAACCCCCTCCGTGCCACGGCCAACATCGCCACGATTGCCCAGCGATCCATCTCAACTACACCATGCATGTACAAAAACAAGGCCGGAAAGCACAAGGTTTGTTTCCACTTCGACTCAAAAACAACTTTTTTTATATATAAAATTGTCTTTTCCTTTAGGCTACCATCGATCGCACGAGGATGTTGACCTATGAAATGGCCCAGAAACCCCACCACATCGGTGTCCGTAAAGCGTGGCTCACATGGCATTCACAGAATCTGGAAGGTTTCCGTCAGTCGCAGCCGATCGTGCTCGCACAGGACGAAGTCATTCGTCGGTTTATTCGGGGTTTCTTTCCGCAGAACATCACGATCGACGGCACTGAGGTGAGTTAAAGTTGTTTGTTTTTCAAAATTCTGTGATTTTTGGTGCCCCAAGTTGTTTTATCTGTTTCATATATTTCATTTTCCTCATTTGTCAATTTCAGATCGTTATCAAACGTCGAGGCAACGTCGTCTACGTGACGGGTTTCCTGCAACATTCTCGCCGTCTTGACATCCGTCGCATTTATTGGATGTTCGGGTTTGCTGAAGAGTTCCTGTCCATTTTGCTGAAGCAGCCCGTGAAGCTCGAATTGCAGTTTGTGGCCGACGAAAAGGAGCTCGCATACAACTACATCTAATAGGATAGTTTTTGTTTTCTTTCTTTGTTTTGTTTTACTCGAATGAAGTCTGTTCACTAACTGTCATAATGCCGTCCAGATACACTCAATATTTTCATTAACTTCATTGGAATGATTTATCTCTAAACAAACCGACACTGTCGGATGCATGGCTTTACAATTTACAACAGAATCTATGTGAATATTTAAATTAACAAAAGCCCAAACGATTAAAAGGCATCACAGATAGTTCGGTCGTTTAGAAGGAGAATTGGGATCGGTAGTCGTGGTCTCATTGAGTAAAGTAGAAAATCGAGGTCACAACTTTGCGAGTTTCTCCAGGGTTAGTGAGACAAATGATCATTAGCTTGCACAAATAGGAGATAAACAAGGACGAGAATACATCGATTTAACACAGGTATAGTTTTGAGAAATTTCAGTGAGCGTTGTTAAGTTGTAAAAATCCTTAATCATAATAATCTGGAGATGGCAATTTGAAAAATAAAAACAACATGTAAAAAACAGGGGTGAGAACAACGTTTTTTCAAGAGATATAAAACCCATTTAAACGGTAAAACCGGTGGTAAATAGCAACGAATCTTTTGCCTCCCTGTTCGTGGAACATTCTACAACAGACTAAGTCAAAAAATTGAGACACTGGCTCGGAAAAATGCGGAAAAGGCAGCATGTTCGACGGTTTTAGGGCAAATGTGGACCTAATCAGAGAAGTTGACACAATTCGGAATTTAGGATCAACAAATCGGACAGGAAAAATGTTGCGACATGTTTCCCAATCAGTTGCAACAGTTTAACGAGTATTCGACAAGACAATAAATTAGCAAAATTTATAGAAATATAAATGCGACTTATAAATGGAGACTTTGCAGACTATTCTATCATTTGCATGGAAATTTGATTTGATAAAGATATAGTGGATGTACAAAACAGATCAGAGTATTAATTTAAAACCCGCTTGCTGTTGGAGGTTGGCCGACCATTCGTGGCCGTTCCGGAGGGGCTGCTGCCGACGGCGGTGCATTCTGACAAGCGGTTGGTGGTCTCGACGCGACTGATTGGGCTGGAGTCGACGCGGTGATCGGCTGGCCGCCAAATTTGATTTTCAATTTCGGGATAATGGGCGGCGCCACACTTGGCGCGTTGTTTGTTGTCGTTGACGCACTCGTCGACGCTGCTGCTGCGGCTGGTCGTTCTGGCTCGCGCGCTATTCTCGGGAGCTTCAGCTTCAATGGTGGTTGCGATACAGAAGCAGTTGATGAGGAGGGTGTCGGTTCAGGCTCCTGCTGGACTCCGTTCGATGCCGATGGCATTGGTTGTTGTTGTGCCAGCTTTCTGAGGGATAGTTTCAATGGCGGCTCCGAAGCATTGTTGGAGGGCGGCACGACAATGGTGTTGGCAGCGGCGGCTGCCCGTTCGCGTTCTTTGCGTGCTGCCTTCTCCTGCTTCCGTGCTCGCTTTTCCTCCTTCCGACGTTTCTTTTCCTCCTTTGTCAATCGCGCGGCATCCGGGCCTTCGGCTTCGGCGTGTTCAGCCTCCTCTGCCTCGGCCCTTTGTTGTGCTTCGCGTGCGGCCTCAGCGGCAGCCTGCCTGGCCTGATCAGCGGCCAGCTTTTCGCGTTCAGCTTGATCTTTCTGCAACTGTTCGGCTTGATCCCGCTGCAAGCGTTCGGCCATGGCGATCTCGCGTTCCTTTCTTGACCGCTCAGCTTCTAGGCGCTCCTTTTCCTTCTTTTCACGGTGCTTCCGCTCCTTCTTGGCGCGCTTGTACTCGAGCAACTCCTCAGGGGTCATGTCTTCCTTGCGCTTATGGGCAACACCGGAAGGACCAGGAACATCGGGGTTTGCAGCCGGGGCAGGTGCTTCCTTTTGCGGCACTGGAGCAACGGCAGACTTTGATTCGCCGTGTAAGTTCAATTTGATTTTGAAGGAAGGTTTTTCCGGTGATGATGACGGGCCAGGAACGGATGCAGCTGTTGTTTGTTGTGACGATGAAGGGCGATCGGCTGCCGATGGTGCTGAACTCGATTCGGCTTGCTTGACAGGAGTTTTGTGCAGTTTTAACTTCAATGGTGGATTTGAAGTTGTGGCGACTTCGACTGGCTGTGATGGAGGTGTTGAGACAGTAGCCGTAGATTTCCTGATACGGAGAGGTTGCAGGGCGGGTTGTGATGGAGTTGCGGCAGCTTGGCGTTGAGCTTCTTCGGCCAGACGTTGGGTCTTTTCGGCTTCAGCTTGACGCTTTTTAAGGATTTCGGCTTCGGCTTGGCGTTTAGCTGTTTCGAGGGCTTCAGCTTGACGCCTGATCTTTTCGGCTTCAGCTTGGCGTTGCGCCTTCTCAGCTTCGGCTTGCTGTTTAGCTTTTTCAGCAGCTTCAGCCTTCCGGCGAGCCTTTTCAGCGTGGCGTGCGGCCTTATCGGCTTCTTTTTGGCGGGCTTTCTCAAGTTCTGCCTGGCGTTGGGCCTTCTCAGCTTCGGCCTTGCGTTGGGCCTTATCGGCTTCAGCTTGGCGTTTCGCTTTCTCGGCATCTGCCTTGCGTTGAGCCTTTTCAGCTTGAGCTTGAAGCGTGGCAGCGGCGAGCTGGTTTTGCGCTTTCAGAGCTTCAGCGTGACGCTTCTCAGCTTCAGCTTGGCTCTTGGCCTTCTCAGCCTCCAGTCTAGCCTTCTCAGCGTCGGCATGCCGTTGAGCCTTTTCAAGCTTGTGCTTCTTCCGCTCTTCGCGTCGCCGTTCCTTGTCCACATCCTTGTCCGCGTCAGCGTGTTCGATGCCTTGTTGTTCCATCTCCTTCTCCCGGCGTTCCCTCTTCTCCTTCTTCTGCCGCTTCTTCTCTTCCTTCCGTTGTTTCTTCTCGCGTCGGCGTTGTTCTTCGCGTTCAGCTTCTGTCATAGCAACAGAGGAATCCATGGAAGAAGAAGGAATCGGATCCGTCTTTTCGATGACCATCTTCGTCTTCTCGCGCACCTTGGTAGACGTTTCTTCTTCTTCGTCGCTGGAGGTGAAGTGGGGATCTTTGGATGATGACTTTGGCTTCGCGGGTGTTGGTGGCTTCGGTGTTGATAGCGGAGTAAAGGTTGGTCGGACAGGCATGGCAGGAGAGCGGTGAGGCGACTGCTTCGGCTGAATAGGTTCCACAGTCGCTGCTCTTGGCACTTTCGATGATTTGTCTTTCGACCTGACATCGACTGCCACATTGTCTGGGGGCAATGATAAACGCGCCGATTTCGATGGAGGCTCGTAGGAGTTGGCAAAGGCATTCGATTCCGAGTGTTTTGATTTTCTCGATTGACGATCTTCATGACGATGCTTATCTTCGTGGCGGTGTTTGTGTTTCTTGCGGCCTTCTTCTTGAACAACCATGGGCGATTCCTTTGGCAACGGTTCCTGGATCTTGCTAGACTTCTTCGACGTGTCAATTGGTGGCGCATTCGCGGCATTGGCGAACAATCTCCTTGGCAATTCCGGCACGGCAAACACTGGCGATTTCGGTCGACTGCTGGTTGGTTCAGCAATCTTAACCTTGTTCGGTGGACCCAATGCCGATGAAGTAGACGGCTTCTCATCCCGAGGTGACGACAGATGCGAATGACTGCGTTTCGACGCCTTTGGCTGCGGTGGTGGTGGTGGAGGCGGCGGGGACGGTGAAGGTTCGGCCAGCTTGATCTTAATAGATTTGATCTTCTCCGGTCGGTCAGCGCGAGCAATAACAATAGGATCAGGCGACTTCCCACGCGGCGGAGCAACAACCTTCGGCGGTGAATGGCGTCGACGCATGGCCGCAGATAAGCGCGCTTCTTCTTCCCGACGATCTTCCGCTTCGAGTTCGACTTTTCGGGCACGAACAGCTTCCTCGTCGAATCGGCTCGGCTCGTAGGAGAACCCTCTGAGGTTACTTTTGAAGGGCTTCGGTTTGACCAACTGTTCCCTCGCAAAGTCGATGGCCTCGCGCGACGGTGGATAGTTTGATTGAAGCACTTCCGAGTTGTCAACGAATTTCTCTGCAAAAATAAACAATAGTAAATCACTTAATGATTAATGGCAATCTAAACTTACGCAAATCTTCGGCAGCTAGTCGTTTGTCTATTTCGAGCTGTTGTTTTTCATACTCCAAATCAAGTGCCATCAACATTGTCTCATCTATCACCGAGTCGCCATGCTGAAATTGAAAAATGATCAGTTAAAAATTTAGTCTCGTTTTTGAACGCTTACCATAGCCTCATTGACGAATATTTTGTTCATCCTGTTCAGAATGTTGTCTTTTCTAGCGTCGTTATAAACCCGGTGCCGATGAAGTTCGTGATCAACATTTTCCATCATTTTCGCGCTTAAGTTAGGCTCAATGTGTACAAAATAGGGCAATAACCGGCTCATGACGTCTTCTTTGTTTTGGAATGGAGTTTCTAAATCGACGTTCTTGATGGTTTTTTCGAATTGATTGATAAAATCTCGAATTCTGAAAATTAATTGCGTTATTCATTGAATTTTGAAAGTTTAAACTTACTTTTCACGTCTTATAGCCCGTTTGTCCACGATTGTACGGTTCAGTTCAGACACCAGAGGCCTAACCACGGCTTTTGGTGGTTCGAAAGATGTTGAAGGAACGCAGAAGATAGCTGGCTCCGGGACAATCTCCGTTTCGGGCTCGAATCGACGGATACCACCCTTTTTGACTGGCGATTTTTTGCTCTTTGGCTTTGATTCCAAGCTGTTTACCACAGCTGATACTGCCGCTGGTACATCGCTGACAAAATTAGGCTGTTGAAGCATACCGTTGTTGATCATCATTGGCATATCCTCGGCAGAGCCCTGTATTTGATAAGTCATCGTATTCGTAGCCGGGTTGATTATCCTCATGGCTTTGGTCATCTGTCCATTAGGCGCTACGAGGTAGCATTCACCAGTGCCGAAGTTTTGGTTTTGGAACCGGGGATCATTCATGTCAACGGGGATCGCGTTCTGCATCGGCATCTCAACGGTTTGAACCGGTTGTGCTTTTTGAGCATTGGCTGCTGCCTGTTTCCGTTGAAGTTCCGCCTTTGTTGGCTTCTTTTTCGGCGAAGACTTCGGTGCCGGTGCTTGTTGAATTTGCTGCTGGACGAATGTTTGTTGTGGTTGTTGATACACCGGAGTAGGTGCCGGTGGTGGCGCCGGTGCCGGTGTTTGAAGGCCCAAACCCCTAAAAAAATCCCATCATTAGTCGCTCATTTGACTTAATTGCTTTACTTACATTAACAGATCCGTCATCTGTTTTTCCAACTCGGCTTTTTCATGGGCAACGTCGTGACCCATCGCTTCCTATAAATTTTTAAATGGTTAATCGAATTTGTTGAATATAATCATACCCTATTAGTCAAGTCATCCATTCTGCTGGACAGTTCCACCAATTTCATCTGCATGTTGTCGTTCATCCGAACTTCAACCGGGCCTTTAATCAAGGAATCTGTCGTCGGAGCAGTCTGTGCGGGCTTCTTTCTTGAATTGTTCCTATTCTGAGGCTTCGCTCGAGATCGCGCTGGTGGTTGCCTCTGTGGTTGTGGTTGAGGCGGTGGAACATACTTCTGCTCATTATTCTGTTGCATCATACTCACATTCTGCGGTACTACTTGCACCATGGTAGTTTGTTGGTAAGAGTTTCCATTCGGATCCGAATTCTGAGGCAGAAAGTGTTGTTGTCCACTTTGTTGGTCAACAAAGATTTGTTGCGTCACATAACCACCACCGTTAATCTCAAATTGTTGTACTTGAGGCTGCTGCTGCTGTTGATTGAGATTCTGAGAGTGAATCTGTTGTACCGGTTGCATATTAGTTAAAATGGTATTCCCATTCGGACCCGTGCTCATAATCTGTTGAGGTTGTGAGTTGTATGTTGGCTGCATTCCTTGCTGGCTTGAATCTGGTATCCTTAGCATCTGTTGCGAAGTTGAAGTAAATACCACTGATTGTTGAATTTGGGCTTGCGACATCTGGAGATTGGATTGGTCAACTTGCATCCACTCCATTTGCGCATTGCTTTGGGAATACTGCTGTTCCTGTTGCATGGAGTACTCCTGCGACATATTACAGTCAATCGGCATTTCGCCGTTTGTGGATACAGTGGCGTCGCCTATTCCAAAATCCATATTAAAATCCATTTGTGAATTCTCATGGTAGGATAACGCAGGTTGTGATGCCTGATTTGGGTTGTATGTCTGCAGGGTTTCGAATTGCGTCGATTGCTGCTGCATAGCCTCAGGCTGTTGTTGGCATTGTTGCATGCCGGCTTGGGAGTTGTCTGGAGGCGGCTGATAGTCTGATATCGCCGCCTCCATTTCTTGATTACTCCTATACGCTGCATGGGAAGTCGACGGGCCGACGGTGTGGTGATGATGTTGATGCCTTGGAGGTTCGACGACATCATCAGCTGGTTGCGGCGAATCTGGCTGACCCAACGGCACATTGAGCTCATTGGCACCGGACTCGTCAGGCCCATGCTTGATTTCGTCGTAGAACCAATCCCTGAAAATTGATATTATATAATTCAAGTTGTCAACAAGTTGGATGTTATTAATCCTTATCAAATCGATAGCAAAACTAGATCCGCCCCGATATGACAGCGAGTGGGCGTGGTGATTGGAACAGTCCTCAATTTCAGGAAGCCACATTATCAAAGCAAGAACACAGTTTACAGAGTGCCCCGCCCCCAGTGTAGCGTCATCGTCAAAATACGCTCCACCCATCGGAGCAAAGCAATGCTCCGTCTGTTGGTCCAAGCCACTATTTAGGATAGACCTTAGTTTGAAACTCGTTCACCGCGATCGGCACTCTCTTGTCATATCGGTAGTTTAGTTATGCATATGTGTGAACACGTTTCAATGTGCGCACACACTTAGTCACGTGGTTTTTTCTATGTTCAACTTACAAGCTAACGTATGCTTCATCGACCATTTTGAAGCAGGTTCAACAAAGCGTTGAATCGGTTCTTGGGAATCGGATTCAGCTATCTTGATACCATCATATGGTGCACAACTAAAAAGTTTGTCGTGATTTCATAACACTAAGAAATATATAAATTGTAACTCGTGAAAACGCGTCGACACGTACACAGCAGCGCGGTGCTGGGTCGCATTAAGTTGCCAAAGAAATGGCTAATGCTTCGCGGTAACAAACACACCGAAGGTAGGCATGCAAAGCAGAGGGTCCGAATCGTCTTTGTATCTTCGTTCAATGCTGCTCTATCTCATCTCGCTGGCACGTTGCCAGCGGTTAAGAGGAAGCGTACGGTAACGCGCGACTTTTGAGTTGTGTTGGTCCGCGATGTGACGCGACTCACTCACATCACGGGAGGGATTGTGCGGGGCGCAGCAGTCGATAACCTAGTCTTCCTTCAATCACAAGTGTGGAGCATTTAAACGGAAAATAGCGACGTCAAATCGACAATGTTATCGATCTTCTTTGTGTTTCTGCAGGAACAAAACGAATGAATCGCAATAGAAAGCGCTGAAAAGACTATGCATAGGGAGTGCAATTTAGTAAGAGAGCAAAAAGGCGTCCTGGCTTGGCGTCGCGGCCTCTAGCGCTGCCGGTGTTGCCTGCCGCTGGCTTGGTTTGGCGGAAAAGGGGGTTCACGGCGTCGGCAGTGTGTGGCGAGGAGCGTGGCTGTGGCGGCAGCTCGAACAACAACAAGCAACCAACGCTTCGTATTGATTGCAGCAGTCGCCAATAAGTGGAGAGACATCCTGTTAGTCCGCGCGCATGGATGGATCTTGGTCAAATTAAGGATACCGCACCAATATGGGAAGTTGCAATGGATAGATGGAATACGAACTTGCGCGAACGGCTCTTTTCTTATCTATTGTACGCTGTCGAGGTACATACACAATAGCGGGGTCCGAAAAGTTTGCTGCTCATGACTTTGTTTTCTCCCGCACTACTGGGGTGGTCAGGACCGTCGAGGCCTCGAACAGATCGATTCAATGCAAGTTGCGGTACACTTTAAACGCACACAGATTCTCAAAGCGAATTCACAGTACTCATTTATCTCGGAGGTGAATTGAGTGATGAAACGAAAACAGCAAAATATCAATGTAAGAGAGAAATGCAAACATTGAAACAAAATAGGTGCACGGAAAAAATAAACGCTCGGCGATTCATCACACCGCATACTAATACAACATACACACGCCAGAGGGTCGCTACTGGATTGAACAGACGGACGACTGCCGATTCGATTCGGTCACCCGCTTGACGTCTTCACCTTGTTGGGTCGCTTCCTTAGCACCTGCGGATGGTGCTGGTGCAGGAGCTGAGGTGAGTTTCGACGCCGAATCTTCGCCTTCCGTCACCGTTACCGGCGCCTTAATAATACTGATATCCGACTCAAGCTCGGTCTTCGTCAAGTTTATGCCCATTATCGACGCAGCGATGGACCTGAAAGACGAACTGTTCTTTACGAGCTAGCCCTGGTTGCTAACAGCGTAAGCCAGGCAAAACGCGCGCAAAACTGACCTAAAGCACAAATCAACGGTGTCTCCGGTCTTGGCGGAAACATAAAATGCTGTCATGTCTAGGTCCTTTGCAAACTTGTTGTGCTTCTCGATCCGAACACATCGGCGATGCTCAAGGTCCGTCTTATTACCAATGAGCGCAAAGTGGGGAAGCTGAAAGATAAGAAAGAACATCTGTATGCCCTCGGGGATAAATCATATGTAAAGAGGTACCTTTTCACACTCCTTCATGATGCCCTTTACTTTGGCCACCCATTCATTGACGTCTTCGAAGGATTCAGAGTTGGAGACATCGTAAACAAACAGGATGGCATGTGCCCCGAAGAGGTAGTTCTGAAGCATCGGGGCTGAAATGCTTTGTCCGCCGATGTCCCATATCTGCAAATTAGCTCATTAAGTGGAATTTTATTGTTACTGCATGTGAAAATATATGATTGTTGTATGATCGGACATTTGAAAAGAAAGAAAGCAACACACCTGCAGCTGCACAGAGACACCAGTTTTAAGCACGATTCGTCGGGAGTAGAAATCGACCCCGATCGTCTGAACAATGCTTATCAGTCACGATCATGAAAGCTAATACAGTTGAAACAAACCTGATTATACTTCGAATTGAAATTCTTTTGAGCAAAGCGAGTACAAAACGACGTTTTACCAGTAGTGCCGTCGCCGAGGACGACTAGCTTCAAAGTTTGATCTGTTTCACCCTCGTCCGAATCGTCATCTGGCAACGCGACAATGGACGTGTTTCCGAGGGTTGAAGCCAAATCTTTGGCAAGTTCTTCTTCCGACATACCAAATGTTCCTTGAGAACGTGACAGTGAACTGACGTGAAAAGCCGGCACCTTGGCAGGGGTTGCTATGGTAATCGTTACCCCTGGCGCATACATAATGTTTCGATAAATTGCCCGCCCCTTTTAGACGGAATTTCCTGTATTCATTGTAGTGTACTGTCTATGGACTGCAGTTCAAATCAAGTAGAGTTATCATATTTATAACTTGGCAAAAACAATGAGCAAACATAGCCATTGAACAACATATATTTTCATAATAAGAAAAATAATTTTTTTTGAAAAACGTCAGATTTTTTCTGTACAATTTGCGGAGTTGAGTTCAGTTGAGGCGAGATTCTCGTTGAGGCTTGGTCGATCATCGTCTTCCGAATCATCGACAATGAGTTGAGGTGAGGCTTCTTCACGTTTAACGTTTGATGGCCCAGCAGAAGAAGGTCGATTGATCGGTGTGGATACGGAACTTTCAAGTCCATCACCGTAACCCGGATAGCTTTCGGGCTCTTCTTTGATCATGATCCCACCAACAGATTGACTTCGTTCATCAAATTTAGACCCAAGGAAATTGTGATGCGCCTGAGCCAGTGCGTTGACCACATTTTGTTCCATTGATGCTGGGGTTGATGGCTTCACTGACCGAGCAGAACTTGCACGTTGGGGACGTCGTTTATAGAACTCAGAGTCGTCGACAGTCCAAACTGCACCCTTTACGTTCTGCTCGACACGAGCGAAACATTTATGCAACGAAAGATTGTGGCGTACGGCATTCTGGAAAGGGGGAACCCGTAATTAGCTTTTTCTCTATTTGCATGGTAAATGAAAAAACGAAATAAAGAAATAAACAAACCTTCCATGTTGCAGCATTTCTCCGAAAGTACGCAAATGTCTCTGTGAACCATTGGTAAATTTCGTTCAGTGTCAATTGACAGTCTCGAGATTCCATTATAGCTTGCCGGATTAACGAGGCATATGTATACGGTGGTCTTACATCATGATTACGGTAAAATTCACGATTGCGCTCAATATCGGCGGAGATCGGCATAACAGCTTTATCGCTAACGCGACGACGAGAATTATTAGATAGCGCGAGATTACTCGTACTACTGGATGTTACTGGCTTTCGTGGAGGTATGGGAGTCGAACTGACATTGTGGGTTAGCATAGATGAAGATGGCTCATCCGGATTCAGCTGACTAGGAAGTGGTGCAGGTACGGGATTTGAACTGGCTGCAGCGGCTGCAAGAGCGGCAAGTGCATCGCGAGATGCGACGTGTTGATGTACCTGCAATTCAAACTGTATTTAATTATGCTTTTTCTGTAATTTCATTATATCTATATATGGTGTAATAACTTCAAAGCGTGACCTATTAACTACGGTAAAGTTAATAAACCAATTACCACACAACACAATGCATAAAAGTCCTTTGTGTTTTGACTACGATACATTTTAGCCATTGTAATATGTATGTCGTGTTTATGTTATCCTTTCGGAAATAATATAACCACGACAATCTACACAAGAAAACAAGCGTGCACTCTTGCATAAAAAACAAAACGATCAAACAAACGAAGCTCGAAAACATTGTTGTTTTTCCCTACGAGTCTCAGTCTCTCGCTTGTTTTGGTGGCGTTTTCCTTGAGGCATTGAAAATAAACTTAGGCATGCGCATTTTGAAAGCGTAAACAGAACAGACTAAACAACCAGGTGCAAGATTAAATACAATTGGGTGACAAACAACAGCAACCCATTATGGCGAGAATCAGACATCACCGGAATTAAAAATAGAATGTTTGGTGATATATGATATCCATATTAGCTACCGTATACTACATATTTTGCAATTGTATGTGTATGTTTCTATTTTCTATTTGCGTTGTAAAGCAAACAACTTGATTCCCTCGAGAGTCTTTTAATAATGCCAATCCCCCAAAAGGAAGAATTAGCGTCCTTAGAGGCTTATTTATAAATGTCTATATATAAGAAGCGTTACCAGGAACTGTGTCGGTGGTGCTACATCATTTGTAAGAAAAAGACCAGTAACCAACAAACAAAATTACTTAATGGCATTGCAAAATTTTAACATTTTTGTTTGAAATCCTTTGAAAACAAGTTTTTGTTGTTGTGACTGTTGAACGGCCGTCGGCTAACCTGGGTGTTGACAACATTTTTTTCTGCATTTTGAGCTTTTTTCATCCCGTGGATAGACCCCTCACGTGTCCTTGGCCAGCGGCGTCGAGAGACGCCCGCCGCGGCCGACCACCATAAACAACAAAATGAATAACAACACACATTGAGACATGCAGACAAAAAATAGCGAGCCAGTAAACAGGAGCGAGGACCATGTTCGTAAAGAGGGCTTGGCACCCATCATCTCGATGCTATGCTGATGAAACTTAAGAAGCGCCGTCCGGAAAGGGATGCCTAAGACTTTCAGTTGCCTGCGCACGGCGGCGGTGAATGTGACGTAAAGCGGATCTATAAGTATGAGCCTACGCTAAGGCAACAACTTTTTAAAGACCATAGAACGTGAGGCTGACAACAAGCAAGCAAGCAAGCAGGCTAGCTAGCGCATAAAAGTGCAGTGATGATAAATATAAACGAAATTACGCGGCCTTCAAAATCGTACCCTCAAATAATGCCATTTGAGTCAGTCCCTTTAGCTGTGTCACAGACGGCATCGTCTGCTACGCAAATATGCACTGTCTGGTGTCAAAGCACACAACATAAAGTCGTGCCAAGTGTGCTTTTAATTGAAATTAACGGCTGGTTATCTGAGAATGTGAATAGTGGCGTTTTTTCGCAAGTAAGTCTATGGCAAAAAGTAATACCAAGTAGAGCTGTTGACAAAAAGGAGCGCAAGGGTGTTGTTATCAACTTCGGATTTTGACATCTGAAGCGAAAGCAAGACGACGGCTCTTGCCAACGCAAACACAAATAAGTTAGATAAGAGAAAGCAACAACGAGTTAGTAGTTGAAAAAGTTATTTGTTTATTCGCGGAAGTTGCAAGAAGAACTTCGCGATGTAACTAACAGTCAACTGTACACATGTGAAAAAGCATACTCACCGCATTGAGATCAACGCCACCCATGTTTGAAGGCATCATTCCAGCCGTTACCGTAGTCCCTTCATTCAAATTTGCAGGAGTTACCGATGATGCCGATGAACTGCACGGATACAGCATGCGCGAAGGTGAAGTTACCGTCGGTTTAGGCGAGACCAAAGGCGAAACATCGCTAGATGTTTGAGGTCCAACAGATTGGCAGGACAATGCCATATCTGGTGATAACTTAAAGTGCATGTGTGCCTTCATCGCGTTTAACCGGGCCCTTTCTTTTGTCAATCTGAAAAAACACGTGTAATTGGATGGCTGTGAAAAAGCTCATACATCATGCATGAGTATTGGATACAAACCTATGTTCAAGAGACTCGACAAGTTCAATTTGTGTCCTGTATTGTTGTGAAGACCTCTCAGGGGTATGAAATTGTGTAAGATGTTGAATAAAAATCCCGTACGATTCACACGGTGCGTTACATTGTGGCCAAACGCAGAGACCATGTTGATACAGTGGATGTGGAGACTGTGTTTGTGGTATGGGTGCAGGTAGAGTGGCACTAAGAAGCGCATTCAAGCTGTTTAAATTGAAACCGCCGACGGATGATGCTCCCTGGAGGGACGTCAGATCAAGGGGTGACGGGATACCAGGTGTCGGCGTCGTCGAACCGCCTATATTTAGAATGCTGTTCCAAAGTCGATCCATCGGAGCTGTAGCTATCTGTTGCGCAACCCGTTCCTGTATGGCCATCATCAGGATTGACTCAAGAGTAGTAGACTGAAAACATCGTCGTAGATGAGGGTGTTAACTTGGTTTGTTATTATAGTATGCACCTGTGGCAAGCTGTTGCCTGAATGCCCTGCTAGGGCTAACCCGGCGTTTTCCAGTATACCTATACTTGCCGATGAGACCGGCTGACTGCCAGCACTCAAGTTAACTTGATTTTGAAGACCGGGGACCCCGGCAGAGGCGGCGGCGGCTGCCACAGCAGCCAGATTCTCGATCAAAGTGTTTGAAGCTTGTGATGAAGATATCTGTAAGACGTTCATTCGTTGTTGTTCCACGCAAAGAAAGCCCGTTTGCGACTCTAGCAAAGTGCAAGCAGCAGTTTTTCGTATGATAATAACCCGTGACACAAACCCATGACGGGAACGGATAGTGTATAAAAACCTACAGAAAATTGACTGGGGTTACCAGAAGTACACGCGGATGATGATGACGCTTGAGAGTAAACCAGTGTGGTAGGTGCCACTTCGGAAGGGGCGGCACTCGCAGCGGTCACGGTAGACAGCAACGAGGGCGGATGGATCACACGTGAAGAGTAGGACGACTGATTGACTCCTGTGGCACCTGATTTAGGCGAGAACGAGAAGGTGGGTGCCGGCGAAAAACTGCTGAGACGGTACGATGCGAGATCTGCTACACTGGCGGTTCGCCGAACGTTTTTTTCGCCGGAGGGTAGTGGCGGTTTCTGCAACGGATACACTGTTTATTTCACAGAATGCGAATGTTACTATCTTGCACAATTCAGAATTGCGAGTTCAACAACAAGCAGTAACAAACAAACGAGCAAAAATAGAGCGAGTGGTTTTCCAGCCGACACATGCACACATAAACAACTCGATGGTCGTGAAGGCAGACGAAGGACCTCCGAGCGCTTGAGGGGGACTTTAGAGGGGTGTCTTTTCGAAAGCTATGGATGCAATGTTCAGTAGATGGGGAAAAACACCTCCCGCATAGCGGCCCTCTTGTTGACCCCCTGACGGAAACAATGGTTGGCGAAAAGACAACAAACAAAAAGCAAATCAGCTAGCGAGGCGAGTTAAGAGACAGTATTTGACAGGATTTAGGACCAAGGTGAAGGGGCCGACACCGGTTTTTTTGACCCCCCATTTTTTTGTGCCCAGAATGTAGACCTATAAGAGTAAGGTCTCGAACCGCGGTAATTAGTTCTGAAAGTTGCGGATTCTGGAGATATGCCTTCTGGAAGCTTTTTCTTCAAAAATTAATAACGCGCTTCAAAAAATAGTTACAGATCTAAAAATTAGGTTACGGGGGTTTAATAGTAAGGCAAAGCGAATGCCACTTTCAGATTTTTTGTAAAATTTCAATAATTATCGATTTTTGATTTTTTGATTTTTTAAATGATCATAACTTTTTACTGATAACCGATCGTCCCCGCGACCGAATACTGTTTGTAGCTTATCGTATTCGGCAACTTTTGACACCTCCACGCGCAGCGGATCGTGTCGGTATAAATTGGTTTATAGCGTTTGCACGCACAAACTGCTCAGTGTGCTGGGGGAGTTTAGGTGCGCGGAGTGTGCGCTAGGTGTGCGTGACTTTTTTGTGCAAAATTGTTTATTTTCTAATCTGAATGCATATTTTGCATACGATTTGTGTTTCTGGTGCATTATTAAAGTTTGTGCATACATTAAACGCGCTTTTGAACAAAAAAGTCACGCACACTTAGCGCACACTCCGCGCACCCAAACTCCCCCAGCGCACAGAGCAGTTTGTGCGTGCAAACGCTATAAACCAATTTATACCGACACGATCCGCTGCGCGTCGAGGGGTCAAAAGTTGTCGAATACGATAAGCTACAAACAATATTCGGTAGCGGGGACGATCGGTTATCAGTAAAAAGTTATGATCATTTAAAAAATCAAAAAATCAAAAGTCGATAATTATTGAAATTTTACAAAAAATCTGAAAGTGGCATTCGCTTTGCCTTACTATTAAACCCCCGTAACCAAATTTTTAGATCTGTAACTATTTTTTGAAGCGCGTTATTAATTTTTGAAGAAAAAGCTTCCAGAAGGCATATCTCCAGAATCCGCAACTTTCAGAACTAATTACCGCGGTTCGAGACCTTACTCTTATAGGTCTACATTCTGGGCACAAAAAATTGGGGGGTCAAAAAAACCGGTGTCGGCCGTCCTAAATCGGCTGCCAGACCGTCTCTTAATGAGGCCTAACCGACTTTGTAGCGAGTTACCCCAATGCGCCATTGCAACCCCAAGCAAAAAGCCGAACAGACAAGCGCGAAAATTTCATTGACGTAGCGCTACACGTGAACGGACAAACAACTTTTTCCGGGGCGTATTTGGCTCCTCCTCTGTCCTACAAGGCAGACTTCTGAAAAGTTGACTCTTTCGTGTCCATATCGCACTGATTTGATGCTCATTTTATCGATATTACGGTCAGTGTACGATCTAATTGTCGCATACCCCAATGTAAACGTTCGCTTCCGTGTCTGAACTACCCCTTCATTTCATCCGACTCTCGGGAGGATGAACTTTTCCGTTCGCCTCACAGGAGAAGGCGAAGGCAGCCGCCGTCGCCTGGCTGAGGATCAAAAAACGGGCGTGTCACATGTTTTTTGCGGACCAACTCGGAGCACCCTGGGCGGCAGCACTACTTCAGGGTCGCTGCTCCACTACCAGCAATCGGCTGAGTCGCACCCCACCAGTCAGCTGTGTTTGTCACGCAACACACGCAGTCTTCCACAAACGATCCGTTCATTGCCATCGGTAAACGTGCGCACTTCCCGTACTGCTCCCTGAAGTGTACTCTACGCCGCGACAGAACGACGTCTAGCTCGTCCGATAGCACACTTCGCTCTTGGCAGTGTTATCGAGTAAAAAAGTGCACAAAAAGTTCTAACAGCTTTTTTTCCGATACCGACCCTCGGGCGACAGACAGGATCGTCGTTCGATATAAAACAGAGTCAGGAGTTGTCAAGGGCATCTCGGAATACGGTAATTGATTACTTTGGCATCCCGGGACTTAAAACAAAGATCAGTCGACGACTATTTAACCAACAACCTAGCATCTCGCATTCGACTCGATAGATAAAAAGGACGAGGGAAGTACACGTCAGTGAAGTGAAACATGCCAGTATTACCAAATACGGTCTATAAACAATAGGTAGAAAAAGACACTCGAATGTCCGACATTGCGAAATTGGTGACACCAACTGGGTAGGCGCAAAAGAGGGTCAGACGGGAGTTGTTCGTAAACAACTACAGTTTTCTGGCGTCTTATATACCCTCGCAGATATCGAACAACGTCTTTCCATATCTGCTACATGAGGCGTAGGTATAAATAACCTAATGGTTTCTCAAATTACCGTAAATAAAACAACTATTTTTCTGACAGATAAAAAGTGGCTAAAAAGCGGCTTAAGCTTTTAAAAGTTCAGCTTACAAATATAATACTAACTACAATCTGACGAAAGTATGTATATATGTGCTTATGTAGGTTAGTTGAGTAAAAGTTCAACTTTAGGAAATTCAAGAGGAAACAATTTGCTAAAAATACGGTAAGGTGTAATTGAGAAATAAGTTCTCCTAAATTATGCAGACTGTGTTTTTGTTAAGTGTTAAAAAGGACAAACTAAAAAAGTTAATAAGCATCTTTGAATCAAATGTTCAGTTTGTAGGGCAAGACTGAAGATACATATACAAATTAGACACTACAACTTATTTGGACTGATAAAAAGCAACGCCATGCAGCAGTTTCAAGCATCTGGAGCGTGGAAAATAATATATGCTACATAAAACCGCTTTAGGCACAGCTAACACAAAATGAAGCTTAACACAAACGTTTCGACAGAAAAACCTTAATTAAGAAACCGTCAGTGTCTAAACAAAGCTTTCGCTTTTCTTTCGGGATTTTACTGTCCGGAGGAAAAAAACAAACAAAACATTTATTTCGTCGAGTCGGAGTAGGGCCAACCTTTCGAAAGCCTCCAGTGAAAATTTTTCGGTTGTCGACGAAAAAAACTAACAGAAGCCGATGCCCTGTCTGGAAGGAGGATGCAGACTACTTGAATGACCTCTGTGCGGACGTCCCCGTGAAAAAAAAGTGCATCTACCCTTTAGACATTTCCGTCTGATTGTCAGCTGGTACCGCCTCCAAAAAAAGGACCACCGACAGGCGCGCCAAATCGTCCAAAAGAATTATCGAACCCCAAAGTACGTAGACTCAGCAGGGCCCTGAGTTCACCACCACTGGCTGAACATTACCAGCCGGTAGTACGGTATCACTAATAGCGGAGTATAGCCTACTGGTAGACAGCGCCAGTAGACAGGACGGTAAAAGGACACTGAATGTGTGGAAATGAGAAGGATAATGAAACGAAAGAAGCCATTTTTTGGACAATGGTGATGAAGAAGCAGCATGGAAAGTTTGTTTAGTGGTAGCAAGCGGCACAGACGACATGGGAAACAACAAAAGCATATAGAAGAAAAGTCTGGCATCAGACAGCAACCCAAAAATGCACACCTTCACACGCAAAAAAGGGTTAAGGCGTGGGAATTTGGGGATTAGCAAGCAAAGGGGGAGGAGAATCCACATACAAAACTGACCGTATTCATCTACAATGCAGTGTGGATAATGGCGGCGGTCAAAATGCCCAGGATATTGTCCCTCCACCGAACAGCATCTGTCAAACATGGAGCGTCGAAGTTCGGCCGTCAAGACGGTTCACGCACGTTTACGCGGAATCGCGCTTCTCGGATGCTTCTCGCTCAAAAAATAGAATGAAATAAGTTTTTAAAGGCATTCGAATGGAACGCAAAAAAACATTCACAAATCGAAAAAACGCAAAGCGACGGCAACAAAGACAACAACCGCGATGGAAAGCCTGCCGACAGCCGCCGTGGAGCGGGGCTCCGGCAGAGGCGTTTGTGCCTCCAAAAGGACAAAGTAAACTGCTCAGGATTCACGAGTATCACGCGCATAAAACGGTTGTTTACCATTGCTGAACGTCATCTCGAAGCGAAATCCCAAGTATTGCCTTACATAGGCTAAACAATTACATAGGGATAAACAGGAGTACACAGATGCCGTCGTGAGTAATGTTAGTATCCAGATTGAATGTAGCGTCCCTTCAGAATGCTATGTATGTTTCACGAGATGGAAACTCTTGAAAACAAGTGGTATTAAGTAATAACATAGTCATAAACCGGAAATATTAGAGACTTCATAAGCTGGCTGTTCATACATAGTTTAGACAGTTAGAATTAAAGATTAGTTCAGGAAGCAATTAGGTGATTTAAACACGGGACTCGAGATCGAGTAAGTGAAGTCGTCTGTGGGTCTTCTGCCGGGACCCTATGCCTCAGGATAACTCAAATGCAGGCAACAAACACAAAAACATGACGAACGCATCATGAGGGGAGGCCAACAAAAACACGTTCGTCCGGGGTCCAGAAGACGAACTGCTCTCGGCTTGTCCGCCCCAAACAACACGGCCACGTCCCGGAGACGTGTTGGGTCGTTCGCTCACTTTGACTTTGTCGTCAATTTTTTTTCGCAACAACAACACGCCTAAAAAGCTTGCTAGAGGGTTTTTTCCGAAAAAAAAAACATAAATGGTTGTCCAAATATGCCAAAACTTGATGTCGTGCCAACGCCGTCGGGGTGGAGAGGGGTGAACAAATGTGAACGCTTGCTGCTTCCTCCGAACTGCGAGAAAAAACGGACTTCGTTTCCGACCGAATAAACAAGACGGCATGCCAAGTTCGGCACGGCAAACTACCGGCAGGCCATCAGTCACCAACAACAGCATCGGCACAGACGCATCGAAGCCCATGAGTGTTTACCCGGATGTTTACTCGACTTAGGCTCGGAGACCGAATCTGAATGTAAACATGCATCGAAGTGTGCCTTTTTGTTCAGAGAGAGAAACACGACCAACTAACAGCCTTGTTGATGGAGGCCCCAAGGTTGCGTGATCCACGGTGAACAGACACGCCGGGAATGAGCGAGAAGGAAAACCTAACCCTGCCTAAAGTGACACATTAACTACACCTGGGCAAGGCATGGAACCACAACGGCAGTTTAGGCCTTTCGTTTCAAAAACCATCTACCGTAATCGACTAATGGGAGAAAACTACAGTCAGTGATCACGCATGTCCCAGCTGGGGGGTTAAAGAGAGAAGGAAGCTTCGTGGATGACATGACACTCCTATGTAGTTTAAACAACAATAATAACAACCAACAGACATAAAAATGCATAATGCCCGTGGGCGTGGGCGCGTACATCACGATCTCGAATGTTGCACAAACAAACCGCGAATCGAAAATAGAGCAACAATAAAGACGCATCAAAACACTGCTAAAAGATTTGAAAGGCATTTACAGGAGCGGCGAGATGAGCAGTGCAAGAAACCTTTGACAGCCCATGTGACTGTACAAATTCTGTCAAAAATTGATTTGTAGGAAAAGTGGTAAACAATGCCTCCGCGATTGCAGCCTCACGGAGGCCCGCTGCGAAGTGTTTTCTACTCTTTGTGTGCAAATGAAACAACATGAGGCGGTCGGTTTCTCAACCGTCAACGATGTTTCAACACGGGAGTACATGTTCAAGAAAATCAGAATAAGCGGAGTGCCTTGAGCCATTCGAAATGACCTTTAAGCAGACACTTGCATGTCTAGTCTGACGATTGCCGCCGCCGAAACAACGCTTCGCGCGAATGTTGTGGGTGTCTGAGTATACAATCGGAGTTGAGCGCGCAATGGTTACCATACCTAGACAAACATACATCGGCAAAGATCGCATCGCGAAGCCCCTGTGCAGTAAAAGGCAAATTGGTGCGTATCGGCGCCTGTCCTGTCGCCGTAGGTATGGCACTAAAAGCACAGCAATAACAACAACATAGACTTTTCAGGACAGAGGTCAACACAAACAATTCGTTTATGGCCCTGGTTGTGTGTTAGCGAAGCCAAACAGTGGACCATGAGGAATTGCATACATAGACAAATGGCATAACATGCCTAGATCGATACGTAATGGAATGGGGAAGGGTGGTGATGAACAAACATGGAGATTGACATTTCGGGATTTAGTTTTGACTGAGCGACAATGATAGATGGAAATCACGGGGTCAACAAGTGCACTCTTGTGACAACATTAAACGCGTGCACCACTAAACACAAAAACACATTGTGTCAAATAGGGATAGATTTTCCTGCAAAGATAAGTAAATTTTTGATCGTGGATGTTCACATGTACCAGATAAATGGACGGTGTCTCGAGCGTGTCAAACTTATCCCCTAAATGACACGAAAAGTTGCGATTTGGCGCGCGGGGGTTGAAAGATCCACGCCCGCGCGTCTAGGACAAGGTTGAAATGGGCGTTTGTCAGCTGATTCCGAAACATGATAAACGACGCTATGATGATCGGTCCCAAATAATGCACACATAAACAAACAATCATGCGCAGCCGGAGGGGTTTCGCGTCACATCAAACGGAGGATACTCGCAGACAACTATGGCAAAACCGGTGGCTGGAGGAGTATGAACACCTGCTTCATGAAGCCTTGTTTCGGTTGTGCTGCAAATGAGCGAAATCGCGGAATGGGCAATGGAAACATGAAATATCTACGCAGTTGCAGTTCACAAAACTCAACCCTACTTATAATAATACTTAATATGAAATGTTCCGCTATAAACACCGAAAACAGAACTTTACTTTTTGTCTTTTCAACCTGACCAAAAACATACCGCTCAAAAATCAGAATGTTGTAAGTGGCATTACGTTCATTTACATATTCTACATTCTTGTATGTTGGTCCTCAGGTGGTACTTTTGGCGGTCAAACAAGCGTTTCCCCCGCGCAGCTTTCTCGAAATCGTCTTTTCTCAGGCATGTATGACTATAAGCATCTGACATAACTCAATCGTTTATTCTCGTTTAAAGCTTACTTGGCAAAAATGTAACAAATACGCAATTGAAAAGTGCCTATTAAAATGTACTATTACGCAAGCTGTGCGGCCATTACAGTATTTTTAGAGTTTTTCTTTCGCCAAAGTGCCGACTAACGTCATCTGAACCGCTCGTGTCAATTTAAATACGAAAGCTATGGTTACAAATAATTTTGTAAGAAAATGCATTACAAGTGTACATTTGTCATGACCATGGTACTTGTCTCACTTGAGCAATGTATTGAAATGCAAATTGAGTGCGCTTGTAAGAGCGTGCATATAAATCACACGCCAAAAACATATATGATAAATGATGTTGAGCGCCCTTTGTCGGACAGACAGTTCCGATGAGTTCTATGATGGACTTAACGACTGTTGATACAATCGAGTGTCGCTGCTTTGGACGTATACTTTTTGGTTGTTGTTTGTTTCGCAGCAGTTTCATGGAGTGATCTTTAACATAGGGACAACAACACTTTTAATCTGTGTCGATCAACTGTCGAACTTTAAAAAAGTTTAACTTTAAAAATATGAAAAAAAAAATTGAAAATTAATTAAAATTTTAATTATATGTGATATCAAGCATAACGTTGAGGATTATACGGTTCAATCGAACTTTCATTATTGACTTAGTTTTAATGATGTTGAACATTTGAGCGTCTCATGTCATGGTTATCAGTTGTACTAGCTGTGGTGGCCAGATTGGTTTATTTGCTCGAATGCAAATTTTGACTTGCGGCATAGCCGAGGGGTCGGCATCGGACACCGAAAGGGACCGTCTGGAGCCTTCGTGGAGGTATAAAAGGAGAAAATAGGACCGGAATCTTCAGTTATTAAGGCCATGAATCGATTGAGACTCCATCCCTTCTACTCCTCCTCCGACGACGACCGCGGCCACCAGAAGTCCTGGATATTGCTCTGCCTGATGCCCATGGTGTTTCCGGCGATGTTCCTCTTCTCAATCCTCATGCCCAACTTCAAACGCCTCCGAAGCCCAAAGATGAGAAGAAGGACGAGCACACATGGGCCGGCCATCGTCCCGCCACCACATCGTCAACGGACCTGGGAAAGGTCGATTTCACCGTCGAGCTCCGCCAGCACAGATGTCGCCGTCAATCCGAAAGATGGGTCGAATAAATATTCAAAGTTGGGAGAGGCTGCTGGAAGGCGGTTTCGGTCGTCAGACCAGCCAACCCCATAATCCGCGTCCAAACTCTCGGTGAGTTAGTTTCTTTTTACTGTTTGCATTAAAAATGACACTAGAATCACTTTTACAGGTCTCCGACTCACACCACCAGCCCGATGACGTCAGCGACATGCGATTTGAGTTCGACCAGTACCCCCCAATTCCACTACTAACGCTTCGTCGCCGGGTTTTCTCTTGCCATACTGGTTTCTTTGTTTTGTTTTAATTTATTTAATAAACTGATTTTTGAAATTTAAGTTGGGATTGGAAGTTTTACAAATGGTTGATTTTGTTTTTATTTTTTTAATGTGTACAACACCGGAACCATTCACCACGTGCAACACTTGTCTGATTTGCTTGAATGCAAATTTTGACCTGTGACGTAGATGAGGGATCGGCGTTTGACACCGAAAGGGACCAAGAGTTCGGTCTGTCTGGGTTCGACAAGGGATGTAAAGGACCGTTTTTGTCAGACCTAGCCATCTGGGGCCGCCACAGGGGTATAAAAGGCAGGAGAAGAGACAGAAATCTCCATTGCACACGAGAATGATTATGGCTCGCTATCGCAACCCCCTCTTCGATGCCGACGACCACAAGAGGTCCTGGTGGACAACAATGATGCTGATAATCGCTGGTCCATGGATGACGATCTTGGCGTTCTTCATCCCCGAAATCGTCCACCGCCAATCAACGACTACGTCGACAGGAAGTCGTGGGACCGCCACCGCCGAGACGAGCAGAACATCGCTCCAACGCCACGCTGGCCACAAGCGAGAAATGTTCCGCAAGGAGAAGATCGACGAAGCCCCGAAGTCGCTCTCCATTGGCAAGTACATCTACATTGATGCCGTGTCGACCATGTCCAGCATGAACACCGAAGATGATGCCGGTCTAGCCACCTCAAATTGCTGGAGCTGGAGTTGGTAGGACTACCACAACCGAGGACTACGCGAAGTAATCTCGTAAGTTTTTAACACTCTTTTCTGCTTTGGCGTTACAGTAAAAACTTTTACAGGTCAAAATCCGAAGACCCGTAGGCCCCTCCCGACAAACCCAATGCCCATGCTGAAGCGGAGAGCACTTCAATCCGACGTCGCTGCCTGCTCCCGTTTACAAAATTCTCCACCCGGCTCTTCTCGTGCCATACGATCTCCTCTGTTGTTCTAATTTTGTTTAATCTAATAAACTGTTTTTTGACCATCTTTTGACTTGTGATCAAAAACAAACATCATTTTGTGTAAGCGCCAAACAATAATACTGAAGTCCGAATCCAGAAAAAAAACATCTTTTTGTGATCAATTTTATACCACATTTAAAACGGCAAAATAAAACCACAGTTATTAATAACAAAAAATTTACAACTAAAAAACCTTAAACTTTAAAAACTCCAAAGGCAAACGAAAAGAATGGAAAACAAAAACGAACAATCTTAAACAGTAAGATTTCGAAGCAACAAAGCTAATGCGGATACTACAAACAGCAACTACTGCCTACAAAAGAATGGGCGGCACCCCTACAAAAGCACAATAGTGCATGAACAACGTGCAAATAGAAAAAAGTAGGATAATGATAACGTTTCGTAAACACGCATTAAAAATATCCCGTGGCTGTGCCGAACTGGCTGTTTTTGCTACAGAGTGACACACGCCAATCGCTTGCGACGCACAATGCGGTCATTTTCGGCGCATATTGAGCAAAGAAACGCCAGAAAAGATGCCAGACGGGTTGCTGAGCGCTAGATAATAAATGGTAACAGAAAACAAGGTAGAAAACAACAAAAAACGGTCAAAAACTGCAAAATAGCTGATTGTGCTTGGATTACAAATTGGAAGTTAAAAATTGTTGATTTGGAAAAAAGAAATCGGTAAGATAGACGACAATGTAAAAATTGAAGAACGCATTGGGACAAAACGTCATCGGCAACTTGGGAGGTGAGAGAGCTTATGAATCGCACGCGTATGACTTGAATTTAGGCTTCAGCTTCGCGCTTAGCGGAGGGCTGAAAATCGGCCGTTCTCCGGGATTTGGTATCGGACCGACTCACATTGGACTCCTCCGATTTGCGGTATTTGGCAACCTCTTTGGCTAACGCGGGAAGCACTTCAAGCTGCGCGGCGATCTTAGAGAACTTGAGGTATCCAACAAATTTGTCGAGACCGAAATACTGTTTGCGCCTCACATCGGCGAGTGTTTCTTCTTGGAAATCCTTGTAAAGCTGGGGCCGGAAGCGCTTGTCGAGGCCGTAGCTGTAGAAGCGGAAGAGGGACTCAATGCCGTAGCGACAGCTGAAAAAGAGGAAGAGTAAATACTAATAAGGATGTTATTGCAACGATATTTACTTACCCAGCCTCAGCATCTTCAACGGCAAGTCGCCGGAACTCGGCGTACATGTTCTTGTTGAAGTTGTCGCGAAGGAAGTAGGACCAGAAACGGTAGAGCGTGTTCATCTCGGCAACGTCGAAGCCGACAGCAGCACGCTGCTTGATGCACTTGGCGTGCCATTCGGAGTATACCTGGAAGAAAGGGTCGTTAATAATCGAAACGAAGATATAAATAAAACACTTACGAAAGGCTCGAAACCGTTCTCCTGGAACAACAACACCGACGGATGGCTAGACGGCAAGTTTCCGAGGCTTGGGGTGGTGGGAACGACGGGAGCATCCTTGGTCGGGGTAGAATCGGTGCCAAGAACCCATCCAATAGGCATGGCTGATTGGGCAATCGGTTCGGCGAAGGTGACCTTGTTGCCCTTCTTGACGGCACGCTTATCCTTGGGGTTGAGGCCGTAGAAACGGGGAAGAAGCTTCTCCTTGGCCTCGCGCTTGGCGACAGGGCTCTTCGGCTGAAATTATAAACGATTAACATTTGAAAACTTTAAAACTGTTTCAAACTTACAAGGGAAGCATTCAAAGCAGCGCGTTCCATCGCTTTTTGGGTCCAGATCGAGGCGCCAGAGGCAGTTGGCGGGGTCAGCTCGTTCTTGGAATTGGAGGAGTTGGTAGGGACAGGGGAAGTCGATTCACTGCTGACCGAAGAGGATTCGGTCTTTGTCGCTTTCTGTGCCTTCTTGAGTTCATTGAACTCGTCTTCGTTGACTGTCTGAATCTTGGTCGGGGCTGGCGAATCGGTACGGGCTTCAGCGCACCACAATTCCTCCTCATAGCGACGAAGTCCATGTTCCATTTCCTCATTGAGGCGAGCGGCACGGTCGCTGCGCTTCATGAAGTCACCAGTGCGGTCATATTGTCGCTTCGCAGGGTTCGGTGTGACTATGATCAGCTGGTTAATGTTAGCATCGGAGATTTCATCCTTGAGGTCACCAGTTTGAGAAACGTGTCGCTCACGGACAACTGGAACATCATTGAGTTCATCGTCAAAACGGAAATCGAGTTCTGGCACACGCTGGTTCTTCTTATGAGAAGGACCATTGTTGCTGTGTCCACGGGTCTTCTTTCCTCGCTTGGTTTTTACCTCAAGCCACTCATCGACGGGTTCTTCATCACCGGCTGGGGCAGCGGCATCAGAAGGGGCAGATGTGGTCGGGGTGGATGCTGGAGCAGGCGCAGCAGAGGCAGCTTTCGATTCGGGAGCGGGCGCTGACTGGGCAGGAGCCTTCTGTTCAACGATAGGAGCCGGCTTCTTGCGCTCTTTCACGGGCTGAGCGGCTTCTTTGGCGACAACAGGCTTGCTTTTCTCAACAACGGGTTCGGCTTCAACGGAGGCAGCTTTGGCGGGCGGCGCCGGGGTCGTGGCTTTGGGAGCTTTCTGTGGCACCGGCTTTTCAACAACGGGGGTAGGGGGAGTAGACTCTTTAGGCTCAACCGGGGGCGTTTTTGCCGGGGAGATGCTATCATCGGATTTGGTTTCGTCAACGGAAGAACGGGATTTTGTGAATTTGGCAATTTCGTTGCTATCAATAATCGGTTTTGAGTTTGTGGGATCGGCAATGGTAATGATACGGCGTTGGTGAGGGTGATCGGCAGTTTTGGGGATATTCATCTCGGGTGAGGCAGGACCAATTAACGGCCATTTGGTAGGATTGTCACGAGGACGCACTTTCAACCCGCTTTCATGAATTTCGACGTTCTCGCTGCCCTTCAAACTCTCAATGACAACGTTGAGATCCTGAGTGAGGCATCGAACGCGAGGGAAGCTAGCAATGATGCTAACACAGAGGTATCCATCGGGTTCCATCTGACGACGGAGGAAAAAGTCCTTCTGGAGGTTGTCTGTCGAGAAGTAGTATTCAACCTGCCGACGGACGACATCTTTCAACTTGGCGGGTTCAGAAGGAGCACCATACGGCGACGGGAATGCGGGTCCAACCATGCGCGGGACGACGTACGGCGGCGGCATCACAGCGATCGGTGGATTCTGGTCAGGCGAGAGAAGAGGCGTCGGAGGGATCGACGCTGTTAACGACGAATCAGCAGACTCGGGTCGAGAAGCGTTAGGAACACCCTCTTCACCTGACTTTTCGCCCTGTTCAGCACCAGCAGCAGCCACAGGGGCAACGACAAAAGGCCTCGCTACGGTAGCCATCGGCATGAAAGCAGCTGGAGCGGGAGGGAAATGATATGGTGGTCTGAAGCCGACAAAGGGAGCAAGTCTCGGGGCAAGTGATGCGTCCATTCCGTAGGGAAGTGCTTCATAGGGAGTCATCGACATGGCGTAAAACTGAGCACACTGCTGTTCCATCATCTCCATGTAATCAAAGACTTCTTCCTTATTGGTCTCAGCGACTTCATCCCAATCAGGCAGGGGACCACGATTGCGCTTCTGTGCGGCAGTGAGCTTACTGTTGTCGATGGGGGAAACTGAAAAGGTTTCAAATATAAAAATGCTTGCAAATTGCAATTGATCTTTAGACCTACCCTTCTCTGGCTCTTCCTTCTTGGGGGCTTCAACATGACCATTCTCAGTCGTGGTGGCGGTATTCTTCCAGACGTATTGAGAGTTGGTGCGATTGTTGCGATTACCGTAATCAGTGCGGCCACGACGATTATTTGGTGGGACACCGCGTGACGTGGATGCATTCTGAGTGACGTTGTTTTGTGCAACATTGGCAATGGGTTCATCGACTTTTCGTGGCTTGCTTTGCGGCTTGGCAACTGGAACGGCAGCATTCACGTTGTTACGCGGCTTGCCTGCGATAGGCGCATTGTTCTCGTCAGGAACGCGACTCATGAGTTCCGGCGACGAGAGATTTGAACTCAAGTTGTTCTGGGCGTTCTGACCGCCTTTCTTCCAACCCTGGCTTCCGGAATGCTGATAGTAGTAACCGTTCGATGAATCGTCAAAGTACCTGAAAGCAGAGCACGATTAGTACACTCTTGTCAAAACACGTGTAGATAATAATTTGTCAATGCATCGATCTTGTTTGTTCGCTGACAACCAGCGAGGTTAGGAAAAATCAAAAACTACATGTGTATGTTGATGTTGAAACTAACGTCGATGGACATAATGCGAAAAGACATACTAGGCGCGCCCAAAATCTGTGTTTCGCACGAATTTGGCTTAATATATCCCAATCTACCCACGTCAAAACCCCAAAAGATCCTAAAATTGTTAGGATAGGGGAATATCTAGTCAATGGCACCAACGTAACGTGCAGACACGCGACTGCCATCGCAACCACAGGAATAGAGAGCGAGAGAAAACACGTACACACACAACTAGGACGTTGCATGGCTTGAGGGCCAACGCGGTAGCACCAAGGCAAAAAACATAAATGTGCGTTACACTTGCTTCAGACGAATAAAAAACCAAACGTTGCGCCCACATGAACCAAATTTACGACCCCTATAACTGTAGCAAAAAAATGGTGGTGGAGAATGATCGTACAACGATGTGCTTAAAAGATAGCAAGCATTTTGAAACAATTAGTGTTAAACGTGGCAAAAAACAGTTATTGATTTTGTCCTCAAGACGTTTAGTCTTAAAAAACGTACGGCTGTCCAAGACTGCCGCAGTGAAAATCTTGCAGGCGCAACGTCAAAAAACAGGCTGCAGCCAAAAGGCCATTTCTATTGCTATTTAGCCTTACACGAAACGGATAAACGCATCGAGGTGAATTTTAAGCACTATGGATGCACTTTGGAGAGAGAGAATAAGGATGGTTTTGGGTTTTTACTATTAAAGAGGATCACTCACCAGTAATCTTGCTCCTCGCCTTCAGTCTCCTCCGTCGGAACCTCGGTGGCAGCAGTGCCGTTGGCTAAAAATATATCAATTAGACGCGTCGAGAGCAAAGGATGCGACGAAAAGGACGAACCTTGAGCTTTGCGGGGTTTGTTGCGACGAACCGGACGGTGGTTGTAATCAACGTCGATATCCAACTTTTTCCAATTATTCTTGGGGACCTTCGTATTTCGCGCGCCATTGGGGCTGTTGTGTTCGATAGTCGAAAGCTGAAAAATCAAAATTTAGGATGGAAATTATATAAATTTTGATGAGCAAACATACCACACTGCTTTGCGTGTTATTAGAGTTAACCGTATCCGTGTTACTTTCGGCGGAAGTAGCGTTACCCGAAACGTAAGCTTCGTCATGGAGGCTGTTGGTGCGCAATGCCGGCCAGTCATCTGTCGAGCCGTTAACGACTTTGGCAGGCTTGGCATTAGTCACTTTATTAGCAGGCGCAGCAGCGGTGGGCGTTTGCCCGTTAATGGCAGCGGCCTTTGGTTTCTCGATTTTGTCTGAAATCGCGAATATTACCTTCGATTTATAAGAAAATCGAAGAAACACAAACCCTGTGCAGTCTTCTGGAACCACGGATTCACCGCGGGCGCACTCGGAATCGAGACCGTAGGCGCAGACGGCGCAGCCTCTCCCGAGGCATCGGTCTGCTTTACTGGAGCCTCGGGCTCCGCTTGATTGCTGTTAGGTTTTTCATCCCGTTTGCCGTTGCTAGATTTCCACTTGCGATCCCTCGATGGGCCCTTCTTCTTCCCCGCTTGATTCACCACACTTGACATGTTACCCGGTTTACCAGCAGAATGCAAAGATTTCACGTTCGATTTGACGTGTTCACCTGTTTCAGACGAAGACTTATTCACCGTGGACTGTATCACAGGGAATGCGTCCGAATTCTCATTACCAGATACGATCTGAGCAAACGAAAGCCTCTCGGCCATCTATACCAGTCTCCAAACCAGCACAAATAGCGTCTTTACAAAGCTCCTGAAAGACAGGGCGATGTCAGTATTTTATATATAATGATCGCGTCGTAATAGAATAGTTAAACACGATCAAGCTCGTAAATAGAGGATAATAAAATATATATGACGGTTAATCTCGGCCGAGCTAGGAGGAATATATAATATAAAACGGTTCAATCGAAAGCGTAAAATGATCGGAGAAAAGTGTCAGTGAGTGATCGGGAACGATTTTTTTATATTTCTTTGCCTCTGGCGGGGTTGTGGATATATAAAAACTATGTATTGATCGGGTTGGGAGATTAAAAAAACAAAATAAGCCGAAATAAAAAGATACCAAGAGTTGCACAACAGGTGAGAAAGGGGTGAGCTCGCAGTAGCAATCGCCGCGGTTCGCTCCTTGGGCCTTCCACAGTATACCACGGCTGGGAGCGCGCTTTTGAAATGTCTGCTGTCTGCGCTGCATTGCACAGGGTTGGCGTGCAGGCGCAGCCCGCAGCAGTGAGGAGCAGGCAACGACCGGGGCGATATAGCGTTGCGCCTGTTGTTGCTAACAAAGAGGCGTAATACTTCCCTTTTTTCGTCTTCCCCCCTGCCTTAATCACCCACCACCACCGTCGAGGAGGGGAACACCCGCGGATATGGATTAGATGGGGATCGGAAATTGTAAGATTGAGGAAATCGGTAAGTGTGAAAAAGGTGGCAACCATGAAAAGACGCATGGGGCCGAGGTTGAAACGCACAGACAAAAGCAAACGCCGCAAGTCACTTGCGCGATCAATGCGAGAAGCGGTAGTTCGTCGAGTGGAGAGGGAGACGTGCACGTTCGCTCACGCATACTCTTTTTTCCCGTCCTCTTGGCACACAGGTTTTTTGTTCTGTTTGAAACAGAAAAAAAATCGACAGCAAGGTCGATCATCTCGGGTTGACGGAGAGGACACATGGAAAACCAACAAAGCTAGTCGGAAACAACAAATTTCCGGCGACGGAGGAGCAAAACACTAACGATATAATTACAAATCATCATTTTCACAACTAACAGGGAAGCCTGTGATGCGCTAGGAGCGTTTCGAGGGTGTGACACGACCTTTCGAGCCAGCCCAATCAAAGTTCGGGCTGAAGTATCCGTTTCGAGCTCGAACAGAGGTGCGCCACGAGGGATCGTTAATGCCGCTGGCATTGAGCTGCTGAACTTTGAGTTTTTTGACGAAATAAAAGATATGCGCATCTGCTGTTTTTTTCAAATGGCAGAAGAAATGGTATGGGGTCGGTGATGGGTCACAGGCGAAAAAGCAAATTTCGAAATTCGACGAAAAAAACGCTTGTTATGGCGCCAAATTGGCAGGGACCGGACACTCGACGACAATTTAACAGCTTCAATTAGGAACAAAACATTCGACGCCTTTAAATTTTGAGGGAAAGAGAGAAAATATTTGGCACCACGCAAAGGTAAACACAAAGCGAGTAAGTAGACGGAACGGACAGCACACCCTAAAAAACACACGCCACAATGCCGACACTAAACAGTCTCGCATGCACCACCTTGGTGTTGACCATGATCGAGCTTCTTCTCATCATTTCCCTTATCGACGAATTCTGAGTGACCAAGTCTATCGTACATCAAGGACTGGGGTGGTATCGCCGTCGGTTAGATGGGGGCGCGCGGTTGGCCTTGTTTTTGGCTGTGCGTCCGGTATCCTCGTAATATGCACCACTATTCGAAGTTGCGCACTTGTGGAGCCTCCCCTTCGTAGAACCGTCGAACTGATGATGGCTAACTTTTTTTTGTTCCTTCTTTGCTGTGACAGAATGACTCAAACGGCCTCCGATGCCGAATGGAAACACATAGCATACACTGCGCACGGCTCGATGTTATGGCCTTTGCCGACGGCGATTTATATGCACTAAAAGCAGCGATCTTCCTAATGATGGTGAACCGAGGACGGAATGAATACGTTATCGTTTAGAAAGCAAAAGAGAAAAAAGATGAAGAATAGGGTGTGCTTGGACGAGATTGGCAAGAGCAGTTGTTTTCCTCGTGCAATCATTGTTTCTATCTTGTACAAGTCGTTTATAAAAGCAGTGAAGTGGAAGCTAGCTAGCGCCGATATACTAGGACAAGCTGGATGGAAGAAGGTGTTCTCGCGAAAGTCTGCATAGTGGACAATTGAGTCGAGCCACTCCCTCCAGCCAATTGACCTGCCATGGCGTTCTGTTGTTAGTTGGACTCGGGCCCGATCGCCGGAGGACAACTTTGTCAAACGAGGCAAGCGTAACTCGCACCCTTGAAACAAAGGTGTTTGCGTTCTGATAGCAGTTGCTGTTCGTGAAGTTATACTAAAATTTAAGCCTAAGCCTTTTTCGACGTTTACACAAAATCGTGTAGTGAAGCGTGCCGCCGATGTGAGTGCAATTGTCACAATCTCAAGTTCAGGTCCATCATAGCCGGCATGGCCGGACCTTCTCTCCATCATTACATCGTTCTTCTTGTTGCGCTTTTCCCGATAGTCTGTTCACTTGAACCAATTCCATTATCGCCCTTCGGTGGTCCCTGTGAATACATCCGAAATGGCGACTGTGATCCACACGCCTGTCAAGGTGAAGGTAGCTCCTGTGAAGCGTGGTACACGCGCTTCTGGGACCCCTTCCAAAACCTCGATCGCACACGAAAGAACTGTCAATGCGTTGAGGTTTGTTGACTATCATGTCGCTTGCAAAAGCTTACTCATACTCATTTGTTTGTGAAATTGCAGGATAGCGTATGCTCCATCATAGGAATGGGTCCGTCTTCCGGGTGTCGCCGTTACGCAGATCTTAGCTCCCTCGCCCAGAAGCAAATCCGTGAATGGACTTACACTAATTGGGAGAGAAAGCATCTCCGTAAGATCGTCAAAACACCTGATGGAACCAACATGACCCTCCTAGAGTTCAGAAAGATCCAGCTTTTCTCAGGAAACAGCCGCTTCTGCTGCAAGTCAAAAAAGCGACGGCGCTTTGCGGCCGCCAGGGTCGGCGCCGAAAAAGTCTACCGCAATGGAGCCGGTCCAACCAACGCCGGCGACCAATTGACCTTGCTCATGGTCGTTCTATCTTACAGCTTCCGGCTCTTGCTACGCTGATATGATGGCCCGTGTTTGTTTGCAAATCCCCGTAAAGTGTTCATTCCTCACCGAAGGTCATGTCTCTGATCTCCGTCACTTTGTCTAGATACACAGTCTCGCGTGCAATCATCTTTATTTCCCTAACCATTCATAGATAAACGTTATTTTAACGGTACTGCTACAATGAGATCGCATAATCATGTTTCGTTATCATTAGGTTTTATAGTAGGTAGAAGAGAGAGTTGTATAAATAGTGTTATGAATGCCTAATAAGCTTTAAAGTAAATGTGGTTGTGAGTCTCATGAATAAACTTGACTAGAAGGTTTTAAGCGAAAACTAGTTAGATGTTAGACAAAAGTAACTTTGAAAAGGTTGAAAATTATCCTTATTACAAGTCCTTACCGATCTCGACGATCTCATCGATTAAGAAGTCGAGATCAGCTTGGGTCGTGGCTTGATTCGAAATGATCATACGGAAGAAGTTTGGTTTCTGTCCGTCCGGCTGGTAACCGACCATCGTAGTGCCTCGTTCCATCATCTTTGCTTTAATCTTTGGCGCAATCTGAACAAATTCAGTCACCCCCGTTAAGACGATATGCAGCAACACTTCAAACAAAGCAAACTAACTAACCTTTTCAAGACGTGCGTATTTTTCCTTTTCGTCCAAGTGACGGATGCTCGGTGGAACGTACCAAAAACAGATATTGAGGTACTCCGGCTGAAAAGACACCCCTGTTTTTGTTTTCTTTGCATGGTATTAGATGTACAGTATACCTTTTCAATGATAACTTCATAGCCCTCGATTGTTTTGATTCGCTCGGTAAAATAGGCTGCCAAGTGCATCTGGTTGTTGATTTGGCGTCGATAGCCCTCCATGCCCTTGGAACGCCACATTAGCCACAGCTTGAACACATCATTGTGGCGTCCACATTGCATCGCCTTGTCGCCGGTATCGTAACTGACATCGTATGGTTTGTCTTGCTGGAAGAGGTAGTCAGCCGACATTTGGTTTGTTTGGAAGAGGAGTCCATCGTGACGAATGAAACAAGCACTGCATTGTAGGAGAGCCCCCATTAATTTGTGGGGGTTCCAAGTCACCGAATTGGCTCGTTCAATTCCGGCGAGCTTGTATCGGTGTTCTGGCGATAGAAGCAGACCACCGCCCCAAGCAGCCTAAAAGTACAACACATCGTATGTATGTAATGAAGAAAAAACGACCAGGAAAGTCGCCACTTTTTGGGGGACGCCTGGGAACATACATCAACATGGAACCACATCTTGTGACGCTCACAAATGTCGGCGATTTTAAGCAAGGGGTCGAAGGCACCGTAAACGGTGGTGCCAGCGGTAGCGCAGACAAAGAATGGCTGGAGGCCTTCGCGCTTGCATTGCACGATCTTTTGTTCCAGGGCCTCTGGAATCATTCGGCCGATGTTGTCGGTAGGGATGTTGAAACAGCAATCGGTCCCAATGCCTAGGACGGCTGCGGCGCCTTTAATGGAATAATGGCTCTGAAAACTGTTAATGGGGTAGCTGTTAACGAATTTTCCCGTTTTTCGGTCTCGGAAAATGTTCGGTGCTTCGATTGAATGGCCTTAGAGGGCAGACAAGCACACTGTACTTACGTCTTCCGAGGTGAATATGCAAAGTGTCGGGACCGACGACATTCCCAGGGGCTTGACGCGAGGATAGTGTTGATGGCGAGCGGCATTTACCGCATACATGTTAGCGATAGCACCACCGGGTGTGAAAATGGCATCACCCTGGTCAGGGCCCCAACCGATGAGTTCAATCATGCGACGGATGACTTCCTTCTCCATCAAGATGAAGACGGGGGAGATTTCGTAGGTGAACATGTTGGTGTTGGCCGTGGCAGTGAGCCATTCACCGGCCATGGAGACCAAGTCGAGACCGCAAGAGATTTGGTTGAAGAAACGGGGATGGCCTGTGCGGACACTGTATTTGAGGACTTGTTGGCAGGACTAAAATTGCCCATTATTAGTTAGATCAGTTATGAGGTTGACTCACATCCAACAACTCCTGCAAGGTCATCGGCTTCTCCGGGATGGTCAGATCAATCAGCTCGTGCATCTCCTCAGGTTGATGGAAATCCAGAATCTTACTGGTGCGCTCATTTTCTTCCTTGATGTAGTCGTAGAGGATTTCGACTACTTGTTGGAGAAAGTCTCGAGTGTTTTGCCAGCCGTTTTGATTCTTTGGCAGCATATCTGAACAAAACTTTCAAACCCAATCAAAATGCTATTTGTCTTACCAGTAGCGTGAAGTTTCGAAATACGGTTCAAAACTTCGTTAGGGTCCATGTTGAAGCCGTCAAAATCCGAATCCGTCCAAACTCACGCGTCTGAAAAACGTAAAAGATCTCCAATTGCTCTTTGAGACCCAACATCCTTAAAAGCCAAAACCAAAAATCATTTTATTGTTTCTAAAAAATAACCCTAATAGCAACCTTTTCCACGACCCGAGGACACGGCAAGCGCTTCTGAAGCACTAATGGAACCACAATGGGAGCCATCCAGTGACGTCCAAAGTGGCACTTCTGAGGCACCGCCCGACGACCAAGGCTTTATTTGTCTCTACAAAGATTATTGAAATTTTTTTCATCTTTGACAGGGATTTGAGGCGAGAAGTATGCTCGTTCTGCTGTTTGTTTTCCGGCTCATTACGAAGAATGCCCGAGCACCGTATGGCCGCAGGGGCTTATTAGAGACGACCCTGCGCCCGGCACATACTTCTATAACGGCGCCCGTGTAGTGCTCCTAATGGTCGCATCCGATCGTCATTTAACGACGCCGATGACGCCATGCCCAACTTGTCATAGTCATATGCCGACGTCTGAAAAAAAATTCATTTTTTACTGGGTGCTTAGGGACACACTCTAATCTCGGCGCTTCTGAAGATTACCCTATGTCGGTCGACGTTTTGTGACAATAAAAGGCCATTTTCCCACATTTCAAAAAAAAAGAAAAAGAAAAGAATTACCCAAGTTTCGACATCGACAGACACGAAAGAAACATCATTAAATTTATTTTATATGACCAAACACGGACATTTTCATTAATACACAACAAATGATCCCAGTATCTTCATATAAGGAATGTTCATACAAAGCACTGGGACTGACGCGCGAAAGCCCATTATTAAAAAGATGTATCCATTAAGCGAGGGAAAGGTTTAGATTAAGAAGTTAAAGTGGAATCAGTGATTCAACTTGAGAGGATTGGCATGCGAATTCCCGAACCTGTCTTAAAAATTAGACAGATTATTGAAAGATATTATTAACTTTACCAAACAATCTATGATTATCTTAAGTTTGCAATTGCAGGGGTTTCTTTAACTTTTTGCTTTTAAAAAGCTAATGACTAGAATCCTAGGGCTTTAAAGGCGATAGTAGACTAAAAAACAACAAGAAAAAGTAAAAACCCCACAAAAACTAACTTAAAACAATTACAAATTGTTTAGTAAAGATATAAATTATCTTAAAAGAATCCGACAACACGTATAAAATAAGTACGTGTCATCCGTTAATTTATTACAAATTTTTCTTCTGCTTCTTGGCATCAGAGATGCGCTTGTGGTAAGCCTGAGCAAGTGAGTTGACGATAGACAGGAGGAAGAAACCGATCATGGCGATCACGATGTAACTGACGACATCGGCTAAGATTGACTTGTCCTGAAAAATTTTGTGTAAATATCAATTTTGAAAATAGGATGTTTGTAACTTACAACATGGGCTTCATCGCCGGGTTTGCGATGAAGGTTCTGCTTCTGTTTCGCGAAGAATTCTTTCAATGGACCTTGGATAACAGGGCCAATGTGCGGAATCAACTTAATCTTACTGATAAGATTGTCGATGTGATGCTCGCTGAAGGCCAAGATGACACAGAACATCTGGATGTGCATCTTGATGACGGCTTTGCCGATGACGGTGGCGCCGAAGAATGTCCTGAATGGGATCAGGAAATGGCCGCAAGTGATACCGGCAAAGTCGAACAATGGGTTCGGGATGGACGCGAAGAGCAAGATGCCGAAGAATCCGGTGCGCTTGACAATGTTCTCGACCACGATTTTACCGCGATCGAAGAATGATACATCCTTGGGCTTATCACCCTCATTTGCTGCCTGGAGGGCTAAGAACTCCTTGTAGTCCTCATCGTCGGGGGCTTCGCCACTCAAACGGGCACTACGAGCAACAAAGTACGGAGGAAGTTCGCCAAGGGCAGTTCCAACGCCCCACATGAGGGATTCGACACGGACTTTGCTGATGATGGCCCAGAGGGTTACAGCTGCTTCTCCAGGGAGATGCGATTCGGGACAGGTGACACTGAAAGATGGCAAATTTCAGTTTCCTCATTCAAATAATGTGAGAAAAAACTTACTCATCGGGATACGGAGGCTCAGGGAAGTTGAGACTATTGCATTCGTAAGCTGCCAACGTGACGCGAGCAATGTGGGGCCCCTGGAATATAAAATTTATCACTTTCACAGATTGCGGATATGAAGAAAAAAGCTAGTAAACTTACGAGATAAAGCAAGAACGTATGCAAGCCACTGCCGAGACCTATGGATGACAGCACACCGAGACCAATCCAATAAAGCCACCAAAGTATATGCTTTTCCGCGAATTTGACAAAGGGTTGATGGCTACCTTCTAATTGATAAAGATAGAGACAGGCACCGAGACTAGCAATAGCAACTACGACGCTGACATGGTGACGTGCAAGGCTGAAATTATATATAAAAGGTAAAGTTATATATAAAATCATAGAAAGTTGCTTACAATCTGAGACCGTCGATGAAAAGCCAGATTAGTTCCATGATAAAGTAACGGATTGTCGTAAAGGGAGACTTTAAAAGCGTGATTTCTGCACGTTCGGCATGGAGGAGGGCACCGGCCGAGGGGCTAGGCTTGAGCTTTTTACCGCTAGGCGGAAGGTAGTAGCTGAAAGATGGACGAATTTATATATAAATTTTCAATTTTAAAGACGAAAAACTTACTCCGAGCCATTATCGGTGGTGGACGGATCGAATTGAACGTTGTTCGTTCGATGAACAGTCGGAGATGGCCCTGGCGATTTCTCCTTGTTAACCGCTCTGGTCTGCGGGGAGGCCTTTTTCTTTCCACGGGCCATATTGGTTGTTACCTAAAATGTAGCAAATGATATAAAATGAAAACCAAAAAGACCAAACGCCAAAGTGGCTAGACGCGTCATGAAGAATGTAGGTCATTTTGGGAACGACGCGGAAATGAGGAAAAGCAAGCTGTTGGCAGTTCGTCGCATAATCGTCGTCGCCGCGACACATCCGCGGGGCCACATACGCACACGACTATTCCGTCCTTCTTCGCACGAAACCGACCGGCGCGCAAATTTAAATACATGGGCGGCCGTTCTGGAAGTACATAGTAACCGTTCGATCCGGCTTACATCGATAAGGTTGCTGCTAGGCATGGAATGAATGCCCTACCAAAGATAGCTCTTCTCATTGGCTGAACTTGGGAATTCGATTAAAACGCGTCAGCGCCCTCTATCAAAAAATGGCCTACTCTTTTCCAACTCGAGTGTTGTGACGACGTTTCATCCACGCAGACCAGACCAGACCCATCACAGCGAGGGATAAAATATAACAGAATAGGAAGGATTTGTGACACGATAAACTAGAACTTCTATTACAAAAGTAAAAATCATCATGAAAGGATTGTGATGGATAGACAGACTAGGTGCCAGCGCGAAAGAGCGAACCTTTTTACTGACGTGTGTCTCACACGTTCAAAGGTAGACTGCAAAGACCTGCATCGAGTCTTACAAAAATGAAGAAATGACGAACAAATTGAACTCGAGACATAGACGCAGTTGCTATCTCACGGGACAAGCTCTAAAAAACAAAGAACAATCTTTTTAAAGTTCAAGTTTAAACGAGGAACAGACTGAAGACAAGAGAGTAGGTTATGTATTGTTAAAAAATAAATGCAATTTGAAATTTAAAATACGTATAATCAGAAAAAAATATCCCATGTTGACTTGAATGGCACTATTAAAAATTCCAACATTTTTTAGGAGAAACGTTTTGGGTGGCCAATGGAAATCCTAAAAGCCAACAGTGCCCAGATGTTACAAAATAGGGTTGGATTTCTCAAAAAGTGATATCTAGCGATAAAACAGCAATTCGAATTGACGTGTATCCGGAACGCTTGCCTAAAAACTTTCTGATATAAATAATTCTCCCATGGTTGTAGGAGAATGCGCCCCGTAGGAGGATGCGCCCCGTTTTTTTCGCACGCTACAAGTGTGCAAGTTCGTACGTGGAATTCGCACGCGCGCACCTGCATAGTTATAGCGTGCCCAAAAAACGGGGCGCATCCTCCTACGGGGCGCATTCTCCTACAACCTTCTCCCATCAATCTGACGAACAACAGGACGCTCGATAAGTGCGCCCTTCACCGCCGTCGGCAACGAGGGAGGGTGTCGAGGCAACGCCTTTACCAAGTGAAGTGCATGTTTTTTCAATTTTAAACAACCCAGAATGCTGTGAAAAACATCTGAACACAGTCAAGAATGTCATTAATCAATTGTATTACCGAGAAAAGAAGTTTCAACTAATTTGAGGACGATCAGCGCTGACAGTGCAGTTTTTTGCACCGCACAGATGTGCGATCCGGTTTTTATTGTGAAAACCAGATTTACAAAAAAATCAATATTTCATGTGGTTTTCATTTTAAAATATCAAATTAAATACATCGAAATGTATCTATAGTCAAAGAATAAAAAAGAGAAGAGCCAAAAACCGCGAAGACGCAGCGAAAAAACAATAAAGCGCAAAAAAACGACCGCGTCCCCTATTTCGACCGAAATCGTAATTTGGCGCGCTTTTTATGAGGACCTCCCAGATGATCAGAGCCATGCCCGGAGAGAGTTCCTTTGATTCATTTTGATGTCTGGCAGCATTCTCTCTCTCACGCAATAATCGGCTCACTTCAAGGGTAGGTGCTCCTGCGTCGGCGAGATATCAACTCACCTCCGATTCCGATCTACCGACTTTAACTTTCATGAGTTTTTGCTCCATTTTTTTCTCCTTGTGCAAGCGGGGTGATCAGGTGTTTGACGGCTAGGTTATTTTTTAGTACCGTCTGTGAACTTACTGTGGATTTGTTATCAGTATGGTCACATACGGTTACCAAAAAATAACCTAAGCTAGTTCAATCGCTTGGTTGGCGGAATCAGGCCAGCTTGGTTTCCAGCGCCATCTTTCTTTGTTAAACTGTATTTAGTAATCAGTTTTTCAAGGAGGAATGCGCTGGAAAACAATTCGAGCCGGTCCATTTCATTTGGACATTCTGATGATCTGTGAAAGCTGGCAAAAGTGCCGGTGCATGTTTAAGTTTAGGTCGTCTTATTTTCCAGCGGCTTCTGAGAACATAATGTTTTTCTATGATCATGTTGTACTTATGAAGTCTGCAGGAGAATAATATGAGCCATTAAAACTACATACCCTTTCGTTGTTTTTATGCATGCTTCAATTTCCGCCAGTTTCTTTTTCAGCATCACTATTCTTTGACAAACTGTTCATTGTAACCAGGTAGTCAAAGAAGTGATTGCTAGAGAACAAACCGAGCTGTTTGAACTGTAAAACCTGCTAATATGTCCCAACTGTTATGATTACTGTTTGCATGTTTTAGTTCGTACTCGTTAATGTTTCAGCGATCGGCTCGACTTTACTGCGTCTTGTAATCAGTAAGCTCAGAACCGATTAGCCCAAAAATTGACGGAGTTGGTCGAACTACATGTCCTGCTGAAATCTAAAGTGCACTGTAAGCCAGTTTCGTAAATTTAAACATTTTTATTTCCGTTATTGAACACAATAAAAAATTAGCCATCGATATCAGTTTCAACCAGCGGTGAACAACATAGTAAAAGTTTAGCCTGGGGCCGAATGCATTTCAAAGCAAGCAAAATCAATGTAGAAAACATTTCGATGGCAAAGTTACCATATGCCTTTTTATTTTTTACATTTTAAATATTATTAAAGACTGTTATGATAATACTTCGAGTGTCAGTAGTTCCATCCCTTACAGTAAGGGTAAGAAGTGTCAGATCTCAGGGGCTTCAGGCGTTTCATCATAAGGTGGTGATACTACCGATAGCTCTGATTTTTGTTTTTTGGCCTCACATTCTTTGCGATCAACGACCATTGGGTGGTAATTGGCTTTGCGTACGTTAATGGATCGATAGACGTAATCGCAGTTTGGCGCTAGTTTGACAAAGTTGCCCTCTCCTGGTGAAACATCTAGTTTGCCATTCTCCCACACCACACGTCCGCGGGAAATAGTGATTTCTGGGACGCCATGGACAAGCATGCCTTCAAAAATGTTGAAATCATGGGCATGGTGATGTGTGTCGGCGGAGATTGTACGCGAAGCGGCGGGGTTCCAAATGACGATATCGGCATCGGAATCGACGGCAATTCGGCCCTTTTGGGGATAGCAGTTGAAAATGCGGGCTGCGGTTGAGCTGTAGTAAGTTACATTCAGTTTTGATCTTATTAAGAACTCAATGAACGAACCTTGTGATAGCTACGAAGCGCATTGGCGTGATCTTGCCGGAATGAACGCCCATTTCCCAGACGACTGACATGCGATCTTCGACACCGTTGACTCCATTTGGAATTTTGGTGAAGTCGTTGAAACCCATTCTCTTCTGCTGGCAGTTGAATGTGCAGTTATCGGTGGCAGTGACGTGAAGCTGGCCGCAAGCCAGAAGGTCCATCAAAGCAGCTGGAGTCGTCGGATCACGGCTCAATGGTGGCGAGAGGACGAAACCAGCGGCATGGTTAAAGTCTGGATCGTAGTAATGGGAGCCATCTACACCGAGGGCGGCGGCAATGGGTTCGCCAAAGACGACAGATCCGCGTTGACGATGGCGAGCGATAACTTTAGCTGCTCCTTTCGACATGACATGCACCACGTACAACGGACAGAAGGCTTGTTCTGCTAGAGTGCAGGCTCGGTGAGTGGCCTCTGCTTCGAGCTGTAAAAACAGGTCAATTTACATTATTTAAAACTTTGAAAACTCACTTCTTCCGGTCGTGATTGCGTATGGCCCTCAGGTCCAAGAACACCCTGCTTGATCAGTTCCTTCTGCTTTTCATGAATGACGGAACCGTTTTCAGCGTGAACTCGAGCAAGAGCGCCAAGTTCGGAGCACCTCTTCATTCCTCGGTAGAATTGATCATCAGTGACCATGAAGACATTCTTGTAAGCCAGGAAGAACTTGAATGAGTTGATGCCGTATTCTGGCTTGACGACTTCACCCATTGAGAATTCAACATCTTCGTTCCAATTTGTAATTGCCATGGAGAGGCCATAATCACAGACTACCTTGGCATCGGCCCACTCCCTCCACTTTTCGTACGCTTTAAGAATGTTTTCTTCTTTTTCGGGTATGACGAAGTCGATGATCTAAAAAAACGAAACTAAAATCTGAATTTTGATTTGGTAGGTAAACTCGAACGTACCATAGTGGTTCCACCAGCGACAGCAGCACAGGTTCCGCTGAAGAAGTCATCGGCAGCGACTTGACCCATGAATGGAAGCTGCATGTGAGTATGGGGATCGATGCCACCAGGGATAATGTACTTGTCGGTAGCGTCGATGATGCGGTACGGTTCGTCGTTTTCGATGCTCTTTTCGGAGAGGTTACCGTTGACGTCCACGGCACTGAAATAGGATCCTAATTACCACAGTTCCAAAACATGCTAAAATTGACTTACACAATCTTGCCATGCATGACAAGGACATCAGCCTTGATCATGAAATCATCGTTGACGACGGTTCCGTTTTTGATGATGAGATGTGGGCGCTTCTCGGTCATGGAGAATCTTCTGGAGCCTAGAGAGGGGGTCAGTCAGTCAGTACGGGGTCCGGATCCGCCGAGTGAAAGGATTCCGTCCTTCGCCGGGTCCTTTTATACGGAATCCCAGGGACCCACGACCCCGGCGTCTGGATCTTTGTCTCCCAGGGCGTTTTTATTAGGCTACGTGAAAATGCAAAAAAGGAGTGTCGATTTTTTGGCCTTAACCCCAAGATCAGGCCCCCAAGACAAAGATCAAACATCGTTTGTATTGAGACGCTGGTAAATGTTAGCACCCATAAAAGTCTAATGTATTCTGAGAAACGCTAATAGTGCAAAAGTTTATTTTTGACTCAGTCAAGATATTAAGTAAGCAATCACGGCACGAAAAAGATGACCAGAATGAAAATCACGGAAAAGTAGAGACTGCTAGAGGTCATCAGGTTTTTTTACAGCGGCATTCAAGCTCGGAAGTTTTGTTCAGGCTGTTGATCGGTCCAAGGCATCAATCACTTTTGTTGCAATGTTGGAAAAAGGAGGAGAGTAACACAAATAGAAGGGCAGCGAACGGCAGACGCCGAACAACTGCTGATCTCGCGTGACAATGTGAAATTAGAAGATGCCGCTGGTTTGGCCGCCTGGCGGGTGCTTTCGGCGTTTGGCCGGTAATTGTTCGTGTTGTTGAGTATCTGTAAAAAATAATTTGATACGCCTCATTTCAATCGTTTGAAAAGTTTTTTTTCTTACTTTTGTTACGAGCACCGCTTCCGGTGATTGGCCGATCATCGTCGCCGGCATGTGTCACGGATCCTGACGTAAGCCCGGTCGCGTGGGACGAGGCCGGCGTGCTCTCCACGTTGATCGAAGTTAAACTAAATGCGTTGATTGTGTCACGTAGGTTCACAACAGAGAACAGGAAGGGCGAATTCGGCTGTAAGCGAAGACAGACGCCCTTTCCAGGAATAGCTCCCACGTGCTTCCCGTCTCGATACAAAAGCTTGCCGCCGCAAATGGTAGCTGATGCTTGAGCACTGACATTCAGATTCTCGAAGAGTGAACTCGTAGCCTTTGAAAGATGTGTTTTCGAGGACAGACGCTTGCCGGATTTGAAGTTCCAGACGACGATATCAGCATCTGCACCGACGGCAATCCGACCTTTACGTGGGTAGAGGTTGTAGGTCTTTGCCGGGTTCGAACTCGTAACCGCAACAAAGCGCATTGGATCGAGTTGGCCATTGATAACAGCCTTTTCCCACAATGCCATAAGACGCTCCTCAACACCTGTCGATCCCTTAGTCATGCGAGTAAAGTTCGTTCCTGCCGAAGGTGCCGGAACACAATGGTCGCTGACACAGACACTCAATTGATTACTGAAAAAGAGCTCATTTGCATCGAATTACTTTCAATTTTTCAAATGGTTGGCTTACTTGGCGAGCAGTTCCACAATTGCATTGGCGTGGTGACTCCCGTCCCGAATGGGGATTTTAGTCAAGGGTTTAGTCTGCGCATTCGAGGCCACAATTGCCCCAATGGGGATTTCGGCATTAATGAGCGACCCATCTTGGCGGCTTTGGTTAAGGGCACGGCTAGCTTCGGCTGAGCTGACAGACAAGATCGACAACGGACAATTGGTCAATTTGCTCAGCGTGGCAGCATGCTGGATCTTATCGGCTTCGAGCTGCAAGACAGTATTGTGTATTTGTGGCTTTTAAAAGTTTTCGAAATTGCTTTTCCTCAAGTTTCACTTTTCTATTATAGTCTTTCATGCAGCTGTGCAAAGTAAATATTTGCACAGACTACTGTGCAGGTGTAGGTGTATGACATGTCCCACTCAATAACACTCACCTGAGGCGGACGAGATTGACCATAACCTTCAGGACCGGTAACCCCTGAGGCTAGGATTTTCTTTTCCATGAGCTGTGCCAAATCCCTGTTTTCTGGCAGTACTCGGACATGGGCTCCGAGTTTCTTTGCGTGCTCAAAGGCGATAAAAAGATCATAATCGGAGAATAAGTCGAGGATGAACGAATTGACGCCTTTCTCTCGGACAAGGATGCCCATTTCAGCTTTGACAGCGTCTGTCCAGACCGCAATGACAACGCTGAAAGCGTAATTGCAGACGGAACGCTGGCCGGCATGGGCTTTTGCTTTGTCCAATGCCGCGACCAACGTTTCTTCCGGCAACGGTGTAACTACGTCGATGACCTTAAAAGGACACACGTTTCAAAACAGTTAATGCATTTTTTTCCTATCAAGCTTACGGTAGTTGTGCCACCAGCAAGTGCGGCCCTGGTGCCACTGCCAAAGTCGTCGAGGGATCCTGGTGTGGAGAATTCTGTATGGACGTCAATTCCAGCGGGTAGAACGAGCTGTCCGCTAGCCTCGATCACTTCAGCATTCTCCGGGGGCAGAAGTGACGGTGACACTTGTCTGCAATTTTCATTGTACTCGATGCTATTCCAACAAAAACTCATTATTGCTCGATGCCTTTGTTGCGCCAACATCGAGTCATGAAACTGGATGGATGGCTTGCAAAAATGGCTCCGACAGTAATGCATTTTTTGCGTTTCGGCATTTAAAAGGCCTTTGCGTGCAGCTGCATTACGAAATTTTGTTTGGATTACGAAACAAACTCACTTAATGATGCCGTCTTCAATGAGAATATCAGCGGCAAACATGGAGTCATCATTGACAATACTTCCGCCTCTGATGAAAATCGGCTTGTCGCCACCTCCTCCAGCGCCGCCGTCAGCGCCATTTCCTGAACCTGTTCCGTTGAGAGCGACCATACTTGCTCCGATAGGTGTGCCGTCGCCTATTGTACCACGGGAAGAAGAATCCGAGCCGTTGGCAGCAGTGCCGTTCGCTTTGCTGTTGTCGACAGTATAATTACCGCCGCCTGAACCGCCACTAGCCGCTACTGGAGTCTCCCTTGCGCCTGTGGTCGCGCTTTCCAAAAATGCGTCGCCAGTCACAGCGGTTAACTCCGCCCTTCCGTCGGCTGGAGCAATCGATTCGTCCGCATTTGGTTTGTCCGCTTTGCCGGCAGCACTACTACACATGGCAAGGGTGTCAACAGGGATACCAGCGGCCATAGCGACCGTCTGACCCTCCGCAACGCCTTTACTCATGGCCTCTTCATCCTCATCCGCGAGCTCCGGACCCGGATTGCTCAATTGCATGAGTTTGGTACCGAGGTCATCTTGCGCAGCCAGTCGGCGCTTCCGTCCGACCTCGTCCGAAATGAATTCTTCATCGACGGTTGCCTCGTTTTCGGCATTCTCGGATGCTGCGGTGCCGCCACCTGTTCGGTTGCACCTGAAAAAAGTCGAGTGTTGTATGACAGACCACAAAAGTAAAATGATGTGACAGAAACATGTTTGTGCCCATTGCGAAATTCGAGAAACGGGAACACAAAAGAGTTAGTTAAACGAACCTGTTGCTTCGACGAACTGCAGGGTTACGGAGTAGTTCTTCCGCCGGACATCCCGCTTCCTCTTCTTCGTCAAAGTTTTCAGGACCCGGTTGAGCCAAGGGATTCGAGTGACCGCCGACTACGTTGAACTGGCTGTCTGAAGTCTCCCATTTCGCACGCTGCATCGCTTCCGCATACTTGGCATCGTGGTTTTCAATAGTCTAGAAACCGACGGCATTGAAATAAAGCTTTTAAAGCAAGATCAAGCAGAGAAAGCGCAAAGCAAAACCCAAGCACCCCGATGTGCCAATCACCAGTGTGAAGCCATCTAACACGAACCTGGAAAGCACTGCTGGTCGAAGGCGGATGCGAGTGTGGCACTTCTTGCCACTCAGTTTTCTGTATGGATTCTCTTTCAAGTGTGTTAATGCGTCCAAAGCGTTTGGTCTGTTCGGGGTGGTTAATATGCTGAAAGCAAGCCGATTTTCCCTCGCTACTTGCATTCTTAACAGGTTCATTGTTCGGTGCACTTGGTACCGGTACTGTGATGATCGTAGGCGGATTCGTCACAGCGATAGCCGTCGTCGTCTCCTCCGTCTTTGTTGCCTCACTGTGGATCGATACAGGAGTCTCAGTTTTCACCGGTTGGGACTTCACCGTACTAGCACCGCCACCAAACATCTCAAGCATGGCAGAAGAGGTCTCGAGGCCCTTGCGATACGTTCGGGACGGCTTGGGTTCCGGTGGAGGTGCGAACAATGGTTCGCGAGCTGAATTCGGTTGCGAGGACCCTGCGGATGAGCATGGCCGCGGCGATTTTGCTGACGAATTCGACGGGACCGGCGAAGGACTGAATTTTCGATCACCACTACCAGCAGCAGATGGAATCGAGGCGGTGGAGCGCTTTTGTAAAGGGGTGGTTAAAAGCAGTTGTCGGCCGGGTATGTCCTTGAACACTTCCACTGAACATAAAATTGACTCCTTCCGGCTATCGAGATTCCGGAGGGTTAACGATGGTTGTCTTCGTTTTGCTTCAGGGAATGTCAATGCATTCAACCACGGAAACATGGTGGTTGATTCAAATGGCGCTGCAGCACGAGAATTCCAAACTAAATTGAATTGCAACGGTGTCACATCGGCGTACGCAAAAACCCGTCTCCGTCAACTCTGAAATCGGGCTTAATTGAAATTGACAGCAAGACCGAAATTACTTAAAGAAAAACGGCAATTTAGTTTTAAGCGCTGACCACTCTAGGTGACTTTGGATCACGGCCAGACTTCTCACGCTTGTCAATGTTGATGCAGCTGTCTTGCTTTGTCTAATACTAACAAACTTTTGACTTTGCACAGCCCATCCTAGGCCTCGAAACGCATGAAAGGGGAGATGGCACAGCGGAGTAAGCTGTTTGGAAACGCCAAAAAAGAAGGAATTGTGCCTTACCCGAATCGCGGCCTGGATTGAGCTTAAGCCGAGACGACGGAGGAGCCTTGGAGGCCTCGACGACAAACTGAGCCGCTGGCGGTCGCCTGAAATGGACGGATGTATATCGAACGTCGTACATTTGAGAGCATGCGACAAACAGAATATCCGACCGCACTACTGGGGCTGTCGGAAGGGAACAAGAGCGAGGCTGGGGCCGCTGGCGGCGCAGTAGTGTCCGCGGTTCTCGTCAAGCGTTGAGGGGGAACCACTGGACTCCAAATGAGGGAGGGACACGACTTTTGGCAAAATTCGAGGAGGGGAAACACCTTTTGAAGAAATGGTTTCATGCTTTTGGGTCGGCTTATTCAAATTTTTCATCTTTTTAGGTCCTATAAAAAACAGCTGGCTTTGCCAAAAATGGATTTGCTTTCATCATGCATGCCACTTTCGAAAGACATCAAGCAAATTCATGACCGAAACAATTGACTTGATTAATGAAGCACAAAAACGTATTTTGCAATCCTTTCACATGAGTCGCCACTGGCGACAATTAAAGGGTCCAAATGGGGCCATTTAAAATTAATCGTCCACCATCTCAATGAGTCATGTCACAGTTGATTACGCAATTTCGCGCAGACGGAAATTCGTGAAACACCTGGAGGGTGCTTGCCATTCCGCTCCTAATTAGTGACCTTTTTTGTTGTAATTGGTCAAAGCAACTTTTTTCCACAATTTGTAAAGCTGTCAGTATTTATGACAAGCTATGATTAATGTCAAGTTGCAATTTTAATTGTTTCTTTCAACAATGACGCATCTCTACATTTCGTCGACAGCGCATCCAACGTCGAAACGTCAATAACCACAACTTTCGCCGATAGTTGGCCAAGACGAGCTGGGCTCCGTCTCGGATGTACGTATCATGCCGATACAGTCGAAACATCATTTCGCAAACAGCAAAAACGACTGTCGACAGCGAGCGCCCGCATCAATTCTCACCACGAAAAGCTCTCCTCTCGTCGTTGGGGTTGTGTCCGTCATGACTTCGCATCATTGTGTGAACGCGACCGCTACTTTCCTTCCTTCCCTTCTCGAATTCTGAATTATCTTACTACTTCCCGAACGTCTTGTTTACACGTCATGTCAGTTACTACCCTTTTTAATATCGATCATTTGTCGGACCAGTCAACTTCGAACAATCATGAATGAACTTTGACACAGCCCCAAGTTAACCTGCGTGAGCGCGTTTTCCCCCGGTCGTTGTCCAATTTTGCTTATTCATCGACTTACCTAGCGTTTTGTTCATTTGCAGTACACTAACCATGGTCGTGTCCGACGATAAACTGACTTCGATGCTCGTGCAGACTCGGATGAAGTTCATGGACAAGGCTAAAGCCGATGTCAAGTTGACGCTGTCCGAGTTTACTGATCTCAATCCCGGCCCGGAGCTTTATACCTTCCCTGACAAGACGCGACGCAATGTTTTGGCGCTCACGGGGACTATCCCGATCAACTATAAGGTTGGTTGTTGAAATGGTTTCGAATTAGCGGTGATTTATATATAATTTTGCAGGGAAATCGTTATCACATTCCGGTTGCATTGCACTTGATGGACAACCATCCCTATGCACCACCTTTTGTCCATGTCAAGCCAACTCCCCAAATGGCGATCCGTGAATCGGAGAATGTTGACCACACGGGTCGAGTCTTTCTTCCATATCTCAACGAATGGCGTTTTCCACAGCATGATACTGTTGGCTTAATACAGGTAAGTATATATATTTTTCTTTCGATTTTGACGAAATCGTATATCTGTACATTGGTGACTCATGCTCAAATTGTCATCTTTCAGGTTCTCATTTTCGCATTTCAAGACAAGTGCCCCGTATTCTCAAAAAGCTCATCCGTTCCGACGCCGCCACAACGTACGCCGTATCCAGATCAAAGCCATCAGCCGCCCTACCCCATTGGCAGTGGCGTTGGCTTTTCCATGCCGGCGCCGAGTGTGGGTTACCCGTCGCCGAGCATCAATGCCTCTCCATATCAGACGCCGTACCCGGCTTACACCAATGTTCCGATGCCGACACCGCCGACTCACATGCCGCCGGCGCCGCCACCGCCGCCGCCTCAGCATGCCTATGCTTCTTCCATTCGCGCGAGTTTGTTGTCTGCCATCGAACAGAAGATTGCTAATCGAATGAAGCAAAAGCTTGGTATGTTTGCTACATATTCCCATGACTGTTCAGTTTATGATTCCATTTTAGGCGGCCTCATCGAAGACACCCAGCGACTGGACATTTGCCTCAATGACATGCGCATCGGGCAGCAGAAGCTGCGTTCCTTCATGGAGAAGTCTGAAAAGGACCAGCGAGATTTGGACTTGACTCTGGCTACCTACAAGGTTTGCTACTATTTCATATTTTGTAACTTAACTAAATCTATCTTTGCAGGAAAAGCAACGCGAACTTGAAGAAAGCCTTCAGAAGTACAGCTCTAGCAACCCCGACAACCAGCAAGACGACATAGACTCCGCGATCGAACCCAAAACTCCGCTTCATCGCCAGATTTTCGAAAACTACGCTATCGATCTCACAATGGACGATTTGATATATCATTTGACCGATGCACTGAAGAAACACGTGATCACCATTCAGGTGTTTTTGACGTATACGCGGATGTTCTCCCGGAAGAAGTTTGTTGCCAACGTCGCCATGAACAAGGGTCGCGAAGTTGCCGGACTGCCTGCAATCACTGAGTAAGCTCTGCCCCCGACTCGTGTATGACTCATAACTGCGGTTTGTTCTGACCATCGCATCCAGTTCCATTGTGCGGTGTGTTTGTATGTTATCTTTTGCTTTCGCCTATTCCGACATAGTTTGAAATGGCGAGTAGTCTCGTGAACGTTTTATGAACTGAGAATCTTTGTACATTTCTTTGCTACATAAATAATTAATTTTTGTTTTATTGTTTGTTGGATTTGTTGTGAAAGCCATTTTATTTGGTTGATTATACCTTTTTTGCGTTTTTTGAAGTTTGAAGTTTATATTTTTCTGATTCAGGGCGGCTGGTCCTCATTACTCCAACGACTGTAAGTTTTTAACTTTATCAAAGTAAATATTGAGCTAATGGGTGGCTTTTCAGCAGCACAGCTCGAATCCCCAGCATGCAGGCCATCAAGTGTGTCGTCGTAGGCGATGGTGCCGTCGGTAAGACATGTCTGCTGATCAGTTACACGACAAATGCCTTCCCCGGCGAATACATCCCCACCGTCTTCGACAACTACTCCGCCAATGTCATGGTCGATGGCCGTCCCATCAACCTCGGCCTCTGGGATACGGCTGGTCAGGAGGATTACGACCGTTTGCGACCGCTCAGTTACCCCCAGACAGATTGCTTTCTGCTCTGCTTTTCGCTGATTAACCCCGCCTCATTCGAGAACATCCGAGCCAAATGGTACCCAGAAGTCTCGCATCACTGCCCCAATACGCCCATTATCCTCGTCGGTACGGTTTAATTTGTTGACCTTTGCCCGTTTATGCCCAGTTTAATGCCCTTCATCTCGCTTCAGGGACCAAGTTGGACCTTCGGGAAGACAGGGAAGCCGTTGACAAGCTTCGTGAGCGCCGCTTGGCCCCGATAACGTCGACGCAAGGCCTTCAAATGGCTCGTGAGATTAAAGCTGTTAAGTACCTCGAGTGCAGTGCCCTGAGCCAAGTTGGCCTCAAGCAGGTCTTCGACGAAGCCATCCGTGCCGTCCTTTGTCCACCGCAAGTTCAGAAGAAGAAGAATTGCTCGCTTCTCTGAGCCCCCCGCACTGCCCACTTACTGTTATTGGATATATCCGTCGCTTGTGATCGTTTGTTTTACTGTTTAGTCTCAAAGGGTTCTATCAGATTTTTCTTATCACCTAAGCATCTATTGTGTGAATATCTTGTTCTATATCTGTATCTGCTTGTGCTTAGTCAATGATTAATTATACTTTTAAGATTAGAAGCAGATTCTACTTATCTTCACCTTTCTTTGTAAAAACAATAATTGTCTGTGGGGTGTTTCGAACGCCCATTCCAGCAACAACTCTTTTGCAAACCAATTAACATTAACGCGTAATTTAAATTATTGCCTTGAATTCTCCACATTAATTTGCTATTTTGGCGTTGTTTATTGTGCCTTATAAGTTGATTGTTTTGCTTTTGAAGTGCATCTGATTTTACCTTGTCCACTTCAGGGCATTTGTCTCTTTCGCTTTTCGAAATCCACCGTCCATGGTTTGACTTATCCTCATTTTTGTCAGTTCTCCATTTTATTGCTGTTACTAAATATGAAAGAAGATACCATAAGTTTTCGTTTGACCTTGTTTCCCCAAGAGAAATAAACGCAGCTTTTTTTGATTTTTCTGTTGTTCAAATGACGTTAAAGCCGTCTCATGAGAGAAGTGGCTTCATAGTGCGCAAATTGAATTGAGACCTCATTTGCCTGCTTTCCGACATCCTAATCGTCGTGTAGGATGAGGACGACGACATTTGATTTCTGGCACTCTGCTTCGAGCCTTGCTTGGCGTTGATAACAACGGCTAACTGAGACTAGTTGTCGTCTTGCTCGGACGGCAGGGGCAGTTTGAGCCTTCCAGTATTAGAAATTCACCACCGACGGCAATGGGGGCGGCGAAACTGCCTTTGTTGTAGGGAAAAATCGCAATTGCGTGTCCATCGAAGCCGAAACTACTCTGACAGGAGACTTTTCATCATGTTGGGAGGTTGTATCGCTACTTCCGAGATGGCGTATTGGCTTCGTGAGGAGTGAGTAAGCTTGGATGGAAAATAGGATGTCACGGTCGAGACAACGTAAATTATGTGATCAGAAAGGGGGAATTACGTCCGGCTTTGGGTAAATTGCCGGTTCTGTACTTAATAGGCGTGCGTGTTGTTGTTTTCGAATTATTTTACTTCTGTTTTTACAAAATTTGTAGTTTTGTATCCTTATAGTTCGTCATTAGTCTTACTTACGACAATTATCGTAATTACTGTCCTTCCGCTGACTATATAAAAGCAATTTTACCTCTCTAAAGTTAGCTTAAAGTTACAGTAACAATGGCAGCCCTCTCCGGAATCCAATGCATGATCGCCCTGTTTAGCATCATCGCTTTCAGCGAAGCTTTCTATATGCCGGCGTCATATGAGCGGTGTGTTGTTGTTTTGATTGTTTTGATTGGCAGCTCATTGGAAATGTAAAACTTTTTCACTATTTTGTGACAATTCCAGATACATGGACGAAAAACAAGCCGTATTTCAAGCCCTTCTCGCTGAAGTCGCCCGAAGACACGACTCGCCACCGCCAGTAGCCGAATCCAAGGAAGTCACAACAGCTCCAGCATTACTCCAATCCGCCGAAAAGTCAAACGAAGAATATCCCACAGCACCACTGGTACCACGTCGCGATCAGCGCAACTTCTACTTCGCCCCACAATACAAGCGAATGCGGCCATGCTTCTACAGTCCGATCCAATGTCTGATGAAACGCTCCTCACAGTAACTGAATTGAATTGCTTTTTGCGAGTAAGTGAAAATTGCATTCCCAGACTTCCGACAATGTCGCCGCAATGATTCTTGTCCAGATTTCTCAGCCGCCGTTGTGTGTATCAAGTATGTATGTTCTTGCTTTAATAAACCATGACACCTTTTACTTGTTTTCCAACAATTTTAAGGCATTGAGAAGTTGTAAAAACAAACCATTACTGTATTGTGACCAAAAACAATCAAAAATTCTTTTCATTTGATAACCCCCTTTTTAACGACCCACTTACTAGCAAACAATAATCTATATTTGAACGCGTTAGTCATATTTTGTTTATATTTTCCCACTTGATGAAATCAAATTTGGCCTGGCCAATTGAAACATTCAAAAACGCATTCTTGGAGCACCAAACAACAAGGACGTCCTTCAATTGAATTGGGAAATCTTGTATCTAGTAAACTATTTCATAGTCCCTATCAAAGTAGAACCCAATGACATCAATTCATGGCACTTGCCAGCAAGCGGTAAGTCCCTTGATGAATTGATAACGGAACTTGTATGACTTTCGGAGCACAAGAATGCTATGTCGATTCGTCACTAGAATAATTGATTGTGGAGCGGCGTACCGCCAAATCGGACTTCCACCTTAAACGCGAGCTCAATGTTTAAGGTGCACGTTATCAGCGTTCTTTCAACAATGATGAATCAACCAACAATCTTTATATTGAAGGTAAATATCCTTCAAACTTGGAATGCATTCAACTGTGCAGCTTTTAGGTATGAAATTACGATAAGAAATCAACAAGAACAGTTGCGATGAAAACATAATAGATATCAGCGGATTATTTATTGAATCCAATGGGTTAATTGCTGGGATGACAAATGCTTGTAGGATAACAAATTACGTAATTATGATCTAGTCTGTCTAATTATTGTACTTGCTAATAAATTAGGAGACGGAGACAATTAACAGTAGCTATTGAGAAAGGGTGCAAAGTCAACCATGGCAAAAACCAATGGAATGGAGTTCGAATACTTCAAAAAAAAATTCGCCTATGGACAAACACAGATGAGTTACAAAAAAAGCATTACAAAGTTCAGTAGGGAGTAAGTATATGAGGAAAAACAAACTGTGAAGGGACGTTTTTCAGAAAGTAAGTAGACTCCGTATTGCTTTCTCAATCAGCACGCACGCGACGACGGCGACCCGCAGTAGAAGCTTCATTGTTCGCTATCACATTCTCCTTCTCAGATTCGACGGTGGGCTTCGAAGCTGCAACGCGCTTCTTGGCACCCTTTTGAGAGCGATCGGATTTGACGTAGGCGTGGTAGAAGAAGTTACAGAAGAGCAAGAAGTAGGAAAAGTAGATGGTGAAGCTGAACATGAGATTCTGCCACGTTTGTTGACAGGGTTGATCAGCAGACTTGATGCCGTAGATGGTGATGCCGATGTAGACGCCGACGACCATTTGGAGGATCTGGAGCACGGTGACCATCATGGAGATGAACTTGGGAGGGCGGACATGGAGGGCACGGATAGCGTAGTACGAGTACATGATGGCATGGACGAGGTAATTCATCCAGATGAACCAACGTCCGCTAGCGGTGTGATCCTTGTACGCGTGCCAGGTGTAGGCGAGGACGGTAATGTGATGGTACCAGTGAAGGAAGATGAGGGGGCGCTTGCGGAGAACGATGAAAGCGGTGTCACCGAATTCGACGACCTGGAACATATTCGATTTGAACTGCTCTTAGAAAAGTGAAACAAACCTTTGACATGGCAAACTTCTCAGTCCAATATCCAGTAACGCCCTGAGCGAATGATGCCGTACAGATGGAATAAACGAAAGAATTCGATCCGACGGACCAGAACATCTCAGGGGTCATTCGGATCACACCCATGATGGAGAAGAGAGCTAATCCGGCGTTCCAAAGCGCTAGAGGCCAATCCAAGGCATATGGCTTACGAGATTCCATAAACTGAAAACCCACAATCACCTTTCCGTCTCAAAAATATATAAAAACCTACCTTCTGGCCGCCGAAGATGACGATAACATAGATGGCAGACAAGGTGAATGCATGATACCAATTCTCTTGCATCCAAACGGTCGACTTGACTGAGTCAAAGCTAGCCTCAAACGGGAAAACGTAGCTATAGTTCTCTAAGCCATATCGAGGGTTGTAGTCGTAGGTCGCCATCTTGTTTCGCCACCTGGACCCAAGGCAGTTGTCTAATTACCTAAATTGCAACATTTTATATATACTTCAGTTCAAAATCGAGAATGAAATGCAACACGCAACGTGTACACGCCGTCTGCACCGCGAACTGACGCATAAGCACGCCATCAAATCATGAATCATTTTCGAGCGCCGAACTGACGGCGCTTCCTCAATGGCTTCAAAACACACAATTCTATGAGAGTTAAAGCTAAGGGGTTTTTGTATAATACTTCCCGCAAAAATGCAAATAGAGAGAAAGGCGAGGAAACGATTAAATCGAAAAAATTGTCAAAAAATGAATAAAGAAAGTGCAACAGTCTACATTAGGCTAGTTTTTATCAAGACTACGTTATCAGTGTAATTATGCGGTCAACGACAACCAGCAGGGCACAACTCGAATGCTCCTGCTGTAGACTTAATCATGGACATGTCTGTGTTCCGACCGGTTAGCTTAAAAGGCACGCAGAACAGAACCATATTGGGTCCACAAAACAGGGACTATGGGGTAGGGGTACATTATCCCTCAACGGAGTGATACACAAAAGGGAAACTCAGTCTAGGCGAGGAGAGTGCTTCGCTTTTTTCGCGCCAGGATTGTACACACATAGCAGATCTGGAGAGTGACAGGAGGGAAAACTGGGGTAAGAATATGGATGCCGTGAGGTAGGTAAGCCTCGAATACGCCCTTACCGGCACAGGTTACCAGGTAACCAGGACCACAACACACATGGGGCGGTTTTGTAGGTTAGCACACCACTACAACTCATAAAGCTTATGAGGACTGAATCGATGCGCGAGACCAAGTGCGCAACTAGGCTACACGTTTCCAGCAAGCGTCGTCACTTTTGTGTTTTAAAACGCAAAAAAAGCAACATTTTCCCTTCGTTAACAACTGCCCTGCAGCGAAAAAAGTACAAGAGGTCAAAGGGTGAAAGTTGTCGACTGACGAAGATCGTGTCCGGTTGGGTCAATCGTGAGGATGGCGCCGTAATCGATCGAAGAACAGCGGAACTCATTAATCACCCGAAACGCAAATAGCCAGAAAAGAGAAGGGATGCCTACATTGCCAGGTTCAATCACGCCACAAAGTGATAAGAAATCTTTTTGCACGGAAAAGTGACCTGAAAGACTGACAATCGAATCCGTCCTGCGATAGCGACATAGTATAAAAAAGCGCGACCGCATTCTCATACCTTCATCATCCGTGAACTTTATTCGGAACAGTAAAGCGCGCACATTATACGAGTGACAAAATGTGTAGTCGATTTCGGGGATAAATTCATTCACGTTTTAGAACTACCCAGTAAGCCCCTATCACTTTCCATCGACTTTGAAACAGTTTGAATTTTTAAATGTCGGCCGCGGTCGGAATTAAAAGGGCACTCCACGAACGAAAGCGCAGCCAGACAATGAGGCCCGAGCGTGTCGTTCGGTCGTAAAGGCAATGCCATACGACCGCTTTTCGGTATAAGCGAAACCAAGCACATGAAACGCGGAAGGAGTTCGAAGCAAACGAAGATCGATACCCGTCGTCTGGAGACGGGGTTGCCATGTACGCCCTTACGGTTTGCCAGTAACAGATGTCAGTCGCCGTCTCGGAAAAACGATTGTGGTTGCAAAACGAACTTGCTTGTAAATACATAGAACCCAGAAACGTCAGGAACATGTCAAAAAGCTTGTTTGCATTGCAACCGCTTGAGGTTCAAAGTGCGAGGCTATACAGGTAAAAGGGCCGATTCCGGATATTTCGCAAATAGGGGTGTAACTGTATTTACATAACTCGGAAAAAAGCGTGTAAAGCTTATCAATATTGATCAATCAAACATATCTCTCGGTCCAACGAAGGTGAGGCTGAAAGGAAGCTCAAGCAAGAAGCTGTTGAAGTGTTCCCACTTAAAAACTAACTACCGGAGTCGCACATAGACTACAAAATTTTAAGGTTTGTTCAAGTCAAGGCAACCGAAAGATCAACAACAACAATACCTAGTTACACAGACCTCAGTTTGGTTTTTGCTGAATGAACAAAACGTTTAATAAAAAGAATGCTTTCTTTGTATACAAGCGGTAACGTTAAATTTACCTCTTTTTTCACATTCTATAAAAGCTAACGTCAGTCAATCAGTTTTTTATACACCGAACGTCCAAGCCTTGAAGGTTGCGCAAAGACAAATGTTTTCCTTTCTGCATGCATTGTTCAGTAAGGCTGTCACCAGACAGACGCATTGAGGGCTACCGAGGTTTCAAAGATGAAGAATGTAAGCAAGATCATACGATTTCAGATGTTTGTGAAACACATTGTTTTTGTGTTCTGTTACTCTTCCTGAAGTGCCCGCAGAAGCGCGACCAATGCTTCAAGTAGGATGAAGTTGACAATACTCGTGTAATCAAACACTGCATGCAAGTGCAAACTCGCTTTGCGTTTAGCACGTTTTGCGTTAATCACTTGGATGTGTCTGTGATTTTTTTTTCAAATTTATCAAAAGCTTGCTCATTCTAAAAATATGGAATTATGCAGTTGAACGGGATGTTATTATCATCAACGTGAGTCTAATGTGAATCTTTCGGAACACCCAAAATCGTTCCCTTTGTGATAAGAAAGCTTTTTTTCTTTATGAAAATGAAGTAAACAGATTATCAAAGCCTAACAAAAGTCTGTTATCAAAGTATATTTATGTAAGTAACGCATGATTTTCTGTTGAGATGAGTTCTGTTGAAAGTAATAAAATCGTTCTGTGTTCAAAACAGTCCAAAGGGCTAAAAAATGATAGGAACAAAAAACACAATTTTTGTAGATTGAATAATTGAAGAATCTGTACAACTGCTTAAACAAGATCAAGCTCACTCTGAAACCAACCTGAGTTAGAAGTGCGAATTTGATTGATCTTATCAAATTTTTTTTATCGATGTTATAAAAAGCTGACCCCCCGTTTTAAAACCAAAACTGTTTTTAAAAACATTAATAGAATTTGCACTTTTAAGTTGTATTTGGTTTTTCGTTCTCATAACTGAAATTAAACGATCGATTGCTTTCATAGTCATTCAAATTTATTGGTTGGAATGCGATCATTTTTTGAGTCCAAAACGTAAGCAAGCAAAAAAACATTTTGGAAAAAACATTTTAACATTTATCGCTGTACAGTTTTTTTCATTGAAAAAAGTATATTCGTACTTTTGGATAAATCACACTTCTTTGAAGACGCCAGATAAGCTTACAATGGTTTTCACAGTTCCCTTCGTGTAGTAGGTTCCGTTGGAGGTAATAAAACACTTGTTACTGAATTGGAGACGGCACACCTTGTCTGATAAAAACATACTTGAGGAGCATTCAAAGGATTGTCATTCCACTGATAAGGGACAATAGACGGTGAGTTCAACATGTTGAAGGTTATAAAATTTAAATGCGTCACTCCACTTAATGCTTTTATCAAGGATTTTTGGTAAGGAAACTCGTTAAGGAAATACATGTCGTAAAGATGTAAAGCATTAATGTGTGATCGATACTGCAAAAAAAGACCGTTAGAACTAATCTGTGCAATGGTAGAGAATAGGTATTTGGTTTTTGCTGTATAACAACAAACAATGAAAAGTGGTCCGGTTGACAATTGTTTAAAATTGGGGTTAAACTGAATGATATTGTAATGGTTATTGTAATTGAAAAATCATTTACAACCCCTTTTTTCATTAATGTCAACCGTAGTGTGGATTTTGAATGTTGAAATGCTTGAGTAGTATTATACAACTTTATTTAAAATACAAACATACTTATAGATAATTTGAAAGATACACTGATAATGATAATGAAATACTTAAGGTGGTTATTATTTAATGGAAAGCGGCAGCGATGGCAGCGACAACAGTCACTCCAATGACCGATGATACACCAATGGATCCAGCGCCTTTAGTCGTCGTTTCGGGAATAACAGTAGTAGGGCCGGTGCCAGATGTACCAGCGGATGCCGTGGGACCAGTACCCGCGGATGCCGTGGGACCAGTGCCTGCAGTGGTAGAAGCGACTGAAGCGGCAGTACCGGTTGAAGCGACTGATGCGGCAGTGCCAGATGAAGCGACCGGAGCGGCAGAACTAGATGAACCGGCAGGGGGTACAACCGTAGTAGTAGGGGCGGCGGTGCTAGAGGACTGTGCCGATACATAGGCGACGAGAAGGAGGGCAATGAATGCGACAGAGGAATGCATTGCGACGGAAACACTTGATCACTGACTGAGGAATCAAATTTGACACTGGCCCCACAACGCTGCAGCTCCTGATATTTATACGTAACGCCCTAAGGACGTCCCATTCTCGCAATCAAAGTATTTTTGCATGAGTAAGCCAAAGAAAGGGAGAGTGCTGACTCAATTATCAGTATTGATAACTCCAGAATTAGAGTGAATAAATGATAACGGTACTCTTTTTTTCACATAAGCAGCAGTTAAATCCGCGGCACAAAAATCATGTGAACACGCAAGACCCAATTCAAGTTCTGTCTTTGTAACTGTTCCTGAAAGATAAAAATTCTTTATTTGACATTCTACGAAAAGCACCGTTTGACAACGATAACTGAAGTGGATATTTAGGTTCTTACTGACTTTATTATATCCCATAATAAATAACGACTAAACAATATTTGTTGTAATCATCATAACTTAAGTATTTTATGTCCCACCTTATTATTTTTTATTCACCAATGTGCACAATAAGGAATTCAATTTAATTTCTTCCCAAATGTGCATAGGGAATTCAATTTAATTTTTTACACGGGTTCAAAACTTTAAAGAACGTGCCGGCTCAAATTGTGACATTAACGTTGTTAGTTGCGAAACTAAACAAAGCTAAAGTGCGAGACATACCGTGACTCAATTCAAAAAATTTCTTGAAATTTCGCAAAAATGTCTGCAATTGCATCATAAGCAACATGTTTCTTCACAATTCTTCGAAACGTCGAGCAAGAACTTTGCCTCGCCCGAAACACAGTTTTTAAGCAAAAGCATTGTCAGCATCAAAATCAATTTCTTCCAACACACACTTAGTAATAATTATTTTATAAGGTTAATTTACACAACATTAAACACTTTTAATTAAGGGCCAAGAAAACAACAACAGAAGCTGCAATAGCGCAAATTGACGTTTTAGTGACAGTCGGTGCCCCCTTCGACGTAGTCGTCACGATAGATGTCTGAGTTACGGTAGTTGGAACGTCAGTTGTAGGAATCGTTGCTGGTTGAAGAGTGGTCGTGTCACCATGAGGTTGCGGGACAGATGAAGTGGTCGAAGGATTACCGGATGGTGGAGTAACCGTAGACGAAACAACGACTGGAACAGTAGTAATTGGAATCGCCGTTGTAGTGGCAACTGTTGGGGCCGTTGCTGGGGGTACTGTTGTTGTTGGAACGATAGTCGGAGGAGGTACAGTTGATGTGATCACAGTTGTAGGAACCGCCGTAGTTGGAACAGCGGTTGTGGGAACAGAAGTCGTCGTAGGGGTAACCGTTGTCGCAACTGTTGTAATTGGCGCTACAGTTGTGGTGGTAGTAACAATGACAGGGACAATAGTAGTCGCGGGAAGGATCGTCGTTGAAGGGACCGTCGTTGGAGCAGCAGTTGTAGTAGGAACTGCTGTTGTGGGGACGACAGTCGACGGCACCGTCGTCGGAGGAACCGTTGTGGTAGTCTTTATCACAGTCGTTGTAGTCGGTGGAGCTGTCGTCGACGTAGAAGGCACAACGGTTGTAACAATTGTTGGTGGAACGGTCGTTGTGGGGATTGCCGTCATAGGAACCACAGAGGTTGATGAAACTTTGGCATTAGGTTCTACAGTCGGAGGAGAAGCCGCAAGATTTCGCCCTGCGGCGACGCCAACCAACAAAATCACAGCGAAGACACAACGAGCCAACATTTTGGTTACGTGACGATGGACTGAAATGTCAGAAAGTTTTGAACATCCAACATAACCACACGACTCTGCTACTCCCACAGTTATAAGAAGCTTATGTTTCTTTGTTTCTGTTATCATAAGCCATTCACATTCGTTGATCATTGGCACATGTAGTGGGTGAGGCCGATAAGTCAAATATCCGTTCTACTTATGAACCTGATGAAACTTTGCTTTTTAATTCTTTATTATAATTCAATTTGTATTTCAATCTTTCTTAATCTTAAGTTCATTGTTAAATACATTTTATTCGAAGTATCTGAGTTGGCAAATGTAAAGTTAAATGCAGCTAAAAAGTTTCAGTATTGATTAAATTCATTTAAAAGTACCCTATACAAAATGTTTTCTTTGAGTATGAGACATTCAAAATCGTATATTTTTGGTAATTTTATTGACAACTGCTTTTGGAGTAAGTCGTTGGTTGATAGGCACATTAGGTCGACGATGTCGTTATTTTTGAATTTGCTACCGATTAGACTCCTAAAAATAAATTGGCCATAAAGAACACCTCAACCAACTTACGGATGCCTCATCATTTTGATTATCTTTGACGTGGCTCAACTTTTCAGCGAGTTTGTCATGAAAGCATTGATCGGGGGTTGGTGAAATGACTTGCAATACTTGCCGTGCGTTCTCAAAGTAAGTTGTGTGCATGTCAATCTAAAACTACACTTTGAAACACGTTGTTTTGATTTTGGGTTCGAACTTGAGTGTAATCGCCATTCATCGAATCCGTGTGGGGTGAAGCAATTCTCCAGCCCTTCATTGTAAGCTCTAATGTGTAGGGGTGATCATCGATCGTTTTGACGTTGACAAAGATCAGATCCGGGGTGCGAGGCAAGATCTCGGAGACTGATATTGCTCGAACGACATTGCCAAGTTCGTGCACCGCAGCAATGGCTTCCAATTCGAGTGGGCCCCCTTCAGCATGACTCAACTTGGCAAGTCCGCTGTCGAAATGGCGTTTTCGATTGACGGCCGCAATTTCCTCGAGGTTTATGGGCGTGCTAAAAATAGAACATTCATTTAACAGAAAACAATAAAAGCAGCTTTATTGATTTACCTTACACCAGTTTGCGCAAGAAGCGTTTGCGTCAGAATGTGAGGACTTAAACAAATATTTTCACGTTCGAGAGGATCCGTAGTCATGCTTAATGTAGTCGATGTTGAGCCGGGAACTGGACTAACTGCACGACTGGACTGGTAAACATGTGCCGCAGACTGCCATCGTGCCGAACTAAAAACAAAGCATGTAGCTGGCAATCAAAACAAAGGCATTGAATCTGATTATGCATGATGTGGGAGACGAAATAAAGTTTATATCGAATGAAAAACATACTCTTGCTGGTGATACAACGGTGAAACTCCGAGGGAATTTGCAAGTAGATTCGCATTTGGCCCGATTGAGATTGGCGTGACCACTCCGACAGAAGGATTATCGCCTAAGGTCAGAAGGGATTTGCCGTTCACCTGCGGACAATTACACGGTGTTCCCGACATTGGGGTTGGTGGCATTCAATGCAGAACAGCCGGAGGATATGACGCGTGTAGGCAAGCTCCTGTGCAACGATGGGAGCCACACGCTGAACTGAACAAAGAGAGCAAGTGTCCCGAAAAAAAAAACATTCACAACGGAGACAAAATGTGTAGACCAAACAAATCTATGACCTAGAGCCAGTTCGTAACCTCCTCTGTTTGTTCCGTCAAAAGCTACATAGCCAAGCTAAAGAAAAAAGTGCAAGTTTTATCGATACTGTTATCCCATGCATGGAACGGCAAGCATAGACAATTAATTGCAACTAGTGAAACATAATTACAGTTCGCGTTTGTTTTCCTTTAATTAATTCCAATTTGCAGTTTACACACGTCATTCGCATCGATTTAAAAAAATGTGTTGTGTTTGTTGAACTTACTTTTCAACTTTTAGGTGTGACTGCACTTGCTAATCATTATCGGTGACGTCGGTTAAGCTTCTTCACATTGAGTGACGTCAAAATATGCATTCTTAATCAGTAACTATACCCTGGCCGAGTAAAACGGATCTACTACTCGCATTTTAAACACATTATCAAAGTGTTACTAACGTCATAGGAATTTGATGCGAACTATTATGACTAATACGGTCAGTGTTTTTGTAGCCATGATCAAAAATTTGCAAATATTGCAAAATTCTTTGCAAGTGCGATCCCTCGTGGGAAATCAAAAACAAAGCAGTAGAATATTCCCGGGAGAAATCCGGGGGATATCCTCTTCATTTCAATTGTATCGCAAGAAACCAACAACAAAAAAATGGTCTTACTTGTTTTTCGTACAAACTCTTATCAAAAATGACAACGGTTGCTAAAAATAACGTCACTCTGCAAATAAATACTGGTGATAAGATTGGAAATATGATAATATTTGCATTGTAACCGAGGCAAGTACAATAAAATGCATTTTTGTAATCGCGAACTATCTTACAAAAAGGGAGTTAACTTCAGGGATGGCTTTGTCTTAATAGGTGACGAAGGGGTTATTGGAAAAAAATCAAGTTGACGAAACCCATTTCCGCACTCTCCATAGACTACGGAAACGGTTGCACTTAATGAGCGGCACCGACTTCCATTTCGGCGGTTTGATCAATCTGTAGTTAACTGTATTCAGGATACAACTTTTGCTTCTGTGAAAGGCCAACAAAAACTACCAACAACATTGATCTCACTTGGTTTTCATATCCATTCTTATCTAAAATGACAATGTTTGCTAAAAATAACGTTGTTCTACAAATAAATATTGGTGCTAAGATTCAAAATATGCTTAAATACGGAAGCATGTACAACGGAATGCATTCATACTCAAATCAAATTGTACCGCGAGTAGCGACCGGAACTGATCCTGATGTGTTTGGTAAAAATACTGTTTCTTTTAGAAATTGTTGGAATAGTATTGGCAGAACACGCTAATGAAACGAAGCTCAAAAACTCAACGGTGCCGCAGCTTGTAGCTAAACCAAATAATGAATCTATTATTACAAGCAGTACATCATCTTCTCCATCGACGCGTCAACCAACAACAACAGTTTTCGTTAGCTCTACAGACAGCAAAAATTCTGAAAGCACTAAATTGACTACGATCGCCGGCATTGGTACAACCCAAAGCATTCCTCTAATTCCATCTACGAGTTACAAAACAACATTACATTTTTCAACAAAAAGCAGTACTCCTGGCCAGAAAACGACGCTATTGACCACTACTCCTGGTAAAGCTACATCAAACTGTCAGCATGGTGTTTTTATTGCAGTTATAGTTTTCATGATTAACTTTGCTTTGTAATTAAGTATTTTATTCAAAGTATCACTATATATTTGTTAAACACTTAACATATACGCATACCGTACTTGTTTTAGTACCTTGATATTCGTTAATTGTTCTAATAAACTTAAAAAGTGTGTGAATTATTTTATGCATCCAGATCACACATTAAACGTGTTGTTAAGAGTTTTAAACATACACGATATTAGTTTGTCATCGTCAATGTTGTTGTCACAACATTCAATTGTATCAAACATGCCTGTAGGTGGATCGAGGTCTGTTTTTGGAAATTCAGCAGCACGATATTTTTCGATAATAGCGTCGCCTAATGATTTTTCTTTCATTTGTAGTAATCTCAAGCGCATCCAATGGGGGTGAACTGGTAACGACTAAAAATGTAAGATTATTAACTCAGCAAACTGTTTTAAAGATTCTTACTAAAACAAAATCAAAAATCTCCAACACGGCTTGGTCCGACAAACTTGGAACCCAAAGATAAAGAGAACTAGGAAAATCGCGATTTTCATGTAGGAGAGTTGCAAAGTTTTCTTCGTATGTCAGATTTTCTATTTTAAGCCTAAAACGTAGAGGTAATATTATTGTGAAACTAAATGTGCCTTACGTCACACGTTCAACGCGAACTATGAGTGGCCAAATACTAGAAAACCGCACTGTTTCAGTCAATGTAGCTTCTATATTTACTGTTTTGTCAAAATGATGAAGTTCTAATAAGTATCTTAACTCCTCGGGTTTCAGAATGGGTATATCTCTATTATATTCAGATATATAATTATGTGAAAGCCAGAGGCGCTGCCCATAAAAGGTTACACGATCATTCTTAAATGACGTTATCAAACCAGGAGGTACGGCGGTTAAATTACATTCTCCACAAATATAAACTGTTGATTTTTGATTTGCACCATGTTTAGGCTGTTGAAGATCGTCCGGATATTGAATTTCACCCTAAAATTGACATCGCTATGCCAGAAATGTGAAAGAAAACGTACATTTAATATGCGAACTTCAAACATATAGTATAAGTTAGGCATATACCGAGTAATCAACCTGGTGAACATTGGTGAGATAGCATACTTTGAAGTAAACGGGTTATAAGGACCTTCTTGGAATTCTTCAACAGTCCAAGCGTCGTGAGTTTCAAAGGGGCATAATTCGGCAAAGCGAATAAGCCAATCATAAGTAAATCGGCGGATAGTAGTTTTATTTGAACTGTGCGACATTGAATTGAAGGGGGTTAACAAAATTATATTGAACACAACTTAATATGATATGATGTCGGAATGAAGCAATGTAGTAGGAATAAGTTACAAAAATGCAGTTCCAGCAAACACAACGTTTTGCTTAACCAACGAATGGTTGCGTGTTTGTTGGCTTGGTTGCCGTGGGCAACGCGGAGGCCTGACATACGTAGTCTGCCGTTTAGGATTAGGCCTGTGGATCGTGGTTGTATAACGGTAACCATATAGACAGCGCTCCTTATCGAGACATCGGTAAAATCCAGATTGCAGTGCGCAACAAAAATGCAACGGATACTGACAACAATACTGTGTAATTATCTTTAACCGGTTCAAATTGCATACTAGTAGTTCAAAATGATGTCAGCTTTGTTATTTACATCAATCAACATGAGAAAACATCTTTGTTAAACCATTTGAATGTCAAAAAGTAATGTAGTATGTCCCGTTTAGAATTTCTAACTTAACGTTTCATCATTTATTTAAAAGCCAAGATCTTCATTTTACGTTTATGTTTATTATATCGTTGGAACCAAAAAAAACGAATGTAAAAAACAAATGTTATTTGTTTAATTATTACAACGTTTAACTGTTTTTTCTTGGTGCCACAGACCCCGCGATTTTAAATACGCTTGTTGAGCTTGATAAAGTAGCTTGTCTACATCCTGTTTTTCAAAACTGTCTGAAATCAAAATGGTTTAAATACTGGTACCAAAAATGAAAATAATTAACACTACCGGCTAATTTCGCAAGGTTGTCGACTGCTACTTCAAGTCTGTCTTTCTCACGGTTGACAACATTGCTACTGTCGGAAAGGTCCTGAAATTGTAATTAAATCAAGCTTTTTTTGCGAAACAAAAACGTACCATATCAGTAATACTTGGTTGGGCGCTCCACAGTGTCATTTCCATTTCGGCGATTTCATTTTGAAGTGAATATATTTTGGTTTCACAGTCATGAGCATGTTGATCGCGTTCGTGTTGCAGCTTTTCTAAGCGGTTGCGCATTTTTACATACTTTTTTTGCTTCTTACCAAGTTTGTTGTTCACGTTCTGCAGCTCGATTCGAAGTTCTTTATTCATTCGGACCAACCGTTTACGGGATTTCTCAGAGCGTTTTTGGGTCGTTATCAGTTTTGTTATCTGCTTCAACAAGGTTTTACTGTCACGGGCAAGCTTTTTAGGCATGTTGTAAAGCCGGGCCTTGAAAAAAGGACTTGTCGCAATAAACGGCCGACGTATGGTTTGGAATTTATAGGTTTTAAATATTATTATTGCACAAAAATATCACTAGATTAGACAAATATGGACACTTAAAAAATACTGGGAGAGTAGAGGTCCCTGCAACGAATACTGAAGAAAGGATCTCCTTTTCAGTATTTATATGGATGGAGAATCCATCTTGGATCGATTGCCAGGTGAGCATTCCCGCGGGGATTTTAGATAAGCGATAGCTAGAGGAAAGGGGGGGGGGGGTGCAAAGATATTAGTAAAAGTGCGCGGCTTGCTTGTGAAAATGCCCTATAAGCAAACGTGCGTGGGATCTTAACAATAATACGGCGTAGTAGTCAACTTTTACTGAATTCGTAATTCGCAAATTGTAGTTTCTAACGGTACAGGCTTTGTTTTTGGCATCAATCAAAGTGTCGAATCTCTCTGTTGAAACATATTTCATTCTCTAGAGGGCGATTACAAATACAAATTTTACCACTTACTATGTTATCGTATTAAGAGACAGTCTTTGACAGGATTTAGGACCAAGGTGGAGGGGCCGACACCGGTTTTTTTGACCCCCCATTTTTTTGTGCCCAGAATGTAGACCTATAAGAGTAAGGTTTCGAACCGCGGTAATTAGTTCTGAAAGTTGCGGATTCTGGAGATATGCCTTCTGGAAGCTTTTTCTTTAATAATTAATAACGCGCTTCAAAAAATAGTTACAGATCTGAAAATTTGGTTACGGAGGTTTAGCAGTGAGAGGAAGCGAATGCCACTCTCAGATTTTTTGTAAAATTTTAATAATTATCGATTTTTGAATTCTTTATTTTTTAATTGATTATAACTTTTTACTGAGAACCGATCGTCTCCGAATTTAAATGCAGTTTTGTAGCCTATCTCCTAAAGTATTATTAAAACCCGCGACACGCAGCGAATCGTGTCTTTTTTTTTTAAAAATTAAAAACCCATTTGTTTTACACATAAATGTGTTTAATTTGCTTAAATTATAAACGTTGATGCATTTTTAAACTTTGATGATTGAAGCGTGCTTGATAGATTTGGCCTTGCGTCCATGCACTACACGTTTTGTCCCTCCTTTCACGGGGGCCGCGGCATGTCGTTTGACGTGTGCGCGAAATGGACTGGATCGATCGATGGCTGTCTGGCTCTCGTCGGTCGCTGGGCCATTTCGACTGCCCCGTTCAATTCGGGTTATCATCGTTCCGTGGATTGGTGAACCAGCTTTACAATGCGACGTGTGCGGTTTCATCCGGCTACATTCTTCAATGACAGCAACGATTGCCTGGAGCAGTACCCCGATTTGGATCCGCCTTACTTGAACTATGATCACTGCGTGTATCCCGTTGGCACATCGATTTTCCGTTATTCGAAGGTTTTGCTGCAGGATTTGCCCTCGGAAATGATATTGAAAGTGTTGCTTCTACTCGAGCCGAAGGATGTCCGTAACGTTTCTAAAACGTGTAAATTGATGAATTCGTTTGTTCGCACCTACTACCAATCGGCTCCACGCGAGAAAATTCAAAAAATTGTCATCCAAAGTCTACCCGAAGAGAAGGAGCTGCCGAGTGTCATGCGTCAACTGTCCATGGTCGAGAAGTATCCCAATGTCAATGCTCTACTATCCGAAGCGACGAAGTATCACCTTGATAAAGTTCAACGGCGCAACTACCATCTGAGCTTTCACAGATCGATTGATAACAGAGGTTGGTTTTGCTTTATATAATCATGCTTTCTTTCATTTGGTCCCTTTTCAGCCCATTTATGGCAGACCATGGACTACAACAATGAGAAGCTTCTCAACATCTTCGAGAAACTCAACTGCCCATTGCGTTGTCAGCTAGCCATTGGCTCAACCATCGATTTGCACGATGTCGTTTTCACTGACGCTGTTCTCCAGACTTTGAAGAAGACCATTTTCGACATGGTGATTCAAGGCTACCCCGGCTACCGTACCACCCAGCCCTTCCGACTTCGGCTGTATGGCTGCACCTTCACAAACACGACCAAAGGAACGTTCAAATGGTTCGCTGATAGCATGATCGATGCCGGAATGACCGACTTCCACTTGAACAACGTCCAGTTTGCTGATGTCAAGTTTCTATGCGTCGAATTGGCGAAGGCTAAGCTCAATCAGCTTCTACTGTTTCGGTATGTTTGACTTTTTGATCGCTTTTCGATACATATCAAAATGTAACGCTTTTCAGCTTCCATTCCACTGAAATCAGGAGCGACCGGACCGAAAGCATCGCCAGACTCTTCGAACCGTTCTACAAGAACGATCGCCGCACAAAGAAGATCATCATTGACGGCTTCGAGATGCCTCTGAATCTGTGCTCCAAACTGATGATCAACTTTTGCTGCACCCCCTTCTTCACCAGTGTCCCTCCGCAGCTGCGTGTTGTGATGGGCATTGCCAGAAAGACTACTCGCGATGATCTCTTCAATGTTCTCACGATCGTCCGTTCCGACATCAACGCCGCTCGCTCCTCGATTCGGCACCGCCTCAATCATGTTTTCCTCGAACTTGGCCTCTACGACAACGAACGCTACACATCAATGGTGAATCACTGTGTTTTGGATGTTAATCTGCTGCGCAGTCGCAAGAAGCTGACTGAATTGGACGTTAGTGCCAGTTTGTAATATCCTATTAGGAACGTCTTGTTAACCCTCTGTGACTTATTAACCTAACTGTAATTTAACCTTTTAATGCCACGAACTTTAACTTTTATGCTGTCATTTGTGACTTTTGAACGATCTTTGAAGATAAACTTTCACGTTTGTTTGCTTTTATTGATGATTGTCCAACATAGGTGTACTTCCCGGCTGGAACAGTGATAGCTTTCCGCGGACTCCGAGATAGTGCAGTTTTAGGGTTGAGCATTCCTCGAGAGAAAGCGCTGTCATAACGAGGAGAACCGATCTATACGACCGCGCCTATGGAAAAGAGGCCGTCTATGGGTCGTTCAGCATCTCGATTTCCTATTTGAGGAAGGCATGTTTTGCTTACACACTTGTCAGAGACCGTGAGTATTTGACGGACGGCTCGCTTGACTGCCGATCGCTATTTTCACTTTGCTTTGCCGCTCGTCGTTCAATGCATTGTTCGCAAAAGGGCTTCATTGTTTAATAGACAGCGGTACGATGGTCGATTTTAAACGTATTGAATCGGATCTTTTACGTATTAAATTGGAAATTGAACGTGCTTTGGATGAGAATAATGATTATGCTTTGATTCAACGAAATGGGTCAGTTCGTGGACGGAAGTTTCATGTTTTCAATACAATGCGGAAGATGCAGCTTCGAAGTCAGTGGAAGGTTTGTTTATTATCTTTATTATATTATACAACTTTAAAATCTAGAAAAACTACATAGCAGAAGAAACCGCCAAAGTCGTAATCTACACAACCAGCTGTGGAATAGTCCGTAAAACCTATGAAAGATGTCGTGATACAGTAGCCCTATTGAGAGCCCACGGCATTATAGCTGAATTGCGTGATTTGAACATGAATAACGAGCTTGTCGATGAAATTATCAATCGGATGGGACTCCACGCAGTAGGTTTAGTGTACATTGTGATACATCATTGATGTCAACATTGCAGGACGAACGGGACTTTGTTCTGATGAGTTTGCCGCTGGTTTATGTTGACGGAAATTACTTTGGGGTAGGCGGCGGTTTACTTTTGAAAGAACTAAACCTTCTGTTTGTAATTACGTTGCAAATTTTATAGAACCATTCCACATTGATTGAATGTAACGATGCTGGTGAACTTGCTAAACGTCTAAACGATTTCAAAGTAAGATTGATCAAACAAGTAAACAAACAAAATGCAAAACCTTCCAGGGCCGTCAAAAGTGCACAACATGTGGAGATTTGGGCTATACCCTTTGTAGTTCATGCCGAGGCAGCAAAAAATCCCAAAGAATCTTCCAAAACACCAACCTCAGATGTGCCTTCTGTGATGAAAACGGAATTGTACCATGCAAAAGTTGTTTGCGTAAATAGTTCAAACACAAAATGTTGAGTTTATTTAGTTTACTTTATTTCAAATCTTCATGAAATAACAAAAATCATTCAAATAATGTTTCTTACAAATAGCGTCGCAGTGTTAACAAAACAGAAGAATGGAAAAGGATTTTGGGATGCAATCGATCGCTTGTTCCGGCATTAAGTGAACACAATCGGCAGAAAAGGTTGAAAAGAATCATTGTTATGTCGCAAATCGTGTTGAAGCAGTATGCATAAAACTGAAAAGTTGTAGAAAAGCGCGATTCATCGAGCGCAGTGATGACGGTGGTGTGGAATCAAAAATAGGGCTTCCAGTAGGTCGAGAGGCGACTCGTGTATGCTGGCGGACGGTAGCTGTTGTAATGGCGCGTGCCATTTCGACCATAACCGTAGTGCGACCAGTACCATGGTGAGCTGAAGGTTAGCATTTCCGTTATTTGTAAAGGTTAAGGTTGCGAGAAAGATGAAAGAAAGGTACCTGCTGACGTGCGACCGCCAAAATCGGTAATTACTAATCGACCATGGCTTCGTGGCGATGTTATAGTTCGTATCCCCAGCAATGTAGTTGTAGCCAGAATAACCGCTACGGGACGTCAATGGTCGGATTTCGGCAGTCATCTTCGGTGGCGTGTATAAGGAAGTGTTGGCATAACGGCGGGTGTAGCTGTACGGCCTGCCAGGATCATATTCGCGGTTATTGAGGTACCTACAATCATAGAGGCTCTTGCTGCTCGAAAGGGACGGACTGTACGGCATCGTGGAGAAGGTTAAAATGAATAGATAGACAGTGTCGGGTTAGATCAAACTGGATTTTGAACTGGAGCTTTTGTACATTCATGCTTACACATACACATCTCGCGGAGGCGGATACATTTATTTATTTAAAACGACGGACAAGTACATTGAAACAAACAGGATATGACAGATACAGGACGTGGACTCAGAATCGACACTTAATGACTTACTTATAGATGGGGTATGACCAGGTACGCAGCTGGAAAACGTCATATTTGCGGATAGGTTGGCTTTCGGAGTAGTAGTTGACGTTGGTGTGATATGGGGCCGTTACGACGCCGAGGGGTGTTCTAGCACGGTAGCTATCGGTGGGGCGGCGATCATCGTGGACGATCTGAACTTTTATTTATGTCATTTTAAACGCTTTAACTTAGTGTTTACTGTACCTTGTACGACGAAACATCACGGACCGGCGTGAAAGACCGTCGGACGTGGCGCTTATACGAGTCGTCGGAATCAATCGGTGTGTTCTCGCGGGACCATCGTGACAAGTAGCTCTCACTGTTGTAACAAACAACAATTAGAACAAGCTAATAGTAAAAAAACCAACCGGCTGATGGAGCTCAAATCAAGAGAACGTGATCTGTACATGTCTTCGTATATTTTGTTGATTTCCTTGACGTGTTCCTTGGACCGATCAAAAGATTTAAGAAGTTCTCGTTCGCTGAGGGTTTCCACGTAAGGCGTCTTTTCCTTGCGAAGTCGTGAGCCTTCCGGGATCCAGTCGTCTTTAATTCCCAAAGTTTGAAGCGGAGTTCTGTGGGTGTTCACAGAAATGGGTCCGTCTTCGATCCTGTAATCGATACCCGACCTTTATGGCACGTGTCATTGATGGAACAAACCGCAGTTTACGGTAATCGGAGATAGGCATTACAAAGTTGTTCAAATAGGATTTTCACAGAGATACAAGAGTAACAGTTCAACGACAATTGTGACAACTGACGAATCTGCGCGGGGGGACTATCGTTGAACATGGTGGCAAAAAGGGTTTGACGCACGGGAGAAAAGCAAAAACGAGTGAGTAAACAAACGAAATCCCGGGGTTTAGCTAAATCTCGAAGTTAAGCTCAAGCATACCCGCCGAGATCAGTGTCGACTGCCGATCTCTGGGCAAGATGGCCGGACCACCTCTGTACTCTGCGGTATTTCACAAAGCATGATACCACGGACATCGAGCATCTTTTGATAGCATAGTAACTTTTAACGCCTGTTGATGAGTTTTGCTTGCCAATCGGGGGCGCTGTGTTGCCGCATACACAATCTTCGATGCTTACCCCGAGGCGATGGGGACAATGGCTGGCTTTTCTCACTGGGGATAATGTTTGCTTCCAGTTCTGATCCTTTTTTTCGTGGATGTTGCCGGTTGCAGGCGGTGCCTACGAGGCAAGTGTTGTCGTGCCTTTGCACATAGAAAAAAATGGCTTTAGGTGAAACACCTGGCTCAGCCCACGCGAAACGGGGGTGGTAGCTAGCAATCGGCTGTGTGTCCATTAGCTATCCGATCAACATCGCCTTCGGTTCGTTTATTGACTGATAATAAATAGATAAACAATTTACTGATTACCGGATTTAATTAAAAGGTTACAATGTAAAGTGTGGATGTAATTCACGAAATGGTAAAAAGCCATCAATAATTTGGTTTGAGGGAATGGAATAAACAAATTTATATGTGCTGTAGATAGTTGTTTTTATCGAGCAGTATTTTGGTTACGGTTAGCTACCTTACTGAGACGGATCAAAGACACCAAGAATTTTTGCCGTATCAACCACCTGAAAGTTTCAAAGTCAACGGATGTCAACATGTCAAACGCATACCTGGAAAACAATCTCATTCGCCTCTGTTTGAGTTTTATTCATGAGGGTAAGCTGGGCTTTGAGAAGACGGACGTTCCAAGCAAAGTTTTCACTGGCACGCGTTGCTTTTTGACCACGTAATCCAGCATCGGCACATTGTTGGGGCATGGCGAGGTAATACTCGCTAATGCGAGCAGTAGCTTCGGATAACTAAATCATTAAATTTAATTTTAACCATATTTTTCATCTGTTGAACTAACCTTTGCCAACAAAATGTCAGTCGAATCGAGGATGCTGATACACTTTTTCAACAAATTGTCCAACGATGAGAACGATTTCAACATAGCATCCGGAATGGCACCCATGGTTTTAACAATAGGATGCTAAAATAGTTATTTTGTTTATGTTTTATACTTTCTAGTGCACTAACCCCTTCATTGTTTTTAGAAATAACAAATCCTGGTGGCAGGTCCTCATTTTTCGTTTCGGCGTTCAAGTCGTGGGGGGATGTCGGCGGAGTTGCTAAAAAAAGTTGGCCGTTAGTCGCTTTAACCTGTTCAAATGGTTCCGTGATTGCTGCAAAACATACCACTGGAGGCGGCCGTCACAATCCGAGAGTGCACGAGACGGAGGCCTTGTCTGATTGTGCCTGTCTGCCCCAAACCACATTGCTCTTGCCATTCCACCTAAACAATTTAGCATACATACATTTTAAACTGCAAAATAAAGAACGTTTCTAAAAATTAACTTACCATAGCTCCTTCGAGTTGATTACGCATCTCGATAGATTCAACCAGGGGTGACACTGCCATTTTGAACAGGTCATCCATGGCTTTGATACCGATCATCTTCATGCCTGTTTGGACACGGCTGGTTTTTCGTTTGACTGACATGCCGCGTTTCTTTGGTTTCTAAATACACGAATTTACTTGGTCGAAAATCACGTTAACGAGGAAGAAAACTTACGCCACCGCCCCGCCGATTTGTGATGGCTACGTGCACAAAAAGGGTACTATTTTCCAGAGGATCGCCTTCGTTGTTAAGAAGCGGAATGTGGCGGTATCCTAAACGAATTGTGTTAAAACAGAGCGCTTCCGGAAACGACGCAAGTCTTACCGCTCTGTAAGCATTCGAATGGCACTGTGTACTGACCGATGAAATCGTCGCCAATGTAATCATCATCAAGGACCAAAAAGCGTACGAGTGCCAGTTCGGGCACTGAAATTTCGAATTGAAAGCTTTCGTCAAAGCTGGGGTTAAAGCTGTCATTGCGAATTGTTTTTGTGCGTTCTTCGGCACAATCAGCAGGGATTCCAAAGATTTCTATAACGACGAAGGGGTCGGCAGAATCCCCCTTTGCGTTGGAGCCTCGAGGTCTCGGGAGTTGCTGAGCCGACAAGATTTTCAAATGCAATATTTGAGGCGCAATGGGAAGTTTTTCGTGGGGCGTAAAGACATCTTCACGCATGACCGCCGGCTTGAGTACGTAGCCACAAGCGCCGTTAGCGCCAAACTTGCCTTCCTACAAATGAAATGTTCTTTGATTGGTTCGAATTGGATGTGTTTCATCATTCACTCACTTGTAGGTCCATCATCAATCCCGGAGTTTGATAGTTTAAGGCTACCATATTCAAGCCGAAGTTCCAAAACTCCTGTGGATTCATATTCGACGAATCTACCCTCACTGCATTTGGAATAACTCTCAAAACGTAGTTTCGTCCCAGCTCACTGAAGGCAGCCGAGTGATGATGAATCATCTTGAGGCAATCGCCTTCAGTAATTGACACAACATGTGTGGCGGAAGACACTACAAAAACAGTAATATGTCATTTTCAATTAACTTCATGGAAGACCTACATTCAGGCTTTGAAGTAAATGATGCCAAATCTCTAACTTGCTTAGTCTGCATAAAAGGCGCAATCAGATTTGACAGCTCTGCAAGTATTTCCGTCCGTCGCTCTCGACGTTGCTTGCCTGTCTGAATGTCGCAAGATTCGTCTTCCTCCGTCACCTCGCCTGATTCCACATTGGAAGATCCGTTTTGGAATTGCTTTGGAAGCCGTTTTCCCTGAAATAATGCGGTTTAGCACTTCTAATTTGCATTCATGCATTTTTTCTCACCACCAGGATAATCTTGTTTTTAAATTTTTCTGGTGTTGGTACATTGTCCGGAAGCGTCCAGTCAACAGGATCCGTAAACGGCAAATAAAGCTGTGTCCCGAGGTGGGTCAAAAGTGCATCGACAAGACGGTGTTGCCATGCAAGTGACAAGTGTTGCTCAAGACGGATTAACAGGGGATAATTGCTGTGTTCAAAGGCCAATTCACTAATTGTCGTCAGGGCAGCCGTAAGCGGCAACTTTGACGTATCAGTGCCGCCGTGGTATATCATTAACTCATCGACGTCATCATGCTCCGAGGGCTCCCACACATCGAGTTCAATGAAACGACAACTTCGTTTAAGGGCACTTATGTATCCATCAACGGAACTGGGACCCTTTATCTGGTCTTCAACTAGATAAGTATTATGAGACGTGGCGATAAAGTACTTAGAGAAGTGATGATCCATCTCATGGCAAACCGTTTTTTGACTTTGGTCGAAAACAGAGCTCTCATCGCTAAGTAGAAAATTGGTAAATCCTGTAAAAATCGCATTATAAAAGAATGCCGAGTGCATAATCCAGTTACACCCACCATCAACCGTCATAAAATGGTTTTTCTTCGCTTCCGTCGAAGGTTCATATTGTTGGATAATCTTTTCACACTCTTCTTTCGTTACACCGACCATCTGTAATTACAGAGTTAATGAAATTTGTATGTAGAGAAGGACAATACAAACCCCTTGTTCTGTTTCCAAAAATATCTGTAGGTCTTTTATGCTCAAGTAATCCTTATTTGCGTATCTGACCATTAGGAAGTACACTTCTGGCCGTGTGGCTACATCTTTATAGATGTCGATAAATTGCTCCCGATCGATCCGACCACGAAGAGCTTCATTAGTGCAAGATGTACTGACTTCTTTCACGCGTTGTTTGCAACGTGTGACGAGGAGACGTGGATTGATAGACCGAATCAATCTTGCTGCGGACTTTTCGCTGATGTAACCCTTTTTCTCAGTGTCTGCATTATCAAAAACAGACTCGAGCCAGCGTTCTCGCAGGGTTGCCATTGAGCCTGATGGCTGGATATCTGAACATTTGTGACTTTTTGTGGTTTTACGATATCATTAATCACTCTCAAGCTCACCTTTCGGTCCGGATGTAAGGGCCATAAGCCCGGTGACCCAGATATTTGCATCATCCGCCGAAAGGGCAATTAAGTCCAAACACATGTAATCGTCACCGTAAATAACGGAAAAGGCCCCCTCATCCTGTAAGAAGTGTTAATCGTATCAAGTCAAAGTGGAAAACATCTGTTTGAAACGTGAAAGCACTCAAACTGTCAATGTAGCTAGCTTCTTTATTACCTGCGTTTCACCATTAGTGCCTTCCGTCGTCGCCCGAAGCAGTTCCGTGTTTCTGCCGACACGTACTTCCTTAATAGTGTCAACCGCAACTGCAAAACGGAAACTTCACATTGCCATCTTCTATCAAATGCAAATTCACTCACTCCGAGCTTTATGTGGTTTCTTATTTGTTGGGGTCCATCGGATATGCGAGAGATCTGCGTCGAGGCTGAAGACTCGACGGAACTGACGCGTATTCGTACGGAGTTTGACCATTTCAGTGCCATTTTGCATAAATTGTAAGCAGTCGTTGACTGGAAAAAAGTACAAGTTCAGTTAAAGGACATAAAAACACAGGCGGTCTCACCATTGGAAATTTTTTTGTCGGTATTGCTGGAGACAAAGCTGACTGTTTTGCGGCCAGGGGATTTCTGCCTGCCACCATGCTTGCGAAGCGAACTTCTCAGCGGTGATGCTCTTAAAAAGTCATGGCGGTTTATCATTTATAATCAAAGCTTTATTTGGTAAAGATTTTTGTTTGAGAAAAAATGCAATCTTCTGAGAAAGACCCATTTGGCGAGTTAGGGTCCACCAAAAATACTTACTTGGTATAGTACGACATCGAAGCTAACAGAAAGACATACAACAATGGTCAAAAAGATTTAAGTGGACTGAAAGAAACCAAATTAGGTTTGAACTGAAATTGAGCTCAATCCGAAAGAAACCCGAAATACGTAAGTTGAAAAACAAGAAAACACTGTAGTTAAAGTTGGATAAGGGAATCAGTCACGGCTGGGTTCATACAAATAGTACAGGATTTGAAATTAAGTTTTATGAACTGAATACTAATGTGGAAAAAAATAGATCTTTGAATACAAAGCACTAAAGTTGTAAAAACTGCGCGCATATCTGGAAATTTGTTTGTTCCAACTTTTTATTAAAGTGGATAATTGACCAAATTAAAGATGAGTGCAGCTGTTTGACGTTTCATAAAAAGCCACTGATTTCTGATCTGACCCCCTGCGGCTCTGATTGCATTTCCATTTTGTTTGCTAATTACAAAAGGCCAAATTTCCAGGAAGTGGTTGAGTAAATAGTGCTTTAAGTGAAGCTATTTTAATAGAGAAAATGCATGTTGACAAATTGGTAATAGAGCTGCGTGGGATCGCGAGTGAAAGTCAAAAAACGGCAAAGCAAGCCTATCAGTATGACGCGGGAGACTCTTGGCCCTGAGGCTGTTGACCGCGTGCCGTCCCGGCCCAGCCTCAAAAAGGCGCGTAAAAAAGAACAAGCTTGGCCCTTTCGCCGCTGCTCTATGAAGCTCCCCCAAAATCGCAACACTTCCAAAAAAGATGATTCTCCACAACCACGACCAAAGAAAAAAAATGGAAAGCGCGCCGCCCGGCAAATCCTTTTTTTGCGTCTTCTCCTACGTACTCACCAAGAAGCCAAATTAGCTGCTTTCAACTCCCGTCGCTTCTCTCGCTCCCGCTTTGTTCCGGATGTGAAAAAGTGTTCCTCAACGAACGAAACGTATTGTTACTATGGCATAAAAAGCGAAGTCAAAAACGTGTTTGCCCGTGGGACTACTGGCATCCCGCCAAGGCACACGGGAGTCAAATAGACCATGAGACGCCTGGATTCTACCTGCCTTCGCGGAGGAGAGCGTGGGACATCACTCGTGTATGACTTTGAGATCCATCGGTCTGCCCGTGGAAAGTAAGTGAGTCTATTGAAAGTGCAAGTCTTTTGTCTTAAAAGTAACAGAAAGTCACAAATTATGCGTCATGTGACGCGAAGTAACTTTTTAACCGTCAGACTATTCAAGACAAGAAAAAATGATTTCCTCATGCTGAGTGCGAATACGCGCTCCAGGTTGCCAAAATGGGTCTTTCAGTAGCCGAAGATTAAATGAACGTTTTTCTTGAGGTCGTTTGTTTATACAAGAAGCTGTCGACAAAAAATGCCATGAAATTGGGCATGGGTTTACACAATTGAAGATGACACCGATGGTGGTTGAGGTAAAGCATAAGTATTTCAAGACGGAACGAATGAAAAGGAACACCAAAAGGTCAACACCGACGCATGACAGATAGATCACTCACCTGGCAAGGAAGCTTGCGGGCACTGAAAGTATCTTATCCCCTGTGGGTTTGGGGGAGTTGCTGCCACTATCATCGCCGCCGGGTGTTTCGGATGATCCATGTGATCCAGCATCTTCATCAGGTGTCGAAGTTAATGGCAAGGGGTCCATTTTGACGAGAAGAAAAACCAGATATTCTGATAACAGACAATACTTAGCGACTTAAGTCGTTGACGACCGGGCACCAAATGAGTAAGCTAATAAATGTTGGAAGATGACAGCAATCCCTGAGGGAGGGAGTGCGTTGTTTGCTTGTTGCTGCCGTCTGTGGTTGACGTTCCTTGGCTGTGGAGAAGCCACGTTCCTCGCGCGCTCGGATTTGTTTCTGAGCCGTGAATACTAAAAAACGAAAGTGCCAAAAGACGAATATTAATTTAATCGCAAAAAGTGTGAAAGCAACAACGCGGTGGGCGACAATCAACGCTTGTCAGACGGCGTTCGTAAAAAAGGCGTGTAAAACTGCATCATGACACGCGAGAATTCAGTCGGAATTCATTTATAGCACTGTTTTACAACATGTTCGAGACAATAACCAATAAATATACGGCTGGCCGGAAGGAAATTATCAACTACAAATTGCAGGCACATGTCATTGAATAATTATTATTCATAAAATATTCAACATAATTGTCCGGCGACTATTTTTATTGCAGAAGTACCCACTTAACGTTGGCACTATCAAGTTACCAAAGTCAAAAACAGCATTTGATTACAATTGACACCTTTTTTCAAGCCTGAACCAATAGTCTACTGCCAAAGGCGGTTCGTAACTGACAGACTTCTAAAAAAATATGGAGAAGGAAGCATCCTAAACAAATGCGAAAAACTACTACTTCGAAGTGTCGTCGGGTGTGCGACCCTAAAGGGTTCCCTATAAACAGCCAAAATAGAAACAAACACAAAGGCATTGTAGCTTTTGACGCCAATCAGAACAACACCATCACGACACCATATGGGCGTCTTACAATTTGACTTGTTGAACGACGAAAATTTGGTGACAAGTCCGGTCATAGACTACCTTCTATTTCAACATGTCGAAACAAAAGTGGCCTAATTCATAGAAGTCAAACAATGTTTATAAGCCTCATAATGCATGACTGAGGAAAAATGCGAGAGTCTTGCCCCACAGGGTCCCATTTTGCGGGAAAGACTGGCACGTTCGCGACGCGCGGGCTCTCGTTACGAGTGCCATCCCTTCCTTTCACACGTCGTGTTCAAGGACGCAATTGACAAGTGCCCTAACTGTGTTATCCCTCCAAAAGTTAATAAACGTGAGTTTATTCGACGTCTCGACCTTTGGAGAGTAGTAGTTTTCGTGAGCATAAACGTCAAGCGATTCGATTTGCGCCGTCGGAAATTCTCGACTTCACAGAACGTGTGTCAACTTGCTGCATGGCCGTAATTCGTTCACCGTTTTTGCCAATTGAACCCTTAACTCTCAGATGTCGTTTTATCATCTCGACAAAAAAGACAAAAACCACAAACGTAAACTTCATTGATTCAATTGACTTCTAGATGATAGCCACAACGGATGCAATGGGAATTCCTCGGAAGGAAGTGTGATGGTGATTGCGTGTAGGCAGCTTTGCCTAATTTCGGATCGTCAGCATTGAAACAAGCACGGTTTTGCACGTTTTGCGTAAGGAAGTGAGCATGTGTATTCACGCAAACAAAAGACAAAAAGCGACTCCCCGAATGCGTTACAACCATACTGTATACACAGCTGGTTAGAATAAATCAAGCATTTTTCAAAGAGCATCTTCAGTGTCGTGCTAATTTGTTCAATAGGGTCACTCACTGCAACTTTGTCACTTGACAAGGACTACTTAAACATTTATTTATTCGAAGACATTTGCAGTCATGTAAAAAACAAAGCCAAAAAAGTTCATGTTTACTGTGTCTAGGCATCAGAGTGAAAAGTGAAATTTCAAAGAACCGCCAAAACAAAAAGGTCAATAGGCCTTAAATTTTGGAGTTGAGACATAAGGGATGTGTAAGTTACAAAGAAAAACATGCCAACATTGTGTACAAAACAACAAAAAACAAAGTGAATTAGGAATCGGTAAGTGACTGAGTGAGGCATATCACGGTATCGTTTTCAAGCGGCAGTTTTTGATAATTAATGAGAGTCCACCACTTGTACGTTTGTTTGCGTATGTTAAAACAAGAAATCGTCGTTTTTGGTATAGCTTAGAATCATAATGATCTGGTAGAGAGCGATTTTGACAAATTACGGAAGTCAAGTTCGAATTGTTTTGGTTAATCTCATACAAGTCTCACTTCCATAATTATGCAAAAAGGAGCTCAATTACATAAAAATTTTGATAGTTAGGCATAAGTAGTCGTCGATGTTGTTTGTTTTGGCTTATTAGACCGATGAAATGTGGTAGTTGCCACCGCCGGGCGCGGGTGCGGGAACTGGCGCAGGGCTCATTGGGTAGGGGGCTTCATGGACGGGTGACATCGTTGCCCAAGTCATCGGACCCTGAAAATATGTGTTTTGTTAAGATCAATTTCAACTATATTGATGACGTACTTGTTGGTAAGAGTACTCTGGTTGAACAGTGCGGATACGAGCTGATCCGGCGAGGTCATTGTTGTAGGGCTGGACGAGAGCAGCGTTGTTATACGGTGTTGGGGTTGTTGAAGTGTTGGTTCCACGGTAGCTAAATTGAAAAATTTATGTTTACTTTCGATTGTCTTTATGCAAGTACATACTCTGGCTGAACCACTGGAGGATTGTTCAAACTGCTGTACGGTGGCTGTCCATAATCGGGTCTTCGGGGCAATGGGGCCGCGGCCTTGTTCTTATCACCTCGCATCTAAACATGACGGAAATGCTTTCGTTGCCTTATTGATTCAAACTTTTCGGGCGCTTTGCCTGTTATTTGTGGGAAAAGCACGGCTCCCCTTATGTTAAATGTAAGATCGCTGCCCTGCCTATTGTACGATTCCAAGTTACGAGCGCGGACGCCTTTAGGGCTGCGGCGGGCGTAAAATTTTTGTACACCGGCCCAGAGGGACGAATTGTTTACGTTCGCAAACAAAAATTCCTTCTTCTAGCCTAGTGCGGAATACGACGGACCCTGTGGTCATCGCCTAAGCACCTTCGGTACCGAGAAGTTGCAACAGCTTTCAGGCCGGTGCGCAACGGTAATCGACGAAGCCGGTAAGGTGGGGTCCGGTCCGTTGTCGGGAACCTCACATACTAAAGTAAAGCACTGTTTTGTGTCGTTTGAGTTGTGCATCGGAGCCGCGGTCCCTCGAGTTCCAAATCGCTTGAGGCAAAAAGTCGTCGAGACAGAGCAACGACACTATTGATTTGTCCCCTCAGGAACAACTGCCAATGAGACAAGATCAAGTTGTTGTGTGCGTCTTAAATGCCTCGGAAAAATGGCTGATCAGTGACACGGCTGTGTAATACGGCTTCACAGGCCCCTCTATCCCCCTATCTTCCCAGTCAATTTAAAAATTGTCATGCGTTTGATGGCAAGCCGCAATACTGAGACAAGTTAAGAGACATCGTTATAACTTTTCTCTCCGCAAAAATCGGACCTTTTGCCACAGCGAAGACAGATAGAAAGAAAGGAAAAGCCTAGGGCAAAACAAGGCAGGGCAGCGAGAAAAAAACATAAGCATGTGAACATTCGCTGATTGCACACGTTCGAGGTAACAACTGTCATAGCTATTTCCTGACTTTTGCTTTCTGACGTAAAATTGCTTCGCGGGTTCAAACGACTTACGTTGACAACGCAGGCAAAATAGATGCCTGCAACGACAATGCCAAGGACGAGAAGGGCTCCGATGAGGATGGCAAAGATCACCCCGATCTACAACTTGCGTCATTAGACCATGAGTCGACGAGTTAAAAGTTTAAACTAACCTGGTAATTGTAGTAATGTGTTCCATAAGCCATTGTGGCTAGAGCAACAACAAATTCAGCTGACTAGCTGTGACCGAAACGTAAGGTAATACCAAAATGCGCAAATCGATGTTTCTGCGCAGCGGCTTCTATTTGTTTTAGGGCAGAATTAATGCAAAAACTGTAGGCTGAAACTGGAGAGTGCGAAATTCAGTAGTCGGCAAAACACTATATTACGTGAAAATCGAAATAAAAACACGTTTGCGGGACGCGATACGTCTCAATTCAATGATAAAGCATGGGTGATGAGCGACGCGGGGGTGCAAAAGCATGAATAATACGGGCCATAAGGGGTTGGTTGGTGTCCCAAGGAATGAGAAAATGTATACAAAGTCTCGAGCAAAATTCACAAGAGGTGATAAAATTTTATTTCCCCTGGCTTGCCTAGGGCAGTTTGCGGTCAATGAAACGACGCTTAGATGAGCTATCACACGCTGAATTGCGAGGAAGCCGCATTGATAACGACGCTCGTTCCGATAGTTTCTAGCTAACACACGGCAGGCTGAGTACAGCTATTTGGATCGTTCTTCTAAATAGCACATTAAAGACATCGCATATTTTCTGAATGAGGTAACATTGACGGGAACCCGAACAGTGGTCACCCTGAAGCTTTTGTCCGATACGGAGTGCGGTAGAGTGTGGGCGCGTTCAGCGCTCCCAGCATCGCCGGGAGGCCTGTCGGCCTCAACCGACTTAGTAGTCAACAAATCCGCGCTTCAAGTGCGAGTACCGCCGGTCAGGCCCCGAAAAAGTCAAGACAGGAGATGACGACGGTCCACATAACGCTAACAGGAACTACTCACAGAAGCTGCGTTACCTCCCGACTTTTAAATTAAACAAGCGAAGACACAAGGGACTCTTTGCGGTAGTCATTGTCAAATTGGAAACCTACAAAAACAGTCGAAAAGCCTTTCCCGCACGTGATCAGCGACCAGAATCAACCTCGGAAACAGTCTTATTGACGTTTCTAACGTGTGACTGCGATGGTATGTATAGAGGCACCTTGTGCACCACACATTGACTGTACACATCTTGGCAAGGCAAACTGAGGGAGGTGCATGACCGTGTAAAAGCCACCATGACCGCGGGTGGCGGCCGAGTTTTACGAAACGTGAATCAAGATTCCGTCGGTCTTACTAGCTTGCGGCAGTATAGCTTTGACGAGGAGGGTGCACAATGTCCTGGGGGCCTTACTCATGGCCTGCGGCGTGGCTAGGGGTGCCGGTCAAGCGCGCGAGGGTCAGGTTGCTCATCGATCTCGTCGACTTGAGGCCTTTACCGGCACCGTTTTCGCTCTACGATAAACAAAAAGTGTTCTCCTGGACTGGAATGAAGGTACGGAGCGCCCATGTTTGCCTTGCTTGTAAAGCAATAGTTCCATAGACGGCATCTACCTCGAACGCGCAGTTTCCGTCTGTTGCTGTACTGATGATGCGGATGCGAAAAGAAAAAAGCGGTCCCCGGCTCTGAGAAGTTCAAGTTAAAGCGTTTTTTCGTCAAATTAAAGCACTCACAGTCTTTGCATACCTGCAAGTCAGACGGTCCCCCTCAAAATTACCTTCAACGGTACTGTCACAAACTTCAAAGCATTCAAAAAATCGCAGAAATCTCTCTAAGGTTGACGTTTTTAATTAAAAAAGAGTATCTCGAGATTGGTCTCATCAATCAGTTTGCATTTCTACCCTTTGAGCAAACTTTGTTCCTGGTTCACTTCAGCGACGTGCAACCGGCCAGTCAAAGTACGAACAAGCAGCGCCACGGAACTCATGTGGCGTATATCCGCTTGGCTGTTATCCAGTGGCAATGGATTGCCGACGACGCGCCTGTGATTGCAATTTACTTGTACTCAAATCAGTTCTCACCAGTAATAGAAAAACAACATCTATACGCAAATATTTTTACTTTCGATCCCCCTGTCTGAAAAACAATGAGGATCAAAAAATAATGTAATTACAAGTCACATGGCAAAGTTTATCTATCCTTCGGTGTTCACTTTTATCGATATTGACAGTTAATCCGATCTGATGAAAGCAAATTTTTGTAAGTAGCAAAGTTTTGTTTGCCAGCCCTTCCTTCTCCGTTGCCAACACCGTTTAGTTCGGGATATACAGTGCTTTTCTGCGTAGCGATCTTGTAGTGTACGCCTTTACGTCGAATTTTATTTAGCCGGGACTGAGGGGTGATATCCGGGATCCTGAGTAACCGGGTCGTCGCACCTTCATCTCCGCGACGAGACTTGTCGCCACCTTAGCTCTCAATTCCGGGGGCGAATACAAGCAAAGTTGTCTTTATTTTCCGACTCCATGTCGACGACACTTTTTGAAAGCGCATCCAATGGCTTCCTATTGTTGCTTCACGCTTTTCGAAAGTAGTGCAGCATATGCTGTCAACTTGCCTGCAGCAAGATCGTTTTTACACGGCCAATTTTGTTTAACTCGGTCGACTTAATAACATGTTTCTTGGATAAGGATTTGCTCCGAGCTGCTTCCCAACATACACATGGATTGCTTTTTGTTTTATGGCTTTCGGAAGATATCATTCGTCTCGGCTCATTACTTTCCCACATTGCAAGAACCGCTCCCGAGTTTCCGTCACACATTTGAAACATCTAAAAGTCGTCTGCAATCGCATATGGCTGATTTTATAGCTTCCACTTGTTCATCAAAATTTACGGGGTTATGCCTGGGAAGACGCTCGTAAACCGAAGCGATAGCGCTCAATGCAGAAGCTCTAAATCGGTTCTTGATATAATTATTGCGTAAATATGGTAGCTCTCATGACCTCTTGTTCATCTGCTGATTGATCATAACCAGTACCCCTCGAAAGGTGCCGAGTGTGGTGCTTCTTGGTGTATCGGTTTTACGTACTTTCGCAAATCTTTAAACTCGATAGCTCTCGAGTTTCAGTCTTGCCAGGTTTTGCAGGCAACAAGTATCAACCCAAGGGTTCGTTGTCGATCTCGAGGGGCGGGCACTGTTTATGTCACCTCATGTTGCACAGTTTTTTAAGCTTAATGTCTGTCTCGGTAATATGTCTTTCGTCTGAAGGGGCGAATCACTTCCTGATCGCCTCGCCCCAGGCGGGTCTAACCTAGCGCCACGGCAGTCATGACAAAGTTGTCGCGACAACTCCAGTCGTTGGATCTCGCCAGGTCGCGAGGAAGTTGAACCAATTGGCTTCCTCCTCCGGGGGAAGCACCTCAGAGGTTTATGCCAGTCGGTCCCCATCCGATTTGCCCTCAGGCAGTCGGAGGCCAAGCCAAGCTTCTCTGACGTGCCATTTGCATGTCCCTTAATTTTTCAGCTATCTGTCTGACACTTTTTTCCTTCTCTTTTATCGTTTTTTGCTGGCTCGCTTTTCTAGATCCAAGCTTAGTGACGTTGCTAGTAGGTTAGCAAAGCTGGCTCAGGCGATAGATCAGTCAAAGATGAAGACAAGCCGCCACAGCCGCATAGCCCCTCACTATGCTGTAAATCGCTAAACCGTGAGTTCAACCGCTTGACGAGATGCTCAAGGTTGAGTTCTCGCGCTCGAGACTAGTTGAGATTTGTCCGAGTTTCTCCAAGTTTTGTCAATCGCAGATCAAAGTTGGCTTTTTTGTTAAACTACAAGTATTGTCCGCCACTTCTTGCAAAAAATTCTTTTCAAAACAGTTGCGCACGTCATTTTAAAGCTTAACTAGATTCTACTTTTTAGAAATCGGCAATTTTTAGGATATCGCATAAAAAACATAGATCGAATGCGGGGTTAAGGTTTATTCAAACTGTCAAATCCAAATAGAAAAACGGATCAGCGTCATCACATTTTTTATACCACAAGTCAAACAAGCGTGAGACGGATCGTTTATTAGTGCGGGGCTAACTGGATTTGTGTGTTTTTGTCAAGCTCAAGCCGCTGCCCTCAACTGTCTAGGAACCTTTAGCACAAACATTAAATAGATCAAGCTGGGATGTCGCATAATGCAACGGTAACACTCGACAGACTTCTACCTAAAAAGTGGCAGAGTTCGCCCACATCTGTCTGTATGTTGTGAGATCTTTGCTTTGTCGGTGTTCCAATTGGTTGTTCCAACTTGCCGACGACCCTATCAACACAAATCGGCGACCCCGATGTAGATGTAGGCTTTGGTTTTGAATATATTTGTCCCCTCTGGTGAAATGTGTCAGGTGTGCTGGTGTTTGTCGCCGCAGGCGTAATACCCCTCCGGCACCGACAGCCCAGCCAGCGGTCGCGATCGTTTCGAGTCGTTTTCCAGGGGCGCCCCTTGTGAGTCTCGATATCCGGAAGGTCTCCCTCTCTTCCTCCGTAGGTCCTCCCCTTTCCTAAATGTGTTGTGAGGGGCTGCGTTTTTTGTTCCTTCCCGTGTCAGCAGTCAGTGGCTGAACTCATAGCTTAAAGCTTGAGCACGTCGCGATTTCTGTCCAGGGGTGGAGTGCAGCGACAACGAGCACCACTAGCGTACGTCCCCCTCCCCATATCTTTGCTCTTGTGGCGCTTTGTCCTTCCAGTTATCTTCGACAATTTAGCCCCCTAACGACTCATGCCCCCCCCCCCTTCCTGCCTGAATGTGAACTCCAAAAAATCGCCGAGGTATAAGCCAAGGGCTAAGCAGTTCTTTTCCTTCCGCCGCCCCTATCTCCTCATGCCCACGACCCTCGCCACCCTCCGCGCACAACGTACGAAGTACCTCTCACTAGCCGCTGGCCACGCACTCCATTTCCTTACCTGGTCGCTTATTTCGAACAACTGGCCACCATACCATTGTAGTGACGTTTCCTTCCTGTGCGACCGACTTACACGTCGATTGTAGGACAACCAATCAAAATCAGTATTTTGTGTCTAAAATAAACCGTGTAATGACGTAGTCTACCCTGAAGACAAGGTAGGCCAGTGCGGGCTTTACGACTCCCCCTACCGCCTTATCAAAACGTCTCTTGTGCGGGATGATTCGATCGATCTTGTCATGCGCACAGTCTTATGTATCAATGACAAAATATTCCTTTCACCTCACCTTATGTCCCACTTTTTGCTACCACTTTCGTCTGGCATGGTCGCATGTTCTGCAGCGTCAAACACTTTTTGGGGTGGAAGTGTCTCTCCGCGAATTTGCCTGCCTTCCAACTGTGCGCACCATGACCAATGCTGACGATGCATATAAGTTGTTCTATGCTATTCTAGAGCATTGTGGGAGACCGCAGAATACATTAAATCCAGTGTGCGCGATGTCCACGCCGTCGAGTTGTACATAGCTTGTCTCGCGGCACACCCTGACTAGACTCGAGACCCCACAGTTTTGCATGGACTGCGGTCTTGCTGTAACTGATCGTTAAGGACGCTTAGCCAGTGCATCTTGTGCGTCGGCGCAGCTGCAGTTCGCCTACCTACCTCGCTTTAGCACGGGCAGCCGCGCCAGTGTGCGTCCGGCTATTCTCGCGGCGATGATGCCACATCCCCCTTTTTTTCGGAGTATTTTTTGCATCGCATTGCCACCTCAACCTCGGCTTTTAGTTGTTTGACTATCATCTCCATCACACCGGGTCGGTTATCTTTGGGTTCTTTGAGTCAAGCGGTAAAGAGAATGCGCCTGAGGTGTCCAGACTGCTGATAAAAACCGAGAGCTATGACGCGTGTCCTTTTTTTGGCGTGTTGCTTTCTATTCGTAGTTTTGCTTCCGAATATTCTTTAATGTCATATCTTCCAGGGCGTATTAGACTCTCGCCGACCTCGAGCGGGATGGAAAACGCTCACGCGAAGTCTCCCGAGGAGCTTCTCAAGTTCTACGGAACTGGCCCTGATGGCTTGACCGAACAACAGGTTGTCGCCCTTCGCGAGAAGTATGGCGCTAATGGTGAGTTCATTTGACATTCTGTTGTCCCCTTTTAATTATATATAATGCGTTTCAGAAATGCCCGCCGAAGAAGGCAAGAAACTGTGGGAATTGATTCTGGAACAGTTCGACGATCTCCTTGTCAAAATTTTGCTTCTTGCTGCCATCATCTCTTTCGTAAGTTTTAAAAAATACAATCACCAAGGGAAAATATAATATCACATCGTTGCCCTTTTAGGTCCTTGCCCTTTTTGAAGAACACGAAGACTCGACCAGCGCCGTCACCGCTTTCGTTGAACCTTTCGTTATTCTGTTGATTCTCATCGCCAACGCAACCGTCGGTGTCTGGCAGGAACGTAATGCCGAGAGCGCCATTGAGGCCCTCAAGGAGTACGAGCCCGAGATGGCCAAGGTTGTCCGCGACGGCAAGCACGGTATCCAGATGATCCGTGCTCGTGAACTCGTTCCCGGTGACTTGGTTGAGGTTTCGGTCGGTGACAAGATCCCCGCTGATCTCCGTCTCGTCAAGATCTTCTCCACCACCATCCGTATCGATCAGTCCATCCTTACCGGTGAATCTGTCTCCGTCATCAAGCACGTCGATACCGTCCCCGATCTCCGCGCTGTCAACCAGGACAAGAAGAACTGCCTTTTCTCCGGCACCAATGTCGCTTCTGGCAAGGCCCGTGGTATCGTTTTCGGTACTGGCTTGAACACCGAAATCGGTAAAATCCGTACCGAGATGGCCGAAACCGAATCCGAAAAGACTCCCCTCCAGCAGAAGCTCGATGAGTTCGGTGAACAGCTCTCCAAGGTTATCTCCATCATCTGCGTTGCCGTCTGGGCTATCAACATTGGCCACTTCAACGATCCCGCTCATGGCGGTTCGTGGCTCAAGGGTGCCATCTACTACTTCAAGATCGCCGTCGCTCTTGCCGTCGCTGCTATCCCCGAAGGTCTCCCCGCTGTCATCACCACTTGCTTGGCCCTCGGTACCCGCCGTATGGCCAAGAAGAACGCCATCGTCCGTTCTCTGCCCTCCGTCGAAACCCTTGGTTGCACCTCCGTCATCTGCTCCGATAAGACCGGTACCCTCACCACCAACCAGATGTCCGTCTCCAAGATGTTCACCGTCGCCAAGGCCGGCAACAACGACATCAGCTTCACCGAATTCACCATCACCGGCTCCACCTACGAACCCTCCGGCCAAGTCTTCCACGATGGCAAGCAGGTCAACTGCGCCAGCAGCGAATACGATGCTCTCACCGAATTGGCTACCATCTGCTCTCTCTGCAACGACTCTGCTGTTGATTTCAACGAGGTTTGTTTGTAAAAAGTTACCATGTGTAGTTCACGTGATTTACTGTTTCCTTTCTTTAGACCAAGCGCGTGTACGAAAAGGTCGGTGAAGCCACCGAAACCGCTCTCGTCGTCCTCGCCGAGAAGATGAACGTCTATGGCACCAACAAGTCTGGCCTTTCTCCCCGTGATCTCGGAAACGTCTGCAACCGTGTCATCCAACAGGAATGGAAGAAGGAATTCACCCTTGAGTTCTCCCGTGACCGTAAATCCATGTCCACCTACTGCACCCCCGCCAAGGGCGGCTCCGGCGCCAAGATGTTCGTCAAGGGTGCCCCCGAAGGTGTCCTCAACCGTTGCACCCACGTCCGCGTCAACGGCCAGAAGGTCCCCCTCACCCCTGCCATGACCCAGCGTATCGTCGACCAATGCGTCCAGTACGGTACCGGCCGTGATACCCTCCGTTGCCTTGCCCTCGGTACCGTTGACCAGCCTGAATCCCCCTCCAACATGAACCTCGAAGACTCCAACCAGTTCAGCAAGTACGAACAGAACATCACTTTCGTCGGTGTCGTTGGTATGCTTGATCCCCCTCGTACCGAAGTCAGCGCCTCCATCAAGGCTTGCCGTCACGCCGGTATCCGCGTCATCATGATCACTGGTGACAACAAGAACACCGCTGAAGCCATTGGCCGCCGTATTGACCTGTTCGGTGAAGATGAAGACACCACTGGCAAGGCCTACACTGGTCGTGAATTCGATGACTTGCCCCCAGAGCAGCAATCCGAAGCTTGCCGTCGCGCTAAGCTCTTCGCCCGTGTCGAACCTTCTCACAAGTCCAAGATCGTCGAATTCCTCCAATCCCACGGTGAAATCACTGCCATGACCGGTGATGGTGTCAACGACGCCCCTGCCCTCAAGAAGGCCGAAATCGGTATCGCCATGGGTTCTGGTACCGCTGTCGCCAAGTCTGCCTCCGAAATGGTCCTCGCTGACGACAACTTCGCCTCCATCGTGTCCGCCGTCGAGGAAGGCCGTGCCATCTACAACAACATGAAGCAGTTCATCCGTTACCTCATCTCTTCCAACATCGGTGAAGTCGTTTCCATCTTCATGGTCGCTGCCCTCGGTATCCCTGAAGCCCTCATCCCCGTCCAACTTCTCTGGGTCAACCTTGTCACTGATGGTCTGCCCGCTACCGCCCTCGGCTTCAACCCGCCCGATCTTGACATCATGGACCGCGCTCCCCGCTCTGCCTCGGAATCGTTGATCTCGAAGTGGTTGTTCTTCCGTTACATGGCCATCGGAAGTAAGTTTAAACATCTTAGCATTTGTAAATCAGGTTTTAATTGATTCCTTTCAGCCTACGTCGGTGTCGCCACCGTTGGTGCCTCCATGTGGTGGTTCCTCCTCTACGAAGACGGACCCCAAATCACCTACTACCAGCTCACCCACTGGATGCGTTGCGAGATCGAGCCCGAGAACTTCTCCGACCTCGACTGTGCCGTCTTTGAAGACAACCACCCCAACGCCATGGCTCTGTCCGTCTTGGTCACCATTGAATTGCTTAACGCCGTCAACAGGTTTGTACATCTACAGTTCACTTCTTTTGTGTTCCTTACTAACAGTCACCTTTCAGTCTGTCCGAGAACCAGTCCATCGTCAAGATGCCGCCATGGAACAACGTCTGGTTGTGCGGTGCCATCGCCCTCTCCATGGGTCTCCACTTCATCATCCTCTACGTCGACATCATGGCCACCATCTTCCAGGTCACTCCCCTCTGCGTCGCTGAATGGATCGCTGTCCTGAAGATCTCCTTCCCAGTCGTGTTGCTCGATGAAATCCTCAAGTTCATCGCTCGTAACTACGTTGACGGTACGTTGGAAGAAGACCCGAACTCACCTCTACGCAAGAGGACGGGTGATGTGAAAGGCGCCAAAAAGCGTCCGTTCCGTTTGGCCCCTTTGTTAATCCTTATTTCAATGTTTGTTGCCCTCGGTATCTACTTCTATGCCATTCTGGTTCCGCATTCGGAGCAGATCAAGCACGCCATCCTCGGTGCGCCTCGACCTGCCCTCCACACGGAATTGTAATGGCACAGAGGCAGACGCAGTCGATTTGCTGTTACCTTATAAACTACCATAATGTAACAACACTCTGACCTTTGCCAGTCTTTCCCTTCTAACTGTTTGCCTCTATTTTGCCTTGTTTGTTTCGAGCGTAATAATGGGTCATTACGTCCTTTTCCTTATGTTTTGTTATGAATGCGGCAGTGCAGAAGTTCAGTTTTAAAATTAAACTGAGGTTGTTAATAATAAAAAAAATTGATTTACTTGTCTAACTTCTCATTGCTTTCCGCCCATGTGTTGAGTCCAATAGTCAATCTTCTCCCATTGGCACCACGTTCATGTCCTACTGACCTCTCTTGATCGTCATTTCCGTTCAGTCGCTTGCATGCGATTGCCTAACTAAATTATTTCTGGTTTTCAATTAAGTATTACTTACATGCTCTGACTCAATTGAAACTATATGCTGGGTAATACTACCATCTTTCTTTTCTGGCAGTAACGCGCATTACCTTCCGTTTAATTGTTAATGGGCACGGTTTTGCATTGCATTACCGTGGGTTTTGATTTTTAATTTTCAAATTAATAAAAGAAAATGTTTAACTAGAGAGTGTTTCAAAGGTAACTTGACTGACGACCGCCTTTGTGCGAGGTTTTGTGGTTTAAAGATTTACACTTTACAGGTTTGCTTTTTCTGTTGATGACAACAAACAACGTTTCAGTTGGAAGAGATGCCGTTTGTTTTGCTTACATGTGTCCGTTTAAAATCCTTCTTCGCCGCTATGGCGAGATGTGACGTTTGCTTTGAGACGGGAACCTTTGTTATCGGGGCAAAATATTATTCATGAAATAATCCATTCATATTTTAGTTGAGGGCCCCGCTGACAAGAAAAACCTCTAAGCACATAAGCTTCCAAGGCAGCAGCTCTCGCCCATCATCATCTGCTCAATCAAAGCAATTTTGATCTACCTTACGGCTTTCTGTGGTTTATTCTCGCATCATCTTGTTTCCGTCAATGTTTCTTCATTTCACATAGTTGCCCATAGAAATGACGTGTTTTAAGAGCATTGGCGCCGCTCATTTTCTTCTCATTTTTCGTAGTTCTAAAAGATGTGTCGCAAAAGTGCTATCGCTTTGACGAGTCCACCTGGAGCAGTCACATGCATCGGTGTTGAGACTCTGTTTTCGAGAGCATCTTTGCTCACAACCACCTCCCGTGCCCTAACCCTTTTTGGAATAACGGTTAACCCTCACCACGCACTATTAACACGCTTCTTCTTACTGTACGCCCACACGACCTATTTGTTTCTTTATTGTAGAAAAATGGCCCTTCTTGCAGCCTTGTAGGTTTTCTTAGGAGCTAGTTCGAAACTCGAAATTAACCTTTCCTGTGCTTTTGTATCTTCCATCTCAGCCAACACATTCTTCGTGTTGTAGCGGCTTGTACTCATGCGGGGCGACAGCTTCGCCTCTGAATGCAACGAACAATCCAGCCACAGAACTCATCCGAAATAAGCGATGATTCTGTCGTATATGTTCATAAAGCATTAACAGCGTCTTAACGTTTTGTTTTAGTCATCGCAGTATATAGTATTATGGTGTTCCTCATCGCTTTTTTGATATTACATGTTCGTTGTGAGGCTTGACGTTGTCACAGTTAAATAAAAATTTAAAAGAATTATTTGTTGAACAGACAGTTAATGGAAGTGGGTACAAAGTGTTACAACGGATGGAACAAAGGGATATTGAAACAGCTGGGACATCAGAGGGCATGACAAACAGTGCATTAAGCTGGCTGGGATGCTTTAGGGTACACAGTGGGCATGTTTCTGGGGTAACTGTTAGCTTTTGGAAACGCATCTCCCAGAGGACACGACACGCGCCAACATGACAAATATGCACGAAGTGAACTATGCCTTTTGGAACGAGTCGGACCCACTGCCACATCAATCAATCGATGCTAGTTCATGGCTAGCTGGAACGTCCAACAAGGAAATATGATCATGTTTTTGATTGGTTTGGGTGGGGACGTACGTGGCTGGGAGGAAGACTATTGTAAGATAAACTTTCACTTTGTGGCTTGCAGTTGCACTGTAGAAAGTGCGCAAGTTACCCAATTATGTAAATAGGTACCTGCAAATGCACACCGGTGCATCTAAACTCTTTTTCACGCATAGTCCGTTGGCCTAACGCGCGTTTAACCTGCATTTTTCATATTCACGTGTAATGGTGCGGACGTTTTTCCAGTGCAACCTTGACTGTGACCATCACTCGAACTGAACAGTCCGTCCACCTTTGACACCGATTGTGGTTGGGTGGCGCTCCTATCGAACGATTTTGCAACTTGCTTCCGGCAATAAGCCGGTTCAAAAGCAATGGTCAATCGCTACGTGCGAGTGTGTCTACCACGACGGAAAGAGAATGCGCTCAACTTGGCGCTTGCATTGATCCTTGCTTCCTTGCTGTGCTTCTTCTACGTCAAGGTTTATAACGACTCTCACTACCAGCTGCCCAAGGAAGCCGGCTTTACATGGCCGACACCCGCCGTCGTTCTGCATACTCGTCCGGCAGCGAACAGACAAGCTAAAGGTTCGTTTTTGCCGTTCATTATTTATTGTTATTGCTTTCTTCATTTTTTTGCCTTCGGAACGGGATGGGGATAAAACAGGGAAGTATCGCTTCGCCGTTGGATAGCGACAGCCCTAGGCCTAGGTGCCGACGGCGATGACACCTGATGTTCCGCGACATACACAATTTGTCTTGTTTTACTGACTTCCTGGTCCGATAGTTGGCTCATCATTAGCCACACTTCCGCAATAGCCACACTTTCATTGCCAAGATAACTGGGGATGTTCTAACTTGTCAACAACTGTGATCTTTATCTTTTCGCTTTCCAGGTCCCGGTGAAAATGGCGAACCCGTCAAGCTCACAGGCAATGACTATGAAAAGGGACAAGCCGATATGAAAACATGGTACATGAATGTTCAAGCAAGGTTGGGATTATCTTTAATCCATCACAAATGATGTCAAAATGACGATGTACACATTTCAGCGACAAAATCTCGCTGGATAGATCACTGAAAGATGTGCGGTTGCAAGAGTGCAAATCCATTTCGTACGATCTGAAAAAGCTTCCGAAAGCTTCTGTCGTTATCATTTTCACAGATGAAGCTTGGACACCGCTTCTGAGGACTGTACATTCTGTGATTAATCGGTCACCGCCGGAACTTTTGAAGGAAGTTGTGTTGCTTGACGACTTTAGTCAGAGAGGTTTGTGGGCGCTGTTAGCGGCTTTTTATATATATATTTTAAACTTACAGCCGAGCTGAAATCGAAACTCGACGATTACATCAAGCGATTTGACGGCAAAGTCAGGATAATTCGAAAGAATGAACGCCATGGGCTCATCCGTGCCAAACTTGCTGGAGCCAAAGAAGCCGTGGGAGATATTGTTGTTTTTCTCGATTCTCACTGCGAAGCTAATGAAGGATGGTGCGGTTTTCACATTTTGAATTACGTAAAGTTATATATAAATTTCCAGGCTCGAACCCCTCGCCCAACGAATCCACGAAAAGAAGTCCGCCGTCGTCTGTCCCGCCATCGACTACATCTCCGCTGAAACAATGGCCTATTCCGGCGACGGTAGAATCACGTCCGTCGGCGGTTTCTGGTGGAGTCTCCACTTCCGATGGGACCCTATCCCACCGAAAGAGCAAGCGAGAAGGAAGTCGGAAATCGAACCAGTCAGATCACCGACTATGGCCGGTGGATTGCTGGCGGCCGACCGGAAGTACTTCCTCGATGTTGGTGGTTACGACCCCGGAATGGACATCTGGGGCGGTGAAAACCTCGAGATTTCGTTCCGCGTTTGGATGTGCGGTGGATCTATTGAGTTCATTCCATGCTCTCATGTTGGCCATATCTTCCGAGCTGGTCATCCGTACAATATGACAGGCCCTGGGGGCAATAAGGACGTCCACGGTACGAATTCAAAACGATTGGCGGAGGTTTGGATGGACGATTACAAACGGTTGTATTATATGCACCGGAATGATCTTAGGGTAAGCGTTTGAAACTTATGAGACACACTAATGTGAACTTTGCAGACAAAAGATGTCGGTGATCTGTCCGGACGCCACGAACTACGCAAAAAGTTGAACTGCTCTTCCTTCAAATGGTACCTTGATAACGTTATCCCGTCTAAATTCGTCCCTGACGAGGATGTTATCAGTTTTGGATCGGTAAGTGTTAAGCTATCATGGATAATTGAAAGACTAAAATACTTCTGTTTCAGGTCAAAAACGAAAAAAGTAACCTCTGCTTAGACACTCTGCAACGCGACGAAAAAGGCTCCATCAAATTGGGTGTCTTCTCATGCCAAGGACCTGGAAGTTCGGCTCAACTGTTCTCCCTCACCAAAAAGAACCTTCTTCGAAGAGAAATGACATGCGTCGAAGTCAGGGTCTCTGAAGACACCAAAAAGGGTCAAGTCTGGCTATCGTCCTGTACTCCAGGATCCCAGAAGTGGCAGCTCACCGAAGATGGTCTCATGCAGAACGTCGACACGGGTCTTTGCTTGGACGTCGATGAACTCAGTAGTGGTAATGACGCCTTCGCCTCTGAATGTGATGCCGCAAAGACGTCTCAACAATGGGTGATCGCAAAAGTCGTTCTCAAGAGTTCTTAGTCATACCAAATATTCCAATCCACTATAACGAGTTCACATGTTTTGGTTGTGATAATCTCTGGTCAGATTTATACGTGCAACAAGTGCCTGTGATTGCTTTCAGAATTTTATTTTATTATGATGTTGGTTACTTTGCGGGAAATAAAGTTTATTTATTTTGTAGTTTGGTTGTTGCAAGTTGCGTTCCAATCGCTGAGTTAATGTACTTTGAGCAGAGCTATCAGTCAGAAAAAAGTAAACTGATCTTCAAACAAAAAGTAACATTTGTTTTATTCGATTTTTAATATAATGCTCTGCTATTCGTCCTGATAAGTGTCTTTACAAGCAAATTTCAGGAAAATGGCCGATCCAGAGGTCAAATACCCAGTCAATGTGACCTACTGTGGCGCTTGTACCATGCCACTGGAGTACTGTGAATACTCCAACTGCAAAGACAAGTGCCGAGAATGGCTGGAACAAAACTTACCAGATTTGGCCGCTACCGTAACCATCGATGATACTAGCGATGAGAAGAAGCATCAGGTAAACAAAAAACTTTTAATTTTCATAAACTGATTTATTTTTTATAGAAACGCGGTGGCAAAGGTACCGGAAAGCCGAAGAAAACTGTCACGATGGCGTCGAAGGTCACTCTCCAGATCTCCGCACGGAGCAAGAACAAGAATGTCACTCTCGTCAAGGGTCTATCGACATTCGGTAGGCAGTTTATAACCTTTTCGTGGAACTGAAGAAGATCCAAACACAATTGCAATTGCAGGAATCGATCCGAAAGTCGCAGGTAAACTTTTTTCGAGCCGTTTTGCCTGCGGCTGTTCCGTGACCGGCGCGGACGACATCACAATCCAAGGCGACTTCAAGGATGACCTGTTCGACCTGATTCCGCAAAAGTGGACCCAAATTACGGATGACGACATTGAAGATCTCGGCGGCGAGCCAAACAAGCGATAATCATTTTTTAAAATTTGAATAATGACATTTGACCACGGGGAATGACAATAATAAACTGTTTCATTTGGCCACCGTTTGTTTCCACGTTCACACACTCTGTCGTTAATTGCTCCTTCATTTGATTTGACGACAGGACAGCTTCACGATGGGTTGGTTGCCGCGTCGCAACCGGCGTAACTGCCTCAACTTTTTGCTTGTTTTGACGGTGTTCTACCTCGCGATCTTGACGTTCAACGCGTTTCCGTTATTCCGTCCCGAATATGAAGACGCTGATGCTGTCGAGTATGTCCTCCCGTATCCGACGGAGTACCACAAGATCCCGAACGGTCCTCCGGATGTCGATGCCCCTGGCGAACTTGGTCAAGGCGTCAAAGTGCCGGAGCATTTGAAAGCCAAGTCCGAGCAGCAGATCAAGGGTAGCCCTTTTATGAGTGAAATTGCTAGGTGAGTCAACAGTTTTGTTAAATTTAAACGAAAAATATATATAAATTTCAGCGACATGATCTCCTATGACCGCTCCCTGAAAGACGTTCGCTCCAAAGCTTGCAGAGACAAAACCTACGACGATTACATGCCCATGGCGTCCGTCATCATCATCTTCAAGGATGAGCCGTTCAGCTCTCTCGTCCGAACCGTTCATAGCATCGTCAACCGATCCCCACCACATCTTCTCAAGGAGATCATCCTGGTCGATGACACCAGCACAATCGGTTTGTTCATGGATTTGTGATAAAAGCAACTAATAACTGATCCTTTTGCAGTGGAGTTGGGATCAAAGTTGGAAAACCACTTGGCACGATTTAACGGATTGGTGCGTCTGATCCGCGCGAAGAGGCGTCTCGGCTTGATCCGCGCGCGATTGACCGGTGCCAAAGCTGCTAATGGCGATGTTTTGATTTTTATTGATGCTCATTGTGAAGCTGCTGTCGGGTGGTAAGTATTTTCATTCGTAAAAAGTGTGATTAATAAAAACAAAAACGAAATTGATAACATTGCCGCCCAAGGGGGTCGAACCATAGCCCTCAACTGTTGATCGCGCGATGCAAGGACGGCTTTTTGATAAAATGCAATAGCTAGCATACGTGAACTCGTTGGTTCGAGGCTTACTAACAGCATAACTTTTTTCCTACTTAATTTGCCATAACTTTCAGGCTCGAACCTCTGCTCGATCGTATTACTGAAAACTATAAGGCTGTCGTCAGCCCTGTCATTGACTACATCTCCCCGGAGACTCTCAAATATGACGGCGGGTCTGCTGGTGGTGTTGGAGGATTCTGGTGGAGCCTGCATTACAAGATGGAGCCGATCCCGAAATCTGAGATTCAACGTCGAAAGAATCCCGATACCGACTACTTGAGGTTTGCCACTTCATTCTTCGATTCGACATTCAACGTTATCCTTTCAGATCCCCAACGATGGCAGGTGGCCTGTTTGCCGTCAATCGGCATTACTTTTTCGAGATCGGAGCATACGATGACGGCATGGAGATCTGGGGCGGTGAAAACCTTGAAATTTCGTTCCGTGTCTGGATGTGTGGTGGCTCCATTGAGATCATTCCGTGTTCCCATGTTGGTCACATCTACCGAGCCGGCCATCCGTACAACATGACTTCCACTCGCGGCAATCCCGATGTTCATGGATACAACTCGAAGCGACTTGCGGATGTTTGGATGGACGATTATAAGCGTTTGTTCTACCGTCATCGCAACAGTCTCCAAGTGTGTTTTGTGTTATCAGTTTCATTACCCATTTTAATGTCGTCTTTCCAGAACTCCGATGCCGGCAACCTCACTGAACGCAAAGCTCTCCGCAAAAATCTCAATTGCGAGAATTTCAGCTGGTATCTGAAGAACATCACGCCATACATGTTCATCCCAGATGAAAATGTCAAAGCTCATGGCTACGTCCGCAATCAGCTCACTGGACTATGCTTGGACACTCTGCAACGCAATGAAAACAAAGGAACTATCGTTCTCGGCGTGTATGGTTGCCAAGCTGGAAGTGAGGCCCAGGTAATAAACTTTTTATTGCTTTTTTTTGTTGCTGATGTGTGCTTCTTGTAGATGTTCTCGCTTTCGAAAGAGGATGAACTCCGTCGGGAAACGACCTGTGTTACCGTCCCCCACAAAACTGCCGGTTTGAAGAAGGCGCTTCTTCAAGAGTGCAGCAGCATCAAGAAAAACGTGTTCACGTTCACCAATGGAATGCTCATCCACAATGCTAGCCGTCTCTGCTTGGATGCTACCGGCTTGAAGGATGGAGACGATGCCTTCTTTGCTGAGTGTTCTGGCGTCAGCTCCGGGCAGCGTTGGAACTTTGAGCATAATATGCAGAAGTTGTTATAAAGTCATATTTATTGTGTATCGGAAAATGCGAGGTAGAACAAAAATAAATTAATGATTAAAAATTAAAAGTGTCATGAGAAGAATTAATTTTGGAAGAAGTTACGAGGGAGTGCGCACGTGCTAAAGTCTGCGATCTTCATAAAGTTCAGGGCGCGGGAAATGTCATTGATGAGTCCCTTCTTGCCGAGGATTCGGAAAACTTCAGTTTGGTATTTCTAAAAATGCTTTTTTCAACCCAGTTTCAAGCGCGACTTAACCAACCGTCTTAAAAGTAGTCGGATCACGTGCGTAAACACGAATCGGATAATAGCAGTCAGCGCCGAGGATTACATACTGGTAATATCCGGCAGCGTTGACAGGGCCGGTGTGGAGGACGTTGACTGAAAGTGCCAGAGTTACTTTATACTTTATCGGATAATCTGACTTACCAAGTGTATCTTCCAGAAGGCTGTTAAAGCGGATTTCACCTTTGATGGCATTCTGTCGACCAAAACCGGAAACCATTTGAGGGGCTCCAGTCGATCCAGGATAGCTATTGTATTCGACTGTTTCGAAAGTTGCGCCAATATCGTCGGCTTGTGAGTTTAGCATGCGATAGTTCAACATCCGGCAGGTGTTGTATTCGCCTTGTTGGACAGTAGACATGACCTATGCCATAATTTCCAAAAGTTATGTTTTAAAAATGTGTCATACCTGATACCATTGACCCATAAATGCCGCAATTCTGAAGGTTCGCGAAGCTTCGATGCTTGGGGCACATGTGTTTTGAATAATCCTATTAACCGGTGAGTAACGTGTTTCCTGACGGGGCGCTGCGATGGCTTTTGTAGTGTTGTACAAGACTTGCATGATGGTCTTTTCTGGGTTTTGAAGAACTGGAGCGTCATCGAGGTTAAAACCGAGCATGCTCAAAACGTTGCCAAGGAAGGATTTACGGGATGATTTCTCGCTGTTGTACTGTAACTACAATGTTTAAAATTTATCAAAATAGAAAAAACCCACATCAGTAATCGGGGTTTGCTTTCGGCGGTAAAACTTTTCCCCAGGCATGTTGTACTGGCTCCACTTCGCAAACTTCGGGTTGAAGTACGGAATGCCCTTAACCGAAGAAACTGTTGTTGTGGTCACTTGAGGCACAGGCTCTTCACCACTGCCTTCACCTTCTTGATCGAACTTAAACAACGTATTAAAATGAAGCTTATTCAAGATTAAGATATATACCGAATTTTGAATTGATCTACCGCTCCGAATAGTGATTAACTCGTCGAATTCTTCAAATGAAGCAAAATTTCCAATAGACAAGAGCCCAAAGATCACAAAAACCCGCAAAAACATAATGGTTATGATGGCAGTTTCGGGAAACGAATGAATGCGGTCTAACTGATCTGTCGTAAACTAGGCGACTACTGACCTCGCGCGACCTCCAGACAACCCCATACAATGTCTTATCCCATCTGCAGATCTCGACTCTTACGTTGTACACTGTCATATCTCTGTATTCTTCGTCAACTGTACTATAGTTGTGGCAAATCTGGCTCGCATTATTGTGAACGTCCAGCTACGAGACATTATTTTTCTTCTTAACACAATTTTTTTACTTTTTTAAAAATTTATTTGTCATGTTTACTGCGGTTGTTTTTCACATCAGTTGAAAGTTTTCGAATCGAAGATTTTGTTTATTAAGTTGTTACAAATGCACAGTAAGTTGAAATGTTACGAATACAAAACATTACAAAAGATCGTCAAAATGAGTGGGAAATTTGCGGCCATGAGATGGATGATGATGATTAGGGGGCGAAAGAAAATCTCCTGCTATTGGATATCATTTATAAAGAACTGAAGATTTCGAAAATAGAGTCAGCGTACTGGCATTGGTTGTACGAAGTAGGCTGGAGCATGTCGAAGGCACGCACGAAGCCGTTGACGAAGCCTTGGTCCTCGAGCCAGCGAAGAACTTCAGGCTCGTATTTCTGCTTGAAGGTGTCGGGATCACGAACCAGGACAGTGACGGGGAATTTGACCCAGTTACTGACAACGGCGTATTCGTACTGCTTGTTGCCGAAAGGATCGACACTCTCGGGGCCAAGCTTGTAAACCCAGAAGGGCTGGACATCTTCGGATTCGCTGCTGTCTAGCTGGAGCATAGAGCCCTTGTTGCCGTCGCGGAAAGCGATGCCAATAGTGTAACGGACGGTACCGAATTCACTGCCTTCACGATAGATCTTGAGAGCGGTGAAAGTGGCGGTTTTGTCGTTGTTGGTGAGGCCACCATCTGTAAATTTATAAAATTAGCTTTTGAGATCAAAAATTTGTGCTGTACTTACAATGATGGACAACACAACGGTGTTCAATAACACGAGGACTGTTGATACCCTCGTACCAACGACCCATGAACTTCTTCAAGTCAAAGTTTTCGGAAGTAGCGGGAAGAAGATCATTGTACTGTAACTACAATGTTAAAAATGTTTCAAAATAAAACACGCACATCAGTAATCGGTGTTTGCTTTCGGCGGTAAAACTTTTCCTCAACCAAACTCTGGCTCGGTTTCGCAAGCTTTGGGATGAAGGACGGAATGCCCTTAACCGAAGAAACTGTTGTTGTGGTCACTTGAAGCACGGGCTCTTCACCACTGCCTTCTCCTTCTTGATCGAACTTAAACAACAAATTAAAATAACGCTTATTCAAGATTAAGATACATACCGAATTTTGGACTGATCTACCGCTCCGAATAGTGATTAACTCACCGAATTCTTTAAATAAAGCAAAATTTCCAATAGACAAGAACCCAAAGATCACAAAAACCTTCAAAAACATCATCTTTGAAATAGCACCTTTTGGAAACGAATGAATGCAGGCCGAACTGATGTGACAACGCGACTACGGACTCCGCGCGGCTTCAAGATAACTCTTAATAACGCACTATCTTATCTGCAGGTCTAGGCTCTCATAAAACTGTGTACATCATACACAGTTTTATCTCAATCAGGGATGCGAAGGGGGCTTGTTCCCCGCGGGGACTCCCCGGGGAGTCCCCAGGGATATCCCCGAAAACCGAAAAATGTCTTATTTGATCTGCAGGACCCGCTCTTACATTGTGAAATTGTTTTGTCTGTATTCTTCGTCAACTGAACTATAAATGTGGCAAGTCTGGCACAAAGTTTACAACGTAAGGGGTAATGGTCCATAAGGATGAGGGAATGCGGATAAGTAATGGCAGTATAAATTATTACAATCAATACAGTTACAGTTTATTAGGTTGAAAAGAGTAATTTAGTGCATTGTAAGGATTTCTTGGAGAGCTTTCTGAGGGTTTTGCAGGACGTTTTTCAGAAGTTCGGGCGAAGTACCATTGGTGCTTTCAGCGCGCTTGGCGTTTTCGTGATTCTTGAGGACTCTGAAATTTTAAAGATGTGTTGATAACTATCCTATTATTGTGCCACTATAATTGTCATACCTCCTGGCGAAGACCTCCTTCTCGGTAGGCCATTCGCAATCGGGGCCTTGGTAGATCGGACGCGGCGAGTTGAAGGCAACCTTTCCGCCGAAGCCGGCTTCTTCGAGGTACTTGGCGACTTCCTTATTGTAGTGCTGGAAGAACTTGAAAGGCTGGCGGCAATAAACAGACAAAGACATGCGGCTAGCATCGGTAACGATGAAGTATTGGACATCGGCTTCCTCGATAAGGGTGTCGTTATCGAATTTCGGGCCGGCGTTGATGATGTAGACTTAAATTTGATTTCATACCATTTAAAAATCGAAAATAAAAACTCACATTGACGAGGGTAGAAATACTCTTCGGTGTACATCCAGTATTTGCCGGCTCCGACCTTGTTCAAATCGCGCTTGTAGGTTTCAATAGGGCCGTTCTTGGAGTCAACTCGGAAGGCTTCTTCGATGGAAAAGCCGTCTTCACCCATGATTGTGTTGGGCTTGACTAAAATGAATTTATTTGTGATACGATGTAAACGTCTTTTGACTTACAGTAAGCGACGGGGCAGTAGATTTGAGTTTTGTACAGATCAAAATTGACTGCCGCCTTGTAGACTTGGAACCACTGGCCCATGATGAGTTGAGAGGGAATCTCAATCGTGTTCAACGGATGCTCGATCATGTGGCCAATGCCGCTAATCAGTCCAGTCAGCGTTTTCAGGTCAAACTGAAATCAAATTAAGGATGCTTTGATTGAAAGTGGAATAACTTACCGGATTGTCTCCGATGCCTGCGGATGCTGCGGCAAATAAGCCAGCAACGAGGGTAAGTTTCAACAAAGCGTTAGCCATGTTTAAAAATTTAAATAAAAAGGTAATTTGCACTCGTACCGGCCCTACGCTAAATTAAGAAAGTAATTGACAACAGTCTGATGGATCCCAGTCCGACGAAACTGTGTTCTGTTGTGGTGGTTACTCAGGAAGCAGATACAGCAAATACGTAATCCTTCAGATAGTCAAACGGGTATCGAAATGAACTTCCCAGGAAATCGCAAGAAATCTAGGGGTCGCCAATATGTAGGTGTTGAAGTACGCTTCTTTGCCGACAACCAACAGAACTCCCCCTTCGGCGGTGCATGACCGATCTGACCTCCTTTCAAATACACTGCGCAGCGCCCTAAATTTTAAGTCCCGGCTCAGTTTGTCACGCAGACAGAGTCGCCACTGGGGGTGCTGCCACCCCGGCCGGCCGTTAAGCAAATTTGGCGCTCCATAAACGGTCGTTAAAGACGTTGGCTGGAATTTAGCTCAACAAGTCAAGGTCATTGGTCAGTATCTCATCGGACAGTGCTTGATCCCGAGGTATCACTGAGATTTCATGGCGTAACGGTATATTACAAGGTTAAAACGGCAACAGATTGCTTTCTGACAGCTTCGATATTGATTGTTTTGTCGGCACAAACACAGGTGATTCTCAAAGTTGCCTTCGGGGACATCGATCAACGTCCATTCGAAGGAGGCGTTTACGCACTGTTGCCCTTGCACTTTTCCGACGTTCATTTGTCATGTTTACTGCGATTGTTGTTCAGTTGAAAGTTTTCGAATCGAAGATTTTGTTTATTAAGTTGTTACAAATGCACAGTAAGTTGGAATGTTACGAATGTGACGCATACAAAACATTACAAAAGGTCGTCAAAATGAGTGGGAAATTTGCGGCCATGAGATGGATGATGATGATTAGGGGGCGAAAGAAAATCTCCTGCTACTGGATATCATTTATTTGCCGAAGACTTCGAAAGTGGAGTCAGCGTACTGGCACTGGTTGTACGAAGCAGGCTGGAGCATGTTGAAGGCACGTACGAAGCCGTTGACGAAGCCTTGGTCCTCGAGCCAGCGGAGAACTTCGGGCTCGTACTTCTGCTTGAAGGTATCGGGATCACGAACCAGGACAGTGACGGGGTATTTGACCCAGTTACTGACAACGGCGTATTCGTACTGCTTGTTGCCGAAAGGATCGACACCTTCGGGGCCAAGCTTGTAGACCCAGAAGGGCTGGACATCTTCGGATTCGCTGCTGTGAAGCTGGAGCATAGAGCCCTTGTTGCCGCCGCGGAAAGCGAAACCGATGGAGTAACGGACGGTACCGAATTCACTGCCTTCACGGTAGATCTTGAGAGCGGTGAAAGTGGCGGTTTTGTCGTTGTTGGTGAGGCCACCGTCTGTAAATTTACAAAATTAGCTTTTGAGATCAAGATTTTTTGCTGTACTTACAATGATGAACGACGCAACGCTGTTCAGTAGCACGAGGACTGTTGATACCCTCGAACCAACGACCCATGAACTTCTTCAAGTCGAAGTTTTCGGGAGTAGCGGGAAGAAGAGCATCAGTAACGTTATCGGCAAGGGTCTGGAGCTGCTCTGGGGGAAGAACATCAGCAAGAGTGGTGCCGTTAGAAACACGGTTGGTGATAGAGCTGATAAGGCTGACAACATCGATCTGGCCTTGCGAGTTACGAGGGATACCTCCGGGCAGGATGGGGAGACCAGGGATACGGGGAAGACCGGCGTGGGTGGGCGAGTTGGGGCCGCCACCACCGAGGACGGAGGCAAAGCCGTTGAAGGCGCGCTGTGCAGTGGTCTGTTGACGACGGACATCACCGCGGTTGGATGACTCAGAGATGGGCTCGCTGTCGTGGCTGGGAGAAGCGCGGATGTTGCTGGATGAGGCGGGGGCTTCGGCGGCGGTGCCGTCACCGAGGAGACCGACTTGGGAGATGGCGTCAGCGAGACCGGCTGGAAGGGGATACATTTGTAAAAGATAGGTAAAAACAAGTGCAATACTTACTGTCCTTGACCATCTTACGGAGCGAGTTGCTAAGAATGCCGATGAGACCATTCTCTCCAGGCTTGTCAGCGGGAAGAGGGACGTTGGAGCTACCGTGGAAGACACCACCGCTGCGGGCTTCGTTGGCAAGAACGTTGAAGTCATTGGCGAAAGCGGGGTTTTGACCGGACAGGACATCTATACAAAAGTGGGTCAAAATGTGTAATCACAAAAGTGGAAATGACTCACCAGATTGAGGAGCCTGCACGGGCTGACCACCAACATGTTCGACGGGGATAGGCTGGACGGGGATACCAGCGGCACGGAGTTCCTGAATGGCGCCAGCGAAGCCGTTAGGGTGGTTGCCAGTCAAACCGGGGATGCCGAAGCTGTCAAGACCGAAGAACTTGATAAGCTGGTTCTGGACATCAGGGGGAAGGTTGACCGGAGGCGGCGGTGGGGGAGTAGCGGCATCGACCGTGCGAGGCACGAAGGTCTGGCCATCAGGACCGCTCAAGACAGGGCGCTGGGCAGCAGCTGGAGGAACTCCAGGAGGAGCAGCACCAGCGAACTGGGTCTGGGTGTTGGTGAAGGTAGCCGGAGGGCGCTGGATGGGGCCAGTGGGCGCAGCGGGCGTCTGGACCGGCATGGCAGGCTGGGGAGGCGCAACGGCGGAGGGGCGTTCTTGAGGGACAGCATGAGGGGCCTCAACCTGCTTCATGAAGTCAGGCTGCTGCTTCGGTGGGTCCAATCGCATGACGACAGTACGTTGAGACACGGGATCATACTGGGCCGTGGCCACGATGGCCAAAGCGGCAAGAAGCGCACAACGCGCAAACATGGTTGATGTCGGAATAGCGCGAGCAAACGACTACTCGCTATAGGCACACGATAGTGAGACTGTTTCGATCGAAGTTAATCGACGCGCACGACGGGGATTTGGATTCACGCACCAGAGAGGGCAACCTATCGGAACGCAAAGCCGGCTGTCGACTATTTGAAGCGACCGATAATGATTCGTTGGTGGAGTCACCCTATCAGGAGAAACTCTCCAGAAACACGGCCGCCCCTGATGCCAATGTCAGGGCGTCTTGTCTACATTGCCGCTGGCATCTTTTCCCAGAAGGTGCGTGCGTCTTCAGGTCAAGGTCCTCGTGCGAGCACGCAGTAGCCACAGCAACAGGCGCCCACTAACCTAAATTCGGCTCCCTTAACCATGACGGGTGCTGTACACGTTCTGAGCCGAAATGGACCACCGACAGGGAACGAAACAGTCGTGACCGCACAACTGGTCACTTTTCACAGATTGATCCGTACTGGTTTTCATCAAAAATTCAAACAATGCAACAATTTATTTCATGTTCGCAGAAAAAAGCTGTCGAAACAAACACAACCTTGAACTGATCAAACCCCGCGGCTTACAAAACACAAAGTGGATTTATTATTATCATTTTATTAACGTAACGAAAAATTGATAACCAAACAACAAAAAGAATTACAACAACTAAATTCTGGGATAGATCAACAAGACATTGCTAGTCACTAAAATCAAACAAAATAAGAATAAGAAGATCCGGAGATACTGGTACATTCAAGGTGATATGATTTTGGAGACAAACAAGGTTGAGAATATCGTAAGTGAAATTAGGAATGTAAAACTGTAAGTGAGTGCCAGAGACATAACAATAGATTCAACAGAACAGATAATTAAACATAACAAAAAGTCTCCTGACAACAGCCTATTAGAAACTTCCATCGTCAACTTCGCGGCTATCATTGCCAGTGATCGCAACCACAGAAGCAACCTCATTTTCGACGGAGACATTGAAAGCGCGATCGCAGATGCTGATGTTGACGTTGTCCTGCACGGTCAGGAGAATCTGCGAATGAGCGGAAATACTTTTGATGACGGCTGAAAAAGCAAAATTAATACAATCTAATAACATTTATCAACCGTATCAACTCACCATAGACCAGCATCTTCTTTTCAACGTCCAAAAGCTCATCGATGGCGTCGAAGATGTAGAAAGGCATCGGCTTGAAAATGTACGTCGAAAGGATCAACACCCACGCGACGAGGACCTTTTCACCACCGGACAGCGCCATAATGTTCATCATCCCGTCAGGGCGGCTGTCGTGGAAGTTAGCGCGAATGCCAAGACCAACGAAGCTCATGACTCCGGGTTGGCTGTTCCGGGCGGCTTTCTTGACGAGGTAGAGCTCGGCCATTCCCTTGGGAAACAGTTTTTTGAAGGTCTGAGCGAAGACATTGGTCATGGAGTCCATGAACTCGACGAAGCATTGGTTCGAGGTGTTGAAGGCGATAGAATTCGAGGATCTCTGTAAAGTTGAGTTGTATTAGGTCAAGCGTAAAACACTGTAAAGCTAACCTTCACACTCAAACCGGAACGACGATCCAACTGGGTCTTCGTGGGACTGTTCAGCGAACGGCGAGGGCGGAGAGTGTACGGAGAAGCGGCTTTGACCAGGGTGCCAATTTGCTTTTTAGGGGTTTCGGCTCTGAAATTGACCCTGATTATAAAGTAGAAATACACATAATTGAAACACATACCCTTTCAAAGCCCGTTGACTATGTTTTGGCGTGATGGCCTTCATCTCGGGTTGGCGAACAGTGATGTACAACAGCTTCAGCAGATCGAGACGATCCTTATCCGCAGCATTGGCCAGTTCGTGGATCTTATCCTGTTGGACGAGGAAGGGGTAGTTGTTCGAGAATCCAGACGATTGGAGGTACTGATGGACTTCCTTCCGGGTCGAGAGAGCGTCGTTCATATAGCAATAGTCGGTATTAGCCGTGATGGTGCGCGACAAACGAACATCGGTCAACTGAAAACTTTGGATAGAAATGACAAAATATATATAATAGTGATAACGAACCTCGTCAGACATGGCTTCCTTGACGGCCAAGACCAATTCAACGGTAGCGTCAGTGGCAGGGACAGCACCATCGAAGATCAAGCTCTCACGTTCGGTGGAAGTCAAGTTGTCGTATTTGGTGCCAATGACGAAGAGAAGAGCATCAATAACGCTTGATTTGCCGCTCGAAATCGGGCCACCAAGAACATTAAAACTCGACAGGTCGCCGATGACAGCTTGAGGACCGAAGCGGCGGAACCCGCGAATGTTAATCTGGAAAAAATGAAAGTGTAAAGGCGTCAAAAACTGTAAAACCTACACTACGCAACATGATGGTCATAATGAGGAAATGCAAGTGTGAAGCAAGTGTGACAGAAGTTGCCTGAAAATGCAAGGATCATGAAATAGCACAATTAACGGGACCCGCGATATATCAAAATAAGCACGCACTCGAAAAAACGCAAAGCATTGTGCTTTTTGCCACCCGCATTGTCTCCGGTGTGTCAAATTGTCTGTCGAACAAACAATGGCATGAACCGGCGCGATTTTGATGCCAGAGGCAGCGGAAAGGATTACCACAATCAAGCTGCTACATTTTAGCTTCGAGAGAAACACAAAATCGCCAAGCTGGCGGCAATGCGACACTGCTTGATGGCAAATCAACTACCACAGCGCTTCAAGCTAAATTTGCATGCAACCGGAGGCACCGATCGCAAAAATGAAGTGCACGCGGCAAGCAATTTCCAAACGAGAAAGGCGCAACCCCAGGTGGACAAACTCGTCTTTGCGTTGACGATCGCAGTGAAAGCAAAACAGTTTCAATTCGGCCATACTTTTTACGGCGATTTAGAAAAGCGAAAACGCGGAAGAGAAATGCAGGTGCATGCTTTTCATTTGCATTCTCTGCTGTCTTGGACGCGATACGTGACAAAAGGCCGTTTTCCAGGGCTACAACGTTATGGGGGGCACTATTACAAGGTTTTCAATTTGAAAATTTAATTTGGATTTAGCAGAAAAAAGCGAAATGAAAGGCAATTTGTCGACAATGGCCTCACTCGATTTCAGATCAATTTAGCTAGGCCCGCCAAGAGGCGCTGTCGTGCTAGTAGTTACTTCGAGCTGGGTGTCTACACCGGTGTAAGCGCGCGTTTTTTGAATACAACCCAGTCGAAACATGCTGGTAAACAAATTTCATAACCCGCGCGCTTACCCGGGTGTAAACAACCGACCTCCAGTGCAACGTTTGGCGGAAGTCCCATGGCATGCACTTGGGTACACTGACTCGTTCTCGATCTAAATCAGAGAACGTCATTGTTGGTGTTTATTGAATTAATAAAATGAAAGCAGAGTAAAGAGCGCCGTAAACAAGAGGCTTTAAAGATGAACTATTTTGGTTTTACCTTTGGTGTTGAACAAAACGGCACACTACCAAACAAACGGAAAGTGAGGACGATTATTTGTTGTCAGCTAGTGAAGAAAAACGAAACAGAATGCATGTTGTGTCGATCTGTGATAGTTAGTAAAGCATAATTCGGGCGCGCGGAAATGGCAGTTAGCTGTTGCGTTGTGTTGGAAGTTGGCATAGGCATTGTGTTGTCAGTCGTGCATTGCGAAATGATCGTTTAGATAATGCGTAATGTGTAAGCTTACGCAATAACTCAACTTAGGAATAGTGATTGCAAAATGCCAGAAGTACTACCATATGTCGATAAGTTGCTGACGCACGTTGCCATGTAGCAAAATGCAAAAAATTGGGTTGATTTGCGTCGAGCCGATGAGGTCCAAGTCATTTAGACATTCTTTTCGGCATGTCATTCAGACTGGAAGTGCTTTTCAAATTTCGCTGACTTTGTGAGATAGCTTTATTGTTTGAATGTTGATTTGGTTATTTGGCAATGCTTTTACATAGCTTATCATGCAGTGCTTAATTGGCATCGCCCTTATCCGCTGATATCGTTGATCATTTGCCTGTATTGTCGGAACCCCCTAAACAGAATGCATTAATCTATGTTGCTAAGAGTCCAGATTCTTTTACAAAACAGTTTGGTAATGTCACTCATCAATAAATCATGACACCAACCAACAAAATTACTAATTCCGTTGTATCAAAAACCATGGAAATAAGTGTACTGTACTTGCAAATACCAACATAAAAACATATCTCCATGACACCTTTCCCAAGAATAGACCTTGCATTATTCAAACGTTAGCAATGTTTGACATTTGAAACATTTGTACCAGTCTTTGCAAACTCTTTGTTGCTTTCTAAAAGTTTTTGTGACAATTAGTTGTGCTTTCACTAGCTTTTGTGATTCATTTGAAACATTTTTTCCACGTGCTAATCGTTTTTTTCACATAAAACTGTAATCAATGTGACATGCTCAACGGTCAACGGTGCCAACGAGCATCGTTTGAGTCGTTAAGTTCAGTTCATGACGCAGTGGGAGCGTAGATTATCACAAACTGACGTGATATTTTAATAACCGAGGCGGCGGTACTCTCTGTGAGCCCCTTTTATAGTCGTACTTTAGTCTGCTTTGTCGTTAGTATCCAATAAACAGCTCGCCTGATTGCGGTTCAATTTTTTGGTCCTCCATTTGAGTATGATTGGGATGCCAGCTGCCGGTAGACTGTGTTGTCGTCGACAGAAGTTCATTGTTGGTACCGATAGGATTGACACTGCGTCCCTCAATTGTCATGATAGACTGTCCTGCAGCCTTGGCAGCGTTAATCCCCGATACGCCAGACAACGTTCATCACGTTCTCAGGTAAAGATGCATTTCCAAAATCACAGACAGTCCATAAATACGCTACACATGCTATGTATTTACCCGAGCTTGTGAGTCGGCAGCCCTGCGACAATTCAAAGCCATGGGGTACATTTTTTCCTTAGGCCAAAGGCCTTTCATGTTAGCTAGCAGCTGTCTCGTCACCACAACGAAGCACGTTGTTTCACGAGAAACGGCCTAATTCGTCCCATGCCTCACAAGCCCGTCATTTTCGTGCCTTATGTGGTTTAAAAGGGTGTCAGTCGAGATAAACACATAGTCGTCTGAATTAGGTGCGACGTTCAAGTGATCGACAAAGCAAACGTTACACCATCAAAGTATGTTACTCCGAGTCTCTTCCAGGTCCCGCTCTGATAAATTGATAACCGCCACGCTTCCGTTTTTGTATAGCTCGCACAAACACTATAGTCTAAATTTGATGTACGCTATTTCAGTTCATGTTTAGATTTAGCCCAAAATTCGAAGTCTCGACCCCAGTGAGTTGGATTAAAACCAGTAAAACTGTTATGTGCAAGATGTTCCTCTGTGTGTGTGCATGTATGAGCGCAACATCAAAGCAAAGTATGCACGTCACATTATGTAGACAACCCTGTGGGTGTTAGGAAAAGAAAGAAAGGTATAATGATGCTCCGCATCAAATCAGTCTTGTCGCCCCCGGTCGTCGCCACTGTGCGTGTTCCGACAATGCTTGCGTGTACTTATTATTTCCATTCCTTAACTTTTCCCAACTGTTACGACTTCCCGATCCAATTTTCTAAACTAGTCCCCATTAAGTTGCCGTTTCCAACTTTCTCATGTCACGTCCAATCCGTCACCATCGATTATCTGGGCTTTCTTCTGTACATCACTGTGCTCCACCCCTTTCCTTTTTTGTTTCTGCACTCAACTTTGGCTCTACCAGCCCAAGTGTTTTGTGTCTAACGGCGTTTCTATGGTCGCGTCCGACCTGAAGGAAAACATTTCAAGCGTTGTCAAAAACATCTTTCATACCCGCTAATGTATGCGCGTTGTCAGACGAAAGCTTTCCGAAAACAATCGGATCAAAGTTATCCATTCTCTCTTGGCCTTGGTCTTGGCCGCCTGCCGCTTTTTCACATAAAAACCTATTAGTAACAGCTGAACGGAAGCGATCCATCCCCTCATGATACTTTTCACAATTTTGACTTCACAATAAAACCCTTTTTTCCAGACTATGCCGAATGTTCTTCTGATCAGTGCAAATGTTGGATCCCTCTTCGACGAGGCAAGTTTATCTTTCAATTGATTGCATTATCAGACGAAGGAGTACGCCCATGATGATATTTTTAGAATCCCATAATTCGAACACAATGGAAAAGCCAAATTTCACAGGTTTCTTTTTACAATACCGCCATGTTTATGTTTTTGGTTTTAAAAGGCATAATATTTACAGGCGGTGATCTCGCAGAAAGCAAAGTTTGTGGCGATACATTTTCAAGAAACTGGTGGGAAGGAATTTAAAAAGTATAGCAAAGATGTGGCTGTGGTTATCACAGAACTTAAGCAATTATTGGATGATTTCACTTGTATGCGGGCCTTTTTGGATCTCAATTATGACAACATTGAGGAGTACACTGTGAGTTTATACTCAATAATTGTAATTTTGAGGTTGTTTATGTTGAAATTCAGGCCCTTGGTACGGTAATCTACATTCACCAAGACTGGATCTCAAAAGTTGAGCAATACCGATTCGATGTTAATTCATTCGAGCATATTACTGAAGGTACCCTCATTGAAGAAAATCTTTCCGAGTCTATACATGTTCGTAAAGAAAAGTTTGCAAAGGACTTTTGGCCAGCCATTCGTTGGGGCCGCAAAGGATTCCTTCACACTAGATGGCGCATTAATTCGAGGTACGTCAATGCAATTCTATGGCTTTTACTATGACGGAGATTGCTTTTTTGTTTGCCTATGTCGTATACGTCGTTTTTTTCATTTTTTACAATTCATGTTATAGAATAATCGATTTGATCAATATTCACTTATTCCACGACGAATCAAACTTGGAATTAACACAGGTTAGTCATATCGATGCGAGTTGTTTCGCTCTTATCTAATGAGCAGCACCAATTCATCCATTTTCTTGCTGCATACCAATTTTTATTGTCTTTCAGAATCCCCTATTGTACAGCCAAAACAGGAAGCGCGCGTTGGATTACACAGTTGCACAGTACAACGCATGGCAAAGCAGTCATTCTGAGGGCGAAAGCAGTTGCTTGTTCATTTATGGCGATTTCAACTTTCGCCTGCGAACTGACTCGTTTCTTGAGGTGTGTTATTCTTAGCGGTGCTACCATTTGACGATACCATGCGTCACTGACCCATGCGTGTCTGACTCGATCTTTTTTTTTTCATGCTTGCGTCAATGCCCATATTTCAGAAAATCACAAAAGACCAAGAAGTACACGAAATTGAGGATCATAAGCCATCGACAGACACTGTCTTGACAAAAATAAACAACTCGATGCACCATTCCCCCTTGAAGAGGAACTTGTCTGCAATCGAGTTCCGACATAAAGAGTTGAAGAGTAAGACTGACGTCATTGACCAAAAGTGAGGCAATCCCACCAAATTGAGGCCTAATTACTGATGACACCTAATTTTAGTATCGTGCTTCGAATTGAAAAGAAGTTATTCGACTATTGCAAACCGAATGTGTTCGTCAGCCAATGGCAACAGTACCGGGAATGTGACACGGAACCGCACTATTTTGACTTTAAAGAGCTTTCTATCAAGTTTCCACCTACGTAAGTGCAACTTTGTTTATTTACTTACTGATGTCAGTTGGATCCTTCAGGTACCCATGGAGTGAAGACCCAACTCACGCAAACTCCTACATGAAGACACGCGCGCCTGCTTGGTGTGATCGAGTTCTCATGAATGAGGAGGCTCATGATCTCGTAATCGGCAGCAATGACCCCATCTATGACGTCATTGGCATGCAAGCTTGTATGGGTGACCATAAGGTACGGATTACATGTGTGATTAAACTGACACCGCATGGACTCAGACAAAGAAATCTGCTTGACTCGTGCTAATCGTTGATTTATTTTCAGCCGGTGATGCTGTCATTTACACTCACCTAACACACGTCGAATTATGTTTCCCGCTTCTCAGGAGAGGATTATAGCTCCTACTCCACAATAAAGTCTAATGGCACTTGATAACGGTTAATCGCGCGCGATTATGGCAGATCATAACCCAGCTCACGTGCGTCGGTCTCCAGTATCTGATTAGAGAGTCAGGCACGCGACGGATGTGTTAAAACAACAATTATTATACTATTAATTAAAAAATTAAACAAGATACACTTTGAAAATGCTTTCGCCTGATGAGTAACTATAAATGAGTTCAAATTCCTTGACATAATTTCGAAAAACGGTAGTAAAGAGAACGGCAAACATCCACAGGATGACCATTTTTTATGCAAATATAGGAGACCTACACATGATAGATGACAAACCCATCCTCGGATACGAGCTGACATTTGCCCGAGTAAAAAAGCAATCGAACCGAGTTCTCGCCGAAATTGCATTCATGAGATGACTGACAATATGGGTTATTATAGTGTGCAATGTGATGCGCGCAGCTCGTGCCGATCGCGGGCTTCTGAAATGCCTTCATATGGTGTCATCGTTGCGCGGTTTTATGCCTTTTTTATAGTCTGTAATTATATTGTCACTGACTTTTTCATGCTTATATGGCATTGAAATTTTGATGAAACCACTTCACATGGGTCAGATTTGTTGTTTTTAGAGTAGGATGAACAACAGTTGCTTTTATTCTGCAAACGTGGCCCCGTATCAAACGAACTATGATCCTTGTGCTCAAGACAGTTATTCTCCCTCTGCTGGATATTACTCAGGTAGCTATGTTAACCCTGAAACTGTCACTTGCCCAGTTTCTGTAGAGTCAACAGAAGTGTCGCTTTCAAGAGCAAAGGCCAAAGGTAAACCACGGTTTCGCATTCGTAGTCGTAAATTTTTTGCTGATTCTATTAGATTACGATTACGACGTCTTTACTTCATTTAATATTCACAGTGCCGTTCCCAGAAATTGTATTAGTTTAATGCCACTTCAGGGCAAGTACACCTGTGGCAGTTTCTACTCGAATTACTTCTTGCCGGAGGCCTAAACGACCACATTATCCAATGGACGGGCAACGCAGCTTACGAGTTTAAAATACTCGACCCCGAAATGATCGCAATCAAATGGGGTATTCGTAAGAATAAACCAAAAGTAAGAAGTTTGTGTACGACTCAAGATAAGAGTGTATGTACTTTTAGATGACTTACGAAAAGCTTTCACGAGGACTCCGGTACTACTATGAGCGAAAGTTGTTGCAGAAAACGCAGCGCAAGAAGTACGTGTACCGCTTTACCCAGAAAATTGAACCTTTTATCCATGCCCAGCTCTATACATATTGAAAGACGAAAAAACTTTGTTATGGCTGGGTCTCGTGTTTCCTTCACTGGTGAAAGTTGGGGATTGAGAATTCAATAAATTGCGACACAACACGCAAATTTTATTAGTGAAATGTCATGCCGTTGCTTTCGGCAATCATGAGTAAACATGGAAAGGAAGTAATAAACAGTTGGTAGACCAATCATATGTCAAGTGTTGGAACTACTCTTGAAATGATTTTGAGTTATTGTTTTCACGGTGGGTGTCGGAAGTGTTTACTTCCAACCGTCGCGCGGAGAAGCAGAAAAAAACTGAAAGCGTGAGGCTAGGCAGTGTTATCCTCACGCATATCCCGTGCTATGTTCAGTCGACGTTTTTGTTCTCCGGGCGATCCGATTTCTAGCTACCACCCGCGCAAGCTCAACCTCACCTGCTATCTACACAAAAACAGGTGCCAAGAAATGTAACGTGACTGCATTGAGCAGGTAGTTGCTACCAGAGCTTGCAAACCGATCATTGAAATGGACATTCACGTATATCTGCATTTCCTCACAAACCTGCAGCCTAGCAGCGGATATTCGAGTAACTAACTTAACGCCTGCTCTCGGCGTTCTTAAGGCACTTGTCCTCCTGCGCTTTCGCCACGCGTCCAAAGTCTCGATTTTTGTTGGTGCATCTTTGTTTAAGTTTGGTCTGGACATGGCATCCGACGCCTGGCTATAGCATTTTTGGCATTCATCCGCGAATGTCTGTCTCAAGACACCACCGCATGGCGCGCAAATTCCTCGTCTAACTTTTCAGCCGCCATGCCCTTTGGGGGGATACGAGATGAATCTACGGCACGAGCGAGATAATGCGGCATTCAGTCGAGCATGTAATTTTTTCATTTTTGTGTGTTGCAAACGGCTGCTTTCATTTTTCGGAAAAGCTACCATTGTCTAACTGTGTTTGAATGTAATTATTGCCAACGACTGGTGGTTAAGTTAATTAGATTAGCTTTAAGCAGTTTTCACCACCCAATGCCAGCTGCATACTTAGGTCAGTAGGTTGGGTTTGTCAAAAATGCGCTTGGTTTACAGCTTTACATAGTTGGCTGACTTTTGGCTGTACTTCTGTTCCGCGTTAATCATAATTTTTGACCAACCATTTTCCCGTCGGCATCGCTCGAGTTCCCCCTAGGCCATCCGACACAATGGCACTTTTGACTGACTCTGTCGGGAATAATGTGACCTTAGGCCTCACAGTCAAACGATTGTTTGCTTTTTTACGTGCCGTTTCCGTTTAAGACCATGTGCCATCATGGATATATTTGTCTTTTTGTGATATGTTTGTCTTTGCGTGACGGCTTTCACAAAGACGTGACGACCTGTTCTTTATGGCTTCGCCGCAACCCAAACTAACACCCTCTGATCAATGCAATCTGGACAGATCACAGCTGCAACAGCTGCTGGACATTTGCGGCACGAGCCAGTCAAGACCTTTGGTTATGCGGTCTCCGGATAAAAAAACGTTTTTTTGCCACAAGATACACCAAGTGTCCCCTTGTTTCCCGACCGCTGCCTCGACCCGGACTCGGGTCGATGGCAAGTCACGTTAATCTTTAACGGGGTAGTAGCCAGGCCTCAGGTTTGTGGGAATCACCTTTTCGTCCGGACAACGGTGTCACTGAATTGGAGGGCGGTAACTCAACTCATCTTTTTTTCATCTATTATTTTTCTCATTGAAGGAAGCGTCAGTCAAACCTCCTGTTTTTAACAGAGATTTTCGCGATGTGCCATAATGTGCTCCCTGTTTACTGCGGGTCTCATCATTGCCGTCAATTCAACCCCTTCAGGATTTTAGTTCCCACCCCCTTTTCTTGACGAGATTATCCTGAGTGCCGTAAGAGATGCAGTTACTTCAAAAAGGCGTCGAACTACGTGGTTCGCAAGCTCTCAACGTGGCGTCCTATCAGCGAGTTATATGGCATCGCCGGTTCATGGCGCTTGCCACCACGCTTACCATCGCGGCGGTGGCAATATATGTTATTGCTTTGTTATTACCGAATTGGGCCGTCATTGACTTTGTTAATACCAGCTTGGAACACGTGAATGTGCAACTAGGCGTATGGGGCGAATGGCGAACCGTGAATACTACTGGTGTTTGTACGTTTTTTTGGCATTAGATAAATTTCTCTGCAAAGCATTCAGTCGGCAAATTAACTTCCTTTATAGCGGAATGGATACCTCATTTGCCAAAGCCTTCAGAAAAATTACTGCGTTTGGCAGATGCTGACTTGAAACGTGAGAGCTCGCTAATTCCTACTTGACAGCTTTGAAGCCCTGTCGCTCTTTCAGACTTTTATTACGCACAAATTGCTTTGGCCACGATCGCTCTTGCGTTGATGGCTGCCAACAACTTTGCCGCCATCCTCACGTTTACGTATCACCGATTTGTCTACAAGCGAGTAGTTGCTTTCATCCATTTCCTCATCGGTGAGTGATCGTATTTTCGACATTCCCTTGTCAATTAAATTGTTACAGCGGGCTGTGTCGCAGGCACCATCGAAGTCCTGACAAATAGCGTGACTGAGTGGAACACAGAAGTGGCTCAGAAATCCCTCCAATCACAGTCCTGGGATTACTCGGCAGCTCAAACAACAGGTTTGGCAGTGTTTCTCGCCTGGCTTGTCGTATTTATCTACATTTTTGCCGCAATCATTTTCATCGTTGCCTCAAGCAAACAAAAAGGCAGTCGAGCGGCCACCGCTGAATTTGAGATCGAAGACCGACCGATTTACATTGGCCGTTAATGTTATCGCCTTCAGATACACGGTTTTCTGGTGCCTTAAAACCTCACATCTCTAATCTAAGTCACATTTCGGCATTTTGGGCTGTCAATTCTTTACATTTTTTCATTATACATCTTCAGTTATGATCCCTGGTAAGCCTATCACATACAGACATAATTTGTCCAATACTGTTTTAGAGTTGTTTTCGGTTGTTTTGCGTTACGTTAACTCATTTATAAATCAAAAATTAACTAAATAACAATTCAAAACATAACAAAAATTGATGCAAAAGCGTAACAATACAAAAGTTATTTGCAAAAGTTTGTAATAGTGATTGGATCACCCGTTATTACCTATGGATAACCGTAATCCTGACCGGTGGTGTTCAAAATGTCTAAAATCTCAAATAGTCTGCCTCTTCACGTTCAGCACGCAACCTATCAAACACTTTTTTCGCGTTGGGTGGACAACCTTGGCCAAAGATAAAGCAATGGAGCGTCCGGAACTTGAAGGGGTCATCCTCCTTGGCGAACAGGTACGGTAACGCCACCAAGTTGTCCTGTTTCGGATGGGTGTACGCACTGAGCACGTGTTGGTTCGGCAATTCATGAATTGGAATAAGATTGAGCTCGTCGAAATGTGAGTAGAAAGACGAAATTTGTGTCAGTTCGATGTCGAGCAAGTTGGCTGAAAATGAATGGTCGTAAATCAGAAAAGCTGTCCTGACTTGTCAGAGGGTGTCGGCGATGTCCTTGAATCGTCGACATGTGAAATGATGCGCGAAATTGAAAACGGACTGGACTGTAGCTCGCCCCATCTTACAAAATACATTTTTCAAATCGGCACTTACCCATTAGAAATCCGAGAGCCATGTCGTCAGGCAGACCTAACCGAGCGGCAAGATTGCGAAAACCATTGTTCATGATCTTCGGCGCCGCTTTTCGAACCGCGAATTGCGACAAACAAACGCCGGCGCCACCGGTGCCGAACCAGAATGGAGGCTGAAAGGTGAAATGGTTTTTTGTGTGTCAGAATGCAACATTTTAATTCAAAAAATTCTTACCATGGGTCGATCTGGTATGCTAACAGGCTCCGCGGTCGAGGCCTTTCCGAGATAGTAAGCCTTTGTTTCGTCCATCGACAGAAGCAGCTCCTTCAGAAGCGGAACATTAACGTAATTGTCATCGTCGAAATGGCATGACCATCTGAAAACATATGCATCATTTGCTTTGTTCGTTCGTTTACCTTTATTGCCGTAAAAGGCATGTGCTAAATGGCGCGCCTTGCTGTTCCGACTTTTTACCGTTACAGCACCATATTTACATATGGTTGGTGTCAAGTGTGCCCAAATAATCCGTCACACAAATTGTCCACTCAACGCAAGCCGCCAATTTGCGAAGACGGTCCTGTTTTTTTGGCGGCACCCTGCCGAGGGCACCAAATATGGTCGCGCACTCGGTCGGGGGTCTAAGAAAAAAGAGCAAACGGTCTACAGACGACCGATTAGCGAACAGTTATCACCATGGGAAAGACGGTTGACACCGTCCATCAAAGCAAGCAGGGGGGTTAATCGAGTGGGTGAGAAAGGCAAACTTACTTGGCATCGTTTTCGACGAAAACACGGAGTTCACGATTCATCTTGCATGCCAGTGCGGTTCTGTAAAAGGATTCAGTTCAATCTTCAAAGGTACCGTAATCGATTGTTTGCAAATACTTACGCTGAATGTCCAACTGGACAATGGGAATTGATGAGATTACCGCCGAGAGTAGCATTAAGCCCTGTGTCCGTCACGTCGCTGACAAAGTATACCTGCAAAGAAAACAATAGCCGTGACGAATAAATGTGATTGAGCAATCCGGTCAATCGGGGCAATCCCCTGCGAGAAGTGTGCAGATGGCCCGACACGCCGCAAGGGGCTACCGAAATACCTCGAGAGGAAGTAGCAGATGGTTGTGAAGGGCCAGGGGAAATATGCGGATATGCTTTTTGCAATTCGATTTTCGGTGGTTAGTGAAAAATAGACTTACATTTTTTGGATCCAATTGGAACCAACTTCTGACGATCTGGCGAACCCGTGTTTTATGGTTCCCACGGGTTGTTTTGACTGTGATGACAAGATCCGGAGATTGCTGGCGGATAGCCTCGTCCCGAGATCCTTGGAAGAACGAGCCTGGCTAAAAGGATGTTTTGTGATTAAATCAAATTATGAATGGAAATGAATAGAAAACTTACGACGTAAGGATTGAAAATCAAAAACAGCAGAAACGATAAGGTTAAAATGAGGAGCACGACGTATTTGAACATGGCACCTAAATGTAAAATGTCAGCTAATATTGGCTTCAAAGGGCAAATTTTACAATCACGACGGAGCTGTCGGCGCTGCCGATGGCACCCGATCGGAGGGCAGGGGTCAGCAGAGGAACAGAGGTGGGAAACCAAAAAGAATGCGCACTCACCTCCCATATTGGGGAGGCGGGACTGGAGCAAAGGGGGTCCGTGCAATCCTGAAGAGGACGAGAATGGCGTCGCGGCTGACGTAACATCTTTCATCGCTTTAAGCCGATATTGCAAAAACAAGTATGAATTATGATTCACAAATCCGGGGAATCGGTTGCATTGAACGCGGTCCGAAGCTTAGGGCCCTGGGGAAATGATGTTTTCTTCCGGTTGTGAGTAATGTAATGGGAAAAAAGTCCCAACCGGAAGGAGGCAGATAGATCGACGTCCGTCAGAACTCGTGGACATGACAACGCGCACCTAACGAGGGGGCAGCGAGGACAAATCTGGGAACATTAAAAAAGGAAGAAAGCAAAAAGTAAAACAAGTGAGTTTGAAACGCGTGCAGGAATCAAAACAGTGCAGCCGGGGGCGTGAAAGGCGAAAAGAGCAGCTGAAAAATATGTCTACATCCTTAATCGGCGAAGAATACACTGACCCTGCCTAATCCGGGTGTCGATGGTGCATAACTGAAAAGTCCGACATGGTAGGCTTGCTGCCGATTCGGAAGCTGTGTCGGCCCTCCGAGCGACACAGCCATCAATGTTGTTGCGCCCTGGGCCGCGGCTCTTGACGATGCGCGACAACTGATAATGCTCTCCGGCCATGACTCATCTTGAGTGAGGGGCAATTAACACCTCCCTTCAAATATGCAAGGCTAATAACGACACAGTAGTATGACATGGTGACCGACAACTTTTATATACATACATGCACAGCAGTAGAACAGTAGCCACAATCAATCAACAATAGAATAAGGCACAAAACAATAGTAATATAAACACTATGACCGATTTTTATTGAATTCCTGGTTGAATTTTTGCTCAGATGACTCGGATAGGGTTCCGTTTTTGTTTTTCAAATCCTGAGCACTGAGAAGGGAAGAGATAATTTTGAAGAAGGCATTTTCGCCCTCATCGAGAGCGGTACATTGGCTGTTGGAGTTGCGGAATAGACCCACGCAGCAACCTTTCCAAAGGATGTGGAATTCGCCGTTGTTGAAAAGGAAGTTTGTGCCCGTCGGACAAGCATCAAAGTTACATGGTCGTTTATCTTCCGTACGACAATTATCGCTCGACGAGCATTGTCTTCGACGTGTACGTTTTCCACATCCGCCGCATTGTTGTGTACACGTATCTTGCCACACTGACCAAGGACCACAAGCACAATCTGAAATTAAAGTGTTTTAAGGGTGTTAATGAGGTCGTAAAAGGTTACCATCAGCTCCTTTAACAGGGACGATAGGGGGAATCGGCATGATGGGTGCTATCGGCGCTGGTCGCGGGGTCGTTGTTGGTGGTTCTGTTGTGGTTGTTGTTGTTGGGGGCTTTGTGGTTGTCGTTGTTGTCGTCGTTGTGGTTTCTGTAGTCGTGGTTACGGTAGTCGTTGTTGTAGGCTCTTCTGTGGTAGTCGAAACAGTCGTCGGCTCGGTGGTCGTAGCCGCTGTCGTCAACTTCTTCCTCGTCGTCCTGATTCTCGACGAGAAAGTGAAAACTTCCACCGCCGGATATTCTGTAGTTGTCCTTTCACTCGTTGTTGTCGCCTCTGTTGTAGTTGTCGTTGGTCTTTCTGTAGTGGTTGTAAACACTATCGGCGGTCTCACAGTAGTCGCCTCCACAATTGGTCGCTGCGTAACAAAGCCCTTGTCTGACCACACTTTGGCCCTAAACCCTCTGCTCTCCTCGCCAAAGCCATTATGAATAATCAGCATATTGTTGCCCGTGGAAACGAACGTTTGCGTGGGCATCGTCGAGCAACAATAGCGATACCCCGTGGAGCGAAAGTCAGGGCCGAGATGGACTTCAACATAGGATTTGTCACAAGTGTCTTCACATTGATAATGGAAAGCATCCGCAAATTGCAAGTAAATGCGTCCATTTGAAGGTGCTTCAATTAACCAAACGCAGTACGTGTTTGCGGGGAAATATTCCGGAAACCGCGGACTTGACACGTAAATGGGTTCCGTAGAAGCCATAATTTTTGCTCCACAGTTGCTAAATTGCACGTCTTGACAGAGTCGACCAGAGAAGCCCCGAGGGCATAAACACCTCGAACAATCGTTGGGATTAGGATACCCTCCATGGGCACACGGGATTCGCGGACAGTGGTCCACGCAGTTGTAAGCTATATTAATCTAAAAAGGGTACAGATATAGATAATCCGTAAAATAACACAAGTAATAAGTGCATAATGTAAATACAACATGACGTTAAAAAGGGCTTACAGATTCAAAATCCAAGAAAGAGGGACCAGCCCGTTGTCCAATGGTGTATTGTAGATTACGATTAAGGGTCGAAATGGTCGGTCTATACGGGTCAGACGCAAATCCAAAAGCACCATAATGCATGACAGACCCAGCATCATACGGTAGCTGGAAAGTGTCGGCTTGTGTGCCAGTGACGGGATGAAAGTTATTCCACCTGCTGATGGGGATGTTGCCGTAATGGACAGCAATGTGGTCTTGTTGATCTGGCCGAGCTTGTTCATGAAAGAGGCCAAGTGCATGACCAACTTCATGAGTAATGATTCCGACAATATCACACCCGGGCGTTGAGATCGAAATCCCCTAAACAAGCGTATCGCGTCATTTACGCCAAAAAAAGTAATAAATTCAAAACCTGTGTACCACCAGCACGACCCACGAAACTTGAACATCCGCCACCGTCGTAAAATTCAAGCCGGTCCACATCGGGGCCGTTTTCTCGGAAGCGAATACATGTATTTTGTTCCCAAATGCGTAATGCGTCTCTTATTTTAAATTGAGTGAATTCGGGAATGGTCTCGGCGAACTCATAACTGATTGGACGGCCGCGCTTCCATCGTTTGTAGAGGGGTTCCTGAAGCGAAAATGCAACTTTCGAATGTTGTTCTTGATTTGAATGGAAAACCCACTTTTCCGACTTTACGCTTCCTTCGCCTTCTATCCCCATCCCCATCTTCTTCGAGCAACTCATCAGCCAACGTATCCGCTTGCTGTTCAGAAAGCTCAACATCACCTTGAAAGTACTGCTCGGGGTCGTTAACAGACAATTCGTCATGGTGGGGCTTCGCGTCTGGATTACGTAATAGCCCAGGGTCGTCATCTGCGACATTGCCCACATCGGCTTGGACCACTTGGCTGTAAATCAAATCCGGTCAGTGTTCAGCCCTAAGGCGATGAACGCTTTCATGGTGAAGATGAACTCACCGCTCTGCCTTGCGATTGATCAGCTCTTTGACGCGTAAAAGAGCAGCATGGGAAGCCTTTTTGGTGCGTTCGGCAGTGGAAAAGTTATTAAAAACAACGAAAATAACGATCAACCCGATCACTATGCCACGGTTTTGGCGAAACATGGGTGCCACATTCGAGGACACGTTGGATCAACAAGACGGTGTAGAACAACGAGACCAACAGCACATGGATTAGACGCCTGCTTTGGACGATCGATCTGGAGGATCACAAGCCGACAGCCCGACTTTTCTTGCTTCCCACGCAAGGGCGCCAACGAACTAGATTCTGCGCAAAAATACCCGATTTCCGCGTCCATCTTCGACCGCCCTCATCCCCCTTTTGCCTTCAAGGGAAATTCATCAATGTCCCCTTCTCCAATGTGACTCATCTTCTTGCTTTTCCAATTTTACTGTGACTCTATGCTAAACGCTACACATCGCCAAGGAATCTGAACGGGTCATGAAAATAGACAATGTATAGGGCCTAGAATATGTTAATCACTAGCATTCGATCCAAATCAGGAGACTGTAAAATAAAAAAAAACTTAGTTTGAGACTGTCAAAAAAGAAAGCAGTACCAAAGTACAACAAAAGGAGCATTAAATTTCCTCCACTACATATACCGTTTGGAGCTACTTGCGAGAAGAGATATGTAGACGGTGTAATCCCTCGCAAGTATCTCCTACAAGCATCAAATGAATGACGCTGTACACGTAAGTGACAAAAAATATGAAAGGTGAGTTCAAATCAAAGATAATAGCGGTAAGGAAACAATAAGTTAACTTCGAGAGACGAGTGAGACAGGAGTTATGAACGCACCGGTTCAACGGTAGTAAGAAGGGTGAATAAACTGTAGCAAATGACAAACAATACCAAAGGAAGGAAAGTGTGTGTGTAAAGTCGGCATCGACGACGAGAAGGCGTCCTCGAATTCAAGTATTAATAACAGTCATTCACGGATCAGAAACAATATTAGAACAAATGTGGTGCTCGTCCTTCGAAGATGTAGAGGTTATTAGTTGCGGCTAAAGCGATGATGTTAGAATTGGGATGCCAGGACACGTGGAGAATCTTCTTAAGGTAATCTAGACTATCAGCGTCTTCACGGCGCTTTCGTTGACCAGTGTTAATCGTGCGTTCGCGCAGAACCGAGTTGGGATCACAGGCATCAACGCTGGCCTCATAGGTGTTGCCTTCTGAAGCAGTGTCGCCGCGACGGAAGGTGCGGAAGAGATTGCTGTAGGAGCCGGTGACGATGTGCCTGAAGGGAGATATTATTTAGTAAATGTAACTTAAAACGGTAAAATAGAACATACTTGTCATCGCCAGACCATCCGCACTCAAACTTATCAAAGATCGAATCGTTCTCATACAACACACAGAGCTTTGAGCGAAGGTACTCATGGACGTTGTACGTTTCAATCGGGTGATCGTCCTTACGCAGATCCCAGACGTTGACGGTCAGGTAATCACGGGTGAGTATAAAGTTGCCACTGTGAGAGAACTTGACATCCGAGACCGACGAAATAATTTCCGAGAAGAACGAGCGGTTGTTGGAATCTTCCTTTTCTTCGTAGACTGCAAAATTGACATTAGTTAGGGGTCAAAATAATCATCCAAACTTACAGATGACGGGGTTCTGGTCACACAAAGCAGACGCACGCATGTCACAGAGACGGATTATACCCTTAGATGAACTGTAAGCCAATAAATTGCAGTTCTTGGGGTGGAACTCGGCGGCCGTGATTACTTCAGTGAGTTCCTCCATGTTTACCGGCTTTATATCGACAATGTCTGAAAACGCAGACATGTAATCCGAAAGGTAAACAAAAAATATATAAAAACTAACTGTAACTTTGCGACGTCACTTCATGATGCCACAGGTTGATGCGCAGGTCATCGGAGGAGATGAAGGTTTCCTGATCAGAGTTAACGCTAATGGAATTAATGTGATAGGTATGGGCATTGGCGTATACACGACGAGGAGAAGCTTCGACTATGAGCTCCATGCGCTCGAGCTTCGGGAGCATCAGATGTTTGCCGGGAAGACGCTTCGTTCCATCTTCGTTGCGGGTGTTGTAGCCGCCTTCGGCCATACGGCGCTCGCGTTCCGAGATCTTCCACAACTTGACAGTTTTATCTGAAAATTTATATATAAAAACGCGTCTTTTTGGAGCCATATATCAACAACTCACCATTGGTGGATATGATAAAGTTAGAAGCATTCTTCTTTTTTAAAAAGCGAATTTGATTAATTTTTTCCTCGATCTCGAGAGATTTAAGGTAATCAAATTCGGGCTCATGAGACTGGAATGTGGAGTAGACATTGTATTCGCTGGAGCGTTGGCCGTTGGTGTACTTTCCCTGGAAAAAAATAAGATGAGTCATAGCGAAAATTGGTGTTACGTGTCTTTTCGGGTGCACTTTTATATATAAAAATGTATACAACTTACACTTTGATCTCTTTGGAAAATTACGACACGGCCGCCCTTGTCACCTGTCGCCAGAAACTCGCCATCGGGAGAAAACTCAACGCAGGATATCAAGTCAGCATCGGTGGGAGCATCCTCGTTGTCGAGATTTCCCTTTATCTGCGAGAACCGCCACTGAATGTTGTCGTCGCCGTCGACCTCGTCGACGTCCATGGGCACGGCGCCGCTGGTACCCTCTTCCGAATCAACTTCCATTTTCGTATCGAACGGCAGGATTACAAGCTGTTATGAAACACCGAAGAACGAGCCGAGGGGACCAGTGCCACTGCTAACCCGACGCAATTAGTTTGAGAAGACTGAAAATGGAGGGGACAGTCAATAACCGACCAGGATAAAAACAACATATAAAAAGAGGTTGACACGATAGCCTCAAACTCTACGTTATTCATAGGCACGCAATCACATTTTCCGGCGGACACGGAGACAATGAACCCGGACAGCTACCGCGCCCTTCGTGCCGAGCACACGACAAATTTAGTGGGCAAAAAACGTTTGTAAAGCCGCGAAAAGAACGTTGAGACGTGTGGGGAGGAATGTACTACAAGAAAAGTCATATGCAAGCGAAAAGCGTGAGACAAAGTGGTTCAAATTAAACTTTTACTAACGCAAGCGAAACGGGCTGCAGAAAAAACAAAACCAACATCAGCGGGGAGGATTCGTGGTGGGACACGGCTTTGGAATGTGTGTGCGCATGAGGGGGGTAACATTGCGACACGGGAAGGAAAAAAGTCTGCGGCGGTGTGTGCGGACTTTTTTGCCCTCGCTTCCGTCCGCGTCTGATTTAAATTGATCCCGAAGCTACATCCGCTAGTTAGTAGTTACTGTTGACAGAAAACAATAGTTTATATTCGTGCTGCGTGTACATGGGTTGGGTGTTCTTTGAGAGATCAATAGGGACGAAGCAAGGCACGCGCACGCGCAAGGAAGGTGTCATGAAATAGGACCAAATGAAGCAAAGCAGGCCTCCGGCGGCGTGTCGGTCTCGTCTCACCATCCATCCATCCCGGGTTGGAGGAACAATCACATTGTTTATTACCAGTGATAAATTTTCAATTCGGTAAGTGACAGCAAGCAGTTAGAAACCCTAGAGGTGCAAACCCCCTAGTTAAAGTGCACAGAACTAAATGTACATTAAAGTCAACGGAGTCTTCGTAGTTGCGTAGGAAGGCCTTCCCTCAAATGCCTAATTAATACTGCCATTCGTAGTGAGTACTACTTCTATCTACCCCCTGTTAGAACTTGGAAGTCACCAAGCCACCCGGCTGACGCGTTTGTGAACATGATCCTCTTGATTCGCGCAAACGCGTCGAACGCATTTAAATGAGAAAAAGTGAAATAGGACGTGGATGAAAATCCGAGAAATTTATGGCAGTCTTTTCGGTTAACTTCAAAGGATAGAAATTACGTTTGAGCACACTTGACGATGCTCATACACGCCAATGTAAGGCGTCAATCAACCATAAGCACACGTGGAGACGTCGGCACATGTAGATTAAAGATTGAGATCCCAAAGTCATGACTACACCCTGAGGCAGTGCCGACGGCAGTATGGCTTGAGTGTGCCGCCCTCCATAAGCAACATTGGTATCCGCGCGCGCCCTTTCTGACGCAAAGCAAGAAACGACTCCGCAATTGCCTTTGGATAAGATAATCCGCGACACTCCATGTCTATTGCAGTATAGGTGTTGCGTCTCACGAAAGCAAATCCAACAAAAAAACTCCTTATGTTGGTGGTAGTAGCTTTCGTCCGACGAGGGCATTAAAAATACTTTTTTCATTCAGTGTCACATCGAAAAGCCGGGGAGATAGAGACTCAGAGCGCGAGAGTAAAATAGGGGGCCCGAACAAGCACACGCAGAAGAGTAGTAGTAGTAGTTGTTAACCGTGGAACGAAAACTGACAAATAGAAGAAGCTCCTAAGGCGAAGAAGACGTTTTGCCCCGGTGTCCCCGTTGGCTGACGCGCGGAGAAATAGAGGGGAAAAACTTTGTTCTTATTTCACTTTTTTTTTCAAGCTCAACAAAATACGGAAGCACGGCACTCCGAGGAGAAGGCACATAGCTAGCTAGCATAGCAGTTCAAAGGCACACAACGACATACTTGTGCATAAGCATGGGCTGTCGTCGAGCAAGCTAAGAAGTCATTCAAAGTGTCTTGTGCGCAAGCATCAAAATTAAAAAGAGACGGGAGAAGGGTATATCTGAAATGCCGCGACGTGTCCTCGCATTTAATCCAATGCTACTTATCATTTGAAATGAGTTCCATTGGTTGATCCCCGGAAACGTGAGGCTGTCGATTTGGTAAAAATAAAAAAGAACAAACAAATAGAGTAGAAAAAAACCAAAGGTTATTCATAGCCGTCGGGGTGATAGATAGATAGAATTGAAACATGTGCGTGGGATGAGCAGTCTCATTGATTGCGGGAGTGAACGGGCAAGCCAAGGGTCTCTTCAAAATCGTTAAACAGTTGGAAGGGGATTCACAGGTGATCATGAAATAAGGGGAGGAGCCGGGAACGCAACTCGCGTGATGAATGTTCTTGCAAATGAAGGCAAATCATGAAACAAAACAAACAAAACGTGCGTTGATTTAGTTCAAAGAAGGTTTGTTGTTTTGTTCATCGCACAGAAGCGCTTCAGCACAAAGGGGCATATTAACTAAAACAAAGGAAATTGAAGAGGAATCTATCACCGGCACTTGGGACCAAGGAGTGTCTAAACGTTGCGGTGTTCACGGTGCTAGATGAAACCGAACAAAAAGTGTTGGCGGGAGACGAGAAGATGGAAGGGTGTTATTGAGGCGGTCCGGTAGAAGCGTCGTCGTTCCATGAGTCCGTAGGGCACATGACAGTGACGCGGGTCAAGCGAGACCTCGGGAAAATGCATCTTGTCAGTATGTCTGAGCATGAATGGAGAAGTTAGTTGCCAGCGGCGACTATCCTATCCCATGAAATTGGAATGTACTGACACGGGGGCCTTCACTCGGTTTTCGCGCGACTCGTTCCAGGAGTACACTTTTGTTAACATGTAATGTAAGCTATTTGTGGATGAATTAGTAGATGGAGCCCAGTTAGCTAGTAGCTACGACGACGACACATGACGACGAACCCAGGCACCTGAGTGTTTCTGAATGGCACGCGCAGAAAGCAAGCAGTGCGAGTCGTGTGCGCAAGAACTGGGGAGGGTCTTCGATCTATAATGACGCGCTGCTGGGAGGCTTTTCCTCCACTACGGTCTCACAACCTTGGTACATAGTAGCAGACAGACCGTCATGGACGGATAAACCGATCGATCGCGGAGGGGCGACGTCCTTTCGTGGGCGAACCGAAAAAAGTGTCATCAAAAACTAAAAAAGAAAACATTTTTCCACTTGAACGGCCTAATAAACGAAAGAAAATAAGTACAGCTGTGTGCCGGGCAGCGTAGCCGCAGGCCGTGAGTGAACCTGTGATGGGAGCGGAAGTGGGAGCCAGGTCCGACGCACAACATTGGGAGACTGAATACAACTTTAAAGAAGAAATACCTGATTCAAGCCCATGGCACGATGTAACGCTTCCCACCGCTGAAGCGGGAATAATCAAGCAATGAAGGAAAAGGGCGGGAAAACCGATAAAACGAGGAGGTGGCACATGGACCAAACGTAGCTTCGAGCATTAAGCCTCGGTCACACGCTTTTTGCGGACTTAAGCTCAGGCGCTTAACCAACTACCAGGAAGACGCTTCCGTCAAGCGCGGTCTTCCGACTTGACTCCAAGGGGCTCTGTTTGCCACAACGCGCAGTGCCTCAACGAACACACCCCTAGCTAGGCTATGTTGGCAACGGAGGACCTATCGGTGAGACTCCGCTAGGTCATCACAGTCTTATGCGCTTAATGCTGTTAGCCTGTTTCCCATCCATACCATCGACTTTTGTTTTTGTCCATCCAACCCCCTGTGGCAAAATAGCGAGTTTAACGGTTATCACAAACCCACATCACACCTCCACCATGCGCTTTACATTTTAAATTTCGGGGTTTTCCTCACTTCCCTCCTTTTTCATGCATACATTGGACTGACTGCGTTCGATCATTCCGTTGATATTGTTGCTCGTGTCGCCTGTCTGAGTGTAGTTGCTAGCCTCGTGAGCTGGCTTGTTCCTCTGTGTCATTGAACTCAAGGTCGTGTTTAAGGATAATTCTGGCAGAAATCCGTCTGTTGGAAGGTACGTCATGGCCGAAATGCTCACCGATGATGAGAGACATGGCGTCACTAGAATACGGGAAGTCCTCGGTGATCACATTCCCGAAGATCTGGACACTGATTTCAATCTAAGACGCTGGTGGCACGGCCATGATCACAACATTGAAATGATTTCCGAAAAAATTAGCTTATATCTGAAAAACCGTAAAGTGCTGGGTTTCGATAATCCTAAATTTGTGGAAGAATTTTACGAAAGAGAGGTACGTCGATCAATAGGGTGACTGTTTCGTCTGTCAACATCAATTTGCATCACATTTTAGGACAATAAAAAGATAATGCAGTACTTTGGAATGTCGCGAATTACGACAGATCATGTAACATCCGATAATGCAGTCGTTTTTGTAGAAAATGGCGAATTTGATAAGGCTGTATGTCTGATTTATACTTTTTGCTTTGACAAAAGTAATGTTTACGTTTAGGTCCTCCACACAGCAACAACAACACAATACTTGAAAGTGTTTTTTGCGTGCTGTGAGCTCGTCTTGCAGAATATTCTTAAAATAGAAAAGAAGACAGGTCGACCAAGTTATGGACTTTGTATTTTTGACATGGGCAAAGTTGCGCTTGGGAATCACATCAACCCAAACAGTGGATGCAATAAAGTGTTTCGGGCGAGGGCTCTAATCTGGGAGGACTTTTATCCCGGTATGATTAAGCATATAGTCGTCGTGAATCCACCCATGATGCTCACGGCGGTGTGGTCCGTGGTAAAGTTTCTACTGGGAGAAAAGCAGCGTCAATTACTGAAGTTTTGCCGCAATCAGGATGCCATTCGAGACATCGTCGGCCGGGACATGCTCCCTGTGGCTTTCGGGGGCAATTTAATGGTACTTGAAACATTTTAAATGAAGCCAGTTAAAAGGGTGCTTTTCAGGATAAAGGGTACAGTACACGGACTGACTGCTGCAATGAAAGAAAACCAATTACGCCGTCGGACTACTACGTTAGCGGTACGATCTTCAAGTCATACGGCTTGGACAAGCTTCCAGCTGCGACGCATGTTACCGTGAAAGCCAATTCGAAGCACCGAATATTGTGCACGGCGCATAGGAATGAATCACAGTCACAATATTTGCTTGCATGGAAGTTTACAACGAGTGACCAGGTGTTGTTTTCAGTTCATCAAGGTTTGTTTAGTTAGATTGATCGATGTTATCAAAATGAATCATCTATCTTTGAAGGTGAGGTTCTCGTATACCCTGCACTCAGAATTGTCACGACGGAAGTCCCCGAAGAAGACGTATTAGTGGTTACCGACCACGAGCAACCCCTCGTCGTCGAATTCGCTAACAACAATCGTTTTCTATCGATCTCAATCAACTTGACCCTCATTGCCGGCAATATTCTCAAAACGACTGAACTGTCGCTCACTGCCTGAAGGGCATATTGACCCTTTCTGTATACAAAACAACGCAATGTTTGTTAGTGCAACGATAAATGCGTTGATTGATCAAAAAATTTAATGTTTGTTTCGCGAGCGTTCAACATCGTAAATAAATCGTCTTTCCCTCAAAATATGGTGGTGAATCAATGCATTTCAACTGCAGCAAATGCATACAAATGCATTTGTCAATTAAACAGCGACAATTAGGCCAACCAGACGCAGCCACAGGGAACAATGAGACGTATCTAGAGCATGGGCCTTCAACGTGAAAAGAAATGCGTGAAACGCAATTCAAGACGCTTGATGACATGGACCCTGAGGGTGCGTTCCATCACAATCTCGACGAAGCTGTGCAGCTGCGTTCTATTAATGGTCAGAATGAGCTCAAATGGAAGGAAGCAGCAGAGGGCAGCTAAAAAAAGTCGCCAGCTGTCGCATTTCCGGCTGGTTCGCGCCCATGGCTTTTCTTCTGTGTGGTGCCAACTGCTGCCTCCATCCCGAGAGTCTCGGCGACAAGCTAAAGGCCTTACTAGCGTGTCCATTTTGTGTGCCGAAAGCAGATGCATAGGGAGGAGGGGGTGCTTAAAGACACACTAGACGTCCTTTCTAGAATCCACTCGAGGATAGACGCGTCTTTTTGACCGTGTTGTTTGCCATCAGACCCCCAATTCGAAACGCTACATCTATCTCCTCCAAGCACCGTTGACTCGACACACCACGTTTTTCGACAACGGTGCACGGATGACAAAAGCGGTGCACATTTCACATGAAGGGTGCAAGGCAAGTACCAGGGCGTCCATGCCTTGATGCCTGATCTTTTTTGTTGGTATTTACAACAGAAGGGGCACCCCGATCCTGTCGGAGCTTGCGTCTTTTCCCAGATTTATGTACAGGAAGCGCGCAGTCGGGAACGGATAGCAATATCTTGCAGTCAGTCAACCAAATCACTGGGGTCTCGCCATCGGGTCGACCAGAGCCGGCAAAACTGCCTCCAGGCAATGTGGTTGTTCCATATTTTTCATCCATCGCCTGAGGGTGCGCCGTGTCAAATACGCGAAAAACTTCACCCTATTCGAGTCAGTGCGGTTGACGCCGCGCTGCCACGACAGGCTCCAACTTGAAGGCCTCAATCGTTCCACAATGTCGTGCGTCGTGGTGGGCTCGCGCTGTCGGCTGAAGCCCCAGAATATTTGTACCGCCGGATGGCCTTGTTCTCCCTCATTGCGAGCTTTCCGCCGACCAGAAATGCGCACATACGCGTCATATACCCAAGCATTGCCATTTGGAACACACATTGGTCCTCCACTACGGTGACACGAACTGCCCAAGGCTTTGTGAGTGTGACAACATAGATGTGTGTGCCTGCGGTGGGGTGGCTGGAAGTGAGTCTGCTGCCTCAACCCTTTCCGTCCAAAATTTACAGAGAAGCGTTCCCTCAAAAATAGGAGGAAGAAAGGCAAAGCCTCCAAAAGCAAGAGCCAACGTCGTCTGTCGGGACGTCGTCTTAACGTTCTCATCATTGTTGTTCCCTATGGCTTGACCATTGAATATAGTACTCTTTAAAATATTTGACTCAAAATCGACCCTTTTTATCCTACCTAGGCAGGTACCTCCTCGCCTACTATCCCATGGGCTCACTATACGCGCAAACGGCGGGGGATATGGTGTGCGAAAGTCGCATGCATTCCAATCGACTATATTGATTCTATATTTTTTTGGTTACTTGCCTTTTTCGAGTCCGACAATTTTGAAAGCTTAGTGGTCCTCGGCCCGCCTTTGTAACGCTTCCACGTTTCCAGACGTTTTCCAACCGTCCTCACTGACTCACTGCCACGACGGCGAGCACGCTGTTCGGCCAGGTCATCGGCAATGGGTATGTTTAGTTGTTTTTTTGTTGTTATTTATGTGCCTTGAGGGCTTGTCAACAAAAACGGGATTCCCTGAACTTTTGTATTATCCGCAGACTACATGGTTTTGTAATTAACTGGCAATAAGTTCCTTATCTGCCGCGTGCCTTGGAAATTAGCCACGATCTGTATTGTAGTCTGACGAATTGCACTTTCTTCTCCGTTGCAGTTTGTCCTGTGGGAATGTTGTCGAAATAGTTGTGTTTTTAGTAACGTGGGACATGTTTTTACATCTCTCGACACACAGACTGACATTAAATTTTGTTGACAAGTTGCACAGGCACATCAATACCTCTCTTATCTAACCTGTTTTTAACTGGTTCTATGCACCCTATAAAATTGATTTCAGGCGGCACAAAATGCCAGATCTGCAAGAGATCATGCAAAGGCAGCTATCTTCGTGATGGAGAAAAGCATTTCCATATAGACTGCTTTAAATGCACAGGTGAGCGAAACTTAAAGTGACTCAGAGAATGCTTCAAGCACGTAGGCGCATTGTTGCAAATAACCTACAGCGACGGTTGTTTGGACAACGCTGTTCTCGAGCAAATGCGGCTAGTTACAGCTTTACAAAAGGCTAAAAAAGACCCCAGCTGCAGATCTGATTACATTGATTTTTTACAGAATGCAAAGCGCCGCTGAGTGAAACCGGGTATTATGTTAGGTCAGATGGCACTTATGTGTGCCCTACTCACTATAAGGCCATCTCTTCGCCGCTGGTCGTACGGACGGAACAGCCGGCAGCGACACAGCAAGGTCAACTGCCATCACCACCATTGGGATCGCCTTCAGGTAAGATTTGTGATTAGTCTTGGGTCATCGGTAATTATGATTGACAACCTTCAGCATGCGCTGAGTGTGGCGAGCAATTGAGCACTGGTCAGGTGTTACTGGCTCTTAACAAGTCATGGCACGTGTGGTGCTTCAAGTGTTCGGAATGTGCCGCTGTCCTGCAGGGCGAATACATGGCCCGTGACGGCAAACCGTTCTGTTGTCGCGATTACAACATTAAATTCGGCGTTAAATGCTACGAATGCGGTAGATTCATTGGTGGTAAGGTGCTCGAAGCTGGTGGATACAAATTCCATCCAACATGTGCCCAATGCAGTCGTTGTGGGAAGTCATTCATCGATGGCGAGGAAATGTACATGCAAGGCAATGAAATCTGGCATCCAACGTGTGAATACCAACGAACAACTGAAAATTTGGTCAGTTGCAACTAACTTCAAAGTTGTAAACAACTTTTAAACAATAAGCTGATTACAGGTATCATCCGCTTCCAAGACAGGTTCCCTAAGAAGTCGGAACGAACAAAAGTACCCTCGTGAAATGGGACAACATCTAACCTACATGTACCTTCTTCCCGGTACTGAACAAACTAATCTCAAGCATGCGACAACACCCCATGCACCCCAGGTTCAACATTTCCATACGCCCCAGGCACCCATTAGAATCCGGAAATCCCGATTGGCCACCCTTAAAACCGGCATGCAAAGGCTTAGTGAGTGCCATTTCCGGAAAATCAATAGCGAAATGTGTTTTTAAATAACTAATTTCAGCGGAGGACTTGGAGAAGAACGAGCCCCGTCCGAAGTCGCCCCATATGGATAACGAAGAGCCCATTGAGCTGGCACATTACCCATCTGCACATGTTCCCGATCCCCGTGACGTGCCCGCAATTGAGCGAGAGGATTTCCCCGCTCCGCCATACCCGTACGCTGTCGAAGAATTGAAGCGTCGGTTATCGACGTCTTCGATCGAAAACGACTCCGAAGATGACGACGATTACGGCGATCACAACAAAGTAGACGAAGAGAAGATCAAAAAGAATGTCGAGCATTTGGGCAAATACGACAAGGACAGTAGTATTGCTCATGTTATCAAGCAAAATATCGAAGAAAGTCACAAGAAACAGCGGCTTCCGTTGCATTGGGATCCGAGAAATGCGAGTAGAACGCCTTCGGCTAAGAAGATGCCGCATTTGAAGTTCCGTTATGATACACCTATCAATGCTTGTATGTTATTGGTTGAAAATAATCGATAAGAGTATTGATTGGTTAATTTTCAGCGCCTTCAAGACACTTGAACCGACCGAAGCCCTGGGTCTTCTGGCAAGATCAACAAACGATTGATCGCGCCGCTACGACAGTACTTCCGTGCTTCCATCTACCCCCGAGTCGAACTGGTACCGCAAGAGCTGCAACACTTCCGGATGGCTATTACTACGGGCAGTCTGTTGATAATTTGGATACGACCATCAGTTCCCACTTCTCTGACCGTAAGCGACAGCACTTAGACAGACATGCCTTAATTTATTTCCATCTTCAGATTCTCTAAACACTCTCCCACAACAGGATCGTGTAGGCGGTGACATGCGAACGAACCTCCGAACATCCTTGCCTGACATGAGTAAACCAGCACGCATTTACACACTCGAAGAGCTTCAAACGACCAATGACAAATTACCGGAAGACGTCGACCGTCTCCATCTTGAACGACATCTTGATCGCAAGGAGTTCGAAGACCTCTTTGGCATGACGCCCATCGAATTCTACAAACAGCCTGAATGGAAGCGCATCAACTTGAAGCGGAAGAATAAGCTATTCTAAACAACATCGCCAATGCCTTGTTTCAACCCTTCCCGTGTGTCTGTTTCACAAGCATTGTAGCCCTATCTTTTCCGTATCCCAAAACCTTTTCAATTATTAATCAGCGAACTAGTCCGCGCTGCATTCAAACAGCCTCCCGACAAAGCTTTGAAAAACATCTTGTTTATTTTCTTTTGGTTTCCGAATTGGATCAACAAAATCTACGCTCCGAAGTTTTTATTGTTCTTTTCCTTTGCGCCTTTTTTATGATCATGCTCCTGCATCGCTCGCATAACAGACTCATTTGTTTTCGTGTTCGTGTAGCTTTGAATTATTCCAATGCGGTGCCACCAATATTCAAACTAGATGCGACACAATTGGTGAATTTATGCCTAGCTTAATATTATGATTGTGGCATGCGTTTGATTAAGTCACATCAGCCAAACTTTGTTTCCGTCCCGACGTCTTTTGAAACACCTATTCTACTTTTGCACCGTTTCCTTCTGTTCGTCAGCTCTTTTTTCTAAACATCTTTATAATTTTCAAATGTGCTCGCTCTCTTTACGTTAGTTTTAGAAAGCAAACTCAATAAACTTTGAGGTCAACAGCCAAAAACTTATTTTGCCTGAGGGTATGCACCATGGAAAAAAACTGATAAAAAGCAGTGTCCGTCACAGTGAGGTGACACGGCTGTCGTGTCAGGAGTGAGCCTGGGCAGGGATTTGTTTGTGGCTTGAGGAACGCCTCATAAGTGTCATTCCGGGAGACAAAGGAGGGCGGAGGGCTGTCGAAACCACAACTTCTTGTCCTTTGGCCGTATGTATGCCCGTGGCGGCGCGAAATAACTGCATCAAGCATCGATTTTGTGGCTTGACGAGGCAAAGCGCCAGCGGCCACCGCCAGCCAATGACTATTTGAAACTGCCTCTCAATTTTTACAAGCTCCTTTCAACCCTTTTTACCCTTTCCGACAAAAGAAGTCGCCCTCCCAGTAAGGACCTCCGTTGGCCGTGTGTCCAAATTAGACGCTTCACTCCGTGGTTGGCCACGCCACCAGTGTCTGCGGGAAGAAGAAGTCCGGCACGCTTCCCAGAGGAAACGCAACGTGGATTTGTGGTATCAGCGTTCCTGACGCGTTGGCTTCTTGCCACTGGACATAAGATGGCACAAAATGGAGACGTGGCAGACGAGTCCCATACCACTTGCGAGTCGTCTGACTTTGCAGAACAGCTACTCCACGCGCATAACGTGTACCGTCGACAGGTAGAGTTGTATTTATTGTGTTTGTTGTTTGTTTACATTTGTTTATTTGCCCTATTTTTAGCACAATGCGCCAGATTTAACTCTAAATGAAGAATTGTGCGAGCAGGCTCAGAGATGGACGGAAAAGCTCGCAGCTCGGCACCACATGGCTTATTGCGAACTAGCAGGTATTAAGCTGTCCATTAAAATGCCAAGATTAACATTTTACACTTCCAGGCATTGGCGAGAACATCACTTTCTTCCCTGCCAATATGTCTCCCTCAGCAATAGTTGAATACTGGTACAACGAAAACCGCAAATACGAGTACGAAACTCCTGGTTGGCAACCAGGTACAAATTATTTCACCCAGATTGTATGGCGAGCTACAAAAGAGGTAATTGAACAGACAATTTTGTGCTTCTCTTCGCTCCAAGACGTTTTTTTGAAAGCCAAAGCTTTTATCTTAAATTACGAATTGACTAGTCCGTTTACCGTTTTTTAAAGCTTGTTCCGCTTAAAACGTTTAAATCGAATTTCGCGTAGAAGGTTGACTGCCACATCCTAGTGTCCTTTTTCCTTTCCAGAAAACACTTTGTTTATAGATTGGTGTTGGCCGAAAAGTTGTGAGCAGCGCTGAATACGAAAATACACTTAAGCCGGCCACGAAGCCGCCATCAGCAGAGCACCAGACGAACGGTGGCCTCCGACCTCGACCCGATGAACCGAAACAGATTGTCGTGGCTTTCTACAGGCCCGCCGGCAATAACAATCGGGCAGGGCAGTTTGCTATGAACGTCCTAAAGCCTGTTGGCAGCAATCAATAGTCAGTCAGTCATGTTTAGATATCCGAGAAAATGAGCTTTAGCTTTTAATGCACAAGGTTTGCAGATATATTTGACAATCGAACGTGATTAACAATTAATTATCATTACCAAATAAATTATGGAAATGATTTAAGACCAGATCCCACAGAGTCATTCATTATCAGTATAGCCTTTGTTCCAGTATTATCTTATGCCTCGTGACGAAATAATAAAACAAAATACGACTTCTTTTGCTGCTTTCTAAGCGGGCAACTGGATGTTGCGGTTTTGTTGGATGACTGAAAGGTGGACATTAAGTAATGTTTTGGGGGAGGATTGAAGTAAGAAACATACCACGAGTGACGTAAAGGTAGAAGAAATCGGCGTAGAGGACGGTCTGGACGATACCTGCGACGACGGCAATGGGGTCGAGGAAGGACTCGGTGTAGTAGCGGTAGACCCAGTTGAAGATGTACAGGGCACGGTAGGATCCGAGGGCGAAGAGGTAGTGGGCCGTGATGGTCTCTGCCGAGCCGGTACGCGAAAGCATGAAGAGCTGGGGCATGATGGCGACGGATTCGAGATAGATACTGAATGTCCACATGATCTGAAATTGACAAGATTAATAAAGTTCGTTAAAGTTGTAAAAGTTGAAACTGACCTCCATGAAGCTGTACTCGTGGTTGATCAAGAGGGACAACAAGAAGGTCGGGACGAGCAAGAACTCGAGACGGAAGACATCGTGGTTCCTAAACAAAACGTCTATAAAGCTGTCAAAAGCCTTTATAAGACTTACTTATCATACGTGGCCTTGAACTTGTGCAGCATGAAGTAGACGGTGGCGATCGAAGAACCGAGGAAGAGCACCTTCATGACGGAGTTGTACAGGGAGATGAAGTTCGTGAACAGATCAAGGTAACGAGCGACAAACACAACGAGGAAAAGGATTTGCGACCGACCCGAGATACCTAAAATTATATATTTAAAAGACACGTCTTAAAGGAAAAGTTGAAAACTTACCAGCGCAAGAACGGGTCATCCATATCTTGGCGAGGAGGATGGCAATGGCGACCAAGTGGGCGCCATCGGCAGCTAGACGGAAGATGTTCATAGTTGAATAGCTTTGGAGAACTACCCTGGTCTAAAACAAACGATTTTAAGATCGGAAAGAGAGACTTCAAGTGACACGTTAGCAAAGACCGCCAACACGACTGATGGAAATTGCGAGATGTTTTCGACCAACTGTCAATCGAGCTATCCCAAAGTATCCCTAAGACAGATATCGTCCGTAATGGAACCGATGAAGCCTTCTGCCTTCGCGCAGACCGTTGTCCGACGCCTTCAGAACGACGTTTTTGTCCAGCGTTTGCAGCTCCACGTCACGTTCGGGGCAGGGCAGAGAAAACGAGCACAGAAAGAGGGAGCACGAACGCGTTGACGTTCTGTCCGAAAAGTAACGCGCACACTGACACGCGGCGCCGTGGGGGATACCGGACCGACAGCCGCTCTCGTCGTGGTAGGAACACCCGAGCGATGACACACAATGGGTGTAGTCTCGACTCGACTGGCAGAGTGCGTCCAGCCGCTCTTCGCGCTCTCTTTTTCCGTCGTCGTAACAACACCGCCTCAAGCATACGCAGATGCTGGACGTCTGCTCGGGATGTGAGCCTGGTTCTCCTCGAGGTGAACACCAGCCAACATCACCAAGTTCCTCCTCGATTCGCTTCGTTGTTTTTTACACCCTAAACAGTCGAGCAAGGACCAGCAAGACCTGAACGGAGGTTGCCTGCGGCCTTTTGCCTCGATATGACTGACTAACAGTCAGTCCTGTGCGCCTCTGGAACAAAAACCACCTCCTTCTCATCACCACCGATTGGTCAGCTGTCGTTAGCGGCCGTCCTTCAGTGACTAGCTTCGAATCCTGACAATTGTCAATGCTTGTCAGGTGCGTGCGCGAGGCTGCCTGAGGTTCATTCCGACTACATGTATCCAGCCGGACATCGATTGAAATACCACGCGCTCCATGCATGATTAGTCTCATGAACTATCGATTATAGACCGTGCATGGTGATACCTCTCGACCCGCGAGAGTTGTGGTAGCTAGATAAAATCGTCGATCGACCGGTCCCATCATTGTGGATGCTTTTCTTCCTTCGGGATTGTTATCACAAAGACTTTTGTTTGCCCTCTCCGCAAACATGCACGTGGTGTCAACCTGGTGCTTTTTGCACGTCGAGTATCTTTTATCCTCTATCCACTGAGTTTCACACTCGTTTAATGTCATATTTTCCAATGTTATCAAGCTTATTGCCAATTTGTATGGACATGTCTGGCTTTCTGATCTCCTGTCAGCTATCTTTGACTTTGAAATAGCCTTTGTACATGTATGCAGGTTATTTGTAATCCCTATGGGAAGCCCTTTTCTCACGATCGATCTACGATCTATCCACAACCCACATGAATACTGGATCATAGACCCATCTTTCAATGTTTCGTGGCAGGCACCATCCTTTTTATCCTCTATCGACCATATTTCCAACTCATTCAATAATATTTTTTACCAATATCATCGAGCTCTTAGCCAATTTATATGTCCATGTCTGTCTTTCTGACCGACCGCCTGCTCTCTCGATTAACTGACTTTGTGTTCTTTTACGGCTTCCACGAAACGTTTTCCTATCAGCAACCTTCTTTCGAAACCAGTCTTTCAATGTTGAACACTGTTTTCATATTTCATTATATAGACTTTTTTCGAAACTGATGACAGCGTAGGTATATCCGCTGTTTCTTCCGCATTGGTGTGATCTGCTTTCACTTTTTCATGCTCGTGTTCGTTCCATCGCCACTGGCGACAACTCCAAATTGTCTCGCGCACCTACACACGCCCAATGACGGTTGTCGCCAGTGAAAATCCGTGATTTCTTGGGTGTGTTCCATTAGGATTCAATGCTATTTGCGCAAGAGTGTGTACGGACTTTGCGGTAGCCACTGTTATTGATTGTCACCCAGATAGATTCCCGTCATTCACGGTAACAAGACATTCATTCCAGTTTTGTTCCTTCCTTTCCGTTGACTCATGGGACGTGGCCATCTATTCTTTCGTTTGCGTTGCTGACTCATTGCGCGACTTTTGTCTGTAATGAAATTATGTAGCAAGTAACCCTTACAGTTTTTTTTCAGGCCGTTACGGTTCTCGCTGTCGCCTGTGGTCGCGTACCCTTCCCGTTGACTACTTGCGTGAAATGTCGATTTCAACTATCAAACGGCAAGTCAAAAATGTTGCCTACAACTTTTCGGATGCCCAAGTTAAGGTCCGGGAGGCTACGAGGTATGTAATTCTTACTTCATATAAACTTTTATTTATTTTATATTGTTTTCATTTATATACGTTGACTTATGTTTCAGCAACGACCCATGGGGCCCAACGACAGCACTAATGTCGGAAATTGCGGACATGACTAACAACCCGCTGGCATTCACCGAGATCATGTCCATGCTGTGGAAGCGCCTGAACGATCACGGCAAAAACTGGCGCCACGTGTACAAATCCCTTGTCCTGCTGGACTACTTGATCAAATGCGGCAGTGATAAGGTCGCTGCGCAGTGCCGTGAAAACATCTACAGCATCGAAACACTGAAGGACTTCCAGCACATTGAGGAGAATCGGGATCAGGGCTTGAATGTACGCGAGAAGGCGAAGCAGATGGTCATCTTGCTCAATGATGAGGAGCGATTGAAAAGCGAGCGGACGCGATTCCAAAACACCCGGAAGCGGTTTATGGCCCACGCTGCTACGATGAGCGATGGTAATCAGCGAAATGCTCGCACTACCTTTGTCGGTGATTCGGAGCTGGAAGAAGCTCGTCCATCCAGTATTGGCGAGGAAGAAATGCAGCTTCAAATCGCATTAGCTCTTTCGCGCGAGGAAAGTGCGAAGGAAGAGGAAATGCGGAAGGGCGACGATATCCGGCTTCAGGTTTGTTGGGTTTTTGAAAAGACTGTCTGTCTGATCAATACTGGTTTTTACAGATTGCGCTCGAAGAAAGCAAGCGTAATGAGAAGGCTGCTGCCGCGAACGGTGCCAATGCCTTCGGCCCCAGCGACGCCTTTGGTGCTTCTTCTGGTTTCGGGTTCGAGTCTTCAGATGCCTTTGCCGCCCCTCCTCCGGCTGCTTCTAAAGCACCACCGAAGTCGGGTCTTGAAAGCGCCCTCGAAGACCTCATGGAACTCAACCTCGGTGGCCCTGCTCCCACTTCCACCAATGCCCCGACTTTGAGCGACCCCTGGGGCGCTCCGGCTACTGGATTAAACGATCCCTGGTCCGCTCCTCCACCAGCGATTGCGCCTCCGAAGCCCAAGAACACCGCTAACAATGGCAGTAAGTACTTACACTTTCATAGTTTGATGTTTATAACGACCTTTGTTACAGTCTACCCCGACTTGATGGGCCCGGTGCCGACGGCTGCCACGAACGATCCCTGGTCGACGCCGGCGGTCACGACTTCGTCTTCATCCGGCTTTGGCTCGACGACCGCATCTAACGACCCGTGGAGCGCCCTTTCTGCACCTGCCGCCGCTCCATCGGCACCTGCCGACGATCCGTGGGCGTCTGCCTTCTCTCAGCCCAAGAGCACACCCGCAAATGACCCGTGGCTGCTTCCCGCGGCACCGCAGCCACTGGCAAGTCAGCCTTTGGGCGCCGATTCGACGGGATCGCGTGCAGTCAGTAAGACTCCCGAAAGCTTCTTAGGCGAGAGCTCATCTCTTGTCAACCTTGACAACCTGATGGGCCCGGCCCCGTCTTCGATCCCCGCCAGACCGGGTCAGTTTGTCCTTCCCACTTCATATCACTAAAAAACATCTGGATCATCTCAGACATGTGTTTTATTCATGTTGTCTTTAGGAAGCAATCCATTCGTTGCCCCTGGTAGCACCACCAATCCGTTTGCCGTCCCAAAGACCAGTGCCCCGTCCATCAATGATCTGATGGCCCAGCGTAGCGACCCCTACGGTTCCAACAAGGCTGCTACTAACCCCTTCGCAGCTAAGTAATCCGCATCATCTTCACCTGTATTCTGTTGTGCTGATAAGAGCGCAAGCCCACTGATACGATTGAATCTGTTTATAACTGTGAAAACTATATTAATTAATCCGAGAAGTGCGGCTTCCTATCTCTCTACTTGTATCTTTTATTAACTCTGATCGGGAAGTCGGCACTATCTCTCTGCGCGCGCTTCTTCGTGTTATCTGACTTACGTTCGTTCCAATTTTTGTTTCTAACTTAATTAATCTCATTTCTGTTACCCTTGAAGAAAAACCGTATCGTAAAAATAAATTTTATTGTGTGAGTATTGCGATTATTGAGCACCGAGATCGATGCCTGCTTTTCCCATTAGTGTCAATGCTACTTTTTTGACGGTGCGAATGTTTCTGGACGATGTCTGCCCCAGGACAGTCACCCTTCCTGCATCGTCGGGGCTCCTTTCATAGCTCGAAAAAAATCGGTGCTGACTTGCCGTCGTCACCCATTCAGGGACGTCTGTTCTGTGTTATTGAATGCAAGACAAGAAACCCTGGGAAGAAAAAAAACTTCCAATCCTCTAGATAGGTTCTTTTGCCGCGCATTACATTTTTTTTCGAGTTTTCCAAAGAAACGGAAGGAAGCGCGACGACACTTCTTGCTCAGTCTGGTCCCTCATTGTGGCTGGCGATGAGAAGGTCGTCGTCGAAGTCCGATGGACCCACTTCCACGCTTTTCGGAATGTTCAATCTGCCTCTGCCGCGCGAGACGAGCTTTTTGGAGGAATCACGGCTGGTTGAGGTTGCGGCTGGACTCAATCATCACCCCGATCTTTAAGTAAAAGCTAACCATCATCGTGCTTGCAGATTACCCCCTTCATTTGTTGACATTGCTGCGTTGAATTTTTTGCCCAGGTGGGCGGTACCCTCCGACCCGATGCAAGCTAAAACGGTTAGATTAGGCTCGACGGAACAAACCTTTTGCTTATGTCTACATCCCCACACCCTTTTGCCAGATCGGTTTTGACGTCGGAAAGTACAAAAAAGACCAAAGGGGGTTGTCATGGATATTTTCTCCTCGACATGTGTTGCATTTTTTGTACCCCTAAATGTCTCTCCGCTGGCATTCCGTAGGAGATAGTAAATCTCATAGGGTGCCGTAAGATGGGGTGTTATGCTACTAAGAACACATAAAATCGACAGACGTGTCCCTTGAGCCCGGCTTGAGCTGAGCCGAGCTAGCTGTTCATCCGGTAGTGGACCGAAAAGGTGTGCTTCCCGTGACTGTTGGTGTTGGCATGGGGCAGAAGCGCAGCTCAAGTTTTGCGTCGGCCTTTTTTTATCGTCCAGGACCGCCGGCAAAACAAACGATAGGACACCCCATACTGCTGCCGGCGTAGAGCCGCCGGGCGGCAAAGTGTGCTGCTGCCGCAGTTCGACCATCGCATCAAAACGCCTTTTTTCAATTGTAAACCGAACCCTAGGGCCGTCCAGCCTTGCAGCTGCCGGGGTTTTGTTTCTTTCACTGAGCGATGTGGCAATTTGTCCTTAAAGGGCGCGTAGCCTGAGGGGTTCTTTGTCCAGGATCCGCAAATACCCCGCCTCTTCACACTACTCACGTGTTTCCCGACAAGACAAAGTGTTATTTGCTTTTCCATTCGATTTTTTTCCTATTACATGCTTTTAGTACTCACCATCCACGAATGCCAAGGATCATTGGTCGAATCTGTCGTGCCTGAGTAACGAGGCGCCGTCTGTTACTCAGGACCTTCGACTAAATGTCGACATATGTCTGCGCGAACTCACATTGACTGTTTCCCGCGTCGTTGACCCCGGTTGGTCTTTCTCCGTTATCCATTGGGTCGTTAGCATTGTTATTTAATGAGCCCTTGGTGGTAACTTAAGCGTGGGACTTGCCCTGTAGCCAACCCTTATAGTTCAATGGCTCGCTAGCTTACAGAGCGGAAGTGTAAAGTTGGTCTTGCATTGTTCTCTTGACGCTACAACGCAATTTAGAATGATGTGCATCTGCCCTCTGATTTCCTTGATATAAGTTCATCCAAAAATCACTCCGTTTGAATCGGCGGAACCCCCTTTATAAGCCTTTTATCAGTAGTCTTTGAGGTAGCGCACGTGCTTTGCAGTTTTTTTACGTACCCCCTTTGATGTTTACTACTTTTTAAAACAATTTTTGTTCAAACGAACTCCATTGATGAATGAATAAGCATGCTATGTTGGTGCACTTTTTAGTCCATTGTATCCTTTGCCATTGGCGAAGATGCCAGGGCCGTTGCCTTGGATATGGCTCAGCCTGCTTGTCTTCATGACCAGCGGCAGCTTGGCTCTACCCATTGAATCTACGGGTAATTTGACGGAGGCTCAACCAACAACACCGGCCTTTCCAACCATGGCACCGGTCGTCACGGTAACAACCAGCAGCGGAAAGATCGTATGTGATTCATCCGAAATGCTCGATTACACCAACGCATCACCGCCAAGGATGCTCGTCCTCGGCTTAGTTGCCCTTTTAATTGTCATTAAAACGTGTAAGTCGATCGTTAACATCATTGATCAAAGTGAAAAAGAAAAGCATTTACATTTTAGTGGCCAAAACATTCCCGGGTTTTACTACCGTCTTTCCCGAATCGTCGTTATTCGTAGCTTTCGGAATCATTTCTGGTGTTCCAATCGCCGCGTTCTTTGTAAGTGCACAAAAGCTATCACAAAGCGATCGAAAGAAAAGAAAACAAGCAATATAAACCTTTCAGCCAAGTGCCTTTAATCAAGAACATTTCTTTGACATCCTTTTACCGATGATTGTGCTAGAAGCATCATACTTCATGTCAAACAGCGACCTAATGAAAAATCTGACAAAAATTCTAACATTCGCAGTAATTGGCACAATTATGAATTTAATAATGATTGGTGGCGGCCTTGAATTTTTGAAGGGCTACTTCGATTTCGAAATTAGTATGATGCATCTGCTCGTCTATGCGACGATTCTGTCTGCCGTCGACCCGGTAGCCGTTATTTGTGTCTTTGAAGACATGGGTGTCAACGAACAGCTTTACATTAACGTTTTCGGGGAATCATTGCTAAACGATGGTGTCGCCGTTGTTTGTTACCGTCTCTTTGCTCAATTTGCCATTGAACAGCGCGAAATTTCGTTTGAAATGGCGGGTATTGCTATTTTGGACTTCTTCCGGTCAGCCATCGGAGGTACCATAATCGGGTTAATTGGCGCCGTCGTTACCAGTCTTGCCACAAAGTGTGAAATTGTTACACAGTTTTTAAAGGCAGTTGAGATAAATATTTTTATTTTTAGATTCACATATCGGAAAAATATTGTTCAGCCAATCTACTGCATTTTCGTACCATATGGCGTCTACTTACTTTGCGAGAACTTTCACTTTTCTGGGATCATCTCGTACGTTTTCCCATAATGCAAAATGGCAAATACTTATCCGCGGATTTCAGGATTATGATTTGTGTCATTTTTATGAAACCGTATACCAACGTCAATCTAACAACCGAATCGAAGAGCCTCGTAAACTTCTTGATGAAGTCGATCTCGTCGTGGTAAGTTTAAAATGACTTCCATATGCTTTAACAAATTGCAGCTGTCATGTTTTTAGTGCCGAGTCGTACATCTTTATGTTCCTTGGAATTTCCGTCTACCAAGTCATCAGCAACACGGACATAACTTTCTGTATTGCCAATGTTGTGTTATGTATTGTGGCGCGCTTCATTTCCGTTTTCTTCCTTTCATTCTTCCTGAACATGATTGACAAAGAAAAATTGTCAATTGTCGATCAATTTGTGATGGCATACGGTGGATTACGTGGCGCTGTTTGCTTTGGTTTAGTGATGGCCCTGGACTCGGTACAGTTTCCATGCAAACAGTATTTCGCATCGGCGTCTATTGTTGTCATCGTGTTTACAATCTTTATGCAAGGAGTGAGCATCAAGTATATTGTTAAACTTATGAAGGTCAAACTGTCCAACAAGAACAATGAGCAGACAAGACTTGAAATCTTTAACAGAGAAATTCTTGCCAGAACAATGGACGGTATTGCGTCAATCACTGGCAGAAGTTTTTGGGACCATGTAAGTTTCAGGGTCAAATTGGTTTGAACAAATAATGATGGAAAACTATTTTAGTTCACACATAAACTGCATGACTTCCATGAGCGAACGCTGACGAGAGTATTCTGCGTGCACGAAGACCACAAGGTTCCGAACAGGAGCGCTATTAAAATCACCGTTCGCCACGAGGAAATTGAAAAGAACGAAGCTTTTGAAAACTTCAGAAAGTTTGGCTCCTTTGCAACGCTTCCTACGGGCGATCTGAGTCAGAATGATATTGTAATGCGTAAATCGCAGTCTATGTGTCAGCCAATTTCTCCGTTTGTGTGTGGACCGAGAATTCCTGAAAGTGTACTCGAAGAAATTGAACCACCGCCGACTTTGGATACGCGAACTTCACGGATTCCAAGAAATGTGTCCGATCGGCGATTGCTTACGGCCATTTTCGAAGAACAGAAAACTGTAAGACTTACAATGTAGTACAAACTCTTACCAAAATCCTATTCCAGATTCACAAACCATACAGCCGATACTTCACCGAAGACGAACCCGAACCAGATCGGCAAACTCTGTTCCAGCTTTTCAAAAATGTAACTCCCAATTCAATTTTTCTCAACTAATTATATCATTTCAGCAACAACCAACCAACCAAGATGCCTACAATACAATTCCTAACCCCAATTTCGTTATTCCTCAGCCACGACGGCCGAGTGACTTAAAAAAGCGAGCAACGTTTTTCATGGGAGATCTTGAAGATCATCACAAAAATGGCGATTCCGATAAAAAGGAAACGACGGGTACAACTACTTTCAAAATGGGACGTTTCCAAGTTGCAAAACAATCTCCAAGTGCTTCAACGACGGAGGAAACATCAACCCTTCTTAATAAGATTGAGGAAGAAACTAAGAATTTGTAAGAGACATATGAACGTGCACTTGAAACCACAAATTTATCAGTTATACGGTAATGAACAATCACATGGGTCACTTATTAGTGTTATTGTTGCAATAAACATTGTTAGTTATTGTTTTTTGTTTAAATACTAATATGTTTATGAATACATGGAACCTATAAGTTTCTCGAAGTCAAGAACATAGGTGAAAGTACAGGCTTAAGCAATAAAATTTGATATTTGCTTCATAAACAAACCAAAAATAATAATCACAGTAAATTAAAATACATGTCTTGATAAAGACAAGTGATTTATAAAACAAATTAATGAATTTAGTACAATAAACTTTTTAGAGTCTTACAGGATTCGAAAGACATTGATTTAAAAACTTTTATGAGAATCTACGTTTTATTAAACAAAATTTATTTTAAGCTAAATTCTACCGCATTTAAAAACAGTACACATAGAAAGAGGCTGGTTACGTTGGGGAACACGTTTCCCCTTTACTACCTACATACTTTGTGTCCTCTCTGTGTCGCGCGTATTCCTAACAGCAATGTGGCTGCGTAAATGCACACTTTTCAGAAAACGCCGTGGGTGGTATTTATAAAAAATGGTTTATCTATCAAAAACACTTACAAAAGTTTTTTTAAAAACCTAAAAATAAGGGGGTGGATTTTAGTACATCCAGGCTATATTGTAGACGTTGAAATACTGGCAGGGCTGATCCGGAGCGCCGTTCAGACTCAAAAGAAGTTGTTTTTGAATCAAAGTTCTGTTAGTATAGTCGTTGGTTCGATTCCAAATGAACTCAATTTATTTTTGCTAATTTTTCTGCATTTTAATTGTTGACAAAAACAAAACTATGACGAGAAGTAAGTATGATTTAAAGTGATGATGCTGATTCAACTCTGATTATACATCAACAAAGAACATCAAACACATTTGCTGGTGGCAAATTAAATTCTTGAAAGACCTGTCAATCAGGTTCTTTGGTCATAAGTCTTGCTCATTGGAGCAAATTAAAGCGTAGTTATTGATAACATCAATCAAAACGGCTAAAGAATCAAAGCAACTTTGCATTGTAGTGCTAGTGTTTTATTTTCAGGTATGTACCTTATATCAGACTGGCGGTTCTGTCTTCCTTTTTCTAAGCGGTTATTATGCTTTTTCTTTAAACGACCTTCTAAAATAACTTCATTATTCAGAAAGTGCCTGATATATATCAGACCTGTCAAACTAGGGCAGAAAAAGAATGAATTCGTTTTGTTCTTTATTTATGTTTTGACCTTTAATAGTTTCTTATTTGTCAGATAGAAATATTGAGTTCAGCGAGTACTTTATAAGTTTAAACGCATACACGCATACATTAAGGTCGTTCTTTCGATCGCATTAGACGTGTAATCAGGCAAGAGTCTGTGATTTCTGTCGGGAGAGTGGGGAGTGGGCGGTCCGTAGACAACACTATCTTGTCGTGCTTCCAAAGTTCCCGATATGTTAACGCCGCGCGGCTGGCCAACAGTTCAATCAGAAGGTGCAAATGACCTTCGATTTTCTTATAAATAAACAGAGCGGAACACTTTGGTCAGACGTTCCTCCAACACAGTTTTTGCCGTAGACGTACTGCTAAAACCTGTTTCTATTTTAATTTACTGTTTTTTTCAGGGTAGTACTAACTACAATGTCGCAAAATGGTGCTATCAAACGCTTTACCTACGATTTTCTAGTTCGTTTAGCTGAAACGCTTCCAAATGGCGATGAAAAGTTCAAGCTAGTATCTCCACTATTCACTTCTTTAGAGAAGAAATACGCTTGTGAAACTGTGAACTTTTCTGACTTGAGTTTATGTCAGGTTTGGCTCGAAAATGTCTATTAATATAATAATATCCACTTTACAGGAAAATTTTGACGAGATGATTGTTAAAAAGTCTTCGAAAACAATGAAAATACAGGGAACGATATCGCTTTGCGATTTTACTGCTGAAGGGATTCAATCAAAAATTATAGCCAGACAAGTCTGTTTTGATGCAACCAAATTGGTAATTACTGATTGCCAATTTACACCAAGCCAGCTGCGGAACTTGTTGAGTGGCGGTCGACACAACTCCTGTACCATTATACGGTGTACATTGACCGAGCCTATGAACTTTTCCGAACTGTGGCCATACATTTCAACTAGCGGTCGCCTCAAGTAAGTAATCACTTGCAAAATGCTTTAATTTTATTTTATTTACAGCTTGGACATAAATAACTTGATCGTTGACGAAACAACAGGTCAAAACTTGTTTAAAAGAAGCAACCGCAGTAATCTTTACGATGTGACATTGACCAATGTTCCGGCGGATCAGGATATTGCTCGGTCCGTTTTGAGTTACTTTTTGGTATGTCCAACTTCGTGATATTCAAAAGTAAAAAACGTGCCACATTTTCAGTCAACGGAAAATGAAGTGCCTGATGTTAACCTGAATTTCGGCCCGGACGCAACGACGGAATGGCTTCGCAAAACGGCAACTGCATTAAAGGACATCGAAAAAATTCGTAGTCTTGGGTCAGCTGTTCGGATTACTACTTCCGAGTATGAACTTCGAGGTAACACGCATAGAATTATCGCCTTCCATGGCATAGTTGATTTTGAATCCACATATTACAACTTCTGGGGTCATCATAATCTTAATACAGCTTTCTGGCTAGAAAGCGGTTAACAATGCGCCTGGATAGGAAACGTCCGCAAAAAAGGATTAAATAGACTTTATAATGTCTCGTTTACTGTATTAACTGTATTGCATGTTATAATGTAATGCTCGACTATAAATGAGTTTATCGATGGACGTAAATGCGGAATCATTTTGAAGTATCGAATTTTGCACAATTATATACACGAAACACATTTGTAAATACAAATGTTTATTTCAAACAAAATTGGTACCGCATTTGTGTGATGTAAATACAAAGCAACTACATTAATGTACAGATATGTTTTAAACTGTAAAATGCAATAGTAAAACACATGTTACAGTTATGTAAAACGATGAATTAGCGGCGAAGTTAGTAGATTCCAATGTATCGCAACTCTAAACGTACTTTTAAAGTATAATAGGTAAAAAAAGTAACTTTAAAGTAAGCTTTAATTCTATAGTGTTGCAGACACCTAAACATTTTAGGTACCAAAGCTTACCAAGTAAGGTTTGCCAAGAAAAGAAAAAGCATGCTTTCAACTTGGTACCCCTAAATTTCAACTCTGTCCAAGGTGACACCTGCAACCATGGTTGCTATGCGCTAAAATTAAAATAGTGCCTACTACTTGCATGTGACTACTTTCAGTCTTACTAGTCTCACGTTTTTGTAAACTTTGTCTAATTTAATTTGTATTCTCTAATGCACAACTATAATATGTCAAAGGTATTCAAATTTTTTATGCCACATGCTGCCACGAAATGATCTGCGTTTATTACACCTTACTATTAGTGACAAATTTCTCAACTTGACAAGAATGTCAGTCACTCAACAATTTGAAGGTGTATGGGAGGTTCTTTTTTCATAGTGCTTTTGCTTTGAGGGAATCGGCTTTAGGCACAATATAGGTGTCCCTGCTCATCCTAACTCGATTGATCGTGCAGTGACATCTCGTTGAAGTCGTATTCGTCGTCATATCGAATATCGAGCTTTGTCGTTGAACACCTTGAGAACGGTTGCTAAGCTAGGTACGAAGGTCGTCATTTTGCGTGTTTCCGGTGGTCGTGGGACAGGTGCGTCTTCGCGATTGGTCGTCTGTATCTGGGGGGATAGCACTGTTCAGAAGGAGATGCTCTTCGCGTGTACAAGAAGCTCGAGTTGTCGCCAGTTGCCTGCCGTGGACACCCGAGAACAACACAAAGAAGTCCAATGCAATGCTGCGCACAATAACATTTGAAATTTGACACGAGTTAAGAGGGCGAACTACGGTGAATGTCGCGTCGATCGGCGCAGATCCCCTCAGCTCAGTCACTGCTATATGGTGCTCTACGAGGCAGACGACTGCCCTGATTATTACGTTTTTGGCGTTTGTATTAGTAGTATTTTAGTACTTACAGTTTTTGCTTATGGTTTGGTTATATTTAGCATGCACTTAGTACACTTTTATGTTACTTCCGTTCTAAGAACTTCCTTCCGCCCATATTAGCCTATCAAAGTTATCACGAAACCTATTTACAGTACTGTTAAAAGAGTCTATCCCGAAGTTTGAGGAATATCTGAAACGTTGGTGTGGCGTCAAGATACACAATATCGCCAAGCCGCCTTTCAGGTATACCCCAAAGCTTTCCAGGATGCCTAATCCCTTTCAAGCCAAAAACTTTAATACGCGTATTGCTTCCGAATTAATGCATATTGTTTTCGGACCTCGGATATGATTTCCGTCGACGGGGCTGTTGTTGCTAAGTCGAATATTCGCTCATATCATCATAATAAATGCAGCAGTTGGTCGGTAGCAAACACGCCAGGCACAGGTGAGACGAGTGAAGTGAATGGAAGTCGAAGAAACAAAAAGAGCGCAAGTAGCGCCATTTGGCGGTTGTCAGCTCAAATCAACTCAATGTCCAGGGTGGGTCCTACTGTTGTGACCGGATAAGGAACTCTGAAACTGCACAACATTGCGAGGCAAGACATTGAGACCGCTGCTGGCGAAAAGGTCTTGAGTGACAGGCATGTGATACAATCGCGAACGGACCTGGACGCTGACTCCGAAGTCTTGCAATGCGCGACTCTTACTCTTCAACATTGGCATTTGCATGGTTGAGTACGTTGCTTTGACGAGATGCAAATCGGCAGCTCCGCGGACAGTTCAAAGCCAGCGGGCAGTGTAAGACAGTTCGACTATCTAAGTAACTTCCTTCCGTTTGATGCTGTGTCTATTGCCATAACATTGAACCATAACGGCTATTGTATTGTAGTCGTCGGAATATGCACTTCAATGGCGTTCAAAACATCAAGCATCTTAACGCAATTGCGAAATCAATAAGCAGTGTAAAACGAAACAAACTTTTTGAGAGTAATACATCATCCAATAGGCGACAAGTGAGTACAAAATGTTTCATTCCCGCCGCTGGGCAGCTTAAAAAACGCAAAGGTTGGTACTCAATCAAAATATGTTCTTCCACAAATCGAACGTCAACGTGTGTTCATCTATTTTGCTGATGGGACTGTTATCACAAGAGGCGATTAGCAAAGCTCTACCTAGTCGTATATCAATCTTTGTCTCGGCTTTGCACATATTATTTATTGCTTAACACCGGCGGGCGCCTCATACGACTCAAAAAAGTGCAATCTGCAATCGTTTAAGCCAGTCAGTCATTCTTGGTTCGTTGAGAATTTCCGATATTAACTCCAACACTCCACACACCACGGGTATGTCGACCGGTAATAATCCGTTACATAGGTAGTCTGTCGATCGGCCAGAGATGATCGACTTTTTTGATCCGTCCATTTTTTGGCATCTTGTCAAATCGGAAGCGGCAGTGATTGCGCGAGCAGCAGCCGTCCTTCCGCTACTGGTGGCCGACCACCGGCTGCCACCCCCTGCTGCCGACTTCCGAATGACCGCCCCCCACTACGGTCATCCCCCGCAATGGCGGCAGCGCACTTAGTTGTCGTCTTTCGACAAGGCCGTAAATCATCTTTGCGCGTTTTTTTTATTTACGATGTTCTAATGTCCCCTATTCTCGGTAAATTTTATGGACTCATTATCACTTTCCTTAAAAAGCGCAACGATAACCCAGTTTTTACGTGACACACTCGACCGCCCGTACTTCCTTTCCAGGTTGCTTGTGAAGCGACCGATTAGCTGCCAGTGTGGTCCAACCGATTAACTTTTCTTCGCGTTAGGTCGTAAATTTGGGGAGTGAGTGTTTTATGGCACTTGTTAACCACATCCGGGGGCTCAAAAATGTTGCACTTTTCTGAGATGTTTTTGATGTTGTTCTTCTTATGCAAGAGCCGTGGGAAAGCTAGAACATCCCTAATCCAATGGTATGACTGCTATTATCCGTCTCGTACAAGATCGTGGCAGCTCCTTAAGCTCGATCTGTTTGCCGAGCGTTCGCGCACTTACACCCCCACCGGAAACACTGTTTATTTGAGCTTAGGCTGCTGTCCAGTGAGGTCAGAATTGGGGGCCATTCGCGAGTTTGAGGTGTGCCTGAGACATTTCAATAATCAACTCACTCAAGTTGCGCATTGTGTAAATATCCTTTCTGCAAATCGTGTCCCCCGATACGTTGCTGTACCTGTCCTTGGCTCTTATCGACCATTGTTTTTCGGCCTACTACTCGAAACACCCACTCTTGTTTTGTATTTTCCATGTTTTTTCACTTCAATCCTTCTTCCGGGCTTTTGCGGGTTAAGTGCGTATAAAATCTGGACGCTGCGCATACCATATTCCAATGTCCTGATGGCACCTCATTAATCAGGGCAATCCACAGCTCGTTTGTTCAAAAACACACGCGCGGGTGTGACAGCTTTATTAATGATGTTCGGCTTCGCAACACTTTTTTCTCGACTCTGTTTTGCCTGGTCACTCCTGGGTTCTACCCTCAGGCAGTGGTCAAACACATCACTGCCATGCAACAATGATTAATGCCTCTGGCATCGCCTGCTATGCGTCGAGAGGCAGGCCCTCGTTCGAACACCATAAATTTTACACCTCATTCATTAGAGTCATTGTATTGTTGTTACTATGAATAATGGCTTTCTCGTGTTGCTTTGTTTTCGCGGAAGAAAAGAATAACTGAAATAATGGCCTCGCGATCGGGCATTGATTATAAGGTTCTATAAGGACAAACAAGATGTTTTTGTGGATTAGCTTCTTTTGATTGTGATTCAAGCCGGTCGGTCTCCATTGGTGGGCTTCTTGCCGAAAGCGGCAATGCTTTTAAACTAAGCCACTCAACGCTAGCGCGCGACCTGCTGAGTGACAGCGGCTAATGAGGAACAAGCTGCAACCTACCGGAGACCGCTGACCTGTCTGTTCGGCACTTGTCTTCGTTTTCCGCCGTGTCGTGTTCCCTACTCACAGCTTCCGGCCCATAGCAAAGTCCGCTTTGGCTTTTAATTTCCTACGGTATCCTCAGGGTTTTTGCTTTCAGCTGTCATCCCATCCGTCGCATCCATACCCGCGATTCAAACCATCGGGAAATCAGCCCCACCAGCCATTCAGGAGTCGCCAGAATGCGCCTCCTGCTGTGTATCATACTTGTTTCCTGCATTTCTCCGACATTTTGCATCCGGAAAGGCGGTAAGTTATAAGCTTCTCTAAATGTTGCCAGTACCCACCCGGCTTCACCCATATTGACAGCTATCGTAGTGGGGCTTTGAATTTTTAAATCCTCAGCGGTGAATGTTAATTACACTCCGTAGTGAAGGCAAGCGAGCAAGCTCTAATTGTTCTCTCAGTGAGCTGAGCCGGTGACAGTAGTGCATTCGACCGATGTCCAATTGTTGCGCGCATAGATGTCGTCCGCTTGTTGGTGACGGTTGCCGTAAGCGAAGCAGAAACAATTTTGCTTCTGCGCACTTTCCAACTGTTTCATACGTTTCCTGTCGCAACACCCAAGCAACAATTATCTGACAGGCATCGATCGCACGTATTTTCACAGCATGTAATTATAAGATGAAGTCCACAAGATCCGCCGTAGCAGCAGGGGTTCAGCTTTCCTTCCACTGGCCAGGGCTTCGAAACCGAGTCCACGGGACAGGAGTTTCCGCACTTGGAGATCGTGTTACCGACCAGCTGCCCCTATGAGATCCCTATCCTTAAAACTAAAATTAAGATGCAAATCGGCCAGATCCGTAAGGGACCCAGACGCACCCACTCGTTCATGGATTAGCATGTCGCCAGGCTTCGTCGATCAAGTGCTTCGCGCCCGTTACCACGCACGCGTCCATGGGTCAAGTGCGCCAGGAAACGAGGGCCTTGTTCTCGCCTAATCAAAACTGCTAATTGTGTGTGCATCATTGTTGGGTCACAGAAGCCCGTTTGCCGTTTTGTTTGAGACTGTGCGCTAAATGGATGTTAAATGCATTAGCCATTGTTTATACTTAAGAAAGGCTGCAAATGCTGCGAATGTTTTTGAGACAGCTTAGTTTTTTCTCTATCTACACTCGTCCCGATGGCGCCAGCTTCGACCGAATACTCATCCCCAAAAATCAGGGCTTTTACTTAGAGGTGCTAAGACAACTATCGCAAAAGCTTTTAGTTCAACGAGTATTGCTGATAACACTAAAAAAACGTCAATCAAACGATAGCTAACCCATCCCACATGTGCTTGATCATGCTTAAACCAAAGTAGAAACGCATTTCATGAATACATGCCAGCCGCAGTGCACTACACTGTCAGTAATTTGCATAAGGCCACGAACATTTGATGCCGTTTAAGTAGCGGCGAAAATCGTGCACTTTCCTAACAAGCTTTCCGCTCCTATGCTCTTCGCCATAATTTGATGGCGTTTTGTGCGCAACTTCAAATCCACTCAAAGCGTCGGGACACCAGCAGTGACCACGGCGAATTCCGAACACTTTTTAGACTAAATCTCCTATAACAGAGGGACCGAAGTGCAAAATTGCGCCAATGCGCTCCAAAAATACATGTTTGACACAAAGTGTGTCGGCATAAGATGGATGGACTTAAAATTGCCACGAAAAAGCGAATTAGCTGTCACTTAGACGTTGGCCCGGCTTTCTCGGATAGGAACAGCAAAAAAGTGAAAGTCATGCCAGCTTGATGGAACGCTTATAGTTAGGGTGAGGCAGATCTGGTAGCTTGATAATGTGGGGCATAGCAAAGGACCACGCAAAAATGACCGCGAGGGACCGATGATGGATGGAGTGCCAACAACCACTATGGCTCCGCTTTAAACAAATGACGCATTATGGTGCCGTGTAATCATTCTCACGCATTTTTCAGAGCCCCCGAAAGTCAACAGAGACGTAAAGAACAACTATCGCGTCGCAGAAGGATCGACTGTCGTGACTCTTGAATGTCCTATTTTGACGAAGCCTGACAATGATGGTGTTATCGTAACTTGGCTGAAGGATGGTGAAGAACTTGCCAATGAATACAAAATCACTAGCAATAACCGCAAACTTGTTATCAAATCACCACATCGGTCTGATACTGGTGTCTTTACATGCAGGGCTGTGAATGGTTTTGGTTATGCGGAAGTTGACTTCAGTTTGGAAGTATTCGACCCTAACAATGACATTCCGTTGCATCCGGAAGAAAGCATTACGATTTCGACAAAGCGTACGTTTGATTGACATATTTTTGACTGTTTCGAAACAATTCATGCCTTTTTAGCATCTGCTCCGCTCTGGTACGAAGGGTACGGTTCAAAATTCAACCCGAGTTCCGACCCTATTTACTTTAACACTGGCGATAGACTAGTCCTCCGATGCCCGGCAGTTGGTAACCCAGTGCCTGAAATCACTTGGTTCAAGAACGGCCATGTCCTTGACATGGGTGAATTGCGTCGACAAAGATCCGCCAAGCTGCAACTCGATAACCTTACACGCAATGACAGTGGAAGTTACTCTTGTCGGCTCGAGAATCGGCATGGATCGATCGAGAATACCTTTACTGTCATCGTCGGCGGACCTGCTGCGGCAATGAACAGTCTCAAGAGCTCTTTTGAGCAGGCTTCCGAGCTCGACAGCGAAGCGTGGGGCGGCAATACAAAGAATGCGCCCGTCATCGACGACCCACAGAATGCGACAGTCTTCCGCGGCAATACTGCCAAGTTTACTTGCCATTTGATCCAGAGCAGCGTTAAGCTTACTTTTCGGTGGCTTAAGCAAACGGCAGGATCAACCGAGCCGACAATCGTCATTAGGAACAAAACTTTTGTGATTCTGGATCAGCCTGAGAACAGTACTACTGTAACTACATCAACAAAGGGTGTTCGAGTTTACAAAAACACTTTGGTTATTGATTCGGCTGAGGAGTCAGATACCGGAAGATACTTCTGTGTTATCACCAGTCCCGATGGGTATGTTGGATACCGTGCCGCGCAACTTAATGTTGTGGAGCGTGAATCGAGTGTTGCTATTGATCCAGTTTTGCCACTGGCAATGATTATCATTGGTGGCGCTAGCGTCGTTCTTGTTATTATTGCTGTTGTATGGCTCCGATGCCATTCTACTTCATCCAGTTTCAACACAAAGTCTTCCTGCTCGTCTGATTGCTACCCTATCAGCAATGGAACCAGTGCATTGACCAAAACTACCGTAGCACCACCAATGCCACCCCCACCTCCTCCTCGTATTCCACTGCCAGAGGCACCGACTGCCTTTTCACCAAACAAGCTGCAGCCGCATCCGAATTACTTGATGCCGTATAACGTCCATGGTTCAACACCAACCGGTTCACCATTACTGTATACTGGTGACAGACGAGGCATGCGGATGCCAATGTCAGCGACATTAGATCGTCGATATCGCCCTCAACCACCGATGCCGCGTCCATTCGCTGATGATGAAATGAGTCGCCTCAGCAGCAATATTTATGATTCAGGATCCCCACTGCCACCTCCACCCTCGCACGCTGGCGTGCCATCTTCTCGTTCATCCCATATTTACTGTAGTACATCACCGAAGATGCTTCGTCGTCCCCGCGGTGATCATGTCGATTTCCACGGCTATGACGACACTTATCTCGGTGGTTACGTTTATGAACAACAACCATTTGTTAACACTAGTCAACGTTAGTCTTTTACTGGAAAGTAAAGACTTGCCCCAATGAGCTTACATACTTAAATTTCCCATTGAGCTCGCGTGCCAATGAGCTTCTCATCTGAGTTCTCGTACTCAACCCCGGTTCAAATCTGCATTTTTATTGTTAATTATGTTATACTTTGTTGCAAATTGTTTGTTGCCATGACAGTTTTGTCCTTTAATGATCCCATTTTCTACTATGGGTATAATTCAATTACCAATCTACCTAGTTGTATATTTCACAGCTCAATGCTTCCACCGGCTGGAATTCATACTTTTCCGATTGCAACAATAAAGATAATTATTGTATTAAACGTGTGTTACAACACTTGAAAAGGAATCAATAATGTGATATTTTACAGTCAATGATCACAATAGTTTAAAAATTAAGCACAGTTAGTTCAACTATCGTTCACAAATGTGAAGCATTTCTATTTTTATGACACGTACCAATTAGTCAGGTTTAAAATGTTATTTAAAACGGTTTTAATGATCAATACTAAAGTGCAATGTAACTATTTACGGGGGTGTTCACAATTTTTGAATTCTTTTCCATATTTGTTGCACAATGGCACTTCACTTTCTGTTTTTGTTGAAATACCACTTGCAATTGTTATTCTTTTTTATAAAACCCTGCTAATTTGTCAAAAAAAAACAATAGAAAAAACCGCCTGGGATGCATTGTGAAACACTGGTCATTATTTAAAGAAATGCAATAGAAAGATGAGAATGTTTTCGAAACTAAATAGCTAGTTGTTGTGTCCGAGCTTACAGGAATTAGAAGTATGGGAGCAGTCCTCATATTCCTTTAAACTGGGATTGTCGAGATCGCCGCGGTTTCCTTTCGAACCTGGAATCGCCAGAGGGGAACCAAAATTTTTCACACAAGCACATCGGTACGATTTGGAAGCTGCGTTGAATAGGCGCCGAGGAACACCGGCCCAATCACGGGTGACGCCACCGCTTTTCGTTGTGCACCAAACACGGCCTCCAGTTTCTTTGTTCCATTCTGAATTGCAAGGTGGAAAGACTTCGTTTTCTTTCAGTTGTTTCTCCTTCCAAACAACGGCCTTTTCGAGCTCTTCTTTCACCTGGAATGGGATGGCATTTGGAATTGAAATGGTCGTTAAACGGCACGGTAAAGTCAACAAATACCTCAATAAGCCTGTCAGTCGGTTCACCTTCGTCGTCGTAGTAAATACCTTCGAGAACGCCGACTGGTTCGTAGTCTTTTTCGTAGAAGCGAACCCAATCCAGAATCCCGAGAAGCTCCTGCTCGTTCAGATCACTAACGTCGTCCGTGAGGCCGGCCTCACTAAAGTCGCCAGTTACAAATGCGCGAGTAGCATCCTTTCCTGTAGTTAACGCTTTTAATTATGCTCAAAACACAACAAGCATACCTGCAAAGAAGTGATAACCACCACCAGGAGCGTAATGCTTCTTTCCTTTTTGTACGTCGTAAATGCGGCCAAGAATGGCAAGATAGACAGGCTTCGATGGTCTACTTCCATCGAATAGAGCTAGCTGTTCTTTCGTAAATATAGGCAGATCTAAGAAATGTTTAGTCAACTTCAAACTTTTGCATAAATTATATATATTAAACTACCTTCGGCATTGCTAAGTAGGTTGTGTACTTCATTGGGAGTAGTTGGGATGTGTTTTCGTTGTTTGGTAAGTTTTAGGTCAGGTAAACCAACTGAATTTCTAACTGTATCAAACACCCGCTTGATCGGACCAAACTGAAAAGCATTGACGTATTTATATCGTTACATTTGTTATTCCTATTTATTTGAATGATAAAATATAGCTTGCAAAACCACACCTCGCATAATCTATGTAGCGCCCATTCGGCTGCAGGTTTTATCGGCACTTGTACATCGTTGATTGTAAATACGAAAGAGATAACGACTACATTTAGCGCTATTATTATTAGGGACGTCGTTAAGACGGGCGACTTTGAAGACCAAGACCACCGGAATGGCATGCCCGTGTCGTTCTCGATGGAAATTTGGGTTTCCAGACCGCGGGGACCAGCAAGATCGGCTTTCGTGTCGCCGGATTAAACTCGAAACATAAACTAACTAATCGATAAAGATGAAAGAAAGGTGAAGGTTCCGGCAAACAAATCAAAGGAACCCAGCGAGAGGCTCGCAAGCGCCTGTCGTCTGTCGGCGTGTCCGTCACACCACACTTTTAACATGTCGCGCAGATGTGACGATCGGGTTGAAAGCAAATTTGCGCTGGAGGGACTTTTTTGCTTGTGGGTGGTTTTTGTTTTTGTTTAGATGAGATTGATAAGGTCCTCTGAGGGGATGACATTGTTTGAAATTAAATTGAAAGTGATAAGTACTCAACATGCCATGTCGAAAGTGAAGAAACAAATGTCGCATTATCCAGTGCACGAGCCACTCGTATCCCTCGTCTAGCAAGCCACTGGCAACTCGCTTCCCGCCCGTTTCGCAACCACACAGCGCGCGGATTTTATCGTTCGAAACGGAGCTGCTTGGTTTGTTGCTGTGACCATTGCCATTGCGCAGTCAGTGTGTTCCCCCATGTTGCCGCGTGTTTTTTGCTTACTCGCTTTCGTTTTGCCCTTTCCACATGTTCCTCAATCAGCAACACCTCCGTTAAACATTGCCTTTTTCAGGGTGCTTTTGCTGACTGTACAATATCACCATGACCGATTGCGAGGCGCAGTTCGACATGATGTCGCAGAAGTTAGTCTCGCAAGAGTTACGAATTCAAAGCCGTGCTTTGGAGGAGCTTCGGTGAGTTTTTCCAGCTTGTTTTCCATGACTTTTTCAATGTTTACCTTTTTCAGAAAAGACTACGACGGCTGCAAAGAACGTGAACAGAGGTTGCTCGAAACATCAAAATTGAACCAGCAGAATCTGGAAGACCTGACCGATCAGAAGAACAGGATCGCCGCCGAGAATGAACTACTCAAAGAAGAGCTGGAGACCCTGCGGAGGGAGAAGGAAGGCGTCCAAAAGCAACTCCAAACTGTCCGCAGACAATCGAGCGATCCGACTGCTCGTAACAACTTGGAAGCCGAGATCATCAAATACAGAACAAAGTGCGCCGGTCTCGAAGGCAGACTCGCCCAGCGGCAGAAGGAATTCGACATGATCGAAGAGAGGCTTCAAGAGGAAATATCCGAGCTTCAAGAAAGGTTGCGTGCTGCCCTCAGGAAGTCCAAGAATTCGGCAGTATCGGTCAAAGAGAACAAGGAGAACTGCTCCACCGCTGCCCCTGGCGATGTAAGTTGTTGCCCTTTCTTCATTATATACCATTGAAATTGCAATTTCAGAGTGAACTTCAGTACAAAGTCGGCTTCCTCACTGCCACGAATGACAGCCTTCGCGAAGAAATTGCCCGTCTGAAGTCGCAGCACGTCGAGATGGAAGCCGAGGTGAAGACTGCCAAGGATGAGATCGAATCTCTGCGCAGCCTCAACAAAGCCCTGGAAGACCGTGTACAGGAATCTGAAGGGTCGAATGACGTCATGTCCAAGTACTGGACAGATGAACAGAACAAGCTGAAGTCCCAGAAGGCCGACTTGCGTTGGGAGCTGATCAAACTTCGCAAGGAGCATGACAAGCTTCTTGCTTCCATCGAGAATGAGAAGAACCAAGCCAAGGAGGCTGAAGTCGCCCACGACATTGAGAAGTGTGAAGCCGATGCTGCTGCCCTGAAGGCTCTGAATACCGAGATTCAGCGCAAGTGTTCCGATGCCGAGCGCAAGATCGCTGAGCTTGAAAACGCTGAAAGTGAGAAGATTCAACAACTCACTGCTGATCTTCTCAAGGCTACCAACACGATGAATACGATGAAGGAGGCTCTTGCCACATTGGACAGCCAGAGCGAACAGCTTCTTGTAAGTCGACTTCTTTAACTTGACGGTTTGTAATCTGTTGTGTTTCAGGAACGTCTCAAGCGCGAAGTCAACTCCAAGAAGGCTGCCCGTCAAAAGGTCGCCGAACGCGAGAAGGAAATCACCGAGCTGAAGGCCATTACCGTTGATAAGAAGGCTCTGGAAGAAGAGATTTCGTCGTTGAAGGTCGAGAATCTCCGCCTGATGGACAAGGTACTCTACCTCGAAACCGAAGTATCCGTCACGCATTCCGAATACCGCGAGGAACTGGCCAAGTTGGCGAATCGTATGGTGGCCAAGCCAGAACCGCCTGCTGCCAGCGAAAATCGACGTGAAATCGCTGAATTGGAGCGGAAGGTCGCTGAACTAGAGTCGACTCTGCGTCAGAAGGAGTCGGTTGTTCGGTCTATGTCGCGTAGCGTTGAACAATCCAAGGCGGAAGTTCATTCGGCTGAGGCTGCTGTGAGTTTTTACACCAGTTTGAACGAATTAAGTGAGAATGTCGTTGTTTCAGTTGTCGGATATGCGCGACAAGCAGTGCAAGATCGTCAACGAAAACACCGAACTCCGCAAGGGTGTCAGCGAGGCTATAGCCACTATCAAGAGCCATAACGAGAAGATTCAAGCTTTAACTTCCGCCAATGAAGAGCATCAGAAAGAGATTGATCGACTTATGACCAAGCTCGTAAGTTGTAACTGTCTATTCGGATTTTCATTTGATAACTGTTCTCTATTTAGGCCAATACCAACGAAGAGCTCGAAGAAGTCCGTGAAATGCTCCGCCAGAAGGAAGACAACGTCACCTACCTCCAGTCGATCGTTCAACCCCGTAAACTCGAGAAGCTCCGAGTAACCAGCTCCCAGTCCACATTGGTAACCGGCCCCGAAGACGATTATTCCGACTTCGATTCACTTATGCAGAAGCGCAATGAACTTGCTCGTCAGCTCTCTGAACGTCGAAAGGACCTCGAAAAGAAGAAGCAGGAGGAAGTTGTCCCTCTCCTCAAGGCCGGTAGCAGCTACAGTGGCAGCCTTTCTGGCGACAAATCCCCGACTTCTTCGCGCAGTCGCATCGGCGGAGTTGGCACCATGCGTCACGATATTCCGCACCATTTCTCCAAGAACTACCTTGTGCTGTCGTCACGCACATGTGAAGCCTGCTTTGAAGTCATTCCCCGTTTGACGGCATCTCTCCGTTGCAAGGACTGCACCTTGACCATTCATCAACATTGCAAGGCCTCCGTTCTCAACACCTGTGGTTTGCCGTCGGCATGGGCCAGATTCTACGTTGACAACCACGTCGCGACGCCTGGTACGATGGCGGGATGGGTGAAGATTTGGCGATCCAATGAGACTCCGAACAATAAGTGGATGAATGCGTATGCCCACCTCGAAGGAAACACGCTCTCGTTCTATGAAACGGATGTTGCTTTGGCCCAGTGTGACGCTCCGATTCTGACTGTTGATCTGTCGACAGAACACTGGAGGATCTACAATCAGACTGGCAATGTCAGGGGTATTGCCGCCGATAATGTTGAGTGCCTGATTGAGATCAAGTTGCAAAAGTATGTTAACTGCCTTTTTTGTTGTTTGGACAAGTGTTTATAATGTACTTTTCAGAATGTCCCTCTACATGCTTGCCCGTACCCAAGAAGCCAAGTTCGCGTGGATCCAGGCATTGCAGAGCGCAACTGATCGCCGTATCCTGGAGCGAAGCGGTTCCACTCGCCGAGTGATGCACATGGAAACGATCGTTCGAATGGGCAAGCCTTTCCTCAAGTTCCAGTGCACTGAAGTCCTCAATGATTGGCTTCTCATCGGTACGCCACAGGGCTTGTTTGTCACGAGCTACTCCAACAGTAGGATGCCCTTCCAGATTGCTGGCTTTTCCAATGTGTTCCAGGTATGTTTTGTCTTTTTTCTAGTATTTCTTTCATTCTTCTGTGTTATTTCAGCTTAAAATCGTCAAGGAATTCAACCTCCTCTTTGCCATTGACGGAACCGACCGAAACGTCGTTGTTCTTCACATCCATCAACTCGAAGCTGCCCTCAATGCGAGTCAGTTCCCTCAAGTGAAGCCAACACAGTACAATAACATTGCCGCTGCGCATCTGATCGAAGTCAGTGAGCCTCATCATTGCCAAGAGCGTTACATTTACATTGCCACCGCTGAGGGCATCTCTATCTTCCATCATCTTACCAAGAAGGACGCCTTCGTTCCATTGTGTGAAATTCCGTTGGATAATCCTGCCATGTGCATTGTTTCCTGTCCGAATGGTTTTGTCTTCGGAGCCGACACGTACTTCTTCGTCAAAGCCGGTTCCTGGACGCCGCAAGCCTTCCGCGCCGATTGGGCTCCCGATGTTCCCATCAGTGTCGTCAAAATCAGTGATGACGAGATTCTGCTTGTCAATCACAGTAAGCGAAGCCAATTTATGCGTCATATCGGTATGTATAAACTTCTTTTTCAGATTGTGGCGTTTTCACTACTCCTCAAGGCGTTCGCACTCGTTCCGGTATCGTTGAATGGGATCGGGTCCCAGTCAGCGTAACGTACTTCGACTCCTACCTCTTCATCGTCTACACCGACATGATCAGCGTCGCGAGAGTGCCCAAGCTCGAGGAAGTCACCGAGAACAGCCCCATCATCGAGGAACTCGACGGGTACCGCGCCCCTGGAGCTCGCGTCACCGGTATTGGTAAGCAGCCATACGATGTGCTGGTCACCGTCATGAATGAAACATGTGTCGAGCTTCATTGCTTCACACCATCGGTAAGGACACGACAACATCCGTTTGCCGGCGCTAGACGAAAATTATCTTCCAGAAGAATAGCTTGAAACGTAAAAATACCTCCGTCGCCTCGATGCCCTCCAAACGTCGCCCCTGAATACTAACACCATTCGCAAATCATGTTTTACCCCAACTTACGACTCACTTTACGTTTTTATTACTTTATCACAATGTCTTTTTATGTTTCATCAATAAATGATTCGACTCATTTGAACCTTGACTTATCTTGTGCAGCTGAACGGTTGCTTTTTGCATTGTGAGTGTGATACGCTGCCGTCAAACGTGACGGTACAAAGAGTCGACGACATTCATAATTTTGCTATAGTTCACTGGTGTACGAATACACTCAAAAAGTGCATGTCATCAATTTAGTTACCGTTTTTATTGAATTTAGAACACACTTTCTAGGCTTATGTTTCAATATGTGTATGGAAAAGCGAAAAAGACAACAAGCATTATATAAAAAACGATGAATGCGCTAATTGTTAAAAATATGGTAGCACCATATCTTTCATAATACTTACGCCCTTCATAAACTATAGGGACGTCGTCGTTATTGGCTATGTCAATATCACGGAAATAATCACTGTAATAAATTAGATGGAAAAAAAGATTCAAACCATACCATCCAAAACAAAAGAAGTGGGCATGCATTTGAGCACTTGTACGTAAAGAAAGGACCGTGTATAACCACATTGCACAATAAAATATCGCAATCATTTCCTACAACGGTAAATGATATAAAAATAACTACATTTTGTGCAATCTTACTTGAATGATAATATACTTTGGAAACGATACACAGTCTCGGAAACTGTATATTAGGAAGCAAATGGTGAAAAGTGTAGGTGACGAACATAGCTTCACAATATTTGTTGTGTCTGTGGCTGTTTTATTCTCAGACGCAAAATAATGCACAATACAGAACAGCACAGGAATAAAAATGTAGCTGAAGACGACTACTTGCGGATACTTCTGAAAAATAATTGGATGAAAATGCATGTCGATACGGATAAACTTACGTATTCGTATGTCGATTTCACAGAGAGGTTGTTAGTTTTACTGGTTTTTAATAAACCGATATCGATGACACAATGTTCTTGAGCCATTTTAAATAAGTGTTGCAGGTTTATGACCAAGTAACAATATAAGTAAACGATGTGGACGCGACCAACAAAACCTTCGTCGATAAGCTGCGCAACATGGGCGCGAAAGAGCAGGGCTAAAGCAACTTGGCCTTCTTATTACACAAAGTTATGCTGATAACCCAAAAATTTTACAACTATTAACTGATTCGACTAAATGTAGTAGTACGCACTTGTCTAAAGTTATTGCTTTTTTTCAATGTAAAAAAAGAAACAAAACAACACCCATTATTAGAGAAACGATGTGTACAACAATGCTTAGCATCACGCAACCACGCTAATAGTTTGTGATACTCATAGTTTGTGATGCCGTAATCTTAGTCAGAGGTCAACACTTCTTTGTTACCGACTCGTCATTGAGGTGACAGTTTTCTGCGTCGAACGCAGAAGAGTTTTCCATATTAGCCCGAAGTTTTCTTCCGACACAGTGGTTGTGTACGCAGTTTTCCGTTTTCGATGTACAATCCTAGAAACTTTTCGAACTTTCATCGAATAATTCTAAAGTTGATCCGTGTGCACGATATCCCTCTTTACTAACAACGTGCCGAGTCTTGCTTGCGAATGCATTTACGTGCTATTGGCTAGTTTTTTCATGATAATGTTTTTAGTGTGTGGGGGGTTCTGGCAGTGAATAGCGGCTGTATTGCAACTTCCGACATTAGTCTGCCACATCATTAACTTCATTTTGCAATTGACCACGCAGGTCAGATGAATCTGATGAACACTTTTGTATTCGTTTTATAACACAACTGGTAGTAGCGAGTGGTTAATAGTGCTGATCAGCGAGATCGTTGTTTTGTGACAGAAATAGCATGTTCGCAACGTCTGGAACATAAAAAATTTTTTTGATATGTTTATTCGCTTTGCGGTGATATTGATTCGCAACATTTTATCAAAATCAGTTAAAACTACAAGTTGTGTCGATGGCGAAATTGTCTGTTTGGTTGGATTCTTCGAGGGTCGAGTCTGAGATCTTGTTGAAGTCGGTTTCGAACTTCTTGAAACCGTTCTTGGTTAAAGAGTGCCGACTCTTCACTATTTTCACTCGGCTGGGGCGAGTAGTCGTTGAAGTTGGTTAGATCTGGCATTATGCTGGGCCCTGATGACGATCTGGAGCTGGAAAACGGCCGTGTTATGACAATTTGCTCTAGATTGGAACCTTGGCTGGGTACTGATGTGTGCGATTGTGATTCGGTTATGTTGATACTCATTCTAAAAAGCTAACTAAAATGTTGCTTTAACTGTATAGTCGACTCACCTTGATTCAAGCGATCGATGTTGTCCATCTTTCAGTCGTCTGACCGAAACTCTCGGAGCTGCGGACGCAGACGTACTTGCTTCATTAGTTGAACCGCTCGGGGGATTCACATAATAGACCCCCGAAGAGTCACTGTCGATTCGATTGATTGCAACACTGATCTTTTCGAGCCGGTCTTCGATGTTTCGTAAAGCAATTTCATTCGACCTTTGTTCCGAAAAGCTGCGAACGTGTGCAGGGCGAGCGATGAAAAGGTCGTTAGATTTGTTTGAAGGTGACGCGCTTGGCGTGTTTTTGGAAAAGAACGACTTCTGACGTTGCATTGGCATTTGTTGAGGGCTCATATTGGATTCACTTGTTAATGGACGTTCATTAAGGAACTTGATGACGATAATGCTGATGTTTCCGAGTTGTTCGTGTGCTTGACACATATCTTGTAGCCGTTTTGCTGCTTGTAGAGGATTGGAACATCTTCGGACTGCTTCGATAATCTCGCGTTCAGTTAGGTTTTTCCATAAAACACGATTTCCAATGACAATAAAGTCGTCTTCATCGGTACGGTCAACACATTTCATACCCGGGTTTGGAACTACAGCAGGGTAGAGGAAGGTGTAGCCGACAGATGTTCCTGTGGTGCAGACACCGTTGATGAGGCCATCCTGAAAAATATCATTGAAATATTGTAATTGAATGGGTATAACAAACCGCTGTGATGATAGCATTGTTCAATCGGAGGCGTTCATACTCTTCTGGTGACGTTATCGATTGTTCTTTCAATAGATAAACAACTTCTCCATCTTTGCGTATCAAAATGGCGCTCGTATGACCACTCCTGGCACACATTATCTGTCTATCGACAATCCTAAGAACGAAGACACTAGCACCAAGTCGGATCCCTTTTTCTCCAATGTCTTCATGAGTGCGTAAGATAGCACGACGGAGTGTTTCCGGATTTTCTCGATTCTAAAACATTCGCATTGCCTGCTGTCTTATGAAACGTCAACCTACAGGTACTTCAAGCTGATGTCCAAGCTTAAACTTCACAAGCTCAGAAATCTCTGGATTGCTGCCGCCGTCAATTATAGCGAATGTAATGTCATTCCAATCCTTTGGTCTAATTTGACGGGTTGAAAGTTTAGATTTCTGACCAGTGGTTTCACTGAATCCAAATTGAATATTAGACAGAGCGCTCTTTTTACTAATATCTACAACAGAAATAGCACGACGTTCACTTTTGATTTCTAATGGCTGGGCTGACATGGAGAAAGGATTGCACGTCAAATCAAGAAATTTCAACTTTTCGGCTACGCAGTATTCAACTTTGATTTTGGCTAGTCGATTGTTAGAGAGATCAATGGTCTAAATATCAACGTCGATGATTTAAAATAAAGAAAAAGGCTACCTTGAGTGATTTGGAAAAACTGAGATCGGGGATTGATGAAATCTTATTTGAATGAGCTCGTAAGACTTGCAAGTGTGGCAACTGTGCAAGTTCTGTTGATAAAGAAGTAAGGCGGTTTCCACTGATGTTGATTTCTTCTAATAGTGTGAGCTGGGATAAGGCACTGAAAAAATACTTTAATGATATAAATTGTATGTTAAGGGTCGAATTACCTGTCATTAAAGAAGCGAAACTGATTGTAAGATATGTCCAATAGCCGTAGGCGTCGGCATGCCACAATTGCATGCATGCATGTTTCAGATAGTTGGTTACCCGATAATCGCAAAGTTTGTAGCCTATTGAGATCAAAGAAAGCATTGGGTGCAGGCAAATCAAGAAGTCGATTGTTAGTCAAATTTAGATGCCTGAGTCTGTAAACAATCAATTTAAAACTGTTATATTTTGAGAAAACTTACTGATGAGCAGATTTAAACAACTCTACAGGAAGTTTCTGAATGAAATTGTTTTCAACATTCATAACTTCAATTGAACAATTTTCAACAATATCCGGCAGTTTCGTCAATTTGTTATTTCCAACCAAAAGATGCCGCAGGGAGTGAACATTCATCAAAATACGATACGGCAATTTCGTTAACAAGTTGTGGTGAGCGCTGATGGTCACAATTCGGTTCAAATCCGTAACCCATTCCGGAAGCAACTCAAGTTTGTTATGATCGACGCTGAGGATGGTCAAGTTACTTGGGACTGGCATTACTACGACTTGGGTCAATTCTGAAACGACTTCCTGCATTTTCTGATACATTAAAAGTAGGCTTACCATTGTTGGATGCATAAAACTCGCGCAAATTTGAACCATTTACTTGAATAGTTTTCAATCGGAGATATGAACAATAAATCACCTGGATGCTAACGAGGTTACTCAAATCTAACTCGGAGATGGCACCGGCACGACGGAGATCAAGAATTGTAATGGAATCAAAAAGAAAGGAAGTGAGTCGTAAAGGTCGTTCGAAAGTATTCAATCGAAGGTCAATTTTGCCGATACTTATTGTCGTATTAACTTCAACATTTAGGTTATTGACATAATTGCCTGCCAATTCCCAGCTGTTTAGTTTGGGCATGTGGAACAGAACTTCTGGGACCTACAAAGATGATGTTATTGCGTGAAAAGGGTGTAAAAACATACGTGTTGAAAGCGGTTGAAGCTTAGATCTAGTGATGTTAGATGTTGGCATTCAATCAATTGCCTTGGTAAGGTGGTCAGCCAATTGTTCCCAAGATTCAATGTGGTCAAGTTGAACAACATTCTGATATTTCCTGGTAGAATTGATATTCTGTTTCCACTCAGATTCAGCTCACATAATGCGGTTAGTTGGATTACAGCGTGGGGGAAAGTGTGAAGACAATTGTCGGCTATGTTGAGTGTTCTTAAGGATGGAAATCGCGCAACGTCGTCTAACCATCCTATCAATGGACTTCCAGTCTATAAAAAATACAATATTATGTAGTTAAAGTTAGCATAATAATAAAATGTACCGTATTCGAAGGTTTTATCAACAACGAATTTCTCCTCAAATTAAGGCTCGTAATCATCCGCTGACTTCCGACGTAGAACAACTTGTCAGGGAGAAAGATCAATTGCCTGTCACTCAAATCGCAGTTCGGAACAATGGAACACTAAAAATAAAACAATTGTCACAACAAACTTCGAACACGGGTCTACCTGGGTGGCATGTGTTGACCATTGCTGCAAATCAGACGGGTCTTCAAAGACGAAGCATATTTTTTGGGATGACGAAGTCATTTTGAGGCATCTGCCGTGGTTACTATCAGCAAGCTCAATTTTGAATTTGTTCAACTGCAGAATGTTGTCTTCATCGCCTTCGATGCCGTTAGCTGCGACAGACTCATTTTCAATGCGGATTGTGTCATTATACAGGATGCAGCGCTTCTTCGCCCACCTTTGAAGTAATCGGCCTCGACCAACATAACAATGAGCTACTAATAACACGTTCGAAATGTTATTGTACACATTTCCGAGGGGTCTTCCTGTGAAGAAGCAAAATATGTGAGTCAAGTGCCCTGAACTGCCGATATTGATGCATTCTTGGGTTGTTGAATAGCCGAGAGTCATGAGGATTTCATTTTGCATTTGAAGGGGTCTGTTATCTCGGGTTAACTGTCTGAAACATTGGCATAATCTACTGTAAACGCGTTTTAGACATACTTAATTCTCTGATGTCCAATCCGAAGAAACAGTGGATCCAAATTATGCTGTTGACAAATTTCTTGTGCTGTCGTTTGCGTTGTTACTGGAATGATCAGATGTTTGATTCCAGAAGGCCTGTGAAGTCGGATTAACCCGTTTTCGGTCCGACTTGCGAGCCATTGTAGCCGTTGTTGCTGCGTCAATTTGTCAGTCTTGGCATGCTTTCGCTGGAAAAGGTTATTTTTAGACTGACATTAATTAAGTGTTAAGCAAACCCACATTCCCAAGGGTCAAATACTTCGAACTCGGTCCAGGTTCCGAAGGATCTGACTGATCGTCCGCATTCGCCGCATTGAACAGCCGCTGATCCGAGAAAGAACGTTTTAACGCCATTCACATCACCATCTGAAAGAGGTCCAGGAAGTTGCGGCGGAAACCAATCACAATACGATGAACATGATTGTTTTACGAAAACGAAAATATTGAGAATGCCCGCACGTATGAATGACTGTTTTTTCGTGTTTCGGAGAAAAGCAAAAAGTTTTGAAAATTGAAGCGTTTCTCCTTGAAAGTCGATGTGCTCCTTGTCGGCAGGCTGACGGCGATCGAAGAGGCTGGAGAGGACTATTCGACGACAGGAGACAACGTCATCCAGGAAAGCCTATACACTGCCCATGTTCAACTGTCCTTGTGTGCGTTTCACCGGCGGAAGACCAATTATTATGGTACTCGGATGGGGTGCGTCGAAGCGTGCCCCTTCATTACAGCTAAATTGGATTTTTTAAAGGTAGACTTGTGCGTTTCTTCCATGAATCACGTAATAGAAACCAGCTCTGGCTATATATCGTGATGTAAGCAGATCACCGACTGCAACTTATCAACGTTTTGCACAAACATTGGGACAGAGGACGGAAGCAATAAATTCTCCCTCCTGTCGGGTACTCGGGGCAAATTCTTTATTGGATCTGACTGAATAATAACCAGAGTGCAAGAGCGGCGAACGAGTTTGAATGGTAATTACCGTGCATCGTCGGCAGGTATGTTAGAAACGCCTTTGTTCTCGATTATTGACAGATCCATGTGGTTTCGATGTGACGGAAAGGTCCATCACATGTGCATTTCATTAGGTCAACATATTCGAATTTCATTAAAAACAAAAAACTTTATTAGGCATCGGACTCAAAACGTCGGTAAAAGCATATATAACATGTAAAATAATATCGTTGTGATGCTCGAAAACATAGCAACGATGAGTGGAGATTCTGACGAGATTGAACCATTCAAAAAATTGAATAAACTGATTCATAATTGTGAAAACAAACAAAAATAGTACACTGAATGTATGAAGGGGGTTTGCGAAACGAACGCTGAGAAGGGGCTTACAGACAACCGCAAGATTTAACTACCATACGAGGATAATTCTTAAGGACGACATTACCGCTGTCATCAAAGTAAAGTAGCGTCAGGGAATCCATCTTGTCCGGTGCGCAGCAAACTTTTGGAACTTCTCCGTAAACGTCCATTGTGCTCACAATTGACTGAATTAGGGCGTGGTTGGTGACTTTTGTGTCCTGGAAGATTTATTTTTAGATTATTGTTGTTTTTTGAGAGGAGGTTTACCTTGTTTTGAGGGAATTCACAACTTCCGGCGCAATAATAAGCTTCGAAGTGGGTGGGTGAAATGACAACTTCCTGCCAGCCGATGTCTCGGAAACTGACTGAAAACTTCCGCTTTCCACATGTATCTTCTTGTGTCGCCTGTTTCTTTGGCTGCTTGCTCAGTAGCAGCTGTCGAAGAGAATCATCGCCATGGATCATGGAATCGTCGTTGTCATCGATCGCGTTGTCCATCTGGCCGAAACCCATCATCGGGTCATCGGCATGCTTGTTCTTATTCTTGCGATGCTTGCGGCGACGATTCCGCTGTAATAAATAGATTTAAAAGTGACTTCATAACATGCGAACGATGCGACTCTTACATGTTTACGGCTAATCAAAGCCTTTGGACCATTCTTGACAAATTCCCGCATCTGTCGTCGAATGGCTTGTTCGCGGGCAGTAAAGATGGGCACTCGATTTTCTAGCAATTTTACCTCTTTAGTCGTATCCGGCTCTTCATCGTGGTTATAGCTGTAGTACGATGCGCCCATCGCATCAAAAGCAGCGCGTTTAACACGATTAGTGTGTTCAATGTCGTTAAAATCGTCGTCATCTTCATCAGAATCTGCTACTTGACCTGCAGGCTCGTCCAAAAAGTTGTCCGCAGAAGTATAGACAAGCAAAAACGGCGAGTGGCGTTTGTACACGGCATCGGGGAGGAGCAGATGGTTGTTATGATAGAACTACAACAAAGAAAGTTAAACCAGTGTCAGAATGAATGAAAGTTACTGCCAATCAAATAAATTTACCTGAACCGTCAAACTAGGCTTGCTAGTATTCAAGGCTTGTTGCGTTTGCTTGAACAAGTCCCAAGCCATCCATTGTCGATGACCAGTAAGAGTACGTTTCGCAGGCGTCGCAACAATGCTAGTGCCCTGACACGATGAGCAGACGACACGAGCGGTGTACTCCTTCCAGCTCCTGGGATGTTGGTACACTTTTTTGTGGCGTTGGAAATGCAATTCCGCTTTCAGCAGCTGTAATTAAAAGGTGTCAAGTCGAACCCCGCAATGGCTGCCATAAATCACACTAAGCAAACTTACGGTCTCACCGGCTTGCAACGCACTTAGATCAAAAACGAAGGCAGGAACAGAATTCAAAGATCCTGAAAAAGTACGTGTCAAAAAAGCCAATCCGCCAGGGTCACATTTACATTGTCAACTACAATTCCCTGCAGATTTTGTCGCATTTTCAGTGCGTGAACAAACCCCGAGATGCTATTTGTTTTCGAGTTTTGTCTCACTTAAGTGGTCTATTGGGATGCGCCAAAACGCGTCTTAACTTAACTTTCGCTTGATACTATTGCCGTCCCGTCACAAGTTGCAAAAATCATGCCAAATTTGGCTCACTGCAAATGCATGGCAAACTTTAGCTAAAAAGGAAGCGAGCACACTGCGCGGGCAATTATCACTATTGAAGTTGGCAGGTTCTCAGGGTTTCGGGGTTTCGGGAGCGTCCGAAAATTGCTCTAAAAGAATGCAACAACGGAAAAGAGCAGTGTGGCGCCAAGTTATATCGCTTTTCCTCATACTGTTATGCAAATAAACAAAACCGGGTTTGGCTCTTGAATCATAATTATGGCGAATGGCACAATGCCGTTAAACTACTGGATTAGTTGAACAAATAAACGATTAAAGCATACGGTAGCTAGTTGACAGAGTTATGATTGAGGGGGTTTTGACTTACCCGTTTGCGGCAACATGCTGCGGACAATGTCCTGATCAGCGGTCTTGATGCTTGACGTTCTGAATTGCTCGAAGAGGTGACGCATGTATTTCGTGGCTGGGTTATTGATACGATGGCGGGCTGAAAAGGACAGACAATTAGGTTTGGGGAAAGTGTGATTCAGACAGCTCCAAAGAAGGCTGTATGGCTGGCTAGCTTACCTTGCTTTTCCGGAGGGAATTTTACATCAAGCATTCGAGTGACAACCATGTTGACAGCATCCTTCTGCGCGGCTGTCGGTTTTGGGCCATCATAATCAGTTTTAGGGTGAGCGTCAACATAAAGGATAAGCAGGGCCAAGCCCAGCACCGCAGATAACGGATGTCTCATCGCATCTGTGGGATAGCACTCCGCGTTGTCGATCTTGAATGATTAAATGTGTCATTAACAAATTTCAGGGGCACACGTCAAGAAAAAAACTGGCAGAATGGCTGAGGAAACGATCGCGATGATGGGCTTTGAGGATTACGACTCACGAAGAGCCAAATCATAATCGCTGGGGATAGCCAGAGGGGGGGGGGGGGGGGGGGGGGGGGCGGGCAACTGACTGCTGTGGGGTATTGGGTGAGGATGGTGTTGGTCGACATCGTAGTAGCTCCAGAAACCGACTAAAACCCCGCCTATGGTGAGAAGAGACTGAGGTTTGACGACCGTTTTGACGAGAAAAATGCATCTGTTGTGTCGTCAGTGGCACGCGCAGGAAAGACTAGCCCCAAGTCGGCTTGCCGCCCCTTGACGGCGGCCAATTGCGAAGCCACAAAAAAGGAAGGCCGGCTACGACCGAAGAACACTCCCAAACAAACAGTAAGACGAGCCTGCTGTATCGAAGCTCGAAGCTCTTTGGAATCAGTTAGTTGATCTGCGCAATGACCGTGCCTATACAAAGGTAATTAGATTGTGGACAAAAGAGGTAAGACCCCAAAACCGGAACAAAAACCACCTGGGATACAAAGAAAGTTGCCTTGCGCGAAGAATGGCGACGACATATGGCTAGGCGATGAAGCAACGGCTGGCGGCAAAAGTCAAACGGTGTTCACACAACAAGGAACACGCCCCCGGCGCGCAGGCACTCGGGTGGATGATACTTTTTTGTTGGTTTCCACAGAATGGCAATAAAAACACGCCTGTCTGCGACTGGTAGAAAGTAGCGATTCTGCGAAGACGATGAACAACGTTAAAGGACGCAAAAAATAGACATAACGGACTAACTCTGATGAGAGGTGCGCAAGTCGGCAAGGTCGGCGCCGATACCGGGACCCCGACTGATTGCGATAGTTGGGAGGAAGTCGATGGCATGACATGCTAGGTAGCCTTATCAGGGAACACGAGCCACTGACCAGAATGACCTCGAACACCGGGTAAACCAACATTCCTCAAGCGGACCCACTCGCGTCAATCCTTTTCGACTGATTTGTGCGGAAGTGCCCGGGGACAACCTCCTCACTGATAGATGGATGGATGACGATGGAACAACGTCGAGCGGCCTACCAGTCGCCAGTTGTTACATCCACTAAAATAACAATGTCGCTTCCAATCGCTTTCAAAGCCGCCGACATTCGTCTCTTTGTTTTACATAGACGCTTACATTTGCTCAGTGGCCGCAGGCAGTTGATTAGTGGCATTGCCGAGAAGGGATCGCCGTCCCGGTGGTGCTAAAGAGCCGTTCCGCAGGTGCTTCAAGGGTCGTCGAACTGCATGCCATTTCACTTGCTTTTCGGCCACTCCATTTCATGTGGGTCTACAGTATGCCTGCATGCTAAGCGACCCATTATGAACGGTGGCCACGAGCCAAAGGACCGCATCCGATCCTGCGAGATTACTCCCGAGTCATAAATATTTCACACACACACTTTGGGGTCTCAATTTGAAAATGATTCATGGCCTACACCTGCGCAAAACACTCGTCATAGGCTTCAATAAGCATTTATCAAGGCGTAAACGATCAACCAAACAACAAACAAATTCAATTTCAATAGGAAAAAATATTAGGTGCTACCATTGAGACGGGAAGTAAGCTCTTTCTCCATATCAGCGATAGGGATGACCTGAAAGTTGCAACATTCATTAAACGCCCTCCGGACAAGCACTTGTCAATTGGCAGCACGCCAAAGACAACATATTCGAACAAACGAACAAACCTTAACATCCTCGCGATCTTTCACATTCTTCAGCTGGATAACACCACTCGCGAGTTCGCTCTCGCCAATGATGAGCACCCAGGGGATAAAGCGAGCTTCGCAGTACTGCATCTGATCAAGCAGCTTCGGGTTGGCTTTGAAGGAAGTTTCGGCGTTGAAGCCAGCATCCCAGAGTTGGCGAATCACGTTCATCCTGGCTTTGAGAAGGCCCTTCTGAGCAGCGGCAACGTAGACTTGGGTAGCGTTCGTGCGGCCGGGCATCTCCTCGGTGGCGGCCTTGGCTTCCATGATGCTGAACAGACGTTCGATACCGAAGGAAACGCCGACACAGGGCACATTGGACTTTCCTTTGCCACCGGCGAAAATGCCGACCAACTTATCATAGCGACCACCAGCAGCAACGGAACCGACAGAAACTTGGTCGTCAGGGTTATCGGACTTGGTGCCTCCGAGTCCGCTGAATGAGAATTCTGCAAGAAAAGGAAAAGAGCAAAATAAATGGAAAAAACGTTGCAAAAACAAACCTTTAATGACGACTTCATAGATGGCGCCGGTGTAGTAGTCAAGGCCACGAGCAAGCGAGGGTTCGAACACGACATTCTGGTTGGCGCCGAAGAGTTCAACGTATTCGAGCAACACCTTAATTTCCTTAACGGCGGTAACGATGGACGCGTTTTGTGAGGCTTCGGCGTCTTCGAGGAATTTCTCCAACAGGCCGAGATTGTCGAGGTCGGGGTTCTGGGCACGGAGACGGACATACTGTTCGAGCTTGTTGACGGCAGCTTCGTCGATCTTCTTCTCATTGATGAGCTCATTGGCAACTTCGGCCCAGGGGGACTTGTCCAACTTGTCGACCGATGAGCAGACCGTCTTGAAATCCTTATCAGCAATACCGCTCAAACTGAACATGCCTTCGAGAAGGAGGCGGTGGTTCAAGCGGATCTCGAAGTCACCGAGATCAAGCTGGGTCATGACTTCATCGACGACGCGGATACATTCGGCTTCAGGGACCATGAGGTCGTATTGGCCGGCAATATCGAAATCCTGAAAAAATTACATTTTTGATTAGAAAATATAAAAATGGTAAAAAAACAACGTACACACTGATAAAACTCGCGGTAACGACCCTTGGTCATTACAGGCTGATCGCGACGATAGACTTTGGCGATGTGGTAACGCTTGAGATTCTGGATTTTGTTCATTGCAAGGTAACGGGCAAACGGAACCGTCAAGTCGTATCGCAAGGAGCACAGCTCTCCGCCCTGATCAGCCAGATCGAAGACAAGCTTTCCGCCTTCTTCGCCGTACTTGCCGAGAAGGACATCGCGCAGTTCAAAGACTGGCGTGTCGATGGTCTCTGCTCCGTGACGCTTGAATGTGTCAACGATGGTTTTGAGGACCTTTTCGCGAATGACCATTGACTTCGGTCCATAATCACGGGTACCTGGAATAGCATTGGTCAGTCATTTGGGTGCAAAAATATATGTCAAAACATACCTTTGGGCGTCTTCAAAGTCACCTTGGCATCGCCGATTTTAGCCTTCTTTTCCATAGCCTTTGCAAGTTGTTCCTTAACCTGAAAACAAAACCATCAATACACTGACATCAAAATAAGCAGTCTTGTTCGGACCCGTCTTCCACTTCTGTGAGTCCACGCATTAACCTTGACGGCGGAATATGTCCTTCGACAGAGGAACGAAAACATTGCGCTAGCTTACACAAGATCCAGCATCGGGGGTGGAGTCTGAATAAAAACGGGATGTTATTATATCATGACACCAATCCGCCGTTGCTGGACCTTCGTGAGCCAAGAAAATGTTAAAAATGCGAAATAAAATATAAAAATTTACCGGTTTAGTGGGATTGGAAGGCTCAGTCTCGGGAGAATTAACTTTCGCCATTTTAAAGCTGAAAAAGTATACTAATCAGAACATCTCAAGGCAGTCAACAAAGTGCCAGCAACGGCGGATATTACACGAATCAGAAGCGCGTTGAAATGAGTAACGTTGCATCATTCTGAGGAACACGAACGCTTCGGTATGATGTCGAGGTCGCCCTTTTTTCGCGGCGAGAGTGCGTTCGGGGGAGGCCAGTGTATGACACTTTATAAAGTGGTGCAATCATAACTTGCGCAGCGGAAGACATCTTTTGGGCTACATTGTTCTACAGTTCGACAGATGTAATTGGTTTTAACAAACAAGTAACACAAAATCTGATAAAATAGCAAAAGAAATGAACTATTTGTAATGGCGTGAGAGAAAAACGAGCTAAAAATGTCGTGTTAGCTATGTTGAGTCATAAGTTCAGCAATGGTAACGTAGGCGAGCCATGTGCTTCTTATCAAAGTTGAATTAGATGGACCTATCGTTAAAGCGTGATAGGTGGGGCAGACGTGACGACATTGTCTGACTGAAGATTGAGCAGTGCTAACGTGATCGTTGGTCAAGCCTTTTATGCTTGTGAACTTTGCCTCGGAGACGATTTCGGTGCTTCTGGCTTTAGGGTTGAAGTCGAAAATGGTTAATGAAAAAAAATGTTTACTCTGTCGACAGTTTGTAAATCACTGGTATTCCGTCTCCCAGAAAGCATGGCCGACAGGGGCCAAATGGGTTTCATTCTCAAGGAGCGAGACATCTAGCTAGGGGTGGGATCAGAGGCTCAGATTTGCATGGGTAAGCAAAAATGGTATAAAAGGGGCCGGAATCGTCACAAATCCCTCAGTTAACTACAGCCTTCACGATGAAACTCCGTGACCTCCTCCTATGGCTCGTTTGTGTGTGGTCGACTTTCTCAATTTCCTGGCGACCGTCTAAGAAGAAGTCACACCTTCTCTCACGGGTCGTTAGCTCGCCCCTCACCGACCCGGCGCAACGAAGCATCTTGACGCCTCCCCCCTGCTCGGCACCGATGCCGACGACTACGTCATGCGCGAAGAAAACACCGTCAACTATGGAAGCCGCGATGGTGGATTCAACAGTCAACGACTTTGGAGCCAGCGGCACGGCTTCACCAAGGATGCTGCTGAAGCTTCTTCCCGAAGCCCAAGGTGTTGCCGACGATCGACAGTGCCATCGATGAGGAGACGTCGACAAGGATGACGTGTGGATCGATTGGTCATCGATCCGAAGCGTTTAACTTACAAAGTAAGTTTTTTTTTACTTTTTTTACAAGTTTAAACTTCCAATTTCAGAACCCCATCATCTTCATCGCCGCCACCTCCCCGATACGCCCTCCTTCGCCCGTCTTTCCGAAGCCTCGCCGCTCCCTCTGATTTAGAGATCGTTTTGTTTTGATTGTTTGTTTCATTCAATAAAGTTTTTTTTTCTAAAAATTTTGATTATCACCTGAGAAAAACACACAAAGGATAAAGAATCCTTCCAAAATCACAAATTTATTAATATAAAGCAATTACAAAAAATGCTGGCAGACAGCAACAAACAGGGAGCAATTGAACAAGCAAGAAAAAGTTTAAAAATTCAGATCGGGGAAGAGGTTTGAGACTCATCGGTTTAGGCCATGCCGTCATCATTGCCCTCGGGGTCGACTTGACGAGCAGCGTTCGGGTTGGGTCCACCAGCGGGCTTGGCCATGATGATTTGGTCTACACGAAGGATCTGCACGGCGGCATCAACGGCAACTTCGATGGCGCGTTTCTTGACGAGGTACGAGTCGAACAAGTTGGCTTCCTTGACATCGAGGGGCTTGTTTTGGTCGAAGATGTTGATACCCATGGACTTGTTGGAGGCCTTTTGTTCGGTGAAGACGAGAGACAGGGCTTCGAGCGCCTAGAAAAACAGTTGTTGAAACAGTTAAAAAGAAAAAGTTGAACCACTTACATCGTGTCCAGCATTGGCGGCAAGGTACTTCGGAATCTCTTCAAAGGCTTTGCTGAAACGCATCTGGACAAAGCGCGAGGAGCGCGTGTTCTTGGTGGTCAGGTATGTGACGTAACGAGCAATCTGGAGCTCAATGGCGCCGGCACCACCAACAAGTCGGTTATCACGGGTGAGGGCCTTGAAGGTGTTGATGCCATCATCGACAGCTCGCTCGATATCCATAAGCAGCGAAGTAGTCGGGCCACGCAGGACGATGCTGGCAATGGAGCCAGAGGCACCTTCCCTGCTGAATGTGATGATGGGCTGGCCGGAGAGCTCGGACTGGGCGACCTTATCGCAGATACCGACATGCTCCAACGAAGGCGTGCAGATGTTGGCCTGAGCTGGAGCACCAAGCATACGGCACAGACGGCGGAGATCGAACTTGGACACAAGACGGACGCCCATGATGTTGTACTTGTTGAGATAGTGGAGGTAGAGGTCGCCGAACTTGCCAGCAGCAACGACAACATTGATGCCATTGTCACTGAGGTCCTTGATCTGCCTCTCGACTTCCTTCTCTTCGTTGTTGCTGAATTCCATGAGCTCATTAGCGTTGGACATCAAGACGGTGCCCTTGGTTTCGGTCTGGGTGATGTCGAAGGCGCAAGCGAAGAGAGCGACCTTGGCGTTGGTGACAGAGCGCTTGTCAGTTTCGGCGACACGGCTGAAGACCATGCCGTTGATGACGAGGGAGTCGCGGATGCTGCCACCGGGAACCTTGACTATGCGGATGTTGTCTACGTTGAAGTAGGGCAGACGGTTGACTTGGATGCACGCTTCGGCAATGAGGGTGGCGATCAGATCACCATGAACAAGGTTCTTGCTGAGAACAGCGGCACGAAGATAGTTCTTGACCGAGTGCTTGTTGGTAAGATCATCAGCAGTGGCTATGGAGAAGTTATAGAATTCCTTGTCTATCTTGGCGTAAGTGGCGAGGTAGCCCTCAACGACTTCGACCGGCTTGAGGCCCTGAAATTGAACAAATTTATATAATAATCAATAAGAAACAGGAGGGAAAGACATACCATGTTGATAAGCTCGATGGCGCCGTCCAAAAGAGCGCAGGTCAACAGAATGGTGGTGTTGACACCATCGCCGGTGGTGCTGTCGACGGCATCGGCAGCCATGACGAGAAGCTTGGCGGCGGGATGACGAATATCCAAGTTCTTGAGGATCGTGCCAGCATCAGCGGTGATGAACTCCTTGCCGATATCGTTCACAATGAGTTTCATCATGCCTGGAATAAATTGGATAAAAAAATATATAAAATTTTGAAAATTGAAAGTTGAATATATAAAATTTCAGGATTTTCAATTAAAAACCTACCAGCAGGGCCATGGGCCGTCTTCAACTGACTGGCAAGCTCGTTGCAGGCTTCAATGTTGCGGAGAACAGCTTCATCAACACCTTTGAAGGCCTGAAAAAGAACTCAGATAATGGCCGTTCGAGAAAGTTGTGAAATCAACAAACCTGAGCTCCATCCTTCATAAAACGCGAGTGAAACCCTTGAGGCACGGAGAGAGCCATCTTGCTGAAATGGGATGTGGATTTAGGATAGATACGGAAGGAAATAAAAATGGGAGAAGGCGATCACGGAATAAGGATTACACCAGACTTGAGTATTGAGGGACGACGGCGGGCTTCGCGAACGACAGCCAACTGCCTCTCTTCGTGGTGGGAGCTCGTCGGTGCGCACGGGCCAGCCGTTCCTATCTGCGTGCAACAAATAGCCGGACCGGCCTTGGGAAATGCATGCATTTTTTGCTTCTTTTTCCTTGCAGCTTTATATTTTCACTAACCCGTCTTCGTGTTTCCCTTTATTAATCAAACTTCGACACCTCAGGCGTGTTTTGACCTATATATTATCAAGATTGGGATTATTATTCATTGTCAAAATACAAAGTACAAAAACAACATCACATGAATGGAAAATATATATGAAAACAAATAAAAATTTGTTGCTGGATGGACTGAGACCGTTGTTGTTACAAAGTTTTGTTGTTATAGGTGCTTGGCAAGTGCATAACCCGAGGAAGGAATGCCCATTGATGACTTATTCACGCCGTGTACGACGACGCACTTTCGGCTTGCTTTCCCTCACTGCCTCGGGTACCGCCGGAGGCGATGTTTCCGTCTTGGCTGTTTTCTCCTCCACTTTGTCTTCGATAACTTCTTCCTTGGGTTCCACAGGGGGTTCCGGTTCACTTTCAGTTTTGATTGCAGCCTCTGTTTTGGGGGTTTGCAGCAGCTTGCTCAATTGTTTTTCAAGTTCGTCGTCGGAAATGTCGAGACTGCTCGGCGCACTGTTCAATTCCGCTGCGTCATATTCCTCCAGCTCTTCATCCCCAACAAATTCTTCGTCCTCGTCAGATGTTCCTTCCTCCTCCAGGGCCGTCTTCTGTTGCTTGTAGACCTTGGACAGCGCTGATAGCTGTTTCATTGATTCTTCAACGGTCTTGACTTGCTCCTCGCTAAGGGCGTCAGATTTATCGTCCTTTGTTCCGCCTTTCTGGAGGGAGATGTCTTCTAATTGTTCGAGGATTCTGCTCATAGCGTTTTCTGTTTCGAAAAGACGTTTTTGCAGGGCTTTCAGCTGGCTTCGTCCTGAAAAGCAGATCAATTATATATATTTCAATAGGTGTGTTCAAAGCTGTCAAAGTGCAAAGTTATTTTTAGATAACCTTGTTTGTTGATCAACTAACTGACGTGTACAAACTGATAACGTGCTCTTATGCTTACCCATATTTTCGTCTTCATCGTCGCCACTACCCTCTGATCCCGACATGTCCGAGTCGTCGTAGTTGTTACGACGCCGCTTAGTCTTCTTCTTTTTGAACATAATCTGAAATTAAAATGATCGATGTAGTTTCGTGCTCGGCTTATTTGCTTCAACCAGATTCAGATTGTATGTTTGCGCCTGACTCGGCTGATGACTGACTCACTTTGCTAAGCGTGTACACAAGAAACACCATCACTCCAATTGTATAGACTGGAAGTAGGTACGAGAACATTCCTCCTCGACCTGCGGTTGTCTGTTGTGCCGCGGCTTCTCCTTGCATGCGCATAGCCGCAGGGTGCATGTGGGCCCGTGATCCGGCTCCCGCAGGTCCAGCCGGTGCTCCTTGTCTGTTCAAAGCCGGATGAATCGAGGGTTGACGTTGCCTATTCGTATCGGGTGCTTGGCCGCTTTTACCGGTGACCATGTTTATCAGTGGTCCGAGGAGGGTTGGCCATAGCGCTAGAATGCAAATAAACACCACCGCGACGACCATGGCAATTTTCCATTTTGGGAACGCCTGAAAAGTGCTAGTATTAGGAAAAAGTGATAGTTTTATTAGACTTACTTCGCCTTCAAAATCCTCATCTTCACTATCAGAAACTTTACGCTTCCTTCGTGGCGGTTTTGTAGCCCGTGGCGCGCTTACTTTCGGCATTGTATAAAAAATAGAGGTAGAAAAGGTAGCGACGATGTATTGTTCTAAAACTGACGAGTTGTAAGTCAGACAACTAAAGCTGTCTTTTAGCTGGCTTGTTCGTCCTCAGCTGACCACTTTTAGTACGCTAACACAGATGCTTTTCTCTGCGCCCTACATTCGAAGCGAGCTTTCTCGCACGACCTCTAGCTTGAGGCCATTTCTCCAGCAGAGCGACGGAACCGCCCCAGGCTATTGACAATGCGCTGCGGTCGTTACTCTCGATCGATGCGTCACATAGTGTCTTCCGTCGTTTCTCGTTGCGGGAAAGACCCATTGCCTTCGGCCGGAAAAGCCATTGCAAACTCCTCGTTTGATTTAGCTACCAGTGCCGTCGGCACCTACTCACCCACATTAAAAGCATTTGTATTAGTTCGAGGTGAATGCGTTTATACCCCCTGCGGCCAATTTTATTAGTTGGGAATAAAAAAATTGCATCACGTTAAAAAATGTGCAGCAGTATGCATAAACATAAGGCAATATAATCACACCCATTGCGATTTATGCTATCAAATGGATAGAACACAAAAATCGAGGTGTAAACACATCAATGATCTGGCACTATTGCGTTTGCTCTTTTTTGTATACTTTGCATCAATCGTTTTCCAAACTGAAACGCTGTGCGAGGGTTTCTATTAAGTCCAAGTGGAACAGATGGTGGTCGATGCTCTCAATTTGGTCAGCAACCGCGTTGCATGTTTTATTGTCGACAAACTTGTCCGCTATTGATACGACTTTCTGGTGTTGCCCAAGGACAGTTATATGGGTGCAGTTAAAGTTAAATCGAAGAAAAAAGGATGTTTTGTCACACGTGATGTCAATATTGCCCGTGTTGACCCTACATTCGTTACTACCCCGTCTGTGCACGCCGTCGATTAGTTCGACTTTTGCTACGTGTCGCCGTCTCCAGTGCCACGGCATTGATGTCGCTTGCGCTGCTTTGCTATGCGGCTCATTCTTGATAACAGCCTTGTCCCCCGCTAGTAGCGGGCTCTAATATAAAGCCGTCCGTTACGTTGTGTTAGCACTTCCGCCACTTTTTGCCCTATACCAAAAGCTAGAAACCGTGATTGACGTGCCTATTTTCTTGTTTAAATGCTAATTTTCAAGACTCAATGGACATGAACAAATACGAATTGACATTTTTTGTGTTGCCGTACTTCTCCGTAGACAAGGCGTTAGTAACGTAGGAGCATTGCAGTCAGTGTGTCGCCACGTGCATTGCGTTAACCTCGTCTATGCATGTGCCTTTGTCAATTTCGTCGTTACTCCCACTGTCTTAGTCTGTGCCTCGGGTCCTCTTCGAGCGTTCAGATGTGCGTGTTTATTTCTTTTTTTACAACTTTTGATGCTTCATCGTTAACCTTTTTAAATTACTTTGTGCTTTTGACGGGAAACGTGACCTCGCGAAGAATTTATGCTTGAATTCTTAATTAGCTTTGTTTCAGGATGTCGAACAGTCCCGAACTTCGCCACCGTGGCGGCGGCGATGCAGATGCCGTTCCCGTCCAGGATCCCAAGCAAATTGTCAGCTCCGATGACGAGGAAATGCCAACTGAAGAAAAGTGAGTTTATTTGACTGAATTAGTGAAAAAGTTGAAATTTAATCTATAATTTATAGGTTGGAAGGTCTTTCAAAGATTCTACCACAATCCACCGATCGCCTTGGTTCAGTTCTCGACAGCTGGCTCGAATCGCTCCCAGATCGATGGAGAAATTGGATCGTCCGTGGTATTTTTACGATTTTCATGATTGGCTTCTTCTCCTTCGTGGTCAACCGTGGCGCTTTCTGGCTGATGATTCTGGTCCTGGTTATCCAACTTAAATGCTTTAACGAAATCATTGGCATTGGCCTCGTCGTCTATCGAGGTTTCGATCTTCCCTGGTTCCGTACATTGTCCTGGTACTTCCTGTTTACCAGCAACTACTTCTTCTTCGGCGAGGGTCTGATTGACTACTGGAGCATTGTCTTGCGTAAAGATGTAAGTTGTTGTTTTTTGGTTATAAACAGACTTATTTATTGTTCTGTTTTAGGAATTTCTCGGATTTATGATCACGTACCATCGTCTGATCAGCTTCACTTTGTACATTGGCGGTTTTGTGTGGTTTGTTCTGTCTCTTCGAAAAGGTTTCTACATGCGGCAGTTCTCTCTGGTGAGTTTTATTATCATTTACTACTTTTTTGTTAACATTGATTATAAAATGCATGCTTTTTAGTTCGCCTGGACCCACGTTTCCCTCCTCCTGATCGTTACCCAGTCCTTCATGATTGTCCAGAACATCCTTCAAGGCTTGATCTGGTTCCTCGTCCCAGTTTCGATGATTATCTGTTGCGACATAATGTCCTACGTCTTTGGATTCTTCTTCGGCAAGACGCCGCTTATCAAGTTATCCCCAAAAAAGACCTGGGAAGGCTTCATTGGCGGTGCTTTCAGTACTGTTGTCTTTGGCCTTTTAGTATGTTTCAATCTTTTATTTATGGAACTTCAATGTTGGTTTTTAGCTCTCGTATGCTCTCGTCCGCAACCCGTTCTTCATCTGCCCCATCGAAAACTACAATGAAGCTGGTCAGAACTGCACCTTCCCTCTCGCCTTCGTCGATGTCGATTACACCGTGCCGCGTCCATTCAGTGCCTTCTACAAGGCTCTGAAGCGCGAGCCTGTCGTCCATTTGCCTCCGTTCATTCTACATAGCGTTATAATGGCCTTGTTTGCGTCGATTATTGGTCCCTTTGGTGGATTCTTTGCCAGTGGCTTCAAGCGTGCGTTCAAGATTAAGGTAATTACACCATTCTTCCCCCTATACCTATCTAATTGGATTCATTACAGGACTTTGGTGACATTATTCCCGGACATGGCGGCCTCATGGATCGTTTCGATTGTCAACTTCTGATGGGCACGTTTATGAACATTTACATTCAAACATTCATCCGGTTCGTTTCCTTTTTTTTGAATAAACCTTGAATAAGAACAAATTTTCAGTGTCCCCAACTGGAATCGCCTAGTGCAACAGATCCTCTGGCTTCCCGTCGACGACCAACTCAACATCTACACCCATCTGAAGGATCAGCTCGAGCGTTCTGGCGTCATTGCTGCAGTATAGATGGTTGCACCTATACCATTTTGCATTACTTTGAAAGTTTACAAATATCACATGCACATTCACCTGTAATCTCGTTTTTCATACTTTTTTTGTAATATACCTGCCTACGTCCGTTGAATGATGGCAAATCCGATGGATTCCATTCCATGCGCACTTACTATGTTTTGTTTCGAAGTTATACCCACGATACCCGATCTCGGTAGAGTTTTTTTATATAGCGTATCTGTTCAGATACAAATATAATTATGTATTAACGTTAAGGTGTATATCATATTGCTGATATTGTTATATGGTAATGAAAAATTAAAATTTTTGTTTTTGAGTCGAGGTTGGTAGTTTGTCAAATATGAAGTTTTCGCACAACTTTCGATTCGATGTTGGCTGTGTTGAGATTTAAAAACAATGGATGTGTCAAACTATGTGAAAATGAATGCAAGTAATTTAGTGTCGATTCAATTTTACAGTATCAAATAACAACGAAATCGAAAAAGAGATACTAAAGCAAAGTAGTAAAGTCCATGAGAAATAAAATTAAAGATAAACAAAGCAATGGCAAGATCACGTAATTACAACGCCATATTTGCGAACAAAAGCGAAAACCCATCACATATCCAACTTGTATTCAATGGCAGCCTTGACGTCATGATGCCCAGTGAAGGACGATAGCAGGGGCACTGTTTCACCATTGTTGATTTTGAGATCGCGGGTCTTCTCGAGGTCCTGGATGGAGGCTTCTGTGTCCGAATGTCTTGTAAGCAGCTATTTTGAAGTCCGAAAATTGCGGATCTTCTTCCTCGGAAACGAAGTGTGATTGCGGCACCACTTTTGCTAGTTTAACGGCCGATTCATTGATCTTCCATTGAGGCTTCTGCAATTTACGCCGGCCAGTGCACGCATGCACCGTTGCCAGGAACTGACCGGCCTCCATCTTGATCTCGCTACAGGTAAAGCCCTGGCAGCTTGCACAACACAAGACACCAGACTCTGAGGGATAATAGGCGTAGTAGCATCCAATGTTTGTTGCTTTGTAGTATAAAAAGAATTTTTTTTGAGCATCCACGCCCACAAAACAGGTGACCGGCTGCAATGCGTGGGCGTCGTGATGCCCTGTCGAGAACGATCGCAAAGGCACTGTTTCAGCATTGTTGATTTTGAGATCGCGGGTCTTTTCGAGGTCATGGATGGAGGCTTCTGTGCCCGCTTTCAGACCGATTAGAACATCGAACGAGTATTCGTAAAATATTGGCGGCAAGACTGCGACGTAGGCGGTGATCTGGCGAAGCACATCCGACATGCCGTTGCGGACACGTTTTTCATCGAGGCGAGCGACGTTCTCGCTGAAAAAAGGCGATTTAGACATGAGCTTTCCAAAAATTATATATAAAAAAACCCACTCATTGACGTCATCGTTGTTAATGTTAAAGACCCAACGTTCCACGACCTCCTTCGTCTTGACATCGGATATAGCAACAATCATGCGACGTAGAACCTTGTCCCGGAGGTAGCCTGGAAGAAAAGTGAAAGTTAGCAGATGTGATGAGAAGCAGCTAACGAAACCCACCTTCAAACGCTTTCATAAAGGGTTCAAGGTACTTTTGAATGCGAATATCGCTCGAAACCAGCAAAGTCATGCCGTACTTCTTCTCACGAATGAATGTGTCCCGAGGGTAGATGCCGCGTTTGAAGAGGATGTTGTTAATGCCATAATCTGAAACGGATTTCGATCATGACAGCTTGAAAGGGGCTAAAACCAGCAAAACTCACGGAAAAACTCTTTGATCATCGCAGCCGATCCTTGCAACGTGATCGAGCCTTTGGTTTTCATGTCCATTGCTTGGATGGAGGCTTCTGAGCCTGATTTTAGCCCGATAAGAACATCGAATGAACAATCGACCATTATGTCCGGCAAACACGCGACTAAACTGTTGATCTGATTAGTCAAATCCGCCATGCCGTCGGAGACCGCTTGTTCATCGAAGCGAGCGACGTTCTCGCTGAAAAAAGTCGAGTTTGACATGAGCTTTCCAAAAATTATATATAAAAAACCCACTCATTGACGTCATCGTTGTTAATGTGAAAGACCCAGCGTTCAACAACCTCTTTCGTCTTGACATCGGATATAGCAACAATCATGCGACGTAGAACCTTGTCCCGGAGGTAGGCTGGAAGAAAAGTAAAAGTGAGCAGATGTGATGAGAAGCAGCAAACGAGACCTACCTTCAAGCGCCATCAGTGCACGTTCAAAGAACATTTGAACATGTATATCCACAGAGATGTACAAGCTTTGACCATACTTCATCTCACGAATGAATGTGGTCGGGTCGTAAATGCGCCTCTGGTGGAGAACACTATTTATCGCGTAATCTGAAACGGACTTCGATTATGACAGTTTGAAAGAGGCTGAAAGCAGCAAAACTCACAAAAGCGTTCTTTGATCATCGCAGCCGATCCTTGCAACGTGATCGAGCCTTTGGTTTTCGTGTCCATCATTTGGTTGGAGGCTTCTGTGCCCGCTTTCAGATCGGTTAGAACATCGAACGAGCATTCGTTCTCCATTTGCGGCAAGAATGCGACGGAGGCGGTGATCTGGCGAAGCACATCCGACATGCCGTTGCGGACACGTTTTTCATCGAGGCGAGCGACGTTCTCGCTGAAAAAAGGCGATTTAGACATAAGCTTTCCAAAAATTATATATAAAAAAACCCACTCATTGACGTCATCGTTGTTAATGTTAAAGACCCAACGTTCCACGACCTCCTTCGTCTTGACATCGGATATAGCAACAATCATGCGACGTAGAACCTTGTCCCGGAGGTAGCCTGCAAGAATAGTGAAAGTTAGCAAATGTGATGAGAAGCTGCAAACGAGACCCACCTTCAAGCGCTTTCAAAAAGGGTTCAAGGAACTTTTGAACGCGAATATCGCTCGAAACCAGCAAAGTCATGCCGTACTTCTTCTCACGAATGAATGTGTCCGGAGGGTAGATGCCGCGTTGGAAGAGGATGTTGTTAATGCCATAATCTGAAACGGATTTCGATGATGACAGTGTGAAAGAGGCTGAAAACAGCAAAACTCACGGAAAAACTCTTTGATCATCGCAGCCGATCCTTGCAACGTGATCGAGCCTTTGGTTTTCGTGTCCATCGCGGCCATGGTGAAGGTTTAGAAGTCGAAAAGCTTCGGAAAGCAAGCAAGAAAGCAGTCGACAGCCGACGCGGGCGATCACACCAATTCGAACTGCGCAAAAGGGAGCACTGCGAGCACAATGCAACGCGTTTCGTGGCTGGTCGGTCTTGTTGCGCGCAGGGGTGGAAGAAGGTCCGGATTTTGCGATCCGAGGCCGACTCGGTTGGCATCCAACAATCTGAGCATTGCAGGAGGTGTTGGTCCCATAATGTCACACCACATACAAGCATATATTTTATATTTATGGGTGGAGAGCACGTCAACCTTTTCAATTTTACCCTGAAATTAACACGGTTAAAACAAAGAATTGAGGGCAAACAAAGGACACAACAGCTCAGCTTATAGTCCATACTTGACACAAACATACGTTTTCAATTTCAATCAAATCATTGTGAAATATATAAGGCATATGTCGAGTCATTAAAGTTGTGAACAGTGGTGAAATCGCAGCATATTTTTAAGACAGTGGATTGTATGCGCCGAGGAGCCATTGCACGTCTTCATCCTGGAAATAGTAACTTTAAAAGGGGGAAGTTCAGCAAAACGAAAAAAGCCAACCGTATGTAAAAAGTTTTACGGCAATGCATTGTCGTTAGAAGCAAACATCATGGTGAAACTGCAGCATATTCTGAAGACATCGGATTGTATGCGCCGACGCGCCATTGCACTTCATCATCTCGGTAATCATAGAATGTAAAAGGGTGAAGTTCAGCAAAACGAATAAGCCAATCGTATGTAAAGCGTTTTATGGCATTATCGTTGGAAGCAAGCATCCTGACAGGGGTAAATAAAAAAAAAGCTAATGTGGTCGACAAGACGCAAATTGAAAACAACTATGCTGTGCGGGAAGCTGTGCTAAGTACGCGGAGCTGTGTTCCATGGCTGCTTATCAATTGATTGCTGCGTTGACGTGTTATGACAGTAGTTTTGTGATCAGTCACTAAACTTTGTCAACATATCACTTGTTTGTGCAACTCCGGTCACTTTAAGAACCATTGAAAGATTGATTTTTTGACCGCGAATTTCCATTAAAACAGAAGTTTTTAAGTAAAAGTATGAAACTAATGACATTATTTTATTAATACTATTTAATGAGTTAACATTTTAAGAATAGTTACTGTTGTTTAACTCATTAATGTAAACTGTTAGCAAGTATACAGAGGGGTTGTGTTAAGCGCTAAAACCAAGGTCGCAATTACTGCCATCCACGGTAATATGGATATAGTCAAATGGAACTTCGGGTGTTTCTGTTGATATCCAAGAACTGTCTTGGAAACCAGCAGAAAAAAATTTTTTGGTAATAGCTTTTCTTAATTCTACCGGCTTAAACTGTTGAAACTCAAAAATCAATGCTTCTGGACATTTGGGTAGTGACTGAAAAAGATAATAGTTTATATCAAAAATACAGTTCATACTGCATCTTACCAAAAAGTAATCAATCATTTCCAACACCGCTTTGTCCGATATGTTTAGTCTTAAAAACACGAGTTCAGTAGGAAAAACTTGATTTTCACGTAAAACAGTCGCAACGTTTTCGTCAACAATTAAATTGTCAAATTCAATTCTAAAACATGGTGTATATAGGATAGCGTAATACGAAAAGAAACTAACCTTATTTCATCACAGTGTTTCAGCAGAGGCCATAACTCTGCAAACTTGAAAGGTTCCGAAAAAGTGCCACCGACTTGGAAAAGTCTGTCACGAGGACCAAACTTCATCAAATATTTCAACTCATTGGGAGTAAAGGTATGTTCAGAAAGTTTGTCAAATACAGTAGAAATCACTTTTGAATAAATGACTACACGGTTGGTTTCTAACAAGCTGAGCATTCCAGGAGTAATTTGCCCCGTGAAGTAACAGTCAAAACATACATATATTTTATATTTGTGCGATGAAGACAGTTCATCTTTCTCAATTACACACTGAAATTCAAATTGTTAATATATATATTGAGGACAAATAAAGGAAAAACACGGGCCAAGTTTTAGCAGCTTAGTCCATAGTCTATAGAACGTACATTTTCTATTTCGAAACAAAAATGGTGAAATATATAAGGCATATATCGAGTAACCATTCTTGTGAACAGTGGCGAAATTGCAGAATACTTTGATAACAGCGGATTGTACAACCCCGTAAAACATGATTCAAAATCATTTTCGTAATCTAGGATTTCGAAAGGGTGAAGTTCAGCGAAACGAATAAGCCAATCGTATGTAAAACGTTTTATCGCATTATCGTTAGAAGCAAGCGTCATGATGAGGGATTATTCCTTCATTCATTTACCACTAGTAAATAAAAAAAGCAAATGCGGTCGACTTGGTGCAAGTTTAGAATGAATATGGTGTGCAGAAAGCTGTGCTACCTACGCGGAGTCAATGCTGCTAAAGACGAACCTTTTTTGCCACGTGGCATGCGCGCAGGCTGCAAACAACTATTTGTTCGCTTTTCCCTGAACTCACAAGGGAACGCATTTAGGTAACTCGCGTCAATCGGCTCGGACTCTATATCATTCGAAACAAAGTTCTAAGGCGGAATACTGAGATAGTTTTTGATTTTCTTGAGTTCCGAGAAGTGTCAAGCATCCCTAGGATTTCTCAAATTCCTAATTGTACTCTGCACAAATGATTCGACGACCCAGAAACTTTGGCGATCCGCAACATCGCAACGAGAATTAGTACGGCACAAGTCGACGATGAACTTTGCAATCACGAAGAAAAGGAAAGTGGCAATGGAGGTCAGATGGCAAAATACGTTAGGCATCGGCGTAGAAGTAATTGACAGCTGACGGCCCCAATCGCCTTTATTTATTTTTATGTACCCACCCCGAAGGTTCGGGTGGCCAATGTATTATTAATTGCATAAAGATTTCACAAAACAATCTGGTTATATGCATTTTTCCTAAAAAGTAATACAGGAACACTGATAACATTTACTAACAACCTCTCATGCCAGAACATTTGTTTTCGCACCACCTTTTGCGCCGATTCTACACTGCAACTAATTTCGAATGCAATCAAACCGATTATTTACTATAAACTAAACTTTTTTAGGATATTTCAACTATTCGTATCAACAAACAGCAAAAAACACTACATTTATGTCCAAACTACTTTTGCTCGTCCGCAATTTTGCTGCTTTTTGATTAAAGTCACAATTTTCGGACTTTGATATTCGAATTAACTTAACAAGAATCAAAAGAAAAAGTATGTAGGTTAAAAAAAGTGAAAACAAAATATTAATGTAGCAATTGCGTGTGTCAAAACTGCAATCTTTTTATAATAGTGTTGTGCGACCGGCGCAAAACACGCATCGCGTATTGCCTGTGGCTGTCCAACGTTGCATTTTTCTTTTTCAGTTGCATCGAGTTTTCATTGATTTCGTGAACTCATTGCAATGGATTCATCACCGGACAAGCATCCGCTTAATCTGAATGCTGCTGAGTTTGATTATGAGACATACGTCAGCAATCTTCTGCAGAAGAAAAATCTCGATGAGCTCGTCGCAATTGAGGAGGACATGGTTCAAAATGTGAGTTATATAAACGTCGTCAATGTATTGACTACTCGAGGGGTTTCAGGTTCGTCGACTTGACTCCGAGATGCAGCAACTCGTGTATGAAAACTATAGCAAGTTCCTCACGGCGACACATACAGTTAGGACTCTTCAATCGCAGTTTTGTGCCATGGGCGATGTGGGTTATATATATTTCGTTGCAGTTCTTTGTGTTTTATGGGTTTTGTTTATAGAGAATGACTGGATTGAGCGACAAGATGACCAAAATCGCTGATTTGACGACATCACTATCAGGCGTCTTCTCGCGGCATCGGGAGAACGTTCGGAAGTTGACCGATGCGAGCAAGACTGTCAAAGGGCTGCAGAATATTGTCAAGCTTCCACAGAGATTGCAGGTGGGTTAGTTTATGAAGCTGATTTTACTGTTGTTTCATTTGCAGGTCTACATCGATCAGAAAGATTACAAGAAAGCCATCCGTAGCTACTTGGCTGTGCGCCCCAGGCTTGTCGGCTACAAAGACATCCCTTCGATGACAGCGATTTATCAGGACTGTGTTGAGTTGATTGCTCAGATTGAGGAAAAGGTTGGCTTTTATTCTGTTCTTTTGCAATTATCTTAAATCCGATTTCAGCTACGCACCCGTCTGACCTCGCGTTTCATCTCATCCGAAGAACTGGTCGATGCCATCGTGCTTCTTCGAGATCTCGGAACCCCCGCAACTGAGCTCGAATCCACAATGCTGACGACTTGGAATGATCAAATCTCATCGGAGCTGAACAGCGTTGAGACCCATGAATTTGCCGACATCCTCGAATTCGCTGAGAACGGCTGCTGCAACTTCCTAACAACTTTGTCCATTGCTGCGAATCTGTATCCACAACTGTTCCGGGGCGACCAAAACCAACAGTTTGTCGACCTAATTGAATCGCATCTAGAAAAGTTTGAAAAAGTCGTCCATTAACGATTCAAGGCCGAAGGCAGCTGCCGTGATAATGCCATCTACATTCGGGCGTTGGACAGGGTTTTCCGGAAGCTCGCGGCTTGTGATCGACTTATTTCATGTAAGTTTTTCATTGTTGTGTTTCGGATTTCATAGTGGTTTTTAAGGGCGAGACTACTCCGTTATGAATAACAACATCATCGTCAGCGCGGCGTCGCATCAAGTTCAACTCGGCCAAGAAACAATTGTTGCTACTGTCAAAACCACTTTCTTTGATGTAAGTTTGGGTAAAGTTGAGACAAAGTAATCCATTTGGATGAATTTTTCAGGCCATTGAAGAGGCTGAGAACTCCTTCACCACAAACATTGACATCCCCCAACTTGTCCACAAATTGGAGCAATCCTATCTTGTCACGGCCAAAACGACCTTGGCCAATTTGCTTCTGTTCACCGCCAGCGACATTACTTTTTCTGCGATTGATCCAGAACACTTTTTCCTAGCCTTCTCTCGCAACGTCCATGAACAGATTGTCGTTGGTGCTCTTCTCGAATTGTCGGCCTTCGCGAAGGAATCCATCGAGAATGAAGCATCCGGGTTTTCAAAGTCGGCTTCCCTCGGTTATCTGATTCTGGCGGTGTTTTTCAATTTGGCTCAGAAGAAGCACATTAATTACGTCATGGATTTGTGTCAGGAACAGTTCAAGTTAGTTTTGGTATACTTTATTCCATTTTGAAAAGCATACTGTAATTTACAGGTTGACCGAACGCCTCATGGAACTGACACTACCGTCAACTCTGGCCGACGATTTGGAAAGCACTGCGAAGGAACTTTTGAAGACATATGTTGACATCAAAGGTGCCGAGATGAGTAAATTAGGCGAAGTTGCTGTCAGTTCGGTTTCCTGGCTCGAATGCCCACCTCCGAAGCTTGTTCGAACTGAAGTGATTGATATTGTCAAGCATGTCAGCCAAATTGCGGTTGAAACTACGATATTTGTAAGTCTTATCAAAAACTGATGAAGCAGTTTCATTAGAATAGTCTCTTTTCTTTTCAGTTGGTTGAATTTCCACAAAAAGGCCGTTCCCCGGATCCAGGTCGTACCTCTACCCCTCGCCATGTCCCTTCATCGTCAAACTTTGAAACCGGCTCCCTCAGCAGTGCTCTCGAAAAGATGTGGAACGATAAGGTCGACTATGATTCCGTCATTGACTTCAAGCAGGAATCCGTTCTGGCTGCGGTCATCAAGATCGGTCTCAAATCCCTCGTTGAACACTCACGTGTCCACGTTTACTCCAGGAATGGGCTGCAACAAATGCAAGTTGATTGCTTATTTTTGCGGGGGAAGCTGTGGGCTCACGTTTCCGATGAGCACGTGCTCAATACTCTCATCGATGACATCGTTTCCTCCGTCGTCATTCAATGCCAGCAGCCGGTACTGCATGATCCCAAAGTTGCCAAGGAAATCTGTGAATTGAGCGACAAACAAATGGAATAGTTTATGTGGCAATGACTGTACTTGTTGAATATTATTTCTAACTTTAATTTATTGCTTACATATTATTTAATATCGAACTGTCTTTCTTTTATAAGTTATTCGAAATAAATAAACTGATTTGGGTAACACACGAAACCACAGCATTAAATGTTGGCCCCTATTTTGTTCTTTAAATATTCATAAATCTGAATTACAGCTACGCACCCGTTTTCAGTGTCCCCAACTGGAACCGCCTGGTGCAACAGATTCTCTGGCTTCCCGTCGACGACCAACTCAACATTTACACCCATCTGAAGGATCAGCTCGAGCGTTCTGGCGTCATTGCTGCAGTATAGATGGTTGCACTTATACAACTTTGCATTACTTTGAAAGGTTACAAATATCACATGCACATTCACCTGTAATCTCGTTTTTCATACTTTTTTTGTAATATACCTGCCTACGTCCGTTGAATGATGGCAAATCCGATGGATTCCATTCCATGCGCACTTACTATGTTTTGTTTCGAAGTTATACCCACGATACCCGATCTCGGTAGAGTTTTTTTATATAGCGTATCTGTTCAGATACAAATATAATTATGTATTAACGTTAAGGTGTATATCATATTGCTGATATTGTTATATGGTAATGAAAAATTAAAATTTTTGTTTTTGAGTCGATGTTGGTAGTTTGTCAAATATGAAGTTTTCGCACAACTTTCGATTCGATGTTGGCTGTGTTGAGATTTAAAAACAATGGATGTGTCAAACTATGTGAAAATGAATGCAAGTAATTTAGTGTCGATTCAATTTTACAGTATCAAATAACAACGAAATCGAAAAAGAGATACTAAAGCAAAGTAGTAAAGTCCATGAGAAATAAAATTAAAGATAAACAAAGCAATGGCAAGATCACGTAATTACAACGCCATATTTGCGAACGAAGCAAAAACCCATCACATATCCGACTTGTATTCAATGGCAGCCTTGACGTCGTGATGCCCAGTCGAGAACGATCGCAGAGGCACTGTTTCAGCATTGTTGATTTTGAGATCGCGGGTCTTTTCGAGGTCCTGGATGGAGGCTTCTGTGCCCGCTTTCAGACCGATTAGAACATCGAACGAGCATTCGTTCTCCATTTGCGGCAAGAATGCGACGGAGGCGGTGATCTGGCGAAGCACGTCCGACATGCCGTTGCGGACACGTTTTTCATCGAGACGAGCGACGTTCTCGCTGAAAAAAGGCGATTTAGACATGAGCTTTCCAAAAATTATATATAAAAAAACCCACTCATTGACGTCATCGTTGTTAATGTGAAAGACCCAGCGTTCAACGACCTCTTTCGTCTTGACATCGGATATAGCAACAATCATGCGACGTAGAACCTTGTCCCGGAGGTAGCCTGCAAGAATAGTGAAAGTTAGCAAATGTGATGAGAAGCTGCAAACGAGACCCACCTTCAAGCGCTTTCAAAAAGGGTTCAAGGAACTTTTGAACGCGAATATCGCTCGAAACCAGCAAAGTCATGCCGTACTTCTTCTCACGAATGAATGTGTCCGGAGGGTAGATGCCGCGTTGGAAGAGGATGTTGTTAATGCCATAATCTGAAACGGATTTCGATGATGACAGTGTGAAAGAGGCTGAAAACAGCAAAACTCACGGAAAAACTCTTTGATCATCGCAGCCGATCCTTGCAACGTGATCGAGCCTTTGGTTTTCGTGTCCATCGCGGCCATGGTGAAGGTTTAGAAGTCGAAAAGCTTCGGAAAGCAAGCAAGAAAGCAGTCGACAGCCGACGCGGGCGATCACACCAATTCGAACTGCGCAAAAGGGAGCACTGCGAGCACAATGCAACGCGTTTCGTGGCTGGTCGGTCTTGTTGCGCGCCAAAAAAACAAGTGTGCACGCTCCTTTGAACTGGTCACAGGGGTGTTCCAAATGGTCATAACGACGCAGATGGAACATCGGTTTGTGGACAGTAAGCCATTCTGAATACGTCTTGAGCATCTTTGAGCTTTCGAAAGCGTATAATGTTTTTAAATTAGCAGCTATTTGGCCTCGATGACTTCTATGTGTAATGTACTTCATCGTCAAATGCGACGTAACTTCAAAGGTACTTCGGTTTGAAAACTAAACAGACAATTCTGAATGCGTTTGAGGATTAAGATTCATTCAGCGTATAATGTCTTCAAAAACGCTGCAAAATGCTCAAAGACTATTCAAAGTGGTTGAAACTTTTCAAATTGAGGAACTTGCCAAATCGCTATCAACCAAACGTAACAATAAAACTTTTATTTTAACGATATTTAACAAAGAAATTTGAGAGGTATGGGGTGGGGAAGGCAATCAATCTCGTCGTGTGGAATCGAAACTGTTCTTCTTTTCGTCTTTCGCTCGCTTCCAATACCCATCACTGTATTCCTTTTTTTGACTTCTGGAACACGTCCAAAGCGTAGTGCAGGAGCTCGCGAGTGATGATGGCATTTCTGTAAATCTCATCTCATTTTTGAAAATAACCAAGCAACTCACTTTTACTGTATCCTGCCCTTTTCGTCAGACACAAATCTGGAAATGCGCGTCTTGATAGATCAAATAGATGCCGCAGGAAAGTTCGGAGATCGACGACATCGCAACGAGAAGTAGAACGGCGGCACCAGTCAACGATGATCCTCGGAATCGCAAAAAGAAGGAAAACAGCGGTGAAGATTCGACGGCGAATTACGGCAGACATCGGCGTATAACTGACGGAAGATGGCCCCGATCGCCCCTTTTATACCCATCCTGAGGGTTCGGGTGGACAGGGTATTTGTATTTGCATGAAAGTTACACATAAACAGTCTGGCTATTCGCATTTTTTCAAACGGGACTCGGGGTCACTGATAGTGTGTATGAATGAAGGCTTTTTCCAGAACATTTGGTTTCTTATCAACTTTTGTACCGATTCCGTAAGTGCAACTATTATAGATGTTTCAATTTACAGAATTACTTTTACTATTACTCAATGGTTCAAATTGCTTTATATTCTCAAAGTTACCCATTTGACGATACAAGTATACAGGAATACACACTTAGCAGTTTTAATTACTTACAGAAACAAAGTCGTAATGTAGCAATTGCGTGGTCAAAACTTGCAAACTTTTCACTTTGGCGTTGTGCGACCGACGCAAAACACGCATCACGTATTGCCTGTGGCTGTCCAACGTTGCATTTTTCTTTTTCAGTTGCATCGAGTTTTCATTGATTTCGTGAACTCGTTGCAATGGATTCATCACCGGACAAGCATCCGCTTAATCTGAATGCTGCTGAGTTTGATTATGAGACATACGTCAGCAATCTTCTGCAGAAGAAAAATCTCGATGAGCTCGTCGCAATTGAGGAGGACATGGTTCAAAATGTGAGTTATATAAACGTCGTAAATGCATTGACTATTCGAGGGGTTTCAGGTTCGTCGACTTGACTCCGAGATGCAGCAACTCGTGTATGAAAACTATAGCAAGTTCCTCACGGCGACACATACAGTTAGGACTCTTCAATCGCAGTTTTGTGCCATGGGCGATGTGGGTTATATATATTTCGTTGCAGTTCTTTGTGTTTTATGGGTTTTGTTTATAGAGAATGACTGGATTGAGCGACAAGATGACCAAAATCGCTGATTTGACGACATCACTATCAGGCGTCTTCTCGCGGCATCGGGAGAACGTTCGGAAGTTGACCGATGCGAGCAAGACTGTCAAAGGGCTGCAGAATATTGTCAAGCTTCCACAGAGATTGCAGGTGGGTTAGTTTATGAAGCTGATTTTACTGTTGTTTCATTTGCAGGTCTACATCGATCAGAAAGATTACAAGAAAGCCATCCGTAGCTACTTGGCTGTGCGCCCCAGGCTTGTCGGCTACAAAGACATCCCTTCGATGACAGCGATTTATCAGGACTGTGTTGAGTTGATTGCTCAGATTGAGGAAAAGGTTGGCTTTTATTCTGTTCTTTTGCAATTGTCTTAAATCCGATTTCAGCTACGCACCCGTCTGACTTCGCGTCTTATCTCATCCGAAGAGCTGGTCGATGCCATCGTGCTTCTTCGAGATCTCGGAACCCCCGCAACTGAGCTCGAATCCACAATGCTGACGACTTGGAATGATCAAATCTCATCGGAGCTGAACAGCGTTGAGACCCATGAATTTGCCGACATCCTCGAATTCGCTGAGAACGGCTGCTGCAACTTCCTAACAACTTTGTCCATTGCTGCGAATCTGTATCCACAACTGTTCCGGGGCGACCAAAACCAACAGTTTGTCGACCTAATTGAATCGCATCTAGAAAAGTTTGAAAAAGTCGTCCATCAACGATTCAAGGCCGAAGGCAGCTGCCGTGATAATGCCATCTACATTCGGGCGTTGGACAGGGTTTTCCGGAAGCTCGCGGCTTGTGATCGACTTATTTCATGTAAGTTTTTCATTGTTGTGTTTCGGATTTCATAGTGGTTTTTAAGGGCGAGACTACTCCGTTATGAATAACAACATCATCGTCAGCGCGGCGTCGCATCAAGTTCAACTCGGCCGAGAAACCATTGTTGCGACTGTCAAAACGACTTTCTTTGATGTAAGTTTTCGTAAATTTGAAAAAAAAGTGACTTATTTGGCTACCTTTCAGGCCATTGAAGAGGCTGAGAACTCCTTCACCACAAACATCGACATCCCCCAACTTGTCCACAAATTGGAGCAATCCTATCTTGTCACGGCCAAAACGACCTTGGCCAATTTGCTTCTGTTCACCGCCAGCGACATTACTTTTTCTGCGATTGATCCAGAACACTTTTTCCTAGCCTTCTCTCGCAACGTCCATGAACAGATTGTCGTTGGTGCTCTTCTCGAATTGTCGGCCTTCGCGAAGGAATCCATCGAGAATGAAGCATCCGGGTTTTCAAAGTCGGCCTCTCTCGGATATCTGATTCTGGCGGTGTTTTTCAATTTGGCCCAGAAGAAGCACATTAATTACGTCATGGATTTGTGTCAGGAACAGTTCAAGTTAGTTTTGGTATACTTTATTCCATTTTGAAAAGCATACTGTAATTTACAGGTTGACCGAACGTCTCATGGAACTGACACTCCCATCTACTCTGGCCGACGATTTGGAAAGCACTGCGAAGGAACTTTTGAAGACATATGTTGACATCAAGGGTGCCGAGATGAGTAAATTGGGCGAAATTGCTGTCAATTCGGTTTCCTGGCTCGAATGTCCACCTCCGAAGCTTGTTCGAACTGAAGTGATTGATATTGTCAAGCATGTCAGCCAAATTGCGGTTGAAACTACGATATTTGTAAGTCTTATCAAAAACTGATGAAGCAGTTTCATTAGAATAGTCTCTTTTCTTTTCAGTTGGTTGAATTTCCACAAAAAGGCCGTTCCCCGGATCCAGGTCGTACCTCTACCCCTCGCCATGTCCCTTCATCGTCAAACTTTGAAACCGGCTCCCTCAGCAGTGCTCTCGAAAAGATGTGGAACGATAAGGTCGACTATGATTCCGTCATTGACTTCAAGCAGGAATCCGTTCTGGCTGCGGTCATCAAGATCGGTCTCAAATCCCTCGTTGAACACTCACGTGTCCACGTTTACTCCAGGAATGGGTTGCAACAAATGCAAGTTGATTGCTTATTTTTGCGAGGGAAGCTGTGGGCCCACGTTTCCGATGAGCACGTGCTCAATACTCTCATCGATGACATCGTTTCCTCCGTCGTCATTCAATGCCAGCAGCCGGTATTGCTTGATCCCAAAGTTGCCAAGGAAATCTGTGAATTGAGCGACAAACAAATGGAATAGTTTATGTGGCAATGACTGTACTTATTGAATCATTATTTCTTAACTTTAATTTATTGCTTTCAACTTATTTAAATTTTAACTGTCTTTCTTTTCTTAAGTAATTTGAAACAAATAAACTGATTTTGATAACAAACGAAATCACAGCATTAAAAACCGAAAAGGTCGCACAAACAGTGAATTAACATTCGATTTATTATAACACGCATTTTTAGAAAGTGATGTACTAATAAATGATTAACAAAAATTTTTGGTTGTAGGTGTAAATACATCGTATTAAAGGACAGGTGAAAAGTCATAAGAAACAAAACCGTATTCCACCCTAATACTGGTTACACAAAACGGAATTTCGGGCGATGGCTTAGAATCGTTTATGAAACCAATAGAAAGAAGTTTAGTGATGATAGCTTTGCGTAATGATACTGGCTTTAACTGTTGAAATTGCAAAGTCACTAGTTCTGGAAATTTCGGTAATGACTGAAAAAGTTACAATGGGTCACCTGCAAGTTGGTCCGTTTTCAGAGGGTCCTCTGAAAAATGCGCGGTGAGACCACGCAGCGGTTGGCAAAGCGTGTCGAGTGCACCCGCACCGAGGAGCGGTCGGAAAATCCGATTTGATCAAGCTTGAGCTTACTGTTTTGTCTGATATCTTGCTTGTTTTGCTCCCAATTTGTGTTTTTTAACTTGATAACCCTTGAGGACCATGGGGACGTGGATTTTACACGTTTTTGACAGAGTCAATTGCATACGTAGGTGTTTTTTTGCACGATTTCAGTTCGTTTCGTACCTTCCTTTTGAATAGTGATAACTTTATATATTTTTTTCCAGAAAACCTTCTTCATGAGTGAATCCTCGAAGCGTAAAGCCGGTGTCCAGCCTCTGAAACCTTCCCAGCGTCTTCCATCAACCAGACAGCCACCTGCGACATCATCAGGGGCGAAAGCATTTGGATCGTCTCAGAATGCGGAAGTTCCGGCCAAGAAAGGCGAAAAAGACTCCGGTAAGGCTTGATTATCACTTCTTTGTGTTTCAACAATGCTATTGCTTCTTCTTTTCAGCCGAATGATGCCACCCTGCGGACGACACCTCCTTTGCATGGCTCTGAGAAGGAAAATGTCCCAGTTGCTCTCAAAACAGTTCCGCCAGTCCGCCCGGCGGCTCCTCGAGTTGTGATTCCCTCGATGCCTGGAACATCAGGATCAGTGCTTCAAGTTCCCCAAATCGCTGCCCTTCCCCGGCCCCAGTTGCACACCCTGCTGCCCCCTGGACTTCCGAGCCCCTCTACGACTAATCAGAGCCCCTGGCGGCCAACTGCTTTCGTGACATCGGCACCGGCACTGAATTGGAAGCTGTATCGAAGCTTGAATCAATCCCTGCTCCTTGTTCACATTCCGACGTCCGAGGTCATTGTTTTGAAGGAAATTGTTCAGCGACGTCGAGGGGCTCACTTTTTTAAAAAAGTGACGGTGGCCGATGACCGAACCAGGTTTAGGTATGTGCGGAAAGTTATTGAAAACAGTCCAGATGGTTTGAATGGAGAAACGGGATCTGATATAGTGTATCACGGGTGAATTCACAGTATGGCAAGCATACCACATGTCATCTCTGTCGCAATACTTTTCGAATTGTTTTTTTTGGTAACTTTTAATGTTATACTCGATATAAATACACTTGTGTATTCTTATTTTACGGTTTTATTAGACACATACGAACAATAACAAACTTTTTTTTCAAAGCAGTAACAATTTCAGTCTCATAGTCGTACAACAAATTCGACCAACCACTATTTTCACGAATTGTAATAAAAAAGAGAGTTTTCGTTCGCCGGAATTGCAATTCTGTATTTGTCGTCGTAGCGCTCTTCAGCTCGTTCAGTCATTGGCGGGTTCGAGAAACATTGAAAACTGCCATCGACGTTTTTGTAGTCGTAGACGTGGTCTTCGAGATCCAACGTGGAGTTGGCCTATTCAAGCGGGTCCCCGACAGCTGGACTGTATTGATACATGCTTCGCCGATTACGGTTAGGACGCGATGACAAGCTTTCACCCGAGGCAGATTGATCGCCGGAGACTGGTGGCTGGATGGTCGAGACTGGGGGCGCGATTGGAAGGGGTGGGACAAGCTGGGTAGACGAGAGTGCCAGTGCCGATGTCACGGAAGCAGTTGGAAACAGGCCATCGCGGTCAGAGTCTCAAAGTGGGCATCTATCGGAGCCGCGGCGGACGGCGTCGCCAGGCTTGCGGCTCCTGTCGCACGGCGAGAAGTGGATACCAGAGGAGTCGGAAGGGACGACTGAAATAGTGAAAATTAAAACACGTACTGACGTAAAATGGGGCTTACCGGCACGGTAACATTGCTTGGGGCCGGCATTCTTGGTCGTGGGTGAGCACTCGATGGCACAGGTGTCAGCGGCGGTGGGGTTGGCTCCCGTTCATGGACCTGCGGGAGTGGATTCGCACTAGGGCTTGATCTCGGCAAAGGAGGGCCTTGGGGACGATGAGCCGTCTTTGAATTCACATTGCTGGGCGGTTTAGTAGCCTATAACCAACATTGATTGAAAATCGATAGAAAATTGATTGCTTACCGGAGGATAGGGCCGAATTATTGGCCGCCAAGGGCTCTGATTAGTCGTAGAGGGGCTCGGAAGTCCAGGGGGCACCAGGGTGTGCAACTGGGGCCGGGGAAGGGCAGCGATTTGGGGAACTTGAAGCACTGATCCTGATGTTCCAGGCTTCGAGGGAATCACAATTCGAGGAGCCGCCGGGCGGACTGGCGGAACTGTTTTGAGAGCGACTGGAACATATTCCTTCTCAGAGCCATGCAAAGGAGGTGTCGGACGCAGGGTGGCATCTTTCGGCTGAAAAGAAGAAGCAATAGCATTGTTGAAACACAAAGAAGTGATAATCAAGCCTTACCGGAATCTTTTTCGCCTTTCTTGGCCGGAACTTCCGCATTCTGAGACGATCCAAGTGCCTTCGACCTTGATGATGTCGCAGGTGGCTGTCTGGTTGATGGAAGACGCTGGGAAGGTTTCAGAGGCTGGACACCGGCTTTACGCTTCGAGGATTCACTCATGAAGAAGGTTTTCTGGAAAAAAATATATAAAGTTATCACTATTCAAAAGGAAGGTACGAAACGAACTGAAATCGTGCAAAAAAACACCTACGTATGCAATTGACTCTGTCAAAAACGTGTAAAATCCACGTCCCCATGGTCCTCAAGGGTTATCAAGTTAAAAAACACAAATTGGGAGCAAAACAAGCAAGATATCAGACAAAACAGTAAGCTCAAGCTTGATCAAATCGGATTTTCCGACCGCTCCTCGGTGCGGGTGCACTCGACACGCTTTGCCAACCGCTGCGTGGTCTCACCGCGCATTTTTCAGAGGACCCTCTGAAAACGGACCAACTTGCAGGTGACCCATTGTAGTTTATACACAATATTAACGTTTTCACTGCATCTTACCAAAAAGTAATCAACCATCTCCAACACCGCTTTGTCCGATATATTTAGTCTACAAAACTCGACTTCGTTAGGAAAAACTTTATTTCCTCGTAAGACGGTTGCAATGTTATCGTCGTAAATTAAATTTTGAAGTTCAATTCTAAAACGTGAGATGTACCCTCCTGTGCACGAACTTTGAAATTTCTCACCACAAGTCACCGCAAGTCACCGATCAACTTTTTTGACGGCCTCCTACTCGGCCTATAGCAGCCAGATTTTGATCAATTTCATATCGAAGCCGGGACTTGTTAGGGGCTATCGATAGAGACCAGAAACGCCGGGATTGGAATCGAATTGGCCGAGAAAATGCCATCCAAAGTAAGCGATCAAAGACCAGGTGCGCGCGAGTTTCAAACTGACCACCCAGGTTTGACACATTTGCTCTTGGCGAAGCGTCAGCAGCGTCTAGGTCCGCACCTGAATTTCATAAATCCGCCTTGTTTGACCCCGCATTTCATTTAAAAAGTTGCCTAATCAGTCAAGAGTTATGATAGAAGCAAGAAAATGGGTGTGAAAGGGCTAATTAGCGAGTATTTTCACAATCGGGGCGCATCAAGGACCACCCACGTGGACCACCGCAGTGGACAAACTCTAAAATCCGAGTGTCAAGTTTGGCACCTTTGTTGTTTCTATCTTGGCTATTCCTATCTTTTCTACGTTGCTCTTACAATAAGAAAGCTATTCCAGTGATAAGGTGACATTTGATAACAAAATTTTGAGGGCGAGTGTGAAATCTGGGTGGTCGATTTGAAACTCGCGCGCAGCTGGTCTTTGATCGCTTACTTTGGATGGCATTTTCTCGGCCAATTCGATTCCAATCCCGGCGTTTCTGGTCTCTATCGATAGCCCCTAACAAGTCCCGGCTTCGATATGAAATTTATCAAAATCTGGCTGCCATAGGCCGAGTAGGAGGCCGTAGAAAAAGTTGATCGGTGACTTGCGGTGACTTGTGGTGAGAAATTTCAAAGTTCGTGCACAGGAGGGTACTGAACACTGGTTTACAAAAATAACTTACCTCATTTCTTTGTAGTGTTGCAGCAGTGGCCACAATTCTGCAAACTGGAACGGTTCGGATAAAGTTCCACAGATTTGAAACAATCTGTCACGGGGACCAAATTTTAATAAATATTTTAACTCATTCACAGTTAAGGTATTTTCAAAAAGCGCAGTAGACCTAGTTTCAACCAATTGCGAATAAATGATTACACGGTTGGCTTCCAACAAGCTGATCATTCCAGGAGTTGTTGGTCCCAGAATGTGACACCACGTACAAGCATATATTTTATATTTATGTGTGGAGGGCACATCAACTTCTTTTATTTTACCCTGAAATTACTTGTTAAACTGCTCATATTTGACACAAACATACGTTTTCAGTTTTAATAAAATCACTGTGAAATATATAAGGCATATATCGAGTCATTAGAGTTGTGAACATTGGTGAAACTGCAGCATATTCTGAAGACATCGGATTGTATGCGCCGACGCGCCATTGCACTTCATCATCTCGGTAATCATAGAATGTAAAAGGGTGAAGTTCAGCAAAACGAATAAGCCAATCGTATGTAAAGCGTTTTATGGCATTATCGTTGGAAGCAAGCATCCTGACAGGGATAAATAAAAAAAAAGCTAATGTGGTCGACAAGACGCAAGTTTTAAAATAACTATGGTGTGAGGAAAGTTGTGCTAAGCACGCGGCGCTGTATTCGGTGGCTGTTTAGCAATCGATTGCTGCGTTCATGTGTTATTATAGTAGGTTTGTATTCAGTCACTAAATTTTGTCACTATTATACTGGTTCGTGCAACTGAGGTCCTTTTTACGCCCATTGAGTAATCGAATTTATCAAATGCGAATTTTCATCAAAAACAGAAATTTTGGATTATGTGTTAAATCTTAAACTGTTGACGTTATTTATTTTACATTTTTAATTGACGTTATGAAAAATATTAAATGAATAAGCATTTTTAGAAAGTGTTACTGTTGTTTAACTCATTAATGTAAACTGTTAGCAAGTATACAGAGGGGTTGTGTTAAGCGCTAAAACCAAGGTCGCAATTACTGCCATCCACGGTAATATGGATATAGTCAAATGGAACTTCGGGTGTTTCTGTTGATATCCAAGAACTGTCTTGGAAACCAGCAGAAAAAAATTTTTTGGTAATAGCTTTTCTTAATTCTACCGGCTTAAACTGCTGAAACTCAAAAATCAATGCTTCTGGAAATTTGGGTAGTGACTGAAAAAGATAATAGTTTATATCAAAAATACGGTTCATACTGCATCTTACCAAAAAGTAATCAATCATTTCCAACACCGCTTTGTCCGATATGTTTAGTCTTAAAAACACGAGTTCAGTAGGAAAAACTTGATTTTCACGTAAAACAGTCGCAACGTTTTCGTCAACAATTAAATTGTCAAATTCAATTCTAAAACATGGTGTATATAGGATAGCGTATTACAAAAAGAAACTAACCTTATTTCATCACAGTGTTTCAGCAGAGGCCAGAATTCTGCAAACTTGAAAGGTTCCGAAAAAGTGCCACCGACTTGGAAAAGTCTGTCACGAGGGCCAAACTTCAACAAATATTTCAACTCATTGGGAGTAAAGGTATGTTCAGAAAGTTTGTCAAATACAGTACAAATCACTTTTGAATAAATGATTACACGGTTGGCTTCCAACAAGCTCAGCATTCCAGGAGTAATTTGCCCCGTGAAGTAACAGTCAAAACATACATATATTTTATATTTGTGCGATGAAGACAGCTCATCTTTCTCAATTACACACTGAAATTCAGATTGCTAATATATATTGAGGACAAACAAAGGAAAATCACGGGCCAAGTTTTAGCATCTTAGTCCATAGTCTATAGAACGTACATTTTCTATTTCGAAACAAAAATGGTGAAATATATAAGGCATATATCGAGTAATCAATGTTGTAAACAGTGGCGAAATTGCAGCATACTTTGATAACAGCGGATTGTACTGGCCCGTAGAGCATGATTCAAAATCATTTTCGTAATCTTGGATTTCGAAAGGGTGAAGTTCAGCGAAACGAATAAGCCAATCGTAAGTAAAACGTTTTACAGCATTATCGTTAAAAGCAAGCGCCATGACAGAAATATATCAAAAAAAACGCTATTGTAGTCGACACGACGCAGGTTAGATAAAGTAATGGTGCACTGAAAGCTGTGTTGGATATGTGGAGCAGTATTCAATGGCTGCTCATCAATCGATGGCTGTTTGTATTGAAGTGTTATTAGTAAATTCTGTATTCAGACACTGAATTCTGTCGATGTACCACTTCTTTGTGTTTGTTTGACTTTTTCAAGTCGTGAAAATTGCTGATTGTCAATTTAATTAGCTTAATTTTTATAAAGGTATCCACTGAAAGAACGTGAGTGCAAACAAAAAGTTTATTTGTTTAAACGTAAGGACAATAAACGTTGATATCATTACTCGTTACTCGAAGAACCAACAATGGCCTATATTTGCGGCCAGAACAAAGACACTTTCCCGTGGCAGTTATTTTTATGCGTACAAAATTTAAAGCTTTTTGTTTTCTTTGGTTTTGAGGAGAGTGATGTTAGAATAGGTCCGGGCCACGTCTAACTTGGATAGATTGCTTCCGGCGGACTTCTGTATCACCGACAGACAAGCTTGACGGCTTTTTCGGAAGCCCCTAAAATGGAAGTTTGCTTGAAATGACTACTTATGTGAAAAATTTCAATGCTTACCGGAACAATAAGAGTAGTGTCTTCGTGAGCGTCATCGTCGGTGTCTTCGACGTCGCTTTCAATGTTAACATTGTGTGTTGATGGGAACCGTTTCCGAATGCTGGCGCGATCCATCTCCATTTCAATGACCGACGGCTCCTTGCTTGCGAACTGCACTGCGATCTGGGGTGTCGTGCTCGGAGTTTTAACATCTTCGGCTTCTTCCTAAAAGGGCATTCTTTGTTTATTAGCATTTGTATTTCTATTGATAAAGCGCACCTGCATTTGTTCGAGGTCTTTGGCGCTGCAACTAGGGGTGTCGACATCACGAACGTCATGGAATTTAGCGAGATCGATTTTATATTGGCCATTGTCGCGTTGATAGGTGACTAGACGTGCGAAACTGCAAATTAACAGTGCGGTATTATGTTAGTTTAGTCATTCTAAACAATAAATATGAATAATAAACACCCACCGTTTACCCCACAGAATTTCTGTAGGCAAATAACTAGTCCTCGCTTGTGTCGTCGATCCGACAGATTCCACAACACCCTCCAGCAATGCAATTATTTCGAACCGAGATGTTGCAAGACTTTCTTTGCTAACTTCGTACAATGGACTTTCCTCGTTGATTTCATGACAAATTGTAATTGGCCAAATGACGAAGACTCTGTCTAACCCTGAGTCGTACCCAACATCCATGTCAAATTGGTGAAACGGCAGAATTTCGCCTTCCAGAGTGAAACATTTTTTGATCATCTAAAGTACATTTTTCCATTTTGACGGGTTTAGTCAATCTGAACCCTTACCTGGAGACGGACATGTGCTTCAGCAAGAAGACTTTTCCTCATGTCGCCAACTCTGAATTGGAGACACAGCTTCCCATCCCGAACGCAAATCACACAGTTTTTACTGAATAAGATCGTGGCAGCTCTTTTAATTGGACGCGCAAGTTTTGCGAAAATAACACCCGCCATCAGAGTTTGACACATGACTCCAACCATGAATTGGATACACATTGTAACCACTACCAGAGGGCAGGCATCTGTGGGATATCGGTAGCCATAACCTGTATGTATTCATGTTGTCATTAAGTGTGAGTAATCAAAAAACAAACCAATGGTTGTTTGTGTCGTGAAGGCGAAAAGGAAGAGATTAAGAAGATCGTGGCAATTTTTGATACAGGGCTTCCATTGAGGGTCCTTCCCAGTGGTTCCAAGATCACCATGATACAGCGCCTGGATGTAGTACACGCTAGTAAACAAAGACCATGAGAGGAAAAATGACATGGAGAAAAAAAGAAGACACCATCGCCACTTAACTTCGATTACAGTAGTGAAAATATCCCTGGAAGAGGGTTATGGGGGTGAGATTGCGTTACATAATGATCTGTTTGCTTTGCTGAGTTCAAGTTGGAAGAAGAGTTGCGCAGTCTAAGCCGATTTTAAAACAGAAGAAAAAAACTTGGAACCACGAGGTGGTGAAAAGTGGGTGAAAAAAGTTGCTACTGATAAAGTGAAAAAAATACAAACCTGAAGTACTTTCGGTGCTGCTTCGGAACATTGACCAACGAAATGTTGCACAACCCGTGTTTTTGAACTAATCTATTCCGGATTCGCCGAGAGCCAATACGGGGTCGAAGGAAGCGATTCCGCGTTTCTGACTTTGGTGTAGCCGGAATAATCGGCGATGATTCGCCGTTTTCACCGATTAGGTTGTTGGTCTCCATTACACCAAAAAGTCTACAAGAATGCTATGAATAAGCATGTAGGGTTCGTTTTCGGGAGCCGCGATCGATTTCAGTTTACAAAAACAAAACATAGTTCGCTGATAGTCTCGGCGGGTGTAGCCCAAAACAAAGAAATTGGCCTAAAGGGCAACATGAAACAATGTTCAAAACACAGACAAAAATCTGAGGTGTAAGGGCCATTCAGAAGGACCTCTATCTTAGGCACAAGTGGCTTCAAAGTTTGTCTCTAGGAGGAAGGAAAAAAAGGACCTCTAGCATTTAACACAAATACGCAGTTTTCCAGCGACTGCGCCTCACTTTTTAGCTGGTTGCAGCCGAATGCTTCTTTCTGTTGTCTCTGTGCGCGGAGGCAGTACAAAGCAGTCGCCTGCGGATGCAGAATACACGGATAGTGGCATTTGCGCAACCCGATGCACAGAACAGAGCCTCCTGCCAGTCGTGGTGATGATCACGGAAGGGCCAGTGTGTCGAAGGCCTTCCCACTTCTTCGCCTCGCTTATATTAGTCACAACTATGGCCCCAGGTCTATTCAAAGAGGCGCGACCGCGCCGAAGGCAGTTCCAATTCACATCTCAGAGTTGTGGCGACCGCGAAGCCACCGGAAAGGGATCGTTTCAAAAACAACAATAAGAAAAAAAATGTGGACCCAAGGAAATGGTGTCGCGTAGGCCAGGAGACAGCTGTCAACGTCAAGCCTTGAGGCATGGTATGTCCATTTTCGTGGGGGATATGATGAAGCTTTAAGATGGTGGGTGGCTAGAAAGTACCCCTTGTTCCATTTCGACCAATAGCTCGATGATGGCGGTAATAGAATTAAAGTGGGCCCTCTGAAAGGATGCCGCCTTCCTCCAGCAATTTGCAATTGAGATTTTACAAAACATACATATAGATAGATTTTATTTCACGTCTTTATACTCTCAATTAAAATGTTAGCTTACGTATCAAACAATAGAAACAAAAAAGTCATTAGAACTCATGCAGCTATCAGACACAACTTGTCTACAAGCATTTGGAACAGAATCGATGTGAAAGAAGAATCGATGGTGACAAGTATTCTAAGTATATGAAGGAAATATAAATTTGAAAGGAATGAGCTTAAATTGCACATACAAAATCGTATAAAAGTATGTTCAAATTTTGTGTGTTAAATAAAAAAGTAAATGAATTTGAAAACAAAATCCCGACGGTGGACGACCAGTAAAAAGAATCAATTAGTAAGACACTTTCTTTTCGTGGAATCAGCCGTTTACTTGGACGTCCCAAGAAAATTAGACACGTGTTCTTAGGAATCATGTTTCTTGACGGACGCTGGAGTGTTCGTATTGGATGGGTGATTGGCGGTGGCCATGGCCAACGAGCTGAACGACGATCTGCACGACTCTAGGCTGGCGACGGATCCGCTGAAAAACAAATGGCTCTTAGTACTATAAACACAGATGGAAATAGATTTAAAATAAACGTACTGGAAGCCGACAGCATCGAGCAACTCGTAGTAGACCATGAGACGCGCCTTATGGCCCGAAAGGCTGAAGTCAAATGCGGATTGTTGGTGGACGGCAGCAGGCTCCGTGTAGCGCCATTGAAGGATGTAGGTGCCGACGCGAGAGCAGTAGTGGGAACCTTGCATGGAATCGCCTTCACTGAAGGTGACTGGATGCTCTTCAATCTTGAGATCACGATCAAGCTTGAGATCAGGGTCGAGAGCAACGGTGACCGGAGGGCTGCTCACGGTTACGGCGCCGATCGCAGCAGTGACACGTTCCACGGGATTCAGGGTCGACGGGGACTGAGGGGTCGCTTGACGGATCTTCTTCTCGCTGTAGTAGACGAGGAATTCACACTCGCCCTTGATGACATCAAAGTCCCAGGTCAAGACGCAACCCGGCTTGGCGGCGTAGACGGCGCATTCATACGGAGCGCCACGATGGACGGCAGCGGTGGAATAGGTCGACGTGAGGGCATCCTCACCATCGATACCCATCTCCTCGACTGGGCGGTAGTTCGTCTTCGGCACATGGCCGCCTTCCGGGGCGCTGCAGAAGCACGGACCGCCCAAGAAGTCGGGCAGATACTGCTCGTCGATGTATTTGCCGAGTTCAGGAAGGACAGCATCGCCACTGTTGATCATGAACTTCTTGCGAGTGTTTTCATCGATGAACTGAGAAATGAGGGTCCACAGGACCGGGAAGACGCGAGGAGCACGCGAGATAAACACTTGACCCATTGTTTCAGGGTAATTCGCCTGAAGCAATAAATTAACTTGCTTAATTTTCAAGTGTCCGACAAAGTACTTACTTCGACGATTTCGATAATGCGTAAGAGAGCTTGCACTCCAGGTCGCCAAAGGTGACGCATGCTGAGGCCTTCCAAGTCGACCAGCATTGTCCAGGTGCTGTAAGAGCAACATTTATAAGCATTGATCAAGTTCATAGGGTTATAAAACATACCTGATAGGTTGTCCGAGCTGTTTGGTAGCTTCCGCGGCCTTAACAAGGCCCTCCTCACAGATGCGCAGGGTCAACTTGACCACATTTTCAAGTCCAACACTACGCAGAAGTCCCTTGACATCCAGATGCCCAAGTCGAAGAACAAACACCGGGCGTCCAAGCTTGTCCGAATGATGCCATGCACCCGGGAAGAATTGATGCAGCACTGCCGGTGCTTGGAAGTCGTGCAGAATCTTGTCCACATTATGCTGTTTACGCCACAGCAAACTGTTGCTGATCATTTCACGAGCTTTGGAGACATCGAAATCACGGGCGCGCAGGAATCGGAGCAAATGGGCATCATTGGGAAGTTTGCCCTTGTGGTGGGCCTGGAGACCGTACTTCAACTCGCACAGACGGCTTTCCTCAAGCGGAGATAGTTGGCCCAGGAAACGGCGAATGTAGTCGGCTTCGAGCTTGGATTCAGCTACAATAAATCGGACGTTACGTCGAGTACGGCCACTCTTATCATATCTACGTGCTAACATTCGAGCGCAATTTTGGCAATTTGGGTAGTGCAATCATAGAAACCCCGGAGAATCATACAAAATTAAGTGAAAGCTCACAATCGGTCATTGAGAAAATGCGCAGACACATGGAGCTGATTCGGACTGCTTTTGAAATCCAGGATTTTAAAATATGAACAGCGATTGCAACAGCGTTAAGTGCAAACAAGTTGCTCGCACGCCTATTCTTGATTGTCGTTCCTCAGACAAGAGCATAGCCAAGAGCCGCTTTAACTGTCATTCAAGAGATAAATGAAACCCCGGGTGTACTTATTGGTTTAAGTATGTATTGAATGAGTGCAGAAGTGTGCTAATAAAAGATAAAAGTATAGACGTAATAGGCTTAATTTAGACCCCACGCGTTTTGGAAAGAATTTGCGTTGCACTCGAATGTAGTCTTATCTGTTGCGACAAAGAGGCAAAGTACAACTTACGATCTTCGAAACTCGTTCCACGGTTAATGCCGTTGGCAGTGCCCGATGTAGACGGTCCTGGTGTAGCGGAGGAAGTGGACTGACGTCGATCAACATCCTCGGGACCAGTGATGGTGGGTGTCTGGGATTGGGATTGCTTGCGGATTTCGTTGGTAGAGGCCTGGGACTGGTCATCGTCATTCTTGGAAACATCGATGGCAGAATCGGCTGGGGAGCGATTGACATCGGAATCGACAAACGGTGTGATGTGAGATGTGCCGCCCTTGATCAGCTCTTCGATGAAGAATTCAAGAATTTCCTTGCCCTTAAAACAAACAAATTCATTCAATGAACCACGTCAACTTTAAATTGTAAAAGCTGACTCACCTTGGCCAAATTGGCAGCATACTGTCGGACAGCAAGCTTCTCCACAGTGGCTTCGAAACCGAAAAAGCTCTTGACGTCGAGGTTAGCGTCCTGTTCAAAGCAGGTCCATTCCGAGTTATCAGGGTGCACCTGTAAGAAAAACGGTTGTTACTGACTGGCACGTGCGAAAATAGCAACAAAAACTCACGTAATAGTGGCAGTTTTCTTGGATAGCGATACGGCTCGCGAAAGAGATGTTAGTAGCTGTGATTTCGAGCGTACGTTTGCGACGATTCAAGCTGTTCTTTTGATTAAAGTACACGTAATCGACACCCGCAATCTGAAAAACGCTTTTTGATTAGCGCTTGTAATCTTAGCAGTGATAAAATCGCACCTTCTTGACCAGGTACGGCGCTTCAACGTTCAGCTGACATTTTCGTTCGATAACTTCCTCAGCGCCGTCGGGGGAATGGTATTCCGAAATGATTTCAGACCCGACGAAGATGGGAATCTGAGGACACGTCGGAAACCGCTTCTGGTATGCGGCCATGACGATCTCAAACGGATGTTTGTAGATTCGAACGGGGCTTTGGTACGTTTGGACCATGATTGCCGGTGGTTTACGTTCCTGGAAATGGGTTAGGTAAGACTTTTACAGGTTTATAGGGCCGTATGTCAACTCGATTTATAAAAAAGGAACACGTGAAAGAACAACGACTGCTTGGGGCACGTTGTCAAGGGAGAAATATATTAAAGGTGAAACGATAAAAAAAATTGTGCAATGAATGCAATTTATTCTAAAAGTCGAGACCACGGAAGGGGAAATGGAAATCGCCACCACGTCGTTAAGGCAATCAAAAACCAATAACAGAGACTACACTTTGATAGATAGCGCGAATTGCAATTGGAATGTCAGTTCGTCCTGAACAAAATGTCTACACTTGACGGTAATGAGGTCTGAAGAAGGCTACTAGAAGACTCATTTCTCATTGATGACATTCACTAAGCAACCGAAACAAATAAAAGTGAATGGAATGGAGTGGAAAAGTCGATACAAGCAGGAAATGGAACGGCTCGAGTTTGGAGACGCTAAAATGATGAATGTTCAGGCATGTGCTATGCAGACTGACAATAAAAGTGAGTTGAGTTGAGGCCTTTTCCCATATAAAACGGAACCGGGCATATATTCTTGCCTTGTCTTATCGATTGAAAGTTGAAAAAACGACTGAACGAAGAGTAAAAACAGCGGTCGAGAGTCGGGAATGCAAGCAAACTACTAGGTAATGAACACTGCTCATTCGCGTGATTATTGGTCGTTGCTACGTGTGTCGCAAAAACGGTTCTGCGCCAAAGTGAATTGAATTGCATAAAATTTCTCCCGTAAAACAATGCGAATTTGATCGGCGAGCGGAAAGACAATGGCGGCTAAAATAAGAAAGGCGGACGTCCTGTATGGGTTGTGATTAGTCGCGATAATAGCTGCTAAAATAAACAAGGGGATGGAACGAGATATAAAAAGAAGGCGCGGTGCTATCGAGGGGGAGAACGGACGACCTACAACAGCAGCAACAGCCCTACCACAGGCAACCTGACACGCAACAAAAGCCCAGGCCAGACAGAGCGCTCTTCGTTGTAGAAAACGCCAACGTGCTCATGTGCTGTTCAGGCTGATGTGTTTGTCACGGCCGACGCCGCCACTACCGCCGGGCTGGCCCGGGGCGATAGTGGCGTCTAACATACGCGAGGGGCTCTGTCGACGCTTTGACTGGGCGTCCCGGTGGCGGTGTCTGGTCTCGCCCTAAGGCGGTATAGGCAAAAAACACGGCTAAAACACAGTCTTATCCAAAAAACACTGCGACAAACAGCAAAAAAGAGCCACCACTTTTAGATTTCATTGCCTCTGGCAGTCTAGTTAGGTCAGTCAGTATTATCCTCCCATGCAGAGTGCATTTATCACGTCAAACCACTTCGAGTGATTCCTACTCCAAGGGCTTCCTTGCCGACCATAAACCTTGACAACAGTGAGAAAAACATTAAATTTAGAGTACTTGCAAATATACACCGCTATGGGCAATGTTATTTGTATCCTACTTTAGTCTTTGGGCGTTTATGACGGATTTTTTCAAGTTTCACGCTTGACGAGACATTCTGATACCTATAGGTATGGCATCATTTTGGATGCGGACGTATTGACTATACATGTAGGTAGGTATAAACCACGAGACAGCAGACATATGACAACCCTTCTCGGAAATTCCACAGGTGTACAGGTAGGTAGGACATTGCTTTCTTTATTTCCGTATTTACAGGGGCTACACGTTACTCGGTAGCGCAACTATTTAGTTTGAGCGAAAAGACGAGATCAACTTTAACGCGACGAGTCAAGTCCTTTGAGGAGTTACAATCGGATCGAGCACCCACTGCGGGGAAATTGCACAAAACTCCGTTTCCGCGAGAGAAGCAATCTCATCACGGCCTGTAAGGCATTTGCCGGATGCGGCATTGAAAAATTTTCCGGAGCTGGTTAACCATGTTTGGTGGGCGCCTTGCATGTGGCACTTGAATAAACGCAAACCCTGAAACAAAAGAAAAAACCGTGTTATTTCAAGATAGATGCGTGTTGTCAGTCCTCTGGGAGGAATCGAAAATGGGGTATTACTTTGAGGGAGTCGAGACATAGCATACTGGAGCCCATGGGGCGTAGTTCTTTCTTCTCGGTGAACCTCCAAGTTTGTTCACGTCGACGCTGTCGACAAGGTTCCAAAAACACGCGTGCTCCTTTGACAATTCGGCCAGAAGTTGTCTCACCCGTGAGACACAGTGTTGTTCCATTCAAGCGAATCTGAAACTCATTAACGTGTTTCGGCTTCTATCGTCAAAGTGAATAACAAACCAGAAATTTTGATAACACTTTGGTTGTTTGCGTTACGACATCAGGTGTGGGGGAGTTCCCAGGCAACATTTTGGGGTATATGTTTTCCAAGTACCATTGAAATGATTTGCATTGTAGTTTCTCACGCAGGGAAACCATTTCAGAAATGTCACCATAATCTTTCTTCATGCGTAGGTAGGGTCGTTGCTCATAGAATTTCTCTTTGTACTCGTCCATCCAGACAAGGGCCGTTCGAAGCGAGTTTTTACCCATGGAATCGACACCTGTGCCATATGGGCGCCTCCGGCGAAAGATATGCCCTACACGGCTGCACGGAATGATTTCAAGTTCACCACCACACATCCATAGTCGGAAGGAGATTTCGACGTTTTCTGCTCCCCAAACATCCATACCTATCAACAAAAACGTCAATTAGATTAAAGGAAAAGCTTTCCCAAATCAAATTAAATTACCGTTATCATACTGGCCAATTTCGTAGAAGAAATTACGGTTTATGGCAAACAAGCCACCAGCCATAGTGGCCGACTTGAGTGGTTTGATGTAATTGACGGGGTCGTTGAAAAAGCTTCGTGGGGGATAATCCCAAATGAAAGTGAGAGCCCAATTGAAGCCGCCTGTGCATACTGGTGATGTGACGTATTGAAACGTGTCCGAGTTGATGATGTCAATGATGGGGCAAACAACTCTGGAAGAAAAAAACATTAATAATGGATGGCAAACTCGGCACAATGCATCTGAACCCAAATAAAGACGTACTTTGAAGGGGACTCACGAATTCGGTCAAGGAGTGGTGGAAGCCAGTTCTCATTGACCTCGCAATGGCTGTCAAGGAAGACGAGCACTTCGCCGACGGAGTTTTTAGCGCCGAACATTTTGGCGCGGATGAGGCCTTCATTCTTTTCAGTGCGTAGGAATCGGATTTTTGATGAGGGCCAATGTTCGGCAGCATAATTTTTGACTTCTGGCTCGGCGTCTTTATCAGCGTCGCTTTGATCGTCAACAAGTAATATTTCAGTAACCAATTCTTTTGGTGTTCGGTCAATGATGCTGTTAACCATGCGAATGAGCACGGACGGAAGTTCGTTAAAGTAGCAAATGATGATGCTAGCGGACGGTAATACATCAGCATAAGTTTGCTCCGTGCATAACTGATGGCGGGAGTCTGGAATTTTCCGTCTGGGACCAATGCGATCACTTAGAAGGGCGTTGAATTCATATTTTTTGTAGCCTAATTGTTGTTCTATCTGTAATAAAACTGTTTTTTATAATGTAGGAGGGTCACAACAACTCACAATATCCTCAGGACCTGACATAACTGATAATTCTGTAAGATTAACTTCTGGAATTTTGTCATAACCCCATCTTTCCTCATCATCAACCAGCTTCTGAACCATTGGATTCACCACAAATGACTGATTGGAAGCAATCTTCTCAGCAGAAACCTGCGGTTCCAAGTGCTCAGATGCCCGATCTTCATCCACAACTTTGGCAAGCCTCGAATCCACTCGATTCGAATCGGCATCTTGATCAGCTTCTGCTCCATTGAACTTAACTTTGCCGAAATCTTCGACTTTTATAGTTTCTTCTTTAATATTAACATTGACAACAGGGTCATTTATAGAACGAATATTAATAAATACTAATACAAGCCATATGAAAGCAAATACCGCAATCACGGAAGTCCATTTTTTGCGCATGCCAATATATTGATCAGGTATACAAATTGATTCAAACCCGTAATGAATCTAATGCAATGCAATGTTAGCACCGGTCAACAACTTTGGCCACAGATGAGCAGCGTCGAAGAAGCAGGCGGCCAAGTCAAACGAGGAAGAGCGGTATGTGTGTACAGGCAGAACTGTTTATTGACGACGCCGATCAAATGTGCAGGGTTGCGCAGTGGTTTCACGCATGCAAGTTCGGCAGACGAGACATTTTTGTGTCACCAAGGTGGGGGATGAAAAGAAGACGTCCGTGGGTCGGCTGACCTTGCGAAGTACCAATGTCGGTCCACTCTTGAATGCAACTAACCAGGCAGAGGTATCTATCTATCTATTTTCACCGTCGTCCGGTAGCACGGTGTTTAAAAGTTTCAAAAGTGAAGCAGCGAAACCAACCCGATGACGGATCGAACGAGACAAGAGACGCTTGACTTGATCCGATACAACGCAAAAAGGAGGCCACCGGTGACTGGTTGGCTTGCGAGCATTTGGTGAGCCCTGGTCGATCAATTGCCCTGCGGTGAGCCAGATGTTTATGCTTATAGGTTAAGATTATGCTACGGACTGCTGTTGCAGATTGTGCGAACATAAAAACAGCTGAACGAAAGAAGCAACATTGGCGCCTGCTCGGAAAAGCATAACATCGCTGAAGATTATGTATATCTCGAAGTACGATCGCGCCGACAATGTACAGACCAAAGCTTTGCGCACACTTGATTCGGAAGAGCCGTGCCACTTGAAAATGACCAACTTGTGCAACAAAACGGTCTTTACCTCTTAAAATGGAGACAAAAGGAAGGAAAGCAACCCCGTATTTGTAGCTACTCAAAGCTGGTCTGTGACAAATTGACTTTTTAAGACTATGTTTTCATTGCTCACGTTTTCCGTCATTTACAGTATAAATGTTGTACAAGCTAGTTTAGGAGGTATGAATTTTCATTATTAAAAAATTACAAATAACAAATTACGTTCATTTAGGTGTATTATGCAGATTACCGAAAGACTCAGGCTACCAATGTGGAATGGCCGTAATGCATCCAGCTTATTATTTTGATGTAACCGTTGGTGAATGCATTGAGTTTCTATTCAATGGATGCGGCGGAAATCAAAACAGATTTTTAACAAAAGACGAATGCATTGAAGGTTGTGGTGCATTGGGTATGTTTTGACTTGTATTTTAAAAAACAAAAACAAGGAAATTATAACCTGTTTTAGCAAGATGTGGAAAAGGACTTCCAATGATGGACTTTGCCGGAAACATCAAACGTTGCGATGGCGATAGAATTCCATGTCCTGGGGGTTATGAGTGTATCGGTCGAGGAATGGAATCTGTTTGTTGTTGGAAAGCAGGTACATTGAATTAGTTGATGAAAACTTTGTAAAATTAATCATCCTTCAGACCGAATTTGTTCCATGTCTGTTGACACCGGAAAATACTGTGGAACAGTATCAGAAACTCGTTATTTCTTTGATGGTGGTGCCAATTTATGTCGACCATTTGCATTTAGAGGTTGTAGCGGCAATGAAAACAACTTCAAAAGCAAGGGTGAATGTCTTCAATTTTGTGCCCATCAAAGTGAGTTTAATGCTAGTTTCAAGGTTATTACGGTTGTTTATTACAGTTTACTGCCTCAAAGGTGATCCATGGCCAGACCGTTACGCGGTCAGTCGAATTGCTAGCTGTCATACAAGCAAAGATTGCCCCGAAAATTATAGCTGCATTCAACGTAACAACCGTAGAGCATGCTGTCCTAGCAAAGCGCATGTTTGCGGAACACCTTTTGACAAAAAAGCTGTTTGTAGACGCATGTCCGGAACTAAAACTGGTTGGACATTTAACCCCAAAAAAGGGCAATGTGAAAAGGTTGATGCTTCCATGTGTTCGGAACAGCTTAACAACTTCGCGAGTCTTGAGCAATGCGTCGACTATTGCATCGGGGGCTGTCCAGATGGATCCGAACCACATATGAATCCCTTCTCAGAGCAGCCACAAATGTGCAACTTCAACACAAACAGTGGATGTCCACTTGGTTTTACATGTTTGAAAAGGTCAAAGTACGCAGCTGTGTGCTGCAAATCGGCACCACTTTGCCCGGCGGCGGAGAGCTTGATGCTTCTAGGGGAAGGTACTGGTGAAGCTGTGAGGTGCATGCCGGAAGACGATTCGAGCTGTCGAGATGGTTATACGTGCCAACAAGCAAAAAATCATGTAAGCTAGAAGGAAACATAAAAAAGTAACATAAATATCGCCATTTTAGGAATACATTTGCTGCACTCCACCTTTGGAATGCCCTTACGGAATGAAAACAATTAGAGAAGACCACAACCAACCCCATATTTGCACCCCTGGCATTCCCGGAACCTGTCCCACCGAGGGCACTTTCTGTATTCGAGCTGAACTGGGGCACATGGTCCCTCAGAAACATCTATGCTGTCAACCCGAACGGAGATGTATTATTCCCTTCGTTAATGTTAAAACTCAAAGACCACAGAAATGCTTTCCCGGTGACAGACGATGCCCTCCTGGAACGCATTGTCTAGAAGTTGCCGAAGGTCATAAAAGTACGAATACATCCGCAGCAATATTTTATTGCTGCCACGATGTTGACGTTTTTACGTGTCCGCGAGGAGAAGCACCTATTACAGATGCCGTGACGAAGAAACCCAAAGTGTAAGCACTGCGCAATCATCCGAACAACCATTACATTATAATTCTTTCAGGTGTGTCCCAAGTAATCCAAATGCATGCCCTATTGACTACAGCTGCGAAACTTTGATGGACGGTTCTAATGCTTGTTGCCCTTTACCCGAGAAGTTGAAGCTGTGTCGAGCTCCAATCATAAATCATGATAGCAAACCAATTGCATGTTTTGGTCAAGATGATATCGAGACATGCATGAATGTTTCTGGTGTTTGTAAACGGACTCTTGATATGAACTATCATTGTTGTAAATTGTAAAAAAACTTCAAAAATAAACATGACTAAATTTTGTGTTGACTGCTTGAATGCTAATTTTGACTTGCGGCGTAAATAAGGTACACTGAAAGAGACCGAGAATGCGGTCTGTCTGGGTTGGACAAAGGTAGCAGACCGATTTTTGTCAGACCTAGCCATCTGGGGGCCACCACAGGGGGTATAAAAGGCAGGGGAAGACACAGAAATCTCCATTACGGATAGAATGAGTCGCTACCGCAATCCCCTCCTCGATGTCTACGACCACAAGAGGTCCTGGTGGACGACGATGCTCCTACTTCTCGCTACTCCTGCGATGATGGTCCTTGCCTTCTTCATCCCCGAAGTCGTCCGATGCGGAACGACTACTACCTCAACCGCAAGGATCCGTCGTCTGATTGCCGCCGCCGAGACGAGTCCAACTTCGTCTGCAGCTGCACTGGCCACGATTGAGAAGTATTTCCAAATTTTGAGTGCTGGTGGAGCCGCGAGATTGCCATCGATCGGGAAGTACATCTACAGCAGAGTTGTTACCTCCGGAGGATTAGGACCCGGATCCGGATCTAGATCCGGGTTAAAAGACTCGGATCCTGGGCTCCGGATCCGGAGGATCCGTAAATGAAGATCCGGAGGGATCCTCCGGAGCGGAGGATCCGCGAAATTCAAAATCCTCCGGATTTTGCTCCGGAGGATCCGAATTTGGCGCTCCGAACTCGGATCCTCCGGAGTTTGCCGCCAAAATTGCGAAAAGCGCTCTGCCAGCCCGGAAATACTTGCTTTTTTTGGCGTTACCAGGTGTAAATTCCCGTTCGAAAGACTTTAAAATACGCCTCAAATTATTTTTATAAAAAATTGTAAGGGTCCCCCCTTACCATTGTATTTCTTAAAAAATGTTCGAGCTCCGGAGGATCCGAGGCTTAGGATCCGGATTCGGAGGATCCGCGCAACATGCTCCGGAGGGATCCTCCGGAGCGGAGGATCCGTAAATGTGAACATCCTCCGGATCTCGGATCCGGAGGATCCGTGGTGGCTCCGGAGCTAACAACTCTGATCTACAGTGACGCAGCGCCGACCACGACGTCCATCGAGAAGACCAGAAGCCTGGCACAATGTGTTACATCAAACTTCCAGAACTGGTGGGACGACCCCCGTGGAATGCGCGAAGTTATCTCCGTAAGTTTTTTACACTCTTATGCTTTAATTTTACAATAAAAATTTTACAGGTCATTCTCCGATGACTCCAAGCTTCCGCCCGACGAAAGCCAAAGCCAGAAGACAATCTAGAAGTCCCACGTCGATGCCTGCACCTGCCTACAAAATACTCCCCCGGTCTTTCTCGTGCCATACGTAGCTTTGTTATTGTCCAGTTGATAAACTAATTCCAATAAATTCTTTTTTTTAACAATCATTTGCGGCAAACTGTTAAAACAGAAAAAATAGTCAGAAGAGGTCGAAATCAAATCGACTCAATGTCGTTGAACACTTCATTCGTTATCAAGTTTATTGTTATTAAACAAAATTAAAAAACAATGAGATCAATACAACGGCACCCCGGCTCTGAAAACAAAGAAGACCAAATTAACTGTGTCTAAGGTCTCCTTATTTACGTTTTGCGATCAAGCCGTTTTCAGAACAGGGGTGTGAAGATCGTCAAAAAATGGAAAAATGAAAAACATGAACAAAGTTTAAAGTTAGAGACGAGGGGGAACAGGAGCAACGTCACGCAACACGACGGGTGCGTTTTCCTGATTAGTAGCGGGGGCGGGGGTCGGTTGAGCATTCTGAAAACAAAGGTTTCAATAGTCAGGTTAAAAAAAAGATAAAAGTCAAACTTACGGTAGCAGCGGCAGCTTTGGCGGCGGCGGTGGCTTTGGCAGCGGCGGCAGCAGCAGCACGGGCAGCGGCGACGGTCATTCGTCGCTTGGCAGGCGGGCCAGGCTTCTTCTTTCCACGCTTCTTGGCACGAGCAATCTTGGCGGCTTCCTTCTTGTTCTTCTCTTCTTCCTTGACGCGTTCCTGTTCCTTGAAACGGATATTCAACTTCTCCTGGATGCGGGAGTTGATCTCCTTGACTTCGTTGGTCCAGTCAAGTTTGCGTTCAAAGTATTCCGGCAATCCGGTCACGAAGTTGACGTTTTTCGGCATTCCGAAGGCATCAGTGGTGTGGTCGACGGTGTAGGTTTGAAGCAAGGTCGGAATGTCGAAGCAGCGGTTGACATTGTCGCGAAGGTAGCGGATCCGTTCGGCCAACTCGGCCATGGATTGGATGAGGGTGATGCGAGTATTGTCGAGCACGCCAATGAGGCTCTGAAATGAAGTAATATAGTCATAAAATGCTTGGGATTAAAATTGAACATACCTGAGCCCAGTTGACATGGTTGTTGCACGCGGTCTTCTCCAACATGCACGGACCTTTGCTCATGAACTGGTCCTTGTCGAGGGTTTCGGCCAAGTTGTACGGAACGTCGTCATTGTAGAAGCCCAGGGGAGCGCCGCAGATCTGTAACATTGAAACGTAGAAACAACCCTTTTAATGTTAAATAACTAACCGCAAGCTTGTCATACAAGAAACCCTTGGTGTGGTCAAAACAAAGAGCTCGAAGACGCTTGCAATAAGCGCCCTCCTTCTTGCAGAAAAAGTCGCATATGATGCCATCAGGGTTGTAGGTGGCCTGAATCGGGCTCGTGAAGTCAGTCTTCTTCTCGATACGCATGTAGCAACGGAGGATATGACGTTGCAGCGAGCCCCAGTTGCTCGTCGTGAAAGAGCAAATCGAACAACGGCCCTGATAGTCGCATTCATCAGCGGAAGGCTGAGACGGCTTCTTTCCCTTCTGAGGGGTTCCTGGCATACCCTTCTTCGGCTTCGGAGGCGCTGGCGGCTCCTCTGGTGGCTTGCTCAACTTTTTCTCATTCAACTCGGACAGCTCCTTCAGATATTTCACGACGAAAGCACGGGCATCGGTCAGCGCATTCATATTGTTCTGCATGCTGGCCAAGCGTCGCTCCATCTCGACGACTTCATTAGCTTCACGTTCAAAGGCTTCAGGTGTTTCTTCGCAGAACTTCTGAACACGAGTGGGCAGGACAAGGAGTAAACGTCGCTGAAAAATTCCACCCATATATTTCGTTTTCACTTTCATCATAAGCAACGTGTTGTTGAATGGTATAAATACTAACCCTAGCTTGCTCGAAACCACATTCATGGCAACAGTACTTCGATCCAGGACGAGAAAGCTTGACACATCCAGGGCCTTTGCATTGGATCTGCTCGGTAAAGTTCTGAAAAAGGTGTATTTTATATATATTTTTCCATTATTTCGAATGCTACTCACCGTCAATCGAGGCTTAACAGCCTTCTTGCCGAAGACGACTCCATCATCCTTCTTCTTTTTCTTCAAAGCCGCGGTAACCTTGGCTTCGGTCATTTCTTCAAGTTCGGCGTCGTAGGGACGGGTATCGCCAGTGACTGAAAAGGGTCATTTTGAGAGGTACATCCAGCATAGCGATAAAATATATATCTAGCATCGTCCCCCCTTCACCCTAGGACAAGATTAACAAAAAAAGTAGGATGGATTCAATTGAAATTATCTCCCGTTTGAGGTAATCCTAAAAAAAATTACGGAAAACAAAAGGACGCGTTTTTCCCACTCCGTAATCGTAGATCCGTGCAGAGAAAAAACGCCTCCCAAAGCGCACCTGGGTTTTTGTCGTTTGTAACAATTGCGTTTTGCAAAATATATGCCTGGGATGCATTTTAAAAAGATTAAATTGCAAATAGAGGTAGAACCTATCATAAATTAAGTAATTCATAATAGAATTTGAGATTAGAGGCGTAGTTTTTGTGAAACGTAATAAAGAGCGGTTTTCCTTGTAAGGACCGATTTGTACTGCGTGTTTCGAAACAGTTTCGAACCGATCGCAAAAGTGAGTGAACTTACTCGGTGCTTTGACGCAGATACGCTGCAAGCATTCCCGCTTCTCAAAACAGGCGATACACTTTTCACAATCTTGAGGATACTTGCATCCAATGCATTCGCCGCATCTTTGTGGAACTTGCTTTGCCTTCGGGTTCATCATCAATCGAGCGCAAATCTGCATGAGCGATTTACGTTGGGTCAAGACTTTGGGGTGAACTTGTTGTGGGGGCGCTTCCGGGCTGGCATGGATCAGTTCCGGGTTAATGTTAAGCTCTCCGCCGTAGGCCTGCTCGGTTAGCTTCTCGATGATATCGGGCTCCTTGGTCTGATCCATCGGGATGGCAGCTGCCAAGGCTTCCGCTTCAATTTGGGCATGGATAGCTATAGATTGAGCTTGGGCCGGGGTTTGGATCAGCAGATTGCTGCTATAGGACTGCTTGTGGGCGAGAGCGGGATTCTGGGCTGCGGCTTCCTTGGCTTTCTTGGTTTCGGCCTTCTTCGTTTCTTTGGACACTTTGTAGGTGGTGGTGAGCTTGGGGTTCTTGTCGCAGCAATCATGACAGAAGAACTTGTCTATGGTCGCGATTTGCTTCTCCGTGAACTGAAAACCGTCATATAAATGTAATCCCAAACTGTTTATATATAAAAACTTACGTTAGCACACTTTCCGTGATACCAAGTTTCGCAACCATCACATAGAATCCAATATCGGCTGCCCTTGGCACTGCCGCAGGGACACAGAATCTCGGTCTCATCATCACTAGAATCCTTCTTCCGACCACCCTTTTTCTTGCCCATGGTTAGTTGATACAAATCAAAACAATTTGGTTAGTTGAGGTCAGTAGTTTTCATATGTTCTTGGTACCGATGCGCGCGCGTCCATCCCCCGACTTGGGTACTCTTGTCACGAATTCCTGCCACGACCGTAGAGTATACACGTGTGTGAAGCCGTTTTCGTGGTCACGACGCACATAGTCAGGCGTCCTTTCGTTAGAGCCAGCAGCTGTGGTGTTCTTTTAGTCAACGAGCTATGCAGCGTCATCATGTTGAGGTGTCCCTCCTTCGTCTTGCGCGTGTCTTGTCGTGTTGGCTATCCTGAGGGTCTGATTGCCTGAAGCCACGACGACGCTATAAGAAACGTGGAGGGTTCGATTCCATGAAGCTCCTACCACATTGATCTCATTCCTTCAAGGAAATTGGGTGTCGTGTTGGAAAGGAACTGTATGGATCGAGCCCTTTGCGCGTGCGGCGTGTTTCTTTCAATCCATTTTGGGTCTTTCTCTTTGAGTCGGACCACTTTGGTGTGTACGTGTGATACGTGTAAGAAGATGTCTATGTTGATTCAGTCGTACTTTCAGGTTGTCCACGATGGGTTTGACCATTTCCGGAATGTTCGGCCGCCTCTTTGGCAAGAAGCAGGTTCGTATTCTGATGGTCGGGCTTGATGCCGCTGGTAAAACTACCATCTTGTACAAACTGAAACTCGGCGAGATCGTTACGACTATCCCCACCATTGGTAAGTCTCGCTTTATCCCTTGTTCGGTGTGCCACGTAGCCACTACTTCAATGAAATCGATTATGTCGAAATAAGGCGATGAGTCAGTAATAATTTCTCGACTGTTTTTCAGGCTTTAATGTTGAGACCGTTGAATACAAGAACATTTCCTTCACTGTCTGGGATGTCGGAGGACAAGACAAAATCCGTCCCCTCTGGCGATACTACTTCCAAAACACCCAGGGTCTCATCTTCGTCGTCGACTCCAATGATCGCGAACGTATTGACGAGGCTCGCGCCGAACTGCACAAGATGCTCAATGAAGACGAACTCCGTGATGCCACTTTGCTCGTTTTCGCTAACAAGCAGGATCTTCCGAATGCCATGACTGCCGCTGAACTCACTGATAAGCTTGGTCTCCACAATCTTCGTTCTCGACAGGTTAGTTTTTCTATTTCGAGTTTCTCGTTAAGGGTATTATCCTTATCACATTCCGTCATGCATGACTCACTCTTGTACCTTGTTTCTTTCAGTGGTACATCCAGGCCACCTGTGCTACGCAAGGTCACGGTCTCTACGAGGGTCTCGACTGGCTGTCTAGCCAACTCGCAAAGAGCTAAACAATTACAATGTCCTTCCTGATCCACTTTTTCTCAAATTTTGCCTTGTCGCTGTGGACTTTATGAAACTGATTTGATTATTAACCTGTCTAAGATGGTTGTCAAGCGCCGTTGTGTTTTGGATTTTTATCGATATAAAAAGCTGGGTATAGTGTTGGTTGTATCTTTGCATGTTAAGCTAAGCGAATGAATCAAAAACGGACGGAGAGATGTGTCTAACAAGCATGAATTGAATTGAAGTTTGAAAACTGTTGGCATTGGGGTTGTGGGGATGGGAACTTAGTCCTTGTGGTGGGGTTCATGCGGGAGTTTCTTTCTTTTGTGACGATTAGTAGAGCCGATGAAGGGATGTCTTTACCAGAGGGGTTTGCTGCTGAGAATGTGGCTTTTGCGTAGGCGAGCGGCTTGTGCGCGATTGGCGAGAGTGCCTTCCGTGCTGGTATCAGCATCGACGGGCGAACCGGTCTGCTGACCCTTGGATTGATGTCCGCTGATCGCATGCTCGAGCCAACGCGTATTCGTCGCACCATTTCCAATGTGACGAGGCGTTGAGGGGCGGCGCCAACCCTCGGGCGCTTTGTCTTCTGCAACAAAAAGGAACTTTCATTATGTAAATGTGTGTCTCAAGGGGGGTGTCTTCGCACTCCCTCAATCTTACCATCTTTGCTGACGGATTCAAACAGCTGATTAAACACGACGAAATTCGTGTTCTGCCAGATGGGCTCAGTGAGGTCGTACGTCTTGCCCATGAACGCCAGAAGCGTCACAGTAGGATTGTCGAGGGCGACCTGGTTGGGCAGGACGCGCTCATTCTTGAGCATCATGTCGAAGAGGGCGCGGCCAATGCCCTTCCGCTGGTAGTGGAAGTGTACGTAGAAGTCGAGAAGGCTCAGGAATTCGCCCTCATAGGTGACCATCTGGCGGTCATAGAGGAAGAGCTTCTTGCGACCGACTTTGAGGTAGCCCAAAAGGCGGCTGACATCCTTCTCCCTACAAAAAAAAGGATTTAGATTGAAGCCCTGGGGCGATAATCGCTTTGAAAAGAAAACGTTTTTACAATTAAACGATGTTAGATGTAGACTGTCTGCATTGAAAGAATGAATGACTTACTCGTCGTACTCCCAGGATAGATAGAGCACGTTATCCGATTGGACGAGACGTTCACAGCTTGTCAACGGTGTACGGAGATGGACGGTGTCAGCCGACAAGCGACTTAATTGATCAATCGCGGTGTATACTTTTTCCGATCTGCAAATAAGGGATGTAATTAACTTCCTTAATCGACTTCACCGCGACTAATGCAGTTAAACTTACTGTAGTTGCTTCAATCGCATTCCATCGAGACGGACTAGGCTAGACCCGAGGACCGGCGACAAATTTCCTTCGACTTCGACCATTGTTGTTGATTCCGATGAGTCAAGTAGAGCAGCTTCGACGATGAGCCGGTTACTCGTGAAGGACTAGGGGCAGACGACTGAGGTGGATGGGTCAACTTGAAACCGACCAACACATTGTGCCGCTTCTTTGAATGCATTTTCAAGTAATTCGAGGCGGTACTGACCTGTCTAAATGCATGCATAACCGTTGTTGGCAGGCTAGCATCGTCGGCATCGTCTTCATGGATGTGCCTTTTGGCCCTTGGTCCGCCTTGTTCATTAATGACGAATGATGTGAAGAGAAGTGTTGCAGTTCTTGTGAATCGCCGACACCACCCCCTTTTAATAGGAGGGGTGCATTCCAAAACTGTGCAACACTTTGCAGTTTAGTTTACAAGTAAACGGGAAAAAGTGTTGTTCTTTTTTTGGACCTTGTCTGAAGCCCGTTTACTCAGGAGAGAGATTCCACGACGAGGGACATACGGATTTTGACACTTGGAAGAAGTTAAGCAGCTTTTGACCTCAAGACGACGATAAGTATCGTAGTTTGACGTGTCAGAGGGGTCGTCTCGACACCCCCGGAGAGGCTTTGTCTGACAACGATTGAGAGCCTCATAAGCATGTCGACATTTATCTCGACTCGACTTTTGAGTCCATGAAAATGAGCGATGAATGGAATTGAGGACGCCATTGGCGGAACTCCCAGGGTGCGCGCCACTAAGCGGTCCCAAAAAATCCGGAGATAGGCTCACCCGTCCCGGAGGGGATTGAGTGAGGCCAGGCTGCTTTGACAGCGACTATCATCTGTCTAAAAGCACTCCCGAAGCCAAGGAAGCGCTCTCGGATGTCTTCTTTCGCGTCGTAATGAGTACATATCTGTGAGGCTGCCAACAACGGGAGAGCCCCCCGAAAGTTTCAACCACCGAATGCGCATCTTTTTCAAAACGGCCTCCTCGTCTCCAGCTGAGTTTTGACAAGCCGAGAGTGTTGCCGTTAACGTGTTTGCAGGGGTAGGCACTCCTTGGAGTGTTAAAAACTCGACAACTCCAATCATCTCGTTCCTTGCTTTCCTCCTTCAATCCGTACGCTAAGTCGGGTTCGTTGGACGGACTACGTTGTCTCCGCCCTTCTTTTTAAACGGACGTTAAAGGCGTCTTTGCACAATCGAATTTTGAAGAGCTTCATGTCTCGGCATGTACAAGAACTTGCGCCGTCACTTGTTGAATCTCGGCCTTCACTCCGGATGGTGCCCTTAAAAAAGCCCTGAGGGCATCGACTAGCCCACCTACCGGCCACATACCCCCTAATTTCTGACGCGACAAGTATTAATTGGCCCAACCGTGCTTGAGTTATTTTTTGTTCCACTTCGGATACTGAAGTGCTTTGTGCGGTTGCTAAACGCCAGTAGGGGTGTGTTTTAGGCCTACTAAACGCGGCGCTGCGTGGCGTGCTGCCACGTTTAACGCTAAACATCCACCTCAAATGCGTCTTTCACTTTGCCATCGGTGCCTTCACCTCACCTTGCTCATCATATTTCTGGTTGCTGCCTGTCTTTGTCCCCTAACCTCTGCCTACTATCCACCCAAAGTTGAACGCCTTCGCTGTATGGCCTGTGTGCCGTCGATTGATGACACCACCCAATTGGATCAGTTTCGAGTCCGGCAGAAGCTGTCCGAGCCACGATGTGCCATGGAGCCGGTCAAATGTCGAGCAGAGCAAGATGCCTGTGCGACGATAACGATGCAGGTTTCGATGAATCGCTATTGGGTAGGCGCTGGCTGCGATCAACGTGTAAATTACGATATTCCGGCTGATAAGCATGGCTGTGCCGAGATGGCGACCCTAACTCGAAGCTGGCTTCCCGGATACGTTGAAGAACGGCGTGCCATTCAGAAAATATGTGTTTGTACCGGTGACCTTTGCAATGCGGGTGTTTCGGAAGGCTCTTCGGTCATCCTTATTTCATGCCTTTGCCTACTTGCATGGCTATTCCTTTCCGCGGTAACGACATGAAGCACTTTTTGCAGTCCGTTGTCGGGCTCTTTGTATGCACGTAAGTCTTCTTTCATTTTCTTCCTGCCCATAGGCCCCCGAAATCTATTCATCCCCACCGGTAGTGTGCCACTTCACTTCACACGTCGTAAAACATACCTGCCGTTAGCTGTCTGCCTGCGCGGCCCACGTAACGAGCTAATACCTTTTTACGACGAGCAAAGCCGACTGAGGCTTCTAAAAATCTGCTTCTCGGCTCAGCCCTAACTAGGATTCATCAAGTCACGAACGACCGCGACTCTTGTTAGGGAATTGAGTTGGCAGTAGCTCGCTCAAAGCAGATGTAAATTCTACAAACGTTTAGTAAATGGAATTATAAAATTCGCTCCTTTGACAGTGCGTGCTCTGAGGGCATTACATTCGGAATGCGACAAACGGCAGCACATGGCGTGCATACAGGCGATCTCATGGGACGTAAATCATGTTGTTATTTTCAGAAGGCCACAGGAAACTCAAAACTAGTCCATCGAATTTACCGGGCACACTTCGTTTTTTTCTTTCGATGGCTTTCTTTCTCAATCATTTTTTCTGCTTAAGGACATGCAAAATGAAAAAAAGGCAATTGCAAAAGCTGAGCAGTGGTTTTAATCAAATTTTTAATGGGAATCGATGTTGCTGTCTCCGCGGCAAGAGCTTTCTCTTTAGCTTTCCTCCTGACGCGCAAAATTAAAGCAAATAGTGGTCTTTTCGGTTAACTCTCAAATGGATTTGCCATCCATCGTCCAGGCATCTTCGTCATATGTTCAAATGTAAAGATTGAGACATTTAGGCAACGCATTGCGACTGGCCAGACCCGCCTGAAGCGGTAATAAGAATCCACCGACTATGGACGACAAAACTGACCATGATGATGCCCATTCGCACCTAAATGCAAAGTCCAAGTACGTCCTTTCCTTCTTTTACCGTAATTCTGTTTGCATATTTCTCCCTCCTTGTCAAAATGTTATTTGCCTTAAGGGCCTGAGTACCCTTCTTACGACAAATAGTGTTCAAATACATCTGTTCGCATTTTTTTCAGAGGCGAATGACATCTGCTCAATCAAGTACCAATGTCCAATGCCAGTCACAATGGTAAGGATACCTATTTTTTTTATTTACTTTTTAAAATATCAACGAAAGTCGAAATCAAATCAAGTATTAAGGAATAACCTTATTTAGGAATGGCTAATGCTTATCCAAAAGGCAACTAAAGTATTGTACACTGTCAAAATGCACCAAAAGTACTCTACAAGAAATGAGGCGGACCAGAGTCTACGCGGAACTTGAAGAAAATTGACTTATTCAAAGGAAAAGATTAGAATAATCGAAACGCTAGATAGAATTGACAACAAAGAGGAATAAACATTTTGTGGGTTTTGTCTGGGTCTACACAATGAAGATTTACGGTTTGAAAATAAACGCAAAAAAAGATTTGTCAGAGATCGATTAGTGAAGTTTCCATTCGAAAGATTAAAGACTAGAATTCGTACATTTGGTGGCCATCTTCTTCGACAGGTTCCTCCTTTTGCGGCGTAAGATCAACTTCGGGACGGAAGAGCTTTATAAACTTCTGCAAAAAAATGTTTAAATGTTTACACGTTTAAAATTGTTTGTTTTATGTTTCTGTGTATGTGAGCTTAGTTTGATTTTTGTTTGACCAACCTCGGAAGTAGTGCCATCGGTGATAATCCAAAGATAAATTGCATAACCAGGAATGCATAACATTGACGATAGTGATAAGAACCATCCAAAAACGTGTCCCCAAACGGGGAAATCGTAATTGTACGCGTCTAGACGAACAGGTTGATATTTTACGAGACCGAAAATCATTGTTCCCTGAAAAAAGTCATAAATAACAGGTAAATTACAGCTTTCATGTTTAAAAATAGACTTACCATGCAAACACACGGCGTCGCAAAAACCCAGCTGCAAAAAAGTATTAATCATGGGGGTAAGTGCAAAGGGAAAGCATAAATACTTACCAGAATTTCCACCAGGCTGCAGGGTAATAGCCGATCATGGACTTCATGTGTTCGTACCAGCGGTCAATTCCGACACTCCAGGAGATGGCGATGCATTCGAAGAACAGGAGCCACAATAAAGCCCATCCGGAAGCAGCGTAGAAGTCGAATAGTTGGAAAACATAAAAGCCGCCCTAAATAAATATAATTTAAATGGTAAAAACTCAGTTTAGATGACTTACATTAGTAACAGTTGTCAATCCCAAGAAATAACTTATAACGCATATAAAAAGCACAAATAACTCTCTACCATACTTCGAGCTGCGACGAATCTGCGGGAATTCATCAATGATAGCAGTGAAGAAACCTTCCATAGTACAGAATTGCGAATCAACACCAAGGAACAGAACCATCGTAAAGAAGAGCACAGACCAGACATTAGTATACGGCAGTTTGAGAATTCCACTAGGATAGGCAAGGAAAAGTAAACCTGGACCAGATTGAGCGACTTCGGCGACAGTTTTGCCTTGTTGAACGGCCATGTAGCCAATGAATGAGAAGATAACGAAACCAGCGAAAACAGAAGTTCCACTGTTGACGCAGCAGACTGTCAATGCTTGTCTAAAGTTAATTTTTTGTGTAATAATGCTGGGTTATCAAGGTGAAACTCACTTATAGACATTGTTATGATATTTGTTGTAACTTCCCAAGGCCACAAGCGCACCCAATCCAAGACCGTAGGAGAAGAACACCTGAGTGACGGCATCAACCCACACCTTACTGTGCAACAGCTTAGAGAAATCGGGTTTCAAATAGAATTCAAGACCAAGACTGGCTCCAGGCAATGTAAGACCACGAAGGAGAAGCAAGAAAAGCATGATGTAGGGGAAGGAAGCGGTCAAGTAGACGACTTTACCTGTCCATTTGACACCCTAAAGCAATCCACATTGTGAACTAGTAAAAAGTTTTAAGTCATAAACGTTATCATGACCATCAGAAATACTTTTTACTTTTAAAAAAAGTACGACTTTTTGATAGATGGAATTTTTTAAACATCGCCACAAATACGAACCTTGAAAATACACAAATAGCAGATGACCCAAACAATAAGCAGGAAGCAAGCCAAGTCCCATCGGATAGAGCCAACATGTTCGATGCCTTCAGAAATTCCAAGAATGCGATTATTCCAGAATTCCTTTACGGGACTTTGGACACTCATATCAGCAAGTGTGCAAAATGTGAAGTTAGATTTGGCTCCGACAAAGAATTGCTTCTTATATTCGTGGAGATGGTCATCAGTGAGCGTTTTGACATTGTAGTATTCCGCAATTGTGCGATTATTTTCGCATTGGATCGGATCATATTCACTTCGGCATTGCTGTGTATTCCAACTGAAAAACAAATTAGCGATTTGATTGAGTCATTAATTTGCTGTCACTCTTTGTTGTGTTTGTTTTTAATTGCCTCGTAACAAGTGCTATGATTAATTAGTGCTTTGACAAACGTACGTGTTGTTGCAAGTACGCCAGGGCACATTGTCGTCCATGCGGAGGGAGTTCCAAAGATAGGCCATCGCCCAGCTAAGTACTACAATATAGTAAATATTGAGCCAGAAGGCCATAACGGCCGCGGCGATGCCAACTCCCTTGAAAATGGGACAAATCTTGAACATGCCGAGACCGCCGACACTGACGAGCTGACCCCAGGATGTTTCGAGGATAAACAGCGGTGCGCCACAGAAAATGAGCGAAATGACATAGGGAATGAGGAAGGCGCCTTGAAATTTAACAAAATTAGCGTAATTAGGTTGGGTTTAAGTGAAGGGAAAACAAACCTCCTCCATTTTGATAACAGAGATAGGGGAACCGCCTGGAAGTTGAAAGTTTGGGTTAAATTTAGCTTTAAAAGAAGGTTTATCTTACCAAACATTACCCAAGCCGATGGCATAACCGATACAGGACATCAAAAAGTCGGCCCATGAAGACCACTTATCGCGCGCCGGTAGCGCGACGTTGTCGGCCGACATGATGTTGAAGATGGGTACAGTGGCCTTGCTTAATGCCTAAAACTTAATTTAATCAAGGTTTTGTTAATTGTAAAGGTTATAATTACAAAATGAAATATTGAAAACGGTCATATCGATGAGACGGAAAACTTTTTTTTATTATAAATAAAGTTCAATTTCGCGGTAGTCTTTTTCGTGAAAAAAAAAATTCATAAAGAATTGCAAAATGCCGGCAGACGAGTAAGGACTTCCAAGACAGACTGTCTTAGCATGTCCATAGACTCCTCCTACCACAGAACCATCAAATTTTGGCACTTATTATATCCAAAGATTTGTCGAGAGGGTCCGAACCTAGACAAAGGGCAATGCTTCTTCTGGTCTGAGAATCTCAGCAGCTCAAGGGCTCCTCCTTGAGCCGCGGGACTGGTAAAAACTTTGGTGTTCTTGGGGGTAGAAACAATTCCGAAGCAAGTGTCATCATTGGACCAATTGTCAGTGGCCAATGTGTTTGTTCTGAGTGCGCCGTCGCCGAAGATCGGAACAACTGGTTGGAAAAGAGCTTGTGCTTGGCCCTCCTAGCCATGGCCTGCCGTCACACTTGAAAGATGGGAACAAAGGCGGACATCATGGGCATGGCCCTCCTTCTTTCTGGCGGCAAGACTAATTTGCCATCGATTTGTCATTCAAATTTGATCCTTAGGACATCTCCGTGATGGCCATCTCATTAGATGCTTTCTTTCACACGTAGAAGCATATCCTTTTCATTGTGCAATTAGGACTAACGTTCTTTGTTGCTGTTGTCGACACAAAAACTGGTTGATTTATGGATGAGATCAGACATTTCGGAAAGTCCTGGAATTTGGCGGAAAGCCCAGAAGTGAAAGTCATTTTCATGAGACCTGGTGATGCGCGGTGCAGTTTTCCTGGACGATCATGCCCTGGGGCGAGAATTATGAATCTGCGCCACAAAGAAACAAGAAACAGATGACGGAATTGATCATAGGGAGGCTGGACTTACACCTTTCTCTTTCATCCGAAAAACGTATATTGTCTTAACGCAACAGCATGACCCACATCCACAGAGCTGACCTGAAATTGCAATGCCTTTTTAAGCGCCTTTCAGCACAGACAGATAATTTTGTCAGTGTATCAGTATCCTTCACAGCATCAGCAACCCTTAACTTTCCGACATGACTCGCTTCGCCGTTGCTGCGATCGTTATTTTGAGCGTTGCCGGCGTAGCCCTTGGCCGACAAAGTAAGCTTTCACTTTTTTTTTGCTTTTTTTCATTCCTTCCTCATTAGCACCGATTTTTCATTCCCGTGATGAAGCACACTTTAACCGACTGGGCCTGGCCCACATTGATGTTATTGCATCAACAAAAACGCGAATAGCGACTGTTTATGAGTAGCTTATGAGTTGGACCCAGGGACGCCACATTGTCCCCTGAGGCGGCACTCAAGCAAGACCTCCAAGCACAGTTGTTCTCACGTTTCTTCATAGCGCTTTTCGATAATTAGCTCCGGCACACACATCTAGACGGATGGAACATTTACCCTCATAAACATAAAGTCTCTTTGCTTACTCAATTCAACAAAAATTTGGTCGTTAACCCAAGGGGTGATACGTTCCGAGGAACTTCAACCAAGCGACGCAAGATTTATGGCATCAAACTAGGGCCATCAAACGTAAAAGTTTTGACGGTCCGGAGGGCCGTGAGGGGCCACTAACTAACTGCAAAAACATGTTGCGCCCATCGGCTGGGGTTCATTACTCATTAAATGAAATGTGTTCTAGATCACTTTGGCAATCCGTGTTACTTATGTGATTGTTTCGTCGAGTATACTGACCGCGATCAAGCCCTTGCGAGTGTGCCATACAAGATTGCGTTGAATGGCTACGATACAACTGAGGACCAGTGTCTCGCAATGTGTCTCAATGATCAGGTGACACATTTTAACTTTTGAAAAAAACAGAGAACAACACAAGTGCTCAGCTAATTATTGAACTTTTAGGACTGCAAGGCTGCCGTCTACGCTTATGTGGGCGGACGTAATGTCTTCTCATGTGAACTGTATGATGAGGTCAACACTGGCAACCCGATTTACACACCGTATGCCAACATTTACTTGAAGCGTGTTGCGACATGCCGTAAGCCGAGTAAGAAACCACTTTTTTGATTACTGTAACTTCTTTTGAACAAAAAACTTTCAGCCAGCCACTTGAAACCGATCGAGATGGTCGCCGGTGATGAATCCGTGATCCAACGTAAGCAGAAGTACATCCGCCTCGAGCAGAAGCTTAACCCCTTCCACCACGGTCGCAAATAAACGATCTTCATAGTATTTAAATTAACCTTTCAATGATTAAACTGTTAACCGTGCTAATTAATATGGACACTAATGAATGAATAAACAAAATTAAGTCAACCCAGACTTAAAATGTAAAATAGCATCTGGAGCCGGTTAATTAAATCAGATGGTACCTGGTTTGATAGGAATTGCAAACCTGGAGTGTACTTCCTGTACTCGGAGAACTTCGACTGAGGGGCGTCATCAACTCTGTGAAGCGTATAAACGTTGTTTTTACGCTTAATTAAGTGAAGTGTGACTTGGGGGTTCTTATTTTTAGAGTTGAGAAATCGCGATTCGACTTGCCCTTTCTTGGTTATGATAAGATTCAACTCTCCCATGGTCAATCATCCTGGGGAGACTGGCTAACAACAAAGACCCCCATCATGGAGCCTCCGCCCACGCAGGGACCAGTTTGAGCAAACCACAAAGGTGACAACGCTAAGGGGAACGAAAGGTCCTCCAGAATGTCGGCGGTTGCCGACGGCGCTGCTGATAGCAGGGCAACCCTTCCCCATGATGGAGGCAATGGGTGCGCAGGCGCTGACGGGGGTGAACGGGGAAGGTCGTCGTCGTGTCGTTCACCAGAGCCACTTGATGGTGGCGACGTGAGCGCTCCGCTTCAGTGTTGTGTTTCTTGCGTACCCACCAGGCGAGCAGAAGTCGGTGCGCTCCTTCCTTCTAACCTCACGTCATTCTAAATGATGCCTTCCGCGCCAACCGTGCTACTCCACAATTCGTGTAAAAGGCATTGAGTACTTCAGAAGGAAGTTGCGTCAAGCGCTTCCGACAAACCTGCCCTCTGAATCCTGCCCCCATCATCCACTTTTTTCGTTGTTTACCGTTAATAGTGACCAATTAAGCCCATTGTTTAACGTCTGTATTATTCTCCCAGCCCACTTTTTTGACGTGTGAATCTGTTTACTTTTTGATGTACGAGCAACACTTGCGCAATTAAACAAACGTCGTGATTTGTAGCCGCTGTCTTTCTCGCCCAATACCGTACAGTAGACAGTCATGAAGCTCTGTTCACGCTTAATCGCCCTTGCGCTCCTAGCTGCCACTGGCGCCCTCGCCCAGATGGTCGTGATGGATCGAGAGGGTTGCGGCGAGACTAAAGGATGCCTTTTCAAACCAGCTGGTTGTGACCCCATGCGAGATTGCACAATCGGAATTATCTTCTATGTCTCTGGGTTAAATTTATTATCAATTCAAGTTGTCGCAACAATGTTACTGCCACCACCACCTCTTCAATATATTGCCATCGGATTCAGTCAAGACAGTAGTATGGTAGGTTGTTTTTCCTCCATTTTCACACTACGTACATTCTCAGACCTATTATGTTTTCACACATGTCAGTTTCAAGTGTACTTTTTACTTTTCAAGAGCCACTTAAAGCAGGGAAACATGTTTCTATGATTGACCATATCTGTTTTCGAAAACATGAACTTTCAGGGCGACGACATGATTACCGAATGCGTTATCAGCCCTGTCGCTGACGAATTTTCTATGGAACCTGAAGTCTTTGTGTCATACAATATCGGTAAATCGAATGATAGAACCTTCCTCAATGAAGTAAGTCTTCCTTTTTTCGCTTTAAAAGCATTAACTGCGCACTAGAAAAGTGAACACACCGATCCGATCAAGCAACAAACCAAAAAACGCCTTTATGCGTTGTCCTAACATGCGCAACAAACAAGTTTCCCCCAACAATTGAACACGTTTTTTGTCTTTCAGACGGAACAAAACATCCTAATTCGCGATGTCAAAGGTGAAGCCGTCAATGGTCGGATCAGCTGTCAATGGGCGCAACAGATCATTCCCCAGATTCCGAGTCATGGCGGTCGTCTTTGGAACTTGAACCACAAGTACTACGTGCTCGGGGCTACAGGCAGTGCCCAACCGGACGGTACGTTCTGTTTCCGCTTGGCCCATGCGGTCGTATAGGTGTTTCAATGGTGATTAACTTAACCGAAATGACTTTATTTTTTAGAAGTTAATGCACATGATACGTCGATGGGCAGCCATTTTTACCCGATGGTCTCCGCACGTCCGATCAACCCCAGTGTTATTGGCGAGAAAATCTATGATTTACCGCCGCCCTATGTAGCCCCACCAAAGCCGACCACACCGGTGCCGCCTCCGACTTCGCCGAAACCCAAGCCTTCCAAGAAGAATAGTGCCACAGGCAGTTCGAGTGGCCTTGCTTTACCGCTATTCATTAGTATCTTTTTGTATTGTCTCAAAACTATTCTTTGAAAATATTACGAGTATGTGCCCTTCAAGTAAAACGAGAGTATTTTATGAGCTTTTTGAACGGAAAAAACAAGTTGAATAACGAACTAACTAGTTTAACAAGTCGAGGCCTAGGGTTTCACTGTTTTACCAATTACGCTCGATCGGTCGCTCAATCGGGTAACCTCCAAACTCTACGACCGCGGCTCCAACATTCACGAGGGATGGGTTTTTACGGAGTAGACCAAAATCTAAAAAAACACAATATGTTGCGCAATTAACGGAACAGAAAAACGTGTCAAAAAACGTACGATCCATCAAAAATTCCAGTTCAGATTCAGATTGTCTTGCGGCGCTGTGACAAAAGGCGATCGCCCACGCGAGCTGAAAAAAACAAAAACGACAGGTCAACTCATTAATTTAAGACAGGTCAGGTGTATACGTACCTCGATGTCTGCATTGCGTAGGCCGATCGAATATGACCGTGATGCTCGAGCAATGGTAGCCACCATGGCCAAATTGTTTTCAAGGACCGTCGACAGGCTCCAAAGCGTCGCGACATCTTCCTTGACGCGACTGCCGGCGTCTTCAACAATGCGGTTAAGGGCAACGTCGAGCCTGCTCATTGTGTTTTCCAGCTTCCGGCAAGCGACTTCCAATGAAGGGTGCACATGTTCCGCGATAAAGTGCTTCAGTTTCGGATTGTTCCAGTTGGAATCGCGCTTGTTAATATTCAACAATCGCTTGAGTGTGTTGGCCTTTGCGAACCTAAAAAGGGCATTCCAAAAAAGGGTTGTAAAAACAAAACTATAGCAATCAAAAACGACAGACTTACCGACTCTCAAAGGACGTTGCCTCGACCCAGGACACGATCATGGACAACGAAATGCTCTTGACAAGGGAAAGGTCATTCACCTGGAATAATTGAAATTACGTTTGGAATGAAAATGTTGAACTATGGTCTTATAAAAACGTACATTCAGAGACAACAAGGTATTCATGTCACGTGTCATCTTATCGTAGGGGAAGCCTTCCTGAGTTGCCGTCGTACCAGCAACTTGAGTCACGGAAACGAAAGCTTCGCGTAGAACACGATTGACGTAACGCTGAACAATAGCGTTTTCAATGTCAGTCGACAGGACGAGGCCTTCATCCATGAGACCGCCAAGATAGTAGATGATGCTTTCCAGAACGAAGGTGTTCATGCCGGTTTCTGAGAGTGCGCGTTGGACGGCGACGTTCTCGGCGAGTCTGCGGTTTCCGACGATTCCAGCGTTGGCGTAATTGGCGAGTTCTTCTGAAAAGACACAAATTCGACACAGCTGTTACAGTAAAATGTAAAACGAACCGAGCATGTTCTTCAAAAATCCGACAACAGCGCTACCGAGATAGAAGTTACCGTAGGACATGATCTCATTCGCGGCATCATGACCACCGTTGAAGCCTCCAATGAGGTTTTCTTTACGGGCGGGAATGTTAGCGAAGTGAACCTTAGAGACTGAAAAGTACCTTTGAAGTCGTTACAAACGTTGACGGTAAAGACTTACTGTTGATGCCTTTCAAGCCATGAGTAACCTTCGTCTCGGAAATTGTGATCTGACCATCGCCAATTTCGGATTTGTCAATGAGATAGCAGTTGTACGCGGATTCACCCGTTCCCTGAAGAGACATTGAGTTAGTAATGGACACATTAACTTCCAGCTGTAAAATCTTACCTTATTTTTCAGCTCATTCGAAAACACAAAGAAAATATCAGCAATATCGGCATTGATAACATCGCTCTTGTAGCCGTGAACCTTGCTTTCACCACCGTGGAAACCAACAACTTCCGTGATTTCACCGGTCAGCCTAAAACCCATTTTCAAATACAGAATTCCGTTTACGTATAATACAACTTACGGATTCTGCATACACATAGCGGGCTTCAACTGGAACGACGCTAACTTCGGCAGATACTTTGACTTCTGCTCCTCAGTGCCATAAAGCTGGATTAAACGAGTGGCAATGTAGGTCTGATTGACGAAGACAAAAGTTGACAGATCAACGCCGAGGGCTTCATTGACGCACAGCAAATCTTTCGTTGACAGTCCAGCGCCTTCATACTCCTTTGGGACGAATCCGTGGAAGATGCCGTTTTTTAACAGGACAGAGAGAATCTCATCGGAAATACCGGTAGCGTGGACATTGCGATCGGAGACTAAAACGAAAAGTTAGAGCTGGGATTAACAAAAACTCAAACCAAAGTAACATACGTGCTTGGACGAGTTCATCGCGAACCTTGTTGGAAAACTTCTTGATGTTGTCGACGTCTTCGGCGTCACTGTATTCGGGGTAGATCATAAAATCCTGCAATACAAACGTTAAAAATATATAAAAAGAGACGACTGTGTTCAGACAAACCTTTTCGAAGCGGTTTAAAGCCAAACCACGGCTCAACGAGGTTCTTTCAATGGGAAGATTGTTCTCTTTGGCAATAACTTCCACGGGCTTTGCTTTAGTAACCTCATTAGACGTGTATCTGGCTGCTAGCATGCATGTTTGTCGGAGAAGACGCGATCGGAGAGGAACCGAAAGCATGGCTGAGTTGTGGTGCTAATTACCCTGAAATGGGGAAAGTGGTGGTTTTGGGTTGAAGAGCTGCGCGGTAGCAGTCAATATGGAAGGAACGGAAGGCGGAATGATAAGCTAGGAAGGTGATAAAGCCGGAATGATTGAAGAACAGCGAAGAATGATCCTCGATTGGACGAACGAGAGCTAAAATTGAGAAAGCACGCTCGACACACAACGCCAAGAGAGCGGTTTACTTGCAGCCAGCCTGAAGCGCTCAAATTGTTCAAACAATTTTTGTATTTCTAAGAATTTTTGTTAAGTGTAGTCGCTTATCCCACCCCAAAACAACAAATTTCATTAGCATACGTTTATTTAATAGTATACTACATACGATTTTATCATTTAATCATGAGACATGTTTATAAGTTATAGTTATAAGTTAATACGGTTAAAATTCACGTTATGATCGCTGACATCAGTTAGTCCTGTTAAACCGGTTAGTGCCTATCATCCCGCGGCTATTACACAAAATCATATCCAAGTTCGCAAGACAGAATGTCGATGATCTTCTTGCCAGACGAGTACTTGAGCAAGGCTTGAGCGTTCTCGATGATCTTATCAGATAGGGCCTGGAACCAAGTGGCTTCACCGGGACGTTCATTGTGACGCATCTGGATGGCAATGTTGAGGAGACGCTGGATCACATAGTTGCCGAATTGGTCGAAGAGCATCTGGTTGAGGGAGTCACGGCCGTTCCTGGAAAGGGGCGTACGGTAGTTCATGGCAAAGTGTGGAGGGGGTGATGACTTACTTTGTATTGACACGACCATTGAACACTTCCTCAACCAACTGTAAGAGGGTATCGTAGTTGGCGAACTCAAAAGCCTGCTCCATGACGTGGGAGGAGTACTTCGCCTGGGACAGGGCGACGATGTTGCCACGAAGGCTCTTGCTGATGATGCGGTCCTTGTAGAAGCTGAGACAGCGGGTCTTGATGATGTATTGGATGATGTAGTTGGCGAATTCGTCTTGGCAGTAGGTGTAAGCCTTGCGGGAGATCTTTTCAAGCATCTTGCGGATCAGCTTTGTTTCGATTGAGAGGCTGCAAAGGGTGGACATATGCTCCAGGTGTACTGTAATTGTCATCAAAGTCGACTTACTTTCCATCGTTTCCATTGCTCTTGGCGAAGGGAGCCAACTTCTCGACGCAGAATTGCACGACACGGCAACCAAACTTGTTACAGATGATTTGGTCCATGTTGCTGCCACTGCACATCTCATCAACGATGAACTGGCACTTGTCAGCGGGGACATGGTCGATGATCTTCTGGAGGACATGATTGGCACTCTGGTCCAAGCTCATGTTATGAACATAGCCGTGGAAGGCCCTGAGCATCGGCTCCAAAGCATCGGGGGTGAAGACGTCGATGGCCTTCTGAATGACGCGGCAGGAGAATCGGTTGAAGGCCAGATCGGCAGCGCTGTTGGAAAGGACTTCAAGGATAGGCTGGCCAAAGTCGTCACCGGACTCGGCAATCATCTTCTGAACGACAAAGTTGCCGAACATGTCCATGGCAATGTTGTAGATGGAGTTCGAGTCGAGGACCATGTTGAAAAGCTGGCTTCGGAGAGGGCAGTCTTCGGTGGGGAAGTTGTCTTGGACGAACCTGAAAGTGGTTTGTCATCATTCTGTCCCAGTGGTGGATACTGTAGCTGAAATGTCGAAAATGCACTTACTGGCTGCCCTTTTTGTCACGGAGAAAGACGAAGAACAGATCGTGTTCGACAACCTCCTGAAGCGAAACTGCGATTTTGCCTTCCTCATCGAACAACCAATCCGGCATATGGCCACGAGATGACGTGTTGAGACGGCCCATTTCGTAGACGAGATGGTTGTACTCGAGTTGGGTGAGCATACCGCCATGGGGGCGATGAGGAACGGCAGTCATCGGCATGGCCATGGTGCCCGGAGGTGGCGGAGGCATCGCATATGCCTGAGGCTGGGGGATCTGCAAGAAGCCATCAAAGTAAAAACGATGACAATTTGGGGAATCAAGGAAAGGAAGTCGAAAAAGATGAGAAAAGGATGACTCACCATGAATCCGCCATTAACGGGGATGGCTCCTTCCATGCCGGAAGGGACGAAGAAAGCGCCAGGGGGCATGCAGTAGACAGGATCCATGGTCACAGCTTGGTTAGTACACAACGTCAGCGATCAGAGGTAAGAACTGCCACACAAAGGCAGGTAAAGGGTCAGAATGAGCAACCAGCCGACTGCGCAGTCAGCGCCGTCGCCGACTCTCGGTCTAGTCTCGCGTCCTCATATCCGCTCACTCGCCTCACGGGGTTTGGCACGTCGCTCGGCCAGGCGTATCAGACGTTTCCTTGTCTGGCTGACCAGTCACATTCCAGGAAGTCCCTCACTTTGAAATGTTGTTCAGAGAGGACATGAAAGTGGTGAGAAATACCGCACCCGACAAAAGTCGAGTTCGATCAGACAAACAATTGCACAAAGTGCTGACAAACAAAAAGTAATCAAGTCCTAAAGACATACAATTGTCTAACCTAATCATAAAATGTGACACATAGTAAGCATAATGTAAAATCTGCGAGTCAATCTGGAAAAAAATGACATTGCCACATCAAACTTTGAAATGTCAAAAGTTCCAGTGGCTGCTTTGGCTATGGTCAGATCACCATTTCCGAGACGAAAGTTACTATTGGATTGAATGGCATTAACAGTAAGTCTTTCCTGTCAAAGTTTGAAATCAATTTATATAAGCATTTTTCATAGCTTATTCATAAAAAAGAACGCCCAGAACGTAATGAATCAATCAATCAAATGTAACATAGCTCTAAGTTTATAACGACAAAATAGCTCTCCGGCATGTGGTAGCTACCTTATTTTTGCATGACCCATGAAAATTTGAACAGAATTCGCGTGTTCCCCAAAGCCTCGTTCCTTCAGAAGTGCCGACAGCATGACCGAAGGTATGCTCTATTTGTTACTTTTGGATGAGTTTTTTGTCTGAACTTGAGAAGGTTTTCTAGTTTACTTCGAAACTACTTTTAAGACATTATTTAAAAAGGAAATGTTTAAAAAAGTTAAAACAAAAACAAAATAACACATTAAAGCGTCCCATAATATGTCGCACGTGGGCCCCTTTTGACCCTGCTCGCTCAACAAGGGAGAAGCGGACATTTGGCCGTCGCGCAAGCATCGTGTGGCCGGGATAGCGCAGCGGTAGTGGCCGCGTGTCTGAAGCATGCGATAACCACCCCGCGGCAGGTTCGACTTCGGTCAACCTGCTAGTCGCGAAGATCCCGGCCGGGAACATGAGTGATGTTACTGCTCTACGAGGCAACCTTTGTATGTTACATACAGTTCCTGGCGGAACAAGTCCGTTGGACTCTAAACTTTTTAGCCATTTTATCAATCGGGCATTGGGTCATCTTTTTGTCGAAGAAACAATTTTTTTACATTGAATAATTGAGTAAATCCGACTGAATAGGCAGATTCCGGTTTTTATCTTATATAAGCTTCGGAACGACAACGAACTTCTAAAATTGTAAATATTTTTTGTGCATGTAAATAACAGCAAAATGTTCTTACAAACGTTGAAACCAATGAATTGAAGCAAAAAAATGACTTTTGCATGCTTTTTTACCAAAAATATATATGTAACATGACTCTAAGATTATATTGACAAAATTGCTCTGCGGCATGTTGTAATTACTTGATTTTGGCATGTTCTATGAAAATTTGAACAGAATTCGCGTGTTCCCCAAAGCCTCGTTCCTTCAGAAGTGCCGACAGCACGACCGAGGGTGTGCTCTGTTTGTTACTTTTGGATGAGTTTTTTGTTTGATCTCGATTATTTTTCTTAGTTTACTTCGAAATAACTTTTAAAAAATTATTTATAAATGAAATGTTGAAAAAAAGTAAAATTAAAACAAAATAACACATAAAAGCGTCCCTTAATGTGTCGCACGTGGGCCCCTTTTGACCCCGCTCAAGGGAGAAGCGGACATTTGGCCGTCGCGCAAGCATCGTGTGGCCGGGATAGCGCAGCGGTAGTGGCCGCGTGTCTGAAGCACGCGATACCATACCGCGGCGGGTTCGACTTCGGTCAACCTGCTAGTCGCGAAGATCCCGGCCGGGAACATGAGTGATGTTACTGCTCTACGAAGCAACCTTTGTATGTTACATACAGTTCCGGGGGTGGAACAAGTCCGTTGGACTCTAAACTTTTTAGCCATTATCAATCGGGCATTGTTTTTTTTCTGTGTTTCGCCTTGCATCTTGTCAGTTTGTCATCATTTGAAATGATGATGGGATGATTCACTGTCGACAGTACTTTTATAAGGTTTACTTACAACTATGTAAAAACATAAATTTGTGCAAAAACGGTTTTTGTAAACTTAAAATTCATAATAAACAATGGTTTTAATTAATGACACCCGTTATCATTTGGGATCAGGGTACACACAAACCGGCCAAATCCAACCAGACCCAAGAATGTGAGCACGAACATGACCATGCTAAAAACGTCGAAGCATGTGATGTATTTCTTCACCCCGTTGCCCGGGATTCCACGTACAAATTCAACAAACTCCACTTCTGTTGCGGGTTTGAGCCTTTCCATATTCTGCAAGGCCATGTTGAACACGTCAGAAAAGAAGGCACTGAAATGGGAGCACCGATCAATGAGTCAATGTTTGGTGGCGGTCAAGTGAACTCGGTAAAAGAATGATAAATTGTGAATTGACATAAAAACGCCGATACTATTGTTATTCGAATTTCCAGAAAGTAGCCGCAACGACCGAACACTAAAGTTAAGTTAAGCGATTTAAACGTTGATAGAACCACTAATGGCTACTCCCGATTGGTTTGCTTGAGCTAATATAGCGATGAAAGCAAAGGCAGGACCGAAGATTGAAACACAATATCGACAAAGGCCTTCCTTGTGAAGCCTGTAGACTGTTTTTTTGCGCATAACTATGACACACAAGGTTAAGCGACTCATCTCCATCCGATCGACGGAAGTAAAAAGGCTGCTTACTGAAGTGCTACGTTGATTCACAACTAAGCTACATTCTTTTTATTTTGCTTATTCATGCAGAAAGCAGCCGACTTCACATTTAAAACAAGATAAAATATACGATTTATTGCATTAATAAAATCTACTCAGCTATATAAGTTATTGTTAATACATATTACCGGTGAAATCACAGTGTACAGTAAATCAGAATTGCTTTAAAGCAGGGACTTCTGAGCCCAATTCTGCGCCAGTTCGTCAAATTTGCCGATGAATCCGCTGTCAGGAAACAGCAATCCGAGACTGTAGCGATGCCAAGTTGATTCGACGTAGGGATGGATGAAATGCAGCAGGACACGGTAGACGTACACGTATTGCATGCAATTGGCGATGGCATGGTGGCGCTGAAGTCGAATGAAGACGGCAGTCGTCAGGACTGGGTATTCGGAGGAGCTGGTTCCACGGAGAAGTTGCATCAACATGGCTTCGATCAGGACGAGGGTGCCGGAACGGCCACAGCCATCGAGGCAGTGGACTACTGTAGGTCGGGGCGACAGACGGGACCTGCAAAAGCGGAGTCAGTGTTCGAATACGGTAGCTGGACAGTCAATTACCTCCGAAGCAGCCGCAGAGGCCAATGAACATCACGGAAGTCGCGCCAATCCCACTGCCAGTGTTCGACGCAAAGCGTGAATTCAGGCTTTTCGACGTGGTGGATGACGAGAGTGGTCACTGTGAACAACGGATCCGCCATGCTGTCGACCTTCTCATTGCGAATGACCAACGAACCGAACAGGAGCTCCTCTCCTTCGACCCTGAATGCGGCACAGATAAAAATGGATTCACAGACAAAAGCTAGCAAACAACCAACTTTGGCCAATAAACAGGGCAATGCTCGCGGTCTTCGGTGCCAAAGGGCCCCATGGTCTCGGTGTCAACGGCATCGCACAACATGAAGATGTAAGCCGGCGTTTCCTGCCAAATCATCCGCCAGAAGTCGCTAATCGTACTGTTCATCGGGGCCTGGGTACAGATGAACTTGTTGAACAGACTGCCGCCGCAGACGTAGTTGGCGTGAATGAAGTCACCGGTGCCACTGAAACAATATGCGTTGATCTATGACAAAGCAAAACAGAAAAACTCACTAATCGATGTGATCGTCCAGAAACGGGCAATCGATGTCACCGAAAATGTCACACGGCTGCTTCATCGACTGGTCGGTGTCATTTCGCTCATCTGTGAGGGCTTCCGGAAGTCGCAGAACCACTCGGGAAACGTCGATGCACTCCAGTTCTGCAATTATCACATTAAACACGAATTTAGTATCCGATGAAGAATGACTTACTACAATTGCGGGCTTTGGAAATGTAGTTCAGGTCGAAGGCGTCTTGTTGGTACTCCTCTTCGTCGAGCTCGACGGCATCGAAAAAGCTGTCAAATTCCTTGAACTCGGTGACAAAGGTCTACAAAAGGGGAGGTTTATTAACATTTTTATATACTGTTGAAGAGGCAAACATACAGCGATATGGGCTCGAACATGCCCGGGATCGATGAGCAGCGAGTACTTGACCATGGACGACATGTATTCCGCGAATTCTTGGATGCGTCCGAGGATGGATGAGCTGTCGGCGGAGTCACGTTGGAACCACCCACAGAGCGGGTCGGCTTCGGTGAGTTTGGTGTACTCGGCAATGGCCTCGAACAAGGGACCTTCGGTCAACGACGAATCGGCGAGACTGCCGAAATCGAGCAGGACCCTCCTGAAAGCACAAAAAACGTAGGTCAACGAAATAAACATCAAATGAACCCACTCATATTGCGCCCGCAACTCGACCGCTTTGGCCCGGAGCACTTTGGCATCGTCGATTGAAACCATCTGATTGACGAGGAGGTCCCGGGTGTCCAGATCCGACAAAAGGTTCTCAAACTTGGACTGCAGTTGTTTGACAAAGACGCGCTTTTCGTGCTCCTCGAACTCGGTCTGAAATGTTGAATTGGGGTGGGTGGTAATATGTGGATATATATGACTCACCACCCGTTTTGCCAGTTTCCGATCCTCGAACCATTGGTAAATTCGGTCAAAAAAGGACAGTTGGTACGGCGTGTGTTCGTCCGCGATTGTGACTTTGGTCTCTTTGTTGGGCCACAGCGCCTTGAACCTGCTTCCGACCCAGAACCACTTTTCGTCGACGAGGACGTCCTGAAACCATAAGCTTATCAAATGAAGCAGTTCCAAGACAACCTGACCTGAGGTTCGGCAAGTGGGGCGTCCATAGCTGGCAACAAGCAGCACGGAAAGGTGCTTCGATCAGAACAACAAGCGTTCTTTGAAAACACAATGGCGCGCGGGTGGCAAAAGAGATGGGTGCAACAGGCAGGTTGCAGTAAATGCAAATGGCCAGTCTTTTTTCAACTTCGAGAAAAACGAAATTGGGCTCAATCGCGGCGGGAACTTTGATGGGGTGCGTGCAACTGTTTCATGTCTTCACTCGTCTCAATTGAGCTCCTATTGCGGACACCTTTTTCTGCTAATCTGAACATTTGAACCTGACGCGTTTTACAATTTTACTTTTTGACAGTGGTAACCACATGGAGTTCATAGTGTCGCGTTATTTCGAGTCGTTTTTGTCTATATTTTCGTACTTTCTAGGTGTTCGATCTACTCGTTATCCACCTTCGACCACCCGCACAATGCAATCTGAAACTCCTTCGCGTGTCCGTAAGCGCAAGGCCTCAGCTTTGACCTCGTAAGTTGATTCGTTAGCTGTCGTTTTAATGATAACCATATACAACTATCTTTCCAGAACGCCGCAACTTGTCGACACACATCTCGAAAAGGGGCCAGCCGATTGCGTTGACTTGTTTTGCGATTTGCTCAATGAAGAAGAACATGCTGATGAGTACAGTGGACCCGACAGAGGCCATATGAATGTCGAAATTGGTCAAACGATAGTCAAGTAAGTTTAATGAGTCTAATTGACAATCTTCAATGCATAAAATTTTGGTTTTAGGCGCTATTTCGTTGTTCGCAAGGCTGGTTTTGGCAATTCTGCGATTGCATGGCTGGCTTACGAGAAGAAGGCCCAAAGATTCACAGTGTTGAAGATCTTTAAACAGGATGCAAAAACTGTTGAGGCCGAGATCCAGGTGAGTTATTTGGTTTCTATCTGGCTGTTTTAACGTTAACTTTCCAGGTCTTGAAGGAAGCCAAACAACTGAAGGAGCGTCCCGGCGGCGACAAAGTGGTCCAAATGTTCGACTCCTTCAACATTTACAAAACGCGGACCAAGCACATCCTCCACCGCGGAATCGCCTTCGAGCCATGCGGCTTTACACTGCTGTCAGTGATGAATCACAGCAAAAGTGGTTTCGAGATTCCGGCCGTCAAGAAGCTGCTCCGTGACTGCCTCGAGGGGTTGCGATTCATCCAAGAAGAACTCGGCTACATCCACAGCGACATCAAGCCGGAAAACATCCTTGTCTCGGCCACCGATCGCAGTTTCTTCCTCGAAACCCAGTCCGTCGTCGATGCCGATTACAATGGCCGTGGCATGCGGGCCGCCGTGAACCAATCGTTGCCTTTTGTTCCATCTGAGCCTACGGTGACTTTCTTCAAGACCATTCTCAGTTCGGCTCCAGCCCCCAGTGAAGAAGATCTGCCTGAGATGAAGGTGCCACGGAAATGGGGTCGTGCGGATCTGCCGCGGTACACCGATGTGGAGAAGCGGTTGGAAGTGAACCGATTGCTGATGTGGCCCGGCACACTTTTCAAGATCTGCGACATTGGTAATATTATGAAGCCGGTAAGCTCGTGATTCGAAGCTGTTATGAAATGTAAAATCCGTTTTTAGGGAGTCTACGACGAGCACGTCAGCACTTACGAATATCGTGCCCCTGAGAATCTCTGGTATGAGGAGTTGACAGGCAAAATCGATGTGTGGGGCCTCGGAGCGACGGTGAGTCGTTAAAATACTCAAAAGTTAATTCACTTTGATTTCAGGCACTCGAAACCATTCTCTTCGAGCAGATTTTCAAGCCCAAATACGATCCATTAAACGTTCCTGAATTTCCTGAATGCCCATACGCTCTGTTTTATCAGATGGTCAAAGTTCTAGGCCCTCCTCCAATCCACCTCTGGCCTGGTCTGGAACGGCGTGCACGTGGCGACAAACCCGTCAATGTCACCGAACGCATCACCACGCGCCTTCGACATTACGGATTCCGTTTCCATGAGGTCCTCGAAGTGTGCGAAATAATCGCTAGGATGCTGTCCTACGACAAAGATGCTCGAATCAGTGTCAGCGACGCTTTGGCTCTTCCTTATTTTAGTAGTTAGTTGTTGTAACGAAATTTTGGTTTTGTGTTTGTTATTGTTTTTGTTTTGCTCTTACTAATGAAAACCTTGTTGACTCAAAATATCTGGAGCGAGAATGGCTGTATTTAAGATTAGCAGACGTAACTTTAAACTCGAAAGTTTTACTGGAAAAAAACGTTTGCGATTCCTTCGTGATATAAACAAACGATAGTGTGAGACAGCCAGCATCCGTATGATAACTTACAAGTCAGAATATCATTCTTGGTATGTTCCGCCTAATGAACTGGAACCGTCCTAGATCATGAGAAGTGTATTGCCATACAACTCAAACAAATAAAATTGTATTAATTCTATGCCAGTTTCCATTTGCAACAATAAAAACACAAATGCATCACGTCTTTTATAATTCATAATTCACATTATACATAATAGCAGTTATCACATCGAAATAAGTTATTAGATTGACAGAGACATTTCATCAGCTGATTATCTATTCAACAGTGACAGATTTGGCGAGGTTTCGCGGGCGATCAACGTTGAACCCGTTGAGCTCGGCAATGTGGTAACTGAGAAGCTGGAGGGGAATGACTGTCAGGACGTTCTGGATGCAATCGACTGTCCTTGGAACCCGGAGCACGTATTCGCAATCTTCGAGGTCGCTCGACGGCACGCTATCATCGGCAATAACAATGGGACGACCGTTGCGAGCACGGACTTGCATCAGTGCATTCAGCGACTTCTTGTAGACGTGGTCGTTGCAGATAACCATAACAATCGACAGATTCTCATCGACCATAGCCAAGGGACCGTGCTTCAGCTCGCCGCTCAGAATGCCTTCGCAATGCATGTAGGAGAGTTCCTGAAAGTACAACGCTGAATAGACGAATGATAAAAAAAATCGACAAACCTTAATCTTAAGCGCACCCTCAAGGCAAGTAGCAAAGTTGTATCCACGGCCCATCACCAGCAACGACTTCTCTTTGTAGATCTCTTTCGCGATTGAAAGGACCTGTTCATCAAGCTTCAACACGGTCTCGATGTAGCTGGGAAGTTTGCCAAGTTCGCTGATGATGTGAGCACGACGTTCGCGCAGAGAGATACGGTCATCGCTCATGTTCAAGGCAAACATGATAATGGCAATAATCTGCGAGGTGTAAGCTTTGGTCGAAGCGACACCAATCTCGGGTCCAGCGTTGATGTGGATACCACAGTGGGATTCGCGACAGATGGAACTGCCGACTGTGTTGGTGACACCAATGAGAAGCGCGCCACGGGGCTTACAGTAGCGAAGGGCATTGAGGGTATCGGCAGTTTCACCGGATTGGGAGATGAAGAAGCAGACGTCGTCACGGAAGATGGGCGTCTCACGGTCGAGGAAGTCGCTGGCAAGCTCCAAGACGACAGGGAGTTCGGTCATTTCCTCCATGATTTGACGACACTGAAATGGAATCGGTAAGGTAAGAAAGTTTCGGAATGTCGTAAAACATACCGCAATAGCAGAGTTGTAAGAAGTGCCACAAGCAACGAAGATCAAACGACGGCAGCGACGGACATCGTTGAGGTACTCCTTGATGCCACCGAGAACGACACGGCCATCAGGCAAGACACGCCCACGCATCGTGTTGACGACAGAATCGGGCTGCTCAAAGATTTCCTTCTGCATGAAGGTCTTAAAGTCACCACGCATGATCTGCTGGAGCTCCATGTTGAGTTGCTGGATTTCACGCGTTTGGGAAGCGGGGTCGCTGCCGTCACGCTTGATGCGATGAATTGAGAGAACACCAGATTCCACAACAGCAACATCATCGTCTTCGAGGAAGAGGACCTGCTTCGTATGCTCAATGATGGCACTGGCATCGGAAGCCAAGAAGTACTCGGCGTCGAAGCGCTTGTTTTGGTCGAAGGGCCGAATGCTACGGGTCGTCTCTTGAATTCCATTCTTCTCGACGCGGGCCGGTGAGCCGACAGACGTCAGCGACATGTTGAAAACATCGCCGCACATGGCGGGGGAATCGACAAAACTGTCGTCACCGGAATACGATGAGAGGACATTCCGGGCTACAAATAATAAGATTCAAAAACTGATAAAACCAATGTACTTGACAGAAAGTGCAAGTTCGAAGTTGAAGCAAAAAGTGAAACAAGTAAAAGCTACCGTCAATTTCAGGACGAGGAATTGGACTGTGCGCCGCACCGTGTTTGTGTTCGTCAAACCACAGAAGACCAGCGTCTGAATACATGAACAAGTGAAAAGGTGGTAGGGGACAAGGACACTCACAACAAAGAAACATAAAGTGAGTGATAAAACATGTTAAAAGTCTAAATTTTACCGTTGCTGAAGTTGACCGTCAAGTGATCGGTCGACAAACGCGAACTGGACTTGATGCCGATGAGGAGCGGACTACCACGGCGAGTGGCAACAAGCTGGCCCGGGAAGAGACGGCTCTTGAAGCAGAGAGCAAAGGCTCCTTCCTTAAATGTAAACACATGCAAATAAAAGGGCAATAAATGCACAAACGACTTACGAGCTGCTGAATGGTCGTCTCAACCAGCTGACGGAAGCCAAACCCGGGGTAGCGGTCATGAATGTGCTGAATCAGCTTGGCAATGACCTCAGTATCCGTCTCAGACTCAAACTTGTGGCCTTTCTTCAGCAGGTATTCCTTGATTTCACGATAGTTCGTGATGATGCCGTTGTGGACGACGACAAAGTCATTCGTTTCAGAGGAGCGTTGCGGATGCGAGTTGACATCATTGGGGCTGCCGTGGGTGGCCCAACGGGTGTGAGCAATGCCGCAGTGGTTCTGGTACTCGACAGTCTTATCAAAATCGGTCTGATCAGCGATGTGCTGTTCGAGACTGGCGACTTTGCCGACCTTCCGGAACACAGCGATCTTGTTGAGGTTGACGTCACGGTTGTTTTCTGAATCGATGGCGATACCTGAAAAAAAACAAAATAAAACACAAAAATGATGACAGCAACTTCAATCTTACCGGCAGAGTCGTAACCACGGTATTCCATGCGATGAAGTCCTTGCAGCAGGATTTCGATGATTTCACTTCGCGTTTTCGGTGACGCAAAGTTGAGGTAGGCAAAGATTCCGCACATGTTCAACTCGAGGCACTTTGGTTACGGGTTAATAAATGACCTGCAAATGATTGAAGTTGAAACCTTTATCACTATAACCAGAAAAGGTCACCCCAACACGTGGACACTACGCAGCAAACTCGCAATTCGAAAAGAGTTACTAGCCAGGGGGCGGGCGATAATATTAGAATGACAATGTTTGCAGAGCGCGAACTCTTATTCTGATTCCATGTGTACGTGGCGCTGGTTTTCGAACACGGACCTCTAAGCTGGACTCGCGCGTTTTCCATCGCGGGATTGGAGGCTCTTTCGAGAGTTTGCCATAAGGCAACGTGTTGTAAGCGCAAAACAAAGACTCGACTGACTCGCGAATCGAGAGTGCGAGCACAGACGATTGGAGCGGACCAGACCATCTTTTGCAAAGCAGATAAAAAAGATGGACCGACTGATCGACCCTCTCGATCGGCACCGGTGTGGTGTGACTCACGCGTTCGAGACTGAATCACTATGGGAAAGGAAATGCGTTCGCGCCAGGCTTGAAGCATGATGTTTCTGGCCTTTCATATATGCAAGACTCCTCCTATAAGTCCATCCAGCGGACGCCTCTCTCTTGAAAGACAAACTCTAGATAGATACGTGGACAACGTGGCAACGCCACATAACCAGCAGCCGATAGCAAAGTTAATCATTAATTCAAAAAGCGTGGGTTTAGCGTTGTTTCCCATACAAAAATGAAATACATGCCACTCCCGTTTTGCGAGTAAAAAGAACAAAGTAACTCACATGGTTATCAAATTAATCAAGTACCTGCCTGTCGAGGTTGACGCTGCTCTTGGAATATCTTGCGCTTCATCATGCATGTATCTGTGTTGGCTGGCAATAGGAACGGTGCAGATTGGTATCAGGTAAGGTCATCTCAAAGAAGCCGCCGCTAGAACTCGGCTGCGCTCACGGCAAACCAGTGCGCGCGCCGTCGCACACTTTATTCTCGCCGCGAAAAGAGGGGTTGCTTGTTCCGTGCATTTTGCGACATTCTCTTTCTTCCTTCAAATCATAATGCTGCTATCAAATGCATCTTATGCGTAATTCTGTTTTCCCATTATGATAAACATTCATTGCTCACCAATACTGCAATTTAAAAACACATTGAATTTTAAATAGCTTTCTGCATTAAAAAAGAAGCAAAACACAGTCACACAAAATATGACATCATCGGTCGATGTACTCCGCACAGATTATCAAACCTCGGAAAAAATCCAATGTCTCTGATATGTGATAAGCGGGTCAACTATCGACATTTCTTCCTCTAACTACGCGTATTCCTAACCAAATATGCTGTCCAAAGCATTGGGAAACGTGTGCCAGCGGCAGTTCAGCGTGAATCCGGCGATTTTCAAAGATCGACTGCGATCGGCAACTTTGACGTTGAAATCCAGCTTTAAAGCTTATCAGTCGACCAATGCCACTTCAAACAGCCTCAAGCAGCTTGCTAAGACTCTACGTTATGGAGGATTATCATTGGGAACTGGGTTTTGTTTGTTACGCGGTATCCGGTAGGTGTTTTTCAAAGTCTTATATATAAATTATATATATTTATCTATTTTTTTATGATTTTATATATAATTTTTATAATTTAGCGTCGCTCACTGCAAATCAAAGCCGTCATCAACTCGCCTAGCCGAAGCTACAACAAAATCTACTCTCTATCCGTTAACATGGAGCGATATTTGGCAGATTATCAAGCCATACTTGCATTACCTTATTCTTGCGACGTTTGTAAGTTTATTCTTATCTTTTAAGGTTGTCTTTATATATAATTGTAACTTTATAGGGCGCAATTGCCGTTGCCCTTCTCAACATCAAGCTACCTATGCTATTGGGAGACCTAGTCAATGCGATTGCGGGTATTCTGACGAAGAAGTCTGATGCTGCCTTCACCGATGTGAATCCGATTGCTGGTAATTTGTTGCTGTTGTATGTCGCCCAGGCTTTCTTCACATTCTTCTACATCACGGCCCTTTCCATCATGGGTGAACGTATGGCAGCCGATCTCCGGGTCAAGCTGGTGTCCAAGTTGCTCCACCATGATATGAGCTTTTTCGACGAACAGAGGACTGGCGAGTTGAATGATCGATGCACAAATGATGTCCAGGAGTTCAAAAGTAGTTTTAAGCTTTGTGTAGCTCAGGGTTTGCGGACTTTTGCCCAGGTAAGCTTCATCTCAACTAAATTGGTTTATATTTCTGGCTTCAGGTCAGTGGCTGCGTCGCTTCAATGTTCCTTATCTCCGCCAAAATGACAGCCCTAACCATCGGTGTCGTGCCATTGGTCATCCTCGTCGGTACCGCCTGTGGTGCCGTTCTACGACAGCTCAGTTTATCCGCGCAGATCCAGTCGAGCCGGGCTGCTGGTGTTGCTGAAGAAGCCTTGCAAAACATTCGAACTGTGAAGGCGTTTGCGATGGAAGACGTCGAAGTCAGCCTCTACGCCCAAGAAGTCGACAAAGCTCGTGTCCTCAGCGAAAAACTCGGTGCTGGAATCGGTCTCTTCCAAGCTGGAACCAACGTCTTCCTCAATGGCATCGTCCTCGGCATCCTGTATGGTGGCGCTCAACTAATGTCCACCTCGGATCTTTCTCCTGGTCAGTTGATGAGCTTCCTGGTGACAGCCCAAACTATCCAGAAGTCATTGTCGCAGTTGTCACTTGTCTTTGGCCATGCTGTAAAGGGCTGGACATCGTGTGCTCGGATTGTTGAGCTGCTGAATCTGGAGACTGTCAACATCTATGGCGATAAGAAGATTCCTTTCCACAGTCTCTTCGGTGAAATTGAGCTCAAAGATGTGTCGTTTGCTTATCCGTCGCGACCAGAGAAGAAGATTTTCGACAATTTGAACTTGAAGATCAACGCTGGACAGACCATCGCTTTCTGTGGACCTTCTGGAGCAGGTTGGTTTTGTCTTCTAACCATTTTAGACACAAATTTTCATTTTGCTTATCATTCCAGGCAAATCTACGATCATCTCCCTCATCGAACGTCTTTACGAACCTCAAGCTGGTTCCGTCTCCCTCGATGGCAAGGATCTCCGCACTTTGAATCCCTACTGGCTTCGACGCAACGTTATCGGCATCATCTCGCAGGAGCCTGTTCTTTTCGCAACGACGATCGAGGAAAACATCCGATATGGCCGTCCTGGTGCAACCGACGCTCAAGTTCGCGAAGCAGCCGAACTCGCCAACGCGCATGAATTCATCGATGGCTTCCCTCAGAAGTACAAAACTCTCGTCGGTGAGCGTGGCGTGACCCTCAGCGGTGGCGAGAAGCAACGTATCGCCGTCGCTCGTGCTCTGCTGAAGGATCCGCCAGTCCTGATTCTCGATGAAGCCACGTCAGCGCTGGATCAACTGAACGAATCCAAAGTTCAAGAAGCACTTGCCCGCGTCATGCGTAACCGCACTGTCATCATCATTGCTCACCGGTTAAGCACCATCCGTCACGCCGATGTCATCTGTGTCGTCAAGGACGGCAAAGTCTGGGAGCAGGGCAACCATGAAAACTTGATGAAAACGAACGGTATTTACGCTGCCATGGTCAAAATGCAAGCTCAAGAAAAACAGCATCAGGATTAGTTGTTACGTTGTAGACATGAATATAGGCCTTAAGTCAAGTTTATTGTTATTAATAAATATAAGGTACAGAGTTGATTGATGACTTGGAAATGATAATGTTGAAGGCACGACTTATTTGACATGTACGATACGCCCTGTGTTTTTGAAGTCAAATCTTTACTTTTCGCTCAAAGACCGTAGATTCCCTTCTCTTTCCACTTTCTGTAGATGTCAAAAACAAAGCAAAATGAAGTATTCAACTTTATTTATCGCATAATTAGTAAAATGAAACCCGTTTTCACATATACGAGCACCTGGGCAATAGCTACGAGGAAACTACAAAACAGCTATAAAATCAGTTTATCTTCGGTGAAAGATGTTGAACCCGATTACTTAAACTTCATCTTTTTAAGCGGCGGAAGATTCTTGGCTTCCATCTTCTCAACGAGCTTGTCAGCCTCGGCGTTGTATCGAGCAGCGTCTTCACTGGCGCGCTTCAGGAGTTCTTTGATCCGGGCATATGCAGGGCTCTCGTGGAACTCGGATACGTTGACAGTAGCGGCGACTTCGTAGAGGCGGCTGAGATCGACGGGCTCCTTCGCAGGCTCACTCTTCGTGGATTCCTTCTTAGTGGACTTCTGCTTCTTCGGGGGCGGAGTAGTTGGGGGCATGGTTGAAGATGACTGAAACAAGCAGAGGTTAGTATGAGCTTTGATTTCCGTGGAATCGAGGAACGCCTGAGAGGTGGATGAACGTCGAAGCAGATAGCTTGTGTCGAGCAGCGAACAAAAAAAGTGAAAAACACGGATCGAAAGGAATCCCCCATGCTACGAAGTGGTGGGCCGAAGGCGAGACCGACCGAAGAGCCGGAGAAAAAAGCCACGTGCACCTCGGAAAGGTTCGAACGAGAGTGAGAGTGGGTCACGGTGGAAGGAAGCGACGCGACTGATCTGAGGAAGTGTACGCGGAAGGAAGCGAGTCAAGTAGCTCGCTCGCCGCTGTTGTACTGCGGCTCTCGATTCGAAAACATTCGAAGCGGGAGGTTTGAAAAGGGGCTCTCACGTGTGGTCCTCTGCGTCGCTTCATGTTTCCTTCTTCCCTGTGTGCAGCCAGCCATGATCCACTCAGTTCATGCAAATTTTCAAATCAAAACAATCAACCACATTCTTTTAAGTCGGTTAGGCTGAGGGTTTCTGACTGTTAAACTTTAAATCAATCAACACTAGTTTACAAATAGCATTTTTGGTGCTTTAGTAATATTAGTAACTTTTTTTTATTAGAAACTCAACAATCTCGACGTGAACCAATAAACAAATTTAATGCAAATCAACAAACAAACTTAAGCCAAATCAAACAACAAAATCAACAACAATCGACACTACTTCTTAATGTAGTACCACAGATGACCTTGCCCGGATCGATGGTGCTGCACGTAGTAATCGCCAGCATCTTCAAATCCGTTGCCCGCCCAGCTCTGAACTTCCGACTTCTTTCGACTTGCTTCAAAGACGACTTCGACTCGCTTAGTGAAGGCAATCTGGCTCAACGCTTTGATCGAATCCTGGATGAAGGACAGATGTTTGGCATGCGGGAGACCAGAGGGCTTCTTCTCGTAAATCTTGACCGTTTCGACGGTAGCGGCTTGTTGTTTAATGAACGACATCAGACGCTTCACTCCAAATGTCGACAGAAAGGTCTCCTTCACGACGATCTTCCGAAGAATAGGGAATGTCTCCTCTTCGAATCTGAAAGATTACGTTTAACGATAATCGTGTCTCATGTGTCACTTACAATTTGACGTTAATCCTGCTCAGATTGCCTTTGATGTGAAGCTCGTCGAGGTAGGCAAATCGAATCAACTGGTCTTTCTGGAACTTCTGAAATACTAATAGTCAAAGCAAACCAAATATGGGGATAAAAATGGTCTTACGGTGAATGCAGTGTCTATGATTTCGAGAACGTTGATTCGGGAGTCATTCGCGAGCACCGTCAACGCTTCACGGCTCATTACATAAGCGTTCTTGATGCGGAGAGTACGCAGAGCTAAAAAGCAATTTAAAGTGTAATAGGGAAACTTTGTTATGTTATCCAACCTGACATGGAGCGGAGCAGCTTCTCCAACTTCTTTGTGTTTACATTAGAAAAATATTGGCACAGCCAAATGTTCACCGTTCCAACAAATTTGTGGTAAAACGAGGTCAGAATTGGGCGGTCGGGGCTGTTGAAGTACCCGGCCTGAAAAGTGTGGTGAAACAATGGGAATCTTTGAGAAATGGCAGAAAACTCACGAAAGATAGATCGTAGTCCTTCGTATTAACCTGCATCGACATCTTGGCATAGTTCACAACGCTGTGGTACGCCGTTCGGCTGGATATTGCAAGCTGATAAAGCGTGCTTGACGGTTCAAGGTCGTTTATTTCCAATTTCTTGTCGATGACGCTGACCAGTTCACGCATGAGTTCGCAGTTCAGCGTAGCGGTAGCCATGATGGAGGTTGGCGAGGTGTTGATCGACAAAGGTGGGAAGCAGAATCCGAAAACTGTCACGACACTGAAAACAAGCGAGTAAAGAAAACAAATATTCACTTCAAGAGCCGGACACAGGGTCAGGGGGTAGCAAAAAGTTGAAATTCTTAAAAAATCGTAAGGGGGAACCAACACGCTCAATTTTTTTTATAGATTTTTCTAAAAACCTATGGGGGGACCAAAAAGGTTTTCAAAACTTCAAAAATTAGGGTAGCAAAGTACCACAGCAGCTACTTTTGCTACCCTAGCAGCACTTTCGCCATGCTATGGTCCGCATCCGGCCCTGACTTCAACCCGACTTTCAATTCAAACATGCAAATTAGGTCCCCTTCATGTTAGGTAACAAACTGTCATTCCTTGTTTTCAATACAACTTTGCTAAACCTCATTTATTTCAGTCTCTGTCTCAATCAATAAGAAATGTCACCAGTAAAAATCAAATCACTTTGAGAGAAAAGTGCAACGTAGTCAATCGAGCACATATAATACATAAGAGCTGGTCTATTCTGAGCTTGTCTGTGATTGAGATTTACTGGGAAGCGACCAAATTGACCTGCTTGACGATCTCCTGCACCGCCTTGGATTCCATCGGGGCATCGGTGAAGATGGTGCCGACGAAAGCGTGAGTGCCCCACTGCATGTGCTTGATGACCTTGCAGCAGCCGAGATCTTCGATTTGGAAGCCGAGTTGGCGGTAGCGGTCGTCGGTTTCGAAGAGGGAAGCATTCGTGAACTTGCCGAGGTAGGGACGGCCGCTGGCGGGGTCGATGAAGTCGGCCCAGTAGCCGGCTTCCTTGAGGGCCTGGCAGACGGCATTGGCGGAGTCGATGAAAGAGGCAGTCAACTTCATGCGCTCGAGTTCCATGTTTGGCGACCAATTAGCCTGATCAGTTTCAGTCTTTTGGGACAAGTTGAGGACGGTCACGCCTTTCTCGCGGAGATCCATGTCGACGAAGAGGTACTTGAGCTCTGAAAGAGAGGCAAAATGTTACGAAATCGAAATTATGAAATTTGCGTGCGTTTTACAACATATTTTTGCCTAATAATCAATAATTTAACAAACCTTTCTTAAGCAAACGGGGGCACGAAGTGGCATGCATCTCAACATCGCAATTGGACTTCAAGTTGTCGATGACAGGCTCGGGAGCGTAATCAGCGGCTTTGCGGATGTTCAGAGGCGAGTTGAGAAGCTGCTCGACGGAAACGGTGCGATACAGAGGGTCGTTCTTGTCCACTTTTTCCGAAGTCTGGGCTTCCTGTAAGACAACCATTTAGTATAACGAACAATGCACGAATCAAGAAAAATCTCACAGTCTGAGCGGACACGGCGGGCGCGGCAAAGGTGTTAGCAATAGCGACATCACCGGGGAACGGAAACTTCTTATTGGGACCGAGCAGATTGTTCGTGCGGCCTGAAAAAACATCGATAGACATGGTCGTTAATCAGTGTTTTTGGATATAAATAACATACGTTGGCTGGTGTTTTCGACAAAGATGGCCGGGGACTGAATGACGCGTGCCACGGTCGACAGTGCTTTGTGGTGGGCGGCGGTGGCGTTAACGCGGCAGATGCCCATCTTAAAATGGAAAAGTTAGTTGAAAAAGACGTGAAAAAATTGCATGTCATATGCGCACAATCGATTAGAAATGTGTGTACTTACCCGGGTCGACGATGGCAGCGACATTACTGGGATTTTGGTAGGGATAACGAGCTGAAAATGGGAAAGATATGAGATAGGAAATATGTAGGTACGGATCGCACGGATATAAGAAAAGCAAAGTGATGCAACGCGGAGACGCGAGTCATGCGGTTCGTCGCACGTTTTTCGGCGACGCTCACAAGACTGGCCGCGAGCATTGTGCGGGCGAACCACCGAGCAAAGAACACAACGCCACAACATTTGCTTTCTCCAGAGAGTGTGAGTTTTTTCTACCCAACCCATCACACCCTACGGCAATGATCCCTTGTTTTCCCAAAACCACGACCACATCCTTCTCTCCGGGGCTTCCCCATCCTCCTATTTATACTCGTAACTGTTTATTTCTTGTCCCTGCCCCAAAAAATTAACAGTTATCAACCAATGTCAGCTGAATTTCGACTGATCAACAGAAGGGCTACCCCAAACGCGATTTCCACGCAAACAAACCGACGCCGGCCAACTGCCTGCCGACAGCAATGTTCGTCAACCAGTCTTTCACAAGACGGGTTGGCTGATCTATCGCTCACATGTGCTTGTATGCTTTGACCCCAGACGTCACCAACCCGACTCCACATGTCGTCGGGTTTATATCTCTCTTTTTCGGACCCATTGAACGAACGAACATCACTCCAAAAATGACATAGAACGCGTTTATTTTTATCTGTACTGTGATACGATGGTGGCAATATTATTGGACCTGCACTTTTAGGAAGGCTGTCATACCCTTGTGCGTTGGTTATGAAACATAGGGGGGAAATCTTGCATTGCGAAGTTGAGATCATTGTCGGAAGATTTGTTGAGAAGTTGATAGGCTCCCACGATTGACATGAGGGTCGATAGAAGTAGGAGTACGGTGCCAAGGATGTAGACATAGAAGGATGAGCCGATAGTTTGCTGAAAATGGATCACTTTTTAGCGACAGGTGGTGGAAAGCGGGGCCAAATTACCTCATAGGTGCCGACTAGCCCTTGAACGAAGCGATTATCGACACGGTGCGCGGCGAAGAAGAAGATTATTGCGGCAACTGTCGATGCCAAGACTGAAATTATGATCCATTAAGCCTATTAGTGTTGCGTCGGAGTCATTATCTGTCGGTAATTGCTAAACTCACAGGCGATGAAGGTTAGTATGCTGAATATAAGTGCACATGGCGGGCTGCATGGCGAACAGGTGCCAGATATCAGCGCAAGACCACCTGTGATCAGTGAGATGAAAATACAAGCGAGACAGGCCTTCTGCCAGACTAAAAATAGCTTTGATTACCCTTTTCTTACTGTCTTTTGTTAAAAACCAACAGAAAAACTGATGATGCACCGCTTCCGCCGCCGCGCTACTGCCATCTTCATCGTCAATGTTTTGATCGATCACATCAGAAGCCTGTTGATCAAATTTATAAGTGCAGTGCAAACTACGGTCATTGTGTATGGGTAAATTCTCCGCTGATAGGGGTCTCTGTGTTTTTGTACAATCTAACCAAAGACCGTGCTGAAAACGAGAATATTCTTACTTAACGGTAACCGTTGATGAATGCGTTCAAACGGACTCACATGATGTTCCGCCCGAAATTCACGAATGTCTACCACCTGCCAGCTCGGGTTTATGACACCCACTATGCTCAATATTAATCCCGAAATGAGTAGAATCAAGCTGGCAATGATCACAAGTGTTTGCATGAAGCCGCCATTGCTTCTGGCATCGGCTGATGTCATGACGCGGCTGTAATCGCTCCATTGTCCGTACCGAAACATGATGAAAACCTAATTGTGAGGCGATCGGGAAAAAAAGGTGGGCAAAATAGGGGGCTCGACGACACAAATTGAATCGTCTCTAACCACACGTACAAACATGCGTGGCTAACTAACAAATTTTCACTACTACTTCATCCTCTCGTCGCGCACTGCAGTCAAAGAGAAAAAAAATTGAAATCAGCAATGCATCTCAACACCTTTTTTGACGCACTATCGATTGGCGTATTCCGTAACCAGGGGAGAATAAAAACCCATGGGTTGACTTCGAGGCGTGCTCACTTGCGCAGAGCGCCAGAAGTGACGGTTGGCGTTTGAAAATGGTGGCAGCCGACGACGACTCCGACGTCCTTGAGCCAAACGAGCACTTCGGCGGCCGATATGCGCGGTCGACGGGATGTCTGTGAAGCTCCGACGAACAGAACCAACCGGGTTGAATGACCCATGGAGGTAGGCTTTGTAGCGCCGAAGGCATCCTCGAACCGGCAATTCCCTCACGGGAACCACTTTCTTCGTAGTCGTTGTTCTCTTCATTGCGCATTGTTCGAGTGGATGTCAATTGCCCTCGATTGTGACTTTCGCCGTTTGTAAATCCGATTTATGTGATTGTTTTCATCGAGTTATATAGCGAAAGTTTAGTCATATTAATAAGTAGTTTCATCAAAACGTGAAAATTGACATGTTAATTTGAAATGTGAAAGTTACTATGACGGTGACGGGCAGGAATGTTATTGCGTCTTCGATTTGTACGATTTAATAATCCAGAGCAATAACAATCCTGTCTGCCTGTTGTTGGTAAAACTTGAAGCTTTCAGAAAAGTGAGCGAACGTTGGTGTGATCAACGTTGCCCTTGTCGGTGAGGATTCCAGTGATAAGCGTTCCGGGAGTGACATCGAAGGCCGGATTCCAGACTGGAGTGCCTTCTGGGGCTGTGAGGGCATTGTTGAACGTAATTAACTCCTTTGCTGGGCGTTCTTCCACGACAATTTCCTTTCCAGATGCGATTCTCGGATTGATGGACGTAACCGGTGTCACAACGTAGAACGGAATCCGATGAAGTGAAGCTAGACACGCCAACATGTACGTTCCGACCTTATTCGCCGTATCACCGTTCAAAGCGACTTGATCGGCGCCGACGAGAACGACATCAACCTTGAAATGGTTCATTGCCGAAGCCGCCATGCTGTCTGTAATCAGCACAAAGGGGATCTTCTCGTTCTGCAACTCGTATGCCGTCAATCGAGACCCCTGATTGTACGGTCGAGTCTCAAGCACAATGGCCAACTCCAGACGCCCGCGCACGTGAAGCTGTTTGATCACGCCAAGAGCCGTGCCATGGGAGCTGGTAGCGAGAGAACCGGTATTACAGATCGTCATAACTACCAATTTGCCACCATCCGGCTTGATGGCCTCTACACAGACAGTTGAGTTTCGTAGAAGCCGGTCGTTTTCCTCACGTTCGTTCAAATACCACTGGTATGCAGCATCCTGGATTCTGAAATGCGTTAAATTATGCCAGCTAAGAAAGCAATAAAAACTTTAAGTACTTTGTAATGAGGTTGTTTGCGTCAGAGTTAACCAGACGGTCCTTGGCAGCAATGTCTTTGATGTCGTTAATGGCATTTTTAAGGTTGATGGCAGTCGGTCGCGACGATATCAAAACGTCGCCCTGGGTTCCGACGAAAACTTGCAGCTCGTCATAGGTCCCTTTGAACTTGGCTAATTCGACACCGAGTCCGAGTGTTCCGACAGTGGCAATTAACGGAGCTCCGCGGACTTGCATCTTCTTAATCACATCGAATGCATCTGCGACACCGTTAACCGGAATGAAGACGGTCTCATGGGGGACTTTGAGTTGATCAAGCACCTTAAATTCAAACAAATTACAGTAGTTAAGCAATAAAAAGTGAACGTACACTCAAAGTTTTCGCTTTGTGGTCATAGATGATCGAATGGATTGCCCGATCTTGTTCGGCGGTCGATTCCCAATGGTGTTCGCCTTCTTGAAAGTTCACAACACGGCCGTACGCAGTATGAGTAGGATTACTGTCGACTACAAATGCTTCGGCAGCCATGATCCGGTTTCTAAAATAAAAAAATAGGAGTATTTGGCTACAAAAAAGAAACGGAAAGTTCGTTTTCATTAACCCGCGTACTATTTCCGCACTTCAATGCATCAAAACTGGCCTCCAGGACCTATCGACAGTGATAGATAAGCCAAAACGTCTGCCCCAATATGATGCAAACGAATAAAAAGTGGTAGTATGCTCGAGAATTGGTCTTTCTGCTGCAAAGCAATAGGCGGAGTTGCAAACCGTACTTATGCGCAATATTAACCTTCATTGTTTTCACCTTTTGTAACTTTATAAACGTATGTGGCCGACAAAGTCGATAATATCAAAGAAAAACAATATTGAGGTAACAAGAATCACAAAATTTTAAATTTTGATTACAACAGTTTTAACCTTTTTTGCAAAGAGTTTCATTTTTTACAAAATTTTTACAGAATTAATATACAGGGGTAAAATGTACATGTGCGACAGATTCTTTAGAACCGCAAAAACTCGTGTCCGGTAGCCAGGTCCATGAGGCATTCATAGCCTTCGACATTCGGATTTGAATCGATGAAACGGAGATAGGTACCGTCATAGCCTATGGCGATAACGTCCTTGTCGAGCTTGCCTTTGCTGGTGACGGCATTCGGAGCGAAGGCGACTTCTGTTTTGACGCCTGGAACCGGCAGGTTGAACTTGTTAATGCTGGTGATGCGGTCACGGAGGCTGAAGAGACTGAAACAACGATACAATTACAAAATACCCTTAAACGAAAAACAGCTTACTTTGTAGGAGCTCCAGGGCCATAGTAGTAGACGTGGATGGTACCCCGATCACTGGACACGACCAAGAAATCGGAATCTATGGCGAAACGCATATTGTGGAAGACACAATTCTCCAGGCCACGGTGAAGGTAGTGAAGCAAGGTCAGCGACTTGGTGCTGAAAAGCTTCACAACTGTGCCACTTGTGGAGCCGGTGGCAACAATCGTGGCTTGGCCGTTCAACACGATATGAGTCAGGTGATTGTCGTGGGCACGGATGACTGATGGGGCTTGAGAGATGTTTTGAGTAGCATGTTGGATGTTGACGACCTGAAAGAGCTACAGTAAGAAATGAACTTATATTAGAAAAGTCGAAACAAACCTGAACACTGCCAACGAGACGACCCGGATATGCCAAAATCTCATTCTTCTTATCAGCACTGACTGCAACCAAGGCCCGCTTGTTGTCAACAGTCTCCTCCGTGCACGTATGTCTGAAGGAATCGAGTTCGAACAGCTGGATTCGCATCCGTAGAACGACGACCAAGCGTGTGGCGGTGATGGCGATGCCAATGACGGGACTGTCCAGCGTGATCTCGACGATGGGCTTGTCCTTCTTCAAGTCGTAGATCATCACGACATTAGGGGCGAATTTGGGCTTCGGATTGCCGCTCACAAAAGCGACGATATTGGTTCTGTCGAGCAGCGAGACGAAACGGACACTTCCGACTTTTTCGGCCTCTGAAAAAACGCAAATTAATATATAAAACCAGCGAAATCTCCAATGCAATTCTGTACTTACTGAGGTGCTTAACTTCCCGCAACGGATCGACGTTGAAAATGCGGATTCCATCGTCGCTTGATATCGCAAAGGCGTCTAAAATATAAACACATATTGTAATTCTATTGCAAAACAATCAATGAAAAACATACCCTGCTGATTATTGAAAGAAATTTGGGTGATCGTGGCTTTCGGCATTGTCAAACTACCCGCCTGAGATTCTGATTTGTAGAATGAAAGAAACCAGTTCCCTCAAATAGGGTAGGTAAATGGATTGATCGCGACAGAGATATTCTTTCAAGTCACATGAAAAATGTTGGGTGAGGACACACTTTGCCAAACGCCCGCGCTGGTCAGCTGTTCGACGATGAGGGACGGGCGCACCACGACAGCGTCCGCGGACGCTTTCAAGGCTTGCGCGGGAAGAGGGTACAAAGCCAACGGGCTTGGAAAGCTTGTCATGGGCGAAGGATAAAGGGCAATTAAAAAAATTTTGATTGAAAAATAAAAGGTCATACACATTGGAAAACATCTGTTAATTCAATTTGAGAAAAGACACCATTGCAGTTGGTCGCAGCCATGTTCTAAGTGAATGATTCACACAGTTTTTCAACTACGTTGTTCACTTATTACAAAATTAAATATACTTTTCACCTTTCTGTGTGAATCTTTGTATCAGCTGTTACATAGGCGGAGAAACAAAGCATATTTACTCACAATCGCTAAAAGAAATGTTATGAATCATAATGACAAACATTTTCAATGCAATGCATGTTTATAATTCCAAGATAGCTAAATTGCAAAACTCTAAATACTGCCCCTGTTTACAATTAAGGCTTTTACGGGATTGAATACCACTTCAATAGCGCTGTAATGCTTATGTACACCATGAAGCTTTTTAACTGCGTCTACCTTTTATGGCTTTACAATTCGTATGGTAGCAATGATAACTATCACGCTTGACGTTGACGGAATTCCATGACGTTTTCACACCCTTTCAGGACAAATGGGTGTGATTAATGGCGTGAAAGGGCAGTGGGTGTTGGGATGGTGAGATAATTGACGCACTGGCAGATCAACAGTTTCAAATATAGTTCTTGCAATGTTGTTTTTTATTATTTAGGAAGTATATCTTTCATTTGCGTAGATTATTAGCTTTATTTTATTGACGAACATGTCAGAGGGGGTTATTGATATTTCAATCTTTCATTTATCACGGTATTTCATAGTTTCTGATTCGAACCAAGTTATAGTGCCATTCGGTAGAGGCATGACATTAGATGTAGTCATTGTGCATTGTTTGTACAGTATGCCATTCAAGTCCCGTTGATCTCTGACCATTGAAAACTCCAATCCATCTATGCCTCAATAGGCTCGCGGATATGTCCGATCTACGAGAGTTCAGCACTTGCTTGCATGGCAGGTTCGTCGTTCGAGGCTCGAATTTACTTAAGCATAGAATGTCACGGTCTTCTCTACTTGTAAGTACAGTGGGTTCTGGGTCAAAATGCCGCGGCAAACGACCATCTCGTGCTGTAAATGGCTGCGACGGACCAGGGGCCCGCGGCCACACCGGGCCCTCATCCGTGTTCAATGTTGATGGTTGTGTCGTCGTTGGTGAAGAAGGGGGGTAGAAAAAGCCGCGCTCACAGCAGTGTCTCCGCAAGGGGCAGGCCCCCCTTGCGCCCGTTGCGTCGTTGTTGTGCGGTCGACCGTCGTCGTCAGCCTTAGGCTTGGGGCGTCGCTCTCCTCCTCCTTTTTTCCTTCCCTTCAGCTGCAGCACTCGATTGCCCTCCTCATACGTGCTCGCCAGTTCTGCTGAGAGCGTGTCGTTCTTATTATCCTCTGTCAAATCCATCGCACAGAACCTCTACCTTCTTCCATCATGGCTAAACAGGTAAACTATTTTGATTTTGTGATTTTTCAAACTGAAGCCTTCCAATCAGTTTACATTGGAACATCAGTCGTGCGCGCACGCACAGCTCGCATCACTGTAGTCGCTGCGATAGAATCAATCTGATTTCACTTTTTTGAATTTCGCGGAAAAGAGAAACTCCATTTTGGGAACTCTAGTATAACTGTACATGTTTCCTGTACGGATTCCGCATAGCCATTTTAACTGGTGTGATTCAGAACACAGGCCCAAAAGCTCACAGTCTCGTAAAAGGTTGAAGTACCCCTCACGTGCTTTTTTAATGCGGCGCTTTCTTCAGTTGTCAAAATGCTTGCATACAAGCTTTTGGAAATCTTAGCACCCGCTAGTTCCAGGAATACTGTGCTATATTTAGAGTGTTTGGTTAACCTTTTTCGGTTTTTGCTCAAAAAATGCTAAATTGAGAAATAGAAAAATTGCTCGAATTCAGCGGAAAAACAGAAAAGACAGTCGTTGCTGTTGTCGAGGCACATTCAAAAAACAGTACCATTTGGTCGGGCTCTGACGATTTTTCTCTTTGGTCGCTTCCTCGCACGACCTCGCCTTGCAAAATACGTAGTGCTCGCGTCCCGTGGTCGCTCCTTCAGTCGCGCGCTCGCCGCACACAAGCCAGCGGCCCCTGCTACCTCCCGCGCGCACACAGTCGCTGTCATTGCCGTCGGCGAGCAGGAAAAGCGACCACTGGGCGCGAGCAGGGCGCTCTCCTGCTGTTGCGTTTCTGTTGAGAGTCCCCTTCCACTATGTTGGCGGGCGTCGCGGTTCGCAGCAGTCGCAAGGCTCTGACAATACTACGGGGCAAAACAGCGTTGAGTTTGCACTGCACCCGCTGTCGTCTTTCTTGTTCCACTGACTGGGGGCGAAGAGGCAGCGAGCACTGCAAACGCTGTCGGCGTCCATTGACTGAGAACCGACAGCTCGGGAGAACAAGCCTAGGCGATTTGGAGGCGCGGCAAGCAAAAAGACTTCGAAGCGAAACCATTGCAAAATAGAACCCTCGCCGAGCTCGTAACTAACAGGAGCTTGACTTTTGTTCAAGCCAACAGAAACAACATAGCTTGAAGGAAGAAAAGCTTTATTGGGTCTGCCGTCGGCAATAGCAAAAGTAGCTCACCGAGCTGGCTCTATTCATTTGCCACAGTAGACGCTCGCACCAAAAAAGCTGCCCTTTGTTTGTTTGAGCCAGTGCTCGCGGTCGCGACCATTAACCATAGTCGCAGTTGCGTCAATGCATGCGACTACAGATGAGAAAACAGAAACGATTTGTTGTTCCCCTGCACTGACAGGGACGCTTGGAGAGTCAAACTTAAACGAAATACAACAGCAAATATTCGAATCGTGTAACCTTTCAGACCGCTGCTGCTGCCCCTAAGCGCAAGACTACCAAGCGGAAGGATCCCGATGCCCCGAAGCGCGCTATGTCCGCCTTCTTCTTCTGGATGACCGAAAACCGTGCCCGTCTGAAGAAGCCCGGTATGGGTGTTGCTGATGTCGCCAAAGCTGCTGGTGTCGAATGGGGCAAACTCACTGACAAGACCAAGTGGGAAAAGATGGCCGAAGTTGACAAGAAGCGGTATGAACGCGATATCACCGCCTACCGTAACAAATAAATCAAACGCATCACACTGATGACCACAAACTCTGGCGCTGTTCATTTTTTTATTTATTAATTTACAAAACAATACCTAAATTTGCTTCCATCAACTGCTGTAAATACTTACCGTAATGACAGAATCTTAATCCTGTCATTTTTGGTAAAGGTGAAAGCTCTCATTGTACTCATTCTCTTTGAAACCGTATCTCATTTTTTGTAACATTTGCATTTATGTTCTCAGATCGTGAATAAACAATGAAGTTCGAAAGTGGTGTTTTAGGGGATCTTAATTTGCATATGTCAGTTTCCAACTGTGTCGATTATTCTTTCACTATCGGGGTCGGCTCATTTAAGGTCAATTTAATCATCATTTCTTATCAGACAACGAAGACCAGTCTGCGGTCAATCTTTGGTTTACGAGTTGCAACAGGCGGTGCGATGTTTCTTGCGCGTTCAGCTATTTTATCAGTCAGTGTTAAAACTGCCTTAAATCGTTGTGCCTGTCTAACTCCAAGCACCAGCGGTGTCCAGTTTCTGAAGAGGATGTATACGGATAATATTGCTGTGGCAGAGGATACCAAATATGTTGATTTGAGGTCGGACACGGTTACGCGGTAAGTTTAGTTTACCAATATTATGAAACAAATTAATTTGATACTTTAGGGCATGCCCAGAAATGCGTAAAGTAATGGCCGAGGCTATCGTTGGCGACGATGTCTACAGTGAGGATCCTACGGTTCTCGCGTTGGAACAACGATGTGCAAAGTTGTTTAACAAAGAAGCTGCGCTATTCGTCGTGTCCGGAACGATGGGCAATCTGCTCTCAATCATGGCACACACGCTCGGGCGTGGAGAAATTTTGATCGGCAGAACTGTAAGCATTCAAAAATCCCATGTTTTAAGACAATTAACATTTTCAGAGTCACATCCAACGTTGGGAGCTGGGTGGCTATGCTCGTATCGCAGGTGTTTCTGCAGTAACCATCGACGTCAACCCCGATGGTACCCTCAATCTTGACCAAATCAAAGAAGCTATCAGTCCCGGAGATTGTCACCGCGCGCAGACTAAATTAATTTGCGTCGAAAACACTCAAAACTTCACGGGTGGAAAAGCCATTACAGTTGAGTACATGCAGAAGATTCGAGATATCGCAGATTCAGCGAATCTGAAAGTTCACGTTGATGGAGCACGTCTCTTTAACGCGGCCGTAAAACTTGGAGTCTCAGTTGCCGAGTTGACAAAGCATGCTGATAGTGTACAAATGTGTTTCTCAAAGGTATGTTTTCTCAAGCTAAAACGTAATTAGAGCGCGAGATTGCAGGGTCTTGGCGCACCTGTTGGTACAATTATCACTGGCACAACCGAATTTATCCGCCAAGCTCGACTAGACCGCAAAGTCGTCGGTGGTGGTTGGCGTCAAGCAGGGCATTTAGCTGCGGCTGCAATGTTTGCTTTAGACCACGGCTACGAATGGATCACTGCTGATAACAACCGTGCAGTCCGCCTAGCTCATGCTATAAACCAGTTTGGCAGTGAGAAAATCACAGCCGATGAAGACGGTATTACAAATATGGTATTGGTAACCGTGGCAGATCCGGAAAAAGCAGTTTCTATTCTGAAGAAACATGGCGTTCTTGCAATGCATTTTGATGTCAATCGTATTCGTGCCGTTATTCATCGCAACATTGACGATGCAGGAATTGAAAAAGCGATCAACGCATTTCAAGCACTGGCATAACTTTGATAATCAAAAAACCAAGTAACGAAATCTAATGTTGAATTTATAATAAAAAAACATATTTGCTGTGCTGTTGAGAGTGTAAGCTGGTAACTATACTAACTATTGATCCAATCACAGTTTAAGCACGTTTTTTAAATCCTCGTATTCTCGCGCTTCAGAATCACCTAGTCAAAATGGTCTAGTTCAAAATTTTTGCACTTACCAGAACCCGATATTGGCAAAAGTCACCTATAATCCGTTCTGATAAGTATACTAGCTATAGCTAACTCACATACTACTGATCCCTGTACAACTTTAGAAGTATTTTCAAGTTTCACGTGTCCTAGAAGTGTCAAAACACCTGATTGAAGCAAAATGAACTGACATCTTTGCACGTTCCGGGTCAAAAAACCACTGAAGGTACCACTTATTTGCTAGTAACTTGTTATATTTTGATCTAGTCACATTTATAAACACATTTCTGGATTCCACGTGTTGATGCGGTTCGGATACGTATGTTCAATGCGCCGTAGCGTCAGATCTTAGCACCAAGAAGGGCTAAAAACACCGAAAATCGACCAAAAATACCACTTTTTAGCTAGCAACTTGTTAACTATCTATCCAATCAAAGTATAAGTCGCATTTTTGAGTTCGTCGTGTTCTCGCGATTCAGAATCACTAGTTCAAAGTGGTCTAGCTCAAAATTTTTGCACTTACCAGAACCCGATTTTGGCAAAAGACACCTATAATCCGTTCTGGTAAGTAGCTAACTCACAAACTACTGATCCCTGTGCAATTTCAGTGGTATTTTCAGATTCCACGTGTCCTAGAAGTGTCAAAACACCAGATAGAAGCAAAATGAACTAACATCTTTGCACGTTCCGGGTCAAAAAACCACTGAAGGTACCACTTATTTGCTAGTAACTTGTTATATTTTGATCTAGTCACATTTATAAACACATTTCTGGATTCCACGTGTTGATGCGGTTCGGATACGTATGTTCAATGCGCCGTAGCGTCAGATCTTAGCACCAAGAAGGGCTAAAAACACCGAAAATCGACCAAAAATACCACTTTTTAGCTAGCAACTTGTTAACTATCTATCCAATCAAAGTATAAGTCGCATTTTTGAGTTCGTCGTGTTCTCGCGATTCAGAATCACTAGTTCAAAGTGGTCTAGCTCAAAATTTTTGCACTTACCAGAACCCGATTTTGGCAAAAGACACCTATAATACGTTCTGGTAAGTAGCTAACTCACAAACTACTGATCCCTGTGCAATTTCAGTGGTATTTTCAGATTCCACGTGTCCTAGAAGTGTCAAAACACCAGATAGAAGCAAAATGAAATAACATCTTTGCACGTTCCGGGTCAAAAAACCACTGAAGGTACCACTGATTTGCTGGTAACTTGTTAAATTTTGATCTAATCACATTAATAAACACATTTTTGGATTCCACGTGTTGATGCGGTTCGGATACACGTGTCCAATGCGCCAGAGCAACAGATCTTGACACCAAGAAGGGCAAAAAACCCCAAAAATTGACCAAAAATTCCACTTTTTAGCTGGCAAGTTGTTAACTATCTATCCAATTACAGTTTAAGTCACGTTTTTGAAATCCTCGTGTTCTCGCGATTCAGAATCACTTAATCAAAGTGGCCTAGCTCAAAATTTTTGCACTTACCAGAACCCGATTTTGGCAAATGTCACCTATAATACGTTCTGGTAAGTAGCTCAATCACAAACTATTGATCCCTGTGCAATTTCAGTGGTATTTTCAGACTCCACGTGTCCTAGAAGTGTCAAAACACTTAATTTGAGCAAAATGAACTAACATCTTTGCACGTTCCGGGTCAAAAAACCACTGAAGGTACCACTGATTTGCTGGTAACTTGTTAAATTTTGATCTAATCACATTAATAACCACATTTTTGGATTCCACGTGTTGATGCGGTTCGGATACACGTGTCCAATGCGCCAGAGCAACAGATCTTGACACCAAGAAGGGCAAAAAACCCCAAAAATTGACCAAAAGTACCACTTTTTAGCTGGCAAGTTGTTAACTATCTACCCAATCAAAGTTTAAGTCGCATTTTTTAATTCGTCGTGTTTTTGCGATTCAAATTCACTAGTTCAAAGTGGTCTAGCTCAATCAAGTTTGATTTTTTTCGTGGCGGCATGTGATTGTAGAACGTTGGATTCTGGGTAGTTTTTGTCAGTTTCGAAAAACCGCTAATTTTATTGAAACAATAATACTAGGAAGTATTAAGACGGCGTTTGCAAGAAAATAACAAGTCGTCGACCCCTCAAAAAAATTTTATTTCACCAATCGATAGAGAGATCTTGGCACCAAGAAGGGCTTAAAACACCGAAAATCGACACAAAATACCAATTTTAAGCTGGCAACTATGTTAAATAATGATTCAATTACAGTTTAAGTCACGTTTTTGAAATCCTCGTGTTCTCGCGATTCAGAATCACTTAATCAAAGTGGCCTAGCTCAAAATTTTTGCACTTACCAGAACCCGATTTTGGCAAATGTCACCTATAATACGTTCTGGTAAGTAGCTCAATCACAAACTATTGATCCCTGTGCAATTTCAGTGGTATTTTCAGACTTCACGTGTCCTAGAAGTGTCAAAACATTTGATTTGAGCAATATGAACTGACATCTTTGCACATACTAGGTCAAAAAACCACTGAAAGTACCACTTATTTAGTAATAACTTGTTACCTATCGATCTAATCACAGTTTCATACACATTTTTGGATTCCACGTATTGATGCGGTTCGGATACGTTTGTTCAATGCGCCGTAGCGTCAGATCTTAGCACCAAGAAGGGCTAAAAACACCGAAAATCGACCAAAAATACCACTTTTTAGCTAGCAACTTGTTAACTATCTATCCAATCAAAGTTTAAGTCGCATTTTTGAGTTCGTCGTGTTCTCGCGATTCAGAATCACTAGTTCAAAGTGGTCTAGCTCAAAATTTTTGCACTTACCAGAACCCGATTTTGGCAAAAGTCACCTATAATACGTTCTGGTAAGTAGCTAAATCACAAACTACTGATCCCTGTGCAATTTCAGTGGTATTTTCAGACTCCACGTGTCCTAGAAGTGTCAAAACATTTGATTTGAGCAATATGAACTGACATCTTTGCACATACTAGGTCAAAAAACCACTGAAGGTACCACTGATTTGCTGGTAACTTGTTAAATTTTGATCTAATCACATTAATAAACACATTTTTGGATTCCACGTGTTGATGCGGTTCGGATACACGTGTCCAATGCGCCAGAGCAACAGATCTTGACACCAAGAAGGGCAAAAAACCCCAAAAATTGACCAAAAATTCCACTTTTTAGCTGGCAAGTTGTTAACTATCTATCCAATTACAGTTTAAGTCACGTTTTTGAAATCCTCGTGTTTTCGCGATTCAGAATCACTTAATCAAAGTGGCCTAGCTCAAAATTTTTGCACTTACCAGAACCCGATTTTGGCAAAAGTCACCTATAATACGTTCTGGTAAGTAGCTAAATCACAAACTACTTATCCCTGTGCAATTTCAGTGGTATTTTCAGACTCCACGTGTCCTAGAAGTGTCAAAACATTTGATTTGAGCAATATGAACTGACATCTTTGCACATACTAGGTCAAAAAACCACTGAAAGTACCACTTATTTAGTAATAACTTGTTACCTATCGATCTAATCACAGTTTCATACACATTTTTGGATTCCACGTATTGATGCGGTTCGGATACGTTTGTTCAATGCGCCGTAGCGTCAGATCTTAGCACCAAGAAGGGCTAAAAACACCGAAAATCGACCAAAAATACCACTTTTTAGCTAGCAACTTGTTAACTATCTATCCAATCAAAGTTTAAGTCGCATTTTTGAGTTCGTCGTGTTCTCGCGATTCAGAATCACTAGTTCAAAGTGGTCTAGCATAAAATTTTTGCACTTACCTAAACCCGATTTTGGCAAAAGTCACCTATAATACGTTCTGGTAAATAAATAGCTAAATCACAAACTATTGATCCATGTGCAAATTCAATGGTATTTTCAAGTTTCAGGCAATCCTATTAATTGTGATTAAAACGTGGAATGGTTAATCGATCACGCCGATGGTGACTACGGTTGCTAGATCGGTATTTCGAAACACCACTAAAAACTTTACAACAAAAAATTTTTTGATCAGTAACCGAAGATGCGGAATTGTCGGGAAAAATAATTATGGAAAATGCCAGGCTGTATTTCGTTTGTTATTCTACGTTTTATTATTTTTGATTCACGAAATAAAGCGTAATGTTGTAATTAGCACAAAAATTCTTATTGCACAAATTAAAAATAAACAAAAATATTTTTATTTTAGTATCCGTTACATGTAACATTTTGACAAATAATGAGTTTTTGCTTAAGCAAAGAGTCTTTGCAAAATTAAAACACAAGGTAACAAAAATGAACAGTAATCAAAACTCGAAAGATTCCAAGTAGATAGGTGGATCTATCAATAATTTCCAATACAAGCGTTATTTGCATGTGTGAATTTGAACGTGTTCTTTGCATTCCTTGCATTTCACTTGACAACACCAAACAAACTTACAGTGACAACGAATTGTTCGAATTTCATCTCTGGTGTTGTATCCACGTCCGCAACATAGTAAATCACAGCTTTCAGGGCCATACGAGGTGATGCTACATTCACGGCCAGACGTTCCGATTATCCCTACAAAATGCTTTTACGTTATTTGTTTAACATTGCGGTTTTACCTAAAGCATCATTCCGATTACAGTAATCAGGAGAGCGGTAGACATAGGCCATTTCGTTACCGCGCAGGGGTGTCATGCGTTCAGCCTTGTCCTTGCGACGGAGGCGACGTTTTGCTTTTTTCGACACTTGGACGGCAAAATGATTGTAACGTTGTTTGAGCATTTCAGAAACTTCTTTATACTTTGGCATTTGCAACCAACAAGTTTGAAGCTCACAAGAGCCACTTACTCCGTGACAACGGCAATGACGTCGCATGTTTTGATTGATTGCCTGAATATGATTTTTGACAAGCGTTTTTAAAAATAACGGTGATTACCTCACGACCGACAAAGTTGTTGTGTACATTTGTCAGGTATTTTGCTTCTCCCGACTTTTGGAACACTTCCTGATCGTATAGGTCAAGGAATTGTTTCGAGAAATGCGTGGCAAATGTTGTGTCATCTGAACATCCGCCCCAAACAAAACGTGATTTGGGCGACACTTTTTGGATTACTTGATGCCGAACTTCGTTAACTGTCGACGTATCGACAAAGTGCAAAGAAGCAGGACGGTTGTGGCATGTGCATTCGCTGATATTACCAGAACTACACAGCCGAGTTACAGCATGAACAATTCCAGCACTCGTGAGAGCCGTGAGGTAGGCTGTCTCGCGATTACCGCCTCGTAATGTCTTTCCCATAAAATCTTGGAACATGAGCCCGTCAACAGATGTGTTCGGGTAAACGTCGAACCTCTCCGAGCAGTTCCATCGTTCAAACTTAAATTGCCGCTGGCACTCATAGATGGCTTCACGGGCACTCCGAGCGACGGCCGGGATGAGTAAAGGATACTAAACGCAATACGTTACAAAGAGAAAAGATAAAGAGGATCTACCTTTTCACACATGTCGACTTGCCTCGGGTTAAGCCCGCTGAAGCGTTTGCAGATCGAACGATAATTGTCTTTGGCAACCTGATCCGGGGTGTTCTCGAATTTTGTGGCGCCGGAGAGAGCTATTGACCTGGAAAGAGAACAACTTTCACACCATCATACTGTGGGTTGATGGGTGAATAAAACTTACAGCCAGTTGTATGGATACTCGTAATACGCAAAAGCTGCGGATAAAACACCATAGAAAATAAGCAACCCAACACGAGACATGGTTCAACCGATACAGAATCACTTCTCACAGGATCATTGATTGAACAGAATAGGTTTCCGGTGCGCAGGTTGAAGAAAAAAGAAGAGCAGCCTTCTTTGGATAGGCCTCTTTGAGGTTTGGCGATGTGATGGTTGTCATTCGGTAGGCAAATTTACATTTACGACCATTAGAGACGACGATGGTAGCGCAACTCATACAGTCGACGGTCGCGCGGTGACGGCGATCTGACTTTGCGCCCTTTTTGATTCGACTAATTGGAAGCACCGTGAATCTGTTTTACAGCCTTTAAACATAAGTCAGATTAAATCGAAATGAAAAGATGGCCGTTTGATCCACTACCAATGGCCATAACAATGCCACTGCAACGGGATTTAATTGCCGGCAACACTGGATCGTTCCGTCAATTGATTCGTCTGTTTGTGCAAACTAAGGCATCCATCCCATCAAATAATCGTTAAAAGCAATGGAGATGCCGTAGGGCATGCACGCACGACAAAAGGATTTCATTCCAAGTCCTTAGCAATCGCTTTATCCTTAACAAAAAATGACATGCTGTGTGTTTAAACAATTGTAATAGTTCAGTTTTTGTAAGCAAATCGATTATGACGGGTGCGTCATACCTAATGAAGATTGACTTTGCGGAGGTGCAACTCCTCAAACGTGTCTATCACGTACGCACAAAGCATGGTCGAAGTTCTTATCATGTTAATGCAGTCCGAAAGCAATCAAAACGTTCGCCTCGGTAGACTGGCTTTACTTGTAGTGCTAATTCAAGTCTTGGTGAAACGATGTGGCATGTAGCGTTGCCGAGTTTACCGTATATCCCACCAGATCCGAGATATAAAGAGCGGCCGCAGGATTATGCTTGTTTTGGAAGGATACATTTGAAAGTAAGCTTTGTAACTGTCAAACAGTCATCAATAATGTTGAAACTTTTCAGGGTGGCATTGCACTATGTTTGATTTTCGCATTTTTTGCCGATGTTTTGCAGCTAATTATAACCTTGAAGCACAACGTATCGTTCTTAGGTCTGACGGATTACGAAGCTTTGTTCATTGATTTCTTAGAGTTGATCTGCGTTATGACGGTGGCATGCTCATTATTGTTTTCTGATCAACGATTTTTACTCGTCGCGATGCCATTGAAGGTTCACACTTAAACTTTTTACATCAAAAACCAAATTTTTATATCCCTATATGGTTTTTTTTCAGTTTTTCCTCGTTCTCGGCTGGACCATTAACACCCTCATTTTCCTCACAGCCTTATGGTGGCCAGAATCATCGGCTGGTCAATATGCATTTCCGATGGACAGCACCTGGAGCTCAGTTGCGCGATTTATTATATTTGTGCACATGGCTCTGTTTGAGACGTGGTTCCTTTCGCTTATTTTAGCGCTTTACGTTTATTATGAACACAAACAGAGTGGACTGCTTCTCGCCCCTCGCTTTCAGCTATCGCAGGTTTGTCTTTCCGCAATTGAAAGCAAATGGGCTAGAAAGTCCGTTGACATGCAACACTGATCGCCAAAACTTTTTGCAGCACGAAGATGTCGAGGTGCGAGACAACAATGAGCATGAATCAGGGTTCGCAAATCCGAACTTCGAACCAACCACCACAGCCAACCATGCCAATGACAGCTCCGATGAAGGCGATCTTTGATAGCTTCATGTTTTCGCACAAACAACATCGCGGGTGATTGTTTATTGAAAAAAACATATGGAATGCAGAACGACATTGCAATAGCACAAATAAATAAATATACTGTCTTTATATTTTCAAATATATCTTACAGAAAATTTGGAAGTACTTCTTTTGTTTCGAATGTCAAAAGATGTGGGTAACGTTTCAGTTTACTCTGGCACGCCGACTATACATTTTTTATGAGACGATAAATTTTTGTCGAAACAACAAATAGAGCCAATTGATGCCAGACGACCACCGCCAGAAGTACGCTAAAAATGTGTCCCGTGTTTTCACTAGTATTTGCCTTGAGGGTTTTTTTGACTCCTCCGAACCAAAAAAGGCGACGCACCAAAAAATTAAATGTTCGGCCCATTCGTTGTCACTGATTTTGCGATCGCTGAAACTTGTAAATAATGCTACCATTAAAGCACCACAACCAGCAACGAAAACAAGTATCGTCTGAAAGGTCACAGGCAACAGGAACTTAAGACGACGTTTTGCGAGCCCATGCATGAAGGCAACCGCGAAGACCGTGTGCACGATCGCAGCGCCAATGATTACCCCTAAAAACAGAACCGGTCAAGTCGCGGTTGAGTTGAAAGGTAAGGTATCCATGAAAAAATAGGGTTGATCGTACCTCCAATGTCCCAGTTTCCATCTCGTTGGATGCAATAGGCAATGGCGTAAACTGTGATTGCGAAAACGAAGCACTCGGCTGTTGCGATCAACACACCGGCTGCTGTAATGACGCATATCGTTAAATTGGATTAAGGAAATGGATGAGCTTAACGTACCGATTGAAAGACCCGACAGACTGCAGCAAAAGTTATCAGCATTGGCGCCTTCAGGCGTTTTTGAACGTCTTGTACATAGACGGTCAGTACAAAAAACGTCAAAAGATGGACTCTTGGCAATTTTGTGGTTGTTCATAGCTGGATCGGCATTGAAACACCATGCATACTGCAGATTGTCTGAAAAATAGATCCGATTTACTTTGGTCACTAATCCACGTGGGAGAAAAAACTCGACAAAGAAATCCTCACCCATGTATCTATTCACATTGGAATTTGATCGTGTTGGTGGAGGCGTCACAGAAGAGGAACCATCAGTTGATGTGGTCATTACAGATTCCAAACTGCCACTGTTTGGAGATGAATAGGCCGTGGCAAAAGCCATCTTATCGTGATCATCGCCACCGGGCACTTGTTTCATGACGACCGTCCGATACACGTAATTCGGTTTGGTATGAACTGACTGACCCTAGGCACTGTCCCACTTTGCCTCACAGGCCTCTCGATGTTCAATGTCCTTCGTTCCCATGTGGACGATTCGATCGTGGCTACGCCTGCGCAAACACCTTGTCCACTCTCGACGACCACAGGGTTTTCCTCTTCTCCTCCCTTTTTTTTAAATGCTGCTCACTCTTGATTAAAACCCGAAAATGCGTCTCCCCTAGGTTGAACTGACCAAGGCTGTGGCCCATAATAAACTGTGGTACCGAGTGCAATGATGGTAGGAGCACCAAGTAGTTGTGGTAGCGTGTCCTCGAGCCACGCATCATTTCATCAAAAGAGCGTCCGAAAATGGGCCGACATTTAAACGATGGCATAATTTCCGAAACTTGAAAGTGTGTGAAAGCGATGAGGTACTTGCCAGCCAGCCATCCCGCTGTGTCTCGGGTACTTTTTTGTTACATTCTTTCGAGGCCTGTCACCAACAGAAGGGGTTCCATTTTGACATGGCAAGGTCAGAGATGATTTTGTTATTTAGCTTCTTAAATTGAATGTTAAAAAATAAAGCACATGACTGATGTATCATCTTAAAAAACAAAGTAGAATAACAGGGAACTTGTTTATGCAGTCTGTGTTCTCCTATTGATCATGAACACGGAAACGCCTCCGGGCGGGCTGCCAAGAGATCCATCAGGGACTGCCAGCACTATCCCGGCCCTTGAGGCGGACTCAAATGACATCTGTGTGAAAAAAATGTAGGCCATTCTAAAAATGCGACGAGTAGTTGTGCCATAAGCACGACAAGGCTATCGGTTGCTTGTCAGGCGTTGTTTATACACAATTAACTCGGGCATTTACCCGTTGCCTCCAGGGGTGATTGTCATTAACGCTCGTTGCTCCATGATTAACGGCACTCGGGGTTTGTCTTTAGCTTGTTCCACGTCCAAGTGTACTTATCGCTTACTCGTATTCCCAGTTTGGCTATAAAGAGTCAAGTCAACTTGAAACAAACTTTGGACGCTCTTATGATTTGTTTCTGTTTTCTATGGACTCCTAGTGCATCCATGCCATGTTTTGACGACCATCAACATGTCATGGATGGATGACGCAATCTGACACCAGAAACTCAGTCATAAAGCCCATCACCCAGGCAAAAGAGCTACTTTCTTAGCTCCGCCCTAGGGAGGAAAACTATGTGGCCACTGACCGCCTTTTTTTCGAAACTTGCAGAACCTCTCGGGTTGTTTTTGTTGTCGACTTTGCCTCAGGCACTGCGAGAACGCCAAAGTGACAAAGCACGCCAGTGTTGAGCTGGAGGGGGACGGCCCGGTCCGATTAACCAAAGAGTACACGGATGGGAAAACATGTTTTGGCGAGGTGAAAAGGAAAACCTCCTGCTGTCTGGCCGTTCAAATGTACCTGCCCCATTCGTGGCCGTCTTTGCCGCCGGAACCACGCCGCGATATATCTCGGTCCAAAAGCAGTTGCTACTTAGCTTTCGGCTATTAAATTCTTAATCCTTTTTAGAATCATGAAGCTTCTTTTCCTATCTCTGGTTTTATTTGTTACACTTATTGGACTTGTAAGTGTATCTTCTTGTTTTTCTTTCCGATGCCTAATCCAAATAACACCAATTAATCATTTTCTAGAGCAATAGTGCCTCCATTGGGGACAAAGTTGATAGAACTATTGATAATACGAACGAAGGCGTAAAAAGTGCATCTGATGCTGCCGCAGACGCTGCCAAGAATGCGAGGAGCCGGACCGGTCAAGCCCTAGATAATGCTGGTGAAACCATTGAAAACGCCGCTGGTGCCACTAAAGACGCTGCCGGAAATGTGATCAACAAGGCCGGTGAAACTGCATCTGATGCTAAGGACTGGGCTGGCGATAAGGTTGAAGGTGTTGGAGAAGCTGCTTGTAAGTCTTTATTTTTTATTCTTCGTTAATTTGTTGTTTTTCCTCCGTCACAAAAGCAAAATTAGACGACCCTTCTTGTCGACTATTAAATTACCACCTCATTTCACAACCACAACAGTCCCATTTCCTTACTAGAAAGCATTATAGATTGAGATTTTTGAAATAGAAAAAAAACAATTATTTGTTTACTCGGTGTCTTGCGTCTCAGAGATCACCTTGTTGACCATGACTTTCAGCTGATGCTGCTGCTCGCGCCCGCCAGCGCACTGGTGAAGCACTCGACAACGCCGGCGAAACTGTTAAGGATGCCGCCGGAAATGTCCGTGATGCCGCCGGAAACATCGTTGATAAGGCTCATGAGGAAGCTGCCCGTGCCGGTGATGCTGCTGTTGATGCCGCTTCCGATGCCAAAGACTGGGCTGGTGATAAGGTCAACGCTGCCGGTGAATCCATCAAGGATACTGCCGGAAACGTTCGTGACAGTGCATGTAAGTTTTTACCGATCAATAACCGATCACCTTAGTCATTGTTATTGAGGGTGGTTGTTTTGTTGTTTTGTGGTTTACAAATCGATCAGGGTGCATTCACCTCTGAACGATCATCGAACTCTGTCTTCTGCACCCTAAAGTGACGTGATCATACTGAATCATTTCTATTTTTAGCTGATGCTGCTGCTCGTGCTCGTCAACGTACTGGTGAAGCACTCGATAATGCTGGTGAAGCTATCAGTGATACCGCCGGTGAAGTCCGTGATGCCGCTGGCAATGTTGTCCACAAGGCTGGTGAAGCTGCCGGAGCTGCTGCCGGAACTGTTGCTGGTGCCGCTGGAGCTGCTAAAGATAAGGCCGGAGAGGTCGCCGATGATGCCGTTGAAGGTGCCAAGAACGCTGGAAAGAACGTTGCCGAAGGTGCTGGAGCTGCCGCTGGTGCCGTTGCTGGCGCTGCCGGAGCTGCCAAGGATAAGGCCGGAGAGGTTGCTGGTGATGCCGTTGAAGGTGTTAAGGATGCCGCTGGCAATGTTCGTGATGCTGCCGGTAACCTTGTCAATGCCGCTGGTCAACGTATCAATGAAGCCGGTGAAGTGATCAGTGAAACTGCCGGTGAAGTCCGTGACGCCGCTGGCAATGTCGTCCACAAGGCTGGTGAAGCTGCCGGATCTGCTGCTGGTACCGTCGTTGGCGCTGCTGGTGCCGCTAAGGACAAGGCCGGAGAGCTTGCTGACGATGCCGTCGAAGGCGCTAAGAATGCCGGAAAGAACGTTGCCGAAGGTGCTGGTGCTGCCGCTGGTGCCGTTGCTGGCGCCGCTGGAGCCGCTAAGGATAAGGCCGGTGAAGTCGCTGGTGATGCCGTTGAAGGTGTAAAGGATGCTGCCGGTAACGTCCGTGATGCTGCTGGCAACCTCGTCAATGCCGCTGGTGAACGCATCAACGAAGCCGGTGAAGTGATCAGCGATACCGCTGGTGCTGCCAAAGACAAGGCTGGTGAAGTCGCTGACGACGCCGCCTCTGGAATCAGCAACGCTGCCGGTGCTGTTAAGGATGCTGCTGGTAACGTCGTCAGCGGTGCCGCCCAAGGCCTCAAGAACACCGGTGCCGCTATCGGTGATGCCGCTGTCGCCGCCAAGGATAAGGTTGGAGATCTCGCTCAGGGTGCCGCCCAAGGTGTTGCCAGCGCCGCCGGTGCTGTCGCTGGTGCCGCTGTTGCCGCCAAAGACAAGGTCGTCGAAGTCGCCGGTGATGCCGTTGATGGTGTCAAGAGCGCCGGCAAGGCCGTCGCCGAAGGTGCTAGCAGTGCTGCCGGAACCGTCGTCGGAACCGCTGGAGCTGCCAAGGACAAGGCCGGAGAAGTCGCCAGTGATGCCGCTGAAGGTGTCAAGGATGCTGCTGGCAATGTTCGCGACGCCGCTGGTAACCTTGTCAATGCCGCTGGTCAACGTATCAATGAAGCCGGTGAAGTGATCAGTGATACCGCTGGTGCCGCTAAGGATGCTGCCGGAAACGCCATCAACACTGCCGGTGAAGCCGCTGGTGCTGCTGCCGGAACCGTCGTTGGAGCCGGTCAAGCCGTCGGAGACAAGGCTTCTGAAGTCGCAACCGATGCCAAGGAAGGTCTTGGTAATGCTGCCAAGAGCGCTGGAAAGAAACTCGATGAAGCTGGTGATGCCATCAAGGAATCTCACCCCGTAGATTCCGCTAAGGAAACCGCCAGTGATGCCGCCGATGCCGTGAAGGAAAAGGCTGCCGAAGGTGCTGACAAAGCCAAGGAAACTGCCGATGCTGCTGCCGATAAGACGAAGGATGCTGCTGATGAAGCTGGTGCCGAATCCGATAGCTTCTTCTCCAAGGCTGGCGGTGCTATCAGTAAGTTTATACATTTTCAACTTTTCAGATGTAACTAATCACTGCAACTTCCAGGCGACGCCGCTACCGCAGTCAAAGACACCGTCTCGAACGCCGCCACGGCCGTTAGTAAGTATTTCTTGTGTACGCTTCTTATGCCAATTGTGGCACGCTTTGCCCTATGATACTCTACGTACTATAGACCTCCCCCATTTTCTGCTTATTACTATCAACTTTCCTTCATTTTTCCATTTATAAAAACAGAACACGCTTTCTGTGCTAGGCAAATTACAAAAGACGTTCCGACTAATATGTTCGGATTAAGGACAAAAATTGGAACTGTAAATCAGTATTCCAAAATGTGCCTCGGCAGCTCCTGTTGCTTTTTGTACTTGGTGGCTCCAAAAAACATGATGTTCCTTATCTAAATTTACATATTTGCTAAACGAAAATGGTTGTGCTTGGATTCAGGTGATAAAATCCGTGATTTGGCGAACCGTCGTCGACGCCGTTAGACTGCTTTCCTGTCCCGCTTCGTCCTCCTTCTTTTGCTATCCCCTTCTTCGACAACCAGAGCTGCTTTTTACCCAACGCATTTTTGCTACTTCACCCTACTGTAGAGAAGTAAATCAAGCCCTGCTGCCTTTGCCTAGCTACCCCTTTACGCCTAATAAGTAACAAATGCTCATTGCCGAGACGACGGCTATTGGTAACAGTATACCCCTCAAACTAACAAATGACTTATTTAAATGTACTTTCGCTATTGTAAGTGGATTTGTTGCTGTAAAAAGTATCGTGTCTTCGGTTTTTAACTTTCGAATTTTCAATCTTCTATGTTGAATAAATACTATTGCTTGTACTTACCCCGACGTATTTACTCAATTAAGTTGTTTCATTTTGTATTCTTCTATGCCAAATATAATAGTTTTTTTCTGTTAGTTATTTTAATCGAACTATGTTTGTCAATAAATTTGAATAAAAATACATTTCGGTGACAAGTGAATCATTACACAAATAAAACCACATGAATCCAGAAAGATCAGAGTTGAAAATCAAATGTGGAGGAGAGTGACGATTCTGATTGACTCAGCAAACACGTCGTATTCCACACGCTTCTGGATCAACCTATTGGAAAAACAAGTGACAGGTTTACCTGGGCGACTGTCTATACTGACTGTACGCCGGATGGATTGTCAAGGTGGGCAATGAGGCGAGAAGAACTCTTGCTTGTCGAGCGGAAGGCTTGATTTATAATCAGCCTCTGTTTGTCTTCGGAAAGTCAGATTTGACAGAGTCACTTTCAAGGTCGCAGAACTTTTTGCCTCTGTCGAAGTTACGTAATTCTACACATCACTTTCAAATTTTTGGTCTGTCAAGCTTGTTTTCAAATGCTCGTTCCTCGTTGATTACACGTGTTCAAACTTCAGATATCTAGACTGGTGTGTGGTCGGTTGCTTCTCCGCGCCTAAGGTTCAAAGATGCATACTGAAAGTGCTGTTTTTGTTATTGTTTCGTTACTGTTGGCGGTAGGTCCATGAATGCAAAACAACTTTCGCAACGACGCTCGTTGCTTTGGGGTGTTTACAAAAATTCGGCCATATAAATACGCTCGGTGGCAGTGCCGTAGTTCAGTTTTCTTTGTGCTCTGAATATCAGTTGATACCCTATTGAAACCTAAAAACCTTAACCATGGATATGGAAACTGTTACCGAACGGCCTGATCCTCTCATCAAGGAGTTGACTGTTAGTTTTGCTTGGGGTTTTCAGAATTACTAAAAATCAATCATTTTTTATAAAAATGTTAATAAAATAATTTCAGAACCCCGTAGTCCAGGCCCAAAGCCACGTCGACCCGAATGCCCCCTTTGAACAGCGTGTTGCTGGTCACATTGACAATGGTGTTGACAGTGTCGCAAAGGGAATTACCAACGCACGTAAGACATTGCTCTTTTATTTTAAAAATTCAAAAAATTGTTTGTTTTAGGCCAAGGAGTTGCAAACTTCGGCCAAGCTGCTCAAGAAAAAGCCTATGGTGCTGCTGAATACGTCCGTAAGTGATGAATGTGCAAATTTTTTTCCTCTTTGTGATTGCACCGTGTGATTGTTTCCCTTGAAACAGAATCACACAAGCATTAATGCAAACTACTAAAAACTTGTCCTTTGTGACCGCTTTTTGTATGACCCAAAAAAGTGACGTTTGCTTCTCTTCTTGTCTGTTCTGTCTGTCCATGTGTTTGTCAAATTTTAGACCAAAATTTAGAAAACGTAAAAAACGACGCCGACAATTGGTTTGGTAATGTTGGCGGCGGAATCAGAGATTGGATGTCGAATGCTGGCCACACGCTAGGTATTACCTCTTCTAACTATCGCTTAAATTAGTGTTTTACGTCCTTGTTTTGCTCGTTCTCTGTTTTTTCGTTTATTTTTATCTGTTTTTGTAGTTACAAAAACAAATTTAGAACTTTAGGTTATCTTATGCACTTTTCAGAAAATACGGCTGCCAACGTCAGGGATGGCGTCTACAGTGGTGTAAGCGCTACTGGTGAAGCCATTGGTATGTCGCTAAATAGTACTACAGATTGTAGTTGAATTCTAAATCTATGTTCTAGGCAACACCGCACACAACGTTTACACTGGTGCTGGCAATCTTGTCGGAGCCGCTGAAAATAACGTTGGCCAGAAGCTCGAGAATGCTGGCCAAAGTCTGCAGAGCAACGCCAACGAGTAAGCACGAGATTCGGCAAACTATGATCACCAGTAAATACACACCTCATTGATAGATAATATTATACATAACAATGTAAATAATTATCAATGGCATTTCAGTTTTTCTATTTTATGCACTAATGTCATACTGTATTCTATTTTTGTAACATCTAATTTTATATGACTGTCGTAAATGAAACTGTAAATAAACTTCGCATACTAAACCCATGTTATACTACTGTGATCAATGAGTTGATGTCATTCAACCCTAACGGCCATAAAGAACAACTCCGTGACAGTTGGAATGATTGTTTTCCGACTGTTATCAATCTTCTGACAATCATAAAAGATTCATTGACGTCTGCTGTAAGCCCGCCACCCCCGACCACGTGAACGTTGCCGACCTTGTTCACGTGTCGTAAAATTTCACACTACACTTGTTCTGTTGTTATTTATTGCTTATTAACGGATAAAATTCATAGAACAGCGGGTTAAAATATCCCGGACTCTGACATAATTTGGCAAAAAAAGAATACGCGCATATATTGATAATTGTTATGTGTGTACAAAACCGGTTTTTTAGCAGAGCAAAGACAAAACAACAGTCATAATTGCAGGAACGAGGAAAGAAGGGGCGATAAGGTTGGCAGCATTGGTTGTTGTGGAAATGGAAACTTTCTCCGACCTCGCGGCTTCAAGCACCTCAACAATAAGGTTGTCTGTTTCGGACGGAACGTCGGCAGTGTCTTGAGTTTCAAGGCCGCACGCTACGGGCCAGTTATTGATGGCTTTAGATCTGAGCAGCATGACAAAGTCTTCGACGGGAATCCAATCTCCAGTCGAAGTCAGGTTTCTCAAGTCGTCGGAGTAGGTTGCCTGTAAAAATGTACAAACATGGGTATTCATCACTTTTTTCGACGCCGCTTCGACACGCATGCGCAGCGCAAACATTTTGTTACTGTACTGTACTTACTTTGTGTATTACGTGATCATCGATCTCGATAGGACTATGCATCAGTAGACGGGCTTCCCATTCGGGAGTGTCGCGTACCTCAAGTACAAATCCGGCAGTTGTTTCGAGCCGGTCCGCAACAAGTCCCATGTCGATCATTGCAGAAAGTACAATCTCTGTGTGTGACACAAAACCCACGACTTTGGGACTAGTATCAGTGCCATTAGACACACTGTCTAGAAGGTCTGCAAGTTTGAGAAGCCATACGCCCGCCATAAGACTACGACACGGGGCATAGTTAGCACATTCAATTTGCGGTAGTTCCTCTGGAAGGATTATAGTCTTTGAATTAAGAGAAAAATGGTTAAGCCGTGGAGGACTTACGAAACTGCAGAAACTGCTGAGCCGTAGTCGGTCCGATTGAATCCGTTACGTTTTCCTCGAGTAGCCATGATGGCAGTGACGCATTGTGCAATTTCTGAAACCATGTTTGACTTTACACGTACGGAGGAGGAAATAATCAGGAAACGCACAAACAAATTAATATTATCTGCTAAATCTGCAGCGGAGTGAATCGTTGGCTCCCAGCCAGTGTTTTCGGTCATTAAATCCAGAAGCGCCTGATTTTTCTCCTTGATTTCCTGGATGGATGGAAGGGATTCGTCGTCGATCGGTTTCCAGACTATAAGGGTCACCTTGTTTTAACTGTTTCATGCGTGTGATGACGTTAATTTGATTTGAGGCGCAAAAGATCAAAAGATAAGAAAGGGTAAAGGTATACAACAGGGCTTACCGAGATTACTCGCCGGACAGGTGACGCTATACATCCGAAGCATGGGGTCATCGATGGTATAGGGCACGGGACTCCAATCAAGGGCAAGATTCCACAGGGCAAACGCTCTCGGAGGGTACATACCAGCCAAAGCAAGTTGAAGGGTCATTTGAGTGCGACTCGCGCTGCTTGTATAAAAGACAGCCTCTGCGGGCATATAATTGCTGCTGAGCAAGCCGTGAACAAAGTTACGTATTTGTCGGCCTAGCGCGAAAGCCTGACGTTTACCAAGCTGGAAGAAGCACATTGTTGACACGCTTGTACGACAAATCGAAAGGTTTAAGCAAGCAAAGACTTACAGCAGTTAGCTCGAGGGATCCCTCAAACCCGTAATACGAAGAAGATTCATTCAAAAACTTGGTTGGATTACGGTTACCATGCCGCGCACCGAATATAACAAATTTGGCTTTTCTATCTCGTCTGATTGGGACTAAATCCTCTGTGGAAGATAAAGCAAATGCATCGGGTAGACCGAAGATAATACATATACTGATAAGTATGAGTGAATCGAGCAGATAAGCTCGCCAAGCAAAAGCCATAACTGACTGAGCATGGAAAGAAGTAAGTAAGGTTAAAATTAATACGGGATCATGGACTGTTTTAACTGGCGGCAGGAATCGTAGCGACTTCCTCTTGCATTTCTTGTTCCACGAATTCGATTTTTCGATTTTGGTAGAGACCGCCCGGCAAAGAGGCGTGAAGAGAAAATCGGGCGTGTGTCGCTGCGCCGATCAGTCGAGAGCAACGGCGCTTTGATGGGAGTCACAGTTGAAACAAGTGCGCAACATGTTTTACACGACAGCAAGCAATCAATTTGACAAGACGATAAATTTATATGCAACGACAGGAAACAGAAGTTCCAAAAAGTGATGTGCAAAAATTTTTGGAGCGAAGCCTGTTCCGTCAGCCAACACCGAATCAAAACCAACTGTGCTGTTGTACTCCGCAGGTCGGACTGCACAAGCGGAGCAATGTCGCAGGTCCGCTGAGGATGGATTCTGCGCACCGCAGCACTGTCTCTTTCTCTCCGTTTTGATCAGTCTTTCCGTAGTCCACCCCAAAAGTTCTACCAGCCATCGGCGACCGGCTCTGAGGTGGGAGACGAGCAGTCAGTCGCTTCGCAGCGGCTTTTGTGTTGTTTTTTTTCTTCGACTTCGTCACTGGAGCCGCACGCTGCGATGATTTCGGAACGGAGGTTTTCGTGTCATCATACAAAAACTACACACATTTCCTTCTGACTCCCCCTCTGTGGGATCGTCCATCTATGGGGGTTTAGGTTAATATCGAAGAAGAACTCCGTCTGAATCCGCTCATGATTGACTTTTCTCCTCACTTTGGTTACTCATATTCCGGTTTCGGGGATTGGCTCCGGATCAACGAAAACCCTTTTAACCTTGACTGAGCCCGCGCGCGGGGGATATCGTTTTTGCTTCTGGCTTTTCATCGCGGATTACAAATAAAGGGTGCGCAATGAGGATTGATAGCCCTGACATTATGAATAGCAACCAATGACAAGAGCCTGTAAGTTGGTCAATGGGACCATAAGCTCAATATTCACTTCACGCTGTCCCCTGAAGACTTAGTTTGGACCTTCGATTGAGAGCGCGCACGTAGTCGTGATCGGGATTAACAAGGACCACTTCAATGAATGCATTTTTTGCGTCAAACTTTGCAAGTACAAAAAAACGTTGACACTTGACCAGTTGAATGGTATATCGGGGGTGAAACTGAGCTTACTGGTATAAACATAGGTTTTTATAAGCATCAACCAACAACTTTATCTTGACATTACGACATTTGACACATTTTTGACAGGAAATTTTCTATGAACAGAGGAACCGATTTTCTCATAGGTATAAGCTTGGTAAATTAGTATTAATTATTTGTTAATAATAATAGTTGCTCACTTCTTGGTCGTGGTCATCGTTCCACCACTGCGACATGCCGAGAATAGGTTGCTTCAGCATGTGGCTAATCCCACTCCGTCGCAGACGTTCTTCCGTAATTACCTGGCTTCTTCTTCCTCGGGCAAAACCCGTGGGAGACGGGGCAGGATAGAGTCTCTGGACATTGACATTGGATTGTGCAGGAATGTTGAAATGAGTGACTTCAGGACCAGCCTTAAGTCGTAGCAGAATATAGGAATGGCACTGTAGTACATTTGACGCAGTCATTAATGCCGCAAACAGAACCGCGAAAATTCTTGAGCTGAGCGGTGCTACACGCATCGTTCTTTACAATTACCCTAAAAGATTGCGAAAGTTTAGTAACAGCTTGGTCATACATTACTCAATCCGTGCCACGTTGAAACAGCATCGTAAAAAAGGACATGCGTGACGCGTAACCCCGAAAAACACGGCACTGCCACCACCGGGGTGACTTACTTACTCGCAATAATGGTAGCTAACTGATTAAACCGGGGAAGACGGGCTAATTTATATACTTTTATCCGGCACGATCATCAATCCGCATTTATACGTAAAAGCGGCTTTATCAAACAGATCTACTTTTTTTACCACATATTGTTGCAGGAGGTAAGGTAAGTATGTAAGCGTCTCGGGTCCAGTGGATTTGAGGCGGGTCTATTCACTCGGCATAAATTTGTCGTTATGATATAGGCCTCAGAAGCGCTACTTATACAACCCGCCGCTCAAACTCAGGGTCTTCGAAGGCCGGAAGCCCGCCTTTTTCTGAGATTAAGCCGTCGGCTGCGCGCTCTCGACATCCATGATTGTTGGTGTATTGAAGTTACATTTAGCCGTGCATGCTTGTTCCGTGTAGTATTTGCTCGCCTATGTAAAACAACAAAATACACCGTAATACATATGCGGGTGGGAGCGAATGTACGTAAGCAAATCGCTTAATAATTTGCTAAATCCCTTTCTTTAAAGAATTGAAGGAGGCAAGTGGTTTCTTCCTCGTTTGTATGCAAGAGATAAACATGTTAAACGTTATTTTTGGCACGTCGTTGATAAAAACTTTTTTCAAAGAAACAGTGTTACGTACGGATATGAAAAAATCAAAAGGACACAAAGCATGACTTCATCTATGGTACTTGGATAATGATAAAGTAATGCTTTCATAATAAATTACAGCGAAATTTAAGTTTTCCCGGATTTAGATTGGCATGAGAAAATTGTTCTATGAAAATAAGTCTTGTTTTGTCTAATGGCAGAGATGTGCTTCTTGGAGCTTCATCTTATCCTGGTCTATTGCATAAATCTTCCTTTTTCAAAGAAGATTCAACTGGGTTATCTATCTTTATTTGGGTTAAAAAGGCCCAATTGGGATTTATCGAAAGTACTGGAAGATCAAAAAATATCTGTATGATGGATAATAGAGACTCATCCCCAATTAGAAAAATCACGGCTGATAATTGTAATCTACTTATGAAGTATATAAAAATACAATCCAACTGTTCATCGCAATGTCATGAGCTAAAATAGGATATAGGATATTTTAACATAATTAACTTCCGTGCGTGTTACCCCTGTTTTGACTTAGTTGTCATGTTTCTTTGTAGGAATACAATACGTAAGATAATGGAATGGGTTCAACTTGTACTTTTAAGACGCTTACGACAAAATATTTTATTAAGTATGATAAAGTGATGTGTCACATACTATTAAGTAATGAGTGGTATAACGTGTCTGACACTGATGATACAAATCAAACTTTAATCAGATTTACTTGTGTCTGGGGAATTTCTGAGATTAGAGATACTATTATACAAACAATGTCAATGGTAGTTGTAATTTTGACATGGCATTACATCAATACATTACGTAAAGCAGTATACAAGGCAAGAAACAAGAGAAGGCTGCGCTTTGGTTTAGCATGACTATCAAATGGAAAGTTAAAAACAAGGAAATAACTTTCAGACAGAGTCAGTTAATAGATGCGAGCCACCGGTCTTTTTGAAATAGCCGTGGAAGAAGCGTTGGTACAAAGGCATTAGGGAATCGCGAAAACTGGTTGATGCCACCACGTAGATGAAGAAGTTGGCAGTGGCATTGAACACAACCAAGAAGTTCCCCACATCGATTGTGGCCATGTGGACTTCACGCGGGACCAAACTAAATTCATTGACATTACTTAATTACGAGTTGAACTTCATTATGAAACTTACTCGCCAAGGATCTCGGTGACATTCGACATGAGCGAAACGGCATTGCAAAAAAGGAAGAGAAACACGACGCTGACTAATACCGCTGTTGAACTTGATTCCTCGTCTTCGATCCCTGCGACGTCCAAGTTTCTGGTGCTGTGGCTATTGTTATTTCCGTCATCATTGTTGTTGGTTGTAAACGGGAAGTCATCAGCTAAAATGTTCAACAATCATATTACACAAAAGTACGCTTATGCTGTGCCGAGTCACCTTGAGCTGTCGTATTGCTACTGTCAGTACTTTCCTGACTCTGAGTCACTTTAAGTCCCACAAGAGGGATCGCCGTCGTTTCAATTCCCTGATTACTGTCGGTATTTGACTCAGAAAAGGACTGGATGCGATTATTGACCCTCCGGGAATCGGAATAAAGCCGTTCATGATTACGGTTTTGCTTCTTAACGGTCATAACGATAGCCGTAGTCAGGATAAGTAGAAAAATAAAGGGTGTTGCTACCATAACGCCAGTGTACATGTAGCCCCTTCAAAGTAAAACCGTTTAAAATATTGTTTAAAAGTTACTTTAATTTACTTGTAAATCTCCTTGTAGGTGGCATCCATCCGTAATTCCGTGGGGCAGAGTTCATAGACCTCCATCCCACGGGTTTCATCAAAGCAACGGCTGGACCGAAGCTCTGCAAATTGGACAACATTGTATAACGCGACAAACACAATGAGCCATCGCAGACAGCGGTTGGCGTTCTTCACGGTGCAATATCGAGGTTTAAGGGATGAAAAACAGCGAAACCTAAAATTAAATGATGTTACTTCCGATGTTAAATTTAGAATGTTATTCAAAATGGAAACAAAAAACTTACGTACTAACTCCAATGTAGCAGTCAATTGAAGCAAATACGGTGATGTAAACGCTGAACATTTGAAAAAATAGCCCGAAGGGGATTAAATAGGGTAGGAGCAGGACAAAGAGTTGGTCCAACAGAAAATTTTGTGCGCGCATTGAGTCGGCACAAATCATAAAGACACCGCTCAGACATACACCTTAAATGGACTTTTTTATTCATAATACCGCGATTATAAACAATTAAAACATTACCAAAGTCTGAAATAGATAAGAAGGCGAGGTACCGATTCGCCGAAGTTCTTTTTGAATGCAGATAAATGTATATATTAAGGACATTGCAAAAGATGCCAAGAACACTCATCACGGGTAATATACAGATGATTAAAATTGTATTGAATAAATTCGCGTCATCGTGTTCATTCGAACATGTGCAAATAGGTAGGCGCGATGAATTCGTCATAACGAAGACCCCTTGTTATTTACTTACGGGGGGTTCCGCTATTTGGCACGCATCTAAGACAGTGATGCCCTTACCAAAGGTTTTGGAGGTACAATTCCCTCTGCAAAAATGACATAAAACACAGATCTTAAAATTGTCGGAAAACGGCACGTTGGAACACAGCAAGACATTTTGGTGTATGGCAAAAGAAAAAACCGCGACGTGGTTAGTTTAATTGCATTAAACGATGACAAGTTGGAATAACAATGGCGACCTGATGGTACTGCTTACTCCCTCAGACAAACAGTGTGAAGTGTTTTATAAAAAACTATGAAAAAAACAGACTTCCAGGGTTTAAACCAAAAATTGTTGAATGAAAACATTCGACTTTAGAAAATAGGTCTGTTTTCCGGGAAGAAAATTTTGTCAACATCAACTAAGAACCATAAATTTAGCCGGTTATTGTGTTATTGACCCATTGCCAAGGACAATTTTAAAGGCTAAATGCATTCGACATCAAAAACAAGCATAAATGTACAAAAAGGACGGTTATGTGAAGGGCTCAAGATGGCAGCAACCTACAGAAGCTGATTGCAATTTGAAGTTGTCCGGAGTGACACTTATGAAAATCAAGTACCCGAGACCTTGCTTCGTTACTGATAGCGAAGAAACATATGTCTGAACTCGTTTGCACCCAAAAAAAGGCTTTTAAAAGTCAGTTCTACGAACGCGGTCATGAATTGATCAGTCAAGGCCAAATGTTGAGCCGTGTTGAGGGGTTTGTTGTCGGCCATAGTAAGAACATAGCACATAAATTTTAAGCATGATTTGTTAGCACCTTTTAAATTGAAACCACATGAAACCATGCTGGTTTTATCAATGGTCGAATGAATAAAAACGTAAGAACTTCGCAGACTATTTTATCCGACATATTTGAAGTCTTCACATTCGCCAACAAAATCCAAAACATACATTTTAATAACGGGTTAAATGTTTATTCAAGTGTAATTAAGGGTTAGCAGTTTTTGGAAGCATCCTACTCCAATTTTTACAGAAAACTATCCACTTCCCTAACCCCGCAAGCATCATAAGAAGCATCTCCAAAATAAAACCAATCTGAATCTCTGTAATGCACTCTAAAAGATGTTTTAAAGATGACCTAGGGGGTGTGAGAAATCATTGCAGCCTATTACGATACCCCTCCATTAAGCTTGGGATGTCTGCCGTCCCGGACTCATGTAACTTTATGAGTCCCAAGGTCTGTTGAATAGCCTTAATGGATCAAAAACAATGAAGCGTGGGGGGTGTTTTGGGAGCGACGAGTTAAATGAGCAGCTTGAGCTGACCATTAAGCTTTCCATATGCTGTGAGCTGCCGGATCAAAAGCGTGGTTTATGGGGGGTCTCGTGAAATTAACAATGAAACTAGCCATCTGCTTTGTGAAAAAGGATTGTTATAGTTATTTCCGCACAAAGTTTGCATTATGGCATATTTATTTCCTCGGAAACTTGAGGGATACTTAAGCAGTACTTGGACACCTTTGTGACGAAGGCACTTTTCTGCAAGATCTTCCGGTTTCGCTTATTATTGAATGAATGTATGCACGAGAGTGATTTAAACAATGCGACTTGAAACAACTATGTAAATTTTTAATTATCGCATGATAAGGGTGGCGGGAGGACACGATGGCATAACAATGGTTTGTGTTTTGATAGATTAAAATTAAAAACGTGTTGAGACGAACATGCGACAAGCAGGGGGTCACCCGAAGTAAAAAAACAGAAGGAAGACATTCATTTAACCATGTACTCTTCAACTGGTAGGTACAGGCATGTTGGCTAACAAGATTATACTTAAATGCAAGTCAAGTCAGAGAGGCTGTCGGGAGATGAACATCCATCAGAAGAACTGGACACTTTTCCATGAAGATGGCATTTCACTTACCCCTGTCGCAAATCCGTCATATGTGCGGATCAAAATATTGCTCAAACAACGTGCAACAAATCTTTTATGGCCATGCTGGGAACCATCAGCTCGTGTTTCCTTCGTTAACCGGCGTATTGCAATTGCAAAATCCAGACATTCACACTGGTGCCTGCCCTTTTCATTTTGAATCAAGTAAACAAAGTGGTAGTTTATTATTTATTTTTTACATATTAAAGTATTCAAAGTTTAGAAAGTACACATTTTGATAATCTCGGGTTGTAATTAGCCGTAGGGCAAAGGTTGGGACATGGTTTCTCATTGCTAACATAACATAACATTAAGTAAGGCTATAAATGGCTAATTGTAGAAGAATTTGACTTTGGAAGTGTGAAATAACTAGCAATTTCGCTCAAATCTCGACGATAGGCAGCTGACAAGGCGACGTAAATGAAGAAATTGGCAAATGCATTGAAAACCACCAATACGTTTCCAATGTCAATGAGAATGTGCTGAAAACGAACCGTTTGTTTGCCATTTTGCAAAGTTAGTTCAAAGATTCGTCAAACTTACGTGAAATGTAGCTATAGACTGTCCTGCACATATTTCCAGTATGTTCACGACAAGTGAAACAGAATTGCAAACCAAAAATAGAGCTATTACGAGACCTAGCATCATAACTGGAGATCCATCTTCAGTTCCTCGGTTTATTTCAAACCGAGGTGGTTCGTCATAACCTGGTAGACAGACAAGCCTGTTGAAAAACCTATTATTGTTGTCGGCATTGGCTTCAATGGCATCTGTCCATCTCGGTCGGTTCGTGTAATAGATGATCCCCGCAGACAGACTTATTAGTAGCAAACATGGGATAACAGCCATTGTCGCTGTGTACATGTAACCCCTAAAAAATTCATTGGTCCCCACGCACTTCATTTGCATAAGGAATTTCAATTGTGCTTACTTATAATAGGTTACATAGAGCTCACTGCGAAAGGTCGATGGACAAATTTCGTATTTAGGAGCTTTCAACGCAGCATCATAACAACGGGAATGGCGAAGTTCAAAAAACGTGACAAAGTTGTACGCAAAAACGGCGCATGCGATGCCAAGTAAGAGTCGACGAGCAAAACGAGGACTAAAAGTTCGTTTAACCATTAACAAAGTGTTTATTACGGTAGTTTTTAAGAGCGAATTAAAAACAAACCTGCACCATTGGTGGCAAAAGCTGACCCGAGCCACATAAAAGAAGCAATCAAAGGCGGCGAAAACGGTGATATAAACGCTCAACATCTGGAAATTCACAGCAACTGGCGCAAGATATGGAATCATTGGGACCCAAACTTGGTTCAAGCCGGGAACATATGCTCGTGCTGAGTCGGCAGCAATTACAAAGATACCGCAAAGACAGACGCCGCAATCCGAAAGGGCTAACACCGCCAGATAAACACATGGCGTGTGCGTCATTATGCGGCATTGTCGAAGAAATACAATAAAACTGATCACATTTAACACGAATCCACAGCTGGCCATGAAGGGTAATACCGTGATTATCATTATTAAGTTGGGCAATCGCACCCCGTCAGGAGTGCCATCACACGTACATGGCGGAATATCGTCAATATTGGTAAAATTCATAGCTTGTCTGGTCTAAAAAAATGCCAACAACGTCAACCTTATCATTGATGAGACGCGCGAATGGGGCTAACACTAAAAAAGCACAGCAGACCTGAGAGGGCAATAGAATGCGTAATGGAATAACTTATGACAAACTAAATAATTATGGACATAGGATGGTCTCAAAATATACGTGTTAGCATGTTTTCATGGAACTGGTGTCGTCGTTGAATGATGGTTTGTATCCTAAGCCAGTTTTCATCAAGAGAAACCGTTAAAAGTGATAGGGATTGTCTTGTCAGAGCCTAGGCTCCTGTTGCATGATTTATTGATGGTCGGACACAACAAAGGCGACTGCTACCATCCCTAATTCTACGGCAAAATACCATCTGGGAGAAATTTATCGTATGTATAATTGGTTTCTCCTGGCCACCGCGGATTTTTGAGAGGACCCACAGAGAAACAATACTGCAAAAAGCAAAATCCCGGAAGCGTTCGAGATTTAAGGGAATGGCAGACTGACAAAAGTAGTAAATATTGACTTTTTGATTTAAAGAAACCCTCAAACATCAACGAAAATTTATTAAACGTACTACGTCTGACGGAGAACGTATCCAAAGAAAGTTCATATATATTACAACTTTGATGAAACCAGAAATATACATCAAAAGAAAGCGAAAGTACCAGCCTCAAAAAACGACTAAATAGACCTTTGATAAATTGCAACGGCACAACGTAAACAGCTAAGGTAATGACGCCTCCAGGCTGGATATTAAGCCGCACACATCGCCTTTTCCATTTCGGCATTCCAGACTAGAATCAAAAAACAAAACAAAAAGAATTTTCTAAATTCTGCCTAGAGTCTATTACGTGTGTGTCTGGATAGGTTGACAAGGGCCATAAACACTAAATCTTGACAAAGCACCTATCGCGAGCAGTCAAATTGAGAACGCGTGTTTCTCAAAACTTGAGCTGGACAAAAAAGAACTGCTCCTGTAACTTGACCCATCAGAAGGTGGTTTTACTTGTAAAATAATAAATTCAAACAAATTTTGGCTTCAATTCGGTGTTAAGTATTTATGCTTTTGTTCTTTTTTACTTTCAAAACTTGGAAAAACCAAATCGAAAAGAGCAATCTTGTTCTTTATTTATCTGCGTGGTATCAAAGTGATGCAAGTTTGTTGACGGCGAAGAATTCTTGTCTTATAGAAATCAAAATAAGACAAACAAAGGGTAGATGAAACTGATCAGCAGACCATTTAGGGGGTCCCCTATCAGTTTGATAAGGAAGCACATCACTCCCGCCCAGTTGCGGCAAGACTAGGAACTCATATGACTTACTTACTTCACCGCGAATTTAGACGTGGAGGATGGACTCTATTAGTCTAAAACCTGCCCAACCCGCCTCTATTGGCTATTCCCGACCGGCAATTCAACTTCAACGCCAATTGGATTCAGATGTTGCCGCCACAAAAGTTCATAGACCTGCTCCTGAAAAGCCTTACGCCGCTTCACAAAAAGCCTTAGAGTCAAACGTATACTATTATGATAATGCGGAAGTATGTCGTTAAAGTGCTACAAAAGCGTTTTGATTTTTGAAGTCTTACTTGTGCTTTCTTCAGGTGAAGCGATATGAGCGTATAGTATGGGTACCTCACATGTGTGCCCATCCTTATGCGCTTTTAAGATGGTTCGAACTCGTGAGTCTCACGTTTACCTGGGAAAGACATGAATTTCTAATCACAAATATGCTCTATTTTTAGTTCCTGCTAATAGTGATCCACTGGCTGGTTGAAATCAGCTGCGTCGGTATTAGCTGCACCATGATCATGCACGAATTCAATTACAAAGCCCATGGTCAAGCTTTTGTACTTTTCGCTGATGCACTCCTAGCCGTCTGCTGTATGCTTATTCTAACCGCCTACGCTACAAATATGCACAAAGCGCAGCCGCTTCTCATTCTCGGTTTTGTAAGTGCTTTTTTGACCACGTCAAGACGGAAACATAAACGTTTTAGGAACGCCTTTATTGCATGGGTGGAATCTTTCTGATGGTCATTTGTGGGATCGTTGGAACCTTCCACGCTATTGAAACTACAGATCCTGATATTAACAAAATGGGTCGTGGTAGCGCTGGTATTAGGCCACAATGGATAGCTGCCGCCATTCTCGAGTTCCTCATGGCAATCTTGTTTGGTGGCGATTATTTTGGTCAGACCAAAAAAGGCTTTCCATTTGTGTTCAACCTTCGCCACACATCATCAAATGAAGCTGACAATGAAGCGCAGCCCAGGACCGAAAAGTAGTTACAAGAATCGTTAACAGTCCTCTAAGGTGTCTGCTATTGATCTTCACATTTTCGTGTTCCATTCTAAACTGTCTAGCAGTGTTGCCCGTGACGCTTTCTTGATAGACTTTTTTAAAACCACTCCCCAATTATGTACAGTTAAAACGACGTATTTAGTTAACTAAAGCTATCGCTATTAATGCTGGTCCCCCCGCGTAATGCGCGTTGCACTAGCCTTGGGGTATCATTAACTTCCTAAGCTTCGTTGCGCATGTGTTTCGGCGGTTTTGCATGTCTTAAAAGGTAAAATTCGTCTCGACGAAAGTTGCGTTTAATTTCTATTTTACGAGTTTCACTTTTTAATTTTTATTTTACTATTGCCATATTTACAATGACCTACTAGAATTGTATATATTGTTTTAACTCCCTTTTTAATACCGTTTCATAAACTTAAAATGAAAAATGCTATTCCATTATGTTAGACATTGCAAATGCCAGAAATAGAAATGTTTCATTTAGAAGAAAGTCTCAGGTGTGTGAAAAGCATATGTTCCATGCGGGATTTTTGCGTTAATTTCATCAATAACAACAAAATAATTGTTTTTTTGCTGATGTTGTGAATGTTTTGGCCTTTTCCCTTTAATTTTTGTACGACTGAAGGTCGCTTAAGCGTCCTTTAAATGCGTGCAGTGTCAATGCTAAATAGTCGGCTACATTGCCATAACAACCTTTGCATTGTTGCACGTTGGTAATGTGCGGTCAACTATAAAAATAAATACAATTACAGGGTATTTGTTACTTATGGGGTTTCGACCATGTCTGGCCCAGTATCTGTTGTAAATAAGCGATTTGTTTCGACGCTTCAAATAGTTGTAAGTAACTTTTTTTAACCAATAGGCAGTTCCCTAAACTAATAATTTTAAGACCACAGTACTCGGTTTTGAAGTTACTGTCAAAATTGACGATGAAAAAGAATTCCCTATAGAAGAATTTAAACACGATGACTACATTGTCGTAACTCAGCTTGCTTTTTATTTTGTGAAACGATGCGAAATTGTGAACTACTATATCGACAAGATCCAAGTTTTGCCTCGGTGTGAAGTTTTGGTACAAATCGCACATTATCCTTACGACTGGAGAAGCATAATCGCAAACCCTAGAATAGACGCAGTAATAATGAACAAAGTTCGGATTCAGGAAAAGATTAACTTCAGGAACTTTCTTGAAAAGTTTTCTAATTTTACGGCAATATCGTAAGTTTTAAAAACTATTTTAAAAAATTACAGATAGATTTTCTAGAATTAACTTGGCTACAGCCGAATGCGTTGTATCCTCTTCGGTCAGCGACTGGCTTTTAAGTTGGCCACGAACCAAAAAGATTAAGTATTTTAAGCTTCACAATGTGCCTCTAGAAACAAGCTTCTATGGGCTTCACAAGTTTTGTGTGGTTAGTGATTTCACAGACTAGTGTTAAAACAAGAAAGGAAATACTCATGTTATTTTAGGAAAAATGTGAAGAAAACGCGGAAGTATACATCTGCATTTCGACAACAAAAGGACGCGTCAGAACTACACGCGACAGTGTCTGCAAAAAATACGACGTATTTCTAAAGATGCGAAAACTAACTCCCGAAACTGCCCGATTTCGCGTCTTTTTTGACCACGAATTTGTTCTTAATGATGTTCGTCATTATGACAAAATGATCCGCTATGTTGCGTATCGTGAGAACAAAAACTACCTCATACCAAAGATTGCATACTACCTGGATCACATTTTACTTAACGATGAGAGAATTCAGAAAGCCGAGCATGCAAACGAGCTGCCCGACCAATTGGATGTGAAATAAGGAAACGAAAACTTGTTGTTTGGTGTTTTCATTTTCAAACTGCTACGGTACTATCTAGACAATAAATAAGCAATAAGAAGAGAAAAATTAATAGAAACTTTATGAATCATGTCACGACAGGTGTTAATTAAGAAGAACAGACAAGGAAATTGGCTTTTGTGTGGTATACCGTAACCGATATTGGGTTTCATAGATAATGGAAAGCAGAAAGTTAAATAACAAAACATTTTTTGCATACTTTAAAAAATTGAAAACACGATGAGTAGTTTTAAAGCATCATAATCGTTATTACAATGTAGTCAAATTATTTTGACATGTAAGTGTGACTAAGTACATGTGACGTACATATATTATGTGACAGTTAAAAAAAGAAGTAAAAATGTTCACTGATACAACTTTAGAGCACTGAACAGTTTGAAAAAAGAACGCATAAACTGGGTTAGAAGGTCAAAAACTATTTGAAGTGTAATGACTACGAGGACACTGAGATTAGGGAAACCACACAAGGGATTATAACACAACAAAACGGCAGTTTTCAATTGTGCCAAATAATAAGAAAACTCAAAAGAAGCAGTTCAACATTAAACATTAGAAAAAATGTAGACATGTGTATTATTTATTTCCTTGTGCTGTTCCACTTCGTTGTTCATTTCCATTTTATGCATGCACGTCACATACAGGATAGTTATTACTACTTTTATTAAGCTGCACGGCTACCAATTTTAATTGACAAAGATATAATATTCTAATAATAGCGCAGGGGTTACGTTAAGATGACACTAAGTTATGATCATCGCTAAGGTTAAGCACTTTATTTGCGTGCTGGAAACAATACCCTGATTTTGGATAATCAAAAACAAACATACTTTGGCAAAAGGTAGAAAACTTTTGAAGTGAAACAAAATTTTCAAAAAGAATTAACTGAATGGAGTTGCAATGAAACTTAGATACGATAGAAGAACCAGGTAAGGAAGAGCATCATGGTGATTGATGGAATATTGCACGTTGAGAGAGCAGTGAGTTCTTCGTGGTGTTCGGAATGGGTTCGGGCAGTGATTTCGATGGAATCGCCAGAGCCGGCTTCGTTTTGGGCAGAAAATCGGAAGACGTATTCGGCGTTTTGGACGAGACCAGTGATTTCGTAGAGGTTTTCGGGGTTTTTGGTGCGGACGACGTGGCTGCCGTGCGATTTCCAGACGCTTTCCTCGGCGCGGTGGAGTTTTTCGTTGTTTAGGGCCTGGAGGGATCATTAACATTAGATTTATTGCCTTAAAGTTGGAATGACTTACCGGTTCCTCCTCAGATGAGTCAACATCATCAAGCAATTGCGAACGGACATACTCAATAGTATAGCTAATGACAGGCAGGTCCTCATCCTCTGCGCTTCCATCTTCGACGAGTCGCCATGTGATCGAGTGTTTCCGGGCACGCTCGAGACTCACGCGAACTTGATTCGGGGGGTTAGCCGTGTGCAGATGGATTTGTTGATGACTTTTCGCCTTTCCGTTGTTGACCTCGCAACGGTACGTGCCGAGATCTTCCTCGTCGACGGATAAAATCTAAAACAGAAAGCAAAACTGTTTAGAAAATGCTTCAAAATAACCCCCAGCACGCCCTGTTTGACAGCATTCGTGAGAATCGCCATGCAAAGTGCAGAACACAAAAAAAACGAACCTTAAGAACAGCGGTCTGGCTTTCGAAATCTTCGATGATCTCATATGTCTCGTCATCACGATCAATTTCATCGGTGCCTTTGAAAAAGTGGAAGTGGCTCACAGGCGGGTTGGAACTGCTCACATTGCAATAGATGTTAGCCGATCGGCCCATGATAGCATGGCGGTTGACTTCCTTGGTTTCAAACTCTGGTTCATACCAAACATCAATCGTGATTTCGTGTTTTTCGACGCTAGTTGTCGCGTATTCCGCGATGTGTTGCAACGCGAGGCATCGAACTTTGTTATTTTGATATTCTTTCGACAAATGATCAATCGTAACCTCATTATCAACGACCACATACGTATCAGCCAAATCTGTAAGACCCCCTTATTGTCTAATTTCAAACTTGCAACTGCAAAGACCCTCACCATTAAGCAGCTCGCCCTCTTCATTGGTCATTTCGATTTCCGGTGAGGGATTTCCTTTCGCGCCACAGTCAATCGTCAAGGGTTCGCCAACCATGGCACCGACAACATCTCGGGGTTCATTCCATTCAATGTTTCCTAAAATGCCGGAAATTTTGAGGCGTCATGAAATGCAATAGCGCGTTCTTTTGGGAAAATCAGGCATTTGATACGTCTGTTTGCCGGCTTTTATAGAGAAAAGCTAAAAATAAACTTACCGACAATGTGGACATGGATGCTGCGGCGTGTGACTTCTCCATTAACGTTGGCAACGCACGTGTAAGTGCCGGAATCTCGGGAATTGATTTTGGAAAAAACGAGGGAACGCTTTTTATGATGGGTGCCGCGTTCATGCAGGGCAATAGTGAATAAGCTGTAAAGTTTAGCTTGCAATTTGTTCATCGATATAAAGGGTCAAACATACTTCGGCGATGACGCACTGTCAATCTCTTTCCCGTCTTCATTGACCCATTGCAACTGATGCACATTTTCCATGTCTTCATCATTGTATACACATGCGATTCTGAAGGCCTTATTCGCTTTCACGACGTACTTGTCGCCCTCGAGCCCGGCCGGGTGTATCTGTAGCTTCTGTTCCACCAATTCTCCGCTAACTTCATCGTTGGCTGAAAAGTTTGAGTTCAAAACTTTCTTTCTCCAAAAGGCTTTTCACTTTGCTTGCTATCGCTAGAGTCAAGTATCGCTTTTCTGCTAAACCCTTCACACCCTCTTCTAGTGACCATCACTGCGTCCAAACGTTCCGTTGTCGCCCCCCAGCGTGTCTCCTTAACTCTCGAAAAGTTCGAGTACCTGTCTTGAAACCCTCTCTCGACCCCCGTATGTTGTGTATCGGTCGCGGATGCTGCTGTTTAGCCTCTGCGCAAAGTTCACACGTACTTCCTTGCAAGCGTTTCGGGGTGAAAAACTCAAAGATTCTAAGCTTTCCTCAAACAAGTCAAAAAATAAATTCAAATCGCTAAAGTCGACAATTGCTGAAAAAATGGCAACAAGCACTACTGGGAAATCGTGGTACGATGGATGGAGCCCCACCGGGTGGTAGTCTATTCAGCTTTTCTTGGTTGCTTTCAACTGTGCCAGATCGGGTTTCTGTATTATTCGGTAGTAGGGCCTTCGCTCTCGACTCTTCCGGTCGCGAACGGACGTTGACCTCGGCGAGAAAACAAGCGCTTAATCGACTGCCATGAAGACAAAATCCGGTGCGTGCAAGCCTAATGGAGTGACCAGATTGTGGGGATTAGGTGACTTACTCTTTTGACCGACTTATTACCGCATTGACTCTCCGTGCAACTCTACTCTTAACGAGTCAATTTACTCGAGAAACAGCAAGACGCCCACTCGGAAGTCGAACCCCCGCACGCATGTTTTCCTTTGCAAGAAAGGTTTCAGCTACACAACAGCGATTATTAGCGATTTGATGCCGTTTTGAGGCGGTTTTGCAGGTTGTCTCAGCGGTAAAAAGCGGCTTTTGTAATATCGTCGTGGTCGAAACCTTACCTTAACGATGGCGCTTGTATCGCGCAAGCTGTGTTGAAAGCAGAAGCGTTATTTGTTTAAGCACGCGGCCCCGGGTGACCGAACAAAAAGATCATTGTCTTTGTGTACAGATGAGACGAGCGCAAAACCCAAGACAGCCATCTACCTGGCCGTCACTGAAACTTCTGCTTGTCTTCGACACGCATGCCGAGTGTTACGGCGTCGTCTCAGGTGCCAAGTTCAAGTGGGGGCTAGGCACGTGCCATCTATACTAAGCTAACCTCACACAGTAATCGATGATTGACACAAACTAGAGGAGCTAAACGGATGTAAACATGTATACATGTAATAATTGATGAACATTTACAATGGAATTTGGTGTCCCTGACACTAACAGTGCCTTTCGTAATGTATATCCGTCAAAACGGGGATCCATGTTTGGGCAGCTTTAACCGCATCCATCATCCACGGTTGCAAACTGCGCAAAGACTGCCGACTTGTTGTATCCCGCAGCTGCGAACGTAGAATTGGCGGCAGATAAGAATCGAAATGGCTCGAGACAAGCCGCAAAGCTGCTGTAAAACCGTGTACAGCAACATAACCATTCGATTTTCCTTTTCCCGCAGTTTAAACAATACCCTAGGCTGTTTCGCGCTTCAGAATAGGGTTAATCAGCGATTGCATGCAACATATTTGTCGCTCTGGACGGCGGCGGCCCTCGAAACGAATAAGAACATTCGCCCGTAATTGGTCAATCGTTTCAACTAAATTGGCACGTTTGTCTCTTGATGCAAATTAACACCAGATGGTTGCCGGATCAAGTCGCTCCGCGCAGAACTGCATCCTTCTTTGTTTCGTCCGCTTTGAGTTGGCTCACCGATTCGGCTCGCCTGACTTAAATGTAGAAGACACTGAAGCTGCTTGCGCAAGACATCGATGAATGGGAAATACTACGACACGAGCGTGTTCCAAGAATCAACTATTTCAAAGGATGACAACACGGCTTTTCTTTGCCCGAAATCTCCAATTGAAATCGGTGAATCCGCTACCTGTGCGCGAGTGGCGGCTTATTCTCGCATGAGAGCCACCAAATAGCAAAAAACTTCAGAATTTTGAAAAAGCAAGAGTTTATGTTTGTAAAACTTTGTTGTAGCGGTAAGTCGTGACGCAACCATTTGTCAATAGATTTACCCTGGATGCAAGATGAGTTATAGTTATACAAAAGGTCACGGCTTTCGGTTATCAAAGGAAGATCAATGCACTCGTGCGTGGCCATCTATCACTTTTCTGTCATCGCGCAGGTGCCATCCATCGCAAATCGACAAAACATCAACGAAAGTGCAAACACGAGATTGCAGGTTGTCGGGCAAAATATGCCAGCTTTCGAAGACCCTATTTACTGTGAGACGTTTTGCATATCGTATCCGTGTCGAGGCGCCAAAACGAGATGACCGCACCAATTAAACACCCTTCTTGGGTCGTGCCAGTTGAAAAGCAAAATGTATAATTAACTTATGGAATGACCTCTCCTACTTGCTGACCCCATGCCGGGTCCAACGTTCCGACGCTTTCAGTTATGCCGCCAAATGCGATTTTGGAAAGACAGAACGGATGGCATCGCGTGTCCAGGCAATTTGCGGTAAACTGTGGAAACAAAAAACAAAGTGAAAAGAGCTGCCGCTCCTGCCCTTGGTAGTGGACTCTGCACGGCAGTTCAATTTGCACAACGGACCAATGAGTCGGAATCGCCTATACAAAGTGAGCGTCCAGCCCGGTACTTTTCTCGAGAAGGGCATTCCAGCGGTTGAAGTGGCTTAATGGAAAAGAAATTGAAAACCTAACTCGGCTTCAGGATAAGCTAACCTTATGTTGGGATTGTTGCGGACCTATTTTCGCGGAAGAGTTGCCACTTACTAATGTACGATGGTTGGAACCCTTGAAAGCGAATGCGAAAGCGAACAAAACCGAAGTCCCACTCTCACTTTTTTGAAAGGCAGGTCACGGTTCAGTTCATGTTTTTTAGATATCCCTAATGTAGTGCCTCAGGCTGAACCCCGAAATACGACTATGTGAACGGAGTGCAGTGGCGGGAGTAAATTTAGCGAAAAAAAACACTGCTTGCATGCAGTTTCGTATGCTTAGCAGATAAAGTTGAAAAAACAAAACGTACCGCTTACAACGGCTACAATAACAAAGGCCAGGAGCGCCACGAGTCTGGTACACAAGAGACTCATGACTGCGGATCCCAGTTAAACCTTGCAATTAGCGATTTCGGTGCAAGGTTGAAAGCACTGCAGAGCAGTGAAAAGCCGCTACACGTCGCGATACCAGTGACAATTGGGGGGACGACAAGATGGCCGCTAGGCTTGTCTTTCTTAGATGCCGTTTGCCCTCACAAAATGACTTTGTTGGGCGACACTTGGTGCTGAAAAAAATACGAAAACATGGGAGATTTATTCACGGAGCTAATGCTGGGAACTCGCTATGGGTCTATAAGTGACCCTTTAAAGCGCAACAGCCGAAATTCATCCAACTGAAGGCAGTAAAGCGGGGCAGGCATCAAAAACGGTTCTACCCATTTTGGGAGAGTCCGGCAAAGTGGGAAAAAGCAAAGCATAATCACAGGAATAAAAAAAACCGGGGTGGTTTCAGCGAGCTGTCTGTACTCGAGAAACATCAGTACAAGCTGCGGGGTAAGCGTGATGGATGCGAAAAAGGGCGGAGCGCACGTTTTGGCTTACTCTTGCTCAGAGCACAACATCGAGATCCATTCGATGCGCGACCATGAACAGGGCGGAGCTGTCTTCATTCTATCGCCGTCGAAGACGTGACCGTCTCTATCAAAAGGCAGATGAATTTTGGAAGCAACATGTTTATTTTTCAGAAGGTAAAAAAGTTATTATGCCTCCTGGGGCGATAATGATGTGGAAGCTGCAAAGGTTGTGTACAGGCTAACAAAAGGTTGCCGCCACCAAAAATGGGCCAGCTGGGATTTGCTTTTCATTTTGAATTCGAACTTTAACTTCGAGAAAACCTCGGAGAAGCACAATGACAATACCTCGGACAGTTCTAGTAGTGAATACTGCGAAGAAGCATCACCGATGGGAGGGGGGTTACCTCGCTGGGGTCGGGAGGCTATTCGATATTCTGAGGGATGATTTTGTCATTTCAACGGGGGCGACTCATTTAAACAATATTTGTACTTCTGCTTCCGCGCCAACTTTCGTCAGACACCGCCGTCGAACACAGGCGATTTTGGGACGACCGGCTGGCTGTTGCCGTTCATTAGCACTTACATACACATTGCGCATACCTTTCCGCAACAGGTGGATCGTGGTATCGGATGGCTCTTTTTTGCCAATGGTGTTGTTGCTTCCGTGTCCGGCCGAAACAAAAACAAATTGCTTCTTGAACCGACGATGCTTTATGGATGTCCTGTGATAGGGCAGAAGGTGAGGCGTCCTCATTAGCAAGTCAACACTGTCAACAACTAACACCCGTGGCACAACATTGAAGTGCGCGCATGCGGAACACAAGCCAACTGACCGGAAGTGAAACCTCGGCTGCGCGACTTGTTCGCGCATGTTCAAATGTTTTTGCATGCAAATAAGGGCTCATAATACATCCGTTGCAAATTGCTAACATCTGTTCCTTGCATTGAGGACATTATGCTAAATCTGGGTACAGCTACGAAAGTTATACCAGTCTGTTGCTCGCCTTGTTAGCCTAGGCGTCGTCATATTGGTCGCCATATGAGGTCGAACATGACATAATAGGCGTATTTATGTAATCAAAGGGCACACACTCCAGGTGAAGCACAGAATAAAAAGCGAGAAAAACAGTGAGCCATCAATGTCCAAAATAGGGCGGGGAAGGGCTGTCCTTTCACACCTACTCAACAATGCGGTGAACAGGTACATAACATTGAAAGGCAGAAAGGTGTACTTCGATACCCTAATGAGGACACCCGCATCGAAATTCTATCACGACTGTCACAGTGTTCAGCCATTACGCCATCCAATGACATTCGGTCCACCAGTATCAGATTTACTTGCCACACGTGCGTATGCGAGGCAAACGTCGTTTTCGGCAATGAAGTCATATAAACGACCCAAAATCCAAATATCCATGCACGCCCAGGGCGGCATTTGATACGCTGTGTTTTGCAGAATCTTTTGTGGTGATAAAGCCTTCAAATAAAAATTCGTTGAAATGCTTTCCCTCCGGCATTCGGTGGCCATTCCTCCTTTCGAGGGCGGGGTACATCAAAGAAATACGTCTGCATGGACGTTCCTTATATTTTCACCTGTCGTTAGACCTGTCTGCGTGTTAATTTCAATGATAGACAAGATTGTTTCTTGATGTAAGAGACAGAGTATTCCCCCATAAATTCGTCTGATATGCATTTTCCCACCCCGGCGAACAGTCTGGGTGCATCTTGAGACAATAATTTTCCACCCACCCCATGCAACTTGGGCTTTATGTGTCTGCAGCGTCGAAATTGTCTCGATCACAGTTGAAAAAGTCCACCCGGACTCTCTTGAACTTTCTTAGTTAGTGCGTTCGTGCCAGTAATTGCTCTTTGCTTGTTGAGTTATCGCCCTCAAGGCCTATTCGTTCGTTCTTTTATTGCTTGTTTGTTTCCTTGCATGCATGAGTATATTAAAAACCAATTGATTTAAAGTTCCGTATTTAGGTAATGTTTAACATGGTCAAAGTAATTGCCCATTCGTCAAGTTGTCTAATTTTTCTGATCTGTATTTCAATGTCGTGTGCCCTACCCCTTTGGACTTTGAACAACCGGTTACGGTATGGACGACTGTCTTTCCAAAGGGTCAGTCGTTCTACGGGTCTCAGTGAACAGATAATCGCTGCAGTGCCGATAGCAGAGTCCAAAAAGGCGCCTTCGATGTTTGTCGCCGGAGCCCTGTGAGTTTATTATTCTGTTTACGGATATTTGCAGGTTACTGTGGAGCACCTTTCAATGAAATCATTTAAGTTTTAGGCCAAACGCGGAACGAAACTTCGAACAACTGGATGACAATGTTGGCGACCTGTTTCCCTGATAAAGAACACGGATCGCGGGGGAAAGATAAGGCACTAGTTAGTCGGTGGTCGTTTTTTGTACGCTTCATTGAGGTGTCAACAACTTTCTCCTTCTGATATGTTATATGATCTCATCATATTGTTGTATTCTGTGGTTACCGTTTATCTTCTCTTTATTATGCAAAAATTAGATCGGATAAATGTGGCAACTTTGACTATAACGTTGTATGTGATTTTGAGCACGGTTGAATGCATTTCCTCGGGTCTCGCAAATTAGTTGTCAAAATACGGAACACTTGAGAGTGCCGTCCCACGCATATGCCTTTGACGGCCTGCGGGTGAAGTGTCATTTAGGTCTATTTGAATCCGGCCCACATGGACGGTGAAAGCAAATCTTCGTATTCGGCGGTGAGTTTCCGTTTTCTGTCTCTTGGATGGCTTTAAATCTGTTAACTGCTATTATTTTAGGATTGGCAACAGCCTGAAGACAGTAAATATCCTTGGGCAACGCGTGGGCATGGCCTAACCCAGATGGAAGCAAACGACGACTACAAACTTCAAGATTGTCCCAGTTACGACGAAATTCCCGTGGAAGAGCGAAAGGCCGCCAACGTACGTGAACGCAGACGGATGTGTGGTATCAACGAAGCTTTCGTCGTAAGTTCGTTCACTTTCCAAGCCCAATGTGCCAAAACAACGTTTCTTTCGGGCCTATTTTGCGATGCTTTTAAATTAAGGAACTACGCGACCGCATTCCGACGTTTCCATTCGAAAAGAGATTGTCCAAGATAGACACGCTCAACTTAGCAATTGCCTATATCAACATGTTGGAAGAGATTCTCGAGTCAAACGAACGCCCATCCGAGTACCTCCAATCATCCATTGATCTCGTGCGTAGTGGTCGTCACAGTGGAACAATTTGGAGCACTAGTGGTGAGTCAGTTAGGCTCACTTTCAAGCTGGGTCAGAGCCCCCAGGATGAGGTCATAAACGGGGACTAATGTGTTTTTCGTTGCTAACAGACCTCCTCGCACGCATTCATTGGATCAACTGGGATCGTCTCGGTATGAAACCCATTTCGTAAACGCTTTTCAAATGCATTTCAACTCAACTGTCCGCCTACGCAACCAACCCAGCAAGCACATGAACGTGCGGTTTCTAATTACACATTCCGACACAATGAGGACCGATGTCTGGCTATTCTATTCTTGCATGGCATGTTCCTGAATAAATTCTTCCTCTTTTTTGACTATTTTAAAGGGGGTGGAAGATAGACAAACAAACAAAAACGATACATGTATGTAAAGACAGATATAATAAAAATTTCTTCTTCGGAAAAGCTAGACATTTCCGCTTCTTTTAAAAATTCGTCAAAAGTTGAATCCATTAAATTTTATTGGAAAACTTTTTAGCTTGATAACTAACTAAAACTTATTCTGTTACGGTACTTATACTATAAAAAAAACTTGATATATTTACGTGTTTAGTGTGTTTAAACTATGTAAAGAAACTTAAAATAGCCCCAACGGACTCGGGATATTGACGGCTTGAATGTTAGATTCAACCGAGCTCGTTCTGAAATGCATGCGCAAGAAAAACAATAAAGACATTTTTATTTGTAAAGTACGCAGTACTTTTAACAGATATTGTAAATACATTTTGCATACATAATACAGTTACTAAAACTAAGTATTTCCGAAAACCAATTTATTTTTTTACTTAAAATAACAGTTTTATTTGTAAATGTACTTTTAACGCTGGCTTGAAAACAAGACCCGTCGAACCACCCGGTGCACACAAAGGGTCTCCCGTCGCGAAAGCCTGCGGCTGGCAGCTAAAGCTGACAGGGTATGACTCACTCATTCACCGCGGTCAGTCGACTGGTTGCAGCTGCAACAGCAACAAGGTACCTTAGGACGCGTGTGTTCTTCGGTGTCCTTTTTAGGATTATCTTATCTGTTATCTTTTTCGACCCTCGCTATGAGTATGCATCCCCATTCCGATAGTCAACGCAATATGTAAGTGCTTGTCGATAGCTAATGAGGCTCGAAGTAATCGAGCTCGTTGTAGATCGCCAGAAATATATAATGACCTCCTTAAAAAGTAAGGGTTTATATATATTTTGAGTTCGGCTGTTGACGTGTCGCGTTTGTAGGCTTGAAGAGGCTCAGGAGGACTTGGACCTTCAGAAGTCCCAGCTCAAAGAGAACGAGCGGTTCTATGAAGCTGAAACAGCTAAGCTTAAAAAGTCGGCCGACAGCGACAAAAAGAAGCTCAAAGAGCTCGAAAAACAAAACGCGTCTTTAAAGGTTGGTTATCAGACCTCCTTTGTTGTTACTATCAGTTGTTTATTTACCTATAGGAAGCGCTCAAAGTGGAGCAACGCAATAATGAGGAGTTGAAGAAGGCTGCAGCCGCTGGCGGCAAGCAGGATGAAGGTTTGATGAAGCGCATTCGCGAGCTTGAGATCGACAATGACCAGCTCGACTGTTCTGTGCGGTAGGCGTGCAGTTTTATATATTTTATATATATATTTTGCGATGTGAGCATGCTTTAGGTGCTTGAAAGATCTGACCGAAGATCTAACAAAGCAGCGCGATGAATATGTAGAGCGGCTGGCGGAGCAGACTACGCTCATGCAAGATATGGTGAGGAAGTTAATTGGCCTTACATATTGAGTAGATATAGCCGGGCATCGTTGCCGAGATTATATATTTTTCTGCCCTGGGGGGGTCTTTAACCCAATCAGGCTACTAATATTATATATAATTCGACCTGCGGGTCGTTTTAAACCGGCTTCAATGCACTCATTTTCGAATGCAATGATGCATTTCTATAACTTCGGGCAAATTTTTCAAAACAATATATATAATTCGCGCATTTTGAGGAGGAAAAGTATCGCCTCGAGCTTGAGATCTCGACCGACTTGAACAACACTTATCATTCTGACTTTGCCCAACACCCATCTAGTCCTATGGACGTCGAGGTTGAGGGCCTTACTGACACGTTGGCGGCGACAGCGTTCAAGTCGACAGATTCTGTCAAGTCTGATCACAACCTCAAGTCTGGTTCCACTGTCAGCGTCGACATGGATGATAATACTGCCAAGTCCCCCTCCATCAACTCTAATAGCACTGAGGGACAGTCTAAAGCTTACCGGCTTGTCCGTGAATTGCTTGAGATAATCGAGGTATTTATTCATAATTTGTCAACCTTGACACCTAAGGCAATATTTTTACAGAAAATCGAAGAAAACAACAAATTTTAATTCTAAAACTGGCAAATGGCGTCTACGCGTAATTAATGTGCTTTTTATTCCGTCCACCGACCATTGGATATACTGTAATTATTATGCCATAACTTATTGCAATGATACTTACACAATGTTTTCAAACTTCGCTTACTAGGCTACCGTAGCTAAACACGGTTATATTAGAACAAAAAACACGAATAAACTAACTTTTTATGTTGGGCTTTTGAGTTGCTTATCTGTTGACAAGGTTGTCTCAGTTCATACCGTATAGCGTGCGTGGACTTCGTGATTGCGTTTTTCGTGTGCGCGTTGCCTCGTTGTTGATCTGACCTCATGGATTCATCTAATACCTCAAATTTCAGGTAACTCCCGGCTCCCCCCGTGGCACTCCATTGCCCAACCCGACCTTTTACCATCTACCACGCCACATGTCCAACTACTTTGGTCGTAAATATGGTCTGCGTCCCGGAAGGGGCGTCCGTATTTTCCCTGAGGACAGCGTCAGGTGTGAGAAAAGGTCAAAGTCGGGGGCCGATGCCGCGGAGCCTCGTGCGAAGCGCGCCGCTCTTGATTCGCTCAGCGAGGTTCGTTTTTTTGCTTATCCTTTCCTGTCTTTTTGACTGATAACTTGTTTTCAGAAGCTGTCGAATGTGAACCTCAAGGACGAGGTTGACAGCCCTCCGCCTATCGGTCTCGCTCAGAGCGATCAAGACGTCGAAGTTGAGGATGGGGATGCGCCGCCAGCGGAGAAAGCTGCGAAGCCGTTTGTGGATCCGCTGCCAGACTATGATTTCGATGCCGAGCTTGGCAACGATCATGAGGAAGTTGGGGAGTATGCCGAGGATATCTTCCAGATCGATCGTGAGAAGATGGCGAATTACCAGGTTGGGCTGTATCTGCATGTCCGACAGGAAGGCTTTGACAAGTTCAACCGTGCCCGATTAGTGGATTGGCTCGTGCAAACACAGGTCAGTTACGAGCTGAATCACGAACAGCTCTACCGGGCCGTCAAGATTTTTGACCTCTACGTTGATCGTGTACAATTCCGCGTTGAACGCCGTGATCTGCACTTGCTTGCTGGCACAGCACTCATGATGGCGTCCAAGTATGACGTAAGTTTATGATAACAGTTTGGGCGCTTGTAAACAGAATGTTTCAGGAACGCTGCAACCATGTGACCGTCAAAGATGTCCATGCTTTGACGCTTTATCATTACAGCAAAGCGACGATTATGAAGGCGGAACGTGATATCTTTGTCGCCCTCGAATTCTGCATCGGTGCCCCACTGTCCTACACCTTCCTCCGTCGCTTCGCTCGTGTCATCAAGTGTGACATTGAAACGTTGACTCTGGCGCGGTACATCCTCGAGACTACTCTATTGTTCTATGAGATCGTCTACATCAAGGAGGATATCCTGGCTGCAGCTGCTCTCTACCTGGCACTCCGTATGAAGAACAAACGCTGGGATCGTCGTCTCGGCAAGTATTGCCACTACACGGTGAATCAGGTCCGGCCTGTGATGTTGCAGCTGAACCTCATGATTCACAAGCGCCCCAGCGACTTCCCAATGTGTGTAAGCATCAGGAACAAGTATTCCACCGAGACCTACCACAAGGTGGCGTCCACGCCGCTCCTCATTAATGACATCGACCTCATCAACGATTTGACTTTCCGCGAGGACGCGATTAATTGTTAACTGCTTCACGAGTACTTACCTCAAGTACGGGTTATTAAATCTAGATCTCTATTAGAATAGTTACCGTTGTGTATAATGGTGTTATTGAATAGATGATTGTTGTGCGTATGTGAAATAAAAATTGTGCGGGACAAAGTAATTGTATTGCTAGCCTGAAACCAATCGTATTTCATTAGATATCGTGCTGGTTGATCTCATGCGACGAGTCAAGGTTGCGTGAGTTCCGTGTCCTACTTCTCGGTTGTTAACAAGGTTGATGCCCGACTCGCGTGTTGCGCAATATCTTTGATGGAGTCATCGATTACGATGCAATCTAATGCGCGAAAACGACTGTTTCGTCGAGGACTGAAACTGATCCGGAGGTACATGTAACATGTAGGTCGACGATCATTCGAGGCCGTTCTGCAATGACGTGGTTAACATAGTTATTAAGGACGCCTGCTTGTCTGAACAAATAGGCTTATCTCGTTTCGTTGACAATGTAGTTCCTCTATCTGCTTCAACTGACCCGGAAAAAGGTTGCAAAGATCAAAAAGCTGAGGATAGTCGGGTCGAATCTCATATCAAACTTCTAGTTTTCAATAGGGCACAGAAGTTTGATCAGACGATTCGTCCGGATGGTCCAGGCTGGGTAATATGGGAAGTAAAGTTGAAACAATGAAGGCATTTGGGGTGAGACCACCAATGTTGAAACTTCAAGCAAGGCCTCGGAGCTCAGGCAATGAGTCACATCAAATCAAAAGCAGCTGTGTTCAAATCAATGCCAAACCAGTCCCAAAGACCTGACTGGCACCAAAAAAACAGGGAACAATACACAATTCAAGCTGGAACAAGGGATACATTACAAGTCACAGCCGCAACGCGATACGGAACAACAACAAGGGCAAGTTTTGAGTGATCATTCGACGTCTGAGGGCGGCCCCTTTCGCCTCCTGCGCAACTCCGCTCCATTGCAACAACCGTCTGATACTTGCGAGCCCTGCAGACTTTCTCCATTGTGTCGCCGCCCACCCAAGGACTAGTGTTCCTCCATCCGTCTGCCGCCAAAGAACCGTCCGATCGCTGAACTGACCTCACACGCGATGACACTGATTACAACTGTGCCGAGAACGCTTGGAATTCCGTCCCTCTCAACATGGTTTACATCTGTTTCCACCCCACCCGAGCACTAACACATCGTCGGTGTCAATGTTTTGTCCATAAACTTTGCTTAATGACACTTGTAAAGCCCCAATGTAAAACCTGACCGTATTGTGGTCGTCGTTGAAAGGCAAATCGCTGTTCTTTGTGCGTCTTTCGCATGGGTGTCACCGTGCTAGATTCCAGAAACATCAATCGCCCCAGGATGCCAACTAGTGACAACCCTTTGCGTGTCGCATGCCACAAAGTAACTCAGAACTGTACATTTTATTTATAATAAACCAACCAACTTAACTATCGGAAATAAAAACCAATAATCCAATTATAAAAGTGCGAATCGAAGTATTTTTTCGGAGATCTAATTAATTGTGATAAAGCTTCAGGTGTGCTAATAAAATACATGTATACAAATAATCTAATGTAGACGGACTATTTGAAAGGTGGATCGGAAAGCAAAAACGGCAAAAGAGACAAGGATGGTAAGGTTAAAGGATGGTTGTTGATGGAAGTACGTGACTGTATGGTGAGCTCGTGCGTGCATCCAGAGAATCCGGCGATTGAGTGCCATCGTCATAGGGTTGGTTCAGTGTTTGCTGCTGAGACGATCCCGATTGACTAAGTTCTTGACTGTTGAAAACAGATCTGAAAAAGCATGTTTACAAAATGATTTTTTTAAGTTTGTTGTGAAAAAAACTGAAACAAGTGATAGACGTGCACAGAAACAACAGAAAACAGGTCACAGCCAAATAAAACAGAAAGCAAATGTGCAGCAAACTGTGGAAAGGTAAGCGGTTACAGTAGCGTAAGTGAAGGGTAGATGTTGCGTAATTGTAGAATTGCGGCTTTCTTACCTTGGACCTGCACTTCTCGGCGCTACACTTGGTGGTTGATCGATTATCTTTATCCCCGGTGACTCCAATACTGTATGAAATTTCCGTTGTTGTTGTTGTTGTGCCGCGGCATTTCGGGATGGAATTGGCTGGCCAAAGGTTGGATTTGTCGCATTAAGCTTGCTTCCGACATTGTCCAGCACGGCACCGGCGGTATTGCGACGGGTATTACTGTTTTTGGCTAAAATAACATCACAACAATAACTATTTTTGTCTACTAATGTTGACGTTTAGACAATGAACGAATCCATAGAACGTATGTCTTAATGGTTTGCATTTTTAAGCCGACCAGATAAGGTCATTTGCATATAAAGTGGTTTTTAAGAGGCGCACGACATTAATGCGTGCACAACCAACCATCGCATTAGCAACTAATGGCATCAGCACAAAAATAATGATGATATAGAGCCAAGCAATAAACTTAACATCACTTAAAACGATGAAGAAAGAAAATAGTGACTGTAAACAGCACAATCAGAGCAACTCGCTGCTATTTACAATAGCGAAGACAATGGAAAGCGTGGGTGGACTTACCGCTGTTGGCAGAATTGGATGTCGAAGAGATGCGGAGAGAGCCACCGGCAATGCCTTGATGGTCGATACGCGTAGGAATGTTAGAATTTGTCCCTGTGTTTGATGTGTTGCTACCGCTGCGGGAGCAGATGTAGCTTCGTGTTTCGACCCGATCCTGGAAGTTGGCATAGTTACATAAGTAGAAGACTAAAACACTTACATTTTGACTGTGAACGTGCGGTAACACATTCGTCGCCATCCCGTGAACATTTACGTAATTGTTGGTCTCGTTGTCTGAACAAGCACTACTTACGGAAGAATCCGATAATCGGCGGGGTCTAACCATAAGCGCAGCTTGCTGGGCACGTTCACTTCTAGAACGTGAAAGCGGTAAGCAAAGGAAAACGTTCACACCGTGCAAGCACTACGGTATAAGCATATGTATGTATGGCACTGCTGACCTACCGTTGTTGACTGCTACTTTGGAGCACAGCGGATAGGTGATCGACGAGGCGTCGGAATCGACGAGTCGGACCGGCTAACAATGTGAATTGGACTACGTACAGTGGTCTATCTGGTGTATCCGAATGTGCGCTAACAATGATATCTACTTGCATTTTGACACCTCTCGAAAACACTCCACCGCCAACAGCAGGGCCTCGTTTATATTCAACTTTAAACGAATTCTGGCCGACGACTGAATGACTCAATTCATGGATCTATAAAAACATCTTTTAAAAACATATTTTCCTTTTTTACTTCCTCACCGTCAAGAATGACCGGATTAACTCGGCTTTAATGCCGTTAAGCGACTTTCCTTCCACGGGCACACATTGCACATCATCTCGCTCAATGCCCATATTCGATGTAAGTGACCCGAACCAGGATTTTTTAACGAGGCTGCAAAAATTCAAATAAGAAAGACCTTCTCAGACATCTAAACCAATTTTCTCGCATGAATTAAAGATAAGCTTACTCAGTCGTGTCAAGCATTACGCTGTCTTCGGAATCTGATTCACCCGCGCTACTTCCAGCACTAAGCTTTCGTCGGTGGAATCTTGGTGTTCCCAGGAATGAATTCTTAATTGTTGACAACTTAGAGCGCCAGGGACCGCTCGGTGAGTTGACATTGGCCGTGCTGCTGCCAGAGGCAAGGGAGCTCGATGATGATGCATTGGAACCGATGACGGAAACACTGTTCATTGAATCGTTCGTCATCCGATCGTGAGGCATGTTTTGTTGTTGTCGATTGATGGCAGATGGCGGTTCACGTCGGGATTTGGCACTTCGAGCAGCATCAGCAAGAGCTGCAGCATCGACGGGTTGAGTGTAATGGTGGTAGCTGGCACGGGCGGAACTGGTACCGCGGCGATCGTCGACGACAGTCGGTACTGTGGGATTAGCTTGACGGGCTGTGGCAATAAGGGACGACGCATTGACTGTAGCCGGTTGGTAGAAATTGTGAATGGAAGATCGTGGCGATCCATTCGGTGATCCACCCAATGAGCTATGTCTATGACGGCTGTAGCGACCGTATGTCTTTCTCGGATTGATCGGACTGCCTTCGCTGATTGAACCAAATGGATAACGATTGGGTTTGGATGTATCTGTCCGCTTTCTTGGTGGATCCATATTCTGATTCGAATGCCTTAAAACAACTTCCGTCTCATCCTCCTGGGCTGGACGACGGCGCTTGCGATCAAGGAGCAAGAAGTACACCTGGAAATGAGAAAACTCATTTGTTGTATTCAAAAAAGGTGATTTGTGACCATCAGCGCATTTTCCCACAATTAAAAAGACTCAAATTGAACGTACCATCTTCTCAGTATTGTGCTTCGGCGACAGCAATTCACGAATGAGCTTGTCCTTTTCCTTGAAACAACCCAAGTTATTCATGTGACGGAACACATCAGGATCAATATTCTCCTCCATTGGAATGATGTGGGTCTGTACGACTTGTGCCATGGGCAATTCCAGTTCCGCTTCGCCTCTGGTATTTCCGGCAATCCACGGATGGCGAAAGACTTCTTGAAGCTGCAACAGGGATTAATGGGTTAGTTCCACTTCCGAATTAGAATAAAAATGAAACATACTGAAATTCGTTTTTGTGGATCAACTTCGATCATAGATCGAAGCAGGTTTTGGCAATCTGATGGCACGAAATGCGGGATGTGGAAGACTCCCTTTTTGACCTTTTCAAGCAAGTTCCGAAGATTGTCATCGTCAAATGGCAATGCTCCAACAAGCAAGGCGTACAGGATGACACCGCAACTCCACACGTCTGCTTTTCGACCGTCATACTTCTCCCCTCGAATGACCTCCGGACATGCGTAATGAGGCGAACCACAACTCGTTTCCAGCATAGAGCCTTCGACTTGCAGTGAAGCCATTCCGAAATCAGCCACTTTGATATTGTTTCGCTCGTCGAGGAGTAGATTCTCAGGCTTAAGGTCACGATGGCTAAAATGAAACCATTAAAAATTCATAATTCACAGGTTTTAACTCCAGAATAGAAGTACAGTAAACCAAAAGAAAGACGTACCAGATGTTATGGGCATGACAGAAATCCAATGCCGAAATGATTTGTCGGAAGAACTTTCTCGCCTCCTTCGCCATTAATCGTCCTTTCCGGACGAGGTAATCGAAAAGCTCGCCACCGGAAACATGTTCAAGCAGCAGATACCTAAAATGGAACCTCGTTACAAGAAGTACGTTTACTTTTCAGGAATGTAGAACGTAGAGGTGTTCTTTGCTGCCAGCATGACATAAATCATGTAAAATTTATTTGAACTTTTGCAATCTGTCTTTTTCAGCAGTGCGTAGCCACACATTCCTGTCTATTACAGTGGTTGCGTGTGCAAGACCAATTGGATTACTCATATTCGGCCCGGAAGAGGAAGACTTACAAATACTTTTTGTTTTCGTAGACGTCGTAAAGATGAAGCACGTGAGGATGTTCAATTAATTTCATGATTGCGATTTCACGTTCCACCTGAAAATGAAAATATTGCATTCCCAGGCTTTGTTGTTTAATTGCTTTTGTTTATGGTTGCTTCGAGTAGTATTGTTAAAATAACAATTCAATTGCAAAGCAATTCTATGCTTATCAATGACTCTTTTTCTTTTCAATTTGGTCCAACAACAAAAATGCAGAAAAGAAAGCATTTAGAGGGGTCAGACATTGTACATTCATAACAAGCGTAGAGCCTAACTCTACTTTCAAACAATTTTTCTCCTATTCGCACCTGGCTGTCCGTGTTCACACATCCTGTGCTTCACGGACAAGCTCGAAGGTTCGGCACGACCACAGAACGAACAGAATTTCGCCTACGGCATAGTGGTTAACTGGCAACCAACCACGAAAGGTAGCGTGTAATAGATTATCGAAAACAGACCTTTTGCAACACGGACTCGTTGAGCTTCTCTTTGTTGACGATCTTCACTGCGACTTTTCGACCGGTAATGCAATGCGTTCCCGTTTTGACCAAACCTGCAAAGCATGGCACCATTATTGCGCGGTCAAACAAAACGCACTTTGTCCGGTAGACTCATAGCTACGCTACACCCCTTGAATTATTGATAAGATAAGAACTATCGGGTAAAGTTTGTTGCACAGACTGCGTAGCAGAGTTGCTTCCATAATTTTTTGACGGATTGCAAGGATGTGCGTATTATTTTGTCTTTGTCGAAGTGATTATTCATAACATAGATGATATAAAGATAGAACGCCTGACTTATTTTTGGTTCCTTCCCGTTACCCCACGCACGCGGGCAATCCAGTTTTTAATACATACAAGCGTGAACCGCCTCCCCAACGATCTTCGGTTGATTCACATATCAGTTTTGACACATATTCATCAATACTTACCCGTCTGTCCTTTGCCCAGTGTCTTTTCCAACTTATAGGGCCCACAATACTGCACCTGATGCGCGGTGGCGATACTCGATGAATGTCCTTTATGAGCAGATCCATTTGATCCATTGGATGGATTCGTCGACCCATCATTGGATGAAGCCGTTGTTTGACTGCTCATCTTGACGTTCAGCTCCTCGTTTATCGCATTAATTCGAGCGTTGAGTTCGCCTGCAATGTACATCATTATGCTCCATTTACGTATTATCTCCCCCTGTGCCTCCTTTTATGGGCCCCATGGGTCAAAGCTGTCCATCATCGGATGAGATTGGCCTTCCTTGTACGCCTTGTGAAATTGCTCCCATTTTTCATTCTAAATCCTTTATGGAGCAGAAGCAGAGTAATCTGATCCTGTTTAAATGTTCCTTGCTAATGAAAGAAACGTCACTTGTTATCTTATGAACGATTTCTGGTTGATAGCGCTCGGGCCATTAGGGGGCATAAGACACGTGGTTGCGCTCACCTAACACATCTTTTATCGTATCAAACATAGACAGACCGACTAAATCGGCCTAATGTCTGTGACCCGCAACCGCCACCGACTGATTCGTTCAGGCTGGCGGAGGTTTGAACTGCGCTACGGCAGAGGAACGAATGCCTACAAAAAATACTTGGAATAACAACATAGATAGTGGATAGGGCAAATGAGAGGGGCTACATTAGAACAAAAAAACACAATTGGATAAACTTTCAATTGGGGCGCGTCAAAAAGAAGGCACGTTGATAGGCAATCGAATCGAGTTAAAGTGGGGGTGAGTGCGAAGCACAATTCACAATATAGGGCAAATTTTTTTGGTACACACTCGCTGAAGAAGAAGCCGAAGAAGGATGAGGAGCATGCGAACAGCAGAGGGGGGTCGCTTCTATGGGGAGGCCGCCGTCGACGATATCGACTTGGTGCCGTGGCCCGCTTTCAGGAAGGACATGAGGGGCCGAAAGCGGAATGCTTCCAGACAGCGCGTCTCGTCGCGAAACGGACGCATACACGATATTATTTTGCTCTCGCCCTCCAAAGCCTGGGGGGACCTCAGGGCACTGAGCTGGTGGGTGTCCCCCGGATGCAGCATGTGCGGCCCGGCTGGGAGCTACTGAAACGTTGACTTCTTGAAATACTGCGGCACAGACTCTGCGCACTTGCTTTATGGCCAGCCTCTTGCTTGCATGCTGCGAACACTCAGGAGCGACAAGATTGGCACCACACCCCATGTATTCAGAAAAAGAGCCCCAACTGGCAGGGAGGCCTATCTGGCTTGTCGTCGTCGTTGTCGCCTTTAGGGGGGGCTCGAACGCAAGCACTGGAAATTTTTGGCACCCATGTAGGGTGAGGGCTGCAGGGCATGTATGTGTGTACCCACTCCACTCATTCTCGCCCGAGGGGGGAGGAAATGAAAAAGCCATAGGGAACATAAGAAGTGCTACGTAGAGGCGGGTGGGTGGAAGTCATCGGGAGTCGCGAACGGTTTAGGTGAAAACGATATCCCCGAAGACAAGTGCAAATGGCATGGTTGCGGATCCATCAAAAAGCTGCACCCATGAATGCATTTCTTGTGAGCTTCATGTCTTCGAAAGGAGTGGCCAACCCGACCTGAAGCCACTTCCGGCTATAAAGCTCTGCTCGCAAGGAAAACATCAAGGGTGCTCTTTGCTATCCAGTGGTCAGAACAGTTGCATTAGCCAAAATTCAGGAAATGCAACAATGAAACGCGCTTTTAGCAGTTAATACGTAAATACCCCAAGGGCATACACTTTACACTTTAATATGCGCAAAATTAAAAGCTTTTAAAGGCCATTGCGAATCGACATAACGCTGAATATTTTAGTTATCATATTTCACACCTGGAACACGACTACGTCATGACCACAACAAAAGAATGTCAAAATAGAATACAATGTGGAGAGCATTATCAAGCCTCAACGATGTAATACAAAAAGGCAAAAAGCAAAACATAATCTACGCGTGTAACGCGGCGGCACACGCATGAAGCCGTCTGCAGACTTTGTGGCGCTTTCAGACAAAGGAAACAAATGATAATATAAAGACAGCAGCGGAACAGCATAAACGCTTCACTGCGTTCTAAACGTAGCATTTTTTTCGCTGAAACTGTCTTATGCCATCGGCGGTCTAAGACAGTTGACCCGCAAGTTAGGCGCGTAAATCGTTTACTCAGGCCTGGAGATTTACTCTAGGAGCATCGGGCGGAAACACTTTCGTCAAACGAGTGAAGTCGAAATTGTCAAGAGCAGAGAGCGGCAGCGAACGGAGTGCGCTTCACTCATTAGTGATTGGAAGGAAGGCCTCAGTAGCTTGCCCGAAGGCGGCCGCCATCGAGGATTTGAAGCCGCGCGTAGTGCCATGAGAGACAAAAAAGAATGCTCGAGGGAGAGATTTAAACACGGCGTTTTGAATGGTCTTCGCAGAACCAAGGCGTTAACAACGTTTTTTTCGGCTTTTGCATCGGTCATTACCATACCACCATAGTGGCTGAGACGTCTGACATGCGAGTACTTTATCCAACGCAGGGCACGAACTGTGTTTCACAATGTGTTAAACAGAAGCCTTGCAAAAAAGTGTAATATTCGAACCCAGTGGAATTGAAAAAGTAATAACTTCGGGCATAGACACGGCAAGGGGTGACGAAAGGCGCTTAATATGAACCTGCCGTGCCGGTATCGAAGCTGGTCGTGTTGACTGACAGAAAAATTAAGCTTCCGGCAGTAAATTTAAAACTTTTCAGGCGCTAATATGACCCTTGAATCGAGTCCTGTCAAAACGTACGACGTCGAAATCGACATCTCTGATGACGCCCTGATAAAAAAGCAAACCCTCGCCATTCTCGAAGACTTGAGACCGCAATGGCACGCAGATTCAATTAAATTTAAGGTTTGCTAAGCCTCTAAAAATAGAGCCATACGGTGTCATTAGACCAGCTTCCGGATTTTTTAGACTTTCACGCAAGGCATCACGAATCGCATTTTCCGCGTCACTCATCAAAACTATCCCGAGGACAAGCTTATCTTCCGTGTTTTTGGGAAGAACACCAACAAAGTTATCGACCGGCACGTTCTTTTCACAACTTTTTACTCAAACCTCGAAAAACCACAGTAATTTCAGATTGTGTGAACTCGAAACTATTGCCAAGATGAGTGAAGCAGGGTTAGCCGCGCCGCTGCACGCAAAGTTTAGCAATGGAATCGTGTGTGGTTATCTGGAGGGCGACACCCTCGATTCTGCGTCTGTCCGGGAACCGCAAATAACTGAGTAAGCCTATTTTCGTGTCTTGTTTGAGGCTTGGGGGTCATAATTAAGCAATTCTACAGAAAGATTTGTGAGGCCATGGCGCGCATGCATCAGATCCCAGTGGAGCCCACGGAAGGACCGTTTATCTTTAACAAAATGCGCCAGTATCTCGACAATCTGCCGCAGTCGTTTCCTTTGGACAGCCAAACTGCACTCTTCAACCGCTACTTCGGAAGTAAGAATGCAACTAACAATAGACTTAAACCGGCATTCTCGGACTTTATAATTTTTATTGCAGACAACGATTTGCAAGAGCAATTTGTGCATCTGAAAAAACTACTGACAGCGTTGGAGACGCCTGTTGTGTTCTGCCACAACGATCTTCTCGTCTACAACATTCTGTATGACAATGCCAAAGGTATTATTTTAATTAAAGTTACATCATGTCTCACATTAAATATTTAGATGAAGTGCATTTCATCGACTATGAGTACGCTGCCCCCAACTACCAATTATTCGATATTGCCAATCATTTTTGTGAATATGCCGGTGTCGAAGAGCCTGATTATTCCCTTTGCCCCACAAATGACCAAAAACGTGCCTTTTTGAAGAGCTATCTGACCTACTTCCTGAAAAGGGAGCCACAAAAGAGCGAAGTCGACGCTAGCTTCGCCATGATTCCATTTTTCGAAGCGGTAAGCCACACAATAATCGGTACACAACAGCTTTAAAACACATTACCCCATATTTCAGGCTTCTCACTTCTTCTGGTGCCTGTGGGCTCTCATTCAAGCTGCCAATTCCACACTCGATTTTGATTATCTCAAGTACGCCATCGTCCGTCATCAAATGTTTGTCAAGGTGATTAACATAATTAGTTCTGCCTGATTTAAGCAGCCTTAATATATACATGTAAAACAAAATTGTTATAATTGGTGTAAAATATGTGTTGTCTACGATACGGTTGTATTGAATGGTAGCAGACAAATAAAGTAGAGTCATGCCAATTACTGCAACGACGGGAGACCATTAAATTACAAAAAGAAACCACCTTTAATGCGTCCACAATGTTCTATTGTACATCTATCTGCATAGGATAGGAAAAACTAACACCCTTCTTCAGAAACTTATTGGCTTCTGCACTTACAGAACCGAGTCTTCAACATTGCCCTCCGAAACCGGCGAGTTTGCAAAAAAAGTTTAAAAAATGTAGTGTTGAAGGTGGTAAAATGTGGACTTTACAAAAACCCCGTTTTGCATTTCGACGACTTTCTGTCAAAGGCAAAATTTAATCATAAATCAACACCCTAACATGGCCTCCTCTTTACAGTTTGAAATCAAAAGTCAGGATTTAAAAAAAATTTTGTTGCCCTAAAAACGTACAGTATTCCACTTATTCAATTGTAATGTTTTGAAAACATTGTGGACTAACAGTTGAGACCGGAAACAAACAATTTAATACAATAATTTAGTACCAATTAAAAAGCGTGTGGGCTGTTTGGAATTAAAAGTCAAGCTTGGAAAAAATATTTGTTGCCCTGAAATACAGTGTTCTATTACAGTATTTCACTTATTCAATTGTAATGTTTTGAAAAGGTTGTGGAATAACAAGTGAGACGGGTGTCAAACAAGATAATACAATAATCGAATCACGAATAAGGGGCATCGTCCTGGCAGGTTGAAATTAGAAATCAAGATTTGACAAAAGTTTTGTTGCCCTGAGAAATACGATATTCTATTACAGTATTCCACTTATTCAATTGTGATGTTTTGATCTTGACAATTTGGAAATGTGGTTGGAAAAGCGGTAATGACCACGGGAAAACGGTACCCTACACTGTTTTTTTTTAATGATTGGCTAATAGCTAGACATCTATGCTTATTATCCTTTATAACCTGCATTACCCGAACTATAATAGTAATATGGAGACAACTTAACAATTTTTTCAGGCTTCCAATTTCAATAGTCCCTTCACCGACAATTGCAACTGAGAAATTAAAAGTGCATGTTCGATCAATAGAGTAGTCGTGGTACCGAGGAGCAGGTCTCAGATTTTGCGTGATCTACGTATTTCCTATTACTTTCAATCCACTACTGTGAAATATCAATTGGCAAGTTGTATCTACCCTACATGTTCTTTAACTCTCGAACGTGAAAGATTGGAAACTAAATTCCATGCCAAACGCCGATACGCTGTTGTTGCGAATCGTGACGACCTCTCGATTTCTAACAAGAATTATTCTTGAAGGTCTTACAAACCAACCGCTATTAGTTTAAACTTGGTTTTCTCGTGCCATTCGCGATGAAAGAACCTTATGGTTCCCCAATTGATTTGCGACTGCGTCATACCAGTGACAATTTATACCGCTTTTGTTAAAACATACGTTTTGTTGATTTGAATTACGACTTTTAGAGTGATGCACTTCAGTTTAAAGAATTTAGCGATATAAATTGTGAATACTTATTTGTTCATTTCAACGAAAACAAGTTACAAATGGCTGACAGAACTTACTTGCACCGTTTTAATCGCATAGACTGTTTGCTGTTTTCAAAACCTTTGTTGTCATGCATGTCTCATACTTCTTCTATTTTTCTGCATTGCTTTCATGAAATTTGTAATGTCAACATGAATCATTGTCATACCATTCTTGCAAATACCCATTTTTGTCTTTGTTTTTCCTTTGTTTGCTTTCAACAACATTACAATCACAAGTTGCTTGCTATTATAATTCTGTTTATACGCATATTTTCTGTTAAAAACAATATCAATATTATCACAAAACAGTTAAACATCATGTGCACTGCTGGTTTATCATTAAATGATAACTAAGAGAAACCAAATATAACCATATTGCAAATTAGAAACATTGTTTTTAACGTAGAGGGTTGCATTGATTTCAATTATGCATTTCTGCCTAATCTCATCAAAAAGAATAGCAAAATCAAGGAAAGCGAGCGATAACATCGAAAAAACCCGGTTACGTACGTAAATTGACGTTAAAAGACTCAAAATCCATTTTCAGTGAATAAAATAAAGCAAAAGTAAGATGAACCAATTGGGCAAAAACTCGAAAGACAATCAGCGACTAATGGAAAGTAGTAGTCGCTGTGGTAATCTGTTCTTTCGAACAATAATCACAAACCGATAGGACAATTTTATCATGATAGACGTAAGAATGAATGAAAAACGGGAGACTTGAATTAAGAAAGAGGGCTTATGTTGACTGGATTTGTTTTTGATTTTGCGTAATTCGCACTAGGGAAGGTTGGTTACAATAATTCTAAGTGGATTCATTGTAATCTATAAGACTAGGTTACTTTTTTTGAATAAGCGTATATCTTGGTAAGAGAAAAATCGCAGTCAAAGATTAATGTAACACATCTCACGCACTGGAACCCGTAGATATTTCTCGATCCAAAGATGTCAGTAACCGCACAGGTGTTGCCGTCTCGAAAAATCATTGTTAAAAGGCATAGAGACATCAAAGTTGTTGCCGATCCGGAAGTTGCGACGGAGATCTTAGCAGATGCTACAGCGACAACACGAGCTTCGCTTTGCTTTTTTAATGCTGTCTGAAAAGGGGGCGATGCATCATGATGTCAGTTAAACTGTGTTTTGTATCTTTAGTTTCTATTTTTGGGTGTTACAAACAACAACGGTTCGAACGCGCAATGACAAAGTACATACCGTTGCTGTTGGGTTCGGGCAGGTTTTCTCGTGTCACTAGATGCATGACAGTCGTTTTTCCTACGGGCAGACTAAGTGCATTCAATGTGACGCTACCGTGAAGAAAACGTCCATGGTAGATAAGTTTGAGCAGAGACGCCGAAGCTACCTTGTCTTCTTCCCAGTCTGAAAACCGTTAAATTGGTTAAGTGGTTGAAAAACACATGACCAAATTGATGGAACGGAAAATACGAACCAATTGGCCAGTTATCGAATACATGTTGGCAAACTTCGGCAGCCGATGTGGACGGAGCGAATTGGAATTCACGAGTGCGCCCGCTTACCAGGATCAATTTAAGGTTAATCTGTAAAAAAGACGGGTTCAGACTCGTTCAACCCATGTAATTACGTCTACAAACCTGCTCATTATCTATAATTTCGTCCTTGCCCATATTGTCAACTTTTCTGTGCAAAAACCGAAAACAAAACGACAACCACCCAAGCAAGAAAGACACCAATGGGTTCCAAGAGTTCTGAAAAACAGTGATGAGCACAATCAATGCATTGCGGTTCCAACGAGAGAAAAACAAACACCGAACACACACGCGAACACGACTACCATGCATAATAACCCCCATCTAGTCGTCACATGGCTCAAGAAACTCGCTAATCAAAAGAGCCATGATGGAGGAAAAAGCATGGAATACAAGAAAATGGGAAGAAAAGATACTACACGTGGTGTTCTTGCGATGACTAAGATGTGCTGGTTTACATGCTAGTTTCAGGGCGAACCTAATTAAACGTGAAAATCGAGGAGCAATAAAAAGGGAATTTCACTGTGAGAGGAAAAAACATAAACGTTCACTTCCTTTTCGGAAGCTACTACCTCTGGGCAAAACGGAGCGATGAAACAACGCGAATGCAGACACTGCGTGAACAAATGACTGACAGGAGGCCTCTTGCTCATGGCCACACGCACGCACAGTTGTATTAAAGGAAATTTTTTTCAACAGATATAATGTCGACAATTGGATAATAAGAAAATTGACCTTCGCTACTAGATATAAGTTTGTGTGTGAGAGGTAGAGGGGGTGGGATGTACGGTAAGCGCCGCCATGAGAAATGACAAATGTGCGTGGGCTAGTTGGTAATTGGGACCAGAAAAAAGTTCCCATTGGGGACCTAACATACAAAATTGTCATTCTGGACCATAGGGATAAGGTTTATTAACACTGTGAAGTCGGTGGAAAAAAGCAATGAGATGGATAAGCCTGGCTGGGGTCACATGAGACAAAATATGCGCTCTATCACGCACTACGATTTGGAACGAACGAATGACGAAAGCTAGAAGTACGTCAAACAAGCGTAGCATAGGCTTCTGTAGTTAAAGCTCTTCCGAGAAGGGCGGATGAAACGGAGAAGTTTAAAAAGGAGGGTCGGGTCCCACACAGATTATCGACTACTAGTATCAGCTCTTTAGCTAATGACTAGAAACGGAAAGATAAGCGGAGTCAGCGCTGACTGAAGCAGCCAACAGCAGCAAAACAGGGCTTGTTGGTCAATGGTGTCGGAAAAGCGTTACGAAGCGAATTGCCACATAGGGCTACGGACGGAGTCAATTTATTTACACTTCATCTGTCTTTGAGACACTGGCAATAAAATATGCCCAATTACGGACACAAATTCTAGCATTTCAGACAGCTCGCGTGCAAACAGGGACGGGATTACGCCTGCCTACGTAGTGGTTCACTATGAAATCTGGCGAAGCTGACCTCGACGTTTTGGTGGAAGAGGACCTCAAAAGTGGCAGGAACGGAGGACTAGAATAAGTGGAAGGCCTCGCTCTCCCCCACCACCGGCGAAGCACACATGGAAAAATGGCGTCGCCGCGCAACAATTGTCGCCGGACTATGGACCTTGTCACACGTTCAGACGCACACTGGGATTCATATTTAGAGGCGTCAATCGTCGACAATACAACATGACACTTATCGAAGTCATATAAAGTGTCCCTGCCGCACACTGGCATTTATTAAATTATGAAAGGCATCGAAGGCAGAAAGTACGGAAACTATAACATGCTAGCTTTTTATTAACATAGTTGGTGTTTGGCTCACTTTATAGTCTGTGTAGGCTGACATTTTCTGGCCGTTGTGGGCTTGGCCCTTTAGTTGGCTTGCAAAAACACTCAAAGCGGTTGGAAAAAAACGTGCGCGACAGTAAGCAATTTTCACGCCATCCTGGGACGTCACGTCGTAAACGTGTACATACATAGAATAAAAATGAATGCACTGGAGCAGAGGTAAGGCTGACTGCGGCCCTGAGATATACATCCAGAAAGAGAGCGAAAAGAACCTCAATGATGAGTGAGGGATTGTGTTTATTAGGTCAAGGGATAGCTCGCGAACAATTGAAATTCACTCATCCATCTAGAGCTCCCTCCGAGAGATGGAGATGAAATCTCGCTGGCTGTCGTCGGTCGTGTCCCCGCAGAATGTGCGACTTATTGCAAAAACCCGAAACTTAAAATGATACATAGAACGCAAAACCGCAAATAAATATAGAATTGAATTTGCGCTTACGGCTCCACTCAGCATCGATCCAATCCCTTACGGCTGAGCCGCAGAGAGCGCCCCCAAACGACAGCTCACAGCCAACGGGTGTAGGCAGGCAGCTGACGAAAAACTCGCGCTTAGTTTTAGCTACCCCCTGAAGACAAACCGGACACGTAATTGCTGGGGCGAAGTAACCAACCCCGGCGGAAGTTGTTTTGAGCCAGCTCTGGCAATAACGTGAAAAAGAGTCGTGAACTGGTCGATATTGTGATTGTGATGGAATTTCGGGGGGCAGGCTTGGGGACAAAACCTGCCTGGCGAGAAGCTTCCTCTCGAATGGCACACAATCAATATATCAAAGGACTGAAGCGACGGGGACGACAACCATTGCTACGTAAACAGCTGAGTGAGAGGAGTCTGTAGACGGGGGGCCTCAGGCTTTGAGCCATGTGTGTGCGCCGCGCGTGGCCCTGCTATCGTAGGACAGCCGCCACCGCCGTGGTGCGCGGCTGAGGGTGGCCTTCGACGTTGGGGTCCCGAAAAAAGCGCACATCTCGACATCGCCTCACAAAGCCCGAAGTCCGTCATCAACGAACCATCCTGGTGGTAGTGGTTGAAGAAGTGCAATGGTAATGATGCAAAAAAAAGAGAAAAAAACGACGTTGGTTGCGGCAACAACCGTTAAACGTGCTCTCGCCTTCACTCCCCGCGGCGAACTGCTTGGGGGGCTAGTTCGAGATTCGATGAAAGTCGGGGTCGAGTAACCGCGCCCAACCGCCTCTGCTCACGACGCCGAACCGACGACCACGAAGCGTAGAACCCCCCGAGGGGTAGTAGTTGTGGCCACTGAGTGGAGCACGGCTGTTCACCAAAAAAGGTGTCGACCACTCTTGCTTTTACGGGGTGTCCCGCCTCGGGGTCGTCGTCGAAAGTCACAGGCTCCCGTTCTTCCCCCTTCGATGACGACAGCTGGTCATCGGAGAGCCCCCGGCGATTAGACACCATTCCCGAAGCGCTCTAGAGCCCTACAAGGCAACGTCTCGGTGCTGTCACGGATGCTCGAGTGCGCATGCATGCCATGCCCAATTGTGCCGTTGGCCATCAACGGTTGCGCCGTCGTCGGGGGCCCCGACTACAATTAATGAATGGTGCAACTCGAGTACGAAGACTGCTCCTCCCGCTTTGTGGCCCCCGCGAACAACACAAACATCCAGCCCCCTGGCCGTCGTCGTCACCCCACATCCGCCCTCAAGAGTTTACAAAACTGCGCACAACTTTATTCCTCGGCACCACGACGAGTAAGTAAATTAGTAACATCATAATCAGTAATATTGCAAGCAAACTCCGGTATTACGCGTGTCATGCATGAAAGTGTCACTTTTGACGCTTTCGACTAAACGTACAAAGAAAAGACCCGTAAGATAGACATACAAATTGAGAAAGCATATACAAATATGGAGTTAGTTACATAGCCAATCAATTGGAGCGATTGCACTGTGTTACAAAGAAATTTTTTCAAAGGCACTAAGGAAAGGAGGTTGGTTAAACAAGAACAAAAACGAAGATTAACTTTAGGAACGAAACAAAGTAATGGGGTAAGTTTAAAGAAGGTGAGTGAGGTAGGTTTGAGGCGAGGGGAAGGATAGTTAGTAGATAGAGGGGTTAAAATTTTGGCAAAAAAGCTTGTCTAGATATGAGTTCCTGCAGATTTAAACGGAGACGGAGATGAATGAGATCCGGATGGCGAGCTATTACTACTGAATTGCGAACCAGCTTGGAACACCGATGTGGCACCACCACCCGTCGCACTGGCAGGGGCATTGGATGAGACTGTGGACTCGGGCGAGAGATTTGTTTCAAACACGGCCATTTCACGCTGATGACGCTCTTTCATGACCCGCAACTGCTCCTCACGCCCTTTCTCAAACTTGGCAAGCTCGTCTTCCATCTGAAAAACCAAGACATGCAACATTATACGGTCCGTCCAAGGGCTGACTTGTCACACAACAAAGGCAAACACAATTACGATCGATGCCGACCTTTGTCTTTGCCTTTGTCGCCTTTCGACTCACCCGCGTCTCCAACATTGAACGCCGATGGTTAATTCGATCCTGCATGGCCGTTCGGTCGCGTTGGCATTGACTGTCAAAGATTTCTCGCTGCTTCTCTTGATACGCCCGCAATTCATCCATCTCTTGAGCGAGTTTCTCTGACACCTGCTTCAATTTGTCTTCCTGCCAGGTTTCGAGTTTGACCTAAAAGATAAATGCAATTAGTACACACATGGAATACAAAAAAAACGGCAAAGCAACAAAAAACGTCTTTGCATTTTGAATAGCTGTTTTGTCATTCACCCACCGTCTGTTCTGACATCATGTCTTTGATAGTGCGTTCATACTGCTCAGCAAGGTCAGCAATTTTGCGTGTTTGTTCGGCTTTAAGCTTACTTATCAGTTCTTTTTGTTCCTCACGAGCGACAGATTGAACCAATTGTGCTTGATAGGCTTTGTATTGCCGGGTTTGTGTCTTGCACGTGTGCCGGAACTGTTTTCGTATCAGAGCTTCTTTGTTCTGCAAAAGAAAGTCGGATGTAAAAACTGAAACCCTTTCAAAGTTACTATAAAACCAAAAAACAACCTTAAGCTCGCGTGGGTGTTGCTTGCTTTGAAGCGCGTGGGTCTTCTTAAGGTCATCCAAAGTGCGACGAGTGTAATCTTTCTGGTTATTCAATTCGGTTTCATGCAGAGTGCAGATGTGTCGATGCTTGAGATGCTCAACTTCCTCAAGATGTTGCTTTTCCAGATTCTCGGTTGTTCGATGATGCCGTCGGAGGAGGCTATGAAGTACTTCGATCTGTTTGGCACAGACATTTAACTCATCTCGGAGTAATCGACTTTCGAGTTCATGAACGGCCGCCGTCTGCTGCTTCCGTACATTGAAAACCTCGTCATTTAGACGGGCATTGAGCTCATCCCGAAATCGAATTTCTGCATTTTGTTTCTGCAAGGCAAACTCGTTTTTGGCTGCTTTCAACATAGAATCGTACTGCGACCGAGACAAGTTGCGTTGTTTGAGGTTCTGCAAGAAAAAAATACTTGAAATCAAACGGCCCAGACACGAAACAAAAAAAAACACAAATCTTACCGATTTCTCGAGCTCTTTGTTGTGTTTGTATTCTTTCTTTTGAATGTTGATGAAAGTCTTCAGTTCGTGCTCATTGACATTCTTTCGACTCTTTGTCACCTTACGCAATTCTTCCTCATTTTGACGATGACGTTTGTCTAGCTCGGCCTGTTGGCTCTGTCGAATTTTGGCCAGCTCATTCTCACAAGCCACAACGGCACGATCGTACTCTTTTTCGAGGCGGTTCTTCAGCTGATCCGACTCAACTTGAATACGGTCATCGAGACTTCGAACTTCCTTGTGATGGGCCTGACGCATCCGTCTGTAGCCGAACATCTGCTCATAGATGTTGTTTTCGGTGCGATGGGCTTCAACTTCGCGGGATATCTGCTTCGTTGTGCGGAGAGTTGAGAATTTGGTCCGGCGCAGGGTGTTGATGGCCTCTTCTTTGGAAATGTTTTCATGGAACGGCGAGATGCCGAGCGTAGATGGAGGCGAGCTGCTTCGGTCACTCGAGAAAGTTGGATCAGTAGAAGTAGTCGTATCAAATGTGGGATCAGTGGACGTGGTAGTGTCAAATGTACGTTCGGTTGAAGTGGTAGTGTTGTGAGTTTTGTGGTCATCGCCGACACTGATTACGGTGCGATTTGTCTGAAAAGCAACAAATGAGCATTAAAAACACAAAAACAGTAAAAAAAACCAACAGAAGAAGCGTCCGAAGAACTCTGAGTCGTATCCACACCTTCCGGAACAGTTAATCTAGCAATAACACCGCTCAATGGTGGACGAGTAACACGCCGCTGAGACGAAATACGACTTGAATGGCCACTCGTTTCCGAAATCGAGCTACACGTTTCTGCACGAATACCGTCACTGTGAACAGATACATTTTCATCGTCCAGGAGCATTCCTTCATGACTGTCCACACTGATGGCATCAACACCAGCAGCTCCGGCAGCGAGTTGTTGTTCGTCGAGATACATCAACTTTCGCATCTTTTTGTATTGGAAGTTATCCAGCTCACGGACGACACGTTTGGTTCGGCGAATAAGTTCCAAAATAACGGTTTTGGCATGGGTACCGGCAACGAATGGATGCTAAAACATATTAAACTTGAATAAAAATGACATCAAACAAGTAAAAAACGTACATTTAAGCAAGCCCTCGTCGATAACCGCTGTTCCGGATCTTTTCTCAGACATTGATCAACAAAACTGTAAAATGTCTCCGTCCATGGAGCGGTTTCACCGGTAGCTAATGTAGATTGCAACTTCGGGGGATCATTTTGAGCTATGTGATACAGCGCAGACATGGTATTCATATTGAAGAATGGCGGTTTACGTTCGGCTAATTCGATGCAAGTAATACCAAAGGACCAAATATCTGCCCGGTAATCGTAATGACCCTCATCCATCGCGAGAATTACTTCGGGAGCCATCCAATATGGAGTTCCGACAAAACTTTGAGCAGGACATGCGGCGGATATGGATCCGAGATCGGCTGAAAATGGCCAATTTGAGGTTGGAAACGATAAAAAGGTAGTAGATAGGCTTACCAAGTTTAACAATACCACAATCAGTGAGCAAAATATTACCCGCTTTCACGTCTCGGTGAATGCGGTTTATTTCGTGAAGATATGCGAGGCCATTTAAAGCTTGCTGGCAGATGGCAGCAATTTCGGGCTCGAAGATCGGTGTTTTGTGGACTTCCACAATATCGGCAGCTGATCCGACACAGTATTCCATGACGAGCTGAAATGTTCAGATTTGAGAAGTTTATATATATAATTCGATCGATTTCAGACATACCCAACATGTTTGCTCTTTGAGGAAGCAAGCCCTGTACTCGACAATGTGTTGATGCCGAATCTTCTTGAGGAATCCGACTTCCTTAACAATATCGGCCCAACGCTCTGCAGCCTGCTTCCCGGAGAAAGACATCTTTTTAATCGCGACATTTTCACCGCTTTCGTTGTCGAGGGCCTGATAACGGATTGATTTATTACTTCCTTATAGTTAACTAGAAAAATAAAATAGCTTACAAAATACACAGCCCCGAAGGAACCGTGGCCAATCTCTCGCAGATCATTGTAACGTTGTTCCGGATCTTTGGAGCTAAACAGTGCCGCTATCGCAGGATCCTTCAAATTTCCTGGTTTTAATGGATTCTGAACTGGCATCGCAGCATCACCACCTCCCCTCGCTCATTGACCACACGCTACGTTTGGCACTGCCAGATGGAAAAACGTAGGTGGGCAGCCTGGAAAGTTCAAGTTTGCAAATCGAGTGCTGTTGGATCGGCTATAAAACAGGGGAAACCCGTTTGTAAAAAATGCATCACGCATCACGCTATCACTATCATCATTGAAATTCAATGAGCATGATACAGTCGGAGCACGCGACAGTTGTATTTTACTGGGAAAGTGAAAACATGCATCGATGGAGGACCCACCGAGGTGGGCCGATGATTCAGCGAGGAATGGGCCAGGGAAAAAGTACGAAGGAGTCTCGATCAAGTCAAAGGCTATAAAAAACAGGGAAAGCGTAAGCTACAGCAATCTGGAAAAGCGTATGTTGGACGGACACGTCACGGTGTGGGGACGGAAACGAAACCGAGCTAATAGCATAACTTTTTATCGCCAAAGCCAGCCGGCGCAAATCTTACGAACAGCGCAACATCGAGTCTGGCGAGAGCTGGTCTAATCGTGGCGAGACGACCCCAGTGGATATGAACCCGAGGCAGCCATATCCGCGTGCATCTGAACCTTGGGCGGCGGGGGATGTGTATCGCGCCCTTGGACGGCAATCGACCGCGTTGCCCGCTGCCGGTGCCACCACCGACAGCGCATGTGAACTGCTTGTGGTTGGTCCGAAAAGTGTGTTAGAAAAATACACGCAGACGACGACCCGTACATGGAGCGGGTTGTTCGGACGAGTGGTCATGGACGACGACGCCGACGACTCAAGCAGAGCAAGTGACATGCTTGAGTCGACCGACGTTTAGCTAGACTAGCTTCATCCTAAGCCAGCTAGCCTATAAAATAGATACATGTGACGAGATTTGAGCGACAATTTTGATGGTATTCACATGAAGCGACGCGTGCATTTCAGTTTTGACTTCCCAAAAAACGTTACTTTTGCGGCTGGAATGGTGGATATTACTACTCGTATCGAAAAGGCATTCATGGTCAGCCACCAAAAATGTGGGACAAAAATTTGCAACGCGTTTGTCTGACGGGACGACCGGTATAGATGCGCACACATGTGCATGCTACATCTTCGATCGCCGGGGGGTTGACAGCGGGACGACGCGTCGGGGGGTAGATGGACCAAAGGCAAAAGTCTCCTCGATTCCATCGACGTCGACTGGCCCCGTGTAAGAGAGAGCTCCGCAATCACATTCCAGCTGCGCAGTTTTAGGGTGATCAAACGGCTACAATCGAAAGTGAGGCCGACTCTAATCGAAAAGCAACCGAAATGACAGCACCCAGGAAGACGGAGGAGCAGACGCCGATGGATGACGACGATCCACACCTTTTCGTTCCCCCTCCGGCTCATTGCAACCGCCGCCAGCCTCACCCTCCCGTTTCCGCGTTTGCGTCGATGATTAAAGGGTGGCGATGATGAAGCTGATGATGAGGCATCATCGGGTGTTCGCGAACGCACCCCCACCACGAGACCGCCTCAAGGCAAGACCAACCGGACACTGTTTGAGTCCACTTGTAAGGCCATCCCTTGCAGGAATAGTCCAAACAGACGCGATTATCCGATTTGATTGAGTTCCGCGGTAGCCCATCTGGTGCACATGGACACAACTTCGGGGCTCAGGCTGCACTTTGCAAAGAATAACTTTTTTGGGAGCAATCAACCTGAATGACTAATAAAAACGGGACATTTGAAAAATTAATGAATCACGAAACGAAATTTTCTTAACTGTCAGACAAAAATTAATTGAAAACTCAAAAGTCTATTTTTAACGAGGTGATTTCTACGCGGTTTTCCATACCGTCTATGTAAGTAACCAAAAAATGTCAGCGGTAAACAATCCGAAAAAACACTTGAGGCGCAATTTATTATAAGTTTTTTTGGAATTGTCCTAATTCTTTGCTCGCATTCATGTCTCACAATTAGAAATGCGCATTCCCGCTTCTGAATTGTCTCTTTATGAGATTCTTTGTATTGTATTAGCAAACAAATGAAAACGGCCATGTTTTTGATATTATTAATGTCGAAAAAATGCAAACAAAGAAAAGTTTTCGCTACAATACGTCGACCAAAAATAACGACCGTTTCAGGATCGTAAAGAAAAACGGTTCGGTTTATCAATGATGAAATAGACGATAAAATCATGGATGCCCTTTTAACACGGAAAACCGTGTCAACGCACTTTTTTAAAACAGAATTAACCGCACTTGATTTTTTGTCAAGAATAGCAATGTCAGCGACCGCAATGACACCGTTGGAATGAGACCAGGAAAGTCGATCACGTATCTTGATAACTTGGCTGGCAGTCGGCTTTTTTTGCACACATAACACTGCCAAGTGTTATCAATCTTGTAATGAGGCGGTAGTGATAAGCATCTGGTATGCGGGTACACGCTAACAAGTGACGGATCACATTGCATTCACTTGGTTGTTTCACTTTTTTATTTGTCTTGTCTGCCGTTGCCATTTGCGGAGTTGATTGTCACCCCCGACTGACCGAACAACACTCTTCGATTCGAATAAATACCGGGGCCGATTGGCTCAAATTCCGGGCTACTCAAGCGGACGTGTTTCAATGATTGGCGTACTTTACGCTCGTCAAACAACAATTTTTGACTCCCTTTTTCTATTCAAACGTCGATGGCGGCTAACCGTTCTATCTGTACGTGTACAACTGGAGATACAAAACATGTGTCAACTGAAAATTTGCAGGCCCCTTTTCTCTCTATCCGATGTTTCTATCGACTGCGCATATCCGGCCTTGAGCCTGATTGAGTACGGTAATAATTGAAGCGAGATAGTAGGAACACCAAAAAGGGGTACATCAATTTACATGCGATGGATGGGTTGTGTCTGGTTTTGGGTGAAGTCAGATTGTCAGGTCAAGGCACTCGGACGAGAAAAACCTTAACAAAAGGGGCCCCCCGTGTTCCGTCGGAACCCCCTTTCTTGTTGGCGGCGGTCCGGCGGCTGCGCTCATTAGCAAAAAAGGCGATTGCAATGAGTGTCTCCGTGAAGATGTCAGGTAAAATTTGTCATTGTCACTTGTCGCGCGTGTGACGGCGGATACGAGGAAATTTATATTTGTGCTTATCGCATCTGCCTTCCATCACCTTAGTGGCAACATTAACTATGGGCGATTTACAGGGTCATGTTGCGGCGTTCCCGCGAGAGCAGACATCGCTCAAGGCGGTGACGGCAAGAGATTGAGATTATTGATCACTTGTCGGAACAACAGATTGACACGTCCAGATACAAACATTCAAAGACGGCCGGGTCAGAGATGCGCGGAAAAGTTTACTACTTGGGACCGATTTTTATGTGTTGGTGCGTTGTAAATTGGTTCGGCTTCATGAAGCTACAGTCCATTGGTGTTTTCAGATGGCTAGCACCTCCTTTAATAGTTGAACGTGCCATAAAAGTAGTTTAATTGCTGTTCTCTCATGCTTTTATGGAAGTATTCTCGCTGTAACACGAATTCTGGGGCGGTTAACCTTGTTCTTACTCTTAATAACATGCACTTTTAGCACGGGGAAGCAACTTGCCTCCTTTTACGATGCCATAATCATAGAATATTGGCACCAGACCCAATGCTATATACAATCGTTTGTTTTAAACTATTCCTTCAAAGCGCCGTCGGGAACAGTCCTAAAAACTAAGAGCCACTGTCTCAAATGGACTCGCATAAACATTTTATGGGAAACGGATAAGCGTTATTTTTGTTGAAAGATCCATCCAGCGACGACGAGTCGCGGAAGCAGTCTCGATTCTTGCTTGCATTTTGCAACCAACTTAGTTGCCCCCAGGACAGCGCTGCTGTTCACAGTCTCGGGTTGATTTCTTCCGCTTGCCTTCCCTGCGACATGCACAGTGATGCCCTTCTCGATACAATTCCATTTTGCACTTTTCCAATTTACCCTGTCCTTCGGTCGTGCTTTCATTTCCTATTTTGTCTTGCGCCGCTAAAACAATGGCAAAGGTCATCGTCGGCCACCCTCCCGAAGTGACCCTCTTAGCACCTTCCTGTATCGGCAGTACATGCCATTGCTTGCACTCAACATACATTAACAAGAGCCCTCCTTCCCATATTCTCGAACTCGGTAAACATAACCCCAACCCAGGTCGTCGTGGGTTTCAATACCCAATGATCAAAAATCCGTGGTATCAACCTCGTTTTAGACACGGCTTTGTGTCAGCCGAAGAATAACCGTCGTTCGTCTTCGAGCTTGCTACCTCAGCGGGGGCTCTGTTTATAACTTCAGCTTACATTCACTTCTCAACGGAGTCGGGGGGTATTTTCACTGCGGATCCGCAAACATCGGCTTGAATTTTCATTCGATTGTGCAAAGTGCGTGAATGGTTAGTCGGTTGGTCGGCACTTGGCCGGATCTACGGTAGCGCGGGAAGGAGTTCGTCGTCCACACGCTTCGACAAGTGGCTGCCTTTTGTAAACCGTGTTGATCCGCCTCGTTTTCAACGGCAGTGTTGTGTCTCCGAGTGTGTCGTCGTCTTCGTCGATGTCGCCGGGTTTGCAGTAGCAACACGATAGAAAGGTGCTAAGAGAAGGCGGAGCAAGTACGCCGAATCGTTGTTGTGCGTGTTTGTATATCGGATGCATACATTGTGCACTCCATCAATAGAGATGCCTCGAACAGGGTTGGTTTTGTCGACTGCTCTTTCAAAATTTAAGCCTGTCTGGTACTGTAGACCCAGCCGAGTCTCACCACCCGGTTGCCTCCGATGGTGGAACCCTTTCAAGACGCCCCGAGGTCGTCTCGTCTTGAAACGCAAGGATGCTCCACCAACCACCACTATCGCCATCAGCGTCGTCGTCGTCGCCACTCTCGGACGCGATTTTCTCTTCTTGTTTTTTGAAGGCTTTGCACTCTAAATAGAGAATTGAAGCCTTCAGAGAGGCGTCTGTGGTGTGTCACTTAAAACTTGCCCAATTTGTGCGTCGAGGTCGATTATTCTGTGGTGTTACCGGTTTTAGGCCTCAAGCCTCTATCTTGGATTGCACGGAGGCGCAGAGAATTCGGCGTCGACTACATTTGCGCACTCCTTTTACTCTGCGCCATCGGGGGCGGTGAAGGTGCACGCCTGAAGCGTCACTTCGCTCGTCGACTTACGAACAGTCCAGTTGGGTCCTATGTAATTGTAAGTTGCAACCTTAACGTCTTCCTAATTCCATCAATTGCAGCAAAGTCGTATTTAACTCTCCAAATCCTCATAGTTTGTGCCAAATCGCGCCACAGCTCGGTTAAGAGAGCCATCTGTTGACAGTTTGCCTTTGAAATTACTGTCATGGAGTTGCTCTCTTAACAGTGCCTGTGAATCCGTCTGCACTCTTCCTGTTTTGTTACATCATTCGAGGGTCGTAACATTACGTCCATCAAACACGTCACCAAGACTGCCGCCAGCCGAAACTTCCTAGACGTGGTCATCTTAGACTGTGATCTCCCCACCAAGACCATGTGATCGTAAAAGATCCGTCGTAAATCGCGTTCTGCAATACCACCATCAATAAAAACATGGCGCCCGATTTTTGCTAGGCCGTAAGTTTAATAGTGTGGTTTTTGCTATTTCAACCAACAGCGCTCACTTTATTCACAACATTACACAATGACAACAGGTTGCACTTATTAAAAATGGCATTCTCTGACAGCTTGCCCGGCACGCTGCATTAAAACATTTAAAAATGGGAGTATGATGACTATCCAGCAGATTGAGACAAAGATAATTTTTCGGTTGTACATTTACATGGTTTTCTAATAAACGAACGAGAGCAAAAGATCAACTCAAATAGTAATTGGTGCGCTTGAATGGATGGATCACAAGTAAGGGTTGTCGGTGAGAAGACCGGTCATTGGACGGAATAGCGTGAGGCTCGGTCTGGTCAGTCGGTAGTATGCTCGGGGTTCTCCGCTGCTTCGCTTTCCGAATCTCGGAGGGCCGCGCGGTCGTCCCTTCTTCATCACTGTAACTCAATATGTTTTTATCCAACGTACAAGACGACTGCAGCTTTGCAAGCAATAGTCACCCCAGACATCGCGGATGTATCAACAACAACGAAAAAAGGAAAACCAATTAGACTAGCAATTGTAGGGTTCTTCGATCCCTTCCCTAGATGTTGTCTCGCCCCCTTAGGCGGTTAATTTTCGATTATGTTTAAAAGGTTGTAAAACTAATTGAAATTTCATTATGTTTAACGTAAAGTGCATTGTTTTACGTACAAAGTGACTCATGAACCCCGAAAAAAAGTAAAAATAACTTACACGTCAGAAGCTCTTCTTCAGGAATGTAATCATCTGAAACTGAAATCACAATTAGGAAATTTTGTAACATAATACACTGTGGCTAAATTTACCTCTTTTTGTTTTCTTTATTACTTCTAGTAGCGCGCCAGCTCCGCCTTTGCTATTTCCTGTTACTTTGCACTCTATTTTCCCATTACTATTGTAGGTGATCGAAATAATGATTTTGCGCTTGTGCCTTGTTGTTACACGATACATTTCAACATATTTTCCCTGGTTGGATCTATTTTCTAAATGGGAACCTTATCAAAAACTCGAAAATTGCCAATTTCCCAAAAGTAAAAGTTTAATTTAATAATACTTGGTACCCATATCAGTGTAAACCGTTTACAAATAAATTGTTTCGCTTAAACAACATTAAAAACGTGTCTGAGAATGTCTATCGCGAAAGAAGCAAGATTTCTTACAAAAATTACTACTTTGCTACATCATTCCAACCAACCCCTGTCCAAATGAAGAATGTAGAAATGTTCTAATTAAGGTAAATACATATTTTGACACACATGGCCACTAAGCTCACCTACTACAATTATTTTCTTGTAGGGGCCATCAGGCGTGAACACGGTTACCCTACATTACGTTTTTGCTTGTCATCACGATGTGTTAATCCGGGAAATATTTTGGAAAGCATTGCGGCATTTCTTTCCTTAATAATTTTTCTCATCCCAAAAACGGCATCAAGTAGCAGATTATTCATATAAGTCAACAAAGACATGATGACGCCTCAAGGAAGGCATCACAAGTTGAAAAACGATGCCTTTTGGGGAATTTCATCATGGATTTTTGGCAGCGGTTATGAGCGCTCTCATTGAGACGTCAAAAGTGACGGCAAGTGAGCATATTTGGCCTTCGATCAAACTATAATACGCTTCTTGAACGAGTTAAGTGCATGGACGTCTTGGACGGCACCAAAAGGGCGACCCCGGGGCCAAATGTCTTCCTCATTTCGAAGGAGTTGATGACTATAGTTGCAACGTGTAATTTCCCGATGGACGTTTCGTCTTCTTTTTTGCCATTGTGTTTCAAATGTGTCGAAAAAGGAAGGATATTGCCCATTTCGCAGAAAAGTACGATAAACATCCGCTATGTTTTGGTCTGGCTCGTGGCCACACACATGGAGGCTTAAAGTTTAATGTCCGGCCCGGAAATGGTCAGTAATGTTAAATTGCAATCCTACGCTTGCAGAGGTAACGTAAATGGATTAAGCCTGGCTAATAGGATTTTGCTGCTGCGCGATTTGCGTGCAATTTAGAAGTGTTAAAATACGAATAAAAAGCTAAAACTAACCTTGAGCTTGAACGAGAATCACTGAGGCAACGACGATTAAACAGAGAAGAAGCAGCGTAGAAACCTTCATTCTGGATATTTTGAGGAACGTAAAAAGGCACACGGATCCACCAAACCACAAAGTCGACTTTGTCTGAAATATATACTGTTCAAGTTACAGATCACGTCTCGTATTTCGCCGTTAAGCCGGACACCCTCGCCACACTGTAGAAAAGCGTAATTTTCACGCCCCTCAAGCTACTGATATTTATGGCGACTGCTTTGTGCCATGAAAATTTGACTTGACTCCGCCCCTATTTTGTTGAGTGTCCACGGTAGTGGCAGGAGGAGTGACTTTTGCCACCGTTGGGTATGACGATCATGGCAACAGTTAAGAGAAATGGAAATAAAAAGTAAAATTAAATCGGTTTCCGGCGTCTAGACGAAGAACAAAGGACCCGCATTTAAGGATCCACAGTTCAACCTGAATTAGCACATTCAGCTTGACACGTTGTGCAACGAAATACGTCTCGCCGAAAGCGGCGGCTTCGAATTCAAGCAGCTTGATACAAGTCCTTATCGGAGTAGCGAAATCTCCTTCAATTACTGCATTACTTTGTTAGCTCATGCCATCTTGCAATTTGAAACGACATGACTCCTTTCAGAAGGACGGAAGCTTTGATGTTTACTAACCGAACATGATCTCAAGACAAAAACACGGTCACTCGTAGTATTCTTCCGACTTTGGCGGGGGTGCCAAAGGTGTCATAACTGACAACATGTTTTTAGTATGATACATAAAGTAAATTCAAAGTTGATGAAATGACGAAATTACATTATAAACCTGACAACGTGACTAGCCAAGGCGGATATGATGAATGTAACCAACGTATAATACGGTTTCGGGTTCCAGATCTACTACGCTACACACATGTGAGAACTCAAATTTAGTTATCGCCAACTGTTATAGTGACTACCGTTTGAATGACTATGTTTCTTGCCCTCGAAATAACCTAATTATTCAAGCAAACATCATACCCCACCACGCATATGGCAGGATCGACTTACACATAAACATAAATGTTATTTTAAGTCACAAATATCAAACAAGATACATCTTGCAAATCATACAGTGCAAGTTTTATGGACACAAATGTAGATTGGTCAGCGGAAACACCACTTTTCAAGTTAACTTTGTTACATTAAGTTTACCTTAATGGGAACGCGGAATTTATGAGAGTTGAGATAGCGATTAAACTAACGAATGAGTTGTTTTTTGTTTTCTGTATTAACTGGTCGTTAATCAATAATCAGTAAACATTTTACTAAAATGTTTTTTATGAATTTTGCGACCCCATGTGTCACTGTTTAACAAGAAAATCATATTTTGCCATCCGAGTTTCTACTGTGTTTACAACGTTTTAAATCAAAATTCATTTATTAAAACCATAGTTGTACAATTGCGTTTTTGTAACATTTTGTTTTTGATTTCTTGCTAAAACTCTGATCAAAATCTGAATCAACACATTTTTTCAGATTGATCTGAATACAATTTTAAGGCCTATCGGATATAGTTTTGGATTGCGCATTCGAAAACCCGATAACATCACAGAATTGTCATATCTGAGCCGAATATCGCACACATCAACGCTACACTGTTTGGGGTCAAGAAGGAACAAAGACGGCGCGCCTGTATGGCACAAAAATGTTCGCCTTTAGCAGCCATTGAATACTGCTCCACATATCCAACACAACTTTCAGCGCACCATTACTTTATCTTACCTGCGTCGTGTCGACGGCAATAGCGTTTTTTTAATACACCTCTGTCATGATAATTGCTTCTAACGATAACGCTGTAAAACGTTTTACGTACGATTGGCTTATTCGTTTTGCGGAACTTCACCCTTTCGAAATCCAAGATTACGAAAATGATTTCGAATCATGCTCTACGGGCCAGTACAATCCACTGATATCAAAATATGCCGTAATTTCGCCACTGTTCACAACATTAGTTACTCGGTATATGCCTTACATATTTCAGGATTTTTGTTTCGAAATAAAAAACGTACGTTCAATGGACTATGGGCCAAGCTGCTAAAACTTGGCCTGTGTTTTTCCTTTGTTTGTTTTTAATATATATTAGCAACTTGAATTTCAGGGTGTAATTGAGAAAAATAAACAATCTGCATCGCATAGATATAAAATATATGTATGTCTTGAGTGTCACCTCACGGGGCGAACAACTCCTGGAATGCTTAGCATGTTGGAAACTAACCGTGTAGTCATTTATTCAAAATTGATTTGTACTATGTTTCATAAACTTTCTGAACATACCTTCACTCCCAATGAGTTGAAATATTTGTTGAAGTTTGGCCCTCGTGACAGACTTTTCCAAGTCCGTGGCACTTTATCGGAACCTTTCAAGTTTGCAGAATTATGGCCTCTGCTGAAACACTGTTGTGAAATTAGGTTAGTTTCTTTTTGTAATACGCTATCCTATATACACCATGTTTTAGAATTGAACTTAAAAATTTAATTTTTGACGAAAACGTTGCGACTGTTTTGAGCGAAAATCAAGTTTTTCCTACCGAACTCTGGTTTTTGAGACTAAATATATCGGACAAAGCGGTGTTGGAAATCATTGATTACTTTTTGGTAAGATGCAGTATGAACTGTATTTTTGATATAAACTATTATCTTTTTCAGTCACTACCCAAATTTCCAAAACTAATTGTTTTTGAATTTCAACAGTTGAAGCCGGTAGAATTAAAAAAAGCTATTAGCAAAAAATTATTTTCTGTTGGTTTCAAAAACAATTTTGATGAAACACTCGAAATTCCATTTAACTATATTGATATTAATGCAGATGGCAGTAACGACGTTTACTTTGGCGCTTATTAACACAACCTCTTTGTATACCTACTAACAATTTACGTTATTGAGTTAAACAAAAGTAACACTTTCCAAAAAAGATTACTCATTAAATATTTTTAATAAAATAATGTCAACAGCTTAAGACTAAATTGATATTTAAAAATTTTAGTTTTTTATGTAAATTCGCAGTTAAAAAAAATCACTCAAAAGTTCTAAAAGTGACTGTAGTTGCCTAAACCAGTGATATGGTGACAAAATTTAATGACTGAATACAAAACTACTATAATAAATTTTTGTATTTTGAATCATACTTATATAAAGTTGGCACGGTTTTATCTAAATACAAGCACCAAAACTACTAAACACACAAAAAAGTGCAGTCACCTCGTTTAAATCTAACCAGAGCTGCAGGCTTGACACATTTCAAACCGTAAAACTGCACTGTAATGTTTCAACGGACTTCAACTGTTTTCCGACCCGGTTCACACCTTCACCTGACCACGTTTTTTTCATTCATACATATAAACGATGTATCTATACAAAACTGTGTCACCGAAGCTTGATCAGCGAACAAAAAAGAACCGTCAAATCTCGTCAACACCGCTTTTGATACATTGCGACGTGTCGGAAGTTGATAAAAGACCGTTCTGCCGTCTCTGGGGTATGATCATCTTTACGCCCGCGTATTTTGCTTACATTAACAACCGATGCGCAGTATGTCAACGATGAGCTTGTATCGCTCACCCCCGATTTGGAGGTGTGAACGTCCCGTCACGAAGTTGTTAGCTTGCTACCTTCTTATCACGATGAAATATATATGTGCCATGTTTTCATAGCGTTATCAACCTCAAACCTCAGCGATAGTGTATTGCACTTGTTTTGCACCCAGCGGCAATCCACAACAGCAGCGCATCGGCCTTAAATCGAGCCGGGCCAAAGGAAGCCAAGTGACTGCGTGTGTACGCAGCAAAACAGCCCGAGGATAGGACAACTGTCGCGGCGGGAGCATCGCCCGAGGCCTAGTGTTAAAAAAGTATCGGAATCGTCCAAATTTACGAATTATGGCTTTTCCGGAAGCATTGCCCGGGCGAGATCTGTGGTTCTGCTCCTCATAAGGCGAACGGTTTGATAGCTTGCTGATTTGGAACACTTATTGCCTATAAACGTCATGTGACCTGGCGGGTCCCAACGTCCGGACATGAGTGTACGAACGCCGTCGGCCATCGCGGACGCGCCTACGCACCCTCTCATACTTTGCACACTCTCTCGTTTGCTCTTTCCGTCCACACCGACTGACGCATTTCTTTTCTGCGCTCTTGCACACCCCAACATTGCTCTGCACGTTGTCCCTACTGTAGTTCCAGATTTGTGAAGCGTGCAATCAATGTTTGTATGATACCACACTTCGACCCTTGGTGCCTCCCAGGATTATAACGCATTGATTGCCATGTCGAAACCGCGCGTGTACGTGTCCCTTGTTCCGGAAATTATTGATGTTTGAAGCGCGACTGGCTGTTGCATCTTGCGGCGATTTGTTTTTCTCTTCCCCCCTCTTGCTTATTGCGCGGGCTTTTCGCCATTTTGCGACTTCCGTTCAAAAAGCGCTTCCTCGCCCATTTTTATATATTTTTTTCAGGGTGTATGACCAGTTCCCAGTAATCTGAACGATGAGGTTGTTGCCCGAATGAAATGGACGCATCAACATCGTCGACCATGGTTGGAGATTTGGCCGTGAGGTCAGCTGGGTCCAGCCTAAATACCTCCAAATACAATGCTACAAAGGCGCAAAAGGGTCGGAGACTGGATAGTATCGCTGCTCGTCTTCAGCCGTACGTTCTATTACAATTTGGTTCAAAATAAATATATGAAAATTATTATATTTTAGCCCCTCGCGCGTATGTGGTCAACCGCCTGTCACTCAAACCAATGGTACCCATTCAGCTAATAAAAGGCCGCTGGCTGGGGGTGGTAACAATGGCAATACTGGCTCTCATCAGCCCAGCAAAATTGAAAACGGTGCTAAACTAATCTGTCACCAATGTGTGATGCCTATTAAGAATTGTGCTATTGTTTTAACTTGTAGTAGCTGCAAAAAGTGGGTTTTTGTGACTTCTAACCCGATGGAAACCGTTATCAACGCATCAAATTCATTATTTTTTTACATACCACCGCTTATGATTAATCCAAAATCAATTTCAGGCACACGCACAAATCCTGCGTTGCGTCCATAGTTTCTAAAGACAGCGAGTACATGTGCTTGTCTTGTCGAAAAAACACCCCAAGTACCTCATCCTCCGTTCAAGACGATCTCGTTAGTAACTGTAATGATATTGAAATTGAGTTGGAAAGCCGGTCGAAACGCCAGACCTTGTCTACATCAACATCAAACGCGAGTGTGGTGAGTCCCACTACGCCAAGCTCGAGCGGCAACAATTCAACGGGTTCAACCCCGAATGCGCGCAAGTCTTCGTACCCGCCGACTAAATATTGCACGCCACCGGTGATTAATACCGACTTTGAAACGGATACCCTGCCCGCTCAGTTACCTACTGGATCAAGCTTTACTTCTTCGTTGGATGAGGACATGTCTATAAGCAATAGTGATGACAGGTCGGAGGGTTCGTCACCCTCGGGCGATATCACTGCAGACAATAGCATGCGTAACAGTCCGTCTCTGCCGGCTGAAAGTGCGCCGACCAGTGAAAATGATGATTCAAGACCGTCATCGTGAGTTTATTATATATTTAATTTGTTTTAATTTGCATTTTTATTGCAGATCAAAGCGGCAATACAAAGATCTCAACGGCACCAAGCCCAAACCAGACGATGGGACGAAGGAAAAGAAGAAACCTGGCAGAAAGTCAAACATGAAAACCCGCTCTGGGGGACAGCCGCCCACCAACTCGTATGCCCAGCTTGGCAAATCTGCTAAGGGCCGAAGACCAACCGCCAAAGGCAAGGGCAAGGCACCGAAGACCCGCCGGCCACGGACGTCCAACAAATTGACGTACATTCAAGCAATAACTGCGACAATACGGCGTGAAAGCGACGAAACTAATGATGATGATCCGTCGACTCGGCAACCCGATGAAAACGACTACATCCGAACTGCCATCGTGAATTCCGTTGAAAATCCGTTTATTTGCAATGCTCCAATGTGCCTAATCTGCGGAAGTATCGGTCGCGACGTCGAGGGCACCATGATGAATTGCATGAGCTGTTCCCAGACTTATCACTCCTACTGCGTCAACATGCATGAGAAGCTGAACAAAAGAATCCTCAAACGTGGCTGGCGCTGTCTGCAATGCACAGTTTGTGAAACCTGTGGTGACGGATCGGACGAATCGAACTTGCTTCTCTGTGATGAGTGCGACGTCGCGTTCCACACTTACTGTTTGGAACCGAAGTTGGACAAGATCCCATCAGGTTCTTGGCGATGCCATTGGTGTGCAACCTGCCGAAGATGCAACAAACAAGTGCAATCCCAATCAGACTTGCAAAAGCTTGATGGCCTATGTGAGGGCTGCTATTCCATGCGAAAATGCCCCAAGTGTCTTAAACTCTACGAAGCCGGTGAAATGATGATTCGTTGTCAACACTGCTCCAGATGGTTTCACGGTGCTTGCGAAGATCTCCTGAGTGAGGATGCGCTTGAAAATGCATATGAAAACGCGTTCCGATGCTCGCTATGTCGTCCCAGGGCACACACTGATTACAGTAAGCTGTTTTGACTTTTGCTTTTATCGCTAATTTTGGTTTTTCAGATGATCTCATGAATTCCTCAGTGATTGTCGACAATGTAATGATTAACAAAACTGCTCTTCCAATGCTCAATTGCGGTCGTTCTGCGTCTAGTTTAGGTGGTCTTATGGATATATCTGGTTCTTTTCGATCTCAATCAACGGATCAAACTGGTCAGTTTTGTTGAAATTTATATATCAGTTGAAATTAAACATATTGGTTGCAGATCCCGATGATTATATGGAAGAAGTAGACATAGGCAAGAAGAAGGGCACTGGCCCAGGGCGTCGTCAGCCAAAGTACGGTATCGGCGGTTTCTTCGTGAAAAACCGAAGCCGCATCGCTCAGTCCACCGAAGACGATCCGGATGAGGCTGTCGAAGAAAAACCAGCGAACGGCAAAGCCAAGCGCCGGCCAAGAAAACCGCGACGTCATCAGCTGGAAGACGCGTACCCGCAGGCGCTACAATCTGCCTTCTGGGGTGGTACTGGCTTCGATGGCAAGGGCCTGATCGACAAGGAGATTGATGAGCCTATCTTGGAAGAAGCGCCGATTCCTCTCGGACCTGACAGGAGACAACGTCGTGCTTATGAGCTGTCAGAAGACGCGTGCGAGTTCATCCGCAGTCAACAGGAGCAGGAAATGTTGGGCGATGTGTTTGGGGCTGATTGTGAGAACCTGGACATCGACATGGACAACTTTGACTTCACCGGCTTGTTTGGAGAAGATGACGATGACATGGTTGATGATGACGCGCCGACGAATGAAAACACTCAAGATTCTCACTCGACGTCAGCCACTGGTGATCGACCGAACTCCCAATCGATGACGGACAGCGCTCAAAGGAAGGCTGATAAACAGAAAAACAAGAAGAATGCCGACGATCGTGGCAATTTGTTGGCCTGGGAACTCGACGAACCTCTCGGCGACAAAGCTACCAAGGCTGCTGTTCTCTTCGCTAATGTGACCTATCCGGATCTCAAGTCAAAGTATCCCAACTGGCGTGATCGTCATCGCCAGATTCACCGCATATGGAGAACTTTGGATAGTGAAAAGCGTCAACAATACGTCAGTCTCGCCCGTGAAAACAAGAAGGCTAGTCGGTTTTTGGGCCAGAAACAACAGCGTCCCATGCTTCCACCATCGCAACAGCAACAACAACCTCAAGCTGGACCGTCGAATGCAGATAATCGCGATCCCAGAGATGCAAAGAAAGAACCTTTGGAAGTCAAGATCGAAATCCCGACTGAAAGGCAATCTGAAGCTAAGACGTCGTCGCAACATGTTGCCGAAATTATCGCAAAGATCAACAACAGCCAAGCCGCTGCCGCAGCCAATGCAACACCACAGAAGCAGGCAGCTCCTCTACCTCCGCCGAAGCAAGAACCAAAGTCTGAAGTCTCTACTCCAGTGGACGTGAAACCGTATGGCGCTGATTCCTTGCTGTTTGAATCGCCGATCAAGTCAGAAACTGCAACGCCGAATGTGACACTTTCCCCAATTTCGTCGATTTCGAACAACCTTCCGAGTCTGTCTCTAGCTCAACGTTCAATGGGTTCTTCTGTGCTTCATATGAACGGAGGCCTACTGTCCAACAACGGTGAAAGTTCTAGCAGTGTCAGCCTGTTCCAAAGTTACAACAGCAGTGTAGTTGGAAATGGTTCCCCTCTGCCTGGCCCGCCGAAAGCCCCAATCGAAGCGATTCAGCAGTATGACCAGCTGAAAAAGGATCTTGAAGACATCAAGGATAAGCTTGCCAAGGTCGAAACTGATGTTGCCACTTTGCGTAAGAATAAGAAGAGCATCCACGCACGACGACGACAGCTGAACAAGAACCCGCGAGTCGATGATACTGGCGCACCGGTGGTCATTCCGCTGAACGAAGCTGATGAAAAGAAGCTGGACAACATCAATAAAAACCTCAGCGACAGGACCCATGCCAAGGATTTGCTTTCGAAGAAGTCAAAGGAATTGAACGCGAAGATCGACGAACTTATCACGAAGTACGGACCGCTGGCACCGACCACCCCGATCCAACAATCTGTACCGCCGTTTCCGAGTAGAAGTGGTTTCTCGAATCATCTGGCTGACCTGCGTAATGATCGGGACAACTATGAAAGAGCTTCCAGTGTGCTCGAAGGCATCATGGGATTTGGTCTGACCAACGGCGGCGGCAGTCCTCTGCGGCGTGCTGATTCCTGGGCATCACTTGCGTCTGAATCTTCTGAAGTATCCTCCGATCCGCCGAAAAGTACCCGTGGCCGAAAGCGGAAGAAGAACGTCGAACCAAACAAGTTGCCTGCTATTCTTGGCGGCATTGTGTACGAGTCGCTGACCAACCAGGTTGATCGCGATGTGTACGAACTTGTCGATTACATGCTGTACCAAGTAGTCCACGATGGTGACGATCCGGCAACACTGAGCCGTGCTCCATCTGCTTCAATGTCACGATCACCTGATTCCGAGCCGAAGAGGAAAAAGCGCAACACCAACAAGAAAGCGATGCCAGTCAATGCCCAGAATGAATACGTGACTGTTATCAGTGAAATCAAGGAATCTTTAACAAAACTTCCACCGATTCCGCCGATGGTCTTGAACCCGTTCCCGGCGTTGGACCCCAAGGTCGGCATAACTGTCGATACGACGAAGCTTCTGGATCTCGTTGAAAAGCCGCCACCCGAAGGAACAAAGTTTGGTTTTATCAACTTGGACTTCATCAACGACTACTACGGCGAATTCGAAGAATGCTGCCTCGCCCCGCCGGAGACACCTGATCTGCAAATCCGCTGTTCCGACATCTACGCTGACGTACAGTTCACTGATTCCTGTGACGACGAAACCGATGAAGTCTATGTCGATACTCGTCTCGAACCGTATCGCACTCTTGATTTCGAGTCTGAGGTACCTCGCGAAGAGTTCGAGCAACTTAGCTGCAATGCGATGGCCGAGCGTGAAAGCGGTGAATACATCATACCTCAGCTTCACCCCTGGCCCGATGTTGAGAGCTGCCCCACTGATCCACCTCGAACGGCTTACAAGTGGCAGGATGTTGATGAAGCTGTTGAAATGGACCTTGTACTTTACCACGACGAGGACGTCGAAACATCGGCCGCTTTTCACGAACTTGCTGAAATTCTCGACCTCAGCGGCAAAGATCTCGATTACGAAGTCGTCGAGAGCCTGATGTCTCCCGCGCCTGAATCGTGCCCCGACGTCGGTGATAACGGCGAAATCCATTGCCACAACTGTAAGATTCTGATCGAAGGCGATGGATTTGAAGTTGAGGAAGTTGACCCGTATCCGCATTATGTCATCTATTGCTCTGCCACTTGCTATGAAGATGCCGCTGCTCAAGAACAGGCGACTCAACTTGCTGCCGCACTTTTGGGTTCCAAACGACGTATCGATACTCCATTGACCATTGAAATCGCTGATGATGTCACGACAGAAAACAAGGATCCGCAGTTGCCGACTCCGGAACACAACGAAGCTCCATTGACCGATACCGACCAGCTTGTCATCATGGAGCATCTTCGCCAAAGCCGCTGGGAAGAGTTTTCCGTCTCTGATCTGCCACCACCAAGGATAACGACGAATGAAATCACGCCCGGAGGCAGTCGCGCCTACAAGTTCCGTGGCCAGGGCTGGACGATCTGCGATGAAAAGTTGTTGTCATCCTTCCGCGCCGCGCCCGACGATACTCACGAGGTTATCCGCAAGCACAGCCATACATGGATGCAATACCGAAGCTCTGACAACCGTATTTGTACCCTGTGCAATGAACTCGGTGATGGTCTTCCTGCCCTGACTGGACGTCTTCTCAATTGCGATGCCAATGAATGGATCCACGTAAACTGTGCCGTTTGGTCCACCGAAGTCCACGAAAGTGAAAGCGGTGGTCTGAACAACGTGCAAGCTGCCATTGAACAAGCTCGGGAAGCGTATTGCGTCGTCTGTGACACCACCGGTGCATCGATCAAGTGCATCAAGCTCGAATGTAACAGTTGGTACCATCTGCCGTGTGCCTTCAAGACCGGCTGCAAGTTCATGAAGGACATTGTGAGTTGATTTTCCACCTACACTAATACTCCTAATTTTATTGACCCAAAACAAATAAATATCAGGCTTTTCAGACTGTGACGTGCCCTGTGCACTGTCAAAACGTACATCCTGAAGTCAATGTCAGTCGTCTGGAGGCCCTTCGACGTGTCTACGTCGAACGTGAAGAGAATGCGCTTCTGGCGAAGATCTACAACCATTCCTTCTCATCGGACATGATCATGCGCGTTGGCAATTTGGTGTTTTATCACATTGGACAGTTGTTGCCGGACCAGTTGAAGACGTTCCACAATAACAAGTTGATCTTCCCGGTAAGTGTCATTTTGATATTTAAAACATTCTAAGTCTGTCTTTTCAGAACAACTACCGTATTGTCCGCTTCTTCTGGCACCCCACTCAGATCCATGAACGCATCGGATACGAATGCACCGTCGAAGACAAGAACAACACCCCCATCTTCCGTGTTGCGTTTGAGGGCCGTGAAATTCGTGATACGACACCCCATGGTGCTTGGCAGCGCATTCTGAATGCGATTCACCAGTCCCGCGAGAAGACTAACAGCGTGCTGCGATTCTTCCCGGGTCAAGTTAATGGCGAAGACCTTTTTGGTTTCACTGAAATTGCGATTACAAAGATGACCGAATCTGTATGTCCCTAATCTAACATTTGTATTATAAAAATGGTAATCAACAATCTCTTTCAGCTCCCTGGCGTCGATTCGTTGAAGACCTACGAATTCAGACACGGTGGTGCTCCTCTCATGGAAGTGCCTTTGGCCATCAACCCGACCGGCTGTGCCCGTACTGAGCCATGCTTCCGGACGTTGATCAAGTCCAAGAAGACGTACTTTGTTTCACCTTCAAAAAATGATGAGCGGCCGGATTCGCGAGAAGAAAATATTACCGGAAAGCGACGACGTGAGTTTTGAGCACTATCAAAATGCCAGATTTAACGAGTTTCGTTATAGGTCGACGGCCAGCTACCGATTTCTCTGGAGTCTATGACGAAGATACCCTTCGCTTGTTGAAGGCTTCCGGCATCAGCGAAGAAATGCTCGCCTCCGGAAACACCCGCAACGAGCCAGCAGGCTACGCCACCGGTCAGCTCTACACTCGCTACAAGAACATGAAGGTCGAATGGCGTGCTTTCGTCTCCCTCGGTCGATCTGGCATTGCTGGATTTGGTCTCTACGCCAAGCGTGACATTGACATGAACCAGATGGTCATAGAATACGTCGGTGAAGTGATCCGAAGTGAAGTATGTTTCTTTTTTGACCTTTTATTTAAGCAGTTTTTCATTTGTTTTCTATTCCAGATCTGCGAGATTCGCGAAAAGATGTATTCGCAAAAGAACAAAGGCATCTACATGTTCCGTATCGATTCCGACTACGTCATAGACGCCACCATGAGTGGAAACCTTGCCCGGTACATCAACCATTCCTGTGATCCGAACTGTTACACACAAATCGTCACAATCGACAACGATAAGAAGATTGTTATATTTGCCGGTCGCCCGATCAAAGCTGGCGAAGAGGTTCGTCACTTCTTTCAAAAAAACAACTTTAAACGTACTTTTTTCAGTTGACTTACGATTACCAGTTTGAACTCGAAGATACCGAAGACAAAATTCCGTGCCTTTGCGGCGCTCCCAACTGCGTCAAATGGATGAACTAACCAGGTTGCTAAAAATATTGTTGTTTACTTACCCCCAAAGTTGTTTATAATTAGTAGTACTTCGAGATGAGTGTTTAACTGCCATCAGGGCAGTAGCTGTCCATACATTGTTACTAATTAAAAATTTTCATGCAATGTCCTAATTTATGATCTCTCTGTTGTTTTCAATTTAAATATTTGTTTTCTTACCAACCTAATAACAATAATAACTAACCAATTGTTTTCGATCTATGTTTGTTGCCCCAAAAACCACCCTCTCATTACCTCTCACAATTGCTACTCAAAAACTCATGTCTTCCATACCTGGGTCACGTATAACGTATAATAAGCAGATGTTTTATATTGTCTACAATCAGTGTCTTCAGTTTGCAAGTTCAATGCCCGCGCTTCTCATCGGGTATTGGTCTTTCATCTATTCCCATTTATTGTACAGAAGTTCATTTTCTATTTAAATATTGCCGCGGTAGACGTGTTATTGTCTATTTTGATCTTTCCCGCATTTTGACCCAACCTTGCTCGTCTCCTTCAATCATATTCCTGTTATTGCTTTTAACCTTTAGCATGTTTCTTGTTTTGAGCACCTTTAAAGTCGTATGCAATGTAAATAAATGTGTTTCCACTAAATAGAGGGTGTACTAATTGAATCGAGAACATGGGGAATTGATTGAGTCGTTTTTTTCTCGAATTAAACACGTCGATGCTTCGATGGACAGCAATAAAAATGACATGTCGCGGTCGTTTGCAAACGACCCTTGCCCTTTGGGCATCCATCTGGCTGGATGGGTTGTGGCTAGCTAGCTAGACGGACAGTGGCTAATGAAATGGAGGCCAAACCGAACTGTCTCTAGCTTCTAGGCTTCAGAATGGTTTTTTGTTGTCCCTGTTGGCACGCCAGAACAGAGCACATACAAACACCACAGATGGCCTCATCCATTGGGGGTTGTTGCCATACTGGTCTCAGTTGTGTTCATTGGTCGATTTCCGTCTAAATATGTACATCGGTGTAGTCACGTTGACACTATCGATAGGCACTGTCTGTGATAAAAAGGTTACCTGTGACGTATTTATGGTTTTTTATGTTTAGCGGCTGGCCTGGTCGCAACTCATCCTTTTTTAGGGGTGTCTCGGGAATGCGTGAAAAAAGATACCAAGCCTGTGATCGATGCCTCCTTTTCACGCATTTTTTCCGACCTGCATTGTTCCTTTGACGAGAATTGGAAGACACCCCCATTCATGGCGTGGTTGCCTAGTAAGAGGTCGTTTCGGTGTCGCCATCGGCCGTACAGAAGACACCCACCGCCAACGGCGGCGACACGAGGTCGCAACGCGAGACCGGCGACAACTTATCATGGCCTGATGCGATCTGTCTCCTCTTCCTCTATCCTGGCTGCTTGCTCCCACCTGTTGCGAAGTACACACACTTTATCTATCCACTTCATCGCATTCATTGCCTGAGGGGGGAATACCCGTCTCTGCTTGCCTGAGGCTGGTGGTACCTGAACGCCACCTGTCTCATCTTTGCGCATGTCTGCAGACAAGCGTGTTTGCTTGCTTTGCTATTTGGTCCACCTTTACCATTTTTTGTTTGCGAGCAACGTGCGCGCGTGTCGAAATTTTATAATAGCATCGGCTGTCGGTCCGCCGTGGTTTCATGCATGAGTCAGTCGTGTGCTCTCTTCCGGTCTCTATTCTATTCTCTACCGCCGGTTTTCGTAGACTAGCGACAGTTTTTGACGTTCCTCATATCTTCAGCTAGCTTATTCAGTCGACTAATTCCGTGTTCTTGTGATGTCGGGAAAAGATTCGGTTTCCTCGAATCGGAGGAACGATTTCGTTTCTCCGAATGTCAATGAAGCCCTGCAAGAGGCTCGGTTGATCGCAACTCAAGGCAAAGCATCCCCCACCAACAAGAATGAGCACGTGCTAGAGGATTCGACCACTTTCCAGGTTTGTTTTGACGTTGTTTTCGTTTTTTTAGTCAGGTGGATTTCAGGTGATCAAATCCGACTCAAACAAATCCCCCGTCGAGGTCGTAATCAGCCGTAGTAAGGTTGTATCCCAGTCGGATGATGGCACTCGTACGGTTCACAGTGATCCTAATCGTTAGTTTATATATATTTTTACTATTTTGGTAGCTTTATTTGGCCATTTTAGTATCCAGCGACGAACGCACTGACCCAACTCAGCTCAGCAGCAAGTCCACCGAAAACCTTCTCGATGCCGATTACAACGAACACCACACTAATGTCCGCTATCGCCGTAAGCAGCTTGGCATGTGGGAGCGCGAGACTGAAGGTGAAGCCCATACCGCCCGTAAAGCCGATGAAGCCGAATTGTCCGTCGATGTTAGCGAGCAGCTTCAAGCCGATTCTGAAGGCCATCAGCTTATGCTTACAGTATGTTATCAAATCAACTTTACTTTTTGACTATTTATAATTTCTTTTTATAGACCTGGAGCGCCCGCTGGACCGTTCAAAACTACGAACAGCTCCCCGAATGGTTGCAAGATAATGAATTCCTGCGTACTGGTCACCGTCCGCCATTGCCAAGCTTTGCTGAATGTTTCAAGAGTATTTTGTCCCTGCATACCGAAACGGGCAACATTTGGACGCATTTGATCGGTTAGTTTCTATTTGCTTCAAGGCTTAGCCCCACTTTCACACCTGAATCACCGCGTGCATGCAATTTTTAACCGTTGTCTCGCGGTTTTGTAGTATGTGGTTGGTTGCTTTGCATGGTGTGAGATCTTATCGGTGTACTTTTCCGATCACGTGGTGTCGTGATTGATGCTCCGATGGGAATCGGTCTGCAAAAGGTCAAAGCACAACAATGTTAACAAAGTTTTGATCAAGTTATAAAAAAGTTATTTTCAGGATGCGTGGCTTTTCTCGGATTGGCTATCTGGTTCTTGACCCGCCCCAAGTCTCACATTGACTTCCAGGAGAAGCTGGTTTTCTCCTTCTTCTTCGCCAGTGCAATCGCATGTCTCGGGTTATCTTTCTTGTTTCATACGGTTTCGTGCCATTCTGTCCGAGTTGGGAGATTGTTTTGCAAGTAGGTTTATCTTATATACAAAATTTTAAGGTCAAGGTTGTTACCGTTTTCGTTTTCAGATTGGACTATGTTGGCATTTCCATGCTTATCGTCGGTTCCTTCATCCCATGGGTCTACTACGGTTTCTACTGTCGCCGAGAGCCTAAAATCACGTACATTGCTATGGTCACCGTGCTTGGCGCTGCTGCCGTCGTTGTCTCTTTGTGGGATCGGTTCAGTGAATCGCGCTATCGTCCATTGCGAGCCGGTGTCTTTGTTCTGATGGGATGTAGCGGTTCGTTTATAATTTCAATGTATTACAAACTTATTGATCTTCGTTTTAGGCGTCATTCCCACCTTCCATTTCGTCTACACCGACGGTGTTCGTCGTTTGATTGATGAAAACAGCTTCTACTGGTTGTTGGCCATGGCAGGGCTCTATCTCTTCGGCGCTTTGCTCTATGCCACTCGGACCCCTGAACGTTTCTTCCCTGGCAAGTGTGATATCTGGGTAAGTGTTACATCACACTTTGACGCCAACTGCACCAAAACCTATTTTGTAACTCTGTTTCAGTTCCAATCCCATCAACTCTTCCATCTTTGCGTCGTTGTCGCCGCCTTCACACACTTCTATGGGATTCAGGAAATGGCTTATAAGCGTCTCACTGATAAGTGCCCTAACGAAGAAGGCTACATTCCTCGAGATTATTCCCACTCCGAGTTGTAAACGCAATCACGTTGCCGGTCTTTGCAGACTTATCAGTGCATCAAATCAGGCCCAAAACAATCAAATAGCATTATTTTGTAACGTGTTTGTAGACTTTCTTTCCTCATTCAACTCAGCTTTGCTCCGATTTGGCTTCCACTTTACGGCTTTTCAAGTTTCGGGCGCTAACAACTTACTAACTGACAATTGTCTTATCGCTGTCTCTTTCTCACGGTCTTGATTATGATTGATTCATTTGTGGTGAAGATAATACGGGTCTGAATGATCGGTAATGTGCTGTTTCAAGATCACTTGTTACTGACACCCGCGGTCTAAGCGTGTTTCCCTTGTCCACCAAATAAATACGAACAACAAAACTGGAGTTAACATTGAAATTATTACAAAATGAGGGGCATGCGGTTAAACCGATTTGACTGCCGATCTACGATGCGCGCGATCAAAATGTATGTAGTTTGACGCGGGCGGGCGATTTAGGGTGTTTGTAGTTTGTTGCAAGCGGTCGAAAAATGGCTGTAGGAGAAAGTGTTTCGTTGATGCTTTTCTGGGCCGGAAGACTTGTGTGGTGAGCCATGCTGGTATGCGTAGACGGGCGGTTGTTCCTATGCGAGCGTTTGTCCACATACACGTGATCGACGTTTCACAAGTCGCTCAACCATTTTTTAAATAACCTTTGTAATACTTATTCAATCTTTACGAGTAGGGGCTTCAAATGACCGCTAAAATGTCAACTACATTTCAGCTAGTACGATTTTGGATAAGCAACTTGGCGGCTTAGGCAACTCACTTTTTAAATTTTGTTCAAAAAGTGATGACAATTTTAGGAACGAACATAACTCTTTTAAAACTAAACGAATTTCGACATTTTTTAGTTGAAAACTACCGCGGTGACATACACTATTACTATTAATGGTGTTGTTTGTTTTGTTGCAATCCAAGCATTTTTCGGACATGTTCCTGACCACACTTTACTTTACTAGCGCACAGTTCGAAAAACTGACTGAGCAAATTAACAAAACTGTTCGGGCCGGGCTCGTTTTGCAAATTAGCTAAGAAAATTTTTTACTTCTTCTCGCTCGAATTTTAGCTTTTTTTACTTTTTGTTTTTATCAATTCTCCCAAAAAAATTCAAAGTTAAAAGTCAATAAAAAATTTCAAAAAATGCGATGTTTGTGGTCTCATTTACTTATTCGTTGCAACCAGGTGTCTGCCTAGGGTTAAATGCTGGGACTTCTAGAGTTATTAGAATTCGGAGTGAAGGCTTCGAAGTTTTCAAAATGACCTCACTTTCGAAACTAAAAGCTTTACTCGGGTTCTGAGGATCCTTGTTTTTGCTGAGATCAGTTACCTACCACGGTTAAATCATGTTAGGGTCATCAAGAAACTACATCACCGACGGATAGGGTGAGGTGGTTCAAGATTACCAGTTTTGCGTTGACTTTATTTTGGGACGACCCCATTTTATACCCTAGCGTAGAGTGTTAGGGTTGGGCTTTTCACGTGTTTATGAATCATTTGATTTTGTAATAGAACTGAACTTTGTCCCGTTATTCGGTTTTAAAAAACTTTCATTCGTTCAGTTGTAATTCAGTACGCGTCGGTTACGGTTTAATAATTTGTTCATTATTCAGGTAATGTGTTTTGACAATGACTTTGCAAAGCCTGATGAAAGGCATACGTTCTGTGGGATGACGTATGCCAACCCGCCCTCCTTCACGACCTGGAAAGGTATTCCGAGTCTTGGCGCTGTTCTTAAGTGGAAGTTCAATTGTTACGGGGAGAAGGATAACTCGGAAGTTCCTGATGAAAGTGTATGAGTTTCTCTTTATCGGCGTGGCGTTTTAGCTAATGTTTTTGTTTTCAGGAACTAGACAAAACCCTCCCCGTTCATCCAGTAGATGTGAAAGCCTATCAGAACCCCAAGAGCGAGCTATTCTCTAACTGGCTTGGCCATGCTACCGTATTGGTTCACATGGACGGACTGAACATCATTACGGATCCCATCTTTGCAATGTATGCTTCACCTGTGCCATGGGTCTGTGCCCGATACCGAAAGCCGCCCTGCAACACGAGCGATTTGCTGGGCATTGACGTCGGAGTCATCAGCCACAATCACTACGATCATCTGGACGCTACAGCTGTGGCTGAAATCTCGAGGAACAACCCAGATATCAAGTGGTTCGTGCCGAAGGGTCTGAAAAGCACTGTTGATGGGTTCATCCGGAACACACACGTGGAAGTTCAGGAACTTACGTGGTAAGTTTTCTTACGAATTACTTTTCTTTTGTAAATCAACAAACTTTCAGGGGCGAGAAAGTCGAAATTAATCATAAGGGCAAGAAGTTCACGATCCTGTGCACGCCAGCCCAACATTGGAGCCAACGAAAAGCCTATGATCAAAATTGGTCCCTGTGGAGTGGCTGGGCTATCATGGGTCCCAAACACAGATTCTTCTACAGCGGCGACACCGGCTATTGCGAAGAGGAATTCAAAACACTCGGGAGGAAGTATGGTCCATTCGATCTCGCGGCGATTCCGATTGGTTGCTACTTGCCCCGAGAATTCATGAGATCCCAACATATCAATCCGGAGGAAGCGGTCAAGATCGGTCTGCATATCAAGGCAAAGAACATTATGGGTATTCATTGGGGAACGTTCAAAATGGGTTCGAACGAGGTGAGTCTTATTGTAAAGTTGATGAAGAGAGGTTCGAGGGGCTGTTTTCAGGGATACATGCAGCCGAGACAAGACTTCGAAACCGCCGCGAAGCAGTATGCAGCTGAACTTAAGGGTATCAATGCAAAGGCTTTTACTTTGGAACACGGTGAGATGTGGACTGTGCCTCCAGCGCGTAATTCGTGGCCGACAATGCCGTTTGCCGATGATGAAAGTGTCAAGAACGATGCGCAAGAAGGAGAAGGAACGAGCAACCTGACTACGACCAGCAACCACAGTATCCCGGAACCGAAGAAGGAAGCTTAATAACTGCAAACTGTTTTTTTTGGTATTTTTAAAGCGTTCGGTGCAATCAGTCGCCAGTCTCAAAAGTGTTTGACATTTGAGGGATAAACGTCAAACATCGAGCACTACTTTCTGTGTGAGTCTAGCTTAAAATTTAAATGCCATGTATTTTGAACTGTTGAAACCGATGAGCGCTTAACTTTTGGCCCTCAAATGTCAAACATTTTGAGATTGGCGATAATCTTAATCACTTAAGCGAATCATCTTTATTTTGGGAAATGGTTGAAAACATCTTTGGAAAGCACTAATAATAAATTGTTATCGACATTCAAAAGTTGCGACGCATCTTCTTGATCAACGATGGTTCTTTGTATGAAGCAACTTTGGATGTTGCTGCGCGCCGTTGGCGACGGCCAGGAAGGTTGTTATTGTTATCTGAAAGATAATTATCAATATTGAATGCAAAATGACCAAAAACCCACTTTCACTTGACTCGGAATCGCACTGTGAATTCTTTGAGGATGAATATTCGGGAGATTCGGGGACTAAAAATGAAAAGTGTAACATATTATATATAAAAAGTCAGTGTAAAACGTACTGGTTGAAATATTAGGCGACTTGACAGCACATTTGAATGTTTTCCTGAAGGTAATAGGCTGATTGGGCGCATTGAAGTTACGAAGGGGCGAGCGGATAGACACGTTTTGCTGTGTATTCCTCGTTTCATTGAACTGTTCATTGTTGACTTCACTCTCGGTCTCGCAAAAGCTATATATCTGGCCCAAATCGACGACGGTGTTGTTCTTATCGCTGAGGAATGGTAGCGGCGATGGAAATTCTGGAAAAGCAGCGGAGAGATCGGCGCTGCTGGATGGGGTTGAATGGAATAGGGGTTGATGTCGAGGTTTCGGGGTCGTATCGACTTCTGTTGGTTGTGGTTTTGATGGAGCTGGCTTTGCCGTAGGCAGCGGTCTTGCTGGGGTAGATTTCAACGTTGACGACGGTCTTGAAGGGGTAGGTTTTGCCGTGGGTGTCGTTTCGTGCTTGACCGGCGCAACAGGCTGCTTTGTAGTCGGAACTGACGGTTGCTTCGAGACAGATAGCTGCTTTCCCGTTGAAGTCAGTGGTTCTGAAACAACGAATCATTATAAAGAAATCACCATCACTAAAACTAAACCAACCTGGAAGCTTCTTCTCACTCGGCAAAGCAGTCTGAGCTGGATTCGGTTTGAGGACGCTGAGGATCTCGCCCTGAACATTCTCGATCCGGTCGATTCGCTTGGCCAGCTCATTCTGATTCTGGAGAACTTGTTGAAGGGTCTGCAAATCAAAACGTCAATCTCAAACAAACTCAATTTCAAGACTTGACTAACCTCATAGATTTTCTCCAGGCTCATGTTTGAACCGCACGCTGTGTTGGTCTGACTGTCGCACTGGTGAGTTCCCGCGCGTTTTTCGTGATGAAACCTGGGTGTCCCGAAAGCTGAAAATGCGTCATTTGCGGGTTGCTTTGAAAACACGTTATTTACAAATTTCTTCCGCCACAATAGCATTATTAAAATTTTGTTTTCCAAAAACGTTTTTCACAAAGTTTACTTTGACTTGTGATTCTTTTTAGGCAATGTGATCAAAATTAGGCCTGTTTTGCAAGAATTAATGTACGAAAAAGCTGTCGGACATATTTCCACCTCGACGAAGTTGTAAATTGCACTTTTTTGAGGAAGAGAAATTCGTTCTTTATTACTTCATTCTTCCACTTTTCCACGGCTATTGTCGCTTGCTTTTGCCTTCAGGAGTTTCCTATACCCTCAGGTCACGTTTTCCTTTCAACATACCACAGTTTTATACAATTTTATGCGAACATTATATATAATTCGATCGCGACTCGTTTGGGAGTACCTTTTTCGCGAACCTCACATTGTTTTCCGATAAGGTTGTATTGATTTGCCGTTTCAGCTTTAACCTCCCCCATTCAATGACCTAGCCCTGCGGATTGATCGCTGCTAATCCAGGAACCATGCTCCCTCCCCATTTGCTCAAGACGTTGCGCGCGAAAGGGCGGCGCCCAGACTATCGCAGGTAGGTTGAGTGGCTTTTCCATATATAAGCTTCATTGGGCTTCGATCTAACATATGCTCAATTGCGGTCTGTTGCTTTTGCAGCTTTGTTATATATAATTTGCTGCTTCTTAGTTTTCTATTTCGCAAAATCCACTTTTGTGTTTTGTTATATATTTTATGGTTTCAGACCTCGACGCTTGAACATGTTTTCCTGGGAGAATGACGACGTCAAAGACATGATCGACCGCTACGTCAAAGCTACATACCTTCCTCATCTCGGCGTAAAGACCCGGCCTCATGAAGCATCTGCCGCGGAAATAGCCGCAGTCCTCAAATCCCGCTATGGCGTCAACCACAGCCGTCACGCCGTTCGGCATCAGTTTGAGAAGCATCGCAGAAACATCGCTGGTAATATCACTACGCCTACCGTCAGCCACAAACAGAAGAAGATGGAGGCTGATCCTTCACCGGCCCCATATTCTCCTTACTCCCCGATGCAGGAAAGCTCGGTCTCTCCGGTTCAGCCTCCAACGCCAACGGTGGAATCCACAGTTGATAAGCGCGAGCAGAAGAAGCGTGAAATACACCAATTTCTCGAGTTCCTCGTTAGCCGTCCCAACACCGTGGAATACATACCTCGCTTTGAACATTTTATATCCGCCGGTGAACACACTTATAAGGTAGATCCGCAGCTTCTCGCTTATCATAACGGTGAAAACTTCAATCGTCAGGGCTATGACGATATCGATCCTGCCGATATCTTGCCTTTCACTCCTCGTTGATTGTTCATAGTTTGCAAATGTTGTTGATTTTGATCCAATTTTATAACTGCCTGTTTTGTTTCTCTTTGATGGGTAACCTTTTGTACTTTTACACTTTTGTCAATTTGTATTGTCTTTGTACCATTACAATAAACTTGTGCATTGTTAAGTTTTTGAGTTTGACACATTTGAGACATTCGTTTTGATACAGTTTGATAGCATCCGGAACATACAAGCAATAGAAAAGCAAAGCAAAAAGGAACAATAAAGTGTATTTTTAGGCTTCTGTGCGTTGTACAGTATGCGCGTGAGTTTAAAAACAGTGCGCACGTGCAGTTTTAAATTTAAAAAAGTTTTAAATTTACCTGATGCCTGTGGTATACTGTATCGTTCCCAAAGTTACCCCACTTTCCTCACATGTCTCACTTTTTTCATTTTAGGCTTTGTATGAGGTCGATTTTTGCTCGTTTTCTTCCCTTTTTCGGTTAAACCTTCTCCTTTTATCGCCTTCTGATAACAAAACCTTCAGATTTAGAATCTGCGAGTGCCCTTAGGTTAAAATTGACGGAATTCTAGTAAATTTGCGCGATTTATTTCTTTTCTTTTGCAATTTCGTTATGTTTTTCAGGTTTTGCCCATTCTGGTAATTCGACAATCCATCTATTCCACCATCTGTACCGTAATACGACTCGCTGGTTAGTTTTTGTTATCTTTTTATGTTATTTAACTATTTGCATGTTTGTTCTACAATATACATATAAGTTTTGACTGTTTCAGGCAACATGAACATCTACGACGGCGGCAACCACGTCACATCGAAGGAGCTTCTCGGAGACATTCCCGTCATCACGCCCCTTGTTGATGGCTACGTCGTTCTCCACCGAGTTCGGCACCCCCGCTTCAAGAAGGGCTTCTACGTCCGCGGCAAGAAACGCACCGAGATGTTCTCCGAGAACTGCAAGAACCTTCGCGACATTCCGCTGAACTGGATGGGTCGACTTGCCTTCATCAAGCTGTGGCCCCGTCCCCTCCTCCCGCGAGAAGCTGATGATGGGATCGTCGTGGAGATCTACCGGCACGTCGCCCTGATCTTCATCGGAAGTCGTCACCAGATGGCTGTGGCCTTCCGTCGCGTCGTCGGCAAAAGGTTCGACGAACTCTATCCCGGCGCCCGGGTTCTCTTCCGTTGCTGCAAGATTGCCAACCCAGTCCCGCGCTACGTCACCTACGCCGTCGGCGGCATCTGTGAGATCGATCATGGTAACGTCGAACTCGATGAGGAAAACAAGCCTGTTTTCTGGGCTCAGATCCAGCTCCACACCATCGAATGCAGGGATGACTACTGCCTTGTTTGGACGGATGGCTTCGGCAAAGTCATGGCCCAGGAGAAGTCGCCGATGTTCATTTTCATCCACTCGCAGTATTGGACGGATGCCATCGTGGTTTCAACTCGGCTCCACTACAACTTCGTTCCCCGCGGCGTCTACACCAGCTACTTCGAGTTCGACCACGAATTCCTAATTATGAAGAAGAATCCAAACTTCGGCAAGCCCCCCAGCTCGGAACGCATCCCCTTGTTGACCGATTTTCTTTAAAGCATTGATGCTATCTTGTTAAGTTTCTGTTTTTTGTTGTTAATTTTTTCGTTTTTTGTTAATTGCAAATTTTTTTCATTATCGAATATATTATTATTTTGAAAAATAAATTTGCATCGTTATTATTGAAGCAACGAGAAGTAGTCAGACTATTTAGGTTCTAACTGATTTGTTTAAAAGTTCCTCGAAACATTTGTTTCTTTTTATGTTATCAACTAACATCTCTTTTGAGACTGTTTTTTTTTAGCTCAGATCGTATGACATTGAATGACTTTTTCATATCATGGTTTCGCAATGTTTCTGTTTACGTCCCATATGGTTTATGCAATCATGAAAAGCGACGCCTTTTGAGGTTGTGATTGGCTTTGAAAAGAGTGCTTATCAACAAGTATTTAAGTTACCGCTTGTTGAAACAATGCTTCTTTGGCATCTTTGACAACACAAACTAACTTGCTAAACTTTCATCTTAGATCCCAAATTACAGACTTTTTTGACAATGCGTGCAATCAACATAATCGTATTCATTGTCCTAGTGATTGCTCTAATCTCCATGAAAACCTATGCCAATCGAAACAAGCGCATCGATCCTCCAAGCACCAGTCAGGATGACGACATCTACGATCAAATTGACTTACTGTAAGTTCATGGTTTTTTGTTAAAGTTTAACCTGTGTCTTTCAGCGTGAAAGTAAAAGATCATCCGGGCCGCAATAAACGAGGCCATCCCCAGAAATCTTTTTGAAGTCGTAACCAACAGATAACAAACTACCACTGCATCGAATCTTTTGGTCAACTTAATTTATGCACTTTAAACGATTTTTTGAACGAACTTGACGCATTTAAATAAAACGAAGTTAACCATAATTATTGTTTTTGTAATGGCAACTTACCTTTAACAGGAAAAAAATTTCCGGCTTCAGTAACATTTGAGCATTTGGCATCAATCAGGTTTATACTCCGTAGAGTGGTGGCCTATCCACTATAACAAGGAAGCCGTGCGCCAGTGCAGCCATTTCTTCCCCTTGTCGGCCGTTTCTCGTTCCCCTTGTGCGTTCAGTGCGAATAATCTTACTGCGCGCCTGCCAAACAAATTTTTTTGCTAGCCACCTCCTATTTTGCCTGTGGCAGCGAAATTTTAATACATATATGTAAACGAAAATCATAGCGAAAAAATGGATAGTCGAAGAACACGAGAAGTTACAATCGTTTCACCGCCAATGGGCCCAGTTTCGTTTTTAATGAACACAAAAGCCTCACTGGGTTCACTTTAACCAATTTTATAAACAAACTTGATGTCATAAAACGAAACGGACTTATGCATAATTATTGTTGTTGTAATAGCAACTAACACACCGAAGGAAAAAATTTTCTGGCCCCTGATTTTAGAACTTAGGTGAACAATCATTAGTTTATACTCAGGAGAGTGGTGGCCTATCCACTATAACGAGGAAGCCGTGCTATAGCGCAACCAAATACTCCTCTAGTCGGGCGTTTCTCGTACTCTTTGTGCGTTCAGAGCTAAAATCTTAACGCGGGGCTGTCAAACGAAGTTTTTGCTGGCGTCCTCTTATTTAGCCTGTGGCAGCCAAATTTTGATAAAGGACATTATTAGCAATTATTCCCCTCAAGCTTTTCAGATACCACACTGTCAACGGCCTTAAGTGATAGCCTTCGAAACCTCGCAAAATCTGTCACTGTTGAATAGATAGATAATCAGCTGATGAATTGTCCTTGTTAATTTAATAACTTATTTCAATGTGATAACTGCTATTATATAAAATGTGAATTATAAAAGACATGATTGGTGTGTTTTATTGTCGCAAATGGTAAGTCGCATAGAATCAATACATTAGTATCTGACCGAGTTTTAAGGCAAAAAAGTTTCCAGTCTATTAGGAGGGTACATACCAAGAATGACATTCATTATCGTACGTGATGTGAAAACGTGTATTCTGTGATGCAGTATTTTCCAAACTATAACAAGGAAACTGTAAGTTTAATTGAGTTTTTACTTGATCGAAGAAGGGTTTTAAATGTTTTGAGTAACCTTTAATAATAAGCATCATGCAAAAGCCCGATTGTCGGATCTAAAAATCATTTTTGAAGCACATATTAAACTCTCTAAAAACTTACTTTTAACAACGTTATAAGATCGTTAACGTCAAACTTTTTAAACTGACTGGCATATACAACTATTAATATGTGCATTAATCGCTCATTTTTACACATTACAATGTCGTTTAGCCAGTTTTTAGGTAAAGAAGAATAGTAGAAATTAATACGTTCAAGATACGGAAATATATTAAGAAAGTTTGAAAAAGCAAGAACAAGATCGTTTATAATATTATAATCGATGGTTATATATTTTACAGATGAAGATGTAACTGTTTGCAGCACATCCAAAAATAAATTTGAAATGATGCAGTTTTTTATCTGCAAATAATTAGGTTGAAGTATAAAGTTACTAAATAAGTCCGGTGAAAAACTGCGAAAGTTAAAGCCGTTTAGACAAATGTATATGTGACTTGCAAAAAGACTGTCAGCATTAAATGTAAACGGTACCAATTCTAAATATCCTTTTTCTTTGTAAACAGAGAATGTTTCGTTTTTGCAACAAAATTGCAAACGATCATATAATGGGTTAATTGATTGGAGTTTTGGAGGGCAAATAGCAGCACAACCAGCAGCGATTTGAAAATTGTATCGTTCAAGCGGTGTAGCAAGTTCACCTAGACGGCGACGAAGACCATACGGAAGTTTAGCGATTGGGTACGGCATGATTAGATCACAGTAAATACTTTTTAAATATCCGAATAACAACAGTAAGAGCAACTGTTATGTCGACTGAGAAAAGAAACGATGTAAGAAATCGATGCTACCTTAGTTGGCGAACTGCTTGCGATTGCGCTAATAACAAAAAAGTATCGACTTATGCGCTGATGTAACGACGGACATACAAGGGTAACGCATCAGACTATTTTTTAACCGTAAGCATCAAGCATGGTACGGTCAAGGCAAGAGTTTCCCACCATCATTTGAGTTCTGCCTCAAACTATCGTTTTTTATGTATTAAAATAGTTTAAAAGGGTTGTTTTCCTGTAAAACTGTCAGTTTCAAAGTCATGTCTGCTAATTATTGAAATACTGCCAGTCTCGCCACAGACATTGTGAATCAACCAGTTTTTTATTAGTAAAAACAAAAACAACAACAACAACAAAAACAAAATTTCATTACATCAACTAACTACTGAAATAAGGAAGAGCCAAAGCGTCGCTGACACTGATTCGAGCGTTTTTATCGAAGTTCAGCATGCGAGCGATTACTTGGCACACTTCGAGGACCTCATTGCGACGGAATCCGTAATGTCGAAGGCGCGTGGTGATGCGCTCGGCAACATTGACGGGTTTGGCGCCACGTTCAGGCCGTTCCAGACTAGGCCAGAGGTGGATTGGAGGAGGGCCTAGAACTTTGACCATCTGCCAAAACAGAGCGATTGGACATTCCAGTTCGTGTTGAGGTTTGAAAACTTGTTTGAGGAGGATGGTTTCAAGAGCCTAAAATTGAAGTGAATAACTTTTTGAATGTTTTAACGACTCACCGTCGCTCCGAGGCTCCACACATCATATTTTCCCGTCAGTTCCTCAGAGAAAAGGTTCTCAGGGGGGCGGTATTCGTAAGTGCTGATGTCCACGCTGTAGACGCCCTGAAAAGTAGGTCTTACGTTTTAAAACAACACAGAATCACAACCTTACCGGCTTAATGACATTGCCAATGTCGCAGATCTTGAACAGCGTCCCGGGCCACATGAGCAACCGGTTCACTTCCAACCGCTTCTCCACATCGGTGTACCGCGGCGGATTGGCGCGACCCTGTTTCCGTGGCACGGTCATCTCAGGAAGATCTTCTTCACTGGGGGCAGGGGCCGAACTGAGGATGGTCTTGAAGAAGGTCACAGTGGACTTAGATGGAACAAGCGGTAACGATTGATTCACGGCGGCCCGCATGCCACGGCCATTGTAGTGGGCTTCGACAACGGACTGGGTTTCGAGGAAGAAGCTGCGATCGGTGGCCGAGACGAGGATATTTTCCGGTTTGATGTCGCTGTGGATGTAGCCGAGTTCTTCTTGGATGAATCGCAACCCTTCGAGGCAGTCACGGAGCAGCTTCTTGACGGCCGGAATCTCGAAACCACTTTTGCTGTGATTCATCACTGACAGCAGTGTGAAGCCGCATGGCTCGAAGGCGATTCCGCGGTGGAGGATGTGCTTGGTCCGCGTTTTGTAAATGTTGAAGGAGTCGAACATTTGGACCACTTTGTCGCCGCCGGGACGCCCCTTCAGTTGTTTGGCTTCCTTCAAGACCTGGAAAGTTAACGTTAAAACAGCCAGATAGAAACCAAAAAACTCACGTGAATCTCGTTTTTAACACTTTTCGCATTCTGCTTGAAGATTTTCAAAACGGTAAATCTTTGGGCCTTCTTGTCAAACGCCAGCCAGGCCACTGCAGAATGGCCAAAACCAGCCTTGCGAACAACGAAGTATCGCCTAAAATCAAAATTTTATGCATTGAAGATTGTCAATTAGACTCATTAAACTTACTTGACTATCGTTTGTCCGATTTCGACAGTCATATGGCCTCTGTCGGGTCCGCAATACTCATCGGCACGTTCTTCGTCGTCGAGCAATGCGCAAAACAAATCCACGCAATCGGCCGGCCCCTTTTCGAGATGTGTGTCGACAAGTTGCGTTCTGAAAAGATAGTTGAAAAAGCTTATGATTGAAAAAACAGCTAACAAATCAACTTACGAGGTCAAAGCTGGGGCCTTGCGCTTACGGACTTGCGAGGGAGTTTCAGATTGCATCGTGCGGGTGGTCGAAGACAGATAAGGAGTATACCGAACACCTAAAAAGTACGAAAATATAGACAAACAACGGCGCGAAATAACACGAATAATGTAAACTCCATGGGGTTACAACGAGCAAAAAGTAAAATTGTAAAACGCGTCAGGTTCAACTGTTCAGATTAGCAGAAAAAGGTGTCCGCGATAGAACCTCAATTGAGACGAGTGAAGACATGAAACAGTTGCACGCACCCCTTCAAAGTTCCCGCCGCGATTGAGCCCAATTTCGTTTTTCTCGAAGTTGAAAAAAGACTGGCCATTTGCATTCACTGCAACCTGCCTGTTGCACCCATCTCTTTTGCCACCCGCGCGCCTTTGTCTTTGCATGAACAGTTTGTTGTTCTGATCGAAGCACCTTTCCGTGCTGCTTGTTGCCAGCTATGGACGCCCCACTTGCCGAACCTCAGGTCAGTTTGCCTCTGAACTGCTTCCTTTGATAAGCTTATGGTTTCAGGATGTCCTCGTCGACGAAAAGTGGTTCTGGGTCGGAAGCAGGTTCAAGGCGCTGTGGCCCAACAAAGAGACCAAAGTCACAATCGCGGACGAACACACGCCGTACCAACTGTCCTTTTTTGACCGAATTTACCAATGGTTCGAGGATCGGAAGCTGGCAAAACGGGTGGTGAGTCATATATATCCACATATTACCACCCAACCCAATTCAACATTTCAGACCGAGTTCGAGGAGCACGAAAAGCGCGTCTTTGTCAAACAACTGCAATCCAAGTTTGAAAACCTTCTGTCGGATCTGGACACCCGGGACCTGCTCGTCAATCAGATGGTTTCAATCGACGATGCCAAAGTGCTTCGAGCCAAAGCGGTCGAGTTGCGGGCGCAATATGAGTGGGTTTATTTGATGTTTACTTCGATGGCCAACGTTTTTGTGCTTTCAGGAAGGTCCTGCTAGATTTCGGCAGTCTCGCCGATTCGTCGTTGACTGAAGGCCCCTTGTTCGAGGCCGTTGCCGAGTACACCAAACTCACCGAAGCCGATCCGCTCTGTGGGTGGTTCCAACGTGACTCCGCCGATAGCTCATCCATCCTCGGACGCATCCAAGAATTCGCGGAATACATGTCGTCTATGGTCAAGTACTCGCTGCTGATCGATCCCGGTCACGTTCGAGCCCACATCGCTGTATGTTTGCCTCTTCTGATATAAAATGGTGTTGATAAACCTCTAATCTTGCAGACCTTTGTCACCGAGTTCAAGGAATTTGACAGCTTTTTCGACGCCGTCGAACTCGACGAAGACGAATACCAACAAGACGCCTTCGACCTGAACTACATTTCCAAGGCCCGCAATTGTAGTAGGTTATTCTTTGTTGGATTCTAAAACCATGTTTAATGTGTTAATTGCAGAACTGGAGTGCATCGATGTTTCCCGAGTGGTTCTGCGCCTTCCGGAAGCCCTTACAGATGAGCGAAATGACACCGACCAGTCGATGAAGCAACCGTGTGACATTTTCGGTGACATCGATTGCCCTTTTCTGGACGATCACATCGACTAGTTAGTCTTGCTGTTTGTGTTTATTGTAATTTAGTGGATGTTGTTTCAGTGGCACCGGTGACTTCATTCATGCCAACTACGTCTGCGGCGGCAGTCTTTTCAACAAGTTCATCTGTACCCAGGCCCCGATGAACAGTACGATTAGCGACTTCTGGCGGATGATTTGGCAGGAAACGCCGGCTTACATCTTCATGTTGTGCGATGCCGTTGACACCGAGACCATGGGGCCCTTTGGCACCGAAGACCGCGAGCATTGCCCCGTTTATTGGCCAAAGTTGGTTGTTTTCACGATTTTGTCTGTAATTTGACTTTCAATTTGTGCTTTCAGAGTTGAAGGAGAGGAGCTCCAGTTCGGTTCGTTGGTCGTTCGCAACGAGAAGGTCGACAACATGGCGGATCCGTTGTTCACAGTGACCACTCTCGTCATCCACCACGTCGAAAAGCCTGAATTCACGCTTTGCGTCGAACACTGGCAGTGGGATTGGCGCGACTTCCGTGATGTTCATTGGCCTCTGCGGCTGCTCCGGAGGTAACCTACTGTCCAGCTACTGTATTCGACCACTGACTCCGCTTTTGCAGGTCCCGTCTGTCGCCCCGCCCCACAGTAGTCCACTGCCTTGATGGCTGTGGCCGTTCCGGCACCCTCGTTCTGATCGAAGCCATGCTGATGCAGCTGCTCCGTGGAACAAGCTCGTCCGAGTACCCAGTCCTGACGACAGCCGTCTTTGTTCGACTTCAGCGCCACCATGCCATCGCCAATTGCATGCAATACGTGTACGTCTACCGCGTGTTGCTGCATTTCATCCATCCCTACGTCGAATCAACTTGGCATCGCTACAGTCTCGGATTGCTGTTTCCTGACAGCGGATTCATCGGCAAATTTGACGAACTGGCGCAGAATTGGGCTCAGAAGTCCCTGCTTTAAAGCAATTCTGATTTACTGTACACTGTGATTTCACCGGTAATATGTATTAACTATAACTTATATAGCTGGGTAGCTTTTATTGACTCAATAAATCGTATATTTTATCATGTTTTAAATGTGAAGTTGGCTGCTTTCTGCATAAATAGCAAAATGAAGGAATGTATCTGTGTGAATCAACGTGGCACTTTAGTAAGCATCCTTTCTAAACCCGTCGATCGGATGAAGATGAGTTGCTTCACCTTGTGTGTCACAGTGGCCCTTTTTTGATATTGTGTTTCAATCTTCGTATTCGGTCGTTGCGCTAAACTACCTTCTGAGAATTTTAATATTAAGCATATCGGCGTTTTTATGTCAATTCACAATTTATCATTCTTTTACCGAGTTCACTTTATCGTCACCAAACGTTGACTCATTGATGGTGCACCAATTTCAGTGCCTTCTTTTCTGACGTGTTCAACATGGCCCTGCAGAATATGGAAAGGCTCAAACCCGCAACAGAAGTGGAGTTTGTTGAATTTGTACGTGGAATCCCGGGCAACGGAGCGAAAAAATTCTTCACATGCTTCGACGTTTTTAGCATGGTCATGTTCGTGCTCACATTCTTGGGTCTGGTTGGATTTGGCCGGTTTGTGTATACCCTGATCCCAAATGACAACGGGTGTCATTAATTTGAAAACATTGTTAACTGTGAATTTTAGTTTACAAAACCCGTTCTTGCACAAATTTATGTTTTTACGTAGTTGTAAACCTGATAAAAGTATTGTCAACAGTGAATCATCTCATCTTCATTTCAAATGATGACAAACTGACAAGAGGCAGGCGAAACACAAAATAAGATGACCCAATGCCCGATTGATAATTTGGCTAAAAAGTTTAGAGTCCCACGGACTTGTTCCACCGGGAACTGTATGTAACATACAAAGGTTGCCTCGTAGAGCAGTAACATCACTCATGTTCCCGGCCGGGATCTTCGCGACTAGCAGGTTGACCGGAGTCGAACCCGCCGCGGTATGGTATCGCATGCTTCAGACACGCGGCCACTACCGCTGCGCTATCCCGGCCACACGATGCTTGCGCGAGGGCCAAATGTTCGGTGTTGAGCGAGCGTGGTTAAAAGGGGCCCCTATGCGACATATTAGGGGACGCTTTAATGTGTTATTTTGTTTTTATTTAAACTTTTTTAAACATTTCCTTTTTAAATGATGTTTTAAATGTAGTTTTGAAGTAAACTAAAAAAAATAATCAAGATCGAGCAAAAAACTCATCCAAAAGTAGCAAACAGAGCACACCCTCGGTCGTGCTGTCGGCACTTCTGAAGGAACGAGGCTTCGGGGAACTTGCGGATTCTGCTCAAATTTTTATAGAACATGCTGAAACAAGGCAGCTACAACATGCCGCAGAGCCATTTTGTCAATATAATCTTAGAGCTATGTTACATATAATTTTTCTGTAAAAAAGCATGCAAGTCTTTTTTTTGCTTCAATTTATTCGTTTCAACGTTTGCAACAACACTTTGCTGTTATTTACATGCATAAAAACATTTACAATTTTATTACTTCGTTGCCGTCCCGAAGCTTATGTAAGAAAAAAAACCGGAATCTGCCTATGTAGTCGGATTTTCCTCAATTATTGAATACAAAAAATTGGTTTTTTCGACAAAAAGATGACTTCAATTCAATGCCCGATTAATAATTTGGTTAAAAAGTTTAGAGTCCCACGGACTTGTTCCGCCAGGAACTGTATGTAACATACAAAGGTTGCCTCGTAGAGCAGTAACATCACTCATGTTCCCGGCCGGGATCTTCGCGACTAGCAGGCTGACCGAAGTCGAACCTGCCGCGGTATGGTATCGCATGCTTCAGACACGCGGCCACTACCGCTGCGCTATCCCGGCCACACGATGCTTGCGCGACGGCCAAATGTCCGCTTTTCCCTTGTTGCGCGACCGGGGTCAAAAGGGGCCCACGTGCGACATATTTTGGGACGCTTTAATGTGTTATTTTGTTTTTATTTCAACAGTTTTTAACATTTCCTTTTAAAATAATATTTTAAAAGTAGTTTCGAAGTAAACGCGAAAAAATAATCAAGATCAAACAAAAAACTCATCTAAAAGTAACAAATGAAGCATACCTCGATCGTGCTGTCGACACTTCTGAAGGAACGAGGCCTCGGAGAACACGCAGATTCTGTTCAAATTTTTATGGAACATGCCAAAATAAGGTAGCTACAACATGCCGGAGAGCAATTTTGTCAAAATAATCTATAAGGCATCGCTACAGTCTCGGATTGCTGTTTCCTGACAGCGGATTTATCGGCAAGTTCAACGAACTGGCGCAGATTTGAGGTCAGAAGTCCCTGCTTTGAGTTGAATCTGTTGATTCTAACTAACTTTATATAGTAATTTCACCGGTTATAAGTTACATATTTACATTAATTAACAAGCATAATGAAGCTGTTTGCGGCTCTATTGATTAAAAAAACTGTCTATGCACTATTTTATTTGTTTTTAATGAATATTGTACATTGCAAACAAGTACTCACGAGCATATGTACTTTTTAGCAATTTAAATTTTTAAGTTACTCTCAATAAGTTACAGCTGTCTTTTATGGCACCACCGAAACACACCTAATCTATATAATGGTATGTTTCACGCCTTATTCACCACTTTACCGACATGTATTACTTTGCGTTGCTGCATAACAAAACCCTAGATCTTGTTTATAACCCTCTATTTGTTGATATTGAAACTAAAATCGATTTATGTTTCATCGTTTTTACCATTCCAACATTCATAATCACTATGTTTATTATTTACGTCAAAAGTCCTCCTTCAATGCACATTTACAAACACGTTCTTATCTACGAACTTGCCAGCGGCTTTCTATTCGACATGGTTTATGCCCTGTGGCAACCAGTATTGCTATGGCCGATGCGAGCAGCCATTCCGATGGGTCCACTCGGCAATGCTATGCCCTACTCGATGCAAATCATGTTCGGAGCCTTGTTAGTCAGTGCTGCGTTGGTAACAGTCGGCCAAACTGTTCAAATAGCTTATCGAGTGGCCGAAACGTATCCAAAAGATAATATTGTTCGGAATGTGTTATGTACAAACGTGAAAACAGTCTATGCTTTTATGGTCATTTTATCAGTGCCAGTAGCTGGTCTAATTTTAGGTTTGTTTGACGTAGTTAAATGAAATTAGCAGCTGCAGCTGTCTAGATGTTATTTTTAGTGCCAATAGTTACAAATATCAATGACCCAAACGAAACTAGACGGTTGTTTGGGTTTGACTTTCCGGCAGTTCAACAACTAATGGAAAAGTACCCTTCAATGGGTGGATTTCATCCTGATCTTTCAAACGTCGCTTTTGATATTCTACTGGATGGAGCTCTGGTTCTATGTGCAGGGACACCTGTTTTGACGGTTTTGAATGTTTTACAGTTTTTGCAACGATTGAAAGTACTAAAGGAAACTGAAACGAAAGAAGTCTACGATTTGAATGTCATGTTGTTGAAGTTAGACAAAATACATTTACCAATTTTTAATAAACAGTCATTTTCAGAGCACTGCTGGCTCAATCAATCAGCCTATTGATCCTAATCATGTTGCCCCTGGGCATTTTCTGCCTTACATTGAAAACTGAAGTCATATGGGGCAGTTACCCGGCATCAATAAGCTTAATAATGCTAGCCGCTCATGGCACTATCACATCTTGGTGTATTTTATGGTATATCACACCGTACAGGGATTTCATATTGAACTTGTTTAAACTTTCAAAAAAGCCAACTGTTAAAATACGAATATTTGCTCCTGTTTGATTATCTTGAAGCTGATTAAAACGATTAACAGTTTACTTGTGATTAAAACAATAAAGACCCATCGGGATGCAAAAACGTACAAATAACAAAAAACAAAACAGTCCTCGGTTGCAAGAACATACATAATATGGGTAATAAAGTGCTGGGATGCAAAAACATACAAACTAGAGATAACTAAAAACAAATAATGCAAAGTAGTGTTAATAATAAAACCAAAATTCAACAATAATCATTCAATTCCCCCTCAGAAAGGCTACAATGGGTTCCAAAGAGTGTTTTTGTCAACGGATTCATCGTAGAGGGCGATGGCTATGTTGTTGGAGTCGAAGTGCCCGGATCGCATTGAGGCTTACTTTTCTTGGAGAGAGGATTCTTCCGAGGACGACCACGCTTCCGCGGTTCTGTGGGTAGAGGAGTCTTTGAAACACGGCTACGTTTTTTAACCTTCTTCGGAGGACGACCACGCTTGCGCGGTTCTTTGGGTACAGGCGTCTTCGGAGCGTGGCTACGTTTCGGCCCATTCTTCGGAGGACGACCACGCTTGCGTGGTTCTTTGGGTAAAGGCGTCTTCGGAGCGCGACTACGTTTCGGCCCATTCTTCGGAGGACGGCCCCGCTTGCGCGGTTCTATGGGTAAGGGCGTCTTCGGAGCGTGGCTACGTTTCGGCCCGTTCTTTGGAGGACGGCCACGCTTGCGCGGTTCACCATTTGGCATGATGAACTTCGGTGGCGGCTTGGAAACAGGGTGCTTCCGAGGACGGCCACGTTTCTTCGGTTCCGTGCACATAAGATTTGTCGGCTGTTTCTGCGGTTCCGTGAACATGGGACTCGTCGGCTGTTTCGGCGGTTCCGCGGCAACCTTTCGAGAACGACCACATTTCCGCTTTCCAACAATAGGCACGACGATTGGCGACTTCTGTTCGAGGCGAGCGATTTTATATATTGTACATTGCAAACAAGTACTCACGAGCATATGTACTTTTTAGCAATTTAAATTTTTAAGTTACTCTCAATAAGTTACAGCTGTCTTTTATGGCACCACCGAAACACACCTAATCTATATAATGGTATGTTTCACGCCTTATTCACCACTTTACCGACATGTATTACTTTGCGTTGCTGCATAACAAAACCCTAGATCTTGTTTATAACCCTCTATTTGTTGATATTGAAACTAAAATCGATTTATGTTTCATCGTTTTTACCATTCCAACATTCATAATCACTATGTTTATTATTTACGTCAAAAGTCCTCCTTCAATGCACATTTACAAACACGTTCTTATCTACGAACTTGCCAGCGGCTTTCTATTCGACATGGTTTATGCCCTGTGGCAACCAGTATTGCTATGGCCGATGCGAGCAGCCATTCCGATGGGTCCACTCGGCAATGCTATGCCCTACTCGATGCAAATCATGTTCGGAGCCTTGTTAGTCAGTGCTGCGTTGGTAACAGTCGGCCAAACTGTTCAAATAGCTTATCGAGTGGCCGAAACGTATCCAAAAGATAATATTGTTCGGAATGTGTTATGTACAAACGTGAAAACAGTCTATGCTTTTATGGTCATTTTATCAGTGCCAGTAGCTGGTCTAATTTTAGGTTTGTTTGACGTAGTTAAATGAAATTAGCAGCTGCAGCTGTCTAGATGTTATTTTTAGTGCCAATAGTTACAAATATCAATGACCCAAACGAAACTAGACGGTTGTTTGGGTTTGACTTTCCGGCAGTTCAACAACTAATGGAAAAGTACCCTTCAATGGGTGGATTTCATCCTGATCTTTCAAACGTCGCTTTTGATATTCTACTGGATGGAGCTCTGGTTCTATGTGCAGGGACACCTGTTTTGACGGTTTTGAATGTTTTACAGTTTTTGCAACGATTGAAAGTACTAAAGGAAACTGAAACGAAAGAAGTCTACGATTTGAATGTCATGTTGTTGAAGTTAGACAAAATACATTTACCAATTTTTAATAAACAGTCATTTTCAGAGCACTGCTGGCTCAATCAATCAGCCTATTGATCCTAATCATGTTGCCCCTGGGCATTTTCTGCCTTACATTGAAAACTGAAGTCATATGGGGCAGTTACCCGGCATCAATAAGCTTAATAATGCTAGCCGCTCATGGCACTATCACATCTTGGTGTATTTTATGGTATATCACACCGTACAGGGATTTCATATTGAACTTGTTTAAACTTTCAAAAAAGCCAACTGTTAAAATACGAATATTTGCTCCTGTTTGATTATCTTGAAGCTGATTAAAACGATTAACAGTTTACTTGTGATTAAAACAATAAAGACCCATCGGGATGCAAAAACGTACAAATAACAAAAAACAAAACAGTCCTCGGTTGCAAGAACATACATAATATGGGTAATAAAGTGCTGGGATGCAAAAACATACAAACTAGAGATAACTAAAAACAAATAATGCAAAGTAGTGTTAATAATAAAACCAAAATTCAACAATAATCATTCAATTCCCCCTCAGAAAGGCTACAATGGGTTCCAAAGAGTGTTTTTGTCAACGGATTCATCGTAGAGGGCGATGGCTATGTTGTTGGAGTCGAAGTGCCCGGATCGCATTGAGGCTTACTTTTCTTGGAGAGAGGATTCTTCCGAGGACGACCACGCTTCCGCGGTTCTGTGGGTAGAGGAGTCTTTGAAACACGGCTACGTTTTTTAACCTTCTTCGGAGGACGACCACGCTTGCGCGGTTCTTTGGGTACAGGCGTCTTCGGAGCGTGGCTACGTTTCGGCCCATTCTTCGGAGGACGACCACGCTTGCGTGGTTCTTTGGGTAAAGGCGTCTTCGGAGCGCGACTACGTTTCGGCCCATTCTTCGGAGGACGGCCCCGCTTGCGCGGTTCTATGGGTAAGGGCGTCTTCGGAGCGTGGCTACGTTTCGGCCCGTTCTTTGGAGGACGGCCACGCTTGCGCGGTTCACCATTTGGCATGATGAACTTCGGTGGCGGCTTGGAAACAGGGTGCTTCCGAGGACGGCCACGTTTCTTCGGTTCCGTGCACATAAGATTTGTCGGCTGTTTCTGCGGTTCCGTGAACATGGGACTCGTCGGCTGTTTCGGCGGTTCCGCGGCAACCTTTCGAGAACGACCACATTTCCGCTTTCCAACAATAGGCACGACGATTGGCGACTTCTGTTCGAGGCGAGCGATTTCCTGCGCGACGGATTCAACCACCTCTGCGACAGGTTCAAACTCCTGTTCGTAGGGTTCTTCGAGCTCCTGTTTGATGGCAAAATTGATGAAGTGGTTTGACTCCATGTCCGGCGGTCGTGGGGCTTCTGGCCATTGAGGGGCGTTGATCGACCAAACGAATTCGCTTGTGGGCGGTGGGAGGAGATAGTAGTTGGAATGGGTGAACGACAGGCGGTGTTGCTCGTGATAGCCCGGAGATTCGTGATGAGGCATCGGAACTGGCGGGGTCGTGATGGACGATGGCTTTGGACGGAGCACGACCCGCTCGCCTGACTGGTAAATGTTGTAGCTTGGTTCAGGATGACCATCATCGGGCTTGTAAGTGTCCCAGAAGAGGGAAGACTGACTTTCAGGTTTGTTTTTGTTGCCGTTGTAGAGTTCAGGTTGCTGCAAATCCAGAAACGCATCACGATAGATCGGAGGCACGTTTTCATTATTGGAGTGGTAGCTGGGAAACGGCGACCCTTGCTTCTGCCGGAGAAAACGGATCGTAGGCGGCGGTATCGGGGGCGGCGGTTTCGTAGGCGGTGGTTTCATTCTGTGAAACTGAAAAAAAGTTGCGAGGTTAATATAATGAAAATTTGTACAAATGCGGGACAAAAGGCTCGGAGCAACGCGCAAAAAGACAAAGTTCGGATAAGCAAGTTATGGGAGACACCTGACACCAATGACGGCTATGTAACGGTAAAACAACACACGGAAACAGGTAATATCGACTAAATTTATTTAAAAGTTAACGATACTTGTGTTAGCGACGTTTTTGGAAAAGAAAAAGTGATGACAATGAGTTGTTTTCTCGAAAAAGGGTCGCAAATATCGGTTTTTCTCCAGCTTGGTTGGTGGTGGGCCTGTGCTTCGTTTCGAAAACGCGCGGGAAACTTGCAGCGCGGCAGTCGAAACTGTCTGGACTGACACCACGACGGAAACTTATTTCGACAAAACCAACTCGCAACGGCATCAACATTTCACGGGGCAGCCACGGTAAAAAACACGAATGCGACGATGAGCAACGCTAGAAACGCAATCTTGGCCCCCGCGGCACGTTCCGGGCTCAGTCTGGCAGTGAGTGTGGGAGTTTCGCTTCATCATGGCTATCAGATCTTTTGACGCGTCGAACAAAAGAAGTCCTTCGCAGACATCCTCATTCTACTTATCGACACCGGGACAAAGATCATACCTGAATAGATGATGTGGTTCAATTTAAAAATGGCATTGGACAAAACGCAGGCGGGTCAAGGATCTGTGAACTTTCTATCGTGTGATCAAGGTTTCATGCACAATCAGTCTGATCTGGTTCGGTTGCAGCCACAGGTGACACTAAACAGTTTTTAGACTTGAATTGCTGAACATTCCGTGAAAAATATGCCAAATTTTCACAGCAACGAAAATATGTGCTTTTGGTTACACTTTGTAAAAACATTATTGTTATACCACATTAAGTTTAAAAGAAGTGCTTTCTGCAAAGCTACAACAATTACAGTCATGCAAAAGGCATAATTCTTGCTTTTACCACGAAAAACATCTTCCAGGTTCCGGTTGTTATCTATAATTATCTATTTCAGGCATCGTTTTATTTGTTTTATGATATCCCCAAATGTCAGTATGCAGACAACACAAAGACACCGCTGCAAGATTCATGACGTTTAGCGTAAATTGGACTAATAGTTCTTTTCCTTAACTGCGACTTTCCACAATAAAAAGGTCCACAATTGCAATTGGGCATTTCCACTAACCATTTATTTTTCCGTGCCGAAGCAATGGCGGCGAACCCAAAGATAACTACTAAAGCCTCTGCCGCCCTCCCACATTGTTGATTCTGTTCAACAGAAACTATATAAAGCCTCGGGCCAGGATTTTCGGTTTTCTCGGCAATCTCTTTCTCTGAATGAACCTTTTCGTTAGTTTGCGTTTTCAGGTGTTGTTTTTAAACCTAAAACATGACAACATTTTAAATTTCACATTGTATCCGGAAAAAACAAGCGCTTTGTTGGGTCTTGTTGGAGTAAAAAATTCAAAATGTAGCTCCTTGCTTACCCTTTTTGCTAGTCTGATTTTGTTGTAAAGACTATTTCGGCATTTTACTTTGCATTTCTCACGGTTTGCGCGTAGAAGTCAAACAAATCGTGTATGCTTAGGGTTACTTTGCATTTTTTGTCGTGTTTTCTTTTTTTCTTGCGTCTTCTTTTATTGCTTTCAAAAACTAAAATGTCATCGCTAGTCTCTTAAAGTTAATGGCATGCCGATCGCATATGCCGCCTGTCTATAAAGACCTTGATATCTATCTTCTTACTCATCGTGATGTGGCCGCAGGGCTGCCCTAAGGGTCCATGAAAAAACGCTAGTTTGGCTTTTTTTAGTTTACCGTTTTTAAATGCTATTGACTTAACTGAAAGGTTTGTGGCGAGTAATAGACGGGGGATGATGCATGAAATCTTTTGGCGGAGCTTCTTTTCGGGGGTCAGGTGGTCCATTTTATGATATTTTAAACTTTGCAGGAGGTCAATTGCCTTGCAAAAACAGTGTTCAGAACGCTTGTCAGTTATTAGTTTGCTTTGCCATACTTCCGCAGGAATGAGGGAGGACATTCTTTGCGTTCCGTTTTTATGACACCGTACTTCACTTGTCCGAAAAACTGTTTTTGGCAGACATTCGAAAAAAGTTACATGAAATTGGAAGCTATCTATCCGCCTCCTTCATTTGTATCTCCACACCCCGAGGCACTTGGTATCTCAAACGGCACGTGGTGTAAATTGAACCGTCTTCTTTGCCTTGGCTCAGAAATCCCAGCCATAATTAAACATTTTGCGAGACGTGAATGGGGGTGGCAGACACGGATTCTCTCAATTTGTCCCCAGAAAAGCAAGTCATCTGCATCCCTAACCAGTCTTCACTTTGATAATGACAAAAATATTGTTTTTTTCTCATGTTTTTCAATAATTCTTTACATCGTGTATTACCATGCTTCATTGTTTTTGCGTCCAGGCTAAAATAAATCCGTCGTACCTATTCAAAAGTACACATGACATGCACGAGTGCCGGATATGGCCCTCCCTCCTTGTCACCCAAGTTGACACCCCAAATTTCGTTCCACATGTTCGGATGGGGGACATTGTACCACAGCGGCCATTGTACCACACGTGAACGTGTTAGCACGGTTTGTCGGTGTGAATGCCGTTGATTGGGTGGCAATGAGTGTGGTACAATGACCGCTGTGGTACAATGTCCCCCATCCCACATGTTCTACGTGTGGACGGACCCAAAAGCGTTGAGTTCCGTGTGATGTAGTCTTTTCTGCATCTGCATTTTCAAGCAAGTGTGTTTTCCAAAGTTAAAAAGCAAAAAATACCTGTCACTGAAGCTATCGTGTTTTTCGACGTTCGCGCGACGTGCAATGATCGTACAACTCCAAGACTACCTCAATATTCTATGCATGCACCATCAGTGACCCTTTGTCGCCAGGCTAAAGGCAGAAAAGAACACCCCAGGCACTTCACATCCTATTCTAAAACGATGCAACTTGTTTAGTGGCTGGGATCATTGTAGACGGCGCCTAGTTTGGGATGCGGTGTCGCAACTGTGTTATACATGAACATTTTTGTGGTCCTAGACGTCTTTAATGCAATTGGGGGGTTATCCATGTCGACACTGAGGCGTCCTTCATGTTTAGTCATAATGTCCAGTTTACATCGTTGCAACCAGCGTTTCAATTGATTTTTTCCTGTTTTACCTATTATGCAAATTGGCCAAAATGCCCATGAATTAATGCCATTCCGGGGTCGGACGTGTGCGTCGTCCAGTTGAATTGAAGTGGGCTCGAGATGTCGACGTACTCAATTCCATCAAAACTTTCTGTGTTCGGGCCTGAGTCTTCTGGGGCTACAAATTTAGAGTGCTCTCCTAGGTTTTAAAAGGGCAGATTAAGCGCACTTTGTCAAAACCGGTGGGTGCATTGAAACTTCCACCACCATAAAAAAGATCGCTTTTCCGGGTCCGTTTAAATTTTATTTGCTAGTATCAGTCACGTTCATCAAAAAAGCTGGAAGTGGAAGTGAAAAAGCACATTGGCAACTTATTGCCTACCGATAGGTGTCCATCTGCCTGCTTTCTTGACATGCCAGATTTCAGCACATAGGATAAAATATTATCTCGGTCCTTTAAATTCTTTGTCCACGAACAAAAAATTCTTTCTAGCGACTTACGTTTGTTTGACGCTGTTGTGCGCTTGCTAATTGTCACAAAACTTGCTATGCCTTTAACTTTTACTTGGGGACCATAAGGAGCATTTTGAACAAACCTTCTTTTCGCCTTTTTGAATGCTTGCTTTTTTCCTTGTACGTAAAGAAAAGAAGATGTGTGCATTGATGTGGATTAAGCTAAAACAGTTAATGATTTTGTGGTTAACGGAAATTGTTTCAAAAGCAGTTTGGTTTTTGCTTTTTAAGACGGGTGGTTATTAGTTTAAACTTTGGTTAATCGTTGAATTAGATTTACTTATCTCTGAAAACGAAGAGAAAGAAGATTTGCGTGATAATAGAAACACCATCTTCACAAATTAAAGATAAAGAAATTAAGGGTGCACACAGCTAGCTATGCAAAGCAACATACATCTGTTTTTATATTCTTATGGATGCTCTTACATGGTAAAACAAGTGCGCTGTTATGCTAAAACGATGTTACGTTAAGAAATTCTTTGAACAAGGGTGTCGACGACAACAGTTGAAAATTTTAAGCAAATTTTTTCCTATGATTATCATTTCTTTACTTCCGTGAAAGCTAAGATGTACATTTTTATAGTAATTGTCATAGCTTCACTTTAATCGGTGCCTGTGGAAGTGAGTGACACCATTTACCGTACCGTTGACCATGACCACATTTTTTTGATAATTTCCTTCCCCCCAAAAAACCTAAAAATGATGTGACTCGCCGATTTTCCACCCTCGCAAAATGGGAACGTTGGTCGTCGACCAGCTTACAGTATTACATGCCGCTCACTTATATTTGAATACCTAATTTTTTATGCCGACCGAAAAAGGCAACAAGTGTTGTTTTATTGTCAACTTCTCTGAGAAGTGTTTTCATGACTGGCGTTCGTTCTACCTTTGCCCGGGCAATTATTCACTTCTAAGCCTTTCATGATGTTTAGACCCACAAAGTTGCTTGAAACAAAAATGGAGATGCCACTCAATCTTTCTAGGATCAACCAAGCCGACCAAATGTGCCCTTTGTTTATCGCTATTCAAGCAAATGCCTTCGTTGTTATTAGGAGTCAGTCAAGATTTTTGTGTAGGCCTTGGCTACCACCGTACGACCCAGTGTTAACGGGCCAAAGAATAATTTGACTGAACTGAACACGTTGTGAAAAGTAACTTCAAGACTTGTTCCCCCTCTCCAGATTGAAGCTTCTTCTGTGACGATATAATTTGTAAGCCAAGCACAAAAAATTGGTTTGTCAAGGGGCAACCCGGAAAGAGTCCCCCTCTTTTTTCGGTCGTTTCGCCCACCCCCTTTGCTTTTCTTTCTCTTGTTAATGCCCCCCCCCATACAGTCATTCCATGCCAGTTTTTGTCAGAAACTTTGCACTTCCCTGGTCTTTGCTTTCGATGGTAGATTAGGCTATCTCCCCAGAAGATGACCAACTTTTTACACATAGTTTAAGCGTTTTTTGTGAATGCGTGAACGCCGAATAAACGCAAACAGGCGCGGTGCCACTGACGGCGCCACACTTCCCGAAATTCGACCCTGCTACACCCTCTCCAATTATTTGCTGAAAAACTTGCTATGCCGTCTGACGCTTATTAATTCTATTGCAATCATCATACCCGCTCCCGTCGGGTTCACAGTGCACAGGTTTTTTTAAACTTTCATCCGTCAAATGTTTGTGTATTTTAAAAGTCAACTTAAGTCTCCCACGACTACTCAGCTTGTCAGTCTTAATTAAGCCCCGTGTACCGTAAAAAAGAAACATTGTTTTTTAAAGGGTTTAGGAGGGCGTCCTGACGGCGTCGACGATAAGCCAGCGAGTGCCGAAAGAAAGCGCGTGAATCTAAATACATACATTGTGTGCCTTCCTTTGATACCCCTCCATATATACACTACGCGCACGTATTTGCTATTGTTTCAACGACACTAGGAGGTTGTTCATCTGTTGTGTTTGTCACGACTTATTTCTTACATCACGATGAGACGCGAAAAATAATAATGTACTCACCAGTCGTTGAAACGGGGATGAAGCCTTAGGGGTAACCCAATTGCTCGTGTTTCTTTCTTGTTAACAAAAACCCGCGTACCAGTTTCAATCGTTATTTTATCGCTTTTTTCACGATTTATTTGTTTTGGCATTGAAGGTATGGAAGCCGCCGGGCCGCAACCAACGGGATGGCTAAGAGTGCTGCAACAATTGCCAATTATGTCCGTTAACGCGGCTCTGCCTTATATTTATTCCCCAAATGCCTCAACTATTAATAGTAGCCTATTTTCGACAGTATCATCAGAATCAGATGCAGATTATTCACCTCTTCCTAGCGATATTGAAGCAACTGTCATGACAGACGATTCAGATAATTCCTCAAATAGTCCAAATTGGCGACATCCCGCACTAGCCGTACTCATGGCAACTTTTTGTGTAACTACTGTCGCTGGGAATTGTTTAGTTGTTTTAGCAGTTTGTACAAAGAAATATCTTCGCAATCCAACGGGCTATCTTATTGTTTCTCTCGCATTTGCTGACTTGATTGTTGGTCTGGTTGTCATGCCGCTCAATAGTCTTTTTGAAATGACTAGACATGTTTGGCTATTAGGTAAGCTCATTTTATTAGAATTTGTTTTGTAAACAAGAAACTTCCAGGCTTAACAATGTGCGACCTATTCCACGCATTGGATATCCTCGCTTCTACCAGCTCAATTTGGAACTTATGTGTCATTAGTCTTGACCGGTACATGGCCGGCCAAGACCCCATTGGCTATAGAGATAAGGTTTCCACACATCGCATCATGTTAGCAATTGTGTTTGTTTGGGTCATTTCGGCATGTAAGTGTGACCTTACCCCTTTGACGGGTTTCACTTGTTATGTATTTACTTTGTAGGTCTCTCTTTTCCGGCTATAATCTGGTGGAGGCAAAGTTCACCTCATCTTTATCTGGATCAGGTAAACTATTTGTAGTTATAATGTATGGTAGAATCCTTAAATGTGTTCATGCCTTTTAGAACAAGTGTCTTTTCACGGACAGCCGTCTTTACGTCATTTTTTCGTCACTGGTTTCGTTTTACATTCCGTTGATTTTGATCTTGTTCGCTTACGGCCGTGTTTTTCTAATTGCTACAAGACACTCGCGGTCCCTTAAGAGTGGCATTAAGAAGGTACTCACTGTGACAGAAATCGCTAACACTTCCTGATTGTTAATACTGTTGGTCGTTTAGGTCAAGTGCAAGAAAGCCAAGAAAACAGATTCCGAGAGTGCCGTTTCCGAAGATAATATGCCCACACTACGAATACATTTCGGACGCGGAAAGAAAACCCCAACCGGTGGTGCTATTGTTAGCGTTTTGGCGAATGCTGCCGTGGAAAGTAGTTCCCGATTACACACCAGCATCCGATTACCGAAATCACCAGCTCTCAATGTACCAACACCAAAGCCGTGGCTCAGACAGGTATTTTTTTCGTCAACATCATTGCTAACTGACTCATAATATTGACTTCTAAAGTGTTCAATCCTACCTGTTTTTGTAAAAATCGACCAAAAAACTGAAATCGAATCTTGCTTTTCCATAAAACAGCTTTTTTGAGCTTTCTTTAAGTGGTTTTTCACGTTTCCGAAGCATTTTTAGATTTTCCAATTCGAACGAACTGGAATTTGTAAATATGCTAATGCCCTTGACGTTCGAATGGCGTCAGCTCCATTCATTGATTGAGTTAGCATTTTACAGCTTATTTCCTGTAGCAAACTGACTCAGTGTACCTAGAGAATAACGTAAGCTGTTAAAAGCGCCTTCCACATTCTTGCCAATCTGGGGGGCAAGCAGCCATTGATACAAACGCTTAAAATGGTAATCTTTTAATGGCAATTAGGGTGCAAAATTAGATTTTAGCAGGGGGTGTAAAGTTGATTAAAAAAAACCCAAAATAACCAAAGTAGAATACTCTTTGGATTGAAAGGACCTGATAACAGTGCGTTTGTGGATAAAAAATGTTGTAAGCGCATCGTAAAAAATTAATTGTTTTCTACAATGAGCACAAGGAACTATTTGCCAAATCACATGCAATTACTTTTTGTGTGTGGTCATGTATGTATACAATTTTTTTTCAGTCGTCTTGTAAATCTTTGCTCGCGCCGTCAACTGAAATTGCGTCACCTTGTCTCAATGGTGGCACTAATGTGTTGCGTCCGGATTCACGCACGAGCAACAAGAGCATGAATACTGTCGGCGTGCCACGTGGACCTCGACCACCACGCCAGCCTGGATTGCCGCCGAGAACTGCGAGCATGATGACCGTATTACCATCGGTATGGGTGTCAGATTCGACATTTGAGAATGATGAATCATATTTATTTCGGTTTCAGGAGGATACGAATGATGCATCGACATGTCTTGTTTCACCGACAAGTACAGAAATCGGTTTGCCACCTTCGGTCCGAAAGAAGATGGGAGTACGTGAAAAATCGCGTCAAATGATGAAATATGTCCATGAACAGCGGGCAGCTCGTACTCTGTCAATCGTTGTCGGTGCTTTTATTCTGTGCTGGATGCCATTCTTCATCTTTTCACCGCTCATCGCTATCTGTAAAACGGTATGTGTGGCAGCTAAACACGGCTTTATGAGCCGACAAATGTGTAATATGCATAAAATCGGATTTTTCAGTGCGTCGGCAACCAAGACCAAGTTTTCTCATTTATTACATGGGCTGGACATCTCAATTCCATGCTAAATCCCTTAATTTATTCGCGGTTCAGCCGGGACTTTCGTCGGGCTTTCAAGCAAATTTTGACGTGTCAACGAGAACGACCAATGAAGAAGGCGATCAAGACGCCGTTGAACATCGTCTTTGCACAACTGGTTTCCATAACTCAGTTCTGGGAACAGCCTCAAGCGAGCGAATGCCAAGTTGACACTGCCCCGGCATCCTTTGCCGAGTGACTTATTAATTCATGTGCCATCGCTAACAAATGCCCGTGCTCGCCCCACTTTATCCCTCCAGTGCCTTGCCTCAAACCGGCGATGCCAAAAAGTGTTGCTCTGATCTCAGATTAGTTATATTTCCCTTTTCTGCATGTACAAAATGAATGCCAAAGAATCGCTGAGTTAAATAATGACTTAAAGACAAAAGTGACGTGTATGTAAACGAAGGGCAAAGTGCAATAAGACATTTAAGTCTATTTAGTCTGTGTCAGTTGTAATAGAAGAGCTTCACCAGGCAGAGGCAAATCACAACGCTCGAAATGAGGGTGACTGTAAGCTTAGCGCCTAACGAGGGTCGTTCTTGCACGATTATGGACTATAAAAACAAATTGGAAATCAATGTGAAAAACAGGCAAAAAGAAACTAACATTTGCGTCAGGGTCGTCTTCCATTTGCATTTCAAACGCTTCACGCTGGCTACAATTACAAAGTTAGGACATAATTGAAATCAAATTACTCACACAACCGGCTGATAAACATTGTCTGCGACAGCCGCGCCATTTAGGGATACCATCTGAGAAGGCGACATAATTATAACGGTTATGAATTATGTGCGAGGGGAGCGAAATAACAAGCCCAATTTCACAAGCCGTGTAAATATACTACAAGTCAAATGTCCAAGGAGAGCAAACTCGGCCGTGTGATGGCTGTCATGATTGTGAACTGCGCAACCGCCCCGGTTGTTGATCGATTATCAGGCCCTTCAGCAGTGAAGCGGCAATAAACGAGACCCCTAAGCAGTTCGAAAGATAGATTTTTATCACAGTTCACGACGCCGACATAGTTGACTGATCTACGCTCGAAACGTTATGCCCAGTGACAACTGATGCTTATATAAGTTGGCAAGTGCGACCCTTGCGCTTTGGAGATTGATGTCTGGATCACAGGTGTACTTTTGGGGTGGACAAAGTAAAGAAAAAACTGGTTGAAAGTTAAAGAAATAAGGAAAAGTTGTTTGTTGTGGATGTTAGCTAGGGCGAAAAACAACTTGACTAATGTAAATTTACACTTTTATCGAACCTAAGTGTAAACGTTCTTGTTATCGCTGAATTTTTTCATGTCTAGTCGGACCGAACGATGCTCAGATTTGATAACACACATGTTTTACTTTCACGTTTATTCAGAGATAAGCACACTTAATCACAAAGTTCACTTAAAAATGCAAATGTTAAAACAATGTAAATTGTTAACTATGACTTTAAACAAAAACGTGACAAATATCACAAGAATGCAATCCTATTTCATCACCATCACATAAATTTCCCTATTGCTTACCTCGATTCAACCCTGAATGCGAGGCACTTTAAAACAACATTAATACTAGATTAAATGTCGAGCAGTTATTGCGCCCCGTAAACGCCTCGTCTTCTGAAACCTCGTCACGATAGCTCTGCTTCGATCATGGGAGTGTGGCTATAATAGCCTCCTTCGGTGTGGCCTCATCATCAAAATCGTCGTCCACCATCGTCAAGAATCGTCGCCGACGTCAGTCTTAAGCTGAAACAAACAATTGTGCGGTTGTTTCTGCTTGACTAGCATCAATATGGGAGGCTTCCTTTCTCGGTGAGTTTGATTGACATTCATAAAACTGTAAGCACGGCTAATATCGCATCTTACAGCATTTGCTGCTGCTGTTGCTGCAAAAGGGAGGGGACATCGGAGCAGCAGGCAACCCAAGAACCCGATTCCTTCAGTATGCCTGACGGATTACCGACAATAGTTGTTGTCGAGAAGTAAGTTTTGTATTTTTCAAATGAATCATGATTGTTATGCGATTTCAGGAAGCCCCCACCAACTCCTCCATCAGAAGAAGCGGAGGTGCCTGACAGTACCCCTGTTCCCGCCACCGAGTGATGCCGGCCATGTTTCTTAAAGATGACAGAAGATCCGTCAAAGGTAATCACATTCATTCGATACAGTATGTAATTCAAATAACCGTATCATGACAAAATAAATTCCACTCATGTTGCTTGCGATTTGAGTTTTTTTGTTTCCATACGCTTCTTTTCTCGCATTTTAAAACTTTCAAAAGCATTGAAAGACTGGTAACTGTCATAACTGATTTGCGCAATTGGAGATCCTGACATTTTCAATCGCTTTTTCAACGTCCAGACAGCGTTCAATCACAGAAGCAGTAAAAACAAAGTGTTTTTTTGTTATTCCCTCTTTTCAAAAGCACCTTGTGAAAGCAATTAAATTGAATGAGACATCAGGGGATCCAAGAAAATGTTCTTAAGGGGAGTTTTACGGCTTTCTGGGTGGCAATGAAAGTGAAAATATGAGAGAAAATGTTAAATTTTGTAAAATATGCTGTATTCTTATAAAAATTGTACAAACAAAGGCTTCAGACAGACTCATTTACAATGAATATTTACGGCACTCAAAAAGTTCCATAATTTTTAGTCATCGGTTACTTATTTTAAGAGGTACTTGAGACAGTTTTCAAAGTGACGTGACACTGAAGCATAGTTAAGGAAAGTTTTAACGATTTGTCATTAATGTATTCACAGTTTACTTATATTCGGTAATATATTACTGGAGTGTGATAAGTATTCAACGTCTTACAAAGTGTCGATTAGCATTTTTAACCCCCCTGATTGCGATCATTGAAAAATAAACACGCCCGCGTGCGCATCATTGTCATGATGATGCATGCATTCATTCTTCCCATTTCCAAATGCCCCGTTTTTGTTGATTTGTTATTGTTTTTATGATAGAGCCTTCATGACAACTGAAAATGTGTGTTGTGCGCAAAGAGAGATAAATACAAATCAACAAGGGTTCGTGTTTATTTCCACAAAACTGATTTGACATTGACAAGCATATCCCACACACTATGGTCTTTCTAAATAATGACTGGCTTGGAGATCTTGATCCACGAACGGCTTTCAAGAACAGACTGAGACGGACGACGTTGGATGTAACAAAATGTTTAGATCATCATGCTATCGGAGGTGTATTGCATATATGGCGCGTATTCGGGTTGTCTTTGCAAGATTCGCAGACGCAGTGGCAACGATTTCCGGAATCGAATGAAAGGCTGAACGTTGTTATCCTCTGAAATGGGTTTAAACCGATTTAAATTCGTAATGTGATACGATTGCGCGGTGTTGTTCTTTAGTGTTTTTTGCGCAGTCAAACGGTGTTATGCCGTCTGTTTCCCTAATGTGATGCTTAATTGGGACTATCGGCGAAAGCTGCCCTCTTCCTTTTCCCTAATGACATGAGACCGCAAAACACGTGAAAGGAAACGCCCGGGGCAATTCCGTTGTGTCTAGCGCGGAGTTGGCTTTTCTTCCTTCCTTTGTTCCAAAAGTACGCCCGAAAATAACAAACATCATTAAGTAAGTACGATCGGGAAGCATATTAATCATCAACATGTTTAGGTTGATGATCATGATTGAGTTTGAGGTCGCAAGCAAAGGGTGTCTATTTATCTTAATTTGAACAAAGACAATTTTGATTAATGCAGGCAGCTGTTTTTAAAAGGGAAATGTGCGACGTTGCAAAATGCGGTTTGCAAAGTGTTTGATCGGCGTCATTATCGGTTCAAATCAGCTTGGCTGGTTTTGGTTTTGCGATGATTGCAATTGCTCCCCACGATGAAGAAAGGGAAACACAACGCTACTTTAATGAGTTTTCACTTACGTGCTGCATTCGCTGAATTTTTACGGAATCTCAGGTATAAGTCAGGGTTGACATTGAACCCTTCCGTGCGTGGAGCCGCTTCGACGGAGACTATTACAATAAGCACGGTGAGGAACAGGCAAAGGAGCCGACAAAGAATACTGCCCTGCATGATGATGATTCTGAGTAACGGCAGAAATAAGTGCCGACAAGAATCAACGCCTCACTTGGAGATGAGCCAACGGCGTCTGAAGATGTATGTAACAGAAGCGAAGCTGGTGAATAGCCCTCCTTTTAAGCAAAGCCACGAGAGAGGCGCGAATTCCAAATCGGTAAATGCTTACGTCTATGCTTTACTTCTTTATTCATGATGCTGCTTATTTTGTGAACGACAATAGCCTCTAAGCGTGGAGTTCCTTCGGTATAATCCTGTCTCAAGGAGACTTGCCTATTTTGCTTTACTCCTGCTGGCTAAAAGGGGTAACCGCCTACGGCAACAGTAATTAAAGCCGCTGCTGCAAAGTTAATTTCATTTCACACTTGTCCTTGGAGGATGATGAGCCACTGCATATTTGTCTGAAGTTTGTTTGTTGCAATATTCTTCGCTCAGTGATCAGGACAACATGAATATAGGACGCCACTATTGGGTGCGGTTACCGACTGATTAACACATTTATCATCGACCCCAATTACACAGTCTCGTGTTCCTTTTTTGAACGTATGACAGTCCGTAAAAATAGAAAGGAATGCCAGTCACAACTTTAGAACACACATGGTTCAGACGAAAATATCTCTTTCTAGACATGATCGGTCAGGTTATCAAAATAAACATTTGTTTTGTCATTATAATTTCACTTCAGTGCATCGATGTGACGTCATTTGTGAAGTATGATCCGGGTCGGGTGGTCTCTGTTGTCTTCACACCGACGTGACTGTCATCAGAAGGTTCTCACCACTTTCACCCCTCAGGCAATGTGTGAGGGTTTCTGCGAGAAAGCCGCAAGAAGCGGCTTCTGCAGCCAATCAAACAGTCACAACAGAAGCAAAAAGTGAAAAGGAAAAAGGCCCAATTTTGCGAAGTCAAAAGCACTTCTGGTTCACGCCCCTCTGAGGAGACCTAGCCGCCAACGAACAGTGCGCTAAACCCGTTTGGGTGTGGGACAGAAACTGATACACGCCAATGAGAAGCCTCTCCCTAAGTGGCAATTGCGTCAACGCAGCTGCCAAAAATGTTGATAATCGTATATTGCACGGGGCAACCACACGATTGTTGGACAACTTGTTGTGGTGCTCTATCCCCCCACACTTCCAAGGTAGCCGACCCTAAGCGACTTGGCCTTCGCGCGTTTGGTACGTTCATCACCACCACCCAGGCGTATACCCGTCGCTCCGTCTTACACCTCGCCCCTTCTGCCTTCTGCTACTCATCGTCGTTGATTTCTGCCCTGATTGTGGGTTTTGGGGAGTGTTCTAAAGCGCCTGAGGAAAGGCCAACACAAGGTGTCAAGTGGAACCACCAAGTGCTGTTGCTCGCTGGCGTCCGCCAGCACTAGCTCTCGAATTGAGTCTGCCTTAGCTTGACTTCACATCAGCTTCTGATTCTGATATTTTTATTCTTGGAGATTAGCATCGTAGAGTATGGGTGCCTTCTTTAGACACCTTTTCGCCGCAGGGGTAGGCTTGTTTACTTTTACTTTTACCGTGAAACCTTTCACTTCTTCCTTTCGTTTCAGCTTTTACTATGTATCTATGCCGTCGTTTCCGTTGAATCTCAAGGTGATGAAGCCAGTATTCTTCCTTCGAGTTGCTATCTCAATGTTATGATTATCCTGGATCGATCAGATTCCGTCAAGGGTGGATTTAACCGTAGTCGAGACTTTGTCGTTGATGTAGCTCAGGAATTGCACATCGGCCCCACTGCCCATGTTGTACGTAAATTTTGCATTTTTGCTTAGATGTATGCCTAAAGTTGGCTTTTAGACTTCAATGATTGTCTATTCCGGTAACAGTTACCGTCGTGAAGTGTTCAAATGGAACTTTGCCAAGAGCAATGAGGAGTTCACTCGCATCGTGCAGAATCTTCGTGCCATCGGTGGAACGACAAACACCAAAAAGGCTCTTGAACTCGCTCTGGAGTTGATGGAAACCCGTAACAAGACCATTCCCACCGTTATCATGGTCGTCACCGACGGCCGCAGTGCCATCGACCCGTCCATCCCCGCTCGCCAGCTTCAAGCCATCCCGAACACCTGGATTTTCGCGGCAGCTACCGGTGATCCGCGTTTAGCAGACAAGTTGGTTTTTAGTTCCCTAATTTCATGCACGTGTTGCGTAATGATCATAGTAATCAGGGTTAGAGTATCGTGCTTTGGTGGTTTACAAGAAAGGGAAACCCAGTTCGAGTTCACTTTTTCTTACTCGAACGAAACCCCGTTGTTTACCTATAAAAAATGCGCAACCCTAACGAACCAACTTTTGCACATGGCCATTGATGCATTTGCTTCGAGTGACTCAAATTAATTTTATGTTGGTAGAAGTGATGCTAGAACAGTAGTTGATGGCTTAAACTGGTTTACTTTGACTGATTAAAACTAAAAATACTTAACATGCAAATTGCAGGAAGGAACTTCAACTAATCACTGGCCATATCAACCATGTTATCCTCCAGAGTGGCCGCCAACTTGCGACCGACATTACGAAACGTATCCTACGTGCTGCCCTTGATAAATGCCGAACAACGACAACAACAACCACCACAACTACTACCACCACCACGACAACAACCACGACGACGAACCCCGTTACAGGTGCGTGGAACCATGACTTTTGATAATACATAGAGACAAAGGAATTAAGTGGTTTTGAATGAATGACATTGCGGTTTCGCTTTTAGGTTGTGAACAGGACCTTGTTCTCGTGCTCGACTTCTCATCAACGACGCAACCCGTCTACAAAGACTATGAACGCATGGCTGTCCAAATGATCCGGCAGTTGTACGTCAGCCCTCGGCATACACGCATTGCTTTGATCATCTTCAGCAGCGTGGGTAAGACATACACCAAGTTTGACCTTGATCGTTATGACAATGCGGACGATGTTATTCGTGAAATTGAAAATGTGCAGTACATTGGAGGCACGACAGCTATCGGTGAAGGCATTAAGGAAGCGTTGAAGCAGGCTGATGAACGTCATGGCGCTCGACCCAAGCTCGCAAACAAGATAATGATTGTGTTTACTGATGGCTGGCAAAACAAGGGTGTCGATCCTCAGGACACGAGCAAGCAGGCCATTGCACTCGGATTCCGGTTGTTCGCGGTTGGCTTTGTGGTACGTATAGAATCGCTTAACCGTTGCCTAATGACAGTTTCGCTTGCATGATTGAACCCCTATCATTGATTACCCACTTTCAGGATGACCGCCCAGACGCTACCCCATTGAACCAATTAAGCCTTGAATCAATTGCGGGCACCTCGCAGACGTTCACAAACAAAACTTTCGAGCAACTTATTAATATTGTGCGTCAACGGAATCTCAAATGTTTGTGAGCAGTCGCTAGCCTTCTTTTTTCTTTCCATCCAATACGACAAATAACGGAGCATTGTTTTGTTTATACATACGCCACGACCAGTATCAGTGTTCCTGCTGTGGTCGGTAATTGTGACACCCTTTTGATTCCATTTTGTTACTACTTGTCAAAATAAACCGAAAAAAACTGGGTTGTCTTTGTTTACAATAACTTGACGGAAGTAAAATATTAAATGAAACAACATAACGCAAACGTGATTTGTTAATAAGTAAGTGTTACAAACAAATATCTTATTAAAATTGTGTTATAAAAACAAACATAAAACAACATAAAAATCAAACATAAAACAGTATAAAAAACAAAAACAATGTCGGGATGGTACAATTAGAGATTTGATTGGCACATGTTAAAATGGGAACCTTGAAACATGATTAAATGAACAATTTGCACAATGGTTAAACATAAAACTAGGAAAGTGATAAAATTTGCAAATTAGTGGAATAAATAGCATGGAATAACCTCAACTAGGCGTTGTAGTTGTAGGCACTTGCGAGACAGGCACATCGTCGGGCTTTGAAGCAGGCTCGGTAACGGTTTCAGCGGCTTCGGAATTTGCGACGGTGGTGATGGGTTGACCCGGTTCGGTGCCAGTTTTAGCGGCGGTATCCTCAACGGCAACAGTTGCAGTGGCGGTTGAGGGTTTAGACGGAACCGCACTGGCAGAAGTCTTCGGCGGAGGATTGTTGAGGCGCTTCGAAGATTTTGTCGCTTCGGGAGACTTGACCACTTTAGTGCCTGTAGCCGGTTTCGTCAGTTTTGTGAGAGTGGCGGGTTTCACGTATCTCGTCGTAATCCCGTGCTTCGTCGATTTCTTGATAGTAATTGGCGATTTGGCGAGCTTCTTGACCTTTTTGGGTGAGTTGACGGACTTCTTCAGAATGCCAACGCCTTTCTTCGGTTTTAAAACCGTGATGACGGCCCTGGCTGCTCCAACTGCAGCTTCCGCTGGACTTTCTGGAACCGTAGTATCTTTCATTTCTTTGGAAACTTTGGCGTCTTTGTTGAATTTGACCGGCGATTCCGAAGGCTCTTTATGCGGCTCGACTACTGGCAACTTGAACTCCTCGCCCTTGTACATTTGCTGATCCTGCGCCTCGAGATTGGCCTTGTATTCCGCCGCCGCACGTTCATTCGCTTGCTGAGCTAACCGAGTTGCGTCGTATATTTGATTCATACAGGAACCAAATTCATTGCACAGCGACTTGATCACGTCAACGTCGTTGAGTCCACTTGTCTCCTGAAAGTACAAAAATGTACACTGTACAGTCATCGTCTCATGATTATTGGTGTTAGAAACATTCCAATGGACAAATTTAGTAACAACAACATCATAAAAACTTACAGACTCATGTGCTTGAGCCATTAAACACATGGTTGTTGCCTCCACGACATCATCCGTCAGATAATAGTAAACTTGGGTGCGTAAATTCTGGGGAAGATCGGGTTCATAGGGGGTGTCATCGTCTTCAGAAGTTGGGGACATGCGACCGAAATTGTTGATGGCAATGAAGCGATCGGAAAACCGTACTTGGCGATCAGCTTCGGTGTTGCGGCAACATCGACATTTGCAGCGGGATGTACATGCGACTTTGGCCTGAAGGATTTACGTGATAAAAGAAAACGCAAAAACAACAAAAAGGTATTACAAACCTCATAACACTCGCAATAATTTTTCAAGCAATTCGACTTCTTGCAATGGCAACCTTTCTGATGAAGACGCTCGATATCAGCATTCTTGCCCTTCTGCGCGACTCCTAAAATTTCAAAACTTTAGAACTGCCAAACTTCTAATTGATAAAAACTGACCTATTTTCGGTTTGAATGCATTCGGATTTCTCTCAAGTGACGTTTTGATTGCTCGGCTACGTTCACCGTTGAACTCCAGATTGTTGTGGCAGTCTTTGCAGTTGCATTCGTAGCAGAACTCTCCATTGGCAAAACATTCGCAATACAGCTTCAGACATTGGGACTTGGTGCAGTTGCATGGTTTACGCTTGCCTGGCATGAGTCGACGCCTGAATTATATATAAATTATCACTCGTTCAATCAAGAATGTCCCAATAAACTTACATGGTGCGTTGCCTCTTCTTCTTTTTAGCAAAGTAATCCGCGGAGAGCGGCGTTGGTCCAACATTGAGTTGAGATTCCTTCTGAGGCCGCAGGAAAGTTACAGTGCCTGTTGCGCTTTTCACTTCTGGTGCCTCCGTCGTCGGCGGTGGTGGCGGTACCCGTGGTGGTGGTCTTGAGATCGTGAATTGGATGGATCCAGTCGCTGGGTTCAGGTATCGTGATGCCGACGACCCCGTATACGACGTTGCTTTGGCTGTTGTTGACGACGACGACGATCCTTGGAATGATGAAGAAGATCCAGCGGCATATTGGGAGGTTTGGTTGCTGGAATATGACGCAGAAGACGCAACAGCATACTGGGTTTGTGGTCTTGTCAGCTCCGATGCCGTCGTTACTATAGTATATTGCCGTTCTCCAGAATAGGATGGCGTATTCAATCTGCCAGCCTGCTTCGACATCTGTGAAGTGTACGACGCAGAAGCCACAGTCGCATATTGGGGTCTTGGTTGATGGGTAGCCGAAGTCGCTACGACATATTGCTTGGCTTGTGATCCTCTGGGAGCCTGTGAAGCTGTAGTGACAATGGCATATTGCGGTTGGCCAGGATATTCGGCGGCGGACAGTGTAGCAACCTGCTTTGGAAGCTGGTTGGAAGAGACAGCCACATATTGCGTGTTTCTCGCGTGTTGTGATGCAGTGGTCACAACGACGTATTGGCTAGCGTGTTGTCGGGATTGGTGTGACGAAGAAGCGACAACATATTGGGTGTTTTGCTGCCTCGATTGATGGGACGACGAAGAAGCTACGACGTATTGCGTGGTTTGCCGGACAGTATGGGATGCCGTCGTTCTCACAACATAGGTCGACGATGAAGGGCCGGGGAAGGAAGCAGACGATGTCGCCGGATATGTGGAAGACGACGGGCCTGGGAATGAAGCCGATGCGACGGCATAGGTCGACGATTCACCGGTACCATAATCATCCGCAAATCGAACATGTCGCGATTTTGGCGGAGCTCGTACCGGGGCAGCTCGTTGTCCGCTTCGAATCGACGGCTTTGGCGGCGCCCCTTGTGGCGATGGGACGACAGAGACGGCTTGTAATATATTCCCATCGGTATCAATGCAAAGCGGTTCTCCTTCGACGACTTCGTTGTACACCTGCATCCCATCTTCGACCTCATACGCGTACTCGGCATAGTTGACCACATTCGAATCGTCGACGGTGATGACCTGCGGCTGTACCTGAGGCACTAGAGTTGGTGGTTGACTCGATTCTACCTGCTGCTGCAAGAACGGCATGTCGCTGTACTCGTACACCTCACCGGTAGCTTCATCGTAGGCTATCTGTAAATGTTTTTTATATATTCCATTGTTTACAAGTTCACAAGATTGAAAACCAACCTCTCCAGCTTCCACAACCTCGTACACTTCTTCAAGCTCCTCTCCATCCTGATTTTGTTGGTCCATGATTAGTTTTCTTATAGTAACATGCTAATCTGAAAACGTGGTAAAATGTTATTTCCCCGGGTCTTTTATATATATAAATCTTCTCCAACCAGGTAAAACCTAGCCAGAAACGTGGCAGAATGCACGGCACGAGATCACAACACGTTGACAGCAACAAAATCGCTATAAATCGCCGGTTGAGAAGGTGTCGAAAGCCCTTTTCAAATGCACGGAACACCACAGCGTTCGTATTCGCGCACAATAAAGCGCGTCCAGTCCTTCGTGGTGGGACCAAGCGGGCGGACTGTGGTGCAGGGTGCGCGCTGACCTAACCTGTTGTTGCATGTCCAGTTCCGTCAGCCGGCTTCCCCCGTCCTTCCGCACGATTATCATTTTTTTCTTTACAGTTATTCAATCGGGTAATCATGAACCTCGTCCCGAAGGACCCACATGAGTTCTCCAGCGGCGCCTACTGGCGAAAGTTCTTCGAGCAGGTCAACTGTCCGTTCGAATGGTAAGCCTTGTTTTTGGCCTAAAATCCAGGTTTTTCCTAATTTGAACCACTAAATATAAACAAAATTTACAGGTATGGCAATGCTACCGAGTACCAGCGTCTTTTCATCGCCTTAAAGCCAGAATCGAAGATTTTGCAAGTGGGATGTGGTAATTCCAAGCTCGAGAATGATGTGAGTTTTTTAATTTTTCAAATTTTAGCTGTTTTTATATATTTTTCTTGTAAACAAAGCATTTTTTATATATTTTTAACCTTTCCAGATGTACGCCAAGGGCTACACCAACATCCACAGCATTGACATTAATGCACAAGTCATCGCCGAGAAGAAGAAGGCTGCTTTGCCCGGTTTGACCTACGCCGTGGCCGACATCACGAACTTTGATTGCGCGGACAACATTTTCGATGGTATCGTTGATAAGGGTACCTTCGACGCCCTCTGCCCTACGGAAGATCCCAAGTTTTATCCCACCGTCGATGCTATGTTCGGAACTTGCATGCGTGTCTTGAAGCCAAATGGGAAGTACTTCATCATTACCCTCGGCCAGGATCAGAATCTGTTGTCCCTCGAGGCAATCTTCCACCACCGGTAAGACCTTTGTTTTCACTTGCATTTTACTTACTTTTTTGACCTTTTCAGTCGTGACTTCGGCTTCATTGTCCATCGTGTCGACATCCCCGACAGTAACAACGTCAATGGCACCCTGCCCGCTGTCCTTTTTGAGATTACAAAGCTCAACAAAGCATTCCCACCTGAAATTCCGATCTCGCTGTACTACATCCACAACCCTGGTGGAAAGCCAGTTCGTATGGACACCGAGAAGATTGCTTATGAACTCAACCGTCGCCGTCACATGTGCATGTTCTTTTCAATGTGCAAGAAACCGCTCAAGGCTCCCGCCATGATTGACATGAACGACGAAGACAACCGATTGCGTTGGCGCTTCTGGGTGGTTGATGGCCCGTATGATACCATCTACACCCTTGCTTTCATAGTCATCTCTCCGCAAGCGTAAGTTTCAGCCTTATTTTCACTCGATTGATATTAATTGTTGTCATTTTCAGCAAAATCCTCCCCGAATTCTACAATGTCTGCACCGACACCTTCCAAGCCTTCCGCAAGCAGGTTAACTCCGATCGTGTGGTTCTCGCTGAACAGCAACTCGGCATCCGTTACGGCAGTCATGATGAAATCTCGCGCGAACTCGAAGAAATTTCCTGCAACTTCATGACGAAGGACTGCAGCCGCGGTTCGTCGGTGAACTACATTTCGACTGATACCGGTGAAAAGGAAGTGCTTTACAACGGCACGTCGGAGGAGGTCGGTGACTTCGAGGTGCATAACGCCTTCCTTGACAAGTTCACAACCCTTCGTCGCCTTATCTTTAAGAATACGCCGACTGTTATTCAGTCGGATTGCCTTGTCAAGCAGAAGGATGAGAACGATGAGTACTACTCGATTGTTGACAAGCTTAACATCAACAGCGATTACCAGGCTGCCATGGCGGCCGGGCTGGCGTTCCGTTACGGGTCTATCGAAGCGTTGGTTGAAAAGGAGCTTAACATTACCATCATCGGGATTGGCGGTGGAACGCTTCCGACGTTCTTGCACGCCGTTTTCAAGAAGTTCAAGCTCACCTGCATTGAGCTTATTCCGGAGTTCTTCGAGATGGCTGCAAAGTATTTCGATTATCCCTACAAGGACGAGCGCGTCACTTCGATTGTTATGGATGGGTTGGAATGGCTGAAGAATGATAAGAATCCCAAAGTTGACGTCCTCTGCATCGACGTTGGTACCGACAATACCTCCGTTTCGTACCCGCCTCCTGAGTTCAACACGATGCAGGTTCTTTGCAAGTACAAGGAGCGTATTCAAGAACGTGGTAAGTCTACATTTCTTCCTGTTTATTTTGTTGTAATTGTCTGCTTTCAGGACTTCTCATCGTGAACATCTTCATTTCCGACGAAGCAAAGTTCTACGAGCTCCTCAGCAAGTTCCAAGCGGTCTTCGACTACATCGTTATCGGCGAATTCGGCTCCAACCACATCCTTGTTGCCAGCCAGTACACCTTCACTCCGCGTAAGCAGTACCCTTCTCGCGTCATAGGTGGCCTCCCGCCGGAACATCGCATTCTTGCTGGCAAGATCTGCGAGTTCGTGCCGCTCCACATTCCGAAGAAGTACCGCATTCCCAAGGTTCACTCCGTTGAAAAGCAAAAGGAAAAGAAGGAAAAAGCCAAAGAACGTCAAAAGAAGAGCAACTCTCGCGAAAAGGAGCAGCGCAAGAAGGAAGCCATCAAGCGTCAATCGAGCAAGGAAGAATCCGAAGAAACGCTCGCTGATGCCGTTGCCGAAGGCTGTAACATTTCCAAAGGTTCTGCAGCCCCCAAAATATCCTACGCAGCGATGGCCAGCAAGTCTCTCACGCGTGCCACTCCGACGGCGTTGCCGAAGACTGAAACTTCGGGTGTTCCGCAGGCTCCTGTTGTCAAGCCAGATGATGCTCCTGTTCAAAACAAACCAGATCCTCCCAAAAAGCGCAACTAGCCTGTTTTTTGATCGTTTAGTTTAGATTAGTTTTCTGTAATTGGTTGTTATATTTGTTTATGTTAGCGTATGACTTCCTTTGATGGGTATCATACTTACTGGTTGAGTTTTTCCTTGACCGGTAACTTTGTTGTTTGTTTTTGTTTGGTTTATAAAAAAATTGTTATAATTTGGTTTATTACTTTAAAATTTTTATCCAATCATTGTCATCAAAAATGTTTGAAAGTCACAACAGAAGTTTGCCGGAGCCTTTTTGATTACTTTTACATAGACAAAAAGGCTTTGATGACAAATGTGGCTTGACTTGCATCGTTTAAAACAGTTTGACATGTTTTTCATTTCCTTACCGTTCAATGGTATTTCATGCATTATTGTGTTACTGTTCTGTTACTACAAACATAATCTGACGCAATGTCATTTTTTGATGAGAATAGGAATTAGTCTACAAAACGCGCGAGACATGTAGCCCAAAACTAGCTCGATTTTGGTTGTTTTGAAGTCATCAGAAGGATGATGATAAATGCACCCAGAAAGGCTGTCCAAGTGTACGCTCGCAAAGATCGTATTTTGGGTCAAAGTGGGTCCACGGCACGAAATAGTGTCGTGTACGACGAATCGAAAATGCGCAAAGTAGACGCCAATACACGTAGACGCGATGGTTTTTGCCTCCCGTAGAAGATTTTCGCGAACGTACACACGTTTGAATGCCAACCGCGTTTCGCCAAAAGTCCATCGCTTGCAACCAGTCGAAAACGGTGACAATTGTGTCGCTTGTCCTTACGATCGTCCAGTCCACAGCTTATTACCACTATGTCGGAAGTTTCATCGGATCCGAAGCCAGTTATCAAGATTGATGAAGTTGAAGCCACGGCGGTTAAAGCCTTCTTCATTGCATTCAATTATGATGCTAATGATGATCTCAAGATGATTTATTACTACTTCAAAGACAAGACTGCTCGTCTTTATGAACCTGTTAAAACTGCTGCCGAAACTGCTGACGAGACTGCCGAAGCTACTTACGATCCTATCAAACTGAAGTGCATGGGTACAGAATGCAAGGCCAAGGCAGAATTGCGCGATGACATTTTGTGGACCCAGGATCATGGTGATAGCTGCAAGCCACCCATGAATAATGATATCGTCACGTTGAAAGAAGAGGATGGTGTAAGTTTTTGTACTTAATCATGTTATATATAATGATATCCATACCGTTTCAGGTCATCAAAGGTGTCGGAATTTCGTGCGAGTTGAAGAACTACATCCCCAAAAACAGTGACGCCGGTGATACTAGTCAGCAATATACCATCGGTCTGGCCGATGATACTGAACAAGTGGCACCTGAAGCCTCATCGTCGAAAGATCCTTCCACGCCAATGACCCTGGACATCCCCCGAACTGCGCATCTGGACCTGCCGACCACTGGCAGCAAACGGCCTGCACTGTCTCCAATGAGCATCCAAAACGCTGACAACAAGTCGCCTAACAAGCCTGATGAAAAGAAGCCGCGTATGGCCGGCGAGAATCCTGTTGACAACCAGCCTGACCCAAAAGACAACATTGACATCTGAGGACATTCATTAACGTATATTTTCTGTGTCTTTTTAACCACTACCTTCCTGATTTTTAATGGTACTTCTTGCATAATTGTGATATATTTTGTGTTATTATAAACTTAATCTGATGCATTCTTGTTTTTGATGACAATAGATATTGGGTGGCTTACAATACCTTTACATTTGAGGCAGTTGTTTAAAATGCGTAATGTTGTGTTAGGTGGGAGTTTTTGAACGTTTTTACATAGCCAAAAGCAATTTGATGACAATCGCGAACGCCGTTCAAAACCGTTCTGCATGTACTTTGATCAGACCACACGTTTGAATGGCAACTACCAAGGGCATTCTCCGTCTTTCGCGACCAGTCAAAACGATGACAATTGTGTCGCTTGTCTCTACGATCGTCCAGTCCACCGCTTACTACCATCATGTCGGAAGTACTACCAAATCTGCCTCCAACTAGGACTATTGACGGAGTTGCAGCCCGCAAGATAGAGCCCTTTTATGCTGGATTCGATATTTTCTGGAGGCTCAATGTGATTTACTACTACGATGGCGAACATGTTTATATTTATACCCCGATCAACGGCGTAGTTCCAGTCAACGGCCTTCGTATGGAGTGTAGAAACTGTGGGGCTCAGGCAGAGTTGCAAAATAACACTTTTTGGATTCTGAATCATGGCGACAATTGCGAGCCAGTTACCAAGGATTACATGATCAATCTCCAAAGAGAAAAAACGAATAACGTAAGTTTGAGTGTTTAAACTTGTTGCATAACATCGAATTTGATCGACACTACCTTTTCAGTTTGCCAATGCCGACGGACTTTGCCTCGACCTCAAGTACTACGTCGCCAAAGTTCGTGCCTGCAGTGATCCGGCGATTTGCTACACCCAGCCCCATCGAGACTATGTAGACAGCGAATATGATGCCATCGATGACGTCGCATCGCCTCAAGACAAGCCCTTCGAGCCATCCGTCGGACTGCACGAAGCCTTTCTGGCCCTCCGTGGAACTGCGCCCAGTGAAGAACTTCAGAGCGACTCTGAATAAGTTTGAGACGGTTTTGCCATCATCGGCGACAAACGGCCGTACTTTTTAATAATTACACCCATATTTTAATGGTACTTGTTGTGCAATTGTGCTTTAATTTTGCGTAAATATAAACATAATTTTATAAATTTGGTTTCTGTTGATAAGAAAGGTGAAAAAACCATCTCAAACTTATTCAGTGTCGCTCTGAAGTTGTGTTTTGTGCCTCAACACGGCAATTAACCCTTTAAAGCTTTAACGTTTATTCAAAATTATAAACAAACAAAAATATTATTAAATTAGTCAATTTGAACAAAAACATTGAATACAACACGTTGAGACCACTGAAACTGACTACCACATCTTCACATCGGCGGGGACGTCGTCTTTCGGTTTCGGGTTCAAGCCAAGATTGTGGCAAAGACTTTCCTGGCTATGTCCCACAACATAGTACTCGCGAATGTACAGCAAAGTAGCATCCATGAGCCGAGGGAAGTCGAGGTAGTCGGTGGCAACGAGGAGCTCGTTGAAATGGTGTTCATAGTCCTTGAGGAAGATGTAGTCCTTGCGGTGCAATGTGTGGGGTCCGACTTCACGCACAACATAGTCTTCATCGTGGAGGTAGAGCTTGGCATAGTCGACGATGATCTTGAAAATGTCGCTGCTGACGTTGTGGAGCTTCACCTCATTGTTATCCGCGGTAACGTCGACTGAAATACGAAATTTTATGGAAACAGCATGTAAATGCGGAACAAATGTGTGAAAAAAGACTTACTGAATAGGTTTTTCAAGACGTTCATGTGCCGAAGTTCATTCTTGCCGATGGTGAAGCATTGGTCGTCCTTCGTGATGATCTTGAACTCGGGAGGTGGAAGACCCTTTCGATTACGAGGCATGGTCCTGAAATCGAACAAAAGTGAGAATGGAACACACGACTGGTGGAAACGTTGCGCGAAGGCAATCAATGTCCTCAGGGCGTACGTAGTATAATGAAATACGCAGGAAACAGCTAGCTAGATATGGACTAAATGCCAAACAAAGCTGCGCAGTAGCACAACGGTGCATAAAAGGAACGAAAACGTAATAAGAGTCGAATAACAAAAAGGGTAGCCTTGCACAACAATAATTGATGTACAAATTGAAAAATTCTTTGTTACTCCACGCTAATTTTCACACAAATTCGCAAAACACCGCTTCAGGGGCTCAAATCCAGACGCGAAATCTAGATTCTCAAGTTAAAATATTCAAGAAAACGTCGACGTCTGACACGAACCAACTGCTCACACGCAATTTACCATTTTGTCGTTTTCAGGTTGAAACGCGGCTTGTTTCATCCTAAACTTCAAAAAAGACTGATTTTCGTTCTGAGAGTTCTGAACTCAAAAATTTGTTCATCCAAACTGAATTGTTCAAGTTGCTTGCACTGGCTTTTTATCTCGATTCTCTCTATCTATCCTTGTCCGATCCTAATGAATCCTTCCCAAACTTATTGTGCTGCAGCTGGTGGCTGCAGGAGGTCAAATCGTGTCGATTTTGACTAAATTTAGCAGCAGCGTGCGTGTGTTTTCGAACTGCAAGAATGGATCGCTCTGGGGCTTTGTTTTGCGGTTTACTTTACATTTTTATAAAATAGTTCTTATCTCTGTAGTGAGGGTATGAGTTCACTAGTGCTTTTCGATACAGCATCCTCGTGCAGATTTATTCTTTGAAACTTTCCTTAAAAATCGTCTGTATCGTCTGTTTTAGGCATGGCCGCGAATGAGGATGATTTGCCCGTTCCTCCCAACGATGCAGATCCACCGGTTGTCCCAGAACTCTCAACAGAATCCAGCGCACAAGTCAATCAAAGGTGGAACTTCTATGTGCATTTGGTCGAGCTCATGGACATGTATGCCGACTGGCGCGCTCAATTTGATTACAACCCACCTGCTCGACACTATGGATTCTCTTCCTTGGAGATATGGCGCATCTTTGCCACCCTCGTGTTCTTGTTCAACATCATTCCATTGTTCTTTTTCGGCATGTACTTGATTTTCGTTACTTATACTACGATCATTTCGGCAATTTTCATTGAAGGTGCGTTTTTGGTTGACCACTGACTGACTGACATAACTCAAACACCATTTCAGGATCCCTCGTTGTTCTCGGTACCTTCATTTCGCTTCCAATCATCGTTGCCATGTCTGCTGTTGGGCTCAGCGTCGGTGTGGTGATCGTTGTTGTTGGTCATTTCGTCGAAGCTGATACCCTCAAGATGTACACTCCGAGTTTCCTCAACGATTGATGTTACTTTATCATGGTTTAGTTGTTTCTGTTAAAGCTACCAAGTGTTTCTTTGTTATGTTGCAAATTTTCTTCAATAGTTAAAGCGATCTCGAATTCTGGATTTGACATTTGTTGGCGGCACATGTGATATTTTCAAGGCCAACATAACGATACGAAATACGTGCAAACCTCTTTTCGCGTTTTTGACTTATACAGTATACTCCATTGCATTTCAAACCATCAGAAAACTTTGGAAACACATGCAAAATTGAAAAATCAAATTTTATTTATTTGATAATAAGTGTATCACGTTAGTTCAAACAATCACGTTCTTCACCCTCGAAGATAATTTGCATGTTGACAGTTCCGATGTCGAAGATCTTTGTGGGTTGGGAGCCGCTTTCAATGTACTTGTCGGGAATTGTGAACGAAACTTTGCGCTGGCAGGGCATCAGACCGTCATCGCAGTCATGGTAGATTTTAAGAATAGGGTCGATAGTGGTCCTAAAACAGACGTAAACAACGTTGTTTTTATGATTTAAAAAACTTACAGTTCATCAGTATGTCCGCTAAGTTCAAAGTAGCCGTGGCTGTTAGTGTGGCCTTCTTCGAGCAGATCATCGAGATCCGGTCCAGTATCATCGTCCCACAGTTTTACCAATGTGTTAGTAAGTGGCTTATCGCCGCACATCAGGACTCCGCGGACGGCAGCACTTTGAGTCCTGAGGGCAGAAACAGTCACAAACGCCGATAGCGAGATAAGGAGAATCGTAATAGTTTTCATTTTCGTTGATGACGAGCGTCTGAAAAGAAAATCAGTAAAATACCAATATTGACGACTATCGAGCAAGTATCACGTTTAGCGGAACTAAAAAAGACTGATCACGCAAGGTAAAAGGGTACCAGATGCAGAAGGTAGAGCGTTGTCTGTGTTCCCCATCAGTAGTCGTCACCTTCCTGCCCAAAACTGGCCTTCATTACGAAAACAAACAAAGAAACCAATACACAACACATTAGTGTCAAAAAAGGCTCAAAGTAGAGATAGCAAGGCAGCTTTGGATTGATATGAAGCACACTGGCCTCCTCCTTAAGAAGCTTTCTCGGGTCACTCGACCCTACTGTTTGTTGCTTATGAGTCAGTCTTCGAGTATTGTCACAACGTTTATGTAATTTTGTCAAGGATGAATGTTTTTTGAGCTTCTATAGACCGCCTCGGATAGTCTGCGCGGCGCCAAGACTTTTTTGGACGACGCATCAACCCCTTTGGGTCGTAAATCTTTTACTTATTGATTTAAGACCATCAAAATGAAAGGCGATGCTTCCGGAAAACCAGTTAGTGACTAACGTGAGACTTGTAGAGCTACTTTTGATGTTTGTCATCAGAGGGTGCATGACCGTTGCCATCGTGGTGAACCAACGATCGCGCAATAACACAAAAGTTGAAAAAAACAATCAAATTTAATGTCAATTTGCATTGGCCAGTTGTATTTGAACTTTTGAAATCAATCAAAATTTAAAAGTTTGCTTTGTGGAATCGATCACTTGAAACCGGTGTCATTGATGGCCCCATACCATAAATCCATTCAGTATTGCGGATCTATCTCAATTTTTCGTCATTATCGCGTCTGCTTTAACTGCGATGAAGGACACAGAAGGAAGAAGATGCAGTTTTTTGGAAGAATCGAGTGCACACAGCTCACGCCAGTAACAACAGGCTTGTTTCACGGGCGCTATGTGGTTTCAAAGCGTCTACGCTGAACCGGCTTTGACCATTGGCGGGCCGACGACGACCGGTCAATGTCAGACGCGACTTGGATGAGGATCTTCGCTGTTTCTATCCACCCGTGGCTACATGTGCGTCTTGTGCGGCTTTGCAGCTATTTGACGGCGTTAAGGCTGCCGATAAGAAAAAAAGGGATCTCAGGCAAGAAAGCAGTTTCATTGCGACACGCGGGGGATTTGTCGTGCGTGGGTTGCAGTGTTTCTTAACTGAATCGTGTGAACTTGGATCTTTTTCAGTTATCTTAATCATGGTCAAGTTGATACTTACTTGTTTAGCCTTGGTGGCAGTTGCGTCAGCGCTTGAGGCGAAGTATGACAGTTGTAAGTAGATTCTTGAAAAGAGAAATTTTTGAATTTGAGTTATTGATTTGTAGCTAACGACTTCGATAAGGTTGATGGCAACTCTGATGGTTTTATTTCCTTGCCAGAGTTTTTGAAGTGGCATCGAACTGCTGATCAGCAGAAAAACATCCGTAAGTTTTGATAGATTGATGCTCATGAACTTCTTTGATAACTGTTATAGTAACTTTTTCCAGGCCTGTTCAAGAGCTATGACACCAACGCAGATGCCCATCTCTCCGTGCCCGAATTCGTCCCTCTCGTCTACGCTTTGAGCCGCAACCCTGCCTCTGAAGGCGAGAAGCTTTTCAAGGTTGGCATTTCCTATCTTTATCCATCATAACATCGATCAATTACAGCGCCTCGACGCCAACAACGACGGAATCCTGACCCTCCAAGAAGCCCGTACCAACCAGGACGGCATCCCAGAAGAAATCATCACCGGTCTTTTCCAAGTCGCCGACCACGACCAAGATGGCCGTATTGCCCTCCACGAATTCCTCCACGTCGTCGAATCAGTGGAATCTGTCAGTGCCCCACAAGACGTCGGAACCGCTCAATCACTTATTGTCGCTATCGATGTCAATGGTGACAAGCGTGTCGACAAGAACGAACTTACCTATTTCGCCAACAAATTCAACCGTGTTTCTGGTGTCGAAATCAACAATGTATTCAAGGTCCTGGATATCAACCAAGACGGTTTCCTCGACATCACCGAACTCAAGCGTCTTCCCCACAAGATCACGGAACTCGCGGGTATTCGTCCCATGCCTGTCATCAGCAGCAACTAAAAAGCATTCCTCAGTGTTTGACATTACGCGTTAGCCGCTCAAGCTATAGCCATTGATGATTAATGCTGTTTTTTTCGATAGCCTTAAGCTAATGTTTGTATATAATGGTATTTTGACATTTTCAGTGAAAACAACCTTTGTGAATTGCATTTCCATAACTTGTAAACACTTTGATACAATGCATGTTTATTTGTTTTTGTTTTTTGAATGAAAAGTTTGGGTTTGAGTTACGGGCGAGAAAGTTTTGTGGACATGGGTCAGGGATTTATAAGGGCTGAGGATTGAGGCCGAGATCAGTGTCGCAAACGAAATGTCTATGAAGCTGGTTGTGTTTCTGTTGAGCTTGCTCTTGCCAAAGCCGAGTCTTGGCTGTGCTTCGAGCAATATCGCCGATGATGGAGAAATTGTCACCGACCCCACCTTCACATTCACTGTGTCGCCCCCCGTCGGGTGGACTTCGTACCCCCATGTTTCATCTGGTACAGGTGTGTCGGAATAGTTTAATGTTGTCAGTGTGAATTATTAAAGTTATAAATTTCGATCTACAGGGAACACACAACAGATCGCGTACTACTTCCCGGGTCAATCTCCGTCATTGGAAGAAGCGTTGAGTGTTGCGACCAATGAAGTCACAGCTTCTTTGCTCATGGCTTTCAACCAGGAAGCTATTAGCTCGGTTGGGGTTTCTATTACGGTGACGTACACGCCTGAGGAGATTTCGAACTGTTATATCAGTCAAGTTATACCACGTAAGTAAAGCAAACACACAATAAGGGTTAACATTTGACTTCAGCCGGAACCAAGGTCGGATTCATGGCCGCCGAAGCCATCACAGCAACAGCCATTGTTATCGGAACCTCCGGGACAGGTGTTACACTAACACAATGTCCTCTCAGCGACTCTTCAACGCTAACCGGCCTCGGGCCCCTCACTGAATATGATCGTGATTTAACGGTAAGTTCTACCACAACACAGACTGATAGCATCAAACCACTTTTCAGGTCGTGATTCGAGGAATGACGTTGACACGTCTGCAGTGGCGCCAACTGGCTAACGACATGACGTCCAACTTGAACCTGCAATACCACGCTGTCTTCCGCAGCCCTGTCACAGTTTCCCGACGTTAACTCCCATGCTTTTGTCTGTTTAAACTTATTTATTTGTTTCAAACTATCGCAAATTTTTGATTCATAAAGGTCACCATCAATAAACTAAACTCAGTTAAGACAATCACGTTCTTCGCCCTTGAATTTTCCGGCCAGTTCGATGGTACCCGCTTCGTAGTAGTCCTTCGGCTTTTCACCCGAGAAGACGTACTTGTCGGGGAGGAAGATGGTCACTTTGCGTTGGCAGGGCTGTAGAAACATCATTTAACACTTGCCAGTCCACCCCAAAACACCCCAAAGCAAAGCAACAAAAGTAAATGTTTATTATTTTAATAGTTTTTCAAAACGGTTGAATCGTTGAATTATAGTACACACAAAAAAGCTTGCATTGAAGATCGATGTACGTTTTTGGTTTGTCAGTTTCGAGGTTATCAGTGGATACAGTCGCGTTCTTCGCCTTTGAAAACGCCAGCAAGTTCAAGAACTCCAACGTTGAAGTAAGTATCGACCTTTTCGCCCGAGGCAATGTATTTGTCCGGAATCATAATTGACAGTTTCCGTTGGCAAGGCTAATGAAATAAAGCAAATTAAAACACCGTTTAAGATTAGGACAAGCGTGTTAGTTGCGTTATTTGTTGATAAAAACTTACAGTTAAACCGTCGTTGCAGTCGTGGTAGATGTTCAACTTGGGGTCAATGGTAGTGAATTCATGGGTGTAGCCAGCAAGCTCGAAGTGTCCCTGAGAATCGGTTTTGCCCTGATCAAGAAGGTCGTCGGTGTCGATGCCTCGGTCGTCATCGTAAAGCTTAACTTTGACACCGTTGGCGGGCTTGCCGTCGCAGACCTGAAAGAATTGGGTTTAAATTGATAAACAAGTATAAATAGACACCTACCAATTGCCCTCTCACACCAGCAGCTTGCTTCCGGCCAATGCCGATGGCAACAGCGGTACCACAAAGCAGGAGCAATACAAGAGACGACTTCATGATCAACAAGACGAAACAGCAAGTACTTCCGACTTGGACTGGTAGCGGGTCGTTAACTTTTTTCTCCTTTTGAATACCGCGAATCATGTATGTCCTTCCGATGGGGTGCATCCCTCGGAGACCGGGGGTCGCGCAACCCTACGATTGTTGTCAAAAACAGGACTCACCAAGGTAAAATTAGTGGTGTAAATCATTCATAAGTCAGAACAGAGAGACACACTGTTGAAAAAGATCACTTCTTTTGCTTGTACACACATTTGCCGATTGTGAGAAACAGGTTGTCCGTTACGGCAATAGCTGCCTCAGGCTGGACGTACTCAGGGTGGAGATCACGTAAGCTGATAGACACGGTTTGTCATCAGTCCATTAGGTAAACATTTTAACAGAAAGTGATCAACTTTGGGAGATTGTCTCTTTCATCTTCTCAGGTGGAATGATGTCAAAAAGTAAACGGAAGTACACAACCTAAAAGATGCGTCATTGAAAACCTATTCAATTGAGCGAATAGGTGACCTGAGAAGTCATAAGCGCGGGTGACATTAGAAATAACATTAAAGCACAATGATGAAATGAAATTCATGTTATAACGATGTAAAGGTGTGAAAAAAGTGATATAATATTCGGCGGTTCTTTGTTTCGATCAAAAATTTTGGTCGTCAAACAAGTTGGCCAGGGCCATGTTGGTCGCTGTCCGAGAATGATTCTGAATACCCTTTGCAATTTTGGACGGATTCCCACGTAACTGTAAATATGTTTCCCACACTCTGTTGCAATTTGGTCATCAGTATCAAACAATAGAATCATTGCATTTCAAGGCGTTCGTCGCCGAAAATACGATCGCCATGCCTGTATTGTCAAAGCGGGCTAAAGCAAAACACACACAATGCCAGTCGCAAAAAGGCATGAGCGCGACAAAAACATTGCGATGTCCTCGAATGGTCAGAGACGGACCTCGTACGTGCCATCAATTTGCATACTTTGTCAAAAACGGTGTTCACGGACTTCCGTCGTGAACCGTGAAGGAGCTCGTGGCGACTGACAGCGGGGACGGATCATTATTACCATAGCGCACGCGTCACTGATGGGCTGTAAGGAGACAGTTTTTTGTTCTTCAAAAAGTGAGGCAGACGAGCGTTAAGATAGATATCCTTTTCCTCGTCTATGTTATTCGCCCCTGGTGACAACCACCTCCAACATTCGTCATCATTTAGAGGTACAGAAATGGATCCATGCCGTTGACTGTCTCTAAACAATGATTGTTAAGACAGTCAATTAAGAGTTGCACACTGACTGTAAGTGCCCCTACCATGAAACGACCCTGCCGATAAAGTGAAGCTAGCACTTCCGGGCGGTGCCCCCTTTTGCTCTTCTCTGTTCTATTAGCTGATCTGGCGCCATCTCGCCGGAAATCAGCGGTGCCAATTACAGTTTACACGGGGCACGCGAAGCTTCTTTTCCCAATGACGCCGCAACCGTCCTATGTTTTGCGCAGGTCGAGCTGTCCCAGTTTCGGCGTGCTGGCGCCGTCTGCACCGTCCGCTACAGTATCTGTAAAGCTAGTTGAAAACAGCTTTCATCAAGATTGCATCGAGCAGTCAGTCGCTCACTCACACCCGCGCTCGACCGCAGCTTCATTTCGTGGTTTTTTGACTGTCAAAAGTTCCAAGGTTGCCGAAGACGAGTCAGTTTTTGGTTGTCGTCAACCGTATAATTTCCGTTTTTTCTCTTTACGAACTCCTTTTTCTTTTCTTGGATGGTGTCATTAGTAGAGGACAACCAACGGAAGTTTGCAAAAACGTAGCCCCGGCACGCGCAGTGTCACAACGCCTTTTTCGTGTATCGCCGAGGCCACCATCATCGACCAATGCCATTTGTGACCCTGATAAACCTCCCTTCAATGAGGTTTGTCCGCCTTCTGAAGCATAGCATAGAACCCCCACGACAAATAGGATCATTAAAAGAGGCATCAAGTCTGGCTAGCACTTTTGGTGTGTCTTCTGATGCATCTGCTTTCTATGCTGTTGTTCACGAAACGGAGCCGTAATGACGACGGCATGACAAACGGTGGAAAGACGTTTTGAGGAAATCACATTTGCCCGCTGCAGCCCATTGGTTTCAATTTGCACGCGTATGCTTGCGTTCTGTTTGCTCTCTCTAGCAAGGCGGCAAGCTCTGATCGTACGTTGTCAAGTCGTTTTCCCCCACTGGCGTTGTCCGGTGCCGACCCATCCTTCCACCGGATTCCATTCAAAACTCTCTTTTTTGTATGTATTTTTCCCTCTATCCAGTCACCATTTTTGACACTGCATTAAGCTACCGTAACCTTATCATGTTGAAACGCGTGCGTGTTGATGTGGCCCCAGATGAAACCGAACAACTCCGTCATGCGCAGTTGTTCACAGCGGCGCAACCCAAAATGATATGCAGGAATTTCTGCTTTTTTCAATTGCCGGAAGTCAACCGCTACTAATCCACGGCGTCCGTAGTCAATGGCACCGGCGCGAGCAGTTGGAATAGTCAGCATAAGCCGATTGTCGTCTAGGTTGACAACGCAGCCCAACTCGAAGTCTGAATGTGTCGACACCATGAGGTGTTATACATTATCATGATCCGAACTGGATAAAGGGGCACGATACAGTTCATCTTTTCAACGCAAAGCCTTCGTCTAACCCCGTAAAGTTGGCGGTGCGCTAAAGGCTGTTTATGTTTCGATATTTCGGCCATGTCTGTATCAGCTACCATCTTACCGATCCGTTTTTTTCAATGCTGATGTTTACCACTTTGCGGGTCAGTTTTTACGTTAGTCAGCTTTTTGGTCGATTTCGATGGCAAAACATCGATCGCCGTTTATCGAGGTATGAACATTACTTGCCTAATGTCAATTTTATTGCGATCGAGAGTTTATTTTCGACAAGCAACTGGCGTCCACCGTTCAATACCACAACGATTACCGTAAGCGCCTTTTACGTCACGAAGCGTCGAGTATAATGGCCACCGATCAGACCGGTTTACCGTCCATCTTTACTCATGACATTACGTGGGATTACACACTTTTACTTTTTTTCGTTAGTTAAGCTTTGCCAAAGTCAAAATCAAAGTCAAACCTTGTGGTGCGCATTTCAGTTTGGATTGTATCGTAAAAAGCGAAAAAAAGTAGGTAAGAAGGCTCTATCGGGAAATTGGTCTGTCTTGAGTTACTTTTGGGAGGACAATTATAACGACCTTGCCCTCGTATGGAAACAAACATTCTTCCGAGTAGATGAGTGCCGCGGGGATAATAGCGAACGCATGGACTCGTGCGGCAAAAGAAGGCGAAAGTTGCAAAGCGTGGCGAACGCGGTAAAGTCTTTTGGCACCTAGGCGCAAATTCCCCCTGATCCAAGGATCTGAGCGGCGCCCATACAAACCACCAAAGGACGGAAGTTGTAATTAGTTATGTTGAACGGCAAACAGTCCTTCCTTGCGGACAAATGAGGCGGGTGCCGCGCATAAGTTCACACCCCCTTTGTAACAAGTTAGTCAGTGCTAATTAAGCATCTTGCGCGGGCGTTCTAACATTGTAAGGCGTGTTTCCGATTCATGTCGTATTGCATTAGTGACTCTTGACAGGTTGGGGCATGCTTATGAAGTCAACCACGTCCGGTACTTCATTTGTGACGGCACTTGACTTGACTGTCTGCTTTCAAGTTTCTTTTGTGCTGCCGTTAAGCTTTCCTTGGCAAAGTTGATCTACCATGTTCTTTTCTTATTCCATATGTTAGGTTTTTCAACCACCATTTAAAGGCTGATCTCCTGATTTTGACAATGTTACTGTCTGACACTTGCGCAACTTACCACTTGTTCGACGGTACAGGCTCGATGACACCATGCATGCCTAGCTTTCCGGTTTTTATCGTACGGCTTTGGCCGTGATACAGGACCCGCCTCAGGGACCGGTTGGTTACCGAGCGCACGATCACTTCACACACTTTAGTACTGTCTTTGCGGTAGGATAGCGAGTCCGACGGCAATGTTGAAGGAGAGGTTGCGGTTGCGTAGTGCTTTCCGCCTTGAATCCATTAACGTTACGCCATCGGGCCAGAAAAGGAGATGAGTAATTTTCTGAGTGATAGGTGCAGTCGTCGTTGACGCTTTCAGACACATTCAGTTGCTTCATTTTTCGCATTTTATCGTTAATTGGCTCATGGCTACCGTAATCACATAAAGTCCCGCTGGCATCAATTTTCTGCCTTTAAAGGCAGAACGCAGTCGGACAGTCGTTTTTCATATTACTTTCACGCTTCTTCAAGTTCAATTCTCTTTCTTTTTTCAATGAAAGCGATCGCTCCTTTAACGTCAAGTGCACCGGATGGCGCCAATATCCATCACAAAAGCTCTCAAAAGCCCCTCCTTGCCATCGGTCATAGTTTTATATTGTGCGTCTCATTGTCATGGCCCTAACGCAATAACAATTGAATCAGAAGGCAGTGGATTGCCTCCTCTCTTTGAACATGAGTCCATTCCGTGACAAGACTTCGCAGTCGAGGCAGTCATCAGAGGTGGCAAGAATCGTTGACCTTGGAATGACGGTGCGCGACACGCTCGATTGCAGTCCCCGCTAAATGAGTCTCGTACTTATTTCCAGTACGTCAGCGAAGAGCACTCGGGACGACCGCAGAAACATCCTGGTGGCGCCAGCCTCATTCCCCCACTCTTCAACAGCCAATCGTCGCAGTTGCGCGTAGCTGTTTTCGACAACCCCCCGCGTTACGGTACCTCCCGCCCCCCTAAAACTCCCGCAAACTGATGGCTCGTGTCACATTTTTTGCCTAAACCGTAACAACACTGTTTATTTGAATTTGTTTTTCAGGATGTCGTCGTTGTGGTTTCCACAGGGGTTTCCTTTTGGGACCCTGTATCCGCCTCTTAGTCCGCTTCTTATTCCTCCGTTCAACCAGAACTTGTTTCCGAATCCGGCGCTTTTGCCTCAACTGCAGTCACTGGCGAGTAAAGCGCTTGTCTTCAAAGCTTCCACATCAGGCAGTCCCAGCAATGAAAATGAGCAGACTGAATCAAAGGAAATGTTGACGAAATCACAGCTTTTCCTCGTCGAAAGCCTGTTAACCTCCGTCGCTAATTCAGTAAAGAAGGAGCCAAATGAGCCGATTCCGACTACCCCCACGCCAGTTAACCCTACCCCAACGCCGCCGGCGGCTTCTCCTTTCCCTGTAAGCATTTTGACTACTTCCGATTGGATTCAAGCTAATTTTTCCATTTAGATGCTTCCTCTTCCTCCTCCTACTGTAGAGTATGTCAATGGTGGCTATGGTTTGAAAAATCCCCTTCTCCACGCAACAGCCCCACCTGACATCGATCCGACGCCCGCACCAGCTTCAAAGCCGGGGTCGCTTACCTGTCGGACCTGTGGGAAGAAGTTCCATCTGCAGAGGTTGCTGAATCGTCACGCTAAATGCCATTCTGACATTAAGCGGTACCTTTGTACTTTCTGTGGGAAAGGATTTAATGACACTTTCGATTTGAAGCGTCACACTCGAACACACACAGGTTAGATTCCCTTTTTTTGAAACTTGTCTTTTTGAAAAAGTGAGTTTCAGGCGTTCGCCCATACAAATGTGATCTTTGCGACAAATCATTCACTCAAAGATGTTCCCTCGAATCTCATATGCGTAAAGTCCACGGGAAAAACCACGATTATGGCTACAAAGAGCGTCGTAGCAAGGTTTGTTAACCATTTTTTAACTTCAAATATCGACGATTGTGTTTTACTGTCCACTTTCGTTCGCTTTCTAAGACTTTAATCGACCTTGGATTATGTTGGACGATCTGAAGATGAAACAAGTTGTTTTAGGTTTTTGTCTGCGAGGACTGCGGTTATACGGCACCCCAATACGATGAATACGTCGCTCATTTGCGCATCAACCATCCCTTCTCCGCTGCACTGATCAAACTCACGCACACCAACAAATTCAAACTACCTTCCGAAACTTCCTCTTTCTTGCCGTTCTCAGTCGCAAATCTTTCCCCGTCGAACTCGTGTACCTCTAGCAACTCATCAACCACCGATACAACAGGCTCTTCGTAAAGTGGGAATCTTTCCATCAGTCAATCGTTGCAACCATCCCAATTCCAATCTGCGCTTTCACTGCTATTGATCGGTATCGTCAACTGTGATGATGTTTCAAAAACAGTCCTTTCAGCATCACAAATTTGGAAAGTATTTGCTTTCTGTGCTTTTCTGGCAACCTCAAAACAAAGCTTCGTTTCATATCGCATACAGTACTTTTAGTTGTTTTTCACTCTGTATTTTCTGAATGTACACCTTATTGATTTGGCGTGAAATCGGTTATATTTTGAGTATCATAAACATCTCACGATAAAGGTGTATTACATTACGACTAAAGTGTGTTTAAATAGACAGACTACTAAAGCAAAGCAATGAAAACTAGCATTATCCAAAGTTTTGAAGTTTTTTAAAGCTCTTATTATAAAAAATGATAGCACTATATGAAGTGACAGCATTTCACAATCAGTTTTTCGGGCTATCGCCGTCGTCATTGTATTGCACGAGCCACTCTGATATGAATCCAATCGGATTTGTTGGTCGACGCAAAAGCACTTCAGCAAGCGCTTTTGTCAGGACCGGCGCTACAGTTCTCGCCAAATACAGTCCGTTGTCAGATGTCGGGAGATCCAGTTTGTCGTTTAGAAGCTTTTCAAACCGACTGCCATCGAGTTCCTCGTCATCGTCGTGGCGTCCGGAATCCAAGAGCGAACTGAAATGTCTACAACCTAGAGGTAACTTGTTCAACATGCATCTTTTGGCTAACCTTGAAGCCGAAAGGGATTCCGGACTCGGTGGCGTATCGACCACAGGGGCATCATCAAGCATGTTTTGCTCGAGACTTTCAAACTCATCCTCTCTTTCTTTCATCAGCTTCAAATCAAAGATTGCATTACGGCGATAGTAATCTGGCGTGCGCCCTTCCTACAAACAGGGACCAATTTTAAAATGTCCATTAATACCGTCTCCCCCTTGTAAAAAACGAACATTATCGACGGCCATGGCATCTGCTCCGGCTTTAGCGAGGATTTTCATGTAATGGCCGCCATCACGAGCTGCAGCAGCGTAATGCAGAGGGGTTCTTTTGTTCTGAAAAAAACGACAAACCGTAGGACTGGTTGCGCTTCTGTTTTTCTTGTCTTGCTTTCACTACTACAAAAACAGGACTTACGTAGTCCGGAGCGTTCAAAACCATCGGATAAGTGGCGGCAATGTATCGAACGACTTCAGTTTCCTCGTAAATGATAGCAGTGTGCAAAGGTGTGCATCCATGTTTGTCCCGAGCAAGCGCCAAACGCTTTGTTGTTATCAATTCCTTCGCTTTTTCAACACTTCCTTCACGAATCGACTTGTGTATCGTTTCTATCGTATTCTGAAAGCAAAGCAACATTCAGACAGACAAAGTTAATCTAAAAAGTGTGAAAGACGGAAGTGGCTTTTAGTCGTCGGGGTGTGCAATCCTGCTTTTTGACAAGGTAACAACACCGCTACCGTCAAAGAAGCAATGTTCCCGCAGCACAGTAACACGTTCTGTGGCGGCGCGCGTCAGAATTCTCTCAGGGGTTATAATCGGAGGCCGTCGTCAGTGTTTACTTTGCCATCAGTAAATTGGTTTTTTGTGCAGCGAATCTTTTGATCGTGCGCCTATTGTAAAAAGTCAGTTCCTTCCGGAAAAAAGTGGCCCAGTCACTAAAAAGCGGAAACTATTCAAGGCCAACGGCGCGGTACCGCTCCGAGCCGGTCAAGCATGCGCGAAGTCCACGCGTGGCAAACCTATAAATTGCAGCGGACATCGGGTAGGGTAATTTTGAAAAGGTAAGACGGTGACGGGCCACGCGTCTCATGTGGTTTCCTCGCTTTCAATAAAGAGTCCAAATGGCCTTGGGAGAGGGTCCGAAATGTGCGCAACAAATACTCAATTCACTTCATTTGAGTGAAAATAAGCGGAGTGAAAGAACTCGAACGAGATAACAGGAAACATCCAACTCGAGAAGGGCACTTGTCAAGTTTCACTGTTTTCCATTCAATATGGAACGCGGTACTTTTTGCTGGAAATAAAGTTGAAGGGAAAAACAGACCAATAGAGTTGGTAATTCTTTCAAGAATATCTGGGTGTCAGGGTGGTTGGATTTCTTGTCGAGAAGCAGGTCACCACATCCGGAGAGGACAAGTTGGTCGAGTTTGCCGAGATTGCCTTCGCGCAGCCATTGTTGAACACTGTAAATGCCAAAATTATGCAATTTTCTTAATCACAGAACTCTCACTTTGTTTCCAGATAACTCGGAGCAACTCTATTATGCAACACTTGCTTTAATGCCTGTTTTGTGTCCATTTTCATTCCCTCGAGGCTTATCTCCCCCGGATATTTGAGATAATACTTTGGTGGGCGACCATTACAATCAAACATATTAGGATCACCCCCGGCTTTTCGCATCAGTTTGTACATGTAGCCGCCGTCACGCAATGCGGCGGCGTAGTGGAGCGGTGTGCGTTTGTTCTTTAAGTGATATCAAGTTAAATTAAAAACACCTTTTCTTCTAAAACCGTAAATCTTACTTGATCCATTGCATTAACTGACTGCGGATAGTTCCGAACAAGATACTTAGCGATATCAATGCGACCAAAAACCATGCACTTGTGAAGCGGTGCGAGCCCACGTCCATCACGACAGAGAGCTAACTTTTTTCGATCGGTTAAAAGTTTAACCGCGCGCAAGTTTCCTTGTTCGATGGCTCGGTGAATAGCTTGAATCTTGGCTTGATATTGGGGGAGGACTTCCAAAAAGCCAATGGCATCAGCATCATCTACTTGATGATTACGACCGAGAAGAAGGTCAGCATAGCCGTTTAGGACGAGTTCCTCGAGCTTGCCAATGTTGCCTGTGTGGATCCAGTCGGAAATGTCTTCCTCCAGATCTGAATTTCACCTTTTAGAGCTTATTTAACTTTGTTAATAAATACCTTGAAGCAAAGGTCGATTCAACTGCCCCGAAATCAACTGATTAATGACAGCATTATCTTTCAATGTACGCATATTCAACCTCTTTCCGTGTGTACGGTAGTAAAACGGCGTATGACCGTACTAAAACAAATTCCAGTTTACGAAAAAAGATCGCCTAAACGATGCGACGAAGCGATGAAATGCAAACCTTGTCTTCGATAAAAGCGTCGCCGCCGGACTTTTGCAACACCTTGATCATGTGTTCGCCATTTGGATCCGCCGCCGCGTAATGTAATGCCGTTCTGCCAGCCTGAAAAACGCAAATTGTTGTCGAAAACACCGATAAATCGTCTGCAAAGCAAACAAGCCACATACGTGATCGGTGCAGTTGACGCAATGTGGATACTTTGCCAGGAGATACCGGACTGTGTTTGTTTGACCGTATAGTAGAGCCTTATGCAGCGGTGTCATACCATGACGATCGCGAGCTGTTGACAATTGGACACGGTCGATCAACGACTTGACACGCCTGACGTCGCCTTCCTCGACTGCTTTGTGTATGGCGTCAATTTTGGCCTGATACTGCGTGATTCCTTCCAGAAACTCGCACGTACTCACGTTCACGGAGTTTTTGTCCATCAACAAGTGCGAGCGACCGTCTAGGACTAAGTTTTCGAGACTAGCCACATCACCAGTTGCTAACCATCTTTCAATTTTGTCGGATGAGGGGGCGTCTAAAACCGGAAGTAAATTAACGAAAAAGCGGATTCATCATAAATTTTACAAAAACAAGCATTACCAAAAACATCCTGATAGCTCTGTGCAATAAATTCCTCGTCAATTAGACAGTCAAACATTTGTACATCCTCACGATGGATTACAGAAATTTGTCGCTCGAAAGTACAGTAAAACAGATAGTCAACGTTTTTCATTCCGATGGAACTTAATGAAAAAGCAAAAAACGTCAAGCAGAAAAGAAAATTCAGTTCCTGCACGACTGGTTAGAGCTTTCTGGGTGCATGTGGCACGCATAAGGTATAAATAAGTCTCGCTTAAGTTATGATTCGCACGCATGGAGGGCACAAATAATTAATCACCAGCTAGAAAACTCACCTTGGTCAAGCGACGTGTCATCGAATGAAAGGGTTTTCATCATGATGGGTGAAGTCACTTCAGTCGTCATGTCAGTCACAGGCCGAACTTGATGGCCTGGATTGTTACGATAGCGTTGCGCTGTGTAACCATCCTGAAATTGCTTATTTTCGACTGGGTTTTTCATATCTTTGTTCCTACCTTATCAGGAAACGACACATCAGCGCCCGCATCCATCAAAGTATCGTAAATAGCGTTCTTTTGCGATGAAGCGTAATGTGCCGCGGACCGTCCAGCCTGAAACACCAAACCCGTAACATAATACCCTCCCGAAAGCCACAAAACTCAAAATACTCACAAAATCTTTAATATTTAGGTACTTCGGAAAAGCATGGGCAATGTACTCCACAATTTCGTGACGTTCCTTGAGCACTGCCATATGTAGAACAGTTAACCCTTAATCATAGTCACTTTGTTAACACACAAATAGCGAAAATGAATAGGTTTACTTACCCCGTGCGTCTCGCGCTTGTACCAATTCCATGTCCAATAGCGACTTAAGTTTAGGTAAGTCATTATCATCAATAGCACCGAAGGCGGTAGCTAGTTTTGTCTGAAAACAAGAAGTCTAGAAAGTCCGTAAGTCGTTTATCCAAGCAGGAAGAGAAAACAAAGATAATGCTTATTAGTCTTTCAGCGGATTCCTGCGTAAAATGGAAAAAATATCTTTTCAAATTTAATCCATCAAAATGTAGTGTCAGAAATAAAGCAAAATTTGAAAGGCGACGTTACATTTTCGTGAGTAACACATCAAAAATCTTTAAAAAAGTGCATTTTTTCTTTTAAAAGTCGTGAATACAAATGATAAATCAGCTTTGGAAACTGCTTTCACATTTTACGGTAGGTTTTTATCTTTTTAAAAATACTAATGCATGATGATTAAAATAAACAAATATAAGTACAATTTCAGTTAAGCTATAATAGTAATATACATAATTGTGCAAGCTTACCTGGACTTGTTTGTATGCGTAAATATATTTGACGAGCCGATCATTACCCAAGTGCTTTTTCACGACACTCCAGATTTGCTCACTTTTCCCATGGAATTGCAGTTCTTCAAGCTCTTTAAACTCGCGTTGTTCAAAGTCAATCGAAAAAATCTGAGCTTCGATCTCCTTGTCGACTTCTTCATCATCTTCGGAGAAGACTAAAACAAACTTTACAAATTTAAAACACCACGTTTTGAACCCACCTTGAAACATTTCCTTGCCGCTGGGATCGATGCTCAGGTTGGCGTACAGCTTTTTGCGCAAAGACCCGCGCAATTGCTAAAAGCAGACTTGTTTAAGCGGGGGACTTTTAAGCCGGAACCGGCAATCAGTGAACCGCAAAATGCAATGCTCGAGAGACGCAAATTCACGGCATTAAAGGCACTCACCGACTGAGTGACAGGAATTTCGGTGGCCCCAGCTCTTAGCAATATAGAGGTCATAGTTTTCTTAGCGTCTGTGCTTGTTAAAGCCGAAGCGTAATACAGCGGCGTGCGGCCATCCTTAAAAGATATGCAAAAATTAGCGGAAAGATGGAGGAGACCTTGGTTCTGAATCAATCTAACTAAGCATGTATGGCTTCCGAGAGTTATTTGAACTAATGCGATAACAACGCAAAATGACGGGGCATTAGCTTAGAGAGGGATAAAAGGTGATGTCATACATTATCAGTGACGTCGACGCATTTAGGATAGAGCAGAAGTAGATACCGACAAATCCCTTCACGGTTGAATAACACACCGAGGTGGAGGGGGGTTCGGCCTTCGGAATCCATACAAGTGGCCATGTCGTAGTCATCTACGAGTTGCTTCATTGTTGGGAGGTCGTCGTCCATGACTGCTTGGTGGATGGCTTTGATTCGCATCTGGAAGGGTTATAATAGAGAAAAACTGTTCAAAATTGATAAAACTTACGTTTAAATTAGACAAAACCCGCGCCAAATCACGCGCATGTGGTGGAAATATACGGTGTTCTATCCGCTCATACTGTCCTTTCATCACAATCTCCGTCAAAGCCGGTAAATTCCGGTCGTAGATCATCTTATCATACTGATCACCGCTATCAATCGGATCTAAAAGGAAAGTTTCAACAGTTGGCAGAAAACCCAAACTTCTTACAGCGATTGAGTCCTTGAACTTGACGCATATCTATCAGCCGAGGGATGCGCTTGTAGTTTTCTGCAGTATATCCTTCCAAATCTACGTGCGTCTCCTTAGCACCCTTGTCAATGAGAATGTCAAAGCACTGACTGTCGGCTCCTGGAACCCCACACATAGCCGCTGCATAGTGCAATGGGGTACGACCCTCCTAAAACAGACGACGTTTTTCACGTTAATCCCCGCTTAGAGCCTCTTATGTCAAACATTTTTAAGCAAGAGTCACACATTAACTTACAATATCGCGCGCATTAATTGGGGCATGATTTTTTGAGAGGAGTATCTTCAAGATATTGGGGTAGTTGTGAATGACTGCCATATGAATAGTAGAGGCGAGCGTCGAAGGATGGCGTGCGAGAATGATATGTTTGTAGTCGATAAGTGACAGAACAGTGTTTTTATCGCCGAGATAAAGTGCTTCGAGTAGAGCCTCGATTTTATGTTTATAAATGGGCAGTATTTTGAGAAAGGCATTGGTCTTCGGATGGTAGCTATCTTTTCCCTCGATGAGATGCGCCTTGCCTTGCAGCACGATGTTTTCAATATGACCCGTTTCGCCATTTCGTAGCCATTGGTTCACCTGTTCGACTGTGACAATTTGTTTGAGGAATTTGTCGCCTGCAACTTGCGAGCTTAATCACGCAAATATGGACATATAGTGACAAACCTGTTCTACTCTTGGGCACGATAAAATTATGCGTGGAAGGCGGCATGTTTGCCGTGAGACAAGGTTCCCCTGGGGCGGGTGAATCCTTTACGTGTTTAAAAAGACTAGTGGCACTTTAATCCCGTAAACTGGTGGTCTCCTCTCTCACCCTCTCGCTTCTCAACACGTTTGGTGCAAATATGGCGAGACTGCTCTTTCTCCAGGTAAAGGCTTGCCGTTCTTATGTCTCCTTATCTGACAGCCCAAAAATCCTGGCCATTTGTGAAATGAGTCCTCGCAATGTCAAAGAAGCATTAGCCGAAATTGCCATGGAAACTAAGACAGGAAAGCGTGAGTTTACCTCATCATAAAAATTTTATTACGAAGAGAATTGGCATCGGACGAAAAAAATAATTCTGTGATGACGCTCTCGTCTTCGTGTTGCAACACATTTAATGACCAAAGTACCGGACTTCCGTCGATGGACAAGTAACTAACATTAGTAACAGAGACAGACCTCCAAGGCACATGCATTACTTTAGCTCTGCCGCTTTTAGAACACCGGTACGAAAAAAGGAGTATAAATAGTGGTAATATTATTATTTTACTATCTGTTTGCATATTTTGTTATCTGTCCCTCGAGGGTGGATTAGTTCATTACAATGTACTCATAAACTTTTTATGCAAAAAAGGTGTGTCAATGATCAGACTTATTAATGCTTCAGCAACAGGAGTTCATGTTCATGCTTGTTTTTGAGTTCCCCAGGGAGCGGAGCTTCATTATCGGGCATCGGAAGGCTGCAAAAAGTGATTTAATTGTTTCCGGAAGCTGTAGAAACGAGACTTACTGTCGCCCTTTCCACGTGAAGTGGTCAATATTCTTAATGGGCTCCTCTTTGAGAATGTAAATCAAAGGAACTCCAATAGCCATCATAATCACAAAACCACATCCGGAATATCCATAAGTCGAGATACGAGACAGAAAAGTCGTCCCAGGACGTCCAAAGTGTGCGTCATAATCCGGTGGGATGTGAAGACTGAAATTGCTATGTCCGCATCCAATCGCTGTCGTGTTTGTTGGCATGTATAATTCGCTGTACGGAGTTTCAAAATAATTGAAAATGTAAACGAAAATCATAATTAAATTGGATGAAACAAATGAGATGAAAGTAGACTTGACGCCAGCCTGTGGCCAAAACAATGCAATGACGAAAATAGCAACCATTGGACCAGACACAGCGCCCATGACGCTAATGCAAACTGTCAGCGTTCCACCGAGAGGACCTGCACAGAAGGCCAGCACGGTGGAGAGGATTCCGACGGTCAGGACGAGAATCCTATTGATCGTTGTGCTGGCGGAATCGGACACGTTTTCGAGGTTGTATTGGACAAAGTCTTCGTAGATGGCGGCAGCTGAGCTGTTAATGCCGGAAGACAGAGTGCTCAATGTAGCCGATAGAATTGCAGCCATGTAGAGACCGAACAAGCCAGGGGTAGAACCTAAAATTATACTGCTCAAACTACAAACTTTAAGTTTCAAAACTCACTCAAAACATTAAGTGCAAAAAGGACAGTCAGATGATCCTTATCAGTAATCTGGCCAGTTTCCAACGGATTACAGTTATAAAAGTAAGCCAATGCCAAGAATCCGACGAAAGAAACAATCGAGCAGAGAATGATAAACGGGAAAATCGTCGTATAAATAATAGTTTTTGCATCGCCCAAAGTCGGAAGACTGCTGTATCGTTGAATAGCAAGCTGATTCACCCCGAATGAAGCAAGCCAAGTAATAGTGCCACTAAAGATGTTAATCCACAAACTGTTGTGTTGCGCGACTGTTGGTGATACTTGGAACAGGTCGGTAATGCGATTAGTGTCCCACGCAATTGATAAAACTCGTTCAAGACCGCCAACTTGAGGGTGATTGAGGCTCTTTACGATCAAAGCAATGACACCCGTGTACATCATGATTGCCTGAATAGCGTCCGTCCAAACGACTGCCTTGAGGCCGCCGATTGTTGTATAGGCAGTTGTAGTGAGACCAAATGTCTGGAAAGTGCGATTTATGACTGTTCTGTTGCACTTTTGTAATGAAAACATACCAAAATAAGCATCCATTTTTCGATCCCCAAAACACTAGACAGAGCGACGCTCGGGGCATAGATCACAACGCTCATGTAAACCACCGTGAAAAAGAGAAAGATAAGTGAGAAAGATTGCCGAAGTAGTTTTGATTTAAATCTAAAACACGCATTTGGTTGTTTTATAAAACAAATGAATAGGCCTACCGATGAATGAAAAACGTGTGCAAACACGTTGAATGCATCTTGTAGAAAAATGGCAGAAAAACGATAGCCGTAACCGCAGATGAAGCTGCACCGATCACGAAGTTTAACCAAATATGGGACCCGCGTTGGAACATCTCGGCCGGAACACCAAGCATGAGAATACCCGATAAAAATGTTGTCAACAAGCTCAAAGCTACCGGTAATTTTGGCAGTTTACGCCCGCCAAGCATGTACTCATCCTTGGCGGTGGTTGAATCTGTCCCTCCATTTTTAATTAAGAAATGGGAACTGAAAAATGACAAACTCTATGTACTAGCGGATTAGCCTAGTCATAAAACGAACCGAACAGCATGGTAGACACCTGTTCCAACAGACAACAATAAACTAAACGCAAAGATTGCAAAGTCCTGCCAGTGGATGAGCTCGTGGACCATCACGATTACCAAGCAAACAATGTGAAATTTACTTGGACGTGACTCTGAAAAGGCAAAACAGTGGTTCGAATTTTTTTCGATAATGATCTCCTGGGACAGGACTGGGAGGCGCAAATTGACGAAAACGTGATTCGAAGTTTTTGCGACACGACCTGTCGGAAAAATAAGAATAGAAATTGGTATGAACAAACAGTCAAGCAGGTAAATACAGCTTTTACATTGAACAGAACAAGGGCATAAACGATGCAAAGGTTATGGACACAGATCACGGGCAGTTGATTGGGATTTGCACTTGGCGACCGGCTTAAAAGAGATCAATTTCGAGCGGAACGGAGCCACACTTGCAGTTGGATGGGAGCTTTGGTTAGTCGGCTTTTACAATGAGCTAGCCAAAACTAAAGGTGAGAAGAATCATCAAGTGGCGAGCAGGCTTGTGATACGAACAGCCAAAAAAACTACAGAAATGGAGTCGGGAGCGGACTGATTTTAAAAGAAATTCGGTCTACGACCGTGCAAAGAGCAATGCTTTGGCATGCAATCTTTTTGAAAATAATGGGGTGCAACTATCAAAAAATTCATTACAGACAATAACATGATAATTGAGGCCAAAATATATGTATTTATTTCATAAAAGACAGTCCTAGACAGACAAAGTGCAAAAATTAGCCGAAGAATGCATTGTTTCATGAAATAAAACCAAAACAATGCGCTTACTTTTGTTAAAAAGAACAGAAAGCGTTATGAATCGGCTGTTCAAACGTCCTCATAATGCTTTAATTGAAAACGCGGCGCATCTATCAAACGTTTTTTTAAAGTCTGATCGTTGAATCACTTATTTATTATAAACCCCTGCCAAGAAAAATTGAAAAAAGTGAGGCAATGTGAATCACACTGGGAATAGGGCACGAAAAACATTATGAATCGACTGACCTTGCATACTTGTTTCAAACACGTCAAAACCGGTGTTATCGGTTGTAACTGATCAAAATGTTGCGAAGAAACGTCTGCGCTTTGAAAAAAACACAATGGCTTGGTGAGAAATATGGTGACAACCTCAATTTAGAATGCTTGCCAGAAGCGAGTCACGTGAAGCAAATCGACGTTAGACGTACAACTTATCGTTGGCTCTATAACATTAATCAAATGGACAAATTTCCAAACTCAAACAACAGTTCATTCCAATTGAAACAAAATTTCGTCGAAAAAGTTTATTGCAAACTCAACATATCATCAAAAATTTAACGAAGTTGTACAAAATCGATATGTATAATAATAAAAAACAAATCAAACACAAGTATAAGTAATTTCGATGGTGGGGTTAGATTGAAGAACGATAGTACCGAGATAATTGTTAAGGGTAGTGTCATTGGGATCCTCGGATTTAGGATAAGTTACAAAAAGACGATGGCCAAACATATAGTTGGATCTCCAGTAATTCCTAACTCTGTCACAAAGAAGGGAAACCTTATCACGTGGGACTTTGTTGGTTATATGAAGTTCAAAAAGTTGAAGGTTTGGGAAAATGGCGGAAACACGATTGATGAAGGTTGTGTAATCATGTTCAGCGCTATCTTTGACGAAGGCGGGTTCAAGAAAGTGAAGTTCAAATCGTACAACATCCGGAAAGATGACATTACCAGCAGCCCATTTCTCGATGTATTGAAAGTCGTGACTCAAGGAAGTGTAAGTCCCTGTGAGCAAACTCAAGTCCTGAACGGCAGCAAGTTTGATAAATTGGGTGTGAAACCTTTCAAACATGTAGACGCGGTTGTGACCAAAAAGAACAAGCTTCTTTGTTTTCATCATTTCGAGGGCTTCAATAAAGCGTTGATCGAGATCGTGCACGTAGCAACCAATGATAGGGTAGTGCCATGCAGGTTTGAGTATGGCAATGTCCACCGTGAGCACATCCAAATCATAAGAACCTTCACGAGACTTGTCAACATAACTCAGGAAATTGTAAGGCGGGTTGTAGAGTTCCTTGAGGGTGGATAGGCTGTTCGTGATCATACGTTCGAAGGTGTCGAAGTGTTCATTCAAATATGGGTCCATATTCGGATTGACGGTGAATTTTGTCACGTCTGAAAAAGGCAAAATACAGAGTAATTTCGAATACTGTAGAAAAATTAACTTACTTTTAAGCTGAAGCTCTTGCAAAGGAGTCAAATCGACTCGACGTAAACATTTACTGAAGTCCAACGATCGCAGATTTATCGCATTCTCCGCAAATATCCTCAAACTTGAGTTGATCGCGCCCGTGCCGGTGGCGGTGAAGTCGCTGAATTGGAGTTCCGTTTCCGTTCCTCGTTCAATAGTTTCGAATTGAACTTCATGCAGTTTCCGAAGCATGTGGAAGGTTTCGGATCTGGTGCAACTGTTGATCTGGGAAAGAGCCAGCAAATCCTTGGGGGCATCGGCAACTTCGACCATGTTTCGGACGATGACGTTGTTTCTGAAGAGTTGGTTGGCATCAGCGTTGGCTGGAGCATCAGGAGAAACAGCTTCATTGTTAGCCGGGGCACCGGGAAGCGGCATATCAGCCATCGTTGAGGACGGACGAGTGGACTTTGTGATGACTAACAGGGCAGACTGAGCCGAGTGAGTGTGCCTCGTCGAGTTGAGGCAGTCGGCGCTCGCGCGACGTGAGCGAGCGTTGGCAACCGACTGGCCGAGACTGTTCGATGATAGATGGATCGATTGATTTTCAAGTCATGCAAAGTGAGCAGCGAGTTATCTCATTTTGCAAGTTCATCATTTTCCACCAATTTTGATCGTGATTACTGTGCGACAGTTCGCTTAAAATTTCTAAATAATTGTCTTACTTGTTTTGTGTGGCAAAAATAAGCTTTTCCTTTCATCTCATCCCCGAAAAAACTGCAATGTCTTCTTATGCAATGTCATTCACGTTCATTGCATCGAATGAATTTGGAAACGAATCCGTGTTTTTCAAATTAAACTGTTTACGTTTGCGCTTTTGTTTACCGCATGCCATTTCGACCCATTCAATCGTATTGTCATCATTGTGATATCAAATTGCCAACTATGTAAATCCATTTTCATAATCCAATGCTATTACAGGTCAGCTCCGCCATGTCCTCTCCATCGTTACTTTTGAACGAGATTCCGAGTGCGTCGCCCGAACGATCCCCACCCAAGTCACCATGCCCATCGCCTCGTCGCCCCAACAACCAATTTCTGTCGAAAATTCCTGTGAGTCACTGTTTTGCTACACTTTTATCATCGTTTTATATAATTTGCTTTCAGGAATACCTCAACGATGTCCCTCGACCTTTGGGCGATTCCCCCGATGAGGCAGCTGTCCTGCGCAAGGACTTGGAACCATCGCTCGAGGAGTTTGACACTCCGAAGTCTTCAAAAGCTGGCAAATCTCGGCTGAACCGGATTGCATTTTCGGATGCCCTCGACACGTACGAGCCCCCCGTGGCCTTATCATTCTCCGAAGACAGTGGCGCCATTGAAGATGAAGCCCCGAAAGCGATGAACACGGTCATCAAGCCGTTCTACGTTCGTAACGGTGGACCGATGTCGGCATCCAAGCTGGACTCGTTTTTGTTGCGGTTGAAGTCGGAATTCGCATCTATCACGGAATTCGTCGGGCCTTTGGGGCCAAATACCTTTAAGAGAGTTGCGCGGTTGTGCTTTCTACCGTCTTTTGTCGGATGTAGTTTGTTTGAGGCGGTCGAGAAGTTCAGCAACGATGCTGTCATCACATTTGAGAGCTTTGAAAAGTTCTACCGAGCGTAAGTTTGTCTTCACTGGATTCAGTACACTTCTAATTGCGTCTATTTCAGCATGGCTGCCGAGAACAACGACCTCTCCTCAAAACTGGTGTACATTCTGACGACATCGATTCATGGTCGTCCCCAGAAGACCCTCAAAATTGGTGACCTCATCCCGCTCTTCACCCACATCATCCGTCTGCATCCATGTTTCTCGTTTCTGCACAGCTTCCAGGAAAGCATCAAGTCCTTCGCCCGTGTCAGTGAAGCTCTGGCCTTCTTCACTATCTCCGGACGGCCTACCATCACCATCCCGCAGTTGCGTGCTTCGACCTTCTGTGCCGATCTTCTCAAATTGGACGACGAAACCATCAACTCAGAAGACGTCGACATGCTGTCGTACATCCAATTCTACGTGATTCGGGCCGCTTTTGAGAAGGACATGAGCATGCACTTCACCCTCATGTACGATGATCTGCTCAACTACGACAATGGCGGATTCAACGGAGAGGTCATCAAAAGGTACTTCCACCAGTTTGCTTCCGAGGGGGCCACGATCGCTGATTTCGCCGTGCTGATGTTTGCTCATCACGAGAAGGATTACCCGTCCAGCGTCCGATTCTGGTTCCGATTGTGTGATCTCGACGATGATGGATACCTCACATTCGAGGATTTGTACCCGCTCTACAAAAATATCCATTTCAAAATGATGCTTCACTATAAAAACTTCACCCCCATCCCGGCTGAGGATTACCTTCTGAAGGTAAGTGTCTTCTATATGGTCCTATCTTTGCTACAGTATTCCAATTTCAGGCTGCCGACTGCGTCAAGCCCATCGACGACATCAAGACGATGCGCATCAGTTGTGGCGAGATCATCAAGAGTGGAAAGGCGGAGGAATTCTTCGACTATTTCGTCCATGCCTGGAATGCCCACGCCCTGGAAGCCTCCGACGATCGGAGAAGCTGGGACCAACCACAGTCTAAGTGGCGCGTTTTCTGCGAAGACATGTACGCCTTCCTTCAAGAAGTGGAACAACAGTCCAGGTAAGCTGATGTTTTCTGTCTGACTATGCTTTATTACTGTACTTTGCAGCTCTCCCTTGAACCCAGCCCCCAAGCTCGACATCGACAGTGCCAATGAGAAGGACGACGACAAGAATGTTAGCTCGGATGTGATTGAAACCCTGCGATTACTCGGATTCTTCGGCGTTTCCACCTGAGTTCAGCAGAAATAGTAATTTTGATAAGTAATTGAAGCGGTTAACTGTGTAATCCTGTGTACGTGTATCGTCAAATGTGTAATTATAAGATTGAAATGTAATTTGAACAATTGAATATGTAACAATAAATGTAATGTGTCTTTTTCTGTTTTCGTTGATTTCGATAATTGAAACATCCGTGAAGCTGGAATTATTTGAAAATAATTGAGTTTATTTGCATTTCGAAAAGACGAAATTGGTACAATTTGTTAAGTTGGTACAAATACTGATGTGAAAATAAATAATAAGATGATATTCATATTTATTATCAATTACCACCAAACCGCATTTCCGGAAAAACGCAAATAGCCAGACTGTTTTTGTGTATCCCACATGCAAATACGAATACCATAGCTATTCACACCCTCAGGATCGGTATAAAAGGGGCAGTCGGGGCCGTCTTCCACCAGTAACATACAACTTCCGATGGCCGATCTCCTGCGTCGTCTCATTTTTGTCTGTATCCCTTGCTTTGTGGTAGCCCGGTGGATATTAGTGTGGTGCCATTCGACGTCATCCGGTTGTCGTCGCAGTCTTTGGGGCCAGCGAGCAACCCATGTCCGATGCGGGTTGCCGGTTCTTATTAGCCCAATTCGTCAAAATTGTCTCAATAGTAAGTCACTTTTTATCATGTTTCAAGTCTACATCGTGAATTTTCAGCACTGGTTCCATTGATGATATCGATGTTTTATACGTGCGTGTTACGTCTGCAAGTTGGAACTTGCTTCACAGGCCCCATGTATGCAAAGATCATCACTTCCCCAAAGTATGTGGTAAGTTGTTTTCATTTATACTTCAACTCTAATGTCGAGATTGCAGCCACTTTACAAGACCGACCACCCGTGCCATGACGACTTCTCGAAGATCCCGCAGGTGAGCACAACTGTCAAGTGGAAGAGCTGATGAAATCTGGCATGTTAAACGCACTGATACCCCGTCCTGATACGCCTTCCCGAGTCTAAGACTCCTGACAACATCAGCCAAGTGAGGACTGGACCTGCTGGCATTTCCGCCCCCATATCATTTTTTTAATGAGTGAATATTGTTATAATAAATTTTTTTGACATGGTTGTATCAGAGCGATTTGACAGGTTTGAAAAGTTTGGGGACACTTAGATGCGTTCAACGCTATTACAGTACTTTCGACATTGTAACTGTTTGCTCAAAGAAATTTGAAAATTCTAGAAAACATTCAGAATTCGTCGGTTTTTGATCAGAAATGCCGTTGAATCTACGGCACATTTGAACATGCGCGCAACAGCTAGCCTCTGGCGAACCGTCCACAACGCATTGAACTCGCACATTCATAAATGCGCTCGCCTTCGCTCAGCCGGACGCATCTCACATATTTGTCGTAGTTTGTTCGATCATGGCTTATCCCAATCCTCCAATCTATGCCAAATACTACTCGGAACGAGCAATCTTACGGAAGCGATGCCCTCCTCCGCCACCTATTCCCCGGCAATTCGTTATCTTTGGCGAGCCGTACAACTTGGACGAAGTAAGTTTCAATTTTTGACCAACGCAAACCTAATTATATATATATTTTTTCAGCCCATCATGAAATCACTTCCCGAAATGGGTCAAGTGCAGCTTTACGAAGTGCCACAGACAATGGGCGAATTCAAGAAGGAGTTAAAGAAGATTAACAGCAGTATTATGGCAGTGTTTTTGGACTTGATGCAACTTTTGATCAAGTGAGTTTTTTCCATCGAATTAGGTAGTTTTTATATATTTTTTATCCGTTTTTCAGTAATACAAACCTCAAACATCGCCACCAGGTGTTCGAGAACCTCCGAGTGATGTTCATCAACATGCATCACTTGATTAATGAGTGCCGGACTGCCCAAGGCTACGCTACTCTCGTCGTTACGCAGGTTGAGCGGATGAAGCAGCTTCGAGGGGTCAAAGCTGAGATCGAAAACCAGCAAGGCAACATAAGAAACCTGCTGCTCGAAGCACAGAAGCTGTCTCCCAAGGTTGAAATTCCTTTCGACTTGGAAGAATTGCGGAAAACGCAGACCAAAACGTTGAAGCGTGCGAATCCGATCGACGACGCCTTCGACAGCAAGCTCACTTCCCGCCGACGGCCCGTCGCGATGCTCAAATCGAATGACATTGCCGAGCTAATGCAACTGCGGAAGCCTATCAAACCCTTCAAAGTGGTTTAAATCTTTCTAAAACATAAACTTCATAATATTACGAGTTGCATACGAGTTTAGTTTCGTTTTGTTTGTTGTTTGTTACTTTAAAACAGGGTTTTTTTACTTGTCCTAGTTTTTTTTATAAATTTTATTAATAAAAGATAACAAAACTGATGCAGTTACAATGACAGCGAAATAAATGGAGCGTTATAGACCATCATAGTCTATGCTAGTCTCGCACCATTCGCTGTGGGACCCCAACTGGGGTGTGCGGGGTACACCAGTGTGCACGCGCCAATGCTAAACCTTGTATCGCAATGAAAGTGAACTAGACCGATTTAAATTAACTTTATCGTATTTCTATGTTGCCAAATGCTTTGTTACATCGTAATCGACTTTTCTAAATTAGGTTTTCAATCAACGTGGGCTACATCTCGTGAATTTTGACATTGTGAGTCCCTCCTTCAAGCAGATTTGCTTTGCTGGCATAAAAGAGCTATCCCCCGTACCAATTATCACTCAGCGCTTCAAACAGGGCCTGTTAGAACTAAATTCCAATGGAAGAACCTCAATCTGTAGAAAAATTATATATAAACAAGGGCAGAGAAGGCGCATTGCCGCCGGCGACGAAGCTCGACGGCAGTTCGCCCGGCTTCACCTTTCGAGCCTCTTTCTTTTAGCACCTGAAGGATCAGGAACCTTCGCTAGTGCTTTAGCCTTCATTGTGATGGACGAGGGCGGGGGTATCTCGGTGAAAAAGCGGATTCTCAGGCTTGAACCCAGACCAGCTGGGCATCGCACTATTTTATATATAATTTTTTATTTTGAAACAGGGAATTGATCTGCAACCTTGACAATTAGCCTCCAGACATGCTAACGGATGTTAATGGAACAAGGAAGCTTCGAATTCTGCGAGAATCAAATGTTTGAAAAAACCCTTCGACAAGGCCGCCCTTGCTTTGATACAAACGCAAGGTAATTTGTCAAAAAACGCACAAAACTTTGCTAATAGGTTAAGCTTGGCATGCTTAACGTTTTTGGAAACCAGAAAAAGCAGAAAACCAGTTTAAACTATACTTAATTCACTTTTAACGTCGCCCCCGTTTGCGTGCACACTGGTGTACCCCGCACACCCCAGTTGGGGTCCCACAGCGAATGGTGCGAGACTAGCATAGACTATGATTGTCTATAACGCTCCATTTATTTCGCTGTCATTGTAACACGAAAGGACAAAGTCCATGCAAAGAATACAAAACATAGTCGAAAACTGCATACAGAAACAAACAATTAAAATCAGTCAATAAAACAGAGGCGGGGCCCATTGAGTCGACTTCTGCGGTTGATTTAGTAGCCTTCGGCTAAATAGTCAGAGGGCAGATCAGAGCAATCCGGTGGCAGCGGAATCAGATTGGCGGTGGTCGGAAGCTGCATGGAAACGGGCGTACTGGTGACGATTGGTGGAGTCGTCGGCGGAGGATTCAATGGAGTAGTCGCTTGTTGTTGTTCGGTCACAGATTTCTCGTTGATCGCTTCTGGTGGGTCCATTGGGGTAGGAGGGATCGATGAAGTTTTCGCAGAGACAAGTGTCGGTTGAACCGCTTTGGGAACCTGGAAACGTTTTTTGGGGGGAAGCTTATCACCCGCAGCTGGGGGATTCTTGAAAGGCCGTCCAAGTTTTTTCTTCGCAGGCTTTCCGGATTCGGGTGTAACGGTTTCGCTTTCCACCGTTTTGGGAGCAGTGCGACGTTTTTTCTTCGGAGGCTGTGCGGATTCGGGTGTGACGGTTTCGCTTGGCTGAATCGTCGTCGGCACAGGTTGTTGTCTGATCGCAGACGGCTTGTTGATCGGCTCTGAGGCAGGTGTCGGCAAAGTCGCAGAGGCAAGCGTTCGTTGAGCTTTTTCGGAAACCGTGGCACGTTTTTTCGGCGGAGGCGGCGCGGAATCAGAAGTAACGGTGACGTTTGGTGGAATCGTCGGCACAGGTTGTTGTTGTCCGGTCGCAGACGGCTCGGTGACTGGCTCTGGGACAGGTGTCGGCAAATTCGGAGATGGAAGTGGCAGTTGAACCGCATTCTTGGAAATCTTGGCACGTTTGTTCGACGGAGGCCGTACGACTTTGTCCGAGGGAGTCGCATCATACGGCTTCTTGGGAATCCTGACACGTTTCGTCAGCTGGGGCGGTTCGGAATGAGGTGTAACGGATGCATCTGCCAAAGCTACCTCTGTTGCCAAAGCTTGGCTTGCCAAGGCATCAGCGGTCAATTGTTTCTGCTGCTTCCGCCGCACACCCCTCGACTTCGGTTTTGGTGGCGGTTTCGAGCCCTCTGCATTTTCAGGTGTGTCAGACGGGGTAGAAATAGAAAGAGGGTTTTCGGCAGTAGGAACAGCTTGCACAGGAGTCACGGGTTGAACGGGATCCACAGAAGAAAGCGAGGTGATTGACGGCTGTTCCACTGGCATCGAATCTTCAGATGTGACAGATGAATGTTGGTCGGATGACGGTTCTTCCACTGACAACTCATCGTCAGGCTTGTCACTCGATGTAGGTGGCGGCTTCATTCGATCGGCGGTGGGTTCAACATGCGTGACTTGCTCGGTCATAGCTGAAGACAGAAGCTCCTCAGCCTCAGAACCAGTGCTGATCTGTGTCGTTGAAGTCGCAGAAAGTTGCGACAGCACAACTGCTTCGTCGACGGGCGGCATGACGGCGGCCAACGGAAGATCTGCTGTCGACGGAGGCGGCGTGGAATCGGCTGCAACAATGACACTTGGTGGAATCGGTGGCGTAGATGGCTCGATGGTCTGCTCTGGGGCAGGTATCGATGACGCATCGGCACCGGCAAACGTTGGTTTAGCTGCTTTGGAAGCTCTGCGACGTCTTGTCGGCGGAGGCAATTCACCATACAAAAAGTGTTCAGACTCAACATGGCCCGCAGAACGAGTGTGATGCATACGTGGTACTGGCTTCATTGCATCCACAGTAGGCTGCTGCTTTTTGAAAGCCCTTTCACGTTGTTCCGGCACATGTTGTTGTCCGGTCGCAGACGACTCATCGATCGGATTCGAGGCAGGATTTGCAGTGGCAAGCGTCGATTGAACCGTTTTGGAAGCCACGTTGCGTTGTTTCGTCAGATGCTGCACGGAAACAGGCGCAACGCTTGGTGGTATCGCCGAAGAAGGCTCAATCGGTTGTTGTGGGGTCGCAGACGGCTCGTTGCTCAACTCTGCGGCAGGTGTCGGTTGAACCGTTTTGGAGACCATGCCATCTTCTTCGCTGACCGTTTCACCCGTTTTGGAAGACAACTGAAGGCCATCGGCGACCGAACGAGCATCCATTTGAGTTGATGGTGGCGGTGGAATCGGATTCACAATGGGCGGAGTGGCAGGCAAGACAACAGGTTCCACACGAGACGTCGATGAAGCCGTGGTAGACTGAAGGCTTTTGCAAGCATTGTTCATTTCGACGGGAAGCTCTCCGGAAGCGGGTACATTTGGAGTATCGGCGGTTTGATTTGCTTTCTGGTTGACAGTTGGGCCTTTTCCACGCGAAGACCTCAGACCAGCGCCAACAGAAAGAGCACGGCGTCGGTTTGAAACAACGGATTGAGATTTCGTTGCTTCTGGCTCATGTTCTTGATCCTCTTTTGCACGTTCAGCAACTGCCTGTTTTTGCGAAGATAGAGCCAGCGCTTTCGAAAACGACCGAGTACGCATAATTGACGGTTGTCCAGGCTTATATCGAGGCACAGAAGATTGTGGAGCAGTTGACTGGTGTTCCTTTGCGGCTGAGTCAGACGAGTTCGACTTTGGAGCCGGAACATTGTTAGCAGCAGAACCATCAAGCACCTGCGTTGCTGGCGGTGGCTGAATCGGATCGACGACGACTTCAGGCGTGGTTTCCTCGTTTGAAGCTGAAGATGGAAGTCCTTTGGTCGTGCGCATCTTTTTCGTAACCTGAATTCGCTTCACAGGTTGTTGCGGGGGCATAGATGACTTGTTAGACGCTTCGGAGTGAGATTGAGCGGTTTTCGGTGGTGGTTTAGCAACGCCACGCTTCGGTTGATTCGTTTTGGTAGAAGGCCTGCCACGTCCTTTGGTAAGAGGCTGAACGGGATCGGATTCAGCGGCAGCAAATCGGTTTCCTTTTGGATAGTCTTGCTGATCGTCTGCGGCGCCGAACCATTTTCAACAGGCTCCTAAAATGTAAATAATTATTTTAAGGTGGGAAGTGATAAAACACTTACCGTACTGGGGGGCACGTTCTCAGCTTGCAACGGTACAGCAGACACCTTACGCCTTTTCGGTTTCACGGCGGAAGATTGAGGCTCTGCATCATTTGTTGATTTCGAGATGTTCTTCAAAGTCGAACGAGATTGCTTGTGCGTTGGCGCAGTTGGTTGTCGTCTTGAAGGCCGTTTTGTAGCAGGCGGAGCCTCCGGTTCGAGCGTTTCATCAACAGAAATTGCGAGCAGAATCGGTTGCTGCGCCGGTGGCAAAGTCGGAATTGGGAGAGTTGCACCCAGTTCACCACCGACTCCAGTTGGTGTACTTCTTGTGATTACGCGCATAAATTCTGGATGCACTGCATTAGTAAAAGGTCGCTGTTTCGACGAAGTTGGAAGAGATAGTTGACTGTCATCCGCGTGCTGATTCAGACTCGCAGCAGGCTGCTGGATCGCGGATCCCGTCGTAGTCGATTGTTGGCCGACATCATGTTTGGCCTTCATTTGACGTATGTTAGTGCGGGCCGGATGCCCTTCGTCTATTTCCACGACAGGCCCTTCCTAAAAAAAATAAAAAATAGAAAGGAAAATAAAGGTGACGTAAATTCGACTAACCACCGCATCGATTGGAAATGGGTTGGCACTTGGGCGTTTGGCACGGGGTTGACGGTTTCTAGCCGGTAGAGCAGCGGAATCGCCACTGCCAAGGTTCAAATTTTCCATCGTTGCAGCGGGAGATTCGAGCTCAGATTCGGCAATGGCAGGAGGTTCCTCAGCCGATGAAGACGGTGTAGGTACCGGATTGTCCGCTACTTGTTGGATCGAATCGTTTGCCGATGGTTGAACTTCAGTTTGCACCGGTGGAGCAGACGAGGCTCGCTCCAACATGTGAACATTTTCCTGAAGAAAACAAGAAGCATGAAAAAGTGCCAATATCAATTTCACTCGTAAGAAAGTTGAAACCAGTATAGAGGAAACTGGTTCTTCTGAGAATTTAGTTGAAAATATGAATAAAAAAGAAACATTTTAAAGCATTGGCTGGTATAAAACTTACGGTATTAGTAAAATCGGCCTTGAGTTGGACGAGAAACTGTGAGAAAACGGGTGGTCCAATTGGCAAAGGCGGCTCATTCTGAAGGTCAGCGTCAGCTGGCACTTGGCTAGGAGCTTGTTGTTGGTGAACAGTTGAAACCTGAAGTGCCGAACCCGGTGGCACGGCAGCAACTTCAGGTTGATCCGGGTTCGTGGGAGGCTCGGAATTGGAGGCAACTGCCGGAGGCTGTTGGTACACACCTGGAGGAGCTCGGAGTGCCTGCCCGGGTTGCACATCATGAGCGTTTCCGGGTTGATCCGTGTTCGTGGGAGGCTTGGGATTCGAGGCAACTGGCGGAGGCTGTTGATGCGGAACTGGAGGAGCTCGGAGTGCCTGCCCGGGTTGCACATCATGAGCGTTTCCGGGTTGATCCAGGTTCGTGGGAGGCTCGGGATTCGAGGCAACTGGCGGAGGCTGTTGATGCGGAACTGGAGGAGCTCGGAGTGCCTGCCCAGGTTGCACATCATGAGCGTTTCCGGGTTGATCCAGGTTCGTGGGAGGCTCGGGATTCGAGGCAACTGGCGGAGGCTGTTGATGCGGAACTGGAGGAGCTCGGAGTGCCTGCCCGGGTTGCACATCATGAGCGTTTCCGGGTTGATCCAGGTTCGTGGGAGGATCGGGATTCGAGGCAACTGGCGGAGGCTGTTGATGCGGAACTGGAGGAGCTCGGAGTGCCTGCCCGGGTTGCACATCATGAGCGTTTCCGGGTTGATCCAGGTTCGTGGGAGGCTCGGGATTCGAGGCAACTGGCGGAGGCTGTTGATGCGGAACTGGAGGAGATTGGAATGCTTGGACCAGTTGCATGATATTGTCGTTTCCGGGCTGAATCGGGATCATGAAAGGCACAGGATTCGGGGGAACTAGTTGATGCCGTCGGTAGAAAGCTTCAATCAAATCTTTTTTGAAACCGTCTCTCTCTTGATCGTTTTTTCCAAGTAAGAAAAAATTTTTCCAGATGTGCATGTCTTCTTCGTTCGCTGGAAGTGTCGGAGCGCTTGTTAGAAGAACTTTGTTCTGAGCATTTCCCTGAAAACAACAGTAATCGTAAACCAGCATGAACACATGATGATGTTTAAAATTAAGCATTAACGCAAACTATGTAAGAAGTATAAACGTATAGAGATGCTATAAAACTTACTATATTCAAATTGTTGATAAAGTTTTCGACGGAAAACTGAATGGAGGAAGATGAAAGCACATTTTGACCCGTGGCAGTGATCTGCATTTGCTGCAAGGTTGCAGACAATGCAGGATTCGAGGCAAACTGTTGGTGCGTTGCCGGGGTGGATTGCATGGCATTAGCAACTCCGGGTTGATTCGGGTTAATGCGAAGCACGGGATTCTGGGCAGTTGGCTGACGCTGTTGGATAACAAGTGGAGCTTGGGATCCCGGGTTCGATGGCATGATATTAGCCACTTCGGACTGAGCTTGGTTGGCCAACGCGGATTGAGCAGATTCCTGAAACGGAAACAGTAATGTTTTGAACAAGGCAAAATCATGTTTAAGAGGGACAGTGAATTGATAAATTACAAAAATATATAAAAAAAATTTGCAAAAGTTGTCCAAAAATCAAAAATTTTTGTGCGGGAACTAATTTAGGACTTACCGTACTGGGACGCCCTTCCATACCCTGAGTTGCCTGCGCTGACCGAGATCCGACGCTTCTGTTGTCACCGTTCGAAGACGACGATGAGTCAGTGTCGCTCTCGGGCATCGACGGTGATGGCGAAATCTGTAATTTATATATATTTATATATGAAAGTCCACCGAAATTGTCAAAATTATAAACATTGTCATGCTGGGATCAGCTTTGAACGAAAAAGCCGGGAAAATGACGAAAAAAGTCCCAAAATAGACGGAAAAAGTCCTAAAAATGACAGGATCAGCGATAGCTAGCGCTGGGGAAAGCACGGGAGGAGACGGCCTTATCCCAGCTGGATCACCCTCCAGTGGCATAACAGTAAACTGAATATGATGATAGTCATATATCCAAGCAAATTGAAGGGGAAAAACGATTCGCGGTGTGGAAAAATGACCCTAAAATGTAGAAGACAGCCGAGCTAAACGGACGAAGCACACGACTTTCAGATATGGGAACGCGCGCATACCCTTCATGCAATCGCGGTAGGACACATGCGCCGTTCTCCGGGGTTTGAACTGGTTCGAGTTTTTCTTTTTCGTTTTTTTTCACGCTATTTTCACCAAAATGATTGCTTTTTGTTATTTTTTTTGCTTTCTAACATAACATTTACAAACTTATATCTTTTCCATTCACTTTGCACTGTTTCAAACGTTTTCATCGACAGTTTTTGCCGATCTCTAACATCCGAAGATCGTCAAAACAGGTTTAATTATATCCCAAATCTTGTCAGTTGCATTATGTTAGTATCTTTTTGTATATTATTGTTGTCTGTGTGTTGTTTAATACTACGCATCACTTAAATAAAGATACTCGAACATTACAAAGTAATTATTTTATACTTTTTAAATAAATTAGATCATCTAGTCTACGAAAGGCACGTATTTTCGACACAAGATAAGTACAGAAAGTCAACTAGCAGCCGTCATACTTAGGTCCGCCAGCACCTTCGGGGGCAACCCAGTTGATGTTCTGGGTGGGGTCTTTGATATCGCAGGTCTTGCAATGGATGCAGTTCTGGGCATTAATTTGGAGACGAAGTTCATCCGAAGTTTCGCTCTGCGGGACAAATTCATAGACGCCTGGAAGATATCAAAATGAATACACTGTGACTAGCGATGTTTCTCTAATAACTTACCAGCCGGGCAGAAGCGACCTTCGGGGCCATCGTACACCTTCAAGTTAACCTTTTCCGGGACAGAGTCGTCATACAAAGTGAGATGGGACGGCTGATTTTCCTCGTGGTTGGTGCCAGTGAGGGCGACCGACGACAACAGATCGAAGGTGAGCTTGCCATCGGGCTTCGGGTATTCGATGGGCGAAAACTTCTCCTTGGGCTCGAGCTTCTCGTTGTCGGGCTTGCCGTGATGCAGCGTCCAGGGCTCGACACCGCGACCCATGACGAAGAACAGGCCGGAGTAGGCCATGCCACCGAGCCAGCCATACTTGGTGTTGAACGAGGGGCGGATGTTGCGAGACGCTTTGAGCTCCTTGTAGATATCAGAAGCCTTGAAAGCGGCTTCATACTTCTCCGGGACGGTCGTGCTCTCGTTTTCAAGGTCCTCGAAGATGCCTTCAGCGGCGAGTTGACCACTGATCATGGCACAATGGGTACCCTTCAGCTTGGCAACATTGAGGAGACCAGCAGAGCAGCCGACAAGGGCACCACCGGGGAATGCGACCTTCGGGACGCTCTGGAAGCCGCCTTCATTCAAAGCACGGGCGCCGTAGCCGATGCGGGTGCCGCCTTCGAGCTGAGCAGCGATAGAGGGGTGGGTCTTGTACTTTTGGAACTCCTGGAAAGTTATGTTAAAATAAAAACTTCCAGGGAGGGAGGAGACAAACCTTGTAAGGGTTCAAATAGGGGTTCTTATAATCCAACGCCACAACGAAACCAACGGAGACAAGAGGCTGGTCGTTATCCTCCAAATGGTACAGGAACGATCCGCCGTACTGATCGCGTTGCTGTAAAAGTTCAACTTTAGACCAGTCAAACAAAGAAAAAACACCAAAAAACTGACCAATGGCCATCCAAGAGAATGTTCAACATAACCCGGCTTGTGCTTGGCGGGATCGATCTCCCACAACTCCTTCAATCCGATACCATAGGACATTGGCTCAGTTTGAAGGTTGAACTTCTTGATAGCCTGTTTGCTGAGATGCCCTCGACAGCCTTCGGCAAAGATTGTGTATTTTGCGAGCAGTTCCATGCCTCGTTCAAAGCTCTCCTTCGGGGAACCATCCTTATTGATACCGACATCATTCGTGGCAATGCCCTTCACGGCACCCTTATCATCGTACAGAATCTCCTGTGCAGCGTAGCCAGGATAGATTTCGACACCGAGCTCTTCGGCCTTTTCACCAAGCCACTTGACGACATGCCCGAGACGAACGATGTAGTTTCCGTGGTTGTAGAGGGGAACACCAGGGAAGCAGGGCAAAGAATAACGACCCTTCTCAGTCATGACGAACAACCCTTCACTCTGAAAACAACATCTAAGGGTACAAAGTTCGAAATGGTGAGGGGACAAAGTCCACTTACGGTGACTTGTTGGTGGATCGGCGCGCCGAGCTCCTTCCAATCGGGGAAAAGGCGATCAAGGCCTTTGGTTTCGATCACGGCACCGGAGAGGGTATGAGCACCGAGTTCGGACGCCTTCTCGACGAGACAGACACGGATTTCTGGAAGGGATATATTGAAAGAGGCTTAAAAGTGAATAAAAGTACCTTTTTTCTGTTCATTAGCGAGCTGTTTCAAGCGAATAGCGGCCGAAAGGCCCGAGGGACCGCCACCGACGATAACGACGTCATATTCGTCGCTGACACGGGTCATATCCACGTCCTTCCAGCGCTCATCCTTCTCCCTGGGCTTCTGGGTATAGTGGGTCGTCGTCCAATGGCCCTTGACGACATGCCGAACGGCTCGGGAAGTGTGGAGGAAATTGACGACACTGAACTTCATCCCGTCTGAAATGAAGGTTAGAATGACTGAATGAGTAAAGAAAACCCGATTTAATTAAAGACGAAAAAAGAAAATGAAAAACAAAAGCAGACACGCGCGTAAGGGCTGGCTGGACTGATGTTCGATCACGGAGAAAAAGCTTGCACAAATAACAACAAACAGAACCGTTCCACGGAGAGATAGACGAAGGCGGCTACTCTCGCTCGCCAGACAAACAACTGCATGCGCCCGCGGCCGACCGCCCGCTCGCGAGTCACCGCCGATTTCCGCACAACCAATGTAGTCTGCGGATAGGAGCCGAGAGGCTTTATATCTATCGTCAAAAGTAAACGTGTTGCTCGATGGTCTTCTCGACCCACTGGACGCTCGATGATCGCTTATACGAGGGAAACTCTTTATAAAACACAATTTATTACATACAAGCATACTGTTCAAATTATCAAAGTATCAGACAAATTTACCCATTATCAATCTTTTTTACAAATCAAATCGACTGGATCTTTTTGTCGTACAAATTCATTTACAAATCGGATCTTTTGAGAGATTGTCTCGTTAGTGAGCAAAACAACAAAACAAAATTAGTTGTAAGTCGGGGTCAGTCCATGTTTATGTTAAGATCTGCAATAACTAGATTAGGTTTTGTAAAACTGAAAGCTAATATACTTACTTAGGTTACGCATCAGTGAGTTCCAGTAGTTCTTTATGGAGCGGTCGTCATCCAGTTGCTTCTTGAAGGTATCGTCCTTCAATTGGTCGGGAAGGCATTGGACAAGGGCTTGCAGGGCACGGGTGTTATCGGAAAGGCGGCTGTAGCACCGGATGACGTGCTTGAGTAGGCGAGGAGAGGGGGTTTTTGCCAAGTTAATTACCATTTTACCCTGGAAAAAGCTAATTTAAACCAAACCAAGCATAAAAATAGAAAAGCTTACTAAAATCATCGCAACGTGCGAAAAGCGCTCATACGTCTGACAGACGTAGCTTAACCCGGTGTCATCAGTGAGAATCTTTTGAAGGATGAAAGTAGCCACCGTCTTTGACAACTCGGATCCCTGCTCCATGATCCGTAGGGACAAGGGGATGATTTCCGTGGAGAGGAGGAACTTGATGACGTCTTCTTCGTCGTTTTTGACGAGAGCGCCGATGACACCGAGCGACGTCAGACGGAGGTATTCGAAGGGACGGGAGTTCTTGGTCGTGTGCAGGAAGGGGTACAGGTAAAGGGGAATCTTGGCTGAAATATGCAAATTTTATATATAAATCTTTCAAAACATGACAAAACTCACCGTTGAGGAACGGCTTTCGTGTTTGGGGATGCGAGGCGACGCACTGCATTAGCGCGAGCGCGTTGCAAACGCGATTCGATTGAACAGGAGTCAATGTTGGGGGCATGATAGCCGGATAGATGGATATGACTTCCTGGATCAATGAAGCCATCGTTCCGTACGAGTACCATAGCCAGATGGACAACTCGGGGACGCTTTCACGCTGCTTGCTGGAAAATAATATATATAACTGGTGGCAATGTAAGTCATTAAACGTGGAACTAACCTCAACTCAAGCAACGCATGCTCGCGCGTATCGAGGTTGCGTAGCTCTATGATCCATTGATGGAATTGCTTCTCATCAACAGCTTCAGGCACGACACCAACGGGATCGTTGACTTCTCGTGGCGCCGCCATAATCGACTTGAACTTGGAATATGTGCTGCGCTATCAATGGAAAGATCGACTGAAAATGAAGCGTGAAATAGCTTGTAAACTGGACTGGTGACAATACCGAGCGACTGTGTGGTGGACGAGACAGACGGCAGACTGAATGGAGTCGATAACGGCGGCGTTGGCTTGTAGGTGGCACCGATCGTGAGTCACGGCAGCGAGCAGCGCGAGGGGACATTACACGCGCAAGCTGTTTTACAAGAGGGACACTTTCGTGGTGAGAGTTGCGCGAGGGCTTTTCGCGCTGTGCTTTCGCAGCTTGGATAGAAAAGTCACAGCTGTAGATTGTTTCGTTAATTGTGACGATTATGCGCGCTGTAAGTTGATTTCTTTTTTACAAGGCTGTATTCACGTAATGTTCTACATCTTTTACAGTCCAGCAAACCCAGTTGCACCCAGATCGATGCCGAAAAGGCTGTCAAAGCTGTTCCCGATGGTCAGTTGAATGGAGTCGTCGAAAAGCTCACAAAGCGAGCGGGCATGCAGGTATGGTCAAGCTTCCCATTGCGTTTTCAACCTTTTCACTTTCCAGAAATTCCTCGAACAGATCGATGTAAAGCCAATCATGGATGAAGTCCGTCAACGCATGAAGCAGGAAGGCAATCACTCTGCGAGCTTTATCAACACAGAAGTAAGCATACGAGCCAGTGCCTTGAGCAAGACGAGCCCTTTCGTCCAGGAATTCACGAAAGAGGTCAATCAGGTTTGTGTTTCAGGTTTTCAATCCCCATTGTTTGACTTTGATTGAAATTTGCCCCATTCAGATTCTGGCCACAGTCGAATTCAAAAACGACCTTGAACAAATGCTTGCTCCCTTCGTGTCTGAAGTCACAGGCCATTACCCAAATCGTGAAGTCGTCGATATGGAGGTTTCAAACGGAACATCGACCCCCGATGAGGAGCAACCTTGCTCTTCGAAAGACCCCCTTCCACCAATACGAGGTAAGCCCAGAGTCAGATGTTTCCCTTGTTCGATGATGCTCTTATTGATAACCGATTCGTCATCTGTACTTTGATCTAATTGATGCGTTCTTTGCAGTTACCAGCAGCATGCTGATTCCTCCTCCGCGCACTTCGACTGATCAAGATGGCTGGCCACCGCTTATCCCTCCAACCCTGGAGTCGGCTATCTCTCTGCCTCCGCTACCGCCTAACATGGGTACCCATAACTACTATCGTCGTGACTAGTAATAACAACTAATATCTCACCCATTCCACGTGGTGGTTCCATCATGTTCTTTTCCCAGTTTGTCTTTATTATCGCGACGGGTAAAATCATTTGTTTCGTTCTTTGGCCTTTAATGAACACACAAACAATAAAGAAAGAAAACGTTAGTTCAACCGACCACGACCAGAATATGATATGACAGCCCTGACATACGTGAAAGGAGGTGGGGAAGACCGACGTGTACATATATGGCGATGTTGTCAGTTTTTATGGCACACCATCGGAGCGTCAACGTGCGAGATGGGGAGTCGATCGACATGAGCGTTGTTGTTTACAGTTGATACCCTGTATGCCCGCCTAGTGTCACGAGAGCTCCTTGAAAGGGCTGCAGCGTGGTCGTGTGTTTTATCAGTCAAAATGGCCTCGACAACGATCGTCAGTTCAGACATCGGAGGCCAGCCCAGCTCGGTCGGGTGGTGGCTAGAACACTGTTTGCGAGGGTGTTTTTAATTGAAGTCGTTTCGCGGCGGTCAAATGTTATGAAAATAGGTTATAGTTACGGTATTTCAGCTAACAAAACGTAACAATGGCCGAAGTTGGTGGTTCGTACTCTCAATACCTTACCCCCGAACTCCAGAAGGAGCTTCATGAAATCGCTTTGAAGATTGTCGCTCCCGGCAAGGGTATCTTGGCTGCTGATGAATCCACTGGTAGGGCTTTCCAGTTTAATAGCCTTTGATTGGTCTAATTTTGTCAATTTAGGCACTATTGGCAAGCGTTTTGCCAGCATCAACTTGGAAAACAATGAGGATAACCGTCGGAAGTACCGTCAACTCCTCTTCACCACCCCCAACCTTAACGAGCACATCTCGGGTGTTATCCTTTACGAAGAAACTTTCCACCAGGTAAGTCTAGCCACAACCATGACACTCGCCTGCGGGCTGAGCGTTCTCTGACCAGTTGCCCCCAAGCACACCGAGCATTGATCGCCCCCTTTTCAGAAAGCTGACAATGGTACCCGTTTCGTTGATGTCCTCCGCAAGCAGGGTGTTGTTCCCGGTATCAAGCTTGATCTTGGTGTAGTCGAACTTGCCGGTACTATCAACGAGGGCACGACCCAGGGTTTGGACAACCTCGCCAAGCGCGCCGCTGAATTCAAGAAGGGTGGTGCTGACTTCGCCAAGTGGCGTTGCGTCCTCCACATCGGCTCTCACGTGCCGTCTCACGTTGCCCTTCTTGAAAACGCTAATGTTCTCGCCCGCTACGCTTCGATCTGCCAACAAAACGGCCTTGTCCCCATCGTCGAGCCCGAAGTCCTCTGCGACGGCGACCACACTCTGGAGCGCGCCCAGAAGGTCACCGAACAGACTCTCGCTTACGTGTACAAGGCCCTCGCTGACCACCATGTCTACCTCGAAGGCACCCTCCTCAAGCCCAACATGGTCACCCCTGGTCAGTCCGCTACCAAGAGGAACACCCCCGAAGAGATCGGCCTCGCTACCGTGACTGCTCTCCGTCGTGGTGTCCCCGCTGCCGTGCCCGGCATCGTCTTCCTTAGCGGTGGTCAATCTGAACTCGAAGCTACCAAGAACTTGAACGCCATCAACCAAGTTGATCTCGTCAAGCCCTGGAAGTTGACCTTCAGTTATGGCCGTGCTCTCCAGGCTTCGGTCATCAAGGCCTGGGGCGGCAAAGACGCCAACATCGACACCGCTAAGAAGACCCTCCTCCACCGTGCCAAGGCCAACGGCGAAGCTCAACTTGGCAAATACTCCGGCGAAGAGAACGCGGCCGCCGCTGCTGAATCTCTTTTCGTTGAAAACCACTCTTACTAATTTAGAACTTCTAGAACATTCGTACTTGTAATTCTTTTTTCCCATTTCACTTAATTTCATTGAATGTAAAGTAAATCTGATAATTGCAACAATCTTTCAAACCCAGTTTACAGTTTATTAACATAGTCGGAGTACTCTGTTCGGCAAAAAACGATTGTTTAATTAGAAAAGACGCAACGTTTAGATAAGCACTCGTTGATCGGAGTAGCGCGATTGTTGATTTCGCGATTACCGGTTTTTTCTTTGCGGTGGTTCTATCCGTATCTAATGTTCATGTTGGCATGGTGGGACAATGTTCGAACCATGCGTGGCGACAATGCCGGGATGTACTTGCGCGGAATGAGCCATGTGGACAGGTTGAACAGGTCGAGGAAGACTTTGTAGCGATCACTGACGGTCGTGCGAAGGTAGAGATAGCCCGAACTGCCGCCGGTACCCTGTTTCGATCCGAGCATTCTCTGCACCAACATAACGTGATTGTCTAAAAGGTTGATGCGACGTCATGAATCGGGTGTTCAAAAGTCGAAAGGTCGATTCGATTTGGTTTCCTTTCAAGTTTAATGATGAATCTAATTGACTTACAACGCCACTTTTGCAGGAGAGAATCAATGTCCATCAAGAAGGTCAAAATTTGGTAGGGTTGGGAGAAGCGAGGCATTTCGCGGTAGAAGTAGATCATGAGGGCGCCTTTAAGGGCGGCATGGCTTAGACGGCGTTCTTGCTTCTTGATGCACTTGTTGTGCTCGACTTCGCTGATGATTGTGCCGAATGTCATCTGGAATACTTATCAATAACAGTTTGAAAGTTCAATTTGACTTCACTGACCTTAGTTTTTTCATACTCCGACAAAGCCTGTTTCCTCTGCGGCTCAGTTAGCCCTTCCTCTTCCGATTCTAATCTCATATCTTCCAAAAAGTTGTTGATGGCATCAACGAAATTGGGCCAGAAACCCTTAGCCTTTGTCTTTCTTTTACTTCCACCATTGATAGCTGCATTGGCCTTCGCAATACCTTCATCAACAGTTTGAGCCGTCTCCACGGTCTTCAAAGCTTCCTCTGCTTCTTCAACAGATGCAGCTTCTCCACCATTCTGCTTATTCAGCGTGACCAAATCAACATCATTACACAGGCCAGCAAGCTCATCATCTTCCTCGGGGTCAGTCATAACACCGGGTGTGCGTTCTAGCCATCTCTGCAAATTTATTTGTTTATCTACTGATAAAAAGCTTCCCTTTTTACCTCAATAAGTTGAAACAACGACGGCTCAATCTCAGATAGCATGACCTCATTCATGTCTTCCGTTTTGTTAAACGCTTCCCGATAGTTTTGAGCATTGTATTTCACACGGTTGTCGTTGTGCACACCTAGCTTGTTTTCCAAAAGTCGGAATTGCAAGCTTTGGAAACCCGATGAGGTCGTGAGATACTTTCTAAACGTCATTTTTACGGTTTTGTACAGGGTGTGCCTTCTTACCGAAATTCAACAAAGTCCAACGGCGACATCGTTTCCAGAATGAGAATTTGGTCGGCCAGAAGCCGCAAAATACGAACTGTCCTCTCCAACAGACTCACAATTTGCAATGTTTTTGTCTCGTCAACGATGCTATTGTCCAACAGCGTGCGAACATGGTCAATATCGAAAATAATCTGCTTGAACCACAATTCATAAGCTTGATGGATAATGATGAACAAATGCTCATCCTGGACCGGTTTCTTATCATTTGCCGATTTCATTGTTTGGCAATTGAGCAACTTGTCCAGTTGCAAATAGTCGCCATAAGTCATGCCATTGTACATTTGAACCTTATTTACGCCATTCTGGGCAGGATCGAAATCAAGATCCTTTTCATCGAAATGGGGTGGTGGTAACGGTTGATCGCCACCTTGGAACGTGACACCGTAGCCCATGGGACAAGCCATTTTCAATCAGTGGATCCGGGTGTAGCACGTGCAGCCTGAAAATTTGCCAATCATGACGATGAAATGCGATGCACAAAATGGAAAAGGAAACATTTATCAAACACGATGGGGATCAACACAGACACTGTTTTTGAGAGATACAATTACTGACAATGCAGGCTCACGGACGAGGCCACCTTGCATTATACCGCAATCACACAGCTCCACCTTGCGCAGTGTCGTATAACCATCACACGCCCCATTTAGAGAGACTCAGCGTGGAAAGAGTTGGCAACGAAATGCATTAATATTTATCATAACATGGGAGTCAAATGGACAGTGAGGAGGGGTCCGTTGTACGATCAGATTGGTAACAGACTGATCGTACAATGGATTACCGTGACGATGTCGGTTCAAGACAATCAGCAAGGTTCATCTTGTGGGTTAGTACTGATAAAGTACCCAAAAGATACTTTCAAGCCGATCTTAAGCCCAAGATTTTGAGATTTACACGACACTACACTACAAAAACGCCTCAAAAACCCTTAATTAGAGAACAGTTTCACTGATCACTTATTACATATGCGCAAGTCAAACGTAATTGAACGAGATTTGTCTACTTTTACATTTCAATGAAACGACTAAGGAGCGAAGTCATCCATCCCTGCGGCAAGACACATGATGTTGATGCACCAATCAAAACGGCGAGAACAAAAGCACGCTCGAAAATTAGTCTATTAACCTTTCATTAGCACTCACTTTAGTTTTGCAATTAGAAACCAGAGTTAATTGAATTACCTGACCATTGACAGAAAGACAATTCCGTCTGATATTTGCTCTTTTGTTTTGTTCCTTTTATACGGTTTTGAAGTGAACCGCAATTCAGACACCCTGGGTTCTTCGGAAAAAAGTAATAAACACACTTGAAACCGATACATTGAAAAGCGTTGAAATCATTAACACGCAATAAAACTGACGTTTATCACTGACTTTTATTAGAATCGCAAGCGGATGATGTGATAGTAGTGCTAAGGCGGATTTGTTAAAGTAGTAAAAGCATATAAACAAGTTAGAATTAGAATGGCGGACATGTATGTTAAGGGATTAAGGCAACATTGAAGCACTGATCAAACATATCAACCTTATGTAAGGAAACGGAACGACATCTTCTGCTCAATGTCAGTCTTCTCCATGGCTTTGCAGAACTCCTGGAACGTGATTGAACCATCAGAATCGCCGTCCGTTTCACGCATCGTTCGTTCGGCGATACTGTCCACCTTGGCTGCGCTCACGTTGTCACCGATCATTTTCTGCAAAATCACGTCGCTTATGTTTGCATATAAGAATCCTAATCACCGCCTATAGGTGATTGTTGTTTTTTCTCGTGTGCGTGTTAGTTGCGTACCTTCAAAATTTCGGTAAACTCATCTTTTGTGATGGTTCCACTCTTGTTCAGGTCATACATCGTGAATGCGACTGCAATGAAAAAGGGATCGTCATTACCAATGAAACCCATTTGAAAGAACAAAAGTCAAATTAGTGCGACTCACATTTCAGTTTGGCTTCGCGACTGTTCCAGGGATGATGGACGTTCTTGTCGATCGGACGGAAGTGTGAAATCACTCGGACAAAATCTGCAAAATAGACGCGTTTCTGCTGCTCGGCGCTGAAATGATACTTTTTATGTGTTTTTTAACTGCTTATGTTATGTTAAAATTGTTTAAAAAGCAACTTTTGATCGTTGTGAATCTGCACACGCAGTGCGCGGGTGGCGCGTGGGTGCGCGAGTAAATTTTTTTTAAATTCTGCTTATTGCCACACCAAAATTGCAATAGTAACACCCTCACTTTCCAAATATATCCAATTCAAAACTTACTCAGCCACCGCAAAAAAGGCGTCAATTAGACGGGGCCCAAGGGGATTCTTCAACAGCTCAGGAATGCTTTCAAAGTCGCTCACAGTCATGAAAGGCTCCTTGAGCGTCTTGTCTTGGTGCGTCGCCAACGTGAGAAACCGATCGTTAAGCATCTTAATCGAGCTAATACTCACTAAACAAAACTATTATTATTACAAACAAGATAAATTTAACACCAAAAGATAAGACTTACATCCGCTTTGAGCGCTAAGCTCCTTGAAGCGTTCGTTGGATGTGCTTAAGCTCGAACCCATGATGTCAAAAAAGGCTGCAAGGGCTTGTTTAATTTTTGCATAATGAACGCGAAAGACTAATACAAAGCGAAAATTAAAAGCTTAGTCGACCCATTAGTAGTTGAAGAAAAGCCAATTTGGCAACGACCCGGTAAGAGCGACGTTTCCGAGGAATGATAAGCAACGGAAGAAGAACCGGCAGTCACATTTCCTGTTCGATTGATTTGGACTGGGACAAATTGACAAAAGCACTACCGCTCTTGACAGTCCAATGACGATGATTTGGCCCCAAAAAATGGAAAACACGAAGCTTCCAGGGAGGGGAGAAGCATAAAACGCAAAACATGCTCACTGACGCATATCATTTCAGAGAAGGCGTTTTAATGGGTTAGAATAAAGTAAATGTAAAAACTTTTAATCATTAACTATGCAAGTTTGAGAAAGAAACGCAGACATTCCAATTGATAAAATTAGCAATTTGTATGCTTCAAAAATTGACGGGTCTCATTATGGCTTCTTTTCATTTATTTACAAACAAGCATCAATGGGTCCATTTTACACTATTTGCATGTCTGTCTTCCTCCATTCATCGTTATCCATGGAACAAAACAGATGGACCGCTTAGAATAAGTATGGCTATTTGGGCCAAAATCTCTCCGCCACCAGATAATGATGCCTTTTTGTCACAAGCTTGCCGGCCATGTGTCCGTTAATGATGCGTGAAGTTAGCATTGGGCTAATGCGTGATAATTCGACTGACGAAGTGTGCTAAATGCTGTTATTGTCGCCATTATCATTATCATTAGGACCAATTCGTCTTCGCTTTTTATTATGCAGTCTTTGCATTCCTCCAAACAGCTGCTCTCTTTAAGTGCCCCACTGTTTCGTTAGAGTATTTGAAATTTTGCGTTGTTTCAAAAAAGTAGAAAGTATGTAGGAAAAAAACCTGAGTGATTTTATGTGCCGCTGAAGAGGCGACAACAAGTTGGCATCATTGTTGAGTACACACACGTTTTTGTGGACCAAAGTAGTAGCGCTTCTTCTTTTTTCCGTCGTTATCTCCATCCGGTCCCGTTTGCCATTTTCGTTTTCCATAATTCCGTCTTTTGTCAATGTTATTTTCTCAGTGTTTTTGGCGACAAGAATAGTACCAATAACGGAATGTCGCACGTGTCAATTTAAAACATTTTTTGTAGTCCTGTCTGTTTGCTGTTAATTTGCTGCATCTTAACTATTTATTTATATTAGTCATTTGGCAGGGGATAAAAAGGTAGTTTATTATACGGCTGTACACAAAATATGAGTATTATACAAATAAAATGTTAATAAGGCTTTTTTGATCGCGTTATCAGTCGAATTCGAAATTCTGTCATAATATTTTAGCAGAAAAATGTGTATTTTATTGTTTTTCTACCATTATTAGAACCAATATAATAAATAGATAAGTACTAATAACCCCATCCTCCACCCTCTGAACCCACATCCGGTCTCTGATGTCACGCGATGGGGAGAACGTTTCATTAAGGGTTGTTCGAACAAGTGTCAATCGGCGCTAACAGCCGTAGGGCATCTTCTCAAGCTGTCGTTATCCCACTCGCTGTGCTATTTGATTCGGCTCACGTATATTTCCGACCACTCAAGGGAGCCGTTAGGGAAGTGCTAAGCTGTTCGGGGGTAGGTTTCTGTCGTTCACACAGATTGTTTGCCCTCTAGTTAAAAAACATTACCCATAACGCCTAGAGTGTTCTTTCCGGGCTTTTTTCAACAATGAGAACAGACCAAAAGCTTTTAGCAATGTCTCCTTTTTCTTCCGTTTTCTGTGTTATGGCTGTTTTAAGCTGTGGAATCAGCGGTGCCGGCTTAGCATCATCCTTTTCTTTGCAACATTCTTACGGGACTCATTTGTAAACCAAATAGCCCTGGCCACATTCATTTCTGGCGTTTGCTTTTTGAACCGACACCTCCCTCAAAACTGACCAAACCACGCCGGGCTGACTACTTCAGATTCTGTGAATGTCCCTCTGGCAGGCGTAAACTTTCGAGTGGCAAGGATCGTCTCGACGCGCCGTGCTTCAAATAGTCGAAAACGCCGTTCCCACGGGGAATTTCGCCGTGCTTTTTAGCCCCACTCGAGACATGTTACTGGCCCCCCTTTTCAGGGGGAGATGTGTTTTTTGGCCTACGCAATATTATGCGATGCAACTAGGCTCAAGGGTCTTCCCCTCATACCAAAACAGTTATCGGCCATGACTTTTTGTTAGTTTTTTTCATCCTTTAAAAGTAGTACCACATAGCTGTTGTTATTCGAAAGCTTTTCAAAACTGAAAGCCTCTATGTACCAAGAAGACATCATTTGAGTGAGCTAATGTGTTGGGAACTTGTAAAGCAGGGATTTACGCCAACTCTTGGATTTTCGCCAAAAATTTGCTTTCCATGGACGAGCTTGTTGATATCCGTGCCCTCTGGTGACTGACTTGATTTGTCACATTAACATTTGTCATTTCCTTTTTGGGACAAAAAACACTCTTTGATTAGCTGCTTTTCCGCTTTCGTTAACATGAAAGGTTTGATTGGTTGTTTGAAGCTTCATGGCACCGCACCGTTAATGGGGTCCTTGCACGCGTGGCGGTTTTATCGGTTATGGAAAATCTTTAATATTCACTTTTTATTGTTTTTGATGTATAAAGTCGATGACATAGACATTGGCTTTATCTCACGATTGATTCGTATTTAAGAATTAGGCAATGCTCTAGGAAGCTTTGGCTTTTCTTCCCTGTCAGCAAAGACAACAGAAATTGACGCAGACTTCTTCCCTTTACCCCAATTGCACTTCCGTTTTTGCGGCATTTTTTGGTTTGATGTTTCTATTTGGATCCAAGTATGCGTAATTTTGGTTATTTCATGGTTTGACAAACATATAGTGGAGTTTAAACAGCTAAAATGTTGGACAGTACCCTCGGGACTACTTGATATTATCGTCATTTGCTACTGTGACTGACGTGCTCGCCTCTGGCAGTAGTATTTCGAGTGTCTAGTTCATTGAGCTGGATGACGGTGTTCGTACTTTTTGCATTTTGCGTTTTCACAGTTTGTTTATATTTTCTTATATTTTTATTTTTATCCCGACGTGACAAAACCGATAGTTCCCATGTTCCTTCGTGCAATTTTGCAGTACCCGTTGTAGATGTGAATCTTTGAAATGAGTAAGTAGCTAAAAACACAAATTGTAGGAATGAAGTATGCCTCGACACGCATGCCAGCCTTACTGCCCTCCTCCCGAGAAGCGCGATTTTATGGACGTGAATCCAGAGCAGAGTGCCGAAGATTTCTACCGTGGTTACGACCCTATGATCGGAGTCGGCACAGCAGCTATTCTAATTGCTTTTTTCTTTCTCGTCACTGTAAAAACATGCGTCCGATGGGGTATTCGTAAATGGCATTTATTAAAATATCAAAAAGCAGCCACGCAAATGGCTAAAATTGCATCAAATACGGCAAATGATACTTGTAAACAGGAAAATTTTGAGGTGACTGTCATTGGAAATCATAATAATACTAGAGTGAATGGCGGGCTTTCGATTTAAACGGGCTGAAATGGCAACGTAAGTGGTGATTAATCGAAATATGTAAAGTCAAACTTACAAATTCTAGTGGAGCTATCGTAGCACTGCTTACATTCTTCTTCCGCGCTGACTTCTGAGCCACTTGCGCTTTGATGACGTCCATGTCGCTGAAGCAGTATCGATCGACCGTCAGAATGATGAGACATAGAATGCAGAAGATGCCTGTGACAGACAATGAGATCATTACGGATTTTGTGAGCCGGGCACTTGATACAATATGTGGGATAAAGAAGTCCCTGTGAGTTCCATCCTCGAGGATACACACATAACGGCCATCCATGCCATGCTCAATTCCAAGGATGTCCAAGTAATTCTAAATAATTAACATGTAAGTACTTTAAAATAGAATCAAGATCGGTTTCTATTTTTCTGATTTTATCGTAGTTTGACCCATGCAAAACAAACACCTTTTGGCCAACATTCCTGTCCTATCGCTCACGGGTAAAACTAAACGTATTTTTGATCTTTGCATGACCCCAAAACACCGCACCCAAAATGTATCGCCATGAAGAATCTTGATTTTTTCAGACTTCAACGTGTGCCAAGTATAATGTCTACGTTAAACACATAAAGTGTACGCACGAAAACAGGTCCATCGATCATATGTTGCTAAAGACAACTCTCGAAAGCGCGTGATGATTGACGCTTGAGAAAAATGACTGCCGCCTCTGTAGAGGCTATGAGACGTGTAAATTTTAATTTGATACATTTTGCCTTAGCGAAAAAGTCAATTTCACTGGTATGGTTGTAATAAAGAAAGTTTTATCGATGTATTGACTCACCCGTGTGGCATTGAATTTATCGCCGACCATATAGTTGGTTGTGGCGTTTTCGGAGGTGTCGAATGTAACCTCCGCTTCATCTGGGAGCATCCATCCCTTGACATCACCTACATCGGAGCATTGAAAGCGGACGTCGTTGCCTTCATGCGGGATGGTGAAGAGCGTATCAACTGTGACGATTATTCTTATAGTTTCATCGGCGGCATTGATAATGTTTGTAAAACACAGGAAAAAACAGATATGTACAATAAAATTTGATTTGTTGATATTGGGCAGGGGCATTGTTATCCAAACACCGCCGCAGGCAAAGTCGTGACCATTTCCTTTAGAGCGGGTCGACAGATACGAATAGGGGGTCAGTTTAGGGCACAATTATCTTTCGGCTGTCTGATAGGAGTTTGGGATGCGGTGGAACCTGAATAAACAAGTCATAAACTGGATATGGATTACTGTAGCGGGTGTAATTCACGGGTAAAATGACGGTCATTTCAAAACGAGCAAGCCAAGGTGAAAGAACAAGTATTTCAATAAAGTCTTCATTCAATTCAGACTTAACATTCAACGTAACTAACGGAAACGACGACCTTCCGATGGCCGGCGCCGGTAATGACCGTCTGGGGCAGGACAGTTTATCATTAAACCTCTCCTACGTAAGCAACGATCAATGAAAAAAACGAAAGAAAAAGAAAACCGGAAGGCGCAGATCAACTCTCGACATAATTTAATAAGACAGTAAGTTGGTAAGTTGATTTAAAGTGACTGATAAGTCGAATCTCGACAGGGGGTTGTGGCTGGATGGCTGGCTGGCCTTCTTCGTCTGCCTTGCGTGTCTATGAACAACACTCATGTCAGAGGCGAGGGTTCAAGACAATGGAAACGCAACTTCATCAACCAGTGTCACGTAGGACGACGAGTCAAACCAGAATCGCTATTCTTCCCAGGCTTGCAAAAAGCAACAAACATAAACGAAAAAACAATGGGAGGCGTAGACAGAATGTAATAACCATTATTCAGCGATCAAACTTTTTACCCACATATATGTAGGCGCGGCACAGGTTTCAGTTGTAACCGATTCTTCACCGCTGACAAGTTACAGGGAGACAATAGATCAACTTCAAAGTCACTGGGACAGCCAACTAATTGCTTTGGCGCCGTCTCATTAAAGTTACTCAAGAGGCGGTGGGGCCGCCGCCGCCGCCACCGACGACATCAAACATGCGCATCAGTGTTGGTTTGGGTTGGGGGTGTCAGGTGAGAAATAAAGTTGAACGAAAGCACGCCTCAACGGGCTCCATTACAGACGGGTCTTGACAGCTCGTTGTAAAAACAGTTTGCATTCTAAATATAGCCATCACAATGATCTAAAACAACGACTGCACATGAGGCTTGGCGGTAGTTAACCAATCCGGATCTGCAGGCAGGCGTGTTCATCAGAGACGTTGACGTCATTGCCACATGATCATCATCATCTCCGATGGCTGCGCGGTGGAACGAATACAAACCGTCTCAAAAACAATGCTAACAACGTTCTTGAGATAACAACTTGATTGACCACCCTGCAAAGGTATGTCTTTCAAGACCCAATTACCAGTAGCATTGACCAACAAATCAAACGTAACCATGAACATGTGAAAAAAACTACAAAGACGTGTCTACCCCAGCAACCAGACTAATTAAGTAAGACAAATTATCAGTCCGTCTCGTTAACATTGATAAAAACTGATCTAAGATCGCATTTATTATACCGATTTGAACCTACGATCGATGCATCCATCATCGAGAAGAAACTCATTAAAATGATTAGTTACTCGGGGGCATTTATAAACAAAGAATAAAAAACACCGAAGTCATGTGTTACATAGCAGAACAACCAACGCCTAGATATGATTACAACGCTTCTAAATCGACATGTCGAATGTCAGGATGCTTTTTGGTAATTTCCCGTTCGATCCTATCAACTTCATCACCGACACGGTCGATGATGTTCTCACCATGGGCCAACATGAAGTCCCTCATCTCGTCTTGACTGTTAAACGACTTGACATGCTGAAAATGTTAATGTTGTTAAGAATTCTTCGATGACATATTGTTTAACAACAACCAAGTTAGTAACTTAGAAGCCTATTGATGTGGAAAAAACTTACTTTGAGCATGTGGTTCAGGTCACAATGTTGGTTCAAATACACCTCGGTGATTGCTCGTCCGTTGAAATCAATCTCGGCCTTGAAACGCGACTTTTCCACACCGAGGGAAGTTGCTTTCACGTCGTGCACAGACCTATAAAATCCATCTGGCATCATAATGGTGCAGTGGGGGAGTAATTTGGAGTATCTTACCTGATCATGGGATCGTTTTCGAGTCGACAAACGATATCGTCGGTAATGCGTTTAGGCAGGGAGCGACCAACGAGATGGGATGCATTGGTTCGGATGATGAAGGTGGAGACGGTGCCGAGAAGCATGCCGATCACGATGGATCCGACGGAATCGGGGATGGGCGAATCGAGGATGGAGCTGAGGGAGATGGCAGAGAGGGCGACCATCACACCGGTCACGGCAGCGGTGTCTTCGAGGAGGACGACGTTGAGACTGGGGTCGGCACTGGAACGGACATAGTCGAGGATGGACATGTTGGCTTCATCGGCCTTCTTTCGGGCTTCCCGGAAGGCGGTGATGGCGGAGGTTCCTTGGAAGCAGAAGGACATGGCAAGGGCGTAGTAGGCCTAAAAAGACATCATGAAGAAAATTTATCTCTTGAAATCTGGCTTACATATGTCATCGGCTCCAAAGCAGTCGGATGCAACAACCCACTGATACCGTGATACATCGACAAACCGCACCCAAAAGACAGAATACCACAGCCACTGATAAGCGACGTTACATATCGCATGTTTCCATAGCCATAGGGAAACTTCGGGTCTGGATTCCGTGCAGAGTAGCGGATACCTGTAATTTATATATATTTTTCTGTTCAAACTTCCTCCAAAACCAACCTAACAACAGAATCAACTGATTCACAGTGTCCATCGTGCTGTGAATAGCTTCCGCGAACAAACTCTTACTACCGGTCACATATGCCGCGGCAAACTTGCAAAGCATATCGCAACAGTTCAACGTGAAAGCGATTCCGACGACTCGATCGGCCCCCTCAGTCGATGAAGACCCAGCTTCTGCCCTCATCCGTAGCCGCATTCGCTCGGCATCCGACATGGCTTGTCGCATATCGATGAGCTTGCTTCGCCGTGCATGGATCGCGGTATGGCTTCCGTGAACCTTGAGGGCCTTGTCCACAACATCATTCACCAGGTAAAGCGGTTTCTGTGAGAATATATGTGCTTGTTTCGGTAAATCACTGAAACACCAAAACACGATTAGACTACAAAAATCGATGAAAGACCATTGTTCTCCGAACTCACGCCAGATGATGTCGATCGAGATCAAACTCTGCCATGGCACGTTGTTCGTCGATTTTATCATGATCATATGTTTGGACACGCTTGTTTGTCCTGGCAATCCGGAACAGCTTCTTCTTGTTTGCTTCTAATGCGTTCAAAGCATTGAATGATGTTACATGCAACCTTCTCGTATGTGTGATGAGTCCTACAAATTGAGCCATCAAAAACTGATTATATCGAGTTCAAATGATAACAGAAACATAAACTTGCCGTAGGAGATCAACATGGCTGCAATTTCGTGGACTCAACTGGCATTCCCTGAGGCAGCTGATGCGAAGCAAAACAATGCTGGGGTTTTGCCAGGCGTTTTTTGTTGTCACAAAAATTTTCACGTTCTTGTCTTTGCGTTCGACACACAACGCCAGGGAGACCGGCTGGCGAGAACGGGAAAACGCTTGGAGGGGTTTTTGGACGAGCGAGTGATGACAATGTTTTGATTCTATCTGTTTTTGCGTTGTTTCAATGGTGTTTCGTATATTTGTACTAGTTCTTAATTGTCATTTTTGTCATATCAGGCATAAGATCCATCTGTCACAGTTTTTAAAAACGTGATTAGATTTTGATGACTTCGAACACTTTCGTAAGGCGTTGAAACGCACATTGGTTCCCTTTCGTTTGATTTCGGCTTCTTGTCTAGGCGATTAGCAGTTTTTGCATTTTCATGCTGGATAAAGGCAAATTGTGCTAAAACCCAATATTTACCAAAAACTTGAACTTTTATTAAAGTTAAAAAATTAGAAACCTAGAATCAAGCCCAAATCACTATGTTTCACAGATCTTTATGACTTTTACAAATTTTTGATTTTAAAAAGTTAGAGTAACTATGCGCTACCTGTTTGTTTCCATTCTGCGCGTCATTCGTTTCGAGCTTTCGTTGCCTTTAGAAATCGTTCCTTATGTTTCGAAGTTAGCCAGAGCTGTTCAACGCGCAATAGGCGGTCGCCGGCAGCTTTGACGTCTTTTTGATCTGTAGTGACAGTACCCCAGCCTCCCCTGCACCATGTCGTTCACGCTTTTGCATCTTTCCGGAATATGATCTTGCCACCCACCGCAAAATGTAAAATTACCTCATTGAACCTTCCCCTGATAGAATACTGGGCCAAGACTCTTGAGTCGCGCAGAGGCTGTTTTTTGCCGAATAGAAGGTCATTGCCAGTTGCGTTTTACACAATTGACACTGGTGCCAAACCGGTAAACAATCGAGACTCGGTAGAGGCCGTCGATGGTTCTCGCAAGCCGATTTTTGATCGCTTACCGGAATGACCATCCGCACCACTGCCGTTCAGATGTTTTTGTCCTATGCCACTGCCGTCGGCGGCGGCCAAATCTGCGCGGGTCTAGTGCCGTCGGCGGCTTTACAGACCCCAGCCGGCTGTTGCCGAGGGGTTGTTGTTGACAGTGGCGCGCTCGAACTCTTGCGTCATAGTACTGTAGTTCGTCCGGCTGTAAAACACTAACCTACAGTCGGTGGATGCATGCAAAACAAGATAAAATTTGACCACGGCAAGATGGTACACAATCTCTAATAGCTCTAAGGGGGTGGTGGCAGGCATTAGGCGAGCAGAGTTCCACCCTTGTGGTCCAACCATGTGCCTGATCCGAAACCCTTTCCTCTCAGAGAAAACCACAATCTTATCGAGCCGGCTAACACATCAACTTATAATGCCCTCCGAAGACATCTCCCGTTATGGCGGTGTCCGTAAATCGCCGACGCTGACGATTTGCTGGCGGGAAAGTGGACAGGGCTTTCCCAGTACCGTTGCAAAATCAATCTGTCAACGCGCATACCGACGGATTTGAAGCACTGTGATTGAGTAAGAAGGACAGACTACGCATGGCTTTACAGTCCTGTACTGCTTGGTATGCAGTGCTTTATCTTGCGCAGGCGCTAGTTGCATCTGCCGTGGCCTTATTTGGGCGCCAATTCGGCGTAAGGTCATCAAGCTAGGCTCTGGGTGACAGCATGAGGTCTGCAACAAGCTGGATGTACTTTGAATAGTTTGACAGAGGGTGGTGGCCTAATGGCTTGGTTGGTATGAATGTGTAAATCAGTTTTTGGGGATCTAGCTTTTGCATTTGGGGTTTTATAGCTTTCAGTTTTGTTTAAAGGGGTTTTCTGTGGCGTCTGTTTGAATCCATTGGGACATAATTAGGTTGAAGTTCACGTTGTTTATCACTTCCCCGAGCTGTACGATTAGGTGGTAGGTTAGAGGTCAAATTTAGTCAAAATCAAAGAAAGTTGTATAGAACTGTTTCAAAAATATGCATTTGCGCGCTTCGAAAAGAATTTTTGATCTTGCCGCAAACAATATACAAAACCCTTCTGGTGTTCAAATTTTTTAACAATTAGCCAAAGAAATCGCTGCATTGTTGGTTTAGACTGTAGACTTGACATTTCCAAAACTTCTTTACTAACTTTTCGAAAGTCATTGTAGACGTGACTGCTTTCACATTCCACTTCCTATTAGAAGTACATTATCAGCTGGCTAGCTTTCGCGATAACACCCATCTTGCGCAAGATTCACCCCAACCGTCAGCTTGATCTTTGTCCCACCTCTTATCAGATATTCGTCCCGTAATTAAAGCTTCTCATAATGACCACAGCTGATCTTTGGTCAGTGAGCTGTCCTGTACGGCTGGCCGCTTATAGAAGGCCTGCTGTCCTCATCCCTCCTCCAAAAAGTTGACATCAAAAGCTAGGCGGATCGCCGCTCTGTTGCGCATACCTGCAGATTTGGCCTATCTGGCATCGGACGGGTGCCCTCTGAGCGCTGGTGCGTACGGCATGGCCAATCGGACGGGAGATGACATGTCCGGTGACTCCTCCTCCCCCTTCATTGCGCATTCACTTCGCCGATCCTTGCGCAGTGGTACGTCCATTCCGGCACTCAGCGATGGGCATAAGCTTGTGTGGTCAACCGCTCTGGTTAGCTCATACTACAAGCTTGTTCGAGCTGGCATGGGGTGGTCGTTCTTGTTTGGGTTAGCCTACCTTTCCTGTTTAGGTGGTAGTCATTCTTGGTGTTTAGCCAGCGTGGTGAAACATCCTCTTTCTTCTTTCATGGCTTTTCATATCTCTCTTTTCGTTTTCTTTTTCTTCCGCGATTATATAACCGTATACCTTTACCATACCCCTTATTTATTTAACTCTCTTTCAGTACTCACTCTTCTTGAGGTACTTGTATCCCGCAACTAACATGGCTTCTGTCGCTGTTAACTCCGTCCCCCAAGACGTGAAGGTGGAATTGGAGGAAATCCAAACCGATCTTTCGGTCGGTTTCCCCAAGTCGGAGGATGTGGCCCAGGTCAACTCTCCGCCGCTGAGGAACGAGAGTAGCATGAGCCCTACCCCCGTAACCGTCGAATCCGAGCAGGATAAGGAGAACATGCCTCAGGATGATGGCATCCCTGAGCTTCCACCCACCGAATACGACGACGAAATCAAGCTTGACGCTAAATTCCGTAGCTACGCCCATTTCCTGAGTGTCCTTAACCCATGGCAGAAAAAGGAATGCTGCAACTTACGTACAGCTTCGTCGGAACATCTAAAAGATATGTTCGGTGTCGTCAATGAGACATTCTTATTCAAGTATCTTGTATTGCATTGTATCCATTATGGTACACCTCGTTGCCGTGGTAAGTCATTCTGTAAATTTTGCGCGGGAATGGGGTGGGGTGTCTGCCAGATGGCATGTCATGGCAGATTGCGGTGCAAATTTAAATGCCATAAGCGGCTGACAGTGCACTGTACACTGGCTGTCGGCAAGACATAATTGCTCAAGGCCAAATCTGTCGCCAACACTTTTCTTGTGTAACAGGTGTTACGATCAACCGCAATTTTATGCAAACGGGGTTTAAACGGTTTGAAGGCACATTCTGATGGCTCTTTTTTTCAGGCAAGGGAAAGCGCCCGAATCAAAAGTATCTCCCATCTGGATGCACTGCGATGATGCGCCTGAACTACGCTTACGTTAAAGAAGGAGCTTATTTGAGAATTACATCGATGCATCTTGAACACAACCATGATCTCACTCCTGAAACCTATAGACCGGCTAAACTTACCCGTCGTGCCTTGAATCCTCGTGTCCCTCGTGCTCCCCGTGCCCCGCGGGCTCCGCGTGCAGCTCGTAAGACCAACTCTCCAGTGGCTGTCACGGCAATTCCGGCTGCTTCCCCGCCGCAAATCGTTAACAATTCGCCGTTGATGGTGCCGAATCCCCAGCCGACCATCTCATCGCCGCAACCCCGATCTCCCGTTGCTGATGTTTCCACCATCCTGGCTGCTCTCAATGCCAACGTAACCAACAACCTCGGAAACATGCAGGTTCCGGCCTCGCCAAACTTCTTCAACCCCCAAGCTGCCGGCTTGAACAACCCTCTCAACTTGTTGTCCCTCTACAATGCCGCGCAGCAGCAGCCGATGAATCTGCCCTTCCCCGGCTTCCCCCAGTTCCCTCCGGTTCAACAAGTCAAGCAAGAAGAGGCACCGGCCCCGATGAACTTGAACATTGCCCAACTCCTGATGGCCCATCAGCAACAACAACAACAACCTCCGGTATCCACTGAGCAGAAGCTGCAACAACTCATCGGTCAACTCGTCATGGGCCAACTTTCGAACCAGAATGGCACCCTGGAAGACAAGATCAAGCTCATCAACCTCTTCAACATGCAGAACCAGCAGCCTGCTAACAACGCCGCTGGTCTGGACATTCAGAAGAACCTCCAAAACATGAACTTCTTCGGCCAGTAAACAAAAACTGCTAACAACGCCGCTGGTCTGGACATTCAGAAGAACCTCCAGAACTTGAACTTCTTCGGCCAGTAAACAAAAACCCCCCAAAGGATTGCTTGGACGAGCTACTCTCTAGAATCTGTGCTTTGACGTCAATAGATTCCTTCTGAGAATATCTCGCCCAAACTTTCTATTAACTCCGTGTGTGTTGCAACCTTTTTTAAATATCCTTTTTGTAGTACTTTTTTTACATTTGATCGAATGTCTTTTCGGTTATTTTACATTCTCTCTCTCTTTTTTTGACATTCACCTTTCTCAGTATTTTCTTATTATCATTATCGTAATGTTTCCCAACTTTTTGTAAATTCTGTTACTTTTTTTATATTTGATCGAATGTCTTTTTGGTAATTTTACATTCTCTCTCTCTCTCTTTTTTTGACATTCACCTTTCTCCGAAGTTTCTTATTATCATTATCGTAATGCATCCAAACTTTTTGTAAATTCTCTGTTACTTTTTATATTTTCACTAACATCTCTTATAGCAATGTCTAAATCACGATGTTTACGTGTTTTAACTACGGCTATTTCCAAAACTGCGAGTAGTTTTTTGATCTTCATTGTTTTCGTTATCGCATTTGACCATGTTTTCATTGTTGTGTTTTTTGATGTATATAATTTTACCACACAGCCATCGTCTTTGCAATCGATGTTGCTGTTTTGCTTTTCGATATCTCAAATTCTTGTCGAGGAAATTTGTTGTTTAAATTGCAAGAAAAAATTATAAACTTTGTTTTTACAATTGTTTATTTTTAGAACAAATTAATTTTAAACAAGGATTACAAAAAAATTTTTATTACTTGGGATATTTTTAATAATTTTTTACCGGCCAGATTTGCATTTGATGAGGCCGTCACGCTCCGTTTTCCAAGAACACCGACGGAACGGTGAGCTTTTGACGAGGCCGAATCCTGGCTTGGTACTGCCAGGATCGGCGAAGGGTGCCACAGCGGGCCAGCCCGTCCTTGAAGTCGTCGTCGATGACGATGGCGTTCTTCACGGGGTCGAAGGGCTTCTTGGCGAGCGCTTCCAGCTCCTTGACCTGCTTCTCGACGGATGTTGAGGGCTTCTTGATGGAATCCTTCTTCTCATTCGCCTTCTTATTGTCGCCTTCCTTCTTCTCACCCTTGCTCAGCTTCTCAAAGTAAGAGCGGTAGGGGCTGACGGGCGGCTTCTTGTCGGCGTAGAAGCGGAAAAGCTCCTCATTTTCTTCCTTCTTCGCCCTCTCTTCGCGTTCCTCATCGTCGATCTAAACGAAAGTGGATGAATAGAGAAATCCAAAGACAGGACCGTACCATGCTGAGAATCTCGACATTACGTTTGGGGACAAGCTTCTGCACCCAATACCATGGTGCCCTAATGGCTCGCAGAACACGACGACGAAGAGGTTGCTTGGGGGTGAGATTGGCACGGGGCAACATCACGACGGAAGACAGGCGAAATTGGCACCGATGCGGATCGAATCGCAGAGACAGAATGAATCCGGAGGGGTTTTGAGATCCAAATGGCAAAGTTTTCATGGGGATATCGGCAACGGCATGCCATTTGGCAATTTGCATTTTCGAACTCTTAAAATCAATGCATATTTCAATCTTCTACCGTAATCCATTTTGCAGTCTGTTTTTTTTGGGTTTTGCATTATTTTCCATGACTACCGTTTACATTGAACTGCGAAAAGGAAACCTTCTGGCATCACAGTTTTCAGCGAACAGTTTAGTCAGTTGCTTTTTTATACTTCGAACAGGCAGGCGTTCACACCATTGCATTGCCAATGGCTGTGGGTTGCTCATTCGATCAGTGTTGTTGGGTCATGACTGTCGGTGGTTGTTGGATTCGTTGCGGTTTTCTGTTCGTCGACGAAGGTTTTCAAAAATGTGAAACTAAACTTTAATATTGCCATCTAATATTGCTTTTTTGTTTCGAACTGTGTCCTATATTAGTCTCCATGGAATCAATTTCGACAACAACGTCCCTTCGATCCATAAAACGTCTCCCGAAAGCAAAATGCGTCCATCGCCGGAGGCAACACCAGCTCTGCTGAAACTCTTGGAAGCATGAGCAGTCGCTATGCTATTATTGATCGAAATCGCGACTGATTTCATGATAGCTACATTGCTGGCCGCGACAAACACATGGAAAAAGCGGAGAGAAACATGCATTGAAATGTCAACAAAGGTGAATTGAGTTATTTTGCTACCTGTCGAGACTGTGGCCTGGCGACAAATACGCACAGGTGCATAGATCACCGTGTGTTTGTGCGTCGTCGTTGACGACCACAGCGCTGGCGGGGAAAAAAACCGGTGGCTGTTTGCGCGATGTCCATTGCACGTACATTTGCTATCGCGCAATGCATCTTTAAACCAATAAAACTACTCCATTTTTCGCTCAATCTTCTCGTACGTGGTCGCTTATCGATGCACCAGATGCTTCATCGATCTATGCTTTCGTTAGGTTCATAAAAATGCGTTTGATCGGTGCAAAGTCGCGTTTGCGATCGGCCGGATATATAAAATTTCGCCAGCCGTTGTTTTTTTGCGAGTGAAAACGCATTACGAGGCTACACGCTTTTGCTCGGGACTTTCGTTTGGTCCTAAACATGCTAGCGCCAGCTGGTTTTGTCTGATCCTCGCTAATTTACGTGCCAGTCTCCTTGCTTCCACTTATACAACTTCGAATTGTTTATTTTCAGCGTCTGACGCTTATTAACACAACCATCCATGGCGTCGACGTCGTCCGCTACATCAAACCTAGAAACTGACATCAAGTATGTTCCTTCTTTTCTAATTTTTATATATAATTTTACTCATTTTAGGGTCGGCGATCGCGTAGTCACTTCGAAAGCTCAACATGGAGTTGTAAGGTTCATCGGTCCGTTGCACTCCAAAGGTGATGCCATCTTCGCGGGCATTGAGCTAGACGAGCCCCGTGGCAAGCACAATGGCGTCTTTGACGTATGTTCCTTTTCCAAATATGTTGATGCATGGTTAATGAACTTCATTATTTTAGGGCCAACAATACTTCAAATGCGCGGAGCTGTCTGGCATCTTCGTACCGTTTGACACCATAAAGAAGTCGACCGTCGCTGCCCCAAAATATCCCGTAGTCCCTCCGATGGTCCATCACACTAAAGCCAGCGAACTCCGAATGGAAGCCGGGCAGAAGAACGCCGATGCCATGTCTCGGCTGTCTGGTAATAGCGCCTTCACCACACGCACTTCGGTGTCCAGGTTCAATCCGGCATCTAAAAGTCGGGCACCCTTGCCGGCTTCTTCTAATGTTAGTTTGAACTGTTATATTTCTTGGATAAACTTGTAATTTTGGCCCTTTTTAGTCTTACGTTGAGCAACTCACCACCAAAGTCCGCCAGCTGACTGCCGAAAATGAGCGCAAAACGCAAGATTTCGAAGCACTGCAGCAGCAGTATGATGAGCTGAACGAGAGGCTTCTTACGATGCCGGGAAATGACATTGGTGTAAGTTGAGCACGCATTTCAGTTTATTTTTGATTGCAATTTGCAATTTAAGGAAGAACCGATTGCCAAGTCAAACGCAAATCAACTCAACGCGACTCCAACTTCTAACCACCGCGACAGTTTGGCCGATAACTTGCTGCAAGTCGAACAGCAGCGCGATGAATTGCATACCAAGCTGGCCGCCGTCACGAAGGAGCTCGATGCTATGAAGGCAGAGAAATATGCCCAACCGTTAATGGCTGATCTTCTCCTGCCTGCTGATTACAGCTCTGAAGTCAAGTCTCTTCAAGATCAACTCAAACAAGAAGCACATCTCAAGGTCGCAGCCGAAGAAGCCAATAAAGCTCTAGAGTCTCGCGTGTTTGAATTGGAAGAGAAACTCATCAGTGAGGCTTCTGATGTCACGACTCAACTTGAAGCAGCTCTCCAAAAGATTGCCGATTTGGAAACTGCTAATGCCAAGTTGACCGCTGACATTACCACCAGCCAGGCCACTCTCCAAGAATCGCTCGACAAGGAACGCAAGGAACACGAAGTCGATATCGTTAGGCGTCAGCAAGCCATTGATGAGCTGAAGAACACTCTTGATGCGAAGACCAAGGAAGTTGAAAGCCTTAAACAAGCTCAAGCTAGTGCTGCTGAGAATGGCGTCAGCGAGGAAACTGTCAACACCCTTCGCCAGCAGCTTTCCGAAAAAGAGGCTGCAACTGCTGCCCTTGAAGCCGATGTTGCTGATAAGGCCGCCAAGCTAGACCAACTTCAGACAGACCTTGGCAAGATTGATCAATCCTTCAAGAACTGCGAGTTCGAACTCGAAGAAGCCAAGTGTGAAGTTGTTAGCCTTAAGGCGGAAGTCGAAAGCTTGCGTGGCAACGGTTCGGCGGAATCGGAGAAGCACCACGCGACTATTGTCCAGTTGAATGAAAGCATCAAGGAACTGCGGAATAAGCTCAGCGAAGCCGACAAGAATGTTAAGGATGGAGCGCTTCTGCGTGAGGAGGAAGCGAAGAAGACTGCTGATCTGCAGCAGAAGCTGGATGAATTGGCTCAAGCCACAAGTGCCAAGTCCAAGGAGATCGAGGATCTGACTGCCCAACTCCAGAAGCTCAATGAATCAACTGCCACTAGCCAGGCCGACGTCGCCAGCCAAATTGCCAGTACTACTGCCGAAGTCAATACTCTCCGTGCTGAATGCGATGATCTTAAGAAGAATCTCAGCGAAGCCGAGAAGAATGTGGAGAATGAAACGCGTCTACGTGAAGAGGAAGCCAAGAAGGCCGCTGATCTGCAGCAAAAGCTTGAAGAGCTGTCTCAAGCTACAAGCGCCAAGTCCACGGAAGTCGAAGATTTGACTGCCAAACTCCAGAAGCTCGATGTTTCAAGTGCTACTCGTGATGCCGACTTCCAAAACCAAATTGCCAGTGTTACTGCCGAGGCGAATACTCTCCGTGCTGAAGCCGATGATCTCAAGAAGAAGCTCGACGACGCCGAGAAGAATGTTGAGAATGAAACGCGTCTGCGTGAAGAGGAAGTCAAGAAGACCGCCGATTTGCAACAGAAGCTGGATGAGCTCTCTCACGTCACTACTGTCCAGTCCAAGGAGATCGAGGATCTGACTGCTCAACTTCAGGAGCTTAATGATACGCTTACTACTCGCGAAGCCGATTTTGAAAGCCAAATTGCAAAGGTCACAACCGAATCAAACACCCTCCGTGCTGAATGCGATGATCTCAAGAAGAAGCTGGACGGTGCCGCGGAAGCGGAACGTCAAGCAACTGCCAAGATTGCTGAACTTACCAAGGTTCAGTCTGAAATGGCAAACATCAAGAAGTCCGATGATGAACAGCGCCAAGTTCTCAAACAGGCGTTCAAAAGCGCCAACGACCGTCGTGAAGCACTTGCTGTTGAGCTGGAGGAAACAATCAAAAAGTCTGCCGAAGAGAAGTTGTTGTCGGTTTCTGAATTGGAAAAAGTCGAAGCAGAGAAGGCCGAAGCTATGCGATTGAAATTGAAGGATGCTACTGAAGCTGCTGAGTCGAAGACGAAGGAGGTTGAGGCGCTTTCGAATGAACTGCAGAAGCTAAAGGATTCGTCTGCTACGCGTGAAGCCGACTTGTCAAGCCAAATTGCCTCTATCACTACGGAACTGGAAAGCCTGCGGACGGAAAGCAGTGATCTCAAGCAAAATCTTGCCAAGGCCTCTGAGGCGGAGGAACAAGCTGCTGTTACGGCCGCAGAACTTGCCAACCTGCAGACTAAGGTGGAGGAAATGCAGAAGTCCCACGATGAAAAGCGTCAAGAGCTTGAAAAGAGTCTCGAAGATGCCAACGCTCGTTTCGAATCCGTATCCGCTCAACTCGAGGAACTCCGTCGCACTGCAGCCGAAGAGAAGTCGCAAGCTGAAGCCAAGGCACTCGATGAACTGACTCGTGTCAAGACTGACAAGGATTCCGTTGATGCTGAATGTGCTAAATTGGCGGAGAAGATTCGCGATCAAGATGAAGCACTTCAAAACGCTAACGCTCTTGTCGAGCAACGCAAGGCCGAGATTGACAAGCTGAATGCCGATATGACTCAAGCCATCCTGGATCAGAATAGTGCTTCTGAAGATTACATTAAAAAGTTGGTGGCAGACTCGCGAACTGCGGAGGAAACAGCTGACCGTTTGGCTGTTACCGTGAAAGAGACCCAGTCCAAGTACGAAGATGCATCCACTCTCGCTGAAACCCTTCAGAAGGAACGTGACACTTTGGAAGCTGAACGTATCCGTCTTGATGAAGCTGTGAAGTCGGCCGAAAAGAACCACACTGAGGAACTTGCCAAGCTGAAGACCGAAGCCGATGCTGCCAGGGAGGCGCTGGAAACTGCAGTGAAGGATGCTGAGAGCCGTGCTAGCACCCTGGAGAAGCAGCTTTCCGAGCGACAGGAACAAGGAGCAACAGAAAGCTCTGAATTCTCTGCGAAATACGATCTCGCTCAAAAAGAACTGGCCGATCTGAAGTTGCAGAAGGACGCGTCTGATTCGTTGGCCGAGAAGCTGGCGACTGAAGTAGCCAGTTTCAAGGAACAGGTCGATGCTGTGTCGAAGTCGCGTGATGAGGCTGTCGCCAACTACCAGAAACTGTCGGACGAGATTGCTGAAATCCGGAAAGTCAACGAGGACCGCGAAGCTGAGATTGCCCGACTGCGTGCCGAGCTGGAAGCCCTTGCCAAGAAGTCCGATGAGAAGAACGCCGATGCCCAGACCCAAGAACAAAACCGCCTGAAGGAGCTTGAAGCTGCGAAGGCTGCGGCGGAAGAAAAAGCATCTGAACTTGCCAAGCAGCTGGAATCCGAGAAAGCTGCACGTGAGGAAGAGATTGCCCAACTTCGCGCCAAACTCCAAACGTTTGATACAGATCTGACCAAAGAGCGGCGGAACCTCCCTAAAATTTTGGAGGCGTGTGTGAAAAAAGAAAGGTCAACTGCAACTCAGGATCTCAATAATCTCAAAGCCGAACAGCAACAGGTGCGCGACCAGCTCAAGGCCCAGTTTGAAAAAGATGTTACTAACTTGAAATCGAAGCTAAAGTCCGTCGAGGATGATCTTGCACAAGAGGTGGCTTTTTTGGAATCATTACGAGTTTGAATAAACGTGATTAACCCTTACCTGTTTAGAAACTTGCTCGCCACCAAACCGAACTCAACTATCAGAAATACAAACAAACGCAAAACGAAGCAAAGGTAACAATACTTGACTTCTTTGACTTTATATATAATCATACTGTATTTTCAGGAAGTTTCCGCATCTGGCGTTGACACTGTTCGGAACATACTGAATGCTACAAACGAGGAGCAGGAGAAGTTGATTAACGGTCTGGTGAAGAAGATCGCTGAGTTGGAGAAGAAGGTCGAAGACGCGTCTCTGGTAAGCAAGCTTATATTTGTTTTTATTGTGTGCTGATGAGTGGGCGTCGTGTGGGGGCTTTATGAGTACTTTATTATGTCAAAATGTTTCATTACAGTATGAGGGTGAAGCCATGATGCAGCGTACGATCATCGTTGAGCTGAATCAGAAGATAGCCTTCCTGAAAGAGCTTGCTGTTAGTGGCAATGAGGATGCTGAGAACAATGTGTACGTTTTTGGGTCTATTTTACTTTTTAGAGATTGGAAAATCTAATCCTGATACTTATAGGCCTGCAACCAGCGTCGAAGACGACTTGAACCTGTCCCTCTCCAAGGTTCGCGACTACTGTGACTACTGCGAAGAGTTTACCCATGCTACGAGTGAATGCCCCAAGGCTGCAAGCTAAATCGTCTTTCCCGCTGATACCAATGACTTCAGGGCCTATACGCGTTCTTGTTTTTGATGCTCAAGCTTTTTTCCACTTTTTGACCACTTTTGGATCACTTTATTTTTGAGATCCCTTTGTATATAACTTTTTTCGACATGTACATCCCCACTTTCTATCACTTTGTTTCTCAATTTAAAATTTTAATAAGGCACTTCATTTTTAAGCCGTCAGGGGTTCGATAATAATGGCCTCTTCTTTGTCCATTTTTAATTTGATGCTCTCCGCTTTAATTGTTAGAGCTTTTGGTGCTGATACCCCCGTTGTTTGATAAAAGCTATTTTTAAACGTGTACAAGGGAGGGGAAGTTTTTATCGTTGTTGCTAATCAATGTTTCGGCTTGTTTCATCACTTTCTTTTGCCTCGATGCCTCACCATTAAATTTTTGTAGCTTTTTTATGGCAGAATACAGTCTGTATTGCAACCTGCATTCCACGACAACATTTAACGGTCTGTGAAACTGGCCGGCAACAACATCTCGAGAGACTAAGGATTCTTCGGGTATCACAGCGCCATTTTATGATTACTGTATGATGATGCCGAAATCGGCGATAACAAAAAAGCGATAAATCAAGGTGTGTCTGTCGGGGTGTTGCTTTGCCGGCGTCGGAAATACCTTTTCAAACTTATTTTCGGAAACCTAATTGATTTCTGATAAGTTACGAAAGTGTGCTGTGCTTCCTCTGCTGATTATCAGCGGTTTTGTCATTCATTCCACAATGACGCGCGTGCGGGCTTTTTCGGAAGCAAACAACGTCAGCTTTACAGTAAGAGACGTCATGCCGATCCTCGAAGGTGATGAGATGCATGTCCACACTATGATTTAAAGGTGCATTGACCCCTTTTGAGATTACAATATTAAAATTAACACCTGTTGTGACCAGTAGTTGCTTTCTACAGACGTATATATTCATGCAATTGGCATTTATGCATGGCATTAACTTCATTAATCTCGAAAAAGCGACAAACAAACTTCTGTAAAGTATCTGTGTCACTTTCTGGTAGACTATAAACTTATGCGGTTTAAACTGCATTCGGATTAGATGGTTTGTTGGCGCAAGGCTGTCTCGCTGTGTATACAGGTTTTCTTTTTCGTTAATTCTTAGACAGTGGCTGAGGTGTAGGTCAACAACGTCATTCTCTGAGTAACCTTGTAATTAAAAGATTACCTTATGTCGGAAATCGGACTAACTAAAGTGTCAGCAGAGCAGGTGATTCGGGAATCCGGGAAATTAGTATTATTTTTGCTTACCCTTCGGCGACGTCGGGTTCGTGTGCAAAACATTTCACGCGCGCTCAAGATGCGTAACATTCCGGCCCAGATATTGCGGCTGCGCAACGGCATCTTCTCTCGCTCGGGGGCATCAGGGATGTAACGTTCATCCCGCCATCTTTACGCGTGTTTCGCGCATAAGCTTTGCCGTTCACACGCTGAAGGAGAAGGGCCTTCGCGATTTTGCGACTGTCTTCATTTTCGGGGAACGAGATACAGGAAGGACGACGTCAGGGGGCGCACTCTTGAGAAAAGGTCGCGCACAACCAGCACCCACTTCCGAACTATCAAACGGAATCGCTGAGTCGGGTGGTGCTCTAGGCGTTGGTGCTTCGATAAAATGTTTTTGTTTTGCCGAATTACCTCGTCTAACTAATTTTTTGCACCACCGGACGTGTTCGATTGTCTCCTAAAGTTCGACATTCAGCGTCATGCATCATGTCAGTGTTGCCATCTGTCACCTCGTTCGTAGCGATTGCCTCTTCTTCTGTTTTTCAGTGTCTATTCCTTTTGTGTCGGAAATGCGTACACGCGTTCACGTCCGAATGCGTGTGAACCCCCGAAACCGCAACTCTTCACCCCCCGAAGACATGTTCACCACACTCGGTCGAAGCTGATTTCAACCTACTCGCATGCACCTTCATCCTTCACTCCCCGTAGTCCCCATGTGATTATCAGCTTCGTTTGTACATGGGTACCCCTCCTCCCGATGGTTTTGATTACCAACCATCATCACCTTTTTCTTCCCAGCGATGTTTTTTCCAGCTCTTTTCTTATCAGTCAACTTGACCCTAGGCGCGTATACCTTTTCCGACAGCCCGTAAAAATGCTTTTGTCCGCCCTTACAGATTGTCTTTCCCGCCGATACGGATGCTTTGTTGTTGATCAGAAGTCAAAAATCTGGCGTAAACTTTCTCCTTCCCACATTCAATTAGCACCTTTCGCCAAGAGCGAAGCCAGTTTGCCGTTGTTGCCACCCCCGGCTCCGCATAACATTCCGCGCATTCCAGTCAGCCGTCCGCGGAGCGCAATCGGGCCGCTTCGTCGACAGAGACAGCGACACTTAGGCCGATAGTCATCGAGTCAATAGTTGTTTTCTCTCTCTTTTCCGCAACCTCTTCACTTTCGTGCCAATACAGTTTCTCAAGTCACTTTATCAATCTTCTTCAAAAAGTCAAACACAGTTTCTACCGTTAAAAGTTATTTCAATACGCCATTCGATTCCATCAACACCTGTATTTACAATCGTCATCTCAAGAATTATCTTCCGCCACTTGTATTTCCCATCTGCAGTGACAATCGTGACATCGTGACGTGATTACATCAATGCATGTACAAGTGCTATGATCTTTTTTATGCATTCCAAAAAGACGCAGATAAAAATCTAAAGTGCCTTCCTTTCCCTTTTTTTAACCGTATATGGCCTTCTGTCTGCAACTATGTTTCGGATGAGCACAAATTTTTCAAATGCTTGGCCGTAGCCCCCTACCAAACAAAGAAAGGCCTCAGGGAAACTTTTGTGTTAGACGTTTTTTTTCCATACCATTCCCACGAGAAGACACACCTACCTTGTTTTTTATTTAAAAATCAGAAATATCAATCATTTCCTGTAACAACAATGGTTTGTTTTATGAAGTGCGTCGGCTATAAAAACGTTAGACTCTTAAAATGAACATTAAACGAGAACGAGCATTTTAAAAGCCCTCTAGCGGTCCAATCATTGTCGCTTTCCGTGATATATTGCCGTCGCTACCTTACATTAGTCGTGATATTTTTTGCATTCTTTCGATGCAACGTTAAGTGTGCATTTTGCAGGAGGAACATCATGTTTTCCGTTCCTACGCCATCATCTTCGGCCTCGGGCGTTGATCCCGAAACGGCTGCCAGCTTTGCGGCGGCGGGTCTGCTGCTGCCATTTAACACGACTGTATCGGCTCCGATGAATCCATTCATGTCCTTACCGATGGGTCTACCCCCACTTCCTTTCACCATGGCCCATTTGTCGCAAATGACCTTCAATCCAATGCTACCCCCTCCACCTTCCTACAATGATGCCATACGGTATTTGGCGGCATCTACGCCTGAGATTGCTCGACTAACGGCGGATACGACGGCTGTGAGCATAGCTGACCGCGAAGAAGCCAACACCTCAGTGAAGCCGATGGAGCGCGCCATTGATGTCACGGAGGAGGAGGACAAGGTGAGCTTCCTGAGGATGTACTTGTCTCGGCAAATCGGCAGCTTTCAGCCATTGGACTTGTCCCTGAAGAGCCAAAGTACCGAGTCAACAGAAGCCTCGACATCGGACAGACCGAGTGTGATTCGCAACAGTGTTTTAAGTATGTTTCGTTTTGAAATCGAAAGAAATGCGGGTAATCCTCAAATTTGTTTGCAGCGCCCCCTCGCACGTGTGACATAAAGCGGAGTGCGTCATCGGTTAGCCACCGAGTTACACCTGATCCAGACGTGTCGGAACACTTCCGGCGATCACTCAGCGGCAAGTGGCCAAAGCGAGTCCCCAGCCATGGTCATTATGTGACGAACCAGGGTAACCATCATCTTTCAATGCAATCCATCAACGGCTCCAGCCTGTTGACCCGACAAGACATATCCCGAAGCAATTCGCCATTTGCAAATGCACCGATAACGAAACGCCTCTCCTTCTCCTCGCCTCGATCCGGATGTCCAAGTCCGCAGATCCGCCGTGTAGCAAGCACACCGAAACGCTCTCAAGTGTTTGTCTGCGAGGGCGACAAAGGTGAAGGTGGGTAGTCTATCAAAGTTTATTTACTCTAAAAAAGTTCAACTTTAAGCCTTTGTTATTTTCAGTGGAATCTCACTTCCGTCGAGCACTCGGTGATGAAACCTTTGAAAAACTGAGAAACGCGCGTGCTGCAGCCGAAGCAGAAGCATTGGCCAAGCAGAATGCTGCTGTCTAAAACCTTCGCAAATAAGTTAATGACATCTTTTATTGTTGATCAGGGCGCTGACTGACAAAAAATAGTTAAGCTAACAGACCCACACATCCACCAGCCTTCTATAATTTTACAAAATGTTTCCCTCTACAAACAAAATTAGCCCACTTTAGACTTTTAAAAATAATAACTCCAACTGAAACAAAAAAATTCAAATGCAAAATTCTTATCCATATTCAGAAATTGGAGAGTCATAGTCGATCCTGTTTATCAATTCAGTCGTTTTGGATATCACATTTTGCACTATTAAGACTCAATTTAATTGTCTGTGTACTTTGTCTTTATTTCTGCAGAAAAAGGAGCCGTTTTTATGATAGAATCATTTTGTTTGATGCTCGATGTTGAAATGTTTTTAACGTTTCTTAGCTTAGCGTTCTCACATTCCCTTTCACACGGTAATCAAAATTTATTATTTTCGTTTTTATTGCGTCATTACTCTACAGTTTTTATGATAGTGTGAATTTTGTCTTTACATTTATGTTTATACGATATCTGGTGTTACAACTTTTTTCAAACATTGCTACTGATATGACTTTTGTGATTTGGGCAAATTTTGTGTACATAGAAATAAAATATGACTACAGTTACAGTTTTGACAGTTTCACAATTTCGACGTGTGAACTTTTTGATTGATCATGGTGGAGTCATTGTGGCAAAAACAATGCGAAGAAAAATTCAGAAGGCACCTTTTTTCTTCCATACAGATAAAACGTTTGGTTTACTTAATTAGAGTTCCCTAGGGCGCATCGCAGACGACGACGGCATGAGAAGCGATGCTGGCACTGGCAGCTGGACAAGCGTGTGCCTAAATTTTTACTGTTACTCAGGACTGAGGGAAAACGAGAAGAAGCCCAGCGTGAGCAGTGGCGGTGGGGTCGTTCTTTCAGATTTTTTGCTTCGAGGACAACTTCGTTCTTGCGGTGGCTTTAATTTCCACTGCGTAAATTTGGTTGCCAACGGAAATTGGTAACGACAATCGCGCGACTGCGTGACTTGAGGCCGGGCCCCGGGGCGCCGTCCGTCGTCGTCGCGGTCGACAATGCATCAGTCGAAGAAAACCGTTATGCATCGTGAGCCGTCGATGCAGGCTTCTCCCTGGTATGATTTCAGCCAAAAAGAAAAAGACGTTCTCCGTTTGTCATGGAACACTGTAGGCTCGGATCAATCGGAAATGGAAGCTCTCGGCACACGAATATACGAAATGATTTTTAATCAGGTACTTTCGCGCTTTTCCCGGTCCCCACGACCATTCCTTAACATTTCCGTTTTATAACATTAGTCACCCGATGCTCGTCGCCTGTTCCCATACATGCGTTTCAACGGCAGAGAGAAAGACACGACGGCATTCACCTTCCAGGCATTACGTTTTGTGCAAGTTGGTAGCCTTTCACGGTGATATTTCCCCTAAACTTTGCTATTTGGTGATTTTTTAAGGTTCTCGAAAGTGCTATTAAGAATCTGGACAACCTTTGCTCATTGGACAACATTCTCGACAATCTCGGCCGACGTCACGGTAAACTCGAATCAAGCTCGGGCTTCCACAAATGTTATTGGTCCGTGTTTCTCGAATGTGCTATCTACAATTTACGACACTTCATGGAGAAACCGCTCAAGAAGAAAGCGCATCAAATGACTTCCGACGAAGTTGACGAAGCCGTCGTAATGTGGCGCATTCTACTACACAACGTCATTGATCGCATCGAAGTAAGTCTCGTTTTTCAGGCCCGTCCTGGCAGCCATCCAGGACTTTGGCCTTATTACCGACTTTTAAAAAGATTTGCAATAAATACATTGGTTAAGGTTGGGTATGAAAAAGACCTCGCAAACCGCGGCCATGGCGCCGAAACACCGATTGCTGAGTATGGAAGGACTCGAGCGCCGAAGCTCAGCGGTGCGTCTCATTTTACTCTGACAAAAACGAGGAAACTCAAATTGGACACAACCAAATTTGCACTTTTTCAGAATACTCACGCTCGTCTTCAATGGCCATGAACAAAAGCGTATCGACGACATCATTTTCGGAGATGGTAGCCAATTTGAATCCGTTCAAAGGCCGCAAAAACAGCGGTGAAAAGTGATGCTCTTTGATCGCGCAATTATGCTTTTTACAGTTTGCTTATCCGCATTTTCATATCTCTACTGCTTACTTTGAAAAAAGCGTGCCTCGGCTTCATGATCTCAATCACAAAATTTATTCGTTCCGTCTCTACAGATTTTTTCGTTGGCAAAAATTCACATCGGAATAAACAACCGTGTGTACACGTATATTAAGCGTAAAGGAATTACTTTTTTCTTATCAAGGTAAATCAGTTTGATTCAATTTCGACGTACTTAATAAAATCATTCGGCAATGTCTGCAAGAATTGCCTCGTTTTGAAGCGTTGAACCTGCTGAACCTTGTGACTCGACCTCTCGGTCGTCACAATCCAGAAGTCCAGAGCAATAGTGCAACATTAGAAGTGCAAGCGCTTGGAGACGAGTGTCGAGGGATTCAAAGTCGTCACCCGATTTGACTTCGATTTGGCGTCGGATTGTCGTTGCTTTGTTAATTTCATCTTGGATGGTGTCAATTTGGGCGTCAATAAGCGCTTTACGTTCTGCCGTCGAATTCGCGGACAAAAACACATGCATACCGGCATTCTTGAAGTTGTTGATGACAGACTCGTTGTACGAATTACCGGGTTCGAACCGAAGGTCCTTAATTGTTGAAGAACCCTCCAGACGGTCCAAGAAGGCCGGCTCCAACACGTCCTGAAATCAGAAGCGTTGAGTGACTTAATTACGAATTCGATTAAAACAAGTGTACTTACGCGAATAAAAGCCATTCGTGGTGGCGGTGTCACAGAACGCTCTCCGCCAGGCGTCGAAACAGGACTCGGAGGACCTTTGTCTTTCTTCTTCCTGCTTCCAGTCACAACATTCTTCAGCGAGGACGCGAATCGGGAAAATCGACGATGGCGGACGACAGGATCGGCTGGGCCTACGAAGAGGGAGTTTGTTGACACGGTATCATCGGTGAAGCATGGAGATGGTGGCTCGAGGGATACGGAATCCGGCTCGCTTGATGGTTGTTTCAAGACAGTGCTATCCAAAACGACGAATGGGCCATCATCGTCAAACCCAGCAGCTGGATTGCATTCAGTCGACTTATTAACATTCGCCGTACATTTCGTATGACACGTGTATCCACACTTCTTGCATTTCGATCCACTCTTCATCCAAAACTTCCCATGACAAGAATTGCACGTCCCTGATAACTTTAAAGAAGTTACCATCCATTGATGCTTGCGATCAGTGTTCGAACCATGGGCTTGTGAGGCATGCAAGTCAGCCACGTAGGCCGCCGAAATGTTTTCATCAGCCACTTCGGCTTCGTCATCGCTGGAAAAACGAAAAGTCATGCCCCGCTATGTGGCAAAGGCAAAAAATTCGCAAACATACTTATCGATGGACTCGTCATCACTGCGGCGAGCATTTTCTGGCAAACCATTTGGAAAGTGGCGGAAGCCAAGCTTAATATCGCCATAACACAGACGGGGGTCAAAGCCGGCATGTTTGGCGGTGTCGCCAAAAGCGCTCAAATTAAACGACTCGCATTGTGGCGGCCGAAGGGCAAACACTTGTTGATGACGGTTGGAAGCTGTGAGCTGACAATCAGCGATGAGCTGTGGCACGTAGATGCTCACGGAGCCCAGGAGAGTTGGTTGTTGATTGTCGTACTCGGACTGTGAAAACTGGGACACGGAGTCTTTCGGCATCGGGGTCCGGGCCAGGATGGCCACATTCATGTAGCAGGCTTCCTTCTTATCGAGTGTGAAGTGGAGTGACTGACCCCAGAGGACGTCCTTTAAAAAGGTTGATGAAACAGATGAAAAGAAGTGGAAAGCTTAACATACCGGTTCCAAACGGACAGGCTTAGTTCTACGAGTGTTAACTTTAACAGGGGGCTTGCGGAATGAAGGCGATTGTTGGCTCTTCATAGACGGCGTTGGGGACTTTCTTGATCGAGAAAGCCATCTGCGTTTGCTTTTGGTCGACGGAGTTGGCGATGAACTTGTTCGTAGCTTCTGTAAAACAACAATAAGCCTCTGATTTTGACACAAAAATGTGTTCAACATACCCCACTACTACCCATATTTTCATTAGCCTCCGTTGCAAATTCAACATTGTTATAGATGTATGGCTTATTCCGATTCCGCAAGAATTCTCCAAATTTGTAAGCAACTCCAGCAGCCCTCATCGTCAACCTCTCACGTCTGGACTTCCGCGTCGGCGTCACCCTGCCACCTTCATCATCGTTAATGTCTTCTTCAGCTGCTGTTGACGTCGACAACGTGTCAAAATTATCATTGTAATAAGCTGCGGCGCTATTTTGGTCAATGACGGAAGTAGATATGCTGCGTTCTTCAAAATTATTTACAGGGCGGTTGTAGCTTTCAAGGTGGGGTTCAGATACTGTGCGTCGGATTGCGCCATTGGGGGAGATGACTTCCACAGTTGGCACTTTGACAGATGGCTCTTCGAAGGACTTCACGGAGGGGCATCGCGGTTCGGAAGGACTTCGTCGCACGGCAGTTGCATTGACCGGATTCACGTGTGCAGCCACAATTGTTGACTCGATGGAATCTGGAGTGCTCGCGAGATCATCTGATTGAGAGATTTGATCAGAGTTGTCAATGGGGCCTTCGGAGACCGTTGTATCGATGCCACTGTCGAGATTGGTGTTGGTTTCAGATGTCACAGTAACAGATGTAGTTAATGAAGTCAGTGATTTGTTCAACGGCAGAGATGATAACGGAGAATCGCTCATACTGCGAGTGATGGTCGTCGGCAACTTCGGTGGCGGCGTAGGCTTGCGGGCATCGTGGATACAGACAAACTCCTCACCATCAGCACCGCCGGGGATCAGAACGCTTTGCTCTACTGTAAAATGAATCATAAGTTAAGTAACCTCTTAAACAAACAATAACAAACCTCGCGCGGCGTCACTGTCATCGCAGCTGAGATTTCGTTCCACAAGAACAACAATGTCACTGACTACATTGCTGAACAAACGTGTAACTTGACGCTCATTTCGGACAATGTGATTGTTCACAGCGAGCATAATGTCGCCTTCCTTGAGGCCGAACTTCTCACCAGGTGAATCTGGATCGACCGAGTAAACTTTGACCAGGCGCATCCCGAGATCCTTGTTGCATTTGGCGAAAACAACACCAAAGGAACCAAGGAACGGTTGGACCGTCAGAAGCAAAGTGATGCCATGTGTGCCGGGATCAGCGTTGTGCGAGAAGGGCCGTTGATCCATAGTTACGGTAACAAAAACTTCCGTTTGGTCAGAGTTAATCAAATCAGTGTTGAGTCGGGTGGCTTTGAGTACGGTGACTTCCAGGCCATGACCAGTTAGTTCGATGTGGTTGTACGCGGCTGAAATGTTATCATTAACTTTGAAATTGATAATTTGGAAAGCTACCTGCTTGCGGCGACGGCTGAAGATACGGATTCGTGAAAAACGGCCGACTTCGGATCTTGTAATTCGGCCAGACATGCTTCTTGGACAGAACTCGACGAACAGCTGACATCAATACCGGCATCAAATAAGCCAATTGACGGCCTTGCACATGTGAATCAATTTTAAAATCAAGATCGGGCATTTCCGAAAAGGAAAAGGCCCACATGGCATAGGGATGCCGGGTCAGCATGACACGTACTCGACCGCTCAGTCGGGTAAGCTTGAAAAAAAGTTGGGAATGACCGAACAAGTTGACTTGGGCTTCGACGGATATTTGGAATCCGCCTCGGTAGTCAACGTCGACAAGTAAACTGAGCTCCTCAAAAGATTCGCCGTCTTTGCCCATACGGCACTTCTCGACCTGGATGCCCTTGACCAGTGGGATCTGAGATCCGAGGGTCAGCTCGCTGATTCGGATGTCCTGCAAATCGGCATTACAAGATAAGAATTAACTGATAAGGAATGCCATTACAGTACCTGCACAAATCGGCCGAGCGCGGCGCGAGTGGTGACATCATTGAGTTCAAGTTGGACTTTTCTGTGGATCCAGCTGCAAAATATTGTGTCAAGCACAAGTTTTTCTTATTTTTTAAGCAAACATACTTCCGAAGCTCACGGGTATCCTTGTGCTCTTGGAAGAGGAAATGCAGAATCAGGCTGAGGCCGAGGGAAGGTTCTGGCTCCATCTTTGGGCCATTTGCAGCGATATTCAGGAATCGGAAGAGCTCCTGGAAAGATTATATATAAAAATTGATCAAGATGAAGCAAAAACTCACTGGTGGAAGCTTTATAGGCGGGAATTGGTCACCAATGGTCGGCGCCGGGATGGGTTCTGATAACACATGGATAAATACATAATACACCCCTCCGACTGCCAACACGATGCCAATCACCAAGCCGAAAAGAAACTCGAACATCCTTGAATGATGTGGTGCGATCAAACTTAAACCCGTCGAGTCAGCATCATGCTGCAAGTGTGATATAAATGACGTATGACTACACTGGGAGAGACACGAATTAAAGGTCACGTTTAACATAGCGCGTGTAAATTGCAATATAGGAAGCGAAGCATTGATGGGGATTCTTCATTCGTTCCGGGTGAGTTTTGGCCCAGCCACAAACAAAAGCAACAACGTCGTAAAAAAACATATGGCACGCGACACGGCGACAAGGAGGTGTTGACGGCCGTGGCAAAGAGGTGATGTCTCGAGTCGGGTTGATAGAACACGGATCTACTATTCGTAAGTGTATCGGTTTTCGCTGCCGGAGGACATGGATGAGATGTTCTATCTACCAAGGGTGGTGCACCACGCGCGGGGCGCATCAGCATAGCGAGAAGTACGACGCGTCGCGGCGACGACGAACCCCACCACACACCACGCAAAATGCGCCGCTCCGCCTTGCTACGGACATAGAAATTGAAAAGAGTGAGGGGACCAAAACTGCATCGTCACTCCGGCTCCCTCCACCAGTATGTACTACCAGACAGTCAAACCCTGAAATTAGCATTCTTTGTTTCCTTGGCTACACCTAGACGTGTGATGTGGGAAGAGCTCTTGTTTTTCTCCCGTTTTTCGAGATATAAATACAAACTGACGGCAACACTTTCAAGGCAACATTCAACGCGGGGCAACTATGACATCATGTAGTTAAAGTATTTTATTCAATTCAAAATCAACAGATAAAAAAGGTACTAAGTAACAAGAAAGACACTTCATAAAAACAGCTAATAAAAATAAATTTGAGACTGACTTTAATCTTATTAAAAAAAGTGGGCACAATGTATGCATACCCGTTCAGACATTTGCGTGCGAATGAGTTCATGCTACACGGTTTTTTTTTAACAGAATCATTGACAGTCGTAGATGAAAGACCTATTTGAACATGGTGGACCGCCCGGATAAAGTTTAACGTTGTTTAATGAAAAACGTTAACAAAAAATTTAAAATGGGCAAAACCAAGATGACCCAACCCGGTCTGGACAGATATCATTAGCCCACCACCACATATCCGCCAAACCATCAAACGTGGGAATAACGAGCTTTCAGCTTCTTCACCACGAAATTCGCATCACGCTCCTTAATGACAGGACGCTCTTCAGGAGCAAACCTCTTCCCCTTGGCCAAACAAGTAAGATCATCAGCAGCCAGCTGGGCATACGTTTCGGCATATTCCATAACCAGCTTGTACGGGATAACGTCAATCTTCCCTTCAAGGCCCATTTCCTTCACTATCCGTTCGATTTCCTGGCGGTCAATCAGCTTCGTCGCTTTTGCCGGTAATGGCGCAGGTTCGGGTTGCTTCGCAGCTGCTGGTGCTACATGGGCCTTGGCTTTGCTTTTGGAGTTGCTTTTCTTCGTGGGACGGGATGGAGTCGGCTTATCGGATTGGGCAGTTGGTGGTGGGGTAACCTTCTTAGGAGGTGATTGCACTCGTATGATAGTGGTTGACGGGCCTGGGGCATTGGGATCGGCAACACTGACTGCGACGGGCACGGCATCAATGGGAACAGCTTGAGAAGTGATTTGTTGGGGTTGCGTAGAGAGGGCCATCCGGAGGGCGCGGGCTTGGGGACGATTAGGAGCTGAAATAATCAGTTAACGTAAGTTTGAAACATCTAAGACGATAGGAAAGTAAACTAACCAGTACTAGGTCCAGGGACCATTTGCGGGTTTTGGATAAGCACAGTATCACCGGATCCTGACGTACCACCGAAGATAATACTATTACCGGGAATTTCAGCCCTAACACCATGAGGAAGCGCCCCTTTTACTTGATACACAACCGGCCGTGGGCCCATGTTTTGTTGCGAGCCTCCAGGGCCTTGCGAATACGGCACTTGGCGTACGGTATTGTAGGGTACCGGCATTCCTTGTGCTCCAGCCATTTGAGGAGTGGTCGTAATGTACTGTACATTCATGTCAGAAGAGATTGACACCATTTGAGGATGGCCCATGCCTTCTTGACGTCCATGACCAGCGTGGACAGCCATAGGAGCTCGCATAGTACTCGAATTCATGATTCGTTGTGGTTGGTAGTACACTGAAAAGATAACAGATATGAGTTACATATATGGTAGTCGTAAAACTAGCAAGGGACTAGAAAGCACGAGACAATGCGTCAGGCCAAAACCTCGCGCAATGCATAAGCAATAAAGCCAGCCTCCCTGCGCGGCAAATGGCATCGATTGAGGATGGATATCCATGCCGTATAAGCCGCCCAAATCTGCGCTGACCGCCACCTCGTGACTTCGTCGGTGTGACTAACCCTCCGGGGACTCAGCATGTGCCCTCCGCATTTTAATGAGCGACTGGCTGGTTGCGCATGAATCGTTAAGTCGTAAATGTTCGACAAAAAACATACTTTGTTGCTGCTGCTGCTGTTGTTGGGGTTGTTGTGGCTGTTGCTGTTGGGATTGTTGCTGCTGCTGTTGTTGCGGAAGCTGCTGCTGATGCTGTTGCAGTTGTAGCCTCATTTTGGCCATGGCCTGATTGTGCTGTTGCGGCGTGATCTGAGACGGGTACCGATTCCGGGGCTGAGGTGGACGAGTCGCCATCAACCTCGCATTCTCATTATGCCGGGCCTGAATCATAATCTGCTGCTGGTGTTCTGCGGTGATTTGTTGTCGCATCTGCATCGGGCGGTTAGGTGGGTTCATCTGTAATCAATTCTAATATAAGTACATATTATATATACAATTTATATATAATTATACAATCTTATCACCGATAAACGCCTCCCAAACCCCCCGGAAGTTATTACAAAGGTAAAGCGCGTAGGATTCGTAGTATTTAGCAGATTATTTTATGATTTAGTGCAGTGGTGAAACTGTTGAAACTTACAAATTTGTACCGATCGCCCAGCCCGAGAAACTGTCCCTTGAAACGCGATATATGAACCTAAAACGATCCCCACAACCGTGCTAGTCACCTTGGTTAGAAGTCTGACCAACAATGGCGAAGAGAAAGTGGTAAATCGTTCCGATAATTAGTCTTTTATACTATCTGTGCGATCCTACTCCGTTGACAAATCCTGCAAGCGCTCGCCGGAAGAAGTGCGTTCGGCACACTTTGCCACAACACCTGCACGGTCCCAACACATCAACCCAAATCGCGTTACCCATGCATGCCCTACCCTAATATTTACCAAAACACACAAAGTCATGTTTTTACACACAAGTTAGCAGAGCGATCACATGTTAGCACATCAATATATTAGTATCAGTGCACTTAGCATTCAACTAAACTCACCATCATGGCCTGTTGTTGCTGGGCTGATAGTTGTTGTTGGGTACTATCACCCATTAGCATTTGCTGCATTTGCATCTGTTGTTGCATCGAAGCATTACTATACATTGGATGGGGCATTTGTTGTGACTGTTGGGGGGTCATTTGCTGCATATAAGGCGAGTTTGGATAATTTGCCATTTTGATATATATAATATTTGTGACACTGATATGTTAAGCACATTGACTAGTGATTCAGCGATAACAAAAATCGATGAGCATTAATAATTAATATCCAGTGCATTTACGAGAACTGTTGAAAATACAAGTAGTAGTATTGGACAGACGACAGTTTATGAAAATACCATATACCTGATCGTATCACAACTGATGTTAACCGTGATTAATTTTGGCTTTACATTTACCGATTACGTTGAAAGTGTTAGTCAAACGATGGTTTTGCGACGCTAGGACATACAGAATTGGCCGGAGGGGAGGGAACCGAGTACTCCACGAAAACGGAAAATGGCCCCGGTTGAAACGTCGAAGACTGAAAGCGGTGCAGGGGGCAAGAACACAGGGGCCGTACGAGCCAACGCAGACAACGTTGTTGTCGGGAGTGCAAACCCCACCGAGAGCAATGGCGGCGCGTCAGCGCGAAATACAGCCAGCAACTGCAAGCGAAGAAGGCATTGGTGGCTGGCGGAGGGTCGAGTTTTGTGGACTGCCTCGTTGGTTGTACGTGGTGCAATCGGTCGAACCGACGAGGCTCGTTGCTGCACCCTCGTTATTTCCAGCCTGGATGGACTATTGGGGCATCCCTTCTCATTTCTGTGGTTAAAACGTGACACTTTTCGGTCGTACAGGTCTTCAAATACACCCGATGTGCCAGTTCACGTTGTAAGTAAATCCAACCAACTAGATCTTATCTCCGCCAGATATACGAAACCAGATAACCTCCAAAAACGCCGAATCCACGCTATCTTGACCAAAATCAATCGATATCTCTATGACCATCGCCTTTTCCACTATCCAGAAACACGATTACCTGATGCGAGCCCACAAAAAAGCCAACATTCCTCATTTAACACCGGTTCTATCCCTTTAATGACCTACAGTATCAATGACAAAAAAATTACATAAAAAAGCAATTTGCAAAATAGCCCCCAAGAAACATACAGTACCCAGCCATAAATAACCCCCTGGATTAAAGGCTAAATTTTATTGCAGACCATGTTCTGTGTTATAAGAACATCACCATGATGTGAGAAGTAACCCAAATTCTCTCTACTTCTCACAAAATAAATGAGCGTAGGTGTTGTTGACAGCCGGTTGCAAATTTGCACGTATTCAATCGTCTTGGACGCAATAATGGGCACATAAGCGGTAGACATCTTTTTGAAGGCTTCCGCTAACTCCTTGCGGCTCGAACCCCTTTTTTCTTCATATGAACGAAGATTTTATCAGTGAATTGGTGTGTTACGAAGATTTAGTTCCTTGTCGAAAACCTTGTTTTACTTGTTGATCTGTTTCTTTACTTGCACTCCAAAGCACACTTTTTTGAAGTAGACTATGATAAGTCAAACTTTACACATAGGTTTTGTGATAGGTTCAACCTTTAATTGTTGTTGTCCTTCCTTGTGAAGTACTCACCTGTCGACACGTGAACCGGCCAAATACGCACTTTTTGACAGATAAAGATGCGTAACTAAAGTTGATATGCGTTACAGTATGCTATATATGGTGTTAGGATGAAGTCATACTTGTGATGAATTAGTTATTTTTCCATTTTTTGGTTTTAAAGTTTAGTTTAGTTTGCTTTTGGTCACTAAAGCATGACATGAGGGAAATAAAAACGTTGACAGGGCGGGGCAAATCCGCGGCTGTGAACATAGTTCACTCATAGACTCAAACATATAGTTGACATGACAGCCACACGTTGTTCGTCTATCTCACTTTTTTCACTACCCCATTGCTACAGGCATTAAAAAAGGGCTTCGAGTGCAACGCACATAGGCATACGCCTCTCACGTCTCGGTTAAACTTTTAACTTGGCGGCTGTCGCGATGCGGGACACATCCATCCATGCAGTTGTTACCCGGAGGCTCCCGTTTCCTTCGATCACTTTTTCAGTTTGTTTTTTCTCGTTGCTCGATGCCGGTATTGATTCGTCGCATAATCCCGCCGCGAACACGCTGTTGCCGGATTTTGTGATGTCACGCGACGCTGTTTTCACGTAGGTAGGGCCTGGCCGTGTAGCCCACTACAGAAGTGAAATCGTTGTCCTTCTCTGGAGAGGGGAGCGTGTTTCGTGGCCTCGTCCTCGCCTTCAGGACGAGTTATTACACGTTCGATTATTACACTCATGCGCACTTTTTTCACTCTTACCCTTGGTAGGGCACACTACCACCGTATGCATGTCTGGTGTGTATGTCAATTGCGTGTGAATGTTAATCTATTTGTCAAAAAGTGGTAACATAATTTTTCGTTCGCGTTCTATGTTCTGAGGCAATAAAAGCCTCATGTCCGACGGCAATGGCCAATGTTCTCACAAGTTTCATAGCCGTCGTGATCGTTGGCCGCTTCGAGAAAGTCTTAAAAGCCGAACCAGCTTAGTCGGTTTCTGTCACTTTCACGTGCCCTGCGGCAGCGCAGAGACAGCCAGAGGGGAACTTGTCGACAGAAGCAGCTAAACCGTGTCCGCTGTTCATGGCATGGGAGTGTGTTGCCGGGGTGCCGTCGGGGGCTTCAGAGAAGGGTGCTCCCTTATTTGACGTGCGTATGTGTATGTGGGCGCCTGGCATTTTATCTTTTCAGTTTCTCTCGCTTCTAACCGCCGTCGGCAAACGCGGAAACGTTTTCCTCTCCCTCAATTTGGGACGTCATGCCAGTGCCGTCTTCGGGAGCGCGTGCATCGAGACGAAAAGCATATTGTTCCGTGTTGGATTTGAGTTTAGATTTAGTCCTCCGCCGGCTGGATTCCGTTCACAGTGTTTTTCGTCTCTACTCTGTCGAAAACGTAATGATTTCACCCACTGCGTTGACGTGGTAGATGGTCGTCGTCGACACCTGTGGCTCACTCTTTGACTTGGGGCTGGTGTTGAGCGGTTTGCGGTCCCAAACAACAATGCGAAACTCCCTTCGTCTTGGTCGCGCATCACGTTCGACGGAACTGTTTACTCAGTTAACGCTCGGGACCTCCGCTTTTCTTATTTTGACCACTGTCATCAGTTTTCGTGGTGTTTTTCGCGTTGCTCGTGGGCTTAAGCTTTCATAACTCTTTTAACCTAGCTCCATTTCAGGTCCTTTTACCAGTTTAATCAAGGGAAACCTCGGTAAAATGTCAACTGACACGACATGTCTAGTCGCCCGTGCGATGCCGTGCGTTATGCCGGCTTCACAGGCACTCAAGCAAGAAGTCAATCCTGATTCCCTCTGCGACGACTTGAAAAAACTCAGCATCAAGAGCAATGGCACCACCACGACTACCACCAAGAAGGAGAAAAAGTCAATGCGAACTATGGACGCAATTAGCCCGGCTGATTACGTCACCCTTCAGAGCCTGCGTTCGAGTGCCCTGGCACGTAAGACCAACACCACTTCTAAATTCGCACGTAACAGTGCTGGTTTGTTCGAAGACCTACTCAACGTTGATGAAGCGAACACAGAACCCAAGGTAGGTCGTGCATTTTCGGCAGGAGGCAAAACGCATAAATCTTTTATGCAACGTACTTTTTTAGACTGAGAAGAAGACAGAAACTGCTGAAAAGCCCGTAGAAAAAACTGATGATAAGAAATCGGAAGACAAAGATGAGAAGAAGGAAGAGAAGGAATCGACAAGTGACAAATCAGAAGCCACCGAAGACAAGCAGAGCGATGAACAAGATGGTGACTTGTTGTCGCGCGGACCAGTACGTGCAACCCGTACTCCGATGGCATTCCACCCCTACAGCGCTAACGGGGGTTACGGTGGCGCTCCGCAAACAGCTGAGGATGCCAGTGGCTATACCTCGTATGGCACGTACGACTCTGCTGGCCAGAGCTGGTGGCATCCCAACCATGACATGTTGTTGTCCAACAGCTCGACGCCGGATACGATTATCTCGGATACCGGCTACAGCTCTGCCACATCCCCTCAAGGCTATTATTCACAGAACTATTACCAGCCACCTGCTTGCTATTCCAATTATTCAAATGAGTCATACAGTAACTCTGTCGGGCCGGTGTATGCCGACCAGCCTACCGTGCGCCCGAAGGATGAAGTCCGCGAGCCTGAACGCGCTAATCTGACCAGTTCTGACCTTAACAGATTACTCGCAACAAGCAGTGATGTAAGTTTCTTTAACTTTAATCTTTTTGCAATTGGTTTAATTGGTTCCTTCTTTAGGAGAACACGGAACTTCCTGAATCCCTGTCAGACTTCATCTTAAAGTACTCTCGCCGTTACACCAGCGGTTCGGAAGACCACGAGGTTCCCGTCTACTCGAAGGGCGCTTACTCACCCGAAAGCACTTCTAGCAGCCCCGTTCATCAATATCAGCATCGTCCGTTGTCCGCCAACAGTGGATGCGATTCTCCGTTGAGCGCAATCAGCGCACCTCAAACATCGCCTGCGCAGCCCTATGGCGGTGTCAGCGACCCCAGCACACCGACGAGTGACCAGTACCGTCTTCCCTATCCTACCACCATCTCCGCTAATGGCTGTGAATCACCTCGTTACGCGAAGGAAGCGTTGCGATCACTCATCGGGGAAGAGGACATGGATCAAGCTTGGGCGTGGACCTGCAAGTGCATGATGTACTTCCCGGGTGCCTTGAGCTACCAAGATCCCGATAAGGATACGCTTTTGCACATTGTGACCAAACTCATGGATATGGCTAAGATCTTCACTCTTGTTGAGCGTATGTTTAAGTTGGACTCACCGTCGCATGTGAAGATGTTCGATATGCCGAACCGTCTTAACGAGACTCCCCTCTTCCTTGCCGTTGAGAAGCGCTGCCCCGAAGTCGTCGAATACCTCCTCGAAGCCGGTGCTAACCCGAATACTCAAACCTTCCGCCACGAACGTGATGCCGCTCTCCACTACGCAGCCTCCCGTGGCATGACCCAGATGATCAACATCCTCTGCCGTCACCCCAGAATCAACATCAACCAACAAAACGGCATGGGCTTGACCCCTCTGCTCTGCGCCGTCAAGAACCACGGTGTCCTCGAAGAAGAATCCCAGCAAATCATCGACAGCCGTGGCGTCATCCAGTCCCTCCTCGCCTACGGCGCCGATCCGACGATCGCCGATGCCACGAGCGGCCGTACTGTCATCCACTACGCCGTCGACCGAATGGACCCCGTCCTCATTGACTTGTTCAAGAAGAACTTGCCAGAAAACACCCTCACAGCTTTGGTAAATCAGGCCGACCTCTGCGGAGAAACACCATTGAACATCCTTCAGTCGATGATCAACATCGACGAACAACAACGGTCATCAGTTTGCCTCGAACTGATAACCTCCGGTGCCAATGCATCACAAAGAAATTCCTACTAATATTGTAATGTTAACACGCAACTCATTTAACTTAAAGGTTGAGCCAGCATTAGCGGCTGGCCATTAGTTATGTCTCGCATGAAAATGTATTATTTTGTGATTACCAGTTTACCAATGTACGACTACATATTGTTTTTAACGTGTTTATTTTCCTCATAAAAATGATCCCTTCAAAGTAGTTCTCCGTTTCAGTGCATCGGATTGGTTTATGTGAACGAAGAAAATTACAACTTGAGATTTACTCAATCGCATTTTGAAAGGGTAAAAATAAATCGAAATCGTCCCAGGAGGGCACTTGGTATTCAGTGTTCATCCTGTGTTTGACGAAAAAGTTGAGCACCACTACCAATTTTCGAAAAGAGGTTGCATCGTTTTCAGGATTAGGTTAAGTTGTTCGCCGCGGCGTTTAGCTTCACTCACGCGGGCAATTGAAGCTTCTCAAGACGACAGAAAAAAAGAAGTTTTCTCATTTTTGTCCCAAAAAGTATGTTTGCCTTTGCCGGCAATACCAGACAACCGAGATGCATCATTGAAACCTTTTTTTCGCGGGCATTCTCAATGCCCCAGGCACTACACGCCGGGTTCTTTGTCGGAATCATTTGTCTTGGCGGGATGCTTTAGCAAAGGACTGAGTTGCGTGTTGTCATTAGCGGTGATAAATGCCACTGATGTAGTGAGCTGTGACGGCCCGCACTATGGTGGGAATAGAGACCCCTGGACGACGCGGAATCTCTGGTGGCCAAATGCGTAGCGGAAGAAGGATTCATCCTAATTGGGCATCCCTCTAACGCCCGAATCACCGCAGTGGGCTCGGTTTACAGCCGCCGCCTTTCGATAGTGGCGAACGTCAGCCCGTCGCCTTAGGTTGCTTTTTTAAAGCATTTCGGAAACGTAGAGGTTTACTTTTTTTCATGCCTTTTAATTGTGTTATCTTCGAAAACTGCAATGCAGATGCCGATTTGCGTCGCGAAGCGTGGCCTAAAGGGGATGTCCGTCAAGAAATCACCGCCACCGCGGGCAGCTTCATCCCCTTTCCTCGCATGAGTTGCCGTCTGTCATCCAACATTAGACCGAGAAAGCTTTAAGGAAATTCGGGATGTCGTTCTCCGAAGTCATCCCTGGTATCGGCCACAACCACCCCTTTCTTGCAACCCATGCCTAACGTCACGTCGTCGACGCTACCGTGTTATCCCTGTAAACCTCGCATCCAACCGAACAAAAGTTTATTTAATCATTAAAAAGTGTAAACAATTCACCTTATTGCGTTCTCCGGCCTATTCTACAGGTTGCCCTGAGGCCACGGTTTATGAGCTTGCCATATGCGTTAATAGTTTTCGCCATGCATAAATATGGTGCCCACGTTTTTATGACAAAACTCATCTTTATTTTGAAGGCGCGATCTCGTACGTCGGCCCGCATTCAAAGAGCAAAAAAGGCGCGCCTGTTTTTGAGATAGTTGTTGGTGATGTTGCGATAGATGAAAGCATAGATGTCAAAGTCAAGTGCCTCTTTGCGAGCGTGAAAAACACGGCATCCTCGGCAGTCTTAGTCAACCCATTCAAGATTCAAGAGCTTCCTTGCTTATGACAGAATTTTAGCATAAGTAGTCATCATTGTTTGAATAATGCGTCTGATAAACGCATTCCTACGTAGTTTTCTGATAAAATCTTAGAAAAATCTTATCGTACCGGGGTAGGATTATTTCTGTCTGACTTTTCTAGAAACAAGTAAGCCCCTAAAATAAGTCAGGTTTAATAAGTCGAACATTACATTTTTACTGCGCTGTAACATGCACGCATTTTTTCCAATTATCCATACTGTTTTACAAGTCCGCCCCCTTCCATAATCAATATAGACAGATTGCGTGTGTTTGATTTTGCCGTCACTTCACGCCTTCACGCGTCGTCTTTGTAGATATTCCCCTCATATCCGATGTATGCAAGAAAGAATCGGCGGCATAGCTGTGAACAAGGCTAGGCATTCTTTCCGGCACAAGTGTGGTGTGCGCATTTGCCTTGTTGAAAGTGATGCTAGTTAATTTGCCTTTGTGGTTCCTTCATGTCTTACTACAATGCCCTTTCCGTCTGATGGCGTTTACAATTCTGTCCGATAAAAATTCATGCATCACACCGTTTTCGAGACTGAATTACCCCCTTAAAAATTGAAAGTTTCAACAGTGTTGTGTTAAATGGTGTTTTTAGCGCCACAGGGGGTATAGCTTAAAGTGGGTGACAAAAGACGGCAAGTTCCTCTTTTTATAATTTAAAATTACGCGATGTGATTTTTATTGTTACGTAAAAACTTGTTAGATGTCAACAAACACCCTCCAAATGCATTAACTACCGTTTTTGTTGTTAAAACTGTCTCAGACTGCGAAATGGGTTTGTTTAACGTGAGAAGTTTGTTGTTTTTGGCTTTTGTAAAGCGGAAAATATTTAATACCGTTTGATATCCGTGCCAAAACGAGTAAAAACTACTTTCCATCCGTGAAGTGCTCTTTATTGAAGCGTTCAAAACGTTCTTCTCCATAACCCACTCACTACATCAAAATCAGTTATATCACATCTCAATTCTCGCTTCACGCGTTTAGCTTGATGGCACTTATCAATTCACGACTTTCTCATGTCAGCCACGGAATATCAGGAGTGTCTTGTGGCCGCGACAGCGTTTTTTTCCACACATTTTTGGAAATAAAGTCATTGCACTTGTGTTCGGAGAATCTTGTGCTAAATTCTTACAGCTATAAACATTTGAGATTCAATGTTTTGCATACTTGACATTCACAATTGCTTGATTATTGGTGTTTTTCCAAACCCAATCATTTCTCACGACTGTGTATTTTACGGATTCGAGTATTTGACGTTCCGCCCCAAAAACAGCGTAGCTTCGAGTCAAATTGTTATCTTATTTGTTTTGGGAGCTTCATACAGCCGCAAATAGCCAATCAGATTTGCCCATTTTCATTGTCTTTATATCCTTTGGAGTCGTATTATCAAGTTTTCTGAGGTCAAATTTATCCGGGAAGCGATGTCCATGAATGCATGTGGCTTTAATCGTTAAAACGGAAAAAGCAGGATCTGAGATATGCAGAGACCTATCCTGTGAAAGAATGGCGTATGCAAGCATGATGGTGTCTACGCAGTGTAGATTTCCTTTTGGTGTTCATTGCGTCGTAGAACAGCTTCAGACTCCCATTTATGATTCATGTTGGCCTGGAATCAGTTTGCATTTTGCATACTTTGTTCCTGTTTTTTGTTACCAGTATTCTTCAAAATCATAAGCCGGCAAAAATCCAGTGGCCCCTGTGGCCACAAACTTTGTGTGACCCCATTTCGGTTGTCTTTTGACACCATTTGCCTCTTCGTTTGTTTAACGTTCGTGTGCCAGGAAGGAATGCCAAGCAAGGCTTTGTATTACACCGTCAGGCCTTCATCGTATCTTCTTAGGCAACTCCGCTTTGTTCCCTATTCCATCAACTTGTATTTCAGTTCTATTTTTTGCAGCTCTTCAAACGCGTCCACCAACCACCTAACAAACACGTATTCCGAAGTTGGCCAAAAACAGCCTTTTCTGGAGTTGGTGCCTAAGAAAAACCGCAGTTTGCGCACATTAAAAACTCTATTAAGTACGACACAAGACCACCCCCTCCAGACGCCGTGCCCTCCTCCCACTCGGGAATCTACAACAAGCTGGCGGCCGCAGTTGAAGATCTGTATATTAGGCCGTTTGCGCCGCCCGCCTCGCGGTTCAACGAATGTGCTCCGTGTCCTTCGGCATACGGAGACCAGGCCATGCGTCCGTTCCGGTCCGTCCTAACCAACAGTAATGTTGATTCCAAATCAGAAGGCTTACATAACAATCAACCGTGTATTTGGTCAGCGGCAACACAAAAGGCTGCAGAAGAATGTCTTCGGCAGCATGGCTATTTCTATGACGCCTGCGCAAATACATGCCAAACTGAAATGAGTTTGCTTAGATTAAGCCATGAGGAACATTTAGAGCATCTTATTTACGGCAGGGTAACGTTTAAACGCTTTTTTAAGTAAACTTTGAGGAACTCACGTAAGCAATTTGGTTTAGGTATTTCCGGTGTTAGTATTACTCGTTGTTGTCGCAAACGTGCTTGTTGCCCTCGTACTTTCACGTAAACACATGATCACTCCCACTAATGTCGTATTATACTACATGGCCGTGGCAGACCTGTGTGTCGGAATTGTTCCACTACCTTGGAATTTGTACTATCACACATTTCGGTAAGTATTTAGTCTATTACCACCGTTGAATGGTTGATTGGGCTAATTCGAAAAGCACGTTGTTAGCTATTTCTGGCTAAATACGCATTGATGCCATACGACTCGCTTTAAAACGAAGTACCCAGAAAACTCTTTTATGTCGGTTTGACTTTCTTCAAAAATATGACATTTTGTTGTTTAGTTATAATGAACGAGAGGAAAAGCTGGAGTTATGGTGGTGCTACATGTATAAGTACAGCATGGACGTGGTACCTCCCGTCTGTCACAATATTGCCATGTGGTTGACGGTCTTACTTGCGGGTCAGAGGTTTGTCATTTTTCATTCTTTTTCGGGCAAAAGTAATAATTTATAATGAGATTATCGGAAGAAGACCCCGGGCGTTGCAGCCCCGGACACAACTTTTTTCGCTACGTAAAGGGGGTTTAGCAACGGCGTGCCATACGCGTCCGATGCGTAAAACAGCAGCAAAAGGGCCCTTTTGGGGAGCAACGGTCCATTTGTTACGTTTCTCAACAATCATGCCTCGGGATGGAACCAACTTTTTTGAGCAACATTGGATGCAGGGGGACAAGTTTATCCAATTACGGTGGATCGTCTTACGCCGGAGTTAATCAAAGATGGTTCACTTTTTTGTTGCATGAGGGCGTACTTGAAGACTCCCCCGTATCAAAGACACTTTATTCGCTTCGGTGCGACTCTCGGAAATAATCACAAAAAAGCGTAGACAAATTTGTTCTATAAAAATGACACTAACTGTCAATCGCATAGGGAAGAAAGTTTGAACTATTACGCAATAGGTTTTCAGAATGCGAGTTATAACTAAATAAAATTACAAGTTACAAGAAATAGCTATTATCTTCAGTTATTTTTGCAAACTTTGCAATACTGGTGGGCGAAAATGTTAGCATAAGTCAATTTCCCAAGCAAAGCTAGACATTATTATTAAATTTACATCCGTAAAAAGTTAAACTGGCAATTTATTTCCGCTTTTCAGGTATATTTCAATTGAATATCCTCTCCGATCTCGTCAAATCTGCAGCGTTCACAACGTCAGAATTGCAACTGTAGTAATCGCCGTCGCATCTTTGATCTGTGGTCTCCCAAAGTCCTTTGATTATTATTATGACGTTTTCGAAGGCTGGGCATTCATCGAACCAGGACGCTGGATTTACACTCGAAGTTGTACCTCCGGGATGACACCACTAGTCCATGCCATTGGACCTAATATGTTTTTCAATTGTTATTTCTGGACACGTGTATTTGGCTTTATCATTCTTCCGAGTATTTTACTTATCGTACTTAACGTACTGCTCATGCGGGGAATTCGCAAGGCTCAAAAGCGGAAAGAGCACTTGTTAAAGTGAGGTTTAGCCTTTTGCGGACTCTGTGTGCATCACTTGTGTGTCTCTTTGTTGTTTTTGTTTTTTTCCACTTTCTATCTTTAAGTTAATTAACCAAATGCTTTATTTTTAAGTTTTTAAATGTCACTTTGTCGTTCAGTCGTTTGATATTTTCAGTTTTTCATGGAAGATCTCACACCGCTTTCAGGCAATGCCGTGTACTTAGTTGGCCGATTTTTGGACAAAGCAAGCTACTGTAAGCATCACTTTGTCATCTTTCTTTACCGCACACTCACAGTTTCACCGTTTTTGCATGACATTTCCACCCTTTTGTAGTCTTGACACATTTCCAGCTTGCCACCGAATATTCTTTGGTTTTTCTTGCCTTGCAAGCTGATCAATCATCAAACTAATATGTAACTTTGCAGAGAAAAACGGGCTCGTGAGGCTCAGCGTCAAATTGACTCAAATTCAACGAGTTTGATGCTGGTTATGGTTGTTTCTATTTTCTTAGTTGTGAACCTGCCACAAGCTATTTTTATGGGTTTGCTTTGCGTGTATAACACCTTTGGTATCCAGAATCGCCTTCTTGAGGGAATGTTTCCTGTTGCCTTTATGCTGGCCAGCAACATGCTTGTCATGGTAATTTTATTGGGAATTTCGATAGACGTGCTTTAATTTTAATGCTTTCAGCTCACGTATCCAATAAACTTTGGAATTTATTGTTTCATGTCTAGCAGCTTTCGTCAAACATTCCGTCAACTCTTTTGTCGGTAAGACCTTTGATTCTTTTCCCGCACCCTTTTCGTTGATATTTAGTCTTACTCAGCTGTCTCAATTTGTTTCTTTTCATTGTGATGGGTTGTGACGCCCATGTTTCAATGAAAAAATTCAAAACAAATGAGTGTTTCATTGACAGTTAAATCTGTCATGACCTACTCGCTAAAATTAGTGATGGGTGACAAAATGAAATTAATTGCATCTGAACGATCGTACCAACGTGCTCCGGGGTGCAATGTGTGAGTGTGTCTGTCTCACTGACCACTTTTTCTGATGTTAGGATGATGCAAACTATGCGACGGGTACAATAATGCTACAAAGTGCTGATTTTTTGATGATTTCAGTGGCCGAGGACGGTTTGGACCTCATGGCAATGGCGGCGGAAACACTGCAACGACTTCGCTATTCACAAGGATGTCAATTCGGCACAGTGATCCATCGCCGACGCCTCTGGCAAGCAGTGTTTTTAACAGTGAAAGCAAATTTAGCAACACTTTATTACCACCACCGCCGTTGGGGCTCAAAAGTGATCTTATCGAGGACAAAGATAACTCGACCCCGGCTGCTGACACTATTTATCTTTAGGAATTGTATTAGTAAACTGATTTTTGATAAATCGCTTTTTTTCTGATCTCCCAGTGCCCCAATGCTTCGTGTAATTCAAAACAGTTTAAAATTATAGGCTTTATTTATTTTTGTTCTTGTCAATACAATAAACTATTCATAGTTAAACGAGTTAATTATAGGAAACATAATGTGATGATATGATGGGATCAATGTAGGGGACACTTTTAAAGTGTGTGGAATCAAAACACAACCTTGCGAATTACCATTGCTTTTTAGAGAGATAGAAAGACCGATATGTACATAATAGAATTTGCTGGAATCATGTACATACCCATGGGAAAACAATAAGATTGTAAACGATTGAGATACTTATTCCTCGTTAGACTCTGAGCTGCACGAGGTCGGGTATTCGTCGCTGGACAAACTGGGCAATTCGGGGGTTTCGCCGCGGATCTTGGCGCTGCAGTATTTGGAGATGCGTTGGCAGGCATCCCGGGTGATCTCAGCGGGGTAGGTGAGAACCAGGCGGAACCAGCCGGGGCAGTTGAAGGCGCTGCCGGGAAGACAGTATACTGATTCGTGGCGGATCAACTCCTGGATGAGTTCGGTTTCTGATCCAAGGTAGTTTTCATCGATGCGGACCATCATGTAGAGGGCGCCCTGGGGGCGGAGAGGGTGGAGATAAGGGATCTGGCGGAAGGTGTCGTAGCAGATATCGGCATTGAGCTTGACGACGGCGCGGATGTTGTCGAAGTAGCTCTTGGGGGTGTTCTTGAGGATCTTGGGAAGAGCAGCCTGGATGAGTGAGCAGGGACCGACGATCTTCTGGCTGAGGGCGACCATGCCGGCGCGGACATCGGTGAGGACGTTGTGGCGGTTGTACACGATGGCCCAGCCTAATCTCCAGCCGGGGACGAGGAAGCGCTTGCCGATGCCGTCGCAAGAGATGATGGGAACTTGGGGAGACAGAGATGCCATCGGGATGAATTCGACTTCGTCATCGTAAGTCAAGTCACCGTAGATTTCATCAGCAATGATGGTGAGGCGGTACTTCTCAGCGAGTCTGAGAATGTCTTCCAGATGTTCCTTCGGGAAGACGATGCCAGTAGGGTTGCTGGGGTTGTTGATGATGATGGCACGAGTCTTCTGATTGATCTTGCTTTCGAGGTCGTCCAAGTCGATGAGACCGTCATCATTCATGCGGAGCTGGTAGCCGATGGTGCCGATGCCGTGGGGTGTGCAGAGAGTGGTGTAGAGAGGGAAGCCAGGGTGAGGGACGAGAACATTGTCACCATTGTCAGCAATAGCTTCAAGAGCCATTTGCAGAGCGTGGGAGCAGCCAGATGCGAGGATGACATCGTCGGGGTTGATGGGAGCAGAGGGGGTCGAGAAAGTGTCAGCAATGGCTTGGCGGGCAGGCATGGATCCAACTGAGGGACCGTATCCGTCAGCAGTGTGGCTTTCAAGGGCCTCACGAACTGCGTCGATGGAAGCCTGGCTTGGGGGAAGGTTGCCCATGATGGTAGGATCGCCGAGGTTCAACTTGATAGCGTATTTGTCCGGGTTGGGAGCAACTGCCATGGCATCAGCGATCTTACGGATGGGGTTGACAGTGTTTCTAGCATGTTTTGATGCCTTCAGTTTTGTCCATGTTTCCATAGGACGGCGGGCAACCGGTTTGTTAAGCTCCTGAAAAAAGAGTCAGTTGAGAACACTGCTACCGTATTCCAATGCAAAAAAGAAACCTACCGCAACGCGATGCGAGTTCTTCTGGGGACGCTTGTGGACAGGCTTCACCATGTTGTTGCGAGGAGTCTCGGTAGGTGAGAACTGGCGAGGAAGGAAAGCATTGGGGGTAATAGCTGTGGTTGCCATCTTGAGGAACGGAAGTAGTTTGCGAGTGGGTTGAGAGAGCTTTGTTTGCGAAGAGTGTGTAACTAAAAGGGTAATTCGTAATTAAAAGTCATATAAATGCCACGGCACGTTGTCAAATGCTCGCCACGAAAGCTCACTATGCTACCCAGTCTTGATCTCAAGGTTGTCTTTATTCAGACTGAGCCAAATGACTATGAGAATTCGGAGGTTGCAGATGCTTTTATACGGGATTGACGCCGCCTCCTTTTCATTCGTCGAAACATAGACCCGTTTCAATGCGAAATGAGAAACAACAGAAAGAAGAGAGAGTGGTGATGGTTTCGTCGCTAGGAGAGATGCCATCGGCGATATAGTAGAGCGAACGCATGGCGGGGTGGGTATGATGGTCCGCTCAGTTAACATCGTGAGAACACACGTGTGGTGAAAAGAAACCAAAAATGTACGACAGCACCAACTGGCCCCTTGCATTGGTTTTGCGCGCGTCGTCTGCGCATCAGAATGTCGTCATTGTTCCCACGAGCGCACATGTTGCCGCTGGCCGAGTCAGCCACAAAGATTACAAACCACGATGCGATCGCAAAAATAAGCCCGGAAAGCAAATGTGCCGAATTCGATAGATTGCATCATATTGCGGCATTTTTGGAACCGTGCCAAGATCGTCATGCTGATCGTGAGAGCTTGTTCGTCCGGTACCAATAAATTTGTCTCTTTTTTTCTGATTGATCATCCGAGCATGCTCATTTCAACGAAAAAGTCGCGCCGGCGCCGATGTTGACATCCGTTGCACTGCTTTTCTGAACTGCTTTTGCATGCAAATAGACTTTTGTTTTTTCAATCTTTGGCACTGATTGACCAGGTGACCTTTATACTCAAAAAATACTGTAATTAATTATGTTTCGCATCATTGACCTGACATCGGTACTGATAGCGCACTGATCGTGATACGAACCAAAGGCCGCGTGGATGACAAGCCTAGAGTGCGTGAGAATTTGCGCGATCACAGGTTGTGATGTGATAAAAATATACATCACGACCAAAACGGGCTGATGTCCGTAGACGCCCGAACGGCCCATTGAACTACAATGGTGTTTAGACGAACGTGACTAATGGTAATTAAAAATCGAGTATTTTTAGGTAATTGTAACTATTGTTGACACATAACACATCACATCCGATTAGGGTTATCATATGATTATGATAAGTATGATATTACTAAAAAGTTTGTACAGACGCACGTTTGTAGTATTGTTATTGTTACACTTTTAAAAACTTAATGCACTAATGTGTTAATTTGTTTTTATAGTAATTAGGGGTAAAAATAAATTTAAAGTGTTAAATTGTTTGCGGAACACAACATTTCATCACGTAAACGTAACCTGAACAGAGCATTGAAATCGTTTGTACGTGCAAAGATGACGCCCAAAATGTGGTAGAATGATGCAATGAACAGACAGGAATTAGGCTAGCCAAAGGCAGCTAGTAGGCGCTTGTATTTGAGGGTAGGAGATGCTAGTCGACAGAGAAGCTTTTCCCGACGATAGGAGGTGGTGTGAGGTTAAGTATTACAGCAGGTGTGCTTAGTCACTGTCGCTTTTTTCTCGCCCCCTTTTCAGCGAGAACCAGCTAACGGTCAGGGCTTCATTTCATCATGTCTATGAAACGGAAGTTCGGGAATGCATTTTTGGAAGAGTCTGCGTCTGCAGGTGCTATCATGCTTTAGCATTGCTATTTTGATGGCCTTTCAACTTTCAAAGTTTATGTTTGTCATGTGATTTCAGTGATCATAAAATATTATACATTTAAATCAAAATAAGAAAAAAGTTTCATAACAAATTTTTCCACGGTCTCGACTTTTCTGGAAGCCACCGTACCCACGCCGCCACCGCCCTCGCATATGGAGCACAATACGATAGGGAGGTGACAATGTGTCTGATTAATGTCTGTTTGCGTCTGAACCCACACGTCCGCCGACGACGTCGATGTTTTTTCGATGAAACGACCGACCATTTCTACGTCTCGTCCGATGCTCCATGAGAAAGAGAACAAACACGTGCGGCAGGCTGACGGCCCAGATGTGCATCTTGCGCGGGTCGGCGTCGGACATACTGATCTGAGCTCATCAGCCTGTTTCCGTCTTTTGGTCGCTATCTATAACCTACCACGCATCAACCTGTATTTGGATGGCGGAAGCAGCTAAATATATCGTTCGAGTAAAAGTTGACTAAGCGAACGCGCTTTTTTTCGAATGTACTCAAACCGATCACTGACGTGCCTTGATCATGGCGCAGATTAGTTGACACATTAACCAATCAAAAGATCAAAAAGGTTCAATTAATGCAGAACAACAAAGCGATAAATTATGGGTGTTGATGTGATGGACGTTCGGTTAGTCATACCGTACCCCAGTTCGACAAAGACCTGGGTGGTTTTTATGTTTTGTGTCGCACAACATACATATTTTTCCAGTATTTTATGATCTGATGTAATGTCAACAATCATCGAAATACATTTACGTATTTTCTGCGACATTTGCATGACGATGTCATCATCCTCATGTCGTCATCTCATCACTCTCATCCTTTACTTTCGTAGGATGATGCAGTTTGCATGAAAGATACCGTAATGCCAGTGGTCATTGATGTTGATTAGAATTGGATGTGATCTTTTCTGCGCAGCGCCATAAAGTTTGCAACCCGAAAGACGTAAACGCATGCGGCGCAGTGCACAACGTGGCGCGATGTGCCCACGGTGATAAGTCGTCTGCCAACTTCCTGTGGTGGTCGTTAATGCATCTCTTCTCTTCCTTCTATGATAAACAGCCTGTCAACCGATGGCGTTGAAAAGGCCCCCTGCCACCCTGTTTAGCTATCGTGCCAATCGACCCATAAATAATCTCCCCACCAGAAAGAAGTTCATGAAAAATAACCAAAGGAACATTAGAACAATCGTTCAAACGGTGATAAATTTTGTCAATGATAGAACACTATACGTGTCAATTTGAAAATATACCCAAATCGGGCGCCATGTGGCATCGGAATGTGGAGCATGGCGACCACGTTGTGATCACTTGGTACGAGATCATCATACGTCAAACAGCGACCACGTGGTGATATCTAGTTTCTGTCTGTTCTCACGATTCTAATTTGAGATAACGCGTGGAGCTATGCATCATTGCATCGTCATCATTGGTGACACATTGCTGATCGTATTATGTACAATCTGCGCGCAATTTCGGGAAAACAGTGACACTGTGTTCCGAGTGGACTTTTAGTGGTTTTTGGCTTTGGCGCCATGCCAAATCAACCCCGTTAGAATAAGGTTGACGCAATCTCGATCGCATTTGTTTTGTTCTCCTTTCCGGTGGATTTGACCTTGCCGCTGGTTGCATGAACTGGTGCACAAATAGCAACGAAATGTTACGCGTTTTCGACGTCCCTTTGTATTTCAAAGATTGGTAATGATCAATTGTGCGAAGGCGTCAGACACACGCACCACTGATTATTTAAAAATAACCGACTAATCTTAAATTAGAGTGTCAATGAACCGACTGAGAGTTCAATGTAACAAATAATAATAAATCAGATCACATTTTCTTCGAAAAACCCAACCCAATAACAACGATGTATGTAGTCCCTCCCGATCAACAATCACAAAATTACTCATCATTTATTTGGTTGATAAAACTCTGATTTTTCAGTGCATTCAAATAAGGCACAATGCAACTCCCAGCACGGATACATGCATCACAAAAGGTATTTAGCTTATATTTACATCAGAGGTCAAAAAGTGTGATCATTACGCAAATCACGCAATGCAACATTTGAACTGTCTAGGGGAAAGTGGGAAACAAATTAACAACAAAAATCAAAAGGTGTTTTTGGGATGCTTTCACGATACCGCTATTAGAATAAGTGAATTGACAAAATGCGGTGCATAACAAATCGCAAGATTGTACCATGTGCGTGAAAGACGGTGAACTTGTTGGTGCGTGATTTGGTGGCTGCCATGAACCTAGATGTCCGTGGCAGTCAGGGTACTCGTGCCATAATACTGAAAAAGAACAAAACAACGATAATAGCCTACAATTCCAACTCAAAATGACGAACTTGGCGCGCGCGAGGTGAGTAAACGGGCACGTGAGGTTCTACGTAAACTTCATTTTTGTTCTTCTTGCGAGAAAGTGAGAAGCCTTTTTTGACGAGCTGAAAGTGTTCGTTGAACAACCCAGATTGGAACATCTTTAAAGATGCACGTACCTTCACGCGGAGGGTCGGTGAGAGGAAGGTAACAAATGGCTGAGCAAGTGTCTCGCGCTTTCGGCTAATCACTTCCTGTCCAAGGAGATTATTGAATTGCGTGGTTAAGTGGCGCCTGAGGAGAGTCTTGTGAGCAGGAATTTGTAGCACTTCAGCGAGGGACTCGGCGGTAAATGTGGGTTCATGGACCATGAGGGCGCCGTGAATGCCGGAGAAGATGAGATTCGGGGTGAATTCTGCCAAATCAATGCTCTTCAACCAATGGGAAACACAAGCATGTGCCCATTTTTCGACTTCATTGGCAATAGGCAACTTCAGCATGACTTCGTTGTTGAATACTTTCTCAAGTCGATGGAGATGGAAATCCACTGAATGCAAAAATTGAATGCCTCTGGCTAAAGTTGCATGATTCAACGCTGATGTAATCTTCATGTCAATCAAATCCTGGGCTGTGAGACAAAGCAACATCTGGCCATCGATGAGGTTTTCACTGAAGGCTTCACGGAATTGTGGAACTCCGATCATGTCCAGCCAAAGCAGAACTTGATGGACGTCCATCCGATCCGCCGGCCCAGTCGCATTTTTATCGATACAGTCCAGGATACACTTGAGACGTTTTCGATGCAACGGGTTCTTAATGACGAGCTCCTGAAGTAAACAAAATCATGTTAGAATTAGTCACGTAGTAGGTTGATGTAATCGCAAACCTTTTCCAGCTCATTATCGCTCATGTTGAGCAAATGACGCCCGGAGCGGACATAACGCTCAGCATCGGGAACGTATTGCGTGAATCCAATTTCTGCAAACCATTCACAAATTTGTTCCGTGTTCCAGTCGACGAACTGTTGCACCGGTGGTCGGATGGCGATGGCTCCAGCGACGGGCGCGGCGATGGTAGCCAGGCGGGCAGATGCCGAAGCACGGACACCGCTGCCTCGACGGAAGGCTCCCGTGGGAATTTCTTGTGAAGTGCTTCGAGTAAGTTTGCCGAGGAAGTTCCGCAGAGTGGAACGTGTTCGGCCACGCTTGAAGTTGCTTGTCGACTGGGTCGCCGATGGTTGACCGTTTCGCAGAATCTCATCATCACTTTCAACTGAAATAGAATTCTTTAAACTAAAAATCTTTCAAATCGCAAACAAAAGTAAAAGCAAGAACCAAACATGTGAGAGCACAGGCAACAAGCTGTAGTCGGCGTTATGAATCTGAACTTAGATTACCTCGGCATTGTCAAACTTGGGTGTTAGATTTGCAAACCGTTTGTTTTTGTGTTAATATTGCGGTTTAAGTTTAAAAAAAAAGGGTTTTGTAGTAAGGTCAAACAAAAATCAGGTCAGTAAAAAGTGTCTTTTCTCACTCTCAACATCACTGCATCTGGAGGTAAGATAATCCTCGCTCATAAGGGCATGTATACCGCGCGGACCTAAGTTGGGAGCTGAAGTGCTGCGTTTTGTGACAGCGCGGCTACGCGATTCATTGTTGCCTGGCTCATCATACACGTGGCCAAGCTTCCATGCGTTGGGGCGAGTTGACGCAGAAGTCGGGGGTCCACGCTTCCGACGACTCGCGCCTCCGAGAAGCTTATCGTGAATCCACTTATTGATTCGATTGCTTGATCCACCGAAGCGCGAGCCGTTGGGGCGGGAGTAGGAACTGCTCGAACTATGGGACGGCGATGTGGCACGCTTACTGCCGGACTCACCATTGACACTGCCGTTGGCTCCGGAGCTGCCGATGGACAGTTTTGGGAGGGGAAGGGTTAAAGTTGTTCCGTTCTAAAAGACAAAATAGTTCAAATTGGTCAGAATATTGATAATGTGTACCTTTCCATTGATGGGTAAATGCCTCGGTAGGCTGTTGGTACTGTAAGGCTGGTTAGATTGCTGTTGCAACGACAGTTCTCCATTAATTCGTCGCAATTCATCTAATTCTGCCGCCAGTTGTCGAGCTGCTGGTGACGATGGTGATCGGAAGTTCGACGAATTCGACATATTCGGCCCAAAGGAAGCCGATGGCCCAATGAGAGAGTTGGTATGATGAATATTACGCGGAGCCGCCGAAATACCCGATGACCAAGATGATGGCTGAGGACTTGCCATGGACAACGAAGACGTGTAAGAAGTAGACGGTACTGGCGTTCGACTAGACATGGACCCATACGCTGAACTCTGTTGACCACTGCTGCACAAGCTGACTGGGAAAGAATTCGAATGGGCAATGTTTTCCTTCGAATCATCAACGAGAAGCTTGCGCAATTGAGCATTTATGTTGAAACTCTGAGGTTGAGGTGCGGGCGGTGGAACCTGTCCAAACGAGGATCGCTGACTTCCGAGACCGTAGTTTTCGATCGCTCTGGAGTGTTCGTCAAGAGCATTTCGCAATGAATTAATTTCAATGCTCTTTTGTTCGTTGTCAGCAATTAGGCGCTGTACGGTAATCCGAAGTTGTTCCATTTCGATGTTGTGATCGTTTGCAGCTGCGGCCGCACTTGAACCTCCATGAGGGTGATGGAGTTGGATGCCATGTTGGGTCACAATCTGATGCATTGTCTGGCTTAATCTGTCGATTTCAGCTTGAGACATTTGCAATCGGCGTTCGGCGGCGACTTTGTCTTTCTCCAGTAAAGCATATTTATTTTTGAGCATGTTGATTTCGTTAATGAGGTCGGTTTTTTGCGCTTCCGTGGTATTCTAAAAGTTTTTTTTCATTAATTTTGCTTATTTTTGCCTTGATCAATTGTACTGACCTCGCAGACAGAATCATACGCAAATGTCTTCCTCTTTGTGGCCAACAATGATTCGAGATCACGAATCTTTTCTCTCTGTGTACCGACTTGCTCGTTCAAAACTGTCACCTGCAGCGACAAACTGTCGCGTGCCATGGCGAGTTTGTGCAACTTGTCCTGGAGTTCTGGATATTCTGGACATGACACTGTTGACATGGATGGAGACGGGCTCTGAAAGAACCACAATTAATTGAAATTAGTCAACTACGTAGTGACTGGGTTCACAGGAATGGCTGGCTCCCTACCAAACGGATAAATGAAGAAAACCCCAAAAACAAAATGCCGTTTTAAATGTCGTTTTCGCTATTCATGCTGGTTTTATTGCATACCATGCAACGGAATTTTTAGCGAGTCACCCACCGAAAAAAAGGAAAAAAGAAAAGCAAGGGTTTCACTCGAGAGCTAACCTCAGAGCATTTTCACTTCCCCTTGAAAGGAATGCGCGCCTGCTATGGACTACCGCGTTTGCATCCAAGAAGCGCTTTACGCCAATGAGAAGCTCCCTGAGTTTTACCGAAAAAAAGCTTCACGGAGATGGCTCGACGCCCTGGCGGGACAAGGACAACTATCTCATCCCGCGCCCCGAGGACATGCACCATCCCCAAAAACAGACTTGCTTTTGGACCTTGCAGCCTATTTCGGCCAACCTAAAACCGATGACCACCAGTCGACACCATAAACGGATTAGCAACTAGCGGACTTGACTAACTGATAGAAAATAGCCTTGAATTCGCACCCGCGGCATTAAAAGGGTGGAGAAACAAAAGAAATTCGCATTGGTAGCATTAGTTTGAATAACTTGTGACACGTGTTTCAATAAATGGCGAATATCAGAGACTATTTCAGCTACAGACTACTTATCGGGGGTTCTATTGTCATTAAGGGAAGCGGGCATAGGGCCAAACGGGAGTCAATGAGAAACGGTCAATGCGAAGATGGCTAACTAGGCAACTAGATTAGCATTTAGATGGAATCGCGATACGCCGGCTTCGCGCGGGTAATTCGTTGATAGGAAACTGAATTATAGCTTTGAATTGGAAGAAATAATAGAAATATCAGATATACAGGTAAATTGGCCTTCTCAAATATGACATTTCTTGATAGGTAAGTCAAATGAAGGCGCTTAGCTGTCAAAAGGAAGCCAAAAAATCCAAAGGACCCTCGAAGAATGACAGCGCCGCCATGAGAAGGGCAATTTGTCTCTCTCCTGGCTAACGGCTGACTACCAATACCAGTAGCATGAGCATGGCGGGACAAAGTGGATGGGGCTCTCCAGTACCAAAATAGGCGCCACAGTGACGACAAACGGATAACAGACAGAAGGTCGTTAAGACGACCAAAATGATATTTTTTCCTGGGGACATGTGAAGGTAGTTTACAGTTACTTTTACTGACCAGACTTAGCAATGAAGTGTTCCAACTTGAATCACGGTTTGATCTGGACGACCCATCGATAGGTTGATTGCATGCGGGCAAAGCACTGATAACACATGAACTACTGCTTACTTTTTGTTGCCATTTATCGTTGAATTGAGCATCTGGTCGGACTAATAGGGAAGATGATGTGACAGGGACACCGTATCGTGAATCACTGAGACTGCGTTGGATTCGTCTTTGTTGGCGACGGTTGAAGCCTTCAGCGACTACGGCAGCAAGGGACGACCGGTCAGGCCCGCCGTCACTATTCGTCGTGCCCGAACGGACACGATACGGTGGTGGTGGAGGCAGATATGAGCAGCTTGATCCACTGCTCAAAGTGCTGCTAAACCCGGAGTCACTGTAATGAGTGACATAGGGCAAGATTGGCCGTGATGATGAGCATGTCGTAACGATGGACGAACTTCTAAATGACAAGAAAGCAACTTTGAGCCATCGGTTCAACATAGATCAACCCATAACCCCTCAGGGCAAGTTACATTCTCCGTGGTCACTATTGTACATACCTTTCGTCCCTGCGCTTTTCTTGCATTGTGCCAGTCACACATTGGCAATTTCCGAATTAAATTATGAGGCCATCGTAAACAAAAAGACAGTTTGTCAAAAATACATATTTTCGCGTTTGACAAAAAAATAGCAGGAATGTTCGGAATTTTCATCAAACTGCAGCTGTCCACAGTTGTGCTTGCCGGTCGCCTTAGGAATACCCCCAACTTCCACCGGGACTCGTTATTATTATTACAGCCCTGAGGCGGTGTGTGTCTCAATGGCCTGTGGCGTCTGCCGGATCGGCGGGAAGACGAACGGCTCACACCTCAGGGAATGCAACGCTTAAGGGGGTTTAGTGCGGATAGTGAAGGTGTGCCGGGCAAGAAATTGCTAAAATAAATTCGGAATGTCTAAAAGGTGGACAGCTCGCAGACACATAATGAATCTTTTGTTGAAAAATTTGATGCAATAAAGTGAAACGACAAAACAGAAAGTCAGCGAAATGCAATATTGGTAAAACCAAAATGGTAAAAGTGACCACGGAGATGTGAAACGAGCCCTTGATAAGAATAATACTAACCGTGGTATCATAGAACGCGATTCTTTGGCCAAAATGTTACCATTACTGAGACTATTCCGCAATCCACCGGAGTGATTACTGTCGACAGAGGTTACAGATTGTCCCAATTCAGAATTTGGACATGTTCTCATTAGTTCATCAACAGTCGCCGGAATGAAGGAACCCATAACAGCAAGCTGGCTAGCAGCGGCGGCACACAAAACGAAACACGGCACAGAATAGCTTCTATCGGCTACTCTCTCATCGAGGGCCTAATGAAAGGTCCAGTGATTGGAAAAAAGGCCCGCTCTTCCCGACAACAACACGAGCGGTAGCAAATCGCCAGCGGCACGGCACACGCTGCCGGAATATCCTGAGGCGCTGTCAACCACTGAGCTGTCGGCAGCCGCAAATCAGCAATGAGGAACTTAAGGTATGTGTCGAACGGAGCGGACGCACTGGCCCCCCAACGAGGCACATCCATCGATCTATCTTGCCAAAGCTTGCCCGTGTCATCGAGCCTAAATTCTCAGGCCATAAGTGCGATTTGTAGCTAATAATTAAAGACGAAACATGACCGCTATGAATTGCCAGTTAGACGGCGGGCGGCATCTTGGTAGGACTGGTACACAAACACAAAGCAGCTAAGAAGGGCGAAACATGAAGGAAATTAGAGGCTCTGCCAAATGCTTGCTTGTCAAGAAGCCATCCATCTCACGTAGGCCAAACAAAGAAGACAGAAATTGCGTTGACAAAAACGTTCAAACAATGATAAAATGAGGTCGGCCAAGGAGGGAAGAAAGTTGAGAAGAAGGAGAGGGAAAGTTTCTTCCGGAAGTAAAGTATCCCCGAGGGAATGCACCCGCGCAAAGTGAATTCATTAGAGAAAAACAGTTTGAAAAAAGGGGACACGAGACCATCTATGGTACTTGTAACACAAAAAAGGATAGCTCTGGATAAGCATGCTTTGAGCCTATTCAAATATCCGTTTGAGGGTCGGGTTTCAAAATGGGCAAGTGCCATTTTTAGTCCAGAGCCGTACGTAAACCAATTAAAGTGAGGATAAAATAAACCAACCAAGTTCTGTGGATCTTGCAACTTGTTAATCCATTGGAGGATTTTTATTTTTGAGCTAGAATCCAATGGTGAGTTCAATCTGTTGCCGTCGATAGCTTCAAGAAGTCGGCCTACTGGCGATGGTGGAGGCTGGCAAATAGGCTCCGGCATCGGATCATCTAACCCATTCCCACTGCTCGAGTTGAGCGCATCCGATGGCGGGGATTCATCCACGCCAAAGCTGTCTGGCGAGACACTCCCACTGCTTTCAGGGGTTACTGAAAAAAAGCCAAACGGAACTCATCAATCTGATATCTATCGTGGTAGGTCGGCTTACCTTTACTTGCATGGTCAATCCAGTTTGATACCGACATGTTCCATTGGATGGGTGCTTTTGTTTGAGGAACGTTCGAAAGGTGTGACACGGTTGAATGTCCGTTCGACATGGGAATCATTTGGGACCCATCGGCAAAGTCGGAAGATCCATTACCATTTATGTCGCTACTGTTATTATGAGTATCGACTGAGTGGCCGCTTATCCGGATGCCATTGCCGGAAGTCGACGAAATAGAGGTACTACGATGTGGTGTCGATGAGGATCGATTGTCGTAATCGTTGCCATTCATAGCTGAATGAACGCTCGTTCTCGAATCGGAGTACAACCGATACAACGACCCAGTAGCTGCTCCTGCAAAACATTTAGTTAACACCCAACTTTATGTGTGAGTAAAAATTCGAGTAAAAATAGCAATAAAGTTAAGCAAGACGCATTTAAAAACAGTTCTGGAAGAAAGCAATCCACGTAGATCATTGAGATGTGCAGTGGGAGTAAAGCCAGGTGTTTATTGCCCTGAGCGTGGGGCAACGCTTTGACTTCGCCTGGGGGCAAAAGCGTTGCCGAGATGGATTTTAGGCGATCGACGAACAACAAGTAACAGGTCAAACACAAATGTCAGGTTATTTTAATATTTGCTCCCACATGTGATCGCAAATAAACATGTGTGAGCGTGCAAAAAATAATAAGTGATAAAAAGTAATTATTAAAACGGGGACAATTAGAAAGGGAACACATTAACATTAACCTTGCCGCAGCGATGGGATCGTACAACCGTAAGAGTCGTACAAGGCGTCGAAATCCATTGATGGAGACGCGACGGAATACCAAACACGACAATTGCGGTTTACGGCGGACGTGATTCAAGTCAGGCGTGTTTCCTCGCATACTGGTTGGACGGTGCGCAAAAGCATCCCTCTACCCCATTCAATCAATTCAAAATGATTTGTCCAACACGTATAAAAAAGAATTGCAGAGAAAATGCATGTAAACTAGAGAAATGGTTGTAAAGCAACGGCGGATACAATAGATCTGACACATGAATGTTTTTGTCTGGCGTAACGGTCCTTTTCGACGTTTTGAAAATTGTAGCAATTTTAAGGCCAGAACTGTAAGTGGCTACTATTTTCACACGATCCACGCCTTTAAAACGGTAGAATTCCTCAAAACTGTACAAGCGGTATTCAAAGAAAAGGGCAACCGGCTGTTCGGAAAGAATAAGAAATAGTAAAAGTAACGATTGACCTGCGAATAGGTCTTCCGATAATAATCTTACTCAAAATCAGATCGCAGCCAGCCATTACACGTCTGCCATAAGTATGCGCGATCCAGCCCCCTACAGGTTTAGAGGTAATTTGATTCCGTAAAAAATTCCAAAAAGGTGTTTCAAAAACCTGATTCTATTTGAGTTAATTGTATCTATTAACATTTTTCAAAAGGGTGCAGTTGATTTAATTAATTAGTTAATTAACAATTAGAAAACCGTAAAATTTTAGAGACGACACCTACCTTTACTGATAACATCATCAAGCTGTTTCAGAGTCGTTGTAAGCAATAAGTTAGCTTCGCGGAAGTCGTCATAGTCGTCTAATTCGTTCGTCATTTTTGGTTATTTCACGGCCTTGGTTCAAGTATACTGAAACAAAAGTTACCTTTATACCGATCGCGAGAGAAAACGAACGCCTCTCAGATTAACGACACCCGTGTCTGGGGTTAAAACAGTAAAAACTTTGTCAAAAAAAGATACAATGACCGCAGCACGGAAACGTCTTTGAATAAAAATAGGGTAGAAGCAATAATAAAAATGTTCGAAGGTCGCGAGCATCATGAACGTCATTAAAGAAAGTGAATACAACTAGTATGAATGAATGGTTAGCAATATCAAAGACGGAATTGCAAATGAGATATTTTGGTCCATAAGGGTGAAGGGTGGTAAATGCTTGTAAAGCTGCCGTAAAGTCAACATATCTCGCGTTCGACCTGCATTGAGCTTGATTGAAGGCGGCACGGTGCTTTGAAAGGAGAACCAAAAAGGGAATGAAGGGTTACTGTTGTGTTTGCAACAAAAAGAAACCGCCAGTCGGAAGACACATCCTTAATCAGTCCGTGATTGCTGGTCAGTTGTCTTGTCTTGAGGCGAGGTCGACACGCGAATTGGTCAACACTTAAAAGGATTACCCTCTTTGGAATGAATGATGGGAGGCGATAAAACTGTTTGAAAAAGGTAGTTCGGCACCATGAATTTCAGGAGAGGGTCGACATGGTCAAAGACATAAATTTCGATAAAATACATGATTCATTTCAACGTGCATTTCACAGCTGTCGTACGCGTGCGCTCAAAAATGACGACAAAAGTGAACGGAAATCGCATGCAAACATCATCTATCAGGAAGGGAAAACGATTCAAAGCGGTCAGAACTCAGAGAGGCGATAAAGAATGTAAGCTTTCGCTGGGTAATGGGAAAGAATGAAATCCTTTCCACTCTTACAGAACAGCTTTCCCGCATCGCCTCTTTAGTGTACCATCCTTGAGATCTGCGATGAGTGCACATGCTTTAGCCGTTCGGAAGCTTTAGCTCGGGCCGATTATTGATTTAACCCTTATAGCCGACAGAACAATGACCGTCAACATACAGGCTCCAGCATGATGCATGCGCGAGCAGCCTGTTGTGGTGGTCCCCAACCAAGCCCAAGCCCACTCATCACGCAGGAGACCTATTTTAGGCATTGGCAAAACGATACAGAACAATCGGAGGAAATACTTGTCAAAACGGTCTCCATCTGAACAATACACATTTCAAAATGCCGCGGCATCGGAGGGCCAGATCGCAAGGCGGGTACTGACTGAATGATTTAAGGCTGTCGGCGAGCAACTGTCAATAGAACAGTGTACATTATCCCACAAAGTAGTACAAATGAGTGTCCAATGGAATGGATAATGAATTTATCCGCATTCCATCCATCGATTCGAAGGTGAATTGCTCGCTAGATGCTCGAAAAAATGAGTGGAAGCATTTTTGAACAACGTTGATTTGTGCGCGTCTTCACTGTATCGGCGAACTACCCTCCTCTTTGCTAAGATGGTAGGTATCCCGCGCCAGGGGCAGGAAAAACAAATAAGCCCCGGCACTCCCCCGAGAGGCTGACCCGACTTTACAGTGCTTGAGTGAAATAACGCGACTTGTGTCCTTCTTCCCCTCACCTTTCTCACCCTGCACTTGACCACAACTCCGTAGACCATCACAAATGTCAACCTTTTTATAAATGGTAAAGACCCGTTGAACGCAGCAGCGAGTTACGCATAAAATACAAACAAATAAATAATAGTAACGCATAGTAACCACGAACAAAGAAATGAAATGTCTGACATCACAAATCCCAGCTAAAGAGATGATGTTTGATAAGCATGTCACGAACTCCTTCCTTCAAAGGCTGTTTATTCGTTGTACTTGCGCCGGACAGCGAGGCGTCAATCGACTGGCTCTTGCGGAAACCATTTTTTGATTGCCCAGTTGATAGCATTTGCAGACGCGAAACAACACCCCCAGAGCTAGTACCTGCTTTTTCAAGTATCTCCAAGTCGATGCTAAGATTGAACGAAAACTGGGATAGTAAACGAAGCTCGCATTTGATCTGAAAGCAGATAGAGTCATAATTAGTAAAGCCTCTCGACGGAGGAGGAGGGACTGACTTGCTGCCAAGCGGGTGACCGAAGAAAAGCGGAGGAATGGTAGTACTTTTCTCGCAGCACGTTGTATTGGGTACCGGAGCATAGAATTTCAAACCATAGGTGGAGACACTGAAAGAGATTCAGATTCAGCGTGAATTCATGTTAATGGAACCACAAATCAGCAGGATAACATGGGAAAAGCCTTACTTGCTCGTTGAGGGCGACAATAATGAGAGAACGAAGTTTGATGTCTAGCTGAGCGCCGACCCCATTGTGTGACGAATTGATCATGGAAACGGCGCGATAGAGAAGCTCTTCGGGGCTGAGAATCTTGCCGTCTTGATCTAATTTGAATGTGTCGCATAATGTCAACTTTGAATTGACGCTTTGTGATTTGTTTTCAACCAGGGCGGATGCAAGGGCTTCTGTAAACAATTGTTTTTCAACTTTTTTAACACAAGTTAAACAAACTGACCAATATAAGGCCAAGGATGCGAAACGAGCGAAGCGACAATCATATTCGTATCGCGCAATCCATGATGTAAAATTCGGAGGAAGGATTGGAAAAACTGTCCACGGACGATTTCACCGATTTGTTGATTGACAGCCTCATCCCCGAAAACGCAATAATTCTTTCCACGTTCATCGATGATTTCGACAAATTTTGCAGGAAACCACCCCCTCTGGCCATTGACCTCGCCAATCCAGCAATGTTCGTCTTTTTCGGATAAAATGTTAATCAAATCATTCTTCGAAAATCCTAGCTCATCTTCCTCTTGTCGCTGAAAATCGAGCAGAGCACGTGCACGTTTTTTGCCTTCTCGACGAGCTCGGTGAAACGTCTCGCGATCCTTATCATGGCTTTCCAAACTATAATCAGCCTGCAAACAACACACATTGGTCAACATGATTCTTCGCACCTGACAAGCTGTTTATACTCACCTGTAGCGTGATAGGCTTATCATGTTCTTCCGGGCATAGGGAAAAGTGTCTGCAGACTTGATGGATTGCATTCCGTAGATCGACAATCATTTCGGTTTGACGAATATTCTTTGTCTTGGGGTCGGAATCATCATCGCCGTTCTGAATTTTGATAAATTTAACTTTTTTTAAAGTTATTATTAAAACTGACTTCCATAGACTGATGGAAAATACTATTTAGTATGCTCTTTGACTTCGAAAGCCGACGCTTGACCACTTTTTGTTTTGGCAAGTTTCCGCCATTGCTAGGTGCTTCAAAAATCATTCCACTGTCTGCCATCAACATGCCCTGGTACTTCTTCCGAAGTGACGTCACCACTTCGGTCGTGATAGTCATGTCTAGGGTCAATGAATTATCGATGAGTCCATTCGCATCAGTGATAGTCGATGGAAGTTGTACAATAGCGTTGAATAACTCCGCCGGACACTCATCAGCGATCTTGCTCACCAAAATTAAGTCTGGCTCCCTCATTTTGAGCATTGCAATGATAATCCGAAAAACGACCACACTTCCATCAACAAACAAGAAATCCCATAAACGGAGCAGTGTTTTAATCGGAAAAACAGAAGCAAATACAGTAAGCAGCCAATTAATAATAACAGCCGATATGTCGATATCGTTCTTCTTGATCAAGTCGACCAGTTCCGGTGTGTGAATGCACATCAAGTGCTTGATAACTCTTTCATCAGCTTGTAAGCCGAGCAGAGAATGACTGTAAAAGCTTGGGGGCAAAATGTCTTCAATCAGTGCACACATAATCCAGAATGCATTCTCTTCACCACATACGAGCATCAAATTGGCCGCGACTATCCCCATACCCTGTAACTTGCACCTTTTTTGATAAATTTAAACCTTTTGCCATGCTAACCTGACAGTACCCCAAATCGGGATACATAAAAGCGACTGTCTTGAGTACTCGACGCAAACCTGCCACCGCTGGTGCGTCATCCTTCTGAAAACAAAGGTTTGTCGGCAGGGTGCGCAGAAGATCTTTGTCAATTTGGCCGTCAATGTTTGTCGCACAATCCCGATTGCACCGCGCATAAATCTTAGCATATGAGCACCCGCTGGCTTGACGCTTCTTGGCTGCACCCGAAAATCGGAACCACAACAAAGGTCGCAACGAATGCGGAATTCCATTTGTTCTGAGAAGTTTGTCAAATTTGTCGCCGACCAGCTTTTCAACCTGGACGTGTTTCCAAAGCAGCTCGGATTGCACCTGGTCGTGTGCGAATTGAATGTGGGCAATCCATTTCATTCTTCAAAAGTGCTTTGTAAGCATAATGCTTGAATACAATAGTTTGATTATGGCTTACCGATGCTGGGAAGTCTCGAGTTCGGGTTCTGCGTCGACATTGGAAGTTTCGTTTAGACGAAAACCAAATTCGTCGAATCTACAAAGTTGAAATTGCATAAAGATTGTAAAATTTATATAACTGACAATGATTTGTCTTCAACATAGTATCTCGGAAGAACTTTTGGATACACTGCTGAGAAGGGTTTTCCATTCAGATTGAAAATTGACGTTGAAACGGCCAAGTCGTCCTCATTATCTTCACCTTGGAGGACGTCACATTCCTCTTCTTCGGCCACGGAATCGGCGTATTTTGCGTCGTTTCCTTAAAAATGTGTTCATAATTAATGAATGATATCGTTTTAATCATTTAAGCTGGTAAACTGTATGTTTGGTAGCGTCGATGTTAACAAAAAGTACCAAAAACAACTCAAAACCAGATACAATTCATGTTCAAAGTCGTCAAACACACTCACCCTTTTTATATTTTGCCATTTCGAGTACTTAGACAAACATTCTATCACCACCTAAAGTAGAAACCCAGATTATCCTCAACTTTGAGCAGTTTCACGCACGCTTATCACACCCAACCTGCGAAACAGATACAGCCAGCTGGAACTGGAATTGGTATTGGTATCGCAAAAATGGAATGAAAGGGAAACAACGGCTTGCCACGTCAACGCAAGACCTCGCGCCCTCTTTTCGTTTCAGACGGCACATGTATAAAGCCTCTAGGCGCAGTCGCCAATGGCAAGTAAGCCCGGCTTGGGCCGCACATCTATGAACACACCCATCTTGCGACCAGTCTTTTGGCTTGTTTTGGGAGCAGCCCGAAAGCATGCATCTGTCGGCTGTTTCCATGTTTGTCTGGAGGTCGTTTCAGATGAAAATGGCCCAAATATGCTATGACATCAGTATAAATGGATGTGAAAATCGTCATGGGCAGTTTTAATTTTGGTGAAATCATCATCGGATGTGGGGGTTACGTCTTTTTGGAGGAAATGGGATGATAAATGCAAAAATAAGATGTGTATATATGCTTTTGCTGTGTCCGACGCCCACGCCATCGGCGACGCCTATATATGCTGCAGCGCCGGTTAGCACTGTCAAAACGGGGACAAGTGTCGGAACTGCAGGATAGAATGAACCGATTTTGAATAAAAATGAAGTGATACAATGTCTAGGTGTTTTTAAAATGAAAATGAACAACATTCGAGAAAAAGAAAAATGTAAATTCGTGTCGAGATCATGGACGATATTGAGCCAAATTTTGTTTGTTTTGAGGCTGGGTGTCCGAGTTTCCCGCGGACGGAGTTTCCCGTTTTCGCTGCGTGACGTAACTTTCTATGCCAAGCATATACACAGACAAACATGTCCGTCCGTAGTCGTAATGTACGGCATAGAAGTTACGTCACGCAGGTCACGCAGCGAAAACGGAAAACTCCGTCCGCGGGAAACTCAGACACCCAGCCGTTTTGATAAGACACACGGACGCACGCACTGTTAATTGATGTGATTGCGTGCACACCTCGAGCCATGAGCGTTTTAGTGCTCTCGTTTGGATTTCACCATATCATCGCCAGTTTTCGGTTTTCTTTCATCATTTCCTTTATCTTTCCTCATCTATCACCTTCCACTTTCCAGCCATTCGATCCCACAATGTGGCATCAGAAGAACGGCGCCCTGTGCGCCAAGTTCCGGGACTCCGCCCAGCTCATCCCGCCGCGGTTGACCGAACCCCGTGAAGCGATGCACTTCGTGAACGAGGTTGTTCCACGGACGGGGGTCGTCGTTGAAGCCAACCATGCCCGTGATTACGCCATCGCCATGACGGTCGTCGACTTCGAGAACCGCGAAACCGTCTACGTCTTGCCGCAGTGCTTCACCAAACGCAAGAATCCGTCCTCCCGCTCCCAGATCCGCAAGGACGACAGCTACTACAACGTCCTGGACAATGTGAGCTTTGATGTCCCGACGGATGGCATCGTGGCACAACGGGTTTCGGCCGCGAACAAGATGCTGATAGTGGCCATGGATCGGAGCGTTTTCACCGTAAGTTTTGACTTTTTATATACCCATCTTTGACCAAACGCCTTTTCAGGTCGAATGCATCTGTGTCCTCAAAGTCAAAGACGGCATCAAGTGCTACACGGAGATTCTCGGCGATGTCGAGGTCATCGATCCGAAACTGGTCGAACGCGTCGTCCTGGACGACGTCACGTTCAAGTGCCTCGTCGCTTTTGACTTCAAAAGCATGTACGACATCGATCTGAAGCATCCGTCGGCACATCCGATCAAGTACTGGCTCCATCGGATCATTGAAGTCTGTCCGGAGTCGCTCGAGACCGCCTTTTACTCGGTTTGTTTGCATTTTTTATGGTTTTATATATTTTTTCCCGTTTTTAGTCCTGGATGCCCAAGCGATGCCTTCCCCAGCCCGCATCGGATGACGAGGAAGATTATTTGAACCAGGAGCCGGCGCGTGTTAACCGGGTAAGCTCAATTTGGCTGTTTTCGCACTTTTAAAAGCTATTATCAATCAGTTTGTAGAAAAAGCAAGTCTACAACGCCTATCTCGTCTCCCCGACCGCCTTCTACGTCCTCGATCGCCCCTACTGGGAAGTCCATCTCGCCCTCGACGCCTACAATGGCGACATTCGTCAGGAACAGCGCCGTCTGACCATCGGCGACAAGATTGTCATCTGCCCGGCTTTTTCGGCTCCGTTGCAGAAGTACATTGCCTATGACATCACTCAGCCGAAGTATAGTGGCCGTATAAACGCCAAGTTTTTCAAGCGTGATGGCTATGATTGTGTAAGTCGTTTTTTAAGCCGTTTTAGGCTGTTTGGTGTACTGTAGAGGCACTTTTCTTACTGTACTTTTGATTTGTCATACTGTAATTCCAGTTCCGCGGCTACGTCAACAACCTCAACGACTGCCACGGCCTCTACATCCTCGAAGGCGGTCTCGGACTCGTCGTGGATCGCTGGAGCATCCTCGCAGGCAATCGGAAGCAGTCCCATTTCGTCGATATGCGCTACGACGAGCCGGAAGAAGGCTCTTTCAGCCCGATTATTATCTGTGGCTCGGACAATCCTTTCGATTTTACGGAAGAAAAGTGCATCCAGCTGTTTTCTCAGGTTGGTTTCACCCTTAACTTTACCATTTCCCTTCAATCCCACCTCCAGGGCATGGGAGTCTACGCCGTCTGCGTCGCCCCGGGCAAGTTCTTCTGCAAGGAGCTCCCCTACATGGACCTCTTCTCCAAGAAAGAGGACGAAATCGTCGGCGTCATCTACAAAGTCCAATTCGTCCGAGTCCTCCCCGATTACGTCGTCGAAGTTGCCATCGAGGCCATCGCCAATGAGGTACCCGTGCCCATCAAGGTCATCAAGCGGCCTCATGAGACCATCTACGAGGTCAGTTTCACTTTTTCCATACCCCATGTCATACTGTAACATCCCCTTTTTCAGTTCTGGGTCCGCATGCAGCGTGAAAGCGTCAGCGATAACCTGTGGATCCCGAGCTGCGTAGAGTTCGGCGTCGTCAACATCCCCGAGAACCTCCTTTCGACGACGGCCCACACGTTCAACGGAGTCGTCCGATTCAAGACTCCCAAGGGCAAGAGCTTCTTGCGGCCCTTCCTGTCCCGCGTCCAGAAGCTGTCCGATGCTCCGCAGACCTTCAAGTTCAACCCTCTGGCATAAGCGCTGTTTGGAAGTTGGTTTTGTTGTTGTTTTTTTGTATTTAATCGTTATTTTCTAAATAAAGAAAAAATATCTGGCATAAAAAAAGTGCGTCCTTTTACTTTTTTATTTTTTTAATCGATTATAACGAAATTCCCAGAGTCTAACTTTGAATTCTGAGGTGATGTCGTGTATCTACGACATCTTGGGCGTTCCTCATGAAAAATTCAGCCGGATTGCTCCGTTGCTTCCTGGTGAACTGAAGTTGGACAGGATTCTGATTGCCAAAACGTCAAAATTTGGAATTTCAAATTGCAAATACTCGCCAACCGTTGAACTTCTTCTGGAAAAAGTATGGGGCGCTGATCTTAGAATACCTTGGGCTACGTTTTGGCTTTGACAGAGAGTGCCGTAGTCGTCGAAATGCAAAACGGGTTTTTGGTAAAGTCCAACTTTTACCACCACCCCCCCCCCCCCCCCCCCGCCCCCTTCATATAGGCGGAGAACGGTCATCTTTTGCAGTCAATTATCACCCCTTCCAGGTCAAAACACACCTTTCCAGCTGCGTCTCCTCGTTTACCCGTTCTCTGCACGTCCCAGACCTGACCAGCGATGAAAAAAAGGTGCCGATCGCGCTCCCAGAACTCTTTCCGGTCAGTCGATGGATGCAGCGCGAAGCAAGTCAAATCATCAAGTTATATGATGATTATGAAACGACTGCCAGCTATTCTCGTCTTCCAGTTTCGTCGAGGTAGCCGAGTTTTTCCTCTCGCTTTCACTTTTCGTTTTTGTTGATTGAATTGGTTTACTTTTACTCGACCTTTTACTATTTATCATCATTTAAGGTCGTGATGAACCCCTCCAACGAACGTGAACAGAGTTCCGATCAGTCTTTTCCGACGTCTTCCTCGATGTTTTCCTCGCCCAAAAGCTCGGAATCAAGTGGCACGACGGAATCGCCGAAGACCGCCTACAATGACCCCAATCAGAACGTGCCCCAGGTCCTCAATCAGTTGTATGACTTCTCTGCCGCCGCGGCTGCTCTTCGATTGGTGAGTTTTTGGGATGCGTGGGTGTTTGTGAGAGTTTTTCATAATCATTTTTTTCAGGGGGCTCAAGAATTCCAACAAGTAAAGGCGTGGATCTTCGCCGTATGTTCCTTTTTTCGAAGTTTGTCATTTGAATACTTACTTTTTTGATTGTTTTCAGGAATTTGAGCTTCTGAAGCACAATGTGAGGAACGTAAGTTGTCTTTCGTCACACTTTGACCTTTGACCGAAAGTTACGGTATCCATTTCAGCAAGTCGAAACGTACCAACGCACCCATGTGGCTGAAATCGCTACGCTCAAGAGCAACCTTGCCGAATGTCAGCAGAGGTGTGAGCTGTATGAGAGGACTTTGAAGGCGTATCTCGAAGCCAAGTATGGCAAGAAGACGGCTGAGGTAAAGACCGAAAATGCGCTTACGGTCAGTTTTGAGCGTTCTTGATTGATTTCGATGTAATTTTGTTGTTTTCATTGCAGGTCCATCTGTTCACATTGGAAAACTACGAGCTCAACACGGTGTATCGAGTCAATTTCGGCGGCAACACGCACGAGTTCTACCCTTTCCGAATGGCCCAGGTTGAAGGGCGCAACAACATCCCTATCGGCGATGCCTTCACCTACATTGTCAAAGCATCGGTGAAACTGGTATGGTGGCACTTGATTTGAAAGCCATGTTTCATTCTAATGGTCAACTTTTAGATGCTGCCCGACAACCAGATCCGTACGCGTTACTCGATGTCGCAACATCCGCGAAAGGGCCATCTCTCCTTCCCCATCGAAATCTTCTACGACCTCATCTACATCATGCTGAAACCTCTAAAGCTCGATCAGGGGACCACCGACTACCTCAAAGTGTGCCTCATCGATAAGGTTGCTGACAACCTTCGGGATTTCTTGTAAGTTGATGGCTTTTACCATTATCAGTGTAGTGCGACCATCACAGTGCTCCCAATTTCAGCAACAACGAGCGCGTCCGCATCAGATCCATGGAAACCAAGAAGATGGAGAAGTCCCTCGAAGATGGCGTCCACATCTACTGCCGCTGCCCCACGAAGGATGACACGCCGCCGGCATTGTTGTCGACGTCCAACCAGGATATTTCCGCGCTGCCGTATCCGAGCTTCACCAACAATGACACTGGTGAGCCAGTCGCCAAGAAGCCATACAAGCCGGATTTCTTCAGCGATGACGATCAGCCTTCGTCGAGCAGCAGTATGCCTTTTATGAAGTTCTAATAAGTTTTTAATATGTTTTTGAAATTTGGTTAAAATTTTATTGCGGGTTTTTTGAATTTGATAAAGTTGATATAAGAATGTTGATCGGAACTTCAATGATAATCTTTAGTTTTTATTTTTCATACACGTAGACTAAATTTAAATTCTACTTACATTAGTACTTTTTGCACACGGCATAAATTAGTTAAGGCAGTATTGTATACATGACTGGATCATTTCTTGATGTGGTGGTGGATGATGTCCAGACTCTCGCCGATGGCAGTAGCGAACTTGGCTGCGTCGCGCTTGCTGGCGTACGACGAGATGACGGCGCCCATCTTGCTGCCAGCAACATTGTAGCCGATACCGAAGCCGTTGGAGACTACCGGGCCGAAACCGCCGAAGACGATAGTGTCGGTGGACAGGGTCGAGGTGGAAAGGACGAATTGACCCATGTGGTTGAAGGTCTTGTCACTGTAGAGGGCTGGAAGCGGGCGACCGAGACGTTCGGCGGTCATTTTGAGGCCGAGGAGGTGGCGATCGAAGCCTTGGCCTGAAAGATGTCAAAGTTAGCTTGTCAAACACGCATTGTTGCTACAACATACCCATGGAGGCTTCCTTGACGAGCTCAGAATGAACATCAGAACACTGTTTGAACAAATCCTTGATGTTACCCTGCTGTTGGCCCTCGACGGCAAGCACGGCATTGCGAGTTTGAATGGTAGCGGAGCGGATGCACTCGGTACGACCCTTCTTGAAGGCCGCCGTACTGCACGATTCATACGTCGGAGCGAACTCCTTGTAGGTCTTGTAGAAGGCGAGCTGAATGGCCAACTGCATGACGGAATCGGGCGACAACTTGTACTTCTTGATGGTGTCACGGGTCATGTTGGTGTACTCGATCGTGGCAAATTGGAGATCCTTGCAACGCTCCAGATGCTCGCTCTGAGCCTTCTTAATGCTAGCCTTGACGGAATCATTGATGTTGAACTTCAACTTGTTGAAGTCCGGATGACCGGTAACAGACTGTCCAGGCTGGACGAAGTGCTTCGACGATGTATCACGCAGGGTCTCTTCCATGAGACGAAGGACAGCGACGCCATCACCCCAGGAGTGCTCGAAGTTGATGGTAGCTTGACCATTGCCGTCGACGATCAACTGGAAGCACTTGTCGAACCAGCGGTTTCGACCATCGTCGCCACAGAGGAGGCTTTGGACGAGACGGGCGTGGTCTTCGGTTTTGAGGTCGTCCAAAGATAGTAGGAAGAGAGCGTCATCGATGGCTTTGAAGGGGGCTTGATTCTCCGGAACGTTGAGAAGACGCTCACGAAGGCCGGCCCAGGTGTCGCGTTCGAGGGTCGTGAGGGAACCGAGGCATTGGTCAGCGGGGGCTTCTTCGGAGGAGCGTAGGATGGAGGCTAGGGAAGCGTGGACGTCTTCGGGCGGGAGGACTTTGCCTATATCAGAATTAACATCAGTAAGTGTATGAAATAATGAATTATAAGTAACTAACCGCTTTCATCAAAGATATTGACAGCATAAAGTGTACCCTTATGCATAACAAGAAAGTGCCTCGGGCTCTTGCATCGATGAAGTGTGTCCTTTCCGACGACAGGGATACGGTTTCCACCGAAAAGCGAGGTGTACTGACTCATATCCAGCGGAAAAGCCTTGAAGGCCACAGCGCCAAACCAGCTCACATTGCTTGGAAGCAATCGGCAGACGGTCCGGAAGAGATCCGTGTCCGACTTCTTCGGGTTCAGATGGAACACTTCAGGAGCCAAAACCTCAGCATCCAGAGCCCGCTTGAACCGAGCGCAGGAGATGGCAAAGTTGGTCGCCCTGGACAGTTGATCGTTGTACTTGGCCTCCTTCTCAGGGGCAAACATCATGAAAGGGTTGAAGTTGACCGGGACGGGCACACGGCTCTTGAGATACATGTCGAACCATGGCTCCGACACGTAGCTGGTGTGCTTGTTGAGCTTGTCGAAGGCGAGAAGCTCTTTTTGGAGCTCTGAAATGAAAAAAATTATATAAGAGTCAGTAAAAATATATAGCAAAGACATACCAGGTCCATCCCCCTCGAGGAGCTGCTTCACAGTCTTCTCGGCTTCCTTGAACTCCGCCTCGGAGACGACAGCCTTCACAGCATTCAAGTAGCGCCGAGCCGAGTCCTCCAGCTTCGGAATGGGCAGTCGACGGAGACTCTTCTGGAAGTGGTACGTCGGGATGACGCTCTTCTGGAGGTATTGGTACTCGTTGCTGTCATAGCTGCTGGTGTAGCGACGGCCGGTGGCAACGCTGCAAATTCATGGATTTAGAGGGTTCAAAAGTCGTTGGGGATAGATTGAACTTACCGAAAAGCCGAACGAGAAGCGCCCAAAGAGGAACCCGAGGAGCGGAGCATGCTTTCAACTCTGACGTGAAAGGTGGAAGCGATCTTCCGGCTGCAAAACGTCGGAATACAACAACAAAGAGGTGGAGACTACAAAGTGTGTGCTTTGTTCGGACGAGAAAAAACGTGGCCGGTCAAGGGTCGCGCACTACGACATTTGTAGAAAAAGATGGACACGTAAAAACGTCTACTTTGGTCAGTAAAACGACTTCACATTTAACGTCAATAAATCAAAGCATGTAGGATACACTAACAGATCAACACAAAAGCAAATTTGGATCGATTTTGAAGCAACAAAATGATAAAATGAAGAGCATTGTTCCTGGCCAACGTGTCGCGCACACTTCCGGTCTCGAGTTCGGACAAATTGTTGCCGCTGGCTACGTTCACGCTTCAGAGGTAACAAATTTGCATAAATCTGTCGTTTTTATATATTTTTAATGCATTTTCTTCACAACTCTAGCTGTATTTCGATTAATTTAACTCCAATTTGCACTAAATGTTGAAAAAACAACACCATTTCACCTGATTTTTGAACCCATAGCACTCTATCACCAATTCACGTCAACATCATTGAACAAACATGTTTATGTCCCCCACACCTCACCATCAAAAATTGCAAGTATGAGTACATGCTGTCCATGCGTCTTTCTGCCTGCAATGTGCATGTAAATCGGCTAGTCCATGCTTATCTATATGTTTGTTGGTGGTACCCTTGTTGACAACACCCAAGCGATGATTCCATGAGCCATGTCGTACTTCTCGACCAGTGATCTTCGGGATTACTCGCGAAATGGCTTCATCGTCGAGGATACGACGGGAATCTGCGCCCAAACTTTGCCGCGGATTGAGCCCAAAGCTCGTCCCGGTGGGTTGCCGCTGGGCTTCGGCGAGCCGGAAAGCGACGACCGCGATGAGTCCGAGGTCGAATCATCTTCGCCGGACTTTACCATCGATTTGGACACGCTTGATGCTGTTTTGAAGGCTAAGAAGTCCGAACTCGATGGCAGGACCAGCGTAAAGGATGTGCCGATCAAGGGCAAAGTTGTCTTCAAAGAGAACCGATCCCTTCTCGATGCCATTCCGACTACCGCACCGGAATTGCCAACGTCGTCTATGGTTTCTGAGTAAGTTTATGACCTACCTTTTTATATATTCCGACATACCGTAACCATATACAGTAACTAATACCACCATTTCAGCCTCCTCGCGGCCCCGGCACCACATTTCCACAACGAGTACGATGGCTATTCCGTATTCGACATGTCGACCCACTGGCCATCGCCGAAACTGAAGCAAGTCTGCGTCGTCGTCCCATTCGCCGACGATAAACCGTGTTATTACACGTTGACCGTCCCGAACACATGCACCGTCGCCGATTTGATGGGTCTTTGCTGCTTCATGTATACAGCGGAGCGCAGAGAGCCTGCAATGTAAGTTTTTATTAGAACATTAAGCGTTTTCACAACAAAGCATCTTTTCAGCACGGAGACGCAAGACCTGCTCCTTTTTCTGGCCGAGGAAATGGACGCCGACACTGACTTCCCGCCGATTGACCAAAACCTCAAGATGTCAAATTGCCTGTTCACGAACTTCGCTCTGACCAGGAAACCTGACATCAGAGGCTACCACGAGCGGGAATTCAAAGTGGTTGTTCACTTCACGTGTGGTCTGACCTATGTGATCGTGGTGAACAGCCAGGACACCACTTTGGAGGTGGTTCGGGATGAAGCGGTGAGAAGGAGGGATGCAGACCGACCTGATTCGGTGCATCCTGACTTTAAAAGTGAGTTTGACAATACTATTACATTCATAATATATCATTTGACCACTTTCAGACCTACAGTATGTCCTCGAACTCGTCCATCGCCCCGGCGAAACCGTCAACCTCAAAGCCACGATCTCAGGTATCCCCAATTTGGAGTTCGTGTGCCTCCGCGAAAACAGTGCCAGAGGCGATTTCGTCCCACCAGCCACGAAGACGCTCGACAGAAGTTCTTCGCTACAGAGGATCCAGGTGACGACGCCGACCTCAATCAAAGGGCCCATGTCGGCAGGCTTCTCGCAGAAGGACTTCAACGAGTTGAACTTCGATGTTGCACCACCGTTTAAAACGGAAGAATACATGGTCGAACGTCTCCATCGCATACGGCCGAAGTGGGCAGCCAAACTGAGTAGGTTTTTCGTTTCCTGCACACTTACGTCAATCTAATTGCTACTTTTTACAGTCATCCATTCGGACGCCGTCGAAATTACTCCCACCCATGTCGTCCGACGTAACATCGTACCACAATCGTCGCCGAAGTTGACCTTTTTGGAATTTGAGGTTATTGCGAGCTGTAGTTTGTCGCTGGATCACTCGAAAGGTTGGTTTTTTGGGATTATTTGTTGGCTTACTGTAACTGATGGCTTTTCAGGCTGCCGTCAAGTAAGAATCACTTACCTTTCAATAGGTAACGAGTATTACAAACGTGCCTACGACATCATCAAACTCCTCGATGCCCAAGGCCCTCCAAACGGTGTAACAACAGGAAGGACGTCATTGTGCAGCATTCGGGAGGGTGAGGACAGTCTATTCCGTCGCAAAACGGATGCCTCCACCGATACGGATGAGAGTTTTGGCAGACGGACGCCGTTTCACGCTCCTTCGAAGTCAACGAATGCCGATTTAAACATGGTTTATGCGCACAGCAAATGGAAAACGCTGTGTGTAGAGGCTGGGGAAGCGGATTCATGGGAGATCGTGTCGAAAGTGAGTTTGCTTTCAATAGGTTACTGTAATTGTTTGAGTTTTCGAATCACTATATCATCCTTATTTCAGATAACAGCCATTCTTGACGAACGCTACTCCCACGTCCGACAAATCTACGCCGAATCCAAAGCAGGTTCCAGAACACCCTACGAAGCCCTCCTTAAGTTCGAGCAAGCCACTTCCGGTGATGCTGAAAGTCGGATCGTCAGCAATGGCCGTGGCAGTGGACGCCAGACCCCGATCAGCCCGCAGACTCCGACTTCGAAACACAAGCGCAAATTCTCGATGAACCCGATGCCAATGCTTAGCCGCATGCTGAGTCGCCAAGAATAAGTCTTTCATTTGGTCAAACCAAAAACTGTATCATGTAACAAAGTAACGCCTTATAACTATCGTTGAGTTTATTAGTAAAATAGTTCAAAGTTCACATGTAAATAAAAAATTGACAAAGAAAAAGTGATACATTGGTGTTGGCTTTGATTTTCAAAGACACGTTTTTGGGCCAATTAAACGTTGCAAGTTATCCACGCGATACCGGACAGCAAATGCGATATGTGGAGTCGTGTGTATAGAAACATTCTGTTCCAGTCGGGCAGCGGGGTGGGTTCCAAACATCTCCTTCGGCACCGCAGGCAACAATCATGTTATTGCTATCACGAATAGCGCGATCTTTTGTGCAGAAAGTTAGGTATCGTTCTGGTTTGCGAGTTTTTGCAACTTTAGGTGTTCGGAAAAACACATTAGGATCATATGTTGCTGTTGGTTCTTCTTCAGGGAACAAATTCTCGGCGGGAATGGGGGTTTCGACTTCAGCTTCGGTGGTTGTTGTTGTCGGCTCTTCGGTGGTTGTAGTAGTTGTTGTAGTCGTAGAAGTTGTTGTGCTCGGTGTTGTTGTCACTTTTTCGGTGGTAGTCGTGGTAACTTCAGTTGTTGTCGGCGGGTTTGTGGAGCTTGTCGTGGATTCGGGCTGGTTCTCCTCCATGGGGACTAATGTTTCAACTTTCGCCATTCCTGGCATGGCCATGGGGACCTTGTCTTTAGGATGGAACGTTTTGACTCCGTCGGGCATATCGACGTGCTCTTCGACAATTTGTTCTGGTTCGGGTGCTTGTTTTTGCTGTTCTGCCAGTAGATCGATTACGGCTTCTTCTGCAATTCAATTTGTCAAACTTTTCAAATTTCTTGAACTTTGTTCTTACCGATGTCAGTAGGACGGCTTTTCAACAAAGTAACCTTGTGATAGCTGTCGGTAGGACTCGGTCCCCGAGGCAATGGTGATCGTCGAATTTCAAAAGGACTGTTTTCATCATTGCCAATACGGCCACGGTACCTGTATGGTCGGCTGCTGCGTCTTGTCGTTGTTTCGTAGACCTCTTCTTCTGCGTAGTATGGTTCAGGTGTTGTCGTTGTCTGTAAACCCATGCTTAGTTTTATGTTAACATGTGTTAACCCAAACCTTTGGCACAACCCGTGCTTCGTTACTGCCCTCAAATGGCGACAATCGAGTTTCCTCATCGACATAAGGCTGATTAGATGCAAGTGCTTTGTTAGCTTCTGCTGCTTTAGAGGCATATCTACTCCTACTCGAATATGTGAAAGACGTGCTCGGTCTAATTGCTTCCTCATATTCATCAAAGTCAAGAATATGGGTAGGGGGCCTCGGGCGTCTCTTCGCCGGTTTCGGTTTCAGCTCGTACTTCGGTAATTCCGACACAGATACGCGTTGGCGATGTCTCGCCGCCGCCGTCTGGGGTGGAGGTGAGGGGAAGTTATCCAAAGGAGGAAGTGTTGCAGATTCCTGCTTGTGATGCTAAACAAGAGCTCTCACTTTCGACTTCACTCAGATTGTATCACTTACCCTAGGTGGCGCTCGTCGGCTATCCTCTGATGTCGCCGCGGCAATTATGTCTTCCTCCGGTTCGGATTCCACGACGGGTGGCTTTAAAACATTCGTCTTACTTTTCTTTTTAAAAAATATTTTCATGAGAGCCGGTTTGGATGCGTCATTAACGACCTCAGTGCTTTGTGAGTCTCGGTGCATTGGGTCATCATCAAGGGGAATCACAGTGGTGGTTATCGGGTGGTAAGATCTTGTAGATGTTAGTTCACTTGCGGGGTTTGTTAATTCCGGAATGCGTGATGCCGGAAGCGATTGTTCCAAGATAGCCTCCGGTGTTGATGCAATTTCAAAAACGTCATCCTCGACGGACTTTTCAAGTTGCGACACCATTGGCCATGGCAAGGGGGCAGGGTTTCGAGGACGGATAACTACAGGTGACGAAGTAGTGCCATCAGCTGTGGGTTTAGTGGCTCGAGTTACGGTTGAAGGGACAACAGGTAGGACAGACGGAGTATTAGTAGACACAGATTCGACAGATGTGAACGGATCCTCATTGGCTTCGCCCGATTGTGAAGTTAATGACACATACAAGGGTTTTGAAGGAATTTTTGAGGTTAGCCGGTTAGCAAACGTCACCGCCGTTTTACGTGTACTAGTTTCGATCGCATTTGTGGAAGGGTGTTGCTAGAGAAAGCATTAGCTGTTAGTCAAGCCGGTAAAGATTTGAAAATTACCTCAAGAAAGTCGTTATCTTCAAGCGAGCTTTGTCGAAGCACTTCTTTTGAAAACTCTTCCGTCGACATGATTGCCTTTGCTTCCGACAATTCATTCAGCATTTCGATACTTTGCTTAAAAAGCTCATCAGCACGATCGGGATCGTTTTCGTCTTCGATTTCACTAAAAAGTAACCGCATTATATTGCATTTTTGTTAACGCTTGACCAACCGCAGCAGCTGTTCTGCCATCTGTTGCTGCTTTTGTTTCATTTGTTGCTTCACACCTGACGACCGAACTTTGTTAATGATATTCTTTGCGATAGTTTTGACACGCATCAGTTCGGCAATGGTTGACATAAGTTCGACTTCCGCCTCTTCCATGTTTTCGTAGTCCTTATCAGTGGGGAACACACCTTCTCGTGGCATGGGTGACGGCGGTACTTCGACACTTGTCGGCCTATGTGTCACAATTTCACTCATCTGAGGACTAAGAACACTTTCTTCCGAATCTTCTTCCTCCTCTTCGACAGCATTGTCAACGTTGTCCACGCCCGGTACTGTCGCAGTCTCTGGAACATTTTCCACCGATATTACTGGAATTTTCTGAGCCGATTTAACATCAGATGGTCGATCATCTGACGGCGCAATCACATTAGGCTCATCAAATACTGGTAACGCCTGATTCACTTCCACAGGGACTTGAACAGCCGATGGCGAGCTAGCTGTCACCACTTCTGTAAAATCATGTTAATTAGTCCCACGTTTTTTAAAACAATTTCGTCAATCTTGCCTTGTGTAATCGGGATTGTCGTAGGGGGCTGTGTAGTCGTTGCCACAGGGGTAGTGGTAGGAGTTACTGTGGTCGTAGTGGTTGTTGACGTTGTCGTAGTCGTGGGTTTCCGGGTGGTAGTCGTGCGAACGTCAGTCAAAATTGCATCTGCAAGATAGTCATTTCAACATTGTTTTTCCCCTCTCTAATTAAATCAACGTCAAAATAATCTAACCAGAAAGATAAACTCACCGATGTCACGGGGAACAAGATCACAGAAGCGGACTTGATAGAGGTTTTTTTCGATGGAAAGACCATTGATGAGTTTGCCACCTAGTCTGAATACCACACATGAACAAAAATAGACTTTTTACGACTGTAATAACTTACTCAATTTCGACTTTACCGTCAAAACCGATAGGTTTACCGAAGCGAGTCGTTTCACAGTTTGCTTCATCGCGCGATCGCATTTTACAGCACATGACTTGAATGCTAAAAAAAGAAGTTTTTACTTTATCAACAAGTCATAAATTAAGTGAAAAGCGTTTACCGAGTGTCAGTTACTCGCGAAATACCAGCAATATACTCTCGCGGTGCGCAGGAATAATTCATAGCTGTGTCCATGATAGGGTCGAACATGCTCGTATAATGGCAGTCTTCACGTTCCAAATCAACGATCCCCTGAGGAATCGTTTCCCATGGGTAGATCTGAAGTATGTATAACAGTACGTCACTGACATTCTCACAAAAAGCCATCAATCAACCAACCTCACTGATTTTGTTACAACTAAGTACAAATACCGTATCCTGACGTTTAGAACCCTGCGATTCAACCATTCGGACACTGAGTCGCTGGGCCCCTGAACTTTGGGGACATTCTATCCGAAAGTTGTCAAACGGTGAGGAAATTAAAATGGATGCAAAGGCAGAATGTAGGAAAGATACAAGTAAAATAATGTTCCAATTCATCGTGATCAGCTACACCATCAACTGATGCCAGCGAGAAAGCGCAAGCGAAAAAGACACCTGTACGCGGGAAGGAGCGATATCCCGAGATGTGCTAAATTGGTGGGAAGGCTGACGCGAGGGGGGAATCGTATCAAACCGCGATCAGCAGAAACCAACAGCAGCGTGACACAACTCCCATTCTCGGGCATGGGGGATGAACTGTATCCAGGAAAGGGTAGGCGCTCACGCCGTCGGACAAACACCAACACTATTTTCATTGATTCGGTTCTCTGTCTCGGTGTTTTGTGAAATCCAGGAAAAGTTCGCCCTTCAAGATGAAAAGATTCCAGTTGACTTGTCGAGAAAAATTTCACTTCTCATCAGTAACTCGGTTAAGGGGTCATCCACATTTTTGACTGAACCATTTGTCAGGAATCGGTAAAAACCCTTAGGCGTTTCTGTCAAGTGTAATACAATGTCAGAGGCCTTCACTGTCATTTGTGCTTCCAGAATTGCAGAATGATCGCAAAACAAAGACAATGATCCGTCATTAAAATCCGAATTCAAAGATTGACAGTTCCAAATGGCTTTGCATGCAATTATTCCGGCGTTCCTTATCATTCGGTGAAATTCAAAGTGACCGCCAAATACAAGGGCGTCCCTAAGCCGTTCAAAGTTAACCCATAGGGGTGGCGAATATGTAACCGTCACCAATCGTCTTAGAAAATTGCCCCATTCGGACTTTTTTATAAGCCTTTGTTTTTGACACTTGCATGCGGCCCCATGTGATTATTTCTGCGCACCACGTCCGGACAAACTTAACTTTTTACTCGATTGGAGAAAGGTATTCAGCCATAACGCTTTGATTAAGGCGTCTTCGCATGACAGTTGTGTTCAGTGTCAAGATTGAACGAGACATGCGATTCAACTTTCAAAAAGTTACATTGAGACATTCTGGTAATTCCGTCATGTTATTGGTGCTCCTGGCTGTCGCACTTCCGGTCGTCTCCGGTAATGGCCTAGTTGTGGACGCTTTGGAACATCTCAACGTTCGGGCACATGCTATTCATCAACTCATCGTTGGAACAGTTGTTATTGTTGCAATATCAGTCTGCATAGTGGGTTTAAGTTTCGACGTCGTCGACGTCTATATCTCTCAATGTCACCTTTTTCTTGGTTTTCTTTGCAGCTTAGCGTCATGATGGTGTTTCAATGCTATAACAACTATTGCAACACGGTATCAAAGAACGAGTACCAGCTCTCGCCATCAGACGAGGATGACTCCAAAGAAAAAGCATTGAGCTTCCAATCCGTGTTTCGTGATGACATCGCAGCGGTCATTTGACAAAGTGCAACTGTTCCTTGGGTGATCGCACACGGGTTCCAACTTTAAGCGCACTTACTTTTTTGTCATGTTCTGAATTTGACCTTCGACTGACGTTTCACGGCTGATTTGTTGGCCGCCTGGAACGTCGGGATGAGTTTTCTTTGCTCTCGAATAAAAAAAGATTTGACTCGTTCACCGTAGGCTTACTGTGAGTATGCAAGCGAATAGCTGCTAAGAACGTCGTTCGTTAACTCCGAGCCCCTTTGCACTTGCGTACATGCTCAAACGAACAATTACGCTAACCTTGGCCGATACGGACCTACGGGGCCAGGCCCTGTGGCGACGACAGCCGATCGGCTGTCCGAATCAACCGCTACTGGATGGGGAAAGCCGTGGTGCGCGCACCTAAATCGCCGCCCCGATGAGCCAACTGGGCCGGCTGTCGTTCACGACGACTGCAACAACTTCCTCGGCTCTCGAGACCTTCAATCGACTACGTCATCGTTCGCTTTGTCGTCGTCTCTTCCTCGCTTTCGCCCCGAGTCGTCAGCTTCATCGGTGTGGACACCCGAGGTAGCTTCTCAAGGTTGGGCCATTTAGCAGTCGTCCAACTACCCCGACGGAAAGGAATTTTTTGTCTCCCATTTTTACCTCAAATCGGTGGACCTTCCCTAGCCAGTCCTGTATTCGCATCCCCTCATGGTGACCCATATTGATCAAGGCTGTCGGTAGTTTACGGCCCACTTCACTCACTATTAGTTGTTAGCTGTCTTTCTCGAGTTTAACTTTTGATTTGCTCCCCCGAAGTCGCGATTTTCTAACTAACTGCTTCCCAGAAGGCTAACACATTTCGTATTTCCGTTGAAAACCCCCGCAGTATTTTGTACTTGCGACCAAACACAAAATGCTCGCCGACAATTACCAGTGATCGGCGGCGGGCGGCATTGCTCACTCACTATCCGCTGACAGAAAGCTATTAGCTAACCGAAAAAATGCAGTATCGGCAAGTGCCTGCCGCCGGCGAACACTGACGCACTCAGACAGCCAGCTGGTGCAATGACTTCTGCCCTTTGCGTTCATTGTCTGATCACCTTTCAAATGGTTGCATCAAAGACAGGCTTCTGTCTTCCCAAAACCCCCACATTGCCGTTCCGTTGTGGCCCCTCTCTGAATAGGTGCACTGCACTTTTTTCGCGGACACCATGGCGCCGACATCGACATCGACGTCGTCATGGTGTCCTTGAAGTGTTCCGTGTTCTGTTTTGACACGGTGAGTGAGAAGCCTGGCTGGACGGAGGACAGCACATCGAGGACACCTGGTTTCGTCGGGGGCTGGTGAACTGGTGATTCAAGGGGTCCCTGTGAAATGGGTCCCATCATTCCCGTTGGTGAACTGCATTGTTTACACGTGCATGTACTAGATCATGTCGTAATCCCGAGACTGCTTTATGGGATGATTTATTTGGTTCGGGAAAGTCTACTTTTAAAGTATCGTAAAACTGAACTTTTTTAAAGGAATTTAATTGATTTTAAACTGGGTACCTTTTTTATGAATGGTTTACGACTGCGTAAAATAGATAGACGCTTTGTGACATCATGAGACGAACCCCTTGTTCAACATTTTTACAACTTGTTCGACGTTCGCATGTTCGATGGACTTGACCATTGTCAAATGCCATCGCATAACATGCGTCAATGAATCGATTCGCCCCCGTCTCGCGATACCCGATAACAACATTGCAACCAACCGGTAACGTATCTCAACATCTCTACAAACCTTTTTGAATCCAAAAACGCAAAACCCGCAAAGTTTGTCTCGCTTATTCCATCCCCACAGGGGCTCGGGGGATACATTCATACATAGCATCGGCAGCCGACGAATGTCCAGTCCATTGCTCGGTCTGTCTGGCGGCCGCGGGCACACCGAGGCCCGTGTGCGTCGGGGTGTCGTCAGTGCGTCATATTGCGCTGGTGAAAATAGATCGATAACATCCGTGCTATGAATGCAACGCGGGAAGTCACTCACCACACGAAGCACGAACTGGAACGCATGTGCGGGCGCAAAACGCGGACGACGCGAAAGTCGGAAAGATGGACCCACTCTGCTTCTCTGTTATGAGTCCACGACCAGGACCTCTCCTGAGGCGCGAGATCCAACGCGTGTTACGAAAAAAAGAACGCATTGGGCGTGGGGAAGGTCTGCTTCCTTTCTCGCGAGACGGTTTTGCTTGTTTTGAATGGCTTATAAAAATAAGAATTATATTTATAGTACGAGAATGGGATGCCGGGGGCGAGCGCGGTTAATCTTTTTCTCTCATGTGGATTGTGATTTACTTTTTTCCTTATCAATTCCTGTCGGGACCGTCGCCCGTTCAAGGTGACGAAATAATTTCGTTTAAAACTCGTTCCTCTTATCAATTTCCCTTTCTCCGTCAACTTTTTTTTGCTCATGCTTGTTTTGGCGCCACTATACTCGGCGAAGGCGTCGGCTTTTCAGTTTAATGTACGTCGTAGCACCTTTGAGAACACATTTGGCTTTAATTTATGCGCGAACCAAAAGCAATTAGCACTTTGCTCTTACATGTCACAATGGTGGTGGTCCGTCGTAAACTGGCATAACAAAGAATTGGTTAGATTGATCGTTTGCGTTCCCCTCTTGTCGAGTTTTTTGTTTTTACTTCTATTGAAACTGTTTACCGACGTGTTGTCGTTCCGATGAACTTACTTATCTTATGATTCATTTTTTAAGGGTCTCGCCTTGACTCTTCGTTGTGGTTCTATTGCTTTGAGGCATTATTCGTGGAACCGTTTACGTCGATTTGGTGGCAGCGACGCTCTTTGTTGGGTAATCTACCTACCCATAGCCACTTATTTCCGTTATTCTGGTCGCGATTTTCCCATTGCGCTTTCAATGAGTTCATACGAAGACTAGTGTTATTCAACAAATTATGGTTAGTTTTAATCGATACATCGATTGACGATCGAAAGTTCAGACTAATAATGCGTTGTGTTTTTTAAGGATGGCAAATTCGAAACACATCGTGGTGTGTACGGGACACAGCCTTTTCCACCAAACTGGTCACTTACTCCGGGAGTGATTCCGGCCGGAGCTCCCGCGAACAACTATAACAATCCTTCTCAATCGCACGCTCCCACTCAAAACCACAATCTCACTACTACTCATCCCCAACAAACGACATCATCCCATCTCAGTCAATCTGCTCTCAACAACGGTCCTGCGTACGTTCGATCTCAACAACTACCCTCAAGTACTTCCGGATTCACTCCGAGTCGTCACTCTCCATCGATTGCTTCCAACGGCGCTCCATTGCCGAAACCTCGACAAGGGATCCAGTTGCCGTCGCACGAATCCAACATGCAGAAGTCGTTCCACGAGGATGATGGTAGCATTGTTACCGTTGGCGATAAACCGTATCGGGATATCAGTGAGATGCCCCTGCACAAGCTGACGATCGATCTGGTGAAAACGTATAAGGGCATTAATGAGAAGTACTACAGCCGCAAGACGCGACGACGGCAGCAAGAAGCAGCTGCCGCAGCAGCATCTGCGAAACCTGTCGTTACAGGATTGCAAAATCTCAGTTCTTCATCTTCCCAGCCGCTGCACTTTGATCGCAAGCTGTCAAAGACGCTTTCGGGTCCGGCACAGTCAAGCTTAATGGGTCAAACAACGTCGCAACAGCAGATTCCGCCACAGGTGTGTCATAACTTTTATCTTCCCACTCCCGTGTTTTTAACATAGCATAGCAACAAAACTGACTCATGCATTCTTTCAGGCTATTGAAGTGCAGGGTGTTTCGGCTGATGTGCAACCCATCGGGTCGCAGTCCTCGCACTTTCAGTCTAGCGCATTGCAACAACCATCACAACAAGCATTGTTCCCTCAGGGTCATTCATCGAGTAAGAGCTGGCAACAGATTCCCAACTACAACAAGCAGCAAGTACCTTTGCGAAAAGAGAAAGTTCCTCCGCCACAGCCGCAAGTCGTTATCGATAACAGCACGAATGACGACGAACATCATGACTATATTATCCGCATTGGAGAAATGTTCAATTACCGGTATCGCATCGAGCAAACGATTGGAAAGGGTTCCTTTGGTCAGGTCGCGAAGGCGTTTGATACAGTCGCTGATGAGCATGTTGCTATCAAGATCATTAAGAACAAGAAGGCTTTCTTTGATCAAGCTCAGATTGAGATCCATTTGCTTGAAATGATGAACAGTCACAGTGCTGAGGGGCATCGGTTTGTCGGTACGTTTTTACATTTGATCTATCAAAGCATACCATTTACAATTGTTTATTTTCAGTCAAACTGAAGACCCATTTCACCTGGAAGAACCACCTGTGTCTTGTCTTTGAACTCCTCTCGTACAATCTGTACGACTTCCTGCGAAACTGCAACTTCCGAGGCGTTTCACTGAATCTCACCCGCAAATTTGGAATTCAGGTAATTCGCACAATTTATAATGAATCTTTTCAATAAGTCTGATTTCAGCTTGCCAACACACTCCTCTTTTTGTCCCGACCAGAACTCCAAATTATCCACTGTGATTTGAAACCCGAAAACGTGTTGCTCTGCCACCCCAGACGATCCACCATCAAAATCATTGATTTCGGATCATCCTGCCAGTATGGCAACAGAATATACCAATACATCCAGTCGCGTTTCTATCGCTCACCTGAAATTTTGCTCGGTATTTCTTATGGTATGCCCATTGACATGTGGTCACTCGGTACGTAACTTTATTTACATTTCAAATTGAATTTATATTAAATTTATCCATTTTAGGATGCATTCTAATGGAAATGCATACTGGCGAACCCCTCTTCCCAGGAAACTCTGAATTCGATCAAATGATGAAAATTGTGGAGGTTCTTGGCATTCCGCCGCGTAACATGCTCGACGCGGCACCCAAAACGCGAAAGTTCTTTGAAAAGGATGAAAGTAAGTGACCTAACAGGTGTTAAAGATGATGTAACAAGTTAATCCTATGACCTTTCAGGTGGCGAATACCACTGCCGTCGTCCGCGTGATATGAAGCTCTACAAGCCACCGGGATCACGCACCGTTCCGGATATCATTGGAATCACGAGTGGTGCCTCGAGGCGGTTCGGTGACCAGGGTCACACTATTGACGACTACAAAGTGTTTATCGACTTAATAATTAAGATGTTACATTACGATCCACTACTACGTATTAACCCTGCCGAAGCAGTGCGGCACCAATTCTTGGCCAAGGATGGAGACGTTTCTCACCGACTATCTTCTAGCAATGTTATTAACCCTCCATCGTGGTCACATCGCCATGAATCTGTAACACGGCCATTGTCGCCAAAATCTCATAATCGGGTCAGTGAGTTTACGGAGCTTACCCATCGTCAATCATGTGTTTGATTGGCGATTTTGTTTTTTTTAGTTTATTAGTTTTGACAGTTTTGCATTATCCTTTCATTTTATTAACCTTTGTTGCTAATAATTTGTACAGTTAATACCTTTTTAATTTCTAATAAACATATCCCTTTTACCCATTTCGAAAGTTCTATTTTAGCCTACTAAAGACTATTTGCGAGAGCCCTATCGTGATGAGTTAGTCAGCTCAGTAGCTTCGACTTCACTGGCACTGGATAAGGCATCCACACCATCGAGTGCACCAACATCACAGCAACAATCACACGTACAATCCACACCGAACCAACAAAATCCATCGGTGGCACAACCTTCAAATCCGTCAACCGAAAATAATGTCGCAAATCCCCTGGCGGAGGGGTCTAACGATTACCTTATGTGAGTAACCATCGCACAGATTTTAATTTAACTTTCAATTCTATTCTACTCATTTTAGCTAATTTGCGAAGAACAATGTAACCGATCACTATAATCTTTCTACAAACTACGGGCCAGTAAGAATACCCCCTGCTACGCATGCGAATTTAATCTACGTCGATACACACATTGTGTTTTTTGTACAAGTTGTAATTTTGCAAAATTAACAAACTAAGTGTCCTTAACTAATTTAAAATACTTGCTCAAATTGTACTTAACCGATTAACAACTTTTTTGTATATATTTTAGTTTTCATTTTTGACCATTTTCCAATGCTATAAACTTTATACCTTCAAACCGGTGTATGTACAAAAGAGAAATATTACATTGATCGTACGATAGAATCGACCCAGACAAAGAACCTTGAAGCGAAAAGCGGAAGTTTTACAAGGTTAACGGCGATTTTTTGAACAGTGACAATGAATCCATTCTTTGATACCCACAACTTTTGCGTCGGCGTTCTTTCAGAGGGGAATGTCGACAGTCCAGTGCCTAATGATCAATTGGTGTTGGTACGGAACAGATTACAATGAAAAAAGTGATATCAGTGAGACAGCGTGGCGCTCCTTATGACGACAGCTGCTGTCCTTAAAGTTTAAAAATGTCCGGGTTTCGTTGATCAGTGCGCGGACATGCCCAAGTCCACAATATTTTGATTACGTCCATCATTACGTCAACTATTTTAAGAGCCAAAGACAATAATAGGCAACGCCTCACGAATTCCTCGTATAAAAGATTATTTTTATCACAGCCTGTTTCAGTTCATAGGCACCTGTCATGAGATAGTTACCTTGATTGTACGGAGACATCAAGGGCGTGCTGTTCCGAGTCATTTATTAGTTGCCCCAGTTGCAATAACTTACACTCACATCAGTCTATCTGGTTTCGCGGTAGCCGACACCCAGCCAGCCACGTCAAGGGTTCATTTGTTGTTGTTTTTCAGTGATAATTATGCAGGCAGTTTATCTCCTTCTCCTTGCAACTGCTATCGCTTTCAATGAACTCATCGAAGCCCGACCAGAACCACCAAGGAGTGTCGACAAACTCGTCGATGACCTCGTCCGCAACAATAATGTAATGGTATTCTCGAAGTCCTATTGCCCCTTCAGTAAACGTGCGAAGAAACTTCTCACCGAGTCCTACGCCGTTGAAAAGATGGAAGTCCTCGAACTCGACGAGCAGGAAGATATGGATGAGATTCAGGTATCTTTATTCTTGACTTCTATGATACAGTATAAACAGTACGAGATTTTAGGATTACTTGAAAAGTAAGACTGGCGTCCGAACAGTACCGCAAGTGTTCATGTACGGAAAATTCGTTGGCGGCGCTATGGATCTCGAAGAACTCGACAGAAAAGGAAAACTCGAGGCAGTCCTCAGAAAAACCAGATCCACCAACAACAAACGTGTCTAATGACTTACAACGGGATAACACATTAATTTAAATGTAATTATGTAACAGTAATTTCAACGGTTCCAGACATCAATAAATTTTAATCACCTTTTTCGAAGGCTAGACACATCGGTTAGACAGACAAAGACACATAAAAGTTGTAATTGCCAATAAACAGTTAAATCCACTGGGACAAGATCAAGATAATTTCCCTTCCATAAACACCGAATTAAAAAAGAATGAAAATGAAAGAACCAGGGATGCTTATACTACATGTATGCGTTTGGCCAGCCAGTTTAAGCTTCAGTCGGTTCAGCATTTACATAGGTGACAACGTATTTGCCAATCTCAGCCCGTTTGGCGTCCATTTCTTCCTGATTCACAATGTTGTGTTGGATGTAGAACTGTTCCGTTGTGAGATGTTCGAACGTTGGACGGCCTGTTTCTTCCTTCACCAGACTGCAAAAGTGATTAATTACGTGAATCGGTGACAATATTTATAGATGTTGCGTAAACAACAGAGTGAAACAAAAAACATACCACAGATTGACAAAGTTGACGAGTTCGTAGGAATACCCGTCATCGATGTGGAGAATCGGGGGATCGCCATTGACAACACTTTGCATTTGCTCGAAAACAGATGCCCAGGGCGGGTAGGGGAATCGGCCGAGGCAGATTTCGACGAGGGATAGACCGAAGCTCCAGACATCGGCTCTGATACCGTAAGTGCCACCGCGGAGGCGTTCGGGCTGGAAATGGTGAACTTGTAAAAAGAAAAAGGGAAGTTGTAGGAAGTAAACTTACAGCAAGATAGATTTGGCACCCAACATCCTGAGTCCGAGCGATAGAATCATACAAATATCCGCTGATACCGAAATCACACAGCTTCACAAAGCCCTTACTGTTCATCAGTATGTTGGACGGCTTGACATCGCGATGGGTAATTCTATGCTGCTTCTTCAGGTAATTCAGCGCTCGCACCACTGAAACCGCAATGAACGAAATAACGTTTTCTGGCAGACGGGATCCCTGTTTGTAGACGGCTTTGTACAGGCTTTCGATTGAGCAGTCCATGATCTCCATGCAAATCCAGCAATCGCCCTGTAATTTATCAACTTAAAATTAAAACTTTTATATATAAAAAACGTACATCTTGAAAAACGGCACCATAAAACCGAACAACATCCTCGCATTGCTGAGTTTCAATGATAATCTTCAGTTCACGGAGCACTCTTTCCTTCTCAGATCGCTTGATGTCGTGCGCCCTGACCCGCTGCAATGTATTTATATATTTTTTTTGCCTCAATAACGACAAAACCAACCTTAACAGCCATGATTTTGTGACTTTCAATGTGCTCCATACGGAGAACTGATCCAAAACTGCCGGAACCAATCATGCCTGAAAATGGATATATAAAAACTAATTTGATGACAAAGAAAACTGAAAATTACCTCGTTCGACCAAGTTATCTGTCGTGAAGTTATCATAGCTGACACCATCGGGAAAGATGAGCTTACTCTGAGTGATCTGGCTGTTGCGACGTGGGGATCTGTAAAATTTATATATAATTACTGTACCAAAAGTGATGATGAGTAAGACATACTCGGTTGTGGGTGTTGTTGAGGGGCTTTCAATCTCACTGAAGTCGAGACTCAACTTCCCCCGTTGTGACATGTTTGACGAAGCCTCTGTCTGAAATCACATAGTTACCAAAAATACAATCCCTTATATCCCGGTTTCTAACTCGATGATGAAAGGGATTAAACATGTTGAAACTTATGTCCCTCACGCGTGGGTGCTCGCTTAAGCGCCAGTCTATTGCCCCCGGGCAAACTAGGTTAAGAAATGCTAACGGTTTTGCAGAAGTGCAACCGACGTATTTGGCTTTTAGTTTTGACGCACAAACCACCTGGGCACAATACAAACGTGAAAAAATACGCATTGACGTCCGTGCCGATGGCGGTGGTCGACCAATGCGCAACAAAACATATTAGGTACCGCAAAAAAGCGCCGCGAGATGAAGTTTCTAATGATGATAAATACTCGCTACAGTTACAAAAACTTGTTATAATCATCACGGTTTATCGAAGCTCAAATCAATAGTTGTTGCTCCCGTGAAAAGACGTGAAGCAAGACTGACGTCTGTCAAACCGACAGCATAACCGCGCGACACACTAGAACATAACTTGTCATGCTTGAACGCATCTTTATTGTATTCAATCGAACAAAGAGCGCTTTTCAATGGGGCTTGCTACCAATCAGTGGCAAGTTTGAGGTGGACGGGGGCGATAAGTTGCAGGGGTGTTGTTTGTAAGTTGATATGACAAAGAAAGCATGGTAAAAAAAGTAAGACGTTCAAATTAAAACCGCAGAACATTGTTTTTTTACTCAACGATGAGCACCCAAGACAAGGACTGGCCTTTTGTGTACAACGCCATAACACTTTAGCGTTAAATGGTTGACGTTCACGTAGTTGTCAGAGCAAAGTACAATTTCATTTACCTCCGTGTTGTTACCGTTGTTTTTCAAACCGATTTTAACCGTAATAAAACAGTTTTTATTTGTTACAAATATATTTCAATGACCAAACATCAATGTAAAAGTGGGTAGAAGAAACGTTGGACAAGTAGGAGAAATTGGTCTCCTTGGTCAGTTGACATATCGCATTTTCGGCGACTATCCCCGAAGGTTCAATCATTGTTGGAACCGATAATTTTTTTCTAACTATACTTTGCTTGCTTCTTGTTATAAATGTTTTTTAAATAGCGTTTGCTCCAATTAAAAAAAGCGCTGCCACAGTTTTGTTCATAACGACTAACTTTCTTTTATTTTGCTGGGTGGTGCATATTTTAAAAAACAAGTAAATTTAAGTTACATTAATTGCTTACTTTTTACCTAACGATGTGTATCAAACATCAATATAATATGTATCTTTGCTTACCCTGTTTTTTCAAATAATTGTACGTTACGTTCCTTACAAAGGCAGTTCACAAAACTATATGTCCAAGTTTATTGAAGTTGGCTTAATAAGATTCAGTAATAACCATACAAATAACCTTCATAAGAACTTATAACACTTCCAAATGTACTACGCCTGCACAATTTCGCGGTCGTTAAATATTTACAAGTTGGCTCGATTACCGTTGACGGGTTTTGAGCGAACGCGCCAGATGTCGGCAAAGTCGAGCTCGATGGCGTCAACGTCGATGCCTCGTTTCTTAAAACGACGTTTGGCTATGTCTATAATTTCACGACTGGCCATTTCTTGGGTAGTGCCTTCGACGTTTACGTAGTGACATGCGTCGCCGTTCGCGTAGTGGCATGAAATGGCCTTTCTGAAGCCTAAAAGTTTACTCTTTTGAAATAATGTTTCCAACTTTTGACTAATTTATTGCCCAAGATGGCCTACCATCAGTCCTGTTAGTCCCAGATCCATGAATCAGGAGAGGATGGAAGAAAACGGTATCACCGGGTTGCATCTCGACATGAATGCGTGGCATTGATGCGTCATAGTTTTGAATGCCGAAGTATGCTTTGTTGACACCATTTTCCCATTTAGGGTACTCATGCGGCAACAGATCGCCTTTGTGGGTACCAGGCACGACGACAAGACATCCATTGCCTCTGTGTACCCATTCCATGGCCGTCCAAGCACAGCAAATGTGTTCCGCGGGCCGAAACGGAAAGTACTGCAGGTCCTGATGCATCGGATGTCTTGAAGTAAGTTTCCCGGAGTCTGGTGGCTTGTTGATTAGCATGGTATGCATCGACATCAGATTGCATTTGGGTGTGCCAATCAAATCACGCACAATGTCGACGACTGCCGGGTACTTGCAATAGTCGAACAAGACTGGATCCTCATTGAAGTCCTGAAGTTTAGTGATAGCCTTCTCGCCAGATTTGAACTCCGACTTCGCGATGGCGATGTCTTTCATAACTGTAAACTCCGGGCGCACACCTTTCCCCTCACAGATCTCTTGGAAGCGATGTCTGAAATCTTTTATTTGATCTAGATCATTTTTCTTTATTTTAAGAGCAAAAAGACCCACCGCCATCGATCAAGCTCGTATTGAGGCACCACATTGTTAATCACAATGTAGCCGTTTTTCTCATAAAACTGTTTCTGCGCAGCCGATAGCACTTGACCCTCAGTAGTCCAATCAAGTGTTTGCACTGCTGCCATGTCGATGTCTTCTGAAATCAGTTGAGTTAGTGGAAGTGATATGAAAATAAGAAGTTAGACACCACCGCGCGATAGATACAACGTGCTGTTTCGGAAGTTGGAAAAGGACAACAACGTGCTCGCGCTCCATTCCCTTGTAATTCTTACCTTTTAAACGACTGATTAGTTGATGGCCAGTTGATAAGACTATAAAATAGACTACTCGACATGTGTGTTGTGGTTGTCCAGTTCTCACTCAGCAAACAAGTTATTAAAATCAATCAGTTGATCCATTTGGGGTGTATCTATCAAAGCTGAATGATCTTTTGGAGAGGGACTCTTTTCGTATGCATGGAAAGTTATTTTTTTTGGTTTCCGGTGTCTAAAATAGAAAATGGTAGCAAAACGCATATGGTTTCGGATTGTATATTTTGACATTACAAGTTTGCAAACTTTTGACAGTCTGATATAATTGTAATTTGCAATTAAATCCAGTTTCAATGATGCAATATTAGCCCACCCCTCAATTTTCGTCAATCTCAGCCGTCCCAGTAGCTGATCTTTGTGCACACCCCCCATGCCGACCTCACATGGTGCCGAAACATCTCAAACCCCATGGCAATGTCACGGGTGAGACAGGTGTTCTTAACGTGAAAAACTGAAGCCCGGCTCAACGATACTAAAACTGCAATCAATGTCCGTCAGTCTACGGCCTAAAATAAGATGCTCTCTGGGTGTTTGCTGTCTCACGCATTCCGGCTATCCTATAGCGCTAAAAAATAACGTTTCCATTGGCACTTTATCCATGTCACGTCGGTGGAATGACTTTTTCAAAAGTGCGTCTGTTGGCCGATACTTCTTCAACGTTGACAGATGTTTCTTCTCTGTACTATGTACTCGTGTCTTTGTAAAAACCGACTTTCTTGTTATTCTTGATGTTGATTAAGTAAAACCCAATGGACAAAAAACACATTTGTATCAATCACGCAATAGGTAGTAGTGGTGTGACCGCTATGAATGCGCTGTTTTTTTCCCTCTAAATTGCCTGCCAGCTTTTCATTTAAGCTTACTTACTGTTTTTACGTACGTCCATAGTCTCATAGCAAACAATAAACTTCCATTTACTCCGCCATAAAGATTGTATTCTTTCAAATTGTCCCGAGCAACAGTATTGTTTGGACCATTACGAATTACGTGCGTTGCGTGGGATAATGCTTGAGAAATGTGTACACGCTACTTTCGTTTTTTAGTTTGTCTTATAATAGACATTAGCAAAGCCCTCGCTTAGAATTCTTAAATCAGCAAAAGCTGCTCAGTGAAGCTCGTAATTAGTCGTTGACAGGCTTCAGCTTAAAATCCAATTATAATTACATGGGGAAAGTTTCTTTAGCATGTGTAGAAACTAAATTGTCATCGTCAAATGGCTTCTGGCTGGCTCAAGGCTCCAAAAGTTAAAGTTAACCTAATTCAAAAGTTTGCTGTCCCCGATGTAAAACAGCTACTTAGTCCTCAAAACAACAATTGTGGATATCGACATTGTTTGTTGTTTTCATTCCTGTCTGGAGATAAATGTGCTACTTCATGGGTGTGTTCCATTATTTAAGTTTTTTTTCGATGTATGTGGTTCATGCATTCTTGATTACGAAAGGCTTCGACAAGGTTGTTTCCGGCTGTGTCTGCGTCACTTTTACTTACACCGCTTTTAAATACAATCTTAGTTTTTCGAACTAACCAAGAACTACAGTAATAATGAATGTGTATGTACACTTTTGCACTTGCGGATTTGAAATATACCATTTTCGTGAAGCTAATTGACTATTCATATCCAAATGTATACATGTAGTCGTGCTCACTTTCTACTTTTCTCAATTCGGCAGATGTTTGAAACGAAATTAGTTTCGTTTTCCTTGCACTTGGAACAGTGATTTCCAAAATGTATCTATCCCCTGTTAAAATCCCGCATACCCACCGAGCCGATGGTGTTTGACATTCAGAGGATGCGTAAACAACTGAACGCATGTCCCAATCACCAACGTGACAAAGTCGCTCTGTCGAAGCCACTTGGTGAGCGTGGTCGTTTGCGTTGTACTTTTTGTTAATTTATATTTTTTTTCGCGTGTTGTGGGGCAACGGCTGGAAATTGAATAAAAACAATATTGCAAGGTGTTATGTGCGCCCAATTACGGTGGGGGCAGGTGAAACTTGCACGATATCAAGACCAGTATAGCCTGTCATTTGGTTCTGTGTTGCCTGGCGCCGTAGTCTTGTGTCATGCGCAGGCCAATTTCAGATTTCACTTTTATCAGGCTTCGTTTTCGTGGAATTTGCGCGAATTTCCGTGTGTAAGTCGTCACCCATATCGTGCCACCACGACAATTGTACTTTCGGGGATAAAGTGAGCGAGAGCTCCCATCAGAGTCTTCACCCTCGTAGGCATGTAGAGAAAGTTAATAAGAAAAGTAGAAGACGGAAAAAAACTGCGGCCAAAGAGCGTAACTCCGTCGTGAGCTCCCCCCGACATCGTACGCCCCGCGGTGGTTGGTGTGGCGCGTCTGCTTCAAGGCGGCCCAGAGACGACCCTGTGGCCCTGCAATCCAAAGGGTTGCTGGCATTGGAAAAAGCCTAGGGCCCCCAGCCGAAGAGAGGGGAGAAAAATGCATGGAAGCGCTACACTGCGGCTGCTTTTGAGGGGTGAAGTTTCACCAGTGCACGCGTTTGACTAGCGAGGCCTCAAGGCTCCTGCAGCTGCCAATGTTCCGTGCGCCCGGCTGGCTGGGATGGCTGCCTGGGGCTCGTCCATTCATTCATTCCCCGTTGTTGCGCTTTGTGAATATATGACCATTACCCTACCTTTTTTGTACATGTAGCATTGTGTCTGTGATTTATCTGTAAAGGACTCCTTGACAACAAAAAACGAGACGGGTTATTAATGACCGATAACTTAAGGGGTGACTGCGGCGGTGGCAGGAAAAGGGTGTCTATCATCATTACTCGATATCCATAGTCTTAGCGCATTCAAGCGAACTCTATCACCCCGCTGCGTCTTCTTCCCTTGAGCAATCGCTGGCGCGTTTACGCACGAAGTAAGACCTCCATGCAGCTTCCTCTTTTCCTTTTTTCCGCAAGCTGCAAATCTTGTGTTTGTCAGTTTATAAAGTTTGCCTATATGAGCCATGAAACATTCCAACGCACAAGAATGCTGTATTTAAAGTTTTGACTCTTTATAAAACTGAAGAAAACGGAAATGAACAAAAAATTTAAATTGCTACCTTGCCACCGTTAAATTTAAACGCTCTCACATTAGTCACACGCATTTTTGATGCCTGTGGAGTGTTGATTTCTGACGTAGCCGTCGTAAACAAATTTTATTCTTATTGTTATTTCCCTGCTATTGCGGCATTCACACCCTCGTGTTCATGGTTCATTGTTGCTCCTGTTTTCAAGCTGCAAACGATGATCCCGTGGCTGAAGTGATGTTGACACAGCAGACCTAGTATGTTTTAAGCGCTCTTAACGCTATAGCTATGAAAATGTCGGGAGCTGAGCAGACTTGTCTAAAATTGTCGACGGCATTGCCATAAAGGCAAGCTCGTACATAGCTCGACACTTAGCTTGGCTTTGGGTCGTCGTCGGGTTCAAATAACCATTCCTCAGGGCAGTCAGTCTGTCACTGCCAGCTGCCACAGTGCTAGGAAGTGATCTTTCCTAGTATCGGCCGATTGGACCAAAGCCGCCTGCCTGGTTTCACCTAGACAAATCGGAACGTGTCGATAGTGAACAATGCTTCAAACAATACTTATCTGTGAGACAATATGTTTTCGTTGACAAAACTTTATGTGTTTGTTGGCCCTCAACGGTTTTTTCTCGCGACTCTTCTAAATACTTATCACCTTTTTTACGTTGTGAATTCATTTTTTAAAGCATTATAGTACAAACTAAATGGACACCTTACGAGACGTTCTTTGTTCCCTTATTTTTTTACGTATACAGAATGCTTTGTTTTTACACGCTAAGTAATTTTGGCTTATTCACACAGCTTATTAGACTTTACATCAGGCAATCGGCTTTTTCCGCACACCATCTGTATACCCAATATTTTCCAACGCCTTATTCACCTGCTATACGACGAAAAAAGATCCAAAATTACATTCTGTGACTGTCGCTATTTAATGTAAATGGAAAAAAGAAAGTCAAATGCATGTCGGTATCAGGAGCGTCGAAACTAGTCGCGCGCGTGCCCTTTAGGCCAAACTTCAGAAAAGTAACATGCGTGAAAACCGGCCACGAACGAACTTTACGTGATGTCTTCGATGGTACCTACGTTGTTTTTGTTTTCGTTTTTCCACTTTTTTCCAAAGTGCGCATCACTATCGATTCCTTCGCGCCTAGGATTGGGGTGTTTTTGCGTCAATTGTGTGCAGCCAACGGGATCAATCGCCGCAGGGCTTTAGCGGGGATATGTCGCATCCGACTGACAAAAGCTTTAATGTTTGCGGATGCTCGTGATGTGACGGGGCTTGTATTGATCGAAGGCTTTGTCCCGATCAATATATTACTTCAAGCGGAACGTTGGCTGCCTGCAGCACGCTGACTAGGACGACTCTATTCCGTCGAAAAGACCACAATGAAGAAGAGCAGGGGAAGCTTTCTTTTTTCCCTTTTCCTAAGTTGACTGACTCATTCACGTGGAGCCCTAATCATTAATTGATGAATACAAGAGACGGGACTGTCTTTTGTTCAATTACATTTACTGATTACCCAGTTGATCGGTTTAAAATTGTCTTATTTTACGGCGTCGTTCTTTCATCATCTACCTAATAGAAGGAATGTTAGTTCCTAGCGTGCCTGATCCCACATACCCCCTACTTTATTTTGATGAAAGACATGTCATGAATGAATGCGTTATTCCGTTTTTATTATCTCATCTCATCACATCATATTGTGCATGTCCAAATACATAGCTCAAGCCCCTAAGATGAGAGGAACATAGTCGAGAACCCATTGCCTCCGGCGAAAGTCCTTTGGGTGCCTGATGGGCTCGACAAGAAGGAAAACCTAAAACTGCGCTCTTTGGCAGGGCAATGTTCTTTACAAATTGCGCGTGTCCACGGAAAGGGCCAGAAGCTGGCGGCTCCTCCGCCTTCTCCTCATTACGCACTCCCACCCCTTCCGTGTGCCGTGGCAGATGGCAGTCCCTCCAGTTAGTGGCTATCTATAAAAACGTGCAATGCTCGATTCTATGTAGTTTCCTATTTTGCCTCCACTGCACTTGAAGCAATCTCGATTTGCCGCTTTTATACACAGAAGACTCCTCATTTATGCATGTTATTCATATACATGGCGGTGGTATTGTGGCGCGAGACGGGAAAAAGGGCGTGAGATAGGCATAATACATGTGATATGTTATGGGAGACACAAATCGGAGTGAAGCTTCTTCGGTTAAACTTGAATGTGGAAATGGGAGTGCTATTATTCGTCTCCTTTGCTATCGGCGGCACGTCACGTCTTTCGATTTCCGTTTTATTTCCGGTTTTGTCTTTCCCTTGAGGAAGTAGCACGAGTGCATTCCCAAGACGAGACGTCGCTCTCGGCTCGAACGTTGAAAAACTTTGAACACTTAAGCCGCGGCTGTGCCTCAGGACCTGATCACCGAGAGCCTTGACTGACTTATGACCGACTTGTCTCAACTCAGAAAGCACAATTTTCTTCTGTCATTTGTTCAAAATTGACATTGCCCCCTTGTTTTTTCAGCTAGTCATTCGTTAAAAGTGAGAGCAAAGAGAAGAAAGACCTTGCTGACGAACTAGTCGGGTCATCTGTTCATGATGAACCGCAAGAGATAGAGAGAGCGTCATGCCAAAAGAAGCTCAATGCCACAGAAGCGTTAATTACCTCCTTCCCCTCATCACTGAACAGCACGATGCCAGGAGCCGTTAATCCGTCTTTCGTCCTCTTTTGGGAAATGAGTATTTCACTGTCTAGCAGGCGGATGCAATGAAGCTTGGGCATGCTTCCGTCAAGTTAACGGCTTTCCCCAACTGTCAGCCTGAAAGCCCAGGTTCATCGAATTCGGAGGCTACGAGCCTGTTTATTCTGTCCAGCTGATAACGACAGTTAATTGAAGGCTTAATCCAAGCAAAACTTTGACCTATGATTGTGCTCCAGGACAAAAATTTACACCGTACATAAGAAATTTGAGAGTCCATCATGCAGTTCGTGATGGCAACACTGAAATGAAACACGACAATCCCGTTTTTTATACAGCAAGCTTAAAAATTCCGTTCCCGGAGTGTTATTTGTCTAATGCACTTGGTATCACTATCGTGTTCACACATAAGAATGGCTTTACGCCTCTATCGGCTTATAGCACGTCCCATAAGCACGCCGTTTTGGGTTCTACCTTTATTTAACATTGCTTTGAATAATTTTTGTCTTTTATTCTACCCGGATGTTGCTTCTCATCTTGTCGTTTTTTCCGTTTCCTCTAGTATTACATATGCCATGCACGCATCCATCCTATCACCAACACGAGGGTATCTGACAATGTTTAATTGTTTTTTACTTTCTCGCGATGCCATTCGTACGTATGTTGCCGTTGACAATGCCATTTTTGGATTCTGCCCTCCGCTCGTGCGTGCCGTGTCCCGTCAATGCCACAAAGTGCTGACACGCCGAACTAATTGCTTAAATTACTGGAAGCCTGACTCTTTTTAAGAATCTGTTTTGCCTTTGCAGCCTGGTTTTCCTTATCGAAAGGAAGCCTCAATTATTTACCCTCACAAAGCTGTTGGAAAAGCGAAAAAAACCATGCGCTCCTGTTAAAATCTTCTCGCTCGCTGTTTCTAACGACACTTGGTTGTATAGCGCATCGGGTTGATTGCTACTAGCGGTATTTTTTGATTGGTTCTGTTTGGCGGGCTATGGTAGTACCTTCCATCATGAACAATCCATCAACCAAGTTTAGTGATAACTACGACGTGAAGGATGAGCTCGGCAAGTACGTTATTTTTCCATGCTAATGACGCATTTTACAGTTTCATTTTTCAAATTGGCACAAGCTAACGTTCAAATTTACAGAGGCGCCTTCTCCGTTGTCCGGAGATGTATCCAGAAAAACACTGGCATGGAATTTGCGGCCAAAATTATCAACACGCGGAAACTGTCTGCAAGGGGTAGATTATAGACTTTTTGTATTTTAATGTTTTATTCACGTCATTGGGTGATTATAGACTTTCAAAAGCTCGAGCGCGAAGCCCGAATTTGTCGCAAACTACAACATACAAATATTGTAAGATTGCATGATAGCATTCAGGAAGAAGGCTTCCACTACCTCGTCTTTGATCTGTATGTTTGCAAATTACAAAACTAAAAACTACAGTTTAAATTGAAATCCTTACAGTGTTACCGGTGGCGAACTCTTTGAAGACATTGTTGCCCGTGAATTCTACAGTGAAGCTGATGCTAGTCATTGCATCCAGCAAATCTTGGAATCGATTGCCTACTGCCATGCTAACAACGTGGTTCACCGTGATTTGAAACCAGAAAACTTGCTACTCGCCAGTCGAGCAAAAGGTGCAGCTGTGAAATTGGCTGATTTCGGTCTTGCGATCGAAGTCCAAGGCGATTCTGAAGCTTGGTATGGCTTCGCTGGCACACCCGGGTATCTCTCTCCCGAAGTGCTTAAGAAAGACCCCTACGGTCGCGCTGTCGATCTCTGGGCTTGTGGTGTTATTCTGTACATTCTGCTTGTTGGTTATCCGCCGTTTTGGGATGAAGACCAGCACAGACTGTACAACCAGATCAAGGCTGGAGCTTATGATGTTAGTTTACATCTTGTTTTTAACTTTAAAACCCTTAAATGAAATTTGTAGTACCCCAGCCCCGAATGGGACACTGTAACCCCTGAGGCAAAACACCTCATTGACAGTATGTTGACTGTCAACCCCAAGAAGCGTATTACCGCAGAACAAGCTCTGCGAGTGCCATGGATCTGCGTATGTCCTTCAAGCACTTCCATCTTTCAAAAAAATGATCTTTTTACAGAACCGCGAACGTGTTGCATCTATGATGCACCGTCAAGACACCGTCGACTGCTTGCGCAAGTTCAATGCGCGGCGTAAGCTAAAGGTCAGTTTTTCGTTGTCTCGATATAGTTTTTGAAACTGGATATGTCAACCTTCCTGGGTTTTTCTGGAAATACAGTTTGCGACACTGTTTATATACCTCAACTGTAGCTTCTGTCACTTTTCAAATTCACCGTTTGTTTAATTCTGCTTTACTTTTCACTGTACCAGTGGCGTGTACTTTTATCAATCCTTTTTATTACGAACAAAAGACCTGGCGTTTGTGGAGTGTAAATTGTGGATTAGGTCACGTTAGTGATTGTGGCACTTAGGTTCAAAAACATAGGAAATCCTATATTTGTATCCCTATTGTGTTATCGTCTTCGTTCATCTTAGGCTGCAATTTCCGCAGTAACCGTCGTCAACCGCATGAGTGGTGTATTCCGGAATATGACCAAAGACAGTGGCAGTTCCTCCCTCAGCGGGTCTCGAAGCCAACCAACACCACCTCCCACAAACGAATCTAACGTGGCGACAACACCTACAGCCCTAAACACCCCTGACATGGATGCCTGTGTTCCATCTACGAGTACTGCTGGCGATATTGCCACTAATGGCGTCGCTGGATACTCATGCACATCAGTTTCCTGCACAGCTCTGCCGTTTCCACCGAAACGTGCGCTTATGGAGGTACGAATCTATGGATAGAATTGCGGTTTAACCCTTCAGCTTGCTTAAGCGATCGCTATAATAGTTTTTGCTTTTGGCTTCTGTAATCCATCCAAGCGCCGATGGTGTGTGTCCAAAGGCTCAATCGAGTAAGCAACCTTCACCATTCAGGTTGTTTTTTTTCGAAAAATCCTCGGCTCTTGTCTTCTACAACTTATGCTGCCGCTCATTTGCCTTTTTTGCGCGCTACTTACCTTCGCTTCTAATTAGTTTTAATTTTTTGTTTTTTATTAAGACATTGTTACGTCCTTTCGGTTTGTCGCCTTCTGTTGATTTCCGTTGCCATTCCTGACTTTCCCGTTTTGACCAAAACAACGGGCTTTTTAAAACAAAGATAACATTTTTTGCTTCTCAAACTATTACTTAGGCGTTTGTGCTTTACACCACTGAGTTATAAAAAGAACCCCAACTGATGCTTGATTTGCAGTTTTTCAAACAGTTGGCCCTAAATTTTTCCGACTTTTCAGGGCGCCATCTTGACCACAATGATCGCAACGCGCAACTTATCAAGTAAGTTTCGAATTTTAAGAGGGTTAAGACGGAGTCCAGGAGAAAATTTTGACCGTCACCTAGTCGTATGACACTCATTTTTCTTTTATTTCAAAAATCGATAGGGCTATGTGAGCAACTGCTAAAACCAGAATATCGCGGTCTGAAACCGCTTCTGGGCGGAGCTACGATTTTTTGAAAATTTGGCCCCAAATTCGATAAAATTAACATAACTTGGTCCGTTTTTCCTATAGAAGGTTAAAACTGCGGTTCCAGCGTCAACTTTTGATGCTGAATCCAATGGTGATATCGAAATTTTGTTATCAGTAATTCTTATCACTGATAAGAATTTTTTGAAAAACCAACTTTTTCAGTTTGGCCGCGGGGCGCTGTTTTATTGTAAAAAATCAATCTCCTATTAATGACAAACAATAAAAAATTTTTGTACTGCAAGATATCGTAGCCGTTTGTGCGGATTCTGGCCCCAAACATTGTCATCAAAAACTTTTTTGCTCAAACCTTCATGAAAGTTACATATTTGGAATCAGCATAAAAAATGGAGTCGATTCATGTATATAAGAAGGTAGTTTTGATAAGTTTCGAAAAACACATATTTATTGGTAAAAAGAAAAAAAATGAACACAGGAGTCGAACCTGCCCTGTTTTCTTTCCTAGTGTGGTGGTGTACGGCGCTCGGTTTGCGCGCGCGGGCAGGTTCGACCTCGGCGCGTACTTTTTCGTTTTTACCAATAAACACGGGTTTTTCGAAACTTATCAAAAGTATCACTTTTTATACATGAATCGACTCCATTTTTTATGCTGATTCCAAATATGTAACTTTCATGAAGGTTTGAGCAAAAAAGTTTTTGATGACAATGTTTGGGGCCAGAATCCGCACAAACGGCTACGATATCTTGCAGTACAAAAATTTTTTATTGTTTGTCATTAATAGGAGATTGATTTTTTACAATAAAACAGCGCCCCGCGGCCAAACTGAAAAAGTTGGTTTTTCAAAAAATTCTTATCAGTGATAAGAATTACTGATAACAAAATTTCGATATCACCATTGGATTCAGCATCAAAAGTTGACGCTGGAACCGCAGTTTTAGCCTTCTATAGGAAAAACGGACCAAGTTATGTTAATTTTATCAAATTTGGGGCCAAATTTTCAAAAAATCGTAGCTCCGCCCAGAAGCGGTTTCAGACCGCGATATTCTGGTTTTAGCAGTTGCTCACATAGCCCTATCGATTTTTGAAATAAAAGAAAAATGAGTGTCATACGATTTCAAAACCTCTCCTGGACTCCGTCTTAAGACTTCTTTTAAACATGAGTGCCTTATTGCATTGACAACTTTTCAAGTACAATGTGAAAATGTTTTCCAACTCAAAATGTAGTGTCAATATTTTGCCATGCAATGTGCCGACATTGTCGTCAGGATACAACAGAATAATTAGGTTTTTACATTTCTGTAATTTCCAGTCTCGTGGAAACGGCTTCCGTTTTATAATAGCCAGCTTCGCAGCTATGTGTTAGGAAAGTCATGACACCCCAAACATTTGATGGCTCGTCACCATGTTTGACGATGCGTCTCTGGAGCCTTTTTTAAGGAACAGCCAGTCTTGGAGTTGCCAAAAAGTCTAGTGTTCAAGCATTGTTAGGGCCGAATTGTTCCTAATCTCGAGTTTTTGTGACTTTTTCGTTGGGGTGTCCTGTTGATTCACTTCCACGCTCCCTGTAGAAGGCGTATACATATAGGAGTAAAGATAAGCGGTTACGATGTCAGTTCACATTACTGAAGGTGGTCGTTGTGTTTATTGCTGTCTTCATATCAAGGCAATTCACTGGTCTAGCATATGGGTCGATTAAGAAAAACACATTGTCCTTACTTATTCTAAAACTGTCCTACACGCGATGCGACCCCAGGAGCCGCGGGGCCCAGGTGTTATGTTAAGACGAGCGCGATGGGATGGTACCTACATAGTTGCATAATGAACGAGGATCGTTTTGATTTGTTTCCGATTGGCCTTGAATTCCACCCTTTTTCACTCGCAAAAGTTACAAGGGCGGGAAATTGGTGCAAAGGGTGCCCAGTTTGAAGCGCATCTTGACAGAATTGCCTCGTCAAGAGCTCAAAACCGACCTAACCTAACCGTAAGCGCATGGCGTGGAAATGAACTGTTATCATTCACGACGGTCGCGAGCGTCTTCCTCAGACATCTGTTTAATTCTTGCGCAACCGGCTTCACCAAGTGTGAGTACGGCCTACAAAGTGAGACGTTTTTGCGCTTACCCTCTCAAACAAATCACCCATCAACGTGATGCTCAAAGACTGCTTTTCGGTCCAACGGGCTGCGCAACCTACGAACCGGACCAGTTGCACATGCTTGTCGTCATTTTTACGGAAGTCACAAAGCGCATCAATTACCGACCCCTTTATAGTTTTACGTTGCTTGACACATGTGTCCCTCGCCTAACATAACTCATCGATTTTCACGCCCGTGATTTCATCAAATTTTTCATACATATTTCCATAAAACATGGCCCTAATGATGGCTGATATAGTGAAATATGCGCCGAAAAGCAAGTACGTCTGAGCTAAAAGTTACCCCTCGAAGAAGCCTTAACGATGTAGCGAAACATCTGGCTGAGCCCCCTTGGCCTCTTAAATGAGGTGCGTTTTGCGTTAGGATCTCAGATGCTTTCTCAATGCCGTCACAGTCTGCTTTCGTCTTCAGTTTTTTTGCCCTGACTGCCAACGCCAATGTGTTCTGCAATTACTGAACTTATTCAAAAGTCTGTTATTCCCTGCAAGACGGCAAAGCGCCCCAAGTTTTTGACTCGCCTCTGGGGCTCTCCCCTCAATACTTTTGACGCATGATAGGACCCAATAAGGGCGTTGCCGCTCCACGGCTTCAAGAAATTGCGCGTACTTTTTTCGAGTCGTTTTTCTTGACGCGCAGTTGATGTTGTAGATTTCTTTACTTAACAAGTCTGCCATATCATATCGACCGTGGTTCGTGTCATCAGTTGATATTTTTAGTCCTTGTTTACTTCCAAAAATGCGGCATATTAAACGTCGAACGTCAGAGCGTTCGTCACAGGTTCCTCCCTTATCACCTTCCATGACGAACCGTGCAAGGGCGTCAACGGAAGTTGTACCTGCCACAAGCACTTCCGCTCAGAACTTTACCGAGCTTGAGGATGCGGTTTCAACGGGATCAGAGAAAGTTAAAAAGCGTTCGGAGAGTCCCTTTAGACCAAAGATTGTTTCTGGGATTCGGAATCTTTTTGGCCTTAGGCATGCTGATAAGTAAGTCAAAATGCAAAATATAAACTTTTACATGAATATCTTATCTAAAGACCTCGGAAATCTTCCGCCCCCGCATCATCGACTTACTCCATAATGCCATCTTCACCCCAAATACCGCTTCGGTCTACACCGACAACACCCACAATCCCGCCTACAAATGCTACACATACAAAACGCTACAGCATTGATTCGGGTACAGCTGCTTCTGACTCCACGACTTCGGTGCCATTGAGCGTGCGAACTGAGACCATTCACATTGGCACGCCATTGGTCGTAGCGCACGCGCAATTACCCCCCAAAAGTCCGGCTTCGAGCGTCACTCGAGTCCGAGTAAATGTACAACCTCCACCAGATTCACCGTGTACTTCACCACGGACATCACAAGACGCTACAGGTTTGTATAAGGGAAACAAAAGCCATCAATTTTACACGCTAGTTAACGAATGCTTTCCCCTTCTCTGGACGTGTACGCGGGCGGTTTCAATTTTTAGGCTGGCATGTAACGCTGGCTTCCTTTCCCGCCCTGGGATATTCTATTAGCGTGACTGAGATTCATTTTGGCCTTATTACTAAGTGAATTCTCAGTCCCATATTCATTTGGCAGCAGTAAGGCGATGCATGCGATGTGGTCCTATGCGTAGCGTTTCTATATCCGAGCCCGGTATACGAAAAACACCACTTTTGTTGCCTACGTTTTTCGGCATTTGTCGTTTAACGCCACACTGGTCATGTCGCGACAGTATTTACCACGTGGGAAACCGCGTCGTACTTCTTCTCAGGCTGGTAATAATACTCAGGATGCCGCTGCACGTCCACCATGGATGCGATATCACTCATTTTGTGGTAGTGAAACGGCTAGAAGTATTGTTGGTGTTGTTAAAATCGCCGAGATCATAGCATGGGGTTACGGCCCCTATGGTGGTCAAAATGGGGAATCAAATTTGTCAGGTTAGCCTTTGGACACTATCTATTTTCGTATTGCCTTGAGGGTATCTCGGGCTTTATTGGATTATCTGGCTCCGTGAGTGGATAGTGTCTTTTTTATAGCTCACTCTCTCTTTTTTTGTTTGGATTTGTCTATTTCCGATTGTGTCGAGAGCCGAACGTCGCTGAACATAGTTAACGTGGTGTACGACGTTGTGCAGATCTTTAGTTCTTGACGTTGATCGAAAGCCTTGCTCTTACTTGCTTTTTTTGCTTCGAGACTAAGAGCACCCCCTTTGCATCCGCAAAGAGGAAACGACTCGTACCTCGGTGAGGGTCTTGATGGTGAGGCATATTTCGATTAATCCATCCGCCAAGCCACTCTCACAGCCGACCTGTTTGTTGCCTACTACACAGCCGACCGCCTGCATGGATCTTCCGCTTTCGAATTTAAGTTTATAATGTTAGCTTCCTATTCCTATTGATTACTTAATGCGTTCTAATGGCGGTTGACCGCTTGGCTTTGGATTTATTCTCGTTTCTGCACATCATCTGGCCCTTGTTGTTGTCAGTTGTTATTTGGTATGCCGCCGGCTACCTGCCGACACCTCAGCAACGACATTTTGATGAGGAACATTTTTTTCCTGATTTACAACCCCCAGATGTTTGTAGACCTCCTGAGGTTATAAACACAGCTGAAAAAGAGACACTAAATCCGGCACATTTATCTTCAAGTAGCTTATTCAAATCAGTCGATGAAGAAAGTCTAACGGATTACAGTCTGAATCTCAGCACCCGTAATCTGTTATTAGACAGACATGAAAGGCCGTTCAATCCACGGCGTAAAACTTATGGAAGACGACGATCTCGGTTCTCTATTTCGGTATCACTAGGATCTAATGATCTCTACTTCGGGCGTTCTTCATCTGCCCGGCCATGCAGATTTGAACCAGTAACTCCAGTCAGCGATTCTGGACATGTCAGTCTTCGGGAATCGGCTGATTCTTTACCAGATCTCACGGCAGATTCACTTTTCTCAGATATTCAAAACTTTGCAGCCGAGTTAAATGATAGTCTTAATAATTTGGATCGAGAGCCAGGTTAGATTACAATGTCGGCATAAGGCACGAATTATCAAATTTCAACCAACTTGGGGACAAATTTTGTTAAAAATCTATTAATAAGTGAAGATTTAGGTCGCAACTTGCTTAACAAGAAAGAAGCCCCACCATCAACAATCAAAGAATCAACCGAGTCGTCGCAAACCATCGACGAGCAAGACGGCGAGAAAGGTGATTTTTAATCTTCTAGCCCGCGTATTCGCATTAATTTGAAGCATAATCTCTTTTTTTAACATGAGCACCACGTTTTTCTTAGTTGCAATCTTTTTAATCTTCAAACAAAACGTAGAAAAACTTTACCTACAACCTGAAAATTCACAAGACATTAACCAACTTTTTCATTCCCCAGGTTATCAAAACCCCGTTTTTTGCATTTGTTCCGTTTGCTTTGTACCGCGCAAACTCGCATTTTTCGGCACGAGCTGTTTTAATCAACAAAATGCCTTTTCGCTTAATTGTTTCGTATCGCTTTTATTAATAACTTTGCAATTTATCTCTTTGCTTGAACCCTCACGTCTGTAAATCCCGATCCCCTTCCTCCCTCTGTTGGTTGTGCTTTGGCTTAACTGCCTCTAACTTGAGCTAATTGCGTTGGCGTCTGTTTTGTTTGTTCATTGTCGTCCTTCATGAGTTTGCTGTGTGATTCCCTTATCGATTTGTTTTGCTACTTTTCCTAATGAGTTAAGTGTGGCGCAATTAGTTCGTATTTTGGCTTCTTCTCAACCTGCTGATAATAAAAGTGTTTTGGTGCAATGCTTTTTGTGTGCGATTTCCGCAATTTCTAGGAAACCTGTACTAACAATTTTACGCATCAACACTTTACTATCGTTTTTTGCTACTTTTCTAATTTCCCTATCTGCACACTTTCCTACAGCGTTTCCGACAAACCCTATCAATTAGTATTGCGCTAAGTTTTGCTTGCTTGACCTTTCCTCAAATTTGCGCGCTTTAACTTTACCACGTCACACACACGTTTCTTCATAACACACCTTTGCGATTGAAAGCTTACAAAATAGTGATATACGTCACTACAGATCGTTCTTTGTTTGTTATTCCCTGTTTTTATACCCAAATTAAAACAACGAGACATTGAAAAAAGAAAGTTTCATTGTACTGTTGTTGAATTCCCTTCTTAGCCGGAACAAGCAATCTTCTCAAACACGAGAACACCGTCGTTCACGTCGATCCTAATGTTGATCCCAAAAATGCCACGACGGCTGCCGCCAACGCCACCGCAGCCGCTGCCAACAACAACACCGGTGCGGCCACAGCCGCCGCAACGCCTCAAGCCGATACCACGGGTTTCCAGAACCATCAAGCCGGTGGATCCGGTGCCGCACGTCCAGCTGCTGCTCCGGCACCCGCTCCCAACACATCCAACATCTCAGGTGAGCACGGCTCCACGGTTGTCACGTTCCTATCGTTTGTCTTGTCTTGTGGTCAATGTGACAGCATAGCCCTTTCCTATCATCTTTTTTTGATTTTGCATCCCTCAAAGTTTTTTTTTCCACTTGCCCCTAACGTTGATGTTGTGGCGTCAGATCGTGTTTATGTCACTTTTTTGCCACGTCAATTCTTTGGGTTCTGCACGTCGCACTTTGCCCGCTATGGTGCCTTGGTTGTAGGACTTATTATCCGCTTTGAAAGCGCCATGATACACATTTTGTTGACTTCTGGTATAACTCGGTTTATAGGAAAAGTATTTACATTAACTTTTAGCTTCGCAAGCCTGCTTTTTGTTTCTACGCAGTTAACACGTCAAATTTAATGGATACAAAACATGATTAAAGCGAATGAAAAAGGGAAAATTTTACATTAGCAGATGATCTTTAGTTAAGCATATTTAACGGAATGTTTAGCTGCTTAAATGATCATAGTCAAGCATACTTAAAACAATGTTAGCTTCTTACAATGGTCGAAAGCCGCTTAGTCAATGTCTTCTAAGGAACGAAATTGCACATTTCGGCACGGCACGCGCGCGCGTCCTCAGGGACTATGGATATTTGTCAAGGATACATGGCTGCCAGTCTCTTGACTCAATTTATGCAACTGCGAAAATGTAAGCGAATACCGATTATGCTTGTCAATGAGTAGTTTTACTTCGGAGCCCCTGGACGGCATTGAATTTATTTTCTTGCACCTCGACCAGTACATTACGTGGCAGCCAAGCAGCCTCGGCGTGTATAAGACCTCCCGACGCTCCTTTGTGTGCCGCACTCAGTAAGTCGTCGGGAGCAGGAACTCGACGAGACGAGCACAGTCTCCTCCTCCTCCACCCCTGTGGGCCTCGTCGACGAGCTTCTGACTGGCAGCAGGAGGCAGCTGTGGTTGCGCTTTTTAGCAAGCACGTCCGTGTATTTTACGGCCCTGTTCTGCCCGATTGCTAATTTTTTGTGCCTTCCTCCCGCACGAGTCACTGATCTCGCACTCTTCCCCATCGGCAACAACTATTGAAATCGCTCTGGGAGCCCCCGGTTTTTTTCCGCGTCCGAAGTTCATTCATCCAATCAATCCATTGTGGATTACGTGCAAAGACAATCGGCCGCTGATATCAATCAACCCCTACCACCTGCGGATTTGTGCCTAGCTGGATAATGCCTCAGCATAGAAGAGTACGCTGCTAATTCAACGATTGTTCATCCCTACATCATTGAAAGGATGAACATGAACATCGGGAAAGGGCCCTATCCGGTACCTGCTGGATTATCACCCTCGGCTGCTGGCGCATTGTCCGCATTGTCGATGCCACAATTGTCGCAACCATCCTCGCCATCGAAGAAGAGCGACTACGTTCGATGTAAGCGGTTTTTCGTGCATTTCCTGTTCAATTTAACCCGCCAAGTCCGCACAAATCCGTTATTTTTAATGTTTTATCGCCTAAGACGCATAAGGCTCGAATTATGGTGTTAGGCAATGCCTCACGAATTGCTTGTTTTTTCATTAATCACGCGAGCACTGTACGTTTATACGTACCAAAGTTGCAAAAAATATAGTTTCACGGTTGCAACAAAACATACTAAACTTATGCAAGGGTTCACTTTGTTACATTAGGCACTGCCATATTTACTTAATTTGTCTCGTCTTTATTTAAATATCTTGGTTATTGCTGTGTTTAAGTACATTCATTATTCGGAATAGGGGTTCACGTCAATGACGTCTGTCCAAATTCTGCAGACAGTGATTTTTTATTTGTGTTTAACTGTCGGTGTAAGCGGCTTCGCTTCTTGATTAAACAACGATTTTTCAGCCCAAAAACAGGAAATTGTTCGTGTTACACAGCAACTGCAAGATGCCATTGCATGCAAAGACTTTGAAACATACTCGTGAGTTTAGACATGCACAACATGTAAACTTTTTAATCATATTGATTCCCTTTAGCCGGCTATGTGACTCTTCAATGACGTGCTTTGAGCCTGAGGCTCAAGGCAACTTGGTCGAAGATCTCGATTTCCACAAGTTCTACTTTGACAATGGTGAGCGTTACTTTTTGACGTGTTCTCACAAGTTAAATATTACCATTGTTGGTTTTCCAGCTGCCACGATGAACGCAACCTCTATTCGAAAACCGCAAATTCACACGACTGTGTTGAACCCAAATGTACACCTTATGGGTGATGAAGGCGCTTGCATTGCGTATGTGCGACTCATTCAATACATCGATAAGAACGGAGAAGCTCGCACTCGTCAAGTAAGCTTAAGCTAACATTTGTTTTGATTTGTTTTTACTTACATCGCATGTCGAACAAGTTACGTAAAACATAATGGGGCCAATCTTGTTTTCTTCCAGAGCCAAGAAACGCGTGTTTGGCAGAAACGCAACGGCCGTGGCTGGGTATGCGTACACGTCCATCGTAGCGGCGACCCATCATGGACCATCACGGCAGCCTTGGAGAACCACCACTAATCGATCCATCCAGCTTTGTTACATTCTTTATTTAAACGCCGTAACATAGTCAATCTTTTCTGCAAAGCCGAGTGCTGGATGTTCCATAATCATTTGGAGCACTGAAACCTAGAACGATCTGTTTATAAGGCTGTCTACACAATTGCAAAGGGAGGGCAAAATAGTAGCGTAATACGCTTCAGTTTCTATCGATTTTCATTATCAATTAGCGGCTCTGCGTCATCTCTTCTTTCGTTATTTTTAAGAAATAGCAACCTTCTACTGTTTGCTGGCCATCTTTGTTTGTCGTACTTACTCACCCCCTTCACGTTTGTTTTTTTCGCCACCTTACGTCACGTTTTGGCAAATCAAACTCAGAAAATCGCTAAAAAAGCACAAAACCTCTGTTCGTACTCATTTTGTTGTTTTTTCGCTCAAAAAACATTTAGTTGTTTGTTTTTCACACCATGACGCTTGTTTTTTATTCTTTTAGATTTGGCTCTGCTCAATCTGTTGGAATTTGTCGATGTTAATCGTTTACCGCTTTTACATGAAACGCACATTTTTGACTACTTTCGTTCGTACCTTAAAGACCAAGCAGTATTGCACAGATTTTTGAATACTTTAAAGCAATCGGGGTTTAAACAATTTGCACTTTTTATCGGTTTACACACCATTCTTCTATATCACACAAACGTGTGTTTCATTTTGTGATTAATTCTCAGCTTAAACAAGGGGGATATCATCGCATTTGCACACACGTTTCCCCACTTGTCATAATTTTTGTTGCATGTTTCTTTGATGCACTGCTCGCTTTCGTTACTTACAAACAAAAAGAGGTTTATTTTATTTTTGTTTTTAAAATTCATCGAAACTGTCTTTTTAGTCACCAGAGGTATATATTAGACTATTTTGTACTGAGTGACGTTTATTCTTTATATGTGATGAGAAATGAATGAATAATAATAATAATCAGTTTGTGAAATTGAAATTGCAATTGGAATTGGCAGGGTGAAGGTTTCTAAATAATTAATGGTGATGGTGGTGGTGATGATGGGGGTGGAATAAGTCGTGAAGAATGCCATGATGATGATGGTGATGTCCGTGATGATGGCCTTCTTCAACGACAACTACGGGCGGTGGGGCCATCATTACGGGGGCTGGGTAAGCTCCTTGGCCTGGGTAAAGTCCAGGAGTGGGATAAACGCCGGAGCCGGGATAACCACCAAAACCGCCTCCATGATTATGATAATGGAAATCTTCAAAGTGGATTTTGTGGACGTCAATAGCGCCACGAATGCCCATGGAGTTGATAGCGTGGGCAGGGAGTCGGTGGTGGAATTTGCAGACGTCGTGGCCGTTTACTTTGATCTTAAAATGATTTCATAAGCACAGTTGTAAACAAAATTATTACAAAAACATACCTTAAAGTGATGATGCTCATTCTTAATCTTCAAATGGAAGTGTTCTCCAACACAAACATGGTTATGGTGGCGCTCTTCATGCTGCCAACATCCACCGACCATAGAGTTGATACGGATATGCGGGTCACATCCGAAGCCAAAAACAATATGCAAAGCAATATCCGGCCCGGCGAAGAACTCAACTACGAAATGTTCCTCCGGTCCATGGAACGAATGCCCATGGATATGGACCTTACTGTCGTGAGAGAAGCCTTCATAGATCGGCGTAGAAAACGGAATACACGGATGCTCGATGAGATGCATTCCAATCAAACGTGACTTAACGCAAGACAACCCAAAATGGGACAATGTTCACATAAAGACGTTTGCCCAGTTTTCACGCTTCTTTTATTTGACAACCAATGGCTTATCATAGTGTAGCTAACGCGTGATTCACATACATTTAAGGATAGGCAAATACGCGAGATGACGTAATTCATAAGTTTAATTCTACATTGTGTGCAGTGTTGAAATGTGTTTTACTCATTTGGCAAGGAAGATGTCTGAGGTGCAATCTCCGCCGGGATATCGCATTTCATGTGCCAAGTAGGTGATGCCATCGCCGAAGATGTTGTCAAAGTTGACCAAATAGTCGGGGTTGGGCTTGAGTCTGTTGGTCGATGTGCTATTCAGATCGTTATCAACATCGACGAGGACCATTGTGGCTCCTTTTTTGGCCAGATTGGGGTAAAACATCTCGTCCCACTTACGATAAAGCGATGTCGTGACGTACAGACGTTTGCCGTCAAGGCTGAGTTGAAGCATCTGTGGGCCTCCTTCGATTTTGGTTCCTTGAATGTATAGGGCTTTCGGTTGTTCCTAAAATCGATATTTTTCGTCTTTTTTGATCAATGTAGATGATGAAGCTCACCGAAAGCTCTGGGTCATCCTGAACTTCCACACCTGTTTCAGTGTGAATGCTTCCGCCGATGAAAGCCTGTCCGACAAGATTCAATTTAAACGGATCGCGGATGTCATACATCCGGATGTCACCGTGGACCCAGTTGGAGATAAATAGGAAGCTGTCATCCATCGAGATCAAAATATCAGTGATGAGTGATGGCATTTCTGGCAGAAGCCAGCCGGTGACCTTCTTCGCTGGAATGGCAACAGCAGTTTCGTGCTTCAACTTTGCGTCATTTTCATTCTCCTTCCAAACATGGATCAACGCAGATCCAAGGGCAGTGCCAATAAAAGCATGGACACTCTTAGGGTCATGCTTGAAGCGCACTTCCAGTGGGAGATAGCCCTCCATGCCCTCAAGTGTAATTGTTTGAATGGGTTTACGTTCTTTCCAGTCGTACACATTCAACTTGTTTCCGTAATAACCTGCAAAATTAACTCAATGATGCAACATTACGGCCATGTCTTGATCATTTTACGTACCTTGCAGGACGTCATCGACAACAAAGCCCTGTTTGATGTTCTTGGGTGTACCCCATTCGGTGCTAATCATTATGTTGTGATGGGGCTGGTACCAAAAGTCGTAGCCAAACTTTGGCGGTATGTCGGTCAGATCTTTGTTTTCCTTGGCCCATGTTCCCACGACGCGGAATGTTTTGGAGTCGATGAGGACGAAATCCGCTGAAAAATAGATGCAATAAACGGTCTTTGATTGGAACGGGGAAGTGTAAACAAACCTTTGTTGTTTTCTTCGGCATCACCGAGAGTACTGATCATGATGTTGCCATCGGCGAGGCAATGGGCAGTATGCGGGAAGCTGACACCGACAGCAGCAAGTTCTGCGGGTTCAATGACTCTTTCGAGTTTTAGATCTTTGGGATCACGAGCATCGACAACGTAGATCCGAGATGAGTTCAAGCACGGCAGGATTAAATGGCTACGAGCGACGCCAGCGCAGCCATGACAGCTAGAGCAAGCATTCCAACCCATGTGGTGGACTTCATCGCCTTTGTGGGGGAAGACGAGCTTACTGACGACAGTTTTGAAAGTTGGACTCTCGGGATCAACATCGATAGTGACCAGAGCGTCATTAGCTTTATCGACATCAGCACTTGGCGTAGCTACGAAGAGGAACTTCTCACGAGGACCGTTCACGGCATCCTCCGGCGTGGCATAGCCAGGACCAGCACTTTTACACGACTTCTGACAACTTCCGGACATCTGAAAACTCTACTTAAACTAAAAAAACATGCACCGAAAAACCGCGCTGGACAAAAATCAGCCAACAACACCACTATATACCGATATTGACGGGCGCTGGCCGACCTTGCGTTGCAGCGTACAACCAACCACAAAACACACAAAATAGCATGTAGGGGGCGGTTCTGCAGTTAACCTTCCTCATTATCCCAAAAAGCACAAACTAATTGTAATCTCGTCACTTTTTAACTTTTTAACACTTTTATTTATAGTCTTTCACAACAATTGTCACGTACGCAAATCATCAACCGTACGTGAAAGTTGTTAAAATCACGTACGCAAAACATTAACCCGCGGGTGATTTTGCTCCATGTGCACGGCAGACTAAGTAAGGACAAACGAGCAAGTTATCTACTGCATCTTGCATAAAACAAATGATTGAGCAAAAAACTAGCATTGATGCTAATTCACAATGCGAAAACAAATAAAATAAAAACAACAGTTACCATTGATAGATAATTCTGATATAGAATCTGTATAAATATGTACTTTACGACGAGTGAGGATAAGCTGACGGTCAATCTACATTGCACATGACACCGATATGGTAATCCGAGAGTTAATGAAAGACAAGATTCAGAAATGTCAGCGAAGATTCTTAGGATAAAACTATAGATGGCAATATTCTTAGTGTTGGCAAGACTTACATACTGATAGAAATGCTTTTTAAGTTACAATAGATAAGTACAACGCTTTGCATAGACAGTTGAAAACCCATGTCTGTGGTCTAACAGGTAGGTGTTTGTGTTCGGAGATAACAAAAACAACTTTATCATAGGCTGCTCAGGTCAGCTCCGCTATCAAGTCTTTTACGCTGCTCCAAAGTGAATGGCAAATACTGCTTTTTGGCGGCATTCCACAAGTATATGGAATCCTCAGTGTGATATCCCTGGCTTTGCAGATGGGTCTTGATCAGTTTGAAAGTTCCTAAAATGCATCCATTATGAGCATTGCGGGTTTGCATATGATGAATTAGCTTTGGATCTGACCTGTTCTATCAACACTGACACAAAGTCGGACGAAAACCGGTATGGCGTAGGAAGCCAGACAAGAGGCAACTTTTTGAGACACTTCCGAGAGGAACTTCTAAAAATTCAGTACGTCAAATTCAGGATTTCTTGCGGTGAAAATGATAGCGAAAACGTACGTCATTATCAGCATCAGCTTTGGGAGATTTCACGATGGCTGCCATGCCAGCACGACCTTCGGTGTCTGGAAGGAATTAATGATCAGATTGTAGTTCATTACTTTTTGTTTTTACTCACTTGGAATATGCACACCGTAAACAGTGCAATCGGTAATGCTGCGCAATGGCATGAGAACGGCTTCAACTTCGGTGGTGCTGACGTTTTCGCCCTTCCAACGGAAGGTGTCGCCGGTGCGGTCCTTGAAGTAGACGTATCCGAGTCGGTCCCAGTGGAGAATGTCGCCTGAAAAGGTCATTCATGCAAATTCAATTTCCATGACAGTTGTAATGTGTGTCAAACCTGTCAAAAATGCCCGATCGCCCTGCTTGAAAACATTGCAAATGACCTTCTTGCTAGTTTCACTTTTGTTCAGATACCCCTCAAAGATGAGAAGCGGGTTGTTTTTGCGAATCGTTGACACCATAGCTCCCGTTTCTCCCGGACGGCATGGAATGCAGAGACCATCACTGCGACGAATAACATCACCTGATGCTTCATCGATTTTGAGCAATCGTACGGGATGCATTTTCGAAGTTAGAGGAGAAATCGGCAAAAACCCGCAGGCACCCACTTTTCCGTCAATGTTCACTGCAAATGTTATAATTTGACTTTCTGATCCGGAAAAAATGCAGAGTGCGCCTTACCAAGGTTGGATGTTCCCTCAGTCGATCCGTACAATTCGCCGATGCGGACGCCGAATCGATCGACAAAGTCCTGCCAAATTTCCGGTCTCAGACCGTTGCCGTACATCAGACGCATTTTGTGGTTCCTTTCATCCGGAATTGACGGTTGCGCGAGGAGGTAGCGACAAATCTCGCCAATGTATTGACCGACAGTGCAATTGTGTTTCACGCAATCCTTCCAAAAGTTGCTGGCACTGAATTTCTGACGGATAACACAGCAGCTACCGGTGATGAGCATCTGGCCGACACCGATGATACCAGCAGAAGTGTGATACAAAGGCATGGAGATGTAAATCCGATCAGTGTTGTAGATTCCGAAAGATTGAGCAGAGCCCATAACCATCGAGTAGTACCGGAAGTGCTTCATAACGGCAGCCTTGGGCATACCTGTCGTGCCACTGGTGTAGATGAAGCACAAAATGCTTCGGAAATCGACTTCCTTATCCTTTTCCGGCTCTTTCTCAAGTGAATCACTCTTCATCAACTCCGCTGACAGATCGATAAAGTCAGCCGGATCAGTACCAACAGGCTTGCCATAAGAGTACTGCGCAAAGTCGACATGTTTGAAATGTCCTCCCTGATGAGTCGCAGTCAAAACTAAACGAAAATAAAAGCATGACTCAGAAAAGTGATTCTAAACAAACCAGATGCCAGTGTCGATGAGGTAATAATGGCCTTGGCTTCACTCGTCGTCACACAGTGAGCAAGAGGTTCCATCTTCAAGTTGGAGTTAATCCATGCGGTGACAACACCGAGTTTGGCCAATCCCATCCAAGCCGCGACAAATTCAGGGCTATTTTCCATATACAAGGCAATTACATCACCTCGCTTGAATCCCTTTTGCTAAAATCGAAGCATGAAATTGTCTCCTCAATGATCTAAATTCACCAAACCTTGAAATAATTCGCAAATCGATTTGACAGGCGATTGAACTCGCTAAAAGTTAACGATCGGCCTGTTTGTACGTCAATAAGAGCCGTTTTGTCGGCGCTTTTCCGCACCACATCAAGGAAGATTTCATGAATGCCTCGATTTTCGCGAAGGCGCTTATTTAAATCGAATTTGACCTTAAGAAGCAAAAATAATCCGCTTAAATCGCGGTTGAGGGTCAGATATGATCGATAGATGAAATCTCCATATTTGTACGCGATGTACGCGACTGTTAATAATGCCACAAAAATGCCAAAAGATTGATTGTTGTACAGTATTGTTGCACAAAGAAGAACCACTGATACCAACTGATCAAACGATTCGGAATTTATGCGAAGAAAGCCCATGGCTGCAACGGCAATGGGCGATTGACGCGAATGACTCGATTCAAATGTGGCAGTACTTGCTTTGGGCTAATCTGAAATTGGTTTTAGTGTGAACAACGGGCAAGCAACGCAAAACAAATGGATCGTCAGATAATGGTGAAGACCCGAAATATCCCGGATGCTTTCAAAGGACCGGGGATGTCATGCCACAGAATCGCCTGAGGGCCTCACGCCGGACAAGGGTAAAAACGCGTTTCGCGACGACGTCGAGAGCATCTACAGGAAGACGCCCGGGCTGACCGCAATGCCAACAAAACGCGTGAGGGGTAGCACATGTTGCGCTCCAACTTTCTCTGATCTCAGTCCAACAGCAAGCAGCCCCATGTTGATGACCACCACGGAGCGTGGTTGCAAACGATGATCCTGTTTCAAACCGGATTGATGTATGTATCCCTTCGGTGGCTCTCTGGCTGACGCTGACCACAACCAGGCTTCCCAACCCACAACAACTCAAGGGCGTTTCAGCAACGTGATAGATAGACAAACGTTCCTGCAGTAAAACCCTCCGGTGAGGGACGAAAAAAAAACCTGACATATCGGCGGAGTGCCGGAGGGCCGAGTCGACAATGCAATTTTAATACAAAGATGACAATATCTGACGATTGCGTGAGAAGGGGCTCATGCGTGAGGTGTCCTCAAAGGGCTGAAGGAGGTCATCCTCGGTGGGGCGCTGATTACTTTGGATTGAACAATTAACGCGGACGCTTTCAAGAAAAACGCTTATGCCCGATATGTGACACCCTTTTTGGTAGATGTACACTTCCAAACATTCGACCTGATATCAGCCGTGAAAAACGGAGAAAATAACCCAAGTGATCTATCCGTATATCAGTGGAGAAAGCGGCAAGCGAAAGTGAAACCGTCCGTAAAACTCTCGCCCCAGGAAGAGAATCAATTTCGATAGTTGTCGCAATCGGGATCGTGATCTCCATAACGAAGCGCAACAAAATCGGGTGAAAACTTGTGACCAGTGAAATTCGCGCACTGTCGGCACCGCCTCAATGTTGCGGATAACGGCGTGGTTTCTTCCTGAAATGGAATTGACGAACTGTGCAAGGAGGCGAGAGTCACGTAAGGGATGAGCAGTGTGTGCATTCCCAGGAACGATCCGAGGCGTCGAGCATCCCAAAAAGTTTGACGAAAGAAGGAAGCGCCAGGAACGCCGTTGACCTAGTTCGGCGCGGATAAACCGCATTTCATTGTATATGCAGCCGAGAGCGCACTCCTTTAAAAATATTTCAATAACTGAAGACGTTTACGCCTCGGAAGCCATCGTCCGATGTATCCGAGTGCACCGTGACTCACTGAAGGTATGCATGGCTTCCATCCAAAAGCTGGTTTTTGTTCGTGAAAAAGTTGCAAAGCAACCCCTTCCTGATCCACTGAACTTCCGATAGGTGTTGATTGAACCAAAACCAGAATTGCAAACAAAACAAAGATCATTGTTGCCTCCACAATGAAAGTGTTAAAAGCGTTAGCTTATTACTGTCAATGCACTTATAAGCTATGAGTACCTCAAACATGACTATTGTGACTATTCATGAATGGTTTTTTGCTCTTGCGCGCGCAGTTCCCTTATTCGTCACACCCTTTCGACACGGAACATTAGCACCTGGAAAAAGAGCGAAGAAAGTACCGCATGTATTTTGGGAAACACTGTATCGTTTGAATACATGACTTTATTTTGCGCCTTAGTAAATAACAAGTTTAATGCGACAGCGATTGCGATTGTAAAGTCGAATCGAGTCTGTTGTCAATCTGTCGGACGAGCTCCGTGAAGACTTCGTCGACACCGATGTTCTTTTTCGCGGAAACTTCCATGTGCAGACAGCCGATATGTCTGGCAAGCTTCTCAGCTTCATTTAGCATAACTGCTCTGCGATGAAGGTCGATATCACACTTGGTGGCGACTAAGATGATCGGGATGTTGTTCAAACCACGTTGCATGATTTCCTCGTAGATCTTGAACGCAGTAACAAAACTGTCGTGGTTTGTGCATGAGTAAGCGAGGATGATTCCATCGGCTTCGAGGATATCGCCGTCAATGTCCTGTAAACAAGGAAGTTACGATGCACTCTTTTGCAACCTTCGCAAACTCACATTATTGTCTAAGATGTCGATCATGTACTTTGCGTGAAGTTCCGAAATCGGATTAATGAAATCGCCGTTGACATCTGTGGAGCTTTCATTGATGCGACCGAAGAAGAGCTTGTTTAGATGTTGCGCCCTTGCAAGTCGACTTTTACCGACACCCACGGCGCCGAGGACGGCAATGTTGAACTTTCGGATACTGTAGGTGCTGATCTGTTGGTCCTTTTGCGATCCGTCGTTGCTAGCTTCATCAAATCCACTGGAAGAGGTCGACGAAGGTGACGGACTGGGGGTGTTGCGGAGATCGTGTTTGTGATGAGAGGAGACTTTTTGCTGTTTGATCTGTTCCCAGGCAGATACGAGGCGCTCGAGGGCAAGGTTTTTGATAGGGGCATTCTGAAGTTGGGTATTGTTATGCAATGTTAGCTTTAAAAGATTGTTAAACTTACGAATTTAGGAGTTGCCTGGCAAACTGGACATGCTGGGCTGAGATAAACTTTCACTTTCACAGCATTCTGGCCCTCTTTCTCAATAGACTTCCGCTTCAAAACCCTCTGCCGGCTCGAAATTCCAACACCCATGTTGATCATGTGTCTGTTGGCGCGTCGCATGGCAGGTGTTGACTGATTTGTCAAAGCAAGTAGCTCGTTACAGCATCCTTGGCACAGTGAATGACCACAAGGCAACGCGACTGGCTGAAAAGATTTTAAAATGGTTAAACCTGTCACAGTATTTCACCCCAAAAGATGGAATTAAAACCAACCTCTTTAAAAAGATGGAGACAATGTGGACAGTGTCCGGGCAAGATGGCATTCATCTTCGTGTATCGACTCAATTCACTTCCACCGTAGGGAGTAAACATTTTGATTCACTGGTTGATTTTGATTCACTGAAAACATGGACCCTATTAGTAAGCAAGCAACATTCAATTATCTATGGAGCACGGTAAAATGGCAACCAACGTTGGCAGACAGGCGCCATTACACGGACTGGGTTGAAATGGGGGTGGGATCGGACACGGATGCAACACGAGCAGGGCACGCTTCTATCTACCTTGGGGAATGGTAGCCCATCTGAATTTGCTCGGGGGGAAAGGTTGAAATGTCAATGCTAATGACCATGTCATCCGAGGTAGCAAATGAGATACTTTCTCATTCATCAGATCTGCCCTCCAAGATAGTGGGCACGTTTTCACCCCATATCGCTAGCTTCTGAATGGGGTGTCATCGCACTCAGGGTTACAAACAATAGATCAAGCTCACGGGGCATGTTCACACTCAGGATAACTGGCTCATCGGTCAAAATACGGGCATTGTCTGAAGGTCTGCGCAAAGTGCATGTGAATAAAAACACAAATGCATAAAATAAACGAAATGGGAGCAGCCATTTTTTTGTTTTCCGGGTGGGCTAAAAGCAATAAAAATTTCGTATGTAACGACTTTTTTGATGGGCGTTAATTTTGGCACTCAAACAACCAAACGATTGAAGGAAACACATCGATGGATAGAGGCAGATGCTTTAGCGGGCCGATTAAGCTTCTAGACAAACATGCCATTTGGCGCCGATCGGCTACGTTGAGGCCACGGTGAAGGGAAAGCACCGGATTTCCGGCACTATCGAGGTCGAGAGAAATTCATTTGTTCGAGATTAGCCTCGAACTCTTCACACTCAATGGTTTAGTAGCCGTGGCAAGCCGATTAATGCCACCTCGAAACATGGCAAACAACACATTTTCGAGGTTTACCGTACAGCCGACATGATTCTTGGCGCTGCGCAAACGAGCTTTTTAATACGGGTGTCAATCTTTCGGACAATGAGGCACAGCACGCGCAATACAGCAAATTAGTTACGCCGAAAAAGGGCAATATGGACCGATGAATAGCAACCTCACGGCGGGAGGGCTTGCATAATCCGGAATTGAAAGGGGTTTTTTTCGTGGATCAAACATGAGTCCGCACGCTTTGGCCTAACTTTGTGAAAAGGCGTCAGAGACTGTCTGAAACAGGCCGACTGGCTTATCCGAAGATGGCACTTTTTGAAATAGGCGACATATGCCGGCACCTAGCCTTAGACCGGATTTAGTTGCGCGGTCGCCGGCAAAGGAAATCAACGATACCATCAAGTCGCACATGTTGCGATTTTGGAATATGAGTTTGAACACGCCCGAGCCGATACCTTCCCTATGACGCCAGTTGGCGACATTTGTTGCCAAAAATTAATCACTACACTGCTGTCATGTAAGTCAGAATGGCTACAAATGACACTTTTTTGAAACATGACAAGAAAATAAGCTGAAAAACGGAAGCAATGAACAGGGTCAGGGGTAGATAATGGTGTAAGGTAAACGATGGAGCTCCTTGGCCTTATGGTAGTTGTCCTAAAGTGGTCGTAAATTTGTTTGCGCAAAAATTATCGCGTGCCGCACTTGCAACACAGCATGGGCGCCAACTGCTTTGAACAATAGCCGCGGCACGCTTTCATTGAGTGGATTATCAAAGAAGAAGCTTGTAAAACATTCACAGAAGCGCCAGGTCGCCGATAAGAAGTTGTTCGGAAGACAAAAGCTGTGAAAAGCGATGCTACCAAGAACAACGCGCTCGTGTTTGCACTTCTGGTCACCGCGTTGAACTTCGGTACATGCCCCCAGAGGACGATGATAGTTTTGAGCTCCTTGGGTAGGAACCCACTTTTCAGCGAGTGACCATAAAAAATGCAAATGTCGATGGTTTGGCAACAGAAGGCGGCCTCGTCTACAGGAAGCGGTCATCTGCTTTCTCTCGCTAATGGATCCCGCCCCTTCACCCTCATCGTTGTGGGCACTTGTTCCACCTGGGCGAACGCGACCGCAATCATGACTACCGGTAACGGCATGCGTACGGGCACTTGAAACCAATTACAGTTGCGGTGAGCCACCCATACCGATGGCATGTATACTTGAAACGCGAAACACAGCTGTTTTAATTGACATTCAATTTGATGGCCATTAAAGTACGACCTTGTTCAAGAGGGTCAATCACCCGCCTGAACTGTCGGATCGCGATGTTGCAACTTTAAACACGGACAAAGAAACACTAATGCAATGCAATTCGAGTTGATCGGAATGGAAAAAGATGGCTACTTAGGCAGGTTCTACACGACCACAGAGTGAAATATGACCATGATTCGGAATTTCGGTTGCACAACAGCGCTTGTCGGGACATACGGAAGCGACATACTGCAGAACAACCTCTTCAAAGTGCCGTCCTAAGGTAAAGAAGCTTAAGGAAGATATGCTTTTGACAGGTGCGCGGAATAACACGGTCGTGAGCGTCCTCGGGGGAAGATGGCACCCAATGCCCTTTCCGTCATCAAAGCCTTGCCGATTGACATAGCAGTGACATAAGCCTGTCGGCATTGAAAACATCCGGAAAAGTACTCAAATTCACACCTCAAAAGGGTAAAAATGCCGTTGCTTTTGCTTTGACTTCCGTTTTGACATTTCAAACTGGCACGGGAAAGTCGAAAGACAAAGCCGGTGTTCCAATATTGGCAAACCCACCGAGCCATCTGCAATTAGGAGCGCCTCCAATTGCAGAACTATGTAACAACCACGGATTTATCGTCATGTAAAGTTATGGCCGGAGCACAGGCAGGTGTGCCTTACCGACTTGTGGCAGATGGCCATGACTTGACTTGACTGCATGCTTTCTCCCGGTCAAGCGCGATCAAATAACAAGCATGTTAGGGTCAGCAGGGAATCGGTGCTGTGCAATCTGTTTATGCCAACGTACAAAATTTGGCAGAGAAAAATAAATCACGAACAAGTGGTTTCAACTTTCAAAATCAACCCCTAGTGTGAACAACCAATTGGTGCGGGTGTAAATCATTCGAGGTGGTTGCGCACCCCTCAATGACAGCCTCGGCCGAGGAGGGCGTTCGTTCGAGTTAGATTCAAAGTTGAAGCGTACAAAACGCCTTTGTTCGACATTGGAATGAGGTTGAAAAAAATGCGCAAAGTGACCTGTCGTGTGAAACTGACACTTTAATAGATGTTTTTTGGGCGTGAGTACTCAAAACGAGGTCCTGCACCTGTGTGGTTTTGGGTTTTTTTGAAACAATGGAACCGTACCTATTTTCGCTACTGTACTGTACGCATGTCAAAGATTTGATACCCTTGAAATCCATGGAACGCCAAAAACATGCGCAACAGGCAAGATTAAGCCGAAAATATTAGGGATCGAAGAAAGACTGTCCTCGTAAATATTCAGACTGCCAATTAGCCACGGCATTCGAATGAACAATCAAAGCAGTCGTGTAATCTGAGCTTTTACTGCACCTGCGAAAGCCAACTGACAAAGCCCCTTTGTGGCATAAATGCGATTGTCATAAAAATGAAACTTAATAAGCCATACTGACATATGAGTATCGTTTTGCCATCAACTGCATTGCCGAAAACTGACAGCGCAAAAAGTTCAAATCCCGATTATTGTGCGCGAGTGAAGACAGCGTATTGTCGAGAAAGTAAGTCTCGCAAACGCCAAACTTGTGATTGAACATGGTGTCGAGAGTTGCGTCACTTCCGCGGCATGCATGAGCTCTCGACCGGAATCAACAGTCGGCAACGTTTCTCGCGAGGCTACAGTTGCGTAATCTGCCTAATACCATATTTTGATGTTGAACGCGTACTCGAGAACAAGTCAAGTTCGACGATGGCATCATCATCTTGATGGCTGGTAGCCTTAACCCTGACATTCCCATGACAGGACCACATTTTCACCTCAATGTACTATTGTCACTGTGAAAAGATGGATCACCTCGGCGTCAAAGCCGGCAAAGACACCGCATTAGCGGTAGATTAGGAGGGCTAATTGGATTGGTACATGCTTTTCTGTGTAATCCCTGGCGCGTGTCGAGTCGACACTTGTAAGTGTGGTAAAATCAGATAAGCAAGTTGGACTTTTATTACGTCAAATTAAAAACATGAATGAAGGTGATTGATGGTGCATTAAGCATGCTAACATTGAGGAGCGCCGTGTTGCTCGTTGCCGTCTTGATCGACGTATTTCCCTGTGTCGCCATTGCATGTAAGTTGGATTGTGTTACCGCCTGAAAGTAGAATGGATTCAATAAAAGTTGGAGTAATGACTTTTTAAACATACCGCTACACTCGAAGGCATATTTATGTTCAGCCTGGACGTACTGTTCACCGGCGAATTCAATCGGTGGTCGTTGCGGGCTGCTCTGAAAAACACGCGCATTGTGTAATTGCCCGAAAAAAACAAAGTCAAACCTTGACTGTAGCTCCATCCGGTGTCGGGATAGCCACACAAGCATGCGAGCAAGGCGAGATCGATTTGATAACCTTGCCGGCTCCAGAAGCATCAGCATCCTCCTTACAGTAGAAAGCGTGCTCCGGTGGGCCTCGCTGAGCGGCAGCTTCAGCTTGAAGTCGGCTACCGCTGCATTCGATGATCAAGTTTCTTGGCAGATTGTAAACCTTCTTGGCATAGTAGGCATCAACACCCAAAGCGGCCTCGTTTTCACCGCGCTTGATGCAACCCTTGATGCAAGTCAACGGACTTTCGACGGAGTTGTCGAACTGATCGAGCCAGCTGATGCTGTCCTTGTCGCATGTCAGTTTCTGGTTTCCGGGTTTTAAGTAACTCTGTTCAGCCGGGTAGTAGCCATCTTCGCAGGAGACTGTAACTTCACAGCCAGCTTCAACAGTACCACCATTTTCTTTGCAGTCCAACTTTTCGTACTTGACTCCTTCAGAAGCTGGCGGAAGTGCCTGGCAGCCCAAAGTCTTCTGGCAAGCCACAATTGGTGGGTTCGCCTTGCCGGTCTTCTTGTCTTCGAACAGGTGAGTCTTTCCATTGCAGACCAGCTGCTGGGTACCAGACGAGACATGAGGATCATTAGCAGGATAAGAGTATCCCTTAGGGCACGTAAGTTCGTACTGGGCGTTCGCGACGACATAGGTGTTGCCGGCATGCGGGAAGTATGGTGGCTTGTGCTTGATCACGACACCAGACGGCAATGGCTCTTGAAGGGTCTTACATGCGTTGTCGCAGTAGTCATCGTAGTAAGTGTTTGTGTTGGCATCTGTGCGGTTGACCCGGCAGTAGTACTTGGAGTTGAGCTGGGATCGGATCTCAATTTCGTGCTTGATTGTTTCAGCTGAAGGGGGTTTCATTGATTAGTTGTATTGGTTAGAGGTAAATCGCAACTTACTGCTGACACATTTAGCCAAAACACGGCCACTGTAATCCATAACGGTAGTGTAGTCTTTGTTTTCATCAACATTGGTGTGAACATCGGCCTTGGGGTCCTTCTTCACACATCCCTTGCGGCAGGTCAAGAACTTGGTAACAGGCTTGCCATTGGATGTGATGAAGTTGTTGTTGGCAGCCAAGTTGCAAGTCAATTCTTGTCCTTGTGTTGGCCACAATGACTTATCAACCGGATAGTAGCCTTCCTTGCAAGTAGTCGAAATCTTGCAGCCATCAGCGTAAACAGCGCCTTTCTTAGTGCAACCCTTGTATTCGACGGCAGCTCCAGCTGATGGTGCTGGCAGAGCCGGGCATCCGCTGACCGGAACACATCCGAGGACAGGGGCCTTGTGAACACCGGTAGCGGCATCGTCATAAAAGTGAGAAGCGCCATTGCACACCAATGTCTGGGATCCGCGAGGTGCGGCAGTCGAGCCCTGGGGGTATTCGTAACCGGGCGCGCACTTGAGCACGTACTTTTCATTAGATGGCACATAGACCATGCCGTCCCATTCGAATGTTTGTGGGGCCTTTTCAATGTTAACATGGGGTGGCAGGGGGCTCTTCAATTGACGGCAGGTCTTCTTACAGTAGCTGTTGTAGTAGTAATCGATCTTGTCGTTTTCGAGCTTCTGTTTAAGGTTGCAGTAGAATTTGTGATCATGGGCTTGGACACGTTGGATGATGTCTTGGATCGACTTGATCTTGTCGGTTGAGAGACATTCAGCAATGGTCTGTCCGGCGGAGTTCTCAACATACATGTAGTCCTCGGTCTTGGTGTTGTTTTCAACAATGAGACGGCTGACAAGTCCTGATTTCGGTTTGACGCATCCAGGGATACATTCGAAGGGCTCAGCAATGACATCACCGAACTGGTTAAGCCAGCCTTTTCCATCGGGGCTGCAGGTGATTTCTTCGTTTCCGTCTTGAAGGTATTTCGGGTTCGCAGGGTATGATCCTGACTTGCACTTGTTCTTGACGACACAGTTTCCAAGGGCATAACCATCGCTGCGCGAGCAACTCAACAAGCTGCTTTGAACGTTCGGGTTGACTTGTTCGATTTCCATGCATCCCTTGACCTTTTCACAGGGGGCAATCGGGACATCACCGGCGGCGGAGTTCAAGGGGTCGACATACTTGTTAGTCTTGCCGTTACATTTCAGGACTTGGATGCCATTCTTGCTGTAGGGAGATGATTTGGGATACGTGTAGCCATTGTCGCACTTGAAAACGTATTCAGCGTTATTGGGAACGTATTGGCGACCGTTGTTTGTGATCTTTGAACCGACGTACTGAAAACGAGTTAATAAAAGTTAGATTCAAAGGTTGGAATGGGATCAACTTACTCTTGGCCGAGCACCTTCAGGGTAGGGGCCAACCAAAGCGGCACAAGCATTGGTACAGCTCTTATCAACAAAGCTGTTAAGGACACCTGTCTTCTTGTCCTTGGGGCAGTAGTACGCATTGTCGATGCTGAGAGTCTTGATCTTGTTGACGGTCGTGGTTTCTTCGCTGACACAAGAGACCTGTTCTTCGCCGAGGATGAAGTTGTTGATTGTCGTCTTCTGGTTAACGTTGGCGGCCTGGAGAGTCGGCTCTTCGACGCAACCCTTGATACACTTCAGAGGCTTGGTGACCGGGTTGTAGCGTTGATCAGCCCATCCACGTCCGGAACTCTGGCAAGTCAAAACCTGCTTACCAGGCTGCGGTTGATAGTCGGCATTTTCTGGGTAGTATCCAGGTTTGCAGGACAGTTCCATCTTGCATTGAGACGGGTAGTAGCCGGCCTTCTTGATGCAAGACAGTTCGTTGACCGATGTTGTCTCATCGTTCTGCGGAATAGCAGGGCACAAGTTGGCGTTGTCGGCAGGGACACAGTTGACAGGCTTGGCATCCTTGTTAGCACTGTTCGTCTTGTCGACAAGATCACGTTTGGCACCATCACAGGCAAGAACTTGCTTACGGGGGACGGAGTAGGGACTGTTCTTGGGGTAGACAAATTCGTTCTGGCATTTGAGCTCATAGGCGGTATCAGCGAAGATGAGATTGTCGCCATCGTAGTTGAAAACAGAGGGAGTCTGACTGGCGCGAACGGTTTCCGGGAGGTTGAGGTCAGCAGCGGGGCAAGTGCCAACACAGCCATCACCAGCGTTCAGGAAAGCCTTCTTATCGTCGTTGCGTTCGTATTTCTGGTCACCACCCTTGCATGTGAATTGATGAGGCTCGGGGGTCTTGGAAACATCAGGCTGCCACACGACACCATCGTTGCGACACTTGGTCTCGATGACGGCACCTTGCTTGGCGTAGACTTGGTTGCCGATCTTCAACAAATCAGAAGGCTTGTCACTGACGTACGAGTTGCTGGATCCGTTATCTTCAGGGACAACACAGCCAGGCAAGCACTTGAGACCATCCAAAACCTTGCGGCCGAATTGGTCAATCCAGTCATTACCATCTTTGCAAACGAGATTCTGGGTTCCATCGGGCTGGTATTTCGAGTCAGCAGGGTAGAAGCCAGGCTTGCACTTGACTTGAAGGGCACAACCGTTACCGTGGCTGGCGACGTTGTCAGGGCATTGTTCACTGGCGATTTGGTTGTCTTGGGCAAGATCTTTGCAGCCTTTACCGATTTCGCGGATGCACTCCTTCGGGCGGTCAACGTTGGACTTGCCATCCTTATCAATGAATTGACCCTTGACGCACTTGACAGTTTGTCGGTTGTTCTTAGGGGTGCTAACCTTCGGGTAGTGGTAGCCAGGAGAGCAAGTGAAGGTGTATTGACTTCCATCGCGGACGACGAGCTGGTCACCAAGATAGAATGAGCCGGGTGCTTCGATGGTGCGGACACCTTCTGGGTATGGAGACAATGCGTTACACACGGGCTGGCAGATGGAACCGGGCTTGGGTTCGTTGAGGCCAGTAGCGTTGTTGAGCCAGTTCTTAGCACCACCCTTGCAGACATAAGTCATCGGGTTCTGAGCATTTTCTGGGTCGCCGCCAATTGGCACGGTGCCGGATTTACATTTGACTGTAACCTCGGTGCCAGGGACGAAGAGTTGCTTGTTGCCATTGCTGACGGATGGGATGGGACGGTTCTTGGTGTAGACGGCATTGACAAGCGGGTCAGGTGATTCACAACCTTCGCTGCAGTCGAGAAGCTGAGTTACAGTGTCGCCGTTGACGACATCCTTCCAGTGAGATTCACGACCGTTGTCGACGCATTCAATTTGTTGTTTGCCAGGAACTTGGTAATGGAGCGATTTGGGGTAGAAGTTCGAAGAACAGACGACGGTAGCCTTGCATCCAGGTTGCACCAATCCGTTCGACAAATTGCAGTTTTGTTTATCGGCGAGTTGGACACCATCTGGCAATCCATTCTCGAGCCAACTCTTGCATCCGGCCGGTGTACCGCGTTCACAGGATTGAGGCTTCTTGACGTATTTGTTGTTGTTTTTATCGAGGTAGCCAGATTTATCGTCTTTGCACACCAGCTGTTGTTGGCCACTGGCAGCAGGGGATGAGTTCGCGGGATATTTGTAGTTGTCAGTGCACTTGAAGATGTATGATTCACCTTCGACGACGACAGCTTCACCATTGTGGGCGAAAAAGCCGGGACTCTGGATGGCTGTGGTGCCTTCGGCGGGTGTCTGGATGGCACTGCAAACGGATGAACAGGTGGCACCGGGCTGGGATTCAGCGTTGTTAGTGATGGCATTGACCCAGGGAGTGGTGTCAGAGCCGCCTTCGCACTTGTAGGGGATTGTCGGAGCGGCACGTTCGGGGGCAGTCTTGGGAACGTATTCTGAAAATTTGAATTGTTAGAAGGCAAAGTTAGAAATGATAATGTAAGCATACCTGGTTGGCATTTAACATTAACAATAGCGCCCTGCTTGTAGTACTGTTGAGTACCGACAAGTACAAGCTGATCGCTGGCAGGCTGCTTGACAATTTCAGCACGGTTTGAAATTTGACCAGCCGGGCATCCGGGCAAACAGATAATGTGATGAGTGTTAGGCTTCTTTGTTCCAACATCCTTCCATCCATTCAAGCCAGCTTCGCACAGAAGCGCTTGTTGATTCGCGTCAGCGGGAGTACCGTCAGCGTTAGCAGCGTAATAGCCAGCCTTGCACTTGATGCTAGCCTTGCAGCCTGTTGGAGCCAAACCGTCCTTGATTTCGCAGCCAGAAAGATCAACCTGAGCGCCGGGAACTGATTGTTGAGTGATGGGATCGCAGCCTTTGGCGCCGGCCTTTTTGCATGTTGCGGGGACGACATTGTTGTTGTTGCCATTCTTCGAGGCATAGCCATCTTTGCCGCCCTTACAGATCAATTGTTGGACACCGGTCGGGTAATCGTCCTTCTTCGGGAGTTCGAAAGCTTCATCGCAAGCGATATCGACTTCAGTGTTCGGGTAGACGTATTTGACACCGTTCAAGGTAGTCTGGTCACTGTCAGCAATGGTGTTAACGATCTTTGTTCCGGCCTGGAGCACCGGAAGCGGGCAGAGCGGGACACAAGCACCGGGGTTCTCGTGTTTCTGGTTGTTCTGGATGTTGGTGAAGTCGCCATCGTTGCAAATGTACTGCTCGATCGGATTTTCTTTCGGGTTCTGACGTCCGAAACCGTCTTTGCACTTGGTGGTAACCAAAGCTTGATCGGCCCAAACATCGTCGGCACCGTTCTTGTGGACCATGTAAGCGCCAGTAGGCTTCTTGACAAAGTCAGCGTTGGGCATGTCGGAAGCGGTCAAAGCGGCGCAACCACCGACACACTTATCGGAGTAGATGCCGTTGTTCGGGTTGACTGGCTTGTTGTTCTTGTCGAGCCATTTGCCGGATTTGCAGGTGAGGGTTTCTCCGTTGGCGTAGTCGGGGTTTTCGAAGTAGTAAGCTGAAAATAAGATGTTTATTTTGATGTTTCTTGATAGTTAGCTTACTCTTAGCCTTGCATTTGATGGTGATCTTGCATCCGTCCTTCTCGTATTCGCCGTTCAATTGGCAGCCGTTCGAGTTGGCGATGTAGGCGTTTTCATCGATGTTAGCGGCGTTGAGAGCTGGGCATCCGTCGGCGATGCACTATAATGTGTTTATGAAGTATGGTTTAGGTAATTTTTGACACTTACCAAAAGCGGAGAAGTCGTGTATTTGCCAGTATCAGGGTTGTAGTAGCCCTTGTCATCACCCTTGCAGACGAGAGTCTGTTGAGGCTTGCCATTGTTAGCCGGGCTGTAGCCGTCGGCACAGGCAAACTGGTATTGAGCATCGTAGACAACTTGAGTTTTTCCATTAGAGGTGACGGAGTTTCCATTGCGGGTAGGGTCAATTGTGGTGACAACACTAAGACCACCATTGAGGGCTGCGCAGGTCTGCAGACATTGTCCAGGTGTGGGATTGCCATCGGCAGGGTTGTTGACATTCTTCCATGGAGGGCTGCCACCGACGCAGGTGTACTTATCACTTCCGCGTTTGCGGTTATCGGAATCAGCAAAGGCATATCCGGGCTTGCATTGGGTTTCGAGGATGGCATTTTGAGGGTAGAATTGGTTGTTGAGATAAGTGTACTGAAATTACAGCTTTAGAAGTTATTTTGGATGGTGTTATCACTCACGTTTTGGTTGTTACTGTTAAGAGCGACAGCATTCTGCAAGGTTGGAACCTTGCATCCAGGTTCGCACTTGTTTCCTGTTGGTGGCTGTTGGGTGCAACTGTCGACCCACTTCGAGTTCTGGCAAATCAAGTTAAGACCGTCAGCGTAGTCCGGATCACGGTTGAAGTATCCGTCAGCGCACTTGGAAACAATCTCACAGCCTTCAGCGACGTTACCGCAGTCACTACGTTGGCATTGGGTCTTCGGGGAGACAGTCGTGTGGGCGTCAGGGTTGACGTATTCAGCGCAGATCGAGTTGACACATGGCAGAACAGCAGCGTTATCATTCTGAGCATCGGGGTCGTGGTACGAGTACTGAGACTGGCAAGTAAGAGTCTGGGTGTTGAATCCGTCAAGATTGATGGTACCGTTCTTGCACTTGATTTCGTACAGGGAATCGGACAAGACTAGTGGGTTTCCGTTGTAGGTGATGTATTCGTCATCGCACGGCTCGAGATTGAATTCAGCGTTGGTCAAGTTGGCAGAGGAAAGTGGAGTACAGTAAGCTTCACAGTTACCGGGGCGGACGTTGACGCCATCGGCATCGCAATCACCGTAAACATCGACCCATGTGCCCTGTTCGCATTGATATTTGTCGGCGTTGTTTTGACGGTTGTAAGCTTCGGTGAAGTAATAGCCGGATTTACAGCTCGTCTCGATGATGGTACCTTCTTTGTAGTAGTTCTTTTTCTGGTTGCGAAGAGTATCCTGCGCCGGTGTCAATTTTGTGACGGTGGCGTTCTGGAAATCGTATGAAGGGCAACCAGGCAAACATTGGCTAATGTCAAAGTTTGCGCTGACGCCGGTGGTGTCGATCCACAGGTTTTGTCTGCAAGCGATGGGGATACCGTCAGCGTACTGTTGGTTGGCAAAGTAGTAATCTGCAGATAAAAAAGATGTCACAAAGTTTCATTTTCAAAGAATAACTTACTGTCAGCACAGGCTAAAGTTCCGATACATCCATGAGAATATTGTCCAGAACTGTCTTTAACACAAGACGAAACTAACACAACTTTGTTGTTCTTCGCGGCTGTGGCGACATCCGGACAACCGGCGTTAACCACGGCTAAAAAAACATTCATAAACCACAAAAAAAGTTATAGTTTCATCAACTTACTGGCCACAAAGGCAGCAATAACGGCTATACACAACCGCATCGTTCGACTTTTGTCGCTAGTCTCCAAAATCTTTCTTATCGTAGTATTACCGTACGACAAGAGAACCAGGAGAGGAAATGAAATGTCTTCTTCGGCGGATCACGCGCTTTATATATGAATGCATCGCAATGTTTTTGAATCATAATTATTGCCGTTTCCGTAATTACGCCTCTTCAGACGCAGTTTTAGTTGAACATAAAAGATTTATGCTTGGTAATAACAATTATTGTCGAAAAGGCTTTGAATCCGATCATGGCAATGGAAAAATGTTCACATGGAATGTTAAGAGCAGTGTCGAAATCATAAAGCAGAAAAGATGAAGTGCACGTAGGTCACATGAAAGGATCAGACTTTACGGAAAATTAAAATTTACACACCTGTTCAAAAAGGTTAGTGGTCATTTTGTACGAAAGATGTTTGCGCAGGCAATAGAGGTGTTTGAAAAAACGTGCATGATAAGTGGGGTATATAAGCCTGGGGTCAGTGATGGTCAAGCATGATCACTTGGTGGTTTATACAGTTTGAACGTGTGTAATATGCAGCTTCTTGGCTTATTGAGTGTGTTTGGTGTTATTGTGGTTGGACAGTGTCAGGTATAGCAGTTTTTAGTTATACTGGTGTTAAATCAGTGATTTTAGCTAATCGGTGACACTTGTACCGTAGCCGATTGCAATCAACATGGTAACTGCCTTGGCTCACGAGCAGCACCGCTTTGCTTCTGTCATCTTGGATATTCTGGATCACGCTGTGAACTTGGTTTGTACCCTTAACAATTCAACATTGCATAATCAAGTAATTTTCAGGCCCCTGCGACTCAAAAGCCTCTTGCAATGGAAACGGTTTCTGCATTGGCAACTCCCAGCAGAGTAGTTGTCTGTGCAATCTCGGATTCTACGGTCTGAGATGCGAGAACTCATTCGGCGGTGGACTCAGCCCCAATGGTCTGAACGGTCTCGGTGGTCTTATGAATATCTTCGGTCGCGGTACCGATCCCATGAGTTTCTCAACTGACGAAAATACTGACGAATCTGATGCCGCAGGTACATCAACTGATTTCCTTTCATCCCTGCCCAACTTGCTTACTCCCCTCATGGATCCTTCTCAATTCTCCTATGCCGATCAATACTTGAGTTCATACTACAATTCACCGGCCAATGATAGCCTTAATGCTACGTCAGTTAACCCTCTGTCAGCACCAAAAACTGCTTTGTCACCGCAGCGTCTTCGTTCCCAGCCAATGAATCTTCAACAAATGCTCAATAATAAGGGCGCCGTGTCATCGAACAATATTTTCGGAAACAGTCTAAACACTGGTTTTGAAACCTGCGATGCTACTGATTGCAACGGTAATGGTGTCTGTGTTGGTTCAAAGACGTTGCCAGTTTGCTTGTGCCATCTTGGCTTCACCGGTTTGAAATGCGAGAATAGCGTGTTCGAAAAAGTGAGCACGGATCATTCTGGAGCGACAATTGTTTGCTCTGCTAGTGATTGCAACAACAATGGCATCTGTCTCGGTACCAAGGCTTCATTCATCTGTTCCTGTAAGCTTGGATTTGCTGGAACTCGCTGTGAATCGACACCGTACCCTCTCTGTGATGCTTCTGATTGCAATAACAATGGTCTTTGCATCGGAACAAAGCAAAGTTTCACTTGCGCTTGTCATCTTGGATTCAGCGGAAGTCGTTGCGATAAGGGTTAGTCTTACCGCCTACCAAGGCTATTAACTTTAACGGTTCTTCGATTTCAGCCGCCGGAACTCTGTGCGACGTGTCTGACTGTAATACCCAAGGCTTGTGTATGGGAACGAAAGACCAATTCACATGCCTCTGCAATCTCGGCTACGGCGGCAAACGATGTGAAAATCGTTTGATCGACACCGTCGCTCCGTTAGCTGGTGGCTTATTCTGTGAGCTCAAAGATTGCAACAACAACGGTCTCTGCGTAGGCACAAAGCTGTTGCCCACGTGTTTGTGCAACTTGGGCTATCTCGGACTCCGTTGCGAACTAGAACCACTCTGTATTCCCGCTCTGCAATGCTCCAGCAATGGCGTGTGTTTCGGCACCCAGAAGAACTACATCTGCGCCTGTAATCTCGGGTGGTCCGGTCCCAACTGCCAGTATTTCATCGGCAAGAAATAATGTACATAATCCACTTCACGTCCCAATAACACTTGCACTTTTTACTTTTATTTAACGACGGTGGCTGGTCCCATGGTATTTGGCAAACTTCTGAATCTCTGTCTTTCATGTATTTAATAAAATTGTTTCATGTTTATATACATAATGTGCGTAATCGAAGCAAGCGATCAAAGCATAAAACTCAAGGGCATTCAGTTCCAGTAGTGAAATTTCCCATGATAACTTGGAAGTTGTCCTCGCGACGGCGACAGCTTAGGAACTGTAGATAATAACAAAGCAGTTGTTTGTACCGGTCAGAAAACATGCAGTAGATGCAGATGTTAATCGAGGCATTTGTCATGACTAGCATATTACTCCATGGAACAAATGTTTGCATTAAGGAAAAGAGTTCAAGTTTTTCCATAATGTTAACGGCAAAGGCCTAAAAGAGTAAAGTTAAGGTACAGTACACTTACAATTTTTGAAAACCTACCAAAGTGTTGCAAAGAAGAAAAGCAAGAACGATTGCGACAAGCATGATAGACGTAGAGATTTCTTTAGCTAATTCCTGGCGACGAATTCCGTCATTGCAGACGTTTAATTTTGCGTGAACTTTTCGAGATCTAAATAAAAACTCTTTCGTTAAAAGTTTAAAAGTTTAAAAACATACCGATGGATAGCAAAAATCACCATTGAGTTGACAACGATCAGAATAGTGAATGGAATGGCAAACATGACAAGTGTATAAGCCCATTCGTAGAAGACTTTTTGATATAATTTATTTTGTCGGAGATCAGTTGCTTTCAAAACAGGTAGCAGCACCTTGATGTTCTTCATATAGCACAAATCGCTGATGTAGACCTAAATTTATCTGTTTACATCCTCTTCACTTTTTTCATTTTTAAGTGAGTCCCTGGCCAAGAGGGCGAAAACAAACTAATTTATGGTTTGGCTTACCTCAAAAAACTTTGTTGTATTAAACAGCAAAGACGCAATTAAGACGCCGGCGATAAGGCGCTTTACGTTTGACGTATTAAGGATGGTTGTAGCCTTATAAGGAATACAAACTCCGATAAATCGATGTAATGACATGGCAGCTGTCATCCAGACGCTTACAGTCTGGGCTGTTGTCATTAGGGCATACATTATAGGTGTTGCATTGTAGCTAAAAAGTACCACTTCGGTAAGCAGCGGCCTAAAATGAGGGTTACATGTTAGTAAATTCACTTCAAACGCGAAGCAGGGTATAAGTTGAGTTTAATCTGTCAGTATGCAATTATCAAGCCAAAAATAAAATATAAGCATTATCAACCAAACCTATTATTATTATCAAGCTAGCAAACCTATACCTACCTAAAGTACGTTGCCTCCCAAAACTTAATAAGTTCCCCGAACCGCGGCAATGATAAAACAACAAAAGCGGATACCAGAATAACAGTATCACTAATAGCAAGAATAAGCAAATACCAATTAATCGGCTGCCGACGCATATATCTATGAGAAAAAATACGAATTGACATGGCGTTGGCGGAAAGTCCAATAAAAATTAACGGTAGTGCGACTAAGCCTGTAATTTGGACGGTTTTAGCATCAAGGAAGTGAGGACGTAATCAACTGTTTTTACCTAGAAGCCATTTTTCTGTAACTTCATAGAATTCGTATATACAAGGTTGTTGATCATCGTCTACCGGTTGCAATTCGTTCGATTCAGTGATGCTTGTTGATGATTCCATCTAAACTGAAAACGACTGAGTCAACCAACTCAACGTGATAATTAAGAAATTGCATTAGAAATGCTAGGTTTTTCGTCACAGACAACACGCGCGTGTCTCAAAATAACAAGGAAGAACTGGGCATTGTGTCATAGGTCAACAAAGGGAAATTGAAAAAGTCAATTTTGGAATGGACCATACTACGTAAACATCGTTTTCATTGGTAGTTGGTGACAATAAAAAGTTATGGCACCTCGTTATTCGCATACATGCCATGCCAGCACTATTGACAGATATAAATGACTAAATATTTTTATGGCAAAAATACACTATAACGGAAATTCACGATAATTGGGTTATTATTATTTTTGGAATGGATATGTTGTGGAACTAAGTTATAGGGATATACTGTAAGTGCAATACCGATTTTTAAGGTATATGTAAACAACAACTACAATCTGTGCACGAGTATATTTATGTCAAAAAAGTTTGATTGTTAAAAATTCAGAGTGTGCGTTTGAGGAACTTTGGTGGCTGACAGATGGCGGAAGTGAAAAGTTAGAAACGAATACAAAATTTGCACATTCTTACACTTCAGTTGAAATTTTACAATACAATCCGATACTGTTTGGAATGGGAATCGTCTGAGGGTGGATAAATTTTATTAACGTAAACATTTGACATTGACCCCTGCCCAGATTTATTTTAAAACTGCCTACCAATTGCAAATGCAAAATATCCCAGGAAACAGTGAATTGAATGCTACCTGTCAGCAACACATTGAAAAACAGTCAAGTGTAGTCAATCGTAATCTGCCTAGCAGAACCGTTATTTCATCTGTACAAGGAATGTTCAAAGTGCATGAACCAAAAAACAATGCATACTCAAATGCAATAACGAAAAATGTAAATCAGACATAGTTCATTTAATTTAACATCCTCGAAAGCTTAGGCTTTAGACAAACAAACAAAAAACAATAATTACCCCCTGAGGGTATATGGAATGTGATAAACATCCCAGTCGCGACTGCTAGGAATTGTCTTTGAGATTTACTCTAGCAAGACCTGTCAAATGCATTACTAATAAATTGCAAACCAAAAAAAAGTTTGCATAATCTGAGTGTTATTTTTAAATGCCAGGCAAACATATATTACGTGAGTTTCCGTGAAAGCGGGTGTAACTATCCATATTTTCCAGTTAAATCACATCGAAAAGCAGCTACGCTATAAAATGTGTTATCTAAAAATATATAACACGCTGTTTCTTGAGCTATTGCTTGCAAAAAGTGGATAACATACGCAATTTCATATCCCTGGGGGTGGAGGCACAAAATAAAGAATATTAAGGTCAGCATGGCCATCGTTTATGGCACAATGAAGAAAGACCAACAGAAAAGTTGCGAGATAAATGGTCTATTCAACTTCTAATCGACTTGGGGGCAGATTAAATTGGGAGCATGATCGGGCAGAGGTCAACTTAGTCTCGGTGACTCAGAGAACACGAAAAAAAGGCTATTCGGCGAGGAATGGCAAAAGAAATCCGGCAATGAACATCGATCATGTCCGAGGTTGCGCCCGCGGGCGAGCTACGAAATTAAGGTAGAAACAATGCTATTATTACGCCACCTGACTGAGCCGGCGCTGATGTGAAATCAAAGTGGATAGCAGCCAAATGCACAGAGGCTGAGGAAAAACAAAGCGATCCTGGTGGATTTGGGAAACATTTTTCAATCCTAAAATTGCTGAACGTTTAGCCATGGGTTAACTACCGACAAAATGACTCTTCGGGAGAGAAGGACAAACGAGTTGTTGCCATCATAAAGACAGCTTAGTTTATGATTGCTGCCCAACTTGGTTATTGTTGTATTTTTAAAAGGCAAAAAGGCTGGGAAGAAAAAGTGCATGTACATTGCAACAAGAAATATTTGCTTCCTGGATGGGATAGGATTGAGGAATTGGGGACGGCAATAAAACACGCGTCTTAACTTAAGATAAGTCATCAAAGTGCATCAACGACACGGATAGTGACAATGAGTGATTTTTTGAGTTGAGTAGTCCCGCTCGCCCGAGGTGAAAAGCACCACTCACAAACCTGCGAAAAGAACAGAACATGCCCGAAGGTTATCACTCTTGGCCCAACCTCCGACTTACATTCCTGCAATTAACCATCACCACCTGCAATTTGTCTCACACAGCCGCCGTTCTCGTGTCATTTATCGGCAGACTTGAAGAATCATTATGGGAAGACAATCCAGATATCACATCAAAAGCTTCCAACGAGCTGTTCAATTTTTGGGTCAAAAAACGACTGACAAACAATTAGTACCGGAAAGAACCGGTGAAAAATAGATGCAAGGCAACAAAAAAGAACCGGCAACGTTTGACGGCAAATCAGAGTGAGCTACAGCTGCTGACAGCGAATACATGATGACGCAGAGTGAGCTGACTGAGTGACAATATTAGAAAGCTAACCTTTATGTGAAGGAATTTTGTTATGAGACTATTTGGTTCATGACTTCAGACTTCGAGAACAAGTCTTCTTTTAGCATTTTGGCACTTAAAAATAATATGTCAGAACCAGGCGGTGAGATTCTAAAGCTGGATGGCCACACGTAAGTGGCTAGTGTTAACAGGAAGACATTCACGGAAATGGTGATAGACTACCCCCCGCTTTGAACTCAAAATGGCAGAAAAACTTGAATGATGTAGTCAGCGGTCGAAAAAAAGGCTGTTCGTTAAGGCAAGGCACGGGCCTAACTAGCTAGCCATCCTAAAAAGTTTTGCGCGTATCCATCCATGTGCCATAATGCACACAGCGCTGTCGGCTAATCTGTGCCACACACATACTTCGAATAACAATATGATGCAGATTATTTTTGTACTAACGCGAAACGCATTAGTTTTGAGATACTACTTCAATATTTATTATACTGTCATGCTATAATACAGGTGTTTTAAAAGGTGCAGTGCAATAAATATAGAAATAAACACATTGGTAATGCGTAAAGTTGAAGTGTCAAAAATATAAAAAAATTAAGTGTCTGATACATGCATAAACACCTGGGAATGAAAGTACGACAGTCTTGACAACAGTATCATTTAAAATGTCTATAAATGTCACGAGACAAAACAAGAAACACAATATTACGGGTTTATAAGTGGAAGACAAAAGTTTCAGAGGACAAAAAGTAAATTATCCCAGTATGAGAAGTTGGTTAAAAGTGACCGTTATGCTTTAGCCATTAATGGAAACCAGGCTTAGGATTCACCAGGGACACGATACTCCGAAAAGACGCGACAAAAATAAATGTCACATTCTGGCAAGGCGCACACACGGTACAGACCATAATTTAATATTTGTTTCTTTGTGGAAGCATATTTGTCGGCGATATCAGGCCGGTAAAATTGAACTGATTGTTGAAACACCGCATTTTATACCCATCCACAATCTTTCGCCGAAAACACGAGGAAGTAAAAAATGAGTCACATTACAAAAGTATAATTGAGTTAACCTAAAAGATATTCGGACATGCAGTGGCATTTGTATTGACAATGATGACAAAAGAGTAAACATTGAATTTATTTGATGGCCTCCATTGGCATTGTATTTTAAACAGCCCCCATTTTAGGCGAACAACCCTCCAACACTTCCTTAAGGCATTATTTATGGCTTTTAATTAATATTTAGGCAGGAAAAAACAGACTGCAATTCATTGGCTATTGTCCCTTGTATGTTGAATAGCCATAGTTGCTGAGGGTGAGAGGAACGTGATAATGGATAGAAGCATTGGTGACTTCGAAAACAACCTGAAATATGACACCCGATGCGGTTACTAGGCATCCCTTATTTATTGGGTACAGTAGCAACAGTTGCTTGTCCCAATTCGTGTAAAAAATTAGTCATTTGCACGCACCTCGGCATAGGGATAGAAGGTTTGCTGTCCCAGGGCTTCGAAATAACTTTTCGTTTCGAAGCGAAGTTTATACGTCGCGACTTGAAGTTCATCATTCGGATGAACGATAGGCACTCGTCCATTTGAATCTGTCTGTCTGGAGCGATAAAACACAATTATTTACTCATCTTTGAAGAAAACATAAAGTGCATTGTGTAGTTACATGAAAAAGCCCCCCTCTTTGACTTACATTTTGGACAGGAGTCGCCAGGTGCCATTTGTCTCCAACTGATACGCAACGACCTCAACGCCTGCGGCCGGATGTCCGTTGGCTATATCCAACACATGTGAACTGATGCTGTTTTTAGGCACTTCCGACATCACGGATGGTGTCACTGAGACGGTTCCAAAAGGGGACTGTTGCGTTGTGTAGATAGTGCATAAGAGCAAAACCGAGAAAATAGGAAGCGATCGATGAACCATAGTTTTACAGCACGCGCAGTTGGTTCGCAATCAACGGAAGCAGCTGGATGAATGCTTGCAAGAGCACAACCGAATCAACCGCGAATAACACTTTTTTTCGACACAGTGGGCTAACATATATAGTCTCAACAAAAACAAATTGAAATTGAAGTATAAACTCAAAGAGGGCAAGCTGAATTTGTTTACACTCGTCGGTTTTATATTTCAGCAAACTGTTTTATAGTCCAAAAAGGGTTCACAGTCAATTTTTATCTCAACAAAGTGTCAACATCCATTCTTTAGGATTTACAAAATGTGAAAGTGTTAATAAAATCGTTTATTAGCCCAATGGGTCTCAAATTCATCAAAATAATATATATAAAAACTGCAAATTGCAGCACGCCAAAATGATAAAACACCAGTTTTATACAAAAACAAGCCATAATACTTATTTTAAGTTGCAGTGCGCCCATCCAGGCCATTCGAATTTACAAAAGGTCGTTGACATATATATAAAGAGGGCTTTACCCTTGAAAACTTTGGAAATTTATACCCAGCATCAAAAATCGAAATCGAAGCAAATCGAGTCGAGCACTGGTAACAATCATACAGGGGCGTCGTCGGTCGTAGAAGTCGGTTCGGATTTCTGTAAAATGTTGAATTAAGCCTGTTTTCAGAAATGCCGTCATCTGGGAACTTACTGTGTCACCATCTGTAGTTTCCTTGCAACATTTTACGTCGGCAAGGTTGCAGTTGTTCGGCAAACAGGTGAAAGTGCATCCGCCGGAACCCATTTCCTCGAATTCTGGCTGGATGGTAGCGCTGTGGATCGCGTTTTGGTGGAAGATCGTTCTGATCAACTCAGCCGCATCCAGATAGTCTTTCAGCGATCGGAAACGGATATGAACTGTCGCGATGATACGCTCTCCAACGAGACACCAAACGTGGAATTCGTGGACAGCCTCGACGCCATCGATTTTGAGAAGTCGATTTTTAATTTCTTCAATTTCCACGAATTTCGGTGTCGTTTGAAGGAGGATAAGCGCGGTCTCACGGACGAGCGGAAGCGTCGTGCATATCATCAGGCACACCATAACAAGACTGAAATGTTATTATTACATTAAGTTGCTTCTTTGAATGATGCTAGTGTTTTGCTTTCGGTTTGTTATTGAGCAAAACTTGCCTGAGGCATGGATCCATGTACAACTTCAAGCTATCGTAGCCAGGGACCAGCCAAGAGACAAGGGCCGTGGCAATGACAATGACGGAGCCGATGGCGTCACTGAGAATATGCAAGAACACACCACGCATATTCAAGTGGCCGTTATGACCTGGAAATATTTAATTGAAATTTGTTTTTCATCATGATAGAGACTAATTACAAACCATGTGAGTGGCCTGAATTTGATGTGGAGGTGTCTTCTTCGGCATTTTCGAGATCAGCCAAAGCGAGGGCGCCATGTGTAGCTATCAAATGGCTGGCTTCACCTTCGACGGTTGGAGGGCGATGGTCGTGGCTGTGTGAGTGCCCATGGGCATGGCCGTGGAACAAGAACATGCCGATCAGGTTGATGATAAGGCCAATAACGCCGACCAGAAGGACGGTCCTTGGCTCTTTGATCATTTCAGGTTCGACAATTCGGGTGATAGATTCAATGAAAATGGTAAAGCATAGGGCCAGGAGGAAGACTCCATTGACTAAAGCCCCCAGGACTTCAGCTCGGACCCATCCGAAGGTGTTTTTCTTGGTGTCCCTAGTCGCTATCTACAACATTACTGTCAGATCTTGTCAATTTTTCGAATCTGTCTCACCCTCATGCATCCATAAGCAATCCCTAATGCCATCACATCACTCAACATGTGGAAAGAATCTGCGATAAGTGCCATGGAGTGTGAAAAGTACCCGAAAACCATCTCCACGATGAAGAATAGAAAGGTCATGGTGAGCATGATCATGAGCCGAGTGCCGCCATTAGAAGTGTGTTCATGGCGATGGCCTTCGGCCTTATTGCCCTTTCCATCTTTTGGTTTCGAAGTTCCGTTAGTCTCCGTCATCTGCAAAACTACTTTCTTCAACCGTGAATCAATCGCCATTCGCATTAGCCAAGCGAGCAAACCACGAAACATGAGCAATGGATGCATTTATATAAACGTACTTTAGGATTCACGAAAAACAAAACAAAAAACAAGGAATTGGTTTAACATCACGTCCCGTGGCAGTTCAGATCGTAGAAAGGGCATAAAAACGTGCAACTTCGGGCCGGCTTAGTCATAAACATCGGTCGATCTGAGACGTTTCTTAAGCGAATGACGCTTTTTGTCAAGCAGGCGAAAATGCGCGGCCTTTTCACGCCTAAAAAGGGATAGGAATGAGGCAATGGAAACGAATTGGCAAATAGGAAAAGGGTTTGATTCAAGGTGTGGACCATGAAACAGCTCACCTTTGCTCCAAACGTTGAGCCTCCTCGGGGTTAGGCGCTTTACGCTCAGCCAAGACAATCTCAACCGCACACGCTTGCATCATTTCACGCAACTTTTCAAAACAGTCATCCAAGTTTTCAACCTTAAACAAATGCACACCGTAGTGAGAGAAAAGTGCAGACAGACCGGAATTAACAGAGATCAAAAAAGTGCTACATACTTGTGAACGTGTTTTGGACGACGTGATTAGGACTTCGCCGTCTTTGTTCACGCGATAACCGTACTTTGAGACGAGGACAGGCTTAAGCTTGTCGGGGATCCACGGCGAGTCCAATTGGAATCGAATCTCAGCCTTGGTAGCGACTATAAAACAACAGATAAGCATGGGAATTGATGGGGATAGGAATGGTCAGTCCTGTGACTAACCTTTGTTAACGTGCTGTCCACCAGGACCATCGCTGCAGCTGAATGATTTCTTAATCGCCTCTACAAAACAAAAGGGGATCACTACATCGACATTAGTCGGGACAAAAAGAAAGACATAACAAAAGGGGTGATTTATTTTCAGATTGACACAAGAGCGCGTCTTGGACTGACTGACCGTTCCCCAATTTGACAGGTGACAGAAAATGTGAAATAAAATATATAATAAAAAGGCCAAATTAGGCTTGTTTTGTAAATTGAGGGATGGGAACGTCAAATTTGTGATTAAAAATATATAAGTCACTATTGTCATGCGACAAAAAGTGAAAGCATTGAACCTCGTGTAATGTGTACCCCTGATCGATGCAAAACCGATCGTTTATTGCTGGTGGCGGTCGTCGTCATAACGATCTAGGTGGTCAGTCCGTCAGTTTCGCCTCATACACACCTAATGTATTCGCCCGGGGTAATCTATAGTCAATCAGTCATGATGCGTGGTTTATACTAACCTTTCGGAACCTTGGGGATGAGACAGTCCTGAAAGAGCCGATGAATAAGCAATGAGTTTCAGTTCTGTTTGCTTGTTTTTTTATAAAAATAGATGTGGAGAAGAATGGAAACGTACAGGGACACGTACAGACGAAAGCAATCGCAAGTTGGTGACGCTGTGTCTGGCGAGATGATGAAACATGTCGAGGGGAGATAAAAACGTCTGGATGGCGATGGCTTGGACCCTTAAGCAGGTTGTATCCCTCTCATTCGATGAACAGCTGACGACACGCTTGGCCAAGACGAGCCCGAGGCAAGTACGACCGACCCGCGGTTGCACACATGCTATTCTTGGTGGGACGCGGTTCGAAGACAAAACACGGAAGGAATGAGCGAAGAGTTTGCATGTTGGGGACGTCCACTTCCGAACCATTCTCGGTCGATTCCGTCTTTTATTTCAGCCGTAGTTCACACGTTTGTGTGAAAACGTGAAAGCGCGCTCATATGCATAAGGAAAACCATCCAGACAAAGCCAATTTAAAGTGTGATAAGTCGCAGCCTAAGTGCTGTAGGCACTGATAATCACCACACAGTACATGCAACCTTATCACCGCCTAACTGGTAAGCTACGAGTACTATTCCCTTTCTCATTGCAACTGGAACTTTTTTAACACTAATCGGCAATCACTAATAAACGCGCGTGTTGCGGTCATAAAAGCGAAAGTTATCAATACTAATGCATGTGTCAATTTTATTGTTATAAAAAATAAAAGAATGTATGTTAAAGGATCATTTAAACCTGGCAGGGCTGTCAATCGAGGAAAGCGCTTTCAAAACAGATTGAAAACATTTTTTCTTGCGTGAGAAAATAAATAAGGGCTGTTAGTCAGACTTAAAAAAGAACAAGGACAACAAAGATCAATACGAATCAAACAGATTTGCCGACGGTAGTGAGGAAAAAGTGGACATTTGGGCAGGATGTACACACAACGCAAACAAATTAAGTTTGAGCATGGAGTATGGCACGCTTTGAATAAAACAAAACGTAGCAGCAACGACTAGGTGACTCAAAAACCAACAAGATTGATATTTTATTTTGAAGAATGAAAATAAGATTTAATTTTTTGCCACATTGGCCATTAGGCAAGGGTGAGGTTGTTTCTGAGAAGGGAAGACTTTTAACGAACACATCCAGACATCAAAAAAACGAAAGTATTAGATGCCGACAGCAGTCAGTGTGGTTCCGCCTTTTGAAAAAGGGCCTCTTAGACTTGGGCTTCGCGGCGCTGCTGGCCATGGGGTGGGGGTGCGGGCTGAGAATGAGCGTAGGGTACACCATGATTTGGCCTACTTTCTTGGAACGACTGAAACGTATACATCTCATAATCAATAAAAACTATACTTCGTTATCACTACTGCGGGGTGGAAAGTATACCTCGCTGTTCTGGGTTGAGTCGACCTCGGGAATCGGTGCAGGCCGACGCAGGACCGCCGCGGGCTGACGTTCGCGTTCCCATGCTTTTTCAGTGCCACCGAGCAATGGGGCCGCTCCACTTTCAGCGTTGGGACGATAATTGCCGCTGTAAGCCGATGGATTTCTGTTTTGCGGGTATTGCTGAGCACGGCGATTACGAGCGTCAGTGCAAAGCTTCAACAAAATCAGCAACAAGATAAGAAGTAATGCCAATGCGAGCAGAACGGCCAAAACAATCGTCCAAACCTTCCACGCGTGGCTGACGTTCTGTAAACAGGAAAGGATAATGCATCAGATTAGAACTTTGAAAGTCGCAAAGAACATTTTAAATTTTCTTACACTTCCGTTCACAACTGCAACAGCGCATTCACCGTTTACACCATAGCAAATTGTGCAGTTTTTAACTTGTGTTTTTGACGTATCAGTATATTGGCATCGTGACTTTTGATCGACAATAGTCGACGTGCAAATGGCTTCATCTCCGGAGCCGTTTGGCGTGCATGTCTGGTCACAATAGGGACCCATATAGCCTTGATGGCATTGCACGTAATAACTGACACCCAAACTGTTTGAATATGTAGATCCGCTGCTTTGCAGTGTAGTCGTAATTGGAGTGACGGCAGTGCTGCCGTAGGCGTATGGGGAATATTTTCGCAAATTAATAATGAATGTGTCAACATGGACTACCGGTGCCCTGAGATAGACCGTGGTTCCGTTCGACTCGCCAAACATGAACCCAAGACTGTGCACAAAAATATCAACCGTGATCTAAAATTAGTCAATTAAACTTTCTCAATCCTAATAAAAGTAATGATGGCTTTCTCACCGGCATCGTTCCCACTCCCATTGCATTCGCATCAGTCCAAGTGCCCGGTGTCAAGCCACCTTGGCTGCGGTTGAATGAAAAGAAGCCAGTGGAATCGTAATACACTGATGCGCTACAAAAAAGTTCATGTGAATGTGAACAAGATTTAACGATCCGAGAAAAGGCTTACTCAAGAGCGGCAACAACAAAGGTAAAAGCAAAGGAGCACAAAGTCGTACATTGCGTGCCATCACCCATCTGACCTCCATTGTTGGTGTATTGGTTGATCTTGACCCATAGAGTTGCTTGACCTCCGGTAGCTTGAGCTGCTGCTGCATGGAAACTCGCATTACTCTGTAATAGCGGTATGATTACACATTACAAAGCTTGGAAAGTGTGGGCGCATCAATGATTCATCCCTATTTTGGTGACAGTTTTGAAAATTTTGTCTTTATGAATGCTTAGTCATCGGTGTTAAAAGTATCTATTGCAAATCTGGAAGTTTTCCCGTTTCACGTTTACTTCAAAAGTGTGCTAGCTATGTTGTTGACCCCTGACCAGTCCACAGCTATCGGCAAAACCGTTCGGGGTTGTAAAAGCATGACGCCGAAAATGGCAAGATAGCATTCGTTCAAAGCAGTGCCAGTCAAAAACAACGCACGTAAATGTATCAGAAAAAGTATGACAAATCAGTCTGCGATCAATGAAACGAATTGAAAGAAGTTTTGACTCACCGTTAAAACACGGGTATCTGCGGTGCGCGTCGGGTTCGACAGTAATCCGGGTTGCGCGGCAATGGCGACAGATTGACCAGCGTTGGAATTGAAGAACTGGCCGTTGGAGCCGAATTGAGGCTGTTGTTGTTGACCGAATTGAGTCTGGCCATTTTGTTGGAAGGTTTGAACACTGCCAGTTCGAATTTGACCGGAATTCTGTGAATATTGAACCTGCTGCCTCTGCTGGGGTTGGAACTGCTGTTGTGAGTTTTGTTGATACCGTTGTTGTGATGTTTGCTGATATCCGAATTGACCTGCAGCGAGCCCGAGGGAGAAACACAGTAGGAAGCACCGTATCAGTCGCATTATCGACTGTGTTGTGGTGTGATGGGTAAAACTTCAAAAGAAGTAATGTTTACTCCAACTTTGAAACTTTTAATTGGCTATTGATTAGGCTGGAAAGTAAAGGTATTTAAAAAGAAACAGTAAAGGCACGCAAGTGATCAAATTGACAAACACGCTATGAAAATACCCAAAGAAGTTGTTGTGTGAGTGAATAAGATAGCACGGTTACAGGCGAGGCAAAGCACAGCGAGCTTCACTGCTGCCGATGCTATGGGGCCTTATCACCCACCTTGCATGGGCAATGACTGGCTTGTGGGACAAGTCGACTTCAACTTTTTGTTTACTTTATATTCGCACCTATATTGGCGTTTCAGAAAGCAAATTTCTGCCTTGTCGTCATGGCCCAGTTGAGGCAAGTCTACGCGGTAGTGATAGTGAAAGCATGTATACATAACAACTCGGAGCGTCGCACTCTTCGAGGCCAGAGGGCGTAATGGGACTCTCAAATCAATCTCCCATCCCAGGAAGGAGGGTTGGTTGAATGCTGGCTGACTGACCGTCACGGTCGGTCGAGAAGGTGGATGCATCATGCCAAAGCGGCGCGACTATACAGAAAAAAGGGGAAACCGTCGGGACAGCGGCGTGGAAGAAGCCGAACCGGAGTCCACGAGCGACCTCCTAGCTATTGCAGTCCCGACCGCCCTCGGTGGAAATGGCTCACCTTCGCTGTACTCCATGTTGATTTCATCGTTCCCCCTAACTTGGGCCGAAGCGCCGATGACCAATCGGAAAAGAAGGGGCTTTGGTCCCCCGCACCACGTCTTTGTGTCGCGGGCTGTCTTCACGACCATGATCGCTTCACAAGCACACGCCCGACGATCTTAAGCAAACAGTTCTGCTTAACGCACCTCCGTCGACGGCGCAACGTTGCGGCTGTCGCCTTATGCAGCGGCATGTACCAAACTGTCACAAATTTGTTTGTTTCTTGCTTATGAACAGTCTTGTTTAATGCCCTTTCCCGACAAAAGTACACAAATAACACAAATTACACGGACTATCAACCCATCATCACACAACATGTTCTACATGATGTTCGTCATCGAAATCATCGTCAAAGTCAGTATCTGTGGAATAACGTGCTACATTTGGTCGAGAGTAATGAGGACTGGTTCGAGGGAACGTCGTTTGCGGAGTCGTTGGCACCGTTGTTGGACTGCGCAAGATGTATTCACTTTGAGGTGGCCGGTATGGCGGAAGCGGGCGTCGCCTTGTGATTGTGTCATTCGGTTGATTCAAGTGCGGGTGAACAATACTCAGCGTCTGTGGCCGGACGTTCTCCTGCTTGACATCCGTTACTTTACGTAACTTTTGTGCTTCACTAAAAACGGTTCGGTCAATCAGTACAACGTACTTAAGGTACACTAACAACCACATACCTGCGATAATGGCAGCAGCAACAGCAAAATACGAGAAGAAGAATCAGTAGTATAAATGAAAGAATAGCAAGGGCAATCATAGCCCAGAAATAACGTTTCTTCAGTGTCTTTTGATGGTTGTAGTCACTTTCGGAACCTGTGCCGGGTTCACATGGTTTTGCCGTGACTGAGGTCGCCGCTGTCAGATTGAAACACGAATTGGGGTCATAATTACCATCACAGCATAGAACTTCTCCAGTGATCTCATTACAAGTCCAACAATAGTTTAGAGGAGGCCATTTCGGGCAGGATACATTACAGGTATATCCGTAAATATCGGCATTATCACAAGTTTTTTGGTATGTATATTGCAATGAACTTAACATTCAAATCACTTATTGGCATTTAAAACAAATTGAAACCTACTAGTTAAAATTGTTAAAACTGCCTTCATTAAGCATTGCCTGAGGCTCACCTCCAGTTTTGTTATAGCTAATGGCACTAATATCGAACAAGAAGAAATCAGTTGTGCTGAAGTTGTAGTTTGGCGTTACCAAGTAGATGACCGCAGTAGAGTTAAATACGGTCTAAAAAACAAAATTAATGAACAAAAACACGATTTTGGCTTACATCAGAATGCAGATTTTTTAGTTCAAAATAAGTATCTTCGAACTTAATAGTGTTTGGACCAACAGCAAGCGGTTTTACAGCATATTGTTTGTCACTGCAAAGACAAACTTTGGTGAAACAAAAACAATTTCAAAACTCACTTTGATCCCTCCATTTTCAATGTGAAATATAAATTAGTAGATTGTGGAATATTTGTTATGTTTAAAGTAATACCAGTTACATAGACAATACTATCTGTTATCTCTGATGTGTGAAACTGCAAGTTCTTTATTCTTGAACATAGTCAGTATACAAAAAACTCACAAACAAGGCATTCACATGATAAACATTTAGAAACAATAACGGAAGCAGAATAAATCCATTTAACATTCTGCTGCAAACGATTTTGATACAAAGCTGAAAAGTGAGCACCTAAGCGTAGTTAGCTGCTATGGATCAGGACTCGAAAAAGAAGTTAAAAAAGTTTTATTTGTTTGCGCGTACACTCATGCCTTCCATGTTTGATTGCTGACTCGTCCTGGCCTGAATTCCACCGAGGTGTGCCTGGAAGGACTTTGTTTGGAAGCAGCTGATAAGAAAGTCTATTGATGCCGCAAGCAATGGAAGAGCGAGGATGCTCTGACTAATTGAATCATTAAAATTAGGGTGGTACGCTTGCGATCGTTGTTTTAAGATTGTACGAACGCGGCTTGATCTAAAGAAGCTCAGAACGTGTGGGAATGCATGCTTGACCAACACAATAATAGCAAAAAAAAGTTTATTACAGAAAAACGTTATCAGTTAAAATTGTACAAAAAGTTTAGTGAACGCAATCATGGCTTTCGTCGGGCATCTTAGCCTCGAGATTCCATACACCGATATCAAGCGTCTTGGCCGGAGTCCTGGCGCTCGTGATGTAGGAGTTGGGCAATTCAAACTTCCATCGGCGTTGACAAGGCTGAAAGAAAAAAACTGCATCGTGACAAGAACTCTTTACATAAAAATGACTAACCGTGAAACCGTCATTGCAGTCATGGTACACCTTAAGGTGAGGGTCGATTGTAGTCAACTCAGTCGTGTCACCAGAAAGGTCAAAGTGTCCATTTTCATCAGTGTAGCCAACATCGAGATCGTCATCCGGATCGGGGCCGAAGTCATCGTCAACAAGCTTGACACGAACTCCATTAGCTGGCTTGTCACCACATTTCAAAACACCGACAACTCGATATGATTGGACGCCACTGTGTTGTTCTGGAACAATCGATGCCATGCTGGTTGCGATGAGGTAAACGAATAGGAATAGGGTAATGGACTGCATTTTGAATTCTAAAAACACAATTTATAGATGGACCAAAATCTAAAGTGGAATAGGTAATCACGGTTAAAACCGGTAAATCGCATCGCTACAAACAAAATACAAAAACAGTTTATTCAAAAGATAAAGTTAAAGTTTAATGTATACAATCATGCCCTTCGTCTTCGAGTTCAACCTCCAAATTCATGGTTCCCATATCCATGGTCACTTTTGGGGTTTTGCCGCTGCTGATGTACTTGTCCGGGATACCGATAATCCAAGCGCGTTCACAAGGCTGAAGTAATTTGTTTAGTTATGAAAGTGTAAAACAAGCTTACGTTGATGTAGTTGTTGCAGTTGTGGTAGATCCGAATTTCGGGATCAATATTTGTGAATTCGACGGTGTCACCAGCAAGCTCAAAGTAGCCATCATCATCGGTGTAAGTAGTATCTAGCTGGTCATCAGGATCTGGACCATCGTCTTCATCGAACAATCTCACCAAAACACCTTTCTGTGGCACTGTACCACACAGAAGCCTGCCTTTGACGGAAGTACTTTGCGTTCTGAAGCCGAGAGCGGCGATGACAAGGCAGTATAAGACAATGATGTTTAAGTACATTGAGGTCATTTTGGAGCTAAAATTACTTGTTTAATTGAGTAAAATGTCAAAAGTTGTCAAGGAAGTGTCAACGGACACATTATTTGTACCAACGCAAAAACGGTTTATCGCTACAAATAGCGGTACATCAACTTTATGATGCCAGCGGTCACGTTGGCGAGGCTAATAGGGGTTGATTAGGGAAGTATAGATAAAAACATTGAGAGACAACAAGCTGCCCCCTCCGCAATTTGAGGGGGTAGCTGACTGATAAACACGCGGCGAAGCGATCAGACATGCACTCGATAAACACTGATCCATTTTGTGTTCATTGCGGCAGCGATAAAGATCGAGTGACCTCGAACTAATGAAAGAGGCTTTTGATAATAGTTGACGGACTGGTGGACATAACTTATACGGACTTCCGGTTCAGTCTCACATTTGAAGGAGTAAAGCTAGACGAGAATGACCCATCTTGAGGAAAACTATATATACGTTTTGAGACTGACGAAAAATCACCCCGAAGGCAAGGCTTATAATGAAAAACAATTGAACAGATGACTCGATCACGAGCAATGAACGTAGAGCTCATTGCGATGGCGATGAGCCTAGAAATAATTGTACTCGCTGACTGGGCGGAGCAAATGTGATGTTGTTTTGATGCACTCGCCGTGGGGTCTATTATTGGGTGATTCGTTCTCAAATCTTTGAATCAGGAAGCGGCCATCGTTGTATCCCTTTCATCATCGATATCAAAGACTCAGAGATTGAGGCTGTTTACGATAAAGTGGCAAAAAGCGGAAGGATGAGTCACTCAAAGATCAAGGAACATTTTTGTGAACTTGTCAAGGGCGTGAAACACACGGACAACCTGGATACTATGTTTCACCAGACTAACTATACTTTGACCAACAATAGTTATTTCAACCTCGATGAAATGCACATTTCAGCGGGTCAACCAGGCAAAATCACCTGTTTCCCATGGTCTTTTAAGTTTATCATCACCCCTGGCCTCAAAATACCTTCCCTCGTTGATAACTTTGATACCCTTTGTTTACTGATTAATGTCCACAGATTTTCCCTTTGATATGAAGTTTTATTTAACGTGCATTAGACACGTAGCATTCTTGTCAGACAAGGAAATAAAATTTCGTTACTGTTTTACTCCGACAAGCGTTGAGTTTGTACGGAAGGGGGTCTTTCTTCTATTGTTGATGGAAATTCAACCATTTGAATTTGAGCTGTTCTGTGTCTTTGAACTTTGAAAAAGTATCGTTTCTGAAAGTTATCTCCATATAGAAAGACATAAAAAATATAGTCACTCACGATAGAACTAAAACAATGCAAAGAATGTTCAAGACCAAGATATAAGGCAGCAACAGACAAACCAAATATGAGAATCCAAAAGGCGCCTTGAGTTTGCGATAGCGTGAGAAAACCTTGACGAGAAGGTAACCCGGTGGTGCCGTTGCATCTGTAGTCCCGATTTGAGACAATGTATGCTTTGAAGTCGTTGAACCACTTATCAACAAGGCCAAATTCAACAAAATCCCGAATTCTGAAAACAAAACGTACAAAATCAAATTAAAGTTTAAAAGCCTGACATACATATATGAAAAATAAGGCAAATAAGGTGAATTGGATCGCATCGGTATTGACAGATAAACAGGATTAATTGCAAAGGGAAGCATAGCCACATTGCATTCAATATCTGCATAGACCGACAGCGTTGCATAGGGACCGAACAAAACATAATTTTGATGTTTTTTGACATATTCCATCCCTGTAATTGTTGGTGAATCAGGTTTAACGGAAATAAAATAAACTTACCGGTGAGAATGTTGTCGACATATTGCACTCTTCCGAATACATTGATTTCATTCCATAACTTTTGCAATTCTGGCGCAACTGACTCCTAAATTTAACTTTTCAAACAGGTAAAAAAACATGTATACTTACAGATATGATTTCTAATTGCCATTTTGCAGCTTTACTAACCAGTATTGTATAATGACCCGCATGAAGTGTACTTGTAAACTCTTGTACAGCTAAAACATCGCATTCTAAATGATAAAACTAAAGTTTAAACATACTTTTTATAGGTATAAACTCTCTTTCAACCGTAAATAGTGCCACCAAACTACCAGTAAATCCAGCCATCAATGTGATGCTTGCTAACCACCAAGTGGTGATGAAAACTCGTAACGCCCAAGATTTAGGTTGCCTCGGAAGGCCTTGTTGAACAAATATGGAGAAGAATACCCAAAATGAATTGAATGAAGAATATTGCTGTTCATTGTATATTCTTGAAATTAAGTGAATCCCAATTTTAAGCCATATTGCTGATAAAAGTACGGAAAAAACTATGAGCAGCCACATCTGAAAAAATGTTTATGTAAGGCATAAAAGTTGAAGCTGATATTTACCTCCCACGAAAAAGGTTCTGTCACAATCAACCAGGTATTATCCCTGTACTTGTCAGGTGATCGAATCATCATACCAGTAAACTCGAATCCAATTGGATAGGTGAGAGAAGAATAGATGTTTTGAGTATACCGCAAAACTGTAGCATCCGCAATTATGTCAATGTCCTGGAATGTTGAGTTTGTTCATGTTAAATTTTAACTTTGTAATACCTGTGACGCGAATACTTTATCAAAAGTATCATTTGGTTTCAAACTGTCGTATATACTTGTATCATTGACATATTCATAAGTCAAATTGAGTTTTTCTCCGATCTGGTTCAATATTTCGATCAAAATACCAGGACTATAGCCTTCTTTTGACTGTGATTCGAGTGACAGGTTGTGATAGTTAACCTTAAACTGTTTCATTAAGAAGCGGAAATGCGATGTTAAAACTCACAAAAGGCGGATTGACATTCGGCAACAAAACTCTCAAATGTCCGTTTAACAAACTAGTCAAGTTAAGATTTCGCAAAGCTGATCGCTGAAGAAACGCCATAAACGTTACATGCTTACTTATTGTAGAAGTGCCATAAGACAACACACCGAAACATAGATGCAAGCAATGCGATTGTTAGCCTGACAACTTTTGTCCCGCAACAGACATCCGACTAAAATTGAGCCTGTTAATAATTTAAAAGGTAAACACTACGCATAGCTTACTGCTATCGTGGTCGAGGTCATTGATTCGAGTACGCAAAACTTCATGGTTCGTGACCGACGGCATAGTGCCACCGCCTGCCTTAATGGCCGTGGGCAACAAATAAATGGTCAGTGTGGTGTCCCTTTCTTAGGAGATCCAGTGCCATAGCTGCCTCGAAATGCGCCAAGGAACAATATTGGTGTTCGATTACCATCTCTGTTGAATAAAAAACGCATTAAAGGTAAGTGTTCTGCATGAAAGGAACAACGAAAACACATTTTTTGAGATACGCTTGATAGTGCAGTCTAGGATATGGTATTCTGTATTTTTTATTTTTTGTTTTGCCGACAAAAAATGGGTTCAGTTTGTCTTTCATTTAAAAATCATATTGCTTTTATTGAAGTTGGTCATTATGCTAGTTATATTTTTGAATTACAACAGTGGATAGAAGCATATTTTACGTTCCTGAATTTGCACATCAATCAGGCAGAATTTTCAAATTGCCCCCATAGCAAATGTCCACTCTTGAACATCGACCTGTAGGTTCTAACATTTTGTCTGTACAATTTTCCCTGTACAATTGGCTTATTTTTCAACGTGAAGCATCCTTTAATTACACTTTATAATTTTATCGTTGTCGTGTTTAACTTTCTAGAAAAAATCAGTCCGACTGAACCCTTGCGTCTCTAGCAATAATGATTTGTCACGCAGTGTTTGTTTACGGCAAATACCTTGTGGCGGTTTTCATTAAGAGCTTAGTGTCTGGTCTGATAAAACGATGGACCAACTCCCCGCCTTTTGTGGGGTTGGTCTTTTGCTCCTTACTGGCTTTGAATATATGAAAAAGGAGCAACACAACCAGACTATGTGAGCTCGGTTTTAACCGGCCTCATTTCGTTTTTAACGTTTTCTAGCATGTGACTAAACATAATTTACTATTTTAGGATTAAACGGCTACATCTACACTTCTCATTGGTGCATCTACCGGGAACCCTACACATATATCACTGGTGCATCGGCCGGGAGCTGAACTTTAGGCTATGATCCAATCAGTGCGACCGTTTCCGGAAATCCGAACGCGTACGGGGCATTCTCGAACATGGTGAAGAACGGTCTAGATGACTGCGAAGCATATTACGAATGCACGAACCTTAGTTTAAAATAATAATAAAATACAAGTTTTCTAACTGTATAATTACAATGAGTTCTTTTATTGCAGTTTAAAACCACGCAATTTTGGTTAAATAAAAGCAAATAAAAAGTTCTAGCCAAACCACAAAAACAAAGTAATATAAACAACAAGTTCAAATACATCGGTGAATTAGAATTAAACATAAACGGAAAATAGGCTCCTGATGACGCGTGTCAATACATTTCTTAAAAATCGTGAACTCGATCTTATTCTAGACATTTTTTTGATGTGGCAAAAATGCTTAATTTTTTATTGTTCTTTATTTTTGATCACCACTGCATTGCTTTTGCACACATCAATTCTTTCTAACAGCTAACGTTTTGCCGAAACTTGTTCGGAAACGTTTTGCTAACTTTTGAACTACTAATACCAGTGCAAATTAGAATATTTAAAAAAAGTTTTACGGTGAGTGAAAAAGGAGAAAAATACAATAGCACGTATAGTAAACGCGGAACTTTGTATTTATAGCTTAAAGTTACAACGCGTTTTTGGTAGTCTTTTAGGTGCTTCTTATGTATTGATCGAGCTCTGCGTGTATAAGCACAACAACAGCTGACCCCATACGCATGTGCGATGTGCTGTGGTCTGCGTATGCGTATTTGACAAAACGCTACTTTTGCATTATTATGTCACTATCTAAATCGGAAGCTATATCGTTATCAAAACTACCGACTAACATAAGCGAGTGTGATTTAATTGAGTTCTGCCGAGTATCCACTTCCGCTCCGCTTAATGTCGTCAACGATTTAAAGAAAGTTTGTCCAGAGAAAGAACTATTAAGTCAACCTTGTCCCGATGTGTATAACCAACTATTCATTACGGACGACTTATGCGTATTTGACTGGGCATCAAGAGATACTTTATGGTTCCGAATATTTAAAAAGTTGTATCAATTTGACTTTTTCAAGTATATTTGGGACGGACGCTGCTCTTTCGATTCCGTGTATCACACGGTGTTGCTTGTTGATGAACTTGTCTTAAAAAACAACTTTATATATGTTGAAGATACTCTTATTCTCCACTGCAATGAAATTAAGAACTATGACATTCTTATTCCACTTATCTATGGATCATATACCAAACTGATTTTGCATGGAAACATTACGTGGGAACAAGTAAAACGCCTGATGCACCCTGGCGTAAAGCAAATTCGCATTCAAGCTAAAATTCACACACTTCCAAAAAGCTATCAAAACTTTACAGAGTTTATACTGAAACATGCTCACGGTTTTGATTATAAGTGAGTTTTTTGTTTAATTGTTGAAATAACATAATACAGTTTTTAAGGTTTGTTTATTACAATCCAAATTATTATCCTGAAAGACTGCAGCGTAAGCTTAATAAGGCATGTATTCAAAATGGTATTTATACACTACAACATTCACACTTTGCAAAAAGTTTAAAGATTGTTCTTCATCGATCTTGGTCACCGTTGTATGGAAACATTACTTTAGCTTTAATTATATCTCATTTAGTTTTTCTTATGTTACTCTGTTTTTGCTTTCCAGATAACGTTTATTTACTGGTTACTGCTTTATATCTTGTCATGGTACATTTATTTTTTTCGAGTGAGTTTATGTTCGACGGATGGCCCAAACACGATAGCTTTGAAAGAAATCTTAAAGAAAACGAACTATCTTGAAATCAATCAAGTACAAACATGTTTGTGTTAATTGAGAATTGCTGCCAAACGTTTAATATTCAATCAATAAATATTGAGGGTATTTTATCAAACGTATTATAATATCTAATTACTTACACGCTAGCAAACGTTAACAACGACAAGAAACGCGATCAAATTTACATAATCTTGCCTTACTGCTCTTTTTCTTATGAAAGTCAGCGAGGAGCAAAAGACCAATCCTTTGAAAGGCGGGGAAGTAGTCTATCGTCTATTTGTCAGCCCAGACAGCCAGACACTGAACTCCGAATAAAATTTGCCGCAAAGCACTCGCCTTGAGCAAGGAGTGCGAAACTAATCACGATTGTAATGTTTACAAGGGGTCAGTATAGTCAGACTGATTATATTTAAAATTGTAAACACGACAACGTTAAACTAAATGCGCTATAAAATAATTAAAGGCTGCTTGATGTCAAAAGTTAAAGATAAGTCGGAAATGCGGAAAAACTTAAAGCAGGCAAAATACAAAGACTACCTGGCAGACGGTAAAGAATGGACAACGATTTGAAATGTATATATAATGTAAAAGTCAAAGATAAAATTCAACCAAAAATTATTAGCAGATGGCTTTTGGCTGTCTTCAAAACACTGTTAAACTTATATACAGTTATGGGTTTTTTTGTTCAGTTATTAGTGTTTTGCAGTCATTTTGGCTCTTCATGTGAATAGTCCAATAGTTGTTGTTTTTACTCACCATGTCCATGTATTCTTTCCTTTAGTAGAGAAAATAAAGATGCTAAGGATGTAAAAAGTTTTTGTCGGTTTGTTTTGATTGCAATAAAAGGGTTCATTGTATCGAATGTAAAATCAGTATTTATATTTTTTTTATTATTTTAAACTAAAGTTTGTTCCAGTACCTATTTAACGAGCAGTCATTTTTATCCACATAGTATACCGCGCACAATCTACTAGACGTTCAGGTTGCAGGTGTCATTACCGGCGATGGAACCGTAAAAGCCCATAGTTCAGCTCCCGGCCGATGCACCAATGGCATAAATGGAGGGTTCCCAGGTCATGCACCAATAAGAATTGTAGATGTAGTCACTCAATCTAAAACTTTGATACATTATGCTTAAAATACACTACTAGCAAACATCAACACCGGCAAGAAGGGCGATTAAAGACTGTCATACTTTGGTTGTGATGTTCAGTTTAAATATTAAGCCATCAAGTAGTAGAAAGTCTATCCTCTGAAGGGCGGGGAATTGGTCTGTCTTTAATTTGTTTATCCTGGCCAGACACTAAACTTTTAATTAAGAGCGCCACAAGGCACTTGCTTTGAACAGGGAGTGCGTAACGAATTATCGTTGCAATGTACACAAGGGTTTAGTATAGATAGCCAGACTGATCTTATTTGGGAAATGGAACACGCAAACGATTGAACAAACATGACAAAGTGTAATTAAACGCGGCTTCACGTAAAAAGGTTAAGATTAAGTATATGGAAATAGGAAAAAAATTTGAAGCATGCAGAGTACAAAAAAAATTTACAACGGACTTGACAAGTACAACTGATATATAAGTCAAGGATTAAATTCAATCGTTAAAAATTTGCAGAATTTCAAAATACTATTGGTTTTCATGCCATTAGAACCAAATTTCTGCAAGATGCCGTTGAATGATTATACTCTAACATTTTGATGGGGTTTTGTTTTAGTTACTACAGGTGTGTTACAGTTACTTTTTGCACTTCTTGTGAGTAGTTTAATGTTTTTTTACTTACCATGTCATGCTTACTTTCCTTCCAAAAAATAAAGGGGCTAAAAATGAAAAAAAAAATTTTCGTCAAAAAGCATGTTTGGCCAATGTTTCATTAAAATGTGAACCTATTGTGGTTTGTGTGTTTTACTTAATTGCATTGTTTTCCAGTGTAATTTAAACGTATTGTGCCAATGCCAAAATGTAAAACCTTGATTTTTTTAACTTTTTATTCTAAACTTCAGCCGCGAAAGTCGTCTAAGCTTAACATATTTGTAAAAACTCCATACGCAGGCTGACTTCTGGAAGCACCGCACTGATTGGACTATATCCCATCGCAGTCCCGGCCGATGCACCAGTGATACATGTGTGGGGTTCCCGGTAGATGCACCAATGAGAAATGTAAAGTCGCTTAATCTGTAACTAGTAAATTAAAATTATTTACATGCTAGCAAACGTTAACAACGGCAAGAAACGCGGTCCGGTTCACATAGTCTGCTTGTAATGCGCCGTTTATATTTCTAGCAATGAGCAAAAGACCAATTCTCTGAAAGGCGGGGAATTGGTCTTTCATTAACTTATCTGTTTCTAAAGCCAGACATAAAACTCCAAATGAAAACTGCCGCAAGGCACTTGCCTTGAGAAAGGAGGGCGTAACGACTCATTATCGCAATGTACACAAGGGTTCAGTTAGTCAGACTGATCTTGTTCTGAAAATCAAACACGACAACGATTGAACAAACATGATAAAGTGTAGTAAAACAGTTTCACGTCGATAGTTGAAGTAAATAGAAATGAGGAAAAACTTTGGGCTTGCAAAATACAAAAACAGTCAAGAATTACTAACAATTTGAAAATTACATCTGATGTAGAATCAAATGTACTGATGATCTTGTTTAGTCAAAGTAAATTCACTGTTTATCATAAGAGCATCATGTAAAACAAAAAAAAATGTCTTTTGAAAGTTTCAAAAAACTTTTGTTTTGCATACTTCTTGAGGCGAAAGTTAAAAAAAATTTTTATCATGTTTTCTGGTTGGCATTTATTTGTTTTGCTCTTTCTAGAATGTAGGTTGTCTGTATTTCTGGCAGTGATTAAACAGGTTCCCAAAATAAAGTTGTTAGGGCGCATGCATTTTTCATCTTTTTATATTTCGATCACAACTAGTAACACTTTACAACTCATCGCGCAAATTATTGTTTAAATGAGACATCATTGGGCAACCACTGGCGGCTGCTGATGGCATATCAACACCGGCACCGTGAGGATTAAATCCACCGTGGTGATTAATTGGCTTCGTGAGCACTGGGTCAGGAAGTAGCTTGATTTCTTGCGTTCCGAAGATGCTGTTTATATGTTCCAATTGAATGTATTTCAACGGATGCGGTTCATTTGTTTCTAAATCCACAAAATGCGCATCAATGTCGCTCTTCAAAAGGCTGACATCGATTTTCTTTACATTTTTGTGACATCTGATTTGCTTCTGCAATGATTAATTTAATATGATAAAATTAGAATAATTTTTTAGGCTGTAAACGTACTTCGGCAAATACACACAATAACGGCACGGCGGTTGTTTCGAGGTTGATTGCTTTGAAGAATGTCTTGAGCTCAACGGATGAGGATCTGCAACGAACTGATAATTTAAAAAGAAAACAGTTTAAAGTTACCTATCAATCTCAGCGAATGCATAGAGCACAGCATTTGCGTTGGAGGAAGCCAGTTCAACAAACTCAGCTCTACGGTCAGCATCTTCGTTGTGAATAAGAAGTACAAGGCTCTTGGCACTGTAATAAATGACGTCCCCGGTGAAACCGTGTGAGAAATTGAAGATAGACGGAACTGAGCTCTGAGTAATGTGACGAACAAGTGAAGGAACGTCAAAATTGCCATTATAATCGATCCGTCGAGTCTTTTCAAATGGTCGGAATGTAGTTATCGAGGCTGCTGCATCGGGATTGATGAAATAGACGAAATGGTACCGGCCAAACAAAATCAGGGCAACTTTACGGAAGCGAATGAATTCATCACTGTCTTCTGATTGAAAGATCCCAACTGTCACGACAGTTTGTTTTCCAAGATCCTTGATGGCTTCGATGTACCCTTTTCGAGCTTCTGCCAGTTTTTCGAGGGTTTCGACTTTTTGGACGGGACCGGCGATAACGCTGCAAAAGTAGTAACTAACTAATGAAATGTTTAGGTTACAAAACCTACAGTTTAATCCATTCAGTATAAAACTGACTATCCCGCATGTTAAATTGAGCAGTTAACTTCTGACCATGCTGATAGGCAAAGATAGTATGCTTATCATGATGGCCAATGCCAAACGCGCGACAAACTTCTTGTTCATCGTGGCATGCGACTGCACCGACGACAACTTCTTCGTTGGATTTGAAATTTTCAGCCGCGTCTTTCCACAATTGCAATGCGTGCAGCGATACCGAACTAACACGGGTCCAAAAGAGTACAAATACATATTTTGTCTTGGGATCTTCGAGGGCATCATTAAGATCCGAGCCTTTCAAATCGACTAGTGCGTCATCAGTCGAAATAGTAGGCTCTTCAATTTTGCGGAATTCGAGAATGTTTTCGTTGATAAGATTTAGCTCAGTTGGCGAACGGGTGTAAATTGTGGTTGGTGGCGCTTTGTTGGCAGCACTGTTATCCCGAGCAAATCGAGCAAGCTCTTTCGGCGTGATAACACGAACAAAGCCAAGCTCGTGTTCGGTGTTTTCCGATGCAAAAGGCATTAGGCTGATTTTACTGTGACGGGACAGGGCGCTGAAAAGCAACTTTTAATATTTGTTTTTATAACTAGATAGTTGACAAACTCTAGCAGTGCCAGTTCAATCTTTTCAACGTTTGTGTTGTGAATTCTATCCAAACTGTAGATAGCAGCACCATGTGATCTAAAACCAACATAAACAGTATAGTGATTTATAAAAAGTCGGCCAAAACTTACGAGTCTTCAACAACCAGGAAGTGGTAAGCACTGTTTAGCGGATATTCCTTGCATTGAGGGAAACCACCACCTTCACAGTCAATCTAAAGCAAAATTATGTTGAACTAAAAATTTATAAGTAATATATACCTACATTTTCATTATCAATTGCTAACTTTGCATGCGATTTTAGCTTCATCCGCAGAATGTTAATAAGTTCAATCACTTCCTGTGTGAATTTAAGATCCTCGTCTGTAAAAAATTCTTTAGTCTTAATCAAACTTGATAATCAGACTCACCCGATTTGTCTCGATGAATGAAAGTAGTCTGAATAAAGTGCGGATCCGGTTCTGATCCAGGAGGTCCAGAATCGTCGTTAGTTTCGGCAAATGTCTGTTTCACCGCAGGCGGATGATGGTGGCCAACGTGGTCACCTCCGCCATGTTTGAACGGACATTGTGCACTGAAAATATTAAAAGTTTGTCAAAAGTTTCTAATAAGCATCATCATGAATTTGAATAACTTACCAAACAACAGCAACGGAGACAATTAAAAGCTGAACACGCAGCATTTTGTTATTTCGAACAATGTTGCGATCGTTTCCCGTTTTTTGCCGATCAAAACCACGCTTTTGTTAACGTGTGTTTGTCATGCACAGTCAGTCACCAGGCAGTTCGCCACGCAAGAAGAAAGGTGGATAACTTTGCATTCAAGAACGCGTCCAAGATTTGACCTTCAAAACGTCGTCTCTTCTTTGAACAACACCATCGAGGTCAGCCCGTCGCCAATGTTGATGTTTCCCTCTTTCGACGATTCGCAAAGCTTCCTTGCGGCACAACAATTTTTCAACTATGTGAAAAAGTGTAAAAAATGCCTGTAATCTGATTCTATTACTCGTGTTTCAAAACTTCCAACTACTGACATCTGATGAGTGCGCGTGCAGTTCGCCTTCATTTCAAGGGCCATTTGCTTTGACTGACTCCGGAAAAGAATGTTTTATTTATAACTCAGAAATCAGTCCTTTCCAGTGACATCAATTTTGTGCTTGCCAACAATTATCAGACATTTAAAGCGGTGCTTCGTTGGCGAAAAAACAAAAATGAATCCGATGTTGAGGCTTAACGACAGTGCAGTGGTCGCCTCGCCCTTCGTTCTTTGACAATTTCTTCTTTAACCCCGAGACTCGAAGGTTCCTTTTTCCTTCACATTAAGAAAGCAACCATTTCACGGCTTTTATCCCAGTTTTCAGTGGTTGGATAATTGCTGTTTCGTTCTTTCGGCCCGCAATAACGTTGTTTATTTTTGAAGGGTGACCACTTCGATGCTTCTGCGATCGATCCATGTTCCATCAATGCATGCGCCATGGATCACAATCTTTGTAATATTTGTTGGTTTGCTTCTCTGCGCAAGAGCCTTTCCATTTTCGATGAGTTTTCACAATTATCCGATTCTCGATATTTTGAAACAAGAAACAACAACACCAGTTCCGAAGTTTGGAACTTTGAAATTGTGCCCTCCAGGTATGTTTATAAACTTTGACCATTTCGTGGCAATTGAAACTTTTACAACGTCCTTTACAGGTGGCCGCTCATTCTTTGAAGCATTTCAACTAGCATGCCCAATGCGCCGTAAAAGGTCACCTCTCGCGTCCTACTCGTCGTCCATGATTGCCGGCAAAGAGTACCGACCAGCCACCATCGACGAAATTATGAAGATTTGTTGTGCCAAAGGCTGTGAATTCACCGATTTCTTCCCACATTGTGGGCCATTTTCGGCCGCTTGGAAGTGATCGTCTCAAGTAACCCGCCGTAGTTTCCCCTTTCCATTGTGAAATACTGGGCCTTTGTCGTCGCTTGCTTCGTGGTTGAAAACAAATTTGAACACGGTTTTCATTTTCTCTGGCACAAACAAATGACGGGGGCAATACTACTCACTACATTGACAATTGAGCAACCGTTAGTATTTTGGATGATATTGGTTAGTCACCTGATTGTTCAACCAAGATTAAATCACATAAATCTAATAAGTCAGAAATTAATGGAAACAACGGGAGGTTTTAGATGGAATATGGCTTAAACAATTCGAGGGATTCCGGGTTACGTAGAGAGTTTATGTTTTTGACGGGTTGACGATGGATTACCTGCTTCACGGCCATTTCGACCTTCTTGCCACTGTTGGTGTAGGGGATATCGCTGACGGCGTAGATCTCGTTGGGGATGTGGCGGGGCGACATTTGGAGGCGTAGCATCTTCTTTATGGTGAATTTGATGTTGTCGCAGAGTTCGACGCCTTCATTGAGCTTCAAGAAGAGGACGATGTGCTCGTTGTCGGGGTCTTTCGGGCTGAAAAGAATTAACTTATTGATAAACTGTTAAAATAAGTGACTTACTCAGTTTTGCCAACCACGATGGAATCATTGACAACATCAAGCTTATCAACGACATTGTAAATCTCAGCCGTTCCAATTCTCACGCCTCCACGATTCAACGTTGTGTCACTTCGGCCGAAGATTGTGATTCCATTGGTCTTCGAATTGACAACACAGTAGTCGCCGTGGGTCCAGACACCCGGGTATTTGTTGAAGTAGGCGTTGAAGTAGCGCTCGCCAGTGGGGTCATTGATAAAGTGCGAGGGCATGGATGGGAAGGGCGCTTGACAGACAAGCTCGCCTTGTTCGTCCATTTCGTGGACTTCTGAAAACAATCAACTTATTTCAACTTTAAAATCTCTTGAAAAGGGCCTACCTTCAGACTGATAAGCAGCCATCTTCATGCCCAAATAGAAGTGCTGGCACTCTCCAGGCACCACAGCGCAATTCAACGATGCTCCCATGAAGCAGCCAACAATATCGGTGCCACCAGAAATCGAGCCAATGACAAGTTTCGGCTTCAGATTCTCATTCATAAAGTTAAATGTAGCTGCTTTCAGCGGACTTGCTGTCGACAGTGCCAAACGCAAATTAGAAATGTCGTAGACTGTTTTGAAGTCGACCTTCTGCTTGGCCAATTCGTCCCAAACTTTTGCTCCCATGCCCATAATTGTGGATTTCGTGTTTTGGGCAACTTTGATCAGTACATGCGGGTCAGGGTCAAGTGGAGATTCATCGTACAAAACAATGGTGGCACCAGTGTAGAGAACGGTCATGAGCCAATTCCACATCATCCAGCCACATGTTGTGTAGAATAGGATGGTATCGGATGAGTTCATGTCTGTCTGGATGACATGCTCTTCGACGTGTTTCAACAATGTGCCCTAAATAGTTTGCATGTACTTACAACAGGAAGTTGAAAGACGACAACAACATACCCCAACAGTGTGAACCATGCCCTTTGGGACGCCAGTGGTGCCGCTCGAGAAAAGAATGAGCAACGGATGGTCGAAGGGGACTTGCTCGAACTGAAGCACTGGATCTGGGTTGGCGAGAGCCGTCAACTCGGCCCAGGAAATGTATCTCTCTTCATCGGCGAATTGACCGAGTTCGGCATGTTGGCCATCGAAAGGGATGACGACGACCTTTTCGACGGAGGGGAGGCCTTCGAGGATCTTGTCGACGTTGTGGATCAGGGAGTGGTGTTTGCGCTTGTAGGAAGTCATGTTGGTGACGAACATAATCTTCGGGCTGATCTGTCCGAATCGGTCGAGGACACCGGTCGGTCCGAAGTCTGTGGAAGCACTGGCCCAAACGGCTCCGATAGCGGCGGTGGACAACATGGCGACGGCGGTTTGGTAGACATTGGGCAGGTAGCCACAAATACGGTCAGATGGCTTGACGCCAAGTTTGCGGAGGGCGGTCGAGACGGCAGCGACGTCGTTTCGGAGGGTAGCGTAGTCGTAGTATTTGAATTCACTGCCGGATACTGTAATCTACTAATGTTAAAAAGTAATAAGAAAAACTGCCAAACATACCAGCTTGAATAAACGCAGCTTGAGTGTCACGACCTTTGAGAAGACAGTTTTCAGTGTAGTTCAGCGTCGCTCCAACAAACCATTTCGGAACCTTTTCAAATGGAACATCGGTCTGCAAGACTGTGGAATAACTGCTTGAGAGCTTGATTTCAGTGAATTCGAGGACGGATTTCCAGAATAAGGACAGCTCGTTGCATGTCCACTCGTACCATTCTTCGTAGTTGCCTGAATTAAACCTATTTGAAATTGAAAACAACACAAAGAACTCACGGAATTTGACTCCATAAGTATCCTGGACATAATTGATCAATCGCAATTCAGCATTGTCTCGACGATCAGCTGGACTGTAAAACTGGTACTCTTGCGGGTTCAAGTCTGCAACATCGTCACGATCGTGGACTAGCGGTAACGTATTTCCCGGAGACATGGCTCTAAACCCAAAAGTGATGCAACTTCATCGAAAAAACTGTCAAAACAGGTATTAATGGTCGCAACCAGCTGGGTACAACAATACAACACGCACTATTTAAGTACTTTATTCCACGTATGCCCCGTTCCACCCGAATATTAGTAATAACTAGAGATTAGAGTCAATTTGGCAATGTATAACGCGAAGGCAGGCTATTCAATGGCAGAAAGGTCTTCCGCGATCGCACGATAGTCAAGTAATTCAGCCCAGTGTGGTCCATTTTGCAAGGTTATCTTTTCGGTCTAAAAACGCGATTGATAGGTAAATGGAAAGTGCAATAAAAGGAAAAAAAAGGGCGCACCAAAGTAGTCAAAGCCGCTTCACCATCGGGTTCCTCAAAATGCTCCACAACTTCGAGTCCGTCGTAAAGCTTGAGGGTCAGCCCATTAAAGCATTCTTGGACAATGGCAATGACCTGTAAAGTGTCAGATAAAAAATCACAGAACAGGAAAGTCAAAAGTCAGTCAATGCTGGCGTGATGCACGCATTATCACCCTATTATGAGGGTTCTTTTAGGCGGTGCATCATCGCTGCAGACAGAAAGAAAGCATCTACACGTGGAAAAGAAAGAAGGGCTCACCTGTTCTTCCGTAGGGTACGACCGCGCAAGTACTTCTAATTTAGGGCGGACATGCTCGATGATGGACAGAATGTTTAGCAGTTGATTCGAGACTTTGGTTAGGTATTCGCTGAAACACGTCATTGATTATGCGAAAACAAAGGTAAATCGATTCAGCTTACTCAGAGCCTTCGAAGATGGGATTCGACTTCGCTTCTTCAATGAGCGCCGCCAATTTCAAGAAAATACTGTCCTGCCGCGAAATTTCATAGTAGAGAGAATCATAGGCGGCAGCGTCTGGCAAGAAGGTGTCGCCATACGTAATAAAGAAGTTCAAAACGAGAAGCACTCGCGCGACCAGCCGAAACACTCCACTGGCAGGTTGGACTTTTGGAGCCGTTTGTGTCAGGAAATTGATGAGTGAGACCAAACCTGAAACATCACTTGTTACATCTATAAGTATGTTAGGCGTTCAAATACTCACTGTTAAAAAGCGGGCGCCAACTCTTCAGTCTTATTCTGCATTTCTTGTGGTAGATGAGAATCAGATGGAGAATGGACAGTGAATAGCTAAACTTTCAAGATAAATGATAATAAAATAAGTTTAAAATAAAATCAACTTACTGATAATGCGCAAAAGGAAACTGAACCATCAAATGAGTACTGTTAAAGTCAGTCAACAACTCCAACAGAGCTGTACTCAAAGTGTACGGTGTCGGCATCACAGGATCATAGGAAGCTGGTCGATGCCGCATTGGGGCTTTGTACAGGGCAACGGCAGTGGCGAGGTGGATGTCCTGCATGGCACTTTGGACATAGGGTTCGGATGCAAGGTGCCAGAGGATCTTGAGGCAGAGTTTTGACTGTTCTCGTTGTTCAACTTCTGAAAATAGACATTTGTTATCAGAATAAAATCATATTGTAGAAAGCTTACTTTCAAAATGGGTAAATGTAAAAGATGCGAAACTCAAAAAGAGTGAAAATACTGTAGCATTTACGTAAGCTGAAGTTTCAGATGCAGAGGAATCAGTAGTATTTTGTGTTTGTGGGGGCTGAAACAGGCATAATAGTTATCAATAGGTGTAAAAAGTCACAAACCGAAGTTAGCATGATAGCAAAATTCCGATTCATTGCGACAGCAGCGTTAAGAAACAGTAATAATGCCAAGTTGTTATGCGGCAGGTTGTCAGTAGATACAGGACCGCCGGAAAACAGATCAAAAACTTTTGATTTGACGGCCGATAGCATGCCACCATTGTCGCCAAAATGTAGCTTCGTGAAATGATCAATTTCTTTGGTCAGTAAATCAGTAATGAGTAAACCAAAGCCCTGCAAATGGAAATATTATTAAACTTTGAATTTAAAATAATGTTAAAAACTAACAATCAGGTTAATGTTATCCTCCAACTTGGACAAACATTGAACGAAGGCATTTGGTTTATCGCCATTCTTAATACGGATAAGAATTGCAATAAGTCGAACTGAAAAACCATATTTATGGATGATTCAAATTTAGAAATAAAAACTTACTTGCTTCGTATTGAGCTTCCTTATCATTCGAATGCACAGCAATCGCGATCAACGCGTCGAAAATCTCGTCATTCACCAACGCAAACATCAACGAATTGTTGTTGCATGCTGGAAATGCCTGCCAGAGCGCGCCGAGTGTATTTATAAAGCACTTCTTTAACAGGATCGACGTATCTCCAACGACAACATCACGAAACCGCTGCGAAAAAACGGAAGTAAATGATTCAGGTGTATCCGGAAGTAGCAAACAGGTCGCGCGGGCCATGTTTTCGACGTTTTTTCCGACATGATAGGCGATAACACCCAATGTCTGAAAGGTTTGAGTTAATTTAAATATATAAAAGGGGTAAATTACGAACCTGACAAGCGTTGAAGAGCTTTAAGCCCTGTTCAGCTTCAAAAACGCGAAGTACGCCGCTAACGATGGCCTGGGTAACGGCCTGTTTGGCTTGGAACTCTTCTGGGGTGTAGCCATCGAGCAAGTTACCCAGATGTGAAGTATTGGGCCGCAGGAGGAAAAACTCGTCCAAGTTAATTAATTCGACTTTGCCCTGCAATCCACGTTGTTTTCAAATGACGTTGCAATTGTTTATTTGATATAATGGGTTTTTTTGAAATATATACTCACCTCATCGAAAAGTTGTTTGTAAAGCTTGACTATTTTCGGCTCCACGGATGGTTTCATGCTTACATTAGTGAATGGCTGTGGTCAGTTCAGTGAAGTCAGTGGACGAGAAGCTCGTCGTGTGCGAATCAAGTGGTCCAAAATTGCAATCTCAACGTAATGCATGTTGGTGACACAACGCCAGAAGGTCTGTCGCAAAGTTGTAGTCAATCTTTCGGACGGCCATGTCCCGGTTATCAGTCTGCATTTTTCAACGATTCTCACCGATTAATGTAGTCACCCACTGATTCTCAGACTACACATCTTCCGCCAGTACTTATTTTCTTTGTAGACACATTTATTTTGATTCAGGTAAGCTCAATTATATATAATCTGCCATACTTTTTTGTCATAATAACGATTTTCCAGATATGGCATCACCAAGCCCAAGCTGGCGACAAGATTACCCTTTCATTGCCCGGATAGAAGGCGATCTCATCTATGGCATTTTACTGGTTAGCTGTGTGGCCATATCTTTATCACTTCGGAAACATGCGTCACTCGAGTTTCGGAAAAAGTTTGACGGCATTATCGGGTTGCTATTGACAACCATCATCGCCAGAGGCGTCGTACTTTACTCACTGATAGCTGTCCTTGCGCATTTAGCATTGTACAAGGTTATCCAGAGTCCAAAGTATGTTTTTACACTGTTTATATATATAAATTTATTCAAATTTTATATAATTTTAGGCTCCTCGGAAACATCTCATTCTACGGCACCTTCGCCTACCTTGGATTCCTCCGTTGTGCCCATTTCGTCGGTCTTCCCAAGCTTGAATTCATTGCGAATGCGATTCAGCTGATCTTGACACTTCGAGTGATCGGTCTGACTTACGAGATTGCCGATGCAAGAGAAGCGCTGACGGCATCGAAGAAGGAGGACAAGGATGTCACCGCCGGCGGCAATGCAAAACCGCGTCGTTTCATCACCGAGCCGACGACTTATGAGGCTTTTACTTATCTGTACAGCTTCACTGGACTGTTCACAGGGCCTTATTACACCTATCAGACGTATGTTGATGCGTTGAACTCGGAACATCTGCGGACAATTTCGATTTCTGGGCTTGTGACACCAAAGTTGCAAACTTTAGCATGGTCTTTTCCGTTGCTTATTCTGTTCTACGCTCTTGGACCACTTGAGGTAAGCTTGCATTTTTAATGACGAGTTTGAAGTTGTCGTTTCAGATTCTTAAGACTGAAGTCATCAATGAATACAGCTTCCTGACACTGATTGTACTCTGTGCCCTGGCCTTCATCTACCTTCGCATGCGAATCTACACGGCCTGGATGATTGCGGAATCTATCTGTATTGCCAGTGGCATCGGCATCTACCCGAAGCATGCCAAAGCGAGCCCAGGTGCCGGTCCCCGTGATTTGGATGCCCTGAAGACGGAGAATGGGAAGGTCGACATCGAATACGACGCCGAGACCATCAACAATCTTGACATCCCTCACGTCGAGAGCAGCGATGGCTTCCGATCCGGCATGAGAGCATGGAATATGACTGTCCAGTTCTGGTTGGCCAACTTTGTCTATAAACGGACTCGTCGTTCTATTCGGTATTCTATTTTTGTTTTATAATAACAATCCAACCCCCATTCTATTCCAGAATGCCATACACAATGTTCATCAGCGCTTTCTGGCACGGCATCCACCCCGGATATTTCCTCAGCTTCCTGACGATCCCTCTCTGCACAGCTGCCGAAGACATCCTTTTCAGTGCTGTCAAGCCAAGCGCCGCCACCGGCAAACGCAGCTATTACTTCGAATTGACGTGAGTGTTTTTGTTTCTTTCTTTCTCACCCTTCATATCCCATGCTCTCATACTTTCCCTCCTTGCAGTTGGCGTTTTATTCGAATGCGTGGTTTCGAGCTAATGGCAAGCGGCTTTTTGTTGCTTACATGGACTGACACCGTGCGCTTCTGGAATGCTGTTTACTGGTGGTTGCACTTGGTAATGGTGGCCGTCGTCGCTGTTGCATATGCCACAATCCTGTCAGACAAGAAAAAGTCCTCTCACTCGGCGCAAGAGTGATGAGGTGTTAATTAATTAATTTGATTGCAATTTTCCATTGCAAAAATTTGTAAGTTTTTATCTTGCTGTAAACGTTTATTGCCAAAAGTCTGTGCAAAATAAAACTCGTGCAACACAAATGCAGAAGTAGGCAAGCCCGATAACTTTACAAGTCGTTCTTTTTCAATGACCTCCAAATCTTTCTATAAAGTAAATCTACGGCTGGTTCTACTTTTTCTGGAAACTTAAAAACAAAAGACTTAGCGTTAAGGGGTTGTTGGGTTAACAATGTTAAGAAAAACAAGTATCTTTTTTTGTGAATTTTCCGGTGCTAATATAGAAGTAGGAACTTGTTAGTTATATAAAAATGGCCGGTAGGCAGCACATCTTTACAAAACCAAGACCCGTCCATTGCCAAACCGTCAATAAGGTAGGAGGGAAATGCTATCAGTACTACGAAGTTATCATAAAGGGGAGAGTAGGAATGGAATATCTTATTTGAGCTCAGATATGCAACAAGTTGAACAAGAACCTGAGACAATCTATTACGTACTAGTGAATGGTTGGTTTTACTAAAACCGAAAAAAGGGCAATCCAGAGATAAGACAATGAAGAAGGGAATACTGAATGTTGACGGATGGCTGCTGAACTTTTCCTAGTAGAGAGACGGCAAAAGAAGCGGTTTTTTCGGGTTACAGTTGGACTTTTGCGATACCCGAGGGGTTAGGTTTATTTCGGCGTTTGACTGCTACCAGCTTCTTCGCTCGCTTCTTCGCCAATGCCGCCCGATGGAATTGGCATCGGCTTGTAAACGATGCACGTCGGTTGATGACGCATGCCATGGCGGTGAATCTGCGACGGGTTCAGGATGACACGATGAATCGGCCTGGCGTTTCGGTCTTCTTCGAGACTGGGCTTCGTGCCGAACAATCTGTTGTCTTCTGGCTGCATCGAACGTGATATCTCCATCATGCTCTCGTAGATGGAACCATGGGGGACCGGGGACTGTAATAGGGTTTTATTAGAAACCTGTTTAGGTGTTTTTATATATAAACATACTGTTGTTCGCTTCTCCCGACGTGCTGGAGCAGGTCGAGGCTTGTTGGTCTTGGGATCAACTCCGAAGTTGATGGCTATTGGTAGGGAACTTGCGACAATTGCGTTCGGGGATGCTGGTGTTGGGGTGGTCGAATCCTCCTTTTTGTCGACTGAAATGACGTTTTTTACTATAAAAAGTTGAAGTTGTGATTCATAAACTTACGGGATTCATTCTCCGAGTCAGGTTCTACAACCTCGAAGTCGTCCACAAACTTGCGTTTGGGATCATTGGCCCGGTCCATCTCCTCTTCCAGGACAAATGTGTCCTCCTCCCAGTCTGAAAAGACAGAAATGAATGATATGTCCGACAAGGACAGGTAAACAGTCGATTCGGACAGATGGACAAACAGGTTATGCAAATTTATACTGATCAAAACACTCACCCGATCTTTCGTTACCCGAATCACTACCCGCTGGCGCCTCATCAATATCATCCATGACGAAGGCCATGTTGGACTTGGGGGCCAAGAAGCGTCCCGTCAAGTCACCCGCAAGGAACTATCTCGTAATTGAAGACCTCGTCCACCGACGCCGGATTGAAGCGGCTATAAATACACAACAATGTTATAAATGGGCCCACGGAAGTGTTACTATTCTCGCCACGGACTAATGTAAGTTTTCAAGTTGGGATAAAAGGGCAAGTGGACTCTTATAGACAAGTCCAGGACCCCACGAAAGACAACATCAGTGCCAAACGAACGGCCATCCTCGGACTAGCCTCGCTGCGGTCACCTCAGTCCGAATGAAGAATGATCAAAGAAGCAAGTAGGCTCCATCCCATCGGCAACAAAACAGAACAGTCCCGGGGCGTGGCTTCAGACGTTTCGGAAAGAAGGGGAGGGCATCTCCCATGCTAACGTTGTCCAAGACGAACACCGCAACCTCGGCGTCTCCTTTTTCTGTTGCTTCTCACCATTATGTATACATTTCAATGTTCTTTCTTTTGAACGGGGTTAAACAACTAAACATCACCAAGTTGCCATTAATCTCGCAGCCCCCTCGTACATCTATTAAATTAAAAGTGGAAATAAAACAAATCCACAAGGAGTTAAAAATATATATAATTTAATTGCATGATTGCCGCTGGCAATGACAACGCGAAAAATGCATACTCATAATGTTCAAACGAGGTTATTCAGACATAGTTGCAGACACTAGAGTATGGCCTATGGCAGACGTTGGTGGCAATGCTGAGTTTTTAGCCTCAGGGCTTTAGTGAAGGGAGGACGGAAAATATAAACTAATGCAAACAAGCAATCCCGGCAATTGAGACTGGTCAAACTGTGGCGCGACCAGTGTTGAGCGGTTGCTTAATATGTCTGGACAATCCGCGAACTCGAGACTTCACAGTTGGGTTTCACTTAACTTAATGAGAATGATCCATAGAGATCTTGTCGCACCTCGTTGCTAAGCGTGCCTCAATTTAGCACTAGTGCACATGAGCGCTTTCTCGCCAAGACCGCTCACTTTTCTGTTTCCTGTGCACGGAGGCTGCGAGCAAGCAGCGGTGTGCGCTTTAGCTTGGAAGTAATTATAAATCAAGGAACGGACTAATTTTATGGAGTTGCCTCAATAACGAGGTCGTTTATTGCCAGTCTGCCCAAGAGCGCTTTTTCCTTTGTGTGAATGTTTTTGCCCGAGGTTGACGCGAGTTCCTCCAATCAACGTGGAAGGACAAAAACTTCGAGGATAGTCGTCAAGACAAGGAGGCGAAACTAGAAAGTCAAATGGCATTAAACGAATTGTTGATGTGAGGTGTTAAGAGGCAGTCTGGCTGTCGATTACCGTGAAGCCGTCCCCGATTTTTACACTTTCAAATGTTTTAAGTCAAATGTGTTAGGGACCCATAGGAGGGTCCAGCCCTACAATATTAGGGTCTGTAGGTTTCGGATTCTGGAGATATGGCTTCTGAAACTTTTCGGAGCCACTTCAGAAAAAGGTCATTCCCGACGTCTCAGACCCCTGATTTTTGGGTTGCAGGGTCAACTTTGGGCAGGGAGAAAAATGCCATACTCAAAATTTCTGAAAAGTGCCATTAAGTATTGATTTTTTCAAAAAGAAATTTTCATTTAGATAGAACTTTTTTCCTGCACGGACGGGCGCTGTTCTGAATTTGCCAGTTTGTAGACCATCTTTTTCCGCACCGTTCAAAATAAAAAAATTAGCGCCCGAGGAATGATTTGATAATGAAAGTAATAATTATACGCCAACAACGGTGAGTGCGCTAGGGTAAAGCCCGTGCGTCAGTCGTCATTTTTTGCGCGCGCGCCAGTTGCGCTCACTCGGTCGCGAAGCGGGCCTCCCTCTCGGTCGGTGCATGCGTTTCGAGCGCGCTTTTTACACTAGCACAGGCGCGTTTCTCCCATACAATTATTACTTTCATTATCAAATCATTCCTCGGGCGGTAATTTTTTAATTTTGAACGGTGCAGAAAAAGATGGTCTACAAACTGGCAAATGCAGAACAGCGCCCGTCCGTGCAGGAAAAAAGTTCTATCTAAATGAAAATTTCTTTTTGAAAAAATCAATACTTAGTGGCACTTTTCAAAAATTTTGAGTATGGCATTTTTCTCCTTGCCCAAAGTTGACCCTGCAACCCAAAAATCAGGGGTCTGAGACGTCGGGAATGACCTTTTTCTGAAGTGGCTCCGAAAAGTTTCAGAAGCCATATCTCCAGAATCCGAAACCTACAGACCCTAATATTGTAGGGCTGGACCCTCCTATGAGTCCCTAACACTTTTGACTTAAAACATTTGAAAGTGTAAAAATCGGGGACGGTCCCTTTCACCTTAATCCGAAATCGACAGCCAGACTGTCTCTTAAATGGCAACGGGAGAAGAGACGGGAGAAAAAACAGCCGCAGAAACCGATAAAATTAAGATTGTTGCGGTTGTGCGGGATGGAGGGCAAGCAATTGGACCTAACGGCCCGCGACACAATGTTGTGGTCGACGACCGACCAGCGGGCCGCAACACCATCATAACGGCTAGGAAGTCAGTTACACGATTTATGGCACCCTGCACCAGGGGCGCATGCGTGAATGCGAGAGTGCAGTTCACGTCGGCCTTCGAAGGGTGGGATATCAGCCAATTATTACATTCTTGCGCAAATAGGGGGGATTTGACCACCAAAACCACGAAGAAGAAGACAAAGTAGAAACAGCTCAACGGACGAGCAGTCGAAGCCTTCCTTCACGTCTATTGATACGTTTTTGCTTCCCTTCCTGCACCCCCCCATTTTTTGCTCCTGCTTAAAAAACAAGAAACAAACTGCGGCCTTTTTGACGCTGGGATCTGATAACGCACTTCAGTGCAAATAGCAAAATGCGCATAGAATGGGCTGCTATGTATGCAATGGCCGCGAAACAAACCCAAATTCTGAATTCGAACTACCTCTGTCTTCCGGAAAACAAACCCAGGGAAGGAGGCAGTCTGCCTAGAGGCATCATCTCCAGAGTGCCGTCGTCGTCGAGACATTGCATCTGGGAAGTTCTGCGGACTCCGCCTGCATCGCACCGGTTAAGCTTTACCCTCTTTCTGAACAAAGTCGTTCGCAAACACGACCGACTTTGCGGCAAAATGGGATGGAAAATGACGGACAAAATGGCAGCTATGCAACTCGGACCAAACTGGACTTACTTGCATTTATTTATTTGTTCGCTTTATGGCTGTTTTCGCGAACAATACGAACTTCATGAGCGGACAAACTACGACTTATGATCTTAACTCTAACGGGGCACGTTTCCTTTTCAAAAAAGTTTCAACACCCCATCGTGATAGACGTTTTTTGATATACTACAGATACAGAAGCACAACGAGTAGCGGGGGGTTTAAAAAGTGGTTGTCCAAAGTGCATGCAGACAGCTTGGCGACATATCAGTCAAATTTTGAGGAGTTTACCCATACTGGGGAACACCTATCAATAAGGCACACCTTTTTAATAGGAGCAAACCAATGAGCATACAGATTTTTTTCATGCAAAAATGAATGATGTAAGAATGTCGAAAGTATTTATAATCGGAAGCTTCTCCTCAGTCGCCTATTTAAACATGTTTTGTTTTGGCAAAACACGGTGGAAAAGTTACACCATCTGGCGCTTCCCACTGGTGCTAATTAAGATTTCCTGTACACAGGGCACATTCCAATCAGTCGGTTTTCTTTGTGGCGTCGTGAGATCGCTGTGCTTTCGCAAGACGTCGTTTCCGCCGGAGCGGTCAAATTTCGAAAACAACAACAAAACTGATTTGCATTTTCACTAAGTAAGAGCCCTATGTCCTAATCTAAACCCCGCGCAGAGACCAGGCCGGATGGCGCTTGCCATTTTCGGAAATTGAGACCAGTGATCGTCGTCCTCGGAAATGTAGTAGGAAACCGCAACTTTTGGCCGTCTTCCTTCCTGGGAGAGTCATTTCGGCTTTTTGCTTTAGCGGCAACGACAAAGGAATCACGGGAGCCGAGGACATTTTTTTCACGACAGTCTTAAAGACATCGTCGCTCCCGTAAACATCTGAGAAAAAACAAGCTTTTCGTTTGATTGGGGCAAAGCGCAGAAGACGATTCGACATGAGGACAACCAGGACCGGGGACCGACACCATGAAGCGTCGTTAATGTTAACAGTCATCTTAGAAGACGAAATTTGGGGTAAACATGATGAGGGGATCGCAATACAGTATGCATGAATGAAGACTTGACCTGAGACGGAATGAAGGACCACGAATGGCAGCGTGAATTAACATAATGAGGAAGCCATATTCATGTTCAAAGCTTGTCGAGCACCACGCCATGCCATGCATGTGGTTTCAAATTAATAATCTTTTTCACACTGCTCATTAGCGCAGGAGCCTTCTTAATCGCATAAGCCCTTACTGATCTATCAACTTATGGGGGAAATTCTTAGATTTCCTACAGGTGATAATTGCCTGTGTTCAAGGTTGTCAGCAAATCAATCATTCGAAAACGTCGTCTGCGTTCGTGTAGTGTTCGAAAATGGTAGGAGGCCATATTTCCAAATAGATCTTTTTGCAAGTGTCTTTTTTCCACTACGTTGATTAGCTCATTCTGGTGGTCCCTTCCATGTTGCATTGTCCATGAATGCGCAGCATGGCATCCTATAGGCATAGAAAGCACTCGTTGCAAACTTTGGCAAAGAAAAAAGTGTCTCAAGTTTTGCCGGTTTGCATTTGTCGCGTCCCTTTTCTTTTTCCGCATTGGCTGGTTCATTATCGCCTCCGCATTTGGCAGCACTTTTGCAAATTTTAGTTAGATCTCTTAATGTTGATGGTTCAACTGGTCATGTTGTTAGAATTTTGATGCTACCCATGAAAAAAGAAGCGTTCCATGTAATGTGACCTCTGGGAGGCCAACAACCTAGCCGAGTCGCGCGTGCCACTGACAAGTCGCACTCGCCTGCTTATATGTCCAACTGCCATGGTAAGCTATGACTAAAAAGACGGGCCCGGAAGGCTTGCGTTCCACGTCAATCTTGCATAATACAATTTTCTGACGTTTTGCACTGTTTCAGTAGCAGTTTGGCGTGAAAGAACCCATTTCTTCCAAAATAGGGTAACATGCAAGTTAAATTCAGTCACTTCATACATGGTTTTTGATACGTTTGGATGGAATCATTCTGTTGGTAGTTTCCCCAAATGGATAATCAATTCTATTTTTGGGGGCCCAATTAATACACAATGCCATGAGATCAATACAGTTGCGGCTTTTTAACATAGGACCATGACAACCCTATCAGGTGTACTTTCAAGGCCGGCATCAAAAGAGAGAGAAAATGAAACCCCACACGTCAGAATTTTGGCCACGAAAGACAAAAAAACCGCCTGCGCACTTTCCGCTTAGTCTCTCACAGCTTAAAAACCTGTAGCTACAACTTGCTGAATAAACCTTTTTTCAATTATGCGTGTGGGAACTTGCGCACGTAACCTTTTACAATGCTTCTATTTCGAACCATGGCATAAAAGCATCCATTAAAGTGATGTTAATTGTAAAGAAAAATGGGGTCACAGTTCGACGAATATGGCATGCGAGCTTTTATTGTTTTTTATTTTTTGTGTTTAGCTATATACTAAACCAAACGCAACCCTTCAAACCTTGCTTCACGAGTATACGTGTCACTAGCAAATTTATTACCCATGTGACGATGTTTGAGACAGCTTCTCCGCTCATTTTCGGAGGATAACGTATCCAAAGAAAGGTTGGTTGCCTCCTTATCCTACCGTATTTTAACTTATCCATTTCAACCTATAACAGAGTCCACTCGTACTAACATTATTAAACTGCCATTCGTTGAAATTATGATTCGCGGCTCCCGTGTGCATGTAAGCGTGATAAATTAGGTAATGGCTAACAAATGCGCTACGGTACCGCTTTTAGAAACGTTTACATTTGCACAAAAATGTATGCGCTGCGGTAATTATCCATCCGCATAGGAAAACTATTTGTAGGGGCATGAATGGAAATCCTCGAATAAATTTTGCACTAAGTAGTAACTTATTAGCTAAGCCAGTGCCGCATCAAATCCCTTTTGACGAACCAATAGGTTCTTTTTGAGTTTATTTTTATTCCGCGAGGCTTTCAAGAAATACACTATAGCGACGACGACATGATTGCTCAATGGCGTTGGCGTCTCGAAGCCAGCCAATTCTTTTCGCTCGCTTTTTAATATGTCTCCTTTCCATACCCTTGGAATGTTTCTTCTTAATACCCTCGTATAAAAAATCAATGTTATTTAAAAAAATTTTAATTAACTTTACGTTTGAAAATGTCGGATTCAAATGCTAGGCGCACTTATGGTTTTATTAGCCATCAGGAAACAGTGACCCTTTGTAAATTTCCACATTTACAGTTATTGTAAACTTTTTCAATGTCCGTCATTACGAGGAGCCGTTAAAAACGCAATTTAACGCCGGCGATTCCCCTTTCCAAACCTTAATGGCCACACGAATTGTGAAACTTTCTTTTATATTAGCCATAAACAGATCGTTTCCTTCCTTGGCAGGATTGTTCCTGGGAAGACTATTAAAAATGCATGTCTAACGGAAATCAAGGGAGGAAGCATCCTGATGTAGGGGTTTTTTATTGATACGATATTTTTATGTTTGCCGAATCTGCAGTAATACGCTTGTTTTAGCGGTTTTTGAACATTTATCAATTTTTCTTGTTGTTCCATACTCAAAAATAAAAATAATCTCTTCTATTACTGTTGTTTTTTTGTCCTTTTAATTTTAACAAGCAAAAAGGGTATCAAAAATCTCTATTTTTTCAAGAATTGAAGAAAAACAGGTGCATGTGGTGCTTCGTCAGTGTCACCAGCCTGAATATGGTGGCATTTACGCAAAGTGGGTATTTACTAATTCTGGATACATGACGGCAACCTTTTGATTATAGTACTTATTGGGTTCAAACCCGTTTTTGTAAAGTTCAACTATACAGGTGACTAAAATAAACCTAACTTTTAAGTAAGAAATGACGGTAAAAGTGACGATGTGAAAATTCAGGGTTGCGCATGCAATTCACAGTAAATATAAAAATTGTACTTGCGTGTGTGCGATATTGCGTTTTCGCGACAGAATTCCATAAAAAGGTTCCCACGACAGGTGAAATACGCAATTTCAAATTTTCCTTTTGACTACTTTATATATTTTGCGCTAAAAATAAATTAATATTTGTGAATATATTGATAAACGTGACTTTAAATCAAGTAATATCAAGAAATTAAGTCTTGTGTTGGTCGTGGGCGTTATCATTTGAAATAAATACCGTTTTTGGCTTGTTAATTTAAAAAGGCAATTTAAGTTTTTATTTTAGCAGTTTCGCATGATTCATGCTAAAATTTATTATCTTTTTGCAAACGCATTAGTAAACGTTATATGAAATTGAGTAATAGGGCTATTTTAAAATTTGTGGGCAGCGAAATAACTTTTTATTAGCTTTTTGATTTTTTAATTTTGGAAACAATAAGCTTATTAAGCAATAATTCGCTTACGCATTAAATTTGCAGCGTAAGTGGGTTGCAAAAATACAAACGATACGGAACGCGGGAAGCGCCCGTACACGGGCCAATTTTTTGGCCACAATCATGAAAGTGGAAAGGAGAGACCAATCAGTCTTTTGTAACCGTGGTCCACGTATTTGATCACCATCCGTCTTTTTTTTTGCGTGTTGATTGTTTCTCCTTTTGAATTTAAAACACTGCTTCGGAGTTCCCCCTTTTCAAAAGACTCGCGTGATACACTTTTTATGCACTTTGAAATATCAAAACAAAGTGATATTACGATTTACTTAGTCAACATTTGTGATATTTCATTTAAGTGTTTCAAGGAACTGCAAGTAGAAAAACAGGTATAGCTCAAAAACCGTTGAAACATGGCATGAATAGGCAAAAGCTGTCAAAAAGAAGCGAAGGCGTTCACTAGAAACGACCTTATCGCATTGGCAATGGCGTGTCCATGCCCGTGGGAGTAGTGACTGAAGAGAAACGCATGTATGCTTGTTCTCATGTCTTTTTTAAAGCCCACTGACGACATCCCTACTTTCGCTTTCACATTTGCTGTCATCTCGATTCATTTTGCGGCGCAAGTCCACACTAGTCGTTTCAAACTGCTGCCGATTTTGGGGTTACGGAAGTTATCGGATTATGACGTGTTTTTTGAGCATGACTCGATCGCCCCTGGCTATGAGTATCGCTAATTTCCTCTGTCTAAAGGGCCGCAACGACAGTTGTACTACTTCGTTGGCATTGGCTATATCAACGAAAAAAGTGTCGTCATACACAATGGGAAGTTAACCAATGGGAAGATGTTTGACTGTAATCCGAGGCGAATCGGGGGAAGGCTGTTTTTTGTTTTACTTTAGAACGCGTTTTTTGTTTTAATGTCAAACGAAAAACATACATAATGCCCCCACACTTTTTTTATTCTAGCCATTTAATACCGTTGTACCCCATTCATCATTTTAACTTGCATCATTATACGTTAATATAATCAAACTTTATCGCTGTTTTAGTTCCTACGTTAAATCGGTCTAGCCACGTGTGGCCGAGAATGTGGTTTCAGTGGCGCCAGAAATAATAGTTTGATTAGAGATAAGATAACTCTGACCTTTTAGGTTATAGTCTTGCGCAAAGAACTTTCAACGCTCGCAAAAACCTATTTAAAACCGAGATACTAAATTAGGAAATCCGAATTCGAAAACAAAGAAACTTAACGAACGCTGATTCAATTTCAACATTTAAGTTTAAAAGTTTACCCAAGTAGGCATACATCATACTAAGAAATCTAAGACGCCCAAAGTTGGGTTGAAGCGTACACAAGACGTGGCAGAGTCTTCCCGTGTTACTATCAGCAGTGAGCATAAGCTGGAGCGGAAATGAAAAGTGCAGTCCAGGGGCAAATCGCGCTATTGATGCATGTGCATCATGGTAGTGTTTTTATTTGGTAGTCTATTTTCATTACATTCCAGCCTCGCTACTATAAAAATATTATTATCTCATTTTATTTCATTTCGCTTGACTATTTTAGGGTGAATGTTTTAAACTTATTACGCGAAACTTTATTACGTGCAGTGCAATTCAGTTTAAAAACCGCAACTTACGCAGAGATTTACGTAAAAAACGCGTAAATGAACCAAAAAACTGACGTAGTTCCCAAATTGCGGGGATATGTTGCGTTCACCCCGAGAGAAACAGCTGTGCACTGTCTGGTCTCAACGTATCTCGAAACCCTTTTCCGCGACGTGTGACCAACACTAGCCCTCTGGACTCCGATTGGCAAGCGTCTCGTGTCACGACCAGGAACGAGAGACCTCTTAATGCTAAGAGAGCATGAGGGCCCAGTGTGTCCTCCAGCCGCAATAGTGTCCAGCAGCATCCATCTTCCACCACAGTGTGAATCCTTCCCGTTTATCCAGCGTTCAAACTACTAGCAACACGCAAAAAAATGTTTGCAACGCGCATTTTGTACATGTATGCGTACATTTCTAGTAGCACTCGGCCGATTGACCGCATGCGTGAAGTTCGCCTTCGCCGTTGACGGACTACGCCGAATAGATGGTGTCGGCACCCGACTACGCAAATCTCTCTTTTTTACGTTCTATTCAGGAAGGCGAGAGTCCCAGCTCCGGCCTTGGTATGTCAAACGCTTTTTTCTGGTTGTTGTGGAGTGACGAGACTCGACACAGTCATTGGGTGCAAACGAGAAAGCCCACAGGGGAAACGAACGACCGACGAGATGTCCCCTTTTACCCGCTTTAGCTCGAGCGACGTTTTGATTGCTTTTGGTTGATTTTGTCTCGGTTCACAGGAGACTACAGGCCCGCGTCACGTACGTATCGCGCGTGTCTACCCCCACCTAGTAAACGTCGATTGCGCGTAGAGGTGTGTACCATAAAGGCGAGTAAGGGAAGACTCTGTAAAGAAGAGCCTATCCGAATCGAACGTAAGCTTCGTCAACGTCAAAATTTTGTGCACAGTCTTATTGATCTACCAAAATGCGAACCATACATTGCTCGTCGACTAACCTTGCGATATTCCACGCTGCAGGCGGAATATGTCGTTTTTCATAAAGTTTGCGATGAATTCGCTCCCATTCCCCCCTCCAGGTGGTTTTGTTTCATTTCATTTCGCCGACTGGTGATCATATTTTTCCCGTCTCACTTTGCAACATCGTGGCCTTCGCAACAGTTATAACGCCTTTTTTCCCTTCCGGCAGGCGTAGTTTAAATTCATTGTTAAGGCAATTTGACGCCGACTGCCATTTTGCATTGTTTTTTTCGATCCGATCTTGCTCCATCGTTTTACGGTCTGTGATGTTTATCTCAAGGGATGCCACGCCCAAAGTGCCTGTTTAAAGTTTGAAAAAGTGTAAGTCAAAAGGTTACCTGCTTGCCCGAAGCCCAGTGAACACTTGAACCAATAGGGAGATTCGACCACCAACATCTTGAGTGGCTCCCCCAGCTGGTCTTCAGGATCGAATGACCTCTTGTGATGCGTGATATGTTTACGTGGACCTCGGGGGAACAACACAACAGCCTCTGACACCCGTGTGCAGCACGTATTGCGTGGCTGTGGTGGAATTGATCGCTTTTTCTGTCTGCATGAGCACACAAATTTGAAGACCATCTGAAATAAATCATTTTCAGTGACTGAGCTCGCGCCCCCTGTCCTCTCGTTCCTTCCTTGACTTTTACGCATGTATCAGGAGTTCAGCCGTCGACCCGATGCCCGTAACTGTCGACCGCGACAGCGTGACATTTTCACTCGCGTTTTTTTTCATTTCATGATTGAGTTTTGATATGGCGATTTGATAGGCGAACGAGCTGCTAGTTAATTTCCTTTACCGCTTTGCGCAATTGCTCATTCACCCTCTACGTAAAAACGTTTTGTAGTTCAACTTGATTTTAATCGCTGATTTGTGTCACCTGGGGTTGTGTTGTGCTGAACGACTGGCAAAAAGCTGATGTGTCGTCAGCTGATTGCCTCCCTGCGTGGACACTCGTTACAGAAGGCGGCATTTTTTGCCTTACCTTTCCCCCTCCGCGTTGGCGTTCGCTTGTTCCTGGGCCTTCTCGGTAGCGTGTAATTTGATCTGCGTGTTACCAATTGTCCAAACCGCTTCCTGTGGCACTGGTTTCATGCCCAAATACATTTTAGACCCTTACGTGTGGGTGTCGTGGAAACGACAAGTCTTCGTTCGGCAACGCCCCCAAGGCTTCTTCGTCATCGGCGCGCGTGTGTTCCTTACCTGGGCGACGCGCTTTTATTCAAAGCTTACGACGCCTGCTTCCTCTGTGATACGCCGCATTCAGAACCTCGGTGGTTTGACATTAGCGGGCTTTCACGACTCAGTTTACGATCCCCTCGTCAACGGTTGATGAGTAATATGCTGCGGAGTTTACTCGATTGACACGTCAAGTTGCCATTATTTCACTAATCAAGCTGGTGGGCCTACCGGAGCTGCGCTGCGCAGCTAGCGACGCAGCAATAACATCAACCACGACGCAATTCGTGCCCGTGTCATTGGCATATCCGGCAACGTTTACCACACATCATCGACGCCTGATTCAAGACGCGACGATGTGCGACGTGCCGGAGAATGCTGTTGCCTCAAGTTCCATGGCTAGTAGCAGTTCGATCACTGGCAACTCGATATCACCCATCGGTCACCCTCATCAGCGCAACATTAAAGACAGATTAAAACGACTTGAAAAGATCGGATTATACCGTGTCGGGCAGACTCTCGGAAATGGAAACTTTGCTCACGTTCGTGTTGGATACCATGAAGTAGCCTGTGTAAAGGTAGCTATTAAAATCGTCGATACTCAACTATTGGATAATGATAACCTAACCAAAATTGAAAGGGAAATTAAAATCTTGCAAAAACTCAATCATCCTTACATTGTTAAGCTCTACGAGGTACATTTTATCATTATCACATTTATAGAATTTGTATTAACAAATCTAAATTAAGGTACTTCGAACCGAAAGATACTGGTATATTGTAACGGAATACGTCGGTGGTGGTGAATTATTTGAATTCTTATCCGACACGGGACGACAACCAGAGAACGAAGCCCGGCGATTGTTCCAACAAATTGTTGCTGCAGTTGCGGGTTGTCATGGCCAAGGAATCGTACACCGTGACATTAAAGCAGAAAATTTATTACTGGATAAGGACAATAACATCAAGCTTATTGGTAGGGTTGATGAATGTTATTTTGCAAGTTCCAAATTTAAACCGGCGTGACTTTTTCAGACTTCGGGTTCAGTAATTACCAAGTTCCGGGGGTTAATTTAACCACTTGGTGCGGAAGTCCACCTTACGCAGCACCGGAACTGTTGCTCGGGCAGCCATATGATGGCACGAAATCCGATGTTTGGAGTCTTGGCGTCATTTTGTACACTCTTGTTACTGCTGGCTTTCCGTTTCCCGGAGAATCCGTAGGAAAGTTGAAGCGAGCTGTAATCAACGGCTACTTAAAAATTCCGTTTTGGGTTTCCGTCGGTAGGTGATACCTTTATCCTCTCATCTGACGGATGAAAAAACATAAGAAGCTTTACAGAATGCTCCGACCTTATCAGAAAAATGTTGACGGTCAACCCAAAACAGCGCTACAGTCTCTACCAGGTGACCCAGCATCGTTGGTTTGTGCAAGACATCGCAGACAACATGCGAGACCTCATTAGAGACAGTTTAAAAAAGAATTCATTTCCAACAATGATGGCCAACCTGACAGTTACCCGAAAAGAGACTGACAAACCGCTAATTCCCGCTGTCATGGTGTTTATGCAGCAACATACTAATTGGTCTGAAGAACAGATCGCAGAAGATGTCTTGAGACAAAACTACGAGGGACCAATTTTTGCTACTTACGAGTTGTTAGACAGCAAATTGGCTGGACTTAGGGATTCGATCCGAATTGAGGCTGATGATCAGCCGAGAAGAGGGTCCAGAGGATCCATTATCTCCGGAAAGGCCAATGTCGAGCCCGATACCACCCACACAACGATCCCGGCGCACCATTTGGCAAAACTTAGTCTTCCTGCTAGTTTGGATTATGTAAGAACTTTGTTGTTTCAAGTGAATACATTGCTCATTTGTTTTGTTTTTAGGATTCTGACGACAGCGGTGCGAGCGATTTGACGGAAGAATCATCGTCTAGACTGTTTGGCAGTGCGAGTGCACGTAGACGCATGCGACGGAAGAATCTTCATCAAGATATCCCTGAACAGCAACCTACGGAACAACAGCAAACGCAACAACCTAACGAGCAAAGACGTCATACATTGTGTGCAGCTGATCGGGTTGCCCAACTGAATCCACTAATCCCGTCACCTCAGGCTCAGTTCAATCCCATCACAGTTGCAAATGCTGCAGCCTTGGCCATTGTGAACTATGCACAGGAATTGCAACGTCAACATCAACTTGTTGCAAACACACGAAATATTATAAATTGGCCTACGACCATGCCCTTTGTGAATGCTATGCCGGCGCAGGCACAGCGTGAGTTTTTAAAAGTTCAATGTTTGGCAAAGTTTTAAAATTTGGAAATATTTTCAGAAGAACGACGTGCTAGTGCTAATGAAGCACTCTTGGGATTGCACAGCTATGCTCATTTGTTGGCTGCAGTCTCGACAATGGGAATAACCACAGCTGGTGGTGACCGTCAGATGAATGGAGCTACACCTTCGCAGTTGTTGCAACATCAGCAGCAACAACAGCAACTTCAACAACAACAGCTTCAGCAACAGCATCAACTTCAGCAACAGCAACAACAGATCCAACAGCAGCAGCTTCAACAGCAACAGCACATGCAGCAGCAACAGCAACAACGGCAGCAACAAGCATCCCCCTCACTTCGGACGACTGTCGAGGAGGAAGGACAGTCATACTTGAACCATTATGGTTCTTTCAAACGAAATACGGTTGGTGTTTTAAACAAAAAAAACACAGCTTGACATCATTTTTGACACTTTTTGTTACAGATAAACGCTGGAATGTCATCTTTGAGCGGACTTCCTTCCGGTTCTTTGAGTTCGCGACACAGTCGAACGCCTTATGCCAAACAAAATGGCAATGAACGCCGAAGCAGTTGGGCATCGTCAGCGACTTCTGCTCATTTGAGTGCGCAGCAACAAGCTCAACTTGAAAGACTGTATCGGCAATCCATTGGAGGTGCATCACCGTCGCCGTCTACTGGTGGTGGTGAATCTTCACTTTCAAGCATCCAACAATTGCAAATTGAATTCGAACGGCTGCGAGCCTGCACCCAGGAGCAGCATCAATCACAACAGCAACAGCAAGCGCAGTCATCGCAACAACCTGGACCTTCGTCATCGATGCCGGCTCGATCTTTCAGCATGGTTCCATCGAATCTGTCTGATATGAGTACGCCTATGATCACGCTTACTGATGAGAATAACCGTTGTCTTCCACAATCATCCACATCTTTCAATCCCTTGGCCTTCTTAACCCAAAACACGGCCGTATCGGCACCCCCAGTATCAATCACCGGTCAAGAACGACCTGCAACTGTCATCGGTTTCACGTCTTCATCAACAGCCAGTACCCCCGAAGCGCCTCCAATAACCGGCAACCCACCGAGTGGTGGTGACCCGTCATTGATTCCAGGGCCTAGTGTTCCCAAATTCTTTTTCGTTTCTGTCAATTTGGAAACAGCTTTGGAGCGTTTAGCACGATTCTCTACTACCATTGATCACCTCATCTATGAGGTCAGCCCTGAGGCCAATTTGAGTGACAGTAAGTTGCCTCATTTCCAGTACTTTTCTAATAAAAACATTACAGACAGCATCAGAGTCCGTTTCTCACTCAACAACTTACTCTTCGAAATGAATCTCAGTCGAATTGATCAGTCGCCAAACTACACGCGTACTGAATTTACCCTGCTTAGCGGCGCCCAAGCTGAAATGGATGCCCTTCGGGTCCAAATCTTATCCGTATTAAATGAAATCTATTGATCTTGCTATCATCTTGTCACTTCACACCCTTTCAAAACTAATATCTAATTTGCAGCTTGTCATCTTAACACTTTTTATCAACCGGTTTTTTGTTAAATTATATATGTTACGTTATTCATATTTTATTTGTTAGAACCGTTTTAGCTCTAAATAATAACGTTGTATATATTGTACTTTCTTCTGGCTTTTGTCTTTCAAAGACCATATATGTAAATATGAATAATCTATCAAAAAGTTGATAACGGCCTGTACAGATTATTTAAATGGCAAACATTTACGGTGGCTCATTCAATTTTATGAGCTTTTGCACATCACTTTCAAGCGAATTTGTCTCTTTTCACATCGTTAACCAGGACATAATAGGTACATCAAGAACAAAACCGGTCTGGCAGTGTCAGTTGATAACTTTGAGGAAACACTCTACGAAGAAACAATCGGCTGTGTAATGCCAAATGATGTAATTTGTTGAGGGTGTATCGCTTTTTGCCATGTTGTGAGTCCATTTACCCATGAAAATTAAACTTTCCACTTCACTTTTTATTTGAATAAAAGTGTGAATAATGTGTTGTATAAAAGTTTGATTTAATAAACACGCTTAGTACAATTACTCGCAATAGAACTGGTTCAAAAAGGTTCAATGAGTTTTGTTTTTAAACCATCCAAATGGCTAGTGAGATTTCAGATTAAGAAAAACATAAGGTCGACGAGTTGATGAAAAGACGGGCAGTCAGATTGGCAGTAACCAGAGATCGTCAAGGCCGAAGTATGACATTATGAGGGCAAAAAAGTTGCGTAAGCTCATAATTAACGGGGATGAAGGCGATATACAGACAAATCGGTTAAAGTTGCAAAACCGGGGATTGATTCCAACAAAAAAACAACAAGGGCACTATTGAAGGTTGGCAGGTGTCTCATCTACAGTATGATCCGGCCGGGTTCCGTTCGGATGTAGGTGTAATCGCTTTGAGCCGGAGTCGCCGGAGGCGGGGGCAGGATGTATGAGCTGTCACAGCCGGACAGAGCGTGGTAATGATTGGCGCCGTGAAGCATCCTCTGTTGCGGCATGTTGTTGCGATGGTAGTCCTCGAGGGTCATATGCATATTGTTTGATTGCATTCCAGACGACGATTTAGTTGTAGCCGTCGTCGTTGTGTTGGTTACCTGGTCGTTGTTGGTAGTCGGGGTTCCAGAGTGGTGCGCAAAGTATTGCTGATGCCTGGAGAAAAGTGTTTTTATTACCCCCTTAACTCGTTACATGTTTTAACAGCATTTATGATGTTCGAAACCGATAAAAACTCACGGTATATTCATTTGGCGGGAGTACATCGGATGGTGCTGTGCCATGAATACATTAGGTGGCGCCTTCGACGGCGGCGAAACAGTTGGCAATGGAGGGCGCTGCTGATCATGTGCCAACAGATGGGCTTCGACTTGAGTGCGCGACTCTGCATTCGGCATGAGTTCGGCGCCTTTTGGGTTTGCCGATTTTTGATGGCCCTTGAGACAGTCGGGTAGAAGACAGGAAACGATACTGCACACTGCGCCCACAACAACAAGTCCTACGATAACAATGCCGAAGCAGAGCAGAACTTTCTTGGGTCCATTCAGCTCACTGAATAAGTCAGTGGCAATGTCTAAAGTTTGCATGTTTAACTTTTTGTTACATTGTTGTTTCAAAATGTTTGCCTACTTTTGCATTGATGTGCAATTTGGCGGCGACGCTCCATGTCAGAACCGTCATCACAGTCAGAAAAGCGGTTGCACGCCAACGCCGACGGTATGCATTCGTTGCTTGCGCATTGAAACTCATCTTCGGTACACGGGTCTACAGAAAAAGCGGTATTATGAATACATGATTCAGCCAAAAGTAAACATACCATCAAAAGTCGGCTTGCGGAACGCCGACCATAGAACTCGGAAGCCGCTGTCTGGTTTTTTTCCGGTAACGCTCCCATCAGTGTGCCACCAAATAGTGAGGCAATTCTGTTGCGATACGATGACTTGGCTATTATTACTCAGCGAGCCGCAAAGGTTTCCGATGATAGGACCGGGGGTACGCTGTGAATCGGTGGTTTCAGCAAGTTTGGCGGGATCAATCGGACTTTCATGCTATAATAGAATCAGCAGGATTATTTTTAAGAAGCCGAAAAAAGTTATCAGTAAGCTTACATCCATCACGTGAAGCGAATCCTTATCACAGATTCCCGGGACGCCGGGGACGTTGAAGTCTAGCATTCTGAGTCTAATCTGGTACCCCAGTGGCGCCGCAATCATGAGGACACAGTTTTTACTGTCATTGCTGTACGGTATTATGCCATAATGATAATGGGACACGAGGACACCAGATTTGCCTGTGATAGTCCTGCCGATGGAAGGATCACACTTTTCCCATTGACTGGCTCCATCAAAAAAAGTAATACTGGGATCGTAGGACATTATGGATAGGCTTGTCATCACGGTGTAAAATAAATTAAACACCAGGAAAATACAAACGGCAAACCCCATGGCTGAAACGGCCGAATGAAAAGGTGTGTACAATTGTCGGCACATGAGCGGTTAAGCTCAAAGACAAATAAGCGCAACGCCGAAAGAAAACAGTCAATGATGGACTTTAAAGAGGGTCACTAAGTCATGGTTGTGACAACATGACACTTGAAGCAATCTTGGACCCATTCAACAACGGGTCATAAATTACGCGTGTCCAGTTTGACGACCTCCGGGTCTCATAAAAAAGGATGGTCACCCCGCGAAGAGCTCCCGGACGATGGATGTGCGAAAAGACATTACACGAAGGCGAGAATTTATTAGTCTCGAAGTGGTCGCTCCTATACTCGATTATCCTGAGGGGCACGCGGGTAGAGGTATTGTCGTCATGCACAGGAGCTGAAATGTTTGATAACCTCCGGAAAGGAGAAGAAAAGGGAGTCTTATCAGAGGAAGGTAGGTCCTCTTAGCATGGAAATATGGACATTAACTTTAGATTGATGACTGACATGTGGAGAGAGGAACTGTTCCAGCACCCGAAACCGCACCCTCTTATGAAGTCGGTACCGATGGCGGAAGGCGGGAGGGTAAAGGCATATGAGGACACGACACGGAACCAGGATGCATTCAAAAGTCCGCGAAGCGACTGGGTGTGCCAGGATGCGCGGCGCCGGAAAATGGGAAAGAGTGTTTCTTTCGGCGCGATGGAGTCGAAGGATGTTATTGTTAGTAGTTGGCATGCCGATAACTCGCTGCTTCGACAATGAACCCCTCCCGACAGATTGTAGTACCGTATTTGGCGAGTGGGTAACATCACAGCAAATTGGCACGAAAAGAAAAGCAGTTCATCTGGATGGTTGATGCAAATGTCGCAAGTTGATGAACCGAGTGGACATTTGACAGACAAGTCGAGATGCCATTCGAAGGCACCCAATAAAGATGCATGTGCCCCTGTTTTTGGGCTTAAAAAGTAACCCGCCTTCCCGCTACTCAGGACTGCCCCCAGTCAAGATCCCAAATTTTGCGGGGGTATCAACGCAAGTGACAGCAGATTGACATCGAGCACGGGTTTAAACACGATCGCGCGCCGCCCGAGTCTCGAGACAATATCGCCAAAAAAACTCTTCCATCATTGGAAAGCGCGACAAACGCCGGCAATGACCTCGGTCAAGTTAACATTTGCGGTTCCGCACCCAAGACAAGGCCATTAATCTTCTTTAGTGACTCGAACAAAATTTGTGGCCTGTTTATTACCAGTGCTACCCAAAAGCTAACAATGTTGCAAAGGAACCGATAAATTATGCGTTTTGAGGCAAATGCGGGAGGTCCTCAGTAGGGGTTGAACAAGATATCTCCAGTAGTTGCCTGTAAAGCATGAAACGAACCAGTGAGGTGTCATGGGAGTCGAGTCCATTGGGAGACTTCGGGAAGCAAGCTCAGAAGACACATTATATGTCATCGCAGACTGACTCCACTTTTCGCGACGACTATGTTGTGGCTACAGAATTGTTGAGAATGGCAACAAGAGATATAGCACCACTAAAACTACTTGCTCAGCGTCAAACCAAGTGCCTTATTTAGCGACTGCATTGTCGAAACTGCAATGCTTTGCTTATAGATAAGCTATGAACAAAAAAAACCTGCTGAGATGAGAAATGGGGAAAAAACTGACGGAGAACTGCGAAAAGATACATTTTAAAAGGAGCATTTTAAAAGTTCTACTGAATTGAGGAAGATAAAATAAATCAGTTTTTCGCATTCTAATCGCTTTTCCCGACACACCTGTCTGTTGAGAAGACAAACAACCTGTGGAAAGATATCTATAATCATTGCATGCATTGAATGCCCTCAGAAGATAAATAGCTTTTGCTCAGAGGAATCACAACGGCGCCGAGAATACGGGACCCAGTCTTACGACAAAGTGTTGCTGTCCCGACCGGTCGCCGTGCCGATTGCCATTTGTCTTCGAGAGTCTTTCAATAATCCATCGATTGCGCCATGTCACATCGTAAAACACGGACTCACTAATTCCCGCGACAGCTTTGACACAATTAATCTTACGACTCGTGCAATGGCATCAACCGCAAATGCGCTGCCAAAGATGTGGGAGCACTGATAACGACACTTGCGTGATTTATTTGGAAAACTTTTGGTTACCACAAAAAATGCTGGGAAAATGAATGGACATAGCTGGCAAACTCGGCGTTTTCGACGTAGCGCATCAAGCTCAAACAACTCGGGCACGACGAGAGAAGATGAAGCGCACAGTCGAGCGACGGTTCGGAAAAGGAAACAAAAAATATTTTGGCGAGCTGTGACCAAAACAAGGGGTTCATTCACGCACATTTCTGGGGGAGAAGCGATGGCAGACGGGGGGAAGAGCTATTGTTATTTAGATCAAGCTAGTGGAACGGCGATGATTCTTCGATTTTGATAGAAAGGTCAGCACCTTTTCCGAGAGGTCTATGAGATGATGGGAAAGTCTATTGAAGATGAGCAAGAGTACCATCAGACGGTAGGGCATCGAACAGTTTGAATGCCGTCACAATGTCCGATGTGCAATGCATTGATTGTGGTGATACAGCTAGTTTTTTTGCGAAGATGTACGGAGTGATTGAATTTTGTCGAACGGTTTTTCGGACGGGGCCCGACATCATCGAGCTTTAGATTTCTGCTAGTGATTTTAAAACTGACCATTACGCCCTACACGTATCTGATCTTGTAGCCTGGTCGACGTGATTACAATAAATGGCTTTCAAAACATGCCAAAAAGTTTCTCTCTTCCAAACGACACGCGCAATGAAGGCGGTGTTAAGAAAACAATACGCGCGCGTGCAGGGCACGGGGTCAAGTGAACCAAAAAACATGCCCACCTTAAAAAAGTAAAAATAGGCTGACCCCTGTAGGCGGTGAACACGAGAGACAATGGCATTGCATTGAACACTGCTAACTGTCTTTTTCACTGCAGCCACCTTCTCCGTCACATTCAGGAACGCTTTCCGAGCACTGGGGTCTCCAAAAGTTGATACTCACCTACAATTAGACATTTTTGATGGGGCTGTTCAGCTAACGATCTTACACACAGCATACCCACTTGACATTTACAAAGTGGAATGTGGTGTGTAAGGCCGTTAACTGTCCAAGCGAATTTTAATTTTCGTCTCTCCCTGCCGTTGTGGCGGGTGTTTTTTCACTGTTGCGCGATGTTGCTGTTTTTGCGCGATCAAACAAAGTGTTGACAATTTTTACGAGTATCCTTGTTGCTATTCAGTTTTCAATTAGCAAAAGATGGGTCATATTTACATGGCCTTTTTTTGCTTCTCTCAGGGAGATTGTCAAACAGTACTTTTTATTGTGACCACATGCGCTTGATTTTAATTACAGATAGAAAACAGACATTTGAAACAAACATAAAATTATAAAAGCCACTTATTCAATTTGATTGCAATAGAAAGAAATGCTTCTCTGATTTCCGGCATTGATCTCGTTAGGGATTCCGGCTTCACCGATAATGTTACCACCGGTCGAGTACCAACTGCCGAAAACGGGATCACTGGATTCCACGTTGTTATTGACCGGGGGATCATCTTCAAAATACGGAATTATCATTGATTAATTCACATTTTCATTACTTACCGACACTCTGCCAATTACGCTTTGTCGTATCTGCGCTCTGTGTCCAAAACTCTTTCATGGCCTGCGTGTACTTCGGAAGGATGAAAATAACCAAAATTTGTCCAGATGCAAACAAAACGCCTTGGGTTAAACGTATGCCATACTCAGTCAAATGAGCTAAACGTTTATCTGTCAAAGTTGAACTGTCAGTGATCAATATCGGAAGGTGGACGGACACCAGCGTTTGCGAACATCGAAGAAGAACACAGAAGAACATCTGAAACGGTAATTTAATCCGTTTAGTCACTTTTTTCTAGGCATCTTTTCCCACTTACATGTTGAGCATTAACATTGTTATCAGTCCATTTGTAATCCCAGCTATACTTGAGCTGAAGAATTAACAAAACAAATGCTGTCAGTAAGAGGATGGAAATGCCACCGACGGGAACCCACATACGTGCGATCATAAGCCATTCGTAAAACTGGGTATAAAACACGTCACTCATGTAGCACATGGATGACACCATTTCCAAGGTAAGACTGGAACTGGCTAAGGGGCGATGCCATGCAGGGCCGATAATAGCAAGGCCAAGAATGAGGATGATTGCTAGCGTGGGCAAATTGAAGTAGTTCGATGACAGTGCTTTATGCGTTTTTGACCAGATAACTGACACGAATTGGTCGATACACAAGACTGTTAAAAGGAATAAGTTGACTCCGTCGCAGTAAATCCATAAAGTTGAGTGAAAGGCTTCCGAAAGACATGCAATTGGTTTTGTTTTCTAAAAATTTATCAGTTGTTGGTTACAAACAAATGATTAAACTTACCAAAGTGGTGTCACTTTGCATAAGCACCTTGATTCCGTGAATACCAGCGTACAACAAAGACAAGAAGAAAATTAAGTCTGAAATTAGTTAAGGTTCAACTCATGTTTTAAAGTCAAAAGCAACTCAAAATCTTACCAACAATGATTAAACCATAGAAAAACGTATACGTATCACCTAATTTGCGACGCATAAGATAGAGGTAAAAAGCTGAAGTACTGGCTCCAATAAGGCCAATGGCCGGCATGGCTTCCACCAACCACTCCGGAAGATCCATTTCGGCCAAAACTGGATAAGCAGTGTCGCGCCGTAAGAAAGGTAAGATTTTTTTTCTACATTATTAATATATCTGATGAAATGGGAGGACGGTGTTCTTACATTCCTAAGTCCGAGCAGTTTTGAAAAGCTAAGTATACTACTTTCTGGCATCTTCCATGTATTTGTATGTAACTACAGGAATGCAAATTAAGGAAATGGAAGATGGTCTTACAAAACGCAATGAAAACACCCAAAATAGTTACCGTAACTGATATTAACTCTGATTAAGCAGTTCGTTATTTTTGGTACGTGATTTTGTGCCAGGTTTATATTTAGTAACTCTTATGTGCCATAAATAATTTCTTCGAGAAGCACATGGTGATTAAGAAGATTGTGAGGGAGCACTAAGTATGCAAATAGCCTATTTGGTGAACTTCCTTTTTTTACGAAATGCTCCCCCTTGCTGCGAGAAAAAGTGTGACAATCATTTGAAGCTTTTTGAAGAATGACATGAAGCAATTGTCGTCAGAAAGTCATGAAAGGGCCATTCTAAAAAACCGCCGCCAGCACTCTAAAATAGGAGATTTGTCGGCACTCGACAGAACAACACGGCCGAGCAAACTTCAACACAATATGTCTGGTCAGTTTGAAAAGGACTGATTTTTGTCTAGCTGTTGAGGTCAATTATATCGCTATGATTAACACCGTTCAGGTAAGTTTGATTGTTTTTTGATCGTTGGTATTAGTAATTAATGTCTGTTGTTTTAGGCCGTTTTGCTCGAAGTCCTTCTCACAATAGCCAACAACCATTCAATAGTCACAGACGCTGCTCATCAAAATCGAACACATCATCACCATCACAACAATGACCATATCACGACGCCACTGCCACCAATTACACCCAGGGATGCTGCTACAATCGATCAAATCGATTGTGCAAATGCAACAGGTGAAAAGTCTCAAGACTTGGCATTGGTTTTGATGCAAAATTACTCAAGGTATGTTTAACTGCATGACATCTGATTTTTTTAATGAGTTGTTTATTTTATATTCACTTTCAAGTTGTTAAAATCTATCTTCATTTACTTTCTTACGATTGTTTAATCTTCTAACTTCAATATTACTAGAAAAATCCAGACTTTACACACATTATTTTTTTGTTTTCCATGACGAGACTACAGGGAGCCTAAAATTGGCGCAGTAGGGGCCGGGGGCGCAGAAATGCAATTTGGATTTTCAAAGCCACCCTTTACATAGTCTTCTCAGTCAATCCGGATTCACAGGGCAACTCTCAAAGATCATCAAAGGGTCACTTTAATTTAATTTGAAAATGCAACGGCTCTTCATTCACTTATTACTTTACTCACATCATCTCAAAACAAATGTAACATATTTTTTTTAGGAATTCCTTACCCGAGCCATCACCAGTTGAAGTAACTGTTGAAATAACAATTCAAGACATTTCTGACATTTCCGTTATTACTGGAACTTTTGTTATTGATTTTTGGATCAGTGCAATCTGGCTCGATTCAAGGCTTCAATTCAGCCATATGGACCCATGTCGGAAGAATCTATCATTGGACCACGACATGGAACCGAAATTATGGTTGTTTTTCGGCTTGACTTTTGCAAAACTTATTTTCAAATGTTTTTAGGTCCCCCAATGTTTGCGTAGTAAACTCAAAAGCTACAAAGGTACACGACTCTCCGAAACCAAACATCTTGCTGATGGTACTAATAGCTTTAACTTTTGTCGACAATACTTACAAAACACGTGTTTAGATCTTCCCGAACGGCACAACATGGCTTAATTACCGGATACGGTCGGAAGCACCCTGTGAACTCAATTTAAAACGATTCCCTCTAGACGCGATTAAATGCAATCTGATGTTTGAAAGCTATTCTTACAATGCGGCGGAAGTCAGACTAAACTGGTTAGAATGGTCTGCAGTTTCGACCGTTAAAGACGACTTTAATTTGCCAGATTTCAAAATGGTTAATATTACATATGGAAAACAGATTGAGGTTAGTTTTTTAGTTAACCCCTCATAAAAGCTTTAAGTAGGTAGGGGTTATCAGGTCTACACTGCGGGCATCTGGCATCGATTATCCGTTGATATTCACTTTGAGCGACTTTACGGGTTTTACATCTTGCAAGTACGTCAATTTTTTGAGTCATTCAAAAACACATTTGATGATATTAATGTTTAGATTTATCTGCCAACGTACACGTTAATCGTTTTATCATGGGTTGCTTTTTGGATGGACACCCGCGCACTACCTGCGAGGATTACGTTATCAGTGTCTGCATTGATGGTAATGATTAAAATTTGATGAAAAACAAACCACTTAAAATTAGCACTTTTAGGCTCTTACATTTCAATATGGAAACATTATCCGATCACTTCCAAGGGTAGACTTTTCATTCGATATATTTCAGAAAAAGCACGTACACAATGTGAAATTTTAGACTAGTGTGGTCAAAGCCGTCGATATCTGGATGTTCTCCTGTGTTGCGTACGTAATTTCCCATAGCCATCAAAATGTAATGTGCGTACTTACAGATTTATCTTCTGTTCACTGTTGGAACTCGCTGTGGTTGCCTACAATGATAAACTCGAGGACCAAAAAGTGAGAACAAAGAAAATGTCAACGATTGGCAACATGCTTATGCGTGCAAGTATTCCGGGTGTTGACAATACCAAAGTGCGCGACCGACGGTAAGTACACTACGTAAATACAAAATAGTTTTTGAATAGATTGGTTTGCAGAGGTGCAATCTTTTCGGATGCTCATAACCGTGACCTGTGTCGGAAGTTGGCCATTTCCGAGTTAGCGGTCAACCCTGATGCTGATGCGATACCTACTAATCTGTTTGACGACTGCAAGGTGCCCCCAATGATCCCCTCAATACCGCAGAAATTGCGTAAAAGTCGTCCTTCTTCTGAGCTCGGCGCTAAAATTGATCGCGTTGCCAGCATTGTCTTTCCCATGGTAAGCGACCATTGTTTTACACTATTGACCACTATCTATCAATCAAACTATCGTAACTTTAAATTTTAGGTCTTTGCCTTGTTCAACTTTTGTTATTGGAGCTTTTACTTGTTGTATTGACTCAGTGAATTACCATATAATGATACGCCATAAATTTCCTCACAAAAAATGAAAGAGACATAAATAAATTGAAAGTCCCAACATCAATGGGTGAGTGGGTGTTAGTCACCTGAAACAAGTGTTCTATCCATTTAGCCTGTGGATAGCGGGGGTGACCACGGCCAGCCGGCTGTCATGGGATCGCAGCAGTTGGCCAGCTAGTGAAGGTGGCGTCTACTTTGAGGGAAATCGCCTGCAAAAAATGAACTCTCTGAGTTTTTACGGTTTCGACTTTGGCCAGTGTATCTATCGCACGGCTTATTTTAATGCCAGCCTATGTCGGCAAGACATTCAATCGGATTTCCTTCACCTCTAATGTCCTATCGCTGACCATCTTTTCTAAGATACGTCTTTTAATGGTCAAAACACTCCTTTGGCGCGCGTTTATGGGGTGTTTAACGACTCTATCTTTTCTTGTGACCTGTCTGCAAAAAATGTTGCAAGTAGCCGCGATTCCTATGGTCAAGAATCAGTTGTTTTCGGTGAACTCACAGAACCCGATTTAAGCCCTGTTTTTAGTCGTAATCGCTCATCTTTTTTTGGACTTGCTTTCGATCCCTAAAAAGGAGTGCGCAAGTCAAAGGCTAATGACTTAATGCGCGACTGCGGCTGGTTGCTAATGGTCCTACCGACAAGAAGATCCAAGCGATCGACTTGTCATATGTGCATTGTCGAGCACTTTGCGAAGATGAGCTTTTGTTTGCAAACATGTTGGTTTCATTATAAGAGTCTAACCCTGGTCTCGATATCCGTTTGATTTTAAAAATTAGAGATTTTTATGTACCCATGGTTAGTGCGGGTTACTGTATTTGACGTGTGCATTTGATGTTTTTCTTGTTTCATAAACCAAATCTTTTTATAGTCGAGATTATGACTCATTTAGAAAGATGTTTAACAGCTGTTTGTATTTTGCGTTCGAAATCAACCGAACTTTTTGAAAGGTAAAAAACGTGACGTGGATGTGCCGTAGCCTTTACGTCCTTCAGACATCGCCCCCATGTTTTGTCAATCAGCATAAACGGCTCAAACTTAAGCAACAGCCGCACACCTTTGAATTATTTGAGGAGCTCCCATACTGGTGGCCATATGGTCGGTCGGTCCTATCCGCCCGTCGGCTAGTCACTTTCTCGAGTGTGATATCCTGAAAGAATAGGTCTACTAGCGTGCAATGGGCTGCCCCTGTCGTTTTGCCTTCTCCTGTGCTACCTCTTTTCTCGTGCTCGAAGGCCAGGCCAGCTTTATCTAGTCAACAAGTTCGTGGCCGGGAGCTCAAGCGGGATCCGCAGCGCACCGTTGAAGATGCGACCGTGTGTACGTATGGACGCCGCAAGCCTAGAGCGATCAGAGTGCGATGTTCCTTTTCTACAGGAGCTTTCCGCAAAGTCATTCTCCTCCACGAAGTGAGGCTAGTTGAACATCACAGCTTTTCGCGACTTTCTTATCCTGTCCCAGAACTCCAACCTTTATCTCCTACACCCTTTTATCCCTTTTTAAGGACGTCATTGCCGTATCTTAATCACTAAACACACTTTTTCCATGTTAGCTTTGACTTTTAATCTGCTCTGTCCATCGGAGCAGCGATCCTCGGTAGTGTGCTTTGTTATCATCTGTCCATCGTAGTACTTTAAAAGTGATTTTTTTGAACTGTTGAGGTGTTCAAACTTCTTATCAATCAATAAGTTTTTGCATTGCACTGTAAATAGTAAAACAATGATCAACCTTTTTAAAAGACGCATTCAGATAACTGAATGACAGCAGTTGTTAATAAGCATATTGTGCGTGTTCCTTTGCGCGCAGAAAAACCCTACTGATTGTTCCCTACTTCCTGCGAGATCTTCCAACGTCATAGGTCCACTTGAGTTAGTAGTCGACTTGGTTGTGGCCTGCAAATGCTTTGCTTTTTTTGTTCTTGTCAAAAGCCTCGTGCCAAGATCGCTCTACACAAAGCATCGGTTATCGACCAAGTCTAACTGACATATGGCGCACACATTATATCAGCACTTTTGTTCCACAGGTGTCACTCCCATTGCCTCGAGGCTTTCCGCCATTTTTTCCACCTCGATTCAAGTTTTATCTCAGCCGGCAGGAGACTTTCCTACGGCTGTCAGTGTTCCGATATTGATTTCCTCCTGGGTGTCCCGAGTTATATTTGTCTCATTGAAGGTTAAGCCAGTACCGATATCTTCATCCCTTTGCCCCCTCATTCAGCCCAGACGAGATTCGCGCGAGATCAAGTAGTTTGAGCTTCAATTAGTCAGGATTGTCATAGCTTCAGAGCGATCAACGCACTCCCCCACGGTGCACAATGACCATTGTAACCGGTGGGGCAGTGGTTGGTATCGGCAGTGGAGCGCCGTCTTCACGATCGAATAGCCGCAACAAGAATTCGAGATTCAGTAACTCCAGGATTCGCCATGGTGGCAGTTCCGGTGGCCATGGTTCCAGTAGTGCAGGTGGTCATCCCTTCGCACATACCGATGAAAATGGTACTAAACGCGAAATTAAACAGCGTTTCCAAATCACCAAGAAGCTTGGATCTGGTACTTACGGAAAAGTGTCGCTTGCCTACGATCATAAGTACGACCGTGAAGTGAGTCCCTGCTTTTTAAGTTGAAGAAGACGTTATTGGACGCTGTTTTTTTTTCAGGTTGCTGTAAAGCTCATCAAGAAAAGCGCGATCGAGAACAAACAAGATTTGGTTCGCATCCGACGCGAAATCCGGATTATGTCTGCGCTGAACCATCCGAACATTATTCAAATTTTTGAGGTGTTCGAAAACAAGGACAAGATCATCCTTGTGATGGAGTATGCTAATGGTGGTGAACTTTACGATTACGTCAGTAAAAATGGCAGTTTGCCCGAAGCTGAGGCACGTCGTATCTTTCGACAAATCACTTCGGCCGTGTTATACTGTCACAAGCACAAGGTAGCACATCGTGATTTGAAGTTGGAAAACATTTTGATGGACTCGGATAACAATGCAAAGATCGCTGATTTTGGTCTATCTAATTATTTCAACGATAAAACTTTGTTGACAACATTCTGCGGCAGTCCGCTGTACGCGTCGCCGGAAATTATCAACGGCACACCGTACCGCGGTCCTGAAGTTGATTGTTGGAGTCTGGGTATTTTGCTGTACACTCTTGTTTACGGGTCTATGCCATTTGACGGACGGGATTTCAATCGAATGGTACGGCAAATCAAACGAGGAAATTACTATGAGCCTGATACGCCATCTACGGCATCGATGCTTATTCGCAACATGCTTCGTGTCAATCCTGATCGTCGTGCCGATATCGACGATATTGCTAGTCATTGGTGGTTGAATCTCGAGGAAAACATGCCTGTCATCCAAGAACTACCGGAAAATCAGGTAAGCTGGAAAAACTCAAAAAACACCTAAACAAACAACTACAATGTTGCGTTTCAGATTACTGACCACACACCGCTCACTGAACGCGCGGAGACTATGATCGTACAGGATCTCGCGGATGAAACCGATGTCTTCATGGAGTTTGGTCACTTGAGTGAAGAAACTCGACGCAGGATTGAAGAATTCCGGCGACGAAGAAAGGAAGCCGAAGAGTACAATGAGAACTCTCCCATTAAACCACCAAAGGCACCGCGGACCGACAACAAAGTTGTAGCCGAAATGACGTCAAAGGAGAAATCTTTGCGTCACGATGAACCGACGAAACCCCCAGTGCCAGAAACTCCTGAGAAACTTACGAAGACTGATTTTAGTGACCCGTTAGAACGATTGAGACAACTTGAAAATCGGTTGCAAGGACGTGGAGCCAGTGGAAGCCCGGTTCGACAATCAACGGCCGAACGTGCGGCTTCCCCAAGCAAGCCTCCAACACCCACAACACCGAAGGCGCAAAGGTTACCAAATTACCCTCTTCCGGCGCAACCAGCCAGTCCGCATATCCAACAAAAGATCAAGGAAATCAAAGAAGCTGAACGTTCCCAGAGCCCAAGTACAAGTGCTACGAGGTATGTCATGTCGCTTCTATTCTTTTCTATTAGGTTTATTTCAGCCAAAAACCGCCAGGATTTGCTTCTGCAACGGCTGAGATTGCAAAGAAGTATGACACCACTGTCAATACGCACATCAAACAGAAGGCAGCATATCAAGATAAAGATAAATTCGACCCTCTGAATATCTTGATGAACAAAGTAGTTGAACAATGTGAAGTGAACAAGATAAGCTCTCACACGATGGCCCTGGTCAGAACGAATCCAGAATACAGCAAAGAAGGATCCACGCTTAAAGCGTTGGTCCTGGGTCTGATGTCGACCTTGCCACAAGACCAAAAAGATAAAGCGTATGCCATTCTTGAACAGAAGTCAAGTGTATGTTTAAATTGCAATCATTATTCCATAACAAAGATTTTCTTCAGGAAATCTTCGGCAGACAGTTTTCCGGAAAAACCATCTTTGGACAGAAAAAACTGCCCGATGTTGTTCCTACGATTCCAAAAACAGAACTACGTCCCTGTGCGCCTCAAATCGGTGGCCGTCCGTCTGCCAGCAAATACCAAGTTGCTGAATTGCCGTCAAAGGTGGACACCAAAGCCATTTATAAGCCTCACCTGGATGAACGTCCTTGGCACAGCGTAGAGGTAGAGTTTTTGAGGCACTATCACACAATTTTAAAGCCTCAAAAATTCTATTATGGAATCCACGCTTGATTAATTCAGAGCTAACCTGTCACACTACCCTAATCAATTTGTTAACTTTTTTTAACACTTAATTTTAAGGTCGGCTTCGAGACCGATGAAGACTCTTCCGAAACCCCTGAAGCCAACGGTGATACCCGAGAAGTCAAATCCGATGGCGAGCTTGTCGATGATGAAGAATGCGATGACGAAGAAGATTTCGAAGACGAAGAAGATTATGAAAGCGACATTAACGAACTTGCTGAAACTGTTGAAAACAGCACTCCTAAGATTGTCGAAGATCTTAGCAAGGATTCTCCGCCAAAGGAAACCGAGGCTACTGCCCAGTCTACTAACCATCTATCTACCTTTGATCGTGGTTTGGCTAAACGTCAATCCAAAGGAAAATATCAGGTATGCTCTTTGTTGTCTTGCAGTTTTAACAATGGAATTTTAGCATAATCACGTCGAGCTTTACGGTCGCGGTGTTTCAACAGAAGTTGATTCACCACCACCATCTCGTCGTCGCATTGGCGGCCCACAACCGACCCCTGATCAATCACCTGTGTTATTTGACAAAGCAAAGAAATACATCATGAAGTATCCTGACAAGATTGAAGAAAGCGATGACGAGTTGAGCGGTAAGGGTAAGAAGAAGCCCAGCACGTCCGCCACGGAGTCAAAGAAAAAGGAACACACGTGAGTAGTTCTACCGGTCTTGTTTAACCTTTAGACCTAACAGCTGCCTCTAGTAGTCGTTCTCAACCTAATTGTTTCAGTCGACAAGGGTCTGAGCCTCCACGTGACCCTCCACCTGTAAAGAGTGATGAGGAATCTGAGTATGAAGAGGAGACTGAGGAAGAATCTGAAGAGGAAGAAGGCGAAGTCGTCATTCAACCACGCACTTCCATCATCGGTTATCGAACAATCACCCCAGTTGGCCCAGATGGCGTTCGCAAAGAAGCTCCTATCGTGCCAGTTCGGCCGCAAGTCACAAACGTTAATACTACAGTATCACCAGGTGCACCACCTACAGCAAAACCATACACATCACCGGCAATGAATGGAGTACAACAACGAAGCAATGCCGCAGCTGCGGCGGCAGCGAGTAAAGTCGTGCCAATCAACGCCTTCAGTAAGCCTGTTCAGCCTGTTATCCCGGCTTCGACAACACCGTCTTCCGTGAAAACTACACCGTCACCCATAAAGATGACCACACCATCTCCAGTTAAAACGTCTACACCGTCTCCCGTCAGAACAACAACCCCACCAAAGTCTTCACCGACGAGAACGGAAGTGCCGTTGCCGATTGATTTGACTGTGGATAGGTTGGTTGCCAAACAATCAAAATGTTAACACGCTTTGCTAACAAACTTCTCACGTCTGTCCACGTTTCTCCATCAACGCAAACTTTAACACGTCGCTGAATCTCATTTTAGCACGGAATATGGCGGCATCCAAAAATGGGAAAGTGCCGCGGCTTACATTAGACGTAAGAATCGTGAACGCAGATTGCGGAATCGAACGATTGGTACACCTGAGGAAATGCAACGGTAATTGTCCTTGTGCTTTGTCTTTTTGGGTTATCTGTGGCTTCTGCTTATGTATACTTAATTGGTGTGTTCTAATCTTAAAATTTTAGTGATTATCGACGTGAATCCGCCGAAAAAGTGCCACCTGTTGCGGAAGTACCTAAACGTAAGTTGTTTTTATCTTTTACTTTGCTAATGGAAGCACTTTAGCTGCACCTCCAAAACCAGCACCAACGACAACAGCGACCACAACGATGGAATACACTCGGCCAAGCTATCTTGACGAACGCAAACTCAATGAATATCGACCAAGCAGCATGATTTCGAATTTCATGACCTCCGATCGGGTTGATCGTCGCAAGTCTTTCCATGAACTGACACCAACACATGAAGATCTGGCTGGTAATCGGTTCTTTGGATCGACCGCTACAAGTCGTTATGATGACCCTGACCCTCATGAGAACAACTGGTCAACTGGGAAGAGCCGGTTTGAAGTTTATCAAACTCGTGCGGAACGAGCTGCTGAAAGGAATAACTACAATCATAGGCCTATTAGCGGTTCTTATTGGCATTCTGACAGACCATCTAGTGTCTATGTTCCGGGTTCTTACACATCACGATTTAATGATGACTATTCGTATCGTCGGCCGTCTGCTTATGAAACGGAGCGTCCTGGTATGTTATTACTCGATAGTTTACAGTACTTGTAACTTAATCAATGCGTTTTAGTCACTCCTGGTAACGACTACACAGCCACAAGCACAGCTAACCATTACCGAATCACGGAACCTCAGTCCTCAACAACCCCTAGCGACCTCGGCAACATTACAACCTCCAAGGACACCTTCCTATCTCGATTCCGACCTGTGACTCGAAGAATCAGCTCCGCACTGCGGGATGCCGATGGCCGTAAAGCTCGTGCCCGGTCTCAATCCATGGAACGCAAAATGTCCTTCAAAGATGAGAACGATCCAGTTTCGACTACTTTCAACTCTCGCTTAATGACTCCCGATATTGGTACACTTACCGGTTCCGAACGTAGTGATTATAGTTATGTTAGCTACCATGATTCCGGCGCAAACAGAGTTTCCCAGCCCCGTGATCCTACTGATGTGTCAATTACACCCGCGCGTGGAATTCTGAAGAACAAACAAGCAACTGAGTTGGAGCCTCGAGCGACGTCGATTAAATCCGATACACAAGGTTAGTTTGTTCTTCAACTTAATTGATTTTTTATGATTTTTTACCTTCTTTTGTTTTTGTTTGTTAACAAAGTTTAACAAAAATAACCTTGAAGTGCGTGGAATTTATATTGACAACATTTTTTTGGTTATCACTTTATAGCTGGTCCCCTGAAAAATGTGAAACATATGTTTGGTCGACTGAAAAGGCAATTTTCGCAAGATAAGAGTGTTGATGGCTCGCCCATGGTCAGACTTGGTTCCGTTGAGTCGATAGAAAGAGAGTATTCTACGTTATCACTATCTGGTTTGTGTGCCTTTTTGATTTAACGTTTTTGTTTTCCTCATTTTTGTTTCGATTTGACTGAAGTGATAGCAATGTATTTTGGGTCGATTGATAATACGGTTCCGTTTTCAGCACGTGGCCGTACTCCGAGCAATGTATCCGATTTCGATGCAAATGCAGCGAAAAAGCGAAGTTTCTTGAATATGGCTCGTCGACGCACGACAGAAGTTCGTGTTGGCGCGGACGGCAAGATCATCACAAACGGTTACACCGAGGATGACTTCAAGCGTCCTCGCTCTCCCATCGATCGAATTAAATCACTCTTCCGGAAGTCGAAAGACAACCTGAACGTGGCTGCGGCACAGCCATCGTCCGCGTTTCACAGCTACAACCCCGCGGGTCCAACCGCGGCTACTTCTCGGTTCAGCACGACGGATAAAATTTTTGGCAGTTACCCTTCTTCTACTCAAACTGGTCAGAAGTTTAGTAGCAAGCGTTATACTGGTGGTACGTTGTTTTCACAGTTTTTATTTTATCAAATTAAACAATAATAATTTCAGCAACATCGAGTTTCGGTCCTTCTAGTCGGTATAGCAGCTATACCCCGAGCGCAAATCCATCTCGCCACTGGTACGAAGATTCGCATCTCTACTAATCCACGATTTTCAATGACAAAACCGACAATGCTCATATTGTGACTAATAAATGCCTTGTTCTTTATTTAAGCAAATTGACGTAATGCTATAAAAGTATGCAGAAATTAACAATAAAATAATAAACCATGTAATGTATAAGCCACTTGCGAGTTGAGTAAAATAAACACATAAAAGCTAAACTATTAAAGACAAGGACGATCGAATTACACCAGAAACTGTACAATACGAAAAGGCAGCCAGATAAAATGAGCTTATTGTCTGTTGGTAGGGCGTAGAAAGCCAACGCCACCCGCTCGGCGGATTTCAGCGAGCATGTCGCCTCGTAGTTTGTCTGCATCATTAGAAGGTGATGATTGTGAAGAAGCTTTTGGTGAGGGGGACTTTTTGTTATTACTTGAAAGGAAGTTTGCCGGTGGGGGTGGAGGTGGCGGAGCTGGAGGCCCAGCTGATTGATGGTTCATTACCGGCGGTGGGGGAAGTGTTGGGCTGATGTTGCCATTGGTTGGGGCATTTGGACGCATTACTGATGGTGGGATCTCACCCTGAAACTGACATTTTTTGTAAGAACATTTTCCAAAACTGAGAAAAACTAACATCATCTAAAACTCTTCCAACGTTGAAAGACTTCTCAACCGGCTTTGGCACACTTCGGAGTTGCACTGCCGGGAAGGCACGCACAGAAGACAAAATATCCTGATGAATGTTATCCAAACTCGGTGTGCCTAACATTTTCTTTGGAGCAACCCTTGGAGATGGCACATTTCTTGATTCAACAGGAAGATTTGGTGCTTTAGGGGGTGAAGTAATAGTCTTTTTAACTTCATGATGACCGTTCTGTTTTTCACGACTGACTCGGTTATCGTTCTTCGGAACGTCACGCGATTGCCACTGATTCTGACTATACTGTTGCATCGGCGGCGCTGGTGGTGGCTGGGAAGTTTGCTTAATTGGCGGCATTTTGGATTCTTTGATTTCACGCCGAACTGCGTCCGCATTTGATTCAAACTGATTGGCGGCAGTAGACTTTGAGTGTAACGGCTCCCGTGGTGATATTTTGCGGCCAGCCAGCGGGCTTTGATTAGCCGAAGTCGGGTTCTTATTATTAGAAACGCCACCATTATACAACGCCGGCTTTGAGTAATTATTCGATGTTGAATAATTTTTCTGCTGCGGCGACGGGCTCGAATCGCCCGAATCAGACCGGTATGAACGTGCGTCAATCGGCTTTTGATTGTAATACGCTTTTCCGGTAGTGTAAATCGGAACCGTGTAACTATCCTTATGCTGCGGTTTCGGCGATTGATTGTGATGGGTCTTTGTAACATTACCAGTCATAATAGGCACATTACGAATAATAGGGCTCTCCGTCTTTGTCTCGATGCAATAACGTCTGCGCGGCTCAAACTGACGTTCGTCATCCAATGAAAGGTGTGATGAGTCACCTAAACGGGGCCGAGACAAACTAGCCGTTGAATGTTGTTTTGAAGAAGGCAAGTGAGGTGAATGGTTCCCATTAGCATTTCGCTGAGGCTCGATCTTGGTATTGTTGTTCTCAGGGCCGTTCAAGTCAAGCACCGAACGTGAACGGAAAGCTGCCGGCAATGGGCTGCGCGAAGAATTGACCGGCGTCAACTCGTCTTTGATTATGTGTTTGATCGGGGCAGCCTTATTAGAGCGAAGTGTTGAACTGGGGGAGGAAGTGGTCGATACAACTGGAGCCATGAGTTGGTTATACAGGGAAGTGACAGTGCCATACTGACGGATGAGGCCTTCTTGCTTATTGACAACATTATCCGGCGAAGAATTACCATTCATTTCGTTGAGATAACCCGGACGGCGAAGCATTTCCCACTCTTCAAACATATTCAGAAGCTTTTTATGTTCAACTTGGAGCTGATTCTTCAAGTCGGTGACAGCGTACATTGGCGTATTGATGCTATTGCACGGCTTCTCAGTTAGAGAGTCGTGGGATGGTTCGAATGACGTTACAGAGATTGGAGGGACTCTGAATTTAATCGATGAACATAATCAGAATGCAATTTTAAAAAGATAAGAAACTTACTTTGACGGCGAAACCGTAAAGTTACTCAACCGCTGAACCGCCGTCGTAGACGTAGTCGTATGTTTCACAGGCACGAATGAAAGGGATGAATTCACGGCCACAGGATCTGGAGGCGCGCTTTGCGGGATCGCAGGCGCAGGAGTATGTTCGTCGAGGGATTTGGCAGAGGGCGATTGCGAGTAACCTAGAACGGAGGAGGTATCACTTCCGAGACTGTCGAAACAAGAACGACCGGTTATGCGGACGCGATTATGGAGCGATGTTTGCAAGCTTGTCCCTTGCGGCGTTGCCTAACGTTGAACATACAAACACACGTCGATGACTGATTTCTTGAGCAAAAGTGAGAACAAGAAACTGGAGTGCGTAGCTGAGCTGCCTGATGCATCGTCATCGGGTGTGCATGAATGTCCAACTCTACTGATCAACATCTGAGGCGTGGGGGCACGGATTTAGAACCGCAAGAATCACAAGTAACACAACGTGCAAAAACAGACGCTCCGGAAATACTTCCGAATGCTTGCTTTGATGCTCAACGAAGGCGGTAAGTCGAAAAGTAATCCCCGGTGGCCTTGTGCAGGCGCCGTCTTTGTCAATAAGGTGCACTTGCGCGTAGGTTAAAAAAAGCTTTGGGAAGCTGTACTGGAAATTTGAATGTTCGAATGGTTAGGAAAGTTCAAAGCAATCAAAAACGCGAAGATTTTAAGTCCAATCTGGGTTAAAGCCCCAAATACAGTATACCGGTTAAACTTTGAAACGGATTTAAGCTTGATTAACACATAACCGTTCATAACAAAACACCCCGAGGTCATCTATTGATTGTCCGTTTAAAAACGTACCGACTAATAACCCCACTACTCATCGAAATGCGCGAAGTGGACCTACTCAACTTGCATCTGCAAACAAATGCGCCATTGTCCGCGTAAGTACGTGGGACCAGACAATACCTTGTCCAAAATGATTTTACGCAAAGTCAAACCTACTTCTCGAAGGCTTTGGCGGTGATGGCATTGACATCTTCGGTGACCGGTGAGTGTCGACGGAGGTAGAACCATTGTTTAAATCCATGTTTTTCAACTTGGCGGATTTGACGTCGACTTCTTTTTTTGCCGATTTGGAAGAAACCTCTATCTTCTTCGTATGCACGACAATCTGAATTGGTGACGCTTTTTCGGATTTGTCAACAGGCGAAGGAAAAGAAGGTTCCAATTCGAAATCAGTCTCCAATGGCTTTGGCTCACTAGGAACGCCTGAATCGGAGGAAGCAACTGATACCTCACGCTTAGTCGTGCCTAAAAATAAAAAAATAATGTTTCGAAATCGATAGGGTGTGTGATTGGCCGAGTCATACATACTTTTGACAGTCCCGACCGGTCGCCGCCGGGTCGAACTGCGCTTTCCGGAGCGGCGAATGCTATTCTGTCGAGAATTCTTGCCAATGGTGCCAATAGATCGTCGATTTTTATGGCCGGCGTCAAACCCTATGTTTTCCTTGTTTTCACTCGGTGGCAACGGAGCTGGATAGGATTTTCGCGACCTTGCGACCCCGACTGATTCAGATGTTTCAGAAGCAAGGTCGTCGAAATTGAGCTCGGACTCCATATTAGACGCACCGTCGTCCGACGCGGAACGAGACTTCGGGTCTGGTTTCTTCTTCTAAAATAACCCTTTTAAAATGGCATGAACGGTGAGATGAATCCAGGTCGCTTCAAACCCACCCATTTAAAGAACGAAATTATGGAGTTTCGTTTTTTCTTCGATTTAGCTCCTGTAGCCGTTCCTGACACAGTGGCACGAGACGCTTTGGAAGACATGGTCACGGGCTTTTCAAATGTCTCGCCAGATGAGGATGAATGCAGAATAGAGCCTGAACAAAATGCAATATTTGACAAGCAAATAGAAAACCGCGAAAAACATACTGATTACAAAACTGAGGGCTTTCGGAAAGGTGTTGCGATGGTAGTCGGCCTATAAAAAACATTTTCCAAAGGCTGTCTTTACATACAAATGAGGATGTGTCGCATGATCCACAAGCAGCGTAAGATTGCTGATGCCCGACTAGCAGTGCGTGAAAGACAGAAATCAAGTCAACAGAACGAGGGAAAACCGAAAAAGGCAGGAAGAGAAACCGATTTCTTCGCTTTTTTACGAGAAAAAAACTCGCGACATTCACTTTGATGAAGAAGGGGACAAGTCACAATTATGGAGTACCGAAAAAATCCGTTTCGTACTTCTGCGATTTGCTGTACCACCGCAAAAAGTGTAAAAATCCGGGAAGTTTGAGAGTGTCATGCGAGTCCGAAAAAAGGGAGTATACCATTAGGGTGCGGAAGTGATATCAGTAGGCCGCAGCTGCCCCCACACTAACGTCTTAAAATGATCGCCAAGAGGTGTCCAAACATGACTAAACGCGATAAGCACAACTTGAAGCACGCAAAGATGACTACGCCTCGCCTTTGGCGTGAATCAAGCGCAAAAAGACCGCTGTCCAGAGCCGCATCTTTGCCTTTTGTAGTCTTTAGCAGACGAAAGGCCGCATTGTTAGGCAAACAAGACGCAACAGCCACGGCGGTTCATTGTCATGTAGATGTTCTTTCTCATGAAAATGATGCTTTGAAAGTATTTTGAAACGTTTTTGAAATTTTGTATAATTTTATGGGAAAATGTATAATACGTTTGAGGCATAGGTCAAAAAACAGTGAACAGAGTGATGTGAGTGCAAATACCGATTGGAAGAGTGTTGTTCAACACGTTCTGATAAAAACATCATGCGGCTTCGCTATCAATAGCTTTACAATCTTATAAGGCGTACACTCGCCGCAAAACATTGATTTAATTTTTTAATCAAAATCGCTACGCTTCAAAAGTTTGCTTTAATCTAACTCGATTTGGAGTAAAGGAAAAGGTGAAGCGCCAGACACCGTAAAAAGTACAAAAGGCTATAAAACTATGAGAACTCAACTAGCGTTAGCTTTGATATTGGTACTGTCCGCTAGACAGTAAGTTAGCAAATCAACTGTTCTCTATGAAAAGAATAGGCTATAGCCGTCGACTGGATTCAGGGATGCATGCATCTGAGACCGATTAAAGATGAAATATGCGAAACATTGACAAACCAGCTCTGTTTGAACAATGTCGAAGAGGGTGGCTCAAGCCGACCCGCCACAGGGAGAAAGGCACACGCATTACGCGCAACATCATACCACTGACCTCGTCAGCGCGATACGTTTTTTGTTCCATGACGGCGTGAAAAACAAAAAGCTATTCTGAGTCAAGAGGTCAGTGGCAATAATAGCAGCACCCTGTACGATCCTATGATACGACGTTGCGGTTCATCTTAACGATCGCGTTAATATGCCCATACCGTCATAACGGCGTTGAACAAGTGTTCGGACCACAGGAGAAAAGACAGTCAGAAGCCAGCATCAACTTTGAAACGGTTATTTACGACTTTTGTTTATGACGAAAGCCAAGATTGCTCCTTCAGGCTTCCAACAATCAAAATCAAAGCAAGTTTACCTTTTCTGGTGACGACGGCGACCGTTTTTGTTTGCGTGGTGTCAACGTCGGTGCGCTGGAGCTGTCATCTGGGGGTTGTGCCTGAGTCGATGACTTGTTGCCATTTCTAAATAGCGCAGGATCAAGTCCGTCGAGGCTGTTCAGATCTGTATTGTAGGCAATAAACAAATCAGGCAAACTTATCGTTGCCTCACGACGCAGCTTTATCAATCGACATTGATTAGCGGCGGATTTGTTGAAAGAAGCCTGTTGAATACTTTTGTGACCCATTGAGCTGTAGATTGACAGACACCGAATATCCTCTTCGAAAAGTGTGAAACGACGTGTCGTTTCGACGGCACGGTCGTAAGCTCGGCGATAACGTCGGGGTCGCTGGCAAAAAGTGTCACCTTTGTCGTCGTTCTTGTTTCTCACGTAAAATGTGTTGGTGCCGTGGGAGTTCAGCGGAACAGCAGCCATTAGCAGGCGAACGGAAGTAGGCGCCTGGCAAAATAAGGGGCTGATATGCAATAACGGGCTTAAAATTGAGGGGTTCAACAATGAATTTGAACAAAATGCTCGAAGGCAGTCATCAAATCGCGCAAGAAGTAATAAAGCAAGTTCAAATCCAACTGCTCACATCAGCATCATAGATCGAGCTAACGGTGGGAAAACAGCTTCATACTCTCGCGCTGCGCAATTTTTTCTGCAAATTGTAGACCGGCCGATTGGACGTTTGACAGTAGATTCCAGGACGCAATGACACTTGCATCCGGATCCGCTGACTTATTCCGGTTCCGTATCCCAGTTTTTCCAAAAATGATGTACCGTTTATTGTTTTAATCAACTTCCATGCTTTTTATTTTCACTTTTAGTCAATCTTTAGCACGTAAGCATTGATTAAACTGAAATTATATCCACATTTTGCTGCGTGTTACTGTAAATATGCGTTTTCGCTGACGACCGGATGCGCTAGGGCTTTTGTCCGGAAATTGCTTCCAGAATCTAAGTAATATATTAAAACAAAGCACTAGCATCTGCATAAACTGGTGCCTTCCGGTATTGTACCATCCTTTTTGCAAAACAGCTGCACCATTTGACGTTGTTTTTCATTTTCACACTGTTTATTAAAATATTTTTGCATTTGTTTCAAAGATCTAAAGGCCAACACGTGAATATGACATTGAGCGGAGCTGTACTGGCGGACATGGTGGAGCTGGAGCCATACGTGGTAGAAAGTTTCGAAGTCCAATCGCCAGCAACGCGACAGTTTCTTCCGGATCTGTCGAATCCCTCTGTTTTACACGATCACCGAAAATATTTTTCACATATTGATTGTGATTTGTTTTTCGTTTTGCGGAATGCCATTGATACGCTATCATGAGGAGAGTGATGCTGAGAAAAAGTGAAGAAATACCGAAGCCGGTGAGAATGTACTGTTCTAAGTGAGTTCGTTTGTCCACGATTGCGATGCTTATGTGATCCAGATTCTTTCGACATTCCTGTAGATGAATTTTGTTGGGTTTGAATCAATATGTAAACATGAACTTACGGATTCATCGCTCTTCCCTTCAAACACGCCACAATTGTCTTGACCATCGCAAAACAGGTGTCTCGAAATACAAAATAATGGCTGGTTTGGACATTGTCGTAACGATGGATGAAACGGTGGACAAGAAAACCGAATAGCCGTTATTGTGATGGTGACGTGTTCAGACAAAGACGCATACACAGAAGGAACAAATTTAAAACGTAGAGGAGCGTGGAAAAAGTGCACCTGAAGGTAGACCAAAGTATTTCAGCCTTAACAATGGGCCTCAAATCTGCACAATTATGCAGGCTTTTACTAACTTACAATATAATGGGAACACCCGAAGCTGATGTTTCGTTCATTGACTTGCAGAACGAGAAGTCCGTCCAGAATGACGCAGCTTTCTCTGTGTACATCCATTTTATTGGCAAAAGTTACTAGAAACCCAGAGAATTGCTTTTCGTCCACTCGAAACTCGATCTGAAAAGAAAAGCAAAGTGGAGGCAAACGAGATTACGGGATGGCATGAGCCATTAAAGAGGGGTAACCGACCTCCTGATGAATCGACATTCGATAGGGCACTACCCGTACATATGAATTGAGAACAACGGAATCATTGACATAGACGACTTCAGTAAAGTTGCCCCCACCTTGGTCGACGGCATGCACTGCACTTTGCACCGTATACAACATCATGGCAATAATAACTCGCATCATTGAGGGGCACCTCACAAGCAGCTGCGGTGACTAGAGCGGCCTTGTGGGCGAAGCAACTCACTAGGGCACTAATATGTTCACTCATTCAGAAGTCAAATTCGGTAATTTGGCCAAATAATGACGAGCGCGAAAATAGATAGACAATTCCTTCCTTCACTTACTCATCAGAACACATTGGTAGGGCCCAAGGCCATGGAGCTAAGACATTGGGGGTCCGGCAGGAGGAGGAGGGTGGTGCTGGCGGATGCCCTTTCCTTGAAGCTTCCTACAAACTGTGTCTTCCGCCCTCCTGCCGTGGGCTAAGTAGAGAGAGCCTCGCACATATCCTGCCGTTTATAGTTGCTATTTTTCGTTTTTTGGGAGCTTCGTGAGGGGCCCAAACCAAGTCCATCCTCAAGGCGCAAAAATTTTATTCACAAATTTCATCTGTTTAACGGCCTTCCAAATCTTTTTTCTCACTTCCGTCGGTGCATTCATAACGTACTTAGAGTCGATAAAAAAAGTACGTTAAGACGTCTACTGTTTCAAAGATTACCGCCAAGTGTGAACAAAATTGAGTTTAAAAAGCGTTAAAACAATGTGTTCGACTCTAAAAAGAATGCGTGAACACGTTCAGTTGCCTATTTCTTTCTTTATTTTTCACTCGTACGCAGAAACTCCCGTAAAAGGCGCATTGATTCTAACAATACTAATCAGGTGTTAGTTTACAAAGTCACCTATATCATTCAGAAAACTGAAGCATCTGCTCGCACAAATTGTACAGATGGTCTTCCTCGAGAACGCCTTCATTACGACTGATTTCTTCCCCGCCAGCAAATCCAATGAGCGTGGGCACTTTCTCGACTCCGAACTCCTCAGCCAGATCTCCGCAGTAGTCAATATTGACCTTGGCGACAGAGAGCTGAAAGCGATAAGGTTAGCCAAGGGTAAGCATGGAAGGATGGACCAACCGGGTCATAATGCAGGATCGCCGTTTCAACTCGCGGCAGATACATCTGGCAAGGACCGCTCCAGTCGGCATGGAAAGCGACGAGGACGGGCGACGGCGAATGGAGGACCTCATCACGGAACTGATCATAGTCTTCAATGGCGATCACGCGATTCGGGAGATCATCGCTATAGGCACGGACTTGGCGAGTGAATGGCTTCGCGCGAGCAGGGCTGGAGGCATTGGCCCTGAAAATTGAAATTTGATCCTTTTCAATGACGCCATATATTTTAAACTTACCAAAGAGATCGAACTCCGAAAAGGGCACGCAAGAACGACATGCCTATAAGACGGAAATTAAAAACCAAGTTCAAAAGAACAAGCCAAAAAAATATATAAAAAAGTCTCGATTTCACAACGAATAAAAATCAACCAGGAAAAAGACGTCCTCATGGGTCAACTTTATTATCGCAATACAAAGCAACTAAGCTAGTCAAGCTATAAGCACTGAGATGATTAACCCCTGACAACTGAAGGTCTTTGGATATATGCAAAAGGTAAGTAGCAAGATAACGGAAGAAAGACAATAAAAATCGCAAGAACGTCAAAACCAAAACCCGTAAGGCTGTCGGTCAAGGGCAAAGCAACGGCTGGGTTGGCCAAACGTCATTAACAGGTTGATGGCCGACGGCGGTGTGGTAATCAGCGGAAAATGCAAACGAGTTATAACAAATTATATATAAAACTGGCATGTTACGACGAGACGGAAGACTGCGAAACATCATCGTCGTAAATGTAGTCCAGATTAACACAAGCCAGGCGAACGGGAGTGTCGAGGCGCTGATCGTCAGTCACAATGTGATTGCCGAGATAGCACATGTGGTGAAGGAGGTCGACGAGTTCCCTTGCCTTGGCATTGGAGGAGAAACGCTGTTCCGTGTACTCTTTCATTAGGATGTCGAAGTAGGTCGGATTGCGGATGAATTGGAAGTAGTGTTCCAGCAGTTGGGAATCCTTCGATGGGTAGATCAGTTCAAAGTCCCCCCGACAGTCGTATTCGTTCTCGAAGTTGGTGAGACAGCGGATGTCGGACCCGGTGAGTGTGTCGACATGGAGGATGTTGGTGATAATCGCCTGTAATACAGTTTTTATATATATTTTTTTCTCATTTCGTGTCCCACATACCCGATTCTCTTTAAACTCGAGCAAAACATCGGTGATCTTCTCCTTGCACTCTTGCGTGATGTTTCCATCACAATGTTTTGTCGCATTCGCGGGAGAATCATCGAGAAGATGGTTCGGGACGGGGAAAGGATAGCGACACATTGTCAGGACGTCCTTTGCCAGCGGGATTTTCACTTTCTTATCCACATCCGTGTGGGCTTGCAGACTTGGAGATATGTTGACTTCAAGCAAGTGGGGGCGCAGATCTTCATCGAGCAATATGTCAAATCCAAACAGTTCGTGGCACTTGCCGTTGGAGATGTTGTTGACTTGCATGTGATCGCGGATATAAGATTCACAGGCGATGATCGTCTTGATGACCATATCCTTGATGCTGCTCTTAATATCCTCCGAGCTGTAGTTCAAGCTTTCCATGTAATCCCAAAACTGGCTCAACGACCATTTATCCACGGGTGCTACAATTTTACCGTCGCGTTGAGCGTAGCGATTGATGCTGTAGTTGGTGAGGTGGATATACTGATTGTCGAGATTGTCATGCTCATAGGGCAAGGCAGCAAATCGGACGAGACCCTCATCATAGATGTAGATGGTCAGCGGGTCCAGGCAAGGCACATAGGCATAGATGCGGAGATCGAACTTTTTATCGTTGATAAGCAGCGGGTTTTCGATATACCTACAATCACCGATCAAATACTTGTTGATTTGCGTGAAAGCTTACTCTTGAGCGACCCAATGCTTGTTCTTTTTGAGCGTCAAATCCAATTCCGGCAGGTTAGCCGCTTCGGAAACAATGGTAATACCGGCGCCACGGGCACTCGCTGGCTAGAATTTTATATATAATTTTACTTTATATCAGTTTTTTTCGACTAACCGGCTTCAAAATGACAGCATGCTCTTCCTTTTCGTTCAGATATTCGTGAAGAGCCTCCAGATCGTCTGGCATGAGGAATGTACGGGGCATCAGATCGAATTCTTCGCCAAAACGGCGCATAAACTCGACCATATGCGTCCAGATTCGATCCTTACGACCCAAGTGGAACGATCCCGGATAGTGATTGACCTTCTGATTCTCCGACATAGTGTGGTATTCGTCCGTCTTCCAGTGGCGGCCCCAGTATCCGAGCCATTGCTCATTCTCTTCCATCGCCTCGATACTGAAGTGATTTTGGCGCAAAGCAGTGCGCATCGGATTCGGGAGAAGCGGATTCTGGGCCCAGATCAAGCCCTTTTTCAAGGTGTAGCAGGGACTTTTCACTGATTGGTTTTTCCCATGGAAGAGAATCGTCGGCGGCATGTGGTCGAAAATGCTTGCACGGAGGAATGGCGCTTCAGTTTCCGAGGCCAACCTGATAAGATTTTTTTTATCATTTTGCTTTTAATTTTCATATATTTACTTACAAAAGGTATTCGATCTCCTCGCTTTCTTGAACCGAACTCCATTTCTTGATGAAAGGAAACTTTTCGATCGCACAGCACGTAGCCAACCGAAGGAAATCACGAGTGATTTGTTGCGCTAAACCATATATGTACTTTTATACTTCGTTTGCAAAACAGTTCCTACCCGATCCGAGATTGTCGTCGCCCGAAGATGTTGACGTCAAAGACATGGACGTGTCGGGGTCGTCGAAGATCTTGCCCATGACGGGGCTGCGACGTGCTACAAATTAAGCATGCAATGCTTACACAAACCCATAGGCGATATTGACTCTGGCTAACCTTATACAAAACCGCTAATGTTTTCGCGACAAGAGAGGAAACGCGCACGCAACTACCGAAAGGAGAAGAAGGGGCGGACCAGAAGTGGACACGGAATGGGCCGAACTGTTTCTAATCAGTTTGCGCGAATCGAGTCCGAACTTCGACTTCGGGCGATCCAAAACAGTTTCTCATTCACCAGTTTCAAAAAAAAGTAAAAAAAGAACTTCCAGCTCGCATGGACCAACCTCTGTCCACACTTGGAACAAGCGTGAAACGTCATTACGCAAAGGTCAATTTAGCCGAATGAAAAGGCTACACCAAAAACGCGTAATTAAAAAAGCGCAAAAACAATTCTAATTTTTGCATAGCGATATTTTTTCACAAAGCGATACGAGCCGTGCGACAAGTGTGTGGGATGCTTGCTACCTATAGAGTGGGGGCCGCTAGATTGGGGATGAATGTTGAGGGCTTGAGATCGGCTAGCAGCTGTCTATACTCGAGTTTGAATGTACTATTGGTAAACTTCGTCTCAAATCCAGTCGCGCAATAAAAAATGCCGGCCAGTCTAATGTAAAGTTGTCAATTTTTCCTTTCAGCTCTGCCTCAAAGCAAAGCTTCGATTTCATAATGAAGGCCATTTATGGCTGTACGACTTCCGTTTTTTCAAATAACGCTCATAAAGGTCAAAGGTATCCCTAGAAATACGATATGGCTCGCTAGTTGCATAGCACCCATACAAGACGAAAAACTGAGTGCAAGATGGGAGCATTTGCGGAGGCAAAAAAGCTTTAGAAATTGGGGGACAACATTTTTTAAACATCAAGCAAGACAATAGACAGTTGCTCTCCTGTTTGCATGTGTCGGGGTCTTGAAGGCAAGTTCACAGACATTATTGAAATCCGGTCTTTGAGGGCGTTAGAGTGGGAGGCCTGAGTTATTTCGGCCGGCATAAGCTGGCCTTATTTTGCTGGGGTCACATAATGTATGGCTATTTTACGGAATTCAAAAATTCAAAGAAAGCCCAGCGCCGAAAGACCAACGCCGCTCGAGGTGGGTCGCAATATAAAGTTTACGGGGCGATCCCAGCTGTGAATGGTATTAAAACAGCGGGGATATCTTGCTTTGTTTCTTGCGATCTTCTCTTTTTCTCCTCTGCAGTGTATTGGCCTTGGGGCTAGTTAGTGAAAACTAGCGGGGTGCAAGGTCGGAAACAAGGTGGTGTAATAGATTGTTTGCAAGTCGGCCGTGTTGCAATCTGTTTCAAACATAAAATTTTCGCTTAAAATCAATTCCCGTTCTGGTAGTCTCGTAGAAAATGCATGAGGATCAAACAGCAAGGGGTGTAAAAAGCGGAAATACAGTCAATCTGACAGTGCCCTAGTTTTTCAAATGTATCGAATGATCACGATGCGCGATAAGTGCCAAAACTCCGCACATTGAGGGAATTATTTTCACGGACTGGTATCGCATTCTACCTTGGGTGGTACCGTTTCCACGGTTTCCATCAATTTTTTGTTAAAGATGAACCATGTCGCTGGATTTTTACTCATTGTATTTCTACTAATTGGCGGTTTTATTGCCATAACGGGTGTGTTTATATTTATGATTAATGAGCCGGATCCGAATGAGAAGATCTATCAACAAGCGGCGGAACGGATGGAAAATCGGAAACAAATGTTGCGAATAGACAGTTCCCAGGAAGTTCAACCAACCGAACGGATACCCCTGCGGACATTAAGCACCGTCCTATTAACAACGACAACCCCGCTGATGACCGATGCATCAACGTCGGCGAAACCTTTGACACCTCCACCACTCAAATACTTTGATCGCGCCTCTCCGGTGACCGTACGTGTAAACAATATTGTTTTCCAAGGTCTCGAACGTCCGACCACCACAGCTCCAAAGGAAATCCAGGCTTACGGCGAAACGCGTTTGAGCCAAGTTTTTGAATTGCATCCGCCACACAACCAAAAGATTTCAACTATTCTTATTCGGCAAAACTTGCTTTATTTGCCGCTTGCCAATGGTGACATTGTTGCTTATAATGTTTCGGACTACAAGCCTGTGCATACAATCAATACGTCGCTCGTTATTCATCATTTGGGTTTCTTAGCCAACGGCAAAATGGTAGCAACGGAAATGCGGAAGAGCACCTTGACAGTTTTGGATGAAAATGGCTTTATTGAAAAACAGTTGAATTTGGATTATGACAGTAAAGATATGCAAGTATTCAATGATGAGGTAATTTGTTTCAGTTTTTGTGAACTTATTTTAATGTTTTTATTGTAGATTTATATTTTGAGCAGAACAAACAAAAATATTTTCATCTACGATTCCAGTTTACGATTCAAACGTGAAATTACTTTTGACAATGAGCTGCAAGAAACTTGCAACTTCATCCGACCAATTGAAGATGCTATTTTTATTTCGTGTCAGAGCGCAGTGCTCGAAGTTACACAAATCGGTCGTATGATTCAAAAGTATTCGATCCCAGGTGGGAGCTATTCTTTGGCCATCAATCTTCTTCATGATTCTCTATTGGCCGTCGTCCGCGGCAAGCCGGAACTGCACGCATTTGACCGCAGAGAAGGTCACTTGCTCACACGGTTTACAAGTTCCGAACATAAGACGGCCATATGGTCGGCATTAGCGATACACCACAACAAATTGTATGCATTGGAATACGTGCGGAATGTGGTGCATGTGTTTTATCTTCCATAATGTTGCTTTTAACTCTCATAAACACAGTTTTTATAAGCAAGTTTATTACAATCAAAGAAACACGCATTAAAGCTAGTTTACCAGATGGTATCAAACCACATTGAATAGGTTACGAAAGCAAAATAAATAGTGATAATGCCTAATTGTAGAGATTAATGCCAACAGCTATTGTGGAAAGCAAACTGGGAAAGAGTAATGGTTATAATATCATAATAATGAAGCTCGTATAAGCTTAATACCAAGCAATAGTTAATCGTTGCCAAAACAAATAGAAATGCTTAAGAATGTTCTTGACGTAGGTGAAGCGTAGTAGTAATATTGCCTTCCTCGTCGCGGGTTTCAACGGGATGGTCGGTCGGAATGCTTTGAACTCGTTGTTCATCTTCAGTTCCCGTAAAGCGGACGCGGCTGTGGACAGGATCAGTCACACGCGTCAAAACTCGGCGCGAGATCGTCTCCACAGTACCGTCATCTTTGAGTTGCACTGTCTCAAAGGTAGTCAGCGTTGTGGGGTACGAATCTGCGACTTCAGTAAGAGAGTCATTGTCGTCATCATCGTCCTGGTATTCTTGGTAGGTTGCTACAGTGTCACCACTGAGCATTTGGGTTTCCTGGCTAGGATTGCTCTGGCTCACGCCTTCCAGAAGCGAATCCTGATCGGTTTGTCGGCTGTAGATGTTGTGTTCATTGCGGTTAGGTGACAGGTGTAATTGGCTTTGGTCTTCAAGGGAATCGATACTTGTTTCAAGTAGAGGTTGTCGGTTAGCGGCTTCAAGACTATCCGTAGAGGTGATCATTGTCTCATGCGAATAGTGAGACTGGTGACCATGGTCTTCAAATTGCGGCGGCTTTTGTTCCGACAGAGAATCTTCTTCCTCATCGTCTTCGCGGATGCTCATGTCTTCAATTTCGGATTCTTCACGGATGTCACTCAAAATCATAACTTCTTCACCAGGAACTTGGCCGATGGCTTCACGCACTTCGCGCTCAATGTTCTCAAATTCAACAAGTGAGCTTGCCGAGCCGGTATGTGCGGCAGCAACTTTCTCGAATTCAGATTTGTCGCTGCTAGGGCTGCCATCTCCGCCTCGGACTTCAAGCTCCAAACGTTCGAATTCTTGTAGGCTAGAAAGTGAAACATTGTCATAGCTGGTGTGTTTCTGCCCCTTGGAGACTTCAACAACAGAGTTTCCGGATGATCCACTGTCATCATTGAGGGAATCGACCTCCATTTTCTCATCATCGTCTTGCGGGTGGTCCGTAACAAGGGCAGCTGGTGGAATTGGGGATGATGGACGGTATGAATTGTCGTCACGGGAAACAACAAGGAAGTCACCAGAAACATTCAGCGAATCTTCCAACTGCGCTTCTTCTAACAGCTTCGTCACGTTGTCGTCGGTCTTCTTCGGCTCAGCAGTCAGCGATAAAGAATCTTGGCTCATTTCCATCAAATTTTCATGCGCAATTTGCTCGAGCACATCACGAACAATTTCTTCAGATTGCGCTTCAATTTGTTCGGTTAAAGCCTTTGATGCAGCTTCAGACAAAGCAGGAGTATCTTCTACTAACTCTTCTTCATGGTGGACCATTGGTGAATCCATTGCAGGTGCATCTTCAGATTCGTCAACGTCAGCAGTCTCAATCAACTCAAAAGGTTCGGCAGTGTCATCGTAGTAGGAAGGATGGACAGACTGCATCATTGCATCACCATGCTCGCTATAAGGACGCGACGACCATTCTCCATCTTCGTCTCTTGTAACGACGTCGAATTCATCTGCACTCTTGATTGTTTTTCGAGAATCTTCATCATTGCGGGTTTCACCTTCACCGTGGTCAATAAAAGATCCCGTCGAACCATTTTCAGAATCGTTATCACCATGAACTTCGGGCGAAGTTTCTGATGGAACCTCAGATGGACGAGTGTCAGATTGAGGTGAAACTGGACGAACATTTCCTCCAAGATCACTATGAATACTTGTAACCAAAGGCTCGGGTTCTTGCACATTGAATAGATCTTCTGCCTGATCTTCGGTAGGAATGTCAAACATTGCTTCTGGCGTGCGCACACCGGCAAGATCATCGATGCTCTGGCGAAATTCACCGTCTGCGTTGTCAATTCCAAACGGTTCAGGTTCATCAGTTACAGTTGACAAATGCGCCAAGTGCTCATGCTCGACTGGTGGTTCTTCAAAATCTAGTGAATCACTTTCAACTAATTCATATTCTTTCGAATCGTCTTGTGGTGACATAAGATGTTCGGTGTCTTCCGGTGATGTGTGAACAGCCGGTTCAGCTTCCGCATCGCGCTCACTTAAGTGTGAACTGGCCAGAGCATCCTCTGGTTGTTTTTGTAACTGTTCATCAATGGCAGACGACACTTTATCGTACGCTAAAGCGGCGCCACCAACAGCGACACCAGCGATGCCGAGTGCCAGTTTCTTTGCCAAACTTGGGCTTTTGTCATCGTCAACATCTTCTGACTCGATGTGTTCACCCTCGAAAGTGGTTTGCTGACCATGAGGCGGTGATTCGGGTTCACGGTGTTCGAATTCGGTTTCGAAGTGCTCGCTGACATGCGATGTAGCCTGGGCCGGTGATTCTGGTTCACGGTGTTCGATTTCAGATTCGGCGCCATGGGCTGGCAATTCTGGTTCGCGGTGTTCGAATTCGGTTTCGAAGTGCTCGCTGACATGCGATGGAGCCTGGGCCGGTGATTCTGGTTCACGGTGTTCGACCTCGGATTCGGCGCCATGGGCTGGTGATTCGGGTTCACGGTGGATGAACTCGGTCTCGAAGTGTTCGCTGACATGAGATAGGGCCTGAGCTGGCGATTCTGGTTCACGGTGTTCGACCTCGGATTCGGCGCCATGGGCTGGTGATTCGGGTTCACGGTGGATGAACTCGGTCTCGAAGTGTTCGCTGACATGAGATGGAGCCTGGGCCGGTGATTCTGGTTCACGGTGTTCGACCTCGGATTCGGCGCCATGGGCTGGTGATTCGGGTTCACGGTGGATGAACTCGGTCTCGAAGTGTTCGCTGACATGAGATAGGGCCTGAGCTGGCGATTCTGGTTCACGGTGTTCGACCTCGGATTCGGCGCCATGGGCTGGTGATTCGGGTTCACGGTGGATGAACTCGGTCTCGAAGTGTTCGCTGACATGAGATGGAGCCTGGGCCGGTGATTCTGGTTCACGGTGTTCGACCTCGGATTCGGCGCCATGGGCTGGTGATTCGGGTTCACGGTGGATGAACTCGGTCTCGAAGTGTTCGCTGACATGAGATGGAGCCTGGGCCGGTGATTCTGGTTCACGGTGTTCGACCTCGGATTCGGCGCCATGGGCTGGTGATTCGGGTTCACGGTGGATGAACTCGGTCTCGAAGTGTTCGCTGACATGAGATAGGGCCTGAGCTGGCGATTCTGGTTCACGGTGTTCGACCTCGGATTCGGCGCCATGGGCTGGTGATTCGGGTTCACGGTGTTCGAATTCGGTTTCGAAGTGCTCGCTGACATGCGATGTAGCCTGGGCCGGTGATTCTGGTTCACGGTGTTCGATTTCAGATTCGGCGCCATGGGCTGGCAATTCTGGTTCGCGGTGTTCGAATTCGGTTTCGAAGTGCTCGCTGACATGCGATGGAGCCTGGGCCGGTGATTCTGGTTCACGGTGTTCGACCTCGGATTCGGCGCCATGGGCTGGTGATTCGGGTTCACGGTGGATGAACTCGGTCTCGAAGTGTTCGCTGACATGAGATGGAGCCTGGGCCGGTGATTCTGGTTCACGGTGTTCGACCTCGGATTCGGCGCCATGGGCTGGTGATTCGGGTTCACGGTGGATGAACTCGGTCTCGAAGTGTTCGCTGACATGAGATAGGGCCTGAGCTGGCGATTCTGGTTCACGGTGTTCGACCTCGGATTCGGCGCCATGGGCTGGTGATTCGGGTTCACGGTGTTCGAATTCGGTTTCGAAGTGCTCGCTGACATGCGATGTAGCCTGGGCCGGTGATTCTGGTTCACGGTGTTCGATTTCAGATTCGGCGCCATGGGCTGGCAATTCTGGTTCGCGGTGTTCGAATTCGGTTTCGAAGTGCTCGCTGACATGCGATGGAGCCTGGGCCGGTGATTCTGGTTCACGGTGTTCGACCTCGGATTCGGCGCCATGGGCTGGTGATTCGGGTTCACGGTGGATGAACTCGGTCTCGAAGTGTTCGCTGACATGAGATAGGGCCTGAGCTGGCGATTCTGGTTCACGGTGTTCGACCTCGGATTCGGCGCCATGGGCTGGTGATTCGGGTTCACGGTGGATGAACTCGGTCTCGAAGTGTTCGCTGACATGAGATAGGGCCTGAGCTGGCGATTCTGGTTCACGGTGTTCGACCTCGGATTCGGCGCCATGGGCTGGTGATTCGGGTTCACGGTGGATGAACTCGGTCTCGAAGTGTTCGCTGACATGAGATGGAGCCTGGGCCGGTGATTCTGGTTCACGGTGTTCGACCTCGGATTCGGCGCCATGGGCTGGTGATTCGGGTTCACGGTGGATGAACTCGGTCTCGAAGTGTTCGCTGACATGAGATAGGGCCTGAGCTGGCGATTCTGGTTCACGGTGTTCGACCTCGGATTCGGCGCCATGGGCTGGTGATTCGGGTTCACGGTGTTCGAATTCGGTCTCGAAGTGTTCGCTGACATGAGATAGGGCCTGAGCTGGCGATTCTGGTTCACGGTGTTCGACCTCGGATTCGGCGCCATGGGCTGGTGATTCGGGTTCACGGTGGATGAACTCGGTCTCGAAGTGTTCGCTGACATGAGATGGAGCCTGGGCCGGTGATTCTGGTTCACGGTGTTCGACCTCGGATTCGGCGCCATGGGCTGGTGATTCGGGTTCACGGTGGATGAACTCGGTCTCGAAGTGTTCGCTGACATGAGATAGGGCCTGAGCTGGCGATTCTGGTTCACGGTGTTCGACCTCGGATTCGGCGCCATGGGCTGGTGATTCGGGTTCACGGTGGATGAACTCGGTCTCGAAGTGTTCGCTGACATGAGATAGGGCCTGAGCTGGCGATTCTGGTTCACGGTGTTCGACCTCGGATTCGGCGCCATGGGCTGGTGATTCGGGTTCACGGTGGATGAACTCGGTCTCGAAGTGTTCGCTGACATGAGATAGGGCCTGAGCTGGCGATTCTGGTTCACGGTGTTCGACCTCGGATTCGGCGCCATGGGCTGGTGATTCGGGTTCACGGTGGATGAACTCGGTCTCGAAGTGTTCGCTGACATGAGATGGAGCCTGGGCCGGTGATTCTGGTTCACGGTGTTCGACCTCGGATTCGGCGCCATGGGCTGGTGATTCGGGTTCACGGTGGATGAACTCGGTCTCGAAGTGTTCGCTGACATGAGATAGGGCCTGAGCTGGCGATTCTGGTTCACGGTGTTCGACCTCGGATTCGGCGCCATGGGCTGGTGATTCGGGTTCACGGTGTTCGAATTCGGTTTCGAAGTGCTCGCTGACATGCGATGTAGCCTGGGCCGGTGATTCTGGTTCACGGTGTTCGATTTCAGATTCGGCGCCATGGGCTGGCAATTCTGGTTCGCGGTGTTCGAATTCGGTTTCGAAGTGCTCGCTGACATGCGATGGAGCCTGGGCCGGTGATTCTGGTTCACGGTGTTCGACCTCGGATTCGGCGCCATGGGCTGGTGATTCGGGTTCACGGTGGATGAACTCGGTCTCGAAGTGTTCGCTGACATGAGATAGGGCCTGAGCTGGCGATTCTGGTTCACGGTGTTCGACCTCGGATTCGGCGCCATGGGCTGGTGATTCGGGTTCACGGTGTTCGAATTCGGTTTCGAAGTGCTCGCTGACATGCGATGGAGCCTGGGCCGGTGATTCTGGTTCACGGTGTTCGACCTCGGATTCGGCGCCATGGGCTGGTGATTCGGGTTCACGGTGGATGAACTCGGTCTCGAAGTGTTCGCTGACATGAGATAGGGCCTGAGCCGGTGATTCTGGTTCGCGGTGTTCGAACTCGGATTCGGCGCCATGGGCTGGTGATTCGGGTTCACGGTGTTCGACCTCGGATTCGGCGCCATGAGCCGGTGATTCGGGTTCACGGTGTTCCTCTCCTTTATCACTGTCACGTGGGAACCGTTCTTCAAGAACAGACGACACTTTGTCGTACGCTAAAGCGGCGCCACCAACAGCGACACCAGCGATGCCGAGTGCCAGTTTCTTTGCCAAACTTGGGCTTTTGTCGTCGTCAACATCTTCTGACTCGATGTGTTCACCCTCGAAAGTGGTTTGCTGACCATGAGGCGGTGATTCTGGTTCACGGTGTTCGAACTCGGATTCAGCACCGTGGGCCGGCGATTCGGGTTCACGGTGTTCGAATTCGGTCTCGAAGTGCTCGCTGACATGCGATGGAGCCTGGGCCGGTGATTCTGGTTCACGGTGTTCGAACTCGGATTCAGCACCGTGGGCCGGCGATTCGGGTTCACGGTGTTCGAACTCGGATTCAGCACCGTGGGCTGGCGATTCGAGTTCACGGTGTTCGAACTCGGATTCAGCACCGTGGGCTGGCGATTCGAGTTCACGGTGTTCGAACTCGGATTCAGCACCGTGGGCCGGCGATTCGGGTTCACGGTGTTCGAATTCGGTATCGAAGTGCTCGCTGACATGCGATGTAGCCTGGGCCGGTGATTCTGGTTCACGGTGTTCGATTTCAGATTCGGCGCCATGGGCTGGCAATTCTGGTTCGCGGTGTTCGAATTCGGTTTCGAAGTGCTCGCTGACATGCGATGGAGCCTGGGCCGGTGATTCTGGTTCACGGTGTTCGACCTCGGATTCGGCGCCATGGGCTGGTGATTCGGGTTCACGGTGGATGAACTCGGTCTCGAAGTGTTCGCTGACATGAGATAGGGCCTGAGCTGGCGATTCTGGTTCACGGTGTTCGACCTCGGATTCGGCGCCATGGGCTGGTGATTCGGGTTCACGGTGTTCGAATTCGGTTTCGAAGTGCTCGCTGACATGCGATGTAGCCTGGGCCGGTGATTCTGGTTCACGGTGTTCGATTTCAGATTCGGCGCCATGGGCTGGCAATTCTGGTTCGCGGTGTTCGAATTCGGTTTCGAAGTGCTCGCTGACATGCGATGGAGCCTGGGCCGGTGATTCTGGTTCACGGTGTTCGACCTCGGATTCGGCGCCATGGGCTGGTGATTCGGGTTCACGGTGGATGAACTCGGTCTCGAAGTGTTCGCTGACATGAGATAGGGCCTGAGCCGGTGATTCTGGTTCGCGGTGTTCGAACTCGGATTCGGCGCCATGGGCTGGTGATTCGGGTTCACGGTGTTCGACCTCGGATTCGGCGCCATGAGCCGGTGATTCGGGTTCACGGTGTTCCTCTCCTTTATCACTGTCACGTGGGAACCGTTCTTCAAGAACAGACGACACTTTGTCGTACGCTAAAGCGGCGCCACCAACAGCGACACCAGCGATGCCGAGTGCCAGTTTCTTTGCCAAACTTGGGCTTTTGTCGTCGTCAACATCTTCTGACTCGATGTGTTCACCCTCGAAAGTGGTTTGCTGACCATGAGGCGGTGATTCTGGTTCACGGTGTTCGAACTCGGATTCAGCACCGTGGGCCGGCGATTCGGGTTCACGGTGTTCGAATTCGGTCTCGAAGTGCTCGCTGACATGCGATGGAGCCTGGGCCGGTGATTCTGGTTCACGGTGTTCGAACTCGGATTCAGCACCGTGGGCCGGCGATTCGGGTTCACGGTGTTCGAACTCGGATTCAGCACCGTGGGCTGGCGATTCGAGTTCACGGTGTTCGAACTCGGATTCAGCACCGTGGGCTGGCGATTCGAGTTCACGGTGTTCGAACTCGGATTCAGCACCGTGGGCCGGCGATTCGGGTTCACGGTGTTCGAACTCGGATTCAGCACCGTGGGCTGGCGATTCGAGTTCACGGTGTTCGAACTCGGATTCAGCACCGTGGGCTGGCGATTCGAGTTCACGGTGTTCGAACTCGGATTCAGCACCGTGGGCCGGCGATTCGGGTTCACGGTGTTCGAATTCGGTCTCGAAGTGCTCGCTGACATGCGATGGAGCCTGGGCCGGTGATTCTGGTTCACGGTGTTCGATTTCAGATTCGGCGCCATGGGCTGGCAAATCTGGTTCGCGGTGTTCGAATTCGGTTTCGAAGTGCTCGCTGACATGCGATGGAGCCTGGGCCGGTGATTCGGGTTCACGGTGTTCGAACTCGGATTCAGCACCGTGGGCCGGCGATTCGGGTTCACGGTGTTCGAATTCGGTCTCGAAGTGCTCGCTGACATGCGATGGAGCCTGGGCCGGTGATTCTGGTTCACGGTGTTCGATTTCAGATTCGGCGCCATGGGCTGGCAAATCTGGTTCGCGGTGTTCGAATTCGGTTTCGAAGTGCTCGCTGACATGCGATGGAGCCTGGGCCGGTGATTCGGGTTCACGGTGTTCGAACTCGGATTCAGCACCGTGGGCCGGCGATTCGGGTTCACGGTGTTCGAATTCGGTCTCGAAGTGCTCGCTGACATGCGATGGAGCCTGGGCCGGTGATTCTGGTTCACGGTGTTCGATTTCAGATTCGGCGCCATGGGCTGGCAAATCTGGTTCGCGGTGTTCGAATTCGGTTTCGAAGTGCTCGCTGACATGCGATGGAGCCTGGGCCGGTGATTCGGGTTCACGGTGTTCGAACTCGGATTCAGCACCGTGGGCCGGCGATTCGGGTTCACGGTGTTCGAATTCGGTCTCGAAGTGCTCGCTGACATGCGATGGGGCCTGGGCCGGTGATTCTGGTTCACGGTGTTCGAATTCGGCGCCATGGGCTGGCGATTCGGGTTCACGGTGTTCGAACTCGGCGCCATGGGCTGGCGATTCTGGTTCGCGGTGTTCGACCTCGAACTCGGCGCCATGGGCTGGCGATTCTGTTTCACGGTGTTCGAATTCGGTCTCGAAGTGCTCGCTGACATGAGATGGAGCCTGGGCCGGTGATTCTGGTTCACGGTGTTCGACCTCGGATTCGGCGCCATGGGCTGGTGATTCGGGTTCACGGTGTTCGAATTCGGTTTCGAAGTGCTCGCTGACATGCGATGTAGCCTGGGCCGGTGATTCTGGTTCACGGTGTTCGATTTCAGATTCGGCGCCATGGGCTGGCAATTCTGGTTCGCGGTGTTCGAATTCGGTTTCGAAGTGCTCGCTGACATGCGATGGAGCCTGGGCCGGCGATTCTAGTTCACGGTGTTCGATTTCAGATTCGGCGCCATGGGCTGGCAATTCTGGTTCGCGATGTTCGAATTCGGTTTCGAAGTGCTCGCTGACATGCGATGGAGCCTGGGCCGGTGATTCTGGTTCACGGTGTTCGATTTCAGATTCGGCGCCATGGGCTGCCAATTCTGGTTCGCGGTGTTCGAATTCGGTTTCGAAGTGCTCGCTGACATGCGATGGAGCCTGGGCCGGTGATTCTGGTTCACGGTGTTCGATTTCAGATTCGGCGCCATGGGCTGGCAATTCTGGTTCGCGGTGTTCGAATTCGGTTTCGAAGTGCTCGCTGACATGCGATGGAGCCTGGGCCGGTGATTCTGGTTCACGGTGTTCGAACTCGGATTCAGCACCGTGGGCTGGCGATTCGAGTTCACGGTGTTCGAACTCGGATTCAGCACCGTGGGCTGGCGATTCGAGTTCACGGTGTTCGAACTCGGATTCAGCACCGTGGGCCGGCGATTCGGGTTCACGGTGTTCGAATTCGGTCTCGAAGTGCTCGCTGACATGCGATGGAGCCTGGGCCGGTGATTCTGGTCCACGGTGTTCGATTTCAGATTCGGCGCCATGGGCTGGCAAATCTGGTTCGCGGTGTTCGAATTCGGTTTCGAAGTGCTCGCTGACATGCGATGGAGCCTGGGCCGGTGATTCTGGTTCACGGTGTTCGAATTCGGTTTCGAAGTGCTCGCTGACATGCGATGGGGCCTGAGCCGGTGATTCTGGTTCGCGGTGTTCGAACTCGGATTCAGCACCGTGGGCTGGCGATTCGGGTTCGCGGTGTTCGAATTCGGTCTCGAAGTGCTCGCTGACATGCGATGGAGCCTGGGCCGGTGATTCTGGTTCACGGTGTTCGAATTCGGTTTCGAAGTGCTCGCTGAAATGCGATGGGGCCTGAGCCGGTGATTCTGGTTCGCGGTGTTCGAACTCGGATTCAGCACCGTGGGCTGGCGATTCGGGTTCGCGGTGTTCGAATTCGGTCTCGAAGTGCTCGCTGACATGCGATGGAGCCTGAGCCGGTGATTCTGGTTCACGGTGTTCGAATTCGGTTTCGAAGTGCTCGCTGACATGCGATGGAGCCTGAGCTGGTGATTCTGATTCACGGTGTTCCTCTCCTTCAACAACGTCACGTGGGAACCGTTCTTCAAGAGCAGACGACACTTTGTCGTACGCTAAAGCGGCGCCACCAACAGCGACACCAGCGATGCCGAGTGCCAGTTTCTTTGCCAAACTTGGGCTTTTGTCATCGTCAACATCTTCTGACTCGATGTGATCACCCTTGAAAGTGGTTTGCTGACCATGAACCGGTGATTCGGGTTCATGGTGTTCGAATTCGGTCTCGAAGTGCTCGCTGACATGCGATGGGGCCTGGGCCGGTGATTCTGGTTCACGGTGTTCGAATTCGGCGCCATGGGCTGGCGATTCTGTTTCACGGTGTTCGATTTCGGTTTCGAAGTGCTCGCTGACATGAGATGGAGCCTGGGCCGGTGATTCTGGTTCGCGGTGTTCGAACTCGGCGCCATGGGCTGGCGATTCTGTTTCACGGTGTTCGATTTCGGTTTCGAAGTGCTCGCTGACATGAGATGGAGCCTGGGCCGGTGATTCTGGTTCGCGGTGTTCGAACTCGGCGCCATGGGCTGGCGATTCTGTTTCACGGTGTTCGACTTCGGTTTCGAAGTGCTCGCTGACATGAGATGGAGCCTGGGCCGGTGATTCTGGTTCACGGTGTTCGAACTCGGCGCCATGGGCTGGCGATTCTGTTTCACGGTGTTCGATTTCGGTTTCGAAGTGCTCGCTGACATGAGATGGAGCCTGGGCCGGTGATTCTGGTTCACGGTGTTCGAACTCGGCGCCATGGGCCGGTGATTCTGGTTCACGGTGTTCGAACTCGGCGTCATGGGCTGGCGATTCGGATTCGCGGTGTTCGAACTCGGCGCCATGGGCTGGCGATTCTGTTTCACGGTGTTCGATTTCGGTTTCGAAGTGCTCGCTGACATGAGATGGAGCCTGGGCCGATGATTCTGGTTCGCGGTGTTCGAACTCGGCGCCATGGGCTGGCGATTCGGGTTCACGGTGTTCGAACTCGGCGCCATGGGCTGGCGATTCTGGTTCACGGTGTTCGAACTCGGCGCCATGGGCTGGCGATTCGGATTCACGGTGTTCGAACTCGGCGCCATGGGCTGGCGATTCTGGTTCACGGTGTTCGAACTCGGCGCCATGGGCTGGCGATTCGGGTTCACGGTGTTCGAACTCGGCGCCATGGGCTGGCGATTCTGGTTCACGGTGTTCGAACTCGGCGCCATGGGCTGGCGATTCGGGTTCACGGTGTTCGAATTCGGTCTCGAAGTGCTCGCTGACATGAGATGGAGCCTGGGCCGGTGATTCTGGTTCACGGTGTTCGAACTCGGCGCCATGGGCTGGCGATTCGGGTTCACGGTGTTCGAATTCGGTCTCGAAGTGCTCGCTGACATGAGATGGAGCCTGGGCCGGTGATTCTGGTTCACGGTGTTCGAACTCGGCGCCATGGGCTGGCGATTCGGATTCGCGGTGTTCGAACTCGGCGCCATGGGCTGGCGATTCGGGTTCACGGTGTTCGAACTCGGCGCCATGGGCTGGCGATTCTGGTTCACGGTGTTCGAACTCGGCGCCATGGGCTGGCGATTCGGGTTCACGGTGTTCGAATTCGGTCTCGAAGTGCTCGCTGACATGAGATGGAGCCTGGGCCGGTGATTCTGGTTCACGGTGTTCGAACTCGGCGCCATGGGCTGGCGATTCGGATTCACGGTGTTCGAACTCGGCGCCATGGGCTGGCGATTCTGGTTCACGGTGTTCGAACTCGGCGCCATGGGCTGGCGATTCGGGTTCACGGTGTTCGAATTCGGTCTCGAAGTGCTCGCTGACATGAGATGGAGCCTGGGCCGGTGATTCTGGTTCACGGTGTTCGAACTCGGCGCCATGGGCTGGCGATTCGGGTTCACGGTGTTCGAATTCGGTCTCGAAGTGCTCGCTGACATGAGATGGAGCCTGGGCCGGTGATTCTGGTTCACGGTGTTCGAACTCGGCGCCATGGGCTGGCGATTCTGTTTCACGGTGTTTCTCTCCTTCATCAACGTCACGTGGGAACCGTTCTTCAAGAGCAGACGATACTTTGTCGTACGCTAAAACGGCGCCGCCAACAGCGACACCAGCGATGCCGAGTGCCAGTTTCTTTGCTAAACTTGGGCTTTTGTCGTCGTCAACATCTTCTGACTCGATGTGTTCACCCTCGAAAGTGGTTTGTTGACCATGAGCCGGTGATTCGGGTTCATGGTGTTCAAATTCGGTCTCGAAGTGCTCGCTGACATGAGATGGAGCCTGGGCTGGTGATTCGGGTTCACGGTGTTCGACCTCGGATTCAGCACCGTGGGCTGGCGATTCTGGTTCACGGTGTTCGAACTCGGCGCCATGGGCTGGCGATTCTGGTTCACGGTGTTCGAACTCGGCGCCATGGGCTGGCGATTCTGGTTCACGGTGTTCGAACTCGGCGCCATGGGCTGGCGATTCTGTTTCACGGTGTTCGATTTCGGTTTCGAAGTGCTCGCTGACATGAGATGGAGCCTGGGCCGGTGATTCTGGTTCGCGGTGTTCGAACTCGGCGCCATGGGCTGGCGATTCGGGTTCACGGTGTTCGAACTCGGCGCCATGGGCTGGCGATTCTGGTTCACGGTGTTCGAACTCGGCGCCATGGGCTGGCGATTCGGGTTCACGGTGTTCGAACTCGGCGCCATGGGCTGGCGATTCTGATTCACGGTGTTCGAACTCGGCGCCATGGGCTGGCGATTCTGTTTCACGGTGTTCGATTTCGGTTTCGAAGTGCTCGCTGACATGAGATGGAGCCTGGGCCGGTGATTCTGGTTCGCGGTGTTCGAACTCGGCGCCATGGGCTGGCGATTCGGGTTCACGGTGTTCGAACTCGGCGCCATGGGCCGGTGATTCTGGTTCACGGTGTTCGAACTCGGCGCCATGGGCTGGCGATTCGGGTTCACGGTGTTCGAACTCGGCGCCATGGGCCGGTGATTCGGGTTCATGGTGTTCGAATTCGGTTTCGAAGTGCTCGCTGACATGCGATGGAGCCTGAGCCGGTGATTCGGGTTCATGGTGTTCAAATTCGGTCTCGAAGTGCTCGCTGACATGCGATGGGGCCTGGGCCGGTGATTCTGGTTCACGGTGTTCGAATTCGGCGCCATGGGCTGGCGATTCGGGTTCACGGTGTTCGAACTCGGCGCCATGGGCTGGCGATTCTGTTTCACGGTGCTCGAACTCGGTTTCGAAGTGCTCGCTGACTTGAGATGGAGCCCGAGCTGGCGATTCGGGTTCACGGTGTTCGACCTCGGATTCAGCACCGTGGGCTGGCGATTCTGGTTCACGGTGTTCGAACTCGGCGCCATGGGCTGGCGATTCTGGTTCACGGTGTTCGACCTCGAACTCGGCGCCATGGGCTGGCGATTCTGTTTCACGGTGTTCGAATTCGGTCTCGAAGTGCTCGCTGACATGAGATGGAGCCTTGGCTGGCGATTCTGGTTCACGGTGTTCGAACTCGGCGCCATGGGCTGGCGATTCTGGTTCGCGGTGTTCGACCTCGAACTCGGCGCCATGGGCTGGCGATTCTGTTTCACGGTGTTCGAATTCGGTCTCGAAGTGCTCGCTGACATGAGATGGAGCCTGGGCTGGCGATTCTGGTTCACGGTGTTCGAACTCGGCGCCATGGGCTGGCGATTCTGGTTCGCGGTGTTCGACCTCGAACTCGGCGCCATGGGCTGGCGATTCTGTTTCACGGTGTTCGAATTCGGTCTCGAAGTGCTCGCTGACATGAGATGGAGCCTGGGCCGGTGATTCTGGTTCACGGTGTTCGAACTCGGCGCCATGGGCTGGCGATTCTGGTTCGCGGTGTTCGACCTCGAACTCGGCGCCATGGGCTGGCGATTCTGTTTCACGGTGTTCGAATTCGGTCTCGAAGTGCTCGCTGACATGAGATGGAGCCTGGGCCGGTGATTCTGGTTCACGGTGTTCGAACTCGGCGCCATGGGCTAGCGATTCTGGTTCGCGGTGTTCGACCTCGAACTCGGCGCCATGGGCTGGCGATTCTGTTTCACGGTGTTCGAATTCGGTCTCGAAGTGCTCGCTGACATGAGATGGAGCCTGGGCCGGTGATTCTGGTTCACGGTGTTCGACCTCGGATTCAGCACCGTGGGCTGGCGATTCTGGTTCACGGTGACGTGGGAACCGTTCTTCAAGAGCAGACGACACTTTGTCGTACGCTAAAGCGGCGCCACCAACAGCGACACCAGCGATGCCGAGTGCCAGTTTCTTTGCTAAACTTGGGCTTTTGTCGTCGTCAACATCTTCTGACTCGATGTGTTCACCCTCGAAAGTGGTTTGTTGACCATGAGCCGGTGATTCGGGTTCATGGTGTTCAAATTCGGTCTCGAAGTGCTCGCTGACATGAGATGGAGCCTGGGCTGGTGATTCGGGTTCACGGTGTTCGACCTCGGATTCAGCGCCATGGGCTGGCGATTCTGGTTCACGGTGTTCGAATTCGGTCTCAAAGTGCTCGCTGACTTGAGATGGAGCCCGAGCTGGCGATTCTGGTTCACGGTGTTCGACCTCGGATTCAGCACCGTGGGCTGGCGATTCTGGTTCACGGTGTTCGAACTCGGCGCCATGGGCTGGCGATTCTGGTTCACGGTGCTCGAACTCGGTTTCGAAATGCTCGCTGACATGAGATGGAGCCTGGGCTGGTGATTCGGGTTCACGGTGTTCGACCTCGGATTCAGCACCGTGGGCTGGCGATTCTGGTTCACGGTGTTCGATTTCGGTCTCAAAGTGCTCGCTGACTTGAGATGGAGCCCGAGCTGGCGATTCTGGTTCACGGTGTTCGACCTCGGATTCAGCACCGTGGGCTGGCGATTCTGGTTCACGGTGTTCGAACTCGGCGCCATGGGCCGGTGATTCGGGTTCATGGTGTTCGAATTCGGTTTCGAAGTGCTCGCTGACATGCGATGGAGCCTGAGCCGGTGATTCGGGTTCACGGTGTTCGAATTCGGTTTCGAAGTGCTCGCTGACATGCGATGGAGCCTGGGCCGGTGATTCTGGTTCACGGTGTTCGAATTCGGTTTCGAAGTGCTCGCTGACATGCGATGGAGCCTGGGCCGGTGATTCTGGTTCACGGTGTTCGAATTCGGTTTCGAAGTGCTCGCTTACATGCGATGGAGCCTGAGCCGGTGATTCGGGTTCACGGTGTTCGAATTCGGTTTCGAAGTGCTCGCTGACATGAGATGGAGCCTGAGCCGGTGATTCGGGTTCACGGTGTTCGAATTCGGTTTCGAAGTGCTCGCTGACATGCGATGGAGCCTGAGCCGGTGATTCGGGTTCACGGTGTTCGACCTCGGTTTCGAAGTGCTCGCTGACATGCGATGGAGCCTGGGCCGGTGATTCTGGTTCACGGTGTTCGAATTCGGTTTCGAAGTGCTCGCTGACATGCGATGGAGCCTGGGCCGGTGATTCTGGTTCACGGTGTTCGAATTCGGTTTCGAAGTGCTCGCTTACATGCGATGGAGCCTGAGCCGGTGATTCGGGTTCACGGTGTTCGAATTCGGTTTCGAAGTGCTCGCTGACATGAGATGGAGCCTGAGCCGGTGATTCGGGTTCACGGTGTTCGAATTCGGTTTCGAAGTGCTCGCTGACATGAGATGGAGCCTGAGCCGGTGATTCGGGTTCACGGTGTTCGAATTCGGTCTCGAAGTGTTCGCTGACATGCGATGGGGCCTGAGCAGGCGATTCTGGTTCACGGTGTTCGACCTCAGCGCCATGGGCTGGCGATTCTGGTTCACGGTGTTCGACCTCGAACTCGGCGCCATGGGCTGGCGATTCTGTTTCACGGTGTTCGAATTCGGTCTCGAAGTGCTCGCTGACATGAGATGGAGCCTGGGCCGGTGATTCTGGTTCACGGTGTTCGAATTCGGTTTCGAAGTGCTCGCTGACATGAGATGGAGCCTGAGCTGGCGATTCGGGTTCACGGTGTTCGAATTCGGTTTCGAAGTGCTCGCTGACATGCGATGGAGCCTGGGCCGGTGATTCTGGTTCACGGTGTTCGAATTCGGTTTCGAAGTGCTCGCTGACATGAGATGGAGCCTGAGCCGGTGATTCGGGTTCACGGTGTTCGACCTCGGATTCAGCACCATGGGCTGGCGATTCGGGTTCACGGTGTTCGAATTCGGTCTCGAAGTGTTCGCTGACATGCGATGGGGCCTGAGCAGGCGATTCTGGTTCACGGTGTTCGACCTCAGCGCCATGGGCTGGCGATTCTGGTTCACGGTGTTTGAATTCGCTCTCGAAATGCTCGCTGACATGAGATGGAGCCTGAGCTGGCGATTCTGGTTCACGGTGTTCGAAATCGGTCTCGAAGTGCTCGCTAACATGCGATGGGGCCTGAGCTGGCGATTCTGGTTCACGGTGTTCGAACTCAGCGCCATGGGCTGGCGATTCTGGTTCACGCTGTTTGAATTCGCTCTCGAAATGCTCGCTGACATGAGATGGAGCCTGAGCTGGCGATTCTGGTTCACGGTGTTCGACCTCTGCGCCATGGGCTGGCGATTCTGGTTCACGGTGTTTGATTTCGCTCTCGAAATGCTCGCTGACATGAGATGGAGCCTGGGCTGGCGATTCGGGTTCACGGTGTTCGAATTCGGTTTCGAAATGCTCGCTGACATGCGATGGAGCCTGGGCCGGTGATTCTGGTTCACGGTGTTCGATTTCAGATTCGGCGCCATGGGCTGGCAATTCTGGTTCGCGGTGTTTGATTTCGGTTTCGAAGTGCTCGCTGACATGCGATGGAGCCTGGGCCGGTGATTCTGGTTCACGGTGTTCGACCTCTGCGCCAGGGGCTGGCGATTCTGGTTCACGGTGTTCCTCTACTTCATCCACGTCACGTGGGAACCGTTCTTCAAGAGCAGACGACACTTTGTCGTACGCTAAAGCGGCGCCACCAACAGCGACACCAGCGATGCCGAGTGCCAGTTTCTTTGCCAAACTTGGGCTTTTGTCGTCGTCAACATCTTCTGACTCGATGTGTTCACCCTCGAAAGTGGTTTGCACACCATAGGCTGGCGATTCGGTTTCACGGTGTTCGAATTCGGTCTCGAAATGCTCGCTGACATGAGATGGAGCCTGAGCTGGCGATTCTGGTTCACGGTGTTCGACCTCTGCGCCATGGGCTGGCGATTCTGGTTCACGGTGTTTGATTTCGCTCTCGAAATGCTCGCTGACATGAGATGGAGCCTGGGCTGGCGATTCGGGTTCACGGTGTTCGAATTCGGTTTCGAAATGCTCGCTGACATGCGATGGAGCCTGGGCCGGTGATTCTGGTTCACGGTGTTCGATTTCAGATTCGGCGCCATGGGCTGGCAATTCTGGTTCGCGGTGTTCGAATTCGGTTTCGAAGTGCTCGCTGACATGAGATGGAGCCTGAGCTGGCGATTCTGGTTCACGGTGTTCGACCTCTGCGCCATGGGCTGGCGATTCTGGTTCACGGTGTTTGATTTCGCTCTCGAAATGCTCGCTGACATGAGATGGAGCCTGAGCTGGCGATTCTGGTTCACGGTGTTCGAAATCGGTCTCGAAGTGCTCGCTAACATGCGATGGGGCCTGGGCCGGTGATTCTGGTTCACGGTGTTCGACCTCTGCGCCAGGGGCTGGCGATTCTGGTTCACGGTGTTTGATTTCGCTCTCGAAATGCTCGCTGACATGAGATGGAGCCTGAGCTGGCGATTCTGGTTCACGGTGTTCGAAATCGGTCTCGAAGTGCTCGCTAACATGCGATGGGGCCTGAGCTGGCGATTCTGGTTCACGGTGTTCGAACTCAGCGCCATGGGCTGGCGATTCTGGTTCACGCTGTTTGAATTCGCTCTCGAAATGCTCGCTGACATGAGATGGAGCCTGAGCTGGCGATTCTGGTTCACGGTGTTCGACCTCTGCGCCATGGGCTGGCGATTCTGGTTCACGGTGTTTGATTTCGCTCTCGAAATGCTCGCTGACATGAGATGGAGCCTGGGCTGGCGATTCGGGTTCACGGTGTTCGAATTCGGTTTCGAAATGCTCGCTGACATGCGATGGAGCCTGGGCCGGTGATTCTGGTTCACGGTGTTCGACCTCTGCGCCAGGGGCTGGCGATTCTGGTTCACGGTGTTTGAATTCGCTCTCGAAATGCTCGCTGACATGCGATGGAGCCTGGGCCGGTGATTCTGGTTCACGGTGTTCGATTTCAGATTCGGCGCCATGGGCTGGCAATTCTGGTTCGCGGTGTTCGAATTCGGTTTCGAAGTGCTCGCTGACATGCGATGGAGCCTGGGCCGGTGATTCTGGTTCACGGTGTTCGACCTCTGCGCCAGGGGCTGGCGATTCTGGTTCACGGTGTTTGAATTCGCTCTCGAAATGCTCGCTGACATGCGATGGAGCCTGGGCCGGTGATTCTGGTTCACGGTGTTCGACTTCAGATTCGGCGCCATGAGCCGGTGATTCGGGTTCACGGTGTTCGATCTCGGCTTCGGCGCCATGGGCTGGCGATTCGGGTTCACGGTGTTCGAATTCAGTCTCGAAGTGCTCGCTGACATGCGATGGAGCCTGGGCCGGTGATTCTGGTTCGCGGTGTTCGACCTCGGATTCGGCGCCATGGGCTGGCGATTCTGTTTCACGGTGGATGAATTTAGTCTCGAAAGGCTCGCTGACATGCGATGGAGCCTGGGCCGGTGATTCGGGTTCACGGTGTTCGATTTCAGATTCGGCGCCATGAGCCGGTGATTCGGGTTCACGGTGTTCGATCTCGGATTCGGCGCCATGCGCTGGCGATTCGGGTTTACGGTGTTCGAATTCAGTCTCGAAGTGCTCGCTGACATGCGATGGAGCCTGGGCCGGTGATTCTGGTTCACGGTGTTCGAATTCGGTTTCGAAGTGCTCGCTGACATGCGATGGGGCCTGAGCCGGTGGTTCTGGTTCGCGGTGTTCGAATTCGGTCTCGAAGTGTTCGCTGACATGAGACGGAGCCTGGGCCGGTGATTCTGGTTCGCGGTGTTCGATCTCGGATTCGGCGCCATGGGCTGGCGATTCGGGTTCACGGTGTTCGAATACAGTCTCGAAGTGCTCGCTGACATGCGATGGAGCCTGGGCTGGCGATTCGGGTTCACGGTGTTCGAGTTCAGTCTCGAAGTGCTCGCTGACATGCAATGGAGCCTGGGCCGGTGATTCGGGTTTACGGTGTTCGAATTCGGTTTCGAAGTGCTCGCTGACATGCGATGGGGCCTGAGCCGGTGATTCTGGTTCGCGGTGTTCGAATTCGGTCTCGAAGTGTTCGCTGACATGAGACGGAGCCTGGGCCGGTGATTCTGGTTCGCGGTGTTCGATCTCGGATTCGGCGCCATGGGCTGGCGATTCGGGTTCACGGTGTTCGAGTTCAGTCTCGAAGTGCTCGCTGACATGCGATGGAGCCTGGGCCGGTGATTCTGGTTCGCGGTGTTCGATCTCGGATTCGGCGCCATGGGCTGGCGATTCGGGTTCACGGTGTTCGAGTTCAGTCTCGAAGTGCTCGCTGACATGCGATGGAGCCTGAGCCGGTGATTCTGGTTCACGGTGTTCGAATTCGGTTTCGAAGTGCTCGCTGACATGCGATGGGGCCTGAGCCGGTGATTCTGGTTCGCGGGGTTCGAATTCGGTCTCGAAGTGTTCGCTGACATGAGACGGAGCCTGGGCCGGTGATTCTGGTTCGCGGTGTTCGATCTCGGATTCGGCGCCATGGGCTGGCGATTCGGGTTCACGGTGTTCGAATACAGTCTCGAAGTGTTCGCTGACATGAGACGGAGCCTGGGCCGGTGATTCTGGTTCGCGGTGTTCGATCTCGGATTCGGCGCCATGGGCTGGCGATTCGGGTTCACGGTGTTCGAGTTCAGTCTCGAAGTGCTCGCTGACATGCGATGGAGCCTGAGCCGGTGATTCTGGTTCACGGTGTTCGAATTCGGTCTCGAAGTGTTCGCTGACATGAGACGGAGCCTGGGCCGGTGATTCTGGTTCGCGGTGTTCGATCTCGGATTCGGCGCCATGGGCTGGCGATTCGGGTTCACGGTGTTCGAATACAGTCTCGAAGTGCTCGCTGACATGCGATGGAGCCTGGGCTGGCGATTCGGGTTCACGGTGTTCGAGTTCAGTCTCGAAGTGCTCGCTGACATGCAATGGAGCCTGGGCCGGTGATTCGGGTTTACGGTGTTCGAATTCGGTTTCGAAGTGCTCGCTGACATGCGATGGGGCCTGAGCCGGTGATTCTGGTTCGCGGTGTTCGAATTCGGTCTCGAAGTGTTCGCTGACATGAGACGGAGCCTGGGCCGGTGATTCTGGTTCGCGGTGTTCGATCTCGGATTCGGCGCCATGGGCTGGCGATTCGGGTTCACGGTGTTCGAATACAGTCTCGAAGTGTTCGCTGACATGAGACGGAGCCTGGGCCGGTGATTCTGGTTCGCGGTGTTCGATCTCGGATTCGGCGCCATGGGCTGGCGATTCGGGTTCACGGTGTTCGAGTTCAGTCTCGAAGTGCTCGCTGACATGCGATGGAGCCTGAGCCGGTGATTCTGGTTCACGGTGTTCGAATTCGGTTTCGAAGTGCTCGCTGACATGCGATGGGGCCTGAGCCGGTGATTCTGGTTCGCGGGGTTCGAATTCGGTCTCGAAGTGTTCGCTGACATGAGACGGAGCCTGGGCCGGTGATTCTGGTTCGCGGTGTTCGATCTCGGATTCGGCGCCATGGGCTGGCGATTCGGGTTCACGGTGTTCGAGTTCAGTCTCGAAGTGCTCGCTGACATGCGATGGAGCCTGGGCTGGTGATTCTGGTTCACGGTGTTCGAATTCGGTTTCGAAGTGCTCGCTGACATGCGATGGGGCCTGAGCCGGTGATTCTGGTTCGCGGTGTTCGAATTCGGTCTCGAAGTGTTCGCTGACATGAGACGGAGCCTGGGCCGGTGATTCGGGTTTACGGTGTTCAATCTCGGATTCGGCGCCATGAGCCGGTGATTCGGGTTCACGGTGTTCGAATTCAGTCTCGAAGTGCTCGCTGACATTCGATGGAGCCTGGGCTGGCGATTCGGGTTCACGGTGTTCGAATTCAGTCTCGAAGTGTTCGCTGACATGCGATGGAGCCTGGGCCGGCGATTCTGGTTCGCGGTGTTCCTCTCCTTTATCAACGTCACGTGGGAACCGTTCTTCAAAAGCAGACGACACTTTGTCGTACGCTAAAGCGGCGCCACCAACAGCGACACCAGCGATGCCGAGTGGCAGTTTCTTTGCCATATTTGGGCTTTTGTCATCGTCAACATCTTCTGACTCGATGTGTTCACCCTCGAAAGTGGTTTGCTCACCATGAGCCGGTGATTCGGGTTCACGGTGTTCGAATTCGGTCTCGAAGTGTTCGCTGACATGCGATGGGGCCTGGGCCGGTGATTCTGGTTCACGGTGTTCGAATTCGGTTTCGGCGCCATGGGCTGGCGATTCTGTTTCACGGTGTTCGAATTCAGTCTCGAAGTGCTCGCTGATTGATTTTTGTTTATGGCCTTCATCGTCGTTGGGCGCTTCTACGTTTTGCGTTTCGACTGGTTGTTTTTCAAAGTGATGAGGTTCACCTTCGCCTGCAAGTGGATTATATTTCTCGTTTTTTTGGTTTTAAAATCTTACGTTCTGCGTGACTAATATCAATTAATTGTTCTAAATGATGCGCTGATCCTGGTTGTTTACCACCCAATGGAATGAAAGGTAGTTCTTCATTTACTACACTATAAACTGTGGTCAGTTTTTGTGGTTCTGATTCTGAACGTTCTACAAAAGTAGAAGTATACGTTGTAGTTTCAACTGTAGCTGTTGTTTGTTGCGGGGTTTCAGTTTTGTCTGCATCACTGCCTTGTCTGGATGTGACTGTAGGCGCAGTTTGTTTTTGTTCTTGTTCGTGGAGCGATTCAAACTTAGCAATGCGATCGCGAACAGATCCAAGTGATTCTTTATCTGCATCGTCTTCTAAAACTACTTTTTAATTTCACTTTTTCCTTATTGGTTTCTTTTTTTTTTCAAGTTTGCAATTACACCTCCACCACTAGATTGACAATATCGAACAACAAAAGTACTTCATACCAACTTATAAAGGATAATGGTGCAAAATTTTTTGATAAGCATAGGGAAGTGCAAAACAAAGGAATAGAAGTACTTTATTTTGATACAGTCGATGCTTAACCATTGAAAGAGAAAAACTATTTTGTCGGGTACAAAAGCTGGAAGTAGATGTGATGGTCTGTGTCATTGTCGGCACCCTTATACAGTTGATGGTTTACCTTTGAAGAATTACATTTGAACCTGTAAATGTGCATAAGCGGCAATTTCACACAGCTTCAATGTGTTTCACAATAATAAAAGAATACATCCACTTAAACTGAGGTGTGACAAGTTTACATGTTTATATCAATCAATCACACGTGGCGCAAGAACTGAAGATAAGTGTTGAAGGCAAATCAAAAACAAAAGTTGAAAACAAAAGCAATTGAACAAAAGTACACCACAATTACGTGAAATCCATTACAAAAGCATCCAGTGAACTGAGAACGTTTTTACGGCAAACATTTTACTCACCGCTGGCGTCAGGATGTGGTTGGTCAGTAACACCTATAAAAAGCGTGATTAACTTATTAAATGCCTATTTGATAATGTCAAACTACTGTAGTTTGAACAAAGATAAACCGAGATTGAGAACGATAAAATTCAAATTAAAGCAAAAAATTGAGGACTAATAAACCGCAACGCATGACTAACAACTACTATGTCTAACAAAGTTACGAAAAGCTTGTGCACTCACCTGATACAGCGGACTGGCTGGTTGTTACAACACGAGTCATCTTCTTTGCAACAACCTCGGATCCGTCGTCGTTGGCAAAGCCTTCCTCGTGCACTTCTTTCTTTTGGACGGCAGCATCTGGAGTACAAACACAAATAAATTTAAGACGAAAACAAAAACTATACATCTGTCAACTGTGCAATTTGCAAATAAAAAATGTTCAAAAAAGTTCGGTGTATAAGCAAAATAAATGTACCTGGGTGCACCTCAACGTCAGGAACATGAAGTCCGGCAGGTACTTGTGTGCTGGTAGCGTCAGTAACGTCCTCAGGCGAGCCTAAAACAGAGGTTGTCAACATCGATGTTTTTTGTCCGTATGTTAATGTTTCTTGTGATGTTGTGCACTCCCAAACACACGCAGCTGCACCCGCTGTTCAAGTTCGCCTGAGAAGACGCTAAATTTGGACTGAACAAAAAAGCGATCACAAATTCAAGAGTGAACAGGACAGACACAAATTAGGCAATCCTTAAAACTTAATTGGCGATCATTCAAAGTCAAGCAGAAAGAGGGGCAAACATAATCGTTATAAAGTTAGCTTTGGTTGAGTCAAAACGCACGGCAATGCAACACACCAAGTGTGTAGTTAGAGAGCTTCAAACAAAACTCAAAAATGTTCTCACTTATGTTTTTCATCAGCTTCTTCTGTAATTCCTGTATGGCAGCAGGATCTAAACCAACCATACCCGCTGTTTCGGTTTCGTAGAAACTTTTCGTTGTCGTGGTCTTTCGGGAACTACTGACGACAATTTGCAAATCGTGTCCTGGATATTCAGCAGAAAGCACTTTTCCAATTAAATCAGTAAGGCTTGGGTCCGGAGGCAATCCTGTGGCGTGATCAGTCAACTCAGCTTCGAGATCGTGAAGCCGCTCGACGATACTACTATATTTCGGTTGATTCACCATTTTTAACTGTGATAGTTTTAAAATAAGACTAGATAAAACGAGAGCAACGTCGGCGTCGGCAAAGTTTATGACTTTCTGCAGTAGTTTTGTGGGCACGGCAGAATTAACAATGTTACAATCGTTTACGGCGACGGGTGCCGCAATAAATGTAGTCGACAGAGCTTCCGTTACAATAAAACCGCCGACCTTTGTGGTTGGATCAAACACCTGTGAATCAACAACAACTCCTTGAATCAGTGGATATCCGCTGTGCGAAATTCCGCCGTGCAGTAAAACAGCGTTGCCGACACGACACGGCAAGTTTGCTTGCGAAACAAGCGATCCGTTTTTCGGCTCGATCGGAGCCGTATCGACTGGCGGAACAGTTGTGCTCAAAACACCTTGAATTATCGGTTGCTCATCCGAAGTGACACCGCTAACGACAAACAACGGTTGTGGCAATGCCAGCTCTGCGACAGCCGGCTGTCTATTTCGAGTCGGTGTCAATACCACTCCACTAATGAGCGGCTGACCACCCGAGGTCAACCCTGAAACGATTGGGCGAACGTCGGCCACGGCATCTTTGTCGATCATTGAAGCTGACATGGTGGAGTAAAGCAGGTTCAATCAATGTCCGGAACACTAGCTCGCAGTAAAGAGAAACACTAAACCGTTGCCGCTTGTTCGACGAGAAAAAATTGCTGCTCATTTTGATTGCCGCCAAGACTAGCAAGAGTATGACAAGTGCGAGCCATCATGCGCCCCCTCCCTCCAATCGTTAACCGAGGCAGGTTTGTAAAGCACAGAAACTCAGTCAATTGCTTGCATACTCATCGAAAGTCAGGCTAACAAGACGAATAACCGTTTTTTGCAAGCTACGCAAGCAGCAACATCTAGGCGAATACTGACTGCGGTTAGACTACGTTTGCCACACTTTCTTTCAGGCATTACGCTTGATAACTTTAAAGCAATCGCCGAAAGCAATTGCATATAGGGTACGCATATGAAACACAGTAGGTGTACAAAGGTAAACCAAGGCTTAACACAAGTTGTTGCATGATCCCAGTTATGTGCGATGTAGTCGTGAGTGTTCGTGCATGAAAGGAAGAACTTTGAAACTGTGGCACTTCACGTTGAACAACGACAACACTGTTTTTAAGCACTTTCACAGTTTACTTTTACCTGCCCAGTATGACTGTTGATCAAAAAGCAAATGATAATATTTTGCGTTTATGCCAACCTTCACTTCTTAGCAGCCAATAAAAAGGAACAAAACTGACTTCAGCACTTTTGGCAGTTCTCTGGCGCGCCACAGCTAGAGTTAGATTTTTGTGATGGGACAGGTTAAAGCGGCAGAGAGACAGAAAGAGGAATACATAGTTCGGAGAAAAACATAAAGCAAAATAAAAAAGAAAGCATGCATAGCCACAGCGTTAAAGAAAAAAAACGTGGTAAAGCTAAAGACACATCCCTTTTTTAGGTCGTTATGACTGTACAGGGGACAGGGCAATAATAAGTTTGCAGGTTGCAAAGGATCTACGAAACTATATTAAGTAAGAAAAGTGGCAAAAGGCGCTTCATAGAGGGTTTTAGGAACAAGAAAGCGGGCGCATGTGCGTTTGTTGTGAAGAGAGTGTGGAAGATTTTCACTCGGCACTACTACCTTGCGGCTCTGGAGTTGCCGACCCAACGTCTCGCAACGGCGATTCCTTGGCCTGGTGTTCTTCCACAACAGGGTGAATTTCTTGGACGGTGTCTGAAGGCGTGATCCCAGTGAGGCCACAAAACAAAACTCATGCATGACTGTACAAGTGCCAATGCCAGCGAAAAAATAAACTAACCTGCGGATTCTGGACGGGTTTCTTCTGATGCTGGTACGGATGAGGGGGTTTCGACTTCGTCAATGACGGATTCAGTTACTTCTGGCTGAGGAATGGGTGACTCAGCAGTTTCAGGCTCTTCGACAATCATGGGTTCATCAACAATGGGCTCGGCAGTTTGGGGTTCGTCGCCATGGGGTTCGGAAACTTGGGCTTCTTCAACAGGGGTTGCCGGTTCTTCGACAATGCTCTGCTCGGAAATGATGGCTTCAGCGACTTCAGGCTCTGGGACTACATGAGAAGTTGTGAAAGTAGTAGTTTGTAATACACCATTATCAGTCTTCTCTTCTTGCGTTGAGAACATAGCATGCCTTGAGTTAGTGATAAGACTATCATCAACTGGTAGCGCATCCTGACCATGCCATTGTTCGTGTTCGTGTTCATTCAAATCAGTGGTTCGTTCTTCTTCTTTGTGCTCGACGGGCTGATCATCCTTGTAGACGGTGACTGTTGTCTTCTCATCTACGATTGGACCTTCCCCGGATTCATGAACGTAACGCTCAGTTCGGGTGACGGTTTTGGTTTCTGAAGCTGAAAAGCATCTATTATCATGTCTTCCAAGGGGAAGTCAAACTTACTTTGGGGCTCACTCTTGTCATAGTCGCGGTCGACACTAATCTTGCTAGAAAAGTTGGATCCCCGAAGGTTGTAGGAATCAGTATACCTAATAGAATCTGCTTCGGAATCGAGATCATTCTTGTTTAACCTGTAAACAATGTCGTCTCGGCCAATGCGACGGAGAGCGTTTTGCAGCTCGACAGCTAAAATGTTTTTGTTATCACTTGTCAAGAATGTGTTTTGTTTCTTACGAGTGGCTTCAGTTCCCTTCAAAAAGATCCAAATCTTAAGAATGTTCAGCGGTTCGCTTCCGGTTCCAAACTCTCGTTTGATTTGACGGATGTCAACGTCCGGAACTTGCAGAGCACGGGCCAATCGAGGCCAGTCGGCACCGATTTGACGCGCAACAAAGGCGATTGGGACGGGCTCGGTGGCATCATTCGGCACAGCGGAGAAGGCATGGGCGTATTTGACACCAATAGCCTCAGGCTGTACAGGGTTTGACACTGGTGGCAGTGGTCCGTTGTAGTCGGGCAAGGTGACAGTCAACGTGCAAATTGGATGCTGTGGAGGCAAACTTTCGGCACGTGATCGGGCTTCCTTCATGATGGCGATGCGGCCTGCACTAGCTGCTTCTTCATCATCATTTTGACGCAATTTCACGTTGAATGCAAGTCTGTTCTCTTGGAATGGCAAGAAGTAAACGCTCAATTGATCACCAGATTTTGTGAACGGCAAGATGTTGCCAGCGAACTCAAGGAATTGGTGACGTCCACTGAGAACTTCAACTTCCCGAGACTTGGCGACTTCAATGAAGCTTTCTTGTTTCTCAAGGGTTTTGTCTTCGCGGTCATCAGTCATGCAGAACAAACGGAGCTGGCCCTCGACTGGGTACGGACGACGGGCAAAGACAGAGAACTTGGCCATGTATGGCACTGCGATAGCCTCATTGTAGACTTCTTGGGCCATGGCTGCAGCATTGCGGGGTGTTTGCGTGTCCATAAGCCAGAAACGAGCTGAGACAGTTGTCGTGAAGGATACGTTCTCGCCAGTGAAGGTCAATTGCGTTGTGCCAGTAATGTCTTCCCACTGGGCAGGCGATGAACCGCCAGTGATACTGCACAGTAAACGCAAAGTTGGTGGTTCTTGTCCGGGTTGGTTTGTGTACTGTGTAATCATGCCACGCTGAGAGCTTTGTGGCAACGGAATGCAAAGGGTGATTGGCTTGTGGAACTTTCGGCGACGTGGCTCAACCGTGACAATCGGAGATACAGCAACTCGGTTTCCGTGGAGTTTTGCGACAATTTCATGGGACACCGGTTGGGCTTGCAGGGAAACTTTGATTGTCTTTGTGAGAGAGCCATCGGGGAAGATTGCCTGTACACTGGGCACGACGGATGAAAGGATCACACCGCCTTCCGGACCAACACAATGGACTTCCTGTCGAACGCGAGTAACGACAGCAAAGTACATCGGGAAGTCATTTGTCAGGATTCGGGTAATGCGCGAAGTGTGCAAATCATCGAGTTGCTGCAGTTCAGTCGTGTCAAATGACTCATTCAAGACCTCTTGGACAGCATCTTCGGTGGCCTCAAGTTGGTGTTCCTTCCAGTGCTGACCGTCATCCGATCGCAGGATAACAATCTCGCGTTCGCGTTCGCGCAAAGATGCAAAGTGCGGTACTTCAAGAATGACCGGACCGAGGAACTTGGCATTGTGCGGACCCATTTCGAGGACACGCGAAGCAAGTGCTTCACCCTCGCTAAGTGGTGGCGGATGTGCCAGTTTTTCCTGAAAGGAAATGTTTTTTGTGTTTCATTTTTCTAACATTGTTTACAAACAAACCTTTCGGAGATAACGGCATGTAATCCGGATGGGCGCAGCTGCCTTTCGTGGCGGGATAATCACGCGAACGCCAGAATGACGACATCCACGCATAGCACCACCACGGGCGTCAACAAGGAATGAAATCAGGAAACTGTAAAAATTATGGATTAAATTAAGTCAAAAAGTGGAAGTTAAAACTATTAATAGCACAGCAAAATGTAAGATGTAAGAATTGCAAGTAATAGCAAAACTGTTAAACCCACTTCTTGCGGAAGAGCTTGCTGTAAAAAACGGTTAGGCAATTAGTCGAGTTAAGCAAAACGTTAGGCAATTAATTAAGTGAGTGTACTGTAAAGTGAAAAGAAAAACTAACCTCGGTCGTGTTTCGTCACGCGTGATGACAACGTTGTCATCGTGACCGTTGTCGAGGAAAGTAGAGTCCGGAATGGCTGCGTGAACTGGCTCGTTTTGAGCGCGCTTAATAACTGCATCCAAATCAGCATCGGCATTGTCGAAGGGTTTGCTAGAGGTCAGCTGTTCACCGGTGTGAATAAGATGAATGACAGCCGAGTCTTTGAGGCCAGCAGTAAGACTTTCGTTGAAATCTTTGCCGTGTTCGACCTCATGGGCTTGGTGGTCATCGGGTTCTTCTTCCGAATCAGAGAACATGGTTTCATTCATGCCCTCAGGGTTGTGCGGCTTGTACCGCTCCTCGGTGACAGTGGTAGTTTCCGTGATGACAGTGGTCTCGGTGACCGTCTTGAGTGTCTCGACAACGGAGACGTATCCGAGACGTTGGGCAATTGACAGTGGCGTTTGTCCAGTCTGAAAAACGAAATATAAACAGTTGCAAAGCCCCTCGGGCCGTTTGTTTGGCGTCTTTGTCGCCAAAAACTTACCGCTGTCTTGGTGTTCGGCGAGGCGCCATGATCCAGCAGATATCGGACGACATTGTTATGACCCTGTTGTGCAGCTTGGTGCAAAGGTGTGTATTCGGCGTTGGTGACAGCCTGGATATCAGCGCCGTTTTCAATCAGGAAACGAACCATGTTCATCTGACCAAAGTGGCATGCCACATGTAACGGTGTATATCCGGCCTTGGTGTGAGCGTTAACATCAGCTCCATTTTTCAACAATTCCTTGGCAACGTCAACGCGATCTTCCTGAGCACACAAATGCATAGGTGTTAGGCCGTTCTTGGCTTGGGCATTCACCTTGGAGTCGTGCTCCATTAATAATGCTGCCATTTCGCGGTGTCCTTCCTCGGACGCCAAGTGCAAGGGTGTGAAACCGGCACGGCTTTCGGCATTTGGATCGGCCTTGTAGTTCAAAAGGAAGCTGGCAATGTCCATTTGGTTCTTCTTGGCTGCGATGTGGAGAGGTGTGTATCCATTCTTAGCAGTGGCTTGAGACGAGGCTCCACGTTCCAACAAGAGCTGGGCAACGCGATCGTTGTTGTAGTGAGCCGCGACATGAAGCGGAGTCACCTGGTTCTTGCCTTGGATATCCACTGGTGTTCCTTGATCCAAAAGTAGTCGCGCAACTTCGTAGTTTCCGTACTTGCAAGCGAGATGTAGTGGCGTGAATCCCTTCTTGGTGAACAGTTTCTTATCAGCTTGGTGATCGAGCAAGATAACAGCAACTTCCTCTTGACCTTCCTTTGCCGCAATGTGCAACGGTGTGTACAAATCTTTCGTGGCAGCATTCGGGTTGGCCCCAGCTTGAAGCAAAAGCATGCAGATATCCGTGTTACCCAAACGTGCGGCAATGTGAAGAGCGGTTTGCAATTCACGAGCTTGGGCATCAACCTTGGCACCGTTGCGGACGAGAACGCGAACGATATCAGTTTGGTTGGCACGAGCAGCCAAGTGCAACGGAGTTTCACCACGAACAGTTTCAACATCGACATTGGCACCTTGTTGGATAAGGTAGATGACAATGTTAGTACATCCCATGAAGGCAGCAACATGCAGAGGTGACAAACCAGATTCAGTTGTTGCTTCAATGGCAGCTTGGTACTTCAGCAACAGTTCCACTACCTTAATACGGTTTTTCTTACAGGCAATGTGAAGCGGTGTAAATCCATTCAAAGCGCGAGCATTGGGGTCAGCTGATCGGTCCAACAGCAACTTGGCAACTCGGACATGACCACAATGGGCGGCAACATGCAAGGGTGTCAGGTAGTCGACAGTGACATCATCAACGTTTGCTCGGTGGAACAGTAGAATACGAGCGCATTCAACATGATCGCCTTGGCATGCCATGTGCAGTGGAGCCAGGCCATTCTTTGTTTTGGCAGCAATCGGAGCATTTTTGTCCAATAAGAGATCAACAACTTGGTCATGGCCAGATCTGGCAGCACAGTGCAGTGGTGTCAATAAATCACGGGTACGGCAGTCGATAATCGCTCCATGCGCGAGCAGGAGAGTGCAAAGATTAGCTCGACCCCATTTGGCGGCAACGTGAAGCGGACTGATGTTATGCCTTGCTTGGAAGTTGACTCCAGCGCCTTTCTCAATCAGAAGTGTAGCCACATGTTCATTACCGTAATGCGAAGCAATGTGGAGAGGAGTGAAGCCACTTTTTGATGTAACATCGGCATTTTGCTCGTTTTGAAGCAACAAGGAAGCTGCTTTAATGTCGTCCTTCTTGGCGGCGATGTGCAACGCCGGCAAGCGAACTTTGCTGTTGTTATCATTTTCGAGCAATAGTGCGACTACCCGATCATGGCCTTGCTGCAGAGCAACGGCGAGGGGCGTGAAGCCATCTTCCGTAGCAAGGGCTTGATTGGCAGAGTGATGCAAAAGGTAAGCGACAACTTGTTCGTGATTCTCCTGGGCAGCCATGTACAGTGGCGTGAATCCATTTAGTGACTGAGCATTCGGATTAGCTCCATTTTCGACGAGAATAGCGACAATGATTTCTTGACCCGCGAGTGATGCAATATGCAGGGCGGTGTTACCCTTGCGTGTGGCAGCATCAACAATGGCACCACGACGGATGAGTTCTCGAACGACTTCATGGTGACCTTCTTTCGAAGCTAGATGAAGGGCGTTTAAGCCATTGCTGTTACTGGTATTGATGTCAGTGCCAGCTCGGAGGTGTTCCAATACTCTTTCAAGGTTGCCGGCTCGAGCTGCTCGCAGGAAAGATGCATTGTTTTCATTCTAAAAAATTAATATTCAGCATTTGTCGATTTTCCCAGTCGTGTAAAAAAATTTCACTCCCTCTTATTGCACTCTTTATGCCCCTTCCGTTCCTCAAGGTCATGAAAAACAGTGTCAATTGCTCAATTTTTTATCTTGCACCCCCCGGTAGCGGCGGGGCACAGCCAACCCGAACACAATGGTGCGTAATTTGAGGCTCAGATGAGCATGCAGTTCGAGAGCCGAAACACATACGCCATCCGGTATTAGGCGTCAAATCCTGTCGGTCGAGGCCTATGGTACACTTTCCAAAAATGGCTGGCCATGAGCTCCCCCTTTCACGTCTATCTCTACCCCCTCGCTATGCAAGTGAGGGAAAATCAATGAAAATGTGTACAAAAAATGCGTGTGCAGTCTAAACTCGTACGAGCTGCAAGTTTTCGTTGACGATTGGACGACAAGTTGATGTCCCTCCACAAAACTTTTTACGTCTTTATTTGGACGCATGCCTACGCATCAGACAGGAAAATTGATTGCCGTTCGGGTAAACAATCAAGTTTTTAGGTTGTTTTATAGTTCAACTCACCCGTGCAGGTTGATTACCATTGGCCTGAGCCTGCTGCGGTTGATCAGATTCGGTCATGGTTAAGATGGGATGATCCTAATAGACTAATACGTTGTAAACTACAGAAGTTAGACAGTAGTGATTTTGTTCCGCAACAACATGCGCTAGCGTCAGTTTAGGAGTGACGCTTGGGCTTAAGCCTTAAATGTATACAAACAGTGAGCTACAAGTTCGATCACGCAATGCAAAGAAATTCCTATGGAACAAGAACGCTAATGAATTGATAGGAGGCCTTCAAACGCGGTGGTGATTGATAACGTGGTGAAGGGGGTGGGAAATATAAATGACTTGTCATTTTGTAAGACATCTTACACCTATGACGCATGTATTTTAAGAAATAATTGAAGGGTGAGTATGCTTAAAATTACACGTCTGTCAAGAACGAATCACCGAGACCATGAACAATGGCTGCAGTTTTACCCAAAAAGGCAATGTCGCGGCTGTCCCTTCTGGTTTTCCCCTGCGGGTCCGGGATGCACCCGCCTTAGGGGGTTAAACACAGAGGGATGAGACATGTGGCGCATCGCCTGCGGCATAAAGACAGAACGGCAATGGCTCAACGCCAGCCTGAATGCCGGGTCCGTCGGCAAGACCAAGACTTGGCAGAGTGCCGCCGTTTTAGATCGATGTTCGTCCGGCGATGGAAATAAGGAACAAAAAAAGAATTTCGGGTGGACGGGTCGTGCAGAAATGGCTTTTGCCGTTGTCGGCAGTGGCACCGTAGCCGCCCAGGGTGTGGTCGCAGAAAATGAGGCACAACGCCATCCATGTCGGGGCTTGCTGGTGCGTGCGTTCAAGAGCACAGTGTCACTGGCGAGGCCGCCAGCGAGTCCTCTAGCGCAGCAACCGCGGTGGTGGCCTTCCCCATGCACGTTTGTTGTTATTTGCGAGAGCGAGTTCGCGGTCGGCAGTGTAGCCTCGACACGAACGTGCGCGCACCCTGTGTCATCGACAGGCTTCAACGATGGCGCTCTCGAGACCCCCGGTTCCGCGTCCTCCTCTCCTTCCAACGAGACTCTCGGTGCAGCCGGTCTCCCTCCCGCACTGCCGTTTCGTTTTCGGTCCCGAAATAAAAAAAAAAACACCGCCCGCCCTGAGGAGGCAAGGCAGCCGGCGGCGGCGCGGCACCCGCTCCCGCTGCTGTAAGCTCACTGACCTCGAGAGCTGTCGGGAACGCTAGCGGAGGGCCACAAAAGGCCGCATCTGGAAGCGACTGCCTAGTGCCTCGGTCGCAACTGCCGCTTGCATCCGTAAAATTCAAGACTGTCTTACAAGCGCCCATCTTCTGTCAAGACCGACCGGACAATAGTGCTGTGATGCATCTTCAGAGACATTTTGCTTGCATGCATTAGACGAGACAATGGTAGAGGATTGATTCCATTGAGGAAACGCCGGCTGAGCCTCGGCGAGGGCCTGGTTTCAATGCACAGAGGACATCGAACGCCATTATTTCAATAGGCATGGTCGCCTGCCTACGAAGGCGACCCAGATATTGAGACCATTATTCCCCGCAATAAAGATTAAATTGAGTTGTGGCAAAACCAAAGAAATGCTTAACAAGCTTGGATCTTAATGGTGCGGAAACCCCGGGACATTCGAAGGACAGCTGGAGTGCTTTGCGAAATAAATGGATAAAATGCCACCCGAGGTGGATATTTATGTGTACTCTCGCCACGACACGCAAAACGAGAATGACAATATTTCAAAAAGAACAGCGAAAAAATAAATATCACAGTCGAGGAAACCTGATAACCGATATGTAAGGCTAGCATTCATAGGTCAAACAAGCTGACTTGCTCGTGTAAGCCTCGCGCAGGCGGGCATCCCTCAAGGTGAAAGGGTGGTTGTGGGGGACGTTAGGGTGGAGGTAGTATACTTACACGTAGAACGTAAAGCGACATTTCAGCAATGACGAAGCAAGTGCTTGAACTCGGCGGTTAGAGCACTTGAGAAAGACGAGTTTGGCTATAAGACCGTACAACAAGACCCAGAGTGGAAGTGGAATGGACCCCGGAATACACAAGAGAAATCAATCTTAAACCAGAAAAATGAGTTTTGGCTGCCGAAAACGAATGGCACATAAGCCCACGAAACGCCTTTTTGGGGCAGACTTGTCTTAATGGCAAACACGAAAAAGAGATTAACAATGCCTTCCGAGGTCGAAAGTGTGCCTCAGGCTGGGCTACGGAAGGCATTTTTTAAGTAGCTACGCAAAGCACTTTCGTAGACCATGTATGGATTTTGCAGGAAGGAGATGTATAGTAGGCTAAGTGAACGCCTCACCCACCTTTATCAACGACGGCACTTTCAAAAGAGGATTAGATGTATAATGAAAAGTAAACGAGAAGGACAGCCAGTAAACTACTTCTGTCGAGGGGAAGGAGTTTCGGCAGACAGAGTGCCTACAAAGTCAACGGAAAGACGGCTGGCACTGAATTACCCGTGCATGTCGGATATGGGTTGCACATGCTGATTTAGTTTGCGTGAAATGAACACGCGAGAATGAGATGATAGGCACCCCGAAGTAAGAATGTGTTCCTCGGGTATCCGATGGATACACTATTAAACAAAACACTTCTTTTGCCAGTTCTCATCAACATCACGGGCCGTTACCACAGATAGATCATAAATCATGGCGGATAATTGCATCCGTCACCTTTCCATCACGATAACGCGGGATGACAACGCGATCGTTTTGTTGTTTCACGCGAAGGAGGATGAACGCCATACTTAAAAAATTGGCTCAATTTCGAAAGTTTTTTATTGTAAGAGAGGTAGTACGTCGAAGGCAAACTTGGTTTTCAATGCAAACCACAAAAAGTACTATTCACGCCCTGTATTGATCGCGCATGAATGCATTCCTCTGGGGTGAGTAAAACCTTATTCCACAGAAAAAAAGGTTAATGAAATTCCGCAAGTGAAGGGGAGCGCGCCATGGATCGTTGCGGAAATTGGCCCTGAGACGCAAGGCACGAAGAAAATTGGTTTTGTCGCCAGTTACAAAAAACGTGAAACAACGAGAATTGTCATGGATAGGAGCAGAAACATGACGAGACACAGGTTGCCTGTGCACACAATGCTTCGAGGCGAATGACGAGGAGACACCGTCTGTTTTGTAAACCATTGACAGCTTTGCCGACTCCGACGTTGATCGGTTGTTTGGTGAGAGACGGAATAATCTACGTCATTTGTTAAATCAGAATCAAATTGTTTGCAGACAGTGGTTTTGCTGCCAAGAGGAAAAGCAATAAAATAGGCTAACTCCAGGGACACTTACAACAATGGGCTTTTCGATCCAGCATGGACTGATTTAACTCGAAAGCCTGTTGAATGGTCAATAGCCTTGAGCGACAGCCTTGTGTAATGCTTTTTACATTCTATTGCCCGCAAGACGTGTCAAGTTACTCGGCATCATTCGTTGTCACTTGAATATGACCACGAAACAAAGCCTCAAGCCGCTGCCCAGAGAAAACTCATCATGTCAGATTGATTGACTTCCGTTCGGTTGTGATAGTCGCCCGCAAGAATGACAACAAAGATAGAGGTAACATGTTTATTGGAGCAAAAAAGATCTTATGTTAGGATTAATCAAAGTGGACAACAGTTACACGTTTTTACATTGCATCTTCACTCCGAATGAGAGGAGGGTTCATCAGTTCTTCGGCGACGGGGGTATTCATCATCGGAAGACGACGATGACTCATCAGACAAGTGGATCGGTTGCGCGTTGCCATTGGCTTCGGCTTCGCTGCCTTCGTCGACGACTAGGTTGCCGGAAGCGTCGTCGTCCGATTCGGAAGTACCTGGCTTTTCGTTTTTAACTTTTTTGACGGGGGATTGACGAGGAGAGTCGCTGTCTTCGTCATCGTCATCGACTTCCATCTTTGCTTCATTGTCTTCGGCCTCAGAATCAGTGGCACTACGCGGAGGGAGACTGTATACTTCACTTTCACTACTAGAAGAGTACGCGGAAACATCGGCGGGATCGGCAACTTCTTTTTTGACGCTGCTGGTTGGAACTTGCCCATCGTCATCATCGTCCTCAAAGTCGTCATCGTCATCTTCGTATTCAGAGTCTTCTTCAGAATCAAGGTTTACTGGTTTAAAACCACCAAGTCTGGTAAGGACAGAAGTCGATTCAAGTTGAAATGGTTGATCTGAAAATTTAGTTAATAAGATTTGAATCAAATTACATTGGAAGTTCACTCACCTTGTACTTGAAGCTCAGCCGGCTCACAGTTATCATCACTGTATTCGGACATATCACAAAGAACATCAGCATTCGCAGCGGCGTTCTCATCGCCCAGGTCGGCAAAGATAACTTTATCGGTCTTAACTTTCTTCTTTTTCCTTGGTTTTCTTAACTTCATCCTTGGACGAGTAGGGGGTGGTGGAGTAGGACGCTTCATCCGAAACTCTTGGTAAGCAACTTCTCTTCCACTTTGTTCAGGAATCTTCAAGTAAGATGCCTGCGAAAGTGTTTTGAACAGCTCGTCGGCAAGATTTGCGGTTTCATAAACGACAATTTCTCCGGGTTCCGCGTTATCATCAGTTTCGGGGTTCTGCTCAAAGATCGAATTGGCTTCAGGAATCTGCTTGACTTCTGGTTCAGGTGTGAGAATCTCCTTTTTGAACGGCTTCGGAACGTAGCCGGGTTGCCATGCCGCGATTTGATGTTCACTCCTCTTGACAAAGTTGTAGCAATGGAAAACATCTTGTTCGTCCACCGGGAAGGCAACATCTACAGTACGCTTCCTCGCTCCGCGTACTTCACCAGTGGAAGGAACCAGCAGGCCGACATGATGTGATCGAGCCGTACCACGCTTTTTGATAACACGCTCCTTTTGATGTTGGGTAAGTTTGACCGGCTTCTGGGGTGGTATCAGGATGGAAAGAGGCTCATCGACGGGCTTCGAAGGCCTTTCAGAAACAGTTGGTGAAGAAGTGAGACTAGAAGATTCATCTGAGGATGCTTCAGAAGAGTAAGTCAGGTCTTCGGGCTTGTGCCAGCTGAAGTCAACCATTGCCCATCCACGCTTTTCACTCGGAGAACTGCCATGCCAATGATAGTTGTGTTCTTCGGCGACAGGCTGCGCTGGGTTGACGTTTGAGCATGAAGACATCTGGGAAGATGTGCACGAAATTGGTGAAAGGTTCACGTTTTCGGCCCAATCGGGGGTCCTGTCGCTAACAACGGCAATATCCGGATGCAGCGGTTCGGTTTCGGCAGAGAGAGCACGTTGACGGCGGACGGGGGTGGTGACACGAACAATATCAGACAACGGCCCTCGGCGTACATTACATTCACCATCAATACGCATTTCCATTGGCGGCTGATCCAAGTCGATTGGTGGCTTGTAGTTTTGGTTGAAGACACCATAAGCGTTTCGAATTCGGAAGTTTGTTCGATTCGGGAAGCTGTGTGGAAGGTTGTTTCGGCACTTGCGGCAATTAGCACGATAGCTCGGACCACCCTTCTGATTCCAACGATTACGCGCTTCAGCATACACAGCAGACTCGGGCGATGCAAGGCCGTCTGGAGACGCAGGACCATCGTCGTAAGCCAGACCGTCAGGGGAGGCCGGGCCATCTGGAGACGCGGGACCATCAGGAGATGCTGGAGCATCATGATAAGATATACCATCGGGAGATGCTGGACCATCTGGAGACGCGGGGCCTTCAGGTGAGGCGTATGCATCACTCATCTCATGATGATGGTCTTCGAGCTCGTGATGCAGTTCTGTGTCGACTGTGATGGGAGACGGAGATCGCGGACCGTCTAAATCCTCTTCCATGACGACTTCTTGGAATGGTGGAACAGTATAGTCGTCGGAGGTCGCGGGAGCAACAGGTTCAAATGTTTTGGGCAACGGCATGCTGTCGGAACCACTAGCTGGGGCTGATGGCGAGCCAATGTTGAACGAACTGATGGGGCTCTCTGGCTCTGGCGCAAATTCATGTTGGCGGTCAGCACGGACTGGCGTTTGGTCTTCTTCAGACGAGACACGTTCCTTTTCGGTTTCGGGAAGGTGCTGCGTCTGTGTCTCTGTTAGGCATGGCTTATGGTCATCACTGCTTTCAGCTGCTGCCGCACTCGTCAATGCACCGTTTTCAGCTGGCGTGTCGGGTACTACCGCTTCGAGGATCGGCGCTGTTGTTTTTGTCTCCATCGAAGGGGATACAGGTGTTTCGGCGATACTGGCTTGTGACTCGGACAGCGATGAGACCTTTCTTGAAAGGATATCTTCTTGGTCAACATCAACATTGTTCAAGACAGTTTCGGCAGATTCCTGGACTTCCGCGGACATTGTGGATGGTTCGACGTGAACAGCCTTTTCGAGCGGTGGCATCTCATCATCGGGCTTCTTTGGGCTTGATGGTGTTGCCACAACTGCATGTTCATTTGGTACCACAGATTCGGCGGAAAGCTCATGGGTCGCCTGAGGTTCAGCTGCAGGCTCGGATGGTTCTTTCGGTGGCGCAACGACTTCATAAGGAATCTCACTCAGTTCCTCGTCGCGGGTCAGCTTATGCACAATGACTGGGATCTTGATAGTATGAGACACAGTTTCTTCAACAGATATAGGTACAGATACAGCGGCATCGGTGGCGGGTTGATCAACGGTGCCATCAGATGTCGATGGAACATTAGCATCAAAAGCAGCAGAAACATCAGCCTCCAAGATACGGAATTCAGTTTGAGTTTGAACAGGTTCAGCGGGCAACTTCTCCGACGTGCTGGGAACATCATCGGCATTATGTGACACATCAGTAGCCTCAGTGCCAATGCCATTTTCAATCACAGCAGCAGGAGTCGTCACATCTTCCGTCTTGTCTTCCTCAGTCGTCTTAGCGGTAAGTTCATTCGGTTCCTCCACAGTGACAGAACTCTGATCCTTTTCATTTTCAGATTCAGAATGGGCGGACGTTTTCTTTGTACGCTTTTGTGGAGATTTCGACTGTGGTGGTTTAGGCGAGAATGAAGACGTCGAAGCAACCGGAGTGTGGGCCATGTCTGAACCCGCAGTGGCTGAGATGGCAGGCGATGCGGTATGCCGGATGTGGAGTGCATTTCGTTTCATCTTGTCATCATCATGCGGAAGCCAGACTGTACCGACGCCAGATTTCCGCTTAACATCAGGTGTTGCCGCTTTCTTTGGTTCGGCTTCGGTGGCTTCTGGCACAGAGGGAGCAGGAGTCGCTGCTTTTGTCGACGCCGATCCCGCAGGTGACGGTCGGGGCTGACTAGTATGGGATGAAGGCAACAGCGGTGCGTAAATGGTGTCTTCAATTGGCACTTCACCCATCAGGATTTGGAAGAAGGGGTCGATCTTTTTGGCCATACTGGCTTGATTGATGGAGTCGGGAATCTTTTGGAACTTGAACAGTGGTTCCGAAGGGGGTGGATCATAATTCAAAACTTTGCTCGGAGTCGCTGTCGTTTTGGGACGTTCTTTTTGCGATTCCAAATTCAAAGTAGAGGTTTCCGATGGACGTGATCCGTCGGCCATCGGCATCTGAAAACACGAATCCGTCGCAGGAGGTTGTAATTCTGACGGCTTTTCCAGGACTGGTGGTGTCTTCGAGATGGCTGGTGATAGAACTGGCATCTTGTCGAACACGGGTGGAGTTTTCTCCAAAATTGGGGGTGACTGAAGAGTGAAAATGTTAAAATCGGTTCAAAAAGATTGAAATGATAAACTTACAGGTGTAAAAACAGCATTAGGTAAAGAATGTACATTAGAGTTAGTAAACGTTGAGGTAGTTGGCGACGAACTGAGTGGAGGTATATCAGGTAATCTAGGTTTGGTTGGCACGTCGTTTAAAGATTGAGACCCGTTGGGTAGAGATTTTGGTTCAGGAAGCTCATTAGTTTGTGATTTTTGTTGAGAAACATCAGGGGCGGCGATGCTGCTTGGGGCCGGAAAGTATCGAGGGATTGCAGTTGGAGGGACTTCGACAAGTTGGACGTTCGTCTCGGGAACGATGACAGTATTTGTACGAGGAATGCCTTTGGTAAGAGAACCAGCGAAGGGAACACGCTTCTGCTTCGGTGAAATCACTTTGATAACTTGTATTTCATCGTCGTCGGCATCGACTTCCATCGGTGTCTGCTCCGGCATTGTCGAAATAGGTTCTTGTTTGATTCTCGATGCCGGAATCGGCAGGAAGGTGCCCATTGCCGGCAAGAAAGATTGTCTGAGATCAGGAGGCGGTGTGGGGTCCGGTGAGAGGGTGACGACATCAGGGTCTCTGCTTGGCAGGGTCAGCATCGGGAAGTCAGTATCGTCTTCATCTGATGGAACAGGCAAAATACTGTATGGATTGTCATTGATGATCCTGTCAACTCCTTCACGAGCCATGAAGTCCACGATTTGACGATCACGTGGGGTCGTTTCGTTATGTGCAAACTGTCCATTGAGCTCATTGTCCAACAGCGGCGGCGGTGAAGCCGAGTTGACTTCTTGTTTGACAACGACTGGATCAGGAAGGAAAAGTCCAAACCTGGAAACATGGTTCAGGACTTCAAGCATATCGTATTCCTCCTGATCTTCCAGCAACGGCGGGTTACGAGTGCCATTCATTAAGCGGAACCATTCACCAGAGTCACACAACTCGCGATACTTCTGAAGGCACCACCATGGCGTCAATTCTTCGACGTTGAGTCGTTGGGCGACTCGGAACCAATCATCAAAACCAAAGACTTGGATGGCATCTTTAAGGTCCATGACATTTTCATACGTCCAAGTGGGAACGAGGCACTGCTCCATTCGGTAGCGTCTGTGGTTGAGTACCTTGTTGAACATGACGCAACGGCGGTTCATTTTGCCCGCGGTAATCTAAAAGAATGGAGTGAATGTCGGAAAATGGACAATTTTGACTAACGCAAGAGAAATCTTTCTGAATCTTTCGAATACAGCTACCACAACACTTAGCATAGTCGGGATGAAGCCGGCGACGGTTGATGATGTAACGCTTTCGAGCGAGATCCAGCTTACGATGGGTGTCTGGGATGGTTCGATTCGGCTTTGTTCGTCGTCGGCCGAGAGCGCAGATTTTGATGGGGCACTTTGAGAAGCTAAAAATTCATGAATAAAAAAGATACGTTCAATTTTTATAAATCAACGTACTTTGCAGCCCTCGCCTTCCTCGCATGCATATTACACAGATCGCAAATCGGAATATTCGTTTGCGTTGATAGAACGTATTCACCGTTAATATGCTTGCCATTGACGAACTTTGGAACAGCAAAAATTGGCATCGGACACATGCAGAGAAGACACTCTTCATACTTGTTGGTCCTCATGAAAGGATAAGCTCGGCACCGTGAATTCATCACTTCGCCCTCTGGCGGAATGGCCACTGGTCGATAGGTTTTACCCTTTTTACGGCTCTTCATCTTGTGCAACACCTTGTACTTGACATGCTGCTTCGTGAGGTAGAAGAATCGAACGCAATCACGAGTCGACTTTGATCCGATACAGGCCGAAAGCATGGAGAAGTTCTTTCCAAACTTCTTGAACTTGGCTTGGAAAATGCGACGTTCGTTGTCGGTCCATTTTTCGAGGAACTCCGCTAGTCTGTCATTCGTTTCCGCCAATGGATCTTCGACGATTCTGCCAGCAGGACAATCGACGAACGTAATACCGGAGTTTAATGGCGGAAGGGCGGCAGAACCGTAAAGCTTTTTCTTTTCCTCGAGCTTGGCTTGCATCATGTCGTAGGCTGCTTGCCGGGCTTCCTTATCGGTCTTGGGTCTTGTATCCGATCGGGCCTTGCGGGCTTTAGCTTCACGAGCCCGCTTGATTTCAGGAAAGAGCTGCTCATACACCAGTTTACCTTTGTTGTCGCGCCCGCTGCAACTTTTTTTGATATAAGTTAAATTTAAAAACCAATAAAAAGAAAGTTAAAATTACATTTTGCGAGTGTTTCGACCAGCGCGTTCTTGTCTGACATTCCATTCATCAGCGGCCGCTTCATAGATTTCATTCCGTTCTTCTCGAAGTTGCTCAATGTACAAAGCGTGTTCGGCCATCAAATCAGCCAGGGCTTGAATAATTGGTGCAGCTTTTTCGTGGCATTTGACAAAATCGATAATCTCATCGGGTTGATAGTACAATGGGGTTATCGTGTCAGTCTGGTAGGGGGTATAATGCACTCCGCCATTCTCTCCACCAGAATCTTCCTCAATAATCGGTAAGAAAGCATCGTTATGACGTTCATATTGATACCGAAGTTCTGCGTTTTTGGTTAGAGCTATCCGGGCCCGATTATCAGCTTCAATTTCGTCCAATATGACATCCATGGGAGCACGGCTGTTGAGTGGAAGAATGACATCCAATTCATCGGATTCTAGTAGAGTGAAAACTTCTTCAAACTCTTGCGACAATTCCGTAAGCAATTCACTTTCTTCGAGTAAGGCAGTATACCTGTTTTTCGACTAAAAATATCAATTATTAATTTTGAAAAAGTTGGCTAATTAAAACAAAATTACCTCAAGGCTTCGCTCATTAAAAAATTGCAACTCAGTCAAGACCCCCGTCTTTTCAGTTCGTTCAGTTTCATTTAGCACCGAATCATCCTCATCCTCCTCGAGCAATTCAAACTCAGCTACCCGTTGCTCTAGCTCCTCGAGCGTCAGCGTTTCCCGGTCCGCTGCTGACATCTCAGGAAGCTTTGGTTGTTGCACTGACTCTTCAGTATTCACAACACCATTCGGCAACTTCTTCACAATACCATTCGTCGATGGCGCTGCTGAGTTTGACCTTTGCGTCTGGGCGGTTGATGTGTGCGCCGTGTTTGGTCGCGACGTACCCGCAGAGATTGGCGCTCTAGTCGTGTTAGGCCTCGACGTTGTCACCACTGATGTCGCACTCGTCGATGCAGGGGTTGGGTGCCCATTTTGGGATCCTGGATTGGCCTGTGCCCCAGGGGTTTGTAGTGCCTGTGGCGCCGAAGCAGGTGTTTGTGGCAATGACGTCGGGCCATTGGTGTGGTTTTGTTCCGGTTGCCGAGGGTCTTGAACATGGGGAAACTGTTGTTGCAATGGCGGGAGTTGCTGATTGTGCTGTTGTAGGGGTGTTATTTGCGGATGACCGTTCGTCATTTGATCAGCTGCACGCTTCCTATCATTGGAATTGCGACCAGTGTAGGGCAGAGTGCGCGATGACTGGCCAAAGAGCTCGGGTCGATAGTCGCCCTCTTCCGCAGGCGATGGTTGCAATGAACTATTTGAGTCGTCTGGGTCAGCAGTAATGACATGTATAGGCTCGGGGACATCAGGTTGTTTCCCGATTTGCATTCCTGCAGATTTCACCTTATGTATGATAAATTATGCATTTCAACATGGGAATAAAAGCTCAAAACGACGGGATCAAATGGATTTAATCTTCGAAAAATGGACGCGAACGAGGAAGTGCTCAACTATGTGGAAACTTAAGGTACAAACGCGTACAAATCAAAACGCAATTTAAACTGTTTTCCCAAAGTCGTACCACGGTGCAAATAGGGGCAAACGAAGCGGAAAATTCACGTGCATTTAATGAGTACATTTAGATACAAAGTTGACCTGTATGACAGCTGTTTTATGGCATAATAGTGCATCTCGCTGCACCCCCAATTTTTGACGACGCGGCGCTAGCGCACGCTTTCCGCGGCGAAGTCTCACCACGAAAGCGCGGCGCTAGGTCAGCGTTGTGCAGCGAGCGCGTTCTTTATCCCGTCTGCCCGCCACTTCTTTTGCAGTGTCGCAACTCCTCTTCCGATCTCGATTTAGCGTGTCTCTGTTCCCAGCATGTCTGACCCGAAGGTGAACCGGATCATCAACGAGTGCCGTGAGATCATTCGTGGCAACAATGTAAGTCAATTTGCTTAAAAATAGGCGGTTTTTGGGGTTCTTCAAAAACTCACGTTTTTTGACTTTTTTCGGTTCTTATGTTTTTTGCCTAATTTGGTAATTGCAGATCGAGGAGACCGGGATATCGATTGAATTGGACCATGCACACATTCAGCATGTAAAGGCTTTCATCGTCGGACCTCCAGGGACAGCATATGAAGGGGCTATGTTCACACTAAATGTGGTCTTCCCCGACGATTACCCGTTCCGCCCACCAGACGTGAGTTACATCATCTTTATATATATTTGTTGGCCAAAAACCTTATGATCGACTTTCTAGGTCCGGTTCGAAACGAACATCTGGCACCCGAATATCAGCTCCCAAACCGGCGTGATCTGTCTGGATATATTAAAGGACAAGTGGGCCGCGGCACTGACTCTTCGTACCGTGTTAATCAGCATCCGGGCGCTGTTAGCCGATGCCGAACCTACTGATCCCCAGGACGCCGTTGTTGCCAAGCAGTATTTGGCGAATAAAGCCATGTTTGATGTATGTTTATATAATAACTTTCTGTTTCAATTTTGATAAATCAACCTTCCAGAAGACCGCCGCGATTTGGGCCAATCATTACGCCAACGGCAACCTTGAGCTTGATGCCGAATATGTGGCCTCCTTGGCACGTATGGTTGAGATGGGAGTTGCCAAGGTAAGTCAGTTTTGCCACGTCATATTTATCATCCATGACGTGTCAGTTTTTGCCTATCTAACGTGTCGATTTTCAGCCAGCAGCTCTTCGTTACTTAAGCACGTTTGGTTGGGACCTTAACAAGGCTGTTGAAGCCGCCTACGAATAGGCGCCGCTCATATGGGTACCGGAAGTTCTCTTTGGGTCTTTGTTTCTTACTAATTATTTTCATTTTGGTTCTGTTTGTTATCATCTTGAGCTTTGTATCAACATAAACATCGGTTTTGATATTCTTTTGAACTTTGTTTTGGCTGACTATGGGTATACATGACGTATGTACCCACAATTATTGAAAATGTGCACGGAAGCTAATCGACTTACGTGATGTTTACAATCTTTAGCCGATTTTGACAATGCCGTGCGAAGGTGATGGACCTGTCGGCCCCGACGGCAAGAAGCTCAAGCCGTGCTGTGTCTGCCTTGACACCAAGCGGGTAAGCGGCTTTTATACATTGAAATTGCGTTATTGTTGACTTGTTTTTTACAGACCCGTGACGAGTGCATTCTCCTGAACGGCGAGGAACACTGCCTTCCGTTGATTGAAGCTCACAAAAAGTGCCTCCGTGACCTGGGTTTCAAGATCTGAACAAGTCCTCCATGCCGACAAACCTTCGACTATACTAAATCGTTAGTCCCATTTAGTTGTTTTACGCTTTGTTGTTATGCAATAGGCTTTTCTTTATCTACCCGCTATTAAACTGTTATAACTACGTTTTTTGGTCATTCACGCATGCAGGGATTAAGCTAGTTTAAGTTTTTATTGACCTATGTCTTGTCTTTCGGCCCGTAAAGGCATGCAACGACAACCTCAGAGGGCAAACGAACGACGTCGGAAACGGGCCTCGTAGCTTTTGTGCATGGTCCCTCAAGCGCGGATGAAATTATGTTTTATTTTGCCTTTTTCGGAATTTACGCTTTGATTCTGCATCACTGCGGAAATTGACGCTGATGAAGGTTGTTCATCGGTGCTAAATACCTATTGTCGGCTCGGTTTGTTTAGTTTCGACTGTCTTTGCCAAGGGCCTTCCCGAGCTAGCTGACCTTCCCGTTCCTCCCAAGAGGCGGAGCATCATTCGTCGAAGTAGGGGACCTAGCGCCAGCCTTCCTCCGGGCTACGATGCTCGGTACTTCATAGCCTTCCTAAAAACGGTGTGGGACGTTTCTATCGACAGTACGCTTTTTTAAGCTGTTAATTTTATCACCTGCTGATGGATCTTTGTTGATTAGGTTTGGCATTTGGCTTCCTTCTTTGTTCGAGATGACCTTTTATGTTACTGCCGCGTGGTTATTAGTTTGTTTTGTGTTTGTTGTTACTGGTGAGTTTGTTTGAACCGGTAATTCAATTTTAACTTTGAAGATGAAACTGATCAGATTACCTTTGGTCATAGGATCATTGTTCTAATACTTGCGCAAACATGCTATTGTCAGGTTACTTACTTTACCCCTTATGCTAATTTCCCTAACTTTCTCGCTGTAATCCTTTGTCAACAACGAACCCTTTTGCTTGTTGCGCATTCAAACTTCGAAAGCTTCCCCCCTATTGATGAATAGATGCGCAAAAAGTGTAAGTGAGAACCCATCTGCGCGTACTTAGCTTCCCGTCTTCCTTCACCCAACCCTTAGGGCATGCAACTTTCGACTTTGCTTGTCATCAATGTTCATGTTTGGCACACGTTCAAACATGCATTGAGTGACTTTTTGGCAGCCACCGTCGTCGATGAGGAGCACATTAGACGTCGTCGAAGAGTACGGCCACACTTGAGCGCTTTTCATCGCCCGCGAAATCATGGTGCGCTTCGTTGCGCTCAACTAATTTCGTGATGCTGACTGCGTTGATTAACGTGCAGGGCGGTCCTCCGACTTCATATTGTCCTGACTTATGAAGCTCCTGACAACCACGCTCATCACATGGATGCCCGGGGGTGAGTGACAGTTCCGACAACGATGCGATGCCCTGATCAATTCGGGGTAGTGCCCCTCGACGCGCGGCTCGGAGTTTCCTCAAGCCCGAAGGCAATAAACGCATTTAGCAGACAAACTCGGGAGAAAGAGCCTCTCGTGCGACAGCCAATTGAGTGAACCATGCGATTCCTTGTCCTTTTTGCGGCATGAGACGAGTATTTATCTTTCGCTAAGGACGCCTTTATATCCCATTTCAATTGGACCTCCGGGGGGAATTTTCGGCTTGTTGTGCCTTATAAAAATGTTCGTCTTGACGAACTTTAACAGAAGAATCAAAAGAATAAACAAGAAAGCTAATTTTTTGAAAGGGGGGTACTACGAAGTACGTACAACTACTTCGACGACAATTGAATGTATGTTTATATTTGCATCGCTAATGCCAGTTTTTTGTTGTTATTCGAGGGCTTTCACAAATCGAAACAAGCAAATAAGTCAAAGTGGATTCGGGTGAGCTTGCTGGCACGGACCAGCGGCGCAACAGACAGATGCGCTCATCCAGGGCACTCGCGCAGCACGATCAACCAGGGATGCGCCCCGGTACGTACCCTCATAAGTAGGATTAGCTTTTGTGGATTACTAATTGAATGTTTGTTTCCGTTTCGTAGCGTTGCCTTCTGCCGCGGATGATTGCAGGCAGTCAGTTGGGGGGCGCTATTATTATGCATAAGATTATGAGGGCTTGTACGGTAGTAACAACGATGATCGCTCGCCCACCGCGACGCGACAGTCGCGATTTCGAACACAGATATTCAAGAAAAGTAGTCTCTTGCGAGGGTGCTAATCTGCTTAGCGCATCTGACACCACCACCACCCCACGCAAATCAAGCTGTCTCCTGTCTTTCGGTTTAATCCTTCTTGAAAGAAGTTTTTTGTCGCAAAAATGGCGCGTAGCGAAAAACGAGGAAGGAAAAAATGAATGCAAGATCATGCCCATTTCAACGCATATAATGGGTTTACTAAAACATCGGGGAAAGTGGCACTAAAACGAGAAAAAGGAATTCATTTCAGATGCGTCAAAGAACTTTACTCGTGAAGAGTGTCTCTCGATTGAACGAGGCAGTTCAGTGAGAAGGTCCGCAAAGGTAACTAACTTAATTTACAGTTTAAAAAGGTCATTACATGTAGACGTCTGTTAAGGTAGTCAACGTACAAGAAACCAATCCCGCTTACCTCCACTGTGCCGTGCCTCACGCGACGGAAAACTTAGTAAGTAATTAAATTTCAAAAAAAAGTAAACACAAAAACGGTTCCAATTGTAGGTCGCGTGGACGCGTCTTAGTGACGACGCTTTGCTGACAGCTGGCGGGGATTCTTTCACTTCAGACGTCCGCTTTCAGATATCTCCAAAAAGACATGCTAAAGATTGGGTTCTAATTATTAGGTAAGTCTACCCATGTCCAACCTATGGTGTAAACATATTTTGGTAACTGTGTGTAGGTATTTATTAATCCCCTTTTACAGGCGGGTCCAAATCTCAGACAGTGGGTGCTACCTCTGTGAAGTAAATACTGATCCTGCCAGTACTCTTTATCCCGTTTTTCTAAATGTTTTACGTGAGTAATACCTACACTTTTTGCTCTATAAGTGCAGCTGCTTTTTTCCTTGTAGTACATGATTAAAAAGGCTAATTTTAGCGACGCAGGAACTCGTGTCAAAATCGATGGCCCCTCACAGTAAGTAGTTATTTGTGTAAAAACATGTGCGACTCGAATTGGGAATGAACATTTTTTTCAGAAAGCTCCGCAAAACTAATGGTCAAAATGCAGGGAAATGCACTTTTTCTGAATTGCAGCGTTGAGATGGCTGATAAGGAATTAATGCCGACGACGGTTACATGGACACGGGATTCGAATGTTATTGAGCTTAACGATGAAACAAGTACGTTCTCATTTCTATTTCAGTTGCAACTTTTAAAATCTGATGTTTGATCGACCCATTTTGCAGAATATCAGTCCGACTACCAAATCCAAGATCATCAAATCACTTATCAGTTGCGCATAAACAGCGTATCCCATATTGACGACGGTCTCTACGCTTGTGAAGGCGAGAGCGTCCCCCGTGCATCTCAGATGGTCCGTTTGAATTCCAACGGAGCAACCCGTCCCAACTCATTAACGACTTCATCCCTGCTAATTTTATTGTTTTATTTATTTACAAATCGATTAATAAAGTGAAATTGTTTTGCACGGAGGATACCTACTGCAAAAACAGAAACAGAAAGCAATGCCAATTTCCAATTTTCAATCAGGTTTTTTACAGCAGCTAAATTTCATTTCTGTCATCGGTGGCGTTAACGCTAAACAACAACCGAAATTGAAATCCGCCCTTTTTGGGTCATATCCGTTCTTGATAGGCTGATGCACTACGAACGAAGCTATCGGTCGAGACAATACTTGCGCAAGCAACAAGTCGGTCGTGGGCGTTTTTCCCTTTCACTTCTCTTACAATCAGCACATGAGAATCCAACACGTCGTGCATTAATTGCTGATCCGAATCTGCAGTTGTGGCTTAACGGAAAACATGTGGCGGTTGAGCGTCACTTTGGTGTTTTTGGCAGTGGTGCCAATTATCGCCCAAAATGAGGACTATGATTACGATAACAGTCTGGCTAAAAGTGAGTTTTTATCTGTGCTTGCATTTACTTACTTCGACTTTTTTAAGTTTGTAAACCCGTTGATCGTCCATTGGATGTATTGTTCATTCTCGATGGCTCCGGAAGTGTTGGTGGATCAACTTTTGAAATGCAATTAGACATGCTTAACACGGTCATTGATCTTGTTAATGTCGGTGATAACAATACACAAATTGGTGTGTTACAGTATGCTTCTTATACTTATACCGAGTTTGCTTTCAAAACTCACAAGGTTTGTTAAACATTTTTGTGGTTGCATCATTTAGAGAAAATTATAGACGAAAGAAGCCCTCCGAGCTGCGATAACCAAAATCCGGCACAAGTCCGGAACGACCCGCACCGGAAAAGCCCTGGATAAGGCCTATCAAGTATTCAATGACGAAAACACCGGCTCTCGTCGTCGAAACTCTAACGTTGGACAAGTTGCTATTGTTGTTTCTGATGGCCACTCCCACGATGACCCTATTCCGAAGGCTAAGAAACTCAAATCTGCTGGTGTCACTATCTTGGCTCTGGGTATTGGCCCCCATATCAACATGAACGAGCTTGTCCAAATGACTGATCGTGAAGACTACGCTTTCTCCAACCTCACAAACAAAGAAAACCTCAACAAGTTCACCACTGAATTCAAAAAGCTTGCCATCGGAGAAGAGTGTCGCTTCGCACGTGGTGAAAATGGCGCTGACATTCGATGCCTCTCAAATTCCATCAGCATTGGAGTATCTACGCAGAAACCTTTTGGTGGCCATTTATACATCAATGGTCAGTTCTATGACCCCAAGTGCAATGTCCGGACTAACACAACTGAAATGTCATTAAATGTTGGCCTCACTGACTGTGGAATCAAGCGACAGTTTTCTGTATGTTTAACCTCTTTAAAATGCCATTTAAAACAAAATCTGCAGGTAAACCCCCGCGGCTTCCTTTTCGAAACCCGTGCCGTAATTCAATTCCACCCGCATTATCGGACCCCGCAGGATGAGACCTTTGACATCCGGTGCTTCTATCAAGATAAAACGCGTGAAGAGGAAGCCAACGAGATTGACTGGACTCTTATCAAGGAACATGCACAGCTTAAAACTCAGTGGGTTTCTTTAAAAATCGAAACACGACCTTCAGTCCCCCATTTTTAGAGGGAAAAACATGCCCTGTAATTACACAATCGAAAGCAACAACCATGTTGAGGAAACCAACGCGTGTGAATCGTCCATCCAAAAAATGAGCATCGGTGAAGCCGTGACTCACAAATGGCAATGCAATTCTGATAATTTCGATACTTATCAGTCTGTTTTGGTTCACAGCTGTTTCCTCATGGACATTCGGAACGATGTTGAGCGGCTTCTCATTGATGAAAAGGGGTAAGCAAACACGTCGTTCAACTGAAGGTGGAAATTATTACGCAATAAGTTTGTAGGTGCTCAGTCGATGAGAATGTTATCAAAACTCCTTCATACACGGAACCATTAAAAATAACTAGCGAAGGAAGGGTCATCAGCCATCCCGATGGGCCTTTGATTAAGATGCGCTGTTCTTTGAGGTTCTGCGATCGGCTAATGGGTGAATGTGATGAAATTCTTGTAAGTGAACACGTGAATTGCATTGTTGAGTCATCGGAACACTTTCATTTCTTTTACAGCCGCCAAAATGCAAAAGCATTGAGAAAAGACAGGCTGGATTCGCTGTTTTGCGAGCGATTGGAGGTGACTCCGAGGACCAGCCACCACAAATTGTCACATTTGACCATTCCAAAGTCAATAAGTCACGTGAGCGCAAGATTTAATATCAAAGTATGGTCAACTTACTGTTTTAAGGAAATTTAGCTCTCAGCCGTAGACGGTTGAATCTTGATCAATCTGTCAGTGCTAGCGTTGGCACCGCTGAACCCTTACCAGTCGTAGCCCCTGTTCGCAGCGCAAACGTAAGACTAAATACCCAACCGGTCGAAATCGTGCCGGAAGGGGCTCCCCTCAAAAAAGTTGAACTCCCAACACCTATCTTGCCTACGGTAAAACAACCCCTTGCCTCCCCCACCACCGAAGCACCCGAATATGAGGAGTACAGCGTTGAGGTTGATGATAGTGAAGTAAACGGGAATAATGATTCGATCAAGACTGCTGATGACCCGTTCCAGGAACAAATCAAGCTGACCAAGTCCGAGCAAGCTGCCATCGAAGTGAGTGTCCATCCGTCTTGATCCGACGAAATCGACAGAAACCAACATTGATTAATCCTTTTAGCGCGAACTGTTGGACATCCTGCCCGAGCTGGACAACTCCATCATCGAGAAGATGAGCATGACCGAAATCCGTCTCGACTCCCCAATGATCTCCGTATCGGCAACCAAACCGGATCAGTGCAACAAAATCAGCAGATAGTTTATTAATTATAAAAGAAAACAAAAACACAGCTCAAGCAAAGAAAAAGATTCACGAGCTTCTTATTTGAAATTAATTTGCTTTTTGTTTAACTTAAAGATGGATCTAGCTTAAAGGGGGGTAACTCTTGCGCTTCAAAAGTTTGTACGCAGAATTAATTATAAACTTATAATAAAAACAAATGACTCGTTTCACGACAATAGGCAATGGCTTAAAATGTGCCTATTACAGAAAAGAAGACTTAGAAAGGAGCGTGGGAATTAGCATTCTTTCGAAAAACAACATCGAAACGGTACCACCTGGTATGTGAGCGATTCATTATTAATAAAATAAAGCTGAGGCGTGCTTAGAGGCAGCACTTCTTCTTGATACCGCTACGTCCAGATTGGTTACTGCGGAGCTTGATGCCTTCATTGGGAGATTTGGGAGACGCCGGGGCAGCAGCATTGAGTTTGGCGTTGAGGACGAGGCGCGTTATGGCGTTGAACATCAGAAAAATATCAAATTGAAACATATAAACGAAAAAAGTAAGGCAAAACCAACCTCCTGAACGTTCAAATTGTCTTTGGCAGAGGTCTCAAAGTATTCTACTTTGATGTTCTGGGCGAGCTTCCGCGCATCGGCTTCATCGACGATTCGTGAATCACTCTCGCATTTATTGCCGACAAGAACTTTCTGCACGCTGTCACAGTTTGACTCTATCTCCTGCAGCCAGCGTTTGACGTTGGAAAACGTTTCGCCATTGGTGACATCATACACGACGACAACGCCATGGGTGCCGCGGTAGTAGCTGAAACACTTAATATGCAAATCGAAATCAATCAATATATAACATACGTAGAGGTGATCGTGCGGAAACGCTCCTGTCCAGCGGTATCCCATATCTGAAGCTTAATCCGGAGGCCATTGACGCTTATCGTCCTGATCTTGAAATCGACACCAATGGTCGTGATGTAATTCGGGGAGAAAGTATTGTCAGCGAAGCGGAGTAGAAGCGAGCTCTTGCCAACACCTAAAAGAATGCATTTATATAAAGACGGATGTTGTGAATCACAGAGAAACTCACCGCTGTCGCCTATAATCAGCAGCTTGAACAGATGATCATAATCCCGTGGATTGGGGTTGGAAGTCGTGGACGAAGACGAGGTAGCCATCCCCTCAGGTTAGACGTGAGAGGAAAACGGAAAAAGAGCGAGTGAAATTGGATGAACCGAACCGGGCTGCGGGAAAAAAAACGAAGCACGAAAACGCGGTCGACGGCCAAATCCAAGACGCTTTCATTGAGTGCAAAGTGTCCCCTGCGCAATGCAACACCAACGACGTGTGCACGCACAACTTACAGAGTGTTCCCCGCCAGTTTGTCTCGTTCCAAAGCTGCATGATTCACAACTTTTTATTTATTTCGTAGTTTACAGTTTATGTATTGACCGCAAAATTACATTCAAATTGATTCAAACCGGGGCTACGCTATACAAGGTACGTAATGAAAGGGCTTTTGGGTAGATATTGCCACGTTTAAGACCAAAAAATACATGCCAATAATTCGATCGATTAAAACGCCTCAGGTAAGTATGAAAGAGTGATCCGCGAACTGCCTCAGGAGGCCCAGAGTAGGCAGCGCAGACAGTTTAGGGAAGGCGGGGAATTAGGGACAAGCCGCATTGTTTACAAGTTGCGTTGAGTTTCGTTTATTCGCGCTCAACGACGGCAGCACTCGGCTGAAGGCGACTGCGCCGCTGACTCGTCGCCGTAGGCTGTACGTCGGCTTGGACATCCCACAGATCACACACATCGCTGAAGATTATTCCATGATAAGCGGTCAGAGGTGTGAATCATGATATTATAGACAGTTTGATTGTGACCCGATAATCGAATCAAAAAGCTATCCAAAGATCAAATTCAAACTTTTACGTGTAAAAAACTTACGCCATCAGTTCGGCCAGTTGACCCACCGGAATTTGCAACTTCAACCGACCCTTGTTATCTTCGTTGAATTCCGCTCCCTTGGGCATGGTTAGCTCGATTTTCTCCTTGTAATGGTCAGCAATGTTGTTGCAAATAGTGCGCTTCTGTCGAACGATGTGGTCAAACCTCTCGTTTACCGTAATCCACTGCTTTAACATAATTTTAGGGCTGTCTAGAGGCGATTCGATGAACGAGTCGTCTTCGTGGTTGTCATCATGATCATGGTCATGGTCATGATCGTGTTCATCAATATTTGGCAAAGGGGTTCCGTTTTCATTGGTATCGAATTGCAACGGTTGCCGACACGGCGTTTTGTCAAACGCTTCGTTGTTATTGTTATTGTCGTGCTTGTGGCTGTGGTTGCCTCTAGAGCTATGGTTGTGATGGTGAGCATTGTCGTTAGTGACGTCGATCGAATTCCATGGATGACTTCCGAAGAAGAATTTTCTGTCAGCAGTATCGGGGGAATACACGTCCTAAAAACATCATGACCTTAAAATTAAGTATTGAAAAAACTCACCTCGAAGCTCAATCGCTGACCAACCCAAAAACAGCGCTTACACCGCTTACTAGGCTCATAGAAGTTGAAGCACGTCAAGCATTGTCGCTTCTTGATTTCCTTCACCGGAGCCATGGTGGTCTAACTGAGCCGATAACGTTGATCCGTCAACTTTAACCGCCTTTGCAGCCACTTTTCAACCCTTTACGATTAATAAAAGCCAGATGGCGCGGTTATACGTAAAAGTAAAGGTGGCTTTTAGTGGCAGTAAAAAGCGACTAAACCGTCCGGTTCGTCGGCTATCATAAACAACTGCGATGAGCTCGATTTGTCCGTGTTTTTTGCCCCAGGTGTCACACTACTGCCTGATTCGATTTGTTTTGCCCTCGAGGGCTTTTGGGCAGAGTCTACCGGACGACGGACGGCTGTTCCTTTTCACTTTTTAATGCACCTTATTTTATTTCCGCGTTTAAACCGTCAGACTACCAATATTTGAGACAATTCGCAGCAAAAAAGAATTGCACAATGGGCTACTGTAAGTATTTTTTCATGCTTGACAAGAAGGGGGAGGGGCAAGGTTTTTAATTGAAAAATGAAAGGAATAGTTATCTTGACTGCTATTGAGATCCGTTAAAACTGAAGACAGGAGCCATTTGCGAGGCGGAAAAGCCAACATCTGATGGGTGTTTGTAGCTAGTTAATCGTCGTCTTTATCGAGGGTCATAGAAGCTTGCGATTCGGATTTCACAGGACTGAGGGATGCCGCCGGGGATGGGCTTGTTTCGGGTGAACCTTGCGGACTTGATAATGACATGGTGTTCCCACTCAAGAGAGACTGGCTCGAGGCAATCAGACTGGCGATTGATGCGAAATTGTTCTCTGAGCTGTTTGAGCTGCACGGGGCAGATGGGGAAGGAGACGATGTCTGCAGGCTGTTGATAATATTTAGAAGCATTGAGGAATCCATGTTGTTGAGAAGGTCGATTAAACTCATTGTTTGTTCGAATCTGCCGATTTGATAGGGGTGCATTAGACGTTGATGATTAGCTAGGTTGAACTGGACGCATTGGAACATTTCGGGGACTTTTGCTTGGATTCCTGCAAACTTTTACTTTCTTTTACATTTTTTAAGCTTAGATCTTACCTTTTAGCAATGTCAAAATCTTAACTACATTAAACTCGGTACTATCCAACTTCAACAATTCCAAATGATTCAGCGCTGTCAAAACCTTTTCCCTTCCAATCACAGCTAAACTCGGAATTGCATCAGCTGAAGGTAGCGATGACGCAGACATAACTCTGTCTTCAGCAGCCGCCAAAAACAATAGTCGTCCAAGGGTGTTCATTAGCGTTTGCACCTAAAAAACGGATTACAGTGATGGTGTCAATGTTTTTTTGAAATCCATAATTAACGTTAAAAACGAACCTGTTCACTGGGTGACAACCCCGGGACAAAGCCGATTAGGGACCGAGCCCAACTAACTGTACGTGGAAGCCATGAATCCGCAATGTTGGGTGCTTCACTTTTTGGCTGCAACAGTAACTTTCAAGTAATCTCTCACACATTCAAAAAAGGAACGCTCCATGCTCATGAGAAAGTTTTGCGCAGTCATCGAGAACGAAAAGGCTTGTCATTGCGCATACTTGAATTAATTACAGTAACACCGGGAGTGCGATCATAAATTGGATTGTGCAATAGGCGACAAGCATCGAGAAAGGGATTAGCAGGCCGGATGCGCTGTCTATTTGTTTGCTAAGTTTGTTAAACAGCGCCATATGGGGTCAATCGCAAGAAAGCTGCGCGAATGGCCGTTTCACACATTGGCGGCGATTATGCCAAAGGAGGAAAATGTTGTTGTGAATAGTGCCGTGAAAAACTGAAACTTACGAAGATGGGTTTGATGTCTTGAGGTAAGAAGGCAGGGAAGAAGTTATTCGCAAACAGAGGGTTGTGAATATTTGGGCCACGATTGGCTGCGGAAGCTGCGACGGCAAGGGCTGCCATCATCGATGACATGTGTGATACGGCGGATAAATTGGGGAAGTTGACGGCTGAACTGGATGAGGCACCATTCGGATTCGGTTTTCCTATGTTATCTGCGTGCATTCCGGATAGTAATGCCATTTGACGACGCAATGTTGAATTCCTTGGACCTCTTTCATGCTGAACTGCTTCCTTGTTCATGCCAATATCGAGACACCGCTTCAGCCTGCATGCTCGGCATTGGTTTCGACGAGTTTTATCGACTACACATAGACCTTCTTCTCCACTGGCACGGTTTTTACAGACGTATTGACGATGACGACGGACCGATCTCTGGAAAAACCCTTCATCAAAACAAAAAAAAATCACAAAAGTGTCTCACCTTGAAAAAACCTGCACACCCATCACAGCTATAAATACCGTAATGCTTGCCGGAACTGTGGTCTTGGCAGACCTTACAAGGGACATCGAGCAGGATGCGGCCTGAAGCTAACGACATAACTTGATGAAAATGCTATAGCTACACTTGTTTTCCCTCCCTCAAGTAGTGGTTTGACTAGAGGTCTGCCTTCTTACTGTGGATGGTCATAAGCTTAACGCCTCCGGGCAACTTTTTGGTTTTTCATAAAGTGTCTCTATTTGCAAATGCTCTAACACCAACACAGCAAGAGCTACTTCTTCACGCGTAAAATGCAATATTGGAAAGCGCTTCGCTTTGAGAATTCATTAATTATGAATTGGTCCCATGCTCTTAACAAGTCCCGCTTGAATCTCAGCTTTTTGCTTTTCCACTTAAAGCTGTACCACACTTGATGAAAGGCCGGGATGAACAATACGAAATGGGGATGGAGACTTACTTGATGGCACTGTCATTTGGTTAAAAGTGTTGTTGATCACTTCTGGTGATGGGAAGAGAGTTGACGTCGAAATGGTGATTCTGGAAAGGCAATGTTAACGATGAAATCAGCGTGAAAATGAAACTGAGCAATGATAACGTCATAAAACTTCAAAGAAACACGGCAAATGTGAATGACTATAAACTGACTTTATGTCACACCGATTTAACTAAATGATTGAAAGGCAACAATGGTAAGGAACACCCGAACTGTCGTGGTCTCAAACATCGTTTTGAATGGGGCGTGTCAAGGGCGCCTCATTGGACGTCGCTGACTGCAGACTTCTCATCGACAAATTGACTCGTATATGGTAGGCGGAGCGCGACCACAGACGACATAAAGACACACGAGTACCGTACACCGATGGCAAAACTGACAAACAAACCACGTAGAAGCGTCGGTTTTTTTGTCGCTTCACGAGAGACAACTTTTGAAAAAGTGAACATGTATGGATTTGCGCCTCTTCACATCCGTTTGCCGTGTTGTGATGTGCACAAAAAGAGGGAACGTCGATGAATTTTCTGTTTAAACAGTGGCTTCAGATGGCACTCTACGGCGAAGAAGACGAGTTAGTGATGGTGGAGAGGCTTCTAAAGTCAGATGGAACGACGTGTTTGACCAACTAGTCTTTCAGAAGTAAACGCGGATCATAAACGGCTTCGGTGGCAAACGGTCGCACCCCACACAAAAGACAGGATGTCACGGCTAATTTCACACGGCTGCCAATCGGAGCCAGAGCGCCAAAATCGTCGAAAGCCTCAAAGCGATTTCCGCCACTTTTCGGGAAGCTTGTGTTCGCACGGCCAAAAATGGTGGCAAGAAAGGAAGAAGTAAATTTTTATTTTGATTGTCGCGGGTTATGTCGTGATATTTACGAGGACCGGAAGAGCTAGATCCATGGCGACGACAAATTGTTCGGCTTCGCCTTGAATGAGACTCTTGACAAACTGCTCTCTTCACTTTGTGCCGCACTTAATCGCGTTGCATAACCTTAAAATGAATACCTTGTCGCCTTTGTCGCATTGTAACGGTCCTTAAAGGGAGGATAAACGGGCATTACGCATCTTCGCGATCGGATTTCATCTTGTTCGGACAGTATCCGCCAATATGCAGCCGCTTTGCGCACTCTAATTAAGGACCGCAACCAGGACACAGTCGCGTTACTAAAAAGCAACCTTAAGATGGGCCCATATTTACCGAGTACTCGATGCTTGTAAGAGCTTACGGCCCATGTAAAACTGTAAGCGTTAAGCGGTGCGCATCTGGTCAAGCAAGCTGGTTCTCAACACTTAACTGTCCAGCGTTTCCCACATTAAACCCGAGAATCTGTACACTAATCATGTTCACTAACCACCTCGGACAATACTTGTGCCACTCTCGAGTTTTACAAGTAGGGGAAAGCAGAGGTCAAAGGCCTTTGTCCCTTTTTTAGTTCATAGCATATTGGCACCCGGCCGGCAGGGTTTGGCTGAGTCCACGTTCGCCCTGTGCCCCGATTAGGACAGTACAGTAGCGGCGGCGTCAGGATAAAACACTTGAACACGTCTCACTCAAACTCGCAGTCATTGACACTTTTCTCCCTTTGGTGTAGGTGGTTCGGTGCGACAAAATGAAGTACGATCAGTGTCATTTCATGAAGAGCGGTACTCACGCGCGACGGAAACGCTTTCTGGCAGCGGTGAACTCAAAAAGGCGGCCGAACTTTTTGCACAGCCATGCGATAAATCCGGTCCATGAGTGTGAGTTCGATCCGATAGTCAGACACCAAAGTGGCGTTGCCAATCCCCATGGCCTTTCTTTTTCCGGTGGCAACTGCCTGTAGTACTGCTATTATGGTTTGACTGTCGTCGATTTGTCGAGGTGTAAATCCAGGGGTGCGAGGACACGGCATCCTGCCGACACGAATTTAGCAAAACTTCCATGTTTACTTATGGCACTCGGCACGCTCTTCAATTATCCACCTACGCAAGTCGACCTTCCCTAGGAGGAGGTCGGGTGGCTCGCGCCTTAAGTTGGACACAACGCATAAGGTGTAAGATCGTTACAAAAAAACAGTGGACGACGGTAAGACCCAAGGTCAAGACGGTCATGGATATTTACAGATCTCGCACTTCCATCAATTGGTGTGACGATTACTTACGAAAAAGCAGTGTATAAGAGGGTCAACTAAAATGCACTTGTAACTTTTTGTCGTCGTTATACTGGGCGACCGAATCAGTTTATCGAGAATAGTGACCTTCCGCACTTCACACACAGTTTCCGGAAGCAACAAGTAACGAATACTAACGCCATTGTCAATATTAATTGTCAATTTTGGGTACAATAATGAGAAGGAGAAAACCATCGACTTTTACTCACAAAATATTTTTGTTCTTAACACTAACGACAGTAAGACAATACTCCCATTGGGAACCTCAGTAAATGACGACTCTTAAAACTTACGTTAGAAAGCTAACATGTGCTGAACTTTGAACAATGCTTTTGATTGACGATTAAATACGCACTCATCATTGAAGTTTGCTTTTAATAGCTTGAAATTATTAAAGTTTTGTGAAAAATATTTTGGTATCCACCTTCTTAAAACTGTGTTCCAGCACTTTAGCGGTCAGTACAAATTGGCTTATTACGCCTATGATAACCTATATTCGACTTCTTGACTGTACAATAATCATGCTACATTCATTGTGAGCTATATACGTCAAACCATTTTTTACAATAACCAAATACTCATCATTGACCAACGACTATGACGGCTTTAACCGTATTAAATTAATACACCTACGCTTATAACTACAATTTTACGCTAATCTAGTTTTTGTAGACATAACAAAATAGCTAGTTTTTTATTGACTTTTTAACATCATTGCTTTGTTTTGCAACTTTATGTTGAAAAGTTTTGATATTAACAGATTTTCAACATTTTGTCAAAATCACACTTGCAGATGCACGTGTAAAGTGCAGTTGTCGATGGTCTTTGTGTTTCCATTTCAAGAACTGAATACTGCAATTCAATTTGTGTTGTAAACATCGTGTTTTGCTGAAACATGTTAATTGCGTAATGCGTAAATGAATGACATAACACTACATGTTATTGTCATGCATTTGTTTTGTGGCTTTATGACATTCATTTTAAGAAAACTACAAAGCACTGTACAATGACAAAGAGTACATCAAAACGTATATCACCAAAAATTGCAAATAGGTCAGTGATCAGATTGTAAATCCGAAGCAGACAACATATGTAACATTACTATCTTTCAATTCTTTGTTAAACCTAAAGAATATTGTATGATTATAGGTTATCACTAATTCCTCTGTTAGCAGAGTTTCTCTAACATTACGGGATTCGTGTTTAGATACTTGGCTTCTCTGTTTTTTGACGCTTATACAAATGTCATCAGATGTGCAGAGTTGGTCTTTGTTTGTGCGTTTAGGAAGTAAAAAATTTATTGTCATGATTCAGAGATTGGGAATATGTGAATGGAACAGACATGATGTCAAAACACGGAAGATTAACTGGCTAAGGAAAACAAATTTAAACTATCTATGCAAAAATAGTATTCACCCGTTTTAAGAAAATGCGATTACACATAATATCGAAATGCCAAAGTAAAATAAAAAAGGTTAAATTTGGGTCATACAATGTAGGCATAGGGTCTGTCGGGTTTAGTCTGTCCGAATTGTTGTTCAAACTTGCTTTGAATGAGAAGTCTGTATTGAGCCTGCGCGGAATTCCTGCGAAATGACTCCGGTCGTGGTGTGATGGGGCGTTCGATGACTTCGGTTAGAAGTTCGGAAGCTCCGGAATATGAACATAGCATTCGGTAACAACAAAATGCGGCAATGACTGAAAAAGGAAGCGATAATTAAAACGTCAAAAAGTCAAGGTATGGAAACACTAACCTGCGACAGCTAGTAAAACAATCCCAGCAACCATAATAACAATAATAACAATCGCAAAATTAGATGCCAAGGGTGAAGTAAGTGCATCTTTAGAGTTAATATCAATTCCATCTATTCCGACAAGATCCATTGCAAGAGACACAAACGCGAAGTGAAGCAACGCAACGTCGAGAGTCTGACTGGCTGAAGACTGCCTTTTCCACCTGCTTTGACGTGCCGTTAGAAGGCAGAAGGGATTGCGCAGAACGGCACTAATCCTGATTGACGTCGGGACGGCCCTGAGGACACACAGGCGACCTTTCACTTGAAAGCGTGAGAATTTCTGCAGAATGTCAGTCGAAAACGGCTCTAGAATGTGCCACAGAATTTAGATTAGTAGTGAAAAGATTACCGAAATTAGACTTAAGAGATGCTTTTTGCCTCCCTTGCGGTGTACATTAAGGTCAGAAAAGATAACAATGAAATACGCAGAAAAGAGCAGTTTTGCTAAAAGCGTCGCTTGAGGGTGTTTAGAGCCCTTTCGTATTCACACGTAAAACAGGAAGTTATTATAATGATATCCCTTTTTCGTAGGCGTCTTATCTTTTCGACATTTATTGTTTATCATTACGGTCAACAGATAGATTCAAATAGAGATATGCGCACTTTGGTATGTTTGTATAAGTTAGCTTTTAGTTAAATTGACAGGTTAATCATCGCTGATATCAGAAAATAGCGTTGTTTCTTCAGGTGTTTTGGGTTTGTTGCTGAACTTTTTAGCTGATGCGGAAGTGATATTGGCCTTTGTGACTCCCGCGACTAACTCGTTTTTCTTCCGGCCAAAATAGACCCGTGTGGCATTTGTATCTTCCTCCTGTAAGACAAGCAAAAATTAATTAGACGGTATGAAACACATCAAGGAAATTGCTTACATCGAGATCGTCGTCGTCGCTTTCTAATCCGCAAGACTCTAATGTCTCGGGTTCGCGTCCTTCCACAATTCTCATGTACCGGTACTCCAGACTGAAATAAATCTTTGTAAAATTGAACGTTTTCTGGGTTAGCTTGCCTCTTATTTCGTTGATAGATAACAAAAATTATCAAAACTAAGAATCCGATTAGCACGGCCGCCAGAATTAGTAGGAACTTGAGCCCGCCAAATGACGTGCACGCTTCCGTTTTCTCTTTGGCTTGAGCACCGGATAAGACGCAGTGTCTGTAAATAGTATTTTGTATATCCGGGAACGGTATATTAAGAAAACTGGACATACTTTGAGGGGATCCAGTGGACTTGTTGTTTACCATCAACACATTCTCCTCTAATTTGCTCAAAATCGGTATTATCGCAGAGTGGACAGGCTGCACTGGTCTCAATTATGACATGGAATAGACACCCATTACAAGTGCCATCGGGGCAGCTACGCGGAAGTCGGACCTGGGGTGCCCCGGTCGCGGTCGGTTCACACCTTGCTGTTACGACCCCGATTGAGCCATTGGCACAGCTGCGTACTCGCGTCCTTAAAGGTGCGAAAAAGAAATGGACATCGATTGGCCTGCTCTCTTTTGTCATTCCATCTATAATGTAATTACTTTTTGCTTTCTGCTAATTGAATTTAAATTTCTGACCATATTCGAGATCCTTGTCAGTCAGATTGAAACCTTCAAAGACGCGCTCTCGAGTGACAGCACCGAGTTTATGTCCAATGGCAAAGGGCGACAAGTACCCTGTTTTCGGGGAAACGGATGAATCGTTTTTGTCACTTTGAAGCGGAATGGCCGTTGAACGGCAAAAGAGCGTTGATGTTTCCGTTGACTGAAATAGAGCTCATTGAATGCATGCTCTTTGCGACATCGAGATAAAAGACCAACCGTGTCGCTGTTCAGTGCTTCATGCATTAAGGAAGCTTGTGCCATAATGGACTCCTTGCAGTCGACACCTTCCCCAAACAGACTGACATTAAAAACGTGAAAGTAACTGCTGCCTTCTCGCGCAAAAACACGAATACCCTCAGCGACAAGTGTTTTCTGCTTCAATGGGCTTAGATCGAATTTCAATGGCTTTGCGTCTGTTTCGTCTTTTAGGGTCAACCGGCCACTAAAGGTACACGCGATGCCGTCATCGGATTCCATGTTATTTCCGCATTTAATGCAGCTGTCTTTGCCAATCCGCGACGAAGTCTTGTTCAGCATTGTGCCGGGAGGACAATGCACGCATTGGCTAAGGACTGCATCAACATAGTGTCCTGGCGGACAGCCTTGGCATCTGCCTGCAGCATCATGAGCTGGACATGGTAAGCAGCTATCTGCGCCGCCTTTTGGTTCCTTGCGACCCTCATCGCCGACATTGGTCAAATTGACTGAATACACAACCGTCTTATCCGTGATTATGTCATTGCCGGTCGCGGCACCACTGCGCATAAAGGCAATTATGAATTTGGATTTGCCATTATGGTAAATCGGGAATTGTAAAATCTGGCGAGGCTGACTGCCGTTAGTAACGGACAGGAATCGGAAATTCCGTTGGTTTGATTGGATTTCTTGTACCATGTACAGTGTGCAGGATTCATCGGCGCATCGAGTTTCGATATCAATGGAAAAGGTCGAAACCGGATCATCTGCAGTGGGTTTTGAATCAGCGATGGGGTTGTAGAATCCGCTTGGAACGTTGATGTTCAGTTCCATCGCAATTCCTTTGTCTCTAGTAGGTGAGGATTCAATACGGTCGCCAAGGGGGATCCATGAAGGGCGAATATTGCATTCCTTGTTCTCCTCTGTAAACAAATTATCGTCGAATTGGATCCGAAAATCATGAAACCCCACCGAAAGTCGCATACTCGCATGAAGTATCCACTTCAACTGGGAATCTCTCCCAGTTGTTGAAAAAGTATCCATAGTTCGGACGTGTTTTTACCGGACATGCTTGACATTGGGTTCCGTTTGAATGTGAACCCAGCGGACAATAAGCACAGACACCATCAGGGGTGCGCTCCTGACCAGGGCTACACCGACGGCACTTTTCATCGTGTTTGGTGGACGGCTTCTTAAATGGAAACTGATTAGCATTTCGTGACGTATGCGATGCGAAAACCGGACCCTAAAGGCAGATGGCATATTTTCGCGACATATTGGAGGCAAAACGGGTGTGTAATCGATTGTCTGTTTGCTGTCCTGACATCTGCCATATAATGGGTAGAAATCGTATTCCTGACATGGCGGTTTTAGAAAGCATGCAGACGATTTTGAATCCGAATATTGGTTCTCGGCACACTCGGAACAGACGGTCGCACCAGAACGGCTATAGTGGTTTTGCGGGCATGCTTTGCAAACCTGCTGTCCAATTTCATTTGAGAACGTCCCGGGAGGGCATTTCGAACATGACGATGTATAAGGCAGGCCGACAACATCAATCTTTGCAATGTAAATTATATCGGCCAAAGTTGTCAATTCGCGGTTGTTGGAAACAGTCCAAGTTACAAGGTTTTGGCCACGACGGAGTTCAAGGCGTTTGATTTTCCAATCACCGTTGCTTTGCATGTCATCGGGGTGTAACAGGGCTGCTAATTGGCTTCTGCAAAGATAATCTTGTAAAATTTGTTTTGAAAAGTTTCTGTTTACCCATAACTTTGACACTGTTCATTCCTCACATCCACATTAGAAGTCAAACCTCGACTGTTTTTTGGCATTTTGTAATAAAACTCAATATATCCAGTCTGCACCAAGTGAAGTGTGATTCGAAGTTTTGATACGCACGCTGTCGGTTGATACCTGATTTCGCCGCCTTGGATAGTCCACCCTGTTCTGAAACGAATTTAAGTAAACCAATTTTAAAATTTATTAAATTTACGTCGCTGAACACTGTTCCGAAACGCTTTCACGCCCGAGCTGGTAAAACTGTTCGGACACATCTTGGAAGTTTTCGACTGAAAAGCCTTCTGGCCAGGTGGAAAAGTCTTCAAAACGCTGCCCTGAACCAAGACTGTAAGAACCTGCAAATGGTAAACAACAATTTGACGTGAAAAAATATAAAATAGTTATAAAAAAGCATACCTGGAGGGCATTTTTCACAAGTTTGAGATTCCAAGTTTAAAAAGTGACCCGCGGAACATGAAAAAGCTGAAAATGACATCATGGTTTGGGTAATGTTCAATTGCTGTATAATACTTACTGCAGTTTACACCACTCTGTGGCATTGGCACATTATCACATTGGAGCGAATGCGATTTTGGCAATGTTATCCGCCATCTTTCGCCCTTCTCATCACATTTGGTATATTCATACACAAATTCTGAAGGTTCGCATACTTTGGCCACCACGGTTGCGAAATAAGTACTAATTAAAACCACCACGGCAGTCATGCTGGATGGACTAAAACGAAGGTTTTTAATCTGGGAACTTTATTGATGCCAAAGTTACGTTTTAAACGCCACAATCATGGCGAAAGTTACAGAAGTCAGTAGAACAAACGCTCACTATGTTGGTGCCATTGACAGAATCAGCTGGGTTGAGTAAATTTTCGAAACTAGTGGGTAAACCCTGAGCAAGAACGCGTTCAAACTGTAAATTTCAACAGCTCTCGACTCAATGAGCTCACACAAGGCAAGCCTTTTCAGCCAGCTACATGCACACACTTGGGCACATGGCTCCAGGCGGTCGTCGTTTTTTCAAGCCGAGTCGGAGAACGCCAGAGGCACTCCGAATGTGCGTATTTGTGGCACATGGGGGTTGCCCGACGGCATTACTTGGCTCGCAGTCATGTTGGTCCCGCCGGGTGTCTTACGGCGTTGCCTTTTTGCAGTGCCGTTGTTTTGGCCAGCCATTTGTGGACTGCGAAACAGGAAGATAGGACAATGACGCCCTTCCAAGTTGGTTTCAATGATGGCATTGTCATTAGCTTGGTGCCCTATGAATGGCGGCGTAAGTGCCTGCCCTAAGGCACATGGAAAAAGTTAATCGAATACTTTACAAACAAGAAAGTGTTCTGTTTTGGTGTTTGAGATGCTGGTCAAAGATAGACAATTAAAACATTTAGTAAGTTATTGTATTTTGGCAATCAATCACAACCTTCAACATCACCACCCCACAGTTACAACACAGATGAGGTGCCGATTGAAATAATAAATTATTTTTAAATATCCTCTAGTAAAATGTCAGTACTTTTCACTTTTTCACAAATTAGTCCGGTCAAAAGCATCCCACTAGGCCTGAGACGTAGAATTATTCTGCAATTGGTAACGAAGGGCCTGGATTTCCTGTTGAGCGGCTTCCAGATCCTGGACGAGCTTACTGTTAACGGCGACCTGCTTGTTGTACGCATCGTATCCTTGGGCGAGCTGTTGTTCGTAGTTCTGGCATTCAGCCAGGACTTGCGCGCCGTAGGCTTTGTGAGGTTCATCCAACTGAAATCAGAATGTGTAAGTCTTATTAATCAGTTTGAACAGTAATACGAACCTTGGTGAATTCAAAATTTCGCCACTGCTGCAACCATTCCTTCAATTTTTCAGTTTCGGCATACAGTCGTTCACTTGTCTCTTGGAAGTGCTTGACCTGAACAAAGGCATCACTGAGCTGAACGCACTTCTGATTGGCAGCGTCTAACTGAGCCTTCAGTGCAGCGATTTCGGCATCTTGAGCAGGGTTACGACCAGGGACGGCAGTAACAGTGCCATTGCTGGTGACGAGTTGGGTCATTTTGAGCTGCTGAGTCAATGATGCAATAGTGTCATCCTGTTGTTTGATCAACTTTTTGTAAGACGCGACGACGGCGTCAGAAGCAGCGTTGGCCTGATTTTCCCCATGAGGACGCAAATGCTTAATTAAATCAGCTGAAATAAAAAACTACTAGTAAAAAACGTTTTAATGTTGTGCAAACAAACGAACCTTCCAACGTCTTAACCAACTTAGTGAACTGAAACTCGAGCTTTAAATCCTGGGGATGCTTCGCAAGAGGCTGAGGACGCAGGGCAGCATGGATGTAGTATTCGGAGCGAGTCAGACCATCGAGGGCATCTGCAATGCGTTCCTTGCCAACACGGCGGTCCAGCAACTGGGTGAAGACAGTCTTGGCTTGAGGGTTTTCCGGCTGCCAGCTCTGGATGCAGACGGCAAGGAGGAAAGCGATGAGACCACGGACGAGTTGACTTTCACCTTCGCTGATGTCGTAGGAGCAGTGGTCATCCACTGAAAATTTCAAAGATAAAATGTTCTATTTAGATTTATTTAGATGGCTGAACTTACTCATTTCAGTCGTCAAAAAGTGAACAATCTCATCGGAAGCTAGGAAGTCATCAATGGCGAGGCTGCAGTTGTGCATCCAGGTGGCTAGAAGCATCAACAATCCGCAGCGGACTTGTAATTTGCGCGATCCAAGAGAAATCTACAACGTTTTCAATCATACAGTAACCAAAAATGATCAATTTTACCAATTGCTTGCTGATATGTGTCAAAAGAGATGAAGGCTCCTGATCATCACCCGTAGAAAGCTGAACACGAAGCAACTGCGCCTTGAGCGGATCGACGTCAATCAGGCAGTGCATCAAAATGGACGACCCGAACCACACTTGGACGGATTCATTGGCGAGAATGGCCAGAACGATGTGGCGTCCAACATCGTAAATTTGATCGGGAGGGTTGTCGGAAGGCAAGAGTGACTCGATGGTCAAAGTCTTGCCCTTTGTGTTGTCGTAGAGGAAGCAGGCGAAGCAGTAATATACGGCACAACGGACACGGAAGTGCTGCTTGTCTGCCGTCAGGGCCATTAGAAGGACTAGGAGAGCCGAGCTGGAATTGCAGAAGTTTGAAAAGTTCAAAATAACAAACAGCTTACCGATGATCCCGATCTTCACTGAGACTAGAACGAGCAAAGAATTCCTGGTTGGTGTAGTTTCCACGGATCATCTCCGCAACGGATACAATGGATTCACTGAGAACGTCGGGACCGACACCAAGATCATTGAGCAATACGCGCGAAAGAATGTCAACCATTCCAGCTTGCATGAGGACCTTCTGAGCAGCATGGATAGAATTATGGGAGTTATCGCCGGGAGCAACCAGAGAACGGGCAATTTGAAGAATGAAAATAAAGTTAGCGACCTTCTGCTCGTGCCATTCACCGTGATTGGGGTCGAAGTCGGACTCATCCGGAGGGATGAGGAACATACGAGCGAGCTCTGTCAGGCGTTTGATGAAGCTGGCCTCACGGAAGAATTCTTGGTTGCTGGGGTTGCGTTTGAGAAGGTTGATAATGACGAAAAGGCAGTCCTCGACGACGATGCCTGGAAAATGTTAACGTAAAATCGGATATTAAAAGGTGTTTTGACTCACTGTCGGCAGTTTCATCGTCAATAATCTCGAATATGTACTGGAAAGTGTTCTCATAAGCAAGCAGTTTCTGAAGAGCAGTATCGCCTCGGGCCAACTCGGTCAGCAGCAGAACCGAGTTGTTGCGAATGACCTCGCGCTTGTCCAACAACAGCTCTACAATCTTGGACACAGCCATCGGACTGGCAATGACGGCATCCTGCATTTCCTTGTGGCAGTTACGGATAAGGACAGTCATGAGCTGGACGACATTGCGACGGGTAAGAAAGTCGGGGAAGCCGACAAGGTTGAAAATGGCGTGGCAGAATTCCTTCTTGTTGAGCAGCATCGCGGCCAATTGACTGCTCAATTCATCGTGTTCCTCGGCATCCTCGTCGAAGCTGATGCATTCGGTGAGGATTTCCAAGGTGAGACTGACGAGTTCCTTCTCGTCTGCTTCTTTGGCGAGGATATCGATGTAGTAGTTCATGCCCAACGTGGCAACTGACAGTCGGCAGCTCTAAAATGGAAAATTGTAAAGAAAATGTCAAATTTATAACTTATAATTAACGAAAAACCAACCTTAGCCATGGACCGCAGCGCCTTGAGCGCATCACGCCGATCATCGATGGAATCGCCGCTTTCCAATCGCAGGACGAGCTTCTCGACGACCTCTTCGCCGCTCTCCCGATCCTCTTCACCGCCAGCACCAAAAATGCCTCGAAAATAGGACATCCTGGGTTCAGAAACTGATCATCAGATGCCTGCAAGATCGAGCGTTAATAAATATATAAAAGTTATTTGATAAACACGATCGCGACAGCAGCCAGTCTCAACAAGTGCGCTTGAGATGACATGGAAGAACGGTTGGTTGGCAGTGTCACATTTAGCCAATAAGCGCAACAAACTCGCTCGCATGCAGCGCAGCGTCAAAACGGGAAAGCGACTGATTCACAAAGCGCCCCGAGGCCATCAGACAACGCATTCAATCCCAGCCAGCCGGATGAAATCGATTGGAAATTTGAATAGAACAAACATAGCCTCAATTGTGTTTGTTTTCAAACAAGATTGCACGTTTATTATATATAAACAATAAATAAAAACGACGAATAAATAGCCTAGGCAAAGTGATAGCGCGTTGGCATTAGCGGCAAAGCTAATTTTGTTTGATATCATGGATCAGTTTGACGAAGTATTGTCGGTGAAGCGGCGTTGACGGCGGTTTTCGTCGACTTTTTTGGCAGCAATGGCTTGGATGAGCGGCCAGACGGAAGCGGTCCATTGGGCTTCCCAGTCGATTCGGGGGTTGGTTCGGAGGGTGGTTTTCATCGAGTTTAGGCGCTGGAAGACAGTTTTACAGTTTTAAATAGGCTTACTGTTTGTTAAAATGGCATACCTTTGTGTCTACTGGAAATCCAGATGAAATGTCAACCAACTCCTTGTTCAAATCGTCGGCATTGTTGAAAAGGCCACCGAAATCCTTTTTGACAAGCTCGCCAATGGCAGGGAAGTTCTTGGCCAGAACCGGGACACTGCAGCCAAGCATGTCGACGACTTTCATGGGTAGATCCAGGCCTGAAAAGCATGATTTACACTTTTATTGTATTTGGGTTACTGTAGCTCACCTGAAGTCGAAGCATGCAAGCAAACCCCCAAATCGGCGCATGCCAACATTTTCGGATAGTCTTCCGCCGCTAGCCATGGTGTGATTATCGTCGTGTGATGCCAACGGATGCTCCGAACCCGGTCCAAGTAGTACTCCTTCATGGGCCCTTTCCCAGTGATAACGACAAACAGATTCGGCAGCGATCGTCCGACCCGTTTCGGCAGTGGAGCTGAGTCAAACCGCTTCAACGCATCCAACAGAATTCCGAAATCCTCATCCTCCGTCCAGCTGGTCGAGGAAATGAGAATCATAGGTCGATCGGAACGCTTGACTACTTTGCCATCGGCACTACGGTAGGAGAAGATCGTGTTCTCAGTCGAATCAGCTGGGTCGTCCTTCGATTTAAGGTGGTCCGCAAAGTCTGGGTGGTTCAATAACTTCAAGAAAAACGAATGTTGAGCTTCTGTGTCGAGATTCTGGAAGTTCCAGGCCGGCGAGCGGTCGTAGTGGGTAATCGCCTTGACTTGCCATCTCTTCCGGAGGTCTTCACGCATCATGTTCGAAACACAGAGGTTGAAAGTAGCTCGACGGCCGAAATGGCCTTCCCAGCGAGCGCTGCCGTCGGCGAACCTATATAAAATATGTTAAAAAGGGCCTAATTAGGGTTAAATTACCATTTCAACACACGTTTTGCGTAAGTCTTCGGCTTTGGGTTGTCCAACTTGTACTTGTACACTATCATGGATGAACTGTAGTTATGCCAATCAATGATCAGTTGAGCTCGTTTCAATTTGCATGCCTGGAGAGACAGTCTCGGTCATTACAGTATATATAATCCTCAACTTACGATCCAAGCAAAAAGTAAAGTCGGAACACCTGGCGGATTTTGTACAAGTATGATAGACGCAGTGAATTTGGTTTTAAAGAACAGTGTTAATGGCAAAAGAGTGCATAACCATAGCAACTTAAGTACCATGCATAATATTGACGGCAAACTGTTCAAAACTGCCGGTGGGGGTGGAATTCCGACAATGCTTAAATTTATATATAATTTTTCGTACTTAAACTGTGGGATGAGTACCTGACGAGTTCATTGGACTCAATCTTGCTGTGGACTTTGGATTCACGATATCCGACGAATTCTACGGGGATTCCGCGATTGGCAAGGGACAGGACGTGGTAGTTCATCCGGGGCGAATGGCCGACATCGCCGAGCACCAGGACGATGGCGTGCTCCATCGCGGCACACAGGTGTTGACAGCACGGCAGTAAATATTACCTATTGATGACAAGTTGGCGTTGGTGACCCGTGGCAAAAGCAAGGCTAAATCCCCTCGGGGACCAAGCTGAAAAATGTCCATAACGAGCTTGCTCTGGCAAAGCGTTCCACTCGCCAACGCTTGGTCGTGCTCGCGCGCGTTTTCCTCGTTCCAGTGTCGAACTGTCCCTCACGTTTTGTTTTTTTAGTCATCCTCTCTAATTTTAACACGATTTAGGTACTTTTAGCAGTTCATACTTAACCATCAGATGACCACCCCCACTGATGAGGTCTCTATAGCTTCAAACCGCGTTTTTATGCGATATTTGTCGATTTTATGGGTTCTCTTTGAAACTTGGTGACAGCCTTGACCATGCCCACTTTCGAAACTGCTGCGACCTATCTTCTTCCATTTCTATATTCCTTTTCACTCTTTATTTCGTCTACAATTGCCTAAATCAAGCATTTGCGTGATCTATCGCGTTTCAATAAATACAAACTACCCCACTTCCGCGTCCACTCGCTTTCCTCCAATATCGCGTGTGTGTTTCATCACCATTATATATCCTCTTTCAGATGGCGGTTGATTTGGCTCAGATCTACGCAAACACCCTGAGTATCGAGAGTGATACTCGAAAGGCCGCTGAAACCTTGCTCGCGAGGGTCAGTGAGCAGTCTGGTAAGTGTTTAACCCACCACCTTCTTGTTATATATATTTTTGAACTACCCCTCTTTCAGACTTCTACACGAACACCCTTCAAGTCATCAGAAATGAGGAATATAGCATGACTGTTCGTCTTGCTGCTACGGTGGCATTTAAGAACAGAGTTCGCGCCATTTGGGTAAGTCTTTCTGTTTTTATGTAACCGAATGTCATTAAAGTGTGTATTATTATAGACGGAGAGTGGTGTGATCTACAATGACGAAAAAGGTCGACAGCAGATTCGAAACTTCACCTTGGAAGCTATGCTGGCTTTCCCGCCGGTCGTTTCCAAGCATTTCGTCGACGCGGTTCGGATCATTGCATCAGTCGATTTCCCGCATCCGTGGAATGATCTCATTGACGTCCTGGTGCAGAACATCGTTACTCGATCGGGCGAGTTTCACGTTGTCCATGCATGCCTCTCGACTATCCAGGAGATCTGCCTTCGCTACCGCGCCGGTTGCCGCACCGATGACTTGTGGAAGGAGATTGCCCTCGTCCTGGAGAAGACTTCCGAGATGCTTCTTCAGCTCTGCACCGCCACCCTTGAAAACTTGGCAAAGAAGCCGACCATTGACGAGGGTTCGCTTGAGATTCTCCAGAAGATTCTGAGCATCTTCCATTCCATCCTCGCCCAGGAGCTGCCGGATCAGTACGAGGAGAAGTTGCAAAATTGGATGGAGAACTTCTATGCTGTCCTGCAACTTGGTTCACGGTTGAATGACCCGACTGCCGAAACCGCTGATGACTTGTTCCTCGAAGTCACTGAAATCATTACACACTTTGTCCAGCGCTTCAGCGAAGAGGTCAAGCCCTTTGTCAACCAGTTCGTCGATGGCATTTGGAGTCTTACGAATGTTTATGGGCAGAAGTAAGTTGGCTTTCGTTGATTTTGGGTTGTGGTTACTGATGTTATTGTTTCAGACGTGGCCAATTCACTCGTGCCGCCCTTGGCTTCTTCACCGCTCTCGCCAGCAAGACCACTTACGACTACCTCTTTGAGCGAGAAGGCGTCTTGCAAACGGTCATAAACAATACTTGCATGCCGAACATTGCCCTCAATGAAGATGACTTTGAAAGGATCAACGAAGACCCCGTGCAGTTCGTCAAGGAAGATCTCGATGGTTTGAGCAAGGAAACCATCCGCGGCGCCGCCATTGAGCTTCTGCGAACTCTCGCCAGCCGCTTCGAAGGCCCCGTCGTGTCGCTGATTCTGCCTTTCATCAACCAGCAGATGGAGCTCTACGAAACCAATCCTCAGGACAACTGGGCTGCCATGGACATCACCTTCAGCGTGATCACCGCTCTTTCGAGCAAGTCGGCTACGGCTCGGTACGGTGCTACTTCGGTTTCGCAGTTGATCGACATCAACCAATTCTGTCAGACCAAAGTCTTCACCGAGTTTAACCGTCCCGATGTCAAGTTCATGATCGCTGGAGACTGTTTCAAGTTCATGGTTCACTTCCGGAACCAGCTCTCCCCCGAACTCATCTCGGAATTCTTCGTGCTTCACATCGCCGAGCGCTTCCTCAACCCGGGAAACAGCAGCGTCCCTCCCGTTATCCGCATGTACGCTGCGTATTCCATTGAGCGCTTGCTTTTGATCCCGCTCATTATCCAGAATCGTAAACAACTGGATTCGCAGTTTGTTGAATTGGCGAGTCATCTCATCGGCTCACTCAACCAGCCCATCGGTTACAATAATGCATTCATTCTGAAATGTCTGTATCGTCTTATCACTTACCTCCAGGTAATTTTGTTTTTCATTGATAACTTTGTATGAATTTGAGTAACATTTTAGCCAGAAACCCTCAAGGACAAGTGCATCGCCTTCACAGAAGTTGTCATGCAGATTCTGGAAACCGCCATCAAGAAGACGACCTACGTCGATTCGACTGCTGTGCATTACACCTTCGAGATTGTCGCCCATTTCATCAAGAGGTGCTTCATCCTGCCTGAAGGCTCCGATCGACAGTTCTACTTCATGTACGTCTTCCCGATTCTGAACGTGCTCTTCAACGCGAACAACCAGGAGCTCGAGTTTGCCCCCTATGGACTTCAACTGGCCTGTGCCGTCGTCGAGGCCTACAGTGTTGTCCGTCAACAGGTCCAGATTGACACGACCCCGATCCAGGAGTTCTACGGCTTCCTTCTCGCATCCGACATGTGGAAGACGTCGGCCAATGGCCCTGCGTTTGTCATGGTCATTCGAAGCTATGTTCGTCATTTGCCGGAGTTTGCCCTCAGCGGACAGTATCCGACTGCCATGCTTGGTCTCTACTCGAGGTTCATATTCTCCAAGGTGAACGATGTTCATGCCTTGACCCTTGCCTCTGATTTGTTGCCCTTGATGGATGTAAGTCTTATCACTTGCGATTTTTGATACTAAAGTGTTTTCAGCGCGTTCCCAACGTCGAAGCTCCTGACTACCTCACTCCAATTCTCAGACGCCTCTCCGAAAACAAGACCCCCAAGTTCACGCGGAACCTCTTTGTCTTCTGGATGCGTTTCATCGCTGTTCGTGGCCATGACTTCTTCAAGAAGAGCCTTGATCGCATCCAGCCCAACGTCCATTTGATGAGCATGCGGCTTCTCTATGCCGGTGCTGATACGGACTATCGCTACAGTACGTCTTCGACTGACAAGAAGTACATTATCGTCGGCATCCTGCACCTCCTTCGCAAAACTGAAGTTCCCCAGGAAGAAATCCCCAAGTTCCTCGCTTTGGGCATTCAGCTTCTCGAGGCTTTCTACGCCGCTCAGAGCAATACCACCGATGAGAACGATACGACGTCGTTTGATGGCGCCGACACGTTCAACAAGTTGGTCAACGTGAACGTTGCTGATGTGCCTGACAATGTCAACTTTGACATTCGAGGTTGGTTTTTTAAATTTGAATTCACTTTTTGCCGGTTTTTATCTTAAATTATTTTAGCCCAATTTATCCGCGTCTACTCGGCCCTCCAAACCAACACCGGGATCACGGCTAATCCGGCCTGTTGGCACACCTCATATGAAGGCATGCGTCACATTGTCTTCCCGGGTGGCGTGCCTGATCCCCACGACTTCTCCGATCTCGACCAAGGTCTCGCCTATCTTAACGAAACGTCTTAGTGCCGTCTTCTCTCTGGCTAAGGGCTAATTGTTTTATGTTTACTGATATTACTGATATCTCTTTAAGTGCGGTTTCTTATTGTGCCGAGGTTTACTACTAATGTTATCTGTGCTTTGTTTAGCTACCGAGTATGTAATTCCTTTACCTTTTTGGTTGAATACTGTGTGAACAACAATAAAGTGTTTTGTTGTCGAGTCTTTGATCATATTTTGTTAGGTTCCAAAGCTCATTTGTATTAGCAGCGCGGAAATTACTCATGTTTAGGCGGTAGTACTTATTTGTAGTATTGCTGGCAGCCACGTTCATATGTGCGCACCTCACACTTTGTCGAGATATGTATGTGTGTCGTCAAACAAGCGAGCATCGACCGCGTGTTTGATGCAAATACGCACGTGGTCGTCGTCGTTGAAACGGCCTTGGGTGACAGCGGGCCCGCTGCTCCGCTCACACTACATCCACCTACCTCCTACATACACCAAACAGCGGGCCCCATCTATTCAGTGTTGCTCCCCTAAAACGGAGTTTCCTTTTTGTAACATTTCATGGACGACCTTACCGATCAGAAGCTCATCTGCCGCGTATGCGGAGACATCGTACGTTTCTTCTTGAGATCTAGGGCTTTACTTTTGTTCTCTAACGGTTTGACAATACATTTTTTTACACGTTTGTAGGCAGCCGGCAACCACTATTCTCAAGTTGTATGCAATGGCTGTAAGGTGAGTCAGCGTTGGTCGTGCTTCCGTAAATTCATTGTCTTTATGTTTTTTATATAGGGCTTTTTTCGCCGTAGTGTCTGGAATCGCCGCCAATACAGCTGTCGTTTCGGGGGCGATTGCGTCGTTGTCAAAGGTCAGAGAGTTTATCCGGTTTCCATTTTTTGAAGAAAACCCTTGCAGAATGCCGGAATGTGTGTCGGAGCTGTCGGTTAAAAAAGTGTTTTGATGTTGGGATGAATCCAGATGGTTAGCATTTCGCTTTCATGCTATTATCAGTCACTTTACCAAGATTTATGCCGTTTCAGCAGTGCAACACGAGCGCGATCGAAACTTCCGCAGCCAATCTGGTGGCATGGACGAGCCTGAAGGGGCTGGACAGATGGTTAGGGCGAAGAAACTTTGTCGAACCATTGAAAGTCAGACGGAGAGCACCCATGCGATCGATTCGTCCGTCGGGAGTGATAATGTAATTGATTTTTATACGTGTGTGAAGCGTGTGTTAACGTTTTTAATATTCAGGAATTGCCTTCGCTTTTGTCCCTCGATGAACCTGATGATCGCACCGCCTTCAATCTGGTCATGAATGAGAAGCGGGTATGGGAACGTGACGATGATGATCCAATAACCATACCCAACACATCAAATCGGGCTGATATTACATTCCAAATAGCATTTCTAAACCCGTCCTCTGTTTCGAAACGATATCCAATGAACTTTAAACCGGTTCATATTCTGACCCCAGAATTGCTTATGAATGGATGGCGGCGGCATTTTGTTTACTACATTGATTGGATTTCCACTTTTGAGGAATTCCAGCAATTAAGTCTACACGATAAGGTTAGCTTAAACAATAACACATTTAAACATGTCAACTTATGATTGATGTCCTTCCAGCTTATCCTGGCCAAAAACCGCCTCGTCGACCATGGCTGGATTTCTCACAGCTTTCATACTATGCTTTCTGGCCGCGCCGGAATTTGTTTTGCTAATGGCGGTTTCCATCCCCACCGCACCGACCCTCTGTGGGAAGAGCGAAATCTCCACATTGATGCTTTTTATGAGTCCCAAACAAAAGCTACAGTGGACCATTTAATCGAGCCATTCGCTGAGATGAAAACAGACTATGCAGAGTTTACAATGCTCAAGGCTATTAATTTTTTTCGTGAAGGTACTCAACACTTTTTAGCATAAGCGCGTAGACTATATTTTCATAGTTTCAGAACCGGGCATAACACCGGAAGGTGCACTTATGTTACGTCAAGCGCGCAATAAATACCTCAAGTCTTTGTACAGATACCTTCGGGAGCATCATAGTGCGGGTGAAATTGATACTGATAATGCTGTTATGGAGCGATTTACAAAGCTTCTTTCTATATCGAGCATTTTAACTGTTAGTTGTGACTTTTTCAACTTCAATGATAATTGTGACATTTCCAGGCTCTTAAATCAATGATGGATGACAGGGTTGTTATGAATAGCTGCTTTTCAATCATGAATTTCGATCGTCTCATAGTTGATGTACATAGTGGTGACATGCCTCTGACTCTTCCCCGTCCTCCAATCTAATGTAATTGATAGTATTTTTGTTGTTTTTCCCATGATCTCGACTTGTTTTTGTTATTTGCAATCAGAGCTACTAATAATTTATTTATTTTGTAACGTTTAAAAGTATAAAAAATCAAGGAGAAATCTTGACACATCCATCGATAAAGTCCTGGTAGTTAGGGCAGTTCAGGAGATCAACCCCAATCAAAGTGTAAAAGGCAACCATAGAATCGCGAAGACCTTTGATTATTGCGCTAATAAGTTCCGGGGTGCACTGAAAAACAAAGATGTAGTGTCATTAAGAGTGCAATGATGATCGGTTGTGTTGTTGGACTTGCCCCTTTAATCATGCCACAAACGCCGTCGAGCTTTGGTTCCATAGCGGGAATTTCGTCACTTATAAAGTGCAATGCTCCAAGAACCATGTTGCAGACTACACATTGGCCGAATGACGGCGTGGGGGTAATTTCATCCAAGACGTCGCCCAATTTGAGTTCGGCTGTAAATTTCGGGCTTCTGTTTTGAACACTTGCGTATACGTATATGTATACAATTAAGGTAAGTTGAAATGTAATGTAAAAAGTACCCACCTGTCCCGACGGCGCACTCTTGGCGGAAGCTTTTTTCTTTGACGGCATGGCTGGTTGAGAGTGTCAAGCTACGGTTGGTAGAGTGCTCGACCTCTTTTAAAAGCCCGCAAACATCGATGTCTTCCAAAGCCGGACAACCTGGACACGGTGAAGCAGTTAAAAACCGACAAGTAGCACAGGCGAGGGTTTTATGCGGCGACTCATTCAAAAAGTTCAATAAAGCTTCGCTTGTTGCCGTGGCACAGGTTGTAGCCAAGGCTAATCCAAAAAGAATTACAAGTGAACGCATGTTCAAATCGATTTAACACAGTTCCGACTGTCCTTGCAAGTGACAACAACGTGGCCAACGATATTGATATCAACCCTCCACATTGTTTAACCGCTTGAAAATGTCTCGCGTTAAGTGTCACTGATAACTGATAAACACTGGAGCGCTTCATTTGCTCAACAATCTCACAGTCAAATAAGGACAACGGAAATGACAACCTTCGGCGTTTTGCACAACTAGTAAGAGAGAGGGGAAAGCCAATTAGAAAGGGATTAAGCTCGGCTGGTACGGTAAGGCATGCTGCGACGACGACGACGATGCAAGGCTACTGTACACATTCTTCTTTGGTTTTTTTGTTCTTTGCTTGGTTTATGGCGATTTAAAGAGTCATGGTGGCGGGGGTAGAACGGCCAAATCGGAGAAGGACGTCCTGATCGGCGGGGCTCGGGCGGTTGCGGCTGAATCTTAACCTGATCGTATGTAATAGATGTGTTTTGGAGGGGCGAACAATGTTCTCACCTGCTGTAGACGGCGTCTTCAATGTCGCGCTTGCCGAACCGGATATGAGGAGCGGAGGACAGGGGCGATCGCTTGCCGAAACGGATGAGGGGCGAGGTATCGGGGCGCTTGCCGAATCTGATAAGAGGGGCGCCGTCAAGGCCGCGTTTACCGAAACGGATGAGGGGATCGGTTGCGAGGGCCTGAAAGGTTAAGGGTCAGTTTTTAATGAAAACAGGTGAAGTCTTACCAGAGATCGCTTTCCAAAACGGACCAAAGGACCGCTCATTGGAGACCGCTTTTCAGTTTCCGCAAAGTTGTCAAAGAACTGCGATAGGGGATCACGTTTCTCATCTGGAACCATCCTTAACACTACAATGAAACCCAAAGTTAGCCCAACTTTGTGAAGCAAAGCAACCGATACTCACATTCTTCCTCCAGCATTCTAATCTCTGATGAATCAAAGCTTTTAACAACAGCTAGCATGCCGAAAAGGAAGACCAAACTACCAGAGGACAACATGGTTTGTACCGAGTAAAGAGTTTGTGCCGCTCTTGACCCTTTATATTTGAACCCTGCAAGTAATCTCCGTCAGAATGGAAGGCTAATACCTTCCGGCTGTTTGACCTAAATCGAGTGGACACACGATACTCGCCTCACGTCCACGGAAGAACCAAAAAAACTGAACCATCAAAGACAAGGAGCGCATTACTTACAAAGCCTCAGGCAAGACACCATTCCGGGTCGTACATTGGCAATGAGCGCATCATCCACATATTGGTTCTGCTTTAAAGCATTCTGGACAAATGTGCTCCATTCAATGTCATTTTCGTAAGACATTGTGAAATTCGATCACGCCCTCCATGAACGCTCAGACGTAAAGCACACTCATTTAGGCAATAGACTTTATTGAGGTATTTGTTCGAATGACTAGATTTCTGGAGTCATCCTGGGGGTCACTGACGCGCATGGCTTCAATTTCGGTGATTGCACGCGCCCACATCCATTTCCGTAACCTTATCCAATTATTTGAAAAAAGATTGGAAGATGGTACAACAGATTCATGGAGCAGACGTACCTTTTGCAGATGAAGTAAAAATGCATATTTTTCATCTTTAAATATCTTCTTTGCAATGTCTCAATAAACATTACCGAATTTGCAAAATATTTGTTTTTAAAAAAGCGATTATGGCATTTTTTGTACAAAAACAATGTGATTTGTATATATTTGTATGCATTTTTGAAATTTAAAGATTTGAGAGATTTATAATAGATTTCACAGGTTTCATATCTTGGCAAGTTCATTCATAAATAGGCATAAAACATTCACAACTATGAGCTCATTCACATTACTCATATAAAATTAAGTTAGCTATAATTTAATCTATTGATAACAAAGTTGATTACTGTTGTTGCGTCATAGATCCAGAAGTCAACGATCGCTATTTACCCTTTTACAAAGGTGACGCAACTGTAGGTATAGACGACCCATGAGACAGTTGTACCGAATTAGCGTGCTTTCTCATACCGACCGATTCAAGATGTTGACACCAGTCTTTGTGAAGCCAGTGAACAAATAACTGAAAGAAAATTTTCAATTTGCCATTACAGTATGCCTAAAATTTCAAAGTTCTAAGAACTCACGGCTTTAAAAGGAAACTGCAACAAGTAAACAATGTAAAAAGCGGTATCAACGTAATGGAATACGGGTCCTCCGAGATTCGGTATGTACTCAGCTACCAGATGCCCTGTGTAATACGGCAAGTTGAGCAAACCATGTGCCGTCGCTACGATTAGAAATAACCGCATGTTGCGTTGTCGACGCATATTAGCAGCCTGCGGGTATAAAAAAGGCAATAAGCAAGTTGGAATGGAAAAAACAACCCACCCGGATGCCTCCTTCCGACTGTATTTTGTAGGATAAATAAACATTGATGTCGCCAAGACTGGCTTGATTATTTCTAATTGTTTTGGGTGAAATCGTTTTAAATCTGGAAATAATAATTTTGCATTTGCAAAAAGTTTTTCTTTCTATGTACCGTTTATCATCATAAGTTTTACACATAACAGCAAAATCTGCCATCAATGTCATTATAAAAGGCAAGAAATAAGTAGCCAATACTTCGAGTGTTTCCAGATATGTAAACATTTCAGCGCTGCAACAACAAACAAATTATTTAATTCAATGATGAACCTTCTTACTCGATTATTTTTTCATCAGGCCCACAATAAGAAGCTTGTTTTCCATTGTAGTCAACCTTTATTTCCTCTACCAAGAAGAACCAGAAAATCTTAAAGCTTACTTTCACCCTTTTGCAACAATTACACTTTATTTTGCACAAACCTGGGACATGAGTGACAACATGCCCGTAATTACTAAAAGTCTCCTTGTGTTACCAATGATTCTCCAAAACCCGGTTCGTCTGATTCTATGCATGGGGTAGAAGACATACACGCATCGTTGGGTACACATACAGACCCATAACCAGTTTGAGTGACAAGCAGTAACATTGGTGACCACCATCGTCAGTTTACAAACAATATCACCTAAATATGACAATTTTGTGTTTTAATCAAAATTATAAAGTTCGAAATTTCACCTTTGAACGGAAACCATTCAAAAATAACGTTGAAAATTATGGTGCCTAACATGATGAGATCGAGAAAAACAATAGTCAACAAGAATGAGAATAGCTGTGATATACGGTAAGTGCGAAATAACTGCCATAACGTTCGACCCAATATGGGGCAACTGATTAGACCAACTGATACGACTGACCAATACAGGATTGAAGATACATCCATGAGGGCGCCAATATCAACATCGGCGGTTATATTCGCCATTTTTAGGAAATAAATAACAAGCAACTTTCTAAAGATTAGTTACACTCGCATTAAATGTTGTTGAAAGTTAACGGAACTTGTCATAAAACTAATTAGAGATTCAAACCACGGAAGACATGTCAATGGCAATGCTGTCCTGGGCGAAGAACATTTTTTGTCTATTTTGTCAAATTCACAATTACAAGGAAGTTTAAAACCGCTAGAAACAGCAGTGGTATGAAACCGATTTCATGTAATTTTCAAAAGGAATACAACTAAAAACTGTTTGTACGGGGGTGGGTAAAACCATGTGTTAATGCTAATTGAAAAATTCAAAAGGTGGTCCTGAATGAAAAACCGTCTAAATGTGGGATATCAGTCAGCCGGGACTGACATCTTTGATGGCGAGGAGTCAGTCAACTAATGTAAGTTGAGGGAGGCATATGCGACTAACATGAACCAGTCACTAAATAGACATTTTACACCAGTTCACAAAACATGGTACAAGTTAGCCATTGGCGCGGAGCGTAGTGAACAACAATTAGCTTATTCCATAAGGGAAGTCGAACAACTGAAAGCACGATAAACATAACATAAACAGCAGGTGCTACTTAGTTTGTCTTGTCTCTACGAGTATGGAATTTAAAAGGAAACTTAATTTATTATAACAATGAAACTCGATTTACTATTAAATTTAGCAATAATTAAGGAACTTTATCAATTCAACCCAGACAGCGAACTTTCTGGAAGAAGGCAGTTTATGACCATGGAGGCACGATAGGAGAGGGGTTTTGAAGGTAGCTCATGACGATGGCCGAAACGGAGAGCCTGAAACCATTGTTTTGATAACGTTCTATAAACAATTGGTCAAAACTCACATAAAACTGCTCACAATCTGCTTAGTATCGTCAGAGGCACGAGAGTTGGCAAAGCTGGCGCAGGACGCGAGCAAGGCAGCAAAAGCACACCATTTGAGCTGAAAAAATGCAATTCATAACAGATTATTCAACTTTTCGTCTTTTTGAATATCAGAAACGTCTCAGAGAATCTAGCCATGTCATTCAGCTTATCCCATATTCTGAGGATTGAACTCTCGTCATGGGCCATGGGACACGGCTATATATAATTTGTGGGTATAATGCACTTTTAATGTAAACATTGAAAAGAGCATTGAAATGGAATAATCAAGTTTAATGTACTCACTCGCATCATCAAGCCAAACATGCTGAAAAGCATGCCCAGGACATTCATGTACTCGGGCACCGAGTCTTCGCCGCTGACGGGGATGGTGGCCGGATCGATGGGCTTGTACCTGAAAGTCGTCAATTGTGATTATTTTCATTGTGAAAACTGTCTGAGTTGACTTACCTGATAATTTTAGCCGGACGGCGAGGATCGGAGCTGGCTTGCATCATGGTTGAAGCAATGAGAAGAGGGTTTTTTGGCAGTGCAAAAGCTGCAAAACCGCTACGAGGACGCAAATTGGTCGGTCGCTAGCTGGCCGTTTTTTCGTTACGAGAGAGCCCTTCGCGACCAATGGTCGACTGCGTGCGCGTTTTTGCTCTTGCTGTCGTCCTCGCTCGGGCTAGTGGTCAACGGCTGGCGGACGGTGTTCCCCGCGGACAGAGTTCCCGGTTTTCGCTGCGTGACCTGCGTGACGTAACTTTTTATGCTGTGCATTACGACTACGGACGGACATGTTTGTCTGTGTATGTGCTTGGCATATAAGGTTACGTCACGCAGCGAAAACCGGGAACTCTGTCCGCGGGGAACACCGTCCGCCAGCCGTGGTCAACCCATGCACTTTGATGTCGTCAGCGATGCTTGAGGCACTGCCAGTACAAAGATTTAATATAGATGAGGAAATTGTTGCACTCTAATTACACTTTAAAATGCTTAATGAACAAATTTCCGTGAAAACATGTTTGTCTACAGTATTCAAAATATGAACACAAATAAACGTCTCCAATTCCTTGAATGTCCTTTATTACTTTATTTAATTGCTCAAATGCAAAACAATTAGCATTATAGAAAGCAATTGCAAATAAAATCCGATCAAATCAAGGACGTGTTCCACAAATTGGGCCAACACGCGTCAAAGGCGACAAAAACTTCCGAGGTTACATCGTTAACTTCTTCCTAAATCTTGTTTTCCCCAGTCGTCTGTCCAATTGGCCTCCCAATTGCTACTTAGAACGATAAGCTCGAGCGAACTTTCACTTTCGCAGTTTGGCCCAAACCGGTTCATTGCAGGCTAACAGCGTTCAATTGGGAGGCTCACAGACCGATTAGACTACCCCCAAGTCACGTTGAAGACGTAAGGTACCCCCCTGGGCAAGGAAATCAGATAAATGGCGTCGGAAATCTGCTTAGTTGTGTTATTGCATCCCACCTTGAACAAGTATGCGGTTGGCTTTTTCTCTGTTGGTTTTAGCCCTCACTATTTCCGTCGTCTTTGGCCGGTCAAGTTCGTTTCTCCCTTTGTTAAGCTTGCTTATTTCGAAGTGATCGATGATCCGTTTTTCAGTCAACTTTTTCAATCACGATGACTCGACAGCCATCGAGGGAGAGGATTTACCTCAACTGCCGAAAAAAAATGTCGGCCTCGATGACGAGGTTAGCCCATTTAACTAGAAAATGCAAAGTTAAACATGGTTTTTAGGACCCCTTTGACAAAGACAGCTTTTCGGTCAACGTGAATGTCCAGCAGTCGAAAAACAGGTAAGACGCAAGGGTATCATTTCAAAGCTGACGCATAAACCATTTCAGTAACTCGATCGAAATTGTGGGCAGCGGGCCGACTCCGAGTCGCAAATCCTCTGGACCTCTAGTCAACGAGTATTCGGTTGATCCGTTTGAAACTCCCAATTAAACTTCCAATATCGCAAAGTTTTATGTACAAAATGGTATTTTTATGCGTTTTTCATCGTAATAAACATTTCCTGATAAAATAAATAAGTATCCACCAATGATTATGTGGTTTTAAATAATAACATGAAGAGTCGTGTTCGTAACTTTGCGCACAGTGGTCAATAATCTCAATAGCATTGGTAATCGCCTTCGTTGCAGCTGTATCCACTTGGGCATTGGTTGTTGATGCAGGGTCCGATGGCAACAGTCGCGCGTTTCAGACCTGTAATCACATTGTGATAATTTTCGTTTGAGGTAATGAAGACTCACTTTTGAAGCAGCTGTTATCAATACAATCATATCCATTAGGGCAGAGCGCATTGACACAGGGCCCAATAGCTTTGCCACCTTTGACCGATTCTTCTTCAATATCGACTTCGTTCGACGGCTTCGTGTCTCGTGTCATCGGGAAACATTCACTATCACTACAGACGTGATTCTCCGGGCAGCGACCCATCAGACACGGACCAACGGCAGTGGTTTTGTCGTAGACTGTAGTTGCAGCACATACGAAGGCAAGACTCGACAAACAAGTAATGAAAAGCATTGATGAACCACCGACCATTGTTTGAAATGAAGAGCAAAGACAATTTTCAGACCAATTCAGACAGATTTGACCGTTGTCTCGGACACCGCATTTTATACCCGCAGAATGACCCATAGGTGGTCCACGATCAAGGTGGAGTCTCATAAGTACTGATCTGAACCGTAAACAAGACGCACCGTTCGAAAATGTGATGAGGCGCTCCTCGACAAAGTCGGCTGAATTTTGACGGAAGTACTTAATTTTGAAATTTAATTCAAAACGGTTACTCTTTGTTTACATCATATGACATTTTGCAAAATTGATGTGGTCTTTAGTATGACGGTATCTACATATTCAAAAAAGGAGGCAAAAGCGGCGTCGTGATTTGAAGCCGATGTGTGCAAAAGTTGGGCTCTCATTTAGCATAACTATATATTTCTGCTTCTTTAATGGCTAGTAAATAGATCCTCTTAACAAGAAATTGTCACCTCTGTTTAAAATTTTGCACTTTGTCCGAACAAATCAGCTGACCATGCGTCTTATTTGTGGTTACTATTCATAAACTTTTTCATCGCATGTTTAAACCGACTTTCTTATTATTGTTTTGTTTTTATCATATTATTAATAAATACTTCATGCTAATTGCAAGAACGAGAACTTCAATGTGATTGCACAATACAGAGGAAATGACATGGTTGGCAGTTACATTAGTACAGTTATACAAAGTGTTTAACGCAAAAATTGAAGACACATTAGGCATAATTGGTGCCTATCAAAAAATATGACAAGAGAAAAAAATAGCTAATAAATACTGCTTGAAAATTGAAAAACAAATTATCATTAAAATGAAGCATTCAAACTAAAGGTTTCATGATTCAGCATTTTTCGATTATAAACAAGTACAGTAAATAAATAATGTGTTGTTAGCCGAAAATGTCAACTACAGTAATAAATAGAAGTCAAAATTTGAAAAGTTAATTGAATGAACATATTAGTCTTGTACATAAGTTTTGATTTGTAGCGACGGAAAACAAGCGACTTTTGAGTCACAAAATACTTAGCAGTGACCGTAGTAGTTGCTGTGCATCAGGAGAATAGAGAAGCCCGGAATTCTCAGCATCTTGCAAAACAGACCGGAAAAGTCCATGTTTCCGCTCATATGTGGAAATTTTTTTCTAAACGTCATTGGCAATTAGACTTTGTGGTGGCTTTCAGCGTCACTTACACTTAGCAGCTCAATGTGCTTTATTAAAGCATGGTTTAAAAACATGGTCGATGCGGAAGTAGCTTTTGCTTGCTGCAGCGCGCTGTCATTAGTATAGGAAGTAGCCAACGGGGTGAATGGCATGAATCCGCTGTAAATTTTTGGTTATTGTTATGAACAAGGAAAGAAAACAACAAAAGGTGTATGTACTTACAAGTTTGATGGAAAAAAGTGTGGGTCGAAGTAGGTTGTATTCTCGCAAGGTGTCACTTGTTGGAATGCACTTTTGGGGTCAAGGGGGTTGAATGGGAAGTCTGAAAAGTCCGATAAGTAACTGATTTTGTTAAAGCTGGTAGTTGGGAACTTACTGGATATCAAATTAGTCGGTGGAATGTTGGGCTTGTCTAGGATGGGATCAATTACGGGTACTGATGATACATCTATAGGTTCGTCGTCATCTGAATTTGTCAAGATTAGATTTAAAAAACTTGAAAAACTGTTTACCGTTATCATAGGTTTTAGGAGTATCCTTCTCAACTACCTCTACAGACGGCTCTGATTCAACTTTAACGACCAGATTCTCGTCACATCGCTTTGATTTAACCGCCGCACAATCATTTCGCAGTTTTCGTTTCCGTGTACCTGCAAAGCCAGCTGACTCATAGGCCTGCAGATACTCATTCTTCCGCTGCAGAATCCGGCACACGTTACTCTTCGCTATAGAATACCGTTCCGCGATGCTTGCTTGACTCATGCAGTTGTTTTCTTCCGCCATTTTAATGAGGTTCACCTTCTCCTCCAATGTCAGCTCTTTGTACGGTTTTTTCTTCCGCTTCAAAGACGAAACATTTGCACTATTCGGAGAGGCTGCAGATTCCGGCGAGTTCTGTCCCGATGGAGCCGTGCAGCCTGCCTCCGGTGATGCCGGTAACGGCACACTGAGCAGCACACTCGCTGCCATCGGAGTTGCCGATGGCAAGTTGTAGTGGGTCTGAAAGTGAGAAAAGATAAGAATATTAATGATATTCGCGTAACTCTGACAGAACCACGTGTATAGTGGATAAAGTAACACGCATCATTGATAGCTTATGTTAGAACCACCTATTGTCTGATGAAAGAGAGAACGCATTTCAGATACTTGGAACAAGTTTCTTTTTTACGCAAAAAAGATGGAAAGTTTAATCAAAAGATGCGGAGGAAAGGCAGTGTATGAAACTTTTTTGTCTTCTGATCTCGCTCAGAGCTTTTTGGATTGAACCGCAATGTTAAAAAAAGATGGAACACCGCATAAACTAGCAATGATTGTGAAGGGATGCGATAAATCCAGCCATCACTGCGCATCAGCACGTCTAAATGACCGATTAGGGGTGAGAAAAAACAAATGAAACAATTGAGACGTTTGAGGGGTGATAAATTCATAGAGAGCGAGAACAGTGTGTCCGTCGTCCGTATGTATATATCCTCCTACCGGTCCGGAAGGAACTAATTTGTAAACTACCTTGAAAAGTCACCGCCCATGTTACGCGTTACATTTATAATAGCTAAACACTATGTCTAGGAAGCACAAAATAACTAATAAACGAATGCAATAAAGGGCACCGAACGCATGCAAGCAACAGAAGCGCGGCTAATCTTTGCAAGCCGACTTTAGTGGAAGTGGCCGACCTCGCAACATTATTGCGATTATGGTTCTATGCTACTGTTTAAACGGGGGTATATTACTACAGAGGTACAACGACCGTTTCCTTCACGCATTCAGAAAACGAAAATAAAGGAATGTTTTCAAAATGTTGTTTGGTTCATGTTCAACACTGCCAGTCAACAACTGATGTGAACCAGAAATGGCCATCCTAATTGAAGCGGGATTGGTCAGTTTTCGATGTTGACCATCCATCCCCACTGATCCTGTTGCTGACCTCGTTTTTTAGAAACACCCTCAAATATCCCGGGAAGTTTGTTCATGGTCGTTTTTGAAAAAAACTATGTCCTGCCTGCCACGCTGCAACTAAGAGGTTAATCCAAGTCAAGAGAGCGGATTAGCTTTACGCATTCACCTGAATCACGCCTTTATTTAGTTGGTGGGGGAGAGAGTTGAGCCAGAAAAAATGAGGAAGCGAAGGAACACAGTACACGCAAGGACTATCAGCTCAACACGCGCAAACGGAATGGATCACACGATGTAGACAGGAAAGGGCGTTGTCGTTATCGAGTGTCTGAGGTATAGAGGCAAAACTTCGGCCATCGGTCAGTGCACTTAGTCCTCGGGATGTCGGTCGCCATCGGCTATTCCGTAATGACAAAAGCGCGACCTCAATGAATTGGATACGTTTTTTCGGATTTTTGTCCCCTCTCTTGTTGTGTCTCGACATTTTACGTGGTATCGCCTAAAGGTAACGACTACACAAAGTTTTTGAATAGTGGTGAGGAAAAAAAACCGGAAAACAAACAACAACATACACGACCGAGGTACGTATGATGGTCTGTAAAAATGAACTCGCGCAAAAGGCTAAATTTAGCTGTGTAGGGAAGTATACCTCTCAGGATGACCGGACAATCTCGCGCAGTTGGTTGCCGCTGGCTGGCGCCTTTGCCTCTCATTGAAACGTCCGACCAGACTGTCGATGGCCATAAAGTATAGCAGGTCGATCAAACAAAGTTGACCTGTCGGTCGCGGAAGAATTCCTCGGGGCTATGGACACAGACGTCAAAAAAATGAAACATCACCTCATATCTTGTTTGTAAACTGCGCGACGCATTCTACATTGTTTAAATCCGTGTTTACCAGCGTCATCAGCTTTGCTACGGATGGAAGGTCCTTAAAGCTAAGGCTACATCTCACGGTAGTGTGAGTGATGCTTATCAGGTGGGTTGGTAAAAAACATGAAGTTTGGTATGCATAAATAACATGGTAAGTAGTAAATCAAAAAGCAACATGTGTTAAAATGTGTCAAAATAGCTTAACAACATCAACGGTTAATTCAACACTTCAAACAGCACACGATTTGCAAACGTTGTTTACGATAGGTAAGGAAACTGAATCAACAAATTCCCAAAGTTCACCCAAATAAGGTCTTACGTAAAGCCCATTACCGGAAACCGCAGAGACTACCGTATGACTTGAGTGTAGTGAAAGCTAATAGAACATTTAAAAGAATGTGAATTTCTTTCCTTGTTTGACGAAATAACCTTTTTATGAGTGACAATGCTGATAACGGAATAGCAATTATACGGATTTTATGTATATGGCATTAGCAGAGACTACAAATTGTACAACAAACCGTTTAAGTTAAGACCCTTTTCACGTAAAACAATTTGCACAATGGAAGCAATCTTGTTTGCAGCCAAGTTAGACAAATTTCGAAGAGGCGGGGTTACTTTTGCATAGTCTAGACAATTATTGTTGCTTTTAGACATGTGTTTGTTAAAAAGGGCACGTAGAACATTGCAAGAAGTAAATATTTGTTAAATTAAGACTTGTTCCGGGGACACATTATTGTTGCAACTTGCAAGGTAATTTTGGGAATAAATTAATAATTTTGAACGTCGTTTTTTGACATGTTTTGCAATGAAGTCTGACAAAAGTTGTATATTAATGAAGAAAGTCACCAATTGTTTTATGCAAATGGTAATTAAATAGACTCTTCATAGTTAAACACAGTAATTATGGTGCATAAACGACGAACTGATGTTAACCAACTTTTATTTTTCGAGTTTTGGAACAGCTGGTTGGCAAAGTGTCCTCAATGTCAACGCACTTTCATTTTGCGTTCCCGTTCATGAGTGCAGCCACAAGACTTGCTGCTTTTCACAGTCACTTTCCCAAGTGTTCTTTTACTCCTCCACGTTTTTCACGTTATGACCTCCACATTGGTGCCGAACTCTCTAGAGGTCATACCGGGCTCTTTATACATGTTGGGACTTAACATGGACACTACCGTTTTGACGGTTTGCGCGCATTGAAGCGAAGTCGGCTTCGGCTGATTTACTCCGCCCGCGACCTAACCGATCTACTCCTTCATCGTCTCATGGTCGGCCACTCGAGTTCCGTTTTACCTTGTTACCAACCGTGTTTACCTCGTGAACGGTTATATGTAATTATATATAAACTTATTCATCATTCCGTTTCAGAGTGCATCGGCCACTAGTGTTTTTGATGTCGGTCGTCACCACTAGCGTTGCTGATGCCTCCGGCATGGAGTATGAGGTGTCGGAACCGCAGCCCGAGGATCAGATCATGGCATTTGCTCAGGATGAATCCCAGGAAGGTGATGACACTGCCGCGGTTAGTTTTTATTATATACGAAGTTGACATTTTATATATGACTGTTGTTTTCAGAAAGATACACCCGTCAACATCCCAATCAATGCAGTAGCTAACATCTTCAGCTTTTTGACCCCAGATGAACTTCTCATTGCTCAGAGGGTCTGCCGCAGCTGGTACAACGTAATCAAAAAGCATCCGACGTACATGCAGTGGCGTCAGTACGACGTCCTCGTTCTGACCACGAATGTCGAGTTCGGAATCCACGCCACTAGCCTCACCAAAATGTACAAATATGCCATTCAGAAGTACTATCACCACTTGTAAGTCATATATAAATTAAATTTGTAATAGCATCAACGTAAATAGTAAACCTTTTCAGCCAGATGGAGGCGCATGAAAAACGGTCTTGCATCAGAATCCCTGTTGAGTTCTCCTACAGCTACCCGTGTCTGACGCCGTTCCACCCTTCCATTCCTCGGTATTTCTCCGCTACCGAAGCCTTCGACCACACCAAGGCATGCACCCGCCGGAGGGGCATGGATAACCAATATGTTGCTCCGGAACTGCATAAGAGGTTTCACCAAGCTCCGCGCCAAGGATTCAAGTTGTACACACCGCCTCAGAGGTACTTCGAGGTGCTTGATGAGATGACCAGATTCAGTCACGTCGACAACCTGTCGCTGAGCCATTTCGCGTTGACCATGACAACCGGCTACATGTTGCAGAAGTACTGCCGGCCGTTCGTTTTGAAGAGCTTGGTCCTCCACAGTGTCAACTGCAAGGCTATCAACGGCGAAGAGTTCCTGAAGTTGTTGACTGAGGTCTTGCCGGCTCGGCGTTACTCCTTCGAGGGTGTCAAGAAGCTTTTGCCCAGCCATTTCAGTGCAAATTGGCTCAACAATCCGGTTACTCTCCAGTAAGTTAAATGATTCTGCTTCTGTTTTTGATTAATTGATAATTTCATTTTCAGGGCCCGTAGCATCCGCTTCACTCCCTGCATGAGCCGCTTCCGCACCATCCCCGGTTGCTTCGTCAAGTTTGGCTTCACCGAGCAGGAGCTGACCAACTTCCTTACCCATCCCGATGCTCCGCAAAACCGTGATACTTTCCAGATTCACATTGTCAACCTTGATTTCGCTCCTGGGTTTGAAATGCGTCTGAAGCGGGTATGTTTTCTTCACTTTTTAACTTTTTATATAAAGTTAACAATCCGCATTGCAGTGCTCCAAGGAATACTGCCCGACCGGCTTCCGCAAGATCATTCTGAACACCGATATCGATGCCTATGATCAGCGTCGTTTGCAAGCGGCCTCGCGACAGAAGTTCTTCCACAAGCAGCAGCAGATCATTGAGCGTTACCGTGCTGAGCATCCCGATGAAGCTGTTTGGACGCCGCAGCCCTCTTCGAAGCCTCAAGAACCCGCTCCGCTCGTCATGTTTCAGTGAATAAGATCTGTTGTGATCAGCAACTATGTCTGTTATCGATTGTATACTGATTTACTAACATTTACGGCTTTATTTAGCAAATGTTATGTTTGTTGCAAACATTTAACTTATTTATGAGGATCGTAGTAGATACTTAAGTAAAGTTGTAAAGAAGGTTATATTGTTTCACACAGTGAAATCTGGGTATATCTTGTATGTCACATTGAGTTACGCACTGCCCAGCGACGTGGTTGACGTTGCCTGGAGACGTTTCATCGATGGCATGAAGGGGAATTTGCACAATCCGTGATTTTTAATTAGGAAACTGTAATTTTATGATGAGTTTATGTCTCTTTTGAGTGCGTTTACCTGTTGATTCGCTCAGGAAAAGCGTAGCCATCAGCTTCCGACTCGTTGTCATCCTTGTTTGTGTATTCATCTCGGAATCCACGTTGTTCACGTGTAGCCCCACCGATCGTATTATCAAGGAAAAATGCAATCAGACCACCGACAAACATCCGAATAGTTAGCAAGATGTTCAGCATCTGATCAATATGTAGATTGCCGGTGGCAACGGGATGTTCTGTGAAGTAGTCAGGGATTACCATTCCGAGGATGACGGCAGTGCCCATGATTGTCAGGTTTCGTGATAGCTTTATGTCAACAAACTAAAATAGTTCTCAGATAGTTACTAGTTTAACTTTGTTGATAGTCGACAAACCTCCAAGTTTCCAAATCCAACCCCTGCAATCATGCAAACACCCATGGCTAACATTCCTCCGACCATCGGATCCGGAATCGTAGCCAAGACAGCACCAACTTTTGTGAAGATTCCGAGACAGATCAGAATACCTCCAGCAAGTTGCATCGTAAAACGACTCGCAACTCGAGTGATGGAAACAGCAGCAACGTTTTCGGAGTAGGTTGTGATACCGACGCCGACACCCAGAAACCCGGCAATTACACTTCCGATTCCTGAAGATTTAGTTTGTTAGTTTTAGAACAGTTTGCAGTGTTTACCTTCAATAACAATAGCTCGATTCAACGAAGACGAAGGTGGTGGCTTCTCGTTGGAGACCTTCGCCAAAATTCCGTAGGCTCCAAGTGATTCAATGGTACAGGCCACGCAGGATGCAAGCATACCAAGAAGCAATCCGAGGTTAATGCTGGGCACACCGAATTGGCCTGAAATCGAACAGTTAAACAAAAATTTTGGGTTTTTGCGAAGCTTACCAGGGTACGGTACTTGGAACCACGGGGACTCACGCAAGTTGTTCATCGATTGCTCCTTGTCGACTCGTGCTGGGCTATCCGCTGGGATCAAGTCAGCAAGGGTTAGCACCAAACAAACGCCATAGGCAATCAGGATAGAAAGGAGATACTAAAACGTTGATTAGTAAAGCTGTGAATTTAACTGTTTGATCTTTTAAAATTACCGGGAAGAGTCCAAACAGCCGGTATTTCGCGATCTTGATACGCCGTTCCGAAATGTACGGAATTGGTACGGTTGTTTCGGCGAAATACATGACGAAAAGCATTAGCAAACCGAATTGGCTGAAATGAATTTCTTGTGTATCGGTTGTAATGTTTTGCATGCTTACACAAGACTGATCCAATGAAGCGACGCTTTTTCCAAGATGACAGGAACATTGCCGAGACAGAGCAACGTGAGCAAGGGGCAGATTGTCAGAGGTCCGACATGACGAGCCATAGTTCCGATGAGGCCAGTCGAGCCTAAAACTATCAAAAGCACGGCTGCGACGGCTAGACTTCCTTGGATCTACAAAGCAGCGACATTGTGTGATCGTTTAGTTAATTCTCACTGATTCGATTCGCGCCGTGTACTGTTCATACGGGACGTAGTCATTCATTGTTGCTTTGCAGCGCATTTCTGGCAAATTTGCGAATGCATACAGAGGAGGTAGAAATGCGAAAGATGGCCCTTGTAAGATTGCCAACCTAAAAACAGTTTTGTTTTCTTCGCTTACAAAGTTTGTTGCATTTTTTATGTTACCGTAACCCAAACACAGTTTGCAAAACCGTAGTAACTCCAGTAACCACAAAAGTTGCCGAAATCAGTTTAACACGCAATGCAATGGTGTGAACACCAGCACATGCGATCTCTGAGACCAAATAAGGGAGAACCAAAACACCGCTAATGCAAATCATTGTTTGCTGCAATGTTTTCGTATGTAATAACGTGTGCTTACATGAACTTTGAACATTTCCTATATTTAGCAGCAGCTAACTACAGAAAAACAGTTTCAACTTACTTGAAATGCGAGTAAAATTGCTTGCTTCCATTGAGGAACGTCACCAGCTCGAAAATGCAGCTTACGAGCACAGTCATTATCAGGTTCTGAGCATGCGCTCATGTCAACCGAGCTGCGCGCATTTCCTGGGGGGACTTTTTCCGATTTAAATGGATCAGGCAAAGTCGTTTGAACTTTCATGGCTGTAACGGAAAACACAATAAAGCCACAATGTTTTGTGATGGTCGCAGATTGAAACGCGCAAACAAATTAGTCACAAAAATAGATTCCAAAAGATAGGGAACGCAGTTCAACCGTGGGAATATATAGACCAAACATATTGCAACCTCCATATGATAGGGCAGGGGGGCATTGCTATAATCCGGGGATGAAAACAAAAACGCCTCCAAGGAAATTTTATACAAGCCTGTCACGTTGTCACGCACAAAACGATTACCATTAATCAATGGTCATATGTTTAAATTGAAAAGCAGGTGTCAAAAACTACATTCACGTTGAATACATCACTTATGATAATGTAACAACTAGTACACAATGATAAAACAGTGACATAACAGACCGGGAATGTCTGCTGAACATTAAAGAACAAAAACGAACATCGTGGAATACTTATGTTTTCACCCGTTCAAAGTAGATTAACGTTAAATCGCGCAAATCAGGAAATGCCACGAATACAGTAAACCGAATTATAAAAAACACATCTGCATAAATATATTTTAAATTTTTGAGTCCAACATGTAAAACCTTTTCAGATTATTGATGTATCTAAACGGAACCAGATGTTATTCACAAAATGAAAGGCAGAACCGACCGGCGAGGGGTGCATAAAAAGGGTAACAGTGCCAAACAGCAAAGAAGCTTGCAGTACGCCAATCTTAAACGGATAGAACATGGCATTGAAAGAGACAGCAAAGAAGCACCCCATAAGCATACAAAATGTGACTAAGCCGTATGTTGTCAATAACACTGCACAGTAAAGGGGTGGAGCCAGAAAAACATAGTTCACGTGCATCCGCTACATAAAAAAAATGTTTTCAACCTTTTTGAAAGATAGGCTCACACGTCGTTTAGGGAATAAGGTTCACATGTGAACACCAACGTCTAAAAATATAATTATACACATGAAAAATGCATTAAATCTGTAGTGTTTATTTCTGTAAAAGAAAAGGTCGATTGTTTGAACAACACAATGATGTTTTAAACAATAGTGCATTCACAAATAAAACGCTTCGTTGTTCTTGAAACAATACAAATGTGGTAACGAGCAAACATATAAAATTTAAAATGGATAAAAACAATGACTTAAATCGTGATGCAATCAATAATTAGCAAGGTATGATTTAAACAACTTTAATTAAAGTGGTTTTTTGACCATTAAAATGCAAATGTCAGAATATTTGGCCTTTGGCATTTCTAGCACACATGGAATCTTAAAATACAGTTTTGACCAAATCAGATTACAATAGGTGCAAAAAGTTTGAGCTAGACAACTGTAAATGAGTGTTTCTGAATCGAGAGAACACGACGAACTCGAAAACGCGACTTATACTTTGATTGGACAGATAGTTAGTGAGTTGCCAGCTTAAAAGTCGTATTTTTGGTCAATTTTTGGTGTTTTTAGCCCTTCTTTGTGTCAAGATCTGCTGCTATGGCGCATTGAACGAGTGTACCTGAACCGCAATAACACGTGGAATTCAAAAATGTGTATATAAATTTGATTTGATCGATAGTTAACAAGTTATTAGCAAAGAAGTGGTACTTTCAGTGGTTTTTTGACCCGGTATGTGCAAAGATGTCAGTTCATATTGCTCAAATCAGGTGTTTTGACACTTCTAGGACATGGGGCGTCTGAAAATACTACTCAAATTGCACAGGGATCAGTAGTTTATGATTTAGCTACTTACCAGAACGGATTATAGGTGACTTTTCCCAAAATCAGGTTCTGGTAAGTGCAAAAATTTTGAGCTAGACCACTTTGATTAGGTGATTCTGAATCGCGAGAACATGACGAACTCGAAAATGCGACTTAAACTTTGAATGGACAGTTAGTTAGTGAGTTGCCAGCATAAAAGTCGTATTTTTGGCCAATTTTTGGTGTTTTTAGCCCTTCTTTGTGTCAAGATAGGATGCTATGGCGCATTGAACGAGTGTACCTGAACCGCAACAACACGTGGAATTCAAAAATGTGTATATAAATGTGATTCGATCGATAGTTAACAAATTATTAGCAAATAAGTGGTACTTTCAGTGGTTTTTTTGACCCGGTATGTGCAAAGATGTCAGTTCATATCGCTCAAATCAGGTGTTTCGACACTTCTAGGACACGGGGCGTCTGAAAATACCACTCAAATTAGACAGGGATCAGTAGTTTATGATTTAGCTACTTACCAGAACGGATTACAGGTTACTTTTCCCAAAATAGGGTTCTGATAAGTGCAAAAATTTTGAGCTAGACCACTTTGATTAGGTGATTCTGAATCGCGAGAACATGACGAACTTAAAAATGCGACTTAAACTTTGAATGGACAGTTAGTTAGTGAGTTGCCAGCATAAAAGTCGTATTTTTGGCCAATTTTTGGTGTTTTTAGCCCTTCTTCGTGTCAAGATATGATGCTATGGCGCATTGAACGAGTGTACCTGAACCGCAACAACACGTGGAATTCAAAAATGTGTATATAAATGTGATTCGATCGATAGTTAACAAATTATTAGCAAATAAGTGGTACTTTCAGTGGTTTTGTGACCCGGTATGTGCAAAGATGTCAGTTCACACCGCTCAAATCAAATGTTTTGACACTTCTAGGACACGGGGCGTCTGAAAATACCACTCAAATTGCACAGGGATCAGTAGTTTATGATTTAGCTACTTACCAGAACGGATTACAGGTTACTTTTCCCAAAATAGGGTTCTGATAAGTGCAAAAATTTTGAGCTAGACCACTTTGATTAGGTGATTCTGAATCGCGAGAACATGACGAACTTAAAAATGCGACTTAAACTTTGAATGGACAGTTAGTTAGTGAGTTGCCAGCATAAAAGTCGTATTTTTGGCCAATTTTTGGTGTTTTTAGCCCTTCTTCGTGTCAAGATATGATGCTATGGCGCATTGAACGAGTGTACCTGAACCGCAACAACACGTGGAATTCAAAAATGTGTATATAAATGTGATTCGATCGATATTTAACAAATTATTAGCAAATAAGTGGTACTTTCAGTGGTTTTGTGACCCGGTATGTGCAAAGATGTCAGTTCACACCGCTCAAATCAAATGTTTTGACACTTCTAGGACACGGGGCGTCTGAAAATACCACTCAAATTGCACAGGGATCAGTAGTTTATGATTTAGCTACTTACCAGAACGGATTACAGGTTACTTTTCCCAAAATAGGGTTCTGATAAGTGCAAAAATTTTGAGTTAGACAACTTTGAACAAGTGAATCTGAACCGCGAGAACACGACGAACTCAAAAATGCGACTTAAACTTTGATTGGACAGTTAGTTAGTGAGTTGCCAGCATAAAAGTCGTATTTTTGGCCAATTTTTGGTGTTTTTAGCCCTTCTTCGTGTCAAGATATGATGCTATGGCGCATTGAACGAGTGTACCTGAACCGCAACAACACGTGGAATTCAAAAATGTGTATATAAATGTGATTCGATCGATATTTAACAAATTATTAGCAAATAAGTGGTACTTTCAGTGGTTTTGTGACCCGGTATGTGCAAAGATGTCAGTTCACACCGCTCAAATCAAATGTTTTGACACTTCTAGGACACGTGAAATCTAAAAATACCACTGAAATTGCACAGGGATCAATAGTTTGTGATTTAGCTACTTACCAGAACGGATTATAGGTGACTTTTGCCTAAATCGGGTTCTGGTAAGTGCAAAAATTTTGAGTTAGACAACTTTGAACAAGTGAATCTGAACCGCGAGAACACGACGAACTCAAAAATGCGACTTAAACTTTGATTGGATAGATAGTTAACAAGTTGCCAGCTAAAAAGTGGTATTTTTGGTCAATTTTTGGTGTTTTTTGCCCTTCTTGGTGTCAAGATCTCTTGTTCTGGCGCATTAAATAAGTTTATACGAACCGCGTTATCACGTGGAACTCTAAATTGTGTATATAACTGTGATTAGATTGATAGTTAACAAGTTAATACTAAATAAGTGGTACTTTCAGTGGTTTTTTGACCCGGTATGTGCAAAGATGTCAGTTCATAATGCTCTAATCAGGTGTTTCGACACTTCTAGGACACGGGGCGTCTGAAAATACCACTCAAATTGCACAGGGATCAGTAGTTTATGATTTAGCTACTTACCAGAACGGATTATAGGTGACTTTTCCCAAAATCAGGTTCTGGTAAGTGCAAAAATTTTGAGCTAGACCACTTTGATTAGGTGATTCTGAATCGCGAGAACATGACGAACTCGAAAATGCGACTTAAATTTTGACTGGACAGTTAGTTAGTGAGTTGCCAGCTTAAAACTAGTATTTTTGGTCAATTTTTAATGTTTTTAGCCCTTCTTCGTGTCAAGATCTGATGCTATGGCGCATTGAACGAGTGTACTGAACCGCAATAACACATGGAATTCAAAACTGTAAATATAAATGTGATTCGATCGATAGTTAACAAGTTATTAGCAAATAAGTGGTACTTTCAGTGGTTTTTTGACCCGGTATGTGCAAAGAAGTCAGTTCATATTGCTCAAATCAGGTGTTTCGACACTTCTAGGACATGGGGCGTCTGAAAATACCACTCAAATTGCACAGGAATCAGTAGTTTGTGAGTTAGCTACTTACCAGAACGTATTATAGGTGACTTTTGCCAAAATCGGGTTCTGGTAAGTGCAAAAATTTTGAGCTAGACCACTTTGATTAGGTGATTCTGAATCGCGAGAACATGACGAACTTGAAAATGCGACTTAAACTTTGATCGGACAGTTAGTTAGTGAGTTGCCAGCTTAAAAGTCGTATTTTTGGTCAATTTTTGGTGTTTTTAGCCCTTCTTTGTGTCAAGATCTGATGCTGTGGCGAATTGAACGAGTGTACCTGAACCGCAACAACACGTGGAATTCAAAAACGTGTATATAAATTTGATTTGATCGATAGTTAACAAGTTATTAGCAAAGAAGTGGTACTTTCAGTGGTTTTTTGACCCGGTATGTGCAAAGATGTCAGTTCATATTGCTCAAATCAGGTGTTTTGACACTTCTAGGACATGGGGCGTCTGAAAATACTACTCAAATTGCACAGGGATCAGTAGTTTATGATTTAGCTATTACCAGAACGAAACAACAAAAACAGTTTTCCATAACAAAGATTTGTGATTTTTTTTATTGTTAATTATAACTGTTTTATGCACTGTTATACTATCAAAAAAACTTTGCGTTTGTTTATAATTAATCTGATAAAATTAATGTTTCGTTCTGTTTATATTTTTAGAATTTATCAAGCACTTGCAATAAAAACATTTTGTGAGTAAGAGCATAAGCCTGCATGTTGCCGCGCATCCGTCGAACTTGTCGTTCGACTGACGCCTGTGAGTCAGCCTTAGGCGGCCGAGGAGAAGGCTATGTCGCGGGGTGGTCTCTCGCAAGGAAAGCACCCATGCACTGCTGCTGCCTGACCGAGGCAAGTAGCTTTCACTTGGCCACATGGCTTGCTCTTGTGTATCACATTTTGCCGTCATCAGCGTGGTCTGGAAAATATAGATTTTTGGGTCGGCAAGTATAATTAAAAGTTTTTCGCGTTTCCTTTGACGCTACAATGGAAACTCTTTACACGGTTTTCTTTTTACCTGTTGACCATATTTGGTCAACAGTAGATGCAATTTTTTGCATGTTGATACGTATTTTCGTTTTTATAACTTATTATTTTAATGCTTTTTTGATGTACCACATTTTTAGATAAAACCATGGGTAACACAGACAGCAAGAACAACTTTCGAAAAGCTGTCATCGATCTAACTTCAAAACAAGCCGGTATCGATAATGCTAACTTCTGGGACCAGTTTTGGGCCCCCAACAATATTTCTTGTGGCAAAGATTTATTTGATATGGTGCCCGCTAATGATATTCGGTCCTTAAGAGAGACATCTCCAAACAACCTGTCAACGCTTTGCTATAAGGCTGTTAATTGTCTTATGGAAGCGCGCGACGCAATGGTTCCACAAGCTGAGCAGAAAAAAGTAACGCATTATATATATTTTAGTACAAAAAAGAGCTTACCACATTACAGGTGATCAACTGCGTGCGTTTGTTGACTCGCTTGATTCCGTTTATGTTTGAAGATGCAGAATGGCGAAGTTATTTCTGGTCGGCGTTGCCGCAAACGGATCCATCGACTAAACCGGTGACGATGGCTGGTGCACTTTTGACTGTGGTCGGCGATCTGCTATTTTGCCCCGGTTTTACCGTTTCCAAACTTGGCACTGGTGATCCTGCAGATTTGGCATCTCTAGACAGCTGTGAATATATCTGGCAAAATGGTGTCGGCTTCACAAACAAGCCAACCCCTAACTCTGAACATGATCTCCACAGAACTGAGTTGCTGAAGCTTCTCTTAACCTGTTTTTCCGAAATTATTTACTTGCCAGAAAATGATTCCAATCGAATGCGGTGGCTCCAACGTTTCTCTTCCGCCGAAAATCGCCATATCCTACCTTTGTTCACTTCTTTGCTTAATGTTACATGTTCGTATGATCCTGTTGGTTATGGTCTACCATACAATTATCTTCTCGTTAGTGACACCCGTGAGCCATTAGTGCAGGTTGCTCTACAAGTGTTAATCGTCTGTCTTGATCGAGAATCGCAGCCACAAAACGATGAAACCGGCTATGTCGACAACTTTTTCATCAACTACTTGTCTCGTATCCATCGTGAAGACGACTTTGAGTTCATGCTTCGAGGGATGACTCGTCTGTTGAACAATCCCCTGCAGTCTTCATATTTGCCGAATTCAACGAAAAAAGTGACTTTCCACCAGGAATTACTTATCTTCTTGTGGAAATGTTGCGAACATAATCAGAAGTTTATGTACTACGTTCTTAAAACGAGTGACGTCCTCGAAATTCTAGTCCCTATCCTTTATCATATCAATGATGCTCGTAACGATCCATGTAAGCTACAGTTTTACTAAATATAGAAACGTAATTTGATAACACTTATTTCAGCTCGCGTTGGACTCATCCATATGGGTGTTTTCCTTATCCTCTTGCTAAGCGGCGAACGCAATTTCGGTGTCCGACTGAACAAACCTTACGTGTCTCGAGGTATTATCGATGTTCAAGCTTTTACTGGCACTCATGCTGATCTCCTTATTATTGTAAGTTGACGTTGTTTGATTTAAAATGACTTATATAACATATATTTTTAGGTCGCCCACAAACTAATCACAACCGGCAACTACCGCCTTCAATCTCTGTTTGATTGTCTGTTAACAATCATTGTCAATGTCTCACCTTACTTGAAATCCTTGTCCATGGTCACGGCCAACAAGCTAGTGCATCTCGTCGAAGCGTTTAGTACGCCATGGTATTTGTTCTCTGCCCCAAACAGCCATCATCTAGTCTTTTTCCTGTTGGAAGTTTTTAACAACATTATTCAATATCAATTTGACGGTAAGATTTTACTTTCTTTATATATAAAAAAAGCATTCCTTTACAGGAAACTCGAATCTCATCTACACAATCATCCGCAAACGCCAAGTTTTCTATCAACTCGCGAATCTCAACACCGATGCAACTTCAATTTTCAACAGTTTGAAGAATCGCCGCGGAAAACAATCTACTGCAGCAGCTGATGCCGCTTTGAAGACACCGCAATCGCCGACAGTTCAGACGCCTCCTCCGGTTGAAAGTGTGGAAGACAAAATTGCATCGTTAGCGTCAGACGTGTCTAACGGTCTTAACGTCAAAGAAACCGAAGGTCCAAACTTTCAATCGACTTTGGCAAAAACTCCTAACATTGCATCCATGACTGATAAGACCGCGGAATGGTCGCATCAAAAGACCGACGCTGGTGGTGATGACTGGGTTCCGACTTCTGAATGGGTTGAATCTTGGAAGTCAAAACTTCCCCTTCAGACGATCATGCGCTTGCTTCAAGTTTTGGTCCCTCAAGTTGAGAAGATCTGCATTGACAAGTAAGTTACATTGATATAATTACAGCCTTATTAATTGACTTTATTTCAGGAATCTCACAGACGAAGGTGAAATCCTTAAGTTCCTGCAAAACGGAACCCTTGTCGGCCTTCTGCCAGTCCCTCACCCCTTGCTTCTTCGCCGGTATCAGGCAAACGCCGCCACTAATCACTGGTTCAGAACCTATATGTGGGGGCTTATTTATTTGAGGTAAATGTACTTTCACTGACAACCTGTATTTACTAACGAAAACCCTTTTAGAAACACTGAACCTCCAATCTGGTATGACACGGAAGTGAAACTCTTCGAAATCCAAAAGACATAATCAACTAAGTACACGTGCTATGACATCAACCATCAAATGACAACACTTTTCTAAAATGATTTCGCTTTTTACTATGATTATTTTAATATATTCCATAATATTATTTAATTTTTTCTAGCTTTTATTTATATTTTCGCTATTTTCATAACGGCTGATTAACTTAACATTTTAAAAAAAACGTAATCTTTAAATTATAAGGCCAATATGCATAATAAACGGCGGCATTGACTAATGTAAGAAAGATTGTAACAAAAATAGCAGTCGGAAAACGCTTAATAATTCAATGCAAATGAAACATTTATGATGTGTCGGAGCGATTTAAACTAGCATTAATGGTGCATTGTAAATCGATGTTTATCTAGTGGCAAAATCTGTGATGCAGGTAATCGCGCTGTTGTACGCCCAGCGCGTATTTTGCAAACACGATGGCAACTAATAGAGCATGAGCTTGAGTCCGTGGAAATCGGTGGGCCCCTGTCTGTCCCACATCAATTTACACCATGACGAATGCCCAGCAGCGTTCGGACGCATTCTTTCGTTCAATTTAGTCGCGTAGGCATCTAGGCGCACAAATGCGGTTTTTTCTTCGTCGCTTTAGTGAAAGTTGGTTTTTTTCACCCCTACATTACTCCACGGCAGGATGGTCTCCCTTTTTCTTGCAAGGGGGTAGCAAGGCAGAAAAGACAGTGGGGGATCTTGTCTCTCGCTTGTTTCGCGCGTCAAAAGATAACCAGTGCGTCGTTTAGATGAAAAAATCTTTACGTTTTTGGGTGCCAGGGGTAAAATAAGATGAAAAGTGCAAATTTTATTATGAATTACGACAGCCATGAATGTTGCGAACAGTTTAAGCCAAATTTGACCGATTTTAATTGCTTACTTTTGGAGTTATTTGCAAACAAGTGAGGGCAACTGCCGATCGGTGCATATCCCGCTGGTCAGTGATTTGGTGCGTCGGTTCACGCCATGTACGTCCCAGCGTCGCCTTCGTGATTGACCAAAATCCTGCCGTGACTCATCATCGATTTGAAATTGATTTTAATGAATGGAAATGGAGGCGTTACGTTCGTGGGGTCTTCGACGGTCCGTATTCGTACGGTTTCGAAGGAGTTAAAGTTGTCGTTTGTTACCTTTGAACAAGTTGAATGGAGTTGTACGTTGTTAGAAACTATTTTTCATTAAAACTTACATTAGTATAGTTTTACAACTTACGATCACTTCAAACATAACTTATGACCGCACTTACTTGTGTAATTCGATACGTAGCACACGCCCCAATTGATCCCACGTCCACCCACCGCCATTAGATAAATCCATCTTGTTTTCCTCAACATGGACATACACGGCTGGTTACTGTCCACTCCGTCGATCACATTGTTCCGCGCGCATCAGATCGTGGACCATATCCAACATGTGCGCACACTGAATATGAGTTCCATTCAATGTCGAACGCAAGTAAGGGGCGCCGGTGTCAAGCGATTGTTAACGTTGTTCGTTCACTAGGTAAACAAGAAGCTTCCCTTGCCAGTTTGCGCTCTTACTACGCTGTTCAATAAAAGACTCGGCTGCGCGTATATCCTTCGCGAAAAGCTAAAATATGCTTTCTTGTTACCTCGCGTGTCCCAACAACAGTGCATTGATCGATTGGGCGGATGCACTAAGTTTTTACGCTTTCTTATATGTCAAAAAAGTGGTGAAAAGACTTACATCTTCTTCCAAGTCTTTTAGTCTAACATGTTTTGTTCGTTCCGCCGAGAGCATTCGCATTGTTTAGGGTACACTTGTCGACATTGTCATGAACTGTCAGCAGCGCACTCACTTCACTTTGTGGTGAGAAAAGCCAAAACGACAATTCAATGTTTTCCTTTTTCATTAAAAGATGCCGTCAGCAGATTGAGATTTTTCACTTCCATGAATGACCCCATTCGTTGATTGAAATTATATATCGTTCGCGAAAATGGGATCATTGCGTTCTTCAATTTATATATTTTCAGGGCATTAAACCTATTTTGATCTCAATGTTGCAATGAGCTATAACTATTTGTTCAAAATTGTCGTCGTTGGTGACCATAATTGCGGTAAATCCTGTATCTTGCTCAGATTTGCTGAAAATGCGTTTCGCGAAGATCACATTAGCACCCTCGGCGTAGACTTCAAGCTTAAAACAATCAAACTTGGTCGGGATAAGATACGTCTTGAGTTGTGGGATACTGCTGGCATGGAAAGATATAGGTTTGTCTTGCTTACCTTAAGAAGCGATTTGATCTGATTAATGAATTCTAACTTCTAGGACGATCTACAATTCGTATTACCATTCTGCTCACGGCATCATGTGTGTCTACGATTTCACCAATGAAAGATCATTTGAAAATTTGGAAAACTATTGGCTCAAGGAAATCAGGAACAATGCGCCCCCAAATGCGGTGTTACTGTTGGTTGGTAACAAGGCGGATATGGAAAATGAACGGAAAATTGGGTTCGATCGGGCTGAGAAGTATGTCAATTTGCCATTTTTGTAATGAAGATGTTCCAAATTTTCCCCATTTTCAGGTTAGCCAAAGAAATCGGCGTCTCCCTCTACGAAGTCAGCGCCAAAACCGGCATCAACTGCGATGAAGCCTTCATGGATCTTGCTTCTGCCATGCGAGACCGCTTGCTCATGTCGAACATGCATTCTGATAGCGAGGATTCCGACCAACTGACGTCAGCCTTCCATGTTGACGGTGTCATCGCTGATGAAAAACTGATTACCGGTCGCGATGCGTCATCGATCAATTGTTGTTCCTCCGCACCGTCTCCAACTTTTGTATGAATCCATACCAGAACCACTTTGCATTATCATTCAATGATTTGCCGTTTTCATATCTCTGTTCTCCTGTCTAACCTACATCAATGCTTTTCATTTCCCACTTTTTTAGTCATTCCTGGACAATGAAATCAAATTGCAATGTCAAGCTGCATAATAGCAAACATTATAATTGTTTTCATAATTTGGTTTCACTGTATCAGTATTACGTTACGCTGTAATCATCCTATTTCTCGAATCTCAGTCGAAAACCGACTTCAGTTTGTTGTTTTACTCCTTCCCGCTTTTCAGTTAATTAAAAAAACTGGCACTAAAGCACGCTTCTTTCAAAATGTATCTGAATCAAAATCGGGTCAACAGTAAGTTAATGATAATTGTGTCTTACACAAATATCACTAATCAAATCATGGCCAACGTTCCTTTCAACTGCCTTTAGCAAACAAGCATGCCTTGCTTTTCGTCTTTGTTGAATAAAGAATTGATTAAATTTGAATTGAGTATTTTGAATTCTTGCAAATTTGAAGGGATTTGGAAGCAACTGATAGATAGGATTAGACGTCATAGGAAAAAAGGGGTACAAAAGAATGTGTCAAACATGGGCAATTTAGAGAAAGTGTAGCGTCTTTGTACCTGTAAAGACCTAAATTTCATAAATTACGTATGCTAAGCTTTCATAATGCCTCGAGATTAGTGCCAATGGTGTAAAAACATACGCATCACTGAAATTGCCTTCCGAAATTTGCGCTGTCGGTGGTTATGAGCCTGCGAAGCGCGGGCGCTGGCGGTCTGTCCGTGTTCCCGACCCAGACGTTGAACACAGCACTTTGGCTGAGCCCCCCGCCGCTGGCGCACATGCTTCCATGCGCCTGGGACGTCGCGTGCAATGTTCCTTACCATTGTCGACTTCATGCTTTAGTTTTTTTGCTTCGCTCAAGGACTGGGTTGGGTGGATGCTGTCAAGATATATAAAGCGTTTTGATGGTTAAGTTTGAATTTGTGTATTTCAATCCATCTTGCACAACCAATCCTTTGCCCATTAGCTGGACCAATGCCTCTTTATATCCGATAAAGTGTAATGTTTTCGGCGAGCGCTCGGAAATTGGGATTGGCCATAAAGGCAGTGAAAAGTAGGTGTTCATCTTTACCTACCCCTACGTCGCGTAAGGTTGAACTTGTTCCTTCTCATTTAGATGGTTGTTGTCTGCTGCTATTTTTAGTGAAACCAATCTTTGGTCTTTTTGATTATAGATTGTCTTATTTTCATCACGTTTTCACTTTTGTTGAAGTTTTTCACTCTTTGAAGACGCAGTTCCGTCGATGTTGTTTTTATAAAAGTCCGTTTTTATATATAAAAACCGAAAACTTACGGCTCTTTTACGGCTATTACAGATCGACAACAGCCTGTCCGTTTACAATTTATATATAATAATTGCCTCCGCTACGCGTTTTGGACAACCATAAAACTTCCAAACGCCTTTCCGAGAGAACAGCTTGTAATGAAGCGCTGGCTGTAATGTATTTCGCCTGTTGAGCTTGCCCTTTCGTGAAAAGCTGTAATAATGGTTCACAGGTTTCTTGATTTCCATTTATGGACGTGCGTGTTTAGTCCATCTAACCACGCGAATTTCCCACACAGCTTGGCTTTAGCATCTTTACAGCCTCGTCAAAACTTTGTAGTATGGGTGACGACAGTCTATGCATACAACTTTTCCGTCAGGTGTTTCACAATTGCGCAAGGCAATCGCCTCAATGGAGAGCGAACGTCGGAAGCAGTGACAACGCCTGAAAACTAGTTGATGCGCATGTAGAGGTTATAGGCGCTTCGTTATTGTCTGAGTGATTTTCTAGTTGGTACTCGCGCGTCTTTCACGGTATTATTGGTACCTACGTTAAATGTATATGTTAGTACTTTAACGTTTATATTGATATTCACGGCAGTTACAATTACCAACTAGTAGTCAAATTAAGTTTTTAAACTTTCATAGATTCGAAAACTTAATAGAAAGTCATGTTTTCCCTGTCCAGTTTTCGATTGCGCAATGCAAGGCCAACCCCATTTCCTAATCCGGACAACAGCTTTCACGCTGTTGTCTTCTGTTTCGCGTGACATTGAACAATCGAGATCCTTATCGCGATGTATGCCTTAACATTGTTTTAACTGGTTTGTACCTTCCAGGCGACCTTGTCGATTGATCTCACTGCCGGGGGTTGTATTTGGCCATGCAGATTTGAAGTAGGATATGAAGAGCAGAAGCAGATGAGATTTTGTGCCTCAATTTAGTCTGTATATCCTTTTTTGTCTGTGATGTCCGGCGCTATGGAGCCTTCTAACGTTGAGTATGAGGAAGCGGGTACTTCAGCGAGCGAGTTTGACGAGCTTGATATCAAGCAAGCTGTACAGTTTGGCGATCTCTCGAAAGTCAAGCATCTGGTTGAGTCCGGATTGGCGACTATCAATGATACCGATGCGGATGATTGTTCGTTGTTGCATTGGGCTGCTATTAACAACCGTATGGAGGTGAGTGTTTGGTTTATCAGGTGTTTAATGCAAATATAAAACGAACATCTTTCAGGTTGCCAAGTACCTGATCGACAACAACTGCTCAATCAATCACGTTGGCGGTGTTCTTGGGTGTACCCCCCTTCATTGGGCATGTCGCCAGGGGCACACGCGTATGGTGGCCTTGCTCGTCAAACACAATGCAGACTATAACAAAAGTGATGGCGAAGGATTCACGGCCTTGCATACGGCATGCCAAGCTGGCCGGACCCCGATTGCTTGTTATCTCATTGCGAAGGGCCAATCCCCAGATGTCCGAGACAATTCCGGCATGACACCTCTCATGTATGCCGCGATTCGGACCGTCGGAAGGGACCCAATGCAGATGCTGGTCACAATGGGCGCTGATATCAATGCCGTGGACAGTGTCTTCGGCCACACCGCATTGCATTTTGCTGTTATCCACGGAAACCACACTGCCATCATGAATCTGATCCGTTTGAAAGCGGACATTAGCATTACCAACAAAGCAAATGAAACCCCTCTGGATATTGCTCAGCGAAAACACGATTACCTGTCAATGAGACTTCTGGAAAACGCCGAACGGGAAGTCGGCCTTCGGCGCTACACCTGGAAACAACGGTACGAGGACCGCAATGTTCGGAATCAGATTGCTAGCATTTTGCCGGCTCTCTTCTTTGTCGTTCCTGGGATCATCATGACGTCGAAGTTTGACATCACCTTCAAAGTCTTTTCCATATTTTTGGTATATGGATTGCTAGGATTCTTAACAAAGTAAGTCATTCTTAGCATACCTTCATGATTACTGTAATCTGTGAACTTTCAGGAAATTGGTTCTCGGTCAAAGTACCACAGGATTTACCTTCGGATTTGCCGTTTTCGCAAAAGCATTCTTCTTTCTTGTTTGGTTGATTCACTTGCATCAGTCTGCCGGGTGGTATTTGCAGATTATTTTCTTCGTTATCCTCGTGCTACTGCCTTACTTGTATTACTTATTACGTGTTCGTGATCCCGGTACTATTGTTGTTAATCATGCTGTAAGTTGTTTTTGCTTTCTTATTTTGTATGATATTTACAAAAAGCTCTTTTAGAACCGATGCCACCAAGTCGTCGACATGACCGAAGGAGATTACTTCAGCGGCAACTTCTGCTCGACATGCCTGATTGTGCGGCCGTTGCGATCGAAGCATTGTCGTGTTTGTGACAAGTGTATCAAGCGTTTCGACCATCATTGCGTGTGGCTGGATAAGTGCATAGGTTTGGAGAACCATCGGCTCTTCTTCGGATATCTTGTTACGCTCTTTATCTCTGCAATTGTTATGATCACTGGATGTGTTTCGTGTAAGTTTTTCTGTTTTCATCCTTCTTTTTTGAAGTTACTATAGCCTATTTTCAGTTTACTCACAAAACTGCGGCGGCCTTACGTTCCAAACGTTTGCATCCTGTCAGCTGTGGGTATCGTACACCCTTGTTCTTGCCGTTATCATCTTTTTCTGGCTCTGTGTTTTGCTTTTTATGCAATGCTCAGGGGTAGGTGTTTTATAAATCTAATTGATAATGCTGTTTTTAAACTTAAATGCTTTCAGATCGCCCATGCAATGACAACAAACGAGCGTCTCAATGCTTATCGCTATGATCATCTCACACCGAACTGTAATGCCCAGGAATCCAGTACTTCGCTTTTGTAAGTTTCATTGTCCAACTTTCTGAATTAAAGTTGATTTTGTCCTTTTCAGGCGTGACTACGTCCTTAACTTTTACTACTTCTTCTTCGACGACGAGATTCCAATGCCCAATACTCAGAAAAAGCATAAATTCCCTACCGTTTAATCCTCAATTTTCCTGAACTCACTTCATCGCATAGTTACATACGTTGTGTTCGTAGGTTTCACTGGTGTTAATAATGCAAACTGTAATGTTAGTACCTCTAATTGTTAATTTCACGTGTTTGCATATAAAGAACTACTGATACCCCTCCGTGTCACCATAATTTAAGTTATACTTTCTGACAAAACACTTCGTCCTTTCATGTTCGGACGTCCCGTTTTGTCCTCTCGACATTACACGAAAAGCATAAAACCGCAAACTACAATCCATCTTGTGGCAGCAGCGCCATTGAACGCCGTAAGCAGTAGCTCGTGCCATTCAAGGCAGCATTCATTGTCATTTGCGTCCATCGCACCCCAGAGGGCAAACCAAGGCCGTTGGTTCATGCCACCAAGTGGACTCGGATGCGCCGTCCGTCACTAGTTGCCGGACAGAGAAGGGGGTCGGTTTTTTCCCCCATTCCGAATTGACGGCCCGATCTGACGCTTAGTATGTATTGCCAGCAGGGCTCACCTCTGGCAGCAATGTAGACAACACGAGTGAGGCGCACTTCCCATCAAAAATAGACCATTTGAACTGCTTTAAAAAGAACGGCTGCCTCGGGTTAAAGGCATTAAAAAATAGAGGCCCACTTGCCGGGTTGAAGAAACGGCTCTTCATTTTTACCTCACTGAGTTTTTTGGCTTATTGCGCAATGGTTTTGGCTTTTAACTACGTTTAAGCTGTCATTACTAGTCAGAACTTCATTCTTACGTTCTACTTTGCATCTTAATGTTTGTTTCGAAATAACTTTTATCGCTTTTTCTAATTAAATGAGTGCCTTTTTTACATTTTACGTTCGATTTTGTCATTTATATTTTAAAACCGTTCTTAATTTTGTGTGACGATGATTCATAACTTCAGTTGTAACAGAATGTTTTCATTTCAGAATGTATGCCTAAGTTATAGTATTGTGAAATGTCTGTTGTTTCCGAAAATTCAACTCATAGCCGTCATTCTCGACATGGATATAGTCGAGCTCGACCACCACCAAATTCACTGTACGATTACGTCGGTGATGGCTCTTCTCGAGCATTGTTGGGAAATAACATGATGCAAAGCCCATTTGCACCCGCGCCTTCCGAGGTCTGCCATAAACGCTTTTCTTATGGGTTTTGTCTTGCATGTACAAACACATTTTAGCAACGACCACGGATGTTTTTAAACTATCTTATTGACGATAATGGCGCTGACAATACGACTGTCATCACTGGTAATACGAGCGAGCATTCGTTTTCCGGATTATCAAAAAGGTTCAATGTACAACCCCAGCCGGTAATTGGTCCGCGGCGACGGTGTTCTAGACTATGCTGGGCTTTCTGTGTTACTGTTATTTCTCTTGGTGCTTGGTTTTCGGCACCTGCCATGATAGCAATACCGTTTTTATGGCCATTGTTTGGGTTGCATTGGCCTGAAGTTCATTGTAATATTGAATGTCAAGGTAATCTGTTCAACATTTGTATTAAGCTAGTCCTTTTATTTGCGGCATTCTACATTATTTACTGGCGAAAACCGCTTGCTGATCTACCGCGGCTTCATTTGCCTCGTGCGGCATTTAGCATATTTGTTGTGTTTCTTACGTTTGCTTACTGGTTATTTTTTGTTTCCCGAATCGTCCTCGAGCCAAATACTGAGTATCCAATTGTCGTTTCCTATGCTCTTTCGTTTCTGGATGCACTTGTATTCATCCACTGCCTCTGGATTTTCTATGATATGCATCAAAGCCGACCAGCTTTCATCGTAACTGTGACCCGTGATCCAGATGGTGAATCGAAGTCATTCCAAATTGGTGGTATTAGCATCCAACAATCTGCAGTTGAAATTATGCAATTGTATTCAACTCACTTTTCATCTTACAACCCTTATATTGAAAGGTGTCGGAGATATAATACCCGAGAAGGCCGAGCCAAATCCAACATGTCCTTGGGCACCGGATTCAAAATGTACGATATTGAGGGTCTCGGGCCAGATCGTGGGTTAACTGAGGCAAATGCACGGGTAATATTTGAAACAGCGACTCGGCAAAAAATGAATTGTCATAATGAACGACTCTATGATGAATTAGAGTGGGAGAAACGGCTGAAAAAACGGAAGTATAGGTTGCTGGGTGTTGCCGAGGATGCTTTTGAGATTGTGCAAGCGGTCACTCCGACGAGTGCTAATAATAGGGTTCGTCTTTTGGCTTAAGGTCGAAAACTGTCAAAACTAATTGGGTTTAACATTTCAGGGTGAGATTATGTCATCAGCCAACATGGCCAACACAATATTGAACAGCATAGCCAAGCCGTTACATCGATATTTAAAATTAACGTGCCAGCAATCCCACCATGCCCCATCTGTTGTGCTTCAACATTTGGAATATTGCTTGGTCAACCGTTTTTCGGCGAAAACATTTCTTCAACGGTTTTTCTCCGACAGACTACCTCCCACAGTACGTTTTTCAACACCTATTATGTCGTGACTAATTTGTTTACAATAAGTAACATCATCACGTTACACTCATCATTTCAGAACGCGTTATCAGAGTCAAAATGGTCTATTCTGTGCGAACAACAGGCATCGTCAGGAATCTATCACGGCCTTGAATATGTCCTTCGCAGTTATAACCAGCACTCTGATGTCGGGGTTCAACTATCCTGCACTTTTGAAGCCATTCCGTTCTTCAACATTACAGAACAGTCCGACAAGCAACCAATGGGTTTTACCTTTAAAATGAACACCGATCCGTAGTTCATTGAATCTTTCTTTAAACAATGAAACAGGTGTAAATTGTTCCTGCCAATATCAATGCGCAAATAACTTATTTTATTAAAATAATTCTGTATAAAATATGAAACAATAAATGGCATAGCCATGAAATAAGTAGATATTTGGTTGTGCATTTTGAAGTGAAATAAATAAACACAAAGATATTGATATTAAGTGTTATAAAAGTGATTTATCATTGGCATAGGTTGACAGAATGGCAATCAATCTAAGGGAGACAAGACGTAGGCAGAATGGCAACGGAACTAACCAATAAAAAAGAAGACGACCCGACAATTAGCAAGGTCTACGATACTATTATTAAAATTGCACAAATTTGTATATCTATGGTGATCCTTCGTCAGATTGACCATCATTGCCATCATCGCTGGTTAATACTGAGATCGGAAACATGTTAAGAGGGTCGTAAGACTTTGTCATCGATATCGTTACCGGCGATAACAGTGCGTGGTGACGCCGTCTGCCATCCAAGTTGAGCGTACCGTTGGCGACGTGCGTCTTTTTGTGGCGTAATAAATTATCTTTCCGGTTGAAACTGAAATGACAACGATAAGTAATGAAATTGTACTTTTAAGTTTGTTAAACTAACCATTTAGAGCAGTGTGGACAAATGTGTGGCCGTTGACCAGTATGGATAAACTGATGCTTTTTCAGCAGAAATTTGTTCGCAAATCGCTTCGTACAGTTGGGCTGCGTGCAGACGTATGGTTTGTCACTGTCCTTTTCATAACCGTTGTTCTTGTACTCTTTCCCATTGGACGAATCGGAGGGCGTCGGACTTGACTCATTCGATATTTTGTCGTTGTCTTCGAAATCGTCGCCGTTAGAGGGATCGACGGATAGAGCGGTGTCACTTCTGAAATCATAATTTATAACTCACTGCATTAGGGGTAAACTATGTGTCTGATTTCAGGTTTTAATTAAAAGTCGAAGAAGTTTGAGCTCATAAATCATAAAGGACAACTGTATGACCGTAGACGTATGCAGACATTTCAAGTTACTCAAAAAGTTGTCTATTAATGACAAAGTATATGTTTCTCAGCTTTGTAAGGAAATGTTTGATTGTTAACATACTAATTAAACCTGTCAAGTGGTAGCTTTTTCTATCATTCCGACAATGGAGTGTTTCAAACGGAGTTGTTCCTCGGTTGATTCATGGGTCTAGGTCTTGTCAAACCAATGTATTACATGTTCCACAATATGCTCAATATTTACTCCCAATGTTGCTTGAGTTAAGAAACGACCAATCTTACTCTTTACATGACCCCCAGAAAGGTGTGATGATCAAATTTCAGGAGGATGACGCGATTACAAACCCCTACCGCAAGTCAAATGAAAAACAAGTTGAGAAAAATTTGGGGTGAGTCTCGTGCGATGAACTCGTCCATCGCTACGGGCCGTTGTGCATTTCTACCGCAGTGTTGCTCTCATTACTCGGTCGTCGTGTTCATGTAGGCTGTCTTCGCAAAGGAGTAAATGATGGACGAGAGGGCTCAACGAAGTTGGCGTCCTCCGCTCTGCGGACGTCGTATCTTTTTCTATGTGATGAGGAAGCAGGCACAGAATCCGACGAATACCGCGCGACAACCACAACTAAGGGTGTGGAAAGACAATTGCGACTCATCACAATGTCAAGATTTACCTTGAAGAACAGTGCCGCATATCAGACTGTTACTTGGGGCTGACAGAAGTCACCCACCACCACCACTGTCTGCGGGTACGATTTAACCCGAGGAGGAATAAATTGTTTATTCTACTGAGACTGATTAATGGCGTAATCAGTTGTAATAAATTTACGCCGGACTACTTTGCTAGACTGTGCGTGCTTGACGTGATCGGCGTTTAGCAAAGCATGAAAAGAGGAAGAGGAAATACGAGTTTTGCGCAGCCGTCGTCGTTCACACTGCTTATAGCTTCTATGCTTCCGATGAAAAAAGTGATTGCGTTGAAGACAAACATTGTTTTGGCTTTCTTGTACTGACAATATGAGATCACTGATCGTTAAGGAAATGAAGACAAACAATGAAAACCCTCACATCATCAATCGACTTCGCCATGTATCACCCGCCGCCTGCCTCACCCCCCTTCCTCGATTGCGAGGCGAGTTCCTTACCGTAAACCGCGCAGATGCGGACCCAGAAATACCTTAACTTGACTCCCGAGGCTGCAGCGGTAGCGGTAATTTTATTATTCCAGTAAATGCGCTCGTCAATCTACGGCGGCCGCAATTGAGGTCACACTTTCGCCAAAAGATTACAGCGCACCATCTCAACGTTTACGGATTCATCTTTGCTTGCGCCTTCGTCAGGCTCCCGCGAGAGAAAACTCGAAGGCCGATGCACGTCTGGCGCACCTCACAAACCTCGCGGTCGCGCCCATGACCGCGGGACCCCCGATGTAAAGAGTTTGCGCACATTTTTGGTGCTGTCACTTGCGGAAGTCTTATCATCGGCTGCAATCGAGGTGAACGGAGGTCGCTCACCACTCAATTTATCCCTTGTCGGTTTTGTACGATTCTATTACGGGCACTGTCTTTGTGGACTAATAAAATTGCGGAGGCAAGAAGACACTATAGCAATGGAATTCAAAGTTTGAGAAAGTTTGAAAGACAAAAAGTTTCCCTCAATCAGCGCACATTAAGTCAGAGTAAAAATGATGAATTACGTGGATTCAAGACTTTCAACCAACCTTTTACGCTGTTTTAGTTGGGCAGACAGTTGCTGGTTCGTCATGTTTTTCAGCATCATCAGAGTGAGGTTGTCGAAACTGGGAGAAGGCATCGCAGATGAAGTATTGAATAAATTATTAGCAAACAACATTTCCGTATTTAATAATGGGGTGTGAATCAGCGGCTCGGGAGTAGTCACCTTTGAAATAGGTTCCGGTTTGGGGGTATTCTCGATCTGATCCTTGGAAGCCATGTCGATGGGTTCAGGAGCAGGTGTGGTCGCCTCCTTTTCCTCATCCTTCTTAGCCACCAGGCGATCAGTGAGCTTTCGCACTGCCTTGTCTAGCCGATACGGCTTACGTGTAGCCTTTCGGGGTGTTAGGCTGGCGGATGAAACCGGACTTGCGGCTTGAGACGTTTCCAGGGGTTCCATCTGGACTGATTGTGGTGGCGATACACCTCGAATGGATGGAGTTTGTCTTGACGAGGTTGAAAGATTCACGGGTGAGGCACGGTCGAACTCTTTTTCACAGGTGTTTATTGTAGGTGGGTAGCATGCTGATAACCTATAATATAAATATAAACATTATCGCTATTGCCAGTATGATTATGTTTAGAAAACATAAAAAGCACAACTTTTCATAATTCCATCGACATGAGGTTAGTTTTTTATTTTCCTTCCTTTTAGTAGTATTTCAACGTCTTTTACAGTGTCTCGTTTGTTTTCGTCAATAAAGTGAGCTCAAAGAGGTTACAGTAAGTCATGACGACATGCAAGTGATACAATTCCATACATTTTTTAAGCAACCGGAAGGTAAAAACCAAAATTATCGAGGCGTCCTGTCAAAACTTCGGGATGTATGCCTGACGAGAGAGGCAGATCGTGGGCGATGATATGAGTATGTGGCGGCATGCTGACCTTTGGGGTCAGGCCGGCGGCGCTGCGGTGAGATCACAAAAACAGAGACGTCTCCATAGAGAGTGTGCAAAAGGGCCCATCTGCCTCGACAAAAAATAAACATTGTTTCCGGCGGCATGATACGTATGGCTCTTGAGTGACTATCTCATTCAATTAAGGTGCCATCACATAAACGATCTGAGAAGAAGTAGTTACAAGTGCGCCAAAGAGACACCATGAAAGGGGGAAAAGTATTTTTTTGCAAGGGTTGGTCACGGTGAGGAATATCAACGACCAAATTTGAAGGCAAATTAGGTTGTCGTAGACTACTGCTCGTTAATTTTTGATAGATGCCGAAAAGAGCGAGTCAAGGTGCAGTTTACACGCTGTTATTTTTGAGGATAACGCGCATATATTGAGTCATAACATGGGAAATGGAAAAAAGGAAGATGTCGACCACGATTAAGGTGAGTGTCAGTGTGAATTGTAATGAAATGGGTTATTATTCACCGTTTGTGCAAATTGCAAAGGTCAATTTGGAAGAAAAAAGATATTTCAGCCTTGAGGTCTTACAAAAATTCAATAAAAACTATCGGCTCCTGATTAGTAAGACTAACAGTGTTTCAAGGTGGTGACAGACGGGGGCATCTTTTTATGAGCTTTAAAAGGAATGATAAAACCGCGCTGGGAGAACGATTAAACCAAATGGTGGGGTGGGTATCACTTAGTGATTATATTTTACTGTGTTAAATTGGTGATTAGTAAAACACGTAATAGAGAAACCTTGCCAAATTATTAGAAGTCTACCAATCGGAGGACAGTTTAACTTTGAAAAGATAGCAAATGGTCAAAGGGTAATAGTTTCATCGATTGGTTAGCGAAAAAAAGTTCCGAACGCAAAACTGACCTTTTGTAGGAAACTTGGTCATTAGCCGGAATCACGCTCTGGATCAAATATCGCAACTGATGAATCTCATCAAGAACATTCTTCGAGTTGTTCGGATCACCAATAAGGACCACCGGTAGGTGTGTTAGATCTGCCGTCACGAAAATAGGGGCAGGATCGAGCATTGTTGTTTTATCGAACAGTCGAAGTAACTCTTCGATATCAATTTCCAGCCCCGCCGGACTGTCGTCTTCGCTTTCATTACGTTGGCCGAGGATTTCCAGAAGTGTTTGTCTCGCAACATCGCATACACACTTTGAGAAATAACTTTTTGCCAGATACTCAATCTGGGAATGGTTTCGAAAATTGTGTATAAAGCACAACATGGAGTTTACAACAATAGGGCGCTCCATTGTCGCCTGAAAAGCGCTTGTATTAACGCACATTTCCGTAGGTATGAAAAGTGATTGACTAAACGAGTCAAGTCAGATAGGTGGCGGAAGACAGTAACCGCAAATCGTGCGCACCGAGGCACACACATTGCCCCCGCAATGGAGGACGGGGACATGGAGGAAGGGGCGGAGTTTTTGTGAGGGTGGGCCTGTGGCACCGCTGGCGCGTATTGTCTTTGCGCGTACCCACAAAGGTCGATTGGCGCCCCAATGAAGAGCGACATAAGACATGAGATCCCCGTTTGTATTCAAAACCAATTGGAAATCCCGCATTGCAAGGGAATACGAGATTGCGATCCAAATCGCAGGAAGGCAGCTGATACGGGAGCCGATTGAGAGCCAAGGGCGCAATCAACATGGCCGTCCGAACGATCGCCGCAAAGTGAGACGTGTAGATGCGGTTGCGCCGGGAATGAGAGAAAAAGAGGGATCAAAAAATTCACGGTCCCCGAGGCGCATGGGTGGAGCTACTGAGGCGTCGCGATGGTTGTGGTGACAGCGGCGACGTCCTCCATCGGTAGGGTAGCTGGCAGCAACGAGATAGCCGTTGGAAGAGCGACTCCAGCGCCTCTCGATCAGCATATCCTCGTTCACACTTTCCAGCTTTCCACTTCCCCCCTTCGTAATGGATGCGGTTACGGATATAGTGAACTAATAACATTTATCCGGACGAGAGAGGTTTAGATAACTTTGAAAAGTCGCAGGAAGTCGTTTCCAAGAGGAAGTCTACTGTTATGCTTTGATTGGAAACGTTTTCCCGGTCAGCAGGTTAGACTGATTGAGGTTAACAGACACGATTCTCCGCAGACCTCCTTACTTAGCATGCACATCAATCGCTTATCTCTCAACGAGGGCAACTAATGAGCGACCGGAGTCAAGAAGGACTCTGATGTTGTGTCCCGCACCTCAAACCCTCATTATCTTATCACCGACCCAGACATCGGGAATATTAGACTCCCGCTTGGTACGGAGGAGGCCTATGAAAATTAGCCAGTGTGCTATAAAGTAAAGAATATGACCACTGCGCATGAGGGGAACATCGACGACTGTTTCGAGTTGACCCAGCTATTCGATGAATGTTACCGGTTGATCAAAAACAGGCAATGTATGTCTCTCTCCTCCAATATTAGCCAGGAGCTCGCCGAGTGAGAAGAAAGACTGCACTCGGCAGCCTTCCGCGTTCCTTCCAAGTTTTGAAAACATAGTCACCGACGTGCGATCACCTTTTAACATAACTAGGACCCAGATCTCGCGCGTGCCAGATGGCATGACTCATGTCAGCTAGCTTGCGTCCACTCTCCGAAGACTGTTTGACTTTGTTATGAGGTGATGGTGGAGGTCTGTGAGGGATACTTTATTTGTTATATTTTGTGTTCGAGAATAGCAGGGGTTAAACAAGGCGATTGGCGGAGATACGAAGCCGTACAATAATCGTGCGCGAATCGGCTCGCTGTGGCGAGGAATGTGGGTATAGGCGAAAAGGAAGAATTGAGAAGGGGGGAAGTCAAGGCGAGTCCGAACTGACGGCGTCTACGTTCGTCGCGCATCTCACGCCGCAGTCACTGATTGCGGGAGAAATATCGCCAAAAGGTAACCACCGCCAATCGACCTCCTCGCTCGATGGATGATGGATGATGTCGAGAACCGCTGCATGATAGCACTCATTTACGGGGCCGGTTAAGAGCATACAAGGGAGGGGAAGACGCTCGTTCTAGTCTTTCTCCAGGCGCACCAAAACAAACGGTGATTATCAATTAATTGAACAACAAAGACGCGTCAATACAAAATAATCCAATTACTCAAGTTTGAAATCAGTAACTGCATGTGCGAAGTAAAATCATTGACATTTGAGGTAGGTCTTAATTGGACCCATGTCGGAAGCGAACTACTTCCTCTAATTAGTCAACTGCCATCCGTCTCCATCGCTTTTCCCAATGAATGTTGCTACTCTGTTCGTCGACGAGGTGAGTGCCGTTCAGAAGTTTTTTTTGCCGAATGACCAAGAATTTCGGGCGGTGAGTCCGTTGAAAGTTCCGCGCACACACGGATCCTCTGGCAGCTATGTTGTAGATGTAGAGATGGGGCCTGGTACGACTAGCCGATAGAAGGGATGGTGCTACTCTAGACCTCGAAACAAAGGACAATGACACCTGAACACCGGTCTGGCGATTTTCTTGCACTTTATGTTAATCAGCTATGTTCGGTAGACTTTTTGACGTTTTGAACTTTTATTACACTTTGCGTCTTGGATACGACTCTTGCTGTTTTGTAATTCTGCAAGCTTCTGAGTTCCGAGGGCAACAATATCACGAAGCCTCTCTCCGGTGGGTTCTTCTTCTTTTCGAGCTGTACGTTGTGACTTTACAAGGAAGGTGACTTGGAGGGATGTGAGAAAAAACCGTCACAGACAGTTGAGAGAGTGCCATTTCCGTTTGTAGAGAAAAGCAAAAACGGTTGGCCAAGCCGGCTTGTGCGACAACGCATTAGAACTCGCTATTGCGCGCGCGGAGAAGCCGACAGCCCCAGTGGCGGTTTTTCCGTCAACGATAGCGTGACTGCATAGCGCCAGTTTGCATTGCCTCAAGTTGGACCTGCGGCAGTCGTGTCCAAGGCTGGGCATGAGGACAAGCCTTTGCCGGATATTTATCACTGGCTGTTGACCTTGCGCATCCTTGTAATCAAGCGTGTCACTTTTTGGGCGCCCAAGTTGGTACTTCTAATTATGCACGCTTACACGTTTTAACAACAGCTGCAGCTGCGGCTTTTTTATAACGCGCATCAGCTTACCGGTTTTAATGCACGCTTTTTTTGTCGAAAGTTCATGACCTGACACCGTTCAACTTCGTTGTTAAAAAAAACATCTACCATCTGTTCCACATTTTCTTTTTCATAATCTGACAAAACTTTTAACTATGTTTTGCTAAGATTTTAAATTCTTTCTCAAATATTCTGACGTAAATACATTTTATAATAGGCATTATTGTTATGATTACTGATTATAATACTTTTAAGTTAATGACACTCTCCTTTCACCACCATATGTAGTTCTAACATCCCCTTCTGCGAAGCCTAAAGTACCGTCATTAAATTACTAGTGCCGCAATGGCTTGCCGTCGCGTATCACCTGTTGTCATAAGCTTTTGAAAAGACAAGCACTGCGCAAGCAAAGTTTTGACAAGCTGTAAGCGAGTGAAGGCAGTCAGTCGCTATGCCAAATACAACGTATAAAATGGTCCGCAGGGCATTTCATTTCCACAAAAAGCGCGCTTGTTTATGCCACCACCGGCATGTTCGGCAATGTCATTGCACGCAGAAAAGCCAGCTCGCAGCCACCAGCGCAAGGCACGTTAAGCAAGCTGTCGGCATTACGCTCACTTCTTTTGGACACGAACAATAAAAGACGCCTCCCCACTGTTACATTGTTTTCGTTGTTATCTTGTTACTTTGCAGGTTTTATTCTATTTTGATCAAGATTCTACTTGTTGCCCGTGGCTATGAATGGTTTTCCCGACGGTGAAACGGAGGGGGTGTCATATGCGTTGGTAAAAATCGTGTCTACTAAAGATGTAATTAGATTACACAAGCTTTTAGTAGGTTATTTTTATCTTTTTTTAGTTATTCAATTGATACTTGCAGTTAAATGATGGCTTCAATGAAGTTGTATTCTTGAAGAAAGCTCCAGAAAATGGGTTTATGCAGCATGAAGAATACAATGCGCTTACAAAAGTTAATGGTTCGACAGTTACAAAGCAGAAGACTGGTAAACGGAAGATTGTACGTGAAGTGCCGCCGGAAGAGAACGATCTGCCGAAGATTGTTATCGATGAAGCCACACTTGGCCAGGATCCGTTGACGGCAGCTGTTTTTGCGGCGCTGTCCAGTGTTAGTTGCCTTATGAATGGGGTTGCTACTGCCAGCAATACAGAAGAATCTGATGGTAGTGTGCTTGGACAAGTTTAAAGGGCGTTTTTACTATCATTGAAACCTTCCAGATCAACGAGCAACATCGTCTACAACCACAAATTCCCACGATTCACCGTCCCCCGCCGATACAACAACCATCCCATCGCCCCTGCCTTTCGTTGCGAGACCGCGTGGTGCTCGCGCACAACTCATCAACGACGATCCTACTGTCTATGCTTCTTGTAAACTATGCTCAAACAAAATCATGTCCAGCCGTTTATCAAATCTCACTAACCATGTTCGCCGTCATGCTGCCCTCAAGCAGTACCAATGTTGTCATTGCAGTTACAGCCATAATGAAATGGCCAAAGTTCGTTTACACATGCAGCATAACCATAAAGACGGCGACAGTACCCCTATAGATGGCATGTGTAAAGAGATGCAGCTGCAATGGTCCAACTTGATGGAACAATGCTTTCCTGGCCATGCAAAAGTATGAAAGTCGGTCAATTAAGCCGCCCAATTAACAGGAACTTTCAGCGTTTCGCACACAACAACAGTTTCGTTGCCATTCATGACGATGCGGTCGAAAGTCCAAAAGTTTCCGAAAGGGCACCTTCAATTGTGAGTGAAGCTGTAACCGAGAACAAGCCAGAGGAAACTGAGAGCATTACCGAAGCCACTGACTTTTCTTCAGTATCACCCTCAGAGACCTTTACTTGTAGTGAGTGTGGAGAGTTTGTCCAAAGTGCGCGACTGTTGACGCATCTTGTGGAGACTCATACTGACGAGTGTCACTCGTTTGCCTGCGCTGAGTGTAACTTCTTAGCTAACGCTCCCGTAAGTGATCGGCACGCTGTAACCCTTTTTCTGACTAATTTAACACCATCTGGCGCTTACAGTGGAAAGTCATTCTGCACATTAACAACGAACATGACGAGAAACCCTGCGATTCCTCGGTGGTAATGACACCAAGCGGGACCAACTATATTATCAGTGTACCCCTGTTTTTCCCAGAGTTTGCTCAACGCCGCGGTTGCAGTGCCAAGGATGACATTTTGCATCATGAGTATGTTACCAAGTGTGCTGCTCACATGCAACATGATCTAAATGTTTTGAAGGCGGTACAGTGCGAGGTGGGTTGAGTGTACCGTAATTTTTGGGTTGAAGCGCCTTCATTAGGCATAAATTTATTAAATTTAAACTAAAAGCACACTTTTTCCAGCTTTGTTTCAAATTATTCACGGCCGATCAAAACATTTCCGTACTGTTGAACCATGCACGCAATCATTTTGGCATCAAAGCTTTTTCGTGTCCTGCATGCAACTTCGAAGCACCGGAAACTTACACGGTTGTTGCACACATAACTGAAGAACACAGAAATTGTCAAAATACGCCTGTCGACTGTTCCATTGACCGGCATAAAGCTGCTTGGCGAAAGCTAGCTTGTCTCTGTTTTCCGTCCTTGGTTGACTCGCTCAATGAAGCGCTCGCAGGATCTCAAAAACACAAATACAAGCGCCATGCGCCGTTTCCTGTAGACCGCCAGAAAAAGAGGCAAATTATTATTGCAGCGAATGCTACTTAACAGTGATTACTTTTTTTTGTATTATGCGATATCTAGTAACTTTAAAAACTTAGAGATTCAAAAAAACAACCATATCATAAGCATCCCGTTTATCCGATACAAACTGGTGAATCTTTTTATTTTGTTATCTCTATACATTTCTTATTCTATAAGTAGTTTGTTTTTATTACTAAGATAGTTTATCATAATTGAGATTATAAATGCTTCAAGAAAGAACTGAATATAAAAAACGCGTAGCAAAACCAAATACACTTGTTGATTAGTTCATATTGCCAGAGTTGTTTCGATGCAAGTTATTAAAAGTAAATAATTATTTGGAAGTCGACTTGATAATGGAGTCACGTAGTCCATCCGGAATGCACCAGCCAACATTGGGATTGTCAACAGAAGCAATGCAGTGCTCATCCCATGCACATCCAGTCTAAAAAAGGAAGTAAAAACTCAACAAAGGGTCGGATATAATGCAACATGCCTTAAAAGCATCAGGGTTACAGTAGACAATGTTGATGTGCTTTTCACCTTCATCCGCACTGACTCGCATTTCTTGGAATTGGGGAGTATCACGACGTCCTTGGTAAGCGTGTTCAAAAGCACGAGAATGCGCTGCTAAAATGTGACACCATAATCATTACCCACGTTTTCTATTTGTTATTTTTGTTTTACTTACGTGAGTCAGTGCGCAATTCAAACTTCTCTACGTTGGCATAGTCGAGTTCGTTGTTGTTGAGTCTTGGTACAATGTGAACGTAGTAACGCGTGCCTTCGCGAAGATTGTCCAAGACAATTGACTTCTAAAAATAAAAGTTATGTTTTTGTCTTTACAGGTTGTAAGAATACCGTATGAGCATCGTTAACGTCAATGCGGGTCCACTGATCGAGGGGGGCGTCTTTGCGGTCAGTGTAGAGAATAATAGCCCCAACAACGGGGGCGGAAACCGTGGTTGGATACGTCCATGAAATGCTCACGCGTCCGGGCGCAATGTTTCGATACGCCAATGAGTTGGCTTGACGGAGTTCTGCGCCACGGGGAAATTGGTCTATAAGTTAATATTACGTTGCTTTGTCATGATACTTGGTACTTACCAATAGTTTTAAACCGATAGATAGACGGAGCCTGAGTAACTTGACCATCGCTACGACGAATGTTGATTCGCGCATAGTAGGTGGTTGACGTTTTCAAGTCACCGATAGAAAGCGAAGCTTCTTTGCCGTCAAGGCGGAGATATCGCCATTCAGTTTCTGGCTTGTCTTTGTCTTCCGAGATGTACACATCATACCCGCTAATGGAATCCAATGAGACGTGTCTGTAAACAAATTGTAAACCTTAGAAAATAAAAGTCATAAACCAACGGTTCAAGAATCCATTGCAAACGAACGGCGTTGTTTTCACTCGACGAATATATCACATCAACTTTGCTAATTGGGTTTACGGCAACTAAACATTTATCCTTTGTCTTTCGTTATACTTTTAATTGCGTTTACCAACCTTTCGGTGTTCTAAAACGGAATTCACCGCTTTGTGTTTCGAGATTGTTCACCAAAATAGTCTTAATCTTAAGAACATATTCTGTGTCACTTTGCAAGTCAGTAAGCGTCGCTGATGGTTTCTGGCCCGTGAATTTCAGCAGCACGAAGTTATTAACGCCTTCAGGAGCGTATTCGACATGGTACTCTACAATTTGTTTTTGTACTCCAGCGTAAGCGTTGTTGAAATTTCCTCAACGTAAGCTACAAATCTTTACTTTGTAGTAATGTGTACTTTGAATTTCAATAGTGAAATTAGGGGGGTCTTTGTTTAACTCTTCCGAAGGTACACAAGTTCAAGAGCTCAACGTTTTTTTAAATAGTTAAAAACAAGGAACATACCTCGAATTTTTGCACTCATGGTGGGAGGAACTTCCCAGGTTAGGTTTACTGTGCCTTGTCCGTTGCTCTTGAAGCGACTGGAAATGATCAGGTTTCCGACTTCGAAGTATTCGTCTTCTGAAAAAAGTTGAGTTTTTTTAGTTTCTTGGTTAAATATATACCCTTTGGCATTGTAATTTCAACAATAGCAGCAGTCGATGAGATCTCATTAGCTGACTTTGCACTTCGAATGGTAAATTCATATTTTTCACCGGCATTTAGATCATCCAAAATGAAATTCGTTGCTTCGATTTTGATCTGTAAACAAGTTCATTCATGACCAGTCATAAGATGAAACTCATCGCCACCTGTTGGTTATAATTACGTTCACCAGAGTATGCAGTGAGCTGTTCCACATTAACGACATAATAAATGCCATTAACGTGTGGATTAAACGGCAACCATTCAAGCTTTACACTCGTGGGACTAAGGACATTAGCGGCAAATTCTAATGGCGGCAACAAATCGCTTTCTTCTACCAAGATGCCGCCGACATTAAGACGTTTAGCAATTGAAATTAACAACTGTTGATTCCAGTCTTCTACAACCTGTCCACCGCGCTCGACCTTGACTTGAACCTCAACCTCGTCGCCGCTCTGAATATCCTGGAGATCCAAGCGGACAACACGTTCACGGGTTCTGGTCAGTTTCCATTGACTATCTGGGGTTAGTCGGTTGGTGATTCTGTATCGGACAACGAAGCCGATCCCTGAAAGCTTTAGTTATAACGAATTCCAAAAAGGCTTGAGTTTACCGTAATTTGAAGGAGTTGTATCGGCATACTCCCATTCAACATAAATACTGTTGGAAACACTTTCAAACCTTGCACGCAGATTCTTCACATTTGGCTCCGGTAGATTCCTTGCATGTAATTCAACAAGAAAAACTGTCAAAGTTAACGCTAGTAAACTTAGCTTAATCATTTCTGAAACGATTCAAATGACTAAACGAACAAACAATAAAATGAAAGAAACATCGCCCGGGGCAAGTAAGCATCCTTAAATGTAATACCAGCTGGTCAATAATCTGGGAATTAACGTTATCGCTTTCAATTTAAGAAACGCGTTAAGTTAAGGTCAGTCGAATAGCGCCGATAAGCTGCAACGGCAAAAGGGCAGTCTTTGACCAGCTGGCAGTGCCAGTTCACCGCAATGATGAGTGGACGTTGAAAGTGTCAAAAGCGTTGCATAGTGGACGTATGAGTCCATTACGCCGGAACCGCCTTTACCTGTTGTCGTAAAGCAAACGGCGTTTCGTTTCAATCGTCGAAAATAGTTTGTTGATGCACTTGTCACCTGACCGTTTCATTGTATTAGCTTTAATCTCTGATTGATACTTTGCAATGCGTTTGAATTCGATCCGTCGGGGTTCATTTAAACAAAATTTATGACTACCTCATATTCAAAATCATAAACTGGAATACAAAAAGGGTGGTGTCAATGATATCCACAATGGAAAGAGGTGACAAATCATGGCATCAACGCACGGATAAACGAAATAAATAAAAAAAGTATCATCTTAAATGACAGTTGAGATAGAAAGTTTGCCATTTCAGCTCGAATAAGATGAATACAAAGTAATCGAGGAATGACGTAAAGATAAAATTATTGTTAAATAACGACTAGATACAACTAGGGTTTCAATTGGAATTACATCATTGGAATAAAAGGTTGTGGTAGAATGTCAGGGCTCTGCCTTGTGATTAAACTGAGTACATGCAAGTAAAGCATAATGGTGAACAATGGAACAAATTGATTGTACTATCGAAAATAGCGCAATCATTCCAGACAAAGGCGCGCGGAAACAAGACACTTATACATGATCTTTGGCTAATTAATAAAGCTACTCGTTAGAAATATAGAAAAAAGGCACCAGATACATTATATTTAACCGGGTCCAGTTGGAATTCATACAGATTGTGTTCTATCATTATGAATGTGTAATAATGAGCGAATGTATATGAAGGTTGCAAAAAGAATTTAATAGCAGCTGCTGAGGAAGGAAGGTGGTGAGAAAGGCGCCAGTAAACAAACGTTTTAAACTGCGAAGAGTTTTAAAATGTTTAAAAATAGCTTTTTACAAGAGGAATGAAGTTAGGCCAAATCATGGAAAAAAACAGAATGACAAAAAAACTTTGAAAGATTCTTTAAAAATTTATACTAAAGGTGTAGGCGGATGACGGAACGTATATTGCGACATTTGGTTGGCATGTTGAGGTGCAGCAAAATAGTTATCAAACCATTCAACGTTCTAAAAAGGTGATTTTTAAACATGGTTCTATACAATAGGTTCGGAATACTTACCGGTTCAATATTGTCGATGTTTAGCATATCATTAATCGCCTGTTCTTGGTGTTGCTCCAGTGGAAGTTCTTCATTAGAATGGCCAGCGCTACCGTTGGGATCGATACACTCGGTGTATTGAAGCATCTGATCATGCATCGGCTGAACAACCTGCATCTGCTGATACTGAGGTTGAAGTTGAATGTAACCATCGTGATTCATCTCGGCTAGAGACACATTTTGGAATCGTTCATAACCGCTGTTGGGATTGATGTTGACCATCTTATCGCAATCAGATTGAAGGAAGTGCGCAATTTCGCGTGTATAGCCTTGCAGCTCCCCATCGGTGTTATCCATATTCGGATTTTGGGCAATGCCGTCCTGATCATCGCGAAGAACATCCATCAGATCTTCAAGTTCCTCATTGTTGTGATATTGGTAGGGATTCTGTTGATGCTGCTGATGTTGTTGTTGTTGTTGTTGCTGATGATCGGTAGGTTTAGTGAGGTAATCTTGGCGTTGTCCAACAATGTGAAGTCTATCGGGAGAGTTGTCATTTCCAGGCTTGCTGAAGCAGTCTGCATGGCACGTCGATATTATCTCAGGCTGAACAAACACAGCTGTTGTGTTGCAATTCTCAGTTGGTTGCTGGTAATACATCTGACTGTATTCAGTATCCATTTGCATCGGTTGTACATGGTTCATTTGCATTTCTTCAGTCATGCCATTATGGTCTTCGTTGGGTTTGACAAGACGGAATTCGATGAATTGAGGAACCAGTTCGCTGGATACATCCATATGCTCCTGACCGTCCATCTGAATGGTAGGATCGAACTGCTCAATCTGTTCAGTAAGAATTTGAGAAGTCTGGTCATCTTGTTGCGTTGTCACCACTTCTGTAGAACGGTTAGCATCATTGATGACAGTCCTGAAGATCTCCTCCATGTCCACGCTGACCCTCGATGGCGCTGGTGATGACGTCGACGCATTCTTTGCATTGTTTTTCGGCTTTGACAAGGTTGTTCCACTAGCTGATTTCTCGACAGTGTTGTCAGTCCAGATTGATCGGGCTCCATTCTTACGTTTGCTGCCTTTCGTATTTTGTGACTTGCTGCGTGAGGTCGGCTCCTTTGCGGGTTGTGGCTCGGGCTTCGAGACTTTCTCAGGCACATGCTTTGGAGACGGCATCGGCGAATCATCAATGACAACAACCGGGGCAGGCTGCCCAGCACTGTTACTTCTCGAGATAGAGCACGCAGAATCCTTAGCTCCACAACGGCATTCACTTTCCATCGTCGACTTTGACCGTTCATAAACAGGGGTCGCTTGCTGATGCGTTTTTAATCCTCCTTGAGCCGGTTCAAACAGATTAGCATTCGTCGTGACCGTTACGCGGCCTTGAGCGCCTTGCTTCGACGATGAAGCATCACCAGTCTTGTTTTGCTGAAGTTGATGATTACGCTCCAATTGATAACGCCGCAGAAGTTGTACAATCAAAAGTGCAGTCCGTCCGTCTTGTTTGATCAACCGCACAATGTCCTGCACAGCTTGCTCAATGTGAAGCTCTTCCTGCAGCTGTTGTTCCACTTGAAGAAGTTGTTCATAATTAGATGCTTGGTTCTAGAAACAAACGATTAAAGTTCTCTTCCCCGTTGTTGCCTAAAGGCTAACCTGTAAATGCTGATGTTGATTCTTATGTTGCAGGAAGTGCTGAATATGCGTCTTATTTATGTTCTTGATGTCCAAATTGTTGAGCAAGATCTGCGCTTGTGTGCATTCTTTTCCAGTTTTCTCGTCAGTGCGCATTTGTGATTTCTTTACGGCAATAATGAGCTGTTGTTCACGGCGCAGCTGTTCTTGCGATTTAGCCAGTTCAGCTTGCAACTCTTCAATTCGACGATGTTGATGCCGAAGGTTTTCTTCATGTTGCGAGAAGGTTTTTGCAGTCAGCCTGAATGGTCAATTAAAAAGATTAAACTGCAATTAATTGAAAGTGATAAAAGGACTTACAAAACACTTGGATCAACCTCTTCAACAATAACATCGTTATCATCAGCCTTGCTAGGGATAGCGTTGCATGGCTTCTGCGACATCGTCTCATCTCCATTCATGGAGTGCTCAGTTACAACACTGTCCGGAGTACCGATGGCATTTTCATAGGTGTTTTTAACATTTTCATGCAAGTTGATAACAGGTGGGGCAGCAATTGTATGACGACGATGACTGTTTGTCATGACGACCTGTTCCACTGGGGGTGACTGAGTTGCGCATGTTTGCAAACAGATCTGAGGTGATGTAGCACAGCTTTGCGAAGGCTTATTAGCCACGACAGCCACTGGTGTCATATCAGTATTGCCATTAGGGGTTGAAATGCTCGTTTTCACCGTTGACTGTCCTGCGGCTTGCATGCATCCTGTACAGTTTGGCGCAATGGACCGGCATTCATTGACTGAAGTATCGCACTGGGCCAATGTGAACTGAAATAAACACCTTACTTAAGTTTTGCATCTTTTCTCTTTACGAGTTCTGATTTATGATCGCCATAAAGCCAGACTGCTAAATTTGTCCTTTTAGCTCTTTTTTCAACGACTTAAAGATTTGTTACAGAATCGGGTGGGTTGCGACGTGTTTTAATGCCCACGGCAGCTGTCTATGTTTCAAATGCCTCTAATGCAATCTGTCAAAAAATTCAAGCCCGTGCGAACTACAGAAAATGACATTAGCGCGTATTATCTCAAAGATCACTAACTAAATTGCACGGATAACAGGTGGCCATCCGCGTAAGCTGTTTTTGAACCGCTGGAAAATTCTTTTTTCTATGCCCTCGCAAAACCCTTACCTGTCCGCCGGATCCCATTTGTGAAAAACTGAAAGTAGCGTCGCCGATCATGTTTTCGGATGTATTCATTTGCGGGGCTGTTGGGGGATGAATGAGGGACATCGGTTGCATGGTTGAGGGTTCAGAAGTTTTAGCTAATACGACATGGTCACTTGGGGTTTGTTTACATTGAGCACAACAACACATAACAGTGCGTTGTTGTGGCATCGTTCCCATGCCGATAACAGTTCCGTTGGAATCCAAAACTTTGACGACTAAATTCTCCATGTTGCATGCTGTGCTGGTGACGAACTGTTTTGACTGTGGTGTTTTTGAATTCATCGGCAATTGCAAAATAATCGGTTTCTGTTGTGGCTGGGGTTGACATTGTTGAAGATAATCATGGATAACGTCGTGAACTGGTATCGACGATTGACTCTGGCAATACGTTACTGTCTGTCCCGGAAGATGAGAGCACGATGTTGATTTGGTCACAGCCACAGTTGTCGTCGGATCGGTGTTGACATCGCTAGTTGTAGAACAATTGGCCGACGTTGAGACTTGAGCCGCATAATGGACTAGAATCTCCTTTTCATACGGCCTCAGACGTTCCACAAGTTGCGGCTTCGCTCCGGAGACGGGAAGTGACCTCTTCTTGCATTCATTCTTCAAATCATTGACCTTCAAATCGGCCAATTTGCTTCGGGGCTTATCACTTTCCACAGCTACATGAACACTTTCACCATTCGAGGGTGGCGACAAGCTGGGAGAATAGCCAGACTGTAAATACGCAGAATTGCCATGATTTATCGAAGTCGCAGAGGACGTGCTGAAGCTGCTTCGTGAAGAGTGCATACTTAACGCATCATTAGATTGCAAAGGAGTTGAACAATTGCTTGTAGTGCTACTCAATGCGGGCGTGACAGCATTGCTCTCGGTAGCGTTTACCGTTTTGTAATGATCCTACAAATTTGTGACGTCAAACATTAAATAGCTACTTCAGAATATTTACCTCTTGCCATTGGAGAAAAATTTGTTGTTGTTTAAGTGTTATTTCGTAGTTATTTTCAGCTCCGTTGTTGCCACCACCCACCGTGTTTAGTCCATCGGTTTCCATGGGTAGTACACCGTAGGACGTGTAATCGGAATGAGCTGGTGAACTGGTCATTTCGCTGTGGGACTTCTTTGAAGCCACTTTAGTTTTGGCTACCTTTGCGGAGGGAACATTATCATATGGGGTGACGCTGCGATGAATCTGGGTGGACTTCTTGCGCACTTTGCCTTTCTGACTCCTCGCAACAGTTGGCGGAGATTGACTGTGCAACAAGGGTTGGGTCAGTGTCGGGGCATCGAATCGTGTCGGTGGATTCAGAGTTGAAATCATGCCTAGGCTACGGTCAAGCTCGTTCTCGGAACGCGTCGCAGTGAAGGGTAGGCGGCCCTCTGAAAGCACAATCATGTAATTGAAACCTTATAAGGACATACTTACCTTCAATAGCTTGCTCTAATTCCGCATCAACTTGAAGAATTTTCCGAGTCACCAATTCCAATGGTCCTGGACGCTTTCGAAGCTTACTGTTGAGATTATCAGCAAGTTTACACCGCTGAAGCAATTGACCACGCTCCTGAACAAGCGGATCGATGCCAGCGTCTGAAATTAACGTGATACTTATAAGCTTATTCGAATCGAACCGGTTAAGTGTCAAGCGTAGAAAAAAGAATCACGGCAATGTTGTTTTTCTATCGGTGGATATGCCGGAAGTTGCTAACAACTGTTGCGTACGCAAGGCATACCTATAGATCTTTAAGACCAGGTAACTAAACGTTTTTCTCGGTGATCAACAACACACGAATCGCTGAGACAGGTCGCATATTGGCAATGCATTGAAAAAAACAATAAGTTTTCATACAATGTTATAAGACTGTAAGGAAGACATAGCGCGTACACATGAAAGAGTAAAGTCGTCGAAATTGCAAAGATAAAGGTAAACGTTAAGATAAAGCTTCGCAAAGTTTGCGCAATGTGTGCTTGCTGAGGAAGAGCGTTAAAGAGGCGCAAGAAGCACTCCAAAGCAAGAGGTCGACAAAACTTAGTTCCAAACAACTAAAAAGTAAGACGAAAAAACGTAGTTAAGTTTCAGTTTCTAAAAAGAAAAATTTTAAAAATGTTTGTCCACGTTGTTAAACATAGTTAAGGAGAAACTAGGTAAAACTCAGAAAAACTAAAGTGTCTGTTGTTTCAGAATGAGTTTACGGGGTCCAAGGGAACAATACCCATTCCATGGTTGGTATAGGTTAGCGTAAAAAACAGTATTACAGCGCATATTATAAAAAAATGAAGCTCTCGATGCCACCATAAGGGCCACGCGAGAAAAATATTCATTCAACGTCCATAACGCACATGTTCACTTCGGTCGCGGACGGCAGCTTTTCCGAAAAATCACTCGTCGGTGTGGCGGCCTCATTGGGAAAGGAGGCTTCTTTGCAAGTTCGTGCAACGCCACATTTCAATGATTTGCAAGACAGCGTGCAGCTGCAGCTAGACCTTTATGTGATGGCATATTGCGCTCTATCCATGACATTATTTTGGGATTTCAACTACTGGGAGCGAGAACTGAATGAATGGAAGAAGAAGTCGATGGATCAGTGCCGTTATACTCACATGAGAACATTAGAGTCGATAAAGGTAAAAATAGAGTCACGGATAAACAAAAAGTGCAAAACAAATCATAAGTGCGGTATTATCAAGAAACTTACTGCACAAAAGAATACGCTGAGTTACAAGATCCTGTCGTGGTGGCCGTTTTTCGATACGTAGCTGAAGTGTTTCACGATGTCTGATTAACCGTGATTCCGCGCCTTCAGCTGAAATGAGGGATTGATTGATGTAAAGTATAATGGCAACAGTTAAATGTAGTAAAAAACAAAATGTCGCAAAACGCATGTATCAAAGACATTTAAAATTTTATATCCTTTGAAAAACGTAAAAAAATGTGATTTCAACATGTCCTTCTGGTTTTCAGATGACAAGACAGCTTATGTTAGCATGACACAAGGACGACGCCTACACTTTGAACTTGAAACACGTCGATAAAAAGAGAACCATTAAGTAACTAATAAGAAAAAGGCGCAGGAAAGAAGCGAATCGGCCCTCTTGGCCTCAACCGCATGCTGACTGATTACGTAGTTCCACATGGCACTACACATTGGAAACAGGAAGAGATGGCCGGGAGAACGGCAGACTTGGTGATCCCCGGCTCATCCAGCTATTGTATTATATAAGAACACCACGGGGATGTGTTCAAAATAGATACTGTCAAGTGGCCGGAAAAACGGGGACAATGATATGACAATGCATGAAAAAGTGAATCAGATCAGCTCATCTACGTCATGGAATGTAGATCAAGGAAAGCGCCCACGAAATGATTCAGTGAAACTAAACGTGAAAACAACAACGCACGAAAAAACATAGCTACATCCATCTTATTAGTGAAAATACTAATAAATCTCATGTACTTTTACAGATAGGAAATTGAAACCCAAAAATAAAGGTTACCCTCAGCCGTTATTTCGCTAAAGTATTCAACAAAACTTAAGCGTAAGCATGTCGACATGCTCGTCTGCCACTGCCACCAGGACGGGAAAGCATTTGTTTTCTTCCTAGGCCCTCGTTTTTCTTGTTGCACGAATTCAACCATGTGGCGTTAGCGATCGGGAGAGATTTTAAAATCCCGACTAGACAAATTATGGTTGTGCTGAGTGTACAGCGAAACCAAAGACAGGTTATGAAATTAAAGCGCTGGAAGGGTATAATTGAATTAAACCAAATTAAAAATATAATTTAATTTAATCGAATAAAAAACAAGTGGTGTGATCTGATCTGATCACTAACTCATTGAAACAAAATTAATCGACTCCCCGCCGGATGCACCCATGAACTACATCTAACAGGCGGTAACACCTGAAGCCCTAACACATCGCCCGCCAGTGGAATAAAGTCAACGAATTTCAGGATAAACAACTCAACAGCGGTCGCATCAGTTGTCTTTTGCGTTATTATCCCTAGGCTATTGATATGGCGGAAATGGTCGTTAGAAAAAAATAAACATTACTTTTTAATAGAAAACATAAATTTAGACAGCTGATTAGTAGGTTTATTAGGTTTTTAACTTTGATTAAAACAGAAACGCGCAAAAAATGACGTTTCGGTAAAGGCAACGGATAGAAGTCGGATTTGAATCAGAAAAAAAATTGTTGCGTAAACTAGTAAGGGTGGCTTCTTTGCAGAGCGCAATAAAAAGTTACTCTATCATGAATGTCACTCAAGCATCTCTCTAATATTTGCAAATACTTAAAGCAAGGAAAGTTCCACCTAATGCATATTTCAATGAAGTAGTGTTCCGGCATGATAGTACAAAGCGATGGAAACTTGACACTTGCGGTTGCATCTCTCAACACCTTGGAAACAACATTACAACTTGGACTGCAGCCATCGTCTAGCGTTTTTGTATGGCCGCTTTTATATCCAATGGAGAAGTAAATCCGCCGTTCTGCCATTCTCACGAGTATAAGCACGATATGTGTTACTATCTTTTTGTTTGCATGCTTTTATATATTTTGATATAAGTTTCAAATAGTTCAACTTACTTCGCAATATGTTCCGATCAATTAGTTGATCGGGCTCCGGGCGGCGGGCTAATTTTCGCTGCAGTGCTAAAAGAATGGCTCTTTGTTACCTCCCCGAATGTCATGGAATGTGTCAGTTAACTCACAGATCTTATTAAATTGCAAATTTTTCTTTAGCGATCTCTGATCAATAAGTAACGGGACACGCTGCTTTGATCGGCTAAGCAACGAAGGAGGCGGGGGAGGTGGAGCTGGTGGTACATTGACAACTGTTTTGCCTATCTTCACTCCTGTCATGTTAGATAAGGCAAATTGATCTATCCGCGAGTCATTGGAGATTGCCACAGTACGTGCAAACGTTACTGGCACATAAATCACAGGAGTCGAAAATGTAGGTTTCGGCAGTATGGGAACGGCTGTAGAGGTCATTGTTGTTCAGGAAGTATAATGTCTGTAGTAAAAACGAGTGTTAATGAATGAATCCAGCCGATGGGACAAATAGTAACTCAATGAATGAGTGGATGCTGAGTCAGCGAGGACGAAATACAATTTCTTCAAATATTCAGGTTACCATCCGGACATTGATATCAATTACAGTAATCAGTCGACAGCCTTCCTTTCATCGGCACTATACGATTTCAAATAAAGGTACAACTGACAAAATGACCTTGGTCAGTACCCAAATATGTCCGACCAACGCGGTCGAAATATATATCTTGCATTTTCACTCTTTGGTGTTTCTTGACACTTTGCCAGACGCGTGTCTGCGTGCTGTTACATGTTTTCAACAACCCATTCATAGTTTAAACGCAAAGTTAAAGCCAGGATGGTGTTTGTCAGCGATGAGGGAAAAGGCATTAGTGTCGATCGAATACCGACGAGAAATCAATCTATCTGTCTGAGATTAAGCCATCGGCAATGCACTACTAGCAGGAAGGTCGATCTTGTGGCCACTGCGTTCGATCGGAATTCGTCCTGGTTTTTGCTCTTTACCTTCAAATCGGACCTCATTTGTTTAGGTTTTTCAGTTTTTGCTTCAGTTTCAGTCCAGTCTGTGGCTGGCAAAAGCTAGCTTGATGAAGATTGAAGCGACGTTGTGTCTCCTGGCCCTGGCTTGTACCTGTCAAGGTAATTTTTTATACAAACTTAATTTTTTTCACAGGCATTTTTTAAACTTCCGGTCCTCTTCGTTATTAATGTACGTTTGCAGCGTGGGAAGTCGTCCTCAGCCCAAACCCTAACACAAATGCCGTCGGCCAAAGACCCGCCGGAACTCCAGTGGCGATCATGTGCACTGTGTCGGGTCTAGATCAGAACGATCGACCTAACATAACCTGGACAAAGTCGGGGGGCGACATCTCAGCGTAATTAAATAAAAGTTAACTTAAGATAAAACAGGAGTAAACTTTAGCACTGGCAAAGTAGAACTGAAGTCATTGGACCCATTTACAACCAGCTTGACTATTCTAAACGGCACTCTGGATGACAATGGCATTTACTTGTGCACTGGCGAATTTGGAGAAGATGTTAGCATGGCACAGATTGACATTTACTTTTTCGGTTGGCTTACACAAGTTGATAGTTATGTATAGCGTTGGATTATAGAAGAACTCCGCTTTGCCGATGATATTGTTGAAATCGATTCACCAAAGAACGGAATTGCTGTGAACTTGTCTTGCAAAGTTGTTCCGACTAAAAATACCGATCTTGTCACAATGTGGGAAAAGGGCATTGTTGCGCTTACTCCGAGTGAGTTGTTAATCCATCATCATTATCAATCATGCTGTTGTGGAACTAAACATTTTTTAGAATCCGAGAGGAACTACACTTTCTTTGAAAACGGCCAGATTCTTCAAATCACCAACTACACTGCCGCTCAAGATGAGGGTCACTATCACTGCAAGGTATTCGACCGCAAATCTGGATCAACCATCAGTAAGGAAATCAAAATTGGTATGAACTTTGGCTTTATACTACACATCAGATTTTATAAAATGTAACTTTTAGGACCCATTGTCAAGCGTCGCCACCACTTCTGCATGCAACTGTGCAACAACTTGTGTACCAGTCTTTACGTCAAACCGTACGACTATACCGGTCTGCCCCAAGCCTAATTACCAAGGCCCTGAATTACTGATTGCAAACTACCAACAGTACGTTTCCAATCATATATATTAGTCAACTAAATATCCGCATTCAAATACCCATTTGAAACATGTATGTTACCCTGTATTAAAAACCTGTTAATATAACTTGTATTTTCATTGCTTTTCACAATAATTTTAATTACAATCTGTACTACAGTACGTACTAAACCTGTAAAAACAACAATATTTGTAAAACAACAACCAACATACTATTAAATAACTTTAAAGAACCAGTATTATTTGTATGAGATCTAAATATTTCGACAGGATATTCTTTACTCCACGCAGTGAAATCAGTTTCATTTGTTTTTGTCGGCGGCAGCATAACAGTCAGACTAGATCTGCTTTGTTCGAACGAAGAGCTTTCATCTCGTTCCCATAGATTCCGAACGTTGGATACGGTTTGCGCCGCCGCGCGAGATCGGTTGATGTAATCCATGTGAGAGATGTCATCATTGCTCATCACCCGTATGATGTTATATTGCCCCAGTTGTTGAAGAACGTCGACCACGCTGGATTTACCGTAAAAGTGTGCTGAAATGATAAGAAAATGTTGGAATGAGTGTCATGAACTTTTTAACTTGGACATTGGGCCTTTCGATCAGACTTTCTAGTTTGTGTAGTACATAGTAGAACACCCAACGAGAAAACATGACAAATGTAAACTAAAAAAGCACAAACCCGCTCCGAGAGCAACGAAGGCAATTTCATCATCGTTAGACATCATAAATTGATGGATGCGAGTTGCCATCCTTTTGTTTCGCGTTAGAATCATTTCGTTTCGGATTTGTTCTTGGATCTGAAATGATAAAATTAAAATATTGCTTTAAAGTTAGTTTAAAGTTATCACAAGCTTACCGTAATCAGTGAACTGCTATTTGGCGGAACAACATCCAAAAAATCAGTCGATTCATAGATGCTATCATCAATCTCGCCGCAGCGATATTTTGTCAATAAATCGTCCGACGGCTCCGAGGGTGGTTTTTCGGTCGAACTAGCGTTTACTAAATAGTTTAAAGTATGCTCGATAGCATAAACTTTCTGTAATCAGATGTTGTTCGCATGTTATGCCATGAGAATGCAAAAAAACTGTACCTCAGTATCAGAAATCCCGAGCAAAGGATCACATTGTTCTTGAGGGCTTTCAACTGATTGAACTTTTTTACCTCTTTGTTGCGCTTCTGTTGCGAGAAAAACATCGAGCATTGGTATTCTCTTTTCTTTTCCATCAATTGACAATAAATGAAAAAGTGTAAAAAGAACCCAGGTCGGCTTTTTATTCCGCCAGTTGACGGTAGCTCGATGAAAATTGAGAAGCCGCTGAGCATGCTCACCCATGAACATCGATCGGTGGTTTAGCATTGCTTTACGTAGAAGCTCGCCCTTTTTATCGATGACTAAAATGAATGAATAGCAACAATTTCTATAAAAAAGAGTGCTACAAACTTACATTTTCTAATTCTGGAAACTAATTTATACCCGAGCAACCATTCCAGTCGCATGTCAGCTGGCAAATCACGGCATTCGTCTAACTGTGCCGTTAGGTTGGAATTGTTTAACGCAAGCTCGACAAGTACGGTATCAGCAGAGTCGAAAGCTGCTCGTACTTGGGGTGCCACTACAAATGGCAAAATGTGAATAATGGTACAAAATTGGGGAATAGTACAAAACTGTAAACCTACCAAAGGGCCAAACGTCTTGCCAATAAACATGAATTGTGCCAAAAAGGTAGAGCGGAGCACTTCTACCTTCTAAAGTAACGTGCCACAAGTGAGTTGACCGGTCATCGAAAAAGTTATTGCTCTACAAAATTAACCTTTACTATTACAAAGCATTTCAATCAGAATGTAAAAGACTTTAAATTCTTTCAAGTTTCGAACAAGATACGGTAGACAAAAAAACAATAATTGGAAAATGTTAAAAAGTAGTTTAGTGTTGCAAAAAGTTAAAGCAAATGTTTAAAAAAACTGTAACTCACATCATCGCTGTTCGCAGAACACTCCACGGCAGAAGTTTTATCCAAAGCATGTGTAACAGTGCCAATGACAACCAGCAACATGTAGTTGAGGTAAAACATGTTCAATATCCCAGCAGGAGGAAATGGCAGTGTGAAAAGAGATCTCGGCGACGACTATTTATTGCAAGACTCGAGGTGTCGGATGATTGCGGCCTCTGCTTGCGCAACAAAAGAGAAGTTGCTTCTTCATATGCTGCGTGACAGCACGCAATGGTCCGTCAAGATGGGCAACTTCCAAATCGTATGCACACGTCTAAAGGCTTTTAAAAGCATGAACACCAACTCTAATATGTAAATCAAGGTGTGTAAATGTAGCTAATAAAAGTGTTAAACTGAGTGATTCCGATGCACCTGCATGTAGACTGGAGCCAATTTTAAAGTCGGATTCCTGCAAAAAATGCGCAAATTTTCAACATCTGAGGCTTAAGGTCAAAAGAACGAGGCAAAATGAGGGTGACTAGCTAAGGTACCCGTGTGTACATATTGTTGTGACTATTCATTTTGACAAGTGGATTAACTAGAGAAGGGACAGGAAGAAGCGCACGCCAAGCTGTGCGCGGTAGGCTTGTTGTGGTTGTTCACACAGTGGCACTGAGCAATTTGGCCGTCGGTATCGGCCGAGATTCGCACTATGTGGGGTACTTCCCCTGCCGAGGAAGACCATAACCCTGCGGAGGCCGAAGGCGCGCCCGTCTTCCGCGCTTCAACAATGGAACAAGCAAACACATTATTATAAACGAAGCGCGACACGTTATGGACAAACATTGAATGGCATTTGTTCACACTTTCGCTGTCTGTTAAACACTTCCATCGACCAAAAACAGGTGGCAAATGCCCATTTTTGGAAGGCGACAAGAATACATATGTCGATTGTATCTCAGAAACTGGAGGGACTATTTATTTTGAACGCCAAATAACAGATATTGAAACACAGTAAAACATGATTGCGGATAAACATAAGTCAGAATTCCATTTTGGAAAATAAATGTAAAGCCATAACGAGTATGCATTCGAGATTGACGGGTGCTGCCGAAGCTGAGAAGTTGTGATAATAAAAAGTATAGATTAGACGCCATCGCGCCGAGAACGGATTTCTTTGATGAGTTCCTTAAGGTATTTGATCTCGTTCTCGAGCTTATCGTGCTGAGATTTTAACTTTTGGTTGTGCTTCTCTAAACCTGACAGTTCGGTCAGCTTGTGCTCGCGCTCAATGCGCTTCTTTTCGCGATACTTGGCTGCGGCAACACGATTCAGTTCTTTTTTGCGGTCGTTATCGTCGAGGCGGCGGCTCAATCGACTCGTCTTCTGAAAACAAAGGATTACAATCAAGGAATGAAAACAGAGGAAACGTACCCGGCTGCTAGGGGCTTTCATGGAGGGGGACCCTGGCGAGCTCGATCGGCGTTCGATTTCGGCGGCTTCACGTTGAATCTCTTCGTAAATTTCTTCCTGACTTAGTTCGGTTGTTCGAGAGGAGTCGTCGGCAAAGGATTCCCAAGATGATGTGGAGTAGACACTGCCAGTCGTGGACTGGGCACGGTCCAGCTCTTTGGGATCAATTTCGGGAACCTCGGCATAAGACTCACTGAAACTGTTTTTGTTTTTTATCCATTGCATTGATCGCTCCATGTAAAATTACACACCTATATTTGTAGTATGACGCATCTTTAGTCATACCGTACTCTTGCGTCTGAGCTTTGATGGGCGGCTCAGCATATAGTTCAGCAGTATTACCAACATTGGCATAGTCCATGCCCATATTGATCGACTGGTCACCTGGCTTGAAGTTCTCATGATGGTAGGCGTCGTAGCTGACATCGAAGGTCGCTACCGAAACGACCGCAACCCCAGAAACGGTGTTCTGCGGCACGGTGGTAGGGATCGATGTGGCCACGGATTGAGAGACTTCATGATGGTAGGCAACAGGTGCCGTCGGATACCACGAAACATCGTTAACATCCGCATTTAAGTTTTGAGTGGATTCATATCCGGTATTGGCATTCACGTTAGTCTCAACAAACACAGCACTTGGTCGGCGTGGGATTGGGAGTAGTGAACACAGGAGCAAATCCCGCGGCCGCGCCCCATCCCGAAGAGCCTCCCATCGCCACGACAGGTCGTCCAGCGATGGGACCACTCCATATAGGGCTACCGTTACCATTGCTGCTGTTTAATGTGTCCCGGCTAATGAATCGAGCAGAGTTGGCGGAAGCCATGGCGAAGTTGTTGAAGGACATGATGATTTAGTTGGTAGAACTGTTAAAGTGCAGTTGCAAAGCCTGCAAAATACAGTAATCAGCATGTGTGGGGGGATATAGGCGCAATCAATTTGAAAACCCGCAGTCTATTTAGTGCGCGAAGAAGTAATTCCAGGGAAAAATAACTTCCAAACGCCCCAAAAAAGAAAAAGCGTGCAAATAATGACCACAACCGTGTTCCCCCGTCACGCCAACTCGGAAATAAAGTCAGTTATCAGAACGATAGTGATAGCGACTGCGTGGTTGCCGTTGACTTTATGTGGACTGCACGGGATTGCACGTGAATCAAAAACGGAGCTCGACGTTACACCGGACAAAATCACACTGCTACTGATCGGAGCAGGGTGCGTCCATCCGCCAACAAGAATGTGCGACGAGTAACGACAACTCGGACCGGGCTGCTGCTGATATCAGCAGCACGGTCGACACCCCTTTACTTCTACTTTTCCGTCGTCGTCATGGGGCGTTAGAAGGGGGGGAAAGACAAACCACTTGCTGCCAGCCCCGTCCATTCAATCGATATGAAAAAGCAACAATCCTTCGGTTCGGTCGCCGAGTGATGACTCCAAAGGACACACACGAAAAACGAAAAGCTTACTTAGTTTACAAAGCTGTTTTTGCGCACATTGGTGGAGTCCACCGTCATCAAAACATACCCAAGCGTGGCTATCCTAGCAGCGAGCGAAAGCAGTGAAAATAGCATGATGCAATCCTACATTTTCCTATTTTGCGCTAATTTACGGTAAAAACTTACTGTCAAGGCGCACTTGGTCGATCCAAATGGGCAATGAAGCTAGACTTCCATCGTTGAGGCGGATTCCACCTGAAATATTTGTAAATTATTATAAAATGTTGAGAAAATTGTACACGAAAAGCAGAGTGCGCACGCGTCCCTCGCCGCAGCGCGGCCTACAACAGTGAATATTCTGCGTCTTTCCTTTCTCTCCGTCATCGCGAAAACACGGCTGCGGGCCCGATTTCGAAATAGTCTTCCAACAACGCCTTCAGTCGGCCTTTGCAAAGCCACACTGGAAAAAGTTGACGTCATCTATTTGACTCACGTCATAAATATTTTAAACTTTCTGTTAACTGTGTTTTCTTTGCTTTAAATGCGCTTTATTTTATATTTTGTATCGTTAAATTGAAAGCATAAGCATTCAGCCATGCATATTTCCTCCTTCCGCTTATGGAACACTCAAAGTAGCCATCGGAAAGGAACTCCATGCTTGCATAAAGTACATTCAAATGGTGCGCTTTTCACCTTCGTCAAAGGTTGTGTTCCTGTTGCTTTGTTGTGGGCAAACATAAAATTGGTTCGGGAAGCGTCTATTTCTGCGCTCACTTTCCATCATCAATGTCAGACAACACACTCAACTTCTTATCGTTGTGGCAATCACTGTCGGTTCAAAGTGTAAGGAATCGCCCTCCAACTACGGTTGTCGGTCGCAGTCTATCATTGAAAACAGACTGACTTGAAAACAATTTCGACTCGTTTTAGGCCCTTGAAGATGCACACAAGGAAACCGTCGTCGCCTACGATAAAATTCGGCTTGTCATTAAAGCCGAACTGTCAGCCATTTTTGAGTATAAAATGAAGTTAATTGAACTTCAAACTGAGCCGGAATGTTCAACTTGCACCGACGAGGAAGATCGCCTGATTGAGCAACGGAACCAGATAATGCGCTTTGCGGGTCTGGCCGAAGGGGGTACAAAGGGCAAGTTGCATTTTTGCTCGATGTACTTGATTGAAGCGATCCGAGCTTTCGAAAAGAGTCGGGAAATGTTTAAACAAAAGAAGGGGATAATCGAGAGAGCCGGATTTAAACATTTCGATGCAGCGGTCGTGGCGCGTTTTCGAGCATGGCGTTTGGATGAGATTGAACAGCTGCGAAAACGGATTCAACAAAAGGTTTGGATAGCTGCCACATCCCGAAAAGGTCAAAGCTGCTTTCCGTTTTAGATTCAATTAACCTCCGATGACAGACTTCTCGTTCATCTCGCTAACCGTCGCACTAAACTAACCGAATTCGAAACAATCGAAGCCATGCAAAAGCAAATCACCGAAATGCAGCTCAAAATTCTAAACCACCCCCTCGAAGCGAAAAAACGCATCCGAGTTTACGATGCCGTCGTCTTCAAAAAACGTGAAACGGTTGGTTTATTAGGTGTAAATCTATCTAAACCAAAAACAAACAACTTTGCGTTAAGATTAAGCTACTGCACAAATCATTGAAGTTGGCACAGAGGGATACAGATGGCTTACACAGCCGATCGGCTTCAATTAAGACGAGTAAAAGTACATCGAGAACCAAAGGTGGCGATGGCCTCGGTCGGAGATTGACAATTTATGAGCAGATCATTAAGGCGAGCAAACGAAAAATAGAAAAAGAAGACACAAAGAGCTCAACGACGGCCGAAGACAATGTGTGAGTGCTAAGCGAAAACCGCTGAACTATTAATTCAACCCATAATTAAAGAAAAAACTGTACTGTAGATCGTTAGAGGTTAAAGTATAGACAGGAAATATTGATTACGTATTGCGAAACTTGTGAAAATATAAAAATATTAAAGGATGGGAATAACTGTTCACTTTCTAACGGGGGTACCGGAAATGGGGTCGTATTTCCTTTTGCGTTGTTGCAACGTGGCCAGAAGCGGGTTTTTGTGGACGTTGCGTCTGGAAAAGTTGGATATGTTACAAAACCGGTTGAATTAGGTGCAAACTTACTCGATAGCCTTTGTCCAATCATTCATTTCCTCGTAACTCGCCGAAGCAAGACGGTATACGGTATGTTTTCCTTCAACAAGCTTTCCACGGGGTTCGGTTTTGCATGATTTGATAACATCAGCTGTATTGGAGAAGATTTCAAAAGTATGCGGCCGGGATTTGTCGTCGACCATTCGGACGCAAACACCTTCGAGCGGGATGATGCCTTTGGGGGATTTGTCCTGCAAAAATACTGTGAAAAGGGGCATTTTAATAAGATTGACTTACATTCTCAGACTCAAAGTAATACAAACACCTCTCACTGAGAACAAACCATCGCCGTTTCCATGATCGGTAACTACTGCCAAGTTTGAACAGCCAACCAGCCTTATCCGGATTGTAGTACGCTGAGCCAAGATCATTGTTATCGTCATCTGGTGTTTTGAACGGTTCAATCCTGATAGTTTCATAAAGACCCGTTAACATTTCATCGTGGGCACTTGTGAATCCTTCAACATCCTTGTGCATCGATATAAACTGCTCCAATGTAACCTTCTCTTTTACGCTGGTATTGTGTAGAGATGTGTTCAACATTATGATGGAATAACAAAGAATATAACAAGTATCTGAAAACTTTCATTGAACAAAGTTATATAAAAGGAAATAAGCAACATACCAGGTTTGTTGAACATACTCGGATTCTGCTCACAGTAATGTTTCGCAAAACATTCCATTAATCGATCTATCTTCTGAGCTTCTCCGGGTAATCGGAAACTGTGCAGAAACTGTCGTAACGATGGAATCAAAGACTGCCCTCGGAAAGATTGTCGTCCAATGAATGACTCCATAACAGCAATGTTAAAGTCGTCCCTTTCACCGAGGTATTCGCCGATGGCAGACTTCTTCAGCTCTTTGCAGCCGTAGAGGAACTCAGCAACGCTGTCGGCATCTTCACCAATGAGCTTGTTGTCGATCAAATACTTGATTCCGGCTTTGGGGTGGGTGTTGAACTTCTTTTTACCGACGGAAAACAGCTTTTCACGTTTCTCGGGGCTGAAAGGAACATGATTCAATAAATATATATAAACAACAAAGCCAAACTTACTCGGCAGTGAAATTTATCGCGGCAAGTTCATCGTTGATACGGTTCAGAGCGCCCTGCAGCTGGTTGATTTCCTGCAGCAATCCGGCTTTCAGAGTTCGAACTTGGCCCAGTTTGACTTGCTCATTGTGAGGGAGATCTGATACATTTAGTTGGCTCATTGTGTAAGGCACATTGATGGAAGTTTGCTGAAAACAGGAAAACGTTATGATTGAACAATGCATATATAAATATTTACAAAAACAATGCACGATAAAGCCAGGCTCAAAGGTCATATAAACAGGAAGCGAAATGGCAAAACAGTAGGCACGTTCCGGCTAATGTGCTACAAATAATGAGCAATGTAAGTGTGATTTGCTCGACCACGAGCTCAACTAATCGAACACACGGACTGTCGTTGAAAATAGTGCACTGCTTCCACGTCTGCGAGCAGTGTGCGTGCAAACCAATTCGGTTCGCGGGTCCGTCGATCGAGACGAGGAGCATGGGTCCCATCCGCGCAGACTCGATCGACTGACTGAGCTGAAAGGTGGCGCTGCCGACGCGCTTGCTAGCGGGAAAAAGCTTCGAGGAGCGTGCATGATTAGGAAAAGCATGGGAAAGTCGCCTTCAAAAGACTGTACCGCTGAATAGAAGCAATTATGGTGTCCTGCGAGACTGTACCTTTAAACAGTGGCGGTTATTGTGTCTTCCGAGACTGCTTCCATTCAGATTCTTTTTTGACCGTTCCACGGTGCCTAAAAGTGTGACTTGATGGAATGGCACACGGTTTTACGGTTTTTGAGTTTCACATTGCTTTGCGGCTGGCCATTGTTTCGAACTTTGACCAAAAATAGTAAAACGAATAACTTGCAAATGTGTCTCATTCTACTTACCAATATCAGCAAAACCAATTTGCTTTTAACAAAAAGTGTAACTTTATTTTTGAATGTGGGGGTAAATTTGTGAAAAAAACACATAAAACTAAAATGAATTATGCGTATTTAAAAAAATAACTTCCTCAAAAACATAAAAATACAATATTTACAACGCATTCGCAGAGCATGATCTCATTCGTCATTCCTCTTTAACAATTGCTTTCGTCTTTCGCGGTGTCTGTTCCAGCTTGATGAATGCTAACTAGCCAAAAAAAACAATCTTGTAAGAAATTAACAAGCTTTACTCATTAAGGAAAAAATGCGGGGGAAGTGTGCATAATGGTCAACCCAAAAATGTAACATGTCATTCGAGAAGGAGAGTCTTGTGAAAATAATAAATGTTTGAATTGATGATTATTTGAATTTCCATTCCGGTATAGTTTGATCATCTAGTCTGTTCGCAGTAACAAAACTTTAACGTTTCCTTTTTTAACTTCCCGCGAGATTCTACTTCCCTTGTCCTATTTAGTGTATTGAATCCGTGAAGCATCGGCACTTGCGCATTTCAGAACAGATGAGGGACGAATTCACCGACGAATGAACAAACAGGTCATTTCGACGGAACGTTTACACTTTCAACTAATTCAAATGTTCATCAGATTATCAAATGGCCACATTTTCATTTGATTTTATTATTCACATATTCATTCGCTTTTTCAAATGTTATAGTTGGGAGGTAACTACAACATCCGCATCCGGGTCAACGAACAGGAACAGTAGAAGTCAGCTTGGCGAAGAAGAATATATAAGTCAACACAAACTAGTTTTTTTATTGTTTAAAAGCGGGAGGGTTTGTAATGTGGTGAATTCACTTTATGTTACTATCCATTTGGCAAGTTTTTTATGCTTCACTAGTTGGCTTTTCTCGTGATCACTGTTAAACGGTAGCAACCAGGTAACGAATAGGTGTTTTTGCATATTTTTTATGCTGATAGTGGGTGTTAGTTACTGTAAACTTCAGCAACATATATTCAAAGGTTTTAAGGTGTTTACAAACGTGATATATTACCCCGCGGTTCTTTCAACTTTGAATAAAACCGTTCAAAGGTTACCACCCAGTATTCTCTTTGTGTGTTTTCAAACCATAATATCGCCAAATCGAACAATAACACTTTACTATAAAAGGAAAGTTCGATGTGTCAGTGCCAAAGAGATTACAATTGAATTTTTTGCAATTCTTTGTTCACCGTAATCATTATATGAAAACACTAGAATTTAATTTGGCACACCTGTTGGCTCCGCTCCACCTTGCAACAAACTTTCCAAGTATTTCGATCAAGCAAGTTCAATTAACACTTGCAGCTGCTAATACTAAACATTCTTATAATTTACACGTCAGTAATAAAGTGTCTTGCCCGAGGCAATAAGCCCACTGTTTATCATTTTAAAAAAGGAAAACTAAGTTGAGTTTACGCCCACGAAGAAGCGGCAATACATTGTCGATGCTCTCGGTTTTTAAACGTGTCTTTCTGAAATGTTTGCTTGAAAAGTATGTATTTTAAGGGGCGAGACAAACATTCACTTATAAGACTTCTCTAAAGTTAATGAAATAATTTCCTTCCTTTTTTGGGGACGGTCCGAAAGGGCGTGTAAGTCGAAGATTATTTTCGCCCTGCGAGCTCGGACGTTGTTTTCACTCTTCCAAATTCTTTCGACAGTTTTGGCACAATTTTTTTTCTTTTCTTGGGGGGCGGAATCACGTACTTTTGAACTGGCCTAAACGGCATGTCATTCGCGACTGGCCATTTGGTAAGCAGGGATTTGCTTACATTGAGAAGACAGTGGAAATCATCGGTCGTGAAAATAGTCGGTTTGAATTGGTGTTTCTTCTCCGGTTATGCGTGAATGAATGTCTATCGTGATTTTATATAAAAACATTTTGTGATACATGCGCTTTTTAGTCATCACAACTCAAGAGGGTTCCGCGTTGAAACTATCATGGTTACAACCATCACTTTTATTTCTAGAACAATTTTTCTGTTCATTTTAGCAGCTGTCCTTGTAGGAGTAATGACGTAAGTTTTTGTTGATTTGAAATTAAAATTCTGACCATTCGCCATGTCATTGACGCGCTTGTGAAAACAAATAATTAACTTTCAGTGAGGAACTTCAAAGAGCAAACCGAGGAAAGGAGCTGTCACCCCCTAGCTACATGAAGCGTAACGACGAATCTGTCAATGCCCCCAGCGACGCATCAGCGATTTCAAGTCCATATCGCCGGATGTACTATATCGTGTCGACAACTCCTCGCAGACACTTTCGTGCAGTTGACAATAACAAGAGGCTAAGCATAGCTGATTTATTAAACCAAGACTTCTTTTCTTGAATTTGCTTTAGAATTCGAGGTTACGTTTGTTCATTTTTTAATCTGTTAGTTCACAGTTGGGATAAAATGAATATTTTTACGTGTGTGAAAAGAAGTTAGGTTTTCTTTCACAAGTTGTTCTGTGCGGCAAGATCGGCCAGTTTTGACAAATATTCTGATGGATCATCCGATGTCGCTTTTGATACATATTCGATGATCTGAAATTATTATTGATTGGTATTTGTTTTTAATTTATTGGCAATAAATTTAATGCGTATGCGAAAAACTTGCGTCACCGAGGGATGTACCGTTTTGGAGTTGGTCCAGAACGTTTTTGGCAACTGGTTGGAATGTAGGGTCTACGCCGGACAACAATAAGTCTTTCTTGGCAGCGAGCTGACTCGTCCGATTAGCGACGGCCGCTATAACATTACCAAAATGTTGTTATGCTGTGACGTCGTCAAACTTTATTATGGCTAAAAATACAAACCCTGAACTTCTGCATTGAGTGCGCTGATTTTATTTGCAGCCGCTTCAGCTTCGCCAGTCAACTGGTCTTTGAGGTCGTTAAGTCCGGAGCCAATATTACCAGTCACGGACATCAGCTTTTCACCAGCGCTCGAAGCCGCATCATGGACAGTGTCTAAAAAACCAACAAACTGAATTGGTTTTCTGACCAGTTTGCCCCGCATTTACTTACCGCCAAAGCTGCTCGCAGTTTCCGCAACTTTATTAGCAATGTCCGAAAGACTTCCTCCTTCTACCATGACACCCAATAGGCATGATACAGCGACAACACACGAAAAGAAGCGCATGCTCAACATTTTGACGAAAAATGGAGAATGATTGAACAGCTCGTTGAAATACACTCTGACCGGATTACCTAACTCTGTTATAAAACAGTTTTACCGAGCACGTTTCAGTGCATAATCCTTGGTGATTTGGCGGTGCGTTACGATCAACCTAATCCGTCGGATTATCACTACCATGATTACGTGGCTAAATCAGATATCATATTACTTAAAATATGCGGCGTTTACAACCACCAAGCTAATTGTAAATTCCGACGTCAATATTGACTACTTTGTTGCTTGTCTAAAGTTAGAAAACAGTCATGACGAGTATGCCGGAACCCAAAAGTTGTTCAACCCACGTGCTGAAGATGTTAACAATGCTTCGCATATGTTAGATATATATTTGTTTTGATTGCATTCTGAATTTCAAAAGGCATGTGATGCATCTGTTCTGTGAAATGTAGCTGCAGACATGACCATCACGGCATGACTTTAGAATTAAAAATACAAATTTGCTACTTGGGAAGTCCTAGTTTTATGATCATTAATTATTTACAACTTATTTTTTGGTGTTGATTATAAGCGCAAAGTGCAGTACTTCAACCAAACAACAGTGACTAAAAAAGTATAGTTTACGAGAGTTTAAAAAGGCCAAAAATTTTGAGAATGTGTGAAACTACAGAAGCCGTAAGTTCAGACGAACTACATAAAAAGTAAAATATAAATTTTGCAAGACTTTTTTGTTGCATGGAACATGTAATTTCAAAACGCCGCAAAAATAATTCTTTATTAAAACATTAAACATGATCGTTAACTGCAATATTAAAATATAGATTTAAGAAAACATAAACAGCTTTAGCGTTAAATATAAAGCAACCGACTTACGCGTCGATTGAGAGGTGGTTACACTAATATTCACAAGAGCTTACATTAGAATTAAAGTGACCATTGCATGGATCTTACGAACAGGTCAATAATTAATCTTTTTCGGAAGCATTCAAGTCCAAGCTTGCCTTTTTCTGCCGTTTCAATTCGTTCTCGCGGATGGCGGCGAAGGGACCGACACGGAGAGTAGAGCTGCTGGCTACAAATTTGTTTTTCATAAAAATACAAATTTGATAACAATTTACCTGATTTCTCCTTGAGTTTTTGTGTCTTGGCTGCCGTGGCGCTTATTTTCTCGAACTGAAAAGACTCGCATTCAGAAAACCAAAAACCAGAAAGGAATACTTACAACGCTAGTTTCGCCGTTTTTGCCACCTTTGCCGTCTTCCGTGTTCACGGTTTTGGTTGGGACGGGAGCTGAAAACTATTTTGGATTAAAATATGCAATAACGATGTATAAAACTGACCAGCTGCAACGGCGGAAGCAGTGGCGATGATCGATCCCACCGCATTGCCTTTCTTTTCATCTTTTTTGAACGACTGCAAGGTGTGCACGACCTTTAGTTGAATTTGTAGGTACAAGTTATGATTAAATGATTTTTGATTAAGGAAGGTTATGAATTTTTTAACCTTCAAAAACCAAAAGAAGGAATAGAAGAAAAACTGACCTTTCGCATTCTCACGGATTGTTTCGTTCGCGGACAAAGGTAAAAACACTTGTTATTTCTTAGGGGCTGAAATTTGTATTATTAGTAAAGCGAACTGTTATTAAAAATAGATAAAAGTTACTCTATTAGAAAACGGAAACAAGCATATCGAAATATAAATAGGGATAACTAATAACTCGAAAAAGGCTCATAAATAGCGTTTCTTTCGTGAGTCAATCATATAAAACGTTTGGTTTGTATTTTTCTTGTTCAATGGCAACTCAAAACTTCTGAACTTATCTTGAAATGGCAAAAACAACAACAATTTACAACGTATTCGACACGCTAAAGTTACTAATTTCAAAGCAAGATACTAACAACAACAAGTTTTATCAAGAGCGCGCCAACATTGGATTCCCAAAAATTGAAACATACTTTTAAAGAAATCCGAACAAGTTAAAAAGTTCGACTTACCTTTACCTTTACTCAACACCTTCCACAGCGCCTTGCGTGAAGAAAAATTGACATACTGCCTGTATGCGCGCCTGCCATACACTGGGCATGAGAAAAAGTAATTGAGAAATTTACGACCACGAATATGAAAAAAAGCTTAATCGTAATTGCTGGTGGTTAATTTTACAAGCTTCACATGGATTGTATTATATGGGCGGTAAATGCTAACGTGAAATCATTTCCAGGTACTATGTTTCGTTACTACAGTCTATGGTCAGTAACAATTATCGTAAATCATATGAATGTTTTGTGGTTTTTGTCCTGTTACACATAATTTTTTGATTGATTTATGCAAACTTTTACAATCAGTAGTACTATAACCAAATACAATTTAAAATGGGTTTGTTTCATAGACTCAAAAGAATGTACGACGTAAAGAGCAATGTTTTTATAAGGCACTATCATGCTGTACGTTGGTACATACTTTTGACGTAGAAATAAGAAAAAAAGAGGTTAATTGAGCACTGTTTTTGTTTTGTTCTATCCGGCAATTTTAGCGTGCGTAATAACTTCGCTCAAAGGCTTCTGAATGTCAAGGTGCTTGTGAGTGTACACGTGACCACCGCCAGGCTTGAACATTTCGACGGTCTGACCAGTGCCGCGAAGGAGCCACTTTGTAGTCAATAAGCCTTCGACACCGACTGGACCACGTGCGTGAATGCGACCGGTGCTGATACCGACTTCAGCGCCAAGACCGAAACGGTAGCCGTCGGCAAAGCGGGTTGAGGCATTGTGGAAAGCGCAGGCACTGTCAATTTGATGAAGGAAGAATTCGGCGGTTTTGTCTGTAAACATAATTATAGTTTTCTATTTTTGAAATTGTACTCAATACTAACCATTAGTTGTCACGATGGACTCAGTATGTCCACTACCGTACCGAATAGTGTGAGTAACGGCTTCCTCAACACTGTCAACAACCTCCAAAGTACATTCCAGGCGACCATATTCAAACTTGAGTGACTCGGCCGCAGGTGGTCCGAATTTAAGAAGGCTTTGCAACTTTGGTCCAGCATGCAATTTCACCCCCTCAGATTTTAACATGCCACAGAGCGTGTCGAAGAAGTTCGTGTTGAGGTGGTCACGATGCACGAGAATGGTCTCGACGGCATTGCACGCGGCAGGGTAGTCGCATTTGGAGTCGCGGACAATGTTGATAGCCATCTGCTCGTCGCATTCCTTATCAATGTAAACATGGCACACACCTTCGGCATGGCCAAGGACGGGGATACCCTTGCTTTGCTCTTGCATTTTGCGGACAAGTTCGCTTGAACCACGGGGAATGACAAGGTCGATGTACTCTATAAAGAAATCGTAATTGATAAGGAAGAGTAAGGTTTGCGCAAAGTTGTGCAATGTTAGGAGTTGTCTTACCGCGCAGTTGGAGAAGCTCGTTGACATCTTCGCGGGATCGGACAAGTGTGACAGCGTCGCGAAGCTCAAAACCGTGGGTTCCCAAAGCTTCTTGGACAATGCTGTGAAGCATCTTGTTGCTTTCATCGGCTTCCTTGCCACCTTTGAGCACAAGGGAGTTGCCAGAGGCGATGGACAGACCGGCGACTTGGGGGAGGCAATCGGGGCGGCTTTCAAAGATCACCAAGAGCGAGCCAATGGGGACGGTGGTTTCTTCGAGAACGAGATCTTCGCTAATCTCAGTGCGTCGGAGCACTTTGCCGATGAGAGTCTCAGCGGAGTCAGCGATCATGTTCAATCCGGAGTGCAGATCGGCCAGTTTCTGCTTGTTAAGCTTCAAACGGCTAAGCATGGAAGGCTCAATTTCGGTCTGTTGAGCATTGTGGATGTCGAGACGATTGGCTTCGATGATGTCGTGCTCACGCTTGACCAGCAAATCAGCCATGTGTCGGACCATCTGGGCACGTTCATTGTTGGACAATGATTGGAGGAAGCGGCCGCTTTCCTTGGCTTAAACATTTCTTTAATAGTTTAACCAGCGGCCTAAAGGCCGCTGGTCAAAGTGCACCCATAACCTGTCACGGGGCCTTTATCTGAAGCTACGGGACGTCCCTGTGGCGGCTACGGGACGATCCGGTAGCGGTCACCGGGCGTCTTTGGTACAAACACACAATTTGAGAAAAATCAAAGTTTGAGTGTTATGATAGTAAAAATCGTAATCAGCGTAAAATTTTATTCGCATATCTTTTTTTAAATCCTTTGTAGCTATAAATTGAAGATTTTTGCAATTTTCATCTATCGGCCGGACCAATTAGCTTAATTACGCTTCGACAGTTATCTAATTAGCATATCAGTACTTGCCAAAATTGGGCAAACACTAATCACGCTTAGGGGATCCGAACCCGAGACCTCGAGGTCGGCAGCACAGCGCCTTATCCACTCGGCCATGCCCTTATTTTGATCTTGCGCACGGCAGGCGGGTATGTTGCGACGCGCGCGGAGGAGCCTGGGACAGACGACTCATCACTTTTGATCCGACTTCACGACGACCGGGATTCTGAAGGCGGATGCCGCATACATAAGTGCCCCATTGACATAACCCATTTGTGTCCAAAAGCCATTCACACACACCCCACACGAAACGGGCACGCGCTGTTCAAAGCATGAGGAAACTCAGCTTACTTGAAATCGATGCCACGGGCGTAGTTTTTGAGTAATCCTGAATCGCCGACATAAAAGTTATTCTTTTTGGGTCTAGTTTATGGTCCCCACGTGGGAAGATGCCAGCTACCCGGGAAAAGCATGCCCCGCCAAACGGATTTCAAATTTCTTGAGAAAAGTGCGTCCTGTCACTTTTCCCGCATGCTAACTATTGATCAAAGCCGAAATTCAAAAATCCGAGACTTAACGGGGAAGGTTCAGCATAGTGGCTAATTCCTCTTGCAAATTGGCATCATTTGGCCCATTGGTTGATAACGATAATTTGTCTCAATTGATCGAGAGCGCGTTATCAGACTTTGACATGCAAACTCTCGAAAACTATCAACTTTCTTGTTGACAAAGTATGGGGCGCTGAACTCGGCATGAAATTCTGTATCGAATGCCTTTCTAAAAAGTTGCTGGCTTGAAAAGTTGAAATGACGGTTTTTGACACTTTCACGTTTTTCACGTGTTCAACGTGCGATTTTGGGGGTTCGGCGAGTGGATTTGGCGGTTTTGGCCGGATCCCATGGCCTTACCAAAAGCACATTGGCGGGGGCATTGGGGTTGGGAAGTTTGAAACTTTTTTTCTTAGTTTTCTCTATCCTATGAGGACGTCATAAGCAAATAGTAAGTTACCTTTAGCAGCGACTTCCTGAGCAGGAGGACCTTCATAACGGGTGGTGCTGCAGAACATGGTACCGACCTTCTTACCATAAACGACTTCAGTGATAGCGTTGTGCAACATGCCATTAGTAATAACTGTGGCGACTCCGCTCTTCAAAGCCTGGACGCAGGCCGTGACTTTTGATTCCATACCACCGGTGCCGAACTTGGAATTCGCGCCGAAAACGACAGACGAACTCTCTGCTGGGCAGTATGTGTGAAGCAAGCGAGATCCTTCCATTGATGGGGGACCGGTGTAGACGCCATTGACGTTCGACAGGATAACCATCAAGTCAGCTTCAATCTCAGAACTCAATCGAGCCGCAAGAGAGTCGTTATCGCTGATATTCATGTGTTCAGCAGCAACGGCATCATTGGCATTGACGATAGGGATGATGTTGAGGTGCAAGAGTGATTCAATGGTGGCTTGCAAGTTCTTCCGACGCGTGGGGTCATCGATGTCTGGCTTGGTCAAAAGTACTTGAGCTACGGTAATACCGTACTGTTGGAAAAGCTGTTCGTATAAGCTCATAAGTCCAGGCATGCCGGAGGCCGCACAGGCGCGCTTATCAGTTTGGAGGCCAGCTGGGCCGCGCAGGGTCTGCCTCATCGACATGGACATGACCAACTCTTGGCGCAGCTTTTGACGACCGAAAGCGACGGCTCCAGATGACACAATAAGCATCTGACGTCCACTTTGTTGAAGCTCAGACACCTGCTCGACGATGGATGCCAAGCGACCGAGGGCCAAACCACACTCATCATCTCGAGTAATGACGGCCGACCCAAGTTTGACAACAATGCGCTGTGCTTTCTTTAAATCCTGACGGCGATTCAGTGTTTGATGGTAGTGTCGAAGGGAAGATGTATCAATATTGCCATTAGTATCACGGACGGCACTAAGGCCAACGTTGGGTGCAACGTAATCCGGACTCACTGCATTCTTGCCGGCAGCGGCGTCAGCGGATACAAGCGAACTCGCATGACGCACTCGACAGCTTTTCTTGGCAACGTGCCTTGCACACCTGCACAGCCGATGCATAGCTGAAATCTAAACAGGTACTTTGTATTATGAATAAACATGAACAACGCGTCATTATCAAATTTTGCGAAACAAATTTGGTTGCACCGATAAAAGGAAACGTGTGCGTGATTAAACTTAAAAGCGAAACGGAACTAAATGTATCCATGTCAAGACGTGTTTCCAAAGTGGATTTAAGGAAGAAAACCACGTTACCCCCGCATTCTCGCATCGCTGACCAAATGGTGTCTGTGAGTGAGACCAAAACAGGAATAACTGATAACCCTTAACCACACCGGCGATAAGAAGAAAAGGGGCGGCTGACCCGCCTATTTCCAAACGTCGTTGGTAGTTTTATGGGTTCGATCAACGAAAAAACAGTCCGGACCGTTCCGAAAGCGGCGATACTGTGTCGGCCTAGCGATAACATAAACCCTGCGGGGTCGTACTTTGAGTTATCAGCCAAAAATGCGGCGTGTTTAGGACATGGAGGACGCTGTGCAGATCGATAAAGTGACCAATGTTACATTTCTTCGCTTTAGTTTGGTTAGTTGCAACTATTTTTAATGTAAGAGAGATTTTTGTTTGTTTAAAGATGCACTTTCAACAGTTTTGTCCATATGCGCCATCTGAACAAAGATTTTGCAAACGATCGGCACCCACTTCATTAACGGCGGCGCCATAGAAAAGTGAAATCGCATAGGCCTCACTTAAGAATTGCGTAATACAATAGATACTGTTTGCGTAGGTGCATTGATTTCCACTCGAGATTTGTCAGACTGATGGGAAAACCGCAAACACACATTAGGTGTCAGACGAGTAATCGCAAGTGAAAGTGGTAATTAACGTATCATTCGGTTGAAATTCAAGAAGCATATTCACACGTTCTTTAGAAAGAATAATGCGAGATTTATTTCTTGCCGGCTTATTTTAAGTGAAAGTGTGGCAGAGTAACGGTAAGTAAACAGATGACATTTGAGACGAGTGAGATGCTGACTACGGTCATTTCGGGCACGATTGAAGAGCGGCACTTGCGTGTGCCAAGCCAGTCTTCCGGTTTGACGCTTCCCATTTCGTAGCTTCAAATCACTGGCTGAGCGGTTGTTCGTTATCCTTTGAATTAATGAACAACCACATCGACAGTACTTCGAGTTTTGCCAAGCCTGGCCAACACGAAATGCTTCAAAATTATGCTATGAACATGCTTTGCAACAGCTATGCTCCCGTTCCACCGGTATCTGTTCCGATTCACGGACAGGATATTGGCTTTGTTTCAACTTTATCACTCTCACAACAACCACGACAGCCGTCTAACAATGACGAATTGACCAAATCCGGTAAGTTGTTCTTCGTGATACGCGTTCGTTCATTGAAACCGATGAGTCGAAATTGAAAACTTTATTGTGACAGGTGCAAATCAAATGCCCCCATTCAACGCTGTGTTTCAAGAACGGGATCCGGATTCGCCGATTCAGCTCAGAACGCAGCAGAATAAACGGAAACCGAGAGTGCTTTTCACACAAGTGCAGGTTGGTGTATCTTCAATTCTTCAAGAAATCGATTCAACCGCTATAAACTTCTTTATTTGAGGTATTTAATCGAACATTGTTCTAGGTTGCAAAACTGGAAGAACGTTTCAAGAAGCAAAAATACGTGAGTGCACATGAAAGGGAAGAGTTAGCTAATCTTTTGGGACTGACCCCTACTCAAATTAAAATATGGTTCCAAAATCGTCGATACAAATGTAAGCGCTTAGATCAAGATCGTAATCTACAACTGACAACTCAATTTGGGTTTCCAACTCAGGTAAGCGTCGACCTAATTAAAAATGTCAAAACAATTGTTATCTTTATAGCTGTTCAATGCACAAATGTTTCATCTCAACTGCATGCCATAAGTTATGACTGATAGAAGAACTGTGAGGACATGGACAACAACCTATTGGTCGTTTTGTTGGCATATTCGCGCTCTTCAGCTTCCTGTCTCCTGTAATACAAACACGTTTATTCATAATAATTTCAACAGTAAATATCAATATTTGATTTCCGTATAAATTTATTACCTCCATTTCGTTCTCCTGTTTTGAAACCATGTTTTCACTTGTGCATCGCTCATGCACAGTTGATGCGCGAGAGATACCCTCTCCGCCGACGCGAGATACTTTTGTTCTATGAATCGGTTTTCCAAAAACGCCACCTGGGCTTTTGTGAAGGATGTCCGTGGTTTTTTATGTCGCGGCGGCGCACGACTTTGATACGGGTGGCCCGGCCGTTTCTGCAGCTGATGCAGTTCTCCACCTGTACTACGAACTGTACCGGTCGGGTTTTTATCGAAAGTGCGTAGAGTTGGCGAACGATTAACCGAGTCAGACGCATCGCTATTCTTATCATCCTTTATTGACTCCCGCTGCTGTAGTTGGGAAATATAGGGGGTCGATAAAAGTGATAAGGGTGCACTCGAGATTGCTGACCGTTTGGACACATCGGGGTTAAAAACAGATGCGTTAAGGAGTGCGGTGACCGAAAAGGCGGAAGAAGGGAACATCCTGGAGTTTTGTATAATAGTCGACAAACAGGAGACAACGATGAATCAATTCACTGAGAAACAATGCCAAATTTGATGTCACTTTCCTATGGCAATTTTGGCAGATGTCTAGGCGGAGCCCATTTGTGCGAATAAACGAATGCCCTTCATTGAACAATACAACAACATACTGAATTAATTGATTAAATGTCAATTCACGTATCCATTTGCTCTGAGAGTGGCATACAATTGTTTAAAGGCCATTCTCTTCTGCTTCGGCTTGTTTTTTCCGTTTGTAAATGTTGTAATGATGATTAAATACCATGTAGATAATTTCAAGAGCAAGAAATGTGAATTCGCACATAGTAATGAAGCTTACGCCTGACCAGAGACCAAGTTGGCCGCCGAAATCGGCAAGCATTTTGACTATCTGGAAGTTTGAAGTGATTATGATAAACATAAAATACCTATTGATCGACTTACGCCATAGGCTTCCGATTCGGTGAACACTTCGAAATTCAATGCTTCGTAGAACACTTCAATCATGGCACCGTTTTCCCTTAAATTTAAGTTTGTTTAACCAGATTTTTAAGATTTTCAATGTTTTGTATTACATGTAATGCTCATTGCACAAATCCGGTCCCTTATCACAGTTTCCCAGTGAAATATTCAACGAAGTACTGGGCCAATTCGCTTCGGAATAAGAAACTGTGTACACAGACTGGTCACACGGCTGCTGGCATCTACATCGAAAACTCCCGTGAACATTGCTCAGGTCATTTGTCCGTTGCTCAAGACATTTACGTGCAGCTGGATCAAACACTTGACAATGTGACTTATTGGTTAAAACAGGAAAACGTGGATCGCCGCAACCGCAGTCATTAAGTACCAATTCTTGAAAACATGTGCGATAACAACCCTAAAAGCATTCAATTGAAGAGTCACTGGACAATTGGCTTAATCATAGAGCTATTACCTCTGTCGAGTAACGGTAGCCCTTGTAAATGTAATTGGTGGTCAACCCATCGGGAATGCAATCGCCGTACGGCGCCGGCAGACGCGACATCCGGGTCATTCGCATGCCAAAAGAGGAAATAAAACCAGTGGGCGCGCTGTAGCCAAATGTGTCCTGAAAGGTCATTGGGGAAAATTAAAGTGTAATAACAAATTGAAAGTCAGTGCACTTAATGGAAAGAAATTGATTACCGGGAATGGATAGTCTTCTTTGTCGTGTATCGTAATTCGGACACCAACAGCTTCTGTTGTGGGCAAATATTCAGAGACATTGACAAAAATAAGCATGCGCAAACCGTACATGGGGCCTGCGCGAATGCTGCTCAATGTTTGGGTGCGATTGTGGTTGAAAGTGAAGCAGTTTCCGAATGTGGGGTCGACTAAGATTTCGAAGTCTCTGTAACGGATATTCAAAAAGTTGCCATCAAATCGGGTTAAACTTACTTATCAATGTCACAAGCAATCCCATTAAAAGAACACTTCTGAATCAGTTGATGTTTTTGGATAGATAACATAGTTCTTTGTTGTATCGAAAGTGCCGACATAGCAAAAATGATGTTTTCCTTTGCCTTTGTGACGATTGCTACTTCGTCGCTCATGTTCTAAAACAACATTATATCCAAGTTGCGTCCTGAGTAAAACTCACAGCAAATCCCAACGCTTCAACAACTTTAGGATCATGAATGCCTGACCCATAGTATTCCCATAACTTCAATATAGCTGACTCTTTGTTAAAAGCAACACAGAATGGATTGATAGTTTGACAAAGGCATAGCAAAGCTACTGGAGGTATGCCAGCCTTTTCGTCAATAGTACAGACGTTATGATCATCACAGAATTTACATGTGTGTTCTTCCCATTTATCTTTCGGGTAACATGGCCAGGCATCACCGCTGTCTCGATCAAACGCGCATAAACATGTTGTTTCTTCGGATTCTGGTGTGCTGTTTACATCTGTTTCGCACTCCATGCTGGTAATTCGACCACTACATGTACAATCGGCATATGCCGGTTCAAAGGAAGTGCTTTGTGACGATGATCGTCTGATTCTTGGTGATGCGGGGGACATCGTTGTCGTGACATCTGAGGTCTGTAGAGCCTTACGGGTCTCAAGAGTTGCCACCCTGCGGATCTCGTCTTCCTTGCTGTTGAACTTTCCTGCGCGATCCATCACGTTTGTGTATACGTTGAGCTAAAAAGCGCAGTTGAACAATATGTTGGAACTTATAGGCAATGCTTACAATTTTCCTAACTGCTTCAACATCTTTTAGAAGACTGTCCTTATATGGATTTAAATTGCACATTGTAATTGCGGGAAACGGTGCTAAAATTAAAACATTAAGAAAGTATATTTAAAAAAAGCGTTACCAGTATCAAATTTAAGCTGAATATCAGTAATTTTATCCATTCTCTGATACTTTTCGACTACATTTACAGCCTGATAAATAAACATGCACCCACAAGCTGTCAAAAGGCAGACCCAAACAAGTCTACAAACTGAATATTATTACAAACATGCAAAACTAACAAACCTGTAAAAGTTATTCGGTGCCTGTCCCAACATAGGTATACCATGACTTGACGTTTTGTAACAAAACTCTTTTAAGTGCCATGTAATTCGATCTCTGTAGCTAAGTCTGGTGGGATCGATAGCGTGTCCTTCATCTTCAGTAAGCAAATCACATTGAATACACTTTTCATTATCATTATTATTTTCGGTTTCGTTGAGCTCGGAAAGAGCTTTAGCTATATCTACCGCGTTTACAGATGAGGGTAAATACAACGAGTCCATGGTGAAAAGCAACGGGGGAAATGTCCAAGGACTGGGATGGTAGCTTTTTAAAATGCAGATGTTCTGATGCTTATTTGGTATGCATACAATGCAGTGGACAAAAAACTTGAAGACAGGACTTGGGTTCAATATGCATTGAACATCCTTTAACGGCTTCTACAAATACTGTGATGACTGACCGCTTTAATTTTTTTGTCGTTTCATCAGGTTGTTTGAAAACATCGATCGTAATGGAATGTTTATATTTTATTGTTTAAAAAGTTGGGCATAGTTAACAAAATCATTTGACAATTGATTTTTATACATCGTACCATATTATGAGGTTATTAGAAACGTTATTACATCAATGTAATGTAAATTTAGGTGTCAAAGTGAACGACGGCTTCTGTCCTGGGAGGACGGTAGGACGAGTCGATGGCTGTAAAAATACGATTAATCAAATTCACACAAGAAGTAAAAAAACTTACTGTCGGGATGGTAGAACTTTTCATCGTACGGCCAACCTTGTCTGATCTGGTTCATCAAAAACTCCTGAACACGAGCTTTGCGTTCAGCCTTTGACGGAGCTGCCTTTGAATTGATCTTTTCCAACTTCCTGGAAATGGCATATCCGCCTTGGTTGTGGGGACGGTATTCGACAGAGCCTTCTTTGGACGGCTGTTTTTCCGACGATTCGTTTTGGCGGAGTTTGATTGCTTCATTGACGTTAGTTTTTGTGTTGACACCAAAGGCGCGAACTTGACCTTCCTTGATATGAGGTCGACGTTTTTGGAACTGGGCAGCTGTCGAAGTGGAGATGGACTGTTCGGTCGTAGCGGTCGTTGGTTTGGATGTCGTCGAACGAATATGTTGGTTCGCTGATTTGGGGATCAAAAAGTCATCAGAAACGGCGATATATTTAGTGTTTTCATTATCGACATAGTTGCGGTTGCCTTTGCGTTGCTTCCGGGTTTCGAGCGAGATGTCGGAGACATCAGCGACGACGGCGCTGTCAATTTCTTTCTGGAGGAACAGTTCTTCCTGAACACGGAGAACGTCGTGTGGTGTGTACTTCAGGGGGTTCAGTTCGTCGCTTGAGGGGGTCTTGTCTTCAGCTTCAAAGGATACGAGTTTGCCGTCTTCGTCATCGAGGAAGTTGTGGGCTGTTTCTAGGGGTTCGCAGCAGATGTTGTAGCCCTTGATGGCGGAGCACTTCATGTTGGACTATAAACTTAATGTTAAAACAGTTAAAAGTGTGTTGCAAAAACTCACGTTAGGGCACTTCTTCTTATTGTTGCAAGTGAAAGGTTCACCATTGTCAGCCAACACGGTGAGGTGGTTTTTAGGGCATTCAAGATCCATGATGTTAATAGGCTTGGGGGTAGTAGTAGTAGTCGTAGTAGGTCTACGAGTGGTAGTGGTAGTTGGCTTCGGACGGCGAGTCGTTGGCTTGGTCACTGGCTTCTGGGCAGCTTCATTATCAGCCCTCGAGTTTTGTGTGTAGTGTTGGTGAGTACGATGAAGATTTTCACAGCAAACAGCTTGAGAACCTTGACGAGCACAGAACATTTTGTGCTAAAATAATGCTTTTCAAACTATTTTTAATCAAATGATAACAAAACTTACATCAGGGCATCGTCCAGTGCGATGGTTGCACCTAACAGCTGCCCCAACAGCGTCAACTACTGCGATTGAACCCTCAGGGCACTCAGTACCATTGAACTCATCATAATCTTCCTGAGCGGTAGGGCAACAGGCATAATTGAAACCGGAAAAGAAGCAAGAATAGCCTCTTCCGCAGACATTTTGTCCTAAAAATCAAGATAAAGTTGAAAACTTTTAAATTGTATACCAACCTGGCAAGCACTGAATCGGTGTAGAATCTTCTGCTAACTTTGGCTCTCCATTATTTGGGCACGAAAACTGACGATCTGCAAAACTTGATTATTCCGGAATTCTACACAAAAAAAGAACTTTCACCTGCAGAAACCCATAAAAGACACAGCGAAAAACAAAGAGCGAGAAGGTGCATTGTATTAGAAAATCAAGTACTGGCGAGATATCTTCTGTGCAACCTGTAATCCCCCGTTTCCTCCTGGATCACAGACGATGCGGCTTCAATTAGGTCAGTCGATCTGACTCCGCTCAGCCGTCCCACTTACTTATCCTGTCTCTATGTACGGGAGATGTGTGCGATTGATGATTTTCTCATCCTTCCGCTGTGTGACAATAAGTGAAATCAGTTTGTATCATTAGAAAGAAAGTTTATCCTGTCACTACAGATCAGAAAACTGTTGTATACTCAATGAGTGTATAGATAGCATGTTTATTGTGGAACAAAATCAATTGCAAGTTAAAGCAAAAAAAGCAGATCATAGCAGGAACATGTTATATAATACTATGTGTGAAGCTGTTAGATAAAAAGTTGCTAATTCGTCAAAGCTAGGTATGGAAATCGGCACCGGCGGTTGGCGTATATGTTATATACAAAAGGCAGCAGGTTTTAGAGAAATTGCAACAATTTCATTACATCAAGTGACGCACAAGTGTGCCAACAACGGTTAAACAGGCAGCGGTAACGAAGGAGGTTGTACTGGCAGCATCAACAGCGGTACGATCTTCCCACCCGGCAGTCAGAACACCTTGAATGTTTTCAAGACTGCCATTGGCGGTGTGTTTTGATTCGATACCAAGAATGTTCAACACGAGCTGAAAATTGTATTTTGATTAAGTATAACTAAATGATAGTAGTTGCATACCGGTTGAATGTCAATAATGCTAATGGAGTCGATCTGTTCATTTGGTTTAAAGGCTAAAATTTTTGATTAGAATTAAAACTATTTAAAAACTTAACCCACCTGGGCCTCGAGCCATGAAAATACCCTGCATTTCAGGGTTATGATTGTCCCATCCACTGTGCACGTGGAGATCCCTATAGTGAGTCTCAAGGACTTCGTTGGTTGGCAGATCACGCTTAAAAAAATGAACATTAACAAAAAAAACTTGTTGTTCAGGCAAACATACCGAGATAATAGCAGCACCGGGCCGAGCTATCAACACAATTGGGCCAATATTACGCGAATGTTTCCAGTACAAACTATCAGGCAACTCCTCCTTCCGGTAGATTTGAACCACCGGCGAATCTTCAGCCTCATAATCTCCCAAAGCTACCCATTGATCGCACGATTTCAATTCAAAGAAAATGCGGTCAGTATTGCCTTCAACCGGATATACCATCATAATTGACAGCGAGTTTACAACACGTTGGATTAGACTCAAGTCGGAGATGCAATCTTCAATGTAATACTTTTCATCTTCGTAAATCTCCATCAAGCCGTGATCGGATAAAACAATCAAATTCGTCGAATCCAAAAGCTCGTGTTGAGTCATTTTTTCCTGGATATCCCGAATCAAAACATCGGCGTTAGAGAGGGCGTCGTTAATAGCATCACTTTCTTCTCCGAATTGTCGCAACGCATTTGCGATGCCATTGTAGCGAAGCAAAACGAGCTAAAATGTGATATTAGTTTAAACTGAAGAGTTATTTTCGCAAGTCTTACTTGTTGTTTATATTGTTGGTATTTTTTAACGTGTTTGAAAATACCTTCAAGATGGTTGAAAACATTGACAACATCGTGGTTTTTGAAGTTGTGGCGGCGCGGTTTGGGCACTTGCACAATCAGATCTCGGTGCGGGCGCTGAAAATGTGATTCATATCTACTGAATACAAAAATCAAACTGTTGTTTTTCATCTTGTGAATATTATAAATGCGTTTACCGCCTTTTTTTTGTAAAAATATTACATGTACTGCACTTTTAGGTTTCAAAAGTGACTAATGTTAAAAAACTTACATGACAGCTAGCAAACCAGTAACAGTGAACATCAATGTTAGCCTTGCCGACAGTGTACCACAACGGATCAGGAAGTCCCTCCCACCAAATATGATTCGTGTCATTCGGTCCCTCATCGCGTTCAAAATAAATGTTGTGTTCTTCATCATACATGTAATCACTAGTAAAGTTGTGGCTTTCAACGTACAATCCTGAAACAATAGATCATGTTTTTTTAGTCTTGTCTGTTTACAATGCTGACAACTAGGTGAAAATGTGAGCACCTTGAATGTGACAGATCGCCACCACAACTGCTCAGTTTTGCGGGGAACGTTAAGTGATGAATTGAATAGTTACACTTTGAAAAGCCCCCAGTCGAGCCACTTTGACCCGGGGCCATTTGTGGATTACACCACCAGAGTCGGCTATTTGTTTTATGGCACTGTGACTCCAATGATGCGGGTATTAGCTTTGGTTGTTTGTGGTTCGGAAGGGATTAAATTCGTGTAAAAGAAGTTGAGTTCGGGTAATAAAACACTTCTTTGTTGAGAAAAGTGCAAAAGTTGAAGAGGTGAAAGTTAGTTCGACAAAGTAAAGATCGAATTCCAAAAAGTGTCTTTGCAAAAAATAACAACAAAAAAGTGTAAAAACAAGCTGTTGCGCAATCTATGCGCTTAATCTATAGTAAAAAAACGTAAAAATTTATTTACCTGTAGCTAGCGAAAACCAATTAGGATATGTCAATGTCGGAAATACCGGTCGCAGATAACCTGCTTTAACGCCATTTGTCAGCAGCGCCTCGGCACCCACTCGAATCGCCGAATTTGTCCGATTGAAAAGTTCAGCACCATAGCCATCAATAAGTAAAATGACAACATTCTGGCCTTTTGCTGGCGGCGAAGAATTTTCACCCACAACCAGTGATATGGATAAAACCGTGAATGCTAGCGCTCTCAACATATTCGGCTGAAAAATGAATGCACAATTTGTTGTCGTTTGAGCCACTTGTCTATAGCCATATATAATACAATTAAAAATGGCAAAACGGGCAAATTTAAAGTGGGAAACGCAATGATGTCGGCATATTTCAATCAAAGGAAGGCATAAACCCAACGATACAGACGACAACTGCGAAACAAAAAACGCAAATGAATGGTGGCGGAGGACGGCGTTTGTGTAGAGTCCAACAAGATATATTAAGGCTATCATTCTAATTATTATGCGGACTTAGTTTTATCGCTTTTCCTATATCCGCAGTTTAGTAGGTGGGGGAACCATTGAGAAGCAAAGCGGCTTCAATATTTGGAAACATTTGTCAGACGACAGGTTTCACATTTATTAGTTTTCCCGAAACGCAAACCTGTGATTCATAACGAAAGTCGAACAACGGAAAAGTAAAACCTAAGAAATTGTAAAAAGAATACTGGAATAACGCTTTTTTATTTTAATTTCAAAGTAATGTAAATATTTTGTAAACAAAAAGTAAAATACGGTTTAGACACGCCTTACTAAACCATAACCGTGCAAAAACAAAACACCATGATTTACATAAATGAATATGAAAGTAACATGCCGAGCATTTTGATCAACAATAATGCATATTGCCAATGAGCCAAGTGAAATGCTTCATCGTTGTTGTCGAACTAAGCCGGCTGCCGAACTCAACCTTTGGAAAATAGGCGTAACAGAGGGAGTCCGATCGGCCTTCCCTGTCGGAATTGCGAAAGCAACTGACAACAAGGTTTTGTCTCGAAATGCGGCGTTTTAATGCTTTTCGTTGCCGTACTCTGTCGGGAAAATAGACGATCACTTAAATGTAGCGTACCTGCTGGAAATTTGAGGGGCGTTTGTTCGTCGTTGTACACACTTTTAACATCAAATTTCGTGTGCTTTTAGTTTGTTTGTGCATTTTAAAAAAGTTCACTTTATTAACTGACTTAAAAACAATGTAAAAAAATTTTTAAAGCATCGTAAAAAAATTTCATTGCGCTATAAAATGTTAAACATGGTTAAATAATAAAACTGCATGCATGAATATTGTCGTTTTGAGGGTAGCAGTTGAGCTAGTTGCAGCTGCTCTTGAGAATGACACAATTGCGAGTATCTCGGACAAGGTTGTATTCGCATCCATGATCTAGATGTGGTTTCAAGATGGGCGGGCAGTTCACGGGATTGCAGTAGCCATCAACGCAGATCATATCGGGACTACAACGTAAGCCGGCGCATACTAAAAATAGTAGTATTTGCACTATTACTCAAATATTCCAACAAAAAAATGTATTGTTTACCCTGTTTTGCAATGTCGGGACAACTTCGCGCAGGAACACACGTAACATTGGCTGCAGAAGCTTGCACGTATCCATCCATACACTGGCAGGTACCGATACAATTGTGTTCATTAGTATTGCAACGTGGATGCAATTCGGTACATGTGTAAGGGCAACGGGTTCCGCATTCTATATATTTACTGTTAACTGGGCATGACTGTCTTGTAGGACTGTGATAAGATGGGGATGAAATGATATTTCGTTCAACACTGGCATTCGGGTTTTCATCAGCCGATGTTGGAGCAGGTTCAGGTTGGCAGATTCCGTTATCAATGTTACAAATGTACCCATTGGGGCACCGAGAATAAGCACACCGATTGGCTAGACGACGGAAGATCGCAGGCGGACGGAATTGACGACAAACTCCTTTAATTTTTGATGTCTCGTAAAAAAACGAACATGTACTTTATCACTTACCTGAATTTGAGTCGCACATGGTGCCTTGTGGGCATAAAACATTTGTGCAATTTTTGACAGCTGGATCACGAAAACTGCGACAAATGCCAAAGTTCCAGTCACACTGGTAGCCCGAAGGACACCGAACGTACAAGCACCTGTTATGAACATTTGGATCACGGAAAACTTGACATCTACCGGTGTCACTAACACATTGCTGTCCATATGGACATACAACTCCGGAACAAAGATCAGAAGCACCCGCTGGGGGTCTAAACTGTCGACAGATGCCTGTATTAGAATCACACGATGTTCCCTGCGGGCAGTCGTTGCATGATAATGAGTAAGTAGTCTACAAAGTTAATCAAACAAGTAATTTAGCGATAAAAAGTAATTAGCAAACCTGGATGTTGCAATAAAATAAGATAAAACCGACAAATATCGCTAAAAAGGAGAACATTTCGGTTGGTCAGAAAGAGGTGTTTGCGTCTTTGGTTTCGCTCTCGACGTGTTTCTCTGGATGGGCCAAGTGGAAAGAGTCTCAATCAAACACCAGGGAGGCGCAGATACGAAGCAACGGAGCAACTCAAGATTTGGTTTTTATTTCCAAGGTTTTTTAAGTGAGTGACTGCGTGAGTCTGTCATCCATATCCGTATTGTTAACTTTTCCTCGTCGCATCCTCTGCACAGCTCGCGAACTCTCTGACTTTGCTCTTAAGTATGCATAGTTCACACATTTTCTCTAGTACTCAAAAAGTGTGATTTGCGATGACAAAGAAAAATGAGGAAGTGATATTGTTTGGTGCGCAGGATCAACTTGACAAATAAGATCTTTATTTTCCTTCAGTTATAGTTGTAAATGGGTTGTGATAATCATTAGTATTTTCGAGGAAATGCGCAAGCGTAGGTAGTGTTTAAATTTGAAAGATTGCCGTAAAGTCTAAACACATAATTAATAAAGTTAAACGAATACTTTTAAAACTTACTCGCAGAGCGGTTTATATACTGCTTTTGCCACCTCTGTAACAGTGCTGTTAAACTGGACAGTACTACTTGAAAGCTTCTGTAAGTCAGTAAAGTTTCCTTTTCCAATGCTCACAAGTACAGATAAAAAGTTTGATTCTTTTTCATAACCGATTGTCTTATTACTGATTTCTGCAATCTCGCTAATGCTGAAATTATTAAACACTGTAATGAGTAGTTAATAATCTATCTACTTACTTGGCATCTTTTGAAATCGTTATCAACACACGAGGAACCGCACGCCATGAAGAACGGACATTTGTTTTGTCAAAAAAGTAATCAAGCTTGCCTAGAGTTCTAAAACAAAAAATCTTTGTATACAACCTATAAACCTATACAATGTAAACGTACTTTCCAAATGTCAATACATTATTATTAGTATGGTTAAATGATATGGCACCAATTGCGTTTTGATACTTAGCAATAGAGGTAGCACAAAACACATTAGGAGCATCTCCTGATCCAATAACTCCAAGAGTAACACGGGACGATTTGGCGTCGTTTGGATCAAAATTCACATCGTTTCCAAATGAGTAAAGTAGATCTTTTATGTCTGCTTCACTCACTTCAGTACCAATGTCGTTATTGATAAGAACGAGAATATCATATGTTCCAGATTTGACGCACGGTACGTATGGAGCTGCAGTTAAAAAAACTTGATTGAAAGTAAACACTTTTATTTTTAATATTAACCTGCAGTGGTTGAAATTGGTGGCTCAGTAGACGCGCCGCTTTGAAGGGCGTTTTGGAATCTTGATATGATATCATCACTAGATGAACCGGCTGTTACTCCACCAAGAACTGCATTTTCGTAGACAGTAGGATTATCAACACTGTCGCTTCCAGAAAAGTAAGCCGAAAAAATGAAAATTCCTTTTTCCTTTAGGGCATTCACAATCGTCAAATTCTGATCAACTGGAGGTCTATAACAATGATATTTACGTACTTAGCCATGCCGAAAAAAAACCTACTTTGAATTAGTAATGTAGAAAATAGTGGTTAACGAAGTATTGCTGACACTGATACTATCGAAGAAATCAAAAGGACTGGAACATACAAAGTTTTTTTTCCTTATTTTAAAGTGTTTTTTTACCTGTCCAAGTTGATGGTGTCATTGGTAGACTTACTGCTTTCAATAAGTTTTAGAATGTCATTATAGTCAATAAGCTTTGCGTTGCCGGCTTGATCAGCCGTATTAGTAGCAAAAGCATAGTTAGCCGAATCTCCGTATTTGCTGACAAACTCAGTAGTTAAGTTTTTTCTCGCCGGCAATAGTTCAGCCTCAACAACATCCAGTAGAATAAAAATATTTCGTTCAGATACAGGATCGACTAAAACTTCGTAACATCAATAAATGCAAATCAAAAATAAATACTCACCGCTATACTCGCAATTTGCACCGTAAAAGCCCTTATTACAAACACAAACAGTAGCATATGCGGTTCCTCCGTTTAGGCATGACGGCGTTTTACAATCACTGCCAGACCACCCTGGATCACACGCGCAACCGCCTTTGTCTAGCTTTGTACCATTGACACCACATATGACATGATCAGAACAATATGCCGTCAGAGTTTGAGTGTATGAATTTGTTTGAATCTGTAAAGGTTAAGCTTACAATTGAGCTGAACGATTTGAAAATGATAGACATACTTTGACTTTCAAAGGTCCGCCGACTTCGTTACACTGAATTTCAACACCCCATGGATAAGTACAACTTTTGTTAAAAACCGGAGCGAACTCATATTTGAATTCACCGAACTTTTGAATGGTTGAAGTCGATGCAATCGGAAATTGAAAATCTTCGCTTTCAACATCGACGTCCTCGAGAGCAAAGTTAAGAATTGAAACATCTAAACAAAAAAGTAAGTAAAAAGTTAAACAAGTAGTTATATTACCGTCGCTTAAGGGCACTAAAAATCCGTTGGTTTCGTAATTTTTAGAAGAGGTAAAGGTGTACGCAATCCGTGGTGATGACAAATATTCAATCATGTATCCACATTGTGAAGAAGATGAACTGATAGCAGGAAATTGGAAATTATTATCATATTTGTATACATTGGGAGCAATGTTCGTTCCAGTTGCGACGCCATAGTTGAATAACGTAATATAAGCTTCACTGCCAACAGAACCATCATTGGCAATTGTAGGAGCTTCGCCGCAATTGTCGCTCAGATAATAATCAAAAGATACTAAGCTTTGAGAAGGCTGTGTATTTGATATTTCTGGAGTTATTGCGCTAATGTATGTAGGTACTTTCTGCAATTTGAAGAATAAATAAAAACTTTATATTTTTAAAACAAACCGAAAAATCCTTAACATCTGACACAATGTTTGGAATACCATTGCCTAACGTAGCAATACTTAAGTAAGCATCCGTAGATTTCATCGTAAAAGATCTGACTTCGGCACGAGTTTTCGCAACCAAGTATTGGATTTCGTCAATATCCTCAAATAGATCTTCAGGACCATTGTTGCATAACCAAACTAACAACGGTCGATCAGTCGTCTAAAAATTTACTTGCAATGTTCGGTATAAAATAAATTCACTATTTCTTACCACTGCAGAAAGCGCATCCTTTAACGGGGGTTTAAATTCTGTGTAATCCAAGTTAAAAGAACTAAGAGAAGCTACTGCTTGTTGAAAGTTGTTGAAACTGTCAAATATTTTCACGGGTGTTACTTCTTCTATAGGTGTTGTCGCCAGAATATATCGCCGGAAGTGTTGTGGAAACTGCGTGACGTTGTTTTTGATATTTTGCACTAATGCCATACTTGTAAGATCAATTACTAATATCAAAGTTTCAAAAGCCGACGTATAATGAAGTTTGGAGGGTTGTAAACTGCATAAAACCTTTGCTACAACAAAACCGTTATATAAAATAAAAACAAAAACGTAAAACTTACATGTTTCACAGTGTTTTCCTTCATAGTACTCATTACATTGACATGTATTATCATCTTGATGTGTGCCATCGTTGAAACATACAATATTTCCACAAGTATCACCTTCAAACCCAACAGGACAGTTGCAAGTAGTTTCATTTTTAGTTCCGCCATTTTGACAACTAAAGTCGGTACCACTTGAAATACAATTAAACGTTGTAGTGTGTGTATAATCTTCAGTTTCGTATTTAATGTAGTAAATACCATTTGGTTCTGTACATAACCATTGATAATCAGGCAAAATGTATTTGTAAGAGCACGATCCACGTGGTTCTGTCGCACTTTCTTTGATCAGTTTACCATCAGCGTTGTAAATGCTAATACTACCATTGGTTGTTGCTTTTGCGACCAAATACAAATATGCGTCATCTTAACGGCAGCTTACTTATAAAAAAGTGGCACAAAACCAAACTCACTTTTAAACGACGGGGTCGCGGAAGTTACATCCTTGTCAGGAGAAGTTGTAAACGCAATCACCGAGTAATCCGGAGTTGTATCCCACACTTGTCGAACGTTGAAGTAAGTACCGTTAAGCAATCCCAAAACCATTAGTCTTACGGTGTAATAACCATCTTCAAGAGTCGGTAAATCAACAGAAAAGTACTTTGTTCCAATGATCTTGTCCGAAATGTCGATCTGCGTTGAATATCCGTTTTCGCCCTTAATAAATATTGTCGGCGGTACATCTGAAATAAAAAAATGAAAACTTGAAAGAAAGTGAAAAAAAACTTGCTGGTTAAAACCGCAGCAGTGCCAGAAACGACATATCGGCTGGTACTGTTGTACAAGAATGAAGGTGTCGCGATATTTGCAACAGTATTATTGTCTAACTTGGTAGTCACAATTTGAGAATTTTCTTGACCATGGTACGCATTAAAAAACTAAAATTTTTGCTTCTATATATAGAAAAAAATTTAGTTTGCTAACATCTGTGATTGTCGTAATGTTAGTAAATGGTACGACGTTACCACTTGTACGAATAGCCAAATCGTAAAACTGAGAATCGATAGCAGTATTAAGGTTATACGTTGAGTTGGAATAAGGTAAGAATGTTAGCTTAAATGGTAAATGTATAAAAAGCATAAAAGTTATTAAGAAACTTACTTTAACGCGTTTTGCATTAGCGTTATTGTATATATCAGGTAGATCAGAGTCTTGTAAATTAAGTTCCTTATCTGTGACGTAAAATACTTCCGAAAAAGGGGTAACGTTGTCAATGACAGTCGCGAGTACGTTGCGTTGATCCTCTGAATCACATGCTTTCTGATTCTGATTTGCATCCACGAAAACCTGGACCAGATTAACAATAAAAGTGTCTATATCGTTAGAGTTTTGTGAAACCTAAAACTTTTCATATGATTAAGATAAATAAATACTTTAATTACCATATCTTTGCCGCAAAACGGTAAAAGCAAATAGCTACCATAAAAATTGGAATAAGATGAAAAGTATTTTCTTAAAGCCGTGATAATGCTATTATATGGAGAGTTTTGTAACTGTCCTGCCAGGTTTCCAGTGTTTGATAGAACAAATGCAAATGTACGAGGAGCATTAGGGTCTAAGTTAACTTCACTGTCCAGATTGCATTTCGTCGTATCACTGTCTTGCGGCGACAATACTATTTTACTTAATTTCCTGGTGTCAGAGGGAAGAACTTGCGCCTTCTGATTTAGCTCATTTGTGGAGCATGCAATAGCCAATGTCTCTTGAAAACTTTGTGCATCACTTTTTACCACTACTGTTCCGACGTCGCCGAGCTTAGGACAGTTGATAGTTCCTAGTTTCAGCTCAAACAAACAGTTACGAGACTCCGATGAGTTTGTTGAAGTCGCATCATCAATTTTGATTGTTGATAGTACACTTGAGGTAAGTTCCAGATTGTCGACGTGAGCTACTATGGACGATTGAACGCCTGCTACTGGCAGCGGTGAATGAGCATCAGCAATATCATCAGTCGCAAAACCTAGGCTTACACGAGGCGGATTCTTTGCCGTCACCCAGATTTTGTATGAACCGGCTGTCAAAGTAGTTTTGAGCATTGTTATGCAAGTCGTTTTAGTAGCTGTTAGATCAGAAGAATACAACTTCCACGGTCCGGCATCAACGACAAGAGTAAACGGTTGACCATTTCCTGGTATTAAGTTCGTCAAACTAATATTGGCGTTACCTATAAATAAGCGTTATCAATGTAAAATACACCGTCCAACCTACTTGCCGCCACATCATACGCATAAACAGAAATGTATATTGTGGTGTTAAAATCAACTTCTTTTATAGCGTTAAAATTCAACAAAGCATTGTTGTTAAATTCTGCAGTAGCAATAACTGTTTTGCCCAATAGAAGTTTGCCAACAGCAGTAATAACCTGCAAAACAAGACTAAGTTTAACACATTTTGTTATCAAAAGTATACCTTCGATCCTGTATCTTTGAACGCAGGTCCAAGAGCTGGATACGGCGAGATAAAACTGCCAAGAGTTGCATCAGCAAGGTTTCTCAGAGGTGTATATGTAGGATCAAAGTAAATATCGTAAGCGATTGTCATTGAGGACACCACAACAACATTGATCTAAAATAATACATTATTTTGTTGCATGCCGGTTAATTACATACTTCAATTTGTCGGGCAACAGCAGCCAACAAGACCTCTTGATACGCTGTTAAATTAGTAAAATCCTGAAGTCCAACATCAGTAATAATCAACACAGGGGAGTGTGAATATGCGTTAATAACAGATTGGTAGATATCATTAAAAGTCAGTAGGGTTGCATTGTATGGAGAAAAAAAATAAATTTCATTGTAGAAAGCGATTACGCCATTAACACCCGATTTCAAATCCGAAGCTGAAAGATTTTCTTGAGTAAAAACAGTGAATAAAAAAGTTTACTTTTAGCCACTGTATCCGCAAGTATATCGCTTCCACCGAGTAATCGCAAGTTGACTAAGTCTAAGTTTGATGGCGAAGGATTAAAAATATCTAAGATTCCTTGAGTGATGTTATCGGATTGCGAAGTAAGACTTTTCATATGGTCATTTAACACTACCACCAATGAAAAAGAGTGTCCAATTGAAGCTTCATTCTGAATAAACCCTTCAACGCATGCCACGGGTTCACAATGAGTTCCAATAAAGCCTCGAGGACATGCACAGGTGCTCAATTCATCGTCAACACTAGTCGGTACACCGTAGTTGATGCATTTCCAATCTAAGCATTGATCACCTCCAATTAAGTCTTTGCAACGACATGAATTGTCTGCTACATTAGTGTATCCATCATTGAAACACTGATTGTCTGTAAAAAATAAACCATAGATAAAATTGAAAATAAAATAAATCACCCTTGTCGCTATCGGCTTGCAAAAAACTAAATGCTGCGGCACTCGTTGCATATAGCAACAACAGCAGTGCCAACTTCATACCAAACAACTGCTGGTAAAAAGTCTGAAACAAAACATTTATTGGTAAAAATCAAAATCAAATTCCCTATAGGTAATCAACCCAACGACAAATTGACACTCACAAAATTTGATTTTAAGAGCACCCCAATCTTGTCGCACAAAGAATCATCTTATCAGTACCGGCCACACCCTCAAAACGCCTATCATTGATGCTTCCTCTTAATTTTTATTGGAATATAATATCTTATCTCTGTCGTTGACAGTTTGTGCATTCCTGAAAAAGGTTACTTGGGCGTTGGCACCTAGCAAGTTGTTCAACATGCGCGACCTCAGCGCCGTTCTAACCACAACATGGGTTTATGAGCGCGTCTTGAGTGTTGCCATACCATTTCTACATATTGCCTTCCAAATGCACTTCTTCCGGACAATAGTTGCTCGCTTTTTAGCCGTTATCTTCGGCAAGCCACATCCAGCCTTGTTGCAGTTTCATTATTCCCCGCCAACCACTATCGATAGTACTACGTGCCAGTCGGTTATTGATGGCGCAGACAAGACACCAAAGGTTGGTTCGGTTGGTCATTTCTCGCGCACTGCAGACCCAAAACTGCACACTTCACGTTTCGTCGGCACTGTTGGGGTCCGGTCAGCTCGAGCCTCATCTCGCGATCGATTGCTCAGCGAAAGCGGACTAAACCAACGGTCCAAACGCTGAACTCTGTCATCGCGCGTTGCTTTTCGAAGCCCAGCCTCAACCTTTGTTTCCCGTCACCTTTTTTCCCAACGTAGTGCAGTCGCCCTTAATGACAGTGCACAATGCATCGTTTCCGGGAGTCGGTGATGCAATTTGCAGGAAATGCATTTTCACACTAATTCGCCCGACGGTTCTTCGGTCATTGTACCACATTTTTAACTAGTGCTACCCCACAGGGATTGTTTTTGTCTCGTCTGGCTTTGCGCTTTCGCTGTGCACTTCATTTCGGTCGCTATTTTATTATCATCAAAACCGATGCACAAGCTTTAATTACAAACGTTTGAAATGCAACTATTATTGCGCACGTTTTGCAGCCTATCGTTTGTCATCAAAAAATGACGTCAAACAAGAGTATGTTGGGGCCGCGACTGTCCGTCCAGCGCGACGCAGTCTTTTCTCTGCTCAAACAAGTAAGTTATCATTGTTATTATCTTTCCAACTGTTCATTCCAATTTTGACTCATTTTAGCTTGCCACTGACAACAAACTCCACTTCAACTCTGCAAACAGCTCTTCCTACGGCACCCGAATTGCGGAATGTTGCTCCGAAATCGAAATATCTTCAGACGTTCTTCAAGGTTTGCATTTTTAAACACTTTTAAAAGTTGAATTGAATATATTTATTTCAGATCTTGTCAAGCAGATGAATGCCGTTTGCCACAAGTGCGATTACGATGAGAATACCCCGGGAAATGGGTTTAGGTAAGGTTTTTATTATATATTTTTGCAACTTTTACTTCAATTTTGACACTTTATAGGTCCCTTATTTGCGTCTGCGATATGGCAGCACTACAACTGATCTCAATTCTTCGTTTCGTTACCGACAATAGAACGACTATGATGTTTCGCATTTCCCATTACTGCAAAGAAATCGAAGGCTTTGGCGCCGTGTTGCGGTTTTTGATTATGTCCTTTCAACAAGTTGTTGCTGGATTGGATTCATTTGAAGAAAACTCATTGTTTCCGCCGCTTGATGGTGACTATGAGCAGTACAATGGCTTCTTCCGTGGTATTGAGAATCTGGATACGTCGTGCTTCTATGCTAGGCCACTTGGGTTCCAGGTATCGTATCCTTATTTGACTAAATTTGACGTTTTTTGATATACATATCTTTCAGTTTTCCCAATCTGTGATGCGAGTCTTCCGAGTCATCGGATTCGTGTTGGCAACATACAGTCTGTCGTGGGAGAAGGGTCAAGGCCCGATCAACTCGCTGATCCACTCTAGCAAGTATCTCATCAGCCCGGAGCAGCGAGCATTGCGCATCGTCAAGGTTATCCGAGAATCGGATATTGAATTTTGCAAGGGTTTTTGGAATTTGTCTGAAATTGGCAGTGTAAGTCGATTCTATTTTGGTTTATACAGTAATCAGTTCAATTTTGCAGATGTCGAAATGGTTTGGTCCGGCCCTCGCTATCAGTGAAACACGTGAAGTCGGCCTGCTCGGTCCCCTCCCGTTGCTATCGAAACTCGGTGAAGTTATTCTGATTCCTGAGCCTTCTGCCCATACTGGTCGACGGCCCGTGCCGTATCGTATTCTTTCTGATGTTCATCGTCAGGGTTTGGTATGTTTCAACAATTTTACTCTGATTTTTATCCTTAATTGACATCTTTCAGAGTCCCCAAAACGCATCCCAGAAACACCCTCTTTCCCCATATCTAGTCATCCACTGCCATGGTGGTGGTTACGTCGCAACTTCGAGTCAATCTCATGAAACATATCTCCGGTCCTGGGCCAAGTCCTTGAACTGCCCCCTGGTCTCGATCGACTACTCTCTCGCCCCGGAGAACCCCTATCCCAGAGCTACTGAAGAAGTTTTGTATTCCTACGCGTACATTTTGAACAACCCTGACAAGTTTGGCTGGACCGGTGAGAAGATTGTCATGACGGGTGACTCCGCCGGTGGCAATTTGGTCGTTTCCGTGACACTGAATTTGATTCAAATCAATGCAGCTCGTTTGCCTGATGGTCTTGTCCCGATTTACACGCCTTTCTTGTTTCAAGTTGGTTTTTTACTTATTTGTATTTGCTTTACAAATACGCGTTTTCAGTATCTCCCATCGCCTTCCCGTGTGTTGAGCTTCATGGACCCATTGCTCCACATGGGTGTCGTCATCCGATGTGCAGCCGCCTACACCGGTGCCATCGTCGCTGAGGAAGATGCCGAAACCAAGGAAGCCACCTTCTCTGGCAAGAGCTTCGAAAACGGACACAAATCGCTGTTTGAGTATGTTGGCGACTTGCAGCGTAACACTAACAACAGCTTTATCGATGTTTCGGTTTGTTGTCTTCCACTTTCGACCGTGCTTAATGCATTCCTTTCCAGGCCGGGTCGCAATCTATTCTCTCCCTAATCAACGTTTCCAACAAATGGTCCTCCCAACCCGCTGGCGAGCCTCAGCATGTCGGCAAGACTACTGTAGGCGAATCGCCGAGCCCGCGCGTTTCGAACAACTTTGAAGAGCCTGCGGATGACATCGATGAGGAGGACGGCAACAACACTGTCCAAACAGTCCAAATTGCGAGCGATCCGTCCAATATTTACTTGTCGGCGACGAACTATGACCGTGGATTGATTGACTATCTTCAACTCCATCCGCTCACGAAAGAGTATGCCCTTTCTTATCAGTTTAGACTCTTTATCATTGACAATTGTTTCTTTCAGTTCGCTCCACGTTAATGATGATTCAAAGCCGGAGGGGAGCCAACAGGTCGACTCTGCTCACAGTGATAACGACGCCTGTGTGAATGGTACTCACGCGCCTGTTAAAATTAGCCTCACCATGCCTAATGACAGTGATTCCGGGTGTACGAACGGTAGCAGCGACCCTGATGATTGCGCCTTTGAGGACGCTGTAGCAAACCATAATCCGTGCACGCCCGCCAAAAGCGCTGTGGTACCGAAGCAGCAATTATCGGTGGGTAGCTTTTCCTGTTTTGGCCATGGGAGGTGTCGCTAAATGGTCTTTTCCTGTTTCAGCGGAAGAAGCGTACCTTGAGTCAAACACTGACGGATACGGCGGCCCTGGCCGCGGGACACGCCTATGACAATATTACGGATTGGTTCGAAGCACCGGGGACACCGATTGGTTTCAACGATAAACAGAAGTTGAATCGAGCTGTGACGCTCACTCCGCAGATGGCCGCAAAGGCACAACAGGAGGTAAATACTATCCTTAACATTGAAAATGGGTCATTCCGGTGGTTATCTTTACAGGAAGCAAGTGAATCCCAATCCCGGTTCTCCAACTTGCTCAAATTGAACCTCCCACGCGATCCCTTGATCTCGCCCATGTACGCGTCTGATGACCTTTTGAAGCAACTTCCTCCCTGTTGGTTTGTGGTATGTTTATCCCCCAATTTCCTCGATTACCCTTCATTATCAACTTTTCAAGGCCTGCCACCTCGACCCCCTCCTCGACGACACCATCATGTTCGCCCGTAAACTTCGCAAGGCCACAGGCCAAGTCAAACGTGTTGATCTCCTTGACAGTGTTCCACATGGTTTCCTCAACTTCACGCTTGTCTCGCCGGATTGTCGCGAAGGCTCAAAGCTCTGTGTGAGCCGTATTCGTGAAGCACTGGGTGCTACAAACTAACACTGTTCTAACTAACCCAACCTTAACCTGTTTTAATTGTTTGTAACTTGCATAATCCATGAGCCATAATCAATTTGTATTATGTTTGACCAGTTTTTCAATTTTTGAAATTTTATTTATGAGCTTGCTTTATCGGGTCTTTAATTTATTATGTTGTCTAGAGACATATTGTATTACAATAGACTTGTTTCTTGCGACAAAGTAATACGTGTTAAATGTTATAAAGATGGCAATGACTCTGTTTTTTGTAGCGTTTCAAACACGTTCATTCTAGCCCGACCGGAAATGCATGATTTGCCGTAGACGGCCGTACCGTACCCACCGGCTGACTTGACAATGTGTTGTGTAACTGCGTGTCGGAGTCGCCGCCAAAGCTGTAGTCGGTAATTGGTGCAAAGACGCATTAATGCCAGCTTAAGCCGAGCATAAGACGTGTTGGCATGGCAACGTTTTCATCCCCACTTCAAAATGGCGTTTCGATAAGCGGTGAAAGACACATTACGATAATTCTTTGCCCGAGCCTTATGAAGATGAGTGAGGGGCGGAGGCTCCTGAAGTCTATACGGCTTAACTAAAGGAGTGACACGCGCAAATCAATACGTAAAAGAAAAGTTCATGAAAGCAAAACTGTTGAGGCTTGTCTTCATTGAAGCCATTTACACCGCTAATAGAGATACGGTCACGTTGTCTGGTGTACCCATTCTCGGATAGACGTCATGGAATACGGAAATCATCTCACGGAGCTGTCGGGTGTGCCAGGATGTATCAAATCGAAGGACGAGTCATTACTGTATGGCACAGAGAGCACTGGTGCTCATTCAGCTTTGTCGTCGGCGCCGGATGCAGTTCCGCCTGTATCCGCTCTAGGGGGCCATAATACGATGCGTAAGTTGAATTTTCTTCCCTTTTAAAAAAAGATTGCCGATTTCCGTGCGCGACGGTAAGAAGGGCACTACCGGAAAACGGACTTATCGTCACCGGAATAGGCCGTATCTGTTTAAAGTTTGTATGGGAAATTCGCTTACCACCGGTGCAAACGAGCCATTGCCATTTATTTTCTCGTCGAAAATACAATAATTTCCACTTCGATAGGGATTTGGGCCTTCATCAGCCACTGCAGAACGCTCCTTTTGCTTTTTCCTTTTAGAAATGCTTAAATGATTTTGCCGCTCAGTTGACTTTGTATACAATGAAAGAAGGTGTGCGCTTGACAAAAAGCCAGGAGCACAGGGGCACGGTAAGTGGTGGTCCAAGACGAAAAGGTCCTACGACCCGTACCGTTGGATAGCCTGGAGGGCGCGCTCCCGGTCAATATTGCCAGCGCTATGGGCCGCCATGATGGCGAGAATTGGCATAGTTCCGAAGATTTGAGAATGTTGGCTGCCAGTAATGCTCCGCTAATCAGCTCGCCGACGACCAAGTTGATAGCGAATGCTTGTGTCATTTTAGAGGATTGCGAATCAAATTCAGAACATCTCAAAAATAATGCTATCGCTGATGCGTGCAAATCATTAGCATGTTCAGTTTCAGAGAATTCTGCTTCATTCACAAGCCTACTTGCGCGACTACCCCATCAAGGTAATTTTGTGTCTAGTCTGTATTAAATTTGCTAAAAAGTAACTTTCCAGCAGGTGGTCAAATACAATTGTGGCAATTTTTGCTCGAACTACTTGCTGACGAACATCAACATTCAAATTGCATTGTTTGGGAAGGCGCACATGGCGAATTTAAATTGTTGGACCCTGATGAAGTGGCTAGAAAATGGGGCCAGAGAAAAAGGTACGTCACTACAATTCTTAGTTTCAGTTTTAAATGTTGCATTTTTTAGTAAACCTAACATGAATTATGATAAACTCAGTCGAGCATTACGGTACTACTACGATAAGAATATCATGACCAAAGTACACGGAAAACGATATGCCTACAAATTCGACTTCCAAGGATTAGCGAACGCTTGTCAGAACCAATCAACAGGTTCAACTTGTACTACCCCGGTGTCATCAAGTAACGATGTTCCCGGACAATCGATACCGCCATCGGCATCAACGAGCAACAATCAACAACACCACACATATCCCATGTCAAACGGGCCAATGAACACCAATGATCATCATGTTGTACCCTCATTGGCATTGACTGATTACCCCAATTCAAGTTTTTTGTTACACCGATATTCTAATACGCCCAAGTTTTCACCCCAGACAACATCATATCCAACATTTATTGCACCAGCAGCATCTTCCGGGTACGAACGCATGTCATTGCAACAACCAGCCGTTAATCATCCAAATCATTGGTCGCCAATGCACTTAAATAGTCCTTATATTTGTCAGCCATATTATCCACAGGTCAGCAAGTACAATCATATGCCCCCCAGTAATCAGCTGGTTCACGATGATCACAAAATGCCCAATTTTAATGGTATCTAATCCAAAGACTCCGTGCTGTTTTGAACGTTTAATGCTTATCCTGTTTTCTTGTAAAATTATTTCATTTATCACTTATAAAAATGTAATCAAAATAGTTTATTTGTGATAACCGGCTTAAATCAATCAAGTAGTGTGCGGCTTATAATTAAGTTTTTGGCGTCTTCGTACACAGAGGGTGGCGATTGTTGAGGTTGGGTTGAAAGGAGGGGGTGGGCGGTTTCTGAAGTTACAGTTTGATGGGTATGTTTGGTGAGGGTTGACTTACTTTGCGGTAAAACATTGTCATATCGACTGACATCCAATGGTAGCGACTCCTGACTACTAACATCAGTATCAGAATCAACATCGCCAGACTGTGAATTGTCATGGTCAGGCGAATCCACGTGATAGAAAAACTGTTCCGCGCGTTCACTGGTCTCAAACATAACCCGTTTTGGTTTCGGCTCCTCGAGTTCAATGAGCCCTTTGTGCATGCCACCACTGATGACATCATCGGACACGCTTCGGATAAGTTTTCCAGGTTGTATGGCAGTGCCATTCTCAACTGACGATTGTGTCATCTGTGCAAATGGCTCTTCAGTCCTCAATCTCAAGTTTCGCAGAAGTTCAAAATCATCCGCCGCTGATGAACTGCTTTCAACGCTGCTCTCATTGCGCCTCCACCTCTTTGAACGCCGAATTGAGAAGTTCCGCACAGATCGAACTACGTTTTGTCCAAAATCTTCCACATTTTTAGCAACGTAGGAAAACATTGATTCGCTTCTACGCATTTCTTGCCCATTGCTAGACCTGCAAATTGTATTAATAATGTGGGGATTAAATATAAGGGGGAAAACCATACGAAGAGGATAACTGTATGTCCGGAAGTATGTAAGCTCGTGAGGGGGACGTTTTTCTCGAGCGGCTTCGACGGTTCCACAGGCCGGCTAAAGAGTGTTCAAGTGACGAGTATCGAAGAAGCTTTTTCCATTTGGACTGGTTTTTCTTGCTTAAATTGACAAATTTCACGTTTTCAAACTGTTTTGTAACAAATTTGTACCTTTGCGGTAAATCAATGACAGTATGAAAAGCGGCTGGTAGCATGGCGGGGCCACCATTCACATCAATACACGCTCGATCACCAGGTAGTCGACTCGCTTGGAAGTTGTTTTCTTTGTGACGAAGATAAGTGGTCATTTCGGCAGCAATTTCGTCTTCTGCCACTGTAAATTGGGCTATGTTACACTTCAGGTGACATAAATGAACAAAAAACATACGCGAGGCCAAAAGAGTTGAGTCATTTGCATCATCGAACAAGACGTTCGCATGAACGATGAAAAAGTTGCACATGTTCTTATGTACAGTTATATCTTTTAATAATTGGCATTGCATATCTATTGATGGCGGATTGCGGAACAAATTTGGTGCCCACACAATTGCCAAATTGCTTGCGGTCATATCGGTCAATCCCTTGTGTCGACACATCATCGAAAGGTGATGCATCAATGTTCGAGCCGTTCTGAAGAGGAGTACATATAAATCTTTGGTACTTGCACCCATTCCCCTCAGGCTAATGTCGCTTTGTTTAACGCCGCAGCAAGCTTACCGATAATGCGCGGGTGGCAGCTGACGGAGTACCTTGGCAACATTAGCGACGCGATCTTTTGTCTCACTCTCGTACGCCCGCTAAAAATCGATAAAGGAAGTAATTAAACGGATTTCGGTGGCACTTACTAATATTTCCGGATACAATTCATAGGTAAATAGAGGGTTGGGTAGTTGGCGAAAGTACTGTTTGAGCAGAGATGACACACAATGTATGTCGCGAAGAATTTTTTCGTCGGTTAAATCAGGCGGATGGTTGTTGTCAAATTGCCAGCGGAGATTACGGATGTTTGATTGAATGCCGCACTGGCGATAGATTCCAGTGACCAGGCCATGTGTCTCGAGTACTTCGATGCATTTTGTCAGCACGAGAGGCACTAAAAATTAAATGAGCTTTGCCAAAATGACATGAAAAGATAAATTGTCGTTAAATTAGCAATTTTTTAAGCAGAATAATGATAAAAGTAAAAACATACCGTCCAAATTAGTTTTTGCCAGATGTTCAGCCAAATCCGCGCCGAATACAATGTCAACTTGCCTCGCGCGATTTCTCCAAAATGAGCTTTGCAATACTTTAGGTCGTAATTTCCACATGTTTTGGTGTCGGTTAATAAAAGATCGTGTGTAGAGAGATCTCTTTGATGGAACACATTCATCGGGTTCGATCTTGCTTGAAAATAGCTTAACGCAACTGCTAGGAAAGTAGCCCATCTAGAAATGGTACGATTTCACATTGCCATCGTTCATAACTTTTCAAAAACATAAAAGCCAAACAGTTTCAAACTAAAAACTAACCACAAACTGATGACCCCGCGTGCTAAAGCATTCTGTTGGCAATGAAGTTCTGGATCCACGCAACATTGGCCTTTTCTTCGTAATCGTAAGTTTTCCTTTCCAGTACACGTTGTCGGACTGTTCTAGTGTTTTCATTTCAATAACTGATACTATGTCGCCAACCTAAAACAAAACTTTAATAGTGATACGTATCATTAAGTTAAGTTATGCTTAAATTTGGGTTGAAAAAATGTAGTAAAAGAAAAGAAAACATGTTTCAACTAAATTTGGCCAAATTATTCCAAAAACGGTAAATGGTCAACATCCATGCTTGGTTGTTCATTCTACTACGCGAATGTCAAACATCAGGATGTCAAGGGAGTAGAAAGCTTTCTGAACAGCGGGCAACTGCCTCTAGGGGCCAAATTGTAGAAAAATTTGACAATTTCAAATGTCACAATGGTGCACGAAATGTTCGTTTGTGACTCTAATAGCCGTCTCGTAAAAGTGCCCTGCCGCAAATGTGCACTGCGCTTGCAAAACTACAGCGCCAGAGCAAAACTATGGCATCCAGTAATTGACGTCATGAAAAACCCAAATTCGCCTACCTTAATTGACAATTCGCCGGGTTTCGTTTCAGTGAAATCTTTAATCACAATAGCCGCTGCTACAGCAGGGGTGTTTATCTGAGATTGCTCAATAGGTATAAAGTGGTTACCCCGCGAGTCCAACTGAAATGTATTGGGTTAACTTTTTCACGTTGCCCTAAAAACAAGCTACCTCTAAGAACTTTAGCACTGGAAAACACGTAATAATACTACCCGTGAGTTCGGAAAGGCGCTCAACATAAGTAACTAAGTGACGACGGACTTTAATGGGGTTATTCAAGGTCCAGGACGCAGCTGTGGTCGATACAGAGGCGTTATAGGATGCCGTCGACGATGAAGGCGATATTTCCATGGTATTCATGACAACTGTAGTCGTTGAATATGGATTATTCGAAGTTACCCGTAATTGTCGTAGTTCAGCGAGACGGCTATGGCGTCGGTCGAAGACGCATCTGTGAAGTTGGCAGTCGAATTCGGCAAACTCTGCGAAAGTTCGCTGAATTATCCTGCAAATTCAACGTTTTACCCTTATTTGTTTCTCGTGAGTACAAACCATTTCTGTTCATTGCATTGAATGCAAAATACCCAACGGAATGTTAGCTGATCATAGCTTTCTTCACACAAAAGTGATTCCTCATCGGTTTCAACAGTGATAGTGACCGGACCGATTTCAACATAGTCGTAATGAAAATGTTGGCATTCATTTATTTTTAGAATGCTGCAAATTGTTACAATTGTAATAGTAGCAGTTGTTAGTTAAGTGAATTACCTAGTTGATCGCGTTGGAAGTGGACTGCGTTGCTTATACAGTGATTTACGTGCATCTAGGCGCGATCCAACATGCACCGTAGGGCTTAACGCATTTGGCATGACCTCGTCAAGCATTGGAACGTTTACCGGATAAACAAACTTTATCGTAGTTGCATTACAAACATTTTAACAAAAACCGATGACCTGAAAGTTCATACTAACTTGAAGAATCACTTTTAGCACGATCAATGGCTTCTATCAAGTATCTTAACACGCAAAGTTCAACCGAACTTAATTTCAAACTGATTGTAACAAAATCATACATAATAATTTCATCAAATTTAGCGGTTGATTCCCACAATAAACTATTTAAAAGAAAGAAAAATGGACATAAAAAACGATAAACGGTGATGGCAAAAGAAAAACGCCAGAAGACGGTAACAAAATGGTAATAAACTCCAAACTTTGTGCACATTAACGTGCCAACCTACGAAAGTTTTTTTAGGCCGTCACAAAGCGCCACCAGCTACATTCTTTTAGCGTAAGCTTTGATCGCCAACCCAAGTTATATTAGAAAATCTTTAGACCAAGGGCAGGCACGGAGACTGGCAGACGGCTTCACTGACTATTGGACATCGTATTTTCGTTTTGGCAAAACTGCTTTTTGCACCTCGGACCGACCGATAGGAGGCATCGCGGGTCGGGATTGTGGTGGGGAGATACAGCTGTTCCATAGCCTCGTATTACAAACGACATGCTAGGTGCGGTGCCTTGCAAGCGGACATTGGCAGGACGCGGGAGCAACTGTGAAACAGACACGCTCGTTTGATGACAAGGATCGCGGATCTTAACTTTTTGGAATTTGCTTGAGGTGATGGTCATCTAAAAAAGGTGGCGGGTCACCAAAATATGGGGTGAAATCGGGGTTTTGGAGGCTTATAGGTTCTTTTATTAAATTATTGTTACAGTAATCAAATAGATTTACGATTGAAACGTAAAGATAAAGATTTTGGTAGGCAGAAGTAAAATTACACAACCATCATCAAAAAACAGCTCATGAAAGCCATGCCCACCCTCAAACTGCCCATTGGCACTGCTAATTTCTCAACTGCCGTAATACGTCAACTCCAATGGCTTTGAATATCCGCCCAGAAAAATTTACGATGGCACCGAGCCACCCCACCATTTATTTCATGTAATGGCCCCCATTGCTTCTCATTGATGGTTTTCGCTATGACATTTATTCTACCACACAAGTCAGTTTCGTTCAGTCAGTGCTATACACTCTTATAGAATGCATGCACTCACCGATACAGGATCACCTTGTTCAACATGATTCAAGGTATGAGGTCACAGGCATTAGCACCAAAACGGGATAAGGAAACAAGTGAACGACATATACACCATCGGGAAGATTGAGTCAAGTATCAATCTTAAAGCATACGTCAATAATACCGTTAGTTTGTTGGACAAGTGAGGAAACGTAGAAGTTTCTCGGATTGCAGTCGAGGCATTCAGTGAAGAGGTCAGTAGTGAATTGATCAGTAAATCCATTAGCCAGCTGATAAGTCGCTTGCTTATTCAGGCGTAGTCGGGGCCGAGGTTTGGGTCTGCGAATCGACGATTTTCGTGTTGGGCTCCTGGAAGAGGTGCTTCCGGCGGTAGGACGGGCCGATTTTGCGCAGCAATGTGACCATCTTGTCTATGTAGGCCTGGTTTTCGTACACGTATTCGACGCATTCCCACATCATGCGAGCAAGATCGTGATCATCTTTGGTGTCCATTGGAATGTCTTTGAAGAGAGGAGAGCTTAGTCGGAAGAACGGCGTCCGGGAGGAAGAGCACCAGGCGAGGGCGCGGTTCACGGGAGCGCCTTCGGTAGCGGTAACCTGCAATTTGTTGCTACAGTAAGCACAAACAAGGCAGAGCTCAGTCTTACCTGATCGACGATTATGACACCCAAATTCTTGATGGCCACGGCAGCACTGTAGATGTTGGTCGATATCTCAAGCTGGTTCGGATCAAGCGGAACAGTCGGTATAACACCGGTGCCAATACTCAGTATGCAGCCAATACGAACCTGGCGCAGATTGGTGGTTGTGTACTTGTTCGTGCAGTTGTACAAGTCGACTTCCGCCAACAGATCGAGAAGCGGATTGTTGGATATGATACCGCCGTCAATGTACTTGTTTTCGGCATTCGCAAAGTACGTCGGTGCCGCCGAGGTACGACGCAAAGCCTTCCAAAGCGGAAGTTCAGCGGGGTTGGAGAAGCCGAGTTCGCGATTGGCGGCTTCACTCACGGGTAGCTGATAGTTTCGCATGAGCTCCAATTGGACGGGGAAGACATCAGCGCGCACTGTGGATATCATCAATCTAAAAATAGTTATTATCAATCTGCGTCTAAAGTGACAGTTACAAACCTCGGCCATCGGATATCACTCAACATGGTAGTATTGCCCATCTCTGTCTGAACGAACGTCTCCAAAACATTCGCATTGTACGGACGCACCCAGCCATCAAAAACCATATCCTTGAAGCGGAGGTAGATCTTCTGGCAATCACGGCAAGACTTTCCCTGACTGAGACCAGCGGCAATCAGTGCTCCGGTAGATGTTCCAGCGCACCAATCGAAGTACTTAAATATGGGATCCTGTATCTGCTTCTCTATCTCGACCAATGTCTGGATAATGACGAGACCACGAATGCCACCGCCATCGAGGGATAGTACGTTGATCAGATCGCCGGGATCGCCATCGGCTGCCTTTTGAAGGCTATTGATCATGTCGTCATATATCTCCTGAAAACGATGTAATAAAACAGCTGAGACAACAAATGATAACAACATACATTCTGAACCTGCTGCTGTATAAAGTTACCAAAGCCAACACTGTCGAACGTTCTGGCTTCCAACTTGTTCAGATCAGCCATAGACCTCGGAGACGGGCCACAATCAGAAGCCGATCGACCATTCGAGAGAAGTCCATGGGACCGATTGTTGACGCATCCGGAAACACAACCGCTTTTGACCGGCGGGCAACGCTTGGCACCGCAGATGACAAGGCTCTTCAAGAGGTTGCTTCTGAAATTGAAAAATATGAAACACGAAAAACTTTTTTTCGATAAAAGCCCAATAAAAACACTAGAGTATTACTACGGTTGCTCCTAAACTACAACAATGTAAAGCAATGACGTATAAAACATACTCATTTAGCTTGGCAGCCATATGCCTTGGGCTATCACCATGATTGTTGACCACATTTGGATCAGCCCCAACAGACAACAAGTATCGGGTGACTTCGATAAATCGGTTTGAAACGGCGATATGGAGCGCCGTATCACCATTACGATTCGCCGTGTTCAAGTCACAATTGTATGAAGTCAGCGTAACAATCATACCTTCAAAGAGAAGATACTTTAGTTAGGGCTTCAAAACACGTAAAAGGGATTAAAAGCATACCGAGATCAGCCCGAGCAGTGTATATGTGAAGAGCCGTTTGACCTGCCTTGTTTCGGACATTCAAATCGATGTTTTTACCTTGAAGATAAAGCAGGCCCATTAGGGAGGCTTTGTAGGTAGCGACATGGAGAGCGGTGTTTCCAGTGGCTTCATCACGGGCGTTTAGAAGTTTTGGAGAGGCGGATAGGAGCTCGCGGATAACTCTGAAAGATTGGAATAAAAAAGTGAAAAAGTAAGACAGAGATAAACGTACTCAGTAGTTTTGCCGCGAGACTGCATAGCTTCAAAAAGCGGATTCTTGCCCGAATTCGGCAAACTCAATTTCGCACCAAACCCAAGCAAAGTGGTCAAACAACGCGGATTCGCGTTTCGAATGGCCAGTAGCACCGGACTTATGCCATCATCATTGACAACATTGAGTATGTCCTTGGAGCGAGGATCTTCCCAGAGAATTTCAAGCATTTGGACGGAGGTAAGAGCAGCGTAATGCATCGAATTATTGCCAAAAACATCACGGGAGGAAGGATCGGCACCATTTGCGAGTAACCATTTAACGATATCTGGCTGGTTGGATTCTATTGCAATCATGAGGGGGTACTTCCCTTCTGGCAGTGCTACGGTACTGATAAGTCTAAAAGACCAAATTGACCATAATGCAACAAACAAACAAATAGTATCCGAACTTACTCATTAATGGAATATCCATTGTCCTTGAGATATGCAACACCGTCATCAGAAAAAACGTCAAGTCGACACGAAACAATTGCAATGTGTACCATACGCCATAGCGGATGCATTTGAAAGTGGTTGGTCATGTCACGGATAGCCTTCCGCAAATCCTGCCTTTTGTCGATCATCTTCAACAAAATGCGACAATCTTCACATCGACGGCAGAAATCGACGGCTTCACCGAAATCAGTAGAACGGAAAATACTCAGCGATTCACGGCTGTTTTCATAACGGAATGTATATACAACATGGTGGAGCGGCTCGCCAGGAGCGTTCTTAAGGCTACCCTGAACGACACGCAACATAGGTCGGTGTTTCTTGCCCATTTGAACCGGATACAAAGTTTTGTGAGCTGCCAGCAACTCAGCCGGGAAATATACAACTTCATAACTGTCGGTCGGAATCCAGTAATCTTCACCGAAGACTCCTTTACGAGCGGTGGACCATAGTTCGTTTAGTTTTAGGGAGACTTGCGCGAATGAGAAGAACCTGCAAGGTTTTTATATATAAAATTGCTTTACAGAGCTTGACAGATGCGTTTAACTAACCCAGGTTTGGCGACACTACTCTTACTGAGGTCTGGCGAAGGTGGCGGCGTTTCCGGATCTTCTTCATTCTCGGCAGTCGAAGCAGTAGAGTTGCCGGCAAAGATATTCTCCTCAAGCTGCTGACTCATCACGTGCTTAGCTTCCACCTAAATTAGTCAAAACGTTAGAAATTTGAACCAGCAAAGGATAGTCCGTGTTTGCTTGCAAGCCACGCTTTGGGAGCGATATTGATTTGAACCACAAACGTTTCACGAGTTGTGACTGCGCCGAAAAGAGTCCACAAACATGAACAGACCGGGTCGCAATATACAAAAGAGGGTATCCGGAGATTGGAGGTGTTTTGGAAGGGCGAAAACCCGGTAAAAAAGGAATTCAGGCGGGCAGGGAAAGGAAATAAACAAACGTGTGCTTAACGTATAGATAGCAAAGACAGCGCTACAACCTCAAAAAAACGAATGATGAATAAGGTTGTTTTCAGAGCGGACGTTTTGAAATTCATTCCAAAATGCAACGTCATTTAACGGAGAAGCGAGGCAATAAAAACAGTTCCTGCGGGCTTATACGTGTTTAGATTCCGCGCAAATTGACTTTTTAGAAACTTACACGCGATGATCGAATCCCCATTGAGTAGCGTCGGCGTGGTTCGTTTTTGAACAACACGAACTGAGGACTGCGACATTGAAATGAGTCACACGACGCTTCGAGAACACTGAGATTTGCATATTCGCGCTAGAAAAGAGATACGTGCGGGCTAAATTTGAGAAAAAGGCCTGTTTTTAAAGAAGCAACACTGCCCATGCTTGTGGTCCGTGTTCCATCTACAAGTACCAGCCGATCTATGATCACGTAGATATGTGTAGCGCAAAGACCGCACAATAACAACAAGCGAGCCAGACAAGCGCCGAAAAACAGCCGGACTGTTTGGACTGGAAGTGGTGCGCATGCACCCTCTTCCCAGGGCGTCGCCCATCTTTTTAAACGAGCGACATCTGTTTTGATTTTGTAATTACAAACAATATGTTTCTCTCCATCGCTTTTGAAATTTTGTTTTTAACTATGAAAAGCCTATCAGTGTTTCAAAGGATCACAAAAGCATCACCCAGACGATCATTTTTTGATCAACAAAGTAACAAATAAGTAGTATTCAGAGCATCCCCAAATAGTCACCATCAATCAACCCCCGCGAAACATCCTTATCAATTAACTTTATACCTTTATTTCCACAACTATTTATTAAATACACGTTTACATGCTAAAATAATACTATATACGCAGGTTTAACTTTAAATACATGTGGTATGTATCGGTAAACAAAATAACAGGACAAAGGATACAGAAGGTCCATACCGTCTGGCCGACGGTACACCGGAAAATTCTAAGTTAAACTTAAAGGAATAAGAACTTGAATGTTTGCAAGATGGAAGTGAATCATCTCTGGATGCATGCCCCATGAAAGCACATAGTGCGATTATAGTTTTTTTGACGTTGCTCTGTGATTCATTACTCTTTCATCATCTTCACGAATTCGATAAATGAAATTCTGCCATCACCGTTGGTATCAGTGGCTTCGAACATGTCCGTAATGGCTTGCTTGTCGTGTAAATCAGCTGTTTCCGCCAGCATCTGCGCCAGTTCAGCTGAAATTTGAAATGTTATTGGCATTTTATATGAAACTTTATTTGATATGCCACATTGGAATGTTATGTGTGGGCCACTTTACACTTCAAAATTTCAGGCTATTTTCAAAGCCAATTAAAACTTTATGGCACAAGCACATTTGTTGTTCCCTCGCTACTTTTCTTCGCATCATGATTTCAAAAACGCTTAGCACATGCAGCAAAAAACGTCTTCGGAGACAGTTTTTTTTTCTGCTGGGACATCTTTTGAAGGCAAAATGATGGATTATCACCCATATCTCTTCAACGAGTGCTTTTTGCTTAATAAACGCCTAGACAGCACTCCCATGAGGCTGTCAGGCACTTTGATGTGCCTCTTGTTCTGGCAAGAAGCGCTAGAACGGAAAGAAAGAGCATTTGACGCCTCGAAGATTGTTTGTGCAAGCTTTCGATGCAACAATATCACTAACGCTTTTTTGTTAAAAATAGCTGGCATTACGCAAGTGTCGTTTTTGTCAACGCTTTTTGTAAATATCAGACAGCTGAATGCTCTTTAATCTAATCACATTAGGAGAAAGGAACGCCGAATGAAAAAACAAACTCACCAGAAGTGATTGAACCATCACCATCACGATCGAATTGCTTGAATTGCTGTTCCAATTCACTCATGGTAATGCGATGAATCGGGGGGCTACGCATATAGTTAACGAATTCTTCCTTGTTGATTTTTCCGGATTCTAAAAGAAAACCATAATAGTACTCCAACAAAGCAATAATCCCAAGAGTAGAGCTTTTGAGCATGAACATGAGATACCGACAAACGCCTAGTCCAGCGCTTATCTCAAGCGACATACTAGCCCAAAAGAGGCATTAATTCTACGGCAAAAGCGACCCAAACTAGCCGGGTCTTTGTGGTTAATTGAATTCCACAGGGAGTTCATGTGCCCCAATGTTGGTTGATAACACTGTACTTGGACTCTGGCCTTTGAAGCGTTACATTTGCAAATTAAAAGAAACTGCGAAGGAAGGTTCTTTCCGGTGGTTTGCAAGTAGTAAGCATTTAAACGAACTCACTGTCTCTATCCATTTCGTTGAAAATAAAGTCCAACTCGATACGAGTTGGTTCTACTTTGATAGTTCGGAGGAGAGCCGCAATTTCGACCCTGCTTAGTCTTCCATCTTTGTCGACATCGAGGAGATCGAAGGTGTCGGAGAGTTCTGGAAATGGGATAGTTTTTTATGCATGTAAAAAGTTTGAAAACAAAAGTATTGAAAAGTATGATCTTTATAAATTGCCTTATTATAGAAAGTCAAACTGTAAATTTCATTTTGTGAAATAATAATTGCGCCATAAGTTTATATAATCTGATCAAACTTGTATTTTAAATTTGTAAAAAAAAGTTTAATTTTAATAACCGATTGCCCAACTCACGTTCATCATCAAGTATATAACGCCTACAGATATATGCAGCCGTCATATCAGTGCTGTATGTAAATCAAAATACAATAATCACAAATAATTTTTTGCAGAAAAGGAAAAATTCTCGGCACGACCTCGTCACAGAGATGCGTCAGGAAGGAAAAGACAAAAGAAGGCTCTGTCAGATGTTCTTGTGGAAAGCTCGATGTCCTTTTGCCGCCTCACATATCACCAACTCAATGCTCCTGACGGTTGTTGCTGTGCTGTTTGTCAGTTATGAACGGAAAAGGAGGCGTAATGTGTGGACTTTGCGCTGCTAAAGGAAACGCACTGAGCCGTGTGGCGCCCTTTTACAAAATGATGGACGATTTGGGCGCCGCCGTGACACCCTCATCGAGGCGCTTGAGGCGGAGCTCGGTTTCCGGGAGCAGAAGCAACCTCGCAGCATGCAGATTTTTGTGTTGCCGTTTTTTCTTCAACGCGTCACTTGGGGTGCTCCGTTTCACTTACGAATGACACATACACAAAAAAGATAAAAAGCTATCTGATGCTGTGAGACGTACATATATCTCAGCTAACACTTTCTACAAAAAATGTTTCGTATTGTGCCTCCCAATTCGATATTTTACTTATGTGATTACTTCCTTTGGCACGCAAGTTTGCAGGCACGAAGGCAGAAAAAAGCCTAACACAGCTGATATTAAGCCACAAATCCATCATTATAATGAAATTTGTATTTCTGTGCGCACATTATAATCAAAAATTATTAATAATTTCCTGTTTTTTACCCTAAATTGTTTACTAGAAGCCAAAAAAAGCATACCTTGCAAATCAAGCGCCATCGTAAACAAGAATTCCCAGCAAAATAACTCAAAGTTGACAAAAACCAGACAACTGAAGAAACACAACCGGTGACAGCGGTTTTATATCAACGATTCCGAAGGTCGAGACCACTTCAAACGTCTCAAATGAGTCACATTGGAAAGTATTGGGAGTGGTTTTACCGGCCCGATTGATGCATGACATTGCGTACGTGCGCATGATTTGCTTTTTTTACTACGTGCAATCTGTTTTAAAAGTCACTGAAGATGCCCGTTTCAAAATGGTCTATTGAATTTTCCCAAGTTTCCACATGTATGAACACCAAAGTTTTTTGCAGCAATGTGGTAAGACCTTGAACTTCTATTGTTAAAAACGTTAAAACACGTGTGTTCATTTCTTGATTTTCAGTTCGAACTTAAAAGTGCCTTTTTCACTGACAGAAGCCTAGAAACAGTAAGTACAGAAAGGACAAAAAGTTAATAAAAAATACGGAATTGTCGCTTCCGCATCGCAACTTGACAAATTCGATGTACTTAATTCATTTTAAGCAAATCCTAATTCCTTGGGGGTGTCATGTTTTGTTGATGCTTTCGCCTTTAACTCGGAGGCGCCGGGTTGGGTTTCACTACTCATGACACAAAATCGCTATGTCCATAGAATTTCAACGCTTGGCAAGTGCGACAGCCACCGTGCTCACCCGACCCTAAGCGGTCGTAGTGACGCCTTTTTTGTTTTCTTTTTTTGTGCGTCATGCTTGGTCTCACCACCGTCATTTTGGACTGAATTAGTTGATTTATTTCACCCGTAAAATGTATGGGTATGAAAAGGAAGGGACAGTCTTTTGTCAAGGGTAGTTACTTTGGAAGTTAATTAACAAAGTTTTGGCCAAAAATTAGTATTTTAACAAAAACTAATTACATTTTTAAGTTTTTGTTCAAAAGTCAAATGCTTTAACAATATTGCTCCTGAACATTGTTCATTCGTCTGTTTTTTTGAACTTCAGCCTTACAAGTTAACAACGACCGGTTAATTCGGTTAAAAACATGGTCAATGTGATCAAATTTGACGCATAAATCACGACCGAATGATTCAGACTGCATAAAAATGTATGTTGTTTTTCTAAACCGCAAAAAGTTGACATCATTTCATGTCGTCTTAAAATTGCAAAGACAAAATTTTAATGTTTGGCGATTAGCTTTAAGTTGAACACAGCTTTTCTAAGCCAGAAGATTATCGAAAAATTGTCTAAATTCTAATTTCTATTCGGTTGAACGCACTCGGTAAACATTTTATCCAGAAAAATTACAAATTTAATACTTATTGTGAGATTCAACAATGTAAACAAACTGATAGATGGAAAACGATAAACACATAGTCGTCATGGCATATAAAAATATTGGCAATAAGTGTACGCAATAAAGATTGGCTATTCGCAAACATGGCCGTAGATAAATCTCGTATTGAAGCCTATCCTTACATCAAGGAACAACAAACACGTTCCGGCGGCTCAATCGGAACATATTTTTCTTTCTGACGTTGCAGGGCCCATTGCATTTGCTGGAATCTTGATGGCTGGGGTAACTCGGATTCGGAGAGGGTCAGATCCTGAATAGAATTTTTAATAAAAACAAAATTTTTAAATTAAAAAACTTACATTATTAGCTTCAAAAGCATTGACACGGATATGCATTCCTTCAAAATAGTCTTCCTCGACTTGGGGGTCGAACTCATACTTGTCGTCATAAAGTGCAGTGTGGTATTTGTTTGTTTTCGGATCGTACTTTACGGCTTGTTGGGAATTAGGGGCTCTTGTCAGATGGAAGTGCTGGTTCTGCAAAAAAAAGTCTATTCATTTACTGGTAAAAAAACAGGAATGTCGTCAAACGTACGTCATTATTAGATGGTTTCACTTTTAAATTTTCCAATTCGGCTGCACTTTTTTTGATAATCTGATAACTGTCTTCGATGCTCTTTGAAGCGGTTTCAGATGGTCTGCTAACAAGAACGCTTTCGTCTGATGAGAACGCTGCTTCGGTGGGTGCACTCGATTGAGTTTGGCTTGTTGTCATGAGCTTGATAAATTCTTGTTCCTCACTGGGATTGAATGGCTCATTATTTCCGTCTTCGTCATAAAGTGAAAAAGGGCAAAGTTCGTAGACTGAAATCCAGTTAAAGTTATAACAATTTGAAATATCGGAACCACGAACTTGATGTACGCATCACCGGGGAGTCGGAATGACCTTTAGAACGATCATTGATTGACTTGTCAGAGGTTGCGCCAATTTCGGAAGAACTGGTTCGTGGATCGAACAGTTCCTTCCGAGCCTTTTGCCGGTATTTCGGTTGTTTTGCAGTGTCGGTCATTACTGCTTTGTACTGAAAATAGCCAATTAGAGTTTAAAAACATCAAAAAACATACCAAAATGTTATCCCACAATTCCAACTGTGTTGCAGACAGATCAGGACAAGAATCCGCCAAATTTTTATGACCAGTTTGTGAGGACGGTGAACCCTCCGCACTAATCTATAATAATAACCGATTTCCTAATTACCATAGCGACACACACAGTCAAGCTGACTTACTAAGCTTGTCAAATCGGGCTCGGAAGTCATGCTGCGAATGTGACCATTCGATTTGGTAGATCCTCGTCCAGGCAATACGGACATGGTAGTGTCTTTCCCCTCGGAGGTAGGCGTTGATTGAAAGCCCTGTAGATCGCGAAGGGACTCGTAGGTTCCCTCCGATCGGGTATTCATGACTTCCATGGCAGTCTTTCCTCGGCGCGGTCGACGCTTGCGCTTCTTTTTCAACACGATGGCGGCGATTGGTGGACCAATGCCTGCTACAAGTGAAAAGAAACGTTTGAAAAATGGCTCAGACGCACAATATGTGAAAATGTTTGTCTGGCGATAAAGGTTTTTTGCACCCAATTTTAATGAATGACATGACCGGTGTCACTCACTTAAACGAACGCGAAACAAAAAAAACCTGCGAAATGGAACAGGTGATAGGGTCCGTTGATAAGTTTCAGAGGGGAAAAAAGGACGTACAATTGATAGCAGTCAGATTTGCGGAGTAACCTTTTGGCACGAAACTGAAGGTCTGATCACTGTTCATTGAAAGGTTTAGGTTTCCAATAGGGGGCAGTAATGGCCGCTGGTTCAGAATTGGCTGCAGATTGAATGGTGGTGCTATTGCAGATTGCATTGTTACGGACTCTGGAAATGAAAATTGTTTATTTTTAGTTTGCAAGAAGTGCATTTACCTGGTGTAGTTGAGGGTGGTAATGAGTAAGATACCCCACTGTCGTAGGATGTCTCCATTAAGGTGTGCGGATCTGGGTATGGGTAGTTGGTGGCGTCAGGAAACATAAAGCCAGATTCATGTTGTGATGTTGCCATTGGGTTTAGGAAGCCAAAGGAGTTTGCCAAGGATTGTTTATGGCGAGGGATGAATTCCGGGGCGTTGACCCAATCTTAAACGTGAACATTGTCAACTGTAGTTTGCAATATTGGAACTTACCATCGATATTCGGCCTTTTGGAATTCCCATTTTCAGACGCATGCTGAATGTTACCATTAGAGCTTGACGAAGGAGTCGGCTTTCTTAATCGATCCCAATAAGCTGGCGGCAACCGATCTTCCGCATCAAAACGAATGCGTTGAGCAATGTTTTGATGCTCAGTCATTGCTGAAAACAACCTATTCACTAACCCTGAACCGCAAATATAACCCAATATTATACTCATAAAACTGCACGATGCAAAAATGCAAAAATTATGTTCATTAATTACCTAAATAATCAAAACACAATTGCCCAGTGGGTGGAAGTGGGGGCGCGGGATGATCCGAGTGACAAACACGATCGATTGCGGCCACTCTCGAGTCCAGTTGAGCTTCGAGACGACAATTGGCTTTCGTCAATAGATAAAGGACAAGCTGACAGGCACGAACATATTGCCTAAGATATTGGTCACTACCCACCAACCGGCTGCTTTTCGTTTGTCGATCTATCGCTTCCGCTGATCTCGGTCTTCCGGCAGAAAAAATACGCTGTAAGAAGTGTGAGGCGATAGATTTTCTACTACTTGATATTCCAGTGAAGAACCACTTAGCTTAAGAATATTATCCTGGCCGACAATAAGATGCATTTTTTTCGCAAAGCACTTAACTTTAACAATCCACAGGTCCAGATGGGTAGCGGGTCCTGATCATAAGGGTTTGCGGACACCATTTGGTGGTTTTAAGGATGGGTTAAGCTGTAATGGGTACTCTGATGGATTATTGTAACAACATGATTTTATTTGATGGCTTTGTTTTGATAAAAATGCCGTTCCAACGGATAGTCAAGCTCACTTTTTTCAAAAAAGAACGCATTACATCATAAAGCAAGTAACACCCAAATTAAGACCCCTTTTCTACTGACCCAGTTTTCATTTTTATCGTGTGCAGATGGTTTTACAGGTCGCTTTCTCGAAAATGTTTTCTTTTGTGATCGCAATTTCTCCTGTTGTGACTTTCCTGGAATCAAAAAAAGGAGAAAAAACGAAGAAATCTGTTAACCTAATTTTCTTCCGGGATGAATCCAGGTAATATAAATAGGTGTAAGCAAGCGATGGATGTCAGTCTTGTCATCTTCGTTTCTCCAGGAAGGTAAGGTGTCAACATCTGGATGTCAGGTGATACAGGGATTTGTTTTTCAGGCAAGATGAAGCACGAATTCTACTACAATTTGGCGGTTGTCACATGCCTGGCAAGCACATTTACGATGGTTGCCCTGCTTATTAGTACGCCATTACTGTACTCTATGACGGCCATAAATGTTGATGACTTTGCTATTCGTAGTGAGAAGTTTAAGGTAAGTGGTGATATAACTTATTGTAGCAATAAAAAAGGAAATTTGTAGGACACAAGCAATACCATTTGGAAGTCAATGCAGTTTGTGGTCAAATCTGGCTTTGAAGGCGCCATCTTCTTCTCTCGTATCCCTCGATCTCCCTGGGAAAAGCATGTCTGCAAAGGCTGCACTCCTTTAAGCTGCCCTACAGGTTTACCGGGTTCAGCCGGTAATCCTGGCGATGACGGCATCCCTGGCATGCCTGGTAACACTGGTGTCGCTGGCGATGACGGCTTCGACGTCGAACTTGACAATGACTCTGATGACACCGTCTGCGTCATCTGCCCCAGTGGTCCTCCTGGCATGCGCGGCCTCCAAGGTGAACGCGGTCAGCCTGGTTTTGCTGGACATCCTGGCATGCCTGGACCTCCCGGTGAACTCGGATTCGAAGGCCCTGAAGGTGACCCCGGACCGTCCGGACCCCCTGGCCTTCCTGGTCCTCTTGGTGTTCCTGGACCTCCTGGTGACCAAGTGATTGCTGGCATTGGTATCAAAGGCCCTAAGGGTCATCCTGGAAGTGCTGGTCCCAAAGGCCCTCCCGGACCTAAAGGCAAAGGAAGCAAGAATGCAGGTATGCCTGGCAAGCCTGGACCGTTGGGACCACCTGGCCCTCTCGGCAGGCCTGGCCCCTTGGGTGAAGCAGGACCATATGGCCCTCCGGGCGAGCCTGGCACCCCCAGCGGCTACTGCGCTTCTGATTGTGGTGTATCACACATTCTTGCTCCAACTATGGTCAACAAGTTTACCCAAACTGAAGTTGATGCCAGCGACGATGTAAACGGCTACGTTCGTCGACAATAACTCACAATTTAAAAGTTTAAGTTTCAATAAACTGTTTATTGTGTCAACAATTCATGAAAACGGAAGCATATCATTACGACCATACAGGCACAGTGATTAAAAATGCAAATAAAACAGGTTTTATTTTTAATGAAACAAGAAATTCGTCATTATTATTTATTAAAATACAGTTTGCATATTGAAAATTGATAATTTTTGCAAGAAAGTGAATCATGAAAACCGATTAAAGAATCGTATCGTGTATAATGCAGAGTGGAAAACCGAGTGTGAAAACCCGTTTCCGTAATTGACGACCAAGTTCAAAGGTGAGGTGGTTTAATCGCAGCAGTCGGCAAGGCAGCAACCGCAGCAACAAGCGAGAAGAGCCCACAGACAGCAGTTGTTGTCACTGCCCCTGTTGCCGCCGCGGCGATCATCGACGTAGACGACCTGAGGCTGTTGTTGAGGGTACCCTTGTGGTGGATATCCGCCTTGTGGGGGGTACCCCTGGGGGCCTTGCGGATAACCGTAAGGTTGCTGTTGCTGAGGATAACCGTAATTAGGTTGTTGCTGCAAAAACGAAATGTGTGCAAGTGGCAAGCAATAGTGGGGTTATGACAAAATAATAAGTGAAAATGTTAAGGTTAAGTCAAACAAAATGACTATTGTAACATTATTTTGTAATTAGAACAATATTGTTTTTTATTTAATGCACAAACTTAGCCTGTTATGGGGGTTAGGGCAGGTAAAAGTAAAAGTTAGTAACCTGGGGATAACCTTGTGGAGGTGGCTGGTTAAAACCGTATTGCTGGGGTTGCTGTAAATTTAAGCGATGCAAGCAAAAACCCAAAAATGCCAAACAAAAAAACCAAAAACAAAGCAAATATCACACAAAAGTTCAAAAACTTACATTAGGATAATATGGCGGAGGTCCGTTTGACATGTTCACGATAAGTGTAAACTGAAATGGAATGAATCATAGAAAATGGTCCACCTTGCTTTTATGCATAAACCCAACACGTAACCGACGCGAACTTTCGTATGCGAGCACATAAAGCGTACAAGTTGGTTATGAAATTGCCCTAAAGATACCGCGCGCCTACATAGTATTTCATAACCCGGTTTACGTCGCTATTGGCATTAGCAAGACGTGTGCCTTAACATGAACAAAAAAAGGAAAATGCTAAACAACGCTCCTGCATGCATGGGACAGAGAAACAGGAACTGTGGTCATGTTTCGCGTATCGATTTTTGTCAGGTAAAAAGCAGTGCTACACAAGGACGAAATAAAATCGAGTCATTGTGAGACAGGGTGGGGCTGTGGATTCATCATGGCCCAGGGTACTCTGTAAATAAACGGAAAAGAAGAGCAAATATTCCAAAATGTTTTGGTTGCTATGCAGCAGCAAAAAGGTGGTTTTCACTGGGCTTCCGTTTAGTATAAGTCGGTAGTGGCACGTGATTGGCTTTTTACTTGCTACATTAGTTAGAATACAATTCGCCGGCGTGAACGAGGTTGTACTTCGAGAAAAGAGCCTGACTACAAGAATAATTTCACCAGTAGGTGAACACGCTTGATTTATCACGTCAGGATTTGCACCGCCGTAAAACCAACAATCAGAGGGAACGAAAAGTCGCTCGCGTTTGGGCCATACAATCGCAATTACAACCAGTATGAATCAAGTGCACGATCAATATGGGGCGGTAGCAAAGATACATACACGTTTTGTCAAGCTATTGGTGTCGGAAGTCGAAGTAGTTACAAAAGTTTTATTGAAACGAAACCGATAAGTTTTACTTTTATAAAAATGATACACGTCGAGAATAGGTCAGAAGTACCAAGTCCTCGTTGTAGACAGGGAACCCGTCCTACCACTCCACCCATATTTCAAAATTCGCGGTTTCGTTGGTCGAAAAAACAACTCCCGGCGGTGACTCAGCACTTGACGTGACTCACGTTACGATATATTATTTCAAATTATGGCTACAGGTATTAAAAACAATCAAACTCTTTTATTGCGGCAAGAAAATAAGTGATAGTCATGACACCGGTAAAACAAGTAGTAGTAAGTAAAATGCCATCAATGACAATAAACATTGCAAAAAATACTGGTTAATAATTGAGATACTTTCTATTGGTTGGCAGGGTTTCATACTTTATGACATTGTGTTCGATTCCGATAAAACTGCAAGCCTCGCTGAGAGCAGCGATAGTTTGTGGCGTGGTGGTCTCTAGCACGGGGAAAGTTAACTGATTAGGGCGGCATCCCTTTTCCTCCTCGATCATACGAAGAACACCCTTTAAGTACATGGCGAGTAGGTATTCAGGTGCAATCATGATTTCTTGGCCATTGCATTCGACGGCAATCATGGCAGTGTCATCGGTTTCGGATTTGGGTTCAATGCCGAACTTCCATTTTGGCTCAATCGTGACTTCGGAGACGGTGCGGCCAAGGATTTTCATAATGTCTGAAACGACAAGTATGAATAAGACAATCAAAATGGTAAAAAACCTACCAAAAACAACGCTTTCCGGACGAGATATGTAATCATGCATGGCGGAGTAACCGATTCTTGGCGCGGCGGAAGTAAGAGATACAAAAACTGGCACCAGTGATGCTTCTGAAACCATTTAAATCCTTAATGTGATCGAAAAAAGTAAAAAACTTACGATTTGGGTCATGAACAACTTCATAACCGTTTGAATGTTCAAGAAGAACCTGCGCCGTCGAATTTTCAATATCAAATTCGATAAGTTTCGCGGCTTTGGCATATCTGTCCTCACGCTGCTTGATCCACTCGGCAAGTACGTCTTCTCGACCAATGGCATCTTCAAATCCCGACGGGAATGTAGTTGTCGGAACACTGCCATCTGTGTACTCGATCCTGGGCAACTTATCGCTGCTTCGAACGATATGAATCTCGTATTCTTTGCCTTCGGGTACTTCTCTTTCATGGAGCACGTATTTCGTCGACGAAAACATCGAAATATTTTGAAGTATCTGCAAAAAAACAACATGAATAAGCGTACATGATAAATTAAAAGTACAAAAGGTACCTGGAACGTCGCATTCACCGTGACTTTTTTGATTGGACGAGAAACTGGAAGCAACTCAGCATCAGTAAGTCGTGTTACCGTGCCTGATTGTTTCAAATAGACCTCAGGACAAATTTGATTGAAACTACTGGAGCGCGGCCAGTACTGCTTCTCATAACCACGGAAGTAAAACAGCTCAGCGTAATCAAGAGCCCCCTCTGCCAACGTTTTGGCCAGATCAAACCGTATGAGTGAAAAATATGAACTCCCGAAAGCCCGTTGAAGTGATATGTACAAATTTTCAGTAAAGACGAAGCGTTTAGTAGCGTACGGAAACTCTTCAATGACCCGTGTAAGTGAATTGACAAGATCCTCCGGCGATTGGACATCGATTTGTTGAGTTTTGAGCACATTCCAAATATCGTCGTCGTTTTCAAGGCAAAAGTAGCGGCATCTAACTTTCTCGTGAATAAACGCACAGAAAATGCGTTGTTGGGGCCGGATGTTAGTAGTGCCCAAGTAACGAGTAATTCCGTGAAGATAGGCCGTTGTGGCAGTGATTACGTGGTTTTTCTTGGAAACATGTTTGTAGCGAATCTTGAACAGCCTCGAAATGGCTGCTACTACGTCGTCACGAAAGGCTCCATCGTGTACGAACATAATCATGTCGGGTTCGTCTCTGTCATCACCGTAGCTAGGAATGTTGGAAAGCAAAGACGCGTAGTACTTGGCAATGAATTCAGAGGTTAGAATGGCATCTGAATATGGTTGTGTTAAAAAGTGAAAGAAAGTTGGTAAGTTTTACCTGAATCGACCTTTGGCAAACCAGTGCAGAGAAGTTCATGCCGGCGGCCATCTCTATGTTGAAAGAATATCGATCTCGACATGGGTTCGTGAATTACCAGAGCTGGCGGATCAGGACACATTGAAGGATCGAACACGAAAGGCACTGTTCGGTATGCTGGCTCGGATTCTGCAGGCTTTTCAGGCATTTCGATCTTGCCTGAATTGTTCTTCTTGGACCTAGGGTTTCTCGTAGAAGTGCCTGCAGCATCGTCAGAAGTGGTGATGGCATCCATAGGCAGATAATCGATACTGGAAGCGCTACGGGGTTCCGGTAAATTCCCATCCTTGCTTTTTTTCCTGTGGCTCTGAATCTTCGTTCGGCCGAATTCGTCAACCATGACTGTCACTCTGAATACTGTATCATAAGTCTTCGACTGGTGAAGCCTGTCGAGCTTCAAGTTGAGTTTATTGTTTTCACGACTTAATTGGGCGTTGTTTACAACCTGAAAACGTTAATGTATAAAAATAATGAACAAACATTTTAATGTAAAAAAAGCTTACTACGAATGGACCTTGAGTTTTAAAAACTCGTTTATATGGCAACGCTTCGCCGGTTATACAGATCGTGCCGATGCGATCATCAGCTCGACGCACCTGCATTGTTTCAACAAAGTCCTCGATAATGATGCCCTTCCACTTTTGGGCAAGGATCTTCGCCTTAACGATGGCACCAAGGAAAAGGGCATTAGCAAAGTCGTTGAACTGCTGGGCCTTACACGACGTCGTTGATGTAACTGTCTCCGGGCCGATTGAGGCTTTGTTGAACTTCAGATGAATTGTAAAATCCACGGCTCTGTTGCCGATCTTTAACAAATCCAGGTTGACGGTGTTATCAAAACTGTGGATCTCTTCACTGCAGCACTTGTATGTTTTCTCCTTATCAGGAACGCGGTTGAACATATGAATTTCATATCTGATAGCATTAGTCACAATCGCAAAGGATTGAGTACCGGTTAGTAAGCCTCCACAAGCTTCCGTCGCTGCCAAAAACTTCGCATGGTATGATGTGATGATATGAACATGAGATGCAAAGCCACTGACCATCGAATATAACGATTCCAGGAGAATCCGAGATCGAGCAGCGCTCACGATCACCACTGCATCGAGTTTGTTCGGGACCATTTGAAGAATCTGCTCAAATGCAGCTAAAGTGTCATCATTTCCACCGTCGACATCTTCTATAAATTATAACAATGTTGAAAATTTGCATAAATATAGGAAAAGAGACTTCAAAACTCACCGATCTCCGAAAACCTTTGGTGCATGTAAGATTGAAACGTTCCGGCCTGTATATCGACGACGCGAACCTCCAGGGTGTAGGGCACGATGATTCCGACAAACTGCATGGCTTGTGGTGCCTTCGAATGTGATGAATGGACGAAAGACGAGAAGCTTAGATGCTCGGGCGGAGGAAAAGCGCAAGAACGAAGAACGGTTTTTCCATAATTGCTTTGGCCATTCGGCACTTTTTGCCAAACAAGGCTACCTTTTTCGTTGCTTGTTATACCTTTCGTCGGTGCTAACAAGGGAAGTACTTATACTAGTTGAAACGGATTCAGATGGGACAAAAAACTTAGATAGTACTCCCATATCTAAGACTTTTCCCAAAATATTAGCTGCTATTGCGCCCTGAGGGCCGAGAAAAATGCCGTCAAAGTTCGAAAATTTAAATTTTCGGAGGGCCATAACTTTTTTTAAAATTGGCCGATTGCTACGCCGTTTGGAGGGTAGTTAGACCCTATTAGGGTTTACAAATCCTGAAAAATTTAAATCGATCGGACGTTACACCTTTGAGTTTTGGTCGTTCAAAAATTCATGAATTTCAAAGTCTCATAACTCCAACCTGTATTCTCGGATCAATTCGATTTTTTTAGGATTTGTAGGCCCTAATAGGGTCTAACTACCCTCCAAACGGCGTAACAATCGGCTGATTTTAAAAAAAGTTATGGCCCTCCGAAAATTCAAATTTTCGAACTTTGACGGCATTTTTCTCGGCCCTCAGGGCGCAATAGCAGCTAATATTTTGGGAAAAGTCTTAGATATGGGAGTACTATTTAAGTTTTTTGTCCCATCCAAATCCGTTTCAACTAGTATAAGTACTTCCCTTGTAAGGGACTTTATTAATGTCAATTTTTCAATAAACACATTAATACATTAAAAACAAAACTCAGTTGTAAAAAAGTTATTAAATAAAGAAAATTACAACTTTTTAGGAAACGACTTCCAGACAACGGTAGTGATCGAGTCGCTTTCTAGTTTGAGGACAAATTCTTTTTCTGCGACGGCATCAACAATTTTTAAAGGTTGGGTGCTGTTTTTGTTGTTTAAAACGATTAGAACTTTGTCTCCATTTGGTGTGACGCCGCTCGCAGTCTCGACGCCTTCAGCATTTTGCACCACACTAGGCACAATGACAGATCCAGGAGGCAGGAAGCGACTAAAACGTACAAACTTGAAATTTAAAGATAAATATAACAATCACCTGAAGTGTCCCAGGACGTAGTACATAGGCTGTTTGTAGAATTCTGTGTTGTTCGTAATGATCGGAGCATCAACAACATTGCCAGCCCAGTTTGGACCGCCTAGTTCGTCCAAACAGAAGTTCCAATCAACCCAGCTAACGGCCCAGGCGTTCAAGTTCTGGAATTGTGACTAATCAGACCTGTTTAAACTTGTCAACATACTCCAATGATATCTCTTGCATAGTTGACACCGCGTACCCATGAGCCTAAATAAACGCCATGTTGACCCGCTTCGTACCCGTTGCACGCCTAAATACACCTTTCTACAGTTTCAATTTAAAAATAAAATCGTCAAACCTCAGTGGGCAGAATAAACTTGTCCGGAAATTTATTATGCGCTTCGATCAAAGGTGAGAAGTGAGTTTTCGAATACCAATGAGTTCCAAAACCATCGATATATTTCGCTGCTTCACGGTCTTGATCAAAGGCGCGGGTAACTGGCGGTAAGACCACGCGAGCATCATCATTTGCAATGATCTTGACATTTTTGAATCCAGCATTGTTGATTGCCGAGCGCAAATGTTTACGTACAAACCCAGCTTCCAGCGTTCCGTTAAGAAGCAGGCATTGCCAACTGTAACAACCGCTAGGCTCATTCTGAATGGTGACAGCCCAGAAAGTAACATTGTTCCGTTGATACTCTTGCAAGAATCTAAATTCAACAAATAAATGCTTATCTGGTAACCTGAACTTACTTTCCAAAATACAAAGCCCACGCTGGGTAGTAAGGTCCATCGAGGTCCCCAATCAACCCAGATTTGCCTTGTTGTGTCTTCGCTGTTTTCATCCAAGCCGGTGGTGACCAAGGAGATCCAAATAGAGACAAGTTATTGGCAAACTTTTGTGCTCTTTTAACAATCGGGATTTTTAGTTTAAAATCTTCATCTGCTAGTTTGAAACTCTTCAACTGAAAATCCTTGTCGACTTCATCATAGGAATAGATATGCGTTGAAAAGTCAGTGCTTCCAATGGGCACTCTTCCGACTGTGTATCCGATTCCTTTTACAGGGTCAAAGTAGGCTTCTAACAACTTTTCTTGCGCCTCTGGAACCAACTTCAGCAAGTTGATGCCTGCGGCATCGGTAAAAGCTGCACCAAAGCCTTTGATGGTTTGAAGTTTCTGAGTCGTGTTGATCACAACTGTAGCAACTGGGGCATCATTGACCTTATTGTTGTGGTAATCATAACGTGCTGGACGAAAACGACTGCCACCAGCACTGGAAGAGTAAGTGATAACTTGTCCAGGCAACACTTTGAAGTCATCGAGCGTGTCGCAGTATGTCGAGTTGCAGACACAAACAAAGCCGTCAATGCCATGTGATGTTACTTTGCGGATGTTACATGGCTGTGAAGCTGTAATGACTGGTCATCACATTAATCTTCAAGTTTCAACTTACCAATAGTTACAGTAACCAGTAAAAACAGCGTATATATAAACCATTGCCATGGGCAAACTTGCATTGCTGACAATAGATTTACAGCTTTGCGGCAAGGTGAAAAGAAAACCAACTGGTGCTTCCTATATATACGCCGGACAGGATTGATGAACAATTGAAAGCCGACCTAGCCACGGCCTAATCATTGTTTTTGCTCGACACAATGCAACAAACACAAAATAACAGCACTTAAAGGCACACACATGTTTATTGTTTAATTTCAATTGCCTTTTGAAACTTAGGATAAACAATAGACAAAATAAAATTGAATGATAATTTCTTTCTTTTATTTCGCATTTTTTTATTTTCACACGTCCAAAAATAGCAAAAAATGATTATTTATGTTTTAAAAAAGTTACATCTTTTTAGGAAACGATCTCCAAACAACAGTCATGATCGAATCTGCTTCTATCTCAAGCGTAAAAGATTCTTTTGAGGAGGTTTCAACAATTTTCAAAGGTTGGGTGCTATTTTTGTTGTTTAAAACGATCAGAACGTTGTCCCCGTTCGGTGTGATTCCACTCGCAGTCTCGATGCCTTCGGCATTTTTCACCACACTGGGCACAATGACACTGCCAGGAGGCAGGAATCGGCTGTAACAACTTTTTTAAAACTTGAAACTGGTTGATGTAAGAACAACCTGAAGTGTCCCAGGACATAATACATAGGCTGTTTGTAGAATTCTGTGTGGTTCGTAATGATTGGAGCGTCGACAACATTACCAGCCCAGTTTGGGCCGCCTAGTTCGTCCAAGCAAAAGTTCCAATCAACCCAACCGACTGCCCAGGCATTCAAACTCTGTAACTATTACTTATCGCAACATTCAAACGTTTCAAACATACTCTAATGATATCCTGTGCATAGTTGACACCGCGTATCCATGAACCTAAATAAACACCATGTTGATCTTCTTCAAAACCGTTGCATGCCTAAATACACGTTTACGTTGCTTGAATAAAGAACATCAAAATTTCGAACCTCTGTAGGCAGGATAAATTTATCCGGAAATGTGTTGTGCGCCTCGACCAGTGGTTCAAAGCTGGTTTTACCATACCAATGGGTTCCGAAACCATCGATATATTTCGCTGCTTCACGGTCTTGATCGAAGGCGCGGGTTACCGGCGGTAATACCATACGACCATCATCATTTGCAATAATCTTGACATTTTTAAATCCAGCATTATTGATTGCCGAGCGCAGATGTTTACGTACAAATCCAGCTTGCAGTGTTCCGTTAAGCAGCAGGCATTGCCAATAATTGCAACCATTTGGTTCATTTTGGATGGTCACTGCCCAGAAGCTTACATTATTACGCTGATACTCTTGAAGGAACCTAGACCAAGTAAATGTTTACTTGTAACTTTATATTCTGAACTTACTTTCCAAAATACAAAGCCCAGGCGGCATAGTAAGGTCCATCGAGATCACCAATTAACCCAGAGTTGCCTTGTTGTAGCTTCGATGACTTCATCCAAGCTGGTGGAGACCAAGGTGATCCAAATAGAGACAAGTTATTGGCAAACTTTTGTGCTCTTTTAACAATCGGGATTTTTAATTTGAAATCTTCATCCGCCAGTTTAAAGTTCTGCAGTTTGAAGTCCTTATCGACGTCATCATAGGAATAGATATGCGTTGAAAAGTCGGTGCTTCCAATAGGCACTCTTCCGACAGTGTATCCGATTCCTTTTACAGGATCAAAGTAGGCTTCTAACAACTTTTCTTGCGCCTCTGGAACCAACTTCAGCAAGTTGATGCCTGCGGCATCGGTAAAAGCTGCACCAAAGCCTTTTATGGTTTGAAGTTTTTGAGTCGTGTTGATCACAACCGTAGCAACTGGGGCATCATTTAACTTTTTATCGTTGTGATAATCGTGACGGGCGGAACGAAAACGACTGCCTCCGGCACTGGAAGAATAAGTGATAACTTGTCCAGGCAACACTTTAAAATCATCGAGCGTGTCGCAGTAGGTCGAGTTGCAGACACAAACAAAGCCGTCAATGCCGTGCGACGTTACTTTGCGGATATTACATGGCTGTGAAGCTGAAAAGATTTATGCATTTTCGTACTCACAATAAAAAAAATTACCAATGGTCACAGTCACCAATAAAAACAAACTAACGCAATGCCTCAGGCAAACATGCATTGCTGCATACAGTTTTGAAGCTTTGCTTGAAGGTGTTCTGCTAACTAAGTCAAGTTTCTAATATATGTATACGCTGGAATAGATTGATTAAAGGTCAAAATATCTAGCCACTGCCCACTCATAGTTTTTTTCGTCGACGCAGTGCAATAAACACTAAATGGCAGCAACTAACTGTATATACATTAGCTCTAATTGCATTGAATCATAGAGCCAACAAAAACTGACTTTTAGAATTGTACAAATTTTTACTTTGTCTAAAGTTGAAACCGATAACAATAACAGTTTTGCACTGAATATATAGTTGCAAAAGTACACGAGAAAAACTGTTTTTATTGAGCTAAAAACACAAGCACGTTAAGAGGAATAATATTATTTGCACAATTTGCACATTTTGGCACAATTTTCGAACTTATGTTTGTCTGAATAGTAAGACGAAGTACAATAATCGGTGCCAGCAAAATCTACGCAGCGAGGGCTGTTGTCCTTGCAGACTTCACAATATTTGCATGTTTTGGCACAGTGTGGTGCTAATAAGCCATAATACATTGGTGTGTCACAAAGATGTGCCATTTGATCACAAGCTGAGGCGACGTCTTCGCAGACAATTCCGTATAGTCTTGGGCGTGGGAGCCTTGGCCTTTTAGAAGTAGGAGGTATCGAAGTCGTAGTGAGCGTCGTACCAGATGATGTTGAGCCTGTTCCTGTTGTCGGTAAAGTGGGTGTTGTGACGGTAGTTGGAGGAATTGATGTCTCCGGGGGGTTATTGGGGAAAAAGGCACAAATCTTGTTTTCTTTAAAATACAGTCCGTTCATATCGTCGCAATTAGTTTGCTAAAAATCAAATGGTATGTTTTTAATAGTTCTCACGAATTCTTACCGAAACGGTACCAATGCAAAAGCCATCGCTTAACACGAAACCAGTTGGACATAGTTTTAGATCAATGACACAAAGATCGTCATTGTTGTTGCCGTTATATTTGGAATTACAGTCAGGCTGTAATCAAAAACTGTCAACATTAATAAAAAAAATTAATATATCACCGTTTTAGCTCGTACGCAAGAGTTCTCCGTCACTAAAAATCCGACAGGGCAAGAGCGATACAAGATTGTTGTACCATTCCAAGGCTTTTGGGTCGTCGATGGAGGTGTCGTTAGTGTCGGTGTTGGGGTAGTGGCCGTAGACGTCTGGGTTGTCGGTGCTGGCGTCGTTGTCGGTGCCGGCGTCGTTGTCGTAGTCGTAGTCGTGGTAGTAGTGGTCGTTGTCGTCGTCGTTGACGTACTAGTCGTCAAAGGTCCGTTATATGGGAAACATTTGTTTTTAATGTTGATGCCATCAGTACACGGTCCCTTAAAGCAACCTTATTTTCGATTAAAAAAACGCTAAAGTTACCTGTTTTTCACAAACTCCAAGCTTGTTTTGAAAACCGGAAGGGCATTTTACTTTTGGCGGTTTTTGCGTCCCGTTAGTAAGACATTGACCATTTTGTAAAGATCCTCCTTCAAACGCATCACAGTCGACATCCTACAAAATAAACATTGTCATGTAGGATTTGAATTTGACTTAATTACCGTTTCGTTTGCCGTACACATTTGTTTGCTGATATCATAGTCAAAGAAGTCTGGACACGTCATATTTTCTGGTCCCCGAAGAGTGGCAGTTGTAATGGAAACTCGACATTGACGAGTCTTGGCATTGTACGCTGTATAATAGTACTTGCTGCATTCAGTTTGCTAAACATTGAAACATGCACAAACACATTCCCACAGAAATAAAAAACTTACTGTGCTCTTCATACAACAGTGCCCTGGGTTTTCCTTGCAAATTTTAAAGGATCCCAAATCGCTGCAGAAAAATGAATCGCGTAATTTAACATTACTAGTGTTTGGAATCATACAAATAGGAACAGAATAATCAGCATCATCAAACTGTTTACACTGCCTTTCCGGTAAGACAGCGGCACACCGATCGTAAGAGGGTAAGTACACAAAATGTGTCGGACAAGTTTGGACAATCGGAGCAAGAATAGCAACAGTGAACACAACTAATTTCAGCATAACTCAAGACTGTCAAATGTTTGTCAAATTATGTTTCAGTTGAAGCTTTATAACCGTAGTTGTGCAAAAGTTTCCCAACAGTGATTCAGTTGCTGATTAATAAATGAAAACAACGTCACAGTAGAAATCAATAACAATTTGAAAACCGTAAAGTGCAAAACCGTCATCATTAAGCCTGTCTTGAAAGTTTTAGCATTTAACAACAATAATATTTTGCATGCTGTGCCTCATACAAATTGTTTTGTCGTGAATGTCTGAAAACATTTGAGTGGGTGGCAAATATCACTTCGAAAAATGACGTTATTTCTTTTGATAATAAGGTCACAAATTCCTAACACTGATAAGGAAACAAATTCATTCTATTGAAGTTTGTAAAATCTAAAACGCGTTTTTTCGTATAAAAAGTTTTGGTTGGTATGTTTCATTTGTATGTTGCTTATATTGTATTGTGTTTCCATTTCAAACTTCTAACCTGATAGAAGTTATAAGTTCCTGGTTTCAGGTAATTAAAATTAACCTGAAACCATTATTAAATTTTTAACAAATTTTGCAAGAGCAAAATCAAGTCAAAAAGCTACTATTTTTTTTTGGCACATTAAAACAATTTTGCAACAAAATACTTAGTTCTCAAAATGCCAGAGTGTCTGGAGGTGTTTTAAACTCCTTCCGCTTTTTGAAAAAAAAGTTTAGAATATGTCAAACTCGAACCAGCATGTCATGAGATTTATAGTCGCACCTGCTAACTACTCCACACAACTAATATTTTTAGACCACCCACAGCGAGTGTGCAGGACAGCTGAATTTTCACGAGTTGGTGCGAATGTGTCGAAGAACCCGTTGCACAGCTCGCTCTGGCGTTCCGCCTCGAGCATACATCAGCTAGCGTAGATTTGCGATCCAGGAAACAGCTCTATGGATCAAAAGCGATGCGGTTGTGGGTATACGTGTCACTGCTTCTCGTTGTTAATCCCATTTACGGGTACGATGAAGACGAAGCCGACGAGGTAACCATCTCCAAGAAGCCTGAGAATGTATCTCCGGCGAAACCACGGCGCTATCTCTTGTACGAAGTCAACTTCGGGGAAGGATTCAATCTTCGACGGGATGTTTATATGCGGATGGCTTCTTTGGTTCACGAATTGCGGGAGCAAGGTAATTTAACTCTTTTTGTTAAGCTGGTTGGTAGTGGTGTGTTTCAGGTCACAACTTTGTGCTAGTATTGCCACCTTGGGGCAACCTTTACCACTGGAATGATCGCGCGAAGAAAGTTCCTTGGAACAATCTTTTTGACACTGAAGCAATGAATGCGTATGTTCCTGTTATCGAGTTTTATGAATACCTCAAAGTGAATCCATACCACGTCGATGAAGTGGTGTACTTGCAACATTACAAAGAAGGCTGGAGGGATGGAAAATGGGAGGAGCGCTACGAAAAGCGTGATTGCATCGAAGCTGACAAATATTATCGCAAAGAAGGCAAACATTGGTATGTTTTTATTTTTGTGTATATATATTTTTCTTTATTTTTGTTTTTAGGAAAGGGTATATGTACTCATATGATCATGTCAAGATTTATAATTTGACATGTTTGTCTATCCAAGGCGAGTCCAGTACATTGGCGAAGGCTATCAATGAGTATTATCCGAAAACGTATGTTTATATATAATCTTTATATGTATTCAAGATAGTTTTTTAGCAATGCATTGTTCATCGACCGAGCTGAAACTGTCATCCACAACGAATACGGTGGCGTCGAGTACTGGAAAATCCGACGATCAATGCGTTATCACAAACAACTTCGCTTTATCGCTGATCTGTTCCGCCAAGAAACACTGTACGTCAACATGCATGAAGACAAAATCGTCTATCCGAAGGATTGGCGTGACGAAAGGGAGCTTCAACGTGTTGCCGAAGGTGGAGACTACCTCGCCGTGCATCTTCGCCGAAAGGACTTCCTCCGCTCCCACAGTGACCATGTTCCCGATCTCAATGAAGCCGCTCTCCAAATAATAGAAGTAGCAGAGGTACTCGAGCTTACAAAGGTGTTCATTTGCTCCGATGCGGACGAATATGAATTACTGGATCTCGAAAAACAGCTGAACAACAGCAAAATCACTGCCTACCGCTTCACGACCAAGAAAATCTCCGATGGTGCCATTTCTCTCGTCGATCAATGGATTGCTGCCAAAGCCGCCTTTTTCCTCGGGACACACCAATCCACTTTTTCGTACAGAATACGCGAGGATCGTGAAATCATGCATTTCCCGGTTGAAACCACCTTCAACAACCTCTGCAAGTACGCGAAAGATATGGGAGACAGGGAGAAGTGCGAACAACCTGCCGAATGGACGATAAAGTACTGATGTGCCATTGTATTTCCGCATTCAACCAAACTTGCCAATATTTAGCTTTATTTGCATCTTTTCTCTCTTATTCACAAGTATGAAAGGCACAGACGAGTCTTTTTTGACTAGAACAGGACTCAGTTTTGATTAGATTAACAGTGTTAATTTGATTTGTCATATTTCGAATAAAACTTATTAGATTTTGAAGCGCTTAAGCTAACATCACTCGGAAGGGTATTTGTTCAAAGGGATGGGAAATGAAAGTTTCGGGGCAAAACTGACCGCAATTTGCTTATGTTAGTAATAAAAGTTTTATTCGTCGATATTTCCAGAAGCCGATCGTCGTGGACTCACTTCGGCCGATTCAGGTCGAAAGTGGCAAGATAACGAACTTTGCCGGGAGCCACGTCCGAACAGCTTTTTCGTTGGTTGAAAGAGGTTAGCGCGCGGTAAGGTATAACACGCCGGTGGCGAAGTTGGTGGAGTGGCGTCGCTAATTGTCGTTGTGAGGCTTGTAGTTGTTGGTGGCGGCGCTATATTGCAGTCAATTGCCGGCAGCAATGGAATGAGCTTTGTCGTCCAGCTGAAAATGTGATCATGTGCTTGAGGGGGAATGAAGGGGCGTGGGGTCGTTACGGCAATGAGAGGCATTACTTTGGTGAATGTTAACGCACCTGTAGTAATCGTCCTGTGAGTATGGGGCAAAGTGGTGCCAGGTGCCACCAGATGTCAAGCAAAACACGTATTTCTTTGTTGTTTTGATATCAACGGCACTGTTGTGGAAGTGACACTTCTTCAAATCAAATGCGATGTCGGCGTGTTTTGCCTGTAAAAAAGTTTTCACCTGTTGTTGTTTAAAAAAAAGTAAACAATTTCAACATACAAGTTGATTGGAGTAAGACAACAACACCCGGCCGTCAATAACGACCACCCAGCTACGGATCCATTGGCTCGTTTTTCGCTGTTTTCGCAGATCATTTGGATGATTCACAACCTGCTGCCGACGCATCCAGCCTTCTAGTGTCTTTCGTTTTTGAAGATGGCTAGCTATATTTTTGAAATGTTCCAAGTCAATAGTATCTTCATTACTGTCTTCGGGCAAGGATGGCAGGATGAAATTTTCATATGGTCCGATTTGAGGTAGGTCTTCGTCACTGTTACTGCTTTCGGGTTCGGCGAGTGGCTTAAATGAAACCGTTCAATATATAAACTAAAAACTTAGCAATTACCCACCGCCAGTTGTGTCCTCGTCTTTACAGTGCTGTACCTTGGTGACGGTAAAGGCGTCCCCGGCGATGCCTCCGGAGTCCCAACCGATTTTATCTGATGAGACCCGGTATCACTCGTTACAGAAATTGTTGGCGTCATTTGACGTGACTTTTCCTTTGCTATCTTTTCAAGCGCATGGTGCACTGTCCCCGGTGTCGATGGCACTGATACGTCGCCTCGCTCCGAATTCAAGCTCGCAATCATATTCGAATTACTGCCGATTTCGCTGTTCCAAAAGCGTGTGATTTTTGTAAACGCAGCGCTGAAAAAGGCTTTTGTTATAAGATTAATCAAGTGCGAACAAAAAAAGCGAATTCAAACGCATTAAAGACAGTCTATTTACATTAAGCATTGATTAAAGAGGTCTAATGTGAAAATCCAGACCTCAATGGGGAGTCCGGCGCGGCACTGGAAGTGCTTTCCAAATGAAAACGTTTTGTGAAGCGGAGCCCCGTAATCTCTTGCACTGGCGCGCTCCATTCGGAGTCACTCAATGACGGTTGGCTGAGCTTGAGTCGTTCAGCTTCAGTTGGCAGGATTAAGTCCACATTGGTGAATTCGACTTTATCAAGGCGTTGACTGTCTCCAACGTCTTCGTCCTCCTCGGGAACATTATGGTTGCCGTCAGTCAGGCGATTTACAGCTTTTGCGACACGACTTTGCCGAACTAGGCGTAAATTTCCATTTGGACGCGTTTGGGGCTCTTTCCAATGGTCCAGAAGGTGCATTAGCGCTTTTGACTCTAGGCCATTCTGAATTTTTCGGCTCATTGCCACGAACGAAGCGGGTGGACTATCACTCCAGACAGAAGCACGGCGATACAGTACTCTTTTGTTATCGGTACCGACAAGTTTCGATCCGATGATAGCAGAAGGGTTCAAAACAGGCATAGATAATCGGTCTGAGTTTTTACCATTACCACCATTGGTAAGTGTGAAACTTGATGACCGTCGGCGGTGTAGTGTTTTCCGCTGTAAAAACAGACTGTAAAACAGCAAAAATAGGCACAACTCACAGATCCCTCTCGACTCGCAAACATATCAGGCTGAATTTTTAGCGAAAAATCTAACTCTACTCGGCTAGTGTTGTTAGCATCGTCATCTATCAATATTTCAGAAGTTTTCGATTTTGACATTCCGTTAGTCGTCGGTTCTTCTCTCGGCCGACGGTTAATTAATAACTTCATATCAGTCGCTCTATGAGCATCGTTAAGCAGTGCCTTTACCTTTTCATAGGTCCATCCAACAACCGGCTCTCCGTTTATCTGTAATTTTACAAATTACATAACCATCTAAACATCACAATACAATTACCTCCAAAATTTCATCACCCGCACTTATTTTTTTACATCTCGCCGCTGGTGACTCCGGCTCGATGCTCGTTACAAGGATAATACCATTAAAGACGGACTGGAAGTTAATTCCCTGAAAAACAAAACGATGAATACCGTAACACAATTATGTTAAACGAACGCATGAAGGTTTATATTCGATATTCCTGATGAAAGCATATACAAAATGTGTGTTGTACAAAACTGTTGGATCCGTGCTGGATACGATTTGCTGGCAAATGTCTTGTAAGTTTGCACTTCGTTCAAGCAGTACTTTAGCAACAGCGAAATATTGTCGATTCTGGGGGTTGACTGAATCCAGCATTTCCATGATGTGCTCCGTCACTTTATCTCTAACTTGTATATATTCCTTTTGGTTTTCGAAGGGGGCTCTGTAATCGGCTTTTGTGAACTGTGTTAAGTAAATATATATATTTTTACCGGTCGAGCCAAAACACTAGCTTCTTGACGTGTTCATACATCAGAGAAAAGCTCATGAGCACCGAGTTAAGGATTTCAGTGAGCTTTGCCCCTGCTAGTTGATCAGACCCGTCGTAATACTTGTCGATAATAGGTGAAGCCCGTGCGATCGCTCCATTTAGTGTGTTAATATCGACGGATATAAGCATTGCCAACTTTTGTAAGTTTTCATCGTGCACATTGTAGCACTAAAAGGTGGTCTGTTGTTATAAATCAGGGTTTTGATGTCATGTGTCTTACGTAGTATGCAAGTAGTTGCACTGCATGAAGAATTTTCTCACGCACGAAAGCAGAAGTAACACCAATGTGCAACAACTCCGAGTCATCGAGAAGTAAGATATCTCGACCAGTAAGTCCAGCCTTGCGGAATAATCGAACATAGGGCAGGACACAATCATCAATGCCTAAAATTAAGTGCTTGGAGTATAAATATAAAAGTACACACAAAAACGTGCGTACCCCTGAGCCATGTAAAAACTTGTTGTGCAGACCAGTCGTAGCACTGGAATGTTGGAACTGTTGCAATATCAAAGAGTTCTGATGTGGTTTGGTAGGACCCATGAGAATAGAACAGTTGCTGCGACATTACAAATCCATATCTACAACGTTGCAAAAAACGAAACGCCGCGTGGACTTTGAAGTTGTCAAGCTCGATGAGATAATGAATGCTAACGAAACACAACCCGCCTCGCTTGCTTGTACAACCGGCATGAACAAACGCGAAAAAAGTGTGTGAAGACGAGAGTCACGGCTTTGCGGACCGCTGCAGACACAACGCCAACCCACGCTGTCGAGGTTTTTGATGGTCTTAAAAAGCGGTGAGGCTTGCCTTGACAACGCAAACGCGCATGCTTCCGATGGAAATGGTGGCTAAATGGTTTCTATCGCGTTTAAATTGTTACTCCCATTTGAAGGAATAAATTACAGTTTACAAAATTCTGAATCCAGCAAAGAAAGTCACATATGAGTTCGTTGCTACGCTAAATTTAACGCACCACAAATTAAAGAATGCTTCCTTTTCTTTTAAACAGCGTTCGTGTAAAGATTTTCTACTTATGTCACTTTACTTTAAGCCACTATTCAATGAGAATAAACCACACGCATTTGATATAAAAAGATAAAAGCATTCAACGAACTCGCGTTTTTGAAAGACGTTTTGTTAAATGAGGGTTGAAATGCTATGCATTTACAAGTAAATGTAGAAGGTAGTATTTGTCGATTCGTAAATTGAAACTAAATATTATTTTTTATCTGTGCGATTATGCACGCTACGATTAACATTTAGAATCTGTTAATCTGCATGGTTTTGCTGTAATGTCCAAAGTTGACTGTAAACAAGCTGCAAAGGTGTCGTAATCATGAAAACAGTTTGATAACATTGTGAAAACAAACATTTTCAAGTAAACTATTAGTCATTGTTACGTTAGTAAAGTCCAACTTTCTTGTAGCATACAAATTTTTCGCTTTTATAGCTACAAATAAACAAAAACTTTGTTTTTTTATATCAGTAACAATTATTTATAGTTTTAAGGGCACACGTGTGAGGTCACAAGAACTTGATGCACTTTGTCACACACACTTAAAAAGATATAAATAGCAAAAACATGACATAAATGCACTTCAGTACTTGAGTTTTTTGAATTTTATTTATTGTTACAATTCATCTTTGAACATTAAGCATCAACAAAAACTATTATAAGTAAACTTTATTTGAAACATTTATGACGGCAAGGCGCACACCGGAAATAACAAACACAAAAAATGTTAAAATGTTGAAATTTTTTATCAAAATAAACTCTCAAGTTCCCGTCATCAATCAGTATTACTGAATACTACGCTTGTGATAGTACCGACATAATCATCAGACATGTTTTTCCGGTTGCCATTCCACACGTACAAAATGCCACCTTTGTGAAGGTTTATAACGATCGCAGGACTGAAGGGATGGAATGGTGTTATCTTTGTTGATATCTCCGAGCAAAAGCAGTTTTTTGTTTGAAGGTTGTTCTACTTTGGAGGGGTCAACGGGTTCATCTAAGCATAGGCCTGACTTCCGGTGAGTCAAGGTGTGATACTGAAAATAAACACGTTATTTCGTACTTTCTGCTAAGTACAACTTACTCTTGTACTATAATCCCAAAATTCCATATCATGTTCACCACATTCTTTGAGTTGGACAGACCAATGTTTAGATGATGTGCCTGCTCCAAAGCCAGTAGCGGTTGCGCTGAGACATTGGTGTTCGTCGGATTTGATTTGGCCATCGGGAGTAAAGATCCAGAGCTGAAATCGATATAAACGTTTACAGTTTTCAAAACATTAACAAAATTGAAATTTGTAAGCCCCTCGAACCTGCCACATATCAAATCCCATGGTACACTGTGACATGGTCAACTGATGTTGCCGTTTTCCAGGCGCACCGGGCCGGCTTATAATACATTGCCGACTTACAGTACCGTCAGTCGCATCAGCAAATGCAATCTATAATAAAAATGTAAAAAGTTACGTACCTCGGTATGCGTTGTGCCGTTAAAGGGCGAAGTCGTGTCAAGGGGTGCGCATGAATTTGTACTAAGGTACGGAATTTTGCCGATGCCAACAACTTTGTTATTTTTGAATCGAAGACATCGATCGTCCGAGAAGATCTGGAGAAAAAAGACAGACTTCGCCCCAGTTACAAAAGAAGCGATAAATAAAAACTCACCCGTCCAAAAACTGTATCGGAAGTCGGCAGGAAGTGCTCTGGCCACACGTTTTCCAAATACCAACTGAACGGTTTGCAATTCAATTTTTTTCGCAGTTCAATTCGTTCGCTGACGTCGATTGATTGTCGCAATGCTAACGCCTCTGAAATCAAAACTGTTCCATGCTGGTGTTTCTCAGGTTGTAAAACATACGCGGTGCAGTTTTGTAAAACATGTACTTCCAATCGTCCATCCAAACTTCCGCGACTCGCACCAAGTTGCCGTTTAGAATCTTTCCAGAGGTTTTGCCACTTGGGAAGTCATGAGGAGATGCTTTTCGGAAAATGTGTCCAACGTGAGAACATGGCAAGATTTCGACTCGTCCTCCACACTGCCAAATACGGAATGATATTTCGATGTTCTCACCACCCCAGATGTCCATTCCTGGATCATAGGTCCCTAATTCCTCGAAGTATCGACGGTCAATGCTGAACAGACCACCTGCCATGGTCGGCGATGCGATCGGCGAGGTCGGATCACTAATCCGTTTTTTGACTTTCTTGGGTGGCACGGCGTACCATCTGAACTGCAAGTTCCAACTGAAACCGCCGTAGAACATTTCGATGCCTCGTTGATAGGCGAATGTGCGGTCATTGATAACGTCGATAATGGGACAGACAACGTTTTTGCTAAAATTCATATAAGCATACGTCAAAATGTGGCAAAACGCATACCGATTTTCTTTAATCCGGCTCAACAATGGTTCTAGCCATCCATCAGTACACTCACAATGGCTGTCAAGGAAGGTAAGGACATCCGCTTCAGCTTCAGCGGCCCCCATTAGCCTTGCGCGAATGAGACCAACACGCTCTTTGGCTCGAATAATCTTAATCCGTACAGGCATGTTTTTGACGGCATCATCTAACGGTTCTTTTAGAAACCCTAAAACATTTTGTTATATAAAGGTGTCTAAAAAAGTTTGTCTAATTTTTACTTCTGGTGCTAAAGTCATCAACAAGAATAATTTCCTTCAATGCTTGCTTCGGTGACCTGTTAATAACACTTGTAACTGTCCTCAAGAGTGTCGAATAGGCTTCATTATGGTAAACAATAATGACGCTTGTTGTTGGCAATGCTTCTGGCGGCGGATATGTCTTGTTAACACAAGCTGTTTTTCGAATGTCCGGAAGGCTTCTGTTCAATCCCATTCTGTCGCTGATCCAAAGGTTGAATTGATTGATTCCAAATGTCTTTTCCGATTCTAATTCTTCTTTTATGTTCATGCTAACTCCACGGCCGTTTTCGCCGAATCCAGCCACAGGCTCATAATTATTGGCATTTAGCTCATCTAAAATTGTCGCGTTAGATTTGTTGAATTGAAGTTTGTAAGTTGTAAATATCACGTGCCGTCTGTCAAATTAGCAGTCTTCTCAGCCGGAAGGTTACCATTGTAGTGGCCAACAATCATTTGTATGCCTTTACCCATATACGAATTAGGATCCACAGTTTGAGCACTTTTAGTCGGTTCATCCGGGGGACCAAGTATCTGAAAATGGAACCATAGTCCAAGATTCAATCCAAACCCTACAAACTGACCCTATCCTGGGCGATTAAGATGAGAACCGTAAGTAGACACCAGCATATCAGAAAAGCAAAGAATACAATACAATAAAATAACAGCTTGTTGTTCATACGCAAGCTGCGTTTTAGTAAAACCGTCATGCGACGAGCCATTTTAAAACTACAACTTTGACCCGTTCAGATACATCTGTTTACAGATACCAAGTTCGGTGATTTTTCAATCTCCGTGGCAGTTAAAATAATAATGGCGTCTTAAATCAATAATAATCGCTGCTAATTGAAAAATCAAATTGTCGAAACTAGACAAGGTGGAAGACGCTATGTGCACGTCGGTTGTGTCTGTCACCTGCGCCTACTTTGCGAGAACCATCTCGGATGCATTCGGCGGCGGCAGATGTATGACCTTGGACGCCATTGATCGTCATCCGCAGCGATGAAGGCGGAAAAAGGAAATCGAGATCGGCAAAATCGCACCTAAATCTATGGTTGAAGAGGGTGAACAAAGGAATTACCACAATTGGTTTTTATGAAGCGTTCTTCTTCATGTATACATTCCATAAAAGGGTCACTTGAAAAAACAAATTGGTCAAAGCGGTAGTCGGTTTCGAAGCACGTGAAGAGGTCGTGTTCGCTACCGCGCATTAATAACCTCTTTTCCTTTGTATGGCTATTACCAAAAAACAGCGCGAGTACAACGGATGTCGAATAATTAGCGATGGCGATCGGTGCGCAACAACAGGTGCGGATGCAATAATTAAAAGAGGGCTTTGGTGTTTTGCGGTGCACATGTGTGTTTCTTTCTAAAATTGTACTTCGAAACCAATGAAAACTGTATTTATTTCTTAAAAATCTCCAAAAAAAAGTCTTAATTTCAAAGTCAAAGATCACAACAAAACTTCAATAACTTCAGCATCATGATCACTGTCCATACATTCTACAGTTTCCTCAGTTGTGGTTTCCAAGCTACTTTGTACTTCCTGGTGACTTGAATTTCCCTCTGTTGTCAAATGAGTCGAAGGTGAAGGCGATACTTTTTCGTATTTGGCTGTCGAGTTTGAAGGCAATTCCTCTTGCGTCTAAATACGATCGCATTAACTTTTTTATACTACATTTCGATGGGCCTGGTCTTACTTGATTTTGCACACTCAAACGTCTAAAGAAAACTGGCACGTTCATTTCCTGCAGGGCGACGACACTGAAACATTGTAAATGCGTTAAACTCTTTCTCGAATGCTTAAAGATTATCACTAACTACCTCTGCCGCACATGTCGTGCTGCGTCGCCGGTTAAACTTCTAAGTCGTCTCCGTTGTTGCATAATAAGTTGTACATGCGCATCTTTAATTGTTTTGTTCATGAACGTGAAGATCAAAGGATAAACGGCGCAGCTTATGTATGGCAACATGTGGATATAATAGCCAATGATGACAACTGCAAATTAGGAGTATTGTTTGGCGTGGGAATGCATTAAAAATCGTGATAACGTACTACTTCGTTGACTCATACTGTCGCTTAAAAGGTTGTGAGCAAATAAGACTACCCAGTAGGGTGACCAGCATAACACGTAGACCAGTGTTAGCATCAGGGCCGTTGTGATAACTTTGCGGATTGCGGTTTCGGATATGCCTGTTTTCCCGACTAGGGTAGTTTCTGCACGACGGCGCAAAAAGAGCGGGACTGACATGTACCAGTACAATATCCCACCTAGGGGAATTGCGTAATTGGCTATAGCGGCAGCGATGGAGAATCCGAGTTCCACGGCTGTAAAGGATTACTCAGTTTTAACATCAAAAACATTGTAGTGCACTTCAAAACTTTTTGTCAAACCACAAAATGCTCTATTCCCCTAATGACTCAAACTTACACGGGGGTGGCGCAAAATTGCATTTACGCAGTACAAACACATTTTTTTCGGTATGGTTGGCGTTGAAATAAATCTCATAAAGTCCACTGTAGGCGAAAACTGGCCAGAGTACTATCATCACCAGAATTATGGCAATTGTGACTTGAAAAAGTGCAAATTTCAAATTCGCTGCTCGTTCCTGATACTTTTTGTTAAGGCAGACTGTCGCATAACACGTTCGACTAATTAGCAATGCAATAATTGGTGCCATAAACTTGTTTAACGAGTCAAACACTAGATATGCTGTGCACGCCGTAGCACTGAATTTCCATGTGCCAAGAATAACTTCAGTCACCAGAAAGGTCATTCCTAAAATGAAATTTTTACAAATCGCACTTTCTTGACTTTAATTGTATGTTACCTGTCATCGTAAATAAATCAGATATACACAGAATCATGATGTATAAGAGAATTGACTTGGGTACGCGTACATTGTTGGCGAAAAGCAGGGGGACAACGACGTACAGCACCCATAGGTTTACAATGAACCCGATGACGTTGAAGAAAAGATAAGAAACGGCAACACAAACTCGATATCCCTAAAATAAGGAAGAACACAATTAGAAAAAAGTTAATGTTTTCATTTTAAATAGCACTTTTAATGATAGGAAATTGAAAAACAAATATTGAAAATACCCTACAATTAACTTTAAATATGGGGGTTTGCAGAGCGTTGAAACCTTGTGGTTTGTCAACAACATGCACTTCCGCGAGGGTTTAAGACTTATTTTTATTGAAATTCTAGAAACGTTGAAAAGTGTCAGTATGTTTGGTAATCATTAAACCCTTTGAAAACGTGGTCTCTGTTTTATAAAAGGGAGAGATGCCTACGCATATTTTGTCTTATGTAACTTCAGTAAGCTGTCTGCATCAAAAATACGTAAAGTAATCCCCCATTTGTATGAAGTGTCATATACAACTACATGTTAGCAATCGAATTTTGAAATTTGTTAAGGAAATTCTAACAGACAAGTAAAGAAAATTGCAAATGAAAAAAACGAACCTGTAAAGGTACATAATGGTCAATTAAGAGATAATCTTCGATTTCCGATGTATTTTCCACAAGCATCATAGTATACAACACACTGTTAAAGGTTAAACAATTAGTTTTGTTTTTAATATCCACGCAAAACTCGCTCACGCACAAATAAGCATCACGAAAACAATAAAAAAGTAAAAGCGCTATTCAAACAAAGTGAGTGGGAAAATAGCTGCAAATTTTTTTTATTAGTTGAAAGAAACTACTATTTTGATAATGAAAAGACTTTAAAACCGCTATTTTTCAGATTTCAACCGCGCTAGGCACATTGAAAGATGAAACAAGAAACCAGCAAGGGTTAGGGACACAACAACTTCCTACTTTTGTCGACAGCTCATTTGCTGCCCCCATTGCGCGGAAGCTGAAAAGGTAAACGGTGTGGTAATGACAGTCCTAATGGGTTTATCATTAAGCGGACACGCATTTTAATGACCCGCCTACTGTTGTGACAGCTATAGTATTAAAAAAATTATGATTTAAAAAAAGGTTAAGTGAACCAGACAGGTACAATATAAAATAGATAAACTTTTCGGAATAGCTTAACATCGCTAATGGCCTAGACATATAAAAACTGACTTCAAAAAGTTACCAAAATGCTTTGAAAAGTCCACTGAGTTCGCCCCAACTGAGATAAAAGGTTAAAATAAAAATATCGAGAACGCCTAACATTATCATATTTTCGATAATGTAGTCAGAGGGAAAACAACCAAATGTAAATGTCAGCGTGATAAAGATACAAACTGACGAGCAGACAAGCAGTATCAAAGGCTCTTGGTCTAAAATAAAACGTCTTATACAACAAGGAATATAGTGGAAGAATATTAAACACGGAATTGTTATGCAACAAAGTTTCTCCCATCAATTATCTGCCCAGAGAGCACGCGAAGCGAAAGTTGCTACAGCATGGATGTTATTTGTTTTTTCTGTTTGGCAAACTTAAACATGGAGATTTTATAAAAGTGGCGCATCTTTGGTTCTGAACATTATAAAGCCACTTACAGGACGTTAGAATGTTACGTGCACTACTAAAGGATTCTCAAGAGAAAGGTAGTACATCTCATTAAATTATTACGACAAACAAAGTTGGTTCAGACTGAATTTTTAAATACGGGCTATGGGTTTCTAACTTTTGGTCACACGTGCACGTGGTTAATGAGGGGATGGTTAACGGACTTGCTAGAAGTTTGGGGTAAATAGCGCTTTAAATAACTTGAAAATACCAGGGAAACAAAAATCAGTTTACATTAGATGTTTATATTAGTGCAGAAAATCGTTTATGTATCACATTTTCCGGAAATGTGATATAGAGACAAATCGTCAAATAAACCTTAAAAAATCGTTTACTTTGTTTTTACCCGAGAAACGTCAAAAAATTTGTAAACACAAATTACTATACGATGAATCAGGTTGTTTATATTTTAACGTCAAGGGAAATGTATTATCTTAAATGTAAAAGAAACAGGATACAGACACTGCAAAATACCTGTCTGTTGTTGTTACTTTGAAACGATAAATATATTGTTTTTGCATAACTGCCGGATAAACCGACAATTATCTTTTACGTGGTTAATACAAACGGAAACTGCTTTTCCAGCAATTTTCAACAGAGGACAGGATGCCGAACGGCAGGTTTATTCAAGAGCTTAAAGGGAAGGTACCACCGCCATGAGAGCCGAGTGAGCACTATGTAATAATGAGGCGCGTAGAGACACGCCTCAAAACATGCTTTTGTGACCAGTGGTGTACTTATGGCAACGAATATCAGATGGCACATGAAGAAAGCCTTAATGTCAGTAGGTTGCACATGACAATCACATTTAACTTGGACAACTAGCGTTTCATAAATAAATTAGCGTTGAAACGTGAATTAGTCTCGATGGAAATGAGATGACAACCAAACGACGAAATGACATGCACACGCCTCCTCATTATTAACATGCTCAAGACACAAGAAAGTACAATGCCGTGAGTTCGGTGAACGACGTAGTTCCTGAATTTAGGTGGCTCACATTTGCTTTACTAAAACCTAATCCACGTACGCAAAAAATGAAAATTTTCTGCAACATTTATAACTTCAAATTAATGTACTTAGAAAGCAAACGAACCAACACTCATAATTGGCGCACTTTTTTAAAGTTAAAGTGTAGGTCCGTCACAATAATCTTTTATCCTACAATGCTTTGTCTCACCTTTAAATTGGGTTATTCAAAATCGACAACTTTTTGAGTGGAAGAACAAAAAATTTTTCTTTAATTCAATTTTGGTTTGACTAATGTAAGCAAAAACAAACGTTTGAATAAAGATGACGTGCATTGTGTCTATTTTACGGTTAAAGTGTAGTACTCAAGTTTATAACATCAACATGCATGGGATTTTTGATTTTGGTCACATTACAATGCTTACACCAAAACAAAATACATTAAAATCCCACTTTTCGATAACGAGTAAGAACAATATTTGTAGCTAAGTGCATTTCACAGAACACGTTTAATTCACAAAGAAGTTTTGTTACGATGTGCACACTCACACGCTTGATGACTGGGTATTTTTACAAGATTAGCTTCGTTTCACGTCACAGTGAGCGAAGTGGCTTTTTAAATAGTTTATCGACGATGTTATGCAAAACATAAATAGTTGAAGCGTACATTGTTGTGTTTGACGTTTCTTGAAATTAGGCGACATTTTTAGATGTGCGTTATTTGCGAAACTTTAGCAACTTCAGAAGCAATGAATCTAGCTGCCAGAGGTCGAAAATATCTATTTTATGATGGTTTTCCATGGCTTCTAATCCAACGCTCTGCAAAATTGAATAATTAACATTTTGAACTATGAGTAATAACTTACAAAGACGTTTGCAACCAGTAAAATCATGTTTCCAGTCCGTTCAGCAATCATGCCACTGTCATAGGATAGCTTTCTGTAGTGTTCTTCCAAGCTTTCGAACAATGCATCGATTTGCTTGTTCAGAAGCTCTCGCGTTTCATTAGAACTCAGATGGTAGCTGCCTTTCCAACAAACCAATGCTTTGAATGCACAGTATTCGGCATGACTCAAATCCAAATCCCGCATTGGTTCAACAATTTCAGCCACTATCCGTTCCATCAGTGGTCTGTACAGCATTTCCTTCGTCTCCGCATTGATATCTTTTTCATCTTCCCAGCCAACTTTAGAATCTTCTGTCATTGATACGTACATCCCATTTTGCATGACAAACTTGGTCGGATAACCGAGACAAACAGTCAACCAAGCCGGATCTAATATTGCATGATAGAGAACACAGACACGCAGAAGAACGGTCTTCAAAATATTTTGTCATTTTGTGTTAAAAGTGCATTGACCTACTTTATCCTTGATATTCAGCTGGCCAAAATAAGGCCACCCTCGTAGCCATTCAACCGTTATCAGTATCATGGGCCTCATTTCCTTTTGAATGAGCATGAACTTTAAGGGGCGCAAATCTTCCTTTGAAAAAGGCTGCAGTAAAGTGCTTTGTAGAAAAAAATAACGTATAAAAGTAGAAAAAAACGTACTAAATCTGAGTCTGTATCAGATAACAACTCCGAAAGGTAACGTTCCGAGTATAATATTTTTCGACGTTCGTTGCTCTTTGCTTCTTCGTTTAACAGGAACTGAATTGTGGGTTCACAGTTCAGGTCACTAAAAACTTATTTACAATTTTAACCATGTTATCTCTTTAGCATAACCTACGTTGGCGATGAAGGGGGCAATGTAGACGCATTTGTGGATACGAATGACGTTCCTTGACTGGAGCCATCAGAGACAGTTGGTGATGTTTGAGTGAAGTAGCTTGTCTGAGGAAGTGCCGTTGTTTGTTGATCAATATTGACATAAAAGTTGGGATCTACAGTCACGTAATTGTTAGATTCCGTTGAGGTTGTAAATGCGTTCACTGCTGTCAGCACATCTTTCGAAACTGTGTTAATGTTTCGGACATCCTGAAAAAAATTACTGTAACTGCACTTTTATGCTTTCCAGGGTCAATTTCAACCATGTTGCACCTTCGAAGAGCGGTCGATCATAAAGCAATCAAAGTAGACTACACATTACGTCACAAAAACGTGCTTTTTATGTACCTACTCACCAAAACTATGAAATTCTTATCGTTATTGTCAGCGGAAGCATATTGGGAGGAAACCTTTGGATACGTCCATGAAGTTTGGACTACAGCACCAATTTCATTAGGAATGTATTTAATTTTCCGTCGACCCATGATGGAATCACGGCGCGGTTGGACCGCTGCAAGGTAATCATTAGGTATCCTTATTTTCTGCAGTTTTTACTTTGTACCAGAAACTAATTAGAAAGATAATCAAGCATTCAAAAAACATACCCCGGCGATCCATGCCTGCCTCAATACATTTTTTATAGCGACACGACCGACAGATGACACGCATAGCTGAAAATATATCATGAACGTGTGGTAGTATGTACATAAGTAACAAGCTGGCCATGCTTACCATAATTAATTCGGCAATCATTTGTATATGAACATTCAAATTTTCTATTTAGGGTAACAGTGCGACGAAAAAAGGCAGCACATGCAGAACCTAAAACAAATGAGTGATTAAGCGCACAAAAAACAGTGTCAAACGAACATGATGGTGCATTAAAGTGGTAGCCATTCGAGGGGGCACTACAAACATGACAACGCCGTTCGTAATCCTCGCTTGATTCATGACGGGTTTCAAACATCCTACAAGTTAGAGCTAAAAAAAGCAATACCTACTATGAATTTGGCATTTAGTCAAATGTGACTCACATGGCTGATTGATGATAACTTCCATTACCGCTTTAAAAGGCGTATAAAAACATGTATTTCTGAAAACATACACTGAATTTTATATAAGTAAAATAACTGAATGAACATTAAAAATAGCACCTCTCAGAACGTATAGCCATTTAAATGCATCGGTTATGTTCGAGGAACTGGCCTAACAGCCAGAGTTCAAATTTACTGATAACAAAACGAAGTCAAGACGCCTTTCTATCGATGACACGCGGTCAAAACAGGGAAGGGTGATGAAAAAGGTGACACCAGGTCGGAGAAATGCAAGTTTCGAAAAGCTGAATCTTGTTTTAAAATTTGTAGTATTTTGGCAACAGAAGTATTATGTTTTGTACAAGTGTGATGACAGTATTCACTGAAGAAACTATGTATAATCCAAAAATACGCACATTTAACAAATATGTAATCACGTTCGGCGCTGCACTTCCTAAAGATCAGAGCATGGATAACATAATCAAGGGCATCCGCAATGGCTAAAAGTATTAGTGTGCTGTTGTGATCTTTGCCTTGTGCTGTAATACTGGCAATCGGCGTTGATCTAATGTATTGTTATTTAATGTTATCGTCGCCAACTCTCGCGATTGAGCCACCGAAAGAGTTGCTTTCTCATATCATTCTACCGACGATTGTACACGCAAATCGTAGAAGATTTTGAAACGTTTTGTAATTGTCTGTTTATTTGCAAGCCACCGTATGATGCTGTTTAAACTACTGCTATTGACCATGGCAAAACGTTCTTTGTGGACCAGCCAGCTTAGTTATTCCTGTCGTCTAACGGCATTCTAAAGTTTTAAACAACGTTCTGATTACCGCCATTCAGCACCGTGCTGAATGACGATCTTTACGTATTTTGGTAGCAGCGAGTGGTCGAACCCGATCCTGAACCAAACCCTGTCGGCGACGGCAGCACCGATAACTCCGCTCCCTCGGCCCCCCCCCCCCCTAGTGCATGGAAAGGGGCGATCGGTTGCCCCCGGGCACCGATCGCCTTTACTCGTCCCCCGTATTTCCATCCCTGTCGACATTCACGGCGCCGCTCCTGATGCCCTCGAACGCCTTCGTAACCGGCGACGGACTCACGGCCCGCAGTGACGACTCCACCCTGCGGGCGATCCGACTCCGCTGCACGGCTCCGTACGACGCCGAAGCTGCCACCAAAGCCTGCGTCTTCACCCCGAGCTGCGAGTGTCACCCCGCCGACAATACGGTAAACTGCGACTGTAATCCGGATCCAGACCTCGCGATGGCCCTGCAGAGAAATCCACTGCCGCACCTTTGGCAAGGGCACCTTCTTGTCCATGTATTTTGTTCGTTCTATTTGTCCCCAATGCTTTATCGTAATCATACCGATGTTTTTTAGTTCATAAACACGATGTTAAAGACATAATAAATCAGATGAAAACAGATTTGTGTCTGGGGTTTTATGTCAAGAAGTTTCGATTTTCTGTTGATGTCTTTTAGCATCTAGTAAAGATGATTGTCGATATGTTTTTGTTTCACTGTTACTCAAAGAATAGACATAAATTAAAACCATTTATGGTAGTACGCGGTGTCAGTATCAAAAAACAGTCAGCAACAATGGAAGCGGTTAATCAGCGGGACCTGTTGGGCCTACTCATCTTTTCACGGTAAACCTCGAGAAGCTTGAACACACCGACAGAAAGGTGCGGCCGAAGGGTTTCGACGCCGAGATGTTCCGACAAGGCCACGAAGTAGATGACGACGGCACGGCGAACTACGCTATCAGTGTGGGTGTACGCCTAAAAAACAACATAATAGCATCGTCAAAAGAAGAAAAATGATCAACTTACGTCATTGATGCGCTCTTTAGTCTCATTCAGAAGATATTTAGCGCCTTCGAGATCTGTCTCATTCACCTTGTATTTGAGGAGCTTCAATGCCGCTGCAATGGACATGGCCGACGAATCACTGTTGCCAATGACCGGCATGAGAAGGCTGACGCATCGCTGGACAGATGTGTACTTGACGATGACGGTACAGCACTCCTCACAGGCACGGGTCAGCATGGCATCACCATGGTCTTGGCACTCAAGCAGCCGAAAGAGAATAAGTTCAATCTTCTGATCGATGATGACGGGCTCCTTGTTAAGCAGATCTCGGAAGGTCTCGAGGACAGCCACCTTCAGCGTATTGGGTGCAGCCGTTTCACGCAGTAGCTGGGTGGTGAAGTAGAAGAAAGCATTGTAGTGTTTATCTATCTCTTCGCCGGACAAGCTGTTGCTGAGTATGATCTGTTGGAATTCCTTGACGACTTCGATGGTCTTGGCGGGCTGACTGAAAAAGAAACCTTCAGAATTGAAAAAGATCAAAACATCCAAAACAATACCTGTAATCGACGTTCCCAGGTCCAAGCTGCTCCATTATACGCTGCAGTTTATCAGCCAAAGAGGGTTGAGCGACAGGATTAGTTCTAGTATCAGTAAAATCAAGTGAGTGGGTGTTGTTACCGTTGAAAGGTGCAGGGGTAACTTTGTGGTTGACCTTCGGAGGAGCGATGTTAGGCCGCATGTATTTAGAGGTCCCCCAGATTGCCGGCCGCGTAACAGCTGAAAAGAATGGATTAAGTAAACGAAAACGGCATTCAAACAAGTAAAAAGAATTCAGTCATACCCCAAAAGGGTCGAATTGGTTAGTAGAAAGCAAGATGTCTGATGAAGTAAGTAAGTTGACAGAATAAAAAGATAAGCCGTATGACGCAAAATGAAAGCAAGGACACTTCACACATTGAAAACGACACAATGAATTTCTAGCGTCGAAATGATGCCTTCGATGACCGTTTGACGCTGCGCCGAGAGACTAATAATACCTCGAATTAGCACAAAAAACAAATCGGACATTGTAAACGTACGAAAACATGAATAAAGCAAAAACACGGGTTACAAAAAGGAACCGCAGATGATGGAAAAGGTTAGTACAGGACAAAACATGCAGAAGAACGACCGACCTGAAGAAGCTGTATTCGGTTCGGCGTGGCTACTGTAGGGAGGGCTCCGGCACGCAGAAGGATTGCGAAGAGTAGACTCTGGCTTGCGACCATTGACATCGCTACCAGCGGATCGAAGGAGACCAGGCCTTGCCGTTGGAGCAGCCTTTGCAGAAGCAGGCGCAGCAGTACTTCGGAGCATCGGCTTCGGCGTAGCAGACGGAGTAGCCTTCACACTGTGAGCCAGCGGCCTGATGTTCGGCGTTGCCGATGGCAATCCAACACCATTACGACGCTTCTGCGGGGTCACAAGCGGTGGAGAATGGCTACGAGGCGCATCGACGGTACTCATCTTGCTTCGAAGGGCGCTGTAGCCAGGCCGACGGAAGTTGACATCACTCCGGGAGCGATTTGCGAGGTATCCGGAATGGGCGGAATGTGGAAGTCGGTTTTGGAAGCCCATGCTGCCGTTTTCATGCGCAACGGAATGGGTAGACGAAGCGGCTGATCGTTCGCCGGCGAGGGCTCGTTGGCGAGATGCGTCAAGAGTCTAAAAAATATATAAACATTGCTGTGATTCACTCATAAATTGTAAAAGTTACCTCGAAAATTTCATTCGCAAGATCTGGATACTTTTCATTGAAAGCAGAATACAGCGAACGAGACGCAGCTCGCACCTGGGTATCGGCATCACAGAGACCGGATCGAACGATCTCTTTGATGGTCTTGATGTTCTGATTGAGGTGTTCAGTGCTCCAGTTCTGTAGAATAATAAGCAGCATGTTGACGACATTCTTGCGGATTTGATGGGCCTTGTTGGTCACGTAGCCGGCGAGAAGAGTGATCACTTTGGGGTGTTCGACGTACTGAAACCAGAGGAATGTTAGACAGTCAAAGGGAAACAAGCAAACCATACCTTTGCGATAAACTCGCTGGTAACGGAACCCGAGAGTGACATGATCTTCGCAGAGTTCTGGATAAGATTCATCAGATTCTGGAACATCAATTCCACTTGTCGGATCATTCGGGGACCGAGTAGCATGGTAAACAAACTGAAATTATATATAAAATATATATAAATTTCATCGAAATAACCTACCAAATGGTCATGCAGTACTCTTTGTTGAGGGTCGACCTCAATTCCTTGGGGCCTTCAATCAGACATCGCTCCCAGGTGTTACTGTTCTCGGCGAGCCAATCCAAAGCATCTGGGGCCACGCATTTCGCGAGACTTCGCAATTCAACGAGCTGCAAAGAGGGACAATGACAATCAAACTGATAAACCGACAAATGAAACAACTTACTAAGCTCGCCTTCGAATTCCAGTCCTTGTTAGGGTTTACAAGTTGGTTGTTAAGCTCTGTTACTTGGTTTAAGAAAGCTTGGCGCGTCGTGAACTGAAAGGGAAGGTCAATGGTCATCGATAGGGGTCGAAAGGCAAACTCACGGTCGCAGGTTTGATTTTGTTAAAAACCTCCTTGAAGTCGGCTTCGGAAATCCCGCTGCCAACGGGCACCACTGCAGATCTCAGACGGCTCCCCATGCTGAAAGGACAACGAAGTTAGGGCGAAAGGGATATATCAAATCACGTCGGTCGCGCGCGAGGGGCAGGACAAAGTCACCAACGAGAGGCCAATGGCGCTGCCGACGGGGGAGTTCGACAAAAGCGACCCTCCCTCGATCGATAAGGACAAAAAAAGCTTCCGAACGGGAAGTGCCACGCAACTGTTCACGTCGGAGACGTACGCCAATCACGTAGAATACGCAGCAAATGAAACCTGATGGAAAACGCATCAGAAAAGAAACCAAGGGACGCTGAAAAAACGAAGCGTTGTGCGCGCAGTTGCTGGTGGAGGGGAGAAATCCTGGCAGGACCAGGGTGCAGTGGGCCGGCGGTTGCCAAGCGGCTCGAAGACGAGACAATGGATGCTCTTGCCAACGGTCACATTTGCCATTATTTGGGAGCTCGTTCGATATGCAACGAAGTAAAACATGGACTTTCCGTCGGCAAACGGAACGCAACCGAGATGTATGTACAAACGTGGGGACAAAAGTCGATTTGCGAAGGGGTAGCCGCTTTTTTGATACGTCCATGGCTACACTATATATAAACAACACGAAAAGAACCCAAAGTTGCCATGGCATTGTAAACCAGTTTTAAACAAATCAATTTATTTGGCGAGGGCTGTCTCTTTAATCAGACAAAACAATAATTAAAATGGAAAGTGAAGGGCATAATTTACGCGACCGTCGCAGCACGGAGCAACGTCGCCGTGAGCTTCTCCAAACGCTTCAGATCCTGTTGCTGGTCGGAAGCGAACTGCAGGCATACAATATCGTCGGTGTACTTGATGGTAATGCGACCCTCGTCGGCTTTGTACTTCGTGACGAGTCTGAAATCTCAGTTTTATATATAAAAATACAAGTTGAAGATAAAATTGTAAAAGACAAACCTGCACTTATCGCCGCTAACATTGTGGAGCCGCTCAACGGCCTTGGCAAACTCTTCGTAGCTGTTGAAGTACGTCATGTTGGCTAACGCCTGGAGGAAGACAAGAACAAGTGAAGCAGTAAGCGTGGACACAGGCGATATGCGCATTGAACACGTTCAGCATACTTATTCGTTGCGGGACCACTTTTGGGGGACTGTTAAAGTGTATTTTCAAAAGATCAAAGTAAAAGTTCATTTTCAAAACGACTCAAAGGTAGTGTAAAAATACGATATGACAATCAGTTTTTTATAGTTTGTCTCATCGCATCTTTTTCTTTTTGCCGGTTATGGCATCGCCTGAAAAATATTTTCAAGTAATTGTTGTGAACCAATGCATGCGAACTGACTTTGCTCATTCCATCTTCACTTCAGTACCGTGCTTGCAAACATATGCGGGGTCTGTTTCTGCAAGAATTTACCCAGGCAACCATGCAAAGATCAGTTACGTCATTCGTTTTAGTCGCTACCAAAATGTCCTTTTGAGGTGACATTCAACTTTGTAAAGCCAAAGAAGATGTTGTTGAAAAGTTTGTTTCTGCTAAATATCAAATTGAAGACTGTATAATGCCAGAAACCTCGTTTCATACAATCCTAACAATTGTCATAATGTTATTATATATCCATAGAAAAATTACCGCATCTTTTCGTTTTATGAGTCCGTGTTTCTGTTTAATGGATAAACCATTTAAGGTTACGATATCTATGTTTTCTCAGTTTCATATAATTAACCTAACTTTATAACCAACCATAAACTTAATGTCGATTAGCGATAGCAAATAAAACGATAAGCTTCTCACATTGCATTTAGCAATTTTTTCTTTTTGTCGATTGTGTCCTCGCCTGAAAAACATAGCTATTGTTGTAAAACAATGCATGTGGACGAACGTGCAACCATGGGTAATATGGGGGTCTGTGTTTAATTTTCATTCACTTTTTTGCAACTGTTTTTGGGCACTGTAATGTGCGATTGAAACGTGAGCCGTCATCGTTAGACATGTAAACTGCAAATTCAAGTGTCGTAGCAGTGGTGTCTGGGATTCTGGGGTTCTTTTCTATCTTCATTTCTGAATTTTCGACTCCTATTGTACCGTATAACCTTTGCGTATTCCGCGGGCGGGTTTTGTTCCTGCAAGCGCTCAGGGTGACCGAGTGTTCTCCACCTGCCGATCCCTAACAAATTAGCATGTATTTTTCTGCCTGTACAACGCAGAGCACACCTGTACAGACTCTGTAAATGGTATGCAAACTGTTTGTGCACTTTCTCCGTCGATATTGAAGCTTGCTTTAAAGCTTGCATCCGTCCGCGGGATCTGTTCCTATGGGAATCAGTCCAAACGGCCCGCGCAAAAACTATCCGTGTTCATCAAGCTCGCATCCCCGAGCTCTGAAAAATCTCACATCATTTATCTTTAACCTGACGGGATTGCCCCACATCCATACAATCACTGCTAATAGCAACGTTCATATAAGCTCGCTTGCACGTGTCGTGGTATTGTTTAATTATAATACTGTTTTAGGAATCCCCAAGCTTCAGTTTTGAAAAGTGTTTCGATCATGTCGTTTGCTTCCAACAATACCGTTATCAAACGGTTTACTTACGATTGGCTTATTCGTTTTGCTGAACTTCATCCCATCGAAATCTACAATGCTGCTTACAGTTCCAATGATCAACACCCGTACGATCCCTTAAAATCAAAGTACGCATCGATTTCGCCGTTTTTTACAACTATTTTTTCTCGCTATATGCCTTATATTTTTCAAACGCCTGATGTATTCGTCGAAAATGTAAGTTTGTTAAAACAAAGGACACGTTTAAAAATTAACGCAGGTCAGCTTAAACCGTGTTAGGATCAATCAATTTTTTTAACCTGTCGACAATTTTTAATATATATCACCCCGGTCCGAAATATAAAGTTGGTTTCTACGGGCCAATTTGATGTGGTCTATCTTTACACTTTAATAAGCCACATCAAATTGGTGTTTGGCTGAATTCACCTTTGGTTTGAACTTGGTTTTCCCTTTAAAGGGTTATTTTTTAGGGTAAAATTGAAGTAGCCGAGGATGACTCACCCCCCGATTACAAAACGAAAGTATATGCTTGTGATACCTTAGATTTTTCGAATCTCGAACCTGGAACGATAAGTTTGTTAAAAAACAACCGTATTTTCTTTTACTATTCGAAGACACTTTTGATGTATCAAAAGTTTTATGATTCTAATGCTAGAAATCATTTTACTGCTGATGAGTTTAAACATGTATTAAAATCCTGTCCATTGGGCGAAACGTTCCACGGATTCGCCACATTCGACAAGCCGACTGCTTTTTCAGAAATTTGGCCACTGCTGGCGCACTATAAAGAAATAAGGTAGTTTTCTTTGTAAAATAGTCCTTGTTGTATTTCATGTTCCAGGATGGGGATAACAAATTTAATCTACGATGAAAACGTTGCAAATGTCATGAGTAAATGTCATGTTGTTCCGAATATAGTCGATTTGCGTGACCTGAATATATCAGACAAAGCAATATTGGAAATGTTTGAATATTTTGCGGTACGTTATTTTTTTAAATGTTAATATAGGTTACTTTTGTCTTTTTAGTCATTACCACAATGTCCCTATGAGTTGGCATTTGATTTTCTGAAGCCGAAACCCGAATCATTATTTGACGCTGTACTTGAAAAGTTTGTTTCTGCCGGATATCGAGTCAAAAACAGTAGAAAACCAGAAACCCCGTTTAAAACAATCGAACTAAGAGTCGAAAACTATGAACTCATAATCGCCTGTTCAAACAATGTTTGAGGGTGTGTTAGAAAAGTTATCGCATCTTTTACTTATATAATAATACGCTTCCTTGGTGTGTATTTATAACGTTGAGGAAAACAATTTTTTCTTTAGATGAGTTTTACTTGTTCTGTAATAAAATTTAGTTGATCTAAAGAAATTGTATATTCATAAAGGAATCAAATTTTACAGGAAAAAGAATTAAAATGAAGTGTAAAACCGTAAGCACCACCTAAAACAAAACTTTATTGGCGACATCATAATAATTTAATGGTGAAATAATCCTAACAAATAGATTCATAATAATAAATAATGAGCATTATTAAACAGGCCGAAGTAGGATTGGAGGTGCCTGAGATCACAAATGGCGGAAAGAAGCATTTCACTAGGAGAAAATAAATAAGAATGAAGAATCCGCTTAATAACGGTGATGGTGCTTGCGACGCTTCGAGAAACGTTCTTCTTCACTATCGGAGTAATCATGGTTTCCAAAAAAAGTAATTTGTTTGGCGATGGCTGTATGTTTAATTAAAGCAAAACAAAAAACTAAAACAAAAAAATAATAAATCTGAGTTTGTTTGTGCACGCAGTTTGCAAAATTCACTTCGTGGCGGGACATTGCCCAAAACCATGCTAGAAAAAGCGACGCAATCGCGAGTTTTATACTTCCAATGATCGCGTAAGCAAGGAAAGGTAGACTCATTTCTACCCATTCGTAGCAGTCCTATCCACAGCATTCTCTTCCGTTGCTTCAATAGCAACTTTCATGTGAGCTCGTCTGCATGTGTGGTGGTGTTACAGAACTATAATATTGTTTCCGGAATTTGTTTGTTGAGAATTTGTAGCATTCAAAAGAACCACACCGCAAGTTTTGGTTTTTTGAAAGTTATCACAATCATGTCGTTTGCTTCCAACAATATCGTTATCAAACGGTTTACGTACGATTGGCTTATTCGTTTTGCTGAACTTCATCCTTTCGAAATTTTTGATTACGATGATCCTGATTATGGTTATCCTTCTGATGGCCCGGACGATCCCTTAGAATCGACTTATGCGGCGATTTCGCCGTTCTTTACAACTCTTATTACTCGTCATATGCCATATATATTTCAAAGTCAAAATGTTACCGTGAAAAACGTAAGTTTGTTGAAATAACCGTCATTTGGCCGCTACAGGCCAACGTTATGTAGCCCAGTTTACCCTTGATGTTAGTCAAGAATCACGTATAGTTTAAACTTCGTTTACCTAATAAAAAGTTATTTTTTCAGGGTAAAATTCAAGTAGACGAAGATGATTCGCCTCCCGATAACAAAACGAAAGTATACGCTTGTGAAACATTAGAATTTTCGAATCTCAAACCTGGAATGATAAGTTTGTTGAAAAACAACCGTGTTGCCTTTTACTGTTCGAAGACATCTTGGTTCTTTGAAAACTATCAAGATCCAAATTCCAAAAATACTTTTACTGCTGATGAGTTTAAGTGTATATTGAAATCCTGTCCATTTGGCGAAACATTCTGGGGATACGGCGCATTCGACAAGCCGACAATGTTTTCAGAAATTTGGCCACTGCTAGCACACTATAAAGAAATAAGGTAGTTTTTGTCACAAAACAGTGCAAGATATATCTTACATTTCAGGTACAATATTAAAAACCTAATCTATGATGAAAACATTGCAAATGTTATAAGCAAACATCAAACTTTTCCTAATGAGATCGAACTTCCTGACCTAACTATATCGGACGAAGTGGTGTTAGAAATGTTTGATTATTTTTTGGTATGATTTTTTTTATCAAAATATAGTTTATTTTATCATTTTTAGTCGCTACCACAATGTCCTTTTGAGGTGACGTTCAACTTTGTTACGCCAAAACCCCCATCATTATTTGAAGCTGTTGTTGAAAAGTTTACTTCTGCTGGATATCAGATCGAAGACTATGAAAAGCCGGAAACCTTGTCTAATACAATGCAAACACTTGTCGAAAACAATAATGTCTGTATCTATCCATAGAAAAATTGTTGCATCCTTTCGTTTCATAAGTCCGTGTCTCCAATTATCGAATAAACCATTTCGGGTTACGACATCCACGTGTTTTTACTTTTGTTTAATAAACCTAACTTTATAATCAACCATAAACCTAATGTCGATTAGCAAGTGCAAACAAAACGATAATTGAGACGCCTACCAAGCCCATTCCGATACTCGTGCTTTTCTTCTTTCTTTCCCGTGCTCTGTATTCTTCGTCTCGAATGAGTTGCTCAAACGTCGGATTCGGATGCTTCTGACAACGCTTCAGCTCCTCCAGCTCTTCTTGAAGCTTTCGCTCTGCCGCTTCACGCTCTGCAGCAGCACTGTCGTGATAAGCCGTGTAGCCGTCTCATCGCATCTTTTTCTTTTTGTCGGTTCTGGCATCGCCTAAAAAACATTTTTAAGTTATTGTTGTGAAACAATACATTTGACTCTTTTGCTTTTTCCAACCTTCACCACTAATTGTACTGTACTTGCGGACATACGCGGGTCCTGTTCCTGCAAAGATCTACCCAGGCAACTATGCAAGGATCAGCATTGCGCGCGAACCTTAGCTTTGTACCTCATGTTCGCTTTCCTAATAGTAACAGTACAAGTTGTAAAGATAAAATACAGTCAAAGCTATTTGTTAAAAATTTGTAGCTCCATTTAGAAAAGGAACGCTTTGGTTTTTAAAAGTTTTTTTTTCAGTTATGTCGTTAGCTTCCGACAATATCGTTATCAAACGGTTTACTTACGATTGGCTTATTCGTTTTGCTGAACTTCATCCTTTCGAAATTTTTGATTACGATGGTCCTTATTCTGAATACCTTCCTGAAGGCCCGTACGATCACTTAGATTCAAGTTACGCGATGATTTCGCAGTTTTTTAATACTATTATTACTCGTCACATGCCTTATATATTTCATAGTAAGGATGTTGTCGTGAAAAACGTAAGTTTGTCAAAATAACTATAACTTGACCGCTACAGGCCAACTTTATGTAGTCCCGCTTTACCCTTGATGTTAGTCAAGATTCGCGTATATAGTTTAAACGTGGTTTCCCATTTGAAAAATTGATTTTCAGGGTAAAATTCGAGTAGACGAGGAGGATGAATCGCCACCCGATAACAAAACGAAAGTATATGTTTGTGAAACCCTAGAACTTTCTAATCTCAAACCAGGAACGATAAGTTCGTTCAAAAACAACCGTGTTGCCTTTTGCTATTCGAAGACGCTTTGGTTATATGAAAACTCTGAAGGTCCTAATGACAGAAATATTTGTACGGCCGATGAGTTGAAATATGTATTAAAATCCTCCCCATTTGGCAAAAAACTCTGGGGCTTTTGTGCATTCGACAAGCCGACAATGTTTTCAGAAATTTGGCCACTTCTGGCACACTATAACGAAATAAGGTAGTTTTTGTTATAAAGTAATATTTGATACATTGTATATTTCAGATGTAATATTAAAAACCTAATCTATGGTGAAAACATTGCTAATGTAATAAGCAAATATCAAACTTTTCCTGATGAAATCCACTTTTCGAACCTTAACATATCAGACAAAGCGGTGTTGGAAATGTTTGATTATTTTTTGGTATGATTATTTTTATTGAAACATAAGTTACATTATTCTTTTTAGTCATTACCACAATGTCCCGTCGAGTTGATATTCACTTTTCTGAAGCCAAAACCAGTATCTTTATTTGAAGCTGTTGGTGAAAAGTTTGTGTCTGCTGGACATCAAAACGACAACCGTGTAAAGCCAGAAACCTCGTTTAATACAATCCGAACACTTGTCATTAACAACAAGGATTTTACAATCTGCTACCGTTAAAAAAGCAAACATACGAAGATGTATGTTTGCTTTGTCGAAACACTTGATTTTTTCTCATATACGTTGTTTTTTTACGATATCCACGTGGTTTTACTTTTGTTTAATAAACCTAACTTTATAATCAACCATAAACCTAATGTCGATTAGCAAGTGCAAACAAAACGATAATTGAGACGCCTACCAAGCCCATTCCGATACTCGTGCTTTTCTTCTTTCTTTCCCGTGCTCTGCATTCTTCGTCTCGAATGAGCTGCTCAAACGTCGGAATCGGATGCTTCTGACGACGCTTCAGCTCCTCCAGCTCTTCTTGAAGCTTTCGCTCTGCCGCTTCACGTTCCGCAGCAGCACTGTCGTGATAAGCCGTGTAGCCGTCATCGGCCTTCTTTTTCTCGCCAGCAAACTTGTTGTAGAATTCGTTCGGCATTTGCCAGGTGTCGTGGAAAACGCGCTTTCGTCTGAAACGGATTCAATGAACAAGAGAATGAAAACAAAATGTTCACCTGTTGGTTTTCTGAAAGTGTTCAAAATCCTTGTAGTCAATGTCGATATCAGTGTATTGCCGCTGGCGTTGACCAGGACCAGCTTGTCTGCGAGCAGTTGGGCCGGCGGTAGTGCTACTGTAGCGAGGAGCGACGGTGATGTCGTAAGCTCGGCGACGGTCATCGGTGCCGAGAACTTCGTAGGCGGCGACGATCTGAAAGTTATCTTTGAGATAATAGACAAGAAACACAATCTTACCTTTTGAAACTTCTCATTCGAAACCTGCGGATCCTCCGTAGTCGTATCCGGATGATATTTCTTCGACAAACTGTAAAAGGCTGTCTTGATCTCCTTGGAAGAAGCCGTCTTTGGCAGCCCTAATGCAGCATAGTGATCCGGAGGCCGACCACTTGAGAAGGCTCGGATGTAGCCAGGCTGAGTGAAGCAAAGCCTCCGCTTCAGCATCTTAACCAAGCGAAATCAATCATAATTCCTCTCCCGACTCAAACATACTGTCGGTATTGTAACAATGAAATGAAACATCGAAAAACTTCAACAAATGTCTTTGGAAAATCATTTTACTTTCACTTCCCATCGTCAAACAGTAAGTAACAAAACAACAAGATACGAGTATTGTGGAAACAGAGGAAACTAAAAAAACAAAGGCAATCTATGAACAATCATATTAATTAAAACGATTACACATAGGGGTTAGTGAAAGAAACTATTACTATTAGGAACCACACAATCAACTGCTGTCATGTACACCCGCTTGAAGTCGTAGACGAATATATGGTAGTGTATCATTAAAGTCGCTATGGAGGTAACCTTAATTGATGTACAGCAGGACAAGAGTGATGTCGTCGGGCTTGCCTCCAGACGTGGCAATGCCGTACTCGCCGGCCTTTTGAGCGAAGGGCGATTTGTGGGTATTGTCATGCGATAGCCTGCGAGCGATGAGCGCAACGGTGTTGCAAACGGCTTGGATGTTGGAGGAGGTGGCTTCACGGAGGGCTTCGGCGATGACAGGCTCGGGAACGTTGTCCCAGAGGCCGTCGGTGGCGAGGAGGACGACATCGCCTTTTTGGAGTTCGATGGCGTGCATGTCTGAGGATTCGGGGGTGTCGATTATGAAGCCTTCGGTTTCTGAAATTATATATATATAGTAGTGAAAAGTTTAGAAAAAGGGTGGACGTACCCATCGACTCGGGTAGCAGGGTAAGCTGGAAGGGCGCATTGAAATAGTGGGTCTGCTCCTGCGATTTGTGAATGATCTTGCCGTTGCGGCATACTAGGAATCCAGAATCACCGAGATTAGCTGTATAAAGCACGTTTTGATGGACTACGACGACACAGGCAGTTGAGGACCTACAAGTTTATAACATTACAAAACTTCAAAACAAAATGAAAAACATACCCGATCGGTCGCGGTGCCTCTGCAAGATTTGTAAAAGCCTGCGCAATTATCAAATCTGGCCTTGTTGGATCAAAGGTACCTGCTTCAACGATCTCAGCGCAATGTTTCATTAATCTGGACGAGAATATCGAGGGGTCAATGCCATATTTACGCCAGCCACCAACACCATCGGCAACACCTGAAATTATGGAAATGTAAAAATCAAAAGTTAAATATATAAAAATCAAAGCTCACCAGCGACGTGAACATTCTTGAACTTTGAGATAAAGCAAGCATCCTCGCCAAAAACACCATGCTCGAGGACGCACGAGTTGCGACCAATGAAGTCCTTAGGAAACCCGCAACATGTGGCATGAACGCTGCTGCTGGACCCTGGTTTGACCTGGCTGGTAGGTGCAGCTTCGGTACTCAGACAGCTAGCGGCGATTACAGCACATACCTGAGCCTTACTGCTTGTGGCACCACTGCGCAATCCGGCGGAAAGCTCTTTGACCAACGGAGCCGCCGATTGTCCGGCGATTCGGCCAAGTTGACGAGTAGTAAAATTGAGCATTCTTCCTACCTATGCGAGCCCAGCGAGCATTACTGAAAAGCAAGCTTATTTAGGGCTAGCTGGAAATGGAAACACGACAATAAGAGTGATAAAAAACGTAAGATTTAGTGGAGAAAAGAAACGTTCAACGCGAAGGGCCTCAAAGCCCCGAAGCAGCCGGGGTTCTTCGCTGCTTTCGCAGTGTGCAGTTATCGACGTTTTGTCCTAGAACCGCAGTAGTCAGTCGGTTTCGACAGACGCACACCAGCCAGCCGTCGGCAATTGCAAATAGTAAGAGAGGGTAGCATGTGTGTTGCGAACGTATGTCTGTTGTTTGCATGCGGTCCGTCCTGTGACACCAGCGCAGTCTACAGCCAGTCTATGGCCGTGTCGCAACCACCGCCGGCGGCGACGACAGACGCATTTCAAGCGCCGTCGACGCGGAACTTGACGCTCAACAATCGTCTCCCGACCGATATCCGAGTTAAAAGTTAAACATCGACAAACAATAAATAGCCTATTATGAACTTTGTACCCACGCCCGAGGCAAACATTTTTATTGCCCTTCCGTGACCACGTAGTCATTAACCAATTTTTATTGTTTCGTAAAGCATTAATCACATGGAAATTCTTATCTATCAACTTTTATCTGTCTTGCATAAAACAATTTATTTTACACTTGTTGACCATTGCATTGACTCGGGGGGCGTGTACCGACGAGGAGTAGTGACTTCGCAGACCCATTGGCAAGGATGTTCATGAGAATTTTGCCTTATTCGCAATGGCTACTGAAACTGACGAGGGGTTGAGCAAATCTGCAAACAACATTACAAAACAAATCGTTGCAAATCTCCTAAAAGCCAGCCGGAGCAAAGCCTTATTCAACAATCCGCCCACGCCGGCAACTTCGCAACTTACTCGATTCTACACAGTCACACTATTTCTTCGAAAACAAATACCGAAAAAGTACTCCGAAAGAAATACCCACATGCGATGTTTGCTTGTTTGGCTGTCCGCGTGCTTATGCTTATTCTCGAATACTAAAACGCCTTTGGCACTTAGTTATTAGTTTGCTTGAGCTTCTATTTCTCGCATTTTTAGGGCTAACAAGTGTGATATATCGTTTTAAATAACACTCTAACATGTCCAACAATACTGTTATCAAACGTTTTACCTACGATTGGCTTATTCGATTTGCCGAACTTCACCCTTTCCACCTTTACGATTACAATGACGATGAAGAGGGGCCAATTCCCGAGGGCGCGTACAATCCCTTAGAATCTAAGTACGCAAAGATTTCGCCGCTTTTCACAACTCTCATAAATCGGTATATGCCTTACATATATCAAACGCGTCAAGTTACTATAGAAAAAGTGAGTATCGAACTGTAGTATCAGCACTGTCCATGAAATCTCGTTAATCCTGGCTTGCATTTGCATTTCCTTTCTGAAATGCGTATGTTTTAGGATGAAATTCTGCAAGACGAATTGCCTACTCATAACAAAAAGAAAGTATATGCTTGTGAGTGCGTAGAAGTCGCTGATGTACGCCCTGGATGCATGAGTTCCTTACAAAACAAGCGTGTTTCTTTCTTTTTTTTGAAAACACTTTCATTTTATCACCGTCATGGGATTGAATGTATTTATACTGCTGACGAGTTAAAATGGTTATTAAAATCCTGTCCTTTTGGCGAAGTGTTCTGGGGACTTGGCAGATTCGACAAGCCGACTATGTTTTCAGAAATTTGGCCACTGCTGAAACCATTTAAAAAAATATGGTAGTTTTTGTTATTAAAAAGTCCTTTTCATTATTTATGTTTTCAGTCTTAATATAGAAAAACTAAACTACGATGAAAACATTGCAACTGTATTAAGAAACGGTCGAGTTTTTCCTACTATGCTTGTATTGCAAAAACTAGATTTATCAGAAGAAAAGGTGCTGGAAATTATTGACTATAACTTGGTAAGATTCGATGTCTAAAACAGGATATTTGCATTTGAATTTCTACAACAACATTCTTTTCAGTCATTGCCGGAAAGTATCATAGATTTACAGCTCAAATTCCTAAAGCCGAAACCACTACCATTCTTCGACACTGTTGTTAATAAGTTTAAAGCCGCTGGTTATAAAGTAGGCGGAGAACACAAGCCAAAAACCAAGCTTACAGGCGTTGAAATGATGGTCAGAGACAAAACAGTTGATTTTTATGCTTCTTCAGAAAGAGATGATTTCCCTCTGTTTTAAATTTTTTCCCGGTTATGACATTGTCAGGAAGACATTTTGGAACCATTATTGGTAAACCTAAACAGTTTTTATCAAATAAGAAAACAGTGATCCCATCTTTCTGAATACATATTTCTGTTGAAATGCATTGATCTCATGACATTCCTTATCTGTCTATTATTACATTCCGATAAATTAATTTATTTTTACATTAAGTAGACATTGTTCATTTAAATCCCATAAATAAGCATTTAATTTAAGTTTCTTTGGTAATCAAACAGAATGCATCGCAGTTTTCATACAAGATTCACACAATTTCATTTGACTGTCCTCTGTCGTCGTAATGCACCGTTTACAAAAGATGTTTCCGCATCCATGGCAGTGGTTTCGTCGATCGAACAGTGACGCAAACTCACGCCCACACGTTTTGCCAGTGCATTCATCGGCACCGAGTAGTGGCTGCCATCGTGGATTGACGGAAACATTAAGAGATTCGCCCTGAAAGTGTTTTTGTTAGTTTGAATTGACAGTACAGTTACCAAGTAATCTTACCTTCATGAGATTCTCAATAGCCTTCTCCAAAACTTGGATGTGCTCCTTCATCGTGATAGCAGCATCATCAATGTTTTCCCGAGGCTGGATGCCGTTATCGAAGCGATTGTACAATCCTGTCCAAACGGTAAATGCGTATGAACGGATGTTGACGTCATGCAAATGAACGGCACCCTCAGTGTAGAATGGATTGCGATAGTCATCGAGATGGTTTTCAAAGTGATTCCACAATGATTGGGTCCGGCTGTTCACTCTGAGATCTTTGCGATCCTTGTCACAGTTACCGAGGAAGGTACCGTAGACACAGGCATAGGCGTGTTCATTGATTTCGAGAAGGAAGCGCTCGTTGAACTCAAAATCGAGGGGTTTTTGACGCATGAGTTGGTAGACAGCGTCGAGGAATTGGGTGAAGATGGGAGATACCTGAAACAAAAACTTTTGTAAAATGAAAGCCAATCAATTAGGGCCCACCTCTTTGGACAGATCCTCATTGATCGAAGTAACATGGCCACAACGGTCATCAAACTTGAATCCAAATCCAAGCCAATCCTTATCAATGAGTGTCTCAAAGCCACGAATAGTCCGATAAAACGGATCAAGCAAGATCTGGCTGAGGGAAACAGTCTGCGAAGTACGGTCCCATCCATCCGAACAATGAACGACGCAAGAAATGCCCTGGGATAGCGCGTCGGCGATGAATTTGGCACATTCCAGCAGGCATCGGAGATGTTTGAGCCAACCGGAACTGTCGATGATCTTCAGGTATTCGGAAACTGGGAGAGCTTTGGAGCAGGCTGAAAGGTTGAAAGTTTAATAAGTTCGAAAAAGTTACAGTAACCCACCATCTACAAGCTTGTTCTGGCTACTCCGCATGACATGGATATTCTCAATATCAAAGAAGTGAAATTGCATGTTTGTGTAGTTCCGAACATCTTCGAAGCCCTTTCCCTGAACTTTGTTGACCATTGCATTCACTCGGGGGCGTGTATCGACAAGGAATAGCGGCTTCCCGGACCCATTGGCTTCATAGATGAGATTCATGAGGATTTCGTCCTCTTCGCAACGGGCACTGAATCCGGTGAGGGGCTGAGCACATCTGAAAACAACTTTTTAAAATAAAAATTCACCGCAAATGAAAACCAACCGAACCAAAGCAGCCTTATTCGACCGATTGTAATAAGTCAAAGCTGGCAACCTCGAACGCGAACGGAACTTGCTTGATCCCAACAACATTGCCGTCGAAGCCTTCTCCGGGAACCACAAATCTTCCGGATATGTGTCACATCGGTTATAAGCATGATTGAAGTCCGATTTCTTCCAAATTTCGCCGACACCTTGTCTTTGGAATTCCCTGTCCCAGTCCAGTCGCGACCATTCCTCACAAGGGAAGTGTTTATACTAGTTGAAACGGATTTGGATGGGACAAAAAACTTAGATAGTACTCCCATATCTAAGACTTTTCCCAAAATATTAGCTGCTGACCGGCCCTGAGGGCCGAGAAATGTGCCGTCAAAGTTCGAAAATTTGCGTTTTTGGAGGGCCATAACTTTTTTTTAAACAGGCCAATCGTCACGCCGTTTGGAGGCAAGTTAGACCCTACTAGGGTCTACAAATGCTGTAAAATTCAAATTGATCGAGACATACAATTCTGAGTTATAACACTTTGAAATTCATGAATTTTTGAACGATCATAACTCAGAATTGTATGTCTCGATCAATTTAAATTTTTCAGCATTTGTAGCCCCTAGTAGGGTCTAACTTGCTTCCAAACGGCGTGACAATTGGCCTGTTTAAAAAAAAGTTATGGCCCTCCAAAAACGCAAATTTTCGAACTTTGACGGCACATTTCTCGGCCCTCAGGGCCGGTCAGCAGCTAATATTTTGGGAAAAGTCTTAGATATGGGAGTACTATCTAAGTTTTTTGTCCCATCCAAATCCGTTTCAACTAGTATAAACACTTCCCTTGTCAGTGCCATCGGGCCTCTTTGAGTTTATTGTGGTACGGCGAGAGAAGGCGAAACAATCGTTTATGTTGACTGAAAGCAAGCATATACAATGAAAGTACAAAACACCGGCAAACCAAAGTAAAAAACCTACGTAGTTTCGTGCACGCCTGCAACGTCTCATACAGCTCTTGACATTCTTTCTCCTTCGGCACAAGCAACGTGATTGCGTGGAAATGCTTGCATTTTATAGACAACCGAAAGCCAGAGGCTGTAGCACCGAGTTTTTCGATTGTTTGAATGAGACCATAGGCAATCTACAAAATTGGGCTTGTTTATATATAAAAATTGAACGGTTTTTATCCTACCCAAATTTCCTTGTTGGTTTCATCCGCCTTGAAGATCAGATGAGACGTCGTGACATGAAGGGTACCGAGGAAGTTCTTCTCCGAGCCGACACGATCGACGAGCTGGACTTGGCGGATCTGCAAATTGGAGGGTTAATTATGTCATCAATATGTGGTTAGATGGGTTCAAATGGTTACCTTGGTCGTCGAGATGTCGTTGAACTTCATTTTGGAGTTAATAGATGGTTACAGGACGGGACATGGAGTTGAGATTCTGGTGGACGAGAGTCAGAATGGAAGCCCTTTGTTAGTCATCGACGGTTTGGTGTCACGGTCCTGGCGCGACAGGGTTAGGGCTGGCTCTTCTTCGAAAATGTCGAAGAACTGATGAGTTATGATTTTTATATATATTATACGTGTATTTGTACGTGTTTTCTATCGTATTAGCTGCGCCACCGACGGGAGATGCTGTTTGGCTTGACGGTGGTGCGCACTGCCGTCGGCGGTGAGATTTATGGGGACAGTTTCGGATGGCTTAGGTTCTGCTTACTTTGGGCACATATTATATATTTTGTTTTGCAACACCATTCAATCATAATACCCACACGATGTTTAACCTCATAGCTACACGTAGAAGCAGTGAATAAACCATAATCGTCGATCGAAGGCACTGCAAAGTCATCTTTCTTCGGTCACCTTGCGCCGCCCCGTTTTCTGTTTTATTATTTATTTTGTGCCGCTTAAAGCTGTTCAACTTCCTCTATACTGATCATCCTTATCACATGCCCATTCCCCTCCAAAAATGTAACACCGTTTACCCAACAATCCAAAAACCACCCTCATTGCCGCTGGCTGAACAAGCACTGATCAAAGGTCCCAGCGCGATTGTGCGGTTCGCTGTTGTGCTATCCCGTTGCACGCATTGCTGTTTTCGCTCGTTTTTTACGCAGTGATTCGTACTAAATTTACAATTTGTGCCATGCGACTTCACAACCAACACATTTTTGATCGATATCCCCGTCTTCCCCATTATCTTCGCGACCTTTTGAATCTACTTTGACGAACTACATATCCCCGCCATTACGATTATATAACATTTCTCTTTTCCAGCGGAGCGATGGCTCTCAGCATGCGATCCGTGCTGACGAAAAACGCTCTTCTGAAACATGCCACTTCGGTTGGGTATGCTGGTCAGACCCGAAACAATTATAGTAAGTTTTCATTTGAATTGAGACAGTTTGACATTTTCCAATTTCAGAGTATGTTGGTGGGCCAGCCGAGACTGACGGAACCCTGAAGGGTGATGCCGAGAAGGCCTTTCATCAGATTATGTTCACTGAGCTCTTCCGTGGTATGTCGTTTTCATTGTCTTTCCGGCTACAACAGTTTTTATGATTTATTCTTTATAGGTTTCGGTGTTATGCTCGGTCATTGCTTCATGGAGCCGGCTACGATCAACTACCCCTTTGAAAAGGGACCGCTGAGCGCTCGTTTCCGTGGTGAACATGCTCTGCGTCGTTATCCTTCGGGCGAAGAACGATGCATTGCTTGCAAGCTTTGTGAGGCTATTTGCCCTGCCCAGGTTGGTCCTTTGGCATGGAAACAGTTGGTGTACCAATTTATTACCGTTTCAGGCTATCACGATTGAAACGGAGCCCCGTCCTGATGGCAGCCGTCGTACCACCCGCTACGACATCGACATGACAAAGTGCATCTACTGCGGTTTGTGCCAGGAGGCTTGCCCTGTCGACGCTATCGTCGAGGTAGGCTTGCTTTTAAGATTTATGTTTTGGGAGTAATGTGGGACTTTTCCATGGCTTTGCCCGTTGTATAATGTTCCACGCATGTACAATATAAATTATAGGGTCCCAACTTCGAGTACTCCACCGAGACTCACGAAGAATTGCTGTACAACAAGGAGAAGTTGCTGCTGAACGGTGACCGATGGGAGCCCGAATTGGCCGCCAACCTCCAGGCCGAATACCTTTACCGATAGGAATTTTGATTTATATTACACGTGTTTATGGTAGTAATATGTTTGCCCCAATTCGTGGAGGAAACAAACATTTGAGGAAAATAAATGATGTTTAAACGATGTGTGTTTTGTTTGAAAGTGGAACCATTGGTATTATACCCTGACTCATTAGAGTTTATCTGTCTTGAGAACACATTTTGGACCGGACACTCGTTTGGTCTGACATTCCGTCCGAAACGCCGGAGATACTTACTTCAACGCTGTTCGGCCGCCGGGAAACACAGGCGTACGCTGTCTGCCTGTGACTGCCAGCCCGCTGGCTGCAGTAAGCCTACCACGCTCTTCGTTTCTCATCTGACTCGCGAGCCTTTTTACCCGTCAATACGCGTTTCTTTTTATTTCCCCTCGGCGTTTTTCGATTTTTGGATGCTTTTTCTAATCATATTGGAAATGGCTTCAGCAATGTTTTAATCTCGATGATATTCTTGCGGTGAGTGCTTTTATTTTTCCATTTGTATCCCGAGCACGTGTTGTGTAGTGTACACACCCGCATGAATGTATTCCAATGCCTGGGGACAGCTGGATATTGTAGTTATTTATTTCCGTTCTTGAAAATGCGCTTGCTTGTTTTCTAAAAATGGGCTATTTCCGCGGACACCCATTTTACAATGTCCCTCAAATATGCTTCATGCCGAGCATAAGTGCATTGCTACCATTAAGTACCCATTAAAGTTGACAATATTTTTGTTTAGCTGTACCGTTTAATTATACGTACATTGCATAATTAGGTGCCAGCTCTTCCTTGCCTTTCCTTATTCAAACCGTGAATGGATTCTCCTCGCGCTATTTTTAAACCAGTACATGCGTTCCCATTCGTTCCCAAAGATGGGAAGAATCGACAATTGTCCATTCATGTGCTAATTCTTACGACAACGTTGAAGAATTACGCGTAATATTTATTAGTTGTCAAAAAGCGGTGCTTTTTTACATTTTTACAACCATCCAAGTGTATAGTTCCTTCCACAGGTTGGCGGTATCTGCTTGTGGCACCCGCCTAATACGACCCCTATCGATTGAAAGAGGAGCAAGTAAGCAGTCCTCGACTAGTTCCATTTCTTTTTCCGAGTGAGAAGGCAGCCCGCGGTCCTGTGCAAGTGTGTCACAACAGTGCAAAGCTCGGTTCATAATGTTTGAAGTTCGTGGGGCAACGCTTTTTAAGTGTTCATTGTCTATATTTAATATCTTATGTTGGCCTTTCTTATTTAAATGCCCTACTTTAAAAAATGAAAATTTCAAACTTTTTAATTAAGTTTGCAAAATTTTTAAACCTACAATAGCACGTAAGCCCCACTGTACACCCCTAATTAAACGCTTTCATTCCAAACATTCTTTTAAAAAGTGTATTAACTTTTCGTTTATTTTTCTGGTTCCCTTTAGCCGACAATAAATTGTGTTCTCCGTTGGAGTGCCTGTCGCGTTCGCACGCGCCTTTTTGCCCAAGCAGCTTCGTTTCTCCCCCCGGCTGGACCGAAAAAAATTGAACATGTGTGGCACGCTTGCTACTGACACGAGAGCAAATTGTTTTTTTCGCCTTTATTCGTGCCCCAACGTTTCGGTCTTGAACTTTCTTATTGTCTCTACCTCGTATCCCTTTCCATGTTCGTCAATACGGTTACGTCTAATCAGAGGCAGAGTAGTAGGATGCCTTTTTTCACATGTCATATCACAGACCCGTTTTATAGCGTGAAACGCTTGGGGAGGCACTCTCCTACATTTTCGTTGACCTTATCGCATTGCCGGCTGACTGACTGAGTGAGTGAGGCAATGCTACAATCTTTGGTGCAAATATGCTCGTATATGAGTCCAAGGAACAAAGTTGGTCGCAAAAATACTACCGGAAAAAATGGTTTGCCGATGCAGACCGTCCGGCGTTTTTGTGGGCCGGCCCGGTTTTTGTTGACAGCCTTGCCTCCGGGCTGGACGGTGTGTGTGACCTTGGTGTTGGCGTATTTTTTTGTAAACCTTTGGCCCAGGCTGGGGTTTGACGCAGCCAGCTCCGTGCATCCTTTACCGTGTGCCGCGTCTTCGCACGAAAGTGGTAAGAAACAAAAACATTATGGTTATTCCCGCTAAATTTTGTTTTTGTTCCACCACTGCTAGCCACTGCGACGCGCCCATTTCTCGCGCTTGAAATGACGACACCAAGTTTTGCTAGTCTTGCAAAACTCGGAGTCGGAAGTTGTGATAACGAGCCCCCATTTTAATTAATGTTTGCGATAGTGGCTAAATCTTTAAACTGTTTTGCTTTTTTCCATAATCCAATCCGGTTTCGATCAACGTGCTGGGTTAGTCGTTGTTGTGCCCCTTTCCCCCTCCCAAGACGTCCCTCCGTCGTTTGGCGCACTGACGGGAAGGGAGAGAAACAGCGCGTCGTCGCTGGTTGTGTATTGATCGATCGCAGTAGGGCTGCCCATTTTTCGAGAGGTCTCCACCACCAGAGGAAAAGAGCGCGTTTCTGTCGCGCGTATTATTATTAACAAAGTTGGCAACGGCCCCTAACGTATTTATACGCTGTGCCTACAACTTTGATAAAGATAATTTCAATGTACTTCGAACGCCCCTTGTTATACACATTTGGTAATTATACGTTACGGCCGTCCTTTGGTCCTTTTTACGGCGACGCAATTAAAAACGCATAGTTTAGTTACGGTGGCCTATAAACTTTTCTCATGTTGTCTCTATTGATATAGATGCAAAGGCGACGACGTGCACATCTGCGTTTATGGTGTGCATTATTACACATTTGCTATTTAGTTTGCTTGCCCATTTACCCTCCTGTGCGTTCAGAGTGAAATCTGTCACAGCGAGTCACACCGTGTCACTGATCACTTTTTTGAAAACTGTCCTATTCGGCCTATGGCGGATAAGTTTTGATAAATTTTTGATTGAAGGTGTGACTCGCCGGGGGCTATCGATAGAGACCAGAAGCGTCGGGATCGGTATCGGAATAGCCGAGAAAATGCCATCCAAAGTAAGGGATCAAAGATCTTCGAAAATTAACTTCTTTAGTTTGTTATCAAAAGTAGGTTTCATCTTTCCTAGACGTTCGTCACTGTAAGGGCGACATTGGAAAGTAACGATAAGACGAAAAAGAAACAATAAAGGTGCCAAAATTGACGTTCGGATTCGGCCGATTGTCCGCGGTGTGTGGCCCTGGTTCAACCTGGATCCGTCAAAATCTCCAGTTTCCCACCATTTTCTTGCCGTTTTCTCACTTCCATCATGATTCTTGACTGGTTAAGCAACTTTTTGAATGAAAAGACGGATCAAACAAAGCGGATTTACGAAAATCAGGCGCGGATCTGGACATTGCTGACACTTTGCCAAGCCGATGATGTTTGGTCCCTAACTTCGGATGGCATTTTCTTGGCTGTTCCGATACCGATCCCGATGCTTCTGGTCTCTATCGATAGCCCCCGGCGAGTCACACCTTCAATCAAAAATTTATCAAAACTTATGCGCCACAGGCCGAATAGGAGAGTTTTTAAAAAAGTGGTCAGTGACACGGTGTGACTCGCTGTGACAGATTTCACTCTCAACGCACAGGAGGGTAATGCATTGTTTTTAAAAATGATGCAAACATCAGCTGAGAGTTATATTTTTATGCGCCCCATTAAATTTTGAACCCTGTACATCGGTCTTCCCTTGCGAGCAAGCGGGAAAAAATCTATGGGGTGTTATCTCGTGTCAGGCAGAAGGCCAAGAACACACTATGCTTGTCAGTACACTTTATATCACTTTGGCGGTTTTTCCGTTGCTCGACAATTGGGAGCAATGTAGGAATGGTCGTTGTTTTCCATAGTAACGCGCTATTTCTGATGCTTTTTAATGTTGGTCGTTTTAATTCCTTAAGTGTCATTAGATGTCGGATATGTTGCGCAAGCCTCCCCTCTCAAACCAATCAATTCGAAATGACCGAATGTAGCGCGCGTACGAGGAAGAAAGTTCCACCGTGCGCGTCTCGGCCCTTTTTGTTGTGACGACGACTGGTCTGTTTGCTGTCATTTTTCCTCATTGTGCAGTCGCGAAGAATGGCGCCGCCATCGAATCGATAACTCGTGAATGAAATGATTAAGAAACGAATTTTTGCTTGCGTGTTTTACGGCTGTAAATCTGTCAAGTCTGCCATTTTAATTTACAATATGTCCTACTTTGTAAAACGTCCTTTTTGCCTACCCATTATTACAATTTGTTCCAAAGTATATTCTCGTACTACCCACCGCATTTTTACAATTACGCCTCAACATGCAATTTTTATGAACCATGCGTATTATAATTTTCTGTCTGTCTTTTACTACTTACAGCTTGCTTTTACCTATGCCTGTGACCTTATACGGTTCCCTTGTATATTTCTATTTATAATGGCCGTAAGACCCCTTTTTTACGATGTTGCATTTATCCATCCGCTCTTTGTATTTTGGCGCGTATGACGAGTTCAATCCCGTGTTAAAACGCGTTTCCGTGTTTATTTTTTGGCACAGTGTAATAATGAACTTTTTTTGCAGTATCCTGCAGAATGACTGAAGATCAGGTGCTCAGTGTTCCAAACACTGGGCCCGGTTCGCAGTCGTCCAAGGATGATGAATCTTTGGGCACGCCAGAGAGCCAAGCCGATCCATATGAAACAAAGAAGAGCGGAATTATCACGGCTGCATCGTCGGCGGATGAATCAGAATCTGTGACGCCTCCAGTTAATGGCAACTTAATGAACGGGACTGCGTCAGCGACAATGAATGGACATCTGTTTCAAAATGGGAATGTGCCGCCATTACCCAGGTCGATGGCTGAGGTTTCGCTGTCGGTTGCGGCTTTGATCAATGGGAACTCCCATCTCACCGTCTCATGTGCCGGAACACGCGATCAAATTACATCGCAGTCGTCCACCTCCACCAGCGTTGGCGTCCCAGGACAATCGAACTCTGGTCTCTTTCGTCGCGATGCTGAACAGATAAAGGAAACAAATCAAGGTACTTCCTCCAATACGACTCCGACAAAATCTGCAGTTGAACCATCGACAAATGCCACCACCCCGACGAATGCGCCCTTTGAACCTTCGGCGACAACGTCAAATGCCACTCCAACAAAGTCGTCCTTTGAAAGTCCGGCGAAGTTGTCCCCTGCGTCGCAAACAGATGCCCAGCCCTTCAAAAGCCCTAATACGCCTCAGGCAAGCAGCAATCACGTGGCGAGCACCGGTGCTTCTCCTGCTGTTGCAAGTCCGATGAATTCGGTGCAGGGAACTACTATGGGTTCATCGTATGCAACTCCATCGAAACAGTTTCACTTGAACCATGCGACTTCAACCCAGTCTACCCCAGCAAATGCGACTGTCAATTCACTTCACGGAAGTCCGACTTCATTCCATTCCACCCCGACAAAATCAGCTGTTGTAACACCTGAAAAGCACACGGCTGCCACCCCGGGAAGTTCTTCGCAGACGAGCCCGCCAAAGCCGTCTCAAGCTGCTGCGACTGCGACGAAACCGTCTGACGGCAGTTCAACTTCGGCACAATCGAATGCTCCGAGTTCGTCCTATGCTATGTTGACACCCTCCTACGCTGGGACTCCAACGAAGTCTCCTGTCAACCCAGTGCATCCAACTCCTCAGAACACATTGCCAAATTCGTTTTTGACTCCATCGAAACTGTTCCATCCGAGCCTAGCGACTTCAACTCATTCTACTCCGGGCAACCAGACTGTCAACTCACTTCACGGAAGTCCAATTTCGTTCCATTCCACTCCGCCGAAATCAGCTGTTGTAACTCCAGAGAGACCTTCGATAGCAGTTACGGCGCAACCACAATCGTCCAATGTGACTGCAACAACATCACTTATTGGAGCCCTGTCGCAACCTTCCCAATCTACTTCGGCGCTGCAGAATCATGCTTTGGTCAACAACAGCCCTGCCAATACCTCTCTGCCGATCAACAGCTCTGTTCCAAGCACATCGTCGCAATCGAGTTTATTCCACGCTTCAACCGACTTCCAAACCCTTCTACGATCTTTCCAACAACCAAGCATTCCTCCTGTATCCAGCATCTTCACGTCAGGTACGATGACACAAACGCCTATGAGCAGTGTTTTCGACCGGTCAAAGGATCCATTGGCCGACATCTTCCGTGCGCACATGTTGAACCAACCAACGAGTAGCTCTACCATTCAACCGAAGCCCATTGCCACTGTGCCGCATTCTGTGTCGTCGACGATTGCCAACAATGTGACTGAAGACGAGCCCATGGAGATTGATGTCGAAACCGTCGATCCCGAACCCGTCGCGAGCTCATCCGCTTTTGTTCCGAATGGCCATGTCGTGACTACGAAGGAGTTCGCTAAGACTGTTACCACTGCCATCGTTGGAGAATCGCACAAACCTCGGGATGTTATGTCGCCTGCTTCCGATATTATTGTTGTGGACAGCCCTGGTCCTATCAAGTGAGTTTTGCTTTTTATTTGATCAAATTGTTTTTAATCCGATCTCTTTCAGCAATGTTGTTCCTGCCACAGTTGCCTCATCTAGCGTCGCAACGTCTTCGAAGTCAGCTGAAGCAAGCGCCGCTCCTTCGCTCGATAAACTCCACATTGCTTCCCCAGCTGTTTCGAAACCACAGTCTTCGAAAGCTGCGTATTCGCCCAGGAATGCCAACCTTACCTCGCCAAGTAGCTCGAAAGCGTCAAAGCCGCAGACGTCCAAGAATGCGTTTTCACCGGAGCAACTTCGCAATGCCAACATCGCTGGACCAAGCAGTTCGAATTCTCTGAAACCACAAGCCTCGTCCAGCGGAATCTCACCGAACCAGTTTCGCAATGTCCAGAACGCTCAACCGGGTAGCTCGAAGCCTCAGTCTTCAGCCAGTGTGTATGCAGCTTACAAAAAGGAACTCAATGCCAACATATCTCTGCCAGGTAGCTCCAAATCGCCAAAGCCGACCTCTTCGAAAATGGCGTATTCACCGAAGTCCCCGAAACCGCAGACTTCAGCCAGTGCCTATTCCCCACGTCGCAACGCCAATTTGGGTTCACCGTGTAGCTCGAAGTCAATGAAGCCCTCGTCGTCGAAAGCGTCTCCAAGGTCTCCCGTCGATAACAACGACCTCGACGTTAAACCCAGAAAAATTAAGAGGGAGCGTCCATGGGATGACACCGCTCCGTTCAAGTGCCCCAACACCGATGCTTATCTCGATTCCTACCAGGAACTTCCGCGAAGTGTCAAAGAGGGTGTCGAAGAGTTCGTCTTTGAAAATCATTCATTGATGGTGTTCAGAACTTCAAACGACTTTATGGTTGGTCATTTCTATATATATCTATAGTACTTTTTCAATCGATTCCGTTACAGACTTACACCCAGTTGCACACTGAACGGCAAGATGAAATCAAGATCCAAAAGGAACGAATGGCGGAGATCGAAGCCCAGCGACAAATGTCAATGCGCAAGGATAAGGCGAAAGTAAAGGTAATCTATTATTCGCACATCTTATCTGATTACCAAATCAATTATCTTATTTAGAATGATGCACTCAAAGAACGTGCTCGTGAACGTGATCGTGCTCAGCGAGAGCAGCGGAAAGCAGAACGTGCCCAGCGGCGCAACTATCGCCGTGAACACAACAATGGCAAATCGATGACGCGCGAAGAACGAGTTCAGTATCTTCTCGAGCGAGAGCGCCGTATCCAAGAACGCAATGCACGCCGAGTTTCGCAGACTGAACGTCGCACCGAACGCCATCAAAATCAAAAGGTCGGTTTTGGGCGACGGTTCTTTTTTATATGCATACCGGACTTAAATACTTCCAAAAAAGTTTTGCAATGCTATGCAGCTGTAAAAACCGTGCAGCTCAAAAAGGGAAATCTTTTTTAAGCGCACACGTTTTTTGCATGGCTTTCTGGGCAGCCGTCAAAATTCATTTTTCTTCTTCTATTTTTTATTCTTTAAACCATGGCATGCCGTCGCGACAATGTTTGAGTGCCGCGTTCTCTTCTTGAAATGGTTCCCTCTGTCATAGGGGATGAAGCTTTATCTTTTTTCTTTCTTTTCTTTTTTGTGCTGCGTCAAAGTGGTCTCTGGAAGAAGATGCCCCTGATGGAATTTTAATGAGGGTAGCTGGTGGCAGGGACATGCAAGGTTTAATCTTGCCTTCTGGGCTCTTCTCGGAAAGTGGCTGCGTTCATTCCTAAAAAAAATTGACTGGATTACCCATGTCGAATGGCGGCGCTTAATTTACTGGACCCGTTGTACGATTTTTAATTATTGAAAAGTTTCGCTCCGTCTGTTTTTGTGCCGTGACAATCGGTTGACACGCGTGTCACTTGGCACTTGAAAGTCATTCTGCGCTGTGTTGTTGAAAGCTTCGACTTTTAAAATTAGGTTTTTCGGCATTTTTGAATTGTTTGCTTCTTTTCTCCCCCACTCACAATCAATAACAACTGGCCCGAGTTGAAGGGTGGTTGCCAACGAGAAAAAAGTTCACTTTGCTATTGATTTTCCCTTCCGCCCGACCCTTTTTCTTGCGTAATTTAAAATGTTAGACTCACATGCGCATAAACTTTTGTGGCAGTCGTAGCTGTCATAAGATCTTTATTTATGGGGCCGCCTGTAAACGTGTTGCCTGACTCTACACTGTTTGTTTGATTTTTTTTATTCGGTCTCTATTTCCGTTACTCGAATTGCCAATTAATGGTGGCATCGTAAAGTATAGCTAGTCAGTTGCAATTTAACGATGTTACAGATGCCCGCTGGTCTCTTCTCTCGTTCCAGCTATTTACGTTCTAAATTTTGTTAGGGATAGTACGCAGACTGTTTGTAAGAGTTCCTCCATCAATGTAAAAGGACCCACTTTGAATGCACTTGTCTTTGAAACGTGTTGCAAATTGCTTTGCGGGGCAGAAAAATTAGCTTATTGACACAAAGTCTTGACTTTCCGCGTCCTTTTAGTTGAGCGTGTGTGTGTGAAACAATTGTTATTTTTGTCATTGTGTGGCGTCAGTCAGACGAGGCACGCATGCATTATTGTTTCATTTAAGTATTTATGCATGCATATTCTATTATTCGATTCACAACGTCTTTGCAGTTTCCCTAAAACATTAGTCTTTTTTATGGTGCCCACAGTCACCTTTTTTTTTCATTGGAGTATGGTTTATGAATAATGTGTATACAGATGTATGCATTTTGTTCCTTGGGCTCATGCGCCTTTTTACGGACTAATTTTTACTAAGAATTGGAACTTGCCCTTACTTTTTCCGTGCTAGACTTGCGTTAGAATACGAGCAGTTGTTACAACGTAACATCATTAATATATACCAAAAACGTTCTAGCTTCCGTGTTTACTTAGGTTTCAGTAAACATCATTATTTTGTGGCAATGGTTTTTTGCATTCGTTGGAATGTTTAAAGAACCTTTAGCTGTCACGCGTAAAGTGCTCATTTTTCTGAAGCGGCGGAAAATCGAATTTCTTTGCGTCGCCGGTTTTTATAATCTTTAGCTTTTCTGGGGGTTTTAGAATCGATTTCGTGGGTTTATTTCAATTTTGTCTAATGTTTTAATTAAGTTAATTGACGTTTATGTACGCCCTCCATGTTGGTTGCATCTTCCTTATAACATTGATTTTTCGTTAGATAAAAAGGGGAAGAAACACTACAAACAGTTTTTTGTGCCCCTATTATCATTTAAATGGCAATGCTCGCGATTGTGTTTACGACGTTCATTTTTGTTCATTTTTTTCTGCCTGTCTCGATTGGTTCCCATGCTTTTATCTGTTGTGCTTCAAGCGTTTCCTGTAACGTGAAGGGATGATGATAGGTCGCGATGCTCCGTTTTGATGCACATGATCTCATTGTCGGAACTATTTGCGCTCTTATCATTACAAAGACGCCGTATAGCTGCTGCTGTTCTATTTTTCGCCCCTAGATGTCGTCAGTCATTCATACGTTTCATCTTCTTACCTTTAGCAAGTAGCCATCGTCACTACTTGTCTTTTGACAGGTATTCCCGGGAGGCATGAAATTTAGGACTGTCAACCAGTTTCGTTGTAGTGGATTCGGGTCGTCAGAACGCCTTATTCGTTTCGGATATACCTTTGATTTATTATCACAACCCGGGCGACACCCTATTATTTTTACGCGGTAGTTCCGTTGAAACGTTAAACCTTTTTGCGCCAATGTTTGTGAACTGTGTGAAAAATGGATTTTCTTTGTTTTGTTAGCCGTCGAACTTTAGACAGCGTTTGCTTAACTTATTAGTCTCGGAAAACCCCCCATCATTTAAGTACGCCGTAAAACTTATCTTCGGAACCGTTACTTTTTAACGACCCCCGTACAACTGATTAAAGCGTATACATTTGGGTACTCCTCAGGGATTAATTTTTTTTTCCTGGCTGAACTTGCAGTGCAGCCATTGTAGGCGGTTATCGATAGCCTATTCTGCGAACAACAAAATGACCTTGCTCGAGTTTATTATCTGTTGCTTGGCCCTCTTACAGTTGTCGTCTCGCTTTAATCAGTAATCATTTCAACGAATCTCTGAAGTCAATGAGAAGAAGGGGGGTTTTCTCTTTTGCCTGACACATCGCACTTCGGACAGGCTACGTCAATTTCGCGTTTTCTGCAGTTTGATTAAATATTTGTCACCGAGCATTTTCGTTATTACTTGGACACAACGCCTAGAGTATGTGCTTCGCGGCAACGCGGTGGCTGTCACCCTCTTTTCACCTCCTCCTCCCGCAATATATTTTTCTCCATGTCCGAGTCAGAAGCCATTGATTAGGTTACGTTTATTCCTGCTATTGCCTTTCAACGTTATTATTAGTCACAAACACATGTGCCCCCGTCTCTCGCATATCGTAATGATTGTTTATCTTCAGTATCTCGAGTTTAATCTGGCGCATAATTGTCTTTCTTTTATAGGTGCGCCGAGAAGGGGAAAAGGAAATTCGATTTGCTTTGGATCGTAGGGGTTGTGTGCTCTCCTTCTCTCGCCCTCTCACTTACGTATTCAGAAACAACGTGCGGCCGTATATGTCTGCCTAACAGATTCCCCCCCTTTTCCGTCTCTTTGGAGTTCAAGGTGAAATTTGGGAAACTTTTAGCAAGCATGCCGCGGTTTAATGTGACAAAGAGCGATGATTATAATGTTAAACTTAACTTGAACCTGTCGCAAGGTTGTCGATTACTCCAAATAGTGTCAAGTTATGCGTTTCAACGACGTGATTGTTTTAACGTTCTACCGAAGTTGCGTACTTTTTTCGAACATGCTCTCATACGTTGCGTTAACGGGAGTCGGTTGCTCCATTCATTTTTGTGGCTTTGCTCATCTCCTGCCCTTGGCCGAGTAGCTGTCACTCTTTTCGTTATCTATAAGAACTCACGCACTACAACAAAATGCGCAATATTCACTCGGAAGAGTCTAAATGCATTTTTGCCACAGCCCTTGCCTTTAGTCTCTGTTTTCTGACGGTTCTAATTGTGTACCGGAGTTTTGTTTCATGTGCTTTATGTATCACACGGATGTCTCATTGTTTGTTTATTTTTCGGCCTGACAACGGCTCGAATTATTGACTATTGTCACACATTTAAATTTTTTATTAGCTAAGAACGGATGTTCTTTGTTTTTTTGCGATCTTTTTAAAGCCAAAGGGAAGATATTTGATACTCGATGAAACAACATAGCTTATGTATTTTATTTAACGCAAGTTTGTTTATAGGAGCGTGCCAAGGGATCTTCCAACGACAGCATTCCGACTCCGTCGTCGTCTCTTGCTACAACCCCGGGTCCTTCCAGCAGTACGCCGACTTCGTCCACCAGTCTGCAGTCGGCTTCGACCAACCAGCCGTCGACCAGTGCCTTTCCTCTGCGACCCCCTACCTCGGGTATGAATGATCAAACGATCGGCATGGAGACCCTGGCTTCATTCGCTGCCACTGTTCAAGGCCAAAAGCGTTCAGCTCCGATGCAATCTCCGGCCATGCCCAATGGCGTCGTCTTCTCGCCACCTGCAAAGACTGCTCGCGTCGATATTCAAAAGTATGTTATTTTCCCATTTTTCTCAACAACCAGTCGTTTTGTGCTTCAATGTATTTTTACGTCCCACGTGAATCCCCAAATTATGCTTCGTTTATGAACCGCGGGGTAATATTATCTGTTGAGGGTCCGCGAGGGAAGCTAACGTCAACAATGGTTTCTAATAAGAAAAACTTTTGTTGACTTTTGATTTGTTTGCTTTTCGTAGCTGAGTCAATATTTGCCCATGCATGCCGTCATGGATGCAAGGACAGTGTGACACTGCTGATTTACTTCGCTTATACTTTGTGGAATGCACGCATGATTCTCCTTCCTTTTCGATGCTAACATTGCTTGGCTTTAGATAAGCATCATATCTTTTTAATTTGTCGGTTTGGCTGTATGTATGCAGCCTACGCAAACAAGAAACGCAGCTAAACGTATTATTAAAAGCTTCAACTGGAGAAATTTATCCTTTTGTAACCCCCTAAACAGTTTTTGTTTGTTTTGCAATTCCTCAAATGCGCACTTTTAACGATGTAGTTCTGGGCGACGTTTTATGTGTTTCCAAGAAAATGATCAATTTTATGTTTATTTTTTCAGTGTCCCTGAACAGCCGGCACAGACCGCAAATGGTGTACTCAAGGCGCCTCCGAAACCACCGGCGGATAAGCCTGAAACCCTGAATGGACCGTCGCAACAGAATCGGCCCTTGCCGCATCCGGAAGCATCCTTCGCAGCCGCTCACCCGCCTCGAATTCCCAACGGTACGTCGTATAAGTCACGTTTTTCTAGTCTATTGTTATCAATTTTCAGGCGATCTCATGGCCCAACAAGTTCAGCACGTTGCTAAGTTTATGCAGATGCCGCCGGAGCCGATTCAGCAGATCTTTGGAAACCAACCTGAGGTAGCGGCCGCTTTTGCTCCTGCAATCGCGATTGCTGATAGGGTAATGAAACAACCTAATCCGACCTCTAATAATGTCTACACGGACCTGATGACGTCGATGGCTCATACCTCGGCGTCGGAACGGGTAGGCCTCGTTTGCACTAGCTCACACACCGGGTTTTTAATTGCAGGCTGGCTTTCAGAAGCCGCCGCCTCCGTCATCTGCGGTGTCGGCTTCTCAGCCGGCTGTGCTGCCGAAACGCACTGTTGCAGAATCACCTGCCAATAGTTTGCAACCCGTTAGCGCGTCTTCTTTTTCGGAACGCTCTAAAACCCCTGCGACATCCGCTCACAAATCCCTTGCTTTAACTGCCACCAAAACCGTTGCTTTAGACCCCTCCAATAAGAACCTTTTGCTTCTTTCTCGGGGTATTCAGTTTCCCCTAGATGCTGCGTTAGGCTCACAATTAGCATGTGCTGCATTTTTGGCACCGGAGGTTCTTTCGCGTTCTGAAGCAACAGACCTACCCTTACGTTCTGCGGGCAAACATCACATCATAGCCAAGCGAATTTTTGAAAAACCACGTAGTAGCACCGACACTTGTGAAAGTGTTGATTGTGAAGTTGTTTCACCCACCAAAATAATAAACCTGGGTCCTACTAATGTAGGTCACTCGTTAGTGTCGGCTACGATTACTTATATATGCTTTTTTCAGAACCGAACTCCCATGCAATCAGCTGCATCAGCCATGCCGCCGCCAATTCCTCCTGCCCAAGCTGCCCGACCAAATGTTGCTGCCGCTATTGCCAACATTACTACGCCCCGTTCTCAAGCAGCTCCATTGCCACCTGCAGCTGCACCTCCGGGTCCATCGGCTTCTCAGGCCCTCAACGCGAATGCTGCTGCTCAACCTGGTCCATCCTCTATGCCTCAGATGTCGGCAGCGAGACCAAATGGCCCTCAAGCTCAAAAGCCGTTGCCACCTAATGCTATGCCGCCAGCAGCAACGCCGCAAGACCAACACTTTATGGCGCAACTTCAAGCCCTGTTATCATTACCGAATCGGCAACAGCAACAACACATAGTCATGAATCAGCAGAATGAACATCTGCGAATGATGGCTCAAGTGAATTCGGCGTTGGGATTGACCGGACGAGGTGTGCCTCCTGCCCGTGGAGCTCCGACGGCTACTGATGTGATGCTTTTCAATGAAGCGCAACGAATGTGTAGCGATTCGTTAAACAAGGATCTTGCGATAGCCACCAGTAGAAGTCAGCAGATGCAGCAACAGCAGCAGCTCCAACAACAGCAACAACAACAGCAGCAGCAACAGCCTCAACGGACAGCGACGGCATCGACTTCAGCGGTACCAGCTCCTGCTGCTGCCATGCCCAGCGCTGCCGATCTACAGAACCAGCAGTTGCTGATGTCCCTTTTGAGTGGTGCGTCGATGCCGAACGCGAATATGATGATGTTTGGTGGTGCTCCGATGAACAATCCACACAGTGATCCTTTGATGGCTGCCGTGGCACAACTTCAACAGCAGAATTTGTTTCACGCATTGGAAGTTCAACGTCAGCAGGCCATGTTGCAACAACAGCAGCAGCAACAACAACAACAGCAAAGGGTGCAGGAAGAAATGGAGCGACAGGAACGCCAGAGGCAGGAACGTGCCCAAGAACAGCAACGTGCGGCGGAATTGGCCCGGAAGCAGGAGCAGGATAATCAACGGCAACAACAGCAGCAGCAAGCGAATCTGCGTGCCGAGCTTCAGCGTCAGCAGGAAGAGTTGCAGCGCCAGCAACAGGCTCAACAGGCTGCTCAACAAGCTCAGCAACATCGTCCAATGATGCAACCTGCGGCCGCTCCACAGTTTGCTGCACCTCGGATGCCAATGTTCCCTGGAATGGCGAATCCCTATTTCCGTCATCCTGCGGCTCAAAACATGAATGCCCAGCAGCAGCAGATGGCAACCCTTCTGGCTAGTTTTGTAAGTTATTTTCTTTGATTGTTTTTATCTTTTCAATACAAATTTTTCAGGAGGAAATGCAACGCATTCAACAACAGCAACAGCGTGCCATGAATGGGGGATTGCCATCGACTTCACAAGCGGTAAGTCATCAACTTAAACGTTTTTGATTGATCTTAATTGTATATCTATTTCAGCAAGCTACTACCGCACAACAGCAACAAGCTGACTTGCTGCAACAATTCTTGAACCCCGAATTCCACCGTGAAGCTATGGAAGCGGCTCGTCTTTTGGGTATGCAGTCCAACGCCGGCCCCCGACCGAACCTTCCGATGCCCGCCTTGAATCAGAACATCTTTCCACGAGCTCCCTTCGGAATCAGCGGCATGGGCTTGCCTCCGAATGCTCCCCAGAATATGTTTGGAAAGCCACCGACTTTCCCGAATAACAACCCCAATGGAAATAACCGCGAATAGCGGAACCTTGGACGAGCCTTTAATGTGATCTCAGATCGTAAACCTCGCGCAGTCTGCCCTGTTTTACATCGTTATCGACATTGACGCGGGTCCTTTCTAAGAATACGCTTCTTTAAAGCGTGTTTGCTTAATTTGCTCCCAGTTGTTATTTATTGTTTTTTTTTCTTAATTTTAAATTGATTTTAACTAATTATAAGTTGGCTACGGACACGGGTTCCGACCTTTCTTCTTAAATAAACCGCAAATGTTGTGATAACTTTTGGCTGCAAGGTGGCATTGCGTAATCGTTTTGACAGTGTTTGTTATTATAATGCGATTAACGCATCATAAATCGGGTTGACAAAGGCGTTTTGACCAGTTTGAAAGATCAACTATGCTGAGCCATATCGGGTCACCAAGGCTCACGGCAGGGAAAAAAATTAAGGAAATACACATGATGATGTGCTATTACAGCCTTCTGCGCAAAAGTCATGGCGTGTAGTGTGACAATGGCTAACAAAAATAATCCGTCTTTGCGATGAATCCAGCTCTAGTGATTTTGCCGTCGTGTCCACCAAACAGCGCCTATCGTTAGAGGACGAACGGAGAGACGGGGAGTGGAAATGCATGTGGAACCGGTCATGGATCCTTTCAAAATGTGAGGTTTGCAACTGAAGAATGTCCAGAGCACCACAAGCCACAAATCCGTATGAAGGCCGTACTGCTGACCGCTGCTACGGACGTGAAGTTTGTCGTCAGTCATTTTGGGAACTTTTAGCTCACCCAGATCGGCTGCCTGCCCCAGGACGTGTGATTAACGGTTTAACGGCCCTTTTAATGCTATAAAACACGGAAGTTGATCGATACTGGTGTTAAAAAGTTGCTAAAAAGGGGTTATTTCGATTTAACTTTCATCTTTTTTGCGATGTCCTCGCATATTTGCTGCTACCGTAGCATAACTGAGCCTTGATAAATGTGTGAGTGAGCGATTAACCATAACGATGGAGATGATTACCCTCTTACGGCCTTCTAATGAGAAGCCGATACCACCTGGGGTCCTAACAATGTTGTTATTCGAGTGACAACCTGTTTACGTTCCGTTGTTCACACTAAAGTTGTGATTTTGGGCGGCCCTTTCGTTTCTTTTTACCCTTTGTCATCCATAGGTAGGCCTCAACGATGTCTGACGTGAGGCCCTGGAAGCGCGTGTGTGCCCGTGTTGCTCCGGGCCCCCGGTTGTCTGTCTGAGTTGTCCGACCTGTGTTGCGGCTCTCGAGGCAGAGCTCTCCAGTATTTTCTTTCTTTGCTCTGTGCCTCCTGATCCCAAGGTCATCGATAATAATGATTCTCTCGTGGTTTAGAATGTTTGAAAATTTGAATCAAGCTTGGGGATTCCTCATTGCCCGGCATCCCTATATTAACATCATCCTGTCCCTGATTGTGGCCGTGGTCCTCTCAGCCGGATTGGTTAATCTCAGATTGGAAAACGATATTCGAGAGAGTTTTTCACCTGCTAATTCACGAGCTGCATAGTAAGTACTTTTTTGTTTTGCACCCACACATCAACTTGATTTATCACCTCCGTTTAGCGAAAACAGAGTTTACAAAGAATTCTACAATTTGACGGTTTCGCCACAACGAGCTTTCATTCTCTTCAGTGCGAAGGATAATAATTCAATGCTTAGAGAGACTCAATTGCGTGATGTTCGAAAGTTGGATACACACTTCACGAATGTGCTCAAAAAAGTTGATCCTGAAACTGGGATAGCTGGCTGTCATCCTCTTTGCAATCTCAATACACCCTTTCATCTTATTTCTGCAAGTGTTATGTTAAAAAAGTACATCAATCAATGATTAACTTTAGGAAGAACTTTTCAAAATGTATGACACTGGGAAGCCGTCGGAAGACTTGACTCTCAATTATCCGATGTCGGTGTACAGAGGGCAGAATCTTTTTGTTGCTATGAACATGATTGGCGCTGAAACTTCAGGTTTTGCCATCATTCGAAATTTTAAAAGAAGTTAGCAAATTTGAAATTACAGAAACGGTGTCACCGACGAACAACTCACAAATATCAACCGTAAAAACAATAATTCTGTGGTACTTTTCACGTGCTGATACCATCGGTACAAAAGCACTTTTACGTGCCACTTCGCTGAACTTATTTGAAGAAGCACAGAAGGGAGACTATCTTGATCATGTCAAATTTGAGATTTTTGGCGATGAAATTGCCAATGAGGAAATGCTTCGAGGTGCGATTGAGGTATGTTTCTCAATATTAACTGCAGAATGATTATTTGAACTTATGTCTTTAGGCAACAACATTAATGTCCATTGGTGTCGTTTTACTAGTTTTGTTTGTAACTGTATCCATGCACCCCCACTTCCGTAAAATGCGAAAGTGTGCAGAGCCTATCGTAGTCTTCGTGTCCATCGCTTGCCCATTCTTGGCTTCTATTGCCGCTTTTGGGGTGATAACATGGCTTGGCAACAAAACTTATACCATCATGTGTGTGACACCCTTCCTCGTTCTCGGCGTGGGTGTCGATGATGCCTTCATATTGATCCAATCATGGACACTTCACAGTAACATTGAGAATCGAGCTGAAAGATTGGCGAAAGTTCTGGTCAACGTTGGCCCATCTATCACCATTACATCGTTGACTAATACAATTTCCTTTGGTATTGGATATGCTACACCCACACCACAAATGTCGTTGTTCTGCTTCTCAACATCAGTCGCACTTTTTGTTGATTACATTTTAACTTTTACGATATTGGCACCCATTATCTATCTGTGCACACCCGAATCGGCTTCTGAAATCATTGAAGCACGGGCACCATCGGCCAAGAAAGATGTGCTTATTCTTCCGGAACTGCCTAATTTGGAACTTTCTAATATCGTTAAAAAGTATACAAACTTCATCTGCAGCAAACCCGGTAGAATTATCTCGCTTACTTTGCTCGGGTTTCTGTATGTTGTGTCCTACTTCGGCGTTGCAACGATGAAATCAACATTTGAACCGTCAAAGGCGTTTCCGTCCGATTCGCCGCTAGCACAGTCCATTGGATCCATTCGGTGAGTGGTTTAATACAAACTTTGTAGCAAAAACCAATTTCCAGATCGGTCTTCAACGAATTTTTCCCGATCAACATCATAGTAAACCGGCCGCCAAACATTAGTCATACCGATGACGTAAGATCACTTCTAACTACACATGCACAACTATTTTCAATTAAAATATTTTAGTACAGATTGTTCTACAAAATGGTTGAAGAACTCGAAGAACTACCCGAATCTTATGGCAAAGACAGAACATTGTTGTGGCTACGAAATTATGAGGACATTGACAGACAAACATCGGACCTATTCAGTTCAATCGGGTTTGGACAATCAAACTACGTGCCTTCGTATGACAACCTTGACTTTTTCCTGGAAACACTTGGATACCCGCCGTCAATCCATTATATCGAACACAATGGGTGAGAAAGTTTTGAATTAGGAAAGGTGTTCAATCTTGTTTTTTTTAAGGACAAAGGTGTTGGAATCGTTTCAATTTACGATTATTGCGAAAAACATGGCAGAATGGTCGAATCGGGCTGTCACTGAAGAGAAATGCAGGATGATTTTGTTGAAGTTGGTTGAGATTGATAAGAATTGTTTACAGAATGGGATTTTAGATATCCGACTTTCAATGCTACTATTTATGATGGCGATTCTGCTGTGTTGGATCTACTTTTGACTGTTAAGAGCGATCTAATTGGCTCTATCGTGGTGACAATTATTTGTATGACAGTAATTTGCTCATTTTTCATCAATAATCAAGTCGGTGTAGTCATCATAGCTTTCATCATCTCTTCGATTTGTTATGGTAAGTCAAAGCTCAAACGTGATCAATATCAATTTGCATCGCGAACAGCTTTACGGAAGGAACACCAGGTGCGAAAAAGTTATTTTTTAGTTCTCGTCGGAATGATCAGCTGGTGGGGGGCTGACCTTGATCCTGTGACAATCGTCGATGTTCTCCTTGCCACGGGTTTTTCCGTTGATTACACAGCTCACGTTGCTCATCAATTCTACGTCAAGCACGGCTCCAAGCATGACAGGATCGCCGAAAGCTTGGCCGAAATGTCGGCTCCCATGATCCAAGCAGGGACTTCCACGGTTTTATGCATGTTGCCCTTGATATTTGTGCCCACCTATGCAATTGTCGCCTTTGCGAAAACAGTCTTTCTCGTCGTGGGTATTGGTCTCTTTCACGGACTGCTCATCTTACCGGTATTACTCAGCTGGATGCCTGAAAGAATTTGTGGTTTGGGTTCCCCCGCATCTCCACAGGACAGTGAGCCCATCAGTATGTCAACGACGAGTACGTCATTGTCAAATCGGGGTGAGGCATCGGAACCATTCTTGTAACGGCATCCAGCACACCGGCCTTTTACAAACAACGGGTTTTCGTTATGTTTGATAGTACTCTAATGTAAAGTTCAAACGATAAAATACTATAAAATTTATTATTATTTTTGTATAAATAAAGAGGTACATACTACGTTTTTGTATGAGAAAGATTCAAGTGAGGAAGCTCTGGAAGAGAAGACGAAAGTATGCCACGAATCAGATTCAATGATGGAAGTGATGAGATTCACAATATATCAGAACGCAATTTTAACGCACTAAACTTGTTGATAACATCCTGAGCACGCGAAAAGACAGCATTCATGCTGTGAAGTACGTCGACTAGGTGGGGAAGTTGGGCTTCAGCCTGATACACGGAGACGGATTGCGAGCCATTCTGCTTAAGTGTAACGACCTGGTAAGCGGCACAAATTATTTTTGTCGAAGAAATGTAATAAGAAAGAAGGATATCTGGAGCTAATGGCGGGTTAAAGCATTTGGTAGGTTGGAATTGGCACAATTCGAGTAGAGATTTCTTTCTTGGCATGGTTAAACACGTGCGAGCCTCGCTGATGAGATCCTTGACCCCGGTGAGCATGGATAAAAGGAGGGATTCCGATTGGCCATCGTACCCGTTTCGTTTGACGCAACGATCGTAGCGTTGTTTGCTCTGCAAAATGATATATGTTCATGTCAGTGTATCAATGGATGGATGTATGAAAGCTCACTTTTATGACTAGTTGAAGTGCACGTGCACACTGGTTCCCCGTGTCCTGGAGCTGTTGTACTTTCCACTGCACGTTCGGAATTGCAGTCGAACGGAACACACCTCCGGCCATTTTCAAATGTTTGAGGGTGATCTCCGCTTGAATGATGTTTTCATTAAGCAGGGTCACCGTAGCCTTGAGTACATCTTGATGGCTCCGCGACACCAGTGTATATTTCTCCGCTTCTTGGGAAGGTTGCGGCGCGCCGGTGAGATTCTCCACCTTATTGTTGACTTTCAACCGGTTGCAAATGTCTCGGAGCAGACATTCTAGCTGAAAGAAAGCTATTAATGTTAAATCAGTGTTGCCCAATGACGGGAAAGGGAAACAGAAACCAACCTCACGAAAGATTTCGCCCGCTTTGTGGGCTTGCAACCAACAGCCTTCCTTCGCAGATAGCTCGTTGATGCTCATGTTCGTCGCAGTTTTTGATAGTGGTTGTGATGGTGGTGGTAGAGGCGATGGTGGTGCAGGCGGACAGCTACCAATTGACGTTGCCATTTGATTCTTTTCACGATCAAAACCGCTTCGAAAGAGACCAGCTCCGCTATGTTTTATGTTCCTGTTACGGGGGTAGACGCATTTTCACAACGTACGAGTCGCAATCGATTATTCAATATTGGGTTGCGCTTTTTAACGCCAAACGCAATGCCACCAAAAACCAAGCTCATGCTTTCAGTCAAACCCCTTATTTGGTTTAATTTATTAAAACGAAAGAGAGACATTATTATTATAAATAGCTTTGAATAAATTAAATTGTATCCAGTTTGTAAAAACATAAAAAGTGAAAGCTGTATATAAAAATACGAGAAACAATAAAAAGTCGGATTTAAAATTGAATACATTTCGACTTATTAAAGAAAGCTTTGTGTATCAAACACGAAAAGGATGGAATAAGCTTAATCTTCATCGCCAGTAGGCATATATTCCCGCAAGATCCGGATAAACTTGACTCGGATTTCGGTCTGGTCTGGGACATCACTGACAAGGACGGCATTGACTTGGAGATGAAGCGCTTCCAGGGCTCCATGGATGGCACCACAGATGATCTGCGAGTAGCAAAGCTTGCTGTACTTTGGCGGAATCTCGACAAACTCGACGAGAGGGTTGGAGTCAAGGATGAGGCTGAATTCGTTGGGCAGCATGTTCGACAGGGAGACGTGGGCAGTGACGCCTGAAATCACAAACACAACTTATAACTCGAAAGTAGATATAAAAAACAAACCAAGATAAGCCTTCAAAGCTTGCTTCGAAATGACCTCCGCGATCTGATGCGAATCGGTACAGCGACCAATGTGGGGGTTCTTCGAGAGGAGGTCATCGGCCAGTCTGACACCAATGTTGTAGCCGATCTTCTGAAGCTGGATGTTGACTTCTTCCTCGGATTCGAGATCTTTGAGCAAATCGACGACGAGGGCGCCATACGTGAGAGTGAACAACTCGGCATTCATCGTCTTGACTTCGGGAACGGTCTGTTTGGAAGAACGGGACATCTAAACGCCAAAGAAATGTATAATTGAATGACGTATGAATAAGGAAAAGGGATTGAAACGGATAGTAAAACCGTGAAAACCATCACCAACTAAAAAGTATAACAGTAATTCAAACTTTTATTGCTAGACACGGAATTTCAATCAAATACACAAAACATCATTATACGACACCCGTAATATTGTTGCCTCTTTTGCCGAGACCCTACGTACATCCCGTCAAGGGTATCCACCCGATTCGATCAGGGATAAACGTAGAAAGCACTGGTAGTCGTTTCCCGTCAGACAAAACAATAACTCAAAAGGAAAGTGAAGGGCATTACGCGACCGTCGCAGCACGAAGCAGCGTCGCCGTGAGCTTCTCCAAACGCTTCAGATCCTGTTGCTGGTCGGAAGCGAACTGCAGGCATACAATATCGTCAGTGTACTTGATGGTAATGCGACCCTCGTCGGCTTTGTACTTCGTGACGAGTCTGAGATCTCAGTTTTATATATAAAAATACAAGTTGAAGATAAAATTATAAAAGACAGACCTGCACTTATCGCCGCTAACATTGTGAAGCCGCTCAACGGCTTTGGCAAACTCTTCGTAGTTGTTGAAGTACGTCATGTTGGCTGACGCCTGGAGGAAGACAAGAACAAGTGAAGCGGGGAGCGTGGACACTGGCGATATGCGCACGGAACGTCAATGCGGGTCAGACTCGGCTTGTGCTGTCTCATCGGCTTGGCGTTGTGCGACCAATAAGCAGGTAAAAATCAACGTTTTTAAAAAAAGTACCAAATTATGATTTTTTTTATTTCTGTTGTTACTGCCCGACCAAATTTTAAAAAAACCGTCGAAAAATGGGGCAAAAATGATCCTACTTAAGTGGTTTTGAAGTTAAGACAAAAATATTTTTTACAGTATCCCAGTTGGACACGCTCAGGGTGGCCGAGTGTTCTCCGCCTGCCTATCCCTAACAAGTTAGCATGTATTTTTCTGTCTTTACATCTATACAACGCACAGCACACCTGTACAAACTCTGTAAATGGTATGTAGACTGTTTGTGCATTTTCTCCGTCGATATTGAAGCTTGCTTTAAAGCTTGCATCCGCCCGCGGGTTCTGTTCCTGTGGGAATCAGTCCAAACGGCCCGCGCAAAAACTATCTATGGTCACCAAGCTCGCATCCCTGAGCTCTCAAAAGTCTCACATCATTTATCTTTAACCTGACGGGATTGCCCCACATCCATACAATCACTGCTAATAGCAACGTTCATACAAGCTCGCTTGCACGTGTCGTGGTATCGTATAATTATAATACTGTTTTAGGAATCCCCAAGCTTCAGTTTTGAAAAGTGTTTCGATCATGTCGTTTGCTTCCAACAATACCGTTATCAAACGGTTTACTTACGATTGGCTTATTCGTTTTGCTGAACTTCATCCCATTTAAAATTACCGATTACGGGACCGCCGGATATCACGGTTACATCTCTCAAGGCCCGTGCGATCCCTTAGAATCAAAGTATGCTGCAATTTCGCCTTTTTTTACAACTATTGTTACTCGGCATATGCCTTATATATTTTATAGCGAAAACGTTACTATAAAAAACGTAAGTTTGTCGAAATAACTATCATTCGGCCCTCCTAAAAACTAGTTTTAGGGTATAATTCAGGAAGACAAACTACCTGTCTATAACAAATTGAAAGTATATGTTTATGAAACCTTGGAATTTTGGAATCTTAAACCTGGAACAATAAGTTCGTTCAAAAACAACCGTGTTGCCTTTTACTATTCGAAGACGCAATTGTAAAACCGTATACACCGACAGCAAAAACTAAAAAGTATTTAGCTAAAACAAAACTTTATTGGCGACATCATAATAATTTAATGGTGAAAGAACCCCTAACAAATAGTTTCATAATAATAAATAATGAGCATTATTAAACAGGCCGAAGTAGAATTGGAGGTGCCTGAGATCACAAATGGCGGAAAGAAGCATTTCACTAGGAGAAAATAAATTAGAATGAAGAAATCCGCTTAATAACGGTGATGGTGCTTGCGACGCTTCGAGAAACGTTCTTCTTCACTATCGGAGTAATCATGGTGACGATCACTGGGTGACCGGTGTCGACGACCCTCAGGACTGCGAGATCGGCGGTAGCTATCACGACTATCGACAGAACCGGATCGACGACGCCGACCATCCGGAGAGCGCGAACGGTAGCGACGCTTTCGGTACTTCTTTGACTTTTTGGACTTCTTGGAACGCTGAGGAGAGCGGGATCGATGACGGTGATGGGAATTGTTGACACTGGTTCCGCTTCCGGAGGGCCCGGCTTGGGTCGTTGACGAAGAGGAGGTCGAGGCAGGAACTATGGGCAAAGCTTCCTCGGGGTCATCGCCTTCAAGTATTTGACCCTCTTCATCGTCAGTACAACGGCCTATGAAGTTACGATACAGGCGGAGAAAGACTTCTTCAGTGGTGGGGGTCAGCTGGAACTTGGAATCGAAGTGCTCTTTGACTTTTTCTTCGTTGGTGATATCGACGACGCTGGACTTCTCGATGAGGGCCAACTCGGTGAGGAAGCAGTTGTGGTAGGACTAAAACTGAGGAGTAAACATTGTTTTTACTGGAAAATAGTAAAGAACAATACCTTTGAGGTGGCATCTTTCGGGGGCGCGTTTTTGACCATCATTTCATGTATCAAATGGTTGTAGATGTAGGGCAGGTTTATCGGGTTAAGCGGCCGTTTGCCCTGGGCATTGGTGATGAACTCGCTGAACACATTCACGGATGTTGTCATTGACATGTCGAATTCGTAAAGCTGAAAAGAACATTACAGCAAAGGTACCACAAAAACACCAATAAACTTACTTTGATCAGATCCATAGCGCGTATCAAATCCCGCTTGAACTCCCGATTCCATTCAATCATGAAAAACTTGAAATAATCCAAGGGAACTGGGCCAGGCTGATTCAAAGCTTGAACAAACCGTTCATCCTGGGTCAGAAAAGGAGCGACGTCTTTCCATTTCGATTGCAACTTGATGAGTCCGCCTTCTCGTGATTCGTCGAGCAGCTTGCAGAAACCTTCCCGCAACTTCCGCTCTGATCGCAGCCGTGCCACTTTGTCCTGCTTCCGTTCTTCGCGACATTCAGCCCACATCCGCTTCATGTGGGCCTGGAAAACGCAGAGGGCATCCTCCTTGTTCATCTTTTGAAGATTCTTCGCATAGGACTTGACCGTCATGAAGATGGATTGCGCCTTCTTCCAGCTGGTATCGACAGTAATCTGGCCTTCCACCTGGTTCAGAACGTCTTGAAAGGTTTCTATGTCGCGCTTGCGTTGTTCATGCTCCTTCATCTGAATGCTCAACCGTATACCAGCTATAGCTTCATCGAAGGCACGACGCCGGGAACCGTATTCGACGAGCTTCCAAAGGTCTTCATTGCCGACGTAATTCATGACAGTGTTGTAGTCGCTGTTGTGGTCGACGATCGGGTGATTCATCAGTATGGTCTGGAGGGCTTGGACAGCTCGAGTTTGGTTATGGGCACGCATTCGCTGTTCACGTTCGGCGGCGGACTGTTTCCACGAATTGAATATCCGCTTCTTCTTACTGGGCTGCACGATCAGGTTGTACCGTCGGTCGAGTTGGAGTATCTTTTGAGCAAATTCCCATGAGCTTGTCGGTCGTAATCGGCGATTGTCTTCTATTTCCATTAACTGAAAGATAACGTATAAAAATCTACATTTACAAAATGGAAACCTTACCCTGTCATCAAGAAGCCGTCTGAAGAAGAATGCACACCGCTCTTGCACAATGTCCTCCAACTTTTCCGCAGGGAGACGAAAGAATCCGCCCAAATACGACAATGGATCGAGGTCTGATAGGTGTTTGACAATCATGTTAGCAATTTCATGACTCGGTGGTACACCTGCGCTGATGTTTCTTTCTATTATGTTTTGAATGTAGATTTCTGAAACAAACGTGTTTAACTTTTATATAAAATACGAAACTGACAAACCTCGTTCTCTTTCCATCGGGAAGTTCAGAGGCCGTGTCCATGTTGTTTGTCGATCGACATCGGAATAGAAGAACTTTTTCGCGTCGTCGTTCCAAAATACGGCCCATTTGCTCTGAAAAAGATAAATAAACACAAAAGTAATCGATAAAAAGCGAAACTTACTAATATTTCCCGCTGCTCTTGGGTTGCAGGTTCCCCGTGTAATGTTACGGGCTCCAAGCTGAGAATCGTGGGGGACATCTGCTGGGGCGGTTGTTGAGATTGTGGTTGCTGGCCATTTTCAGGCTGATCTCCTCGTAGTGACATGAATGCCTCCAAGCAGATGACCCCTTTGAGCCCGAAGGTTAAGAAGAAGTCTGAAAGAGAGGGGAACGTTAGAAGGAGAGGGTAAGATGGATATAATTTACATTTGTGGGACTTGGGTGCGCGACTTAGACGGGCGGATATAAGAAGTTTGGAAAGAGTTTTAACGAAAAGCGACAAAGTTCACTTCAATGAAGACAAAACTCTCTATTAAGGGTAGGAAACAAAGCTAAATGATACCACGTTCACAGGAAGGCGTCAAAAAGGGGTAGTTTCCAAAAACAGCAAGAGAGATGAAGCGCTTCACAAGTAGACAGAAAGAAAAAAGAGTGCGACGCTGGTCAACGCAGTTGCGGGTCCGCTCGCACCTCACCAACATTTTCCGCGAAGAATGACAACTCGCATGTTGCGCGCAGCAAACACTGCACGTTGTTTTTCGTTGTTCCTATCGAACGAACAATCGCTTCCAAATCGCGTAACTTTCCGCTATTACCAGCTTCAACCATCCTTTTCCAGCTGTCCACCACATCCGCATCCACGGCTAGCCCATCTTCATCATGTCGATCTTAGCCAAAATCGCTGAAATCGAAAATGAGGTTCGTAAGACATACTTTTCCCGAACAAATTATATATAATTTCTCCCACTTTTAGATGGCCCGTACCCAGCGTAATAAGGCGACCATGGGCCATCTTGGTTTGCTCAAGGCTCGCCTGGCCAAGCTTCGTCGTGAGCTGATTACGCCGAAGAGTGGAGGTGCTGTTGCGGGCGAGGGTTTCGATGTCGCAAAAACGGGCGATGCTCGAATTGGTTTTGTCGGTGAGTCTTCTTTCCCTCCTCATACATTGTCCATATGCCTTTTGCTGCTCGTATACTATTTATTAATCTCTCTTTCACAAGTTAAATCAAAATACAAAGGTAAAGTTTGTGCCAATGTACAAACAAAGCCAGTCATATTTTCGTACTTCCCGAACTATTATACAAAAGCCTTATTTGAGCACTTTTCGCTATGTGGAAAAAAGGAGGACGTTTGAAAGCTTCAGAGCGCTGTTACTGATATTGCAGAGCTGTGTTTATGTCAATGGATGTCTGGGGAACAGGGGCTAGAGGGATCGGAGATTCTTGCAGACGTTCGTACTGGTGTCTATTCAGCATCTCTTCTTCCTCATCGTCTTTGGTGTCGAGTTCGACTTCTGAATCTACTGAGACAGCATCAGAGCTGTTGTTTCGCTTTTTCCAGGGTGTTTCGGGTTCTTCTATTTCGTCGTCATCATCATCGTCCTTGTTGAGTTCAGATTCAGATAGGCGTTGGTACACTTCATTGTCAGGTTCGCTATCGCTGGACCAGGTTTCTTTGTTTGGGTCTAGAGTTGCTTGTGCTTGTTGTAGGGACTCTGAAGCAGCTTTCAAAGTAGCGTCGCCGTCTCCCAATGGCTGAGGAGTGTCTTCCCGATCGTCATCGGCGCATTCTTCCCCTTCTTCCGGTGTTGAAGTTCTGCTACCACGTCGGGACAGAGGGCGGTCGAAAGGATTGAATCCTGTGCTGGTGTCAAGTAATGTAGCGGCAGCTGTTGGTACAAAATTAGGTATGATCGAGTTCTTGGGCTCTATTTTCGCAGGCGGTTCCGGCGAGTTCATTGCAATAATAGGTATAACTGGCTCCGATTCTACGTTATTATTATGTTCATCTTCTATCGGTGGCGTGTCGGAAGACACTAAAATCACACTCGGCATCACGTCTTCATCTTTTGTAGGTTGAGAATTTGTTCCGCCAAGTGACGAGGTGTGATAATAAGGCTCATCTGTTTCGACCCCAAAGTCGATTGACGCTTCCATTGGCATTGAGCTCGGATCACAGGCAAACATCCGCAGGAACGCTCTCGAGTCAATTTGCGGCCTTTCCGGCGTATCCATTTCAATTCGCACTTCAGGATTTACTGCATTAAAGTACGCATTTGGCTCATTTCCGCCACTTTTAACTGCCGTGTTGTTGTTGTCATTCGATAGTAGCCTCTCCTTCTCTTTACATGTTCCATAGCTCGGTCCATACTTTTCATCACGTACCAAGTTGCGTTTCAGTCGGCGCTTTGCTTGTGTTTGCCTAAAAAATGAATTGTTTTGGCTTAATTTGACTCCGTTTTTTGCCGCGTCCCCGTTCGTCATTTCCTCTTTCTTGTCAAGAATTTTGTTATCCCGTCTTCGCGGCGGCACATGCATATCGATTATTTACTATGCATTGACATTAGCTGTGAGCCCCAGTGGCTCAATTCCTTGGCGGCGAAAAGAAAGACCTCTGGAGTTGTTTTGTTACAACATTTGCGCCGGATAATTTAATAAGATTAGCTTTGCCAGTTACCCACTTGTCGCCCGCCAGAATTTAGATAAATAGTCATAGCATGTGGTAGAAACCGACTGGCATTCCAATGCGTGCGAAAAAGCGGTGTCAAAAACACCTGTTTGAGAGTTCAGACAGAGGTCAATATTAAAGTTAATGTTACTTTTTGCCGGTTTTTGACTTACCGACAACATCTGATAACAGCAATGATGTAGCAGATGAAAAAGGATCCAGCTATGATGCCGATGAGGGTTAAGAGTTTTGCGTTGCTGTTGTCGATGGGTTTCTTACGCTTCACAGTATCTAGCTGCAAGCTGTCAATGTGGACGCCTCCCAAGACGCGTGAAAGCGGACCCAGCTGGGCCCCGAGGATGTATTTGATTTTAACGGGATCCATGACCACGCTTTCACTGAGGATGTCGACATTGGTGTCCTTTGTGACGACAAAGATCAGATCGAGACGGTCACCAGGAAGAAACGTGACTTTCAGGACGACGATGTTTTCCTGGATGAATGGAGGCTCATAGCTATCATCCAAGAACAACTGAGTGGTTGTCTCTACCTGGGACATTTTCATCACCGATCCAAAACACTCATTAGCTTGGTGCTCGCAGTATTGGCTGAGAAGGTGCGCGACACGGCCTCGGATGTACTGTTGGAAGGTCTCGTTAGTCTGATGCACGCGAGCTGTTAGATTGACTTTGCGAAGCGTCATTTTAATCGCTTGCAATTGCGGAACCTGCAACGGAAGGCAAAAAATAGTATAGTTTTAACGACATCTTTTATTAGAGTATCTTAGCAACCGGATTTAACTCTTTTGTCCTCCTACCACCTTTTGTTGTTCTTACTCATAATTGAAAAGGAAGAGTGCTTGTCTTACCCCAAGAAATTGCGTGCACTCTGTGCTTTTGCCATCGAGGTTACCACTATGACGCCTACAGACGCATTCATGGCTGTCTCCTACATTGCAGACGAAATCGGGTTTCTCGTCGTTGGTGCGCCGGTGTCGTCTGAGATGACTTCCTGTACACGGCGTCATTTGGATGAGAATTAAGCATAGAAATAGTAAAAATTGAGCGAAGCGGTAGTAAGCTTTGTTCTTGTTCGAAACCATGTGGCAGTGTTCTGTTGTTAGGGAAGGAATATGATGATTGATTTTGTTAACCGGCAGTGGCATGGCATCATTCCGAAAGTCTGAGGCACAAAGGGGCCTCCGTCTGCCTCGATGAGGTCTAATTATAGAATTCATGATAGCCTGCGAGCAACACGATAATAACCTTTGAGGGATGAACTCTGACGCATGCGCGGGGTTTCAAACCGCTGCGCCTGAAATTCACGGATGAGACAATATGAGCTGCAACCTTGAACGCAAACACAGAGCTGCGAGCGTAGCTGCTCTTGGCAAGGTCTTTCTCGCCTCAGGGCGTGTGTCGTTAGCTGGGCTAACAAACAGCTATGCCGTTGTATTAGTTCCTTTCGCTTTCTGTCTTTCGATTTTGTCTCGCTGTCCGCCCGCCCCTTCAACGTTTGACTCGTATTGCCATTTCTGTGTTGTGTTTCTTTACGTCCATGTCTGCCGCTTCATGTGTGTCCTGGGCTGAAGCTGTTAAACGCGCTGGTTGACCTAATCTGAGACGCTGCCGAAAGCCGTGGTAGTGGCTTCCCTAAGTTTTTCGTTTACTACTGGAAGCACTTTTTTCATGCTTTTCTTCTTTTCTTCCCCGTTTTTTTCCTGCTTCTACCAAAACGGCTACATTATATTCACGCATGTTAAATTGGCCGTCTGCCCCTTGCCCCCCAGGGCTTGTTCGAAGACGACGCACAGCCATTTTGGGCGCGCAGACATTGTTGAATGTTTCTTCTTGTGGTCTTAGGGTTGAGGAGGACTAGGCATGGTGCACGGGGCTTATCTTATGGCTTAAGCCTGCCTCATGGCTGTCTCTAGGGGATGAGTCTCGATTGATTATGCTACACACATGAAAAAGGTCATCATGGTTTTGAACGTAAACGAATTCAGAAGTGCATTTTTTGTCGAAACACTAATGTAGTAATAAAAATTCAAGGTAGCAAAAGGCATATGTACAATGTAATGTGACAGCATACAGAATGATTGGCAAATTGAATTATTCATTCAGGGTTTCCCTCCGTCGGCAAATCGACTTTGCTGTGTAACCTTGCCGGCGTGTACTCCGAAGTCGCCGCATATGAGTTCACCACGTTGACAACTGTTCCGGGCGTTATTCGATATAAGGGAGCAAAGATCCAGTTGCTGGATTTGCCCGGTATCATCGAGGGAGCCAAAGACGGCAAAGGTCGCGGTAAACAGGTCATTGCGGTGGCCCGAACATGTTCACTCATTTTGATGGTCCTGGATGTCATGAAGCCGTTGCACCACAAGAAACTCCTCGAGTATGAATTGGAAGGTTTCGGTATCCGGTTGAACAAGAAGCCGCCTCCAATCGTCTTCAAGCGCAAGGATAAGGGTGGCCTCAATCTGACGACCCTCGTGCCACAGTCGGAATTGGACTTGGACACTGTTAAGACGATTCTGTCCGAATACAAGATCCACAACGCTGATATCACGCTCAAAGCCGACTGCACCGCCGAGGAGCTTATCGATGTCATTGAAGGCAACCGCATCTACATCCCCTGCATCTACGTCCTCAACAAGATTGACCAGATTACGATTGAAGAACTCGACATCATCTACCGTATCCCGCATTGTGTGCCCATTTCGGCGCACCACAAGTGGAACTTTGATGACCTCCTCGAGAAGACCTGGGACTACCTCAGCCTTGTTCGTGTGTAAGTTTTTGAGATGTTTCTTTCTTTGTGCCGACAAATTGACCCACGTGGCTGGCTTTCAGCTACACCAAGCCCAAGGGGCAGATGCCCGACTACACGTCGCCCATTGTGCTCAACTCGGAGCGCACCACCGTTGAGGACTTTTGCATGAAAATTCACAAATCGTTGGCGAAGGACTTCAAATAGTATGTTTTATCTTCTTTCCTTTTTTAAAACGTCATCAACAACCATTTTTTTAGCGCCATTGTTTGGGGCAAGTCCGTGAAGCACAATCCTCAGCGCGTGGGCAAGGAACACCTGCTGGAAGACGAGGACGTCGTTCAGATTGTTAAGAAAGTTTAAGCCTAATTGTTTCGTTGATTTTTTTCCGTTTAATTGTCTTTTCCCGTTGCCAAGTCGGTATTTCAATAAAAAAGATTTATTCTCGAAATGAAACTGTGGTTCGAATGTATTTGAATATCAATTTGGGGGACAGACGTTTACATTGAGATGCGGAAAAAGCTTACAGATAGATAGATAAAGTTGATGTTCTTTGCTTGCACATGAAACGAATCAAAAATTCACAGGGACGAGAACGAATACGGAATTACTTTGTGTTGTCGCTGTTGTTGCGGAGTTGGGCCAGAACGAGCTCACGGCGGCGTTTGCGTTCGGCATCCGACTGTATGAGCTCCTGGAAATGGTCAATGCGGCGGCGCTCGTTGAAAGCGGCTTTGTCCGCTTGAAACCTTTGGGTATACTTTGTCCGGATGGTCTCCAGCAAGGCCTTCGCGACCAACGGCGCACTCAGATAACAGTCCCGCACGAAGGGGGTTATGTTCTCGAAAAGCCTGAAAAGATTCAATCTCAGCGATATGGCAAAGACGTTTCAGGAAATGAGATTTAACGTACGGGTCATTAGCCAAACCACACAGTGATGGCAGGCCGTATTTCTTGTCCGGGACGAAGATACGTTGAAGGAAGTACTCTGGAAAATAGGAACCGTAAAATTTCCGAAAGCAATTCATTCAAAAAGCATTAAAATAACTCACGCCAATCGCGGGGAAGCCGGGAAAGGGCCGGAATGGCATCATGCTCTGGGAAGACCATAATTCCGGTGAGCATTTCGTAGATAAAGTGGCCGTAATTGAGGACCATCATATTGTCGATGGTGTTGCAGTACTTGTTTTTGATCATGGAAGGGTAGTGCATGCTGTTCTGGTTGGTGATGCATTGCTCAATCTCGGAAATGCGGCTTCCATTGTCCGTGACGTAGACATTGCCACAGTGAATACTAGCTACAAAATGAGATCATAAAATTGCATTCCCCATGTGGATAACCAATAAAAAACAGCTTACTGTAAGGGACTCCAAGCTTCTGCAAGGCGATCAGGCCCTCAAGCACATCCTTAGCGATTTCTCGTGCCTCCTCATCGGCAAGTGGAATAATCTCGTTTTGCACATTGTATTTCTCCCAGAATGACCCCTCTGATCGTTTCTATAAAAATGCCCATGATTTTCAAAGGTGTCATAAAAACTTTAAATCTTTTAAAACGAACGCCGAATAACTGGTCCCGCAAGCTGCCCTCGGGCTTCATTTCGGTGAGCAAACCGATTCCATGACGGTCAGCCATGACCTTTTCGGGGGATAGGAAATATGGGAACTTCAGCTTGCGTAGGAATTCAAAAATGACGATAAGGTTGCCGGGCTGCGTCGGGCGGATGCGGCCATAAGGTAGCCATGTATACACGTACATATTCTTAGTACTTTGAGAGATCACTTGATAAAACAGCTTACAGTAGCGCCATCCATTTTCTTCCCAACGCTTTGTGATGACGAGATCGCGGAAGTTACGGATGTGTGTGGCGGCGTTTTGGTTTTCTTCTGAACATTTAGCGTGAAATTAGAATTGGAAAATGTAAAGAGATTGTTGTCTTTGGCTTTTAGGGAAATGAGGCCCCTTTCCAAATCCGACTATAGTGTGAAGCCAAAATCAATAAGTGAGAAAGGCACGTGTTTACGGTAACCACGTGTTAGCTATATCCGTCCCAAAAGCCAAAACAACAACGTAATTGCGATATATATGAAGTTACAAACCGTTTTTGTCCGGAATCGCGGGAGCTTCCAAAAAGTTAAGCACAGCCTCGTTACAGAACAACAAGGGATGGACGGTGACCTTGTCAATGAACTCCTACAAAATGCCACATTAGCCATTTCAATGCTATTCTTCCTCCTGTTCTGCATCACAGTGGCCTATGATCACGCACCTGGAGAGCAACCTTGCGAGCCCGCACAAACTCGGGCTTCAGATTCCCGAAGGTCTTCTTCGGCGGCAACGCGAAGTCCATCCCATATGGCGCCAACTCTCTGTTGAGAGCGGCAAACTCATTGTATCGCCTTCGGATAGTCCACTTATGGTTCAGAATTGAACGCTCACAGTCAATGACGTAAATCTGAATATGTATTATAAAGGCCCTACGTGGTAAATACCCATAAAACGAGAAAGTCAATAATATTGATTAAGGAAGGCCACTTACAACGTGCCCATCTTCGATGGACCAGGTTCCAATATCGCAACTTAGCGGGTAGGCAATGTCTGCCGGAAGCATCGCAGCCATGCCGGCTGGGGCTGCTTCGGGATTCATTCGTTAGCTTACCTTAAACACGGAAAATGGTTAATTTATTGGAAAAGAGTAACCAGTGGCACCCGTCTAATGTCACGTATTTGTGTCACGCGACAAAGCTGCCAGCGGCGAGGAAAGCACATTTTTTTCTGCGCCCACAGCCCTGTAGCGCTCTCGACGCGATGTCTTGGCAAAGTGCGCGGAGTGCATGCGCGAGTCGGGGTGCGAGCGAGACAGCAAGTTTTACCTACATGGGAACTCGTCAAGTTTTGTCTACGGCCATTGTTCTTCAATAGTTATCTTTTAATCGTGTCCTATTCTCTTATCATCTTCTGTATTAGTTCTTCATTACATCTATTCCAGGGTAACAATGGTCTCCTTCGTGTGTGGCCGCTGCAGTGAAGTCTTAAAGAAGACCCAAGTCGCCCGTCACCTTTACAAATGCAACAGCAACGCCTTTGCTTGCCTCGATTGCAATATCGACTTCAACAAGGCTAGCTACGTCGGCCACACCAAGTGTATCACCGAGGCCCAGAAGTACCATGGAGCGACGTACCAGGCTAAAGTTAACAAGGTTTGTTTTTATCGTGCTTTCTTGACGATTTTTATATATAATTTTCGTTTCCAGGGTGAAGTCAAACAAGCCCAATGGGTCGAGCTTCTCGAGGAGGCCATTAACTACACGAAGGAGGTCAATGTCCACCATCTGCTAAAGAGCATCATCAAGTTCGACAATGTTCCCCGCAAGAAGGACAAGTTCATCAACTTCTGCTCGCAATCCATCCGTTGCCACAACAGAGCTCTCATGGAAGCTGCGTTCGATGCTATCAAGGCTGCGGAAGATAAAGCCAAGGCTGCGCAGGCTGCTATCGAGAAGGAAGAAAAGGAAAAGAAGGAAACTGAGAACAACGATGCCTCAAAAGAGGTCAACGGCAAAGATGGCGAACTCAACGGTCTCAAGCTCAACGGCGACAACAAGAAGCCAGCCAGTTCCAACGCTATCTTCGAGTTTTCCAATCAGATCCAGAACATCCTCTCCGGCAAGACGCAGCCCACCAACTACTATGACCTCTGCGAAGATCTCGTCAAGCTCTATCGCGATGCCAGTGGCGATTTTGACACGGGCGACGTCAAGATTGTCCACAACATCGTCGACACCCTCGAGAAAATGCGCCGCGTCGCTTTCGTCGGCGACACCACCATCATTCGTCGCACATCCGGTGGAAGGAACTAACTTTTTATTTATTAATTGTTTGCTAATTTGTTGAGTTTCACTAAGTTAAGCGTATGTAGTAAATAGACAAGTTTTCAAACACGTTGGATTTGGGATACGAGTTTTTGGCTCTGTTAGCTAAATATTTATAAATAGCTTACTTGCGCTGCTTTTCCACGTTGCAATCATTCAGGGATGAGCCGCAGTCTATTGAGATGTGGTCGGGCTGTTTTCGTGGCCACTCGACATGGCCATAGTAAGGCTAACGATTTTCCGGTGACATTTGAAAGTAGGTTTTTTCAAAATATTGAGTTTGTAAATAGTTGATTGATTCAGATGTCATCTTCCCACCAAATGGCCAGATGAAGCTCACCCCCATGCCCCAGGAGCCTGCGTTCGATGCTGAGATCGGTGAGGCCAAATACAAGACCACCAAGCGCATGATTGAGGCTCGTGGTGTCGAGGAGATCCACACTGAATTGATTCACAAGCAGTATGGGCTTGTCGCCAAGACGGGTGGCTTCATTCCAGCTACTGATTTCAAGTACCTCTGTGTATGTTTTGTTTTTCTGTTTTTGGTCAAAACACGTGCTGATCTGTCACATTTCAGGACCGCATCAACAAGAACCTCCTCCCCAATCAATTCGCGGTCTGGCGCGTGGATCCACCATGGCTTCCGAGGACGAAGAAGGCTCAGGGTACCAAACTTGGTGGTGGCAAGGGCAGTATCTCGCACTACGTGACGCCGGTTCGCGCCAATCGTATCATTTTGGAGCTGGGAGGGCATATTACCGAGCCTGAGGTTTGTTTTTGTCTTTCATTGCCCTTAGGCTCTATTTCCAACCTATCCATTTCAGGCCCGCGCATATCTTACCTACCTCTGCATCCGTTTCAAGTTCCCCGTCGAGTTTATCAGCGAAGAAATGCTCCAAGAAAAGCGCCAAAAGGAGGCTGAAATCGCTCGCCACAACCAAAACCTCTTCAACTGGGACAACGTTATCAAGTACAACATGCAGAACTGTACCCAATGGCTTTCGCAATACGACATTATCTGGCGTGGTCGCTACAAGTGATTCATTGTTATAATAGCTTTTTGTTTATTAGTTTAGTTTTTTACTCGTTGCATAAACGTTACTTTTCAACTTCCCTATTTTGGTATGCATTGCACTGCTGGTTTTTTGCCACTGATATACTTGGACTAATCCTAACTCACGCAGTTAGTTTTTATCGTCGAATCTAAGCTCAATTAAACGCGGGCAGACAGACCTGACACGGCGTTTCGTTCACATTCACTGTTATTGACCTACTTTGTTTTAATGGTACACATCTACATTTACAGATATGATCGCACTGTGAGGCTGACTCGTCGAGTTTCTGTCCTTTCGGAGTCCACGTTTCATAAGGAGCTGAGTCATTCACCATGGCGATTAACGATGGCGATGAGCTTATCTCCGTGCCATTCAAGGCATGTGTCTTCTTGATTGGCGTCCTTCCATCGACGGCACTGTTCCTATGCGTGTCTTTGGCCATGCTTCTCCACTGGGACGATTCCACGCGAACCCATTGTGGCGTTGATAACCTGTTCCCGTCCGTGTCAGCCGCAGTTGCGTCGTATGCTCCGGAGAAGTACATCTGGCGGTTCTTGATTGGGCTTCATGCCACGCCGAGACTGTTCATTGCCCTTGCACTTCGGAATTTCTTCCTGTCCTCACCGTTGCGGCCGTATACTAGTCCTCGATGGTATACATGGGCTTGCAACATTGCTTGTTTCATCAATTTGTTGGAAAACTTTTTCCTTCTTGCGTTGACTTGCATTTCGTCGGTTGAGGATTATGGTCAGTTTGCGTTTTCATATAATGTTTTCTCTATGTTTGTTTTCAGGTCTCCACAAAGCTTCCTTCACCGGTTTTGTCATTACGTCAGTCATCTACATGATCCTCAGCACCTGGATGTTTGACTATTCTGGACGCCGTCGAACGAGTGTTTTGGTAAGTCTTTCTTTTTGAAACCTCAGAACATGCTTATTCTTTCAATTTCAGGGAGAAAAGTCATTCCAATACAAAGTCATGTGCTGCACCGGCGAAGTCACTCTCCTGATCCTCGCCATGTACTTCTTCTACCGTCACAACACTTACTGCGAGCCTTACGTCTACTCCATGTTTGCCTTATGTGAATACGCTATCATTATCTTCAACATTCTCTTCCACGCCACAGTTCATTACGACTTCCATTCCAAGCGTATTTCACTCAATTCAATCGTCGGCAATATGTATGAACCGTTGCCGCTGCATAATTACGAAGAAAAGCGAACCTAAATTGAAATTGTATATCGATGAGTCGGTGATCGTCGGGTAGATCATATCACTTGCAATCAAAAGTTGGATACCCATAACGCTAATTTCATAATTATTGCATGCTCAATAAATTATTTGACTAACTATGGCTTTTCTTGGGTATATAGACAGCAGAAGAGAACACAAAGTTGTGATGGCATTGTAAACCGATTTTTAACAAATTAATATATGTGCTTCTCCATTTGATCAAACAAAACAATAACTGATGAAAAGTGAAGGGCATCGGCTTCGTACTTCGTTTCCCTACGCACATTTGCAGGGCGGGTCTGTTCCTGCAAGAATGCGCCTAGACAACCATGCAAGGATGAGCTTTCCGCGCCAACCTCACCTTGCATCCCAAGCCCGTTTTCGTAATAACAGCTTTTTCATATTGGTCCATCTGTGTGTTTGTGGTAACATTATAAAGTTGTTATACAGCTTTTAGAAACCGTTTGCTGGATAATTCGTAACTCCGTTCATAGGAATTAAAAAAAACTAGTTTTTTTGAAAGTTATCACAATCATGTCGTTTGCTTCCAACAATACCGTTATCAAAAAGTTTACTTACGATTGGCTTATTCGTTTTGCTGAACTTCATCCTTTCGAAATCTACGATTACGATGGTCCTGACTACGATTACATTCCTCAAGGCCCGCACGATCCCTTGGAATCAAGATACGCTGCAATTTCGCCGTTTTTCACAACTATTGTTACTCGGCATATGCCTCGTATATTTTATAGTGAAAATGTTATCGTAAAAAACGTAAGTTTGTCGAAATAACTATCATTTGGCTGCTACAGCCCAACTTAATGCGGTCCTCCTAAAAATTAGTTTTCAGGGTAAAATTCAGGAAGACAAACTACCTGTCTATAACAAAACGAAAGTATATGTTTGTGAAGCCTTGGAATTTTGGAATCTTAAACCTGGAACAATAAGTTCGTTTAAGAACAACCGTGTTGCCTTTTACTATTCAAAGACGCTTTGGTTATATGAAAACTCTGAAGGTCCTAATGACAAAAATGTTTTTACTGCTGATGAAATTAAACATTTATTAAAATCCTCCCCATTTGGCAAAATCTTTTGGGGCTTTGGTGCATTCGACAAGCCGACTATGTTTTCTGAAATTTGGCCACTGCTGGCACACTATGAAGAAATAAGGTAGTTTTTGTTATAAAATAGTTCTTAATATATTTTATATTTCAGGTACGAGATAAAAAACATAATTTATGATGAGAACATTGAAAAGGCTATGAGTAAATGTAATGTTGTTCCGAATGAAATTGATTTGCGTGACCTGAATATATCAGACAAAGCGGTGTTGGAAATGTTTGATTATTTTGTGGTATGATTATTTTTATTAAAATATAAGTTACGCTATTCTTTTCAGTCATTACCACAATGTCCCTTAGAGTTGACATTCACTTTTCTGAAGCCGAAACCTATATCATTATGGGAAGCTGTGCTTGAAAAGTTTGTTTCTGCTGGATATCAACTCAAACACTGTAAAAAACCAGAAACCCCAATTCTTGGAATCGATACAATTGTCGAAAACAAAGATTTCATTATGGGATAAAAAATTATCGCTTCATTTCTTTGTGTCAATCGAGTCAAACCGCATGTTCACGTCATGACTCATTCACACGTTGCTCGTGTTCAATCAGCTTTGTCCGTATTTTGGTTGTTAGACATCAGGAGCAGGGAGACATAAAACGATCATCAAGTCATTCTTATTAGAACCAACAACATCTGGCGATTTAACAAAAACAAAACGCCTTCAAGGCAGACCACATAAAAACTGCATCATCTATAGGAAAACATAATACAACAATGGATCTGCGGAATAACAAAAAAATCAAGCCGTAAAACGGCGCTCAAGAAGGTTGTGTCCACGGCACGTGAACTGGGCGTTGATGCTATCGTAATCGTAGCCGTCAGCGGCACGTGGGAGAGGGATCTGATCACTGAAAAGAGGGGAATAAGTCAGGTTGGTGACAGCAATGTAAAAAAAACTGACCTCATGACGGCAAAGTTGTTGGCGCCACGCTTGGCAAGCTCGTGGGCCTGGAACACAGGTTCAGGCATGCTGATGGCGGACGACACGATCTGGTGTGAGTAGCATAGCCCGTTGGTGAAGCTCTGGATCTCGTCCATCAACAAGTTCGGCTCATTTACGATGATCGTGTAGTTGACGGGACGACCAGTGCCCTGGATGGGGTTGGCAGCTTGGAGGAAGAACTCGCTGGCACGGTAGCGCATGAGACCCTTCTGAACGATAACACCAGGCACCGGATTGCTGATGCGACCGTTTTGCTGGCTGAAGAGACGGTTGTTGTGGCGCTTCGAGGCGATTATGATGGCAATTTTCGGAACAGGAAGATGAGCCTTTTCGAAACCGCGCTGGATGGCAGGGAACTCCTGGGTGACGGCCTGAAACATAAACAATAACCATCGGTAAAACGAAGAATTTAAAGTTTCAAACTGACCATGGAGAACTGGCCCTCGCTGAGACCATCACGGTAGACTACGCACATCTCGATGGGCGGAGCGTTCGGACGCTGCTGGCGGCGCAACTTGAGACCATCGTAGACGCTCTGCTCGAGATACTTGGAATCTACGGCTTCCGAGAGGCCCTGTTGGAAGAAGAAGCTGCCAATGAAGGAATGGTTCTGCTTGGCAGAGTTGTAGCATATGCCAACGACACTCGGACGGGCACCATCAGCAGCACCGTTGACGTTCGTCGGATGCGAGACATCGTAGCCGAGTACAAACATCTTGTCGGCGTCGAACATCTCCGACATACTGAAAATGTAGCAAGTTATGACAACCAAATGAGAAAAAGTTTTAAAAAGACGTACCGGCTGCGCTCAAAGGTTACTTGGTAGTTTAATCCACCCAGTTTGAGGTTCGTTTTGTTGTAGATGTTCTCGAACGAACGCAGCTTCTCAACAGTCTCGACCGTAATGTGCTGGGTGGCCACACCGAATTCGGCTTCGGAGTTCTTCAAGTGCGCTGAAAAGGGTAGACAATGTAGAAAACGATCAAACGAAAGATTGTGAGAAAAAAAACTTACTATGAGAAGCCGTACGCTTGCTGTCAAACAACATAATAAACTCGCAACTTTCCTTGCGAATCGCAGCGAAGAAATCCTTCCAATGCTTGGGGTCAGGGTTGGACGAGTCGAACTCAACTACCTGAGGCCGGGTCCACTTGGCACCGCGCGCGGTAGCTTCTTGTTTCAGACGCTCGACAATCCCCCTGAAAGACACGGCAATGAAGCGCAGTAACAAAGATTGGCAAATGACTTACATAGCGTAATTGTACTTGATGTTACTCGCATGGGCGAAGCACCAAACGCGAGGGAAATCGGCACAATCGACAAACTTGTTGCGGCCGAAACGGAAGGAGGTCTTCGCATTCGGCTCGACGGTGGCATTATAGAGTTTGATGCCGGGCGGACGACGGATGCCGAACGGAACCTGGTTCTTCTCCGGACGGATCTTGACGCCAAAAGCAGCAAACGTGGGCGAGTCTAGGATGAGTTCCTGGAGGCATTCCTTGATGCGTTGGACACGGACATCGGGCTTCACGGCGTTTTCCTGGAATGCAAAAGTTAGAAGTGAAAAGTTGAAAAAGCGGTAAACTGACCTTCAAAAGGCGCTCAACAACCTTCTCGTTCGGGGTGTCGAGGTAGTCAAACTTCGACATGGGAAGCTTTTGCCCAACGACGACCTTGAGAACCTCGAGCGGGAAGTAGGCTGGCTCCGGCAAGCCCCTCATCGTGTGGACAAGCGCCGGCAACTCGGGGTACTGCAGGTCAATCTTGTACTTCTTGGCAAAGTAATCGGCCACAGAGATCTTCTCATTGTTGATGGTGATGCTAAAGAATGCGAAATGAAGGCAAGTTCGACAAAGATAAAGACAAAACTTACAACAAGTCCCTAACCGGCTTATCGCTTAACTTCTTCAACGCAATCAAACGACGAGAATTGTGCCGCAGGGTCACCTTCACGTTGACATAGAGCTTGAGGAAGTGCTTCCAGACAGCTGGATTGCGGTAATCCTGGTCCAAGAACTGGGACACCTCGTACAGCGAGTCGGAGAGGTTTTTCGTCGGAGAGTAGAAAATGCTCGAAACAGCATCGACAGAGAGTTTTATCTGAGGCTGGTTGTTCTCGGCACGGACCAGACGAACATTCTTCTTGGCTCCGTCGAGAAAGTAGGTGCCGCCGATGAAGTCGCGGCCTCTTTTGCGGAAGAAGCAGTCGGAGACGATGCTTCCGCTGTAAAGTAGACATTAGCGTGGAACAGAAACGCTGAAAGGAAAAACTCACGCGTCCATAGCCGGCTGGGACGTGAGCATTTCGAAGAAAGACTGTAGGCCGCGGTCTTCCTTGCCATTGACGGTGGGGTTCTTGAAGACGTTGAAATGGTTGGGGTCATCAAGCACAAACTCGTGAGCAGCGCTCTCGGTGATTTCGACCGTCACCTTCGTCGCATCCGTAAGGCCCTCAAGAACGTCGCCAAACTTCTCCCGCGGGATTTCGTACGTGTTCGGGCGGATCTTGTGATTGGTGTACATGATGGTGCGGTTGTCATAGACAAGCTCGACCCCCTCAACACCGAATCCGTTCGAAACTGTGTAGGCCACGGTCAGGAGAAGGTAATTGACCTTTATGTCAAAGTTGCACATCGATCTGAAGGTGAAAGATATATAAAATATGCTCACAAAGTCGGCAAAAAGGTGAAAACCCACTTTTGGAAGCCCGCCCCGTCTAGCGACTCCGTCAAATAGAACTCTTTACCACGCGGATTCGTTCCGACCATGCGAACATGATAGCGGTACACCTTCGTGCCCGGCTTCACATCGATCACGAAGGCATTGGCAAGGCCAGTCTCTTTGTAAGCAAAATCAGTGGCGATAGTTGTGGCGTCGTCCTGTGAAAATCAATAATCATCCGGCCCGGAAATATCCGCACACCACTTACGTCGAGGTCCACCTGCCCCAGCCGATCCGCCAGCGCGTTCACGGACATGTTTACGAGGAAGTAGACAGAGAAATAATCAGCAAAACGGCACGATTAAGCCAGCAAGATAGGATGACAATCTTGCAGCCATGCAGGGAAGAGGCGGAGCGCGAGAGGGCTGGAGACATTCGCGTTGGGATGCGTACCTTTCTGGGTGGCCCTCTCATTGGCTGTTTTGGAGCTATAGTTAACATTACGGCTTGACTACACGGACAAACACTTGCACAAATGGATGGCTGTGCGTTTGTCTGCTTTGCTCCGACGATCGTCCAATGCACAGTGTGTTTTTTCTCGGATTAGGGTCTCGGCGTTCGAGAGCGTGCACATTGCGGGTAACGTAAAAGCATTTTCACTTAACTGTTAAGAAGCAGTAACTTTACGGTTCATTTGGTGCATGTTTCCTTCCCTGATTGAAAATTTGCAATCGAATGGTATGTAATAAGCCTACATTTTGAGCATCAGGAAGCCTACGAGTTAGTCATCAAAACGCTCAATTTGCGTCACTGAATTTTAAAATTCTAATAACTTTTTAGTTCACTGGTCATTCTGCTTCATTTTTATAATACTTGTAGATACTGATACCTTCTTTCATGGTTACTCTTGCAATTGAGCCGTAGGTCTAAGGTTTAGGTGCTATGAGGCGTCGCATGTGTGATGACTTAGTTTTAGCGTTACTTTGCAGATCTAGCACGTTATTGTTTTCCTCACTCGATTTATCCATACTACCTTTACTTTTCTATGTCTAGATGATTTGAAATGTATAAAATAGTAGTTCCGTAAGGAAATAAAAAATCACCAAGAGCATCTGGAAATGCAGTGCGGTTGTCACACATTGCCAACGCAATCGTGAAGCCTTCCCCAAAAAAACCTAAATCCACGAAAATCTAATGCTCACCATAGTTTTTGAATCAAAACACTAAAATATGAAGCTGGCAGTGTGAAAAGTGAAAAAACTTTGGAAAATCATGCTTATATCTGCGAAATAATGCTAAAACTACGTCATCACACATGCGACGCCTCATAGCACCTAAACCTTACAAGGGAATGACCAGGTCAACTCGGCGCCGATTCGGATGAAATGAAAAGCACTGATAGCTGACCATATTGTAAGAACTTTCCCAAAATATTAGCTGCAGTTTGCCCTTAGGGGCCGAGAACGATGCCGTCAAAGTCCGAAATTTTGATTTTTTTGTGTTTTTTGAAAAATCATAACTTTTTTTTGGTTACCTCTTTTTAAACGCGGTTTGAAGAAAAAAATAGGTTAACATCTTATCTATAACCTCTTCTTACAGGTGAAACTAGTGTGAAAACTTTGAAAGTTAGAAACATTGATTTTAAAAACATACACATTTGTGTACACCTGTTCTCAAATATGGCATTATGAAACTACACTATTTTTTCACAAACTGTAGAGATGGTACGTACTGATGTTGGTTTCAAACGGCGTGACAAACGGTCAGATAGAAAAAAAGTTATTTCTAATTGAAAATTGTAATTTTCGGACTTTGACGGCACCGTTCTCGGCCCCTAAGGGCAAACTGCAGCTAATATTTTGGGAAAGTTCTTACAATATGGTCAGCTATCAGTGTTTTTCATTTCAACCGAATCAGCGCCGAGTCGACCAGGTCATTCCCTTGTTAGACCTAAGGCTCAATTGCAAGAGTAACCCTGAAAGAAGGCATCCGACTCGTGGCTGTCCGAAGGTGATCAGGAAGATCTCATCCGGCTTGGCCATGGTCGGGTGTTCATAGGCGAACATGCTGCTGGCCAGGGATGCCAGGGCACCGCCGAGACTGTGCCCAGTGAAGAGTAGTTTCGATTTTGGGAATTGCACCTTCAAATCTTTCAACAGTGCCCCGAAGCCAGCCTTCCAGAGACTTTGCAACGCTGAATAGAAGTTTTGGAGTTGTTTTAATTGTAAGACGTTGCACCAGCCCTCCGGGCTGGCAGCTCCGCTGGGGGCGCTTCGCGCCTACGCCTACGTAGTGTAAAATTTATAAACAACCAAAGATTTTTATAAATATGTAAACACATTTGAATAAACTTTACTATTAACGAAAGTGTTGAGGACAAAACCAATGATTGGGCAGTAACTAGTTTAGGTTTTAACTTTAAATCAACCTAGGCCTAAACACCAATTGAAAAGTTGATCCTGTTGGGATCACCTTGGTCACCACCGGCTTGGCTAAAAACAGCGAAGATACAACAAGGCGAATCTGGGTTGATTGGAGACCTCAAATTGGCTTTGTATGTTAGCAGGTAGACGCATATTATACACCTACAAGTAAACATTATCTTGGTTTAGATTCTTTCAAGAATAATGCTCATTAAATTATTTTACTAACTATGGCTTTTATTTGACAAACAGGGCTACTTTAATAGGATTTTCGGGAAGTCGGTCGTCGAAAGGACTGCCAACTTCATTTATGTAGGAAGCAGTGTATATACAACAAGTAAACCCCATCTTCCTGTTTTTGCTATCGATTGTCAAGCCGTATTTTAACGACGAAAAAGACATGCCCGTTGACTAAGAAAACGAAAGAATGAATAGCGAAGCAACGGCAGTATGCCGCCGTCTGTGCGACTGGCGGCACCCTACGCCTCGGGCTTCACTGAGCTTGTCGTGAGGCATCGCTCAAGCCTGCCGACGAGCTTGCGAGCAACATGAAAGCCGCCCACTATTAAACAACCCAAGGCAATATATTGCTTTTTTCTGTCCGACGACGCAAACTCGGAACAAATGATGATTCAGGAACAGCTTCAAGGCATGCGATTCCGAGATGCTCCAATGTGATTGACACATCCTGGCTACAAAAGACGAAGGTAGGTAATAGTTGTGCTTTCTAGGCGCCGGAACCGATTGATTTTACTTTTCTGGCGAGAAACTGAAGATTTATTTTAGGAAAAGAAGAAAACATAACCTCTGCTGTACAGGGCCGACCAAAAGTAAAAAGGAAGAATGGCGTCGACGAGATCTGCAACATGTAAGTGTTTTCTGTTTAACGAACAATGAAACACTAGAAGCGCATTAAGTTATTACATAGCTGGCCTTTTGGTGCACTCATTCATTAGTTTAAGTGTTTCAAACAAATTAAAAAAGGGGCTGAGCATTCGCGGCTCAAATTTTAAGCCATTATAACATTTCTAAGTACATTTTTAATTTTCAATGCAAACCCGCAAAAACTAAACTTATCCATCAGAAATAACGTCAAGAATTAGATATAGTGAAAAAGTTACTAAAATAGATGCACTTTTAAGCTAAAACTATAACCGTATCAGTAGTCAATGCGAACCGTTTAAAAAAAAATGCACAGTCGCGTCACTGTCTCTGCAAATCTGGCAATCTGGCAACCAAACATAAATAAAGAAAAAAGCAAAACTGGCCCTGCCTACACAAGACCCACCCATTAGATACATTTCTTGATTAGGACCGCAAGAACTTTCTTTTCAACCACTTGAAAAGGGGCGGTTAACGAGACGAGCCACCCTTCTACAGATCGAATTTAATTAGAAGCTAACATCAAGGGCGTAACGAGGCATCTGAGCCCCCTGTAATCGGATACGGTTTCCCCAAAGCTGAAAGGCTTATGTTTTTGCCGGCGGAAGGATCAATACTTCTCACATCTGCGTGTCGACTGATATCTTAGAAGCCACAAACCATCAGACTACACTTCAATGCAATTAGGCTTTTGTCTCTTCAAGTTTTTCTGGTCTGAAGCTGGTCTGCTAAGCCTTGCCGTTAAGCCAGTTAACTCGTCCTGATTTGTTAAGACTGTGAATGTCTTTTTTGGGAGTATCGTGTGTTTCCATAATAAGTTTGTTTATCAACCAAGTCACGCAATTTGAACTGCTTGCGCTTAATTGTGGCCGACACACTCACAAATTGAGTGCGTCAATGCGTTGAAGCTGGGTGGAGCATGGCCTTCCGACCGATGGCAAATGTTCCCGGGCTCCAGTTCATTTGACACATTACTTCCGGTGGACCGCTTCGGCACATCCTAGAGTGCGACTTGGTCGTCGTTGTCATTGGGTTTATCTTTCATAAGAACAACACACGCCGTTAACGTTCATCGATGATGCGCCCAATGGGCCAACTGGCTCCACGCTAAATGGCGGGCGGAGACTCCAAAGAAGACCCCTAAATTTAGAGGCGCTTGTGCGATGCCGCCGCTGCCATCAAGTCCCTTCAATGTGGTTAACATCAGCACCGATTCGGTCATCACCCCGCTACGGCGATCCTTCTGTAGTCGTAATTATCGGCAACTTCAAAGCGGCTCCATGTTACGCTGATTAAGCCTACCCTTCTTGAGACATAACTATATGCCCTTTTTGTCTCGTTGAATATTCATTCAGTCAGTCGGCACAAGTCGACGAAACCAAAGAATTTTTTGAGCCTTTAGTGGCATTGCCTATTGCAATTGCCCTTCTTGTCATCGCTAAAAGGGGGTTGTTAGATGCAACGTTAAACTTTGTGCTATACATGATCAAAGATGGCCTACTTACTTAAATATTATACATGTAATGCAATAAAGTTAAACTTGCTAGACAGAATTTAATCTAGATCTTTTTCAGTTTCCGCCAAAATACGAACATTGTCGGAGTTTCACACGCGTATTAGTAATCAGACACCACCGTCGACGGCAGAAATTAGAACGGTTTTGGGGTTTTTTCAACACACATTGACGGAGTAAGCTCAAAATTAGTTGTTTTTGGGATTGTTTAAAAGATGTGATTTTAGCTTTATCAAGGATTTACCGACGACGACGAGTACTTTGTTTCAAAAGTTTACAGAAGCGCAGAGGGCTAATCTGTTTCCGAATTTGAATTACTCGGGATTGTTTTATGGCATTGTGCATCTGCTTGAAGTGTTTCCGCTATTGACTTCTGATCAAGATGGTATGTTTTTTTACTTTTCTGATTCAATTAACATGCAAATTGTAGCAATTGGCGAGGGAATCATCGGCGTTTTGAAGTCACTGTACTTCTTCCTTGACCGCGAATGCATCGATCAACTCCCCTACCTCATCGCCAGCCAACTCGGCATCATGCCGGTGGAAATGAACAAAAAACTTGTCTGGTTCCTTGCTGACTGTATCCTACCATACACCATGAGTGAAGAAGGCTCTGGAGGGTTATCCGTTGCCTGCGTTCTCATGCTGGTATTCCAACAGTACAACGATCCCTCTCTTCACACTTACATACTTGAAAATCTCATGGTACATCGACAGGATATGTACAACGTAAGCCTTTTTTGCAACTTTACATTTGCTGTGACGTTACTAATTATGTTTTCAGGACGTAATTGCTGTAATTGCAAAAGGCACAAGCGAAGCTCGTGTCGCGGCTGCAAATTTGTTGTTCCACTACTGGCCACTTATCAATCCGAGTATTCTGCATCGGAAGCCGATTCAGTACAAAGTTCATGCATGGTCGCCGACGCCATGTGAATTCGGAAAAGTCAATAAATGCGGAAATCCGAGTGTAAAAATTACTTATGACCCTGTATTGTGTGCTAATTTTGGAAGTACAAGTCCGCCGATGAAAATGTGCAAAGGATGCGCCGATGAAGCCGTCAGTGATCAGCCAATGTTTTTCATCACTCAACCCATGCCAGCTTCAAATAGTACTGTTTGTCAACATAAAGTTAGTTAATCAAAATACTATTTTTAACACTAAAATAATATATGTAAACTTTTCAAACCGTTTTAGGCCTGTGAATCGACAAACCGCTTTGCCGTGGGAACATGCTTTGCTGAAGATTGCATACGTTCCCATCAACACGTTCCAATGAGGCTATGTCAGGAATGTCTGACATGTTTGCATTCGAATGATGTCGCAGAGAAACATGTACGGCACAAACGTCTGATTTGTGCATGGGGGTCCAGTGTTGAACTGGATATGATCGAAGCTGTGGTTAAGCTGTTGAAAGAGACTTCTTGTCAGTTAGAAGGTTCAGAAGGCGAGTTGAAAAGACCTAAATGGCTTCGGCAATTGGAAGGTGGGCAATCACTTGGCCGTGATATCGACAATATGGCTGATGAAAAAAGAATGCTCAGTCGTTACGGCATCTGGTTGATGGCAGCACTTTGTCCTCCGACGACAGAAGCACCGAGTGCAGCTATCGGATACATGATGAGCATGGTGTTTCAATGGTTTACGATGACAGCGCTTTTGCCGAATGATTCAATGGGATCAGCTCTGGAGAGATTAAAAACTGATTTTGCTTCGGAATGGGTCAACCAAGCAATTGCCAATCACTACGACACTTTCGTCATAACATTGATGCCAAAAATGCCAGAATATTGTCAAGCCGGCGGCGTCTGGGATAAATGGAGCAGTCGCAAAGATCAGCTGAAAGAAGGGTTGTCAAAACTTCTCGCATTAATGCCATATGATGTCATCTCTTTCGACACTTGGAACCAAGTGATTCCAGCGTGGCTGAAGTGCATCTCAGAACAGGTGGAAGATGAAGATTTGGCTGAATTGAAAATACTTCTTTGCAAGATTTTCGAGCCCGATTTGTGTCCACTGCCGTTTGAAACTGAACGAGTGTTTGAGTTTATCATCATACGATTGAATTCAGGGTCGTATGAGGATATTCTTGACGCTTTAGATTGGCTAAATGTAAGTTTGTTTTAAAACTAACAGCTTTAAACCAAACTTTTTATAGCTTCTCTGCCGAATGGACATTACCGTCTCCCTCACAATGATCTTATCCATGTTCCAAAACTGCCTAACACGAGTAAATGAAATTGCCCCACCACCAAGAAATAAGGAAAACGACTTGGAAGAGGATCCAGGACCGCTAGCCGTCCAAGTCATCATGATCAGCATCATCTCGCAGCAAATGAAGCTCAACGAAACCACTCCAAGCGAAAAGCCAGCTTTAATGGAGCAGCTTTTTGCTACTGCTTCCTTGTTGTTAAACTACCCCACAAATGCCAAACGTGACGACCATTCTTGCCAAAACCCCGAAACCGATCAATACTCCGATTGTGTCCGGTGTCAACAAGCTTCTTATCTCTACCAAATTGTCAATGCCCTCGTTGAACAGCTTTGCCCTCGCGAGGAAGTAAAATTTGACATCATGCCAATTGAAGAGGATAATTGGATCAACGACCTTCAAATGACAGATTCCGGAACGACACCGTCCCACATTAGTAATATTACTTCACCGAGGAATCCGAGTTTACACGCCAGTAGTACGTTAATTTACACTAACTTTTTTATGTTTATTTGTTCTTTGCTTTTAGTCGTAAGTCCAGCAGTGTCTGGTGGAGACCAACAAATCAGTTCGGCCAAGAATGGTGGAAGTGCATTCCAGTTCCGGACAGCAAACGTGCAAGAGGAAATTGCCGACGATGAGTTTGTCGGCGTTTTGCCGAGTGAGGAAATTGAAACTGCTGTCGCCCAAGCAGTGACGTTGACGGAAACCGACGTCGGCCGAGAGACATGCCAGATTGTGACGGCAACGTTATTTGAAAATTTAAAGGGAACACCAATGCAGCCACGAGAACAGGCAAAGACGGAATTCTGGAATACGTCAATTGGCAGGTTCAGATTCACCTTGGATCAATTACCGGCACAGTTACGATTGATTTATTCGTTAATGCAAAATGTGGAGAATGAGGTCGATCCAGATGTGCAGTATTTTTTATTGAGCACGATGAAGTACCTGTGCTTGCATTGTGAAGCGTTGAGCAATGCCAGAAGGGAACACCGTGGTTTTCTGATCTGGGCTCAAGAAAATTTGCTAATCCCTAAATTATGGTCGCTCCTTCGATCTGATTATGCTCAAGTTGGACAACTCGCGGTACCACTTATTATTCATGCGATCACACTGCCATGTGGAGATGAAGTTTTCTGGAATACGGTTAATCGAAGTTTTACAAGTGAACGATGGGAAGATCGGTTCAAATCTGTGGAAAGGGTGTATGTCTTGGCTCATATGATCGTCGAAGCACCGGTGAAAGCTAACAAGCTTCTTCAAACATCGCTGAGTTGCGCTTTTTCACATCTGATAGTATCAGTCAATGATCCAAATACGGCAGTCGCACAGAGAACAATCATGGCTCTCCGATCAATGCCGTCAAAAGCATTGAGTTTGATTAATATTTGCCTTGAGGCACAATTCGATTCATGCATTATCGATCGACCACTCATTATTAGTCGCATCTATTGGCTGACTAGTGTGGTTCCGGAGGAGCACATCTTATCATGGGAGTTTTTCATCAACAGATTTGAAACTTTGGCTGTGGAAGCTCAGCTGAAGTATCAGAGCGGTGAACATGGCTATGTTCAAGGTAAACATTTCTTTATTTTCCATTTTTAAGTAATATTTTGTCGTTCAGGTTTCGCCAACCCCGACCCAATGTCCGAAACCAACCAAATAAAGCTATCCCGAGCCAGACAATCCCTCAATGAAGCTGAATCAGTCCGATCTATCGTAAAAAGTTTGCGTGAAAACTCCCTAAAACACCAACTTACCACCAGTGCGCGAGTTGAACGAGGTTGGTTTTTATTTAAATTAGTTTTATGTTTTCGGGGTCTTGCTGGTGTCTTCCATAAAATTTTTACTAACATCGCCGTAACACTTAAAACAACTACTATTACAACGATTGCAGTGATAACTTATTTACGCTTTTATACGTTATCAGTTTAATTAATTAATTTTGCTCAAGAATTTGGAACCTCGTTTGACTTTTTTACACATTCACACTGCCTAACAACATTGTATTACACTGATATTTGTCAAGAAAGCAACTAACAAAACTTCCTTGTGGAAATTAATTATTTACTTTTTTGAATTCACGTCAGTTGTTTAGATGGGGGAGATATACATCACCTAGTTTATTTTTTTATTTATGTAATTGCAATTCTTTTGTTTTTCAATTAATTAGAGCAACGACAACGTGCACATGAAGCGATGCGTGTCCGGGGGCGTCGTGGTGCAATGTACGGTGCGGATATGGCGCGCGTCAAACTTCGAAAAGTTCTCATGATGGTGCGGGTGTGCAATGCATTCCGATGCTTTGCCGATCGTCTAAGCGCCTTGACCCCGATGAACATTATTAAATCACGGAGTGCTTCACCTGATGCGACAACCGGAGACAACGTTGCTGATTTGGTTGGAAACGCAGCACTCGGAACAGCATTTCCATGTATGAAAGAACCATGCTAAAACGGCTAAGCTTTCTTTTGCTAAGTAGAAGCAAACTTGCTTATGCACATAATCACGCTTTTTGCACTATCATTATTTAAAAACGAAAAAATACACTAACACTGCACAGCAAAAACTTGAGTTATTATCAACCCCTCTGGAAGTCATGTTTTTTCTATCCAAATGTTTGTTACGACAAATCCCTATGTCATTTTGTGGTGTTAATAAACCCTAATATAGCTTTAATCCCTGAGAGAAAGCTTTTTTTGCTACTTTTGCTATACCCGTCTTAACTTTTCTCTGAAATCCGTTTTTCCTTCACTTTTTCTGTCTGTCTCCTCCGGTTTTCCTTAACGTTTTTCATAATTGAACTTTTAGAAACAAATAATCTTTCTTTTCAGTTGACTTGAATAACGATGCATCAATGTCAACCGGCCGAGGCACGAAAGCTGCTGCTGGCGGATATGGACGACTTCGCGAGTTTACGGATGAAGAAAGCAATTTGTCATTGTTATTGAATCGGGTTGTTGACATGGAAAACCCGGAAAGGCACACAGTTTACTTGACGGTGTCGTTGCTGGTGCATTTCTTGTGCAATCGAAAGTCAAATCCGAGTGCTGAAAAGAACTCCGCAAAAAAGCAAAGTCTGTTACTGCGGTACTTTAACACATTACTCGGATACAGTAACTCTGAGAAGTGCTTCACCATCCCGCCGAACAGATTGCGTAAAGCTGCCATCTGCAATGCGTTTTTGTCAGGATTACCAGAAATATTGGATCACAACTTGATGATCGGCAACCAAATGCTTCCAATTGTGGCTCAATTGCTAGTACATCTGCCATCACCGCAGAAATTCGCGAGTGATCAGTCGACAGCGGACTACTCTTTGAGTTTGATGGATCTTCCTGCTCGACATTCATGGCTTCACACATTGATCATCATTCTGTACAAGTATCGTTATGATGTTGCCCCGATCAATGACACCATCTTGAAATTAATTCAAATTGTCATTGCAACTGTCGAGTGTCAATGCCACGACTGCAGCAACACCACGGTAGACCCAAAACCAACAGAATTTGTATTGTGGTCGGATTCGGAGGATGATGACGAAGTTGAGGAAAAAGTAATCAAAGAAGAGGAAGACGATGGCATGTGTGAACAAGTCAAAATCAGTGCACCTGTTGACATGAGCGCTCAAATGATTCGTCCCGAATCGTTGAAAGTCATGCATGCTAACTCATCTGGCGGACAGCTGATCACTTTCAACACGACGGAAATGAAACCGTCTATCGGAGAAGTTACAATGTCTCAACCAACCATCGTTGAACCGACTATTGTGTTGCATGAATCTGTTTCGGAGTCATCGCCGATTCCAAGTATCTCAAAAACACATTACAACTCGAGTCGGCGAAACAAGTTCCGAAACCGTAACAAGAAACGCCAAGTTCGTGGTGAATACATTCGATTAACTTGTGGATTCTGCAATGATGCCCTTGAAACATTCGATGAAGAAACAATCAGCTTAAGTTTAATCTGCTTATCAACATTTGTCCATCGTGAACCAGCAATGGCTGCGCCGTTACTCTTCCGAATTATTACATCAGTGGCTAAATTTGTGGACAGCGCCCAATTCCCGTGGCATGATTACAGTATTTTTGTGCCTGGCAACAGCAGAAGTGCAGCAAAACAGTTACTTCGGGTCACCTTGCACCAGGTTTGATCATTATAAAACGTGAATTGAGCTAATTAAAATCTTTTTAGATGTCAGCCTGCAGCATCGCTCTCCAACTTTTCGACTCTAAAATCGACAAAGTCAACTCATTCTGGCAAACTGTCAACTTTTCATTGATGGATTTCTCTGAACTAAACCCTGTCGCGTTGATTCAGTGTCTCATTGAAGACGTTTTGGAAATCTGGCCACAAAAGCTTGCGCGTATCTTGCACAACTTGGCCTCATACATCACCAACACACCAAAAGACACATGCCAAACAAACTGGAGCAATGTCGTCAATCATTTGGAAACGCTTTTCCGGAGATATCATTCAACGCTAACAGCAGAAGGCAATAACAAAGTTCCAATCACATCTGAACTAAAAAGCAGCGTCGTCATCATGTCAAACATAATGCGTATGCAGATGTTTTCATCACTGAAATCATGTGTTTCTTGCGTGGAAGCATATGCAAAGTGGATGACGGAAGCTTTGCATGAATGCCCTGTGGATTTGAAGGATCTGCTTGAAGCATCTTGCGCATGCATTCGCGGATCAGTTAGAGTACGTTTTTTTAAAGATGGGGTTTGAATATTCATATTTTGAACTTTAGGAACGTGACAAACAATGCATCAATCGAGCAGTTGTAAATGAGCTCATTCAAGCGATCAAATTCAAATGCGAGCTTGTTGAATCGAATTATTTGACTATTGTGAACTTTGTTTTGCAAGATTATGGGGTTGATGTCGGCACTGATGTGTCACAGGTTAGTGTACATCTTTTTAGGTACATTACTCAATCGCATTTTTCAGTTTAATACCGGCGCATCTGAAGCTATCAGGCCATTTATGAGCGATATTTTGGAGTTCATTGCCGATTTACATGTTTTGTCCAAGTTAAAAGTAAGTTTTACGAGTGTGGATTGAAAGCACAAGTAATTGAATTTCAGAAACAGACAAACAGTGACCGTGTCGGCGGTGACCTCAAAGCCGGCCTAGCCCAAATTGTAGCTCTCGAAATGACTCGCAATGTCGTGCGTGATCGTAATATCCAACAAGTCATGCGGTTCATACCGTGGTTAATGTCCCCTCCCAATGTTACACAAGCGGTTCCGGGTGCTTTTGCGGAATCCGTTACCAATGTCCGAATTTTGTCGTGGCTCTTGCTTGGCGCACTGCACTGTTCACACGAATGTCGTCCTGTCCCTATAGATTGTTCGAATCACATGGCTGATTATATTCACTTTGTGTTAGCTGGTTTTGCTGACCAGTCAAAGGTAGATCACGAGCACTTTCGTCTTACCCTCAATGCAAATTCACATTCAAACCATAATTCACTTCAGCAATCCGTAGTACACATGTCTGCACTGTTTCACGCTTTTCACCTATGTCAGCTTTGGACTGTGTATTGTGAAAAAGTTTCAACGAGTGGAAAGCCCGGGTGTGAAAAAGCCATTGAAAACATCCTTGATTTTTGGTCTCGAGTGACGCCAGCCATCTTACAATTACTGAGTCATTCCAAAGTTGTAAGCCGCCAGGGTCTGATTACGAGGCAAATTAATTCTTTACACTTTTTAGCTCGCGGACATGGTCAACTTACACTTCGTGAACACAATGCAAGCTCTGCAGCAATGCAATAGTGCTATATTGTGCCAATGCTACCCCATGTGGCAACCAATCTTGACCGCCTATCATAATCAAATTCCGAGCCAGTTGCGCATGAAGCTCGAAGCTTGCGAGAACCAGCCGAGCATTGAAAATCAGCCGCTGTCACCATGGCTCAAAAAAGTCCGTTACAAAATTTCGCAAATTGAATTGCAAACATCGGCGGCGTCACCATTCTATAACGTTTAGTTTCGATTTGACTTTTGTTTCATTCCTGCCCTTATTGTTTTTCTATACGTATATGTACAAAAAACTCCGACACTGGTTCCCCTCTATTCATTTGTTCCTGTCTGTTTTGTGAAGGTGCACTTATTGTATGATCGAATTTCGCTTTTGTCAATTGCTTGTCAAATAATGTATGCCAATATTGTTTATTTCTATAGAAAAAGTTAAAAGGAAATTAAAAACTTGTATTAAAAGGAAGGAGGACATTGAATATATTGAGGCGATTAAAGGGATAAGCATCGAATTGCGCGCCTCTGGCGTCCACTTTGTTTTCTTAGAAACCGAATCGGAAGAATCGGAAGACTGCATGCGAAAAGTAGTTGGGTTTTGATTTTCTTCTTCTTCGCTACCCCTTCCTGACATTCAGGACCGCAATATTGATGCGATGGTTTAATCATAGTTTATTCATGCATGCTTTCGATATTCGACCATTTTCGTGCTTAAGTTCGGTTGAATTGAACTCGAGACTACTTTTTTACAGTTTAGGTCAAGTTTTTTGAAAAGTTGAAAACAACTTTGAGGAAAATAACTTTTATGGATTTCCGTTATCATTGTTGTCGGTACCTATTTATGTTATGTGTACCAGAAAGGCAGAAGTACTATAAAATCTCACACTTTCGCACACTATCACGACCCCTGATCACCGTCGGTGTCAAACATTCCTCAAAAGAAACATTCATATTCCTGCGGGAGATTATGACATGCCCGAGTATTCGAGGTATAATGGGCCTGATTTGGCGCAGATTACTCACAATTAGCGATAACACATTCCCGACCGCACAGTATTTCGTGACATCTTTTTAGCTTCCACATTCTTGAAATACTTTCACTGGACTTTGCACATTAACAATAATGCCTTTCAATTTCAATTGTCTTTTTTTAACAATCGTTTTTCACATAAATTTTTTGTAAGCCTCCGAGTTTCATGCTTGTATTTTTTCTTCTTAGCGATTGACGTGATTCGTGTTTTGACTCCGCAAGTTCTCCATGTCAGTCGGTGCTTCAACATCAGCATGAGGCATCACTTCACCTTTTATTTTGTGTTGAGTTTCACTATCGGGTGCATGCTAGCTAACCCTGCTGCTAATGATAAGGGTCTAAATGTGTGCAAAAGTGAACGTTCTACCCCGTTCGCTTTTGCCTTTCTTTTTTGGCGATGCTAAAAACAAAAAAGCGGAGTTAAGTGAATGCGGACTTTGCAAAGTGCTCTTGCGCTGTAAGGTTAATCGTCGGTTCAAGGAGGTAAGACTGACTGGTTTTTGTGCGTTTAAGTTAGTTGGTTGTCCACCTTAACCTCAATCACGTTAGTTGTGAATTAAGTTTGGGCACTTGACCATCCTTAAAGGAATGTCTTTAAAAAGCGTTCGAACTTTGTTCAAGTTGTTAAACTTGTCCTTTTACGGTGTTCTACATTGTTATCTCTGATGGAATGCACTTCCAAGATCTCCAAAATTCAAATTTTCAAATAGTTAAGCGCTCAAAATACAGATCCTTACTCATGTCTAGTGTGGACTTTGCGTTTTTGTGGTCGTGTGATCGCCTAAAGCGGTGAAATATAATCCGTGGAACGCGCGAACAGCCGGTTAGTAAGCCTAGCCGAAGGCTACCTTGTGAGAGCTGAAAAGCGGATACGCATCAAAAGCCGCAAACGACACGAGTCTTATCCCCTTCTGGAAGTACAGACCTCGTCAAAGTTTCTATTGGGTGGGAAGCTATCCCGTACCTCCAGGAGGGCTGACTGTATTACACCTTTTTTGGTGGGGAAAAGGGAAAAAAGAAAAGATTCAACTTATATTCCAACCCTCAAAAGGTCTTCTCGTGTGGGTAAGCTAGTGAGTAAGGACCTACTAGAGGACCACAAGAATTTTTTGACTGCGCGAGCGAGACTTGATGCTGCCATCGGTTGAAGAAGACGTACGTTGATGGGTACACCAACCCAACCCGTTGATCCTCGATGGGTTGTCGGCTTTTCCGAAAGCTCGCGCCGTGCAGACGTCGTCGCCCCATCTCAAGTTGAGCCGTATTAATTTTCGCGCACATCTGGCAACGTTGCATTATTCGTGAACGGTTGGCCGCGCGAGATGAGAGACAAATGACCTCGGCCAAAGGCAGCGATCGGCTCGACAGTGCCGATAGGAACATCATCTGTCTTCTCTTTCCGCACCATTGATCCCTAAAACCCAGATTTCCTGTTTTACTTACATAAATTAACCAACTCGTTGCGTCAACTTTTCGGAAGCACTTATCAAAACAGGAAAATATACTTGCTCAAAATTGTTTTAATTGCTTATGAAATTGAACCTTAAGTGCGGCATTATCTGGTCCTGCTACCAACCCCAATGATATCTTTTTTAATACATAAAAATCGTAATAAAATGTCCTTAGTCCCATAGTTTCTTCATGTCTGCCTGAGGAAAGAAAGGAATTTTAGTCCTTGACCCTCGTTTCGCGTTTTCAATTGTTCCTCAGGAAACAAAAAGCCAACGTCGCCGTGATCCCGATTGCGTTCGTTCCTCTAATTTGCACCTCTATACGTCCTTCGTGATTTCTTCGCTATATGTAATTCGTCGAAACGTGCCATTTCCAAATTGTTTTTCGGTTTTTCACTTCACAAGGCATACGCTATTCAGGAAACCTCCGGAGTGACGAAGACAAGAAGGGTTGAACCTTTGTTCCGGAAGCATGGAATATGACACAGATACACTCGCAAGTGCGAATCGCAATCGAGCCGCTAGTAGGAAGTTCTTTCAGCAAGTCAACCAACAACAGGTGAGCGCCATTTTTGAACTTTCTTTGTAACAGATACAACAAAAAGGAACGGAAATGTTTGTGAAGAGAGACGGAAAAGGACGACGACGACAGAACCCCTTGACGCTAGGAAGGAAATCGATCAGACGACTGAAACCGATTCATTTGGGGTGTGAGTAGGATGATGGGGTGTGTCGATCAAGCACAGGAGATAGGATAATGTTGGGGAGGCGGAGGGGTTGGTTGGAACCATGGTTAGTTAAGTGGTGCAAAATCTGAAGCAAAAGCGCAACATTCGGGTTGGTCCGGCGCGCTTTTCGTTTTGTCGTCGTTTTTCGGGACAACTGGTGGACCTTGGAAACTACCAACATCGACAATTGCCCCGATTAGCGCGTCGTTAGCAACGCTTTTTATGGCAGCTCACAAGTCACTTTCTTGAGAGGCGTACTCGACAGGACAACCATAACAGTTGCGGGACATGTTTTCGCGTTCCATTGGGTCTTGTTGCGTTTTTGCGTTCTTTGGAGGAGAACAATAAACTATTCGACGACCCCTTTTATCGCTATTCCCAGCTCAAACGTGATAGTAACCGTGTTTTTACGGGGAAAATGTCATTAGAGGGGTTACTCAGTGAAATTCTTGTTGGATCAGACTGAGTATACGATTAGGTCGCGATTGTGGGAAGTTTTTTTTATCCGACATCTACTCTAGTTTTCCCCCGCCTTACCGAATCACTAATACCTACTGTGAGTAACGCTGTTTTTTTACGTATTTGACCACAAGTTCTCTTTTTCGCGTTTGTAATGTCGACGGATTCGAACCAGCTGTTGCCTCTGGTTTGATCGTAAGCTGAATCTGCGCGACGGAGGGGTTAAGGCGCGCGTGCGCAGTTCCATGCAAGGTGGTCATGAACTGTAGCTTGCCGGGTGTCTTCCGAGTGACCAGCCAGCCGTGCCGCCGGGGGGCTTGCTGCCAGTGCTCGTTTGCATACCCGACCATGATGAGTCATCAACAGCCCGGGGCTGGTTGGTAGGTGACCAACGGCGAGCCATCGACCCAGGAAAGCAGGCAGGTGGCGACGACCTTCTCCGTGTTATGCGAGCAAGAGTGCGCAGAAGGGGGCTCTGAGCCACCAGCCAGCCTGTCCGAACCCCAAATTCTTTCTTGCGTTTCTCCAATACCTATATCTGGGCACATCGGTAGTTTGTCCTCCTACTATACCCAACCTTCTCCTTATGGAATGCGCTCTTTTTTCCGCTGAGTGCAACCAACAACCGAATGAATCACCCCCCATCGAGGACGCGACGTCGTCATAGCGGGGGAACCTCTGGTCGGGTTGTCACCAGCTGCAGCTGTAGTAGTATTACGAGCAAGAAAGGGGCTCCACGCGCAGATTGGTATGCGACTGATTCATCACTTTCATGGGAAATCCGTGCTGAATGATCTTGTATGCGCAGTATACATACGAGACCTTGAGTGTATTGGCCCCTTCTTATTCTTTCGTTTTTTACTGTCTCATTTACACACAGAAGCCTTTATGCATGTTTTGGGGTTAACGTTGTTTGCCATGACTTCTTGAAGGGTTGTCCTTCGACGCATGGTATTCGTCTTTGGCGGCGGAGTCAACGTCCTTGCTCATTTGCTGGACGTTCCTCCCAGCTTGCAAAGAAATGATTTCATTGTCGTTTTCGGATGTGCCTTGTCATGTTCATGGAATGTCCTTGAATAATGCCTTTTCATATGCCTATTTCAGACGAGCCACACCCTAGTTCTTTCCCAGATCAATTTGCCATTATCTACCACCATGCTTCATCGCACACCTTCTGGAGCCATGAGGAAAATACGTCAAAGACGAGAGGAAATGTTAGTTTATTATTTATTTTGCAAAGCTTGAGTGAGGTATTTCGTTGAAAAATATCACTTGACGCTTCATTTTGGAAACAAAAGTTTCAAAAGAACGCTAAAACCTTTATTGTTTCATTGCTCTCGACTTTCGCGAGGCTGTAAATTCCTGTTTGTCTCAAAAGAATTCCACCCACATAACTGATAACCCTTTCAAACACGTATTCAGGAGTCAAATGCGCCAAAGCCAGGAGCACTTGGACACGACCTCACCGCAATCTACAGCAACAACGACCCAATCTCTTATCGGGTACCGCTCTTTGGTGGATTCCACAGCTTATCACTCGATTCTCGATGATGGTATGTCCTTCAGGTCAGACATATCGTAAGTTCTTTGTTTTTTCCCACACTAAAGTAAACTCATCATCATAACCGGAAAGAAAAACACTTCTGAACTTCAATTGCGACGTTTCGTACAGTTTTTTGCGACTGTTAGTTGAATCATGAGATGTTTCGATCGCATGCGAGCATGGCCAGGCCTGCTAGCTTCACACCCAACTGCTTTTTCATTTCGCTATGATCGCTTATCGAAGGCAGTTTGTTTTCCTATAAATTCTTGTAGGATCCACTTAAAACCTGTCAAGGACAACGCGTGCATTTTTTGTTCGAAGCGTTAGGAAGTCAATGCAGGTTTTATCCCCGCTAACTTTCCCTTGATAACTTGTCTCATGCACGCCATATCAAACTGCTTTTTTCAGGAACTCAGAGGACTCATTTTCATCATTAAAAAGTTCGATTTCGATCAATACCTTCAGTAAACCGGAACCTCCGCGCAGAACGCTTGCGACGATCGAACATTCCAACATTCTTAATGGTTCTGAAAAGGTGCAGTTTCTAGCCCTAGACGGCTGTGATGAATGCCCAGTTAACCAAAGGATGCAATTTCAGAATTATTATGATGTAAATGGGACTGTCAATCCTCCAGCCAAACCCACAGTTGAGGTGCATCCTATGCCACCAGCGAGGACGACAGCTCCACTACCAATAGCCGTGAAACAGTTAGTTCCACCGCCGATTCCCAAGAAACCAGAAAGACTGCGCAAGATGATAGATCAACAGATCACTGTCAACTGCCAAAAAGTAATCAATTTAACAAAAGTGACAAGAGTTTACATTTGCCATTGTAGAGCAACAGTGTAACATCCGTATCGCCTAATGAGAATGAGTTACCCGGTGAACGGAATTTAAATCTTGATACTGATACTTCGTCCGAGAGTGTACCCATAGTCGTGAAAAAGAAGGCAGCACCGACATCTGACAGTGCATGCTGTTCGATGGCTTCCTCATCAGTTGAAGCTCTTGACAGGTTGCATACTTCATCGTTAGTGCGTTCGATCGAGGAGCAATTCGCAGGCGCTCGAACCAGTGTCGTCGAATTAAACACCGCCGATTTGAATGAATTGGAAAAGCGACGACTTATCGTAAGTGTTATTTTGGATTAAGCGACGCCAAAAAATGTCGTAAGCCTATTATTGGCTGTTTGTTGTTTGAAAACAAAATTCCACTCAAGTTGAACTTGATTTTAGGCCATCAAGAAACTTACCGACAAAGTCGCTGATCGGAAGAAGGATTTGGACGGAATCAAAAATGAAAAGGAAGTTGCCATTGGCGCTATCCGAAATCTTCTCGGTGATCACCCACTGTTCAAGCTGATCGAAGTGGAAATCCGGAAACGCGCTGATCTTATCCAAATCGAAGGCATGGCACGAGTTCGACTACAGCAAATTGATGATCTTAACAAAGAGCATGCCAAAGCTCTCAGTTCCCGACGGGCTTACTGGAATGAAAAAATCAACGATGTTCGATACTTGTCCGTCTTTGTGAGTGAACGAATCCTAGCCATCGAAGCTAAAATCTACAAATTGCTTTCACCCGAGAACTATCAAACCTACCGTCAATACATGGATTTATTGATTCAATTGGAAGCCGAGGACACCGAAACTTCTGAGAAGCTTTCAATAGTCCAAAAGCAGATTGATCAATTACATAGTATAAGTCCCCTTAAAATTACCGGTTAAAACTAAATGTTGTATTATGATTTTGCTGTGTGAAAATTAATGAATATATGAAATTGCTTGTACCTGGTATTTTATCGTAACTTGTGATTAAATAAATATGAATTATGTTTGTAACACTTTTTGAGTTTAATTTATGTTGACCGTTGGTCACATGTTGAGTGAGGTTGTTTGCGTTGTTTTCTTACGAAATATACTACAAGTATCACAGACTATAATAGTTCAGCGGCGGAAAAAATTGTAGGCATAAGTGCACATTGATCGTAAAGGTATGGTTTATGGCGTTTACCCGACGGCGCAGCCGTGACACGATGTTTATCATTGTTCATCAAACGCGGGGGAGGCGTCAGATTTGCTTTTTTGATGGATGCGCGTCAATGTCAAACATGTGAAATGGTGCGGAACGTTGGATCTTTTTGTGTTCTACAAAGATTTTTGTGACTTTTGTAAATATCTTAATAATTATGTCAACAAATTGGTGTTTCGCGACTACTGTTTGCTTACTTTATGCTAGACATAAAACTTTGCACTAAATTTTGTACGTTTAATTTAAAAATTTCAGATTTGCATTTCAAGAAGTTTGTTATAAATGCCAGAAACACCATCCATAGAAATACAAGAAGTTCCAGAGAAAACTACTTCCGAACAACAACCAGCTGTACATCTTTTTTCAAAATCGAAAAAAGCAGCGTTATATTATGCAAACATGCGGAAAAAGATCGAGGTTCGTGAATCATTTTCTGCCCCATTTTGGTCCCGATCGAATTATAAACGCATATTATTGCATACGGAATAATTAAAACGATACTACATCAAAATCGTTAAAAAGTCAGTCAGTCACTCTTTCCTACCCCATAAAACTCAAACAAGGATTACTTGTTACCACCCATATTGGCCTGATGCTGAGGCAGATATTAAATTTTTGTCGGTCTATCTTTGAAACCATTCCAATTTTCCAGTCAGCGCAGAACATGTCGATCGATCAAACCCTCCCGTCATCAGGCACGAATCGGGTTGCCCCAAAGGCGCAATGTAAGTTGATAGTTTTGTCGCCCTTAGGTCGCAATGATAACCGTCCATGTAGCCGATGTGAGCGATGAGAAACTTCTTTTAGACGATTTGAAACCACTTGAACCACGTTTGTCATATTCCTACAGTGAACAAAATTTGTCAAACAACGTGAATCCGAATGGTGATGGATTTCTGAAGCCTCAACAAACCTTGAGCAATGGACACTCAAGGCATGCATCAGCGTTCTGTAAGTTTTGTTTTGAAGAAATCGATATTCGTTATTCGTTCGGCTGAATGTTTTTGTTTTTCTTGGCGGATAGCTAGCAAGCTTTCGTTGACCCCCACTTCCGTTGTCTTGTCCATCCTGCTGCGCACATTCATCGACCAGCAAAAAAAAGGCTGAAGCTTTGTCTGCGGACGTTTACAAGACGGTCTCACTCGCGCGCACTTTCACTCCTGTCAGCTTTGTGTTGCGTTGCATTGCGATTGCGACGATCCTTGAAAAAAAACATTGTCCTTACACGTGTACTTTTTTTGCCTCCCATCTCCCTCGGCTAGTTTTACAGCGTTCCTCTTTCATTTTCAACGTGGTCTCCGATCGATCTTCTTAAGGGTGGTTAGTCCGTCTGACTCATATCGACCGGGGCTTCCGACTTTCTCGACTTTCTTTTCTCATTTATGTAAATTTCGCTTGTTTACGCTAAAATTTAGCCAAATTCGATCTTCCAATTCAAGTCTACCACCATGTAGTGTCACTTTTTACTTACTTTTCTCGCCTTGCCCATGCACTTGCCCCTCGACTGACACTTTGGTTTAATGTCAAGACGGAATCGCCTTTATGGCTTCAGTTTACATTTCTTGATTTGTCCTTCTGGCAGACGCACGTGCTTGATCTATCAGTCAATGTGTGTCCTTCGACCCCTTTCGTTTCGATGACGATGAATAATCGACGTATTTCCCTATTTATTGTTTTTGCATGACACCTTTGTGGTGTTTTTTCGTTCTCAATCATTGTTTCCTTCCTTCCTGCCAGCCCATGTCAGCCTCAGCTATACAAACGTTTTATCTGTTCGACAATGATACGGAAACAACAAACACAACCCCAACTCCACCAAATTTTGCAGCTTTGGCTAACTCTGTGTACCTTTCCGCTAACGGTACACCTCGAGCTGCCCCCTACGGGTCACATTTGGACCTTGCCTCTGCTGGTCGAATCGACGGGTCATCTACTAAAAAGTAAGCTCATGTTTTTGAACCTTGCTTTTGGCTGCTCAGTGATATTAAATCGGCTTCTCATCTGTTTTTATAGCGTTTTTTCCTTTGTTTTGATACGCTTATCACTTGCTTTGACACATGCTTATCTGACGCTTGCAGGGGGTCATGAGTGACGGCAGTGTAGAAGAGAGGGCCGAGCTGATATCGGCTGCAAGCTCGGCAAGCTACGTCACTATCCCAACAGAGGAGAATTCTTCGCCCTCTGGGCCATCGCCACCTTCTCTTCCGGAGTGTCAAGTTGTGGGATGCAACCATGGTGGCTCGGGCTCGGGTAGTGACAACAGCGTGCGTTCAAGCGACGGTGGACGTGTTGCAGCTGGGCACTGTGCAGCTTCTATGCTGACTAGCTCTTATCGGCCGCCACCGTTGCCCTTCGCTCACCATCCCAACCAGAGGCATCGTTATTATCCCTATCAAGTTCAAGCATTGAATTCAGCTGCGCCTACGTCGACCATTGAAGATTCGGATATGAGTAACCGTGTTGCTTATGATACCAATCCATTACATAATGCTCCAAGCTTATTGCCTACCACTAGCCTAATCAATGAGCTCGATACTTGCACTACTAGGTTAATAACATCGTCTTAACATCTGGGTTATTGATTTTTTGGTTCTTTTCAGACACCGTGGCGAGCTAACAGGTCCGGAAAAGTATGAGTATGATCTGCGACGTGCACAGCTTAAGGCATCTAGCCGGACTTCGGCATTGTTGGCCGGTTTCGCTATGGTCGCCCTGGTCGAACTTCAATACGATGAATCGACTCCAGCCGCACTTCTCGTCATCCTCGGATTCGTGACTACCATACTCGTCTCCGTGCATCTCATCGCTTTAATGACATCAACATGTATTTTGCCGCACATTGAAGCCAGTGGCTGCACCGAGGACTCGCCCCACAAGCAATTAGAGTATGTTTTGACTTACCTTTTTCATTTTAATCCCTTAATTGTTGCAGATTTTTCATTACAATGTCATGGACATTCTCCACGTGCATCGGACTACTGCTTTTCCTTGTCGAAATCGTGCTAATCTTCTTCGTCAAGTTCTCCGGCGTCAAGTATATGCAAGGAGCGTGGATTATGCTTGTTCTATTGGGTGAGTTTTTTCATTACTTTATTTGTCATTTGTTAAATGGTCCATTTCAGTGCCCGTTTTCATCGCTTTTGGCGTCATTTCCTACAAAATCCACCATCTCCAACAGCAACACTCAGTCAATCGGGTCAACACGAAGCTCGACAATATGCAAGACATGATCAATAGCCACGACCATAACCATGATCGCCCGAAAATCGATAGGGTATCTCCTATTCAAGTAGTTTGAAACATGACTCTTTACAGTATTTCTTCTTTTGTTTTAGTTTTTGCGATAATGTTTTACGGGTTTTCGCTTGTTTGTCGTTATTATTCATACTTTTATTCCATCTTTGCATGCGCCTTTTAATCATGAAAGTTTTAATTTATAAATTTGTATCGATTGAATTGAAATAAGTCGCAGGGGGAAGTGGCATAACACCAAAAGCGGAAGAAGCCAAACAAAATCTTTATGTTCGATATAAGCAGTTTTGCCAAAGGTGCACGTATTGAATTTTTCTCTTCAGTCATTTTTCCATCGTATTTTCCATTCGTTTCCCCCTATTTGTAAAAGCCTTTAGAAAACAGTGTTTAATTTATCAAAAATAGTGTAAAAGCTGCTTTTGCTCGTGGATTTGCGCTAAATCCGGAAATGGCCGGCCGACAGCACCACCATCGTCCCCCACTGTCGCGCGCTCCAGGCATTTACTCATCACGGCCATGGACGGCAAGCACGGGCCGTTCGCCGTTAACAGAGGTGCCATCATCTACATTAGCCGGAGGGGAAGAAGATAAATTGACACGGCCACCAGTCTCATCCCGGTCTTCGCCTGGAAGGCATCAACGCAAAGCTGGGCTCAGACACGCAATCGTCGAATCGACCGGTGAAGGCGACACCAACTTGCAGCGTGTTCGGCATTCGACGAAGACATTAAATTCGAAAAGCGTCGATAATCTTAAAGAAAAAGCTGGACCTGTGGACGAACCCATGTCAACGAAACCGGATGACGCGCCGGTAAGTTTTTTGGGATTGGAAACTTACTAATTATAAGTTTCAGGCAAACAATACAGCTAAACCCGAAACAAACGGCGCCATTGTCATAGATGAAAACTCATCCATCACAATACCTAATCAGGCTAATACAACTCCTTCAAAGTTGTCAAAAGTATCGTAAACCATTTAAATTTAGATTATTTTAGTACCGTTTTTCAGTTTCTATGTGCTTGTTGCCCCTCAAGATGCAGAAAAGCAAAAGTCGCCGATTCCTCCCCCACAAACACACTTACAGATTCCGCCGCCGAAGGTGACAATAAGGCTGAACCACCAAAACCGCCAGAAAATGCTGAGAGTGCAGAACCAACTAAATTTAGCTTACGGCATTTCTTCAAAACACTTGTATTTGACAGAACTGCAAGTAAATTCTACTTCTGGCTGGCAGCTATTTCTATCGCTTACGTGTACAACTTAACGGTAGTATACTTTCAAGTAGTTAGAAACTGTAAAAACTGATGGTTTCAGGTTGTTATTGCGCGATCTGTATTCAAAGATCTCAATTCGGGTCCACTATGGGTAATTTGGTTAGCTTTTGATGCCGTTGCAGACTTGTTTTATCTGGTTGATATGTTTATTCAGTCACGCACAGGTATGTTTTCGCTTTAAAAGAACGCATTCATGAAAAAGGTTTTTAGGATTTCTTGACCAGGGTCTACTTGTACGTGATGTAGCGCGTATTACAAAAGCTTATTTCAAAAGCAGTCAGTTCAAATGGGATGTCGCAAGCTTATTTCCGTTAGATCACATTTTCTTTATTATAACTAAACATCCTCAACCTATTTGGCGGTTAAATAGGTTGTTGCGAAAAGAGAGGATTCAGAAGTTTATGGAACAAACTGAAACAAGGAGTTCGCTTCCAAATGCGTTTCGAGTTAGCTGTGTCGTTTGGTACATTGCTATTATCATCCATTGGAACGCGTGCTTCTATTTTCTGATTTCGGAAGCGGTTGGATTAGGATCAGATGCTTGGGTTTATGGTGAAAAGAATACACAAAGCTTGCCGCCGTAAGTAGAACTACAGTTCAAAACTTGCATTAAACATTGTTTTCAGCGGCGTCGTCGACACCCTTGCCCGACGCTATGTCTACAGCTTCTATTGGAGCACCCTGATTCTAACAACAATTGGTGAAGTCCCCGGACCTCAAAGAAACGTCGAATTCGCTTTCGTAACACTGGATTTAATGTGCGGTGTGTTGATTTTCGCTACGATTGTCGGTAATGTCGGCAGTATGATTTCAAATATGAGTGCCGCGCGCACGGATTTCCAAACGAAAATGGACGGGATTAAGCAATTTATGGAATTGCGGAGAGTTAGTAAACCTCTTGAAGTACGGGTTATCAAGTGGTTTGATTACTTATGGGATAACAAGCAAAGCCTAAGCGATCAACAAGTATTGGAGGCATTACCGGATAAGCTACAGGCAGAAATAGCCATGCATGTGCACTTTGAAACGCTTAGGAAAGTTCGAATTTTCCAGGTGAGAGATTAATATTTGACTTCAACTTTAAACTGATTATCATTACAGGATTGCGAGGCAGGCTTACTCGCAGAATTGGTGCTAAAACTAAAACTTCAAGTATTTTCACCAGGGGATTTCATCTGTCGAAAAGGAGACATTGGCAGAGAAATGTACATTGTAAAGCGTGGAAAACTTCAAGTCGTCGCGGATGACGGTGCCACTGTATATGCAACTTTGATTGAAGGCGCTGTTTTTGGAGAATTGAGTATTCTTAACATTGCCGGTATGATTTTGTTGAGTAATCTGACCCTATCAACGCGCTTTAGGAAGCAAAAACGGTAATCGACGAACAGCAAACGTCAAATCAGTTGGATACACGGATTTATTCGTTTTAAATAAGGTAGATCTATGGACAGCCTTGCGTGAATACCCTGAAGCACGGAAAATGTTGATCCAAAAAGGTCGAGAAATCTTACGGAAAGATAACCTGTTGGACGAAAATGCGCCAGAAGAGACTAAAACAGCCGAAGAAATGGCTGATGAGTTGCAGACTAATGTTAAAAAGATGCAGCAAAAGTATGTTTATGATAACATGCACGATTTACAAATGACAATTATAGGATAGCAAGATTAGTGGCCGAAAGAGTCAGCACCGACACAAAGTTAAAAGAGCGGATAGCATATTTGGAAACAAAGTTATCAAAGTACGAGCAAATCGATGCGTCCAACTCGTCGGATGGATTATCCGATGAAGAATTTGAATCCGAAGATGATCCATTGCTGGGGGATAATCCGTAATGTTAAATAGTAACTATTAAAAGATTGCAATATAAAAACAAGATTTGACAATTTGAAAGGTGGATGGCAAAACGAATTGTAAATATGTTATTGAAAACCGTCTTATCAGTCGTATGTTCTTAGCATAGACATTGCAAATGTCACTTGGATGTTATACTGAAGACAAAAAATGCGATAATTACGAATTGAGGCCACAATTAAAAGTTGAAACTTCAAAAAGCGATGCTCTCAACCAGCTGCAACCTTTTTTGCACGCAGCAGTGCGAGCGTCTTTTCGTGGTGGAACCGGTGTTTGGCTCTTCTCCGTCCAAAGTGATGATGCACTTTGCGTCGCCGCCAGCCTTGTTTCAACCTTTCCCGGTATCCTCTCGTTTGTAAATTTGCCGAATCTCCATTTCCGTGCCTTCAGAAGCAAGCAATCATGGTATGTGTCTATTTTCAATGCATTTCACCATAAACGGATATATAAAATCCTCCATTTTCAGCTTGTGTTAGTCATCGGCGATCTGCACGTTCCGCTCCGTGAACACAGGTTACCGCCCAAGTTCAAGAAGCTGCTCGTGCCGAACAAGATGCAGCACATCCTCTGCACCGGAAATCTCATCAGCCGTGAGATGTTGGACTATCTTCGCTCGCTTTCGAATGACATTCACGTCGTGCGCGGCGACTTTGATAATGATTCATCCCTCCCCGAAACCAAAATTATAACGATTGGCGCTTTCCGTGTTGGATTGATTCATGGACATCAGGTTATCCCGTGGGGTGATATCGAGGTTGGTTTTAAACGTTAAAGTAAACAATAACATTGCAAAATTTCAGGCATTGGAGCTCACCGCGCGTCAGTTGAACGTCGACGTTCTTGTTTCTGGGAATACTCACAAAGCTGGAGCTTTCATGAAGGATGGCATTACCTATGTTAACCCTGGATCTGCTACGGGCGCTTTCTCGACAATTACCGAGTGAGTTAACTGATTATGTAAACATTCGATTCTAAAAAGTCCACTTTCAGAGGCGAAATCATTCCATCGTTCTCACTTTTGGATATCAGGGGAGACGTGATAGCCGTCTATACGTACAACCTCGTCGACGATGACGTCAAGGTCGATCGCTTTTCCTACGACAAATCAAAAAAGCCCGTCAGTCAATGAACCACCCGTGTTGTTATGAGAGATTAACTTATATACTGCAAGCCAACAGATTGTTTATCCAACTTGCCTTGTCAAATACTAATTATAAACTTGTAATTATTTTTGATTGGCCTGTTTTTCTCAGTTTGTGAGCCTTTGATCTCAAGCAATCTAAACTACATTAACACTATTCAAAGTTTATTAAGCTACATTAAACAGATATTATGTGCTCTCATTAGGAAAAGCTGTGGGAGCGCATACATACTACCGTTTAAACGGTGTGCTTTTTTTGTCCCTCATCACTGTATACCCGCGTTGAGTCGGCCAAATCGTTTATTATTTACTCCCGTAATGTCGCTTGCTTCCGAAAATACCGTTGTCAAACGTTTTACCTACGATTGGCTTATACGTTTTGCCGAACTTCACCCTTTCGAAAATTTCAACTACAAAAACGACGACTACGACCGCCCGCCGGATTTTTACAATCCATTGTTTTCTAAATATGCTGCCATTTCACCGCGGTTTACAGCATTAATTAATGCGCATATGCCTTATATTTTTTACGACTTTTATATTGTAGACGTATGTTCATATTGACTGCGGATTAACTTTTTGGTTATGCTCTGTTTTCTTATTGTAACATGTTAGTTTTTAGGGCAAAATTAAGGAGAATGCAACTCCTTCACGCAGAAAATACAGAGTTTATATTTGCGCATGCTGTCAGTTTGGTAAAACCATGTCTCGAAGTATTAGTTGGTTTGAAAACAACCGTGTAATCTTCTACTCAGAAGTACTTCGGATATGGCAAACATCTTCAATCATTGAAAACAGTATTACTGTTAATGAACTTAAATATTTATTGAAACAATGTCCTCGGGACAGAGAGGTCGAAATAAGTGGTGTACTAACCGAGTCAATTCAGTTTTCCGAAATGTGGCCACTGGTGAAACATAGTAAAGTTATTTAGTTAGGTTTTTCATTTATTGAACAATGTTTAACATTCTTTTTTAGCTTTAATCTCACAAATATGGTATACGATGATAACATTGCAAATATCTTACATAACAATCAAGTTTTTCCTAGTGAAATCGGATTATACAGGCTAGATATATCAGACAAAGCGGTGTTGGAATTACTTGATCTTTTTTTGGTGAAATTCAATGTACGTCGTATATTTATATACTTATTTATGTAAAGTTGCTTTTTCAGTCATTACTAGTGCGCCCCATGGTGTTGTTTCTTGCATTCCTACGGCCGAAACCATTATCGTTAAGTGCAGCTATCGTCGAAAAAATTGTTTCTGTTGGACTTTTTGACGGTTTTTGCGACATGCCTGAAACTCCATTTGATCTTGTCATTATTGATTCAAATGAAGATGGCAAAACGCTATCATGCTTTTTTCGATAAAAACATGATAGTGTAACAACACGATAAACTACACGACTTTAAAAATGTTAATTTAATTTTTTTTTTTCAGAATACATTTATACAATGATTTTTTTTGATAATAATAAAATTAAGAATCTAAATATACGATGTTTTCAAAAGGTTGTTTTGATGTTGGAAAAAAGGTTTTTTTAGAATGTTGACTTATGAAATGACTCTGAAACCCCTCCACAGAATCTTGAACGTTTCCGCGGTCCCAGCCGATCGCGGTCGGGCGAAGTCATTTGCGCTTTGATCGGAGTTTCTTTCACACATATTCATATTAACTTAATGAAAATATGGGATAGGTTACATTATCATTAATCAGAGTTAATAAAGCCACCTTCCAAGTATTGGAAGCCATGGGATCATTTTGACGTGCACAAAATAATTGCTTTACAAGGCTTCCGACACTTTAATTCATTGACGTAGCCACCTCAACCATAAATGGAAGCCATAAAATTAGTAACCAAGCAGTTTGTTCGATTCTTGAAGTCATAGCTGGGCAGTTGATGGTGTCGGCACCAGCTGTCAATTAGAATATTCTAACTTTATTGCCATTGTTAACATTTGTTGTAACTTCAATATGGGTGAATTAATTCTTAACAGAGTAGAGTTTTTAAGGAAGATTTATCCGATGAGGTATGTTTTTACCGATTTTTTGTATGTTAACAGCATTTTTATAGGAAAATTATAATTATTGCCTCAGGAATTTTTGTGCTTCTTTCATTTGTTATTTTCTTGGAAAGCGCATTTGTAATAATCTCCGGTGATCGTGTGAGCAACCCAGTTTTCATTGTATTCAGTTACCTATTGGCATGGGTGTTGGTGGCCCTTGGATTGATTGGTATAAAATTGGGGTTATTGTCGTACACTGTGGGTCATCATAGAATGTTGAGTGATTCGAGACCGAGTATTTCTCCGCAGTGGAATGTTACTAATGATCCGGAGACGGAGTTGATGCAGTTTACGCTGCCTGGTGGGTTACTACATGCTTTGAATGTTGAGTAACTATGATGTTACAGGGTCCATCCAAACAACCACCGTCGATGTACTGTATCCCCCACCACCTCCACGCTATTCCTCATTAAGCAGCCCAACACTTCAACCACCACCTACGCAAGCCCACTCAGCTCCAGTCCGTCGACCTGCAACCTCACCCATTTCACCTCCTCCACCATACATTCCAACTTCCGGTTTGCCCATCCGCTAACCTATAGCTCCAATTTCGAACTCGATCTACTCATCCGCCGTAACAAATCACTCTCATAATCGCCTATTCAGCTCTATGATGTTACTGTCTTTGCAGCCAGAAGTGTGTATCTTCGCTCTTTGTTGCCCTTTCAGGCTCCTCGAATAGCCCCGCAATAATAAAAAGGAAAATACGAAAAGCCTCGGTGAAATTAAGCAGATCAGTCACATCCCTCAATGATGTTTGCTGCCATCTTCTGTCAGAGAGGGCGGTCAACGCGCGGCGAAATTGACACGCGAGAAGTGATGCTCAAAGTCAACAAACTATTCGGGTGGTCAGTGAGGGGCACGATTTCGCGCCCCGGGGTGTTGTAACCGTCAATGTCGCACGTCGTCGACCTTCTGGGGCTTAGTTAGCTCAGACGTTCTCTCCGGAGGAGATCGTGAACAACGTGTCTTGTTTTTTGACAATCCCGCGACTCTTCGTCACCTTTTTTAGTCATGGGCGGGATTTGTGTTTGATATTGTTTCTAAGCACTTCAGCAATAGTTGCTGTTCACTTTTCGTGTTAACTTATGCTTCTAGACGGCGACCCCACAGCTTGTTTGAAGTTTTTCAAAATCTAATCTTGTAAATTTGTTCTTTTTAGACTTGTCTCTACTATAAATAGTCACTGCCGCCTATGAGGTGTAGTGATCAGATCGCCACCATGGCTTCCACGGTGCAAAGAATAACGATCTTCACCTTCTACCTGGCTACGGTAGTTAGATCACAGATTCCCCTTTCTGTTAATTCGATGGGATCGGCATTTTATAACCCTCCCGAGCTTATTGAACACACTTTCCATGATGATGAAGTTAGTAAAAGTTCCACAACGTGTAAAATTGGCGGTCCGTGTAGTAAATGTTCAACCTGGTATAATGAAAATGATGCTTGTGATGGTACTGTCAAGTTACCGGTATATTACTGTAATGCTCAGGGGTACGTTATCGCTTTTGTTTAGTTGTTGTATGTTAAATACGAGTTTTGCAGTGTAATTGAGCAAGATGAATCCGCTTATTTGTCGTGTACCGAAGCGGGCAAACTTGAACGTAACGAGTGTCCCTCTGGAAGTCTGTTCTCCGATGGCGGCGTGTGCGAAGATCCAACGAAATATGCCTTTAGACAAGCTTCAGTCACTGGTTAGTTTTGCTTTTATGCTAGCTTTATCCTTCTTAAACTTGTTGCGATTGCTGTATTTCAACCTTTGTCGGATAAGCATTGCGGTGTAGGTCATTTTTCAGGATCTGGACGAGTTGGTGATATCTGCAGTTTCAACACAGATTGTTTAAGCGTATGTAATTTGTAATCTTTGATAAACTGTAACACGTTTCACTTTTAGGGAATGTATTGCTCCGCTGGTCTGTGCACTTGTTTGAGTACTTATATTTTGAGAGAAAGTTATTGTTATGAAAGTATGTTTTTCTTCAGTTATGACAAAATTAACACTGTTATTGTAGAAATCAACCCCAATCAGCCCGGCTGCACATACGATATCCAATGTTCAGCTGTCTGGCCCAATGCCAAGTGTAGTGTTGATTCCGGAATTGGTACTTGTCGCTGCCCTGAAAACACCCATGTTGCCCGTGAAACCCGTGATGGTTGGGTCTGCATTTCACTGAAAGACCAAGGAACTGGTGGTACATCTCCACTTTACTTTATCTGTCCTTTGCCTGAAGGCGCTGGTTTTAAAATTGCGTTGAACGACCCTGCTCCACAGTTTGGATCTTTCCCGGTTGGCTGTACCACTGGATCTTCTGCTACTATTGAGCCGGTTTCTGGTCTTCATGGAGGCGCTGCGTGCATCTGGCCGAGTACTGGGGAGTTTGTCGGTGACATCTATGATTGCATTCATACCGCTCCCAGTGTCAAGCTTCAAACTCAGTTCCCACAGTCGCAATACGCGCCTTCCGCTGATGGCGTCTGCTGTCCATCAAGAGCTTTGGCTTGTATCCAACCCCAAGTCACGGGACCAAACCCAACCGAACCCAGATGGTGGTACAACTCAGTCACTGGAACATGTCAGCAATTTTTGTGGGATCCGACAGCAACGCAAGCACAACACCACAGTGCCAACAACTTCCGAACAATCGATCACTGTGAATCGTACTGTCGTGACACATGCACTCGTGGAAGTCCGCAATATTCCAATGAAGCTAACGTTTTCAATGAACGCCCAATCCACGGATGTTCAAACTCAGTCACTTGTGCCAATGAATATCAGTGTACTCCTGTCGGAAGTCAACACCTATGCTGCGCTACACCTGCCTCTATCTGCAGCAGCCGAGGAGGTCGCCCGCTGGATCTCCATCCACGAACCACCTCTTTCCATCCTGGTTTTACTAGTCATACAGCTCGAGAAATGGTTCGATTCTACTACGATGTAACTAACGGAAAGTGTCAAGATTTCATCTACAAAGGCAATGGTGGTAATTATAACAACTTTTTGTCGAAACATGAGTGCGAAATGTTCTGTGCTAAACGTAAGCCGCCTAAACCATGAATGTCCAATACAAACATGCTAATTTTAGTTCAATGCGACCGAGGTAACCCGCTCCGAATTGGTGAAGATTCTCAAAGGTGCCAATCAAACGCACAATGCCCAAGCTCCCATGAATGTAAGGCTGATCAAGGTGTTTGCTGTCCGAGAAAACGTAAGTAAAACATCGAAATATGAAACGCAGTAGGCAAGTTGGATTTTTTAGAAACGATCTGTTCACAACCTCTGCGAATCGGTGACTGCACTGAAAACGTCAAACGATACTGGTACAATGCTGTTAGCCGACAATGCCAAATGTTTGAGTTCACCGGTTGCCAAGGCAATGATAACAATTTTGAAACACTATTGGAATGTCAAAACTTCTGTAAAAACGCTATTCGTAAGTCATTTCATTTGAAGGCTTCCAAAATACTCAACGATGTTTTCAGCCGAACCCCGTTGCGTCCAAGGCCAAGCTTACAAAGACACATTTGGCAATTTCGTCCAATGTCATAATGGCGCTACAACTTGTCCACCAAATTACGAATGCTACTTCGATGGTAACCAGTGGGGTTGCTGTCCGACAAAAGCGTACACCTGCTCCCTAACTCAAGACAGTGGCGTCCAATGTGGCGCAGGAACAACGTTTAAATACTATTATAACACCCAAACACAAGCATGTGATTCTTTCCAATACAACGGATGTGACGGTAACTCCAACAACTTCGCGTCACGTGAAACCTGCGAAGAGTACTGTGGAGTCGGTGGATGTCCGAATGGTGGTCTTCCATTGCGTGATCACACGAGCCAAGTCATGGTTTGCACTTCTCAGGAAGTCTGTCCCTCAAGTCATGAATGCACAACTGTTTTCGTTTCAAACAACGCTATCAATAGATGCTGTCCATCGAAAGCACACATTTGCTCACTTCCGCCACTTCAAGGAACACTATGTGGTTCCCACCATCTGACACGATACTACTTCAATATTGTTACTGGACAGTGCTCGCCCTTCCAATACAGTGGCTGTGACGGTAACCAGAACAATTTCGTCTCATTGGCTCAGTGTAACAACTTCTGCATGAGCAACTGTAAGTGTTTAACAACTTCTGATTAAGTTTATTTTTATATTTGTAGCATGTCCTGCGGGTAATGTTGTTTACATGGACCCCAATGACCATAAGCCAATAATCTGTAATGAAGCCCTAAAGAATAGCTGCCCTCAAAATTACGTTTGTACATTTAATGCCCTGCTTAACAATTATGTTTGTTGTGGTTCCACTGATATGGGTGTGTGCCCTGAGGCAGAAAAGGCTTACGTCAACGCATTTGACATGACAGCCCGTGAATGTATGATCAACATGGAAGGATCGTGTCCGTCGAGCTATCTTTGCCGATTCAATTTACAACGAAACAAGTACTATTGCTGCGCTTCTGTGAACGGTCGAACCTGCCCTGTCGGACGGTTCTTGTACCGTGATCACCGAAGTGGCAACCCGATTCGATGCACCATCGGCAAAGAAATGTGCCCGGACGGTTACTCTTGTCAGTCATACCTTAAAGGATCATTCCAAGGATTCTGTTGTTCGGCTAACAGTAAGTTATTTCAAGATTAAAATTAAAGTTCTTGAGTCTCAGTTGACGCTTCAGCTATCTGTCCTGATGAAGGCGAGTTCCTCGTGGATGACTCCAGTCAGCAGCCTAGAATTTGCACGATGGGGGCGTTTGTATCATGCCCGAATGGATACACCTGCAGAGCGACTCAAGGCAGTTCAGAAGGCTTCTGCTGTCGCGGTTCCGTTGTTTCTGTTAATGACGGCTGTCCTCCTGGTAACTTTGTTTTCATGGAAAACAACGAAATCGCTAATTGTGATCCCTTCAATCCACCAAATGCTCCATGCCCCGTCGGATACACTTGTCAATGGTCCATGGCTAATCAGCGTTATCAGTGCTGTGGTAGTCGCCCGTTGCCAGTTCAAGCGAAGAAAAAGGACGGTTGCCCAACATCCCAAATCGCCTACCAAGAAGCCGATACCGTTCGAGTATGCACCGCGGGCGGTTCAAGCTGCCCGATCGGATACTTCTGTCAATTCTCATCAGTCAACAATCAGTTCCAATGCTGTGGTGTATCTGCAGGCTGTCCTAATGATCAAGTTGCATTCATCGGACTACGTGGAGAGCCTGAAAAGTGTGTGGTAACATCACCAACATGTCCGGCTGGCTACTCTTGTCAAAAGACAACAAACGGAAATAGCATCTGCTGCACAACACGCGTGGGCGGTACAGAAACTAGTAAGTGTATTGCAAATTTAGGGTTTCGTTGATAATTAAAGTTTTTATAGAAGAAATCGCAACCACTACATGTCCCCTCGATAAAGTCATGGTCGACGGTGTCTGCTTAAGGAAGGCAGACCCAGGTGAACATTGTAAGTCACCTATGCAATGCCAAGGAGGCTCGATTTGTGATGAAAAAGTGTGCACATGCCCGAAAAATATGCAACAAAATGGCAAATATTGTCAGCCAATTCCAAGTAAGTCTTCAATATATTTAAAAGCTGTCATTAACAAATTAACTTTCAGCTTGCACCGAAGACCAAATTCTCCTTGACGGAATTTGCCAAGAATGCGTCCAAATCGGTGAACGTTGCCTATCTTCACGCCAATGCCCAGAAACAAGCTATTGTATCAGTGGTCGATGCAACTGTAAACGTGGCTTTGTTGAAGAGAAAGGAAAGTGCGTACCTGAAAATGAGGAAGAAAGCTCAGATGAATCTACCACGAGATCATCCAAAGTAACCGAAGAAACCCCCGATTTTAAAGAAAAGGAACGTCAACTGCAGAAAGAATTCGAAAAGTTATTGGAAAAACAAAAGGGTAAAGAACGCGAGAAGGAAAAGGAAAAACTGTTTACTACAAGTGCACCACAAATTGCAGCGACAAAGCCGAAAGTGCCGAAGGGAAAGACGCGTATGTTTGACGTGACTTACATCTAAAACTTTAATAACTTTCAGTTCTGACAAAATGCCTAAACCCAGCATTGACAGCATACCGTGATCCTACCAATGATCGCGTCCAATTCTGCACACCGATGAATCAAAGCTGTCCAGCTAACAACATCTGCCAGTTAAACGCTATCAAGCAGCAGTTTATTTGCTGTGGATTGCCTGAAGGCAGGAAGCCCATCATCCATACTAGGGATGTATGCCCTCGAGGTCGAATTCCGTATCTTTTGAACGGACAACCTCAAAAATGTTCGAAATCTCGTTGCGCTAAAGGGTATCAATGTGTTTACAACGGCCATGATTATTACTGTTGTTCGCAATCTAACACTGTGACGACTGTTTCTAAGCCTAGAATTGTGACACCGGGTTAGTCCAAAACTATCAACAACCATATCTAATGAAGTGCTTTTCAGTGGTTCCTGTTGATCAATGCCCATGGGGTGCCCCTCTGATCTACCCAGCTACACATACGCCAGTAACCTGTGACCCCAGAACGAAGTCGTGTCCTCACGGTTACTCATGCGAACGCAGCAGAAGCAGTCGGGCTTTCATCTGCTGCTCCGTAAGGTTACGCGATGACGTTTCACGAAGTTAGTCACATTTTGGGCAAACAAAACAATGAAACCAATTAACTAATAACATTTTGCAGACGGATGTCCCCCGAATACCGTGCAAGTCATTCGACGAGTTAAGGACGACCAATTTCAAAAACACTGCGGTAAGTACGCCTGTCAAATGTCATCTTTTTTATGTAACGGGCAACATATCAAAAATTTCGAAGTAATTACAGTGGTCACAATTGTTGATTTTTCAGAACGAACGTGCCCCCCACGATCTAGACCCATCGGCGGCGTCTGCTACGAGCTAGCCAGTACTGACCGTCAAGATTGACAGCTGCGCACGACATCAGCGGCGTCATTGCGCGAAGTCTAACCATTTGCGTCAAAATGTTGCCAGATATTGTCCCACCTCTTTGCTTCCCCGAAGTTTTATACATATTTCGTAGTAGCATCAGACGCGCGACACGTTTTGACGTTGCAGTCACTTCTCCCGTCGACAAGTCAATCGACCGACGAATCTTTTTTCCGGGTTTTAAATTGTCATGGCATATCATCCCTCCCTCACTTAGCTTTCACAAAGTCCAGTCCCTGTATTGTGGCCAGCCAGTAGAAGCAGTCACTGAGTCGTCTTTTTAATTGTTTTTGTTTTCATTTGTTGAGTGATGACTTTGAACTGATATGCCTTCAGTTCATTGGCTTTCATTCAGCTGTACATTATGATCTTTGTCTTACATTTTCGCAAATTTGGACTTGATTTTTTAATCGTGCGTTGTTCCTTTGATTTGGTTATTTGTTATTGGATGTTAACGTTGATTTTTACAAACTTGATCGGGATCGTATTATTGTTTTACTTATTCGTGTTCAAATTGAAATAAAACTTGCAGTTGGATAACCGGCACAAACATCAATGCTTTTACGGTACTTGTCAGTGATATTAGTGTTTGCAGGTAAAGCGAAACAGATAAAGGTAGATAACACTAATAGAATTTACAGACCCGGTGTACAGTAGTAGGGATAAACGACAAACAGGCAGCGGAAGAGTCGGCGATGCTTGTGCTTTCAACACGGACTGCCTCACGGGCATGTTTTGCAATGCTGGAATGTGCGCTTGTTTGACTACTTATATTGCTGCGGAGAGCTACTGTTATCAGAGTATGCACTTTTCAATATTTCAAATTCAGCGAAGTCAATAACGAATCTTACAGAAATCGAACCTGGTCAGCCAGGATGCGTCTACAACGAACAATGCAGCAGCGTCTGGCCAGAGGCATTCTGTGACACGAGTGCTGGCGTCGGTACTTGCCGTTGTGGTGATAAAAAGGTTGAACGTGCAACTCGTGATGGACACGTTTGTCTCGACGTTCACGACGCGAATGAAAATACTCTCGCCATCACCTGCCCATTGCCTGAGGGCGCTGGTTACACATCGGCTTTGAGTGATCCAAACCATCCTCGACAAAACAATGGCCCAGGACCTGTTTTGTGCAACACCGAATCAACGGTAACTTCTCAAACCATTGGAAGTGAAGAAATCGGAAACGGAAATGCTGCTTGTCTTTTCCCATCTGACAACAACTATCTCGCTGATTTATACGATTGCGTTGAGTTCGTATCGGTAATGGATTTGACGTCAGCAGGATACAGTGAAAAGTCAAACGGTATTTGCTGCCCAAATCGAGCATTCACGTGTGTACAGCCAACGGCTACTGGACCAAACCCAAGTGAACCCCGATGGTGGTACAATGCAGTCACCGGTATGTGTCAGCAGTTCTTGTGGGATCCATTTGCCTCTGGAGCCGGAGAACACAGTCCAAACAATTTCCGCACTGTTGAACATTGTGAAAGCTTCTGTCGAGACGCCTGTGCACGCGGTAGCCCAGAATATGACAATCGTGCTACATTTGTGGAGGAAAGTCCAATTACTGGTTGTAGTCAGACTACAACATGCAGCGCAAATTACGAGTGTAAAACTATTGGGTCCATTCAGTGGTGCTGTCCGTCAGTTGGTAAGATCGCCGTCGAAATACTGAACTGGTCATCACTGTTCTTTCTTTTTAGTTTCTGTCTGTGGCCCCGTCGGTGGCCGTCCTCTCGACCCTTCAATCCACACCCGTGGTACAGTTTATCACAGTGGAGTTCAAAAACAAGGAACATCATCGTCAACTCGATTCTACTACGATACCAACACTGGAAAATGTTCAGCCTTCACTTACCATGGCGCTGGTGGTAACTACAATAACTTCATGTCCAGGATTGATTGTGAACTTTTCTGCTCGAGACGTAAGTTGTCGCAGTTGTAACCTGATTGGAAGTTCAAAGTTAAAAATTTTAGTTCAATGTGATCGCGGCAATCCGCTTCGCATCGGAGAAGTGACCCAAAACTGTCAAAGCAACTCCGATTGCCCAAGCTCTCACGAGTGCAAAACTGACCAAGGTGTTTGCTGTCCAAGAATGCGTAAGTTTACCATTTTCAAAACATAAAATAATGCATAAGTTTAGAAACAATCTGCACACAGCCTCTTCGTGTCGGTAATTGCGATCGTAGCGTCCGTCGGTACTGGTACTCTGCAACTACTCGTGAATGTCAATCTTTTGAATACACAGGTTGCCAGGGCAATGACAACAACTTTGAAACACTAATTGATTGTCAGACGTTCTGCCGCAATGCAGCTCGTAGGTTTTTAAAAAAAGTAATTAGATTAGGTATTATTAATCATATTTAGCGGAACCACGATGCCCTCAGGGTCAAGCCTACAAAGACCACGCAGGCAATTTTGTTAGTTGTACCGCCAATCGCGCAAAGTCCACATGTCCTGCAAACTACGAATGCTATTTTGACGGAAACCTCTTCGGATGCTGCCCGTCTAAAGCCTTCACATGTTCACTTCCATCAAGCCCCGGTATCACTTGTGGTCCAGGTATTTCATACAAGTACTTCTACAACCCGCAAACATTGGAATGCGAGACGTATGAATTCCTTGGTTGCGACGGTAACTCTAACAATTTCGCTTCTCGAAGTGATTGTGAAAGTTATTGCGGTGTCGGTGGTTGTGCTAATGGGGGATCACCACTTCGTGATAATAACGGTGGTTTGGTAACATGCTCCGATAAGGGTGATACCTGTCCACCATCGCACGAATGCCAGAGCGTAACCATCGGAAACGCGCGTTCCAACCGTTGTTGCCCTTCACGAGCTTACATTTGTGGCCTTCCACCTCAGCAGGGTTCATCGCTCTGCTCTGGCGGGCTTACTGTAGTCACTCGATACTATTTCAACATTGTAACCAAAAAGTGTTCATCATTTGTTTACAATGGATGCGATGGCAATCCGAACAACTTTGCTTCACTGAACCAATGCAATAACTTCTGTCATGCCGCCGCTTGCAATGCTGGTGATGTGGTTTATCTTAATCCCAACAGTCAGGAGCCGATTACTTGTAATGACGAAATGCAACATAACTGTCCACGTAACTTTCAGTGTATGTATGACAAACTGACTGACCAGGTAAGAGAAAAGCTTCACATCTGGCGTAAAAAGATAAGTACATTTGTAGAATGTCTGCTGTGGCGCGACCGACATGGGTGTCTGCCCCGAAGGCGAAAAGGCTTACATTAACGCAATGGATATGACTGTTCGTGAATGCCTTATCAACGAGCAGCACTCTTGCCCCAATGACTATCTGTGCAGATTCAATGCCCAGAAGAACCGTTACTTCTGCTGTAGCTCCGTGTCAAAGTCAAAGAGTTACTGTCCAGTTGGTCGGGCACCGTATCGAGAACCGCTGACACATCAGCCAACTCGATGCACCATGAACTCTATGAATAGTGGTTGTGGTGATGGTTATGTGTGTCAATCTGATCTGACTGGTGCACTTCAAGGATATTGTTGTTCTGTTAATGGTACTTTTGATTCATTTCAAACAAATTTATCAAGCTGTTGTTTTAGACATTTGCCCTAATAAGGAAGAATACTATCTCGACGAAATGACAATGATGCCCCGAGCTTGCACAATCGGCCAGTTCGTTACATGTCCCAGTGGTTACACTTGCCAAGCTGGCCACGACGGTGTCCTCGGGTACTGTTGCAAGGGAACTGTCTTCGTCGGAACATCTGATGGTTGTCCACCCAACGAAATTGTCTACATGGAGAGGAACGAAGTTGTTCCTTGTGACCCCTTCAACCCTCAAAATCAAGGCTGTCCACCAAGTTTCACTTGCCAATGGTCTGTCAGAAGCCAGCGATATCAATGCTGCGGTAGTGACATTATGCCACCAGTTACCGAAAGTATGTTTTCAATATTTTCGATAAAATGAATGTATTAATTGTTTAGATGTTACAGATGACGGATGCCCTTCCAAACAAATTGCGCACATTGATACAGTCACAAAGAAACCCAAAATTTGTACATCGGCATCGTTCTCCTGTCCGACTGGCTACTTCTGCCAGTTTTCAACACAGAATAAGCAATTCCAATGCTGTGGAATCACATCTGACTGTCCAGTTCATCATGTCGCTTTCATTAGCATTACTGGTGAACCCCAAATGTGCACAATGAATGGAGGTGGTCCGTGTCCGGAGGGCTATTCTTGTGTTAAGGGAAGAAGCGGACGTGAATTATGTTGCACGGGACACAATCGTAAGTTTACAGCCAAATGGGGAATAGTAAACATTAGCACATTTCAGCCTGCAAACCCGGCCAAATCTTCATCAACGATGAATGTCTATCAAAGGTCAAAATTGGTGAGCGGTGTCTTGCCCCTGAACAATGCAAAGGTGGTTCAAGGTGCACTGACAATAACGTTTGCGAATGCCCTGAAGGCTGGATTAACGAAGATGACAATTGTCGCAAACAGAAACACGCCCCAACTAGTACGTCCTTAATATTAGGTTTATGTTTATCTTTTATCAATAACAAATCATTCCAGAATGCCCTGCTAACCACGTCAACGTCAACAACCTTTGCCTTCCATTAGTTGACGCCGGTGTTGCTTGTCAAACAACCCTACAGTGCAAGGGCGGTGCTACTTGTCACAACGGTGTGTGCAAATGCCCGAAGAACACAGTTTACAAAGCCGAAAAATGCGTTCGAAAAGAAGAAAAACGACCCAAAACAATCCACGTCCCGGTTCCAAAAGAAGCTAAAAAGAATCAACCTGTCGCCCCTGTCGCTGTTTCAGTTCCCGAAACAAAAGTGGTAACAAATGACGTTTGTCCACATCCATTAAAGCAATATCTATCAAACGGCACTCCAAAGAGTTGCTTGAGCGGAAAGCCATGCCCAACTGGATACCGATGCATGTACAGCAAGAAGGCACGCGGATATTACTGTTGCAGTCATTATCCGATGTTTGGAATGAAAACAAATGGTAAGTGACGCCACTTGAAGCAATGTATTAGTAAAATATTTCAGCTGTCGACCATGTAAATCAATGTCCATTCGGTATGCCATTGACTATGCCCCGATCAAGCGTCCCGATTACCTGTTCATCTCGTGAACATTGCCCAAAGAACTACCAATGCGTTCAAAGCACTCGAAGCAAGAAACACATCTGCTGCTCCATGCCACACCCTACAGAACACAGTCCTCAGCCTTATGCATTGATTCCGGCGGTATCATCAACTCCGCCAAGTTCGAAGAACAATGGTATGAGTATGAGCACTTTTGTGATGCTCCAGAAGTTGAAAAAACACGGCCGTCGTCCAGAGCTATCGCCAGTAATGCCTGGCCATCACATACAAGCTTCGCCCGCTATGCCGGTTAGCTCAGAAGCTGAACCGGATTTTGAGCCGATTGTCCAAGCTGCACCCGTGGCTGCTCCAAAGAAGCCAATTTCACGTAGTCGCAGCCGCCCGTGTCCATCATACATGGTTTTGGTCGAAACTGAGATCAATAACAAGCCTGTTCGACGATGTCGTAAGTATTCAAAGCTTTAAAACTTCCATTAAAGACTGAATTTTAGAAACATCATGCCCGTCGTCCATGACTCCCGTCGGAGGTGTCTGTCGCATTGTCGCAAAATAACCGCATTTTATAATTTCAAAGAATAACGGTAACCAAGCTCTTTCAAATTTTGGGGTCTCAATACGCATCCACGATTCTCTTTTTCTGGACATGCACGTAAACGTTTTAAATATGCATTTCATAACCATTTATTGAATTATTTTGATGTGATTTTATGCATTTGTGATGGTATCTGTATAAAGAATGCGTTGAACTGAGCGGTCAGTGCTTTGTTGGTTCTTCTTCAAGACAAACTCGTTCTAAATCCGCCGACAAAGCCAAGCTTCTTGTACAAACCAAGTTGTCGACGACCTCAAGATCATTAGTGACGATGACCCGCCACCAACAAACCAAGTCCAAACTGTTATGGTTTAATGAGATGATTCCCAAGTACACAGATTACTCGCTACTGACCCTTCTTGGCGTAAACCGAGTAATGCGATCAGGAAGGAAACAATCCGTCGAGCCTGGTACTGCGCGGGGTGACGGATCCTGCACGGTAGCGTTTGGGTCGAGACACACTCTCAAGCGTGCCCTATGCAAGAGGGATGCTTCTTCGCAGACACGTTCGCCTAAGACGCGTGAATCTCTGTTTCCTACCACTTATCTTGTGTGGCCCTCGGTGGGCAAACCCCTTCTCCTCAATGACGCCGAAAAAGAAGCGACGCTAATGAACTCCCGCCCCACCCTCTGGCAATCGTGGTTTGACCGGTGCTTATGTTAGTGTCCAGCCGAGCAGACACGTATAATGAGACTGCTAATTTACAAAAAAGTACGAACCTTTTCCTTTCTTTCGTCACAATCGAAAGGGAGGTGCTAAATTTGTGGCAAGCTTAGTGTCGCGTGATTGACCAGGGAAGGGACGGTCTAATGTTGTCGAATATCGCCACAGGCAACGCGGATAAACTGTAACTATTAACGTGAATACTTTATTTCAGGGATAAATTCAATAAAATGCTGCCACGGAGGCATTTCGTTGGCAGCGGAATACCATCATGGGTTACTGTAACATGTATAACTTGTAAGTTTTTTTTATTATTTTATCCCTCACTCCGTTTTATTCCACTTTTCTGGTTATTGGACCCAGTTTGGCCACATTTTATCACTTTCGTATCACTTTAAACCGTTTCCTCATACCAACTATTTTGATATTTTGGCCCTCCATCACTCGGCTATCCCTTAATGATGGTCAAGATGATGTTCGACCCCATAAGCACGTTAAGCCTTGTAAACAAACAGAGACGTCCGTCAGCGGCGGTTTGCTCGCGCGGACGTCTCGGCTCAAAGGACATTTTCGCTCTGATTAAAGTGGTCACTCAAACCGCGATGAACTACCTCAAGCCCTCTCTAAAACCGTTCCGCATCGTTTTTTTTACAGTACTCTTCATACCGACAATAGTGACAGCATACTGCGAAGAAGGAACGGAATGCGATCAATGCCATCTATTTGAATCAGGAGACAAATGTCGGAAAGGAACACCGAAACAGCAACTTTATTTCTGTGATATTACTGTGAAGTAAGAAAAACGCATTCATAATATAGGCAAAAACAACTTTTATTGTGCATTTTCAGTAAAACTCGCCTTGATCGCACAGCTTTCTTTGAATGCATTGAGGGCATGATTCACATTATTCGCTGTGGTGATAACCTGGTATTTAGTTCTCATTCCCAGGAATGTGAATCTGTAAATTATCACAAAACGAAGAAGCGCTCTAGCAGTGGCAGTCGAACTGGTGATATTTGCGCTTTCAACACTGACTGTCAAAGTGGAATGTTTTGTGGAAATGGGCTTTGCACATGCTTGTCAGATTATGTTGCAATTGCTGGATACTGTTGGCCGAAGGTTAATCCGGGAGAAAGTGGTTGTGTTGAAGATCAGCAATGCGAAGCAGTTTGGCCCGGCGCACGTTGTTCAAACGGTGGTCTTTGCGAATGCCCTTATAAAACTACTCCTGCGCGGACTCGTGACGGAACTGTTTGCGTTCCTGAGGGAGTGCCGCCGGCTTGTCCGCTTCCAGAGCCTAACAATCCTGGTAAGTTTTTTATTTGGGAAGCTATAAAGTTGATGATTTAGCTTCAGACTCACCGAACCCGGCCACCATTCTCGCAAATCCAAAAACTCACCCTCTCGCGCAGAATACCTACATGCCGGTTCTCTGTACCAGCTCCAGCAACGAAGTACGTTCCTCAAACAATGGTGACGGATCGACTTATTGTGTCTACCCCGATGGAAACCACGATATCTACATTGCCGACATTTACAATTGCGTCCCCCATCCTCAAGTCAACTCCCAATTCTTCCCCGAGTACGCTGAGTCCATCGATGGTATCTGTTGCCACAGTCGTGCTTACGTTTGTGTCCAGCCCCTCGAACAGGGTGACGACCCGTCAATCCCACGTTGGTGGTACAACTCTATCACTGGCACGTGCTCACAGTTCTTATGGGACCCCAATCAATCTGATGGTGTTTCCCCCAACAACTTCCGAACCATCGAACATTGCGAATCGTACTGTCGGGACACCTGCCGTCGTGGACCTAATCAATTTGCTGAATCAAAGTACAGTATCCTTGATGACCAACCGGTAGTAAACTGCATCCACAAAGGTGGAAGTTGTTCAAACGAACACAGTTGCACTTTAATCGGATCGCAGCAAATTTGCTGTCCGACTGTTGGACATGTTTGCAGTGCTACGGGTGGACGTCCACCATTATACCAGTCACCGGATAACTATGATCGGGGAGTCGCTATTGCTGGTAGCAAAACGGCTAGCCGTTACTATTATGACGCGGAACAAGGCAGATGCATGAACTTCTTGTTTGATGGCCTCGGAAATTATAACAATTTCTTAACGAAGCAAGATTGTGAAAACTTCTGTTCAAAACGTGAGATTAATGCACTTGAATTTGAAACATGTTAGTAAAAAATCACATTTTAGTTGTTTGCGAAAACGGTAACCCTCTTCGCATTGGTGAAGACTGGCAACGCTGTGAAAGCAATGCGGATTGTCCATCGTCGCATCAGTGTGAGTCCTCACACAAAGTTTGCTGTCCGACAAGCCGTAAGTTTAGTTAAGTTTTGAAGTTTATAAAAACAAATTGTATTCAGAGTCAATCTGCACACAACCAAAACGCCTTGGTGACTGCACTTCAAGCGTTCGTCGCTATTGGTACAATGCTGCCACCCGTCAATGTGAAATCTTCCAATACACCGGATGCCAGGGCAATGACAACAATTTTGACAGTCTACTCACTTGCCAACAGAAATGCCGTAACATTGTCCTTGAACCCAAATGCCCTCAAGGTCGTGCTCATCGTGATGCTAATGGCAACTTCTATCAGTGCAGCACCAAAACTGGTGGCAAATCATGCCCACCCAACTATCAATGCACTTTTGATGGTACTACCAACGGCTGCTGTCCGACTAAAGCTTACACTTGCTCTCTCAGCTCTGATAAGGGTGTTCAATGCGGATCTGGACGATCGTTCCGGTATTACTATAACTCCAACAAGCAGTCTTGTGAATCTTTCCAATATGAAGGCTGTGATGGCAATGCTAACAACTTCCAAGACGTTGAAGGTTGCCAAGATTACTGTGGGGTTGGCGGTTGTCCGAATGGAGGTCAGCCGTTGAGGGACATGTCTACCAATCAGCTGACAATGTGCACGGAATCATCTAAGTGTCCTACTACTCATGAATGTGTACCAATCAATATCAATGGCAACGTTGCTCATCGTTGTTGTCCAACTAAATCATACATTTGTTCATTGCCGCCACAACAGGGTAATCAATGTTCGAAGATGTCTGTCAGCAGATATTATTTCAACATTGTCACCAAGGAATGCGCTTCTTTTGCTTTCAATGGATGTAACGGCAACTTGAACAACTTTGCATCCGGAGAACAATGTACCAACTTCTGCTCATCATCAGCATGTTACCCTGGTGAAGTCACTTACAAGGATGTCAACACCAAAAAAGTCATTGAATGCAGTCCAACATTGATGAATAGCTGCCCAACTGATTATGTTTGCCGATTCGACACTCTCTCCACACAGCATGTTTGCTGCGGTACTCCGCCTTCTGATGTATGCCCTGAGGGTGAACGGCCATTCATCAATTCGATCGATGAATCTGTGAAGGAATGTACGATTAACGTCCCCGGAACATGTCCGTCGAACTTCTTGTGCCGATTCAGTGCGTCTCGAAACCGTTATCACTGCTGTGCTTCAAAGAGTGGAAGTAAGCTACACAAACAAACTTCAATTTAAATAAAAAATATTCTAATCACTGTTTTTAGATGTTTGCCCTGATGGACGTGCCCTTTACCGTCAACCTAACAACATGCAACCAATGCGTTGCACTCTGAACGGGCTTCAAAGCGGTTGCCCAGATGGCTATTCCTGCCAGAGTAGAGCTCAAGGTGTGCTACAAGGCTACTGTTGTTCATCTCAAAGTAAGCAAAACACTTTCTGAAACATTATTACAACATTTCCACTTCAGATGTCTGCAAAGGCGGTGCCGAATTCCTCATCGACGATCGCTCCAACATGCCAAAGATCTGCACACCTGGAGCGTTCATCTCATGCCCCACAGGCTATCGTTGCCAAAAATCTCCTGGTGGAGTCAACGGACATTGCTGCAAGGGTGAAATTGCTGCCATTACTGAAGGTTGCCCTCCTGGTGAATATGCCTACAGTTTGAAGCGGGAAATTGTCTCATGCGATCCATTCAACCCGCAAAATAAGCCATGCCCTGAGTCCTACTCGTGCCAATACGCAATTGCCTTCCAACGTTATCAATGCTGCGGCAAGGAACCCATCGAGGAAGAAGAAACCATTATGATCGAACATGGATGCCCGCCCGGTCAGGTCGCATTCATTGCCAAGAATACAGAATCACCTCAAGCTTGCACCGCTTCTGCTCCAAACTCTTGCCCGACTGGTTACTTCTGCCAGTTCTCGGATAAGAATAAGCAATTCCAATGCTGTGCGCACAAGTCAGGATGCCCTGGTGATTCCGTGTCCTACATTGATATTACTGGAGCCCCGAAAGAATGTAAAACTCAGTTGCACAATCAATGTCCGATGGGATACTCATGCCAAATGGGCTATAATAATAAGAATATTTGCTGCACTTTGCCAGAAGAAGAATCCACTCCTCAAACTACTCCTGCTCCGCCACCACTTCCACAGTACACAACAACGACTGAAACTCCCGAGCCTACAACAATCCCCATCTCAGACATTGCAAACCGTCCATTTGCACCGACACCAAAATGTGCATCAAATGAACTTCTAACTGATGGTGAATGCCGTCCACGTATGATTGGAGAAGCATGTGTACTAACCGAACAATGCCCTGTGACTTCCATCTGTATTTCCCTACTTTGTGCGTGCCCGAGAGGTACTATTGAAGTTGGCGGTCGATGTGTTGCCGCTGAAGAACCGACTATCAGCACAACACCTTCATACGGTCTGTCATGTACCGCTGAAGAAATCCAATATGATGGCAAATGTCTCAAAAAGGCTTCCATCGGCGGTCAATGTGAAATCAGTGAACAATGTCTCAATGGCGCACAATGCGATAACAACGTTTGCGCATGCCCAGCGAAGACAACTGGATACAAAGGTCGTTGCGTCACTAATATCTGCGGACCTAATTCCAAGCAGACAGCTCAACTTGGATCCGATTTCATGGCCATCGCATGTACCAAGGCTAAGTGCTCGATTGGATACAAATGCTCATATTCTAAGACTGTTTCTGATTATATTTGTTGTTCAACTGGTGCAGCATCAACAGCATCAGCACCGGTACCAGCACCATCACAGAAGGTTGTCAAAGCCACAAACACGAAGCCAGTCTGGCCGCCAAAGAAGCCAGCCACGACGGCAAGACGAACAAGCAGTATTGGTAACTCACGTAAACCAGCTCCAACGCGAGGTGCTGCTTCAAAGGCATCCGCCAACACATGTCCAGATGGGTCAACACCCCTTCTTTTCCCTAGACTCAATGTACCGATCGCATGTACTGCCGATGGTAAATGCCCCCGCGGTTCTAACTGCTTTAACAATATCTGCTGTCGAACGAAGCCGACAACGCGATTACACGATGATGCTAAGGGTTTTAAATGTTCTCCAACTACTGATGGTTCTCTTAAACGCAAATGCGGTAAGTATCACACAAAAAAGAACATTTACTTTAATTACTTTATAGAATACTCGTAAACTCTAATGGCCATCAACATCCAGTCTCTTAATCAATACGATTGATCTTCACTATTGTTTTATTTCGATTATAAGAAGTGATTTTTTTAATTTGCTACCCAATTTGGTTAATCAGCTACCAGTTTTTATAAAACATGTTACGTTGTTGTGAAGTGCCCACGTGCTTTGCCACCGGTCAAGTCATAAATCAATAAAGCAAAGCCCGGTTTGACTAGCCAGTATACAATCGTTATGAATGTCTACGCTTCACATCACTGTTTTTTACCAATTTGTCTTATTCCATACCCCTGATTGGCTTTCATTCTAAACCATCTGCTTTTTTCGCAAATTATTTATTATGTTTTGATTGCTTTAAAAATAAACGCGACATGGTTAAATTGTATGATACTTAAAAAACTTTTTAGCCTTTAAAGGTGCAAAAATGTTATTGTAGTACATTTCAAAGCAAACAAAAACGTATTGCGGTTTGATCGAGATATGTGATACAGGTATAGCTACATTTTTTTAAACAACAAAACTTTTTTTTCGTTATGTCTATTCGTCAGTTGTGTGTGCACGGCATGCACGGTGGGAAGCTAGCCAACATGCTTAATCGATTGAATTAAACTACCGAAGCACACCAACAACACACTGCGGCTTTTAGAGTGTTCAACATTGCGCACATGTTCGTTATCTAGTGTTTCGAGTAATGTCATGTATCGTTTCATCCAACAGTTTTTCCCGATTTCCAGTATTCTGAACTTTTTGATGCCAGAACCGGAGACCATACCCTTGTCAAAACTACCGTATGGTTTCAGAATTCAAATTATCAATAATTCATCTCTCAGTATCATTAACGATTTAATTAAACTCATCTCAGTGTTCGACAACATTTGTCTATTGCCCATAGACACTCATCGACAAGTATTTATCACGGACAATCCCGCGATATGCCGTGAAGCTTCGAGAGACACTTTCCTGTTTCGATTTTGTAAATCATTGGATAAATTTAAACATTGGCGAAAAACGAAAGACGGTGACAGCACCATTTATCCCATTTGGGATTCTGTGTTATTGGTTGATGAAATTGTGGACAGGAATAAGAAGATCTATGTTGATGACACTCTTATCATGCATTGCCAGATTGCAAACTTTGAAAAAGTGATTCCATATATTTTTGGACCATATTCTAGACTTGTTTTACATGGTGACTGTACTTGGAGCCAGGTTAAGCGACTTGTTCAACCGGGTGTGAAGCAAGTTCGCCTCAGTGGCCTCGTTAGATTGGAGCCAACAGAGTTAGATGATTTTGTAGACTTTGTGATGCGTCATAGCCGTGGCGTCGAGTACACGTTAGTTCTGAATTTATGTCGATAAACAAAATAAAAATTTGTCTTTTCAGCTTTTCGTTTCGCAGCAGAAACGACAATAGTCACGTAGTGTCACGACTAAATTACGCATGTCGTTTTCATAACACTCATAGTGCGGAACATTATGATGGCATGTATCATGTAATGCACAAAAACAAGATATGTGATAGCCTGTACAGCGTCTTAGTTTTAACCGTATTGTCTATGTTAGTTTCTATTGTTATTCCTCTCATCTTTTTGCATATACACAGAGTAGTTAGCATGGGTTATGTTTATGCCAAAGACAAGACTGATGACGCTTTTTTCCTCAATTGTTTTCTATCTTTAATATTGGGTGGCGGCTTTTCAATGTTTGTAATATCGGATTGTCCTATGGATACTATCAGAGAAAACTCCGCCAGCTCGAACACTGACAACAGCTGGCTAAACATTATTAGAAACTTGATTTGGAACATTGTGTGTATGATAGTTTCACTTTATAACAAGATGCTGAATCACCTTAAAGATATCCACTTAAATTCTTAAAACATGCAAAACTAAACTGTAAAAAAAATAACGGTTAAAGAATGCCGCTATTTTTGTTATAAAAATTGACAAGAAGCTTTTTTTGTGCTTTGTATTTGCCAATGTTTTAAATGATATTTAAAAGTAAAATAAATTTTAAGAATTCTGTACATCTGTTAAAAACTCAAGAAAATGTTATCGTTTTTGCTTTTATGAAAACAGACCCAGACTATCTGTCGCAGGGATTAATATAGGCAAAGTGTTCGATTTGATCGCCATAAGCAAACAGTATGGCATTTTCCGAACCGCATGCGATTGACTACAGCTTAATGCGATGTACTCAAATGGTTTTGTCTACATTGTCTGCACAGGTCATTGCCGGTTAAACTAAATTGAGATCTTGTTTATTATCACTTTTTGACAGGACAACGTCAGTGTGTTGATGATTAATTTTTTGTGACCCTCATAAATTCAGAAGTGCAAATTACTTTTCGTTAGTTCACGCTTAATGTAGTTAGCTGTTTTTTTACGTTAACACCGTCAAAGGTAGTCCTCGCGTAAGCCTACTTAACGATGGGAAAAAAATTCTTCCTCAGTAACCGTTTATGCAGACTTGCGTAAGGCGACTTAATCGGGATTTGAAAAACGATGTGGTCCGGCAAGAGGAACTTTTTCAAAAGGTGTCTCAAACTGTATACGCGACTCACCTAACGACTCTTTCGACGCACGCCCCAACACGCTTCATTGTTGAGATCGCGAAGCACCTCTGCCCCGTCCCTATAAGATCCCTTTGCAAAACACAGAAAGAAAGGGAGAGTGGACACTGGTCTCCCTCCCCATTTCGAAGTTGCGGAGTGTATTCATTCACCGAGGCGCCGTGGGAAAAAGCGAAAACTCCTCGAAATCTTGACACACCGACAGGCACGCGCACCACGTCGTCTCCGCTATCTGCATCACAGTAGTTACCCGTCTCGCTTAATCCATTTCCATCCATAGAATTGAGCCAGTCGACCCCTTTCTTTTCATTGCCTAGATCACTCCTAGAATAACTAACCTTATTGGTCACTACGTCTAATCAGATTCATCAAACGATGGGTCGGTCAGTCGGTAGCTTTGTTTTTTCTTACAAGCCGCTTCTACAAATACTTGGTTTAAATCGTTTTTCGTGATCACGCAGCTTCCTTAATCTTATGTAGGCGTCACTTCAATAGGACAATTACAGCGACATTCTCGACCCCACGCAGATATAGCATCTGACCGGTTCTTCGGTACCCCACTGTCTTGATCTGCCTCAAAAGGACGGCCAACGGTAGTGGCACTAACCATGGTGCCTCTAAGGTCGAGTCTTCTTTTAAGTTGCTTTTATTATTTATTTTATGCAGGTTAGTCCATTCCTATTCATAATTATACAGAAAGTAATAAACCCTATTAAGCACTAGCCGAAGATCTCAGGGTATGCCAGATTGGTGATACATGTGGATCATGTAGACTACAATCCCCTGGTGATAAATGTGGTAAAGAACATCGTCGTGATGCTTCGCTTTTCTGCGATCCGAAAAATAAGTAAGTAATCGTTCAGTTTGATAGTTGAATTATCAAAAATGATATTTTAGCAAAATTGATATTCACGAAAACGCATACCTCACATGTGACATCAAAAAGAAGCAACTGACCAGAAGGGTTTGCGCGTCAGATGAACACTACAGTGACGGTGAATGCATATCTGGTAAAGGCAGATACAAGCGTCATGGTGTTTCTGGATCTGGACGTGTCGGCGATTTCTGTTCATTTAACACTGATTGCTTGACTGTGGGTTTTAGTTTTGTGGTTTACAGTTTTGAAAAATAACTTTTTAGGGCATGTTCTGCTCCACTGGAACCTGTACCTGTCTCAGCAATTTTGTTGCCATCCAAGGCTATTGTTATTTGAGTAAGTTTTTAAATTGACTCATTAGGCCGTTTATTGAAACTGTGTTTACAGAAAAGAATCCCGGAGAATCCGGCTGTCAGTACGCTGAACAATGCAGCGCTGTCTGGCCCGAATCCCGCTGTGAAAAGAGTCGTTGCGAGTGCCCTGAGGATGTTAACGGTATCCCCTACGTCATGTCCAAGTCCCGTGACGGTGTTGTCTGCATTCTGCACTCTGGTGAAGACGGTGATCCGGTTCCGAAGTGTCCCCTTCCCGAATACGACGACGACCTTCTAACCATGCCCGTATCTCAACTGCGCAACGTTGCCATGACCGACCCCGATGATCAAGAAGTCCCCATGGGCGAGCACATCAACCCCCTCCAATTCTGTAGCTCATCCGCGACCGATTACACCAACTTTGTCGGAAACGGCGGCGGCGCTTGCGTCTACGGTCAAGAGCCCTACAACTCTGGAAACGGCATCTACATCGCAGACATCTACGATTGTGTCACCGCTCCGTCTTCATTGAGTAACGTAAAGGCGGCCATGGAGGGTGTCTACGACATTCACCCCGCCAGCGACGGTATTTGTTGTCCTAACCGAGGTGAGTGAGATCAATTTTCGCTTATCCTGTGTGTATCAGCGTGGACAATGGCCACTTTACACGTCTCTCTCGGGAGGCAGTCATTCAAGAGGGTGACCTTTCGTCGCCGATCTATCTTGAATATCATTTTCATTTTCACAATTGCCTGAGGCGGTTATCGCAAACATAGTGACGTTGTAAAAGGGTCACGACGCCCGAAAAGTGATCAAATTATATTATGCATTTTGTAGCCTTTACGTGCATCCAACCGAAACGAGAAGCAGATGGTGGAGCCGCAGCACCTGCTGGTGTCCGCCCACGTTGGTGGTACAATGCCGTTACGGGCACTTGTGAACAGTTCATGTGGGACCCTTGGGATGAGACCGAGATGCAGTCTCCGAATAACTTCAAGACACGGGAACACTGTGAATCTTATTGCCGAGACAGTATGTTGATTGATTACACAAAGGTTACACATTAAGCAATATGATAATTATAGCCTGCAAGCGTGGCTCACCGCAATACATGAGCGGAAGCCAGATGAACGAAGACGAACCTGTAAGCAACTGCCAGACAGCTTCCTCATGCGCTAACAACTTCGAATGTACTTCCGTCGGATCGATGCAACTTTGCTGTCCGACTGTTGCCAGTATCTGCAGTAATGCTGGTGGTCGTCCCAATGACCTCCTCCGATCGACTAACTTCGACCCCGGTCAGCCGATGAAGCGTACCTACTCCCTGACATATTCGACATCTTCCCGATACTACTACGATGCCGAGCAGGGCCGTTGTATCGCTTTCACCTATCACGGCGCTCTCGGAAATTACAACAACTTCAAGTCTTCCGCCGAATGCGAACTGTTCTGTGCCAAGTTGCAATGCAATTACGGTACCCCGCTCAAGATAGGATCAAACAACCAGCGTTGTTCCAGCAACTCCGACTGTCCCAGCACGCATGAGTGCCAAAGTGATCACAACGTTTGCTGTCCACGGCCACGTAAGTTTATCCGTTTCTTCTTTACTCGGCTTTGACCCCAAAGCAAGACTCTCGGAGACCTTCGTAAACCCTTGTTCAAAGTCAAATGACAAGTTCCGAGTATACTCGCGATGAGTGTCCCCGACTCAACTTCATAGCAGGTTGATCGCAAGGTCGCGCACGCTTAATCTATCCCATTGTTTGCTTTGAGCTTGAGCGCCTCTTAAGGCTTTCACTTCCTTTATGCATTCGGTTTGTACCCAAACAATGGGGATTTGAACAATGATAGTCACAAACATCTTTACAAGTTCAATATTATTGATCTTATGGGGTTTTGAAAACGAAAACACAAAAATACAGACTGATTTGCATAACCATCGTCAATATTTCAGAAGCAATCTGCTCTCAACCCCTCAGATTGGGTGATTGCAAGCAGAGTGTCCGCCGGTACTGGTATAATGCCGTCACTCGTGCCTGTGAAATCTTTGACTACACTGGCTGCCAGGGCAATGACAACAACTTTGAAACACTTCTGGAGTGTCAAAACACTTGCGAAAACATCATTCGTAAGTTTATCACAAAGCGTAATCAATAACAATAAGTTTGATTTATTTAGCCGAACCACAATGTCCTCAAGGTGATGCCTACAAGGATTACCAAGGCAACTATTACGTGTGCTCCAACTCGGGTGCAGGTAATGTGTGTCCGGTCAACTACGAGTGCTACTTTGATGGTTACGTATGGGGTTGCTGCCCTACAAAGGGTGCGTTTTGAGTACTTTTGACAATAATCAAATGACTTTTGTCGTGTTTTAGCTTACACCTGCTCCCTCTCCGCCAACAAGGGTATCACTTGTGGCTCCGGATCATCCTACCGGTACTTCTACAACTCACAGACTCAAGAATGCGAATCCTTCCAATACAACGGATGCGACGGTAACTCCAACAACTTTGCCAGCCGTGATGACTGTGAAGGATATTGCGGTGTCGGTGGTTGCCCGAATGGCGGTACTCCGGAACGCAATGAATTCGGCCAGCTTATGGTTTGCTCATCGACGAATACATGCCCCGGAACCCACGAATGCACATCAGTCACATCCGGAAGCTCCGTTGTCAACCGATGCTGCCCTACTCGCGCATACATTTGCTCCTTGCCCCCACAACAGGGTTCATCATGCAGTTCTTCTGCTGCGGCTCGTTACTACTTCAACATTGTCACCAAGGAATGCACACAGTTTACCTACAATGGCTGCAGTGGCAACTTGAACAACTTTGCCACGCTTGAACAGTGCAACAACTTCTGTCTCTCCGCAGCCTGTACCCCTGGTGATGTTGCCTACGTCAACCCTAACACTAACTTGCCGTATGAATGCAACGCTGCTTTGAGCAACTCTTGCCCAAGCAACTTTGCCTGCACTTACGATCCGTTGTCCACCAACAGCGTCTGCTGTGGTGCCACTAACATGGATGTTTGCCCCGAGGGTGAGAAGGCCTACGTCAACGCTGCTGATATGAGCGTTCGCGAATGTCTCATCAATGTTGATGGATCATGCCCATCCAACTACCTCTGCCGTTTCCACGCTCAGAAGAACCGTTACTATTGCTGTGCTTCTATTTCCGGTGAATTGTGCCCTGCTGGCAAGGCCCTTTACCGTGATTCATCCAGCAAGTCACCCATCCGTTGCACAATCAGCAGCAGTGCCTCGCAATGCCCCACCGGCTACTCCTGCCAATCCGATGTTCCCGGCGCCTTCCAGGGTTACTGTTGCTCCGCCGGATACCTGTGCCCCAACAAGGCTGACTTTCACATCGAAGAAAATACCCAAATGCCCCGGTCTTGTACTGTTGGTGCTTTTATTACTTGCCCTAATGGCTTTAGCTGCCAGAGCACCCAGGCCGAGTTCACTACTGGTTACTGTTGCAAGGGTGATATTGTGTCTATTTCTGACGGATGCCCACCAAATGAGTATGTCTACATGAAGGACAATCAAATTGCGACATGCGATCCGTTCAACCCGCCGAATGCGCCGTGCCCGCAAGGATATTCCTGCCAATGGTCCTTGTCCAATCAACGCTACCAATGCTGCGGAGCCACTGCCATCACAACGCCAAAATCGAGTAAAACAAGACGTAATACTTTTTGGGTGCATTCTTGCGTGCTCTTTTACCATTTACATTAATGAGCTAACAAGCTTACCAAAAACTCAACATCTAAAACAATAGAGTTGTTACTAGCGCGTGAAGACTACCCATTAAGTAACCTTATTTAACTTGTTCTTTGTTAAATTGGAATGTTCAAACTTAACGCTTCTACATTTCAGTCGCCGCCATGGGTTGCCCCAACAGTCAAGTCGCCTTCAAGGACCCGTTGACCAACTCTCCCAAGATCTGCACTGCCGCTGCTCAAAACTGCCCAACAGGATACTTCTGCCAGTTCTCGACAGGCAACAACCAGTTCCAATGCTGTGGTATGGACGGTGGATGCCCCAATGATCAAGTCGCTTTCATCGGTATGAGCGGTGATCCCCAATCATGCGTTGTCGGCCAGAGCAGCTGTCCTGGCGGCTTCTCTTGCCAACGCACACTCAGCGGAACTCAAATTTGCTGCACAACTGGTGGTACTTCTGAGATTTGTGCCGAAAACCAAGTCAATGTTGACGGTATCTGCTTGAAGAAGGTCGCTTTGGCTGAAGCTTGCATGAACCCTGCTCAATGTCCTGAAAACTCTGGATGTGATGAAGGCAAATGCGTTTGCTCCAAACACTTTGAAGCTGTCAGCGATAAGTGTGTGAAGGAGTGCGCCAAGGATGAAGTTCGCTTCAAGGAAGACTGTCTTCCCCGTGTTCCCATCGATACTGAATGCTTCGATAGCATTCAATGCCAAGGTGGATCCAGCTGCGATGATGGAGTCTGCAAGTGCCCAGAAGGTCACAAGAACGTTGAAGGAGTTTGCGTGAAGGCTGCTGCCCGACCACCTCCAGAACGTAAGACCGTCAAAAAGGGTACTGAAAACGAAAACAAGAAGGAAGAAAAGGGAGCCAAAGAAACTGAAGACGTCTGCCCGATTCCTGGCCATGTTGCCTTCTATGAACTGAAGGGTAACAAACAGATCCGTGTTTGCAACCCATCAAAGAGCAACTGCCCTAAGAACTTCACTTGCCAACACAGCCCTGTGCTCGGTAAGAACATCTGCTGCGCCCGTCAAGGTACAGCTGCGAAGACTGTGAACAAGCCGGCTGAATCTATCCCGAAGCCACGACCAGTCAACTCTCGCAACGCTAACACCAATAAGAATGACGTCTGCGAACGCGGAAGCGCTTACCTTGTCAATGGTGTACCCCAGACGTGTACCTCGACGACCTGTCCGGCGGGTTACAAGTGTACCTTCTCTCGCAAGGCCAAGAACTATTACTGTTGTTCGAAGACTAACAGTGGTAAGATTAAGTTTTAGTGATTTATAGAAATAAGTAAATCCGTTTCAGCCGCCGCCCACGGATGCCCCTCCGGCACAGCCCTTCTCTTCCCATCTACCGGAACCCCCGTCCAATGTTCCAACGTCGGCCCCAACTCCTGCCCCTCAGGATATACCTGCGTTGCCAACACGAAGAACGGTAACTACCAGTGCTGCACCACCGGCACCGCCGCATCAGCCCTCCACAGACTCGCATCCCGAAAAGACGATTCCCGAGGTGGCAGTGGATGCCCGAGTTATCAGGTCCAAGTCCAACGAGTCGTCAACGGTCGTGTCGTGAAGCGATGCGAGAACAGTTGCCCACCGAACCAAGTCGCTGTCCGTGGTATCTGTCGCGACCTCCACGCTGCTGATGAACCTCTTCCGGAAGACATTGAATAAATAATAGCCATTATGATTTCATTTTATCATTTCCATGTCCCAAAGACACCATTGACCTTTCATTTGTTCTTGTTGTAATGGAAACGTTCCTAATTGATAATTTTTGTTTTAAATTGGTTTTGTTGGGGTTTTTTCAAGCAGGCATTCTGTGTCGTTACTGTTGATTCGTTGGTTTTCTGTATTGTTTTTGGTTGTGTTATTACTTTTGTCGACTGTTAAATAAATAAACATAAAATTCAAAAATGAAAGCATTACCCCAAAATTTGATCATAGTGAATATAAAGCCGTTAAAACTGACTTTCATGTTTTAAGTACCGCGACACATTCTTTTCCGAAAACGGTCACGAAGCAAGAGAGACATGACTTCAATTGGCTCAATTTGAGCGCATCTGCCCTTATTTGACACGCTTTGAGCAAATTTCCGGCACCTTATTTTGCGGTAGTAAACCAGCGGGACTCCTTCCTTACATCCCGACAATTTTCTCGTTTACAGGGGTGACACGAAAAAGTGTTTTGCCTCGTTAACACTTTCAGGACATCCCCTCCTCCTCGCCATCTTCAACAAGACCCTGTTGATCGATAAACAAAATGACAATGGTGTCCAAAGCTGGCTCCATCATTTCCATCTCCATTGGTACAAGTCGTTCCAGTTAGTCAAGGCCTCGAGATCAATTATCTCAACGACCGTGTCCTCGACGAAAAAAAATGCGTGTAAACATGTATGTATGCAACAGGCTCAATGAGGTAAATGAGGCAGACGTTTCGTGTCTCTCGCGGTCGCGCAGTACGGTCTTGACCCCAAACATATTATTGCGCAGGGTGCGAGGTATCTAATTGTCGATCCGTGTTTAAGGCATTCCAGAAATCCGAATCCTTTGTCTCGCGGGAATGCAAGGTCAATCGAGGCAGCTTACGCGATGTATTGTTACTAATTAGTGCCTCGTTTATTAGGTAACGGCCGTGGATAGCTTACCCATTGTTTGACTGCGCGCGCAAGAGGTCCGGATGGTGTACTGTGTCATAAGCAACAATGTGTTTGTGAAAATCTTTAAAGCTATGTTAAATGTGTATTAACAGTTATTTAAATTTTAACTAAAAAAGTCTAAAGATGTGTTATTATTGCGTGTGTTGTTGATTAACCAAGTTTGGTGATAAATAAGTTGTTAATAAATGTGCTTGTTAAATGGCTTTGTTAGACGCAATCAAAACAATGTAAATTTAGTGCTATAATTTATTTAAACAAAAAAGTAACTGTTTATAGAATTTTGACCTTTGAAGTCGTAACCATTTTTTGCAAAGTAATAAAATGCTAACTTGCCTAATATAAGCTAGTTCATTTGTATAGTTAAAGAATTGCAACAATTAATTCCCCCTCCGTATTTTTCTTCAAGTCAGCCTTGACTTCGATTGGCTTGAGCGCATGAAAACGGGCGGAGCGTGTAGCGTCATGCATCAGTATACTGTATCTTAATGGGCGCGTAACGTCCAACGCACTGAAAAACGAAAACTAACTCCTCCTTTTTCGTTATTGTGTCGTGAAGAGGGGTCTAGACGTGTTCATCCGGGAACGTTAGTAGTTGGCACTGAGATGCTTCCCTCACGGTGCCGAGTGGCTTCTAATTCTGCGATCCACCTCAATCCCGCTCTGTCATCTCCCTATTGCAATGCTCGTACACCCTTTGCTATCCATGACTTGTTAGGCCTGACTGGTGGTGCCTTTCCGACGGCAAATCAACTAAATGGAGGGTCTTCAAGTGGTACACCTACGTCAAATGCTTTATCAAACTCAGGGCAACCAAACAATTGTGTGGCTACCACGCCTTACCTAATGTCCACAAGTTATTCGTATTGCCAGCCTAACTTTCTCGACTCTAATTCCGTCAGCAATAACATTGCAAACGGCGCACACCCGTTATTCCCTCTAGATTCATCCCTAATTGTGCAGTCAACATCTTTTGATTACGGTACTGTAAATAACAATTCGTGTGGCGATGGTAAGCAATTAGCAATTAAATTTCAAATGTTTATTTGTTTATTTTTTCGATGAAATTTACAAACATTGTAACCCGCTTTAGTTGGCTCCATGCGCTTCTACAATGGAAACGTGACACCAACATGCTCTGCGCTAAATGACTTAATCAACGAAACTGCCGACATCAATGGTCAACAACGAGGAAATGCGAAGAGTCCGTCAGAAAGCCGTAAAGGCTCTGCATCAAATGGTTTGCGGAAGACAAGTGGAGGTAGCAGCAAGCGCAAAAAACGTCGCCATCGAACAATCTTTACACAGTTTCAAATTGACGAGTTGGAAAAAGCCTTTCAAAGCGCGCATTATCCGGACATGAATGCACGTGAGGAGTTGGCTCGGAAGACTGAACTGCTTGAGGATAGAATACAGGTAAAGAAACTGATCTTTATACACCAATAACACAAACTTACTGCAGGTTTGGTTCCAAAACCGACGCGCAAAGTGGCGAAAGACCGAAAAGACTTGGGGCAAGAGCACCATCATGGCCGAGTATGGTTTATACGGGGCCATGGTTCGACATTCTTTACCGCTTCCGGAAACGATTACAAAGTCAGAAAGTGACGATCCAACTGAATCTGCTGCGCCTTGGTTGTTAGGTATACTGTCACTACCATAATGGTTTTTGAACATTCTGGTTTCAGGAATGCACAAAAAAAGCCTCGAAGCCGCAGCGCATCTTGAAAGTGACGACAAACCCTATGACGATGACGATAACGATGATAAAAAGCTCAGTGACAGCGAAGAATCATTGGACTCCAAGCCGAAGCCGACTAAAACTGACGTCAATTTAAATTCGCAAGTCATCGTCAACCCCGTTGGTATCAACAGCTCGCAGCAGAACGGCAACAACAGTATCGCCAGTCAATTGGACCATGTTGCACTGCACAACAATCAGTCGCAAAACTATACGTCAGCGTATTCACTTTTTCCGTATTCATTTGGAATGTAAATTGTAATGCATTTTAAAGCATTTCACAACGAAATTACCTTCTCAACTTTCCAAAATTTGCTTTGTCCGACTAACATATCTCTTCTGATCTTGCCTGAACTAATTATTTCATTTTTATTTATTTATCTATGTATTAATTAAGTATTTAAGTAAACTGTCTTTATCACAAGCTGTTGCAACGTTACTAAACAAACGAAAATCAGCCATTACCAATAGCCAGACCAAATTGCCACAGTCACAATGTGATGAGCATCGAATTAATGGTCGTGCGAACATGACATGCGTTACCGGACACGCTTAATTAGTTGTCGAGTGGTTGTTGTAGTGTCATTTCATGGCGGTTGCAGGAAGCAGCGCACCGCTACAGTTCGGCATACAAAAGGTTAGTCGCTTTTGGTGTTCAAATAGGCGCTCTCGAATTCGCGCACTTCCGTTTAAATGCCCCTCTTCATGTACTCATGTACCTCTAAATCGGTGACACATAAAGGCAATTCGGCAGTATGCCGCGGGCGTGGGTCCCCAAAGAGCATGCAGGACGCTTTTTCCTAACCTATTGTGCAATTTGAGTAATTGGCTGACGCTTCGGGGCACTTTAAATTGAACACACGGGTTGTCAGTCCGTAAGCATTTGAGTTGATTGCTACTTTTTGACTTTAGGCTGCCGTCAAAGTGCTAATAAAAACTGGCCGTCTTCAAATATAGTTGTAGTGTTCCGATGTTATTTCGAAGTTGGACTGTCAAAGATAATATCAGTAAGCTAAAAATGGTATGGACAAACCTTTTTAGGCATATATGTCAAAGTGAGTCACACCTTTGTGCCGAATGTTCAATACAACAAATAAACCAAGTGTTTACTTTATAAAAAAACTGTTCAACAACTAAAAAATTAACTAAACAAAAACTAAAACAAACATCATATTAGAAACGAAGTTTTAAAGGAATGTCAAATGCCATCCGCGTGAGTTCGTCTCTGATAGACATTTCGAGGTGCTTAAAACCAGGTTGGAAGCACACAAGAATGTTTTTTCGGAAAAAATCGGCACAGAATCTCTTTAGCTGTTGGCTTTGAAGGGACCAAGCGATGGGGACAATGTCGACGAATACTTTCCTTGAAAGGTGGTTTTTGAAGATGTGAGTCTGAAAAACAAATTTGTACCAGAGATCAGTGAAGAAAAGATCTCACCACCAAGCTGTCAATCTCGTACTTCACAGCGAAATTGAGAGCTTCCATGACGTTTTCAAAGATAACATTGCGTCCCTGGATAAACTCTGTCATCTGCTGCACCGTTTTTTCGGAAAAGCCATTGATTTGGATTCGGGCATTCGGCTGCCTGTTGCCTGTTTTCTTGAGAATACCTTTGAAGACGGGAGAGTGCATGCCAAGCAGTTGACGATTGGTCTGAAATTACAATATATAAACCGGAGATAGCATAACAATAGCTTACGTTAACCGCACTGTCATCGACCAGAAGTTGCATATCGTGAACATATGTAGGTGGGGGCGCACGCGGATTCTTCCAAAGGTAGAAACAGACTTCATATCGAAACGTGGCAGATTCGCCGATATCATCGTACATAACAGGATGACGGAGAGGGAGTTCTGTGGGTTCGAAACACTCGGAAAATTCTGAAAGTAGTATGATGAAAAGATGCATATTTGAAGAAATTTATATATAAAACATACTTTTATATGTAGTGCCATCGTAGGAGAATCGGCCTTCAATGGCATACTTTCCACTGTGGTACGGGCTGCCCCTGAGGAAAGAATCAAATCGGGTGCCATCGTCTGAGCGGCGAACAATAATCGAAAACAGCACGAAGTCGTTTGTAAGTCCTTTCACACACCAGTTAGGGGAAGATAGGGCAGTCCAGTCAACTGTTTTCAGATCATCCTTCTTGACTTCTACATTGATGATTTGTTTGAAAAGATACGGCCTGACGGACATACTTGTTGAGTAACCTAAAAGCAAAATTACCATCAAAAACACATCGTGAATGGAAAGTGAAATGTCAAAAGCACGCAAGAGATTGTTCCGCTTTCAATCGATAGATACAAGAGATGGGTTTTCTACATTTCATAACGAACAAACGTCTGCTTGGACAACTTTAAAGTTACAAATGCAGACAAGTTTGCGGTGAGAGGGCAATGCGCGATCGTTTTTTGCAATAAATGAAAACAATTTTTTGACCTTTTTGATCATACAATGAGGACTTTTACACTTTTATTGGCATTAAAAGTAAGCCCTTATCACTTCATAAAAAGTAAGGCGCAATATGGAAGGTGTAAAACCACAAAAAACCCGACTGGAGCGCCGAAAACCCCGACTGAGTTGATTGAAGCACTCGAGCTCGAAAGTCCCACTTTCTTGGCGACACGTTCCCAACAACGAACGCATAAAATTGAGCGTGCTCGTTTTCTGTAAACGGTTTTGCTCAACGCGCGCGATCAGCTGGGTTTTCTACTCGTGCAATTTGCTTTCCCATTCGTGAAAACCATATAATTTAAAATAAACCTTATTTCAGCGCCATGGGGCAACCCAAACAACCCGACTTTTCCTCATCAACAGCGTCATCGACTCAAAATGAAACCTTGGAGAGCTTTGCTGTCGCCCAGAAGATGACGGTCTCCAACGTGAAGAATATGATTTATGTAAGTTTTATTACGAAGTAGCAGTTTCCATGTTGAATATAAATCGATTTTCAGCACATTCTGACCGATGCAACGCTTTTCGCAACGTTGGTTGACAGCGACAAACAAGCCATACCTCACATTCGTCTAACACGGTCACGTTGGCGAGAAATTCAGCAGAAGGTCAATGTTGAACATCCACCTGAGATAAATCTTAACCCAGTTGCCCCGGCAAAATCATTTCTGGACATAGATTTTGGTAACAACGACGACGACGACCCGGAATATGACCCTACCAATGAGGTGTGTGATATATTCCAAGTTTGAAACTTAAAATATTTATGCTTAAAGTTTTTCCAGGATTGCGAGGACGACCCTTTTCAATATGATGCTGACCCGGAGGACTTGCTGTTAAAAACGAGCGAATACGAGTATCTGACGAATCACATGGGCGTGGATCCAGAGTATATGGAGTTCGTTAGCTCGTGTCTCAACCCCAATATTAACTTGGATGTAAATCTGTCCGATGAAGAAGGCGACGAGGAGTACAATGTGATGTCAGATGAGCAGAATTTGGAGAAGACTCAAAATAAGGATACTTACGAGTTTCGAGATGACAGATCTACGCAGATATCAAGTGAGTTTTGACATTGTTTAGTTCGTATTAAAGGTGAAACTTTCAGGTCGGGAAATATCTGCCCTCTGGGGCGACTTCGATATTGACGTTGAGCTACACCGTCCAAACAAGCATCAACCCCCTGAAACGCCGCTGGCAATACCCCCGTCGAGCTTTCTGATTCAACGTGAACAAAGTTCCAGCATCTTCGAGCATCCGATACGGCTGAACGATGACGAAGTAAAGATCCTGAAATGTCAGTTCGAGCAACATTTGCAACTACTCTTCCAAGCCATTGTCGGCTGTAACGACAAACCAGAACTAGTAGAGCCCTATTCCAATGTTATGACGATGTTCAATGAGCTTGTTGGCGATGGCAAACCCCCTGCACTGTTTTTGGACCCGGATGATCTTGACCAGTGCCATAACCGAGTTTATGAAATCTACAACAAGGTTCCTGAAGTCTTGCCGGAGTACACGTCTGCCGTTCGTCCACCACCAAACAGAAAAAGCAGTTCCACGGAGCCACTTTCGAACAAAAGTCGCTGGATCTACGCCAAATCAAGCTTTATCCACTATCCGGCTCTGCTGCCGAGCGTGGAATTTCAACACTTCAATGACAGCTTCACGGCATTTCTACCCTATGAACGAGCTTTGCTTGCATTTGGGCTATTCGTTTTCCAAAGAGTGCCATTAGGATCTGCTCGACAGCCGATGGGTCGTTATCAGTGTATCCAGAAATACTTGTTGCCGATTCGCAGTGCGAAGCAGCTGAGGGTGCATATAAAGCATTGCCGTGAAAAGAAGGAGAATGCTGACTCATTGGCAAAGTTTTTGGTAGTAAGTTTTGACTTTAATTTGTTAGATTTTTGCTTAATTTTGATGTTTTCAGGCTGCTGCCGATGGCAATTTCACTTTATCCGCGGATCGCCTCGTCGCTCGTGCTGTTCGAGATAACGGCTTACCTCTGCATTGGCCCAAGAAGCAACAACCTCAATGGCTCAAAGAACTCGCAGCCTTCCAGATGGTCTACAAAAAGGGCAGCAACATGTACAGCGGTTTCATTATACGTGATAACCAGCTGCTCAAACCGGCAATGGAGAACATGCCCAACTCGGAGGTATATTTTGAGCTCTTCTTGAGGGCCGTTACTCCAACTGTTCCCACTGTCGAAACTTATGAATACACCGAGCCCGAACCAGTTAACGATATTCTTGTCCAACCTGACGAAGAGCTGCGACAACTGAGTACCCCGATTGAAATTACTGATAATCAAGCGCCGTCTACATCATACGCAAACCAAGTGCCGTCAGAGATTTCAATTCCACCGGAAACCGTCGTCTTTGAACCTCCTCCCGTTGATTCCGTTGCATCTTACAACAACCCTTCGCCACATTATTCCGATACAACGAATGACCAACCGATAATGGAAACGTACGAAGCTCCGATGGACCCGGCTGAAGGCATGTCCCGATCCAGCTATCAGTCCGATCGACACACAGAATCGACCGATGAATTCAGCCATGATGCGGATACACGTAGCTCTGATGTCCCTGAACCTGCAGAACACACTGTGGAAGACTCAGCAAACGATTTCGAACCATTTTCTGAAGACGAGCGAAGTCGAACCCTGCAACGGCGCCACGTAGACGTACTAAAGGCCCTCACAGACCCGGAAAACCGTCACAAAGCGTTTGAAGGACTCGTTGCTGCCGTTCAGAATGACATTAATCGTCGTTTCTTCATGCACGAAGAAAAGCTGAAGAAGTTTCGAGCTATTGTCAGTCAGTCTTCGAAGCCGCCCGCTGAGATTCTGGAAGAACTCCGAACAGCGCTCGATGACGTAGACCAGGAAATCATCTTCGTCTTGGCATCACTACTTCACGATGAACAGCTGACTCCATGGATCCGTAAAGATCCCCGATTCCACCGGATTAAGAAGGCCTTGGACATGATAATGGATGTCCAAACGTACGTCTATGGAACGCGTGGGCTAAAGACGCTCAAACACATTGCCAAAAGCTTCCGCAACGAACAGCTGAACAACGTCGATGAGCTCAAAGCCATCTTGAAAAACCTTTTCCGACGTGATCCTAAAGTTTGCAACATCTTCTTGCCTGATGAATCGTGCGAAACGTGAGTTGCATCATTTTTCCTACTGTTTTTTGCAAACTAGATGTTTTCAGAAGCAATTCCAAATACGAAGAAATCAACCTCTCCGAAATCAATCGTGCCGGTATTGAAAACAAACGTGTAACCTTTGAAACCATCGAAATACCCTACAAACGGCCGTGCCACCAATCCCTTCGTGCCCAACCCCAGCTCTACCATGGCCACATAATCCACGAACAAAGCGGCGTCGAAGTGCATTGTGACATCCGTTATGAATCAAAGTTCGAATGGTCTGATTCCGCTGATCTCGATTTACTGAAACAGGTGCTCGTCTGCGGTACGGACTACAACTTCGCTGCCAAATCTTTCTGTGCCCTGCCGAAATATTCCCAGGTGACTAACGTCGATGCCATGGATCGACTCATTTATTTGCGATCTGTCAATAATAGTTAAACCTTCACTTAAATTAACGTTTTACAAGTAGTTTTTAAAGTATTGCAAGCTTTAAGTTATCATTACGTGTATGCATATTTCTTTCTTTTTTGTTGTTTTTGTGTCGATGGGCTAATGAATTTCAATATGTACAGCATTTTTGCAGCCGTTTCCAACCAAACAAAGTCAATGGAATATTTATTGGCGAAGAAAAGCTTGCTGAAATGCCATTTCCTCGAGACTGCCATAATGGTCGCACCGCGTATCCGTTCTCAATTTTCGTCTTCCATGTGGGTGGATGTTGAGAGACAAAAACATCCGCCAAGACGAAGTAGCCCATGAGAATGCACATTTGTGCATTGTAAGGATTGAAAAGACGCGTTGCTAGACAACCGTTTTTGGCTGGCCTTTCAAAAGATTATCACTTGAAACCTTTCTGCTTTTTATTTAATTAATTATATTTTTAAAACATTACATTTTTGGTGTTTTTTCCTATTATCTTTATTTAAAAGTTCACATTCCGATGAAACATACTTTAGGTAATGTATTTTTATCTTGCAATATTTAGTTACTTCTTATCATTAAATGTGTCGGGTCTCACTGCTTTTTTAATGTTTTCAATCTTGACAGGCCATAAAATTGTTTTAGTTTTTATGGGAAGCGGCAAGCTTCTTCATGGCAGCATCAATGCGGTATATAAGCTTTTTGCATTCAATTGCCGCGACCGCATCGAATGTTTTCTTTTCCAGCAACGAGTGTAAGAAAGCGCGGGTGTCAGAATGGAGAATCCATTGATCGCGAATGTCAGTCTTGGTCAGTGTAACCGTCGACCGCGCAGTGTTAGTAGCCATGCCGGTGTCTTGAGGCTCTTCCGTGTTGGCTCCATTGCTAAAAACGCAAAAAGGTCAGAGTGGCGCCATTTGTCTTTTGTGGCAGAACTTTTCAAAAATCAGAAACCGCGACCTTTACGATCCTACAAAGTTCAAATTTCATTCCAATAATAACTTACTTTGTATTTTGTTGGTAGTACGATTGCTCAGATGTTTTCAACTGTGCTGTATTTTGGGGCGCAATTTCCTGGTCCGTCGCGATAACACCGTATTTCTCGTAATGACGAATGACATTCATGATCTTCTTTTTGGGTCCGAATAGCGTGATTCCCATAGCAGCAAGGTCCTCTTCCGTCAATTTGAGGAACAAATTGAGCGTGATTTCGTCGCGCTCAAAGATGGGGATGTATTTTTCGAGGCCAAGCTGGCGTAAGAGGTCGCTTATAGTTAGACGCTACAAAACATTTTGCTTCAATTCGTACTTTTGAATTGTATCATTACTGAACATACGCTTTGTAAGACCTTTAGAACATTGGGTTGTTCTGCTGCCAGCATTTCACCGTCTTCGCCAGAACTGTTTTTGCGGCTGGGATCGCCTTTCTTTAAAAGTATTCATTAAACTTTTACCAATTGTAAACTTTTCGAAGTTCTTACGTATTTCATCAAAAGCGACACAGTCGCATCATTTCCAACTTTGCACGCGTTTAACGTCGGTGTCATCCCAGATGAATCCGGCAAATTCGGATCTCCGCCCGATTTGAGTAAAACTTCCGTAATGCTCGACTGATTGTACCATGTAGCGTAATGTAATGCGCTTTGGCCAATTTTATCCTGCAGGTTTACACTTGCACCCTTTTCCACCAAAAGTGCAACCTTAAATTAAATTAAAAGGTTATGTTTTTGTAATACTGGCAACGTCATACCATTTCTTTCGACCCACATGATGCTGCTAGCATTAATGCGGTTTGTCCGGCTTCGTTGACGGCTTCAAGTGATGCACCATTTTTACATAGGTATTCGCATACTTTTACGTGTCCCAAGTAGGCGCTATACATCAAAGGCGTCCATGATGAGGTGTTCATTTCCGTGGGGGTTAATTTGGACGGTGAGAGGTGCTGTAATTTTTTATCACCAGTTTGTGGAATGACTTTTAAAAGGGATTTTGAGGGGGAAGATGTTTTTTGATACCAACCAAAAAGTACAATTGTAAAATTACTGTCCTTTTTGCGAGATAAAGTCATTCTGTGTTTTGTGTGACAAACCCATTAAAATCGCATAAAAAACTTGCCCCCATTCCTCAAATCAACCAACCTCAATAAACTCCCACCCAAGACTGGCAGCAGTGCATGCATCCAACTCAATAAATTCCTCATCAGAGATAAACGGCGGCGGCTCCATAGCCATAATTCGATCAAAATCGATGTTACGTTCATCGACACCAAAGTCGAGGGATTCATGTTCGACTGGGCCATGTGTCGAAAAGCGTACAGAACGCTCTTTTGTAGAGCTCATCGTCGTCGCGCGGCTTGATATGTATATATCGACTGCGCGACTGAAGTGGGGGCGAAGAAAGTTTTGTTCCTGCGGGTTTGCTCGTGGCGATCGATCTATAATGCCCGTGTGCCTGCATCTTTCATCAATTTGAAATCTGTTTCCGATAATGACGTAAAAAACCGGGTTGATGGCGACCTTTTATTGCAGACTTAATTTGTTTTCCTTTTTCTGTGGTCACTTGTTTATCATGATTAATCGCTCTCTGGTTTGGCTACACTTTTGTTAAGTTTTTTAACGAAGAGGTAGTCATTTTGGTGTAAAAAGTAACTCAATACATTGACTGCCGTCTGTCATAGAAAGCAATTTATTTTTCTCCTCTCACACTTACATCAACAAGCAGAAGGGGTGGTATCAAAACGGTAACACGTTCTTTTTTCGTTGTTCGTTTAAGCACACGTGCAAAGGGTATGAAATTACTAATCCTGGGATGACTTCGAGAGAGGTCAAGTCAAACAGGTAGAGTCAAAATAGGTAATGTAGGGCAAGTCAGGCGGTCGGTTTGACCTTTGGGGCTTTTTTGTTGAAAACTGGATAATAGTGTGTTTTATGCTTAAAAAAGTGAACCGTAATTGTTCAAAACAGTCTTCCATGATAGCCTGATTACAAGCTTACATGACATTTCGAGGTTAGCAGATGCTAGACACTTTTTTCGTCGACCTCGCCGACTTCTTTCTCACACGTTTGCTAGCCCAGCCAATGTTTCTATCGTTTGTCTCGTCCACTCCGCAACGCACCGCTATTGTTTTTTTTTTGTAAGCGGGCGTAGTCAACTGACAGGGACGCATGTTTTTCCATTTTCGACAAAAGCGTGCTAAAAATTACTAAATTAGCAAATATTGAGGTTGAAAATTGAGCAACTGAAAGTTTCAATACTTTTCGATTTGTTTTCGCGCAGAAATCGATCGATAATTACGCAGCGCTTGAGGGCTTTGACTCGATATCGGTGCACTTGACGAACTTTCCGGAAAACACATTGAACTCCTTCGTGCAGCCGTTTGTCGCATAATGCCAGACGAACTTGACGTGATCCAAGCAGCTGTATTTTATTTTCCGTTAACTGATGGAAACATTGCTTTTTCACGCCAGTTTCTTCCCTTTTCTTATATATTTTTTCCCTGTTATCATCGTGCTATATGAGAGTACTCTTGTGCTACTTGTACTTTACATTAATCGCGTTATTTACAGCTCAAAAGGTCCCGCCTAACATGGACGACTCTGACCATGCTGATTCCGAGGTGTCGTCCGACTATGACGACTACTACGCGGATTCGCTCGACATGACTATGGGTGATGACGAGGGCACTCCATCAGTTGCTTTTGCTGACCCAGAATCCGTCGCGTTCAAGTGCCTCAAGCCAGAAGAAGCCTTTGTCATCATTGATCAGCAGGTTAACACACTCGCGCGTGAATTAGCGCTCCACAACGACGAAGCGCTGTACATTCTGCAGAAGTTCAACTTCAATCATGATAAGATCGTTGCCGAAGCACGGGAGAAGGGTGTCGCGTTCTTCGGTGAATGCATGATTTGTGTACAGAAGCTTACAAAGGTCAGCAAGAAAGCAATGACCGTCGACAAGGACGGCAATGCGCTCTGTCAGATCTGTTTCTGCTATGAAAGCAAGTTTGCTCGGCTGGGATGTGACCACAAATACTGCCTGAGCTGCTGGAAGTCGTACGTTGAAAGTAACTTGAGCAAAAGTATGTTTTTAACTTTGAAAGGTCATTATTTTTATATATTTATATATAATTTCAGACTTGACAGCGAAAATGGAATGCATGGAATCAAAATGCAGGGTCCAGTGCTTACGCGACTTCGTCTGCGACGTTTTATCGGGTTCTCCAGATCTTACGAGGGCTTACCTCGATAAGCTTGGTCGTGATTCTATTGTGAGTCATCCGTATTTGCGTTATTGTCCGGGTACCGATTGTCAGGGGGTTATTTACTGCGAATCAGACAAGCCGCGACAAGTTACGTGTCAATACTGCAATACCTCGTTTTGGTATGTTGTTTTATATATATTTTACCTTACTATTTAACTTATTTTACCCAATCCTTCCAGTGTCCAATGCGGCTTCGATTATCACGCCCCAGCCTCCTGCGATATCATGTCAAAATGGCGGAAGAAGTGTGGTGATGACAGCGAAACGGCCAATTACATACGAGCCCATACGAAGGATTGCCCGAAGTGTTCAGCTTGCATTGAAAAGAATGGTGGTTGTAATCACATGCAATGTAGCCGTTGTGATCACCACTTTTGTTGGATGTGCTTTAAAGGTTGGTTTTACTCTAAATTGACTTACAGATGTTAACGGGTTGATGGTTTCAGATTGGAAGACCCATGGCAGCGAGTACTACGAATGCTCCAGATACAAGGAGAACCCTGCCGTCGCTCAGGAAGCCAAGTATTTGAAGGCTCGACACAATCTCGAGAAGTACCTCCACTACTTTGAACGCTTCGACAATCACAACAAGTCGCTCAAGCTCGAAGAAGAACTGCGCACCAAGCTGAAACAGAAGATCGATGAGAAGGTTGCACAACACGAAGGTACATGGATTGATTGGCAGTATCTGCACGATGCTGCTGGCTTACTCACCAAGTGTCGGTACACCCTGCAATACACGTATCCGTTTGCATATTATTTGGAAAATGGACAGCGGAAGGAACTGGTAAGTGCTTATTCACTTTGTATTGGGCGTTGATTAGAACTTTCTGATCCTCCGCTGCCCTTTTACGATCCTATATCCCCAAACATAACATAACATTCGCTCTTTTCAGTTCGAATATCAACAAGCCCAACTCGAAAAGGAAATAGAAGAACTCTCATGGAAGGTCGAACGTGCCGAATCAACTGATAGGGCCGATCTCGAAGAACAAATGCACGTTGCCGAGTGCAAGCGCCGCACTTTGCTCTCCGACTTTCTGTAGTACGCATAACACTATTGGATAACCGGGATGTTTTTGTGGGTCTTTGTAACTAATGTCTTAACCTGTGTGGATAGCGAGCCTTAATTTAGCGTTTAGCGCGTTTTTAATTTAACCCACAAGAAATTTGTACGATTTGATATATTCTGCATGTTGTTTATGTTAATTTTTAACCATTTTTGTGAATGTGAGCCTGATGATAAGTAATATGAACGTACCAACCGTTTGAATGACATACATGTTTATTGCTACACCCTTTTCTTTGTTTTCGATAAGGTGTTTTGCGGGGGACTGTGATACGTTATGAAAAGACAATTCACTTTTTGGGGTTGGCATTTTGAAAGTGAAAAGTTTATCAAAACGTGAATTGCTATCAGTTTTTTACAAAAAGCGGTGATACAGCCCCAAAATTTTGTTGCAATGTGGTTGCTTACGCTGTCATGTTTATTTCCGACAATAATTTCTGCCCTAACAGGCCGAGACCGATTCTATCGCGAGCTCGTGGATAAAGTCCACTTCCACCAATCTTCTGTCAACGGCATCGAGCTATGCCGATTCCACAGCAAGGAAATCAACATGCTGCAGCACACGCCGAAAGCTGCTCTACGCAACGTTGTTGGAAGAAGTATGAATGTCCTCACCAACACTTACCACTTTACAATATTCGCAGAAACGTTTGAAAAATGTGATTTCACACCCGATAACCGTTTTATAATACCCGATTCGTACCGCGTTGAAGCTATTTATAATCGAAAGATAGACAAATCCGTAACTTCTGAATCGAAAGAACATTCGGAATCAAAAGGTAAATCTGACGGTGGTTCTGTTGGTGCATCAGTGAAAAAAGGCGGTATAAAAGTCAAAGGATCATTAAGTACAACTTATTCGACGAACAAAAGATCGACAAACAAAAACAGCAAAACGGCTATCACAATGAGCGTCACTAATAAAATGTATATTGTTACCATTGATCGCGCTGCTAAATTTTCATCTCATTTTTTGTTCCAACTTGAGGAAATTAAAGAAGCTATTAAGAATGAGTTCTATGCAAAAGCGCGTTATTTGACGCAGATGATGTTGGCCGATTACGGTACCGAGGTTACGACTAGAGCGATGGTTGGATCAAAGATAACGTATACTTCGCTCGTTAGTTCATCATTAATGGAAACGGAAGAATCGACAAATCTTCAAATAAAATTATCCGCTGAAGTCGAAAAGAAAGGAACTGGCAAAGTCGGAGTGAGTACGGCGTTAAATAAAGGCACTTCAAATTCGAAATCCGAATCAAGTTCTGCTATGGACACTACAATTTATCTTCAAGGTGGCGGTGGAATTGAAGTGTTGAAAGGTGACAATGCATTATCTGTGAGTTAAAAGTTTCAAATGATAACTTGTAATGAGTTGATTTAAAGGACCTACTTCATGACGACATCCCAGTTGCAATTGAAACTGAAACTATGCCAATTTACATGTTTCTCCTAGATGGATCCGTCACCAACATGACAAGCGAACAATTACTGCGTTTGCGGATGTTCTTCGAAGATGCTACTAATGAAATTATTGAACGGAACACGATACCTGGATGTACAGATCCTCGATTTGCTAACTTTGATTATCAGGTAGGGTTGATAATGCTTCAACATACACAATAGTCGCCTTCCAGGCAAACGTTGACGACAAAACTTGTGTAAAAGATGAGTATTGTCGCCCTTTCAAACCAGAATTTACATGTCGTGAAGTAAAAGCCAAGTTAGTAAAGGTTAAAGACATAAAGAAATGGACTATGCGTACTTTTATCAACTGTTTGAGCGACAAAAATTACAAGAAAGTCAATGGTGAAATCATGGAAATAAAATGTGGTAAGAAATTTTAATTAAGGCATTGATTTAAGTTTTGTTTTGTGAATAGGTTTCACACCATCATGGGGAGGCTCTCGAATTCCTGGAGGCATTATTCAGACATGTGACCCGTATCCTGAAACGCTGCAGTTTGATAAAGAACTGGAAAAAATTGGCAGTAAACGAGAGAATCTTTGCGACAAGTATCAAGTCGCTTACCCATCGAATGATTGCCCGGCTGGCACCAAGAAACAACTTATTATTCAGTACATTCATACTCTTCCGGATACAATAATCTCCAAGAGAAAGTTTGATTGCGGTTGGTCTAATGGCAAACACGTATGTAACTCAACCGAAGTGACCATAACCTTGAAGGACAGACTTAATATTTCTGCTCATTGGTGTGCTCCTAAAAACAAAGACAGTTATAGTGCAGTTTATTTTGGAGGGTATTTTGACCCTGGACAGGTCAATAACTTCCTTGGCCAAACTGCGTGTGCTGATTACATGACGGAAATTAGGTTGTTTCACGGAACTTCAATTTGCGTGATGGAAATACCGAAATCTCGTCATTCATGGGGAACTATTGATAACTTTGGCGAACTGACAAGACTTTTTAGTAGCGATGACGAACGGCCTTACTGTGATTTAAAGTTTTCAAAGCAACTAATCACTGTCGTTGATGGGACAAAAATTTATGCATGTCTTCTTAAAAAGAACGCTTATTACAATCTTGATGCGCCGAAGATGATTAATGGTCCATTTATAAGCAAGAAAGTTCTTGATGAAAAGTTTAAAACAAGTATGATTGAAATTAAAATTGGTCAAAATGTCACGCGGGTGCCCTTACATAGGATTAATAATAACTTTGCAATGTATTTGCAAAATCATTTCAATCTGTTTAAGAATGGTATGTTGCAACGACATTTATTTGCATATTTTAATGATACTTTTTAGTTACAAATAACTCTTGAACTATCTCATCTCCGCAGGAATGAAATGTTATGTATAAGTTTTACGTGTGTGCGTTATTTATGCATGACAATAAAGTTATTTACAGCTTTATTCAAAAGAATCACATTCATTGGCACTAAGTAAATCTATTCCGAGCACACGTGCACCGGAAATACTTTCAGTATCGGTCATATCTTTGTCAGAAAAACCGGCAAATCTTTCACCGTCTGAAGCGTATTCCCGAACGCATGACACCGATTGCGTGTTTTTAGTTTTCCGTTTTCGACGCCATTTGTTTCTAACATCAAACGTTTTCATTAGCTGAACGGCATCGACGGTGTCCAAGCGTTTTGAAGTTTCCAATTGCGGTGGTAAAAAGTCGACAAATAGTAACCGAGAAGCTTCAAGATCCGATAGTGGATCCAAAAACTGTTTTGCACATTCAATAGAGCTTGACTGGATTGAAAACATAAGTAAATCTGTCAATCGGGATGTTTTTGCCAGTTCTAAATGTAATGCGAAAATTAGAGAGGAATCACAAAAATCAGATCTCACCATCGCGTACGGGTTGCAATGTAGTTACTCGGCGAATCAGTGCTTCAGTAAAATCTTCGGAAAACCCGTTTTCTATGGCATTATGAGAGATTGCATCTCGATCCATGCCGGTGGCAATGGCGTTTCTGACAGCTTGACATAAGCCCGATACTTGGAAACACGAATCTGCCCCTGAAGCGCAGAAGAATCGGCAATCCAACCCTTTGACGCTCTTTTTAAGTGACGACACGTTCAACCCGATTTGGTTCTGAAAAGTTTTGTTTAGAGATGTGCTGTGAAAAGGCGTAGTTACAGTTGTTGAAATCAGTGGAGTAATCTTTTCCAAGACTTGTGGACCAAATGGTGTAGTTACAACCCATTGACAACCAAGGGCAATCAAGTGCCTTGTTACTGTCAGAATTGTTGGTGTCAACCATTCTGTGTCAATAATAACCAAAGACGTGTTCAATTGGTGTGAATATAAGTCCAGCGGGTTTAAAATGTCAGGAAGTAAAACGTTTTGATCAAAATAAACGATAGCACTCTGCGACAAATAGAATGACAGCATGTCTGTCGTCATATTGTTGCTATGCAGATTCAAAATGACTGCTTCATTTGGATAGTTGATAATTTCCTTCGAGTTTGCAATCAGTAATTTTGTTTCATGGATAACTCGCTGTTTTCGTTGACAAAAATCTACAAGTGAAAAACATCTATCTTGGGTTTCAGTCGCACCGATGTCTCCAACAACGACAACAGCGGAATCTTGCCAGGATTTGAGAGTATCCGCTGAAATTTCTTCAAGCGTTGATGTTCGTAACACTTTTTGGCATAAGTTCACGTAAAACTTGGAAAGGTTTTCTTTCGATTCTGTCAGCACATAATACATGCGCAAATCTGCAAAGAAATCCTTGAACTTAATCCACACTCGATGTATGTAATCCCTACCACAGTACAATTCTTTCCGCCAAACTATTGTCATGCCATCACATACAAAACTACACAGCATTTCCGGAAGCTTATCCACGCTTTCACGAACGTCACTTGTCGTCGGTGGTATTGTTGCACAAGCATATTTCGTTTGCGCGATTTCTTTCCTCATACATGCCCAATGATAGTATTCAACACATTGCAGTGCATCTATTACTGACGTATTCAGAGCATTCACAGCTGAAATTGCTGTTAAAGCTTTTTCATATTCACTTTGAGCGCTGACGAAAATTGCGGGTGTTGAATAGCTTGTTGTTTGTTTGAAAAGGACTTCAGGAAGATTAATACCCTGGAAGACATGTATTATTATTTTTTTCTGAAAAGACGTAAAGCCTTTCAATAGGTAGAAATAGCTTACCGTGAGGGTGTGATTAAGTATTTCCAAAGCTGCCTTTTCCAAAGCGACGTCGACAGGATCGAAAACTCGTAGGTCTAATTCGGCTTTAATATAGTCGCATGTTTCCATTTGGTAGTGTAGTTTAGCCAAAGATGGAAGGTATGCGACGTGGGAGTCGTTAAGCATCTTATAGAGGTTAAATTTATCGAGGTAGAAAGAGTAGTCTTAAAATATTTTAGATTGTTATGATGTCATAAAGGTATTTACCAACCTATAGTTGAGGCTCTTAAAAGTAGCTCTAATTCGTCTTCTATACTTCCGATGTTATTACTTCTTAAATAGTCGACGATACACCTTTCCCAAAGTAACTTTTCATGAAGAATTCCTTCCCCATTCGTTGATTCCATGTACTGTGACAGCCAATAATACGCGTCATTGTACTTTCTTTCATAACAGAAAGCACAAGCAAAGGCATACATGTACCGATTATCCACCTGAACCCTCTATTTTCAGTCTGAAATAACAGTAAAAAACAACCTACCATATCAAATTGCCTGCATTTTTTCAAATTTTGTAAACAACCCTCAATCTCACTCTGCATCAACAACATAATACTCAACTGATAATACACATCGGGACCACAAAGATCATCTTGCAAAGCCACAAATTCAGTCAATGTTACAATTGCCTTTTGATATTGTTGGGTTTCCTGATACAGCTCACACAATTTCAACAAAATTGTTACCGTATCATAATGTTCATGTTGAATCGACAAAACTAGCGCTTTTTCAAGGCTTTTTGTGGCTTCACCAAAACAACCCAGTTGTTCCATTTTCGCTGCAGTTTCACGGTGAACATTAATCTACAAACATTGAAACGATACATACAACTTTTAAAAGTATTGTGTTTTGTCGGAGATTAGACGGAAACAAAACTTACTTGTATCTCGTAGGTGCCCTCTTGTGAAATTTCCTCACGTAAATAACACAATTTTGCACACCAAATTATGTCATTGGCTAATGTCTTCTCTTCAATAAGGTGCTGAATGGTATCACATTTCGTTTGAACGTCTTTAATGTATGGAAAATAAGAAAGCTGGTTGCAAAAGTGAGACAATGCTTTCTCTTTTCGGTTAAGCTTCAAATAACATTCTCCTAGGTAACCAAAACACACAGCGAGTTCGGGTTTTGCGTTGAGTTGTTCGCCCAGGCTTTTCACTTTGAGTAAAACTTTAACTGCCGTTTGAAATTCACACTTTTTGATGAAAATCTTGCCCAATGTCAACAATGCCGTCAATTTCTGTTGCGGACTTTCAATTAAGCCGCTGAGAGTGAGATGAAATTTTGCACAATCATGCGCGTCATCCCATGATTCCAGCTTGACGTAGGCCTGACACAGCAATTCATAAGCCTCAGACATCGCTGCCGGTTGACGTTTTTGCTGTGATATCATCAGATACTGATTGACATAGACGATGGCGCTTTCCGTCTGGTCCATCTTGAGATGGATAATCCCAAGTTGTTTGCAAAGAGATGCTTCCTTCTCGGCATCCCCCATTTCCTGTACGATAATGAGAGCACGTTCCAGGAGTTTTTTCGCAGTCGCCCAATTTGCGTCATCTACATATAATTGGCCAAAAGCAGTATCGCAAATAGCGGAAATTTGAAGAGAATCCACTTCTAGCGTCGAAAGACTTAGTTCTTTGAGTTTGTTTAAATGGTGCTGTCTGCTTTCCTGTAGTGAAGCCTTAGTAGTACAGACATTAAGGGATTTCCTTTAGCCTACCTTATTTTGCATTTGTCGATAGATTTCGCATAGCTGTGAATGTGCGAGGGCCACATTAGTCACATCCGTGAATTTGGTTGATAATTCAAGCTGCTTTTGGGTAGTCTCCAAAGCAGCTTCCCAGTTTCCTGTATCAAACTGTAGTTTCGAAAGACGTTTTAGGGCGTTTACTTGACGCTGCCCTTTTTGAGGTATTTCCATGCCTTCTATGGCTTCGATGTATAAATGTAGAAGTCTGATAGCATTGCTCCTACAAATGTTCAAATGTTAAATTGTTGTGAAGCCATGGCTGCATGTGACTTACTTGTAATTTGTCAAGTCATAAAAAACACTCAAATAATAGAAGGCCTCTGCTTTTAATGATACATCCCCAGCAGTAATACTATACTTGAGTTGCCTTTTCGCCATTCTGTACAAATTAATAAGATCACCCGATGCTTCCGCTGCCTTGCACAACAAACTCAAAACTCCGCCAAATGCCGTTGCATCGTGCTTTAATTTGCCAGTCTTCAGGCATTCTTTCAATATGTGTATAACAGACTCGGTCTTGCCTTGCGCAAGCATACTCTGGCACATGCTCATCAGAGCTGTTAGTTTGTCATCCGCCGTAGTCGCGTTCACGCATGCCTTGTCATAAGCCTGTGTCGCCTCAGCGTAATTTCCCTGTAAAAAGATCTTATATTAGTCAAAACCAAACCCGGAAAGTAAACTAATACCAATTTGAACAGCGTGTCCCCCAAAAGCAGATTCGCATCGTGGTCTGCATCGTTCTCTGATAAAACCAGCCGGAAATTCTGTTCTGCTTCGGGTAGATCATTGAATTGTAAGTACACTTTGCCTTTGGCAATGAGGCCTCGGGCTGTTGATTCCCCAAGCTGAAAAGTGATGTTTGTCACTGTTTTTATTACCCTACATCAATTTGTGTAAAATTAAAAACTTTTCAAAAACCTGCATACCTTACATAGAAGAGCTATTTGTTCATCACAGTGAATGACCGCTAATTGGCGGTCTTTCAAAAATATAGCTATGTTCGCAATATTTTGGTGTACTTCAAGCTGCGCGCGTACGTCACCTAAAAGTTTACCAAGATGTCACTTAACTTTTAACTTTTAGCGTTTTAGCTGTTTCACTATCATTATTTTGCGTGTTCAATCCCCACTGATCAAACTTACCCAATTCAACGACCAATTCCAATTGCATTTCGAGATAGTCAATTGTCTTTTGTAAATTATTAGCATCATAGTACGCTCGCGCTAGTGCCCCGATAGCTGACTCTTTCAGTTTTAAGCTGGGTGAATCGACACTAATCGCATGTTTAAGGACAGCAATGGCAGCGAGTGCATTTCCAACATTCAGGAATTCCTGACCGATTACAGACATAATGACAAATGGGCTTTTGTCCAGGTCAAGTCCTTTCATCTGCTTGTAAGCCGCTTCAAATCCATCTAAAAAATTTGATATCAAACTCCAAATTGTTTTTCTGAATCTTTGAGCCAGAGAGCACTAAATCTTATCTCGAATTATGTTTACCTTTTATCTTGCTCCCCCGAACACAGTTAACCATAGATGTCAGGAAATGCTGACTACCGGAGTTAGCGGTTATAGCCTGGCAATAGCAGACGATTGCTTTTTCGAATTCTTTGGCTTCTTTTAGGGCTTCTGCTTTCCGGAAATATGCCTGGAAAAAGCAGGGTTTCTCTTTTTTCATTATACCATTAAAGTCTATGCATCCAAAATAAACGAACTTTTGGCCACTCCGGTTTCAGTTGAATTGCGTGAGTCGCTTCGGCGATGGCTTCCTGCACTCGACCCAGTTTTAAAAGAATCGCGGACCTATTTGCGTAGAGAACGTTATTATTCGGATCGATTAGTACGGCTTGATCGTAATGGTTTAGCGAATCTTGTAAATCGCCAGAGCTATACGATGCCGCAGCGCGTTCAATCAGAAGCCCTAATAAATGAAACTCCTCAACAATGATGTCAGAAGTGGAAGGACATGACAACGATGCCGACTGCAACGTTGACGTTTCACCGGATTTGCTGGTATTGCAACTCGAAGTGTCGCAGATGTCATCATACACGTTTTCTGGCATCTGCAAACGTCATTTGTATTTGTGTCGCATTTATAAGGATGGTGCCAAAATATACATATGTCATAGGGAGCTAAAAAGAAGTAGAAAAAATCGCGAATGACGCGTTTGGAGAGGGATGCCATCCCTTTTGCGGGCATGGTGTCAATCCATAACAGTTTTTCCGCTTCTTTTGAGTATGCCTTCGATTGCAAATCGACTTGCACCGACGAAAAACGACCTTCGAAACCGGTGCGACCTTCAGGTGGTCGGAACAGAGTTGTCTTTCTTCGGTCGATCGTTACGGTCCGCCCTATTTCAATTGCACTGACCATCTGATTGCAAAGGGCTGTATAAACGGATATGGAACTGTTTTTATTTCACAACTTTCATTCAAAGTTTAAAACAACATGTCTAAAAATACAATTTACAAAACCGTTAAACAACGTGGAACATGTATTCATTAATGGTTAGTTAGTTCCGTTCCACTGAACCGGAAGTGTCGTTTCCTCTCGTGCCACCAGGAAATTGTTTCGTATTCAGCTCATGGCCAAAGTTATTTTTTACATGATTAGGTCTAATGATAAAAATATGACCAGACATCGCAACTTTTAAGTTATAAAAAATCACGTTAAAGTCAGACACTTGCTGTTTGACCTCATGATTGGCGTAACAACTTTAAAATAGCTTTTTGTGTCCCGAACAATAGGCCAGAACATAATCATCTGCACTCTACAGCGACGATCAATCTTGTCATTCACCTTTCGATGGCCAGCGTCATTAGTTTCAAGCTTACGCACGGGTTTGATGAGAGATTTCGCAAAAAAAGTGCCACCTGCCAACAAGTCAGTTAAGCGACCAGGTCGTCGTAGATGATCTCGTGAAATTGTCCACCTTTCATGGCCGCCGGCAATGCTGTCCTGGCGTGACGGACGCGCTGTTATCCCGTGCATTGAGGCTGTTTATTTTATCCTCAAATGCTAGCTTTTTGGCTAAACGCTTTGCTTTTTTCTTCTTCGCCAACCTTTTGGTAGTCCCTTCACTCACCTGCATGACATGGGAGAACACTTTTACACGTTGCCCACATTTTTTCACTTCTTAAGGACCTGATGGATGCCAAAAAGTGTGCTCACTCCCTTCTATGGCTTGAGGGCAAGTCAAGAATGAATTGAGCAGATTAGAGGACCGCCCAATAAATTGGTCTTATCTGCTCTTGTAGGGAGTGAATTTGAAAACAAAACAAGTGGAAATAGGTCTTTCGAGACCTGACGGCACTGCCTTGTGAAAATGGTGCGCGAAATTTGTTCACAGAATTTTTTAATTTTGTTTTTTAAATTCTATCCGGTTTGGTTTGTATGCATACAAAGTGGCCTGTATATAATTTCCAAACAACTTTTTGGCGTGCAGCTATTACCCAAGTCGTGTCTAACCACCTTAAGTTTATGTCTTTTTGTATGGTCTTAAACATACACTTTCAGAATGTATAACTAATTGCCACCAATTACCGTTTCTCAAAACCAATCAAAAACATATCATGGGCTGCGGACAGTCTTCAACCAAATCGGAAACACCGATGACAGTAACCCAGCCATCGGTGGACGTGAGTAAGTTGTCAACTAAGGTGTCATCAACAATTAATCTTCCGAGATCGTCCAATCGTCAGTCCCAATTACCCGATGTATTTAGTCGAACTGATTCCAAGTCCTCTGTGCAAAGTTCTTTAAGCAGGCGTTCTTATAAAGGTGGAACACCGTTAAACTCTTCACGTTTCGGCAAAGGGCAATCCACAACTGACTCACCTTCGGCTCATCGTCGCGTTGGTGGTCACCGAACAGGTGTAGAGGGTAATCAAAGCAACTTGAACAGCACACCGATAAACACCGGCAGAGGCCCATCACGAAATGGCAAAGAAAAACCACAACTGAGTAAGCAGACCAGTATAATACTTACAGTCGCGAGTTGGTGTTATTAACAATTTTTGCATTCTGTGTTGTCATTTTGTATTTCCGTTATTATTAACACCCTGCACGTTTTTAACAACAAAAAACAACTTTTTCTTTCCCATTGTGTAACGCTGCGTGTGTTTAGTGCAATAATGCCATTTCTGCACTCCCTTTTGCGTAAAAACATAAATAGCGATAACCTTTTCAGCGATTAAGGCTGCAATTCTAATCCAAAAATGGTACCGACGATGTCTAGCTCGGCTGGAAGCCCGTCGACGTGCAACATGGAACATATTTACGGCTTTGGAATACGCGGGGGAGCAAGATCAGTTAAAAGTAAGTTTATTTCTTTTCATTGGAATGCAACAGACAACACCTCTGAGCAGCTTTACAATTTCTTCAGCGACATTATCACTGTCATGGCCAACCAGGACGCCCAACCGACCCTCCATGGCACTGGGGGTGGCAAGAAGTTATGTGATGGTAAGATTTTTGCTCGTAAACTTTTATTTTGTTTTACATTGCTTTTACTATCGTTTACTTTAACTTTCAGCATTAGCAGAGTACTCTTCGCCCCATGGTGGGTGTTTTTATTCTTTTATGCATCTTCCATTAACATTAACTCACTAACGTTTACATTTACATTAGTTTGTTTACTTTTTGGATTAATATTATTTAAATCTCGTTATTCTATTTTGAGCTTTGTAGATGAAGCCGAAAAGGAGCGAAAGTTACTCGATGCAACAAACCCAGATGGCATCAAAGTTGAAAAGTCGTACAAGGGGCCACATATAAGCTTGCCTTTGAAAAAGTCGCATGTGGAGGCTATGATTGACCATTTTAAGGCCAACAAGGTTTGATTGAATCATGCTGGAAAAAAGTTTTATGCAAGTGTTTAGATCCTTCATCCTAAATTTTTACTCATTTTATTACGGGAAGCCCGAAAAAATCTCAAAGCATTACCGACAATCGTTCACTTATCCACCACATTGTCGAAGCAAATAACGGTCTGCGGAGATTTGCACGGAAAATTTGATGACCTCACTATTATTTTGTACAAGGTAACCTCATTTTTCTTTAACTTTCTTCATGCATAATTGTGTTTTTTGCAGAACGGATTCCCCTCAATTGACAATCCTTACATTTTCAATGGAGATTTCGTTGATCGGGGTGGTCAAAGCATCGAAGTACTCATCACACTTTTGGCACTTCAAATTCTTAACCCAACTGCAGTTACACTGAATCGTGGAAACCATGAAGATCATATCATGAATCTTCGCTATGGCTTCGTAAAGGAACTAATGACCAAATACAAGGTGCGTATGTACTGGCAATTGGCCACCTGCCAGAGACATTTTTCGTAACACATGTGACGAATTATAAATGATCTTTTTATTGCAGGACACGGCATCGCAAATAATTCGCCTCTTAGAGGACATTTACTCATGGCTGCCACTCGGGACTGTCATCGATAACGACATCTTTGTCACGCATGGCGGAATTTCTGACAAAACAGATCTTAATGCATTGAAGAAGATACCAAGAAATATGGTGAGGAAATCTGGGATTTGATCTGGAATGTTTTTCACTTTCAAGGTTTTGTTTTTTTCAGTATTTATCGGTTCTGCGCCCACCGTTGGTCGAATCAAAGGAAACAGGCAAAAAATCGGTTAATGTCGATGAATGGCGTCAGCTGCTTGATATACTTTGGAGCGATCCCAAACAGCAAAGCGGATGTTGGCCCAATGTTTTTCGGGGCGGTGGATCGTATTTTGGTGCTGATGTCACCCGAAAGTTTCTTGATAAGTAAGGTTTTGATTTTGGGGCGATCTTTGTACTGGGTTTTCAAAGTACACGGATAAGAACAAAAAACTGAAAGCAAAATGACAAATTGGTCATCTTCAGGCACGGTTTTAAACTACTAGTCCGTTCTCATGAATGCAAATACGAAGGCTACGAATACATGCACGATAACACCTGCTTAACCATCTTCTCCGCTTCAAATTACTACGAAACTGGTAGCAATCGAGGTGCCTATGTCAAATTCCTCGGTGCCGAAAAGACGCCCCACTTTGTGCAATACATGGCCAGCAAAATCCACAAAAAGACAACAGTTCGGGAAAGGTGCGTGTTTTTATCACATTCCTTGATCAAAGGTCTTATCAACATTTGTTTCCCCCAATCAAACAACATTCTTTGTACTGTTTTGTCCTTCAGATTAAGCGTGGTCGAACAATCGGCGATTCGAGAACTGCGCGAAAAACTGGTATCATTTAACACTGAACTACAAAGGGAATTCACCATGCACGACCCACAAAACACAGGTACCTAGAAGAAACATCGTCTTATCAATACGGTTCTAGAAGTGTCCTTTTACAGGTCTTATTTCCGTTCACAAATGGTGTCAATGCGTCGAGACTATTACGGGTTTGAATGTTCCGTGGCGAGGGCTTGCTAATCGACTTGTCAAGATGTCTGACGATGGGAAAGACGTTTTTTACAGACAATTACCCGCAATCGCATTAGGCAAAGACGATTCGGGAGGAACAGTTAGTGGTGGTGGTCAAAAGGTGAGAACAACGACCAAAAATCACGTAAAAACGGCTACCTTGGGGACTGGGACATTCTTGTCGTTGTCACATTTGAAAAAGCAATCAATCAACTTAATTTTTGCAGAACGATGAGAACGGAATCACCGAAACGTTGTACAGGCATAAAAATATTTTGGAAACACTATTCAGATTTATGGACAAAGACAACTCAGGTTTAGTTTCAATGAAAGAGTTTTTGGAAGCTTGTGAGGTGAGAATTGGAATGTCGGAAGTAAACAAACAACGTAAATACGTTTTTCTATTTTCAGGTGCTCGGACAATACACTCGAACAAATCTAAGTCAAACGTACATAAAGCAGATTGCTGAGAGTATAGATTTCAACAAAGATGGCTTTATCGATTTGAATGAACTGCTTGAAGCGTTTAGACTTGTAGACAAGGCTCAATAATCGGTGATATGTATGATCGTTTAATGATTTTTGTTGTTTGATTCACGTTGGTGTTATAAACATGACAGATTTTGCACGGAAATAGTAGCCCTACAGAGGGGGTAAACGTATTTCAGCAATATAGACAGATTGCTGGTCGAAAACAACCCCTGGTGTAATAAAATTAAGTTAAGAGACACCTCAAGTTGTTGGGACAGAAACTGGAAAACTTTGTGACCGCTTCCTGCAGACAGTGTGCTTCGACAATCACATAACGGCCTCATACGATGACATTTTTTGCCGTTCTTCTGGCTGATCTTTGCCTGTACTCTTCCCATCAAGCATGACTTTTCCCAGTTTACCCGCGGTTTTCCCCCGACCAGCGCGTCATATCGTCGAGTCGGTTGACGCTACCTCGACTTCCTAGCGAAGTACTTTGGTCGTTCTCTTCAACCTCGAGCCAAGTACACTGTCTAAATACCCACGTTTTTGATACTTTTCCCCAATCGTTTTTCCCCCATTGAGTCCATTCGGCACCAATCGGTATCAGTTGTTGTTGTTTTTTAATCTTTTTATTCTAAGAAAACTGATCTGTGCACGTATTTTAGCGTGAGAAACTTCACTAACTAAAACTTTCCCCCTCAATAGGCTAATAAAACTGTTTAAATGATGGAACGGCTATCTAAAAGAAGAAGCGGGTAGGAAACAACACGTATTCATCAGAGAACATTTAAGATCCAAAATAAGATGCACTGATGGTTGTACCTTGCGATGGGTGTTTCTTCCCAACAACAGCCTGATCGGAAATGTTATATATTGACCATTAGTGTTGTTAACGCTTATTTTTGTCGGAAATTCTTTGTCTGCATTTTCGACCAGAAACACGTGTCTGTCGATGAAAAATGCGTGTTCTCTGAACTTACTGGGCAGGCCAGTCGCTATCGGCAAGGTGATCGCGGCGGACTCACCAGTGGGAAAGACACGCAAAAGCGCTAAATAAACGTGTGCGAATGTTGCGGCGACTTTTCCATCTCATGAACAGAACAGAGCCGGTAGCAGCGGCGCAGTCTGAGAGGTGAGCGCGCCAGGGTCAACCGATTTTGTCGTTTGGTCCTTTTTTACATTACATTAGTCGCCCAATTGTGGGAAAGTGTACTTCCTAAAATTGCCTAACCCTCTTTCAATCTCGAGGAAAAGCATGCCCGCATGAAATTAGGCACTTTTTGTTACTTTTTTGCCGCGATGGAAAACATTTTACAACGGCGAAAAGCAAAAAAATGCACTGCAAAGTGTCTTTGTAGCCCGTGCATTCTGCACGTCGACGCAACGCGCGCAGTTGTCCGCTTTTTTTCGCTTCCCGTGTGTCGTATGTCTCGCCACGCTTTCTTTCCCCGACCCGAACCTCACTCGACGTTTGCTCTCTCTTCCTTCTATCTATCGCTTTTTTAAGCGCGTCTATCGTACCTCTTCCCATCCTCTGGCCGAGGCCGATTTTTTTACTTCGTCTACCTCCGGTTCTTGGCCGCACGCTTATCGTTCTTTTCTCGACCTACCTGCTCAGTTTTTGACGCATCTCCAGGTTGACGACAGCAGCGGCCGCCGCCTGCTCCTCTGCATGCAACCTATCGACAGCCTTCTCAAATCACTCGGCAACCGAGATACTATTTGCGTAGAGTAGTGCTGTTGAGGTTTTCACTCTTTCACCCCACAAGCATTGTGAACTTCCGTTTGTTTGTAACTTACTTTGTGCTTTCTCTGTTGAATCGAGCTAAAACCGCGGTCGTGTTTGAATGTCGCGAAACGCGCTGACCTTAATTATATATAAATCTTGCAGGCTTTGGTCAATATGTCTTCACTTACCGCCCAGGTTACCCGTCGCTCCCTCTTGGCCTACAAGAATCTGGCTGTTTTGTCGAACCAGGCCTACTCGACTTCTGACTACTCCACCAACCTCAAGGAAGTTCTTGCCAAGAAGATCCCCGCTCACGTTAAGGATGTCGTCGCTTTCCGTAAGGCCCACGGCAACACCGTTATCCAGGAGGTCACAATCGACATGGTGCGTTTATATATAAAACATTGTTGAGCATGTTTGAACAGTTTTGCTTTAGGTTTACGGCGGTATGCGCTCCATGAAGGGCATGGTCACTGAGACCTCTGTCCTCGACCCTGAGGAGGGTATCCGATTCCGCGGCTACTCCCTTCCCGATTGCCAGCAGAAGCTCCCCAAGGCCGCTGGTGGTGAAGAGCCCCTCCCTGAAGCCATCTGGTGGTTGCTCACCACTGGCGATATCCCCGACGAGAAGCAAGTCCAGGCTATCAGCCGTGAATGGGCCTCTCGCGCTGATCTCCCCGATCACGTCGTCCAGCTCCTGAACAACTTCCCCTCCAACCTCCACCCCATGTCGCAATTCGTCGCCGCCATCGCTGCCCTCCAGAGCGAATCCAAGTTCGCCCAGGCCTACGCCAACGGCGTCCACAAGTCGACCTACTGGGAGTACACTTACGAAGACTCGATGAACTTGCTGGCCAAGCTTCCCACCATCGCCGCCACTATCTACCGCAACATCTACCGTGACGGTTCCAGCGTTGGCGCTATTGACAACAACAAGGACTGGTCCGCCAACTTCGCCGCCATGCTCGGCTATGATGACCCGCTCTTCGTTGAGCTCCTCCGTCTGTACTTGGTCATCCACTCCGACCACGAAGGTGGCAACGTTTCCGCCCATACTAGCCATCTCGTTGGCTCTGCCCTCTCTGACCCCTACCTCAGCTTCTCCGCCGCCATGGCCGGTCTTGCCGGACCCCTCCACGGTCTCGCCAACCAGGAAGTGCTTGTTTTCCTGACCAAGCTCGTTGGCGATGTCGGCCATGACTACACCGAAAAGCAGCTCCGTGACTGGGTCTGGAACCACCTTAAGAGCGGACAAGTAAGTTTATTATATATAAATTTAAATCACAGTGCCTAATGTTATCATCTTCAGGTCGTCCCTGGCTACGGTCATGCCGTCCTCCGCAAGACTGACCCCCGATACACTTGCCAACGCGAGTTCGCCCTGAAGCATCTGCCCAACGACCCCATGTTCAAGCTCGTCTCCAACCTCTACAAGATCACCCCTGATGTCCTCCTCGCCCAAGGCAAAGCCAAGAACCCCTGGCCCAACGTGGATGCCCACTCCGGTGTCCTCCTCCAGCACTTCGGCATGACTGAAATGAGCTACTACACGGTCCTCTTCGGTGTCTCACGCGCTCTCGGCTGCCTTTCTCAGCTCATCTGGGCCCGCGGTATGGGTCTCCCGCTCGAACGTCCCAAGTCTCACAGCACTGAGGGTCTCAAGAAGTTGGCCGAGAAAGCCGCCAAGAAATAGATAGCTTTTCCGTGGTAGTTGGCTTCGACTTGATTTTTTCTTTTCTTTTTCCCTAATAAAATGTTATGTAACACATTGATAGCGATACTTATTATTTATAAATGAGCGATAATGAAAAACCTCAATGGACAAACTACACTTGTTACCTACATAACAACTAATAAAAAGGAAAATATTCAAGAAGGCGCCCGTAGAGAGACATTTACTGGAATTTGCCAACGATATCGGATTCACGGAAGATGGTGTACTCTTTCTCATCGACGCTGACCTTGAAGCCGCCGTACTCGGGAAGGAGAACGCGGTCGCCGACGTTCAGGGTGATGGGGATGACTTCGCCCTTGTCGTTACGTGCACCGGGACCGACGGCGACAACAGTGCCTTCGAGGACCTTGCCGGTGGCCTTCTCGGGGAGCATGATACCACCCTTGGTTTGGACCTCAGCGACGGCCTTTTGGACGACGACACGGTCGAAGAGGGGAGAAAAACCCTTGAGGGCGTTGGATGCCTGAAATTATATATATTATATATCTCTTTCAAGCAAATGATTATGCTAATAGACTTACCGCGCGGATAGCAGTGACGAAAACCATATTTAGTTATGAGATCAAGAAGTAGCGGTGTCACAGGCTGAAAAAGGGGTATTAAATGCGTGTAAAAATAAACTGTTTATGTACTCAACAAACACGCGAAACTAGCGCGATCCGTTGGTCATAATATAACAAGAAGTTCACGCATTGCTCTTTGAAAGCTTGATGCTCGGCCGGCTGGCCCGAAATCAGCAAAAGGAGCCATCAGAAGCGATTCGCGAACGTTCTCGTGCTCCGCCCCTCACCGAACTTTCTGCACTCCGAGGCGCACATCTTTAGGGCAATCGAGGCTGTGCGTACGTGCGTTTCGCAACGAAAAGGCAGCTATCGTATGCGTCTGGAAGGTTCTCGCTGTTCTTCCTCCCTTTCGATCGTTCGGCTGTCAGCACAAGCGCAAGTCGGCTCTTTCTTTCCTTGTTTTACTACTAATTTCTGCCGATTCACGTTATTTTGACCTTGTTTTGCTTCACGTGTGCGGGTGCATCTGACCGCGAGTGAGGGCTAACATTAATAACTCATTTTATAGCCACACAATGCATCGTTTCGCTTCCAACTCCCGTAACATCACCTCGGCTGCCTCTCGGCGCAACTATGCCAAGGATATCAAATTTGGCTCTGAAGGCCGTAAGTCCATGCTTGCCGGCATTGATCTCTTGGCTGATGCCGTCGCCGTGACCATGGGCCCTAAGGTGAGCTCGATTTTATATAAATTTTGGGTCCGAATGACCACTGAAGTCCTCCTTTCCAGGGTCGCAACGTTATCATCGAGCAGAGCTGGGGTAGCCCCAAGATCACCAAGGATGGTGTCACTGTTGCCAAGTCCATTGATCTCAAAGACAAGTACCACAACTTGGGTGCCAAGCTTGTTCAGGTTCGTTATTTTTAGCTGTTTTTTTAGTGATGACGCAATACTAAGTCCCCCTTTTTTAGGATGTCGCCAACAAGGCTAACGATGAAGCTGGTGATGGAACCACCTGCGCCACCGTTCTGGCCCGCGCCATCGCCAAGGAAGGCTTCGAAAACATCAGCAAGGGTGCCAACCCCGTTGAGGTCCGCAAGGGTGTCATGAAGGCCGTTGATGTCATCGTTGAGGAACTCAAGGCCATGAGCAAGCCTATCACCACCCCTGAGGAAATCGCCCAGGTCGCAACCATCTCTGCCAACGGTGACAAGACTATTGGTGGTCTTATCAGCGATGCCATGAAGAAGGTTTGTATATCATCAAATCTTATTTTGGCCATATTTTTATATAAAATTTTCAGGTCGGCAACAAGGGTGTCATCACCGTCAAGGATGGCAAGACTCTTCTCGATGAATTGGAAACCATCGAAGGCATGAAGTTCGACCGCGGGTACATTTCTCCTTACTTCATCAACACCAGCAAGGGCGCCAAGGTTGAATTCGAGAAGTCTCTCATCCTCCTCTCCGAGAAAAAGATCAGCCAGGTCCAGGACATCGTCCCTGCTCTGGAACTCGCCAACAAGTTCCGCAAGCCCCTCCTCATCATCGCCGAAGATGTCGATGGTGAAGCCCTCACTACCCTTGTTCTCAACCGCCTGAAGGTCGGTCTCCAAGTCTGCGCCGTCAAGGCCCCCGGCTTCGGTGACAACCGCAAGAACACCCTCAAGGATATGGCCATCGCCACCGGTGGTACCGTTTTCGGTGATGAAGGCAGTCTCGTCAAACTCGAGGAAATCCAGCCCCATGACTTCGGAGAGGCCGATGAGGTCTCCGTCACCAAGGATGACACTCTCATCCTCCGCGGCAAGGGCTCCGCTGATCTCGTCGACAAGCGCATTGAACAGATCTCTTTCGAAATCGAAAACTCGACTTCGGACTACGAAAAGGAGAAGCTCAACGAGCGTCTCGCCAAGCTCTCCAAGGGTGTTGCCGTCCTGAAGGTTGGTGGTGCCAGCGAAGTTGAAGTCAACGAGAAGAAGGACCGCGTCACCGACGCACTCTGCGCCACTCGTGCCGCCGTTGAAGAAGGCATCGTCCCCGGTGGCGGTGTTGCCCTTCTCCGCGCTCTCCGCAAGCTCGACTCTGTTGTCGCCAAGAACGAAGACCAGAAGCTCGGCATCAAGATCATCCAGAAGGCCGTCCGTCAACCGATCACCACCATCATCTCCAACGCCGGTATCGAGCCCGCAGCTGTCGTCGAGAAGGTTCTTGCCAATACTGAGATCAACTTCGGTTACGACGCACTCAACGACACTTTCGTCAACATGATTGAAGCCGGTATCATCGATCCCACCAAGGTCATCCGCACCGCACTTCAAGATGCCGCTGGCGTCGCATCTCTCCTCGCTACCACCGAAGCCGTCGTGGTTGAGCTGCCGAAGGAAGAACCTCCGGTGCCAGCCGGCGGTGGAATGGGCGGTATGGGAGGCATGGGCGGTGGCATGTTCTAAGCCATACATACCTTCTTAAAATTCCATTATTTAGTAATTTTTTGTCATTGGTGTTTAAATCTGGCGCCGTAGACTTTTAGGTTAGTGCCCGATAGTATCTCATGTTTCTTTGTTTGTGTTAAGTTTGGTCGCTAATAAAGTTTGAACAAATACCTCAATGTGTCGGTGACATTGATTCTACACCAATTTATTACTACGGGTACAACCAGTATAGCGTTGGTGATCATTGGTCGCTTTCTAAGTGATCAGTGCAAAAGAATTTGTCGCAATCTTTTGGACGGGGTGGACGTCAAAGTACGCATTGCTCCTCACTGTTTCACGTTCTTGTCAACGAAATAGTGAAGCGTAGCAAAGGTTAACTGCTATAATGCGCAAATTTAATGCAATAACAAAGGGTATTGTCAAGCTGTCATGATGTGATGCTAGTTGACAAATGGGGGTTTTTGGAAGTTAATGCACTTTCGAAAAACGTTTGTCTGTAAGTACGTGAAGTCAATGAATTGTAGGCCGAGTGTTGGAGGCAGTTGGAAGTTATTATTGTTAATTTAATGAGACGAATAAAAGCCATTACGAAATTTGGTTGAAAGAAGGCAGTTAAAAAGTGATGGGCTTTTAGTTCGCGATGTTTTTCGGCCCTAATGGGTCTGCTTAGGAAAAGTGCATCTTGGAAGGCAATCGATCTGGCTTCTTCTAGTTGCAACTAGAGAGTGTAGTGTTTTCACACCAACACAGAAGCCACTGACTGAAACCACCAACCATTACAGGCCTTACGTGGCAGCTAGCTACGAGAAAGTCATTAAAAGAAAGTGTCTGGAGCGTACAAAAGTTATTTAAGCCATCGTCGACCAGGGTTGTTTTTAGCTCAAACTTGGTCTAGGACAACCAAGTGGTGGCGTTTTTGGTCAATTTTGAGCTTTAAACAATAAAAGATCAACTTTGTTTGCAAAATTAGTCGAAGATACACTAATCTTGAAGCTTACCGTATCAAGATTATCCCTGTCTGGTGACACCTTCGAAAACAGGCTAAACCAAATCCATAACCGTCGAGCGCACTTTGCCAGTCGACGGGTCTAACCTTTCACCCGCATAACCTTCATTGTCGCCGTCTGTCGCGTTGTTCGACGTTCAATGCGTTTGCATTGCGTGGACGTGGGTACCGATCGAACGATGACGACGGCGATATTGTTCCACAGTGTAAAGGACCACAGGATTTGACCACTTTTTGTTTTAAACCTTTTTCTTTTCCAACCTTCCCGCTCTTTTTTTACGATAAACAATGTGATTCACACCCGAAAGCTCGTCTTCCTGCTTTGATAAGCACGCTGCTTGCAAGCAACCAGACAGACGGGTGTTCATTTTCTGCCAGTAGCCCAATCCTTTCATTGCCTCGAGCGGTTGTCTGTCTAGGGGAGGATCTAGTATTGATTGATAAAGATGATTAACGATGAGGGTATCCATTTAATGCTTACAAAGATGAAATTAGCTTATGGCAATACTTTTCAGCGATGAGTTTATCCACGGATGATCCACGTGTGGAGAATGCCGTTCGGAATGTGAGTTGACAGACATGTTGGAAGTTTTTTGTTTATTGGTGGTCTTTGCAGCTCCGCGCAAACTCGATCGAAACCGTCGACGGCGCAATCGCTCCTGGCGTTGGCGGAGGTCTTCCGGCCCACAATGAGGAAAGCCATCTCTTCAGTGATCGTGCCGCGACGGCCAATACCATCGGCCCGGAGGTGGCTTTCATCCACATGATCAAAGCCATGTTGGGCACTGGGTTGTTGTCCTTGCCGCTGGCTTTCAAGCATTCTGGCCTCTATGTGGGTTAATTGCTGTTTTTGTTGAACTTTTATATATAATTTTCAACCTCTTCAGCTCGGCCTCATCCTCCTCGTCGTCATCTGTGTCGTCTGCCTCTACTGCATGAGACTGGTCGTCTTTGCTGCGCATTTCGTCTGTCGACGAAACGGTCGCGAAGTCATCGACTATGCCAACATCATGCGTGGTGCCATTGAAGCCGGGCCGGCCTGGATTTCGCATCGAGGCTATTTCTTCAAACAGCTGATCAATGTGAACATGTTTATCGCCCAACTTGGATTCTGTTGTGTCTATTTTGTCTTCATTGCTGACAATCTTCAAGACGTACGTTTAAACTTACAACTAAACTGTATTGTTAGCAGAATCTTTTCAGTTTTTCATCCAAACCGTCAACTTCCACATCCCCAAAGCAGTCTGGATGCTCTTGATTGCCTTCCCCATCCTCGGAATCTGCTCCATTCGGAAGCTCAGCGTGCTGGCCCCTTTCGCCATGGCAGCGAATTTCATCTATCTGTGCGCAGTTGCCATTGTTGTGTACTTCTTTTTCACGCATCTTCAACCTGTCACCAATGTGACCAAGTTTGGTAGCATCCGGGATTTGCCATTGTTCTTCGGTACTGTCATGTTTGCCTTTGAGGGTGTTTGCGTTGTAAGTTTTAGCATTTTAACTGCTTCGGGTTACTGTAAGTCTGTCTTCAGATCATGCCCCTGGAAAACCGCATGGAACGGCCTCAGGTCTTCATTGCCTGGAACGGTGTGTTGAACTCGTCGTGTCTCGTTGTCCTGACTATCTTCGCCGTCGTCGGCTTCTACGGCTACCTAGCTGTTGGCGATGCCGTCGCGGATACTGTCACGCTTAATTTGCCGAATACTCTGTATGGTTTTGAATCCCTTTTTGTTTTCTCTCTTCATATATTAATTTCAGCTTCTACCAATTGCTCAAAATCATGTTCGTCCTCTGCGTCATGGTCTCCTACCCCCTCCAATTCTACGTCCCGATGGAACGCATTGAAAAGTACATCACCCGGAAGGCCCCCGTCGAAAAGCATATCAGATACATCTACGCAGCCCGTTTCGGTATCGTCATCGCAACATTATGTATCGCCGAGCTCGTCCCGCATCTCGCCCTGTTCATCGCGCTGATCGGTGCGGTCGCATGCACGTCGTTGGCACTTCTCTTTCCGCCGATCATTGATCTTCTCGTCTGCTACGCCCAGAACCGTCTCACTCCCCAAGTTTGGCTCATCAACGGCTTTATGTTGCTCTTTGCCGTGATCGGCTTTATCACTGGTACATACTCCGCATTGTCCGACATTGTCGCCACTTTCTAATTTAATCTTAACTCGGGTTAACTTTCTTCTGATGCACTAATCATTGGCTTCCGCCCAAATAATTGAGTATTCCTGTGATAATTTGTAAATTTGCCAGTTTAGTCACTTTTTTATATTTAATAGCTTTTGAAAAGCTTATTTAAGGCTGTTTGGATGTAAATAAAAGTGTTGAATGTACTTCTGAATTTGTACCGACTTCGATCTTCGACAGACGTCCCGATTTTACGTTTTTCAAACTTTGACATGATGGTCTAATTGATTAATACGCTCAAATAGACACATTCTCCTTCAATTTAGACATGTTTCGAGTGCCTTGTAGACGAGGCAGTGCGAGTTGTGGCCGTTGCCACCGGCAGTTGTTGGTCGACCAGCAGTCCAGCCACAAGGAAAAAACATAACTCTCGTCGCGAACGCGTGCTTCTCTTCTTTCCTTGTGGTTGTTGTTTCAAAAATAAAGTTGTTTGTACACAGTTTGCTTGCAGTGTTTCGACAGCCGATCTATGGTTGCCTGTTTGGTTATGTCTAGAGCATTGAACAGAGACATCTGCGTCAAATTTTGCTCCCGTAAGATCTGTTTGACTATGATCCCAATTGATTAAAACGTTTATGTTTACGTTTGAAACATATCACATGGTATACACCCGAGCTTAACACTATCTTTAATGCCAAGCGTCAAATTGATCTATGTCAGAGGGTATTTTGCGATCAACTTTAATCAAATGCACGTATTTATATATAAAGTCAAAATCAAACCCTAACCGGCGTGTAAGACATAATCTTCTCAATTCCACGGGTTATCTTTATCAGTTGGACGGTTTTATTAAGCTTTTTTCAAGTTTTGTTGACTATCTCTACCTTGCCTATTGATTTTAAACATTTGTTTTCCATCGATCAGTTCAGTTTATATCGAATCTATACCCAAACTCAACGTTTGTTACCGTTGTTTATATAAAATACCTAGTAAATACCCTATTGTCGCTCCCCTTGTGATGGGCGTTTGTTCGCCTTCAAATACCTCAACTTTTAACGCAATTAACTCACAGCCTAATCGCATTATTGTATTATAGATGGACGTCGACGGATCTCCATATCGGGTCGTCCTACACACTATAGACAACTGGCGGTTGTTTTTCAATAACAACTTTGACCATTTGGAGCCATGGCAAGTCGTCTTGTACACCCTCAGTTGGGTCTTTGCCATCCAGTGGGTTCGCAAAATCCTCAAATATGAGGACGATCTCAACTTGAGAAAGACATTCCACGCCCTTTTGCTCAATATTCCGGTCATTCGGAAGTCATATGAAGAAAACAAGGACAAAGTTCTGAAGAAGTTGGATGAAAAACTTCTCAAATTTGATACCCGTAAAGAATTCTACAAGTTCCTACCTGATCGTGGCTTGCTGCCATCTGATATTATCGGCGAAGCTGCTGATTACCGTGCTATGAGTGACTTGTTGTTTGAACGGCGTCGAATGAACGCTTCTGACTTTTCGGATGAGGCGCAATCTAATCTTCAGTATGAGGTTAGTTCATATGTCTATCGGCTGAAAGTAAAGTTTATGAATTCAGATTTTCAAACTATTCGCTTACTCAAATGCAAACTTCCCTGACGTGTTCCCAGCCTGTCGCAAAATGGAAGCCGAAATTGTCCGCATGTTATGCAGCTTGTACCACGGTGGTGTCAAATCAACTGGCGCCTTCACGACAAGCACTACTGAATCTATTGTTCTCGCTATCAAAGGTATAATCTCGTTTGAAATTGTGCAAAACAAAATAACATTACATTTTCAGCCTACCGTAACCGCGCATTCAAGATTGGTATCAGAAAGCCCGAAATCATTGTCTGTGAAAACGGCAACATCGCCTATTGGGAAGCCGCTAAACTGCTCGGAATCCGTGTTGTCAAAGTTCCAGTCAACCATAAGTTCGAATCCGACATCGGTTCAATCAAGCGTGCTATCTCTAGCGAAACGTGTCTCATCGTTGCATCTGCCCCTTCACCTGTCTACGGTACTATTGATGCCATTGACTCCATCTGTAAACTCGGCATCCGTTATGGTGTCCCAGTCCATGTTGAAGCCAGCTATGGCGGATTCTTGCTCCCTTTCATGGAGCAATGCGATTTCCCTACCCCTCCTTTCGACTTCCGATTGACCGGCGTTTATTCGATCTCATTGGATTTGGATAAGGTACCAATTTCTTATCTTGTTTTTCTTTAAAAAAAACTGTAAATTACAGTATGCCTGCTGCCCTGTCGGCGCATCTGCCGTCCTCTACCGCGATTCTGAACTCTTCGACTATCACTGCTACAGTGAGACTGACTGGCCAGGCGGAATCTATGTCAATTCGACATTGAATGAGAATAGACCCGGTTCTCTCATCGCTCTCACGTGGGCCACTTTGCTTGCACATGGCCGCCATGGTTTCGTTGAAAAGACGCAACAGATTCTGGACACTGCACACGCTTTTGAGGATAAGATTAAAGAGGAATTTGAAGACAATTTCCAAGTGTTGGGAAAACCCGCCATGTCTGTGATCACTTTCACGACGACTCATAACTCGAAGTTGAACATTTATGAGGTCGCTGACCACATGAATGAGCAGGGCTGGAACTTGGGATTGTTGCAGAATCCGGATGCGTACGTTTTCACGCAGTTTATTGGTTCAATTTAAGTTGCAACAACTTTCAGTTTAAAAATTTGCATTGCGTGGAACCAAACAAAAGAGGGTGTAGTCGATGAATTCGTTTCCGACTTGAAGAACATTGTCACCAAACTTGAAGCCTCCAGTGGCGAGAAACCGTATGAGAAACACGTTGCTGTCTATGGTCTTTCCAGCGCTGTCCCCGATTATGGGCTCAATGATGTGCTGCCCAAACTCTACACTGATGTCTACTACTCAACGCCTTCGCAACCTGTCCGTTCGATGCGCACTCTTAGCATCGAGGGTCGCAAGATCTCCCAACTTCAGAACTATGCGCGATCACGTAAGATTTACAATCACTGATACCAATGATTCATTTGATTTTTTCATCTTAGGTCTTGCATCGGTCTCCGTTCCTACCAGTGGCCATCAACCTCTGTTGCCCCCGTCGGAAGAGTGATCTACGCCGCTGGCTATGTAATTAGACGTATGTCATGAAGCAGCCATCTACTTTTTTCGGAGCCATTTTGTGATACGTGTTTCGGTTTTCTGCCGGTGTGGTGTGTAATAGGTACATCGCATTTGTGCATTCTTTTTTGTGAATGCCCCTGAAGTTAGATGTAAAGTCAGAGAGTATGCTGTCAAATAAGATTAAATTTGGATTGGATACAAGGTCATTCAGATGTTTTGTGGATGAGTCATGTTTTGAAAAGGTTCATAGACACAATGAGCTTTGATATGTTTCTTGAAAGCCAGAAAAATGAAAAGAGAAAGCATTGATGTCAGACCAGAGGTGTCGAAATTCACACAAACCTGTGCAACCCAAGGTGTCTGTAGACATGCACATCTGATGTCAGTAAAACATGACGATCTCTGTGACATATCATGTTATCAGTTTCCTCGGATCGGCACATTGTCCTTGAGTGAGGAGATACACACGTAAGAGACCCCCTGTTGACCAGTAGTCAGTCGCCAGTATACAAAAGCTGATCGCGGAATGTTCGGCCGCTGGCTCCAACAAGGTCGTGATGGTTCTCCGACGACAGACGTCAACATTTTGCATGCATGCCGATAGACGCGTGCGCGCGCACCCTCGATAGTTTCTGGTTTCGATACGATGGCGCGTTCTCCCCCACCGGCAACACACGCCGCTGGCTGCCGCCGCCACAGGGTCGGAAAGGAGACGAATCGCGGCTCGTTAACCAGCTCGACGAACGTCGATTCCTACCGGGGGCTCTCTTTTGCGCTGCCGCTCATTCCCTACACCCTCTCTCCCTGCTGCCGACGCCTGGAAGCTGTAGCATCAACACGACTTTCGCCTTTGAAGAGGGCCCTGTTGCGTGCTCACACTGATTTTGCCCCTTCTCCATCGCGCTACACTGCTCCAAGAAGCGTGGCGCAGCGGAAACAACGTCTGATCAACGACGTCTATACGCATTTCCGTCCCTACGTTTTGAAAGTGAAATGAGTCAGCTTCGGTGTGATTGACTCCTTCCTTCAGCTCATTCTTGTCTCCCCCGTTGTGGTGTTGCAGCAATGATGCACCTATTTAATAAAGTCATATTGGCTTTATGTTTGATGGCATTGCCATTGAGCGTATTATCTTCAGCTGATCTTGGAGTTAACTTTGGATCCAAAGCTGCCGGCAAGCTTGCCACTCATTGCATTCATTATGCCCTGAGGCAACCACGTCAATTACGACTAAACCTACAAAGTGGTGTGAATCCATGGTTCGAAAAGATTGCCCACGTGAATTCGAAGACGAAACTCGCTTTGAGTAACTTCACAATCAGCTTCGAGAACGACATCGTTGAACTTGCGTTGTATGATGTCGTCCTCAAATCGACTTCTGATGTCAACATCCTGCCACTGCCTTTCTTTTTGGGTGAAGATACGGCACATCTTCACGCTGAGGTCTGTTTAAGTGTTTTTGTTTATCCGCTACGAAGATCAATGTCGAGTGAATAATTGTGCCGTCTAACATCTTGACTTGTTTTTTTCTTTGCTGCAATGCTCTGCCGCTGCATTCGTCTGTCACTGCGACCAAAAAGCTTCCTGCAACTGGACCATCGCCACGATGATGCCGAGGACCATGTTTTGTTGTTATCGTCCCTTTATGAATCATTACAATTTTAGATCCCTCGAGCCATGTTGAAGCTAGATGTACGTAATTTCGATGTTAAACTTCACGAGTGCGTGTTGGAAACAACCTCTCTCGACGTTAAACTCGATCGTGCATTCCTGCTAAACATGCTGCTTAGCCCCTTACACAGTCTCATGCCACGCTCACTGGTCCAGGAGTCTCTCTGTAGCTCCATCGCGGATTCACTCTCGGTTTTCGAGAATCGTTTCGCCCTGTGGGTTTTCATTACTATTACGCAGGCTGTTTGGGAGGGTACACGTTCTCCCGAGTGCACCGAACTTGCCTCCTTCTTCAACAGTACGCTGACCCTCTTGTAGGGAGATCGGTCTGGCCCAACTTGTACCTGACAAATTCCAAGAATATCTGGCCTGGCCCAATTCAACCATGTTTGCGCAACTTTCTTCCGCGGAAGCCCGGGACGACCATCTGTCCGTGAAAGTTGCCGTAGACTGGATGAACAACGCCGGCCTGCTTGGAACGACTGAAGAGAGCATTACCGTGCTCGATCCGACAACGCAGACCACTGTGCCGTCTGCTGCTGCTGCCTTCCCCACCATTGCAATGAATAGCGACATCGGCTTCTCGCCGCCGGACGCTGCCAACACCAACAACCTTCAATTCTTCCCGACGACCGAAGTAGTGCCTCCTCATGAGGAAATAACACTCCGAGATGCTCCGCTTCTCCAGAGTGGAGCTAATCTTGAGATATCAGGCGAAAGAGTCACATTCTGGATGGAAGACCAGCTCCTCAATGACCTATTTCAACAATTCCGATGGGATTTCGAGTGGATGGATGAGGAAATACCTGTCGACAGTCAGAAGCTTCCTTCCGCCACCCGTGAATTCCTCTCGACTCTTTGTACTGATTGTTTCTTCTTGCTCAAGGTTTCGACCAATGGAGCTCCTCACGTTTCAGTTGTCAATGAGAGCATTGTCCTTGAAAAGTGGGTTTCCATTGTTTTTTGTAGTTTTAATTGATTTTTATTTGCAGAAGTGATCGCATTTTTATGAAAGTCGTAAATCCTGTCCGTAACGTCACTTCCGTTTTTGTCTCATTTTATCTAACTTTAAATATTCAACTGACTCCAAAGGTTGAAAGTGGTATTTTTAAAACACAAGTTGATCTCTTGGACACAAACATTAAAATGGAACGTGGCGCTTTTCCGTCGTCGTGGAATTTCTTTGTGCAAGATCTCGTAAAGGGTAAGTTTTCACGCATTGTTTAAACTTTAATTGAACTTAATTCGATTATGGCCGCCGGAAGAGTCGAAAATTGATCTCTAAACGTTGCACTTATCATTGCAGGTATGATAATGGATGTCATTTGGCCTGGTCTGAAGAAAGAAATCGAAAATCTGAGCTACAGTGACGGTGTGGAGATACCATCAACCTGCGGTATTGAACCGTACACAGCCCAGCTGCACTTCAACGAAAACTGCTTCGGCGCCTCCACTGCATTGCAACTTGATGACATTTCCCTTGGTACCTGTCTCCAACAATTGAAATCAAAGTTGCCAGATCCATCAACACTTTTTGTCATCAAGGAAGCCAGATAAATGACCAGTTCTAATAACTTACGTTAGCACCCTAACTATTTGAATTATCGTATATCCGGGTTTTTCTAGAGTTTGCCAATCACTTTCACGTAAATAATTACCGCTCAGTGTTATTGTTTAACCTTATTAATGTCGTAGAGTTCAATAATAAAAGAGAAACACTTTAAACTGTCCCCAAAGTTACTTCCACAGAAATCGTGCTAAGTGTAAAGTTAAAGTTTCCAAGAAAGGAAAATAACGCCATCGCTCATTTAACCGTTTTAGCAAGAAAAAGTTGACACTACCTTGTCAAAGTTGACAATCGGTGTCATTTTTTATACTGGCTTGATGGAAATTGCGGTCGCGCGACGAGACTATCGGCATCATGGTTGAAACACGGACAGACGAAGGCTCCACCGAAGGCGCGAATCGCATCAGAAGTAGTGGCGCCTATCGATCAAGGAGTATGCAATAACAGTCGGAACAAGGGCAGGACTTTGTGGCCGGCGTGGCGTCTCTTCATCAAGTACTCGATTGAGAAGCAGTAAGATTTGTCTGTCTGTGAGACCATCTTTCTTTTGTCTACTACCTTACCATCACCGCTGCCTGTGTTCCTTGCTACCCCGACGACGCCCGCTTCATTATTCCTAAATAAACGTTCAAGTTTTCACGCCGAAACGAAAAAAAGGTGTTCTCTATTCGGGAGCCAAAAAATCAGGCAAGTAAATAAAAGTTGGTTTAACGTATAAAAGGATCTTCACTGCCTGAAGGCTATGCCAGTTACAATTTTGTTTCAGGTCGTTTGTGGAACTCGCACCATAAACACCAATGATGGTGGTCTTACCGTTTATTGTGGCTGTTTTCTGTTTACTTGGTCAAAGTAACTCCAAAACTTTGCCTAGTGATGTACAGCTTACGACTACTAACAATAATTACATGAGCATGATTGCCGGATTTACTGCCAGATTTCAGTGCACTATTTATCGGTGCAGCTGGGATTCACCTCAGGTATGATTCAATTGTGTTGTACAAAACGTTTTTCATTACAAAGATTGATTCTTAGATTGCTTGGTTTAAAGACGATGTTATCATTTTTAACGGAACTGAATTTGTTGCTACATCTGGTTTTGAACCAGCAAATATTGTTCTTCAGCGGACTCAAACCCCTGAATACCAAACCCAAGGTATGTTTCTGTCAAACCATAGCTTAAACAATCGATTATAACCCTATTTAGACACTTGCGTCACCCTTGATTACACCCTTCTGATCAAAAACTTAACTTTGGATGATGCTGGAAAATATCGCTGTCAACTAATGGATTTCCCCCAGCAACTCGATTTCCAATTGGACGTTTTAGGTAAGTCAAGTCAAAACACTTCCCCAGTTATATTAGTTGCAACGTAAAGTTGACCTTCAACGTGCATTTATAGAAAGCGGCCTGAAAGCAGGTTTCCATGAAAATATCACATACGACCACACTGAATGCTGCATTGAGAAAGGTATTTCACCGTTGTGTCGCGCAATGTGCAAACCCAGGGACATGCATTTGGACTTTTTCGATCCCACGAGGTAAGACATTACTACACTGAATATAATGAACGCATAAAAAACTGTCAATATTGCAGTTGCCAAACTTCCGACTACAAAAACTTCCTGTCGTGTGCAACTGATGGAGGTCGACGGAATTACATTCCATGCTGCCGTCAGCGTTCCGTTCCATCATTCTGCTTCGACTTCTGTTCGAACAACTTTAGGGTCAGCGTTGCCTTACTTTTCTTGCACAAAAACTATCTGCATACGATAGGTCTTAGATTTATCGACCTGCCAAAACCGGAAGTAAAGTGACAGTTCGTAAACACATCATCTTTCAGATGCTGAAACGTTCGCATCGACTTTGTTTGTACTATTTACCGGAAATTTTTGGGTGTTTCAGCAAGCAATCGTGTGAGTTTTTGTTTGTTGGTGTGACATTAGATTATTTTGTTGCAAATTTGTAGCACTGTACCCGGAAACTCCTATACATTTGACAGTTACCAACAGTTCGGGCGAAATAGACCTTTGTTGGCGAGTTCCTGAACACACTGACACCGATGGTACCACTTTTTCGGTGCACTTGAAGGAAGTTCCCGAGACCATCATGCATGGAGACGTTTCGTCAGTTTTTTTATTACATAAAAATGGATGCATGCAACAGTTACCCTTTTATAAGAACAGTCATTACGGTTATTCTTTGCAGGCTTGTGAATCCATCAGGTGATCGCATCGACAGTAACAACCGTACGCCACGGAATGCTGTTGTCATGGTTGCTCACGAATCAGTCGTCAACGAAGCGACAGATTTTGAAAAAATCCCCCCAGAGAGCGTTATTCAGGTAATCCACCAAAAATCAAAACAAAAAACAAAAATTAGGTTACAGGGCCCGGATTCAACCATGTGCATCAAACTAAATCAACTTGAAAAACAAAAACGCTATGTTGCTTTTGTCCAATCCTCGAATGATTTTGGTGTCAGTGACCCCAGTGCACCATTGTTCATTTCCATTAATGACCAAAACAATTCCTCCTTCACTGCTCCCCAGGAACCGTAACCCTGTGTTCTTTTTAAGTACGGGTGTTGTCCGAATAAGATAATTACTTGCCATGTACATCGCGTACTTTTGCTTCATACAACATTGCCCTTTTTTTATTAATGACGATTGAACTTCTTGTGTCGCGAATTTTACCTTTCTACCGTATTAATTAAGAATAATTTATGTTAAATAACAACAAAAATAAGTTAGATTATTCAATAAATTAGCAAATTTGATGATTGTCTACATCCGTTAAAACAATATTATCAATCCGTACGTTTGCCTTTCTTGAACTCTTATCTAGTTTTACAATAATATAAATCTTAGTATCACTAGGCAATACTTCGATGTAATCATGGACAAAAGTTTTTGTTGAGCTTTTTGCGTTGGTTACTTTGTAGCAGGAGTCGAGTTCGCGATTTACACTGTCTTCGCAGATGAATATTTGAGCCATGCCTCGCTACAAATCGGTATTTGGTTAAAATTAAAGAGAAATGTGGACCTACGTCAATGGAATAATCAAAATGAAATCTCGCAGGAGCGTTCAACCTGAAGGGTGAAGACTCCAACATTGCAACTTTACTCCGTTCAAATAACATAGTAAATGCCGATCCATTGCGAGCCGTGAACATGCTCAAACTGTTTGAAACTCGATGACTTTCGTAGAGACACAAATTCTGACGATCGAAATTACATGCCAACAATCGACAGACATTAGCATCAGGCGCGGCACTTAGATCATACCCAGTCGGACGCTTGCTTTTCGTTTTTCCGAAACCGGAATTACCAGATAATGCCAAACTCGAACATAATTTACCCTAAAAACCGACAATAACTCATGTTTTCTATTAAAAATTATGTAATCATTTTTCATACCTCTAATTGAATGTCATCCACCGCAATAATGCCTTCGCCATCGTTTGAATTCACCCGTAAAACGATTCTAATCGGTTCCCTCAATTGAGGAATATCTATTAAAACTGTATCTGTCGTAACCCTTCCGACGTCGGTGCAATCGATGACTTCAAAGGAAATGCTTTTGACAATGCAGACAGACAGCATGGCTGCACCTGTGTGCCAGTACCGGAATGACAATGCTGCGCGGTCTTTAAGACATTTGATGGTTTCTGACGCCAGACTTGCTGTCATGTTTCGGCGATCCAGACGGGCTACCGCAAATTCAGAGTCTGCAAGTCTTTTTGTTAGCAATTAGGGCACTTCGTAACAAAAAACTCACTAGGAACATTCAAACGACGGGTCAAAGTGGAGAACTTTGTTTTATCGATTGTACCGAGACCCACTTCCCATTGAACCTTTTCACCATCGAGGTTAGCCCAGAGGCAATCGAGACCTCGTTTAGCAAAATCACATTTGAGGTCGTCACTGGATTGGATTGGTCTGTTGAGCAATACGCTTAACATGGGGGTAGCGTAGAAGTTCTTGCCGAAGTCAAGTGCGTTGATAGCTTCGTTGCATAGTGTTGCTTCGTAGCTGATGTCATCGATCATTACAAAAGTGTCGTAATCGGGGCTGGCAGAATCGATAATAAAAGCATACTGAAAATGAAAGTTGGATAATGACTTTGAAATGCAAAAATTTACCATAAATTTGTTAACTTGAGCAAAATGGTGGATAGAAGGCGCCGGCGATCGACCCATGGCTACACGTTGGCATTCAATCGGTTTCATGTCAAAATCCACAGTACAAATAGAAATATTGACACCTTTTGTCGACCAAAGACGGAAGCTAATATGTGAATCCGATGCACTTTGACAATCGACTGGATCAGAAACAAGGCTCATGAAGTCATTGGGTTTAGATCCTTCTTCAATGTACATGAATGCATATGGGCCTTTGGGGGCTGTGTAAGTGCCAGTTTCGTTAAACATTAGCTGCTCAGAAGGTGCTGATAATGCACGCTTCCAAATCTAAAACATGTTTTCGTTACTTTCCATTGTTTTAAACAAAGAAATTATGCTTACCCGACTACCATGACCTCCATTTCTCCATCGACAACCCTTATCAAATTCATAACAACCCAATTGTGAAGCCATATCGATCGGCATGCCCTCAGCACCAGTAACAAGACTTTCACTTTTAAAGTCCGGTCCGAGGTCGACTAAAAAAGATCAGGGTTAAGATAAATGCAAATAAGATACGTTCAATGCGTTCAAAAACGACATACTTGAAACTTTGCATAATTGCGCGTCGTAGAAAATGTTGTCGATCATGACAAAACTGCCCTCAGGGCTCTTAATGTCAAAAGCCCGGAGCCCGATTCTGAAAGGAGTGGACCGCGGCGGAATCTCAGCACTGCATTCGGTGTTAAGCGTAACAGTACCACAATCGATGTAGATTTTTTCACCGCTTTGATGAAGTGTGCCATTTTCCATGTTTTCTTCGAGGATAATTGCTTCAACCATTGCGCCGTTGTATACCCAGAAACTAGAAAAACAATTGATTATTAACGCTAGTTAACTTTAAAAAAACCGATCAAACATCAAAGATTAATGCAAGATTTGACTTACTTTAAGGTCAGCTTTCCAGTTGTATTTTGACATCTAATCGGCCAACTGGTCAGAAGAGCGCTCTGGTCATTCTTTTTCCGATCGCCGACAAAGATGAGCTTGTCGCCTTAAATCAAAATAGTGAGAAAATCCGGATAAGGAAGTGAAATCGGCTTACCGGGATCAAGCTTGGAAGGTCCGGGGCGCACTTGCAAAACAGGGAAGACAGTGTGATCTGTTTTTTCGAATAAGTGAAAGTTCAGCGTGTCAAGATTATTGTTGTTCATCCAATGGCACTTCTCAGGCTCACTAAAATCACAGTTTAGTTCGCTTGAATGCCTGATTGGTTTGGGCTTTTGAGCTGAAAGAAAGAAAAATCTTTAATTAATTAAATTTATGAAAAAATTGATTACCATCCATAGCTTTAAGACCGCTTTGAATCCATTCAATGCCAAGATATTGTCGAAGCTTCTCACGTTCGGCTTCATATCCAGGCATACATGCTTGTCCTGTAACGATTTGTTAAACAGTAATTGAATTAGTAAGTACAAATTACCTGTAACCACATAGATAGTTAATAATAAAAAAGCAACTCGGATCCGGATCCCGAACATTTTCGAGACCGATGTACTGAATGCGCATTCTTTTTGCCGCGCTCGGCTAGCGACACCCTGTGGCGTACACTCTCGTATGTCGGGGGCAGAAGCGTGTAGGGGCGTCTGCGTTATAACTCCCAACGAGAAACTGGATCCACAAGACGTTGCCGGCAACTCTTCCTAGCGGTCATTGTCAAACTGCGGCGTCAATCCGGTCGTCGTTTCGTCGGTTATCTCTGGGGTGCTGCTTGACCAAAAACGCTTCCAGATACGTTGTCGTCAGGATGTTAATAGCGAAAGTAAATCGTCGAACACCCCTTCTTTCGCCTCAAGCACTAAAAAAGAAACCTTTTCACATGTATATCTGTGTGTATGTTTTTGAGATACACACCCAATATGGATATCTGCACACAAAGCGCACACGCGCGTCACTTCTGAGGATGGATGCCTTACGCTTGATCAAGCGTCCATTATGGCGAAGGATATTCCTCCTCCTGACGCACCCTAACGCCACCACCCATTTTAGTAGGCTCGGAAGTTAGAAGGTTTTATGTGCGTTCCTTCAAGGAACGGAAGGCTTTCGTCTCGTAAGGCGCGGTTGTTTAGAACAGTTGGAGAAATCGAAAACAGGAAAAACGGCAGATTGTCGTCTGATCCAACGACACGAGGCGGCGGCGCTTTTGTGGCTTCTCTAACGGGTTGCGCAGACTGACCGCTCGTCGCACGCAAATCAACTTAAGTCGAGTGGATTCTGCATTTAGGGATACAAAAAGAAACTTTTTATGGATAGGTGTAAATATGAAGGGCATTTTACGAGCGCACAGTTTTTATTATGCATGGAGAATGTTAACTTCGTTTTTTAACTGTTGAATGAATGAATTTTATGAATCAAGTTGTTGTGTATCCATGTTTCTGTTATTCGAATGTTGTAGTTTTCCCTACTTTCGTCTTCCGTAAAAAAAATATCTGTATGCCGCCGAGTCTTTCCGGAGTTATGTCAAGCACCACTAAAGAAACTTTTACTTTTTTGAAACATAAAAAATTGACACGACGTGAAATGCAAGCATCAAAATGCTCTAATTATCTCGCTCAACATTTGCTAGATAAAGTGAAAGTGCTCTCATATCAGGTTTGAGTTAATCAGCCGTAACCCAATCGTTCTCGGAGAGTACCCATTCACCAGCGGCGTTTTGTTTGAACACATCAGGAAGTTTGAACCACTCTTTGTTGTTCTCGACTTTGTAGTGAGTCTTCAAGTATTCTTCAAACTGCGGAGGGCGATTTTGACCACCTAGAGATTTTAAATGAATGACTTGCGATCATATGTTTAGTCGACTTACGGGAACACGATTCATGGCAGCCGGGGAAGTTGGGCTGAGTAAGTTGGTATGCACTCTCGCATGCCCACCAGTGATCAGTGGAACCGGCGAAGCCGCATTCCGTACGGTTGAAGATGTTGCCGTTGCACATGGAGAATTGGTTGACGTAGCTAGAGGGGAAAAGTTATGACGGGAATGTTAGGTTTTGACTTACTCGCAGGCGCGTTGAGAGTCGTGTTCGATGTTGGTGATGTAAGTTTGGAGGCATGCGTTGATGACAGTGCTGTAGTGCTTGACGGTGCGCTGGACACAGGGGAAGTTTTCGCGGAGGATGGCTAGAAGATTGTTTTTTATTGAAAGTTGCTTTAAAATGTTGAAAATAAAACTTACTGTAAAGACCAGCACCGCAACGGAAACGGTATTCACGGATCAGTCCAGAGAAAATGTGAGCCTGTTCAGCGGTGGCACCACGGATAAGGAAGGCAAGGGGAGACAGGCAGTTGTATTGGGAAAGGCAACCTTGGAGCTGCTCGAGAGCACTGAAAATGTTTGATTTTAGCATTAAAAATGAATTTTAACTTGGCATCATTACTTGCAAATCTGAACTAAACCATCCGGATTGGTTTCATTAGCCGTCCACAAATTGTCAGTGAAGTTGATGAAAGTGTTGTAATCAGTCCAAATAAGGGTGTTGTCGGTCAAAGGATAGTTCAGACCTGTCACCAAGTACTGTTGGGTGCATTGGTTAAGATTTGCCGAGGGACAGTTATCCGTGAGTTGCGCACTCGCAGAGCTCAATGCAAGCACTACAAAATATCAACTTAGTTTAATTGTTTTTAAATTTTAACAAAACTAATTACCTGCGACGGCAGCAACAAGAAACTTCATGATTCCAATGAATGACAGGACCAATGAAAACGGACCTGAAAGTTCCCTGTGTGGAGAGCGCGTTTTTGTGAGGATAGCTGTATACTTGGTCTCTTATCAGTGACGATACAATTAAATTAGCTTTGCCGGGCGTCGTGACGCCGCGGTGTGATTAAAAGGTCTAATCATGATCCAATAAAATTTTTAGCATGTCCTTCTACGGATGTCGTGCACACCATTACGCTTAATTGCTTCGAAATGTTGGTGCCGATCGTTGGTTCCAAGAGGTCAACAGTAATAAGATAATCAAATTTATTGGTTATTAATCATGAAAATTTGTGTGCAATCACAAAACATATCAAATTTAGCACAGTTTTTACTGTGATCACATTACGATGCTATGAGAATCACTAGATTAGGCGAGAGGAACGTAGCGCTCTTCAGTCAGGTAGAATTCACCGTCGGCATTTTGTTCATAGTAGGGGAGAACGCGGAGATGGTTGACACCGTTGATGACGGAGATGAACTTGTAGGATGTAGGGTTAGTCCAGGAAGCTTCCCCTGAAAAGATTTGTGGTTAGAGCCAGTTCAGTTGAAAAAGTTAAAATTCTTACAATCGCAGTTGTTCTCGTGGGCACAGTGACGGAATTCAGAAGTGGTGTACGCTTCACCAGTGGCGCAACCGAAGAAACGGCCAATGGGGTCACGGAAGGCACCGTGGCAGTTGCCAGTGGCGAAAACGTTGGACCAGGAGTCTTGGAGGTTCTTGGCGTAGCTAAAATGACAAAAAATGAAGTTCGCCTTTACTTAGAAGACAAATCTTACGTGCAAGCGTTGACGGGATCGTGAGTAGCGTTACGGATGTATGGGATAAGAGTGTTATCGCGGAGGGTGGCGTAGTTGTTGGCCCAGGTTTGACGGATGCACTTCAAAGACGGGTCGTCGTTGAAAACTAAAAAAACAATTTATGCATTTTTTGATAAGTATTGTCGGAAACATACGAGAAATGCCAACACCGCAAATGTATCCCCACTGGGAGAAGGTACCGTCATTGATGTAAGCTTGAGCTGGCGAGTATCCCTGGCTGACCCATCCAAGAGGGCTCATGCAGGAGCGGAGTTGGCGAGGGGTGACGCAACCGTAGAATTCGGAGATGAAGCTGAAAGCCAAAAGTGAAATGACGTTATTATCATTATTTGTAAACTTACTTGCAAACTTGAACGACATCGCTAAGATCTTTGCCGGTGGTAAACTTGTTGAACAGAGCTTCGTTAAGGAAGAAGTCGGAGAAGATGGCGGATTGCCTGAAACACAACGTTATTTTAACTGTCATTCAGAATCATTCACTCACGAAACTCCAAGCGACGAAGCGAAAAGGGCAGTGCATTGCGTGAAGTTGGCCTTGTCACAGGGACCGCCGTCGGGGGGACCCTGCGCAGATCCGAGGGTAGCGGCACCTATAAAATCCTTGTAATCCCTATCTTTATGATTCTTAATCTTACCCAAAATGCACAACAGAACAACCAGTGATGAAGCCATGGTCTAATCAATTGACGACTCCTGGAACGAGCTCAATTGGCAATGCCTTGATGCAACGAAGAGCTTGTGTGCTCCTTTTCTTTCACGCCACTACCACCTGCGAAAGCTTATCAGAACGCTGTTAAGTCTATCCAATTAACTCGGAGTGACGCCCAGCAATGAAGGTGCAACACCGAAAGTACACCTTTGCGGAAATATCAGTCATTTTTATGGATAAGGGACTTTCTTATTAACTGTGATTGCGATTTAAAAAGTTCATTCATCAATTAAAAGTTTATTGATAGACAACACAAATTAATTAGAGCTCTGTACGCATATACTTTGCTTTGATTTCTTGGTAAATGACATCACGAACACTTGGGGCATTTTGGTTAAGCTTGGCCATGAGTGCGGCGTTGTCAACAGCGAATTGAGGGCGTTCGAAGACTGTAAAAAGACGTATGTATCAGATCAGTAAACGTATTTGAGAAACTTACTGATGCAACGGTCATCACACTCGCCATAGGCAGCCAAAGTGTACTGATGGGCAGTTTGGCAGGCGTAGTAGTCTACTTCATTGTTGTGAGCACAAACTTGGGCAAACTCGCGTTGCCAGCATTCGATAGCTGCCTTCGTGTAAGTGCAGGTCTGAAATGTCATTATGATTAACTGATTAGAATCGAAAGGAAAACAAACAGCAGTGTAATTAGCGGAAAGGTCGAAATGCATGTTGTTCAAACAGTTCAGAAGGGTGGTGTTGCGGGTGGCGTAGGTGTTTTGAATGCAAGGCCATTGAGATTGAGCCGCTAAAAACTTAATTTTACTTAAGTTCAAGTCAGATCAAACTTACGGAAGAATCCAGCGCCGCATTGGTAAGCAAGTTGGTTCAAGATACCAACATAGGAATAACCGATAATCGGGTTGTTACCGTCATTGTCAATGATAAAACGAGGGTTAAGACAGGTCTTGTAGTCAACAAGTTGATCAGCCAGGGATTTCAGATATGCGTTATAAGCGCTAAAACACTTTTTACAAACTGTTTTTTAGCGATTCAAAACCTACTTGCAAACCTGAACCAAACCTTGGGTCGAGTCTTTTCCAGAAACGCCATTGATGAAAATATCCTGAATGGCAACGGAAAGATCATTGGGAGTGCCCCAGGTAACGCTTTGTGGAATTTTCAACAGCGTGTTGAACTGTGCCTGTGCCTGACCGATGTTGCCAATGGTACAGTTGTTTAGGCCATAGGCGCTGATGACTGTAACATGTAAAAGTTTACATATACCCAAAAGGCGTAAATAAACAAACCCAGTTGACACAAAACAACAGCAATCAGCATTGCTGACGTCATTGTTAAACTACCCTGAAACTAATTGGTTAATTTACGACTAGCAGTAATCTTATGAGCCATAGTGATCGATTTTACTCAATACGGTGAGATCTAAGTTAAAGGTGCGTTAGTTCGTTTTCCACGCACACGCCCTTGCATTAACACAGGCAGCGGAGTTGATGAAAGATTATGCCGATAGGCTGTGATAAGGCAATTAGAGGCGCTCGGTCACTCAAAGATGGTGTTAAATAAATTCAATTAGAGGGGCTTATTTAAGCTGATAGCGATAAGGCGAGTCAAAAGTGGTTATTGAAAACTGATTGTATAATCCACGGGAGTAAAGTTCGTATTAACTTTGAATTAAGTTTATTTTGTCAAGACAAAGTGGTAACATGCAAGATTAAATGCAGTATTTCAGCAGAAAATATCAGTTTAGGTTAGTTTTTGGCGCGATGAGAGCGCTTTGCGTGAATCGCAGCACGCCCTGCCGTGTATTGTTCGCCTTTGCCACTTTGTTCGGCATAGTTGGGTTTCGGAAGTTGGCACTTGATGTTGGGGCAGTTGCCGTCGAATTGGAAGAAGTTCACGGTGCGTTCGCATTCGAACCAGATAAGCTAAAAAAACGTTTGTTCATACGAGTAAACAGTAAAATCCATACATCACGATTGTTACACGGTGGTCTGTTAACGCTAAATTGAAGAGCCAAACACGCAGCAAGTGTTTCTCCAGCAGTACAGACGGCATTCTGATCGTTGAACGGTTGGCTGTGGAATGTCGTCAAGCATGCGTTACGTGCGTTTTGGTAGCTCGCGCTGTTCCAAGTGGTGTAAATGCATGGCCAATTTTCGGTGGCTTCTGAAACCAAAAACTTTAAATACTTTAGTTTACAATATCACCGAACTTACGAATAGCCGCTCCGGTGCATTGGAAATCGAGAGAGTTGAAAATACCAGAAACTTGGTAGGCATTGGCAATGCTGGCACCCTTTCGGACGAATTGGTTGCGCGAGGTACACGATGCGTACTCAGTGCCGAAGCAATGTTTCAATTGCGTACGTGCGTTGCAGAGTTGAATTAATCCGCGGACATCCTATGAATTCAATTTACACTTGATAAAACTGTGAAAAGTACGGTCATACCTGCTTGTAGTAAGTATTGATGGCGTGGCTGAAGAGGTTAACATCGAGCCATGTGCCATAGTAGCCCAAGTGTTCGTTGAACTGATGCTAAAATTGACTTTGACACTTACTTTTTTCGTTTGTATGCAAATAACGCAACAGACCTGACAGTACTGATAGTTCTCATCGGTGCACGGAACGTATGCCGTTTGCAGCGGGAAATGATCCACAAAGTTGGTGAGGTCAAAAAGCAGCTTATTTGGGCTCACGTTATCCGGCAATGCCGCTACTAAACAAAAAGTGTGATATTTAGTCATTTTAAAAACTTAAATTACCTGCGGCAACAAAACAGGCTAAAAACAGCAACCTCATTTTTCAAGCCACAGCACCGTACGCAGATACGCGTAAGTGCTTTTCAATAAGACTTGATCACGTCGAGGAGAGTACGGAAATTGAAAGCGTCTACGGCCTACATTACCCTTTTTACTGATAAGCGGTTCCCTTATAACAGTGTTACTCGGTGTTTTCAAACATGACAACTTTATTTGTGACAAAAACATGTTTATTAAAGTTTTAGCATGATTCAGTTTGGATTGGCATCTATGTAAGGCAGTGTAATATAGTCACCTTTGAAAATCACTGCATTGTTTGTTTGTGTTGCCTCGGTTGCTGCTTCATGGTCCGCGTGGTTGTGATCGGCACGGTTGACGTTGCAGACGGAACATAGCATTCTTTTACGGAGATTGCTAAAGTTTGGAGGATGTGATACGATCATGTTTTGATATAAGTTTAAAATAACTTACGATTCTTGTAAATGTTTGTACTTGAAATAAGCCGCAAGTAAAGCGACGATGAAAAGTAAACTACTAATGGTGCTAACGGTAATAATAAAGAGTGATTTGCTAACACTGGCTGTAATTTTTCTGTACAGTGTATGATTTATAGCATGTCCTCTCATACCTGCCGTCCGTTCACACTGATATCCTCCCATGCTTGGTGGGCATCTAGAAGTTACGATTTAAATTGATTGTGTAAGCTGAACTGTAACTGCTGAACCTACACACATAACCGGATATCAGTATCATCCGGATCGCGATAGCATTGAGCTCGATTCAGACAGTAGTTTTCATTGTTACAATTGTTCCAATCCTTGTAAGCTTTGTTCATATAAGACAAAAGTACCACAATTCCACTCATAATTTCTCCGGTTTCATTGCTTTTCCCGACGCATTGCAATGTGTCACCATTGAGATGCTCGGCGTCAAAAACATTTGTGTACGTCTTTTCTCTTAATGAGTAAGCGTGTTAATTTGACATAAGTTACAAAAAATGACAGTTGTTTTTGACAAAACTTACTTGATAAGTATTTTGGAACCATTATAGAACCTATGAACAAGTTTGGGTGAATAAACATGATCTGTATCGTTGCATCCGATAACTATAGTTTCGTTATCTTGCAAATACAAAGCTGGGTACGGCTCTTTTTCCTCGACTGCAAGTAAAACAAACAAAATGAAACAGTTATTTGGTTGGAATTCAACTTACTTGAATGCAATTCGATGGAATATGTCGTTTCGGAATACACAACAATAACAAGGATCAGTAATACAAAAAATATGGAGTACTTAATCGAGGTAGTCATGGCTGTAGCCGTAGGAATGTTCCGTGAATGTGATGCTGTCTAATCAATGCATTTTCTAGCTAAGCACGCGCACTGTCAGTATTGATCAAGGTGTGTCGGCGTTACCTGGACGCCGGAAAATGGGAAAAATGCTTCACTTTGCGGAGGTTGGCGACTTTTATCGTCGGTTGACTCGCCTATTTTAGGTTTTGTGACTCAACACCATAATTAGATCAATGTGGCATAGCATGTCGTTAAAACATCACAAAATACGTAACTCAAAGGCGTTTTTGATGCGCGGATTGTTACGACCTCAATCACCGATTCGATGCGTCAAACGTGAGGCAATGAATTTGTTCAGGGCGGAACTATTCGCTGCTTTTATTGGCTTTGGTGTCATTTTAGGACAGCTATGACAGAGCTCTTTGCAATGTGAGCGGTGATCAACATTTTGTCAAACACTGTTGAGAAAGCGAAAATCATCTAAATAAACATGTGAATCTATTTTTGTTGTAGGTGTAACGTAAATATTTTCGAAACCATCATCATTTATTTAAGAATCACATTGCGTTACGTTATTACATTGTAATTACGTGTAACCAAACTGTTATCACAATCAGTTAAAAAAGATTTAAATGCACACAATATCTTGCACGGCAACTGAGATCAAATACCTTTAACACTTTGCCTTTCGCCAAAAACAAACAAGGTATGAAAAAAATCCATAAGCCTCCCCCGCAGTCGTCCACAGCTTCAAAGCTGCGAGCACGGTGAATTCAAACGAGACCTTAAGCCCACGGCTTGTTGGTTGACAGAACTGACACAATCGCGATATGCGTAAATTTAGGAAAAAATTAATAGAATTCATATTATGCGCGCGTCTGGCTGACGTAAGTTAAACACATTTTTTGGTGAAGCTTTTGCGGAGGTGTTGAGTGACGCTGATGTCAAGAAGGTTTCTACCGATTGGATCTCGATGAAGGTGGTGGTGGAAGGTGTGAATTTGCCAGGACTGGTAGAGGAGGGTTAGATTCGAACAGCCGGTTGGATCTGGCGATTTCTTCGGTAATGCCGATGGAATCTGTGTATTTAGCGGGATTCTTGATGATGGTCTTGTTTTTGAAGGGGGCGCGTTCGTCGATGCGAGGCACGTTGTCGTATTCGTTGACAACTGTGACGACATTTGGGCTTAATTCTTCTTCCTGAAACTGATTATTGTGATTTTCTGTTTCACTTTAGCAAACGCTTACCTCTCGGCCATCGCAGATAACGTATCCGTCCAACGGATATGGTTCATCTGGTAAGCGTTGCTTGCGGGATTCTCGTCGAACTAAAAAAGTTCAAAATTTTATATACAAAAAGCGGTTGACGTTAGGATTCATCAAGTTTAATCGTAATAACAAAAACGTTAAATATTTACGAATAACATACCTTGGGTGAGCTGACGCTTGACAACGGTACGTTTTTTTCTGAAAACACTAAAATAAACAAGTCTTAGTGAACTGTGAGGGGAAGAATACATGTTAGCCAGTTAGAAGTAAGGTTCAAAACAAGTTCAGAGTCAATGTGCATTCAAAGAATACTTACTTTTCACGACCAAAGAGAACAGCAAATATCACGGCGGCGATGAAAAGAATACCGATAGAAGCGTACAAGTAGTTTGGATTTGCGTTCGATTTTGTCCTTTTGTTTCCGTCAAAGTACTCGCAGCGGTTTCCTCGCATATTCTGCGGACAACTGTAAAAACACTCAGTGAAACGTCAGTTTAAAATTTAAAATTATGCAGAGTAGGATTTAAAAAATGACTCACATGCAATATTCAGTCGTATCAAGCGTTTGATCCGCGTTTCCCTGGACACAAACACCATCGTTGATGCATTTGTTCACGGAACAGAGTTTGTCTTCTTTAGTAATTTTACGCGATAATCTGCTGGTAACTTTTAATTTACGGGTCTGCGAAGTTCCATCTAGCCTTGTTGATGCACAAATAAAAGTAATAGGACCACCGCTGGAGTTGTAATTCTCAACATTATAAGTCAAACCATTGCTGGCTTTGGAGCTAATCGGCTTGCCATTCTTACTGAATTTCAGTGTACCTTCTTTGAAACCGGTATCATTTATCCTACAGCTGATTGTGGCAGTTTCGTTTTCCGATAATCTCACAATCTGCTCGTCCGTTGAAACTTCATTGGATTTTAATACCATTTCATAGCTGGGAATAGCATCCGATGACATGATTGCAAGTTTACTGTAAGAAGAATCAAATAAAACAATAATAAAAGGAACAAAATAAGCACACAATCTCGGCATAGTGGAACAGATTTAACTCAAATCGAAGAGTCACGGTCGAAGAATGAGTAAAATGAAAGCAATCCCAAAAGGGCGTGCGACAACACGAATGCATCACCTTATCAAAGTTTAACGATTCGGGTCATCAAGGCAACCCGAATATTTGCACAAGTTGAGCCAAACCTTTGCACAAAGTATCATGCAAAAAAGGAAACCCCATATAGGGAGGGCGGGTCAGTTACAAAGTTACGAAAACATGAGTAATAGTGGTTTCTTTTAAATCGTAAGCTTCTTTATATATCACAAATTTGGAACGCCTTAAAAAAAGGGAAACCGGAAAAGAGGCGCGGATTGATAACTCGACTTCCTAGACATTGACAGAACTTTACCTTGAGCTTTGGGCGGTCACCACAATGCGATGGATCCCACCCTCACTTTTCAGAAGTACCTGTTATGCGATGAATCATCAATTGTGCAAAGCAAACAGCTAAAAAAAAGAGAAAAGGAATTTCGAAAAGTTACCGCCAAGGCTATCAAGGATTAGTGCTATTGACCACAAAATGAACTTAAAGTCAGCAAGATTAATTTCACTTTACCTAACGCGCCGAGGTTCTGATGACTGGCTGATAAGTGAAAAGCGTGTGAACGCGATATTTTTAGCGTAGCCAAGAAAGTTAACCTCGAAACCAACCGTCCTAACTGAAAGTAAAAACTTTTGCAAGCAAGAATGAGAGCCAGGTCAACCTCGACGTGACTGTTCAATCACAGATTCCAACCTGCGCGCCTCCCTTCAAGTGAATAGGATTTAAGGGCGTTTCGGAAAGTCTGTCACTGTGTAAATACTGACACCTCTTTACAAATTCGTTGCGACCCCGGCTACGAATAGGCTCCATATCTCTGACCGCAAAAAGTGATGAAACGAATACCATCACTATGCGCAGCTATTGCACAACTTTTTGCTGATGTGAGGTTTCATCACCAATGATGGTCAATGCATACCCTTTTACGTGTTTTTTGTGTGGTTTGTGGGTTCGAGGGACTATACCGAAAAAAACGAGCACTAAACATGAACACGTTTCGCAAACGTCTGAAAGGCCTCCAAATCTCTTGTTCAAACGTTCAGGAGGAACGATAGGAACGCGTCTTGTAGACTAGTACCATAAAAGAAATTGGTCTAGGAGAATCTAAGTGAAAGTTTTCTGGTACTTCAAACTATAGTTTACGAATTAACACATTTTTAACATAAAAAATTAAAAAAATATTTAATTCTCTTATACAGTTTCTTTCCGGGTTATATAGTAATCTATGAAAAGCCTATCAGTAGCACAAACATTCAATTTTCTGTAATTCTTACTACAGAAGCCCTAAAGAATTACTTTGTATTCTTAGTTCTGGCTAACATCAAATTACAATTAATCAATTGAAAATCACGTCAGACTATGTAGTTTTAAAAAAATGACTTTTCTTTATAATACCAAAGAAACAGTTCTTGTAAATGCACTTGAAACTTACCGCCAAAGACCGACTGACGTCAATGGAACAGAAGTATGTGATCTAGCACAAAAGCTTGACTGGCTTGGTTAATGTTGACGAAGGATCACATAAGCCTCGATAATCTGTTCATTAAACGACGCGTAGGCGCCAGTACACTTCATAACAATGTGTGAGATAAAAAATGAAAAACGTATTGGTTGCAATTTGCAAAGGTTTCAGGTTATCAAAAAGCAAACATTTGTGGCCACTATCGATTGTATACTGCCACCAAATATCTACAAAACTTTGCCAAAACATGATTTTTGAGTATTAATATTGTGACTGTTTTTACTGACTATCTCCGATGCAAAGTTGTGACAAATTCCTTTGGTATTTCGGTAAATGTGCATTCTTTAACAGCTTATGTAACCGTAAAAATGCCATTCCGTCGTCTTAGGTTTTTTTTGTATACGCTTGGCGCGTCATTCCCCATGCTTCTTTTTTTGTTTTGTAGTCAATTGACAAGGTATACTATTTCTCGTAAAACTAGCTGTCTGACCACTTTCGGAATCGTCTGGTGTAATTTTTATCATGCATTAAAAAACCATAAAAATAAATATGAATGCGTTAAAAGCAAGAAACTATTTAGGGTAATTTTAAGTGTAATACGTTTAAATAACATTAAGATTATTTAAACTAATTTCAAATCTTTTTATAAGTCGCAGAGGACATTGTCCAGCAAGGCTAATTGGTCACAAACGATCACTGGTTTGCGATGGCGCTGTGCACACAACGCCCCATCGTCAAGTTGTTGTATGGAAATCGTCGCATCCTTTCCCAGTGGTCATATCCGTTGCTCCCTTTATGTGTATTTGCGGTGTGAATCAATAATAGAAAGTAATGGCAACTTCAACCAGTGATAAGCAGAAGCTAATTGGATTAACGTTCAACCAAGATGGCGGTTGTTTCGGTGCTGCAACGAAGAACGGATATAGCATGTATAACGCGGAACCGTTGAAGTTGCTTATTGACGATTGCTTCGACGGTGGAATGTCCATCGTTGAAATGCTTTTTCGGTGTCATTATGTTGCTTTAGTCGGAACCGGTCAGAACGCCGAGTATCCGCAGAATAAAGGTTAGCCATGTTTGTTTGAAATTTGTTTTTTTTGTTGGTTACAAACAACTTTGATTTATATATAATTTTTATAGTTATTATATGGGATTCATTATATAAGCAGCAGATTGGTGAAATTGTGGTAGAAAGCGATATCAGAGCGGTTAAACTGCGTCGTGATAAGATTTGTGTCGTTTTGAGCGACAAGATTCTGGTCTATTCGTTTTCTGAAGCCCCCGAACTGTTGAGTACTATTGAAACTGCATCAAATGCTACGGGTATCTGCGCATTGTCAGCCTCAGTCGATAGTTCACTGTTGGCGTATCCGGCAAAGGAGACAGGTGGCATTGTCAAGATTGTGAATCTGGCCAAACCAGAAGTGCCTGCGGTCCGGATAAAGGCTCACAATCATGTTGTAGCTGAGATTTCTTTCAATTTTCCAGGTTTGTCGTTTTCTTTTTTGATGTTAGCTTGAAAGTAACTCATTTCAGCATCTCTGATGGCAACGGCATCAGACAAAGGCACCCTGATCCGAATCTACGACACAGACTCCGGCACACTAATGAATGAATTCCGACGAGGCTCGAACCCAGCAAAAGTATTAAGGTTTGTTTCCAATTGTTTTCCATTGCAATTGTTTGACTGATAACCATCTGAATTTGTTTACGTTAAACTCGCACGTTTCAGCATTGCTTTCTCTCTCGACTCTTCTCTGCTCGCCGTCGCAAGCTCACATTCGACCGTCCATGTTTTCTCGCTCATGTGCCTTCAAAAGCAACATCCACGTATCGGAACCACGATCGAACGCTATTTCAAGGGTGACGTCAGTTTTCTTCGATTGAAAATTTCCCCGACTATGAGCACCGCAACAGTCTGCAAGTGCGCCTTCGATGGCAATTCTGAATCGGTGATCGTTGTTTGCTCCGACGGTAGTTATCACCGGTTTGCAATTGATCGTGAATCCGGCAAATGCATCAAGCAGACTTACAGTTTCTTCATAGAACTGACCAAGTAAATGAAACAAAGCATTATTTTCCAAAGAATACGAGATTTAAACTCTGCCTTATACATTTATTATATTTAAATCAAATTAATATAACCAGATATAAAGTATATTATATATATAAAGTTTACTGTTAAAAAGTATGAAAGTTTTTTTGTTGGATTAACTATGCACATGGAATCATACTTGGTTACACCAATTGTTAAAACAGTAAAATTAAAACTTATTAATAAGGAATGATCGGTAGATACAATTAGTTGACCTCAAGAGTTGAGGGCACAATGTAAGTAAATCCTTCAAAGCTTGTGTCAGTTTCATTGTATGTGGCTCCTGGCTTTGTCATGAGCGACCCCAAATCTGGCTTCAGACGGCGGAATTCGTCAGCTACCAGACTATCATCTGCGTCATTCTTGATCTTCGGGACGTAGGACGGCTTGATCTCGCGACGAACCAACTTGACCCAATCGATGCAGCTGAAGAAAGGATGCTCTTTTATTTCTTCGAAATCGCGTTTCGCTCCAAGGCGTTTAGTAGGGTCTTTCTGCATGAGCAGGGTGATGATATCACGACTCTGTTGTGACGCCAAATGCGAGATTTGCAGGGGATGATTGAGGATGCGTTCGTACATTTCCTTTTGATTCTTGCTGTAGAATGGCGGCAGTCCGAACAGCATTTCGTACAAAACCGATCCCAAACACCACCAATCCACAGTGCGATCGTACGATTTCTTCTGAATGACCTCAGGAGCAAGGTATTCTGGTGTTCCACAGAAGGTGTGTGTAGTGTCCTTTAGCTTGATTCCCTCCTTGCAAAGACCAAAGTCCGTCATTACGACGTGGCCCATCCTATCAAGTAGAACATTTTCCGGTTTCAGATCACTGCAAAACGTCCTTGTTTTTGTGTACCTCGGAATAACCCCTAACAATAAGCTTGTCAGAAATAACCGTGCTTACCGATAAATGATATTCTTTTCGTGTAGATAACCCAATGCACAGGCTATCTCTGCGGCGTAAAACCGAGACCGTTGCTCGGAGAAATGCTTTTCCCTTTGCAAATGAGTGAACAGCTGAAAGCGAAGCACATTTAATCATTACCGTTTCCTCGACCCTTAAATAAAGAAAGACTGACCTCGCCGCCGTTGACATAATCGAGGACGAAATACAGCTTATCGCGTGTCTGAAAGCTGAAGTGAAGCGACACCAAGAAGGGATGATTGATGTTGCTTTTGAGGACGTTTCTTTCCGCCATGACGTGTTTCTCCTCCTTTCGCATCTTGATATGCTCTTTGCCCAGTACTTTCATGGCATAGATTTTACTGGTCTTCTTCTGGCGTACGCGGTATACCTTCCCGAAACTGCCTTTGCCGATAACGCTCAGGTAATCAAAGTCATCAGGTTTAAACCTGCAAATTATGCATGTCATAACCTCATAAAACAGCAATAAAACACATACAATTTTTTCTCGCTCGGTCCAAGATCAATTCGATTCTCGCTCTTATCTACCAGCAGGGGAGCGTAAAACTCTTGTACATGACGACTGAAATGTGCATGGTTAATTGTGGCTGTATTGATTGAAGTGATTATAAGCCGACTCACTTGCCAAGCTCATTGTTGAGCAGGTGATTGGAAAGTGATTCAATCCAGGCACGACGCTTTTCGCTGAGCTTTGATTCACCGAGGAGGAACTTCTTTTTTGGCGGCTTATCGATAGTGGCGGGGACATGGCGTTTCACGCGCTCATAGAGACTTTCAAAGTCGGAGAAGGACTTGCTGAAGGTGCCACCTTCGGCGTTGATCTCATACATCTGAAGCTAGGTAACGATGAATAAATGCCATCGAAGCATGCCAAATCAAAACTCACAGTGCTCTTTTTGTCACTTGGAATCGTGACATTGCAGTTGAAACTTCCGCTACTACGACTTATAAGGTCGGGCATGGCTGCTTTATGCACGTCGAAAACTGAAATAGAAGCAATAACATGCAAAATTCATTAAATCACAAACGCGGGGGCCAGAATGGTATTGTTAATTGCTCTGAGTGAAGCAAATCACATCAAGATTCACGCCAGGATCATTCCCGGTGGAAAAAAATGTGCTGCGGTTACAGACAAGCATTGTCAACACGCCCGGAGCAACAATCAAATGAACGCCGACCCACTGATATGGAGGACAAGGCTAGGCGGGTCTTCTCTGGTAGATAACGGTCCTAGTGTTATCCTGTGAGTGCTTTTTCTTGGATAGTATTATCAAGCACCGGAACTAACTATTGGAAGTTAGAACTTTAACAGGGGCATCGACTTATATAGGAAAAAGTTTTTTAATAACGCCCAAAATATAAATAGATTAGCTTGAAATTGACTATGGAAATATAATAATGCACTATACCTATTGGAAAAAGCAAAGTAAATAAAAGTAGTTCCTCAAAGTAAAGTAAAACACACAATTTATTCCAAAAAACCTGCTCTAAATAAACAATTTAAACGCCTCAGGCCATAACCTTCAACACTTTTGGCACTTCTGTACGCAAAATAACTTAGATAAGACAACGCAAAAAAATTATCACCGACACAGACTCTAAAGCCATAAAAATAGCGATTGCCTCATTGACAAAAAGCCAGCCATAAATAAAAATGATGAAGCGGCAAAATTGAGTCTGCCTTTTAAGGTCTTATTTTCTGATTTCACTTTTGTATGCATTTTGAATCAGAATGAACACCCATAAAAACGCATTCCATAAAATACATTGTTATCTTTATGACAGAGATTGATTAAAATACGTTATTGTCGAACAAGAAGAAAAATTTTAATTTCACTACAGACTAAAAAGCAAAAACAAAAACGCTGCACCGTCGAAAAATGTTCAAATTAATTCAAAAGTAATTAAAAATGAAAGCTTTTAGTGCTGCTCCCACATTTCGTCGGCAGTCTTGGCATGAACGTTGTTCAGGATATGAATGTGTGAGCGACGTTTCTTTTGTGTGTGTGGATTCATTGGGCTCATCTGAATACCATCGAAGTCCTCGGACTGAACCGACCCATGCACCGGATCAGTCACAGTTGAAGCGTCTTGCACAATATGACCGTGCTTTGTTGAAGCACTTGCCCCAGCCGCTGACGTAAACGCATGCGATGACACAGATGTATTTTCAATGGGGATCTGTTTCGTAGCTTCACGCCGCTCGTGTTGATGTCCAGAATGATTACCAGAGCGTGTGGCAGGGGAGACTTCTGTGATGATCGCTCGCTGACCTTCGAGACCCGAGGCAGTGCCCTTTGAAATGTGTTCTTCATGCTTTTTATCGGTACTTGTGTTACCGCCAGCTTGGTTTTGGTCAGCATTGGTAGAACTGGCGTCCGAATCATTTTTATCGTCCAAATTGTCGTGCTCAGCACTTTTAACGCCAGCTGGAAGTGGCCCTGCTTTTTCATCCTCTTCGCCACCGGCTCCACCGCTGGTGTTTCCGGCATTCCCTAATGATTCCACGGCTACTTCGCCAAGGTCGATTTTCTGCACATCCGGCGCTGGCACTTTCTTCGGCACTTTTGCCACGCTCGTAGTGTAAGAAGTGACTGGATGCGGTTGATTCGAGCTCATATGAAATCTTGGTGAGCTCCCACTCTCTGACTCCGTATTAAAAGCGCCAGCATTAGCATGTGAGTTGCCTTCGTGGTTTGTAGTCTCATGCTTGGATTTTGATGACCTCTTCTTGTCTTTATTCGAACGCAAGGAATGCTTGCTCTGACGATGATGGTCCTGCTTCGAGGTACTACCACTAATTGTCGTAACTTTGCTGTGCGTTGTCTTCGTTTCACCTTTGCTAGCATTCGTCGGAACCACCGTCGCAGCACCACTTTCCATTGTGACCAGTCGTTGATTTTGATCCACATTAGCAATGCGATTGCTATAGTGCTTTCGGTATTGCTTATACACTAGCAATAGAATAATGATAAGCAATACAATAAGAGCCAAAATAATAATAAGCAACCATAACATTCCACTGATGCCGGATTCTTCAATACCTTTACGGATTAGCTTCACCGGGGGCGGCATCGGCGTCGTACTGCCGTCTAAAACAAACTAGTCAAAAAAAGCTTATGGCAAAGGGATTCACCGTCTGCTTTCTTGCATATGAATGAGTGCTTGTTACGGCAGTCGTCGATAGAGTAAGCGATTCCATCACGAATGTTCCAGTCGAAGAACACGCAATCCCGCGTCAAATGTTCTTTCTTAAAGGTAGGAAAGCTGGAAGTAAATTAATGATAATTTCGTATTCATCATAACGGCGATGGATGAAAAATTGACTCACTTTTCCGGCCACAGCGGAATTTTTGGATCGACGGCTTCGAAAATGTTTTCCTCGTCGGCATCTGTGTAACCCACCCAAGAATATATGTGTTTTTCGTTAAATGTGTTTAAAATATAAGTGTATTCATTTTGGTTCGATATGGTTAACAGATTAGCCCGGTCGTAATTGCAAGCTAGTTGGGCATCAATCCAAGTGTAGCCATACATGGGTGTGAAAAGCTGATAGCATGAATGTTCTTGGGTGTTGTGAATCCAGTTGGGAGGGCATCCGGGAAGGGCTGAAACACAGAAATACAGGTTTTAATTAACAAAAAGTGAAGCTCACAGTAATCGGTAAACGATAAGTTAAAACCCCTCCGCTCGATAACATTATCAGAGTGAAAATGGATGTAAACACTGTCACTCAAACTTGTAAATGAAGACGGATAGTCGGCACCACACCATCTGACAATCTCAGTCGAAGTTGGCAAACCACCATCTCGAACGCTTACATAATCGGTACAGTCAGTGAATATCGGTTCTTCCAACTGCGAACGCAAAACGTTAACAGATATCCGTCGATTTCTATCTCTGGCAGTCAAAATAAAACGGCAATCAGTGTTTGGAGGGTATTGTTGCCTTTCGTTATAAGGTGAATACACATATTGGGGGTAGTCGCTTCCGGTGAGCGTTATCGGATTTTCTAAATAAAAATAATACTTTAAAAGCAATGGCAAAAAGCAAAAACAAACCGGGACATGGCTGAGGATCTTGGGCTTCAATAAAAGTCAGCACAAACAAAAAGCCTATAACAGTGCCGACGAGCATTGGTGTTGTAGCTCAAGGGCAAATATACGTTCTCCGCCGGTATCATAAACTTTTGTACATATTCTTGTGTTTTGCCCAAGTTTATTCAGCCGGAAATTAGTACGTCGCCCCAAAAGCCGATTGAAACGTTCAGCAAAGATGTAAGAATGTAAAGTTAAATGGCAGTGAATGTATAACGAGCTTTAGCGTGGATTAGGGATGGCACGTTTGAAGTGAGCGCACCATTTATTGACACTTGAAAGATGGCTCAGAACATCCGATACGACACATTAGCTATAAATGTCTTTATTAGGGGGGTTAAATAAATGAATAAAGTGAAAAGAAGTGAAATTAATTGAAGCCAGACGAGCGAAGGAACACCCACAAAAACTTACAAAATGTGATCCTTCGGGATATGTGGGATCAGTTGCCCTCAAAACAAGTCCACTGGCAGCATGGCACAGGAACCATTGCAGGCTGTCACGCCACACACCTTGCGAGGGCCTTTTCCCAGATGCTGGCTAATGCTTTTTCCCCCGCTGCCCTGTTAGTTAGCAGTACACCTTCGTCTTACAGACAAGAATTCGCGATGACGAAAGCTACCTTGAGGCAGTAGTCATTAATTATCGCCATTCTGCGAAGTTTCGGGCGGGAAAGTGGTCAGCTTTAACACGCAATAGCCATTCACACCGCAATTTGCGTGCAATATGGTCCCAGCGTTAAGGTTGTTGCCATGGTAATCTGGCGCCTCGAAACAAAGGCGGCTTTTTTTGACCAAGTTGCATGTATACATGGTTTCATTGGTACCCATTTATTGCGACATATAAATTCTCAGACTCTGTTTAGGAATATAGTTTGCACAGTTTCAAGCATATATGTATGTACATGCACATTTTTTGAGCGACAACAATGGGCTCGACTAGAGGGTTAGGTTTTTTTGTAAAGTTTACAGGTGAACTGATAAGGACGTAAACTCATTGGACTTAGAACATGTGAAAATCATGATGGGTAGTGCGTTGAACTTTGCTGATTAGGTTCAGCTACCAAGCGCATCCAGAACTTTGTCAATTTCCTCGACAGCGGCTAATGCTTCACCGCGCCATTCATCGGTGTTGTAGGATGGGACCTGTAAGATAGTTTGGTCAATAAATTGATTATTTTAAGTTTCCATAAGTAGATTAAGTTTAAATGTAAGTTGTAAGAAACGTCAACGTACAGTGGAAGGAGTTTGAACTACACTAATAAGCTCAAAACAGACATGATCTTTTGCAGAAAATAGGTCGGGCTCAGTTTGTGTCGCTATTTCAGCTTTTTTGTGCAATACACTCGTCGCCGCACCTTTACTGTTGGTGTTGCTAAAAATAAAAGGACTTAAAGGTAATGCATCCAACAGAAAAGCATCCGCAAAGCACTCACAAATCTTCTCCACCGGATAAAAAGCCCGAACTCGAGTCGAATGTATCGGTCCGACCATGACCCGGGATCGAGTTATCGTGACTATTGTACACAGTATGATTGTTGTAGACACCTTCTGAGGAAGCGACTAAATCCGTACACGATTGTGAGAATTTTTTGTCTTTCTTGAGTTTTTTATCACTTGTGAAATTAGAAAGCACATCGGCGACATCCAGATATCCTCGTCGGGTAGCTATTTGTTCCGCACTCTGGCCAGCTGAATTGAGTAGTTTTGGATTTGATCCGACTTCGATGAGATATTTGACCATATCGTACTGGTTATTGATTGCAGCAAGGTGGAGTGGAGTGTTTCCACGTGCATCGACGGAAGTGAGGATGGCACGTCGACGCTTTTTTGGCCAAAGGCCAAGAAGCAGTTTAGCTACATCGACAGAGCCTCCAAAGGCAGCGCAATGAACTGCGTTAGCTTTGTCATAAGTCGGATAGAGAATCGCGTCTGACCCTGTTCGATACAATAACCATCGAACAATGAGTAAACGTCCAGATAAGGCTGATACATGGAGGAGTGACTGGCCTTTGTTTGTTAATGTTGACATATCAGCGCGTCCTTTCTCAATCATAAAACGTAAACAATTGAGAGAACCACTTTGAGCGGCATACGTGCACGGAGAGCATCCATACTTATCACGACGATTGATCATAGTCGGGTCATACTTGGTGACGATTCTGAGGAATTCAATATTTCCATTAGCAGCGGCTACGTGGATTGGGATCATTTCGTAGTTGTTTGGAAGGATTGCTAATTGTCGGCCGAATCGGCGCAATAGCCAGAGGGCAGTTTCATTATCATGCCGCGCGACGGCTGCCATGAGGCACGATGTCCCATTGACATCTCTATGCATTGCACGTAGTTGGCAAAGTTTCATCGGACCTGTGAGCAGTCGCTCAAGCACTTCCGGTTTCCCGGCCGTTGCTGCCACGAGCACTGGTGTATCTTTCGTATTAGATTCAACATCGATCAAATGGGGTGCTTCCTTAAGCAGATAATCGATGACATCTAGATGGCCATACTTGACAGCTACGTGAAGCATCGTCCGATTCTCGACATCCACTTGCACGAGATTTTCTTTGGGTACTTTTTTGAGACACGACAGGTGGCCGCCTTTGACAGCACGAAAAGCACAGCTGCAACATTCTGACGATGAAGCTGCAGACGATTCAGGGCTGCCAGATGAAATAGTATCAGGTGATGAGCCAGAATCCTTCATGTGGGTAGAGTTGTCGACAAAAATACGCCGCGGCATGTGGACAAGGGACGAAGCCTCGGAATCACTGACTTCATCCAGCGGCATCACAACACGAGTGACCTTCTTGGCTGTGCGAGGCACGAGTGGTCGTTCTGCAATGCGTCCCATCGCAAACTAGAAGGCGGTTAAACCCCAAATTCCACGGGGTAAGAAGACAAGGATCTGCAATACGAACGAGCCTTCAACAATGGAACGGATACAAGATGAACACGACCAAAGCTGATACAACAAGAGCAAAAAGGGTAAGAGTAAAGGCGAGGGCGGAGGACTCGATCGCTTGAGTGAAAAATCGGGGAAGTAGAAAGAATGCTTTGCCTTATCAAAAAAACTAGATGGGTAGATATACGCGCGAAAAAGGAAAGAAACCATTTTTGAGTAACACTCGATTCGCGGACAGGTCAAAACAGTCGTTCAAATTTTGGACCACAATGTTCGGAGGACCCATTCTGACCGGAGATAGTCCGGTCAGAACTATTTTTTACCTGTAAAAAGTAGGGTAGATAGGATTAGCCAGAAGGATTAGTTCCCGAAACACAACATGGGTAGGTTTTTTTGAAATACGGAAAAGGGAGCTTTGCAGAGAGGGATACTTTCGGTTTAGTGTTATTGAAATCTGGTCAAAGATCCTTTCGGACTAAAAACAAAGCTTCTCGATACAATCGCCAGCGCAGTACGATGCACGTCCAAGAACAATAAAACATAATGAGAAGCTAACAAAGGGGGCGGGTCAACTGTCCTCGACTTTTAACAGCATGCAAGCGTGAAAAAGCCGTGATCTAACAGGTTAACAGTGATTTGCGCTAAAGATGACGCAAACTCCAACCAAATAACCACCAGGAAATACGACTTCCTCAATGATGGTCAACAAGAAAAACTATAGACCAAGAATTCATGATCATCATCCTCGTACGGAGACAAAGCGCGTGACTAATGCTGTAAGCCAAGCCTCAAAAATCACAATTCTGGGAGGAAGAGTGAGGATGCATAAACCGGATGTATCGGACGGTACTGAAGTCAATCGCGCCTTATGTCAAGGGAATCACAGGTGCGGCGGCCAGCCGGCCATCGTTCTCGCGCAGGACCCCAGCCAACCAGCACCTCAAGGCAAGGACCTCAGGGTGAGTGATCAAGCGCCTTCTTCCGTCGTTGTGTCAACAAATGAACGCGGTAACATTGAAGTAAGTGCACCTCGACCGCCAAGGGAAGAAACGTCGGAACCTGTCGATGGTAAGATGCTTCTGAATGCTTTGTTGATGGACAACGGATTTTGTCGGAAGCTTTTCGAAGGACTCTCGGTCGGATCAAACTTGGCCAGGCGGCGATTGATGATGAAAGCATAAAAAACTTGGATGTTGTATTGTTAAGGTCGGAGGGTCATTCGGACCATGGGAATGGGTTCCATATCCGGTAGTTGGATGAGAAACAGTACATGGCTTCTATTGTATTTGGTGCGATTGAAAAAACATGTCTATTCTTTTGACTGTTTTTTGCGGAAAAAAAATGTAAAAGATGATTGATATGTATGACATGTTGTCTTTGTACTTCCTTTGGTACTCCTTGTTGTCCCTCAGTAAGCCTGTTTTTTGCACATGTGTATTTTCGTTGCACACAATATTTTTGAAATTTAAACCGCAAAAATTAGACATAACTTTTGTCAAAAATTAGAAATTACAACTTTGATAAGTACAAAAAAGCTAAAATTTGGATAAAAATTAAGAACAACAAGTACAAAATGAAACCTAAAAACAGCCGTGGACAGCCGCGTGCAGCCGACCTCTCCCTTGTTAGCTCGCAGCTAGGTTGTTCTTACCACGAAACGCAAGTGCTTGAGGACTCAGCTGCTTGAGGGTGGAAAGCACTGAGTAAGCTCGTTGCTAAGCGATCCGCTACAAGCGTGGATGACTTTCACTTTGACACCATGTGAGTTTATTGATATTACATATCCCTCGTGCTATTACACATCACTGGTCCTTATCACTTTCGATCCCCTTCTAATTAAATATAAAGCAATATCCACTTTCTTCAAGCTAATTAACGATTTTCCACAAAATTACCCCGATTGCATGTTTCTTTTCCCACCAACGCGCCGTTATCACTCCCCATCAAAGCACCTAACAATACCCACCCTGATAACTGTCACTATTTGCAGATATGACTGGGCAGTTCAACTGATAGCTGTAGATTAAGCCTTTCCTCCTTCAAAATCAACTTGTGATATATATTTATATATATTTATTGCTGATCAGCCATGCGACGACAACGCAACCGTTTTCGGACGGCTTCGGAAAACTTTCTGGGCACAGAATCATCCAGCAATGGTATCATAACCTCATCTTGGGAGGTACCAAAGACTCACTATGGACATGTTCGTGCCTCTCCATCTCCAAACAGGTTTGGCTTTCCTTTCTTTCCCCCACGCAAACGTCGCTTCCGTTCATGCTTACCGTTTGTACACATCGATGCCGACGGCAATGCAAGACAAGTCGCGTTTTTGTATCACTTGCTTAGATCTAAGACGATGTCACTTTGCTTGCCGTCGGCGATAAAATGAAGTTTCACGGCAAACTGTTCGCTTGTTGTCGCATTCTTTCTGCGATTTTTGCCAGAAAGTTGGCGGAAGTGTTGTTTTTGCTCTTCCGCATGACGATACGATTGCCGACCGATTGAAGGGGGTTAGATCGTGTTGTTTCGGGGAAATAGTTTCAATTTCGTAAATTTTGTTTTTGTATCCTTTCATTTGGAAACTTTGTTCAATCTCGCGATTAGGAAGCACACCTTTTTGAAACACCACACCACTACGAAGATCATCAGCTGAACAATTAGTATATCTTGAACTGAATCTCTTTCGTTGAATGGGGATGGAAGCCTGAGGGCAAATGTCATGAGCACGTCTTAAATCTGGTCATTGATCGTAGTTAGAAGCGATACTATCGACGCGCTTCAGAACTCGATTCGCGAACGTCTATTTAGACAGTTAATGATCTTAACTTATACAGCATTGTCCTAACTAACCATTTCCGTTTAACTTAACTGCGTTCATATTGGTTCACATTAATCAAACAATGATGTCGGAATCATGTAGTTCGCAAGACGCTCACTGATTTTTCTGCACGCGCATACGTATGGCATGACATTTTCCAAACTTGGCGAGATGTTTGTTCAACGTGTTTTTAATTATATCTGTAAAACAGAGATCACTCTGCGTGGGTTTGACTTGCATTTTTCACGGATGACTTGTGCACTCCCAACTTTTGACGCAATTTGGTTATGGTAAACGATATTTGATTTCATTGGTAGGTTTTTTGCACAATGACACTAAATACGTAGATGTTCGCATGTTGACAGAATTTATTTATGTTACGAGTAGGCCGAAAAAATGTTAGTCGAAGACAGGGCGTTTAAATTTTGTTATTTGAATTGACGGTTTTGAGAAAATCATGAGATGCGTTTACAATCAGTAATGTTTTCATTGTTTTGGCTTCTGAATCCGTTGGAGGACCGTCGATCAAGGCTGTTGGAGTTAGTTGAGGGCTTGGTGTGTTAATGTTGTTTGACGAAGTTAGTCAAAAGTAGAAGCGTCGAAGATGAGGTGAAGTGATTACCGTTCGCATTGATATAAGTGGCCCCGTCGATGTCCGGTCGCTCAGGCTGGCTGACTGAAGTCGCGCCACCATCGTCTGTAGTTTTCTAACCTATCACCTTATTCAGCAGCGTATCGTGTCCGGCGGACCAGGGGCGTCCCAAAACTTTGTGTTCCTGAGCGAGTTCGCAGAGCTGTAGCACGAAAGGGACCAACTAACAACTACGCCGACGGCAACCTGTACATGCGTGCACGTTCTCGCTCCCGGTCTCGCGCGTGATTTCGGCGATCCGCCTCGGTGCGCCGACGACTCGTCCTCGATCTCAATGCCACTCTCATGACCGTGGGTACTCGGAGACCCAATCGAACCGATCGGTCCCCCTATCCAAAGTCATCTATTGAGTGCCATTGTTAATACCAGCTCCCCCCACCCATCCTCTCTCTCTCACTCGTTTTGCCAATCTGCCATGTGATCGCGAGACGATCCAGTTGTCCATGGATAATACCTGATGACACTGCCGCCGGCAATGACTGCGACGCACAAACACATAGAAGGCTGGGGTGACTGCCGCCATGGGTCCGATCATCAGTCTCCCCTTCCATCTTGCGCACCACGGTGACGGAAAATTTTTCTGACCTAGAAACGTACACGTCAGACGTGCCAGCAGTTTGTCGGTTATATGCAAGAGTCGGCTTGACGCGCCGGCCGTGTCGCCCGGGGTGTCAGTCCTTTTCTTTTGTGCTTGTCGATCGAACTGCAAGAAAAACCATTGAAGGCAAACTGTCTTCCGTTGATCATGCCATTTTCCTTGATGGTACCCTTCACGTGCACACTATAATCTTTGTCCCCAGGGCATTAGTAACCCTTAACAAATGGTTGCACCGCTCTTATCTGAGAAACTGCAACTTTGTTTATCTTCAATTTGTACTTTTGCCGTTCTTACCTTGTCTGCGCCCGTTATCGCCACTCCTTTTATCAACTTTTTTTCGAATTAAAGGACAAAATTACCCTAAAAGGGCATTCGTTTTGGTCATTACCGTGGAGGGTCTGTTCCATTTTCACGAAACAAACCGGTCATAATGAGACGCCATTCATTATCATCAGCACTTACCGTTTTTTATCGTTGAACTCGGACTCTTGTTTTTGCTTTCATTTGCTGTCAAACGCTTCGAATAGTGTCAATTCATTACAACATTGCCTTCTGTACGCGACTCAAATGCACCCTATTTAGATGGCCGTCTCATGTCTGGACTAACTTTTTGTTGTATTCCTCGTCGACGGTACTGTCCTATCCTCTCGTTTAAATAAACGTCTTTTCTGATTGGTTTCATAGTTTGTATTCCATTGCAGGCAGTGCGCAGGGATGCCGAAACCGGAAATGCAGACATTTCGCGTAAGCAGCCTGAGCGGCAACTTGAGTAATAGAGTGGATCAGCAGAACAAGGTCTTCCCAGATGTTAAATCTTTCGTTGAGCACTTCTGCGAGGATCCGTCCAAGGCTCGATGCATCAATAAGGTATGTCTTGACGACTATCGATTAAGTTTGGTAGTTTAAACGTTGAATTCTCAGGTCCTCGTCGCCACCAACGGCATCGCCGCTGTCAAATGCATTCTGTCTATTCGTAAATCGCTAATGCAGCTGTTCAAAGATGACCGTATCATCAAATTTGTTTGCCTTACAACCGAACAAGAGATTCAATCAAAAGCAGGTGAGTCAGATGGGTGACCTTCATTTTTTGTGAGGGTCTCAGACTTATAATAGACCGAAAAACAGTTTTTGTATAACCAACTTTTTGCTCAGTTCGGTTCAATCGCTTGGTTGCCTTCGTAACCTTCGCGTGTTGAGGACCAATAGAAGGAACTAAAATGAGGCATTTGCAGAGTACCTCAAAATGGCAGACAACATTGTGATTTCACCAGCTGGAGCAAACACCAATAACTACGCAAATGTTGATGAAATTGTTGAACACGCAGTACGGTGCAATGCGGATGCTGTTTGGGCCGGGTGGGGACATGCCAGTGAGAATCCAAGGTTGCCGGAAGAACTTTTCCGACGTGGAATTGCGTTCATCGGCCCTCCTGCCAATGCCATGTTCGCTTTGGGTGACAAGATAGCAAGTACGATCATTGCGCAGACAGTCGATATCCCGACGATCGAATGGTCCGGAAGCGGGATCAAAGCGCCTGAGCCAGATGCGTCGTCGTCGACCCAAGAAATGAACATTCCTGAAGACATTTATCGACAGGCTACAGTTTCGACGATTGATGAAGGCCTGAAGTGTCTGAAAGAAAAGCGCATCACGTACCCTGTTATGATCAAAGCTAGCGAGGGCGGTGGTGGAAAGGGTATCCGGAAGTGTACCAATGAACAGGAGTTCGTGTTGAACTTCCGTCGTGTTCAGGTTGGTTTTGTGGAACCATTCTGCAATCAGTTTCAAACTGGGTGTATTTACAGGCTGAAGTCCCGGGCAGCCCCATCTTCCTCATGAAATGCATGATGAACGCCCGTCACATCGAAGTGCAGCTCATCGCGGATCAGTATGGCAATGTTATCCCCATCTTCACCCGTGATTGCTCCATCCAAAGACGTTGCCAAAAGATCATCGAAGAAGCCCCTGCCGGCATTGCTCCGCATGAAGTCCTTCGCAGGATGCAACAAGACGCCGTGAATCTCGCCAAGAAGGTCGGCTACGTCAGTGCTGGTACCGTTGAATACATGTATCTCCCGACGACTGGAAAATACTACTTCCTCGAGCTGAATCCACGTCTCCAAGTCGAACATCCGTGCACTGAGATGATTGCCAATGTGAACATCCCCGCCATTCAGTTGCAAATTGCCATGGGTGTGCCGTTGCATCGTATTGTTGAGATTCGACTCTTCTTCGGTATGGACAGATATGGTACTTCACCGTTGCCGGAAGACCAAATCCGCACGGACACCAATATTTGCGTCATTGCTGCGAGAATCACCAGCGAAGATCCAGCTGAAGGTTTCCGTCCGGCTTCTGGATCCGTTGAAGTCCTCAACTTCCAGTCGAATCAGAATGTCTGGGGCTACTTCTCCGTATCCAGCGCCGGCAAAGTCCACGAGTTTGCTGATTCTCAGTTTGGACATCTATTCGCGAAGGGAACCACCCGTCATGAAGCAATTTCCGCGCTGATGTGTGCCCTCAAGGAACTCGAATTACGTGCGACTTTCCAATCCCAGATCAACTACCTGGTCGGTATGCTCAGTGATCCCGAATTCGAAAACAACACATTCCATACTGGTTGGCTTGATGACCGTATTGCCGCCAAGGTCCAGTCAGCCCCCGAACACCCGATTCACGTCACAATTGCCGTCGGTGCCACTGTTATTGGCCATGCTCGCATGTCGGAAGTCTTCTCAAAGTTCCAAAATGCCATTGGTCGCGGCCAGATCCTGCCAACGTCCGAACTGACGGAGACCTGGGAACTTGAACTCGTCCACAACAACAAGAAGTACAGCGTTCTTGTCAACCGCCACGGTCCCTCGGACTTCCTCGTTTGCATGAACAACTCTATCGCCCATACGCGTGTCCATCAATACGATACTGGCGGAGATTTGTTGGTCAACTTCGCTGATCAATCTTTCCAGTGCCATCTCGACGAAGAAATGGAACGCTTCAAAGTGACCATTGGCCAAACTTTGACGATCTTCGAGAAGGAAAACGACCCATCCGTGCTCCGATCCCGTAATGCTGGTCGATTGTTGCAGTATCTCAAGAAAGATGGCGAACACGTCGATGTTGGTGACATCTACGCCGAAATGGAGTCTATGAAAATGGTCATCAACCTGGATGTCAAGAAAGTCGGTGGCACTCTCGTTCATGTTGCTCGTGCCGGTCAAGTCCTGTTCCCTGGTACTTTGATTGCCCGCCTCGATGAACAAGGCGATATGTCGGCATCTCGTCCCGATCCTTTCGAGAAGACATTCGAAGAATGGACCCGCGCCGAGGAAATTCGCAGCCAGACGAGACTCCGTCTGAATACCCGTTTCGAAAACCTCGTCCAATCGTGCCGAGACATCTTGATGGGCTATGCCGTTCCGGAGCACATGTTCAAGGACTACATTATCCAGCTGGTCAACGATCTCTTCACGATTCTCAACGACCGAGAACTGCCATTCGCCCTCTACAAGGTTGTCCTGAATGTCGTCCAAACCCGAATCAACAAAATCGACACCTACAACCGTATCAAGGAGCTCCTCAACGACGATTCTGATTTCAATGCCGCTGAACTGTCCGAAACGATGGAAAGCTATCTGACATCCCTGAATCCCGCTGATGTTGGCATGGAACGATCGTACTTTGAAAGCCTCCAGACCACTTGTGATCGATTCTCCGGCGGTCTTGAAGGCCACAAGCGCATCGTCATTCGAGAACTGTTGGAAGAGTTTTTGAAGACTGAAAAGTACTTCCAAGAGGTCTCCTACGACAAGGGTGTATCCTGCATCAGCACTTCTATCAGCGATGGTCAACAAGCAGTCCGAATGGTCTATTCGCATACTCGGATTGTTGCCAAAAACGCCCTGCTGCAGGAGATGATATCTCGATTGGATGACCCCTCCATCGATGACCTTCAGCCCGTTTTGAAGAGCATTGCGAACATGTTCAATGTCGAAAATGAGAAGCTTGCGTTGTACGTGCGGAAGGTGTTGAACCGGATTAACCAGAGCTCGTATGGACAGCTTTGCAGCAATGTAAGTTATCTTTAAACTGGTATTGTTCAAATTTGACATTATCAATTTCAGCTGTCCCGCAAAAGCTCTCGCAAAAACCTCAAAGAACTCGTCACTGACTGCTCCATCATTGGTGGTGACGATGTCTTCAAGACTCTTGTCAACAGCGTCAACGGCACCGCCGAACATCAGGCTTTGCTCCACGAGTTCTTCTTCACCGCGAATACGGCTACCAACACCTATGCCGTCAAGCATTTCATCAAGCTTGCCTTCCACGTCGACGAAAGCGAGATTGACGTCCTCCCGGGCGACCACCTCGATGCCACTTTTTTCAAGTTCAACATCAAGCCGACCACGCCATTCTACGAAAACAATGCCCGCGACAACAAGAGCATCGTCTATTTCCTCAGCGTCTTGAAGAAACTCGACCTTCTCCACCAATCTGAAACTGTCGAATTCCTGCGTGGACATGCTCTTCGTGACCCTCTGGCTTACAATGTCTTCCTTTTCGTCGCTTTCCCTACCGGCGACAACGGCTTCAGCACTGCTATCAACTGGTCCGAGAACAAACTACGCAGTCTTGGTGTCCAGCTTCGTACTGAAGTCGAAACCAAGTTGTCCAAGAAGGGCATCCCAGTCGGCAGCGTCGATTTGATGATCTCTCGCCCCTCAAATCCGCCAATCTACGCCGAACACGACTTCTCGGCCAAGATGAAGCTCGAACTTCGCCGATTGCCGCCCAATACCGTCGATATCAGTACCCAGCATTCGCCTTACTTGCTTTTCCGAAACACTGATAGCGATATCCAACGCTTGTTTGTACGGTACTTGCTGCGTGATGTTGCATCTGTTGTGCGTGTTGAGAAGTACACGAAGACTTCGTAAGTTTTCCACCAACCAAATTAGATTTATCGATTAATCAACCCCATTTCAGCCCTCTGGAGAAGTTCCTCGCCAAGCTTATCGATGTCATTGACGGCGCTTGCGGTGAAATCCGCGTCTGCACTCATGCCGACAAAGCTAGCACCTACGATTGCAACCATATTTTCATTTGTGTCGATTATGATCCTGTCGTGAGCACTGTCGGGTGGGCCACGACCATTAAGGAGGCCTTAGTATACTATGAAAAGTGCCTTATCAAGCTACGTGTTACTGAAGTTGAGATTCTCTTCAAGTCGAATGTACGTTTACACTTCACTCTCGCCTATTTCACCTTAATAATTCCTTTTCAGACCGGTTCCCATGTCGAATCTTACCGTGCAGTTTACTCCAATGAAACTGGTGCTATCCCTGAATTCTCTCTCTACCGAATCTCAAATGGTCGTCTTCAAGTTGTCGGTGACGGTCCAGCCAAGCTCGATGGCACTGAAAGCTTCGAAATCCACAGACCCATTGCCCATGTTAGCGTTCAACGACGTCGTATGATGGCCCAGAAGATTAGCACCACCTATTGCTACGATTTGCCGACAGTCTTTGGCCGTGCTGTTTTGGACTTGTGGAAGGAGTTCAAAGTCCGCAACCCGCAAGCCTTCCAACAACTCTACGACCGTAAGCTTACGAAGGAACGCCAGTCCGCCATCGTCCGCCAAGATTCGTCCGCTTTCTGCTCCGCCTTTGAGATGATTCTGGAGTCTGAAGATGGCCCGATCAACGTCATCCGCGATCCGGAAGAGCTCCAACGTCGCAAGAACCATCCTCAACATGATCGTGCTATGGTTGCGTGGGAGATGCATATTTCGACCCCCGATTGCCCTCAAGGCCGAAAGGTTGTCGTTATTGCCAACGATATCACCTTCAAGATGGGTTCCTTCTCGATGCGCGAGCACAAGCTGTACTACTACGCTTCTGAATACAGCCGTCGTCACAAGATGCCTCGTGTCTACATTGCTGCCAACAGTGGTGCTCGTATTGGCTTTGCCGCTGATATCAAGGAGAATCTCGACGTCATCTGGACCGATGCCGCCAAGCCGGAAGAAGGCTTTGAATCTCTTTGCTTGCAAACGTCGGCTTCTGAGACAAAGTCGGTGTTGGCACAGATTGAGTACACCAAACGTGATGATGGCAAGGTTATCATTGATGCTGTCATCGGCAAGGAAGACGACATCGGTGTTGAGAACCTCGTCGGGTCCGGTTTGATTGCCGGTGAGACCAGTGCCGCCTACAAGGAAGTGCCGACTTACTGCTTGGTCACCGGACGTGCCGTCGGAATTGGTGCCTATGCCGCAAGGTTGTCCCATCGCGTTGTCCAGGTTGAGCCATCTCACCTGATTCTCACTGGTGCCCCTGCTTTGAACTCCTTGCTTGGTCGTGAAATCTACACCTCAAACGGTCAACTCGGCGGCAGTCAGATCATGCATCGCAATGGTGTCTCGCATTCCGTTGCCCAGTCCGATTTGGAAGGCGTTACCAAGGTTGTTCGTTGGATCAGCTACCTTCCGGTGAATGAAACCCTGCCAGCCCAGATCCGCTGCGACGATGGTGAAAGAAGAGTTCTGACGCAAGTGCCGAAGGGCCAATACGATCCTCGGCTCGTACTCGACCCCCCAGAGGGGGGCGGCCTCTTCGATGCCAATTCCCTCGACGAAATCATGGACGCCTGGGCGAAGACCATCATCACTGGACGTGCTCGTCTCTGCGGTGAACCCGTCGGTGTCATCGCTGTTGAAACTCGCACCATTTCCTTCGAAATCCCAGCCGATCCCGCTGCCCAAGACTCCCAATCACGCACCGTCACCCAAGCCGGTCAAGTGTGGTACCCCGATTCTGCCTACAAGACGGCCGAAGCCATCAACGACTTTAACCGTGAAGGCTTGCCGTTGATCATGCTTGCCAACATGAGAGGATTCAGCGGTGGTCAGAAGGACATGTTCGAGATGGTCCTCAAATTCGGTGCCTGTATTGTCGACGCTCTTCACGCCTACACCCAGCCCGTGATTGTCTACATCCCGCCGTACAGTGAACTTCGTGGTGGAGCATGGGCGGTGCTGGATACCAAGATCAATCCGACCTGCATCACGATGTTGGCGGACAGCGAATCGCGAGGTGGTGTGCTTGAACCCGATGGAATGGTCGAGATCAAGTTCCGTAAGCCGGATTTGATGAAGCTGATGTCCAAGTGTGATAAGCAGATCAAGACATTGGAAGGACAGCGAGATACGGCGACAACTGAGACTGACCTTGCTGACTTTAAGAAGCAGATCCAGAAGCGTCAAGACTTTTTGATGCCGATGTACAGGACAGTCGCTGTGAAGTTTGCGGATTTGCATGATACTACAGCTCGTCTGTTGGCAAAGGATGCCATTCATGTAAGTTAAAACTGATGTTTTGTTAAACTGACTTCAAAAATAAAATTTCAGGACAAACTTTCCTGGACCGACGCCCGAATCTATCTCCACAAACTGCTCCAAGTCCAACTCGCTCGCATGGCCATGGCCCGAAGATACCTCACAGCTACAGGTCTCGAAGCCCCCTTCGACGTCAAACAGCTTGAAGTCGGATGCAAGTGGGTCGACAGTCACTTGGCCAAGGTCAACATCGTCTACCGCCATGAAAACAAGGGCAACCAAAACTCGAGATATAGCCATGATGCCGCACAACTGATTCGATATGCACAGAGTAACGAATTCTCACGGGTTCTTCAAGAAATCGACATTCAAAACACCAGCTCCAAAATTCTTTCGTAAGTCAATTCCTATTCGAATCTTAAAATAGCTTAATTACTCTCTTTTCAGCAAACTGAACGGCCTTCAATCCGATTCACAAAGCGCACTTATTCAAAATATACTGCTGTCTGCTGACGCGGACGTGCGTTCAGGAATCTTGCGACAAATGCTGTCGTTAGTAAGTTCAGATGAGCGTAAAAAACTTTTATCCGGTCTGCCTTAAATGTCCACAATTTTTTCAAAGACACATTTGTAATAGAGTAAATGAAAAATGATTGAATAATAAATATATTACTATGCAACTGTCATTGAAGTGGATAGAGCATTTGCCGTTTGACTTGTGTTCACAAGGTGTATGAGAAAGAATTCTAACTATGATGGAATGACAAGTTATATCTGGTCTTTCGAGTCTTAGTCAGGTCTTGATCCCCGAGGTTGGAGGTAAGTATGCCCTGGCGGAACGGATCCTCCGTTTTCTCCCGCCCGGCTTTTCGCCAAATCCGAACACCGTTTGCGTCCACATTGCGACTTGCGTGTTTATTGGAAACGCGCATCCACGGAAAGCATAAGGTTTTATATAAAACTGTTCTTGTCATGTCGCTTGATTCTATTATCAAACGTTTTACCTACGATTGGCTTATTCGTTTTGCTGAACTTCATCCTTTCGAAATTTACGATTACCATGCTGGTGTATCATCAGATTGGATTCCTGAAGGCCCGTACGATCCCTTAGAATCGAATTACGCTGCGATTTCGCCGCTTTTCGAAACTGTTATTACTCGATATACGCCATATGTATTTTATAGTGAATATATTACCGTAGAAAACGTATGTTTATTAAAAGACTGGACAGTAAATCATTAAAATCAAAACAGCTCCAGATAGTAAGCCGAAGGTTTTTTGGGCAGGAACAAAAACTCTTCATTACAAAAAACGTCGGCTTGTCAGCCATTTTTGAAGCCACCTCGGTCCAAAGAAATTCTTTAGTCATTACGGATTAATTTTTGCGGCCACTTTTGGTTTAGATTGATCTTGATTTTTTCTTGGTTTGGTTTCGCCATTTGAATAATTAATTTTTAGGGTACGCTTGAGGAAGAAGACGAATCGCCTCCACATAATAAAGCAAAAGTTTATGTTTGTGAACACCTAAACTTCTTAGACGAACTAAGTCCTGGAATAATAAGTGCGTTTCAAGACAAGCGTGTCACTTTTTACTATTCGAAGAATTTTTTTCTCAATCGCTTTAGTTCTAAAAGTATTTATACTTTTGATGAGCTTAAATATGTATTAAAGTTCAGTCCACTTGGCGAAACATTCCGAGCATTTGGCGCATTCGACAAGCCGATTATGTTTTCAGAAATTTGGCCAATGCTGGCACATTACAGAGAAATATGGTAGTTTCTTTTCTAAAATACTACGTGTCATTGTTTATGTTTTAGGCTCTGTATGAAAAACGTGATCTACGATGAAAACATTGCAACTGTTTTATGTCAGCATCAAACTTTGCCTGCTATAATCAAGTATTATTACTTAAATATATCAGATAAAGCAGTGTTGGAAATGTTTGATTTTATTTTGGTATGATTATTTTTATTAAAACTTCAGTAACATCATTCTTTAAGTCAGTACCACGACGTTCGTTAGATTTACGTTTTTGGTTTGAACAGCCAAAACCAGTGGCGTTGTTTGACACAATTGTTGAAAAGTTTGTATCTGCTGGAAATCAAGTCACACTCTGTGCAAAGCCGGAGACTCAGTTTAATCGCATTATAGCAAGTTTCAAAAATAGTAATTTGCGAATCATAAGTGAATTCAGTATGGCACCTTATTTCTAGTTCCGACAACAGCTTTGACTTCCTTTGGTCTCGTTTTTAAACTTTGTTGGTAATTGGGCTTTTCTTATTTTTGTTTTTATATATTTGCAAATTTATAACTAAAAATAATATCAAAACTGTGTTTTATTGGATAGTTTACTTTGTATAAAAAAACATATTACTATGAAACTGTCTATAAAGGGGAAACGACGGGCCGGAAAAATTCGGCGCGAATCCACCATTACTGTCTATGAGGATGGAGCGTTAGCCGTTTGTAACGGCGCACCAAATTGAAGCTTGGACAATGATCCCAATGCGCTGAAAAGGTTGCCTGTAGCAACGGGATTGAACATGAACTGCGTCGATTTTTGGACGAGAAACGAGGTCAAAGGCAGAAACTGCCCAGAGATAAGCCAGTTTAGGACTTGTTTGCGCTCATCGGTCGAGACAAGGCCAAAGATCTCCTCTGCCACGGGAAAGGTCGTGTTAAGTCTTGTTAGAACTGAATTAACGTAGGTGCTGTTTGTACCGTTACAAGCATTGGTCGCCTTTGAAATTATGAGCGTTAATTCGATGTGGGAATATATAAAAACTGAGTGAAAAACCCTACGATCGACGAAAAGTTGCTCAGGGCTCCATTCCCACTAATTTGTAGGAAATTAGACCCAAAATTGATTAACGAGGTTGGATTGGAGACAAACTCCTCCAAAATACGCTGCTGGCAGTCGTAATCGGTCAGGCCATTGCCCAGGGCAACGAACGCCACAAGCACAACAAAAACTAAACTGTTCATGCTTTTATCCAGCCAAAACCATGCCTATCCCCTCGCAGGGCATGCTTATATCCTTGATGAAGGTAGCAGATGTGCCAACATTGCTTACTTTTGTAAAAATATATATAAACATGTCCAAAACAAAGGGGGAAAACATTCTACCGCGTTTTTGCCATTGTTCAATCAAATTTACGCGTTTTTGCCGTTGTTTTTGTTATGAAATCGTTGACTATCCCACCACCATTGTCAAGCATGGTCAAGGAACGGCTGTGATAACAAAATAACCGCACATTTTGCGATTGTAAACAAACAAGGAGGAAACAAGAAATAGTCATCACTCGCGCTGCACTCAGTTTTTACGCACAAACGAACTCCCACCGCGAAAACGCTCCTACGTGTCAGTCATACCGTAAGGGACGCATCGCCAAATGGCCGTTCGAGTTGGAGGTCTGGCCACGCAACGTGGTGACAGTTTATACGCAGTTTTACAATTAACCTCCGTTGTTTATCCCGTGTTTCTCGACCCCTTCCGATCAATACTTTTATCAGCGACATTTTCAGAAGATGCTGAGAGTGATTATCCCTTTGTTGCTCATCGGAGCGGCGTGGACAAACGAGCTTGTCCCGAGCTCGAAACTCGTTGCTACCCGCAACGTCGACATCTCCACCCAGCTCGCCAAGTTCTCCGTCAACCTTGAGGTTAAGAATGGCGGCCCCGAAGCGACTTACTTTGTCTATGCCTTGACGAAGGCCGATAATGACCACCTTTCGTACCTCGTTGCCTCCGACTCGGCCAACAAGAAGCTCCCCGTTGCTCCCATCAAGTATGCGGCAGCCAAGCCCGGTTTCGAATACTACAAGATCAACTTCGGTACTCCGCTTGCCAGTGGTGCTTCTCACAAGGTGAAGATCGAGTATGTGTTGACGGGAGCGCTCAAGGCTTACCCCGCTCAGATTTCCCAGGATGAGAACCAGTGAGTTTCTTGCTTTGAGTTTTTATATATTTTTTTCATAAATCTTTTCAGATTCATGCTTTTCAACACCAACGATGCCATCGTGAGCCCGTACACTGTCGAAAGCGACACCACCACCATCACCACCGGCGGCAAGATCATCTCCTCAACCGACGGCAAGCAAACCACCTCCAAGGTTACCTACACCAACACCAACCTTGCTCCCTACACAGCGGTATGTGCTTTTCTTATCAGTTTGCGTTCGCATTCTAATTGCTTTCCTTTCAGAAGCCCGTCTCTGTCCACTACGAAAACAACTCCCCCTTCGTTGTCGTCACCTCCCTGGAACGCACCATCGAGATTTCCCACTGGGGTAATGTTGCCATCGAAGACCACATCGAGATTGTCCACAAGGGTGCCGAGCTTAAGGGTTCTTTCTCCCGTCTTGACTACCAGGTTGACCGTCGTACCAAGAGCCCCATTGTCAAGGTTCTCAAGGCTACCCTCCCGGCGAAATCCCGCGACATCTACTACCGTGATCAAATCGGAAACATCTCCACCTCCACCGTGCGCAATCTCAAGGACCGTGTCGAGGTTGAGATGCGCCCTCGCTTCCCTCTGCTCGGCGGCTGGCGTACCAACTACATCCTTGGCTACAATGTGCCTTCTACGGAGTTCCTTTTCTACAAGGACAGCAGCTATGCTCTCAAGCTTCCCCTTATCAGCCCTCTCTTCAACGACCTTGTTGTTGAATCCGCCAAGATCAAGATCATCCTGCCCGAAACTGCTCAGTAAGTTGTTTTAGCCCTTATATAACGCATTTGCTGGGAAAACCGAACAGATTTTGACCCTTTGTGACATTTCAAATTTCAAAGTGCATAAAATTTGCTCAAACTTGGCGACCTGACTAACTTTAGGGCGCAGATAACGAATTCGTAACTATTTTTTATGGGCGGAGCCTTCAGAATCTTGTAGGATTCTGAGGTCACTCATGAAACGGAATCGGGTCTTGCGCTACATCAATCGATTGCCCACAACATGGCAAGCATTTTGATCTATACATTGACGGTAATTGGTTCACGTAGAAAAAAGTTATTACACGTCAAAGTCGAAAAAAAAGACGAGATAGCCTTCTGAGGCTTCTACCAAAAAATTTTTATACGGTGTCCGACGATATAATGGTAAATATCGATAGAGCTTTGAAAAACCATAATTTCATTCTTTAGTTTCATCTTTACCACACCCAGGGAAAGATGTCAAATTACGGTAATAAGATTTTACCAACAATTAATTTACAAATATAAAAGCCATTTTGTGCAAACAACAAAATCCCTTTTCGTAAATACTTTGTTTTAAATTGTTCTTAATGTTGATAAAACATCATTACCCGGTGTTGCGTATTCGAAGTAAATTTTACAATTTATTGACTTTTTGTAATTTTTGTTATTAAAATTTTTTTGACGGATGATAATTTTGTAAAAGTATTTAAAATTGTTAATTATCATTTAAAAAAGGGTAATTTACATGAAGAAAAATAAAAACTGCTCACCGGGCTCGAACCAGCGGTTTTTGGACGCTGGATGAAACCGGACCTGCTCTGCAACGCTTGCACATAAGGAGCATAAGGAAAAAATTTTAATTGTAAAGTGTGCATTAAATATTTAAGATATCGTAAAATCATTTTCCGAACACAACAATAATGGTAAAACCTTGTTTTCACGAAGACGGATTTTGTTGTTTGCACAAAATGGCTTTTATATTTGTAAATTAACTGTTGGTAAAATCTTATTACCGTAATTTGACATCTTTCCCTGGGTGTGGTAAAGATGAAACTAAAGAATGAAATGATGGTTTTTCAAAGCTCTATCGATATTTACCATTATATCGTCGGACACCGTATAAAAATTTTTTGGTAGAAGCCTCAGAAGACTATCTCGTCGTTTTTTTCGACTTTGACGTGTAATAACTTTTTTCTACGTGAACCAATTACCGTCAATGTATAGATCAAAATGCTCGCCATGTTGTGGGCAATCGATTGATGTAGCGCAAGACCCGATTCCGTTTCATGAGTGAACCGAGGCAGATTCTGGAGCCTAACGGATTCAGAAGACGCCCGGTAGGTAAATTTCAAGCAAATTCGTCATCAGCGCTCTCATATTGATATAGTCAGAAAGTTTCAGTGAAATAAAACAATTTTGAAATTTGAAATGTCACAAGGGTGTTCGGTTTTCCCAGAATATCCGTTATATTGAGGATTTGGGTTCATCGTTTCCGTTTCAGCAACATCAGAATCGTGAAGCCTTACGAAATCACCCGCCACCCGGATACTCTCCACTTCACTTACTTGGATACTGTCGGCCGCCCGGTTATCAACCTCGAGAAGGATAACCTTGTTGAATTCCATAGCCAGCCTTTCACCGTATGTTTTTACACTTTTCCCAAGTTCAAAGTCAATTCTAATTGCCTCATTTCCAGATCTACTATGACTTCAACTACATCAACATCCTCCGCGAGCCCTTCATCGCCGTGCTCGCTTTCCTCGGTGTCTTCGGCTTGATCATCCTGTTCAACCGATTCGACTTCTCGATCGCCCGTTCCGAAGCACCTGCCACGCATTCCAAAACCGAATAAAGCCTCGTTGATATTCTCACTTCAGGGGTAGTATCCGTTGTTTGTTTACTCCAAAGCTAGCCGTTTTTACACGTTTAATAATTGATCTTAATAATCTTTCTCACTGTATTGTGATATCTATTTCACGTGTTTGTACCTCGCTGGGCCACGTGTTTATTTATTTTTTGCTTTTGCGTTTGGCTCTCGTTTTATTTAAGTGGTTGTAATTGCAGAAATAAACGCAATCGGGTTTTAAAGTGATAGTAAAATTCGAAAATTTTAATGTTTCTGGCCGGTTTTGATTGACCAGTTTGAGGCCTGTTGCTCTCACGTATCACGCAGGCGACAGGAAATCAGTTAAAAGTCACGGGAAGGACCAGATTCACTTTTGAGTCAATAGAAAAGACGATTAGCGCGAGAAATGAGCGCATGGAATGTACACGCTACTGCCTGCAGATCTTCTTCCTGCCTGAGGCTGCCTTTTGTTTGTCACTTCTTGACATTTGGAGGGAATACCCGGTTTCGAGGTGGAGAGCGTAGAAAGTATCATTGATGAAAGGAAATGTCAAAGCAAACGTCAGAGTCGTGTGTTTGGTTGAGCAATGTCCGATTCATCAAGTGGTATTTAAAGGGGTCGTGCTGATTTGGCAATTCAGTTCAGTAGTAGTAGTTGAGTGTTACTAGGTCAGACTTCCATCGTTGGTCGTTGGAACACCAAGTATTTTTGAAATGCGGCAGCAGAAGCCTTTTTTAATGTTATCTTTGAAGGTCGTCGTCTGCCAGCCAAAAAAGGCAGACGACGAAAACGTTCGGAATCGGATAAGCCTGTCGGGGACGTCGCTCCGTATCACGACTGATTGTTCCTCCTCATCAGATCACACTTTCGCTTGCTTCGGTCATGTTGACTGACGCAGCCCGTGCAGCTTATTCCGTGGCGCGACAACTTCGACGTTGCCACTGAGGTAGAAAAAAACTTGAATTTTCTCTTTCTAGCCAGCGGCATCAGAAAGCCGGTTTTGCGCAGAAGGGGCGACACTGAAGGAAGCTCGATGTTTTTCGATGTCGTCAACATTGGGCTGTCAGTCGGTTTGCGCCCCTTGCGTTCGCCAATTGCAAAACTCGGTTTCTCCATCCAATTCAACCAACCCCACGTCTTTTAGGCTTCTCGTTTAGGATGAATTTCTCACAATCGCCACCATCAGACGCCCTCTGCTATTCTAGGGAATGCTTTCTGTCTGTATGTTAGTAGCAGAGGGTTGCACCAAACGGTAAACCCTGCGCAAGTTGAGTTCAATGCCAGACGGTTTGACGGGAGCGCCGTCAGCCAGCCGGTTGCCCCCATAGTTTTGCACTCCTCCGCGTTTGCTCTTTCCCGACTTGCATTTCTCGTTTTGCTTCGATCGTTGGTTTATGTTCGGTTCTCGTGTTTTGACGTTTGCACTGACTTGGAACCCGACTTTCATCCGGATAGCTTACTTTCAGTCGATATCAAAATGAGTTCCTTCAACAGATGGTCAGCATATGGCTCTATTGGCCGACTTACCAGAATACTGTTTTTGAGCACTGATATGTTGTCCATTGTAAGTTTTTATTTCTATTCCTCACGTAGTGTTTGTTTATTCTCCAACATTCAGATGTTTCTCATTGCCGTTTTTGTATACGGCTGTTGGCTGAACCACAATCGCGCCCAATATGCTGAATTGCTTGCCCCCAGTTTGTACGTCGATGTCAGCCGCATCATGATTATCGTATCACTGATAGCTATCATCAATGGCATTATCGCTGTTTACTCAGTATTGAAAGAACTGCGCTGTCTGATATACTCGTTTGCCACAGCCAGTTTCATTCTATTCGTGATGCTGCTCATGGGCGGTGTAATGGGTTTCGTTTTTTCCCAGAAGCTGGTGCACCAGATTCCGTTGGACCTGAAAATGCTTACTTCGCTGCGTGAATTGTACGGCAGTCCGGATAATTTGGTTTTGACGGGTGCGTGGGATGATTTGCAGCGAAATGTGAGTTTTTTACGATTTTCTAAAAATGTACTGAAGTCGATTTCCTTTTCAGTTCCAATGTTGCGGCGTTAACGGCACCAACGATCACACAGTCTGGAAGACATCAAAGTGGTACATGCACAGCAAAGCACCCAAAAACACCCTTCCTGATTCATGGTGAGTCTGATTTGATCGCCCTTTAACGGTATTCACGTTTTCCCTTTCAGCTGCGTCCCCGGAAGCGAAGAAGCCTGCCACCAATCGGAACCCGGGTCCTTCTACACCGACACGTGTTACATGTTACTCCGAACTGACCTCCTCACCGTCATGCACGTCGCAGCTTGGCTCCTAATTGTAGCGAGTATTTCTATTGTAAGTTTTGCGCACTTGTTTGAACCCTTGAATAGTAGTCGAATTTGGCGATTTCCGCTCCTCAACTACGCAATCAAGGTCATTCTTTTGATTCACGTTTGTTTTCAGCTCTTACCTGCACTGTTTGCAGCGGTCCACGCCCGACTCATTCAGAAATAGAGGGGTTTTTCTTTAAATTTTAAAGTTTTTATTTTTCCCAGAAGTTTTCCCAGACAATTCTCATTTATTTGAGATTACCGAGTTCACGGGCATTTAGTCCCTATCCAACCGTTTGCCAAAATGTTTGTACTATGTGTATGTGTTTGTAAGCCCTGTGTCCCCGCTAATGAAATCTTCGAAACGAGTCAATTAGTGTTTTTATTGAGCATTTGAATTTTAATTAGCAAAGAAATGTGAATAAAAGTGTATAATTTTGACTACAACTAGAATAGCAGTACAAATTGAGGTAGAAACACTACCCGCGTAAACCAAATGAGCAGAAAAACAACAAAAAACAAAATAGGAAGTTAGTCAACGACGTCGGACTGGAGCATACAACAGAAGCTTGTCCAGGCTGGGCGAACGGGAGTAGTCATGTTTCGGAAGCGTTCGATCATGAGCTCTTCGGTGACCCTATCATGGTTGCGACTGCGAATACGCAGAAGCCGGTCCAAAGATCCGAATTCCAGGGCGCGGTCGGCTTCGGTGGCGGTGGATGACACCTGGACGTAGACGCAGTCCTTGGGGCTGATCATCGAAGACGGGCGGTCGATCAGGGTCATGGAGACGGAGCGAGCCAGGACACCAGGCTTAGCATCACCTTCAGACTCGGCAGTGCGCTTCTCGGTATCCGATGTCGTCTGATCGGTATCGCTGATGGCAGACTCGAGTCGAACAAGGTTGGTGAGGGAAGCGCTTTTCTTCAAGGGAACTGTGTCGAGAAAGCTGTCCGCGTCGGAGAAGTCGTCGTCGCGATCGGCATCAGTGAACCTTTTGTTCTTGCGGAAGCTGACACTCATGCCGGCGAGGGTAACGGTGCTCTCGGACATGGTCGAGGAGTGGATAACAACGACGGGTATGAGACTGAAGGGATGAGGCTTAGAACGTGGAAGAAAGCGCGAGCGAGGAGCACAGCAGCAACGCGTAGCTGATACGAGGACGCGAGAGAACTGATCGGAGAGAGCGGCTATCCGAAGTAAGAAATGAGCTACGAATGAAATAAGCAGTCAAGAGTACCCGCGGATAGGTAGCCTTCCATGGGAAACATGCAAATTTCGATGCGGGTAGCTCGCTTCATGTCGTTGCGGTCTAGCGTTGGGAAAATTAGTCCAGACCGAGACTGTCCGATTCAAGGAGTCACTTTCCATGCGAATCATGCAAATTTGCGTGCACTGCGTCGTTTACTCAAAATCGCTGTGGAACAGAATGTTATTTTTGAATTTGAAGAGTGTCCATATTCCGGCTGAAACTACAGTAATCTAACAAACTGCAAATTAGAAACCATAGAGAAATGGCACAGCTCACCATTATTTACTCTAAAAATGCATTTTTATACTTTCTGGGATAATGTTGTAGACAGAACGTTTAAAAATAGGTTTCCTCATTTTTCGGTAGTCGAAGAAAATTCTACCTAAAAATGTAGAAAACTATGCCCCCAATTGTCTGCTCAACAGATTTCTCTAAAAATGCAACACTTTCTGAAAACTTTCACTTTTCTATCTGCGTTTTAGTTCCTCATTATTTTTTAACTACTGTACCTATTGTCTAGCCAATTTTGAAACGTCCCCTCGTGTCCATTACTGAATTCCGCATTATGGATAACCCTCTTCCCCCGCAATATGAGCGCCTGACTTAATTAATCTATTTGGCATGCTCAATATTGCTCGAGCTGTTGACCCTCTTTTTTGCGTTTGTTTAATTATCCCTCTATTGTTTCCAACAATTGTTTGTATTTTACCAGTTTTATGAAATGCATTCGTCTCATGCATGGGTAAGTAGGGGCGGAGACACGCCTGACTGAACGCTACCTTTGTTCGAGTAATTATTTTTTACAAAAACCGAAAAAGGGCTATGGACAAGGCAGGTCCGACCCCTCCTATTCGAACGTTATCGGCACCCTCCAGGGACAGTATTAACAGTGTCGTGAGCGAAGCCTGCCGACACGTATTCTAAGAGAGCACGCCTCAGGCATGCTGCGGTCAAGTGACGCATACGTATGTCCTTCCACCCTCTCAACTGTTTGGTGTCGGAAGGGACGGGGGGCTCTGTGCCCTCTAGTTCGTTTTGGGACCTGTGCCATGGGGGCTGGCGCCAACGGGCCGCCAGCGGCAGCCTTCCATCCAACGACACACACCCCTTTGGCTGGTGGCTGGACCATTTTTGCTGGCGGTTCAGATATAAAAATAATCCACAAGGCCCAAGTTGTTCGAAACGAACTAGATTTTGTACAGCCGTCGGCCGCCTGACAACAACGCCGAGTCGGGTTTGGTTAGTTCGGCGACGTTATTTCCCCTCTGCAGTCCCCCGCGAACTGACTTGACTGCTCGTCCTTGTTCTTCTTTTCGACCGGGCTAATGAACGCGCTTTGCTGTTAAAACATATGATGAGATTGACCGATTTGTATCATTTTCAGCGCGTCTAAACCACGCGTCTCAACAAATCCCACAATGGATGATTCGGCTCCGCTTCCGTCTACAGATCCAGGTCGGATCACCGATATGACAGATGGCTCGTCCAACGATTCCGATAACATTTCCACACATACACTCATCGACGAATCAATGTCAAAACCGTTCCTTCTCCCATCAGAAAATCTGCCAGAAGTTGTCCCCAGCAAGCCGCAGGATAAACGACTCGTGAATGGACTTCCGCCTGGGTGGGTTAAGCTCAATGTTGGCGGCAAAGTATGTTTAAACCCTCATTTGTCAATACAATGCTTCAATTTATATATTCCAGATCTTCCAAACACATCGACAAACCTTCAACCGTGAAGATGGCAGCTTTTTAGCGCGACTTTGCCAAGAGCCATCCATGTTGCCCAGCGATAAGGTTCGTTTTTGTCTTTCTTTCTTTTTTATGTGCGGTTTTTCATGTTCATTGCCTCCGACAATCCACCAAATTACCCCCCATTTCAGGACTCGGAAGGCGCCTTCCTCATCGATCGGGACCCGGAGTACTTTACATCCGTTTTGAATTATCTGCGTCATGGCAAGGTCATCCTGGACCACGGTCTATCAGAAGAGGGTTTGTGCTATTGTTATGTTAACGTTTTCATACGAAGATAAATGGCTTTCAGGGTTGCTCGAGGAAGCGGAGTTTTATAACATGCCGAATCTCATCACTCTTTGCACCGAACGCATCGCCAACAGGAATAAAACGAAAGTGAGATATGACACCATTGCCCTTCTTTTCACCCATATTAACTTTATTTTTGCAGAAGAATATCCAACACGTCTATCGAGTCCTGCAATGTCATGGCGATGAGCTCACGAGTCTGGTGTCACATCTATCTGATGGTTGGAAATTTAAGCAGGTTCGTCTCATCTCGCCCTTTTCGTTGCGTCTTCTTTAAATAAAGTGTCAATGCGCTCCTTTTCAGCTCGTCCCCATCGGCATCGAAAACATGCAGCAGAACGGCGACTTCACGCAAGAATTCGTCTGCGTCGTGTCCCGGGAATACGTCGAATCCGAGAACGCGCATCACAACTACGAGGGATCCGATCGCGCGCAAGTGTTACAACAAAAAGCCATGCGTATGTTTTCGATCTGAAGTTGTTAGACAAGCATAGATTTCGGTTGATAGACACCAGACGCGCTGCCAATCGAGACTATAGCACCTTTGCTACTGTTGCGGATGTTTTTCTAAGGTTAATTATCGCACTCGAATGAGCAACCTCTGCACATGTTTGTCTATATTTTATTGAGAGAATTTGTAACTTGTTGTATATTTATATGTTAATTTAATCTCTAACCTACTCTTAATGTCACTTGTTTGTGTTCCCGCAATAACTGACCGATTTTGCTTTGCTTTTTGCCGTGTAAGTTTTGTATTTAAAAAAGTTATATTTATGAATTTACAAGCTTCAAACTCGCATTCTACCCTTTTGCGTTTTTCCAACTGTTCATGTACTGTACTTCTGCGACAGATATCCGACTTCTTGTTTCTTCCCTTCTCCTTGCCTCTGGCTATAAGCACCTATTTTTATCTTTCTCTGATTTCGTCACCTGTGAAAAGTTGGGTGCTAAACGTACATCTCGTTGTAGACACGCGAGACTGGTCTCTCGAACGGTATTGCCCTTACTCTTTCCGTTGGTTGTATCTGTGCGTAACGAATAATAAATTTGAAAATTATATGTCGAAAAGGTAGAAAGAAGATGCATTTTCCTGTCTCGGACATAAAAAGGGACAGGTCAAAGCTATGTTGACCACAGATGAGACACCGTTCAGATGAATAGGGGCCATGAAATGCAAACATTACCGATTCGAAATAAGGTTTGGGCCCTGATTTGTCATTTCGAAGTTTCCTGTCATACGCCGAACAGGTCACAGGAACAATTTTAATCCTACGGTAACATGTTACTCCTTCGTTACGTCATGATATTACCAGTTTTTATGCTTTTATTCTTGCCACATTATGCGACAGGTTGTGCATCGTCAATGTTTTTAGAAGGTAAGCACGCAATAGGTGACCTTACTTTTTGTTGTTAGTACATTATGTCGGGGGAATTGTAGTAGTCCCAAGCGTGGTACAATAATAACCTTTCATTGTCGTACTGTGGTCGCAGGCTACATTATTACACAATACCCCGTATCGCATTTATACACTACAAATCGAGACCAATTTTAGATGCACACGTATTTGACAACCTTTTTTTCAATGCTACTGATGAGGATAACAATGAAACCGGTACATTGGCGCCAATGCCGACCAGTACGGTAGCGCCAATGTCAGTGGATACGATAACGAGTACGCCTTTGTTTTTTTCGCTTCCGACATTGCCGAAACTGTTTGGATTTGGAAGATCGAAATGGATGCCTTTTGGAAAACATGCGGATTTCTCGCCGAAATTGATCACAAATCCGACTTGGAGGTTGAAAGGATCGCCTCCAGTCAGCTGGACGTACTGTTTTCCCCTTTGTGGAAGCGGTGATCAGGCTCTTGACGCCGAAGACGCGATAGACAATGTACACGCTGACGCATTTGCAGCGGTAAGCCCCATTTCATAGAAGTGTCTTTTTCATTGTTGTCACTTTGCAGCTTAGCGAAGCCATGACAACGCTTAATCTCGCGGGTGTGACCGAAGATCAAGTCAAAATAAGATACACCCCGAAAAACACAGTCCTCGAGGAATTTGGTGATTATTATGATAAAACTGGAACCAGATACCGCGTGGTACGCGGGAGTGTTCGTTACCGTTACACACGTCAATCTCCCGGGAATTTCACGGAAAATATCGAAGAGGTAATCCTTTCATGATACACATTTTAACAGCCACATCATGCATTTTTTATCCCTTCATAAGTGGTTGTGCTAATAGCGTGTCAATACGGGGGCGCATGTTAAACTAAAAACCAAAGTGCCCACTAATTTTACTTTTTCATGCCCTGAGGGACTGTTCTATTTCTATTTCTATTTCAGATTGATATTTCCATCAAGTCATCACCCGCGTACACAGAATCCATTTGGAAAAATGTCGCTAACGAAATCGTCAACTATCTGACTAATGAGAGGTACATGCATGTCGAAGCAAAGCCAGTTCTCGTCACTTACTCAGCGAGCGAGAAGCCATTTTTCTTCTTTTAACCTTTTAATTTAATAAAACAAGATCTTCATTGAGTTTTTTCGTTGTATGACAAACTTTGTAATGAAAAACAAAATCTATGATGTATATACTGTCTCTGATGAACTCGTTTGAAAAAAAGACGCAATAAAAAGTTAAGATACTTTTAAAAAGCATCAAAATCGACCTCAAAAAGAAGATTAATCACAGCGACAAAAGTGACTTATAGCTTTTTGGGTTAGTACTGTGCATATACGACTATTGGTTTTTACGTGAAATATTTGATACACGATTCACAAAATACTCGGATATTTATAGCTGAAACGACGACAATCTTACGTGAAGCACGTTAGTGATGAAAGTGTGAATGTAAGAAACTTAGACAACGACACTGAGAAATTGAAGAGAGGTCGAACAAAATGTTAGAGATTCGAAAAGGAGTATGTATTCACAGTTAAACAAGTAGTTACTTGGAAAAGAGCGTTGAAACCTGTGTCATCGAAGGAGGAAACGGACAGGATGGCTTGTGCCGTTAAGCGGAACCATCGACATTGATACCACGTAATACACTATCACGTTCGATATTACTGATGCTAAAAAGTAATTAAAATAATAAGTATTCACAAGACAGTTAATCGACATATAGAAAGTGGTCTACTTTTTAACATCGATTTTGAGCTTTGCACTACAATTAAAATCCTTACTCGAGAACACGCTTAACGAAAGCACCCATGTCAAATGACGATTCTTGTCGGGCATTCACCAGGAAAGGATGCTCCAGCAACTGTTTGTACTTCGGACGAAGCATGCAATCTTTTATGAGGCTAAAAATTAGGTCCATGGTTTAACGTGATAACGGTATTGTATTATGTAGCTTATACTAAGTCTCTTTGTAGTGTGACCAATATAGAAGATAATTGTAGAGGAAGTGGTAACAACTAAAGAATGCCCGGTTTTGTGGTGACATTTAGATTATAATTATACCGGTTTTGATAATAACGTCTTATTTTGTAGACGGAATAGCAGTGGCAAAGAACGATTAACTAAACTGCAAACGTAAACATACCATTGGGAGATGAAATCGTGGAATTCATCGCTATATCCGAGGTCCCGGTCGACCGTTGGCGGGTTTTCTTTGACCACTTGTTTCAACTGTTCGAAGGGGGTCTTCCATTTGCCGTAGGGGTGACTGCCAGAGGCGATTTCAACCTATAGAGGGACATTGCTAACTGTATTTTTCAAAACTGATACCAACCAATGTGATGCCTAAACTCCAGACATCGGCCTGAACACCGTATGAATCACGCTGTTCGCCGTCAATACGCTCTGGCGGCATATATGGTTTGCACCCGGCATGCATAGTCTTTGCGACACTGTTGGTGAGATGTCCAGAGATTCCAAAATCACAAATCTTGACCAAACCCATGCGGTTCAGCAAGATGTTGGAAGGTTTGACATCGCGATGGATGAGGTTCAGTCGTTCTTTCATGAAGTTCAGGCCTTCAACGACGCACAAGGCCACCTTGGCAATGAATGGTTCAGGACGAGGAATATTGGTATCGACACAAATTCTGTAGAATTTGTCGAGGGAAGTATCCATGACTTCCATGCAGATCCAAACATCGCCTTCACGGTACATAGCGCCGTAAAAGCGGACCATCTGGGGGCAGCAGCCAGATTTAACGCAAGCATCGAGTTCGATGAATGTGCGCCGGTTTGATTCATCATTGACAGATGAATGGATGCGCTAAATGACTCACGTTAACTATAAACTATACTAAAATTTAATGAAAATCGATCCACCTTGACTGCAAACACTAAGCCAGAAGCCTCATGCTTCATCTCCTCCACGACGCCATACGCACCTCGACCAAGTTCACGGATTCGGACCAAATCCCGCGCGGTAACGGTGAAATCCTGGGTCCCAATTCTACAATTCCCAAATATATTTCCCGACTATTCTATTTTGTAACGAAAGACTACTAACTTCATAGTGAACTTGTCATCAAGGCTGACTTCCGGTGGCTTCGGAAGCTCCGGCATCTTGATCTTCGGAAACCTCCCCTTTGGCATCATGACGACCTAACGCGACAAAGTTTCCGAATCAGCTGAAAACTGGTTTTTCGAAATCATAACTTTCTTTCTAACGTAGCCATAAAATTGAGACCGAAATTGTGTGCAGTGTCTCCGACAAGATTACCATTATATATGTAGTTTCAAAACTTACGGGATGTCGTCGCGCGCGCCCACCGAAGGAGGTAATGAAAGCTGAGCTTCCGGTGCCCGTGTCAATACTATCGTTGCCGAAGTCTCAACGGCTGCCAAAACTACCGAGGTACAATAAGTACCGGACAGAAGCCGTGCGACCTAGAACCAAATGGCTTCACTCACGTACATATAACTCTTTCACTATTCTTCGCAAAGGTTTTTTTCGCGGTGAGAGTGTTGGGCTCAAGTAATCGCGCGTTGCACTGGCGAACTGCAGTGCAGCAACGCGCAGCAAGCAGTCGAAGGAAAGGCCGTGCTTCGAATGAAAAACGAAGACCGCCGGCGTCTCCCCTTTTATAACGACACCCCCTTTGCGTGTTCGAGCTTTTTTCATCGACTCAGCTTTTGCCCGATCGAAAGCAGACTTTCATCCCTTGCCCCATTTTGCAGGTTTCGACATCAATGCCAGGCGCTGAAGTAGCAGCACCAGCCGCCGATGCTGTGGCTGCAGGAGACCCCAACGCGCCCCAAGATGTACGTTTTCGATTTTTCTCTCCCTGCAAACGGGCTTTCATGTTTATGTTATATAGCATTCCTATCCCTAATGTTGTGGCTATTTTTAGGAAGGATGGTTCGGCCAAATCAAAAGTCTCGCGATGCGCATGATCTTTATTTTCATGATCTCAAATCTGTTCCGCACGTTTATGGGTGGCGGAAATCAATCGGGTGCTAATACGGGTTCGGGGGTCGCTAATACGGGCGCTTCAAGGTTGCCGCCATGCATGAACCTCTTTCGACCGAATGAGTTGTATGATTTTTATATGTACATCGATCCATCGGTGGGTTTTGACTACCTTTTGAAGTAATATATAGTTGTCATCGCTTTCCAGGACTCAAAGTTCACAAATTTCAACAATACGGAAGCTCTCCTCTGGACAAAGAAGAAGCTCTCCTACGGCGACTGGACCTCTGGCGAAAACGGCGACGGATCCTATGTCGAGACGTTCAACTTCCCCACCCCTGAAGTGCTTCTCCAGAATTCCTCCCTCTATCTCCACGTCTTTGTGACCAAGCATGGCAAATCCCCGAACCCGAAGGACAGCAACTACGCCAAACGGGAGCAGAGTCACGGAGCGTACCGACTGAACAAGTACCGCAAGAAGCACTACAAGCTCACGTCCAACCTCCTCACTGGTGAAACCGAACAGAGTGAACACGATCAGAAGAAAGCCCTCGAGAACATTAAATTCGAGATCCTCAACTACTGGCACCCCAATTTGACCGTCAACTTTGTCACCGATTTCACCGCCTGGACTCGTGGTGCCGTCCCGCCGCCGCTCGACAAGCAGATCCGCTTCGATCCTGTTGACAATGTCTACTACCCGGTCGTCTATTTCAACAATTACTGGAACCTCTACAGCGAGTATCAACCTATCAATGAAACGGTGCAATCACTCAATCTTACGCTTACCTTCTCTCCGATCTCAATGTTCAAATGGCAATTGTACTCGTCGCAACAGCAACAAGGCGAATGGTCAAAGATGCTGAATGGCGGTGGTGGTGAGGATGAGTCCGCTGATCAGGATATGCTCAAACAGGCACTCCTCGAAACGAACCCTATCTTGCTCGGTACGCTTTTTGTTTTCTCTTTTTACAATTTTATTTATGAATATTTTTATAGCCGTGACTGTGGTCGTGTCCATCTTGCACACCGTTCTCGAGTTCCTTGCCTTCAAGAACGACATCCAGTTCTGGCGCACCCGTAAATCGCTTGAGGGTCTTTCCGTCCGCAGCGTGCTCTTCAACATCTTCCAATCACTGATTGTGTTCCTCTACATCTGCGACAATGATGCTAGCTGGGTCGTTCGCATGTCCGTCTTCTTCGGCTTGCTCATTGAGTTCTGGAAGATTCCGAAGTGCATGGATGTCAAGGTACTGTAGTAATTTTGAGGTTTCGACATTGTTAATGGATAAGTTTGTCTTCAGGTCGACTGGGAAAACAAGATCTTCGGTACCTTCCCCCGTATCATCGTCTCCGACAAGGGCTCCTACGTCGAGTCCGAAACCAAGCAATACGATCAGATGGCCTTCAAGTACCTTGGTGTTGCTGCCTTCCCTCTCCTCATCGGCTATGCTGTCTACTCCATCATGTACGTCGAACAGCGTGGCTGGTACAACTTCATCCTCAGCATGCTTTACGGCTTCCTCCTCACCTTCGGCTTCATCATGATGACCCCGCAGCTCTTCATTAACTACAAGTTGAAGTCTGTCGCTCATCTCCCCTGGCGTATGCTTTCCTACAAGTTCATTAATACCTTCATTGATGACTTGTTTGCCTTCGTCATTAAGATGCCGACGCTGTACCGTATCGGATGCTTCCGTGATGATATCATTTTCTTGGTATGTTTCTTCTATTTTGACTGCCTAATATGCCGAACAATACCTAAACCTGTTTCAGATCTACATCTACCAGCGCTGGATCTACCGCGTCGATCCCAAACGTGTCAATGAGTACGGTACTTCCATGGAGACCCCCGAAGGTGTCACCGAAGGCGATGGAGCCGCCGAAGCCAGCACCCCCGCCATCGAAAATGAAGCCAATGCCAAGCATGCTAAATCTGAATAAGTTACTACCTTCATTTCACTGGCCAAACTCTATGAGCTATATGCCTTATTTCGATCTTTGTGAGCTTTTCGACTCTGGTTGTTATGCAACAATGGTTGCGTCATATTTATGCTTGTTAAATTTCTCTTAGTAATAAACTTAATATTTATTAAATACGGAATGTAAATGAGAAGAATCTATTAAAAACAAAGTACTAAATACTCTTTATAATCTTTTTTAATATTCCCTCTTGTCATGTTAATGTGATTAACGCTCGCTGCGCACTGCCAAAAGCGGTGAAACTAGGTCAGTCAAGTCGTCGAAGTACCTCTCAAGTTCCGATGCTGAATGCTTGAAACTGAGGTTGTGTCGGAGCTCTTTCAGTGCAGCCGGTTTCGGCATGTAGGCGACATTGTTGACCTTGTAATAGGCAACAAAAGGTATGTTCGCAAAAACGATCGATCGCAATGCCTGAGGCTGGGGCAGGACTTCTCCAAATGTTGTGATTGGCATGACGTTGGTTCGTAGTTCGTCTTTGAGGAGACGTTTGACCGCGGCTAGCTCGTTAATGAGCGGCCAGCCGAGTTCGCCTTCATCGTGGCGCATGACGATGCTGATGGCGTCGATTCGGAGAGAACTGTATTCTTGGAGTTCCTATAATAACGATTTTAAACAACTTACAATATACAATTTTAAAAACTTACCAGCTCAAACCACTGTCGAATAAGCGTCGACGTCTTAGTATACCCCTTCTTATCCGGCACACCAGGGGTATCAATAACAGTAATACTGTACGGGAAAATAGTGTTGTTGAACACGTAAACATAAACACCATGTGTTGCCCGATTCAGTTCCAACAAGTCAATACAAAAGCGGATGTCATGCTCTTTCTGGACATCGTACAAATAGTTGATCAAGGTGTAAACGAAGGATGTTTTGCCCGAGCTTACAGGTCCGAATAACAAAACCGACTAAACGTAAACTTTACAATTTGACAACAAACAACAGAAACAAACCTTATCATCTTTAGTGGGAGCTTGCTGACCACCAAATGTAATTTTCTCAATGTTATTTGTCAACTTGACACGCTGATTTTGCGGAATGAAGAACCGAAAGTTGGAAGTATCGACGTGTCTCGCTGTGCGAAGTTGTTTGGCCAAAACGGGCGAAATTGGCACCTTGTCCTCGTACATGTCAATTGGGCGATGGTAATCTGCAATTTTTTTTGTAACTTTATGCAATATTTTAAAAGTGCATACCGCTTTGGAAGTTCGCCAGCCACTTTGCATGATCCGCGTTGTATTTTGATTCGCGTCGATTATTCACTTCCTGTTGATTGTTGTTATTGATTATCTTTTTGGACGAGACAATAATTGGTGCTTCATCGTTTCGATGGCTGTCTTCGACAGTTCTTACGTGCTTGACTTGTTTTTCATGAACTTTAGTTGCGCCGTTAATGTCGTTTTGTTGTGTCTGGTGAACTTGTTCGCGATCAACGGCTTCTGCTCGGGCCTTTTTAACCTGAAATGTTAAAACCTATTGCTTTGTGACAAGAATTGTTAAATGTTAGTTGCTTACTTGTTCAACGATAGCCTCTTCCTGCGCTTTGATTCTCGCAGAGTTAGAAGTCACAGTGATTTTTTCGGGTACAGGCAGTGGATTCGGCACAGGCGTACTGTGGTCGGAGGGAGAATAGTCTTCGAGTGGTCGGTAATAGGCCACTTCTCCATGGTAGAGGTTGATGTCTTGAGGCTTTAAATTACTTTTGCTATATTTCTTTTAGTGAAAAAGTGCCGATTACCTGTGGAGTGTCGTTTGCATCGACCAAATCAAACCCTCCAACACGACTTTCCGATGCCGAAACGGAACTATCAAACGTCCAGGATCGACTACGCTGCCCATCAAATGGCTCAACTGCCTTGGCACCACCTAGTCTTGCTGTTTGGAGGCTATCATTAACCTCAAAGTTCGCTACGTCGGAGACGCTGTTATTCCGCGACGGCCGAGGCGTCGTAGTTGTGTCATCAGGCAAGTCACCAATCGGCAGGTCATCACCTTCAAAATCCGACGGTTCGTCGTCGAATAAAGATGAGTTTTGGTGTTGTAGGATGTCATCTAGCTGACGTATCGCGGCACTCTCATCATCATGGCTTACCATCACATTAGCATGCTGTTCAGGCCGTTCAGACGGAACGATAGGAATCGCTGGTGGTATTTCATGCTGTTCGTAGTTCACCGGAGTCAGTGTTACCGCTGAGAAGATCTGAAACCAGTAGAATTAAATTTTAATCCTTTTAGCAGTTTAACACTACTACAGTGCAACAATAGACCATACCTGATTCAATATATCATCGCCTCCATCACCAGGTGGCAATCCATTCTGCTGGACTGTTGTCATTGTTGACGAGATTATCACGTAGAGAGCAATACTTACACGGTGAAACTGAAAAAATAACAAACTTTTAGGTTCTTATTCGTTTTTCTTCCAGAAAAGAAGGCATTCCACAAGGGAACACCCAATATTTGCACGCTTTTTAAAATTCTGTGGTCTCTGCTCATGAATTTAAATTTATGAGATACAAAGAAAAACGCTCGAAATGGCGTCGCGACCAATGTATGGCCGTGTTTAAGCTGTTCACCTTCGGTTTTCGTCGATTCGTGTGAGAACAGCGCGGAAAATGCGTTGTCGATCTCGTCGCCGGCGGCGACCAACCCTTACGTGACAGCTTCTAACAGTGCTTTTTACCCTCCGCTTGTCTTTATCAGTCGTCGTTCTGCGGGGCGCGTAGGAGACACAGCATATTGAATGATAAAAAAAGTGAGCTAGTAAGCATCGAAGTGTTTCAGGAAGCAAGCATCTCCTTCTTTGATTGATAAAAAATTACACCAAGTGATGTTTAAATTTAATTAATCCGCTTTGTCTCTTGTGTGTCCGATGATTTGAGTCTTTATAAAGAGAACTGGGACAAATAAAAATAAATCAAAGTTTAATTCAACAATACACTGGCCTCAATGCAATATCTTCTTCAGATTGCCGTCGGTTATTAGTCAACGTCTTGTCTATGCCGAAGATCTTTCGAACTATTGCAGCGTACCCAGTTCCAGTAACATAGACGAGGAGTTGGATCACTGAGACGATTGATCCACCGATCCACAATGATATTTGACCTGCAATTCACATAAATTTACTTTTTGTTTGTTTTCACACGAGGACAAACCTCCAATTTGGGCAATAAACGAGCTTGGTGTCATGGCCAACACATGTTTAATAATGGTGTAATCCAAAGTTGTAAAGAATACCTCCAAAATAATTGTGTTTTCCAGCTCGTCTGTGACATCCTTATGAGTTAATCGTGCCCCAAGCGATTTTGACAACCGGGCTGTGCTTAATGTCTTGCTATACTTCCAGTACTGACAAGGCGCTTCGCACGATGATTTGCACTCCTGAATTTTTATGAGTCATTCACATTTACCCTTCCCAGCAGACATACATTCAACCGATCGGTGTTGTTTTTGTCATTGAGGTGTTTGTAAAAACAATCAAACATTTCACCGGGAAGACAAACATTAGGTTGGCGAGGTTTTATGGACGTTATGGTGGAGCAGTTACAGGCTTCTTCCGGAGGGCCCACATAGCAGTACTAAAAAAATTGTTTTCTTTGAAACGGGATAAAGTCTTACCTCAAAACACCACAAAGCACCGTAATGATCATCAGGTTTTTCTAGACATGCATAGCGAGGTGGATCATTGATAAAATCATAGAAAGTGGCGGACAGGGGCAAAATCGCGTGGACTCCGGCCGGAATAAACGTCAAATCGTGATCGCTGCCTTGAATTTTTTCAGCCAGCTTTACGCCCACACCATCATTTAGCATTTGATTTAAACCAGGATGATACAAATGTTTCGGCAAGGTGATAACGATGCGATACCCGTAGCCGTAGCCATCGTTTTCCTGCGTGTGGCCAGGCACGCGGAAACATTTTCCCACGGATGTCATTATTTCGGTGACATTTTCGCATATGCTTTTATCCACGAAGAATGCAGTGCAATCGATTGAAGCCTATAAAGTACCCATAACAATAAACACTTGACAAACGTTTTCCCATACTTCATATAAAAACTCCCGAAATGTCAAATTTTTTTTCTTCAATATCTCTCTCAAAATTACGTCATTTTGTGTAGCTTCGTCAATAATCGGCCCAACCATATCGAATTGGAAGGGTAAAAACGGAACACTGGGATAGGCCATTTCCAAATGTTGTGCCAATGTTCCGGTTATGTTATGTTCCTCCAAGTAGGATAAGTTGAATCGATTGAAGGGACAAATAGTAATATCAGGTAACCTCATTTCGTTCATCCCCGCAACAAAATATGAAACGACAACAGGTCGTTCGAGGTATTCAGCAATAATCATGTAACATCCATGTATGGAGAGTGTTATTGAAACGAATAAAACAATTGACCAGAGAAATTGAGAGAAATATGAGTCAGACAATAAGCAATCGCGAAGACCATGGAATGTTGTATTTTCCTAAAACAATCAATTTCCCGTAACCATAATAGACTGGACTATATTTACAACGAAATACGGCCAACTATTACGACACCATTTCGGTATGTATTTCATACCCGGAATTTCTTCAGTTGAAGGGTCATCTTCGATCTCCCTAAAACAGATTTATAGCAATAACATGGATTTAAGTGGCAAACCTTGATCGACGTCCCCATTGCGACATTTTTGGTTGCATTAATCTGATTAAAGGTTTGGGATATGGCGAACACCTGGCGTGCCCATTCATTATATCCTGATTTCGAAATGCATTGTAGTAGATAGCCTGAAAAGTTCTTGTAATTAATTTTAACCGCCGCCAGCTCGAATCCCGTGCAGTGGTCGGTCATTAGCGGCATATCAATCAAACAGAACAAAATACTCGAGTGTTATACGAAAGAATGCGGCATTTTTTGATATAAGTTTGTGGTATACAAACGGCGGAGAACCCTTTAAAGATAAAAGAAAGTAAAATTAGTACTCATTAGAAAACAATTAAATTAATAGCTACATTAGAAGAACAAAAAGAGGTTTAAAAAGCTCAACCCAACCTCCCGTCAAAGTGCAGCTGTTAGCACTGAACATTGATTCACTTGACTGTCGCCCTGGGCGTGGGTCTTCATCCGTTTCAAAGACACTTTTTAACTCCCAGTTTTTTGTACATATATCACAGGTTTGAAATGCAAGATGTAAAGAAACTCGTGAGGAAGAAAACCAAAACATAAAGCAGTAATCTTTCGCAAATGAAATTTTTTTGATCACAAGATCTGGCAAAAATAACTCCGTTCTAGGTTTAACTGGCTAACCGTCGTCAATTGTCATGCCCCCGGAAATCTTGTTATAAAAAAGGAATTTAATAAATTTCAGCATAAAAAGATGGAACCGCAAGAAAAGCATGTTAAAACTTCAATGTCTGTATTGTAAATCGAGTTATCGGGCAAAGTCGGCGACCCAACAAATTTATTTAGGAGTGCGTGGTAGACGATCCGGGTCGAGACGAAAAAAAAGGTACAAAAACTAAGAAAGTCAAAGAGTTTGATACCGAAATGTGAAATCCACGAAACTTAGGACATTTATTGTAAAAGCCAAAGTTCAAGAAAACAATAAACATGAACGACTTGGCACTGCCATAAAAAACGCTTCCGGAATAGCGATAATCTGCAAAATAAACATGACTTATAGGAAGTCTCTAATTCAAAATGTTGGTTTTGGAAGAAGATATGGCTCTCCTTGACCATAGCTGTCATAAAAAAGCAAGTGTGGTTTCTTAAATGTTGTCTTAGGGTGACATCTGTTTCCAATAATTGCATACATACGTATGGTTCAACGTGTTTTGCAAGTTTTTTACTTATAAGCTTTATAATACAGAAATTTTGCATAATGTTATTACATAATTTGGATTCATAAATTATAAATAATAAATATTTGAGCAGAGACGGTGAATTTTTTTATCCAAAGAAGGATTTGGGCAAGAAGATATCCATGACAGACACAATGTAGTCAACACCAATTGGCAGTTCACCATAGGCCTGAGGCGTGCTAATTCCTAGCATTGTCTTCACTGATGTAACGAAAATCTCCAACTTGCGATGAACAGCAAAGAACGACTGCTGGAGAGTTTGAACACCCATGTTGCTGTGACAGCTAGCTAGGACCGAGTTGACAAGTAGATCACCGCTGGCAGTCAGAGGGGCGTAAATGCCCTTCTCAGTGACAGTTTCTATCTTAACAATTTTGCTTTGATAGAACCTAGTGTTTCGTTCAAATCGCTTGATCTGCACACACTGGCCGAGCTTCACATCCTTAGCGTGAACCAGGGAAAGTGCGGCATTAGGCTTGCAATTAGACACATAGATAAGGTGGAAATCGGTCAGCTTAATCTGTCTGTTGTCATCAGTTTCAAACAGACGGAAGGATGCTTCTTCGGAAGGTTTTTTATGCAGGAATGTTATGACAGGAGAGTACACCATCTGAAAATTCAGGAATCAAAATTTAAAGTGATCTTTGAACAACTAACCGCTCCATGTTCAACAGACAAAATCATGTCACCAATTTCAAGCTCGTCCATTCGCTTAGGTCCAGATGGAGTTTCAACCTCCATGTCACCGCTGAAACATTGCAGCGACGAGAAAATGCTATTCAAGTCAGTTCCGGTAGCTTGACCGGCATACGGATCTTGTGCTTGATACTGTTGCTGATATTGGTTTTGGTACTGGTTAGCTTGTTGATACTGATTTGCCGCTGTACAGGGATCAACGCATGACGCTGGTTGAGCATTTTGAGCGGTGGCATAGCTGACACTCTGGGGCTGATATGCTGATTGATAGACTGGCAGAGGCTGAGGCTGTTGTACGTAGGTGTTCGTGATTTGCGGAGCAGGCGCAACCAGTTGATTTTGTGGCTGGATGTAGGCACTTCCGGGCGCTAAAGGGGCGGGGGCAAAGTTATTGTAACCAGGTACATTGACCTCAGGCAATGGGTTGTTTGCTTGACGAACTGTAGGGAATGGTGTTTCTGTGAATGACGGAGGCAGGGTATTAACCGGGGTCGTAGCAACAGCCTCGCCACCGGCATATGGATCTTCGGTGTATTCTTCGAGAGGCTCAGACGGATTATACGCAAATGTGTCAGAATAGGCGCGAGCACGTTGCTGTTGGTAAGGAGGCAGGGGTCGGTTTTGGGGGCCATAAGCACTAAAAATTAATTGTTATTGTTATTGATATTGCTTTGGCAACTCACTTTCCACGTGGTCCCGGTCGCTTTCCTCCAGGTCGTCGGACCATTGGAATTGGTTCCAGGTCGTAATAGTCGTATTCATCGAAAATTGGTCGATAATATTGTCTTCTGCGAGGGTAGAAGATAGGACGACGACGACGTGGCATGTAATTGCGCGCCGGAGGAGTTTCATAATCCGACTCATACTCGACCTCACGAACTGGCTGTCGACGGAAACCACGTGCATTTGTCGGGTTGCGAAGATACGGTGCATCATCTTCCATCATTTTGGAAACATTGTTCCGTCGTTCAACAGGATCAGGAATGCAACTGATTCGATAAACTGACAGGACGTAGCTCACCCTACAACTGACGTCATTAACCAACGCCTTTTAACTCTTCCTTACTCATTATGTTCCGAAACGTTCTTTCGAACTTCCTTGATTAGATCAAAAGCGACTAATTTTCCGTTCTCGTAAACACTTCCGCCTTTGTAGCGGTCACCAGCTTGTAGGCTTACGGTACTCAAAGGGGTACCGTAGTTCAGTCCTTCAAATCTGCAACATTCCATGCGTAGAGAAATATGAGTGCCGTTGTTGTACTCCATGACACCGCCAGTCCATTCGTTGTTGGCCGAACAAACGTTTTCTGTGAACTCTCGATCGCATTCGGCTTTTTTCTCGATAGTAATTCCACGCTTGTAACGTCGCCTGCGGTGACGCATAGAGAAGAAATCAAAGTTGTGCGCAGGTCGCGTCATCGTGGGTTCTCCAATACATGCGGGAGCGTCACAGCTCATCTCGGGTCGACCCGCGAGATCTACCGTAACTTCGTAGGGTATGGAGTAAGCACCACAGCTTTTAGGCCGCATGGCATTTCGTTGTGCGGCAACAACCGTTACCAGTAACAAGAAACGCCACATGAGCTACCGTATATCCTGAAAAAAAGAAAAATTCAATCAGTCAAACGAGGCACCAAGAAAACGAAAGTGTCGAAATTGAATGCATCATCGGCATGAAATCCTCCTGGTTATATGTGGATACTGTTGAATACTTACTAGCCGCTCTTGTTGACGCTTTTAAATGAAAGAGGAAACCCGCCCTAATTGCGGCGGCCTCATTTCTCTAATCGTTCCTAAAAACGGCACTAACTACCTCAGTTTTCTTTACCGCCTTTCTGGATTGAGTGCGCACCATGTTTCGCATGTAGTTTAGTATTGGTCAAAAGAACTTTTCTCCTTGACTTCTATTTACGATGACCCTTTGAAAGGATGGTCAACCATGCATCCTAGTTTAGTTTGTTCATGGTACGGATAAGTGAGTGCGTTGTTTCATTCAACAAGATAAAGGATACGCCGTGATGAGAAACCTTTAACTTGTTTCAAATCAACGTAAACAACTTAAAAGGCTCAAAAAAAACAAAACCCTAAAACGTTGCTTTTTCCCAGACGAAAATTTATGGTTCTTTGTCACTGTGTCGTATCGCCGAGAAACTACCGATACATTTCTGTGACGTTCTGTATTCTCGTTGACATTAGTCTTTTCACTTCCAAAGTACACATTAAAAGTAACTGTCTCGGAGCATTAACCAATTAAAGAGCATAATTAATGTGATTTCACAATATTTTTACATTATTATTTTAAACGACGATTTGATGCTTCCTCTACAAAAGCATCTTTAATTAAGGCACATGTCTGATATTCTCCACCAGTCATGAATCTGATCTTTTTTCTTGCAACGGTTACGGTAGCATTTGCAAGAAACAGACTCCCAAAATGCGGCATTGCTAATTATGCTGCTCTACAGTATCAGTCACTAGATTTGGCTTATAAGGTTTGTGTTTATTAAAGTATTAATAAAAACAAAACCTTTTAAACAGGAAAATGACAAGGAGTTTAAAATTCTTGGAGGCGAGGAACCAGATCATCATATGCTTCCGTTTATGGCCTCACTGTTCTTTAATAATGTTACCATTTGTACGGCATCAATCATTGGAGAACGGTACATATTGACTTCTGAACATTGTTTGAATATGGAAAACAAGGAATACCTTCTCCAACATTTAGTTGTTCAATTTGGTGATCTTAACCGTTTTAAAGGACGGTTTGTTGAAATAGAGGACTTCTACTTTACAAATCTAAAAAATGCCGACTTTGCTATTATCAAGCTGAAGGAAAAAATTAAGTTTGATGAAAATGCTCAACCAATTTGTTTAACTGCCGATCCAAAGCTAGACCTAGTGAAGGAAATGCTTGTGGCTGGCTTCGGAAATACGCCGATGGAGGATGGTACAATTGAGCAATCAGATGTCTACAAAGTTGTAACAGTTCCATTAAGAGCAAATCGATATTGCAAGTAAGACAAAAGTTTAAATAGTTAGTGGTTTACTGTAGTTTATTTTAGACATAAATTTAACGCAGATTTTTGTGGCGGTGCCGCAAACGCTGGTACTATGGCAGGCGATAGTGGAGGACCGGCCATCATGCTTAAGGCCAAACGTTTCTACCAAATTGGTCTTACTGCAGGTGGTCGTTATTCCTATCAACTTGCTCCCGATGGTACCAAGACAACGATCGATCATGGTACATACGTGAAGGTTGCAGCCTACTGTGATTTCATCGCAGACGTCACTCAGAAAGAAGTGACGTGTGGACAATGAGTTATTTGTATACTCGTTCATTCTCAACGGTGATAAATCAATGCAAAAAAAACGTAAAAACAGTAAAAGTGTGTGTACCATGACGTCAATTCAAAGATCAGTAAAAAAACTATAAAAGAGTTACGACTAACAGAAAACAATTTGCAGTTTTACTAAGAACCGAACAATACTACATACCCGAAATGTAGTTTACAATAAAGACACTGGTCTGGGTAATTTTGACATGAATTTCATCCAAGGAATGTTGAAAGACTTGATAACAATTAAAGCGAAAACAATCTACCCTTAATAATAATTTCATTTGAAATGTAGCAGTTCCTGAGATGTGGTAACAAATTGTCCCGTTGGTATTATGGCCTGCATTTTCTAATGTACGTCTATTTAAAACTCCCGTCGCCGCTTAGATTGAACCTTCTTTTCCTTCTTTTTTTGAACTTCTGCTTGTTTTTGTTTCAATGAAAGTACTTCTGAAACAAATAAAATTACAGTGTGAATGAAATCTACTTAATACTCTTACGTTGTAATTGCTTCACATATCCACGCATATTTTCAAATGCCATTGTCGACTGCATTTGAAGCACCATATCCATGGCCGTCTGATCGTTTTCAATAAGCGTGCCTTTAAGTAGTGCTTCAATTTGAGGGTAAGTACCGGTGGGATATTCTCCATCCTGAAAGTAAGAAATTAGTGTTAATTTTTGAAGGTTTTAAGTTACTTACTTCTGATGCAAGGAATATAGGCATCATCTTATGTGTCTTTGCCAAAACGTTTTGCGCATGTCGGTTTGCAACAACTCGATTGTAAGTATGCACACGGCACGTATCCATGAATTCGCCTTCCTCTGCTGGATTAATACGTTTGCAATGCTCGAACAGGATTAGTTCGGCCTCATTCTGATTCTCAATTTCAAAATCATCACGGAAAATGTGGTAGTTGATAGCTGAATATTCTTCTTGAAGTTCTTCGTGGTCTGCGGCTTTGTGCTTGAGGTAGATTTTTTCAATCGGCGGATCGTAGAGGTGGTAGAAGTTCATCTCTGCCTTGTCATACGGTCGAGGTAGTAGCGATTTGACCATGCGAAGATCAACTTCTGCTGTTGGCTCTTGAACAAATTTCAAATTCATGTGATATTTCTGAATTCTTCTATCAAGCTTGACGATTGCACCCATGTTCAGCGAAATCTCCCTCTTTTTGATCATTTTGTCGTGTACTTGGAAGTCTGCTTGAAGAAGAGGGACGCGTGTTCGGCTGTCATAAGAACGGTCAAATTGATCGAGAAAAGCCAAATGTTCGTCACAACTTTTGTCGTAGGTGCCAGCTTTCTAAAATTACTTTTTATATATAACAATCTTTTTTTGGTTTAAAACTTACTGGTAACCCGATTTGCTGATTAACCTCGTCGATCATCGTGTTGAATGTTTTCTTATGTCGACGCGTTGGCTTTTGTTCTCTGTAGACCCATTCACCTTCTTCAAGTTCGATAGTTTCTGTTTGAGGATCAAATACTGTATAATATGGCGTATTGCAGTAGTCTTCAATTTTCAAGTTTCCACGTTTTCCGTAATGATGTTTCATAAAAGCCTGCGCATATTCTTCATCCATAAATTTCTTCTTATCAAGATCAGATAGACCTTCAGTAAATTTCAGATCGCGTGGCGTCGGGCAAATAAAATCGCTTCGTTCTGGCAGTTTTGGAATTGGCTGACCTTCGTCTATCTTGTCAATAACCTGCACGGACAGTCCTTTTTCAGTTTTAAGAAATTTGACAGTTACATTTTCGGTACCAGGCGTCGTCACCAATCGATATCGTAGGGTTGATTCAGAAGGTACAGGGGTTGCAATAAATCCTCGACGCTTCAGGTATCGTCTGGGAAACTTGAATGCTTTCAAATCATTCGGACGCTGAATGAAATGAGCTAGCATTTCATTGTATGGTACCCTTCTGAGCTCACAAACAGGAGGTTCCTGCTCTCGACATTTTTCTTCACAGTCCGAATTTGCGCGATCATCAAGATGAACAACACCAGGAAAAACTTTGACTTTTTCGAGCCGTACACCATTGGAAACTGACTTACACCGTCTTCGGGATCCAAGGGAATCAGAATACTTGTCGTCGACGTTGTCAATATATGGAATCTTGTGAGTTCGATTCAGGATTCTTGAAAGCTTTCGCTTCTTGATCTCACTAATCGGCGGAAAGACCGCTGTATTGAATGGCATTTTTGAAACGAGATCTTTCAGTGGATGCTTCTTGACGCGTTGAGTTTCATCCATTTGAATATCTTCATCGGATTCATCAAAACTGTCGTAGCAAAATTGTTTTTTTAATGTTAACAATTTCTTAACGGATGTGTGAATCTTCGGCCACACCTGCGATGTTCTCACGTCGAATTCCGAATCTTTCGGGTGCTCTTCAGGAAGTTCTTCAAAAAATGGTAGCAACTCATCATCTGTAGCTTCTTCGTCACCGGTATCGTCTTCATAGCTGTTTTCTTCTTCATCATAGTGTCCTTCGTGATCGTCGCCATACTCAGCATCATCATAACCCGCTTCATCTGCATCACCTTGGTCTTCATCACCTTGGTATTCATCATAATAACCATCTCCATCTTCTTCGTATTCATGATCACCGTTTTTACCATTCTGCCCGTCACCATTTCTAGATTCATCGTCGCCGTCATCGTTTGAATGATCAGAATTGCCATCTTCTTCCTCTTCATGAGCATCATCTTCGTCGCTATTATCTTTTTCCTCATCCTCGCTATCCTTGCCGTCGTTGGAATGCACAAGTTTTTCATTATTTTTTTCAGCTAACGGTGTATCAGCTTGTGCTGTTTTATCGACCGCTTCGCCGTTATCACTATAAAGTGATGACATGCTTCCTGCTGGTGAAACCGGAGCATCTGAGTATTCTGAATCTTCTCGGCCTCGACGTTGTTCTAAAACAGAAGTTTTTTGTTGTTGCATGTTATTTGGTGAATGAGGACAAGCTTCTGTGATTCCCCGACGTCCAACCTTGATGGTAGTAACCATCATTCGCCGGAGCTTGAACCGGGGTAGGCTGTGGTGGTGCTGTCGGATAAAACTGTGCGTGTGACGGCATTGAGGATTGTGGCATCGGACAAAAATACGTACCTGGCGATGGTGGGGCATTGTATGACGGCGCAGCTCGATATGCTGATTGTGCATGTACTTGAGCAGGATTTTGCAGCGGCTGTTGCGGAAACTGTTGTTGCACTGTTGGTTGAGGAAAGTGCTGTTGCAAGGGTTGACGCTGACGTTGATGCAAGCTGCCATTAGGGTCGCTTTGGTAATATTGATTTCCATTAAACTGGTTGTCGTTATATGGCGATCCGGAATATGACATCGAATCGTGATAATCCATTGCAGCGGGCGCGGCCTGATAAAATTGGTTTCCAACCGAAGTCACCGCGTCGTATTGCCCCGAAGATCCGTCTGAGTAATATGGCGCCGCATGGTTGTGGTGTTGCGCGGCAGAGTGCCACGAATTATCATGGTGATAGTTGGGTGGCTCATACGACGGGGGGTTCATGTACGGTGAACTCATCGAATGAGTTACACTCGCCGTGTAACGTTGGGGATTAGTTTGATGCCGTTGCCGCGAACGTGACGTTGAAGCGTTTCTCGGATGTTGATAACCTGCATTGTTCTGGGGGGCCACTTGCCACTGTGTCGACGGTCGAGTTACTGCTGTTGCGGGTTCGTTTACTGCCGCGAATGCCGAGTCAGACCATCCAGACGTTGAGACAAAGTTGTCCATAACGTTCACTGATCCCTGTGACGAGACGGATGCTGGTGTCGCGGGATACGCCGTAGAATATGGCGTATTATTACGCCCATTTGACGGCACAGAAGCTGGTGATGCCACTGGGGTTGCTGACAACCGAATCCCTTCCAAAGACATGTCCGGTGTTATGCTGGAGGCCGGCATGTCGTACCATGTTGCATCCATGTTGTCAGTAGCACTATGTGCATGTTGTGATGACGGGCCTGGCAACATTTCTGGAGTGGCTACGTGCCGTTGTCGCCGTCCAGATGCCGAGTTTTGTGCAAGCGGCGCCGGCGGCGACATCACAGGAGTCGGGTCATGCTCGTGTCTTTGTGCACTAACCGGAGCCACGTAACGTGTCGATGGCCCCGGTTGCATGTCTGGCGTCGGGATGCGCTGACGTCGGCGTCCAGATGTCGAGTTTTGTGCAAGCGGCGCCGGTGACATCACAGGAGTCGGGTCATGCTCATGAGTTTGTGCACTAGCCGGAGCCACGTAACGTGTCGATGGCCCCGGTAGCATTTCTGGCGTCGGGATGCGTTGTCGTCGGCGTCTAGATGTCGAGGCAGATGAGGTTGATGCCGCTGAGATAGATGCTGTTTCGGTAGGCGGTGCTTGTCTTTGCCGACGTTCTGACGCGGGAGGATACCGTGTGGACGGACCGGGCAACATTTCCGGTGTCGGTATCCGTGCACGGGATCTTCCGGCGCCCCTGCCTCTTGGTGCAGAAGCTGGTGGCGGCTGCGTTACAGGTACAGTGTTGCGCGTACGGGATTGTCTTGACACCGGATTTGCCGTCGACGATGACGGCTGGGATGTCGACGATGATGGCTGGGATGTAGACGACGATGGCCCAGGGTTTGTCTGTTCAGGCAGTGGATCGGGCACCTTTTTCTTGACGAAAGTAGTACGGGTTTTCGATGGTAGCGAATCGTCGCAAATAAAGTCGTAGAAGAGTTCTACGAACTTCGCCATCGTCAGCTTTTCGTCTTTTTCGGGTGTTTTTGCTCGAGGTGGCGAGTAAGCCCGGCCCCTTGCACAGCGATTAATTCGTATGTTGGCTTTTTTGGCAGCATTACGTGTTGGTGGTGGTGCGTTTAACGCTTCTGGCGCATTTTCCGGAGGTGGTGGCGGCGGTATTTCAAAGGTAACACCCACCTGATCGGCCATCTCCGTGACGTCATCTGAATCCGGTACGCCCGCTGGATAAATCATACCAGGAGTAGTGATCAGGGTGCCATCGCGATAGAAACACTGGTAGGTCCACATACAGCGCACTTTTTTCTTCGGGGTTCCGTCGGGATTTTTCAATGGAACTGATGATTTTCCCATTTTTGGCATATTTTGTCCTGACGATGGAGGCGGCGGTGGTGGCGGCGGCGGCGGCTGTCTTTTCTTTCGGATCTTATACGGAGTGCCATCCTTTTTGTATCTTACGGGTTTTGGTGCGGGTGGTTGTGCTTTGGTCGTTTTGCCCGTTGTTAACTTTAACGTTTTCTTGTTGATTGTAAACTTGAGGGGAGGTTTTTTCTGCTCTGGTTCGGGTATTGGAGCGGTAGAAGAGGTAGGAATATCATCATCAGGATAAGTGAAATCATCTGTCATGTCAATATCAATAACAGGTAATCGCGGTTCATCAGGAGGATTCGTGTTGCCATTTGTTTGCGTAAGTTCAGAAGCTCTCAATGGCTCTTCTTCGATATGCAAAGATTCTTCAGTGAGTTGATTGGTGGTAGAATGTGTGGCCAAATCATCTGGAGAACGGGTGGCTTCGTACTCGGGAGTATGCATGACCTCATCTTCATCGCCATTCTCATTGCAAGTTTGCGGGACGTTATGATTAGGCGCAGCTTCTTCGAAATCCAAAGCAACATCATTTTCATGGGTATCAGACACACTACTTTCGGATTCTGATGATTCAGCAGTCTTCTCGCCTGGTACAGAAGGTGGAGTTTTTGAGCGACTTTGATGGTTTGGTGATGAGGATGATGCCGTCGAAGATGAACTGGACGAGCCAGCCGGCGAAGCTGCGGTCGGTGGGCTCTTAGATTTTGCGATCGGTGGGCTCTTAGATTTTGAATTAGAACGAGTTTTCCGCCGCTTTGATCTTGGTGCATTACGTGATGACGCAGCCTCACTAGTATCTGACTTGCGCCGTTTTTTGTTGGAGTTACTGTCGTCTGATGAAGTTGAATTAGAAGACGAATCGTCTTTTTCCGAATCGCTTGAATCAGAGCCACTTGAACTTGAACTTTCTGGAGCAGGTGCAGCTGCTTGCGTTTCAGATTCTGCGCTATCACTGTCAGCCTCACTATCGCTACTACCGTCACCACCCGCATTTGCGCCATTTGCATTCTCATCAGCGTCGTCGTTAGATTCACCATCACCATCAGACTTGTTGCCGTTGTTGCTTTGGTTACTACCACCACCACCGGATCCGCCTGATTGGTTGTCGGAAATGCCGTCACTGTCACTAGAATAGGATGTCTCGTCACTGCCATCATCGTCGCACCACACTTTTCGATTAACATAATGTGCTGTGAAATCGGTTTTCTCAGGAAGAAGCCATTGTCTTGGTAAATACCGGCATGGAGGGGCATAAATAAGCCTATTCAGTTGATCTTTCATCGGAATAGTCACACTTCGAATCGAAGGGCCATTGACTTCCTGAAGATAAAGTTTTATAAAGAAACACAAGTTATTTTATATTAAAACGTACTTGAGCAAATCTCAGCGCTCTTTCTGCCCAAAAGCTGTCTCGGAAGTCGATAGTTGTACCGTAATCCGCCATTTCCTCCTCCGGAAGGTTTTCATTGTGCTCGTAGTAGACCTTTTTAGTCTTGCCATTGAAAGCATCAGATTCAACTTTGTCGATGACGTCTTCGATGTAGGTTTCAAGCACCTCGTCACTGTCAGATCCACTTGATCCATAATCAGGGCGCGGGAGTGGCTTTCTTTTTGAACGACGTTTTCGTCCCTTACGACAGTGTTGCAGCAGTTCCTTCAGAAGTTCATAATCTTCTTTTTTATTTTCCAAGACTTCTTGACCAGTTGTTAAAAAATCTGAAATAAAAATAATTATTTTTACTTTTACACATTAAGCTGTACACAAACTAACCTTCAATCAAAGATGGGTTCTGGTTAGCTTGAGCCTTCAGTCTCAAAACATCTTCAGGCGTAAAATCAGGAGTAAACTTCTCAATATCGTCTCCCATAATAGCCTGCATGACAGCGTATTTAGGATCACTTTGGCGAAATAAAACACCGAGTGGTGAGATCCAAAAAAGATCGAACAACTCGTGAGCTCTTTCGTAAGACAACCCGGGGAAAACAACGTTCTTTCTTTGCCTATAATATAATTATTGTATTAAAGGCGTTTAAGTGAATAATCGAGTTACCAGTCTTCCGGCTTCTTGCACCACTGAAGCAACCGGAAAATACCTTTCAAATATCCCAAGGTAAATGTGGGCTGTCCTTCTTGATCTTCAAAGATTTTGATGCTTCTGGGATCAATGGCAGACACTTTGTGTTGCCTTGTGTGGCATCCTGCCATGGCACCACCTTTGAAACACTGAAATTAACTGATTAGGTTTCACAATTCGAAATAAGAAAACAACATACCGCACTGCAAAAATATGCATTCTTTGTGTCGCAGTCATGGCATTTATATATAGTTTCTGGATTAATAATAATACGACAATTGCAACACTTTGCCCCACAGTAGGGATCGCGTTTATAGTCCTTGGTTCTCTTTCCGATAACAGGATCGACTGGACCATGTCTGTGTGGCTGAAAGAAATGTATTAGTATACATTGGTTTGATAAGAAAATCTTTAGAAATGTATTGATTGATTTACGCAGTTTTACTCGCAACATTGTAAAAAACTTACTTTTGTGAGGTTTTTATGCGCAAACTTTAAGGGTTCATCCTCGAAAAAACTTCTGTGAGGTGCCAAAGTTACTTCATGTTCACTATCACTGGATTCATATTCAGTGATAGACGGCGCGTATGGGGGAGACGGTTCTCTCCTTCTGTGTATAACGACGCTGTGTTTATAGTCAATCTCGGCTCTTCTTTGGTCTGCCAAAGTTTGGTCATACACGTCTTGAACTTCTGAGTCAGTCACGTCGCTGGAGCACCCGGAGGTGGATGCCATTTCAACGTCTTGCATGACGACAACTAAAGGTTTTTTTGTTAAAATAAGTATAAATGTGCAAAAGATATATAAAACCGCGCATCAATATTTGTTTTCATAAGATATAGAAAGGTGTTGAATGGGTAGTTCATTGCGTACGCGGTCGCCCGCGTCAACCGTAAATTGTAGTCAATTTTACGGAAGACAGTTAATAAACGGCGAAATGGGGGAAAGGTGTCAACAGCGAGGCGTGAAAGCGCGTTTTGGCTAATGCCAGTGAAGGTCATTTTCAGTAATCGATGCATGTCTGGTGTCCGCTAAAAGGGTACCTCGGCACGACGAACGGCTACCCACTATGAACCCGCTCGTGAGCAGCCTGGGGGAACTAAGCACACTGGACACACCCAGGCACACATGCAGCTCTAGTGGTGATGCTGGTCGGGTCAAGGCAGTGGTATCGTCGTAGGAACACTGCGAGAAAAGACAGCGCAGTGCGACCGAATGCATTGGGACTCAACAAGCCCATCGCGCCATTTTATATCGACAAGGGGTAACGCATGGTCCTGCCAATATTCTCTTATTGGCTCCTATTTGAAAGCGCCATCCGCTTATAGCGAAAAAAGCCACGCGTTAACTTCGGAGCGCGACTGAAGACAACGCAGTCTACCGTTATCCGACTTACTTAGTCGACTCAACGTTTTAGGAAAGTGCTACGTGGCCATTTAAACAATTAGCCTGAGTGTAGGTCTCTGCCACAACATGACACGGAGGGCGTTTATTGCCCTAAATGCCCCTTGGGACGGTAATGCATTTTAATATAATAATTGACTGGCACCAAGATTTTTTCTTTATTTTTCGAAATCGTAAAACTCACGTGAGGAAACATAAATAACAAAGAGGGGTCATAAATCTTAACAGATATGTTAATACCGGGGAATATACTTAAAAAATGTTAAGTCAAATGAAGATAACATTGTTTTTAACGACATAAAAAGCAAATATATAGTGAAGTGAAAAAAGTTCTACAAAGATAAAAAACTAAACAGTTAATTGTGACAAAAAAAGTTGCTATTTATTTATCCGAGTGTACTCAACTTTTTAAATTTTGTAAAAAAGAACAACTGATTAAAAAAACGACGGAGACACCCGATTGTCGCAAAGTAAAAAATACACGCTCCGACAACAGTGGCGTTTTAGTTTCTAATTGACGCTGTTCCGGCGCTTGATGGATAGCGCCACTTTTTTCGGTGCGCCGCTAAAGCTCGAATGGAAAAAAGAAGCGGAAGAGAGGATAATCATCATGGACCGGCAGATCGATGAATTGTGAGCAGTTAAGGTCAAACGGTAGAGGAGACGTGTACTTTATACGTAATCTTTGTTCCTGGCAGTTCCCTGGGTGTATTCAGTGTTGTCTGAAAAATGTTATTGAAGGTGTTTTCTAAAGAATGGCGTCGGCGGTAGACTTACTTTTCGATTTCCTGCAGCAGCAGAAAACAAGGATAATAACGAGAAGCAGAGCGATGATAACACCGGCTCCAATGTAGATCAATAAGCTGTCATTAGTTGCGCCAGCATCAACATCAGGCGGACGACGGGTAACGACGGTAGGGATACTTTCGGTTTCCAATTTGGGCACGATAGGCACTGGAGCTTCCTTGGTTACGAATTGCGGTTTCACTGTGGCTGGTCGGCTGATGTGTTCCGGCTCTGGCGGTAGGCCGGATCCCTGTAACCTAGTGATAAGTATGGAAATCAAAGTCGTCAAAATTAACCATACCTGGATAGAGTCTTCGTCATCGGGGCTCATTAAGTTGGCACTGCCTTCAATTGCTTCCTCTTCCGACAGTTTTTGAGCTAAGCTCGCGCTGATGGCGCACAGGAAGACGCAAGCCAGGCAGACAACCGTTCTCGCTCGCATCCTGAAATTCAAATGGCTCAAAACATCTGCTATCAAAAAACATCTCCAGGAGTAAATCACGTTATCGCGTCACGTCTTATCAACTTGCGTGGGGACAATATCACACGTCAGCGTCAACACGAGCTAATGGTGGGTGCGAAAATAACAGAGTTGCTTCCAACAGGTCTTTCCCATGTCTTTGCCGACAGTTATGTATGCATTGATTCATGGGCGTTATCATTTTGCTTACATTAATTAAACTGAAACATTCATCGCGGAAACAGTGAAGATGATTGTGGCCGCCGGGAGCGAGCTTTTCGAAGAGTGAATTCCCCGACTATACACAACATTTGCCCGATGTCGGCGCTGATTCATTGAAACAGTTATTCGACCTTTCTCAAAGCTAGCGCTGGCATGATACTTACACTAACATTATGAAACACTTATAGGCGAACTTATCGACACGGCAAAACCGCATTAAACGTAAAAGCGGGAGCTTAAAATAGGAAGCATGAGCAAGCCAAAGTAAACTTAGCAAATACGGGCTGGTATTTGTGAATCATACGTTATCCGTTTAGGGATAAACTACTGCTTTAAATAATGCAAAACCAAAATTCGTACTTTTAAACCATTAATATTTAATCAGCGGTGCAAAACCAAAGAAACACTTATTCGGTGGTCGATTGACTGCACCGGGTGAAACGTTTAACACGCCGACAATTAAGTAATTGCACGCATTAGTGTTCATCTTCGGAGGTCCGTGCCACGCAGCTGCGACTATCTCACAAAGCATATCTATCTCTACAAACATAATTGTGCACTCAAGGGGAATATAAGTGACTGAATATTCCCATACTTCGACGTAATGATCAATGCGTGGGTGACTAATAACGGTGAATGTGCTGTCTACCGGGGCGTATTGAAACGCCGACGTCAGTATGCCAATTACATCATCAAGATCTATTGTAGATGCTTGTAAAACTTTGCTGGCCAGGTTGAAAAACTAACTGACAATGGGAATAACTGACATTTATTGCAACCCTTGCCTAGCGACAGATTAAATGAGATACGTGGAGGTGTTTCTTCTACGGGTCAGTGACAACCAATCCAGATTAACTCGGTGTATTTACTTATAGGGGGTAAATACGGTCTAACCACGCTAATCGGCATCATTCGGGCTATGGAAACAACAAATGAATGATAAAGGTAAAAATGGTAATGACTTTTTGTGAAGTAATAATGAAAAGTGACGTCATAGAACATGGCTTGCGATGCCGTAATGAAAGCTAAAAAAAGGAAAAAGCAGAAGCATGGATCGACTGGGGGGGAGGTGAAACAAAGTTACCTCCAATGAATGAGCAAACAGTACTTGACAAAAGTACCCCAGCGGAAGCCCGGTGTGCGGCCATACCCGGTTGTCTTTGTCCCAATAAAGGATGCGCCCTCTAACACCGACTCAACATATACCGTCCCCATAGAACAGCTTGCATCAACTCGACAAGTACGAACGGAAGGGCTAACTCGGACAAAACAAACATTAGCACCACCTGCGTGCCGTTTTCGACCAACTCAAGCAGTGCCGTTTGAGGAATCTGCAATTGGATTGGGCAAACGGTCGCGCCATCCGAGCACCTGGCCATCTTTGGGCCGACTTTTTCAGTCTGACACCACCGGTGATGGGTCTCGGCTCACTCATTAAGCATCAAGGGTGTCAAATGCGTGGTAAGGAAGCCCAAGCAATGCAACCTGAACCTCGGGCGTGATCCAATTTTGAAGATGGGTTCGGCACCACCCGACTTACTACTGTGACCACCAAATCATGGAGGGCGCATAAACACGAGCGAGAAAACACCATCAACTGTGCCAGCGGTACCTTTGCTCGTGTTTTCGCGTTAAAGGTCAGCGCAAACGCAACATGGCCGATCGCCGTCGTTGATAAAATTGCCGCGCGAACAACCAGAGACTGAATTATACATTTTTCGATTGGAGACCCAACAATCTGGAGCACCAAGTAGTTGCGGTGAGCAATCACTGGCAGCCAGCCCGGGGTACGGCAAGGCGAGGCCGCTCCATATGGCTAAAAAAAAGATGTTCCGATAAACCGGATCTATGCCGTCGTCAACACCCTGTCTTTACGGAGTCAATAACAACCACCCGAGTTAGACAAAACCCCCGCCGTGTTTTTACTTGCTTCCGTAATGACACGGTTTACTTCAAAACTCCTGGTTAGAGGCATTGCGGTTTTTGAGTGCCCCCTTTTTAAAGATTGATGTTAGCCAAAATATGCCTCGAACAGGGCTAATGTCACGTAAAAACGCGACGATTAGTTTTTATCGCTTGATATGTCCAACCTTTAGGATGTTTTTTCATATTGATAAATTTACAACGATGACTTGAAAACGTCACTGACGGCAAAGCAAAAGAAATTTTTACCTCAACCATGCCAATAAAAATGAATGATTTATGGGCTAATTTCTAAAGAAAACGACCACAAAAGACTGCAAAACGCAAAATAAATCCGTAAAGCCAAAAAGCCTTATGCACAAATTTGAAAAATTCAAAGAACGAATAACCGGAAATTTTTTTTATTAATTTGCAACACCTTTAATTCGTTTGACTTCAGGTGTTTTAAGAAAAAAAGGAGCCTACAGACTACGGAAAGAGCAAAAAAAAGTGTCATTAGTCTTTATTCATAAGAGCAAACTGACTTGCATATCAACTCCCGTTGGGTCGAACAACATCTATCAACAAGTATAACGCAGGTAAAGACGGAGTCTTCTAAATAAAAAAAGAATTGTGCGTTTGGAAGATGTCACTACCCTGTCTCTTAACCCGACGCATTGACGGCTGAGAAAGACTTATCGCGTCTAAATTGCGCTGTTCCCGACAGTTGGGGGATTGAAAAAAATCATTTCCTGTACGCACCCCATGCCAGTGTTGAGAATTGGTAGTAGCGTACCACAATCAGTCGATTGATTATTCAACCAACTATTTTGTGACGAATCACCCCTCATCGGTGGAGATCAAGAACGGAAGAAAGGGGCGTTGACCAATCAGTTTAAAAGCATGGGACGACTAAAGGTAGGCATTAAAACGTGTTTTCATACGAGCAGACTAACATCAGTGCAGTCCGAGGGGACGAGAACGACATGGCAAACCGTTCGTCACGTTCATTAGTCATCTGACTGCAGCTTGCCGAAAAAATGCAACTTTCGACAGTTGAGGAGCTATGATTGAATGTACATATGTAGATGGTGCTATTATACAAATGACTGTGAAAACGAACGAAAATGGTATGCTGGCGGCGGACCGTCTTTAAAGTTGGTGTGTGGTACTTAGCATAAAGTGCATGAGGTGGAATCATAGCATCACGGCAAAGGTAGAATGAGCCGACTGATTGAACACAAGGACCTTCATGAGAAGAACAGTCGACTGTACCAAAATTGTTTCCAAGGAGTGACCAGCTATTACCATATACCATTCCGGTTTTATGGCACCCTTAATGGGAGCCTATGTATGCTTGCAAAAAAGAAAACACTAGAGGTTGCCGCCAACGCAACCCATATCGTTTGCACATACATAAGTGCAAAGTTTGGTGGAAAAGCTGGAGGAAGATGTCGTTCAAGTGGATCTGCCTTCGGAAGTCAAGAACGCGTGCATGTATTTCGCGCAACTCCTCCTAGCCTACAACAACGCTGCTGGTCGTTGATGCTGCAATCAACAATAAGGAGCGTAATCCAAGGACGAGTGTTCTGTTCCTCGGCTTCAAGAGCATCCACGCGAGAAAGGATGGGAGACAGATTTCACGGACATGGAAAGACGTAGATGTATTTATTGTAGGACTGCATACCAGCCAGTGCGGCAGATTAGATTCATGAACCAATGTGATCGGTGCGCCGCTGCGAAACTGTTAGACCGATGGGCAATTAAATGTATGCACGTACTCAGCGTTATAGTTTCCGCTATAAATATAAATTCGATGGGGTAGTTTCAGCAACCAAAAAAACAAGAATGATAAGCGAGCAACCACAGCAAGCAGAAACGTTTGCCGACTATCGGTAGCGGCCATGTTATGGCGCCGCGAGGCGTTTTTTCTCTCATTCTTTCGAAGCTGTTCAATTTTTGGTTCGCCGTTCCTACGCAATGACCAACCAAGACCCTCGCCCGCCTTCGAAGGTGGTGCTATTGTGATTTTTTTGGGGGTTGAAGGAACAACTGTTTCAGCTTCGCGCCTTGGTCCCCATATAATTGGCCCATAATTACATGGCACCAAATAACGCTAACCACACCTCATTAAGTCGAGCAAGAGGGCACTGCAGCTAAATTCAATTGGCTGGTCGATGACCGACTTTTTGGCTGGGCGCAAAGCGGATCGGCAGCTAGTCTTCCGCGCGAGGTCACGAGCAAGCTGCTTTCAATGTCTCAGGCTAAGACAACAATCACCCGTTTCACGCAAGTGCCAGACGTTCCGGGACAAAGCTCAAAATTAGCGGTCTTTGACGCATTTTCTTAGGCAACTCCAAACAGTCACGAACTGCTCGTCAAGGCGTGATTAAGCCATTTTTACAACATGGTGCATCTCGCTTGGCTGGCAATGTACTCAATTAACATATTGTGCAAGGCGACCAAGGGATAAGGCAGAGCTTCTAGAAGGCCCGCATTATCATGCTTGTCAGTCGGAAAGATGTTGAAGCTTACTACTTCGGGCACGTCTAAATTTGGGTGGGTGTGATATGTTGCGTGAGAAACACAAGTGTGCACGGCGCCACGCAGTGGATGGCACATGTAGCACTACAGCAGGGACAGGCGCAAACGCAAAAATTTCGGAGACAGGCAGCGCAACATGCTTAGTTACTCGTTTTGATCGTGGTTTAGGGCATCTTTCGGCGAAGTCTAGCCAATTCGTACGGCCCTCAATTTGGGCAAAAAGGAAATTAGGATGAGGACGGCGACTTCGCACAGACGGATCGACAACGGTCTTCTTCACGCAAATGACTCCTCGAACCGCGACAAACATAGCGGAATCCATTTCGGTGAAACAAATAAATCTTTTTCCCATCTGTGATGTGATGTGTTTAGCACGCACGACGCGTGTCATCAAAGTGGCTTTTTGGCGTGGTAGGTCGTCCGACCAGGGCAGTAGTCTCAAAAATGAATTACCAAAGACGGGCCTTTCGTCAAGGGTGACGAAGTCATTAAACTAACAATGCCCGTCAGCACCTGCAAATGGCAGCCCGCAGCGCATGCAAATGAGACTCGCCGTTTTCGCGCCGGATCAGGCTCGGCCGGATGCCAATCCGCTTCAAATCTACATAGATCGACCCTGCTTGGCTACTTGAGACGGTACCAGAGTACCAGGAAGCTCTTTCACCATCCACACATTACATGATACATAAAACCAGGTGAAAAACAGCGGTACCGACAGTGGGAAAACCAATGAATTCCGTGTTGCTTCATGTTGCGCTTCGCTTGAAAACAGACACCTGCGCAGCCCCGTCAAAGTAACTGTATTTGCCGTGGTCTGCAGAGGCAGGAGAAAGAATAATGGCCCCCTTTTTTCACTACTTTCTCCTTAAAAACTGGTAAAAACACAAAAAAAGTCCCACAGACAAAAACTTCAAGTCAGAAAATTCGAGGTTAGGCACGAAGGTTGAAGTAGCCGGGTAGAAAATAGCGATGAACAGCTCAAGGGACAATCAAAGAAGCAAACTGAGCATAAGGCGTAACCGCTTAAGGCAACAATAACGACAAGCATTGTGCTCATGTCCGCTTTTTTTCTAGTAGAGCTCCAACTTTGAAATGGCCGTAAAGTAAGAGGCAAGTCATAGGCAGACTGCTTCGACAAATTGCCTGGTCGGAAGCATGTTGATGAATGAGGTCCGCACTTCGAGAACTACCAAACATACGTAAACTGCGCAGTATAGCGACATAAAATGATTGGTTACGACTCAAGTAGCATACCACCCACAAAAATCTTCCCCCTAGGGCTTATAAATGTTGAGCTTGACTGACCAGCGACCTTGTGTTCACCCTGGCCCCGTGGCAACAAGTGAGCTCCTTTCATCACACAACAAAAAACAGACAAGTAAAACCAACTGGCATTAGTAATCTGGCCCGGCCTGCAGATCGCGATAACACCGAAGATGTATGTTGTATTTCTGCACCCTTTACGCGGTTGCGTTGTGGGCTATATGTGAAAGAAAGTGCGGTCATTGGTGCGTCGATTGACCAGAATTAATGACAGTGATGGCATTGTTTTGGTAGGAATGGAAAAAACCGCTTGATACAACGATTGGGGGAAAACAATTGCCAAAAAACCAGATCAGAACGTGACGGAAACTGTTAAGGTCAAATGCCGGGCGTCAACGATAAAATTGGAATGCATGATTAACGGACGTTGATCTAAATGTGATGGAAAATAATAGTTCCGAAACAACTGCTCGAAAAAAGTGGCTGTATGAACAAAATGAACAAATGCAATGGCGCGAGCGAGCCAGTCGGCGCTCATCAAGATCGTTTTTCGTCTCGTCGATCGAAGAAGCCAAAAGCAGTGTTTGTCGACGGAGTGAATAAGCAAGAAAAGCAAAGAAAAACATAGCTATCCACAGACCGTCACATCAACCAAGCATTTTATCACCTTAAAGAACAATGGACTCCATCATCCAGGTGGCCAACTGTCATTAACAACGTTGTTAGTTGAGATTGAAAACCAACGCCTGGGCAAAAGCACAAGCATCGATGCGTCGCAAAACGAAGTAAATAAAAACCCGGCAACTTCAAAGGTTTGCATCAGAATGTAATCAGTCCGACACCCAATCAGCAGATATTTCACCCCAAAGGTGTGGAGCATTCCCATAGGCTCTGACAAACGTGATGTAGGACCGACGTTAAACGGAGAATAGGCATTCATAAATCAGGCATGCTCGTTCACATTTTAGTTGGAGACCATCATCGATACAAGCTGGGGAAGTAAGAAAGCGAGTGTCTGACGGCACTAACAACACGCTTCGGCTAGGGAAAGAGCGAATGCAAGCGGTCAAATATTTGCGCATCTACCTCATCGGTCTTTCGGTTTGGTCGAGAGCGCACGCCTTAACGAAGACTAATCTGCCGAGGTCGTTGTTAGATCAACCTTTAAAGTGAATAACTGGGCATCGCATCTTTGCCATCTAGAGATTTCAGCGTTCTGGCAGCTGTCGATATGCAAATGATGTAATAAATCAGTTTTTAACACCTTTTTGTCAACAGATCTTTTAGTGTGACGATATTTGGTTCATGAAATTGCCATTTGAAGTTTGGTCAGGTATGCTACAAAGTGTCAAGTTTCAGAATCTGAGCCGATTCAAACCGATTGTACAATTTTGGTCTAATTCGTACAAACTATGTGCTTAGACGTTCACGGGACAACTTACAACTGTCCTTTGCTCGACTTATCCCTCCTGTTTGTTTTGGTTCCACCCTAAAAAGGGTCAAATTGCAGGGGTGGTGGCTACTACACTCCTTGAGGATCTGAAAAGGGGTTGGCCAGCCAAACCTAAAATGACCATGCCTCCTTCCAGCATGCCCACGCATCGTCGGCATGCTGGACGCTGATCCGATAAGTACATCTGCATACATTACAGCCCTGAGGGGAAGGGCTGTATTTAAGCGTTGCTCCACCGTGGTTGTGCCATTGTCAAACACGAGGAGGTCGGCTCTCACCCCCGCCCTGGGCCTTTGAGGCCAATTTTGGGGTATGACTCCTGTATGAGGCGGAGACTACCATCCCGGACTTAACGCTTTTTGTTTCCTGTTTGAACCACCTTCAAATACAGTGAAAATGTTTCAGAATCTCACATTTGAAGACTCACCAACACAACTCATCAACATGGTTGCTGCTCGCTCTGCCCAAACCTCATCTGCCTTCAACAAGATGCTCGTCGCGATGGTCCTCGTGACGATCCTGGCCGCCGCAAATGCCCATCCCTTCGTGTACGGCAGTGACATTCAGGCACCGGCATCATTCAACATCATGCCAAAGCGATCTCTCGCCAGTGGCCGTTGGGGTCTCCGTCCCGGCAAACGCTCTTACGACGCCGATTTTGACGATGACGATTCTCATTTCGCAGCCAGATTCCCATACAGATTCGTCCTTGTCGACTGACTTCAACGATAAACCGACGGAATCATCTAAAATCGCTACGCTTAATGAGACTTGTTTGCCTTTACCCTGGTGTGTGTGTTGTGTGCCCCCGCTGTTAAGATTTCACATCTTCCGGATGTTCTATTGTAACCAATGATATGTCTTACATGCCATTTCAAATAAACATTTTGCTTTGAAAACCGTTTTTATTTCTTGTTCTTACGAGGAAATGCCATTGGGGGTACACAATAGAACAAAGGAAAACCGAGCTCCGTTGCCGAACCGGACGTAAAAATCACGACATGTAGGTAAAGTCCCACGCATATTATACGTGGTTTTGTGGTTTCTTTGTGTAGCGCCGGAAGAGGCCAAAAAATTTAAGATTGCTGTTTCAAACATTCGCGTAGCAATTTGAGGCTTTGGTTAATTTTCTGAAAGGAACATTTATATGAAACAAAGGGATGTAAAATTGTTATGGCATACCTCGACTTCATAAGTTTTTTCGAGATTGTCGGTGTTGAGCTGATCAACGAGAATACGGGCATCTTCAACGTTGCCTCGACGGTATTCGAAGATGCCGAAGTTCAGACGGACTAGGATATTAGCTGGGTCGATGCTGAGAGCTTTCTTGTAGGCCTTGCGAGCGCTGACAAAGTCTTCGAGATCGGTGAGAATGACTGTAATATTTAACTGTGAATGCAAGTTACGCTTTGACAACACTAACTGGCAACTGTCATAATAAAAATGACATTCTTGTTCTGCAAATTGATCGCCGAAGAAATGAAATGATAAGCCGATGCATGTTGGGCCATATTTTTGTGCAGTAACGCCAGATTGAACAATACCTTCCCATCCAGAGGGCACAGATAGTTTGCTTTCTTCAAGCAGCTTATTGAAGCTACATATTTCCCTTTCCCGTGCATGCACATTCCAATATTATTCCACAATGGTCCACTGTAGTCGCACTTGTCGATGGCGATGCTTGAAAAGACGTTTCGATGACATCACCTTTTCCTTAATGGATTCGCAATCCTATCAAAAAGCTTACCGATATTTTGCGAGGGCGACGTCGTAGTCAGCGTTCGCCTGTAGGACAGTGGCCGCTGCTAATAGGGATGGAACATGACTGGTATCTGTGCTGAGTGCTTTTCCGAGATACGCAAAACCCTTTTTCTCGCTGTTGGATTTTAAGTACAACAAGCTTATTTCTGCTATGACGTCAAGATTCTCAGGTTCGATCTTTAGGACGCGATTGTAGACTTCGATGGCGCTGATAAGTTCGCCTTTTTCGGCGAATAGTTTAGCAAGGAGGACCATAATATCCACGTTTTTGTTTGCTCGGTCATATTTTACAAGTTTCTCCTGTGCCTTGTTAATATTTTCATTACCGCTTTCGGGAAATGCGTGGTAGATTGCCTTAGCGTCCCACAGAAATGACTTCTAAAATGGAAACGTCTAATGGATTTCTAATGAAGATAAATAAGCGCTTTACCCAGTCATTTGGATTTAATCCAATAGCTTCCTCAAAGCAATCCATAGCCTTGCTATGGGCACCGAGGAGATAATGGGCACGTCCAAGTTGGTACAGTATTCTGTAATAAATTAGGGGTTTGCGGTTACGAAAAAGTTTGAATGTCTTACTGTGCACTAGTTGGATTGTTTTTGAGGGCACGTGTCAAGCAGTTGACGGCTGTTTCAAGGTCGCCATGCTCTTGCGCAATCTGTGCACGGCATGTCAACGCATATTCGCATAAGATTTCATTTTCTTCTTCGAGAATAGCCTGGAACCAATTATTGGATGACAGTTGCGTTATAACGATTAACAATATAAGAAGATGCAGTTAAAAGTTAGCTAACCTCGATAAAGATAATGCACTCATCAATCTTATGCTGAACAAACATGTTGTACAGCGTATGATTCTTACTTGTAATCGCCATCGTACCCATACTTGGTCTTAACTTAGAACTCCGAAAAGCCTCCTCACCAAATGTAGGTGGAGAAGATTGCGCCGCTGGGGCCGGTGTAGCTGTCGGCGCATCATTAGCGTCTTTGACCGGCGTCTCTTCCGCAGGTGGTGAAGCAGGGGCCGCTGTAGCAGGAGTTTCCTCCGCCGGCGCTTCCGGAAGGGGCTCAGTTGCTTCATCAACAGGAACACTGTCATCCGTTGACGTCATACTTGAATTCAAGTATGTTATTTAGTCGATTTCACAAAGACTGGCTTAACGGAGCTTTCCTTTTGAGTGTGTTGCCATGGTTTCAAACGGCGGAGGGCGCATGCTTTCGCTTGGGTGTCGGATATAACCTTATGACTTAAGTTGTTAGAACAGCTTGTTTTCTGTACATTTTATCTTAAAATTCAGCAAGCATAGTAAAATTTAACAAAAGTTTTTAAATAACCAAAAAATTGTATATTTTTTGTATAAATTAGTCACTGTAATACTCATAGCCTTTCTTGTCGGAAACTATGAATACTAAGAAACACGTAGCTACATTCTTAAACAGTTATTCATTCATAAAATTCATGCCATTTTCGAAATAAGTTTTTGCCATTTTTTGTAGTATTTTTTGTTCAGTCATTCATGCTGTGAACCAATCTGTTTGAAACAAATGGAGTTACGATTGCGGCAATCGGGGTACTTCAAAGGAAGTTACAATTCAACTGGAACGACTTACACCTTTATTAACGCCGCCATGAAAAAGTCTACGCTAGCGATCGAAAAACACCATTCATCAATGCAGTTTCGCACGATTGCCGTTCGATTTTCTCCGCCGATCACATGCTGATTGATTCGAAGCTGGAAGCCAATTTCAATCCGTTTTTTTGTCAATGATTTCCACGGTTGCGATAAACACGACCTTTTCACAACAAGAAGAAAGGTAGTTGTTGTGCTAGGTCGATTGCAATCCACTCTTATTTCCTGCAGTCTACCTTACTCACACAACAAAAGCATATAACATATAACCACCGCCTGGAAAGCAAAGAGGACGATGTACGGGAAAAAGTGGATAAAATTCCAGTGCTGTGAGAGAGTTCACCGACGAGGGAGTGTTTTTCCGTACGTCGGGCTGTCAACAAACTTGCTCGTACCGGAGGAGCCTTCGCTACGGGGCCTGCAATGCGATGCACCTAAAATCACTTACTCTAGGCCTGGGCCGCAGTTAAAATTTCGTTTGGACCCGGACTTTAATGTCTTGTGGATTGCGAGCAAGTTAAATGGCGGCAAACTTGTCGGTTTTTCCGAATTGAGTTAGGCTTTAAATTGAATGTCAGTGAATAGGTTTGTTCCGCTTGCGACATTATAGCCCCAGGCACTGACTGAAATCAGTAAAAAACTTGCAGCGGCTGCGAGTTGTCCAATTTTAATTTTGAATGAAGGCATATAATAATGCTTTGCGTGCATTTTGTTTACCTTTATTGAGCACACTCATCCCTTGAGGGCCTTGGCTCATGTTTCCATCTGCCGCAACACCCGTCTTTTACCTTTTTTGGACGCTGTTGTTACACTAACCGCCATCTAACGTTACTTGCCTTCAATGGGTAACCTTACCTATTGGTTTCTGACATGTCGCTGTCACATAGTCTACTTATAGACGACCCTTTATTTCACAACTTGCACATTGCTTATTTTTCCTTCCGTACTCTATCAGTTGTCTACTTCAACTTACTTACGTTAGTTACAAACAAACTGTTTTCCATTTCGACGCCGGTAATCAGTAACATCGAAAGAGATTATAATGTCCCCCGCACCTGAATGACATTACAGCCTCGCATTGAACGTTTTTTATTCTAATAGACTTTGCAGTGGCGCGGCATTTGCATTGTTTACATTTTGTCTTTTTTAACCCTTCATCCTATTCCACCGCCTCTTTCCGTGATCAAGCAACCGATTTGTGGGGGTAGCTCCAACAATGATTGCAAGCCTGTCTAACGAAATTGCACCCTCACATGTGCTTTTCCTTCGCGTTCTTTCTCGAACTTTGCCGCTAAGGCGTTATTATTTTTTGTTTCTCGAAAGGTCATAAAGCCCGTCTCTCACATTTACTGTTTTCAACAATTGTAAAAAAGCCACGCCAGCATTTGCTGTTGTTTTTTTCTTCCCCGCTCTCGATTGCGGCGTTGCCCTGAATCACGAACCATCTTCCGGGCCAGCCCCTCGTTAGCACTAAAAACGCAAGACGTTGTTTCATTTCCGACGATTTGGCCCCATTTTGCATGCTTTTGGGCCCTAACCCTAACGCTTTACAACAATAAATTCTTGATGCGTTTTGATGTAGTCCAGCAAACAGTGCAACAAATTTTGACACATTGCTTATTCAAAACGACTACCTTTCCGTCGACCTCTAACGCGCATTCCATGAAATGCATTTTTGTAACCGCCGCCAAATCCACGCTCAAACGCTCAAAGACAAAGTAGAATTATTTGAAAAAGTTTGACAGAGGTCGTTCGCTTCGACCGACACCCGTCATTGCGCAACCTGCATCCCCGATTTTCAACCACCAACATAAACATGAATGTTGTTAAGATTTTCACAGCCTTCCTGCTCTACCACCCCTGCGAAGTACGACTGTCTAGGTTATGTTAATGCCGACCAAGGATGGGGATTCTCCTGATGTCTTTGCGCGTTTGTTTTGGTATCCTACCTTATCTCACTTCCCGCCAGCCGGCCGTGTATGCATACGCGTCTTTGATTTGAACCTAATGTAATGTTTGATGGATTTTTCTAGCGCAATGAGTGGTGAACGAAGAATCGACGTCGCGCGGGGCAATTATTCCGTAGTCGACTCGGAGTTTGACAGCATGCGTGATCGGTTTGAAAGCGAGATGCGCCGTGTTGAAGACGAAATGCAGCGCCTGAGGCGCGAATTTGAAGGTAAGTCAGGCTTTTCTTAAGCTAGCTTTGGCTTTTCTTTAGTTTCATTCTCTTTTGTTGTTTTAAAGTTGTTACAGTGTAGTGTTATTCCGTTTTCCCTGTTTTCCTTCTACCCTTTTTAGGCTACCGACCATCCAGTGGCCCATCGGCCCCCCGTCCATCTTACAACCATTCCAGCTTCGGTGGTCCCAGCGCCCTCCAGAGTTACAACGGTCCTGATCGTCATTATGGTAATTTTTTTCAACTCAATTCCAGTAATTTCAATCCAAATTCTGACATTTTTCGTCATTATTTCATTAAACTTTAATTGCATTAGCATTCTTTTCGAGACTTGCGTGCCACCCTCGCGTGTTTTCAAGTACAGATCCCCCAGTAGTTGGGATTTAGTTATGCCTTCCAACACCCATTGTGGGAGCGGGAGAGTCTCATGAGCGGGGGTGTGGGAGTCGAGTACATCGTGAAATGTTGTGGCCGTCGGTCGTGGCAGCCAGACTGTGAGTGCAATTTGTGCTTTTGCAGGGCCGTCGGCACATGCCGACAGCCAGCTGGATGTAGCAGGGCTCTCCAATGTATGTTAGAGTTCCGTTGAGAAGGGCATTATTGTGGCTGGCACACTCAAAAATCATGCCGTCTTGAAGCCTTTTTGTTCCGGTTTTGTTGTTGCTTCTAGGCAGACAACAAAACATGCTTAACTTAATGCGTCCATCTATTGTAGCCTTTTTTAACACGACTGTTAATTTCAGGCGGCGATCTAATGTCAACTCGCCCTGTGTACGACCCTTACTTGGACAACTTGAAGAGCCCCTTGATTAAGGACGAGTCTGATGGCAAGACGCTCCGATTGCGGTAAGATTTGTTTTTAGTTTTAGTTCATTCATCAATCTAAACATTATTATTTTGCAGATTTGACGTCGCTCAATACAAACCGGAAGAAGTAACCGTCAAGACCGTTGATAACCGCCTTTTGGTCCATGCCAAGCACGAGGAGAAGACTCCCTCTCGCACAGTCTACCGAGAATACAACCAAGTAAGCACATTTTCTATTCAAAAACGCAATTTTACTTTTCAAAAAGTGAAGTTTCCTTTCAAAAAGTTCTTTTCAAACGCAGAAACTAAACATATTGCGTCCAGACACTCAATAAAAAAAGTCTTAGACAGCTTTCAAGCCATCTGTTAAAACCCTAAATCCATCATAAAAATGTGCATCAACATACTAATATTTTGCAGGAATTCATGCTCCCCCGAGGCACCAACCCCGAATCGATCAGCTCAACGTTGTCTACTGATGGCGTGCTCACAGTTGAGGCTCCCCTGCCCCAGCTTGCTATCCAGCAGTAATCGGCAACATCTCTTACGAATGGCACGACAATAAGCAGCGTTACATTTTCACCACCGTTTCCCCCCTTTTCATTTCATCTTTTGTAATGAGTTCTTTTTATGCAGGTTTAAGTTCTTTGAAAACCCATCGGAGTCATTTTATACTACTATTGCCTTAGCTCTTATTTCTACTTGATAAACGCAGATAAAGCTAAATTTGAACAATTTTTGTGGTTTTAAAATTATTTTTAATACGGAGAAAGACGCATAGGGGGATAATTACGTTGAACCGTCTTCGCCTTAAAGTGCAACCAAGGACACGAAACAGCACAATGGAAGCGAGAAACGGCGTAATGTCGATCGATAGGATCGGAAGAAAAGCAGTTTGGTTTTGGTTGGCAGCGCAAAAGCAAGCCTGCAGACAGCGCCGATGGCAGGCTGCAGAATGTCATCTTTGTCCGAAATGTTGACATGAGTTGGGTTCAAGCGCTTTTTTGAAATGACAAACTGCTACATGCAGCTTAAAGTGCAGAATGACAAAATGCTTTTATTTATCATTGATAAGATAACAACTATGATAAAATGCAGAACCTCGTAAATGTACATAACAAAGGCAGTGTTAGAGAGTACCAAATAGCAGTTCAATTCCTGAGAAGATAATATATTGTCATAGAGATCACTAAGAATGTCAACGTTGCGCACTTCCAGCAGATATTGATATCATTCCTTCTGTTTCGCCATCTTGGGACGCTCTGTATTGAGCGAAGGTGCGCGTTGGTGATTCCAGTGATTTCAGGTAGCGGTAGACGTGATAAGCAAGGAACAATAAGATTGCCTGAAATTTCAACATTGTAAAAGAGCTATAATGCAGCTTCAAAAAAAACATACCTCAACAGTCAAACACACAAATGCCGTCAAGTTAAGGACAAAAGTATGTTTCAAAAGCCAATCAGTGTACGGTTCAAAACAGCCTTCTTGATACCACAACGCAGAGTTGTTGGTTTTACCGCAGTTGAGCATCGATTCATCGTTGTTAAAATGCTGATAATCGCAACAACTATCTGGGACAAAGTTGTTGTGCCGCCAGCGGACAGAATGGAACCAATCACTGTATCCGTTGACGCCGCAGCAGTGAAGCTACAACATTGTAATTTTACATAAGTCATACAACGCTGATAAAAGGTCTTACAGAAGCTTGCATTTCATCCCAGGTAATAGAAATATGGTTAATTGGATACTCTTTTGCCACATTTGTACGATTCACTGTTGATATAAGTATGTGTTTCAATGTTTCTCTAACAGGGCCTTCATAGAAATGGCTTAAAATAGTGCAGACTGTATGAACAAAAAACTGCAATATCAGGACACAACCATACTAAAACACCTATTGTTTTGCTTCTGTTCAAAACCAAATATATATATGAAAACTAACCAGCAATATAAGCATTTTAACTTTATAAACCACCCCAACCAAACCAACGACTGCAGCGTTCAGAATGGTAATAGCACCGATGGCGAAGCAAACGCCAGCGGTGCTCAGATTAGAATAACTTGTTGGTGTCAACACTGAATTGTTAAAGTTTGTATTGAACATCCAAAAGAAAACACCAATGTTTGCGCAACCAAGCAACTAAAAAATCAGTTTGTATTATATGAAACTCAAACAACACAATGAAACTTACGAAGTAGATAGTGTTTACGGGGTAAAACAGTTTGAGGAAAAGCTTTTTATCATCGCGGAAACGTCTGATAAATGAAATTGCCATTGTGGAATCTGCTAGCACGGTTCACCGATGGACAGCGCTGACTTTATGCTCCGTTCGCGATCTCTTTTCTCTCCCCGCTCCTCGCACTTTTCTGTAAGGAACACGACGCCAAACCGTTTGCACTATGTTGTGTGTTGTTCACTCATCGAGTGAGGTGGTAGCACACTTTCACGCGACGGAAAAGTGCGAGGAGGTGAGGCAATAGAAAAAGTTGCCAAGTGTAGTAAACTCGTGGTTACTTTAATATCTGTTTATTTTCAATATATACATGGGTAATTACACATATTACGACAATCGCACCAGGCGATCCCACGAAGGGCCGACAGCGAGCTTAATGGGGAACGGTATATCTTCAATGGTCGTTTGCATCCATTTTGGGACAAGTTTAACAACATTATCATGGAAGCTTTTCGGCGCTGTGAAGACGATCTCATCATGGACGGTGAACAGCACGCGTATGGGAAGTGACATGTCGAACTTGCTCAACGCAGAAAGAAGAATATACGCCGCTGAAGACTGGATGACACCATTGACGGTCGCATAGGCTGCTGAAGAATCCACGTTTACCGGCATACCGAAGTAGTTTGTGATGGCTTGGCCTCGGAGAGCGCAATCTTTGAGGAAGTTACGGTACTGCGTCAACTCTGAAACGGAAAAGAATGATCATAGTCGCAGCTTTTAGTCAAACTTACGTTTGAAAACCGAATCAAACTTCTGGTAGAGATGCTTTGCTGTCGCTTTGCTGAATCCATATTGCTCTTCGATTGTTTTGGTGCCCATGCCGTAGAGAATGCCATAAAAGAACAGTTTGACATCAGCCCGAGGGGCGCTGCTCAATCCCAGTTTCGCGGAGACATCCTTGAAAACATCCGGCGATCGTACCGCGGCCAGGAGGTTCTCATCTTTGGACAAGACGGCCGCCATTCGGAACTCAATTTCGGAGAAATCGGCACTCCACATTTCGTCTGTATCAGAATCGACGCAGATCAGCGACCTTGGAGACGGCAAATCGGCAAAAGGAAGTGATTTGGCAAAGTTTTGTAGATTCGGGGCAGTTGTATACAATCGACCATGGCCGCCGTAGGAGATCTCGGGAAAGAGAACGCCACTGTCTCGACCGAAGTACTGTTCATCCAGGAGCTCAATGGCTTGACGAAGTTTGCGAATCTGCGACAATTGGGTGTAAAATGGGTTCGATTGGTTGTTGGTGGCGGCATCTGTGGACACTAACTTGGAAACCGCGCCTTTCTTGGTTGTGACGAGCGAGCCCACGTCGTCGGCAAGGGCGTAGTGGAGATCCTGAAAGCATCATTATTGAAAAGTGTTAGAAAAACGGATAATCTAACCTTGGGTATGAATGTGGAGTTGGCAATTTTCAAAACATCTACCGGAAACGTACTCAACTTCCTCTGGTAACAATCAATCAGCTGCTTGAATCCTCGATATCCGATACCGGTCGAATAAACATTGACCAATACATTGATTCCGGCACGTACAGTTGCAGCGACTTCATGAGTAACAATTTTGACCAAAGTAGAATTCAAAGTAGCCAAAAGTTGTGCAAATTCTTGTGAAAAGACGCCATTGCTCATGACGATGCGGCTAAACGACGGCCATGCTTCGAGAGCATCACGCGTAACACCATCTTCCAAGAATGAAGCAGGCCCTCCAGATCGGGTTATGTAGCAAATAACTTTGAGGCAGTACGACTTTCGAGCAATGTCCAGGAGAAACTCATTTTGAGCACAAATTCTGGCGAATTGAAGCACGTCGGAGATAAACAGCCGTTCGCATGATGCACATGCTTGCAATACACGCTGAAACACGGAGGAATCATCGCAGGTGGAGCAACACTGAAGTTGGAACTGGAACACGGACGTTGTTTCGGAAATCCGAATGATGGAAACGCAGTTTGAAGATGAAAGGTGAATGTACACAGTCTCGTCATGGGTAATTGGTAGAAAGACATCAGACAGTTCGACGCTGAAAAGTTTACTGTAATAACAGTTTAAAAGATGACTAAAACTCACTTTAGAGCTGCACAGTAAGTAATCGTATAAACTTCTTCCTTGTTGATACTGGTTGAAAAGAGATCGCCGCTCGTATTGCCACTCAAATTCAAATCGAAACTACGAAGAATTAGATTTTGAGCATTGCGACGAAGTTCAGCGACAAGAGCTTTTGGTGCAGCATTTCTGAAACATTCACTTGTTATCATTGAACAACTTTACAAACCGAAACCTACCTTCGCAAAGCCAAAGCTCGCAAATGCTTCTCCAAGCCAGTGTATTGTATGAAATGCTGAACAGACTTCACACCTGCCAGAATCAAGGAATCGATGGACGTCATATCAAGCCCGACGATGGCTCGCAGTGAAGAAGTGTGAAACTGGAAGCAGGACGTTTCCAAGTTTTTGAAAACAGACGCAAAGTTGCAATTGAAGAAATCTCGAGCAATGTCGGCTGTTTTGCGAAGATTCTTCAACGTCAGATGCATGTAGTCGCCAATGGAGTCCCGTCCACATAGGAACCTGATCAGCAGTTCGGGTCGATCATTCAAACAGTACCAATGAACAAGTGTCGCGACAATGACGGCCGATTCAAGCTTTGCAAAGTGGGCACTGCTTACTCGGGGATCATGGAGGCCTATTTGATCACTCAGAATCTTGACTTCAGGATCGCTGAACATTGTATGAATACCAGTCTTCAGCAGGGATGTGATGTCTCGCGTGTCGACAAAGTACACATTTACCTGAAATAGCAAATTTACTTTAGTAATGTAACTCAACCCTAAATTTGGCAAAGACTTACCAAGAAAAACATAAAAAGAGTGTCCGAAAAGTCAAAACTCCGGAAGGCTCTGCCCAAAAACTTCCGCTTTTCCACCGCAAAGAAGCCGGATAGATATTTACAATTCAAGACTTCAAGTTGTTGCCCGTTCAATATCAGCGACCCATTGGCAACAAGTTCTTCGATGGCAAGTTGTGCATTGACGTCGGGGACAAAGAACCGCGCAAAATAGTCCAAAACGTCAGAAACTTGATCAGCTTTGCCTTCGGAGACGAGATTCAGTACGATTTTGTTGAACACTTTCATTGACAGCGTGAACTTTGTGTAGCATTGGTTGATCTTGTCGCTGATTGTGGCGATGAAAGCTGAAATGACAATCAATAAATGGTCAGAAATACTAGAGTTGGAATGTAAACCCACAGTTTCCAGGACACGCCAAATTGTGCAGCATAGCAAACTCAGCTTCAACAAACGGCTTCTTGTTTCCACTGTAGATCACGTTTATTACGACTGGGGTAACAATACCGTAGTAAAGAAGTTTGTTTTTTTCACCGACGATTACAGGAACTGGATGTTGGTTTATACGAGAAGCGAAGCTACTGAGTTTCTTACTGAATGGGCTTTCTGAAAACAAAACATACTGTATCTAACCTATTCAAAAGTTAGACAAAACTGTACAAACCTGTCGGTAATACTATGCCGCCGACAACTTCAATGCCAGAGGTCATGGCTATTCGTGCATTCGGTACATTGTCTCGAGGTATCAGGTCGCCGATAGCCATGTCCAACCTTTGGGCAACTTCCTTGGCTTCCGAATCGCTGCTACAAAGAACTACGCAACGAAGTTTTGATGCGAGACAACTGCCGACGGTTCTGAAATGGGTTTCGATGAATGTTATAAAGAATTCAGATTGACAAACGTACGATATTAGCGCATCGGTAAGCGGACATCGGCTTTTGCTGAGGGCTTTGTAAAACGGCAGCTTCTCGGACACAAACTCAACTCCATTGCCAAGTGCACATTGCATCGGTATGTGTCTTGGAGGCGGCAGAGAAGATTTGAGTGCCAGCGGCGGTGGAGCGTTGAAACGTTGACAGAAGTCATTGAGAATCGTAGTTTCACCTAGATTAAGGGATACTTCAGGATCAGCGAAGAAGTAAACATGCTTCTTCTGGCTGAAAAGTGTGTATGAAAGAACAGAAGAGGGTAAAGCGAAACCTACAGTGATACTTCTGCAAATATCCGATTCAGAATACAAACGTGATCATAAGTTGCAAGTAGATGGCCATCAACAATGAAAAACAAATCTGCAAATGGGGTTTGAATCGATGCGGATTGAGTATATATAAAGTTTACCACATCGTTTCAAGCAGGCGTCAGAAATGGCCTGGAGGTATGGAACTAAACGGCACGGAAATTCGGATGACTCGGAAGTGAGATCACAGGTGACACCATTTTCGTCGTATTTGGACTGAAGTTTCAAACACGCTTTTAGTAAAAGTAAAACAAATTGGATGCCAGACACTTACGCAATATCCTTGGAATGCATGTTGAACAATCGGAGCGGTGGGGAAACAAACGGCAGCGACTCTGTGTGAAGCACGGGCTTCTTGTACAGCCAGATGGATTACGTCGGCAAAGAATCGTGAAGACGGTTGTGGAGTTTCATACGCGTTGAACGTTGACCGACCTGCCTCAATCGAACTCGACATGGTGCACTCATTTCGCGCGCGATTGCGACCGCCTTTGAGTCCGCATAACGCGACAGTTCGTGTTGGTTCACTGGACTCCCTTATCATGCATACTTTGTTCGATTGTTTTCGCTGTTTTTCAAACAGGCATGCAGTTTGAACAATGCCACATAAAGCAGTAACGTTTTCTACTTTTGCCTTAAGTCACCAGATACTGTCGAATTGTCGATGAATTCCGTAACAGTAATATAAAAGTACATTAGCCGTCGGTCACGTTTTTGCAAAAAGTTTGCACATAACTTTGTTACAGGTTGTCTTTAATCTAAAAATAATAACGGTTTGCAACACGGTTTAATCTCATTTTTGTAATATATGACGCTAAATAGTTTTTATGGTATTCATATGTGCAAAAATTTTAAGCTAAACCACTTTGAAAAAGTTTTTTGAATCGCGAGAACACGAGGAACTCGAAAACGTGACTTACATTGTGATTGGATCGATAGTTTGTACGGTTGTCAGCTCAGCTAAAAAGTGGTATTTTTGGCCAGTTTTCGGTGTTTTTAGCTCTTATTGGTGTAAAAATCTGATGCTATAAAAGAATCAACGAGTGCATCTGAACCGCAATAACACGAGAAATTTGAAAATGTGTATATAAACATGATTGGATCAATAGTTAGCAAGCTACTAGCGAATAAGTTTTTTTTCCAGTGGTTTTTTGACCTGGTATGTGCAAAGATGTCAGTTCATTTTGCTTCAATCAGGTGTTTTGACACTTCTAGGACACGTGAAACTTAAAAATACCACTGAAATTGCACAGGGGTCAACAGTTTATGATTTAGGTACTTACCAGAACGTACTATAGGTGACTTTTGCCAAAATCGGGTTCTGGTAAGTGCAAAAATTTTGAGCTAGACCACTTTGAACTAGTGATTCTGAATCGCGAGAACATGACAAACTCGAAAACGCGACTTAAACTTTGATTGGACAGATAGTTAGTGAGTTGCCAGCTTAAAAGTCGCATTTTTGGTCAAATTTTGGTGTTTTTAGCCCTTCTTCGTGTCAAGATCTGATGCTATGGCGCATTAAACGTGTGTACCTGAACCGCAATAACACGTGAAATTCAAAATAGTGTATGTAAATGTGATTTGATCGATAGTTACCAAGTTATTAGCAAATAAGTGGTACTTTCAGTGGTTTTTTGACCCGGTATGTGCAAAGATGTCAGTTCATATTGCTCAAATCAGGTGTTTTGACACTTCTAGGACACGGGGCGTCTGAAAAAATCACTCAAATTGCACAGGGATCAGTAGTTAGTGATTTCGCCACTTACCAGAACGGATTATAGATGACTTTTGCCAAAATCAGATTCTGGTAAGTGCAAAAATTTTGAGCTAGACCACTTTGAACTAGTGATTCTGAATCGCGAGAACATGACAAACTCGAAAACGCGACTTAAACTTTGATTGGACAGATAGTTAGTGAGTTACCAGCTTAAAAGTCGCATTTTTGGTCAAATTTTGGTGTTTTTAGCCCTTCTTCGTGTCAAGATCTGATGCTATGGCGCATTAAACGTGTGTACCTGAACCGCAATAACACGTGAAATTCAAAATAGTATATGTAAATGTGATTCGATCGATAGTTACCAAATTATTAGCAAATAAATGGTACTTTCAGTGGTTTTTTGACCCGGTATGTGCAAAGATGTCAGTTCATATTGCTCAAATCAGGTGTTTTGACATTTCTAGGACACGGGGCGTCTGAAAAAATCACTCAAATTGCACAGGGATCAGTAGTTAGTGACTTAGCCACTTACCAGAACGGATTATAGATGACTTTTGCCAAAATCAGATTCTGGTAAGTGCAAAAATTTTGAGCTAGACCACTTTGATTAGATGATTCCGAATCGCAAGAACACGATGAACTTGAAAACGCTATTTAAAGTTTGATTGGACAGATAGTTAGTGAGTTGCCAGCTTAAAAGTCGCATTTTTGGTCAAATTTTGGTGTTTTTAGCCCTTCTTCGTGTCAAGATCTGATGCTATGGCGCATTAAACGTGTGTACCTGAACCGCAATAACACGTGAAATTCAAAATAGTGTATGTAAATGTGATTTGATCGATAGTTACCAAGTTATTAGCAAATAAGTGGTACTTTCAGTGGTTTTTTGACCCGGTATGTGCAAAGATGTCAGTTCATATTGCTCAAATCAGGTGTTTTGACACTTCTAGGACACGGGGCGTCTGAAAAAATCACTCAAATTGCACAGGGATCAGTAGTTAGTGACTTAGCCACTTACCAGAACGGATTATAGATGACTTTTGCCAAAATCAGATTCTGGTAAGTGCAAAAATTTTGAGCTAGACCACTTTGAACTAGTGATTCTGAATCGCGAGAACATGACAAACTCGAAAACGCGACTTAAACTTTGATTGGACAGATAGTTAGTGAGTTACCAGCTTAAAAGTCGCATTTTTGGTCAAATTTTGGTGTTTTTAGCCCTTCTTCGTGTCAAGATCTGATGCTATGGCGCATTAAACGTGTGTACCTGAACCGCAATAACACGTGAAATTCAAAATAGTATATGTAAATGTGATTCGATCGATAGTTACCAAATTATTAGCAAATAAATGGTACTTTCAGTGGTTTTTTGACCCGGTATGTGCAAAGATGTCAGTTCATATTGCTCAAATCAGGTGTTTTGACATTTCTAGGACACGGGGCGTCTGAAAAAATCACTCAAATTGCACAGGGATCAGTAGTTAGTGACTTAGCCACTTACCAGAACGGATTATAGATGACTTTTGCCAAAATCAGATTCTGGTAAGTGCAAAAATTTTGAGCTAGACCACTTTGATTAGATGATTCCGAATCGCAAGAACACGATGAACTTGAAAACGCTATTTAAAGTTTGATTGGACAGATAGTTAGTGAGTTGCCAGCTTAAAAGTCGCATTTTTGGTCAAATTTTGGTGTTTTTAGCCCTTCTTCGTGTCAAGATCTGATGCTATGGCGCATTAAACGTGTGTACCTGAACCGCAATAACACGTGAAATTCAAAATAGTATATGTAAATGTGATTCGATCGATAGTTACCAAATTATTAGCAAATAAATGGTACTTTCAGTGGTTTTTTGACCCGGTATGTGCAAAGATGTCAGTTCATATTGCTCAAATCAGGTGTTTTGACATTTCTAGGACACGGGGCGTCTGAAAAAATCACTCAAATTGCACAGGGATCAGTAGTTAGTGACTTAGCCACTTACCAGAACGGATTATAGATGACTTTTGCCAAAATCAGATTCTGGTAAGTGCAAAAATTTTGAGCTAGACCACTTTGATTAGATGATTCCGAATCGCAAGAACACGATGAACTTGAAAACGCTATTTAAAGTTTGATTGGACAGATAGTTAGTGAGTTGCCAGCTTAAAAGTCGCATTTTTGGTCAAATTTTGGTGTTTTTAGCCCTTCTTCGTGTCAAGATCTGATGCTATGGTGCACTAAACGAGTGTACCTGAACCGCATTAACACGTGGAATTCAAAAATGTGTATAAAACTGTGATTAGATCTTAAGAGGTTATTACTAAACAAGTGGTACTTTCAGTGGTTTATTGACCTGGTATGTGCAAAGATGTCAGTTCATTTTGCTCAAATCAGGTGTTTGATTGCTTCTAGGGCACAGGGAGTCTGAAAATACCACTCAAATTGCACAGGGATCAGTAGTTAGTGATTTCGCCACTTACCAGAACGGATTATAGGTGACTTTTAACAAAAGTGCAAAAAAAGCCATTACCGTCAGAATGGCGCACTGGGTTCATATACCAAGTTTTGAACATTTTCAGAATAGAAAATTATAAAAAATGTCAAAAAGTTACATTCGATCTTTATGTTTAGTCGAAAACAAGCACTTTTACCGCTTCCATAGTAATCGAACGGCTAGTTTTGAATGACCCCTATAAATGCAAAACAATTCAACTTATCAAAACTTCCATTTGGTATACAAGTTTATTAAAAACAAAAACACAAATACAAGCTAAAACTACTACACAAAAAATAACCTTACAGGTGCATATTCATGCGACTCACTACGTGGGGGATCCCCCCGCAGTGAGCCGCACGAGTCCAACGGCTTTGTATTGTGCTGTTTACTGTGGATGTAATTTCCACAGTAAACAGCATTACGGTCTCTTTTATCTTTTTTCCATAATTTCAGCATTCCGGTGCCCTCCAGAGTTGTCCAATATAAGGCGATCCGACGGTTGGCAGTGAAGGAAGAGTTGCGGGTTTCGATCGTTAAGCGCAAATCTGCAAATTCGTAAGTTAACACCTGTTGATCAAAACGAAAATAGAACAAACCGTTTTCGCATCATTTAAGCCATGAGTCTGCAAGGTTGAGATGCATCCAATTGAAGGGCGTCCATCTAAAAAGCCAGAAGTATAGTTTGCAAATATACATTACTGAATGACGTAAAGCGACACGTTTTATAACGGTAGGATAAGCATAGTAACCGTAAAACAATGGGTACAAAAACAGGAATCCGTACGTAAAGACGAATTCAAGGATAAACTTTAGCAAAGCATTTTGTCCAGTATTTATCAGAAAATCGAACTGATTGTCACTGTCAACAAAAAACCTTTCAGAACCCGGGACGTTCGCAGTACATTTGCATACTGCAACAATAAGGGTTGAACTGTTCGACGTGAAAAAGGTGAGAGTCAACGTTTCGCGTTGAAGGGGAGCGAGTCAAGAAAAGCTTTGCGTAAAACGAGAGCGCACTATCCACGACTGAACAAAGCGACAAGACTGAACTAATGATAACAACACGGACGCGGAAGATAAATTGAGTTGGCAGAAAATACAATACGCTTGGAAGGAATAGTTGATCACGAAGCGAAACAAAGCTTCAAGACAGCTACGTAGAGCGGGCAAGAAGCGATAAATTGAGGAAAGACGACTGTTCACGAGTGAGGAGAACCACGACTGAACTGATAAAAATTCGCTTTCAAAAAGGGAAGGTGTTCGCGATGCAAATTTGCATGGGTTAATGGGAAAGTAAAGTTGGATGTGAAGACACAACAAATATGTGCGCGCATCATGCGACACACTTTATTTACAAAGGAACTTCATTTGAAATAGTGCAATTTGGCATAAAGCTAAAACTGGAAAGTAATATCAAAGTAAAAAACGACAGGTTGTGAATCTGATGATGTAGACGTTATCAGAAAGCAGAGAACACAGGTTCTACGCGACAGCGCTAATATTATGAGAAAATGGTGCCAGGCCGCTGGATGAATTAGGCACAACGATAATGGCTCCGATCACTTAAGTATCAGTTTCGCCCATACTTGTACTAATTGGACAACACAACCGAACTGATTGGCGCTGTCAACAAAACGCCTTCCAGAACCCGGGACGTTCGCGGTACATTTGCGTATTGCAAAAAAAGGGTTGACCTGTTTGACTTGAAAAGGGTGAGAGTCAACGTTTTGCGTTGGAGGGGAAGAGAGCGCGAGTCAAGAAAAGGTTTGCGTAAAACGAGAGCGCACTATCCACGACTGAACAAAGCGACAAGACTGAACTAGTGATAACAACACGGACCCGGAAGGTAAATTGAGTTGGCAAAAATTGCAATATGCTTGGAGGGAATATTGAATCACAAAGCGAAACAAAGCTTTAAGGCAGTTATGTAGACAAGGCAAGAAGCAACTGATCGTGAAAGACGACTGTTCACGAGTGAGGAGAGACACGACTGAACTGATGGGAACTGCTTTCAAAAAGGGATAGTATTCGCGATACAAATTTGCATGGGTTCATGGGAAAGTAAGTCTGGATGTGAAGACACAACAAATATGTGCGCGCATCATGCGACACACAGTTTTACGAAGGAACTTTATTTGATCTAGTGCATTTTGGTAATATTTTTTTTCATTTTTCATTTATTCCTATACTGAATCCTCTTGGACGATAGGCTCCTCATATCCTCATAAACAAGCCTAAGGAAATAGTAATATCAAAGTAAAAAATGGCAGGTCGTGAATGTAATTAAAAGTGGTATTTTTAGTCAGTTTTTAGTATTTTTGGTCCTTTTTGGTGTCAAGGTCTGATGCGTTAACGCAATCACTAATTTGAATGGACCGCGAAAACAGGACAAATTCAAAAACGTGACTTAAACTTTGATTGGATAGATAGTTAAGAAGTTGCCAGCTTAAAAGTGGTATTTTTGGTCAATTTATGGTGTTTTTAGCCCTTTTTGATGCCAAGGTCTGATGCTATGGCGCATTGAACAAGTGTATCCGAACCGCATTAACACGTGGAATCTAAAAATATGCATATAAATGTGATTCGATCGACAGTTAACGAGTTATTAGCAGATAAGTGGTACTTTCAGTGGTTTTTTGACCCGGTATGTGCAAAGATGTCCGTTCATATTGTTCAAATCAGGTGTTTGATTGCTTCTAGGACACAGGGAGTCTGAAAATACCACTCAAATTGCACAGGGATCAGTAGTTAGTGACTTAGCCACTTACCAGAACGGATTATAGATGACTTTTGCCAAAATCGGGTTCTGGTAAGTGCAAAAATTTTGAGCTAGACCACTTTGATTAGATGATTCCGAATCGCAAGAACACAAAGAATTCGAAAATGTGACTTAAATTGTGATTGGATTGATAGTTTGTACAGTTGCCAGCTAAAAAGTGGTATTTTTGGGCAACAAATGCATCTAAACGCAATATTACAAAAAATTCAAATTTTAAAACGTCCTGGAATGCTGAAAAAATTATCATTCTTTTTCACCGAGTCAAGCTCCTTTGCACTTGTTCACCGTCGTGCCATCTGGTTTTTTATCTGTTTTTCCACTCCGATACAACGGATCTATTTTTCACCCAAAAACTTCATAGGGTTAGGATAAATTGACATTCTAGCTTATTTACGCTTGTCTCAAACTGCAATTCAGAGCCAAGAATGTCCATCGAAGAACCCTTTTCGGTCTAGGATGACTGATCAATGGGCGATCCTGGACAACTGATGGCCCAGCGCCGGTTTGAAAAGCACGCACGCTCTTCAAAATCACGAACAAATCCCTCGTTTTGTGTGGGCGTGTACCCTCTTTGTAGTTTGGTTCAGAGCCAAGAATGTCCATCGAAGAGCCCTTTTTGGTCTAGGATGACTGATCAATAGGCGATCCTGGACAGCTGATGGCCCAGCGCCGGCTCGAAAGGCACGCTCGCTCTTCAAAATCACGAACAAATCCCTCGTTTTGTGTGGGCGTGTACCCTCTTTGTAGTTTGGTTCAGAGCCAAGGATGTCCATCGAAGAGCCCTTTTCGGTCTGGGATGACCATTCAATGGGCGATCCTGGACAACTGATGGCCCAGCGCCGGCTCGAAAGACACGCACGCTCTTCAAAATCACGAACAAATCCCTCGTTTTGTGTGGGCGTGTACCATCTTTGTAGTTTGGTTTAGAGCCAAGAATGTCCATTGAAGAACCTTTTTCGGTCTGGGATGACTATACAATGGGCGATCCTGGACAACTGATGGCCTAGCGCTGGCTTGAAAGACACGCACGCTCTTCGAAATCACGAACAAATCCCTCGTTTTGTGTGGGCGTGTACCCTCTTTGTAGTTTGGTTCAGAGCCAAGGATGTCCATCGAAGAGCCCTTTTCGGTCTGGGATGACCATTCAATGGGCGATCCTGGACAACTGATGGCCCAGCGCCGGCTCGAAAGACACGCACGCTCTTCAAAATCACGAACAAATCCCTCGTTTTGTGTGGGCGTGTACCATCTTTGTAGTTTGGTTTAGAGCCAAGAATGTCCATTGAAGAACCTTTTTCGGTCTGGGATGACTATACAATGGGCGATCCTGGACAACTGATGGCCTAGCGCTGGCTTGAAAGACACGCACGCTCTTCAAAATCACGAACAAATCCCTCGTTTTGTGTGGGCGTGTACCCTCTTTGTAGTTTGGTTCAGAGCCAAGGATGTCCATCGAAGAGCCCTTTTCGGTCTGGGATGACCATTCAATGGGCGATCCTGGACAACTGATGGCCCAGCGCCGGCTCGAAAGACACGCACGCTCTTCAAAATCACGAACAAATCCCTCGTTTTGTGTGGGCGTGTACCCTCTTTGTAGTAACTTTTTAAGTTTGCGGTTTCAATGTTGGAAGCGGTAATTATAATTTTTAAGATAGGTGTACACGACAACCGGTTTCTTTCTGTATATCGACCCTATACATCCTGGTAATCATCACAAATGTAAAAAATTTGCAAATAAGAAAAATTGTGGTCAAATATTGACGTCTCTAAATCATCCACATTATTTGTTTGTATTGTATGTTTAACATTACTTGCTTTTATTCTACGTTGCGCTTTGAATAAACTCTATTAGATCACCAAAGTTTGAGGTAACCCTGACAAACCAAATGCCTACGAATACGGACAGCACATATCATTAGAATATTTACACATCGTGGTAAAAACGCAGTTGTTAAAACGATTTTTTCTTGAACTTTCTTTCAGTTATCATAAAAAGTTTTGTCTTTTATGCTTTTAGTAGTATTTTCTAAGAATCATGGAAATGAGCATAATTGCTATTTCAAAGTTTAATGACACGGTGTAAATTAAATCTTGTATTTTTTGAAACTTTAATGTTTTACTGTAGCATTTTAGTTGTTAAGTTTGCTGAATAAAACTAATCCTAACATTAAGTTTTTGCTAATTTGAAATGATTAACTATAATCCGCTTTTTGTACAGAGTCGGAAGTGGTAATTAGTAATAATGTCTCTCACAAAATACCGTTTTTGTTTTACTTGACACAGTTAAATTGGAAAAGGGGGTATAGTCTGTGCTAATATTTGTCAAATGTATAACTACGTTTGGTCCCAGAGTTCTTTTTACTGACTAAAAACCAGACTGCCGTCGGTTGCTTCTGTTTAAGGTGCAACTTTATAAAACATTCTCAGTCGCATACACCCATTTTGCAACCCGATAAGTTTCCGCTTTGCTGGCTGTCCTTTTTGCAAACTCTCTCAAATTTTGCTGACTGACCGTGTGTTTGTCTTTGATCATCAATCGGCTATGGCCCGTGTCACAAGCATCTCCCTGAAAATAGACTACGGCATAAATTAGCGTGACGAGGGTCTCGCAAAGCTTCCCTTTGCTTTGCTTCGATTTCAACGCTGACGGTGTCATCAAGTCACTCGCAAAGGGTAGCATTTTGACTCGGCTTTTCCTATAATTTGCCGAGGCCCCTCTTAAGCCAAGCTAGGATGCAGTTTCCTTTTCTACACAAAATCGAAAAAAAAACTGCTAGTGCGTCTAAACAAAGTAGCAAGCGCCTGTTCGATCTGGACGACAGCATTCCGTGGCAATTTGAACGCAGTGGAGCAAAGCGCTGAGCATTTGCGTGTTTCCTTCCTTCCGTTTTCCCGGCCCCCAGATGCTCGCAAACGTTTTGTTAGAACTTGAGAATTACCTCTGCTGTAGGAATAGCCTTTTTGCTTACGAAGCCGGTAGTGGATATGGTAGCGTTGTATTTTTAGCGACTGTATTTTTTGTTATGCTTTAGTTAAAGATAGCTTTAAACTGTAATCAACCAAGAAGTAGATGTAAAATTAACCGCAAGGTAGACGTAAATCTTATTTTTGTTTTCAAAAATAAACTCGACTTCATTGTGGGTTTTTTTGTATTCACAGCGACGAGAATAAAAAACTTTTGCATTTTTTATTCCTGCTAAACTACGTATGCATAATTGTAAACAATGACTCAATGGTTTCACAAATATTAATTTTTCCTCACATGAAAAACGGGTTAGCTGTTTTGATTCATTTAATGAAGTGTAAGCCCACCTTTAAAACACAGCGACAAACTAAAAACGGTTTGATCATTATGACTCACTAAAACCAATATTAAAATGTTACGTGAAAGAGTTATTTATGTTTTTCCTGCCCTTTTGTATACTAAAGAGTTTTTGTCACGGTATAACCGCTAAAAAGTCTAAAGATTTCTCCTTCAAAGAAGATTTTCTTTAGCATCTCAAATCGTAAATAAATATCACGTGGGAATGCCATGCCGTGTTTTAAATCATTTCGAACATCTACACGTGACTCCCTCTTTATAGTATTCACCGGTTTTGCAAAAATAAAACAAACAGACCTGCCTTGGTTACCATTACCGCCCTGTGTTCTTTATTGTTTCAAAAAGTGCTGTCTGCTAAAACATCACCAGTCTCGGTGTTTTCTCAGTTTTTGCAGACCACCTCCGTCTCACCCTTTGTGAACAAAAACAAGATGAATGCATAATTCATAACTTAATTTCTTATGGTTGTTCTGCAATTAATCTTTAAAAAAATCTTTTGTTAACATTATGAGTAATTTTATTACTGTGCATTGCAATTTCCGCAATCATTAAAGATAAGGTCTACAGTATGCGGAGAAAGTGTTTTCCGGCAATGGCGTCTAAATTGACATTTTGATGAACGTCATGGTTACCAAGGCTGAAATGCTAATCGATTTAGTGTTTGAACGTTATTTTCTATTTAAGGTACCGTAATTTCTGCGGTTAAAATAGAAAATTTTTTAATATGGTACATTACCTGAGGGAACTGACATGAATGGCATTACATTCATAGCACTGACTAGTTCGTTCAAATGGTTACCACAATTATTTTGATGTATACGAAAACGGTTTCTAGTCACGTTCTTTCCGTTTTCAGAATGAACGTCCCCCAACTTTCATTTTCAAAAAAGTTGTTCGAGCAACATAGGGGTTAGTTCAAAACGCCTGTAAAATGACTTGTTTTTATGTCCTTTGGGCTTCCGTTAGCTGTCATGCCCTCTTTGCGGCAACGGCAGCGGCGGCTTCCATGTGTGTTTGGTCATATTTCGTAGTTTTCCTTTTCCTTCCTTAAGTTCTCGCACCCATTCTCCTCCCCGGATTCTGTACATGATGCCACACGCCATAGACGTGAGGGCCCCGGCAATGCTTAACCGCTTTTCGTTTCCCTCTGCCCAGAATATGTCACACGGCATAAAGTTATCCCGTTTGTTATATGTGTGCTTCATTTTTTCATTTGTCACCATACTTTTGTCCGCAAACTATCTCGCAGTTTAATTAAAGCTTCTCACTGTGTACGCAGAAAACAAGGAAGCGAGCCACGCGCTTTTTGGTCTTGGAGCGGATGCCCTATTCCGCCGCTTCCACAAACGCGACTCCCTTTATTTGGCGTCAATGTTTGCGCTCAACTGCAGTCAAGCATGTCTAAGGGAAGTAAAAGTGATACTGTCGGCGTAGTTATTTTCTTCTCTTCCAGCTTGATTGCCGTTGGGTGTGTGTGTGTTGCCGTGCTTTTCGTTAATCTCATTTAGATTTACGGGTTATCTCTTCTGTTTTGCGCTGTCTTGTTGTCGAGAACACACACACGCGCCACGTGAACCGATGCTTTCGTCTGATCAGGAAGAGAAATCTTCAACTACAGATTGAAAAAATTGCTTCCCGGTGCAACTCCCTCCCGATGCACCGACTTATATAGCCGCCCCGAACATTAAGACCACTTTCCTTTTTTACCCGAATGTTCAACTTCCAAACGCAATCACTGCCATCATTCGACTCACTGCCACAGTGTCCGCGCCCATTTTTTCTAATGACGTATCCGCCTAAAAAACCCATGTCTGTTGTCACAATAGTAGGAGACGAAAATATGTGTTTGTTACAAATAGCAGGTTTCACGAAGAACCTATCGTGCGTTCAGCGATCAGTTATCGCAGATGTTATAAAGAGCACGAACCGTTCCTGGCTGGCGCCAGGGAAGTCTGCTCAACTTTATGCGACCCCGCAAAAAACAACAGTCCTTATCACGAATGTTGGCCACTGCTTACTTTCTTCCGGATTTAGTCTTTCTCCCGGACAAATGCACAGGTGAAGTTTATCTATAAAATCAAGAGAACCAAGTCGCGAAAAAATTGGGCACATCGCTACGTGCCTCGGGCGATATCCTGCACGGCGGGTGTGCACCTTCGACAAATTTTAGTGGATAGTGCAAGGGCCTTTAATCAGTGCAGCGAATTGTTGCATAAAGTTGATCTTTAATGACGCCCTAGGTGCTTTGTCAAATTCCCGCTCTGCTCGCGATATTTAATGCTTTCTTAACCTGCGTACGTAGTCATTCAAGGTGCATTTTAGGTTATATTTTTAAAGTGCGCCTGCGGGCAGGCACGCACATGTTCCTTATCGTGTTCATTCAATCTTTTGATTAAAATAACGTTTTTCATTCTTAAACAGTTTCAATCTGAACATTAAAGTTTACAGGACCCCTTTTTTGATCGTATTACATTCACCGTCCCGTAAGAATTTAGTTAGTCTACAAGCCACGTGTTTTAAAATAATTGTTGCAAAGTTGTAGTACACCTAGATAAACAAATTACGCGGAATCTCCCTTCCCAATAGATCCTCTCCATGTGTGTTTCCTAACTAACTCTCCATTCTCTGTAGCAAAAAAAGGTCCATGACGCAGACAAATTTCCGTGTGCGGTAACTGTTCACGTCGATTATAAAAATGCGATTTGACTAGTTCGACGACCTTTATTTCTGCTTCCCCCTCACCGGTGAATGGTCTGTAAAGTCGTGTATGTATTGCCGGGATGACGGGATACAAATAAGATAATGAAAACACAATAGACGGCTTTGGTCTTAAACGCTTTTACTTATTCCGTGTTTGTTTTGCTGTTTTTGGTACCTACTTATTTCACTTCATTGATCTGGATGGTGTCCTTTAATGTAATGCAGTTCCGAGTATAGGAGGAAGTTCAAATACATTGATGTTGTCAGGGCGGCCCAAATGGAGCAAAACCAACTTGTCACACGGGGGAACTGTTCCTTCTTGTTGCAATGTCGAAAGTTGACTCAAAAACCGTTATTCCCTACATGTATGCCTTCATGGCATTGCCATTGGTCCCGCTCTTTCCGCTCACCTCCAGCGTGTCGATGTTTGGAACCGAAAAAAATAGTTTAACATTCACAGCGAAGTGACTGCCATCTAGTTTCAACTTGGTAGCAGGCCCCAAAAGGCCGACGTCAGTCGGCACAGCCGAGGACTTAAGACTCCTTCTTTCAGAACCTTCTCGGCAGCTTTCAAGCGTTAGATTAGCAAGAGCGCGTGGTGTCGCCGACTGTCGTTTGTGTGTTGCCAACGGCTTATTTTTTGTTCCTTCCTTCCTGGAGGCCGCCGCAGGCGCTGTATCTCTTTTTTTGGCATTCCCCTGCCGTTGCCCTCCACGGCTTTCTCGACATTCTGTCTCTCTCGGCACGATGTTTGTGCTTTGATCGCTTAGGGGTTGAGGAACGTCCGCCCATTTCCGGGCGCAAGCCTCCTAGTTCCTATCAGGCGGGTCGGTACCTCTCTTGCCATGCGGAGTTTGTGCCTGCCCTGAGGACAACATGAACGAAAGACTGCTGAGAGCGTACAGATGAACATTTTTTCTCGCGTGAATATGTCCGTCAACAACATTGCCGTTTAAATGTACCACGCAATGTGTGTCGCCAGCTTTTTTTTCTTCCTTCCTACTTCATGGCAGGCCCTCGTGTTGAAGTCCGTTTAGAGGACAAGTTTGGCGGTTTTCTGTGGCATGCTACTCCTCCTTCCCGGTCCGCCTTCTATCCCGTAGAGAGTTTCTCTCATGTTTAAGGGTTACGGTACCGTGTTTTATTTTTGATTCCGTCACTTTTTAAACCAAAAAGTGTGTCAATTACAATGATTGATACTGGGAAGGATAACCTGTTCATTCCTTTTCACTTTTATATATTACCATTATTAAAACTCCCCCAATTTAGGGGGTATTATATTTTTTGTTTCATTCGACATTTCCCTGTACGACATTCCCGCATTTTTGATGGGCAATCAGACTGTTTCTCTTGTTCTAGTTACCAAACATTGATGTAGAGTGCTGTTTTTTTGTCCTCAGGCCCAATGCACTTTCCTAACGGACTGCCCGAGTCGCAGTTGTCGCCCGAGGCGTCTTCTTCCGTCGGCACACAGAATTAGTCATCTCGCACTACGCGTTCCGGGTTTTCTTACTATCCGTCAATTGCCACGGAGAGGGAAGAGCTTTGCTCTTCTCGTAGCTTTTTTGTGTCTTAAACAATTGACAGATAAGATAGAGTCGACGACGATGCCACAGGCGTTTGAAATATACGTGTAAGCCGTACTCAGTTAGTTCGAACTCTTTTCTCGTTTCTCTTCCTCGAGGCCCCGCAGTCCCCGCTGGCAACCAAGCGAAAGGGATCGAACTGCTGTTGCTTTTGTCGGAACTTTTGCCATGTCCTTCCTATGCGAGATAGCAAAAGCTTTGTCTTTCCGCGTGAAATTACTTCCGTTGTGATTGACCCGGATGGTTGCTGCACGGACGACATAAAAAATATATTGAAACTTGCCACCAAACGCCCACTGACAACAGCGGTGTGGCGAAGGGCAAGCGTTTTTGACCCCCGTGGGGGGAAAACACGGACACTCAAAATAAACGCAATCATAATGTAGGTAACGCATTAAAGTACATTACCGTACGCTTGCCATGTTGTCTGTACTTAGGTGCTATATGTTATAATTTATTGTATCGAATAAAATAGTTCGTTACCGTATACCCCGTAGTGAAGAAGTATGTAGATTCTGCATTTGCAACCCGTGTGCTTCCACAGGAAACAAAAGAAGTGAACTTATGCATTGGAGCTTAGTAAAGAAACTGTTTCACACTGTTTACCACCAACCATACAAGGTTGGATCTTTGCTAAACGTGCCTCTGTACTCATGTGCCTCACTCGAAGATGTCTTACTTCAGAACAGACTCACGTTTTTCATGCGTGTTTCACGAATGGAGGGCGGATGCTTTCTCCTTTTTAAGTCTCTCCACTGCCTCTGCGCGACAAACTTATTCTTGCCTCCATGTCTTGCAGTCATTTATGCAGCGCGTCTGAGCGTCATCAGTTTCGTAGATGAAAAACTTTTTTTGTTGGTTGACCCCTTCCGTCAGGCGTTCGACAGTTGGTTTTTCCCTCATCATAGCTATGAGCTATGAAGGAGTGCCACACGTGAGTATTATTAAATAGCCTCTGGGTGGGAGCCAAGTAGCTTTTGGATGGCATGTTAAAAGTTTCGGCCTTGTAGGCATTAAGGGTATTTGAAGGGTTCAAGCGATTACTACCTATTACGGGATTGGCTTGTCCTACTGTCAATGCAGAGTTAATAGATATGGAAGGAAAAAAAAAGTTATTTATTCTTGGAAAATTTCTGAAGGGATAATGAGGCAACTTAGCGAGAATCTTCTTTCCTTCGCGTGCGTGGTTGCGACAATTTGCGAGGAGCTTATGAACACTTCCGTTTTAATTCATAAGATGTATCAGTGTTGTTGGCGTAAAGTGGCTAGCTACTTTAGGCCTTCAAAGCTTCATAGTACACGGCTACGTCATTTCTTTAATACTTCACTCTTTTAGGTCTCCTGTTGAAGACACTCTTTCTGCAGAGGTGATTGACCCAACAGCGAACAGCTTCTTCATTGCAAAAAATAGATTCTGTACTAATGCAGTAGCATGCTCCTGCACCGATCGCTACTTCAACACGTAACACAACTTGTTGCTTCTGTCGTCTTAACGTCGTTGTCCTTCCGCCAGCGCCGCTAGTACGGCGACTCCTGTTTGACGCTTAGTTGCCGAATATGAACAAATCCTTGCCGTGGAATTTAAGAGAACAGGTGTGTCCCGCAATTGCATCGAGTCCTCCACCGGCGGCAGTGCCGACTGCTCCTTTTCCGTCATTCATTTCGCCATTTTTTAACGGATTGGCTTCGACATCAACGAATAGTTACGGTGCCACCGTACTCACATCCGATACGACCAGTCTGCGGAACAACGAAATCCTAACGGATACATCGAATACTTTTGGTGGATTCCTTGCACCATCGCTGTCGGCTTCTCGGTCGTACCTGTTGGGCGACCCAAGTTGCTCCGCATTGTCGAATCCACCGTCAATCACGTCGGCTCACGACCGCCAGCAACTAACAGCCGCGGCGGCTGGTTATCTTTTTGCGCAGCTGACATCCCCAGGCACACCGTATCATCCGCCAACCCCGACGCAGGCTCCGGCTACCCCGCAACAACAGATCAACCCTCTGGATAGCTTGTTTAGCTTGAGTCCGTACAATCAGGGCGATGTCCAACGGCAAAACACTACCGCGGCTCTCGTCGCTGCCCTTAAGGAACGATGTCGGTCGACCCGCGGGTCCGACATGTTTGTAAATAATGGTGAGGGTGGTGTTGATCTGATGGGTGCTTCGAATAACCTCAACAACTCCGCGACTTCTTCGTTGGTTGCCCAGCTTTCTATGGCTGGCGCAGGTGACGGTTCACTCACCGCAAACAACTTGGCAAGCGTCTGCGCGGCCGCAGCCGCCGCGTCAACGGTCAACGCTTCCACGCAGCCGCCCGTGGCAACAAACGGTGAGCCTCACGTCGCTCCATCATCGACGTCATCGACTGCACACAACACACCTGCGCCGCCCATCATTCTTAGCGGACCCACCACAAATTTTTCCGCATTGGTCCCTCCAATCGATGCTCACAGGCGTACGTCAGTATCAAACGTTTCATCTTGCAACCCCTCCGGCTTGCAATCCTCCTCAGAGTCGACCTCATCCAACTTCTTGTCGCCTCAGCATTCAAGCGTCTTCCAACACCTTGTATCGCCTTCACAGGGCCAACAGACTTCTGCGGTTTCAGCGTTGTCCTTTTTCCCTCAGCAATCCTTCCAAACATCAACTGAACAGGTTTGCTTTTGCTCTTGCTGTTCTCACGTGTCAGCCCTACCTTCCTACCTTCCCCCTCGACTTATCGACCACTTTTCTTTCTCGGTCAAATGAACAAAAAAAGTATGCGAATGCAATTCTTTTCAGTCACCGGGCTTCCAATTACCTGCGTCAATCTCGTCATCCACGACTTCAAGTGAGCTCATCCAGCCTCCATCTCTAGGTCTGCCGTCGTCCTCGTCGTCGTCGACGGCAACGTTCTCGCAGCAGGCGGTGCCTGCATGTCCATCTCGGCAACCTCAAACGCTTGAAGGACAACATCTATCTCCCATGAACCAGGCGGCCGCAGCCGCTGCTGCAGCTTTGTATCCTCAACTAATGTGTTTTCCTGCGTTGCTTGACAATCTTGGACCCCACATCCTACGTAACCACATGAACTCTGCCCAGCTGAAACCCATTCCTAACAATGAACGCGTCGATCTCGCGAGCTTCCGAAAGAAGAACCCTAATGAGTGGGTCATGGATGACGTGCTCGCTTGGATGCTCGATGTGGCTCGTCGTAACCAAGTACCGGTCGAAAACATGAGCATGCACAAGTTTGCTACATGTGATGGACCTCGGCTTCTGCAGATGACAGAGCAGAATTTCCAAGAACGCGACCAAGTCTACGGCTCCATGCTCTTTTCGGAGTTTCGGAAACTTGTCCCTGGTAGGTCTTCGCTTCTGGGGTGGTTTAAGGGCAAAGGGCATTCCAGCGTTTCATGCCATTCTCGCGACCTCGGGAATGACAGAGGCACATGTTATACTTCGGTCTTCATTTTTGCTCTAGGCTTTATGTTCTATGTCAGTAGTCGCGTCATAGATGGCGCTCCTACTGAAGTTGCGCTCTCTGGGCACGCACGAATTGTGCAACCAGATGGACGGGGGACCGTAGAAAGTGAAAATTTAATGTCTCCAACTCGTGTATGTGGTCTCGAACCACCGAAGCTTTTTCAAAGCTACGGGGCATGCAACTGACATCCGCTATATGCAGATCATAAGCAGGTCGCCCCTGTCGGAAAACATGCTGTGACTAACGGAAGTGTGGTTTTTGGTCAAAAAGGGCACACAGACGGTATTCACACCGCCTAAAAAGGCTATGGGTGCAAACGACACGAGTGTCGGCTCGGCCAGCTTTTTGCAAACCGTATATTTCACGTAATCGTAATATGTTTTGTATCAGTCGGAAAAACTTGTTTTCAATGTTAACAATAATGAACGTTAGTTGCACAATCGATTTACCAACTCTTATGGTGGCGCAGTGCACTTTTTACTGCTCATTGAATCCTTTTGAGTAGCGTCTGCTCAATTATTCTATAAAGTGAGGTGACAACGCATGCCTGCACAGGGGGACCAATATTGGCGGAAAAGGAAGACTGTTGTCGGTGCAGCGACTTTCAGTCTACCCTATTTTCTGCAAAAATCTTTCAAAATTTGCAACAATCGTAGACAGGCGGAACCCTGGATCAGCAATTCAATACATCTATCTTTCCTTTTGCAGATGACTTGCCCGTGCATGATTGGATCAGGTCGTACAAGAAGATGGAAGAAGATCCGCGACTTGCCAATAATCGAGGTCAAACTCTCGAAGTTGGTGGTGGAGCCAAAAGGCCCTCCTCATCCCATCAAATGCCTCAACATCTCAATGGGCTACTGGGAGTACATTCACCCATCTCGCCATTAATGCAAACTACATTGACGCAACATGCGGCTGCGGTCGCGGCCGCCGCTGCCAACCAGCAATTTTTGTCGCCTCAAGGGCTTACACAGAATAATATTCAAAGGCATAATCAGCAATTATCAGCAGCGCAATTAGTGGCTGCCTGCTCCAAAAACCAACAACAATGTGGATCTGCGGTGAACCTTGATATGAGGGGTAAGTGCAATATGTGGAATTAACACGTTTAACATCTTAATAGTCAACAAGTTTAATCAAATTAGTACGAATGTAGGGTCAAAACACTGTAACGTCACTTTCATGTAAGACGTTTTTTCCTTCCTCTTCAAGGTTGTTACATGTTTTGTCTTAACGCCCGTCGCACCTAAATTCTTCAACGTACATCGTACATTGCTGCGGTGTACTGTTTTTACGCAAAAAAAGAGTGACGTCAAGTTCAGAATTTTTGATGCAAACCTGACACTTGCATTTGACGCTATAAAAAGTAATTTATATGCATTAAAAACGAATCTTTGATCACATTGATCTACTTTTTATCTTTTCGGATAACCTATCAAAGTGTCAGTTCTATCGTTAAACGCCCAAGTGTTGCGTTTTTTGGTTAATGAAGATGCATTGCCATCAATAATGTGTTACCTGTCCAGTTGGAGCAACTTGTCCGTTTGTCAAAAAACTTTTTTTCATATCAGATGATGTTATCAATGACGCAAGCTAAGCCTTGTTGTGTAACGTTATTTCCTTTTTCATTTACTTCAAAAATGTATTCTCGGGCACCAACCGGAAAAACAAGAGTAACAACATGTCTCTTTTCGTAAAAAAAGCTAGATTCTTAACAAGTTTCGTTTTTGATACACAGAAAGCCATCCATTGGATTAGGAAGCTTTTTTTCTTTCTTTCATTTCTCCCTGTCAAAATGTAAACCGGAGGTCATGTTTACCGTTGACACCCTTTTCAGATGATTCCTCTCTACATGGCGTCAATGCTAATTCAAAGATAAAGAAGAACAAAGATGGCAGGCCTCGGAAGCGCTCTCAACACACGAAGGGAAACAAACTTTGGGAATTCATTAGGGATGCACTGAAAGATCCCAGCACGTGTCCGTCCGTCGTGAGGCAAGTGTTCATTGGCTAACATATAGCTGGCCATTAATCATTGAACTTGTTGAACTTTTATCGTTTCAGGTGGGAAGATCCAATTGAAGGTGTTTTCCGAATTGTCGAATCCGAAAAGCTTGCCAGGCTATGGGGTGAAAAGAAGAACAACCATAAAATGACGTATGAGAAGCTGAGTCGAGCAATGAGGTTTGTTGAGTTTATTTGATACATAGTACACAAACACTGCTAAATTACATTCCAAAAGACAAGTCTAACAGCACAAAAGTCGGCCAAAACCCGGGACATCATGCATTCAGAGGGCATTCTTTTCTTTTTTACATGTTGTCGCTGAACTGGCGCTAAATGAAATTATGCAACTTATCCACTGCATTCCCAGAAATACCCTTTCTTAAAATAACAATGACAGTAAGCTAAACATTTAAAATGGTTTTTATAACCAGTGCGTCGTTACTCACAGAATCCCACCGCTTTCGGCTTGACGTAATTTATGATCAGCTGTAAACATTAATAAATTCAAGTGCTTGAGTCCCGAATAGTCTTTGTGCTTTGGACGGAAGACATATCCTAGAGCTTTGACGGAATTACAAGTATGAATTGTGTCTACCGCACGCACATTATCGGATTTTCGGTTCCTCTTCTCTGGATCGTAACCAACTTATCCCCTAACTCAATTTCCACACATTTCAGAACCTACTACGAGAAGAACATCCTAGTTCCGGTGCCCAAAACGGGACTTTATCCTAAAAAACTTGTTTACAAGTTTGGCCCTGGAGCTCATGGCTGGTGTGCGCCTCCGCATTTGGTCGCAGCTGCGAATGCGGCCAACCGTATGGAAGCGATGGACATGAGCTAAAGCCCATGAATGCTTCTCTTTGTTTAACATCAGACTGTCACCCTGCACCCTGAATGTTGGAGGAAGAGATCTCATCCACATACTTTATCACATCGGGATTCTTTCACTCCAGTACACATTTTCTTTAATTTTTTATGGTTCGTTTTTTGGCTTCCTTATGACGTTCCCAACCCAATAAACTAACCGTAATCAAACATTTCAGATATTACTACAACACAAAAATCCTATTACCAGTGAGCGGGCGTCGTTTAGTTTATCGTTTCGGGCCACATGCCTATGATTGGAGATTAACGGCCCACCAACTTTCATGTTTCCATGAACTTTTTCCCAGTGACAACAATACGACAACGTACGCCTCCGCATTGCTTTGATACTCCCAGTGATCTACGCATCCCTACGGGTTACCCTTTTATTGTATGTGTTATGACTTGCAAATTTCATCGATAGTTAGTCTTATGAATAAGTGTACCTCCCTATGCCCCCAGTACAAACATACTGTAAAACACAGTCATCGTGGTTTATAGTTTCTGATTTTCCGTGTTTATATATAATATAATCCCGTAATGCGGTGCATAATATATACTAAACGCATGACTTTCTTTCACAGACTTGATTTAAATCCTTCACAAAACTTAATTGATTCATCTAGTTTATTATTATACTTCTTGAATTATTATGATACAACGACCAGTGTTCTCAAAATGTTAGGCGCCCCCAGATAGATCTATCGAGATTTTTTTTGCTCCTTGGGTACTTTATTGTATGCATTATTTTATGTATTTTTCCTTAAACTTATTACCAAAAAATCCATCGGTGGTCAATGAACTTTTTCCCATATATTACTAGTACGGTGATGTCAGTGCACGCTAGTCACCTGTCTTCTTACATTGACACTTTGACACTTGAAAAGGAAATCCAGTAAGCAGGACAGTGTAAATTCAAGGGCAAAGCCGCTGAAACTAGTGTGGTGCTGTTTACCAAAACTCCCTGACTCACTAGATTACGCGTTCTTGTTGCTTATTATAAAGAGTCTCACTAAGAGCCTCTAAACCGGCACCATGACATTCCAAGAGACCTTATTTTAAATAGTTTATCTTTCCCAAAACGAATATTAATAACGAATTATGTAGAGTTTTATTTTACTATTTTATTAGCAAACACATGCGTGAAAAACTTCTTGACACAGGTTCAATATCAATCCCATTCTGGTCTTACTGTATGCAGACTTAAGTAACTTTAATGACAGCATTGTTCATTGTTAATTGTTGTATTGTAATTTGTATGCAACTTTCTTAATACTTTATGTTAATGTGATTCGGAAAACAGACATCGCTTCAAACTATGTATGCCATTAGTGAAAATGTTGATCCCAATGGTCGGCAAAAAGCGTATTCTTACCCACATCGTGTTCTTGCCGACACTCTCACATCAACGAACTTAAAAAGTATATATTGTTGTATATATGTATTTGACTGTTTCCTGCAGTAGACATATTGTAAGACTCGTTTTGAATATAATAAAAATTGCACACTAATGTCGGTGACACTCAATTGGGCACTTTGGCACAAAGACGACGACATGGAAAAAAAGCGATGTTTGCATTAAGAAGGGGTTTATATTTTCTTCGGGGGTTGTTCAAATAAAATATTCCATGGCACATGCAAAAGTTAACATGTTGGAACATACTTTGATGTGTTAACGTTTCGCACGTATGTAACGAATCGGAATCAAAATGTGTTCCGACAAGTTGCATCGTATCTGAGGGTTGTCACGTCTAATACGAAGTTGTTTATTTGTCACACAAAATGCATGATACTTGTAATAAACGGAAAAACAACCATTGTACATTGCTAAACAAATTATGTTACAATCTAGTCCGATGTAGAGTTCACATTTGGGATTTCTATCAATTCGTGTTAATCCATCTCATGACATGCTTGCTCGCCTTTTCAAAGGCAATTTGTTCAACGGTTAATGAGCGTCACATTTTTCCACTGTTTATTACGCACCATGTGTACATATCTAATTCAAAATGTATGTGGTTGAAGAAGCTTCCGTTCAATAATTTGCAAGGAAAAGGTTCTACCGGAAACAAGCTCTCCAAGTGTGTTTCGAGACGCCTTGTTGGTGCTACATTTCCGGTAAATATTTATTATCGTTATAAAAACAACCCTTAATTCAGACAATACACACATACACCAGTCATATTACAGTAGGATATTAACCGAGACAAAAGAGGGAAAGAAACGGATACGAAGACATCTTTGGGAGTACACGTTTTTACAAATGTAAAACTCATTCAATGTATAAAGTTAGAAACATGTCAAAGCTTGTTCAAAATCTGCAAACAGCTTCACGGTGTCGCCGAAAAGCTTGTGACGGAGCCCCAGGCCGGGCTGTGATCCAGATGGCCGACGAGCGGTTGAACCCGCAAATCACAGTGAATCTTCTCGAACTCACGCGAGTACGACAAGAAGTAGGCCATGTTAATGAAGGCCAAAGTCCATTCAGCGACGGCGGATACGACGTGGAATTCATAACCCTAAAATAATTTGCATCCTTAATCCGGTCGAGAAGCATGGCAGTCATAAATGTACAAAAAAGTGATGTCAAGCCCGAATACACTATTCATGTCGCCGCTGCCGGCGGTGACTCTACGCCTTCATTTGTGAAAAAACAAAGTTGCCAAGCGCATGCATGACGCCAAAATTTTCGAGGGACAGACAAGAAAAAAAGCGGAATTTGATACCCCCTTTCTCGGAATTATAATGTACGCTTAACTTTGAATTATCTCACAACTCAGTCATTAAATGCATCAATCATGGGCTTTCGTTCTGGGAAACCGAAATGTATGTACCCAATTTACTAATTTCCTCAAAATATACTCTAATCGTCACAAAACAGGTGATATTTTATGTATCTAACTTGTTGTGAGCACATCATGTATACCATTGTAAATACAGTGTTTGAAATTGCGTTTTTAAAATCAAAGATTAACTACTAACAGGCATAGTACACCTATTTTAGTTAAAAGTGCAAGCGTCAACAACAAGAAGGTTGTTATTAATAATTCTACACAAATTGCAGCTATACGTGGCTTTTTTTGCACAAAAAAAGCGAAAGTTTACACGCTAGACATCTTTGAGATTCATCAACTATTTAAAACTTTCAATGCGCTTTCAGGAATCATAAAACAGACTCCAATGACTAAAACGTTCGGATTCACAAAAAAAGGTGACAGATGTTGTTTCAAATGCAAAAAGAAGCTGTAATTTAATTATTCTATGAATCTGTTTTCAGTTTGCGTGAGAAATATGAAGTTTAAATAACATGCGTGACGAATGTAAGATTTTAAATTAGATGCTACGCTTCAGAAGTGAACCGGTGTAAGTCGCATTAAAGATTGTTGTTAGCTTTTAGCGTGGGCATTGACAGGTGGAACTGTTGTTTTGATACTTTTTAAAATGGAAAAGTTAAAATAACCCACCGGCAAGTTGTCTTTGCGGTACCATGGTCGCGGGGTCGGTTTATCTGGGAACTTGGTATGGTAAATGTGAGCCGCGTAGACGCCAAAGAAGGAAGCTACAAAATAAAACCGAAGTTATTCATGGAGGTGTTGACCAAAAACCATATTCCCACAATAAGAAAAGCATGAGTAATGCCGAACAGAAGTAACAGTTGACAGTCTCACGCAAGATTAATTGTGGGTACATTTTGTAATGAAAGAATAATGAAACGAAAAATAGAATAGAACAAGTTTTGTAATGAAGTATAAACTCACCGGTACAGAAGGCGAGAATGCCACAAACAGCCAGGAATGTACGGATATTCGCGATTCGGCGGCCGGCATACAGTGGAACCATGCGGTGGGAGATCCAAGCATGGAGCAGCATGTAGATGGCGCCGAATCCGAAGCACACGAAAGCTCCGCTGAGATGGATCACGATGACGGCCGTCTCCTGGAAGTTGGCAACGAGACACATGCCGAAGGCTCCGATGGTTCCGAGGTAGAGGGCGACCCGATTGACGGCTTTGAGTTCTTCATCGTAACTGCGATTGAGTTCGACGATGACGCTATATCTGAAATTGAAACCATAAACACACATTTTATATAGAATCACATCAAAAAACAAACCTGAGGTGCACTAGCAGGGCTGACAAAAAGGAGCAAACATTCAGCAGCAGTCCAAAGAGGCAGCTTTCTGGCCTGTTACTGCCTGTGGCAGAAATGTACGGAAAGACTGGATCGACATCACCTCGATACACGCTGAAGCAGTATGTCGTCCCTGGAAAATCAAAATTTATATATAAATGAGCATCGCAAAGCGTTGCCAACGGCAATCCTTCAACACTCACCCAGCATTGCAACGAAAACGATGGAGAAGACGATGGGCAGATGACCGGCGCCCAGCGGCCCCATGCGAAGACACTTCATTGTGATGCGTCGCCACCGGCACTGGGGATCAGATGGTCGGGGCTAAAGCTGAATCAAGCAGCTGAACGTGACGATGATTAAGCGCGCAAAACAGTGGCTGCGTGCTCGAACATAACAACCATTCGCGATGAGAAAATGAATGGGGCGAGTGCGATTCAAAGCTCACTTGCGTTCACGAGTTGTGCGCTGTGAAAAGGACCCGAAAAAGGCCTATTGAACAGGAGTGTTCGGGGGTGGTCTTCATATCGAGTGTAAAAAAATTATTTTAAAATATTTCTGATCCTCAAATTTGCGGTTTTTTTACTACATCGGATCCTTTGGCAAGAGGTTAACTTCAGGAAAACAAAAAATCTAGACTATCTTGCCATATACCTGATATACGGAGAAAAAAACAATGGTCATAGTAAACTATCAGTTGTCAATGGTAAAATAAAGTACAAAAATCAAAATAATACAAACATGGACGTGATTTCAAAACTTTTTACATTCCGTAATACAAAATAGAAAAAGTGACGTGTGAATCAAGCGGCAATCTGAACTAAACGTGATCGTTCATACACCCTGCCCAGTACATACGGTTGCATTGAGAAACAGCGATAAGTTGGTGTTAGGCAGTACAGCAGTTACATACGCTTAAACAAAAAAGGTTATCAGTGCTGTTAAAACAACTTACTTAATCAAAAATCTGTTATGTTTTTATGATTCTGAGGTAAACCGTTTTCCACCAATTTGACGTAAAATTATTGTAGATCTTGCGCATTAGCAGTGTGCCTTCTTCGTCGTCATGAAAGCCTGTTAACATTGTCCTCCTATCAGTGGTATCAACCGGCCGGCAGCTGCTTTGTTTCACCGAATGACGCATAGGTAGCCAGCGACGTGATCGAACTGAACCCCGCAACCATGCATTGAAGCCCCCCGTGTCGTCGTAGAGTCTTCCTAAGAACCTGGGAAAAATAAGAACCTTTACGACCCTTACAAAACTCGCCAAGAATCTACCCCCAATTTTGGTCCTTACGAACCTGCAAAGAACCGTTGTAATTCATTGGAATTGAACTGAGGTTCTTAAAAGCAGAAAACCGTTTTAAGAGACAGTATTTGACTGGATTTAGGACCAAGGTGAAGGGGCCGACACCGGTTTTTTTGACCCCCCATTTTTTTGTGCCCAGAATGTAGACCTATAAGAGTAAGGTTTCGAACCGCGGTAATTAGTTCTGAAAGTTGCGGATTCTGGAGATATGCCTTCTGGAAGCTTTTTCTTCAATAATTAATAACGCGCTTCAAAAAATAGTTACAGATCTAAAAATTTGGTTACGGGGGTTTAATAGTAAGGCGGAGCGAATGCCACTTTCGGATTTTTTGTAAAATTTCAATAATTATTGATTTTTGATTTTTTTATTTTTTAAATGATCATAACTTTTTACTGACAACCGCTCGTCCCCGCTACCGAATACTGTTTGTAGCTTATTGTATTTGGCAACTTTTGACACCTTGACACGCAGCAGATCGTGTCGGTATAAATTGGTTTATAGCGTTTGCACGCAAACATTGCTCAGTGCGCTGGGGGAGTTTGGGTGCGCGGAGTGTGCGCTAGGTGTGCGTGACTTTTTTGTGCAAAATTGTTTATTTTCTAATCTGAATGCATGTTTTGCATATGATTTGTGTTTCTGGTGCGTTGTTAAAGTTTGTGCATACGTTAAACGCGCTTTTGAACCAAAAAGTCACGCACACCTAGCGCACACTCCGCGCACCCAAACTCCCCCAGCGCACTGAGCAATGTTTGCGTGCAAACGCTATAAACCAATTTATACCGACACGATCCGCTGCGTGTCGAGGTGTCAAAAGTTGCCGAATATGATAAGCTACAAACAGCATTCGGTAGCGGAGACGATCGGTCATCAGTGAAAAGTTATGATCATTTAAAAAATCGAAAAATCAAAAATCGATAATTATTGAAATTTTACAAAAAATCTAAAAGTGGCGTTCGCTTCGCCTTACTATTAAACCCCCGTAACCAAATTTTCAGATCTGTAACTATTTTTTGAAGCGCGGTATTAATTATTGAAGAAAAAGCTTCCAGAAGGCATATCTCCAGAATCCGCAACTTTCAGAACTAATTACCGCGGTTCAAAACCTTACTTTTATGGGTCTACATTCTGGGCACAAAAAAATGGGGGGTCAAAAAAACCGGTGTCGGCCGTCCTAAATCGGCTGTCAGACCGTCTCTTAATGCCTTCATTGAGGGCTTTCGGCCGGCGATGGAACATTGCCAGTGACGACTTTGTCTTCCTGAGCATCACGGAAGCTATTGTCCGATTTGGCTGGTGGGTTGGCTTCTTCCTTTGCGTTTGGAATATATAAAATAATCGTTACTTTCGTTCCAGGGTCTTTATCACAGGGGTAATATATAGAACAAAGCCGTGAAACGAGCGTGACTAATGAATTTTCGGAGAGAAATAAAGTTTGAGAGAAATTTGAAACCGCAAAATCATGCTCGTCATGGTGGTTTCATTGGACGATCGTCGGAGCAAAGCAGACAAACGCACAGCCATCCATTTGTGCAAGTGTTTGTCCGTGTAGTCAAGCCGTAATGTTAACTATAGCTCCAAAACAGCCAATGAGAGGGCCACCCAGAAAGGTACGCATCCCAACGCGAATGTCTCCAGCCCTCTCGCGCTCTGCCTCTTCCCTGCCTGGCTGCAAGATTATCATCCTATCTTGCTGGCTTAATCGTGCCGTTTTGCTGATTATTTCTCTGTCTACTTCCTCGTAAACATGTCCGTGAACGCGCTGGCGGATCGGCTGGGGCAGGTGGACCTCGACGTAAGTGGTGTGCGGATATTTCCGGGCCGGATGATTATTGATTTTCACAGGACGACGCCACAACTATCGCCACTGATTTTGCTTACAAAGAGACTGGCCTTGCCAATGCCTTCGTGATCGATGTGAAGCCGGGCACGAAGGTGTACCGCTATCATGTTCGCATGGTCGGAACGAATCCGCGTGGTAAAGAGTTCTATTTGACGGAGTCGCTAGACGGGGCGGGCTTCCAAAAGTGGGTTTTCACCTTTTTGCCGACTTTGTGAGCATATTTTATATATCTTTCACCTTCAGATCGATGTGCGACTTTGACATAAAGGTCAATTACCTTCTCCTGACCGCGGCCTACACAGTTTCGAACGGATTCGGTGTTGAGGGGGTCGAGCTTGTCTATGACAACCGCACCATCATGTACACCCATCACAAGATCCGCCCGAACACGTACGAAATCCCGCGGGAGAAGTTTGGCGACGTTCTTGAGGGCCTTACGGATGCGACGAAGGTGACGGTCGAAATCACCGAGAGCGCTGCTCACGAGTTTGTGCTTGATGACCCCAACCATTTCAACGTCTTCAAGAACCCCACCGTCAATGGCAAGGAAGACCGCGGCCTACAGTCTTTCTTCGAAATGCTCACGTCCCAGCCGGCTATGGACGCGTGAGTTTTTCCTTTCAGCGTTTCTGTTCCACGCTAATGTCTACTTTACAGCGGAGCCATCGTCTCCGACTGCTTCTTCCGCAAAAGAGGCCGCGACTTCATCGGCGGCACCTACTTTCTCGACGGAGCCAAGAAGAATGTTCGTCTGGTCCGTGCCGAGAACAACCAGCCTCAGATAAAACTCTCTGTCGATGCTGTTTCGAGCATTTTCTACTCTCCGACGAAAAACCTCTCCGACTCGCTGTACGAGGTGTCCCAGTTCTTGGACCAGGATTACCGCAATCCAGCTGTCTGGAAGCACTTCCTCAAGCTCTATGTCAACGTGAAGGTGACCCTGCTGCACAATTCTCGTCGTTTGATTGCGTTGAAGAAGTTAAGCGATAAGCCGGTTAGGGACTTGTTGTAAGTTTTGTCTTTATCTTTGTCGAACTTGCCTTCATTTCGCATTCTTTAGCATCACCATCAACAATGAGAAGATCTCTGTGGCCGATTACTTTGCCAAGAAGTACAAGATTGACCTGCAGTACCCCGAGTTGCCGGCGCTTGTCCACACGATGAGGGGCTTGCCGGAGCCAGCCTACTTCCCGCTCGAGGTTCTCAAGGTCGTCGTTGGGCAAAAGCTTCCCATGTCGAAGTTTGACTACCTCGACACCCCGAACGAGAAGGTTGTTGAGCGCCTTTTGAAGGTCAGTTTACCGCTTTTTCAACTTTTCACTTCTAACTTTTGCATTCCAGGAAAACGCCGTGAAGCCCGATGTCCGTGTCCAACGCATCAAGGAATGCCTCCAGGAACTCATCCTAGACTCGCCCACGTTTGCTGCTTTTGGCGTCAAGATCCGTCCGGAGAAGAACCAGGTTCCGTTCGGCATCCGTCGTCCGCCCAGCATCAAACTCTATAATGCCACCGTCGAGCCGAATGCGAAGACCTCCTTCCGTTTCGGCCGCAACAAGTTTGTCGATTGTGCCGATTTCCCTCGCGTTTGGTGCTTCGCCCATGCGAGTAACATCAAGTACAATGACGCTATGTAAGTCATTTGCCAATCTTTGTTACTGCGCTTCATTGCCGTGTCTTTCAGGGGGATTGTCGAGCGTCTGAAAAAAGAAGCTACCCCGCGCGGTGCCAAGTGGACCCGGCCTCAGGTAGTTGAGTTCGACTCGTCCAACCCTGACCCCAAGCATTGGAAGGATTTCTTCGCTGCGATTCGCAAGGAAAGTTGCGAGTTTATTATGTTGTTTGACAGCCAGCGTACGGCTTCTCATAGTAAGTTTTTTTTCTCACAATCTTTCGTTTGATCGTTTTCTACATTGTCTACCCTTTTCAGCGCACTTGAAGAACTCCGAAGCCGAATTCGGTGTGGCCACCCAGCACATTACGGTCGAGACTGTTAAGAAGCTGCGTTCGTTCGAGAACATCTACAACAAAACGAACCTCAAACTGGGTGGATTAAACTACCAAGTATCCTTTGAGCGCAGCCGGTACGTCTTTTTAAAACTTTTTCTCATTTGGTTGTCATAACTTGCTACATTTTCAGTATGTCGGAGATGTTCGACGCCGACAAGATGTTTGTACTCGGCTACGATGTCTCGCATCCGACGAACGTCAACGGTGCTGCTGATAGTGCCCGTCCGAGTGTCGTTGGCATATGCTACAACTCTGCCAAGCAGAACCATTCCTTCATTGGCAGCTTCTTCTTCCAACAGGGCCTCTCGGAAGCCGTAGATTCCAAGTATCTCGAGCAGAGCGTCTACGATGGTCTCAAGTTGCGCCGCCAGCAGCGTCCGAACGCTCCGCCCATCGAGATGTGCGTAGTCTACCGTGATGGTCTCAGCGAGGGCCAGTTCTCCATGGTCAGTTTGAAACTTTAAATTCTTCGTTTTACCGATGGTTATTGTTTATGTTTCAGGCCGTCACCCAGGAGTTCCCTGCCATCCAGCGCGGTTTCGAAAAGGCTCATCTTCCTGTTCCGAAAATTGCCATCATAATCGCCTCGAAGCGCCACAACAACCGTCTCTTCAGCCAGCAAAACGGTCGCATCAGCAATCCGGTGCCTGGTGTTATCGTTCAGAAGGGTCTCATGCGCTACCGTGCCAGCGAGTTCTTCCTCCAAGCTGCCAACCCCATCCAGGGCACTGGTCGTCCCGTCAACTACACGATCATCGTAAATGAGCCGAACTTGTTGATGGACGAGATCCAGAGCTTCACCAACGGGCTATGCTACTCACACCAGATCGTGTCGTCCGCCATCAGCATGCCTGAACCTGTGTTCCAGGCCCACGAGCTTGCCAAGCGTGGCGCCAACAACTTTGCCGTCATGAGGTCAGTTTTTTTTACATTGCTGTCACCAACCTGACTTATTCCCCTCTTTTCAGTGATCAGATCCCTCTCCCACGTGCCGCTGACGGCTACGATTACGATAGCATCAACGCCCAGTTCACGTGCCGTGGACACAACCTTCTTGAGCGCCGTTTTACGGCTTGATTTTTTTGTTATTCCGCAGATCCATTGTTGTATTATGTTTTCCTATAGATGATGCAGTTTTTATGTGGTCTGCCTTGAAGGCGTTTTGTTTTTGTTAAATCGCCAGATGTTGTTGGTTCTAATATAGATGCAGTTTTTATGTGGTCTGCCTTGAAGGCGTTTTGTTTTTGTTAAATCGCCAGATGTTGTTGGTTCTAATAAGAATGACTTGATGATCGTTTTATGTCTCCCTGCTCCTGATGTCTAACAACCAAAATACGGACAAAGCTGATTGAACACGAGCAACGTGTGAATGAGTCATGACGTGAACATGCGGTTTGACTCGATTGACACAAAGAAATGAAGCGATAATTTTTTATCCCATAATGAAATCTTTGTTTTCGACAATTGTATCGATTCCAAGAATTGGGGTTTCTGGTTTTTTACAGTGTTTGAGTTGATATCCAGCAGAAACAAACTTTTCAACCACAGCTTCCCATAATGATATAGGTTTCGGCTTCAGAAAAGTGAATATCAACTCGACGGGACATTGTGGTAATGACTGAAAAGAATAGCGTAACTTATATTTTAATAAAAATAATCATACCACAAAATAATCAAACATTTCCAACACCGCTTTGTCTGATATATTCAGGTCACGCAAATCAATTTCATTCGGAACAACATTACATTTATTCATAACCTTTTGAATGTTCTCATCATAAATTATGTTTTTGATATTGTACCTGAAATATAAAATGTATCAAATACTACTTTATAACATAAACTACCTTATTTCTTCATAGTGTGTCAGCAGTGCCCAAATTTCTGAAAACATAGTCGGCTTGTCAAATGCACCAAAGCCCCAGAAAATTTTGCCAAAGGGGGAGGATTTTAATAGATGTTTAATTTCACAGCAGTAAAAACATTTTTGTCATTAGGACCTTCAGAGTTTTCATATAGCCAAAGCGTCTTTGAATAGTAAAAGGCAACACGGTTGTTTTTGAACAAACTTATTGTTCCAGGTTTAAGTTTCCAAAATTCCACGCACTCACAAGCATATACTTTCGTTTTGTTATAGACAGGTAGTTTGTCTTCCTGAATTCGGAGATTCTTAGTAAGATTCTTCAGGACGGGTCGAAAGACTTTCAGGAAAAACTAAGGACGACATAGGGCCTGCTGTTTCTCAAAGTAAAGCATGTGATTGTATCTGACTTGTAATGTAATATTGTTCTAAAACCTTGTGAATGTTTGTTATTTAGTTTGTATCTCTGTGCTATATATATCGTAATGTTCATGCTAATAAATCGGGCCCCTCTCACCATACTTCTTGTGTTTGTAGAGATTAATCAGCTTTCGTGTGGCGGCGCAAGACCTCGGGGTCAGACCGTCCTAAAGACCACATCCGTGCCATCACAGCCTTTTGGGGCCGGCGAGATCAACCAATCCTTTCCCTATATCCTTCTCCTCTTTCCCGGTGTTCACCGTAGTGATAGGCTCCAACCTAACATTATCTATTCTCTCTTTTGAGGGAAAGGTTTGACAGTTTGTTTCAACTATTAAAGTTGTCTTTTTATTTGCAAAACCGCTGTTTTTTGAAATCTATCAGAACTGATTTTCTTGATGTGTGTAGTGTCAAAAATGTTGCTACTTTTAGAAACGAACTCGTATCTTTGACATTTCGCTTGCATTTAGGTCTTGAATAATTTTGTAATGCCATGAGTTAGAACCAGTTTACTTTGAGTAGCCGATTTCAACGTCTATGAATCACTTAAAGTCAGGCGACTCACTAAAAGATCGGTGGCCGCCTTTATAGCGAAAACAAAGTTCGAACAGACTGATAAGGAGTATTATAAGCACTATCAAACAACCAGTCCATAGCTATTTTCATTGCTGATATTGCAGTTTTCTTACTTGAAAGTGTGCAAGTTTTTAACCTAAACACTCCTACATCAAACGTATCAACTTGTTCCCCGCACCTTTTTGGCGCGAAGCACTCCTCCTGGTACCAGATTACCCGAAAAGTTGTTTCGCCTTTTTGCCATTCCTCCTGGCGTATCCCCGCTTAGTAGGCGTTCGACTTACCGTTATCGTTGTGGTGTGCTCGAAGCCGTGCCGCCGACCTTCGATATCAACAACACCTGATAAGAAGCGAATGACCACTTTTTTCCTTTAGATATAGACTCAATCCAACCCGTTTTGTCGGAATCAGCAGGTGGGTAGGTCGTCGACCCCTTGGCCACAATTTGTCAATCAGCACTTCATGGAAAGGATCAACATGATGAGCGGTCGCTTTCTTCTAGTCATCCTTGCAGCTATCTGTGCTCTTGGAGTTGTTGATGCACGTATCCGACGGTTTGTTTGAAAAGTGCTGTTTAGTATAGTAATTGAGATGTTTTCAGTGTTCCACTGAAGAAATTATCTACAATTCGCCATACCCTGGTTGATTCTGGATCATGGGAAGTCTACCTTAAGCATCGATCAGAAGCTCTTCGCTCTCGCTTCCTGACTTTGGCCACCGAAGAAGCTTTCGAAACTGGTAACGGCCCTGTCCGTACTGAAATCGATGAGGTTCTAAAGAACTACATGGATGTAAGTTACAAAATTGTTGTGAAATAAGTTAACCGATGATTACAGGCCCAATACTATGGTGAAATCTCTATCGGATCACCCGCTCAAAACTTTACTGTTATCTTTGATACTGGTTCCAGCAACTTGTGGATTCCTTCCAAGAAGTGTCCTTTCTACGATATTGCTTGCCGTATGTTTGGCATTGCTCTTTTAGCTGATTTTAATGCATGAGTTTTAGTCCTCCACCACAAGTATGACTCAGGCAGCTCTACCTCGTATGTTGCCGACGGCCGAAAGATGCAAATCCAATACGGTACCGGTTCCATGAAGGGCTTCATCTCCAAGGACAAGGTCTGCGTCGCCGGCATCTGCGTTGATCAACAGGAATTCGCTGAAGCTACCAGCGAGCCTGGAATCACCTTCGTCGCCGCCAAGTTCGACGGTATCCTTGGTATGGCTTACCCCGAGATCGCCGTTCTCGGTGTCAAGCCCGTTTTCAACCAAATGGTCGCCCAATCTAAGGTTGTCTCCCCAGTTTTCGCTTTCTGGCTCAACCGTAACCCCGACGAGGCCTATGGCGGTGAAATCACCTTCGGCGGTACCGATCCGCGTCGTTTCGTTGCCCCGATCAACTATGTCCCCGTGACGCGCAAGGCTTATTGGCAGTTCAAGATGGACGCTGTTATCGGTCGCAGTGGCAAGATTGCCTGTGCTAACGGTTGTCAGGTTAGTTTTTTGGTGCATATCATTTATTTGTTGACACTTAAATATGTGCTTGATGGACAGTTGATCACTGACACATCTCAAATAACAAGACATGTTATCAATCAGACGGTTTTTTTCTAGGCTATTGCTGATACCGGCACATCACTCCTCGCTGGCCCCAAGGCCCAAGTTGAAGCCATCCAAAACTTCATCGGCGCCGAGCCTCTCATGAAGGGTGAATACATGGTCCCATGTGAAAAGGTTGCCTCCCTCCCGGAAATCTCCCTCGTCATCGGTGGCCAGTCCTACACCCTCAAGGGTGAAGATTACATCCTCAATGTCAGCACCATGGGTAAATCTATCTGTCTGTCTGGCTTCATGGGCATCGACCTCCCCGAACGTGTCGGTGAACTCTGGATTTTGGGTGATGTTTTCATCGGCCGTTACTACACAGTCTTCGACTTCGGCCAGGACCGTGTTGGTTTCGCTCAGGCTCGTGACACACGTCGCATGCGTGTTGCTCCGCCGGTACGCAAGTGCCCTACCGTTCAGGAATGCGCCTTCGATGACCTTATCGATGACGAACTGGCTGGGGGCAATGATGAAGAATACTTTTTCTAACTGATTGTAACTACCTAATTAAGTAATAAATTTTGATTAACTTTGTATTTTTGCAAAAGTAAACCAGGGTTAAAGCTATAACTGCTGAGTATCAATGTAAATTATAAATATTTGTACAAAAAACTAGCTAAAAATTGAAAATGGAAATCATTTCGTTGTTTGTTGTTTTTCTTTTTCCACTGCCACACTCGAAGCACATGTCACTTCCTCGGGAGAAGGAAGTGGTGGTGTCGGCTGTAAACAAGCATTTTATACTAAACTAAGCACCAAATGGGCAATAAAACACCCTCAATCACTTACCATATCGTATTCGGGCAAAACACTTCTCAATTTGGGACACAGACGCGTCGCTGCATTCCGCACAGGCAAAACAATCCATATTACTAAAAGGGGATTAAGGCAGCAAACGCATAACGGTAATATGATAAAGGTCAATTCGAGGGCGAATGAAAGACACTGAAAACATAACTTAGAATCTTGCAGATTAAAAAAACTATCATATTAGAGCATCATATTAGGTTTTCGACGTGGATCGAAATGTCACTCACCCGTTCGCATATTGACAGGGCAATAAACTCGTACACTGCGAACACACCAGTAAAAAGAAGTAAAATTCCCCATGCAATGGATTCAATGGCCAACAAATCGCGTAAACTGTGATTAAGGAAGTGGCGGAGATCAATTGGATTGGTGCTACAGCTGGTCGCGATTTGCATCGTGATCAGTGCCAGAGTGTGCCCGGCAATGAGGGCAGTGATCAGGCAAAAGGCTATTTCTTTTTGTTGAATGGCTAACACAATGGAACACTAAAATCAAACTGTCTGTTGTATTGTTCGTCTCTGTTAAAGTGCATGACAGACCTGAAGTAAATGCTTTTCAACCTTGTCATCGTCAAATGCAGTGAATAGCAACGACAAAACAATGCACATGACAATGACAATCGTCTGGTTTATCGTGCATGCATTTGTCCATGTTATAGTCTGATAATTGTCTCTGAAAACACAACGTAAGCAGTTTTTTGAATGATAATGTCCAAAATGTTGAAATAATCTGCAGCAAAATTTGCAGTCAAGACAAAAAAAATTTTAAACGATAAAACAGTGCATTTCGGCAACAAAAAACTTACTTATGTTTCAAAAAACCTTGAACAGCAATCACAATCGGCACAATAGCCCCATGTAAATACAAAAACACCAACGGAAATTCCTGGAGTTTACAATTTATCGTAGTCACAATCGTAATACATGGGTTATGAATAGCGAAAATGTAAAAACAGTTGCGTGCTAAATGCAGCCCGGAAATTAGTGCATAGTTTGCAGAGAGCATAGCCTAAACTATAATTATAGAAACCGCATTATACTTTTAACCGTTTTTACCATAGATCTTCGTTGAATGACGGAAATAGGTGTGGAATAGTACGTTGCAACGACAATTGCACAGTTGAAAACCATACCAAATAGAGATAAAATAATTTCGAACATTGCAATAAACCTGAAATCACTCGCACTTTACAAGGGCAACCCATTTAGTTTAATAACTACTTACCACATATGTGGTTCCAAGAAGATTGTCAGACATCCTGTACTGTGCATCATTTGGATGTGTTCCGTCTGCCGGTGGGGAAAGACATCGTCATAGAGATTGTCTGCGACTTCCATGCTGGCCTTAACATCCAGTGCCACGACCAGTATCGACAGTCACACTAATTCGACACTGACCGCAACAAGGAAGACTTCTCGGTTGAGCCAACACTCTCCAAGGAGCCAATCTGCAATTTTTGGGGCAATGCCCCCAAATTAAGCATGCTTCTACAGCATGGAGTTGTTTGACATCCTTCGCAAACATTTTTCTTTACGCCTTGTCCGTACAAAATCGATGTTTTGAAGCCATTGGTAGAAGCGAGGATAGCATGTCAAACAGTCAGTGGCTTCCGGCTTCTTCGTTTGCGCTTCCTTTTCACCCAATTCGTGCATGGAGCAAATAAGACCGATAGTAACGCGACCAAAGAAGCTCAATTTTTTGATCCTGTGATGAAAAACGTATTTATGGGTAATATTAGCTGATAACGTCAACACCGTGATCGCAATGTGAGAAATTTTTGTCATGTAATTACCATAGTCTCACAGTCTGCACCTTCTTTTCAGACAACCTCGTCTTCTCAAATAATAACCACTATCTATGGCCCTTCACCACGTTTTCCACACGATACTTCTCGACGATACTTGTCTAACAAGTATCAATGATCCGATGCTTTGTCCTACCTCAAAGCGAGCGAGAGAATCGCGTGCGGTCGTTGAATTAATGCGTTTCCCGTATTTAACGTAATCCTCACTTGTGAAGGCCACTGTCTAACGGCACTTCGAGAACACGGACGCGCGCGTATCGTATCGACAACAAATGATGCTGGCCAATTTATGCAAATTAGATAGGCGGACTCAATTTTTGTCATAGACTGTGCGGAAACTGTTCAAGCCTCTTGCATGTTTCAGAAAATCCCCTTGGTACACTCCGCCCTCGGTGATCGCCAGTATTGGCATATAAATTCGGGTCTGAAAGTTAGCGAGTCATCATTCATTCGTCATGCAAGCTCAGCTCAGCCTTCACTAGCAACTGTAGTACAAAACGAGCAGGCTTGCTTCGATCTAATCATTGTTTCAATACAATATCCGTTTTGGCGACCCCAATCCTGAAGTGACCCCGATTTTGTCACTCCCACCCTACACCGATCGGGTTTATTGCGGCCTAGAGGTAAGTGAGAGCTTTCATTTATTCGGATGCTGCCCGGAACGGCAGTGGCGCCGGCCGCATTGAATCCTCATCCATCCAGTCTGCGTTTCCGTGTCTCCCGTGTTGATCCGATTCGACGCCCCCGAAATGATGTGTGAGTGGTTGGTGGCTGAGCTCAATGACATCCGATGCGCCGTCCCTCTACTATCTATTCCACCGCCCCTTCGAAGTGCAAATCATTTTGCGCTCGAGGCATACTGCCGAGCTCTATGCAGTCTGCGACGGAAACGGCAGCAAGCCACTTGGTTGCACGCCGGCTATTCTCGTCGTACAATTGTGATACTGATTGTAGTAGTCGATGGTCTCCAGGGAAACAACACTGTTGCCTATTTAAAGCCAGGCTTTGCTTACGTGCCAGGAGCTGCGTTTTCGGCATAATTACAGCACGTAAATGCACCTATCTGGTATGCAAGCAACACCTGGCTGTTCCACTGTATTAAATTTACCATAGGCTGTTATTAATATTCATTGAGCCACCCACCATTCCGCTGTACAAATTGGTGTGACAGGGACATAAGTAGGTTTATTTTTATTTTAATGTTCACATTAGTGCATCGCTTCAGAATCCCATGTACAATAGGACAACAATTAACATTTTTCAAAAACGATAAATGAATTAGAATACAAAAAGTACCCCCTTTAAAATATTTGTTTTTCCATGATTTCATGTCTGTCGAAATCGAAAAAATGCTTCTCAGCCAAAGAAATTTCAAGTGAAAAGGATGAATAATCAAAAATTCTTTCTGTCTTACACGACCTCAGTGTTTGTCTCGCGCCCAAGGTCGACTTCAGAGGGTGTGCTCCGCCTTCTGTAAACGTCATAACCACGAGACAGACGGATCGAGAAGAAAAAACAGGCGAAGATAGTCCTTTTTAGTATTAGACTAGAGAACCAGGAACCCTCGAATTCTTCCATGTTGTATCCGTTCTCGACCGCCGGCTGTTTCGATATTTCGATACTTGGTTTCCTTACTCATGAGTTGCGTTGAGTCCAGTCAGCTGGTCCGTGTTCCTCAGATCAGATGGGGTTTGTCCGTCAACAGTCGGTCGATCTCCGTTCACTTTCACCCGCCCTTCCGCAATCGTCAAAAACATCCCCCTCTCCGTGAACGACGTCAGTTGACCTGAGGACCCCCTGGCTGTCAGACTCGGTATCTTTGGTATTCTACTGCGCAGTCGACAGTCGACTGGCCATTTGTTGTTCTTTTTTAGAATTAAATTTCCCCCAAATTGAATAGACCATTTGTGGCTCGCATCAACATCCTGTAGGTCCCTCTCTCTTTCGCCTCAAAGCCCCTTTCTCGAATGTTAGCCTTGCTTCCAGAAGTTACACGCGTCCATCGTTGTTTTCTTTCTTCACGTGATGCGAGAAAGAACAACTTTATATGAGACTCAAGTCAAAAAAACTAAAATCAATATACTTCTGCCGTTCGGGATGTTGACAAAAACAAGAGTCTCGGCTAAGCCCAACCCCTTTTGTGTTCATGGTCGCAGAGGAACGGAAATGTCGAGGTTAGTTATCGCTTCACTTCGTTCTGTACACCGGCTGCACCATCAGAAGCGGCGGCCTATCGACTGGATCATCTCTTTATGTGTTTTTCCCTCAAACCGGGCCATCAACACACTTTAACGTTTTTTGTGTATTAATAGTTTCCGTTCGCAGACCACCCCCTAAAATGTTATCGCCATAGGGCATGACATGATCACGCTTTTTCACACTGAAATTTTAATGCTTTTTCGAACGGACAAACCTCTTGAAGAGGGCGGCGCATGCGTTTTTTGCTGCCTTGCAACAACGCTATAAAACCCTAAGGTCCATCCGGAATTGTGGATGTCTCACTCAAACCAGCCAGCTGTTTGGCCCCGCCGCCGCAAACCACTTTCAACTTTCGTCGAAAAATCATAGTTAGCTTAAGCCATGCACCGTCTGGCAGTTTCTGGAAACCGTTCAGCTTGCATGTGAATGCGGCGTTGCATGTGCCGTTGTGGGAGATGTTCTTATCGTCGACTTCGTCGTTTGGTGTTTGTTTTCAAGGAACAAAAACCGCTTACGTCTCCATCGCTTGTGTACCACAAACTTTTTCTCGAAACTAAAATGGCCGTGACGAGCTTTCGAAATCTTCGCCGTCGGTCACACGGTTTTTTAGAGCATCTTTCGTCATTTACTGCTTATGTGAAGACCACGAGTTGAAGCGGTCTGTCTAAAGCTAACAATATTCGTCCGAACATCTTTGAATGACTGATTATTCGTCATTAAAAGAATGCTTAATCAGCCCTCGTCGGTTATCACTCATACTATTTGTTTGTTAGCGTTCCTTGCGAAATAGGCTAGTGTTTTTTGCTGATCTTTCAATCTTTTAACACGAGAAGCGCTTAACCGTAAGTGTTTACGTCATTCTTTTTGGTAATGGCATCGGGAATAACATAAATATTGTTTTACAAATTGTACATTGATGTTTATTACGGTTATTACAAAACTGTAAACATCAAATTAGGTCGCCCTGTCTCCACTTGGTTCTAAATTAGTTTTAATTAGTCATCCATTTTCCTAGTTTTATAAATTTCTAAGCAGCAAAGCAAACAGATTACTCGTTAAATTCAAGTCACGTCATCTTGTTGACATTTATCTTCACGTGCTTGCGGCGTTGAATTATATCTTCCTCTTCTCGCCGATGCCGTCTTTTCTCGGGGCCATTATTAGGCGGTTTGTCGCATCTAGTAGTTGTAAGCTGCCTCCAGCAGGCAATGGCATTGTCACCCCTTCGGGCAGTTTTCGAAGCTTCCACATGTATACTAAGTAACTGTCGCCACACGGCGAACCGACCGTTCCCCTTGTCAGTATATGGGGCGTGGCACAAAGCCGCCAACGGCGACATGCTTGCGACGAATAACAATGTTTTTTTGCGCAAGTGGGACGCCCTGTTTGTGTCGCCCATGTTCGCATTACACGTTCTCGCCCATGGCCAGACGCAACCGAGAGGGCGGTGTGGCCATTGGCGGCTGCCTTTCTCTTCACTGTTCGGTTCCACGCGCAGTCCAGGAGGGTTGACACGCTGCATATTTGTGGCAGTGCTTTTTGACGCACCGAAGCTGCTGACAGAGGCATATAGTCAGTCCTCCATCATGCCTGGAGATAACGAAAAGTCGTTGGGACTTCATTCATGACACTACCAAGTTGGTGAGGCTGGTTGGTTAGGGGGCTTATACCTGGGGATGTTTATCGAAGTGCCCTCTCTTTACTGTCGGCTCATCCTCCCCCTCTCTCCCCCAGTTCCTATGGCTACCCGAATCCGAAGACGGTTGTCGTCTCGTGTCGACTGTTAATCCAGGTGGCAGTGTGGTTAGCTGGTTGTTGTTAATGACCAGTTCAACGGCTATCTGGCACTGCCCGCCTGGAGGTCGAACACAAACAAAGTCAAAACACCAATAATAAGTGGCCACAACGCCTACACGCCACTTGACGTAGGTTTTGATTTCGTCTTGTTTAACTTTTTGTCCCTCCTCACCCCACAGGTTTGCATGGTTCAACACACTAACATAAGTCGTTTGCTTTGTCAGCATTCTGCAGAGAAAGCTTTTGTTGTTCCGGCAGCAATGATGTTTACAAAAAGTTTTTTCTTACATTTATTTATGAAACAAAAAAACACCCAGAATCGCTCAACCGGCTGTTCCACCATCAGAAGTGGGAGACCTTCTCGGTGATTGTAACAACTTTAAAAACGTGAACGGGAGCGGACCGGGCCCATCCCAATGACTGTCAGTAGCAGACGTTGGAAAAAGTACCGGAACGATTGCGGGATGCATGTTCCGCCGACCTTGAGCATACATGTTCAACCACGCCCGACGCAACAACCATTGTGGAGTTGCATTTCACTCTGAATGCTGTTCTGTTTTTTTTTCGAGCCCACTCCTTTTTGTTGGAAATAATAATGTCATTCGTTTGAATAAACAAAGCATCGGTCAAAGATCTGTTCAGTGTGTGGGGGGCATCATGTGGGACAGCATACCTAAGGGGTTTGACAGGGATAAACGGCAAAGTAAACCGAAACTTTTGCTTGCTAGTTGCTTTTTTGTTGCTGTTTCTTTCCGTTATGCTTTAAATTAAATTAATTCTGAGCTTGCAGTAGTGAAAAAGGGTGTGCCTGTTAATACAAAAAGTATGTCGCGTGCTTACATTAGTCTCTCAGGAGGATTCAAAATCTCGATGGACTGCCATGGCAGCGAGCTTCAGTCTTTTGCTACCTAATGCGGTCACGGTTGTTGTACCATGCAAATACACAAACACAAAATTGTCCCGTCGAATGTTGGTCATGCTGCTCTCGAGCAAAGTAATTTTTTTCCCGAATGAACACGAACGAACGCTTTTCCATCTAAAAAACAGAACTCGTGGTCCATGTATAAGCTACTGGACGGCGACAAACACAATAGGGAAAACTGCTGACGGCAACAGCCCTCAAGCCTAAAAAATTTTGACGGAAGCGAAACTTCGAACAAGCCTTGACTGGGGTCTTACTTCCTTCAGTTCATCTGAAGTAGCATTCAGCATTCGGGATTGTATTGACTCCGAAAATGGCATCACGGTCGCCATCTACTCGGCTTTTGTCATAGTGTTCGTCACTTTACGTCAGTCTGACATGCATACTGTGAAGACGCAATATGGTTCGTATTCCATAAAAACACAAACCGGAGAGACAGACATGCGGAGACCAGCGGACCATCAGCTGACGAGCTGAGCCAAGCGTCAAATCAGCTGATTCTCTATCATGCATTGGTCTCGGAAAAAAATGTTCTTTTAGTGAAAAGCTATTTTTTCTCGCCCGTGGCTGATTTAACATTTATTTCGGACACTAGGGGTTCAAAGTATTGATCACGTTCTTTAAGTTTGATAGGCCACGAGCGCACGGATTGACGGCCACATGCACATGTCATTCTAATATTATTTTTCGTCTGTGTTTCCGTTTTCCCGGCTTATGACAATGTAAACGGACAGTACAATTCCCAGGGGATGGATGACTCAAGCTGTTCATGTACAAAATACAATTATTTTTGGGAACGGGCGTTGAGCCTTATCAACCTGTGCATGTTTACAGCTCTCCGTAATGTATTTACATTAAAGCAGAAAACAGCTCGTGTAATGCTATTAATTCTGTTGATGAAAGGCACAGAATGTCGTTTTCGGCATTCAATAAACACGTCAAAGCTGCATAATATGAAAACGAAATGATATCAACAATAGTATAAACAAATTTTTGGAGCATGGTTTTTCAGTTGTTGCCAGAAATGTCAGAATTCTCAATTTTCAATTTGACGGTTTAGTATTGTGGTGTCAATTGGATTAAACAAACAAAGCACTTTATTAGCAAAAGCATCCTATTGGCAATACTTTTTACAAGCATTTAAACGTAATAAATAAGCAAATGTGTACAATATACAATGGCATTTTTTAGAAAAGTGATTAGAGAAGAATCTCGTTGGACGTAATTGAACTATCATCATCAAAGTCGCTACAGTGACCTGAAAGAACACTCTTTATTAGATATTTTTCGACTTTGGCTACTGTAAACATACCCGTATTAGTATCCTCATTAAAATCCAGAAGCATCGTTGTATTGTTGAATCCAGTAGACTGTGTAGCACGTTCCGTACCGGATTCGAAATTCTGATTGGCGTCTTCGCTACTGCTCACAGTGTCTTCCTGTATTTTATATGCTTCTATCGTGCTGTTTTCATCATTCTGGCAGCCGCTACTGTTGTTATTATTATTTGTCGCAAACGATGGCGGAGACGTTGATGTGATTTCGGTCTTTCCGGGGACGCTTCCTGTTGATTGCAGCGCGCCACTCGACGATTCTGGAGCTATACCGAGTCTTCGTTCCAAAATTTTACGACATTCTGCTATTCTGTTTTCACGCTGAAATTCACAATGCATCTCATTTCATGTTATTGTTCAGTGCACACTCTTGCTTACAATATCGATTTGCTTTTTCAATTCACTGTTTTCTTTCATCAATTGCTCGAATCGTAGCTGATCAGATTTTGAAATAGTGCTCCGTAAACAGGCGTTAGCAAGCGCCGCTTCATCCTTCGATTGTGTCACTCTATAGATGTGAACAATTTTGGGGACAAAAACGAGGCCCATACTGAAGTATGTGCACAGCAAAACTGAAACAGTTTTGGGTGAGACCGGAGGATAAAAACTAAACTCAAACCGGTTGCCGAGAGAAACGCAAAATTGGCATCTCCCCGTGATGGTATCAACAACGTTACCACGGGTCCAGTGACGAGTGATAGAATAGCGACATTGTAGATAGAAAGGCCGACGAAACGGGAATCGTTAATATACCTGAGTTTGAGATTGCGCGACTCGTATGCGAGAAATAGACCAAATACAAGAAGTAGACACTTGTACCCGAGAATAAGCGCTGAAATTATTGAAATTACAATTCATATAAATGGAATGGGGAATTGACTTACCAATCCACATTTCTTGATGATTGCTTTCGCAAAGTTCAAGAATGGGCAAAAGTTTTATGTCCTCTTCGGTATCAGCTGGTGGGTCCTACAACAAAATTTATACCATTAAGTCATGTCGAGCTCGTCATACCTGCAAGGAAAAGCGTTGTTCCTTCCGTTGCAACGGATCTACAACGATCCAAACTAAGATAATCAGCATATCAATACCGAAGAGTGACGCGATGACAGTGTAAAACTTTGCCGGTGGAATTGGCTAAAAATGTCCATTAAAAGTTATATCATACAAAACTACAGTGCCATAAACATAACCAAAGTGGTATTAAACAATATAAAAACAATCAGTGACAACAATTACCCAAACCAAAACAGTAAAGTCAATCCTCGGAAGTTACCAACAAAAAGTTAGTTACACAAATTAAACAGTAAGTAGAGTTGTGCAATGATTACTGATTTCATATAGCTATGCAAAGATTAAACTAACACACGTTGATAATTAGTTAGTTATACAGTAGGAATCACGGCAAATGAGTTATACAAAGTTACAAAAAGCACTGCAAGCGAGGGGTATAGATTTAAATCGAGAAAGAGTTACGGTAGGGAAAGTTAGATGAGTAGTTACACACCTGATTCAAAATGCACGGGCGTCGCGCAACCAGCGAACCGTAGGCATGGGTCGAAATCTTGCGCAAAGCAGCAGCGACAAGAGCTTGTCTGCCAACCATGGCGGCTATCAGCATGCGGATACTTTCCCAGGGTGAACCATCCTCCTGTGCAAGTGATTTCTTAATAGGGGTAAAGCAGAATAGTGAGTGAATATGAAAGATTACATGAGTTTTTGTTGATAGATGAGAGAAGTGGAACATTTTTGTCTTTTTTAATATTAATTATTATTTGAATTAGTTCAAATCTACATCTTAAAAGCAGTAATATGCAGTCTATTTTAAATATGCGCGAGCAAAACTAAATGTGCAATAGTACTACGTACAAAAGGGCAAGCCACGTGGCATCTTTCAACGATTAACTAAATACGCGTTATCTCTCAACGTTCCAACACAAATCACAGTAGCCAAGGTATAATTTTTTCAAAAACAAAACACAACTTTGCAGTTTTGTGTGATACTAAACGTACGGTAGTGTGAAGGCAATTTTAGGGGTGGGGGGAAGACTGTCATCAACAAGTGTCATCGAAACAGAAATTTGTTCAAGGTTGATTGACTAGGGGTATAGGGAAGGGGTGAAAGACAAAATCAAATGCGAGTTCCAAAACAAAACTAAAGATATGGAGGGCAAAACGAATGTGCAGTTGCCAAACCAACCTCATCTTTAGAAATTGCAGCTAGTTCTTGGTTCTCACTTGCACTCATCCGGTGGACTATCCAGACTTTGGCAAACATAGAACCATAAGCGAAAGTGAAACCGATCATAAGGATGGAGATTCGTGACTGAATAGGACGAAGTTAAGGGTGTGTTGATTTATAATTTGCTTACATGACATAAAATTGAGAAGAATTCCCGGGGGAAAGTGATACCTTCGGCAGGTAATCCCATGAGCACCAGACTTATTGAGCAAAGAGCGCAGCCAACAATGAGAATGTTGTTGCATTGAGGTTGTGATTGGATTATTACGCTAAAACAACTTTGATTTACAAAAACCGAAACATTATATTGACTCACCTTCGATAAGAGTACTGTACATTGAAAACAAAAAGTCCCAACGAAGCAATGATAGCGACAACCGCCAGAATAACGACAATAGTGTAAATTTCAATAGTTACAGTCAGCAATGATTCCTTCACAATGGTCGAATCCGTGGGTGGACCACGACCATCATGCCAAATTTCATTACCGAACCAATCCAACTCATGTTTAACTGAATCATAATACCCGAGTAAGACATATTTGCCATTTTGAAGCTGTTCGATTTGTGTTCGAGCGATACGATCACCCAGATCAGAGAACTTTACTTGGCCCTATAATAACTGTTTTGTAATATTGCTCTAAAAAAACCATGTCAACTTACAGAGACCCCCTTGAACTGCGTATCTTTGACACACTTGAAAAGATGTTCAAAGATAAGTGTGTTATTGTAGTCAAAATCTATCAAATCCATCCCCTTTGGAAGTGAATTCAATGTGCAGTTGAAAGCCAGTGCCATTGCCCACACAGCATCATAAGCAAGTGGTGCTTCCGGAAAGCCTCCAGTGTTTGCGGGGTCAGTTGCAATCATTTCAGTCAGTCGTTTTTGAAATTCGAGTCCGGTCATACCTATATTATAAGTTTATTGGATGCAATTTCCATAAAGGATAATGTCAATTTGCAAAAACTAACCTGATATGGCCGGTTTTGAATCTCGACTGAGCATAATGTTTTCCGTTGTGAAATGGTATGCAGCGGCTTCAGCCATCTGGAAGTACTTTGTCGGTATGAAAAGTGTACTTTTAGAATTAGAAACAAACCTGTTCTGCGGTACAGTTTAATCCTTCCTCGGGTGGTGGGATATACCAGGTGTCAGCATACCATCCGATGAACCACCAAACGTACTTTCTTCCATAAAGACCGTGTTTATATGCCTAAAATGCTTGAAAACTGTTAATTGGATGTCACCTATAGAAGCGGTTTACCTGACAAAGAACACGTCTTGCTTCGGTAACATAAAACAAGCCCAAAATAATGCGTGCATCTTGTCGAACAAGAGTCTTCACAGCATCTGTCGGATCACCGTAGAACGATTGACGTTCAACACGTATTCCACGTTCTCGGCATTGCTCTTCAAGATCTTTCGCCGTGGAAGTAAATACTTCCTCGACAGATTGAATGATGGTAATCTTTTTCCACTTGAAGCGTTCGAACAGTTTGCAACGAGTTGGGTTTTGCATGTTGGCAGATGGATGGGTTCGGAAAAGTGTCGGGAATCGTTCGCGGTTCGAGAGAGCAGGGGAACTGGCACCGTAAGAGAGCTGAATAATAATCATTTTGATGGATGGCAGTTAAAAATTTCAACATACCACAATTAGATTCCATACTGGAGCGGCTTCAGCAACCATGGTTGTAACTGGGCTGCATCCTGATAGAAGGATAAGCTTGACTGGATCTTTGTAGAGAAGCTCGAAGATTTTTTTCGCTGCGAGACCGGGTTGGCACTGAATTAGTGTTGTAATTACATAATTAGTGTGATAATATTAACAAACCTTGCTGTTGTGATGATGGAGTTTAAAAACGTAACCATTAAGAACTCTGGGGTCATTGTTTACATCTTCAAACGCCATCTCCACGGCCGGTCGACAAGCGACTCCGCCAGGCCAACCTCCGGCACCTGCTTCCATAGGAAACAAAGCTCCGACATGTAGTTCTTTAAGGTCATCCCGGCGATGTCGTGTGACTCCATTACCGTAGACGACATTGATCAACAACAGGAATCCGAAGATCTTTGCCCCTGTCGGAGGATGTGGATGCGCGCGATAGCGGCTCCCGCCAACGGCGTCGTTCATTGGCCACAACAATGGCACTCATGCACCCGATAGTTGTTCTACACTCTTATATACGGGGGCAACCACGCCCTGAGATGCCATTGAGAAGTGCAAATCGCTGCCTTCAGCTGTCAGAGGCGGGGTGCCGTTGCTGGGTTGAGCGGAGAAGCAAAGATAAAGGGTCTGTAAAGCTTCTAATGTAAATGCCAGTCAGGTTAGGCGTCTACGAATGTATGCGTGTTTCCATCAAGCTTTCAGCTTGACGAGCGATAAATCACGGCAGGTTCGAACCACGAGGGCATGGATAATTTGGGTGCGAAAATACAAAGCTGTCAGGAAACGTATTTGTCTTTGCTTTAAAAAAAAGCATTAATTGAAGCTTGTGAAAAAAACATCTTTATTTAGGCAGTTTAAAACTAGCAAAAACTGCATACAGAATACGGAAATGGAAAAACGTAAAAAAAAGACAAAGAATTTATTCAATTTTAAAATTGTAGACGGATAAGTCAAACGTGCAAACTCTGACCATTATTCAAAGCAGACAGAATTTTGTTGCAATTCGGACAACCCCAAAATGAACGAACGTTACTCCCGGGTTTTTAAAGAAGCAAAAAATAGTGCTCCCGCGACGGCGATTCGAAGTCGATGGGTAGGTACTGAATGCGAAGGCGACTCCAGAACAAAGAAGGCTATCCTTTTCAGTGGCATCGCTTGGTAGTGTTCTAACCCGTCGGTGCATATATAGGCAAAACATGATTTGCATATGTTCCACAGAAAGATGAAACGAGCAGAGGAAACTACATCGGGTCAAAAATACAATAAATATGCAAAGTTGAAGAAAATAGGAAGTCACACAACGGAAAAAAGGGACGACCATCTATGTGTCCTTGATGTACGGTAAGCCGAGGGAGGGGAGAAAGTCCTCAAAAATCGTGTCAATTTCGAACAAATAAACAAAATTGGCAACTGCGCCGATGAAGCATTAAAGACGAGTGCATAGCTCGAGCAATATTTCGGCAAAAACGCGTAAACTAGGCGATTTTGAGCGCTTAGTGTTGGAAAGTAAGTAGTAATCATAAGCCAGGGGGGCCAAAAAAACGAAGAAAAAGTGCTTCCATTAAGTCGCCCAAAATGAAAGATTCTTAATTGACGTGATGTCCAAAGTGGACTGTTTGGCCTATTGTCAACCAGAACAACCACCTTTTACAGAAATACATTCAGAATACATTAGAGAAACACGAAAACTGAATCCAGGCTTTTAGGGAGACCCCCTTTTTGTAACATTTCCAGGTGGAAACCATAGTAAAGAGGAAAAACGTGAATACGGACGACTTCACTTTTGCACATACTTAAAAGAGTGAAGAGTTGCCTTTTATGGTGAGGCCATGCCTTCTGTGGCACCGGTGAATTTCTGCGTTCTCCGTTTTCGACAGGGCCATCTGCTTTCAGGAGACGGGGGGACGACTTTCCTGAGGTCTGAGCAACTGACTGGACAATGAAATCAAAGCACTTCTTTAACGCGGCCTTGGGACAGAGAAGTCTTCCGCGAGCGGCATTTGGCACAGTCTCTCGACTATTCATTTTTCGTTTAAGAAGAATAAGTATTTTTTAAAGAAGGCAAAACAAGAATAATTGTTGCATTGTGGACTTTTTAAGAAACGTTTTTAACGGATCGAAAATGAGAAAAAATCAACTCGAAAGGCGGATGTTACACATCACTTATTAGTTCACTTACTTATGTGCTACATGATAGCGAACAGCCAGCATAGTAAGCATGCAGTGACGTGAAAAAAGAAAGAAGTTGACAGACGATATTCGTCATTCTAGACAAGTCCAACCCTTTTTCTCATTATTATTACTTTTTATACATGGCAAGAGATCACCGTTCGGGTAGTTCGCCGAAACAGGTGTTATGCCATGGCTGTCCAAAACACGGAGCTGTTTGACAAGGAACAAACGACGTAAGAGGTCAGTCAGCGGACCATTGCAACTATGCTTGTCGCCTTAACTTGGCAACAACTGCAGGGTACGCACGCCGAGGGCAGTAACGACAACAATTATCATGGTTAGAAGCACTAACTTCCAGGAGTGAACCTTCCGAAAAAGGCCCCCCTTTAAAAAAGAGGGCAAGGATGAACAACACGTAATTCGAGAAGTCTTGGGTTGTTTTTTGGCGCCGAAATGCATTGAACGGGGGTTTTAACTGTGCGCGTTTTTATTAATATTTGGTATGGTGGCGAATACTCACGATATGCAAGTTAGTATTCTCAATGCGCTCGTTAAAAAGTGCAAACGAGCCGAGGAAAAGGCATTCCGTAAAGTCATGAACAGGCTGATATCACATTGACATAGCAGCACGAGGGAAAAACATTGCTTAAAGTAAAGCATCGTCAAAACTTACAACCCGTCTGCTATTTATTTTTAGTTTAGGGAATGTGTGGGATTTTATGAAAATTTTGACGAAAATACGGTAACTGTAGACTGTCAATGACCAAAATAAGGTCGAAACATACTTCTTAAAAAGGGCTCCGATTTCAGGAGGGAATTGAGATAACAGCAACGGGCAAATGCCACGGGAGTGATCTATTGTGCACCGACAACATTCAATTCATGGTAAGTCCACGCACGAAGCAAGTGACAAACTCTCGAGGGAGGCTGGAGTCACCCTTCGGCGTCTTTGCAATGATACAATCAGTGATCAATTGCTGTTTCGAGGCAATGTCACAAAATGGACATACGACATCCCCTTTGCTGGGTGCCAAGGGAGTTTCGGGGGCCGAAGCGCGAGCTGACAAATTTAAAGGGGTTGTAAGGGGTCTTCTGTAGTTGAAATAGGGCGCACGTTTCTGCCAGAGACACAACAGCAAAACGATGGGTAAAATCCGAGCACACGTTTTTTCTCCACCCGTCGGTTATTTTAATTTCGTGGCAAAGTGAAGCGCAAAGGGTCTTTTGTTTTCGTGCAGGATGCTCTTACTTCGGGTTTTAACGTTTCAACGTTTGAACGTTTTCGGCACTCATGGCACCCATCACAAGTGACAAGGACGTTACGAATACAATGACGCCGATGGTCCGTGTCGAGCGAAAACAAGAAAAGTTAAGCCAACTGAGATTAGCTCCAATTTTCATTGACAAATGAATTCGGTAATACTAAACGAGTGTCACTTGGGCTAAACTAAGCCTACCACTTGGTTGCAGCTCATGTCTTCGTGCCGCAGACATTTCGGTCCAAACAAACAATATTAGTTATTTTGGCTCCAACTTCTGTAAGAAAAACGAGGACAGTTGTAATTCTAATCAAATTGCAAGGGGAAAGAGATATTAGAATTCTCAAATTTCTACCGCTTTCGTCGTAAGCAACTCATCCCATCTACGCCATTTCCCCAAGGAGATCAACTAAATTACGACTTGAAAAGAGGAAACGTGATAATATAATTGCCGTCATAAGGACCTTTTTACATAACTGTTTAAATGGCGAAGCGAGAACGAGGAAATTGTTATTCTTATTTCAAGTTCGGCCAACAAGGAAAGGTAGTCATAGAAACTGTTTCAATAGAGTACGTCAAGGAAAAAAGTCGCATCACTTATGAATCCTTAAGAAGGCAAAAAAGCATGAAGTGAAACTGAAAGGAACCTTCAAAGCCAAGCTTTACATCAGAAAAAAAACATAAAGATCTTTCCAATTCTGACTACTTGTTTTGGCCCTAAACAAGCAGTTAACACGACGGGAAACGAAAAGGTAGAATAAATTTTCCCAGTCATAACTCCTTGTCATCGGGGTAAGCGTGACGTGCTGTCGCCGGTTCCGGGACGACTTAAAAGACGGTTTTTCGCAGGAAAAAACAGAAAAGGTTTGGCCGCTTTTTTCGGGCCCCGTGTAAAAGTAAAGACAAGACATTACCCAAAGATGGCCATGCCTACTTCGTCGCTTCGCTCTCAGAAGGAAATTCGTTTCATTCGCAAGGTTAACTTCCACGTGGCTAAGCAAACTAGTCTCCTGGGGACTGTTTTTTCGGTGAAGATTGTTAGATTGCTTTGAAAAAACGATGCTGATGGAGAATGCATGAAAATGGATACGCTAAATTTGTTAGTTGACTGTAGCTTGAATGTTTCTTTTACAACGGGGAATGTATTTTTGGAAGAATGGCCATAAATGAATAAAGTTTTTGCCATGCGTAAATAGGATGCGGGTAATAGAGTCGTCGTTGGATGCGATCGTGAAAGTGACACTGAATGGATGAATGACAGACTTAAAAACAAATTAAATACAATGCAAAAATTAAAAAAAAGAGTTGCAGTAAGCAAAGAGCAAAAAACAGGCATATGTCTTCAAAATCACAAATTCAATTTGATTTGCACTGAAGTGAAATGAAAGTAAATGCGCCGCAAGGCTCGGGAAAAAAGCAGCCGTAAGCTGTCGGAGCTTCCTCTAACTTAGTTCGTTGTATTCCTTCTCGTTGAAGCACGCTTGCCCTCGCCCGGTTTGGCGCGGTTGTATGAATTCGACCGCAGGCCGTTTTTGGATGTCCTCCTCCTACCCGACGATGGCCGCCGCCTCCCACCACCAATAGCTCTCCGACCTAAGGGCGGCAGTTTGCTTGGCACGTTTCTGATTAGATTATGGTCGCGAGTCACGCCAATTCTTCTATGACCACACATATAGTATAAAATTAACTGACAAAGAGAAAAAGTTGGACATCCCCGGAAGGATGAGTACAATAAACGGGCATAATAGCCTAAACTGATCAAATCTGCGGGGTCAAGTAGAGGTTTGAAAGATGACTTTAATAGATGGGGTCGACAAACAAGTAGATCGCATAACAAAAACGAGATCAACGGACGGTACAATCTGATACATATATATTACACGGAATATGTGATAATAATTTAACAAAATCTTTAAAAAATGAACAAATTAAGCCATGGGATGATATTCCTCGGCGTCAAAAAAGATGAGCAAATGCTCGGCTGTGTTTGTGGATAGGTTATAGGCAGTCTTGATGGTATCAAACTGGCTTAATGGGCGCATCAGATTGCCTGTGGTCTGAAAACGTACAATTAGCATACTGTAATAAACTAGCTAGAATAAAACTTACCACGACAAACATGCATTTGATTTCATAACGCGCCTTTGCCGCCTCTTCTTTTGACACTCCATTCGCAATCATCATGGATTCGATGTTAGCCGGAAGGAATCTTGCCAAGACGCCAACTGTAAAGAATCAAATTAACAAACATACTGTGACGAGACACAAAAACAAAGAAAAACTTACTCGGCAAGTCGGATGAGAGACGGAGATAATGATTAAGAACCGCGGAAGCAGGAAGACTGTGACGCGTCATGAGACTAATGGTTGGGATGGCTTCAACCTCGATAAGACTGCCAATCTTTCTCTTCTCCTGAAAAAAGGAAAATGAGTTAACACAACGGAAGAGGAAGAGAATCAAGCGGATTAAATCACATACGTCAGGGATAGTAGTCGAAGTGTCGTAGAAGTTTCGAGGAATGCGACCGTTAATGGCTTGCTTGATGATCGAGTGAGCACGCTCGATGATAGCCTTGACACCGGGAGGTAGACGGAGCTCAGCACGGGCTTCTAGAATTGCAGCTTCGTTTGGACGAGAGTTACTGTCGACGGATACGTCGGAATCTTCGAAGTCTAGCATGGAAGAGTCAGATGACACGGCAGAACTAGACATCTCTTCAGGTTCCTCACTGCCTTCACTCGGGAAGTCATAAACACTTCCGGGGTCGTGTTCCTCGGGTTCTTCGGCTTCATCGTCGTCCCCATCGGCAGGGCGCTTACGGCGACGACCACCCAGAGCGTAGGAATTGGTAACACGTTGGCGGCGATTCGCGGCCTGGGCCTTTATACCGGCTTGGATGCTTTCTTGAAGCGAGGCAAGACCTTGGTTCACTTCAACGGCTGCTGGCTTCTGCATCCGTTCATAAACGCCACGATCGGTCCAGACCGTTTTGATTAATCTGTCGAAGTTGTTATCGGCGCGGGTACCACGCTTTGATATGAGTTTGGTTCGGCAGGTCGGGCATTCTTTATTGGCATGTTGAAGAGCGCTGACTATACAGTCGGAGCAGAAACGGTGGAGGCAGGTCTGGAAAGGTTTGCTTTGCAATAATCTATAAAAAGTCAAAAAACTGTAACATACTTTGGTAACCGTCGTTTTGTTGAGCAAATCGAGGCATACCGGGCAGTCCAATTCGTTGGAAAGGGTTCGAGGACCAATGCTAATGACAACCTTAGGGTCCGTGATGGCTTCATGGGGTTTACGAACCTGAAAAATATATGGATTGTAAAATAGGTTAGCTGTAAGACAATATAAAGTTACCCTGTCATAGGCAGAAAGCTTCAACGTACGTCCACCAGTGACGGTGTCCGAGATGGTGGGGCCAAGGATGAGGTTAGCCATTGGAGCAAGTTAAATGTATCCAAGTTATTTCTGAAAATAGTTATATTTAGAAGAAACAAAAAAGTGAGAGCATGGTCGCGACACGTGCCATGAACGCGCTGGTGTGAGGCCGCGCGCGCTAAAACTAACACTCCTGTTGGTCCGACGAGGAAGCAACAGTTAACGCGGAAGAAAAGCAAGGGTGCATATACGACGTGAAGACCCAGATTGAAATCGAACGCGGTTCGATCAATGCAAACAACGACAAAAGAGTGCAAGCAAACGCGGTGGCAGCATACCCGGCGGCCGACACCAAACCTTTCTCTTCGAGAGTCTACACTGGCGGCGATGCGGTTTGATTATTGGCGCACGCGTCGGAGTCGATATGGAGTCAGTTGATCCCATTCCCTCGCACATCTCCACCCCACGTCACACTTCTCACGCCCTAGTGAGGAATTTGCAGGTAGCCGACCCTCAATCCCTCATTTGACGCGTCCCCTCCCCTAAAGGCATGCGACCTAGTTTGTTACAACAACAAAAGCATTCCCTCATATGTGTCCGCAGCCAGCTTGGCGATATCGACTTATTATTGTCATGCGTCCGAAAAGTTATATAAAATTTACATATTTAGGTATGACGGCCAAAAAGTTGCCAGATGAAGCGGATAGCGGAGGCGTTGATCTGGCCCTAAACCGTTTCGAACGGATTCGCGGTGCACATGCCACCGGTGACCCCGGCTTAACGGATAATCTCGACGGTGGGATAATGCTTGAGCGGTTCCGCGCCGAGCTTAGCTGCAAATTATGCCATAATGTCATGAAGGACCCCGTGCTGTCGAGGGTAAGTCACGGCTTTACGATTACCTGGGCTTTACAACTGTTTTTTCAGTCATGCAAGCACAGATTTTGTTCATTGTGCGTAATTGAAAATGGAAAAGTTATTGTTAATACATGTCCTGTGTGTCAGGCTGACTTTAATGGAGAGAAAGCATTCTCGGTAGATGACAATTTTAGTCAGTTAATACAAAAGGTTAGTGAAAGGGCATCAATGGACTTTGAAAGTGCAACTTAATAAAATTGTACTTTTATATTAAAAGTATAAAATTCCAGCTTCTACCAATAAACAACGATATTGGCCGAAGAACCATCTACTCAACTTTAAAAGCAAATGGTGTGGATGTAAAAAACTTAACAAAAAACGCTAAACTACCAGACGACGATATTAAACCCGATCGATGGGGTCTAGCCAATATTCCCCAAGATACACCTACCTCGTCGGTAATACCACCCCACATTCCAAAAAGTGAACTAAAACCACTCCAAGCCGAAGACATCATCCACCTCAAATTTGAAAATGGAAGTATAACGCTCACCTACATGCAACTGGACTTATTACCATTCAGACTGCGCCCTGGGTCGCTCCGAAGGAAACCCACGAAAGACCTTACCGCGCAGCACGCTTATTCAATATGTGGCTCCCATAATGCAACGTTTATTGCCGAGGTAGTCGATGCCTTCGTGCCTGAACAATGCGACAAGGACGTAAAGGCGCTTATTTTACTGCTACCCGCATTTGCATTGTGTCTATTTCCCAGTACATTTGTAGCTGATTTGTTAAAAGAACGAGAAACACTCCCAGACGCACCGGTTATTACCTTAAAGCAGCAAATAAACTATGGCCTAGTTGTTGGTGTTATTTTGTTTCCTGACACCTCGGTCTCACAATTTAAACACGCACCAAAGCAATTAAAACGGCCAAGGTGCATATATATTACGCCTTTTGCTACAGGTAAACATAAACTAAAAACACAACTTATTTATTAAGTTTATATGTTATTTCAGTCGACCATTTATGCCAGTTCTTAATTAAACGATCACAAGTTGAAACAAAAGTCAAATTTCCACCGGTTTGTTATTACAGTACCTTTTTTGACAAATTTTCATTGAAAGTTTTTAGTTTGACGTTAAATTCTCCACCGTTCTCGACGAAAAACAACGATTAACTCTACGCATGTCGCCAGTATTGAAACAGCATTCAGTAGCTAAACTAATGAGCGATAAAAAAGATGTTTACATGAATCTAGCTGCGCCAACTGATACTCCAATTCCTATGCTAAACACGCTGGTCGTTGTAAAGCACCCCTTTGAAGCCTTACATCCAACAATTAAAATTAAAAATCTACTTTATACGTCAAACGTTCACGGAAGGCCTTTGAAACTTATTTTTAAATTTGTCTCCCGTGCGAAATGTGTTTAACTTTCTCTCTTAACCGAATGAATAACGTGAAATGGTCATGCCATTCTATCCTAAAAATGTCGCCTTACCATCCCAGCCAATATTATGTGATAGTGCTTTTACATTAATTATTTGCCAAATGGTGTTACTAATCTTGTCAACTATCAATGTTTGTAGTCAGTTCATAAATTATTTCACTTATCATTATGCATTGCTGTAATATGTATGACTAATCAAGAATGTCGGAGCGGAACGGTTTCCGGAACGTCGTTCAAACATGAAAACGTAAAGATCTCACACTTCTGCCACACTTTGAAACTGATCAAATGATTGACGTGCTATTAAAAGTAAAAGTGATCAAGTCTCGAACCAGTTTGGCAAGCAATCAAGGTTACCCACTAACTTTACGCTGTCTCCAGAAGTGATGACCTCCGCGATCGGCGGAATCCTATCCTTTTCCACAGACTTCCTTTGCAAAAGGATAATGAGAAGACAGAGCCTGTTTTTTTCCAACACCAAGATGAACAGCTCGATCGTGCATCGCCAGCCATGGTGAGTGACTTCCCAGTCCAGTTCATCCGAATCCTTCCGCCTTTTTGACGCACGCATCCTTCCGAAAAAAGTGAAAGCAAACTCGCTTCATCGCTTTTGGTATGGTAGTTGGACGGCGTCCGCATATTTTTTGAAGTTTGTGCATGTGTTTGCGGTCGAATGTCAAACGCGTTCTCGAGATCCAAGTTCGGCGCTGCGGATCAACAATATTCGTTGAACCGGTTCTCCCACGTAAGGCGGGGGCGTCCTTCTAGGGCTTTATCGTGCACTACTTCTGCGCTTCAATTCGATCTTAGCTGGCTTACATTCTCTCAAATAAAACTCCTGAGTGGCTGCGCTTCGGGAGCATCATTTTGAAACGTTGAGAATGAAGCGGTCTTTGAGAGTCGGTATATTGATACTTGCGTGCTTTACAGGTTTGTGTTTTTAAACCTTTATGTTTTATCATACAGTAATTTGATTTGATTAGCCGTGCTTGCCATCCCTGACCCTGAGGAAACTGTCGAAGAGATTGAAGACGGTCGATCCAGTCTTGGGGCCGAACTCCGTCGCCAAGATGGATACACCGAACGCTCCGGTTCTGGTGGCAACTTTGTCTTTTTCGGCAGCAAACGCCCTCGTGCTTCGGCCGTTCGAACTTCACATGATCCCTACGTCGCTGGCGATCGCACGGTCCATCTGAAGCCGACAGACAACAATGGTCATTACGTGGGTTAATTTATTTCATTTTCACTTTTTCGTCTGCCTGTCAACGTCAGTCTAACTCAAGTTAATTGCACTTTCAACCGTTTCCACTTACAGGACCACAATTTGCACACGGCGTATCGACTTCCGTTACAGAGATTGTCCGATAAGCAGCTCCATGCGTTGCTTAAGCAGTATTCGCCTGAGGATGTAACTCAACACGATGAAGTAAGCAGCTTTTTTTTCTTTTTTACAACCGTTAACCTTAATTCCCTTTCTTTCTAGATGAGCCGCGTCGATATGATTAACAAAGTCCAGGAACAAATCGCCCAACGTCACCAACGCAAACTTATCCGGCCAAAGTTATTGACCAACATTAATGTCCTTCCGGAGGATGTCACAATTGATTCCGCTCCAGCCATTGATCCCGTCAAAAATGAACGAACAACGGTCGGATCCGTCGTCGCAACGACCACCCAGGTTCCTCGCCGCGCACTTCCTCCCATCACTCTCCGTCGGCCAGAAATCCGTCGCAGTCAGAAGCAGCTCCCTGACATTGACGACGAAGAAGAGCCTCACCACGCATCCACCCCGTCTGAAGACAACTCTAATGAGGCAGCCGGACTTCGGGGCATTTCACATAATTTGGAACGCATGAAGGCGCGTTATGACAGTATGCGCATCCAGTACTTGCGCAGACTGCGCGAATTGAATGAGCGTAAAATTAGTTTGGCTAATCCAAGACTAGTAAATACGCCACGACGACCACTTGCACCGATTACGGCTGATTTACCGGTTGTGGATAACGAATTTGAGCCCGAAGAAAGTACAACAACAACAACGACGACGGAAGCGCCTTTGGAAACAACAACGGAAAAACACGGAAAGGGAAATTCAATGATCAACAAGTTGCGCAGCATTGTTCAGAAGGCGATGGTCTACCATCACTTGCTACAAGCTAATCATAAGAAAACTGAAGAAGTCACCCCTTCGTCTTTGCTTCATGACGCCGAAACTGAGGAACATGTTGCCCCGAGGGAACAACAACAACCCGAAAAGAATCTGAGGTCTGGAGCGCCGAGGGCTGTAGCTATCCCGCGTCAATACGTCGCGAAGACTGTTGTGGAGCCAGTGCAGAAGCCTTCCTTCCTTCATGATGGAGGCGCTGAAGAAGAACAGGAAGAAGTCACCGAAGCTCCGGCTGAAGTTGAAACTGCCCAAAATGACGAAGAAGTAACGACTGCCCCAGTCCTCCACGAAGGTGGCTTCAAGTTCAACATGAAAAAGGTTTCCTCCGAAATCTCAACGGCAGATTTGATCTCGACTTTGAAGGATGAATACAAAAATGTTCATGGCACACAGATTCTGGTTGATAGTGATAACGAAAGTGGACCAACTGAAGTCCAACAAGATTATGAGGTCACAACGACGACCGAGCTTCCTGAGGTTTTCGCTGAAGATTTGTTGACCACACTGGCCGCAGCGACCGAGGAAGTCACTGAGACTACGCCCATTCCGGAAGTTTCTGTTGAAGCTTCACCTGCGACTGAGGATGTTGTTGAAGAAACTACAACGTGAGTTAATTCTTTCAAAAATTTGAAAACTGATTTATGTTGAAATCGCTTCAGCGCTGAACCCGAAGAAGAGGAATCCGAGCCCGAAAGCAAAGTCATCACTGTCGACAGCGAAGATCAACTCGACTTGTTCGCAGAAAGCGATGAAGAAGCCATTTGTGATGCTATCGCTTGCACTTTCGAAAAGGGAGACCTCTGTCAATGGGAAGCCAGCGCTGAAGAAGTCAGCCTTGGAAGCCCGCACTACCGAGTCCATCGTGGAGCTCACTACGTCCGCCGTACTTGGCACAACTGGCGTGGACTTTACCGTAACCGCGTTACCGGTATCGCTCGAGCTCGTATGTTTCAATAACTTACAACTTTCAAACATTAACTTTTGAATTTTCAGAAGTCTTCTCCTTTGAAAATGAACGCTTTGCCGCTTCGTACGTTCGCCCCTTCCAACGCTCAACCCTTTCGGCTAAGCTCCTCTCCGGCGAATCAGACACCATCCGATTCCGTGCCTGGGAAGCCACTCGCAACGTCCAACTTCGCGTTTGCTGCGACACCACTGACAACTGTGTTTTCGAAACTGATTTGGGTGTAATGCGTGGCAGTCGCCAATGGCGTGAATATAAGGCTACATGCCCCAAGGGATCTTCAAAGGTAACACTTTAGCTTATTGAAACTGATTGATAAGCCTGTTTTCAGATCATCTTTGAATGCATCAACACCGGAGTCTACCAAGGCGCTTGCGGCGTTGATAACATCTACCTCGTCAACGAATATTGTCCGGCACTCATCCCTAATCAATACCTCCTTGATAGCGGAGAGCTTCGCCGTCACCGAAAACATTGAAAACCGCAAATTTTAATGACTCACTAGCACAATACCGGTATCTGCCATATTCGTTGACCTTGTTTAGCCTCGTGCAAATGACAGATAAAACCTAATTTATGTACCCATTTCTAAAATGTTGTTGAAACTATGAAGAAAATAAACGACGTAAGATTAGTGGAGATAGGTTCGAGTATCAAGGGTCGAGGAGGTCTTTGGCTTCGTTGATCTTGGCGGCGATGTATGGAGATCCACCTAGAACCATAAATGTTTAGTAAAAAAAGGAATTTTTACTAGTACAAATACGGCTCACCTCGATCAGGATGGTTTAAAATCATGATTTTCTTGTGAGCTTCTCGAATCTTCTGCGGCTTGGCGGCCGGACTCACGCTGAGGATCATAGCTGCTTCGCGCTTGGTCATTTTGGCTTCGAATCCACCATGGTGGTATTTGGATAACTGTAAGGAGGGTTTGGGTCAGTTTAAGCGGAAAAATATATATAAAAACTGCTCACCATGCCAGTCGGAAGCGACTCAACGGCGCTCTTGATCAGTTTCTGATTACGGAGAACATATCGGCCAGCAAAGCCTGCCGCGGCTATGCCGATGCCAGCGAGAATAAAACCACCGGACTGTAAATGTAAAACTGAATGTCGGAAGTCGAAAAATTGTAAAGAAAACTCACCATTGTTGCAAAACTGTAAGAAATCAACAGGTTTTGTCATCAACCACTGCGTTAAGAAACAGCCGGTTCTTTCGTGGTGAGAGTGTTTTAGTGGGACAAGAGAGGGACCATGATTGACACATTTCTTTTTTTTCTTTTATAAACAAATTGCGTTAAATTAAGAACGAGCATTTTTTGTTTTAAAAATCGAAAACGCAAAGATAGTTGTTTGTTTTACATAAAAAGAATTTACTTGGTTGCGACGTTCCACGTTTTGTTAAAACTTAACCTACACAACATGATGTCGCCATTGCAGCTCAGTGGGAAACCCCTTCTCACAAATGCACACGGTTCGGTGCACCTCGCGCTGTTCGACAAAATTCGCGTTGCCAACGGCTGTTCTTGTTCTTAAGCTTGGCTGCACATTTCTTCGATTTGCCAATGTCTACCCCTATGGATCTCAAGCTGAATCAGACGGTTTTTGTGGATATTGAACGGGGAATCGTCAAATATGTAGGCTCAATCGACGGCTTCGGTGATGGCTGGGTCGGGATCGACTGGGAGGATCCGAACCGAGGGAAACATGATGGCTGTTTGAAGGGGAAGCGCTACTTCCAAGCAAGGTTAGTTTCTTATGCTGGCTAAATGCCATTTATTCCTTTGTTTTCAGCCACCCGAAGAGCGGCTCTTTCGTCAAAATCGCAGATGTCAAGACCGCTGAAGACTTCTCCGAGCATGCCGTCGACAAGTACTATCAGACGACCTATCAACGAACACTCATCATAGCTACCGGTGAAGGTGAAGCGGAGAAAGACACTGGCAAGTCGGCGAGTCTACCAAAGGGATCAGAGGTGTAAGTTTTTTGACGACTTTTTTGGAAATGAGTTTTATATATAACATTTCAGCGTCCTCCATAGCGTCTGCGTCAACCTCTCGAATCTTCCCATCGCCTTCTACTCGTCATATAAACTGTCCTTCCCGAGCTGTAAAGAACTGACTCTGTCTCGAACACTTTTGACCGATTGGAAGACAGTTTTCAACATTTTGGATGCATTTCCGGCGGTGGATCGGCTTGATTTGAGGTGTGTTTATATATAAAAAGTTAAAAAAGTTCTTAAATCTGAATTTGCTTTGATTTTCAGTGATAACAACTTTGATAATTCGACAATCCCGACCGACCGTAAACCCAGTGACAAGATTGAAGCGTTGAATTTGAGCAAATGTCTTCTTGACGATGAATCTGTGAGTCAAAAACGAATAAGGTTTATATTTTGTTTCACTGTGCTCATTTTAGCTGTCCAAACTTCTCTCAATCTTCCGTCGTGTTCGAGATCTCCGAGTAGCTTCCAATGCATTGAAACATGTTGCCTTTCCAAGCGGATATGACACGCTTGAAGATCTGTTTCTTACGGGTAATGATATCGGTGATTTTGCGAATCTGAACAATCTGGCACAACTTTCGAAGTTAGTTGTTTATATATTTTCGAAATATGCAACTTATCAGTGCTTTTCAGTTTGAAGTACCTCAACATTTCCGATTGCAACCTCACTTCCGTCGTCATCACTGATCCGTTCCCCAAACTCGAGATGATCGTCATGTCCGAGAACAAGTTCACCACCTATGAATCCCTCCAGGGCCTCAAGCAAATCCCCACTCTTCGAAAACTCGTGATCCGTCCCCTGATCCACAGCGTTAACAGTGCCGCCTATCGTGAAATTCTGATCTCACAGCTTGAAGGCCTCATCGAGCTGGACCGCTGTGATATCTGCCCGATTGAAAGAAAGTCCGCCGAGTTCCAATTTCTCAAAAGTATATCCGTCCTGCAGCCTGTCCCAGCCGTCTTTGCTGCCGATGTGAAGCGTCTTCTCGCCAAATACGACTATCAGCCAGAGAATTTCAAACAAGTCGCCGGAACGAAGACGATTATCCTGACCTTCCAATACAAGGATGAAACGTTCAAGAAAGAGCTCAGCATCGACATTGAACTTGTCCGAGCCGCCGGTTTTGCCTGTCGAAAGTTTGGCATCCCGATCAGGAAGACGAAACTATACATTCGACGATTCAGTACTTCCGGTGATGATGGCAGTAGTGAGGATGTTACAGATCGGAAAAACATGTTATTGACAAACTATGATTTCGAGGACGGAGATGTGATCGTTTTATCGCGTTCGTAAATGCAGGTTTTTGTATGTTTTTGGTTTTTGACGCTTGTGAATGAATTTTCGGTCCCAAACATGAGTTACTAATGCATTTTTGGACAAACTGAGCGCTGAGAAATCGGCTTTGGATCGGGTCACGGGAGAGAACGGAGGGGACAAATTTAAAATGCCTGACGCGGCGTTGTTGGGGTTCGACCGATGGTTTTAGGCCCGGTTTTTGTGCGAAGTGGAAAATAAAAAATAAAATAAAAGTAGAGACGGACCGACTGCAGCCCCGGTTTATCTGCATACCAACGCAGAAGGAAGGAAACCAAACCAACGATGACGGACTGCGGTCGTCCACCGCCACCGCCGCTGGCGACGACGTCGCAGAGGGCCCGCCACTGGCGGCAGAGCCGCCGCCAGTCAGACCCGACCGAGTCCAGGCTTGACACCCTGAATCACTCACCCAGTATACGTTCGCAACGATCTTATACTGGGTAGAAAAAACCATTGCGTCCGCGTGTATTATGCGCATTTTCGGTGTAACGTACACGCAGATTTCACCTTAATAGGCAAGACACTACACAGTGCTGTAACCGCACTGCTACCCAGTATAAGATCGTTGCGATCTTACACTGTGTGTTAGGTTTAGGGTGAGCTGCTTGCACTAACCAAACCGATTCCTGACGCGACTATATTTTTGCAAGACGCGTCGTGTCGTCGTCGTCGCTCCCCGCGGAACAACCAACCCCGCCGACCAACCACCCGCCTGTTCGGTCGTGCTCACGGCTTTTGACTGCAACTGCATCCCTCCGGCTGCCGCCACAGCCCCCGGAGCGCCCTTTATGCGAATGGTGTACATATATGCATTATGAAACACGTATCGACCATTCCCTTCACGGCCCCCAGCCCCCGGCCCTGAGGCATCAACTCGCTGGCTGTGGTTATGTCCCTTTGCGCATGTCAGCCGCGGCGGTCAATATATAGTGGACATTGGTTCAAGATTAACGACCATGCTTCCGTTCCATGCTGTCCGCCGCTATGTTCGTTTCCTTCCAGCCGTGTTGCGTTTATCTTTTTATATTGCTAACCGCAGAGTCAGTGTGTACATACACTTTTTGTTGTTTCCACCGCAGACAGCCTCAACATCTTCACTTGAAGAGGGCTAATTATGCGTGAAGTCGTTGCACTAATTTTCATGTTACAAGTTTTCTTTTCGAAAAAACTTCATCCTTCCATTCATAGTGGTGCAAAAAACATTCCCCAACGCATCGATTTGAAGTCGTCAATTGCCTCTCTTTTTGCTGGTATTTTTTAAAAAAGATTAAAGGATAGTTAGGTTTTGATACTCTGTAACTTGGCGACAGCAGGGAAAGAAAAAATTTTTCTCCAATTTAAAAAAGTTCAAAATTTCGTTTGTTGACATTTTTTTAGACTAATTTTTTATAAAAACTGCCCTATTTTTCACTCATTTTACTTCCTACATCCATGTCCCAACCTTTGTAACCCCCATGATTCATTGCCCGGTGTAAATCATTGTTTTTCCATTGTTTGATTTCTGCCGTTCGCCCGTTCAAAAGTGTGAATCGACGTTTTCCCAATTTGCTGTACTATGACGCATCTGTCTGTCGCGGTCGTTTTTTCCCAATTCTCAGTCCATTCCTAAACGGCTTTCGCAAGATTAATGCATTGCGCTGTAAAGAATTGTACATCTATTCTAACATCGACCATGTTTTAGGCAACACGTTGATTGAGAGCAGACGCGGTCGATAACCGGAGCCGGAGTCTTTTCATCTTTTTGCCCCATCGAATAGCTCCGTGCTTTCGTTGCCGCCGATCAACATGGGTAAACTGTTATCGAAGATATTCGGCAAGAAGGAGATGAGAATCCTGATGCTTGGACTTGATGCTGCCGGAAAGACTAGTGAGTTTTTATATATTTTGACGTAGTTTAATTGATTAATCCTTCTCAATTTCAGGTATCCTCTACAGATTGAAACTCGGTCAGCCAGTAAAATCGATCCCCACAGTCGGCTTCAACGTCGAGACTGTCGTTTATAAAAACATCAAATTCAACGTCTGGGATGTCGGTGGCCAGGACAAGATCAGACCCCTTTGGCGACACTACTACACCGGTTCACAGGCACTGATTTTCGTACTCGATGCAGCCGATCGTGAACGCATTGACGAAGCCCGTCAAGAGTTGCATCGCATTATCAATGACCGAGAGATGCGGGATGCCATCATTCTCGTGTTTGCGAACAAACAGGACCTTCCCGACGGTATGTTAACTTCATTCTCTTGCATTTCACATCTTAAAGTTCACTTTTTCAGCCATGAAACCCAACGAAATCCAAGACAAGCTCGGTCTGACGCGATTGCGGGACAGGAATTGGTACGTGCAACCGTCGTGCGCGACTTCGGGCGAAGGTCTTTATGAAGGATTAACGTGGTTATCTGCGAATTGTAAACTTTGAGTCACAAAAACCAAGTCAAACATTTAAGAGTCAAAAGAGAATTTGTATTAGTTTTTTGTACATTTTTGACAAAGTTTCCAAGATGCCTTCTTTTTAGTAACTTTTGTTCAGTTACTGCGGTTCCGGTCTTATTTTTCTGCGTTGTACGTCGGTATGGTCGACCAATTTGCAATCTCTTGTTTTGTCTAACTCATTTACATTGTTTTGAAATTTAACACTGACAGTACTCCCAGATGAGAGGCCTGTCATTTTATGAATGCTCACTTCGCCATCTTGTGTTTTGGTTTAGCTAGCTTAATTTATTGGCATTTTTTTAAAATCTAAGATTAAGAAAGTGTATTATGTTTTTGCTACTTTATTATGTTTTCGCTTTTGTATGTTCTGGTCAATTTTAAATGAACAGTATCAACGAATATCTTTTTACTTTATACGCATGAGTCAAGGCACAGTGAATCATTAACATTACAATTAAAAGTAGTGTCATCATTAGCATTTCAGTTAAATGTTGAACGTAATCAAATTAAAGTTAAGTTGGCCTAGTCATCGTTGTTGTCGGCTTCAGAAGCGCGGCAGCACACGAACCGGATAAAACGATGGAAACAGCTCTCTACAACAGGAGTGGCACATGGTTCGCATTCTTCGTTCCTCCTATATCTGTAACAACGATCCACGTTGTCGTCCTCGAAGAAGTCAATGTGGTCGAGGTTGATACCATTGTCACAGGACGAGGCGACAGACCCATTTCGGGATGACTTGGAGATGAACAGCGAAAAGGCAGATGACGAGCCCGGTGATGCAACGGAATCGTAGCTGGTATCGGAAGCCAAAATCGAGACGGCGGACAACGTTTCCTGACTGCTGAAAAACTCAGAATTAGGAATCTCGGTAGTTAATGAATGCGTCACCAACGATGTACGCGATGTGAAGTCGGCGGATTCGTCGTCGGACATCTCGGTGGTAATCGATTCCAAGCCGGACAGCGTTCTATCGTGATGAGGCTGGGATCGACCGTACATCCGCAAAACCTTTGAGAAGGGCACGCTGAGGTCGGAGTAATCACTTTGCGGCGGCGGTAGCAGGAAGGATTCCGATGCAGATTGCAAAGACATGATGGGAATAGACAACAATCGACGAAACGATGGGATCAGCCGCACCAACCGCCGGTAGAATGAGTGAAAGAGAAAACTTTGTCGTCGCTGATGATAACTTTCACAAAATAAAGTGAGCCATGCAAATTTATACTCTACCAGTACTAGACATCCTGTCGTTTTTTTCCGTTCATTTGGTTTACGTCTAGCCTTGTATAGGCTCAAGTATCCTCAATTCGATTCGGACAACACTTGCAGGTTAAACAATTCATATCTTACTTCTTAATACTGTATTGCGTTTTGTTTACATTAATAACAGGTTTTTAAATCAAATTAATTTAAGTTTAAGAAAGTTTGCAACATCATAACAAAAATACAACAAGTTAAAATACGGTAATTGAATTATCCGCAAGTAGTTTCAATACAAGTAAATAGATACAAAAGATGAAGTAAATTGATTCAAAAAACAGAATAGTAAGCATACAACTCATAGCGTCTTTATTTCCTAATGGACCGGCCTCGTTTGCCCGGCAACCTGCCAGCCCTGGAAAGGCGTAGAGACGGTGCTTCTGGCTCTGGGATTCGCCTATCAAAGCGAGTAATTCGACCATCTCCCCCTGCGGCAAGCAAGATGGTGCCACTGCGATTGAAGTCGACGACGCGAATCAGAGTTGGCAGTTCTTTGTCTCTCAAACAGAAATCACTAATGATAGTAAGTGGCTGTTGATGCATATCCCAGAGATGGACCTCGCCAACTTGGTTGCCGCAAGCAAGCCAAGCCTTTGTCGGTGGTCCGTTCGTCATGGCAAATTTGATGTACCACAAGTAAGTTTCTGGGATAACAAGCGAAGCAATGGTCTGGGACAACGTTTCCTCCTTATTGCGATTGCCGATGCCACATGGTGACGGGTCGTCGAACTCACCAAACTTGGACAAGACTAATGAAGCTTCGCAGGACTGAAATTGGTGGTTTTGGTTAAGATTTTGACAAACAGACAACAAACCTTTGTAATCATATGATTTCCAAGAAACTTGACACAGTCAACATAGTTTGCGTGGAGATCTTTGGTGACAGCGGTACTGTAGTGGACTTCTGTGAGCACACGAGGTTGATTGCCGCTGTCTTCAGTGTAAGGCGCCGCTTTGATGGCGTTTTGGACGTCCTTGTTGTCGGCAATCTTCCAAACGCGGACAGTGTGATCCATACTGCCGGAGGCGATATAGCCGCCGGAAATGTGGAAGTCCTAAAAACACCCATTATATATAAAATACGTAAATCTAACAAAACCCACCACAGACAAAACCTGATCCTTTGCCCCGGCATAACCACCAAGAACAGCAAGTGCTGTGGTCTGTTTTGCATGCCACAAGCGTACTGTATAATCTTTTGAGGCGGATGCAAAGATGAAAGGACGAGTGGGGTCGGTAGCCAAATCGTTTACAGAATCGCCATGGCCTAAGTGGTTTCGGGTCGTGCTTTGTTTCCATGGATTCATAGATCGGATAGCTCCAGTCTTTCCACCGAAAACGACGACCAGATCTTTATCGGCTTCCAAGCTTGTCATGCACCAAGTAATGCAGAAAAATTCTTCGCTTTCCTGGAACGTTAATATAAATATATTGTATAAGATTGGTATTGACTCACATTAGGATCGAGAAACGAATGCTTCATCACTAATCTTCCATCGCTTGTGGCTTCCCAAAGATTAAGCTGATTACCAGCAGCCGTAGCAAAATAGTTGGCTGTTGTAACATAAGGGCAAAATTTCACATCGTAAATTGTGTTGTGAGATTTTTCCTACAAAAAATTATATATTTTTGCAGTCTTTTTAAAAATTATTACCGTAGCGTGCTTGGTGTACACATATGGCGACTGTGTAAGTTTTGGAACATTACCGAAATTCGTCCGAGGAACAGCTTTAGCAGCAGTTTTGTTGGAAGGCTCTCGGACATTACCAGAGTTAAATGTGCACTCTGATTTGACCGAAGCTTTACTAGTAGATGCTTTGTTCGACATGGTGATGCGATAAAGTTAAAAGTCAACAGTGTTTGTATTAAGAAAGTCTGCAAATGATAAGATTTAAAGATAAAACGCTGCTTTTCAACCACAATAATGCAATTGTAAACACAATAAAACGCAAAAACAAGAACTATCGAACTCATTAGCATATGAGTTAATATGAAAACCGCGTTTCGAAACAATTACTTCTACTACAGACCATATAGGTGCTGCTGCCCTACCACTTTCGACGGTATGGGAGCTTATTATGGTGGCAATCTCTTACATAAAAAACAAGCGCGCAAACTGCATCGCAATCGCTTTTTCTCTTCTGGATGTTGTCTGCGCATTCAAAACAGGTTGAGGAACACTGACCCCGAGAGAACAATGATGGCGATGTTTCCCGCCGACCACATTTGCATTCCCATCCATAGGAAGTACGCACATGGTTCCTGTGATCATGTTTTTTAAAACGATAACATCAATTTTGGAACACCTAGGTCTACTGATAAGAATCTTCGCTAATTGCTGATTGTTGATTGTAAACAAATTTCACTTAGAGAAGAACTTTTAAATAACAAAACTAAGACAAAATGCTATGATTTTTGCATGTTAAAAATGATGTACAAAAGTTACAGTATTAGGTTTGCGATAAGAAACTCGAAATATCAAGCAGGTACATTAACAATTTAAATTTGTTGTGTTTTGTATTGTTGTGCAACGCCGCGAGCATTGCAACAAACTTTGTACCTTGTTCCCATATTTGCACTATGCCATAATCTTCTTGACTATATAGCCTTTGCACATGTATTTGACCCGCGGGTATCTTCCCAAGCGACCCGCGCACCTTCCTTAATCGTATACATCATCTTATCTGTTAGTCCCGAGGGGTTCCCCCCGTTCTAGTCTGTGCTTACACCTCGTTGAACTAATGTTTTTGGACCGTGAGAACACGAGAAATTCAAAAATATTACCAAAAAAGTAATTGGATGGATTGCTGGCAAGTTGCCAGCTAAAAAGTTGTATTTTCAGTCAGTTTTCAGAGTACTTGGCCCTGGAAAAGGCATAGATCTCTGCTTACGACTCGTTGAACCAATGTTTTTAGACCGCGAGAAAACGAGAAATTTAAAAATATGACTTAACTTGTGATTCGGTCGATAGTTAGCAAGCTACAAGCGAATAAGTGGCAATTTCAGTGGTTTTTTAACCTGGAATGTGCAAAAATATCAGTTCATATTGAATTAACCAAATGTTTTGACACTTCTAGGACACGTAAAACTTAAAAATACGACTCAAATTGCACAGGGATCAGTAGTTTATGATTTAGCTACTTACCAGAACGGATTATAGGTGACTTTTGACAATATCAGGTTCTGGTAATTGCAAAAATTTTGAGCTAGACCACTTTGAACTAGTGATTCTGAACCGCGAGAACACGACGAATTCGAAAACGCGACTCAAACTTTGATTGGACAAATAGTTAGTGAGTCGCCAGCTTAAAAGTTGTATTTTTGGTCAGTTTTTGGTGTTTTTAGCCCTTCTTCGTGTCAAGATCTGATGCTATGGCGCATTGAACAAATGTATCCAAACCGCATTAACACGTGGAATTCAAAAATGTGTATATAAATGTGATTCGATTGATAGGGGGCTGTCCAGAAATTACGTCATCGCAAAATCGGTGATTTGGATACCCCCTCCCCCCTCAATCATTGATCGTCATTATGACTTGAACCCCCTCCCCCTAAATGACGTCATTTTTCAAAGTTCAAAAGCCCTTTAAAATGATCAAAAATCCGATATTGAACCACCAAAATCATTTTTTTCGAATTTTAAAGCCTAATTTTGACCCAAGACCCGAAAAACACAGAAAATCGGCGCTGTGTACTGTAATTTTGATCCCAGAATCCCTAAAATGCAGTGACTTTCTGATGACGTCATTTGGGATCTTGACCCCCCTACCCCCTCATAATTTTTCGTCATTGTGGCACAGATCCCCCCTCCCCCCGTCCATCGATGACGTAATTTCTGGACAGCCCCTAGTTACTAAGTTATTAGCAAATAAGTGGTACTTTCAGTGGTTTTTTGACCCGGTATGTGCAAAGATGTCAGTTCATTTTGCTCAAATCAAGTGTTTTGACACTTCTAGGATACGGGGAGTCTGAAAATACCACTCAAATTGCACGGGGATCAGTAGTTTATGATTTAGCTACTTACCAGAACGAATTATAGGTGACTTTTCCCAAAATCAGATTCTGGTAAGTGCAAAAATTTTGAGCTAGACCACTTTGAACTAGTGATTCTGAACCGCGAGAACACGACGAATTCAAAAATGCGACTAAAAAAGTAATTGGATGGATTTCTGGCAAGTTGGCAGCTAAAAAGTTGTATGTTTAGTCAGTTTTTTGTGTATTTCTTGGGTAGCAAAAAAACGGGTAGTGCGACATTGTCAAAATCATTCGAGATTACAAAACTATTTCTTTAAGTTAGATATTTTTGTGCATAACAAAAATAAAGAAGAATACACTTGTTTAAGACAAAAAAAAATCAAAATAAAACTTTGTTGAAAGCGGAAGAAAAATGAACGAAGATGAAAGATGACAAGTCAGATGTTGTTATCACTACTTGAGCGAGACTTGCGCACTGCCCATGGCAGTACGGAACATCCTATTCCGTAGTGAAAGGCATTTATTTTTGTCGCAGTTGCTAGTTTTATAGCGCTAAAAACGGAAACACTGCCTGTTTTTTAAAGTTTCATATTGCTTTTTTTTTGTATCAATCAAATTGTTTTCCGAAAAGTTTCAACCTACATTTTACTTTTAGTTTAAGATGAACAAAAGCAGTAAAAAAGCAACATTATACTATAACAAATGATAGCAAACGGACATTACATAACAAGAGAAAAATTAAAAAAAAGGCAATAGCATTGTTGATTTCCGCTGTCAGGGTGAGCAAAATGTAAAGTGAGGATTATCTTTTCAAAGCCCGTTATTTGTAAAATCCGACATATTTTAATACCGAAATGCATAGTACTGTAAGTATTGTGGTAATTGTACAGGTTCTTTAGGGTGGATTGTGGGAATGATAGCAGGGAAGATCGGCAGCTTCTAGTTGACATCAACTTAATTTCTTCGGTTGCGACAAAAAAAACAAAAAAAACCGTTGAGTCGTTTATCGGTTCTGACATAGAAGTCGTCTCAATGGTTTTTATGGTTCTTTTTCACTTTATGTTCATTTCTGCCTGATTACTTTTACTGATTTATTGGCACTTGATGCGCATTGTATGTTGCATAATGTGTATGTTCTACATTTATTTTTCCAGTTATTAATTATCTTGACTTTTTTCCGAGTGATTTAGTTGAAGTTTTTTAACAATGATGTCAAAGTACACAAATCAAAAGTGACGTTATCAATAACCCACTTTTGATTAATTATGTTTTGCAAGTATTTCAAATGCTATGTACTACATACATTGGGCGTTTTCCGAGTGATACCGTGCAAGCAGGTGTAGCAGAAATCTAGTTTTTCGTTCTAGTCATTTATTATGGCTTGATTGAAGTATTTATTAAAATCACGTATATATGCCAGTAAAATTTTTATGATCATTTAATGTATTATTCAGAAGATCGGTGTGTCTTTAACACACTCGAACATAAGGGGCGAACTTCCGTTTGCACGTTCGCATTACCCCTGAAACCCGCTTTCCATGCTCACGAGGCAGGTTGAATCCATGAAGCAGAACCGATGCCAGTAATGTGTAATTACCACGCCCTAGGTGCGCATTGTAACGGCCACATCCGATCGACACTGCCCAAGGGGTCGCGTTCTCGTGGTTCATATTTTTGTGTCACTGACAGTGACGAACGAGCGCGGAAATCAACGCACGTTGCATTCATTGGAGCTTGTACTTGTCAACGCAACGACTCGCATAAGCCCACCTGTTTTTGACTGACAGCTAATTCTTCTTTATAACGTTGGCCATCTTTAGGGTCCAAGTTCAAATCAGCTGGCCTACGATACAATGGGCAAGTTGCGTTTTCTATTTGTCGTGCTGCTGTTAGTGTGTGCGTCAGCCAAGCCACAGTATGAATTCGGGAACGCAGCGCCTCCATCGCCTTCACCTCCGACTTCCCCACCGGTGCTAGAAGATCAAGTAGTGCCAGAAACTACTACAGCGCCGCCAAAGAAGGAAAAGCCGACGACTGCGGCTACGACTCCGAAACCAAAACCGAAAACGACGGCAGCTCCAGTGACAACGACAAAAGCGGCACCGACAGAAGCACCAACGACGAAAAGGCCAGTACCGAAGGGTCCTGCATGCCCTACTGATACACTTTTCGTGATTGACTCCACTAGCTCGGTTAAGAATCTTTTCGAGAAACATCGCGAATATGCTGCTAATGTTGTCAAGGAGCTTATCATTGATACCGATGGAGATCATGTTGGTGTTATCCTTTTCGCGAGCAAGTATCGCAGGAAGGTTAAGATTTCTCTTGCTGATCCTCAAGATAGTGCTAACGTCACGAAAACTATCAATGGTAAGATATATCTAACTTCCGCATATTCAAGTATATCCTCTTTCCAGCCCTCCCCTACATCTCCGGAATCACAGCTATCGGCGCCAGTTTGGAACTCGCCATCGAAGAACTCAAGAACCGCCGTACCAGTGTCCCGACCAATCTAATCGTTATCACTGACGGTTTCAGCTACGATTTCGTTGACGATGCTTCCAAAGTCCTTCACAGCCTGCCAAATCTCCGCATATTTACCGTCACAGTTGGAGAAGCTTTCCGCGAGTGAGTTCCATACCAGTTTTGTTTTTCTTATTGATAACAATCAAGCTTTTTTGCAAGTTAAACCCAAAAACTAGCTCTGCAGGGCATATTACCCCTCTTAAAAAAACGTATGGCCGACACACCTGTCCAATCAAACATACTAAAAAAACTTACAAACCGGTTTGATCGATCGGTTCGAACTGACATTATCGAACAGTCTTTGTTAACTTTTTTACACCTTTCAGAAAGTGACCCGATTACTGTTTCATTTCTTGATGCAATTTCAAGACTATGAGTTGAAGGTCATTTGTTTTTTTTTTCAGATCCGACATTCAACTGATTGCTGGAGAGAAGGGAAACATCTTCAAAGGAGCTGATAGTTACAAAGAACTGTTGCCTCATATCAAACAATGCGGAGGTGGAAGTAGCGGTGCCGGTAACAAAAAAACTGCAGGCAATGGTCAATCTACTTCGACTTCTACCCAAGGCCGTGGAACTCAAACTAATGAACTGGGAGAAGACCGAAAAAAGGATGATATTGTGACCCCCTCTAGCGGAAACTCGTTGCAAAGTGTTTTCGGTACCGACAATGGGCTCTCTGATAAAAAGACAGTTAAGGTGTCGTCCGAAAATAGCGGTGATCAGAAATCGGTTGAATTACCTAAGAAGAAAACGACAAATTCCAATGGTTCGAAGTCGAAATCGAAGTCAAGCGAAAGTGCAAGCAAAGAAGTAGACACTAAGTTGACTTCTGGTACCAAAGGTTATTGTAACTAAAAATGTGACATTGAAATGACATTCTCGGTTTCAGGCTGTAAGTACGATGTCCTTTTTGTGATTGATGCCTCTGGTTCGCTTCGTGGTCGGTTCACCCACCAGCTGGAGTTGGCCGCGGAATTGGCCCAGCTCTTCCCAGAGGATAATGATGCCACACACTTTGCGTTTATTCGGTATTCCGGCAAGAGACGCACTCATTTAGCTATTCCGTTTAGGTAAGGAAGGATATCTTGAATATTGATAAAGTTTTTGTTACAGTTCGAACGCAAGCCGAACTGACTTCGCTTCAACCTGCACAAAAGTCCAATTCATGGGAGGCACAACCTTCACCGACAAAGCCCTCAGCCTAGCTTACGATGAAATCACCGGCCCGGATGCTCGTCCATCTGCGCAGCCAATTGTTATTGTTTTCACAGATGGCTTCAGCCGAAATGACCCTACACCTATTGCTGAAAAAATCCATGCCGCAGCCATCCCTGTCATTACCGTCGGAATTACGGATGGTGGCTATGTCAACTTGAATGAACTCCGAGAAATCGCAAGTGGACCGAATCTCGTCTTTTTAGACAACAACATTCAAGAACTCAAAAACCTTATCAACTCATTCTCCGGGAAGTGTTAACATTTTTTACCTTCACTAATCTCACTTGATGCCATTTTATAAAGTTGTTGTTTACAAAATAAAAAGTGAAACCAAACACATAAATAAAAACAAACATTATTTCGATTCTTTATTCTTCTGCTTTTTCTTCGACGACCGCTTGCATAACCCGCAACAACGCGTTTTCACCGGATCCGGCTCCGGTGGTGCGGCTTCCTTTGGTGTATCCGGCTCCAAAGCATTTACGTTGAATATAATTGCTGCCCTATAGGACTCCGTCCTTCCATCCTGTAAGATTTCGTTTCCGCCGTCGGTTTAAAAAATGTGAAAGCAAACCTACGAGAGCGTTTTGGGGCATTACGACAGGAGTTCCAGTAGAAAATAACAGGACACTGAAACAACGTCAAGAATACTAGGCTAAGGCGAGCATCGAATGTCGATTTGGACACGAAAACCACGACGAAGCTGCCACAATTGACTCTGACTTTTGCTTCGGATAAGTAAAAACAAATGGGTCCCCGAGGATCATGCTGGACGACATAAACGAGATTAGGAAAAGTTGCAAAATTGATTTTGAACGAATAAATGTGGGTAAGATTTACACATAAAAATGGGGAAAATTGTGAGGGAAAACGTAAATTCGGAGTTGACACACACACAAAAGATAAAAGACTACTCCCCTGGGCAGACGAAAGGGGCAAACGTGGTTGCTAATGTTTGCCCAAAAACGCAAGTTGAGCCCAGAGAGACATCTTCCCGATGCCGTGGTTTTGTTCCAGATAGAAGCGCAAGACAAAAGCGAAAGTGTCGCGCCGTCATCGCATCCTATGGGACACCCGCAATGAATGACTTTGTCGTTTAGGCCGCCCAATTACAAGCATTGTTGTTTTGTTGGTATGGATTTTATTGTTATGACAGATATTGGTTATTACAGTTATGTTTTTTTTCCTTGGCTAATGTTGAATTTAGTTTATTGACTTAATAAACATTCGGTTTTTTGTATCAAACTTGTCGAAGACTGAGAAGTGCCGAATACTGCAAACTTTTTGATAACTTTTTTTTATCGTTTTCTGTTAAACTTACTTCTGTCGGTGTCAAATGCTTCTGTATCTTACTAATATCCACAGCTGACCGCACTGCCACTTCATACTCATCTTTTGCACTCTGCGCCGCCTTATAATCCTTATTATTAACACATTCACTTCGCTTTTCCAGCAATTTTTTGAGTTTTGCATCCACTTTACGCAACCAAACCAGCACTGATTGCAATTCTTCCGCATCGGTATATCTACAAAGCTTTGACGTAATTAAACAAACTATAGCCCTTGATGGAAGTTACTTTTCATCCCATATACACTGATCGACTTTGCCTGCAATCAGCTTCATTGCAGCATCTAGTTGGGCCAATTTCTTGGAAAAAATAGGTTTGCGCTTTGGTTGTTCCACACTGAAAAAAAGGCTTGCACACACTTTATACGTGCAAAAGTTGCATGATTTATTAAAATGATGAGGTCATGTCAAACCTACCCAGACTTTGAAACAACATGCAATTCAGGATCGTATGCACCGTTGTTAACTTCGCTGCTTACGACAGTCATATTTCGCATGTTTTTTGCCATTGCGACTGAAAAAAATTGAAATGGGAACCAAAAAGAAAATAATGCATATGTAAAGAACGCTGGTAGAACTTACGTTGGCACAATTGACAATCAGGTTCGTCGCAGCGTGTTATACGTGACGTGGACTTTGATGGAGGGCGGCGTGTGACTGAATTGTTTTCGGCAGGTTTTTGAAGTGAAACCTTTTCGGAGTCGGAAGAGGGTACGGTATTGGACGAGTCGGAAATATCGCCAAGCGAGCCGTCATCACTGTCAAAGGATGCTACGGAATTCTTGAATTTTGGCTGGTAAATTTCAACATCATTATCATCTTCTTCTTTAGGCTTCGGTTTCGGTTTTTCGGCCGGTTTTGACATGCCGGAAATTGGTGGAACCAAACGTTGACACTGCTTCGAATCCTTGGAAGACCTTTTCTGTTTAAAGGCTATAATAGATGCATGTTTTTGGCCCCTCTAGTAACCACTTGTTTCCATGCAACAGTATTGTTCCACAATGAAGAAAAGTACATCATTAATATTCCTATACTGAAACATTTTCACGTCATACAAAATTCTTTCACTGTATTGTTGTGTCACCATTATGCCGATCTGTGTATACTTGTCACTAGGCATCTCTTTCTCGTAACACTATAACAGATGAAACGGCAGTCAGGTTGTCACGCGTACACGCGTAAGCCTAATTGAATTTGCTACGGCCTTCCGTGGTCAGTGCGCTTCTAATGTCGTAACAATTGTCACCCCTTTAACTTATTGCTCTCTCGAGGTTTTGCTTCTTGTATTCGTTCTATCATCGAGGAAAAGGGAATCCAAACAAGTAGCTTTGAATCCTTTTGTAAATGAAATGTGTCTTCTTTGATAATGGTACGAGAAGGATCGCATTCGTCGCCACAAAAACGCCAACGCCATCATATTGTCTCCGAGTTTTGACGCGACTCCATGTACCCTGGGGGCAATTCGTTGGAGGTCGTCTGGGAGCGTCATGACATGCTTGCTCGAGCGCCGCAGCGCATATCAAGTGCCACTGAGGCCTTGTATCACCGCTTCCCAATGTCGAATTCATAGTAGTAGAGCCTCTCGACACTCCAGCCGTCGTCGATGGCGTTAGTAGTCATCCCAGAAAAAAGGAGGGAGAAAAGTTTAGACCCCCCTTGTCAAAAGGCTTGGACTCCTCTTAGCTTCACATAGAATTTAACTCATTGCCCGGCATAAATGGTGAAGAAAGTATACCGAAGCCATTTTTTTCAAGTTTCCAAGTCTCCCAGTGTGAAGTCGTTCACAAAAAGCCAATGACTTGTGAAGAAATTTTCCGACTTACTATTCCAAAATGAGATTGTGTATTTGGGCAATTTGCTTTTGTGTGCTTCGAGCACCATTTATTCGACACGTGCAGTATAAATGCTCCCGATTGCTGTAAATATTTCATCTGCGAGTTTGGTCCCATAGTCCAACCCGACCCACGGTATCAGTCATGCCAATGGCGGCGGCGCGGTGACCGACTTTCCTGTGACATCGTCTTCGTCGTGCAGCTTTATATCAATGCGAATGGTGTAGTACGGCGGCATTCTTAAGTTGGGTCCAGACCCTAGAGACATTTACCCTCACGTTGCCGTGCCCTAGCCCATCCTAACGTATGTAACAATGCTGAAACTTGGCACTGGGTGATGGATCGCTTCCTTCACGGATGCCGCCAACCAACTTATGCCACCAACGGACCCCAGTTTGACCGTGGAAATTGGAGTCGGTGGCTATTCTCGACAACGACAGTGATCTCATGGGGGTTCCAGGCAAGTAGCTACCCAAGTCGAGGTCCGAGTAGACTCATTTGTTACTTCTTTCACTATTTTGGGTGTGGCGATAGTTGCGCGGAAGGGTTTTGAGTTGTGTAGTTTGTAAAGATGAAATCTATGAGGCTCTATAAGGCTATAGTCCGCCCACGGCCTTTATTTCGGTCGAAAAGGAAATCGTACCACTTTGATTAATGCTCCGTGTACTTGATTTAAACCTTCAAACAAACTGTCGTTCAATCCGTCTTGCCGTTTCCACTATTTATCTTTCCCGACATCCGGTGATCTATTACTTCTCGCTCGCTTCGTGTCTTACAGATTGGACATCATTAATATGAGCTTATGTGTCAGGACAAATTTGTCAGTGTCCCATGGCTAACCCCCAAAAACGGCTCACTCTCGGCTTGTCCTCGTTTTCGTCTACAAAGCAGGAAAGCAAATGCTTTTTCTTCTCCAAGTTTGGTCGTTTATGAGTGATGTGGAACAACGCTTGCCTCCTGTCCCAATGTACTTTTCCCTGAGTGCTGTTAGTTCTGCCATGCTTGCTTCAAGCAGGAGCTTTTCTTCCGCCCGCAGGGCCGCGCTTTGCTCCGGATACGTGACGTCTTGATTCTGATGCACATCTACTCTTGCAAATGTGAGTGACTTTTCGGCAATGCCCTGAAGCACATCGAAACAAGTAACAGCCGGCTCCGCGCGCGCGGCATTTCATCGAGTTTGGAGATGTTCGTGCTCATCCTACCAATGAAACTGGGTCGACTTCTTTGCTTATTTACGACCGCTCCCCAATAGCCACCTATCACGCAGCCATCGTTGGCACCGATTAATATTTAATGACTCAAAAAAGGCGCATATTTCCTGTTGCCGTTTCCTTTAGAGCCCCGACCGACCACAAAACCCATGAGGCGCTCCCCAGGACTACAAGGCAAGTTGGCTCTCTGCGATTATGCCATCAAGATTGTCCACCGCATTGTCTACGCCTTCAGCCTTGAAGCCGTAGTGTTGCGTAGTTAGGCCGCAAATTGCGCCGCCCGCAGATTGCGCGCTCCTTCGCCTGCGGGCTTTACTTGCTTTGTGTATGGCCCATAGAGCGTTAACTCACTAAGTTGTCCTTAGGCTATGTGCCCGCCCGCCCAGCATATCCTCATTCCGAGATATATTTATTTTTTAATATTTATCGCCGAATTACATTTGCAACTTGGGGCAGTAAAGTGTACTCATAAAAAGTAGGTTCTAACCGACTTCACTAAACACATCCGTTTTTCTGTTTTATTAGGTCTGCGTGCTTTAATTTTCGCGGTTTTTTTTTCAAAACATTTTTTCTGGAGAAAAAGTTTTCGAATGCCAATGTCCTTTGTGCCGGCTTTTGTTGAATGCCGTCTCATTTGCATATTGTTACAACGTTAGCGTTTCCATATAGACAAAAAAACAAAAGTTGGCTGGTCCGCCCACCCAAGATCCCCGTTAGGGCAGTTTCCATTTTGTGTTCCAATTCTGCGCAATGCGCCGTGACACTTGCAGCCAACAAAGTCGAAGCTGGACGATGCCTCTGGCGTTTGGTTTAACGGCGCGCTAATTCAGCAACCATTGTGCCGAGACGGCAACCGTAATTGGGTTCGTGGTATAGCTAATTACTCTCAACGCGGAGTAAGTGTTTGCGCTTTTTATGCAAATTTGTTCTAGTTAGAGATCTGTGGTCTCGACTTCATGACTCCTACCATTTCCTCTGGAGCCACTGGAGCCAGGAGTCAACCCATGTTTGCTTCATCCACTTGGTTTTCACTACCAGCTTTTCTTTGCGATCCTTGTTAGACTTTTCCCTCCTTCATGTTTGCTCATAATTAAGGTCGTCGTCTTGCTAGAGTCGTGCCAGAACTTGGTAATGGCGATACGCGTGGTGCAGTGCTCCTGTTCGTAATTCGATCCATGCCGCCTTTGAGCCTGCGGGCACCTCTGACATGATCGTGTCATTCTGTCGAGCACACAAGTGCACTAGCCCCTGTGGCCATGACGCCAACTATGTCCTCCCATTTTTTACTCCGTCGATGCTCTTCGTCAAATGATGGCAGCGCTATCAAACCGGGTCACATCTCGCTTGTTTTTACAACACTGGTTCGAGTAGTCATGTCCTTTTTTGGGCTCTCATGTGTCGCTTTTCCCCCTCTGGCGGTAACTTCCCATTTACTTATGAATGGCTGATTCCTATTCAGTACCAGCAACTGTGGAACTGTTCCATGAGATTTGATTTCACAAATCAAAGGTTTGTTTTCATGAATGCGAAGCAAATACGGCCACGATTCATCTGCTTGAATAACTTCGTTTTTGATATTAGTAAAAATTCTTGTCACACGAATGGCACCCGAAAAGGAAACGCGCCCCGCGGTGTTATTGTTGTTGTTATTTTTAACGCTATTTTTTACATTTGACAAAAATTAAGTCTGCCTTTTCGGGTAAAAAATGGATGGACGAACGTGATGCGAAAGGAAATGAGCATAATACAGAGGTCGTGGCACTCGAATATATTTGGTAAAAAAACTGGATGTGAAATACGTTTATGCCGCTGGCAATGTAAATTGCGGCTAGCCAAATGCTCGTATCATCTCTGTGTGAATAAAACAGATTTGAACGTTTCTTTCGTGTTCGGCTAAAATAACAAATTTAGGCAACTACTGGAGGGCAACATCTATGTAGCTAGCGGTGATGCGCACATCCTGCCGACCCGACTCGTTTATAAGTTACTCGAGTGAAGGCTCTCATATCGTGGACACCCGTTTTTGTGTAGGGCGAGCTATTGGCACCCACGAAAAAAAATGGGTCCAGACAATTTAGCAATTTTCACAAGTTTTTGTGCGGTGCCTGCCTTGGCCCTCAGTCCAGAAGCATACTAGAGCCTTTTTTGCGCTCAATGATGACAACGACGACTACAAAGGGGCTCATTCCTTCCTCAGACACAGCTGCCTTGTCCCGTTGCGCTCACTAGCTTATCATGCTCCTGTCTTCCGCGAGTCAGTCTTTAGAAGTCAAGCGCCAGGCTCCTCTCCAGGGAGTGGTAAATTTTGTTGAGCATCTTTTTTGAAAAACAAAAAAATCGTCCACATTTACTAATAATGACGTCATCGACGATATTACTCGAGAAGCATATTTTCCCATTCCCCTTCATTGCATCCTGCCAGTTGCCGGCTGTTCAAAACGTTAGATTGGGTGATTGTCGCGATCGTCGAGCGACTAACTAGCCGGCTGGCTAGCAGCTTCAATGTGTCTAGGGACTTCTAAGTGCCGCTTTTTCAGTTAGGAACAGGTGGTCCAAGTTTATTCCTCATTGTGCTTAGGACCCCCGATCGGAGCTTGTTAGTCCTTCGAAAGATCAACCATTTAGGAAGCCATAAAGAATAGAGTGGCCGTGTTGTGGCCGCAATTTGCCGCAAGCTGTCTTTGTCGCTTCACTTAATCGTTTTCAAATGCCCTGATCGACGGTTCGGTGTTTTTTGACAAGCGTCTGCACTTGTCTTAGCCCCAGGCTATTTCCACATCCTCGACTGGTAGCAAGCAACATGCCCACAAAGTTTGCAATATTGGGTTCACTTTTAAGTAAGACTTCTGTTCGTTCATCTTTTGCCGTTCGAAAATGTTTTTAAAACTTCCACCGACTATGACAATTTTTGCGACGTCCACCCAATGGCCGATGTTTCACGAAAAGCGTAAGCTTGCAAGCCGACCAAAAAGTTTCGCTTAGGACACGCGTCAATTGTAGAAGCTATGAAGAGGGACTAGGACTCCTTTTGGAGGGGTAGTCTCAATAAGACCGGTCGGCGCCGCCTGACGCGCCGTAGGGCAAGTGTAACTCAAAAACTGCGATTCAGTATGTCTTCTTTAACTCATACCTCTGTTTTCGACCATGTACGATTTACTTTTTTAATAAATCATGCAAGAACTGTGAAAACGTAATATTTAAAGCAGACGGAATGAGTATAGTGTTTACAAAAATTTTTCAATCTCTCACGAATCTTGCAAAAGTCTGTAATGTTATGGACAATATTAACTTGGCGCCTGCCCTAAATTACCGTGTATACCTCGCCCACAAAAGTCAATTTAAGGAAATCCCTCCCACTTTGTGTCCTAATATAAGCTCGCCTCCCGCGTAGCTGGCCGGCCCGGAAAAAGCTTCATTTTGACCGTTTTTGCCCACTCATGCGCGGAATAACTTTTCTTCGACCATTTTATTTCTGTAAATGTAAAACGATTGAATCAGTGTTTTTCAGGTGCCTTTTTTATTTGTATGGTCCATTCTTCTGATTTCGTAGCGTCGCGATTAGCATGCCGAAAATACTTGATTATTAATTTCATAATCACTGGGTTGCCATTCAAGCAGACTTGATCGCACCCTGCTTCACTGCCGAGGCGGAAAGAGGGGAGCCTTATAACACCTCCAGGCCCCCTCTTCGTTCAAGTCTTTCCTGAGCCATGTTATTGTACTACTTTGCGAGTGCGGTCAAGTCGATCCAATTCCATGTCGACGATGACATTATTGACAAACTCAACTATTACTACACAACTTCGATCATTATCGGTATGTTTCTTTATTTTGACTTGGTCTTTGATTCCAGCAGAATCTGTTAAAATTTAATGTATCATGCATTATGCAATGCTTGAAATATTAAGAACCCTGTCGGAATGCTTGTGACAACTGTCTGTCATTTTTATAGCTATTAGTTTTAATGGCTTGCAAACGGTGGAAGTTATCAACTTGCAAATTATATTTTATAATTACATATTTCCTTCATATTAAAAAGAATCAAATTATTTCCAAATAACTTTATACCCCCCAATACCAGATAACGAATGCAAATGTTTACGTTTAACCGGAACCACAAACAAACCACACTTTTTACGTCAAGCTAAAATTCAAAAAGATTTCGCTAAAACAGATTTGGCCAAACCAGAACCTCCTCTGACGACATTGGAAAATAAACTATTAGAAGCGTAGATCGATTGAAATAACTTTAAAATGCGAAAGTGAAGAAAGAAAGCATTTAAAACGCAGATTTGCGAAGGAATCAAATTTTGACGGCGCAGAAAAGTCCGAAATGATGATTGTTCGTGCGTAATTTGCATAATCTTGCTTTGGCCATGCACAAAAGAAGTTGACGACGTCTTTTCGAAGTGCCGAGAAACACATTCGGATGCTTCTACTATGCTTCCCGCGGCGCACTTAACCAATTCGGTTTTTACAATTTTGTTGTTTGAAGCGCTTTGACCCTAAACTTGAAAAGTAAAACTGTCTGCAGAAATGTAATTAAAAAACTCGAGGCATGACGAATAGAAACTTGTAAGAAGAATCAAATATGTTTTTTAGTGTTTGCCATTCTTGTATCAGCAAAACAATATGTCGGGTTCCCAATTCAATGCTGGGTACCGGCAACATTTACGGAGCCGATGGAGCAGTATACGGAGAATTACTGCTGGGTTCAGTAAGTTTTGATGAGATTGTCCTTGATGTTTGAGACCTTGTTTATTTTAGAAACACATATTTCTTACCATTACACGAATTCATTCCGCACAATTATGCCGAACGTGAAAATCGACAAATTGGATACTATCAATGGGTGCCATTTGTATTGGCCTTGGAGGCATTGCTTTTCTACGTGCCGACAATTGTTTGGCGATTGCTTAGCTGGCAATCCGGTTCGTTTACTTTGATTTATTATGGGAAACACCAACTTTAAAAGTCCAGACCAATCTTAAAATAAAACAATTTCCGGAAATGAAAAACAAAACGTTTTACAGGCATCCATGTCCAATCCCTCGTCCAAATGGCCTGCGATTCGAGGTTACTAGACAAAGAAGCCAGAAACGCCGCCTTGCAGACAATTGCTAATAATGTCGTTGAAGCGTTGCATGTCAAGCATCAGGTGGTACGTCTGAATACTGAACAAGACTCACGATAGTGACAATTTTACTTTTAGATGAGTGGCAACAAGCTAAAAGTCCTTAATCTAATCATTTGCACGCGAAGTAGCGGCGCTGCAGTTACTTTTTTATACATTTCTGTCAAGATATTGTATGCCGTCAACATTATTGGTCAAATTCTGTTATTAAATTCATTCCTGGGAAATAGAAGCAAGTGGTATGGACTACAGGTGAGTTATTGGAAATTTGATTATCACTTTGTCACGGAAGCTAAATAGGGTACATAAAATCAGGGATATGAGTCAGTTTATTTGATTTTGGGCGGCGAAACGTAAAGTTGACGTGATTGAACATTATTCAATCACAACAACATTGGCAATTGCAAGTGCATGCATTTCCTTCGAAAAACACATGCTTGAGACAAATCCCTGGCAACCAATTTGTCTTTTTTGCTGTTCAAGATCTATAAATCACTTCCCTCATGTGAAAGACAATTTCGTTCTTTTCGAAAAAAACGATGAAAGTAAATTTGCAGGTACTCAACGATTTGATGAACGGCCGAGAATGGGAAGAATCAGGAAATTTCCCTCGAGTTACTTTGTGCGATTTTGAAGTAAAAGTACTCGGCAATGTGCATCGACATACTGTGCAATGCGTGTTAATGATTAACATGTTTAATGAAAAAATCTTTCTCTTCCTGTGGTTCTGGTACTTCCTGGTTGCCGGAGCGACGATCTGTTCACTTTTCTACTGGATCTACATATCGATTGTTCCCAGCAGGTGGGTAATGTCATTATAAGAATGGAAGTTTATAGAGGAAGTTTCAGACAGCTCAATTTTGTCGGCAAATACCTCACTGGCATCGAAGGCTACAAAATGGTTGATTCCCAATCGCTACGGCGTTTCGTGTTCTCCTTCTTGCGACAGGATGGTGTATTCCTGCTTCGCATGGTTGCATCTCATGCGGGCGAGTTACCATGCTACGAGTTATCCAAAACACTTTGGAGCCAATTTATTGACAACAAGGAGGGCGGCAAAACACATGACGTATGACCGCAACAACCATTAGTTTTTTGAAGCTAGCATGTAGCACAGTTGCTCAGCTCAACCTTCCAATTATCCATGCGGGTCATCCAGTTAGAGAGTATCTATCATGGGAAAATCAGAGTTACAGTTACGCGAAATGCAATGAGATAACCGTTCTCGTCGCTTTTTATCACTTTAACAATCCGTTGCAATGTTTGCCTTTCATGACCTGACCTTTCGGCAACGCCTTTAACAAAATACTGTACTGTACTTGTTCAACAATATGGACAAGCATAACACGTTATTGTTGGCAGTGCTTGCTTCAACACAACTTCCGTTTTTATGATTATAAGCCTTTCAGTGGATAGCTTGTCGCTGGAGCGAACACTGTTTTACGTTTCACTTACATATTCATGCTTTTTGAAATTCTTTTAATCGTATAGTGATCGGTTTTATTCTTTATTGTTGTTAAGAATAAGGTTTTTATTAGGGGGAAAGCAAAAATACTCTTTCTTTTTCCGTGTTTAGTTTACCTGCCAAAGAGATGAGTTTATACACAAAGAAATGGTTCATTTAATAAAGATGTTTTTTAACATGATGTTGATGATCGATATTAACTGCACTTGTTGGTGTCAACAAAAAGTGGTGTATATACATTCCACAACTTCTCGAGTTTTATGCAAACTGTACCACCACCGCGAACAAATTGGGACGTCTGAAAGAACAACGTAAAGTAAAGAATTCACCGTGGGAACGGTAATGGAAATGCAAACAAACTGACCATTCGGTTAATGTCTCCAATGCAAACATAAGGCGCGTCACTGGATGCACTCACAGCAATCTTGGAGTGATCATGGGTGTACCCAAATTGAGCTGTCGTGCCGACTTTCATGTCCTGGGCATCGAGAACAACGTATTTGGCAGTGCAGTCAAGGGGAATAATACTTCCACGACGCCAGCTTTCAACGGTGAGGGGAGCTTTCAAGCTAGGAGCCACAAGCACGTCATAAAGATCCTGGTTGAAGTCACCAGTTTTGGCGAATGATGTGAACTGTTGGTTACCACGTGTGATTAGAGTCTCGGTGCTGGTGTATGGAGTTCCGGTTTTGTGAGTTCCACCGATAACCTTGGCGAGGTCACCGAAATCTTTGGCAATTGAGGTCGGGAGGGATGAGGAATAGATGTCAGGGTGGTTGAAGAACAGTTGAGTTCCGATAGTGCCTAATTGGCTGTAGTCAAAGGTCATGCAGAGGATGGATTGAGCATAGATGGTGCCAGAATCGGGGTATCCGTAAGCCTTTGGTGGAGGGAACTTCGGGATTGAATGAACAAGCCAGAAACCACCGGTCGCGTCGAAAACTACGACACCCTTGTTGTGGCCGAATTGGGTGGCAGCATCGCCGGAGGCGTTGAGGAAGCGATCACGAACTCGGTTCATGCGTTCAGCCAGGACTTCTTCAGCAACTTCATCGTTGTACATAACATGGAACAAGGAGGAATCTGATTGACGGCTGTAATATTGATCAAGGGTGTATGCAATAGCCTGAAAACAGTTTTTTTAACAATTGACAACTAAAAATAACCACTGTACCTGATCTTTGCTTTCCATATCATTCGGACTCGGCGCAAAACTATCAGTATTCACATCCATATAATAAAAAGCAACTCCATTTCCAACTCCTTGAAGCGAATTATCCTTCGTGCGCGGCATCTTATATCCAACATACCAATCAACATCATTATTGTTCTGATCCTTGCAGCTTAATGCCGCAGAAACAAATGGTACAAAGGCCAAAACGGCTAAAACTGAAAGCAGCTGCATAGCGGATGTGATTGTAACCAAGACTAACTGCGACGCTATATAAACCACCTGATATGTATACTCTCGCTTGAACAAAGCTTCTTATCGCCGTGCCCTGATAGCACATACCTCCGGCGACAATCGACCCGATGCATTAGCTATGTAGGTCAAAGATATTTTCTATAAGCGGTGCGACGAGGCCCTGATTAGAAAGCCCTTTAACCCAGGCATGTGATCAATTGTGGTCTTGGTGTTCTTTGTTATCACAAAAAACGCATACAAACCTGTCGAAAATTCCGCGTGGAAAAGTTGCTACAGAACGTTGACAGCGGTCAGCTTATCACCTTTTGCAGAGTACGTTTTCCGCACAGAGTTTTTTGACGCCAAAACGGTTATTAGCCACCATTCCTTTCCTCAATCTCTGGTCTCTGACCCAGTGACGGCAATAGATAACTGTAGCTTTATGTTGCGATCGCAACTGTGTCGCATGCGAAAATGATTCATTAAAAACGTACAAAAATCACGTATTTACGCATCTTTTCATTTTTACGTTGCCAAAGTATTGGTCAATAATAGTATTCAACATTACGACTCGTGTTGACATACTTTTTTCTGCTATGTTCTTTTGGTGGAATGTTTGCTCAAGCTGCTACCAAGTACTAACAAGTTTTCTGGAACTTGGCAGAATTCCTCCCAGACAAATTTTTCTAATATTTTCCCGTCAATACCGATGTATCTACATGTTGAGCACAATTAGATACATTTATTATCATTGTCAACAATGTATTTGATACGCATGAATAGGAATTTCTATGGTAAAGCAATTATTATGCCATTATCAATGACCAACAAGAACGATATAACAAATATTTGGATAAGTGTGAAATTAGTACAGTTTATGCATAAACGAATAATGATAAGAAGCACCGGGTTTACTCGTGTTCGACTTCTTCGAGATGAAGCAAGTTTTTGCTGTCCATCTGCTTTCTCGCAAAGGGGTTCACGTGGTGGACATCAATGACACGAGCCTGAAATAGCTTGGATTAGATTGTAAATCGAGAAAAAGTGATCCCTCGCAGCAAGATTGGCGGCTCATCCAACGAACCTGCTTTTTTATTTTGCTCAGCGAAGACGTTTCTTTGCAATCGTTTAGAAGGGGGTCAAATGTAGGCTTTTGCTCTTTTTCGTTGTCGAAGCGTTGAAGACTCTTTGAACGCAGAATATCTGTAGAAAACCGCTGACGCAGCGCAGTCGACACCTAAATATAGATGAGACAATGCTGTTTTTTCTCCGTCTCAACGTCAATCGACATGGATGGGGTACTCACTTTTTTTAACGGGGTTACTTGAGGCTTGAGGAACCGGTTATCATTGACTTCCGAAAGGTCGAGGGAGCCTTGCTCAAGTTTCTTTGGCATATCTATGGGAGATGTGTCTATTGACGCGAAATCCGTTGGAGACACTGCTGCAGGTGAAGGGCTTGTACGAATCGAATAATCGTGGACGGGGCTGGAGAATCCGACAGCGTTACCCTTTGTATCCGAATCCCAGGGAGTGATGTACTTGCATTTACTGCTTTTTCGATGAGTCAAATCTGACACAACACGTGAAAAAGCGTTCATATTAATGAACACGTTCTCTGAAAAACAGGCATAAATTGATCATATGGGAAAGTATGCAAACAAAATGCAAAACGTCCGTTGGAAAATAAACGAAAAAGCGAGAAATTGCGACAAAACCCGGTTTAAAACGGCAGAGTCAATCAACCTTTCACCGAAAGTATTTGCGAATTTAATGGGTAGAGTGGTGCAAGGTAGCAGTCCACTTCGTCAAACACTGGAGACTCAAATAAAAATTGACTGTCGAAAAAAATCACGATAAAAAAAACCGAACGACTAAATGACGACCAAAGGAGGGCTGTTCGGAACGCAATAGATTCAAACGACGACCGCCTGAGGTAATTTTACGGGGCTCGCATTGGTCGTGTTGGTGGTGGTCAAAAAATATGGCCCTGTTGTTTTCAGACAAAGGACACACGCAAAAGCGTAGGTTTCCAGGAAACGAAAATGGCGGCGGAATCAGGAGTATGGGGCAGTGAAGCACAACCACACACGCGAATAATCCGGCTTGTCGACACCTGTAACTTATGGTCCACAGAGCTGCCTGTTGAACAACGACGAGTGCACGCAGAGAGCATCCTCGAAACACAGCTGTGAGCGAGCCCTTCCATCGAAACAAGTCCCGCCTTGAAGCAAAAAAAATACTCTATACTCATTTTTTACAGATCAGTGAAATTTATTGGCGGAACAGTGACGGATGGAGGCGGAAAATTGAATGTGATTTACTTGATGGGATAATAAACTGTGTTGACACCGAATTGCACTGGTGGACTGATATGACTAATATGAATATTTAAGAACAGATTGGAGTTTCAAACAAAAAAGTTAGAAAAGAAAACAATCTATTAAGCAAACAATGCACTAACAATGAACTAACTTAATGATTCAAAGACAAACAATGTTAGCAGTGACAAGAATAACTTCTTAAATGTGTTTTGTTGGCTAACAAAAAGAAAAACTGATCACCTCACAGTGAAGAACTTATTACTATAAAATGATTGGTATTTAAAAATTTGGTTAATCCTTTGAAATTGTGAAATAAAACTGTCAAAAACTTAGAAAAAACGGACTATTAAGTTTCACATGACAGTTTTTCTAAAAAAAATGTTAAAAGTAAGCAACGCTATCTCAGCTTCGTCATAATTGCAATGAACTGTAATAAAACACTGTCAAAAATACATTTCGTGGTAATCAACTAAAAATAAAAAGTTTAATTAATGTATCGCTTGCATTTGGGTCCAATTTTTTAGGTTTTGTGTTAGTTTGCTGGTACCAAACAAACAACATATTACTAAAGCTCAAAAAACCAGTTTCTAAACGAAGTTTATTAACCCCGTTATAGTCTGTAGACTTATTTTAATAAAATAAAAACCGAACGATACAATTTAGTTTGCAAAGTGTGCGCGTTCCATGTGATATAACTTGCTAAAAACATATTGGTCAACACCCGTTACTTCTTAAACTGTTAACTATACAGTTTGAAAAGCATACAAAACAAAATACACGTTTTTGAAACTATGTTCAGTGAAAATAAATACCGACTTTTCGCGCATTGAGAAAGTTCAAGTGAGATGCAACACCTAAATTTTATCGGCGAACACCAACTTTGACACTAATAGGTGGAACGTTTCTGTCGTTTCCGTAATGGCTCTAAATTATGTTCTATTCATATTTCTATCTTGGTCCATTAGGATAGGTTTTTTCGTCGACAATCCCGGCCGGACACAGTAATTTGTCTAACTAAAACTATTTTTGGCACTGTGAGACAAAATTTTGGTAAACTTTTGGACATGCAATCTTGCCTTAAGCAAAGTTCATGCAGATAAATTTGTATTATCGACAAATTCTTTGCAAAATGAAAGAATTAAATGATCACTGATTGGGTATTTACCGTTTTTATCTTGCAGCGTGCTAAAAATATGTATTTTCCATGTCCAATGATTAGTGTTGAGGGACCAGACAGACCTTTTATGTATCTAGCGGACATCTTGAATCGGATTATGAGGACCACCGAGGTGAGTGAAGTTGAAAGTTTAATTCGGGACTTGGTATGTTAATTTTTTTGCTGTTTTGCGCTCTGTTTTCGGAATTTCGGACCATGCAATTTAGTGTTTTTATAACTTTCGATTCGTAAGAAAATCTGAATGTGAAAAACTTTTCTTTCAATGAGTTGTGTTTATTCAGAGAACATACTTACTTGATATTATTGCGGTCTATTTCATTGTTTTATAAATACTTTTGTTTGTTTAATGACGCCGTTTTTGTTGACAGTTTTTAAAATTTCTCTGATTTCAAACATTTGTAATCTTTAAGCTCGGCTATCTTGTATGTTCCAAAAAATATTTAGACCACTTATTTATGGTAAATGCAATGGGATTATTTGAGGTACCTTGGCCATAGCAATTTTAGTTCTACTGGCACTGCTTTTGAGCCCGTCTTAGGCCGCCTACGATGCGCGACTGCGCAATGGGATGTCGCATTTGGGGCCAATCCATGGTGTCCTTCAGGGGCCGCACACGAAAATTCCAGCATACATGGAGTGTCTCGGGAGCGCTCTCCAGCCGGAGGCACTTCTGCGTGCTTTGCCTTACTGGGCCACTATCAAACGTGTGCCCACCCCGACAAACTTCTCCAACCTCAATGAAGCGCCTCTCCATTGCTTTTTAAGTTAAATTGTATCTGTTTCACTTGCTGGCTCACATTGGAGCCGTCTTATCTCCTTCGTGGGATTCTGTCGTCTTCCATTGTAATTGTACTTTGCTAATCCCACTTTTGTATCTGCAGGTATCTCTACAATCCTCGAAAGGTTGGTCCCAGACATTGTTTATCGTGGCAGCCAATCCGCTTGCCGAAAAGGACATTTGGCCCGCCTGTCGACGACGCTTCGCAGACGGCAAAACAACATTGACGGCCCTTTTTATTGTCAGACTACAGTAATCGTCGAAAGTAGTTGAAATATGCAGCTATGCAATGGTACTTGCGCATCCCAGCGGAAGATTCAGAGCCGTGAGCTGCTTCGTGGTGGATCCAATCTGCTTATATCTATTGGTGAGGAAATATATACCATTTTGCATGTAATTTATTTTTGCATCTTTCAACAACGTCTGTTAATATATTTCATTCTTTCCCAAAAAAGCTTTCGCAACAATGCATGCAATTACCTGTGGCTTTTAGTCAAGTTGCCATGAGAACGCCTATTTTGGCGGGTGAGTCTTGTTAATGAGACCCGCTCATGAGAGTCTACTATGGCTCATTTTAAGCCGTAAACACACGAAAAAAGCAAAAACGCATTAGGGTAGTTGTAAATTTTCGCCCAAAAGCGAGAAATTTGGCCATAATACCACTTGGTATAAAGGAAATCAAATTGACAACCACAATTACTGTTCACACACCCCTCCAGAGTGTCGATGCTATTACGGTGTGTTTTTCTTAAAAGCAATAATAACAAGTGGTTGTGGTGCAGACGATCCTTCCGAAACGAACAGGCATTTAAATGCTTTTTTTGAATTTGTTTTCGAGATTTGTTGAACAGCAGTAAAACCATAGTTCAGTTACAAAATGGTTAGCCTAAAGTGCTAACCGTGGGTTAGTAGCCGAAAATGAGCAGGCTGCCTTGGAAGGGGCACAAATCCCTACGCATACGCTTGAAAACACCGATCTTGCTTGGGGTCATCCTACCCAGGACGCAAATGCAATGAGAATTCACACTTGCATGTTTAAATATTCGCCGCTCACTCCCTGGACACAAATTTCCCGAATCTTAGAGCGACAAGCTGGAGGCTCCGTGGTAGTTTCCGTCTTCCAGAGGCACAGAAATACACCAACTAGCTTTTGCCTGTTCTCACTTCCGTAGGCCTTTCGAGTCGCAGTTTCGGTCACTTTGGGACGTCGCTGGCACCGATTTAATTGGCATTATTAGACTCCTAGTCTCAGCAGTTCGCCGACGTGCTGCGCTGCGATTTTTGGCGTCAGTGCCGTTTTGTTCCTAATTATTATAATTCTGGGGCGCGGCACAAATTTAAGTCCAGGGGGTAAGGGGTTCAAATTCCGACACTACATTTCGACATTTCCGGACGAAATCAGTTGACACTCGAGATGCGCCTTAGGCAACTTGCCCCAAAACTTGCCCAATCCCTGAATTAATAAGCGGTTTGCATTCGGCATCGAGAACGGCGTTATTTAAGCTCGCCCGTTCATCTCTAACATTGCACATCACTATTTACTTTATGGATGTTTTGCATTGACGTCGTTACAAAAATAACATCGTAGAAGGTTCTCCTGGACCTTAGACGGGATACGGTCGTTCCTCACACCCCAAAAACGTCTGCACATTGCAGTTTTAAAAAAGATCTTGCGTAATTCGGCCTATTTAGACACGTTAACGCTTTTGAAAGCAATATTTTAAGACTTGTTTTCTGTAATCTTTTATGCAGTCTTTATGAGAAACGATTTGGGCTTCCAATTTTATCTACATAGATAGACCCGCCGGATTTTCGTTGCCGCAGCGACCGACACCCTCTGAGACTTACAACGAAGACGCTTCGGGTTAATTCTTTTGGTAGCTCTTAGCCCCATCCTATTTAGTGATGAGATGCAAAAAAGCGTACCACCTGAATGGCGACACAAAAGATATTCTGAAATGAAAGCAAAAATGTGTCAATGAGGTCCAAATTTATCCTTTGGCAAGAGGGTTAGCTCAGACTGCCATAACTTTAGATCCGTCCATAACTTGGTAGTGTGTTCGAGCGTAAAATTAAAGGCTCCTCTCCAAATTAATTTTGTGTTTTTGGTGTTGGAATATTGAGAGGGACGAAAGTGTGAAGGATCTTCCGGTTATGTTGGATTTCAGCTTAAGTGATACGACTTCCTGCAAATACTTGCGGTTTCGTGACTATCAGGGTATTAATAGGACGCTGAAAATGAAACATGAAAAGTTTTCAATGGCAAAATGAAAAGCTAATGGCCTTGTAAACTTTTCATTACTTGTTGGCAGGTCACATTTTCAACTTTTATTTGAGATTTTTGTGTCCCTCGGCGTTCAATAACGGCAAAGGTTGCTGCATAAACGAAGTGATTTATACCACCCCTTTTCACTGTCAAGAAATAGCGTTTCCGAATATTTTTATCACTGACAAAAAAGTTTGCTTTCACTGACCATCACGAGAAGGGACGATCGGTGCTAGCTTTCGTAAACAGAAACATCGCGCCTTCGAGAATAGCTGTTTGCAACTGTCCGATGAAAGGTCAATTGCGTCGGAAATCAATCTTCCGCCATGTCTAATTGTTAGTTACTTCTAATACCGTGGCATTTTACTTGTCTAACATTGTTGTTACGCACTTCCTTAACATATTTCAAAAGAACCCCCAAAATACTTCTCGTGGTGTCATTTTTATCGGCTTCGACGAGGAATGCACCGCTTAAAAATGAAAACAACAATTTTTTGTCTAATGAAAGCCCGCTTTTACTACGACTTAGTCCTTATTGTTGTTGATATGATTCATTTAACGTAATTGCTACAACGTTTTTCGAGTTTCAAACTTAAAACTTAAACGCATTAGTTTAAAACATGATGCACACCCGCACCCTTTAACTAACTAGATAATATGAGATCAACTTCGCATTAGTGCTTCTCATTTTACTGTTTCAATAATGCGATAATATTTTTTGACAGAAATCACTCATTTAAATGAACTTTAAACTTACATATTTCCTTACCTAGAAGTAGTATGACTATAAAAATTGCTGTATTATTGTTTATCCAGAAAATCAGCTTTTCCACAAGATATTTGTTAGACGTGACATCTATGATTAGAGATGTGTTATCCTTCCGAATTCGCGATTATAAAAATAATCACGGGGTCTCTTAAAGGTGGTCTGTGAAGTACCAATATATTAGTCAGGCCGTTGTGCCTTTACGGTGCATTTCGCTTTCCTTTTTCTGTTTTTGTGTTATTTTAACTGACCGTCTCGAAAACAGTAACAGACATAGAAAAAGTAACATGAATGAGCTACTATTAAGCAAGCCCCCACGACTGAGGGCGACATACTTCCTTTGCTTATTGTTGTTGGGTTAAGTCGCGCGCCAAGTTGTTTTTCTATCTACAAAATATATGCAACCACAGTGTGATTTTATTGGCGCCATGCCATTCAGAAGTTTTGACGCTCCTTCTTCAATGTTATGACACTCTGCCGAGAATAACGAAAGTTTTTATTTTCAGGTCTCGAACAAATCAGTCTCCACCTTCGAGGGTCCCGGCACGTTAAGAAATTCGATGACGCTGTCAAGGGTATGTTTTTGATCGTCGGAAGCAGTGGGGGGTTATAGGAGTGCCTTAAAACTCGGCGGTTGGACGGAAGTTCACTTACTTACATTAGCTAACTTTATTTTCGGTAATAAACCGAACACGCGGCAGCAAATCCGTGACAGATCACCGTTTCGGGGTGGCCGCCATTTAACAATTAATTTTTTGCGATTAACGTTTCCGCAGCCAGCAGTAGGCCATCTGGGCCGGTGTCACCAGGCAGTCATTGAATTGCACCACCAGCTTGTGCAAGTACGAGTAATTCAGGAGTTATGCCGACCCTTGTCAGCCAGTTCAGTACTGGGTCAAGTCCGACACCAGTCTGTTGCGCAAAACCTTAATATTTTGGGCTATTTCCGTTTTATGTTAATCGCTCTCTTGTCTTTGCTGCAAATTTGTCAAGACGTAGCTAAAAAGAAGCAACTCCCAAATTTGTATTTACGTCTTACAAGCTTAAAGGCTACAAAAAAAATTGGAAAAGACAAAGGTACCACTTTTTAATACCAATTGTGTTTTGTCGGAATACAACAACCATATGATTTGAAGACCTTTTTATTTTGACAGCCTGTCTACGGTAAAAGTATGCCTGCGACAAAAACATTCCCAGATTCGTTCCAAAAGGCACAATTTGGAAATTAGACCTCTCGAAGTCATTGTAAAGCGTCCCGTTGCTCACCTTTGTTTGCCGTTGGAATCCATTATTTCCCGGAAAAAAGCGACGCCGGTTGTATTTTTAAGGCAGCTAACTTTTCTCAGCTTGAAAGGCGACAACCAAAGCAAAGCCGCAAGTCGCAACAATCACAAACGCGCTTCAATTGTCTTTGCCGAAATGCGCGGTTTTGTCGCGCGCGCTCCCGACCATGGTTATACGCGAAAGCATGCTTTTTAACACCAACGTGTTTTGTCCGGCCCCCGTTTTTTGATTCCAAAACGATTGCTTTCGACACGGGTTACACCATCAAAGACGCCAGGCCAGAAGTGAGCGATTGCGGCTACCGGTGATGGCGGTGCCTTTGGGCCCCCATTCAATTTGCCTTGTATTGTTTTTGGTACCGTATGCACTCCGTTTTTCTCGCAAGCTTTTTGCATGGGGGCACCGTCAGCGGCTGCAACGACACGCAAAAAAGAACGAAAACATTGGCCAGACTTCGGCCGAAATTGCCGCCTCTTCTGGTTGGCTCTTTCGTAGTTTGTTAGTTTCGAAGGCTGGGTCTGTCTCTGACACACACATACTTTTTCGCGGACGGATCTCATCGAATGTTGCCACTCTTGACTTCCGCTTTACTTCTGAGACTGCGCATTGACCTTTCGTGAGATCAGTTCCGTTAATTGATAAATAATTTTGTAGGTTTGGCAAAGCACAGCCAAGACTGGACCCCGGAAGAATCTTGCTCGCACTGTTTCTGCAAACAAAGCGAGTCTAAAGTAAGATTTTTGATTATCTTAATGTCATCTCTAAAAGACAGCTGCTTTCAGCAATTAGCTTCAACCGCTTTCAATTTTGATAATCCAAGTAAGAAAAAATCTATACGCAAAGCGTTTGACTTTGACTCACATAGCAGCGATAGCGTCGACCTATCGTCATCAGACGTTGATTTCGGAGATTTATTTTCTTTCTTGCCACACATCAATTCCTGGCCAAGTGAGATCAGGCTTTTTTCGAAAACGGCAGGCAAAATGATGCATTTTTAGTGTCGAACACCATGTTTCCGCCATGGCCGATGCAACACCCTGGGAACAACCATCCACTTCCGATGTATCCTGTTCATCATCCCCGGGCACCATTCGACAGTAAGCTTATCGTCCACCACTTTGACCTGTTGGAGTGTTAATTCTAATTTCAGGCGACGCAATGCAGAATTATGTTGCTGAATGGCAGAGCCAACTACTCAATATGAACATGTTCTCCTATATGATGCGGAACCAAAGCTCCGTAAATCCAATGCTAGCTGCGCATCAGCACCTTGCTCAGCAGTTCCAGCAGAAGCCGGAAAAGCCGTTTATCCTTAAAGATGTACCGAATAAAGCTTTCCGCGTGGCGAAAGCTTCTGCTAGTCCTGAAAGCTCGTTCGTGAATACTGACGAGGAAATGCCACTGGACTTAAGTGCTAAAACACGACCGAAACTTGATGAGGATGACCAAGCATCCGTTGTTTCACCCGACTTGAATGACAAGTAGGTTCATGATTATGCTTTTTTGGACCTTTGGACCAAATCCGATTAAGTTTGTGCGTAAAAGGCCCTGTCTAATGACGACAAATTCTTTCAGGTCAAGTTCACCGGAATTTAATGAGGGCGGCATCAAAGTGACAAAACGAAATTACACCCAACAAGCATTAAACGATGCTGTATCGGTAAGGATTGCTCACTGTTGTGCTTTCTCATCTTGCATTGGTAATTTGGCCTTTTAGGAAATTTTGAGCGGCCGACTGGGCACACGCAGAGCGTCGGTGGTATACGGTATTCCGCGATCGACACTGAGAAACAAAATTTACAAGCTTGAAAGCAGTGACGAAGGCGATACAAAGAAAAAGCGCCCTAGAAAAACTGACGAGTGTGTGATTTTTCGCAGTTCTAAGAATTGGTTATATTAGTGTGTCCTTTTAGACCTAAACCGGATGAGCCATTTGATCCGCTGCCAATGCATAAAACGCAGTCCATGCCTGCCATGGATTCGCCATTCTTGCCATTCATGAATGCAAATTCCGTTATGATGTCGCAACTTACACCAAATTTTCCGAATGCCGTGAACCCTTTTACGGATTTCTTTAAACAGTACGTTGATAAGCAAAGTGAAAACCATGGCAAGGAAATGAGCATCTCGCCAAACGGTGAAAATTCTTTCGACGACTTGGAAAAGCGGCCCAGGCCTAAGCGAGGGCAATACAGGTAAATTTAATTACTTTGTGTGTTGGCTTAATTGTACTTTTGGTGGAATGGCACACCTCACGCACACCCTCCAAACCGTGGTTAATAAAGTTCTTGCCTTTCAGGAAGTACGACAAAGGCGCTTTAGAAAAAGCGGTCCTCTCAGTCCGCAAAGGCGAAATGTCGGTTCATCGCGCAGGCAGTTTTTATGGCGTGCCACATTCGACTCTTGAATACAAAGTTAAAGAGCGGAATCTCATGCGAAACAAACGTAGGTGCACCGTCGAGAAGAAAGAATCCCCTGAACTTACCGCTGGTATCATAAATTCCTAACCTAATGCCCTAAGTAACTGCTTTCAACTGTGTCATTATCCATTTCTATACTTATCACTCGGTTTATTGTATACCTTAGCCTTAAATGAACTTAATTGATCTTTAAAAGGGTGTAAAATCGTTTCGTAATGTGTTGTCAAATCGGAAGCATTAGTATTTCGGGAACTTTTAGTCAGTCCGTTAGCGAGTCGATTACATCTCGAACAACAATAACGGGAGTACATACATCGATAAAACTGCGAAGGGAAAACATTCTATGATATGCCGAGTTTAACAACGAAAACACACTATCGGATGCTTCCAGTTCAGCAACGAACTCAAAAACGGTTGTAATATGCGTTCGGTTTGTATATGGCAGAGCGGTACAGGCGCGAGTTCGCAAGCAATGTTTTATTGCCCTTCGACTTCAGACGCTCATTATCGCCGATGTAGACTTGGCAATGTGACTCGCGTACTCCCATTGAATTCTCGATACGAACACTGTAAAAGCCGGCTTCCGCTTTCTGCGCACTCATAATTGTCAGCTGAAAATACAAACAAATTGAAAAACAAGACGACGTAAAACTAATAAACCTCAGATGAGTATTCGCTTGTAACAATCATGTGATGCATGTCAGGTAATATGGGTTGTTGGTCCTTGAACCTAAAAATAAACACTATTATAGTTTTGTCATGTGAAGATATATATGTAAACCTACCAAGTAACAACAACATCCGGATAACCGTTAAATCCGACGCGCAGACTGACAGTATCATCGTGATGGTGCCACTGGTCTTCCAGACGTTGCGTAAATTCCGGTATGGTGTGACGTTTGCCTGAAATGAAAAATATTTGTCATTTATAATTGAGGGACAGTAATAAAACATACCGCGGGCGGCAAAGTAACGACTGCCACCTGGAAGTCGGGGATACGCTTGCTCAAAGTCCTCGACGAGGGTCCGGTGGTCCTAAATCAACAGTTATTACATTTTTAAAGCCGCTGAATTTGTTTTTAAATAATTTGAAAAACGTACTATTCGGTTACCGCGTTGAGTGCTGAATCGCGGCTTGTATTTATCCGGGACAGCATACTTACTATTGTCTAAAATACAATTAAGTAAAATATAATTACCAAAATTGAGTTAAACTAACCGCGAATAATGATAACCCGCGCGAATCCGGACATTCTATTCTTCTAGAATATAGCGCTGCACTTTCGCCGAGGTTTTTAGCAACAACTTGTCGAGCACGGCCACGAATATGCCTCGCGATCGATGGAAATGGATCAACTGACTGACACAACTGCGTGTATCCCTACGGATTACAACGTGCCCGCCGGCACGGGCTGCGACCTGCAGGGCATAAGCTTCCTCCTTTTTGTAGTAATGTCACGACATCTTTTTTTATGCTTTCATGTTTCGACCTTTAGCGTAAACACATTATGTATCTTTCTTTGTTCCTTTTGTTTTCTCCGACGTAATGCAATAGCTTTTATTTATAATATCGTTGGATCAACGTAAATATTTTGTGGACCCCTGAGTCATAATAACAAAATGTTTTGCGATTTAAAAACACTGAGTAGCAAAGAATCCGATGTATGTCCATGCAAATCCGAATTTGAAATCGAAAAGCAGGTTGGACAATCAAAAAAGCTGTGAAATTTAAAAGTAAAAAAGGAAGTTGGAAAGGACAGCGAAGAATGACATACATTGGAATTTAACCTCTCATAAGCAAGAAATTGTTAGGAAATATACTGGCCAAAGCATTAAAGAAGCGACTGCCGTGAGGCTTCTCCTCGCCGTGATCGAAATGACCAAGGCTCGGAAGTAAACCACTTCTCCGATACAATGCAACGACATACATAAAAATCTATTCACATTTGGTCCCTGAGGTGACAATGTTTACCATGGTGCTTTGTAAAGCCCTGAGTTGGATGTTAAGCCTGAGTAATAGATGTTATCCTGAGATGATACAATAAAAACCTGAGACAAAATATGAAATACGCTTCTAATTTGTTTGGCCAATATCAAAAATAAGAGGTAGGGTTGGCACGACGAGGTATTGTGCAGTTCGCCAACGAGGTAATACCATGTAAAGTAATCTACTTAGAGGTGAAAGAGAAAGAACATAGTGAAAATAGTAAAATTTGTAAGTTTGTAAAAGTAAAAAAAAAGTAATAAAAGCATGAACAAACTGTAGAAAACAAAAAGGTGAAACGGGAGTGGTGTGTCCTTTTGAAGGTAACCGGGGCCACTGGCGAGATGCTAGGAAAGTAAGCACAGGTTTCAGTCAAATTCACCGAAATTACACACCGATGGATTGGAATTTAGACGCCGGGTAAAATTTTAACGGGGTGCGTGCAAGATGGAAAGAACAAATTAAGTGGATGAGGGCGAAGAAGACGAGCATGGCGGTGCCATTGGCGAAGTGTGACTTGATGACGGTGTCACGGCTAATGATGGCGGAGTTTCAGGACTCGCTGTAGTTCCGAACGATGAGGACGGTAAGTGGGTATTACTCGCCGTCGATGACCGACTCGATCGTTCATCGTCACCAGCAAGAGCCTGGGCATTAGCAAATATCGATGGCGACAGCTCTGTCTTGATGTCTAATAAAGTATTGGCACTGCTACAAGGGTTTGATCCACCGAGGATGAGATTCCGCGACTGATTCAGGTCACGGTTTTTGCTGACCTTTTTGGAATGTCGAACTCGGCGACACCGGGCAGCAAGTTTTTTCATGGCATCACGGAAAGAGTTGTAGAATTCTTCTTCGTCTTTAACCGTGTGTTCCAATACTTTTCGACAGACATCTGAAACCAGGCTGTTTTAGACATCTTAATTCAAGTTTATTTAACATACGCAAAATATAGATGATGCCTTCATCCGGCAAGTTGGCATAGCTGGAATGATTAGGTGCAGCGACTGTAGTTTCAGCCATTAGTCGTGTTCCGAATACACGTTTTTCGGCCAACTTTTTACACAACTGAACCATAGCATCAGAAGGATCCATAGATTCAAACTTCTTATTGCTTTTGATTTGTTGTATAATTTGTTCTTCTGTTAGTGGCCGGAAATCTGAACACCCCTAATTTAGCAATTTCACCTTTTTTGATTGCAAAAACGTACTTTTATCGAATTTTAGTGCCTCCGGAACCGGAATTTTAATCTTTCGAATTTCTTCCGTTGACATGTTTCTCGAACGTAGACCTTTGATAAAGTCGTCCGAGTTGGGCTTCTACAAACGTGACTACTGTAAAATGACACCCGATAGAGTTGTTTTTATTACCTTTCGTTCGCTACTACCGTTCGTCGCCACCGATCTTTCCGCTGGCATCCTCACCGACGATCTCAACTGTGTTGTCGGCGTCATCATCGTTGATGGCATTTGCATCGGTACACCACATTGCGTTTGATGACCCATGCTGTTCATGGCTTGATTTTGAGCTGCTGCAATTGCCGCAACTAAACGTGCATCTGGCTGGCCCAAATTCAAAAGTGGCGCCAAGCCAGCGGCTCGCTGTGCCATGTTCATGCTGAACATCTTATCATTGTTGAACATTGATAGTAAATCAATGTTGCCATTATGATTCGGTGTTGCGCGCGGGTCTGATGACTGTGGAATTACCTAAAATGATGAATGGGAGGTAAGTTAGGACGCCATTAATCTTCAAAAAAGCCAACCTGAGCATTCGCCGAAGACGACGACGACGTCGTTCCGCTTCCCTCCATACCATTGGGACCCCGGTCGTTAAACTTGTTGTCCACTGAAGATGTGAAAAGTCATGTATTACAAGTTTAAAAAAAGTGAAGTATGTCGACTGATAACGAAATTCAATCAAATTTCTTACCTTCCATATCCACCGAAGCAGCGTGTGGTGCTAGATCTCTACTACTGCTGCTGCTCGTCGACGCAGATGCCGCATTCGCGGCTTGCCAGAAACGAATATCGTGGTGGCCTGGTGTCACTGGTAATTGGAAACCGTTCTGAGCATGTTGCTGCTGAAGGTACCGATCGACAAAACCACGCAATATCGTTGAAGGCACTGTAATTTTTTTCCGTTAACTACTGTATTCTAGTTTTATCAGTCAAACATACAAGTCTGCAAAGCCGACACGCCGAACGGGCTATCCGGATAAGGTTGTTGAGGCGCTGAATGTTGACCAAATAAATGCAAATGATTGTATAGGTTTGGTGCATTCAAATCGGGTTTCATCTCCATTATCAGAAGGATCATGCGTTTCAACTCCTCAATTTCTCTGAAAGAAAAACTTGTTTAGACAAATTTCACACCACACGTGTTCCAATTTAGGGAACGCTGAAACACCGAGAGTGATGTCCTCGTGCCCGGACGATACTACTTCGTCACCGTTTTTTAATCCCTTATTTTCCGCTTTTTCTTAACTTTAAGGATGGTCGCCTAGTTAATGGGTATAATCGAGCCAATTTTAAGATGGGGGGTCGCGCTGTTGAATGAAAATGATATCAAAGTTAGGTCGTTAGGATGCTTTTAAAAACATGGTGCACAGTAAAATATTTTTGCGTGCGTGCGTTGCGACGGTAGAATGGAAAAGAAAGAAAAGAAACAACGCAGCTACTGATTAGGCATTGCTGCACATAAAAACAGCGTCTTTGAAAAAATTTTAACCGTCACTCGAATCTTCGATCTGTGGCTCGGAGCCAGACACAAAAAAAATGTTTCAGGGTGCAGCGAGCCTGGCGTGACTAAAATTGGAAGCCTTTGAAGCGCGTGCTCGAGCTAGTGTCGCTTTTTATGCACGTTCACAATGACTGACTAGTGCTTTGTAAGGGCGATAACGCTGCTTTAAAAGGGGAAGGTGTTCCCGGTACTTGCGTAGCAGAAACCAGGAGCAAATCTGAACGAATGCGAGAAGACCGAACACCGTGCCAACATCGCACCACAAAACCGTTCACTGGCCGAGTGCAAAAAAAAATGCACTTGCTCCGCCTTCTTTTAGTTTCCTCGCAGTTTTTGACATCAGTCGAGAAATTCGATAAGGTAAGAAAGTGCTAATTGCTTCTGCATTAATGGGTTACACAATGAGGTCGTCATTAGATTGGATTGAGGTCCCTGAGGCAATTTTTCCCGACGATCTGTCTCGAAAAAATAAGACAATCACCGTTCGGCAGGGAAACGCCTACTAGGCGAATGAGAAGGCAAGCGGCAAAGACCTTTGATTACAAACGAGCCTCATCAGTGGGCCGAAATTTATGGTTATGGTGAATGTTTGAAAAACAGGAACAGAAGTGCATTGCGTTGTATGCATTGTGGCAGGAAGAGGGCTGTTTTGAAGTGTTCAGACGGGGAGAAATAAAACCGCTACGAGGAGGGTATGCAACGTTGGCTCAATTAAAAGTCAAATTGGACAAGGAAATGGTTGAAAAATGCAGTATCGCGGGAAGGAACTACCATTAAAAAAGCTGTATCAAGTACTTTAACAATTGCGGCCATCACCTTACGATGTTTTCACGACACAACAATAAAGTGCAACAACTCACCGCGTTAGTACTTGGCATCCGTTACAAGAAGTTACGGTACCGTTCGAACCATTTTGGCTTGAATTGGGTTCATGGCCATTATACATGTTTGCTGCAGTTGCTGCTAACATGTAATGTAGATTATTTTTAACATGTGAATCGGTACGATGAAATTCCTGCAAAGAAGTCTTTATGAATCAACGGAAATAACTCAAGGCGGACAAAACGTTTTTTCCAAAATGCCATCATAAATTTTAGGTGTGCACTTATTTTCAAAGATTTCAAAGCAGATTTCATATTGGAGCATATGGCAGAACAACTGTGGTTAGCCATGATTATATAGCGATTAACACATCCCAAGGAAAATAAAACGGAGGAACGGTTGTACGCCGTCTCGTTTCCCACGTTCCTGGAGAACGGGAACACGAAAAAGGAATTGTTACGACGGATACGCCTCTTAGAGTGCACAAAAAATAGCCTAATTGAAGACGGAAAGGGACAATTTCTTATCAAAGCTTAAGTCGGTATGACGAGTTTTTATGCATGGGAATCTGTTCCAGACGGTAAAGTGCAACCGCAAGAGTGTTCGACTTGACTTCTTTACTGATCAGAATCAACATGTTCGCGCCGACTCATCAAAGTGAAATGCGTTCTCGCAAATTTCGCCCTGATTTATGGCAGTTTTTTTAATTAGAAAAAGTTGCCGGTAAGACAAAAAGAGAGGTGATGAATAGGCCCAACACGGGATCAATTATGAATGATATCTAATAGAACGGGAGCAAAGTATCCTCGGAAAATGATAGTTAGGGTTTTAACGTTCACCATTATTCGAAACCGGAATAGGCCTTCAGATGCGTTGGTTAAGATTGTGTCGTCGCAGTTGGAACGAGTCCAACTATTGGCTGCCCCAAACAGCGTCACGTGTTCAACGAGACAACGGGAGAAAGCATCATGACAGAGTGGGTTCAAGAAAAAAAGTTGTCGTCGGTATCAGTTTTGGGTCGTTGCCAACAAATAACATGTTCAGTTGCTTCCCTCTCTAACCGCAGTGTTGCAAAGAGGGGGGTGTTCTGTTTATCTGTTTGCCACACAGGTTCCCTCGTCAATTTAATGAATTTACACCCTTTTTTCTTGCGTTGCTTGCCTTCGTTCGAAACGTGGAGTGATCGCTTCTGCGCAAGGTTGTATACATGCGACCATACCCTTTGGCTGTATGGCGATAGTTTGTGATGAATACCCAGTCCAACGGAGACATCTGGCTCTTCCGTCACTGCGTTCTTCAGTTCGCGCCACATGTGGGCCAAGCAAGCTTTCGGCGAAGCCGTAACATCGACATTCTAATCTTTCATACGTCCATCGGTTCTAAGGTTCCCCTTCCCCGCTCTCCCCTATAAACGACATTGCACTTGTTCTTTACGTTTTTCGCGGATTCAAACTGACAACAATAGTTTTTCGTTACTAAAATGGCTGTCGCCCTGCGCCATCATGGATGATGGCTACTGCTTCGGGGGGTCCATGGCTGGTTTGCATGAAAACTATGTATGCCCGAGTATACGCTTCGACACCAGAATAATGTGTTCCGACGGCTGACGGAAACTGGAAATTCCGGCGGTTTCCGTCTATAGCGTTGCGCAAAGTCGCATGCGATCACCAAGCGCCAGACAAGTTCTCAAAGCTAGAAAAACGCGTGAGCTGTTCTGCGCACCACCCAAGAACGCCCGTAGTGGGTAAATTCATGAAAAATTAAACAACTAAGTCGGTCTCAAGGTGGGAACGCATCATTGCGATGAACAGAGACGCCTCCATTAAGGCAACACCAATAAAGCGAGTTTTTGAATTCAGGGTCCCAAAGAGAGTCAGGTTGGATTAAAATCAAAAATGAAAAGAACAGAAAATCAAAATTTAACAAAAACGACGTCTGGTTATTGCTGTGAATGCGATTAGTTGATTGGTTAATCAAGTTAATTAATGGAGACTGATAACAATGTAGAAAAAGTTGCAAAACGTAAAAGGGCATTTGATAAAAACGTTTATTATAAATGGTAATTAAAACTCACTTGATGCCGTTGTATTGCTTTCTGTGTCGATAGGATGGCATAGACGTTATCAAGCATCGAGGCATGAGGCGGCAACCCGGCCGCCGCTACGGAAGGATTTTGCGGACCCGTTCCGACAGCGGCGGCTCCAGTTCCTGGAGCAGGTATGGAGCTCAGAATGCCGACACTGACGAATCCGACGACAACTAACTATCAGAATCAGTTAATGGAATCGGATTTCTTTGCCTTTCCTATCGATCAGCGAGAATATTCCGGATAGCCCTGAGCAGCGACAATGAGGTAGAAAATCAAGAAGAGAGCGTGATCACGTTAGACACCCAGAATCCAATGTATGTCGGGGATTCGGGATGCACGAGTGGCACAGGTATGGGTGGCCCTCTTAGGGGGATTTGTGGATCTAGCACACTAGAGTGGTCGGTGGAATGGTGGACAACGAAGGACGTCGTCGAAGTGGAGCTACTGGCTTACTTCAGTAGCTTCTGCCCAAACTTCGCCCAGTACGGGTGGTGGAGCTGAAGAAGAGGGCAAAAAGTGTATCGGATGGTGGACAGTGTTGTTGTTGTTCGGCCGAAGGGGGATGGGGGGACGAAAAATGCAACTCAGAAAAATGAATCGAGCACACCCGGCGGGCGTTTGTGTGTCGCCGTCTCACGGTGAAGCGAGCGGCTGGCACAGAAGTGAACGTCTTTCCAACAACACACGCGAAGCGCACTTCTTCCTTCTTTTTGTCGTGAGGGTTCCTCCACGCCGCTGCTAGTTTTTAGAAACAGACGCGCGACAGCGATCGGCCTGGAACCCCGGGGGGGAACGCAGTCCGACTCGTTTTTGTCCGCTGGAAGAGAGGCGAACGACTGAAAAAAGCCTTTGGTTAGCCAGTTTTGACTACTATAGACACACACGCTGGACTTCGTTCGGATGAGGGCGGACACTCCCGCGACCGATGGCCAGTAGCCTACAGTTTGCTGCGAAACCGCCGGTTTCGCCGAGCCCTTGGGTACCGTCACTCGTTACCGAAGGAGGTTACGACACGCACGAACGAATTTTAATGTTTCCCGCCAAAAAGTGTTAAAGTTGACATCAAAGATGACTGTTTTCGAACCTAAGACTGGTTGAAAGCAATAAATTTCGGAGATGGTGTCGAAGGCTGAGAACGGCTGACCCTGAGAACGAAAAGGGTATGTTTTACTTTTCCCAACTCGCAAATTTAGCTCTTTTTTGTGTTCTTTTTTCAACTTTAAAACAAATTAAAATGTCATGTTTTTATCTTTTTTACAACTGGTCCGCTACTGAGTCTAAAAAGCACTTAACGAAAAGGAACGCACTTTCAACACGGATGTCTATGCATGCGTGCACGCTTCGCCTCAGGAAACGTATATGTTGCCCAATTGCTTGGAGCCGTCAAGGACTGCTGCCACACAGGGCGGCCGGCCATCAGACGCTACCGAACGCTAGCCAGTGGACGGGACTTGTATAAGTGGCACAAAAAAAGAGAAAGAAACATAGCAAAGCGAAAGCCTTCATCGTGTATGCGGTAAAGCCTCAAAATACTGGTCGCGATAGCAGAGGCCCTGCGGCGCACGTATACGTTGCGGGAACGAGGAGCAGACAACCGGCTTCGGATCCTGGGACGCACACGCAGTTGCGTGTGCAAATGAAAAACTCAAAGCGAACATGCGAACGAATATATCGAACGCGCCCTTGCAGCACAAAAAGCGTCCGTAGAGCGCGTCGCCTTTTGACTACCCCCAGGCAGGAAGTACAAAAAAAAAGAATTGCGACAACCAGGGGGAGAAAGGGGGGAAAAAGTATGCGTGGAAGCTGCGAAGCCTGCCTGCGAGGCAGGTTTGTCTTGGGGCGCTCAGGCTAGTCACCAGCTGGCTGCCAGCGGAACGAGCGAGCGATTGTCAGTCGCTCGGAGTTGCAATTCCGTCGCATGCGCCTCCATCGCCATCATTCTGGGGGGAGACGCAGCAACAGTGGGTCCGGACGGGAAGCAATGAAAAAAACTGAACGAGGTAGTCGTTGCGAACGAGAGAAAAAAAAATTAAATCTCAAGTACGCTGTTGTTTCGCCACAATACCATCGACCCACAGGACAAGAACAGCAGCTTCCCTCCGGAAGGTCGACCGAGTGTACGTCAGTCCGTGTTCCTACGTTCCACGCAAACTAAACGCTGGGCACGTGGTCAATTTCTTCAGGGCAAGCGTTCAGCATGAAAAAACGTACTTTGGATTAGCATTCGAGGGACAGTGTTAAAAAAATGAATTTATAAACACGAGAAATTTCTGTCCTTTCAGCTAATTAGCCCTGTATTCTTACGAGTTTAATTGTACCACCCGACCACTATAATTTTAAAAATATACTTCTAACCCGTGGTGCTTTAGGTTCTAACTATAAACTAAACGGAAGTTACTACACCATTTTAATTTCAACATACAATAACACACACACGCAATAACAACTTTTTGTAACGAAAACTCTGCAAGCGTGCGCATACAGTAACCCACCGTATGCGCACGCACGTCCAAGTCTCGATAAAAACCCCGCCTTACCTAAGAAAATGAGACCAACGAACAATCCCGGTGTCCCTAATTGTTTTTAATTCCCATTGTTCAACAAGAGAGTTACCCGTAAAGCGTCTTTTTGAAAAAGTAAACTTAAAAGGCCATGCGATGTTATTCTTTGTCTACAGCAAGTCACATGCATGCATTTCAACGCTTTTAACTATCGCCATTTCAATCAGTCGTTCGTTGATTTTGACTGGACCAAAGCAATCATAGAAAGACAATAAGCATTCTTTGGGGGACTGTTTTCTAATCTATAGCGTTGCGGCTAGGAAAACAAAGCTTTATCACCAACGTACAAGAACATTGTATACATGCTTTTTTGGGAAGTGCAAACATTAAAAACCATTACGGGGGGAAGCGCACTAAAAATCCTCTCCGAGGAATACGTCAAATTGTATACATGTTTCACACAGCTGGCAGACGTCCATGGAGGGATGAACGTTGTTGGCGTATGGCCAGCGGACGCCGTCCATCGGTGCTTCTTTTTTTTCGTATTGTGCTCTGGGAGTCGGGGTTGGCGTCCATCTCCGCTGGCTATTGCGTGATGGTCTCCAGCCCCAACGGCGTCACGGCTAGCCGTGGCGCGGGCGGTTGTCCGACAAGAACACGCGTATATTTCCATGGATGGCCGCATGCAAAAAGCGGGATGAAAAAAAATAAAAAGAGAAGAGTTCGCTTCAAGTATAACAGCCGCGGGCAGAAGACCTCCATGGCGCTGGCGCGACTTTTTAACTGGACTTTAGCATGCATTTTTCGACAGAATCAAATGAAGGGACAGCGGAAAAAGATGTCACTACTACACTTTGGAAAAAGGAACAAGTGTTTTCCGACTTTAAAAGAGAGAGTGAACGTATATCTGATAAATGAGAAAACTATATTAACGTATTCACATGAAAATAAGAACATTGTATAGCTGCATAAAATTTAAAACTGATTTGGGGTGTCCATGAAATACTATTACTTTGCATGGCCTGCTGACTTCATGGACGGCTCGCTGACACTGTGACCAGCGTCCGGAAGTCGCAAACTTTGTAGGGCTCCGTTCGTTGTGGAAACAAATAAATGCATATAAGATATTCAGAAGTATATCAAATAAAGTGCCACGAGGGGTAGCCTGGCTGGAGTAAGTTAAATTTGAAAAAAGCAGAGCGGATACGAGCGAATATTGTATTTGCATATTCAATCAGCGAGGAGTGCAGCAAAAAATAAAGCAATGCCGAGAATATGGATAGTACACTATAAAATTAAAAGTTCACAAGTTCTATTTTGATTTTGTAATAAGATTTATAGTTTTATGGGATGGAAGCCCATACTATAATATAAAGCTGGAAAGAGACAAACACATGTTCCTCCGCAAGCTTCAGTTTTTCCGCCTAAGGCTCAAGAACTCTGCAGACTGAGTCAATAAAAAAACCGGGCCCACGACGAACACATGCGTTGTTCCAACCCTTCGATCAGTCCCAATCAGCTTGTTGCGAAAAAGCACTATGCTTCGTCGTTATCCGTTGTCTCGCAGCCCTTCCCTCAGGCTGTTATAAGTGCTTCGTTCCGATGACTCCCATATACAAAAGACAGTCAGTCCGGCCGGTGTAAATTCAAGCTTTTTTCCATACAGTGTTGTCGTGTGCGCAACTAACGCTCGTCCAGGTTTTGTTCCATGATAGAAGCGGAGTCATTGTTCGTTAGCCGCGAGCGACAAACACTCTACTTGCAGCACCTCCGGGATCGCCGAAAGAACCAGCTTGTTAAGCAAGCGGACGGACCCGAGCCTCTCGACCAACGAGCTTTTTTTTGTTGCTCGTTCCATCTGTGCTATCGGTATGCACCTTCTATACAACTTAATAGGGGCTTTTTTTCTGCGATTCTGCACGTACCTGCATAATACATACAATCAAACAATAAGCTTAGAAGAAAACAATAGCAACAGTAAAAAGCAAAAAGTTAATTGAGGAAAAAGCATGTTAAAAATAAGTACAAGAACACACAGCACAAGTCACAGATGTTTATCTTTAAAAATGCTTGAAACCTGAATACGTTACACTCGACTTTTTGTACTTTGCCTTTTTTATGCTTTGTTTTTGCATTTGGAACTTTTCAGCTTTTTGAATGTATTCTGTTTTTCTTTTGTGAGAATTTTCTCAACGACGACATCCAAAAGAACGAAAATTGTAAGTGTTGTTGCCCGATAATAGAAAGAGACCATCGTGTTCCCCCTAGAGGGTTCTCTGCTTTCGCCATGACAAAGTTCCAACGAAAATAGATGGCTTTCAAAATCGAGGCTGACGTGAGGGGAATTCACGTTCGTAAAAAACTTTCAAAACTCTTCCCACAGCCATCAAAAATGGTTGCAATGTCGCGGCGCGGGACAAGCAGGTGAAAGCATTCCCTCGAGTACTATAAATCGTTTATTTGGCTACTATGGACCACACTCGAAGGCTGTTGCCAATTGCCAAGTTGTACAAACAAAATTCAAAGAAAAACCATCTTCTTAGCGTTGGTCTGTGGAAACATGAAAATTTGAGCCAATTCTGGTAACATTTTGATGGGCATAATCAGTGGCCGATGGTCGGTACCAAGTTGGCACGATATGAGGCCGAGGCATCGGGGGTTGTGGTCGTATTTGGGAAACAGTTTTTACAGTAAATCGACGATAGAGTTTTGTGGCAAGTAATACTAGCCAGATTAAGACAGACCCGAGTGACCATAAGAGGAGGGCTACGTTAACTGAACGCCAGGTGCAGGAAAGGCTTCCGGGATGCTGAAAGCAAATGACATTAGAGTCTGTGAAAATACTATCAAATGTATGAAAGCACATTTTCAATTATGAAATGTGACTTACAATAAACATAGTTTGAGTTTTGTTCAAGTTCGCCAGTTCACTTGCACAATTATAAATTAGGTCTTCTGTTTTGTTCAAAATGACATCATCTAATCTCCAATCCGCCTTGCGATCAATAGTTCCGACCACAGATTCTGATACTGAGTTGTCTTCGTTTTTAAGAATTTCAATTTCGATACTGTTGATGTTAGGAAATTCGAATCGCTTTGTTTCGGTAACCACTTTCCTGAAAAACAAAAAATGTAGACATTGTCTCGAAAAGAAAAACTAACTTGTGATCTTTCGGAACCTCAGCATCTTTGATCAACGACTTTTCAAAAACATTTAACTCTGATGATTCATCGACAACTTTTTTAGGCACAGCCAATGTAGACGGTCTGGCAGTCGTCGTTGTAGTGATCCTTGAACTTGCTGTAGTGCTCGTTGTCGGTTTTGTAAAAACAACCAATTGTTCGATCGATTCTTCCAGATCGAAATTACCAAAATCTGGATCCGGAAACGGTTCCTGCGTCGGCGTATCTGGCAACTTTGCCAATCTCGTCAAATTGCTTCGCCCATAGGGGTGTTGATTTGGCATAAAGTGTTTCAACACATCCTGATGTTCAAGTTTGTCATGCGATACCTGATCATTGTTAATATTTCGGTCGATTCTTCCGGAAACAACCCATGCTGAAAGTAAGTTTTGTCGAAAAAACTAGTTATGAAGATACATACCACGATCGCGTTGCGCCGTTGTCGGATTATCTCGTACGAAAAACCATTCAGTCGTCGTTTGGGTTTCAATGATTGCGCTTCCGTTGTTGATTGCAGAAAAATCTGAATATAGTCATGTTTTGCAACAAATGGTTTACACATAAGTCAACGCAAACCTCGATAAAGTTGATCCCCACGTTCAAAATAGATCGTGTTTATGTTGGAGTCTGTCTTCTGAGAAAACCGCTTCCGTAGTTCGTCGCGCGATATACCACACTTGGGTAGCTGCAGAGAGGGAAATTGGTTCAGAAGTACTTTCTAATTATCCTTAGTACGGTTCACTTACGGTAACATGTGCGTGACGCGCAGTCCGAGGAACAAGTGCGATGTTGCATGTGAATCTGAGTTGCGAGGAATCGATAAAGCGGAACATTTTGGTATGTGCAGTCATTTCGAGTCTGTTTGTGGCATAGGTTAGGGATGCCATCAGAAGTTCGTCGACGACGCATCCATTTGGATCGACTACGTGGACTACTTCTCGGGCTTTTGATACGACATCGCAGCGGCGAAGGACGACGGCGTAATTTGCGACATCTGAAATCTTTGGAGTTGTTTTTCGCCATTGGAGAGCTCAACTTGCCAAATTTGGGTAAACAACTCCATTTATGATACACATAATCACCAACTGATATGTCATTCTGATTCCGAGTGCGTGTAACCACATGTTTACAAAGCGAATTTGCATTTGCGTCTGGTTCTAGTGGACCATTCGCACCAGAATCAGCACACGAAACTCGTAGTACCCTTGAATTTTGAAGAATGAAAATCTGTAAATTGCGACTCGTAAACAAAATTTTACGATTATTTGAATTCCTTACAGGATGAAAGTTTATCCTGATGTTTGCCCATGAGACGAACGCATTTCCATTGTTTCCTGAATTGTCGATTCGTGTGCATGGTCTCATCGGAAAGCGAAATGTGGCGTTGAAGGCCAAGTTTGATGTGTATTGCGCTGAGCAACGACTATCAAAGGCCATGTCCTCAACAAAAACACGCCCTTGAAAGGGAACCGACGTCTTGAAACTCAGGGTTAACCACTTGGTTGAGCACGTTATGTCAGGAGTTCCTAAACAATCCACTTAAAAATACGTGAAAATATGGAAAAAACGAGTTTGGGATGCGACCGATAAGAGGTCATCCTGAAAATGGTGACAATCAAATAAATAAAACGTCATGCATACCTAAGATTCGAGCCTGGTCTACAGAATCCAAGCCGGCATTGGCCGTCGAGGCTAGCGCCAAGACTGTTAGTAAACCTATGAAGAGGCACATTAAGGAAAGACAAATATCGAGCTACATGCCCTTGATGTCAATCACAAGCCTGGAAATTGGATTAATCGTTAAATCATGGATTTCATCAGGGTCGTAAGGGAAAACACTTGTGGTTTTTCGACACACTTGAATCGAACACCTTCAATGTTAGTGAAAACAATAAAAAAATTCCTTTTCGGGCATGTAGACAGACAGACGCCTTCGATAAAAATAACTTAAAAAACTATTGTAAAGCAAAACAGGGGATTTCAGAAGGCGTGAAAGTATCTTCCCAGATCAACACGCTGACGACAAAAAGCTAAGCCTAGCTTAAAAAGCGCATCTGAGTCACGTCGGATTAACCGTGAAACCGACAGATTGAGTGACGGATATATTGCCACCAAACTCAAAATGACAGCAGTAAGATCACGATGTAATTGTCTCTAGCTCTTCCTCAGAACCGCTTCATCCATCGAATGGATTGTCCGAAGTTGGCTGCCGACAACCGCGAAAAATAGCAGTAGACACGAAAAAGAAAGGTTCTAGTCTGATTTAATAATTACACGTGCGACGTGAATGAACTGGGTCATTTGTTACAAAAGTATCCGCTACAAAGTGACATGTCCGTAAAGGAAAGCAGGTACATCGTGTATCCGTCTCGGGCGTCCATTGTTATTTATAATAATTGAAATTCTCAATGGCGACCGTTATTTAAACAGCCATTGTGCTGTAAAAAAACGTATATTACAAGCAGGGATGTGATATTGCTTGCCCGGCCTTGTTTCAAACTAATTTTTAAACCGGTTAATTCATTTGTTCTTTGCGACAAATGCTTTTCCAACATGATTGCAACTCATTACATCCACATTTGCAATGCTTTATAAGTTTGTTTGATTAAAAATAAGATTGGGCAAAGTGTAAATGGCCGAAACAAGTTTCAAGGCTTCAGTAGACAGTCGTTTTTTTGCATAAAGAAGAGTAATGCGTCGTCAAAGATGCGGTAATTATGTGTTTTTCGGTAATTCCAGCCTCTCTTCATTTGTCAAAACATCATCACATCCGATTGTCAACTTTTTAAAAGAAGAATTTCGGAGTTTGTTTTGTTCCAAATAAAAATACATCATCGGTGCAACCAAAAGAGTTCAACAAAACATCAGTATTATGTGCGTTTCGAAGAAAAAACCGGCTGTAAGGCAGTATAGGTCGTTTCGCTTTTCAAACAAAACCAGATATGCCCGCAGGTGCTGCAGTTTGGTAATGACACTGTCGATTGTGACCTTCCACTAGTTTTTTTTTTTTCATTTTTCGTTTCACAGGTTTATGCCCCGAGGCATTGTAGACAAGCTGAGCTTGCGTTTCCTTCCTCTTCACCCTCTTAGCATGGATACCCTTCAGTTTCTACGTGTGTCTTAACCCCTATCATCATGTTTCAGTTGATGGTGGGTCGTTCTGGTTTCACGATCGAGCATGGAGTCCTTTTTTGGAAACCATGTACAAGGGTTTGATCATATTCGGGGAGAAGGATGGCCCTGGTGCTGCTGCTGTGAAGTGGCAGACATACAACATTTAGTGACAAACATCAATGTCATCAACAAGAGGTCACTTACTCGTCTCCATACGGCAAAACATACACAGCACCGCCCAAAGTTTTTCCTTCTACGTGGGTTGAAGGCGGTGCCCTGACCTCTGAAGTTAACGCGGTAAATATAAAAGAACTTCGAACAGTTTAGGATTTGCAGTGCAGGTCTTTTGATCGAAAAGGCAAGCATGTTTACACGGTTCATCATTGCGACGGTTTTGGTTGCACTATGTGGTGCTGTAAAGGAAACCCCGGGTTGGTTTTTGATTACATGGATTTTTAATTGATTGGGTGTGATTGAACTGGGTCACTTTCAGGCCCTAAACTGATTGATGAAACGACACGATGGAAGGAGTGTTTGCCGGTTAATCAGAGCATCTACGATTTCCAGGTTGAAACCCTTCAGGGGGAATTCACTGACTTGTCGCAGTATAAGGGTCAGGTTATCTTGCTTATCAATGTAGCTACTTTCTGCGGTGAGGAAAACATTATTATTGAACTTTTTTAATTTAGTTTGGATGTTTAGCTTACACGCAACAATATGTTGATTTCAACCCTCTCATTGAGAAAAACATCGAAAACGGCGGAAAATTCACCATCCTTGCCTTCCCTTGCAACCAGTTCTATCTCCAAGAACCCGCTGAAAACCACGAACTCATGAACGGTATCACCAAGGTCCGCCCTGGCAATGGCTGGCTCCCACACCGCAACCTCCACATCTACGGCAAAGTCGAAGTCAACGGTGCCGACCACCACCCCCTCTACGAATTCATCAAGGAAACATGCCCACAAACCGTTCTCCAGATCGGCAAGAGCAACGAGCTCATGTACAACCCTATTCGCGCTAACGATATCACTTGGAACTTTGAAAAGTTCCTCATCGACAAGAAGGGCCACCCTCGATTCCGTTTCCACCCTACTGCCTGGAGCCACGGTGAGGTCGTTCAGCCTTTCATCAAGCAGCTGCTCGAAGAGGAAGATTAGACCAAGATCATCAACATTTGATATCACTTACTTCCTGATATACGCGGTTAATTCTATTATGATAGTATCTTGTATATATTTATGAGCACGAGTTTGTGAGTCATAAAAATAAATCATTGCATGGTTACCCAAGTGTTGTGATCAGTTGTTTACCCCATTCGATAACATGTTGACTTCCCATATAATGAATGAAAATAGTAAATCAAAAAGCTCCCAATTTATTGTAGAAACAGACTAACAAAACAAAGTAACAAAAATATCACATTCCAGAAGCATACTGACCGATATCAGAAATATAAGTGAATTCAGGCGTCAAAAATTTGATCATAACATCCTTTAGTTATTATTAATTGTCTAGTGAAAAACGAGTTAGTGCTTTCGTGGTGTACCAAAGTATCGTGATTATGAAAAATAAATAATTTTAAGTTAAATAAATAAAATCTGGAGAGTAGTTTAACGATGGATGTATCGTTGTTTGTATTCAAAGTGCCACTTGTTAAAATCAACGTTAAAGATAACAATGGCTCCTGATTCAAGGCCGCCGAGGATGAAGCGCTGGTTGCTGGAGAGAGCGATGGAACGGGTCGCGCTGTCGGTTTGCTGAAAAAGGATCATTAGGATGCGTTATTTGAAGAAAAATGATTGAAACTTACAGGGAAAGTTTGCAAAACTTGCAACGGGAACAGTCGGACAATTGAAATCCGACCATTCTCCGTGCCGAGAACGATGTATTCGCCATCGCGTGACAGTGTAGCGCAGAGAATCTTCTCCGCTGACTTGTGTGCTGGCTGATTGAGCTGACGACCTGTGCCGGTGAATGTAGCGATGTATTCAGTTCCGTAGAAGATCACAATGTTACAATCACGGCTCATAAGGATGTTTGAAACTGGTGGAGCACGGACAGTGGCATTGAGGGTCAAGTCGTTGCAGACGATACGGCGGAGCAGGTCGCCCTGGGTTGTGTGCATCAGAACTGTTCCATCTTTGGATCCGGAGATGACATTGCCATGTTCAGCTGACACATAGATGGCAGTGATTTCAGCGTCATGACCGGTCAGGATAGCGCGAGGAGCTGGAGGCTCGCCGGCAACATTGTATTCGCCGGCGATAGCCTGATGGACTTGGCTGAAGTGCCACAAGACGACGGTACAGTCCAAACTGCCGGAAGCAATGTAGCAATCGGAGAACAGGCCAGTTTCAGAACGAGCCAAGCAAGTGACAACATCGCCATGGCCATAGATAACTTGACGAACGGTGGCTGTTTCAGTGTCGATAACACGGAAACTGTAATCCGGATATCCGCAAGCGATGATTGAACGACAATCAACAGTGGCCACAAAGTTCTTGGAAGTAATTTGCAGTCGCTGATCGAAGGCATCGCCAAGATGACGCTTTGGCACAGGCTGGCTTGGGTTGCCGAAGGCGAGGAGAGGATCAACGGTCACGGGATACTCCGCATTGGGTGTCGTGGTGCGATCATTGATCGATGCATTCAAACTTGAAGGTTGAGCAGAAGGCTCTGAAAGAAAATTATTTAGTGAATCAAGTAGATTTTGAAGTGTTATTAACTTACGGATGTAATTATTGTTCCATCGGTTCAAACCAAAGACCAGATTTTGCGAAATCGACAGAACCAGGGGCTGCTGCAATTGCGGGAAGGTGTTGGCACTAATGTGGACAATAGCACTGTTCGAGATGAATTTCATCAGCATGCAGAGGTCATCTTGACACGGCTGGAAGATAAGTGGGCTCATAGTCATGATGCTGTGTCGTGGAGGATGCGGATCAGTCATAAGCTGAACTGGAGTTTGTCCGAAGTTGAGAATTTGTTGTTCCAAGCTTTCCCGAATCTGGGGGTTGTCAATCGCATTCAAGTTCAATGTGCCTTCATAAGTCAAATAGTAGAACACATTAGTTGCACGTACAGCCTCAGGGCCACGTTGTTTGTAGCCGAAGATCAGGTCGATCCACTGGTTCAATTGACAGGAGACCAAGTCAGATTCCAATGCTTGTCGATGCATGACAACGAATTCCTCGGGGGAGCTAGCCCAGGGCGGAAGTACGACATCACCAACAACAGCTCCGTCGTCGCGTTTACCAAGGTGGTAATTGTTGTTATTGTAGAACATTTCAGACAGATAGAATAACTCTGGGATCAGTTCCTTGACGTCGTAGGTATCACGTTGACAATGCTCCCATGCTTCAGCCATGCTGTGGAACAGACGGTCGGAATGGTCGAATTTACCGCTTTGCAGGTTCAGGAAGAACGTTGTAAAGGGTTCCATTCGGAATAGCCAATTAAGTGTGAATGCCTGAGTTGAGTAATGTGTGCCATAATGGAACGGAGGGATTGATTCGTCTTCCCAGTTGCTGAACCGCTCTTGGAAGTGCTTTCGACGGGTTTCGGACAATGCACCAACAGGCTAAAAAATGATTGTTATGTTTGTAAAAATTAAAATTAAAAATGTAGCACGGCCTGAAGCAAACCAACACATTTAGCATTGCTTTGAAAAAAACCGCGATACATAATTTTGGTTACAGTTTCTCGAGAAAGCACATAGAATGCTAGCCCTATACATTGCAACCGGTGATAAGTGTCGAACCCGCAGGCGACGGCTTTTCAGACCACAGTGCTAACAATTGAGCTATGAAAGCACTGGCTGAGCTTGTCTTTTTTGCGTTTTCATTGGTGCAAAGTTAGCTTTAGAAATAAGCTCACCTTTGATAAATCACGGAAGTTCGAAGCCTCACTCAAATCCAACTTCTCAGAAGTGTAGTTGGCCAGAACCCATGGGAAGATCGGATACTGGTTCAAATCGTTGTAAGTTCTGCCGGCAATGGTATTCAAGAACATGAGATAATCAAAGTTTGAAATCTCCCGACGTTGCCATTTTTGTGGCATGTCGGAATGCTTGAAAAGTTGTCGGGGAAGCATGAGCGATGCCTTTCGGCTTTGTGGGAGGCCGTATTTGACACCGACGCCAACACGTGGGAGATGGTCAACCACCTTGACTACGGTATCTGTGTCGGCAAATGCGAACATGATTGCGCCTGAAATTATTTGTTAACACCATTTTTTAACAAAATATGACTTACTTCTGCCAGCCAAGAACAACTCCAACGCGGTATACTGAAGCATGTACCGACGCAGGAAGATAGCTCGGATTTCTTGGAAGTGCCATCGTCCGTGGAGATTGTCACAGTAAAGGAGACTCTGAAAAAAAACCTCATTTGAACAATAGGTTGACAATTAAGAATCTAACTGCCATTCAAACACGTTCAACAAGCCAGGTCAGAGACAGGTAGTGAAAAAGTAGCCAACGACCGAAACCCGACAGGTCAATAAATCACTCCGTCAAACGCGGACAGTTGGTGTTCAGGATCCGACACGCGGTTCCAGGTGGGCCTCTAATCTTCTCGTAACGCAATGTCGCCCGACACCCCCTTGGTGATAAAAACCACCGAAAAGTGCGTCTTGAGTAAAACCGAGCAAAACGATGGGAGACCCTGGCACATGCCAATGGGCACCGATGTTAAAAATTAAAGACCCTGGCTAAGCGGTATAATAAATCGTGGCATCGTAAGGTCGACAAGTGCCGTTTCATTTGTATGTATGCTTTCCGTGGTGGTGGTATTCATTGTATTCGTGCATATTCTGCATGCTACTTAGTTTAAAGCAGACTGATATTTAGTTCGAGACAGTCTCAAAAGAAATGCCACAATACACAGTAGTCCCTTTGCAAGTTTACGGCCGACAAAGGCGCCACTGCGCGAGAAGCGACAAGTTGTGGTTGTCTTACAGATTATTATCAAGTGGGTGGTCGTTTGACAGATGAACTGCCAGTTCATAATGCTCAACATCCGCAACAAGGGACTAATCATTCAAAACTAAGTGTCTCAATGAAGTCAATTCAGCATTTTTCACTGAAACGTAAAGGGCTAAACTTTTGAAAGTTATCCTTTATTAGCTAAAGTATACGATATGCACCATTGAGCGTATCCACGCATTCCAGCAACTGCATTCCGTGATGCATCCCGCCCTCTCTGCCACCGTCAATGACATGCCTGTCACTATGTGCGACCTTTCGCGCGCCATTCCGTTGCGCCCTCTGGCCTAGACACGCGAGATCAAAATCAGCGGAGATTCATCCAACCCCTCGATTCCTCGCGCTTGACTGTCTTTGAACGAGTGTAGTGTCTCAATTACGCCTGTCTAATTGGTCATTAAAGACGTGTTTTCCGCTGTGTGGCACTAATTTCGGGTTTTGTCGTCAAAGTTTGCTCCTCCATCCACATGAACTCCAGGCAGACTACCTTTGTAACGGGTCTAATGTGAAAAAAGACGAGAGTTGTAGACTCTAATGTTAAATAAAAATATTCAAAAAATGCGAATTTGCCAAATGAAGCCTCCGCCTCTCTATTTCATTCGAAAAGGGAAGTCCCGCATCGCAAAAGCACTCAGAGACCGCATGCACCTCCTCCTTCTTCCAGCTTCATACTGCCAACGGGGGGTGGAGTATTCACTCCATCCAAGCCCCTTCACAGCTTTCTGGCCCCTTTCTGTCTTTTCACTACCGTTGACGTGCCACAAAGAGTCACATATTCCAGTCTTGATCATCATAACTTGGGTCGGAACGACGCTAGAATGATTGATAGTTTGTTAAAGTGCGTTCAATCACTCTGTCGGCTCGACGCGTTGCCTCCGTTGCCACAGGGCAGCTAACACGCGATTACCTCCCGACAGCTAATGAACAAACTCAAAATCGGTCGTGACACCTTTTGTTCATTCGCGTTGTTTAATTTGTGTGCCCAGTGGAATCGCACAATATTATTTTTAGAGCAATGAACAAACGGAAAAGGTGATACATTGCGATGTTGAGTTCAAATACAGCAACCCTTGCGCAGATTAACGCATTCTACGCTGAAAAGGTTCAAGCTAGGCGAGCCGATGTTCATAAAACCGTGAGACTAGTAGCTAAGATTATTCAAGACTTATTGAAAGATGTTGAACATCAAGAACCGCGCTTTATTTCAACTTTAACGGAGAATAATTTGGGCCGTTTTGACGGGGTGAGTAAACTTAGTTTAGAAATGTGTCAATAATAAGTGAGTTCCAGCTACAAGTCATCTCTCCCCATGAATTCGAAGTTATTCTCTATCTCAACCAAATGGGTGTATTCAACTTTGTCGACGATGGCTCAGTACAAGGATGCGCTGCACTTAAACTTAGTGATGGTCGCAAGCGTTCCATGTCATTATGGGTCGAATTCATCACCGCCTCCGGATATCTGTCAGCGCGGAAAATCCGAAGCCGTTTTCACACGCTTATTGTTCAAGCTTTAGAACGTTCACAGTACCGAGACATTGTTGTTCTCCTTGCTGATACTACAGATGTTCGTCTACGTATTCATGATACCTATGTCGTCCAAATCACATGTTCATTCCGATGCAGTGGTATTTGGCCCCGTTCCGCCAATCAATGGCCCAACATGGCTAATACTGAATGGCCGAATCCGTTGGTCGTCAATGAAGTTAAGAATGAAGGCTTCGATTTACTCAGTAAAGAAGTCCCCGTCCCTGTTCAAGCACAGAATAATCAAGCCCCAGGCAATAGCAAACAACACGTTGCGAGTACGATGGATGGAGACGCTTGGGCAATGAGCATGTTTTCAGCTGAAAATCTCCTCCTCGCCCACAGTAACCGACAAAAAGCGCTCAGCATTTTGAAGACCTTGCGGGACCGACATCTCGACTATGAAGGATCCCCAGTGACCAATTACATATTGAAGACCCTCATACTGTATGAATGTGAAAAGCACCAGCAGGAGCACGAATGGTTCGACATTAATCTCGGAGATCGCGTCATTGGTAAGGAATTCCTTTGTCTAATGCAATCTAATTTGGAATTTCAGGGGTGCTCCTTCAACTTGTAAGTTGTCTACAGTGTCGCAAATGCCCAAACTACTTTCTCCCACAAATGGATTTACTAAAAGGCAAACCACCAGTCGTGTTGGACCATAGCGCTCGTGCTTGTTGGGCCCTCGTTCGTCGCATGATTCTTGATTCTCGAGCTCTTGAAACTCTCTAAAGTCTTTCCTCCCAGGTTGTTACGTTGTTCCTACTCAATGATTCTACCCTTCCTTATTTAACCGAAAACACGCATTTTGAGCTTACATTATTGTCAACTTTCTAAAATAAACCGCATTATCGTACTATTTTTAAAACGCATTCCCGCATAATTATAAATATTGAAGACACTTGGTTAAACCATTTCTTCCCTTTGAATTGTAATGAAGTGTAAAGAAGATCTACAGTGTTATGCAATATGATAGGATCTGACACGTCCGGCGATTATGTCTTTTTGATTACCTGCGCAGCCGGCAACTTCCGTCTTTACACATTGCCGTTGCCAATCATACCCCCCAGATGGACCAAATCAAAAAATCATAAAAGGAGCAGTTTTCATCCAAGGAGTTTCCATAGAAAGCAATCTCCAAGTCATTTATTGAGGTATACGGTAGATTCATCCATGTGCTGACTACTAAAATGCACTCTCTCGCTCAATGAACAGAGGCGGTCGAATCCCTTCCTCCAATTGCCATTGTTGACAGCAAAAGACCAGCAAGAGGGGTCTCCGCTCGCATGGAGCGCCTAAAGACGCCGCTCCAAACTGTCACAACGCGTTAGCGTGATATGCGCAAAAGCGAGGCTGTGCGCCTCGATATTTTGTGGACTAAATTTCACAGACGCACCAAAAATGCTCAATTCGTCGAGGGAATGGACTCCTCCGCTAACCAGCCAACCAACCAGTTGTTAGGCTTTACAAAAAAGACAGGCAAATCCGATCCGGCTGCCACGACCTAACCCCCGAGAAGATAAACGCCATGTGCAATGTGAGAACGGCAAATTAAGGCACTAATAAGCATAAACGCTTCAACCAACCTTAACGTCCTGCTCCTTGTAGAGGGGATCGTCTTCATCTGCATCGAAGTACACATCAGAAGCGGTAATCGAAATCGTGCCTGGCACTACAACGCCGGGAGCGATGAGTTTTCCAGGTGTACTGTAGGATGTCCGATCTGAAAGGCAGGTGTTTCATCAATTTTACTCTTTATTTTCGGCTGTCTCGACTTTTCGTATTGTTGCGACCCTCAGTCTTCTTGTAGTTGTCGTTTACGGTAATTATGATTGTGTTTCAAGACTCCTGCCCGGGGTCGTGTTTGACGATCGAAAATTGCAGGTTGGACACGGTCGCAAAAGGCAACGCCGTCATTGAGTGACAGCTCGCGTGTCTCCGGGAAACAAGACAGATCGGCAAAAGCGCCACCCGTTTTTGTGCTTGACTTGCTTTTCACTCGCAACTTTCATGGAATAAGCCACAACCGGGTCTAAATTGTTTCCGTAGGGTGTTCCGCAAATAATCCCTCTAACTTATGTGCTTTTTGTGCTGCCCAAAAAAGTAAAAAACGAACAAAAATGTCGTATTTACGCGATCCTTCTTGTTTTTTTTTTCTTGCAAAAAGCTAAGGAATTCATCAAGATTGAGCCAATAGCAAAAGTTTGACATCATCCAATGGCATTTTTTGCCTTTCTTTTTTTTGGTGGCTGCACTAATCAGGACTAATTCATTGTCACGGTTAAGTAACTGATGCCCTTGCATGTTTCCCGATGCAACCCTTACAGTGCATTGTTCTGCCAACAGTACATAGTCTATCGCAACTAATTAGCAGTCAAAAGGGATCGGTTTTTAATTAATCAAACGAAATGGACCCAAAACCAACCTTGTCGAACATCACGCAATTCGGCATCCTCCAGGGCCCACTTGTCGATATCGGATTCATCAACAATGTCAGTAATCGCAACATTGGGCTTCGGCTGACTAATAAGCATTTTATGGGACAAATCTTTGAGGAGTTGTTCCTGCGCCTTCTCCAATTCTTCAGCGTTTTCGTCTGTCGCCGGTTTTTCCGTCAAAGAAGCCAAAGTCTGTCGGCATCCATACACGTTCGGGACGAACCGCTTACGTCGACGGCTGTCGTCTTCCCAAAGGTCGAGCTTCCAAAATGCTTGGCTGCAAAGAACAAGCATAATTAAATTAGAGACGAGTTAGACAAAATAAGTTTAAAACGTACTCTTCCTTGTCATTGTTGCACCATGCCCCACTTGGACTCATTAGGATCGTTCGCATCTTTTCGAGTGACTTTGCGGCGGTTAGCTGGTCACGACGACGTGAGGATACAATTAGATGATCCGAAACTTGTTCCTCCTGCTTTCGGGCATTCAGTTGATCGAGAGAATCGTGATCGAAGGCGGCATGTTTGCTAACATCTTCTGCCCGGAGTCGGTTCAAAATGAAATCAGCTTCATTGGCGACGCGAAGGACGTGGTCTCGTGTAGCGTGGGCCATCAAACGGCCTTCATTAACAAGTTCAATGAACGCTAAACCGGCATGGCGTTGGAGGGATGTTTGCCATTCTTGGGAGCACAACAACATTACTAACTCGATGACAGAGCCTTGAGGGTTCTTCAAAGTCTGCATAACTCGAACGTCGTTCATGATTTCTTGGCTGTGTGTGCCGAGAAGCGTCTTCTGGAGGTATGATTTGAAGTCAGCAATGATTTCACGTAATAATGGTGCAACAGTTTCAATAGCAGTCTGCAGTTTCGAAGTCAAATATTGTGAATCCGTCCTCATTTTAGGCAAATTTGAAGCCGCCGCAAATCGATTCAGCTCATTTGCATCGTAATTGCCTTCTGAATCCGCTGCGGTGACGTTTTCTTCCTGTGTGAATTTGATCGAAGAGATTCCACGTTGCTTTTCTTCATCGGATTCTTCCTCATTTTCGTTATCACTCGGATGCTTGCCATTGGGCACACTTTCGCCGGCTTCTTCGGTCGTTTCACTCTTTGGCGGTTTGTCAATGTAAGTAACTTGATCATGTTCGGGGGATGGTTCACCTCCATCACCCCCAGGACCGATGGTCGGACTGTCACCAAATGTGGAAGATGAACTGATCGCTGGGCTGTTTTTGTTGCTCGCTGAAGAATTTCCACTCACTGAAAGAAAAAACCTAATGAAAGACAAGCGGGGGGAAAGTGCAAGGTGTTACAGGATTTTTTGTTAGCAGAACTATTGGAGTTTGTGTCAAAGAACGGACTTGGCGATGTCGGAGGTTCCAGAATGTCGCGGTATCGGGAGACCATGAGCACACACAGTAGATAGACTACAGAAAGTGCGAGGAATTGGGCTTGACGGTTTTCTTCCTGAAGTTTAAAAATTGATTGAAGCTACTGATTGCATGGGATTTACCATATCGCGATACACGACGCCCTTGAGCCTTTGTAGATCGACTTCTTGAAGCAATCGATCGACATTGACAATGCCTTTTAGTGGATCTTTATCATCCATAGCTCCATTGATGAATTTGAAGATAGCTTCGTTCTTCTTGTTGGGGATGTTTGAGAAAAGTCGATCTTTCTGGGCAAATCGACAGGCTAGAATGTTCCTGACGGCCATGGTAGACACAAGTCGAAGTGATTGTCTTAGAATTCCACCGTTTGGCATGTTCTTTTCGTGTTCCAGTTCAGAAAAGCTAATTGTAGAAATGAAGATGAACACATCAGCCAATCTCACAAATCGTGTCAAAAAGTTGACAGCATTTTCGACGGATAGTCCTTGCTGGGTACTATCAGTAATCTCCAGTTCACTGTTAGGGGATGTTGCCGCAGCTAGCAATGGCAAAAGTCCGCCGCAGGCCATGATCAAACTATCAGTCAATTGCGACATGACATGAACAGTGTTCGAAATGAAGATGGAGTTGTCAGTGTTGTTGACGTGATCCACAACAGCCATACTTGAATTATTCCATTCATTGGTAACCTCTTCGATGCCATTCAGAAGATCACTGAGAAGTCGGACATGCATGTCGGACCACACAAACTCAGGTGTACGGTAGATCGAACTCGGCGTTTCTTGACCACCTTCGATAGTTTCACCCTGAGCTTCGGCTTCTTCAATTGCAGCAACCTTGCGTGCCTTGTCAAGTTTCAACTTTCGACGATATTTTTCCCATGACACTTTGGAGTGAGCAATGGCAAGAGTATCGACCCAGACGCGCCAGCCAGCGTATTCAATTCGAATGGCGTGGAATAACAGAATCGCGAAAAGCTGATAGACCAGATCTGTGATTTCTGTTTCTTGCGGCGATTCTGGGAATACATAAGCCAACGAAATCAGCCATTCTTGCCAGACTGACATTTGCAGAATGATTCGCCGGTTTTCACGAGAATCTTTGCAGTAACGGATCATATCTTCCAGGAACAACTTTTTGACATCCATCACAACAGGACTGTTTTCCAGCTGCGTCAATAAGTTTGCAATGACTTTCAGAAGTGTCGAATTTTCAAATCGAGCATCAGCGGGTAGAATCCGTTCGGGAGTGTCTTCTTCATCTGGGATGACTTCAATCAGAATTTCGAACAAAACGTAATATGTTGCTGGGGTGATCGTCTTGCAGTTGGACAAAAGCCGATCTGAGAGCAAGCTGAGTAAATTCTTGTTGTTGACGGAATCGTTCTTCCGTTTTGTGGTGGATCGACAAACAAAATAACCAAAGATCTTCAATGCAGGGATTCTGACTTCTTCATTGGCACATCCAAGAAGTTTAAAAATGACGGAGGAGCCTTTCCGTTTGTCAAAGCTGGGCACCATGATTGCTGGATGGGTATGCATGAAGGATACGATTCTTTTTAAAACATCGATGAGATTCTCTTCCTAAAGATAAAAGATTATTAAGAATTCTGGCTTTTCGCATTGACGAACCTCATTGACAGTGGCAAGGAAGTTGAACAAACATTGAAATTCATCCTCTCTATTAATTTCCTTATCATCCTGATTAGCGGCCTTCAAAAACATCAGCTTCTCAACCAATAGCAAAATATTCCTCCGAACTTCAGTCAATGCTTTTTTAGAGATGAGATTATGATCTTCAACATTTCTAACAGTGTAAGTTGATGGCGGCCGTGGTTCAACAACAAAATAATGCACTTTCAACGTGTGCATCAACTCCACAACGGTAGAAGTTCGCCGAATAATAGCCAATAAGCTTGCATTAGCCAAGAATTCCTCAGCCAAATAAGTATATAATCGCACTTGAATGCTGTCCTCTGCCCGGATCCACAATGTCGGATTGAAGAGAATATGATCAAAAAGTTGTTTTAACAATGGAATACCCGTAGTACAAGTGAGCAAATATTTTGAAATATCGATGAAGGCCTCGAGGACATTGTGAGTTAGATGCTCGCGAGATGCGTGCTTCAGAACATGAGCAATGATTAGGAACCCTTGGCTGTGGAAGAGTTGCTGTTGTGCGCTTGGAGATGTCTTCAGAAGTAGGGAGATTACTGATAATAAGTTTGAACATATGTTATGATCGATTGGTGGTTCGCGATCACGGTGTGGTAAGTCGATCTGCGCGAATAGGGGTAGCAACATTTGGATTCCACCAACAGAATGGAGGGAATTGTGGATAGAATGAGTTGCGATAACTTCGACGCCGTCTTTCATGATAGCGTGAGGGACTTGGACGAAGAAAGTGTTTGCCGTTTTGATTGTTGGGAATAAGCATAGTTGGCCATGACAGTTTTTAGGACAGTAGGCGAATACGAGGGATTGGTTGAGTTTGGCGTCGAAAAGTTGCTAAAACTCTAATTTGAATACGTTCATAATGGTGAAGTTGCATACCTTTTTGTATGAATCCGGAAGATCCGACTCCGCATCATGTTTAAAGTAGCTCTGATAAGTTGCACCCAAACAATACAAGCAATTAGCCTGTTGAGCCGTAATCGCCTGCGAAAACACGTAAACCGCACCCATTTGACCACAAAATGCCTGATTCGGATCATTATCCGTCCCACACCCGATATTGCACCGGTCAAAAGTATCATTCGTATTTGCTAACCATGTTGCGTCAATCGTTTCCACTAATTGCCCATCAATAAAACAATGAATTTCACTCCTTGCCCATCTTGCATACACAAAACTCAATGCAACGTGATGCCATTTCCGTGGTGTCAATTCCTGCCTCACACACTTGATAACCTCCTTTCCAGGCCCCCTTAGGCAATTTAGCACCAAGCAGCTGCCCATAAAATAGCATTGGTAACCAACGCCTTTCTGTGTAACGAAATTAAACAGGTAGGGCCGTTCCTTTTCGAAATTGACACTGTTGAGGGGGTCCATGCGAAGCCACGTACTGAACGTCCATCCATGCTGATAGGGCCACTTGGCTATGGGCGGCAGACTGATACCCTAGGGAAATGAACGGTTAGTGAACATAATCGAGGGGCTAATTCAGTTTTTTTGGTTACTTACAGCTCCAGCCTTGCCGGGAAACGAAAAAAAGACATCCGCACCATCGCGTTTTGGCATTTCCTGCATTACGCTCAACAACTTGACCGAATTTCGATGCTGAAAAAAACGGGTTTTATGTAAATTAAATCGGGTAAAAACGAATAAAAACATACCCAAACTTTATTGGAAACTCGAAGAGCACGCAGAAAGTGCTTCGTTTCTTTGACGGTAATGCTGTAATTTGTCAGAACGCTGAGAAGTTCTACCAAAAGGTCAGAAACAACAGGGTCGGCATCGGGCAATTTGTCCAGGCAGATGGATATTAGCCCAACACGCGAGCATGCTTCGAGGTTTCGGAAACTTTTACGGACTATGGCTACGAAGAGGCTCCAGATTTCCGCCTGGAAGTAAATTTTGAGCTTAAAATTATATTATTATAATCTAGTTACTGTACCTGCATACTCAGAGGAGCAACTTCAAGCAAATCAAGCATTTTTTCAATATTAGAACTAGATTCAATGATAAATCTTGATTCCAAATCGAATGAACCGCCAACAAGAACATTGAATAATCCATTGACAATATCTTTGTGGCTTAATGTACTCTTCGTAAGTCCCTCTTGCAGCCGTTTGAACGTTTCTTCAACACTTTCGTCAGAAGCGTGCAACACTGTGGTGTTTTCGATGGGTAAACCAGCTTCTGACAGTGTACCTTCTTTTGCTTCTGGTGTCTACAATTATTAAATACTATATTTAGTTCGCGTTCGGTGACCATAAAACTCTACCTGGTCATTAGAATGTGAACCTGGCAACGTTTCCAACCCATTTTCAGCAATAATTGTAGGTCGTGCCAAAGTTGTTTTCGATCCACTTTCATCAGCAGGTTCTCCTTGTGGCGTAGCAGTAGGCTCATAATCTTCTTCGTTACTAGAACCACTCTCGGCCGGGTTCGGCTCATATTTGGGCAGAGATGAGTATGTGTCAATATCGCCGCCCATCGATTGATCATTCAGTTGAATATCTTCCAAGTCGTGTTCGTCGAAATCGGGCGACTTTACGGACTGCACCTCAGAGGAAATACTGTCAATAGTAGGAGAAGCCGTGACGACGGCTGGCTGCTCTGATTCCGAAAGTGCACCTGGTGATTCGGCACGAACAGTCGCCGCCTCAGGCGTTGGCGAACGATCTGTAGCGTGCGTCGCTGGACCGCCGCTGTCAGCGTCGACAGCGGGTTCTGACATAACGCTAAAATCAATGTTGATGAAAGAAAATATAAAATTGTACAGGCATCAACGTGGAAAATGTGTTTTGCAGCCACGTCAAGGAACAAAGGACAACTATCAATCCAGGAAACCAAGGACACGCCTTACTAATAATATGAATTGAAAAGGTTGAAAACTGTGTGAAAACGTGTCCGCAAATGCTTCTTATTTATTTGTGTTCAGAGTGGTCGACGTTAGAAAAACAAAGGTATGCCCAAAGTCGGGACCTTGGCCTGCCGCGTCGGCAAAGCCGGGTACGCAGCGGACGTTTGTCCGCGTTCATAATTCCTCCCCACAACATCGGACTTCGTGGCGGGAGTGCGCAGTCGGCCGACGGCCAAAGCGGGGAGACCTCGGGGCTGAACTGCGTGGACGGAAGATGAAAAAAACCGACGGGAAGAAGAGGGGAGCGGCGGCCATCGGCCACTACACGAGACGACCTCGGGCTTGCTCGCCGGGTGGGCCTTCGCCGTTCACTTCTCGCTCGTGTAAAGCGTTACATAGCTATAAAACATTTTGTCGACAACCCGTCGACGGCTGCGGCCTCTGCCGTTGACGGGAGTAGCGCCAGCCTACAGGCGCCAACGGAAGGCGCATCGAATGCCGCAGGCGCCAGCCTCGCTGCTTGTAACAGCTTGCCTTTTTCACGTACTCTCCTGCCTTCGAACTCCTTATAGTTCGTTTTTTCGGAAGGGCCATGTTAGCCGCCCTCAAGGACAGTTTTAGGAGAAGTGAACGACAGCTTCCACCGGCTGGTTGGTGCCCGCACACGTCGAAGGTCGAAAGACCCGCGGGCCAGGAGACAAACCACCCGCTCTAGCGGATTTACATCCTCTAGAAATGAAAAAATGCATTTCAGAGTTGCTCTTTATCCAACCTATCCCCCGACTCCCGCCACAGTCCTTCGCCAACTGGACGGAAATCATGCAGACAAACTTTTTCATCCAACTCAATAGGCCTTTTGTGTCGCCCGCAACTACCGCTTCAGACTGCGGAAGAGCCTCAGGGGGATAATGAGAGGTCACTTCCAGACTACCCTGATACCCAAAGTTGCAGTTAAAAACGGTTTCTGTTTATTCAGGGACTTAGTGATATTTTGGGCACAGAAAAATCACAGATTAACAAAGACAGGCACTGCCTTATACAATTTGGGCCTCTCGGTGAGGAAAATGACTAAGTTCGTTTGTAGAATTGCTGAATCACAACAAGGAATAAATATGATATAAAGCTACCCCGCGCTAGGTATCAACAAATTGACTCATTCCGAAACCACGTAGACGGCAATGGGCTAGCTTACTACGGTAGTGATGACTATAACTTATAAAAATGTAACAAAGAACGTATATAACATTGTTTAACTTTAAAACTTCAAAAAACTGGCAGAAAGATTGGACAAGCTGAGATTACGGCTTGGGCATCGGTGGGGGCGGTGGCGGATCACATTCATCGTCGTCATCAGAATGGACGAATGCAATTTGTGGAGGACGATACATCGGTCTCTTTTTCGGGGCTGGCGGTAAGGATTCATAGTTGAACATTGTCGATGGACGTTTTGCGGGTCGTTTTTGCTCAAATGGCGGCTGACTGGGGGTGGCAAACTGTACAGGAGCGCTTCCGACCTGGTCCTGGGGGAAGAGAATGTCGTCGTAGTGACCACCGGGCATGTCATCCTGTAAAATGACAATAATAAAGATCAAAAATTGCAAAATTACAAAAAAAGTACTTACCGAATTGCCAGATTCACTCCCATTGAAATCAAACTGCGCCATATTACGGACCTTCTTGGCAACACCTTTCTCAGAATCATTGCCCAACGTCCGCACATCATCGGCAATACGTTCACACTCCTCCATCTCCTTCTTCCATTTTCGAACACTGGCTTCCGTCTTATCAGCTTCGAGGACGCCTTCCGGGATAAGGTTCTTCGAAACGCTTGGTTCAACATTGAACGTACGTTTGACTTCACCGACATCGCCATGTGCTCTCATCTCATCCAAGTAGCCGAAAATTTCGCGAACATCTTCACCACGTTGACGCCTCATGTTGGTAGTGATTTCCAGAAAAGGTTGAAGGGCCTGTGGCAATCCGAGGTTCTTGATATCACCAGGGTGTAGTTTCTCTAGACCTTTGCAAAGTTTATACGGTTTAAATATGAGATCGTTCATGACATGCTGAAAAGAACAGGCGTAAACCAAATTGCAAATACATAAATTCAAATTCAACTTACCGCTTTGAGTTCAATTTTGCCTACTACGTCAGCAAATACCCGCCTAGCATTGACGAAGGCTTCAGTTTCTTCGGCTACAAGCTCTTCAAAGTTTTCAGGGAGATCTTGGATGGTTTCCGATGATGGCTGGGCGTCGCCAGCTACTGTATTTGGCTCCGTCGGCGGTTGATATTCGATTGGTGGGGAAATTCGGTGAATGGCACGGATGAGATCACGCATGGTTTTGTGTACTTCCTGAAGATTAACTTGCATAAAATTGACTGCATTTGATAAGACAGTGTAAACTTACGCCAATAGCAATCCTGAGATCCTTCAAAATGAGCACCTTGAAATCACTCAACGGATCATTCCTTGCAGGCTCCTTTCGTTGAGGTTGCTGTTGCTGCATTCCAGGGCGTCCAGCAGACATACCGTTGATCGGAGTTGATACTCGGGTGCCATTGGACTGTGGAGCGCCGACGGAACCGGGGCCAAAGTTCTGAACCGAGTTCGGATTGAAATGCGGTCCGACAGAGGAAGGTCCAGGGCCGATTGAAGTAGGTCCGAGCATCTGTGCCGCGGCTGACTTCGGAGGACCGGGAGACAGTGGACGACCTGGGGTGACTGGTCGACCGACGGAATTCGGATTCATATGATTCATCATATGCGGATTATTCTGGCTTTGAGCCATGAACTGATTTGACGGCATCTGATGCATCTGTTGCTGTCGTTGCTGCTGCTGCTCCTGTTGAGTCATGCTATGCCCGACCGACGGTGGCATCATTTGATGAGCTGCTGCCGACGGCGGACCATACATCGAGTTCGGACCTTGGTGCATGTTGACGGAAGTAGGACCAGCATTCGAAGGCGGATTCATGTTGGAGTTCGGGTTGCTCATGTTGATCTGGTTGATACTGCTGGGACCACCAATGCTTCCCGGTTGAGCCATCATGTTGCTCGGTGGGCCGAGGTTGTTGGAATGGTTCCCATCGCGCTGCATCATACTGGATTGAGGAGCACCCATGCTTCCAGGCTGAGCTACACTTCCGGCTTGAGCCATGTGGCTAGCTTGAGCGACAGTATTCACTCCCATACTGCCAGGTTGAGGGATACTTTGAGGCTGACCAAGGCTTCCAGGCATGCCATTACTGGGCGGCTGCATCAATCCTTGTTGTTGTTGGTTTCGCTGCATTTGTTGTTGCATCATTCGCTGCTCGGATTGACCCATGGAACCTTGCTGTTGCTGCATCATGCCACCAGGCTGACCGATAGAACCAGGTTGTCGCATCATACCACCAGATTGCTCGACGGAATTCGGCTGCTGCATCATGTTTCCTGATTGCGGGATCGAGCCAGGTTGACGCATCATGCCACCAGGTTGATCAATGGAGCCAGGTTGCTGCTGCATGTGCGGCGGAATCGAACTTGGCTGCTGCATGTGCTGGCCGATTGAATTGGGCTGTTGCATGTGCATCTGTGGCTGACCCATACTGCCACCCGACGTGTTGAGATTCTGCTGACCCATACGGGGTTCTTGCTGCATGCCACCGGAGGAGCTGGACTGGTTCAGATTGCTCGAAGTGTTGAGATTCTGCTGACCCATGCTGCCAGGAGGAGGGATACTTGCAGGATCACGGATCATGTGCATGCTTTGGGGGTTCATCGGGCCAGATTGATTCAAATTGCCAGATTGGTTCAGATTTGCAGATTGGTTCAAGTTGGCGGACCGATTCAAATTGGCTTGAGACATTCCGTCTGGTCGACCCATGTGCATGCCATCGGGGCCCAGGTTGCCGCCTTGCATCATGCCTTGCTGCTGGAGGTTGCCACTCGAGGCGTTCTGTGGCATGTTCCCGGGCTGGTTCATGTGCATTCCTTGCTGGTTCATGTGGGAACCCGGACCCATGCCAGGGGGCATCATTCCTCGTGGCTGATGCTGGAGATCGTTGGGCTGGTTCATGCTGCCTTGTTGATGCGGGATGTTGCTCGGCGGGTTCATGCTGCCCTGTGGGTGGCGGTGGTTATCAGCTTGGTTCATTCCAGCTTGTTGGAGATTCATGTTGCTGCCGCTTTGGTTCAGATTACCCGTTTGACCACTGCTACCCGGCTGAGGAATACTGTTTGGTGGGCCGACGCTTCCAGGAGGTGCAACACTGCCTTGAGGGCCTCGATGGAACTCAACTCCATGCTGATCGTGCTGCATTCCACCGGCATTCTGTTGCATATGCATAGCGTTGAGCTGCTGCTGCTTTCCACTAGCAAGCTGTTGTTGCTGTTGCTGCTGTTGTTGTTGCTGTAGCCGTTGCATCTGGGGCTGAGACATGTTCATGTTGCCGTGTTGCTGCTGCATCTGATGTTGTTGCTGCATATGCATCTGCTGCATTTTCTGCATCTGCAACTGTTGCTGCTGCTGCTGGAAGTTCTGAGATGGCTGCTTCTGAATCGGAATGCTTTGCGGTTGTTGGAACGCTTGGGATTGTGGAATCTGCTGCTGCTGTGGCGGCATTTGCTGCGGCATCGGATGGCCCATTTGTTCCTGGTTTTGGAAGTTGGCCTGTTGCTGCTGCTGTTGTTGGGCTTGTTGCTGCTGCATCATCCGAATTTGATACTGCCGCTGCTTGCGCATCGCTTGCATTTGTTCCTGCGACACATGCTGCTGCTGCTGCATTTGCTGTTGTTGTTGTTGCTGCTGCTGCTGTTGCTGCTGGGCCTGAATCTGAGCTTGGAATTGCTGTTGCCTCAAATACTCCTGGCTCGGCACTTGCTGTTGCTGAACGTGTTGATTCATAAACATCTACAACTCGAACCTTCAAGATCTCAAAATTCAAAGCTCAAACTAACCTGTTGCGCAGCCTCCGGATGCACTTGCCTGATGAACTGTTGCTGTTGAGGCTGTGTCATGCCCTGTGGATATCCGTGCACTTGTTGCTGCATCATTGGCCGCTGAAACCACATCACATAAGAATTATATATAAAAATGCTGCTACAATCAAACACTTACCATGTTGTTGCCGCCGGGATACCCCTGATGTTGTTGTTGCTGGTTAGGCGGCTGCTGGCCTTGTTGGTATTGCATCTGGTTAGGCATTGGCTGGCCATAATTGTAGTTCATCCTTGCCGAAGACGAGATTCTGGGAGAGACGATTGGTTTAACCCGATGTTCAAAATTTCATAAGGCAATCCACACCAATGATGAAAACGGTCCGTGAGTTTGACGGCGACCGCCCTGAAAACGAGATAAAGTTGAGCAAGGATCAATATAGTGAATCACGCATGAAAAAGGGTAGGCAATCGTTCAACAGGAAAGTGGGTGAAGCTCATTTGATTAGGCAATTATGAACGGAATAAAATATCCACGCAAATATACCAACACATCGGGGGTCCACGAGGTGGTCGTCACTGACACGAGCTTTTTACAAACGGGGAAACACAATCTTACGAAAAACCAAAGAACAAAGGCAGTGGCAATCAATTTCGAAAAAGGAGCATCTCGGGATTTTGGTTGGAAAGGGTGGGTTGGAGTTTTGTGATCTGGAGGTTTTATAAAAAGGAAGTGCGAAATTAAGACGCTAGAAGTGCAAAAAGTTGAAAAACAACAGTTCGACATGGCTCTGCCATTGTAGACTAACGTATCACGGAAGCTATGAAGACTCATTAGCGTAATGTCAAGTAGCACGGGAGCCAAAACCCAAAAAGAGCCATCTTTGGTTGAAGACAAAAAGAAACATCGAAAAAGACCACGACCAAAAACAGGAAGTCGAATAAGACAATAGATATCGTTCACTACTCATATGCGTACTCATGAATGGTTAGCGTAAAAGTAAACTAAACCCTAATGAGGAGGAAGCGAAACATATCCCGGCGTGACACGCACAACCTTTACCAGTACAAGTTGGGAACAATCGATGCACAGTTGGTCGTGGTGGACAGTGCGCGACCGCCGTCGACACGTTCGTAGACAATGACCACTACGATTAGCAAGCAAAGACCGAAGATAGACACTGATGCTTGGCAATCTGCGCAAAAAAAGATTGCTAGGCGGAATTTGAAAAGAAGTGCATCACAAAGTGCAACGGATGCAGAAAACGGAACGGGCGCGGCTAGCAGGGCAAGCGAGAGTTGGCGAAGTGTGCGAATACAACGAACGGGTTTTTAGTTTGGATGCGTTTTTGTTCGAAGTCGACTGTTTGTACTTTGCTACGATTATGAATGCCGCTACGAATTTCCTGAAAAAGGCCGGGACAGCGGTGGGGATTATCTGTATGCCGCTGGCATTCATTGATATCGTGGGACATCCGGCAGCTGTCATTGGGCCATCGATGGAGGTGGGTTTTTATATATTTTTACGCTTTTAAAAGTTGAAATTTACTTTTAGCCGACATTACACGGCAACGACGCCCGCTGGTGGCACAACGATATCGTCTGGTTGAGCAAATGGTACAGTAAACCGAAACCGGGTGATGTTTTTACCTACATGTAAGTCATTTTCGCTTAATTTTCAACTTTTATGATAAAATTTTTTTCCAGTTCCCCTTCCGATCCCACTGCTCGACATATCAAACGCATTTCCCGCTGTGCTGGTGAACCTGTCAAGCTGAAGTCTGGTGTCAAGATTCTCCTTTCCAAAGGCGAATACTGGATGCTGTCGGACAATGCTGAAGTCGGTCATGACTCCCGAACCTACGGCCCTGTCAACATTGGCCTCTTCCAAGCCAAAGCCAAGTTCGTCCTTTGGCCTCCGAGCAGATTCGGTCCCATTCATTAAAGTGAGTTCAACTACGGGTTACACTAGTTACGATTAGATTAGTTTATTATTATATTGCAAGTGCCATTAATGAATGAAAGACATCAGGTTTTGAATTGAAAGATTTTGGCGAAAATTGAATATGAAAGACAAATTTGTTTTGAAAGTAACTCAGGTATCTAATGACATCAAGGCTTTCGGGATGACTCCCGGTTTTCCACGGCAGATTTCGACTTCATTCTGTAAATGCGAATAGTGGCATTTCACACCAAAGGGGCAGTATTGGTAGCCATTTCGAAGGTAGCGGCAGGGGATATTCGAAATGCTGGTCTTGTAGTTTGTAAAGAAGGCATCTTTTTCGACTTTGTCGTCGATCCAGTAGTCGTTTGGAACGTAGAGGTGGCTTACAGTTCGGCAGATTGGGCAACCTCTGAAAGGTCAAAAGTAACAAATAGGTAGGTGGCAATGGTCCCACCTGGTTGTTTGTCGGGGCTGGTCAGTGATAGATCGCCATCGCTTGATGCACGGTGCGCAGAAAACGTGACTACATGATTCCAAAATGGCAAATCTGTGGCGGTGTTTCACAACTTTGCATCGACAAATCGCACATTTCTGGCTCATTGACAGCTTTGAATACCGACGCGTCATGGATTCCATCTCCATCTCGCAGGTCTTTGCGTGCCATTTGCCATCAATATCCTCAGGGTATATGGAATACAACGCACATTTCTGGCAGAGCGATCCATGAACGTCTGGACAGTCCCAACCTTTTCGACAGGTGCCAAATTCGTAGAAAAGTCGGCACAGCTTTCGTTCTCTTTCGTAATAGTCATTTGGATCTGGCTTCTGATGGACGAATCTAAACATATTTAACTTTTAATGGATATATTGTATGCGTGAAAAACTTACGTGCACTTATTTCTCATGGAACACTTTCCGGAGAGGTATTTCGAACATAGCATCGAAACGGGAGCCGACTTATCATGCAAAAATTGGCATTCTGTCGCTGTATGCTTACATTTGCCCTGTAGATAGTAACGACAAGCAACCGGGTACTTGCGTTTATGGGGCATCCCGTGGTCAAACGTACCTCACGTTCATCGACAAAAAAAGACTGCTCATAGCATCGCCCCAGGCAGTGACCTTTTTCGTGGTGGGAGTTCGATGGGTCAGCCGCGTACACTCGCATTGCTCCGTGACAGCGGCGGGCTTGCGAACCCGAGTACCTTCGCAAACAAAAGCGATGCTTTTTCGGTCAAGATCGATGCCGCCGCTGCATCTGTCGCGCAGGTAAGCCTGACCGGTTGAGGTAGATCAATAGTATGTAGCTACATTGTTCTTATGACATGGTTGCTAACGGCAATTTAGATTTATATATTTAGTATTTTTGACGCTTGTGATCGTCCTTTTTCACCTTTGCCTCCCATTGTCCCATTTTTTGACTATTGTCCCATCTCTATGACGACAGAGAAGCTTCTTTGCAAGGCTATCTCCGTGAGCAACGTGTTGCTATGACAGTCGGAATAAATTAAGAGGGCGTCGTAGACGGAATTAGGGATTCTGTTGCGATTGCATTCTCAATCAGCCGTGCGTGAATATATGAAAAGCTTTTCAGCGGTAGCATGACCGAAGTTGCATCCGATGAAGTCCCAAATACGTCGGATACGATCTTCCCCAAGCCTATTGTTGTAAGGCATGGTGACGGTTTGGAGGAATCGCTGAGCGAGGAGGAATCCGAGCTTGAAACTCCTGATGTCGACGCAAAACAAGACGATGGCGCTGATTCGGATGATGACGGTGTTATCGAAGCTCCAAACTGGCCTATTGATGATATTTTTGACCCAACTGATTATGGAATGGACATGTCTCGACGATTATTTCATTGGGGACCTCTGCTCGCTCTAACACTAATTGCTATCGTGAGTTTGAGTCGATTTGATTAAAGTTTTATATATAAAATTATGTTTTAGATTGGCACCTGCACCACGATTGTCGCAGCTAACTACGCCCCACCGCTCGATTCCCTCTTCGGATTCATTAACCTCGCGGTTTTCTTCTATTCTAACTACTCGGCTTTGACAAACTTTTTGGAAGCCGTTCGACATGGCGGCGGATACGTAAAGCCTGGCTACACGCCGCCGAAGGAAATCCGTGAAAACCTTCAATTTTGTATGGTCTGTAAGGGTTACAAAGTCCCGAGGTCTCACCATTGCTCAAAGTGTAATCGATGTGTGTTAAAGATGGATCACCACTGCCGTAAGTCAACCTTTTTTTTGTTAAATTGGTGTTAAATTTGTAATTTTTAGCCTGGTTGAACAGCTGTGTAGGTCACCGTAACCACGCCTTCTTCATTAAATTCATTATCTCAGCTGTCCTTGGATCTCTGCATGCTATGATCTTTCAAGTTTCAATTGTTTCGTATACGATCTATTTGGTGAGTTACCATAACCTTTGTCAGTTTTTGTTAATAAATCAACCTTTTCCAGCACCTCTATTACCCCCCCAGCGCCCTTCGTTACGCGCCCATCACAGAAGTCCCCATCATCATCACAGCCATGGTCGGGGGTGCCCTTGCATCTGGTGTCGCAGTCGCCACGACGCCGTTGCTGTATTTCCAGCTCAAAGTCATTCAACGAAACATGACTCACATCGAAGACTACATATGTATGTTATTTACGTCTCTCTCAATGACGTTCCCGCGTTAGTTACATAATAATTATGCATCTTTCCAGGTGCCAAGGCCGACGTTCGCCATCGTAAGACTCCCTTCAAGTACCCCTATGACCTCGGATGGAAGCGTAATTTCATCGAAGTTCTCTTCAATGGCCGCTATCCCAATGGCAACGGAATTTGGTGGCCTATTGTTAAGGGATGCGACCAGTTTACGTTTTCGGTTCGTTGCCACTCGGCTTTGGCTTTCTCTTTTTAGCACTTTGCATTGATGAAATTCATTTGCAGAACGAGCAAATTGCCCAAAAGCTGGTCAAGCAACGTTTCGCTAAAATTCGGACCATCGCCAAAGACTATGATGGCGGTGTCTGCCTAGGGGCGTGCCGCTTCGGAATAGCCGCTTTTTGCTGCCAGTCGTGTGCGGACGGTCGTCGGATCGCGGTTAAGGTCGGCGATCATGTTGCCGTGACGCGGGGAAATAAGCGTTGGGTTTATGCAAAAAAGGTCGAGAAACGCACATTTGCTGATAACGAAGGCAACATTCAAGTTGTTTATGAAGCAACAGCCCACGAAGCCCGCGGATGGTTCCCCCGTGAATGCGTCCTAACCTTGGCAGCAGCTAAGGCCGCCGAGGAGAACGAAGCGGAAGAGAAGAAAGAGCGTTAATATTTCGTCTTACTGGTCAGTCTGTGCATTTATTAGTCATGATGCCTTATTCCGTTCGATTTAATGTTATTACTTAATTTACTTAATACGTTTAAATGAGATAAAAGTGAATAGATAAAGTACAAATGTAACCGGTGTTTATGGGTACTACCGGTTGAAAGTAACTTTTTACAAGTTACAAGCCGTATAAAAGTTCGCGAGAGTATTGACTCCATAATTACACCTGTAAACGTCGGAGTTTCGGGGGACAGTGATTTCCTTTGACGCCTTTCTCCGCGCTGTTATAGGTACTTGACAGAGGGTCGGGTTGCGAAGGCGGAGCTCAAGTAGAAGCCCCGATGAAGGCCGTGTTTTCGTGCGTCCGTCGTACATTTTTGCGGCTGGCAACATCCGCCATATCGTGTCCCGGAGCAGTTCCCGTCTTAGCGCTTACTACATTCGACTTGGCATGAACGCGCATAACAAGTGGAAGCAAGTCAACGAAGCGAGCTTTTGACAGACTTATGAAAAGTCGCGACGTCCCTAGCATCCCCTCTCACGTTTTGAGATAGATCGAGCTTAGCCTCCCGACCACCTTTGTCACTTTTGCTTTTCCGATTCTTTTTTCATCTGCATTGTAAACGAGTAAGCCAGGAGCACGACACGACATGGCGGTTATTGTCCTCCTCCTGGAGAGGCACCACCTCCCGCATCTGTTAACAGAGGGAGGAGGTTTCCGGGAGTGCAACTAACAATAAGTATATTGATGCACATCCTGCTTTTTGACAACCAAAACATTATTACTCATCGTGTCGTTCGCGGCTTCTGCCCCCCTTTCGAAACAGTGACGTCACATCATCTTGAGAGCTACGGTTAAAAGCGTATCGTGTGAAGCAATTCCCCTCCCACTTTACCCTCAGTTCAGTCAGTTCGATAGAATGGCCTTCCAGCGGAACGGTTCTCCCTATACCGGTACGGCGTCGCCTCGCACACCCTACAACATGGCACCATCGTCGCCACCGTCTTCGCCTACAGGCGGTGCTGCCATCGAGCGACACATCGATGTCGATGCCCTCCTCGAAGACTATGCCTGGATGTGTTTCGCTGATTCCCGAAGCTTCAAAAAGGCGGAATTGTCACAGTTTAAAGACGTCCAAAAGGACAATGCTATCTTCGAAATCGTGAGTTTCTTTCTTGTTTTCCGTTAACGTTTATTGTTCTTCACTCCCGTATGAGTTTCTGGTGTGGTGCGTCTGCCTTTGACAGGTTATCGTGGCCTAGATCATCTTGTTCGAAAGGGACGAGGCCGCCACTCTTGTGACAGCTTTCGCGCACTCACACCAGATGTTGATTTCATCGCTGTAGTGTTGTGTTAATTCCGGCTTGCTTGGCTGGCAATAGGCAATGTGCATTTTACCCGGGGCCTTTTCTCAGGCATCTCCATTTCTTTGTGAATACGACGTTCAGACAATATGTCGGTCGTTGCTTGGCATTTGAAAAGCCTTTCTTGTAAAGTATAGCAGCCGTATCGATTCTGTTCTTATGGCCTTTTGAAAGACAAAAACGCAAAAATAGAAAGACGTATTTCGCTTTCCTCAATGGGGGCTTTGTCTTTCCTCTCTTAACGAAACTGCTGGCAGAAAACACATTATACGGGTGTTTCCAATACTTTCCAACAGAGCGCAAGATGTTGTTAACTCGAACAACAAATTTCCTGCGATAAACAGTAACCGGGGTAAACAACATCGGAATTCGCATTGATTTGAACATTATTCGGCACTTATTTATTCAACGGACTGAGATGCGCAAATTTTGATTTCCTCTTCGATCAACCGATTGAATGGCACTCATCCATGGCGTGTCAAGTGCACATGGTCCATGGGTGGCGTCAACAATATACAGTCACCGACTACCTACCAACTCTCAATCCGTGTGCAATTTAAGTGTTTGTTCGTTCGGGGAGTTTTCTGTACACGTAAAGGTTCAACAGAAGTCAAAATACCTCGACGGAACCCCTGTGTAGTTGCCGACCTGCCTCAAGGACGGAATAAAATCGGCTCAGCAGGGGTTTAGTTATCTCAGTTTCACACGATCGGTTTAGGGTCCCACTCTAGAAGGTAAAAGTTGAAACAAGTTTTTTTCCACGGACGTTTTTATCGGTTGTCAGGGGTCGGTCATTCAAGAACTAACGGCATTAGCATTGATCTTGATACTGGAAAAGACGTAAAATTGAAAGTATTACGACCCTTAATGGCTGCCGCCTTTGATTAGTCACAGTTCTTACAAAGAATCAAAGCATCTCAATACATCTGCTTGGTGTGAAAAAAGTTAACGTCACAAAACATTTTCAGAACCGGAAACGCCTCATTCTGACTCATGAAGAACCTAAATTTTCCAACGTTCAACAAACTGGCGTTCGGCCAAATACTGTATTCAAGTCTGTGTTTACCAACAGCACCAAGCTACCGCAGTCGTATTCATTGAAAACGGAACGCACCAGTGAAAGCATCTGTGGTGTTGTCAGAGAACAGGGATTCATGTTCGGAGCTGAAGCTGAATTGACGTTGAAGACACCGTGTATGTTTGATTTCGAAATTTTAAGCTACAGTCAAAAAAAGTATCAGTATTTCTAAAGAATTTAAAATGACGACATGAGTCATCCGGGGAAAATTTCGTAATCTTTAATCTTGCAGGTGAAATCGCTGAGCTTAAGACCGGATTCAAGCACGAAGTTCACTTCAACTCACTCACCGAGAATACGAAATCAGAGGTTTTGACATGGGGTGTCGACAGTAACATTGTCGTCAACAGTGGTTGTCAGACCGTGGCATCGATTGTGATTGAGGAATTGAGTTACAAGGGTACCTATCAGTTGGATACTTCCTTGTATGGATCGGTTACTATCATCGTTAAGAGGTAATTTTGACAAATTAACGTTAAAGGAGTTCTAAGTTGGAATTTTAGGCGCGATGGTGTCACAATCATGCCTGTTACTGGCAACATTGCAACTATCTTCCAACATTACATGAATAAGAACGATAAGCGACTACAGGGCATCGTTTCGATTCAGGGAAACAAAGTTAAGCTGACTTCGAAGGGTTCTTGTCAATTCCAGGTTAGTTTTAACTCAAATTATGCAAGGTTTTGTAAATTCAAATATCAAGAAAACATTACTAATGACAAACTTTCAGTTCGCAATGAAACAATACGTCGATCTCAAAGACACGGATCTCGACCTCCACGCGCAAGCCGGTCGCCTTCAAATTAGCGGAACCCACCCCTCGAGCACTGGGTACTACCGTTAAATTAAAACCCTGTTATCAACTCACACCCCCTTCCCAACACTTTGCTTATAATCCACACTGTCTTGTCCAAAGTTGGCTTAATCGATTTGTTCTCCGATAAAGGCGCTGGCTGTATCGCCGGTTTTATCACTTCCCTCAAGAAAGATTATCTCATGGAGTTCCTGTTCTGTGTTCATGATTTCAATTCAATTGTTTTTTGCATGCGTACGAATTCACGCTTTTGTTTTGTTTTCAACTCAATTCCACAATCGAATCTGCCCTTTTGTGCCGCTACAATTTTAAGTATGATCACGTGATTGACACAAAATACATTCTTGATTCATTGAATGAAATACACTCATGTTGTATTAGGTGATGTACCGGCGCAGACAAAGTGTGTTCTCTGTGGTTAGAATTGGGACCTATGCTCAGTTAGATAAGAAGAGATGCACAAAAAGAATGGTCCACAAAGGTCGCTATGGTTCCGTTGGCCGACTAGTATCTTAATACGGGGTATCTAGATAAAAGAATTGGAGCGTTTTAAGAATTCTGCCATTCTTTTGAGGTTGAAGTGCAAAACTTTGTAACCTATCGGATCGGATTTGAAGGTCATCCGGATATAGGGGTCAGGTTTGGCTCTGCCGAATGAGTGAGGTCAGTCTAACTTGACAGAGTGCGACTGCGGCCGCCGTGCACAATGTCTGCCCCAAGACCGACCGGTCTTTACAGCGTTTATTCGGCGTCCACGTCGCTCATGCGCCCTCAATTTGAAGGCTAAGATTGCTTCCGAGATTGATTTTTCTACCATTGTTGAGAATAGTACAATGCTTTAGCTAAAACCTCCGCAGAAAACTGCAATCCAAGTTGCAGCAATCTTTTAACATCTAACTAAAACGCTACAACTACTAATTTTCGTAACTAGTACATCTCTAAATCGAAACTATAAACGAGTTTATAAACGCTCCCAACCGTAGTATGTATTATGTGACCCAAATGTCAAATCAGACACAAAGTTTTGACAAACAGGCGTGATCGCGTGCAACCTTGCCAATGTATATAACATGTGAACTTGTCATGTTACAAACCTCTGTTTTCAGTCTTGGGTAACCATGTCCGCAGCATTTTCTGTCGCCGGTGTTCTAACAGGATGCATTGGGTCCATGACATGCGTCGAATCATTAGCCAAGTAAGTTTCAGCTTAACTTAAAAACGGATTTACAAAAGCCCTATTGCAGACAACAGCCGGCGGCAATGAACTTGCTGACCTTCTCCACATTTGCTTTCATCTTCCTTGAAGGCCTTATTGTAACTTCGAAATTCTTTACTGTCAAGAATCAGATTCCACTTAAAGGCTACGTTCCCGTGGTGATTACCTTCTTTTTGGTCAATGTTATCAATAATCAGGCGCTGAATTATCATGTACCTGTGCCATTGCATATCATTTTTCGATCGGTGAGTTGGGATGATGGCTTTTGGAAGGAATTTATATAAAAAATTTGTTCTAGGGTTCGCTGCTGACGAACTTGTTGATGAATCGATTATACCTTGGCCGTACCTACACTACTAAGAAGTACCTGTCTGTGGTCGTTATCACTGTGGGGATTATTGTCTGTACGCTGGCATCGGCTGGTGTTGAAAAGGTTGGCTAGACTCGAAGACTCGAAAATTATATAAATCTAACCCTGGTAACTTCAGAAAGAAGCCGCTCTATCCGCCGAAGACGCCGCTAAGCACTACAAAGAATGGTCGATCGGCATTATCATGCTCACAGTGGCCCTATTGGCATCATCCTTCCTCGCGATCGTCCAAGAAAGCCTCTACACCAAGTATGGCAAGCACCCCCGTGAAGCCATGTTCTTCATCCATGGCCTCTCCCTGCCCGTGTTCGTCTTCATGGCTGGCGATATCTACAAGAACGCCCTCGAATTCAACAACAGCGCGCCTGTCAGCCTTCTCGGTGTCGACACTGGGATCCCGAATATGTGGGTGAACCTGCTCGGTGCTTGCATTGGCCAATGGGTCTGCATCCTCTTCGTGTATCAGCTCAACTCTAAAGTCGATTCCCTGACTGTGACATTGGTGGTGACACTGCGGAAGTTCCTGTCCCTGCTGATCTCCATCTTCTGGTTCGGCAACGTCTTCACAGCTACCCACTGGGTCGGAGCTGCCCTCGTCTTTGGCGGTACGCTCGCGTTCTCCGATTTCGGAGCCGCGAAGAAGGTCGAAAAGAAGAAGCAGTAAACCATATCTGAAAACGGTTTTCTTGAAAAAGTTGAACAGTTTGAACAATTTAAAAGTATCCATAGTGTCTCCTAACACGTGTCATAGAAAAAAGTATTGTATGATTGGCTCTTCATTGTAAATTCAGTATAAAATATCGAAAAGAGGTAATACATAAAGTGAAATTATGATCACAGAGAGAAAGATTAGTCATTTGCCAAGTATCACATATACATAGATGTTTTCGCACGAAGCGGCTTTACTCGGCTTCCTGGTCGAAGTCAAGCTTCTTCTGGGGCGAGCGCTTTTTGAGCGTGTGCTGCTCCGGGCGGACGAAACGCTTGGGCTTCTTGGCGCCAGCACGGTTGTTCAGGGCCGTGGTGCACGGCGACATCAGAGCATCGCTTGGCGAGTTGACATGAAAGGTAGACATGGCCTTCTTGCACTTTAGAATGGCCGGGGTAACTTTGAGCTGGAAAATATATATAAAAATCGTGATGAGGGAAATGGAAAGCATAAGCAACTTACAACGGCCGGCTCGTCATGGTGGCGGCGCTCCGGGGTCTTCGGCGGCTCAGGTTCCTTATTCTCCTGGGTCTTGACATCTTCGTTCTCGGCAGACGACTTCGGGGGGTCGGAGCGGTCACTGGAGTCGGTGGCGGACATGGTTGACGGATAGATGGCTGGAAAAGGAGGAAGAAGGGTTTGCAATCAGCGAGGCGCGGAGTGCACACGGGAGGAGGGTGTTGCGAAAGGACAAAGCGCCAGACATTTTCAAACTGGAAAATTCGCGCGGGGACAACTACCCGACTGTGCACCCAACATGCAGTCGAACATCGATAAAAAAGCAGATTTGTAAAAGTTCTAAAGCAGAATAAAACCACCTTCACTTTTGCAAGCAAACATTGCAACTATTGTTGACAGCTCACACAGATCGTTATCCAGCTTCAATCAGTTATGAACTTGTTATTGTGCACGCAACGTGCGTTGCCAGTTATGCAAATTAAAAGAGGATATCTTTTACGCAAATTAAATTTCGATCAACAGAGAAACGTTAACACGTGTCATTTACAAAACGCGTTCTCGGAGCTCGTGGTTTTCGTCGCAGTTTGATCCTCCTTTTGTTTTTGCAGCAATGGTTCAACACCTCCAATATCAGCTTTACAACGGTATCTTCCGTGCCGGCATTTTGAAGCACGGTGATTTCCTGGCCAAGTTCATGTTATCCGGCAGAGAGGCCCTAAGTGTCGTGAGTTTCGTCGCTGGATCGGAGATGTGGGCTGAAGCCGACTCCTATGGCAACGTCGATGTTGTAAGTCATTTTAACTACATTTTTTGTTTGAAACTTACAGCATCCTCTTTTAGATAATCGAGCCCCCAAAAAAGCCCGCCTTTGTGGTACCCAGCACTGATGCAATCCTTGCTTTGGCTAGGTTTCTCCCTATGTTAAAGTTCAAGGTTGATGAAGAAAATGAAGCCGATTCGATGGAAGTTCAGGCCGCAGGTATGTCTTTCTTCGATAGTTTGTTGTAATATATAAATACTCCAAAGTTTACAGGCAACAACAGTCATGCGTCCTTCTTTGGCACTGGAATCGACCCCCGTCTGAAGCAGATTTGGATGGAAGAAAAAGTGATCGCACGGCTGACTGCGATTTCTTACATAGAGTGTTATGGTGACACGATTGTGCATCTGCTGCGCTATCGGGACATCATTTGGCCTAATTTGAAGTCGATGTGCGCATATAACAAAGGCCACAACACCTTTGAGGTGATCGACATTTTTGTCCACCTGGACCGCTTTCCGTCGTTGCAACGGTTGAATGCCATTGGAGCTGCCATTCCCAGCGAGCCCGATGAAATGTAAGTCACAATTTTATCCCAATTTTTTCTTCTTCTTTTGAAGCAATTTTGTTTAGTGATCTCCTTCCGGCCGTCAATGGTATCAGCATCACTGTGGTCTACCACGTCGGCTCGCTCTACCCGTTGACCCAGATGAAGGAGTATATGATGAAGGCTGTCGATGACTGGATCAACGTAATCCCTCAGCAAGAAGACTAATTTATTAGCTCAGTTTATTTTGTTACTGATGTATATTAAGATTTAATTATCATAGAAGTTTGGTGTTTCTAATTTTGTATTATGTTGCTTTGTCGGATGATAGCTAATTTTGTCGCATTATAGTTAAAAAATGACACTAATTACACAAAAACTGTTTCCAGAGACAACCCACCCCTTGCACCATAGCTTTTACTAGTATGAAATCGAAACAGTCCCACACACTTTTTGACTTTATCCTCCTTCCGTGTACAGTAAATCGGCTTTCAGACGTCAATGACTCAATCCTCTCTTATAGCCCTGTAATGAAAGTCTGTATACCTTATCTTGCTTCATTTTGTCTCTCCAAGTATTGATAGCCATGCCGAAGCCAGTTTCGTCTCATGGTAAAGAAACTAGAGCTCACTATGCTCGAAGTGTTCTCATCAAACAAGCATCATTGGGAAGTTTTGGGGTCGTTCTTCGACGGCTCAAGGAACGCCAGCAACGGAGAAGTTAGTTTTAGTTTTTAGTTATAAAACTTTCACGCTAACATAGTAGCTCTTATCTGACATGTTTAATATGTTTCAAAGGTTCAACTTTAAGTTTGTTTCAGAAACTACAATAACCTTTATTGCGGGATTACTCCTCAACATCGCGGGTTCCACCATTGGATGGCTTAAAGCAGAGATCGACCATGAAATGATTAAAGTAGAAATTAGAAACACTTTGAAAGAATATGGTATGCACTTTTATAAACTTTGATGTAGATTTTTAGTGGTTGTTAACATAATCTGTTTTAGGAATAGCCAGAAACAACACCAAATCCGAGGAAACCCGATCGAATGAAACTGTTATAAACGATAAATCAGATGAACCTGAAGAGAATGAAAGGCGGTTACCCAGCATCATTCTAGTATTAATGACGACATTTGGACGCATGTTTAATGTCGTTGGAACCATCAAAATGTTTCAGGTTGGTCTTTTTTGATATAACCGAGCTCTGTGTTTTGTACACTTTGATACACTGATAACTTTTTTGATCTTTTTAGGCAGCTTCCGCTTTTATTTCGCTGCAGAGAAGGAAAAACTTACGAAGTACAACGGAACGGCTTAGCCAAGGTGAAGGGGATAGCGAATGGGGCGATGCACTAGTTGAGTGTTGTACATTATGCGGTGTGTGACGTTACAGAAAGCTTTGCATGTGAAATCGATAAAAATTTAAATACGTTCATCATAATGTTCTTTACTGCAATGTATTGTATTGTCCATGGACGGTTAAGTCCAAATCGAGCGAATTGTCTACGTCAATGGAAGCACTCACGAGTTTGACACGACCGGTAGTGACGGCATCACACCGCATGCTACCTTAAAACTGGCAAGTGATAGTGATAGCTTCGGGACAAACAAAACGCGAATACGCTGATCAAGCGAGCAAGTTTTGATCTAGTAACGGCGTCGTTTTTAATGGACCGACGAGTTATCACAACTAAAACAGCGGTAGCCACCACTGTGTTGTCATGGTTTTGTGGTGGCTGCACTAAACAATGTCCCTGTATTCCGTTAGATTCGATCGACGGTTCACTTTTCCCGGATTGATAGTGCGTGTAGGGGCTGGTTGCGATAATGCAAACACCCACATCGTTTCGTTTCCCAATTTGTTTTGCGTCGTTTTCGAATTGACTGGCGTTTCGCAGTGTTTTTGCCGATTTTAACGGTGCACTAATGAGACCCTATTAAGTTCAGATACGCACACCCATCTTGGTAGGTTTTGATTGACATTTGTGCCGGTGACGACACCAATTACTCCCTTTGTTGAGTGCGAAGGCCGTGCGGGGGAGTAAGTTGGTAAACATTTTTTGTGACAGTTAAACATGAAGAAAGACCTGCTACTTGTCTTGACCATCGAGTCCGTCGTCATCGGCGTTGTCCTTGGATTTGTTATACGACCATTTAATCCTAGGTAAATTAAATAAGCTTGAATTTGTCGAAAATAGCCGTTTCTAGCAATGATACGATCAGTCTTATTGGATTCCCAGGGGAAATTTTCATGCAAATCGTTGAAATGATGATCTTGCCAATGATCATCAGTTCTGTGATTTCGGGTATGTGTTTTAATTATTCTGTTTTTAATCCTATTTGCTCTTATCACAGCCCTTGCCCAAATCCGACCTCGAGACACAAGCAGAATTGGCTTGTATACAATCGTGTACTACATGTTGACCACCTTGTTGTCGACGTTTGTAAGTGTCTTCTAATCAATGAAAAACAACAACCAATGCGGTTTATTAGACAGGAATTGTATTGGTTTCGTCGATTCACCCCGGTGATCCTGCGCTTTTTCACAACCTCGGTGAAGGCACTCTCGATGATACGGCACTTTCGACTTTAGATACTTTCTTAGATCAGATTAGGTTGGCTAAACTGCTAAATGACGCTTGCTAATGGGTGTTTTTAGAAACATGTTTCCCGAAAACATTATCCAAGCAACATTCCAACAGGTCCAAACGAATTACATCCCGGTTAAACCCAGACTACAAAGAATAAACACTAATGGTACAACTATTTTGGCTAATATGACCTCTGAGCCTATGATGAAGCCAATTTTGGAGTATGCTAATGAAATGAACATTTTGGGTAAACATACTTGATGAAATGACAAATTTTAATGATGTTTGTTTAGGATTGATCGTTTTCTGCACCGGATTTGGCATTGTTTTGAGTATCCTTGGAGATCAAGCCCGCCTTATGATCAATTTCTTCATTGTATTGGACGCAGTTATCATGCGATGGATTTCAGCGTTGATGTGGTGCTACCCTATCGGTATCTTGTCTTTAGTTTGCAAGAACATTGTGGACATCGATAATCTCGCTGAAACCGCCCAAGCCTTGGCCATGTATGTCGTCACTGTCATCTGTGGTCTTATGATACATTCCTTATTGACATTGCCATTGTTGTATTACATTTTCACTCGTGGGTCACCGTTTAATTTCATGACCGGAATGTTACAAGCATTAGCTACTGCGTTTGGAACTGCAAGTAGCGGAGCCACGTTGCCGGTTACATTCCGAGCGTTGGAAGAGAATCTAAAAATTGATCGAAGGGTAACTCGATTCGTGTTACCTCTGGGTGCAACAATCACCATGGATGGTACTGCCCTTTACGAGGCTGTTGCGGTTATTTTCATTGCGCAATTGCACAATGTCCAGTTAACTATGTTCGAGTTATTGACCATTAGCATAACGACCACAATAGCTTCCATTGGGTCCGGTTCCGTCCCCGCCGGCTTAGACACCATTCTAATTGTACTCACAACTGTGGGGCTTCCTGCCAAAGATCTGAGTCTCCTTCTCACCGTTGACTGGTTACTGTATGTTTTTTTGCTCTTTAAGCAATGGTCATTTGTCTATTTGTCATTTCCGTTTTAGCGACCGAATTCGAACGAGCGTTAATGTCCTCGGTGACGGCTTCGGCTGTGGTATCATTTATCATCTGTCGAAAGCTCGCCTACACGAAGCAGATAATGATGAGCTAATCAGGCAGATTAAGCAAGACATTCGTAATTTTTTCAATTCTTATCACACCTGAAACTAAAATCAGCTTATCATTTGACCTGAAAATGACCCATTTCTGATTTTTCAGAGCTGCTTAACACGGAAATCCCTGAAGTCGTCACTCCGAAGGTGTCTGTGAGTGCTCCTCTGTTGGAATCCGGGTTTGCCTCGCAGTCGCAACCGCTTCTGACTACACCGGCTTTTGACATCGGACCACGAGGAAATCGACATGCCATGAACCCTGCGAATAATCGTAGATTTAGTCAGCAACAGTATTACTACAAGAGCCGACAAGGACAACTGACAATTCCCGTTCCTTCGAATTCTGGTGGAGGAAGCGATTTAAACCGAAAATCATCTTTTAGTTCTATAGAAGAGAGAAGAAGTCTCATTGATGGTAGCATGGAGTTTACTGTATAAAGCTTATTGTTTTTATTCTGTGAAAAAATGCGCATGATTGTTTTTAATGATGATAAAAATAACTTAAACATCCTATGTAGGCAAAAGTAATGTACATTATTTTGTTATTGTTGTTGGAAGCGAAGTAACAACCGCCGCAGGGCCTTCAGATTGCATTGTCACCGGGTCAGCTGGGATTATAACAGCAGGGGCAGCAGCGACAGCCGGCGGCGGTGGGGCCATTAATGTACCGTCGGAACGGCCGAGAAGCCAATAAGTCTCCATAACACCCTTTCCCTGAAATACTTATTATCATAACACTATTAAAATAGATATTCAGTAGATTACTTTTATAATCACTTCGCCTCTTGACTCGGTTTCATACCCTCCAACCACTTTCGTTAGGTAATGATTCGCGTCTCCCGACACATGTATTTGTCCGGCTGTAATGTATTGCTTTTAACCTTATTAGTAATTCTGTTTCACTCACGTTTGCCATTAGATTCCATTCTCGAAGCCGTATTTACAGTGTCTCCAAAAAGGCAATATCTTGGCATAGTTAAGCCTACGACCCCTGCGACACAGGGACCTAAATACAATCAAGGTAACACAACATTCCAGAAGTACAAATACTCACCAGTGTGAAATCCAATTCAAAGATTAATCCGTACATTTGGTAAATGCGGAACGCGAAATGTGATTAAACTATTCAAAAAATTCATAGACATTTCTGCAATTTCGTTGACGTGATTGTTTCCATTTCGATGTGGGAGGCCGGAAACACAAAGATAGCCATCTCCAATGGTTTCAACTTTGTAAACATCATGACCATCAATGATGGAATCAAAGTTTGTGTACAATGCGTTCAATAGGTTTACAACTTGGAAAGGTGTGCATTTGCTGGCTAAAGTCGTAAATGAAACGACGTCGGAGAAAAATACTGTAACCATGTCAAATGATTCTGGCTCTACCACTTTTCCTGCTTTGAGCTCTTCAGCCACTTGTTTCGGCAACATGCGGTAAAGAAGAACATCACTTTTCTTTTTTTCTTCGACAAGCTCTTTGGTTCGGTCTTCGACTTCTTCTTCTAAAGAGCCTGCATACTGTTCAAGCATATTAAACACGTAGTCCATTAGACTCTGTTTTCCATTTTTCATCATGCTTTTCATTAAGTTTTTGACAACATCCATCTTTGGTCGTTTTGCCGGATTTTCGTCCCAACAGTCTCGAATCAGGTGTAGCAAATTGGTGTTCATCTCAACTGGAACGTCAATCTCAGGCCTTGCCGGTGGTTCTGAACTACGTTTCACAGCAAAAATGATATCTGTAAAATGTAAGTGCTTTTAGTGCTAATAGAAAAAGCAGTTATTACCATCAATTTCATCTTCTCGTTCAACGTAGTTCCACGCAGGTCGTCGGTTAACTAGCTCAGAGCAGATAATCGCAAAACTGTAAACATCTCCGGGTTGTGTGCCAAGTCGATTATCTTCTCGAATTAGTTCCGGTGCCATCCAAAGCTTTTCTAAAAAAGCGTTACACTACATTTGTGCTATAAATAAAAATATCATACGTTTTAATGGTATAGGTTGCAAAGCACGAACAAAGTCGCAGCCGTAATCACTAATCTTAACTTGCCACCTGTCATTAATCAAGCAACAATGTGATGTTAGAGCTCCATGAACGTTAATAAAGCTATTGTGCAATGCATTCAGTCCCTATAGTTGTTATTTGTCAAAAATCCTAGAGTATGTTTGTAAACTTACATTAGCCACATCGCGCATAAGTGCAAAACTGAAGAAAGCATCGCTAAGGTAATTGTCACGCGCAAGTACGTTCTAAATCATCATTTGTTAACTTTAGGAAAACGTTGTTATTACTTACAGTTAAACTTCCTCTCTGTGCATACTTCCAGATAAACAACAACTGCGGACCGTTGATGCAAATTCCAAGTAGCCGATTGATGTTATCATGATCAATTTGGCGCATTTGTCGAACTTCAACGAAATTTTTCTTTGTAAACTTAGGTCGAACAAGAATCTTTGAAGCAAAAACGATCTCTTTGTTCCATGAAAAATATGCAGAATAGTCAGTTTCATCGAAGTTATCTTGGGTAAAGCGTGTGGAAGTTGAGTGATTGCTTGACATGCTCCGCAGACTTTTTAACATATCGCTTTTACTGTTTGGATCAGAAGTCATCTTCGTTAAATCCCCCCAATCGATTAGGTTTTCCTCGTTTAACCGGCGCTCTTCAAGCATTCTTTGTCTAAAAGTTATGTTTGTCATAATGTTGCATTAACGGTACAGCAGGATTACCGAAGTCCATAACCCAAAGCCCCACCAAACAGTAGAAGCAACAACAAACCGCCCCCAACTCCGATAATAATGTACCCAGCAGGACTAACAGGGCATTGGTTACCACCGAATCCACAAATAGGCACTGTCAATGGACGTTTTTGATTGCGGTTAGACCAAATAGTTGTATATTCGTCCTGATACTGTGGTTCATACATAACGGAATTTCCCTGGACAGAAATTTTTGCAAAAACTTGCACGGTGTCGGTATCATCTAATGCGGAGACGTAAAATACGGGTTCACGTGTACCGTTTTCGTTGATCCGAACATAGCCTGTCATGCCTTGAAAATCACCTCGACTATTCTGTGCCACGAGGGTACCATTTTCCAGTCCTTTGATGCCGTACTTTTCAATAGTTTGGTTGATAGCGCGTAAATACATGTATGTTGCATCGTACAGTGATCGGACGTATACAGAAGGCTACAAACTGTAACTTACAATGGCATATTTAACTTTGTGGCCTACTCTGGTTTCCCCAGCTGAACCCATGCATGATGTATCGCAGTAAAATGGTGGCTTTCCGATTAGATCCTGTACTTTAACGTTGAATGCCTCGATTTCATGTGCGTCTTGATTTTCCAAGTCAACCTGAATTGAGAGTTTAAAAAATAGTGGTAGTGATTATCAAAAAAACGTACCACTATTGACCGTCTCGCAGTAGCTAATGCCTGATTATCCAGACCGTCAGGAGGAACATCATAGTCTACCCAAATATTCACTGTATCTGTGCTATTAGCGCTTGACGCATTGACTAAAAAAACTTCCATACAATAAAAAAGTATTATTACCGCACTTACCTGGTTTGAGCATTCCTTGGCTTTGCAAATTGGGGAAAATGTAAACATACTCATCAGTGTTCATTTGCATTTCGTCTGCTCTTATCATAAAATCGCGCTTTAAATCGTTGGAGTCTATGCATGCTACGATTACTGAAAACACGTTGTTTTTGTGGTGTTTCTGTGTTTAATATAACTTAAAAAAAGTTACTTCTTGCACGGGGTTTCAGTGCCTCCAGCACTGCTAACATTCCATCTTTCGTTGACGTCAACTGTCTTTTGTAAACAATGTTCGGTGATTTTTCGGATACCGTTTTCTGAATCTTTATCTTAACAAACCACAACAAGCAATCAGTATGTTACCTCCATATCTTGTTGAAAGAAATCACATTTTCGTTGCTCTGGGTCAATAGTGTAAATAAGTGCAAACTCACTCCAATTGAACGTGTCCATGACTTCAAAAATGGCTAATCCGAGGCTAAATGTGTTTTGATGTTACTTTTACATCTGTTTTTGCAAAACAATTCTGATGTTAAAAACATACGTATAAGTATTAGCATTGACGTTAGCAACTGTTGGAAACCGGGCTACATCCGCTAATTCTGCTGTTGTTGAACTACCCCATGTAAAAACAGGTACACTGTAGAAAGAACCCAAAATTCCGCTGATTATTGCGGCTAAATTTGACGTTATAAACATAGTATGGACGAAGGAAGGAAACATACATGTCGCACAAGGTGGTCCAATAATGGCATGTACCATGTCGTTTTTGATTAACCGCGAAGTGTACCCCGCTGCCATAGACTCATCACACTGATCCATATACCAAAAGTAGCTAAAGTCAAAACCATTTATCAGACCATCACGACTAGCTTGTTCGGTTGCTAGAGTGATGGCCGGTGCACTCTGACCAAAACCCATCAATTGTCGCAATTGGTATGATTCGTTTGGAAAAAGCAAGCCGATTCGAAGTGAAACCGTTCCATCGGAGTTTACGGTGATAACTGGATGATCGATTTCGGTGACATTTGCCTATGGAGAGAGCATATAACTGTTTTGAATAATTTGAAACGTAAAATCTTTGTACCTTAATAATAGTAAAAAAGGAAAATAAACAAGCTAGCGAGTACCACATCAACAGTAATAAAGAGACACAGATCACAAATGACCTTCAAGGTGCTTTTTAAATGTGTGGAAACCACTTACAAATATGTAGGAATCCTTTTAGGTATCAAACACCCATAAAGACCATTTAAGAAGACATATCAAAGCGACTAATAAGTACAAAATGATGAAGGTCTCGGAAAACATAAGTTTAGAAAACATTGGAATGCATAGTACAAGTCAAGGAATGTTTGCAATGTCCGTCTGGAATGAAACCAAAATAACTGCTCAAGTATGCTTTATTGACAAAACGCAACATTGTTCAAATTGTCACAGGTAAAATAATGGAAAATTCAATTTACAACACATAAAAGGTTAGTATGTACAAGTACAGGGTAAGTATTGTCCTCTAATCCGATACCAGTCATTTGAAGGAAGTTAACGACAATAAGGGTTCTTATTGATGCTCTTGCGACGACGCTTGGCGGTTTGTTTCTTTTTCTGATCAGCATTTTCACGTTGATTCTCCTTCTTTTGATGTTTCTTCTGCGTGTCATTAACAATAAAATCATCTTCCACGGTGTCAGCTTCACCTTCAAGGCGGCGTTCTTCTTGCTCCTTTCTCTTTTTTTCTTTTTTGAGCTTCTTTTTTTCTTTTTTGAGCTTCTTTCTTTGACTTCTTGTCAGCTCCTTAGAAGAACACGGCAGCGTGGCTTCACTTGTTGTCGGAACGGCGGGTTCAGGCGACGGCTCATTCTGGCTAATTGAAGTAACTGGGATAGGCACGGCAACGGTCGGCGCAGAAGATGACGGTTTTGGGTTTGAAGGCAGAGGATAGATAAGTGGCCGAATCGGTGACAGCTTCTCTTTCTTGTCCTTCGACGGGATTGTCGACGAAGCAGAGGAACTCGGCACCAAAGGGTTGTGATGGGCAGAAGAAGTCTTCGGGGGAACAGGCTCAGATTCGGCATCGGACGGCGCGGGGGTGACAGGCGTCGGCATCACTGACTGAGGACGGAGAAGTTTACGGGCCGATTTCGTCTTTACCTCTTTGTCTTTGGGCGGGATTGTCGACGAGGCAGTGGAAGTCAGCGTCAAGGGGGTATGATGCCCGATCTTTGAGGAAACAGATTCAGCAGATTCAACATCGGAGGGCGCTGCGGTGACGGGCATCGGCTTCGCTGGGTGCTTACGGATGATCGGACGGGCCCATTTCGCCTTTGTCTCTTTGTATTTGGCAAGGAACGTCGACCAAATAGAGGAACTAGGCACTAAAGGGTTGTGATGGGCAGACGGAGCAGTCTTCGGAGGAACAGGCTCAGACTTATCATCTGATAGAGCCGGGATGATAGGCGTCGGCTTCGCTGGGTACGGATGGATGATCGGGCGGGCTGACATTGCCGTCGAAGCATCGGTCAGTGGCGGGGCAACAGGCGTAGGCTTCAATGACTGAGAACGGATAGGCAGATCGGCCGACTCTGCCGTCTCTTTTTTGTCTTCGGGCGGGATCGTCGACGAAGAAGCGGAATTTGGCAACAAAGGATTAAGATGAGCGTGGTGCGTCGGCGGATACTCGGTGCCATGATTGGAAAACAAAGGAGCATCCTGAAATCAACATTTGAAGTGATAATCACGTGGCACCAAAACAGATAAGACGGAGTCCAGGAGAGGTTTTGAAGTCGTATGACACTCATTTTTTTTTTATTTCAAAAATCGATAGGGCTATGTGAGCAACTGCTAAAACCAAAATATCGCGGTCTGAAACCGCTTCTGGGGTGAGCTACGATTTTTTGAAAATTTGGCCCCAAATTCGATAAAATTAACATAACTCGGTCCGTTTTTCCGATAGAAGGCTGAAACTGCGGTTCCAGCGTCAACTTTTGATGCTGAATCCAATGGTGATATCGAAATTTTGTTATCAGTAACTCTTATCACTGATAAGAATTTTTTGAAAAATCAACTTTTTCAGTTTGGCCGCGGGGCGCTGTTTTATTGTAAAAAATTAATCTCCTATTAATGCCAAACAATAAAAAATTTTTGTACTGCAAGATATCGTAGCCGTTTGGGCGGATTCTGGCCTCAAACATAGTCATCAAAAACTTTTTTGCTCAAACCTTCATAAAAGTTACATATTTGGAATCAGCATAAAAAATGGAGTCGATTCATGTATAAAAAGTTATACTTTTGATATGTTTCGAAAAACACATATTTATTGGTAAAAACGAAAAAGTGCGCGCCGAGGTCGAACCAGCCCGCGCGCGCAAACCGAGCGCCGTACACTACCACACTAGGAAAGAAAACAGGGCAGGTTCGACTTCTGTGTTCATTTTTTTCTTTTTGCCAATAAATATGTTTTTTTCGAAACTTATCAAAACTACTTTCTTATATACATGAATCGACTCCGTTTTTTATGCTGATTCCAAATATGTAACTCCCATGCAGATTTAAGCAAAAAAGTTTTTGATGACAATGTTTGAGGCCAGAATCCGCCCAAACGGCTACGATATCTTGCAGTACAAAAATTTTTTATTGTTTGGCATTAATAGGAGATTGATTTTTTACAATAAAACAGCGCCCCGCGACCAAACTGAAAAAGTTGATTTTTCAAAAAATTCTTATCAGTGATAAGAGTTACTGATAACAAAATTTCGATATCACCATTGGATTCAGCATCAAAAGTTGACGCTGGAACCGCAGTTTCAACCTTCTATCGGAAAAACGGACCGAGTTATGTTAATTTTGTCGAATTTTGGGCCAAATTTTCAAAAAATCGTAGCTCCGTTCAGAAGCGGTTTCAGACCGCGATATTCTGGTTTTAGCAGTTGCTCACATAGCCCTATCGATTTTTGAAATAAAAAAAAAATGAGTGTCATACGACTAGGTGACGGTCAAAATTTTCTCCTGGACTCCGTCATAAAACTTACATCATTCATCATTGTATCCTCTAGCTGTTTACGAAGCGCTTCACGTTCCTCGTCCTTGTTTTTGTCCTCGAAATGCTTGATCACACTGGGCATAACACGAGGTGGCCTTTCCAAAAACGGCATGGTACTTCGTTTTTGATGTGCTTTACGTCGCTCCAGCCACTCCCCGTACTCCTTCTTCTGCTCCTTCTCTTCATTGGCCTTCTTCATCTTTTCGAGTTCCTGGTGGATACGGGCTTGGTTTCTGCGAAAGGCGTCATAGTACTCATTACCAGGATTGTGCAGAATCTGGAGGGTAAAGAAATGGTTGTCCGCGTACTCTGCTTCCATGGCTCTCATGTTTCTGAATTCAGGATCATAGGGTCCATAAACGGCTGAAAAACCAATTGATATGAGAACGGTCAAAAAATCACAATGACAAAGTCTGCTTTAAAAGTAAAACTTACATTCCATAGCAGCTTTAAAGCGAGCCGATGCAGCTTCAGCAGCTTCGGTGTTCATGATGAGACCGTCGAAGCACCGGTAAGTCGAAAAACGGGTGAAGACGAAGGGAAATTGGTGACAGATATGGGTGGAAACAAGCGATGAAAGCAGCGGAGGAGGATCACCTTGTTTTTCGAATGAAAGGTCCGCGCACAATGGAGTGCCGAGACTGCACTACAACGAGGAAAGTGCGCACGCACTGAATGGAGAGCCGTTTCACTTGGCGATCGCAACTTTCTGTAATCACATTTTTTTTCGAATCATGTAGCCTGTTTCGTATCTTATTCGCTTAAACTGTCGATTTTTATTGCTGTTTTGTGAATTTTGTAAAACAGTTGATCAACATGTTACGAATCATCCTTGAAGCCGGCGCTGACAATTGTTTTGAGAATAAAACTTTGAACGACTTCACGCTGTACTCGATTCTTGTCGCAGATTACTTAATGAAACTCAATTGGCCGGTTCAGCGGTAGTAAGCGCACAATGCCATCGAAACAGCCACAACTTGCGATAAAGATTGCCGGTCACATGTCTTCATGCGGAAATTCCGAAAAGGTCGTTAACCAGATGCCCACTACGCCCTCCGAAGTAACCCTTGCTTTTAATAAACTAGAATATGTTATTTACACTTTACTGTTATCAATATTTACATGGTATTGATGTGTTTCAATGTTGAGTTGTTTATCAACAAATGCAAGGCTAGCGATCCTGTCGCATTGGCCTTGTATTGGAATGCAACGATAATAAAACATACTAACAAATGCAAACAACTAATTTTAAAGCATTCGCTAATAGAACATACAATACAAGAGACAAAATGCACATACAATCATAAGTTTAAAACGTTGTGATAGCGGCAAATCAGTGTGGACAAGAACTTAAGAACGATGAGTGGTTAAGTCAAAACGGACTTTGAAATACCAATTTTAAAAGCTAGAAATATAATGTAACAACTTTACAATATAGCTTTGAGATAGACTGTGGAATAAAAAGCTCTGTGAAATCATCGATATTAGATAAAGCTTTCATTTGCGTTAAGATACGGTTAATACAGGTTAGTGATTTAGACGACAATAAATGGCGTATTCAAAACAAATGATACAGGGGTTAGGAGTGAGAAAAGCGATTAAGTGACACGTATAAAACCAAACTAGCTGATCGGCAAAGTTAATTTTGATAAGCAAACTCGTTTGTATTTTGTTGAGTGAAAGAGTTAAATTCAGGGTTTGGGTTTGCCGGCATAGGAAATTCACATGAATAAGAAACGTTCCTATTAACGCTACAACTTGAACATATCCATTCTAAGTTTTCATTGCGGTGTAGGAAACCTACAGCTGCGGGGTCAAGTTTTTCACATTTCTGAAAAAGGTGCGTTTATTTTTGGTCCTTGTTAAAAATGTTTAAAAACTTACAATATGGAAAGTTAAATGACATCCTTGGTTAAGTGCGGTACATCTGATTCCGCTATTTTCTACCTGAAAAGGAAATAGGTTGTAATATGTTCTATTAAAAATAAGAAAAGGAAACTTACAGTAATTGGTCCCTTGCAGTCGTAACAGATCCCTTGCGCGCACAAACGGTGTTGTGGGTGTCCCAGTTGGGGTTGGCCTTGTGCTAAAATAGACAATTGTGATAAATTGTTGGACAAAAATACGCAATTGTACTTACGTTTTAGTGGAGGCATCGGTTGCATCGGTGGCATCATGCCTTGCCTGTAATTTTGTTGCATTTGTAGTAACATTTCAGGGGGCATCATAGCTGAAGACTGTTGTTGCATGTTCATAGCATTCTGCATCGGCATCCTCATCATTGGATTCATTGGTGATGGTTGAGGCGGCGGCATCATTTGTTGTTGTTGTTGTTGTGCTTGTTGTGAAGCGTTGTTGTTTTTAGTTCTTCGAGCTTTCGCTTTTGGTTGTGAAGCCTGCGCTTGCGCTTGTGCTTGAGCAGCTTGAGCTGCTGCTTGGGCTTGGGCTTGAGCTTGGGCATGTGCTTGTTGTAGTTGCTGCATCTGTGCCATATTCTGGGGCATCATCATACCGGGATGACCCATTATCATGCTAGGATGACCGAAACGCTGCATCAATGCTGGATGCATTTGACCTGGCATCGGCATGTTGTATGCTGGACTGCGATTCACGGGATAGGGCATGTTCGGAGGGAAGTTTTCAGGCAAGGGGTACGGTACTGGTACATTTGGTCGGTTGAATGAATAGGGCATACGTGCTAACGCTTGTCGAGCATTAATGTCGTACATGGGTGCCGCGGAGTTGTAATCAGGCACGTTCCGTTGTGGTGGCGGTTGTGACATTTGAGGTTGCTGTTGTTGAGGCATCTGTTGCATGGAGGGTTGCATTGAAGACGGTCGTGGCACATCTTCATCGAATGGATCTTTGATAGTCAACACAGGTGGTACTGAGCCCGGCGTTGACACGTTGTTATTGCTCATGGGCATACTTGTCTGGTAATGAGGTGAAGGTTCAGCTTCCTGCTGTCCGAAGTCGTTGAATTCCTTGCAATTTATCTCGGCAGTACCCATTTGGCCATTGTTATCCGCGGTACCCATGAGGCCACTGTTGCTGGTACAGATGCTGGATGCCGTTGAAGCTTCAGTCGGAGATACGCCGTAGACCTGGTAGCCGTTAGCATTGGTAGTGCCTGGCGCTCCACTGCTATTTGGCTGTTGTAGATGCTGATGATTCTGATTGGACGACGGGGAATAGGTGTTTGGCCAGGCGGGCGACGAGGAAAGAGTGCTGAGTGAATGCTGAAACGAGGCGAACATCATGAAGTGAAAAGAAGCGGAGTTCAATTATGATGCGCAGCGACAGATCGCTGTCGTCGCCGTCGACATTGCTGTCAATCACCAAAACAACTTCGAACGTCTTTAGCTCAGGCGGAAGAACCAGCCATTTTTTCGTGGTCTGCCTATTCTTACATACATCGCGCAGTAACCCCGTTTCAAAAAAACTTACAGGAGACCCTTCATGTTTATGACTCAAAGGGTTGTTGGCCATCATATTCGATATGGCCGACGACGACATGTTGGGAGCCGCTAATGACTCGATGCCGGCGCGTGATCACAACCCGTTGCGCACTGATGAGGCTCAAGACCCTTCGAGGTTGATGGCGACGAGCACGAGGTGAACTGAAAAATTAAAACCAGTAAGTAAAAGCTGCGTAATCAATCGATTTGCCGCGATCAATTTCACTCCTCTCTTTTTGAGACGAAAGCGAGGGGTCTAATCGTCCTGGAAAAGGGAGCACGCTACTCACGCACACATGTTATCAAAATACAAAGGTGAGCGGATGCACGTTCTTGTTAGAGATTGAAGTCTGTCGTCGCATTTTTTTAGTGATCCGAAAATAGGCGTAAAATGTTTCGCAGAGAAACGGCTGCAGACGCAGATTGGATTGAAAGAAAAGGGCGCGAAAGGAGATTCTGGCAATAAGCGAGCGAAATTCCGTTCAGATCCGCCGACAACCATTAAAACATAACATGCAAACGTGAAAAAAACAACAATATCGCAGTCTAAGTGATAAAAAAAACGTATTGGTTTTATGTGCGCTGGAACTAGTGAGGAAAATTGGGTGAATGACGATGAAGGACAAAAAACGTGGCGTCGCTGCTCTCAGCTATGAACGAAGACTAGTGGAAAGCGAAGAAAACAGTGGCGTCTGTAAGACAATTCGCATAAGCATAGCAGCTCGCTCACACTTGCCTCGAGCGAGAAAAATACCAAGAGGGGAAGGACCCGAGGACTGCAGATGGGAGAAACAAGTTAGCCCTCCTTTTTCGTATACATACCGGTCGGTCGGTGGGGGGAAGAAGGAGAAGGAAATGAGAAGAAGAAGCTTTTTTTTCGGAAGGCTGTTGGATTACCCTTTTGACTTGTCTTTGGTAAAATCCGGCACTCGAGGTTCTGGATGGATGCCTTTGTTCACAACGAAGATGGAATGCTTCTTCAATGGCATAAATTGAAATGCAGGTCTAATGGTAAGCATGTGGGCCCCCAACAAAACAGGAAGCCGATCCTGTGACATTTTCGAGTTCCCTTGGCTTGGCTCGACTCGACCACCTCCCCTCTATTACTGAATAATAAAAACGACTCAACAATACCATGTGACAACAAGGAGACCGACTGAAGGCAAACAAATAAACCCCCAAAATCGGTCTAAACACATAAGCCGGCACGGAGTTGGGACTTGGCACGGTCCAAAACAAAATGCCACTACAAACGTGAAGATGGACGTGGGTGAAAAACCGCATTCGACGTGAAAAATGTGAGATTCAACCATGTTCGGAATTAGCCAGTATACATAATTAAATGAACATCCAGAAGAGAGCGAGGAAAAGTTTTGGGCAACACGAGGCTTTCTAAGCAAAATTTGAATTACGAGGAAAAAAGGCAACAGACTTGGTGGTTGCGACGCCTGAGGGCTGTTGGTGGGCAAAATGCTATGAAAACGAACATTCATTCACCGCAGTGAACAAAGTCATTGAGCTTGTGGTGGTTTAAATGAGGCTGGATACGGAAGACGCAAAGGGTGTCCGCTTAAGATACGGACGTAAAGCAGTCGTATTGGCGCGACAAAGTTTGTCATCTGTTCAGTATTGATTAAAGGTAGCGGAGAGGTACGTCAGTACATGGATTTATGAAGGCGACCTCCTCGTTCGTCTGCGCATTCTTTGCGTGACTTACCAGTGGTTTTGTTCGCCGTCTTTGGGCATGCTTTTTCCCACTCCTCGGTCGCGCAAGCGAGGTCTGTATACTCCCTTTTTGTGTGCAGTGTGTTTTTTCATAAACTGATGCCAGTAAATGTGATGAGAGTGAGGGAAGAAAGCAGGGCAGAGGAGTTAGTTTCAAGGACGATGTTTCTTCTTTCTTAGAACATTGAAAAACACAAGCGAACACAAATAATCGGCTGGATAGTGGTAATTGGTCGGATGTAAAGTGTTAAAAAACAAAACGGAAGGCGAATTTGGCCATGTTTTTCGGAAATTTGTTTGTTAAGAGGTAGATCGGTGAAAGATCAATCGTTAGAAACTTGGCTGAAAAAGCCTACGAAACTCATGATCACAATGACTGCAGTCATGACAAAAACCTTCCTCATCTATCGCGATCACCACCGAGTTGCAGCAGCGCACGAACGAACACAGCCGTTGATGGCTGCCGGGAGAAACCGGCCCCCCTTCAAAGGCGCAACGGACATTGCCAGTCGATTGCACTTGCCGCCACCGAGGAAAGGACGAGGCGCGGATGATGCCCCTGCTCATCGCAAAACACTCCGATTGTTTCGCACAAAAAAACACATGCACTGAAAATGTGGGTGCGAAAAGCACGGTCGTGGTGACGATGGCTAGTGAACCTCCTTCCACACCTCGCCACGACGACGACTGTCACGTACTGTATGGTTGGTACTTCCTTCACGACACCCACAAACAGAAAAGCCACAGGCAACAGAGCTAGGTAGACTTAATAATACAACACATTAGCTTTACTTTCATACATACTATCTCGCGTGTGGCACTCCAGAGACAATTAAAACGGTAACTTTTTTTAATTTAAAAAAGTTGAAGTAATTGACGCCCCCAGGAAATGACATTTTCAAGCTGTGCAATGTATTGAAAGTAAGTTTTGCATGAACCACTTTCACGTCAAGTAAGTTCGACATTCTTCTACCATAAGTATTAGTTACAATGGCCACTGTTATTGAATGAAACAATCGAAAAGGAAACCGAAGGGTAAAAGGCACGAATGTCGGTCTCTTATGGTGGCTTCAAGCATCCTCCCAGCCATCAACGATGGAACACACCAATGAATGCGGTCAAGCTCTTGCATGCCCTGCCACTGTGAGCATTGGGTGTGGGTGCCTTCCATAGTCGTCGTTTGCCTTTTTTGTTGTCTTCGGGTCTGAATATGCCGACCCACAGTGTGCCATCAAGAAAGTGGAGCCTTTTGGCCCTGCAGCATTCAAACAGGCTGCGCGTGGTGCATGCCGACTTGATGGACCTTCTTTTTCTCGCTGCTCTCGGCGTCGTCCTTTCTTTTAAAGACAGCAAGCTTAAAGCTATTTGCCGCTAGTGGCAATAGTCAAAAGCACGAGACGGGAGCGAAAAAGCACCGCGGTAGGACTGCCCCGGTGGTGCGACGGCTGGTTGGTGGTGGCGGTCGGCATTCTTAGCAAGTACGACATCATCCGTGGGTCCCATGCTCGCAACCAACGACATCCTAAACATTGTTCAGGACTAGCATGTCCAAGCATTTGACCCATTTGACATCATTATACAACCGTGGGGGCCTGCTCCTGGCCGAAGATGAGCTGTTGAGCCGGCTTACGATCGTAAAACCCGCAAGTGAAATCAAAACAAAGAAAAGCGTGTCTGACGGAATGCGGGTCTAATTGGCACGTAGCCCAAAAAAGTGTGAAAGAGATTGATGGATAGCCGGAAGGGCGATAAAAACCATATCTTTGAAGTGAGGGGGGTCGGATCAGTGCATCAATCACACCAATCTATCACGTACGTAACCGAATTAACACCATAGGTATGACAGGCAAGAGATTATATTATATATATTGGGGGTCTTTACGGGGATAAAGGAAGGAGTTATCGAGTCAACCACGGTCGCGCAGTGGACAGTGTAGCGAACAAGAGGTCAACTTGCATGCTCGCATCCGTCACTCGATTTTTTCGTTCCGCAAGCGCGGGATGGTGGTGGCAGCGAATCGGAGAGAGCCGCGAGCCTGCGGAAGAAAGAGGGCAAGGAGGGAGGAAGGAAGAGGCACTATTATATTATACCAATACTAATAACGGCGCGCAATGCACGAAGGAAGACAACGAGCAAAGCAAGCAACGAGCGGGAGGGCTGTGCAGTCAGCGCGGTCCTGTAGGTTTCTCGCTGCTGCCTCTTCCCCCATTTTTCTCCCAGCAGCCGCAAGCGTGGGGATTGTCGTTGAACAGGACACCGGCGGACCAGCTCGCCCTGGCGAACTAGTAGAGACCGAAGTCGTCGTCGTCATCGTTGTCGTCGTCGTCGAGTCCGAAGCGACGGCGCCCCAGCAATCGTGCGGGTGCGTCGTCCACAGGGTATTTTTTTTTCGAGGACGCCCGCCTGAGCTAGGCTGTCTGAGTTACTTGTGAGCAAAATGGACGTCGACCTCGCTACTCGCATCCGAATGGTACTATCCAACCCGTCTCCACTGCCACCATCTATCCAACACGCCTTCGATGATCACATCTGGCGGTCAGGAAGGTGCTCAAACTCGGCCCCATCACAGACTTGCTGCCAGCCGTGCACCACGAGCGCCGTTTTTTTGTTTCAATCAGTGCGTTCATGTCATGCTCGATACAACATACAGGTTACACACCAATTACGAGCTAAAAAAGCACAACGAGACATCATAATAGTACAAACAGAAAGAACAACTGGTTGCAATCAGTGTTTAAAAAATTCAACATCGTTCAATTTAAGTGTCTTTGCGTGCTATCGTTAGCGTGTTCATTCGCAATTGGCGGAAGATAAGCATTTGTTGAACGGAAGAGTGAAAAAAGGCCTTTTAGCATTCCCTCATGCACTATAAAAAACGGCTAGTGTAACTGTTTTGACAGAACTTCATCATGAATGCAATTGAGATGCCAAAAATCTTGCTCTTTAACATAATGTTGTATCGAAATCCAATCTGCCTAAAGGTGTTAGAAACCAGCATGCTATGCATAACAAAATCATCCCTACATTGGAAGACTTACTCAACAAAGCTAAAAGGGCCCCGTGGATATATGGAGATGCCATCCTCGACTGCTCCTACGACAGTTATAATCCGATCAAGAGGTTGATGCCACCACCATTAAATCCAGCATTTCCGTTTCCGATGCTTAAAGCCCATTAGGCGATGAAAAGGCCAGATTTCGTACTGTGACAGTGCCAAAGTCGCCGGAAATCACCTCCCTGCTCAAGATGAACTCCACCTTTGTGGCTTTTGACGGCATCATGATTAAAGCTGCGTCTCCATGCTGGTTAGAATCAGTTGCTTTTTAGCTCTAGCATGTCTATTTTATTTTAAAGCTAAATTCCTATCTAACTTTTAGAAACATCCCTACCATATCACTATCAGTAGTTTACCTCAAAAGCGTGTCTTACCATGACTTCAACGCACTTTCGCGTCTGGATTTCACTTTTCATGTGGCGGTTAACATATGAAAATGTGGTGAAAATCGCGCATCTACAACCAAACGATCCCAGCATCATGCATGAAACACATGTGCTAAAGCTGTGTGCAGCTGATCTGAAAGAACGACGAATCCTACCAGACGAAATCACATTTGAGTGCGTTTCATGCACATTCAAAGTTTTTTTTAGAAAAGAAAATTAATCCTGTTTCAGGATATTTACGATGGAATCGTGTAACAGATTCAGCGGGGTCGAGCATGCAGCCTACTTGCATTACATAAAGAATGCGAGCGTCTATTTTGGACCTGGTTGCAACAACGGTAATTACCATCTACGGGCATTCTGTCACGGTATAGATATGAAGGACAATTTTTGTAGAAATGCTGATCATTGGTCGACTCGTGTCGCGATGGAACGTGCCCATAATCGCGCACTTGTCAGGCGATGACGCCCTCGCAGATCGAACCGTCTTTGACACCTTGGGCTCGGTAGCACTTTCTTCGGCAACGGAAATGGCACGCGCAACATTGACATATATCAAACTTTATGGCTGGAGACAAGTATGTTACTACTAAAAAACGTAAAAAAGCATAATGTGAGCCTTTAAAGGTCGGTCTGGTTCGTCCAAGCGTCAACTATGAACAGCTTAGTCTGCATTCCCTTCGAAATTTGCTTAAAGATGAAGAAATTGATATTAACATTGTTGTTGATTTGGACCCCTTTATGACACCGGACGAAATCATTTCATCTGGCAAATTGGATTTACTGCGGACAAAGGCCCGTATTATTATCGTTGAACTCGGCATGGACTTACACACTTCGCGCAGTTTCTTAACGGCGGCCCTGCGATCCAATATGAAAACAAATGACTATGTTTACATTATCCCTTGGTTGGCACATGTAAGATCGTTATCGTCCCTTTTGTTTTATTGCTCTTACTCGCCGATTTTAGTTGCACGATCATTATCCCTGGGAAGCGAATACAGTAGACAAAGCAGAAGCAAAGTTAGCCTTTGATGAAGTCATTGTGATCACGGCTCACGGTTATGACCGACAGTTCATAGACAGCTTTCAGCAACGTTTCTCAAAACTAACGGGCATTATTAGCAGTCATGTAAGTCTGACATAATCTTAGCGTGGTTAAAGTGCTTACGGCATTTCCGTTTTTACGCTTTTTAACGTGTACTTTTTAAGTACGCGACGCTCTCTTACATGTCGCTATACGATGCACTTTATCTGTACGGATTAGCAGTGCGCGATGCTTACGATGATACGAAAGATTCGAAGATATTTTTAAATGGGGCTACAATTTGGAAGAAAATGACTTCGAGACAGTTTACCGGTATGTTTGGAGTTGAAGGTATGATAAGACGGTAATGTCTTTAGGGTCAACGGGTCAAGTGCTCATGAATAGTAAGGGTGTGCGAGTTCCAAGCTATGCTACATACTACACACAGAACGGGACAATGAAGATTGTTGTGGAATTAACGGCGAAACTTGGTGATAAAACGAAGTGTGATCATTTACAGGATGACTGTTCCGAACATGTAAGTTTAAAATTCGACCTTATAATGTGTAAAACTAAATTCAGGTAGCCCATGAAATCCTCCCCCACTATTGGTCATCATACGATGGCCTTATGCCAGTGGACATGCCTAAATGCGGCTTCGATGGCAGCCTATGCGACTACACGATCTTCTTTATCATCGGCGGCGTCCTACTTTTCATTGCGATCGTCGTGCCTTTAGGTTACCTCATTTACATGAAAGAGTGCGTACTCAAAATTCTATTAATTTTTAATTATTATTAGAATGTTGTTGTACGTTGTAGGAAAGAACGGATGCTCTACGACATGACTTGGCGCATTCCCCGTGAACACGTGCGACTTCTCGAAAAAGATTGCTCAGTGAGGATTTGTCAATAGTTTTAATGAAACGGTCGATTACTAATGACCACTTCCAGAAATCCGACCCTTCCATCGGCAAATCTATTGCTTCCGGCTCATTTGCCGGAAGTCTTGGTTCTAAGGCTAATTCGCGTATTAGTGCAAAACAAGCAATTTGCAACGGTGTACGTGTTGCTTACAAGCGTTATCAACAAACGCGAAATTTGACCTTTCCAAAAGCTGACTTAATGAGGCTTAAGGAATTAAAGCTTATTGAAAATGACAATTTGAATAAGTTTTATGGGATTTGTTTTAATCAACAAAACGAGTTGCTTGTATTATGGGTGCTTTGTCAGCGTGGAAGTTTAGAGGTATGTTTTTGTGCTTGAAACTACTGTAACTGGTGTTATTGCAGGACGTTCTTTTCAACGAAGAGCTAAAACTAAATAGAAACTTCCAAGCATCATTTGCCAAAGACGTTGTAAAGGGACTGAACTTTATTCACACATCTAACCTTAAATATCATGGCTTTGTCTGTCTGCAGAACTGTCTTGTCGATTCTAACTGGACAGTCAAACATACAAACTTTGTCACGGAAGAACTCATTGCTGAAAAGCTGCAACATAATGAGTTGAAATACATCATCGATGTTCCTCCAAAGAAAACAGATCTTCAAGAAGATTCAGAATCTGATATGGAGGAAGAGCTCACTGACAGCAAGGGCATTACAGATCGGAGTATGTCCAAAAGTATGCAATGATTTGCATATGTTGTTTTCATCTTTTTACAATTATCTTTTAGAATACATTCAACAAGCTCCAGAGATTATCAGAGAGCTGATTACAACAAAATTCTTGCCAGCTGGCAGTCAGGCAGCTGATGTTTATGGTCTTGGTATGGTACTGTATCAAATTTTGTTCAAAGTTGAGCCATTCTTTGAGCGAGATGTATCGAATTCAAGTGGGTTTTGCTTTTTCGATGTAGTTGCACTTTTTGCTCCCTGTAGAAATCATGGAAATGATTGCCCTTGCCAACGACAACGACCAGATCATCCGTCCAACTTTCCCGAGTCAACAAGCCGGTGAGGACTCATACAATCTCCAGCTTTTATCAGCCATCGAAGCCTGCTGGCTAGAGTTGCCAGAGATGAGACCCAGTGTAAAAAGAATGAAGACAATGGTGAATTCAAATTTAAAAACAAGGTACGTTCCAAAAAATCATTTATAGCTACGGTTCATGGGTTCCAGTGGAAATGGGTCGCTCATTGATCAAATGCTAAAAATGCTCGAAGATTATACGACCAATTTGGAAGCCCTCGTCAAGGACAGAACCGCTTTGCTGGAAGAAGCCCAAATGCAAGCTGATCGCCTATTGAAAAACATGCTCCCGACATCCATCGCAGAGGATTTGAAAGTGGGCAAACCTGTTGTCCCGCAGTTGTATCAAGGCGCCACTGTTCTATTTTCTGACATCCGTGGCTTCACACGGATTTCGTCAACATCCACTCCCCTGCAGATTGTCACGTTTCTAAACGACATGTTTTCCGGCTTTGATGCTATTATTGCAAAGCACGATGCTTACAAAGTTGAAACGATCGGTGATGCTTACATGATTGTCAGCGGTGTTCCCAATGAGAACGGTAATGCGCATGTACAACATATTGCTGATATAGCTTTGAAAATGAGGACGGTATGTTTATTGATACAGTTCATGAAAACATAATAACATTACAGTTTGTATCAAACTTCAAATTGGCTCATAAACCGGAGGAAATCATGATGGTACGGATAGGTTTCCACACCGGATCAGTCGCAGCAGGGGTTGTTGGTCTTGCGGCGCCAAGATACTGTCTCTTTGGTGATACTGTTAGTCATTTTGTAAGCATGTTAGTGAACTAATGGAAGCATTAAGGTTAATATGGCATCACGAATGGAAAGCACAGGCGTAGCTAATAAGATTCAAATTAGCGAGACTGCGTTCAACTTGTTGCATTGCTTCTATCCACAGTTTATTGTTGTTGAACGAGGAACGGTAGAGGTTAAGGTAAGTTATAAGCATACTCAATCACATCTAATAACACGCTATGTTTCAGGGCAAAGGACAATGCAAAACGTACTTCCTTGAAGGCAAAGAGACGAAAAAGAAGGGCATGAACTAATAAAATGTTAAATATATCCATGAAAAGATATTTATTACCAAAGAAAAGATTGAAAGCATAACCTATGCTCATTTATATCCTTTTATGATCAAAGATAAACGTGATCTTTGTTTCGAAATCAGCAGATAATGAAAAGTTATGACGCATAAAGGTAACAAATGATGTTAGGATAAACTCGCGAAGCGAACACATTAAAACAAGAAATAATATACCCACGCCTCACTGATCTCAGCGGAAACCACATCGCGCATCGTTGTTTATATCACGAAATCGAAGCGCTTTTTTAACAAGAAGCTCTTTGCGGCGGATCATCAACGGAGCTCCACCGGGATGCGACTGAACAAGATTTGCGGGAGTGGCAAGGAAGCAAAAGACAAGACGGCTGATCACGTTTATCTGGGATGTCAGGAGCTGCAGCCAGCGCCCGGTAGTCGTTCAAATCATGGTAAACGGAACAAAGTGCAAATCGATCTGAGTTGTTAGGATGGCGGATGACCTGCAGCAAAACGACTCACCCCTCGGTCTTGCTGATGACATTGGGGCGGCATACTGGTTGTGCAGTTTTTGTGGAGACGAAATTTCGGATGGCCGTGAAGGCAGGCAAAATGAAAAGGAGTAAGGATGAAGGCGGTGTATCCGGCGATCTGCGCGAAAAAGGGGGATGAACGCGATCGCCTGGCTGACCACGAAGCGAATTCAATCCGCTCTGTGCCTCCAGAGATCCGACACGCCGGATTTCACATCTCGCCCTCCGTCCTTCCCCCCTTTTGTGTACATTCAAGCAGCTCCAATTTAATTCAGATGGGAAATCGAAGTCAAATGATAATAACTTAACGCTAGCTCATCCGCCTCTGCGATATTATCCTTCGAAGTTGACATCAAAAACCTTGTGGTTCCTGTTTTGAGGTATCAACAGCCAACAAGCAAACTCATAACATATTTGTATTCCTCAATGAGCGCCCCGGGGCGCTTGTACCTCATTAGCCGTGTCAGGCGTCCATTGACAATGGCTGTGTCTTTCATGTTTGTCGCCCTTTTCTGTCTTTGCGCTCAGGTGTCCGGAATACAGACCGGTGCAGATAAATGGAACGATTTCGATGTTGCAAGGGCTCTGCGTAAGTCATTTATCTTCGACCAATTTCACTTTCATTCTTAAAACCGTTCTTTTCAGCTAGCGAACTACGTGAATACCGGTTATACCTGAAATCCACTATAGAAAAAGTGGATACTGTAATAGCGCAGTATGAGATGATGAAATCAAAACGATTTGTGCCAATTTCCTCATCGTTGCCGGATGAAAACTCGTCGTTTTTCAAGGACCGTATTGAGTTGATGAACGCGAAAAAAGTGGAAGCTTTAAAAAAGGAGTTAGCCGAAGTTATCGGTGACGATCTTACAACGACACCAGATGGCGTGATAGATACGACTTTGGCAGCTTCATCTGAAGATTCAAGTGCTGAAAATAGCACTGTAGTAAACGAAAGTGAAACGACAGTGTCAGAAGATGTGACGGAATTACCAATAACCGTGGATGTGTCTGAAGCGCCGATCGAATTAGTGACCGATGACACGACCGAAGCTTCTGGTTTTGAGGAAACGTCAACGCCGAGTCCGACAGAACTACCAACAGAAGAGCCAACCCCAGAAACAACAACACCTGCAAGCGAGGAAACTACTGAAACAACAACAGAAACTCCAGAAATAACACCCTCTTCAGACATTAGATCCTATCCCGCGCGCAAATCTGCTCGCGGTCGGTCTTATTATGGGCCCTTTAATCCTACTGTATGTCCGCTTTGTGTTTTTACGTTACCTTATAATTGTTGTTTCAGCAAAATCGATCTGTAGAAGAGTGCCGAAAGCTGAGTCAGTCCGAACTTGTCACCGAGCTTAAACAGAAAGGCACATACAATCCTGATTTGATGGCATGGGATGCTTCTGGCATTTTTCGGTTCCTCGATAGATCTATTGTTGACCAATATGAGGTAGTTATGAGTTGTTTTTACTTTTTGAAATCATATTGTCAATTTTCAGCGCCAATCCAAAGCAAAGAAAAACAGTAACCAAGCCGTTGAGCGAAATGTCGACGCGCTTGAACGGTTATTGACAGAACTCAACTTACAATGCAATGTCAGATCGCCTAACGTTCTTTCCAAGCTCCAAAATCTGACAATGTAAAGTGGTTTTGATTCTCTATTTTCACAGTTTAATGCCATTTGGTTTAGCGCAGAACCCCGTCGGACCATCATGTCACCCTCAATTCGAATGACGGAAGACGAAATCCGAGTGAAAAGACACACCGTCGCCAATGAATGGATCCAGTCGTTCAACAACTCGCGCCTTCATGATGAATTTATGGGAAAGCGAAAGCAACACCTGATCGGTAGACTAATGACGCATTTCATTGTAGTTAAATGTAGTCCGTGATACTTTTTAGGTGACGTCCATGTTGTTCCGTTTGGATGTGACAAGCGCGGCGAGCAAGAAGACGGGTATTTGCGGCTATGTGGAGCATGCCAGGCAATTAGAAAACTTCCGGATACGTTTTTCCCTCCATTTATTAATGAAGTCATGTGCGATGAAGACAAAGCATGTCTTTACTTTTACGATTATCGTACGTTTAGCTTTCAAACTTTATGAAAACTCTTATAGAAAACTTGCAGCTCACGGAAAGTGCAAGCAGAAACATATGAATTTTGTAGTTTTACGAAACGTGGGCACGCCACAGTGTCAAATATGGCAAAAGTTTAATTTAAATGTGCGGGTTTCTTGTGAATGTTTTGTTGGTAAGTTCATGTTGCTAGTGATAATCAACTCTAATTCTATTATTTTAGACGAAATGTCTTTCTTCGCAAAATACGTGTAGTTTGTCAGCATAAGCCTTGTTAGGCATCAAGGACTTCATTTGTTTAGGTTATAATCTCGGTATACTTTTTGATTGTCAATCTTCCATGTCAACAGCATGTCCATGCCCAAACTATCCGACTCTGGTCTCATGACATTACAATAATCTGGCTAGTTTCCTGTGAAATGAAATTCATTTGTTTTTTATGGACAAAATTTTCTGTTACTTTTGTTAAACTTGTAGTAAAAATTGAAATTTTATATTACGTAAAACATTGAAAATTTGAACTCGTACAGTATGATAAGTCTACGTAGATCCCTGTTTTTGAAACTCTTCCTACACTCTAGATCAACTATATGAATAAGGCAAACACAGAAAGAGCAATTCACTGAATGTTGACGGCTGGCTGCACGTGCGGGGCAATGAGCTGCTCATGGAGGACGTTGCGGAGCTTTGCCCGGGTGGCATCATCGAGGAACCGGAGGGCACGTCGCTCTTCGTCGTTCAGAGACTCGTTGACCTTCCTGATGTAGTCAGAGGCGGAGTTGTCCTTGATGAAGCTCTCGATCTGGTCACGGAAGAAGTTGGCGGTCTTATTGAGGAACGGCGTCTCAAAGACCTCCTCATAAAAGCCTCGAGATCCGACGCCGCAGGTGATCAGCATGTGGCAGACTTCCTTGAATGTCAGCCTGAAACGAATTTTATATATATTTTTCAAAAATTTTAAAAAGTGGACTTACGTATCAACTGCGTTACCGGCACGGTCAGCATCGAGCGTCGCTAGCATGATGGACGTGAGCTTCTCTTGTATACGGTTATCAGCGAGGACGACTTGGCGGAACAAGCTGAAACACAGCTCCAAGACAGGCATCACGTAGAGATGGCTAGACGCATCATTTTGCAGCTTGATTCGTCGGTCCACATGCCAAAAGAGGTGGCTTAACCATTCCGAGACGATAAGGTGGTCGTAGTACTGGTCCAAAAGACCGGTCAAGAACGTCTCGGTCTGGGGGAGCTCCATGACCTCATGACAAACCTTAACACATATCAGTCAAAAACGGGGGAGAGGGAGGGGTATGAAGTGCCAAATCTCACCTTTTCGCCCAGATGGGTGACAATCAGATCGCCCGTGTGCACGTAGAGGTCAGGGCCGAGATGGTTGAAGCAAAGCTGCTTGGTAAACGTCCATAACGTGAAGGAATGGGTGGTGATATCGCGCTTGTTCTGCAAGTCCGTGATTGCCTCGGTAATAGTGTCAACTCGCAACCGAATCCGAGGATCGTTATCGTACGTCGACTGTTGAGGTGGGGTGGACATGCTAAAAATGGCCAGAATTGAAAAAAATGGAAGAAATGGATGTAAAATGCGCGAAAACGCGTTAAAAAAGTAGAAAGTGGGAGGTTTGTAACCAGCCGGGGGTGGTAATGAGCTCGCCGCAGGCCTGCACACACTTGATCAAGGGTTTCGTGTCGAGAAACACACCCGGAGGCTGAGCGAAACGTCCAGTTTGAATAACCCTATTCCCCTCCCTTTCTCTTGTCCCCAAAACATAGATTAATAAGTCGTTATTTATTGTTGACTTTGGCACTCCAGCCAAAAGCCTTTAAATCAATCGGTTACAAAAGTGAGAACATCACAATCAATTGAAAATACAACAACGTAAGCACCTGAGAACAAAAAGTTAGTAAACATAAAATTTGAAGCAAGCGCCGGCTTATCGTGCCTTCTTTGATCGCTTTGCGGCCTTCTTGACAAATTGGGACAGCATCATAAGATGGATAACGACGGAACTGATGTATCGAATGTCGTCACCGAGCGTGCTGGCTTCCGCCTGAATGCTGAGAAGCTTGTCGAAAATACCTCTCAATGTGGTGTAGTTGCGGGTTATCTTGCACCACTTCAGGAGAGGTTCGAGATCGGTGAGTATGCGTCCGGTATTGTCGCTGAAATTGACGTGTAACACTTTTTGAAAGAGAGCTTCGGAAACTTACGTCAACTTTTGGAAGTGCTTCTGACAGCCAGCAACAAACGGCAAAGATTGGTAGCAATACGTCAGTAATGAGCTGTACATCTCTCGGAAGGACTGATTCTGCCACAGTTTGGCATCGTCGAAGTCGTCCTTGCGGCCGCAAATGTCGCCAAAGTAGACACCTTCATCGAGCATGTCGCAAAACCGCATGATGGTACGGTCCTTGAAGTAGTGACGGTCAAACCAGACACCGAGCATCTTCTGGAGGTGTGAAATGGTGCTATCAGTTCCAATCAGGCCGGCGTAGCTGAAAGGAAAGAAAATTATATATAAAATATATATAAAAGTACGACTTACAAGAAAGCCGTAGGCGCATATATCGAAAAGTCGTTGGCGATCCGGTTGCGGAACTCTTTCGCATTGCAGCCGTTGCCGACGGCATCATTGACAGCGTAGAATGCGGTGAGAAGCCTGTTCTGGAGGTTGACATGGTACATCAGAGGCCCGCTTCGATCCATCTTCCACACGATCTGCTGCCATGCTCGGATGATAGTCTGCTTATGAACGGCGTAGCCACGAAGAAAGTATCGTCCCAAAGACTGCACTGAGTAGCTGGACGTGCTGCTACTCTGCATTCGATGCTGGAGCTTGGCTTCGACGAGGCCACGGCTATCTTTCGGGTAGAATTCATCGGCAATACGACGGTGTTTGTTCGGATATGGGGATTCGAAGGAATCGCTTCGCCGCTTCATGATAGACGCCGGTTGCGATGCATTGTGTCTTGCCATTGAGTTGGAAGATGTGTTCGAAGGCATCGTTGATGAAGAGGTTATCGGAACAGTGAAGACCTCATAGTTAGGGGTGTAAGAAGCCGGAGGAATAGCAACAGACTCGGAGTCACCTCCACTTTGAAGATTTTTGCGACGGAGACGCGGATCTAACCGCTTATCTCTACGTACAGTTACGAAGTTAGGTGTCGGCGGCGTCATGGCTGAAAAAGTGGCAACTTTTAGTCAAGGTATCAACGGCACGGATATGATAAAAGTAAGTTCACGCTGTATGTGCGAGCAATTTTTGCGGGTCGAAAAGCGAACGCGATTGTCAATGCGCACGCTTCGCCAACATGTGTGAGAGTGCGAGTCGGGAAAGTTCTTCGAACTGGACGTTTCGGTCCGCCTCAACGCAGCGCAATGTGTCCCAACGCGAAAAATCCTGATCAGGAGTGCGCATCCGGTAGCCCTCGGGAGGCCCGTTCCCATACCTGGCAGGCGGCTACCTCCGCGTTTCCACGCTTTAATCCGCGTTTTTCACTCATTTCTCCTCGATTTTACTTTCATTTTCTTCATTCTTTCAGTCCTGCCCACCCTCGGCATGCTTCTCCGACCTCGCGTGGAGGATTCCGCCGATGATCCGGAGATGGAGACGCAAATGACCGCCATCCGCGAGGCCATCATCGAGGCCCAAAACAAGCGCCAAACCAGCACCAATTTCATCACGCTTTACCACTTTATATACCAAATGTGCCTCAACGATCTCGGCCCGGACCTCTACGCGAACGTGGGCGACCTGATTGTCACGCACCTGCGCGAAAAGGTGAGATTTCGGCACTTTATCCTCCCCTCTCTCCCCCGTTTTTGACTGATATGTGTTAAGGTCTGTCTCGAGGTGGTGGAGCTGCCCCAGACCGAGTTCTTGGCGGGTCTTTTGGACCAGTACCACGACCACCTCATCTTTTCACAATGGTTCAGCCATCTCTTCACGTTCGTGGACAGCACTTTGGTGCCCCTGGAAATGGACCCCGATGAGCACCTGCTGTCAACCTCCCAGCTCTGCTATGACCTCTTCCGGCAACATGTTCTTGGTAATGAGCACATCAAGGAGCATCTGACGTCCTTCATGCTCGCTACTGTGAATGCCGACCGCGAGGGAGATACGATTGACTGGTAAGTCCAACTTTTTTTCAAAAATTTCGAGAAAAATATATATAAATTTGTTTCAGGTTGACTTTCAAGAAAGTTTGTCAGATGCTGATCACTTGTGGCGTCGGCTCCCGAGGCTTTTATGAAGAGGTCTTTGAGACTCCCTTCCTCAATCAGACTGCCAAGTTCTTCCGCGACCAGAGCGAGAGCTTCATCAAGGACAACTCTACCTCTGACTACGTCAAGAAGGTCAACGAATCCCTGAACGAGGAAGAGGAACGTGCCCTCAGGTTCCTCGATGATGCCACCCGGGCGAAGCTCCGCAACGTCCTCCACGAGCAACTCATTGCTCCGCACATGGAGACAGCCGTCAACATGGACACCGGCGTTGAGTTCATGGTGCGCAACAACCATCTCGACCAGCTCAAGGACTTGTACAAGCTTTTGTCCTTCCTCCCCGAGGGCAAAGACGTCTTTACTGCTGCCTTGAAGAAGTATATCCGCGACGCCGGTCAGGTGTTTATCAATCCGGAGGCAGGCTTCGAGCCCATCAAGTACATTGAGTCCATCGTGGCCCTCCGCAACCAGTTCAAGTACATTCTGGTTGAAGCCTGCAATGGTGACGTCGGCGTTCAGAAGACCCTCCAGTACGATTTCCAGCACATCATCAACTTGCATGAACGTGTTGCCGAATACCTTTGCCAATACTTGGACCAGGCCGTCAAGAACAACCCCAAAGAGCCTGCCGACGTCAATGCAGAAACAATTCGAGGCGGTCTCGATGTCTTCTGCTTCGTCAACGATAAGGATGTCTTCGAGAAGTACTACCGCCAGTATCTGTCCAAGCGTCTTCTAGCCGGAAAGGAAACTCTCAATGAAGATGACGTCGAGAAAACGGTCGTCAATTTGTTGAAGGTATGTTGATTTCGCTTCCACTTTTACAGTACTTCGATAACAACGACGTTTTCAGTTGGAATGCGGATCGTCTTACGTCGAAAAGTTCGAATCCATGTTCCGCGACATTGCCAAATCTGCCACTTTGATGGAAAATTTCCACAAATGGGTTGTCGCTGAGGAAGAGAGGGAGCTCCGGGAGGCCGAAGGCAGACTGGTTATCGAAAGCATGCTTACGGCTGTTGAGATTGCAGAAGAGGAGGAGCAGAAGCCTGCTGGGAACGAATCCGCGAAGGAAGTTGAAAAGAAGGACGCGCCGGCCGAGCCAAAGGTTGAAGATACCACCGATGCCAAGACCGACGACAAACCCGATCCTAACACCGATGCCAAGACTGACGACAAGCCCGACCCCAACACTGGCGATAAGACCGACGACAAACCCGACCCCAACACTGGTGATAAGACCGAACCAAAGGAGGACGGAGACATCGCTGAGAAGGCCGTCGCGATTCCTGAGGCCAAATCGAAGGAGAAGGACATTGACATCTATGTCAAGGTTGTTAATAACACCCATTGGCCGCTCACTGACACCAGGGATGAGAGGGTCAAAATCAATTTGCCTCCGGATGCCGAACGCGCTATGATGTTGTACATGAACTTCTACGTCGCCTCGCATGAAAGTCGCCACATCGATATTTGGCACAACTTTGGCACTGCTGATGTCGTTGCCTTCTTCTGCCCGGTGAGTAGTTCTTCTGCTTCATTTTTGCCGGAGTTTTCACAAACACCTGATAAAAGATGGTGAACTTGTCAAAAACATGTACCTTTTCAATGCGTGGTGTACTGTACCTAACTTGATTCCATTGCAGCCAGCCGACGATAAAGTTGGTTTCACCGTGACGTCCAAGCTTCTCAACGTCACTACCCACATGATGTGCATCCTTGACCGTTTCAACTACCGTGATGAAATCAAGTACGAAGACCTTCTCCTGGACACGAAGCTTCCCGAGCAAATGTTGAAGCGCGCTCTGTTTTCGATGACGTCCAAGAAGAGTCAGCGTATCCTTGCCCGTAAGGCAGCTGGTCGTGTTCTGGGTCAGTTCATTTTGCACCATTGCTCTCTCAAAATGTAACTTATTCCCTTGTTTCAGGCATTGGCGACAGTTTCTCCATAAACAATGAGTTCGTGAACACTTGCAAGAACTACCGTGTCCGAGTTGCGAACATGCTTCCCAAAGGTGCCACCGAGAAGCTGCATGACGACAAGAAAAAGGATGGCGAGCCGGCGAAACAGGATGCTGCTCATTGGGTATGGCAAGAGTCATGTCTCCATCTTTTGATTACCGCTTGTGATTCTAGGCCAAAGTGGACCGCCCATACGAGGTCGACGCTGCTGCTGTCCGTATCATGAAGGCCCGAAAGACGATGTCCCACCAGGAGCTCGTTGCTGAGATCACGCAGGTGCTCGCGAATCGCTTCGTTCCGCCGGTGATCATGATCAAACGTCGCCTTGAAGACCTCCTCTATCGCGAGTTCTTGGCTCGTGATGAAGCTGACATGAATGTCTACCACTACGTCGCATAAGGCCTGTTTGGGCTCTGCTTGCTATATGTATATCTAATGACTTACTTACACTTATTACTAATCGTGGTGAAAATATACTAGTGAAACTAAGATTGTGACTTTGATTGCGTTCTATTGGTTATGTTGCCAATTGTTACTTCTCCAACTTTGCTTTTATAACTCCAACGTTCTTTTTGACATCTTTTTTTTCAGCGCGTACGCGTTTTTCTTGTGGTGAACTTGCCGTTCTTGTTTGCATGTTTTGTTCAAACAACGGCTTCTTCACTGCTTCTATCGCTCGTTTCACAGTGTCTTCCCCCAAGTTCCGTTCAGCGGCCCGATACCGCCACCTCAACGGCTTCGTCATGGACGATCCTGAAGTAGTACGTGCAATGGAGCGTGTTAAGGCTGCTATGGAGGGTAAGTTTTGGTTTTTAAACATGCTTTGTGCTTATTTTTTGACCTTCTTTACACCTTTACCGTTTTTCAGGTGTTTATGGACGCTACGATCCGGAGTTCAAAAACATGGCTGCCGTCGAAGAAGGGTACGCAGACGGCTTCTTTGTCAAGAATATTTCGAACAATCCGGGCAGTGAATTCTACGACGCTTATCACGAAAACCGCGAGCGTATCAGACTCGAGACGGAAAGATTGCAGAAGGCCAATAAGGAGAGGGAAGTCTTCGAATGGCAGAAGAAGCAGTACGAGGCATGGATTAAGCGACGTGAAGCACACAAGTCGCGAAGTCTCATGCCGTTCATGGAAAGGCCGCCTCGTGTTATGCCCAGTGTGATCAAGTACTTCGAAGACAAGGAGCGAGAAAAGGAACGTGAAAAGCTTCGTAAAAAGCTTGAGGCTACACTGATGACTAATGTTAGTTTGATTTGTTTTGGTGTTATTTTTATACATGATTATCACTTTCAGGACACGTCATCGTCGTCTTCGTCGTCGTTGTTTGCTCCTACTGCTGAGAATGGCAAGTATACACCGCCGTGCTACACTCATCTGAACCCTTTGCTGGCGAATTACGGTGCTTCGACGACAATCATGTCTAAAGACAAAAAAGGGGTGCTGTCATCGGTCCGCCCGCCTGTCCCTTTTCGGGCCTTTAAGTCGAAGCTTGCTCCTTCAAAGACTACCCCGATTGCTCAGGTCAACCCTTTGATGCCGAAGCCTGCTCCTTTGCAACCGATTGTGCCCAAGGACAAGGAAGAAACGAAGCCATCGGCCCGCCTGCCTGTGCTTCCATCACTTTCGAAGCCGAAGCCTGCGCCTTTGCCGCCGACCGATGCCGCGTCTAAGCTTGCTCCTTCGAAGGTTGTTCCGGACACCCCTCTCAAATCCTTGTTCTCGAGTACCGCTCCTTTGCCGACGATCATGCTCAAGGACAAGAAAGAAACGATGCCATCGGCCCGCCCGCCTGTGCTTCTATCGCCGAAGCCTGCGCCTTTGCCGCCGACCGTTGCCGTGCCTGAGCTTGTTCCTTCGAAGGTTGTTCCGGAAACCCCTCTCAAGTCTGTGTTCCCGACTGACGCTCCTTTGCCGGCGATTCAGCTCAAGAAAAAGACGAATCGTCGCCCGCCTGTCACTCCATCGCTGTTGAAGCCGAAGCCGAATCGTCGCCCGCCGCCGACCGTCGATGTGCCTGAGCTTCCGAAGATCCCTCCGTTTTTCTTCAACCATCTGCCAGGCAATATGGCCGCTATGTTCGAACCTACCGGAGGATGTACATCAGGAACGTCTCAGAACTCTGCTTGTTCTATCAGTTCTCTTCGAGTTAACTTGCCTCCGAAATCGCCATTGTTCGTCGGATCGTACTCCACTGATTTGGCGCTGAAGGTGGTCGACGCTAAGAAGGACGAGCATCAGCATGAACCCGAAAAGAAGGACGAGCAGCAGCACGAACCTGAAAAGAAGGACGAGCAACATCATGAACCAGAAAAGAAGGACGAGAAACAGCAAAAACCTGAAGATGATGATCTGGAAGAAGGCGAGATCGTCGACGATGATGACGAAGAACAAGTTCACCGCGACAAGGATGATCGAGAAGCCGTTGAACGCCGCCGCACGGCGAATCGCCACCGTGAAGAGGATGAGCGCAGCGACCGCCACCGTCATCGTCACCGCGAAGATGAGAAGATCAGTGAACGCGATCGCAAGACGTACCGTGCCCGTGAAGAAGATGAGCCCCGTGACCGCCACCGTCAGAAGCGTCATCACCGCGAGGAAGACGAAGCCAATGAACGTCACCGCCAGAAGTCCCGTCACCATGAAGATGTTCCGAAAGAGGGTTCCATCAGTGAACGTCGTCGCGATAAGCATCGTCAGCATGATGATCATGCCACTGAACATCGTCGCCATGAGCGCCGCGACCGTGATGAGAAGGACTCGAAAGAAGGTGACACTAGCGAGCGCAGCCGCAATGAGCATCGTCGTCGCGAAGAAGCTGATCTAGGAGAGGGTTCCAGCAGTGGACGTCATCGCAAGGACCGTCGTCACCGTGAAGAAGACTCCCGTGACGCCAAGAAATAAGAAGCAGTCTGTGAGGTTTTTTGGTTGAAGGGCTGACCCTCGATTGTTCGATCCCCTAAAGTTTAAATCTAAAAGTTTTGGCGATTCAGTTTTTTTTTCTGCAAAATTGATAGTATTTGTCACTTGTTGACAGTTTTGAATATGCCAAACAGTTTTTACCCAAAATGCCTTTGACAAAACGATCACCATAAAAATGATCGTTTTCTCAAAGGCATTTTCAAAGACATGACTTCGGAATTCGACAGTTTTCGACAAAAACTTTCCAATTCCTCAGGTCACCCTTAAAACAGAGGAAAGATCGAACAATCGAGGATCGCCCTGCCTAGAAAACCTCACAGCCTTATGCCATTTGGTTGAGCCGGATGTTTGATGACTACAACTGATGACTGATGCGTGGTGATGTTTCGTTCTCATTTTGTTCTCTTATACTTTCTAATTTTACTAAGTTTTGTTGCACTGATGCGTGGTGAAAGTTCGTTCTCAATTTGTTTCCTTATACGTTCTAATTTTACTAAGTTCTGTTGCATGTTTTCACTTTTTGAGTTGTTGTTTGTTGATAAAATTTGTTAAAACATTTTTTGTTAAATTTTGAGTTTACAATTTTGGGTTTTACTTGGGTAATTGATATACAAAAGATAGATCCGATGAATACATCGTTTGTGCATGAGTCGCATTTGCAACTAGCAGTTGGCATACCTTTGTTTCGAAGGATATCGTCTGGACTATCGTTGCACATCGGACTATACGACCCTATTGAGTTTTTGCCAAAGTCAACAACGGTACGTGATTCATCTCTGATTTCATATCCCGAAAAACAGTTTTGTTTGTCTCACGGTAACAAAGCTCAACAGCATCACTTATTGTAAAGCTGTTGACCAGCCTTAGGATGCGACGAAATCTTCCGGATACGCTTTTATGCAACAAGTCTACGACGTGGACACATTGTTTTTCAAGAGAAACACAGAAACTAAAAACTTATCCATTGGTGCCGTTTTATTGTTAGATCTAGCGTTCGATGTCCGAGTCCAGGATTCTCCTTTGAAAAACAAACTCATAATTGACTTCTCCCAAAACAGATTCCATCTGACCATCATCCATTTTAAGCATCTCTTCCAATCTTTGAAGTGCTTCATTCGTTTCTTTTTGCCCTCTTTCACCCGTTTGGTCATACGACTAAACTGACTAACTGGCCGTTGTCCTCGAACTTGTCAGGATCTGCTCTCGAGGATCTCCACTGTCCAGCAACGACCAAGTCAAAGAAAGAAAAGAAAAAAACAGCTGATCAGTCATGTGCGACCAGAGCTCATCCCGTTGCTATATCCACTAGCCATTCTTTAGCTTATTCCCTCGGTTGTTCACGCATAAAGTCGGTTCTAGACGAAGAACATTTGTGTTGTGCGCCTGGCTGCAAGGTTTTTCTTCCTCGTCTCAAGCTTTCAAGTTTCAGGAAAATAGTTCCTTGATCGTGATAATGACTAACTGTGAACCCCGATTGCACAAGGAAGTGCCAAGTTTGGTCGAGCTTGCCAACCGAACTGCTGTGCTTCGGATTTTTAATGTCAATGTGCGATGGAGAATGTTGCGGGATATCGTTTTCGACTTAAAGTTACAAATGGCCAGCTGGAAGTTGCCTAATATCGCTAAACAACGCATTTGCGATGGGTTGACTGAAGCTTTTCGGGAGCTTACTAGGTGGAGTAAGTTACTCTTAATTGATTCCAATTAAGTTTTGATAATGTGCGTTTTAAGCTGAAAAACACGTCCAAATGTTCCCCGAAACGAGTACCAGCACCGCTGTTCGTCGTCGAATGGCCGGAATCGTCTCCGTCCACCGAGGTGAGCACCTCCGGCTCTTCTACGATTACCTTGTTTGGCAACCATTTGGCTACCTGATCGATGATCTCGCCACAGCAAAGGCCATTGCAATCATCGGCTGTTATAACTGGCCTTTGATGAAGTTTCAATTCGCATGCTGCTATGCTATGACAGATTTACTTTACAACGACTTTATTTTCGATAAAGTTCGTCGTTACTGCTTTCGAAAACAGCTGGATGATCATGCAGTCTACGATTTCTGGCTAACGGTTTTGGATAATGCCAAAGAGTGGAAAAGGATGTTCCGTGAGGATCGAATTATTATGGATCAACGAGTTGTTTTGGTATTTCAATTCGCAATTGTGCATGGGTATATTGAGCTGGTTAAGCATATTTGGACAAAGTTAACGCAAGCACAGGAAGAAGCAATTGGTAGTTACTTTTAATGTGTTTTAAATAAGATGATGATGTGGTCATTTAGGGTTTTTATGGTGGAAGAAGATTTGCTTCAGTGCACGGCATCGGGAAACTGTACACTTTTTATGTCAGCGTTTATGCGCTATTAATTTGAATGGAATGGCGCGACTAACGTGGGACAGTTTTTATCATAAAGTTTATTTAACTTTACAGGTATGAAGAATTGCAACGTTTAAAAAGATCATAAATATTTACATGTTTTTGACTTGTAGGGTGACGAAATCGGTTCATCTCAAGAGAAGGAAAACCTTCGACAACTCGCATGCTTGTTAGAGAACTTTTGTCCACAACTTCGGATGGCCATGTTGCGACGGGAAAATTACAAGTACAATAATGTTTTCTATTGCTGAAGTTTCGTAAAACCGTCGATTTTAGAGTCATTACGGATACTTTCCTCTACAATCGAACCGAAGCGTTCACGCTCCTACTCGAGTATTTGGACCGGTCTCAACTCAGCGTTGCCAGGGAACAAGTTGACCGATTCTATGACAAACGACGTACCCAACGGTTCACCAATCTTCGAAACATGGTGATTCATCGCCAATTGACTATTGATTAAGGCACGAATCAGTTTGTTTACAAAGATACTCTCGCGCGGGGCCAAGTACCTTTCACACGTTACACTTACTCCAGACTTGTATCCCATTTTTTATCGTTAATGTAACCATGTCATGTCAAAAATCGTATTACCCAATTCACAGTGTGCGTCATTGCGTAGTTTCACCAAGTTTATTCAATTTATATATATTTTTGTTTCAGTCATGAATGAAATTATGCTTTAGATAGCTAAACAAATTGGATATAAAAGCAATCTCATTGAAGGTTATGTTAAGTGAGCTAGAAATAAAGGGGGTGTTTTTTTATTTAACGAAAGCGTGGCAAGAAGCACGGGATGAAGCAACAGCAGACATCGGCATCACAGCACACATCGCCGATGAGACAACCACAACAAAGGGTCAGTAGCGAGATGAGCCAACAAGTATTTGGGTCGACGCCACGATCCCGTGGTGCATCGCGATATCTTAAAAGTTGTAAATTTTTGTCAAGTCTGCTGTATTTGGTCAAAATACATAGGACTAATGTAAACCTACATTATCTGAGGCTGTTGAGGGTAGTACTGACCGGCAGGGTAAGTCCCTGGCTGCTGCGGATAGTATTGAACGTTCTGGAAAAGAACAGAGAACGTTTATCATACGACTATAGTGTAGCTACTTCCGCCGAAAAAAAGCGATAAAACCGTAAAAGTGAAAACTTACCGGTGGCGCGTAGGGTTGATAACCTTGCTGTTGTTGCATAGTTTAAGATTCGGTTGGTGGGAAACTGGACAAGTGTAATCCGTCGGAAAAGAGCGTCTCGTACTCTCTGATGTGAATTCTGTGACTAAAACGTGCTTTCCAAGGCAACCCGGCGACACACAGTTCGACGGTGTTGCCTCCCAACATGCATCATCATTGTTGTCTACCTGGCCGGTGGAGCCGACTCGGTCTACAGGAATTGTTGACATTAGGACACACGTTGAAAAACATTCTCGGGTTTTCATCCTTCCGGGGTTTTCTAATTTCATCGTGCAGAGTACGTCTGAGGGTCCAGGTGCGTAGATTGATTGCATTTGATAAATTTGAGAACTTCAGCTCGGAGTTTCACATAATTTCTTTCTTGCAATGAAATGAAAAGATCAACACCAGACCGCAATTTAAAACATTTATTTTAGTTTTTAAATAAACTTTTTAATTTCACCATATTAACTCTAAATTTAAAAAACGTTCATACTGTAAAAGTATCACATATCACTATACACTACAACGTATAAAAAAGTACATTAAGTTTAACATGCACTTTTATTATCACCAAAATTCGAAAGAGTAATCTACTTTTTTCCCGACATTTACGAATATTTCAACATTATACAACCAACAATCATTAAATACCAGCCCTTCTAAAGCGCAAACTTTGTGACATTTTCGTTCCATAAAACCATTTTTGTCATCATTTCCGAGCAAACCTGCGCATTAAACTATTTTGTTACCCTAAAAGTACCACTTTTCTAGTTATCAAAGAACTAATTTTTGACCCCTTATTTTTGTTTTCTGTGCTTTGAAGATAAAGCAACTAAAAGCATTTGTTGAATCACAATCGAGAGCCATCCGGAGGTCAGTAGTCTAAGCGATCACGTGTGAACATTGCACAATCACGTCCTAAGGTGTTGACACGCGTTAGTAATCAGCTGTTAAACCCTTGCCAATGACGGCGCTTTTCATGGTGAACAATTATTCGGCATTCTTGATCGGCTGATCAAGTATATTTCGAAAATCGTTTCGTGATTTGTTCCAGATATCAACGATGATTACATGGAACTTTCAATCATGACGTTATTAGATGTTTGATCATTCATTACTAAAAGCTACATTTTTTTGTGTTGCCTTAAGCACTTAATATTAATGCTTTTGCAGTTATGACTTTGTCCTATAAGTATTTTCTGAATAGTATGGTACAGAGCAGAGAGTATAATTATATTTTCACTGTACTCTGCCTACCTATACCCTGTTTCCGGTTGTGTTTGTAGTAGGTAACATGTGGCCCTTGTTGTATCCGCGTAGTGTTGTGGGAATAACACTTTTCCCTAAGCTCATAATGAGTGTTGCCATTAGTACTTTAAACAAAATAAAATTCCCCATGTGAAAGATTAGCGTGCTTTTTTGTCATCATTACCCCTATTTTAATGAAGTCACTTAGCGTATGAAAATGGCAAAAATGTATGAAAAACTTGTGCAGTTGTCCTCGTATTTTTTGCCATCACTTAAGTGGAATTGACAAAACTACACCTGTCATAAGTTTTATGACTGGAAATATTATCTTTTTTTAACTAAATAAAATGGTGCTTTCTTCAAAATAATCCCGACGGCCTTTTTTATTGCAGAGAACGTGGGATGAATCAGTTTATAAATGCTGCCATTTTGCAAAGGTATGGATGGTTTCTAGCCGCCTGCAGCAGCAGCAATCAAGGTTTAAAAAATTTTCCCTTCCTTCCAATTGCCCCCTTTTTGCTGTTAGTTGCTACTTTTATGCAATACTCGAACCGTCTGAGTAACAATAATTGAAGCATTATGTATGGTGTCATTAAATTTTATAAGCTTTCACGTCAATCGGCAAGCATACATGCTGGCCGTAAAAAGAGCCAACACATAATCTTCTTCGTATTAATCTGCATTTTTAATAATAATTCATCGTGTTTTATGCTACGATTTTCGAGTTTGGAACTGTTTTGTTAATTCAAGTGCTTTGAAACGCGACTAGACCTACTGTATTTTGCTTTTTTGTCTATTTTTACTCGATTTTGGTTTTTGGTCAGAATTGTCATTTGGTTTTACCCATTCATTAGAGACACAACAGACAACGTTGATGTAACAAAGTTAACCGCCATCGTTTGCTGAAGCAGCATGTGCAGATAAAATCGACCCCGATGTGAGCTCCCGGAGGTCACAAACTGTACCAACCCGGCCCGCTTTAAAAAGCGCTTTCGTTGGCTTTATTCATTCAATGAGACGGCTTTGTCGCATTATGTTAGGTAGTGTATCTGGAAATTTTGTACTTACATGCACGTGGTTATTTTTTTGTTTCGTTTCGTTTCGCAAGACGAACTCGCCGAACCGACCCCTCTATCTTTGTTTCTTTCTTTTCGGACAGCACTTCTTCTGCCAAAGGATATCATTGTTTGCATAAAAAAGAAGTCTCCGTTTTGTCATGGTACAATTTACCGAGTTTCTCGCGGCAAACTCATCAGCTCCTTTTTTGTGGCGTGTCTCCTTCCGTCGTCCTTTGAAGCAAAAAAGAGGAAGCGAACTAGCACATAGAAAAAACTTCTTCTTGCCCTGGCAAAAGGGCGTCGGTCTCGCGCTCCGCAACCCTCGCACCATTTTCAGAGATACCCACTGGCAACACGTAAAACGTGTCTGTCCGTCTAGGCCATGCGACACCCCGTCAGAACCGCCAAACTCAAAAATGTTGCCACAGTTTTACGAGTACGTGTGTCAGACGACCCGAGGGTGAACATTTTTTTGTTGCGCTTTGCTCTATGTGTATTGAGGCCGCCGATTGCAGAAGGCCCGACTCTGGAGCCTGTGCCACACGACCATCCTAGACTATGTCCTTCGTTGCAACATTGCTTCTTGGGTCGCCGCCGTTATGGCGCCAAACGTTTTGTACGTCGCAAAAAACCGAGCCTCAGGGCATCAAACGCATGCAGCCTACGTAGGCCTGCGCTTTAACTGATCGATTGCCCTTTCTATGCAGTGATACGACAAGAGAGGATTTTTTACTCGCCAGTATATAAAAAAGTTTTGCTGCGTCTGTCACTTGCCAGAGGCGCTGCTTTGGAAAGTGCAGAAGTTTTTTTGCGTTTATTTTCTCTTTCAACGCCCTCACATCACGCCCTCTAATAAAACAATTTTTACCGCGCAAAATCGCATGCGAAAAGTTAATATTCATTCCGAATAAAATAATTTTACCGCGCAAACTCGCATGCTCGGCGTTAATATTCTTCTCTCCCCGCCCTGTTATTTTAGATGCGAGAAATTAAAAAAGTAATGTCAGGGTTTACAGTCTTTCTTTCATTCGACTGTCTGCTGTCCACACAGGTGAACAACAAACTTTGAAACGCGCACACTTCCGGAAGCGTCACTTTCAGGTGTGCTTTCTTGACTTGCTTGAAAATCACGTCAACCTTAAGCACGATGGAAGTGTCCTACCTTTCCCTCGCTGTGTTTCGACCTCCGTTTCCCCCTTTTTATGCAAACATCTGCCGCCAGTCGCGCGACCTTCGTAGCATCGGAAGCGGGGGTTAACTTGATGACATTCCGATTCGGCCTATCAAAACGTTTACGTGTTGTGTCCGTGATAGTGAAAAGTCGAAAAATATGCACCGACTAGACGTTCCTCTCCTCCATCGTTTTAAACTTTTAATGTTTGATGTTGAAAAATGAACTTCAAATCCTTTCTTTTTTCTTTTCACGCGCGTTCGTACATCCGGAAATCCTGTTTCACTGCTGCTGCCAGTCCCCGTCGTCCTGCAGGGACATGTAGGCTGTCCTAATTAGTGCAATAATATTCATGAAACAAACTTAATTTGAGCTAGTGACGCCAAACTTTTTTCTACCTTTTTTATAAGTCCGTATTTTTTGCATTTCTTTTTATTAAATGTCTCCCCACGTCCATGTGCCTGAGAGCCTGAAAAAATTGAAGCAATTATCCATGTTTCTTGTTCGGAAATGGAGTGCAAAAGTTTGCGTTGCGCAAGAGTTGAGCAAATGTTTCAAAAGAATTCTATAGCACTCTCAGTCTGCATAGTGTGTTAACGTAAAAGTGCCGCAGGGGTTGTTGCGTTAAACCTTCGTTAATGGCGAACGTAAAACGCTTAAATTTATAAAAAAATGTTTGTAGCCTGCTTATTAAATTAAGTTAATCAAATTCCTATATTGTTACGATACAGTATCCCGTTGGAATTTTGATTGACGTGAGCATCCTTGTGCGTGGCAACATTCAATTTTCATTACATCTACTGTAGGGAAACCTCGTAAAGTTAAGTGGATCTTCACAGGTGACCGCAAAAGTCAAAGAACAAAACTTTTTTGCTAAAATGAGCTTGCTTTGTTAAACGACCCGGCAACAGCTATCACCATTTGTCTCCCATCAGCGAATTTTTGACTTAAATTTTTTTTCACAAGCCCTTTCGATCAAATATGAATAGCCGGCGTCGATTCTTCAAGCATCAGGTAATGTATCATTGGCTAAACTTTTTTGAGACACTTTGTTCGTGAAAAACAGCCGACGTTTTCAACATTGTGTGCAAGGCGGTCGTCTCGGTCGCACTCGGGGGGTTATCAGCTGCGTGCGGCGAAGAGCCCCTTGCTTTTGTCGAAAAGCACTGCGAATAAGATCACAGCGACCTGCCCTGCCTTCCTGGCGACCATCCCCTGAGCTAGCAGGGGGTTAAGCTGTACATGCTTTGTTTACCCCAGCGACAATTTGGCGCCATGAACGTGAATGACTCCGTGACACGGTCTATCTCGCAGTTCCGCCGCAAATCAGTGAACGAACAAAGATTTTGGCGAGCGACGCCCGATGTGCTCAATAGGTATATTTTTTATGTTGTAACCCATCGGCGCAGACTCCTACGCAGAGCCTCTGGGTTACCATATCAGCGCGTTTACATCGCCACCGCGATAAGGAAGAGCGTCATAGAGCTGGCATGCTTTGCTTGGCCATTTCTCGGCCCCTCGGATCATATCACCTTTCCCGTCTGCCCCCCACAAGCATTCAGGTGCCCCTGTACTAATGCGCATTCCATCAGAAAACCCATCCATTTTACTCTTTTTCCATTGTCAGTCCCAAACACTTTGGTCTTTTCAACGCTTCAGTTTTTTAGTCCATCGGTTTCGACAGGGCATCTGACCCCATGGGATAGTTGGCAATGGGAAAAGAAAAAGGCAACAAAAACTCTGAACATTCCAATTTGTTTTAAATTGTTTGCCCAAAGCGCGTTTTAGTTATGTTTAAAGTTGCGGCCCAGCTATCTCATACACTTGATCTTTGCATTCCGTATCACTCTGCTTTCTAAAACAAGCGATAGAACTAGATACAGAAGGGGGGTTCCTTATGCTTTTTTCCCTTTTCGTGACCTTGAAAACGACCGCGCTCTCGGCCAGTCAGCCGACGTTCAGCCGATAGACAACCGACGTGGACTACCTAGTCCTCCTGTGACAATCCGGTGCGAATCGGTCACCCCCTACTCAAAAGCGCTTCCTTCGTTCTTCCTGCCCATCACCTGTATTCATGATGATGGTTCTGAGCCATCACTACCATGCCTACACTTATCATTTTCGAGAAAAAAGACTTGGCGACGACTCACATTGTTCTGGATTTCACGCAACAAAGATGCGAAGGGCATCTAATGCGTTTACGTCGTAATCTTAGTGCTCCCCTTAGCGCATTCCGGCGTCTATGTTAGTCTTCCTTATTACCCTACTCATTCACAATGGGTTCATGAGCTGCTTGCCCCGGGGGCTAGGGGCGGTTATTCGAACCACAATTTCAGGCGCATTTGTCTTATTTGTAGCAAAAGTTTCTGTTTAGAGAGCCGAAGTTGTGTGTAATTTTATCTTTTTGTATCCTTAAAAGAACTACCGCACTTTAGCGGCTATCCTTTGGCATCCGATTTTTGAGACTTTGCTGGAACTTAGGGAATTGCAAATGTATACCGTCGGCGTTTCACAAATTTTGGTTTTAAATACTAGCCAACAAAGGACACCCAAGCTTCCCGCGCTGATAAAAATTTCAACGACGGTGCCAGCGCTTGCATTTTTAGGGTGTCTTTGGCCCACTGGTTGCTTTAACCAATTCAAAGCCGACTTAAAAATCTTCAAAAAACGAACTGAACCGCACGAGTTACTTTTCTTATTCTTGTGACTATTCCAAATCGCTTTGAAACGTTTGTTTTCCAGTTTCTTCTTTCATGCGTGTGTCGAGTTCTATGGTAGTTTATCATCTGAAATATCGTGGCAATTTTTTCACCATAACTTATTTTATTTATGTAGTCTTTACGCAATTGTGATGGCTTTTACTGTTGCAAACGTGACGTCATTTGCTGGAACGCGGATTTTTTTCAAATTTTTGTATTCAACTGTTGCGTTTATAGAATAAAAACCTGACAACGAGGAAGAAAACCTTACATTCAACCCGAAACACTGAAGCAAACGACTAAATCTTTGGCCGATCATTCGTGTCATTACGGCGTGTGACAAGACTAGCCCAGACAAATATTCGGATTCCTTACCTACCGCTTACTCTTATTTGAATGTCATTTGGAGGATCTTCAACAGCAACTGTGCTTCCATTTCGGCAAAACCAGTTGGTCAGCGGAAGCTCGATTAATTCGACGTCTTCATTCGGCGCGAGCGGCACGGACGCCAAACCCAACAATCATTTCTTTGGATCAGACAGGGACAAAATGATGCATGCGCCTCATCCGCTCGATCTAGCATCGCGCAATAGCGGGTATCAAGTGAGTTTACATTTAATCTATTTTTACCTCCCCATTGCCGAAATTCCGACGCTGTTGGTTTACACAACTGGACGTTTAGAGCACTTTTGAGGAACAAAAAAGAGTCGAATTCGAAGATAAATGGATTAAAGGGGTATCACTGTTTATTGTTGCCCGTGACGCATTAGTGGGGGACAACTGTTTTTATCAACGCAAATCACTCTCGGTCGTTGAGTTTTATGCAGTCTACTTTCAAATTGAGGAACAATGGAATAAAAAGTTTAATACGATACATTTTTGACAGGTTTAGCCGGTTCAAATTTTATAATACATTCTGTCGCTGCCAACGCATTTATCAATAGTTGTCAAAATTAGGGATTGTCGTGAAAATGATACTCGAAGCCTATTGTTTCTGCCCATGGGTTGAACTCTGTCGTCTTCTGGTAACGGATCAAACATCAGGTGCACCGATAGTGACAATTTGTTACCGGCCTTCGGTGGTGTCGCTTTTAATGAATCAAAGATCACGTCTGTCACGCTGGGGTCACCATTCCCCCTTTTTCAGTCCTTTTTTCCGTTGTTTACGCTTAAGCACACGAAATTGGCGCATTGCCAAACGCATGTATGCTGTCGGAAAAGTGAGTTTGTTCAAGTTTTTCCGTGTGTTCGCAGCATCGGCAGCTGAGAAACTGCGAACAAAACCTCACCCCGAGCAATGTGACTGAACTTGTAGGCCAGAAATATTTTCATTTCTGGCTGAATAGGACAACTGTTCCCACAGATCTTTGCTACGTCACCTTCCGCCACGTGGGGAGGGAGCTGGCTGACAGTAGTGGTTTTTAATCAATACGAAAAAGTGAATACAACTGTTTCAATTGAGCAAAGGGCAATGATTTCGACAAACTTTGGACGCGAATCCTATTATGAATATGAGACTCAAGTCATTAATGATACTTTTGGGGCTTCGCTTCACGACGTTGGTGCCTTGTGGTACTGCCATCTTAGGGGAGAATTATCATGCCTGCTTTAGGGCTTTGTTCTGTTCACTCTATTGCGTTAGGCACATTCACCGCAAAAACTTTTCGGTCACTCTCCCGAGACTCGCAACATCGATCAACCCTCGTTTTAGCTTCATTCCCCCTCTTCTAGTGTCAGTTTTTTTCCACTGACCAAAAACCATCTTTAAAAAATGCCAAACTCGCAGTGCCTTCGACCACCGGATGCATTTTGCATTAATTTTTCTAAGCTATTTTCTGCGTTCTTAGCCGGATAGACTTTGTTTTCCCTCCAAATGCTACTATGATCCAAAACTGAAGAGCTGTTTAACTATCTAGAAGCAAAATCTCGTTGACAGTCACTAAAGGCGCAAAACCCATAGCCAGAATTGCTTTTCATCTGATAGTGATCGGGGACCTACTACGCTTCGCGTAATTTCCATGGCGCAGCAGTACTTCAGGGGTACTAAACTGGTCTTCGTGGCTCATTACGAGTCCATGAAAAGGAAGTCCGTGTTTTCCTATGCATGCACTTAAAGCGAGCTTGTGTGCCCAAGTGGGCTCAAAATAATCCGCTATAGCTTGTAATCTGTCTTTGGTATTGTTATACAAAACCGCGTCTTTCTCCGGACCTCCGACAACAGTCAAAAGAACTAAGCTATTTACTGCATTCTCTATTTTGTTTTTAGCCTATTTTTATCCGCTGACAAAGTCTGCATCGTTGGAAGCAACGCAATAACCCAGCTTAGTGCTAAAGTTTTCCTTTGCTTCTCCTGCATCAAGTTTTTCGATTTTTCAATACCCTCGTTGCTCGTCATGAAACTTACTCACCAAACACGATACAATCATTGATGGCGTTGTTTGCACCCGTCGTAATAGTTTTATCCAGTTTTCTAAACGTCGGTCACATTGATTTTATGCAAATAGTATTTATTTTTTTATAGAATCAGGCGCGGTTTTTGGGACCATAGGTCGTATTGGTGATTAGTGTCAAATGTATTAAAATAGGGACAGCTGTACGGAATGATTATACTCAGATTAGGCTCGAATCGAACGAAGTTTTATTTTTTAGTTTGGCCCATATGTTGCTTTAAAGAAATCGGAAGTTGTTGTCTGCTAGCATTTCAAAGTAGTTGCAGTTTCTCAGATTTTTCGGGGCGATAAAGGGTTTGATGGCTGCAAGCTAACCATCACTTTGCATCTTTGCGTTTGTTCCCCCGTCCTACAGTCCCATTATTTAAGCAATTTACGTTTTACAATCTTATTTTTCCAATTTTTCCCACTGAGAAAACCCTATAAAAACCGTGATTGCTTACACTTCTAATACAGCTTCATCATGGACCGTTTCCGTTTTAAGGCTTGCTTTTGAAGTGGTTGTTTTCTTCTCTGTCTTGGTTTCCGACACAATTATTGTGCGATATTTGCTATATTTAGCCTTTATGCCCTCGAAAAGAAAGTGTCCCACAAAAATTGGTCATGGAATCGACAATTTTGCGGGGACTAGCTCTTTAACTGATGACTGCTTAATTACGCACGCATTTGGTACAACAGTGCGGGGAATCATAGTGACTGACCGGCGACAGGCCGTATCCGGTCAGGATTAACCGGGCCGAACAACCGTTACTGACTCTAAAAGTGGAGGCGCCGGTCACTCGCCGAAATGGCCTTCGGCATCGCTTTGTACCACATATGCGGTTATATGCGCACGGTGGCTGGCACTGATTTGTTGTTTCCAGCCTGGCGGCCGCAGGCAACCAGCTATTGTACTTTGTTCCACTCTGTCCTGAGGGTTAGTGACCTTGTTTTTGTAGCAATGAAGGTAACAACAGCTGTTCGATCATCTGGATCCATCAAAGTTTTACTATTCTTGTTCTCGTACGCGCTCACGCAACTGCAGTTTGTATCGTTTTAGAAAATGAATTGCCTTGTTTAGCGTGTTCCATCTGGATAGCCACAGTCATTTGAGATTGGCTCAGCGCCCGCGAGGGACAAATCACTTTGAAAGGCGATTTGTTTATAACGGCCATGGTTATTTTGAGACATTTTATAAACCATTCATATCGTAGTCTGTAATCCGAATAGAATCCGTTTCAAGTACAAGTAATGGTCATTCCCTTAATAGTATTCGTATTTTGATGTTAACGGTACAAAGCTGCGCGTAGTTAATGCTCTTGTAAGTTTATCAAACACCATACATCATCAAAGAACAGTACGAAATAGTTACTCAAGTTGTGAAAATCACGTTAGCGTGAATAGCTAATTTCGGATAAGTGGTATCTTGTTAGCCGTTTTTCACTTGGGTTTACCGCGTTTGCGCATGAGTGACTTAAAGGACATAATTCTAGACTCCAAGTTTCACATGTTTATACTTATATGGGCGCTTGTGCAATTATAGTTGTCTTCGACAATGTTGAATACCCAGCTTCTAGAGTTGCGCGCTGTTCGTTGCCGCATTATGTTTGAAGGGGATTAGAGGGCTGCTATATGTTGTGAAGCTGCAAAACAAGTCAAGCGCGGACTCATGTTTCCTTCTAATGAGCTGAAAATTATCCGGTCTCCGCTCAATTTCATTGTTTTTCCCTCAACGCATGCGTGTTTGTGACACAATTCGGTTATATTCTCACCACATAGACCGTTTTGTGGGCGGCAAAGTCCATCACTAATGTAAGCCTGACCGAGCCGCAACGGCCTTGCAGTTCCAAGGGTAACGGCCGTGGTAGTTTGATTGTCTTTGTTGCCAACTTGAAGCGCCTTTGCCTCAGCCCGGTCTGTCGGAGTCGCGTCAATCATTCGGTGAGGGTGCAGAATGCCGCTGGACGTCGCAGTTTTGTCGGTTCCCCCTGCGATGTTCTGACGCTAATGTTCCTCTTTGCGCAATCGCACCATACCCATTGTCCGTCTACTTTCGATGTATATCTTTGTTGTGGGGCGCTATGGTCTTTATACTGAAAACAGCAGACGTTGTCGCCACCCGACGACGGCTGACCATGCAACAACACACAATACTATAGCTACCGGAGTTGCTAATTTAGACTGCCACTATAAATTATTCAGTGACTCCGATACGTTTTACCGCAGATGACTGACGAGGCGCAGAAGGGTGCAATTCAATGAGGTTTTCGCGCACATCACGAACGACATGAACCGTCAATGAGGATTCTTTTTGGCACCAGTGTGTCGCTTTCACTGTGACTTCATTTCTCAAATTGAACAGTTTGGCATAACGCTAAAGCACATGCTTGGCGAAAGAGACCAAAGAGCGGTTGACGACAGAACCAATGCGCGCTGCTGACAATGCTCCTCAGAATTCCAATGAGTATTCTATCCTGGTTGGCGTGCATGACCGAGAAGAGAGGAAGCTTTTCCCCAACGACAATTTTGGTCCTTGTCAGCAGCGAAGAAGTTCTACTTCTGGCACACATGGGCAGCCTGAAGTAACAGGCTTGTTATTGACGGTTTCCTTTTTCTCGCTCATTTTTGACCATGTTGTTGCTAAATAGGATATTCCACTGGCACTGGCCCTGCATGGCACAACATCAGACATCGCAAACCAAACTCAAGAGTTTACAAGCCGCTTACTGCCGCAATACCCTGTTTACAACTTCTCTCAGTGCGCACTGCTTGGGTTATAAGCGACTGTCGTTTGCTATTTTTTATGGAATAACTTTGTAGATTGCCCTTAGGCTTGTTCGCTTTATGTGTTAGATTTATGATTTCCAAGAGAGGGAATGTCGTTGTTTTCAATGCTCCAGCTAGCTCTTTGTCGCATTGTACTTGGTCGGTCCCTCCCAACCGGCTGTCCGCCCTCTGGCCAATTCAAAAATGCAATTGTTTATAAATTATAATATCCCTTAGTGATTTTCACACTACCTCTTCCCGATTGGATTGGAGGTTACAGCCTCATTTTCATATTATGTGCCGACTCTCATGATGGATAAGCACTTATATACCGCGGAAGTGCATCTGTCAATCGTCTACTCATTTTTTCTTTTTCGTCTTTTCTTTATGCCTTTTCCGACGACGACGACACGCACGGTAGGATATCGCATTCATGTTGCGAATCGCACAATGAGATCGGATATTCGCCACATAAGACGTTCACCATACAAGGTATAGAATTTTGTTCGGATGTAGCGATGTACGGCTGTCACTTGCAACTTGCGGGGGTGTAAAACACAGATTCGATCGTTCACTTGGAACTTATCTGCGCAGTTTACAAGTCTTATGGGTACTCAATTTTTGTAGACGGTAATACTGAACCGAGTCGGGGGCAGTTGATCGCGTTGGATATTGTATTTAGATTGACGCGCCTCTCCGCAATTGTCGTCGAATCGATGCATTTGAACGGCAAGTCCCTCTCGGTCGACCAGACTGACAACGCGAGCCCCTGTTGCAAAACACAGAAAGCGACATTGTGGAGTTGAATATGTCTCAACAACACAGGTGGAGCGGTTGAGGTTCTGCGCGAATTGACCCGAGCGTTATTATCCCTCAACTCGTACCGTATTAGTTTAACGTCTGGGGAACATGTTCCCAGCTTGGAAGTTTACGACCTCATCGTTTTACAGTCACATTGGTCGTTGATCAATTGAAGCTATTAGCGGCTTGCAACGCTTCCTGTTGCTTGCAGCGCAACAGCAAAACTGTTTTTCGCGTCATTAAAGGTGCCATTCCGCTTTAAATTAGGGGTTTGTGTGCTGTTCTTCCGAGAACGAAAGTTACTCCATCTCGAATGTTTGCACTGCAATCTTTGTGGCACTGTTTTGACACAGCACGACGTAACATTTCGAGTCGTCGTGTACCAGTATCGCACCATTGAGAAGTGTTTATAGTTAGTCCGATATGTTTTTTGTCCCTAGCCATGCCAATACGGAACCAAAATAACACATGGATTGAATTCCAAATGTTGTCTTTCAAGAATTTTTGTTTTGCCAAACATTGCCTCCGGAGATGCTAGCATTTTCATGTGCCTTTCCGACCAAAACAAAGCTTCCCGAGCGGTCATTGCTGGGAAGCCAAACAGTCTTCGACCTGTTTTGAGCTACATATTTGCGGCGACAGCTGAGCAAAGCCCTCGCGGTTGGCGGTATCGAGCTAGTCCTGCTGAGCACGCAAGAATGAGCGAAAGAGCTTCTATTTTGACCTCCGTTGGCGCATCTACGCATTAGCAGACAGTTTGTTTAGTTTCCGACTTCCTGTTGTCTGATTTAAAAGACTTCAAATATAAATATTTATTGCATCAAACTACTCAAAGCCTGTCCTCCAGGTGCAAATTACATTTTTTTGTCTTGGCATATGCGTAATCTAATTTCCGTTTCTCAAAGAATGATGTTTATAGTTTCCCTCAAATTCTGACGGGGTGAAAACTCGCCTACCTGTCTGTCAAAGTGTTTATCAGACTCTCCTTTGAACTCGACAGGGTTGTTTTTTGTTTACGCTTTAGTTGTTCGATGTTTTTTGACTGGCGTCACCGTTGTCCAAAATCGGCGCTGACCGAGGTCGTCGCCATTTGAGCACCTTTATGTTTGTTTCGTAGATTTATATTTCGAAAATAGGCGGGTGTCGTGCAACACGAGGTCGTTGTCGATGAACTTGCAAATTTTACATATTCCGTTTACGCTGCTAGCCTTTCAAGCTTTTATTGCACGGTTTGAATCCGGTTTTATCGAGACTGTTTTGGATTGACCAAAACAAACTGAAACCAACCTATTGCACGAGTCTCGACGATCGAAGCCTTACGAAGCCTCCATCGTCATTCCCCAGTCGTCGTATCGTCTCCGCGTCTTCTGAAGAAAGCGATTTGGGCCCGATTCGTGAGCGCGGCGGGCCTGTTTGTGTTTTGTCAGAGTTGTCGCCATGCATAGAGAGGACGCCAACGTTGGTCCTTGTGGAGCTCCACATCGGTCGTCGACCACTTCTCCGTTTACTCGTTCTATCTCTCTGTTGTCACTCAGCTGTTTTACGCAGAACCTCTTTTTTTCAATAGGTTATATCCATTTTTTCTACTTTTATGTTGCCTTTCGCTTCCTATGATTTGTCTGGGCGCACCATTTCCCTGCACGAACACACAACTGAAAAATGGATAGTTTTAATTTATTTGACGTTTTCTCGTTAATTTTTTTATTCATATTTCCTAATTTGTATTCATAACGCTTTTAAAATAAGTGAAAAAGCAAAAAGACACATAAAAGAGCGAGACAACAAGCACAAATCAACGCACAAACGCTTGGCTTCAGTTAGAGTTTTTCATTTCTATGAAGCTGAAGGGGGGCGACAGCTTCAAAAATACATCCGCACCCGTTTTGCGTGTCCAAATCGATGCCTAGCGCGATGTACGATGTTGTCCCCCTCGAAAGTTGCAACGACGGGCGTGCCCGAACGGCCTGGGGTCGATACACGACTCCGGCATCTCGGCGGGTGTGTTGCGGTTGTATTCAAGTGCCGCGCTAGCCCTCTTCTTCCCCGTCATTGGTAATTATACAAAAGCAGGTTTGCCCTAATGCTTCAAATATAGCATAAGTCAAAGGTCTCACAACACCCCTCTGAGGGTTGAGGTTTGGCCCCTCGCGTTCTTTAACCATAAGCGAATGCTGGATGCTACAAAAACTCATAACAATAAGCTTCTTGTTCAGTGAAATGAAGCCGGGGCTGACTCGAAGGCGTTCCTATTTTTGCACTTCCTCGGTGATTGTTTGACGGTGGTCGTGGAACGACCCCCCAATACTTTCTGATTTTTTAGTCTGCTTTCCTCCGTTTTGAAATTGAGAATATCAGTGCTTGTGTTTTTTGTACGTCTGGATGGATGGTTTCCATCTCTGCATGATCGATTCACGTAGTTCTCTGATAGTACTTTCTATTTTGACGCCTTTAGAGCAATCAAGACAGTTGTTCTAGATCGTGAAAAAGTCTAACTTAAGTTCAGCCTTTTGCAAAAACCTCTCCCTGAGAGATCATTTGTTTCTGGTCCCTTGTTTTTCGATCAACCTTTGCTCCGCCAATACAATTCGGTCTCTTTACATTCGATTAATCCGTGTATTGAACTTTGTGCGCGCATCGGGAAATGACAGCTAAATCTCATAGTGTCAACCAACGTTTTGCCCTTTCTAGGTGCACTTCCAAAGTGATCTACATTTGATTGTGCTAACCGCCTTTCTTTTCCCGTTAACCTTTATTCACCACACCTCGGCCTTACCTTTTCTGGGGGCAACCGATACTTTGAACCGGTGACCATTACGCTGCAATCCTGAAGGCCACAAAGCGTAGCAAGATTGGCGAAAATGCCACCGATCCTCTGTCGGAATCGTTCGTCGATGATTCCGTCATTCCGGAGGAACCGGCTACACATTCTTACATGACTCGGAGTGGTCGGCGAAGGCGTCTGATTTCCGCGCCATCAACGATTGGTGCCGGATCGACAGCGCCTGTGGTTATTCGTCGAGCGACTGGCACATCTCGTGTCAGGACTGTAGGTGAATATCCAGCCACCACCACGAGCTCCACCGGCATCAAACGGCCTACCGCCGTCGTGGTTCGACGCAGTCCAGCTACCGTAGCAACTTCGGCTAGTCAGTCACCAGGTGACTCTCCCAAGACTTTCATAATCGCAACTACAGACGGCTCTTTCCGGCGTGCAGCGAGTGGAGTTTCGCTTAGTTCGGCCATGCCAGTAACGACCATTGCGGGGAAAGCAATTAAACTTAAGGACGGAACTACCTTGGTGCCTGTCGGATCGTTGGACAGTGGCGTCTCCCTCGGTGGTTACGTCTACGAGTCCTCCGAAACTACCTCATCACCCCAATCCTCAGCAACGAATTCCAAAAAATCAACCCCTAGTGGCTCTAAACGTTCCAGTCCAACATCCAAATACCCCATGGTTACTCAAACATATGTGTTACAGACGCAACGCAACGGTGAAAGTCCCGTTGAACGCCAAGTCTACTTGGCTAACAACGATAGCCCTTCTTACAACACCCGCGATGTAAGTCCATTTATCATTATTATTTTAACTTAGTCAAAATCTATTTTAATCCTCTCTCATGGCGCTCACAGCTGATACTTCTCAGGGGTGTATAATTAGCTTTGTATCTGTTTCCTACCTTTAAGCCAAGGGTCGGTCGGGCAAGCGTTCAATCAGCTGATTGTTGTGAGGTTATCTATCTACGTCGAGGCAATCTTAACTGCTGGCGTTGACACGGGGTAACACAAAAAACGAGAAGCGTGTATTTTCGATGCACACCATAGAACGTCCTCTTTACCTAGTTCAAGTTTTGTGCAATCTTTTTAGGTGATGCACTTCTGGAAAGGGGTGAATGCACACCATTACTCAAACATCGCATCCCTTAGACCTAAACTATCATTTTATCTATCATTAATTTTTTTGTCTCCCTTCGCTGTCATCATGGTTGATAAAATTTTAAGAGGGGGCAACGAAGGTAAACTACTACCCGCGCGCAAGCATTCGCTAAAAGATAGACTAGACCGTGTTTCATGTAGATAGGGGGGATACGCGCATGTCTATCACGTTACACTTTGAAAACTGGTCCATGAAAGATGCGCGAACGTAGAATGCCCATTTTGGCCTTTTTGACATTTTTGAGATGGTCGCCGCCGAACCCAATCAATCATGACTGACGAATCCCGATACCGTTGTCAGTTCTACGCCATCGCCGGTGGCGTGGAATTTTTCGGAACAAACTGGAGAGTAATATTTTTTATTTCTTCCGTCAGACGGGAGACGCATCTCTGTTTCTATCAGCTTGCAGCGCAATTTCGGCGTTTTCACTACTTTTTCATCTTTTTTTCTTCTTGCATCAGCTGTGCTACCTTTTTTTTCTCCAAAACTGCGAGCTTTGTGTTTTATTCGTGGAATGGGTTAGTCGCTCTTGGCCGGTCGCGTTCGTTTATTTGATACATTCAAAGCGTTTCGTTTGGTTGGACTGGCCAATCATGTGATTCACTTTTTCAACAAACATTGATTGATTCAGTTTTTAAACTTAAGCTAAACAAAGCGAAGAAACCGCTCTTTTTGATTTTCGGTTCTTTTAATATAACAAGAATGTTCGTCATGATTGACGCATTGTAATAGTATGTTGAGAAGGCGATTGCTTTCAAAACATATTTCTACTTTGGTCGCTTTTGTTTGTTAAGCTGAAATTGGTTTGAAAAGAGATAAGACGGACTTTCGAGTTGGCTAGCTGCCGTGCCTTCAGGCTATGTTTGAATAAATTTCATCTCAAAAGGATATGATGCGCTTCCTATGTGGTCTTATAGGCAGTTATTAGTGGTTATAAGTGCGACGAGCTGTTAGGTCTCCATGGCAGCGTGCTTCGTATCAGTCTACATTCTTTCAAAATACCGTAATTGTGAGAATACAAAGCAAGATAGAGAGCAGCTTAAGCTCAGTCTTGGGGGATGAGTCAGTCGACTGGCGGGTTGGCTGGCCATGCTTGAAGATGACGGCTTTTTCTCAAATCTTTTTTACGTTTTTATCCTTTCAACTGACTAGCATGTCTTCGAAATGCGCAAACCAGCAATGCCGGGGTAATCATCTCTCGAGGAGTGTTCTGGGGCAAAAACGATTCCTCGTCGTGAACGCACCGCACCCCATGGCTAGTCAACCCCGGCCTCGGCCCCGGGGTCCCGCGTCAACTGCGAATACGAGTACAACATCACCACCGCCAACACCATCACCACCAACCAGCCACCCCGGGCGGTGGGTGCGGAAGGGATGGGACTGCGTTTCTGGCAGGCAGAGGAGGGAGCATACCACAACAAGTCGATGGATGTTTGCGACTGACGACCATCAGCTGTCTTGAATGTCGTCTGCGCACACGCTGGGTCTCGAATACGTTAACACAAAACGCGAAGCGTCTCCCGGCGATCAATTAAACTAGTTAAGTTAAAGCCTCTGTAGACGACGCACTTTTGGGGCGTGTGAATATCGAGAGACATGTTTCTGTGCGCGTGCTGTACGGTTTATAGTCGCGTAGATAACGTAATAACAGTATGTAACGTAGCCCGGAGCCGATCACAACATTCATATCAAGCGCTCCAATCTTTGGTTGACTCCCACGACCAATAGAAAGTTTCATATAAGGCGGTTAGTGATTAGGAAATCAGGGTGCTTCGAAGATCAAAAGTTATTTTTGCGACGTAGACTGCCGACATTGCATCTCTTCCGTGGCGATATCCTCTTGACGTTTATTGGCTCGCATGTTCTTTTGCGTTGAAGATTCTATTGATTGCTCTTAAGTTGCCCCGGGACCGTCAAACCAACCCGATGTCGTCAAAAGTTTTGCGTTTTCTTAATTGCTCCCTTTTATCAGTTCCTATTATTTTGTCTGGCACAAACTGCGTTTTTTGAAAGGTCAGCAACCCTTTTATTTCCCTTTATAGCTTGACGACCTCATTATTGACGAGATTCTGCAACTCGAGGACGAAGCACAGCGCCGTGGCGGTCCTACCAAGACGCAACCGGTAAGGAATTTATGTTATATATTATAGTATTTGCAATTCATTGGGGAGCGCTTGATGTTGCATTTCTTTGTGATTGAAGACAGGGATCATAGCGTTTTATGTGGGAGTCTTATACGATGCGTGTCCTTTGACGATTCGTCTTTTCATTGCCCAAGGGCCTTTTTAATTAAAATGAATGGAAACGGATGATAGATTACACTGACGGGAAGTGCATCTTTGGTCTTTCAGCTTAACATTAGCTCCTACAACGACGGCTTGAGACACACTGCGTCGAACGTGCATGGCGGTATGGGCTCGAATCACACCGGTTCGGGACCACGGCCAGTGCCTAGTGATGGCTCTTCCGGCAACTCTCTCCAAAGTGGATCGCCCAATGGTCCGATCAGTATCCCACTAGCCAATCAAGCTAGCTTCCGTCACATTGTTTCATCGTCGGCACCGACCTCTTCCTTCGACATGGAGGCCTTCGTTCGTGGTGGCCGTGGCAGCGCCAACTCATCCAATCCGTCTGCAACCCCGACCGGCGAAAACGATTTCTATCGCGACCGAAGAAAGAAGGACATTCATAACATGAGTATGTTTGCACTCTTTGACATTTGAGGCACGTTCAAATAATTGATGTTACAGTCGAAAGGCGACGCCGATACAACATTAACGATCGCATCAAAGAATTGGGAATGATGCTGCCTAAAAGTACAGCGGAAGAGATGAAACTCAACAAGGGGACGATCTTGAAGGCGTCATGCGATTACATCCGTCAGTTGCAACAAGATCGGGATGTCATGCTGAAGCAGGCCCAAGAGAAGCAACGTATTGAGGATACGGCCAAGTTGTACGCGAAGCGTGTCCGTGAGCTTGAGGAGCACCTTCAGAAGAGCGGTGTCGGAGTGCCTGAGGGAACTAACCCGCCTCCACTTCCGGCTTTCAAGAATGAGCTGTCTGCTATCAGGCACATTAAGCAGGAGCCGTATGACGATACGCTCTCGCCTTCGCAGACACCGACTGGGTCTTACGTAAGTTTCGGCTACATCTAAATGGCTTCGGTACCAAAGTAGCCGTTTTCAGACCTCAACCGGCTTCATGTCCCAGATGCAGGACATGCAGATCACCTCGCCCGGTTACCACCAAAACAGTCCCGGTGGCCCGATGGTCGGCAGTCTGCCTTCTGACACCGGCTTCAATCACTTCCAGCGACAGCAAAACTTCTTCCAACCAGGCTCCCCGTCGCCCATGAATCACAACTCGAACAATCACGGTTCCATGAGTGAATACGGTACCCCTAGCTCGGCCTGGTCGCCTTTGGCGGGTTCTCTTCAGCAGTCGATGTTACATAACAACAGCAACTTCGACTTTGTCATGGAGGACTTGACCCCTCAGGTGAGCACCCATCTTGGACACTATGGCCACTGAGGTCGTTTTTAAATTGTTTCCCATTCACCATCCCCCCAACCTACCCACACCCTTTTGCTTGGCTAATCACAATTTTTGGTGACGTTTGGTTGTATTTTTAATATTTTTGATTTACTCATACACCCGGTTGAAAATTATTGTACCCTACTGTTATGTTTTCCACCTCAAATTAACATATTTTTCACACATCTTTTTGTTTTAACCACTTTCGAACTGAAATTACTGTTTGGTTTGAGATTATAAACGTGCGAAATTTGAAATGAGCACATATGATTAAAACAGCATTTTTTTCTCTTTGCACTTCGCGCACTACGGTTTGGTTAAGTAACCCAGTTTTGGCCTTGTATTACTTTATTTCTGCATCCGACTAAACCATTAAAGATGTGAACTTGGATAAGTAATCTCTTTCAGAACCGTAATTCGCTCGTTCAAGGCGATCCAATGCTGAGCGGCGGTAGTTTGGTTGCTAGTCAAATGAGTCCCGATATCTCCTGGGATCAGGCCGGCTTTTCCCCCGAGTCGCAGCACACCAACGGCACCCCTAATCCTCATTCGTCTATGGGCATTGATTATTAACTTTAACACACTCGTTCTTCTCTCTTTCTTTTCACACTATCAGCCCGAAACTGCACAAAAACGAGTGGAATGTATAAACATTGTACATACAAGGTCTTTTGTTTTGATTAAATTTCCTGATCTTTCTCTATCCTTTCTTTGTCTATTATCAGAAAATCACAATTTTTATTTAGCAGTTGTATTGTCCATGTGATTGGCATCCACTAATGTATTGTTAAGATTTATTTTATGCATCCAGTTTCCTTTCTTGCACACGAGGTTAACCTTTTATTGTATTCAAACTTTAGTTATGTCTGTCTTTACTTTAAGAATTCTATAAGTTTTGAAGCCGCGGCGTGGCGTATGTCGCCATATTTATATATAACCATGTTACCTCTAAACCCTCTAAAGTCAAGATTTGTACATACTTCTTTGCTCTTTTTCACGTCTTTACCCTTTTAACAAGCCCTATAAACTCAGCGATCACGTCTTGATAAAATGTATACATAAGAAGAATGTTCAAATTGTAACTAAATCATCTTGCAAAACAGGGACATTTTTGCGTCAAGTTTTTGTTTTATAAGAGTTCTATCGACCAATTCATGTCTTGCTTGTCACCATCTAAGTTTGCGTATGAGTACATCACTAAAAAGCTATATTGTAAACCGCTTTCTCCCCTTTGTTCCCTGTATATTTTCCCCCCTTCCACACACAGGATAAAGCGTGTGTCATGTCTGATAAAACTGGTCATCCTATCGGCTGTATTTAAACTAACCTCAACCAATCTTTTCATGTTTGAGTTTTGTTTTGTCGATAAAACAAAGTTTTGTCTTAACTGCCGTCACTTGGCATCGATTGTTGCATAGTAGAGTGAGTGGTTCAGCGCTTGTTCTTCGCCTCATTCATTGCCAAGAGCACTGCCCAGGCCCCCAGTTTTGCTATAATATAATAGTACTAGCTGTGTCCTCGCGGTGAAGCCAGTTTAAGGCCCAACGTGATTATGTTCTGATGGTGGTTTTCTAATTGGAAAGGCTCCTTTCGACCCCCCTCTAAACATACATTGTGTCTATGATTTGCTCGAAAATGTAAATACTGTAAAAATAAAAAAAGTATAATAACGATGATGTGTCTTGTGCATAGTTCGCATTTGTTGTGGTTATCAGAAGAATGCAAAACGTTCAAGGGGTTGGAAAGGACAAGCGGCGGGAGTGTTGTTGTTTATTTGTAACTTTAGGGATTCAGAAATCAAAAAACAAGAGATCGGGGGAGCGGGCGGAAAACTAAACAACATCAGCTGTGGGGTAGACGCCAGTCGACCGTTCCATTGTGAGGGACCGACCAATCAATCTATTAAAGGTTTATCATTGTCATCATGAATCGCCAAGTGCATGTTAAAAAGTCTATTTTTAACCTGTACATCAGGATCAACGCATAACGTTCGTGATAAATGGGTTTTTCTTAGACACACGTGACACTGATTGCATTTGGTCAGTCATGGACAGGTTGCCGTGCTTCCCTGTACTACCCCGTTTCGGGGACATGTGATCTTTGATAAAGAAAACGTCAGACGTAATATTATGAAATAAAAAACACAAACTACTTAATTTAAACATGCTTTACACATAAAAATGAACTCACTAACGAAATGACGATACTAATATCGCAATCAGAAAGTGGAATCGTCATAAACTGCCTCGCTTATCCGGTGGCCACAGTTGTGACAAGGCCGGTCCACTGGATTAAGTTTTCACAACCAAACATCATAGTAAAATCTGCCAATTACGCCGACACTGGTTTTTGTATGTGACAAAGCCGTATTGATTGTTTAAACACGGGAAGTTACGGACAGTGAGGATTGATATTCATTTGCCACCGGACATTTTGGATCCTCCGCTATGTTGCGGGAAAATGGGTTCATATCTTTACTTTTGATAGCATGTTTGAACGGAATTGTGATCGTCAATGGAAATTTCATCTGTTATGAATGCCACGGTTCGTCGGTAACTAATGGCAGCTATTGCAATTTTGACAATGCTTGCTACGGCACGTCTTGTGGAATTGGTTTGTTTTGACAAATGGATGATTTGTTGTAAGCAAGGTTTGTAGAAATTGGACCGACTGGAACATGGACTTCCGGATGCGCCGAAAACTACACAATCGCGGCAACGTTAACATTGGCTAATGGCTCTTGTTCTTTGAGTGGGACATCGGTCTACTGCAGCTGCACCGGAAACTTTTGCAACCTTCCTAGTATTTTTGTTGACGGTATTGCTGCTATCGGCTCGTGAGATCTTGCATTGTTGTTACTAATGAGAATGGTTAACGCAATTATGTTTTTAGAACGGTTTCTGCAACTGTACCTGCTGATGGTGACATGACGTGTTATGAATGCGGAACTGTTATCGGTGTAAATGTTGGCTCGGGAGCGGCTATGGCAAATATTACATGTGATGGACTGCGAACATGCCCCGGGACAGCTTGCTTGACCCGTACGTTTTACATTTTAGCTTTACCACTGTAATTAGTTTAAGTATGATAGCCTTTAGGCCGCTCAGTAAACCCCCGATCCTATTGTGCGACATCATGGATGGGAGAGCTGACCACTGGTTGCAGCAAGATTCAAGGCGAAGACGAACTATGCGTTTGCAAGCAAAGCATGTGCAATTACCCCTATGATCCGAATCGTGAATTCGATTACAGCGATGATGGTTCTGCCGGATACTCAGCTTCGCCTATTATCGTTAACACGATTCCGGCTGGGTCTTCGACGGCTGTGCCGGGTGGTGGTGATGCCGGTAACGTTTTTTGAATGTTACAAAATTGCCTGGTTTGTTTAACACTGATTGCCTCTAATTTCAGCCACTAGTGCCGCTACAACTGCAGCCGCTGGCAACGGCAATGGTGCAACGACGGCCGCAAACGGTGATGCCACTACATCTCCTAATTACAGTACGTTTTTTTCTGTTAATTTTTTAATCGCATTATCTGTTTCAGCTGTTTTGCCAAATGGAACCATTATCTGCCCCGATGGAAAGGCATATGGCCCCAACGACCAAGCTGTTTCAATGGGACAAAAGCTAAAGAGCATGATTTTGAGTCGCTTTAGTCAATTCAGTGGATCGGCAGCGGTTTCAAACTTTAATTCCGGAATCGACTATCACATATGCAACTATGAAGGAAGCAAACGATAAAAATCTTTACCTAAATCGTGAACGTTTCTGTGGCCAATGAAGCAGAGTGTGAAATAAAACTTGTGATATTGTTTACACTTGACTAAATAAAACAATTGGATAGTTTATCCACAGCAGTCACACATGACTTCTTCGTCAGCGACTTCATAGAGCGGTCCAAAAACAAAGAAGCCAGCCATGTGGCCGAGGATCATAGCTCCGAGGAGGGGGACATTGTAGGTCATTGAGACCATCATAAGAGTGTATGATCCGAACATTTGAAGGAAGTACAAAAGACTTTGTGTGATATGAAGTTTGGATGCAAGGTATTTCGGTAAGAACCTGCAACTTGTCTAATTTGGGTGTGTCAAATAAAAAGTCGGCTTACGGGAGTTGCACATTTTTACTTGTCGATGAAAGAGGCTTTGTCGAGTCGGAATCGCACTCGCAAACGTGAGTTTCAGTAGAACCGAAAGCGTCAGTACCACAGACAGACTAGAATTTCCTTGTTCCAGACTCATGTTATCAAAAATCTATAAAATATGCTTACTGAGGCAATCAACTTGCGCTTGAATAGATAACCCCGTTGACCACGCAGCGCCTCGTAGACAAATGATATCAGAGCAACGCCAAAGCAACTTGCAACAAATGCTGAAACGGAGTTGTTGACAAATAAACAGAAAAAAGCGAGTAGAACTTACCAAAATGGGTTTCGGGAAGCCATTCTTTGAATAATATATACTCCTTTACTCGAAAGTGGAAGTACATTTCCATCATGGGCATATTGCCCATCATCATTCCACCCATGTTCATCATTTTGAAAAAGGCTAAAACCATATCAAATAGTGTAAAAAAACATTAAAAGTTTAAAAAATATCGAATGGACATTCCATAATCCAAAGAAAAAGGTTAAATCTCCTCAAAATATGTTTTATAGCTAACAAATATATTAAGAACAACAATCCTCGACGCGCTCAGCGGAATTTTCCTGTACGGGCTTGATAAGTGAAACTGGGGTGGAAACAATTTCGCGTGATCCAAAGAAATAGTAGCCGATCGTGAGTCCAACGCAAACGGCGATGCATAACCATAGGGAGAATGTCATGAAAACAAGCATCAAAATATAGCTAAAGACGAGTTGGATGCCGAAGAGGATTGTTTGGATGAGGTGATGTCCGGAGAAAAGTTTCTTTTTGTAGGCCCTAAAAACAATATTGCTCAATAAAGATTACAACGATATGTTGAACTTGTAAAAGTGAACGAGCGTGGAACGGTTTTTTGCGCTCACTTTTTGCTAGGAAATGTTAGTGTTGCATACATTGTCTTTGACGGGTTCAAAATCGCATCTTGTTGCACCTTCAATGACGCTTTGAACTTCTGTTCGACGTAGAATCGGAAAAACTTGATCCCCTCAAGAATGATGCCGAAAGCAATGACTCCAAGGCATGTCCAGATCATGTCTATAATCTTGTCAGCTTTTTTTAAGTTTCACAATAATAAACATACCTTTGACGGTCAAAATCCTCCATTCCTTGAACAAAACCAAATCGGCAATTTCCGTGTGAAAATACATCCACATTTTGATTCGTTTTGCGGCCGGAGCCGCCGTAGTCATCGCCATAGACATATTCATGTCTTCCATTTTTGGTGATCGTCACGTTCACCGAACCGTCAAAAAGACAACAACTTGCAAGGGGGCGAAAGCAAATGGCTCGCGGTGTGAGTGGAGTGCATTGGTTTTATCTTTTATGGGGCTGACTGATATTCACCGTCTGATCTGGCTTGGCAAACGATAAGAACAACTAACGTCGCGAGATATCATGTTACTGCGCATTAGCTGTTCAAGACATGAGACTCCTCGAACTATTGATTCATAGGGTCGGTATTTTGTTTTGCGTAATGCACTGTTATTCGATCACATGAACTTTTAATGAACTAATCGAAATGACAAGCACCCTATTTTGCACCTTTTTTGAAATTTTCAATTGTCTATTGTTATACACGGCCCAAATAAACTGCAATTTTGCTTATACTTTGGTGATGCTTTCCACATGATAATTATCGTCATATTGTTAGATAAGCCTAAGCCTGTAAGCGTTGATGTAAAATCTGTAAAAGTGCACTTTTTTATACGTTTGTTTTCATTTCTTTGCCTACATTTTCATACGCTATAGTTTAGTACAACCAGAAATCCCCCTGCTTGTTCAGATCATGTAATTTTACTATGTTTTTAAAGTTGTCATGTAGAAAAGTATATAGCGGGATAAAGTGCAAGCAGTAATTGTATGTTATTGGCAGGTCAACACATCACATCGTAAATGCTTTTGGCTCTGATACTTTATGGCTGCGCAGAAATGCCCAACAGGTGCACTTGTCACAGAGTACACTGAACTTATTTTAAGTTAAGTTCACATCAACGTTTACAAATTCACAGAAAGTTGCAAATTATTGTTTTTTTCACATAGGGTACATTTAAAATAAAAAAAATGTGACACCGCAACATGCATTGCACTTTCACAAACGTTGACAATTTGAAACTAAAAGTACACGGGGAAAACTGCTTTTTTATGTAGTTTACTGAAAATATTGTATTAACGTGTTCTTGTAAGTTTCAATAAAGTTATTGTTTACTGTTTTTATCTAAGCTAAAGTTTCCAACAAAATCTTTTCTCTTTTTGTTGAAAATACTACTTTTTTGACACACATGTTTTCAATTTACAACTTGCCACTTAGTTTTAGCCAGTTTATCTTGGCACAAAGAGAATATGTCAGGCTAAAAAATATGATAATGACATTAGGTCCCTTCAACGTTTCTTTAGTTCATCGTTAACTCAATAAGCTTCTTTTTTTTCAAATGCTTGACAGGTGTCACAAATGCCTGTGTGTTGGTGCTCTTTATCAGTGTTGTGTTCGGCTTCCGCAGCCTTTTGGATCTACCATTATCTACATGGGAATGCAAAGCTGCAGTGCTGTACTACAATATAATTGGCAAGCAATCAGTGATCTATGGTATAGCGCAGCACCTTTAAAGGATTAAATTTTAAAGATACATTGATGAGACAATTGAAAGTTATTTCCGAAAAAATTTTGGAAAAATGCATGTTTTGTGGCTGCATAATGAAACGGAAAAAGAGTAGACACAAAGTAGAATTCATTGATGACTCGTTAAACCGGCAACACACAAATAAATGTAAACAGACTAACTTAGTTCTTTTTTTCTAGAACGTGAAGCAACGTTTTTTCCGCAGAAGACTATTTACCGTCACTTGAAGAAAGCAGCTTATTCTCTTAAAAAGTAAGGGTAAACTGTTTGTTTAAAGTCGTTGAATACGGGGAGGGCATAAGGCGTACAGTTCAAGGCATGTCCAGGAAAATCCATATAAAAGGAGGATCAATCGTCTGTTTGGCACTGCATTTGATCTTTTCGACTTGAGCGAAGTTCTACCTCCGACGCTAATAACCATGAAGTTCACGTCTGCCATCCTCATCGCATGCCTTTGCATGTATTCTGTTGCGGCAGTTTCAGTTTACACCGTAAGTTTCTACTTAATTCTAAACTTCAAAGCCCCCCTCCAAAAAACACTCAAGTGTCAGCACCTAGGCAACTCATCTGTCATGCTTAGACTGCCAGACCTGCCAGACTAAGTGACCCAATGACGAAAAGGCGTACTTTACGTTCATTTTTTTCTCGCTTTAAGATAAACGGCAACAACGGAGGTGGCTACAGCAACGGCAACGTACGCGTCTACACTATCCCTAATAATAATAACAACAACGGGTATAACTATTACTACGACGGCAACAGCAACTGCTGCAACGGTTACAGCAACAGCAATAGCAGGCCCTACGTGGTGAGCACAGGCAACAACGGGTACGTTGTGAGCAACGGCAACAGCCTCTACTATCTCTATGGCAAGCGTTCAGCCGATCCCGCTGCCGCTCCGATCGCCGCGCCCGCGACTGTTTAGATCCCCGATTTTTTGCTTTTTTTCGTTATAGCCCTGCCTTTTGGAAAATGTAAAATAAACGTTGTCAAGAGTGTCCTAAAGATAAACTTTGAGGTTTGACGCAATTTGAGCATGTTGACGCCGGAAAAGGAAACACCATCATAATTGGAGTCGTCCTCATTGTAAGATAAAAACGGTGCTTATCGCTAATTTTTGCTCGGTGTCCAGTGTTTCAAATATCGGGCCTAGTATCGCACGTTGGCCATTCACACTCGAGCGAGAAGAAGGAATTTGTACGAAAAATGAGTGTGAAGGATGGTCACAATAGTGGCGACGAACATCGTTCGGGAGATATTCTGAAGAGTATATCCGATCGTCGATTGAGCAAGATTCGTAAGTTTATTGTTTATTTAACTTTTTCAATCATTGTTTTTGTGTAGTTTTGCATGTTTTCACTGTTTACGTTAACTTTACAGCTGCCAACAGTCACAATCTCTTTTTCTACGACGACAGCGAATCTGTCCCATCGTCGTTCACCGAGCTTGATAAATATGTCAATCTCAACAAGCTATCCAAAGATCCGAAAGACGGTCATTGGGAAGAAACATCCCGCTGGATCAAGTTCCAGGAAGTCGTCGATGATGGCGGCAAGCGTTGGTCCAAGCCCCATATCCCTGTTGTTAACGCCAACAGTCTGTTTCAACTCAAGTATGTTTTTCGTTTCCTTATCACCTTGTTGTTTTTCAATACTGATTTTATTACCTTTCCAGAGAATTCTTCTTTCGCGGTTCCGCTGTTCACTTTGATTTGAAGTTAGAAAACTACGAAGAAATAGTCGGTAATCCCTTTGAAGCACTTTTTTCCTGTATTTTACGAGGTGTTACGTACTGTCTTACAGAAAACGTACTCAATGATCTGGTGAAGACGGACCACCTTTCTGACCTCGCCAAAGAAAAGATAACAACGCTTTTACTACGCCGACTGAAGGAAGGTGTCAAGCACGAGAAAAAAATTGAATCATCGTCTGAGTCGCAGGTTGTTATCAAGCGCAAAGGCAACAAAAAGCTTGTCAAAAAACTCCCCACAGATGCTGAAGCTACAAATATCTTTGTTGGGCATGTCAACTTTTTGGACAAACCGTTCATCGCTTGGGTCCGTCTGGCTGAACCTGTGATCTTTGAAAGCTTGACGGAAGTGCCAGTTCCGACGCGATTCTTGTTCTTCGCACTTGCACCGCGCAAGGGTGATGTCAACGCACTTGAGTTGGGTCGGGCTTATGGTACATTGATGACTGATGAAGTAATTTTGCAAATCAAAAGTGGTTTCGAAAATCGGTATAAGTCGGATTATTTTAGCTATTTCGAAAGATCGCATACCGCACAAAGACCAAGACCGACTTGAAGATCGCCGTTAGCGAGTACATCCACAACGCGACTGTGTTGCCGCCGTGCTCCCTGGACCCAAAACTCCGCATCGAGCCAACTCTCGTTGCAACGGAAGATGCGCGTAAGCTTGTGAGTTTGAATTTTTGTTTACCCGTCTGTCTGGGGCAAAAATAAACAAAAAACCCATTTTAGAAGTTCAAACATCTCGTTACTCACGTAAAGGAGTTCGAGGACGACGGTCCGCACCACGATCATGGCAACGATCCAGCTCTTCAAAGAACAGGCAAATTTGCCGGAGGGCTAATCAAGGATATCAAAAGAAAGGCAAAATGGTATGTCAGCGATTTCACAGATTCGCTGAACTTGGAATGCGTTTCGACATTCTGCTTCATGTATTTCGCTCTTCTGTCGCCGATCGTTACCTTTGGAGGCCTTCTGGAAGAAGCCACTGACAAACGAATGGCAGCCATGGAAAACTTGTTCAGCGGTGCCATCTGCGGCGTTTTGTACCATCTTTTCTCAGGACAACCTTTGACTATCATCGGTTCAACGGGCCCGGTTCTTGTCTTCGAAACCATTGTATTCGACATGTGTTCTGCTTTTGGCTGGGATTACTTGTCATTCCGATCGTGGATTAATCTGTGGACAGCAATCTATTTGATGATCATTACACTGACTGATATGAGCTCCCTCGTTAAGTACATCACACGCTTTACGGAAGAGTCTTTCGCTTCGCTAATTGCGTTCATTTTCATCTACGAAGCCTTCGCTAAATCATTCAAAATTAAGAGTACTTTGCGTGCTTTGGATTTGAAGATTAACGGTACTGATAGTTGTTTCTGCCAGTCTGCGGATGGTCAGGTGAGTTAAGCCTCGTCAAATGTAGTGAAGTGATTAACAATACAATGTTGACTTACAGAGCATTGATTTGGATGATTGTGCAAAGGGCTTGGGATCGTATAGTGGAGATGGATGTTATGTCCTTTACGACAAATTCCTCATGTCGATTATCCTCGTTGCCGGCACATTCATCATTATCATGGCATTGAAGAGCATGCGCAGCAGCGGCTACTTCCCGACGAAGATGCGTGCCATCGGAGCTGACTTCGCTGTCATCATCTCGATTGCCATTATGACCAGCTTCGACGTTCTTGCCGGTATTGACACGCCGAAGTTGACCATGCCAAGCAGTTTCAAGCCAACCTGGAGCGGCCGTACTTGGTTCATCCCTCCCTTCGGCCCCAACCCGATTCACACTGCCGCAATTGCCGCCGTTCCTGCCTTGCTTCTCACAATCCTTATCTTCTTGGATCAACAGATTACTGCCGTCATTGTCAATCGCAAAGAATACAAATTGAAGAAAGGTTGCGGCTATCATTTAGATTTGTTTGTCTTGTCGATTCTGATCGTAATCACTGGCTACCTCGGCGTTCCCATCTACGTCGCCGCCACTGTGTTGTCCATCAACCATGTGAACTCCCTAAAAGTCCAGACAGAGGCAGCAGCGCCGGGTGAACCCCAACAATTCCTCGGAGTGCGGTAAGTGTTTTTGTTTTTTTCACTCTTTGGCCAGACGAATAGAAACACTCGTAAATTGTGCCTTTTTTGCAGCGAGCAACGTGTCACCGGTATTGTAACGTTTATTTTGATTGGTGTATCAGTCTTCATGACCAAACTCCTTTGTCATATTCCAATGCCTGTACTTTACGGCGTCTTTTTGTTCATGGGTATCAACGCACTTGGAAGTGAGTCATTTTTTTTTCTTATTTTAATGTCAGACTCTCAAAGTATGCATCATTCAAAACATACATACGCTTGGCCATGTGTTTCAGCCTTACAATTCTTCGAACGCCTTTGTTTGATGTTCATGCCGATGAAGTATCAACCCGACACCGAATACATTCGTCATGTCCCGATCAAAACAATCCATCTTTTCACAATGTTCCAGGTTGTGTGCTTGTCACTTTTGTGGATTGTCAAATCAATCAAGAGCATTTCTATCGCCTTCCCGGTTATGGTAAGTGAAACATTCTCATGCAAATGCAGAAAGACAATTCACACTGACCTTTCAAATTAAATTATTCCAGCTGATCTTGATGATTGTTGTCCGGAAGTTGATGGAACACATCTTTACACCTAAACACCTTTCTTACCTCGATGACATTATGCCTCCGGTCTGCGGAAGTGGCTCCGCCGATCATGACAGCGATAGGAGCAGCGATGCCGAATCACTTCCGCTCGATCGACGCCTCAGCGTGCAGTATACTCCGCACTATGAAAAAGGACACGAGGCTGCTAGTTTAATCACAAAGCGGATGGAATCTGTTGTTGAAGACGATTAAAGAAATTGCATTATTTCATACACATTTTGACATTGTACAACGTAATGTATAATGGATGCCAACAAATAACGACCAAACAATAATAAATAATGGAATGTAACTTTACAAGTATTAAAGAAAAGGGACCCTTTTGAAATTGCGATTTTACTTGGACGCGTCCGGAAGCGCGTTTTCGACATTGTGCTCATCAGCAACACGGTTAACGTTTTGGCCTTCGTGTGTGATTAGGGATTCCTCCAGCTGTCGAACGTGATTATGTTTGAATAGTAACTGAAAAGGTGTTACGTGTTACTTTAAGTGATTCATTAAAGTCATTAGATTTTTACTTTTGCATTGTAACAAAGAACTATAGCCAAAATGAGCAAGACTATGACTTGAACGACTCCCAAACCAATTGCAAACGCACAGCCGAGGTTTTCAGTCAAACACTGCCTCACCGACAGTAGTGTGGTATTTGTTTTTGGCTGAAATTTAAATTACAAATTAAAATGATGAAATAAAATAAACTGAAAACAACTTACTGTTTTCAATTCTGGAATTCTACCCGCTTGTTGAAATTTTTTATACAGTTTCATAGTATTTGACAAGGAGTAATCATCATTAATAATCGCCTTGCGTGCTTCTTTGAGATACTCCTCATTCAGTGGATCGACTAGGACAATCTCTCTTCGCGTTCTGACGGGATACACATCTTCTTCGAGATCAAATGCCCGCGGCTCTTCGGTATCCAGCGACCGCCTTACACGTTTTTCAATATTTGCCGGCTTTATAAAATCTCCATGTGCATAATACTGCTCGTTGCACGCAAGGACACAATTTGTCTTACAAGGTTTCGCAATTGCATGATAAACAACCTGCGCTTGATCATCAAAGCCTCTAAACATAATATCGATTCTCAGCTGTCTTTTTGTCGGTTTTGACAACTTCGTGATAATACCATTCCTTGAAACACATCTGGAATACGCGTTACGTTAGTTGACCCTCGGCTGATACAAAAAGAAGCAGGTACTCACCCATTAGAGTCAACCAGGGGTAGTCGTTTTTTTGTGATACTGTCCTCCGCGCTCAACTCGCTAATCACAAAGTCGTTTTCATTTAGCTTTGAGTCCTAAAAAGGGTGTGATTGATTGACTTGCACTTTGCAACATTTCTGGTTAAAAAAACCTCATCAACGGTTATCAACAATTGCCCTTTTCCTCCGACGTTCACAACGTTAGCGGCAGCTCCATCACCGCTCAGAACCTCGAGACGGTATTTCTGTTTACGTGCTTTGCCGTTAGTTCGTGGTAGTAAGGGCGTCGCAGTTGAGGGGACATCGTGCCTGCAAGATGGCCAGATACTGTCAAAAGTGTTAAAAAAGTTTGAATCGCCAAAAGATGGAATGAACACCCAATAGCGGCACACACGTTTCTTGCTCAAACCCAGCCCCAAATGTTGCATTTCCTAGTTTTTTTGTCTCCTTTTGTTGATTGCCTCGTGCCCTATGCTCTCTTACTAATGACTGACAGCTCCACCTTTTGAATGTTTAAGTGTTGCGAGAAAACAAAACTATAATCAATTTTGTCCTCAGGTTTTGGAAAGGTGTTACGTCGTTATGTTTGATGTCTCGTCCGTTCGCACCTTCCGGTTCCGTCCAGACGAGAATATCTCTTTTCCGCTAATGCAACATGCATTGTTCTCGACCAAATTGTAGCGAAAAATTCTAAGGAAATAGAAAAACAAAAACTTTTTCGCGCTTTGCCCTATGAGCCGCCTTTCCCTTCCGCTTGCTTCTCCCGACGAGAGCGAACGGCGCCAACATGTTGCCAAGAAGAAGAACGCCCAGTTGCACGAGAAAACCTCTGCAACCGCCACCGATTGATTGCACTTTAGGCGCAAAATGGCAACATTAGATGTCTAACACCTGTTTTTGATCAAATGTCTTTTTTCCCGTATTGTTTGTGTCTTCGCGACCTAAGGGTGAGAAATTCGATGTGATTTGTGGTTTTTTGCTCCCAACATTATGAGTTTCGTTTTTAAATTATTTGTTTTTAACGATTGTTTTTTGGTTTCAGGATGTCTGATAAGGGGAAATGCGCTATTTGTGTTGCGCCCACACATGGGATGCACTTTGGTGTGTCAACCTGTAAAGCGTGTGCATCCTTTTTTCGCCGATCTATGGTTGAACGCAAACGCTACAAATGCAGGTTTCAAAACAACTGTGACATAAGCAATCAAGTGCGAAATCAATGCCGAGCATGCCGACTAAATAAATGTTACATAATGGGAATGGTTCGTGAGCGTACGTTTGCCACCACACATTCATTGTTTTCACAATTGCTAACGGGTCTAAATTTAGCGTCGCCTGCACCCCCGGAGCCAAATTCTGCCGGAAGTTTTTCCTCGGAATCCGTGTCATCGGCCGTTATTTCACCTCACACGTCAATGACCTTATCACCACCACCTCTGAATACCGGACTATTGTACCATTTTGCAACAATGTCATCACCCCAAGTTAAGATTCAAACACCAGGTCTACCGTATAATCCCCTAACTACCCAAATTGATCCTGTTTTGGCATATCCGCGTATCTCACACCTTATCACGGCATATAGGAACTTTGACAATGCAGCAAAACAGCTGTTCAAGCTGGAAAATCCGAACGTTACATTCGACACTAAATACCTGGCCAAATCACCGTTATTGTCATCTTTTACGGTTGACAATAATCAAGAAGTCTGCTTCAAACAAGCCGATAAATACATCCACGATAAACTTGAACCCCAAACAGCTGCTCTAATAATGTCGATGGTCAGGGACTACTTTCCGCTGTTTTTTAAGCTCAACAACGAAGACCAGGTACCGTAATTAACTATCTGATAACATAACCGAAAACAACTGTTATCAATTAAAACATTAGTTTTTATAGGTGAAGGTATTCCACCCCTTTGCGGTACGCTTCTCAATGATTTACCGTGTTTACCTTAGCTCGTTGCACTTTACGGCCGAGTCTGATACTCGCATATGTACGCATTACGGTTACTATAATTCCCTTGAGACACTGCATCTTTTTTTCGGCGACATTTCCAATATCAACGACGTGAAGGCGTAAGAGTGCAACAAACAAATAATCAAATCGCAACATCTGGTTTTTTTTCCAGGCTGGCAACACCGTTGTTCAGACGTGTTAATTTCCTCAAAAGAAAAGCAATTCGTCTGGGTCTGCGCGAGTTAGACATGGCCTATCTGACGGGATTGTTTTTCTTAAATGAGGTAGAAGACATCAACGCACTTGACTCGAACGACCAAAAGTACAAATTCGAACTGCAGTCTGAGTTTTTCAACAACATCATTGGTTATTATGGTTTTGACAAAGCCGGCCCGCAAATGACGGAGATACTTAGTATAATCAGTGACATTAACGTAAGTATTATTAATTAAGGAAAACAAAAGGTAGACAGACTTAATCTGCTTTTTTAGAACCTCTGCACTCTGTCTACTGAGTCTATGATTATGGGTGACTTGGTTCTGCCCAAGAGCCAAGCCCTTCACTCTTGGCTATATGTGGACCCCCGGACGCATTGAATTGAAATTATGAAACGTTTTCCAAAAATGACGGGTATCGTTTTTAGACTGGTTTTTGAGCATTTGAATCATGAGTGCTCAGAACCAAATAAAAAAACTTGATAGATTCAAACAAAAAAACTTACGCCAAAACTGTGGACGTGGAATTGTCAGTGACTTCAAATTGGTAGGACAAAAACTGATTTGCGATCGGCTCACTTTCTTCGTGCAGTCGACAGCTCACCTATAATTTATTTCGATCACTCATTAATTAATGCTGGGATTCCTATCATTCAATGTACATCACTATTAATTGCATTTTCGTTGTTAACGTGACTAATGAAGGTTACTGTATAAAATTCTTACTTGTATCATTTTGTCTTTGACCGTAATCATCTCGGTACTTCCTTCTTTGACCAGGATCGTACCCATAAAACCTGAGGTTGGACTGCGTTGCATTTGGACGCCGCAATCGCCATATTTCATCTCAGTCGAAAATTCGTATGAATGGGATACATTATGCTGACACATAACTTGCGTTCCCTTTCGGGCTTTGAGTGCACCGTCAAACATTTTCATTGCCTTTCCGGTGAGTTTCAGCGATCCGCTTTTGCAATTTAACGAAACTGAAAGGTGAAATCACAATGATTTGACTTTGTAACTTGCACTTATTCCGTCAAATTTGTGCGGGGATTGGATTTGAATGAATTTTGAGGTCACCTACATTGCATACAATCATCAAGTTCGCCGAAAGAGAGATCAGCGTTCAGGTGTTCCATCGGCCTTCGCCCTAGTAATCGTGAAGCTATGTGACTAATATAGCATCTTTGCTCCTTCCGGTCATAAGTGAATGACCGACAAGTTCCGTAATGCCAAGAAGCACAAATGCTTTCACATGTGGAGGCGTCGGCAACAGCATCAAGTCGCATATCGAAGACGTCAGTAAATCCGGCATGATTAAGTCGCAAAAAGGTGCATTTCTCCAACTCCAGATGTCCTAAAAGTGCGACCGGAACTATTTAAAACCGTTGTTTCAAAAAACACATTGATAAATTGTTGCTTTTTTGTGCGACAAACTGTCGGCATGACGTTTCAGACTGCTTTTTAGTCTTTCGGCGTGTTAAAAAGTTCGCCAACAAAAAAAGAAACGTTTTAGATAGAAACCTGCTTACTTTTCATACAATTCCGCTCGTAGAGATCTGTCGTCAACGATACGGCAAAGAATTTCTCGATCTGGTGAACTGTATGCGGCGAAATAGACAAAAACATGCACTTTAACGCAGCAGCATCAAAAAGCACAGCTTCGCAGTTTTGCCGAGCAGAACACGACGCCAGACATGACGGCAGTCCCGGAGATGTGCTTTCGGCGAAAACAAAACTGCTACTTTTAATGCCTAAGTTTGCAAACTTTTCGAAAGACCAGGCACGTTCACGGCAGAGAGCATTCTTATCTGCAACATTTCCCACGTATAAATAGAAAAATGACATCATCACCAAAGCAATAAAAAGTTTACCTTTGTCCTGACAGTACCCCTGAATAGCATACATTACAGATTCTTTTGTTGGCGTTTCTGCAGCTAAACCTTTTTTGGTCGAGTCAATGAGTAGACATATTGGGTCGTCATTGACGTTTAATAAAAAGTTGGCTCCAGTACAAGCGGCATTGTATGAACAACGTTGCACGCATTCGGAAAGTAGTTTGGTATCAAATTTTTCTATTATTATTCCTTCAATTACGGTAGTTGAATCTATGTAGAAGTTAAGTGTAGTATTTGAAGGGCATTCTAAAAGAATAACAAAACTAAAATGAGTATACGGATTACTGTAGAAAGAAAAACAAACCTAAGCAATTAGCATAAAGAACTAGAGATAACAAAAAGGTCAAAATGTGATACCATTTGTACATCTGAAGGCTGAATGATTAAAAAACTTCTTGGCACCAAAGGTAAAACATGGAACACTAGCGACGAAAACACCAAACTTCATACGGCAAACAGAAACAAGGCAGTTTGAACTCGAACGGATGCTACTGATAGCCTGACATAAATTACACTAATAACTGCGCAAGCAAACAGAAATAAGCCCCGAAGACACCTAGTTCGGTTGGTAGCGACAGGCACGGTCTTTCAGAATAGCCATATCAAAGTTGTGGTCAGTTGCTTCCGTGCCAGAGATAAAAAGGTCACCAAAAGGGTTGCATTTCCCCTTTCTTTTCCAAATAAAGCTTGAGCAGTTGAGATTAAGTGCGCTAGTTTTGGCAATTGAGCGAGAAAAAAGTGGGTCTTATTGCAGCACAATGGGCGGGAGTTATTTTGCAGTAGCAAAAGCCGTGGTTATTAAAGTGTAGGGTGCAAATTAGATAATTAAAAGTAAGCAGATAAAAAAAAATTAAGAAGGTGACCCTGTCTAAGAAGGTCAGAAACCGCAGGGATGGGATTCGCTTAATAAAGGGCTTAAAATGGTTATAACTTGATCATAATTAACTATTTAATTTGCCAATTTCGTTGCGGAATTAAAAAAAGAACAAATTAAAAAATGAGGTGACATAATTAGAATTCATTGAGGATTAGGAAAATGCAACCACGTAAGGATGTGAAAGCGCCTCAAAAATAACACACCCATTGCGTATACCGACCGAAAAAAAGGACGGTCAACGCAATTACGGGTTCAAATCCAATCGTCTTTTGTTCGGCGACAAGCGCATCCTTTCAAGTCGTCTTCCTTTCATCCAGAAGAGCACGGTCAAAACCTAGCAGATGCCTGGAGGGCGTGGATCAGCCTGCAACGAGGTCAAAGCAGTTCGTTCGGGTTGCGCATGCGGCTGGGTGAACAAGCCGGCTTCTTCCGTGATGCGCGCACCCTCAAAAAGTCAACGAACACCATCCGAAAATTGGCTCCCGTTGTCCTTCACCCACAGTGGAGCGAAATGGAGGCTGGATCTACGCTACTCTTCTTCCTGGAAGCAGGTCAAGGTCTACATGCGTGCTCCTGACCGCCGCCGGCAAAGAACATGGAGAATGCCTTGAGAACTCATTAGTTTCATTTTTTATACTCCCTCATTGACGAACTGCGGGTGTCATCCGTTAGTTTTTAGAGCAGGATTCGGCGTGTTGGCGTGGCATGCGTGACAATGGCCCACTTCCTGACTTTCGCGGATCAGATCGGATCGGTGATCCAATTTCGTTTCTCGGAGAAAACAACACGCGTGGTGGTGACATCCGAAAATTTGAATGTGATAACTAATTAAAATTTATTTTACGATATGTTCAATCAGTGAACTGGCAAGGTGGAGACAGGGAGGGAATGTAACAAGAAAATCAACAAGAAACGTGAGAGACCTACTTAGCAGAAATAAAGCTAAACTAATAAGTGATAAAGCCAAATCAAAAAGACAACAAAAACACCTAGAAAAGGTAACCCCCAAAAAGGCGATCCCATTTCCCACGAAAAAAGGTATTTTCCAGACAAACAAAACCAGAACACGACAGAAGATCACAAACAAAAACGAGATCAAGGTGATGGCTGCGGCTCAAGCGCCATGACGAACGAGACTTCCTCGACTTCTTCGGTACCATTGATTCCGACAGTTTCTGCAAGCGTGGTAAACTTTTTAATATCCCCACCAAAGTGCTTCCAGCGGAAAAGCTCAGCCATCGACGCCCTCTGAAAGAACATTATTAACAAACAAATGAAAATACGAATGTGTCTGGTTGTTTGACTCACCGGTGCTTTGTGTTCTTCCTTTATAATCCCGAGTTCTTTGACAACATCAAGAGCATGCTTTTCGTTCTCGAGAAGCTCTTCATCTTTAACTGGCTCTTCGGCAACTTCGTAATTGGGATTGTCGAGAGTCGAATTGCCACCGTCTTCGGCACAACTGCACGCAATCAAGTCGTGTGTCTGGCACGCGGTATCACCTTCGAAGGTAAGCAGATCCTCGAGAACGTCATCTTCGAATTCAATGTTTTCCTCGGTCGTTTCTTCATAGATTGCAACAGGATTCACGACTGTTGAGATACCGACTTTTTTGATTTGGCGCTGGAGAATCTTCTCTTCAATCGAACCCTGTAAAAGGATACAAAATGTCATTCAAGTTCAGTGACACTTGAAAAAGTCCGTTAAAAAACGTACCGCAGTGAAAAGACGGTAAATATACACGTCTTTCGTTTGACCATCACGCCAGATGCGAGCCATTGACTGGAGGTCAACAGCAGGGTTCCAACTGCAATCGAACATGATCAGCCGGTTAGCACCGATCAAATTGAGTCCGGTGCCTCCTGCGGCGGATGAGAGTAGGAAAATCTCATTTGGATTGTTGCCGGCATTGAAATCGTTGACGAGGCGATAACGAACCGCGGCGCCGAGTGAACCATCAAGGCGACACACGGAAAATTTGACGGATTTGAGGAGCACTTGAATGAGATCCAGTGTCTGGAAGGAGATTAGATAGTTATGGAAAGCGTGTGAAAAGGGGGCAAAACTGACCGTAGTATAGCTCGACACAATAACAGTCTTGTCGCCAGCGGCACGGAAGGAACCAACCATCCTCAAAAGCACTCGCATCTTGCTGGAATCACAGACTTGGAGGGAATTCATGTCGAATGATTCGGGGTAGGCTTGCAGGACACGAGACAGTTCTGTGAATTTGCCTTCAGTGAGGTTACGGTAGAGGAAAGCCGGGTGGTTGCAGATGTGGCGAAGGGCTTGGAGGACGGTGAGCGAGTTGGCCGTGATGGCTTCCAAAACGGTGTCATAGACCTTGATTTGGAGTTCAGATGGGCGGCAGAAGATGAGGTAATCGTGTCGGGGAGGGAGGAATTCCTTGTTGATGTCGCAGCTTCGGCGGAGGAGGAATCGGCTCACCACTTCGGCGCCCTGAAACACCAATTAAGAAACTACCAAAATCGAGACTGAACAAAACTAACCTTTTCATTCAACTGCTCGACAAAGTCCTTGAAATTAACAAACATATCAGGATTCACAAACAACGACAAATCGTACAGTTCGCGCAGTTTGTTCTGGATCGGCGTTCCGGTCAGGAGAATCCGGCGCGGAATGTTCAACGATTCGATAATCTCACGGATCTTGCCATCAACCTTTTTGAGGACATGGGCCTCATCGCAGACGACAACATCGAAGACGATCTGACGAAGCTGCTTCGCGTAGGACTTCACCATGTCGTAGTTGATAATGCAGACTGGCACACGCATCGAAGTTGCCCAATAGCGATCCAGATCGGCTGAATTCTGCGGAATGTAGCACATATTGGTAGATCCAACCCATTTGGAGAATTCGGCGGCCCAATTGTCTCGGAGAACAAGCGGACAGAGAATCAAAGCCTTGTTGACCAATTTGCGACTTTGGTATTTGGTATTCAGCATCGTGTGGACAACAGCGACCGTCTGGATGGTCTTTCCGAGGCCCATTTCATCGGCGAGGATGGCTCCAGAGGGGGAATGCTGCAAAAACATTAATAAGTCACACAAAATATATATGAACACCCACCCGAAGCTTGTTGAAAAGGAACCGAACGCCTTCCTCTTGATGTGGTCGCAACTTCGCCGAGATTCTCGCAGAAACCTTCACACCCTCATGAAAACCATCTTCGCCGGGTTGTCGAAGCTCGAAATACTTGACAGCACTCTTGGCTTTGGATGAATCTGGCTTGGGCGGCGGATCTTCATTGAAATAGGGTTCCTTATATTTTGCGCGCTTTGCCGACGGCGATGGGAGGTAACTCTTCACGTTGTACTTCGGAGCAATCGGCGACGGCTTCTTCGGCGGCGGTATCGGCTCCGTCATGAGTTGCTGGACCTGTACGTCGAATCGGCCAAGCACGAGCTCTTCACAGTCGGCGATCTTCGTGTATTCAGCGAGGTCGATCATCCCGATAGCCTGTGTTTCGCCGTCGCTGTTTTTCAGGCGGAATCTTCGTTTGTCGCTGACGAAGAGGAAACCATCATTCTCCCACTTCTTGTGCTTTCGGCCGGAGACTTTGGCGTACAAGACTTCGTATGTTTCGACGACTTCGGGCTTGACTGGGAGTGCGGGTTTGACCGGATCGGAATAGCGCTTCATCGCTGAAACTGTTTAAGTTCTAATCTCAGAGTTAAAAAAAACTGTTAAAGCTATCACTAGACAAGAGTGGTCAATATTTGATACAAATCGAAAACTGAAACGCGTACGAATAAGGCAAACTGAACGCAAGCAAGGAAACTGGAAGATATTTTAAAGTTGCACAAAACGCAAAGACGACGCAATGCGTTGAGCGCACAATGACAACCCCAGGCGTGATCGTGTTTTGCCAAAATCGGGTTCTGGTAAATGCAAAAATTTTGAGCTAGACCACTTTGAACTAGTGATTCTGAATCGCGAGAACACGAGGAACTCAAAAATGTGACTTAAAAAGTGATTGGAGTGACTGCTTGAAAGTTTTCGGCTATCAGATGCAAGCTTGCATTTTGACTGTTTCATCGATACAATTCAGTTCAAAGGGTAACATTTATAATCACAAACAAGCACGAAACAACGAAAGACCAAAACAACCAATCCAACCTAGCTCCCTTTGATGAGAAGAAGAAAGTGACCCGGCAACTAGCCATATCCCAGAATTGTTGATAGAGACGGCGAGATGGATTGATCGTCGCAGGAGGGGCCAACCGTTGGGGGGTTCAATTTGTCGGCTGGATGGACACCAATTCTGAAACCAAGCAATGAGCAACTCTAATCAATTTTAAACAGAAACTAACCTTGAAAACGGCACCTTGCCCTGGGTGGCTTCTTTAACGAGGCCGAACGCTTTGAGGACATCGGAGCAGCAGCCGTCTTCTTTTTCAGCTCTTCATGACTGCATCTTGACCTGCTGGGTGGCTTCTTTTACGAGGCCGAACGCTTTGAGGACATCGGAGCAACAGCAGTCTTCTTTTTCGGCTCTGTACTTGTGACGCGGAGGCCAAACGCTTCCCGAACGTCGGCACAACAGCTGTAAGAAGAAAGTTGTATATACCGTGATAGAAAACAGTAAGCAAAGACTCACCCGACATGGCTGGAATCGCGGTCTTCCGTCATCAACTGCATTACAGCGGACCTCTGGGCACTTCTTCTCGTTCGCGGGCTCACACGTGGCCGAAAAGCGTTTGACGCAGCCTAACTTTTTCATTTTAAGTGCTGTTGTAGGTACCAGTGTAGATTTCGTAGTTGCAATCGGTTGATATTGGCCCCCTTTGATGAGAAGCTTCGGGCGGGTCAGAGGGTCCTGAAATGAGTTTTTATATATTTTTGAAGTGAAAATAACAAAAATGACTTACAGTCGATACAAGCAATACGAAAATAGCTAGCTGGACCATAACAGAGGCAAATCGAACGTCATTACGAGTGGCGGACATCATAGGGATGAACGGAGCCTCGGATGGGGGCACTTCTCACGGACGGAGGCGAGGACGAAACTGCGTGCAAAAAAGGCAAACGAGAAAAACGAGGGGTATTTATAGACACCGGAGGCGACCCTGCGTCATGCAAATTTTTGACTTCGACTCTCGACTTGAAATCTTCGAGTGCACGTTATTTCGGTCCTGATCGAGGTAGTAGGTGCAAAAAAGGTGGCTAAATCAGTAAAACATCAGAAAGTAAAAAAATAAAAGTGCATTTCTTTCTTTTCCATTGTAGTGCAAAATCCATCTTATTGATGGGTATCTCTTATATATTTACAATTCAATCATTGTCTGTAAAACATAATTAGGCTATGTTTAGGCCATTCTTGACACCTTTTGCGTCGCTGATGTGATGTGACCATAAGCATAGTTGAAGGTGCTTATCTACAACGGACGCGGCGACGTCTATCATAGGAAACGAAGCGTCTGCACTTTTGTTATCATTCATAGCTTCAGTTTAACTGCGTTGGTCTTGATTTACTAAAAAATTGTATCTTCAGTCATTTTTTGGTGTATTTGCCGCCGGTCGTGATTTCGAAGAGCGTGCGTGTCTTTCGAGCCGGCGCTGGGCCATCAGTTGTCCAGGATCGCCTATTGAAGAGACATCCCAGACCGAAAAGGGCTCTTCGATGGACATTCTTGGCTCTGAACCAAACTACAAAGAGAGTACACGCCCACACAAAACGAGGGATTTGTTTGTGATTTCGAAGAGCGTGCGTGTCTTTCGAGCCGGCGCTGGGCCATCAGTTGTCCAGGATCGCCTATTGAAGAGACATCCCAGACCGAAAAGGGCTCTTCGATGGACATTCTTGGCTCTGAACCAAACTACAAAGAGCGTACACGCCCACACAAAACGAGGGATTTGTTTGTGATTTCGAAGAGCGTGCGTGTCTTTCGAGCCGGCGCTGGGCCATCAGTTGTCCAGGATCGCCTATTGAACAGACATCCCAGACCGAAAAGGGCTCTTCGATGGACATTCTTGGCTCTGAACCAAACTACAAAGAGCGTACACGCCCACACAAAACGAGGGATTTGTTTGTGATTTCGAAGAGCGTGCGTGTCTTTCGAGCCGGCGCTGGGCCATCAGTTGTCCAGGATCGCCTATTGAACAGACATCCCAGACCGAAAAGGGCTCTTCGATGGACATTCTTGGCTCTGAACCAAACTACAAAGAGCGTACACGCCCACACAAAACGAGGGATTTGTTTGTGATTTCGAAGAGCGTGTGTGTCTTTCGAGCCGGCGCTGGGCCATCAGTTGTCCAGGATCGCCTATTGAACAGACATCCCAGACCGAAAAGGGCTCTTCGATGGACATTCTTGGCTCTGAACCAAACTACAAAGAGCGTACACGCCTCCACAAAACGAGGGATTTGTTCGTGATTTCGAAGAGCGTGCGTGTCTTTCGAGCCGGCGCTGGGCCATCAGTTGTCCAGGATCGCCTATTGAACAGACATCCCAGACCGAAAAGGGCTCTTCGATGGACATTCTTGGCTCTGAACCAAACTACAAAGAGCGTACACGCCCCCACAAAACGAGGGATTTGTTCGTGATTTCGAAGAGCGTGCGTGTCTTTCGAGCCGGCGCTGGGCCATCAGTTGTCCAGGATCGCCTATTGAACAGACATCCCAGACCGAAAAGGGCTCTTCGATGGACATTCTTGGCTCTGAACCAAACTACAAAGAGCGTACACGCCCACACAAAACGAGGGATTTGTTTGTGATTTCGAAGAGCGTGCGTGTCTTTCGAGCCGGCGCTGGGCCATCAGTTGTCCAGGATCGCCTATTGAACAGACATCCCAGACCGAAAAGGCCTCTTCGATGGACATTCTTGGCTCTGAACCAAACTACAAAGAGCGTACACGCCCCCACAAAACGAGGGATTTGTTTGTGATTTCGAAGAGCGTGCGTGTCTTTCGAGCCGGCGCTGGGCCATCAGTTGTCCAGGATCGCCTATTGAACAGACATCCCAGACCGAAAAGGGCTCTTCGATGGACATTCTTGGCTCTGAACCAAACTACAAAGAGAGTACACGCCCACACAAAACGAGGGATTTGTTTGTGATTTCGAAGAGCGTGCGTGTCTTTCGAGCCGGCGCTGGGCCATCAGTTGTCCAGGATCGCCTATTGAAGAGACATCCCAGACCGAAAAGGGCTCTTCGATGGACATTCTTGGCTCTGAACCAAACTACAAAGAGAGTACACGCCCACACAAAACGAGGGATTTGTTTGTGATTTCGAAGAGCGTGCGTGTCTTTCGAGCCGGCGCTGGGCCATCAGTTGTCCAGGATCGCCTATTGAAGAGACATCCCAGACCGAAAAGGGCTCTTCGATGGACATTCTTGGCTCTGAACCAAACTACAAAGAGCGTACACGCCCACACAAAACGAGGGATTTGTTTGTGATTTCGAAGAGCGTGCGTGTCTTTCGAGCCGGCGCTGGGCCATCAGTTGTCCAGGATCGCCTATTGAACAGACATCCCAGACCGAAAAGGGCTCTTCGATGGACATTCTTGGCTCTGAACCAAACTACAAAGAGCGTACACGCCCACACAAAACGAGGGATTTGTTTGTGATTTCGAAGAGCGTGCGTGTCTTTCGAGCCGGCGCTGGGCCATCAGTTGTCCAGGATCGCCTATTGAACAGACATCCCAGACCGAAAAGGGCTCTTCGATGGACATTCTTGGCTCTGAACCAAACTACAAAGAGCGTACACGCCTCCACAAAACGAGGGATTTGTTCGTGATTTCGAAGAGCGTGCGTGTCTTTCGAGCCGGCGCTGGGCCATCAGTTGTCCAGGATCGCCTATTGAACAGACATCCCAGACCGAAAAGGGCTCTTCGATGGACATTCTTGGCTCTGAACCAAACTACAAAGAGCGTACACGCCCCCACAAAACGAGGGATTTGTTCGTGATTTCGAAGAGCGTGCGTGTCTTTCGAGCCGGCGCTGGGCCATCAGTTGTCCAGGATCGCCTATTGAACAGACATCCCAGACCGAAAAGGGCTCTTCGATGGACATTCTTGGCTCTGAACCAAACTACAAAGAGCGTACACGCCCACACAAAACGAGGGATTTGTTTGTGATTTCGAAGAGCGTGCGTGTCTTTCGAGCCGGCGCTGGGCCATCAGTTGTCCAGGATCGCCTATTGAACAGACATCCCAGACCGAAAAGGCCTCTTCGATGGACATTCTTGGCTCTGAACCAAACTACAAAGAGCGTACACGCCCCCACAAAACGAGGGATTTGTTTGTGATTTCGAAGAGCGTGCGTGTCTTTCGAGCCGGCGCTGGGCCATCAGTTGTCCAGGATCGCCTATTGAACAGACATCCCAGACCGAAAAGGGCTCTTCGATGGACATTCTTGGCTCTGAACCAAACTACAAAGAGAGTACACGCCCACACAAAACGAGGGATTTGTTTGTGATTTCGAAGAGCGTGCGTGTCTTTCGAGCCGGCGCTGGGCCATCAGTTGTCCAGGATCGCCTATTGAAGAGACATCCCAGACCGAAAAGGGCTCTTCGATGGACATTCTTGGCTCTGAACCAAACTACAAAGAGAGTACACGCCCACACAAAACGAGGGATTTGTTTGTGATTTCGAAGAGCGTGCGTGTCTTTCGAGCCGGCGCTGGGCCATCAGTTGTCCAGGATCGCCTATTGAAGAGACATCCCAGACCGAAAAGGGCTCTTCGATGGACATTCTTGGCTCTGAACCAAACTACAAAGAGCGTACACGCCCACACAAAACGAGGGATTTGTTTGTGATTTCGAAGAGCGTGCGTGTCTTTCGAGCCGGCGCTGGGCCATCAGTTGTCCAGGATCGCCTATTGAACAGACATCCCAGACCGAAAAGGGCTCTTCGATGGACATTCTTGGCTCTGAACCAAACTACAAAGAGCGTACACGCCCACACAAAACGAGGGATTTGTTTGTGATTTCGAAGAGCGTGCGTGTCTTTCGAGCCGGCGCTGGGCCATCAGTTGTCCAGGATCGCCTATTGAACAGACATCCCAGACCGAAAAGGGCTCTTCGATGGACATTCTTGGCTCTGAACCAAACTACAAAGAGCGTACACGCCCACACAAAACGAGGGATTTGTTTGTGATTTCGAAGAGCGTGCGTGTCTTTCGAGCCGGCGCTGGGCCATCAGTTGTCCAGGATCGCCTATTGAACAGACATCCCAGACCGAAAAGGGCTCTTCGATGGACATTCTTGGCTCTGAACCAAACTACAAAGAGCGTACACGCCCACACAAAACGAGGGATTTGTTTGTGATTTCGAAGAGCGTGTGTGTCTTTCGAGCCGGCGCTGGGCCATCAGTTGTCCAGGATCGCCTATTGAACAGACATCCCAGACCGAAAAGGGCTCTTCGATGGACATTCTTGGCTCTGAACCAAACTACAAAGAGCGTACACGCCTCCACAAAACGAGGGATTTGTTCGTGATTTCGAAGAGCGTGCGTGTCTTTCGAGCCGGCGCTGGGCCATCAGTTGTCCAGGATCGCCTATTGAAGAGACATCCCAGACCGAAAAGGGCTCTTCGATGGACATTCTTGGCTCTGAACCAAACTACAAAGAGCGTACACGCCCACACAAAACGAGGGATTTGTTTGTGATTTCGAAGAGCGTGCGTGTCTTTCGAGCCGGCGCTGGGCCATCAGTTGTCCAGGATCGCCTATTGAACAGACATCCCAGACCGAAAAGGGCTCTTCGATGGACATTCTTGGCTCTGAACCAAACTACAAAGAGCGTACACGCCCACACAAAACGAGGGATTTGTTTGTGATTTCGAAGAGCGTGCGTGTCTTTCGAGCCGGCGCTGGGCCATCAGTTGTCCAGGATCGCCTATTGAACAGACATCCCAGACCGAAAAGGGCTCTTCGATGGACATTCTTGGCTCTGAACCAAACTACAAAGAGCGTACACGCCCACACAAAACGAGGGATTTGTTTGTGATTTCGAAGAGCGTGCGTGTCTTTCGAGCCGGCGCTGGGCCATCAGTTGTCCAGGATCGCCCATTGAATAGCCATCCCAGACCGAAAAGGGCTGTTCGATGGACATCGCCGGCTCTAAACCAAACTACAAAGAGGGTACACGCCCACACAAAACGAGGGATTTGTTCGTGATTTCGAAGAGCGTGCGTGTCTTTCGAGCCGGCGCTGGGCCATCAGTTGTCCAGGATCGCCTATTGAACAGACATCCCAGACCGAAAAGGGCTCTTCGATGGACATTCTTGGCTCTGAACCAAACTACAAAGAGCGTACACGCCCACACAAAACGAGGGATTTGTTTGTGATTTTGAAGAGCGTGCGTGTCTTTCGAGCCGGCGCTGGGCCATCAGTTGTCCAGGATCGCCTATTGAACAGACATCCCAGACCGAAAAGGGCTCTTCGATGGACATTCTTGGCTCTGAACCAAACTACAAAGAGCGTACACGCCCCCACAAAACGAGGGATTTGTTTGTGATTTCGAAGAGCGTGCGTGTCTTTCGAGCCGGCGCTGGGCCATCAGTTGTCCAGGATCGCCTATTGAACAGACATCCCAGACCGAAAAGGGCTCTTCGATGGACATTCTTGGCTCTGAACCAAACTACAAAGAGCGTACACGCCCCCACAAAACGAGGGATTTGTTTGTGATTTCGAAGAGCGTGCGTGTCTTTCGAGCCGGCGCTGGGCCATCAGTTGTCCAGGATCGCCTATTGAACAGACATTCCAGACCGAAAACGGTTTTTCAATGGACATTCTTGGCTCTGAACCAAACTACAAAGAGCGTACACGCCCCCACAAAACGAGGGATTTGTTCGTGATTTCGAAGAGCGTGCGTGTCTTTCGAGCCGGCGCTGGGCCATCAGTTGTCCAGGATCGCCTATTGAACAGACATCCCAGACCGAAAAGGGCTCTTCGATGGACATTCTTGGCTCTGAACCAAACTACAAAGAGCGTACACGCCCACACAAAACGAGGGATTTGTTTGTGATTTCGAAGAGCGTGCGTGTCTTTCGAGCCGGCGCTGGGCCATCAGTTGTCTTTTGAAATGCAATAAAGAATAAGAGTGTCGTTAACAGAGATGTGAATATCTCTGTCAATGATTTCATCAACGAGTAACACAGTCTTCTATGTCGGATTAATAGTGTAATCTCCATCAATCATTAATCAAAGATATTTAAATTGGTAAAGAAACTTGAATCTTTTTAACTTGTAAGTGTCACGGGTAGCCATTTGATAAACTTTTTTGTTGTCAGTGAATAGAACTTCTTCGTAAGTTTCGAAAACATCAAAGCAAAACTTTTTAGCGTATTAAAACGCATTTGCTGGGAAAACCGAGGACCCTTGTGACATTCAAAATTTCATAATCGTTTTAATTGGCTAAAAACAACGTTCCGGACTAATATGAGGGCGTAGATGACGAATTCACTTGAATTTTACTGATCCGACGCCTTCTGAATCCGCTAGGCTCCAGAATCCGCCTCCCAGAATCCATGATACCGAAACCCTATGTATGCGGTATCAATCAACTGCTCACATCATACCGAACATTTTAAGACCAACTGGACTGAAAACGATTGATTTTGAAGAAAGTTATAACGTGTCAAAGTTGAAAAAAACGACGAGATAGCCTTTGGCAGTCCATATCTCAAAAGTGTGGTAACTTGCCCCACTTTTTCATTGTTGCAAATGATAAAGGGTGGGATAACGTACATTTGCTTCTCTGAAAACTTTTTGTTTCAGGTTAGGGAAAGTTGTCAAAAACGGCACTAAAATATTCAATTACAAATTATTTCCTTTAACCGACAAAACTTAAAATTTCGTTTTGCCAAAATGTGAATGGTACTTGAAACGTTTGATTGATAAAATTTTATTGCCGTTGGTACCTGAAGCATTGAATTTTTAAGAATTAACTGCCCCACCTTAAAAACCTATGCACGCGCGGTCAACTAGGTCCGGTCAGGGGTGTCATCGAAATTTGCAGGGTTCGAGCCTTTTAGGCACAAACTTTTTTACCATTAACTATGTGGCATAAAACATTAACTGTAAAATTTAAATGATAATAAGGGTTAAGTTAATGATGTAAAAAGCGTTAAACAATTTATTTTTATAAAAAGGTGTTTATTTCTTAATAAGTCAAGCGACTTAAATGCTACCAAGTAAAAACTTTCTGAGTTGAAACATATTGGTCATTATCCCGTTTTGGGAAAACAGTATTTTGATTTTTTATCAAATGGCAAAAAAATTACTAAATGAATATTTATGCCCTTTAGTTTTTGCCGTTTTTGACAACTTTCCCTAACCTGAAACAAAAAGTTTTCAGAGAAGCAAATGTACGTTATCCCACCCTTTATCATTTGCAACAATGAAAAAGGGGGGCAAGTTACCACACTTTTGAGATATGGACTGCCAAAGGCTATCTCGTCGTTTTTTTCAACTTTGGCACGTTATAACTTTCTTCAAAATCAATCGTTTTCAGTCCGGTTGGTCTTAAAATGTTCGGTATGATGTGGGCAGTTGATTGATACCGCATACATAGGGTTTCGGTATCATGGATTCTGGGAGGCGGATTCTGGAGCCTAGCGGATTCAGAAGGCGTCGGATCAGTAAAATTCAAGTGAATTCGTCATCTACGCCCTCATATTAGTCCGGAACGTTGTTTTTAGCCAATTAAAACGATTATGAAATTTTGAATGTCACAAGGGGTTCGAATTTACTCGGTTTTTTCAGAAAATGCGTTTTAACAAACTTTATTGAAGTTAATAATGACACTTGGAACAAAGGCAATCAGACGTTTCTTGAAGCCGTAAGGTAGCTTCGTTAATTTTATCGTTTTATTTCTTGAACGAAAGAACTCTAGCATTTTAGGAAACTAAGAACCATAAAGTTAAAAGTAATATTACTTGGTTGTTCGTAGTCAAGAAAACAAGCGTCAGATGAAGGCAAAGGCTAACAACGACAAAAATCACATTACCTGCGCATCAGATCATAACCGTTTCCATTGCGATTTGACTTAATGTAAGGCCGTTTATGACATGTCACTCAAATGTCGATAAACATACAGACGTGCATAGTCTTTCAAATGGTGACTTGATTTATTAAAAACTCAAAGGTAACATTATGACAACTTTTCACACAAAATGTTCATTCTTTTTGGTTAGCTTTAATTTACTATAATACAAAACACGTTAAGCTTACACTTGTTAGAAGGACAGTGGCACGGTATGACTTATTACGTTGATTTTGTTGGCATTTTTGACTTTCCAGCCTTCTTAGCTTCCTTCGCGTGGATTTTCTCCCATTTCGCCGTCATCTTCGAGGCGTGGTCAGCAGCAACATTGACTTCTTCCTTCTCTTCTGGTGTCTTTTCCTTTTGGTCTTCCTCTTCCTTGAGTTGTTGTTGCATCTTTTCACGTTCTTCTGAAAAAGGTTACTTTTAGTTTGTTATGAAATGTAAGCGACAGAGAAACGTACCCTTCAATCGCTTGAATTCCTCAGCCAGTTCCTTGCGCTTCTCTTCAGCTTGTTCAGCATCTTCAAGCTCGTTCTTCTGTTCAAACTGTTTTCGCAAGTTCTTAGCCTGCTTTCGGAGTTCTTCAAGTTCTTCCAAGTTAGCCTTTTCGACCTTGGTGTCATCGGTCTTGATGTTCTTGAATTTGTTCATCAAGTTCTTGACATCGAATGCGGATTCATCTTCCTCTTCTTCAGAAGATTCTTCCACCACTCGCTTATTGACAACTTCAGCAACAGGCTCCTTCTTGGTATCCCACTTACTGGGCTTGTGCTTCGTTTCTTGCTTCGGCAATGGTACGGAATTGGGATTCTGGGCTTCGATGTTCTTGAACTTTTCGCGGGCTTTGCCGGCCATCTTAACTTCAACATCAAGATGCGGCTTTTCGTCGGCAGCTGGCTCTTCAGGTTCGGCTTCAGCATTTTCAGCGGCCTTCTTCGCTTGGATCTTTCTGGCGAGCTTGTAGCGAAGGAATTCAGCTTCGATCTCCTTCTTCTTGCGTTCGGCGCGTTCTTCGGGCGTCATATCGGACTCGTCAACACCACCCTGAATATGATTATTGATTGATTTTGTTATTTTAACATGTTTATCATAGTGCTTACCTTCTCGAGAGCACCCTTAATACTATTAAGCTGAACGTCGAGATCCAAGATTTGCCGTTCGCGGTGGTCCTCGCCGTCACCTTCACCCTTTTCGAACTTGTCCTTGAATGAGTTGAGCCCTGCAACAAAATAGTGATGAGTCAACCAATACACAGTGAAAGAGTAGACGAAATGCACTCAGGCTGTTCAGCCGGATAGAGCCGCTAACCGTCAACAGCAGCTGTGCTTAGATCTTAAGCCAGTCGCTTTTTCTTACACCCCCCTACGCCCACAATGATTTTTCTAGCTTGTTTTGGTCGACGAAAAAAGTGTTCAATGGGGGAGTAGAATGACATGAATAATGGAGTAAAGTTTAAAACAACATACCAGTGAACTTGATATCCTGGAGATCATTGGCTGTCTTTTCGACGGGACCAGTCTGGAAGGCCGCACCATCGAGGAAGCTCTTGCGGGCTTCGGCTGCGCCTGAAAAGATAGATTAGTTATTAAACTGTGTAAATGTGAAACTTAATGGCCTTACTCGATGTGTCAAGCTCATGAGCATTGTAGGACTTGTTGACGGAATCATCGGTGGCGGGTTGAAGGCGTTCGTTGAAGCGTTCGCGCACTTTGATGCCGCCCTTTCGGAGTTCTTCCAACTCGTTCTTCGCATCGGCATCTTTGGTTTCGGCCTTTTCAACTTCGCCGGTCTTCCACTTGTTCTTGACATCGCTGACTTGGGCCTTGATGGCTTCCAAGTCCTTCTGCTTTTCTTCGTCGGAATCTTTTTCGTCTTCGTCGTCCTTATCACCGCCAGCGAGAATCCTGTAAATTGGCACCATTAATACGCATTTAATGCAAACAACAGCATCAAAAAGCTATTTCAGTAATGTTTATCAAAGGCAATTGAAAATGTCACTCACTTGCTCATACGGTCCTTCACGTTACCGTGAATATCGAGGAAGTCCTTGGGCTTGTCGATATTCTCCTGAGCCTTGAAGGACTCTTGCAAGTTCTCCTTCTTTTCTTTAAGGCTGCGGAGTTGTTGAAGCTCATCGCCGATGTTGGTACCCGCTGAAAAAAAGAGATCCGAGTTAATTAAACAATGGAATTCCTTCCTCTGTCAGGCTATTAAAAATTCGCTAATGTAAGTGGTTGTGTAAAAAACCTACGGGCGACAACCATTATTAAACACTTTTAATTAACTACACAGAAATAAATACGTTACAGTTGCAATATTGCGCGAACACCAAAATGAGCGGTGTCTATCGAATGATTCAAATGATTGTTTATCGAGCCAACAAGAATGGGAAACGGCGCTGCCCGCCACGGGCGGTATGCAAAAATTTCGCTCGAGAGCGGGGTAGGGGGTCAATAGTAACCAATTGTATCTTGCCGTTATCCCCCTTTTGCCCGACGAGAGCGCAAATCGGACGGCGCGGGGAAAGAAGGGGAGATTCATCGGTCAGTTTGTGTAATTGCTTAGGACAGCCCTTCAGGGTACTGACCAGTCGTACAGCCAGCGGCAATGGTCAATCATTGCCGCTCAGTCGGTCTAATTTAAACCGGCTGGTACGTGTGCGCATAACAATCAATCCGTCGAGAAAACAGTGGTTATGGATATGATTTATGAGGGGTCAGGAAGTGTGAGGATTTGGTAGTGTTAGTTCAATGGCTATATGATATCTGGCTACGTTAAAAAGACTATCGATTATGGTTTTTAAAAACTTACAACGAACAACGTCAGAAGAGAGTTGTTTCGGTTTCGAGACAATGGCAAACTCGTCTTCTTCTTCGTCCTCTCCGGATCCAGGGGTATCTAAAAGGAGGCAATTAGGGTCAAAGAACAATAAAACCAAAATTAGCTATCAAAACTAACCCTCAACATTGGCATGCGTAAGTTCAGGATGCAGAACTTCCTGATAATGGGGCTTGCAATACAAGACACCCTCGTGGATGTTATACTGTGTAGCGCTAAAAATCAATTGTAAACATTATTTAATTCAACTTTAAGTGCAAAGTACTCACGAGAGTTTCTTGTTGCAAGTTTTGCACCGGAAGCAGTTGCTGTGGTAAAGCTTCTTGTTAGCGAACAGTCGTTCAACCGGGTAGACAGTCTTTTCGCAGAGTGCACACGTTTTCGGGATGTCGTCGTCGCTCTTGGGCTGTAAAAATAACGGTAAAAACCGTCAAAATCGATAATAAACTTACGCCGATGAAAGCCGCCAGAATACGACGCTTATCAGCTTCCGAACATTCGAAATCAACACCAGTGCCCTCCCTCACATCGTTAATAGAGATTTCACCACGTTGAAGCTTCTCAAAAGTCGTACGCATGTTAGCAAGATTCTCCTTTCCAACACCGTCGAGCGCGAAGCTTTTAAGCCTGTCGTCGAGAGTCTCGACTTCTGATTCTTCGTTTTGATGGAATTTCTCAAATTTGTTTTTGAAGGCGGAGAGAGTACTCTACAAAGGAAATTAGAACTGGTAGATAGAAAAAGAGGCATACTAAATGTGTGAAACAGTCCGTATTTGGAAAAGAAACAAAAAACATACTTTATCGAGACCAGAGGGCTTCTCTTTTTCCTCGGTTTTGGCGGTCTCCGAAACGGCCTCCGCATTGTGGACCGTTCCTTTCTCAAATTCCTCCTTCATTTTTGTCATCTCGGCAGCCTTGGCTTTGCGCAGCTCCTCGATCTCTTCCAAACGTGCTTCATCCTTTGCGGAGTCCTTCTTCTCGGTGATAGCTGCTGTCTAAAATGTTTCCATCTTTTAATCGGGTACAATGTTTTAGAGGTATTGGCAGCTGTTGATGTTTTCAAAAACATTGTGCAAGTCACACAGCAGCTGACCTCATTGAGTTTTTCAATGAGTAGGTCACCTTTTGTTTTGAAATACTACATGAAGTGCCGAAATAGACTAACAAAGTACAATGTTTCGTAAACAAGTGTAATTAAGTTTGATAGCTTACCAATTGCTTGATATCGGCAACCGCGCGACCCTCAATGTTAATCTTTGGAGGCGGCTTCCGGAGCTGTTCCTCGTCTTCCGAGTCGGAACTGACGGCATAGGGATCCTCCGTGTCGGACATGGTCTCTATAAAGACATAGCATCTGTCATAGCAACTAGACAGTAAAAGTGCGCAAAATGTGAGTCATAAAATAGGCTATGAAAAAAAGGTTTTTAATCGGGCTACGAAATGAAAGATATGGGGTGTAAATCGCAAAAAACGAACGAAATCTCGAAGCGTCGATAAGTTTGAAAATGAAATGCACCTCGTCAAGGCCGGAATAATGAAAATCCTAGGCAACGTGCACGCGGTCGATCTCGTCCCAAAGCAATCCTGGAGGATATAGCTACGCCCCCAAAAAACAGAAGGCAAAGAAACAACAAAAACCAGTCAAGCTTGGCCGGACATACATCCGAGCAAACGAACGTCGGCAAAAAATAGCAGGAATAAAAACGAGGTACAGCCGAAAGCCGGAGCGTCGTGGCTTGATCTCGGAGCTCGGCTATCCGTAAGTGTTGAAGAGAGGCCGTTGGAGAAAGGGGATGCTTGCGGGAAGCGATCTCGCGGGGGAGAAAGCATTGGACTTGTCAGGCTTTCACACAGCCGCCCTCAACTCGTTTGTCCTCCTGCCTCGATGACGACGTCGCAAATTACGACTCAAGCGCCTCCGGGCAATCGTCTGTCTCGGTGGGTCCACGACTCGAAACTTCCAACTCGGATGATCTAAGACCTCAGTCAGCGTGGGGGTTGAGCGAACAAGATGAAGCCTAACAGATAGGCGCGAATAAGTGGGAGTTTGTCCAGGATGGATGATCAACCGGGTCGGGGGGCAACAAGGCCAATCTGATCGCACTGACTGAATGAAGCAAGCTGTTTTAGCTCGTGGAGATGGCTGAAATAGATCGTCGCTGGCTGTCGGTTCGACCACCTTATGGCCCTGCCCCTGGCTAGCTGCGCCGATCTGCCTGGCGGTGTCGGCTAGCGGCACTTTAGCGGGTTAGTCACAGGAAGAATGACCGTTCTGTGTTTGTGTTTTCAACATGTTTTGATTATGCTTGCCACGCTTAGCCACTTTCCCAGGCGAAACTTCGTAGATCAAGCAATGACTGGCCGCGGAACTGTCATCCGTCGGTACTTTTTGTAACTTAAACATTGCGACCGGTATTTCACTTTTTTCAAGTCTATATTTATTGCACTTGAGAAAGACGAGAAAGACAAATGAAAGCATCATGATTAAATACCCGTATCAAGGGATAAGCACATCAATAACTAACTCAACTAAACATAGTGCTTCGTATCGCTGATGGTCGATGCCGTCATGCGAGTTGGGTCCGGCGAAACGCCTCCCCCGCCTCTACCGTACCTATGCTCTCGATCACGACTTGCCGATCGTCGCCGATGTACAGATTGGCTTTTCAAGCTGGGTTCTCGATGAACAGATGACCGCCGTCTTTCTTTTCCTTGTAAATTGTACCAATCAATGAATCTTGTCCATAAGGATTCCGTTAGTCGCGAACACAGGATATTGCCAGCATGAACGGAAACCATCTTGAGCAAGAAGACCCCATCTGGTCGTAAAAATCGTTCCACGAACGGACGTAATTCGCTGGCCGGCTCAACTGACAACTCCAGGTATTTTTCGACAAAAGCTTGACGACACGTCGGGATAGAAAGGGTGGCGAGCCAGATGGTCAAATTTACCACGGAGATGATGATGAGTAACACCATCCACAGCCAAAGGAAAATGAAGATCTTCTCCATGAACATGTTGATCACAAGTACACATTGCACCGTATGTCTGCAACATTCGTAAGATTAGTCATCCATCATTTTGAAACAACATGTCTTAAAATGATAAGCTTTCAAAAACGCCACCTGTGAATGTTTCCAAGGACTCGGATTTCAAAATCGCAGAGGGTTACTCGCGGGAATTTGCCTGAGTCTGGCCATTCTTTGTCCTGAAATAACATTATTAAGATCATTGAAAGATGATTGTCAACCAACCCGAAGTAAATCATAAAGAACATGCCCGCCAAAGAGTGGATAATCCGCCGTCTCGAGAAAAACATTCAAGAAATAAAACTGCATAATGACATTCGACAAATGCAACATTTTAACGAACATGTATACGACAGTGACATATGATCCGTAGATTTTGCCGATTCGAAGCAGTGAAAAAAGAAAGACATCTTTGCGTTTAGTGCCGTAGTCCCGCTGGTACTGAAGGACATCATCGATATGTCGCGCGAGAATATCTACAGTAGTATCCCTAACTGCCGGGTCAATGTTAGATTCTTGGCAAGCAGTTTGAAGGACGAGGCCGACATTTAAGCCTACAATTGCAATTGAAATTTAAATGTTACAATTAATCGACTTTTTGAAAGTCGGCGAGGCGTGCAATTAGAGGTGTCCCATTACAAATGGCTATAAGTGTAATGTAATGAATCACCTGACTGATTTGAAAGCATTCGCCAAACGGACGCCGGCAGGTGAAACATAAGTGCGGAAATGGAAAGAGCAAAGGGAATCCATTGATAATAGCCGATTTGACGGCGTTCACGATCGTCAAGGCGGTGGGGAATGTGGTCTTGGAAGGGAATCCAATACGTACGATCGACGTAGCAGTAGCTTTCGGTGTACTGTTCCATGGCCCGTGTGAATTGTGCTGGCACGAAGCATTCTATGGGGTGGCCGACTGAAAATTGTGAATTATGTTGCATTTTATTTGGCAATAGTTGCAACACAAATTGAATAATTGCAATGCAAAAACTGTTAATTAATCAATAGCATGCGATGATCATTCAATAAAGATTAATGTGATCTTTGAGGCAATCAGAACAGCCGCCAAAGGAGAAAAAACTCAATTAACACGATTGCGCGTAAACAAGTTTTAATCAAAGTGGAACAAACAATGACTCAACGTACCGTACTGTTTTGCTGATACGAGCAACGCAAACATTAGTAATAATATAGATGTATACAAATAGTGCAACCTGTCAATGAAATCATCGTCGACACGGGGTTCCAGAAGTCTGAGGGCTGAAGTGAGGAAGTGCATGCCAACACGGGAGCCAGCGACCATGTTGTCCCACACGAAACAGCAACACACAAAAGTTCAAGCACGATAGATAGACGACCTAATTGCTTGCACGCGAATTGTGCTCTTCAATGTGAACGCAAATTTTTGTGATGAACGGCCTCTCAAATGGCTGGACACTGGAGACGTCGCCGTCGGCTACTGCCCCTTCCTTGAGACTACTTGGGGCGCCCCGTTTGAGGCACGCGTTTTTCGTTGTAGCAACTGTTGTTTCACGGCGTGGTGATTTTTGCCGAGAACGGAGAAGCTTCCAAGCACAAGGGGTACACGGGGCCCAGTGGGCCGAAATTGTGGGAACAAGAGATGAGCCGTTTTGTGCCGCCAATATTCCGTGATTTTGGCCGGAGGCAATATGCGCCGTCGTCCAGCATGTCGACCGAGGGCCACCGGACCCGTTGTTACTTGCTGAGTGTCGACGACAACTGCCAATTTGACTTGTGTTTCGGCGTGTATAAAAATTTGTTAATGTTTTCATGGTCTTAGTGCGGGAGGCCTGACAGGAACAGGACAGCTCGAAATCTGACTTGATGTTCGTGAGAAAGCATAATTTTGCATGGTTAAATTCGGTGAAACGGATTGTGAAGGTTTATAATGATGTGGATGGTTTGTACAGTAGGTTAGAAAGGCATTTTGAAGAAAGAAAGATTTTTCAAAATAAAAAGTCCCGATCGCCTTGGCAAGGTGTGCGCATCGACAAAAAATCCATCGAACCTGCTGTGGAACAAATTAAAAAAAACTGAATGGCCGTGAGCACCCACACCCGCTTCCTCCTTCTTTCCGCCTTGCATACATAAACGTGCTCTCCAGGGTTGTTGTTGACGCCACTGCAGTGCAGCACACGTTTAACCAACACAACCATTCGAATTTTTGTGGTCTTTGCGAACGAGCATCGACTGGGCAGTCCGTCGTAACTTGTCAAAGGCAAGTATCGCTTCCCCGATTACTCTGTCCTCACGATGAACTCTCCTGCCTCGTCGCCACCATCAGATCCGAAGCCGGTGCCCCCCGTCGATGACACCCAGAACATCACGAATCTCGTCGTCAATGGCACTCCGGCGACCCAGCATCAGACGGAACAAGCCGAAGCCGTTCTCAAAGCCCTCGAGCATGGCATCCCAGTTCGGCGAGTCAAGAAAAGCAAGCTACATGAACCCATGCCAATTCTGGTTCATGACAAAACAATCAGGTTTCCTTCCGCATCCGCCTTGTGGGCTCGTTTCCGATTCTGTGGCCCCAACGACAAGCTGAAAGAACGTAAGTGATTCTTTTGTCTGGAACAAAACGGACGTTGTTTGTTTTCTTCGGCTTTGCGTGCAATGCGTCAGACAAAATAACAGGCTCAGCCAGCTTTACTACTGAAATACTTTTAATCCATTTTTTGTTTGTGTTTTCGACTCGGGGTAAAACGCAACATCGACAAAGTTATATTTCAATTCGGGGGTAAAAAATGTCAAAAAAGACCGGTTTGAAGGGTCGCATCGCGCATCTGAGCGAATCAACAAGTTAATTTATTTTCCCTTTTAGTCGACCTCGACGAAATCATCGAAGTGAGGCAGGGTTATGGCACAGATGGACTACACAAGGCCGCGAAAAAGTTCACTTTTCAAGAATCTGCGCCGGTAAGGGATTGCAAATTGAAAAATATATATAAAAAGTTTAAGCAAGTCTGATTTCAGGAAGCAAAATGCTTCTCAATCGTGTATCGCCACCCGAAGTACGTCAGTAAAGCCGTGGATTTCGTCGCTGATAGTGAGGAAACGAAGGAGTACTGCGTCAAGGCCATCCAAAGTCTGCTCGCCCAAAAACGGCATGTTATGAGCTTCGACGAGAAGCAGTGGCTTGTGCGGAATTTCAAGAAGGCGGATCTGGACCGGAATGGTAGGGCTTTTTTCCACTTAAAAAGGACACAATCATGATAATGGCTTTTCGTTTAGGACAAATTGCCTTCGATGAGCTATGGAAGCTACTCAAGAAATTGAATTTGCAAATGTCCAGGAGCTACGTCCGCAAGTTGTACGACGTGAGTGCGACTGTACCCATTATCAAGGCTTACTTGTTGTTTTTAGCTAACCCTTGCCGAAACCAACAAAGAAGCCGGCGGCGGCCGTCGACGAACTGCCCTTAATCAGGAGGAGTTCATGCGGCTCTTCAATGTCCTCAGCGACCTTCCCGAGTATACCAATGCCTTGTTACTTGCCAATAATGATAGTAAACCTCACTTGAATGCGGAGCAGTTGCAAACGTTTTTGCAGGAAGAACAAGGGGTACGTTTTTTCTTTCAATTTGTTGTATAACTAATGCATACATCTATTTTTGTATCTTTTAGTTCGAAGGAATCGACATCAAAAAGGCTGAATCTATTATTCACATGTGCGAGCCAACTTTGAATTCCACTTCTGCTTCTCTTTTGACGACGAATGGTATGATTTTAAAAATTGAAATTGGAAATGTTAAAGCAGTCATTGTTTGCCCTTTTACAGGTTTCCGCCGACTCATGCAATCTCGTTGGGGAAACATTTTGAAGCAGAACCACGAAAGCACGTTTATGGACATGACAAAGCCTTTGTATGACTATTTCATCAGCTCCAGCCACAACACGTATCTGACGGGTCTACAAGTCCGTGGCGAGGCAACTGTCGAGGGATACATCAGCGCATTGCGAAAGGGAGCTCGCTTGCTCGAATGTAAGTGCAAACAAAGTTGTTTGTGGGGTTTTATTTGTTTATTGATACGGTTTTAGTGGATGTCTTTGATGGCGAATCGGAGCCGGTTATTACTCACAAGGTATTGGTTAACTTTTTGAACTGAAATGGGACAGTTTGTAAAGTATGGTTTTAGCGAACCTTCATCTCCGCCATCACTCTTCGGAATACACTGAAATGTATCAACAAGTATGCCTTTGAGACCAGCCCCTATCCGGTGATCCTGACCATTGAGAATCATGTCGGCTTTGTCCAACAGAAGATCATGGCCGAAATCTTCGAAGAGGAACTCGGACCCAACCTCTGGCTCCCCCCTCCAGATGCTGCCACAAAGCCACTGCCAAGTCCCCATGAGCTCCGCCACAAGTTCATTCTCCGTGGTAAGAACATGGGTGCCAATGATACCCCGGTCGATGACGATCCGGACAGCCCGACTGATCGCCAATCTCCGGCGTCGCCGCGGTCCCCGATCGAGCCTTCTTTCGGACGGTTGATTGGGTTGCCGTCGGTCAAGTTGAGTGCTAACATCTATCAAGACATCCAGGATCGTAAGTCCAGCCTTCTTCTTGACAATTTATATATAATAACCCCTCCAGATCCCATGAACGGCTCCCCCTCCCTCTCCGAAAGCAAAGTCAAAGCCTATCTCGCCGGTAATGCTCCCATTCCTGCCTATGCTGCCTCCCGACTCATCAAGAGCTACCCCGCCGGTATCCGTCAAGACTCCAGCAACATGAACCCCGTCCCATCTTGGGTATGCGGCGTCCAATGCGCTGCGATGAATCTCCAAACTGCCGGTGAAGACCTCGACCTCGCCAACGGCCTCTTTGCGATCAACGGCCAATGCGGATATATCCTGAAGCCGAAGATCCTTCGCGACGGTCTCGACCCCCGTCAACGCGTCGAATCCAAGGTCCATCTTCACATTGCCATCATCTGTGCCCAATACTTGCCCAAGGCCGACCCGCAGGGCTCGGACATTGTCGATCCGTACGTCACTTTGGAGATGTTCGGCATCCCGCTCGACGTGAACAAGTCCCGCACTCGCGCCATCCGCAACAACGGATTCAACCCTGTCTGGAACGAGAACTTCGAGTTCAACCTGCGCTGTCCCGAGTTGGCCATCCTTCGGTTCTGTGTCAAGGACTTTGACTCCACTTCCTCCAACGATTTCGTCGGTGAATACACGATCCCGGTCGCTAGCATTCGCACCGGCTATTCCCACATTAGACTCAATACCGGTTTCGAGCATAACCCCGATGAAGCTGCTTCTCTTTTTGTTCGTGTTGCGTTTGAAACTGTTTAATACTGCTCACTACGTTTGTCACTTGTAATGATTTTGTTTTATGGTTATATGTAGTGCTCTTTAATCTTGATTGATATATGTTACGAATCAATAAACGTGCTTTTTGGAACGTTCGAACTGTCGCGAAGGTTGCAGGGTGGATGATCTCTGGTACGGAAGAGCTTCCTAAACTCCACCTGCGTGTTATAAGAGCCGAGATGATAAAAGCCACGAACGAATTTGCGTCAGTCGGTGGTCTCCGGGTCGTCCCATTCCGCACTCAAGGACACCAACGAGCAACTTTAAATTCGCGGGGTTTGAGCATCTTACACGGACGCACCCCTCTATGCGCATGCTTGCGTGTGTCCGTGTCTCCGCAGTTGGGTCTCTTTTTTGCACCCTCCTCGCGGCTGCACCTTGGTTTCGTAACCTTGACTCGTATTTACGTGATCATCACCGCTTTTCCCGGTTAAATTTACATTTGTACCTTTGCAAACTTCAGCTCAACTACACCATGGCACCCCCGTCGTACGCTGACCTCGGAAAGAACGCTCGTGATCTCTTCGGCAAGGGCTACAGTGAGTTTTTGTTATTATATATTCCTTCGAATCTGCAGTTTGTCCGGTCCCCTTTAGACATCTCACGTTGTCGAACGAAGAGATTTTCATATAAACACATTTCTGGAGCGAAAAGAAAAAGAACATCTAGCCCTTGTCTTGCTAAAAGTATCACATATGAAATTGCAGACCACGGTTTCTTGAAGTTCGATTCGACGACACGCTCTGGCGAAAAGGGCGAGGTTCAGTTCAAGTCTGGCGCTGCCCACAACCTCACTTCACAAAAGCTCGCTGGTTCCCTCGAAGCCCAGTACAAGCTTCCGGAACATGGCCTGACCTTGACTGAGAAATGGAACACCGATAACGTCCTGACCACCGTCATTGAGACCAAGAACCAGTTCGCAAAGGGTCTTACCGCCACCATCGAAGGCACCTACATCCCCCAGAACACCAAGCGCACCGCTTTGTTGAAGACCGAATGGGCCAATGATCTGTTGAAGGTTGGTTTTTTCGAGTGTTCTTTGTGTTTTTATATATAAATTTCTTCCAGATCAACGCCAACTTGACCCTCATCGATGGCCCCATCCTCACCCTCTCTGGTGTCGCTGCCCGTGCCGATTGGCTTTTCGGTGTCACCGGCAAGGTCAACCTCGCCGCCAACGAACTCAGCAACACTGGCTTGACCGTCGGTCGCGTTGTCAACGACTACGCTATCACCGCGTCGCTCATCGACTCAAAGCACTTCGGTGCCAGCCTCTTCCACAAGGTTCACCGCAACCTCGAACTTGGCTCTCAAGTCAACTGGACCCTCGGTGATGCCGGTACCCAATTCGGTATTGCCACCAAGTACCTCGCCAGCAATGATCTTATCCTCCGCGCTAAGCTCGACAACAAGTCCAACGTCTCTGTTGCCGCCACGCACGATCTCGCCAACGGCGTCAAGCTTACCTTCTCTTCCCAGTTCTCCCTTCTCGGTGGTGTTGAGACTTCCAACAACAAATTCGGTCTTGGCCTTGAGTACACCTCTTAATTTGGTTCTGGCTAGGTCAAAGTGATTAGTCATCGTATGTCTGTTTGCCTCTTTTACTTGTGTAGTTGGATTTCATCTGGTATTAATTAAAAATAAATTATGCCCCGATTAGTTTTTGCGTTTTTCCCAATAGTTTTGGATTCAAATATCACTACTATTCAGGCATTTTTCCTTTCAAATCATCTGCATGCACGCATAAACAAGGTTGAAGTTTATAAATATTAAATGCACAATATTAAAAGCTTGCAAAGCACAAAGGCAAAACTTATTCAAAATGAAAACATAAAAACTCGTAGCAAAGGCTTAAAATTTGGGCTTCTTTGTCAGGTTAGCTCATTCGACGTCCAGAGGTCCTTGTCGAAGTTTAGCAGCAGCGTTTGGATGCATAGGGGGTGGATATTCACGAATATTTTCGTCTTGTTCTTCATGCTGCATGTAGTTGCCGAGAATGGCGAACAGTTGGTTGTTCAGGCTTTGAATGCGTCGGATTCGTTCAATGCAAGGTGTCAATTGCTGAAAACAAACCGATTTTAAATTTAAAAACATCAAACAGTAGGAATAACTCACCGCATGTGTAACCGATTGCTGCTGATTCTTCGATTCCTTTCCTTTGGTTGGTGGCTTCGGAGGATGGGTGCGGAAGATGCGTAGAAAGTGGTAGGAGAAGTCAAAGACTTCGAAACGCCGCCACTGGCCAAGCAATCGGATAAGCGTGCAGGCAGCAAAGTGAGGGCCATCGCCGAAGATTTCCCTGAAAAGGTGGTCGATGACATCGATTCTTAAATTCAGATGAACTTACTCAATGGCAGGCCGTTGATTCACGGGTAAACAGAAGGCGAATTGAACGGCGGACCACACACGATGGAATTCAACGCATTCATCGACCCACATGACACTGTTCGGTGGAACACTGCCCTTCCAAATGGTATCAGAAATAAGGATTTCTTTCACTTTGGTCAGGATCATGTCAAAGACGTTCAGGCCGATGCAGAGACGCTCAGTTGTGAGGAGGTTGTTTTCAAAGGCGAGGCGGGCTTGCTTTTCGGTGCCATTATTTTCGATAAAAGCGCCAATCTGAATACGGTTGTACTTGCTTTCGAGTAACCGCATCTTGTGCTCCAATTCATCGGCATCTGAAACCAATTAGACGTTACTAACTAAATCAAAATACTAAATGGTAAGACTTACTTCGCGCAGCCGGCTTCGGAATCACATTCGTATACGTCGCAGCACAGAACAAATCGGTAGTCTCCTCTTTGGCCAAAGCCGTCTCCAACTGCATGCACAACAGAAGCGTGTTTCCGATTTCCCGAAGCACTTGGCAAAGCTCCTTCTCAAGTTGGGGGTAATGGATGACGTCCTTGAGATGCGCCATGTAATATTGGAAAACGGCCTCACTACCGTAATCATATCGCGGCAACTTGCAGATCTTCGGAACAATATTGAACAGCACTCTGACGTGTTCCTTCAACTGGTCATTAATGAGTGTTTGTAAATTCGCCAGCGATTCTTCCAAAAGGGTCGTAATGCCGCGGTAGCCGATCAGCCTCGCGAGAACTTGCAGATGCTGGGCACCGATGTATTTGCTGTACATGTTGCAGATATTTGCGAAGGCGGCATTCAACGACTTGGAACCGAATTCATAGGCATAGTTTTCTTTCGCTTTTGGACGAACGACGGCTTTTCGAAGAGGGATGGGGGTCCTTACGAAGCGGCGAGTAGTGGTGTTGTAACAGAAGTTCGGGACAATGTCAAACATGATTTCCTGGTAAGCGTGGAGTGTAATGCGACCATTGGAACTGTAGACTTGGTGGTTCGCTTCGATGAAGAGATCGTTGAAATGACCGAGGGATTTGAGTTCTTCGGACATGAGGCGGTGGCAGAGACGGTTGACTTCGATGAGTTGTTCGAGATTCTGGAATGGGACATTTAAAAAAATAAGATTTTCAAAAAACATACCATAATCCAGCTCAATGGTTCAGCATCAAACCTTCTGAAGATATTGTCCAACGCCTTCTCGACGGTCTCATTGATTCGCTGACTGACAAGTCGATTCAGATCGATCATGCGCCCGAGAAGTTGGAAATGCCGCTGATTCAAGAGCACCTCGAAACGGATGGCTGGAGGCGTTCGTATGTTAATGCCCATCCGGGTACACTCTTGCTTGAACCCTTTGTCCAACAGATAGCTGAAATACTTCAGTTAGATCAGTCAAAATAGCAAACAGAAACTCACCATGCTGCCAGCTGCTTGTAATAAATGTAAACCGCATCGCTCAATTGAACGACAAACTGGTCGAAACACAGATTCACTTCGGCTTCGCATTCATCGTAGAGGAACTTCTTCTTGAACTTGCGCAAAGAATAGTTTGCCGCATCGTTATACAAATCCAACTGGAACAGTATACACTCAATCAATGCAGGATCTTGAGTAGTCAGAATATGATCAGTCAGAATCCACGGTATCGACATGGCTATCGGAAACTGAATCCTTGCGCCCATGGTCATTTCGAGGTAGAACTCACGGAACCATAGCTGCGACAAATCACAGCAGTTTTCGACGGATTGGGTCAGCTCCAACAAAGCGGGCCAATGGTAGGATTGCCGATGGAATTGAACCATTTTATCGATGAATTTCGGATCGATATCCTTCTTCGAGAGTTTCTTTCCACCACGATCCGAGATCAGTGATTCCAACATGGTCCGTGCCATGTACAATTGTGTACTGCTGGGAGATACAACACGACGGGAGTTGGTGGGAGGTCCAGAATAGGTGTTGTAGTTAGAGGATGATGAACTGGCGCTCGTTGTCGATTCCGACTTTTTGGACTTCTTCGATTTGAACAAGCTGAGCTCAGACATGCGGGGAGCAAAACGGCCATCACAGTCGTCAATGCAGGTTTCGATGATGGATGTCATGATTCTGAAAACAGCTGTTTATGAAAGATCTTATGTAAAAGTTAATAACATACGCGCTCAAAACGTCCTTCTTATTTTTGAGAGCTTTGTACATCGGCTCCTTCAATGTATTCCGAACGAACTCCTGTAACTCGGCATAGATGTGCTTCCGGATAGCCGCCGAGAAGGAACCGTTCATTCGGCCAAGAAGTGCCTGGACACCTTTGATGTACGCAATCATCTGAATCATAGCAGACTTTTCATCGGCCGAGTAATTGTATCGAGTCGCACGTTCGTAACTCTCGGCTTCTGGTGGGCATGACGAATTTGTTCGTGGATCGGTGGGATGAAGCAACTTCCAGGAAACGGTCTCAACAACATCGCTCGTCCAGGAACACAGTAACTGCAATCCAGAAAGCGTGAGGGCAGTGATTTCGCGATTGCCGCTGTCAGAAGTTTCTTTGTCGGAGCAGTTGGTTTCGTTCTTTATCCTGGCAAGATGGGCGACGAATTCATCGTGATGTTGGCGGACGATTTTGACTCGTTCGGCTATGTTGACGTGACATGTTTCACCTGAAACGCAACTTTTATCAAAAGTTTGGGGATTAAGGATAGCTCACTTTCAGAATTCGACAACGGCCACTTCGAAGCATCATAGAAGCTCCCCCTTTTCACGAATGAAAACGGCTGGACTTGCATATCGCCAAAAAGCGGAACAACTTCGACGGATTTGAAGATCTTGTCCAATCTCGAGATGCTGATCCGCTTCTTCTGATCCAACTTCACAACAGAGATTGTTCCACTGTCAATCAACAGCAAAGCAATCGCAATCACTTTGACGTACATGTGTTTTTCATCTGGAGACACGTAATACCGATTTTCGTAGAAGGTCGCGCAAATGTTAATAACGTCGGAAAGCAGCTCTTCATAGCCATCGATCGTCTTGACTTCGGTCTGCAGCATGTCTTTGATCTTGTTCTGTGTGGCCAGAAACAGGCTCAAGTTGTTCAGTTGCCGGACATCTGACATGTCGGAGTTGTGGTTTGACTGGACGGCACGGCGATAAGTCGAGAAATCATTCTTAATCGACGCTTTCATGTTCTTCAACTCGTCGAGAATGGCAAACATGTTCATGAATTTGCCGAGAATCAGCAAATAAGACTCGGAAACGAAGTCCTTGCGCTTTTCGGGATGGCAAAGGCGTCGCATTTCATTGCAGAATTGGGTGATTGCATCATTCTGAAAGGATATAAGTAGAAAAATACAAAATAAACTTTTAAAAGCTTACGGTAAAAACCATAAATGCGTAAAGCTTTTCGACTTCTGATCTCAGCACCTCCGCAACAGCGTCATTGATATCGCAGCGGTTTGCCTGGTCATTGCTTTTCGCCATCGGCGCGGAACGGGAGCAACATCTCCAAGTGTACAAATTTCCGGCGTGGGTCAAGCCTTCTTGAAGCATTTGATTCTGAAATTGACCATATTTTGATTTAAATTTGTAATAGAATTGCTAAACTTACAAAATAGCCATGCCTCGTCGCTTCTTCAATGTATTTCGAACATCCTGTTATATATGCTTTTCCGTCTTCGAAATTCGTATCAAAGCTGGCCTTATATCCGAGTGTTTGTGAAAAGCCCTCGATGATTGGCTGGTCGTCAAAGATGGGTAAATCGTCAAGGAGCTGAAATATACCAATGAATCAATAGGGCTTACACACAGCAAAGACAACATTAAAATCGAAATGATTCATAGACATGATAACATCTCGTGCCGATTCGAAAAAAATGGAGTTGTGAACTAACCTGGACATTGGTAATAGCATCCTTGAGGGTCAGAGGATTGTCAGGACCGGAATCCATAGCTTTAGCGTCCTGGTTTAGCCAGCTGGAAAGGCGCAAAGCCGATGGCAGAAAGAGACGTTGAAGCTCGGGTCGATGCACAGGCGGCTCGAACGGACTGTGTCGCTGAACAAGTGGACCGAACCGCCATTAGTGTGTTCGTTACGAGAGTGGAGCGTTCGTGACCGCAGCAGCCGTTAACGCATTGCACTGTGCGCGCAGGCGATGAGGCAGTTTTAACGGCGCGAGAGACGTTTTCTCTCGTTCTCTGGAAAAGCGTCCCTCTCATGCACTTTGACGCGTGTGCTAGCCTGTGTGGGCAATAAAAGAAAAGAGGTTGTTTTCCAGTTGGTTGTAGAGCGCAGCAACTTTTGTTTTTTGAATTTTTCTTTGGCTTTTTTAAATTTTTTAAAACTAACAGTGTCCAGTTTTGTTTGGATAATTAAAGCTAATTTTGCAAATATGGTTATTGCATCTTATTTAAATTAGTATTTTTTGTCCCCTTCTGTCAAAAAGTTCCGAAACAACAACAGTTAGCGGTTGTGCTGTTCAATCACTTTTACGCGTCTCAACATTTCCAAACTTTGATTACTAACGTCAAATGCCTCTTCCATGTCCGCTTCATCGCGTTTTTCATCACCTCATTGATGCACTCTCATTTCATAATCCATTTCAGTGTATGTTTCAAATCTCCCGTCGATTTCTGAGCGCCATGGGCTCCAAGACCGAAGCTCTCCGTACCCTGCTTGCCGATCACTTCAATCCCAAACAACTCGAGGTTACCTGCGAAAGCGCCGGCCACAACGTCCCAAAAGGCTCCGAGATGCATTTCTACGTCGGTATTGTTGCGGATCAGTTTGAAGGAATGAGCACTATCAATGTAAGTCTCTTTTCACGCCTAATTCGACACCTTTTATATATATTTTTTTTCTTCAGCGTCACCGAACCGTCTCAAAGCTCGTGTATGCCGAGATTCCCGGCGTCCATGCCCTTCGTATCCACGCCAAAGCCCCTTCCGAAGCTTCCGACCTCTCCGATGCGCCCCCTGCTCCGAAATGTGCCGGCGGCAGTAAGCATTAAAATGCGGGTTTTATTATTTCCTTTCAAATGAATAGTAACAATAGTCATAAAACTGATAAACTGACAAACCAATCTGGCCGTTGAAAACAATGATGTTTTGAAGCATTTACACGAAAATTCTACACGATTTAATCAATTTGTTACTTGTTAGTGGAGAGTGAGTCATTAATTTGAGCTCGATGCCAGTTTTGAATCAGAAAACGTCGTTGAAAAGTTCGTCGTAGTCGACCATTCCGAAAACTCTGATGAAGTGAAAACACTGTGGTAGTAGCTTTGCAAATTCCTAAAAATGGGATGATTAGTAGTTGAAATGTGAAACAGGTGACATACTTTGATAGTTGAGGTGAGAAGAATGACATTGCCGACTTTTTCGGGGCCATTAGGAATGTCGTTGTGGACGTAGATGGAATGCCAATCTTCGAAAACACGGTCTCGGGTTGCTTTCACGCTTTTGCGGGTGGCATCTGACAATTCGGGGATGTCTGAAAAAAGGAAATAGTTATAAATTTTAAATGCAAATCAATTAACTCACGAGGGTTAAAAAGCATAATCAACATCATGCCAATAGCTTCGACATCGGTCATCTCCAACTCCGCCATCGGCACAACAATATCCCTTAACGCTTGCCGGAAATAAGGCAGATTCATTTTAAACATCGCTTTCGGATTGGTAAACATATCGGCAGATGATCCTGCACCTTCAGATTCATTGACTGGATCGTTTGCAACTTCGTTAATATCGATGTATTGATAATTTTGATGGTAGATACGATCGTTTAGATGGCCGCCTTGCTTGTAGGTAGTGTAGTACTTTTCAATTACGTTCATTGGTAGGCAGAAGGATCGGCACAACAGAACCTAAAATGGTGTTTCATCAATTTGGTTATACCAAAAAACCCGAAACATACTTGATCTTCGACGCTGAGCACTGAGAATGGTTGTAAACTCTTCAAAAACTCCACGATAAAAGCACTATCCGCTTCTGATTTATAGTTCCTTGCGAAAATTGCTTCGCATTTGGTGAAGATAGGTACCGTACCACCGAAGAGATCCTTCAGCGTTCTCGGGCAAGCAAGTAATCTTCGACGCTCGCAGAGTTGGTGGTAGGCTAAGAGGCCTTCTTCAATGAGATTCCCGAAAGTACACCCCATGACGATCGTCGGTTCTTCTGTGAAAGCTTGGCTGGAAGCTGGATCAGTGTCGCTGCATAGGTAGGTGTTACTGGCCACCGAATTGGAGATATTGGAGACATTAGAGAGGATTGATTGTGCGTTAGAAACGACAGGATCGCAGGTTAGTATGTCTATTTCGACGTCTTTATCCTGGTCTGGAGATGGTTGAGCTCGGACTTCTATACTGGGTCGTGGGATGGGGGTTCTTCTAGAACGATTCCTTTTAATGGGTACAGTTGACTTGTAAAGCTTACATTTTCTTCCTTTTTGACCCAATAGCGTCACGTTGCGGTTGTACCGCCGCCGGATCCATGCCAACTTTGAGACATTTCTTCAATCGACATGCTCGACAGAGACATCTGTCTTCTGAAAATCAACATTTAGACCATCGATCTACACTTGTCCCAACTCACTGTGGCTAATTTTACAATGCCCGTTTTCCCGACATATATATCGTCGATTCTCCGCTACAGACCTTCTAAAGAAAGCATTACAAGCAGCACAGCTTAACGCTTTAAAATGGATGCCATTAGCAGGGCCATCACAGACCATGCATAACGTGCTATCCCGCGGATCCCGGGGTATTTCCGGCGACGCAGTTTGCCGTCTGTAGATGTCTGCGGCCACGACTTCCAATGGTTTGTTCTATAGATAATATATATTTCATTAAACAAAAAAACAGTCATAACATACCACTAAGTTTTCCACGGAATCATGATTTATGCCAAGGGCGAACAATCCGGGCTCCTTTTTTGTTTGAACTTTAACATCCTGCAATCCGAATAAAAATGTAGTTTGGTCACGCGGCCATCGGCGATGTACTTGCGTACTTCTCCGATGTCAGCATATAACTTACATCATCGAGCTCGATATCGATGTACTCGTCGGACGACGACATCCCCTGGCTGACCAGGGTTATAAATGCACTGCTTCAGGGGTCATAAGCTGGGTAAATAAGTAAATGTAATTCGTGTTAACGGCGTATAACGCACTTTCGTGAACAAATTTCCTGTGCACGGGGCACAACGCCAGAAAACGCTGTCGCCTGCGTCGTTGTGTCTGTTCTTTATTCGCAGTTTCGACGTGAATCATACTCAACAGGGCCTATTTCGACCGAATTAATTGTTTACAACTGCCATCGTCAGTTTATAGTACTTCAAAACGACTGATGCTTCTTTTCGTTTTTAGGATGTTTTCACACTTTTTTGTTTTCTGTTCATTATTTTTATTAAAAGTTAATCTCTAATTGTGTACTTTGTAGCCTGCATCACGCCACAGTTCTCTGTGCAATGTGCATCATTCAGTCTACTTTTTGCGTGAATCTTTTTTTATTTAATTACTTTCGTAATTGATACCATTGGACTTTCGAACTGTCAATTTCTGGTATTTGATCAACAGAAATTCTTACTGCACGTAAACTGTTCCAACGTCGCCGCTAATTGTGAGCGTTTGCCTGCGTCTGTTGCATCGATAACACAGCTAGCACCACCGCTAAGCTTGGCCAGCTTATCAGCATCAGCGGCTGTAGCATATCGCACTGTTAGGACATTCAGATTATATTTCGTTTTAAGCGAAGTAATTTCATCTGTTGGGTCGACGTCGAAGCTAAAATGATATCAGTTTGTACGGTTTAGTCGGGTAATGGCTTACTTAGTATTTCCGGTGAAATATATAAGTAGCTGTTGTTTCTTGCTAGCACCTGCAGCTGCGTAGTTAGCCATATACGCCATATCAGACACAACCAAAGCCAAATTTAGCGCTTGCTGACTGCTTTCTTCCTGTGCCATAAGCTTAACTGTAGACAGAACGTGGCCCATAGTTTGGCCAGTGTGGAACCCGGTGTAGTATCTTTGAGGGTCAGCTGCAACGGAGACAATTCCGAATTGGGTTGCACCGCTGTTGACACCGAAAACTTGGATAAACGAAATGATGTTTGATTTTAGCTGAAATTCAAATCGATAAGTTGACGCAGTTTTAACTTTATGTTTACCGTATTGAAGTCAGCGTACGAGAGCCCTGTAGACGCATCAATAACCAGATAAATATCGTATTCAAGAGTATTAACAGTGCAGCTAACAGATGAGGGTTGAGTCGGAACTACAGTAGTTGTAGGAGGTACGGTCGGGGCATGATAAGCCGGGCAAGCATTACGTTCAATCCACAAACGAGCAAAGTCAAGATGTTCCGCTTCGTTGATGAAGAAAGCATCACTAAAATCAAGAAACTTACATTTAGTCAGTTTCGATTTTCCTTACTATGCGTTTGTACTGAACCGGGTAACATCGTCATAAGCGTATTGGATGGCCTTCAAGCCGATACCCAATGTCAAAACGGCATCGTAGTCTTGTTTGAATTGATCGAGGACTCCATTATCACTTGGGTTAGTGCCAGTGAAGCTGTAATTTACTTGGTTGGAACGATTGTTGCAAAGTTTTGAACTAACGTGTCAGCGATAACAGCGACAAGGAGTTTCTTTGCTCCGGAACGCAGACTTTTAATGACAGTTTTGGCACCGTTGAGGGCCGATGAGATATCACGGAAACCGTAACCATCGTAACTAAGCGACGTGATCGTGGAGTTGATGACAGCAGCGGTATTTCCTAAATCGCCATAAGTCTTGGCGGTTTGAGAATATGTGATAAATGCCAGTTGGGTTTGATCTGTTCCAGAGCCGATGGTAAAGTCGACAGCGATTTGATATAGGAATGTTTTGACCTTAACAGGTATTCGTAAACTTCATTGCAAAACATAAAAAAAGCTAAATACCTTGTTGAAATTAGCATCTCCCAGCGATTCCGACGTATCTAGCAAGAAAACAATATCCGCCTCCGCAACTTTTGGCGAACACTGTTGCTGAACACAGGCCGTCGCAGCAAAAACTGCCGGAATTCCGACTAAAAGAAATACCAAAGCCCGCAGCATTGTAGCAACTTGCGTCTTTGTGATACGCCAGCTACTGACAACTTGATGAATTGAAAGCAATCGAAAGCGAGCAATGTTTAGCGGATTACCTTATCTAGCACGCTCGACACATGTGCTTCTCGGCATATTTCAGCGTTGTCAGCTGCCCCTTCCCTCAATTATCAGTTTATTTTGATGCGGTTTAGGCTCGACCAACACACCCAGGATACATACACTCTCTGAATCTTTGGATCTCAATGAAACAAAGGTCAGTGATTGATAAGCTGTTTAAAAAGTCAAAAATTAAAGTAAGTCAAGTTTATGCAACGATACGTGTAAGCAAATAGATCAAAAAACAATACAACAATAAATAAGATTCAAAATAGTTACAAATACGGTTACTCAAAAGAATAGGATTCAGTCCTCGTCGAATCTAAGTGATCAAAAACTACGGCAATGCCGCCAGCAATCGTCGGAATTACACGGCCCTCAATTTCGGATATTTTCACGCCGTTGTTGCGGCGGATACGGTATTCCAGGAGATAGTAGCCACACTTTTTCAACTTCTGCAAAGTTGGGGTTTTGACGTTCTTACGCCACTTGTCTTCCTTCGGATCAGAGGGTATTTGCCGAGGAAATCCGCTGGTGGATCGATGTTCGAAGAGCTTCTTATTGAAGGTTGTGTATTTGGAGTTGTAGTGGGGCTGCCGTCCTTCGGTCGTGACCGGTGGCGATGGGTATCGGCTCACGGTAGGTTCTTCGTGTTGAAAGATATCGTCATCACAAATAACATTTGCATCGATGATGTATTCAAAGACGCCATTGGATAGTGGCTTCTGCGGGGTGGGGGTCTTGTTTTTCGGGCTGTAGAATAGCTTTGGCTAAAAAAAAAGATGAGCATTATATCGTTTGATGAGACAGAAGTAGATAAAAACTTACATAAAGTCGATGCCGAATCTGGACTGGAGTCATAAGACAGCTGGGAGGTGCCGTTGGGGTAGGCATTTTGACGTGAATTGAAAATACAGTAGAACAGCAGCAAATCGATTTCAAAAAACAAAAAGGAAGAAGCTAGAACGCAACCACACCACAACGACGAGCAAGATTAGGTTTGCGCGGGCGGTGGTTTTGTCGGCTGAACGGGATCCTTGGCCGAAATATCGACCCGTTGACGAAGAACATCTGCGCGGTCACGAACATAGACAATGCCAAGTCCGTCGTGGCAAACGCGGCGACACATTTGTCATTTTGGGTTTGGGTTGCGTTTGCACAAGTCTTGCAAGTTGCAGAAACACAGGCGTTCACGTTTCCGCCTTATTGCCTTTTGTAGATTGTGTTACCATAAAAATGAATAGGTTTTTTGATGTATTTTCGGCAAAGGTATTTGTGGTGTAAAAATACAAACTAGAATATAGTCTTTATAGATAGTTGAAACAGAATGATGTAACGCGTTCAATGCCTGATAGGGTAAAAGTCAAAAATAACTGCAAATATGGTATAGTAGTGCTTTGGTATGGAAGTTAAAATGAGATAGGTCCTGGTGCGTATTTGTCAACGAGGGATTGATAATATGGTCGGAGGGCGGCGATGTCTGGCTTTTCGTCGCTTTTGGAGTAAAGGTCCCAGTTGCTGAAATGACGATAATAAAGTACTGTCCAAAAGTGATAAAGTGCTTACTTTAGCTCAAAAATATACTTCAAATTCTCAGCATCCTTCTCGTTAGCCAAGTACATGTACTCTCCACTGTTGTGGTACGGATAAAATGAATGAAACCGAATAGCATACAACGCCTTATCTGGGATGGTACACCCCGGATGGTTCTTCAACACCTGATACATGTACTCATCGTGACTCCATGCCATCGTTACATTTTCCAATCCACAGTTTTTCTCATAAATTCCCAATTTCGTACTGTACACCGGATGTGTGATGTCAGGATTTCCCGAAAAGCTTTCAATACCATAAACAATCGACTTTGCTGGCATGCATCCAACAGGGAATGTATCTCCCGTTACTGCGTATTGTACTTCGCCCCAGACGCTCATCACTTTTCCCAAGTCGTGAATCAAGCCGACTAGATGCAACCAAGGTCGGTCTGGGTAGGCTTCGCGCATGCGTTCAGCAGTTTGGTAGGCATGAACAATGTTGGCGTCTTCTTCTACCTGCAATCAATGATTTACTTTTATGAGTTTCGTTGACAAAGTTGCAATAGAATTGAGAGCATCGTGTTTTATTGCAAACTTACATCCGGGTCACTTGCGTCGACAAGGTCGCTCAGAAGATCGAGACAGTCTAGAAGTGGTAGTTTGGCGTGATCGAAGTTCAGCCATTTTTTGTGCTGAAAGTGATCTTTCAATCATTGTAAATGGAAGTTTTTAACTTTTTGAAGACTTTTAATAGACTTAAAGTTTACGACTAGTTTCATAACAACAATATTACTGTAACTTCACATGCCTAGTTTCAAAAACTCACCATAGATTTCACAAAATCATAAGTCTGATACCGATGTTGAAGATAATAATGTTCCTTAACCCGCTTCTGGACCTCAGTCTGAGGATCCTCAACGTAATTACGAAACTGTTCAGGCTGCTTAACTTCTTCAAGTTTCATTATCCCTATAAAAAGTTACATCATATCATCGCACAAAGTACACCTTCTCATACACGGAATCAGAAATCACACGAACCCATTCTGTTCTCTTGTCTGAGAATGTGTCTCGAATGTAGAAGCTATATAGGCTCCGTCAGTCTAGTATTACACCAGATCGTATTAGGGGAGGGTGTTCACGTGAAGGTCAATTGCCCCTGTTGAAACATCCAATTCTCGGTAATATACCTTAATCCCGCCTTCACATCTGACTCTTTTGCAATGATCAAGCCCATTTTATGTATCGTATTATCACCAACTTTATTGCCAAATGCGAATGTTACGTGATATTTCGTAGAAGGTACATCTTTAAGTGAACACTGGCTTTTTGGAGAAAATTAAACATTAACACGATCAGACGCTATTAAATATACCTGTGTGAAGGTGCAATTTATACAGAGACTAAAATTTAGTCAGTCTAGACTACGGTAGAATAGACAAAGCACTCGGAATGAGTTTAATTTACACGTGTTAGTTGTCATTGGTCTTGATGAATACGTTGAATTTTACATCTTTGCTAAAGAAAGTACCGTAGGAATTGTCGAAGATGAGTGTGTAGGATCCGGGATGATCGCAGATGACCTGTCCAAACTCTGGTACGAAGTCGGTCAGCAGACGGAGGCGGGGATAGACATGCTTGCCGTTTTCATGCTTTATGTAGAAGTCAATGTCATTGCTGGCCAAGAAAAACCAGTGCAACTTCGATCCCGGTTCGGTTACCGTAATCTTGAAGTCTTTTGTCTTCCCGGCCGGGACGTTCACTTTGATCATATGTTTTTCTTCAATGTGATGCGGATTTTTAGTGGGATCATACCTACAAATGAAATCATTGTGTGATCGTCCTTTGTAGTCGGCAATGTACTCCAATTGAAATGACGAAAAGGTACAACATACCGTAAATGTTCAGGAGCAATTCCACCAACCCGCAAGAAACCAGTGTCGCTATCACCTGGAGCTTTTAGAGTCCCGCCCCATCGTTCATAGACATTTTCTGCACCAAGTTCATCACACAATGTTTGTTTGTAATTTTTTGGAAGAAAGACAATCTTGTCCTGGGTCTGCTTTGCAAGAACAGGCTTCACCATCCCGAAGATGGCGGATATCATCATTGGCGCATTGATTACATACATGTTACGTGCAAAATCAGGAAAAGTGTCCTGCATCAACATCAAGAGATTCATGTAGATCTTCATGGTCGGAGCATAGAGCAGATCCTTGTTGAACCCTTCCATGTCAATGATGATTTTGACGCCTAGCTTTCGGCCTGTTTTGACTTCATGCTTCCTGAAAAGTGGATAAACGTAAAAGTAAACTTAAGCAGACAGTTTTCTTAAACCCCTTGATGCCTCTTTGCTAATCGCCTTTGACAAAGTTGTGCACTTTTGTTACCCATGTCAGCCTGCACAACTTTGGTATTCTGATTGTTAGCGACGCAACAACGGAAGAGGAATTACTGCCCAGCCGCAGGGCAAAAACAAGTTTCAAAGAAAAAAGTACGTAAAACACCAACCGCGTGAAGTTGTAAGCCAAAAAGGCTTCGGTCAATATCAACTTGAACAATTCGCTGACTCTGTCACATTTGACCAACGTCTTCGGATGCACTTTAGAAATGCATTGCATGAAAACCGGATGGCCGTCGCGATCAAAACTCATTAAACCACCTGAAAAGTGGTTGTAATTATTTTTTTATCAGTTGATGGTTAATTTTGGGAAGAATTGGTAGTAGGAACCCCCAGGGGGTGGAAAGGTGTATTGGGGAAGGGTTTAAAAGTGTAAAAAGATAAGTTATGCGAGTAAAATGCATGGAAAATACAACAAAAAAAGCAAAAAAATAATGTAAACAAGAAGTTCAAAAAAGGAAAACAAACCTGGAAAATACTGAGCACATGGCGTCATGTTCAAAATAAGTTGGTTGAACTCATCGAGGGTTTCGGCAGATGTGTGTGGAATTTTGAGTGCGACAAGACGTTCGACGGCCATTTTGAATCGGGGAATGATTTCTTCTGAAATTCTATACATTGTAACTAAACATAACTTTGCAAACATACCGAATTTGAAATCCCATCCATACAGCCACCGAAGCAGTGAAAAATCGTCCGCAAAGAACCATGCTTCCTCCAACAAATCGCGACCCAAAGCATCGCGCAACTCTTGCAGTTTGTCGCGGACGTCTGTGGTCAACTCGCTCGTATTGTAACAGATCGACGAAACGTGTGGCGGCATCGCTGGTACTCTGCTCGACAACCCGACTAATGTAAATGTAAATCTGAAAAGACGGAATGGAATACCTGGAGATAATAAAGCGCGTTTGTTCAGGAAGAAATTCATTTCAAATGCGACCAGTTGGCGAAAACCGAACGAAGAAAACTGAAGCCCCAAAAGTCGAAAACAATGCCGACGTATTTTGTTTATATTTAAAATGGTCATGTTAAAAAAGGGGATGTCAACGTGTTTGTGGGCGCCTAGACAAGTCACGGCAAAACAACTCACGTGCCTTTTGCTGTATTTTTAATCGTAAAAGGGTTTGTTGCGACCAAAAAATTGACACCAACGATCGCGTCCTGGGTGTCAAGTTCGGAGTGTTGCGCGACTATTGCAATTTGCATTTACGCCTCGATCATGATCAAGTTAGCCACCAGGCGGGTTGTTTGAGTGAAAATAGAGAGCGCAAAGAAAAGACGTGGGACAAGGCTGGCGAAAAATGAAGTATTCTTCGTGCGTCCGACTTTTTTAAGGCCACTCTGACGTGCGGGTCTAAAGCCCTCAGGCTACATGGAGGGAGAGGCTTCCTTTTTTGGTCACTTTTTTATGTACATCAGCTGTTCTGGAAAGACGCAATGAAAGCCGATCGACCACCAAACGCCATGGTTCTTATTTAAACAACTTTAGAGATGTTTTGACCAAATCAAGCACACCGCCCTATTATGATGGGACGCTTTTGCGATCACTTTTCTTCACGAAATGATAAGAAAACTGCCGTTGAGCTCTCAATTTCTCGTTGATGTTGTGATGCTTTAAGCTATCCACCCTGTGCGTACGCTCATTAATGTCGATTGTCAGCTGACTAAAGTAGACTGGACGGAAGCTATATGTGACGCGTATTTTCGCCGAACACGTGGTGTAAGGCTGTTTTGCGATCGCTTTACTTTCATTCCTGATGTTTCGGGCCAGAGACGAAAGGAAAGACTAGATTGACCCCCAAGGGGCATCAGCAGACTGCCAAATTTTTACCCAGGTGCAGCGATTTAGATCTTTGCACTAGTTTAACAGTGGTCTGAATGAAAGCGTAACTGCAGTTGATTGACAGATACCGATCGGATGCGCAAATCCACGCAATGTAAAGACTGGTTTGGGTTGTCTGGAACGAAGCGTTTCCTGTACTTTACTATTATAGACAATAATAGTGTAAAGATTGCGTTTTATCTGGCTGATTTGAGGTTTAAGTTTTGTACAAACTAATCATTAATTTTTATTGGTAAAGTTTGTTGTTTTCCGTGTTTCTAACAACTTGTATTTTACGCTCTTTCAAAAAAGTACATTCGGTCACATAATTACAGTATACTTCACACAACATGTTTTCAAGGTTGAAATTTTGCTGTTCCGCTTCTCTTCATAATTATAGGTTGTTGCTTACTTTCATTTTTCCCTCACAATTTGCAAACCCGTAAAAAAAAGTTTTTCCGTACACTTCGGGTTCGTGAAGTACACCTTGCTCCCACGTGGCTTTTGCTTTTTCTCAGGTGAAAAATACTTGGCAGCCCCGATCTATAGCTCAAAACAATCCAACTAGCTTGGCCAATATCACCTTTGCTATCTGCCAAAGTAAATAAATCACTAATGAATGATATGAAAGCACACAATACTCAAAGTTTACTTGCAGGTCAATATAAAAGTCATTGAAAAGCTTTCAGTTATTATAAGAATAAGAAAAACGGTAGAGTATCACGAAATATAAAATACAATAGCAGCAAGCACACTATAATTAACTTAAAGTCCTGTTTCTCCATTCTATTTACAGTCTTTTTATTGTAAATAGGCAAAAGGTTCCACTAATTTGTACTTTCAGTTTATACTAAACAACGTCACTACTGTAAAAAAATTGTCCAACATGCAAAGCTGTTTAGCAAATATGTAATACAATTCCCGCGGGTGAAAAATGTATCCGGAGTTACATCAAACTCGAAAGTTCTTTTATTCTTTTTTAATGATTTACGTAATTCAAAGTAGTAAGCAGACTTTTTGTATGCGAATCAAAATAAACGTACTTTTTTTTAGTTTCTTTGTTATTTTAACGGACAATGGTAGTAAACGGATACTTTTTTATTGGTTTATCTCATTTTTTAATGTCAAATCAAAGGTTACTTTGAAAAGCTTAAACTACGATTCAAAACTGTAGTAAAACAAAAAACTGAATGATGATTGATCGCAAAGAATGTTGCACTCTTGCAAGGATTGTTAAAACCAAACAAACGTGATTTCATTGCTTTGTTTTTCCTCCCACGACCTGCATCAGCAACACTAGCAGTAGTGAAGTTGTAGTTTTGAGGGTCGAACTTGTTGTATGGGAATAGATTTGTACCGACTCTTACCAACTTGTCCTGAGTTTTTAGCTTGAAGTGGATAAAGCACTGCGCAAAAAACTTTTATTGCAGTCATTCGAAGTGCCCTTGATGCAGAATATCAAGTTCTCGGACTCTTCAATGCATGCTTGTGAAAAGAAATCAAAGATTTTCTTGGCAGGTGTCCAGCTGGTTTTAAATTTAGATATGTTTCAGATTATGTTATGTATTTCAAAATTAAATGGGCTTTGGTGATAATTGTACATTGTTTTGGCAATAATGCAGGTTTTGCTGAAAGTGATGCAAGTATAGCTAAAAATAAGGACAAAAAGCACGCTGATCAGTGTTCGGCAGTGCAAATGTGATTCATAAGGGCACACGTGCTTACATTCATCACGTAGCTTGAGATTGATGGATTTGTCCAGGGCTAAGGTTAAAATCGGTTCTTGAGTACCCGAAGTGTTCCGTGCCAGGCTCGAAAAACTGCTATTGGGCGGAGTCAAAAGGTATCCCACGTGACGGTAGATCGTGGGATCCGCCCAACAGGCATGAAAAGCTGATTGAGGTTGGCTTTGGATAGTCAGTTTTCAGGTAGCTGAGATTTGGGGATTGCGATTCTGGTTTTACAGTTCTATTTTTCAGAAAATGGCGAAAATGATCAACACTGAACTTCTCCAGGACCATGCTCGTCAATACAAGCTCAGCAAGGCTACCGCTGTAGAATACCACAAACAGTAAGCTATTTTTGTAAAGCTAAAACTCTTATTATTGACGTTTCAGGTTGTTTCAACTCCACCCCGAACTAGCTGAACCCTACAACGCCGAAGATCTCGACCCTGAATCCCTCCAACGATCACAAAAGTTCATCATTCAAGGCATGTCGGAGCTTCAAAATTTCTTCGCCCTCCCCACAGCATTCGGCGACGACCGTAAATGGCGCAATGCCCTCGTCGCATTCAAAGAACAGTATGGCGATATTGGTCTGTCGTTAGAGGAGTTCCACGTGCGTAATTATTCACAAATGTCATCATTTGAAACAAATTTATACCATTCCAGAAAGTCACCGGTGCATTCCTGGCAGCGATGAACAAAAATGCCGGAGGCGTATCAAATGAGCAGAAGAAAAATTGGGAGGAGCTTTTGACAGTCGCGTATGAATCCATGAAAAAGTATGGCTGGTTCTAATGACCTGCCCGTTTCAACCTTTCATGCTCGTTTCCCAGGTGGCTGCATTCTTACAGCCCACCCTCTGCAAAAATTGAAAGCTCACAAATTCCTGGATTAACAATACTCTGTCTACATAACACGCGATTGAATAAGTTCCCCCAATTTTTGGTACCAGTCCCCGGAATATTTGTATCCATTAAAAACATGTATATATGAAAAATATCTATTTGCTCGGACGGATAAACTCACAATTTTCACTGTAAACTGTGTTGAAAAAAAGTTGGATGTCTACTTGGAAACCCGAAAAACGAGGAAGACAGATGATAGCGTGACAGAATGTTTGGAATATTTTAAACTGTTTGCAGCTCAAGCAGTGAACCCGACCAGACGTGCTTTCCAGAAGAAAGGTGGCAATCTTTGCGTGTTTTGCAGAGCCAGACGTTCTCCGGCCCACCTTCAATGTTTCATACTCACCATCATTTTTGCCATCACACAAGATCCCCGAGAGGCATGCATTTGTGCCAATTTACACTCGAAAAAATACGGCAGGACCCTATGAGAGTAAGACTTGACTCCTGAAGGACAGTGCCTTCGAACGGCAATTTATGCAACCCATTTGTCGGTGATGCGCTCCTTCTTATTCTTGCGTCGTCGGGTACTTCGTGTTTTCCGTTTTTAGATGACCTAAAAATGCACAACGACAAATCTATGGCTTTTTGATGATAGCGTTAAAACGTGGCACGTGTGTTTTTTATAAGATTAGTTAGAATAAAAGGGCTTAGAATAGGGTTTAGAAGGTGTAGTGGCGGCGTGAATTGAAGGGTTAAAAAAGTTAGACGGGGTTGATTCAACAAAGAAAACTGTTTTTGTTGTTATGATTAGACAATTTATGGGTTTCTGATCGTGGGCGGTCATTACACCGGGCTTTTTATTCTTTTTACATGTTTTAAAACGCGATTTAGGCAATCTGAATACTAACGTGTTTTCTATAATGACAAACAAGTCAGTCGCAAAATAAATATTTCACAAATTACTTCCAAATTTCCGCCAAAAGCCTTACTGGTGCAAAAATTAACAGAAAAAATACTGAGCAACCGGGTGGACCCTGGCCGCTCTCCGCACCCAAAAAGACCCGCGGGCACGGCCACCACTCGGTTTCAGACTCTATTCAACTACCCTGGGGATCCCCCTTCACGTATACTGTGCTTAATTGTGGCCGACGACCACGCCATCCATACGCTGACTGCCGCCCCCGGGGTCCTTCGACTCGGACTGTCATTTAAGTAACCCCACAAACACTATAAGATGTGCCTGGATCTGCATGAAGCCTATGGCTAGCTATAGCTATGACTATGGCTTTTCAATGGTCTTTGCAACCGTTGTCTTTTGGTCTACTGATAGCTTTGACGTGTGACCTTTGTTTGAAGAGTGCCAATAAGCACCATTGACGAGCCTATTTTGAGTCACTTCAACGTGCCCTTTGTAACCGGTAATGCGTTTCGCACTAACCGGAACCTTGATTTCGTGATGTATCGTGCATTGTTAGGGGCGTCTGTTTATTTAGGCTAAGGCAATGCCGTATTTTCGGAATGTTGGTCCTGGCAATGATGAGTATCAGATTGCCCTAAGATAGTAGTGTGTTTTTTCTCCACTAATACTTTCGCTTAAGTCGGATCCAATTTGGAGCGTTTGTTGTTTCCAAAATGTGCATTTTTTTACGTACACCGTTAAGCTATGTAGCACAATGTAGGAAACAGCGTGCACATGTACTTACTTAATTTTCCTTTTTTGTTTTTACAGCTGCGCAAAACGCGATCTGCCTCGTGGGTGATGAAAACGACTGTCTGACCATCGGGACAATAGTCCTACAAGACATTTCGGCACACATAGAGAGTCTTTGATAATCATGTTAAGCTATTATCTTCCCCCGGGGTGCGGTGGCCCTCTTTCCAGCTTTTAGTTAGAGGCTTTATCCATTAAATGCAGTCTTCAAAATAGGCTTGATTCCGACTTTCGGCCCACGCTTGATGGAAATTCGGAGGCCGATCGTCATTATTCACGTCACCTGCTTTACATTTGTAACCGGATTTTATGCCTTTGATGAAGCATAAAAGCCGGTGCAGACAGACCGATGGCACTCATTTTTGGGTATTTTCTCTCCTTTTTTTGGCCTTACAACTTCCCGATGCCGTTCCCGATGGCTCCATGTGTTGTTACACGTGGATTTGCGAGTCGTAGAACAAGAAAGGAGGCGCCGACGGTGACTAACCAACTCAGGGCGTCCTCGAGGCTTGCCAAGAGGAATTTTCGACCCAGGGCCAAGGAGAGCTAGTTGAAGCTGCTTCCAATTTGTACATTAGCTGTTTGGACAAAATGCTGGTCTAAAGTGCGGGCGTTTCGGTTGAAGGTTCTTTTGAAGAGTACCGATAAGTAAAGGGAGAAATGGTTTTGTTTACCGCGGCCTTCCAAAAAAAGCTGTTCGGAGTTCCTTTTTTTCACCTTATTATCAATTTTTAACGAAAGCCCTTTCCGTAAAGTCTGCCAGACCTGAGTTTCACATGCCCCCTCTGTCGAGACGCTAATTTGTTGTTGCTAATTGCAGTCTATTTCGGATGCCTCAAAAAAATTGATCAACTTTTCAGTCGTGCAACACATCTCACATCAGCACGAATCAGCAGAATTTTATCAAACACGGTGCGATACCATCAATTCCCGGCCAAAGAGCGACTTGACGCCTTGAGGGCGTCTCGCTTAGAACTAAAAAAAGGCTAGGAAGTGCAATTGTGTGCTTCAGACTTCGTTAACGCAGTAATCTGCCTCCCCAGTGTCTGTAGTCGGGTCTTCCTGGCATTATGGGAAACAAGAACTCCACACAGGCCCGCCAAACATTGCAACATCAAGCTAGTGTACCTGCGACGCCATCTCCAGCGAACCCTCAGCAGCGTATCAACCGTCGAAGCAGTGAATTTCGTTTCAAGACGCCGGAAGCGACTGGTGAGACTTGTTGAACCCATTAAACTGCTCAATGTTTATCAAAGTACACATTGTAACCAAAAAGCGGCCTAACTGAATAATAAACGTCTTAATGCAATAAATTTGCTCTTTGCAGATCGGCCATCGACTAACAACAGTTCGACCAGCAGCAGTGGCGGTGGTGGTGATGCTTCTGCCAAATTGAACAGTCAGTTTATCGAGTCTTATGCCAATGTCTTTTCTAGAGATAAATTGTTCATGGAGGGGGGTTTTCGGTTTACGCATTTGCGTGGTATTAAAGAAAATTAACCTATCTTTCCATTTTTCGGATATTGAAAAGGAACACAAAGACGAAAATGGAAAGTAGAACAGTAGTTCTCGGAGGACATGGGTGGCAATACAAATATGTTTGTTACAGGACGACGCTGGTCAACAGCCGCCGTCGGCACGGCTCGCAACAACACGATGAAACCGAAGCGTTTGGCGCCTCGACAACGCAATCTCATCATTAAATCCTGGAACAAGACGGCCAAAGCTAAAGTGGGGAAGGATATTTTTGTCTGTAAGTGGGGGTCTCGAGATGTTTGGTCATTCTTTTATCGATGGGGGCAGTTTTTTACTTACTTAATTAAACATTAAGTGATTTATAAAATCTGCAAAGTGAAATAGGAGTTCCATGTTTGTTTTAGCAATTTTTAACGAAGCAGAAGAACTTCGATCAGTTTTTGGAATTGCACCCGGGCTGAAGGGCAAAAAGCTACGAGCGGACCCAATGTTTACTGCACATACTGATCTTTTCATTGACACATTTGACTTTGTGATTCGAAATCTTGACGACATATCCATGGTGGTCGAAAACGCTGAACAACTTGGCCGACGCCATGCTTCGTTCCATATCGAAAACTTTCGGCCCGAGTATTGGTCTATTTTCACGGAGTGCATTGTTGAAACGGTTGCCGATACGGATGATAAAGAAACGCAAATTGCTTGGCGGCAACTGGTCTTAACTTTGATTTTTTACATGAAGTGGGTTTGAAATTAAGTTGACTTTTGATAAAAAGTTAATTGTTACAGGCTCGGATACGAAAGAGAATGCCTTCGAATAACCCGAAATGCCCAAAATGTCCATCACACACATCACGGCCACAATCATAATCATAACAGTCATGGCCAAACCCACAGTGCTCCGTCGCGTACGACGACCCCATCCTCATTGCTACCAAATCCTGACATTCCTGTGCTGTAAATACCGCTTTACATACGTCAAATTACCAAATGAAATTAGCCTTACGTGCTGTACTGATCTCGAGAAGCTTTGACTCCTACCTATTCTGTGTCTGCTACCTTTGCTTAAAAAACGCTAATTTTTTTCATTTGAAGTTTTTTTCAAATCGCTTAAAAACAGAATGTACGTAATTATAGGAGGGCTTCTTTAAATAGAAGTGCCATACTATGGCATTATTTTAGGTTTTTTTCTATTTTTACTTCGCTTCGCTAATAAAAACAAGCACGTTATTTTGTATTTTGTTGAAGAGTTACACAGCGTGTTGGCATGGAAACGTACTTTGGGAGGGATAATTGTTACAATGCGAAGCTCCTTTACACGTGGAGGCATTGAGTAAAGTTTTAGTTTTTTAATAACGCCCTGCGCAAAGCCCTGTGGACATAACCAGTCAGTCGGTCGCTGTGAAGTAGTGGCAGTCGGACATCAACAGCGGAAGCCCACACAGCCTTGTTTTTTTTTGCACCTAGGTGCTCTTACCACGAAAGTGTTGGTCCGAGAGCTTGCTGGGTGTGCTTGTTCGTGTGTCTTTGCTGGCCGCACGTATATCTTTTCCTGAACTTACGTCTCTTTCTTGTTGCATTTTCGGTCCCGCTTCGTTCAACTCGGCTGATCAATCGCTAGCTAGAACACAGAGCTTGACTAATCATAAAGATAGTCTCGAAAGGGGATTTGACGTACAACCAATTAGTCAAAGTCGAAGTGCGCGGGTTGTGTGTTGACCTCGTTGAGTCGACCCTTCGAACCAACTTCGACTGCAAAGTGTAAAATGCTTCAACTAACGCATATTAACCTTGTTTGTTAAGCCTTCCGTGTTGCGTCTATCGATTTAGCATCGAGAATCGGTATATTATTTGTAAATAACAGTTAACCTTTTCACAGTTTGGGTCGACGTTGATAGCTGGTGTGAGTCATGGCGTTGGATTTGGGATATGATCCTTGGGGCACAAGTGCTGATTCCGCCTTCCGTGATCCGTTGTTCAGCGATGATATTCGGGACGACATGCTGTGTGAGTAACTATTATAGACTGGATATAGTCGAAAAATATATATAAAATTATAAATTTCTCTAAATTACGTAAATCCGACTGTCAATTTTGATAGTTTCCTTGTTTTGCATATTTTATATATATTAATAGTCAACTGCGATCTTAGAAATTAGCGCCTTTTGTATTGGATGATGAATTAACTTTTGTAGCCCACAATCTCGACATGGGTAGCAACTTTTTTGACGAGATGCCCCACTCGTCCAAGACTAGTTCCTCCTCGTCGGAGAATATGTACTCCCCACTGTCGGACAATATTTACCACAATTCCGCGAGTGAGAGCGAACTTGGCACCTCTTCGTCTCCGTCTAGCTATCTGTTTAGCACGGACACTGATTCGAGCCCGTTTGAGACGGACCTTTTTGGGTTTGATGGTCCGGGATACTCGGAGAACAATGTTGACGACCGTTTTGACATGTGGGATCGGGAGGACTACTTCTGTCCGACGACGTCTCGCTCGCCAACCCCGAAGTCTGACACCCCGGGCCCGGGGCCGGATTTTATGCCGAGAGTGAGTCCGTCGCCTGAGCCCGTTGTGGCTAGGATTTCGCCGCACCCTAAGGTCAAGGAATTGACCTCGCCAATCCCTCCGGCTATGACTTTGTCTTCGCCGGTTCCGTCGGTTATGGCCACCCCCTCCCCGAAACCGCCTACCCCGAAACCTGTGGCCGAGCCCAAGTCTGTTGCCCAAACGACGTTGGTCACTACTTCCCCGGTCGTCCAGCATGTGGTTATTGGAAATCGTCGTGTTATCAATGGTCCGCGTGTTGTCCGGTAAGTCACGACATATAAATAGTCACAGTTTGTCAATAATGGTTAATATTTCAGTCTCCCCGAACACTCTCCCACCGCCCACCCCCAGCCTTATCACGTCCCCACCGGCGCTCGTTTCATTCGCGTCACCCGTGTCCCGGCCGAAACCCCTGTCTATGAGGCTATCCGTGCCGCTGGTATCGGCAATGCCCAGATCAAGCGCTTCCGAGCCCCGGAGCAGCCGAAGATCCTTCGCCCGGTCACTTTTACCCCCCATGTTGTCCAACAAGGCGTCCGCCATCCGGCCCCACAAACCCACCATCCCGGTGCTCGTCAGATGGGCCCACAAGTGACTCATCGGAAGGTCGTCGTGCTCCGCCGTCAAGACCCCAACACTGGTGAAATGACTGAGACTGTGGCCCTTGCGAGCCCGCAACATGAAGCCCCACGTACCCAGAATCTCAATTTCACGGTTCTTAACGAACAGCGTGAAGAGGATGAAAGCGACGGCGATTGGGACCAAGACATGCCGGTACTGACCCGTGAAGCTCCATTCAAGCCGGAACAACTTCCTCCCTGCGTTCAACCGCATCCAGTAATCCGCCCCGTCTTCGCGCCCACCCCTGTCTTCAATAACAATGCGAGCGAAGAACTCCAGTGCCGTGTATGCTACAAGTTCATGGCCAATCGCCATGCCCTGGCGAAGCATATGCACATCCATGAAACGCCGCGCTTCAAATGTGCTTACTGTAGCCGTATGTTCTATGATCGCACCAAGGTTCGACGTCACCAGGCCGTGCACAGTGGTAAGAAACAAACATTTCAACATTACCCAACTTCATCACTTATCCATTTCAGAAAACCTGCGCATCAGCTCGCGAATTTCCGACTCCGATCTGCCGTTCCCGTGCATCGAATGCGGACAAAGCTTCACTCAGCTCATCCATCTCCAGTACCATCTTCGCACCCATACTACTCGCAAAAATCTCCCTCCCCTTGAAAGTTTATAAGTCTGAAATTGTGTTACATAGGTAACGTGTATATGGTAATTTGCTATGCCATCTTTGTCTATCAAATTTTATCACTCCAGTTTTCGTAACTTGCAATTGTTCAAAGTAGTAGTTGTTAAAATTTTTATGTGGTGATTCGAATCTCGATGTTATGTTTTTCAAATGTCGCTATTATAGGTATTCTTTGAGTTTATTTTTATCTTAATTGTTATCGGTACAAAAGAAAAAGAAATAAAAATTATCTGAACAAGTAGTCTGTCAAGTGATAACAAATGGAACGGAATTGACGCATAATGCAAATAAAAAAACTGCTCGATGGATCAGTTTTGCAGATGTAAAAAGTTAGTGGTTGACTGACACATGTAAAGTGCACTTTCATCACGCCGGTCGGCCGTTCGTTCAATGTTTGTATTATTTCAAGGACCGATATATATTGAAATCCATCGGTTTCGGACGGTTTGTCAATGAAATCTGTTTAACATTTCCGTTTTTCGTTTTCGAGAGCTAGTAAATGCTGCTGCATGTGTTCCAGGACGTGAAGCAAACGACGGGTACTTAATCACAGTGTCGGCGATACTTTTCAAGCACGACCCAAAAAACTCGACGGATACTTCAGGTTGCTAAGTCGTTGAGGAGGAGTTTGCAGGTTTTTTCCGCCTTTCCTGATAAATAGGAGCTGTCTGTCTCGCTTGGCAAGCATTCTGTGATTACGGCTGTCGGGGTTAAACGAATAAATTTACTCTGTGATCTAGTGTTGCGGTTTTGCTCATTGACAAATTGAGTGTTTGACGTGATTTGTTTCCGTTTGCTATTTGAACGTTTTACGTGCCTTTTTATTGCGGTTTTGCATCTTTTTGGGACAATTACCTAGCGGTATTATTGTCTCGGAAGGTTCATAAAACTCGTTTTTATAGGTATGTCTGATCAATTTCCCCTTGACACTCATGTCTGGACGGCCATTTGTCAAATCTTAACGAGCGACACTGATGACCCTTCCTTTGAACATGCGATTCGCAGTTTTTCTACCAACATTAAGTCAGTGGTTCCGAATTGCTTTAATGATGATAATCAAACTTTGGGTATGCACACACTTAACTAAATAACATTATGTAATTGACATTGCTTTAGGAAAAATAGTGAACAACGTTGTTCGTGCAGGATTTGAACGAATCAGCATCAACAGTGACAATGAAACTGTCAAAAATGCAAGAAATCTCTTCAACGACTGTGTTTCTGACTTGTTTGAGCTATCTTTAACTTTGTGGCCAACTGATCAACCATGTACTGACCTGCTCGCCGAGTTTTATTCTACAATAATCAATGCCGGTTCGCCTTCTACCATTATTCGAGCACTTACAAAGTATGATTCACCTCCAACGGGATGGATTACATTTATTTCACAGTTTGACACACACTTTGACTCGATCAAGAAGCTTACGATATACGCATTGGATAATTGCGATGACAGTCAAGTGCTTAATGTAAGTTTATTCAACAGTTTCATTATAAAAACATTATTTATAGAAGTTCTTCGGTGAAGAAATGGTTAAGAATGACGCACTGTTTGCTTTCTTGATTGAAGATATGATACTTGTATCTGTTCAACCAAAGCACAGTCTTCGGCGGCGTTCCTTTCTTATTGCTAGATACTTAGCTCAAACCGACAAGCTTTTCAAAAGCTTTGTAAAAACTAGTCAAACTTTCTGCCACCAAAGTCGACACATGGATACAGTCGACTTTAATTTGCAAACTCAAATTGCAATTGCTATGGTAGACTTTGGCAAACACATGCCTGAAGAATTCCATTCCCAGACAGCGCAGATTGTCGGCACTGATTTGCTATTCTCAATGGAGCATTTCATGCAAACACCGACTCCAAATCGTCGAAATCTTGGGTTGGTCATTTGTGAAGCAATGACAAACCTATTTCCGTTGAAGGAATCTAACCTAAATATGAAGTTCGAATACAACAAGGACGATGTTTTCGTGCAGCAGTTGCTTAAAGTTGTTGCTGAAACTGATGACAATGGCGCATATCCAGCTCAACTGAGAAACAGTGATGCGCAATTCGATAAAGACGGTGTAGACGGTACTATCACAAATGGAAAGTCCAGTTTGCATAACAAAACTGAGTCTGATACCCTAGAATTAGGAAAGTTGTTGAACAATCTGCGCAGCGAAGATGCAACAATTTATTTTTCATCGCTAATTCAACTGATAACTGCATGTGAGAATGGCCTACTGAAAAGTGATAACATCTCTGATGCAGCTTTGGTTCAAGTTATATCGACACCGAATCGATCCGAAATTCCTAACAGCAAAGTTAGTTTAATTTTTACTGACTAGTTCTCTAACATGTTTTTGTTACAGGTTTTTCATCACCGTCTTCTGGAACTATTTCTATCTATCCGCCCAGAACTAATCGCCCCTGCTTTGAGCACTGTAATATCGTACAACTACACAATGGATCAACGCATTGCAGTTTTTCGCGGTTTAATTGGTGCTGCAAACTTACTCGCCAATGGACGGGGATTTGTAAGTTTGCCGAAAACATTTAAATTTTAATACAATCAAACTAACTTAAGGATCATCTCGGAGCGGATCTTAATGAAATCGACAACGAGGAAGATGAGGATTCTTCTTCAATGGACACCGTTGACAGAAACGAGCGAGAACAGTCATTGATCCGTGTAAACCCTTCGTTCTTAAAGCCTGGCCGCGAAGACCACGAAAACACCTTTCTTGATAAAGCACATTTATTCATTCTACCATTAGTGCAACAAAAATTTGAGTATCTGGAAAATCATCAAAATGTTAGTTGACGCACTCATGTTAACCAAACGATTTCAATGTGTGTTTACAGGATCCGTTCAAGCTAAACGTTATCTCACAAATTGAGTTTACCGCAGCTTTGTTGCTAATACTCGGTTATGGTTCACCGGATTATGTAGCCCTGTGCCGAGCTGTCGCTGATTATGCGGCGTCAATTCGACATATCGAAGACGGATTTATTCAGGAGTCCATCATTTTTGCATACAGCGCTATGGTTCGTGGTTTGCCTCCGCTAACTTTGGTTGAGTATTTTTATGATGATCTGTCTAATTGGATCGACCACGTTAACAGTTTCGCGACGGTAACAAAACGTGATAAATCCACACCACTAGCAATGGCTTTGAGTGTTACCGTTCCAGTACTTCAAGACGCACTTTCAAGATGCATGGCTCAATTGACCGAGTAATTAATTGTATTTTTCAAACAGATCGTTACAAGTTTAATCACAGTTTACATGCATTGTAAAAAAACCTCTTCTTACAAGTTTCGCATGTTGAAAAGTAAAAAAGTTTAATTTAAATTCGTATCATTATCAGAAAGGTACGCAGACGGTTCCGTTTAGTTGCACAGACATGTTACGTGTTCTAACAATTCGAAAACATGTAATCGAAGTGGTATAGCCTAAAGTATTTGCGTCTTTCATGCCGAAAAACCCCAAAAAATGCCTAAAATCGCTCGATTAAGCTGGCAACTTGTCAGCTAATGATCCAATCACACTTTATTACACATTTCTAAATTCCTTGTGTTCTGGTAGTTTAGAAACATTGATTGAAAGTGGTCTAGCTGCAACTTTTTGCACTTACCAGAATTCGATTTTGACAAAAGTCAAACTAAATCGGTTCTGGTAGAAATCCTAATGTTAAAAGTGCTAATCTCAGTGCTTATCTCAGTGCTTTTTATGCAGCATTTTTGAATTCTACGTATACTGAAATAGTAAAAACACGTATTCAACGCAGTATAGCCAGAGTTCATTCCACCTAGCAGGGCCAAAAACACCGAACCCGACCAAAAACTGCACTTATTCGTCAGTAACTTGCCAGATATTAATCCAATTGTAGTGTTATGCACATTTCTGAGTTCCCCGTGGTCTTGCAATTCTAAAACATGTAATCAAAGCGCTATAACCTAAGTTCTTCGCGTCTTTTATGCCGAAAAACCGCAAAAAATGCCCAAAATAGCTCACTTAAGCTGGCACTTTGTCAGCTAATGATTCAATCGCAAGTTAATACACATTTCTAACCTCCCCGTGTTCTGGTAGTTTAGAAACATTGATTGAAAGTGGTCTAGCTGCAACTTTTTGCACTTACCAGAATTCGATTTTGACAAAAGTCAAACTAAATCGGTTCTGGTAGAAACCCTAATGTTAAAAGTGCTGATCTCAACGCTTTTTAAGTGGCATTTTTGAATTCTACATATACTGAAATAGTAAAAACACGTATTCAATGCAGTATAGCCGGAGTTTTTTCCATCTTACAGGGCCAGAAACACCGAAACTCGACCAAAAACTGCACTTATCCGTCGGTAACTTGCAAACTGTTGATCCAATTCCCACCAATTACACAATTCTAAGTTCCCTGTGTTTCAGCAATTTAAAAACATGTAATCGAAGCGCTATAACCTAAGGTCTTCGCGTCTTTCATGCCGAAAAACCCCAAAAAATGTACAAAATTCGCTTGCATTTGTGTTTGGAGACGGACCACGACGTCTAGAATCGGTTGTATGAAGACAATGCAGTATGAAAAAAAGCGTAATTTGCATTGAAGGCGCCAGTACTTGTGTTTTGAATGGCATCGTCGGTCGTCGCAGCTAAAAACTGCTTCAAAAGCGGTTGTTGGCGTTTAGGAACTGTTCGGAATCCAAATTTAACGTTGAAGTCGACAGTCAATCCATCAGTAAGTTTCAGAATGTAAGTCAACCCAGCAAAGAAGTTCGAGAGGTACGTGCAAATTAGAACGTTGAAAAATGTTGAAAATATATATATAATCCTCGGAATCGGTCACGATACGATAACCGGAAGTGAGCTCGACAGTCGGATCGACGGATAGATGGAAAGGATTTGAAACTGATTGATCGAGTTAGAGTTGTAATTTTAAAAATGCAAATGAGAAAACTCAAACTTAGAAACCTTTGATCAGTCAATGGCATTTGTTGCCCTGAAGGCTTCGATGGAGCTGTCAATAGCCCTCGAAGCAGTACTGATTTCAAACGCACAGCACTAATCCGGAGGCAACTGACACAAACATCGAGCGACAGAAGCAGCAGTGAAAAAACAGAAGCCGAAAAAGGACTGAATCTACTCCTACACTATTGCAGCCAGTTGTCGGCAGTGAAAACGGCGTCGATCAACGCGTCGAATACCTTTCGAACATTGCTGAATCAAAAGTTCACAGCACTGATCAAAAGGCATCGGACACGAGGACCAACAGCCAAAGGCATCAGAAGCCATCAAAATCTAAAAAGTTAATCAAAACAAAGAAAAAGAGCGTCCACAAAACCTCGTCTAAAAAAGAACGGGATCGATCGGACAGAAACGGACCGAGTGGTGCGAGCCACGGCAACGTGACTCGCGCCACTCTCGCCTGTTGTTTGATCCCTCACCGGACCGAGCGTGGATCGATCCATGCGCTCGGACAAACAAACCGGCTGGCCAAAGTCATCATTTTTTGTTGATTAGTTCAAAGTAGTGATAAAATGCTGATTATTTTTTCCTTGTTTCGCTGATTATGACGTTTTTACCGCATTGCCATTGGCCACACGCGTAAAACGTGACTTTTTACGCATAAAATGACAGATTTTTCGACCGTCTTCCTGCCAGCCGGCGCTCTTTTTTTCATTTTGATTTTATCGAAACTTCCTTATTTCGTATCCACCCCCTTTTTGTCACTGCCCAAAATGATAAGGCATTCCGTTACGCAATCAAAAACCGAGCCCAAAGAATGCCGATCGAAAGAATGCGGGAAAACGCGGTGGACGAACGGCCGAACACGGCGCGTCGAGTTCGTTTTTTGCGCGACGAAATCGCGCATTTCGCGGCCGTCCTCTTGCCAGCCGGCGCTCTCGCCATTCTTCGCTCGATCTTCTCGAACTTTCGTCGTATCCCCGCCCCTTCCAAATCCCTCGCGATCCCTATTATCGATCACTGTGCCTTTGGCATTGTATCGATCGGATAGCGTTGCCCTCCACCCTCGATTGCCGAAGGCTGTTGCCTGAGGCTATGACAGCCTATCGATCCCAAATCCAACGTCTTGACCCCGTCTTTTTGTGGTTTGAACCCAAATTCAACGAAACGGCGCCCCGTTTGAAAGACTTCACTCCAATCTAGCAGCAATGTTGCTTATTTTTGATACGTTTCAATGTCGTTGCCTTCGAACTACGCACGTTTTACGTGTATCGATTGTATGCTCGCTCCAAGTCGTTTGGTATGAACTTATCTTCAAAAAAGCCCCAGCATTTCATACACCTAACTGCGTTTTTGGCACCAATTTCTATGCAAGCTTCAACTGTCTCCAGAATACCCTTTCTACTTTTGGAAAACCGCATTGAAGCACTATTCCAACACTAAACCGTCTTTTCTCCGCCCCTTCTGGATCCTTATCAAACCGTATTTGTGGACATTTTGTGTTATTGATCACTTGCATCATTTTAAAGCCAATATCCACAGGGCAATGCCTACCATTTGACCACAATAACGCTCCCTCGACCTCTTTTTCGCGATTTCATATCAAATTCAGTATTTCTAACACAAAAGGTGCCAGATTGATGGCAGTCATCTTGATCAGCGTGCGTTTTAGCTACTTTTTTTGGCATACTTCAACGTTTGCGCCGCCAAACTTCGCCTTTTCGCGCATTCTTCCTCCAACCTGTCTCCTTTTCTGTTGGATCCTTTACGTCTACAGTATACTTCCCCACTTTTTGGCGTAATTGTCCCCAATTTGCGCCTTTTGATCCCCAATTTGTCGATTTTATTAGCCAGCAACGCTCCCCTATGCTCCAAAATACCATTCCACGTGCGTTTTCGTCGCTTCTGAACACTATCAGGCACAATGGCACACTAAAGCTGATCAGTAAAAGTAAAGCGAGAGTCAAAAATCGCGTTCTAATCAGATTTTGTCCGTTTTGCGGCGCCTTTCTTACCGTTTTCCGTGGCTGGAGCTAGCTAACTGCGCTTTTTCGACAATCAGTGCCTTTTTCAACGATTGATTGTCTGAACAATCACAAATGTGACAGTTTTGATCTCTATAAACGTTGTGAAACTACACTTGGTGCTATCACAACGCCGATTTGATAAAGCTAGCTAATTTCGCTTCTATAACTATCTGTGCGCGCTTCTACCGTAACCCAATTACACTTTTGACCCCAATCTACGCGTTTTTAACCGAAAAGGTCGAAACTTCTATACGTTTAGGCCTCTATGAGTGCCATTTTATGCGTGCCTTTGCGTGAATCTCCGTGTAACCCCAGTAGCCACGTATTCAAAGTTAGAACCCACCTTTTCAAACCGATCTTTCAGCTACAAATGTCCGGTTATCCGCAACATCACGCAAACTTTTCGCGCGGTCGGGCTACCCGTCAGGGAGCTGCGATGTTCCAGGTGGCTGAGCCTACGGGCGGTGAGTTCTTTTCTGAAACTATTTGATGTTATATTGATTGTCTGAATTCGAGAACAACATTAACTTGCCTTCTTTGCAGATGAAGCTACGAGAAGCGTGTCTTCCATCCTCTCGGGGGTTGAAGGCCGCTTGGACTGCTCGCGTCGGGGCGCAGGAACCCCCAATGCACGCGGCAGTCGCCCCACGGAAGTCGGTCTGGTGCTGAACGCGGCTTCGGATGATGCAGGTTCGTTGTTTTGTTCTTCTTTTGGCACATGCACATTGTCACATTGTAGTACTGCACGACTGCGATTGGGAGATGTGGTAGGAGAACCGGTTCGGTAGTACGGTATTGGACACATGTGTAGGCATCGAGTGAGAAGCCATCTGCACGCACGATTGTCGTCAGAATCTGAAAACTGACCAGATTTAGTCACAGAACTACACGTTATTCACGAAATTTTACACAATCACGCAAAATTCCACGGCACGCACCAATCAATTGAATCACCAACGGCATTTCTGAAGTTCCGGAAGCCTTTTATCAACAAAATGCACAAGTTTGAGCAGTTTTGTACCAATTTTCTTCACAATTTCATCTATTATCCACATTTCAGCATCCGACACGCCAATGCCGTCGCGCTCGCCCAGCCCTTCCGACGTGGACATGGCATCTCGATCGTCGACACCACCCGACGTCGAGATGCGTTCAAAGTCCCCGAGCCCCATCGACTACGACATGGAAGACCTCTCCGAGTCGTTTCGATGGCTTTTCCACGAAGGCCCGGGGCAAGACGCGGAAATGGAAGATCTGACGGTCGACTTCAGTCTTCTGTTTGACGTCACCGAATCCAGCAGCTCGCTGGACCGGATCGAAGGTGGAAGCAAGCCAGTCTCGACTCTTGTGTCGGGTACTGGCGAGGCTGAAACCCACGTCAACGAAGCCGTCCCGCATCTGAACGCGTCTTTTTGGTCGGCAAGCAACACCGTCGACAACATTGCCGTCGGACCTGGATCGCCGATGGATTTCGACGACGCCGAGAAGCCGATCGCCATTGATTCGACTGTTGTGAATCCGGTGCAGGCCAAAGCCAGCGATGCCATCATTGCCACCGATGCCGCCACAACCGCCGAATCGACCAAACATGCCGGCACCGATGTTCAAAAGCGTATTCCGGTCGATGGAAACGCTGAAGAATTGCAGCAACGTCAAGTTCCAATGGTCTCTGAAGCGCCGGGAGCCTCATCCATCCATCCCGACAGCTGTGTGATTCAGCCATGCCCCAATCCGAAGAAACAGCCATCGCCGATACCGTCCATCTTCGAGGTCACCATCGACAACGCTGTCATCCCGGTCTTGGCCACAGCAGCTTCACCGACTCCTGCCATTGCCACCAACAACATCACCGATGAAGTCCCGCAACCGTCGCCGCCTACTGTTAAAGTACCCGCGATCAACAGTGAACTGGCTTCGGTCAAGAAGCAGCTATCGGTGTGGCAGCAGCATGGATTCACATTCGACGTCTATTCAGAACCGAAGCAACTCCCCGTCAAGCACACGATCGCCCGCGGTTCAACTGATGAGCCACCGTACAAGGTCCGTATTCTGATGAATAGGAAGCCGAAGTCTGTCGCTGAATCGGAAGCAGAGAATGAAGACGCCGGAAACGACGCCAATGTGCCCAATGAAGCCGAGAATGAAGTCGAAGATGAGGTTCTCGAAGTACCGGTGAACCAGGAACCAATGCCGCTTCCTGTCAATGAACCCATCGAAGAAGCCAACGGCCTGGAAATGCCTGAAGATTTCGATGATGGAGCAGATTCGGACTCTGAAGCTGCTTCGATTGCGTCCATGGAAGTCGAATGGGATGAACACAGCGACGTCGATTTTGATGCGTTGAATGATGATGACGCGGGTGAATTGAGCGAAGCCGAATGGAACGAGCCGATGGAAGTCAGCGAATCTGAGGCGGAATCCATCACCACCGTTCAGTACATCCAGAACATTCACGACGAGTACAACAAGGCTGAGGACGATGAAGAGTGCCGCAATGCCAATTTGTCGGAGGATGACGATGAGAATGCCGTCTATGTGCCGGTTGAGAAGTCGCCCGTCCCGAGGCTCATCGAATCGGAAGACAACGCGTCCAGCGATGAAGACGAAGTCGATGGAAACGGAAATGGTGAGTACTTTGATCTAAAACTTTGTATTTTGAGCACTTTTGAACATGACAGACCAAAAAAGAAGTGAAATTTGGCTTACTTTCAATTCGAATTCACAAATGACGGACTTCCACGCTTTCAGGAACCAACTCTGTTCCCAACCAAACCCCATCCACGCCATCTGCCGTTTCGACTGGTACGCCGCCCGCTAGCCCTGCTCGTCGCTCGGCAACCCCAGAAGAAGAGGAAGAGAAGCGCAAGAAGGTCGAGAAGAAGGTCCTGAAGCATCTGCTCAGCGACGACGACATTGCCATCAGCTCCGCCGACGATCAATCCGGCGATGAGAAAGTCGAAGAAGGCGAGCCAGGTGAGTGTTATCTGAAACAAACTTTGATTATGACACGTAAATGACACATTTATACATTTCAGATCGCGAAACAACCCCCAGTGTCGCGTCATCTACTCGCCCATCCACGCCTGCTTCTGCCAATGGCACCACCTCACTGATGTCGCCCATCAACAACGGAGCCAACGGCAACGACAACGAGCCCGAAGTCGACGTTCCGCCGATGGATGACCTCGACAGATCCGACGCCACCGACCACAGTGACGCCGAAGCCGTCTCCGATGAAGAACCCATGGAAGTCGATGAGCCAGAAGTGCCTGTGGCTGTCCCGAAAGCAGTCAAGCGTCGCAACCCCACCGACCCCTGGAAGGAGGTTCGGCCCGTCAAGACCTTCCGCACTGTCACGCTCCCCGCCCCCCATGATGTCGTCGTCCAAGACGAAGAAGAATGGTACGTGCAGGAATTCGACGCCTTGACGCCCCAGATGCTGCAGCAGGAAGTCCGCGGCAAGTCGTACATTGCCGGTCTCTATGCTGGCAAGGTCGTCTTCCAAGGCACCTTCGAAGGAGTCCCGCTCACGTCCGCCCTGATGTCCATGGCCGCAGTCAGCCCTCAGGTCATCTTCAATGACCCCACCGAGCCCATCATCAAGCTTGCTGGTGGCCGTAACCATCTTGTGATGCTGGGTCTTTCCGGTCGGCTCTACACTCTTGGTCGTGTCAATGAAGGCCAGCTCGGTCAGGACCCCTCCCGCCATCGCTACCGTAACCCCACGCCCTTGAACATGCGTCGCCGCGTGCTCGAGGAGCTCGTCTACACCGCCAGCGGCCGAGTGAAGTCCCGCACCCCGGAGATCTTCTTCGACAACATCGAAGCCCGCGGAAACGAAACGATTGCGTGGAGCAAGGACCGTCGTGTCTTCCGTTGTGGCACGTCGGAGGACGGATCCATCTGCTCATCGACCTTCAAGCAGTTGGATCGCCGGGTCTAACCACCTAACCCCAACATTCACTTTAACTTTTTAACCTTTTTGCGCTTTTGGGCTCACTCGTCTCTGCAAAATCAGGCCACTTCACTCTGGGAAGTTGACCTCGTGCTACCATTTGGCCCCCTATTTCACAGGTGACAACGGCGTCCACCTTTTTTCGATGTGGTAGTGCGAGGTCGGCGGAAAGGAAGGATGAAATAAGTGTTGCGCTGTGAGCGGTGAGGCTGAGGGTAAAGATTGGTTGAATCGTTGGAGATGGATTGTGGGCGCAGGTCAAGCGGGACTGAGAAGCGGTTTGAAATGTCATGGATGAAACATCACAGCCGCAACAGTCTTTGGTAAAGCAGCAGTCAAGGATCGATTGACTGGAGATGGGATTCTATTGAAACGAGAAAAGCGCAATGATAAGAAGATAACCATGTCATCGGTAAGTGAACAAACTTCAAATTAGCCATGAACTTTACTGACAAACATGGTTTCAGAACGCGACGATACTGCCAGCCTACCGAAAAACATGGTAGAATGACTGGCCCGAGGAAGTTGAGTGCGACACAGATGGCCTGGCTGAACACAGATGACACGAGATGGAAGTGCGGAGGAATAACGCATTACGAGGACTGAGAAGGAACTCGGATGCGACATCACGAAGGAACACGTCCAAGAAGCGCGATCCGCGGAATGGAACACCCTTTGGCAGAGCACCAGTGCGAGGAGAATCGAATCAATCGATTGGATGATGATAGGACCGATGATAATCTGTCCAGCAATGACGAGGAATTCATGGGAGGGAAGCCAGTAAGTTTTCAAACTTAAAATTTTGCCATGGACTTGACTAATAAAGACGATTTCAGGCACAGTCACCCCTCTTCGAAATGGTTCCCATGGAGATGCAACCAGTGAGCCAGGAAGTTGCAGAATGAAGGATGGGATCGATTGGAGGAAGTCAAAATCACCTGGTGACGAATGGGATCGGATAAACGCGAAGCGCAACGAGAAGAAAGTGCAGCAGAGTCGGATTTCGACCAAGGAAGCCACCATCGTCCATTTTCGAAAGTGGTACCGTTACGCCACGAATCACGAAGGATGGAAAAGTTACGCAGATATGATTTTTCGGAAGGGCTGACAACAAAGAAGCAGAAAGTCAGGCCAGAACAGCCATTGGAGGCTTTGCAGACAAGAAAACTGAGGAAAGCTCCCCGTCGTGCAGCCAACAGCAGCTATGAGGATATCACGGCAGTATAGACCGTGACAGCGACTTTGATGAAGAAGGAAGCTTCGGAAAGAAGGGCGAAGTGAAGGCACTGGAACATCCAGTCCAGCGACGAAGACGACAGCGATGATCGCGAAAAGGGTGAGTTGATTGAAACAGACATCAAAACTGAATGACTCACGATTTGGATTTCAGGTCGTGAAGCTGCCAGCTATGCTCTTCGACCACAGATGCCCACGAGTACACGCCGATGGCCATCAAATCGATGAAATTGCGAAGACGAACAAGTGTGGCAGTGACGAAAAGTGCGTCGAAACGCAGTCTACTGTCAATCAAGATGCCGACGACGACAGATGACATCCAGAATGACAGGATTGATCGATTGAAGGATAACAGAAGGACGAAATGGAAGAGGGAGCGTCTTACTTTACCGCGAAGCTCGGTCGAGATGGACTGCACTTCAAGGATGACAGCAAGGCCAAATAGACGTGAATTCCCGTTTGAACCAGCAGTATTGGCAGAAGGATTGGATTCACTCCGACGGATTCGATTGACGAGTGATGAGATCGCATGGAGAAGCATACTTGATGCCGTTCCAACGATTTGAAGAAAGATAAAAGCGTTTTTGAGACTAGTGAGTGAATTCAATCTGACTAGACTTTTTCTTCAACGCCTACTTTCAGACTGTACCCGAAGTCTCCTATCAACAATGAATATATCTGCAACAACAGCGTGCCCCGGGAATTGTGTTATCCAGAGAGATTGATTGGATCCAGAGAGACGTGGATGGACTTACCGGAAGGACGAAATGCGCAAGAAGGAAGAACGCAGAAACAGGAAACCCCGACGAACTTGGATTATGCCGGATCGAAAGAAACGAGATAGCCGAAGGCAGGCGTTGATCAACTTGTTCAATGGCACTAAGATATGAATGCAACCAGAGATAAGAAGACACGGAAGAACGCGCAGAAAGAGAATGATTGGGACGCATGGAAGTTGGAGACTGCAGCCAGCTGAGTTGATGAAAGTACGCCGTCGTCATGGACCCCAAGAAGGACGAGGAAGCTATTGAGATGCGATTTTACGGAAGAACCGAGTGGAAAGAGCGCTTTTTACGGTCAAAACCCCCGACAAAAGCAGCAATCGATTGGGCGAAAATGGAATTGATTGACTATGGATTTGATGAAAAGAAGGAATGCTCAAGTGCAAAGCGGATGCACTTTACCTCAGCGGTGCCGAGAACGACGAATGCACCCAAATGCGATTTCGATGAGAAGAAGGATGCGGTGCGCGATTTGAATACATCGACGAAGTCGATATCGAAGGAAAACCTGTCCAGCGATGTAACAGATGCCGAGAAGAGCGAATACGGTAAGTAACTTGAATTCAAAACAAACCCCCACGTTATAAACAGAAGGATTTATCTTTTTGCTTTCAGAACCCAAAGAAACTGCCACCTAGCACCACAATTTCGCCTATGCTGACAGAAATTTCGAGAAGCGTGACATGCAGAAAGAAGGATTGCATCGATATGACAATGATGGGCCGAACAGACGGGACGCGCGAAGATAACCCAAGTGCCACACCAGAATGCCGGTGGTCAGAGTGCTGAATTTGGGAGAAGCTGCGTTGCAGAAAGATGGATGGAAAGGGCGATTGAGACAGGAGTTGCCGGATGCAACATGTTCACCGAAGCAGAAAGAAGGAAGCCAGCAGACAACATAGCGAGGATCGTGCCAGCCGTGATGCAGACGGCAGAAGCAACGCCGAATTGGGCTACTCAAACCCAAGGATGAAGATGATGGGAGAGCGAAGCGGATGGGATTTGACGGAAGCCGCAGGATTGATACATGTTCAAAGACGCCAGAACGAGGGAAACCGGCCGTGATAGCCGTGGATGCAGACCACAGCGGCGATGCCGATGGCGCAGAAACAACGCTCTATTGAGGGCCTTTCATTGAGAGAAGGATGGAAGAGGGAATCGAATGAGATGCCACGGATGACGCGCGGAAGGGAGCTTGAAGACGGATTTGGGCTTTGCAGACGACAGGGCAGAGATGGCCGCCAGGCGAGTTGCCGACGGCAGAAAGCTTGCCGATATTTTGGCGGGAATCAGCCGAGACAGTCTGATGGAATGGAGAAGCGGACGGGATTTGACGGAATACGGGCGGAAGGAAGTTTGAGAGCGGATGTGTTTTGGACGGGCTTTGCAGATGACAGGGCGGGAATCGGTGCCGATCAAGTTGCCAACGGCAGACTTAGCCGAGGACGTCGTCAACAGACGGACGAGAGAAGCGGGTCGAAAGACGCCAGGAAGGAAGCGTGGATATCGCGCATTGGTCATTGACGACCTTTTTAATAGGGATTGCTGCCAGAGGTGTGGCCAGAGGCTGCAAGTATGCCGTATACGTTGCGGAATGAAACTCAAGGAAGCTCGACCAAGGAAGGGAGGATCGACGCGGGAGGCGTGGACGAGCGCATGGTCGTTGAGGACTTTTTTGGAACTGCTGAGAGGGATTGCCAACTGTGTAGCCAGAGGGAGCAAGTATGCCGTTACCGAGGCCACACACCACCAGGAAGAAGGATCGACGCGGAGGGAGGATTGGAATGGATGAAAGCGTTCATTTGTCGTTGACGACCTTTTTCGGATAGGGATGACCGCCAGCTGTATGACCAGAGGCTGCAAGCATGCCGTCAACGAGGCCTCAGACTGCCAGGAAGGAAGGGAGGATCGACATGGAGGATGATAGGGAGGAGGCGCGAAAAAGCGAGACGGATTGAAAGCGAACCAGCCGATGGCGGGCTTTGCAAAAAAAGCGCACGGAGACAGCCGCCAAATCCTTGGCGTCGTGTGCCGAAGATCCACACAGCCCAGGGCTGGATTGTGAATCGTGTTTAGGACCCTTTTTCGGAAATGCGGCGATTGCCGCGGGCAATTCTAATTTTATCGGCATTTTCTCGCCGTTTGAACTTCTTTTTTCTTATCTTATCCATTTTTGAGCAAATTACGAACTTTTTGAAGTTAATTTTTATACGTGTTTCATCTATCGATGAACGCTTTGCTGCGATCGAAAGCTTTTTTAAATGATGCTTTCCGGAGGCTAATTTAACTTTTCCTGAAAGGTCTTTGATGGCCAAATTTTTATGAATCTGCAAAGATTTTGCTTAGTTTTTTAAGATTCTTGAACTTAATTCGGTTTAATTGATGAACACTCCAAAAGACCGCTGTTCAGAAACGCTTTATCCAAAAAGTTCATTTTTTACTTTGCCTATGGCCATTACGGATTAATGGTTGATCGGAAGAAGTATGCTAGTTGTCAAAAACAACTTTAGCAAACAACCGCACTAATTTTTGCCAAAAATGCCAATAATTTTTAGCGGCACTTTTAAAATGCGCCGATCGCCACAGGCAATTCGAATTCTATCGGCTTTTTGTTGCCGTTTGAGCTAATTTTTTGCTATCTTTTCAATTTTAAAGCGAATTTCGAATTTGAAATTGCATCGATACGAGTTTCATGTACCTATCAACGACAGCTATGGTGCGCTCCTAATATTTTTTGTTCAGCGATCGCCGGAGGCGGTTTTAACTGTTGCTAAAAGGTCAAAAATGGTCAGATTTTTATAAATCTGCATAAAAATTGCTATATTTTATGATTCGCATAATCTTATTTTGGATGAATCTTTGAACACTTCAAAGGATTGATGTTCAGAAACGCTTATAATCAAAAATGTGCGTTTTTAACTTTGCTTATGACCATTTTTAATCGATTGTTGATCAGAAGAAGAACGCTAACTGTCAAAAACAGTGCTAGCATGAAAATACGAAACAAGCGCACGCCAATGTTTGACAAAAGTGCCGAAAGCTTTGAGCTTTGCTTGCAGTTTTTGTCAATTGAACAGTTTTTTTTTGCAGTTTAGTCAGTTTAAAGTATCGATCTGACAGCAGCTTTTTACAGTTTAGTCAGTAAGAAGCAGTTTTGAGCTTATAAGCGCGTGAAATCAGTTTAGAGTAGACGCGCGGCCGCGAGTTGAGCCCCGACATCAGTTTGTCGGGGTTCGACTCAGCCTTTCAACGCCTGAGGGCACCCCACCGCGCCGGTGGTTTCAAAGCCTCGACACCGCTCGTGTCGGGGCCCATCGCCCCCAGGTTCGCCTGCGGGCGATGGGCTCAGTGGTTCGCCACTGGGCGCCTTCAGCAGAACAGGCACATGGATTCATGTGCCTGTTCTGCTGTTAGCCACGGGCCCAGGGCGATGGCTGGCGGCACAGATTGGTGGGACAATCCTTGTCCGCCTGGGCCCCTAAACTATCAAACAGGACAGGGACCCCGCCAATCTGTGCCGTACCATCTTCTCTGTATTGTGCCAGTTTTAGAATGTGTTTCGTTTGGATCGAACAATCTTCTTTCCCCTTTCCCAAACTAACAATTCTTTTTTCCAGGCATGGTCGACGTCCCGATGCGCCCCAACGCGCCCGTGCTCCGATGTGCCCACGCTCCGAAGACGCTCCCACGCCCGATGCGCCCACGCCCACGCTCTGACGCTCGCTCCACGATGATGCCATGCTACCGTATCCAGGAATGTCATGAAAAAAGTCAGTTTTTTTTGTAAATTACATTAACTTTTCTACAAAATTACTTCATTTTCATGTATCTGCCTGGCCCTGATGGCCATACGATGGTTTTGTTTGGTTTACTCACAAAAAAGGTGCGTTTGTTTTTGTAAATTATCGTAACTTTCCTTCAAAATCAATTCATTTTCATGTATTGCCGTTTCGAATGCCATTTGCCAAACGACATTTTTCTTTGATCAGTTTACGAAAAAAGTGAGTTTGCTTTTCTTCAATTACTGTAACAGTTGTACAAAATGTTTTCATTTCATGCACATCGACGTTCAACAATACCTCCTGGATTCCCAAAGCACCCTCGTTTCTTTGTTCTGAAGCTATGACGTTCTGATGGCCTCTTCCATGCCTCCTATTTACGTTTCCACTCGATACCACGACGTTCGATACCGTTCAAAGCCTTCAATCCCATGTTCAGAAGTCAGAAATCGATGCTCTGATGCTCGCTCCATGTTAATGTGACCTGGAATGTCACGAAAAAAGTCTGTTTGTTTGTAACCCACCGTAAATTTCCTACAAAATCAATCCATTTCTATGTACACGACTGATTCCGAATGCCAAAGGCCGGCTTTGTTCTGACAGTTTACAAAAAAAGTGAGTTTGATTTTCTTCAATTACTGTAACAGTTGCACAAAACGGTCTCTTTTCATGCACTTCAACGTTCGACGATACCTCCTGGATTCCACAACCTTCTTGACCTCTCGTGCTGAAGATTATCAATGACCGCTTCTATGACTCAAATCCACGTACGGAAGTGACTCAGAATGCATCAATTTTCATGTGTATTGGCGTTCAGCATGGTATCTTCGACTCTAATCCCAACGCCTCGTTTCGATTCCACATTCTAACGTTATGCCCATAAGCATTACCACGTTCAGGCACCAGTCATGACATGCAATCACTTGTTTGCAAATCGAATCCATTTTGAGAGACGCCTACCAAAAACTTCCCAAGTTCCAAGTTTTGATGCCACGTTTCGGCATGCCATCTGTCACACAGCGTCTGTTGCTCGGATAGTTTCCAAAAAAGGGGTGTTTGTCTTCCAAATTGCTAACATTTCTACAAAATACTTCATTTTTACAAGCGTTTGCATTCGGGTCAAGCAAACTGTACGACTTTATGATGCTACCTACACTTTTTCGCGCTCCCACCCGGAGGCGTCCAACGCTTCGCCACGTTCCCCACTTTGACCCCACGTTGCTGTTTCCAGAAATATTACGTAAAAGGTGCGTTTGTATTATCATTTTCTACAACTTTTTTACACAAGATTTCATTTTCATGTATGTTGGCTGCCACCCGCGAGAGAATGATTTACGTTTACGTAAACGGTACGTTTTTTAATCAATCACCGTAGCATCTCTACAAATTATACTATTTTCATGTATGGCGACCTCCAAGAACCGCTACATCTCGATTTTACGCTCCGACATAACTTACCGATGTTACGCCTTCTGTTAGCACCGCCGTCGGCAAGGCCGGAAACCGAGGAGTCCCCCTTGACTGTGAGGGAGGAACGACCCCAAAGAACGCCAATCGTTGGATTGAGCCGTCTTCATTTGACAGATTTCACGTCGTGGGTCGCGCCCTCCCTTTCTCGATTGATTTCGACCGCGCAAATCGTGAAAAGTGAAGGTTATGGCCAGCCGGTATTTGTCCTTTTGACGCTTTATCATGTATTTTCGGGTCGTGGCACACCTTCTATGTTGCCTCCGTTTCCATTTTTGTGTCCTATCTCCAAACAGCTCCCCTATTTGTCTATGCCTACAAGGACCGTGGCTTGACCGATTTTATCGAAACTTCCTTATTTCGTTTCCATCCCCTTTATCTGTCCACTGTTACGTTTTTGCGGGCCCAGAAAGTGCGAATCAATACATTGCGCGAAAAAGCGGTGGACTGACGGACACGGCAGTCCAAAAAACTGGCAGCATGCGCGTTCGCGATCGTCTCCATGTCGCGCCTTCACGTCTTGGACCGCGCCCTCTCTCGATCGATCGATTTGGTTCGCGCAAATCGTGGAAAGTGATGACTATTGACAGCCGGATAACCGCTATCATTGCTTTCTAGCGCTTTGTCATATATTTTCGGGCCATGGCACACCTTTTATGTTAGCGGCGTTTTCATTTTTGCGCCCCGCTTCCAATAAAGCTGCAGTTTTCCCGTTCTCGTCGTTGTCAGCTTGATTGTGTCGATTTTGAGCAGCTGCATCCACCCATTTCTAAATCCATGTCGATCCGTGTTACCAATCGTGTATGTTTTGCCTTTTTGACATGGTATTGATCGAAAAATGGTGCGTTTTGACCCTGATCGCCGGTGGCTATGATCTGCTTTTGATCTAAAATCCAACCATTTTCTTCTGTCTTTTTGCTATTTTGACGCTACTAATACGAAACAATGCCCACTTTTCGAAACTACATTCCATTGTAACAAAAATGTTGCCTTTTTTGGCCTTCGAGCTATACTATGGCCCTAATTATCCACTCCTTTTTTGCGATTCCACAATACTTCCGTGCCCTTTTACGCGTCACACATCCGAATGAGTTTTTATTTTGTCCCAATTTCAGGTAATTATTCCTTTCCGCGACCACTCGCGATGTCTCCGCCCAAGCTTCAGTCATTGAAGCCATCGTCGTCCGCGTCAACTCCGTCACTTCAACTTCTACTCCCTCCTCGACGACGACCAAAAGCGGAACCCGGTTTTGCACTGTTAGCTGTGCACCGGTTGAAACGTGTTGCAAGCTTCGCGCTTTCCACGTAGGCAGGGATGCCGAGAAGGTACCGTTCCTGGCCAAGCAGTTCCGCCGCCTGAGGCTCGCCTGCCTTCCAGATCGGGCGTTGCTTGCGAAGCCGGGGAAAGCGGTCCTTCAGCAGCTTCGGCTGCCGCTGTTCGACCCGAATTCGGCTACGTACAAGTGCACCAGAAGAGGGCACCAAGCCGTCTTCGCGTCGACAGCCATCCACCCGCGCCACACTTCAACAATCTTCTCAACTTCCACCACTTGGCACACCAGATGGCAGTCTACATGGCTCTTTGCAGTCATTGGTCATCCGTGCCGGCGCCGCCGACAGAACCATGTTTGTTTGGTTCTGATCTGGCTTTACATGGTCCAGCTCCTCAGAAGCCAACCCCAATGGACCACGGACGTTGAATGGAACGTCCACCGGAACCAGTTTCATCGCTTTCTATTGTCTCTGTGGTGACATTGTGGTGATATCTGGCTCCGTGAGTGATTTTCGCTACATTCCAGGTTAGTTTTTGTTCGATCTTTGTATGTTACAGTATGCCTATGGCGGTTTTATGTTCATAAAAGACTCAAGTTGTACCAATTTCAGGCTCAAACTACCCCTTTGACGCCGTTCTCGATGAGACCCAGCCTGAAGCACCCCGTGAAGCGAGCCCATTCTTTTGTAAGTTGATTTCTGTCGTTTTGTTTGACTTTTGGTTAAAAAATGTTTTGATTTCAGATCGATCTATCATGACTTGACCCTCTCTGAAGGCCTGCATTGCCACCGAATCCATGGTAGATCGCCATTGTCGACCCTTCCGTGACGCCTTCTTCGAATTACTCGACATTTTCATCACCTCGACAATCCTTTTCTGACGACAAGCCGTTTTTCTTCACGTTTTTCGCGCAGCTGGTGCGCTCCTGATCCTGACTGGTTGGCCATTGCGCCTACCGTAACCTGGACATGCGTATGCATAGCCGTTTGGTAAGCCATTTCACCTTCTTTTTGTTGATTTGACTTCATTTCAATCACTTTCAGGCATGTTCTACACCCACACCACTCCGATTCACAACCTCCTGCGGTGAATCGTCGCAGTCGACCATCGTCAGATCCGACCCCGGCACTTCTAGCCCTCTGACTGATGTTCTCCATCGTGGCTACTCCCTTTCATCCACGAACCCTGCAGCATCGCAACCTCGCCGCCCTCATAAAGGTATCACGATGCGGACAGTTCAGACTAGCCATCTAACTGCGAGCGGAGTGCCTTGGCCTGATGGGAAACGCTGAATGTCGTGGACCGGGGGTCAGAGCTGTTGAGCATGGAGGCTGACGGAACGGACAAAACGTTGTTTGTCTGGAACTGTCACGTCTGAGAGAGCCCTGAAACTTACTTTTTGCCGGTGAAGTCAACTGTTCGAGGCGGATTCGAAGATCAGGGGGCCACTTTGATGTGACTCCGCCTCGAACGGGGGAATTTGCCGCCACAGCCTTAGCCATGCGACGGACGCCGGTTGGTTTGGTGCGGGCTGTGGCCCTCAGACGATCACGACAGCGGTTGACAACGGCATTTTGGCTGTTCTGTCGGCTTCCTAGCTCCAGCGAGCGTATCCGACCACGACGACTGGCGACCCCGGGCCCTGCTGGGCACTATGCGAGAGCTGTGAAAACGGCGGGCCGTTCGAAGCTTGGCGTCGACTTGGTTGGTTTGATTCTGCCTTCTATGATCCGGTTTTCATTGGTTTCTTTCTTTTCAGTCGATCCAGGTCGCTGCCCCCGCTGCTCGCAAGAACGAGCCACGACGATGAGGCGGTCCCACCCCTCCACTGGCACCACCGCAGATGAATCCCGATTCGTCTACAGGGACCGCCGACCGCTATGATTAAAAAAGATCAAAGCACATGGCAGGAAGTCAGTCTCTTATCTGGCCTCCGAACCCCTTCCGTCGTTCTCCCATCCGAAGCCCCGAGTACCGCTACATCAGCCCCCATTTCCGTTCAAACAGCCGACCGCTCGTACTCCAAGTGCCAATTCGTTTATGTTTCTATTAGTTTTGTTCATTAACTAACCATTGTTATTATTTGTTGTTATATTGGGCTAAATCGGATGCTTTTTGTTTCGAAAATTGGATTCTTTAGCAACCGAACATGGTTGACTTCATTGAAACACATATGTTTCATTGCTATTGTTGTTTTCAGGCTTGTTGGTTATCCACTTGACTGCTTTTTGCGGCTTCCCTGACTGCAGCCAGTACTTTTGGATTTGCGTTTGGGCTTTATCAGCAGCTGACTTTTTATCGGATCGGGCAAAACCTGGAGCATCAGGATAGCCAGAGGCCATTGTGGAGCATCTTTGGGCTTCACCGTCACACCTTCATGTTGGAGCAAATTGTATGGCTGTATTGGTTATGCATCTGTCGTCGGGGTGCCGTTTGTCATGATCATCGAACCACGAAGCAGGCCTCAATGCGTGTGGCTCTCCAACTGCGCCATCGATTGGCATGGGTCTGTGCCCAGAAGCTGCCAGTTAGAGCGATGCCGTCGTTAATAGTCGTCGAAGCGTTTACGGTTGTGCCATCTGAAACACCGTAGTCGTAGCTTAGTAATATCTTGCCAGCAATCACTCCAATTACAACTTTAGTCACATTTTTTTTATTTCTCGTGTTCTTGTGGTCCAAGAATACCGGTTTGTTACGTCATAGGCTCAGATCTTTGCCTTTTCCAGGGCCAAATACACCAAAAATTGACCAATAATACCACTTTTAAGCTGGTAACTTACTAACCATATGTCCAATCAAAGTTTAAGTTGCGTTTTCGAGTTCGTCATGTTCTCGCGATTCAGAATCACCTAATCAAAGTGGTCTAGCTCAAAATTTTTGCACTTACCAGAATCTGATTTTGGGAAAAGTCACCTATAATCCGTTCTGGTAAGTAACTGAATCAGAAACTACTGATCCCTGTGTAATTTAAGCGGTATTTTCAGATTTCACATGTACTCAAAGGGTTAAAACAGTTGTTTAAGGCCAACTAAATTGACATCTTTGGACTTCTTTTGTCAAAAAACCAATAAAAATACAACTTTTCAGTTAATATCTTGCCAGCAATCACTCCAATTACTTTTTGAGTCACATTTTTAAATTTCTCGTGTTCTTGCGGACCAATAACATGTGTTTGATACGCTATTTACTCAGATCTTTGCCTCTTCCGGCGCTAAATACATCAAAAAATAACCGAAAATACAAATTTTAGCTGGAAACTTTCAAGCAATCAATCTAATCACTTTTTAAGTCACATTTTTGAATTTCTCGTACTCTTGCGGTTTAGAAACGCACATTTAAAGTGGTCTAGCTCATACTTTTTATATTTTGTTTTGCAAACTGCTTTAGCCGTGTCTGTGCTGTTTTTTAGCGTCAGAAAAGTTGTAAAACGAAAGCCGTAGTAATCAAACCGCTTTATTCCTATCAAATTCAATTTATCCACCTTGCATTCAGCTTGAACACCTAGATCAGGCTTAGATTTACAACATAGCTAAAGGAGGCACAGAAGTATGACGTCTAGGCCACAGGCCAACGCCACTGGTTAGCAGCAGGGGCTTCAACAAGCGGCTCCCAGGCCTTGCTGTCGATGATGGCGCGCACGGTTTCGAGCTCCAGTTCAGCTTGTTCGATAACTTCTTCAATCTGGCCCATGCCAATCTTGTTTTCGAGCTTTTGGATGTCAGATTCCTGCAAAAAGGGTATTAAAAGCGGCAAACGTTTAATTACAACGTACGTTTTCAACGAGGCTCAACCGGTTGGAAACAATATCCTCGGTGTACTTTCGGTAAGCAGAAGTAGCCGGAATCTGCTGCAACGAACGCAGGATACGGCCGTAGATGACCTTCAAGGTGTGATGCGGATGCTCATTGACGAAAAGACCGGTCAAGCCCGTGGTCTGCAAACAGAAAAATGCATAAATAATGTGTAAATTATATATAATTGTAGCAGAAGATAGATGCAAAACGTTACTGACCTTCTTGTGGAAGTCGGGAGAAACCTCGTTCTTCTTCTTGAAGCGGAAAATGTAGGGATTCTGGTACATGAACCGAGCTGGAGTAATTTGTTGCTGGCGGGCAGCAACGAAGCAAGTCCGCTGCAGCGCGCGCGGGAGGGCCGACATGCTGCTGAAATGGATTGATTAAAATGGTAGTGACCTTGTTGCCGACGTGATGAAAGGAGATTTGTACGTAAAGAAGCGGAAATACAGGGGAAAAAGCACGAAGTTTGTTGAGGAACGAGGAAAATGTTGTCGATTGATGAAGAGATCGAGAAAATATAAAGCGAACCGTGTCAGTGAATAACTGGGACATTTATGGATCAGACGCGTTTATAACAAAAAAGCAAAAATTAACCTCGATACAACCAAATTATTTGCAGAAGAATATGTAATAAGGTATGCAACAGTTTGCGAAAAGGAAAACTAATAAGACTGTCAGCGTAAGCTACAGCTTTAAATTTAAGGCCGTCAAACAGTGACGACAACTGTCGCATTTGCAGCGGGTGAGGCGACCCTCATCTGCATGTTGCGTGCACGCTACGCTCTCGCTGCGAAAAATGCGAGCGCGAAAGTTGCACTTCGACGAACCAATCTCTCTTCCTGCCAGCTGAAGTCATCAGAATCTCGCTCCAAAATGGATCCCGATGCCGAAATCTTCAGAGCCATCCTCCGCCCAGGCCTGAACCCCTCAGGCGTGCAACATGTTCACGTCGTTTGCCGTGACAAGGATCAAATGGATGACTTCTACGCCGAGCTCGGTGAAGCTGCTGTTGTAAGTTTTGAATTTGTGTCTGTCTTCTCAACTAACAAAAACTTACCAGCTTCAGGGCTCTTCCGGATTCATCAGCATGACCACGTGTCTCTTCATCGGCGAGAATCCGTACAATCTCTTCAAACTGATCCTTGAAGCTGTCACCCTGACGAGAGTCCCGCCAGTCCGCAATGTCGCCTCGTTTTTGAACAGTTTCCGCAAGAGTATCGATGCGTTAAACAAACCCGAAGAGTTTGTCACGGTTTGCTTGAAACATGCCGAGTTGCTGCGGAATATTGCAGGTTCTGCGTTCCTTGAGCACTTGTTCCAAGGATTTGGCGATGAATGGGTGAGTTGATATATAAAAGTTGGCTTTAATCTGACTTATCTTATTTAGCTGTCCAAAAGGTTGCGGATCGTGACCCTTTCTACGATTCCGTGGGATTTGATCCTTGTCTCGGATGAGGTTTCGCCGTCGGTTCTCCACACTGTTTACAAGCAGAAGACTTCCGTTGAAAGTGAGTTTTACTGTGATTTTTGGTAGTTTTTGATCTAAATACTTGCTTTCAGAGAAACACATCGATGCCGACGTCATGCGGCTTCAGTTTAAAGCGCTGGATGAGGATGCTCCGGAGATTTTCTGTCAAGGTTTTGCCAAGTTTTGTGTCAAATTGTTCAAAAAAATCACATCTGATCCCCATCATTTGTTGTATTTGGTATGTTTGACTTTTTTGAATTCTTTATCAAACAAACTTGTACTCTTCCAGATCAGCAAAGTCGCTGGCAGCGTGAAGGACAAGACTGACCCCACCGATGAGAACTTCAAGAAGGACGTCGTCCAGAACGCCATTTCCGGCCTCAAAGAAGACTTCGCATTCCTCAAAGTCGACCATGCCTTCCTCGAAACCGTGGCAGATCCTGTCAATGAGATCCCCTATTACGCCCGATTCGTGTTGGTTGCCGCATACTGCGCAAGTTACAATCGAAAGACTTCCGATCTCCGCTACTTTGCCAGGGTATGTCATCTGTCTGGATGCTTTTCCACGCTACATGTCACATTTGATTGTACTTGATGCATGTTTTTAGGAACGCGACGGTAAACGGCGCACAGCTCAAAAGACCAAGGCAGAGACAACCACTTTCCAAGAAACGGGTCCCCAGATCTTTTCGCTTCCACGGTTGCTGGGTATGGTGTGCTTCTTCATGAGCGACTACCTCAAATACACCGACCCGATTCCTGATATCCAGTCCCTGGTATGTGCACGTTTCATTTCATCCTATTTTTTGTTTTTCTTCTTCGAAAAAGATAGAGATAAACCCGCTGGTCTTTCTTCCAGATCAATCAATTGTGCTCCACGAAGCTGATCGTTCGAACATCCTGCGATTCAACCCTGCAGAAACCGAAGTATCGCTGTGAAGCATCATATGATCGGGTGGTACAGGTGGCGCGGTCGTTGGACATTAATCTAGCCGATTTCCTTGAGAGCGATCCATCCACTTTGACGACTGCAATGCCTCTGATTTCCCTCCAATGATTTGACTAATCGGTGACCACTGGACATCTGTTTTCCGTGTACTTTACGCCACATGTATCTGTATTACCTTGGTAGTTTTTTCCCATGATCTCTGAACAATTTTAAATAATTTTGCGTGAACTTTGAATTTATAAATTCATCTGACCCCAAAAAAGGAAGGAATGTTCGTTTAAAAGTGAAATCGAAAGGTGGAGGATCAAATAGAAGACAATTAATCACCTACATTACATGCCCATATTTCGTCCGTTGATTCAATTTTCAACAAAAGTGAAAGTGGGTCGACAGTTCGAGGTGCTATTTGGAGTCTCACGCCCCTCTGGCGCGCCGCCGCCACGGTGCATCCGAAAACTGACCGCCTGAGTATGTGCACTTCGTGCGTGGCTGTCGACAGCCATGTTACCGTCGACGGTATCCGCCGCCCGGGAAAGCGAAAATCCAGGTCAGGGAGAGTTACAATCGCTCTCTTATCCAAAAATTTTCCCCTTCAAATCCGACCTCGTGCAAATGCAAAGGCGAGCTATCCACCCGTCATCCAAATACATACCGATGTTCATGTCGTCACGCTACTGGTAAACCATTTCTTTTTCTTTGTTATTCAAGCTTATCCCTGCCTTGCATGATGTAAAACTACAATTTCACGCGTATAATCACTTTTCATGAAGCCCAAGTCTTTGCTTCGAAATTTGTACTGCAAGCCCCCCGTTTTTCGCGACTAAATTGTGATCAATTCGCATGCATTGATAAATACCACGACGATCGCAAGCCCGTCGTCATTCATACTGCTTATGACGTGTTTACAATAGCACGTATTAGCCTGTTCGATGCCCACAGGGCCTTCAGAACTGACAATAATCAGGTATGATGGCTTCTTTTTCGTATTGCTTGTTTGCGTTTCCTTCGGGTTTGCGTTTTTTTGTTAAAATTGTGAGCTCTCGAGTATACTACTTTCATGGCTTATCCATTAGCACGCTCAAAATTGGCACATTAAAATTAATTGGAAAATTGGGTCTTCTTGTCGGACAATTTTTTCGTATTTTTATTGCCTGTGCTTTTTTGCTTCTTCTTCGACGAACGCACGTAAACATTAGTACGGTTTATTTCTCGGGTCAATCTGATCCCAGTTCATCCGTGACGAAGAGGTGCTTTCTGCGGTGCTTCAGGCTTAGTTAGACGCAACAAGGGGACTAACGATGATTAATGTATCCCTTGTCTTGTCTCATTGATGCTGGCAATGCCCTTCTTGACCGTTTAACTACTAGCTATGGTATCATTGGAGCTTAGAATTCTATCCGTTAGTGGGAGCACGACTAATGTGAAACAAAAACATCCACGCTGTGTTTTGTTCTTCTTTTTTTCCACTGAACTTTCTTTTCCGATTCGCAGTTGAAGATGAAGTTTCCGTCTATCTATCCCGGTTCAGCTGATGAAATACTTTTTACACCCTTGAGATATAGTCACTGTATTTATTCCATGATGCTCTCAAAATATACGCAAAATATTTTGAAAACGCTCCTGGCGACTCTGTTGTTTTTGGTCAATGCACAGCCAGCTTATTCTTCACGTCGGAAGTCACGGAAAACAGCGACGAGACCGACTGACCAGCGCGCTGTTTTTACTAACGTACGGCGAAGGTTATCTTTTTGTAGCCTTGGGGCATAATAAGCATCCGTTAAGCCATTCTGGAAATGGAATGAAAATCGCGGCTAAAGGTACTACAGTAAACTGACATTTGGGCAGTACTAACTTGGGAAAACATTATTTTTAGAAAAGGGTAGACCCATTCGTCGCAGGCTGCTATGCCCTCATTTTGGAACTCCTTAGAGACTTATTTCGCATAAGGCTATCGTAACGCATATTCTTTTGCATTCGCGCGTGCCTCAAATTTCGTGGCCTCGCCGAATTGGGTTAGTTAAACCTTGCATCCACCCCCGTCGGATTGAATACTCACTGTCCTTTCAAGACACGCACCTGTCTGTTCTGTTTTTGCCTTTATTTGCAGAATTGAATGAACCGTTTGAACAGAAAGTAGCGAGATAGGAATTTCGATCGAATCCCGTTCGGGCGTAGAGTAGACATCCGTCGATTTTGGGTGTCGTCCGAAAAACGTTTCGTCTGGCTTGTTCTCGCATAACTTGCAGCTGTTGTCCGACGACCATTCTATGCGCAATTTCCGTCTCGAAAGGCTTGAAAAGTTGGCAATTTAGCCGGAGGGGTCCTTGGCCCAGCCGGCAGCGGACCCCGAGGGTAGTGAATGGGCGGCGGTGGCGACCGACCGCAACTCTACCACCGGAAAACTGACCAGCTCTCGAAATAAAAGCAGTGTCGCGTATTTCGCCTTTCCATCCCTCCTGTTGGCCCTTAACTGCCTGGGGGGCGATGCCGTTGTCAGACTTTCACCAAAAACCTTTTCCCAGAGTCACACGACCGGTTCGTCGAAAGTCTTCCATCCATCCGTTTCGATGCCGTTCCCGAAGTGCGTCGTCGTCATCGCCTTCCCTGAGTTTGACCATTCATAGTTACCAGTTTGGAGGCGTTCGTGGTTTGGTGCCCGACTGGCTTCAAAGTCGTTTGCCTTGACGAGTTTCAAGTTGTGGATCAATAGAAAAGCCTCCTCCAACCTCAAAAGAATCACGGCAAGGCAGCCCACCTCGAGTTGTTATGAAGTACTCTCATTCTCAATTCGCTAAAGTACAGAAGGGTGTTTCACCGTTGTTTCACGCCCATGGCGTCGCATTGACGTGCAGGCAGAGACTGACCACTCAGGCGCGCGGACATTTCATTGGAATCGCCGGCGTGCTGCGGTGTCGGACTACTTTGGGAAAGCGGAGCTCAGGCGCCTTAATACAAGTCCGTTATCGACGATCGCTCAGCCGCCTATCCCTCTACGGCTTCTTGGAACCACGTGTTCTCCCCGAATTCGGACCGTTCACGTTCCTCTTTCTATATCTCGTCGCCATTTCGTTGATTATTTGCTTTATGTTTGCGTGCTTGCTAACAGCTTAGCAGGAGCTGCCAGCTGCTAATACCCAGACGCTTTGATACGAGCATCTCGATATTTTATGTCGAAAAAGACAGATTTTCGGTCTTGGTTAAGGTTTTTTATCTCGTTAAACTCAGACGGGATAACAGAATGGCGCATTCTCGTCTCTTCCCTTTGCTCGCCATTTGTTTGTTTGATTGATTGACACCTCCGATTTGCAACTTTACTTTTTGTCGTTTCCAGGTCGGATTTGGGAATAACAGTCCGCCGCAGATTCCATCCATTCCGAATCGTGTATTTATTTGCGTGTTTACTTGGTCGGATTGGTTTCGCTCAATCGGCAATATCACTTTGAATGCGTAGTTGATATACTATCTCCATCGGAAGGAAGTCTTCATACAGTCAGCTTACACGAACAGTTTGCCATGTCAACGCGCAACCACTATCTTTGCACGTTCGAACTGCCCAATGCTTTTCACTTTGTATACAGGGAGCAAAAGTAAGCAAGCAAAGTCATGCCTGACACGTACATTCGTGCTTTGTTGGGCCTTCTAAAGTATCGCCCCTGGTTGTCGTCAAAAGGGGGGTGCCTGCAGGCTATAGTTGGGCAGTTTTGATTCGATTGGCGCCACCCGTGAAAGGAGAGGCATGGGGGATCCATCCAGAATCCACCCTAGCGACCGACCGTAAACTGCCCCTCGTTTCCTTATTCTCGCCACCGTTTTCCGAATCATTCTTCGGTTTTTGCCAGCCGGCTTGCGCGGTCGTGCTAGGTGTCGTCGCCGAAAACTGAGGGTGCCAGCGTGCTCTGACACCGACACCGTCGCCACCGTCATTGGCCTATATATTTCAATGCCTCCCACAGCCTCTTCCCGGGTCATGTCTCGACACTGCTTCAGGCTATCCACCCTTATTACTTTGCCCCCCACCTGCAAGAATCGCCATTTTGCAGTTTTATCCCCATTTGGTCCTCAAATTTTCATTTATTTCCTTATTTTTTCCATTGCAACTGCATGATCTGAAATTCTAACGACTTGTCCCGAGGATAATAAAGTATCCTCGCATGTATCCCAATTTTAAGCACGCTCCGCTTCGTGTCCGTTTTTTCGTGGACTTAAAAATGTCCTTTTTTCGTCCGTCCTCGGCACTAAAGTGCATGACAGATAGATATCCACCCCTGAGTTTGTCCATTTTTTGGACAATGTCCGTTGTTAGCTTTTTTTCGGACTATACAGCTTGCCTGGAAGGCAAATAGTAACGTATTTTTCCGAACACGGTCCGTCGGACAAAACATTCATCGTGTAATGTCGGTCGTCCGTGATTGTAAAATTTCCACCGTTTGCAAAGTTTAACGTCGGCGAACCCCTTTTCAGAACTGACGTAAACCGGAAACTCCTGTCCGCTCCGAAGTTCACTTCGAGCAGTGCCGCTTCTGCTCATCCTTCAAGTGCCGTCGTGAGAATTTTGCCCCTTATTGTCCTGGCGCGCGTGTTGCCGAAACATCGTGCGTGCCCCCAAGCGTCAAGCTGTTCGCCTCTGGCCGTAAAAGCAGCGGCAGTAGCGACGCTGACTCGCTTCCGCTTGCAAACCTAGGGTCCAGCACAGGTAGGTATCATTGAATTGCCTTAATTGACATAAAACGCTTTACTTGGAATTACAATTGCACTTTCTTGCATCCCTCTTTCACACTGATTATGTATTCATTCTTTCTTTCTCCATTAAAGGTCATATAAAGTCGAATTTTCGAGATTAACTGACGAAAAACTCACTTCATAAGTGAGAGTTTTCCCAATTCAAGGCTCATTAGATCCGCGCATTGCATCAACTGACGGTCAATCCCTGGATTCACTCCATTTGTTATACACGGGTTTCATCTATGTGACCACAGTAGAATGTATTTTTAGGTCACTGCGCAGGGCTTTGTTTGATTTCATATTTCGTCAATCATTTCACGGCGATACTTGAAAGAGGATTTACTTCCAAGGGGGGTTTTGCATTTGTAATGCGTCCCACGTCTGATGGTCATCCACGAGCTCATTAACCATTTCGTATATATTTTTCCATCCTTCCCGTCCCACAATGGCTCGTATCTATCTGTTTTTGTTGAGTTGTATACCATGCCCTGTCCCAACTATACTATTCTTTTTTCCACGTTATTATGAGATATACAGATTCAAGTTTATTGTCTATTTACTATTTACGGATTCGTTCGTTCGCGACAACCTATAAGTATGGAATATATTTCATTCCGGCCAAAGTGTATAGGTTATTCGCCCAGGAAAAAAAACGAGATAGCAGGAAACGGGAAAATAAAGACCACCGCAAGCACAACAACATGCTACTGCCATTAGATGGCCCTTTTTTCCACTCGCCTAAAGCCAGTTTTTTCCGCCATAGCTATAGCTAAAACTCGGGCTAAACTTTTGAAGCGGCTTAGTATTCATGTCACTAGCAGCACCTTTTGATGCACATGCGATCAAAAAAGGTCTAAAAAGCCGGAATTTTATTATGATGGAATTCCTTTGAAAAACCTTTACAAATGATTAATATACAATTTTTGCTACCAGTTTGCAACATGTTGTTTTTTTACGTTTTTGCTGTGGTAGCTTCTCCTTGAAAAAACAAACTAGCCCGACGGCGCCTGTAGACGTCGTGCTCTTCTCAAAATAGCCTTGGGCGTCGATATTTTCGGGAGTACGTTTTGTTCTTTGTGGGCAGAGTACTATGCCGTCCGTGCCATTTTGACTCAGCGAAAATTTTTTAATGGCTTTGTAAATACCACGTTTTTCGATAATACATGGATTTTCGTATGATTAATGTGCAATTATGCTATTATTTAAAGGTTTTGTTTTATGCTTGTAGTTAGTTTATCAACACTTAACAAATGTGTCATCACATTTTGAAACGTTTTGACCAAAGTTTGAGTTTAGTTTGCAAATAATGGCATCGGGAAATGTCGTGGTTATGTTATGTCTTTATGGGTGCTTGGTGGTACCTTCTGTTTTTGGTGACAGTCTTGGTGACAGTTAATTACTCCGAGGAAAGCGATTCGAGCGCCAATAAGCACCGGAGTTCGGGTTTGATTCACGCCTCGCCAGGCGCGACGTCTCCGTCTTGGGGAGAACGACCTTCGCCCTATGTCATCCGGTGGCACTCGGATCAGTCAATACAGAACACGGACCTGCAACACCAGGCTCAATGACACAGTCTCGCCGATGGACGCACTTCTCAATCTGTGCGAAGGCAGTGAGTTTTGCGCGGAATTTAACCTCCCCCGCCGATTCATGCATCCCATAGATCACGGTTTTTGTTGCAATAATAGAGGGCAAGGAGATAGATGCAAAAGTACAACTGCAACTGCAGCTGTGAGGTTTCGGCGGTTCACGAAACGTAACGGCAAACGATACTTTTGGGGTTCGCGGAATGAAAACGACTCTTCTTTTTCGGGTACTCTCGAATATTAGCGAAAAATAAACTGCTGACCAGCAACTGACCACCTGCAAACCTGCACCTGCATCACTTGATCTGTGGGTGCGGGCTTTAAAATTGACGCTTTCTCGACAAGAAGCATTCCATTTAACGACTTTTTTCGACTGGTCTTCATGCTGGAAACTAACAGGCGTTAGTGTTCGGGCCAGCCGGCTTCAAACAGGCCCGCAACTTCGTAACGAGTCTTTTATTTTTATTTAGTTTTTTTTTATTTGGCTTCTGGCAGGAGCCTGGATCGAGTCGCCTCACTGCGTCATGACTTCTGCTATCTTGATTTGCTGCCTGCGATCACAAACAGCTCCCACCAATTGGCGTATTAAGTCAATTTTGATTAACATCGTACGTCCAGACGCACTTTTGTGTTCAGTTCAATGCGCAGGGGTTATAGATGTTTCCCGGTTTACCATGTTAAACATGCCTGACGTCTCGGTGTATGCACGCTTTTTGCATTCTCGTGTCCCATCTTACTTGTTCTATCTGTATGATATCAGTGGACGTTGCCTACCACACCAGACCCGTGAACGGCTCATGTCATGAGCCGACACCAACTAGCCTTCGTAGTCCGTTGTTCGGTTCATCTTCGTCGCGTTCCAAGTTTCCTCTTTTAGCAGATACACGATTTCGGTTTATTTTTTGTGCATCACTTGGTTCTTGTCTTGGGCCGTCACGAATTCTCGCGAGATTTCATTTTTGGTAACTCGCGCACTGCACGAGACGCTTTTTGTGGGGGGTCCTCCCCTCTTTTAGCGATCAATGCAGGGTCCGGTCAAAGCGACGATGACGCCTTTTCTGATGTCCATTTGAGGCAAGCGTCGCCAGCAGCAGAAGTCGCTTTGATCCGTTGTCCCTCCTACCAAATAAACCTCACGATGATGGCTGCGCGACCTCGCCTGAATCCGAGAGGGGGCCATCATCACTCGAACGATCCCATCTGTCTAGAAGCAACCTCGGGGGTCGTCGTGGTCGTTCACGATGCGCTCCTGTCTTTTGTCACATGATATTGAAACAGAAGAATGTTTCGCGCGTCGCATATATCTCTTTCTTCTGCCGTGGTGCAATCGGATCGGCTTTGCTCTGCCCCTGAGGCAAACCTCGTCGGCGTTGTCGTGTCATCGTCGACGATAATCGCCACATTTGAAGGGATGCACGCTGGCTGGCTGGAGCGCTCTATGCTCCATAGACGAAAGATCTGCTTTTTGCAAGCAAGATAGCCCCTGGTCACTCGGTATTTTTCTCTGGATGTGTGCATGGCGTGCTTCAATGGGTCCAACCAGCCTGGCGAAGTGGTTCGTCAGCTGGTTGGTTGCTTGATGGGGAAGAAGAAGAAGATGGTCCTGCAACCAAGAACCCACAGAGGCGCGTCTCCGAGTCGTTTTGTCTCCTTTTTTTGTGCTTGATTCGCGCGACTGAACGTGCTGCCACCAAGGAACTCAAGAAGACTGACTATCAAGTGGTTCGCCTTTTCACAGATGAACCATTAAAATTTGCTGTGCACATGTTTGATCGCGACTAACACCAACGGTATTTGGGTATACATACAGAAATCCGGAAATGTATCGTCATGTATGAATATGGTCTGCGTCCGACAATAATTGTATACTTTTTCCCCCTTGTCCGTAGCATGCCTTGAGGCAAACGGCCGTTCGCGGTCCAAAGTAAAAGCATAATTGCGATTGTGATCTCATCGGAGAACGAAGGCGTTCGGTCTAGAGGCCCTGCGGCTCATTCCCAGCCAGCTGTCCAGTCGACGAAAGCATTGATTACACTGACCACCCCTTCAGACCACAATGTCTTTGCGTTCAAAGATGCGCATCTGTACTATTATCATTTACAGCCGAGCCTGAACGCTTTATGCTAAAGCGTCAATTGTTCATACTGTACTTGTTATAAATGTCATGTCGATGGCATTCAGGTTTTCTGACGGACGTGGACATCGCAGCTTTACATTTCGCCTCCGCTAGCCTTGTAAGCCTCGTATGAGGACCCCCTTGTCGAACGCGTGAATATGTTGTTTGGCCAGTTTTGTCTGGATGCTTTATTTCGCCTACTGCCTTTTAGTAATATTTGCTTGTTCTTGCATTCTCACAGACGGATAGCCAGTTGACATTTACCCAGTCGTCTTCTATACCCGCTGGACCTCCATCGCTACAAAGTGCAACGGTTCTGTTCGCCTTTCTTTGTTGTGACACCAGAGTACCTTCGAGCCTGTCAGACCCTCAATTGTCAGACTGTCCCTCGATTAACTTCCTCCCCATATGATCGAATGGATCATGACTTAACCGGATTTGCATCAACCATACTCATTACCATAATCTCTTTCAAAGTTCCCCATACATTACAACCCCCGTCCAGCCAGCCTATCAGTCCCACGTAGGCGGCTTTGTGTCGACCTCTGAGACATGAACTAACGTCACTGACCGCTTACGGCATACAGGATATCCCACCATGATGTAGTCAAGTGCGTCAAAAGCTGAAGTTCGTCAAGCTGGCGGGCCTACCAGCTGTTAGCCTCATATATAATCCAGACATTTACAACACACGCTTTTACCTTAACAGGGGTGGCTGTGTATCTTTTTTTCCCTTTCTTTGCCTCATACTTTTTTATGTATATTGCCTGTTCATTTTGTTCGTTGCTGCCTTTTTGCGTTCACGTAGATATGTCGGAGAGCCCCACCACGCTGGCTCAGCTGGTTGGACTGGCGGGGCGCGACCGACATATACGTCACTAGTCCAGTCGACTGCACTAGAAGGGTAAGTCGGCGGTCCGGTGGCGGTGCCTCGGGGCGCGACGGACACAGAGTGACCAGTGCGCGTAGACGACGTACTTGACTGGCCCCAAACCTTGCTCGAGGCTTTGATGAAATTCTGGGCTTACCCGTCGTTATTCGCCTCGAACACATCGACATCGAGGCTGCAGATCACGCAGCACAGCCAGCCAGCGCGCAGTGAAAGCCACAGGCAATGTATGGAGAAAAATTTGAACAGTACACGGTGCACGTCCAATGCGATGGTCACTTTTAGGGGCGCCCAGGATTTTACGTAATCGCATACAAATGCACCTTTCTCCCCTCCTCCCACCAAACATAGCGAAAGAAAGTTTTGAATTAGATTGGCGTCATTCAAATGGTCTAAAGAAATTGCTGTAAACGGGCTACAAGGCGGAGTCTACCCCTCAGGACTTTATTTGTGTCATTACGACGTGTGCGTTTGCTTGTCTTTTGTACCGAACTTTTGTTGTTTTTTGATCATGGATGTGTTACCATCTCTATTTATTGAACATGTAACTTGTAAACAGTAGTCGGCTATCTCTTTTGTGTCAATTTGTTTTTTGAATAACTTATCGAAACCATTTATTATGGCGATCGATGGTTATTATGGGTGGCATTGGTAGGGTTGTCGTGCCGGTCTTCGCAAGGTGTCGGGGGTCCTTTCTTTGTTTGCTGGGTCGTCTGTTTCCCCGTCAGCTCGTGCCAACCAGCTGATCGCAACGCGACTGACCACCGCACTGTTTTGGCCGTGAAACTGTGTCGACTATCATTGTTATTGTCGTGGGCTAAATACCACCTTGAAAAACCGTTTTACGATAACGATAAGATCTATTTTGAAATCGTTTCATGTAAATCAACTTTCCTACGTTAATACTCTTATGGATAGAGAAGCTTTCTGTAACATACAAAAATTCGATTATGAGGCTAACAATTCGTGTCTGAAATACCAGAGTGCTTTTTCGAAATCCCATAAGGCTAATATGAATTGGCTACGATAAGTTTCGAACCTTGCCTTGTTAGTTCCCGGTCATTTTTTGCTTGACAGCTTTGTGTGTTCGATGGCCCTGCGGCGAAAGTAGCATTAGGGAAGACGGAACAAGCCATGGACTCAGCTCTTCGAAGACCCGAATGACTTTGGAATGGAAGCTGATGTTGCGCTGCCGTCGGCGGCCCATCCAGACCATAGACGGTGGGCGGTGGCGGCTGTCCCAAAGTCCTGCCAACAATTAATGGCATCGACGCCAATCGGCCTTATGCTTTTTTTCGCGAGTTGCCGTGCCATTTCGACTCACCCGCCTTGAAATACAAACACAACCCAATGGCGTAATACTGTGTCGGGCGGCCTTGAAACCATTTGGGATAGGTCAAATTGGCCACCCGGTCTGGGTTTGGGTCGAGAAGACAGCTAAGTGCATCCGTCTCATACGGTTGATACATATAATTTTAAAGGAAAACCATTTCATGCACTTTTTGTCAACCTTAAGTGCAGGCTTCAGCCCTTTTTTATTGATGAAGGCGTGGAGAATGTTAAGTCCTCAGTACTTTCACTTCTAGAAGGTCCATGTGTCCTTTTTTGATCGTATAAAGTGCAAAGCCCGCATTTATGGCTAGCTTGACCCAGGAAGCCGACAACGGTTCCGCTGAAAACCATACGCCGTCACTCCGAGACACTTGTTTTTTTGCCCTTTACGGGGCGGGCACCCGAAGCGAGGAGTTCCTAGTTCAGTGCCGCCGGCGTTTTTACTTCAACGAGTCCTCCGTCAGTTTAGCGTGTCACAAAAACGTGCCCACAAAACTTGGTGGCTGCCATCCCAGACGAAATTCTCATGCTAGCTTGTTACTGCGTTATTCAGACTCTCCTCCTGAGACTGTGCCATTGTGTTTAAATGATGTTAGCTTGTAGCACATAAGTGTTAATACCTTAATTAGGGTGTTATCCCTGTTTATCCACCCAAAGAACCTTAACTTTGCTGCACGCAATTAGTTGACATTTCTGCTTGCATTTTTGTATTTTCGAAAACGAAAAAAATTAATTTTTTAATACCAGAAACGACCGTTTAGTGTTATTACCACATTGGTAAAACTAATGAAACAAAAAAATTATATCCGTTCTAAACCAACCGGAAAGACAAGTAAAAAGTAATATTTGTAGGACAACCCTCTATGTAGGCGGGCCGTGGGTTTATATCGTTTGTAATTATGTGAAACAGTTTAAAACTGTTTAGTTAATGGTGTAGCTCAGTGTATACGTTAGCCACGTCTGGAAACTATCACTGTAACCCTCATCTCTGTGATCCCTCGAGAGGATCCCCACGAACCGCAGGAGGGCCATAGGCTAGGTTTGGGTGTCACTGTGAAGGGGGGACCTCGGAGAGCCTGCTTTCGATATGCGTGTGTTCGGACCTTTAGCACCCCCCTTGCGCGGCTGTCCTGCAGCAATGTCGATTCAAAACCGTCCCCCCTATGATGGCCATTGTCCACTACGTCCGCCGAAGGGGTGGAGCTGGTCGGGTGACCGATGTCTACGGCGGACGCACATTCGATTCGTCCTAACAAGGACGAGTCTTCGACACCACGAAGGCTGAGGACATTGAGGTTGCTTGTTTGCGTTGTTTCTGCGATTGAATGCGACTCAGAATTCGCGCGGTTCAGTCGGTTGTCCTTTAAATTAGTTTTGTTCCCTACTGTAATGCGGGTTTAATGACCATCAGAACAATAATCAACTAATGCCTCCACATCATTCACTTCTTTACTCTTTATATATAAAGTTACTGTATCCTGTTTGCTACAAATGTGGCTTGTGTGAAAATGTTGGCATTTACTTTATATCCATTTTGTTTAGTCTCAGTGCTATCTCATAAAATGGGATTTCTGTTGCCACGCGTGCCGTACATTCCTGTTTTTGCAATTACTAGCCTTCTTAAGAGTGCGTTAGTTGTTGCTTTTTAAAGCTTATATAAATTCTGCTGTGTGAACGTCTTTTTGTAGTTGATCCTTTCTTTCGAAGGTTAAATGTTTGGGTATTGACATACCGTCGCGCACCGGTCGGTGCAATCTACCTTTCAAAATAACATACTTGCAGGGCGCGCAGTGGTACGGATGTGCCATGGCTCTGTTGGGGGACTATGGGAAAGAAATTAAAATTAAATTACCTTTTTTCGCGTTTAATAAAGGCCAAAATATTAAAAATGTGCTATCCATTTAATCAAGTGTAATTATCTTGACTCTTATTCATCGCCCTGTCTGCCCTGTCATTGCATAGTCTTTATAGTTGCTCGCGTTTTTTTGTACTTCCTTCTACATATATCGTATATCCAATTTTTATACATATACGTCCGCTTTGTTAAGTACCTGTCGATTTTCACGTTTTTTATTGCAACCGTCCAGTTTCAGGTATCAGCTCGAGTGCGCCGCTCGCCACGTCTGGTAGCGTACTTCCGTCTCAACTGGTGGGTCCTCGCTACCCATTCCTGTATAACCCCGACTTCCACACGCTGTGCTCCAACGGCCCAGACAGCGTGAATAACTTTCCGCCACCTAACCCGCATTTTGTGGATCTTCTGACAGGAGGTGGATACCCCTTGGCAGCAGCATACCACAACTTGCCAGCCTTTCCGGACGCTCATCTGGCACAGTACCTAGAGCAGCAGAAGCAACACTTTCCATATCCGTATCCCGCACATTTCGGGGTACCTGAATCAGTCTTCTACTATCAGACACAACCACACGCAATGGCTCTAGTATCACACCCTAGTGCTGTCGGCGGCAATCAACGGTTCAATCCGGTTGCTGCAAATAATAAAGAGCAGTCTAACGCGGCGGTTCCGAAAACAGCTGCCCACCCAGTCAAGACAAATGGTCCAGTCGTTACTAACGTGAGTTTAAAGAGCAAAAGTATATATTGGAAAGGGTGAAAGAGTGACCAGTCGAACAATCTCGTTGAATTCTCTTTGAAATTTGTTGAATGTCGCCGCTAGGGCGCCTTCCGGTTTAGCCTTACACGACCAAGTCATTTCGTTGTTGATGTTTACTTTAAACAAGTACCTGGAGGACACGCTCGTCGGCCACAGACCACCACGTGGTGGCTGATTTCCAGCAGACTTGGCTAGCCCGAACGAACGACTCGTCTGCCGTTGCAACCACGTGGTGAGATGATGCATCAAAGCCTCGCGTCACGTCTACTTCCACCCGGCGGTCGTATCACATCAGCGTAAGCGGGGGGTGCCCTCAGTCCGCACTGCTACCCACTTGCGATCCGTTGTCACGCCACCAGAGCAATCCCGTTCTTTTGTGTTACTTTTTGTCTTTATGGAGGCACCGTTTCTATCATCTTTTCGGATTTTCCGTTGATTAAAATCTGCCGGTCGCCCGCGGGTTCCTCTGCTTGCCGGACTGGAATTCCGTTACATCGCATCACCGAGGTATGGATATCCATGCTCTCGACGTCTGCTTCCCGATGATGGCGCGTGTGAGACGGCAGCCGACAGATGAGCCAGGAGAATCGGGACTGGTCTCCTTGTTGAGGTCTCTCCGAGTAGCTTTTCCACATTATTCGAATTTGTTTCGACGCATGTTTTTATGGTCGTCTTTCATGGACTCACTCTTGAAGTTTGTGCAGCGATTGTTGGTGAGACTGGTCACTTCAAAATCTCCCTTTTGCCCACAAGTACCGAAGACATGTCGATTACCGTTCCCATTTTCAGTCCACAGACTCCAGCCTCGTCAAAGCTTTGTTCAATGAACAAAGTGGCTACTATAACCCTGCTGCGCCCAGCCCTTCATCACCAACCAGATCCCGTTATGAGCCTGATCGTCCGATCGGTTACGGTGCTTTCGGTGTCGTTTGGTACGTTTTTTTCTCACCTAACGAAATGTATTTTGAAACCAAATCGGGAGAAGACGTCCATTTTTGTCACTTTGCAAAAACGTATTTATAAAGCATGTCCAAAAAGGACAACCTATTTCGAGGGTCAACGAAATTCTTTTTTCGATGCTTGGTGTTAAAGTCAAAGGCCCTCTGGCTGTTTGTTTGCGCAGTTGACGAAAGTGTGACGCGATTTTTTTTCTCGTTGGTCCAATCTTGATAGATGGTCAGCGAAGAAGGAGTAGCGCTTTGAGCAAACGATATTAACCCTGTGGGTATTTTCGTCGTCCAAGTATAGAACTGGTCGGCCACGAACAGGGTCGTGCTGGTTGGATCAAAAAAGCAAAACAATTTCGGATAAATGCAATTTGCTTTTTGTTAGCATTGGCCAAAGATGAAGAATCACGCAATTAAAGGATTACAAACATGATTAAGAAAGAAAAAAACAAATAATTTCAGGTCTGTCACCGATCCACGTAACCACAAGCGAGTTGCATTGAAGAAAATGCCCAATGTCTTTCAAAATATTGCTTCGACAAAACGAGTCTTCCGCGAAATCCGTATGCTTGCTTCATTCACCCACGATAATGTAATTTTATTTTTCTCTTAATCGTTTAAGCTGAGATTAATTACGTGGCTTACAGGTTGTCTGCCTTTTGGACATTCTCCAGCCACCGAACCCGCACTTCTTCCAGGAGATGTAAGTTGTTACTGTCTATCAAATTAACAGACTGCACCGATGCACCCATTTTTTACACCGTATTTTGTTTCTTGTCTAAGGTAGTGAAATCGGATGCAATTCCTTTTCTTTTCCTGTTTTCGGGGTGGCCTCCAGCTGACTGACCACCGCATATCGCGCCCCTAGCCGTACTTGGTACTAATCGGTACCATCGCGCCGAGCGTTCCCGTCCTCGACCGTCTGCCTGCCACATTCGTGCGGCCTTGCGCCATTGACCGAAAGCAAAAGCACGGATGTGAGGGGCTTGCAGTTATTTTGTGTAAACAGCAGCCAGTCAGGCTTTTTTTGCATGCAACCAGCTTCACCGCTTTATCAGCAGGCAAACCAGTTCACGTTGACCTTGACATTTACGCGATGTGTACTTGTCGTTCGCCCTAGGGCCATTTAATGGGGTACCCGAAAATGCCGAATGTGACAGGAACAAACATAATCATAATCCGTAATTGAATCGAATGTAATGGCACGCGCGGAGGTGGCTGGCTGGCTGCCACCGTGACCCCGTACCTGGACGCGCGGTCGGTACCATCGCAGATGTTTTCATTGCGCTGCTATAACCTCCCGATCGGCTACAAAGCTGACTCTCGACGATCTCCGTTCTTGTCGATGCCATCGAGATTTGGACCTCATCGGTCGTGCCAAGCACCGCATAGCGCGAGTTTGACCTCTCGCTGACCTTTTTAATATCCGGTCTCGCCGCCTTGGCGCTGAAACACTTTACTTAAGAAGGGGACCGATTGTTTTTGCATTAGATGCTTCTCGTGAGCTTTTTGCGCAATCCAAAAACAAGACACTTTTTGAACGCCTTACGAAACAACAACGACCTCAATCACGGAGGAGGCTTATTTCGTTTTTGTAATGACTGTTCGGGTGTCCTTTCGACAGTTCAAATCGGCTGGTATTGTACACCGTTGCGTACTAGGTTGCGCCCTTACACGTTTATGTGTAAGTTTTGCATATGGGGACGCGGTGATGATGACCTCTGTGCCGGCCTGTCTTACTCACTATCCGCCGCCGATACGACAAGACACCGCATAAAGTACAAAACATGAAAATTTTGTCATTTATACATGAAACGAGGCACCAACTGACACTGGCACGAACCATCTCGAGGACTAAAGCAATGACTAATGGGCTCATTTTTTCAGCTATGTTCTCACGGAACTCATGCAGAGCGATCTTCATAAGATCATTGTTTCGCCTCAAACCTTGACTCCTGACCATATCAAGGTCTTCTTGTACCAGATCCTTCGTGGCTTGAAGTACCTTCACTCGGCACACATTCTCCACCGTGATATCAAACCCGGAAACTTGCTTGTCAACAGCAACTGCGTCCTGAAGATCTGTGATTTCGGTCTTGCCAGATTGTGGGACCCCGCAGATCAGATCAACATGACCCATGAAGTAGTCACACAGTACTACCGCGCTCCGGAACTCCTTATGGGATCCCGTCGCTACACCGGTGCCATCGATGTTTGGTCGGTTGGATGCATCTTCGCTGAGCTGTTGGCTCGTCGCATTCTCTTCCAAGCCCAGGGCCCCATCGAACAGTTGAACTTGATCATTGATCTGCTTGGAACTCCTCGTCGTGAAGAAATGCATGGAGCATGTGATGGCGCCATCAGCCACATCCTGCGATCCCCGCATCGTGCTTCTCAGGTGTCCCGCCTTCATTCGTTGTCGCAATCCTCGACGCCTGATGCTGTGCACCTGCTGATTGAAATGTTGAAGTTTGATCCTGATCGTCGTTTGACCGTTGAACAGGCCTTGGAGCACCGATACCTCGAGGAAGGTCGCATGCGCTTTCACTCGTGCATGTGCTCGTGCTGCCACAACGGCCCCCATCGCGAGAGGATATTCTGCAATAACTTGGACCCTATCGTGAGTTGATTTGACTTAAAAGCTGTAAATGTGGTCTTATTGTGTTATTATTTCAGCACGAGAACCCGATCAGCCCGGTCTGGGAGAAGGAAATCTCTCGTCTGTCCATGTTCGACCTCCGTGACCGTCTCTACAAGTACGTGACCGACCGTCGGCCCATGGATGGCATTCCCCTCTGCATCAACAACAACTCTGCCTCGTATGCCGAGTTCGTCAACTCCTCCGTCGCTCAGCCCTCTGAGCTGCCGCCTTCACCGAATGCATGGGAATAACTGCATTCAAACAACATTATCATAGGAGCGTCTCCTCCCGAACAAATCTTTCACGTTCGAAACGTCCATACGACCCCAACATTGCATAACCTACACTCTCACTTGGCCGCCTTAACCACAAAATTCATTTTAACATTACATTAAAAGCGACTTTTGTACAAAGTGTTATTAGTTTTCACATTTACATTGTTATTCTAAGTCTTTTTGTACCCTTCCGTGTCGTTCTGTGCTTTCGAGACCCCCGGTGCTTCCGCGTGGAACAGGATAAGCAACCGTCTTTCTCTGTTTGAGCTGGAACTCATTCAATGAAATCCATCTTCATGCGATAGTCATCAACCTTGCGGCTTTTCCAATTTAACCATGGAAAAGCTGCCAGTCACGTGTTTCCGAATCCATTCTTTCATGGTTTGACAGTCTTTGAGCCCTTTCTTCTTTCCACCGAGCATCTTTGAAAGACGTACATTTATTATATTGTTATTCTTTGACATTATTGATATGCATTTTAATTGTTTATATAACTTACCACTTACTGGGCGCAAAAGTCTACTTTTGTGACTCAGGTTTTTCACCACCCTTTGACCGCCTTTCCAACCACATGATGAAAACCATTCAAACTAAAAGTCTTTCATGTTTTTATTATTGTTATACGTATTTTTTGATTCGAGCTTTGTTTTTTTTCAATTCACCACAATTAAAGAGCTAACAACTCTTGCCCATTCGCGGACTGATTATCCGTTGGGGTCTTTCATCCAATACATTCGTGTTTTGGACTTTTCTAATCTTTTCTACCTACGTTATCTTGTTCTCGCAAACACTTTATCACTATCATTGCCACCTGTCTTTCGGTATAATTTACGTTCTCTTTCTTGGTAATACGCCTCTTTAACCTACACTTTGCATTTTCGTGCGCAAGAATGTCATAATTATCTGTAAATGTACTCACTTCTAGGTTCTGTCACTGTTCCTACTGGTGTTATCTATCCCTTTCTAATATCCGTTTTAATTGGCGCCAAACACTCAACAATCCGACTATCGTAACACCGCTACGGGCGAAGTTGGATACTTGTTCATTATATTGTACTATATGTCTTTTACCAGAAACACTGAAGTTATTTATATGTATGTTTTGTGTCATATTCTTTGACATAGTTTTAAATCATTGAAGCAAAAATTGAATTTTGTATGCGAAGTTGTAAGAACAGTGTATGTTGCTTTTCAAATGTGCTCGGCTTATGCGATTTTCAACAGTTTTAATAAAGTTGTTTAAAAAAGTTGTTACAATGTTGGCAAATGCATCATTTGGTTTTTTCAAAATTGGATTAACTTTATTTAACTGAAACAAAAAAGCATTTACATTAGCGTGGACTTTGTTTACACAATAAAGAAGATCATTCTAGAATAAATATATTTTGCTACGGCTAAATTGAATTACCATTTGTAGAAGCAAACATTAGATTTAATAGTGTGTGCTATTTCTGATTTCATTAAAAGGTCAAAGCGTGTTCAATTAAAAGTGAACTAAACAAGTATAAATTAACAAATGTAAATAATCTTCACACTGGCAAATGATGTACGTTTGCAAGGACAAGGACACTTGCACATTGGAGCCTGCTGCTTGAACGACCTGCAAGTACTATAAGCTCATTTTGCAATATGTTATGCATGCTTTGATGTGTGTATGATTCGTTCTTTCATGTCAAGTGTCATAGACAGGAAGTTTTAAAATTGTCATTTGTTTTTGTTTTCTTAATACTGAATTTAATTCCTTCAACAGAAAAAAACCAGAACTAATAATAACAGATTACACATAACCCCCTATTTTTGGAATTTTTTTCTCTACGCAAGTATTTGATTTATTATGTGTGACCCTTCGCAACGATAATGTAGTGTCAGTTTGAGCTTAGTACGCTTTCGCAGTTTTCTGATCCTAAGAGGGTCAATTGGGCGTCTACATATTTTGAGAAACACACCGCAAGTTTGCTTGTTGCAGTTTTTCTGAGGGACAATGGGAAGAATGGCAATGTAAGCTTTAGGAGGGGCTTCACTCCTTTACGACAGGCGCCACAAAGCCCTGGCTTGAGCCCTTACCACCAGTGTCTCGAGCACGTCTCGAAACATCGTGTCATATCTTTTGACAACAAATGAGCCCCTCAGATCAACTAATCGTCTCTCACCGCGTAAACTTTTTATAGCTTATAAGCAGGAACAAAATTCTTCTAAAAAAACGACATAGAACACTCACTTAGTTTGGATATGCTATGTCAAACGCTTCCCCGCATATTTAATATTATGCAGTTGTCAGCTCATCATTAACGTTATTTTTTTAGTTGAAACCACATGCATTTATCGATGGTAACACATCTTGCATTGGCTTTTTCAAAAAGTTGGTTTTCCCCATCTTCAACTCGTGTAGCCTCTTTCGGTGCAATGATAATCCTTCATATAAAACCTATCCCAAATACGTCACATCCAATGACGGCTTTTTGGGTGACATCTTTCTTATAGCAACTTTTCTTAAGCCTGCCCTCTAGCACAACAATCAATTTGAGACGTGTGGCTGCGCGATTAGTTATTCTTGGCTTGAGAAATACTGCTTTTAACCTCACCCTTTGAGCATATTTTTGTTAAAAATGCTCTTATGCACTCTTAACAAGGTCAAATTATAAATGGTAATTTGATAGTAGGTGTTTTTCGGGTGCTGAAACGTGTAATTTTAAGGTTAAAACGTGGTATTCTAGAAATATGTGTAAAAATTATGTGTTTCATACCCGATAGTTAGGATCTTGTGTAAAAATTTTAAACCAGGTATTTTTTATTCAATGTTAGAGCAAAGGTAAATTTTATCGATACTTGCAAAATAAACCAGACGTGATGAGTCAAACGTGTTCACGTGTTTTTTAAAGTTTTTCTACTGCATATAGCTCTAATGATATGGGAAGTGACAAATTATGCTTATCCGAACAAATTGCTCTTCAAAATCATGCATTTATTATTCTGGTTGGCGGGACTTGAAACATAATTGACTTGCTTTTGACGTTTTTTGAATGATTTGTGTATGCCAAAGATCAGTAAGCACGTTGCTTTTAAACTGTTGATGATATATGGCACTGCTTAAAGGGTATGACGATTCACGAAATCTCTTCGATTAGAAACCATTTCGCATTGTTTGCTTTTTGCAAGTCCATGATGGCATTTTAGTCCGGTATGCTTTGGTTTCACGACATTTGATGCCCGGCCAGTTCAGCGCGTCCTCAAACAAGACAGCTTGGTATATACCCCCCGGTCTAGCTCAGATTAACTCAATTGTCGAACGCGTCAAGTGTTCCCCGGAGTGCAATTTCGGCACCAAAGTGTGCCGCCCCATGCTGCACCGGTCGAGACAGAGACCTCTCGAAACGTGCTTCAACGTAGAAGGCACTTTGTCGCCATGCTGCTGTATCCGGCGCCCGGTGACTCAATTATTATGCCTCCCCTACATTACTGTTAGTGACGTGCTTCGCGTCCTCCACTATGTCTTTTGTTCCGGTTGCGTTTTTGTGGTCTGCGCTCCTCATTATAGAAATTTGAACCTCTGCCGATGTGCTCCAATTTCCGACAGCCTCTAAAGTCGTCATGCATGGCAACTTTGCCATCTCCCAGCCCTCGGGGCGTCTTTGCACGGCCCTCGGCCAGACCACCGGTCAATCGGCCACATCCCAAATCTCAATTCAAACTACAGTTTATGGTCTAGTCTTCATATTGAAGCGTATCAGCTCGGCTCAATTGAGGCGTGAGATTTTATAGCGTCCAAGGGCCTTGTTGTTGTTCGATAGGTGCCCGGGACGTCTATTCCAGACTAGCCGAAATTCCGCCAACCAAAAAATCTGCCAGTCCTTGAGCCATTCCTCAGCCCTATAAATATAGTTTTGTCTCTTCAATCTTTGAATCATTACGCCAAGAACAAAATTTAGTTAAACTTCACGCTTGCTTGCCTCTTACAACTTTTATTAACATCATGACTGTTTACTTCTCCCCTACTTCACCCACAATGCCGCTCTTCATCAGTACCTCTCATGGGAGTTGTGAATCTGCACAAATTTGTCGTCTGTTGTAAATAAATTCCAAAAAGATGCGTATTAAGCTTAGGCTACCGAAACTAGCGTGCATCTCCGATAAACTAAATGAGTCATGCCAAATTTGTTGCGTTTTCGCCAAAATTTTGTTTCGCATTGCATAGACTAGTGAGGATGTTGCCTTATAAGTGCCATGCACGACACAATCGATTTGCAGTAGTGACATAACTCGTCTTGATCGATGACGTATTCCCCTTTTCCTTGTTTGTTGCCCGCTTTGTTGCGTCATTTCAGGCATCCTAACTCTTTTCCAAAAATATATGCCTGTTTTTCCGGTATTTTTGTATACACAAAAAAGTGGCACTTAAAATTTGAAGGGTATCTATTATGTTATCCTCGTCACTTGAACACATGGCTTAAATGCATTTGTCAAAGCCGGGGCTTTATCACAATCGCCTTGTTTAGCGTCTTTTTTTCAATGGCCCTTCTCACGCTATGATAATTTCCCCTCTTCGATGAATGACGCTTGTCGTCTGTTATTTTTGTCAAAAGTTCCACTAGCTTTGTGCAAAGTTGATGCTATAGTGTGACAATGTTAAGCTAAGCCATGTTGTCATTAGCTTCGTTGTTGTACGTTGCACTACATCATTTTTTCTTCAATTACTACGCAGATCAAATTTTGTTCCAGTGTCACACGACCAGAATTTACAAAATTTGCCTTCCAGCAGCAACAGCGATAAAGAATAACTTCCATTTTGTGCTTTTTTGTCGAATTTACTCCCGCCCGGGACACTCCCATGCTGGAAATACGATTTGATGTCATTTGTCGCGCTAGCATGCATTGATGACGCTAGGAACCGCTGCCATGCTGCTTCGACTGGACTTGGTCCAACCCAGTTCCGTTGAACTGGACGTCTGTCGTGTTTGCATTTGCATTTTTGCTACTTTATTGATTTTGATACGCATCATAATATGCATTCAAAGTTAGATATTATTCATTGAAAAAAAGTGTGAAACCAACTTACTTCGGATGGAACGATCGAAGGGAAAAATGCGTTTGTAGGGGAGCGATGTCAGCTTCGTCCGTTTCGGAGCCTTCATATTTTATGTATTACATGTCGTGCAACGATGTCAAATTGTTGATATCCAATATCACAACAGGTCGCGTCAACCTCATAGACTATGAAGCCCGCCTGACAGATGCAAAGGTTTAGAGCAACGTCCCGGAACCCGCCCTCAATCAAACCTCTTTTGGCCATTATGGACTATGTACGCGCGGTCCGATGCCAAGTTTTGCACCGAAAGCTTTGCTTCCGGTAGTCCGCCGCAATGGATGGCATTGTTCCGGCTGTCGATTGCGGGAAAAAGCTCAGGACGCTGTTCTTGTCATTGTCGTCGGCGACAACATCGGCCCGCTTTTCGTAGGCCGTAGTAGCTCAAAGCGCTTCTAAATAACTATACCCTTTAGATTTAAGAAAAAAACCGAACTTTTGAAGTGCGAGTAGGCATTCGCATCTTTTTAACCCCTAAACATAAACTTTTTATTGGCAAATTCGGGTCGTTTAACAGTTCCTTCGAGATGGGTGAACGGAATGTGTTCCTCGATACGACTTCTGCTCCCACCCAAGCCCGGGAATGGCGTCATCAGGCTGACAGATGTGGCATGGCGCTGTGATCGTCACACGGCCACGATCCGAGAATGTGAGCCAAAGCAGTTTCTAATTTTATGGAATACATGAAAAGCCCCTGTCTATTGTCTTCTTTGTCGTTATCCTGGACTCGAAGGAAAGTAACGCCTTTCGGGGTGTGAGTTTATCCGTCATATTGTGGTCCATGTTTCCTGTTTCAGGAGTTGGTAGTCCTTTTTTGCTCCGGGATGGCAGGAATCCATTTCGCTTCAAAGCACTTGCTTTTTTGCCGCCGGCTGCTGCTCGCAACGATAGCATCGTCGATGTCGTGTTTCTGCCATCTGTCTGTCGTAACAGCTTCCGTGCCTCCTGTTTCAGCCTTTTTCGGAACCCCCTCCTGCCGCGGTAATAAATCACCACTCGTCCCCCTTAGATGCTTATTCCTTACCGCAAACTTTTTTGCAGGTCTCATTCCGAACCGAAATACGGCCCCCACACACCCTCAGGGTTAGCCGGCCCCACGCGGGGGTGATTCCCTCAATTCTCAATTCTCTCATTGGTCAAATTCTGTGTTCTTGGTGCTCGATGCCAAGATTCTTTGTCCAGTGTGCCGCATGTGACCCTCATCTTTTCTTCGTCTTTTATTGCAATTTATCTATCGTCTTTACGCATTTTGAATTAGTCACAATTTGTATGAAAGCCAGCGACACCCCTTACCATCCGTCTTAAAGTTGTCCCCAGGGTCAGTTTTTTCTTGTCTGATTTAATTTCAGTTTCGCACTTTATGCATTGTACACCCGTAATAAGCAATGTGCGACGAATTCAAAGAACGTAGTTGACAATGTTTTTTCACTCAAAAAAGTTGCATTTGCGTGACAGATTCATATTTCGGACATACAGAGGACAAAATTCAAAGAGTATGCTAACATAAAAACTTTTTGCTTTGGCGGAAGGCAAGTTGTGCCGCTGAAAAATGAAGTTAAGATATTGTATTGACAAAAATTTCAATATTAGTCACAGTTTTGACAACACTATCGATGAATTCGCATTGTTTATGTTGATTTGTTGTCTGCACTTTCTTTGAACATTTATTTTACAAGTAATAAGCTCAGATGATGTTATTGTCATTTTGCTATCTGAAGCGAAAGGATACTATTTTGTTAACTACAGGGTGCGCCAAAAGTTCCCGAACAAACCCGAACACACATTTCATGCCATAACTTGTAAACAACGAACGATCTAGCTGTCTAACCAAAATGGATTAATAACATAGATATATAGTTAACTAAAGATCAAGCGGTTCCTCAGTAGCTGCTCCCTGCGCCGCTACAGAAGTCAAAACGTTTTTTTCAGATTTTGGGCGGGGGCCGCAGGTCCAGCTTTACGACCGAAAGTCATTTTCCAAATTTTTTTTCTCATAAGAGAAGCAAGTGACCTCCGTCTAATCAATTGGATTTTATGCCTTGGATCCTCCAGCATTACTTTAATTTTTGATATCCGCCAGGATTCGTGTTTTGCACGGATTCTGAGCGGATTCTGCTACATCGTTATTTTTTTCTTGTTCCTGGGATTTAAGGGCAAAAATTTATTTTAAAGCCTATCGACGCAGCGGTTTTGGAGTTCATACAACTTAAAAAGTTTAGCAGCATTGAATTGATGCTTGATTGGCATCACCGCTCATCGCATTGAGCAAAGTTCGCAACTTCGCCGAAAGTCGTTGTTTTTGTCGACTTGAGTGCACCTCCAAAAAAGTGATCATACTCCCGTACACGAACCTAGTAAAATCCAGTCTGTGCTCGATTTTGGAGTAAAGGGTCTATGCTAACTAACGCCAAACTTGGAGGATCCTACAAAATTCGCGACGCCAGGACGAGATCCCAATGTCTCCCCCCGACCTGTGGCCTTCCGCGCAAAAATTGGACGTATGTTTTGACTTCTGTAGCGGCGCAGAGAGCAGCCACTGAGGAACCGCTTGGGCATTAGTTCACTTTATAACTATGTTATAAATACACCTTGGTTAGGTAGCTTAGTCGTTAGTTGTTAACTAGTTATTGCATGAAATGTTTGTTCGGGAACTTTTGGCGCACCCTGTAACACCTATTAGCGGCATTTTGTACGATATCCACAAAAACACGACCTTCGGGAAAGGTGTGTTACTATTTTTGTGTATTTTCCGCTCTAAAATACCAGCATTATCGTCGTGTTTTCTTTTATCCAAAAGAGTTTTCACGAGGTTTCATTGTTAAAATGCCGCCGCGACAACGATTGAAAGTACGACCTACAGTTTGTCGTTTTCTTCAAATCCACTCAGCTGTTACCACAATATCCAACTTCCGCTAGATCTGGCACACCTTCACCGGAAGACAGGGTTCCGAATGTATGAAAAGCCCCAAAAACGGAGGTTAAAATACAACTTGTGATGCGGCATCCGCAGGAAGTGTGGTCCGATTCGGTGGTGCGGTGCCGTTCCGAGCACATTGAACATTGTCCACTTTTTTCTAATGTAGGACCTTATGTTGTTGCGGCTAGTCGATGCTCCTAGACCTTGAGGCTTGTGCTGACGTAATTTCTCATTCTTGTCGTCAATCTCTACGCTTTTTCTCTCCTTTTCATTGAAGTTTTGCCGACCCGACTTTGTTGGAGACAACGACAGCGATAGGCACACACTAAAAATTCGGCGGCGCGACCACCAACTGCTGTAGGTACGGCTGATTTGAATTGAAAGGCCCTCCGAGGTCTAAACCACGGAGCTATTTTATAGTGATAGCGCTTTTGTTAGCTTCCTGCTGCCTTAATTTGAAAAGCAAAGAGAGACCATGGGGCCATGGCTTAACGCATTGCATTTATTCACTTGTCTTTGTGCTTGCTTCTTGTCTTGATATCTCCCAGGTATGCAGATACACGACTTTCATCTGTTCAATCCCTGAGGTTGTGTTCGTCGATCATGCCCCGAGGTGCCAATGACCGTGAGAGAGACATTCGTTTTGACGGCTGGTCGCAATAGCAGATGGATACTCGACGAATGACGCCTGCTAGCAAGCACTGTCGGCCCTAACATCCGAAAATCCTTGCTGCACATCTCGTTTTGCCTATCGTGTTAATCTGCGAGCAGCCGACAGGTACATCAAGGCTCAACAAGTTGCTCCGATTCTGTCACAACTTTTTATCCGTATGATGTTTTGCAGTGATGGTGGTCTTTAACGATAATTTCACACTTGGCATAAGCATAATTAAAATTTGATGTTATCTAAAAAGTTTTAACCTACCAACAAAAACATTTTGACAGCTGTTTTTAACGTGTTTGCACTTTCGAGTTACCCGTGATTCAACGTGATTTAGTACAATGCCCATGACCAATTGCCACTTTCAGGGTTTATTATTCTAAATATTAGGCGTCCTACGGCTTATATTCAGTGGACGCTGTGTTGAATAACAGAATATTATGATTTCGCATACCTCTTATTGATTCAAATAGTAATTTTGCCGTTTTCTCGCGACCGACTCCAGGAAGCGGGTGTTTCCATTCCAAACTGAATTCGATTACGACGACAGTTTTATCGAAATCTACCATTATTCCATCCACAGTAGAGCGTGGTCTATCATTCTCAGCCTCGGCATCGGTAGCATCACAGCCTCGTGGCGTGTCATACCGTTGCAACCTTCCTCTGCTCCCGCGACGGTGTACTCGACGGATACCCACTCTTCGCATCAGCAGAGAAAGGTCAAACTCGCCGTCGCCTGGCAGGCGACGGCCTTACCATCCTTACTTTTGTCTTGGTCCTGACACTCCACCACATCAACATTGGAGCTGTCGTCGATTTCCCCTACGCGGCGCTCTCAATCTCCGGGCGCCGTTCCAAACAGTGATCGAGGTCTGAATCGGATCAAAACTTCGACTTCGCTTCACGATAACGACTGCCGACAACCGGCATCCTTTCTACAACCACCAACAAGAAAACTAACTTCGACTACAATAATCTCTGTCCCGGCTACAGCAAATAACGCACATCATTCACGAGCTCAAAAATTGAAAGAATCTGCAGAACACACCATGAGGGCTGTGAGTTTTACTTTTCAATTTATTTTTCACCACGTCATCATGATTAAGTTTGAAACTGTGTTTCCTTTGCTGCTGCTAATGTTTACTTTATTTGAAACCCTTTTGAACGGCATCTCCGGTGTCCTGGACATTTGGAAGTTGTTCTGCTTCTGACATTTACCAACTTCCCGTCATGTTTCAATGTTTTGCTTATTGAGTTCTTCCGACGAGAGTTAACTTACTACCCCGTCAATTTTCATCATTTTGTTCTAAACTGTCTCCATTTTCACAGAGCAAATGCGCCTGGGGGTAGCCCCTACGGCCGGTCTTTTTATTTCTATCTTTTCTCTGTAAACTCGTCCACAATTGCTACTCATTAACTGTCGTTTTACGTCTTTACTGGCGTCTTCTTGGCACGTCTTTGGATTTTCATATCCAATTTTGTCGTTTTCTTTACTTGACGCTCAAGGCGTCCCGGTCCCGCCGGACTCTTGGTGACTCGTTTATGCGGTCCTATGCACAATCAGGACGAGTGCCCTCCTGCATCCTGAAGGAATGTAGAGAAGACTTGGCCATTGTACAAGTTCCAGGTTTTACGTTTCGTTCTTGGGGCTCAGGAATTTGACTTTTGTCCGACTCAAAACTTTTTTGTGGTTGACCAGGTGCATACGGATGTTCAAGGGCTGGCCTTTTGTCGTGCCCCTGGCAGAAACAACCCTTTAAAACTTCAGTTGGCTATCAATTATACCTGTTCCTCCAGTTAATCAACTAAGTCGATCTATCGCAACGCAAGGCAAGATACATGGGTGTGAGGATGATATGTTTTATTTTGATGCCGTGTGCCTCGTTCTATCCCTCATCGAGCAGGCGCAACGACCAGGCGTGAAAATGCATCATGTCGGGGCTTCCAGGAGGATTCGCAATGAGAAAGACCCAAGTAGTAGCCGCGAGAAGATAGATATATATCTTTTTAGCTGTCTGTTTAGGCACTCCGTCATGAGTTAGTGTGCCTGGCCTCTGAGGAAGTTATCTTCATTTTCTAAGCGTGCCAGCAATGTGCGCTGTAAGTATTTAGTTGCCTGAAGTGCAGGGCTCAATCGGGTTAAAGCCTGCCTCTTCTCGCTTCGCGCGAGTTTCAATTCACACGAGTAAGCGAGCAGGCCGGGGCTCCAACCGAGACGGGCAATCAAAATTTCAGTCACATTCTTATACTTATGCGAGGCACTGCTTGCTTCCTTAACAATCAGTTAATTAAAACCACGAGCTGTGCAACTAGGCTTGCTGTAATTTGTGCCACTAACTGAAACATGAAAAACGCTGGATATAGGACGCATAGTCAATTCGGCTGTCTTTTCGGCGACTTGCAGAAATCTAGCTAGCCTATCATGTTTGCTTTAGAAGAGTGTTTTGCCGCGCAATATTGTGTGGCCATTTCGGACACCATTTTGGCACATGATAGGTCCATCCGCAAGCTTTTCGGATTGCATTTCGATGGCCTCCCTGAAGTCTTGAAGCGCGCTTCCAGCCGTTCAACTTCAAATAGATTCGTATGCAGTTGTTCCTTGTCTAGTTAGTCGAGTTCCCCAAGCTGCATCACTAAATGAGAGGTCAGGATGCCGGCCGACTCTTATTGAGTCATTTGTAGGATCTTAAAGACGTCCTTTTCGATGTGTTTGACATATTCCCGGACAGAGCTATTTACCCTATCCCCATCCTCCTGTAAGCACCGAGGGCTGCTAAAGATGCGCTTGCCCACCCCCTCAGGCCCTCATTGTATCGCTTCGTCTTCCTTCTTCCAGCATATGGAGAAGCTTATTTTTGCGACTTTTTACACGCCAACAAGCCGCATTAACTAACTGCTCAGGTGGCAGCTTTTCCTTTTTCCTCGGCGCCTCCCTTGGCTTTTCATGGCTCGCCCTGTTTACGCCATCCGCGGCTCACGTTGCAACTTTGAACGCGTCAAAATTTTTAAGTTGGAGGTTACACAGCACACGACGAATGTGAGGACTTTGAACGGCTACAAGGACTAAAATTTTATTTTGTCGTTCTCAGCAGCGGAGTACAACTACCATTTTCGTGGCAGCTTTTCTATTCAATGATCCAAATATGGATACGTTATGTAAAGTTGTGGCCTTATGAACAGTAGCTTGAGTGAACCACAACAAGCGTTTCGGCGTTTTTTTCACCAAAATACAATTTTTCAAGAAAAAAATTAGTACCGTATTTTTCATTTTTGGGCAAATCCAATACGCAAAGAATTATGTGTGCCTTTTCTCATGTCATCCGGCACAGTCGTAAGAGCAAACAATGTGTTGTCATAGCTTTCATGGAATTCTAAAATTTATATCTTTTTTGGCGGCCTTCTTCTTTATGACATCGAACTACTTTATTTCCGTGTTTCCCCTGGAAGAAGCGAAATATATTGTTGCAAATATTACTGTGACGAAGAAAGCTGGAACGGTTTTTCTGGATTATGCAGGATTAAATTTCGGAAAAAGATTCGTCTGAGCTTCATCCAGGAATAGTCATTGGTAAACATTGCGAAGCTTTAATCAAGCTTTGAGGCCCTTTTGAACGTTTCTTGGCCTAAACGGACAGATTGAAGTTCTTTAAATTAATGACGTGGACTTGAAGAAGTAACAACTTTTGTAGCTAATGTAAGTTTATATCAGCGGGAGCGCATTGTGTAGCCTCACTAAATGGGTTATGTATCTTAGCGCTTCAGGCGGTTTTTGTCCTCTGAAGAAGACATCACAAAATTGAGACGCATTGGTGCGCGCGGAGATGTGTCGTCGCGAAGTTCGAGCCAATGCTACGTGGACTCGGTTCAGGCATCTCGGAGCGTCGACGATAACAGGACCGAGCTTTTGATGAAAATGCTTTCAAGCAGCCGCAACATTAAACTAAACGCATGTAGCATGTAGAGGCGCTTTTTTTCTTTAAATAAAGAGAGGGAGACGTCTTTCTTCGGCATCCCCCCGTGTGCATTCACAACTTCATTATGTACGCCTCATCCGTGTCCTTGACGTCGGCTGGTAGCTTTTGATAACAGAGCTGTTTGAGATCGCCTAGCACAAACCCTGTTTTTCGTCTCATTTAGCCCTGTATATGGACGCGCCTTCGTGCTCCGCTGTATTCACACATTTTTCGGGGGAGGTCTCTTTCCTGGTTGGCTTCGTGTTGCGTGTAGTGTCGCCATTCGTAAATTAATACGTCGATGTCATGAATCCCTGAAATTGATTTGGCCTTGTCTTACCAGCAATCAAACTCTAGCGACGTGGTGTTGCACCAATCGAAGCCCGTCATCCGTCATCTAGAGTGCCTTGCCGAGAAGTTGTGGCCCCGGAGGCGTCTAGGTGTCCAACAGGATGCTGCGCGGTACCGTCAGGGCATGCTCTCGTGAGGAGTGCTGACCAAGGCGTCGTCCAGAAGCGCTATGAAGACAGCTGTCTTCGGCCACGATGATGGCTGCGACGAGGCATCCTCGGCGACAGGACCCATTCTGGCGCCACCACTTACCTTTGCGGCGCCACATTCATCGTTGTCTGTCACTGGCACCTCACATCAACGTCGATCCGGGACGTCACCGTCGGTTACCGGTTCCGGCGTCTCGGCAACAAGTTCCCCGGCTATGTTTCGAGCACATACGCGCCGGGCTTCTCGAATGCAAAATGTATGTGTTTTAATCGGCTATCAAACTACATTTCACTTACAATTTATATTTTACAAACTTTCTTGATTCTATCTTACATGTCTCATTGAATCCGAAGTACTGATGGGCCCTTGTCCCACTCAAAACCCACAATTGCCTCATTTACCTCCTATAGGTGCTCATTTTCTTGTCTATCGAATTGCGGCGCCAGCGGCGTAGCCGTCAGAACCTATTTGCCACTCATTTTCCAATTCCAACAATTTGCTTCCGCGCCCGCAAGCCCACCAAGCATCTAGTCATGCACTGCTTGTCACCTTCTCAGCAATCGGAACCTCATTATGTTTGGTAGCAGCGCGCTCCGGGTTTCTTCCGCAGTCAATAACCACCGTTCAGGTGTTGGTCGAACAACGGTGGTGGGGCGAGCCTTGCGCCGCCTCAGTCTCCTGGCATCGTTCGTGCCGAAGTATTCCTCCACAAGTAGCTACCAGGAAAACCGGGAAAAGCACCCCACACTTACCGTATTTCTATCAAACGGATGTTACCTAAAGGTGGTGTTTTCTTATCCAATCCCCTGATTCATCTCTGCTGTATGCAGAAGTTTATTAACTTGTATCCCTTACCCACGACCAACTTGCTAACAGCTGTTCACAGGGTCTAAAGACAAACGAGACCACACATTGTTTTCCGTTTCTTTTTTATTTCACACGCAATTCCAAGTGGTGTGAGGCAACTTCTACGACTCGAAGTTTTTGCTTCCGTGTAGACATAATGTGACCTTGGCACTATGGCAACATTAGTTCGAATTCTGAGCTAGCTATCAGCTATTGTTCATTTTGGCAATACGTTAAACAAGTCAGGACCCTGTATTGTCCAGGAGCCCGGGACTTACCCTCCAGGGGATCTTATATATGCTCCTGCCGTTGGCAACTGTCGGCAAGGCCCCATTCGTGACTGTAGCACGGTGTAGGGAGGTTTGAGCAGGTCCACCACAAGACCCAGAGTGTCTACTACCCGCTTCTAGTTTTTTTCTCCGTTTAATGTTGGACATTCAACATGTTGCGACCACCACCACACTTTGAAATGGTTAATGGAGTTAATGATGAGCTTGATCCGCTGACGGCACTCACGCCGAAGCCGGTTGAAAAGGCGTTATCAGTTGGGAAGAAAGCTCCACCGCCTTTGTTGCCAAGATTGACGGTAATTTTAAAACTTATTAAAAACTTCTTTTCCTATCGATAAGTAAAACCAAAACTGAAAGATTTAGTTTTATTTTCCACGTCATTGACACGTTAAATCTTTCACTGTTCCACATTTTGCTGGTAACGGATGTTTTTTGCCTAATGTACATCTGCAGACGTAGCGAAGCGTTCATTTTGTTTGAATTTTTTTCTGTTTATGCAAGTCGTATTTGTATACCTATTCTTTTCGGCTTTGCTTTGGTCATGTCAATCTTGTCAGCATCATAGGTTGCCCTTTTTCCTCATGCATGAAACCATGAGAGTGATTGTCTAACCTGTTAAGAAAACGAGCAACATTGGGCACAGAACCAAATTTACTGGGAAAAGGTGATGACCAACATCATAGCCGGCTGCAAAATGCTGCAACACATAGCATTGCCGCCTAGTTTTTGGCAAAGACCAACGTTTTCGCCTGTCTACATCTACAACTACGCCTGGAGCATAGATTTAAAGGGCGTTAAAGTGCGCAGTTTGGCCCACCACTCCAGGGGCTATGTCATCATGATACCGGAAAAGAGTGTTGTCCGACAATCCCGACGTTGAAGCGCAACATGCCGTCATTGTCGTTATTTCTCATTTTCCGACGCGACAGCAAACATTGCTCCGCCGGCTTCTGTCCCGACGACAACGTTTGCCTTCCGGAAGAGCTCACCAAGCCCAGCAGTGTGTTTTTGTCACCACACTGATCTGCCTTTCACCCGGACCACAAATTTTGGTCTGAGCTGTCGACGTTAATTATTACCATCGTTTTTTCAATCTGTACGAAACGACGGCATCCGCCAATTAAATTGCTGCATTCCACGTCGGCGCACTTTTCATCCTTCCGAATTGCCCTTGTTCCGTGTGTTGAAAAGGTGCCAATACCACCGACAGATCATTATATGTTCGACTTTGCTTAACGATTGCGAAACCAACGAGAATTCCGTCAGCAAGCCACGAGAGAGAGGCAAACACGCTCTAATGCAGATGTGATTTGTCAATCGTCAATGCGCTAATTGGTAGCGGCTACTTAGCTCTTGCGTGTGCCACTGCAGGCGAAAAAGTTGTCCTCAACAGCTTGTTCAGCTTCTGCGAGTCTAATGGAACCGCATGTGGCTGCCACTTACCGAACACAACATCATCAACCGTCGTCATCGACGACAATATCCAATTTGCGTACCTTTCGACATGTCCGTCTAGGTGTTGTGCCTGAAACTATCTATGAGAATGACGAAGATGAAGACGCAGTCGATGAAGCAGATGACAAGAGCAGCGATGGAGGTGGCGATTCGCCAAGTCAAGGTGGTGATAGTGAAATGGCCAGGGCGGTTCAATACAGAGTAGGCTTTCGTTTAACTTTGCAGCTGGGAAACCAGGACTTTGGAACCTTAATCAAACCTTTTACGTGACTTAAAAATTACAATGTACTCTAGTGTGCATTACTTTCACACAGGAACACTAATCAGTCACGGAAATTTATACCAGTTTTTGTCATAGCGTGCCGAAAGAAAAGTGTTGTGGTATTTATCGCGCCGAAACTTCCCCCTGTTGTTCGATTTACATATAGACAGGTATTGCTATTCTGGAACTGAGGGGGAGGTATGCCACAGACAAAAAACACGACCAGTCCTGGTTTCCCATAACTGAACCGAGATTCAGTGCTGCAGTTTGGGCGTTTACGCGTCCACTCATGGCTAGTAGTGCTAGATTTGTCAGTGCCCTGAGGCACAAACCCAACGACACTCAACTTCAGCTACGACTCTCGAACGAAACCCCGTCTTTCTCGAACAGTAATGAAGAAGGAACTCCGCCGGCGTCAAGTTCTGCTACCGCTACGGCGTCAACTTCGGCAGCAGGACGACGACGTCCACAACTGGCAACGACACAATCTGCGCCCATTGGCCCAACGCCTTCAGCAGCGCAGCGACAAGCTCTATGGGCTTCTCGAAGGTTGTCTACAATAAACTGTAGCGACTTCTCGATCGATTTGTCTGGAACCGGCGATCCTGCGTATCCTTACGCGAGGAAATACAAGGCTAACGGTTTCGCCGACGAGGAACGACATGTCCATCAGACTGTCGGGCGACGAGCCAGTATGTTTGTACGTCGGATGTCTATGGCAATTCCAACGTTATCATCGGACCCAATACCACAATCAGTGCGTAACTTTTTTGATTTTCCTTTCTAAACTTTCGCAAACTGTCTATTTTTCATTCCACTCTAAGCTTACGCCATTTGTCACAACTATAATTTTCCAAGTACGTGACGGAGGCTTAACCGCATGTAATCAGCATTTTCACAATTGGTCGAATTTACTTCATGCTTTGTGCCGCTTTCTCCGTCTACCTCAAAGAAGTATATTTTCCACCGGGACACGTTCTCTGGTGCCTAACCGGTATAAATGCGCATTTAAACTTGCCATTACTTTTGTTGCATGCGATATTGAATTCTTTTATTCCGAAGTTATTTGATGGCTTGGCGCCGCCCAAACAGGAGTCCAATAATTCTGCCTTCTCTTTTCCTTGGTCCTGTCTTATGCCCTCTCTCCTCCATGCCGGAATCCGCTTCTCCCCTGCATTTCTGATCGCGATATAGAGCTCTCACCAACAGCCGTAACATTGCCAGCGGCACACATTGCACTTGTTCGACCTCCGGACGACATTCATTCCCAGATGTACGGAGTGCAGGCTATCCGTGCAAAACTAACTTGAGTCCATCGGGGCCTCGCGATCTCCCAATGTCCTCCCCACAATGTGTTTTTGTTCATCGATGTGGCACTGGATTGAATCACTTGTTGTTGGGCGGCATTTGAATGCGTCGCCAAAATACAACACGTTACACCACTAACTTTTGTGCGTCACAACTGTTACCCCTTTTCCCGCAATGTCATTTTGCCCGATACCAGCCAGTAAAATGCCATTTTCACGGAAGTCGTCACTGTATAAGAAGTTGGAGTCAGTCAAAACAGTGAGCATGATTGTGAGTTTGAAAAGCGCTTCAACGCCTCCTGGCACCTTGTCAATAAATTTCAACGACTTACTGTAACGTCTTTCCTCTCATCAAATTCCACGTTTCCCGGACGTTAATTGTCTCATAGCACTCCAACAATGGCCACTAAATCTATGTCATTCACATTTCAACTTCACGGACCACGTCATACCAAAATCTCCCATGGCAATCAAACCCTGTTTCAGCAATGTCTACTTTTTTCTCTTTATCTTGCAAGAAACGTAGAAGAAAAACTACTCTATTTATACATACACCGTCGACAGGAACACAAAATATTGTTCTTTGTACAGACCCAAAATTCATTACGACTTGACAAGCGCTTCCTTTTTAAATGAATGATAAACCCGCATTAGTAAAGCGGTTCTCCATATGATGTGGGCCCTATTTCCGTTGTGGGCATTTTTCATTCTCGCGTAAATCCAGCTCATGAATCTCATTGAAAATGTTCCCATAACTATGCATATCATCTGCTCGACAACTGAAATTTTGGGGTTTCTGTTGCGAATCTGTCCTTTTTAATATTTCACATGATGTACTTGCAAAGCGTGCTTTGACTGTCTAACACCGTTTCCTAGAGACTGATACTTTGGTGAAAACCAAAAGTGACAGTAGTGCAATCGTCACTGTTTGTCTGGCAACAAAAGTTGACATCTTTACGTTCACTGTCCTTTCAAATGAATTGTTTATGCGCAGCTTTGCCATCTTCCTGACACTCACATCAGCCACTCCCAAAGAAGTGGTTCTTGGGCCGCATATAGTTATTTTGCGCAGTCATTTCTTTTGTCTATGGCCTTCTAAGCCTAGTGTGTCGCTTTTCCGTCACGACTCCGCCTAGGAACCGTTTTTTTCGGGTGGCAGTGTTCGGCATTATTGCTGCAGGTTTTTTCGACGGCTTATCGTTTCCCGGAACCAACCTCATTTGATATGTCTCAATGTTTGTGTAAATCCATGCCGAGATTGAGCCAAACTCCTTGCGGCAGTGTTTCACGGCTGACGGAACGGCAGAACGTAAACTCTATCTGTTGCGGTACACGTAAAGATGCCCATAGGCGCTTGCATTGACATCATCAGCATCTCAAATCACAATGTACTATCGTCACAAACGGCACGGAAAGGTAAGTGTCGAGGTTGTCGGCTGCTGTCAGCCATTGTTACGCAGATTCGTCACAATATGTATCAAATCGTAGCTATTGAGAAGCTCTAACAGGCCCGCCTATCGTTTCACAACTGAAGAGCTTCCCCACCCGTCTTCCACCCATCTTGGCGTCGAGCCTAAGGCTTTTTTCGTCGTCTGTCTCATTTCGGAGACCCTCTCGTTCTTCCGGTCCTCTCTATCCCCTTCCAATTGCCTTACTGCTTCTCCTCATTCGTCTCACACAAATTTAGTCAAGCCGACGACCGTTTTCAAAATGGGCTTTTGTGAAAATTGCCTTTGTGCCACAAAGCTGCTCCTTTTCATCGTTTTACCGCCTTCTTCTTTTTTCAGCAGCAAAGGAATTATCATCCTATTTTCTAACGCTCTTTCTTTTTGTCCTCATTTGAAACAATTGATTACAATCCAATTAACATGATTACAGGTTTTGTCGCTGGGTGCGGATGTGCTGCCAGATTACAAGCTGCAGCCTGCACGGATCAATCATTGTACGATCCTCCATTACTCGCCTTTCAAGGCAGTATGGGACTGGATCGTGTTACTTCTTGTACTTTATACCGCCATCTTTACGCCTTACTCCGCGGCCTTCTTACTTGGTGAAGTATGACCTTTTGAGAACCCTTTTACTGGTATTTACTTATTTTTATCATTTTGCAGAAAAACGAGCATCAATATACTAGACGAATCTATGATCCTCTGGAAATAGTAGACCTGATGGTTGATCTTATGTTTATTATAGATATTATTATTAATTTTCGGACAACTTATATGAACGAAAACGATGAGGTGAAGTTGTTTTTCTAATTGTGCAGCTTAACGATTGAATTTTAGGTAGTTTCGCATCCGGGAAAAATAGCTGTTCACTACTTTAAAGGCTGGTTTGCTATTGACCTCATTGCCGCTGTTCCGTTTGATCTTCTTCTTGTCAATACTAATAATAATGAAGTAAGCTTTGAAATCTCTGAAATTGACACTTATTGATGGTACCCTTCAGACCTCTGAAACAACTACACTCATCGGCTTGCTCAAAACAGCGCGACTTCTGAGGTTAGTGCGGGTCGCGAGAAAGCTGGACCGTTATTCCGAATATGGTGCTGCTGTCCTCGTGCTTCTCATGGCAACGTTTGCCCTCATTGCTCATTGGTTGGCCTGCATCTGGTACACAATTGGAAAACACGAGTTACCTAGTAAAGAATTTACATGGCTCCATCAGCTAGGTTGGTTTTATCGAACATCTGCAACCTATAAATGACACTTTTAATGTCTCTTTTTGCAGCAAATCATTTAAAAGAGCCATATTGCCACACTAATGGGAGCGACCCAACATTTCCATGCGGAGGCCCATCACTCAAATCTCGCTATGTCACTTCCCTGTATTTCACACTGTCAACAATTACATCTATTGGTTTTGGTAATGTTTCTGCAACGACTGATTTGGAGAAAATTTTCACTATAATTATGATGATTGTGGGATCGTTGATGTATGCCTCCGTCTTTGGTAACGTGTCAGCCATTATTCAAAGACTCTACTCCGGAACAGCTCGATACCATACGGAAATGTCTCGATTACGGGAATTTATTCGGTTCCACCAAATTCCGAATCCATTACGACAACGACTCGAGGAGTATTTCCAGCATGCCTGGTCCTACACCAATGGTATCGACATGAATCTTGTGCTCAAAGGCTTTCCCGACTGCCTCCAAGCCGACATTTGCCTTCACCTTAATAGAAACTTGCTCAATAGCTGTCCCGCTTTTTCTGGCTCCTCGCCTGGATGCCTCAGGGCATTAAGTATGCGTTTCCGGACAACTCACGCACCTCCTGGCGATACACTCGTACATCGGGGCGACATTCTAACTGGATTGCATTTCATAGCTAGGGGATCCGTCGAAATAGTGAACGAAGACCAAGTCGTAGGTATACTCGGCAAAGACGACATCTTTGGCGAGAATCCGTTACTGTATGATAACGTTGGAAAAGCATCATGCAATGTGAGAGCATTGACATACTGTGATTTGCACAAAATTTTGAGAGATGATTTGCTCGATGTTTTGGACATGTACCCAGAGTTTGCTGAAAATTTCTGCAAGAATTTGGTTATTACGTTCAATTTGCGAGATGTAAGTTACAAGCAAAGAAGGGAAGGTTCATCAAGTTGAAAGCTTTTAGGAAGCTCAATCGACCCGCAAACGAGCAGATAAACACAAACTTCTCAGAATGTCTTCGTCTTTGAACCGCGATTTGGAAGGTCTGTCTTTGCAGTTTGCTGTTTGAATGATCACCAAAAACATAAACAAGAATTACAGATGTGCGAGCATATTCATCACAGTTCCGAGTCAGTGCGCCAAGTGATGCCGCCGCCGCGCCTGCGGGTGCATCTGCTAAAAAAGACGAAGCAACAAATGCGCCTTCGCCTTCTTCTGACGGTTTTTCCGATATCCGTACGTCATATCAGACAATTTTTCAATTATTGCTTTCCATTTTTCAGAAAAGCCCACCGCTACTCCAAAGCGCTCCTTCGGTGAAGTGAGTATTCCGCCCACATCACCAGGTAAGTCACTAGACCTAAACTCGTACCGTAACTTCTCAACCATCCTTTGATTAAATTTTTTTCCTTTCGTCGGTCAAAATGTCCAGTTAAAACTCCCTTTTTCAAACTCGCTTTTTTGCTGTTCATGGATGGCGTGAAATTGTTTTTTACTCAGTGTCTTTAAACGCCCAAAGAATGAACAAATTACGTGCTGCTAATAGTTGTTTCACATATTTTTCCTCTCCTCCAAACATGTTTGTTTTGTTATTAGATTACCGGCCATCAGATTCGTCTGTGTTTGAACGCGAGCCGCTCCTGCTCATGGATGACGATGCCGACGTGGACCACTTTAACAAGACCCATGGAAGAGTTAACTCCAACAACAGTAACAATAATAACAATAACTGTTCGACTTCGGCGATCGATCTAACAGAGGTACCACGTCTTGAAAATTCGTACCATCCACCACCAGCGCCAGGTTGGAGAAGCAGCCCCGGGACTGTACTTAAATGTAAATTTTAACCCTTTTTAAATGGTTGCTATGCATTGTTTTCCTTAACTGTAATAACCCAGTGATTTTGTGTGCTTTGAACTGCTTCTCATGGACTTTTTTTGATAATTGTTGAGAATAATTTTGCTTTCAGCAAATCGGGTATCATTCGCGGGTGACCCTGGAGAGTCAGTGCGATACAACCAGCTAAGTAGACGATTAGACACTATAGAATTGTAAGTAAAATGGTTGGCTTTTTGAAAGATAGGCTAATCCATTAATCTTTAGACAATTAGAGCGAATGCAAAACAGGTTCAACACCGATCTGGAAGAAATCATCCGTTGCATGCGAATCAACAACGATTCAAATAACTCATCGATGGGCCAGCCGTCCGGCCGTGGTAGCGGTGGTGCTACTGGTAAGAACGATGTGCGTGCAGTGTTTCATATTGTAACCGCTAGGCATAGATGTGGATTAAACTTGCTTTATTGGGCTGAACTGACATAAATACTAAATATAGAACTGTTTTAAAACCGTTTTTTTTTTCAGGACCGTCCAACGTTCCATTAGGCGGGCATCCACCGCTTCAAAATTCTAATAAGAAAGTCGTCAAAAAAGGTGGTGAACCTCCTCAGGGCGTACGTTTTCGTCTTATAAAAGACCTTTTTTATTTTGTCAAATTCAGGCAATTGAACTAACCCCCGCCATGAGGTCAACTATCCCCAGACCAAACAACATGGGCAGCACTTCCTCTCAACGCTCTTCCGACACTGCCGAATCACCTCAATCTAGTTGCACATTAGCTAGTCCCGATGATCATGATACTATTCTCTAAAAACTGGGTGAAAACAACTATATTCTAAATAATTGTTTTCTGTTTTTTCTTCACAGAAGCGCGTATTTTAACTTCACTGTTTTTGAGTTTGTAGCTCAGGAGGCCCCTGTATGAATCCCCAATCTTTCAAAACGATTGTCATCCTCTTTGTAACCTTTGTGGCCTCGAAATTGCGTCATGATCTCCACATCTCTCCCAAAACAATCTTTGCCACAAAAACACATACCTTTCGAGACTACACTGTTACAGTTTTTGTACTTTCGTCATAGCACCGGTTTTCTAAGGTTTTTCCCACGCGTCATATCCCACAAATATGCTTCTAGTCATAACGTATTTAAGGAAACAATAAGTAGCGCTTTAGCAAAGTAGAAAATCACCTTTTTAAGCCCAAACACAAAATACCGTGCCTGCACATTCTAATCGACAAATTTTAATTAGGATTATCTCTGTAAGAACATCCACCCGGCCAACTCAACCTGTGATATTCATATCGTTGAAACAAACATGGCTTGCATTGCGGATTGTGTCTCGCCTATCCTACGTATTAGCAATCTTTTGTGCAGACATCATTCACGCTATGTTATAGCTGTTTAAAAACGCGCCAATCGTTAAAGTTTTTGTTTTCCTAAAGATGGAATAAAGAGTATCTTTATTAGAACGGTGTCAAGTCAACATTGTGAAACAATAACCACTGTAAAACACATCAACAAGGTAAATTATGAATTACTAAAAAAATGAGGTTGTGACACAAACAAATGGAGTAAATACATCGTTATTTTAACGAATGAGGTGGTATTGACGGTTGTATCAGTGCAGTGAAACAACAAAGATAATACTTATGAAGACAATGGACTATAAAGATGTGATAAAAGTATAAAATATTTTGATACACAGTATCTTCTTGTACTGTAATAAAACAATGTTAAGATTAACATAAGCATTAAAAAACAGAAAAAAAATGTTAGAAAAAGAATGTTTGAAATGACGTAGACATCAATAATAGTGTTTCTTCAAAGACAGAATGTTTCAACATATAAAAAACAATGACTTCTGTAGTCGAAAAGCAATATGAGTAACAACGAAACAAATTCTATCTGTAGTTAAATATACTCAGAATAACAATCAGACATACAATCAGCTACGAATGTGCTTCAAGAACTTTCTAACTAGCACATTGATTTCACCACTTACGGTTGTCTTGGCCAAATGACGGGCTGACTTGCGTATATCACGATTTTCACCTAATTTCTTAGCCGCTTCTGGAGCGAAAGAAGCGAAGTTATTGCCAAACACAAGCAATTCTTTAAGAACATTGTTATCTCTCTCTTCAACGTGGATGCCAAGGTGTCTGAACGGAGTTAGTTCAGGGCTGTTTGTGATGCCAATAGTGTTCTTTCGCGCGGTAGCATTTTTCTCGGCCAGTAACAGAAGCATATTACATCCGCTAGAAAATATCCCCTCGACATGAGACCGAAAATCGCTTTTAACTGCACGTTTAATCGTAAACATCCAGCATTCGTCACTCCATCGAGAGACCCTAGCTAGTTCATCTCGGCTTAGTAGCATTCTGCGGGCAACTATGTCGAACGGAGTGACGTCTTTTTCTTCGTTGATTTGAAGTTTAGTCTTTAGGAGTTCACGATGAGAAGCGGGGCAGTTGAAAGCAATGGAGTACAGGATCTTAAAAAGTAAAACATAAAAAAAAACAATACCAAGCATGGTGTTGTAAAAACTTACCTTGATCACTAAGTTGTTGTATGTTGCGTCAAAACATTTGAACACGTTACACAATCTGATGCACCAGTCACGATTTGACATGATTTCTTTGCATACTCGGATTGAAAGTGCAGTGTTAACAGGATACACGAGTTCAAAGAGCAATATCAGCGCGGACTCCATAGTCTCGTCTCGGTTCTCCTTTGTTTTGAAATCCACACTGTATTTCGGGTCTTCAAGCGTTTCCAGCATGCGCATAGTCACGAAAACAATGTCATGCGATTTAACCAGGTACCTCGCATTACGCAAATCATGGCGACATAAGTTAGCAAAGCAGTATATGGCACTATCAGTGATAAGAAGGTCATCGCCGCCAATGAGTTTGGCAACTTCATCAATAACCGGCCACGAGAAATAGTTGACAAGCCCAGAATGGAAAGCAACATTCATGATGCAGTTTATAGCTTTTTGAACAATCCTAGTTGATTTGTGTTCCAAAAATTTAACACAAACTTCGATACCTTTCGCGTGAGCGAAATGGTCGCAAGACTCGATTTTGATGGTAAAGTGGAGAAGAATCGAAAGAATTTGATATTCAAGTTCTTCGCCCTCCTCTTGTTCGAGCCGGTCCATTAAGTCGTCGATGTGATCATTGGTTACTCTTTTGCAGTTGTCTCGGCAGAGCAGATTCATGAAGCAATATCCAGCTGATTTATGACATTCCGGATATTCTGTCGTCAACAGACAGAAAAGGGTTTCGAAGATTTTTGGCACGTCTTTAACAACTTTGTACCTCCACTTTTGATTCTCTAGCAACATACTAGTGATTTGTAAAACATGTGGGGTGTACTCCTTTTCTTGTCTGAAAACAGATAGCACTGTATAAATGTATCGACTTTTTGTAACACTTACTGTATCAAGGGCCTGAATGTGGTCCAATCTTCTACATCCATAATACTTCCCATATCATCGGGTATAAATGAATTTAGGGGCATTGCTTCGACTGCAGCGCTGATTGTTTCTAACATCAGAAGAACACCCTACATGTTTTACCATTAAACATTGTCAAAAGTTTTTAATACTCTTACTTTTTTCGCAGTAATGCAGCCCGTGAGTTTACGGAACAAGGTACGAAATAATCGAACCAACCGACGGCGACCAACTTTGTTCAGAAGTCCTTTCTGTGCAAGGGTTTGTATCCAATTACAACTCTGAGAGAACTTTTCCGGATCATCAAAATTGTCAATAATATCATCAGTTATGCTTTTGACATCCAGGGTGTTGAAGTCTTTTATCATAGCTTTTCGAAGTTTCTTTTTTTGATTCTGAAAATGTTAGTTATTTTTAGAAAGTTCTGCAATTTAGTTTGACTACTTACAAGTTTTGATGTTTTGGCACAGATCATAGTGTTTACCTGCGAAGACCTAGATCTACGACCCGAATCGTAGATGCTGCTTTTATCGCTGTCGCTAAACATTTTTAGCAGCAATGAATTGGCAGTCTGTAAAATACAGTATAAGTTTTGTATGATTCACTATCAAAACGCGGTAGATAGGCAACGTTATAACGCAACATGATGTTTTGGTGCTAACACAAAACTAAAAAAAAAGAATGACAAGTCAATGTTGAAGGTGAAAAAGCCACTGTTGATGTTTTAGCGATGGGATAGTGCGTTCTGCAAGGCACACTGGTAGTATAAAAAACTAGCTTTTTCAATTCAACGTGACTTTGAATCATACAATTCCCATGAGGGCATTGTGGAACAAATGAGTAGGATGATTTGGAAAAACTCTAGTCGAAGTGTAGCGCTTCTTGGTTTGTTTACAGTACCTACTATAGGCGAAAAAAAGTAATGACTAACTACACTTAAATAGACAATCTGAGTGAAAACAATTATGAAAAAGTGAAAATAAAGCGTATAATAAGCGGAACGAACAGTTTCCGGTGTGTTTACGAAAAGTGGATATCCAAAATTTACCTCACTACGTAATTGGCCCTGCGATACAAAATTGGTGTGGTAGCTAATCCTGCTTGGTGACAACAACTACATCTCAAGAATTTCGCACGCAAGTAAAACGATAGGGCAGCGTAAAGCCGCATTACCATCATTACTAAATGGGACACCTCAAGCTACGGCAAGGGCTATGATAATTTGGTAGTTTTGGGTTGTAGTGAGTTATAGTGGGGGTGTATAATTTAACTATTTAAAAAATTAAAGAAAGCCCCGTATGACAACCGTAAATCATATGATTCAAAAATTTCCGTGCATGAAAAGGCAACCCCAAGAGCATAAACTTTCGTACGGTAGTGCATAAATGTAAACTCGAGAATCAGTGCCGGAGGTGCGACGTCCGAGACGATAAAGCTGGTGGTAAGTGGAATGAAATGGAATAAATGCTGGCCCTTTGTAGTCCTCCCAGCCATAGCTTCTAGAATAGGCGTGGCATATGCCTGTCAATATAGGTACACGATGCTAAGTGCGCAGCTTGATACCGCCCTATTTTGATGTTGCTGCCCTACGCAAAAAAAAAAACAACAACACAAGCCTATCACTTCGATTTCACTATCCCTGGGTTGATCGTGCCAGACACAGCCGTCATGGCTGGCGATCGTGAAACTGTTGCAAGAAAAAACTGATGCACAACAAATTTTTTCAACGCAAAAATGACGGTGGGACGGAAGCACAAAAGACGCAACGCTTTTTTCTAAGGCAAAAGTTGCGCACCTGGCTCTTGTTTAAAGGGCAACAACGTTCCCCGAGTTTTCGAAAGATGCCGCTCATCTTTGAAAGACTAATGAAATGGGCTACGGCAAAGTGAAAACAGTTAAAAAACCAATACGAGATTGTAATAAATAAACTATTTGATATTGCAACAATTTTTTTGATCAGCAATTGACCCATCTAACTTATAAATGACAGTTTTTGTATGAAAGTTTGTATTGCATACAGTATTTACCTACAAAAAAGCTCGAATGTATTGTTTAACAATGAGGTAGAAGCAAAGTACGATCAACTGGCTACACTCTACACATTGTAAAATATATACTTTACAACTTTAAAACGTCAAGCTAAGCGTTGTTAACCTACTCATTTAGGAACGTGACCGTGACTAACACTAAAAATGAGATGACTAAGGAGAGCACTTATCTGGATAGACTGGCATTTCGCGTTACGAAATATTGCAGACACATCTATGACTGCACCGCGATCACTGTTTTTTACACAGATGTTGCTCGTTTTAGAAAAAGGCAGACTCAGACTTTGGTCGAATGGTAGCAGAACATCAAAACAATCAAAACCGTGACCTTTTAAAAGTTTATACTTGAATACAACACGAATTTAAAGTAAAAATTAATTTAAGCGTAACCGGAACTGCTATCATCTACAAAACGCTTGACAGTAGAATGTTAACAGAATTCCTAAAATTCTAATTGTAGTTTCTTATGGTACTGAATAATCTAGTTTCAAGATAGGGTTTTCTACCATTAAAGTGCAAAGATGCCAGTTTATTAAGCTTTAATCAAGTGTTTTGGCCCCTCTGGCACACGTGAAACCTGTGAACCCCACTCAAATTGCATAGAGATCAGTCGTTTGTGATTTAGCTACTTACCAGAACGTATTATCGGTGAGTTTTCCCAAAATCAGATTCTGGTAGGTGCAAAAAGTTTGAGCTAGACCACTTCGATTGAGTGATTCTGAATCGCGAGAACACGAGGAACTCGAAAATGTGACTTAAAAAATGATTGGGGTGATTTCTTGAAAGTTTCCAGCTAAAAAGTTGTATCTTCAGTCATTTTTTGGTGTATTTGCCGCCGGTCGTGATTTCGAAGAGCGTGCGTGTCTTTTGAGCCGGCGCTGGGCCATCAGTTGTCCAGGATCGCCCATTGAATAGTCATCCCAGACTGAAAAGGGCTCTTTGGACATCGCTGGCTCTAAATCAAACTACAAAGAGGCAACACGCCCACACAAAACGAGGGATTTGTTTGTGATTTCGAAGGGCGTGCGTGTCTTTTGAGCCGGCGCAGGGCCATCAGTAGTCCAGGATCGCCCATTGATTAGTCATCCCAGACCGAAAAGGGCTCTTCGATGGACACATCCGGCTCTAAACCAAACTACAAAGAGGCAACACGCCCACACAAAACGAGGGATTTGTTCATGATTTTGAAGAGCGTGTGTGTCTTTCGAGCCGGCGCTGGGCCATCAGTTGTCCAGGATCGCCCATTGAATAGTCATCCCAGACTGAAAAGGGCTCTTTGGACATCGCTGGCTCTAAATCAAACTACAAAGAGGCAACACGCCCACACAAAACGAGGGATTTGTTTGTGATTTCGAAGGGCGTGCGTGTCTTTTGAGCCGGCGCTGGGCCATCAGTTGTCCAGGATCGCCCATTGAATAGTCATCCCAGACTGAAAAGGGCTCTTTGGACATCGCTGGCTCTAAATCAAACTACAGATCAAGCAAATACAAGCTAAAAAGTTAGATTTTTAGTAGTTTTTTGGCCTTGAAAGTTCAAAGATGTCAGTTCAATTAGCCTCAAACAAATGTTTTGACCCTTTCAGCACATGTGTAATCAGAAAATACCACTAAAGTTGCACAGTGATTAGTAGTTTATGATTAAGCCACTTACCAGAACCGATTATAGGTGAGTTTTGACAAAATCAGATTCTGGTAGGTGCAAAAAGTTTGAGCTAGACCACTTTTAATGCGTGTTTCTGATCCGCGAAAACATGTGGAATTCAAAAATGTGATCAAAAAAGTAATTGGATGGATGCTGGCAAGTTGCCAGCTAAAAAGTTGTATTTTCATACAGTTTTTAGTATATTTGGCCCCGAAAGAGACAGATATAAGCCTGTGCCGCAGGGATTAAACATTATCAGACCGTTAAAACACGAGGAATTAAAAAACATGATTTTAATCGTAATGCGATCGATAGTTAGCAAGATATTAGCTAAAAAGTGGTAATTTTGGAGGTTTTTCGACCATTAAATTAAAGTTTAACTGTTTGTAACTATATCCAGTTCAAAATTGGATTATATGTATACTGTTGTAAATTTCAAACAGTAGTATTCTACTGAGAAAAGTAAAAGCATGAAAAAAGTAGAACTCATGCACGTAAATCATTATAATGCCGCTATAAAGGTTATCCCACTAAATTAGGGGCGAGCTTTAAAGTGGCGGTAGTCCACAGAGACTGACTAAGGATTAGTAACCTAAAGCGGGTATTGTATTTAACATTTAGATAAGTGCCTCACGTGAATTCCATTAGCGCAATCTCAGGGGACTATATTACTGGTAGCAGGTTAGTACTACCTTGTATGTGAACGTATACTACAAAAATAGAAATGGAAGTAATACTTGCGTCAGCATTGTGTACGTTATAATAAGGCAAATACCTTAAATATGCCCTAAAAAAAGAAGTGACTAAAAACTACGCTTTTTGCTATCCACAGTGCTTGCAAAAAACGTGAAATCAGCCCTGTTTACGGGTGTTGCAAGCAGGGTTTTGCTATCAAACAGATGCTTTTTTGTCTGTTTCTACCGAAAAAGGCAGAGAATGCAGCAAAACGTTGACAAACTGAAGAGAAAAGCAAAAATACGCCCAAAATTGACACAAAAATGCATTCAATTTTTCGATCATAGCTCAATTAAGTAACAAAAATGAGTATTGTCGTCGTTTTAAAAAGTCAATAATGCAATAATTTTTGAATTATTTTTGTTTTTCGTCCTTCTTGACTTTTGCATCTTTCTTTGGCGATAATTTCATTTTATGTCATATCGACTTCTAAAACTTTTTCAAAAGTGACAAACTGCGCAATAAATGTGTGAATCTACAAAAACAGAATCAGATGCTTCCTGCAAATTTGCATCCGCGACAGTAGCTGCAGCTCGTCACACAACGCCAAGAGTTTTTCCGACCGCGCGAGTCGTCACCAACCACACCATCGGACGCGGGCGTGAAAACGACGCGCGTCACAAATGCCCCCTTCGCGATGAGGATCGACTCGCGGGGGATCGAAGAGTCATCGTTTTTGTCCTTCCCGTTCCTTTCTCATCCCGACTTTGATGTAAAGCCGTCTGATAACTTAAAATCGTGCCCCCTACACTTACTTTTACTAGTATACTTACTATTCTGTCACCTATTGATTGAGTTACGGTTTTCACAACTTGTTATTAGCTCCACTTTTCAGCCATGTTCAAATCCACCGTTAAGATTGGCAATACTTATGGGCCTAAACCACGGCCATTCGATATGAATGGCGAGAAATACTACATCGGCGCAGATGTCGGTGCATTTCTCAAGTGCCATCGTGGTACATTGTACAAAAAGTATCCATTACTATGGAAGCGGCTAGCCACCCAAGATGAGAAGAAGATTATCGCTAAATATGGATCCACGACTTCATATCTCAGCTCAAATATCATGCTTGTCAAGTATAACGAGGTCGAAGAGATTTTCGATGGACAAGAAGACAAGTATCGCTCTGGGGGCCTTGGTGCTAACGGTAATGAGACTGTTGTTCGGCAGGAAAGTGTTTCGGCTATCTTGGGCAAGCCTAGGACACAGCCGGTCTATGCCAACTCACAGGTTTGTCATTTTGATTTTATTTCATTCACTTTACAATAAAAATATATATAATCACTACATTTTAGGTGTCAAGTGGTACCCATCACTTGGAATCCATACCATGTTCGATGCCAGCCAGCGGTGGTCATGGCAAAATCCGTCAACGCGAACATATATACAGCATGGACACGGTGACCCATGCCGATGCCCTTATCAAGAATGCTCGCCAGCCGGAAGAACTTGTGCCGATTCGGTTAGATATGGATATTGACGGCCACCGATTACGTGATACTTTCTGTTACAACAAGAACGAAACTATCATAACGCCGGAGATGGTCGCTGAAATCATTTGCGAGGATTTGGATCTGCCACCAGCATCCTTCCAGGGCCCTATAGCCGCATCTATCCAACAGCAAATCGACGCCCATAGAGACATTATACCTCTAGAAGGAACGACGGATCAGCGAGCGATAATGAAACTCAACATCCATGTCGGCAATGAATCTTTGACGGACACATTTGAGTGGGATATCAGCAACAAGGACTACACGCCTGAAGAGTTTGCCCGGAAACTGTGCACTGACTTGAGTATTGGTGGCGAATTTGAAGGTGCTATTGCTTATTCTATCCGTGGTACGTTTTTTTTATATATAAAATAGGTGTTTATTAAGGATACGCATGCGCTTGGTCAGTGCAAGCGTCGCTCGGTTGTCAATTTAGCAACGCGCGCTACCTTTTCCGCACTTTGCAGCGGCTTGTTGTGTGTGAATTCGAGCCTAGGGTGGTAATATTCACAGCTTGCCCGCGCGTGCGACAGAGGTGCCACGTTTTTGAGCGTTTCTTGCGAATAAGCACAGCCTTTTCTTAACTTGGCGCGTGCGGGTTGTCAGTTTCACAAAAGGTGGCGATTGCAAAGCGCAAAAGCGTTACCGCCACTAGCATTGCATTACTTTATATATTTTTTCAACTGTTTTGACAAATTGCGTCTCCCTTTTAGACCTAATGTATATATATTAAAGCCAGATTTATCATTTTCCACAATTTTTAGGCCAAATCGCATGGAACCAACGAACCTTTGCATACAGCGAAGCACCTTTGCCAAAGATAGAAAACCCCTTCCGCAACCCCCTTGACATGGACAACTGGATGCCCACCATTGAAATCCTCTCTGATGCTGAGGTCGAGAAGAAGATGCGTGATCAAGATCGTAATACCCGCCGAATGCGCCGTCTCGTCAATGCCAACCCCTACGGCAATCTCTAAAAACGGCCCACGAAGACCAAATCCTGCTAGGATTCACACTTGCCTCACTTATTTATTTCTCCCTCCCTCTCCCGCGAAATTGCCCCATCGATTTTTTCGACTTTCTCGAAATGTACTTTTATCTCATCCAGTCTATCTCGATCTGTATGAATCTCATTTTTGATATTAATTTTTGATTTTTTTCTACTATCTTCATTGCATGCGTTTTTATGGTGTTTTTTTTTTTGTTTTTGACCAAAAGGTGTTTGACCATAAGTTACAATACTGATTTGTATGAAAATATGTTGTAATCAACGTTTTTCATCAAATTGATTAAAGTTACAAATAAAGGATGATTGACAATTATTATATGGAACACTTTTTTTGGATAAACAACAGAGATCACGTTTGCAAACTTGTAGCGTAGTCGTTTTTTCGGGTCAAAGTTGCGTTTTCCTTTTCGCAAATGAACTCTATGTTTACAGAAGCCATTTGTCTATCGGATTGGATCGTGGATATGCATATTTGATCACGGAATGCCCCAAATCCGGCCTACTACATGACGAAAAGGGTCAAGTAGTTAGGGCGATGTTCATGAGATCAGCTATAAAAGCATGTCTCTTTCACTGGTTTGACATCATCTGATCCAAACATGGCTCAAAGCATCACTTCAGCGGCTTTCATCTGCTTCGCAGTTGTTATTGGTAGTGTCTCGGCAAAACAAATGACTATTGCGGTGCGGAATAATGTCACCCACGCTTGCCCTAATGGTAGTTTTTGATCAATTTTGAGTTTTCTGATAGTGTGTTTCAGTCAAATCCGACCTCGTCGACACAAAATCCATCAAGATGGACTTCCAAATGATCGGCGCCCCTGCTGGCACCCGCTCAACTGATCAGGTTACGGTCATTTCGCAGAATGGGGAACAGCGTTCAATGACCTTCCCGGGATGCTACCGTGTTCAACTCAGTTTCAAGCTGAAGCAGCGTCTGGAAAACCCGTACATTGAGGCTTTCCTTCAAATGGGCACCAATCTCCCCTGTCAATCCGGCGATCAAGAACCCCTTGGCACAGTTTCCAACATCTGCACCAACATCACACAGACTAACTGGTGCCCGATGAGTCAACATGGACAACTTCGTTCTATGCTCCAAGCAAAAAGCACATGGTAAACTTTCATCGCAGTTTTTCATAATCTGATAATCTTTATCACTTTAGCCGCTTTTGCAATCTTTGCGGGTCTCTCAAGGCTGAAGAAGGTTCGCTTCGCCGATACATCACTCCCGAAAATGGATCTGAAAAGAAATGTTCAACTAACGAACAGTATCAGACACTGAGTTTCAAGGTTTGACAAACATACAAAACAAATTACAGTAAAAACTATTTAGATGTGCACCCCGACAAAAGCCGAATTAAGCAAAGCCAACAATGACAATGAAGGCCGCCTCGAAGAATATTGGAACTACCTTAAACAGGGCATCCTCACCGCCGTCATTCATGTGATGGACCGTTCCCCTCAGGCCGCAGCTAAGACTCGTCAATGCCAGAAGCTTTGTGAATCTTATGAAGAAAACTCTTCCCCATCAGTTTCCTACAAGCAAACGCTTCTGAAATCTATCGAATCCCTGTGCTCGCCTAAGGACACCTATGCTGCCTGTGTTTATCACACCGTCAAGTTTGACGTCTATGGTGGCCTTTCATAAGTTTCTCAACCCCCGAATCGCAAACAACCAAGCTCATTTAATCCCAAAACATGTATTTTGAAACCATTATGGAACGATCAAGCAATTGATATGCTGGTATTTGGTATGTGTATGGCTATTAACTTCCAATAAAAAAAATTTACAATGAGTTTTATCGGGTTTTCTTAAAAAAATTATTAGAGATTGACAAAATGAGACGCCCGGGTTAAAAGTACGCTAGTTTAGCAGTTTAAAAAAAGACGTGAAGAGATTGACTGTGCGCTACTTGCCAGTAGCGATAATGTTATGGGAACAATCCTTCGACAGCGGCACTGTGGCCAGAAATCTCAGCGGACGCCAAAATCTACCGTGATTTGAAGCGGCGATATAGTGTGTGTCCGATTACTTTACCTTGACAGCAGATAACAGTGATAAGCCGGTTCCGAATGAAAGCGTCGAAATCTTCTCCCTTTTTGTAAGATTTTAGTAGGTATGTTTTGACATTGAGCGTTGAGCGGATGCAGCTGCTAGCTAGCGCATTCAACTATAAATTTTCTTTCTTTTCTTACATATTATTATCAACACCTTTCTTTTATTGTACATCTCGACGAACTATCGTTTGATCTTGTTCACCTTTTTGTATCTGTTAATTCGACCGTGGCGTTACATGTTTTCAACACCTTACATGTAACTATTTTAATTATTCAGGTTTGAGGTACCACTGCGTCATCAATACAAGGTGCATCGGTCGGGAGTAGTACAAGCGTGAATCTCAACCAAAAAGTCTTATTAATATACGGCAGTTCACAAAATGGGCCATCCCCATTTGGTGAGATCGCCGTTACACTTCGCTGGCTAGAGTGGAGGCAATTGGATCTGCGGCCTTCGAGGTAAAAATTGCTACCTCATTCATAGTTCTATTTCTTTTTTGAATTATTGGAAAACAAATAGTTTCGTAAGCTTCTAAATGCCGAAATCGGAAAAAAAATTTGGAACCATTTATTCCAGAAACATGTATTCGAAACCATTATAGAACGATCAATCAATTGATATGCGTAAAAACGTTTAATAAATAAAAGTAACAATGTGTTTATTTGGAACAAACAAATGTTAATCACACAACCCTCAAACTAAAAAAACCGCATACATTCTCACAACGCAAAGCACATTTATATTTTGAATACCCTAAAAAGTTAATAAAGGTACACTTGTAAAACTACCCGTGTTAATACAGTGCATTAGAAGCTTTGTGGAATTGGTAAGTAAAAACTGGTAATATAAGTGTTAAAAAAGTAAATTGATTATGTGGAAGTTGATAAAACACGGTTGATGAGACAACATCTGGTAGCTGGCTTTCGACGAAGACGTTTTTGGCGACGTTCGACTTCGCGAAGTTGATTGGCCATACGGATTTGGAAGAGCTCCATTTGGCACAACTTCAGATCAGCATTGTGTTCCTTGAAGAGAGCAGCACCAACTTGGAGACACCCACCGACTAAATATCGGATGAAGTGGTCACCTGCTACACTGCCTACAGCAAACATGTGTCTGTCGTTAAAACAGCGATAGTCTGCGTTGAATTCTACCTTTTCCGGTAAGAATGACAGTTCCGATTGACGGCCAATACATACGACAAGAAGGTCAAATGGAACCTGAAATGTACAGTAATGTTTTTCATGGTCACTTTAAACGGAAGAAAAAACATACTTTGGTCAAGCCCTTGGGGGTCGAGACAGTAGCTTCGGAGTACGATAACTCTGTAATGATAGATTGGGTCTGACGGGTGTAGATCTTGTTGATCTCTTTGCCGATCATTAACTTATACGCACGGGCATACTCGGGATAGACGGATGGGGTAAGCTTTGAGAGCATTGTTGCTATAATAAAAATAATGATGAAATTAGGTCAACTTTTACAACACCATATGTGGGTGTAAGTTTGTTTTACTTTACTTACAGCGAAGTTGGGCGTCACTGCGACGCATAACGTGAACAACAGGCAAGTTGTTATTCAAGCAATGCGTAATGGCGTCGGCGGCGGATATGCCATCCCCGACGACCACCACTCGGCCAGTGTTGTTCATGAAGGTCGGTTCAGAATGCAGGTACTTCTTCATTGAAGCTACATCATAAACTATGTTAGTGTTAAGACTCTCGCCCGGAACTTCCAAGTGTCGCTGAATGCTTTGGCCACAGGCAAGAATCACTTGACGACACCGCATACTGTAAGGCTTGTTCTCTGCATTGTACCCCGAAACGGTGTAATAATCCATTCCAGTAGTTGAATCATGACATTTCTGAAAACAAAAAGGATAAGATGACTAACCCTGTGCCATGTTTGTGCTATGTGAAAGTGTGCGTGTGAATAGAGACTAGAAAGCGCAGACCACAAAATAGAAAGCTAGTAGCAGCAGCGAAGTCACAAAAAGGAAGCCGCTGATGTTTTTTGTAACCACAATTTAAAATGAGCATGCAGGCAAGCGTGTGCCGTTGTTTATAGCACATTTTAAGAACACCCAAAAAGTGCAATGACAAAATACAAAATAGAATCGCATGTGCGCGACACGTGACGAATGTCAGATTAACGTGTTTTTTAAAGATGGGCAAGATTTAAGAGGGAGTATGGGTGAAGACTTCGAGGGGCCGACCCCCGATTTTTTGACCCCCAAATGTTTTGTGCCAAAAATGTTAGCATACTAGAGCATAGTTCAGAACCGGAGTATTTCGGTCTGAAACCTCCGGATTCTGGAGATATGGATTCTGAAGGCCGTATTTTCAAAAAATTCTAGCAGGCTTCACTGATAAGGCAAAATTCTGATATTTTGGTTATAGGGGTTTTTTATGGTGCGCAATAGAATGACGCTTTCAGATTTTTTCAAAAACCGTAATAAATATCGATTTTTGTATGTTGAGGTGCTAAAATCGTCTGTAACTTTTTTGTATCTCAAATGGCGGCGATGGCACTATCTCCATCGTGTTGCCCGTCGTTTTTTGCATCGGATGACACCGGTTGGACCCAATTTGAAGTTGGCATGGGGGGTCTACTTTGGCTCCTTCTGATGCGGTTTACCAAAAACGATGACAAAACGCGCGCTCGCATGTTGCACGCACCATTCAGCTCCCAGGACCGTTTTAGGTCAACTTTAATCTTTAAGTAAAATTTATATCATTCGAAAGAGCACAAAATTCTAAGCCTAATGAGACAAACCGCAACTTCCACAAATTAATTTGAAAGGAGTTATTACCTGGTAAAGTGGTAAAACTAGAAAGTTGCTCCAGAAGGCGCCAAAGTAGACCCCCCATGCCAACTTCAAATTGGGTCCAACCGGTGTCATCCGATGCAAAAAACGACGGGCAACACGATGGAGATAGTGCCATCGCCGCCATTTGAGATACAAAAAAGTTACAGACGATTTTAGCACCTCAACATACAAAAATCGATATTTATTACGGTTTTTGAAAAAATCTGAAAGCGTCATTCTATTGCGCACCATAAAAAACCCCTATAACCAAAATATCAGAATTTTGCCTTATCAGTGAAGCCTGCTAGAATTTTTTGAAAATACGGCCTTCAGAATCCATATCTCCAGAATCCGGAGGTTTCAGACCGAAATACTCCGGTTCTGAACTATGCTCTAGTATGCTAACATTTTTGGCACAAAACATTTGGGGGTCAAAAAATCGGGGTCGGCCTTTTCCCCTTGATTCGAAATCTTCAGTCATACTTCGTCTTAATGAAGACTTACCGTAACCGTTTCAATGTGAGTGTTTGAACGAATCTTTGATTCTATGTTCATCACAGTCACGTAAGCCTTCATGTATTCACGGATGACTCCAGCCGGAAGTCGTGCTATCAGTGGTTTGCCTTCTAGCCATTGACTCACGCTGAATCCAGGCAAGTCAAGCCAATTCGCAAGGGACACGGTAGCCATCTGAAAGAAAGAGCAAAACGTGAAAATGATGACAATAAAGAAGCATGGAACATTCAAAGATCGACATCAGGGTAATAAAAGATGCACATACCTCGTCATCATATGTAGTCCATGAACCACCGATCTCGGTTGCACCGATAACAACATGCGCAAGTGCCCTTTCTGGGCAGTAGACGTATTGTAAACATGAATGACCATGTGGTGGGCGCATCAGCATATCAATCAAGAAAGCTACAGGTCTCACGCTGGGATTGATGATCTCGGCAAATTCTTCCTCGAACCATGACAAGTCCTAAAAATAGTAATGATCAAGGATCGTGTGGCAACTGCAAGAATGATCTAGATTGTGACATTGATATTTTCGCAATGCAAATTGTCAGTTGTTAGCATCGAGCTTTTTTCCCTCAACCCCCTCGCGGCTTGACGAGTGTGAGTATTTCGAGAACAATTACATAAGATGACGAGATCGAGGTCGTCGGACCCACGTTACTCACAGCCAAAAAATGATGTATTTGCTTAACCGAAGCAGAACGTCTAAGCTGTGCAAACACAGTTTTAGAGTCGCCAATGGTTTAGATAGCCATAACTTTTTTACGACTCTGCTCTTTTTGCTGACTTGCATTAAATTAAATTCCATCACATCGCTTTGCACAAACCTGATCAAGTAAGGAAGTCGTGGCATTTTGCGCCAAACGCTCATGAAGTCTGGCGTCTGGATGGGGATAGTTGACATCATAGTACGGTAACCACCCAGATAGAAAAGTTGATAGGCTCAGACCTGCGGGACCGTTGCCTAAATCGGTGATAAGGGTAATGTTGTTGTTTTGTCTGATACGTGCAAAAACTGTCACAGTGTCACAAAGGGCATAAAATAAATATCTAGCGTTGAAATGGTTAATGCGTCGATGCTCGCGGGATTATGCTTTTTTATGAACGTGGTTGGTGTTATTTTATGATAAGCATTGAGGAACAATGCTGATTTCAGCCGATTTATGGGGGTAGTTTTTATCGTAGGTTGAGGGGTAACAAAAAGAAGAACGAAAAAAAGCACGTGAAGGTTTGACAAAGGCCTGCAAAGAGGGCAAGGTCAGCATTCCACAGGGTCCCGGTACAACGAGCAAGCAGAAACATGTTTCGTTCAAAAGTTTAATTTAATGCAATTTTGGCGCGCTATCAGATCAAACAATAAACTAGAAGCACAAAACATACCTATTATGATGACTTCGGTGTCGATGAAACAAGCCGGTTCGTCTTCGCCGGTCGAATCCAAGAGCTCCAACGTGCTGGATGACATGGTAGAATCTGGCATGTGGACTGTCGAAGACACATTTGATGAACAGAGTCGGTCCATTCAAGCTTTATATAGTACTGTTGAAGGTCACCAATGTCAGATGGGTGCAAATAGATAGAAAAACGATAAGATAATTTGATGTTACACGAATGCAATCACATGTACGGTAGAGGTTTGGTAGGCAAATTCAGCCTAAATATTTGTAGGCACCGAAGCTGGAAAAATGCAAACGTTATAATGGGCGGGTCACCGGAAGAGCCGACGCGAGACGGTGACAAAATACAATCGGAGAAGGAAAAAAACTACGGCTTGCGTGAAAGGTGGAGTTTGGGGGGAAACTGACCCGAATGGTTTCACACGGTGAATAATCACCGATTCAAACTTTACGACCCCACTTGATGAAAGAATTACTTATGATTAGACAAGGAGGACACGCGAGGCAGTAAAAAACAATGAAAACAAATAGATCGCACGTATCGCGACATGAACTGTGAAACCCCCTAAAACTAACACAATATTTCAGTGCATAGGGGGCGGTTTCAAACTCTCGAGGGCTAATATGGAAATGCATTGTTGCCCCGCAGGCTCCTCCTCGCCCCTGAGGACACGTTTTCGAGAGTAGACACAAAAAAGATGCGAAATAAAGTTTTTTAGATAGCGAACGGCAGAAAAAAAAGAAAACAGTCGGGTGCACGCTGACAGGGGAGTAAGCATTGCTAGGCAAAAAGACACTGGGATGCTAACCTCTGGCCTGGAAGGGCCTGGTCGGTGTGGGTGGTAACGGAGCCGCCGACAAGCATGCTTAACTAAAGGCGACTACGACCAGACATCAAGTCCTTTCGCAACAATCAGACAATGGGAAGAGGGTTTCGTTGACATTTTACATGAATTCAACTGCTTGATGGCAGTAAAATTAAAGGACAGAGAGCGATCGGGCGTAGACAACCGACCGGAGACACGTTTTTTATTGTCTTCAATGTAAGTACACCCAAACTACGTAACAGATACCTAAAAATTTAACGGAAAGAGCAAAGTTGCGATTCTTCTGTGCGCAATGTAATAAAGAGCATCGGAAATAGAAGCTGAAAGAAAAAAGTTACAGCGAGTATAGGAAGAGACTGCCTTCGTTGAGCTGGAAGTGGATTTGATCCATGACATGTCAGTATCGCTAGAATGCGCGGGCTGGAAGATAACTCCCACCAAAATGGATAGAAGTGACACTGAAGAACATATGACTTGATCGACGGAAACGTCTTTTGAGACAAGTGTTTTGCCGAATAACGAGATTAGGGTGAGCGCGAAAGGGTAATAAAAACATAGGGAAAGCTGATAAAGATACGAACAACCTATAACATGAGGAACACACGAGACACCGAAATGGAATGAATGTTGAGCGGGGTGCGCATCACCTTTGAAGAAGCATCACCTCGATCAAGGCCGCCCCTGGGGGAAAAGCTTTCACGCATAGGTACGCCTCCGCAGAAGCACAAGACGGATTGATGGCCGTTGACCGACCGCGACGGCCACTTTGCAACCCCATCGTAAACCCTCCTCCTCTGTGCATTTGGGAAGTTGCGCTATTGTTTTTAGGCCACACAAAGCCTGTTTGCTATAAGCTCTTCGTCATCGTTGACCGTTAGCTGGCCTCGGGCCCGACCGGACCATTGATCGAATCAACAACCAGTTCGTTCGCAAGGTGCTGGACGCAGAGGGTTTCTGATGTGAGGCATCAAGACCGACCAGACATCGAGAAAAAGTGGACGCTGGCAGCAGCATTGCCTCCCGATATTTAAGGACGAGGAAATGTATTTTGTAGGGGTCTTTGTTGAACACTATTACCCTCAGAATGGGGTGGTGCCGTGCCATGTTGTTTTCTATGCAGTTGAAAAAGGGCCATTCATTTCAGAAAGGGTAAACCGATTTCGAAAATGCCGAAATGGTTCCGCCTCCAACATCATACATAAGATGTTTCTACACTTTTACGGAATAACAAACTAAAATCATCAAAAAACCTGCAAAAAGTTGCACAAAAATCTGTCACGTTTGAAGCCTAAATTGAAAATCTAATTTCATAAATGTAATTACCCGTGAAATTAAGTCTACTTCTTTTTTAATCTCATAAACACTTATTTTTAACGAGTAAGTATACACGTGCGGGAAATTACGTCAAAAATAATTCACGCTGCTAGAAAACAGAAAGCAAAAAAAGTGCCAAGCAAGGAGAATCAATAAGCAACAGCGACATAACTAAAAAATACGAAAAAGAGCTGAAGATGCGTATTTCTCGTCGACAAGCGGACCAGAGAACGGCCTGGCACGAAAAATGCGGAAAAAAAGGCACGTCTACATAGTCGAGACTATGGCCATTTCGTCTGGAGAAATAAATTGCGCTTCAATTTAAAGTCAAAAATTGGTTTATAATAACAGTGTTCACATGGAGGTTCAGAACGGGTGTGTTTTAAAAGTGAGTTATGGCATCTGTTTACCGTTTTTTTAGTGAAAATTACATTTGCCCGTATTAGAGTGCATTTTTGATACCGTAAGAAAGAAATATTATTTGAAATGACTATGAAACTAACGTTCAAAATTGAAACGACCATGTTTTTAATGGGAATACGAAACAAAAACTGGTATTTTTAGCAAAGTTATGCGACCTGTTGAAAAAAACTGTATGTTGCACCATTAAACAATTTCACAAAAATCTAAAGTGACATGAAAAGTCGGAAAAGCAATATGCAAATTCGTAATTTTAGGTAAACTGTTCAAAACCTGGTCGAACGGATCTTTTTCGTGGTTAGACCGTCTTTTTTGTTGTGGTGCACAATGCGACATTAAGTTAACTGATATAATTGTAAAGAACTATGTTCTAACATCTTGGACAACTGTAAGCTTTTTAATTTAAACGAAATTTGGTAGTCTTCGTTGATTTTAAAAGGGAATATAACTTTCAACGACAATGAAAGAAGAAGTTTATAAATAATGAAGAGACAAACAGTTGAATTCACGTCGCAGTGTGCAAAGAGCAGGCACCCCAGACCGCAGTTGTTTTTCTTGTTGTTTGGAAAGAAAACGAAAAAGCAAACACAGCCGTCGGCGGTCACTGACCACTTGCAGAAACAACATGTTTCTGAACTTTCAACCCTATCATCCTGATGGTTCTTCCTTCTTTTCAATTCCGTAGCCCTTGCCCTTTATCGTGTTTTGCATGTGTTTTTCGTGGATGAACGACGACCATGTTCGTGACGAAATTGTGTTTTGCAGCAACCTGGTCCGCATCTCGTCGATCAGTTCCCCGAACTAAACACTTCCAAAGATGCGATTCTCCCTTATTTCTGCAGTTTTGTCGCCTTCATCGGCCTTCCGGACTGGCATCCGTGGCGCCCACTTCCTCGCCAATGTCCCGCTGAAGTCGCGCAATGGTGCTGTCGACATCAAGACGCTCGAAAACAAGGTAATTTCCACATTTTTTGTAATATATATTGTTTATAGCTGTTGTTTATTTCAACATTTATATATTTTCAGCCATTGGTTTTGTATTTCTCCGCGGGTTGGTGCCGATCGTGCAAGATGTTCACGCCAAAGATCGGCAAGTTCTACAAGGAAAACAAGGATGAGGGCTTCAACGTCGTCTGGGTTTCGCGTGATCGTGCCGCCGAAGATCAGGTCGAGTACTATGAGAAGGCCATGCCGGATTGGGCTTACATTCCGTTTGGAACACTTGAAATTCAGTGAGTTTTGGCTTACTTTTTATATAAAATGTTGATCTGAACTTTGTCATTGCAGAGAGTTCCTCAAGAAATACGAAGTCAAGACCATCCCCGCAGTCAAGGTCGTCAACGACGCCGGTGATGTCATCGATGACGGTGCCCGCATGAAGATCGAGAAACACGAACTCGACCCCAAGGACGTGATCGCCGAGTGGAAGAAGCTCATCTAAATCTGTCTGTACATTGCTCAAAGTGTACATAACATGTCTGTAGGTATATTTCAATCAACACAAGTAGGCCATTTATACACCGGTTTATTCGCTGATTATAAACGTAAATAATGGGTTTTCGTCGTTGCTAATAAGGTATTGTCAAAAACAAGGTTGCAAATCAATCTTCAATGAAAGACTCATGCATTGAGGCGTCCATCATCTTGTTTTGGAATTTGTCAACTTTGCTTTCCAATTCGCTGACAATACTGTCGAGGTCGTTTTGTTCTGAAAATTTGGTTTGACCTATCAGTTTTTCGATTTCAAACTCAAAACTTACGTGTGAGCAATTCAATTTGTTTATACTGTCGACGGATCTTTGTTTTCAAAGACGCGTTTTCGTCTCGCAATTCTTCAACATCATGCAAAGCGTTTCTGTATTGTGCTTCCCAGGTGTCGCCAATGTTAAACTAAAAACCATTTTTTTAACTTTTCGCTCAGTTTTAAACTTATACCTGTGATTTGCTCATCTTATCCATCTGCGCGATTGTTGCCAAAGCCCGATCAAGTTGCGATTGAGCTTCAATCAGATCCGTTTGCATTTTGTTATCAGCCCTGCTTTGTGCCAAAACATGCTGCATCTTCATTTCGAATTCATGTGTTAATGCGCTGATACGATCTTGATGCTTTTTCCTGAAAAAGTTGCATCATTTGACGATTCCGTGGGCATTTTAAGGGAAAGCAATATTGCTAACGATCTAAAAAATATGAAATTGACAGACCTTTCTGCAATAATGTCGTTTTTGGACTCATTAATGATCTCTTCATTTTTACGTTTCCATGTCTCGAGATCACTGTTCAGCTTAACTTGGCTCTGCTCCAAGTTTGTGTTCTTTCGTTCTTCATCACGAAGATCTTTCTGCGTTGTGGTCAGTGTTTCATTGGCATTACGCAGCTGCTTGTTCAAGCTTTCCTTTTCACGTTCCAAGTCTTGAAGCTGTGTTTTGTAGACGTCGATTTCTCGCTTCAAAAGCTGATAATCAGTGTTAGCAGTTTGAAGCTTTCGTTCAAGCTCGGATATTTTTCGCTCTTTTTCGTGTAACTGGGACGTAGAAGGACTGCGCATGAGGCTACCGTAGTCTTCTGCCTGGGTGACCGATCGGGTGAGACGCGAATGCGAGGGACTGCGCAGAATCGAGGATGATTCACGCATAAGATCAAATGATCGACCAGAACCACTTCCGTAATCGGTTGTGGATCGTCGACCAAGTGTGTGGGTAGAGTTCAGACTGAGGACGGAGCCGGAGAGGGACGACATGGAGTATTGGCGGCTTCCGAGGGATGAGTGGATGGAATAGTTCATGCGGCTACTGGGACGGGTGCAATCGGAATCGACTGAGCCTTCGCGGTCTGTGAGACGGATTTTTTGAAGTTCAGTTTCGGATTCGAGTCTAAAATTGTCCAAATGAAAGTTGAAATTAGCTTATTTAAGCTTACTTTTTGACTTTACGCTTCAATTCATCATTTTGCGTCTGCAAATCCGTCACCGTCGTCTTATGAATCTTCTTCAACTCATTGATACACGTCTCCATTTCGTCAGTCTTATCCTCCAACTTCTTCTCCAGCTTCTTGATCAAGTTATCCTTCACCCGAAGTTGCTCCTTCATAACCTCCCGCTTAGTCTCATCCTTCTGTGCAACTTCCTTCAAATGCGCAATCTCTTCCTCCAGATCATCAATGTCCGTTTCACATTTACGCTTTGCCGTCCTTTCCTTATGCAGGATTGAGTCATAATTGTTGACGCGTTCCTAAAAACAAACATAGCCTTTTTCAAACGCACTTATGTAACCAATCTCTGATGTCTTTCTATTCCCACTGTGCCACTCTCAAAAAAGCTCACATTTAGATCAGAGATCGTATGTTGCAAGTCTGTTATTGTCGTGCTTTGCCGCTGGGCCCGCTCCTGCCATGTCAGTGAGTTATTTTCGGCGCTGCAAAGCTTACTCAATTTCAAAAAAATAGAAAGTAAAATTCAACAGACTTTTGGAGTGCCTTTTGCACGTTGTCGAATTCGTCTCTGGCCGCTTGAGCACGCGCTTCCGCTTGTTCGACCTTCAATTTGGCGTCATCAAATTCTTCTTCCAAGTTCTCGCGCAACGTTTTCTCGTTCTGATAACGCTCTTTCAGCTGTAAATGCAATGTTAACCATGAAAGGGGCTTTTAACATTAATTGAAACTGACGGATTCGAGTTGCGCTTCCAATGATTGTCTCAGTTGTTCGAGCCGTTCCAAGTTGGTTTCATTTTCTTTTTGCAAGGAATGGAGACGCTAAATTGGTCGATTATTGTCAAATTAAAACATGTTTGAGGCAATGAATTTACCATGATTTTGTTGTGCTGTTCATCGAAACGCTTTTCCATGAGTTCGAGGAGGTCCTCATTGCGTTTGACTTCGCCTTGGAGATTGGTAACCCGTTTTTCGGATTCGGCTTTGGACTCTTTCAACTGAAATTACAAAAGATTCGATAAAATATCAAAGAAAACAGTTACAAAACACTCGCCTGCGTAATTTCTTCTTCATACTCTTCCTGAACTTCAGCAAGTTCATCATGCTCTTCCTCAAGTTTCTTGAACTTCTCGAGAAGCTCATTCTTCTCCGCTTCAAGATCAATAATGCGTCGCTTTTCTCTGGCCATTGGGATAATTTGACGGACAGTGCTCCAGAGTGAAAACCATTTCCAATTTGAAAGTTGCGCAAAAAGGCGGACATTGTGTTGAATTGTGACAAGATTATCCCTGCAAATGCAAGTATAGAGAACGATTTTGAATCAAAAATGCAAATAATTCATACCATTGTTCGAACTTCTCTTCGACCACTTGCAATTGACGGTATGCACGGATGTATGCCTGGAGGCCGACGATCATGTCGTTGATGTGGTTTTTGCGGCGGTTTTCAAGCTGGAAATACATACTACACTTTAAAAATGTGAGAATATAAGCAACAAACTTCAGAAATAAGCCCAACTCGACAAAACACCTTCGTCTTGCCGATTTGATACTGCTCTTTGTCGATTTCAAGTAGCTCACACAGCTTTGACGCCATATTGCGAGGTGAATCCTCCTTACTGCGAGTCAATTTACCACCTGCGAGAAGTTTATAACGGTGATAAAACTCATCGAAAAGCAATCGGTTGGGGTATCCGCGACGACAGATGCGAACGCCTTCGAGAACGCCATTGCATCTCAGCTGGTGAAGCACGAGTGGACCCGTGATCTTGAAGGGTTGACGTTGATAATTTGGCACTATGCATCGGATGAAATGGGCTGAGGTGGCGTTAAGTGTTTGAAGGAGATCAAAGAGTTGCTCCTGGAATGCAAAACGTGATAGATTATGACAAAGATAAAGACAAAGCATCAAAAAGTAAAAAATAGATTAATATTTGCAAGAAATCACATTTTTAATGCAAACTTACTTTATAAACATGAGTAACTGTAGCACATGACAGTGATCCTCGCCGGGACCTTGTCATTTCATCTTTTGGAGTTGTTGGGAACAGTTTTTGAATCAAAGCGTGGGTTGAGGTAGCCATAAGTTCCAACAAACACTGATCCACCATGTCACGGTTTTTCTCAACCCAGCCATCAATGTTGTATTTGACTTCACCGGCGTAATGGTTGACAACGAAATGGGCCACTGTCGTATTTCTGAATTCAACAATGCTTACAGTTTCACTTCCATTTCAAAATATCTACCTTGACGATTGTTTCGCCTTTTGAAACACCCCAGACTTGCTCAAACTCCGAACCATCTTTTCCAACAACGAATTATCAGACCCATTCGGCACAATACATTCTTCCTGGAGGTAGCTCAACAATCCCATTGGCCGTTCGACCATGTCAATTGTGTTCTGTAAATCGTCGCCATAATCAATTTGCTTCCATTCGATGCATTCAGTCATGTATTCTGCTTGTTCTTTGACAAACATGAAATGATTGAAGAACTGTTGAAGCTTCTCGTTTGTGTAATTGATGCAAAATTGCTCGAAGCTGTTTCGCTGCAATAAAACTAATTGTCTCTCAATTCAAAGCTTAAAACTCTTACGGCCATAATTTCGAATCCGGCCATATCAAGCACCCCAATAAATCTCGAATCCGCTTTCTCGTCGGCTAGAATGTTTCATATTTTTCAAAATCTAATGATTACAATTATAAGCTTACAATCTGGGCGCCGCTCAATGGCTTCGTTACACTTTTGGACAATCCATTTGAACATCCGTTCATAAATTGCCTTTTGAAGTGCCGTGGCAGAAAACAGCGTCTGCAAAACAAACCCAGCTTGCACACTGCGAAACTAATTGACTCATATGGTGGACTTACTTTTTTGAGATTTTGATTTTTCCGGATTAAATTTTCCCCGACTTTAATGGTTGGCTGTGTAAGTGCATCAACGAGTTTTGACGATTTCACATTAATGTGCTTCGTGACGGCATCTATCTCGGCGGTTCCCTCGACAAAACTGTAATCCATTCCGGATCTCTCACCAAAACGAATTTCACCGATGAGAATGCACATTGCAACACATTCGAAAATCCATCGCTTTTCGACGACGGAAAAGCCGAGTTGATTGAGGGCGGCCTAAATGGAGGGTGTTGTGGTCAATCAATATGGCAATTTTCGGGAATGTGAAAGCTTACATCAGTTTCTTTGCCACTGGTGACGTCATCGATGGATTTGTCATGACAGTCACCACCTTGATTGAGCACTTTGTAGGCAGCAGCATCTTTTTTCAAACCGAGAGCTTCTCGGAGTGAATCAGGAAAAGCGTTGGAGAGAAGTTGATAAAAGATGTGGAAATTGCGGTCGCCTTTGTTTTGAGAAACGACACGGGACTTTTCCAACAGATCTAAACAGACACACTGATGATTCATTATTGGTTTACTGTAACTCACAGCACTCAATCTGCGCCGAAGTCAGCCGTCCACTATCATCGAAATTGATCTTAATAAATTTCCCCTAAAATTGCCCTGTCAATATGAAAGTTCATCCCATTTGACAACTTGCCAATCTTGAACTATTGTTGTTATGTATCGTTTTTGCATTCGAAAAAGCTTCCAGAGCAATTCCCGAGTTAATCACCGCCGAGTCGATGGAACGGGCCGCTTTTTTGTTGGTGAGGTAGTCAGGGTCGGAAGCGCAAATTAAATACTCAATGATTTTCTTTGTGTTCTCGGTTTTTCCGGCACCGCTCTCGCCCCTGGAACATAAATGAATCAATCCAAACGTTGTAAACTGACATCATGCACTCGCTTGATACTTACGTAATTAAAATGCTTTGATCGTTACCCCCACGCAGGATGCCGTCAAACGCTGCTTGAGCCACCGAGTAGATGTGAGGTGGCATAACTTGTTGTACCTTTGACTGCTCCATGTAGTACTTTATCATGGCGGACGAATATAGCAACGGCATAACTTTCCATGGATTTACGACGACGCAGAAGAGACCCGAGTAGGTCTGTAAAAAACGGTGTTTTGAATTGATAAGTTCTTTCGTTATTGCGTTTTATTGTTAATGACTTACATGAATCAAGTGCTCATCATAGCGGCGACGAAGCGTGTGCAAAACAGATGGTTCGTTAAGCTCAGTGAGATTGCACATGTCCGAACAGAAGTGGGACATGCTTGTTGCATGAGTCGCTGACTTGAGAAGTGTTTTCTGCAAAAAAGCAAAATGAAATTGACATTGAAACAAAGAAAAGCAAAAGCAATAAGTTAAGAAAATAAATCGAAAAGATAAATTGAATAGCAAAATTTTTTCAATACAATTGGTATCGAAAAGGTCAAAACTTTTTTTGTGAAATTCAATGAAAAAACTGAAAATTGAAACAATCTTCGCAACTCAAATGTTTCACTTACTTTCTCATAGAACCCATTTTCATCTCGAAATCCGACCACAATATCCTTATCCCGACTCGTCACAACATTGCACATGCGGAAAGCTTGATCCGGATCTGGTATCCATATTCGGTTTTCCAGCTGATCGACCTCCTCCGCAATCAGATGGGTTGCGGGTTCGAGCGAGCTGTAATAACACAAATAGCACAGATAATCAAAACCATCTGTCTACAATTTCAAAATTTTGGGGTAAACAAACTAACCGTAAAATTGCATCCGTATCGGGATTGTCGTTATCGACCGCCATTTACCTAAAATTTAAACCCAGTTAGCCGATTATGCAATTTGGATAAGGTGAAAACATTTTTCGACGCCCGGCATAAATGAAACAACGTGGAACTCGTTAATGACCACTTGGCGGGCGGAAGAAACAATCGGCGATACATGATGGCGGGCTAGCCAGAGGGGCTGCCAATTGCCAAAAGTCCTGCCACAAAGAGAACGTTGTTCGCCCGCCCGGGACACTGGAAAGGATGTTTTCCCGTCAGGGTAAGGACGTTTTTAGTCTGGAAGGAACATCTTGTCAAGGAACGGGTAAATTGTCGGAAGTGGGGGTGTGTTTGATCTTCAATATGAGTCCGAAATAATGATCGAACGGATTATGCGTTAATACGTGACATCTTAAAGAACGTATTAACAGAGTCATCCCTCTAACCCCGAAAAAAAGTCATCAAGATGAGTCAATTCTTTTTGCTGGTTTGAAAAACTTCACATTAAGCAAAAAATCATATTTCGGCAAAAAGCAAGACCGATAAAAGTCGTGAACAACGGCAAAATGTGGTGAGTGCAAAAAAACTCAGAACTACTTATTTAAGTGGACAAGAGCCTTTGGGACATGGCTATTTGCCGACGGAAGTTGATCCATTCTCGCCCTGACCGCGCCTCGAGGCGGGTGTACTAACATTTTTTGAACTTGTGCCGCGGTAAAAAACTGCCTAACGCGAGTGGTCAGCTGTCCATTATGGCCGAAAGCTGTCACAATGCTCCAAAACAAGTAGAGCCTTGGAAGCAAATTAGTTGGGCCAACGAAAAAAATGACGAATTATGAATTGAAAGGCGACCAACTTATGCCCGGTCGAGCCGACAAATTATGCAGACACAGGTCAGATGCGATGCGTTAGAACCTCTAATGCCACCGGCCAAATAGAAGTCAGTGCCGGATTGTGCAACGTCAAACTGGCCTTCTTTGACAGCCGCGTTCGTTCAGGGGTCGGTCGCCTGAGTGATGACACCAAAAAAACTGATAAATGTTCGAAAAAAGTAGGCTTTTTCTTCACATCAAATGTGCGTACCACAACTGTCGAGTTACACCATCCAGGCTTATTGTATCAGTTGTCCTCTCGATTTTTTGATTGAGTCAGAATGCAATTAGCTCCAGGAGGGCTGAGGATGAAGGCCGTAAATCTGACACGCTTTTACCTTTTGTTTTCGTAAGGTAAGCCAGAATGGAACAACTTGCACTCACACAAATCTACCTCAAATTTGCACAAAACAGATGATGCAGGTCGATCTTTTTCCGCTCTCTTTCCGCAGTTCCGATGCAAACAATGACACCGAAATCTTTTGTTAGGTTTGAATTTACCTACGCAATGCTGCTGTAATTATTCCTTTTACGGATCAACTTGCGGACATCATTATAAGTCGAAAAAAACTATTAGTACATGCATGCATCCTGCGTGCTGAAGATGTGCACTTATACTTGTTGAGATTGCCTTCTGGTCAACTTGGATACATTTGACCATAAATGACCGCCCGGACAAAGTCATTACCAAGAAACAACACGTCGCAACTTTCTGGTTTGTTCAACTTGAAATTGTATGCTTTGAATGGATTAGCCATGCATCTCAGTCAACCCTGAAGCCGAACAAGGAGGGGCGTGGATGGCGTAAAACGGACGATTTCCTCAAAAGACGTGCGCAAAGAGTCGTCGTTTTGGATGCAGCATATTTTGACGGCGTGCGCAAGAAGGGTGTTCCGCAGAATATCCGTCGATCTCCGTGAAGCCAGTTTTTTCGAGTTGTGAAGGCAGGCTTTCGTTGTTCCTTCCCTGTGGGCTTGATCACTTGCATGTCCCTTTCCTTATATGGGAAGGACTAGATCTGCCGAAGATGCGCAACTCTCGCCCCCATCGGTCTTGATCTTTAGTTGTGATGTGATTCTGGAAAGATGCGCAGTCTCGTTACGCTATCCAAGATCATCGCGAATTAAACCTTTTATTTTAACATTTTCAGAATGCTCAAACAATGGTTTCTCGTTTTCATAGCGCTGTCTATGGTTATTGAGGCCAAGATTCTTGTGGTACCAAAAGAGGATTGGAATACACAATACGGTAAGTTTTTTTGAACATATATCAAATATAATAATGGCTTATCAAAAATATAGATAAAGTTGTTGTTTTCAGGTAATCCAGGAGTAAAACTCCGTTTGACCCGGAAAGGAGCAGAACACGTCAAAGATGTCGGTGTCAAACTTTTGAATGAACAACTAGCACAACTTCGCGGATTCAGAGTAAAACATCCGTTCTCGCAACCTGGCTTTTCCGGAACAATCACAGTTTCTGATATTCGAACACTTCGATATACACCGCCCACAGCTGCGTACTTGAGATTCCAGGAACCTTCGTACTTGATTTTGGCAATTGAAAATGCTGCCATTAGGTTTGTGTTTTTGCTGTTTAATGTTCAAAATTTGCATAACTTCGATCTCAAAAATGTTAAAAACATAACTTACATTAGAATTTCAGTCTCGATGGCCGCTTCCTCGGTGAATCCGGCGTCTTCCAAGTCCCTGGCTACGTCCACGGTGACCTTGTTGGAATGACCATATCCGTTGTGGTCAGCTTCAAAGCCCTCCCCGATGGTCTCATGTCGGTTCAAGTCGTGAACTGTTCTACCGTAATCGCCCAAGTGCACTTTAGCCTTGAACCTGAAGGACCTCTCGGCCCTGTCGTCAAAGCCTTCGAAGTATGTCGAAACCGTGACATCAGTTTTTTTATATTCATAATTCCCTTTCAGGCTCAAATTAACGACGCCATCCGTGAACGTATTCCATCAATTTTCTGCAGAGGTCTTCAGGATATTATTGAGAAAAACTCGCCTGAAATGTTCAAGCACCTCGCGCAGGCCCATTTGTCAGACCACTTCCAGGGAATCTCGACCGACAGCGTCGTAATCGACCGGTTTGTACTTTCTCGTTTTTGTTACGCGCAGGATTAACCAACCCATCCTTGGTTTTGATTGACGCAATGAGCTTTTTCAGGTTTATTCGCCGCTTCACTACAGGATTGTACATTGACAACCATAACATTGCCGATCCTATTGTAACTTCAGAATACTTTGAAACGCAACAACGTGGAGAACTTACTTATACAGATAGTGCTAGTCGGACACCATTTTTCCCAAAACCAATGCCAACAGAAGCGGATTCTGAACGCATGCTCTATCTCTACGGGTCAGAGTACACGCTAAACTCGTTGTTGTATCACGCCTATGAGAACGATAGGTTGACAATGTCGCTGGAAGAAAGTGCTCTGCCCGACAAGTTCAAGGGCTTCATCAAGACGACGTGTGATCTTGGGCGGGACGGAGCCGAAGACGACATTGTGTCGGGTCTGTGTGTTGGTCAGCTGATTCCATCCATCTCTGAAAACTACCCCAACACGACCACGAAGTTTGTGTTGCTTCCTGCGTCCCTTCCGGAAGTTTCCTTTTTCAAGGGTCTCAGCACGATGGACGTCAAAAGTATGCACTTTCTCATTTTTGAATCATTAATCAAACAAATTTTGATGGATTAACTCAATCTTTGCAGCACGCATCCTGACATACGTGTTCGACAAGAAAACACAGCGCGACAAACAGATTTTGGTTTCATCTGCCGACGGCATTGCTGATATTAGGTTGGCCGCGGAAGATGGTCGCTTCGCAGGTGATTTGAAACTTCGGAAATTGGGTGTCCGCTTGCATAGGAGTGCTATTGGCGGTATTGACCCTAGCAGTATTTCACAACTGGCGCCATTGGCAAAGACTTTCTTGGGGCCACAATTGAGCAGTGGTTTGAAACGTGGATTCCCGTATCCACTCCAGGTAATTGATGCAAATTTACATATCATGTAAAACACAACAACATTTTAGGACTCAATCACCTTTTTGCAACCCGAACTAACCATCCACGATGGCTATGCCCGACTAGCCACCGACTTCATCCTCGGCGAAACCAAACTTCGCGAAAAAGTCATCGAAGCCTTCGAAAGAATCAAGCAAACTAGTTAACTTTACCATGTTGCGTATGGTTGATACTCACTTATATTCCTTTACGTGCAATACTGTGTAAAAGTTTATCAGATATTTTATTCCTTTCTAAATATATTTATTTCCGATGCTAAAATTACCACCCTTTATTGCCTTCTGACCCCCGTTTCACTGCCTTTTTACATGAAGTTAATTTACTCTTTTGGCACTCGGCTAGCTTTCGAGACAGGGTAAACATAGACGCGAGACCCTTTTTAATTGTTTGTTTCACGCAGGTTTGCACTTTTGATCAAAAGTCAAACGTGCCATTGCAACGAAAAAAATGGCTAATCAAAATGACTTGTGGTTGAAGGCGGTAAAAGTACCGCAACAATACTGCAATGTAAACGCTAAATTTATCTCATATTGAGTTAATTAAAGCCCTACAGGGAAACTCCGTTGGGATACAGGAAATTTTTCTTTTTTTTTCTCACGGACTTTTAGTGTTGTTGTTAACATAAATTCCCAGTTTATCCGAGTTACAAATAGCATTGCAACATGTCTTTAAATGCATATATTTCAATCATCTAATATGCAGAACCAGCTCCAATGCAGCGGTGTTGCTCAAATGAAGATTAAAATAATTGTGTACAGCTATTTGTGAGCAAATATGCATGCTTCTTAGGCTCATTTAGAAAAAGACCAAAAAGCACAAAAAATAACATGGATATTTTAAGCTTGCTTGATGTGGGGTTATGTCGAGAGTAGTATTTGCACTAATTCCAAAAAGCAAAGTGCACATAAACAAACTATGTATTAAGTGTCATAATATGCATGTATAAGGTCGTTGCTTGTTGTGGCAGGTGTAATTTCTGTGAGATTTAGCTTTCTCAAATGCTACAAAAAGACAACTTTGTGAAGTACATTACGATACAACTGCCTATAAATAACAACATTTTTTTCGTAGGCATGATATTTTAATTTTAACCTTTTCCTTTTCCAAAGGTAAGGAAACAAAAATTAAGTATTTCGAAATTTGCATGTAAATAAAAATTTGCATTATCATTTTTCCTTTCACTTTTGCAACCCCATCTGACCCCATTTGCAACAGACGAAAATAGTTTGTCATATGTGGTAGGTCTGATAATATCTTATTTCAAAATATTTGAACAAGTGGTGACTGTTTAAATTTGTGTCAACAACAGAAGCAAAACCAAGTAAGACGAAGTAAGTGCCGTATGTCAAATACGATCGTTGATCGAAAGGCCAAAAGGCGACCCTTTTTCCGGTCGTTTGGCCCTAAAGGCAATGGAAGCAATACGGAGCTAAATATATTTGGCGGTGCATGCCGGTTCCTCGTTATCGAGACACGGAAAAGCTATTTTGAGGCCTGCCGTGCAACTCCGTGAAAACAAAATGTAGAACAAGTTAGCAGTTTTATCCCTAGGGTCACTGAACTTATGTATTATAATATGATTTTCTTTATGCGAAGCTTTTAACGGTTGTTTGGCCATGTTGCCGACGACCCTTCCGATATGGGAAAATAGAAGTGGTAGACGCAAGGGATGTTTTTTCAAGTTGTTATTTTGCTGTGAGTGTGCTTCATTGCGCTCTCAATATGGCAAATTGAACCTGTCAGCACTTTATCAACAAAAAGCGGTGGAAAGTTTCCACGTTTTCCTCATGTTTCGTTTCCGTGTGTCCCGGAATAACCTTCAACGTACAAAATAGGCTACGAAAGCTGACCAAAAAAATAAGCGTGTGAATGTTATCAGAAGCCTAGACGCCCGGAGAGGTGCCAATGTTGATGTACTTAAAAGGGCTGGGCGGGGACGCACTTTTATTTCATGTCCTGAGGGCAACCCCTGTCCGGCCGTGGTTTTCGAATGTCTTTTCCTGGAATAGGCGGGCCTCACTTTTTTCTGCATTTGGCTTCCGAAGCCGATTCAGCAGTCGGTGTTGGAGGGAACTTCATAATGCACGCTCTAATCTCTGAAGTCTATTTCGGGTAGACTTCAGGTTCCGCGGGAAAGTTCAACATTAAATAAAAACTTGAATGTGTATTTTAGGAACCGTCCACCGTAACCGGCATCTGCAACATGACCAACAAGACTTTCAAAGGGCAACTGTTCGACTTCGTGAATCCTGCCTGGAAGGATACGGTGGATGTCATCCTCTTCGTTGGGGGAAATACCATCGGAGTATGAAAATTTTTCAATTGATGCATATTTATATTTATTTTTTACAGACCAATAGCGAGCTGCTTTCCCGCATGTCACTGGAATTCCGACAGGACCTGAGCCGCCCCACGAACTTCATGAAGCCCGTCTTCATCGAGATCGAAGGCTTCTCGACCAAGACCGTGCAGACCGCTATCGAGTTCTGTTACATGAAGCGTTCCGAAACACTGAAGTGTGACCTCGAAACCGCCTTCGAATTGTTTCTTCTAGGAAAAAAGTTTAATATGAAGCAATTCTCAGTAAGTTTATATTATATTTAATTTGCATATCCAAAATATCATTGTTTTCTAGGAGGTTCTTGCATTTGAGGTCGTCAACAGCATGATAACGGAAAGAAACTTTTTAATTTTCTCATATCGCGCCCTCGAGATCAACAGTCACCCCCTCGACGACGAGTTGGTCTGGTACTATCACGAAAACAAAGGTTACTATCCAGAGAACGATGCTATCGCCAAGATAACTCAGCGGTTGTACGTGGCCGGGTTCGAATACGGTGATTCGTGGGAGGAAGCGTTCTGTAAGTGTGTCCTCTACACCGTTGGATTAATCTCTTTTTTTCCGTTGGGTGCCTTCTTTACTGGATCGTCTATAGGCAAGCCTAATCAATGCTTCATAGACACGATATTAGGCATGTGGCGCTGCCCAAAGGGGGATAAACCTCCGCCACAGTAACTCAGGAAGCTACAAAACTACCTTATCCCTGTTTTCTTTCGTCTTGGAAAAAACTCATATGATCTCAGGTTGTGACAAAAATCCAGGGACACAGAGTCAATAATCAAATATAACTATGCTAATTTCTAAAAATATTAACTTGATATAATGCTAATTTGTTTCTGCCACGCTATTTTACCTCTCATAATTACCTCCTATCAACATAACACACTTATAGTGGCATCGCTTTGCTATCTTTTCTCTCTGTCTTTTTTGCAAGGTTTGAAAAAACAACAAAATGACGTCGCAGAACCATCTCAACTTGCATCCTTGCAAGGACTTCGTTGCTGATTGTTGTTAATCATGCATATAAAAATTGTTTCCGACGAAGACGAGTCGACACAACAAAAAAGAAAAAAACAAAAATAAAGACAGAACAAAAAGTAGAGAAGTTACAGTAACAATAAAGTAAATTCCCCACTGTGGAATGCTCAGTACACAATGTAAAGCCAGGTTTAAAAAGTGAACGGATGCCGCAGGCTATCGGGGCCCTCTACACTTTTCATGATCCCTCGTCTGGCCGTCGTTTACCCGGTTAGTGTACAGCACCCTGAGGCAGTAAATCCGTCTCACTTCGACCCTCTTTAATCGATAGCAAAGCGATCAGTGCCGCAATAAGTGTGTTCTGCAACAAAACAATTGTGGGGGCGAGTCAACTGCCGACCAACGGGCGATCGGTGCCTAAGGGCTTTTGCTAGCGGCCTCCTAGGTGTCGGCCGTTTTGCATCCTCAGGGCTGTTTGAGTGTCCTTTTCCCCCTGTAGATCTTTGAGGAGTTTTTCTGTGACTTTTACCATCGTGACGTCAATGCTTCTTGACTTACGTAGTAATAATGTAATATTGTTTATATATTTATTTCAATAATGCTAATTTCAGATGGTGCGTGGAAGTGATGTCTCCGATGACATCGATTTGGCTACCAAATGGTGGGTAGACTACCCGCGTGGCCGATATACTGACATGGCAAGGGCCCAGGATACATACAAGTCCATGATTGACAACGTCTGGAGCAAGCCGAAGCGTTTGGGACGTTCAGCTAGTTTCACCAACTTGACCTACATCAAGGAAACCCAGCATGATTATCCGATTAAGCGAAGTGACTCGATCAGTTCGTTGGCTCCATCTCTCGCATTGCCACAGTATTGCCGTGAGGCTGAGCGCATTGTCCATACTGTGCCTGTCTACAAGCCACTGATTCACAACTGGTACAACAACGCTTACAGCACTGCTCGGTTTAATGTGAGGATCTTGCATTGTTTATGTTAATTTTGAACTCTTTTGGAAAATTTGCATTCAGGACACCCATCGTGAAATCGCACGACCTTACAAACCAGCACCAACTTACACCTACACACCTTTGAGCTCACATGTGCCGCATTACACTCTGCAGACGAAGCGAATCTTCTTTGAACAAGTTTGTTTACCCTTTTTTCAAGGCTTTTTTGAGTTAATGGGAATCTTTAAAGCGCCATCAGCCTTCGTACCTCCGGGGCTCCCAAGCCTATCTCGACAAATACGTGCATGCTCGTCTCAAGGCGGACGATTTCGCCCAGCAGTATGTGCACACTGCTTACGAATGGCGCAAACCCCAGGACTATTCGTTCAATCGGCACTTTATGATGGGCTCAAGCGTCTATGTCCCACATGCCCCGGGCTTGCCCCATTCATACAACGACGCTCAAGCTCTGCGCCGAATGCATAAGCTGACGGGTCGCTACTACCACGGCTAAGGTTGTGCTTATGCCTGCGCACGGAAGCACAGCACGATCATCCATCGACTCGGTGACTACCCCCCTCCTGCACACCACTCTCGAATTTGAAGGTTTTTTGCATGTCTTTTCTTATGTTTTCGACCTTGTTCCAGCTGCAACCCGGCTAACTAAGAATAACTTTATGTGCCAATTTGAAAGAATCGTAAACAATCTTTGCCAATATAATGAAACACACGCAACATGTTTTGATTCTTATCCGCTTTCTGCTTTGCTGGAAACATAAACGACATCGATTTGATTAAGCGTGGACGCAATTGAGTTAGGACAAGCGAAAAGCAATTCAAACAGCCCGGCAATGGACCTGCTTATCAGGACCCCACTTAACGAAGATACAGGGTAAGGCCAAAAAAGGCCAGTGATCATTTATTTGACAACGAAGTAGCTAGACAAGCGGTGATTGCGGGACTGTTGCACAGTTAGCTCGGTGCCGATCGACGTCAAAATGGGTTGCCTTTCATGTTTAGCCGGCCCTATTTGCACCGGTTTGCTGCTTATGGTTTCCGTATGGGGTGTTTTGTTCTTGGTATGTTAATTTTTGTTTTTTAAGCTGTTTTGAGTCGTTTTAAACAAATTTGCATATATACTTTTCGTTTTGAATTTACTGTTTTTGATTGTTTAAATTGGAAATGCCTTCAGGGTGCCGTCGGTGGCCTCTTCTATAACCAATCCATGGGTCTGATGGCCGATCTTCCTCCTGAATCCGACGAAGAAAAGAGAGCAGATTGGTCCGAGCGTGTACCCAAGATTGAGCAACTGTACAAGGATAACGGTCGAAATTGCCTCATCGCAGCCGCTGCCTACGTTGTCGTCTTCCTGTATTCTGCAATCCGTATGTTCTTCATTGCAAGAAACTAATCTCCATTCCGATTTGAAGCAAAACTTTCATTCTGTTTTTATGTAAATACCCATTAGCAGCGTTTTTTTCACACCTTTTAACGCAATCCCTGTGCCTTGTTTCTCCGATTAAGCCTTAGTTATATGTCAAATAAACAATTGCTGCTCCATGTTTTGATCTTTGTAAGCCCAGGGGTGCCACAGCCTGGTGCCTCGAGCAGGAAGCAGGACTAATCGGCCCTACCCATTGGGGCACGTCTGTTGCGGGTTGATTTGGCATGCCATAAGTCTGTGAAATCAGGGATGAAGCTCGAAAAACGTGTGCCTCCCTGATGTGAGACAAACCAACCAGCCCTCTCCTCGAAGACATGCTTAATAACAAACATACGAACGACCCTCGCCTTCAACGACATCGATCGCCGTTTTGGTGCGACTTGTTTTATCTGGTGTGGTTGCGTTAGTTCTCGTTAGCCTGCAAAAAATCCGTCGACAAGCTCATGCCACCGAACGACCTTGCTGACAGCCGCTCTAGGGCCGCCGCCACCGCCCCGAGACATCGTAGTTTCTCACCTGTATCATCGACACAACAAGCAAGACAACAATTGCGTGTGTTTGAAGGCGTTGCGGTGCCGCAAAAACTCATCGCCTCCTTCCAACAGGCATTTGCCGCTGATCGCAGCTTTGTTCGGCCGCCGTTCAGCTATTCCCGACCTCTACCGCCCTCGGCTTTCCCCGCAGGTACGAATATTTAACATAATTTAACAAAATTTTACTTTTTGAAACTTTAATATTCTAATTTTAGGTGTGAAACCGTCGGTTACAGTAAAGCTCCCACGCGTAGGTTCTATCGTTCCGCCGTCACTGATCGGTGCTGAAAAGCGAAAAAGACATCACAGTGAGCGACTGGAAGCGACGAAGAAGCTTTGGGAAAGTATCGACAATCCAGATCCACCCAAAAAGGAAGCTCCAAAAATGCAGCATCTTCAGTACAACTCGCCTATGCAGCTCTATTCCAGGTTGAGACTCAAATATTTTTTGACAAAATAACAACTGACGTTTTTCAGAGAGAGTGCGGAAGAGCAGTATCGCCAACAAGCTGCGTCGATCCCCAATCTTCCACCGACTGAGGCGCCTTCGGTGCTCGGTGGCGGCAATCGACGCTTCGATCCGACCAAATCTGAAGCCTTGAAGGCCATCCAGGAGCAGGACAAGCAAGACCAATTCGGCAAAAACTTCTTTGAGAAGGTCGCCCAAGCTGAAGCACCCAATGTGCCGCATTCACGCGTATGTTATCTTTACAAATTTACAAATTTGCATAAAGATAACAACTCCAGGAACCCCAATGGGCCAACGAAGCTCGCCAAAAGCAAGAACGCGCTCGTTCCCAAACCCCTGGTGCCTACCAAAACTACCATCAGTTCGACAACTACGGTATCCCCGCCGGACCACCACCGACCTTCACTTCCGGCCCTGAGCTTGAAACAAACCGCCTTAGCATCAATGAATGGCAACAACAACGACATCGCCGTAGCCCGAGTGCCGGAACACACCACAAGTATGAAGAACAACAGGTTAAGATTTACCATTCATTAATACGATAATTTTAAGTCCGTCCGGGCTCGCGTCGGAGAAGGGTTACCTGTTTGGTGGCATGGACTTTATTGATCACACTTACGATCCCTACAAGTATGATAACACTCCGTCTTACGACACTTACCCCAAACGCAGAGAGCCTAAGGATCATTCGCGTCCTGGTTACAACTACGGTTTAGACTTCACTAAAAACGCTTACATCGATGGAAGTGACCGTGACTACTATCACGGTTACGGTCCTCAGCAACCGAAACTCAAGTCGAAATACAGTGCGGATCCGCACGCTCCGATTAACACCTATGTTTCTCCTAATGTTGAAGCCGTTAACCCGGTCCGTCTCATCGGGGACACTTTGTCTAACCAAAAAGTTCCTCATGAGAAGTATCTAACCGAAGAGGAAAAGCGTACCTTCGCCACGAGCTTTGCTCCGCCACCGGGCTTCAAGCGCGATCACGTCACCGTTCGTGTGCCGCCGAAGCCGCATGAGCCCATCTGCTACAGTCTTTCAGCCAAAAAGCGGCCTCAGAGCACTCAGCCGACGGCGGCTAATCAGTACCAAGTGAAGCCACGCTCGAAGACGCCCGATGCTTCTAACAATGACCGGTGGTATACCGGCGGAAACAAGGAGGTTACTATCCCAACTTTGTTGAATGATGAGGCGTTGCGGGCTGTGCGACGCACGGAGGCGCCTGCGTGGGCGTACCGTAGCGAACAGAAACAGAAGACCTGGCAGTCAGGCATTCAGGACCCTCTCCACCTCCGCCCTAAGGTATCCATATTTTGCTTTTCAGTGGGCTTTTAATACACTTCTAAAATGTCTATAGTCATTCTAACTTTGCGCGCAACGCCTCGGACTATATGGGCATTTTCGAGGGTGAAATTAGAATACATAACCATAGTCTTTGCAGGTCCTCACTTCGGAGCCTAACTGGGCCCGCACTGTTGATTCGCGTCGCAATGCGTGGGAGCGACAAGCTCAGAACGTTGATGCTCGAGTCCAGTTGCCGGCATCGGCCAAAGTTCCACCACCCCAGCAGCCGCAATGGGCCAACCGTTCGGTTAATGCCCACAATGCCTGGCAAATCACATCTGACCGTCACGGTAGCACCAACCAAAGCAACTACAACAACGCCCCAGCGTGGAACACCTACAACAGTGGTGCCAACTACGTTAGCAACGCTAACTCTCACTCTGGCTACAACACTCAACAACGTAACCAGTACACTGAAAACGTGACCCGTACCACGACTACTAACAACACTCAGCAACAACAAACTCAAGCGATTCCGCTTCCGTACAGTGGAAACTCGTACTCGAGCGCTAACAACTACAGCTCGTCGACGACGAATCAATATCAACCGGCGCCATTTGGCACTGCGAAGACGACCTACTCGTACCAGCAGAGCGCTCCGCAAGTGCGTCAGACGGGAGGTCAGATCCTTACCGAGTCTTCCTCGACGTCGAAGACTGAGAACCGCTCGTCGCTGAAGTCTCCTGCCCCGGTTCCGCCGCCGCGTACTCCTTCTGCTCACTACCAGGAGCAACGCACAAAGAACTACGAGAAGACCACGGAGGAGCGTGTTATTCCTCTTCCGGCGCCCCAGCAGCCCCAACAGGAAAGCAAGATTCTGCAGCAGAACGACTACAACCGCTACTACAAGAAGGTAAAAACTAAAATTTGGTTTTTTTTTAATGTAAAGTTATTTCAACCCAATTACAGCAAACCACCGAACAACACGGTTACACCCCTGATGGCCGTCCTCTGCCCCCAACGAAGACCGTAACCTCTCAACAACCCGAAGACTTCAACCGACACAGCGAGATGTCCGAAACCCTGCCCCTTGGTTCGTTGTCGAACACCAAATCCAACGCTCAAGGAAGTTTCACCGACCAGCAGGGCCACAACATCCACTACACCCGTGAATTGACGACCAGCGCTGACCCCGGCCGTGAATACCAGTTGCTCAAGGAAGAAGAACGTCGCGTTGTTGATGAACCCCTCGACAATGGTGTTATTTCTCGGTATGTTTACAACACTCTATTTATTTCAACAATTACCAAATGAACCTTCAGCCATGTCACCACCAAATTCTACAAGAAGAAGACCATCACGGATACTTCCACCGTGAACGCCGAGTGAACCCACACCGCCCGATGCCAAGATACTGCTTTTGACCGCTAAAATACTGCCCAGTAGTAACATAGTTTTTATGAAGCTTAACTAGACCTATGCTGATAACTTCTATACGTTTTTAACCTTAGCATATTTATTTTACCGCTTACTTACTAAAATCGACGACAATGACTTGCATGACATTATATAACGAACATGATCGACTTCGGTAAAGAAAGTTTTATGGTTAACATTGACAGCTTAATTAGAATGTTGAAGTAATGAAGTTATGTTAAGTAAAGTAAACGCAAATAAAATAAAAATTTATCTTGTCGGTGTAAAAATACATAAAATAAACGATATGCAAAAGTTTATTTTTAACTTAATGACAGTGTCTTAGTGAACGATGAAACTTGTTATTAAATAAGGTAAACAATGATACAGACAGCGGGTAGAAATTTGCAAATAGAGTCAATATACTGATACTGAAAAAATATTGACAGGGGGAATGTTGCAGAAGAATTTAACTAACGACAAATTAGTTCGATGTAGGTGGCAGATAGGCTAACAAAAATTATGTGCATACTGTTGCCTTTTTCAATTTGTGTAATTGTAGGTATGAGATGAAGTTATTTAAACAGTGCAACGTTAAAAACAGTGTGGTTACCGTCTTTACGTAGGCAATATTGAAATGGAGAGAAAAGTCATAATAAAAAGTAGCTTAAACTGAGCTAAATCAGCTTTGATGGCTAAAGAGCAACAAAGTATGTGCTGGCTCATTCAATTTTCTATATGAAATCGGAGTTAAGTAATGCTCAAAAATGTGAAAGTGGGCGGTACGGCTGATGAGCCGATTTTTTAACGCCGCCGAAAACTTCGCCGGTCGTTTTTTGGCCGCCGACAACGCAGCCACCGACTTCGCAGCCCCCGTTGTTTCAACACCGTCAACAACGCGCGCGCGAACTCCGCCGCTGCCAACTGAGCCGATGTTGTTTGTGCCGATTTTGCTCCGCCGCCGATGTTTGAGCCGCTGCCGCCGCTGTTTTACAAGGGAAGCACAGGGGGCGTTGTTGACACGGCTGAAAAGGCAGCGGCGGACAAAAATCGGCACAAATGTCGCCGGCTCTTTTGAGAACGGCTGAAAAAAATCGGCGCGAACAACATCGGCTGTGCTGACTGCGGCAGAGTTGTCGCGCGCGATGTTGTCGCGGCTGGGGTGTCGGCGGCCAAAGTTTCGCGGCTGATCAGCCGTACCGCCGTGAAAGTGTAAGGTTAACGTGTAAAGTTAACAATAAAGCTATGGCATATACATACCAGCGGTGTGCGAAACTTGGAAAATGTGATGAGAGGTAACGGTTAATCAAAAAATGTTGTTTGCGAAAAAGAGCCAGAAAGTGATAGACACAGAACGTCTAACAGTAATGAATGTTGACACTTCCATAAAACATCTCCGCACCAGTGTAACTGATTTTCATGCCATTGTCGTTCTTGGATGACATCATGAAATCTCCATACGGAAAGTTGTCCATGATGTTGTATAATTTCGGTGGCTTTGGCATGATCAGATGAAGTTTGAACACGGTGTCTTGGCGCTGAATAATGTGTCAACGTGTTATATATTATATATGACTTTGTCACACTTACTTCGAAAAACTGCGTGAACTCATCCCACTCAAAACTGAAGACTTCCGTGAATGTCCCAAAAACACAGAACTGATTCATTTCACGCTTATCCAAATCAAGCATTTCTCGCACCCAGCCAGGGCTGACCCGTATCTTGAAGGTGCTGTCGACGATGGATGGAAACTGTTCCAAGAAGACCTCGATGTTGATGTCGAGGTTGACTGCACAGTCGATGTCGACAATCTTACTAACTCGACGGAAGTCGTCTTTGGCGACTTTACTGAGGAACCGTTTGTCGACGCGACATTCTCGCAAAATGATAGTGCTTTCATTGAGGTAAATGTGGTTAAAAAGAGGTTTGTCGAAATCCTCCGTTCTCATGTCAATAAGTTCCAAATGAGCTTCATCAAGGTGAATGACATGTTCGCCTTTCGGTGTCGAACGGTATGGCAAGTTATTGCAAATATATCTCACTCGAAGTGCGTTATGTCGGGAACGGATTTCCATCGTATCGGCGTGCTGTATTGTCATAGGACGATTCGGAAGATACTGCGGAGCATGAAGACCACAAGCAACCTTTAAACGATAGTATTCGACGGGGGACGTAAGGTTCTTCAGCATCGGCCCGAAAGGGTACTTGAGCAACGGGAGCCGCAAATAATCTTCTTCTGACATGTTGATTGCAATACGGTTTCACAAGCCTAAAACTGCTATGAATCAACGCTGAATGTTGTCACCGATGAGGATAAGACAAGTAACGTCAAAATTAAACTGAAGTTTAAATGTTACATATATAAAAATAGGTTCAACATAACAGTCAATGCATTAAGCCGTGCTTTTCATGCGTGCGTCGAGAACGCGAAGAAGGTTTATGGCAGTTCGCACGCAACACCAAACAGTAGCTAGTTCGAAACATGGAGCATGGTGGGTTGCGTTGAGCTTAACCTATACTCAATGGCAAAGTAATTTCTCGGGTTCGTAACGGAGAAAAGTAAAAACAAAAATTAATTGTCGCGAAGTGCATCAAGCGTCGTGACACTCTGTACAAAATGTGCCACGCTGACGCCCTCTGTCCATGTGTACTTTCCTACGAGTACTTTGTACTTTACTATATCTCATTGCCATGGTAACGAATAACCCAAACTTCATTGACTGAAAACAATTTCAAAACGCACTGTTAGTGGTTAGTACAACAATACAAAACAAAAAACTGTTGTTAAAAACAAATGGAATAATAAAAGATCAAACTGTAGAGAGAATGTAAAAAAGTGAAAATCCCGTTAGAATGTGAAGATGCCGATGTGTTATCTCCACACATTTTTACTCGGCGTGCGATTGGGAATGCCAGTTACATGTTCGGCGTACCGGCGACCGCTATCGAAGCCCTCGATGGTGAGTGGAATGCCGCGAACCGCAGGCCGATCAACGATGAATTTGTGGACGCTGTCGCGAAGTTCAAACATGGTCATCCGAGCGAGTTCCTTTTCCCAGACGGGGTTGATCGGGTTCTGATGCTGAAAATGGGTTGATTTAATAACTTATGACAAATAAATAAGAAAACATACCATAGGCTCAAGATTGGGGGCCATTATCCGTCGCCCTTCTGCATCATCTGTGCAACAGGTGCAATTGTGGGTATGGAAACGAGCCCGGCCTAATTGGACGTAGTCATGCTCGAGGGCTTGTGCTGCTGTCACTCGGCAAAGCGGATCGAATTTGAGCATTTTTTGGAGAAAGTCCACGGTGAATGGCATCATCTTTGGCGATAAACGGATGAGCGATTCGCTTTTGTCCCGGCGTTTCTCAAGTTTCTGGACGTGGGCGATGGCACCTTGACACGCACCGCTCATAGCCTGTTGTGTGGGGGTACCGAGAAGTTCGATGATTGCGTTGAGCTGCTCGACAGGGCCACCGACATCAAACAGAATCTTGCCAGAGACGAGTTCGGCAAAGATGCAACCGACAGACCAGATGTCAACGGCAGAAGTGTACCTCCGGGCTCCCATCAACAGCTCTGGGGCACGGTAATGTTGCGTGACGACTTCATGCGTCATATTCTCCTTATCCCGAGGGTCCCAAACACGAGCCAGTCCGAAATCACAGATTCGCAGCAGGCAGTTCTGATTGACGAGGAGATTAGCTGGTTTGAGATCACGATGGATGATGTTGGCTGAATGGAGGTATTTCAATCCGCGGAGAAGCTGATAAGTGAAGAGTTTGTGGTGGTCATCGTGGAGTGGCTGTTTCGAGACAATGATGCGGTGGAGGTCGCTTTCCATGAGTTCGGTGAGGATGTAACTGAAATAGGCAAGTTAATCACCAGAAAGTGGATTACGGTAGGCTTACATCTCTTCGAAAAAGTCGCCATTGGAAGGACGGAGGACATCCAGGAGGCCTAATACCTGTAATCAAAAAGGTTTTTCAACAATCTGGTAACCAGGTAAAGCTTACATTATCATTTCGAAACGAATCCAACATCCGTATCTCACGGAATACACGTTTGCTTGAGGATAGATTTTGGAATACATTGGACATCTTCTTCAACGCCACCTGTCGGTTAGTTCTGGGATCGGTCACAGCCCTGAAAAGTGATGTGATAAGCGTGCCTTCACATTAAAAGTGCCGACTTACCAAACAAAACCAAAAGCTCCAAGCCCGATTTCACGATCCGGTGCATGCTTAGCCGGAGCAATGATCTGAGGACCAGTGGTCGACCTGTTGGTTTCCATAGCACAGCTACTGCCGCTGCTGCTACCAGCAGCCTAAAATGAAACGCTTGTCACTTTTTAATGACACATTAGTGACATGCACGAAGAGGCACGCACGATCGATGTAATAAGTACCCTGGCGCTCAATAGCGCGAGGTGAACCTCAAAAACAACTTACACTTGAAGAAGCAGCGGAGCTACTGGCATGAAGTGGGTACACCGTGGCTCGCGGGATCCCAGAAGTTTGTCGTCGATTCATCGAGGGGATGCCGTTTTGTTGGTCATCGCCGACTGCACCATGGTTCGGATGGTGGGACATCACTGTGAGTCAGTTGAAACTGCGCTTGTGGGCAGGAAGGAGGAACAAGAACGACCAGATGTAGCGGCGATGATTGCAACTGTGGCAAGCGATGGGGTTAGAGCGACGCTGAAATGGCTTAAATGGTAGAAAAAGCGAAAGTTGAGTCACATTGAAACGTCAAAAACGATGAGAATGGTCAAATCCATGACATGGACTCATAAATTTTAGGAAGGGACGAAGTACATTAACGGAAGAAGTATCCATTAAGGGAAACTGAATGGGTGATAAAGCGTAACGCGTCTGGAAAACGGTGATATCAGGCTAACGGAAGCTACGACCTCAAACATCGATAATGTCAAGTCTGCGCATGTTAGGTCACGACACCCCGATCGACCGCGAGTGCGAAACGCGCTGCCACCGTTGTAATGTTTCAGGCATTTTTGACAAAACAGGCTTGACTGGAGGCAACAATAAAGCCATTAGCCCAGAGGAATTCGAATTTGGCGTAAAAAAGGTGACGCTGGAAACAATCAATGCCAATTAGAGACAGCCCGAGACAATGGATCTGCCCTTGATGGTAATCCGTTGTTGTTATGCCTCGTCACAATGACCACGCAACCGGACAGCCTCGGTCAGCAGGCGCCTCGTTGACGTACCTCACATTTTCCCCCAGACAAAACGAGCCAAGAAAAAAATTTGGCGGGGTCTGCGCAGCTGCCTGTTCCGAGGGATGTACGCTCGCAAACTGCACGAAAGGCAGCCATGACAATAGCTGGTTCGAAAAACATGAGGAAACGGTAAATTTTCATGTTGATGTTGTTTATGTTACAGAATTTGTTAAAATAGGCAAAAGTTGCTTTCATTTTTCGCTGAAATTTAGTAATTACAACTTTGGATCTTAAAAATTACATAGATCCATGTTAAGCATAAGGGTATAAGTGGCACTAGTCGTGATACTGTGGCTTCTACACACTATTTAACCAAGGTTGAACCGCATTATTTATAATACATTCTTTGTATTATGGCATTCTTTAAAACTACAAAGATAACTAAATAATCAGTTAAAGTGGACCTGGCAATGCCGAGAACTGTCACTATTTCCGGTGCACTGTCTTACAAAAACAGACACGAATGCACGTCCGGGTTCTAGTTTGAAACTAACTTTGCACGTTTTTAATTGTACGCCCCAAAATTTGTAATAAATCATGTTTCATGTCTTTTTGTTCCTACTAATCAAAGCCTTTGTAATGAGTTTTTGGTTATTGAACTTTGGGAATACGTTTCAAGTGTCCTGTGAAACGGTAGCATTTGTATCATGACAAATTTACCTATTGAATGATTCAACGAAAATGGATTTTTGGCTTTAATTCAAAACGTATATCTGGGCGGAGTAAAGTTTTATGGTTCATCACAGAGAACTCACATTTATAGTCGCTTTTAAAGACGTGAACAGCTTTGATTACAGCAATTATTAAAAAGGCAATGGCAACAAATAGCTTGTAGAAGGAGGTGCTATTATTACAAGCGTGGTAGTTATCAAAGAGGTGCAGTTTTGACTTCACTAACTAATGGTTTGGAACGCCTCGTTATAAATCTTGACGCGTAAGTTCTCTGAAACCAACATGTCAGCCTTCTCGCTCAATGATTTTTCTCACGATGCGGTTTTTGTCATTGCAACAAGTCCATTTGGCATTATCATGAATCTATATTCACTGTATGTGTTTGGTAATATGGTTAAAAACCATTATATAACAGGGCCGTATTCAGGGGGGGGGTATGGGGGGGCACTGCCCCCCCATTTGGAAATTTGAGAAAAATTTTTGAAAATCGGGCAAGGGGGGACCAAAGGAATTTGACGAATTTTTGAGATTTTGGCAAAAAAAGACCCTTTGGTCCCCCCTTTGGATTTTTCAAAACCCAGAAGTCAAAAAATCACCCTTTGGTCCCCCCTTACCATCACCCCCCTGTAAAATTTTGGTCTGCATACGGCTCTGTTATATAACCAAAAAACTAGACGTACCAACGGCAGAAATTTCGATAAACATGCTAGTTTATATCATCTTAGAAACCGGGTATGCTATAAACAGTATTTGTTACTTCGTTTACTTAATTCTTGATTCGCTAATTGGTCATGGACACACTTATCATGCTTACTACTTGTGGAGTTTCGGCGCAGTGTTGACAGTGTTCATGGAATCTCTGCCAGTGGCCGTAACATTTTTGAGTTGTGAACGATGCTTGGGAATTATTGCTCCATTTTACATGACAAAAATACGCAGACGAAATATAGGCTACGGCAGTTCGACCATTCTATTTGTATTGGCTGTGTTACTAACTGCATTTCACGTAGTACCAGCTTTTCCTTCTGATCCAATAACTGAATGCAAGGGTTTCGGATGCTTGAGTGTACCGTTGGGACAAACATTCTATGCCATTGAACGTTTGATTGTCGGAGGACTTAACACAATATTGCTTATCCTTTTGGCTGTGTTTGTGAAGAAGAAACTGATGACGCCAGGGATAGCTAAAAAGGTAAAACACAGTCCACACTGGGCGGCCTGTGAACATGGCCTTGGTAGCGCAGTAGGCAGCGCGTCAGTCTCATAATCTGAAGGTCGTGAGTTCGAGCCTCACCCGGGGCAAACCCTTTTTACATTTTTTGCTTAAGCTAGTCACACTGATAAAACTTTTTAGACAAACTTATTGGTTCTAAAAACCCTGGGAATCTTGCTTATTTTTGATTTTACCCCGCATTTGGTATGGTATGTTGCCTTCACTGTAAGTTTGTCATACTTTGTATTCTACTTTTTTGATAAAACTGTTTTCAGTTTTTCGATATTAATCTGACAAAACCGTTTGGACCTTTCTTCCTCCTTGCTGCTTTAGACGCGTATCTTTGCTCAAAAGTGTTTCACAGATCTGCCAACCAATATGAATCGGGTGCAGTTCAGCCAATTACTATGCAAAACTTTAACTGATTGACAAGTACCTTTGCTTTGACCTCCCGAATTTTGATGAAAAGTGCATTAAGATCATATTCAGATATAAGAGCTACGAAAATAAACCCAATAAAACGTCATGAAAGTCATCTGTCAGGACTCGTGTGTTGCTTTTACAACTTTTTTACAGACTAGAACACTTTTATTGTGACTCCAACAAATGTGCATAGTTTGATGCCATGTCAGTCATAAACACGTTTTTAATTTACAATATTCGTAGAAAACTGTATAAACTAAAGTTTTTTTTATAGTTCGTCGGTCTCCAATATTCCGTCGAGTGGCTTGATCAAACATTAGCCGTCGAGACTACACTCACAGCAACTGATTGGCCTGACAAGCCTCTTTTGTTTATACTGTACTCATGCAGGACAAGACGATGAACAAAGAACGTTTAAAACGACAATGAACGGAAATAATATAAAAATTAGAATGAACAAGTGCATCAATTATAGCTCTTTACCGACAAACCGAGTTTGAAAACAAAACAAAAAAAACGACTGTCCTTTTAGCAACGCGGACAGGCGAAGCCGTGTCTGTTAACACCCAGAATGATCGGGAAGAAAAGAAAGTATGCAAATTAAACCGCGCGCCTTTTTCCCGCCTTTCTCCGAACGGAAGTAAGAGATGTTAGTCAAATTAAAAAATGATCGGCAAAGCGGATGTACGGGACGCAGGTGAGTGGTATGCGTGTCAATTAGAAAGGAGCGGCTTTCATAAGCAGTCTGATCGACAATCGAGACTGTCCATGAACCTCTTCCGTTGACCGTGGACTGATTATTGCGTCGGCGCCATAATCAGTCCACACAGCAACACACTTTTGATTTACGAATTACATATCGTTTTTCACTGCGTGTTTTTGCGACTTTAGCCGTGCGGTTTTCCTTTGAAAATGCGTAATTTGACCATTTTTAGGTAGAACTATGTCGTCCAGCTCTGAATTCGACAGTTCCGAAGACGAAACTCTGCGCGTGCCCAAATATGTTCCGAGCTCCGAATCCGAGTCTCCGCAAGTGATCAAATCTGCCACGAGCTCCGAGTTCGACAGTTCCAAATCCGATTCGATTCGCGTGCCCAGATATGCTCCGAGCTCCTCTTCCAGCAACATTGAGGACAGCATGGACGAGGACTTCAGCGACGCTACGGGTTACTTGGCCGATGTCAGCAGCAGCGATGATGAGGTCCAGCACAAGGACGATTCGACTGATGCGGCTCCCACCATTCATGACAACGACGGGTCCTCTTCCGACGTTTCCGGCGAAGTCAGCCAGGAGGATATCAGCGACCTCGAGAATTACCCGGCCACCTTCAGCTGCTCTGATGAAACTGTCAAGCCATCTGCTTACGTTGCGGCTGCTATGGCCAACTGTCGTAACAAAATGGTGGATTCGAGCGTTCCTGAGTCCGACTCGGAGGGGGAGATCGACAACAAACCTGAACGTGAGAAGCTTCGAATCTTCCTCGCCTACTACAACCACGGCGACAAACCGAAGAAGACTTGGAACGAGTTCGAAGCCGATGACATCGTCAACAAGTCCAATGTTCGTAATTGGTTCAACGACGGATGCGACACGGAGGAGTACATGGTCAAGAAGGGTCCCGGATTCACTTTTAACTGTTAATTTGTTGTGTTTGAGCGGTGTTGTAGTTTAAGTAGCGTTATTGATTGTTTGTTGGTTTTGTAAACTGTTAACCACTAATTGATAAAAAGATTGTTGGATTTTAAAAAATTGGCCTACTCTAGATATTCAAAAACTGACAAACTACCACACCGTTGCTAAAAACTGACCACGCTCTACCCCCATTCCTGTTGGCATGGTGAATCGCCGCGGGCAATAGACATCCCTCAACAATGGGAAAACGCCCTTTGGCAATTGTCTGACCCGGATTCGTCTACCCATCGATACAATCCGTTGGTTGACATCGATTGCGCGAAATGTCCCGGTGACAGACACCGCCAAAAGCGTGTAAGTTGTCCGGATGAATGACGATTATTGTGGTCGGGTCCGCGCGGTAAGAAGGTGGAAACCTTGCTCGTAGCGGTGTGTACGTGTGACTCCCTCCATCCCGACGACGACCTCCACACTCCTTCCTCGGAATTGTAAATCGTGGACCTGACCGAGATTGCCGATCGAAGCCAGCTTACATCACCATTGTCCTGAATAGAGAGGCAGACATTTACGGCGGTCGTCCACCCCGCAGATTGCCCAGGGCATTGTCCACATCCGTATTTCCTCACAGAGCAAAAGGGCCGTTCATGGTTATGATATGTAAACACAGTGCTGCTTCGACCCTGCTATTCACCATTCCCATACTTGCTAGGCGCCCATTCTGGTTGCTTGACATCGTTGTGACTTGAATTTTGCCTGTACAGTGTCCCAATCTTATCATGTCGGCTATAGCTGGCGGTTATCCTATAGGGCGCATTGAAATTATCGGATGTTTTGCGGTGTTCATCTATCATTGTCTGGCGTCTATGTGGCTAGCTTCAAACAGTTCGCATAATTTGGACATTTGGCTTCACTCAAACATTGCGCCCAGTGAATACGTAAATGGAGCTAAATATGATCAAAGTGATATTGAATGGTTCCTTCATAAAACTGTGTTGTTAAAGCTGATAATTTTGTTTTCCATTCATTCAGGTTAGTTTGGTCGAATGAAATGACCTTTGAATTTGGTCGTAGAAAGACCGTTTTGACGAACTGTCGGCGGTTCTGACTAAAACTATCGAAAAAAACTGAACACGAACACCCCTTTTTCAGTCGTTTTCCGTGCCTCGCATTATTTCTATGCGCTTGCCCAAAACCTCACCAGAATAGCTCTGATTGTGTTCTGGAGCGCTATCACCATTTACCTTACAAGTATAGAATGCTTTTCAATCGTGATTATTCACGCTACGGCTACTATCATAATTTCGACGTACCTTAGAAAGGAAATCTTGGCATGGATTAGCTGCATCTCCTTTGTGGTCTATGCTAGCAAATACATGTACTTTTCGCCTGAGATCGAAAACTTTTATGTTGAATATACTTTTTATCTTTATACAGCTATCCAGGTAAGTCGAAAACTGCCAAATTCAATCAAAACAAACGTTAACTCCATTCCAGATTCTCAATGTGTGCATCTACCTGTGTCGAAACCCGACAGTTTCGTTGGATCTCTCTCTCGTACTTTCAGCCTATGAATACCTCCTGTATCCAATGTACTCCATGACTTTGATAGTGTTATTCGATGATTTTAAAAAGCAAATTGAACTTGTTCGGCAGCGTGCGCAAGAAGGCTCTGTTTGGCAGGGCGAGGTTAACCAAAAGTAAGTTTGAATAGAATTTTCTTGAAAAATAGATAAAACTGAATGGTTTAGGTTTTTACTTATTCGGGCTGCAAGACTATTCGCCGTCTTTGTTCTTGTTGAAGTCTTCCTGCACATGATTCATGCAACAGCTATCATGATTTCGCCGTTTAGCGTGCTTGAAGGCCTAAATGGGTATGAAAGTAAGTCGCTATGCCTTTCTGAATCTCCCTAACAAGTAGTTTTAGTCGCCTCGGTAGCCTACATGTCTGGCCAATTCTTCTACCTCAAGTATGTCATCATCTTTGGGATGCCATCCTTCTTCGCTCTCGTTGATGGTATGAGTCCTCCTGGGCCTCCCGTCTGTATCTCTCGTGTGTCAAAATACTCGCAAATGTGGCGATACTTTGACCGTGGGCTTTACGAATTCCTGAAGCGTCAGGTAAGATAACACTTTCAAAACAGTATCACCAATCCTTTATTATAGGTCTACATTCCGGTGATGGGAGAAGCAAAGGGTATCAAACTGGAATTGCGCCGATTCGGAGCCATGGTTGGTGTGTTCGTCTTCGTATTGACATGGCACGGTTTCAAGTCGAACTACCTTATGTGGGTCTCTCTCAGCGCTTTTGAGATCATGATGGAACGGGCGGGAGCATTCATATCGAACACAAAGCCTTGGAAAGACTTTGAAAGAGCTGTCGGCCCTGCTTGGGCCTTGCGCGTTACAGCAGTTGCGATGGACTTGACGATTGTCCCAGGCTTGCTCGGAGTGTTCTACTTCCTCGCACAGGTCGGGACGGGAGATGAGATCATGAAGCGTCTACTTATTGACGGCTTTGCTGGCCTGTACAATGGGGAGATGGGGTAAGTCAAGGGATGGGGAAGGTGGGCAAACTGATCATTGAAATTGATTTAGATGGGGCAGTCCAGGTGCAGTTGTCATCCACATGTTGACCCTCGGCTATTTCTACAACCACTGCTGCCTGTACTTGGAACATGTCAATCATCCGCGATTGCAAAAAGTAAAGGTGGATTAGACGTGTAAAATTGTTTTGGAAGTTGTTGTTCGTGTTTGAAAATGTTGAAAATAAATGTCTATCTTGAAACTGATGTGGTTGACCAGCGACTTTGAAAAGCAAAAACTGAATGCTTTAAAGTGTAAACAAGAGTTTGAAAACTCTGGTCAAACCTCCCAATTACCATTGCCAAACTTGGAGATGCTTTAAGCATCCAACCAAGTTCAAAAAGTAAGAACCCCATGAGTTAACGTGTAAATCTCAAAGTCGATGGTAAACAAATATAAAAATTGTATTACGTTAGTTACAACTCATTATAACAAACGGGAATAACCAACAAACAAAAAACAAAACACTTATGCGCCCTTCTTCTTGGACACACCAACGGTGCGGCCCTTGCGACCAGTAGTCTTGGTGTGCTGACCACGCACACGGAGGCCCCAGTAGTGACGGAGACCACGGTGGTTGCGGCACTTCTTCAGGCGCTCGAGATCGTCACGGAGCTTGGACTCGACACCAGTGGAGAGGATCTATAAGTAGAACGGGTTAGGCTGGAGAAATATATATAAAATTGTGTGAAAACTGACCTGGGCGGTGGTACCGTCCTTGACGTCCTTTTGACGGTTCAAGAACCAGGTGGGGATCTTGTACTGGGTGGGGTTAAGCATGACAGTGGTAAGCTTCTCCATCTCATCCTCAGTGAGCTCACCAGCGCGGCGGTGGATGTCGATACCGGCCTTGCGGCAGACGACGAAGGCGAAACGACGGCCAACACCCTTGATGGAGGTAAGGGCGAACGGAATCTTGTAGTTTCCGTCGATGTTCGTGTTCATAACACGATGAATGTGTTGGAACTTCTCAGGAATGATGAGCGACATGATCCCTTGCTTGACGATCTGCAAAAATAGGATGAAAATGGGTAAAAATATATAAACAAAGTGGATATCGCGAAATAGGATTGTAACACACAAAACCGACATAAATCGGCTCGTGATGGGCTCGCGGATAAGAATATGTCACTATCTAAGGTTGGACTATCTTCGGGTCAGCTAGTGGGATAACTGTAAAGTCGAAGAGATAGTGAAAAAACGTTAAGTACGGAGAAAGGTCGATGAAACGGCGAAAACACACTGACTGAGGATTGCTGGGCTGTGAGCGAGCGACGACGTACGGGCTGGTACGGTGGTGCTGAAAGCATTCGCGACGGGAGCAAACGAGTCGAAAGCGGACTGCGTCTGGCTCGAGTCAGCGCGCCACGACCAGCCACCAACTGAGTGCGCGTTCGTGAAGGGACCTTGCAGTTCGATGCAGTTCGGCTTTCACAGAGTAATGGCTTACCAACTTATTAATTTCCGTGACAATATCCCCTATCAGTGGCCTCGAGGCAAGTAAGGATACGGGCTTCCCGGGGAAACCTTCAGAAGGCACCCCCAGCGTCGCCATCCATTGACGCTTGCAGTTCAGTGCGTTGACCACCGCAGCGCATGCGATGTGCTGGCAAAGGGCGGTCCCTGCTTCGACTGACTGAAGGGACGTCGACGCGACTTAGTCTGTTCACTTTGCGAGATCGTGCAGTTCTATGTGCGGCGTGTATTCATCTTCTCCGTGGTTTACTTCTTGACTTATCCAATTGTTTTTCCATTTCAGGGTCTCCAAACCTCGCGTCAAACATGGGTGGTAAGTAATATCAACTACATTTTCGAAAATTTGACTAATTTACCTCGTTTTTCAGTGAAGTTCCTCGAATTTGTCAAGCCGTTCTGCGGCTTCGTGCCCGAGGTCTCCAAGCCGGAGAGGAAGATCCAGTTCCGCGAGAAGATGCTCTGGACTGCCATCACCCTCTTCGTGTTCCTCGTTTGTTGTCAGATTCCGCTCTTCGGTAAGTCCTCGAATTTGCAGTTTGCCACGATGTCATCATCATTATTTCACCTTCTTTAGGTATTATGTCCACCGACAGCGCTGATCCGTTGTACTGGCTTCGTGTTATCCTCGCCTCCAACAGGGGTACTCTCATGGAACTCGGCATTTCACCTATCGTCACTTCTGGTCTCATCATGCAGCTCCTCGCCGGTGCTAAGATCATTGAAGTCGGTGACACTCCTCGTGAGCGCGCTTTGTTCAACGGTGCCCAGAAGCTTTTCGGTATGATCATCACCATCGGTCAGGCTATCGTCTACGTCGGATCTGGCATGTACGGCGATCCCTCGGAGATCGGCGCCGGTATCTGCATGCTCATCGTCCTCCAGCTCGTCATCGCCGGTTTGATTGTCTTGCTTCTCGATGAACTCCTTCAGAAGGGTTACGGTCTCGGCTCCGGTATCTCCCTCTTCATCGCCACCAACATCTGCGAAACCATCGTGTGGAAGGCTTTCTCCCCCGCTACGATGAACACCGGCCGTGGTACTGAGTTTGAAGGCGCTGTGATCGCGTTGTTCCACTTGCTCGCCACCCGTACCGACAAGGTCCGCGCCCTCCGTGAAGCTTTCTACCGCAACAACCTCCCCAACTTGATGAACCTCATGGCTACCATTTTCGTTTTCGCTGTGGTCATTTACTTCCAAGTGAGTTTGACCTTCGAAATTGTCGAAATTATATATAAAATATCTGTTTGTCCAGGGATTCCGTGTCGATCTCCCCATCAAGAGCGCCCAGCACCGTGGCCAACAGAGCTCCTACCCCATCAAGCTCTTCTACACCTCCAACATCCCCATCATCCTCCAGTCCGCCCTCGTCTCCAACTTGTACGTCATCTCCCAGATGCTTTCCGCCAAGTTCGGTGGCAACATCCTCGTCAACCTCCTCGGCGTCTGGTCCGATGCCAGCGGCAGCTACCGCAGCTTCCCCACCGGTGGTCTCTGCTACTACCTGTCGCCGCCTGAGACCCTCGCCCACATCCTCGAGGACCCCTTCCACTGCGTCATCTACATCGTCTTCATGCTCGGCTCGTGCGCCTTCTTCTCCAAGACCTGGATCGATGTGTCTGGCTCGTCTGCTAAGGATGTCGCCAAGCAGCTCCGCGAGCAGCAGATGATCATGCGCGGTCACCGTGAGAAGTCTATGATCCACGAGCTCAACCGTTACATCCCCACTGCCGCCGCCTTCGGTGGTCTGTGCATCGGTGCGCTCTCCGTCACTGCCGACTTCATGGGTAAGCTTCATTCCTTCCACTTGTCAAAGCTCAAACTAACTTTCCCATTCTTTCAGGCGCCATTGGCAGCGGAACTGGTATCCTGCTCGCCGTCACCATCATCTACCAGTACTTCGAGATCTTCGTCAAGGAACAGCAGGACATCGGAGGTGTTTCTGGCATGTTCTTCTAAGCGACTGTTCATCCTTTAATATTATGGTTATTTAATTTACGATAAATATGTTATTTATTATCACCTTTTGCGTCGTACACGTAGACTGTCGGGATTTGAATGTTTGGTTGTTTTTATTTGTATTTTGTATGCAGAGCCCTTTCTAAAAACTACAAACAAATGTCTATTGTTCGTGCATGTGTTTTAACTTAATTTCCAATGAAAATGAAAAATAATATGATTTGGCTTGGAACCGGGGCTGATAAGCGTGCAGTCTGGAACCGACACATTTACACGGGGACAAGCAATACGCAGCGAAATGGCGGTCAGACTGCAACTGCCTGTGGCGGTGATTCACTGTTGCAGCTCGGAAAGGAGACACACGTGTGTAGCATAACTTTTTATAACAACGAACAACAGCAACAAAAACAGAAACAAATAGATAACAAATCAAATCAAGCCTTGACGGATAAGTGTTGCCGAGCGGGTCGCCGCGGGCGGTGCTTTTCGTTGTTGTTGGTCCATGGGCCGCGGGAGTCAAAGGCATAGAAGTCCATGGGGTACTCGTCTTGCGTAAACTCGGTAAAGTCCAGTGCGGCGGAGAGCTCGTAAGGTGTGAGCAGGGGGGCCTTGAAAGCCAAACCCCAGTCGATCGAAAGCCGAGGGCAAGCCACTTGAGCCCAACTGAAAGGTCTTCTATCAATAAATGGCCAAGACGATCAAAAAAGAAGAAAGCCTACCATTCAACACCCTCAAACAGAGCCAGCTTATTCACAAAGATCTCCGACAACAAAACTCGGATAAACTTCTTATCACGAATCGCCAGTTTCTCCTCCAAATCGTCGAAAATACGAGTATTGCCCTGTCGGCCGATTGTGCCTTGAATAAGCCCAAAAACGGACGCATTCTTTGCGACATCAACGGCTGCTTTGCGGTTTTTGACCATGAGCTTGAAGCCGTATTCCTCCTTTGTGAGTTTCCGCGAATACGGGTTATACTGGAAGGCAGGAAGCTTCGGGTTCTGAATCATGACGGATTCAAGATGGAAACGGCCATCACCAAGGTAGACGATGGCTCCAATGCCCTCTGGCAGCTTTGGCGAGGTGCAGCCTAAAATTTCGCCGGGACTCAGCGGACTGCATTGTGGGATGACGACTTCGATGCCTGACTCGATCAACTTCTTCTTGATAACCTAAATGGATGGCATAGAGATAGAAAACAAAGAAAAATATATATAAAACACACCTGCAAAGACCCAACAAACTGGATGGTACTGACCAGAGCGAGCGTTCCATATGATTTCAAATGGAGCTCGGCGACGCTCAGGAAATGCGACAGATTCAAGTCAATGTTAACAAAGATGTACAGCATGTGGATGCCAGCAGTATCCTGGATGGGAACAAGGCAACTGTGGCCGTAATGGACGAGGAGTTCGCATCCTAAAATGGAAAAGGTTGGAAAAGTTGCAACAAGTTCAAGCTGAAATCCGTTTACCTAGCGATCTGGCAGTATAATCATCGACACAGCAAGCTCCATAGGTCACATCGCCCATGATGATGATCTCACATCCGGTATGCTTGCTCAGGATATCGGCAATCAAGCATGAATACATGAGTAAGCCCTCGGGAAATTGCAAGGCAACTGAAATGCAAAGTTTATATATATTTTTGCCATCAATTGTCCCAATTTTACTCACCGAGCTGGGCTTTTGTGTCCCGAATCTTCCAGATCGTCTTTGGCACTTCAAATGTGTAATTTTGAGGCAACTGAAATAAAAGTATATATAGACAGTCAGCAAAGGACAACGAAACCTACAATTTTCAAATCAGCGACAAGGGTTTCATCCTGAAGGATAGCTTCGACCTGTTCTCGGATTCTGTGGGCTCTGGCCATGATTCTGAGTGATGTGAGAAGCGTATATAAGAAAAACAAGGATCAAAATTGAAGCTTTTTAGTAGTCTTGATAAAGCGTGCAAGCAAGGTGCGACCCGACCAAACAGCTGCTGGCTGGTGGTTGAACAAGGCGAGAGAGGTTTTCTTTGGTTCTCTGCAAGTCGTCTCCCTCGTGCGTGTTGCAGCAGTTGAGGTTGGGTGGGATCAGATTGAAAAGAGCTTGCATTTTTATCACTGACGCATTGTGGATGGTACATGTGAAAGCCAAAAAGCTTGAGGGTGTTCATATTTCGTATTCTTGTGAGTAATCGTCGTCATCATCTGGGGGCTGCAAAGTAGTGTAATCATTATCAAGTTTGCTGTCAGCCGTAATTGTACAAGGCTCAGGTTCAACGGTGTTGCAGATAAACTCCTTTTGGTGACAGACGTGAATTCGCTAATATTAATTTAACTGAATTTCACATGCTTATGGTCCATACGGTAAACGCCGCGCTGAAAAAGGGTTACACAATCGGTGCCGAATAAGACAGCTCTGGGAATGTTATTGGCGTCGATTAGCCCAGCACCGGAATCGCCTTCACAAGCTTCAGTTTCGTCTTCTTTAACGCAAATGCAATTACAATACGGCTCACTACATGAAACCATGATCACATTGACCATCGTCATCCAGTGGCCAGTGTTTTTTGAGGTATGTTACTGAAATGCACCGTAGTTGCGTCGCACGGTGGCAGCTAACTTAAGATTCAAGCCCCATCCGGAGAGAGTATACTCCCCTTATACGATACGTTGCCCTTAAATTTAATGGTTTTCTGTTGAAAACTATTGATGTATACGTGATGATACAAAGAATTCACCACTTTATAAACACAGTTTTTCTCCGTAATCGGTTTTTAAACTGTTATCGAAACCATGTCAAAACACATCATTCATTTGTTTGAATTAGTTTATTTTACTAAATAATATAATAATATGAATCACGTACGTGTACACTCATCAACATAACACAGCAATAAATTATTCCAGACATTAAGTTAACATTTTGATGCACACAACAATAGGTTTTTGATTTTAAATAAAGTCTCCACCGTGGTAAATAGGTGTTAGTGAGACAAAGATAAATTAAGCAAATGAGTTGTAGTTGGGAGTGTAGCCAATGGCCATGCGGTGATCATCTGAAAATGGAATGGGTTCATAGAGATGCCAATCGTCTCGAGGTTTAGGTAGCAACTTACGCGGATTGAAAGCAAGTTGCTCGTCCTGCTGCTTCGTATCCTTAGTCTTCAATTCCTCCAACTGATACTCGAGACGTTCCATGCGAGAATTCATGTTCTTGACAGTTTGGATGTAATAAGGCATCGCGTAGTCGGTGACCCGGTGCTTCCAAGCAAGCTCCATGACGTAGTCAGGTTTCAGCAAATCATAACATTTGTACAACATCGTCGAGAAGCAGTCGTGAAGTTCGTTCTCGATAAAGTAAGTGATGAGTTCTTGGACGACCTCCTGGTTGCGGCTTTCGCTCGCGAATTCGATTGCGTCCTGAAAGATTGAAAGATGGCGGGTTTATTGGAGTCCAAAAGGTTAGATTGAAGTCAAAAAACTAACCGTGTAAAGCTTGTCCTTCTTGCACAACTCAATCGAGGTGCTCCAACGGTTGTTGCGACGGTACAGGTAGGCCGAAATGCGACGGAACTCGAGAAGTTCGTGGTTCTCAAGTTGCTGGGCAAGGGCAACATTGTCAAAGTTGTTGTAGACGTCGATGGATTCGCGGAGACCCTTGTAGTCTTCATCGTCAATGAGCAGTTGGTTCAGGTTTTCATTGACAATCTTGTTGTTCATGGTCTGGACATGGCGCAGGTAGGGCTTGATGATAGCGAGCTGATCGGCTGAAATGGACAAATTAACACTGAATCAAAAGTAAAATCAACAAACGAACCCTTGATGAAGTAAGTGACAAGACGGGTATGATCCAAACGCGAGGACAAAGCGATAAGGAGATCGTTGAGGAGCAGCGGATGGTATTCAAGGTAGAACTCGGCAGCCTTGAAGAAGATCTCAACATTGCCGACCTTGACAATGACTTCCTTGAAGAGGCCTTCCTTCCAGGCAGCAGGGTGCTTCATCATGGTGAGAGCGGCGTTCTCGTAGTCCTCGTTCTTGTCGTACAGGAACACAAGATCGGCCCAGAGATGCGCGGCTTCCGTGGCAATCAGCACCTTACGCATGTTCATACGGGTCCAGAACATGTCGAGGTGGTCGTGGAGCTTCTCGGGCTTGTGCTTCGTGTAGAGGACAGCCAACTCCGTGAACATGGCAACGTGGGTACGCTCGGAGGAGAGGGCGGCTTCAAGCAACTGGATGAGTTCCTCAAAGTAGCCGCGGTTCTGGTAGAACTGGAGCAGCTCTTCAATTTCTTCAGCGTGGATGACGATTTGAAGACCGCAAACCATGGCAAGATGGAATTCCTTGCGCTCGACGCACGCGAAGCAGACAACCTTCCAGGTCTTGACGCTGTTAGCCTTGCGAGCGGCATCGACAGCGCCCTGCCATTCACCGAGCTTGACAAGGGTCAGGGCAGACTTGCTGAAGTTGTTGGCGAACGAGAAGACAACCTTGGCGGCATCAAACATGTTGTGCTCGTAGCATCGGTCGCCGACAACAACGATATCAACGCGGTTCGTGTTGGTGAGCAGGTCTTCAATGTCACGCAGACGGTTGGTCTTGGCATAGGCGAAGCACAACTCGGTGTCGATTGTCGTGTCACGGGACGTCTTGCGAGCCATCTGGAGGTACTTGACAAGCTCATCGTAGAGTTCACGCTCGGTACACTTCTGGACGACCTCCTGGACAGCGTTGTCTTGACCAGCACGAATCAGCGATTCGATACCTTCGGCAACTTGGTCATTGCGGAGTTGGGCGAGACCAAGGGCACTCCAGACATCAGGCTTGTTGACACGCTCAGCGAAGTCATAGGCACGTTTGTAGTCCTTCAGGTTCTCAATGAGCACGGTGACGGCGTTGGTGTTGACGTCGAAGCGGCGGTAGATCTCGAAGGCTTCTTCGTAGAGCTGGTGGCTCACGGCAAGCTCGGCGATGGCGGGAGCGTCGTAGTTGTCGAGGACGGTGATGTAGCCCATGACACGGTTGGGGGCCTCACGGATGGCGGTGACAACCATTAAGGTTTGGAGGTTACGGTGTTCACGGTAGCTGCCACCACTGATGATCAGCTTCTCGAGGACATCGAGCAGACCCTGCGAGAGACCGGCAGCGACGAAAGCCTTGACCATGACGCTGATGTCTTCGGGGCTTTGGTGTTCGACCTGGATGAACTGGACGATATGGTCGATGAGCTTACGGCGGTTGCCATCGTCGTCACGGAGAACACGCTCCCAGAGGGCAGGGTCGGCACGGCTCAACAAGTAACGGACGAGGTTCTTGAAGAGGGCGTTGTCGTAGCAGAGCTTGACAATCTCCTCATCAAGCTGTTCACGCTCGTAGGCGATGAAAGCCAAATGCGGGTTGCGCTTTTCGCAGTATTCACCGATAACCTTGGCATCGTAGTACTTGTCTTCCTTCAAGTAACGCTCCAGGAACGGACTTCCTTCAACGTACACCTTGGCCAAAGCGTTATGGGTGGGCGTGTCGGTGGCACCGTTCTGGATACGGTTCTCGAGCCATGTCTGCAGCAAGCGGAGACGGTTGCGGGTGGAGCAGGCATCGACAAGAGCGTCAATGTCGAAGTCACGGCGCATGTTGTTGATGAGCTTCTTGACCTGGTCATCGGGGCAATCGAGATCGAACAAAGCGCCAACAATGGCTGGGAGACGCTTGGGGTTGACCTGGGTGGCGAGAATTTCGATCGAGCTCATGGCCTTTTCACGGTAGAGGTACTCGATGAGTTCCTTGATACGGTCGTGCTTGTCGCACACAATGATGAGCGGGATATGGCTCTGAAGGTTAGCCTCCTTCAAGAAAGCAATAACCTGCTGCGGGTCGTAGTATTGCGAGTCACGGCAGACGCGTTCGGCATCCTTCATCTGCTTGTTGCGGACAGCGGCCTGGATGTACTTGAAGTGGACCTCGGGATCGGTGCTCGTGTTGACGATCGACTGCAAGTAGTAGAAGAGGGCGCCATTCTGACGGTAGGTCTCGAACAACTTGATGATCTTGTCGGATCCAAGGAAGTCGCTGTACTTGTTGGCGATGAGTGTAGCCAACTGGACACGTTCGGGACCACCGTGCTTGACAAGCTCCTGGACGCATTCGAAGCAGTCTTCCGCGGAGAGCTTGCCACAGAATTCAACAATCTTCTCATTGTCAAAGGTCGGGATCAAGGTAAGGACGCGCTTGATGTCGGAGACGTTGTCGTACATCTCGAGGGCGTGGTGGTACAGTTGAGCCTTCTCGCACAACTGGGCAATGTATGGCTTGTCGTAGTGGTTGAAGATACGACGGCTGAGGATGGCATCGGCAACCTTGGGAGTGTGGTTTAAGTTCATCTCGATGGCACGGGTTTGGAGGCGACCGTTCTCGGGGATATCCTGGGTCAGGAAGCGGAACAAGAACTTAGTGCAGTTCTCGACCTCGCCAAACTCCTCAAAGCAGTCGACGACCTTCTCGGGCTCAACAAGGTATGGCCGAACGTTGACCAGAGAATAGGCGAAATCGGCGGTCTTGGGTGAATGCGAGGTGATCACATTGCGGAGGATGCCGACGTAATCCGGAGCGAAGTTGGTCGTTGTGCAGAAGTTGATGATCTTGTCGAACTCGCCTTGTTCGGCCAGGAGCTGCACAACCTTGCCAGGGCAGTCGTTGGCCTGGATGTAGATGCTCATCGCGAGACGTGGGTTGACCCGTTTGACCATATCACCGAGTTCCTCGCAAGCTGTCAGCTTCTTCTCCGCCAGCAACTTTTCAACAAGTTCGGGACGGTTCTGGTTGACGGCGCAGTTGGAGATTTCGAGGGTCTCGACCTTGTTCAGCACGGCACCCGGGTTCTTCAGGATGGTGTTGAAGTAGACGTTAGCCACGGAGGTACCGTTGACATTACCGACGGAGCGGAACAACCGAAGGCTCTCTGGCGTACGCAGGACCGGGGTAGCGGCAGCAAGTTCGGCGGCCTTGATGTAGTCACGGTCATTGTGGAAGAGCTGCTCGAATTTGCGAACAATGATTTCCTCAGCGCCGGGCAGGGTGCACCGAGTGGCGAACTTGAGAGCGATGTCATGCTTACCATTGTGGATCATGAAGGGGACGAGGGTCTTCTCATTGACGGCGATCGAGACAACAGAGTTATCAGCGGTCAAGATGTTGTAGCCACCGACGGCCTCGAACCCGGTAACCGAAACGACTGGAGCCGAAAGGTTGATCACGGAGTGGTAGATGGGCGTGATCGTCTCCAGTTCATAGGCAAAGATGTTGTTATGCCGGCTCAGTACGTGCAACAAGCCAAACTTCTCCGAGACACGGATTGCGATCGGGTAGTCATTGACATCATTGAATGGTACGTCAACGACGCGCTTTTGGAAGGTTTCGGGTCCGCCGGAGCTGAGTTCGACGACGCTCAACTAAAATAACAATAAATTATCATTTTGTATAAACAAATAAATGGTTAAGCGATAACTGACCCGTCCGACATTGGAGCCCTTGCCCTGCTTGGTGCCGATAACCAACAGCGTTGATGGCTTCGGGTTGTTGCCGACCTTCCACGTCGCGAACGACATTTGATACGCGTCAATCAGCTGTGTCGCGGCGCGCTCAATGGAATAAAGCTGGATGGACGAGATGACGTCACCGTTTTCACCGGGCTGTTGACCCAGAATGTACATGTACTCAAGCTTGGAATCCATGCCGGCATCAATGATTCGCCGGGTGGCGAAGTTGGTGTGCCGATCGAAGATCTTTTTGACTTCACTGTTATCGTTGTACTTCCATCTGAACACAGCTTTGTCTGACACCAAGATGATGTACTCATTCTCGGCAAACTTCCAGAACGACAACGGATGTTCAAAGTTAATTCCGCTCACTCTCTGCTGCTTTTGAATGTCGTAAACTTGGAGCTTACCGTTGTCTGAAAGGAAAGGCAATTATGACAGATTTATGGATGGGAAATAGATAAAACTTACGCAGGAATGCGACAAGAGGCAACGTTGGGTGAATAGTGAACTCGCTTGCGACAACTTGGCGTCTGACAACGTTAGCCTGGTTGGTGACATCGACAAAGATGATCTCAATGCGATCGTCGACCTTCCCAACGAACGCGACGTGTTGACCCTCAACGGCTGCCTTTACCACACTGAGTTGAGTTAAGCCCTGTTGAAGTGAGTTCAACTGAAAATTGATATATAATTATGACTCAAATACAGGCTGGGGAGTAAGAACTTACCGAAAGCGTTTCCGTAAACACCAAAGGTGCCGTTATACCAGCCATGTTGGCGTTAGGAAGTCGATTTCCCTAGCAGAAAAGGGTAACAGAAAGCGAAAGAAAGACCCCTAAAAAGAGAAAACCGAAATAACAATCAGAATCCACGCTTTCAATTGGAGAACGACAAACACGACGCGTAAACGAAAAGTTACGCCTGTCGTCCAAACATGCGCAAATGACACGCGTCCACGTCCACGCAATTCCACGGAAAGACATTCGATAGCACAGTCGTCGCCGCCGTCCGATGAACCGCATCCGGGAGTGTTTCGGTGGCGTCCATCAACGATGAAATCAAATCAAACCCCTACGGGCATCGAATGGATCCAATCGACCGCCGCCTCAAGGCGTAATGGGCGAGCGAACCATTCCCGCGGTCCGTGTCGCATAGCCAGCCCTGTGGCGACAACCCTCCTTCCTTCGAAAGACAATTTTGTGCTGACTCACGCGAGAGCGACGGATTTTCGCTACTGTAAAGGAGCGCGCGCGGGTTTAAAAAATGACTAATCTTGACAAAATATAATGAAATAGTCTTCCAAAATCTGCATATCACCTTCGGACGTTCATGCGTGGAACACAGCTGCATCCAAGTAGGGAAATTCGGTACGGGACCGAAAATCATCAAAAGGGAGACTGTGACGTGACTGTCTGCGTCTAGCTCTACGAAAAAAGGGTGCTGCTTTCCCGGCCCGTCGACGAGCCGCTTTTTTGATGCCAGCTCAACAATAAATCGATATGTCGGAATGCCTTTTAGGGCCACCACATCCGACAAAGAAAACATGGCAACGAGTTTGAAATTCTCAAGTAAAGAAGGCGTGAACAAGAAGGCCGCCCTAGGCTGGCTCCACGCATGCATCCAATTGCCTCAAAGTGTTTGTTATCCTCTGGGGGAAGGAACACACGCGTCCTCCACTGGGAGCGAGCTGTTTTCGTCAAGAAGGAAGAAGACACGTGGCGCCAACACGGCAATCACTTGGATTCCTATCAGTCAATGATTGCAACAATGAACCCTCAGGGGATAGACAGTTGAGCTGGAAGCAAAGGTAGAAGGCAAAAAAGTGGACAACTAACAAAGACGCATTGTCTCAGCTGGACGGAAGTACTATTTGCATGCAGTTTGGTGCGTGTGCGAGCGAATGGTCACCCTAGTGACGTGCCGAAAAACAATCACGACATAAACTTTTTGTTTATCAGATAGAAAATTGCCAAAGAATGTCTGGGCATGGCAGACGTGTTCATCTATATGAAACCGCTAAAAAGGCCTAAAAGAGAGAGCCAGAGTGAGAGAGGCAACGTTCGAGACACAAGGAATTGGCTGTGTTGGACCGAGAGAGAGCAGTGTTGGTGGTGGCAGCGAACCGTCGTCGTCATCACTACCACGACCGGCGCCCCCCACGTTCGAAGTCCGTGACTGTCAGAGCGGGCTGCGCTGGCGGCTCGGGTGAAGACGCTGGACAGAGCTCTGCAGCCTTCCGAACAGAGCCCCTCTCTAAGCTCTCGACGACATCAAAAAAAGGGCAAGCGCGAGATGACAAAATTTTCCAGTTCACTCTTGCAATGTGTTCGCGCGGGTGGACCCCGGCATATAACACACAACAACCCGCCGCCGGCTGTTCGGCTGGCGCTCCCACTCGAGCCACCCAACTCGCTCGCTCTCCGTCTCTGAATCCCGCATTGGCGACACACATCCTATCCCACATTATAGACAGCCGAGCGTTCGCGTTCAGTCGCCGCGCTTTCCCCGTGTCGCACGCGCCGACCGTCGGCTACCCCCAGTGGATCGATACGAATTTCGCGTTTGCACCGAATTTCGCGGTCGCTGTTCAGCCCGGAGATAGTCCTTCCAGGGTTTTGGCGTCATCCACCGGGCCATTCTCACCATTGTCCTTCTGATGAGACTGTCTTTTGACCGTGGCCCCGAAGCTCCCATCAGGTGACGTGCTTTTTTCGTCTCAAACCCGGCTGCCCTTTTTCCTCCAGCTGACTTACTTTGTCTAGCAGTGTATCGCCCATTTGTTGTGTTTGTATGCATGTGCGCGTTTTTTTGTTGTTCTGAGCTTCCGTCAGAATCACATGTGGCGTTTTATCAGACGTTAATTTTCGATTTCCCGTAGGCTGGTTACGCTCATTTGATATCCTATGCTGCGGTAGTGTTTGTGTTTATCATCAGGGGTGGAAGAAAAGGCGATTTGCGTTTGGGCTTTTTGTAATCGTTTTTGCCTTGATTAGTTGGCTGATCCGGCATTTTGTAATGAGAATGTACAATTGTTGCTTTCTAAAGTATCTCTGAGTTTGTCAGTGTTTTAACCCTCTTCACGCGATTCAGTTTTTATCATTGCATCTTTCCGGCCCTCTTTTTACGGCTCCGATGAACCGCGTCGTGAATCACGTTGTATCAAAGCATGTCTTTTGATTCGAACAACTTTGCCTTCCCCTCGTGGGGTGTGTAAAACAAACTTGAGCATGTTTCATTCTTCCCTTTTGCAGGCGAAGATTGCGAAGGTGAGCCGTGGAGATTGTTGGTCAAGATCCGAAGAGTTGTAACCTCCTCACGCTCGTTTCACCCCCTTTTTGTAAATGCCCATCACTGGTGAGCGCGCTACCGGCGAAGTCGATTCGCACGACAACCAGGACGGTCATGCCGTCGATGACAACGATGTCTCCCTCGATGCCGCTGACATGAGTATCATCGACAATAACTCTCCCAAAACGCGTCCCCTCGCTGAGCCCCACAGCACTTCGGCGGTTAGTTTTGATATTTTTATATATGCGGCCCACGTGATTACCAGTTGCGTGCATTACAGGTCCCAACCCCCCAGGCGAGCAGCAACGGTGTGAGCCAATCCAAGCCCAAGGACATGCTGGAGGAGAATGCGTTGGCCGGCGAGAAATTGATCCGCTACGAAGTGAAGAATGACTACACCAGTGGCAATGTACTAGAAGATAGTCAAATTTACGTGTCTATGTACAGGATAGTCATCACCATGAAAAACAACCAAGGTTTGGCGAACATTCCGCTGTGCTCGCTGGAGAATGTCGAGTCGAAGGAGGATTCCCTCTTGCAATTGAACATCAAGGACGGCAAAATTATTCGGTTTGTTGTTTTTTTGTATCAAATGTGAACAATATTGATGTGATGACCTTGCAGGTTGAAAGCAGCGAACCGTGAAGCCGCGTTAGAGCTCTACAAGAAGCTCACCAGCATCTGCACTTCCAAGCGTGCTTTGAAGGACGTCTTTGCTAACATCTTCCGTGAGAATGTCCGTAAGGACGGTGTCAAGTTGAAGTGGATTCACTCTTCTGCGGATGAAGTTTACGACATAAACAGTTCGTTGCACCCGCTTCAGAAGGAGTTTGCCCATCTGCGCCTTGATCCTGCCAAGTGGCGTATCAGTGATGCGAATAAGAACTTTAAGTGAGTTGATTTTGACTTTTACTTTTGAATGGTTATTAATTTTGCTGTTTTTAGGATCTGCGAATCCTACCCCGAGTACCTCATCATCCCCACCAGTGTCACCGATGAACAACTTGCCGAACTTCCTTCCGGGCGCTTCATGTCCAGATTCCCTGCGTGCGTCTGGAGGCACGCCAAGTCCGGCGGTCTTCTCTACCGTAGTGCCCAGCCGAAGATCACCTGGCTCGGTACCGTGAACCAGGCCGATATCAACTACGTCGACAAGCTTGCCAAAATGAACAACGATGAACCGCTCGTCAATGGTGCTTCTGCAAACGGGTCTGCCAATGGTGCTTGCGCGGGTCAAACTCGCAACCAGAAGATGCTCATCCTCGACATGCGTAGCTACACGGCCGCCTGGGCTAACCGTGCGAAGGGAGGTGGCTTCGAAAGCAGTGATACCTATCTCAACACTGAAGTCGAATTCATGTCCCTGGGCAACATCCACAACATGCGATACAGCTTCTCGCAGCTTCGCAACGTTATCAACACGCCGGATGATCCGAATTGCCTCGTTTCTCTGCATGGCACCCAGTGGCATCAATTCGTCTCCGCCATCTTGCGAGCTGCTGTCCGTTGCCAGGAAGCGGTCATGAGCGGTCGAACCGTGCTGGTCCACTGCTCCGATGGCTGGGATCGTACCACGCAAATTGTGTCCCTCTGTAAGCTGCTCGGCGACCCGTATTACCGTACTTTTGAAGGATTCAAGTACCTCGTCCAACGAGAATGGGTCGAATTCGGACACAAGTTCCAAGATCGTACTGGCCTTCTCAACGACGATCCGAACGAGTTTGCGCCGATCTTTTTGCAATGGCTCGATTGCGTCCATCAGCTGATGTACCAGAATAGGACCTCTTTTGAGTTCAATCGTCGTTATTTGGTAAGTTTTGCAACTTTTGATTTTATTTTCAATGTCTAACCTTCTGAATCTTTCAGATGAAACTTGCCCAGCACACTTACTCCGGCTTGTTTGGCACCTTCCTGTTCAACAACATGAAAGAAGCCAAGCGCTGCTCGGTCATGTACGACACCGACAACAGCTCGACGGAAAGCGACTTCAGCGCGATCAACTCGATGCCATCCATGTTCAGCGTTTGGGACTACCTTGGCCGACACAATCCCGAATTCCACAACGTGTTATACAAGGTCGCACACTCGGCTTCCACTCTGAAGTGCAGCTACGATCTGCTTGACATCCAGATTTGGCGTGAGGTGTACAAGACCAGCGAAATCGAGAGTGCTACGAGTCCGTTGATTGTTGATGTGGCTTCGCCGAACACATCATTGACGCGATCGCATTCGACGACGAGCCTCAATGATCCTCACAAGTGAGTTGAATTCAGTTTTTTCATTGTTTTCATACATAAATGTGTAATTTCAGTCCGCACAGCCTTCACAACAGCCACGCTAGCCACACCAGTCTCACTCGCAAATGTGAAACGGCCGCAAAGAAGGTTGATCTGATGAGCTTCATGGATCAGGATGGTCTCACGCGGGTTCCCTTGGATGAGGACGTTTATCAGTTGTTCAGAGTGAGTTGTTTTTGATGTCTCTTTCTTTCTGAATGTGTGTTTACGTTTCTCTTTGCAGCCAGAACCCCTGCGTGATAGCGATGTGTCATCCGTGGATGTGGAGCCGGTGACCCATTCGACGCCTGTTAAGGTAACATCAGCACATTTCACAAAAAGCACCTCTAAAACGACGGGTTTTCAGCCGAACGCCCGTTCCTCCGCTCCCGACAACGTTGCTTACCCGAAGAATTGCAATGGCAGGTCGCCAGACGCCGGTGGATCGCCACATTCGAACGGAGAAATCATTGTAAAATAAGCGTACCACGCAGCTCATTCACCACTGTCCTTACCAATTTTTAATTTATCGCATCCGCTACTCCTTATTCTCGATAGCCTTAACCCGAAATCTCTGTGGTGTATAATCTCTTGTATCTATGCTCCTGTTTCTGCCACCCAAGGCCATTATTCTTTTTACTGTAACCTTTCGATGTAACATATAGGTCTAGTCAAGTCTGACGCGTGTTTTAGATGTGCATATTATGTACAACACGTCGTCTTTTTCAGTGTTTGTAATCTTTACTTACCACAGTGCCTTTTCCCATCTGTGAAAAAGTTTAACGTTTAAAACGGTTTGTATTGTTTTGTCAATCTATTTGCACTTATCCTGTATATTTTAACTATTAACATGAATCTATCATTCTGTGTAGCTACGAGGGGATGTTATTGGTTTATCAGCACGTCATCTGACAACGCTTGCAAAGTTTTTTGCTCAGTCTAGTTGTAAATTTCCACATTTTCGGTTATATCACCATGACTGCGCTTGATACGCATTTTAAAAACTTTTAAAGCGGTGAAAACATGTCCAAAACCACCGTCGATGTCTTTCAAAATGGCTGCACAGGGTGGTATCTAACTTTTTGTCTATTCTCGTACTATTGATCTTATGATTGTATCAATTACATCTATACTTGACTGTATCCATTTCCCCCTGATTTAACTTTATCGCTCGCAAAGCTTCGTGGTTGTATGACGTAGTGATGTGATTGTATGTGGTATGTTTATGTTCAAACGAGTCGAATCATGTTTCAATTAAAAGAAGGCATGAAATAAATGATTTTATTTTTATCTATCTAGCTTTTGTATTGGAATGGTTTGTTAGACTTGAAATTAACAGATTGATTTGTTTTAAGAATTCGAATTTCCGCTTGTGCAAGCTACATAACATTTGTCAAAAATGGGCGGGGCTTACGGTGTACAGACCTAGCGGTCGATGGCTGAACCTGCGTTCTTTTACCTCTTGCTCAGTGAGGGTAAGTAAAAAACAAGTTGTGGTTAGCTTGTTTTCAGTTGACATTAGTTTGCATATTTGTACCGATTGCCATTGACTCACTCTTTGTGATTTTGCTTCAAAAAGTTCTTCAATTCAACAACAACTCGCTGTTTCTGTCGTCATATTCACTCTCAGCATGCCGTATCCGATCGTCAAGCTACCCTACGGTCTTCGCTGCCGTCTCAGCGAACTTGCAACCTTAGCTGAACGGTATCTCCTTCAAGTAGCTGCTGGCTCCATTTCCATTTGCCCACCAAAGTTACAGCTCCTCACGAAGTTCGTCTTCATTAAAGATAAGGGCTTGATCTATCGTAGGTCAGAATGTAAATTTTGTTATGAAAATCAAACACTGACTTCATTCACTTACAACGGACCTTTTGTTTTTGATGAAGAAAACGATGTAGTGTATCAACCAAAAGAAGTCTCTATTATGTATGTCGATAATCTAAAACACATTACCCCTAAAATAACCCGAAATTTTCTATTGGCGCCAAAATATTTGGACGTTAACAATTGTAATTTTTCTACAACTTATTTCACAGATTTGTCGAAAATAATAATAACCAGTAGGCTGAAGCAAGTTATAATTTCGAACAACTGGTGGTTCACACCCAACAATTCAATGTTTAACAACATTGCCGAACTCTTTTCTGTCTGTCCAGTGCTCAAAGTTTTATTTGTGTTCGCTTACACTTTACCAAAAAATTGGATGACTTTAATCGTCCAAAACCAAAAAAGCAAATTGGAATTCATAGAAGTTCTGGGTCTGCAGAATCCGGATGATTGGGATATTGATGAGTTTGTAAACTTAATTGAAGTAAGTTTACGTTGTAGTTTTCTTTATAACAGACTTTTTTGTAGGCGCAAGAAGATGACTTTGATTTGTTTTTTACTATTGACGAAGGCGAACCGAACCTGTCGATAGAAGGCTTTTTAACAAAAAGATTCAAACGCACAGAAAAACATGAACCGACTGGCCGCAACATTGTCATTAGAAACCCTGCTACTGCTGATTTGTGTTTTACTCTGAAATAAAGCGAGAAACGACTTCGTCATAAAGAAACAAATTACAGGGTAAACAAAATGTGCACAGATCTTTTGTTTTGGAATAATAAAATTGTTTTCTGATCTATGGGATCAATTAGGTAAAGTCAACCGTATCAAAAGATGAATGTATTAAACATAGAGCATTTCAACTTTGAGATCATTAACATCTGTAAAGCATGATATGTTGCATTATGCACGTTTTTTTTTAAATAAATATGTTTCAATTAAAAGAAGGCATGAAACAAATGATTTTATTTTTATCTACTTTTGTATTGGAATGGTTTGCTGGACTTGAGATTAACAGATGATTTGTTCCAAAAAGTTTAAACTATTGTTTATGGAAGCTACTGGACATGTGTCAAACATGGACGGGGGCTAGTGTGTTTCCATACAGACCTGGCGATCGATGGTGGAACCCGCCTTCTTTTACCTCTTGCGCAGTGAGGGGAAGTAAAAAATAAGTTTGAGTTAGCTTGGGTTGGTTGTGCTTTGCATTTTCACGCCGCTTGCCTTTGTATTTTTTGTTACCAAAAGTTCTTGGATTCAACAACAACTCGCTGTTTCTGTCGTTATATTCACTCATCGAATTCTCAGCATGCCGTATCCGATCGCCAAGCTACCCTACGGTCTTCGTTGCCGTCTTAGCGAACTCGCAACTCCAGCTGAACGATATCTCCTTCAAGTAGCTGCTGGCTCCATTTCCGTTTGCCCACCAAAGTTACAACTTCTCACGAAGTTTATCAATATGAATACGGGTTGGACCTATAATATGACAGATTGTGAATTTCGTTATGAAAACCATACACTGGTTGCGTCTTCTTTAAATTGCAAAAAACCTTTCGTTTTTGATAAAGAACATGATGTATTGTATCGACCAAGAGCAGTTTGGATTGATTGCGTTGATAATTTTAAGGACATAACCACTGAAGTAACCCAAAACTTTCTGTTGGCACCAAAATTTATGGACTTTTTTAATTGTAATTTTTCTAAAACTTACTTCACGGAGTTTTCGAAAAAAATTATAACCGGTAATCTGAGGGAAATCCTAATTGAAAACAATTGGAATCCATCCAATATCCCAATATTTGATCATTTTGCCGAACTCTTTTCTGTTTGTCCGGTGCTCAAAATTTTAACTCTGCAAGCCTACACTTTACCAAAAAATTGGATGACTTTAGTTGTCCAAAACCAAAAATGCAAATTGAAACTTATGGAAGTTCTGGGTCTGCAACATCCGGATGATTGGGATATTGATGAGTTAGTAAATTTTATTCATGTAAGTTTACGTTCTCGTTTTCTTTATCACGAACCCTTTTTGTAGGCGCAAGAAGAGGACTTTGTTTTGGAATTAACTGTTGAAGAGGGCGAACCGAATCTATCGATAGAAGGCTTTTTAACAAAAAGATTCCAACGCAAAGAATATAAACCGACTGGTCGCTACATTATTGTCGAAAACCCTGATACTGCTAATTTGTATTTTACTCTGACTGATGAGGTGAAAAAAGACTTTGTCATAAAGAAACAATGTAACCACGATTTACGCAGATCTTTCGTTGCGGAAAAATAAAATTGTTTTCTGATTTGTGGCATAAATTTGGGTGAAGTCAACAGTATCAAAGCGTAGTTAACATAAAGCATTTCAACTGTAAAATCATTAACATTAAGGAGCGACATTCTCATCCGTTGTACTTACAACAATACCGTTTGTGTTTTTATGTCTTTAATAATAATTTGACAAGACGTCAAAAAGATCATTTAGCAAATAAAAAATGATAGAGCATAATTATTTTCTAATAAACAAATAATTTCGAGAATGTTCCGATAAACTTTTTCATTGAAATGTATTATCGAACTAAAAAAAGGTTAGATCGAATGAACAGACCGCGAGAAACTGCGTGTGCTGATGCAAGATCAAGGATGCGGTTGATTGTGCAGACAAACTTTCAATGAAATTTGTCGATGGACATTGTAAACGCTGCGCCTACATTTTTTGTATGATAGGCTTCAATGTGGTTAGATACATTCAGAAATACAGATATGATCTTTTGAATTCGGCACGTGCGCCGGTCATTCCCATCATCCTGATGAATTTATTGCTTGACAAATAGTCTATTGCTAGCGCCTTTAAAGATAATTATAGCACGATTGCGACCGATGGTTTTTGCATGAATGATGATGACATGACCCTAACCACGTTGTCGCAACTGATCTGTGATCTTCTATACGATGGGTAATTGGAAAGGGGGTCTGATTGCTTGCGCGGGTACTAAAGTCCCATAAACCAGGTGTATATCGATGCGTCCAAATAAGTATGTCTCCGTGAGAATTTCAATGCTCCGTCGACGAAGACAACCGTGTTTTCAATGCGTGTGATGTAAACTTGACTTATCCACGATCACGTATGTCATTGAAACGTGTGAAGGCGACGCACCGATCGCCCCACGTGAGGATTCATCCCCCGGTGGAGACGAACATCCGTCGTTACCGCTCCGCCTTCCTTCGGCGGGCGATCAACATCACAGATCAGCGAGTTTCTCCCACCCCTATCGCTAGATTCACAATGCCGATGGGAAGGGGGTATAAAAACAGACTGAGAAGCACGTTGTGATCATTGAGAAAATCATTGCACTGGTTAGATCATCAGTATCTTCGGGACTATAGCATTCTAATATCAAGATGGTTAGTTTTCATTGACCGTTTTCTTTCGATGAGTTATATGATGTAATTACCTTTCAGAGCAATCTCAAATTCGTCTCTTTTGACCACGTCCGATTCTACGTCGGTAACGCCAAACAAGCAGCTTACTGGTATTGCGCCAACTTTGGCTTCAAGCCATTTGCTTACAAGGGCCTCGAGACCGGATCTCGACAAGTTACCCTCCATGCTGTGAAACAGGACAAAGTAAGTCACCAATGATGTAAATTTAAAATTCACTTACGTATTTTTAGATCATCTTTGTCTTTGAAAACGCCCTTCTACCAGGAAATCACGATCTGGGTGACCACCTCGTTCAACACGGTGACGGCGTGAAGGATGTTGCTTTCGAGGTCGATGACGTCGCTACTATAATTGAGTACGCGAAGAAACAGGGTGTCAAAGTGGTCAAAGATATCACCGAAGAAAGCGATGAGAACGGCAGCGTGAAGTATGCCTCGCTTCAAACCTATGGCGATACCATTCACACCCTCATCGAACGCAAAAACTACAAAGGTCTCTTCCTCCCTGGATTCAAGGCTCATCCCCAGAATGCCACCTTCTTTGAAACCCTTCCATCTGTCGGCCTGAACTTCCTTGATCACTGTGTCGGAAACCAGCCTGTGGCCGAAATGGAACCCGCCGTCCAATGGTATGAAAAGATGCTTCAGTTCCACCGATTCTGGTCCGTCGATGACACAATGATCCACACCGAATACTCCGCTTTGAATTCCATTGTGATGGCCAGCCCCGATGAAACCATCAAAATGCCGATCAATGAACCCGCTGTCGGCAAACGAGCCGTATCCCAGATCCAAGAATACATTGATTACTATGGTGGTGCCGGCGTTCAACACATTGCACTCAACACAAAGGACATCATTTCTGCCATAAAATCACTTCGTTCACGCGGTGTTGAGTTCTTGACCATTCCCCGCAGCTATTATGACAACCTCCGAGAACGGTTGAGCACAGCAAAGATTAACGTTGCCGAAGACCTGGACATCCTCCAAGAATTGGACATTCTCGTTGATTTCGATGACGATGGATACTTGTTGCAAATCTTCTCAAAGCCCTGCCAAGATCGACCTACACTTTTCATCGAAATTATTCAACGCAACAATCATCAGGGTTTCGGTGCCGGTAATTTCAAGGCGCTGTTTGAATCTATTGAATTGGAACAGAATGAACGCGGCAACCTTTTCTATGAAGACGTGAACAAGGGCGGAAAGCGGTTGTAACGACTTAGTAGTTTTGCAAATGTTTTCCCAAATCATGTTTTGTTTTAAAGAAGTGGTAATGCTAACTATTTTGACGTGTCATTTTAATTTTATTTCATCGAGCATAAAATATTATCAATAAAGTGGTTTAGCAAACAAAAAATTGTGTGATGAAGTTACTGATTTGCATTGCCATAACAAGACGCGGGATTGGAGGACCCTTTAAAGTAATATAAAAGGCTGGCCCCAGGATCTTTCAACAACCATTCGTGCCAACGCCGCCTCGACTGCCCAATTTGTAATTATGACGATTGCCGAAAAACTGGAATAACACATCTATAATTTTCAACTTTATTCGGGTTAACTTTTTACAGGGATCAAAAGTTGAAGCGGCGTTGGCGAAGTTCGATGAAGTGATGAAACGTGCAAGTGAGAAAGTCGCCGAAACAACGCCGCCGGTGAAGCGTCTTGCTTCGCCGATCATTCAATTCAATCGGCGACAAATTTTTTGGTTGGCCCGGCATCACCCATAAACTTAAAGGCATTGTTTGACTTTTTTGAACTGATAAAGTTGTGGCTAAACTGTTTCACTGTTTTCTTTTAGCATTAAATTTCTTTTGTTTATGCATTAAACAACTGTTACAAAAACCGTTTAGTTGTTTCAAAGGCGCTATTTTTAATTACAGTTTTCTGACTAAAATAGCAAAAGTAAAAATACAACAAAATTACATCATAAACTTTTTAAAATTCAAAGCCTGGAATTAATAAAAAAAAAGCGGATGCGTTTAAAACAAATAAAATGTGATCAAAACGAGAGTAGTGAGCGTGTAAGCCGCGCAAAATGTGACCATAACTACAATTCCAACACTGTATTCGGGAACTTCCGTGCTTTTCTCAGCTTCTGTGTCTTCGATGGCGCCTTGTTCAATGTTTTCTTGGCTCACTGAACGTTGACTGAGTGTTCTGTTTTTGATTCCTTCAATTGATTGACTAATGTAGATGGAATACTGTGGCGGAAGCTTCTTCTTTGATAACAAGAACTTTTTGTTGGCAAGATGAACGACCATTGCAAGAAGTGTCATTACAAGAAGCGCGTCAGTAAATGTAACTGAAATCATCAACTTTTAACTGTGTCGTTTCAAAAAAAAAGTGTCACTGTACCGATTGCTGGCGGTTCGCCGGAAGATGGAGGTAGTTCTTTTAAAAAGTCTTGCAAGAAGATTACTTGGATAAACAAATTAGCGATGGTGATCATTAACCCATGTTCTGGCTTTGGCGCAAGGAAAGACAAAATGTTAAACGACGAAATGACAAAACATGGCAAGCTCATAATCATGAAGAAGCGATCCAAGATTTTGCGTTCGAAAGTTATGTAAATGCAGAAAACCGTCCTATAACAATTTGAGTGTAACAAAGCTAAAGACAGCGGTTATTACCAAGTTCGAGCTTTTTCGATAGCAGTCCGCGGTCTCGTTTCAGTGAACCGTTTTTGTGAAAAGTAAGTAATATTGTTTGTCAGTTTGGTAACCTGCCATTCATCAATATGTTTCAGTGAATCATCCGCTCCCCAAGTGAGGATCATGCTTGGCCTCATTCCATAGTAGTCGGCCAATTCGATATCATCCATTCTGCCTTGTGGGTACATCCGCAAAATACACTTCTGCGTATCCAATGGGTAAGCAGAATAGTCAAAGCTGCAGCCAATTTTGATGTTGAATGTGGGATAAATTTGTACTTTTGTCCGAGTCGGTGAAATTGATTCCAAAGTTGCATGGGAACGCCGAGATATTTCAAAGTACTGATTAACGCCGGAAACGCTAGAAAAAAATCAACTTTTGAAACCTGAAGGGGGTAGGAAAACAAACCTATTAGCGATTTTAATTTCAGGTTGCCACAATTCCCATTGTTTAGCCATTGTAAATCTGATGTTGTTGTACTTAGTGGGGTCCCATACAGCGTATTCGTCTATCCATGACTGTAATGCTGGTTAATAAGATGGTGTAAGCCAAAACTAAACCCACCATGTAAAGGTAGCCGGTCAAAGTGATTGTCTGTTCATCTTGGTCAACACTGTAGTGCATTACATAGACATGGATTTGGACGCTTATAGGAATAGACTGATTTTTTAGTGGTTTCAGCTTTCTTGGATAATCCTTGAAGATTGCATATTGGAGGGCTGACTGTTCCTCGGAGTAAGTCATGTTTGAGATTTCTACAACACCATTAAAAACTAAAATTAAACTTCTTTAAACTCACTTTCAGCATTCTCCTCAGCCTCAGGGTCGTCATTATAGTCTAATTCATCCAATCTTACAGCTACAATAAGAAAAGAAAAAAGTACGAAAAGCCCAATCAGTCGACACATCGTCAAAGCTGATGCCATGCCAGACTGGCTGTAACCTTCCACCCGAACTCTGATGATCGACTCACAAATTGTTTATCGTAATCCGAACTCGACTCGTTTGACGCAAACTAGCGAACAAAACGGATAGTATCAATCAACGTTTTGTTGCTCGTTCACATTGGACGAGCGAGATGGAGGCATAAACAATAGCATTGCATTGTGTCAATGCGCAGAGGCAACTTTCCTCGGATAGGAGAAACTTTATCGCTGCTCCTGGCATTTGACTGACTGCATCCGAATAGTCCAAACACATTCAACAACGGCGTTTCATGGTTTCTAGCTGGAAAGTGAAAAATCGAGGGGGCAGTTAATGCAGTCGTCATGTCATAGACGAGCGACACATCATGCTTGGCTGCTCCTTGGGCTCCGGATTAGCACGGTCAATTGGTCAACTTCTTTAAATCATAAATAACATACCTTTTTTGACTGCTGACGAAAGTCTTTAGAGATGAGGACGGAAGCATTCATGGAAATGTGCTGCGATGTACATACACTTTGGCACTTCCTGCATGCTCGGTGACTAGTCAGTGTAAAACTTTGTCGCAAATGAAGAACCGTTCCACGGGCAAGACTTATCACTGCACTGCTATACGATCCAAATACGCAAGACCCATCTTCGTGAGTTTGAAGAAAGACACATTGTCATGATTCCTGCATTGATTATAGCTTTGGTTCACATACATCGCCCTGATGCACATTGATAACTTTTTTTCGTCTGGTGTGTTCTGTTTAATCAAGTGTCCAGCTGCGATGAAAGTTTTGCTGTCGGTGAAAGATAGTACAATGTTTATGATGATTAGGGGCTTTGAAAGTAAGAGCTAAGTGATCTTTTTGTTTAAAACATGTTTATTTTGTAATTATCTTCCTTCAAAAAAAGACATTTTTAGCACATTATACTCTGTTTAGAAACGGTTTGAACTTCAGAAAAATGTTGTACTTTTTCACATTTTGTGTAAACACAGCAGGTAACATGCCATTACATACAGTATTCGCAAACATGTGAAGTTAACTGAAATACGAAAAAAGGTAAACATAATTTTTTATGGGAAAAAAGTTGTCTGTAAACGAGCTAGCCGTTAATGCTGTAACTGACATCATTAGACAGCTGAGATTTCGTGCTTTTCAATTCGTTCAGGCGTTTAATCCATGTGCAGACACATTACGCATAGTTGTTAAAATAGAAGTGACTTACATAAAAACTGTTTTATTGGAAAATAGCTAATGGTGTAACAGCTCAATCTGTTTACCTTATTAGCTAACTCGTATTAAAATTAATCAGCTTTAAACTGTGATAATGAAGCAAGTAAGTGAACGTCGCAACTATCTCTAATGGATCAGAAAGTAAACACAACCAAACGAGAAGTTCGAAGCCAAACGGCCATTATGATCAATAATTGAGCCGACGCCAATGACCATTTCACCTGTTCGATCGGACATCAATACGTACACGACCCCTTGCGACTACTTTCCACCTTCCACTTTGTAACGAACCCACTGTTTGTACATTTTGGTTTAGATAAGATTAAGAACCAAGCGCTAGTTTCAACCAGTCCTGTCCAATGCCGCTTATAGACGGCTAGCTATGTATTCCAACTTTTTTTCGCCGAAAATTTGATCCACTTTCAATGTCATTTTTAACAGTGTATAAAAATCTATACGCATTTGCAGTGGTTGTCAAAGGTACATGCATGCAATGCAATGCGTCGACCAAAGCCGCTGGCAGTGAGAGACATGCTTTTGCGTTGCGCCCCACGCCACGCCGCAGGCTGCGGACCCTCCAGCAGACAGGGGAGACGAGAGAAAGCAAAAACCAGTGCAGCATGCGAGAGCACCCTGTGTCCTGTCGCGAAAGCGATGCAATCATTGGTCTTCGATTTCCTTTTTCGTCGAGGCGGCCGTGGCTGCCAACCCCTATCTCTGATGGTTCCGCGATCTTTCCTCTTTTCTGTTTTGCATGTCGCTCACCTCCAAGGCCAACATGTTCGATCTCCTCACAATGGCTGAGGCTTGCCATGAAGCACCACAGCCAGAGGGTCATATCCACACTTTGTTGTCCGCGTTGTTCGAACACGTTTGCGTTTCGAGCTTGTTCCATCAGTTTCCGTTTATAACTTCTGGCACTTTTCAGGATCGCACTTCCCAGTTCAGTCCTCTTCAAACATGGCTCCCGCGGCACGAGACATCAATAAGGAATCGACTTATGGATTCGTCTACGGCGTCTCCGGTCCTGGTAAGTATTACTCATTTTGTATCCGGACAGCTGTATCGGTTTTCGATATTTGTTGATTCAAACTGGATAAATTTATATATTAATTATCTGGCTTTCAGTCGTCACAGCCGAAAACATGGCTGGTGCTGCTATGTACGAGCTGGTTCGTGTCGGTCACTCCGAGCTTGTCGGTGAAATTATCCGTCTTGAGGGTGACTTCGCCACCATTCAGGTCTACGAGGAAACCTGTAAGTTTGCAAATACACGTTTTGTTTCATATATTGAAGGCTAATATTACAGCTGCCGTCACAATCGGTGATCCCGTGCTCCGTACCGGCAAGCCTTTGTCCGTCGAACTCGGTCCCGGTATCATGGGTTCCATTTTCGATGGTATCCAGCGTCCGTTGAAGGATATTGCTGATCTGTCTGGCTCTATCTACATTCCTAAGGGTTAGTAACTTTCTTATTATGCTGTATTGCATCTGTTTGGATCGGTTTTATATATACTTTCATTCTTCCAGGTGTCTCAACCCAGGCTCTTGGCCGTGACATCAAGTGGGACTTCATCCCCAGCAAGGACATCACCGTTGGCTCCCACGTCACTGGCGGCGACATCATCGGTCTCGTCCACGAATCCCTCCTCATCAAGCATCGCATCTTGGTTCCCCCGACTGCTTGCGGTACCGTCACTTACGTTGCCCCTCCCGGCAGCTACACCATCACCGAAACCGTCCTCGAAGTCGAATTCGGTGGCAAGAAGACCGCATTCCCCATGTTGCAAATCTGGCCTGTCCGTTCTCCTCGTCCCGTGAGCGAGAAGCTTGCCGCCAACAACCCGCTTCTTTGCGGTCAGCGTGTCTTGGATTCGCTCTTCCCCTGTGTCCAGGGCGGTACCACTGCCATCCCCGGTGCCTTCGGTTGCGGTAAGACTGTCATTTCGCAATCCCTCTCCAAGTTCTCCAACTCCGATGCCATCATCTACGTCGGTTGCGGTGAACGTGGTAACGAAATGTCTGAAGTATTGCGTGATTTCCCCGAGTTGACCATGGAAGTCGATGGTGTCACCACCTCCATCATGAAGCGTACCGCTCTCGTCGCCAACACCTCGAACATGCCTGTCGCTGCTCGTGAAGCTTCCATCTACACCGGTATCACCCTTGCCGAGTACTTCCGTGACATGGGTCTCAACGTCGCTATGATGGCCGATTCCACCTCCCGTTGGGCCGAAGCCTTGCGTGAAATCTCAGGTCGTCTCGGAGAAATGCCTGCCGATTCCGGTTACCCTGCCTACCTCGCTGCCCGTCTCGCTTCCTTCTACGAGCGTGCCGGTAAGGTCAAGTGCCTCGGTAACCCCGAACGTGAGGGTTCCGTCACCATTGTCGGTGCCGTATCTCCTCCTGGTGGTGATTTCGCTGATCCCGTCACAGCCGCTACTCTTGGTATTGTCCAAGTGTTCTGGGGTCTCGATAAGAAGCTTGCTCAACGTAAGCACTTCCCCTCCATCAACTGGCTTATCTCCTACAGGTTGGTAGATACTTTTATTTATTCATCTCTCGTACAAATTACATACAAAATAATGCTTTAAAAACACGCGCACAATCCAATTTTGAGATCGGTAGATATAGGTCAGAGTAGCAAAATAGCGATTTGTGTAGATTAAGGGATATATTGGGAGAAGCTTTCAAGCAAAGCTCTAGAAATTGTCGAAATGGTGTACCGGGTCGTCAATGTAAGGTAAACCGGATGGCGATGTAGCTTCGGGAATGGTATAGCCAGCGGCAACGGTAGTGTGTTCGCGTTGGCCACCACGCTTTCGGCGCTTGATGCAATGGGTAATGCTTGACAGGCAGACACACTACAAGCAAACTTTGTATGTATATTTAAAAAAATAGCATATGGCACTAGGCGAAATGGAAAAACAGTTAACATTTATGGTTAGAAAGGAAAGTACATGGCACGTGGGGTTAGCGAATTTCTTATTTTGTGAGAAAAAGTTAATCAAGCTCGTGAGAGTAATAGGTCAACAACCGCGGGGTGTTTTTGAGATTGTAGAAATTGCCTACCGCATCAGCTTGGTTGTTCATGTAATCGATGTACTTGTACCATACAACGTTGAGGCTGATAGCCATTATGCCAATGATGAAGCAGAACAAAAGGCCGCCAACTGTGCCGGAAATGACGAGCAAAATTGGCCAGTTGTAGTCTTTCTAAAATTGGTTTTGTTTTCAAACTGCTGCGCTTTTCAAACGACTAACCTGGTAGAACAGTAAAATTGCGATAATACCGGCCTGAATAAGCATAGTCACGACGCCTATCACGAGCGCTAAGAAATTCACAATGACGAGGTCGAGGATTTCTAACTTGAGTGAAAGGAGTAAACATCCGAGGGAAATTAGCCAGAAAATACAAAATAGGATAAAGAGAATGTTGAAGGTGCGCAATGCTGGGAGTAAATTGATAACCCAGCGCTTGGTGATAAACATCTGGACCTCATCGATTTGTTCAAACGGTCCATGGAACACTTTCTGCTTTGTTTCGACTGTCTCATTATCACTGAGAACGCGGATGGTTTCGATCGTCTGAAAATGTCGAGAATTTGCGCGGGTCTTAATTTGATACGCCATGGCGTAAGACTTACGTCGTATTCCGTCACGTTGGATAACAACTCGGACGTTTCAAAAGACGTTGCTAGGTCTTCATCGATAATGGAAGGGATGTCAGTGGCATTATTTGCGACAGAAATAACGTAGGCATAGCCACCGATGTGGACAAAGATGAGTAAAGTCAAAACAACACCCAACAATAGAATGGATAGCTGCATGCACCAGCTGAAGAATCCAGTCAAGCGCGCGGGGATTCCACAAAATCCTTTAACCGTTTCAATGGAATGACCCCCGACGTGGATTTCATCCGCTGGTGGCGCGTTTTCGATGTTCATCGTCAAGCACACAAAGTTGGACGACCTGCCAGGTGCGCGAGCTGGAGCGGCTGTCCGGGCTAGAGGGATGCCGTTGGTAGGGCCTTCTGCCACCGCAAAACCTGTCGTTGCCTCGTAGTTCGAGGGTGGTGGCGGGGCCGAAGTGTCAGTAACGACGTTGTTCTCCAGATACACGGACAAATTGTACTTTTTGACCAGATGCTCCAAGATGAAGTCGTCAACTTGAAGGGTGGAAGTGGATGAATACTTTCGCGGCGTCGATGAATGCGAACAACACGCGTCGTGCGACACTTCGGGAATAGGTGGTTGTGCTGCTTCTGCGCAAGTTGCACTTATCCTGCGAAAGCGATTGGTATCTCTTCCAATTTGGCGCGAGGTTGTCACTGGAATTTTATCACTTTTTCGAACCGGTTGACTTTGATGCGCGATGATTGCAACTTGCAGCGAGCGTCAATACACCAAAATGGCCACAACCAATGCTGGTTGAAATTAAAGTCGACAGAGTGACAGCCGTAGGTCAGGCTGCTAGAAATAATTGACAAACGTGAAAAAGCAACACGTTTTGACGCGCGATGTTGCGATTCAGGTAAAATGATTCGCTAGGGTTAGTGTTGTTTGAAGAAAACGGTTGACCCGACAAATACAACTGCGTTTCCGGGTGAACACAATGCTTCTCCTTGGAGACCTCAACGACTGTGCCCTGAGGTGTGTATGTTGTTAGAAGGAGAGCAACGGCAAATGACAGATTAATATGTTTTACATGCCCGTGTGAGCTACCGCCCGGGAAAACCTCACAGCTGTCAATGATGGTGACGGCTACAAGTAGGAGTTAATCTGCTTTCTCGCCCCGTAACCTTAAGTAACCTAGCGCCTTCCGTAACAACCTTTTTGGTAGGTATGGCGGTGATTGGTGCCGTGGGGACACACACTGTGCACAGACCGAATATTTTCCAAGGAGAGTGGGAGTTTACGAGCGCATTGGCGGCGCTCGACAAGGCGTTTCGGGGCGGTACGCAACGAGAAGGGAGCGCCGTTGCGCTGAGCTGCAATGACCATCGGGCTTCTGAAGTTGCCCGTAGCAACAACGCTGACTGCTCTCACGCAGGCAACTGACTGGCATGGCGGTTTGTTCATCCAACACTCACAACCCCCATCATGTTCGGAAGAACGCGCATGCACAAGGCACCTTACGTCAGAACTCGCATGTGCAGTGCTTGAGGCACCAAATCCAATTTTAAGTGGTGGTTATTCTTTTTTTATAAATCTGTTGCGCATACATCTCCCCTGGGCCGGTCGCTTACAGCTATAAAAGTATGAGGGAACACTATTTCAAAATGCTAGACAACAACATTAAAATACGTTTTCCATGAAAGCACGTAACATGAGCAATTATGAATGGATAAAAAACAACTTTATTTTCAGTAAGTACATGCGTGCCCTCGATGACTACTATGAGAAGAACTACCCCGAATTCGTCGCTCTCCGTACCAAGTGCAAGGAGATTCTTCAGGAAGAAGAAGATCTTTCCGAAATTGTGGCTCTCGTCGGTAAGGCTTCCCTGGCCGAGTCTGACAAGATCACCCTCGAAGTCGCCAAGATCATCAAGGACGATTTCCTCCAACAGAACGGTTACACTCCCTACGATCGTTTCTGCCCCTTCTACAAGACCGTCGGCATGCTTAAGAACATGTGAGCCTTTGTTCCGCTAATTAAATTAAAATTTTAACGCGTTTTTCTATGTTTTGCATTCTTTAGGATCGCTTTCTACGACTTCGCCAAGCACTCCATCGAAGCGACCGCGCAATCTGATAACAAAGTCACCTGGAACATCATCCGCGACCACATGGGCGATTTGATCTACCAGCTCAGCGCCATGAAATTCAAGGTTTGTGATTTGTTAATTTGATTTCCGATCGGCGTCGGCAAATCGTAATTACAACCCTTTGCAGGACCCCGAAAAGGACGGTGAAGAGAAGATCAAGAAGGACTACGACGAATTGTACGAACAGTTGCAAACTTCCTTCCGTAACCTTGAGGACTAAGTGTAGTGCTCTGGTGTGTATATGTAGCGGATTTCTACTACACAAATTTCATGACGACACTCACTTGTCTCGGATCCCTTGTAATTCCATTTCACTTTTGTCAGTTGTTTATTTTTTCCTCACCTTAATCTTGCACTTGCGCTAACGTTTCTAACTTTTGCAGATATCCTATTCAAATTCCTTAACAATCTTTGTAGTCGTAAGAAGCTTGTCTATTCTGGTTGTGTGATCCTCCTTGTTCCTTATATTCCCTTTTATAGTATTATAGAGAGAAAATAATTGATTCGACATAGTCCTTTTACTGTGATAGCTAATAAGCGATAAATTATGATATGCTCTTTTATAAAGTTATATATGAAATAAAGGTGTAAATCGTAATTGTGGTGGCATTGAAGGTGTAAACAAGTTGGTAAAAACAGCTGGAAGTTATCCACATGAGCAGCTTTGCACAATCATGTTCGGGAGGTACTTCACGTGTATTTCACCCTCATCGTCGAAGTAAGCCATCTCCATTCCGTCAGCGAGTTCACTAGCACAGCATAATTCCATGTCATACATGTAGAGAACCTCAGAATGCGTCACCTTCCGTATAGCAGACAAATCACAGTAGCCGGTGCAATAATACATTGTGAATGACAGTGGAGCAATAACAAAGTTCCAATGAATACTATCAAAGTCTACCTTAAAGGGATAGCGACAGCAGCTGCTATTTGTTTGCCTGTTAGCATCACCTGTGCCCATGCTACATACCGGAGTACTCTTCTTTTTTTCATAGTCGAACTCTCGCTTGTTTCGCCGTTTCGTGTTCGACATCTCGAGATAGGATACAACATTTCGAAACAATGGCACTGTATCGGTATGGTAACCATCGGTGTAAACGTTAACCATGACCATGGCCCCGAAGTTTGTTGTCGGATCTGCGTTCCATTTTCGAACAAGAGGGGTAATAACCATTTCTTCCCACTTTTTGGTTGATTCAGAGCTCGTCTGGAAATCCGACGTCAATGAAGCCTTATAAAAAAGGATTAAAAACACAATTAGCAACACTCACGGAATTATCAAATTGGTTTGGCTTTTGTGAATGGCGATACTCAACTATCTTGTCCTGGTTGACGTAGACATAAAACAACAACTTATAGTCGTGGCCCGGATACTTTGTTTTGATGTCGCCGATATCAATATGTAACACTGCATCATCAAACGTATACGCTTCTAATTCTTTGATGTTAAACCATATCCTGTTTTCATTGTCTTCGCAATAAGGGCACGCTGAAATGTTTGTGGTCTTACAGTATGAATGTATACGTCAAATACGCTATTTGACAGCTACTTTTTGAGTTTTTATAAACAAAGTGTCAACTAATCAGACGTTTCGGGGGTAGGTTGACGGAAATCGAGTCTGACATCTTAGCGTTATCAGTGGGAAAGCTGTGCTAAAGCGCTGCAGGTATTACGCAAAAAGTCGTGCATCAGACGTATAAAAAATAGAAAAATGTGCTCTAATAGTTCAATAATAACGTATGATGCCAGAAAACTTACGTCTCGACTGAATGGTAAGATGCTCGCTCCCACTACTTCTGAGATTGGTGTCTTGGAAGTATTTAGAGATCACTGAATGCTCTTGGTTACGTCGATGACGCCGTCGGGAGAGACGTTCGTTTTTTAGATGCTTTGCTTTTGCCATGGCGAACTGGAAGTAAAACAATAAAATGTCAGCATGAAACATTAATGAGTTTAAAGAGATCAGAGACGAAATGATTGAAAGTTAATTCTGACCGACATAAATAACATAAAAAGTTAATGAGACAAATGATTTATGACTATGTCCAACAGACTCACGTTGTACGACAAAGCTCGTGCTTCTGGTGAAACCATCTGTTTGTCCGGTCTGTAATCAGGTCGAAGTTTTTTTGCAATTTCAAGTTTCATCTTTTCGGCTAGGAATTCCTCCGGAAAAACCAGTAAATCATCGTTCAACAAATCATTGCTTTTTTCAATATAACTGCTTTCACTTTCATGTACAGTGGAATCCACAGAACAATATACACACACAATTAAGACAAGCAGATGCAGAATCCGCGACCACATAGCGATATAAAATGGCAACAAAAGCTTGGAGGCTAACAGCTTTTATGTGAACCAAGGTCAAAATATGACAGTAGGACAAAAACACCTCAATGCGGGCCAGACTTGGTGAAAGGCCGAGCCGTCAATCACGCTATCTAAAACATCAAATTACCCAGTATGTACTTTAACGCGAGGTAAAATAAGTGTTCCAAAAAGATGGGTGAACTTTTAAAGCTGCAAACATATTGCAACTTGCAGATATAGTATCAATTGGTTTAAAAACGTCTGCGAAACCCACCACTAGCCACTGATAAACCAGTCAACACACCAATACCCGGAACAAAACAAACAGTTACGGTGTCAGACGACTAACTTGGGTCGATGGAGTCTGCCCTTCAGACATAAAATGGTCGTTCTGATTGTCCTTTTAACAACCGCGATAGCCATGGCTAGCCAAGTGTTCGTTTTTTGCAACGTGATAACACAATTGGGTATTGATCCAATCAAAAGTAGCACCCATAAATCAAAGATTTCTAAAAAACGGTAATTTTTACCGATGTACTCGACCTGTGATATAGTTTTTTTTCTTGTTCACATAAATTATCACATTTGCTGAATGATGTCTGCAAATCTCGTTTCTATCACTTTCGCAGGGGGTCTCTGATAAAATCAGACTGAATGTGGCTGGTATACTTCCAACTTTTTTACAGTTTTTCTCGTCGACCTCACACACTTGGGAAAACGATAATTCAAGTTTTATGGGATTTTATTCGGCGATAAGGTTGCATTATCAAAGCCCCGTTAACGTTCCACTTGTTGTCAGCCGTTTTTTCACTACATCAGACGTTACGAGCGTTATTTATTTGCGAACCGCTTGGTATTGTGCTCTCGACCAAACTTAATTCTGTTTTAATCCAAACTACCGTAAATACACTGAGCCACTTTTAGATGCCGTCGGCCCTTCCCATGTTTTCAAAATGCTTATATTTTTTTTGTCTGTTCTTGAGAACGTACATCAAGTATGACAAGCAAAACGCTATCCCTCGTGTTTCACAATGGCCTTCTGAAGCTGGAGTGATTTTGGCATTGTGTGTGCATGGTGGCCGTTTCCGGGCAGTATCCAGTTCCTTGTTATTATCGGATTCTGCTCAAACTTTTCATCCAGGTAGTGAGCCAGAGAGCGGTCGGCGGATCTTTGAGTGCAGTGCCTGACAAGAACAATTGCTATTCTTGTTGTGGGAAAAGAAAAGTACTACCATACACGAGCAAAGTGGCTTCAACCGGCAATTATTTTTGCAGGAGTCTTGTTTGGAGGGGAGATAAATAGACGTGGTGGAAAGTTTTTTCGGCAGTTTCACGAACAAAGCGCTCGGTGGGACGCAGCTTGCGGTTTGAGATGTCTCGTGCTAAGACTACTGATGATATTTTGAATATCAATGTTGGCGGGAAGAAATATACTGTAAGCTTATCATTTGTTTGTTTTTATTGTTTTTTTAAATAACCATTCTTTTCTAGGTCCGTCGCACTGATTTACTCGCCGATCCTCGAAGCAAGTTAGCCGAATGGTTCAAAGCTGGCACTACCAAGCCGATTGCCACAGATAAAGGTGGCAACATCTACATTGACCGCGACGCCAAGTGTTTCCGACACATTCTATCCTACCTCCGTCTGAAGAAAGAGAAGTTCGTGCCGTCGATGGCACTCCCAAGCAAGCCTGATGATCTTGCCAAGTATGCTTTTTCAAACCTTTAAAAACTTATTCTAACTTCCGGCTAACGTTTCTAGACTCGTCGGTGAATGCGAAGCCCTGAATCTCGTCGAGTTGAAAGAACTCGCTCTCGAAATGCTCCAAAAATACCAACGCACCGAGGAACAGCACTACGTAACTTCCTATGTCCAAATTGCCATCCGTGACTACGAATCCTGGCAGTTTGAACGTGAACAGGTAACCAAGAGTTCAAGCACTGCACGTGTGTTCACATTAACTTGTCGTCATTGACAGTTTTTAGGGCGCCCCCATTAAAAGCCGTAACAAGTCCGTGTCCGACGAAAACTTCCAAGGAAATTCGGCCTACGACGACTGGGGCATGTGATTACGACCCGAAGAAATCCGTCAAACATCCACAACAAACTCCATTATGATACTGTAAACTGCTTTTAGATGTGCTTTAAATATGTATATTGATTTGCCATAGTCGCACCTGTTCTAAAATGCTTGTATATGCTTTGCCACGGAATGTACATTAGTAAACAGACTTAAACCACATGGCTTCCACAGGATTGCTCAATAATCACCAAGGTTACTACACTTCAAGGCCCCCGTGCCACTATAAGCATTCACAACGTATCCATAGCAACCGCGCAACGTCTTTTGCGTTTTTCAGTGCCACGGGCGACGTTAACTCGCGCACGGTGTCACAGTCGGATTAACTTAGGCTACTTGACCTTCATGAAGGCTTACTGTCTTTGCGTACTAATAATGATAAAACGAACGTAGCAACGCGTCCCTCATATGTTCCTCCGTGGCTTACTTGTTGCGTCCAAAAAGCGGAAACGTATTCCTGTTTCCTTGTCTTTTCAAAAGTCCGTTGCAAAAAGCTTCTTAGAAATTCCAACATTGTTGTCTAAACACACAATGAAGTGGTCACTCACCGTGTAAAATTAGCAGGAAATAGTAACGTCGGACTGTTTTTAGTACAAAATGCCACAGGAAATTTTGTATGTTCCTGTGGGCGATACAGTCGCTGATACGGCATTACGTGAAGCGACTTCGGCAAGTTTAGCTGCGACAACATCGATTTTACTTGCTGTTCTTGTGTTGGCGTCATTTTTAGCTAATTTGTTGCTGATAGCTACTATCTTGTCCAGGTAATTGCAAAGCGTGAGAATTGTAGTATAGAAGTTGAAAAAATTTCAGTTACAAGCTCCGAAATTGCGTAATTTATCTAGTATTTTCCGTGTCAGCATGTATAAACATCTTGGATACGTTGTTCGTCATGTTTTTATCAGTGTTGTACATCGCCAACAGTAATTGGACGTTTGGTGATGGTTTGTGTCGCACAAATGCGTTTTTCCAGCAGGTTGGTTGTAAACAGTGGGCTGGTACAGTAATCTTACGTCTTTTTTACAGTTCGTCTTTCTCAAAGGCTTGTTTATGATCGTAATCATGGCCATGGAACGCGTCACCAGTTTGGTCAGTGCATGGAGAGAACGTGCAACTGCAAAGCATTTTTGTCTTCTCTTATGGGCTTTAACAGCTGTAGCATTTGCATTTTCAATACCCCTGGCCGTACCAGCTTTTCCAGTGCAGGTGTTTCACTATCGGTTTCTTTGTGGCATCGGAAAGTAAGCTGTTTGCACCGAAAATACAATTTTTAATAATGTGTTTAATTTCAGCCAATCGCCTTTGGCCTACAACATTGTCGAGATCCTTGTTTATCTCGGTACCTTAGTCTTCCTGCTAATCTGCTTTGGCTTTATCCTCAAAAAAGGCAATGAACCAAGATCCCTCCCCGTTAAACCACAGGACTACGAGCGATTCATCATGGAAACACGCGCTATTCAAGAGAGTCTGATCCTTGGAAAACTGGTCATGTTTGTTACAATGGCTTATGTAATCCTCCAAGGGCCATTCATCGTTATGACATTCATCGTTCAGGTAAGCGATTTTCTTTCTTTTTACGTATTCGAACGCTTTACAACTTTTATATATAGCAAAATGAACACAAAAGGGATTTGGCACGTGAGAATTTTGCTTTTCAGATTGCAAATAGCTGGGAAATCTCCCCATTGGAAGAGGAAGAATACGCAGTTCCGCAGGATGCAGATACTCTTATTACATGGCTGCGGTTCTTCTTTCCACTGGTCATGCCACTGATTATTCTGGCATGCTGCCAAGATATCTGGACAAAGGTGACAAATCTTGTGTGTTGTCGACGCTCAACAATGGGCACGACAGGCTCCTGGGCGTCACAGGGCGCAGGTCGACCAAAAAGTAAGCGTTGCTTTTGAATTGTTATGGATTTTGCAGGCTTTTAAACGCTGACTTGAAATGTTTTTCAATAAAATGAAAAGCACTAGGACCAAATTGAAAAAAAAGTTGTTATTCGTCCATGATTTTAGGTTCTACACCCATTGTCCCCAACAATGTGTTGACGTTGGTGGCGACATCGGAAGGCCTGCAGCTCCGGTTGCCCGAGAATAACTACCAACGGCCTCCACCAAACATGCCGATGGAAGTCGTAAGTCAGCCTCAACGCATTATTGGATCTCGGGCCATGCTCCCGGAAAACCAACAAGAACCACCATCGCCCATGCTACATCAACAACAGCTACATTCGGAACCATCGAGACCAATGGTAGACGATTATCAGCCACTGGAAGAAGCAAAGAAATCGAACATGTACGGGAAGGCAGAAAATGTCGTCATTAAAGCGACTTCGACACAACAAGTTACAGCCGTGTGTGGGTCGAGTACGATTCATTCAAAACAAAAGAAAACGACAAAAACTACAGTTAAAAAGAATTCAGTCGTTGAGAAGGAGGTGAAACCAAAAGGAAAAGTGGCTTCAAAGAAGAAACAAAATACAAAAGCAGCGGGCCAGAAAGATCCGCCACCGCGATGGAGGTCTTGAAAACTTACTGGTGTTCATGTTTTCTTATATTACTGTAATACTAATATTTACCAACCAACGTATCTCAATAAACAAGTTTGCAAAAGTGAAATTCAGTTTATTATTGAGCAAATATTACAACAAATTTAATTTAAAAAGCAATTGTTTTCTCTTTAAAATGAACATGAAAGATCTTTAAAGTCGTTGTTCTTAATTTAAATATATTAACATTTCTCTTTTTTGTGCTTTGCAATAAGTTCGAATCATTTCCACCCGGCTTTGATGTCAAAGAACAGTTTTTAGGTAGAGAATCAGGAAAATCAAAAGAATTACCAATATCACCGCCACTGTGATAATAATACAGATTTTTTTCTAAAATTGATTCAATTAACTTCGTCAACCTGTTATTCTGTTAATGTAATGCATAAATAAACAAAGCATTTGGACTCGGACCGGACGGGACATGTTATGTAAAACCAATGTAAATATGTTTTCCTGCATAACTTATTTAAATAATGGTCAACAATCTTTATTGTTTTTACTTTTATTCTATAAAACTGTTAGTATAATTTAATGCATTGAAGAAAAAATGCGAGAAGCAGTTAGCTTTTTGTTTTTTAAGTTATCAACAAAATTAAGATGAAGCAAGGAAAAACATTATTAAGCTCTAGTTATAATGTTGACAAGGAATGATCACATACAGTGATCAGACTAACGTGCAGGGGACATAAATTGGGATAGGGAGGAGATGAGATCATTGCGGCATGCCCTAGGCCAAAATATCTCGGAACGCATTGGCTCAGACACCGAGTGCATTCAAAGAGTAAATTCGATTATTAAATCGAACAAAAATAGAAAAAAAAGCTTTAAAAGGTCAGGACATTTGAGAAAAAGCTGTGGTATTGCGTGGGTATGTTATTTAAGGGTTTAGAGATTATTAAAAAACTAATGAAAGGTTACATTAGTGTCACTACTGAAATACTCGGGGGGTTAATTACGCTAAAAGGCAGTTTTGTATTGTGAATGGTGAGAATGACTATAGCGGAAACTACGAAAATAAATGACTAACAAAGGCACAGCCTCTGAAGTCTGAAGAAGTTTTTTAACCGGGGCAGGGGGGCCATTACGTATTGGATGGCATGCGGAAGTCATGATAGAACATAAATTTAGATGGTTAGTCTATACGGACGTGGTTGCAGATGTATAGTAGCAAGCTAGCAAAAACAGCAAACAACATACAAAACAATGGGGGTTAAGGGTAGAGCTAAGATAGCGGAATGAGTGAATTATTCGTTGCATGGAGGCAGGACAATGTTCTTCATGTATTTTCAAGACGAAAGAGACAAGGAGAAAGAAGAGCGGTTGGTTATAACGGGATAGTAAGTAATACACTCAGGCTATGTGGTCAGAGTTTATTGCGTTTTTCAAAACGGTATTGGCACGAAACTCAAGATCATCATGGTGGCGATAGCTCCCAGTATGAGCAAGCAGATAATAATCATAATTTTCTTCTGAAACAGGTGAAGTTAGCGGTGAGATGCAGCAACCAACGATACAACGATGTTATGGAACCAACAGGGGGTGGGGTGGGTGTGATTTGAGCTCACCACAGCGAACTCTTAACAACAAACATACAAAAACGATCTATCGTCTAGAGGGGTGCAAATCCAATCAATATACTCATATCAACAACCGAGTCTGCTTCAACAAAAAACGAATCGTATCACCACTGTCAAAAAGGATTATTAGCTCTCGTTAAACTTGTTGATGGCCATTAGGACTTAAAAAAAACAATGACCACGATAATCAGCACTGCTATCACAACGAGAATCGCAATACAGATCAGCTTCTGAAATATCGAGTTTTTCGCTATCCGGCTACAGCGAGGGGTATTGAAAAACCATGTGCCACATGCACTATCACAATGACGATGACCATCACAAGAGAAGTTAAAATGTTATATCTTTATCTTTGAATATCTGTATATATTTAAACATCTAACAAAACTATCACAATTATTTAGAAAGAAAAAGGTAGCAATATTTCCGGAACGCTGTTTGAAAGATGACTCACCAATATCGAACGCACAATCACCGTACATTTGAAGAAATGGAAAACAATAATAAAGGGATGTAAGAATGTCATAACAAAGCACAGTACCCTTTTTCACGTTTGACTTTCACATTATTACGAAACAAAGACTGAACCAAACAACATTGATCAAACAGCATAGACACTCTGATAAAACAATTACATCTTACAATAATAAAACGAAATAAAGTGCACGGGACAACACATGGTAGTAATTGAAAGAAAATAATAATATTAAAGCAGTCGAGGCCTTGATCGACCTAGCATCTTGGAAGCTTTTGTTAATGGGTGTTCTGCGGTGGCTGTTGTACCGCTGTTTGCGACGTTGGTAAAATTTTCTTTGTAGATCGCGTGGCAAACACAACCCAAAGAACAATACCAACAATAATACATGCGATTAGGATAATTATCAACAAAATGCAGCATATTTTCTTCTAAAATGAGGTGCATTAAGCAAAACACAAACCACTGGACATGTATAACTTAGTCATTGAATGAAAACGGAAATATTAAAGCGATAATTACGACGTACACTTGTGCGACACAGAAAGCAGGTTAGATTAGTGTGGATTAACAAAACGCTTTCGAGAACGACTCACCCGTCTCGCTTTATTTTGGAATTGGACGGCTTTTTTGGTGTCGGCAACGGCGCGATCAACGAACTCCTTGGCGTGTTCGACGTTGTATTCGATTCGGTCGACCATTTCGCCCTGGAAGGTTGGTTATGGGTGTTGGATTGGAGGGAATCTGACTTACTTGAGATTCGACAAGCATAGCCATATCCATAAACATGTCATGAAGTTCCCTAATACTCGATTCTAACTTCATAATATCGTTGTGCCGAGCTTCAATATCGGCCAGGGTCTGCTTTGCTTGTTGGGTATCAGTAATGATGCCTTGAGTGAAGACGCCAGGGTTGCCGGATTCGATCATTTCTTCAAGGTCTTCGTCACCGACTTGCTTACCCGCTAGAATGGATTGGATTACTATTGTTATCTCTTATCATTTCGGATCTTACCAATGTCTAATTGACGCTGAATTCGTCCTTTGCACCGCTCACGATAATCTGTTTGGGTCTTGTTGTAGTCGGTCATAACCTCGACAAACTTCCTTGAAAGCGTCGCTTGTTGCGTCTTCCTGATCCGGAGATCAGCGCCCGAAGTGCCGCCACTCTCATCGTGTTCGATGCTGTTTTCGATTAACTTCAGCTTGCCTCTGACTTTGTTTGCCGTCTTTTTAATTTCCGCCATAAGCTCATCGAGCTCTTCTTTCGTTTCTGCAAGTTTCAATTTCAATTAACTTTGCCCTTTCGGCATGGTTATCACTACTTACTAGGGTCATTGACGGGATTAGACAAGATGGCAGAATGCTTCTTCTTGACTTCCTCGACATTTGAAGCTATCAGGTCTATACTACCCCTGATTTCCTCGACCTGCTCAAAAAATTCTTCCATAAATTGGCCTTGACTGGCCTCCAGCGCGCCCACGTCGTCTTCATGATCTTCTTCCGACTGGGCCTGTAATACATGTTTTCATCAATCAAATCTGACACCTTCGTAATAAACAAAATGCCTTACCGCTTTTAAGGCCCCCAGCCTATCCTTCACCATCGGGCGGTAGCTGCCAGTCTATGCCCCGTCGAGTCAGACTGTCTAAAAGTGAAACTGAGTTATGCCATCGGGGGTGAATTTATGGGAAACGTTATTGGCACGATATTTCTTCATGTAAAAACGAACTACCACGATAAAGGCATTGACGGAGAAGGAGTGGGAGCCAAGTCGCCCATAGATATGAGGTCGTGGGTCTCGGAAACAAAGCACTCCCAGGAGGATTAAGGAACCGTGGGGGTGAAAACGTTCGAATGGAGAAACGACGGAAACAGAAGTTAGAAGCAAAATCAATGCATAAGTGAGAGCTTTGCGGTGGCCGGAATCGCCATCTAAACCGGGAGCCCCCGAGAGTCAAACGATTCACGGAGACGCTGAGGGGGCAAAGCACAGACAAAGTGCCACTGGCAAACAACAGAGTTTGGGGACAAATAGGGGTTGGGGGCCGAGAAGGCAAGAAGCGAAACGAGATGGGGCGACGCATAACGCATCCCTCACTGCTCCACGTCGACGCGTCCAAATAGCAAACTTGACTCGTAAGCTTGCTTCCACTGTGGAAGCTCGTGTCAAAAATGCACCAGTCGACACTGCCATGTGGCAAAAAACGTCGACCAAATTACAGTACTAAAGCATTTACAGGAGCTAAAAGTCATGGAAGCCTATTCTGGCGGCAATGTGGTAGGTTAAAAGGAGCCGATACGCAATTTTGACGGTTGAAAACGCGTAACCCGCTGACGACAAGCAAATACGCAAACGCCAAAGAAGGTGAAAACTTTTTTTATGAAAACAAAATGGTGTTGTTCCATGTAAACGGAAGGGGTTTCCACTCGAAGACACAGAATCAAGCACAAACAAACATGAACTCAAATACCGAACATGGCTATTATTATTTTATGAGTCGAAATGAAAAAGTAAATAACAGACTTTTTTGATCATAAGGGAAGTTTCGAAATTATGGAGGGCAACGGCTTCTGGCTTCAAAGGAATACAAACACCAATCGCGATTTGTTTGAAACAAACGCCGCAAAAGTGAGCGAAATCAATAACGGGGCAAGAGCGTACGAATAAAGGAAAAAATTGTATGCATCATAGGGTGAACTTTGTTTTTTGCTTGGTTTATTTTGTGGATAACGTCACGGTGTTAACGGGGAAACGCGAAGGATGAATCATAAGCATGAAACAGGCACAAGAATGGACCAACTGATTTTTGCTCGGCTTGTTCGTAGTTGCAGTTTTACCTTGCAAGTATGTTCACCGCACACATTGCAGTCACTAACATTCATATCGCGCGGTAGGACCGCCGGCGGCGGGCGACAACGACCAGCCGGACTCGCGAGTCGCTATGTGGAGCAGACCTATCTAGCTGCGCGATTTTGGTTTCGCCAGTGCTTGGGGCTGCGAGTTTTTCGGACAATCGGCGGTGTCCGGATGATGAAGCCGGACAAGCGGACAGCTGGTCGGATAGATGTAGCTATTCCCTTCATTCATGTGATGTTTCCATCGGCCGAAATTTACGTTTTTTCGAGGGCGCGCTAACCGACTGATGGAGCCGACAGTGGGGTGAGTGATACAAAAGTGAAGGGTTATCTCTTTTCTCGGCGCTCCTGTCAGGAGTGAAACTGGTTTTTTGTTCGGCATTTCTGTTCCGGAAACAAATGTTGACATTGATTGGCGAAACATGTGTCTCGTACCCTCAGGGGCTTCTTGTCCGGAAGGGGTAATGAATGTTTGCAAGTGCTACGTCTTCCGGTCCTGACCCGCCGAGGAATAACCAGCTTCCCCCGAGGGGAACGACGCGGAAAGTTGTAGTCGTCCTCAACGTCGAGATGAGCCCGAAAGCGAGACTGTGCTGTGGCCAGCCCTCGACGAGAAGTGACCTCGGGCGACGGATGCGGCAATGCTCTTTTGGGGCCTAGTTGCAAGTAGGGAGTCTGAGTGGGAACAAACAAAGTCTCGTGTTAAATTACCTCATAAATGGCGCCTCGATTTTTTAAGCTTGAAAATGGAAGAGAATTCTCGGAAGAAAGCTGGAAGATGGATTTGGTCTGGAAGAAAGCAGTACCCACGAATGTTGCAAAATGAAATTAGAAAAATCCGACAATGTGCAAACTTTTTCGACATACTCTCTACCCCTAGGCGTTATACGGCTGCAGTTTAACCGCAAAAAAGCAGTGTAGTCGGGGTAATAAAAGAAGCAATAGGGGTATAGGAGTAAACAGAACGTAAGAAGTAAAACGATAAATTAATAATTCGATGCCTACAGGGGGCTCGAATAGCTTAAAAGGGCTTCATACAAGAGACGAAACTTTACCATTAAATGATAAGCATGGCACTGCCCGGTACAGGTCACAGTTGCGCAGGCCCAAACTAAACCCCAAAAAACAATGGGCGGGTTCTGATGACGCAGAAACCGCGGTAATCACAGGCCCCCGGAAGGGCAGACGAAGACACGTGTATACGTGTGTGTCGCCTTTTAAGGCGATGAAGCACAGGCTAGGGACAGCGCCACTCCGTGTGGTGACAAACTACTGGTTGATGGATTCGTGTTGTTAGCAGGCACAAAACGTCGAACAAAACGCAGCACAAAAAAGGAGGAGGCTAAGGAAGCAACGAAGACGGCAGCCTTGGGTCGTGTCGTGGTTCGGCGGCCCCAAGAAGGGTCGTGGAATGAAAAATGAACGAAAAGCGTGCCCTCTGAGTCCTAGGCGACCAACGACAAGACCCCGAATGACAAGACTGCTGCCGTCGGAAAAGGGTAAAACTCCGGCCATATGCCCGAGGAAAAGGGCAACCGACTCTCGACCGGCAGCAGTACCTCATTCGGTGGCCACCGGAATTGTAGCAATTTTTTGCTACAAACTGGTCGTGAAAAGCCAATGAAAACGGATAATTCTTTCACGTTTTTTTCATTTCCACGAGGCCCGAGTTTGTATGACCTGCATATTACGTTGGTTATTGAAAGGCCAAGAGTACGGAAGTAAGGGGGACAAATTGTTCGTGTCACCGAGACAAGTCGTAATACACACGGATGTTATTTAAGTGACCGAGTGAATTCGCGAAAGTGCAGCTATTGAATTGTTAAAACAGTATGAACTAGGCGAGTTAAACGCTTTTTATGCTTTTAGGGCGACATTAGAGGCCTATGTTGATTAAAAGGCGGGGATACGATCGTGAATGTGCTTTTAGCACGAAAGCAATATTAAAGTATAATATGTCTATAGCTACTTCTGTTTCGTCAAACTTTTGCAAGAATCATTATTATCAGACTTGTCGATTTAGAGCGCCCGTGTCCGATATGACAGATTATGACGCGACGCTGCAGGGTTTGCCTGCGCGCACATCAGTCGGCGAATCCCATCCGCCTAAAAAAGTCTTCCCTTTGCCTTTTCCGGAAAGAAACACAGACTTTCCTATCCGATTTCATACACACACTCACACAAAACGTGATACATGGTCGTCATCGGTGGCGGTGAGAATGGAATGGCGAGCCGATAGGGAATATTCATAATCGGGAAGTGGAAAAAAGCTTGAAAAGAGAGACGTGAATGTGTTCAGCTGTTCCCAACAGATAAAAAACCTCCCCTAAAAAGATGAATCAACGAGATTTGTTCGAAAATGGGACCGAGGTAAACAACATAGAGCTTCCATATGGTCGTCGGTTCCGGTGGTTGTCAAGGGGAACAAGCTGGACAAATAGTGTCAACCGAACAACAAGCCCAAACGCGCGCACCAGGCCGTGGGATGATAGCCCTTTAGGAGTGGAGGGGGCGGGCCAAACCCTTTTCCTGGGGCTCATCCGAGTCGTTTCACCTCCGGGAAGCTAAATGTTGAGGGTCCAGGTGGGTGAGTCGACAAAATAATGCGACTTTATTTAGTTGCAGACTGACTAGTACTATCCATTTGCATAATCGTGCTCTCCGAAGAGGGCCTACTAGCTTAGAGGTATACACAACAAGCAAAAAGCGTGAATCTTGTATGGCTTAAAGTGGACCGATTAAAACTAGTGATATTGGTGGTGGCACTAAATAGACTTTTTGGAGAGTGTAAAAAAGGCGTCGTTGTCGAGCTGCATTACTTGGAAGCTGCTCGACGTCGTCAGACCACAAATAGGCCGGGAGGATTAACTCAAACAGCGAGAAACATCGCATTCGGGAGGCCGGGGTGGAAAGGGCAAAAAGGCAAATTTCATGCCATCGCTATGGATGGGTTTTGGTTTACGGTAGAAAACTGGGGCAAGTAGCCCGATTTACATAACGCAAAGCCTATTGGCTGCAGTTCGTGATGCATTATCCGTCTTTGGGTGGCAAGAAGCACTCCCATGAACTCTTTCTGCGAGTAAAAGGAAAAACAATGACGGTAATGCGGTAAGGAGGAGCGTCTGAGAATATTTTTTGAAGCACAGTGATGAAAGTTGAACAAAATCATATGGAGGCGCTGCATGCAGGTGAGTCATGTCTAGCCTCGTCGCCGACAGTCACAACGTGTGTCGAAATTGATGTTCAAAGGGAACTGAGGACACAAAAGATAAAATGATTCTACGCTGCTTAGCATGGGCAAAATAAAGGAACAAACAATGGTGAGCACTGCAAACAACAGCCAGCTAAAGTGTCGTTTGACCACCAAACAAGGCAAGCTCGCTACTGCTGCAATTTAAAGTTTTGAGCACTAAGCTAGTTAAAGCGACGCTTTTGGGCAGTCAACATTGAAAAAGGCTGAAGAGCTTACTTCTGTTCTGACGCTTTTTTCACGATGCATGCGTTTTTTCGTCTCTTTTTTTTCTCGAGCTCATGTTGTGTAGACCCTGACGGCGAGGGTAGACGACGCCAATGGAGGAATGTACCAGAGGGACGGAAGAAGCAGGAGGAGGCAAGGAGGTCTGCCCTTTTTTTATTTCTCCTCCTCTTTTTGAAGTCTCACGTTTTGGTCCTGTGGCACTCCGGCGCCACCACGGACAACGATGCTTATTTTGGAGAGGTGCTTTGAGGGCATATTCTTCCGGAGGCATAGCTTACTCATTCACTTTGAGCTTTCGGACTCATAAAAACGTTTTCAAAGACATGGTGCAGGGTTTCTAGGATGTTTTTGCCGTCATGGACACCGGATGACATGAAAATAGGCGGTTGCGGAATCTATGCAAAAAATTCTCACTAAACAATGGATACAATCCCAATTTTCATGGAAACGTCAAGATTTACTACCAACGATTAGTGTTTGGGTGAAAAAAATCCTGAAGCAATACGACCCATAGCATACACAGGCTCCAAACGAGCTTCGTGATTGCCGGAGGCACTAAAAGCATCATGGCCTTTGCCATTCCCGCTGTCTGGCGGCAATAAAGATTCGTAGCCACCCGCATTTGTGGGACATCTGATGGGTCGGCTTTTCTTTAAAAAATAATCAATTTCACATTGGCGGAAGCGAAGGTTATTAGGGGGATAGGGCCAAACTTTGGCATACAGAAAGTGAAGCACTAACATTAACTAAAAATGAAATACAATCCAATCGACAGACTATATTGCTCACGTTTACATTGAAAAGCAATCTGAAATAGAGTTGCCACGTATACACGCCTATTTCATCGAAAGCATTGGCGAAAGGGAATGAAATGATCAAAAAATTCTCAAATCTAATTAGTTTTATTAGTTTTTATTGAACATAGCATGCACACAAGTTTTCAGCAGACAACCAGCTAAAACTGCATGACACGAGCTAAGATAACAACCATGTTAGTGTCCAAACGAGCGACAAAGCAAAAGTTGGGATTATCGTCATCTCCCTGCCAGTCGGCACGGTTTCGTCGATAGCTGATGGCAAAAATCGACCACCCGCTGACCTCGTAATTGGACAAAAACCCCGACAACTTTTCGGCGACATCGTCGGGGGTTTGCTCCTTCATTGTGATGTTTTTTACATTTTCAAGGAGGGTTTTGTCGGCGCAATGCCACACTAAAAACAAACCGCCTTCATTAAAGTAACAATTTGTGGAATGTAAACAAGTCTGGGAGTAAAAATTACCTTGAAACACGGGCTTCTTGATGAAGCCAGTCGATTCTAATGCAAATAAGACAATCGTCGCCGAAATTAAGAAAACAAGGCAACGCATGTCATTGCCGATTGATTATAGTGTCGAACATGATCCATAAACATTGGGACTTTGACTCGCATTAATGGTGTTCTTCACAAGTTTTTTTCAATACCTCCTGATAAGTGCTTCTTTTTCCTTCCAAATGATGTTCACAGTGAAAGTTGTCAATTTTATGGATCTCGTTTATGCATGTCTGCAGTGCATTTGAGACGCAAATAAAATCGAAAACGGGAAGAGGGTTGTCACCGTCGTTTGTGATAAGCGTGCATTAGTGAGAGCCGAAAATGTAACGCTATCTGACGCAACGGATCCGGGTCATCCACGGAAATGGGAAAATTAAAAAGGCGTTTGTTTTTGTCGCGCAGCGATAAGCCTTGCGCTTTCTTTAGCCGGCTGCTCCTTTTAGCGGATTAACGCTTTAATCCCCCGCAATCCTATGTTACTCGAAGTTTATGTTGTTTTAGTACTAAACTTAAGTTTGTTCCCGCTGCTTGGCTTTTCAGTTCCAAGGTCCAAGCGTTATGGTGAGTCTTTTTGAACCCATGTTTGCTTTGACGTGATTTCGAAGTTTGTGATTGCAGTTCTGAACCCTGAACGTTGGCCAGATTGTGACTTGACGTGGGCTTTCCGTGATCCGTTTCACTTATTCGACAATGATGAGGACTATCGAGTTGCAAAGTGTGTAATACTTTTGTTGTTTTTTCTTTTTTGCAACTTTTATGCATTCATCAGATTCCGAAAAACTGATTATGTCACTTAATATAATGCAAATGTATCACTTTAGAAAAATAGTCGCGCAAAGTATCCGGACATGGGAAGAAAGTGCCGGCGGCGCTCTCACTTTCACTGACGTATCACCGCACAACCGTCAATCTCCGGAAAACCTGGAAAGAAAAGCTCGGATTGATGTAATTTTTGCGCGATATGATCATGGAGACAAAGAGTCATTCGACGGGCGAGGTGGACTGGTGGCACATTCCGGATATCCGAATGACGGCATTGTGCATTTTGATGCAAGCGAGAATTGGACTGTGTCGGATGAAGCTGATCCTGATGTGTTTGTTGACTTACGATATGTTTGTGTTTACTTTCTTTCTGCAAATAGTACATTTTGATCTTTGCAAAACCAAAATTACAGGTCGCATTACATGAGATCGGGCATGCATTGGGATTAGAACACTCGACTTTTCCTTTCGCTGTTATGAACCCTTTTTACAGGTTTGTAAACCCATTTTTAGACAAATTTTATTGTGATTATACGAAATTCTAGCAATCGGTCTAAACCATTTCTATATGCATTGAGCAAAGATGACATTTACGGGATACAAGAGCTTTACCAGGATTGTGTACAATAAAAACCGATTAGTTGAGGCCATGGCGATGCACCCAGATCAAACTAGCAAAGTAGAAAATAGCTTGACAAACTTGGGATACAGCAACGATGCGAATGCGATTCGACCATCCGGATTGGCCAATGTTGAGTTGTGGGGCATAACGGTGGTGGCGATAATCGCCCTGTTCCATTTTTATGGCATCGTAGAGCAGAATACCGGCAAAAATCGTTGAAATAACGACAGCGATGAGGTTGAAGACGCGTTCCTATTATAAAAAATGAATTGCACTTTAAAAAAAGATAAAAAAATGAGGTTGTCAAGACAGTTGGTGCTTTGATTAATGACTTAAAACACTAAAAACCCACAATGTTAATCCAAAGATTGGTATTGCTTCGGTGGACGTGCATAAAGTAAATGCCAAGTGTGATGAGGGTAGCCACAGCCAGGAAGACATCTGTGCCAAAGATGACGGAGTAAACTTTCCATTGTGCACGGCCATCAATAAGGAACAAAATGGCCAACAAACAACACATCTGAAAAGCCAATTAGGATTGAAACCATGATAAGGAATGAAATCATAATATCACAACTTACAATCTGGCACCATTTGAAAGCAGCGCGTTTTGTGACGCACCAAGTCACGAATTCGGCCATTGGCAAAGCTCCAGAGGATATCGGCTAACAAGAAAAAAGCAACAAACCACGTTGCCGACAACAAACGACAAAAAATGACACCCGGCCACGGCGGCTCAAATGTAGCGATCTAAACTTTCAATCCGAAGAGGCGGCAAAAAGGTGCAAACCTTCCGCGTGGGCCTAAAGATGATATTTTACTCAATGAGCACCCGATCACTTCTTTTTCGTTTTGTTCAGCCAAAAGTAGGGGCTGTTTAGCGAGGTCGAAGCCACTCTCGAACCAGCTGTTCATGCCGACAGCCGGTAAGCAAGACTCATCGCCGCGAAATAACCCTCCGTTCATTCAACTGATGGCTCAACTTTAGCCTTTCACAGAAAACATAAACATCATATAGTGCACGAAAAAACAAGACACTACTTTAGTGAAATTGGTGATAAATAATTACGAAATTAGATCTAATGTAAGAAGTAAAAAGCCAAAGGCAACGAATGAAAATAGGCAATCAACAGCATGCCAGAAATAAAACGGCTTTCAGCCAACGTCAACCACTACTTTGTTTATCGTCGAAGTCATTGTTTATATCATCTGTGCGCAAAGCTACACAAGTATAACAAACTCAATCTGGCCAGTCAAAATCAGAAAGGAATGTTAGCACTTGATGTTAGTTCTATGATTTTCGTAGGAGCTTGATTAGTCATTCATAAGGCACCTACGGTGTATGATTATCCGAGCTGCCCGTTGAAAGGCAAATGAAGATCTTGCGTCGAATGTGTATATTTTATTAACAATACTTCTTATTTTATTAGTTTAAGTTAGTTTAATCAAATTTGCAATCCATTACGTATAAATTTCACTTAAAAGTTCAAAGTTTAGGATACGTCTTTGGTGTTTTGCGTGTATTAAACTTGACGCTTATGAATTTCTAACTAATAGGTGGCATTCAGTGAGATAAGGTTCAGTTATCGGCACGCACTCTGTGACAAAAATTGCAGTTTTGTTTCGCTCGCATGCCCAATACCACTATTCTGTGATTGACATGCAGACACGCATTTTTCACAGCGCACTTCTCGAGCGAGTGCCAATTGGCGATCTTCACCATTGTCGAGAATTATCAGCACAAACGGCATCAAAGTTATTACTTCTCATTACCAGCTACTTGAAAATAATTAGTGAAAACAAACTTATCAGCCAGCGGCGTTGCGACATCAATTTTGATAAGATTACCTTGGCAAAGTGTGTCGAACTTGCTACCTCACCGCACAGCCATGTCGTGTCATTTATTTTTACGATTTCATTTCGTAAACGGGTAAAGTCTCAATCATTATTCCATGTCTGTGTATTTTGCCTGCAGCAAAGCTATGTTGTTGATCGCGATTGCCGTTTTGGCTTCTTTGTGTGATGAGACAGAGCTCGTGTTTTTGGTTGTGAGTGGTCTTGTCTTGCATTCAATTCTCGTCTACATTGTGAAGCTAGTGGTAGGTTATTCTTGCATCCTTTTTTTGGGTGCGCAGGCACTCTCCATAATCGAGACGAACGCACAAGCATAGGTTTCAGGGTTCACACTCGTTTCTAGAAACGAGTGTGAAAATTCGGGATAGGTGCACTCAGGTGTGCGGTGCGTATGCCGCGAGGAAAACGGACCGATGCCCCCGCCAGCTGGGTTGTTCCGCCAGACGCACGCGCGCGCGTAATTTGGCGCCGTTGGAGCAACTTGGCTTCAAAGAGACTCTGAATCCCTTAGAGCAAACTAGCTCCAAGGGAGCCAACCCGTGAAGACCCCATAGTTAGAGCAACTTGGCTTCAAGGGGGCACCCCAACACCATATGGCCAAGTAGCGTCAACTGACCGGGTTAGCGCAACTTGGCTTCAGGGAAACATTCCAACACCGATCGCCTTGTTAGAGCGACTTGGCGTCAACCGACTTCGTTAGCGCAACTTGGCTTCAAGGGAGCCCTTCAACACCAATCGCTTGATTAGAGCAACTTGGCGTCAACCGACTTCGTTGGCGTCTACCGACTCCGTTAGCGCAACTTGGCTTTAACTGACACCGTTAGAGCGAAGTTGCGTCAACCTACTCCGTTAACGCCATTCGGCTTCAAATGTACACCTCAACACTAATCGTCTGGTTAGCGCCAAGTTGCATCAACCAACCTGGTTAGCGCCAAGTTGCGCCAACCGAGTTCACGCTACTTTTCTTTAAGGGGAAACCCCAACACCGAACACCCGGTTAGAGCCCTTTGGCTTCAACCTACCCAGTTAGCGCGACTTTGCTTTAGTGGCCCTTCAACACGATCGCCTGATTAGAGCAACTTGGCATCAACCGTCTTCGTTGGAGCGACATGGCTTTAACCTAACTCTTTGGAACGAACTAGCATTAGAAGTGTCGTTCAACAATGGTGACTGCTACCCTTAGCAAGTTCGAGCTAATTACATAGCTTTAACCCCGTTGACCATTAATGGTGTTCACCCTTAAAGCCAAGGAGCGCAACCTGGGACGGTTAAAGCCAAGTTGCGCTAACAGGAATGGTAAAGGCCAGATAGCTCTAACTATGTAGGATTCGTTGAAGCAACTTTGCTCTAACCAGACGATTAATTTTGTAGCACCTCTTTGAAGCCAAATGGCTCCAACGGGTCCGTTGACGCCACTTCGTGTTGGAGGGCTCCCATGAAGCCAAGTCGCGCTAACCGGGTCAGTTGAAGCCAACTGGCTCTAACCGGGCGATCGGTGTTGGGGTGCCCACTTAAAGCGAAGTAGCGTGAACTCGGTTGGCGCAACTTGGCGCTAACCAGATGATTTGTTTTGGGTTGTCTCTTTGAAGCAACTTGGCTCCAACTAGGATGGTTAAAGCAACTTCGCTCTAACGGCGTCAGTTAAAGCCAAGTTGCGCTAACGTAGTTGGTTGACGCCAGCGAATGCGCTTGACGCGAAGTCGCTCTAACGAGACGATCGGTGTCGGATGGCTCCATTGAAGCCAAGTTGCGCTAACCCGGTCCGTTGACGCTACTTGGCTGGGGTGTCCCTTTGAAGCCAAGTTGCGCTAACGAAGACGGTTGATGCCAAGTTGCTCTAATCAGGCGATCGTGTTGAAGGGCCACTAAAGCAAAGTCGCGCTAACTGGGTAGGTTGAAGCCAAAGGGCTCTAACCGGGTGTTCGGTGTTGGGGTTTCCCCTTAAAGAAAAGTAGCGTGAACTCGGTTGGCGCAACTTGGCGCTAACCAGGTTGGTTGATGCAACTTGGCGCTAACCAGACGATTAGTGTTGAGGTGTACATTTGAAGCCGAATGGCGTTAACGGAGTAGGTTGACGCAACTTCGCTCTAACGGTGTCAGTTAAAGCCAAGTTGCGCTAACGGAGTCGGTAGACGCCAACGAAGTCGGTTGACGCCAAGTTGCTCTAATCAAGCGATTGGTGTTGAAGGGCTCCCTTGAAGCCAAGTTGCGCTAACGAAGTCGGTTGACGCCAAGTCGCTCTAACAAGGCGATCGGTGTTGGAATGTTTCCCTGAAGCCAAGTTGCGCTAACAAGGCGATCGGTGTCGGAGGGCTCCCTTGAAGCCAAGTTGCGCTAACCCGGTCAGTTGACGCTACTTGGCCTTATGGTGTTGGGGTGCCCCCTTGAAGCCAAGTTGCTCTAACTATGGGGTCTTCACGGGTTGGCCCCCTTGGAGCTACTTTGCTCTAAGGGAATCAGAGTCTCTTTGAAGCCAAGTTGCTTCAACGGCACCGAATTACGCACCAACATCCCAGCGGGGTCGTTCCGCATGCCTGCGCGCATGTATGGTGCGTAGGCACACGCCCGCACGTCCGGCTGTGTGTCGATTATGGAGAGCGCTGCCCAGCCTTTTTTTGCGCCCTGATCAATCAGACATTGTTTTCAGGACTTCCTCACAAACACTCCCTCGGCTACCACTTCCACCGATGAAGACTCCGACTGTGAATCTCTTGAGGGCGGTATTTCGGATCGTTTCAATTTGTTCGAAGCAGTTGCCAAGGCTGTTGAGAAACATGAAGCGATGAGTGCTATGTAGGTTACTTATTAGCAATTACCATTAAGTTTTCCTTCAGTTTCAGCACGACAAAGCTGCAACGCGACCAAAACGCTGCCTCTCGACTGCGTGAACAACACCTGGATCACCGAAACTCGATAATAATCATGGAGAAACTTGTGCATGAATTGCACGCCCTGAAAGAGGAAAAATGGTTTGTAGTTGTTTCTGACAAATTTTATATATATTTCTCATTACTTTGTTTCAGCAAACTCGAAAAGCAGCTTGAAGAGCAGAAAGAAGGCACGGCATTCTTCAGGGGACTGCTCGAATTCTACGAAAAGGTGCGGGTGCCCTATCTCGTGTCAAAGATGTTTGTATTGAAAATAGAAAAGGCGGTGAGTTTTATATTTTTTGTCGTCTATGATGTTACTGTGTTCTGTTTTCAGAAGCTGCTCCAAATCACAGGCTGTACTGAACCTCTTCTGCGCTTCACTTCACCAATCACCCAGGAAGAGTTGCTTCAACGGCTTCATACCAGCCGCGCCGCTTCTTCCCCGTTCGACTGCACTGCCCCTGATGCTCGCCACGGTGTCAGCAACAATGCTGCTCATGGATAAAGTAGTATAAAGTTTCTGAATAGAAATCGCGTTCTATTAGGCTTTAACGGTTGTTGTTTTTTGTTATTGTTCTTTTACATGTATCGTTTTGGCTATGAACTGGTTTTTTAGCTGTTGCACTGTGAACGGGCATTGAAGATGGGTATTTAAGTCAAACACGGTTTTTGACGACTTGATTGGACGTAATAGCTTTAACTTCTTGGTAGTTATCATCAACTACAACGACAGCAATATTTTGTGAAGAAAGATTCACATTATTTTTTATGGAACCAAAAATAGATAGATTGGCTATAAAATCAATTGATTGCGTTTTTGACAAATGTGCCACGTTAACAATGAGTATTTTTGGACTGCTTTCAGCTGCATTTGGTAAATAGCATTACATTGGTCCAGCGGCAGTAGGGGAGTAGTTTGAATGGACCAAAGGTTCAAACAAAAGCGAAATTTACATAACTTGGCGCATTTCTTATTCGACATTAGGTTCTCGCAGATTCGGAACCTCTGATGCAAGGTTCGTGTGCTCTCTACTGTTTATCGCGCTTGCTAACCAATTTTTCGAGTCAGCCATGATTGCAATTCCACCTTCGAGTATGATGACGCTTCATCGTAATGCAGAATCGTTTGTTCACATCGACTCCTATCCTTTTGTTAATTGTCCTGCGCCTCCTAAATATTTTTATCGTACCCTTGGCGATTACATCCCGCCTCCAGACTACGAAGAAGTCGAGTCATGTACCGTGGCGCCGTTATCACCTGTTAAAAGCCAAACTGAGAAGTGCATGATGGTTTACGGATGGATTGGTATTATTTTGCTGTTGTGCATTGTTTGCTTTTACGTAATTTTGAAAGCAACAAACTTCGCGAAATAGCGTAACAATTGTGTTTGTAACTTAATTGTAAAAACTAGAGACTATAAATGTTTATGACACCAACCGTGCATTATTGAATAGTAAAAACTAAACTTACACCTAAACGTTGAAATAAGTTCGAACAAATAACAACATCAATGCTCTACTTTATTAAATGAATTTAGGCGTGTAAACTCTGCGAAATACATACAATAAAGGTTGATATCGGAGTACCACTCAGCATTATATGTAATACCGGTGGAATAGATCAAAAAATCGACCAGTAAGACATGTAATGATGAGTGTTTTACTCTTTGTAACGTCACATCATACATGAAAACCACAAAAAAGCGGAGTCAAAACCACCCCAAGATCTACGGAAAAAGGTGTGGACGAAAGATGAAGTGAAGACAACACAAAGGATCCGTCTCCCGACGGCTTCGTCGGTTATTAGCGTACACCCCGCCCTCTCAGTGATGCCCCTGATGCAATGTCGGTGCCTGGCGGTGATACCAAAAAGTCTAGCAGATGTTGTTTTACGTGAACTCCGCCCCGTTGCAGAGTCTGCGTTTTTCGAGATGACGGTTACGATAATCTGTATCTGGTGTTAACAGTAAGAAATAACGACTTACAGAGACAACAGAATAGAACCTTGGACTTCAAAACTTACAATTGTGAAAGGAAAAAGTGCAAGTATTTAGAAAAAAAGTAATTGCAGTCTAGTAGTAACAAACTACTCTTAACACCGCTGATGTGCAAAAAATATAAAACACATACAGTTGTCGCAACGATACAGCAATTCGCTTCCTTGCTTGAGGCATAATAGATCATTTTTATTGCTACCAATTTGCTACCTTTAACGGCTTTTTCCATAAATCACTATCATTTTGTATCAATTGCCCAAATCATCAATAAAAGTATTGACTGTTCTTGCTTAGCGCCATCTTATTAAAAGTGTGTGATACTATTGTATGAAACCATTATTAGCCTGATTTTTTATTCACTTTCTTTAGCTTGTTTATTAAACTTGTAGAACGTTCGCTGTCCAAAACTGTTGCGGTTATTTCAACGAAATTTTCCAGTTTTCATCGTTGGAATAGTCTGACAGCACAAAGAGCCTTTGAAAGACCGCTCGCCGTCTATTGACTAGACTTGTTGATCCTATATGCTAATGAGCATTTTTGCGCACATTTTCTTACTTTTGGACTGCTTTGCGTTTCTCGAAAGTTTTTAACAAAAGCAGGAACATACACACGTTTAGAGATTTAGCCTATCGTCTAGATCTCATGTAGCAGAGGTTATTGTTATCATCAAAGTAGAAGAAATCATTTCTTCTACGTTCAGAGCTTGCACTTTGAATCCAAGCAGCTCTCCAAGTCGATTTTTTTGTTTTCTGTTGAATCTTTGCTGTCGAGAAGCATTAGTTGGTTTTTAATCCAACATTCCTATTCTTTCATCACTGGGAAATGCTGTCTAGAAATGCGCAAAGCTTTTGAAATGCCGCTAACAGCAATCGTTGATCAACCAGACGTTTTGCACTGCTTGTAACGACTACTTCGCACTGGTGTTAGATCATAACTACAGTAAAAACGGTTGCACTTTTTTGTATTTTGAAATCTGGTAGTTAATGCAGGATGGCATAAAAAAAGATGCCTTTTGTTTTCAAATTTGGACTAATACATACTAGCCCATTAGAAGATTATCGCATTTCGAGACCTCGCTCTTCGTCGGAATAGTCCATCAGCCTTGGTTGAGCCCGAAACATGACAAAACCATTTTCTTTTTTCATCACATTAACAACTGTGAATAATGCCAAATGACGTGTGTTTGTGAAGGTTCAAACAAACCAAGTTCTTTACCGATCAAAAATGAAGTTTGACTGATCTATGTTTTACGATCCCACCTTTTACGTCAAACGGAGAAAAGTTGGCTTTGTTGTGGAGGAATTTAGTCATTTTCTTTATGATTTACAACCGCTTCCTTAAGATTTCAAGATACAATTCAAGCCAAGCCTGTGTGGACCTCGGTTACGTTGACGTTGGACCAGACTCATTGCAGTTTTTATGGACGACAAGATGGCGTGATTGATTTATGGAAAGTGAGTGATTGACGGGAAAGGCCATAAAAAGTAGCGCCCTTTAATGGTTTTATTATGTTTGTACTCACGTGGAGGAGCTTACGGTAACAGTCATGGATATCAGTTAGCTGTATCACAGAAAGCTCAAGCTCTGCAACGGGGCGGAGCGTATGTGAAACAACATCCGCCAACGTTTTTCTGCTATCACCGGCAGGCACCGAATATCATTCTTCAGCTGCATCCCCAGGAAGGCGGCGCATATGGCAACGTCGAACGAAACAGTCTTGGGACTGGTCATTCGCGGTATCTTCATTCCTTCCAGTTGGCAGGTAACAATGCTCCCGCTTCTCATACACTACTGAACGTTTTGGGTCAAAGAAGTTCCTCAAGTTTGGGTTCCCTAGGTTGGGTTGATTTTGGACTATGTTCTGGGTTAACAGTCATAACCCCTTTGTTTTGGCAATAATCATTGACATGATCAAAATGATAAATTTAATGGAGTAAACTCTAAAATCAAGGTTTTGAATCCCTAGCGGCAATAGTGTGATTCATCATAGCACTTGCGCAAGTGTTTTTTGATTATTTTCGTTTATAAAAAAAGAACACGAGCGCCGTCCGCTATAACGCTTACTTCGATCGGGCTAGTTTTTTATTTCAAAAAAATTTGTAACCACGTTTTGTAAACAACCTTTGTTTACCATTAACACCAAACCAGGTAATCCAGCTTGTCTGCCCTGTGTCTTCCCTACTGTCAAATTGTCTCGATCAACCCCTGCCATAATAAATGTGCTTAACATTTTCCTCAAGTTAATTAGTGTTACTAATAATGCCGTAAGCGTGTATAAACGCTATGTATCAAGCAATGCTATTGATGAAAAATAATATTGCTACATACATAGGGTTTAAAACGACTAATAAGTGCATTCTTTCTAATCATTGTTACCCAATTGTACATTAACAGTTTGAATGTTAACGTGATAACAGGTTGGTTTAACTTATGTCTTAACTTAGTCGATATCTGTGCAGTTCGTGTTATTAGTGTCAAAAAGTTGTAAATCATTTGAACTTGACAGGAAAACAACTGTCAGACTACGTGGTCACCAAAGTTTTCACATCCGTAAAAGCTTGTGCATTAAACCGTAACAGCTTAGTTTCACTGTAGATGTAGTTGACAAGTTCATATAAGCTACAGATGGCATGCCCTTGTGAATAAATTAACATTCGCTAAGTAGGGAAATCACTTAGCATTACATGTTTTACTGGTTGATTTTATGGTCCATTCAACACGTATAACATTTAGTGCTGAGCATTCCTCTGCTTCTTACGGTATTTGCTTTGCAGAGTTCACGCGACTCATTTTATGTTACAAAAGTTGTATTGTTGTTGTATCCAACATTTGTGACCTGAAGTGAGCCGCGTTGATCTACTCTAGCACTTCATTTGTAAACTGAAAATACAATTACGTTTTGTTTTGCAAAACAAATGGTAAAGTTATAATGTGGCACATACGGGTTGTGCGGAGTGAAACGCTAATTATTACTTAAGATCATTTGTTTTTTTTTTGTAAAACTTAACACTTATCTCATGTAATGATCAGCGTTACTCTGACGTTTGATACTTTGTCACTTACTAACTCTAACTCTATTTTTTTTGTTTTTGTCTCGCAGAGTTGATGCGGCTTAATGCGTGTAATAAGTGCTGTATTGATGTTGAAATTCAGCACTTATCACATGCAATGCGCCGCGTTTCTTTACTGCTACAGTATATTGAAAATCTAACAATTTGCTTGGAACCTGGAACTACGAAGTTACTCAAAACTCAAATGAGAGGTTGGTGTGCCATTGCAACGGAAAAGCGTGGATGATTCAATTTTTACCGTTAATCACTTGCAATAGTCTCTGCTTGAATATAAAGAACATGAATAAGACAATAGTTTTTATACGCTTTTGTGGACATCTCGAGATTTTATTTTTCGAAACACATCAACATTTATTAATTAGTAAATTTTGTTTGAGCCCCAAAAGTATAAATTCTAAAAGGCAGTTAACGGCTGTTACGATGTGTGCGGCTATTTGAGCTATGTCAAATTTGGCGCACATTTGAGTGCCTTGGGTTGGGCGTGGCAGAAAACCTAAAATTGGCAATGCGCACCCTTTCTATTTTCAGCTCTTCGCACTCCACCGTTAGAAGTGCCATGGGGTATGCGCGCTTTTCTTTACTTAATAGTCCATCGACTGCAATGGCATCTTGTTTTTTGTTGAATTTAGTTCTCTATTTTATACTTCGAATCAGAGGTACCAAATAGTCGTAGAAAGGGGACAATAATTTGAAAACTCTCCCGTAACAATAAATCTAGGCCTTTCGTGTAACAATATATTGGCCAGGGCCATACGCAGGGTTGCTTAGATTCTGCCAACATGGGTTGCGCATAGTAAAGGTCTCCTCTTACCATCAAATTGACCTATGCCACTTATAACCGTTGCACGGTAATCCGCAAAGCTCCATTTGGTTGCGTGGCAACCAAATGGAGCTTCCTGCATACGGCCCAGCTTAATTGTCATTGCTTGGTTCTCAGGGTAGATTTGCTTACACCTTGATATATTTATGGTCCTGTAATGGTAGAACAAATATTAATTTGATGTATTTTTCAGTAATGTCGTCTGAATCTACTAATACTACCATCAAACGTTTCACTTACGATTGGCTTATTCGTTTTGCTGAATTACATCCACTCCAATCAAGGCATGTTGACATCTCACCACGGTTCCGTGAACTATTAACTCGACATGCACTCGAAGTCGTTGCTTTCGACAGCCTTATAATGATAGGAGTATGTGTTTTACACACTTTTTGTTATTACACAACTCCAATTTTAGGGTAACTATTGGGAAAAAACAGGTACCAAATGTCGGATAGATACAACGTCTCCACACAGAAAAAAACAACTATACCAGTGTGATGAATGTTTTCTTATAAATCTTACTCCCGGAATGATCACTACGTTTGAAAAAGATCGCGTTTTCTTTAACGGAGTTGCATTAAACATTATAGCTTTCCAACCGGAAAGAAAGCTTCTTTCATTTAGTAACCTCCTGCCCATATTGCCCCCTGTATTCATGAGTACAATTACACCAAAAGAATTGAAGTATCTGTTAAAATATCGGAATGCCACTAAAGCTATCCTGTTAGAGGTTCAATTGGCCGAACCAGTTATGTTTTCAGAAATTTGGCCACTGATGGACACATGTGACACGTCGATAAAGTAGGTTATATCTACATTTATAAGAAACTAATGTGTTTTATGCTTTAGGATCAGTATTGGGAACTTCATTTACGACAAAGACATGGCAGCTGTCTTTCGTAAAAATCCAATTCGCCAATCGGAATTGTATTTCCATAGGATGAATTTATCAGACACCGAGGTGCTGGCGTTGTTTGACTACCTTTTGGTAAAGTTTAACAGAAACTTATAACAGTGATAAGCCAGTTTTTTTAGTCATTGCAAGTTCGTCCGACTATGCTGTCATTGAGGTTCGAGAAAAAAATGCCGGTAGAATTAGCTAGAGCTATCAATGCCAAGTACAATTTTAATGGTTTAAGAACGATATTCTTTCCATTACCAACTACTCCGTTTAATGCTATTATAATTCAAGAAAGCCAACTTAATGGTAAGGCTGTCTGTTGTGAATATTCATTAAACCATTCATTGTCTGCTGATATAATACCTTAAACTTGTTTTTTTCGACAATGCAACTTTTTTAACTTATCTTTTTTTGCTGTAATCAGGGAATGAAAGTATGTCTGATTTGTTTTAAACGTTTTTTCGTCTTTTTATTTTAATAATTAGTTTTGGTATGCAATGGTTTAAATAAATATAAAGCACAATAACACTGGCAAACTTTGGTTGGAATGGCAAAATTAATTGACAAATACTATAAATAGTTACCCATACGATATTTAATCAAACTTTTCATGATCAGTATCATCAGAAGAATAAATTTGTTCCGATTCTGTTCCACTGTTATCCGAATGTGTGGACTGTTTACGTCCGCGGCGTTTTTTCTGCGATGGACGTTGAATCAGCCCCATACGTTTGGCAGTATAGCGGATTTCTGTCATCCAAACATCGAAATTGTCCTTGACTTGATCCTCACTGCAGGCAATACTATCGCACAGCTCATGTGAGCCAACATTGTGAAAGTGTGTTTTGAACGCATCAATGTTCTGGAATAATGACATAGTTGAACACCTTTTTTTAAGTAGATAAAGTTAGACTTACATCACGCGCACTTTCAATGTTTTCGTCTTTTTGTGAAATTGACATCGTTGAAAATAAAATGTTTTTATAGGTCGGTTTTTTCTTCAACTCTGCGGCAGTTTTAGCAAGCCATTCGAATAACGCTTCGCATTCTTGTGGTTTTGCGCCCTGCTCATCAATTCCGACGATAAACAAACAAAGACCCTGGAGAAATTAACGTTATAATTCCTTAGTTTATATTTTTATCTAACCTTGTACTTTTGGAATCCAGAAAAGTCAGTGCCAGCTAGCTTTATAACCAGTGGATCAACATCTTCCAGACGCTCAGCCGCTTCATACGCCACTTTCTTTGCTTTAGTTCCAGAGCCGCAATAGAAGATAGTCATCTCCGGACGTATTGAGCTTTCCTTTATTCTCTTTTTTTCATCACGTTTTTGACGCTAAAACAGAGAATTGCTTACTTAAACAAAGGGGATAACAAAGATATCTACCGCTCGCTGATTAGAGTATTCTAAATAAGCAATGTGAGCTTTCCGGTACAGAAAATACATAATACCCGGCATAAATATTCCAAAGAGAGCTGTCATATATAACAACCAGTCATCTTTTTCCGCATATCGAAGGAGCTTCTCAAAGGTTGACAGCTCGGCTGTCACTGTTGGTGCTGTTTTTGCCGATCCTGGCGATTTGAACATACTTCTGTCCGGCGGGATCATCCCGGCAATGAAAACCATGCCAAAAGTGGCGATTGGAACACAGATAAGTAAATCTTTTCAAAAAACTGACAAAAACAAGTGAAGAAATATGACGAGCAAGTGGTGAGCAAGTGTGTGCCGATGAAGACAACACTAACGGAGGATGGCGGTCGTCTCAATATGCCGTGTATTTGGGCCAATGTCCAGGACTCGGAGCAGAGTAACAGCAGCTGGCTGGACCGCCCGAGGCGAGTCTAAGGCTTCGTGGTGTGCGGCAAGGCGACCGCAATGGCCAACTTCCGCAAACTACTCGATGGACATTGCCGCCGGCAGCAAAGTGGATTTCCATGCGCATGTTCAATGTTAAATTATGCTTGCAGAAGGAAAGAGTGCAAACTCGTAAGAGAATAACGACACAACAACCTCTATAATGTCAGTCGGCCCCCGGCCAAATTGGATTTTTCTGTCCGACACTCAACTTTGATTTCGACTTTCAAATTTGAAGAAAGTGATGTGCATTTTTTGCGGTTTAACAGCCGCCGCTATGCCATGTCTGTCTGTTTGAGACAAACTTTGTCGATGCAATGTGATACACGTGGAAAACATATAGAAGGAATCAGAAAATTGAAAGAGGCATCGCCATTATCAATGGAGGTCATCGTTAGCCGGACGACCCTCGCAAATACTGCGCGAAGAGTTGCAGTTACAAAGACTTCTTTCCGCTACGATGTTATGTACGACACGGTTTTTCTTTAGCTATAAGGGTGTATTAGTTTTACTTTGTGCTTTTTTTCTATGGCGTTTTTATATTTGCGAAACCGAACGAAATTTCTACACTGATAAGTTTAAAAATGCACCACGAAGTGATCCTTCGATGGTGGCGTTGATCGTTCGCCAAGCTAATACTACCAGAGATGTTGTAAGTCGCACATTTTTATTAAATATTTACTTATTTTTACATATTTGTCGTTAAGGTGGACAGAATGTCCTCCGCATGGCTAAAACGAGTTGATTTGTACCAATTTTTCTCTGTCGTTAACGATGGAAACGGCACTGTACGGATTCCAGGAGGCAGATTTGCAATGAATCATGAAGCTCAATACCGGTATGCATGTTTGTCGCTTTTTTGTACTTTACCTGGTATTTTTAAGTTGGCTGAGTCACTGGATCGTATCGATAGCTCGAGCAGACGACTTCGATTTTTACATTTTCACATTTGACACGACCTACTTAATCATCAACAACATTCGGAGGGATTTAAAAGGCATTAACCCTGACGAACCTAAATATGCTATCATTGGTGACGTATGTAAAATCGATTTTTTCAACATTCATACAGTAATCAATTCCAGTGCGAACACTGGTCGTCCCCTGCGGTAGTACTGACCCGTGCAGCCGTTTTACTTCTCCAAGAAGGCGTCCTCACCATCCAAAATACCATCCACACCACAAAATGCTACAACAACGAAAAACAGCGCCACAACTTATGTGGTTGCCTCGAAATGTATGGATTAAGTCCCATCAACCTTGCGACAGACGACGAAGGACGTTCAAAGTTAGTTTTTGTGCATGTTCAATTAACTTTTTTGCGTGGCCTCGAAGATTCATTGAAGACCAACTTAACCCTTTTCTTCCATTTTCTAGATATCTGGTAGTTCAAAGGCACTTTTCGCGACAAGAAATGAAAATGACAATGCGAGAACATGGTTACTACTGGGACGGCAAAGAGGCAAGTACAACACAATCGTATCCCACTGGGATTTGTAGTTATAATTTTATGGAGTTGTCTATTTGATGTGTTTTTTACAGATTTTTGAGAGTCTCAGCACTGACATGGTCGCCTTCCTTAACGTGGTCTCACTGGAGCAAACAGTATTGGACACATTGCTGTATCGGCTGAATCGTCAAGAAGTTTAACGACTTTTATTCTAAATAGTAATTGCATGTCTTTCAAGTTTTTCTGTATAATACGAAGCACAAAGATAGAAGTTTTTGTTTATTTTTTCTAATTAGGTTAAGTTATAATTTTTGTAAAGATAACATCTCTGTCAAGGTTGAAGACACTTAAACAGCTTATTAAAACTCTTCAAACATATGAAGTAACGGTGAAGACCATAAAAATCGAGTTGAAAAATACGTGTATTTGTGCGGCTAATGTTGTGATCCGATTTTTGAAATTAGGGGTAGCGCATTTTGAAAGTTCGGGGGACTGAGCAGGCACCTAACGACGGCAGCAAAGGAAGCGGATTAGGCTGAGCACGAAGCTGGCGATGAGGATGATGCCGACGATGATGAGCAGGATGAGGGCCCAGTTTTGCAGGTGGAAGCAACAATCTGTGAGGAGGTCGCCGCAGCATTTATATTGCCATGCAAATCCGCTAGATGGGCATGCGGTTCCGATACCTGGTGCAGGACAGTATTTTGAGCCACTCTGAATAGTGAATTAAACTTAGTAAATGCATTTTTAAACCTCTTTGGCGACTCAAAGGCCTCATAATTAACAAAGCATACAGTAATCCAGCCATTGAATATTTGATAAACACCTTTACTTAACGAACCTCAATAGTGGTCGCCTTTTTGACTTCATCTTGAATTTCGGCTCCTGCAACAAGGGTCGCTGCTGACGTTAAAATTAGCTGCCACAACATGGTACCTATGAATACAGAAACTATTACTTATGATGTATAAAAGTTGGCGTTCACGAATCAACCGAATGGATAAAAAACATCATTTAATTGGCGAGCAAAAGTCACATTTCAATAGGAGCGCGAGAAAAATACCACGAACGAACACGCAAATAGGCAACATGACAGATATAAACACATTTAAGTGTGACAAGGGTCGTCAATCTGATGTGAGTGCAGGAGGCATGAGCCGGAAGCAATGAAAAACACCTTTCTCCAACTTTTTAAAGCCATGAAAGAGGTTGCGCATCTCTGTTTCACGTCAGTTTGAACTGAACACGCATGGCCTTGCTGGAGGGTTTAGAGGTGCTCAATACACATTTTGGGTATACAAAAAAAATTGCCTTTGTTCAGAGGCGACAGAATCTCCACAGGCAATGCGGCGGGTCGATTATGAGGTCACTCCACGGGGCAAACGCCAATGTAATGTTTCAAGGTCGGTGAAGAGTGCCACAAGATGAGCCACAAATGCATGCGCGAAAACATGTGTCGGTGGCGACGACTGCACTTTTTGATAAATGGCCCGTTTTACACCTTTGTAATGGACATTTGTTTTGAACAAATATGCTTCTCTAACCCCGACACTCTTCAGAAATCGAAACAAAGACCGATTACAATGCAGCGTTGCCAAGTAGAAAAGAGTGAAAAAAGCGATGAAAGAGACGATTCCGCGTGTAGGCGCCTCAGGGGCGCGGCACTGGCACGCGACAGACTCTTAGCGTTGCCAAGGTGACGGTACAAAACCTCGTAATAATGTTTTTAGATTTCTTAAGAAGACTACTACAGAGTTCAATCATCGCACACACTTTGCAATGTGGAAGCCCTGAAGAAGGGCATTGAAGCGGTTGTCATTAAGTCGTTCAATAATTTAGCACTATACAGTGGTAATTAAAGGCGCATCTTCGACTATACAAGGTTTCATGGGATCCGCCGTGAGTATGACTACTCAATGGGTACGGCAGTCAAGCGTTGAGTGCGCATAGACTGCGCGGCGGGGGTTTTGAATGGTGAAATATTAATCAGGAGCCTTACTTAATTTATTTGAAGTGGCCGTATTCGCGCAGTCGGTTCCCCAGTGACGGACTTTCGGCACATCTGATTGCCAGACGCATTCCGGACGCCTTCCATCGTACCCAACAAACTTTGCGGTTGAGAATCCCTCCGGATACACACGATTAACCCAAGGCAACGAGGGGGCGGAGCACACCGGGCGTCGTCCACAAACAAAACAAGGCATAAGAAGTTGCATTCACTCTGCCTCTGACAAGACGTGTGCCGATTGAACGCCCGTCGAGAACTAAAGTGGGACATTAGCAACATGTGTCGAGTGTGTGTTGTTTTTTACCCATGTGCCTCTGGCCACAACGGACTTATCGGCCTTGACATCGGCAAGACACATCAATTGTCTATTTCGTACAAAGTTTTTTTTCCACGATGAAAGAAGAAGTTGTCAAAATGTCTGTCATCGTATGTGTTAAGGACGAACATGGTTGACTTAATCCAATTGATAAAGTCGTTTAAGTTAACAGAAATTAGTCTCAACCCATAGGACTCTATAAAAAGCAAACGCCAAAAAGGGAGTATGCCTTAAAGGACGTGTCACTTTCAAAGTATAAAAACCCAAATTGACGAGTTGTACGAAACCCAGTAGACGAGTGATAGGACCGTTGTCCCAGTCCGTCGGCAGATGCGACTTGCTAGACAGAGACAAATGATTGTGTTCTTGACAATGCCGTTCTCAACCAAAAAAACTGAAATAGAAACTTGATGGGTATACATAAAGTGAAAAAGTTTGAAGTGAAAAAGTACCTTTTCAACGTTTTTAGTAACCAGAATGAAAACAACGTTTGAGTGATCACCTCAAAAAGAGGAGGCTGTCAACAGGATAGATGGAATAACCATCACATAGTACCTCTGATTGACGTCCCCGATATCCATAGGTCTTCTTTTTTGACGCTTTTCGTCAATCGAACTCACGCAGGGTAAATATTGGGTTTTGGAAAGTTATGGCCGCAGATTTGGAATTTTAAACTGGTTTTAGTGTCGAATTACTGTTATAATTGATTTTGAGAGGAAAGAAATTAGAAAAAAATGATTGTATTTTTGCTGGTCCGTCGAACTCACGCAGGGTAAATATTGTGGCCTTGATTGAATATCCGGGATGAAAAATGAGGAAAATGGTCGGTCACTCACAGCGCGGAAACGGAATTGACAGTCAGTAGGGATGAATGGAATAATGGATGAATGCCGCTTACCTTGTGGTTTGGGGATGGATACTCCGAGAGCGCGAGATATACGGGTGACCACTTAATTGTGGGGTTAGCAGTCGACCGACGTACCTCTTGAAAACATTATCCGTTTTAGGCTCTAATGGTTTATTTGAGTACCGAAACGCGTTCACCTCACTTCGCTCGGCCGGGTCAAACCTGAGGCCTTGTTTAGCTACACGAAAAAGTTCACTCAAAAGAGTACCGCTACCTGGGGGCGGAAGTGACGTGACTAACGTAAATACTATGCTAATACTTTACTTTAACGTCGACAACAAATTGATGTATTCTCGGCCTAAATGTGTCAGTAATAGAGGGTGTTGGGGGTGCAATTCTACGAAACTACCAAACTATTCTATCACATAGCATTGGCACGCCTCAACCGGAAGCATTGAAAACAACTTCTACAAACACAAAAAGATAAAGAAGCATGGTCAAACAAACATGCAGCATCAAATGGGAGGGGACAAATTCTCGCAGCATGATATACCCACAGTCTCGAGGGCATGGAAAAAAAACTTACGCACCCATAGGCACAAAAAAGTGGTTTAACTTTGGTTATGTCGTTACTTGGGCAATAGTAAAAAAGGGAACGAAAAGATGCTAGATGGCTCGGCATATTTTGTGCGGGTGCATCCTACTTTGGCATTTTTTGCCTGTTTAGAACGACCTAAACGTAACAACGGCCCAACAACGGCACGAAAAAAGGCTGTATGTAACATTAGGCACACTTTTTGGGCGATGACGACGAGGAGAAGTCGAAATGGAGGTCTTGCCAGTAAGACTTTTGTTTTTCACTTCTCGAAGGCGAATGTTTCAACGCATTTTCCTCAATCTGTCGCCACTTTTGAGACTTAATTTAAAAATAAAAAAGATTCCATTTCTTATTCGTCTTTGAGGTCGAAGTAAAATCACATGTGCCAGCATACGAGAATAAAGTCATCTGGCACCCGTGGCGATGAAAAATCGCTAAACACACAGACCAATGGCAAACGAAAAGATGCTTTTTTCGATAAAGTTTGAAAATGCAGAAACAATGAACAATTTATATCGAACCCGCGCCCTCACTTTAGCTTACAATGGCATTGTCTGGGTATTGGATACACAAAATGATGCTATTCAGAATTTCCAATGTTGTTTCGTGTTTTTTGTGCCTTTTGGGGTGCATGGCATCATAAAACCGACACCAACCCATTCTCAAGCGTCTCAATTTCAGTTTAGACAACAAGGGGCAACATTTTTTTACGGCATTGTTGTCAGCCCGAGGGCAAATGGAGGCAATGCGTTCAAGCGCAAACGGCTGACAAGTAGCTTGTCCCACTGCGAAATAAACATTTCAAACAAACGAGAATGGCGCTGAAAAATCTCCCGCTCACCCACGGCTGGCAATAAGCATTGGCAAAAAACGATAATGGCACAATGGTCGAAACAGATGGTTAGTCTGGAAAAGTATGAGTTTACTACACCTTCCGGAAGAGGATGGGGGATATTTATCACAGTTGGGCCATAGTGGCGTGGCACACACAACGTTTACGTAGGGTCGTAAATAACTACGTATGGAATAATAAAAAATAGGAACCATAAAAAATACAGCTTTACACTAGTCCATACTTACTTTCAGGTGAATAATGCTTGAAGTAAATAACAGCGTTTGAGCGCGGCAAATCATTAACGTTAACGGGTCCTGACGGGTAATTTGTAACATCGGCGCGTAAACTCCAAGAAAACGGGTCGAGGTGACAGAAAGGACGTTTGAAATTCACAGCTTGCTATCAAATATCCCGGTCGTGAAAGCCGTTTTGTCACTGCCAGCACCAGATGGCTAAGCTTGAACTCTCGCGGGACTTATTGTTGACAACGAAAATGGTAGCGGTTTTATGTTTTTTATTTTTGTTGACGAATGATTAGATCAGTTTTCATGAACAATATTTATCTTTTGTACGATAATAAATTTGTAAAGTCATGGCATTCTATTTTAGTTTTAGAGCTTGAAAATCGACACGTCAAAGGTAAAAAGGTTCAAAAAATCATCAAAGTGGAATCGAATTTCCGACTAAAAACTACTAACAATCTTATTGCTCTAATTTTATCGAAGTAGTCTGCCAAAACTCCAATTTCTGTCCCATTGCCTGACTTTTTGTTTATTTGTTTAGTTTTTTTTTGCAATAACTAAACGAAATTGAGTCATTTTCAAACGTTTATTGGACGGCCTTCGTCGCGTGTGTCGGATATTGGATATGTACCGATAAAAGCGCTCGTTATTAGCGGTACTGAGCGTATGTAAGCCTAATGGCCCGGCAAACGCAAGTAAGTGAGCAAAGCAAAAACAAAAAAAAAACGCTTGCCCTGAGGATGTATCGGTACAAAGTGTCAGCTGTGTTGTGGATACAAGCTTTGTCAGTTGGCGATCTCATTCATGATTGCCATCGTACACAATGATTGTCACTTACTGAATTGGATCTGTCATGCAAAGAGGCGAGTGCAACAGCAAAAACTTGTGTATTGCGAACATTATTTTGACAAATCGGCAAGAAACACATGCAAAAGTAGGCTTTAAGTTAAAAGATTGATGATTAACGCAGTGAGAATAACGTAATACAAGAGATTTGAGGACAACCGGTCACCGGAAGAGAGATTCTCAGGCGAAGAAGCGAGTGTTCCGAGTGTGATCGATTAAAACAGATTGAAATAATAAACATTCAAAACCCTTAGCAGCGAAATTAGCAAGATTTTTGAGACAGATACAGAGCATTTTAAACAATACTCATGGCAAGATGAGAAACACGAGTGATAAGAACCTTCAGGCAGCGAAAAACCTTCTGATGAAGAATGTGGCAATGACGCTGAACAGCACCGACACATGCCCAGAGGCAATGGGTGCAGAATTGGTTTTTCTCTTGACCATCATCCAGCCGTCCTGCTCCTCGACTAGGTTTTGTTCAACCGAGTGGGTTGTTTTCGAACTTTCTGAAAATGTTGATGACACTTAGGCGAGATAAATCACTCGTGGAAAACATGCGATAAACAAAGGGCTCTTACGGTATTGTTGCGTGTCCGGTTCGTAGTAGTGGCCACCAGGATGTTCCAAGTTGGCGGGGACGCCCTCAGGGCCGGGCACTTCGGAACCCTCGGAAAAGTCCTCGTTTTCGACGGACTTCGGGGCTGATTCTACCAATTCAGCAGGTGCTGTGCCCTCTTCAAGGATGACCTCATCTCGGACTTCTTCGAATTCGGCAGAATTCTCTTCCTCTTCCGCGGTAACTTGGACAAACTCGGCTGTTTCGGTCGAGGTCGGCGTAGTCAGCGGCTCTACAATAAGGGTCATTAATCATTATTAGTCAGGAGCGACTGTCATCAATCGGTTCTCACCATTGGTCGTTGTGATCAGGATACGTTGAGTGGGCGATGGGGTGGTCACTAGAATGGATAGGCCAATTAAGCTGTTATTCACTTTAAGTGGTACCTATTTTAAGAAGGAAGAATGATGACTAACCTTGATACTGGCACAAATCACCGTAGTAGACATTAGTCAGGCAAATGCAGCTATGAACTTGTTCGTCACCGATTTTAAAGGCACATACGCCACCATTTTGGCACTTGACTTTACATTTACGTTGATCACGGAGGAATCCAATTCCCGCAGATACAGGTTCAAGGAAGTGAATTGCCAAGATTGAGATGGATAGTACTATCGCCAGACGCATCGTTGCAGTCTGCAATTAAAAAAGGGTAAAAAAGTGGAAAGAATGGCTGAAGCAATCGCGAAATAGCTGTCAAGATAAAGCGGATGTGAGCCAGTGGCTCAAACAGGTGCACGAATTGAAGAGTCTCATAGTTCAACAAAAGCCCACTGCAAGAAGTTGTTTGCGTTTGATTGCCTGCGAAGTCACGAACGTAAGCAAAAAGCGATTGAGGAATGTAAAAAATGCCGACTTGAAATTCCAAAGGTGCTGGGATCAAGTCAAAAAAATTCGATTACGCCGTTGTAATTACACGCCTTTGAAGCAGGGGCAAACAATGAGATTAAAAACAAACTTGACATTTTGGATTGATTCGAACCAGCGAAATTGAAATCGAAATCGAATCGGATTGAAAAATTGGAATACAACATTAATGCCCTGCGGAGGTTAAGGTTGGTTGCCTTTAGAAAATGTTGGGAGCATTGGGTCCCATTTCTTGGACATACAATCGAAGCCGTTACGGCTGGCGATTTGAATGGCCAATGAAAGTTGTATTACAACAACACGTGCATTTTCGCCACTGACCGACAGATTGGCCATCCGAAGGGTGCAATGCCTCAAGGCTATAGTGTCCTTTTGCCTCGGAAAATCACCGTTTTGCGAAATGTCGCCGAGAGGAAAGGCAACCAGGGCGCCACACGAACTGATGAACGGCGCGCCGTCGTCGGCGGAAACCGGTCGTCACCACCTCAAGCTTTTGCTTTTGCGGCTAATGTAAATCGGTGCTTTTTTGCGAGTGAGCGTTGACCTAAAACCTTCGGGCGGTCAGTGGCGAGAAGCGATGGACCAACTGACGCAACCCAATTGTCCGAAAACATTATCAATCAACAATACAACGGCTTCGGTGCCCGCCTCGCAAGAGGAAAAGCCTAACAGACGCCACATGCCACAGGTGCCGACAAAGACTGTTAGCACGGCTTATGCGCAGACAGTACTTGAGTACGGTCGGGATGCGTGTCCTTCTGGGGGCCAGGGGCCAGATCGCGTACTGAAAAGCCAGGCGCCAATCCAATTTTGAGGGGTTGTGCCATGCACCAAACACCCATGTCGTAATAAAATTTAATAGGCAGTCCCAAAAAAGCTACATGTATCTTAATATTGGATTTACTCGTTTAAACTTTATCAAACTCAACGAAAAAATTACATCAACACGCTACAAATCAAATGAATCTACCACGCATTAGCGGCCTCGATCAACTCATTTACACGGGCGGCTTCGTATTTCGCGTAGATAAGCTTCTCGTAGTTGGGATTGACCTCGGACCATTGGTTCAAAACATGAGCAAAGGAGTCCCGGATGATTTCATCAGGAGCTATAGTCCGATAGGCCGCCGTAACTTCGTCAAGAATCTTTTTATTCTCGTGAGGCTTGTCTGACCGCACCTGACCAGCACCATTGGCACATCCTGAAAATTAGAAAACACTTGTAGTACTCGTTAAGTCGGAGGGCGGAGACACATAAAATAACGCGGAAGCGTGCATTAGTACAACTGACTTACCTCCCGGACATGCCATTAACTCAACAAAGTCGTACTTCGTCTTGCCCGTCTTGAGCTGATTGACGGCCCGTTGAAAGTTGCGATAACCGTTCAGAATGACAATACGTTTATCGAGATCGGCGCCAGCTTGGGTAATGTGAAACTCGACACCTTCGTAGCTGAAAAAGGGATTAGGTAAACTCGTGTTACGCAGTCTTATCCCTGGCCATTGGTACAAATGAGAAACAAACATTTTCTTCCGTTCGACGATTGCGTTTGGCAGATCGCGTTCCATCCGCGATACGATGTACTCGGCATAACTGCCAGAAGTTGAGTCGCCGGAGGAACCTTGGAGGTAAGCATGTTCGAGAGCGCTGGTCCAATCGAAGGGGGTTACGGTAGTGGGTTGGATGGTGTAAGGAGTGAGGTCAGCGGGGATGAAGGATTCAAACTCGGCTGAAATGAATGTTTAGAAGACCTTATCCGATGATAGATAGCATAAACAAACCAGAAGTAACAACGCAATCAACAAGTTGCGTCCCATCGGCCAACTTTGCATCAGCTCTGAAAGCTTCGAGTTTCTTGTCGAAACACGGCATCACACAAGCATGGAAGATCGCCGATGGCACAGTTTTCAATGAATGAGCCAAGTAGTCCTTGACCAAAGCGCCGGAAATCAACATCGGAGATCGCGTTACGGAAAGCTGCGGCATGAGAGTTTTCGGTTCATTCTTCTCGGCAAATGCCACAACCCCAGGGCATACACCTGTTATCAGTGGGCCAGTTCGATCAGGTCTAACAAAATCGTCGTAAATCCGTTGTTGAGTGAGCTCCCGAGCGAAACTGGAATCCAAAACGTAATGACTGCCGATTGATTTGAGGTAAGACGCGATGGCAGCGGCAACATCTTGTGGTGATAAGCCTCGTTTGACGGCAATGGACGAGATTGATTGTGGCGACAGCGTAACAACCTTGAATTGGGCATCGGACTCCAGGCCTTTCTTGAATTCGTTGATGTCTTGGGCTTGGAACAGCTCCTCCGAACTTGTAACACAACCGGTACAGCTCATACAATCACTGAGGGTCACTTTCACGGGTTTCGGGGCTGAATCTTCGGGGAGAGAATTGGGGTCGTTCTTTTTGGAGTGGATTTTGATCTGGTTTGTGTCCTTTTGGACGGCAGAAGCGGATGGTATACCGACTGAGCATTTCTGAAAACTCAAAAATACAGTTTCAAATTGTTAAAAACCAAAAACTAAACATACCACATTAGGCAAAATGAAATCATTAGCATTGTTAATCTTGATAACACCGTTTATGTTCTGCATATTTGAACCCGATATTCCTATAAACCACTATCTACAGCTTCACTTCAAAAAAAGCGTAAAAGATATCACAACGAATCGTCATAAACATATTCCACAACTAACACATTGTTAAATTAATAAATCTTTATCTTGCTGAACGAACAATCAACACAATAAATACAAACACCCATATAAGGTTGAAATGTCACAAAAGTCTGGCAATCTCCATTCAGTCTACACGGTTGTCAACGAGGGCATTGAGGGCTCTGAAATATAAACAATTAGATACATTGGAAAGTAGATCAATGATAAACTGACCGGGATTGGATCGGCGTTCCGAGTTCGTAGAAGGGGTTGCAGATGGCCGCGGAATAGCCTTGATGGACCTTCTTGAACAGCGCCCTGAGGTCTTGTTCTTTGAGCGTGGGGTTCGTGGCATCGATAACGGCGAGGAATTTGATTTGTGTGTTCGTGAGGTACCCGTACGACTGCAAAAGGGCAAAGTTGGTTATGAAACGTTAAAAGTATATATAATTTCGTAATAAAACTAACCTTAAACTTGTTATTAAGAAACAAAGACCCGAGAAACAGCTCCTGATCGGGACGGCTAGAGGTGGCTTTCTCGTCGAAGACGTCTAGCGAAGAATACACAAACAAGCGGAGATCATTTTCACGACTTGCGTCGCATGGGATGCACCGGAAGTACAGCGGCGGCTGCTGAAATTGTGATGTAATGATGAAGTCATTGCAAGTCGTTAAAGATGAAGGAAATGAAGACTTACGTCTGCGGCAAGGATGGAAATACAAAGAAGCATAACAAAAGGCTGGAAAAGGGCAAAGACGAGAGTGGTTGGGTGTCAAGCGCGAGTTGCTTGATAGCCATCGGCGATGCATGCGAGCAAACTGCACAGTGCTCCCATAACGAAAGGGACGACGCAATGCGCGAGCGAAATCGAGGAACGGTTTTGTTTTTCGTTGGATGGATCTTCTTTCCTGCTGAAATCCGCCATCTTGATGCTTTCCATCCGGCGTTTTGCCCTCGGCAAGTATCCTGCCATCTCGGCGGCCCTGTACTCCACAGAGTCAAAGGATGTTGCTGTGACGTCGAAACAGTCGGTGCTGCAGAAATGGAAGACCCGCGAAAAGGCTACTGAACAGACGATTCAGCGCTTTGAAACTCCAACCCCGAAGACCTGGTTTGCCCCGGAATGGGAGCTCGAGCAGAAAGACGAGGGGAAGGTTCTTTCGCCGCTGCGAAATCGAGTAACCACCCCTGAAAAATGGGAATATTACAACAAAGTAAGTTTTTACCCTTTATTTTTCCCTTTTTATATATATATTTTTCCATTTCCAGGTCGTCTGGAACCCTAACCACATTGTCGCCGAGACCGGTCAGCCCAAAGCTCGAGAAGTGTTCCATTGCCGAGAATCTATCCATTTCCAACCGAAGAAGATGTGGCCAGCTTGTCAGTTCGTACGCGGTCTCAACGTCGATTACGCGATCCAGCAGCTTCGATTCAAACAGAAGAAGTCTACTTTGATGCTGGCGGAGATCATTGAAGAGGCGAAGAATCGAGCGAAGGAAGAATTCCACATTGGCAATCCTAGCAACATGTTTGTCGCGGAAGCGTTTCCAATCCAACACAAGATGATCAAGGGTGCCCGAAGGCACGCTCGTGAGCAGTGGTGTGTTATTCGGTATCGCTATATTCATGTGTTTGTTCGGTAAGTTATTTGGTTTTGCTATTTCTAAGGTTTAAATTACATTGGTTGCATTATTTCAGTCTCGAAGAAGGAGAGCCTCGCAACCTCAGCACTCGTGTTCGCCAAAAGGACGGATGGGAGAAAATGGAAGACTACTATGCGTACCTTCGTGATCGAGATTTCAAATATTCGCTTTAGGCTGTTTTTGTTATGTTATTTTGTCAGATAAATTGATTAGTTTTTGATTCGGTGTAATGGGAATTGTATTGGATGATCCATTCTTACTTTTACGTTATTACGATTTACTTTATATGTTTACATACCGATTCCAGCTAACATGACCGACGAGCTCGAGCTAGGTTTGTCCCAGTTGGAGGCTAATGCCCAGGAGCGGAAGAAGCGTCTCCAAGAAATGCGCTTGAGGAGCAAACAAGCAAAGGAAGAGGCCGGAACCGCAACAGAAACTGAAACGTATGTTTTTCCTTTACATCAGACACAATCAGTTCTTACTCATTTATGTTTCAGGAAGACCGCCATGCTGTTCCGATCCTACGACCCCAAAGAAAGTGAAAACTTCCTCGAAAAGCTGAAAGAAAAGAAGCCCGAAGCATTGAGCGTTGTGGAGAATGAGGTCGCTGAATATGTTGCGGAGACGGAGAAGTTTGTGGTGTCGAATCGTTTAGTACGTTTGTTTACCGTTTTAAACTTTTGTATTGTTTCATCTTTCATCTTTATTCAGGAAGCTCAACAAATTGCTGGTACTCGGAAGATTGATTGGGATTTGAAACGTATCATCCAGCCAAAGATGAACAAGCTGGAATTGCGTACGGAGAAGGCTATCGCTAAACTGATTCGTAAGTTTCTTATATCAACACCTTTTTTTGAGTTCTTAGGATATGTTGTTTTTCAGGCGAACGACTTAGCTCCGGTAAAATTGATCTCACTTCCGCTGTCACGCATGGCGCTGCTGCTGAATTCGCCGATGAAGACTAACAATCGCAACAATGTTTTCTTTTTGTAAACTATATTTTATTTGTTTGAAGTTTTCGTTTTGTTTAACTTATCAACTTTATTGTTTTTATTACATGATCTTACGAGAAAAACGGGAGTAAACAATAGTTTTTTATTCAACGCAATGCATAGAGATCGTGATAAATGAAAATGCAATGGAAATGATTAAAAATAATAAGAGTTATACACGGACAGTAAATGATTGCGAGGTTCGTCGTTGTACAAGCCAGCATTCACAGTTCGTTAGTAAGGAAGGTAGCCTTGGTCGTAGTAGATCTTGTTGCCTTCAACGGCGAGTTCAATCTCGTGAGCTTCGGCGGGAGTCGCAAGCTCGAACAAGCGCGCTTTCAGCTTGTCGTTGAGGGCGTGGAACGGGAACGGCATCTTCTGAAAACATAGTTAAATAGACAAAATTACAAGTAAACACGTCTCATGTATTTAGTACACGGAAAAAAAGCCGCGATGGCCTAGGTTCGTTGGGCGCAAAGTGGACACCAAAATTTGTGCCTCAATAGCATTTCTGAGAACAGATCACGCATTTTCAGTTTTCTATTTTGAGTAATGTTATTGTCGGTTAGAAACAGAAATTCCAAGTCGATAACTAAAAAGCAGTGCGGTGGAGGCAAAATGGCGCACAGTTCAGGTAGATACTCTTTTACAACTAGGCATGGACTGTGTGCATGGCCAAAATAAGTCATCAGCTAAAACGTCTTGCGCGGTAACCAGGCCAACGGCTGCTTTACCGGGGTTATCTCAGATCCGCGCGAAGTAGGAAAAGCTTAAGGGATAATGTCGGCAAATGTTTTAAAGATGTGGAATAGTTGACGGGAAAGGATTGGCTTGTATCGACAGGGATAATGGAAAAGAAAGTACAAAGTCAAGCGGAATGGTAAAAGTATAAATAAAAAGAAAAAACAGTAATAGTTGGGAACGGTTATGACGAGCAGAGACAAAATCGACCTCGTCAGAGAAAGAGAATGACAAACAATGAAATCAGTGACATTTAGGAACATGATCATGGGAGCGATCTACAGTATTTCAATAGCTGTCAGGCAATTCGCCTTACGACAGCCTATTGTACGCGACGAAACGTGTTCAAACTCAGACACACACACCGCCACCGGTGGTGCACTCTCAATCCGCAAATGTGCGGACAAAAGTAAAACAAAAAGTCTATATTTCTCTCAAAACTCAGGTTTTAAAACGTTCAAACTCGACGATAATCACGCGCCGATGAAAAAGTCCACAACCAAACCATAACAAAAACTAACAAGGTGGATAACATTTTCGATTTTCTTTCTTTATAGCGGCAGTATTGGTAAAACAGTATAAATTTTTTGTAACTCCGGCACACGATAAAACAGCAATCAATTACACAACAAAAACCGACCAAAAAAACAGCTCGACCATGGGTGGCATGTCCACAAACGCATCACTTTTTAGTCAGTCACCTGCAAGTTTAGGAACATCAATGCAATGTGAGCAATCCACGAATAGTATCTGTTCTGTGTGTGAACATAATAATATAATACGTTTAAAAAATTAAGTCCCTTAAGGGAACTTAACCCCCTTTCAAACGAAGGGGTTAGAGTAGACAGACTTTGTGGAATGCATTGGAAGCACTTGCTTCTACGCCTGGATGTTATGCTACTAGACGGCCGACTAAAGTCGAACCACCCGTGGCAGGGCTACCGGGTGCTACACCCTGGGCCACTAACCACTGCGCTATCCAAGACGCGACTAAATATGGCCATGAATGCGGTTGGCTCATAGTGGCACCCTATACTTGTAGAATAACGACAGCCAGACTGAAAAATGCATGAACTATTTTAAAAACTTAAAACACTGTAATGCATCAAAAAAATCCTTAGATGTCGTGTACTTATGCCATTAAGACAAGGAACGGTTAACATTATTATTTTACAAGTTAGCAATCAACCATAACCATTGTCGGACGACTTTTGGGAAAATCAAGTTTTATTAGTGCATTGAAGTTTGAGCTAGAGCTCTTTGAAAAGGTGTTTCTAAACCGCCAGAACACAGGGAATAAAAAAGGTGGGTTTTATGGTGATTAGAATTCTGATTTGCATACAGCCGACTGATAAGAGCAATTTTTTGACCGTTTTTGGCATTTTTGAGTAGTAAATTACCATCGAGATTTGCATTCGCTTACATGTAATTGAGTTTGTTCATACGTGTTGGTTATGCTTTGATAATTTTCAGACTAGTCATTTACCATCAATAGTATGTATTCCTGTCTGTGCATGACCCTAATTCTGGCCATTAAAATTTACGACAAATAAGGGTTCACTCAGCTTTTTGGCATTTCCATTGACTTATCTATAAGTTTCGATGTCTAGTCGCCTTTAATTACACTTTATCGTGTTTGTTCAATTTCTCAGATAAAATCAGAGCGACGATACTTTTATTTGGAACGCCCACAACATTTGTTTGCATTGCTTTCGTGATTTTCTTACGCACTTTATGTAAATTCGTGACTTTTGGACGATTTATCTCTGGTATACACTTCCAATAGCCTAAACGGTGCAATACATCTTGCACTAGTAAACCATTTTCTTTGATCGTGTTTATTGTCAGTATTACTTTTTGCTAGATGCAATATTAAATATAGCTTAATCAAATTTTAGATTGCGGTACCACGTATACACATCTGATTGACACGTCGGCCGGGAACCCTGCGAATTTAACAATGGTGCATCGGCCGGGATCCAAACTGGAGTCGCTATCCGGAGCGATGAATCGCACAGCCTGCTTTTCGTCGCAGTACGTCCTCACACCTACGCTTTAGTTTTTTTTGTTGGCAAACTAATACAAAACTTGTTATATTACTTTTAACAAATAAAAAGTGTTTAAGTTTCTTCAGCACCTTTGTGTCAAGTTTTGTTGCAACAACAAAAAAATAACGCAAAAAAGTGCAGCTGAACAATATAAAACGGTCTACTTTTCGCAGCGAAAGTCAACCTCTGTGATAACAGTAAATCTTCCTAAAACCGATTGTTTGTGTCGCAGCATTTGTTACACAACAAAAATAAGTTCCAGCTCGCATGAGTTCGAGTGAGTGTAAATAAAGATAGGTAACTCTTTCAAATAAACATTACAGATTGGTGGTTCTTCGGTTCAAACCGATGTACACTTAATTGAGTTTATTCATACGTATTTGTTGTGCTTTGATAGTTTTCAGACTAATCATTTACCATCAATAGTATTCCTGTCTTTAGCATAACCTTAATTCCGGCAATTAAAATCTACGACAAATAAACGTTCACTTCGCTTTTTCACATTTCAATTTCCTTATCTATAAGTTTTAATGTCTAGTCGCCTTTCATTATACTTAATCGTGTTTGTTTAGTTTCTCAAATAAAATCAGTCTGACGATACCTTTATTTGGAACGCCCACAATTCTTTGTTTGCATTGCATTTGTGATTTTCTTACGCACTTCATGTAAATTAGTGACTGCCTTGCGACAGTTTTCATTAGAAGTTTAGTACCTGTTTTAAGAGGTTGATAATAGAAGGATTATAATTTCCTGAAGTATTGGAGGATTGATCTTTCGTCTGCACTGACTTCCAATAGCACAAACGGTGCAATACATCTAGCATAGACCATTTTCTTTGATCGCGTTTATTGTCATTATTACTTTTTGCTAGATGCGATATTAAATAGTTTAGTAAAACTTCAGATTGCGGTACCACGTATACACATCTGATTGACACGTCGGCCGGGAACCCTGCGAATTTAACAATGGTGCATCGGCCGGGATCCAAACTGGAGTCGCTATCCGGATCGATAGACCGACAAGCGTACTACTGGTCTAAATGCTCCAGTATTGAAACCTATGCTTTAATTTTTTCTCGACAAACTGATAGATAATACGTTAAACAAATAAAAATTGTTCTACAGTTGTTTAGCACCTTTGTGTGGGGTTTTATTGCAACGAAATAAGATGAATTAATGCAAAAAAGTGCAGCTGAACAACGGCCAACTTTTTGCAGCAAAAATCGACCATTGTAATAACAGTAAACCTTCCTAAAATTCAACGTTTGTGCCGTAACAGTTGTAACACAAAGAAAATAAGTTCCAGATGATAATGATGTACTGTTATACATTGTCTTAATATCGGAAGTGTGTTTTAGTATAGTAGACGTCTAGTGCTTGAAATACCAGAGTACACATGCGTTCGAGTAAATGTATAATAAATGTAGGTAACTCTTTTATATAAACATTACACAACGGTGGTCGGGTTTTAATCGACCGTCTGGTCATAAAACATTAGCGTAAAAGCACTGTATCTCTGGATTTCACAAAGTTTAAGCCTACTCTTACCCGTCTATGAATGTAGTATGAACTTCTTTAAGGATAATAATTTATTTAACACCGCCGCTTTTTTTCTTTTTAAAAAGAGTTGAAATTTGAATAGCGCAAGCGCTTGCAGTTGTCCATAGGTTGATTCCTATCGCGAAAGTACGCACTCTCTCAGAATGGAAAGAGCGTGCGCGTTGTACGCTGTTTTTTTCTTTTTCAACTTTTTTCACGCTTCTCGTGTTTCTGCTTTTTTGACGCTGTTTTCTTTAGAAATTCGGCCTATGATTGTTTTTCCTTATCTGAGCGTTTTCTTGTTTTTAAAGCGGTTCAGCTTTACATAATGTGTAATTGACTAGACCGTTTTGGATATATGACTCCCTGACTTTACCTCTTCTTACGATGCGCAACCGTTAGGCGTTGCGCTTTTTTTGCACTCGTGCTATTTCTACCTACAAGTAAGTAACTCATATCCATTCTGACTTTAGGATGTCCTCGACGATGAAAGATCGCGTTGAAGGTGAATTCCGGAAGCCGGTCGTTTATGGCAATAGAGCAGTTCCTCTTCCGGAAAAGCTTCCGAATGGCCATACGCATCGGTGGACGGTTTATTTCCGCTCATTCAATGACGAACCGTTGTCAAAGTTCATCAAGAAGGTTCAGTTCAAGTTGCATCAGGATTATGAAAACTCGACGCGCAGTAGGTTTATCGACTTTACATGGCTTTGAATACTAATCTTTATCTTCAGATGTCGAACAAGAGCCCTTCGAAGTCACTGAAACAGGCTGGGGCGAGTTCCATGTCGCTATGAGGATTTATTTTCACGACAGCTCGGAACGTCAGGCAACTTGCACTCATTACTTGGCTCTGCGATCTCCAGAAGTTACAAGGGAAGGCACTGTTCCGGTCATTATGAAAGAGAATTATGATGAATTGGTAAGCTTTTAACAGCAACAAAATTTATATATAATCATAAGTTTATAGGTCTTCATCAACCCTACCCGTAAAATGTACGAACTTCTGACGGACACTAGCGATGTGAAGCCTCATGACTCGGCTAGATGGTTTTTTGATTGTAAGCAGCCGTTTATTTAATAGTTTTTATAAATATTGAACTTTACAGATCCAAAAATCATTGCCGAAAACCAACAGCGCATGGCTAACCTCGCAAAACAATCCGAACAAGAAGTCGACGAACTCACTGAATCGATCAAAGTGATCGCGAGCAAGTGTGCTGCTATCCGTGAAAAACTCAAGGAAGCTGATCTCAAGGGCTGATAAAACGTGTTGTTGTATTCCATACTGATCTCACACTATTTTATTGTCGCATTCCTAATAAATAAGCATCATTATTATAAGTGCAGGCTTTGAAAAACCTAACCCACAGAAAAGATTTGATAGAACTTATTGTGATCGTGTTCTATACTGTACTGATATCAATTAAAAAAATTGAGTTCCTTAAGGGAACACAACCCCTTTTTAAGAAAGGGAAGATAAGTCGACTTCCGATCATTTAGAAGCACTTGCTTCTACGCCTCCTGGATGTTATGCTACTAGACGGCCGACTAAAGTCGAACCACCCGTGGCAGGGCTACCGGGTGCTACACCCTGGGCCACTAACCACTGCGCTATCCAAGACGCGACCAAAAGTGGCCATAAATTGAATTTGCCTACCAAGTCGTGTTTTTTTTTACTTCTTCAAACACTTTGATCATGCTAGAAACGAAATGCGATAATTGTAACAAAAATGTATATCATTGATTTTTGTCGAAACGTCACTTCAAAACATATCCACAATGTCTGATACATCAAACAGCACTACGTTTCGTCAGGACGGCGGTATCTCTTAAACATTTCAAGAAACACAAGAACAACTTTTGAACGTTTATCCTTTGCGGAGATCATTGCATATTCATGAACTAGGTGTCCGTCATCGTTTGGTCTATAAATTCGGCCGAATAGTTTGTAGTGAAACGATCACTAGCGTTTCCGTCGTTTCCGAGCAGTCTGAAAACATAGATCCTTCAAAAGCGATGATGATTTGCAACAGAGTCTGGTCGCTTTGCACAACTCGGTCACTTTCTTGTATTAAACAAAGCCCATGTTCTGCTCCATCTGTTGAAGAAACTGTTGTTAAGCCAACTCCAATTTTGCTTAATCCAGATCCAAATGCTACGGTCGGCAAAACACCATTAACCGATCGATTCAACCGTTTCCATTCATATTTGCGTATTTCATTAACTGAAAAGTGCAACTTGAGATGTATGTTTAACTTCTTTTTGGTAGATTATGGAAAAACGTTTTAAGGTAGTTATTGTATGCCGTTGGAAGGTGTACCGCTATCACCACCTAGTCATATCTTAACAGCCGCCGAAATCGGAAGACTAACATCAGTTTTTGCTGAGAATGGAGTTGATAAAGTTAGGCTTACTGGAGGCGAACCAACAATGCGCAAAGATTTGGTTGACATTATCTGTAGGTATCTCTTATCACTTGAATTTTATAAAGTTCCACTTTCAGCCCAAATTGGAAGTGTTCCTGGTATCGTTCAAATTGGAATGACATCGAACGGTGTCGCGTTATCAGGAAAACTTGAAAGACTCAAAAATGCTGGATTAAGCAAGCTTAACATTAGCATCGATACATTGCATGAAGCCAAATTTGACATTTTGGCTCGGCGACCTGGCTTTAAACAAGTCTGGAAGACTATTGATAGGGCTGAAGATATGTTTGATCGACTAAAGGTGCGTTCGACGATTTGTCTTGTAAGCTTTTTATAATAATGTTAATTTTAGCTTAACTGCGTTGTTATGAGACAAGTAAACCTAGATGAAGTCACTGATTTTGTTGAACTGACTAGAAATCGAGTAAGTGACAAAAAGTTTAACCCAAAAATAATTGTAATGGTTGTTTTTGTAGAACTTGGACATCCGTTTTATCGAATTCATGCCATTCGGAGGCAACAATTATCGCATGAACAAGTTTGTACCATACAAAGAAATGCTCGGACTTATTATAGAACGCTTTGGGGACATTGAGAAGCTTCAAGACCATCCTAATGACACTAGCAAAGTATAAATTTTGTGTATGACGTACATTAAATGACGTTTTGTTTTAGGCGTATAAGGTCAACGGTTTCGAAGGACAGTTTGGATTCATCACTTCAATGTCTGAACACTTTTGTGCTACTTGTAATCGTGTTCGTGTCACAGCAGACGGAAATTTAAAAGTATGACGCTTAAAATTGAATTTGTTAATTACTAATCTTATAAGTCATCCCCTGTCAGGTCTGTCTTCACGGTGAGGCTGAAGTCTCCCTCCGGGATGCCATGCGCAGTGGAATCGATGACAAAGGCCTTGAAAATATCATTGCGCAGGCGGTTTACAAGAAAAAAGCGCGTCATGCAGGTAGAATTGTTTTTTGATTTCATTCATTGGCTGCAAATGTAATTTTTTTCTATCCAGGAATCAAAAATCTCGTAAACTTGACGAATAGGCCGATGATCTTAATCGGTGGGTGACAACAACACGCGTAAGTTCACACTGTGACTTTGATCAATGAGTACCTGTATTTTCAGCACACCTAAAAGCACATGTCAACCGCAGTTATACAAGTTATCGTAGTTTTTCAACAAAAATGACACATGTAGATAGTTCTGGTAAAGCAAGTATGGTAGATATTTCGTCGAAAAGTAATTCACAACGCATCGCTCTTGCTAAAGCTGTTATCCAAGTATGTTTTCGTCGTTTAAATAAAAAAAGCGTGTAAAATTTGCAGGTCTCGCCAAAAATTTTAAACGCACTAATCGAAAACAATCTTAAAAAAGGTGATGCTTTCGCAACGGCCCGCATTGCCGCCATCATCTCAGCTAAGAAAACATGCGATCTTATCCCTCTCTGCCACCAAATCCCTCTGTCGGATATACAGGTCAAATTCTTCCAAAACGAAGTAAGCGCTATGAAAAACCGCGTCAAAGATCCGTGACATTCAGTTTCTGTTTTTCAGCAAAACAGAACTGTGACAATATACTGCCGAGCGTCGACCGTTTGGTCTACCGGTGTTGAAATGGAAGCTCTAACGGCGTGTTCAGTCGGTGCACTTGTCCTTTTCGATATGTGCAAAGCCCTCGGAAGTACCGAAATGCAAATCGGGCCCATTAGCTTACTTGGCAAACGCGGAGGCAAAGCCGATTTTGGCGTTGTCAGCTTTGACGAATTGGATGTTGATTTGGCCTCTCTGAAATAGCCCTTTTTTCCATTTCCTATGTGTTTTGTTTTCTTTTGTCCTTAATCCGGTATATTTGCGCTTATCGCCTGGGTTTATGACACATGCACACTTGAAGCCGTTAGCTTGAGGTTCATTTGGAAGGCATAAATGTGTTCAGTATCGCGGTGTGTTGACTGTTTCCTTTGATACTCCTAACCGCAAAAAGACAATCGGCACGTGTCTTGACACCGCCATAACGTCAAGATGCGACCGAAAAAATGGATAGATAGAAACAGATCGCGGGAGAATAGTGCGATTATGCCCTGTCGGAACAACAATACGTATGTATAGTAACCTGTATCAAAATCTGCGACTGTCTTGAACGATGGACAAATTGTGTCCGAGACTCGAGCGGTCAGTCAGATCTTGGCACCCGCAGTCTTGATTGAACGGGTGGTTGACGGAGCGCGAGATGCGCCATCGGGTGATTGACAATTTTGCCCTTATTGACGGAGATCCCCCCACTTGCATCCACCTTCTGCACATGCCTCCGTCACCGATGGGCCGCATTCCGTTGCGTGTTCCGCGCAACAGTGAGCACTGTCAACGCCGCCGACATTCGACCTACTCCTTTCGGTCGTACCGTGTACAATGCGTGTGCACGTTGCTGCCTCCGCCTGCCTGCAATCTAGACTAAAATAATGTGGTGTCCTAAATTTTTTGACGCTCAAATTTGTCAATTGTCGGCCTTCTTGCCCACAGGGCCTGATGGATTGCGTTAAACCGTTTCCTTTTCCCGATCTCAAACCCTTTTTTGTATTCCGTTGCGTTTGACGATGCTTTTCTAACGAGGGTAGCATTCTTCTGCCAGTCACGGTAGTAACAAAGAAAAATCAAAATTCCATTGATACGATTTAAAAAAAACGCCATGTAACACGGGATGAGTTTTGTCGCGTGGTCTGTTACTCATCCCTCAAGGGGGTGTTGCAGGCCGCTCACAACAGCATCTTCCGATCGACCGTTTTTTTCCTTCTTTCCTGATCCAAACCTGTTTTTGCCACACTTCTCTTCACCGGTCGATTGCCGAACGTTATAGGCTCCGGGCCTTTCTGACTCGCTTTTAACAATTGCCTCGCACTCACGACCCAATCCATTCCCATCATCCCATCCCATGCTTCTGTACATGCCTCTACATAGCAACATCAACTTTAACTGTTTCGTCGTTTGTTAGTTGTCACCTATTTTTTCACCTAAATACTTTTGATTCAATTCATTGCATTCTAATCAGCATTGCTGTCGTGTTTGTGTCAGGCGAGATTCGTCTTCAAAAAAAGTAAAAAAGAATGATGCATGCTTGTCGTCGACCGACATCAAGGTGTTGTTGATAGCCTTCTAAGGGCTTCAGCATCTCAAAAGGGACGGAACAAACACATTTTCGTTGATCATCTGTTGACACAAGGTTTTTGCGCATTACCACTTGTCGACTGACGTGGTTTCGTCAGTGGCCGGACGCCGGTCAAGTGCACCAACTACTGTCCGGCAACTGGAATTAAGGCTGTAATGGGATTGGTTATTCGAAGCCATCAAGCTTTGATCATGCTTTCAATGTGTTTGCTTTCATTATTGTCGTTCCATCTCCATCGAACCACTAACCATTCCGATGCCGAATGAAAAAGTCGCAAACGACAAGCGGAACCTCAGAAATAACTAAACATAGCAGTTGAAGTTGAATTCTCTTTCCCCTTTCACTTTGAGAACCACATAAACCTTTGTTGTCCTTTTCAAGGTGGTTTTTCACTTTGCATTCGTTTGTTTCACGGTTGTTTTTTCGGTTCTCCACTTTGCAGTCCGTGCTCCGCCGTTAAACGCTTTGTATAGTAGAGGAACCGTGTTTGTTGGATGCTGATCAAGTGTGAATGCAAATGAAAAATTAGCTTTTCTTACAGTTTGTTTGCGATTGACCCGTTAGCTGGTCGTGAGTCGACTTAGTTCCACAGTCGCGCAATGCCGGTGCCACTGTGTCGCTGTCGCGTACTGTACATCGGCAGTTCTGTGCCGACAATCACAAAGGATGGCCTGCAAGGCATCCAGCAACCGCTTCGAGAGCGGTATCCGGTAAACGAGACGACAGAAACGAAGGGAATTGATTCATGGTTAGTTTTTTACCACTATCATCGATTTATATGTTGTCATAATAGGTAGTTGTATGTACTTGTTGATCCATTTTTATTACAGGTTGTCCGTCTGGTCCAACGGCCTTCTCGTCGAGTACATCGAGGGATCGAAAAAGACCGAGTCAGCCTTTTATCCCATCAACAATCTGCATTACTGCGCTGCCGTTCGTTACGTCAACGTTACGGGCTTTGCCATCGAAGGCGGCGGTGAACGCTTTATCCCGCTAGACACAGCGTTTGCCAACCCACCGGACTCCCCACATCCACCCATCTTTGCCGCGATTTTCCGCCGAACTACCGGTGTCAAGGTTATCCATTTTTCCCTTTTGCGTGACCCTAGGAGCTCGACTCGACCTTCGTATTCCCGGAAAGAAAAACGGGGGTGCGACCGACCTCGAGTTTCGGAAATCTATACTGCAGTTAATGCAATAGACAACAAGAAAGCGCATCGGATAATTTACCGACAAATTTCCCGCATTACATTTTGGGTTTCCGACGGTTTCGGTTTTGACCTCTGAAAAGAAATGAACAACCAAATGACATCAAGTTCACCGGAATTAAAAACCAAAATACTTTTACATGAAAAAAAACTTTTGTCTTCTCATAATAGGCTCCGTATTCACTGGAACAAAAACAAGATATGCATGTAGTCATTGAACACATTGTTATAGGTCCTGGAATGCCATGCTTTCATCTGTACCAATGAAAAAGCAGCAAATGCGCTCGTTCGATGCTGTTTCCACTCGTATGCTGACACCATTTCGCTTAAGATGGAGGACAAGATCCCCGGTTTGAAAGCCATTAAAGAAGGCAGTCGTAGTGCGACACCAAGCAGCGATCCAAATCTGAGGTTAGTCAACTTCAAAATCAAAAATTATGATGACACTTGCCGTTGTCGTTATGCGGGGTCACGAGCATGGGAATGACCTGTGTTTATGTATTTTTTTCTTCAGCGACGCCGGACGTGGTGAAGACGTCGGCAAAGATGAGGCCAACTGGAATGATCGTGCTATCGGACAAAAAACATGGCAGAGGCGCCAACAGTCTGGCGAATATGACAGCGCTTCTTTGTCTTTCAGCATCAAAAATGGCACCAAAAAGTCGAAGAAGAACAAAAATGGTGAGCATTGAGAGGGGGAAAATGTTTGTAGAGTGAGAGTTGGCCGTTTAGAAAACTCATTAGTTCCGTTTAACGCTCGCGATACGAGCGAGGCTGGAGAAATTTACGAAGCGGGACCTGGTATGTACGATCGTGGATACTACATGATGCCACCTCACTTCATGCCACCACCAGGCGCTCATCCTGGACCGCCATTCCGTCGTGGTAGCGCTGGATCAATTCCGGCCCCTCCAGGTGGATTCGCGGCTTTCCGGCCACCGCCACCGGGCATGATTCCGCCACCACATATGCTTCCACCGCAACACATGCCACCACCGTACTTTATGCGTCCTGGCCCACCTCCGGGTGTTCGTATGATGCCGCCACCACCGCATATAGGTAAGATTTACTTAACGTGATGTTAACAAGTTAACAATGGTTATTTAAGCCGCTCGAATGTGGGGTCCAATGCCACCCCCGCATTTCATGCCACCACCACCGCATCCGGGTGCTCGATTCATGTACCCGCCGCCACCGTTCCGTCACCCATTCTTCGGAATGCCACCGCCACACATGATGGACCGACCTAAGACGCCCAACGATGGCCCTATCATCACGTCAGCCGAGTCTGTCTATGACACTTTCCCTCGAGGCGGAATCGGTAACTACGAAGAGCCGATCTACATGCCGACCAATGGAGGTCCTCCTCACTCGAGCTATAAACCAGGATCGCCTGATAACCAGGAAGGCTACTATGAAGTTTACCGCCGTTTCCAGAATACTGATAAGAAGGTTTGTTATCACAACCTATCAAAACGACGTCATCAATGATGCCATTTCAGCAAGTCAGCCGAACCGACTCCGACGCCAGTAACGACGACACCCCCAACTACTGGGATGCCTATGAAGCCCGGATTTACCGCCAGCCCCACCTTAACGAAAAGGCCTTCGCCGACTCTCTGGCCGCCGGATCTCCGCAAGCTCAAGCGAAGAAGGACAATTCGCCAGCCCCCGTTGATCCCGGCAGGAAACCCGAAGTCGCCAACGGCACTGCTCGTCCTGACACCCCTCCCGCTGATTACGACATTAGCGATCTGCATATCAGCGAACCGCAGACCAAACCTAACCACCAACAACAGCAACGCTCAGCCATCTTTTAAGTTAACCACTGTCTTTACGCAACAATTGTCATAACAAAGTCTATATTTTTATAAGTTTTCAACCAAGCTGACTGCGAGAATCACTTGCCACCATAAGTTCACTATTATTTCGAGTATATTAGACAGTATTTTTATATCCTACAAAAGCTGCATTCGGCACGCATTTCTATCCTCACCTTTGCGTTGAATACTAAAAATACGTAATTTTAATTTGTGCAAATTGCAAAGTTTAATAGCTAAATATATTATTATATTCATTGGTTTCCCAGCTCTTTGTTACGAATCTATCTGTAGTTTATTATCGATACAATTATATACATAAAAGAATTTTACAAAATCGGAAATGACGTCGAAACGAAAACATAGTACGTCGATTTTAGAGAACGATTTACGTTGTTTAAATTTTAGAGAACATTAGTTTAAATAACTGAAGACGAACACGTCTAAAATATGAATGGAATAGCTCCCCCGCCAACTCAAAACAAACAGCTGGTATTTTTATCGTCGTAAAAGATTGGGTCTACTTCCGATGATGAGAGAACCCGCTTCAAGCATTTGCAGAAGCAAGTTAAAAAAAACCACGCGCAGATGGTTTGCAACCTTTATATCGGGTTTGCGAAATATAAATTTTAAAGTTCCTCGGAATTTGACTATAATTTATTCCGAATCACGACGTAAAACTTTTTAATGTTTATTCTTAGAAATTTGAAATGATAAAAATTATAAAAGGCCAAACCAAAATTACGTGATTACATGTCAAACAGTAACTTGATACTAGCCACAAATAGTTATCCATGTCATTTGTTTATAAAATCATCCCGGATACGAGCCTAAGCCGGAAAAACTGCCGCTGATGTTTAATTGAGTTATAATTATAATACACACTATATGGGGCTATTTATACATTAGGGCGTTTCCTCAAGACGCTCTATGAGACCATGGGCGCCCATAAGTAGGCCATCTTTTCCTGTCTGACCGGACTGGATTAACTATTTACCACAAAAGCGTCGTATTTTGTGCGATTACTATTATATTTTAACAATACAATGGCTAATCAGGATAATGCTTCCTTATTAAAAAGTTCAGAAATAGGATCATTTCGGTGTACTTCTTACGTAGTAACTATTGAAAATTGTTTTGAATCAGGTTACGTGAGAAGTGTGTAGATTTTTTATGTTTCCTTTTATTCAACAAACTTAATTTCAGTCACATGTAGTACGTTGTATATTTAAATTTTTGTTTGCATTAGTCGGCTAGATGATGTAACTGGCGGAACAGGAAAAAATGTGTGACGGCAGAATCATTATTTCTGTTCGTTAGATTTAAATTTGTTGTTTTAGTTACAAAAAATCTGACTTTTTTGTTTGTTTAGTCTACCATGACACAAAAACCTATTTTTGTAGGTTGGCCCATTATCCCCTCGCTTCCGTCTGTCATCATCACTTCAATCTTAGCAGTAAGCTCTCATTAATACGTTTTTTCTTAACTTGTTAACATGCATAATACCTTTATCCGTTGAGTGTGCCAGGAAAGTGCACACTCAATAGCTTCCGAGGCGAGGCGAATCCTTCATAAACATCTTAAACCGCGTCCGTTTAAATTTTTTAAGTATCCGGTTTAACATGCTACATATTTAGTTTCAGTTGACGTGATTGTTTAATTACATCATTTCAACTTTCGGTGTACTTCCAAAGTCTAACTCTTTTCCTAAAAGGCACTTCGATTAACATGAACGAACAAATTTCATCCCTCCGCCCCCTTGAAGTCAGCCTTTTTGTCAGGCATTGACACTGTTGCCATACACACTTTTTACGACCTTACTTCAACCCAATTTTTCATATGCTCTAAACGGCAAAGCAACCCGACTTCCCGCGTGTCTGCAAAAACCATAACCTCTCCTCATAAAATGATGTTTTTAAAGCAATCTAGCCACGCAATGCATCATTTTCAGATGAGTCGTCATTTATATTGGTCTCGCTCGTTTGCATCTTTTTTCGGCTTATTGCGATGAAAGTTTGAATTAACCTACTATCCATAACTGTGCCATGTGTTTTATGTTGCCAAAAAGTCTAGTTTGAAGCGTAATGTCGCCTGCGGTCGTATGTACCCTACTATGCCCATTGTTCCAAGGCACAGTTTCCTAAAGAATGCCGCTTTTTAAGCGATTCATTACCTACATTAGAGCCGACTCGCACATGCTAGGCTTTGTGTCCAGTTAATTCTTATACTACTGCCTTTCTCAATGAAATCTACGCGCTCCAAGCCTACAATAAGTAAACCTTACTTTTTCCGTTTCGTCTTTCGTGCTACAATCCTACGTCATTTTGCCGTTCTTTAACAGTTCTTTTTGTCATCGCGTCTTGTTCATCACCTGTTCTATGTAAATCTGAAGTGTTACAAAGTGGAACAATCTTTTAACTCATATCCTACATCAGTTTATTAATATTTTAGGGTTTCGTGCCGACTCGGGCATGCATTTTATCATTTTATGTTTTTTGGTGTCGTCAGCTGTTGGATTATCTCTCCTTGACCTGCATGATGGCATGGGAATTCGAACATACTCCAAAGATAATGTTGAAAACAATGCGGTATGTTTTGGACTTGTTATTGTGCAGGCCTTTGTCCCGTAGCCCTGTTATTGTGCGTGCACATACCTCATTAAGCTATTTTTAGGACGGTACAATTTCCTTTAAAGAACCCCTCGACTATGATTCCGAATCGAACGACAACGGCGAAAGTAGATCAATTCCCCTCATTGAAGCTCCAGTTGCCATGAGCAATCCAATTTGGAAAATATTTAGTCGTGCCAGTGATTTATACCGTATTTTCCGTCGAAGTCAAACAACATCTCAGGCTGAAGAAGAAACCCAAGCTCCCGAAATCGAACAACCTTCCACAAACCGGTCGCCCAGAACGCTTAGAAATCCACGTGGATGGTTATTTTTGAGGTGACTTCATCGTCGTATTTTGTTTCAAGTGCTGTAAGAACCCAGAAAAAACCATTTATAGTTGGAAAAATAAAGAGTCAAAACGTTTCTAATAAAGCACCTGATTTGGGAATCAAATTTCCAAAAGGCGGGGGTTGACAGGAATTCACATATGGCAGCTTAATTTTCTTTGTTGTACGTATCGCATTTGCAGTTGTCGTTGCATCATTATGTCTTTGTTGACTGTGTAAACATTCGCGGCAAGCCAGGAGTCAGTAGCCGCGTGGTTGATACATCCATTGAAGTGTCGATTGGTCTTTTGTTTTTTCACCCCGTCTGAAAATAGGCTCATTGACTTCTCAGAAACAACGTAATACTAGTATGTGTTCACGAAACTATAATTCTGCAAAGGTGACAGCTTCCATTAAATAGTGTATTCACCGGGTTATAGTTAGATTTGTATTAATATTTTGAAATAAAAAATTGCAGATAAACTTATTTACGTGAAAACCCATTATGTTTAACGGTAGCACTAGAATGACTGGTAACTTTATTTTCATATCTACTCAAATTTGTTATGTTTTCTGATGCATTGGGGGTGTTAGTTGGGTTGACCTGATGAACGACATATTGCTAATCGCAAAAAAGTCAACATAAAATATTTATTTGCATTTTGGCAGTGTGTAAATCCAATTATGATAATCATTCTATAACCATCGTAAAATTGTTAAGAATAAGTTATGGCTCAAGGTCTGAGCTTGTCGGGGGTCTAACAGACTGTCAGCTTTGCGACGAGACACTTGCTTCTGGGAAAGCTTACTTCTTTCCGCGGCATCCACCACCAGGGCAGCCACCACCGCCGCCGCCGCCGGATCCGGAGTAACCGCCACCGTAGGGAGAGCCACCATAGCCGCCACCACCCATTTCATAAGGAGATCCGCCGTATCCGCCGCCACCGAAGTCGCCGCCGCCGTTACCGCCGAATCCGCCGCCGCCGTTACCTCCAAATCCGCCACCGTTACCGCCGAATCCGCCACCGGGACCGCCGAAACCGCCGCCGTTACCACCGAATCCGCCACCAAAGTCGGGACCACCACCGAAGCCGCCCCCGCTGTTACCGCCGAATCCACCACCAGGGCCTCCGAAACCGCCGCCGTTGCCGCCGAATCCGCCGCCGGGACCTCCCATTTCGTAGGGGCCACCGCCGAATCCGCCGCCACCGTTACCGCCGTATCCGCCACCAGGGCCTCCGAATCCGCCGCCCATGTCGGGGCCGCCGCCGTAACCGCCGAAGCCGCCTCCGTAGGGAGCGCCACCGCCGTATCCGCCGCCGCCGAAGTCTCCGTCGCCGCCGTAACCGCCTCCAGGGCCGCCACCGCCGCCCATGGAGCCGTAGCCGCCGTTTCCGAAACCTCCGAATCCGTCGCCGCCACCGCCGCCGCCGGAGCCGCCGCGGCCGAATGAGCCGTAACCGCCCATTTCACCTGGCCTTCTCATGCCGAATCCTAGAAAAAATACAAATAGAAACATGAAAAAACAGAATATTGAACGAACTCAATCCACCACTGCGTCGAAATCCGGGATCCTTAGCTTTGGGAACATCTTTCGCTATGACAGGCTTCACAGAATCTGTCGTTGCGGCGACATACAATGCAAATAGAGGAACTACCAGTAATAGCATGGCACATCTACTCGAACGACCCATCTGAAACGGAAGGGGTAAAATAATAATTTTAAAAAATCAGGTTTGCTTCAAAATTTAAAAATCAAGCACGATTTAAGTTTGATGTTTAATCGAATGCTCAAATTGAGGCCCTAAGCAAGGAACGAGTCAATTGAATTGTGACTATACCCTGGCCTCCTTAGAGCTTATATATGCCCGGAGGGGTTGGATCGCGAGAATGACTGTCTGCAGATGCTGTCATTGCTGTCGACGTTCAGCGTTCTTGTTAGCATCAGGACCCCTGAGGTGATGCTTGTTCGTAGCCCTGACCTTCAAGGCCTGCGTGCGCATTCAGATAGATAGGGAAAAACAAGATCCAGATTGAACTAGACGAGTTTAAAAATATATCCAGCCCGCCCTCATGGCTATTAGCTGCGAATTAAATTGTTTGTCGAGAGGGGAGTCAGAGACAGATAGTCTCTCTCCCGTCTTTTTTGGCTATTAGGACGATCGCGCAGTGGCTATCGATCTATCGTCATATCAAAGGCAAGTAGTAGGACCAGCCGGACCACCCGCGTCACTTCTCATCGCCTCAAGCAATCTCCACGAGAAAAAGCATGGTGCAGCCGTTTTTGAGCCTCTGATCAGGCCCGATCGACCCTAAAGAGGATGATCTGTTCAAGAGACCAGGAAAAAGGGACTCGATCAAGGGTCTGCGCATGCACTCTACCCAAGGGGCCTACGATGACCCACGATCCGGTTCTCAATGACCATGCTTTATTCCACCCGGCAATTGCATTTTTGCAAAATTAAATTTGCACCTACTTGTTTTTATCCAGGGACCAAGTTTTAATTATTTATTTATGTACATTTCTACCAACCATACAGACATGAACATACTTACAGTCAACCGGTATGTTTAAAAAGGCAATAACAAAACCATTTCAAGTTATATAATTTGCTTGGTTTAATCAAATTGAAACTAAATTCCCCTGTAACATATTATGAAGCATTGAAATCCCTGTTCCCGAGCCATAATCTCAAAATCGCAGATCGCAGTATCGAATAGGTGTCGGCGGTCGAATAGCTTCGTTCTCCAGCACGTTCAAAGTTCGTGTTTCGAGATCAAACGTCATGGCAAAGCCGGCTTTAGTTGCAGAAAGTCCACGCTTCAGGCGTTTAGGACCACCGCTTTCATCGTCGCTCGTTGGCACGCGAGCAGCACATCGAGGAGGGATCATTTGCCTGCACGCGTCATTTCCCTCCATGTCACAGAGCGAAATTTTGCATTGAAACACTACATTGTCGTCTCCTGGGAACTTGAAAACACTCATTTCCTGGAAGACGTAAGCATCCCCACGCCTGGGCTTTTGGAACCGACTGTAATCAGGGGTTTCCAAGAAGTGGGGATCAATTTCGCAACTAAAATGAACGGAAAGCTGGTTACTTTATTGGAGGAAGTAAAAAAACGATCACATACCCGTCGGAATCCAAAATTTGAGCGCTTTTCCTGTCGGAACGCACAAAGCAGTCATGCACGAGGTATTGGTAGTTCGGAGCTGCAAAAAGTGATGTCAGATGAGCATGATTAGAACACATTGATTGTTTAGAGAGAGAAAATAACTCACGACTGTCACATTCCCATCGATGCCAGAGGCTTTCACCCACCTTGGCATCAAGGGCTGCACATTCCTGAGGGCCAAATCGGTGTAATCTATAAGAACATTGGGTGTCTGTCAGACGCTTTTGGGAAACACGTCCAATGTCTTGGAGTGAAATGGGTTGCTGATGGAAGCATGAAACATCAAGGCCTTGATCAGCTCGAGTGATAACGAGAGGATGGAATTGGAGGATCACAGTGATGTTGTAATTAAAGCCGTTTAGGTCCTGTAAGTTTGACATGATTTCAATAGAGTTGAAATATTCAAATCGCAGCCAACTTACAGCTGAAGGCGTTTTTGACAGACCACAGGTTCCTTCCACAAATGTCAAAGTCAATTCACGAGAAACACCGTTGGCAACATGCACACACTTGGGATCATCATTGAATTGCTGGGCATACATTAAGCCATTCATAGGCTTCTGTGTTCGAACAGTGAATGTGACTGAGTTGGGGCCACATGTGACATCAGTAGCTCCGCGGACTCTTGGGGCTACAATTTATCTTTTTTTAAAGTCTTTTCAGTTTGTAAAAGTTAAAGCTTACTAGCATTAGGCCCCAGAACCAAACCCGGACATCCAAATCCAACAAACTTCAAGAATGCTCCCTCAAACTCTTGAACATTCTTCGGTGTAAAAGCAAAGTCCGGTGAATCCGCAATCAAAGCCAATTCATGTTCATCAACTTGTGGCGGATAGCTCATAGCTACTGCGATTATGTGCACTCCTTCACTTTTCAGCTGTTGCGCAATTGCATATGGCGGTCGAGCAGATCGTCCATCAGTTATAACGATAGCCAGTTTAGGCACGTTCGGTCTAGACTGTGAAGTCGGGTCACGTAGCACGTCAGCCACAGTTTGAAGCGCCAAATGCGTGGATGTTGTTCCCTTGATGGAACGTAGTGTGTTCAAGTAGCGAATAACCGCGGTGTTGTTGTTTTGCTTGGGGTCATTGAATTTGAAGTGAAGGAATGGTTGCCCAGAAAATGTGATTAATGCCAGTCTGTAAAAAAAGTAATGTACTCCCTTCCTTAATTTGATTGTTTTTTGTCTTTGTCCTAACTTTTGTATGCACTTATCAGTATGATATCAAAACCAAAAAAACAAACCTGACAGCATCAGGATGAATGTTTATGTTTTGGATGATGCGTTCGATCGAAAAGATGATCTGCTCGTGAAAAACTTTGTCAATAGACTCAGAGCTGTCAATGACGAGGAACAGATCGAGCGGCTTGTCAGACCCCTTAATGCACGCTGAAACAATGCTTTCAATGATTTTTCGCACCTTCAGGACGAAAATAACTCACATGGTTGCACTTCACAGACTTCAATGCCCTTCCACGAATCGAACAGTGGTTCAAGCTCGTTAAGATTCTTGTTTGTAATGATCTTCTTTGCATCCTAAAAGAACACATAGCATAGAAAAAACATTCCAACGTTGCATAAACTAGTTTTTTCGTGTCTGACCTTGGTGATGTTAAGCAACTCCGGCATTGCGACGTACTCTCCCGTTCCATAGGCCCAGATATCTAGATTCCGAATCTGGCGACGCATCAGATCACTCATTTCGGCATCCTTTGGGTAGTCGTGAGTGCGTCCGTCTGAGAGGAGATATACGATTTTAGGGACGCTTGAATCACGCATTCCCTGGAAATGGACGAGATTGTCATAAGAGATATGAGATATGAACGTCATCTGCGGTGACTCACATTTTCTGACGTCATTTTAGACATGGTGAATTCGAAAGCGCCACCGACTCGGGTGATTCCGGAAACGTGTCTAAGGACGCTGAGGGCGCTGAGGATTTCTTCGCGGTCATGGAATTTGTTGAAGTCAAATTCGAGATGTTGGACGCCACTGCAATATTGTGATTAAAGCAATTTTAACATTTGTCAGAAGCAGTTCGTTAGCAGTTGCAGTTTTTAATTAATCATTGATACCTGAACTGAACAAGCATGACCCTGGTCGCAGTGGGCCCAATCGTGACATGTTTAACGATCCGTCTGATAACATCAATTTCATCTTGGAATTGGTTCCGCAGAGATCCGGACGAATCAAGGATAAATACGAGATCCAAAGGTGCAGCCTTTACAGTACACCTGGCTGTAATTTATCAATTGTTACACCAAAAAACTCAAACAAATTAATCGTAAAAAAATCATGAGATCAAAAGTCACATGTTAAAACAAACGAAACCTGACAGCTAGACACAAGTTTTTGAACCTAACTCACGTTTTGATGATATCGGTGTGTGAACGATTTCTGGTGGCGCCAAACCATTGTTAATGACTTTGACACTTGTTACAGCGCCGAGACACAGCAGTAGTGCCACGGGCAAGAATAAAGAATTTCGCATTCTTGGTGTAAAGTCGGGCGTATTAGGCCCAGCAGTTTCAATAAGAGTGAGCAAGAAACCAACTTCTGTAAAACCGACAAAATTTGTGAAACTTAACCTGAAGGGTGGCCTCGCAAGTGACTTCCGTATGACACCACAAATTATGAGATACGGATCGCGGCGCGTATTGAAGCCCGCCCCTTTGGGCCCTAAGGGTTCCAAATCAACTCGTCCCCTTTTCAGCCGGTGGAACAAGATTTATGATTAGTAGTCGATGAAGCGACGACGACTGGCGCCAAGTGCAAGAAGCACGAACGTTCACCGGGTATGGCCGACGCTGCGTTCATGCTTCTGGTAATGAAAACTGACAGTCACAACCTTTTTGAAGCTTGCTCAATTGGTGGCGATAGACACGCAAGGAAACACACGGGTGGTTTATGTATGGAGGTGGTGATGATCGCAGAAGCTAACTTTTTTGGAGGCCTTGGTGATGAAAGGTATGTAACTGAACAAAGCACAAATCATAAAAGGGAGTTCTAAAAATGGACAAGTTCAAAGAAGCCCAAAACTCTGATGATCTGATTGAGAAAGTGATAGCCTCGGCAGGCATTATATACGGAGTTTAGTCAATAAAAGTGCTGGAATTCGTGTAGCTATGGTTGTTTGCTACGAAGAGGTAACAATCCGTGACTCACGGAACCCATCACACGAACATGCAAAGACAGTGCGGTGAATCCGCTCGTAATAGCCCTCAACGGGGGCCCATTTCATGGGCAGCAATCCAGGCTAACGCAATTGAGGTAAATGACCTACAACGAGGTAAAAGTAATGAAGACAATCAACTTTTACCGGAAAAGCTTTCGCTTGACGCGACCTTGACGTCCCAGACATGGACTGGTTTTTTACCTCGGGGTTTTACCTTGTTCGCTAATTCCTGTGAAACCAAAAAATGCAAATCGAGCCTAGAGCTTTCTATTTTTCCCAAGGAATGGAAAGCACGTCAAACTAGATCCGTATGTAGGCAGCCGAGTTGCGTAATGAACATGTACGCCAAAGCAGTTTGATTCTTTTTGGGATCCATGTTTGCGCGAACACCATCCTGGTAAAAAGTGGAGATGGGATTTGGACTGTCAGGATAACAGGGGCAGTCCTTGTAGCTTCCTGATTCTAACTCTATCAAGGATTCTCAATTGAGTCCTAATCCCTCCGATATGGATTGCTTTGGCAGACGCCGCTTCCAGTAACGTCACAGTTAGTTCGCGCAGAGCAGTTTAAAAAAACAAAGAATGATAACAATCAAATGATATGCCTCGGAACGTCTATTGAAGACTACTTTTGGGTGCATCGTCGAAGAACATGTCCAATGTTTGTCAACAATTTAAGGAAAAACACGTGCACACGGATCACACAAAAACTGTGTACCATAGTTAATTGCAAAATGGACATGAACAAAGGTCTTTCTGTCGTTTGTGACGCTTTTTGACTCGAGTCAGTAAAGATCTGAGCCACGATATGATTTATTACCGGTTTTAGGCAGAAAACATAGTATACAATGATGGCCAAAACAGATCACTTGAAAGCCACTAATGTAAAGGAACGTTCAAAACAATAACAGAACGACAGACGAGATTCAAAGACCATTAAAGTACCCTCGACGTCGGCAGCAAAGTTCTCGTGCAAAGAATTCTCGGTTTAAATATGCAACTTCTGAGTTGTCTATGACTCATTGCAAGGATCACAAATAACCCTCTTGAAGCTGTGATATCCGGCGTTCGGAAACATCTCCGGGTCAGCATGTCCTTTCGCTAATGCGTCAAAAATCAACAAAAATGTGCAAAAAATGAATGTTCCATTTTTTCATGGGTCAACAAGTGCACAGTTTTGTGTAAAGTGAACGTTGGTACTAAACACAACCATCAATAAGAAACATAATCAAGTTGTGATAGATGCTATTTTGGGTTCTTTTGATATTTTTAACACGTGGTATGGAACAAAGATCGTATGATGGCAACTGGACAGTTGAATTATTACCATTAGGCAAGAATTTATTATGCACGCATGCACCAGCAATACCCCGAGTTAAAATTCAATGCAAAGGCACAACATTGTTACCATAATACAGCAAAGCTACCCCAACAAAATAGATAAATAGCACCAAAGGAAAAAATAAATACTCGCATACCAGAAAAAGAGGGGAATAATGCTTTGATTTGGTTGAATTTAGCAATAAAACTTTGGTAAAACTCTGATTTGGATTTGAGAATGATAACAAAAACTTTAAAAAACTGGGAATGAAACTTCATAGCTTTAAAACTACGTAAGATCGCGATCCATAGACGACCTTGAAGGGGGCTATTAGTTCTTGACGCTTGCCACTGATTGCACGGCCGAATAGATCGCAAAGGGCTTCTCGATTCTTGTTTTTGGGTTCTTGGATGTCCCACATTTCGGTGTATGTGCAGTCTTTCCTGAAATAAACGAAATTCAAGCTTCAATTTGACAAGTTTAAAAAATGAAACATACTTTGGATGAGGATTGCCACACGAAAACGGCTGGAAAATGTAGTAATTGACTTTCATGTCCTTCAATGTCTTGTAGACTTCATCAAGCGGTCGTCGGCTGTACATTGCATACACTTTCAATGTCCGTTCTCGAATATCGGCATTCTCGTAATGTGGATGATTCACAATTGGCCGTTCCGTCGATAATTTCAAGTTAGCCATCAATGGCATTGACCCGGCAAAGACGTCATTCTGTTTGGTTTGCCTTGTGACCCAGTTAAACAAGTTTTCCTGCTCGATATTGCTGTATTCACCGTGGATGGCCAGTTGTTTCTTCAAGTTTGTGTGTCCCTCGAGAGCCATCAGACTAACCATGGCCACCAGCATGGGGAATCGCCACTTCGACGGTTTGAAGTTGAGCGCGACTTGGAACAGCTGTAATAGTTATAATCATTCAAACTTGGTTAATCGAGAATGACAGCTATGACCACATTAAACAAAGACTTCTATTCAACTTACGTTTTTGTTCAACGCGACGGCTAGGAAGCCACATAATTGTGGGGTCAAAAACAGCTTCAGTCGCATGATCAAACCGGCCATAACGGAAAAACAGGCGAGTAGACCGAGATGGAAAACGAGTTCAGCGAAAGGCTTGCCGTGATTCGAATGATCAATGCTTCGGTACCAGATGATAGGCCAGGTGAGTTCCCACTTGTAGAGGACAAGGAGGATCAAAGCGACGGAGAGCAGGGCGAACATGAGCAGACCGGTGGCAAAAGTTTTGGTGAGGTACTGAAAGAATTTTTTTAACAATTTGGTCGTTTTTAAACTTAAAAAACTGTTTTAAAAACATAAACCCGTCCTTAATATCAAAAATTAACATTTCAATCTACCACAACAAATATGTTAAATTCAAACTGACCTCTTTTCCCAAATAGTCAAATTCAGCAGCACAGGTATACAGTAACGTATGGAAGTTGGCGAAATCCGAAAACTTTGACTTCAGGATATCAAAGACGTGATCATCATCGTGAACATCGAAGATTGATCTAACGAGAAACTGGCTCGTTCCGGTGAAAAAGATCAGCGCGGTGATGTGGACGAAGATAAACCATAGACGGTAATTTGTCCGGTTCAACATCTGCCTCGATGAAACGATAATGTTGATAGCACATAATGTGTTGAAGAACATTGAAGTTAGAAGCATCTTATTGCCGAATAGCAGCAAATAGGATACGAAAAAGGATGCCAAATGCCATCGGACGAGGGACTTGAGGACGTGGGATGAGATGTATTCGAGAACGTAGGTGGCGTACAATGCGAGGGCTTGAGCAAAGAGGACGAAGGCAGCAAACTGGAAGGGTAAAAGTGATTTAAAAAGGTGAAATATTGATAAGACTCACCTGCCAAGACAACAGAAATCCAATATTGAGCAACATGAAGGCCAAAACGAGGGGAATGTTGCCACCATGCTTGAGCAGGTAAGTTAGAACGACGCTTTGAGCAAGGAACAGCGGATATCCGAATGTTTCCCGAAGTGGCGGAGTCCATTGGGCTCGGGTGGCTTCACCGTGGTTGAACATAAACGCAAAGGCTGATATGATCCCGCCAACGTGGCCATCACTGTAAAGCAACTTTATCAATTAGTTCATAAAAGAAGGTTTAAACCAACCCGATAAAATATCCCAGACTGTAAACAGACGGCAAAACACTGCTGGAAACGAAAAAAGCGGCAGTCACATAGAAGTAATGTGGATTGCCGAGACCTTCACAGCTTTCAACAGGTTCAAGGCTCTCCCCGCGATTGATTATGTAGCAATCAGTGGTCTTGATATTGTAGGTCGTGCTGAACTCGATGAATTTTCGGTACAAGAATGCGACGACAACCTGGAAAAAGAGGGATATAAAAAGTTGTACGCTCTGATATTGGTGAAAGGGCTCTCAAATCAAATTTTTTTTATTTGAAAAAAGTTCAAAAACAAAGAACTGTTTTAAAAAATTACCTCAGGATACAAATTGAATCTCTGCAAAGTGTTAATAGTATGCCCGTATTCAGTGACATTATCATTCAGCAGTTTCCCTACGCCTTCACCGAATGTGTCGGATTGAACGATAGTTTTGTAGTAGGAATAGTAGAGGCCCTGAATTGACACTTTTACACAATAAAGATATTTGGGATAACACACCATTTCAGTCCGATAAGTCATTTCTCGCTCAAAATCCGCCAAATGCGAAAAATGCCGATCATTCTCGAACAGCGTGAATTGAAACCTGAAGTGGCCATACCACAGTACCACGCAGACGATCCCCAAAAGCAGCAACTTCAACCGCTCTACAAACGGTGAGCCCGGCTCGACGGCAGAGAATTCGGGCCCTGGATGAGTCAATGAATCAACTAGAAGTTGCCGACCGCTCCGAATCGGTTGCTCTTTCGGTGGTTTATTTGTTACAGCCGCCCGTGATGTTAGCGTCGGAGGCGAGGATGATGCCGTCAGGGGGTCTTGTGCCCGAGAGGCGACGTTTCGCCGTCTGGCCATACCTAAAATTCGTTTCAACTCAACTTTCAAATGACACGTTTTAAATTGACACCGGAGCTGACACACATCGGACGGAGGACTTTGCCTGACTGTACAAACGGCTGATTACACAAACACTGTCAGATATCTGCTCGATATGAGAGCAGCGATGCTACTGCAGGGGCGAAACATGCGTACAGAGACTAGATAAAACTATTTATTCAAATAACAAAACAAAACAATACACGGGAAACAATAAATCAAGCAATAGAACCGGCGTTGGAAGCGATACGGGGCCACAAGTCGGCGCATTCCTTGGCGACGGGGCCAGTGATCGCGGAACCCTTCATTTCACCCTTGTTGTTGACAATGACGCCAGCATTATCCTCGAAGTAGATGAATGTACCATCCTTGCGGCGGTACTGTTTCCTCTGACGGATGACAACGGCTTGCATGACTGAAAAGAGAAAAATATATATAAAATTGCGGTTGGAAATGAGGTCAATTAGCATACCCTTCTTGCGCAGCTCTGGCTTTCCTTTCTTTACCGATGCGACGAACATATCGCCGACACCAGCGCTGGGAAGACGGTTCAATCGGCCTCGGATGCCATAGACGGCAATGACGAACAAGTTCTTGGCTCCAGTGTTGTCGGCGCAGTTGATCACAGCGCCCACGGGAAGAGCGAGGGAGATACGGAACTTGGCTCCGGAAGCACCTCCACGACCGCGTTTCGACATATCTGACTAAACCTGAAAGGGAAGGGGATTAGATCGATGGCAATTTGAGACGAGGGGGATGAGTGTAATAATGCGATGAAAAGGAAGGGAAAGGAAAAGTGCAAGGGCCTGCGACACTGCGAGTGTCGGTCAGTTTTTGCAAGTTGCTCGCACATTTGACACGGCTTGGACATATTTCACGTTGATGGGAATATGAGGCGCGCCGAATCCTCAAGGACGTGAAGTCCGACAGAAACAGCATGTAACGACATCAATAAAAGCAATAAAAAGGGCATTAAAATGATGCTTACAAACGATCCGAGCGCCAAAGGCTATTGTAAAACCAGCTCAGTGGCGTCCACTCGGCGCAGTGACACGCAGCATACGCAGCCGAGTGTTGGGTTTTGCCGCGAAACCGTTCATTCGATTGTGCTGCGCGGGTTTTTTTCATTCGGCTGCCTTCTTCCTCAAATTCGATCCAGGTGTCATCGCCCTCGGCTGAGTTCGTCTATTTTGCCATTCTTGACCCAAACTGGCTGTCGTTAAGCCCAAACAGACTGCTTTTTCATTTGTAAGTCCTTGTCTTGTACCTCTGGCCTTTATTGCGGTTTTCCCTCCCCCTCTGTGGCCAGTCGTCGCGGTCCGTCCATGTGGTGATTCATTGTGCCTTTGATTGCCTGTCTGCCACGACCACGACGACGCAAGACAAGCCTCACCTCCTTGTTTTGCCGGCCGCTGGTGTTTGGGCTGTCCATTCCCAATGTCGATGTTTATTTATGAGGCACTGCCGGCGATTAGTTTTTTTTGTGACATGTTTGCCAGTCGAGCCGGCCCCAGGCGCTTCCGTCTTTTTTGTCTTTCTTCAAGTCAGCCCATAATTAGCTTCTGTTTTCATTTTCAGCCAGCATGGTGTTGAACAACCTTGTCGGCCACATCCTGCGCGGCGCCCGTGTGCGACAGTTCCTCGGAGAAGCACCATCGGAGGCTGGCAGCACTTCGACGGTCGAGATCTCCCTCGATGAAGCGCTTAATATCAACAGATACACATTCTTCGTCATCATTACCTCGCCCTTCCCTACCATACTTCCTGATAACCCGGGTCCGGATGATGTTTTGGATGAAAATGCGTTCATTTTGAAAGAGCTCGCGAAATACGTTTCTTCCTTGAAGAAGGCCAAGGAAACCCTGTCCACGGTTATCTACGACAAAACCAACAGTGTGGATATCGCCGCTGCATTGGCCAAACTTCCGAGTGATGTCAAGGCTTTTGTTTTCACTACAAAACTGGAATTTAAACAGGAGGTTTGTCGAATCATTTCAAGTTTTGAATAAAATTATATATAAAAACTTCTTCAGGCCGATGTGTTCCGCGTCTTCAACGTCTCTCGCAAACTCTCCATTGCCCTCATCGAACGCAAAGCCCCCAATGATCTCCAGATAGTCAATACCGTTACCCATAGCATCCTGAAAAGCGACAGCAGACCAGCATGGCCATGGAGCTTCACCGACACTCGCATCATATACAACGAACAAATGCTCAAACCCGTCGAAGGCAAAATCGTTCCACAGACGAATGTTCACAAGAAGTCATGGAAGATCAAGGCGGTCTTCTTTTTCAATTGGATTGTATGATCTGTGATCGCATACTGTGTTCCTTATCACTAACTTTTGTGTGTTTTAGATACCATTGTGTCGCAATTTCGTGCAATCCCTGTGGTCATTCTACCACAACATGATCAAAAACTATGGAGAAGACCATTTTGAAATCTTTGGGGTCATGTTCGACATCGAGAAGTATAACGACCATGTTTTGTTCGGCATGCCTTGGTGTACTTTGAAATCCACACGTGAACAAATGGACCGCATTAAGTATACGTTTGGTGTTTCCCGTACGTCATTTTTGATGCCTAATTTGTCACTTCTCACGCAGTTTCCTTCTATTTTTAGATGTTCCGTCGCTCGTTTTTCTTGATGAAAATGACGACATTATCACGCGTAATGGACGTGCTCTTGTCTTTGCCGATCCCCTCGCAAGGAGTTTTGATTGGACATCGTGGACATGGAGCTTGGATCACGATTTGCCGTGGAAGGGGGTCCGTCCTTGGAACTACTACCTCATCTTTGAAGTGCCTTCGTTGATCATCTTTGGCGGTTAGTTTGCTTTTCTCACCCCTGTTTGATGTCTAATAACCGTCAACTCAAGTTTGTTTTGACATTAATGCGTTTGTTTTTACAGACGCGGACGACGACATCTATATTAGCTCGTTGATCAAAGCTGTCGGCGAAATGCAACGTACTCACGTTCAACGCCACCTCCAACTGACAAAGACCGCTGATACCTTCAGGTGAGTGCTGTGTTCTCTGCGACATGTTTGTAGCCCTTGAGGGCCTACTTTTTCAACATGGCTTCTCACTTCCACATTTTCTGTTTTTACACCTTGAAATGGTGTCCTTTTCCAGCCACCAGAAGCTGAACAGAAACCAGTTTATCAGTGGTTCCACCATGCTGCTACACAAGAGCCTCGACGACGAAGAATTCCTGGTGCGCTTTGGATTGGATGATCTCGGTGTGCCCCTGGCAGTTATCTATGATCCCTTTGTGGGCGTTTTCGTCTGTGATGATGAACAAATCAGTGAAGACATCATCAGGAACTTTGTCATTAAGTTTCAAAATGGTGAACTCAACCTGTCCGCCCCCGCAGTACCACCGTCGACGAACCATAACCACGTTCCAGTGCTAGCGAGTTTGTTTTTACAACTTCCTTTTTTGACATTTATACATACATATGCCTTTTCTAGACAAAGACATACACTCCCTGGATCCACCAGACACCAAGACCTGTGCACAGTGAATCTTCCGCATTGTACATCGACGTCCTCGCGAATCGCAAAACGTGTCTCTGAAGTATTCCTCAACAAGTTTTGTGGCGTTTTTCTCTTCCTCTCGCAACAGTATCACTTTTATTTGAAGGAACCGAGTGTTTGTGCCATTAAAATTCTCGTCTTCCTTGCATTTTCTTCCTCGCGTGCTTTTACTATCCTCATTCAATGAACGGATTCGTTTATCAATGATGTTATAATTACGGTTTTCTATCGGTTCTACTTTACGTTTACTAAGTTTTTATTTTTTATTGAATTTTCATTGCTTGTTATGTATCATTGCGTTGGTCAAAGGGGCAATAAATGCGTGTTGACAGGATTTTGAATGGGATATTTCCACGTTTTTATAAGTGCGTTGATACGGATTACAGGATACTAGGCTTTGGAAGCGCAACTTTTTTTGAATAGGTTGTCGCCGGCGGCGGCGGGGGGAACGATAGATGTAGTAGACTTGAACAAGAGTGTTGCGTGATCGCAGTGTGAAAGCCGTCTCTGCCCAAGTGGCCTCGCCAGCGCAGGTTCTTGGAATCTAAGTGGACAAAACGTGGTGGTCAGAGCCAGGCCCTGAGGCGACGGACTCTCACGCCGCTTTTCCGCGGTATGCTCGCGCACATCCTTCCCTTGAAGCAGGCGTGGCCGGCTTGAGGGAGGATTGTTTTTGTTCCGCGAGCTTGCTAGCCTAGCAGGTCCGAAGAGTACACAGGCGTCTGGTCACTTGAAGGAAGGATCGAATAGGAATCGTGCACTGTACCAGGCTTAATGTGGACCTCCGTTCTGAGTCAGGTTGTACAGAAGAGTCAGGCTTAGCGGTTGAGAGGGGTCCTTCGACTCAATGACCTATTGCGCAGGCTGTTCCGCGATTGTGTTGGCACTCTTAATCCATCCTATCTGACTGTATTGTTTTTACCTAGACTTGAAAATAATAAGTTTATTTACTTAATGTTATGTCTTGTTATGGTTATGCAATCAAGATCAAGGATCTAAACTTAGCTCTTCCATTTGAACAAGTTTTCATGGCCGTAAAGTACCTATATCAGTTTTAGTCAATCTGTGTATTTTTGATAAACAAACATAGTCACGATGTTTGATGCCGTCTCCATCACGTTTGTGATGATGACCTTTGCCACTTTTGTCACCAAAGATGATAACACTGATTACCTTTTGGCACCTTGCGTGAGGTCTAGGCTTAGCCCGTTCCAACTTCCGGAATTACCCCTCGAGCCCTCTCCCACCCCCTTTGTCGTGACAGAAGCACAGAACTCTGTAGCCCTGATGATGTGACAACCGTATCAGTGCGTGCAAAACGCGTGAACACACCTTACGGATTCACAATTGTAGAAGAGAAACCGCGATACTTCTCCATCGCCGTAACACCCCCTCTTTCCACACGGTTCGAGCGCTATATACACCAATATTGTTCGGGGTGGCGTCGTGAAGACCGAAGCGGCCTTTGAAAACGATAGAGTGCGCAGACGACGTTGCGCTAGAGGCGTTAACGCGGCGCTGAGCACCCACCACCCCCGAATACAAGAGCGTCTCGGAAGAGGGGGGTTGGGGCAAGTGTCTACGGCGACGAGCCAACAAATTCGGTTGTCTTCATGACGCGCTCCGCCGCGCTACTCATCTCCTGTATTGCCGTCTTGGCACTCGCGATCGTCGATGCAAATGAATTCCTTCGTGATGAAGAGCAACCGGTAGGACGTCTGGATCGCGAACCACGCGCCGCACCACAGCAATGGCACGCTTCGATTCGGCGGCGTGCCGTTCTGTTTGGCCAGACGCCCGAAGAGATACAGACTGTGCAAAGTTATCTAAGCAAGCTAAAGAATCTGGCGGTTGAGAAGCACCCCGCTGAAGTCGTGGTGCCAAAAACTGACACCAAAGCAAATCAGGTTAGTTTGTGACACTGTTTTTTTAGGTTTAGTGGTTTGAGTGGTTCGATCTGCGAAAGCTGTTGATCGATGAAGTCAAACTAATCAATCTAACAAAATGCACTTGATAAACGTTCATATTTACTTCTTTTCTTCTTATAGGATGGTTCAAAAACATCAGATGACGTCGCTGCATGGAACAGACAGCGGATGTCTGATTCGATTGCAAGAAATCCGGAGGAAAATTCCGAGCTTTACGAAGGTTAGTGCCCCTTTTCAAATGTCTAATGTAAATCTTTGTGGTTTGATACCCAATGCAAGCGTCTTATATCATTGATCACTTTTTGTGGTTTTTATGTGTTCTTATCTTTGATCATTTCTATTATTTATTACCGTTCAACGCCCCTACATGCAACAGCCTGACTAGTTTTTCTGAACTATTTTCTTTCATAACAGACTAGTTAATGCTAATTCAACTTTTTCACGACGTCTCACCTGTATTTTTTGTTTTTAACCATAAAATTCATGATTCAACTGATGATTGACCTGTCCCTTCGTTGCAACAAAGTAATCGTTCAGGCTTTTGTTTCCTTCTACCGTACATTTTGATACCTGGAACCAAGTCTGCGGTGTTTGTGCTGTCATGAGTTGGTTTCAGATGACTTATTGACACACACCATCCGCTCTTACCGTGCAGCATGCAATTTCAGTTACTTTTCCTCGCCCGAAAAGCAACTTCTGTCTCACGCACCAAACACAACTTTTGACGCACTTTTACTTTTGTCCGTGATAAAACATTATTTCGACTTCGACCCATATTCGAAAATTGGCGATGTTGAGCACTCAAAAGCGGCATGTTCGCACGCGATCCGTGGATCAAACCCATGGTGCTCGCGCAACAATTGCAAAGTAGGGGGGAATGGATTGATTTCTATCGAGACCTCTGCACAAAGTTTAATCGCTGCAATAAACCCCTTTAGGCGATATTGTACTGACTGCCGATCAAGCCGAAAGCATCTACCAGTCAGCTGTTGGCCGTAGTCGAGTCAAGCGAAAGTTTATTGGAAGCAAAGTCCGACGATGGGATCCGAAAAAACCGATTCTGTTCAGCTTTGATGGATCACACAGTGCGTTTTTCTTTGAAAAGATAAGTGCTTCCAAACAGTAAAAACTTTGTTTTCTTCTTTTCAGCGTTAAGAGAACAACGCGTCATCGAACTCGCTCTGGAACACTGGCACAACATCACCTGTCTCAACTTCGAGCGTCGTGATGACGAACCCAAAGGCAACAGAATCGTTTTTACCGATGTTGACGGGTGTGCATCTAATGTTGGAAAGCATCCTCTCGGTGAACCTCAATTCGTCTCGCTCGCTCCAGAATGTATTCGGGTAAGTGCTACAGTATACAAGGCGGAAACGTTGCCACACTTACGTAAAAAAATGAACCTTTCGTTCAACCAATTAGATTTATTGCTTACCTCCCAAAGCACGTGCATTCCAAGCAACATCGATTTTTTTATGTACCAAACGTCCAAAAGTCGAACAGAATGAACCGAACCGGCGTCTGAATGCCTTTAGCTTCGGAGTGAATGATACGCTCACCAAAGTACTTACGCATTATCGCGTAGCTTGAATGGTGGTGTCGGAAATAACTTTTACACTAGACAGTCTTTGACTTTTTTACGATCATAAAAACTTGAATTGGTACTTTCAAAAGTCACTTTTGGGAACGTTCCGATCACTTCTCTCAATCTCGGTTCAATTTCAGCTAGGCGTAATTGCTCACGAAGTCGCCCACGCACTCGGCTTCTGGCACGAACAGAGTAGGCCTGATCGTGACTACTACGTTAAGGTTAGATGGGAAAACATTGATCGAGACAGCAAGGGTCAGTTTCTGAAGGAACAACCCTCCGATGTTGACAATGGCGGCGTTCCTTATGACTACGGTAGCATCATGCATTACAGGTTTGTGGGGTGATATGGTGACCAGACGGGAAGTTGTGAACCAGTACAACAACGTTTACATAACGGTGACAAGGTTATAAAGTTTAAAAAAACATGTTGCAGAAGCAAAGCCTTCGCCCGATTCGACGATTTATTCACGATGAACACTTTTATCAGCGACTATCAACGCACGATTGGTCAGAGGGATCAACTCTCATTCAACGATATCAGACTGATGAATAATATTTACTGTAGAGATACATGCCCGAGGAGATTACCATGCCAGAGGGGAGGTTACACTGATCCGAGGAGATGTGATCGGTGCAGGTGTCCGGATGGATTTACTGGACAGGTTGGATTTGAGACAACTATGGAAGGATTTAAATTGCTGTTTTTTAGTATTGCGAGCAAGTAATGCCCGGATACGGCGCCGATTGTGGTGGCCGCGTCCAAGTTACATCCTCCTGGACGAGAGTTTCGTCTCCAGGATACCCAGCTGAATTCAGAGAGGGTCAGGAATGCTCCTGGTTGCTTGTAGCCCCGCCGGGACAGCACGTTCAGCTTCAATTCTTCGGTGAATTTGAAATGTACTGTAAAGTGAGGCATTCACTTTGCATGGATTATGTCGAGATTCGAAATTCGACAGATTTCGCTAATACTGGGATGAGGTATGTATATATTTTCCGTATCAATTTTTTATAAGTTTTCATTTAGATATTGCTGTTTCGGCACCCCTGAAGGCGCCATCGTATCGGCTACAGAAGACATGCTGGTCCTGTTCCGTTCGTTCTACAGAGGCGGCAAAGGTTTCCAAGCGCAAGTTCGCGCCATCGCCCACACCGGTTCGTGGAGTGCCTGGAGTGCTTGGTCCGCGTGTACTGCTAGTTGTGGCGCCTGTGGCTCTCGCCGCCGCTATCGCCAGTGTTATCCCAAGACTGCCTATTGTTTGTCAGTACTAATTCCATTAACAATTTTACCCAAAACTGATAATACTGTTTGTACGCGCTGGCTCCTAAACCCTTTGCTACCAACCATTTTCCCCTTCCGTGATTCACACTTAACGACACGGACGTAAAAAACTGAAACCTAAACCACCTTTTTTTGCTGAACTCCTGCACTCGAAGGATTCATAGTCCGCTCTATCCCGTTTCCTCTGTGATGTAGCACACAGCTTTTATGACTTTTCTTACAATTAATGTGGTTTTCGTCTGTTCTCAGATTGCGCTCGGTTGCACCGATTCGGTTCTCGGTGAACCCATCATGAGTGCAACGCGTCGCCGACGGCAATCTGCAACCACACCCATGTCTACGCTAACTTTTTTATTCGTTTTTTACGCATTAATCATGCTACGGGGGCGACAAGAACGGTAAACTGTAAAAACAAAAGTACACCGAAGCCATGCTTTAGCGGGGACGCAAACATAAAGTGCAGAGTATCAGTAATTTGTGTATTGAACTTCCTTTTGTAGGGGCGACGACGCGGAGACTGAGGTCTGTAATCGCACCCCGTGTAGGGGAGTCTGTTCCAGAAAGCGGACGGAGGACGGCGACTGTACCGGATTCCTCTCTCTTATAAAGGGTATTCGCTGTAAAATGTAAGTTTGACTTTCTAAAACAGTAAAAAGTAATACAATTGTGTAACTTCAGCGAAAAAATGTACCTCGAAGACTGCGATGAAGTATGTTGTGCCGGTTACACCAAGATAAACGGGCTCTGCACCCGGTAAAAATTTCACTTTTCTTAGCTGCACATTTTGAAACTTAGTAAATACTGTTTTTGTTTGTACTATTGTTCAACTTCACTCGGTTATTGCTTAAAATGTAGTCTCAATCTCAACTGTCTACAAAAATTCATTTGAAAATCTTTCCTTGATCAACGTTGATTGTGTTTTGAATATCGGCGACTGACCGGAAACCCGATGTTTTACATGCGCAGCTATCGGAAGCGTTGTTTACAAAGGGTTTGTGTGTTAGCTCGCGCGGTCAAGATCACTTTTCTCATGTATTGCAACCCTTTTGCTGTCTCAGTTTTGATTTCTAAGCGTATTATCGCTGCTTCGTTTTTCTCGAAGTATGCCTGTATACTGTGTATACATCTCTTTATACGTTGATCCGGCAACACAAACAGATTAACGCGACTGACAACAAAAACCGAGCTTATTCACTTTTCCCCCGCACTTACCGCCTTTCCATCCTTTTTCTTTGTGATGACGATGATAGATCTGTAGTCAAATTCCAGTGATGCAAAACACCAACATCCTTAAGAGAATGGATGCAGATAAGATGCAAAATTTTGAATTCTGCGCAACAAGTCACGCGCTTCACTGAAAAAAAGGAGGATATCACCATTGGTCTCAGCATTGTATGCCACTTTCACTTTTTCAATATCCCTGTTACGTCTATTAATGATTAATTTTAGTTGTTTGTATTCACATTAGACCCGCACTCACGGATTTAACATATTTCAAAATGCGCTGCTGGAGTTATCCATGTTGTTTTTGTATGGTTTTCGTTTTTGTTCTGCATACTTTGTAAGACTTTGTACAATATAAAAAAATGCACTTTTTATATTTGATTGGGGTAATTGATTTGATCCCCCGACAAGTTGAGTTGATTTGTTTTGAAGATTGAAAACACCTGGTTGACCGTATGTACAAAAGGTGACATTAATGTCACATGGTTTCTCGGATGGGTACAGATTCTAGCAGATGCGTCCTTAACACCACGTGAGTAATTGGTACCAGGCAAGCGGGTTGCGGTCATTGCTCCGAGCCTGTCCTGGGAATGTCAACATATAGTAGTACTTTTAAAGTATAAGGGTGACCCGAAGAAGGGCCATCTCTTGATCCCCCGGGTTTTGCTTCTCGTCAAATGGCACCCGCGCGGACCTTTTGCTTTTCCGCAGTGTTAGTCTGACAACGATAATCGTGTTTGATGACCACAGTGCTTTCGGCAGAGATAACGATAGCATCGGTCTGTCTGTCGTGCATCATCACGTTGGCCCTTGACCTCGACGGCTCTCCATTTAAGTGGGGGTCTCTTCCCAGCTGGATAACTATTTACAACCAGAAAAGGTTCCCGTGACATGCAAACTGTCTCAATGCAATCTCCCTCTAATTCACACGTTTTTATACGAAGAGACAAGTAGCGGCAGAACCGCTTGCTGTTTCTGCTTCATCACAACGACCTCTGTGACAATAACACAGTCCAAACCCGGCGAAGGCATGATGGAGACATGGTGATAAGTGCAACATTGCGAGAGGCACTATCGAGACTGACGTGACCTTGTCAGACTCGCCTGTCCTGTGCTCTCGTACAATTTTTTCTACCCCTATCTGCGAATTCTGTCGCCCCCGATATCCAAACTTATTATTATTATAAAACCGTGATTATGACGTCGGTTTGAACCGTTGCAAAAAGTAGGAAACTAGGTAAACCTATGATACAACAATCGAGTCATTTGTATTAATGGTCAGTGACCAACCAATTCTTTTCCGCGTTCCAGTATTACTTGTTGACCAGAAAATTCCGAACAACGCAAATTTTCCGGTTCTCTGTTAAAAGTAACTGGTCACACGGTTTTCCTTTCTCTGAGGTGCGAGTCACTGCAGAAAAACGGTTTCCGGAAACTGTACTACAGTAGTATAGAGTTTGGAATGTTTACTTTGACGAACCCAAGAAACTTCAACAAATAACAACGACCAAAAGTAACAACAATACAAGATATTGCACAGTTCATTGAAAAAGGTGTACAAAAAGCGAAACTATCTCGAACATGTAACGTGTTCGCGATGGGGTCGGGAAACACCACCTTACAAGGGTATAGTTTTAGCTTATGTAAGACTAGGGACCGGCAGGTCACGAAAATTTTGAATGCGTACAGAGTGTTCCCCGGTATACTGTAACAAAAATTTTTTTTGAAATTCCAAATTTTTATAAGTGTTTCGGACGTTTCGTTCCTTTCCGAATCGAATGATGCTATCAGATTTTAGAAAAAGTTGCTCTAAAGTGCCAAAACGGCAATTTTAGCACGTTTTTCGAAGTTTTGGTCAATATCAGCCTCGCCCAGCAGAACGCCACTATAACCATTCGATTCAGCATGAAAAGTTACATCTATTATGTTAGCGGGATGTCCGGAACCGTCCGGATGCGCGTGCCACTATTTTTTAAGTGAAAGTGCCGAAAATGAAAGTTGATCAATCTTCACGTTTAGCGCGTCTACACCCCCATTTTCATACCCGAGAAATCGATTGCCATTTTTTGTTTTGCTCTAAACACATCATAAAGTGCCAAAACGACATTTTTATCAAAAATTTTGAAGTTTTGGGCATTATCCGCCTCTTCTCCGTTGATGGCATTACTACCATTCGATTCAGCGTTAAAAGTTACATCAGTGGTTTTGACATGATGTCCGGACAGATCCGGACGGTCGTGCCACAATTTTTCAAACGTAATGACAAAATTCGAAAGTTGCATAACTTCAGTGTTTAGGGCGTCTAAACCTCTATTATAGACTATAAATCAGTTAGTATCATTAATTTTGCTATAAGTACGTTAGAAAGTGCCAAAAGTTGCTTTCAAAAAATTTTTTTTCAAAAAATATTTTCGTTATAAAAACATGTTTGACATATCAAAAGCGTGATTACAAGGTGTTCTTATGCCGTTGTGTAAAGTAAAAACCATATTTGCGCATATTTGGCATAAAATTGGTAGGTTGTAATGTTAAAAAATGACGCGCTAATGTCACGTTTTTGTTCGCGCGCGTGTGCAAATGCTCAAGTTGCGTTCATGTAAAAGAAAGGGGTCAATGGGAAAAACGCATGCGCAGTAGAGGCTTGGCGAAGCGTGCTCTTTGACAACGGGGTTTTTCACTCGAGAGACGCGAGTCCCCTTGGAGAAAATTTTTAAATTTTTGAGCTCCTTTTTCGGCATTTTCATGCCTTTATGATTTTTTTTAATTCCTTTTTCTTTACCAATCGTAATCTACGGCATTTCTGCGTCGAATAAGACCGATTGCAGCCAAATTGGACACAATTTTTTTTGACCTGCCGGTCCCTATGTAAGACACAACTCGTTTCGCATTTTAGTAGGTACTTGTTTTGTCCGATTATATTAGTGGTAAATGGTTTGTTAGGAAATACACAGAGAGCAAAAGGAGATTGCTTGAAAACGTGCTTTTGCGGTGGACGTAATCGCGGCATTGGCTAATTATTTTTTGGTTTCGGAGTTTGGGGAGGCCAACTTCAAAAAAGAGCAGACACATCACTATTAATGACATCAAACACCCCAAAGACAGCTGCAGGTCAGAGACGCGGGCCGAGATCAAGCATAGGACAACGTGGCTTCAGATAAGCGTTGGATGGATTTTGCGCGGGGAATGCGGTAAATGACGGCGGTGAACAGTTTTTGGAATGTTTAAAATTAGCTTTTGAACGCATGAAGGATGCATCAGAAGATCGAAAATTGGGACATCTAGTCAGTTGCGCAGAATTTTTCTTAAAAAAATAAATTTGCTTTTGAATTAAAATAATTATTAATCGATAATCGATTATGAAGATGCCGATATCGTCGATGTGACCGTAATGAGAACCTATTTCTAGAGGGATGACCAAAAAATGGCTGGGATTAAACTAAAAAGTCCTGCGGATAAAGTTAAGCTGCACGTTTTTGAAGGGCCAAATTTGTGACAAAGGGTGGATCTACATATCTACTTGGTGAATTCATCAATGAGCCAGTCAAAGAAATTCTTGTCAAATTTGAGCTCATCGAGGTTACTGTTGCGAAGATTTTCAAATCGTTCAACATCCTGGACGTATCGGTGCACTCCATTCACGCGGAAGATGTCATGGAACTTGTCAGTCAACGGCGTGCTGAACTCGCGATGGATGCCCTCATAGAAGCGGCAAACGACCTTAGCTGTAAATTGCATAATTGTCATTCAAATGCACTTAACGGAAATGTGTCCTTTTATGCTTACCGTAGTCTTCGACCATGTCACGCGGGAAACTGAGGTCCTTGAGGAGGAGAGCCTTAAAGTGCTCTTCCACATGATTGTCCTCGCGGCAGAGAGGCAGTACGGTATTGCGCAGGTGAGCCTTGACCAATCTCTCACGAGTCGGGCGGTCCCTCGTATCCTCTAACTCAATCCGATTGTCTGCAACTACTGTAAAGTAAATTGGTTTATCCTTTTAAGTGAGGCGAATTCAAACTTACGGTTGCTAGCTTCGCGGTCAATGTCTGGCTTGGGGATGCTGCCTTTTCCGAACGGAATGACTTCAGCCAAAAGCCAAGTAAACAGGCACAATTGCGATGCACCGTCTGAAACACTGTTGTAAACAACATCCGAGCTTTTTAAAATGCACACCCTTACTGTAGCTCCAGTTGAAAGCGCATTTGTCGTCGAGGTCGAGGTTGACGTTTTCTTTGCGGTAGACGGAGTACATGATAGCTTCTTGTTTGGTAGAATGGCCCAAACCAAGGGCATGGCCAATCTCGTGGGCAAGAACAGTCGGGAAGCTGGCGCCATCAGTATCACTGTTGAGGCTCCAGGTTTCATAATCATCAAAATGAATGTCGCCATTGAGAGCGCGCTTCAACGCAAAGTTAGGGTAGAAGGTATGGGCCAAAACATTGCCATTGTCACGACCAGGGCCATCGAACTTGTACGGATCACCGTGCTCGCCTTCGGCCCACAAAATGTTAATATCAGCATCATCTTCAGTAGTAGCTTCCTCAAAGGTCAACGAGAGCGAGTATCCGGTGAGTGAGACCTGGTTTTCCCAGAGACCGAACGCCTTCTTGACAGCTTTCCTGAAAAAAATTAAGCTCACATGGTGTTTCTTTCATCTAATCTAAGTCTTCGAGAGTGTCATTAGTCATCCGCCTGTCTATGGTTTGACCCCGTGTAGTGGGTTACAAGAAGTACTGACAGCTGCCCCAATTTAGGTCAAGTCCCTCTTTCATCAGATATCCCATTACGATGTAACAGATTTTTGGTCGGTCTATGCGTTTTTGCTTTTTGTTCTTAAAAGCGCAATAAGCAAAGTATCAGTATTAACCCAAAATTAGAACCAAACTGTCACGCTATGCACTCCGAAAAGGGCATGGTTATCATTCCGAGATATGATTACATGTAAAGGCTTTTAAGAACTACATGATCGGAAGCAAATAATGCTCATGGGTAATTTCATTGAAAGCAATAAGTAGTCCCCAAACAACTAACCGAATCGCTTCACGGCCGATATCTTTGGTATAGTGACTGATGTACCACTTCAGCTTAAGGTTGTTGTCTTTAATCTTGTTTTCCCAACGAGCAACATAGACTGAAAAATGCGTGATTGTTGACACAAAAGGTCAAACTAAGACTAAGATGCTTACGGAATCGCTTGTGGCGCGAACCACGGTGAGTAATGTCTTTGTTACCGCATCGGGGCTGGGCCATCATCGCCTTGGTTTCGGCGTCGAGGAGTCCGGTTTTTTCAATGCCGACAAGATCTTGGAAGTCTTTTAGCGCGTTTTCGTATTGTTTATCTGTGGGTTCGAGAGTGCGTAGATAACCAAACTCAATTAGATATTTCTGAAAATAGTTCATTCAGATTCAATTCATTGAAAGGGCGATAAATAACAGAGTAGGAAGTGAAAAAAACAATGATACGTACCAGAGCGACAGAATTGTGGACTGTGTTGTCTTCGTAGAAATCAACGCCACGGGGGATGTCCTCAATATCAGAGCGCATGGGGGCGCCATGGACGAGGACAGCAGACAGCAGGACAACCGATACCACAGCAGATTGCAACATGGTTTCGGCAGTGGCTTGATTCGGCAGCAATGTGGAGCGAGACAAATGAACGACTTGATTTTGCGATGAAACGCCGCGGATCAGCTGCTATTTATCGCGAGATATTGGGAAGTCGGGATGGGAGGAGAGGTTGAATGACACTAGTCGGGTTTGACAGTACACCAAAAGCGCCGTACCCTCCGCAAAAACCGCCGCTTTGTTCACGCTCTGCCAGCCGGTCTGCCTGTCCGAGAAACAGAGATGGACACTAACGGCAATGCAACCGAGAAGCGCGAGCACCGAACGCGATCGTCGTGAGAGACTTTGGGCGGTCCCGGCTGGGAGAAGCTGAGAGGGTGGAGCTTTTTTTGTAGTAAAGGTGCGTCGGAGAGCAACCTTCCGTACGTTTTTCTCCCTTTTCGCGATGGACCTAGAACGATATGTCTATTTTTTAATGACAGCCGCCATGTGTGGGGTGCCGCGATACATGTAAATACATACAAAAAGTGCAACATAGATGGAGATAAACGTTTCAACAAAGGACAACATAAGCAAAAGAACAAAGATCTGAGGCAGTATAATCCTAAAAGTTGCCCTAATGAGATACCCACGTTAGCTGGAATGTTGCAACCTGATAAGTTTGCAGATCAGTGAAAGAACGAACATTCTAGGTACACTATTATACCTTCAGCAACACCGAAAGTTCTTCATGAAGACGCTTTTTGTCCCTTTACTTCCACCTGGTTAGCATACTTCGGCCCCAGGTGTGGTGCCTTAAACAAAACCATAGAAACATCAAAGTCATAAATTCTGATTCAGTATCAATCTATCTATCATCAGAAGCGATATGACGATTCTGTCCAAAGGGAAAAATGTCGCCATTAGTCAAGCAATGTGTATAGAACATCAAATACTGTATGGAAAAACGCCCATCATTATAATTCCGGGTATCCCTTTATGTATCAAACCCGTACCTCTGTCAAATTTCATAAATGTTTCTTTACATCAATAAATAAGTTCAGAAACATTGAGCGTTCTCTATATTGTTATGCCCTTTTTCTGGCGCCGATTACAGTAAACTTAATGCAGCCTCACCTTCAAATTTTTTTGATTTGTGACTACTTTCAGTTAAATCAAACGTTAGCACGTAAGTAAAACCGGTAAGGTGAGGCTTGAACTTCGCCACCCGCGCGCCACCTAAAACGTAGCTTTTTTCGTTGTTTGTTACCTGTGAAAATTGATGGCCAAAAAAACCGGACCGGCAACTTTTTGTTCCTACCGTCGTCGTTATCGACACTAGTTCATTTTTGCCTCTTGCATGTGTACTATTTCTTTTACACTTTTGTGACCTGTCGCTCTTCCGGTGCCCTCTTCTGCCTATTTTTTCCATCTATCGGCAATTCGCAACTGCGTGGTCACGGTCACTTGAGAATCCGGAGAAAGATACTTCAAAAGAAAACAATAACGAGGAAGCAAATCAGTGAAATATGGACGATCGCATCTCGAAATAATTCAAACCAACAGGGCAGAAAGCACGTCCTGCAGAACTCGCTTACAAGGTCATTGCAGATAATGAGACCAGCGGTACTGCAACTTGTTGTTTGTTTATCTTTCTGTTATCGTTTCCGCTGTCAGTTCTTCGATTTTGCTTGTTTTTTAAAACTGATTCAAAGGGCACGTTGTTTCCAGCGTGGAGACCATGTGGCTCTTTGTCTGTCTTTTTGGTTGTTTCTGTACTGAGTGAAAGAAAAGGTCGATATTGATCATTCTTTGGCAACGCTAGGGTCAAAGTGCGCAACAAAGACAGCATTTGTTTTCCAAACAATTTGTTTTGTGTTGACTAAAGTGTACTAGACTCTAAATATAAGAATGGCAAAATCAGAACGGCGCTAAAAGTGCAAATTATTCCAGAGTTTCGTTTAAGGAATCACCCTTTTTCTTAAAGTACCTCTGTCTGACGTTGACCTTGAGCAGATCTAGTTTTTTTGCGCCAGACGATAATCGAGATTATTGTAACGTCACCGACGCGAGTTGATGAGGTAGAAAAGGGTAATGCGAGCCTAAAAGTGTTTGAAAACTGGTTTTTTGTTGCCCACGTCTTGTAGGGAACCAACCACATCGTTATTGACAACTGAGGACCGAGACCAATGCAGCGATTGAGTATCGGTACAGCATCACCTCCTCGATCATGCTTACTACGGTGGATGGATGGATCACTTTTTCCGAGGGCTCTCCCCACAGGGGGGTGACGACGTGTATCGCGGGTTCAATGATATGACAACACCCTAACCCTGAAGGTCATCCCGCGAGAACAGCTATCGTCCTGACTGACATCCATTTTGACGGATGCCTTCGGCTGACATCGAAAAGAAGTGTGTTTTTGTGTCTTATGGTTATTCTAGGGCTGCTTAGTGCCAACAACTGTTTTCTACCGTAAACTGGCGCCCCTCTTTACTTTTGCGCATCCTGACCTTTTGCGACGCGATTGACTGACATTTGTCGATGGCGATGGACGGATCCAGACAGCCTCCTGTCAGTAGCTTTTTATATCAATCTAGGCGCCAGGCATTTCTGCCAAGGTTTTTTGCACTCCAGACCTGAACCCTTTGTTCAAAATTCGCAATGCGCCGTTTCCAACGCTGAAGCATTGGGACAGACAGAACTCTTATTTGTGGCTGCCGCCAAAAACCTAACAAACAATAAACACCCCGAGTTGCAAAACGATGTGAGTGTTTTGGCGGTCTTTGATTGTGTCTGCATGATGATTATTCAAAAAAAAGCAAGTCTGCACCCCTAAAAATATAAAATTCACGGCACCGAAAAAGGCGACACACATACGCCTTGACCGTATACTTTAACACTGGCTGACTGGTTGCATATACTTTTAGACGCACTTTTTTGTTGCTTTCGCCCTGATTTCCATCAACAAAGTTGCCTCTACATTGACCAGCAAACAGGCGTGGTGCGCTTCTCAGCGGAATCAGAGGTACTGGACCCCGGCCATCAACAAGGACAAATCAACTCGTTTTTCTATCACTTTGAAGTGCTAATTGACGCCAAAAAACGTGAGGAAATGAATGAACGAAACGCCGACCTGTCGCGACAATGGCCTTTGGAGCAATGGTACTTTTAGCCAGTTTTGAACGTACTAGAAATCAGCGAGAGACGAAAAAAAGAGCGCAGGGACGAAGGCGACCGTCGACGACCTTTTAGTTTTTCCTTCCCCCCACTCCTGCCTACGGACTGATCAGTCTTCACCGACCCCTGCTTAACCCGTCACCATTTTGATGGTGGTCCTGAGCAGGAGGACAACAACCTTTAACGCCACAAAACTACTTATAGTTTAACGCGTCGCATGTAGAATGCAACTTTTTTGGGTAGAGGCATGACAGTATGTATCTATCAATGAAAAAAAGGAAGGCATTATTTGTCTCCACTTATTCACATGAATCGACTCACGCACCTAGTTTTTTTCCGCTTTGCGATCTACATAAAAAGCGGTTAAAAGGTCATTTGTGTGTTCTTATGGAAAAAAACGTGGCAAGTGCAATCAACATCGTCCAGGTCTTTTTTACAACTGCTGAATCTACGCCATAAAAAACTGTACTGGGGGGTCATTTGACCAAAAAACACCGCTCCACATAAAAAAAATCGGTGTATAGTCAGGTTGGGACTTCCGTCATATCGTAAGTGTCTCATTATTTTTGCAATTTCAAAAACCATTAGAGGCATGAGACGGTGAGACCAAAACGTAAAGCAAGCAATGGTCAAACGTATTATGGCGTGAAAACGTTTGATTGAGGTCAATAAAAAGTGAGCTTCCAGATGACCAATGAGGAAAAACAACATTTTGAAAAGCAAAAATCAAGGGAGTTAAAAGTATACGATTGCCATCAGCTTCGTCTAGAAGCTCCTTAGGCGAGGTAGGTTCAACTATTCTAGTATGTGTCATGGAGATGAATTGGCCTTGTGACGCCGAAATGGAACGCTTTCCAAAGTACTGACCTCCTTGTAATGAACGCAGGTACCGTTTTCGACATATTCGTTGACATATTCGTCACAAAAAATTACCTTTGATCGATGAATGTATGCAAAAAGAGGAACGGAACGCGTTTTTAAGGGCAGTTTAGAGGTTAACATATGGCAGCAAACTGCAAACAGTGTCAAGCAACATGCTTTTAATCGCTATCAGGACTTCATAATTATAAAAAGTACATGACAGTGCAAAAGATTAGAAACAATAACGAAAAAACGTTAACTAACCTTGATTTATCATTTGCAATATACTTTGTTGAAGAATTGACCTATAAACGGTTTGATGTGTCTGGGATAATGTCAAAACCATTTTGCGAGATTTGACAATTTACAACTATTGTAAGCAGCTTCAATAAAGTCACACTGTTTGTCGTTCTTTCTGTCGGTTATGAAATGAATGAAGTTCAAGGTAAATATATTCGCCAAACTGTTTCATACATGTAGGAATGTTTTGACCCCAGTAAACGGAGATCACGAACAAATGAAACGATCAGAAATCTCTAATGAAAGACAAACCGTTTTGCATTTCTTTCATTTTTGGAAGCAACGGTTCTTGTTGTTTCCTTTGCAAAACTTGTGTATGTATTCTGACAGAACTTATAGTCCGCTTTCATTAGTGCATTGCATTACATTGTTTACCAACATGCATGCTGTGTGTTACAAAAGCCAGTTTTTCATAATAAGTCAATGTGTTTCTCATTCCGTGTTTTCAAACACAATTTTATACGGCACTTACTGTTTTGCGACAAAGCAAAATAAAGAATAAAAAACTAGATTTTCAAAATTTTAAATTTTATTACAAAGAAAACTGAGCAAATGATTTTTCAATGATAAGGAATTTAAAAACAACTCTTAAAATTCTTGATTGATCTGTTTAAGAAAGGTAGGCAGCTTTTTTATATTGAGAAAAAGGAGACAATGTAGTTCTGGCTGTCGTCTTTAGCACCGTACTCGTTTATTAACGTTGGCCACCGCTACTGTGGAACTCCTGCAAATGTCGTTGTAGTGTAAGTTATTTGGTTTGGGTTTGAATACTTACCTCCTTGTACGATCGTTGGTATCGTTCTTCGACCTGCTCCTTGACGCCCTCGTCTGAAAATACCAGTTGGTTAAGGTATTCATACATGAAAGGAATGGAATAAAGTCCATTCGCGAATAGCTAATAACAAAAAAATGGCAGCGCAGGAAAGAGCAAACCGCAAAATATCACACGCATTTGTCCATGGATGATCTTTTTCAATTTGGAGGGTTGCTTTTTGTATCTTGTGGAAAATAGCAGCGAAAAATGGACGTTGCAAGCAAATGGATGCGTTTAGAAATTGACTTTGAGTCTTTTTAAAAAGCGAAAAACAACGACAAATATTTAGAAATGTTCAGGGACATGGAGACAGAAGGCTACCTCGGTCAACGTTAGAGAGAGAGTTGCTGAAGCGTCGCATACGGTCGAGCGTTTGTGACATGGGCTCCGCGACAATGTCGATGAGGTCGTCCGGCCAGTTGTGTGTCGTGGACGATTGCTGCTGACTGGTGGTAGCTTGGTGATGGTGACTTTCTAAAGCATTATTGTTTTTAAGCGACACACTTGACTAATTTGTGCAATTTTTTAACTTTTTTGATTTGTAAAGTGCGAAAGAATAGAGCCAAAATCACATTCAATCACTGCAAGTGTTTTCAAACAGAAGCTTTGTCAATCGCAAAACGTGTTAAAGTAAATTTGTCACTGTTATTGAAAGTGTATTTGAAAGTTAATTGGAAAAAACCTCGGACCTTTGTCCTCTTGGCCGACAGAAACGGCGCCAGATTCAGAAGTCGCGACGTGAATCGGGACAGTCGTGCTGGTCGAAGCAGCCGGAACTTGTTGGCCGCTGCTGACTGCCGAAGTGCCGGAACCGGCGACGCCAGACGTGGTGGTAGTGTTAGCGCCACCGGCAGTGATGTTAGCTGCGGTACTACTGGTTACACCAGAAGTGGCGGTGGTGGCCGCTGTGGCAGCGGTGGAGGTGGTGGTGCGTTGTTCCGATGAGCGGGCAGCTGATTGATAGGTATCTGTAGAAAAAGGGAAAGTGTGATAGTGCTTATAGAGGATAAAAAGGGAAGTTGTTAAGCCTGGGTATAGTAAAGGTTTAAGATCCAAAAAACGAATAGGGATAGTCGGTAAACACAAAAGGATTTAAAGGTTCTGGGGTTTAAGCCGTATTGATGAGGACGCGCATTGTTTGAAGCTTCAGTTAAATCCAATCAACCATACCGTAGTCGTAGTTGGAGTATCCGGTGGCAGTCCTGGCTCGTGAACGGATCGTGTCGTTCAAGTAGCCGGTATCACTGCTGTAGCCGCCGTGACGGGCAGCCGAAGCATCTGGTGATCGGCTCAGATTGTCGAGCTCACGCTGCAACGAATGAAGCGCATCCCGACGGGCATGTGGTGTTGTGGGGCCCGGTCGGGTGCCATCGAGCAACGTCTGTGATGCGTAGCGTCGAGGGCTGCCGATGTCAGAGCGACTGCGGTAGTTGTATTTCTTCGAGTACGTATCGGTACCCTGTCGGTCGAGAGCGCTGGCACGGCTTAAGTAGGATGTGCCGGAGGCATAACGGGTACGTTCAGCTGTGGCAGACGAATCTAAAGGGGTTGCTCAGAAAATGCACTACACACGCACTCATTAGTGACTACACTAACTTTAAACATTTAAATTTCTAGGTTTAGATTTTCTAATGTTACTGTTAAACAATCACTATGCATGGCATTATTAAATAATACTGGGCATGGAATTGATTGATAAAGTCAGGGTATAAAAACGAAATCGAAACCGAAATGAAAGTTTTTTGAAACCGTGTTTATGTTAAAGTGATAAACTGACCACGACCAAGGGCAGAGGCTGACAGGGAACGGCGGTTTTGACCGAGGCTGTTGTAACCGTCTTCGCCGGCGTATTTGAGGTAATCACCGGGCTGAAAACAACTTTGATAAAAACAAGTTATGAATGGGGTGCACATACAGTATAATGCCGACGCAAAGTGCTACGACGCGAAGTCGAAGTCAACTCTTCCAACTCCTTAGCCAACTGCTCGCCGGTGGCACTGTATCCGACGTATTCGGGATGCTGGTTGTAGACGTGGTAGATCTTTGTCGAGTGGATCTCATCACCCTTCGTCTTCTCAAGCGATGTCAAACGCTCGGTCAACTCAGTCAAACTTTGTTGCAGACGACGGCTGTCTTCGAAACGGCCACCAGATCGGGTGCCCTCCTTGAAGCCATCAATGTAACCCTGACGGAATTCTTCCTCGTTGGGGTACTGGTCTTCCAAACGCTTCAGCAATTGATTCGAAATACGATCACCGAACACGCCACTGTTACCGTCACGGAAACCTTGCATGTAACCAGCGGAATAACCGAGGTTGCTAGCAGGGCGTTGGGCCAGATTGTGCATTGATGTCGTCATGTTGGTCATGCCAGCATCCCTGAGACCCTTGGAGTAACCTTCAGCAAAACGATCATCACGAGAGCCATAGTTGTCATCGAGGCGTTGACGCGCAGCAGTGCCGGAACCGACACGACTGGCCTCACGGTAACCCTTGGAGTAACCATCTTCGAAGTCACCACGAGCTAAAATTATGTCAATGTCATCCCGTTACTGATACGACTTTTTCTCTTCCGGCATGCTATGTATGAAAAGTGGTTATTTACACCCGCATGCATTTTTTGTTTTCCTTTGCCGCCGCAATATTCAGAAGCGCGTGGATCATTCATCAAAACTGCTCAAACCTTTTTTGCCCCCATTTTTGCGTAATGATGACCGGTTTTTTGTTCTGACTAGGTTCACCAAAAGCAACAACCAGCTTGAAAATAGTGCGAAAAGGCGGTTTAAACATAGGTTAGGTTCGCACCGTCTCGAAAACATAATGCGCATGATGAAAAAAAACTTGTTGAGGACGTCGCTAGGCTAAAAGGTGAAATGCCAAACAAAAGCATATGGCCCAAATTAACCCGCTGTTGTGAGTTTTAGTTAAATTTAACTTGACGCTTCCGTCGTCGCTCAACATTGGTTCCCCAATTTGACATTATGTCAATACGTTTCTAACTTTTTGTCGTAACGCCCTAATCATTTGCTAAGACATTATTGACTAACAAACAAAATGATTGTAAAAAAGGAAAGCTCATTTTAGACGGCCGACAAACTTACCCCGAGAATCGGTGGCGCCCAACTTTTGGCTCTGAAAATAGAAAAATTTATTATCAATTTAAGAATGGATGATGGAAAAGCTTACGTCAGCGAGAAGAGGAACGTCTTGGCCATTCACGTAACGAGCGCTACGGCGGCGCTTATGTCTGAAATTAAATCGGTCAATTGGCGTAATTGAGATTGATTCACTCATAAAAACAACACCAACGGATGCCTGCATCTTTGCGGTTTTCACCAATTAAGGCGATAAATCACAAGAATCGCAATTGCATTTCCGTTTTGTTTGTTGTTTGTTTACAACACAGCAAATCATGTTAAATGGGGTTGGTTGTAAATAAAGGGATAGGGTATCGTTACCTGTTGAAGCACCACGCGAGAAGACAGCAAAGAAGGGTGAGGAGCAGCAGGGCCAACAGCAATGCTGCTAGCCACCACCAAGGATAACCGGAGACCTCATAAGGCTCTACTGAAAAAGGGAAAGTTGTTAGTTCACACGAGGGTTTTGGTTTGATTGTAAATGATGAGGAAGACAGGGAAAGGGCACCCAGGGATATCACTCAAGGAAGTTTGATTTTAGAATTTTGGAATTGTGAGTATTCAAAAAGGGAATTGGCACTCTTTTTGACACTCTACTCACATGTAACAACAAAGGCAACATAAAAGTGAGAGCAGGAAGAGTAGGGGGATCGCGGCGCATAGCAGATATAGCCATGACACGCGTGTCCACCAATCCTTTACGTCTGAAATTGTTTTATTGCGTATTTAAAACCCTTAAGGGGCAATGTGAAACAAATAAATGGATTCGTTATGAATCAGTGGCCATTGTTTGTAAAAGGTATTGGGGGAAAGACCCAAAAGTTGTCCTTTGCCTTAAAGGAACTGTTTCAACTAATAGCACCCTCCTTTAAATCAAGTCAACAAGTAAAAAATCAGCTCAGCAATAAAAAGCATCAATAAAAAACAAACCGCTTGGATAATAGCTCATGTTTTTTCTACACCCTACAAACAGCTAACAAAAAAGTTAGTGTTGCCGACAGCGGAAGTACCTAAGTGATAGGGCCAGCCACAGGGCTTTCCACCCACTTTCTTACGTGTGTGTCACTTCTTCTTTAGGCTTAGCGCGGGCGGAGGCTGCGCAATATAGTTGGCGATTGCTACCGGTTCAACCGCAACTAAATTCCTTCCCGCACCTATCGTCGGAACCAAAAATCGTATGTCTGTGCTCCTACACGTTGTTTTCCCCCATTCCGACGCACGCAAAGACGTCGTAGAAGGAAACGGCTGTGGTCGGTCGGTGTGGAGCGCTCGCTACAGCTTACTTACTTTATTGAGGCTGTAATCATTCCCGAATCGCGCATGCCTGAGACGTCAACACTGCACCGTTGTACGATGACGCCGCACGCGCCTTCCTGATCAACAAAATGATTGTGATCACGACTTGCCGAGCCGAACTACGACGTATTGTTGTGTAAACGCCCATCTTGTCCGATATTTTTTCAGGTGAAAAATGCTTTTTGACTACGATTAACTCCCGAAAAGGTTGCAGTTGCATCGTCTCTACGGACACCGCCCTTTACCGAACTGGTTCTTTCCTTGTTGAACTTGGGTTAATGGCCTCAGGGTGTATTTAAATTTATGCTGATCGGAATCCGTGTAATTTAACGGTAGACAGACCCCCCGGGGAGTGAAGACAGGAAGGAGTAGTATGGTAAACCTACCTCGAAGACGAGCGACAACAGGCTGTTCGTTGTTGAGAAGCCACTTGGTGTAGATCTCGTAGTTGTACTTCTTCCCCTTGTCAAGCGGATAGTTGAGGTATCCGCCGATGACCTTACCGTCACCGAGACGCACTTTCATGGGCTCAGTGAGGGTCTTGACGCTGAAGGAACCGGCAACGTAGTACGGTGTCTTGCGTTTGTGCGCAGTGACCTTATCCGTAAGCTCGGTCCAGTTGCTGTCTCCAGGGGGATCGCGCTCATCGACGACGACGTAGTAACGGCTAAATAGATTCAAATTAGAAAAGCATGAAATTAAATATAAGTTAAACATACGTGATGTTCTTCTCCGTTGGCGCGGGACGAATATCAATCTCCCACCAAGTACCCGGTGCACCGATGTTTTCAACCATGTACGGCGGCGGAACGATGCAACAAGCCTCCTTGATTTCCGGAGGCTCGCTGACCGTCAGACGGCCGGCGGTCTTCCAGCGGTTCCAGACGCCATCGACCTTAGCACGTACTTGGAAGACGTACTCATCGGGGTTATTTTCGAGGTTGAAGACGAGGTAGCACAGACGGTTGCACGGGTCCTTCGGGCAGAGAAGTTCTTCGGCCTTACGCTCGGATTCTTCCGTCCACAGCGGCGTGTTTTGGTTAATACGGATGTAACGAACTTGGTAGTGCGTAGCCATATCGAGCTCCACAGGCTCCCAACTCATTGAGGTAGCGTATTGCGTCTTATCGCAATGTTTGAGATTCTTGGGCAAGAACCAACCCGGCGGCAGTGTGGAGTAAACTCCCCAGGCACCATCGTTCTGATCCTTCGGCTGCAACGTGACGTTGTAAGTCGTTGCGGGATCGAGGCCACGGATGACGAAATCAGTGTTGGTGGCATCGACGTCGAAGGTCTTGATGGTGTTGAGTCGCACGGTATGGTAGATCGAGGCAAGAGATTTGGCAGTGAGAGTATAACCACGGTGTTGAGTACCCCAGACGGGATCCCATTCAACGGTAAGCGTTGTTGGGGTGCGGTTCTTCAGACGCAGAACATGGGACTGGCCGGTCGACAATGTCGAGTAAGTGCCCCAGAGGACCTCACCGTAGCCATTGTTGGTACCGCCTTGGACGGTGATGTTGTAGATCGTCTCAGGCGTGAGTCCTTCGAACTTGATGGAATTGCCAGGCACCATGACGGTGTAGTTCTGAGGCTGACCGGGCTGCAAGGTGTAAGTGTCAAGCGGGGTGATCGTGACACGGTAGTGTGTGAGCAGATCCCTGTAGGTCGGATCGAATATCTCTGGAGGCTGCCAGTCGACGTGGATCATGGTGTCAGACTTTTCGATCAAATGCAAGTCAGTCGGTGGGCCAAGCCAAGAGAGCAGACCTTCGGCAAAGTCGGTGGTGGCGAAGACGCCCGAGATGAACCACAACTTCTTTCCGGCTTCCAGACCTTGCACGGTGACATTGTACTGGGTGACTGGGTTGAGGGTCTTGAAGTGATAGTCGGTTTGACGGCCGTTGACATCAGATTTCTTGGGGTTCTTATCGTGCTCGCTGGCAACGCTGATGAAGACTTCGTATTTGTCGATCTTGTCACCAATGACGGCTGGTGGCGTCCACTTGACCTTCAGGTTGTCATGACCAGCGGTGACCAGCTTCAAGCTGCCACCAAGGCTTTCGTTGTCATCCTTACGGGTGGTCGAGAAGTAGTCAGAAGACCACGGTCCCCAGGTACCAGAAGCACTCTGGGCTTGGACGGCGAAACGGTAGGTCGTGGATGGCTCAAGACCAGTGACGGTGGTGCACAGGTTGTCCTTAGAGATGATTGGGTTGGTGAAACCGGCACAGCTGAGTTCATCACCGCTGATTTCGATTTCAACAGGGTTGGAATCATCGGCACGCGGGCTGTATCTAAGCTTGTAGGCAGTGACTTGTGACCTTTCAGGGTATGGCGGCAACCAGGTAAGCTGGATCGAAGTCGAACGAGTCAAGACAGCAGTAAGCTCACGTGGTGGGCCAAGTTCAGAACCTGTTGTGCGGGCATCAATGGGGTCGGACCAGGGACCAGGACCTTCGGAAGTGAATGCTCGCACCCTGAAGCGGTAAAGCGAGCCTGGCATGAGATCGGCAATTTCGGCCTTGGTTCGTGGTGAGACACCCTCGCGAGTACCCTCGTTCCATTCATCTTGGCCAACGAGCTCATATTCGTACTGACTGATCGGGCCGTTCTGTTCGGCGCATGGTGGCGGATCCCAGCTGAAGCCGAGCTTGACGTCTTCGCGGGTATCGACACGGGCGTTTTGAGGCGCACCTGTCGGGACAGCGTCATCGGTAGTGAACTTGCGGACAGTTTTCTTGGCTTGAACGGAATCAGGCAGGCCTGGTGGTCGGCGTGGGGTAACGATAATTTCGTATTCAGAGCCAGCGGCAAGGTTTTCGAGGAGAACCTGCTTGTTTTGAACGTTTTCGAGAACGATGGGTTCGGCATCTTCGATGTCTTTCTCGACGCAGTCACCTTGTTTAATGAGCTTGTAGGTGATGTCGACACCGTAGTTCCAGTCTTGATCATCTTCGGGCAGATCCCAATTGACTTCAGCGGTGTGCGGGCCCTTAGGCTCGACCTTGACGAAAATCTCACCAGGAAGGCTTTGTGTAGTAAGGGTTCCACGGTTGCTCCATGTGCTGTGTTGGGGCTCGGCGCCGTCTTCAACAGTCTGGGTGCGCATCTTGACCTCCCACTTGGTACCAGGGATGGTTTCCAAGACAAGCTCAGATGGACCATCACCGGGAACGGCAATGGTACCCTTGGAGGTGGTGTTGACGTAGTGGACGACGAATTCAACGTTGTCGCAACGCCAGGTTTCCTCATCAGGGTTCTCCCAGGTGATCTTGACAGTTTCGAAATCTTCGGACACGATCTTGACGTTCTGTGGAGGCTCATCGGGCTTACCGCACTTAGTGATAGCCTTGACTTCAGGGCCAGGACCACCGCGCTTGTCGTTCTTACCGACGACGCGGATGCGGAAGAAGTATTCGGTAGATTCAACGAGGTCACGGATCGTCAACTTGTAATTGTTGGTCTTGGTGCGATGACGGACGACACCGTTGTATTCTTGCCAGTTTTCATCATCTTCAGACTTGTACTCAAGGACGTAGCCGACGATGTGCTCGGCTTGGTCAGCCGGAAGGCCATCCCACTTGACGCCGATGCTGGTGGATTTGACGAAGTCGATCTCCAAACCTTGTTCGAGGACAGGGATGTTCTGCTTCTCGGTCTTGATGCTGAGAGTTTCGGACCATTCGGACCAGTCACCGTTCTCAGAATGGGCAGCAACTTGGATATCGTAATCCTGTTCGGGTTCGAGGTTGATGACACGGTAGCACAGCTTGCCAGGGCGGTTGTTCACGGAGCATTCGAGCTCGCTGACCGGCACGCGGACTTCCTTGTAGTTGAATTGCTCGGACGGTGTGTGACGGATCTTGTAATAGTCGATGACACCGTTAGGAGGATAAGGAGCAACGAAGGAAATCTCGACGGCATGGGGCAGACGTTGTTCTTCGGCAAGGTCGGTAGGGGCTCCAGGAGCGGCAGGGAGGGTCTTGAAGGTGGTCCACTCGGAGAATGGGCCATCTCCCTTGCTGTTTTGACCACGAACGCGGGCACGGTACTCGGTGAAGGGCGACAGGGCATCGAAGGAGACACGATGGGTGTTGGTCGTGGCGGAAACGTTCTGGCCCCAGGGGCTGTCAGTTTCAAGCTCGTATTCGTAGCCGATGATCTTGCCATTGCGCTTCTCGCACTCGATTTCATTCCAGATGAGGTCAGCTCGGTTGGATGTGATCGATGTTGCACGGAGGTTCTTCGGGGCACCAGTAGGCTCGCTTTCTTCGGTAGTCAAAATGACGGTCTTAGAAGCGGCACCAGGCTGAGTGGTGTGGGCAACAACGCTGACTTCATACGTGGCATCAGGGATGAGTTCCTTAAGCTCAACACGAGGATCGTTGGAATGGATCGTGATGGGCTTGGCCGAGCGGACACCGCATTCACCGATGGATTTCAGCTGGTAGGTCAAAGTGTAACCAGTGATGTCACCATTCGGGTTGCTTGGTGGCCTCCATGTGACTTCACCGGTGGTCGGGCCAGTCGGGCGGGCATTCAAATCGGAGATCGGACCAGGAGCACCATCGGCAGTCGTGATCTGGAGCTCATTGCTCCACGGCGACGTACCAGCATCGTTTTCAGTGCGGACACGGATCTTCCACTTGGTGTTGGGCAGAGAATCGAAGAAGTGATCGATGCTGCTGCCTGGCAACTCGACGGTTTGAGCTGGGCCGGTACCATTGGAATACTCGATGCGGTAACGGATCGCGGAACACGCCCAGGAGTTCTTGTTAGGGCTCTGCCAGTTGACACGGACTTGACGCGGGGAAGGCGAGTTCAAAGCAATGTTGGTCGGTGGCGAAGATGGAGCAGCGCAACCGGTACGAGCCTGAGCTTCAGGGCTAGCGGCAGAGATACGTTGACGACGATCAACAACCTTGATGCGGACAAAGTAGAGGGTATCAGCATCGAGGCCTTCAAGCTTGCTATTGTAGGTGCGCTTGCCGGTTTCGTGGCGGACGATGCCACCGAATTCGGTCCAGGCCGGATTGTCGCTGGTACGGATTTCAATGATGTAGCCCTGGACGCGGTTCTTGGTGTCGACGACGCCGTTCCATTGGACGTTGAGGATGTGCGCGCCTTCAGCAGTGACGATCGGTGCATTAACAAGGGTAGGAACCTTGAAGGCATCAGTCGTGTACTGCGTCCAGATTTCAGGGCCAAAACCACGCTTGGTGCCAGCGGAAAGACTGATGTTGTAAGTAGTTTCAGGCTGGAGGTTGTCAAGCAAATACTGCAACGTCGGATGGTCGACGTTGTACGATTCAGCCTGTGCATTGGGATCATTGCTAGGCTTGATGTTGATGCGGTACTGGGTGATGTGGCCATGAGGATCGACTGGCGGAATCCAGCGGATGTGCAACGAATGGTCGGTCTTCTCAATGAGCTCGATAGCACGAGGTGCGTCAGGGAGGATTTGCAGGGTGTTGGCAATGATGGCCGACGACCAGGGACCATAAGAACCGCCTTCGATGTGAGCGGAAACTTGGACGCGATACTGCTGGCCGTTGTCGAGGCCAGTGATGTTGAAGCAGAATCGGGGGCTGATAGCGGGGCACTTCAGACGCGGGTCATTGACGGCAATGTCGATCTCCTTCCAGTCATTGGTGTTAAGCAGCTGATAACGGAGCTTGTACTTATCATGAGGACCGTACGGCGGGTAGGGCGGCAACCAGGAGACGACGAAGAAGTCGGTACCTTCTTGGGTGACAACCAAATCCTGCGGCGGCAACGGAGCGTTAGCCTTGGCGGTCATGACATCGAGGTTCTCAGTGTTCGGGCCACCGCCAATACTGTTGTAAGCTTTGACGCGCATGACGTACTTAGTGAATGGAGTCAAACCATCAATGGTGACACGACCGTCGGAGGTGTTGGCAATCTGGCGTTCAAGCTTAGCCCAATCGTCTTGACCAAGAATTTCGTATTCGTAGTTGACGATTTCACCGTGACGCTGCGAGCAATCAACCGGCTCCCATTGGAAGCTGAGAGAGCGTTCCAAGGCATAGGTCAGTTGCAAGTTGAGTGGCGGCGCAGATGGAGGCTGTTGGAAGGTAGCGGCTTCGCGAGTTTCCTCGGGGCCAAGTTCGGTTGTGCGCGCACGGACCTTGACTTCGTAGAGCGAGTTCGGCAACAAGCCAGTGAGCGTGTAGTCGAGATCCTTGTGGTTGTAGACAGTCACGAAGTCACGGCTGACATCACGGGGTTCTTCATCAGGGCACGACAGACGGTGCTTAAGCCTGTAGCTGATATCGTAGCCGACAATGCTGCCACGCTGTTCAGCCGGAGCGGACCATTGGACGCGCATTTCATTAGGCGACAACGGAGTGACGCGAAGATCACGAACACCAGCAGGGGCACCTTGGCGGGTAGTAATGGACTGCTCGGCACTCCAGGGGCTGGCACCAACTTGGTTGCTGGCACGGACACGGATGACCCAACGGGTGTTAGGCTCAGACGGGAAGACGTAGTCAGTACGATCACCAGGGACGGGAACAATCTTTTCAGGACCATTACCGACGCGGTAGCCGATTTCGATGTTGAGCTGATCGCAGTTCCAGGTGTTCTTGGCAGGACGAGCCCAGGAAACACGCACTTCATTGGTCGAAGGCGAATCGGCACGGACAGCTTGCGGCGGTGAATCAGGAGCAGAGCACTTGGTGCGACCACGAGCTTCGGGCGATGGGTTGGAAGGCTGGTTGCTGGTCGAAACAACACGAACACGGAGATCAATGACGCTGTTGGTGGGCAGATTGTCAACCGTGGCGGTGTAAGACTTACGGCCAGGGCCGCAGGGAACACGACGAGGGGATTCTTGCCAGACACCGTTGTCAAGACGATATTCGACGAGGAAGTTGCTGCAGGCGATAGGTGCAGGCACATCCCAGCTGATGGTGATAGACGTGGCCTTCTCTTCGATGATGCGAGGAGCTTGAGCAAGTCCAGTGATCTGGTCGCTATCAGTCGACATCTCAACGGTGACACCAGGTCCCCAGCGGTTGCCTGCGCTAGCTTCAACGGTAACAGAGTAAGCAGTGCTGGGACGAAGACCATCGACGCGGTATTGCATGGTGTTACGGTCAACGGTGTAGATACGCGGTTGTTCGGAGCGATCGGCAGGGACAACGGTGATACGGTAGCTGGTGCAACGGATCTGGTCAGTTGGCTCAATAGTCCAGGCAAAGTGCAAGCTGCGAGGCGTGCTTCCGACCTTATAGACTCGGGCAATCTGAACAGGGCCTTGGCCAATGTGGGTTTCTTGTGGCGGCGTCCAGTCAGACCACTGTTGTTCGTCACGGACACGGGCAGACACCTGGAAGTCGTAGGTTTCATCAGGCTTCAGGTTATCAATGCGGCCGCAGTGGGTCTGGCGTTGCGGAGTTGATGGCGGGAGCTGTTGACGACGAATGACTTCCTGTTGGCACGGGCTGTAAGCCGGGAACTGGCGTTCTTGTGGCTGTTGTTCACCACGTTGCCGGTACTGGCAACGGAACTTGTCGTAGTAGTTGGCGTTCTGCGGTGTCGTCTGCCAAACAACATTAGCTTCGGTCGGGCCGGTGTTGATCACACGAGCCTGTGGGGGAGCACCGGCGGGAGCCTGAGGCGCTGCTGTTTGGAAGGGCACATCCTGGGACCAGGGGCCGGCACCACGGTTGGTAGATGCACGCACGCGGACCTTGTAGCGAGTGTTGGGGATCAAGGTACGAAGCTGCACACGGGTGGTACGGACTTGTTCTTGGATGCGAGGCACGTTGGAATACGGATCGAAAGCGGTAACTTCATACTCGTACTCGAGGATATCACCGTTAGTGTGGACGCAAGGAGGCGCATGCCAGCTGAGATCAGCACTGCTTTCGCGGGCGTTATCAACGCGAACGTGAGCAGGGCCAGCGGTCGGCACGGACTGTTCGGTCTGGATTTCACGAGAAACGCGTTCTCCAGCAAGAGCAGTACGGGCAGCAACACCAATACGGTACTTCGAATGGGGCTTCAAGCCAGTGATAGTGTAGCTCGGCTGTTCGCTGGTGATGGTGATCGGAGCTTCAGGAGCATTCTCGCACATACCCTTGGAGATGACTTGGTACGTGATTTCGTATCCGCTGATGACACCGTTGGGATTCTGAGGCGGACGCCACGAAAGTTGGACGGCTTCAGCTGAGAGCGGGTAGACGATGAGATCACTGACAGGGCCAGGGGCGGTTGAAAGCGACTGGGTGTTGGCAGGGCGAGTCCATTGAGTAGCACCAGCAGGGTTGACGGCTTGAACTTCGAAGCGCCATTGGGTGTGTGGCTTCGAGTCAAAGATGGCTTCAGAAACACCGCCAGAGACGTTCTTGAATCCTTGAGATTCAGGACTGCTGTACTTGACGACGTACCAGAGCGAGTCGCAGTTCCATTCAGCTTCAGCAATCGGCTGCCATGAAAGACGGATCTTCGTCGGACCAAGAGGCGTGACGGCAACATTGGAAGGCTGACGACGCGGAGCTGAGCACTGTGAAGTTGTTTCGATGGTGACGGATGGCGAAGTCGAAGCTGTTCCACGGTTGGGGTCGATAGCCTTGACGCGAACCTGGTAGGTGTGCCCCTTGGGGAGGTCACCCAGATCGATGGAGTAGGTTCGTTGCCAACCAGCATACGGGATCGAGTTTTGGTGGGTATGCCAGTTAGGCTCGGTCTGTGATCGCCATTCAACTTGGAAGTGGGCAACCTGATCACGTTCAGTGCCTTCACGAGCACGCCAGCTGATACGAGGACTGCCTTGGATGTGACTGACGAAAGGACCTTCGATAGATTCGGCAGCAGCAGAAGAGCCACCAGATCGGACAGTGACGGCAGGAGCCCAAGCGGATTGACCGGCAGAGTTCACAACACGGACGCGGACGGACCACTGTTGTTCATTGGGCGAGTCGAAGACATGGCTGGTCTGACGGCCATCGACCTTAACTGGAGGGATACCTCGAGGCTCATCAACTTGGAGCTCGATTTCGATGGCATTGCATCCCCAGGTGTTTTGAGGAGGGGTTGCCCAGGCAATACGGACGTGACGCGGGTCAGGGGCATCAGATCGAACATGCGATGGTGGGTGAGATGGGGCAGTGCAAGTTGACTTGGCAGCGATTTCGCCACTGGTGAAGAGGACGTAGGAGTTACGGTCCAGGGCCTGGACGTGCACTTGGTAGGAAGTGCCAACGCTAAGACCAGTGAGCTTCTGGGTGTATTCTTGATCATCACCAACGTAGGGGACGAGTTGACTGAAACTTCAAATTACAACAAAATTCACGTGTTTCAACTACCTACCCATATGGGATCCATCCAGGGGATTGATCTGGACGGTACTGCACGCGGTATCCGAAGACACCACGGCCGTTACCCTGGCTCTTCCAGCTAACGACGACCTCGTTGTTTTGCGTAGTCACAGTAGGTGTCGAAACAAGTGCTAAAAAGACGCCATGAATACCCAAATATAAAACCTACTCCACAAGCACTCCAAACAAAAAAATGTTAGCAGAAATAAAAAGGTGTAAAATAAAAAAAAAGAAGGAGACAAAAAAAGCAAAACAAGCAAGCTCTACCGAAGCTACGAGGGGTAGAAAACTGTAGGATAGAAAGAGAAAACGTTTGAGCAGTTCAAAAGATAAAATGTTAATTAGGGTAAATAAAAACTTCAGGCAACTGCTACTTTTTATAGGGCCGAAGAAAAAAGTGGTAATGGTGAGAAGTTCACGGCAATTCACTCGGAAAATGGTTGGTAATTTAGGGGACAGCATCTCGGGATTCGCTTGACGGCACTCTGTATCTATGTACGCGGAGGCGCGCGAAAAGCCGAAGAAGAAAAAAGTCACACACAGCACGCAAAATTGTTTTGCGAGAGTTACAAACCTCCGCGCTGTTCGGTGGTCTTATCAGTCGAATACTTCTCATCACGGCACCAGAAATCCGTTCGAGGATCACAAATTGAACGCTTCCTGCGTTGATGAGCGAGAGGGGCTGCATCTTCCAGAGCTAGAAAGAAATACAGTGGACTTGGATAGGCACATTTGGGTATTATAAAGGCATCTCGAAATCTAATAAGCTTCGAGGCGGTGGACGACGACGGTTGGACATTTGCGATTAATATAAAGGATATTACGCATTAGACAGACAGTATGAGATATGGGACTCGGAAAGAATGACTTTACACAGGAGACGTTGGACGGCTGAAATGGATTCAGACAGACAGAGGTTAGAGTTCCTACCATTACGACCAATGTTCAAGTTCACTGGAACTGAAGCTGGGCCGGTACCAGATTTGCTGACAGCGGTGACGGTGAGTGTCCAGGATTGACCGACGAGATGGAAATGGTGTTCACGGATGAGACCATCAACGGTCACGGAGATTGAAGAATCATCAACGTGGCCACTGATGATGAAGTAGAGGCCACATTCGATGTTTTGAGTCGGGTAGTGCCATCGGAGGACGACGTCTTGTTCAGTGATGCGACGGAGGTTGACATTGGATGGTGGGAGAGTGTTGCCTGAAACAATGAAATCAATAAACTTGTCAAAATAAAGTCACTGATTCAACTTACTCGGACAGGTCAGCTTAACTTCAACCGAATGCGAATGCGTCAACACCTTTGAATCCTTTCCGACAGCAGCCACACGCACGAAAGCACCGCTCGTAACAGCCTCCCTTGGGAAAACATGATCGTAATGAAGTCTTCTCGGGTCAGCATTGATGTAAGAGCCAAGTTGGTGCCATCTGTTGTCAGCAATGTTCTTCTGTTCAAGTTTGAAGACACGGACGGAGTTGATAGGACCCTCCACAGTAAACTTGATGATGACATTGTTCACTGTTTCATCGACTTCGACATCGCGGATAGAAACCTTGGTCTTGGCAGTCAATGATTCAACATGAGAGAACCTCTTTACAAAGATTTCACTCAATGGGTGGCTCTTCTTGCCGTGGTTGTTAATGGCACGCACAGAAATGGTTGAGATTCCGCTGACATCGACGTTGTTGAAGGTGGTTGAGTAAACGTTGCCTTGGACGATTTCCCGGAAGGTATTGTTAGCGGTATCGCGGAGGTTGACTTCATAGAGGGCAACGCGGCGTGATCCGAGTGGAGGGAGCCATCGGACGAGAAGGGTGGATTCGTCTTTTGCCACAATTTGGAGGTTGTTTGGTTTCGATGGTGGTGCATCGGAGTCGGCTTCGACGAGAAGGAAATAGAGCGGGCTTCCGTGTGGGACCCAGGATTCACTGTCGACTTGATAGACAATCTAAAACATTTAAATGGTTATTGTGTTAAGTTTTAATAGGCGTTAACTTACATCAGTGGTGTACTGTCGTCCGAATTTCAAGTCGCTCAAGTCAAAACACAAGTCTCTCGCACTCGCTGCTTCCTTTGGGCACTCGAAGAACGAAGGTCCATGTTCAATCGTCTTTGATTCCTTGCTAGTTCCAAGCTGATAAGTCACCCTACAAGTTTTTTTATTGTTAATTGACCCATGCTCAACACCAATTGCACTCACTTGACACTGCTGACCCGTCCTTGATGCTCAGCTAATGGTGTGAACACCAAATAACTCTTCGACGGCAACAAAACAATTCGCTGATGGTAAACATTTTCTTTTTCTAAAACCCCATTTGGTTTGCCTCTGCATTATGCCTGTGATCAGCTCACTCAGGGATATAAGAAAGTGATAGTTGTGAGAAAAGGTCACATCGGCGTGCAGGTCACTTCATGTTTTTGTTGGGTTTTTAAAGCTTGTACATTACATTTGTCACAGAGGGATAGTAGTTGATTGATAGACGAATTATGGACAGAATTAATTTAAAGTTTGGAAATGTAGGTGATAGAGAATGATAATTCAATTAACATAACAGGAAAAACCGGATTATTAATGTTGCAAGTTTTTGTCGCCATCATCACCGCAATCGTGACGGCTCTCACCATTAGAACAACAAGTTGCTCTTTGATGACAAATATAGCAGATGACATTGAAAACTTGCAACATGGTTTATGTGGGAAAATGAAAACAGGATGAAAAAAGAGTTACAGATTAACAGACAGAGGTAGTGTTCTCTTAACAAAAGATCAGAAGCAGTAATTGAACAAACCTCGGTGTAAGTAGTGGTTACGGGACTTTTTCATCGTGGACCAGAATGCCCAAAGGCCAAGTGTGTTATTATTACATGAAACTCAAAGCAATTTAATGTAAGAGTTAGCTTAATGTATACGTCCAACTCGTGTCGTTTGCCCCACCGCCTCGATGTTAGTTTAGTTTTGTTAGCACCCGAAAGGGATCAATTGTTTTTGTTCCTTCTTTGAAAGTGATTACAAAGAAGGAATTTAACATGTAAGCAAGGGGGCCAAAAACTGAAAGGAAACGTAAAATCGAGGGGGTGCAAGAACCTACCTGGTCGCGAATTGCTTGAAGCGTCGACGGTTTCACTCCAGGAGCTGTGACCGTTGGTGAGACGGCTACGAGCCTTGAAGCTGTAGACGGCGTTGGTATCGAGATCATCAACGGTGATGGCTGGCTTAGAGGTGAAAGATGTGGCGTCGGAGGGTTCATCTTCTTGGTTCCAGATCTGAATTGATTGTTTTTCGATGGTAAAAGTTAAGGAAAAGTTGACATACCATGTATTCATAACCCAAAATGCTGCTCAAATCTTGATCGCAGCTCGGAATCTCCCAAGTGAATGTAATCGAGGTGCCAGAAGGAAGCACACGAACATCGGTCGGGGCACCGGCGGCACCTTCACAGGGTCCCCCGCCACCAGAAACGAGTGCCTCCTTGGTGCGAGCCACAGCCCTCTGTTCATCATCGACGACAATGACACGGACGGAGAAAGCGTTGTTCAATTCCGTAGCGGATACAGAATAGCTTTCCTCATCATCGCGGACTTCACGGTCTTCCTGAAGGCGAACCCAACGGGTCTCATTCGATGGCTTGAATTCAACAATGAACTTGGTCGCAGCAACATTGTCGGGCTTCTTCCAGTGGATAGTGTAATGGTTATCACCATCCTTGACAATCACCGGTTCGATCTCCAAGCTCAAAGCTGGCTGAGCTGCCGTTGTCACACTGGTACGGTAGACCTTGCGAGGTTCGTGATCAACATACGCAACAACGCCAATTTCGTAATCGGAGTTTGGTGACAAGTCAACAAACAAGAAGCTGTCACGTTCAGGTGATACACGGGTGCGTTCAATCTTCTTGACATCGGTGCCAGAGAATTCGACGAGGACGACCTGAAATATGCCAGATTGTTGTCTTTTTTTCGTAAATAACCATGCTTATCCCACTAATGTAAGTTCTGTGATTTTGCGTTTTCTTTTGATTAGGACAACAAAAACCTTTAATGCTATGGTGCAAAGGTTTTGGTGCACTTGCCGGCCAACTCAGAAGTTGTAAATAGAAAAAAGCCCGCACTAAGCACACAGTCGCGCAAGAAAGATAAGTACATTGGAGAGAATGTCGAAAGGTTTACGCCGTGGAATAAGTAAAGCAAACAATTAGGAAGCATCGTGTGCCTCCTGGGAGTCTGGCAAAAACCCGAAGCGTGTGCTTAAGTGAAGGTTTCTATCGGTTTTGCTCACTTACCTCGTATTGCTGGAGTCGCTCCTCTTCAGCATGATCCCATCTAACACGTGCATCCGTGTCGGAAGTGTACTCCACACGAATTTTCTCGGATGATTGGGGGGCTACAATTGACAAGATTAAACTTATCACAACAAGTGAGACGGTTAAAAATAGCCTACCTTCACCCTTAGTTGATACAACCAGCTGCTCACTGTTCCAGGGGCCAACGGTCTTGGAGCGGTCAACGGCTCGAACACGGACTTCGTAATCAGTGTTGGGCAACAAGTTGGTCACACTGGCAGATGGCTGAGCGACGGTTTGATGATGAACGTCGAATTCGCGTTCGTTTTTACCTCGGAGTTCAATTTGGTACTCGCCAACGGAACCGCATTCAGGTGCAAGCCAGGAAAGGGCCACACTGAACTGGCCGCGCTGTTTGACGGAGATATCGCGAGGCGCGGTGATTTCATCTGGAATTTAATTCATATTTGTGGTTCAATTTGCATTATTAACCCATACCGGCATCACACTTAATGCTGACGATCTCATTACGAGCTCGGATTTCCGGCGTCTCAACGAGAACCTGGTTCTGGTCTCCTAATACCTTGATTCGAACAAAGTAGGAGATGCCTGTGGGCAGTCGTGGAATCTGCAATTCATGATTTCAATTTTCATTTCTTCAATTTGTTTAATTTTCATTTGCTTTGTTTTATCACTCGCTTTCCGTCGGTCAATTCGACCGTGTTTACTTCTGCGCAGAAACTTTTTTATGACCGTAATAATGCACAATAGCGCTGCCACGCGCACACAAAAGGTGTGATGTGTGTTATCGGTCCAAATCAACATGTCACCTTTGGCGGCAAATCAGTCTATGACTCAGCCAAAGCCTCATGATTTTGCCGCAAAAAAAGGTGGCAGGTATCGACGTCTTCCGTAATGCGGTATATCATTGTTTATGATGATGCCGATGACGCATTCTCGACGATCACTACTTGATGGAATGCAGTGACCCCCGAGGCGCCCACGCCCTTATGTCACCTTGGCAGCAAACAGAAACCTCTTGATGAAGTTGCCTGCTCGAAAGGGTGGGTAAAAATCAACCAGTACCACCAGCCAGGTAAATGTGATATTTTGTGGGGTTGAAGAAATAAGCAAAAAGTTTTTGTTTAGTCGGAAGGGGGTGCGGGAAAGAGCAACGGAGAATGCGGGGTGCAACAGACGATCGAGAAAGAGATGGAGTCGTGCTTCCCATCAACGCCTCGACATCCACTGATGGCGGTTTGCCGAAACCTGTTTCCGTCTCGAAAAACGTCTCAATCAGTGTTTGTCGCGTACTACGGTGAACGTGCAACCACTAACTGCGAAGAAAATAATTGCCAAGAGTGGTAGCTCACCACTTCGCAAAACTTGATTGTTTTTCTGATTCGCGAATAAACAAAATGCGTACGGACGCAAGCGTCAAAAAAGGAGCTGCTTGTTGACAAATAGCTGATATCCAATTTGGGAAGCAATCGAATCGATCAAACACACATACCTGAACACGGTACTGATGGTTCGGACCCTTGTATGGGATGACACCAGAATGAACGTTCCATTCGGCTTCTTTTTCTGCTCGATATTCAACAATGAAGCCACGAATGGCACTGTCTGGGTGGTCACCACTCTGGATACCTTCCCATTCGACGGTCAGAAGGCTTTCGGTGCCACGAGGCTCGCGTTTTGCTCTTACATGATGAGCTGTACCTAAAAATGTGTTGTTTGATCACTTATTTATTTACTGTACAATACTTCTGCATGTTTGTTTTGTTGATTTAACCTTAAAGATGCGGTTATGCGCTTCCAATGGTTAACTCCACGTAGAACTAAATACCCCTGTTGCAACTAGTCTCGCACTCTTTTACTTAAAGCATGCTTTACATCGCAAATGACAACAAAAAAGCTCTTGAATCGTCGATGCTTGCGTCAAAAATTGCTCTGTCTCGTTCAGTAGCAACTTTAGTATTGTTTCAATTTAAAGAATTTGAGAAATGGCTTTCGATGAGCGATGTATTTTCACATACGAATGACGACTGTTGTAAACCGAAAGTAAAATCAGAACATGACGCTCGGTGGGCACCAATTACGGACATCCAAATGGATATTTGTTTGTCAAAGGATGCGGGCGATTTATGGAAAATGTTTAAACTCCCTGCCTGCGCAATGAACGGTGCTTGCACCCCTGGCATTCTATAAAGGGCGTCGACCCTAATCAGAGATGAGAAAGTGACTCATAAAAGAAATGAGAGCAGGTTTTTGTTTTAAACCATCGGATCGACCGCCGTTGACTGTTTTTGTTGTCGGCGGCGAAAAGTTTACTTTTGACTCATCCGTCAATGACGGCATCTTCAAACTATCCCCATTTGTAAATTAGACGGAAAGAGGTTGCGCATTGATTTCAACGTGTGCATACTTAATGATGCAGAAAAACAAAACTAAGTTGAATTGAAATTAATGCACCATGATTTGCGTTCCCCTTGTGTCTGACCGAAAAGTGCCGCCGTGATTTGACGGTGATTGGGAGAGCGGTATACACTTTGGAACCCCCTTTTCCGCGTCAGACATGAAGCTTGTGGACTATGGGAATGCGATATTGTTTGCTTAAGTGGATCATAAAATGACACATTCGAAGGTGTTATGAACGCGTGCGATTGATGTCCATGTCTTCGACTTTCATTTAGGAAAACGATGACCATAACAGACATATATCAAAAAAATGTGAATAAAAATGATTTAAAAAGCGTTGCAAAAATGATAAAGAATAAGGTGGAACTAAAACTCACCGGACTGGGTCGTCAAAACTGGAATAATGGCAAGAGCTAGTAGGAATAATGCCGTCCATGACGACCTCCGTCCGGATGATGATGGACTCATCTGCAACGGACCCATTTCAGCAACTCGTAATAACGTTCATCGATGACCGCTAAAAACACGGTACTGAACAAACTTATAATCATCATTAACACGGTAAAAGGTACAGATCAAGCTCGAAGGTAAGTAACGTATAACAAGGGGACCGGCTATTGGGTAGAGCCTTCTGAGGGAGGTTAATACGCAACACGTCGGGGCGGTTTCACACGTTGGGGAAAAACGGAAACGAAGCGAAGTCAACCTTCAGAGGCCGTGTGTAATGCTCCATCCTGCGCAGAGGGGGCCAGTGATTGTAGTAGTACGAGAAGTCGTAGTAGAAATAAGGGGGTGGGAGTAATAGGAGCAGAATTGCAAGCGTGCCTGCAGCCAGAGGGGGTGACGACAAGAGCAAGCGTTGCAAAACCCCATGGCGATGCGAAGAAATCAACGGCCGCAACCCTGGCGGGTCTTTTATTTTTTCGCGGCTTTATAATAACGAGTTTCAAACTTTTAACTTCAAATGCATGAAAAATTGATTCTGACAAACCCGCTAACACATTTCCGTTGCGCCGAAACAACAATCTTAAATCATGGAGACCTTTGTAAGGAAAAGAATAGCCATGTTGACCATTATCGCGGGCAGTGAAGCACCGCCTACTTCGCTTGGAGGCAAAGTGCGACTATATCAGCGATATTTTTACAAAAGTAGACCAGTGTTGCAATTTGACAAGCCTCTAACCTTCAAGAGTATCCGTACAAAACTCATAGGTGTGGTTTACGTAAAGGTCGTCCCGACGACTGGCCACAATGAAACCAAGCCAAAGGGCAATCATACCATCGAAGACCGTTAATTCAGCACATGCTAGCCATAATTTTAAAACAAGACACAACTGACCACCACCTTTCCGATCGACAATAAATCTAATGTTACATGACTGTTAAAAATGAAATCGTTTATCCATTCATTAATTTGAAAGAAAAAACTGGTACAAATTGCATCCGATCATTGCAAACAAATGAGCGGGTTGCGCTTCCGTACACTCCTTGAAGCGTTGAATTATTTAGGGCGACCGTTTTGCTGAATGGCAGACACGGTGTTGTTGAACACCCGCCGATACTGCCCCTTTGGCAGGTGGATAGTGCCCCAGGCGAAGGTCAACTCTACGTAAAAACGGGATAGCTGTGAAAAAAATAAAGAAAAAAGACATCATGCATGCCTACTAGACTGTGATCAGTCTTCTAGCCGGAAATTAAACCCCTTCTGTGCGCGTTCATTATGGTACAAGTAAGAAAGTTAGAAAATAGAACTCCCGGTCCATGGAAATGCATACCAACCACACGATTGATAAAATGGTGGGTAGGGTTTTGAATGGGAAGGGGAAGTACAAAAAACTTGTCGTTGCAAAGGAATAAATAAAAGGTTAGATGGCCAACGCCTAGTTTGAGTGATTCAGGAACAAAACAAAAACTAAAAACAAAAGGCATCGAGCGTGGTCAGAACGAGTTGAACGGTAAAGGACGTAATGTAAGTGAGCAAGTGGAAAGTGAATGTGTAATGTAGGAGGTGTTGAAGCACTGGTTTGACGGCAAACAAACTTTTGGCACAAAAAGTCGCGCGTGCGCCAAAGCTAAGCTACCTGGAGAGCCCTCAAGGCGGATTTCAAGGCCTGTGTACCCTCTGGAGCGATAGCGATATCGAGCGAGACACAAAGACATAACTGACCACTTGAATGAACTTATTGCCCGTTTTTGGAGACGGTCTCCGTTCGAACAAATAAAAACGTTCACGCATTGCACGTGTGTACAAAACTCTACGATACCAAAACATTAAACGGGAAAAAGGTCTTTCTTTTTTAAATTCGGCAACGTTTAAACAATTTTACAACGTTTCTGCAAGTCAGTAAATTAAGCAAGCATTGTTGATACGGTTTATCTTGCAAAAAACGGAGGCGGGTGATAGGCTGTAAAACATAGACAGGGTGTTTAAGCTGTTGATCTGAACTTGGCGAGATGGAGACAAAATGATCGAAGAAAGCTGGTTTCAAGGCTTCCAAATATTTGGACAACCAAAATTTGACTAGTTGCTTGCTGCAAGCATGGAGGAAGCTTGGATGAAAAAAAGACGCTCATTCCGAGATTCAAGGCGCGGTGGCTCGAAAAAAGTTGGTAGCAAAGTGCGCAGAGGGTGCGCGAGATGGAAGGCCCTCAGGGTAGCTTGGCCTTGGTCGTCATCCCCTGTTCATTCACCTTATGCGCGAGATCGGTGGTGGGTGCGTCGATAAGAAGCGCCTACGCTATATCTCGACGGCCGTTGGCGTACGCACATCACTGAGCGCTAGAAGATCTCTCGGAGACCCCTGTTCATTAGGAATCTACCCTCTTTCGTTGCGCATTTCGCATCGCCTCTGGCGATGGAGGGGAAAGGTTGGCCCTCCCTCTCTCTTGACTATTGTGGGGTAGTCGAAGATTCGCAAAGAAAGCAACAAAAAGAAACAAAACGCAAAAAGGTAGCGACAATAGGAAGCGCCAGTCGGGTGCGGCTTCCCAGTGGTAAGCTCGCGCACGCTCCGCCAAGTTTGCAGAGGCTTCAGGCCAAGCCAACCATCATAGCTACCTGGCGAGGGCCCTACATACAACTCTTTCAACTTCTTCCTTCCTGCCTACAGGTGCGTCGCAAACTTCCCTCCAAGTGATTTTTTAAACGAAGGCCCGGATTGCACTAACGGGAGTATGTACTTGCGTTCTTGGAAGCTATAGCGCACCCGGAGGTCCATGCAGGAAGCAGGCTAAGTACTGTTGAAGCCGCCCACACCGGGTTGATCCGTGGTGTACAATTCTACACTACCGCGAGAAAAAAGCTTTTCAACGTGTTGAGGGTAGGACATGACCGCAATGAAGACAACTATTGAGTGTGGATATAGCCGGAAGCTGTTGCGTTTTACATGTGTTATAAATAGGTACATAAAAATAAAGGAATTTGAAGTTGAAAATTCCAACGAATTATGTTTACGAGGAGTACAAAAGCTCAGTTAAACAACAAAGCGGCCAGAAAAAGAGAAAAAGATAATCAAATAAGGATGTCTAGTAATAACCCACGCAATCGAGGGACAAACGAGATCAACGCAAGTAAAAGGTCACCGTGGTTTCAGTGGCATGCCATCTCAGACGCACATTCATCACCTGCGCGAGGTTCTTCCGCTTCGGCTGGCTGGTCTCCCGCACGAAATAACTGATTGTACACTTGCCCGTGTTGGGGGTTTTGTCTTCATTGCGGCCTCTCCGCAGATGCCGACCAAGGAGGTTAGGCTCAAGGATGCTCATTGAAGATCGTAAACGGCGATACCACCGCAGGGACAAAAATCATTACTACACACGAGATTTCGTTTTTGATCGGGAGTCGGCAGTCCTTCTTCCCGCAAGGTAAAAATACATCTCCTTGGCTATGCAAAAAAGGGACGGGATAGATGCCTTGGAAACGTTACTGATGGGTGGTAGGTTACCTGTGAAACGGATCAAGAACCAAAAAGTGCGAAAGGGTGGAGTCAAATTGAAACCATAACGGGAAACTTTCGAAGTTGTATTGTCGTACTATTGCTTCAGGAGCGCTACAAGATGCGTCATCCTCTGGAGCCCGGCGATATTCGTGTTTTGACTACAAAAGAGAGCCAGAAACCGAGCGCCTTGAAGACTGATGTCTCATCGCGTCCCCACAGTTTTACACACCAGCCATACATGGATCGCATTTTACATTAAAGTTCGATTTAAAAACCGCCTACAGGGCCGATTCATCAAAAATAGGCATCGACGGAGAAAGTAAACGACGTCGACGGAATGGCTCAATCATGAGCACAGCGGCGCCATACCGGTTCGAGTTTAGTTGTGACATTTAAAACAACGAGACGGGCGTGGCAGGGCACGAAATTCCAAGGTGTCGCCCTTTAACCTGATCGCTCTCGTATACAAAACTGGGCGTCATCATACATACCCTTGAAAGGTAATGGGGTAAAAAAGCTGTCAAAACGACATAATCATTGATATTGTTGCAAGTTCGAAACAACTAATTTGTCACGTACGGAAGGGCAAATTGTGCGAAGAGCTTCAAACTCGAGCATTTCAAGACAAGAACGGGAACGACTTTAAGTCGACACAATTTCGAGCATTATGGTGGATTGTAGCATCGCGGATGAGCGAACAAACGTACGCAAACGGACGAAAAAGGGGTACTTTGCACAAGTCGCGAAAGACTCAAACGAGACTTACGCCGCCTCTGGCTGGCGCATTCTTCGGGTACCTGAAGAGGGTCGTTCGGTGGACATATTGTGCGGGACTTCTGTGATCGCCCCCCTCTGAAAGCGAAAGAGACCTCTGCAGGTTCTAGGCAATCCCTATCTCCAGGCAACGACGACTTCAATATCCTCGAAGATGGCCATTTCTGCCCTGGAGGCAAGTAAGTGTGTTCCCGCCCGGTGCGACCTTGCTCGGTTTCTCGAAATGAATTAGAAAAATGTCTTGACCACACCACATATGGGTGGATTTTAAATGTGCACGACGAGAAAGATAACTGGGATGTTGATTTGTGGGAGACCTTGGAGATTGCAAACTTTTCACGGTGTAGCAAATGGGAAGGGAAAAAACCGAATGGCTCTCCTTTGCCATTCCGAGTTTGACATAGATTTAACGACAAAATGGACGGGTTTCATACTCCCAATTTAGTTGAGATTTACAAGAAAAAATGGAAAACAGTCACTATTAGTGGACAGCAAGATAGCTTAGCCACCCGCCGTGAATCCTAACGACGACATCGAAAATGATTGTTCGCCATGTTCGATCGTGACCATGATTGCCTCCTGTGGGGGCGGTAAGGTCCTATGAACGCTTCCATTTTGAATGCAAGCTGACTACAGTGAAGGTGAAGACGACGATCAGACCATCTGACGCCTCCCTATTCAGATGCTTTGATGATAGCCCGGGAGGTCCGTTGTTCAATCCCGTTGTGACTCGTTCCTCCTGGGAAAGTGATCCCATAACGCTACCCTTCGGGCGGTGTCTGCAAGATTTAAACAGGATTGTGGTCTCTCTCTTTTCCCAAATTGGTGCCATCAGAAGCCTTTCCTCCGCCCGCAGTAGCCCTATGAATGGGAATTGTCCGATGAAACCACAGGGCTCGTTGTACCCCTTGTACGCTTCACCGACGCCAAGCTGGTTCGTAGTCCGGATAGTGTAGTGTATGTGAGACGTGCAGGCGACAACGGCGTCCATCTATCTCCTTCGTTTTTCTTGAGCAACCAACAAAATTTCGTTTCAAAAATGCGCCATGTTCACGCACGCTTGGGCGCCTCGGCGTTTTTCGGTGATCACGTTCGCGCACCTTCCAACCTGGAGACCGAGATCACCATAAATCAACATCGCAAATAAAAACATCACTCACGAAAAAAGTTTGATGTGAGCGGGAGACTGCCCTGCGGAAACCTACTGACGGCTTATTCATCGTTTACGGGTGGTACTAACTGCGACACTTTTAAGATTGGAATTTTGATCGAGTACGAAAAAATAATTAATCACGAAGCAAAAAAGTAAAACGCTGTGGTGATCGTTTGCTAAGATTGAAAACCAGAAAAGGTGAGAATGATACAACTGATATAGGCCATTCGGCGGTTTCAAACCCGACAAGGCCATCTGTTTCTGATGACGGTCAGATTTTCGCGGAAATGACTAAACAACCACGCAAAAGGAAGCATTGCGTTACTTTTTCCTTTTACGTTATATAAGCAGATGGTCAGATTTGAAAAACAATGACAACAAACATCCTGAATATAGACTTATACACAAATTCCAAGAAAAAATTGCATTTAGCGTCCAACTTACACCTAACAATGATAAGGTGTCTGTTTTAGACACCTCAAATGGTCATTGTATGATGACACATTGTCAACAAGGTGCTATCTTCTCGACTAAGTTGCGATTGAAGCTTATTATGGATTATAAGTTTATAAGCAGATTTAATTGTTACACACAAAATAAGTAACATAGGAAAAGGTCATGTCTATGAGCCAGACAGTGATCCACAAATGAGGATAAGTATTATTGTGATAATAAAGATGCCGAAGGTAGCCAAATGGCCCGTGACGCTGATCCAGCCGGTCCAGTAAACGGTTTGATCGCAGTAATGATCCTCAAACATTCCCTCGTCGTAATGTACGTGGTAACGAACACCGTACACCCACACACAGCCTGGAAAGATTGAATAAACATGGGATAAAGATGCATGAGTCAGACGACTGTAAATTTTTGAATACACTTACCGAGGATGACGTTCACGACAATGATGAGTAAGATAATCCCTTCGATTCCGTAGTAACAGAGTTCTTGCTTCAATTTTGCGTTTCCTGGGTGTTGGTTTTGACCCATGTAGGACGCCATTCGGACGATGGCATTGATGATTAGTAGAATGCCGGATGTGATGAGGTAGATTGGGATCATTGGCTGGATGTTGCAATATGGGTAGTTGAAGGTGCCTTAAAATAGGGTTATTGGTATTGAAGTTGGAAGTAAACACATACCTATCAAGATTGTTGTGAACCCGAAGACAGCCTGGATCAACAATAACGTCAGCCAAACAACAGCCGGGATGTTGTTATCAAAAAATGCTTTAAGATTCCCAGCGAACTCAACAGTATCACCAGAAGTCGAATATACATCAGCAAGTTTGTCAGTTTTTCGTGTGTTGAAGGAGGCTTCACTGTTGGTTGTCGGTTGATAGGGGCCACTTTTATCGAAATGGAACGACGGTGACGGCGCTTTTGTGTAACTAATGTTTCCATTTTGTTGCATTGGCATGTTCCCATTAGGCTGCGTTAGTAGCATATTTGATACTGCTGGCGGGGCACGTGGTACAGTAGCGTATGTCATCATCAGAGGCTGCTGGGCATATCCATTTTGTGGGCTGAGACCCACAGTCGTTGAATGAGGGCTGCTTTGATTGCTGTTTTGACCATAGTCGCCTGGAGCGGCACGATTATTCTTCAAAATACCACCGGGAATGCGCGTTGAACCGCTTTGAACGCTGAATCCGGAGGGTTGTCTGTAAATGGAGAAATAAAATTGTTACAAATACTAATATAAATGTAAAACAAATCACCTTTCGAACGCATCACTGCTATACGTTTCCTCTATAACTCCACGTCGATCGAGCGGCATTTCGGTATACTTTTCCGCACCTCGAATCATAGTGTTTCGCCTGAAAGAATCGCCTGAAGGGTGGAGGTAAAAATGATGTTTACACACGGCAAGCCACCGGAAAGAAATATGGGAGTGAAAAAGGAGAAAAAAGCACAATCATAAGGGCTCGATTCCGAATTGAATGGAGGAACAGATCGATAGCACGTAAACTATCGCTATGCTTGTCGAACAGTGTTAAATGATAAGGTGCATGGGTGCTGTCTTCCTCGATTGAAGCTTGCAGCGTTCACAAAGGAGAAATAAACAACCTGTGGCAGGTGGGAAGAGGTCACGGGCTATGTTTGGTGTGCTTACAATGCGTCAAGACGAATTTCAAATGCTTCAGAAGATGAATCACGTTTCTGGCAAGCCTATACACACTAAACATTTCACAGAAACAATAAACTTTCTACATTAAACAGTTCAAAAGATATCCACAAATACAATATTCAAAATTTGTCACCAGTCAGGTAAAAAAAGACCGGCCAAGACACAACAGTGAAGCTCTATACTACCTCAGGTTGGATTTCCGCTTGTGTGATGTCGGGAAAAAGTGTGCTATGCAAACAATAAGGCCGTCAAACCTTGGTCGTTGCGAAATTGGGCTTACGTGTCGAAGGTTAGGGTCGCATCCCTCAGACCAGGATGTACACTTCCGTCTGCGCAAGGTTTACCGCGTGGTCATCCTCGACTATCACAAGCGTTCTTAAGTAACTTAAAGTTATAATTTTAATGACGAAACGTCACAAGTTTTAAACGCCCCCTTGTCTTTGAGTTCGAGAGACAGAAAAACATTTGAATGTTTGGTTAAAAACATCTCAACGACATCACAGGACAAGGACAAGCTTTGTTCTGTCTCGCCACCGTCTAGATGTCTCGGATGAAAATTTTGAAAGCTAACATTTAAAAGGTGATGAGTCATAGGTACAGTTACAGAAACGTTTTTCCGTAATCAAAGTACGAACCCAGGTTATTGTGTAAAAAACAACAAAAAAATGTATCAAAAGGTTTTTTTCCCAAGTTGTGAACAATTATTCGTCACTGTGCTGAAAGCAACACCAAAAAACCAGACATAAACTTTGCAAATCCGTTAAAATCCTATCTGTGGTTGTTATTTTGACCAAGTGGGGATAGCGGACACCCCATATATTCAATGTTGCCGGCCAACTAAACGAGTAAAGTTGTACGTGGTTTGTTTTATACTTTTGCGACATTCTCTTATTTCTAACAATCTGCTTGACAGTTTTATTTCCCGCGTTTTCATATAAAATTAATTTTCTTAACGCTTCTTCGTGTATACGCTTATTAAATGTTCATGTGTACAAACATTTTTGATTCTGATGTTTACAACGTTCATAAACCTACCCTTCATTGTTATAACGTAAGCAACTACCGTCAGAATAGCGCAGGGGGTTCATATCCCAAGTTTTCAACATCTTCAGGATAGAAAATTATAATAAAATGTTTAAAAGTTACATTAAATCTTTATGTTCAGTCGAAAACAAGCACTTTTAGCGCTTCCATAGTAATCAAACGGCTAGTTTTGAATGACCCCAAAAAATGCAAAACAATTCAACTTATCAAAACTTCCATTTGGTATACAAGTTTATTAAAAACAAAAACACAAATACAAGCTAAAACTACTACACAAAAAATAGCACTACAGGTGCATATTCATGCGACTCACTACGTGGGGGATCCCCCAGAAGTGAGCCGCACGAGTCCAACGGCTTTGTATTGTGCTGTTTACTGTGGATGGAATTTCCACAGTAAACAGCACATCGGTCTTTTTTTTTTTTTTTTCCACAATTTCAGCATTCCAGTGCCCTCCAGAGTTGTCCAATATTAGGAGGGCCGACGGTTTCGCAGTGAAGAGTTGCCGGATTCGATCGTAAGCGCAAATCTGCAAATTCGTGAGTCAACACCTGTAGATCAAAACGAAAATAAAACAAACCGTTTTCGCATGATTTAATCCATGAGTCTGCAAGGTTGAGATGGATGCAATTGAAGGGCGTCCATCTAAAAAGCCAGCAGTATAGTTTGCAAATATACAATACTGAATAACGTAAAGCGACACGTTTTATAACGGTGGGATAAGCAAAGTTGCCGTAAAACAATGGGTACATGTACAGAGATCCGTACGTAAAGACGGATTCAAGGATAAAGTTTAGCAAAGTACCCTGTCCAGCATTGACAATTGAACTGATTGTCGCTGTCAACAAAAAACCTTTCAGAACCCGGGACGTTCGCGGTACATTTGCATATTGCAAAAAAAGGGTTGACCTGTTTGACTTGAAAAAGGTGAGAGTCAACGTTTTGCGTTGGAGGGGAAGAGAGCGCGAGTCAAGAAAAGGTTTGCGTAAAACTAGAGCGATCCACGGTTGAACAAAACGACAAGACTAAACTAGTGATAACAACGCGGACGCAGAAGGTAAATTGAGTTGGCAGAAATTGCAATACGCTTGGAGGGAATATAAAATCACAAAGCGAAACAAAGCTTTAAGGCAACTATGTAGACAAAGCAAGAAGCGACTGATCGGGGAAAGACGATTGTTCACGAGTGAGGAGAGACACGACTGAACTGATAGGAACTCACTTTCAAAAAGGGAAGGTATTCGCGATACAAATTTGCATGGGTTTATGGGAAAGTAAAGTCTAAATGTGAAGACACAAAAAATATGTGCGCGCATCATGCGACACACATTTTTACGAAGAAACTTTATGTGATCTACCTAGTGCATTTTGATAAAGCCTAAGGAAATGGTAATATCAAAGTAAAAAATGGCAGGTCGTGAATGTAATTAAAAGTAGTATTTTGGTCAATTTTTAGTGTTTTTAGTCCTTTTTGGTGTCAAGATCAGATGCTGCGGCGCATTGAACTAATGTCTCCGAACCGCATTAACACGTGGATATCAAAAATGTGAATATAAACGTGATCAGAGCAATAGTTAGCAAGTTACCAGTGAAAAAACAGTACTTTTGGTGGTTTTTTGGCCCGGAATGTGCAAAGATGTCAGTTCATTTTGCTTCAATCAAGTGTTTTGACACTTCTAAGACACGTGAAACTTAAAAATACCTCGAAAGTTGTACAGGGATCAGTAGTTTTTGATTTAGCTACTTACCAGAACGAATTATAGGTGACTTTTCGCAAAATCAGGTTCTGGTAAGTGCAAAAAGTTTGAGCTAGACCACTTTGAATAAGTGATTCTGAATCGCGAGAACATGACAAACTCGAAAACACGACTTAAACCTTGATTGGACAGATAGTTAGTGAGTTGCCAGCTTAAAAGTTGTATTTTTGGTCAATTTTTGGTGTTTTTAGCCTTTTTGGTGTCAAGATCAGATGCTGCGGCGCATTGAACTAATGTCTCCGAACCGCATTAACACGTGGATATCAAAAATGTGAATATAAACGTGATCAGAGCAATAGTTAGCAAGTTACCAGTGAAAAAACAGTACTTTTGGTGGTTTTTTGGCCCGGAATGTGCAAAGATGTCAGTTCATTTTGCTTCAATCAAGTGTTTTGACACTTCTAAGACACGTAAAACTTAAAAATACCTCGAAAGTTGTACAGGGATCAGTAGTTTTTGATTTAGCTACTTACCAGAACGAATTATAGGTGACTTTTCGCAAAATCAGGTTCTGGTAAGTGCAAAAAGTTTGAGCTAGACCACTTTGAATAAGTGATTCTGAATCGCGAGAACATGACAAACTCGAAAACGCAACTTAAACCTTGATTGGACAGATAGTTAGTGAGTTGCCAGCTTAAAAGTTGTATTTTTTGTCAATTTTTGGTGTTTTTAGCCTTTTTTGGCGTCAAGATCTGATCGCGGCGCATTGAACAAATGTATCCGAACCGCATTAACACATGAAACTCAAAAATGTGTATATAAACGTGATCAGAGCAATAGTAAGCAAGTTAGGCGCTATCAACAAATAACCTTTCAGAACCCGGGACACTCGCGGTACTTTTGCATATTGCAAAAATTGGATTGACCTGTATGACTCGAAAAGAGTGGTAGTCAACGTTTTGCGTTGGAGGGGAAGAGAGCGCGAGTCAAGAAAAGGTTTGCGTAAAACTAGAGCGATCCACGGTTGAACAAAGCGACAAGACTGAACTAGTGATAACAAAGCGGACGCAGAAGGTAAATTGCGTTGGCAGAAAATTCAATACGCTTGAAAGGAATCGCGGATCACAAAGCGAAACACAGCTTTAGGACAGTTACGTCGAGCGGGTAAGAAGCGACAGATCGAGGAAAGACGACTGTTCACGAGTGAGGAGAACCACGACTGAACTGATGGGAACTCATTTTCAAAAAGGGAAGGTGTTCGCGATACAAATTTGCATAGCTTTATGGGAAAGTAAGGTTGGATGTGAAGAGACATTAAATGTGTGGGTGCATCATGCGACGCTTTACAAAAAAACCTATCGATCGAATGCATTTTGGCATTTAGATAAAGCCCAAGGAAAGTAATATCAAAGTAAAATTGACAAAATGTGAATCTGATGCTGTAGACGTTGTCGGAAAGCAAAGAATATAGGTGCTACGCGACGACGCAAATGTTATGAAAAAGCAGTGCCAGGCCAGCCGCTGGATGAATCAGCTACAGCGATAATGGCTCCGATAGTTTTAGTTTTAATTTTGCCCGTATTTTGTATTATTACACTTACAATTTACAGCTGGCCTAACTCATTTGATTTCTTATAGATCAGTTTAACCGTGACGTGTATTCATGTGTATCTTAATAATAAACGTTTATTTAACCAAGTTTTAGGACGCATTATCTGAATCCCGGCAGTAAATTCTAGAGAAGGTGAAGACGAGTTCGGGTACCTCCAACAACTTGGTAGCAGCGAGTGGTTTAACACAAAAACTGTGGGTGTTCAGTGTTTTTCATGGTTGATACCGCTGTTGGTGTCCAAGCATCACTTTTGAGACCTGGCTATTACCACAAGCATCCCCATACATTTGCATATTGTACCGCGATTGATTCTCATTATTTGTATAAAATGCTCTATATTGTTACTGACAAATAAATATTGAGCATTAATCATTTATTGGCTTTAAATAAAACTCTGTTTTAAACGTTACTAATTAAAAAGAAACCTGATCCGTATATATAAGAATCAGAATAAAGAAAACCGCGAATTAACCGCTATAGCAGTGAAAGTGACATGTACAAATGTGTTGCGCATGAGGAAACTGGTGTCAAGCAAAATGAGCCCTAGTGTTCAGGGCGAGGTATCCGGCTGCTGGATTCGCCGTAGTAGCGGCCGTCGGGTCCAAATCCGCCAGAGGCTTGACGGGATTCAGAGAAGGAGTGAGTTGTGTTACTAATGACGTGTTCATCGACGTAGTCATCTTCGTCGCTGCTGGCTTCGGCTCCATCATGACCGCCAGCGCTGTGGCTTTCGCGTCGGTAGTAGTCGCGAGTATGGCCTCCGTTTGAGAATTCAGCAACGCTTTCTCCGCGTTCCTGTTCGTCAGTCGCCAGACGATCACGCATCGCGACCTGTAAATGTTAACTGTAATGTATGAAAGTTGTTGACGGTGGAAAGAAACTTACGTGATGTGAAGAAGACGAGTGCGAAATGCCGCCATCCGTGGGTGGGTAGACAGTCACTTCGGTGGTCGTGGTTGTGCCATCGGCGTTCTCAGTGGTAACCGTCCTGGTCTCAGTTCGCGTCACATCGGTGATGACCCTTCGTTCAATTTCTTCAGCGATGGTGTATTCGCTGTCGCCGGAGCTGAGAGATGATCCATCATGGACACGGGCTCGCGGGATGTACATGTCTTCGAGGTGGGTAGCAAGCTGCATGGCATCGGCTTCACCGTTGGCGCCATGCAAGTTCTTTACTTTAGCACGAGGAATAATACCATCCTGGTTGTACAGATCACCGGAAGCGGACATCGCAGACATATCGGCACCACTGTCGCTTGAGGCGGACTGATCTAACGTTGACCATGGGAAAACGCCACGACGGTATGTGAAGAGCGGCTCGCGATAACGCTTGAAGCAATGGCACTTGGTACAGAGATAAAGTAGGCAGCATAGAGTGAGCAGAAGGAAGAGGAGAGCCAGAAGGATCAGAAGAATGAGTGGCACGTTGGAAGGCGAAAGTTCGCAGAATTCGCCGGTGTAGCCTTCGGTACAGACGCAGGTAATGTTGTTCGTTTGGGCATTGTGGACGCAATCGCCGTGGGAGTTGCACAAATCGCACAACAACGCACCGCAAACACGGCCAGGCTCGCTTGGGTTACCATCGACGTATCCATCAGGGCACTTGCAGGTGTATCCGAGCGGAAGATCAATACAATCAGCAACGCCGGAGCAGTTGTGGAGGCCAAGAGCGCATTCATTGATGTCACGGATGCCGAGACAGATGGTATCCTCGTCCATGCCGATGCTCAAACGACGTTCGCTCTTACGGATATCAGTGAAACCATGGTTGCATTGACATTCGGCTTGTTGTTCCATGTTGACGCAGGTCGAATTGGCCGGGCAGAAGTTGACATCACTGCAGTAATCCAAGACGCATACACTACCAGGGATGGAACCCTTTGGCGCGACGTCAGTGAATCCGGGCAAGCATTCGCACTTGTACAGATGATCCAGATCGATACAACGAGCGTTTTCAGAGCATTCATTGTCTTCAGGGCGCTCGCACTCGTTGTAGCCAGAGTTGGGCAGGCAGCGATGACCAGGGTCGTTGGGGTTGAGATCTCTGTAGCCAGGACCGCATTCGCATCGGTACGCATTCGGACCGAGATCGACGCAGATACCCTTCGGGTGGCATTCGTTTTTGTAGCAGGCCTTGAAGGGATCGGGCTGGTAGGGGTTCAAGTAAAGACCGCTGTTGCCGACTTGGTAGTTGTTTCGGTCAATGATGTAACGCACAAGGGTGTGGTAGGCATCGGACGGGATACGAACAGCTCCCTTACGGAAGTTCATCGTGGCGTTGTACAGAACACCGGTGTCCCAGCTGGCGTTGACAACCATGGGGTCGAGGATGTCGTTGACTTCACTGCTGACAAACGCGTTCTTGAGGACGGTGTGAGGGTAGCAATCAGCTACACCCTTTTCGAAGTCTTCGACGTACTTCTTGTTAAGTTCGTCTTGCGGATTTGCGAAGGTGTCATTGTAGACCAGGTTGTTCTGGTTCTTGCGGATGACCCACAAAGGCAGAGTCCAGGACTCGACAGGGTGGCACTTATCCTTAGGCGAGGCGCGCTTTTCACCGCTTACACAGCCGCAGATAGAACCTGCAATGCAGACTTCACCGAGTTCGGTGTTGCATACCTGTCCACCGCAGAGGTCGCCGGCAGGCTTGGGCTGGTAGCAAGGGTCAAGCAAATCAGTATCGGAGGCAACGTTGAGACGACCGCCGCCGATGGCACCGTTGGAGCGCTGGATGGATTCCATGAACTGATCCCAGAGATCGCAAACGTCGATGGGGTTACCGGATGGCGAGGTACCAACGGTGAAGTTGAAGAGGAGACCATCGGGCCATGAGCTGTTGACTGTCTTCGGGTGGTTGATGAACTGGACATCAGTGTTGACGTAGCGTGGAGCATACGACGTACCACCGATGGCACGGCCGACATCATTCTCGAATTCCTTGGTGATTTCAACGTAAGCCTCATTGCGCTTGTTGCCGTACTCGCTGCTGTAGAACAACGGCTGAGAGCCGCGGTTGGTGACGCGAACAGCAAGCGGGATTTGTTCGATGGGCTGGCAACGGTCAGTCGGCGAAGCGCGACCTTCTCCAGGTCGGCATTCACATCGTGATCCACCAACACAAACTTCATTCCGTGCGACGACGCAATAGTTGTCACGGCCACAAGGGATGCCATCATGGTGCGGGGCTGTATCCAAAGGCTTCACGATCTTTGGTGGTTCCAAGTTAAATTCAATGCAAACACGACCAGGTTCATTCGGGTTGTTTGAGCTGTCGTAGAAACCTTCACGGCAGTAGCAAGTGTATCCATCATCGGTATCTTGGCAGACAGCGTTGGGATCGCACTTGTTGGTGTCGGGGCTGGCACATTCGTTGAATCGGCAAACACGGCCAGGACGTTCCTTCGGGCCTTCATCCTTGTTGGGAGCTTTGCACCTGCAGTCGTAACCGCCGGGGAGATCAATACATTCCGCGTTGCGGTGGCAGTCATTGAGGTTAGGCGATTCACATTCGTTGATGATGTAGTTGCAGACGGTACCCGGGTGTTTGGGGTTCTCGTCATGGTAGCCGGAGCGGCACTTGCACTCGTAACCGTCCTTCTTGTCGAAGCAGTCAGCGAAACGGCTGCAGTTGTTGAGAGACGGGTTGCTGCATTCATCGACTTGCTCGAAGCACTTGCGGCCAGGACGCTTGGGGTCAGGGGATTGATCAATAGCGTTGACTGGGCAACGGCAAGTGTAGCCGTCACGGAGATCTTCGCAAACGGCAATCGGGTCACAATCGTTCAAGCTGCGGTCAAGGCATTCGTTGACTTGGGCAACACAGACACGACCAGGACGACGGACGTTGTCAGGTGACTGATCGACGTATCCATCGCGGCATCGGCAAGTGTATCCGTCACTACCTTCGGGACCGTCGACTTCGGAGCAGATGGCAGCGGGGTCGCAGTCATTGCGGGTGGAGTCGAGGCAGATGGGGTCAGTGAGAACACAGACGCGACCAGGCTTGTTGGTACGGTCAGGGGAACGGTCAACGTAACCCTGAAGGCATTCGCAAGTGTAGCTAGTAGGTCCAGTAGCACGGCAAGCACCAGCGGAGTGGCAATCGTTGAGGTTAGGGTCTTGGCAAGGGTGACGCGGAGGTGGGGTCGGCGGTGGTGGCGGTTCGCAGACACGTCCACGAAGAGCAGCTTCGGGTGATCGGTCCAAGTAACCGCGAATACATTCGCATCGGTAACCCTTAGGCTCATCGTAGCAGATGGCGTTGCGAGAGCAGTTGTTGAGACGAGGGTCACGGCAAGCGTTGTTTCGGACGCAAATACGGCCTTGCTTACCAGAGGGCGACTGATCGATGTAGCCCTGGATGCAAGTACACTTGTATTCATTGCCACCAAGAGGTTCACAGACGGCAGCACTGCTGCATTCGTGGTTGCTCGGGCAGACTTCAGGGGTACCACAGACACGGCCAGGTTGAGTGAGAAGGTTGGGCGAGCGATCGACGTATCCATCCTTGCATTCACAAGTGTAGCCTTCCTCGAGATCACGGCAATCAGCTTGGGCACTGCAAGTATGACGGTTTGTGGCGCATTCATCGACGAGCTTGACGCAGACACGGCCAGGGCGAGTGAGCTTGTTGGGGCTACGGTCGGTGAAGCCAGTCTTGCATTCGCAAGTGAAAGATTGTTCGTTGTCATGGCACAGAGCGTTTTGGTCGCAATCATGTTTGCCGGTGACGCATTCGTTTTCGAAGACGAGGCAGACACGGCCCGGGAAAGACGGGTTGGGTGAGATATCCTTTGAGTTGTCGGGGCATTGGCACATGTAGGAATCGACGGTGTCGGTACATTTGGCGGACTTGTCGCAGTCGTTCAACTTGGGGTCAGCGCATTCGTTGACTAGAGCACGGCAAGCGCGGCCCGGAAGCGTCGGCGAAGGTGACACATCAATGAAGTTTTGCTTGCACTCACAACGGTAGCCATCTTCGAGATCGAAACAGTTAGCGTTCTTATCGCAGGAGTTCAGCGAGGGGTTTTTGCATTCGTTGATCATTTGCTGGCAGATACGGCCAGGATGCTCAGGAGAAAGATCCTTGTAGCCTTGGTTGCAAGAGCAATCGTAGCCTTCTTCCTTGTCGGTACAGTGAGCATTCTGGTGGCAGTCGTTGAGATGCGGGAATTGGCATTCGTTGACGAGCGGCTGGCATTGACGACCAGGCTTGCTGGGAAGGATATCCTTAAAACCTTGACGGCACTTGCAGGAGTAACCCTTCTGTTCATCGATACATTCAGCAGACGGATGGCAGTCGTTGAATTGCGGGAAGAGGCACTCGTTGATAACAGTGCAAGCCTTGGTTGACGGGTCGCGGCTGTAGTTGATAGGGCACGCGCACTTTGGCTTGCCATCAATGATGCGGCAGACTTCGTTAAGCTCAACCTTGCAGGAAGTGCTCACATCAACACGGCACTCATCTGGTGGTGGTGTCGGGCGAGGAACGCACTTACGGCCAGGGTGAGTGACACGGTTCGGCGATTCATCCAAGAAGTCAGCCTTGCATTGGCAAGTGAAACCTTGAGGCAAATCGTGACATTCAGCATTAGGATGGCAGTCATGCTTGCCAATGCGGCATTCATCGATAAGAGCGGGTCGGCAAACACGTCCAGGACGGCTTGAATCGGGACTCTCATCAACGAAGTCGTCACGGCACTTGCACTTGTAGGATTCGGGAGTATCCTGGCAGTCAGCATTAGGCGAGCAATCATGCTGGTTGGTGGAGCATTCATTGATACGTTGAAGACAACGACGACCAGGTCGGTTAACGGTATCGGGAGAAACGTCGATGTGATCGTTGGGGCAGGCGCAGATGTAAGAATCTTCAGTGTCTGTGCAGATGGCCTTGCTGGAGCAGTCGTTCTGGCCAGTTGTGCATTCATCGATGACTGAAATTGATTTATGGTTTAGATATGATTTACTTTCTGTTTTGAACCCCTGCAATTACGCAAGTTCCCGCAATCAAAACAGGTCAAAGTCATTTGCGCTGAATCCTCACTGCCTTTTAGAAAAAAAAGACACGATCAACATGCTTTGGGAAATCTGGGTCGCTTAATCTTTTTTAAGTCGACTCAGGAAGTGAGTGCAATGAGCTCCGAAAAACGGAAAACAGAAAAATGCACATGGGATGAGAGGTTGTATGACACATCTAGTTTGTTTTTTCTGCCTTTGGTTAGATAGCCTTCGGCAAGGATCCAGAAACTAGTGTTGTGGCGGATGAGTTAAAAAAAACTTACGTCGCTTGCACTTGCGTCCGGGACGAGTGGTGCGGTCAAAGGACACGTCGAGGTAGTTGATAGCGCAGCGGCAAGTGTACGAATCCGGAGTGTCTTCGCAGATACCACCTTCACGGGCGCAATCATGAGTACCGAGAGCACATTCATTTTCAAGAGCCTTGCAAAGGCGGCCGGGCTTGGTTTGGATGTGAGGCGAGATATCGAGGAAGCCTTGACGGCAACGGCACAAGTAGCCTTCATCGGTATCGGTACAGATGGCACGATCGGGGGAATCGCAATCGTTAAGGGTCGGGTTGTCGCATTCAGGGATCAAAGGAATGCAGACACGACCAGGACGACGGATCGGATCGGGAGACTTATCCTTGAAGCCAGGCGGGCACAGGCAGCTGAAGTCGTTATCACCCTTCTGGACGCATTGAGCATTACGGTCGCAATCGTTGAGACCAGCGTTGCAACGTTCGTTCTGTTGAACTTTCTGGCAGTGACGACCGGGGTTTCGGAGCTCATCGAGATCGGTGAATCCAGCCTTGCAGATGCACTTGTAGGATTCCATCGTGTCAATGCAGATAGCGTTCTTGTCACAGGTGTTGAGCGATGGGTTGGCGCATTCGTCGACGATTTCTTTGCAGATGATACCAGGAGCGTTCTGGGGGTTGATCGAGTAATCGACGAAACCGGGCTTGCAGCGGCAGACGTAGGATTCGGGAGTATCGGTACAGATGGCATTACGGTCGCACTTGTTGGCACCGTTGGCGCATTCGTTGCTGAGACCAGTGCAAATACGGCCAGGACGGTTGACGGGGTCGATAGAGTTATCAAGATAATTAGTAGGACAGACGCAGATGTAGCCATCATCGGTGTCGATGCACTTCGCTTCACGGGCGCAATCGTTTTCACCGTTTTGACACTCGTTGCGAAGACAAACTTCCGTGGCTGGGTGGCGACGTTCGCCAGCACTGCATTGGCAAGTGTGATAACGGCCAGAGGCATGCATGAGACAGTGTTCACGCTTACGAACATCGCAAGAATTGGCATCGTTAGGATCGCAAGATCCGGGAATGCTGCACTTGCCAGTTCGGGGGTTGCGTTCCAGACCAGCAGTGCATTGGCAGCGATTTTCACCATCGCCGCCAGCCTTGCATTGTTCACCCTTAGGGCAACCAGCAGAAGCGCAGTCGTCGAGGTTCTCGGCGCCAGTGTTGCCCTTGTTGGAGGTGCAGACACCAGTGACGAGGTTACGAGTATGCTCGCTGGGGCATGTGCAACGGAAGTTTCCGAATGGTGTAGCATCACAAACTTCTGGATGGGGGCACGATGTAGCGACTTGCGGGTTGCACAATTCACCGCCGCAAACATGGGTCAATGGGTGACGCGGGAAGTCTTGAGGGCACTCGCAGACGGGCTTGCCGTTGCGTTCGACGCAGACTTCGTTGAGAGCACGGTTGCAGCCAGTTTGAGAGTTCGGGTTGCAAGCACCACTTGGTCGGGGTTCAGCTTCCTGGGCAGGGCAGGCCATCTTTTGGATCAGTGATCGAAGACGCATGTCGAGATCCTTGAAGCGATCGACGTAGAACCAACGGTGAGGAGAACCGGCGATGGTTTCAAGTTCGGAAGCGAGAACGTGATCGGTAACACCGATGGCGAAGGTGTTCAGCTGCAAGTTGCGGGCAGCTTTAGCTGGCTCGGTGACATTATCCTGACTGCGGCCATCGGTAATGACGATAGCAACTCGGCTAACATCATCAGACAACGGACGAGCACCACGACGTTCAGCGAAGCCTTCCATAACCATGTGCTGGATGGCAGCACCGGTACGAGTCAAACCGGTCAAATATTGGGTCGATTCGATCGCATGGATGAGCGAAGCCTTGTCCGAGTATTGATTGAGATCGAACTCATGGCGGATCTGGTCGGAATACTGGATGAGTCCAACCCGGGTGCGGTCAAGACCGATATCGAAGAGTTCGACGAACTCCTTGATGAATCGAAGAACCTCGTGTTTGAAGACGTAGGAACCAATGGATCCAGAGCCATCAATGAGGAACATCAAATCAGTCTTTTGTTTCGGGCATGTTGTTTGAACTGTGCACACACGGCCTGGGGGCAGATTAGCGCTGGACGAGACATCAACGTATCCGTTGAAGCATTGGCAAGTGTAGCTATCAGGTGTATCAATACAATCAGCGTTATCATCGCAGGTGTGAAGAGATCGATCAACGCATTCATTGCTAGCTGAAAATTACAAAATTTATTATCAATATGCTTAATTTTCGATTTCAAATCCCCCTAATCGCATTAATTTTCGATCATCATTAGCCAGAAATCTTTTCGATTTGTCATAAAACATCCCAAAAGTGCGTGACAAATTGTCGCCTTAGGCAGTTTTTCTTCCAAAAACGAGAAGACGCCATCGCCGTCTCGGTGATTTTTCTCGTTTTTTGTCTCCTTTCTCGTTACAAACATCATGAAAAAAGTGCTTTCTCAAGTATTGCCGTTTGATTCTACCGCATGCAGCACAAAAAATTAGGCAGGCAATGACAGCGCAATCGCCTCAGGCAACAAAATCGTTTGCATTATTTCAAACGCCTTCCATCAAAGCCGCAATCGGTCGACTTAAATCACTCACAGTTGCTACACTTTCGTCCCGGCAAGAGACCAAACGTCGAAGAAGTATCGGTGAAGCCATCGTTGCACACGCAGGAGTAGCCTTCGACAGCGTCGACGCATTCAGCGAAAGGTGAGCAGTCGTGCGTGCTCGTAGCGCATTCGTTCACCACTGAAAAGGGGAAAACAATAATAATTGACAAAACATAATCATTAATTAACTCGGCTCGGGGTTGTGTAATTAACGTAAGAGAGCGAAAAAAACATGAAATGTCTTAAGGGCAAATGACTCACATTCTTTGCAGACACGACCGGGTCGCGCTTCTGGGTCAGGCGACCGATCGACGTAACCAGGCTTGCATTGACACTTGAAGGAATCGAAAACATTTGCGCAAACGGCGTTTTTATCGCAATCATTGGCGACATCGCAGGCACCAGAGAGTCGGCAGGATCCGTCGAAGAAGCGGAAAGCGTTTTCGGCACACTCACAGATGAAGGTACCCTTGGACTTCTTGTCGGTACATATGGCATTGTTACCGCATCGAGGGTTGTTGACGTCGCAGGTTTCGAGAGAAGCGGAAGTCTTAGGGTCTTCTTGAGGCTTCTGGGGCTTGTTGCAGACACGACCGGGGTAGTGGGTGATGTTGGAGGAAGCGTCGACGAAGCCGTGACGGCAGGTACAGTAGTAACCTTCCTTGGCGTCTTCGCAGATAGCGTTCTCGGAACAATCATTGAGACGAGAATCCAGACATTCGTTGATAGCTTCAACGCACTTACGACCGGGCAAACGGTTGAAAGCTTCAGAAATATCAGCGAATCCGGGTCGGCAGCGGCAAGAGAAACCCTCTTCGGTATCGACGCAGACAGCGTTGGAATCGCAGTCGACGTGGTACTGTTGGGGCGAGGCACACTCATTGACGCGCTTACGGCAGAGACGACCAGTCTTACCGCCGACGGAGATGTCAGCGAAGCCGCTCTTGCATTGGCAAGTGTAGCTTTCAGCGGTATCGATACACTCGGCATCGGGCGAGCAATCGTTGAGGCGTGAGTTTTCACATTCGTTTCGGGCGAGACAACGGCCATCGGGAAGACGGCTGAATCCAGAGGGGCAGATGCACTTGTAGGTACTGTCGATGAAGAGACACACTTCAGCCTTGGTCTTATCACAGCTCATCGGATCGTTGACATCACATTCGGGAGCTGGGGGAACGTGCGAAGCCTTGTTACAAACGCGGCCAGGACGGCTGATGCTGTTGGGTGAGTCATCACGGAAGCCATCGTTACAACGGCATGTGAAGGCATCAGCGGTGTCGATGCAAGTAGCGTCCTTGTGGCAATCGTGCTTGTTAGCCTTGCATTCATCGATAACAACGCGGCAAACACGGCCTGGAGGACGGCCATGCTGGCGGGAAACATCCACGAATCCGGATCCGCATTGGCAAATGGGTCCTGTGGCGGTTTCACGGCACTCGGCTTCAGGGGCGCAGTCGGTGGCGGCGCATTGGTTACCTTTAAAATTTGCATTTAATTTTCCTTTTTTTCATTGGATTAGTTATTTACCTTTGCGGCAATGCCGACCAGGAGCATTCAACGGATCTGTGCTGATATCCGTCCAGCCATTCTTACATCTGCAAGTGTAGCCTTCGGCGGTATCGACGCAATCAGCGTTCGCATCACACTGGTAGGTGCCAAGTGCGCATTCATCGACGGCTGAAAACATACATCTTGAATTTTTATTCATATCCGGGGATAAACTTGATAACATCTATTTTCAAGTGTTTATGCTTGCTTTTTTTCACACCATGCAACTGGCATGAGATCGGATCGATGATCCACGCTTGCATTCTTTACAGTCTATTGTATTCTACTGTTCCGTGTTCTAAGCAACTAGTTCCCCTCTACGCTTGCTTCCGTCGCATCGCCCTTGGGTCGGGTTGTATGTATCTATCTGTCAGTGGTTGCGTCTGATTGTGTCCATGCGCATCTTCTTCCAGTAGGCCGTAAACAAAAATGAACCCCCGTCTAAAGTGTTCAATGCGAGTTGTTTTTGATTGCAACCACAGGCAGTAGCCACTAAAATAGATGTACAAAAAGTAATACTGACCGACAACGAAACGTTACTACGTATCGTTTCCAAGGCCATTCTTTTGCAGAGACAATTGCGCAGACTTGTCTTGACCTTCCGGAACATCACTTCACTTACCGCAGGGCACTGTCGGTAGAAATCGTAATAAACCCGTGCCCCGAATAAAAAAAGTCCTCAAGGAAAATATCGCCGTATCATTTTTGCTGTTGTACGATACTATTTAGAAAGCATTTACATAAGTAGCGTTTCAAGTTTTGAGAACCAATTTTGATCGCAATTTTTGATTTGAATGAATATGACAAGTTTCGTTGAAGTTTTTGAATTTTAAAAAAGTGCACTGATTGATTGCTTCACGACACCTGTAGTTTTACTTTAGCCAATGCTGAGGAAGCTGACTCCCAAATTGCGGGGTTAAACCAATAAAGTCAGTTTAGGATGTTGATGAAACGGGTTTGAACAGAATTTGGGTGTGGTGCGCGACAGAGTGATCAGTTCACTTTTCACTCTAGCTCGAGAAATAGGGCAGGAAACAGGCGAAACTTTCTTTAGCTCGCTTGCGCGCGGGAAAAAAAACCTCGGCAAAACTTCTGAAAGCAAAAACAACGGACAGGTTGATGAACAGGTGCGATAAGTCACCCACAGCGACTGACTCACTTTAATTTCGCGCTTGAAAGGGGTTCTGATGAGAAGGGCCGTGCCGCGGCCTTCAAACCGAAGACTCGGTTTCCGAAGTACCTGGTACGTACTACACCCGCTGACGGCATCATCAATCAATGTGTCGTTTTGTGGGTAATATTGAAACATTTGCAGGGATCTGCGGAATGAGATCCATCTATGTGCATCATTATCGCCGCTATGCGGTTTTACATTAAAGTTTGCGGATGGCGGTTAACGCGTTTTTGTCGGTTGTTCGAAATCAGTGGGAGTTGTTGTCGACTGGCATTTGCTTTGGCGTCAAAGTGCGAGACAGATGTCTAGTGACGAGTGAAACCGAAAGCGGATATTGAAAATCTTTCCAATCTGAGATAGTGGGCGCGAAATAATAGCGCAGAACAACGAATCCAAAAAATGCACGTTAAAGGCAAACGGCCCCCAACTTTCTCTAGGTTATTAGACAAAAATAGGTTTTTGAAAAATGTGCAATGAAAAGATGCAATAATGTTTTTTTATTCGCAAAGAACTTACACTTCTGACATTTGCGGCCAGGGAAGCGCTTGTCGGTGGATAAGTCGACAAAGCCCTTAGGACATCTACATTGGAAGTAGCCTGGCTGTTCACTGTAGCATTCGGCTACTTTGTCGCAGTCATGGAGGGAGTAATCTTGGCAGGGATCGTTTTCTAAAGATATGAAAGATAAAGATTGCTAGTGAAAGGCGGAAGTGAGGTTGATTTAAACAATGCCTACCGATCGACTGAACAGATGAGACAAATAGAACCAGACTACAAATGGCAATCCAACACGTCCTGTGCGGATACCGATGTACGACGTCGGCGGCCATGTTGGCCAAGAAGTTTCTGAGTCGTCCGACCGCGGGGTTAACCGGGGCGTCGAGCTTCAAATAACAAGACTAATTATAGAGAAAAAATAACTCGGATGCACTAGTTAAAACAACTAATTACGATCGCGCGCATGGGAAGTGATTAAAAAACGCGTGGCGACGGAATCAAACAGCACACGTAAAAAAAAAGGGTCGAGATTGACATGTGCGCGGCTACCAGAGCGGCGGAAGCGTGGCAGTGCGGTTTTGATCAAGCACGCCGAAGTTGTTGTAGGGCTGCTGCCTTCGAAGGAACGAAGGGTGGAGCCATTTGGATGGTGTGCCTCAGGGTGTCGAGCTGCTAGGAGAGGATAACGCCTGGATGAACGCCACGATCAGGGGAAGTAGGGGCGAAAGGCGCGCAATGGAAAAAAGAGACTGCTCCAAGGAGCGACTTGGAGCAGCGAGGGAAGGAAGAGATCAGACGTCGACTGGCGACGACGACGACTGCCTTCAGCGGCACGGCGACGGAAAAGGGAAAGAAACAATGACAGAAGTGAGAGAGAGCACCGCCGATACACAAGACAACTCCTGTTGCGCTTGCGGGCAGCCGCCGCCATCCTTCTGCGGCCGCTGCTTTGGAGACGTCCGAAGGCATCGCCAAGGGGGGAGATTCCTAATTGAACCGACGGATGAGATGGATGAATGAACGGTGCGTCAGCAGCATGCCTGCGCAACTGGCTACTGTGTGCGCAACCGATCATCGATGGTTTGTGGGAGAACTGCCGCCGACTCCCGGTGGTTCGTTCGACCAGGACCGCCCCTTTAGGCGTTAGCCGTTTTTTTCAACCTTCTCCATCGAGTTTTCTTCATGTTGCAGAAGCCTTATTCGAGTGTCATCGTTCGGGTAACCGCCTCGGGAGAAGTTTGATAATGCGTGCACCGTCGACAACCGCGAAAAGAACACAACAATGGGTGCTAGCTGTGATCAACAAAAAAGGCCGCCTAGAGGGGTCCACGTTCATTAGGCACCACCAGAATGCAGCCATCTCCCCCTCGTGGGAGCACTTGGAAGGCGTCTTTTCCCAAACGGCAGGTAACCCGATTTGTGTTAACGGCGCGATTGAAACCAGTTGACGTGCTTGCCCTGTGGCCACACTGCGGTCGAAACCGGAATCGTAGGCAAAGGATGGGAGTGGCCGACTGCTGATTGCGGCGCTGATGCGTTCTCGAATCAAACCAACGGCCCTCACTCAGTGTAATATGACAAAAATGTGAAGTTTCTAATAAGCCACACCCGATTAGAGTTGTAGTAGGTGTAAATGATAAACACCCATCAGCATTCGAAGGACGCAATGATGCTAAAGGTTAAGAAAACAACAAACAGTGCAGAGGCATCTGAAACGACGTCTATGAGTGCGCGTATTTGGATCGAGTGTGCAGAAGAAAACAGTCCATAAAATACATAAATGGAAGTACGATTATGGCAATGATTACGCTGCAAGACCTTGAGTCCATGTGACAGTATACAAGACAAAGTGATGAATGGTTTAATTGTGGTTCGGTCGATCGGAAGGAGTGAGTTCAAGTCCCTCGGGAGGGTTGTAACTGTAACCTACCTTTCACTTTGACACATTTATGTCCAGGATTGGCAAGGTCGCGGTCCACGAAGCCAGACTTACATTGGCATTGGACCCCATTAATTGTCTCGACGCATTCTGCACTCTTGGGATCGCATGTTTTTGCATCGCAACCGGTGGATACTGTAATGTGTTTATGTGTATTTTCAGATGTTTGTTATTGTGTCTAACGGGTGGTTTATTAGTTTTACAGCCCTGAGGGCATGCATTGATGGATGCATCTAACCCTTTGCCCGCAAAAAAGTACAAAAACATTAAGTCAGCCATTTTTCAATCATGACTCAGAGATAGGTTCTCCCACACCACCCCCGATTCTTTGCTGCGCTCCATGGCGGTCATAGAAGACGCGTCCGGGATTCGATCTCAACATCGACATTGCCGGCAGGCATCACTGGCCTTCAAAAAAAGGGCGCAGTCGTTTTAACTTGGGTTTACGTCATTAGCAAAATGAAAAGAAATATCAAACAGCCAATATGCTTATAATCGACAACCTAATGTAGTTAGTCGCGCAGCCACACGCATCGAAGGTGCAGTGGGCATTATCGCAATGCGTTAATGATGTTGCAAAAACGTGCTCGGATTAGGAAATCAAGGGACCGGATGTTCTGGACGACATTGCTCATCGGCTTTTTCGCTTGATTCGTTTCCTTTACCCTGATCTTACAAGCCATTTTGACTTTGTTTGCGTTTACCGTTTTTGAGAGGTAATACATAGAAAGGGAATGCAACACTTATCTAAACCGAACAATGTGAAGGCTTGATGGCCCTCCAATGCATGCAATGCGCGAGGAACGCCATCAAAATCAGCGGGAGGCTTAATTTTATGGGCACTTTCTAACCTTACAAATGCCAAATCATTCAAGTTGTAAAAAAAAGTTTTGAAAGACCTTGAGAGTCGGTGACTGGTGCTAAGCGATTCGGTTCAGTGTCCGAAGGGAGCAAGGAGACACCTTCACCTTGTTTTTTCGAAGCCAAACAATATTTCATCGACAAACGCAGGTAATACTTTTTTCTTCATGGTGAAGACGCTTCAATTACTGTTTTGCAAAACGCCAAAACAGAGCCATCAATGTCTGCTTTTTTTTATTTGGAAAAAAGGGGGGTAAAGGTTTGTTGCGATCGAGGAAGTGAAACTTTGGAAACAAACTTACGCAGGGAGCAAACACGACCGGGCTCATTGACGGGATCTGGCGAGGTATCGATGTATCCTGGAGGGCATCGGCAACGATATCCAGTGTCTGTATCAGTGCATTTTGCGTTTTTATCACACTTAGCTGAGTGATCGGCACACTCGTCGATTACTGTAATGATGTCATTATTATTTCGTTAAATCTTCAATGTGCTTGGAAAAGATTCAATCAGACAACATGGAAGTGATCAGATATCAATGCAAGTTAGCACGTGTCGCCAATGACTGATAGCCGTTCCGTTCGGCGGTCAATCCGCCCAAAAAGTAACATTGAACCCGGCTTTTTGTCGCGCCACCAAACGTGTTTCATCCACCATTTTCCCATCAGTCAAAAAAGCCACAGTGTGATAAAGCTTATCATTAATCTTCCTTCATCCAGTTTTTTGTCGGCCATGTTTTTCTCACATTCTCAATAGAACAAGATAAATGTCGAGATTTTGATTGCTCCTTCTGCGCAATCACCAATACCGGTCATTGAAACTTGGCTGTTCGAAGCTGCCTTTTTTGTCCTTCTCAATTGCCGAAATGGGCGCAATAAAAATAAAACGGGTATTCTGGCTAAACCGAAAGCCTTTGGACAAAAAAAAAATTAATGTTAATATTTTTGGCTGAAACTTGGTAAACAGACTAATATGAGGGTGCAGAAGACAAATTCACCACTTATTTTGTGTGTGCGCGCCTTCTGAATCCGTCAGGTTTCAGAATCCGCCACGGATACTTAATGAAACAGAATCATGTCTTGCGGTATACCAATCGATTGCCCACATTGAGACGATCATTTTAATCTATACATCGACGGTAATCAGTTTGCGTTCAAAAAAGTTATGACACGTCAAAGTCGAAAAAAATGACGAGTTAGCATTTAATCCACCGTATCTCGGCGGAATGGGGGTGTATCCAAACTTTTTGTTGTACACGTTGACAAAGTGTCTAATGGGTTACTATTCGGTGAAGAAACCGTGGTTCTGTCGTTGGGGGAATGATGGTAAATTTAACAAAAACTATTTACTGATAACGCACATTTAGTAATAACTTTGTTATTTCGCATTTTTAACGGATTCTGTTTTCCCAGAATCTGAGAAATGCGGTTTTCTTTTATTATAGAAAGTATTAATTATTTAAATAAAAGTACTTTAAAGTTAATAATAATTACCCGTTTCACCTTAAAAACGCGTGCGCGCGCGGTCAACTAGGTCCGATTCAGCGCGACACCTCAAAAAAGCCGGGTTCGAATCCCACGACACCAATTCTTTTTTCCAGTTACTTTACTAAGTAAAAAGTTATTTTATTACAGTATCTCTTAAGAATGTTAAGAAACTCTCAAGAAAAAAATTTTTTTTTCAATTTTGTAAAATATATTTTCATTTTCAACTTTAAGGTTTAGTTTTTAAACTATAATGATAAACCTTTCTTTAACGAAAGAAAACCGCATTTCTTAGATTCTGGGAAAACAGAATCCGTTAAAAATGCAAAATAACAAAGTTATTACTAAATGTGCGTTATCAGTAAATAGTTTTTGTTAAATTTAACATCATTCCCCCAACGACAGAACCACAGTTTCTTCACCAAATAGTAACCCATTAGACACTTTATCAACGTGTACAACAAAAAGTTTGGATACACCCCCATTCCGCCGAGATACGGTGGATTAAATGCTAACTCGTCATTTTTTTTGACTTTGACGTGTCATAACTTTTTTGAACGCAAACTGATTACCGTCGATGTATAGATCAAAATGATCGTCTCAATGTGGGCAATCGATTGGTATACCGCAAGACATGATTCTGTTTCATTAAGTATCCGTGGCGGATTCTGAAGCCTGACGGATTCAGAAAACGCGCACACACAAAATAAGTGGTGAATTCGTCCTCTGCACCCTCATATTAGTCTGTTTACCAAGTTTCAGCCAAAAATATTAACATTAATTTTTTTTTTGTCCAAAGGCTTTCGGTTTAGCCAGAATACCCGTTATAATCAGACAGGATTGTACGAATTCAAAAAAAGTTAATGCATGCTTTGGAAATTATGCCGATGAAAAAACGCCTTTGATCGTCTTCATGCAGTACTACTATTTGCCCAGTATCTGACAAATGCAAAAGGCAATTGAGCTTTTTTGGAAAAAACAGAGTGACAAATGGCGACAAAGTCTGGGAATATGCATCTACAAAAGGCATTCGGCCGAGGATGAGCAAACGAAAACCGGTCAAGCCGATACCGTCGCCAACCTTGCTTGTCTGATCGCTTATGGAATCATCAACATCGTGTTTGGGTACACAGAATCGAAAGGTAACAATGACTCACACTTTTGGCACTTGCGTCCAGGTCGTTTGGCGCCTTGTACGGAAACGTCGATGAATCCGTCATTACACCTGCATGTGAATCCAATTGGTTTGTCAATGCAATACGCGTTTTGTGAGCAATCGTTTTGTAAGGGCGATTGACATTCGTTGACGACTAAAAAAAGACCAACGGATATTCCGGGATTAGTGCGGATAAACTTTTACTTACGTTTGCGGCATTTGATCCCCGGTCGGATGCTGGGTGCATCCGAAGTGTCAATGTATCCCTCGCGGCAAAGACATTCATAAGAATGATCGTTATCCATGCAAATGGCGTTTTTATCGCAGTCATTCAAAGTCGAATCGGAGCACTCGTCAATCATGCCTGAAGGAAGTTTACCGACTATGGTACTGAGTTATGAAATAAGATTAAAACATACGTAAACATTTGTCACCGATAAGCTTCTGGCCTGATGGACAACCACAAGTGTATGCGTCATCGGCTTTCGACTTTTTACAGATTCCGTAGATTTCTGAAATGGTAGTTTTTGATGTTAGGGACCAACTTTCTTTTAACTTTTTGTTTTTACCTTTGCATGCATTTGTATCCAACGGATTGCATTCGTCATTAGATTCATCGATTGTTTTGTAAACATCAGAATGAACATCTTCAGTAGATGAAAATTCCTCATCATGAATCTCAGCAACGTGAACTTTCGGTTCATCTTTTGCTATCCTCAGGATGTCAGAATCATTAATCTTTGAAACTCGAAGACCGCTTCCAAAATGACTGTTATACAGTAGATTGAGATCCTGGACGAGCTCACTACAGTTTGTTGTCGCCCGTTGAGCTAATGATTGTGGCAGTGCTGAGACCGGGATGCATCTGATGGATGGTCCTGGCGGCCTTATCATACCCAGTTTACATACACATCGCCACGTGCCGTGGATATTGAGGCATACTTGCCCCAGTTCTGGGAGACATGGGTTTGGTTGAGCACAAAATTCAAAGGTTTGTCCCTTATAATGGGGATTGCGACGAGAAGCGGTGCCATCCGCGCAGCCTATTACATCGGTCCCGAGTGCTTCGGTCTCGTCGGAAGCGTCCTCGCAATGAGCGATTCCGTCCCCGACATATTTGTCACTGATGCACCTGGGCTCACCACATGCACATTCGAATTCTGTTTTTCGGCATCCTGAAAAAGATTGTTTTCCACTTTGTGTTTAAGTATGTATCATGGGTAAAAAACAACAATTGCATTACTCCCTCAGACTTGTTGCACACTTTTCAAATGTATTTTTTTACTGCGCATCAATTTCCAACTGTGACAGACAATCTATGGCAACCATTTTTCCACGTCCATCAACTTCCGGAAGAAAGTCGGCCTTGAAGAATGGAATATGATGATGCGTCTTGTGTGTACCTTTTGCAATACACACTGAACAATGATCGGCAAAAAGGAAAAGAAAACCATGCAATTATGTAATCCTTCCGTCAACTTATAGCGCATCCTATCTGACTATGCAACTGATTGAGGTCTGTATCTGCAATATATCCGACAAGCGCCGCCAATACATGCAAAAAGTGATTCGAAAAGCATGCGCCCCATGCCGATGCAATGTATACGCTGAGAATCAGGCTGTCATTGCCTCTGGAGTCCGGTTTGTTCGGACATCCTGTCGTGTCCACAGAAGGGGTATACCAATGAGAACCAGCAGTCGTACGCCGGAATCCGATCCTCTAAGCACCGTTCAATCCTGCCGCTTTTTAACGCATTTTCTACTGCCTTTTTACAATTGCATCGAAATGATTGTAAAAAAAGTGTTACACAGATTTGAAACGAGTGAAGTGCTATGTATCGCGCAACACAAAAGGTTGCAATGCAAAGTAAATCGAAAATTATATAAACAGCCTTGAAAGTGACCATTTGCCAAAGGAAGCTACCACCTGGCACGTTGAATTACGTATTGCGGAGATGTATCAACACGCGTGGATGACCTCGTATAGGCAAACTTTTATTACCCGTAAAAGGTCTCGAAAATTCCTGAGTGGCATCAAAACGAGACTCGTCCCGCGTTTAGGCAAACTATGACGATGTTTCAGTTTTGTTGGTCCTTTCGGCGATCCCGCAAATACTAATCATGCGTCGCATGCCAACAAGACTGACCTTGCGGCAAACTCACTGAATGTCTCTCTTTCGCGCGCATCTTCCGCTCGAAAGACATGACAAATTCCTTGAGAAAACCGAATTGCGGAGGCATTGACTGACCAGCGGTCAGTCGATGCCGCAAGGTCGCGTCTGCCTTTGACCTAACACCGATCGAAACTGTCCGCCGGAACACGGACCGATTTTGACATGCTCCCAATTAATATTGCAACAACCCAATGGGTCTGTACAGTGACAGCCGACTGGCTCCGACTGACCGTTAACTTCCGTTGAATCATGGCCTGTGGGGGCAAACACAACAATAACCGGTGCCTATCCCCTCGCTGTTCAGATCAAATAGCTAGCCATGTGTACGTATGTGTATGTTTCTACGCCAGTCAAAGAGTGACAGTACAAAGCTTTTTTTGAAAACAGTCTGTGGATTAAGCGGTGACTATCGGATGCATGAATTGACGATGTGCATGCGCAGTTGGACGCGGTTTGCTTGCGGCAAGCTGCAGTCAGAGCATCGACGCCATAAAAAATGGCGTCGACTCGTTTCCTCTCACCAGGTGATCTGCGGCATCTATTGTTCAACGAAGCGAGGTGGCTTTCACTCGTTTTACTTTCTCACCAGCTACTGCGCGAATATGGAAATCCATCCTATCTTGAAATAAGGATAAGAAGACTCAAACATCCACAGATCAAACTCGATAACGTGTCGCCACGGATAATTACACAGGTACCCCGCTGGTGACAGCGGTTGTCATCGACTACTAGTAGCAGTGAGAAACACAATTGTATGGAACAAGTGGTGTGCTTCAAGGGTTTTGACGTTCCTCTAGCATGGCGGCGCGCCATGTTCACAAAGACAATTTACAATCTGCGTGTTGCGAGTGATTATAGGATGGGTGGTGTTATTAGCTTCGACCAGACTGTTTGACAACAGTTGTTCAAAAACATGTACGAAAAAGGACCAAGTTTTGTGACAAATGACTGTTACCCCTCCTTGGTGGAGTGAGGCTCAATTGACACTAAACGGAAGACTTTGCAGAGCTTTGCGGAGTCAAGTATCCTGAAGAGAGTCATAGAAGGTCAGTGCCGAGTGGTGCTTCAGCAGGCATCCTAATTCATGCATTCTGTCAGGAGTGAAAAGAGGGCAAAAAATGGAGTGCCGAAAGCAGTTCCGAACGCGAACCGATACACACGGCGACATTTGTCCTAGTTTTGCGTGGATTCAATGCACTATGTTCAAAATATGAAAGAGTGAAAAAATAAAAATGACAGACGCTTAACGAGAGCCGGTATGACTGAAATCGCGACTGTCGGAGGGAGTAATGCAATGTGAACATAAACATAAACAGAGAGTCCGATTAAAAACAGACACGGACCAAATACAAGTTGAAATAAAAAAGGAAAAAGTAAACATACGTTGATTCGGTGCAGCATGGGTGATTACGATGGCTAAGCTGAGGAGCAAAAGCACCGCTCGAAAGTTGAACGTACTCCTGATGATCATTGGATTCACTGGCGGATCCTTCGAGGAGTCGCGCTCATCTGGAGCCGCAATAACATACAATTGGCGCCCTCGCTACGACAAGAACACGCTCCACTGAAATGGAAACCTCTTCAAGAAAAAAATGGGCAAATAGGTGATTAGAATCGGCAGGAGACACGCAAATCCAGTCCGACTGATCATGTTTTGCCTATGGCATCGTTGGCGCTTAGTTACATTTGTTTGTGGTCAACACATCATGGGCTGGATACAGCCGCTCGCGCATCGGCGTGCACACGAACGCACTTGCGCGGCCAGAATCGGAAGCGTGGTTGTTGGTAAGGGCCGGCGAACACGCCCCCAGGAGCAAGTGCGACATCCGTGCGATGGATGCGCGGGTGGGCGCCGATGGATTGCCGAGTCTGTGACGTCCGGCGATGGCGGTCACCACGGAGAGCTATAGAGACGCCTACCATCCCAGCCAGCCACCAATCGCTCAAAAACTACAGGATAATGATTGCCATGGCTCGATGAACCCATCTCCTTTCTCCTGTGTCTCGCGCCAAGGCCGATGCTCCGGACTTCACACAGGTGCGCAAGACGATCGTTGCCGCCACCGTCTTCATGGAGAACAAAAAAGATTGTCGGAGGAGTCGTTGTCGCCGAATGAGCGCAAGCATTCACCTCACTTGAGTACTTCAGACGTTTTTTTATGAACTTGGCGAGGTTGACGTGCGCGTTCACTAGATCGGAAAAACGAGCCATTTTTCCGAGCAGCATGCCGAAACATCAAGGTCTTTGACGGTGTCTTTCAAAAATGCCTGTATCATAAATTCAATAAAGATTCGTGTAGTTTGACACAATATTTAAAGGAAGCACTTTGCATTGTTGTTTTACCAACATCTTCAATGTCAGAAGGGAATTGCGAAAAACTAACTACGGTCACTTCAATTGGCATCCATAGTATACCGATGTCGTAAACAATCTGGCGTATGATCGAGGCTGTAAAAGTTACCGAGAGTGTGGAATTACAGGTGTCGCCTTCTCGATACTCTATTGTACTACGTGCCCTAGTTTAATATATAAACTGTGCATTTACTACTTTGACACGTCTTTATTACCAGAGTTTTCTGACCTGTAACAATGCTTACAGAACCGACTTTTTTTTACGGTTCTTAGCCAACAGTTTCGACATTAAGTTGTGTATTATATGACACAGTTGCTTTCACAACATTTCAACAACAAAAACAGCTCAAACTTTATAATCAAAGTTCCAACCCTCCTGAAACTTCAATTGTAGGACGATTACGATGGTAGCCTCGTCAAATGGGGCGGATTGGAGGTCGCTTATTCAATACACCGTTGTAATGTAAATTCAAATTGATAAAAAACTTCTTTTTTGCGTCTTTAAGGTTTATTGTTGTCCTTGACTATTCCGTATCATCGAAAACAATTTCGATTATCGAGGACGTTCACTTTTTTAGTAAGGATAACGGCACGATTTACTGTCTTTCATTATTGCCAACCCAAATCCTTCCCATGTCACGCTGTGCCTTTACCGCTTCTGAGGTTGGCGGCATCTACACTGAGAAAAAGGTGTGACAAAATCTTCTGTGATTCGAATAATGCTGTGATTGTTACGTCACACCGCAATGTGACATATTTTACACAGTCACAGAAATGTGATTGGGGGATCACATACTCTGTGACTTTTCAAAAGTCGTCATAGTAAGCGCGACGGATTTGTAACAGCGCGCTGTGATTCTTTGCATTCCATCACAATGCTGTGACTAAACAATCACAGCATAAGTGGTTGAGTGATTTCAAAGTTACAGCGCTGTGATGTTTTTTCATGAACGGCGCGCCATGAAACTGTCGACTTCAACGTTTGTTTGCCTTGCCTTGAAAGAAATGGTTGTTTTTTGCATCATTTGTGATGTGTATCTTTAATGTAAGTATTAACGTGTTGTAATGAAACTTACACGATCTGACATCAGCTTCTTGAGTGTCCGTGTTGTAACTTTATTGCGTGGTCAAGGCGTATGTTTAAGTTTTCGTTTTCTAGTTCGACTTGGCTAACAGTTGTCTTTTTAGAACTTTAATCGTCATGCACTCCCGATTATACAACAACCTGTAACACTGATGATCAAAAACTTTAATGTCTATAAGTTTGTAAGTCATTTTGCAACTATGAAATGCCGTTTTTATATATAATTTTTCAGTTTCTCTCTACGCTCTCGCCATCGATAATGATCAACTTCACATAGCAAACATGCCACTATGATCAAAGTACATCCGACAAACCTATGCGAGCATCAAACCATCTAACTTCAATTTTGCCACGTTGACGTCAGAATGCCTCACCGACAAGTACCATTATCAGAAGTTCAACTGTTACATAGACTAGTTTTTCATAACTTAGATTCTTTTGTATATTACGATTTTTTTGTTCTTTGTTTGCTTTTAATGTTTTGTCTTAATAAACGTCCGATGTATTATTGTGTTTTCTTAACAATAGTATTGATTAAATGAAAAAAAGCAAAAAAAAACTGAAAGAAAAAAGCAACAGCAGCTGTGACGTTTTGCTATTTTTGTCACAGTGACTGTGACTCGCGCGTCACAGTCGCTGTAATGTATTCATCACGATGAACCCGTGATGAAAACGTCACAGTGGACTGTGACGGGTTTGCAGGCATCACTTTTACTGTGACATCGAAGTCACATTTTTGTGATCCATTCGTCACACCATTTTTCTCAGTGTATGACAAACGGGCGGCATAGAAATGCAGAGAAAACAAATTAGCATGCTTTGCCGTTACTTGCAATGATCGAGGCGAGGCCTTATGTGTAAACTTTGAGGATGCCGACAGTGGTTCTTGTTGATGGCGAGGGTGTGGCTGGTTCGTGGCTAAGCAACGGCCAGTTTGTTACTAACAACATCAGGGAAACAGGAGGGCATCATATGCTTAAAAGGGGTGGTCTTGGTCATTCAATGCTTTCTTCTTTCGAGTCAATGTATACATGAATGTGTTTGAGCTACGTTGAAAAAACTGCTGCATCGCTTATTTTACAACCTCGTTTACACCTTGGTGGTCCTTATCAGTTGCAATTGAGTTCATTCTAAAACAACAGTTTGAGCATTAGTTGATAATTAAAATGTTCTACTTGATCCATAAGCTATTTTAAAAAAGTCGTGTACTCTAACTTTGCCGTCACCGATAACTGTGCATAATCATAATATTCGACATTTTTAGGCAATGCTGTAATTTTATACGGTATCCATTTGCCGTCTTAACACGGCTAAAGGGCACAACGCAGACATGCTGAACAATCATCGTAGTTTTTACAGTCTCACTTATGGCTAAAACGTCGCAGAGTGCCGAGGTGCACGTACAATCAAATCAACTTTCCCTTCACGGCCTGCCCCTTTTTGTCAATGTATAGCCATCACCACCAATTTCACAACGAGTAGGATTTGGCGATTTCCGCATCTCACTGCTAACTTTTCCATATTTCAGTCATATTTTTAATTCCCAACAACAACCGTAATAATAATTCAACCAACTATTCCGTAGAACCCTATTGGTTTTTTACCTGCACGATAACTAAACTTTTTTATGACAGTTTTGCCCTACAGCATTAATGACTTCAGTTGTGGTTAACACATCATTGACACCTTTTTCTGTTAAATTCCTAACATGCGGAAATGTTGATTCTGTGTATTGTGATGGCTTGGTGCTTTCAAACAAGAATTGCTATCGTTATATACTTTACCAACTGACTCCGCACCCCGACAACTACAAAGAAGTTTGCGTCAAACAAAACGCAAAGTGATAAATCGAAAAAAAACCGTGGCTTCTGCATCTCTTCGGCTTTTTCATCTGCAGAACGACTATTCGCCACCAAAATGACCCCCCACCCCACATGTCCCTCTTTTCATAGGCCCTGAACTCCCCAATGTTTTTTATCATCTTAATTTTATTGTTATTATTGTATTTTTTAATAGTGGCAAATAACTTTTTCAAAAACAAATAAAGCAAAATGTTAGACTAGGCGGAATGATGATTACTTCGCTAAATGGTTTGGGTTGCTTACATGGGTAGCTAACAAAGCAATGGTGTGTTGAACTACAGACGATGCTCATATTCAACACAGTAAAGAAGCATTATGTATTAACGGTTTTCAGACATGCCAAACTGATAAGCACCGTCCGAGAGAGACAATAAGGTGAAGTGAACGCGCTAGCAGCTGCAGCCGCACAACGATTTTTGCTCGGTGCCAAACATACCTATGGCGCCATCCCAAAACCCGACAGGCAGGTCGTCGATGTGTATGTATGTGCTTTTAGTTATCGCGCGGCTTGCTTCGATATCGGCGTTTCCGCGTTGTTTTTTCTTCATATCGACTTTAAGGTGTTTCAATCAGAGGAAGCTGTTGTTTCGGTTTCAATCAGACGATGGATCCTATTATCTACCTAACTCCGGATAGTGAACCCAGTCTTAGCCCTTTTGTCTACCAAAAGTACAACTATGCTAACTACCGTGTTAAAGTTCTTTTGAAAGAGTGGAAGAAGTTCCAAGATCGTTTCACGGCAAAGCCGGCTACAAACGGTTCATCAGCCATCAAACAATTGACTGTCTTGTACTTATCACGACTAAAAAAACGCATTGCTGACGCCAATTGCTACTTGTACAACGTTCTGGATTATATTCATACATATTGCCTCATTTATCTGCTGGATTCTGTCACACGCCACTTACACTTTCAGCCCAATATGGGCGTAGACTTGAGGGCCAAGGCGGTCAAAGCTATTGATGCTATTGATCGTGTTATTAGTCTGGTGGATACGTCAAAAGCCGTCGAAACCATTGCATTTCGTAGACTCCCCTATGAATTCCAACTCCGATTAGTGGCGTTACTTCCACTCGGGGCCTTGGTAAATTTGAAATTGGCTGGAAGCGCTGCTGCTAAACTTGTGAATTCACGAGGAACGTTTACCCAAGATTTGATCGTTACTGAATCCAGCGTTAACTACGCACGTTGTAAGGAACTTTACGGTAGTCGTCCGAAGTATAATGTCCTAAGCACCAGCCGTTTCTTAGAATTTGACAGTTATTACGCCCATTCTAGTCTGTACGTTTATATGGATTCAACAGAGAAGTATGATCGTGCAGTCGATATTGTTTCCGGTAGTTATGGTTTCTTAGAAATAAGGGGTCTTTATACTTGGAGACACGCCATTCAGTTAATGAATCTCAGCAAAACAGTAAAATATGTTATTCTGGGATATGAAATGCTCTTACTTGAAAACGATTTCGATGAGTTTTTCAAGGCTGTTGTGCAATGGTCTCGGAAACAAAAATATTTCATTATGTGAGTAAACTTACATTTATCTTTTTTTTAATTTTTTTAGTTTTAGGATCATGATAAAATGCAGGCATTTAGCAGTTACATTTGAACCACGTTTTGAAGAGTACGTCAATAGTCAAACAAATTTTCGTGTGTATTATAAAGCGGGACATTTTGTAATTTATAAAGAACCTGCGGTATTATAACGTTGTTGTTTTTATTAATAATGTTATAGCTACCTTTCTGTAAAAAATTTCTCCCCTTGAGTCCTCATAAGTCTGGCCTATAAAATATTGTTAAATTTTTAATCAAAGCGTTGACATACGAACGGCAAAAGGTCCCTTTTTTCTTTTCGCCAGATGCCTCTAGTTAGTACTGAGATAATTAAACTAACCAGGGGTATCTGGCTAAAATTTTAAATTGTGATTTTTTTAATTTTCACCCGTTACACTGGATGGTATTATACTGATTCTTTATTTTCAATTGTTAGCTTAAATTCCGATACCGAAGCATACAAAACGGAAGATGTTATTTTTCTTTATCCAAGGTTGTCGGGACGAACGTTGAGGTCATTCCCTTTCGGGTCTTCATTCTCCTTTTTGTCCTGGTCGACTTCTCCCTTAAAAAGTACTTTTAGTTTGAAAAAACGGGAAAAGTAAAAAAACTTACTTCGCGTCGAGTATTATTACCTCCAGGATCGCGTCGGCGATCATCACCTGTTGGACCTCCACTCATAATTGTGAAGAACTTTTGATGAAACAGTTTTTTTGTTGGAGACTGTTGAAAGCGGTTTCGGTTTCCAAGAGCCGTCTGTAAACCTTATTATATCCTTGCTGAAGGGGAGTGGCTTTTGACGCTTCTGCCGCAACCGTCGTATTTGTCCGCTGTTAAAGCGAAGTCATCAGCGACGCACCATATCTCCGCTTCCGATCACGGCAGATTTTGGGGTCATTCCTTAAAACTTCCGGCCACATTGTCAACGTTGAACGGCCGATGAACTATTCTCACAACACAGTTCCAGGCAAACTTCCGGTAAAACCACTGGAAAACATAGAAACATTAAAAAGAAAGCTAAACCATTTCGCGATTTAGCCAATGCATTTATTGTTTAAAATACCTCAAATCTTTCGTCAACTTTGTAACGAAAACCTCAAATTTGATAAGCTTATCTTTTTAAAGCAAATTTCAGTTATTTGAATGTAAAATAAAATGTTTATTATCAAAAAATTAAAATTCAACAAAAACAAGCTAACTAGCATTGTTCATAAGGTTAAACTACTGAATCTAAGAAACGAAGATGAGAAAAACAGTGGATTATGACAGGGTAACTAGTTCTTGTCGACAAAGTTCTTGATCTTCTGGAGGGGATTGACGTAACGGGAGTGCTCGTAGTGGGTGGCGTAGTTAACGAAATGGGCGCAGAACTCTTGGGTGAAGCCGCGTTCGCCGAGGTAACGGTCGAAGAGGAGATCATGGAGACCTTCGTCACGAACCTAGGCGGCGTGTTGGGTACGCTAATCCCACCGTTCCCCTAGGTTCGTGCTGTGCCCTGAAACCGTATAAGTTCATTTCGGAGACGCAACAGTTTTCAGGCATGCTAAAATGATAAGCGCCGTCCGAAAGAGTCAATAAGGTGTTATTTGTAAGTGAAAGCGCTAGTAGCTGCAGCCGCACAACGATTTTTGCTCGTTGCCGAACATAACTATGGCGCCATCCCAAAACCCGACAGGCAGGTCGTCACTGTGTATGTGCTTTTAGTTATCGCGCGTTTTGCTTCGATATCGGCGTTTGCGCGTTTTTTCTTTCTTCATATCGACTTTAAGGTGTTTCAATCAGAGGAAGCTGTTGTTTCGGTTTCAATCAGACGATGGATCCTATTGTCTACCTAACTCCGGATAGTGGACCCAGTCTTAGCCCTTTTGTCTACCAAAAGTACAATTATGCTAACTACCGTGTTAAAGTTCTTTTGAAAGAGTGGACGAAGTTCCAAGATCGTTTCACGGCAAAGCCGGCTACGAACGGTTCATCAGCCATCAAACAGTTGACTGCCTTGTACTTATCACGACTAAAAAAACGCATTGCTGACGTCAATTGCTACTTGTACAACGTTCTGGATTATATTCATACATATTGCCTCATTTATCGGCTTGATTCTGTCACACGCCACATACGATTTCAGCCCAATATGGGCGAAGACTTGAGGGCTAAGGCGGCCAAAGCTATTGATGCTATTGATCGTATTATTGGTCTGGTGGATAAATCAAAAGCAATCGAAACCATTCCGTTTCATAAACTTCCCTATGAATTCCAACTCCGATTAGTGGCCTTACTTCCACTCGGAAACTTGGTAAATTTGAAATTGGCTGGACGCGCTGCTGCTAAATTTGTGAATTCACGAGGAACGTTTACCCAATATTTGCTCGTTACTGACTCCAGCGTTAACTACGCACGTTGTAAGGAACGTTACGGTAATCGTCCGAAGTTTAGTGTCTTAAGCACCAGCCATTTCTTAGAATTTGACAGTTATTACGCCCATTCTAGTCTGTACGTTTATATGGATTCAACAGAAAAGTATGATCGTGCAGTCGACATTGTTTCAGGTAGTTATTGTTTCTTAGAAATGAGAGGCCGTTATACTTGGAGACACGCCATTCAATTGATGAATCTCAGCAAAAAAGTAAGACGTGTTGTTCTGGGATCTAAAATGCTCTTACTTGAAAACGATTTCGACGAGTTTTTTAAGGCTGTTGTGCAATGGTCACAAAAACAAAAACGTTTCATTATGTGAGTTAACTTACATTCGACAGTTTTTTTAACTTAATTAAGATCGTTTAGGATCGTGATTAAATGCAGGCATCTAAGAGTTACATTTGAACCACGTTTTGAAGAGTACGTCAACAGTCAAACAAAATTTCGTGTGTATTACAAGGCGGGACATTTTGTTATTTATAAAATTCCTTCGATATAATAGCGCAAACTGCAGTTATACTAAAAGTAAAATAAAATGTTTATTATCAAAAAATTAAAATTCAACAAAAACAAGCTAACTAGCATTGTTCATAAGGTTAAACTACTGAACCTAAGAAATGAAGATGAGAAAAACAGTGGATTATGACAGGGTATCTAGTTCTTGACGACAAAGTTCTTGATCTTCTGGAGGAGATTGACGTAACGGGAGTGCTCGTAGTGGGTGGCGTAGTTGACGAGTTGGGCGCAGAACTCTTGGGTGAAGCCGCGTTCGCCGAGGTAACGGTCGAAGAGGAGATCATGGAGACCTTCGTCAACGTACTTGCCAGAGGAGGAGTAGACGAAGGCATCGACATCTTCGTTATCCTTGGTGGCGGAGGGAGCGATGTAGAACTCCTCGACGCGGTAGTCGTCTAAAAGTTACAAAAATGTAAAGTTAAAACTTTAACAAAAGCAGAAAATCAACATACACTGGCCAGGCTCTTCAGTGTCGGTCAACAACATCTGGAAGCAGAGGCGTTCATTGCCCTTGGTGATCTCAATGGTGAAGGGAGGGAGGGCAACGGGGACCGGAGCGACCTATAAGGGAAAACCATTGAAATCAGTCAAAAAGTATAAAATGAGACAAACCTCAGGGTTGTCAATGTCCTCATCGATGTCGACGGAGTGGTTGACGTTGAAAACGACAAGAATGCTGTAAATGGAATGAGTGAAATGTAAAAAACGAGAAAAATATATATAAAAAGTACCTCTCATTGCCGTAGGTCTTGGTGAGGCGCACTTCGGCGTCATTGGTGGTCACGTTGAAACCATTGACGGTTGGGGCGGAGGCACCACCGAGGTTCTCGTTCTCCAAACGCTTCTCGGCTTCGATCTCATTCTCTAGGGCAGTAGCGAGCTCGGTAGTGACTGTAGAAAGATCTAGAAAAACGCGTTTTAAAAATGAACAAAGTAGGTACGCAAAAAGTGTGAATAAAAGTATTGCATCATATATAACTTACGCTGCTTGGTGGTGGAGAAGTTGCTGCGGGAAGCTGTAAGCAAGGCAGGGGAGCATTTTGAGAGATTGCCGAGCTGACGAGGCGACGATCCAAGATTGCGCATCAACCCGCGTCGGAGGATAAGCTTGGCGATGGACGACATGATAGCTGTTGCAAACCTGCAAAAACTCGAAACTGAGTGTCTCTGGCACGTGCTGAAGGACTACACGGGGACGAAAAGCCGTAAACAAGCGTGAAATCGATGAAAAAGGCTGTCAACAAGCCTCGCAAAAGTCGTCCTTCCCGAAAAAACCCAACCGAACGAAACCCAAGCCTGCTCCGTACAGTCGGGACATACTTTCGCGGTGGGAGCGCATCACCGACCCAGGTCGCGATCTTCGAACATCGGAGCGAACGAACGCGTTGTTCATTCATCGCCGCCGGCTGTGGACCGCCGTTCCTTCCGCCTCAAGGCAGTTTCACCCCCTGTTTTGCCGGCGTTCGGAAGTACTATCCTGCACGTAGGTTCGGTAAGTGATTTGTCATCGGCCAGCGATCATGGAGAGACAGCATAAAAAACGAATAATGTGCTGGAACATTCTCATTTTGCGTTCGAAAAAGTCGTTCCCAATGGCGGCCCATTCGCTCTGATTTTTTCTTCTTTTTTCCGGTGCATTCTCATAAACCTGATCGAATTTTGAATTTTTTCGTTTCATATGAACGAAATGCAATAACTTTTTTCAACAGTTTCTATCCGACTTCCATCACTTTATCATAGTATTTATATATTTTTATTTCGTTGTTTATTTCCATATTTATTACAAAAATCAAAAACCACTGTTGATATCATTCTGTTTTTCGCATTTTCTTCGTGAACCATGTATTTCTAAAATTCTTTCGGTACATCGCCCTTAAAGTGTAAGCCATCACTTTTGTTGAAAAACATCTCAGAGATCTATATTTATCTATTTATTTTCATTTATTTATCACGTTTTATAATTTAATTTAAAAGTGTATTCATGACGTCGAAAAAACGTAATATACCTCATCACTTTTTATTATACCCACGGAAGTTGTCACGATGACTGTCACCGGTTACATATTTTTACCACAAATATTGTACCTATTTCCTATTTACTAAATTTAATTTTCTATTGTAGTCTGTTTTTACATTAGACGTTACTCACTACGCAAAATTTTACAATTTTTGTACTTGTTGTTTGGCACGACACTTTTTTCGCTAGCGTAGTATTTTAAAATAAACCAGTTTGGCTTGTTTATACCATCTTTGCGACCGAAATCTAAAACCCTAAAGAGTCAAGTAACAGAAAATGTACTACAAATTATGGTTATTCGGTTATGGTTATGCACACTGTTGATGGCACTACATTGCTGATTAATATCCACCCAAGCGTGTACCGCCCGCGCGCAACAAGTGCAACAGTACATTAGGGTCCTAAATTAATCCTCTTTTGTAGTCCCTGGATAAAAGATTGCAATAGACCAAAGTATTAAAGAATAGTAACAGTTTCCCACAGTTTGAAAGGTAAAGGCATTTATTTACATCCTGGTCGAAAAGCACGTTTGTTTCTTCCGAGATCATTAGAGCACATGTGGTTCTGCGCAATTAAAAAGTACTTTTGGAATGCGGCCATAAAAGTTGCCTTTTTTACGGACTCTTAAATCAGTTTTACAACATGCAATAAAATGCGTTAATGTATTTATAAATAGTTATGCTTCGAAATGCTTACGTAAAGAAATTTTAAATAGTCTGTAAGCATATTCCTACACATGGTGGATTATCCGGTTGTTATTATGTGCACTTTAAAGCATGCGATAAAAATGGACATGATTTTTATTTATTTATGCCTCATTTTGGAGCTGTCTGTTAAGTTGTTTCCGCTTATCTTTCATTTCTTTCTGTTTTTCACATGTCTAAATACGTCAATCAAACAGCAGGAATTCCCAGACAGATCAATTTTTTGTACTTATTTTTTTCACTATAACTTGATGCTGTCATTTATGTTCGTGAAAAATAAAAAATGTATATCGTTGCTAAATGCAGTTGGGTTGCAATTCTAATAATCTAACAAAGCCCCTGGTATTACCAGCTGAAAATGTTGTACCAGAACGTGCCATGGGGTCACCATTATCAGTTTTCAGTACGGCATTACTACATTTAGCTTTGCTCTCTCAGTGCAACCTTTGGAAATATAGTTTTCGGGTTTCAGTTTTGACTAATTAATTAGGTGGAGGCCACGGATTCGAGCCACTACAACCGAATTATAGTTTTCTGATTTCTGACTGGTGTAGTAAACACACAAATTTGACTCGGTTCAATAAACAAAGGATGGAAACTTGCAGTTTCGTCATGATGGTGTTTGTCAATCATTAATGATCAATTCTGAGGGACCCCCCTTCTTTTACGTTGTAAAGGACGACGTGCAAAATTTGAAGCGAGAACTTTTAGGACCGCTTTTTCGTTCCGAGAAGGTTAAATTTTGCGCAGGGTGTCGCAGAAAATTTTACCTTTGAAGTGAAGCAAACAAATAACAATCCGGTTTTGAGTGATGGCATGTTTTCTGAAGGTCGTTTTAAATTTTATCTTTGCCTTTGTTGGCCTGGGAATCAAAATTGGGCCCACCCCTTTCTTCGGCATGGAATCAAAATTGAGGCTTCTTTGGGCCGGAAACAGAATCTGGCTCTTCGAGCTTTGCAACTTTTGAACCCAACTATATTTCAAAACACTTTTTTAATTCGATCATAGCTGGCTGAGGGTCTTTTTCAAAGTACGCTTCCTTGGAAGTGTGACCTTCTGCATCCGTGTTTACGGTAATAGCTAGTGATCTTTTTTGTTTTCTTCATTTTGCTGTTTCAAATTGTTGAAGCTCGTCCATCTTCATCATCCAACACAAAAATTCCAAATGCAAAATTTATTAGGAAATTCTTTAATCATCTTTAGTTAGGAAATCAACAAGAGCAAGAAAGATTTACAAAAAAAGAAGTAAGACGTTTATATCGACCTAAAATGGCTAGCAAGACTTGCGGGGTGGACTTTGCGCGAACACAACGCATTCGATCGGTTCTTCTATAAAAGTTGCCGGGATAGACAAGAATCGTGGATCGTATTGAATGAATTAGCTGAGATCAGGAGTCAAAAAAGCCGTTTCCAAGTTTCTCACAGGGCAGAGGAGCAAACTTTCAAGCTAAACAGCGTTCAGTGGCATGGCGAAGATAAGAGATTTTAGATTAACTAGAGACTAAATTGACTTAACACCTACATTTACTGAAAAAGCCTCTTTGAAATGCGCCTATGGTAATGATAAAACAAAAAGAAAAACAATAAAGACAAATCACATGCAAGCACTTTTGTCAAGCTCAAGATTACTGGACAAAACGGCGAAAAGCTCGTACCGGTAATCGTGATGATAGTGATAGTCGGGAAAACAACTTATAAAGAGCCCAGAGTAGACAGGATGAGAGATGTTCGTTCTTATGGGGATTTCACGGTAAATCCGATGATGTTAAGAACGTGAGGGAGTAAAACAACTGATAAGAGGATTTACAGCTAGGGTGACTGGGATTAAGCACATCCACACTTTCGCGCAATCATGCCGGGCACTTCTTTGACCCAGATTTGGCTGTCATTGGTGACGTAGACGATTGTGATGCCAGCATAGTCCTTGGGATGGCAGCATTGGAAGAAGTCGACCTTTGCGTGTTGAGCTATCGTGCCGCGAGCAGTGGATGCCATCTGTAAATAGCTTTGAATAAACCAAATGTTGCTAAATTTGAGCAAAAAATAAAAGTGTACCTGTCCTGTTGAGCATTCACCGCTGCAAATGTACGCGTTGTACCGCTTAGGGGCAATGACGAATTCCCAGCCAACCTTCTCAAAGTCAATCATCAGGTCGTAGAGGCAGCACTTCGTTTCGTTAGTTCCGGCTTGGCAAATATTCGTGGTTCGCTTGCTTCGGACGTTTTTGTCCAGCATTTTCAGTTCCAAGTACATGCTCTGAAAAAAAGGGGGTGAATCAGAATCGTTTAACGTCATAGAAGACACGTAATTAATCTACACTTCTGGGTCTCTCCCCTAAAGGACATAAAATGTGTGCGATAGTACAGTATTACGCACAGCGCAACGGGTTCAGCGGAAATTGTTTACAAACCTCAGCATCTTTGTCGGTCGGGTGCACCGCCAAATTTTCTCCGTCGTGGATGGCTTCAACATGCAGACGCAGGACCTTACGATCGAGGGCTGCCTCTTCCAGCCAGCGCTCGACGTCAAATTCATCGAGATGGATGCGGAAGATACCGTAGGGCACGCTGGTTCCATGAAGATGCACGTGTTTCGTTGCGATTCTATCGCCCTTCTATAAAGAGCGGCGTGATTAGTCATAAGGAAGTTGTGTTTTTGCACGAAAAAACAACTTACATCTCCATTCGCCATGCGTTCATAGACGTTAACGCGCACCGACATGGCATCATTGTTATCGAGGGAGGCAGGGGCGCGAATGTGGGCATGGAGGGTTGCATGAGTGATCAGTTTGTTGTGATAGCTGTCGCTGAAGTTGAATTGTGCCACCTCTCCGTAATCCTGAAAATGAATTACTGTAAGATTATCACATTATTAAAGAATGTAAATACAAACCTCACTATAATCAGCCGGAGCGGTACCAATGATAAAACTAAGCTGAGGAGTCACCTCTGAATCAGTTTCATAAAGGGCAGGATAATACTCGGGTTCCGCAGATGCCATTCCGCGTCGGAAACGTCGCCGATTATCCTTAATCGTGCTCTCCAGAAGCTGCTTGACCTTGGGGCTGTAACGGCCGAGCGGAGGCAGGTTGTTGTAATCCACCGATACGTTAGGCTTCATCGGTAAGTCCAATTTAAGCAAGAGATCATCCAAAATCTGCTCCTGGCGCCACATTTTGTATTCTTCAAATTGTCGCGTGCTACAACTCGCGCATCGTCGTTGATGGTGTCGTTCGGCCAAGATCAACTGAAAAATATGGACCACATTATACTTTGTGCGTAACACATTCCCGACATTCATAGCCCTCCCGAATGGGTCGCCTTCACTATATTGTTGTTTCCGGGTTAACTTTTAACTTTGTGCATCATGACAGATGTGATTTGTGAGCTTTTTGCCTCTTCTGCGAATTGCCCCCAGGGAAGTATTCCTAATAAGAAAGTTTCTCCATATCGATTTGATCTTTAAGCGCAATGTATGTAGGTAGGCTTCTAGCGAAAAAACCCCAAAGTCATCGAGACCGGTTCGAAGATTTTGTTCCCTCCATCAGTTTGCAAGTGGATGTGTCATTCAAAAAGCCGCCGATTTGATTATTTACCCTTGTGACAACAGCTAGACGGCGGGTACGTTGGGTAATCTTGTCTTTTTTCTTTTGCGCACCCAGACAGTCATCCACCCACGCGACAAAGAGTGCAAATCCAACTGAGTGATTATCAGTTGGATGTGTCTTGCACCTGTCACGACCAAGCTTGCCCCAGGATCAGTGCAACGGCTGATAACGGCTTCGAGCCGTAAGAGGACCGATTATGGCAAGAATGTCCTTGGGATACGAAAAGTTCAAACGTCTTCACCCCGTTTTTTGCACCAATTTGTGGTGATGAGCACATTAATCGATCTATTGGCCATAAACCTTAAATCACAATAGTACGTGATCAATTTGGGCCCTGCGAAAAAAAAGGCTGTAATGAGTGATTTGGATGTAACTTTTTCCTAGGAAAACAACGTCAATTTGTTGTCTACAGTTTGGTCACACGTAAAAGTGTTGAAGAGCACCGTTGCATCTTATTATTTTGATCGTCTGATCCTACTTTGACAGTTCCTCCTCAAACAAAAGGCACTTTTATCAATGGACTTTAATTTAGGTCAGACAGTTTATCACCTATCCCGCCAAAGCTTATCAGTAATACTCGAGTAGTTGTTGCGTCCTTTTCGTTTTCAACTTCCTATGGGATTCCCTGATTGAACTTACCTCCAGAAACAAACAGGACAACACGACGAAAAGTAGATTCAACACACGCATTTTGAAGTCAATCAAGTTTTGAGTAGCTTTGTGCACTGGACAGCAGGACCGTTAGATGACCGTCGACCTTAAAAACGCGTATAAGTACAACGCTATCAGGAAAAGAAGGTATCAAAGACTGTTGGAAGTGACACCACGAAAAAGGTGAAGTATGTTGCGAGGAGGCGGGTACATCTATCGGGTTGGCTCTCCTCCGCCAAACGCACACGATTCGACTCCCGTATGGAGAGCTCCTTGCCCCCTCGTACAACTACATGGTCAACCCTAGAACCCCCCACCCAGACGCATGCAAAAGGGTGGAAGCCCTTTTCGGGGTTGGCTTATTCTGTTATCGGTTGGTTTCTGATAAGTGAAATGATAACCTGCCGAATGCGGCAAAGTGCCGGAAGGGGCTCCGAGCGAGACTGAGCAAATTCCCCAACTGACAGCCATGATCTGAAGCGGCTTTACAGTGGAGCTTGGTAACACCGTGAACCCCGCCTTTCCACGCCACGCCCGGGGTTGTCGGTTCATCGTGATTCGTTAGTAGGAGGCTCCACCCCCTTTACTGCGACTACAATCGACGGTGGTGGCGCAAGTGCAACAACGATGCAGGGGTTTACGGCTCGAAGCGTGTAAAACGCCTCAAATTACACTGAGTAATGTGTCAAAACGCATTATGGCAGTCCAGAAGAATCAAAACAAAAATAAAACCGAATTTTCCCTGCGAAAAAGTGATGCGTTTAGCATTTTATACTTTCTAAACGGCTCAAAACTGACAGTCACGGTTGCTGGAATTATAAATATTTGAGCAAAACATCTTTATTTTAAGCCCGGATAAACGGCGCATCCAACGACAGAAACACAACGTACATTAACACGTAAAATATCTAATGAACTAAGGGTTCTCACGAAAAACAAGGTGAATCGGAACAAGACATTCCGGAGCTCTGACTGAATCCATTGGCATACCCGTGTTTTTCGGCGTCCAAATAATTGTTTCTTCACATACCATGGGGGATGTCAATTACCTTGGAAGCGGGCTGAAAATAAACTTTCGTTAGTCGTCGGAACAAGATGACCATCGTCAGGCTTTTTGCATTGGCTAGACGACACTTGTTAGATTTCCTATTTGAGTCCAAACAAAAAAAATTGAGGAAATTTCGATGAGTTTCTCCCGACGCCGGTTTGGGGGACCAAGAAATTCATTCGTCGCGAAGCGTCGCGAAAAAATGGTCTAGCCAGACAGCTAATGCCATTGACCGACATGGTGCTGTTCCGTTCTCAGACTCGGTTAATTTCCGGTCCGAGTGATAAAAATTGGTTAGTCCTTACAAACAGAAACAGATCATTTGTCTGGGTCGGTCAGTGCGCCGAAAATAATATCACACCGCGTGTCTGGGCCGTCTGGCCATGCCAAAATTAGACCAAACACGCCAACGCAGCAAGCATAGCATCCAAAAAATTGCCGGCACTCCACCGGCTTGGAGTAAATGTAAAGTGCTCATTTTTGGTATCAACAAATATGTGCCATGCGTTTATTTACATACGTTGACTAAAAACTAACGGAATTTACGCGTTAAAATTGTATTGTGTGGTTGTATATTCTTATGGTACATAAGCAGTTCATGTGTAGTATTAAATTATTTACCATCACGTTTTGTGTTATTTTTAAGTTAACTTAATCTGCAAAATGACTTAAGTCTTGTTTTGCACTTGGAATGACATCGTGCATACGTTTTTTTTTGCGTTTCTGAGGTACCATTTTTACCGAAAACAAACCCAAGTTTATCCCATGCTTGTCTTGCAATCCCCCTAGGGCCAAGGCGACCGTAGTGAGCAAAACCAAACACAACCAACAGGCTGCAAGATAGCGTGCACTCTACCATAATCACCTCAAAAGCTCGCCCCCGTTTGTCTCAACGAAAGGAAGGGGAAACTGCATGCAAACCCAACCGCGATCATGGTTGGACGCACACCCTAGCGCAACACCCTGTGTTATCAACTTGATCTATCATCAATTTTATCTTTTCTTAAAATTTACGCTTAATTCGGCTATGATGGTCTTTGTCGACCGCGCAAGGCAACCGTTTGAGGGGGTTTGAAATTAAAGTACAATGGCGTTAACGCCTCCCACTTGCGCATTAACTTCATTCAAACCTTTTGAATCTTCAATTGTATGCGTGCCCGTGGAAACGCTGATTAACACGCACAGGCGGAAAATAAATGCCAACGCAAATATAAATAACTCCATAAAATAGGAAATGTTAAATATGTGACAGGGGGTTTAATATTACAGTAATGCTGGCCGTGGGGAAGGTTAAAACTTCAGTATATCACGCTAAAAATAGAACGAAATGGCATCCCCGTACCAAAAGCGCAAAAGCTAATAGTGCACACGTGACGTCGATTACCTATGCGCTAATTGTAACAATCCCACGACTGTCTGGGAAAAATGTAACATTTAAGTGACAAATATGGATGAAAAAAATTAAAATCAACGTAATTCACACACGTCAGGAAACAAAGTCTCGTGGCGTTAAAAGTACTCACCAAAACTAAAATTGTTTTCGGGAGCACCTTTGGGATATACTTCTCGATGACACCGTTGACATCGTCTGGGCATTCAATCGTGATCTTCGGAAACTTAATCTCGCCAGCGACGTTGGCCGCAAACGTAAATGTTCGCATATGCGTCTGACCTGGTTCGAGGAGAATCGGAACCTGCAAAATATAATGCGTGTTATTGGTCAGTTGACTCGTCTGATGCATTTTGTCAGTCACGGGATGTTTGCGATATATCGGCGCACCCCCCGCAGTTGTCCGAAGTCTCGTCATAACTGGAGTCTGACGCGGATCGAGATACGACGAACTACACGTGTCTCGACGAGATGTCTGTCAAACTCCCGCCAAACAATGATCAAATTGGGGCAAAGATAAAATCAGGCGAATAATTGGACCTCAAAAAAATCATCTGACCTCTTGCTTTGATGCCATTCACTCAGTCAGACGGGTGAATGATAAACATTGAAAAAAAGGTGAGAAAAAGTGACATAAAAGGGCGCCTGAGATACAGTTTCCTTAACCTAACTTTTCCTGGTCCAATGTTCCAGATTAAAGTTATCGTTTTTGATCAAAGAACTGACAATACGCTTCAATCAAATGTTTTAAAAAGCTTACCTCGCATGTTCCGGCAAACATAAACGCATCGTCGCGAGTGATGTTTAACTTCAAAAGCATCGGGGCCTCGAGCAAGTTCTTCAAGGAGCACTGGATGTTGATATCCCGGTGGATAACGTGTTCACCCTCGCTCACTTCCACTGCCATGAGAATCGGGCTTTGAACTACGGTAACTTGACCGAGGTCATATTCAGTCACCGATTGCACCGAGCGTTCATCCCTGAAACCAAAATTTATAAAAATAATCTCAAAAGTCATAAATTTTATGTTATTAGGAAGTTATTGACGCTAAAGGGCCTGAGTGGGATGAAGCGCTACCCCCATTAAGTGTTATCACACTAGGTCAACAACTGAGTCAATACAGGAATCATGGATTGGTGAACTTTAACTAACATAAGCCGGAATAAGCAGATTTGCAATCAGTGCTGCATCCTTTGACGAACTTTGCATCGCTCAAAGTGACGACCAAATATTAGCAACATTTCAACCCCAATTTTGTTTTGTTTTGCATCAAACTAAAGTGCAATACACAATTAGGTGCCAACAAGCGCGCTGATAAGCAAGTACACGATGGTGATAAACAACGTTTTGGTACAAGAACATCCCAGAAAATCGGCTTAAAATACCCAAAAAGGACAGCCTGGGGTGATGGGTAAACTTATGAACTTAATCTGAGCAAAGGCTTGTATAGGAGGTAACTCGTAAAATTGGTCGTTAAGAGTATCACGGGTCAAAAAGCAAGTGAACTGCCGCCACATACAAAAGACCCCCACCCATGTTTTAGGAAACCCAAATTGGAAAACCGTTTGATTACGTCAGGGGTTAAATCAAAAAAGGGACATAAAGATGGACCACCAACCGTTTCCATGTTACCCGAATCTTTCCTGCTCCGACAGCCGCATTGATCACTGACGATTCCCGCGGTGAAACAATCGCATTAACGACGATCGAGTCACCGGCATCCATATCTAAAAGTGGAAAAAAACGCCTGCAGTTGCACGTAGAAGGTTAAAAAGTACTTACCCGTCGTAATGGATTCACCCTGGCTTGCACCTAGTTCTCCCTGCAAATCGACCAATGAGCATAACATTTTTTTACTACAAAAGCGCCAAAATACACAACTACCTCCTCCGTAGAAGTCACCAGTTTGGAGGCACCTACGTAAAAAGCTTTTCTAAGTTTGTAAATGACGTATTGTGTTATTTTTAATTATTTGTTGTTATTAAAGAAGAGGGCAAGCTTAGAGCATGTTAAAAGAATTACTGTGACAATAGGACCAACTTCTTAAAGTGATCATTGATGCTATACCAGGGAGATGCAAATTCCGTTTTTGTAAATACAAAAATATAAAAAATGTGCATTGTACTTTTAGATATTCTGCATACCTAACCTTGCCAATGGATTTTGTATAAGTGTAGTTAAAGTTGTACGTTGAAAAATGGCTCCTGAGATGCATCCGGCGTATTTTAGCCTTTGGAACTTGCTTTCAACTAATTAGAAAACAATTAGGCGGTTCGGTTCCACTTTGCTTTGGATCGTATTTGTGTTTAAAGCTTTGATCACTCACCAGCGTAAATTCATATCCCGTAACGATACAATTAGCCAACGCCCGCAAATGCACTTCAAGTTGTCCCTCTTCCTGCTTGAAAAAGTAATCAACGACGCTTCCCTGCAAAACGTACTTTTGTGCAGTTATGTTTCAAATGTCACGGGAATACGAATGAAAATGTCATTCATAGATGAACTCTTATTACCTCCGCATCCAGCACTCTGCGCCGATATTCAAAGGGTTCACACACACTCAATTCGATGTCGTACCGCTTTTTGAAATGCGTCGGCTCGGGGGATTCCAGTGTCGCCGTGAACTATAAAAAAGTATGCTGTTTAGCTACGTAACACTAATAAAGTACATAATCATTGAGCCCTGACATGTAAGAAAAGCGTAAAAGTTTAGTAATTCATGCGCTTTTCCGACGACCCTCGGGAGTTTGCTTTTTTTCAAAAGGACCAACCTCAACGTCAACGGTATGCCGTCCCACGACGCTATAGAAACCGTAAAAGGGCACGGTCAGCGAGGTCCCGGGAGCCAGGGACTGGTAAGTGAATTCAGCGGTCGAAACTCCTTCGGGATGCTGGTCCGAGACAAACTTTCCGACGACTCCGTCATCCGTTGCCACAGCTTTGCAAACGAGGCTGAAAAGTGACGTATTTAAATTTAGTTTTAAATGCGTATGTGTAATGTACTATTGTAAAAAGTGTATTGTACCAGTCACAATAGATAAACGTTTGCCAAGAATTGTCTGTGCATTTTAGAGGGCATTTTAAAAGTTTTGCAAATTTGTGGGACAAACAAAGTTTAAAAAATTATTCAACTGGTACAAAAATAGCTACAATTCAGAGTAGCTATAAAATAATACAAAACAATTATGCGACTGACTCACCGGATGTCCGAAAAACCGAAGCCGCCATTGTTGTCTACAACAAACGTTAAATCAGCCACTTCGCCCTTGAGCACAATATCGCCGCCGGAAGCAGGGGGCACTGATCGTTGCACGACTAATGGATAGTCTGTTCGGATTATACTAAATTATCACGACTGTAGTTATTAATGAAGGTTTTATGAGTAAATAAAAACAAAATGGATAAGGAAATGGTTAATTACTTACCGAATGCTTTGCCGAGGCTTTTGGATGGGGTTGTTAAAACGGTTGATGGTGAAATGGCGGTTGTCGAAGAAGAGGGTCACATTGTTCCCTATGAGGAGGTCAATCCGAGCAAAAGTGACTTCGCAATCGAGGTTGAAGGCCGCGGGGATCGGCTTCAGAGGGAATGGAATCGCAGCGACTTGCTCTGGCTTAATGACAAAGTTGCCTCGGGTATGCGTGAAGAACTCGACAGGGCCTTGAGGGGTCACGGCCGGAGAATAGATGTCAACGACGAAGTTGGCCGCGGCGATGACGATGGTGTCGCTGAACTTGTTGGTAATGTGGACCATACAAAAGGCATCAGCTTCGTTCGAAATGACTTCACTGTCTGCGATGATCGACCCCTCGGCGGATAGAATGGTGTCCATTGCCGTGACACGGATCGGTGTCCGAACAGCCTGTGTCCAACGCAGCATCAACTGCTCGCGATCGGTTTGCGATAGACTCTTCAAAACAGTAGGCAACAACGGCGGTGGCTGTTGATAGCAGATGCAGTTGAAGCAGTTCAAGAAGTGAGCAGTGCTCTCCTTCAAGGTGCCAAAAACCTGCTTACAGGCTGTCGACCGCGTGACTTCCGGATTCATCATCTGCAGGATTATTTGCACGAACTTGACCGGGTCGACGACGGCAAAGTAAAGCTCATAGAGCAGAGTGTAGATGGGGATAAAGAAGTGCTGACTGTTGTCCTCTTGCATCATGCGAAAAACTGTCTCAGCGATGGGTAATGCGCCCTCGAAGTTATGCTGTTTGGTCAAAACATTGGCAACTTGCAACTCAGCAACACGCATCTGTCGTGAGCAACGCTCAATTCGACGTAGGTGAAGAAGGGCACGACGAAGGTAGATGATTGAGCGTTCATAGTCCAGCTTGCTCGATCCCTACAAGAAATGCCCTCATAACAAAAACAAAGAAGAAGTGACCATTACAAAAATAATGATGAATGTATGATTCATACCATTCATAAATAGTATGTTTTTCTCACGTACTTACCTCGAGGGCCACACGTGCGCGGTGTTCAGTCGTCACATCAGCGGGAGAAACGTTTGGACGCCAAGGGCGCTGACCAAGGAACACCAATGGCGAAGGCGGTTGGAGGACGTCGAGATTGGCTGGAGCAGGATTCGGGTTCGCTGCCTTCAGACGCTCGATGAGGGTGTTAGCCAACTCGGAATACTCGGCAGCGGCACTGAAGTACTTCCCCGGATTGACGCTGGAGTTGAGGACGACAGCATTGGCAGCTTCGACGAACAGATGACCAAAAGTCGCGTACTACAAATAAGATAAACGTCAGTGCATTGAACTCTTACTCGTAAGGAAATGACTGATCTTGCAGAAGACTGCTTCGTCACGAAGTAATCACAGAAATCGACAGTTTGCAAAGAAAGGGAAAGGGAAATGCGTCACTTAATTGAAATTACATCGAATAAACAAATTCGATGCAAAAAGGACAGCAAAAAACACAGTTTGGAACTGATTTTTGAATTAAACTTATTCGCCAAACTCAGGCAATCGAATTAATTGTAATAGATTAACGAACCTCCTTCATACACCAAAGAGTATGTTCAATCGCCGCTAACGCATCAGTGGGGTAACTTCCGTGGGAGTACTTGTGTTTATTCATGAATCGGTCCTCGTGGCGATTGAATTGCGTCACGGCTTCTATAGCATTACCGCGACTGAAAAACATTTCGCAGATCTGAAAAAGGAACACCATTAGATCAAAAAACAGGGACAAACTTAAGTAAAACTTACTTTGAAGTTGATTATGGATGCGACTGTCAAATACTCGTACTTGTCCTCATCGGGAACTTTGGCTTCATGATACTTCTCAAAGGCACTTCGATAGCAATTCATGGCATAAGTGAGGTCGCTGCGAAGTTCGGAAATGAAACCCAGTTTGAAGTTGTTCTTGATCATCAAGTTTAGGTGATTCTCCGGGACTCGACGGGTGCGAATCTTCTTAATGATAGCCTCGTAGAATTGCTGGGAAAGCTCGCTGACTGTCTTTTTGATACTTGAGACGACCTGAGGTTTGATGCCATCGGCGACGTAGAGAACCCGTAAGTGATGTGAAGTGAGACCGCAGACGGAGCAGAGCTCGTTGATACGTTCGGTTTGGGAGCCGTGGGAGGTCTTCTTCTGGATGAGGACAAGGAGGAAGCGGACTTCAGCGCAGCCAACTGTTTGGCTGAAACCAACAAATTTATATATAAATATCACTAATTATAGTCAAATAGACTCACCGCAATGAGTTAATCTTGGATTCACACTCGGTCTTCTTCTCAGCAAAGTTCGGATCGTCCCATTCCAAATCCATGAATATAAGGATCACGGCGGGGCGACGGGCAGTGTACTTTTCAATCCAGCTCTTCCGCAAGATTCCGACATTCGGCTTCAACGCAACCTTTTCTGGACGCTCGAACATCTGATGCTGGGGAGAAAGGAACTCGAATTTGATAATGTTGTCGTTGCTTTGACGGAATGCATTTGCAATATCTGCGTGAAAGCGGTCATTCGTGGGGTCCAGCCCGGTCATCAGGAACAAGCGCTTCATATTGGAATGCGCGACAGCCACGGGGATGTCCACGGCGTCCATCTTGAGGCACGAAGGTAATGAAGCAACTGGACTCGGAGAACTGTGGGATGAAGGCGTGAAAGGACGTGAAACATGCGTGGACCGCAATACACGCTGCGGCTTGACATTTGCATCTTTCACGCGAGGTGTGGTCCCACCACGAATGCGTGTCATTGTGCGCACTCTCGTCCACCTGTGCGACGTTTCTTATGGAATGTTGTTGTTGACGTGTTTCTTCCACCCTCCCGTCATTTCAACATGCCTCGAGGCTATGTGAGTTGGCAGCTAGTGTACGACCCACGTAGCTTATCGACGTAGCATTCTGTATTGTATCGACCAAGCGTTGTTGCATTTCTTGACCACGTTCTTCCGGTTATTGACTTTGTGTCGAGACTCTCGAGAACGCGATCTTTTACACGTGGATTATATATTTTTCGTAAACTTTACGAAGTTTCATATTTACAGCCATGTTCAAAAACCTCAAAGAAAAGCTCGGAGCCGACGGAATCAGTGCCACTGCGAGCAATCTCGCTCAACAGTTTCGCACCGGCGCGGTAAGTGTTGATTTCACGCCTAGTTGACGTCGGCGCTCTTTACACCTTTTTATGATCTCTGTTTTTTCAGTCCGAAACAGGCAGCGACATCAGCAGCTACACTCGCAAGTTCCTCAGTGCCGTCCAGCCCGAAGCTTCAACCAACACACACAACAACGTGCCAGATGGTCTACGTGAAGAATCGCTCATCTCGCTCGACGACGATGTACGTTTTCCCTAGCCACAGGGGCTATTTCTTGAAAAAGCCCATTCCAGGATGCTACCGTTTCCGATGGCGGCTTTATCCACGATACTACCCTCCCCGATGGCGGCCTAGACATCCAGCCAGCTCGTTCGACACGATCACGCAGCGTGAGGTCGAATGCGTCCGTCGAGAGCACCACTGAAAGCCTATCACAGGTGTTTTCTTCTGTGATGAAGGAGTTTCCTGCCCTGCAAACTCACAAGGAAAGATTTAATGCTGTTAACGCTAATTACAACAAACTCGTCAAAGAAAATGAAAAACTTCGTGTAAGTAACGTTTTTGACTAAAATTCACACTTCTTAACTTAAATTAGTTACAATTGCAGAACATCCTAACCCAGACCCAGGACATGTCACAAAAGCGCATTGAAGGTCTCGTCAAAGAACGTGCTTCCTTGACTACTGCTATCAAAGAAGCTGGCTCGTCGGCAGGAGACACTTCGAAGATTGAAGCGATGTTCAAGCGATTCGAGGAAACTATCCAAAATCAACAAGTTCAAATTGACCGACTGAAAGCTGAGAATGACAAGCTTCAAAAACAGAATGGGAACGAAGATGTCGAAAAGATCAATGCCGAATGGAAAGGCCGCATCGACCGTGTCAACGAGGACTTTGGCAAGAAGCTTTCGGCCAGCGAAGAGAAGGCCAGCCTCGCTATCGCCCAATCCAAGGCTGAGAGCCACGCCCTTTTGCAACAGAAAGATCAAGAAATCGAAAAATGGATCAACAAGTGCCATGTTTTGGAGAAGACCGATTCCGATGCCAACCAGAATTACGAGCAGAAAATCAAGGACCTGCATCACACCATCTCTGCCCTAGAAGTTGAGAAGGCCGACATGGTCGAGAAGCTGTCGAAGGCGAAGCAGGAAGGTGTCAAACTCGTCCATGAGGAAGAAGAGAAGAAGCGTGAGGAGCTTGTTTCCGAGTATGAACAGAAGGTCGCCGATGCTGAGAAGCAGATCAGTGAACTTCGTGAACGCTCTGCTAATCTCGAAAACCTTGAGAAGGAAATTGCCGACTTGAAAGCAGCGCTCAATGAGAAAGAGGCCGAAGCTGCCCGTGTTCTGGCCTCGAAGAACGAAGAAACCGAAGCACTGCAGCAGAAGATTGAATCCTTGGAAGCTGAGTTTGATGCCAAGGATAAACGCATCAAAGAGGCGGAAGAAAAGGTGGCTGAACTTGTGAAAGAAGCTGAGGAACTCAAAGAGACTTATGCCGCTGCTGCCGATAAGGCGAAGGATACCAATGAAGCTGCTGAAGTACGTTTTGTTTTTTGTCCTTTTCCAGTTTTCTATTGGGTATTGCTTTCAGGAGCTCAAAACCGTCGTCGAAGACTTTGAGAAGAAGCTTGCCGATCTCAACGCCGAACATGAGAATACTCAAAAAGAGCTGACGAATGCTCAGGAAAAGTCCAGCCAACTCGAAGAACTGCTCGTGAGTGAACGGAAGGAAGTCGAGGATCTGAAGGAAGCTGTAGCCAAGTTCGACGCTGAACGTGCTGAGATTGAGCGCAACGCTCTTCATCAGTACCACAAAGACAGCGATGAACGCACCAGCAATGTCCAGGCTCAACTGGATGATCTTCTTGTCCGTATCGCCTCGCTGCAAGAATCCGCGACCGAAAAGGAAGCTGAACTCTCCGGATACCGTACCCAGATCGAGGACTTGAATCGTGCTTTGACTGCTAAGAGCAAGGAGATCTTGAAAGAGCATTTCGGTGATGTCGAACAAAAGTAAGTTTCTCTTTTGTGACTTTTATGGATAGGTGATAGTTGTATGTTTCAGCCACTTTGAATCCCTCCCATTGACGGCGCAAGTTGATTACCTAATGAAAGCTACCGCCGACAAAATCCATACACTTCAAGAGGTTGCAGAATCGCAGGAGCATGACAAGGATGATTCGGCCCAGGAAACGATCAAGAAGCAAGCTGCCGAGATTGAAAAACTGGACGCTGAACTCACTTCGCTTGTCACCGTTGTTACTGACGCCAAGACTATCTTGCAAAAGATTGACGAGCTTCGATCAGAAGGCGAAGGTGAAGCCGATCTCATCAAGAAGCTCAACGATGCCGTCGCTCTGATCGGTGAAAACAGCATCGCCGTGCGCACACTCACCGCCGAAAAAGAGGAACGTGAAACCGAAGCACTCCAAAAGGAGACGGAACTTGCTACTGCGAAGGTCCAACTGGCTGAACTTCAAGTCGAGTTTGCAATGCTGCAAGAAAAGCTCAATACTGCTAATGGTCGTTACGACGTCGTGGAGAAAGAAAAGGCCGAATTGCAAGCGAAACTGGAAGGTCAAATCGGCGAAGCTCAAGATAAGATTAACAAGTTGCTGAAGCTGAACGAAGAAGTCGAACAGGAGAAGAATGACCTCGTCTCCAAGGTGCAGACTATTGTCGGTGATTTGCCTGAAGGCGTAACTGTCTATGACAAACTTTCCGAATTGGCTGAATCCACCGAAAAGTTGGAAGAGACGATTGCCCAGTCGCAGGAATACGCCAAAGCCAATGAACGTCTCGCTCGTGAGAACGGCGAATACCAGGCGGAAGTCGAATTCATCACACGCACGCTTGAGCCCCTCGAGATTCAGGGCCAGCTTCACGAACAAATTGAAGCTCTCGTCGAACGTCTGAAGCAGAAGGATGACGCTATTGGTGAACTTGAGGCTTCATTGAAGACGTTGAAAGAAAAGGACGAGTTCCTTGAGCGTGAAATTTCGATGCTGAAGGACAACCAAAGCGCAGAAGCCGACGCCGAGAGGACTGCTTTGATGGCTGCTTTGGAGGAAACGAAGACGCGCATTGTCGACCTTGAATCCCGCAATGAAATGGTCACCGCCGCTTTGGAAGACCTTCGTGCCCATGCCGATCTGCCCAAGTTCGTCAACGCTGTCGTTTCTACTGTCGCCGGTGATAGCGAGGAGCTTCGCAACCACGTCTCTGCCCTGGTTGAGAAACATTTGACCGCTCAGAAGCACTCCCAAAGCGTCGAGAAGCAGGTTGTTCAGCTCAAGGAAGAGGTTGAAGCCGTTTCAAAAGAGAAGGATGAAAAGGAGCAGCAACTTGCCGGCCTTCAGAAGAGTCATGACGATCTTCGCACGCGATACATGGAAAAGGTGCGTTAACTTTTTACACATTTGTTTAGTAGTTTAAATGTAAAGTTTGCAGGAGAAGGTTGTCGAAGAGCTCAATTCTCAAATTGCCCAACTCGAAGTGTCGCTTAAGAAGGAGCAATCAGAAAATCAGTCAGTCATCGACCAATTTGATGCCCAGAAGAGCGCGGCTGCCCGTGATGCCGCAGAAGTCAACCGACTGAAGAATGAACTCGAAGCGAAAGAAAGTGCCGAAAGGAGTCTTACTGACAAGGTTGCCGAATTGGAGTAAGTTTTCACGCCTTTTCTTAATCAAATTAATGAACCGCTTTTAGGACCCAATTGAATGACGCTAAGATCAATGCCGAGCAGACCATCAACAAGGAACGCGATACCGTCCAGCAAGAGTTGGCCAATGTCCGTGAACAACTTGCCTCCAGTGAAGCTGCGACTGCGAAGGCCGTTGCCGATTTGCGAGCAGTCGAACAGCGTTTGAAAGAATCCGACGAAAAGGCTGTCAACGCCGCTGCCCTTGAAGCTCAATTGAAGCAGGTACAGGCTGAGCTGAGCTTGAAAGAGGGTGACGCTTCACTCGCCAACAAGAAGGTTGACCTCTTCGAGCAGGAAAAGATCTCCCTACAAGCCACGGTCGAACAGCTGCAGTCCTCATTGGCCGAGACGCAAGCAGAAATCGAAAAGATCCGCGAAGAGAAGACCGCCCTTGCCACCCAGCTCCAAGAAGTCCAAGTCGACCGAGTCCAAAACGAAACGAACACTCGCAAGATCAAGGCCGTCGAAAAGCACATACGTGATGTTTGCCGTAACTTGGAGGAGAAATCAATCGAATTGGAAGCGGCACAGGCCAAGATCAAGGAGCTGGAACAGGCGCTCAGCGATGCTCAGAACGAAGAGAACGGCTTCTCCGCCAACGACAACGCTTTCCACGCCGACTTGGACGAGATCGAGTTCCTTCGCGGTGAAAACGAAAACTTGCGGGCTGAAAACGCGACGCTGCTTGCCAAACTTCCAAAAACTCCCAAAAATGGTGCCAATCAGACAAACGGTGTCGAAGATCCTCTCGAAATGCGCAGTGTTGCCAAACAACAAGCGGCCTTCAATCACGAGTCATTGTCCTTCATCGGTGACAACATGGGTGTCGCCGAGACCGAAGCCGAATATCTCAGGAATGTTATCTACAACTACATGACTGGCCGTGAAATGTATGGACAGCAATGTGTTGTAAGTTTACAAGTTCCCACTTTAACGCTCATTTTCAATCGTCTTTTTCAGTCGCTCGCAAAGGTCATTGGCCAAATCCTAAAGTTCACTCCGCAACAACAGGCTGAAGTCCTTCGAAAAGAAGAATCTCGAGTAAACCACGGGTGGTCGGCGTAAGAAGTGATAAGCTCAAAAGTGCAAATATTTAAATTGGTTGTGACTACTTTTTTAACTGATAACTTATTGAAAGGTGTAAATATGCCAGTGGATTCTATTTAATTATGGTTGTGTTAACTTTTGCTAAAAATTATACGGACGTGCTTTAACAGGAAATAGATTATTTTATTGATAGTTGGAAGGATTGGAGTTTATATACAATTACCCGGGGAATGTAGGAAATTGAAAATTAGGACGTTGAAGGGGCTGGAGGTTCTTCTGGTTTGGGAGTTTCGGGAATAGCGGCCTTATTTGGGGTGCATTGGGTGCGGACTTCGGACATGGTGGCAGCGACGATTTTCATGTCGTTCTCGATGACAGAGCCCCAGGTTTTGACGTCGCCGAGCTCCTGGAAATGGGTTTAAATTACAAAAGTCGATTAAAAATGGAAAATAAACTAACTTTGATGGCATCAGTGAAGGATTCAATAATTTCCGCCCATTCTTCGGCCTGCTTCAACAACGCTCCAGCATTCGCATCGAGCTTTTTGCTCTCCACATCGATTCGCTTTTGATTGTGATACGCGTGCGATACTCTGAAAACCCCATTTGAACCAAAAACAACAACAAAAATATAAAAACCGCGTGCTTACTTTGAATTCAAGTGGTCAACAATGCTATTGCTGAACGCATGCGCTGCGACGATGGCCTCGTTCTTTCGACGCTCTGAAACCGTTATCAATAGCGGATTATCGGTACTATTCCGCCTACCTTGCAACTCCTTCCTGTACTGCTGCTTACTGGCGGCTTCCTTCACGAGTTCGGGCAGCATGGTGGCGATATATATCCGGAAACGCTTCCAGCTAGAAATAGAAATTCAATATGGAAAAGCCGCACGCAGCCCGACGTCGCTGCAATTTTGGATATAAACTCAGTCTCGCCACGAACCGGTGGCACTAATGAAAAGTGTGGAATCGCGAGAGTGGTCACTTGGCCCTCCAATGATAGGGATTGTTATTCATGAATATTGTTTACCTGTCACTCTGTTGATTCTTCATTTCTTCTTGAACTATGTCTCGGCGAAGACCGCCGCCAGCGAGCATAGAACTGCAAGATCTGAGTGAAGATGAGACGGCGCGCAGCCAGCGGCAGCACAGCAATCGGGGTGAGTATGTTTTCCGCCCTTTAGGCCCAAAAAATAAACGTCTTTCTCTGTATTTAAGATGATCAGCCGAACCCATCGGTTGCCCCGTCGAATGTCCAAGATCGGGAACTCAAGTATGGAGCGGCGCATGTCATCAGACTTGTCGTGCCAGTGTCATTATGCATGGCATTGGTCATTGCCACTATAAGCACGATCGGTTTTTACACCGAAAAAGACGATGTCTACATGTAAGTTATATATTTATCAGTCCTAAACTTCCTTAATTAAACCTTTTAAGGCTCTACACCCCCTTCACAAAGCCAACCAATGATGCCGCTGAACTCCTTGCCATGTCAATCGGAAACGCGTTGGTCGTCCTCGCCGTTGTTATCATTATGACCGCGTTGCTGATTTTCTTATATTATTTCCGGTTCTACAAAATTATTCATGCGTGGTTACTCTTGAGCAGTGTCATATTGCTCTCCATCTTTTCAACGATGTACATTCAGTGAGTTTTAAAGCTCTTAATTATTCCGGTGATAATTAAAGTTTTAAAACTTGCAGGGAAGTGTTAAAAACCTTCAATGTCGCCGTGGATTACATTTCAATTGGGTTCTTCATTTGGAATTTTGCTGCCCTTGGCATCATTTGCATCCACTGGAAGGGACCATTGATCTTGCAACAGATGTATTTGATCATTGTTTCGGCTTTGATGGCGTTGGTTTTGATCAAATACATGCCGGATTGGACTGTCTGGACGGTACTTTGCGTCATGTCGATCTGGGATTTGATTGCGGTTTTGTGTCCGATGGGGCCATTGAGGATTCTTGTTGAAACTGCGCAGAAGCGGAATGAACCTATATTTCCGGCTTTGATCTATTGTTGTAAGTTTTTAGTTTGGTGGTTTCTGGAACTTGTCCTTATTAGTCTGTTTCAGCGGCGGTAATCTACCCCTATGTCATCTTTGGCATGACCGACATTGAAGAATCGACTGAACAACCATCTGTCAGAGAACCTTTGATCGAAGCATCCGCGACCAGTGTGTCCGATCCGACTGGGCTTCATCGACATCCGAACCATGATGCTCCAGTTGACCGTAGCACTCCTGGTGGAATGCGGTATGGACCCATCCTACGCCGAGAATCACAACGCCAAAGTCAAGCTGAAGCGGAGCCATTGGTGCCGCCTCCTGCTCCTTCTAATGGTCCCCAAGCCAGACAGACCTGTCGACAGCAGCAAGTGGAAACCGTTGAAGTCGTCGATGGTTAGTTCCGTCTTTTCTTAATCATTTTCCACCTTCATCACCTCAACATTACAGAAGGCATCCGCCTAGGCCTTGGCGACTTCATCTACTACAGTGTCCTCGTCGGAAAAGCAAGCACCCTCGGCGATTGGAATATCACTGCCGCATGTTTTGTGTCCGTTTTAATTGTAAGTTATCACTTTCGACCTTGCGAATAGTTTACAAATTCAATTCCAGGGTCTGGCTTTCACTCTCATGCTCCTTGCCGTCTTTCGCAAAGCCCTCCCCGCACTGCCGATCTCAATTATGACTGGAATGTTGTTCTATTTTGCGAGTCGCGAATTCATTACGCCATTTATGAACGAGTTGATAGATAGACAGATAGTGCCCTAGCTTATGGGTAGTCAGATTTAATAGTTTTACAGTTACTGTACTAATAGTTTTGCATCTTGTTTAATTTTTACATTGCCAACTTTGTTGTTTGTACTTACTATTTTTTACATTGTTTTCAAGTTTTGACGCTAACGTTGTTGTTTGTACTTATTATTTGCATGTTGTTTTGATGTTTATAAAACTTGCACATTTGAACTCATAGGAAATGTGACATACTGTTTGAGTTAAAAAGGTACACAACAGGAGATCGATATAAGTGAAAAAGGTTTTCCTGAGAGTAACAACATTAGTAACCGAAGTGGCTCATAGGCCATAACAAAGACAAATCAATTCTACTTATATCTGGGATGTGAGTTTCAGAACGAAAGAGGTCTACTTTTTGGCTTTGCGCTTCGGCTGGATACGCGTTGGCATGAGTTCCGCTGCTTCGGGGGCTTTTGGTGCAGCCTTCTTCGAGGAGTTGGTCTTGGCAGGCCGTTTGCCGACTTCGGGGCTGACGTTGAGGGCTGCGAGATCGGAGGCCAAAGCATCCTGTTCAACAGGTTTGGTCTTAACGTTGGAATCATCTTGATTAACGACTTCAGTCTCGACAATAGAGACATCTTGTTCATCAAATTCGTCCGAAGAGTAATAATACTCAACGCGAACATCGGTTGCCTCAAGATCAGCTCTGAAATCAGTTTGAAATAAAACTTCTGTTTGAAAAGCGTTCTAAAAAGTACAAACCGGAGAATACGTTTGAGCTCTTTCTCTACCTCAGCGGCGCTCATAATCTTGGGTCGTGGCTTCCTCGTCTTCCTGAAGCGTCTTTTGTGAGCGTTGCGCATTGGCGGAGTCAGGCCGTCGAGGGCCACGATTTTCTGCAGCTTTTTGGTCTTCTTGGGCTTTGCTTCGCTGACTGAAGCCTCTTTGTCGCCGACCGGAGCGTTCTCGTCATTGCCCGGGGGTTTCTCGTTGACGGTGCAGTCGATGATGTGGGTGCAGTTAGCCACTTTGGTGACATTGATGTTATCGGTCGTAACATGCGTCTAAATAGCAAATAATGTCATTTTGAAAGATAAAAACAGAGTATAAAGACATACTTCAACAATGGTCGGCAATTCCTGCATGACAAATCTGAGGCTATGCTCTCCGATGACAATGTCACCGGTTTGCACGTTGCGATCGTCCGGCCTAAACTTCATGCTCGACTGGCCACGCTCGACGTTATTGGGGGAGGTAGGATCGTACTGATCACCGTTTTCGATGAAGTCGTTGACAACATGGACGAGGTGGGTAGGGACCCGAAGGATGTAGTGTCCCTCTAAAAGGTCGTCGTCGCTTTCGGGATCTCGAGGAGGAGGAGGAGCCATCTGAAACAGACTACTGCAAATTGTAAATGATGAAGAAAACTGACAAAAGACGCGGAAAAACGAATATAATGAGGTGGTAACAGTTCGAAGCTCTCGAGAAAAGAAAAACCAATGAGGGATACATTCACAGCGTCGTTGAACAACTAACGCGCAGAAGTAGCATCCCAAGGCTGGACAACTACACTAGCATTGCATTGGGAAAGAAATTGGATAGAAAAGAGAGAACAACTGGCAGCAAATGGAAATCCAAGACTTTCAAATTTGCATGAAAGGTGATAACCCGTTACACGAGGGGGCACTGTCGTGATAGGAGTTCTGGGAAAGAACGCGTCGCACTTCGTCGCACAACGCCAAGCCTCTTTTCCTTGCTTCAAACCCACTGCGCGAAACTCGCGCGCAATTCTCGCAACCCTCCAGTTGCACCATCCTCCCTATCTATCCCAAATTTGTACCGGTAATCGTGTTCCAGCTATCACCATGACCGAGTACAAGAATGTCCTGCCGTATCTGAAGCGCAAAGCAGTCGGAACAGTCGCGATTTTCTTGCGAAAAGTAAGTTTCTTTGTTTACCACTTTCCCGAAATACCCCTCATCCCTAAAATTTTCCAGGACAACCGCGAGCTCTTCGACGACGATGCCAAGCTCGTTGCAGAGGAACTGCTCATGACCAATGTCGGCCGTAACGTCTATCAGTTGGGTAAGCTGGCTGCTCGGTTTTTCTTTGTCAATTTTATATATATTTTCGACGTTTCAGAGGACCGCGAACTCACTGTCCTCTCCATCAACAAAGGCCAGTACAACCGCGTCATTCGCGACCTTCTGCTCATTCAGCGTCGGCGTGTTGAGGTCTACGAGGAGAGCGGCAAGGAAGGCTTCAAGCTCGTCCAGAAGGGTGACCTCAAGAACTATGACGACTTCAGCTCGATTGTGGAGAGCTGTGTTGAGCTCGGCGAGCTTTCAACCGTCATGAGCGTCAAGGTCAGTGGACAGGATGGCACTGAGGACAACTTGGTCTCCGTCGTCTTGATCAATCCTCATGATATGCGTGTCACTGTGGCCGAGTTTTCGGACACGAAGAACTTCTACTATCTCTCGGAGCTCATCCAAAACACTACCCCGCGCGAGTGTTTCCTCTTCAAGGGTGATTCCGATGAGCGCCCTGAGGGCTACAAAGCTCTTCTGATGTGCATGAATCGGGCCAACCTTCCGACGCACAACATTGATCTCCCTACGTCGAATGTGCAGGCTTTAAAGAAGCAGTTCACGTCGTTGTTCTTCAAAAATGACTTCTTTGGTTAGTTTTTATAACGTTTTTATATTTCGTTCATTTAAAGTTGTTGTTTCAGAGCCTCACGTTTCCAAGAACGTCCTCGCCGTTGCCTCCGCCCTGGCCACTGAGATGCGTCTCCTCCCCGACTACAAGGAGAAGTTCCTCCTGATTGAGTACCAGTCTGCCGGACATCTCCATCTCGATGGTGCTGCTGTAAAGGCCCTTGAGCTCTTCTCCCTCGTCAACGACATGGACGATGAACCGACCCGTGGTGTCGGCACCCTCTACGACTACTTGAACAAGTGTCGCAGTGATCCTGGCCGCCGACTTCTCCGCAACTGGCTTCGTCGCCCCTTGTCTGATCGCCGTCAAATCAACGAGCGTCTCGATGTCGTTGAATCCCTGATCGAGTCCCACGGCATTCGCACTGACTTGTCGGATAAGCTTCTCCGCCAGGTTCCCGACATCGCCACGATTGAGCGACGCTTGCTCCAGAAGAAGGCGACCCTCGTCGAATGCTACCGTCTGTACCGCCTCATCGATCTGTCGAAGCGTTTCAAGGCTACTTCGTCGGACTTCTATGACGAGCATGCGGAGGAGAAGGGTGCCGCTATCAAGGTGGTTATGCTTGACCCTCTTCAAGAGATTGTCAACCAGTTCGAACCGTTTATGCGTGTTATCGAAGAGTTCCTGGACATGGACCATGTCGATGAGACCGGTGAATACCGCATCATCCCGTCCAAGGACGAAGAGTTGAACGAGTGCTGGAAGAAGATGCAGGTCATGGAGCAGGATGCTGAGAAGTTGATGAAGAACGTAAGTGTGCATAGTAAGCCTTCCATGCAATGCACTCATAAAATCGTTTCAGTTCGCCAAGAAAGCCGGTCTCACTGGGTTGAAGCTCGAACTCGCTGACGTCGGCTACGTCTTCCGTGGCACCCACAAGGATGAGAAGAGCATCTCCAAGCAGGACGTTCAGGTTGTCGACGTCACGAAGGGCGGTGGAATCCGGTTCACGACGCGCGAGCTTCGCAAGCTGTCTTCCCAGATGGAGGGTGTCCGCTCTGAATACAATGAACATCAGGCCCGTCTCACCGCTGAAGTCATGGAGATCGCCCAGGACCACACCACCAAGCTTGCCCCTCTCAATGACATCCTTGCCGTCATCGACGTTCTCGTCGCCTTCGCCGTTGTCGCATTCCATTCTTCCAACGACTACGTCCGTCCGGAACTGCTCGACAAAGGAACTGGCGTTTTGGAGCTGACTGAATGCCGTCACCCGGTTCTTGAGGAGAAGCGCAGCACGGAATACATCGCCAACGATGTCATGCTTCACATGCGGAACGGAGAAAACCGTGATACCCACTTTGCCGTCGTTACCGGTGCCAATATGGGCGGCAAGTCGACGTATCTTCGTTCTGCTGGCCTTACCGTCATCATGGCCCAGATGGGTTGCTTCGTTCCTTGCTCGAAGGCCCGATTCAGTATCCTCGATTCCATCCACACCCGTGTCGGCGCCAGCGACTACCAGTGCAACGGTGTTTCGACCTTCATGGCTGAAATGGTTGACTGTGTTGCCATTCTCGATGCTGCCAAGTCGACCAGCCTTGTCCTTGTCGATGAACTGGGCCGTGGTACCAGCACCTTTGACGGTTTCGGCATGGCTTGGGGTGTCGCCAAGCACATTCTGACGCAGATTGACTGCTTCTGCCTGTTCGCCACCCACTATCACGAGATGTCTGTCCTCAAGGAACACTTCCCCGAGCGCGTCATCAACTTGAAGGCTGACACTTACGTCGATGCCAATGGCGACATTGTTCTGCTCTTCAAGATCACGGAGGGTCTCGCTGAACGCTCTTTCGGCATCAACATCGCCAAGTCCGTCGATTTCCCGTTGCCCATCATCAAGGACGCCACGCAGATTCTCAACTATCTTGAGACCAACACCTGGGATAACGCTGACGTCCTCGACCCGCTGCTCCCGGAGTACGACGAAGGCCCCCTGATCGCCGCCATCGAGGAGATCAAGCGCATCTATTTCGAAGCCGAAAAGAATAAGGCCAGTGTTGCCGACACCTGCGCTGAGTTGCTCAAGGTGATTCCTACCAACGTTTAATGATCTCACCCATGTTGTCTACCTCACTGTCTGTTTGTTTTTATGATGTCCGTGTGTTATCTTATGCTAATTCTTTGTTATCCGAACCATGACGGTTATTCTAATGTTCTAATGTAATAAACTTGTGGTGGTATTTAATGTGGAAAAACAGAGGGAACATGGACTTATTAACAAGGGAATGCTTTAAAGTCACCCGCGCCAATCGGCTCGAGACCTATACCATTCGAAAGAGCACAAAATTCTAAGGCGAAATGTCGAGTCCGTTTTTGCCAATCGATAATTTGAATATTTTTTTCGATTTTTCAAAGTTTTTACGGGGCTCAAGTCATGGTTGTCCTGACTTTTGGAACCATGGTCTGCCGAGCTGGAATGGTCTAGTGGTTAGCGCAAGCCACTGGAACACTCTGGGTCACAGGTTCGAGTCCTCACTGCCTGCATTGAGACTGCGACCGTGTGACCTGGAGCTGTGATTCCTCATACCATTAAAATTTGATTTTTGTTTTTAAATTTTTTATTTTATTTTTTTTTCCAAGTCTCGAAGCTGTTACTTGAAGACAAGCTGGTCGTCGAGATGTTAAATTTGCACCCGCTGACTTCCAGCCTTTTTACTTCAAAGTGCATTCGCAATCCGAACTTTACCGTGCATTCGAAGCCTAGACTAATTTGTTTCAAAGCTAACCTGGCCCAGATTTGAACGTTTAATTTTGACATTCAAGAGGTATTCAAAACCCGGCTTTGCACAGGTTTTTGAAATTAGCGGTTGAAATGCCAGCGCAGATTAATGTCCGGGCTTCTATTGCGTTTCAGAGACAAAGTCTTGAGAACCACTTCGGCAGAAAGTCAAAATTTAAAATGAACTGTAAAAACTAGTTCGACTTGAAGCCTGAATCTCTACCCCGAAGTCCAACTGAACATTGCGCTTCAAAGTTCAAGTCTGAATTCCACATCGAAATCTATAATGCAGTTTCTTTTAATGAAACGTGCATTAGTAACAGCTTCGAGACTTGGAAAAAATAAAAAATAAAAAAGGGGTGGTCACACTTTGCCGAAAAAAAATTTCACCATGTTTTTCACCATGTTTTTCACCATGTTTTTCACCATGTTTTTCACCATGTTTTTCACCATGTTTTTCACCATGCTCAAAAACTGCTTGAACGATGCGCAAATAGAGTTTCCGGACTAGTTTTTTACGTAGAATTCATTACCACGTCTTAAATATGCGAAAAGTTGCATTTTGCGGTTGATAAATGCGTTTTTTTGAACCTAGTTCTCGGTGGTGTCCGAAAGGTCACCCTCCGAGACACAGCTAACGTGACCTACACCGATCTGAGCGCCCAATACTATCTGACTGAAACCGACCTGGGCAAGAACCGTGCTGCGGCGTGCTTCCAGAAGGTCGAGGAGCTCAATGACTGCGTGACGTGTACTCTTTTAACTGATGCCTTGACTGTCGAGAATGTTGCCCACTACGACGTTGGTTTTTATATATATTTTCTCACTTTTTCTGATTTAACATGTTCCCTTTCAGCTCCTAATCGTTACGGATGCCCCCTTCGATCAGCAGGTCAAGCTAAACAACTTGGCTCGAGCCTCGAACACACTCTACATCTCCACCAATCTCGCAGGCCTTTTCGGTTACATCTTCACGGATTTGGCCAAAGCCTTCCGTATCGATGACAACGATAGGGAAGCGTGTTGGGAGGTTCATTTGGAGAATATCAATGTTGATGAGGGTGATGTTACGACGTTGGATAGTCAGCTTCACGGCTTCCAAGACGGAGATTACGTGTCATTTTCGGAGTTGAAGGGTTGCAAGGAGTTGATTCGACATGCAACGATTAAGATTACTGTTAAAAGTAGGTTTTTGCTCCACTTTTCTGACGGCTTTTACTAAAGGTTGGTTTCAGACAAGTGCGTTTTCAACATTGGCGATGTCGCGAAGAATTTCGAGCCCTACATCGAAGGCGGTCGCGTCAAGCAGGTCAATGTCCCCTTCGAAGTCAGCTTCAAGTCCTTGGAAGAGAGTCTTGCCGATCCGAAGTTCCTTGATTGGGACTTTTTGAAGTTCAATGCTTCTACTGAGCTTCATCAGTTGTTCCAAGCGCTGTACAAGTTTACTGCTGAGGTTTGTTTTTGCTTTTTCGACGGTTTTCTTTACTTTTTTCTACAAATTGTAGAAAGGGGCCCGTCCCGCTCCCTATACCGCTGCCGATGCTTCCGTCCTTGCTGCCCTGCTCCCCAAGGAACCCGAATTCGCCGCCGATAGCGCCAAGATCTTCGCCTACACCGCCGCCGGCAATCTTCAACCCGTTGCGTCCGTGAATTTGCATCGCGGCCCAGGAAGCCATGAAGGCCATCACGCATTACACGACCCCGCAAAACGGCTTCCTCTGCATTGACAACATTGTAGCGCTCCCGGCCATGATCAAGAAGAACCTCGATGGCGTCAATCATGAAAACTTCGAACACTCGCTGTGACGCCCAAGCCGCTGTTTCCGGATGGGATTTCGTTGAAAAGACCAAGAAGTTCTCGCCCTTGTGAACTCCTGAAGAACTACGCTATGATGGGTGTTGCGACGGATCCGTCGGCTCAAATCAACATCACTGACATGGATCAGATCGAGGTGTCCAACTTGGACCGTCAATTCCTCTTCCGTCGCAATGATGTCGGTGGCAAGAAGTCGGAATGTGCTGCCAAGGTTGTCAAGAAGTTCAACGCTGACTTGAACATTACCGTCTTGTCGGACCGCGTTGCCGAGGATACGGAAGCTGTCTTCAATGATGAGTTCTTCGAGGACTTTGACGCCGTCACCAACGTCCTTGACAACCTCGATGCTCGTCGCTACATTGATCGTCGTGGCGTCTACTACCGCCTGCCGCTCCTCGAATCCGGCACCATGGGAACCAAGGGCAACACCCAGGTCGTCTATCCCCACGTCAAAACGTTGAAAGATGAGAAAGTTGTAAGTCATTGACCAATTTGACCTACCGTAACCACAATCACCCAAATTCCAGGTCGAACTCCGTTTCCCCGCGCCCCAGAAGCCCGGCGTCTACGCCTACACCCTCCACGTCCGATCCGATTCCTACTTCGACATTGACGTCGCGACAGATGTCAAGCTTGAAGTCCGCCCCGCGCCTGAATTCATTCCACCCAAGTACGTCGAAGATGAGGCCGACGACGACGCCCAGGATGACGATGACCTCTCCGAATACACCGAAGGCTCCGATTCCGATGAATCCGACTCGGATTAACAAATTCAATCAAACAGCTCCTTTCTTCTGGGCTATGAGATGGGTAATATTGTTTTGAGAATGTGCATACGATAGATGATGACTAATTTTAACTTGTTTAACGTTCAGTATTTCGATATTGTTGGTTTTGGTTTGGCCACGCAATCTTTTGTGGTATTTTAATTTATTTGTAAAAGGTATGAGATATAAATTCATTGTAATTCGGTCAGAAGCTCAGGCGATCAATATACAGGTAACACGTAGGCAGGACTAGTAATCGGGGACGACTTTGGACGCGTATTTGGTGACGAGATCGTACATTTCTGTGGGCTCGGATGGGTTACGGTAGCGCAGCAGGATGGTCGTTTCTTTGATGCCCTGGAAAGTGGTGATAAGAAAAGTTGAATAAAGGAGAAAACGAACCATGTAGGGCTTGTCGGAGACGAGGATGATAAAATCGGTGCCGAAATGGACGCACGAAGTTCGACGCAGGAATTCGGCGAAACAGGCCTCATGCGCCGGCGATGACTGCACCAGGGGCAGCAGCAGGACCTTTGCGTAGTGTTCGCCTTCTGCGGGCACCAGCAGCTTCGCCCAGAGCTCGATCATAAGTTTGGGCTTCAGGTTGATGGCCATGATTGCGCGCTTTGATGACAGTTCGCCGCGTCGTCGATCGCCACCCACACCCAGCAAAACGGGGGCTTGGCGTTGTGTGTCGAACGCACTCCGCGCATTTGGACTTGAACTTGCGAAAAATTGTATCCGACTTTTTGCACAGATTTTGATCGTTTTGCCGCCGTCGCCCTCTTATTACCCGCTATTTCCGGTTTCTTTTGTTTTCCTAACGTGCCTCGTGGTTACCGCCACCTTTTGAAGCCTATCTCCCACATTTTTGATATATTTTCATCCGTCAAATTGCAGGTAATCATGCCCGAAGAAAACACGCCAACCCACGATCTCAGTGTTGAACAGTCTTTCCTACTCTAAGAGGATGGATTCACTGTCAAGGGCTTTGCTGTCAACAATAAGATTGGTAAAGTTGCGGTGTTACGGCGACATGACAGAAAAAGGTAACTTTTAAATTATCAACTGTTCGGATATATAAAATTCATCCTTCAGCGCCCCTCAAACCATAGGCTTGTCCAAGATCGAGTTCTACACCACAGTGGATATGCCCCGGATCTATCTGGAGTAGTTTGTCTACATACAGTCGACCCTGGTGGAAGCGGTTGCATGGATTGGAACGTCGACCCTTGCCTGTGTTTGCATCGATGGCAGCGTTGTTGCGCTTTCGCCCTTTTCGACCCTCAAAAAGGTTTGTTAAACGTTTTTATCGTCGTCTTCTTTTCTTTTTAAAACAATTTACGAATTTCAGCGCTACCAAGTCTCGCCAACCCCATTCTGGTGCGGCACCCTGTACTCCGCGACCGAAGTCGTTGCCGGTACTGATTCCGGTAATGTGTTCTTCATCAAGCAGAAGGAGCCCGTCGATGGCGAGGAAGCCGAATCCGGTGAATTGTACATCTCGCGTCGATTCAACGTCGGCAGCGATGAACGCCCTATGGCCATTGCCGCATCGGAAGCGCTGAAGACCGTTGCTGTCGGTTGTTTGGATCGTGTCTTCATCTTGGATGTTTCGGGTGCCACCGTCAAGCCGACTTTTATTCAGCTTCAACGTGAAGGGCATCGAGCTACGATTGCTTTTTCGTTGTTGTTTTTGTAGGTTTTTTACCGCTTTTGTTTGACCATCAATCATGAACTTGGCTTTTAGTAACCAGAGCCTCTTCATCGGCGACTCTCGTGGCCATGTCAGCATCTACAATGCCAAGAACGGTGCCCTCATCAAAAACATGAAGACCCATCAAGCGCCTGTTTTAGCTCTGGCAACCCAGGGCGATTGCGTCTTCGCTTCCGGCGTCGAACACCGTATCCAAGTAATGCGCCAGAATGCCGTCGGAGATCGGTCGGATTGACAGGCTATCGGGCAGCGTATGATCCACGAGAATGATGTCTCTGCTCTGGCTTTTGTGGATAAGTACTTGCTGTCCGGCGGCGCTGAGCACGATTTCTTGATTTCGATCCATCAGGTCAAGCATCCATGGGTTCCAATTCGAACTGTAAGTCATTTTCCACTCTTACAATTCCATAATTTTGAATTTTAGCTCAATTGGACGGCGTCCATCGGCGTCGAATACCAACTTCTCCCATCTCTCTTCAACCTGACCATCGTCGAACGCATCCGCACCCCCGCCGGTGAAGTTCAGCCTGCCAAGCTCATGTGTATCTCCAGCAAGACCTTCCCCTTCGAGCATTCATCCATGTCTCCGACCGGTCGTCACATTGTCGCATCCACGAGCAAGACCCTAAAGGTCTACGCCATGAAAGACGCCGACGGTGGCCCGAAACGCGTCGCCAAAATCGGTCAAATCTCGTCCCCCGGAAGTGTCACGGCCATTGCTGCCGCCGAGGATTGTGTCTACTTTGCCGTCGGCGATTTCGAGCTCCATCGCTACAACTACGCTTCAAAGACCGATACAACTCTATACGTCAGTGGTGAGTGATTTGACAAACAAACTTCCTTCTTTCTTACTTAGTTCTTTCTTACTTAAACTTCCTTCTTTCTTACTTAGTCCACGTCATTCACATCATTTCCTTCCATAATTTAATCCACACTTCTTTGAACTTGCGTCATTTGAAAACCGTTTTTCAGAGGTCAAATCGTCTGTGCGGAAGTTGCTATTTTCCGCCGACGGCAAACATCTCGTCGTTCTAACCAATCGAAACACGCTTTTCCGCTTTAATCTCGAGCGCCTTCAAGCTGTCGATGACGAGGATGAGCCCATGACCGACGATGAAAACGGCGCTGTTTTGGTTACGACGCTTCGTGAGCTCGTTGTCGACATCCGTTCCGTCGATGCCGATCGCGTCGTCCTTCTGACGACTGAGCCCAAGAAGCCGCTCGTGATCCTGAACCTCAGAAACAACACCGAGAAACGCATTGCCATCTTCACGACTGACTTCCGCTACCCCGTCGATATCAGTGATTTCGTCGACAACAAGCTCATCGTGGTCAGCAATCGCAACGATGTCGCTGTCATCGAGTTCGATTTCATCGTAAGTCCATTTTTTGAAACGGTTCTTCACACCAATTCCCCGTAAAGCTCTATTTTTGACCAATTTCTTGTCTAAATTAGGCGTCCGCCTATATTCCCCAAAGTCCAGTGCCGTCCTGCATGCCCAGGCGGCGACGCCTTTTTCCGGAACTCGTTTTTGGCGCATCTCTTTTTATGGACTTCTTCCATTCGCCCCATAACTACTTATAAAACTCACTTATGACGTTGTCCATGTTTTGCAGAGGAACAAATTGTCAAATATGTCGGCAGTGTCTTTGCGGCCTCTGGCGTCGTCCAACAACAGGGCGCATCCGAGATGTCCTGTCTGAAGCGATTCGCGCCAACCTCGCGCCTCGCACCTCAATGGGCCACGCCGCCGAAAGAGAACAACAAGGTCCATGGTTTGGATTCGGAATCGCCGTTTGGCAAAAACCACGTGTTCGTGTGCGACTCGCAGCCGATTCTCACGCCGACCCAAGTTGCTTTCGTGATCAAGCTCTACCAACGGAACTAAATCTTCTCTTTTATGCCCTTCTGTTGATGTTTCATTTGTTTTCATTTGAGGTTAATTTGTTATCGTTGTTTTTGGTTAAGTTAATAAAGTTGCTATCAGGATGTGGATGACCCTGCTTGTCACGACGAAGCGACGACCAGCCTTCAGTCTGATATTGTGGTAATAGACAGAAAAGGTGGCGGTCAGGTTGGATTTGTTTTATCGCCTGGGTATCCGATGGGTAACGGTGGCAACATGAGATGTGTTTATAATCTGACGGCAGGCCCCGGATTTACGGTCCAGCTGACTTCTGCGGACTTTGAGCTGGAGGACAAGTATTTCAAGTCGGAGCAATGTTTGAAGGACTATGTGTTATTAAATGTGCATGATCACGAAGGCCGGGAGCATGTGGGGAAGCGGTACTTTGGCATGGAAGCCCCACCGCCTCTGAGGACGATGCAGCCGGCGGTTGAGTTGGCTTTTGTGACGGCGCATGCTTCTTTGAGGCAGGGGTGGAAGTTGCAGGATGAGGTTGTGCCGGAGGGTTGGGTTTGTTTACCTTTTTTTTGATTTTTCAAATGGTCGTTTCAACTGATAAAAGTCACGGCCTGATCAAAGTGGAACTGGGGGTTTTTCGTTCAAAGGCATCGATCTCCCGTTAAAGGCGTCGGTTTTTGCTCCGGTTGGTTTCAAAAAATTTGCCATCGCCGTGGCTACGAAATAAACAGAAGCTTATCTAGATTAAACAGTCAGCTTTTGAGAAAAACGCGCGCAAAGTTTGAATTTTGATTCTTTTGAGACTGACTGAACACGGGGACAAAGCACTTGGAGCAGATTCGAATCGCTAATGTCAATATTGATGCCCTTCCGAAGATGAAATGAACCATTCTTCGACCACTTCGTCCTCCAACAACTCCGACCCATTATTTGCGGGATCGAATTCCAATTAAACTTTTGCTGAACAAATTGTAAAACGCGTCGGACCAATAATGTTACGTGCGCATGTCTTTCAATTTCTTTGCAAATTTTTAAAAACTAAAAAGTACGTACCGTATGATATGATGCGCACAAAGCATTTTCGTTTCGATATCCCCTACACTGATTTCATTTAGCGCAGGCCGGGTGGGTGTGTGCGACTGACGTTTATTGATTAGAAACTTTCTTTGTTTACCTATTCAAATTTTTGTTGTTGTTTTCCCAATCGAGAGTTTATTCTGTTCTTCTACGACAACCAAAGACCCGTGTTCCCCTTTCCTTTTCCTTGACATGCGTCGGAACCTAGAAACCAGCTTTTTTAAGTTACTTCTGTTAATCAAACAGTCTTCTTTCTTCCGCTTTTATGATATTTGTTCAGATGTTTCTTGCTTTCTTTATCACTAATTGCAACTTTGCAGATTTTTTCCTCAAACGAACGCGGCTTTCAAGTGAACAATATAAAGATAAGTTTTTAATCAACAGATACTACAAAGTTTCAAAAAAGTAATCAAAGCAATTTTCAGATACAAAGAAATTCATCCGGCTCCACATTAAGAAGACCAAAAAACAAGCGACAAACGATAAAAGTACCACAAAAGTATCAATTGAAAGATATTATTCAACAGCAAGTACCACTTGGAAATGACTTCGGCTCGAATTGTCCAAGAATACAGTCGGCGCGTCAACTAGTTTGAATAGTTTCCCGCTCAAACAGAAGTTCAGGTTGTTCGGCTGCCAGCTGTTACCAGTGTAAACAATGATGTTCAAGTTAAACAAGATTCCAGCGGCTACAAGCTCTTCAGTCGTCATCCAGCGGGGAATGTCGTCAGCCGATTTTGCTGGATATTGTTTGATGGCGGCAATTGCTTGAATTTTCTTCCGACCAAAACATCGGTAGTATGCAGAGTCGAGCTTATCGTTCAAAATTGCAGTGGTAACATCCTTCCGCAACTTTTTATGGTTGTCCTCACTGCCTGTCAGAACAAAACTCAAAGCTCGAAAGCCACAATTGCCATCCGGCTTCACATCCCGTGTCTTTACTGGCTTGAGCGGCTGCAAATCTTTGACCGTCCATCGGTTTTGGTTGTCCTCGAGCATCCATATGTTTGGATTGTCTTCGAACTTCCACTTATACTTTTCGGCGAGCTCGATCAATCGGATTGTGGATGGTGAAATGCAGACAATCTCATCATTGGTTTCCTTGATCGATTTATCCGTCGGGACTTTCGAAGGCTCGTCTGAAGAAGCGTCGGGAAGTTGAAGTGAATGAGATGAAGAGGTCGCCGGAATCGCATATTCGCCGGGATCATTCACAAGTTGAAGTTCAAGTGGAGGGGATGAGGAAGTCGCCGGAATCGAAAAGTCGACAGAATCTTCAGAGCCGTCAGAATCTTCAGAGCCGTCAGAATCTTCAGAGCCGTCAGAATCATCAGAGCCGTCAGAATCATCAAAGCCGTCAGAATCATCAGAGCCGTCAGAATCATCAGAATCTTGAAGTTCGAAAGCATGTGACGAGGAAGGTGCCGAAGTCGACTTGACGGAATCTTCAGATGTCTTCACCTCATCAATTGAATCCTCAGATTTCGGCATCGGTGCAGGCTGCGCAACAGCATCATCATTCACATGTTCGTCCATCATGTGGTCGTAGATGTCCGAATCGCCATCATCCATAAGTGAGTAATCGTTCATCTCTTCCTGTTGCAGAGTTTCGTCCATGAATACCGACAAATCGTTATCGATACCGGCGACGTTCTTCCACACTGATGAGGTTTCAAAGGCTGCAGCGAGGTCCTTCTTCTTCCTGGAGTCCTTTACTGTCTTGCCAGACTTGTTGGTGATGTCGTGTAAAGTGTACGAGATTCGCCGCGTGAACCGAATCATAAGAATGGCTAATTGACGATCATCAAGACACTCTTGTCGAGCGTGTTCGTACTCCAATTCCAGGGCTTCAACGGCTTTCTGGATTCGCTTGTAACGTAAGTTTTGCGGCTTGACACGTACTTTTGGCTTTTGCAGCTTCACCAAGCGGATGTCGACAGCTGTTGCTAGCGTTCGTCTTTGGCTCAGGAAGGCGTTTAAACTCGGCTTCGTACAGGACGTCTTCGACTGAGCAGAATGGAAAGACTCGGCCGCGTTGGTGTTGCGGACACGTCCCAGTTTCCAGAATGTCCAGGTGTTGCCTTTTCGGTTGATCCAGGTACGTCTGTAGTAGCGTACAAGACGTTTCAGCTGCTTCGTTGGCCAAACGATGTCGCCATTTGGAGGTGGAGGTGGAGTTTTCAAGATTCTCCAAAGACGTTGAGCATCGGCCTTGGGAAGGCATGGAAGTGCCAACAAGCAACGCACCCAAATGCGAATAGGCATGTACTCCGGGGCATACTTTCCATTCACCTTTAAACGGTAATATGGATAAAGTTTTAATTCTCCAATTTTTTGCAGAACAGCCTTCGTGAAATGGAAGAGACAGCCGTATACATGATCCTCGCCGACGATTTCTGCCATGGCATTTTGTTCAGCCTAAAAAAGGTAAATTTATCAATTTATCAACGTTTTTTAAAGTTTTATTGCTTACCATTTCGAAGTCCGTATGAAGCCGGTTAATTTGACATTCCAGGTTCAACGAATCGAAAATACCGTTAATTGTGTCGGCGACTTCACGATAAGCTGCTTCGGACTTGCCTTTCATCAGTGCGAACATAAGGTTGTTGTATTCCTCAAGCCCATCTGCACTTTTGATCAGTCCATGAATCGTGAAAACCTAAAAGATCATGTTTAACTGACTTGTTTTCAGGTATATGTCTTACTTGGCTGAAGCCCTGAGGGCAAATTTCGAATGTTGCGTCGGCGACTGCGATCTCACATGAAGCTAGTGCCTTGGCGGCCGTGTCTGTCATGTAGACTTCTGTATTGGCCGACGATGAACGTTTCCAAGCTTGGCCGTTTTGAAGATTTGAAAAGTCTTCCTGGGCATAGCACTTTTTGCTCCATCTTGCCAGCTGCGTCTTTTGCTCGAAGTATTCTGGATAGTACAAGGCCGCATCTTGATTGTTCGCTTCCGTAAACCCTTTAACAATAACAGGTTGGTTAGATGTTTAATGTACTCAAATTTTTACCTTTCCAATGGGCATCGCCAATTCGCTCGCCATGGAGAGCTTTGTTCCGCGCTTCTCGGGTACATTTCTGACCGTTAAACTCAGCCAATGAAGTTGGATTGCAACTTTCGGAATGCTCATCGATGCAGAATTTGCCTGTTGCTTCCTTCAGAATCCCCGTCGAGTGACAGCTGACACAGCGTGCATAAGCTGATCCCTTCTTTGTGTCACGAATGGTGAATAGTCTCACAAAGCCTTCACTTTCAGGGACAACAATCAAATTGGCCTTTAGGCGTGAGTTCAGCGAGCGGTAATATTGCTGAAATAGTACAGTTAAGTTACTTTAAAAGTCATTGTGAATTAGTTGTCTTACCACTTCAGTTTTTGCCTTCCTTTTTTGCTTTTGTTCTTTTTGCTTATTGCCCTTTCCACCGCTTTTAACCAACTTTGGGCTTTCAGATTCGAGTCGCCCTTTGTCCGAGTGTTCAGTAGCATCTGCAGTCTTCGACGATGAATCTCTGTGCTTCGATACAGACAGATAGTCGAGATGGACGTCAGTTTCAACGTCGCCGGAAATACATTCGTCAGCTACATCAATCTGCATCGCTGTGTCAGATGGCTGGTCGATGAGTTGGTCTTCAGATGGCTGTTCGATGAGGCAATCTTCAGATGGCTGGTCGATGAGTTGATCTTCAGATGGCTGGTCGATGAGTTGATCTTCAGATGGCTGGTCGATGAGTTGATCTTCAGATGGCTGTTCGATGAGGCAATCTTCAGATGGCTGGTCGATGAGTTGATCTTCAGATGGCTGGTCGATGAGTTGATCTTCAGATGGCTGTTCAATGAGGTGGTTGTCATCAGATGCCTCTTCGATGAGGTGGTTGTCGTCAGAAGGCTGTTCGAATTTGTCGTCGACACCAGACGGCACTTTCTCGTTAACGCCAGTGGGCAGTTCAGGATGAAACTTAAAGAAAATGTAAGTTTTTTAAATGAATTTGTAAAGTCCTTACCCGTTTTGTTTTCAAAACTCCACCATTCTCATCCTCGACGATGCGTTTGCGTTTTTGAAGCCCCTTCAGAACCTAAAAATGTAAAATTGTAAATCATGTAACTTTTAAGTTTAAAAAGGCATAATGTTTACATACGTTTACAGATTTCGTTGGGTTTTGGATTTGAGCTCGTTCAATTCGGCGTTTTACAATTTGTTTGTTGATGGATCCGCGATTTATGGTTTTGTTCGTGATTGCCGAAAGCTTGGCTCGCAACTCCTCAGCTGTACGTGGAATGTTTGGAGGTTTGCGGCTTTTTGGAAGATGTTCATAATCGAGATAGGCATCCAACTCCCGTAACACGTCCGGATTTATCCAATCAATGATAGGCTTCATTGTTGTTGAGATTACGGAACTCGAAGTGTCCCTACTTTCAGAGTAACCCGCGTAAACGAATTCGTTATTAGACGCTAAAATGCGCACGCGCTCATTTGAGCCATTTCATCCAGCCTGCCACCGCCTCTCAGTTTTTTTCTTCCTCATTTCTAACCTTTCCATCGGATTTTTCGACCCCTGAACCTCATCCTTCGTGAACCAGTTTTCGCGTGCATTTTGTCCTAATTCATAATTTCCCCGATCCTTATACACAATTTAGCTTTTCAGATATCTCCCTCTGCCTAAACACTTCCAGAAGCACTTCCTCCTCTGCTCGTGCCTGTCCGTACCCAATTTACAGAAGCCCTCTTTCGCCAAAATGATGCTGCGTAACCGAAACAAGAACAACACAAATGCAACCCCAGCGGCGGCGGCCATTCGGCCCCGCAACATGGGTCAACGATGCTATCAAGCCGGAAGTCGATGCCACCGAGTCACAGGCCAAGCGAGGTGCCACGAACAACATCAGATATTGATGACTTTTTGGCTTCGGTGAGTCTTTAAACCTGTTTTAAGGCCAAATTTGAACATAGTTTTGTAGTTGCCAGCCGAATATCTCGCCTCAATCGGCATCACATCCCCCATCAAACCGTCAATGTTAATGGCAACGGCGTCTCAGAGAGGAAGCAAAGCCTTCAAAACGACCCCATTCCAGTCCAGAAACCGCGCCCATACCTTCAAAATTGGCCAAATTCGAAGAAGCCTTCGCTCAGACGGTGTCAACAAACGGCTGCCCGGAAACCGAGATGACTGACGACAGCGGAAGAGCGTCTTCACCAAGATCTATTCCTGAAACCCTTGTGGCAACTTCATCTTCAACGGTTACGGTAATCAAGAATGAAAAGCCCCCCGAAGCATCTGTAGCCATGCTTGATGAAGAAATGAACGATCTCGCGAGAAATCCTGATAGTTTCATGCCGACTGGAAACACCTATGACACTGCCAAGGTACGTTTATCCATCTTTCACCTTTTTAAACTTAATGATCCATTTCCAGGTCCGAACCGCCGTCCCCACCCTCCTCGATGCCAAACTCCGCGAATATCAGCACATCCGTCTCGATTGGCTGTCGTCCCTCTTGGAAAACAGGCTCAATGGCATCCTTGCCGATGAAACGGGTCTCGGAAAAACCGTCCAAACGATCGCTTTCCTTGCCCATCTGGCCGAAAACAAGAACATCTGGGGCCCGCATCTCATCGTAGTCCCCACATCGGTCCTGCTCAACTGGGAGCGTGAATTCAAGCGATTCTGCCCTTCATTAAAGGTTTTGACCTATTTCGGCTCCATGAAGGAACGCTCCGAGAAGCGAAAAGGCTGGAAGAAGCCAAACGCTGAAGCTGGAGCGAGTTATTCATTGTCCATTGGTGCGGGTTCAGCTGAACATGTACAATGAGTTCATTCGGCAGAAATCGTAAGTTTCTACTTTTTTCGAGCTTTGAAAGTTATCACTTTTGCTGTTTTCAGAACGATCGACAGCATCCGCGGCGGATCAGCCGTCTCCGTCATGAACATTATCATGCAGCTCCGAAAGTGCTGCAATCACCCTAATCTCTTCTACCCGATTGGCTGTTCTGCGCCGACGGCATACCTGGTTTGAGATTGAGCTATCCTGGCACCATCCAAGAAGTCGACTCCGCCCCGATTGAGCCCTCCTTCGCCATGTTGAAGAGCGGCCTCATCGATGAGACTGAAAACCTGGTCAGTCTGCCCCCGAATAGCCGATTCCTCACCACCTCCATCAATTGCCACTACGTCTGCAAGACAGCGCCTCAACCCCTTCAAATCGTGCATCGAAAAGTGTTCACCAGGCTGTGCATCATCCATGAATCTGTGCCCGAAGTTGTGTCTCCGAAAATGCAATGGCTTTGGCGAGTCACGAAGCCGATTCGTGATGAGTTGGAGAATCCGCATTTCATGGTCCAGGGCCATATCTATGAGCCATTGGCCTTGAAAGTGAGGATTCTGCAGAGGAAGCTTGTTCGAATGTATGTCTTTTCCATCTTTTTTTTAATTTGAAGTTAGAATTGGCCGATTTTAGGTTCTCATTCCCAACCTCGCCCGTCTTCGTGCCCTTCCCGACATCCACCACTGTCTCTGCCATCACTCCGATCGAGGAACTCGCCTGTGATCGCATGCTCGAATCCGAAGATGAGCTCGTCTCCCATGTCCATTACGCAACCCCCATCCAGTACCCTGATCCGAAGCTGGTCGAACTCGATTGCGGCAAACTTCGAATGCTGGCCAAGCTCCTTCGTGAACTGAACGCTGGCGGTCATCGTTGCCTCATTTTCACGCAAATGTCTCGCATGCTCGACATTCTGGAGGTCTTCCTGAGCCATTACAAGTACGCCTACTTCCGATTGGACGGATCCACGCCGATTCAGCAGCGCCAAATCCTCATGGATCGATTCAACACGGATCCACGCATCTTTGCCTTCATCCTGTCGACCCGAAGTGGTGGCGTGGGCATGAACTTGACGGGCGCTGATACGGTCGTTTTCTACGATTCTGATTGGAATCCGACCATGGATGCGCAGGCGCAAGATCGATGCCATCGAATCGGGCAAACGAGGAATGTCTTGATCTATCGACTAAAGCAGTCACACCATCGAGGAAAACATCCTCAAAAAGGCTATGTACAAGCGTCGACTCGGTGAAATGACGTTAGATGAAGGTGAATTCACGCCGAAAGCGGCTACCGAAAACATGCGAGAACTGTTCCAAGGCGAGGAAGCGCTTGAAGACGTCCTTGTCGATGCGAAGTTGGATGCTGGCGGGAGTGATTTGGAAAAGGTAAGCGCTCTCTTCAGTTTCAGCTTCCTAATTGGTGTTTTTCCAGGCAATGTTCCGAGCCGAAGACCAAGACGACATCAAAGCCGCCGAAGAACTCCGCAAAGAGCTCGGTGAGGAGAAGAAACAGACGACCGATGGCTTCCTCGAAGAGCTGCTCAATGAACTGAACCCGGTCGAGCGTTATTCCTTCCTGTTGTATCGAAATGAGCATATTGCCGAGATTGAGGAGAGATTACGCGCTGTTGAGGTTTGCTTTTTCCGTTTTTTGAAAACTATCAATCAAAAACTTCTTCCAGGTCGTCCCCGCCTCCGAAGCCGACTCCGCGATGAAAACGCCCTCGATTCCGACGATGATGAAGACACCGTCGCTGCCGAATCCGGCAACAGTACGCCTCTACCACCTCCAAAGCCCCCCAAAATATTGAAAGTTTTACCCAAACGTGGCTCTGCGGTCGTATCCGATCGCAAGAAACGGGTTCGCTTTAACTAGCCGTGCCGCCGTTGTTTGTAAATTGAATTTTGTTACAAATTAGCTTGATCCGGCAAGCATTACGTGATCTCAGCAGTTTTCTTTTTGTAATTAACGTAACTTTTTGCCCTTTTCTTGTTGTATTTTGTATGCAACGCTTCTTTTTAACGTGCGTTATCGTTGTTAATCAGCACTTGTTTAATAAAAATACTTTTGATGTTTCAATGTTCGTCGAAAGGGAACGTTGGTTCGTTTGTCGGCGTGTTCGCCAGCTGGCTGGTTTGTCGGTCCCATCCTTTAACACCGACTTGTCCTTTTGATGAAGCTGCCTGTGGTGTTGCCACCGCGCAATCCATCGTTGATTTTCCCTGTTTATCGGAGCCACATACACCTTCTGAATACGGCCCTTTAGTTGGCCCATTTCCAAAGCTTTTCAACTGTCTGTCGCTTGCCACAGTTTAGATGACAACTTTCACCACGCTGCCACCATACAATATCGTCAATGATCAAACTAAATTTGTCAAAATTGTCAAAATAATGAAAAAACGATTAGGAAGAGGTTTATTAAGTCACAGAACTGCTTGTACTACGATTTAAACGTAAAAACCAAAAAAAAATTTTTTTTTTTCGGCAAAGTGTGATTTTGCAGAAAACACCATGGTGAAATTTCACTTTCGGCAAAGTGTACACGCACCATAAAAAATTTAAAAACAAAAATCGAATTTCAATGGTATGAGGAATCACAGCTCCAGGTCACACGGTCGCAGTCTCAATGCAGGCAGTGAGGACTCGAACCTGTGACCCAGAGTGTTCCAGTGGCTTGCGCTAACCACTAGACCATTCCAGCTCGGCAGACCATGGTTCCAAAAGTCAGGACAACCATGACTTGAGCCCCGTAAAAACTTTGAAAAATCGAAAAAATATTCAAATTATCGATTGGCAAAAACGGACTCGACATTTCGCCTTAGAATTTTGTGCTCTTTCGAATGGTATAGGTCTCGAGCCGATTGGCGCGGGTGACTTTAAAGCATTCCCTTGTAAGTGGTATTATGATATTAATGATCCAAATGCTTATTTATCTTTATACGGTGCACGCGTCTGCTCATGTGTAACAAACTGACTTTTGCAGCCCACGTTCCATCGCCACAACCATGCCATCAAACAGCAGGACTTGTGACGAGAATACCCAATTTAAGAACGTTTCCATCAGGGCCAAGAAGGGTAAAGCCGTCGCATCGGATAAGGTTTGTGTGACACAAAAAACGAATTCAAGAAACTGATAAAAACAACATTTCAGCGTGGTTCACTAAGCGCCTTCAACACCTGTCCCGCCACCAACTCTGTCTTCGAGAACAACGTGGCTTCGTCGTTTACTGCAACTACAGATGTCAACAACAACTGTATCCTTGGAAGCTCGGATGCTGGGACGTCCGCTCAGCGCGTGAACCCGGTTGATGATGACGCGGAGACACAGCACACGAAGGAAGACTATGACAAGCTGATGACGCTGTGTCAAAAGATGTTCGGCCGGCTACAGTCTACTGCCGCGTTTCTCCGTCGATTGAGCACGAACCTTCAAGGGCAAGCGGATCCGGTCTCGATGGCGCTTTCCGACGAAATCGGCAATCTGAAGCTCGATTCCATCCTCAGTGATGCCGATGAAACCCTTGCCGTCGCCGAACAAGTCGATCGGCCATCCAGTGTTGGCGTCGCTGATGCATCTGTACCACCGTCGTTGACTGTTTCCGGAAACCTGTCATTGGAGGCATTTGTGGTTGCTGAAGCGGCCGTAATCAAAACCAAAGTTGCGGAGTTGCAAGACCAACTTGAAGACGTCGCTGATCAGTTGGCCGATGCGCAGTCTGAATTGTCGGCGAAAGACTTGATGATCGAGCATCTGAAGCAGCAGCTCGCTTCTCGTGTCGATGTGTCAGCGGGAAAAAGTGACCCATCCGGTGGCGGTGATCGTAGTTCTACGTCGTCTGTCGCCAATCCGGATACCGTCGCTTGTGAATGCAGCGAATTCGATGATTATGTGAAAGGCTTGGTGAAAGTGGGGCTAGATTTAGTTGACGACAAGTACGTTTTATTCTTTTTAACTACGTGTTTCAATTAAAGTTTGTTAATTTTCAGGACAGAAGTCAAGCCACCAAAGCGCGTCGACCCTTCCATTCATGAGTCCATTACCACAGTCGTCACGGTCGCCAAGAAAGTCCAATTTCACCGAGTCCAGCGAGTTTTCTTGAAGCTGCGTGAAAGCAACCATGATATCGCCCGTGATGTCACCGAAGTCCTCGAGCGTGTGGTGAGCGCCAAGTTCATGACGAATGACGTCGTCCAAGGACTAAAAAACATCTCCCCAGATCCGAAGACGATTGCCAACCTCCTTCCTGACCTCATTCAAGTTAGCCGTGACGTCCGGGACGCGCTCATTTTTGCCGAATCCCAGTTAAAGTCTGTCCAAGAAGTTGTTACTGTAGGTTTTGACTAAAATTTTGCACCTTAGAAAGTCGAACAATTCCATTTCAGGTTAACAAGCACATCCATGAGGTCACCCGTGAGGTCGATGACATCACCCAAGTCTTGAGGGACGTCAAGAACCGTCGGACAGCCGTTTCAAGGCGCCACAGCAATGACAATGCCATGAAGTACCGTAAGCAGTCGTTTTAGCATGTCTAGCCGCATTCAGTATTGGTTTAGTGTTGGATAGAGTAGTCTGATTAGATGAGTGAATTTGTTGTTGTAGTTTTGTGTCATTTATTTGATGCATTGTATTGACACATGAAATGAGATGAGCACAATGTCAAATTATCAAAATGGCAATCACATAAAAGAGATGTCGAACATTTAGACATTGGTTAAAATTACAACATATTTCACCTTATTGTTATTGCGTTAAATTTGAATTTAATAAGTTGCATAACCTTACACAAGGGGTCACAGAACGACTGTCTTGTAGTTTTCCTGGTGTTCACAATGTTGTGCAATGCGAAATGACGCTGTTAGTCACACCCAGTGTGTGCTCAAACCGCATAAAAGCAAGGCAGCTGGCTGGGTTTTCCGACATTCGTGTTTGAGTTGCTTAGTTACCACCTCTTTTAAAGCCTTATTATTTTATTTTTGTTTTGATTTTGTTGTATTGAAGTTATACAGCGTTACGTATTTGTTCTGAAAGTTCTGATAAAGTTAATAACTTTATTAACGTTTCAGCCCTCTACAACAATGTCTTATTTCGAAGAAAAGCCTCACATTGGTAGCCACGCCAATAGTAAGGCGCATCATAACGCTCTTCTCAAATCGTATCATAAACAGGGCAAAAAGAACGACGTCTTTTGCAAGACCATCGTCAACCCTGAAGTTTTGACGAAGAAGCAACGTGCTAAACTGATTCAAAGCACCAATGATAAATCTGACTTTGCATTTGACGTCTATTATTCACTGAATCGTAAGTACCGATGGCAACAAATTGGTGGAGCCGATGATCTCATCGCGATGGATGCACATGTTTTGCCCCAACAAATTCAACTTGAAGGCTCTAATGTAGCTACATGTCTCGGCAAAAAACGTTTGGTTCAAACTCATTTTGAACGGGAAATTGATGGATCTGTCGTCGAAACAACGAATCACGAGCCTGCTTTGGGTACCTTCAACCGTGTAGTCGCTAAAAAGCACAAACAAAAGGTGATCCAAGGGATGGCTCTTGCTTTGCGTAATTTTGGAAAAGATGAGAAACGTGAAACGGAAGAGGTGGTAACTCCTGTTGTTCGGTACGTGGCTACCAAGCCACACCCATCAGCGCAAGTGTACAGTAGCGGATGTCTTCGTGGATCTAGCGGCATGCCAGCAGATTCTGGAAAATGGGATGCAATCAATGATGGCGACGATTATTTTTCTGATGAATATGAACCTGACTTCGATGACGACACCGATTCCGCCATTAATGAAGACGCTGCTGCCTACAGTGCCCCAAAACAGCAGACCTTCTCCCTTTCTGATTTCATTATCGAGAAACAGAAACCTGTTACATCAACCCAATCAGAAAGCTCTATTGACTTTGTTGACGACTCCGAAGACTTCAATGACGACTTCAAAGTCACTAAGACTGCTGACAAAACCGTGGATTCTGACGAGTTTCGTTTGCCCTCCGATCCATTTTTCCGTGAAGTCGACGTCAAATGGAAGAAATCAAACAAGATAGCGACTTTTGCCACCGAGTTTGAGGCATTGAGCACAGTTCCAGAGCACAATTTCCGCTGGCTTAATGCTGATAAAACTTCGTGTATTGTTGATTTGTCAAAACGGATTCATTCAGGTGCCAATAACGCCACACTTATCGTTGTTTTTGAACAGATTACGTGTCGTACAAACATGCTAAGGTTGGTTTTATCTTTTTTATCATTTTCAAAATGTAATAACTTTCAGAATCCTCATCAACGGTAGTTTCCCATGCCCGGAAGATCTTAGCCTACGTGTCCTTCGCCGCCTTGAATTTAAATCTTCGACTGAATTCATCGACCGCATTGTTCTCCGTTCACAAAAGACGTATGACAAAAACCACGAATACGAAAAACGTGTCGGCGACATAACGGAGTATCAAGGCGTTTATTACCCGGATCAGTTTACGCATACTTCATGTGCCGATCGTGCAACCGCTTTGAAGTGTCCCCTGAGTGATATTTCAAATATGCCTAATGATACCACTGATTTTGAGTTTATTACTCACGATTCCATTGATACTGTTAACGCACCGGAAACGTGTCTCCTTTGCGGTTATGACGACATTTTGACGTATTCAATCTTCGACGGGTGCAATCACACGTTCTGCCGTAACTGTGTACGATCGGAATTGACTGCTGCTGCTGTCAACAAATTACACTTCCCTTTGAAGTGTCTTGACACTGAATGTATGGCTCCAGTCCGCCCCGAGATGCTTTACGCTATCTTACCACTTCCGGTTGTTAAATTTTATTACCGTAGTGCTTTCAAAGCAGAAGCAACCGCCTGTGACCACAAAACTGTTCGTTGCCCGGGTTGCCGAAGTTTTTTGAGCATCAAAATTAAACCTGAATTTGGAAGCATCGCATGTGTCAACTGCAATATCAGCTTTTGCCTGAAGTGTTTCAAACGACCGCATTTTCCGTTGAACTGCGCCCAGTTTGAACAATGGACTGAAAAGTTTGCACGTCAATGTAAGTTTACTTGTTTAATGTGAAAAATAAGCATTTATGATTTTGCAGGTATTTTGGCCGACTTGCCTCCAAAGAACATTACCAAATGCCAATGTGGAACTCTAAATTTTATCCCGAAAAGGTACACATGGAAGCACTCTTGCGTCGGATGCGGTGAAGTTTACTACTATGAAGGCAAATTTGGATTTCGAAGTTTCCCTGCACGCAATATCCTTGAAGTATTTGAACATCCAAAGGTCATTGCCTCTCAATACTTTGAAGTCGTTGCTCCAGTGTTCAAAATGAGATTCCGCGCGAGCTCGGCTTTTGATTTCAAAAAGTACTGTCTTCCTTGCATTGAGCCATCCCAAAAAGATGCCGCCGTAACTGCTCGCAAGTTGGCACTGCACATGTTAGAAGTTGGATTTGCTTGGCTCTACTTGAACCGGGCAAACACAACCATTTGGACGGATGCCAAAGCACAGTTGAGCCAACTTCATGCCAAGATGGAAGAAATCAACGTTATTGTCGAGCAACGTGTTGTTCTAAATAGCACCGCAGAGAAGGTTCATCAACTTATTGACATTGTTAAGGGTGTTATGTGTACGTTTACTGAATCCACTTGAATAAAACTTTATCGGTATTTAGTTCGTGATCAAAAATGACATTACAAAATAAACACTGTGCACGTACTGAAACGCTATTACATTTCTGTAAAAACAACGTTCCGATTGTTTTGTGTTAGTAAAAGTAAACTGCAGTGCCAAGTTCAGTTACGCCTGCTCTCCCTGCTTCCTAACAAACTAATAGAAAACAGACAATGATCTACACTGCTTTTGAATGACGACCCCTCACGAAAAAGCATCGTTATCAACGGCCAGCGCAGCAGACAACGGTTTCTCGATTCCATAAAAACTGTTCTCAGTACAAGTCTATTCCATGAATTGCGGTTTTTCATGCAAATCGTGACGACTTTACGAACGGTTGTCGTGTCATTTATCATTATCTTAAATTGTACCCTTTTTAAATATTCTTTTTCAAATAAAGAAAATACTCAATTTGATGTCGTAAAATGCTTTTATACATTAAGGCGGTCTCAATCCTCTCACGTTCTTGTCACAATAAAACATTAGACGTCAAACAAGAAACCGAAAAAATTATGTTGATGATTAAGCCTAGTTCCGATACAAAAACCAAGCTTTTGTGGGTAGATGTAAATTTTACTTTCTCCTTACTTCTTTTTATCGCTATTTCAAGCTTTGAAACGCAAAGCCTTTAGTACGAGTCCAATTCGTAAATCTTTTGCATGCCCGATTTAAATGATGAACTTATAGGAGATGCCTCCCCCGCCATTACGAGAAGCGTCGGATTATCCTGAAACGCTCGCCGAACTGTTTTTCTGCTCTCCGCCTCCTTCCTATCCCGAGGACGTTTCCATGGAATTGCCGCCGCCGATGTACGCGCGACATGATCACCTTGGCCCTCCTTCTTACACAGAATCGCTACCTACTCCTTCTGGATACAGTTCCAAGCAGAAAGGTGTTATAGTTGGACTTTGTGTGGTTTGCTCTTTGGGGGCAGCTATTGGTGTGACTCACGCTATTGTGGAAGCTTTTATGGTCTAATCCATGTAACAAAGTGACATATGCGACACATCCGCCAATACACGAACTTGCAAACCATAGTGTTTGTTTTTATTTTAAATGTTTAAATTAAATATGCTGTCAATGTAATATCGCCTCTTAAAGGTGTTTTTTGTTAGTAAATGTGGAAAAAAAGTTTTGGAAACTTATTTCGAAGAAATTATACTTCACGAAATGGTTCATAAATAAATCTGATTTGAAATGATGCAAGTTCGCGATAAACATTTGACCGTTTTTCCAACCATAACATTGAACGAAAAGAGGAAAGGCAAGGTTATTATTTCTAAGTTTTATTGTCTGCATAATAAGCGGGGCGCCATCACCTTTGTGTTAATAATGCCCGGAGAGGACGTTGGGGCTCGCGCCACGCGTGGCCTGTCAATGGCTAGCTCACGAAAAACAATTAAGTTAATTGTTCCCGTGCTTCTTCCCACAACCTGTCACCCCATTCGTGGGACATTGATGACACTCATGGAAGCGACCTCGTGTGTTGAACTGGAGTATCATTTGCGATGACTGCTTCTTTGCCCCCTCTTACCCTCATTACCATGCGCATGCCTCACCCGAGCCCAAACCTGAATGGCATCCCGCGCGATTGTAGCCTCTTCCCTCCCCTTGCACCACTTGGGGCGCTTTTTCACTGCACTGGGTATTTTTACCCGATCAAAAATTTTGAATCTGTCTGCAGGCCCCAGCCAGCGGCGACTGCGCGACTCGGGGCGTTCGCGCGGGCATGGCGCCGCCAGAGGACCGGTCCTTCTTCCTCTTCTTCAACCCCCACCTCGTGGTTGATCGGCGCCCTCGCTTTCAGCTATGCTGGCGAACGAAAGACCCTGTGTCCACATGCATTTTGGCGTATATCGGCGATGGCTTGCGCGCTCGATCACTGTCAAACATGGCATTGTGACACGAGTTATTTCCTTCCGGTCATTGCACTGGTCTTCCCACCAGACGGCTTGATTACGGCGTTGCGTAAAATCATGGAGGTGGGTCCTCTTGACCAGTCGTTGACCTTGATTGGTTTGGGTCCATGTTTCCGGAAGCGAACGGTTACACTGTTTCAACATGCTCACATGACCGTGCTTTTCATGCTTTGTTTTTTTGTCCGTTCATTCTTATGACCAGTCAGCGGAGGTGTATCAGAACGCGTTGTGGTCCTCATGTAAACGTAACCTCGAGCCCGATTACCTCAACATGTTTCACTTCGGGGAAGTTTGCTTGTTACCTACCCGCCAAGGTCATCCATGTTTAATTTTCCAATCACTCACGCTTTTCGCCCACCTGCGTTGTCTCGTTCCTCGCATGCATGCCCATTTAGTTGTTTTTCTTACGTAATTGATTCGTCCTATTTGTTTATATTACTCATTATCACTGTATCAATAACATATTAGCAACCCAAACACAACCCCAGCTGTTATTATATCCATATCTCAATCCGATTTCGGCTTAACCCCGTCTTATGTAACGTTGCGCAGCCCCAACTCGCAAGAGTTTACGCTTACTCCTACAAAAACCCGAGAAATCGGTGCATAACCAACCAAATGCCATACATTGATCGCCAGCCAAACCGCGTCCGCGCAGGTCCCCCTCGACTCTTCCCAAAGAAGGTACCACCGGCATTGTTTGTTCGATCGAATGCAAGCTCCCAAATGTCAGGCTACGGCGGACACACCGATCCACTTACGTTAGTCTGTAAAACTGCGCGGCACTCACCCTAACTGACTCGGCACTGCCGGACATAGGTCATCTTGCCCTCTTCAGCCGATGGATGTGAAACATAAAATCGCCGTCGTCCCTCTGTCGTAACTGGCGAGGCTTATTTGTGTTGACCCAGCCCCTTTTCCGGAAGACGAATTTTATCCCACTGTTTTGCATTTTTTGTTACGAATTTCGAGTCAAATTTGAAATCGATGCCATATTGCTGATCAATGTACACAAAAGACCTATTTGCAGGAATACCATTATGCACATTTGAACAAAACAAGTAAATAGGTAATGGCAACCAACGCTCGGAATTATCTCAGCGACGACAACCAAATTCCGTGTAGTTCGAACAATTATGGCTATCAACCTTTGTATCCAGCAAGCAAGTATGTGTTTGTCTATTATGTTAATCGTTCGATCTAATCTGTTTCAATTTCAGTCCGACTGTCGCAACACCCAATTCACCGTACTGCCACTCCTCTGGACCCCCTTCAGTCTCGATGACCCCGGCCCCACCTTTCATGCCTCAACCAATGGAAGCCCCAGGGCCTGTGCCACCCGCCTACACCCAATCCTGGCTTCACAACTATCACGATGCTCCACCTGTGGCACGACCACACTCCTCGGCCCAATCGGTCATGTCTGATATGACCATGTTCAGCGGGATCAGTGTCAATACACATGCAACAACGGCTTCTTATGCGATGCCTCCAGGCATGATACCACCACCGGGGCCTTTGTCTTCGAGGTCGCATAGCGAGAATATTGATCCATTTGACGATAACAATGTTATCAATCAAGTTAACAACATTTTGCCTTTTATGCATGAGCCTGATGATGTGGTTAGTGTTTTATCACATTTGGCATTTATCCAATTCAAACTAAACTGTTTCAGATCCGAAGAAAAACTGCTAATTATCTGATCTCAATACCAGACAAAATCAAATTAACCGAAGCCAATCAAGCCAGCATGTCAGAGGTTATACTCAACTGTATGAACGCCACCGTGAGAGCATTGGCAAGTGATCAAACCCCCGACATCAGACTAACATTCAGCGACGCTCTTTGCCGATTTGCGAACAAATTTCCAAGTATGTTTGGAAAAATGCTTATGATTGAACCGAATCGACCGGACAATGCACTCCGGATACTCCTCAGCTTCTACAAGGCAGGAGCTCAAGTTGACCAGCGATTCCTACGGCACCTGTTTCCCGCCCTTTACGTCTGTACTTTAACGACTGCTGGAAGGCCGTTCATCCAAGCTGCAAAAAATACTAACTTCGTTTGGTTCATCTTTAACACAGTGAAAGATAACTTTTACAACAACTCGAAGAATCCTCAACTGGAAAGCTATCAAGCCCGTATGAAGTTTTTCGCTCGATACTTGGAAATGCTGAGGTACTTTATCCGATTTGACGACAATATCCGGCTTGAACTCGTCAATAAGGGACTTATCACCGTTCTGGTCAACATTACGCAGTTTCATTGTGCGCACATTGGTGGGTTGACACCAAAGTTCCTGACACTCTACCATAACAACATCACGGCCATGCTGAAATTGATTGTTACGACGGATTCGAATGAAATTACCGATGCTTTCGTCAAATCCCGTGCGATTGAAGTGTTATTGATTGCGTCGTGCCTGTACAGAAGAGGTGGCATCCTCAATCACCACATGTTGACCTACACATTCACATCACTCGCCTATGTTGGCCATTCAAACCTTGAAGGTGTTATGCCTCGACTGCCGATCATCAACATCGACTTGTTTGACGTCATTCAATTTGAGACTCAAAAGGCTCGAGAAACGCAGGATTTTGAACTATTCAAATTGATCTCAGATTTTGTTGTAAACGCGGCGAGATATCCAGTGATCAAGGTTGGTTTGAGTTGACAAAAGGGTGCAAAGGGCTTACGTTTATCTATTTCAGCAACAAATCATCAACACCGGTCACCACGAAATATTAGCCGACAACTTCTTCCGCCTATACCGTCTACCAGATAAGAAGTTCAGGGACGTTGCCGACAACTGTTTATTGACACTGTATAGGTTATGTTCCGTGAATGTTAATGACCCCATGCATACTAAGTTTTGCCAAATGGTATGTTCTTATTTTCATTGTTTTTTTTCGCATTCATAACTTTCTTTCAGTTCTTCTCACCGCGATTTACAAGTGAGTTCGTAAAAGTCTTCAGTCCCGATGTTAACATTACACTGATCAAGAGAGCACTCAACGTAGGTTTAATTGATTGTCTTATTGATTTCCAATTCTTACATTGTATTTTCAGATCTGGAAAGCCCTCATTCCAAACGTACGGCACGACGTCTTCTTTGAAGAATACAACAAAATCAATTTCGATGTGATCAAAGGAATTCTCGACTTATTGAAGCTGTTTGTCACTACATACAAAGAGGATAGTATGGTTAAACTTTGTGTTGAAATTTTGGTAATGCTGATGATGCCACATATTTCTTATCACCAGTTCCAATGTTTGAATCAATTGTAAGTTGTTTTTAACCCTAACTTAATGAAAAATAGAAAATAACAATCCATTTTTCAGCAACCTGGTCGCACTACTCTACGAAGTCAAAAGCGACGAAGCCGGCTTCTGGCTTCTCGAACTGATCAACAAGCTGACGGAACGCCTCCCAGATATTGCTAGGTCTTGCATATCGAGTGATATGCTGCGGGACTTTTTGGTAACTAGTATAAAATCGCCGCATGTTCATTTGTCCGGTCTTTCAAAACACATGCTGAATACCTTTTATAACTCATATAACTCTGCATTTTAACCTCTTAGTTGTCTACTCTGTTTAAGTAGCGTTATTTATATAGTTTTTGACGCATTTTATAGAATACTAGTATTTTCTAAATTAAACGGATTATTTCGATGTAAAGTTTTCGCAAAGTTGTGCCATTTCCATTAATTTTAACCAATGCAATGTTATTAACCAATGTTTTTCATTTTAATTTTTGCTGTATGTATTGTTATGTTGTGGTGCTGTAAATTGAAGTCAATATAAGGTTACACTGTTTCTCAAGCATCGAAAGCAAAACAAAACAACAGTTTGAAAATTAGCATAACCGAAAAACCTGCTGCAAACGCATGAAAGAGCGTCGTTTTTTTCCATTATCAATGGATTTTACAACAGTCACTGGTTTTTTGATTTATTGAAGACGGTTTTGTTTCTTTTCCGGTCGAATCAACGCAACGCGACGGTGCTTTTGTGTGACTAATATTAATGATTTCCTTTCATCGCTCCAGGTACCTAACATGGCCGTCTACTCGAGTTCGCAGAGGTTGGACCTTCTTCCAGATGCCGGAGTCGATCCTTTTTTCGGATGTATGCCACCGCCGGTCTACTATCAAGTCGTTCCTGACGATGCCATTTCCCCGCCTCCGTACACCAGACACGATCCACATGGCCCGCCGACCTTTGAAACGGGATCGATCAGCAGCGACTTTGACAGCAGTCTCACCATGAAGAAGGCTTTCGCTATCAGCCTGATTCTGATCGGCGCTACTGGTGCACTCGCACTGCTGGCCCACGCCTTCGTTCAACGTTATGTTTGGGTATAGTTGGGGTCCTCTGTCCATTCCGCTGTTTTTGATGATTAATTTGAGTAACTTCTTGATTCACGTCGAAATTGTCTAATGTAAGATAAAGTCATACTGCCATTAATCAATCATCAACATGAAACCCCGATGCAAAGTGTCGTCTGTCGTCATATCAAGGGTAAACGTGCATAGCCAAAACAAAAAAAGATGCAACAAATTTACTTTACATACAAAGCACCATTACAAAGTGTAAATTAAGTAAATATATACATTGTGCAGTGTTACTGGGAACATTCAAGTCAGACAGCAGCAGTCGAATTGCCAGCAGCTTTACCATTCGTAGTCGTCGTTCCTAAAACCATCATTACTACAGCGTTACAAACACAAAGTGCGGTAAAGTAGACAGTGCACCAACAAAAACACAAACACAGGGGAGTGAAGCGGGTTTGGGGATGGAGTTCTGTTAATTTTTGAAAATCCTTTCTTTATTTCCTTGTAAAAATGGAAGGGGAAAGCGAGAATCTATAGGGAAAAGGACGTGTCAATGGACTGGGACTGTCAATGATAAAGCAGTAATGATCATGGAATGAAATGGGGTAAACTTTACTTGTTGGTGGCAGATCTCGAGTTTGCGGGGTGGAAAACGGAGCTGGAGGACATCAAGTTCTGGATGTATCGGCCGAGGACTTGGTTTTCGGAGGAGAGCTTGAGGGACTCTTCTTTGACTATGTCGACTCGTTGGCTTAGGTCTGAAAAAATGGGTTTAGATCTGTTAGATTATGTTTGTAGTTAGTCTCATACCTTCTAATGTGTTCTGAAGTTCCAATATTTGAGTAATAAGTCGAGCCTTCTCTTCCTGGTCCTCTACTTCCTCACATGGTAGAGGTTGTGCAGGCTTTGGCCGTCGAGCGGACTCTTGAAGCTGATTTGGGACCGATTCTAAATGGATTTACATATAAATTTATTTCAAAAATGTTGTAAATCTGTCAAAGTTGTCACTTACCATCGTCGGCGAGCGGAAAGTCGGCGGAATGGTCTTCGTTTGACATTATTTGAGCCACTCTGTAATATGGGAAGCAAACTAAGCCAGGGTTAAGTGAATGGCACGAAGGGGCGAAGAACGCGCTGACCCGACACGGATGGAAGTGGCCAATGGCAGCTGCTACTCAAGACCGGGGCCAGGCTTTAGTACGAACAGCGAGGAAATCGATTTGGGGGCACGAAAGAAAGAACAAAAAGACGGATGAGGGCACAGTCGGGCTGGCCAGAGGGCAATTGGACAGGACTAACCCCCGCAGTGTGGCTTTGGTCAACTTTGCAAAGTTGGCTGGGATGGATAAAAGTGGCTAATTTGATTGACTTGTCCGTTGTGGAATATGTAGAGTGCATTGAAAATTGGAGCTAGCTTGCAGTCGAACACCTACACGGTATGGACTCGTGGGAGGCCTTATATACCCGATGATTCACGGCGTCACGATGGATCTGGACGACATACAACAGTCACTCACGTCGTCCTCACTGTACTACGCTTGACAGAGATCGATATCGCTACCACACCGCCGCAGGCTGTGTCACTTCCAACACACACTTCGAATCGAGCGCGACAATGCTTGGCAAAACGTCTCTGACGTGGCATTGCACACTGCGCGTACGTTTTCTCGTCTCGTTGTTACTCGTTTTTCCTCTTCGTTTTTTGACGGACTTCCGTTGCACCGATCTCGTCAGATAATCCAGTCTCCGTTTTCAGTCATCCAACTCCACACTTGCTCCTCCACGTCACCATGATCACCGACGTCCACCTCGGAGTGATGGCCAATGTGCTCGGCATCGCCATCTTTATCCTCATCATTGCCTACCACTACATCACGGCCAATCAGAAGAAGCAGTAAACGTCCTTTCCAGATCGCCTTCAGCTGCCCTTTTCCTCGCTTTTTGATTCCATCGGGACTGGTTAAACGTCGTTCGTTCGTTTGTTATAAGTAGTATTTATTAATTTATTTATGCTGTTCGTTGCAAACTAATATAATAAACTTAAGTTAATAGCTAACATTTCGATTGTTGCGATTCCTGGCGTTGATTCGCTTTTATATTTGCTTTCTATTGACAAACATGGTTCTATTGATTGTTGTTTACAGGTTTATGAGTGCTAACTTCCATCGAGGAGGCGGTCCAAGGCCGGGAGGACGTAAGTCGAGCTTTTTTATATCCCATCCAGATATATGAAAACCCAATTTCCTTTTAGCCGGTGCCCAGTCTCCAACAACCTCCTTCAACGCTGGCCGCAACTACTACAGCAATCCGGGCAGTGGTTATAGCACGCCTGGAGGCGCTTCAGTGTACAGCAGTCGTTCGTACGTTTTTGCCACGTTGTTATTTGAATTTCGTCACTCATTGAAGTCCATTTCTGTTTTCAGCAATTCGACAAGTCAACCTGGATGCTTGACCGCCGTCAGAATGACTGCCATGTCCAAGTTCAACCGCTACATGCGACGTCTCGTGCATTTCCGTCAGATGGATTTTGAGTTTGCCGCGTGGCAAATGCTATACCTGTTGATTCATCCTCAGACTGTTTACCGCAAGTTTGTGTACCGAAAGCGTGCGTTTTTACATTCTAATTGGTTGAATTAAGGATATTATGACCGGGACAGTTTCAGGAACGAAAGATCAATGGGCCCGTGACGATCCGGCCTTCCTGGTGCTGCTGGCAGTCGCCTTATCTCTGAGCAGTGTGCTTTTCGCCGTTGCGCTCGATCTCCACTTTTCTGGATTCATTCTTTTCTATCTCTGGGCTGTCTTTTTCGATTGCATCTTTGTTGGGCTTGTTGTGGCGACGTCGCTTTGGTAAGCTTTGTCCTTTTTACAAGTTATAGGCTATCAATAACATCCATTCAGGTACCTCTCAAACAAATTCCTCCGCCGCACCGAAGACCAAGACGTCGAATGGGGCTACTGCTTCGACGTTCACCTCAACGCATTCTTCCCCGGGCTGATCCTTCTCCATGTCGTCCTCCCCCTGCTCTTCAACAACCTCATCGATGGCCCATCCTTCTTCTCGAGGCTCCTCGGTAACTCAATTTGGTTCGTCGCGGCGGTTTACTACGTTTACATTACCTTCCTCGGATACACAGGTACGCCTTTTCCATCCTATCTATCACATTATTTCAACTTTACTCATTTCAGCGCTCCCGATCCTCCAAAAAACTCACAGGTTCCTCTATCCAATCACATTTTTGTTCATCTTTTATATCGCCACAGCCAGTGCCGGATGGAATGTTTCGCAAACCGCCATGAACTTTTACCATTTCCGGGCAATGAACTCCCATCGTTAGTCTGTTTTGTCTTTTCTTAATTATGCTATTTTTCGGTGGATCTTTTCCTGCAGACTAACGTGCCGTAGTTTCCATCTTATTTAATTATAATTTAATACGGTCAGCCTATTTTATTGTCAAAAACTACTCATTGTATTTTTAATACGCTAAAACTAAATACGATAGAACTGGGTGTACATAAAGATGATTAAAATCTTTGTTGAAGTTGAAATTAATTTAAGTTTGGTATTTAATGGCAGAATAAAGTTCGATGGAAGAGTAATAAATGCCGAGGGTCATGACAAAGAAGCCCATTCCAATTACGAAGCGGTTGAATTTCTGGTCTTCAGGGGTCAGTTTATCGCCTTTGATTTTGAGGTGGAAGTAGGCGGGCCAGATGTAGCTGAGCATGGTGCCGGTGATGTTGCCGACAAGGCCCATTAGCTCTATATAACAAAAATAGTTTACGGGCTTCAAAGCGAGAGCTGAATTAGTCCGAAAAAGGGTAAGTTGACCGTTTTGAAGAAATTGTGAAGACAATCGCCGGAACGCTCTAAGATTAAATAGTTTCAAAATCTACGAAAGTGTAAACATTTTTGATAAGAACATTCTTATGCGGCTGAAAAAAAGAAATCTGGCTCTCGATTGTGAACGTGCTACCCTGAACAAAACATGAAAATACGCCTCTTGTAGTTTGCGTGTAGTCTTCGTCGATGTCTATCAAACACAACTATTAAAAGCTGTTAGAAATCCCACATAATTTTTAAAATACATGCCTGCTGTGACAAAATGTGACTGAGTTTGCTTTAACGTTTATGAAACGTGTACAACATAGATAACAAACAGAATTATTACAAATAATTTGTTAAGTTTTTTTACTCATTTTTTTAAGCGCAGCCGATAAACGATTAATGTCCAGACGAGGGGCTCCTTTAAAAACACACTTATATTCTGTATTGAAGTTGTTTTCAAATGCTGATGTAAATTGAATCATAAGTTTGTAGTGGCCATCTTCCCATATATTGTTTAAAATGTCAAATCGAGGATCAATCAATGGCAAAACTTTTTCCCGAATAGCTTTAATAGTTAAATTTTGACCGACGGTTAAAGCTAAGGTTAAACAAAACTTTTCTGGCTGTTTCTAAAAAAAATGAAATAAAAAAAAATAAACATTTTGTACTTGCCTGAATAAAAGTAAACAAATCTTCTCGCTTATAGCTAAACAGCTCGTCAAAGTTGTCGTGTTCAATTCTCAAAAATTCCAAATCACGTATGTCGTTTGATAATAAGTCATTGAGCCAATTAACAGACGCTGTACCGATTAAAAATCGTTTTGATTTAGGAAAAATATTCATAATTGTCAAAACTTTAAGTTTTTTATCGAATGTACAATCACGAGCGAACCACAGCTCTGAACGCGTATCGCAAAGTACAACAGCAATATTTTCTAGGAATTGAATAGTGATCGTGCAAGAATTAAATCTTGTCAACGGCGTATTAAACCGTAAACGTACAAAACTCGGATTTCGAATTACACTCTCCGTTAAGTTCTTAAAATATGTATTATGTTTACATTTAATTACAGTTCCTTTAACTGGAACATACTCATCAAAGAGAGATCGGCGCTGAATTAACACATCTGCGAAAGTATCAGACGAGAAGACTGCATTTAAAACAACTTCTGTTATAATGACAGGTTTTAGCTTATCGTTATGATTTCCTGCAGCAATTTGAACTTGCTGAAGTTCAAATGGATTTAGTAGTTCGCGAAGACGTCGCATGAAAGGATACGGAAGTGTAAGAATGGGGTAGGGCATTATTTACTGTTAAAAAACAGGGAAATAACAATATATATAATAAACGATTGATCTCAAACAAAGACGAAAATCGCTCTCTTTCTATCTAACAATAAAAACTGTTCAATAATGCTCGTTTTTGTTATGTCAACGGACAAACACGAACAGACGTATTTACATACTTGTTGAGTCACAAGCGATGCAAAGAACTTGCGCAGTCAATAAGGAACTGCACGACATAAGCGACAATTTTTCATTCGCTAGTGTGTCCAAGCTCTGGCCAATTCTGCCGCCCAAAAGCGTTCGATCCTTTTCCTTGCCCCCTTCTCATTTTGGCCTTGGCCTCTATTGTGTCTATCCCCATGTTGAGTGCTGGCTGGACAACATCTAGTGCTTCTCTTCTAACACCTCTCGAGCATTTGTTAATGTGAGTCTCCGCTGCTTGCTGTGGAACCGCCGTGTTTTAAGGTACTATACGTGGAAGAAGGATAAAAAAGATGTGATTAACAGCTTCCACGTCAACTTTAACAGACAGAACTTTTATTGTTAATGAAGTCGTCTTCAAAACAAAAAGTAACAACAGTAAATTATTTCGAAGTTAATTTGCTGCAGTAGCCACCAAAACGTTGAACAAAATATGACAATTGCATCTTTTGGATGTTTTTAAAGTAAAACATAGTTTTGTACAATATAACGGCATTAGTAAGTTGTAAAACTGTAAATATGAAAACAAATTTGTCAAATTGCCAGCTCCGGTCAAATACGGATCTTGATTGTAAAACTTATAGCGACATAAAAGTCAAAGAAGTTTGAAAAAATTTGCTTTAAAACAAACGTGGACGCTGGGCCGGGCCAACCCGGCCCAGCCCGGCCCGGACGGGCTCAAACCGGGCCGGGCTGAGGGAATACTGGGCCGGGCCGGGCCCGGCTGACGATTTTTGAGAAATTTCGCTCAGATCATGCGAAATTAGACAAAAATCCCGGCCCAAACCGGGCCGGGCCCGGGCCGAAAAATTTAGGCGCGTGTCCAGGTTTGCTGTAAAAATGTGCCAGTGATAGTTAAGAGAAAGATTCTTCCTTCTAAATATGGAATGTTTGTCAGACCATTGGTTTCGATCAATCCGAAATCCGGTTTTGTTAAAAAGATCATCCGTGATCCGAAATGATCCGATTATCTGAGTTCAATCCGATCGGATCAAAAATCGAATCGGACTCGGATTACCAACTCTGGTTTTTTTCTCATAACTACTTAATAACTTTACATTTGGGTCCCAGCACCGTAAGGGGGACCCAAAAGAGTTCAAATGGATGCTAAGCGCCTCCCACATCGCTGCGGCTATCTTCAAGGCCCTCTTCGGTTTGATCGGATATCTGACATTCGCGGAATTCACCCAGAAAGAAATCTCAAACAGCCTGCCAAATCAATGGTTCAAAGTTATCGTCAACATTGTCCTGGTTGTAAAAGCGCTCCTGTCCTACCCTTTGCCATTCTACGCCATTGTTCAACTTTTGACTGATAACTTTTTCCGAGGAGTCAAAGTCACTCTTTTCCAAAGGTAAAATCTACATTTCAAAGCACAAATTTCAACCAAAATTTCAGCTGCTACGGCGCCGACAGATCCCTCCGCGAATGGGCAGCCTGCCTGCGTATCATCCTCCTCCTCTGGACCCTCATGGTAGCCCTTTCCGTTCCATACCTGATCGAACTCATGGGTCTCGTCGGCAACATTACCGGAACCATGTTAAGCTTTATCTGGCCCGCCTACTTCCACCTCAAAATCAAAGGCGACAAACTGACCCCAGAAGACCAGAAATTCAACCGCTTTGTGATTGGAATGGGCTTCTTTGTCATGACCCTCGGCATTTATTACTCTTCCATCGAACTTTATTCTGCCATTAAATACCAAACTTAAATTAATTTCAATTTCAACAAAGATTTTAATCATCTTTATGTACACCCAGTTCTATCGTATTTAGTTTCAGCGCAATACAAATACAACAAGTAGCATTTGACAATAAAAACAGGGTGGTTTAATGAAAAAAAAAGTTGACAAGATAAAAAACTACGGGACGTTAGTTTGCAGGAAAAGATCCACCGAAAAATAGCATAATTAAGAAAAGACAAAACAGACTAACGATGGAAGTTCATTGCCCGGAAATGTAATGTGATAGATAGGATGGAAAAGGCGTACCTGTGTATCCGAGAAAGGTAATGTAAACGTAGTAAACCGCCGCGACGAACCAAATTGAGTTACCGAGGAGCCTCGAGAAGAAGGATGGGCCATCGATGAGGTTGTTGAAGAGCAGGGGGAGGACGACATGGAGAAGGATCAGCCCGGGGAAGAATGCGTTGAGGTGAACGTCGAAGCAGTAGCCCCATTCGACGTCTTGGTCCTCGGTGCGGCGGAGGAATTTGTTTGAGAGGTACCTGAATGGATGTCATTGATAGCTTACAACTTTCAAAAACAAAGGATAAGCTTACCAAAGCGACGTCGCCACAACAAGTCCAACAAAGATGCAATCGAAAAAGACGGCCCAGAGATAGAAAAGAATAAATACAGAAACGTGAAGATAGAGCGCAACGGCGAAAAGCACACTGCTCAGAGATAAGGCGATTTGACGCCGAGTTTAAAGGTTGAACAAAGCACGAACATTGCTGAAAAAGTTAATGACCATACCTTTTTCAGTCAAGGACAAACTCACTGGACATCGTTATGGCGTCCTTTCAGCGTGACATGGTATGTATTTGCACCCGGAATAACTTCATAAGTGACTCTGATGTTGAATTGGTCTTCGATGGGCTGGACGTGCTCGCGATTAACGCCAAACACTGAAAAGATACTAATTTTATGTTCAATGCACAAACACTTCGCTGCCTTACCTGCGACGATTTCTTCAAAAGGGACTTCGAAGTCCAGAATGGACTCTTGTTCAAACAAAGCAAGAGGGTCGTAGGGATCAGAAGACTCGTTGGGTGGCAATGGATCAACAAACTTAGTCCACGGAAAAGTCTCATTGACATCGGCAAGAACGCAACAGTCTTGATGAGGAGAGCCGTCAGGAGTACGGGGACCGCGAGGGAGGCCTTCTTCTTGCGGAGTCATGGAACGCGAATACAGAACCGCCGGGCTCTTGGGTCGCGAACGTTCACGGATAGGCGACTTCTGGCCTCGATGCGGCGAACGCGATCGCTCCCGGGAATCACGACGCGGGCTCCGAGGCGAACGGCCATCACGCGAAGCAAAACGGTCTCGACGCGGCGATCGGGACCGTTCACGGTGGCTCACACGCATCGGGCTACGGCTGAAGCTTCGGCGCCGTCGGTAAGGGAGGGGGGGAACGGGCGCGACGCTCATACCCACGCCAAAGAGGGTAACGGGGGCGTTCCTTGGCGAATTCGACGATAATTCTGAAAATTTATATATAAAAAACTGCTTTGAAACAAAAAAGATGAAGCCAAACATACCTTTCACCCATAAAGCGAGTGTTATGAAGCCGGTCGACGGCATATTCAGCATCGCGAGTACTGTCAAACTCGACGAAGGCGTAGCCGTTCTTGATAAGGATCTCTCTTATGCGGCCGTAAGGCGAGAAGAGGTCATCCAAGTCGCGACCGTGAACGCGGTAGTCCAAGCGACCGACGTAGACACGCGGAGCCATTTGGAGCTGAAATTTAGCAATGTGAGTAAGTGATAATCCGACTACAAGGACAGGAAGGTCAAGTTTGGACAAATGGAACGCAAAATGAGGGGCTTGAAGCTGGAAATTACGTCCAAATTGCAAGGATCAAAAGCAGAGACGTTAGCTCCGGAAAAGACTAAAATTTTTTTTAGGCTCCGGTTCCAAAAGACCCAGATCCGAGACTTCGGCGTCGGAGCCGGTTCCGGAGCCTCCGAAGATACGGAAATGGATCCGGAGTCGGTGTCGGAGGCTCCGCAGACCTGGGATCCAGGGTTAACTTTAAGATTTTGTACTTAAAATTAAATGAAAAAGGTCAAAAAGCAATGCGTGCCTCAGGGATGCAAAATCCCCCGGGTGAAATCAAATTCTGGTGATATCACCGGAGATATCCCCGGGGATATGCGGGTGATATCCCCCGGTACTAAATTTTGAAATTTTTAGGCTCTGTAAGTCAAGGTATCTTATTATTATTTGAAATAACACGTTTTGCACTACTTTTTATTAAAGGTTGCAAATTCGTTAAAATCAAGTTTTTCATGATGTTTTCCCAACGTTGATCAAAAATTCTGAGATTTTGTGAGAAACCTATTGCGAAATCCTCCGGGGAAAATCAAAAAATGGGTGATATCCCCCGGGTAAAATCTCCGGGGATATCACTTTCGCATCCCTGGCGTGCCTCCTTAAAAAAGCAAAGCGAAGTTTTTTGTAGCCTGTTAGTAACGCAACTTTCGAGAACACGGACGTTAGCAATTCAGAAAAAGTAACCACGTCGCATTTACCGCAGTTGAAGTGCCCCAAATTAATCCAAAGCAACATTTATACTGTATGCGACAAATTCTGGTTGTTTTTCGGGCAATTTACACGTTTCTAAAAATCTTTGAATTTTTACGAAGCGGCGGCTCCGGCAGGATCCGGAGTTAACATCTCTTGAACGGCTCTTTTACAAGTACACGCCAAGTAAAGTGCCAGCCTAGTGTTATTTGATGCAGCTCGTGATGGCACGGCTCTCATGCCAACAGGAAAGCGTTGATCTAGCCTATCAGGTGAACACGGGCGAAGGAGAGGACGCATTTCAAGAAACGCAGGGGAGGTCACCGTCCGGGAGTGACAGAAAATTCGCGACTGACGGAAACGAGGGCTGGCTACTCGCGTTCATGCAAAAAGCAAGTTCAGATCGCGACCTGCAGCGGATTGCGAAACAATGCAGAGGGTCCACGTCGGAAGTCGGCTCGCAAGAGAAAAGAAATAAGCGCGATTCGAGAAGACTGCATCTTCCACGACTGTTGGCGGTACAAATACTACACTGATAATGGCCACGTAACCAAATACACTCGATCTAACAAAGCCTTTGAAAGAGCACAATTCTGGAAAGGAGGTAGGAAAATGAAAACAGTAACTTGCACGCTCTCGCGCGTCCACATCCGACAAAACTGACTCTCTCCTTGCACGCACCTAATTTTCCCATGAAACCATGCAAATTTTATAGCGCGAGTCGCTTCGTTGTCCTCCTCACTCAAAAGCCGGGTTTCCGTCAGTCTTGTCTTTTCTATCAGTCGAAGATGGACGCTCGGGTCAGTCCTCTCTTCGACGTCTTTCTCTTCCGAGGCGGCTTGGTTTCATTTAGCCGGGTATTCACGTCTATTCAGTTATTGTCTTCCATATCAGTCTGACTCTAAGTTTCCCTCAAGTGGGTTTCCATCCAGTGTGATGCTAATTCTGACTCTAAGTCAGAGTCAGTAGGAGTCGACTCTGAGTCAGAGCGAGAGTCGTTTGAGTCGATTCCTTTTTTTTTGATCGGAACCAGTCTATAAATTTTAAAAATCGTCTCACTATTTCCAACTTCTCCTAACTCTTACTATTCCATTATGCGCGGCCAAATCCACCACCTAGTTTTACTCAACTTTATTCGTCGTTTTTCGTAAAATTTTTCACCTTTTTGACATGTTTTACGAGTTTCTCTACAGTATGCATGCTCCGCTGTGCAAAAGTCGTCCGCTGCCTTTGTAATGACGCGGCGGGTGTTGGTTGGTCGCAGCCCGACGCTTTCACGTTTCGCGTAAAGGGGCGACCAGCTAGCCACAACACTGTGCGCGGTTTTGCGAGGAGAGGATGTTCGACCCCCGCGATTACACGCGTTTGCGCGTTTATCATAATCTCGTTTTCGTATTTGCTGCCACCGTTTCAATGACTGCGCTTCCAGAAGATCATGAGTTTTAACTCCAACTTCAACAAGCAGAGTTTCGGTGCTAATAAAGTCGTCGTCAAAACCGAAAAACTCGACGGTAAGTATTTTCGACATTAATGGCACCACTCTCAGGCGGAACAACTTTGATCAACCTAACTCCAGTACGTTTCAGATGCCCAAAAGCGAACTCATCCGTCGTCAAAAACGTCTAATGCAGTGAAACGCAATGCCGAAACTGATGAGGCAACCGGTTCTGGAGAACAACGCCCAGGGCCTTCTAAACGTCCGCGAAGGCTGTCTACATCGGCGCTTCCATCGGCTCAACCCCCATCGCGTATCGCAACGCCGGCATCCAAAAGTGCGGTTGCATCGGCAGAACAGTTGTCAAAGAAGCTAGCGGCCTTGAAACGAGCTCTGTCGATGCCTCCAGAAGACAAGCGGAAAACTCCCGACCGTGGGCATCCTAAACGTGCGAAGTCCGTTGGACCGAAGAAGCAAGCCTATCAGTTCGAGCCAGATATTCCGGCCAACTGTGAACCGCTGACTCCAGACGAGAAGGCCGAATTACGCAACAAAATCGACGACTTCGGTTACTACGGGATTCTCGACATGACGTCAATCCTCTATAAGCATGAGCAGGGTATTATCATCAAGGCTTACAAATCCGAAGCCCTGCTTAACGTTTTCGACAATCTCCAACCCGTCACGCTGCGCGAAATCGCTGCCTACATCGATGTGACGCCGAACAAACGCAAGCGGCGTCCGAAGAATGACGGTAAGCCTTTTAATTTCACGTCTGTTGTATCATTTGTATTAATCATTGTTTTTTGCAGCTGCCTTGCGAGCGCCTTCGAACCCGCCTGTAAGCCGTGAGAGATCCCCATCAGTAGTTACCCATGGTCGTGCCAAATCAGTGACGCGTGGAAAGAAGCCAGCCTACTACTTTTACGCCAATGACCCGCTCAACCAGATTCCTTTGTCTGACGAAGAGAAAGCAGCATTGCGTCGCAAGGTCTACGAATTCAGTTATCATGGAATCATCGACATGTCAAAGATCATACACACCCATGAAACAACTATACGACTAACAGAGATTTCGACTGATCAGCTGCTGGGTATCTTTCAAGATTTAAAGACCGTTACGCTTCGAGAGATTGCCGCTTACGTCCAAGCCACACCGCCACCAACCAAGCGAAAGCCGAAATTTCGGAATCCTCAGAATCAAGGTAAGATTTTATAGTAGAAATCTTTGTCTTGGTTTCGAAGACTAACAGCTTCGTTTTCAGTAGCCCCAGCGCCGCAAAGAGTCGTCGAGAGACCGAACGTCGAGCCGGCACCCATCAGGAATCCGGCAGTACAACGTCAGGCTGATGCACAACCATCCACTGTTTCGCGTGCTTTGCTTGATGATCTCATGCTGTCTGATAGTGACGACTCAATGTCTGATTCTGGTGCCAAATCGGGCGGCGCTGCAGACAAACAACGTCAGGCTGATGCACAACCTTCCACCGTTTCACGTAGTCTGCTTGATGATCTCATGCTGTCTGATAGTGACGACTCAATGTCTGATTCTGGTGCAAAATCGGGTGAACCTGCAATTTCAATTTCGAACGCCTTTGATGATGTCATATTATCGAGTGACAGTGACGACGTACTGTCCAATGCTCCCGTCCCGACCGCGCGCATTCCCACGCCGCCACCCAGTGAGACGGCTGCACCGACAGTACCGCCAAAGCCAGTCTCGAAACCGTCTGTTTCACGAGCTGTAACTCCGAGTGCCCCGCAAGCTGCTCCGAATCGTGACCGTGCGCCCTCGAAACCGCGTTCACGCAAGCCGGCGGCTGAGCCTTACGTGTTCGATCCAGAAGACCCGCGCAACCATGAAGACATGACCGGACCCGAGAGAGATGCACTGTACCGGAACATCAACGAGTTCATGAAGTCTGGCGTCGATGACATGATCAAAATCATCGGCAAATACGACAAAGAGTTGCAACCGATGCTTGTCAACGCAAAGTCCATAATCTGCTACTTCCAAATGATCAAAACGGTCACGCTTCGAGAACTTGAAGCCTACATGGACGCCACTCCCAACAAACGGAAGCTGAAATTCCGGAACAAGGCAATTGAAGGTAGGACTTTGTTTCTTTCTGTCAAGTTCCTCGCTAAAAGATGATTGTTTTTGCAGAAGCTGGACCATTATCGACCAATTCTCGTGCCTTGTCGACTCCTCCTGATCGCAAGACCAATGCTGTGAACCAGAATCGAGCAAAGTCCGTTGGGCCCCCGATGAAGCCATCCTGTCAGTGTGGTGTACAATCGTCCAATACGGTCGCGACGGCATCTTGGACATGATGAAAATTGTACAGAAACACGAATTGCATATCCCTGTGATGCGTCCAACTTCCGAAGCATTGCTTCAACATCTCAATAAGCTTCGCCCCAAAACGCTTCGCAAAATCGCCGAATACACTTTCGATACATTGAACAAACGGATTGTTCCAGAGCCATGCATTGTTCAACCCGAAAATTTCTTCATCATGCCAGAAGCTGATGCGCCGACGTCGGCATACGACTTTCCGATGATTGATGTCGTCAAATCGTTGGAAACGTCTATTCCATTGGCATCGGATTTGCCTAAATGCCGGCCCCCCATTGTCAAAGGTAAGCTATTTCACAACAATTGCATTGCATGCTCATATTCTTTTCTTTTTAGCCGCTAATGCCACGCCGGGCGAGCCAGTTCAACCTGAAAACTTCTATTATTTGACATTTTAACTTTGAACTTCATTAACCGCGCTTTTCGCGCAGCACCGCTACGATAAAAAAAAAGTAAGCACGCTCGCTCGTTCCGACCACACGCACTCATGCGGCGCTCTTTTCTCGCTTTCGCGAAACACTTCGAACTTTTTCCGATTGCGTCTCGATCTGTCCTTTTTCTCGCTGACGTCTGGCCGCCGCGACATTGTCCATACCCTTTTTTTCTGCTGGGCTATTGTTTTGCGAGAATCAATATGATTGCGACGTGAGCGCTCGTTTAGTACGGTCGCTTACTTCCCTTTCGAATATCTTTGTGGGTTATGTAACAACATGAACTTTCGGTTGCTTTTCCGTGCCTTGCCCCTCGTTGTTCATTAATACTAAACCGTTCGCGCTTTCATCTTTTTATCTTTCTTCAAGTCGGCCCATAATTAGCTTCTGTTTCCATTTTCAGCTAGCATGGTGTTGAACAACCTTGTCGGCCACATCCTGCGCGGCGCCCGTGTGCGACAGTTCCTCGGAGAAGCACCATCAGAGGCTGGCAGCACTTCGACGGTCGAAATCTCCCTCGATGAAGCGTTCAACATCAACAGATACACATTCTTCGTCATCATTACCTCGCCCTTCCCTACCATATTACCTGATAACCCGGGTCCGGAGGATGTTTTGGATGAAAATGCGTTCATTTTGAAAGAGCTCGCGAAATACGTTTCTTCCTTGAAGAAGGCCAAGGAAACCCTGTCCACGGTTATCTACGACAAAACCAACAGTGTGGATATCGCCGCTGCATTGGCCAAACTTCCGAGCGATGTCCAGGCTTTTGTTTTCACTACAAAACTGGAATTTAAACAGGAGGTTTGTCAATTCGTTTCAAGTTTTGAATGAATTTATATATAAAAACTGCTTCAGGCCGATGTGTTCCGCGTCTTCAACGTCTCTCGCAAACTCTCCATCGCCCTCATCGAACGCAAAGCCCCCAATGATCTCCAGATAGTCAATACCGTTACCCATAACATCCTGAAAAGCGACAACAGACCAGCTTGGCCACGGAGCTTCACCGACACTCGCATCATATGCAATGAACATATTCTCAAATCCATCGAAGGCAAAATCGTTCCACAGACGAATGTTCACAAGAAGTCATGGAAGATCAAGGCGGTCTTCTGTAGCAATTGGATGGTATGATCTGTGATCGCATACTGTGTTCCTTATCACTAACTTTTGTGTGTTTTAGATACCATTGTGTCGCAATTTCGTGCAATCCCTCTGGTCATTCTACCACAACATGATCAAAAACTATGGAGAAGACCATTTTGAAATCTTTGGGGTCATGTTTGACATCGAGAAGTATAACGATCATGTTTTGTTCGGCATGCCTTGGTGTACTTTGAAATCCACACGTGAACAAATGGACCGCATTAAGTATACGTTTGGTGTTTCCCGTACGTCATTTTTGATGCCTAATTTGTCACTTCTCACGCAGTTTCCTTCTATTTTTAGATGTTCCGTCGCTCGTTTTTCTTGATGAAAATGACGACATTATCACGCGTAATGGACGTGCTCTTGTCTTTGCCGATCCCCTCGCAAGGAGTTTTGATTGGTCATCGTGGACATGGCGCTTGGATCGCGATTTGCCGTGGAAGGGGGTCCGTCCTTGGAACTACTACCTCATCTTTGAAGTGCCTTTGTTGATCATCTTTGGCGGTTAGTTTGCTTTTCTCACTTCATTTGATGTCTAATTGCCGTCAACTCAAGTTTGTTTTGACATTAATGCGTTTGTTTTTACAGACGCGGACGATGACATCTATATTAGCTCGTTGATCAAAGCTGTCGGCGACATGCAACGTACTCACGTTCAACGCCACCTCCAACTGACAAAGACCGCTGATACCTTCAGGTGAGTGCTGTGTTCTCTGCGACATGTTTGTAGCCCTTGAGGGCCTACTTTTTCAACATGGCTTCTCACTTCCACATTTTCTGTTTTTACACCTTGAAATGGCGTCCTTTTCCAGCCACCAAAAGCTGAACAGAAACCAGTTTATCAGTGGTTCCACCATGCTGCTACACAAGAGCCTCGACGACGAAGAATTCCTGGTGCGCTTTGGATTGGATGATCTCGGTGTGCCCCTGGCAGTTATCTATGATCCCTTTGTGGGCGTTTTCGTCTGTGATGATGAACAAATCAGTGAAGAGGGGATCAAGAAGACCGCGCACGGCAAAGATACCAGTGCCTCAGATGCAGTCCGGCCTGAAGTTCCCGCTGCCGGTCAAAGCGGTGCGTTGACTCTTTCAACTGCTGTTCAAAAGGCAGATGAAGCGGCAAACTCATCACGTATGGCCTCCTCAACTACCACTGATTCTAATACTGTTTCCTGGCAAGGAAAACGCCACGAGGCCGTGATCAAGTTCAATATGAACTGTGAGAGCATCGTTAACTACACCGTTGAGCGCATTGCTGAACGTCCAATCCTTCTCTCAGTTTCTCCAGTGTTGTTTTTCACTTTGTTTCTCGATCCGAATGTTCATATGGTATCGCACGTAAGTTTTTAAACAGAACTTTCTCGAAGTGCTAGTTTGTACTTTCAGGATCAAGAAATAGCTGATAGCTACGACACAGTGCTTGTTATGTGCGGTGAAGTCCAAGATTTTTGGACACGCGTCGAGAACGTAAACCCAGATGGCCGTATCATTTCCCTGGTGAATAGTTTGCCGAAGTTCGAAATCCTGGCCGATGTCAATGAGACTTTTCCGTGGACTAAGTTTGTTGATCCATTGCCACCCAACGAGTCTTCTGATCCCTACGACCCTCTTGCTTTGTTTGAACAAGAGTCCATTCTGGACTTCGAAGTCCCTTTTGAAGAAATCGTCGCAGGTAAGGCAGCGAAGTGTTTGTGCATTGAACATAAAATTAGTATCTTTTCAGTGTTTGGCGTTAATCGCGAGCACGTCCAGCCCATCGAAGACCAATTCAACATCAGAGTCACTTATGAAGTTATTCCGGGTGCAAATACATACCATGTCACGCTGAAAGGACGCCATAACGATGTCCAGTGAGTTTGTCCTTGACTGAAAAAGGTATGGTCATTAACTTTTTCAGCAATGTTCGTGCTTTGTTCAACCTTTAAACTCGGCGTCAAATCGCCTTATCTCTGAGCAGTGTGCTTTTCGCCGTTGCGCTCTATCTTCACGTTTCTGTATTTATTCTTTTCTATCTCTGGGCCGTCTTTTTCGATTGCATCTTTGTTGGACTTGTTGTGGCGACGTCGCTTTGGTAAGCTTATCCTTTGTTTTTGAAAGTTGTAAGCTATCAATGACATCCATTCAGGTACCTCTCAAACAAATTCCTCCGCCGCACCGAGGACCAAGACGTCGAATGGGGCTACTGCTTCGACGTTCACCTCAACGCATTCTTCCCCGGGCTGATCCTTCTCCATGTCGTCCTCCCCCTGCTCTTCAACAACCTCATCGATGGCCCATCCTTCTTCTCGAGGCTCCTCGGTAACTCAATTTGGTTCGTCGCGGCGGTTTACTACGTTTACATTACCTTTCTCGGATACACAGGTACGCCTTTTCCATCCTATCTATCACATTACATTTCCGGGCAATGAACTTCCATCGTTAGTCTGTTTTGTCTTTTCTTAATTATGCTATTTTTCGGTGGATCTTTTCCTGCAAACTAACGTCCCGTAGTTTTTTATCTTGTCAACTTTTTTTTTCATTAAACCACCCTGTTTTTATTGTCAAATGCTACTTGTTGTATTTGTATTGCGCTGAAACTAAATACGATAGAACTGGGTGTACATAAAGATGATTAAAATCTTTGTTGAAATTGAAATTAATTTAAGTTTGGTATTTAATGGCAGAATAAAGTTCGATGGAAGAGTAATAAATGCCGAGGGTCATGACAAAGAAGCCCATTCCAATCACAAAGCGGTTGAATTTCTGGTCTTCTGGGGTCAGTTTGTCGCCTTTGATTTTGAGGTGGAAGTAGGCGGGCCAGATAAAGCTTAACATGGTTCCGGTAATGTTGCCGACGAGACCCATGAGTTCGATCAGGTATGGAACGGAAAGGGCTACCATGAGGGTCCAGAGGAGGAGGATGATACGCAGGCAGGCTGCCCATTCGCGGAGGGATCTGTCGGCGCCGTAGCAGCTGAAATTTTGGTTGAAATTTGTGCTTTGAAATGTAGATTTTACCTTTGGAAAAGAGTGACTTTGACTCCTCGGAAAAAGTTATCAGTCAAAAGTTGAACAATGGCGTAGAATGGCAAAGGGTAGGACAGGAGCGCTTTTACAACCAGGACAATGTTGACGATAACTTTGAACCATTGATTTGGCAGGCTGTTTGAGATTTCTTTCTGGGTGAATTCCGCGAATGTCAGATATCCGATCAAACCGAAGAGGGCCTTGAAGATAGCCGCAGCGATGTGGGAGGCGCTTAGCATCCATTTGAACTCTTTTGGGTCCTATAATTTCAACCAATTCTTATACATTGCATGATCTGATTGTCGTTTACCTCCATTGAAGCCTCTAAAGCCGGCAAAAAGATGTGTGAAGTGTACCCAAAAACGACGACTCCTACCATTGTTGGTAGAAGCCGGATGTTTGGGAACACAACGACCGAGCTTATTTGCCAATCAGTAACCTAAAACAAAACCCATTTGAGTGGAATAGCCCCAGGACATTAAGCAAACGTGTTTGTACAGACTTGGGAAAGGCAATAGATGACCATTATGGCATTGATGATGAGATGCGAGACAGCATTAGCGAGACTGAGGTGACTGACGATGCGAATGTCGTCGAGGAAGGCGGTTCCGAGCAACATTGCGGCTACAAGCATCATCCAGGCTGGCTTGTCTGCAAAAGATTATCAATATAAAGCAGCATTAAAAAATTTGTTTAGCTCACCGACACTGGGGATACATCCTTGTAGCAGATCCCCTGCCAAAACAAGATACAAGATGCAAGTACTCGCAAGTTCTGTCAATTGGGCAGCCAATACGTATTTTCCGAGACCAGGGCAGGCAGTTTCAGCGACTTCTCGATAACTTTTGCGCACTTTTTTACCGTCTTCATAGAGACAGTCGATAAGTGAAAGACCTGTACGGTAGCAAATGTAGGCGGCGAAGACCAAGGCGAAGATTGTTATCCAGCCTCCAACCTGCAACAACCCCTTTTTATAGATACCTACAGTATGCCACACTCACTTTAACCGCAAACGGTAGTCCAACAATAAACATTCCCTGAATAGCATTCGTAACATTCCAAGCAGCTTGGAGGGCTGTAATCGGGGTACTGTTGGCTGCATGAGGATCATTGTCTTCCGTGATAGTATCCAAATGTTCGGCGCTATCGGCAACAGGTGCTGCACCATCCTGATAACTCGCAAGTGTCACATCGGCGGACTCAAAACTTCGAACAAACACATTCTTATTAGTCCAATCCTGCAGACGTCGACCAGCATTTTCCATGCGTGCCATCGTTGAAGCCTCAGACAAGAGTCGTCAGCCACTTCCAGGAGCTACACTGACAAAGACCAAGTGCTTCGGAACAAGAGCAAACACCTCGAGATGGGCGCTTTACTGGGTTTTCACGATGAGGGCCGCCTTTCGCGGTCGGGTCGTCGAGAGCATTGCCGGCGGCGTAATCCATGTTCAAAGCATTACTTTTTGCCTAAGTCTTGAAAAATATTAAATCCCTGTGGTCTACAAATACGGAACAATCAATGAGCCTTAGAGGGCAAACTTTTGAATGTGAAATAACGTCATTTAAAACAACATAGCGCTGTCTCAAATTTTACAAAAAAACAACCAAATGCAATAAAAATAAAATGTCGATATGTGAATAAATTTTATATCATTTTTATATTACGAATGTGAAAAAAATGTCGCTCCCGGGTGGGCTCGAACCACCAACCTCCTGATTAACAGTCAGACGCGCTAGCCGATTGCGCCACGGAAGCAGCGAGTTGGCAAAATTGTTTTGTCGTGACCACATAACACGAAGAGATGTGCTCATCAGCTCAATGTATCAAAATTTGAAGCATCTGGAATGCACAACATTTTACACCCTTTATCATTTGAAACACTAAGCTGCATTTCACTAAAGAGAGTACGTGTAGCACAAACGGCCTTCGTCAACAACGTGCTCAAACACAGTTTTTATCAATTTCATGCTTTTTGTCTATAAATCATACGGAATCGGCACGATTTATGCTTTGGTTTGTTTAACAACTTAAGCTAATAACTTTTTTTATAATCAAACTTAATGCAAAGACACCATGGTTAACAGAAACAACAATAACAACCATAACAACCCGGAAAAAACAATATCAAAGATCATCGGGATCATCGGGATCAACAATCGACAGGGTATTATAATCATCATCATAGTCTGAGTAGGCAGCGGTTTTCCGTTCGTCGGAACGGACTTGGACTTGATTTTGGTCTTCGTAGGAGCCGGGATGGGCATTTTTATCCTGGTCGTCGGAACGGTCTTGATGAGGAGAGCCGTCAGGAGTACGCGGAGCGAGGGGCAGGTTTTCTTCTTCCGGAGTGACGGAGCGCGTATAAAGAAAAGGGCTCTTCGAACTCGAATGTTCACGGCTAGGCGACTTCTGGCCACGGTGCGATGAACGCGATCGCTCCCGGGAATCACGACGCGGCGGGCTACGAAGCGAACGGCCATCACGCGAGAGGGACCCGTCCGAAGCGGAATGGTCTCGACGCGGCGATCGGGACCTTTCACGGCGGCTCACACGCATCGGGCTACGGCTGAAGCTTCGGCGCCGTCGGTGGCTCATGTAAGGGAGCGGGGAACGGGCGCGAGGACGCCAATACCTATAGGAACCTTCATCGCCGTGACTGTGGCCAGAGAGCGGGGAACGGGCGCGTCGAGACGGGGACTCGAATGCCCGGTACGGGCGGTAGTTTCGGCGACTTTTGGCGAGTTCGACGATTATTCTAAAAATTTATATATAAAAACCAGCCTTGAAACAGAAAAAAGTCCAAACCTTTCACCCATGAAGAGAGTGTCATGAAGACGCTCGACCGCGCGTTCTGCAGCTCGAGGATTCTCATATTCCACAAAAGCGTAACCATACTTGATGAACATCTCTTTGACGTAGCCACAGGATGAGAAGAGGTCGTTCAAGTCCCGACCATGAACGCGATAGTTCAAACGACCGACGTAGACACGCGATGTCATGTTGAGCTGAAATTTATCAGTGTGAGGAAAGTGATAACTCAAATGCAGCGCCACGAAGGTCAAGTTTAGACAAATGGAACGCAAAATGAGGGGCTTGAAGCTGGAAATTGTGTCTAAATTGCAAGGGTCAAAAGTGCGCGCACTTGGTTTACCCCATGTTCACTGATTGAATGGCTCTTTTTCAAGTACACGCCAAGTAAAGTGCAAGCCTAGTGTTATTTGACGCAGAACGTGATGGCACGGCTCTCGTGCCGACAGGAAAGCGTTGATCTAGCCTAATCAGGTGAACACGGGCGAAGGAGAGGACGCATTTCAAGAAACGCAGGGGAGGTCACCGTCCGGAGCTGATAGAAAATTCGCGAATGACGGAAGCGCTGCTTTCCAGGACAACAGAGAGAGCTGGCTCTTTTACAAGTACATGCCAAGTGATGTGCCAGGTCATTGTAATGTGACAAAAATGTGATGGCACGGTTCTGATGGCAACAGGAAGGCATCGGTCAGACCTGTTCAAACGTAAACGCGGACAATGAAATCGGCCCATTTCCAAGAAAATATTGACCCGAGTGTGCACGGTTAATGGGAAAGACACGACCGAATTTTCGAAACTGACTGAGTTCATACAAAAAGCAAGTTCCGCTTTTAGGCCGATTGAGGGATAATCAATAACTAATACCACTGGAGGTTGAAAATGGGAAGAAATTGGCCGTGCCAAGCGGGCGAGCGTGTGGCAATCACATCGGACATGCTCTCTCTCCTCGTAAATCAACGTGCAGTGGTTGGTCGGCCGTTCACGCAAACGTGAAAACGTCGACCCGACCAATCGGCGCTTGCCACGTTATTGTCAAAGCCTCCGACACAGAACGGTGGCGACAGAGTCTAACTCAAAACATAAGGGGAGAAAGGGACGACGAAAAACGAACGCAAACTGCAATAATTTCATGTCATTTGTCACGTCAGCCAAAATAAAAACAGATCGACACACACTTCGAAAAAGTTCGAAACGCTTGTGGGACAAGAACGTTGCTTGCCTCCGTGCGGGTGGTCGGAACAAAGCGAGCGTGCTTACCTTATTTATCGTATTAGTGATGCGCATTGAGCGCGGTCAATTCAAAAATACAACCACCGGGCAGGGGCGTGAATTTTCAAAAACTCATCTTTTCCAAATGAATTTCATTTTGCTTAACATGTTTTATTATTTACACATCTTATTTACATTTAGTAATTATACAATTCAAGCACATTTTGGAATGACTAGTTTCAACAAAAAACAACCCGAGTAACAAAAAACCAAAAAAAAACAAAATAGAAGGCAGTGAAAGGCAAGTGATTAAAAAAATAGATAATTGAGATCGAGGCAACAAAATAAAGACAAAAGGAATAATAACAAACAAAAAATACATAGTTGATATTCTACAAACATTGGCTTCATGATCCTGCGATAACGTTAACGTTCAAAATAAGGGATATGGACTCAGAAATCGTCTTCGAAGTAGGTTTCCTGAAATGCATCAAGTTAAAATCTTTACATCTACGAATGAGTTGTAACAAACCGAGAAAGGAGGGACTTCGACATCCATATCCCACGGAGCTCTGGATCGTGCCGACATAACCGTTTTTGTTGTCGTTTCCGCTGGGCAGCTAGATGATGGAAGAGGAGCAAGTGAAAGTGCTGGTGTCGCCATATCTGCCTCCGACTCGGCATCGGATTCTGAAGACGAAGAAGCGTCTGAACCATCGGAACCGTGTGAAGAGTTTGAGTTTGACGACCCATCTGCTGAGCTTTCAGAATCGGACGATGAAGATTCAGAGAGATAGTGTCTCTCGCTTCTTCGGTTGCTCTTCCGCTGCGATTTGATAGCTGGAAAAGACACGTTGAATACTCGAAACCGCCATGTGCAATCCTACCTTTAGCCAATTCCCGCTCGCATTTCGACTTCCAATCGTCCGGCATCGCGTTGAAATAAGCTTCAATCTCTCGAAGCGTGACTGATTGAAGCTGGTTGAAGTCGATGAGTCGTTCTTTGGCGCCTTGATGTCCTTCGTGCTTATCGGCAATCTCGATCAAATCGTTTTTGCCATGGGGACACAACTGGCCGACTTTCCAAGCCAACATGTGCTTCTGTTCATAAGTCATCGCCGCAAAGCTACGACAATCGTCGAGATCAAACTCGTAAACAGGCTTTGCAAACTGCCGTTCTGGAATCGGTTCCTCCTCCGATGACTCCGATGCCAAAGGAATGGCACTTTCAAGCGATTCGATGACATCATGCATCGGAAAGTCGTAAGGGTTTGTCGGTTCATCCGCATCTGACATCACATAGAAGTTTTCAGGTTGAACTGGCTCGTCCGGCGTGGGATTGGCGTCTATAAAGCAATGAATATGAGCATGAAATGCAATTGTTGTGAAATAGCCTACCTTTGACAACAGGGGGCCGGGATTTTGGCAAATCCGATGCCAATGGAACCGACGTTTCTAACGATTCGATTCCATCATCCATCGGAAAGTCGTATGACAACGTCGGTGCATCAGCTTCAGGCGCGATGAAGAAATTTTCGGGTTGAACAATACATGGCTCGGGAACAATCCGTTTGTTCAATGTATCGAAAGTGTATTCGGCGATTTTGCGAAGCGTTTTGGGGCGAAGCTTTTCGAGATGTTGAAGCAATGCTTCGGAAGTTGGACGCATCACAGGGATATGCAATTCGTGTTTCTGTACAATTTTCATCATGTCCAAGATGCCGTCGCGGCCGTATTGGACGACTGCATCGCGTACGTACTTCATCTCCACGGAATTCAACGGGTGTTCATCAGACGCATGGTTGGCACCACACTGACAGCATGGCTTCATCGGGGGCCCAACAGACTTTGCTCGGTTCTGATTCTCAACATTGGTCTTGCGATCAGGAGGAGTCGACAAGGCACGAGAATTGGTCGATAGTGGTCCGGCTTCTGCAAAAACGCATGTTATAGCAAGGAACTTGAGTGAAAAAAACAAAGTCCTACCTTCAATTGCCTTATTCCGGAATTTCAGCTTCCGTTTATTGGGAGTGGCGTCCATGTAGGCTTCAAGTTCCCGAAGCGTTACCGTTTTGATCATTTGGAAGTAGCAGATTATGGACTTTGCGTTGACAAGCATCGGTTGCAACTCTTTGTCGTATTTGCCGATGATTTTGATCATGTCATCGACGCCTGACTTCATGAATTCGTTGATGTTCCGGCACAGTGCATCTCTCTCCGGCCCAGTCATGTCTTCATGGTTGCGCGGGTCTTCGGGGTCGAACACGTAAGGCTCAGCCGCTGGCTTGCGTGAACGCGGTTTCGAGGGAGCACGGTCACGATTCTGAGCAGCTTGCTGGGCACTCGGAGTTACAGCTCGTGAAACAGACGGTTTCGAGACTGGTTTTGGCGGTACTGTCGGTGCAGCCGTCTCATTGGGTGGCGGCGTGGGACCGCGCGCGGTCGGGACGGGAGCATTGGACAGTACGTCGTCACTGTCACTCGATAATATGACATCGTCAAAGGCGTTTGAAAGTGAAACTGCAGGCCCGCTCGATTTGGCACCAGAATCAGACATTGAGTCGTCACTATCAGACAGCATGAGGTCATCAAGCAGAGCACGTGAAATGGTGGGAAGTTGTGCATCAGCCTGACGTTGTTTGTCTGCAGCGCCGCCCGCTTTGGCACCAGAATCAGACATTGAGTCGTCACTATCAGACAGCATGAGGTCATCAAGCAGGGCACGTGAAACGGTGGAAGGTTGTGCATCAGCCTGACGTTGTTTATCTGCAGGGCCGCCCGATTTGGCACCAGAATCAGACATTGAGTCGTCACTATCAGACAGCATGAGATCATCAAGCAGAGCACGTGAAACGGTGGATGGTTGTGCATCAGCCTGACGTTGTACTGTCGGATTCCTGATGGGTGTCGGCTCGACGTTTGGTCTCTCGACGACTCTTTGGGGCGCTGTGACTTCAACCCTTTGCGGCGCTGGGGCTACTGAAAACGAAGCTATTAGTCTTCGAAACCGAAACAAAGGTCCCTACTATAAAATCTTACCTTGATTCTGAGGATTCCGAAATTTCGGCTTTCGCTTGGTTGGTGGCGGTGTGGCTTGGACGTAAGCGGCAATCTCGCGAAGCGTAACGGTCTTCAAATCTTGAAAGATACTCAGCAGCTGATCAGTCGAAATCTCTGTTAGTCGTATGGTTGTTTCATGGGTGTGTATGATCTTCGACATGTCGATGATTCCATGATAACTGAATTCGTAGACCTTGCGACGCAATGCTGCTTTCTCTTCGTCGGACAAAGGAATCTGGTTGAGCGGGTCATTGGCGTAAAAGTAGTAAGCTGGCTTCTTTCCACGCGTCACTGATTTGGCACGACTATGGCCAACTACTGACGCGGATCTCTCATGGCTTACAGGCGGGTTCGAAGGCGCTCGCAAGGCAGCTGCAAAAGATATAGGTTGATACAAGTGATACAACAGACGTGAAATTAAAAGGCTTACCGGCATTTCTCGGACGCCGCTTGCGTTTGTTCGGCGTCACATCAATGTAGGCAGCGATTTCGCGCAGCGTGACGGGTTGGAGATTGTCGAAAACGTTAAGCAGGGCTTCGGATTTGTAAGCCTTGATGATGATACCCTGCTCATGCTTATAGAGGATTGACGTCATGTCGAGAATCCCGTAGTAACCGAAGTCGTCGATTTTGTTGCGTAATTCGGCCTTCTCGTCTGGAGTCAGCGGTTCACAGTTGGCCGGGATTTCGGGTTCGAACTGATAGGCTTGCTTCTTCGGTCCAACGGACTTTGCACGTTTAGCATGCCCACGGTCGGGAGTTTTCCGCTTGTTTTCTGGAGGCATCGACAGAGCTCGTTTCACGGCCGCTAGCTTCTTTGACAACTGTTCAGCCGATGCAACCGCACTTTTGGATGCCGGTGTTGCGATACGCGATGGGGGTTGAGCCGATGAAAGCGCCGATGTAGACAGCCTTCGCGGACGTTTGGAAGGCCCTGGGCGTTGTTCTCCAGAACCGGTTGCCTCATCAGTTTCGGCATTGCGTTTCACTGCATTAGACGGTTTCGACGACGGATGAGTTCGCTTTTGGGCATCTGAAACGTACTGGAGTTAGGTTGATCAAAGTTGTTCCGCCTGTGAGTGGTGCCATTAATGTCAAAAATACTTACCGTCGCATTTTTCTGTTTTGACGACGACTTTATGAGCACCGAAACTCTGCTTGTTGAGGTTGGAGTTGAAACTCATGATCTTCTGGAAGCGCAGTCATTGAAACGGTGGCAGGAAATACGAAAACGAGACTATGATAAACGCGCAAACGCGTGTAATCGCGGGGGGTCGAACATCCTCTCCTCGCAAAACCGCGCACAGTGTTGTGGCTAGCTGGTCGCCCCTTCACGCGGAACGTAAAAGCGTCGGGCTGCGACCAACCAACACCCGCCGCGTCATTAGAAAGGCAGCAGTCGACTTTTCCACAGCGGAGCATGCATACTGTAGATGAAGTTTGTAAAACATGTCAAAAAGGTGAAAAACGTTACAAAAAACGACGAAAATGATTTGTGTAAATTGGCCGAGCATAATGGGATGGTAAGAGTCAGTAGGAGTTGGAAACAGTGTGACGCTTTTTTTTAAAATTTATATATAGACTCTGACTCCGATCAAAATCGCTTCGAATCGACTCAAATGACTCTTGCTCTGACTCAGAGTCGACTCGAAGTCGACTCCTACTGTCTCTGGCATAGTCAATGTGAGTCGACTCGGAGTCAGAGTCAGCGCGCACTAGTTGGAAACCTACTTAAGGGAAGCTCAGAGTCTAACTGATATGGAAGACAATAACTGAAAAGACGTGAATACCCGGCTAAAGGAAACCAAGCCGCCTCGGAAGAAACGTCGAAGAGAGGACTGACCCGAGCGTCTATCTTCGACTGATAGAAAAGACAAGACTGACGGAAGCGCGGCTTTTGAGTGAGGAGGACAACGAAGCGACTCGCGCTACAAAATTTGCATGGTTTCATGGGAAAATTAGGGTTAACTTTGTCGGTGCACGTAGGACGCTGCACAAAAAATATCAGTGCGTGCAAGGAGAGAGTCAGTTTCGTCGGATGTGGACGCGCGAGAGCGTGCAATTACTGTTTTCATTTTCCTACCTCCTTTCCGGAATTGTGCTCTTTCAATGGCTTTGCTAGATCGGTTGTATTTGGTTGCGTAGCTATTATCAGTGTAGTACTCGTACCACCAACAGTCGTGGAAGATGCAGTCTTCTCGAATCGCGCTTATTTCTTTCCTCTTGCAAGCCGCCTTCCGACGTGGACCCCCTGCATTGTTTCGCAATCCGCTGCAGGTCGCGATCTGAACTTGCTTTTTGCATGAACGCGAGTAGCCAGCCCTCTCTGTTGTCCTGAAAAGCAGCGTTTCCGTCAGTCGCGAATTTTCTATCAGTTCCGGACGGTGACCTCCCCTGCGTTTCTTGAAATGCGTCCTCTCCTTCGCCCGTGTTTACCTGATTAGGCTAGATCAACGCTTTCCCGTTGGCATGAGAGCCGTGCCGTCACGTTCTGCGTCAAATAACACTAGGCTGGCACTTGACTTGGCGTGTACTTGTAAGAGAGCCATTCAATCAGTGAACATGGCGTAAAACCGAGTGCGCGCACTTTTGACCCTTGCAATTTGGACACAATTTTCCACCTTCAAGTCTCTCATTTCGTGTTCCATTTGTTCAAATCGACCTTCCTGTCCTTGTAGTCGGATTATTACTTCCTCACATTGCTAAATTTCAGCTCCAATGGCTCCGCGTGTCTACGTCGGTCGCTTGGACTACCGCGTTCACGGCCGTGACTTGGATGACCTCTTCTCGCCTTACGGCCGCATAAGAGAGATCCTTATCAAGAACGGCTACGCCTTCGTCGAGTTTGACAGTACTCGCGATGCAGAATATGCCGTCGACCGGCTTCATAACACTCGCTTTATGGGTGAAAGGTATGTTTTGCTTCATTTTTTCTGTTTCAAAGCAGTTTTTTATATATAAATTTTCAGAATTATCGTCGAGTTTGCCAAAGAACGCCCCCGTTACCCCCTTTGGCGTGGATATGAGCGTCGCGCCCGTTCCCCGGTCCCTTACCGCCGGCGCCGAAGCTTCAGCCGTAGCCCGTTGCGTGTGACCCGCCGTGAAAGGTCCCGATCGCCGCGTCGAGACCGTTCCGCTTCGCGCGATGGCCGTTCGCCTCGGAGCCCGCGTCGTGATTCCCGGGAGCGATCGCGTTCTCCGCACCGTGGCCAGAAGGTGGCTAGCCGTGAACGTTCGCGACCCAAGAGCCCGGCGGTTCTGTATTCGCGTTCCATGACTCCGCAAGAAGAAGGCCTCCCTCGCGGTCCGCGTACTCCTGACGGCTCTCCTCATCAAGTCCGTTACGACGACCAGGAGGATCAAAATGCCCCGCCCGGCTTCTACGAAGACCAGAATCAACTGCCGCCTTTTATCAATCACCACTAATCTTTCAAATGTTTGATCCTCGCATTTAGCGGCTTTCATTGATTAGATGTGTGTTACGATTCCATACTTATTTAGGACAGTGTTGCCTTAATATTATTGTTAACTTATTTTTGTTATGTAGGTGGTTTAGTCAAATAGTGAATAATTTGCGCTGTAAGCAAAGTTCGGAAATAAATTTATCTTTCATCTGTCTTCAAACAACTTTATAAAACAACGATGTTTCAAGTTTCTATGTGTAGAAATCCAATTTTAGACAAGACAAAAGCTTCTATACAAAGATCGTCAAGTTAGTAATATTCAGCGTTTCGTCATTAAGTTTGATAATGACAATTCAATTTTGCAATTTTTAAACCACATCGTTATCAGTTAGCACTATATCTACCACACTACAACTATTTCAATCTGCCCATGCCCTTTAAGAGTGCCTAAAAAAGCCTAGCGTTGCACCTGTCCAGGGCATTACAACATTACGTATTATTAAAAATTTATTATTTGTATTACACGGGTTAGTAAAAACCATTTAATCTGACAAAAATAAAAATAAAAAACTCAAGGCAAAATGGACAAAAGCTCTGTAAATATGATGTGTGCAAAATGAAAATCCGTTCAAAACAATACAAATAGGGGTAATGTCAAAAAGAGACTCGGCAGAAACAAGTGAGGTATCATACAAAAAGTTCATCTGCCGACGCTCTGGGACACAATATCACTGATGATGGAAGCTCGATAGGAAAAGCAGGAGATCAAACAAAGCACCCAGAGGCAGTCGAGCAGATGTGGTGTCGAAACAAAAGATTAGTGAAAACGGTACAAAACATTGTTAAAAAACTTTTGCAAAATTAGACCCATTGTAACAAATGACTTGGAAACTGCGAACCTAATGATTAGACTGTACTTTTGCACGCTGTTAAGTTGTCATGCATTCGGACGGCTTCGGTAAACTTGAGCGGTTTTTTGACGCGCGTATTGGAAGAGCCATTGCTCACGTTAGTCGGCGATCGTTCAGAGTTAGTTCGATGAGCAGACTTGGTTAGTAGGGGCTCGTTGCTCGAATACGAGTGAACAAGACTCTTTACCCGGGTAGGGCTGATACTGTGGTTCGAAACAGTCGGCGATACCAGCGAAGTCACGGGTAAACCGGTGGTCGAATCGCGTTGAGGTGTGTCGAACGACTTTTGACTTCGCTTGATCGAAATAACGCCGTCTTCATCGCCGCTGTAGAGGTTGTGAACGGAGTCGTCGTTGGGCTTGTTGAGGGCGGGAGAGCTCCGATTCAGGGATACACTGCCAAGGGAGCTCACACTACCCTTCCGAACCATGACATGGGCGTTGTTGTAGCGGACTTCGGGGAAGTACGACACGGTGAGGGTATCTTCGAATAAAAGTCGTTTCGGTCGAGGTTCGCGGCTGAAACTAAACATTTTGAGGTTAAAATTGTAATGGAAGTGTGTAAAAGAACGTACTTTGGATACTGGCTCGTACATAACGCTCTCTTAGCATTGTCCCAACAGCCCAACGTGAACGGATTGAAGCCAGATCGGAACTTGCCAGTTACTTGCTCGTTCGTTGTCCTTGCCCGCAGTACCAGCACGATATGGAAGCCCGTCAAGCCAAGAATGGGAACGCATAACAACGCACTCATCACCATCAACACGATGGCGCAAATGTTTGGTCGCCAGTATTCTTCATTGCTAAAGTTCCTGTAACTGGATATGAATTACTAATTGTATTTTGAGATGGTAAATAAAAACAAGCTTACCCAGTTGTAAGGGTAAACGTAAGCGAAAGTGATGCGACGTAGAGGATATGAAGGCTGAGGAAGATGAGAAACTGGAGAAAATACCGGTAATTCCGACGTCCAACACAGTTGTGGACCCATGGGCAGTGATGATCAAAGCAGTCGATACATCTGCAAGTATAATTTGATAAGATTATATATAAAATATATATAAAAACTAACCTGTTACAAACAGAACAATGTGACGAACGTGGCGGACGATAGAACTTGCACGTCACGCACCATTTCATCCTGACAGTGATGCCATTTATTTCAACGTTTTTATACAATGGCGATCTGAGGTCATCCATCATTGCCTCTTCGGAGTTGGAGGCTGAAAAACAGCGCATTACACTCAAACGCGATCAACAAAACGAGAATATAAAACTTACCCAGCGGATGTATGCCGGGATCCATCGTAGATGCCATGAATAGATTAGCCACGAGCCCGATGAAGACAAGGCCATCGAGGACGAAAGCTATCCAGCCCGCTATGCCATGAAGCTGAATAAATGCTGGTATCAGGAAGTAGTAAAATGCACTTGTACAGCATATAATCAGCGCCCATGTAATCGTGACCGGCAAAGTATGACTGATTTTCTTACATATGGCCCGCATGATGCAAGACAATCAGTCACAATGGTCGGCGGTGGTGGTGAAACAACAGCAGACGGGGGAAGATGGTTCAACTACGACGACTAATTCATCGGTGGAGAGACGGGTCGGCTTTTCGAGAGTGATGGACGTCCCGCGAATACCCTGCAATGATGGCTCATTAAGTGGGGGAAGCATGTGAAGAAAAACGTAAAAGAAAAAGTATAAAAAGTCGCGTTAAAAATAAACGGTTTTCTTTCGAATAGCTTCAACGCTGTCGCAGACATAATTGAGGACATTCCATGAGGAGAAGCAATGGGCGCGCACGCAAGCAGGATGTTCGTGGTGGGAGTTTGTTGTCGTGTGTTGAGCGAGGTGCAGCATCGGCCGTCGGCTGTGCAAGGCAGGAGGCTCGTTGCAATCCGCTCTTCGGCTGGTTGCCATCCTCACTGCTCCCAGCCTCCAGATATCAACAATCCACCACCCTTATCAGCTAACGAAACCCATCAAGAACAGTTCTACATCAGTTTGAGCCAATTTCACAGCCCCGGAAACATGCAAACCCCCAAAAACCACCACTTGATACAGATTGAACTCCAAGTCAGTTTTTCGGCTGCAAAGCTTTGTCCAAAGAACGCAAATTTAAAATGAATCATTTGTCTTTGCTTTTTCTCTCTTCCTTCCGACAATCAAAACGGTTCCATAGAGTTTTCATTGAGGCACAATGGCTATTTTTGCTACTCAATGGCGTGCACGATAGTTCTCGCGACCTTTTACGAGTGCTATGTGTCGAAAAAAGTAATTTAATGACGTCTGAAGTCCTATTGAAGTTGTACAAAGCCGGTGCAAAACGCTTTGGAACCTCAAAGCATTCCTTTTAAATTGGGCATGGTCTGATTTTGTTCGCATAAAGAACGCTTATCAAACATAAAACAGTTTTGGGGTTTCAATCTGTTAACGAATTTATTCAAAAGTTTAAAAATCAATCAAAATATCATTTTTGTGAATACATATCTTTATCAAACAAAAGTTAAGTTAAAACGTTAAACAACAAATAATGTTAAAAATAAAAAGGTTACTGTAAAACGCGTTACAATTTACTTTTATGTATGTCAACAAGGTTATTATTAGCGAAAACGTTCTTCGGATCAATCTCGTTTTTGATGCTTTGGAGCAGTGAAACGCCGATTTCGCCAATTGTAGCCGGCATCCATTGTTTGCGGAGCTTGCCAATTCCATGGTGATGCGAGATGCTGCCACCGCACGCGATTATTTCGTCTCTCGCGGCAACCTTTAATGTTTTAAACCATAAAATATGCCTAATACAATTCCTAATGATTCATACCTCAATGGAGTCATAAACGTATAGCGGGTCAGGAACGCCATTTCCGTTGAAACCAAGATAGAAGTACACACATGCACCTGCGTCATACACTTGTGTCACTCTAAAAGTTTAATTAATTGGGGCCAGTTAAAGGTGAAGCAATTACCGGCACGTGGCCAATAGTGGATGGGTGACGCCAAGTTCTTTCCCCTTGCGAACCATGAGTTGCTTGACGTTGGCGCAGAGCTTTTCGACCTTGTCCCAGGGAACGGAGGTTTCGAAGGATTCGCCGAGGGCACCGTATTCCATGCCCAAATCCTAAAGGACATTTGATTCTGGATGCATAAAGTTGAAAGCAATAACAAACCCTCAGATAAGCAATGGCAAAAGTCAGCCGATAACCGTAACGGCCATTCTCTTCACCGGCAGCAATACCACCAAACTTTTCGGCAAGGGTGTACAGCTTTTTCGAGTGGTCTTCAACTTCTTCATTTGTTCCTTCGAAGACACATGTAGCAGCGCACATTTCATCGATCTTGAATCCCTTCCACTTTGTGATGTAGATCTTGCTGATCTTGGATACCAAGTCCTTCCAAAACGAATCCACCGCAACTTTCAACGACTGCCCCATAATAAACTGCTCATTATCCACCAGTCGCAATGAAGCTGGCTGAATTCGCAATCTCGCGACTTCGCGGAAGAATTCCACACCGGAATGGAAGTTCGGGAACGCGATCGATCCATATTTCTTTGTTTCCGGAAGAGGGAACAGTTTGATAGTTGCTTCGGTGATGACACCATATGTGCCTTCTGAGCCGAGAATGATTTGTTGAATATCAGGTCCGCTTGATAAACGCGGCACCTGGCAACTGCGGCGGATAAGCCCCTTTGAAGTGACAAAGTTGACATGCACCAAAAGGTCTTCAATGTTTCCGTAACGGTTTTTCTTCATTCCTGATGCACGTGTCGAGATCCAGCCTCCAAGCGTGCTGAATTCGATCGAATCGGGTTCATGTCCGCACGTGTAGCCCTTTTCGTTGAGCTGTTGCTCCAGTTCTTGTCCGATGATTCCAGCCTGAAAAAGCCATAGTACAGGTAACCTCTTCGCATTGACGTAGTCCGCAGACAGTGATAACACTATTTGTACTATCCTACCTGTGCTCTACATGTAAGGTTGACATCGTCGATGTAGATAATCTTGTTCATAAGCGACATATCGAGCGAGCAAATAGTGCGCTTCTCATCTGTCGGACAGTTCAACGCATTTGACACTGATGTGCCACCGCCAATCGGGATGATCACGACATCATGTTGATTGGCAGCTTCGACAATCTTTTCAACATCGTTTTCACTGACTGGCCAGACGACAATGTCAGGAAGACGATCTGGAGTACCGTAACGAAGCATCAACATGTCATGGACGGTGTGGCCATGCGAACGGATAAGACGATAGTTTGGAGCATTTGAAAAGGAAATGCCATGACTGCGCAGAAAGTCGATGAAATTCTGATTATCGATTGCATGGGGAACTTTGACGTCAGCCAAATTCTGACTCGGCAGAGTGTGGGTAATGTCGATACCGAGGTTTTGTTCGAACCATGGCTTAAGCAGAGGAAGTGCTTTGTTTGACAGTTCATATCTGAACAATCATTATTGTCAAAAGACGGAAAGTCAAACTACAAACCTGTCACCGGTCAAAACGACAGAGTTATCTCGGACTTCAAACTTCGAATCATTGTAACCCCAACCATTCCATTTCAAATTTTCATCCCTAAACAATAACAAAACTATCAGCTACTTGTCAGTGTAAACCAAACCTGTATGTCCTGGGGACATTGTACTCTTGAACCAAAACCATAGCAGTTTATTTGTTGCCAAATACGACCGCAAAATGGACTGACTTCGGCAACGACCAAAAATGCACACTGATAGACCGAGTAAATCAAGACCAACGCAGTTAAACTGAAGCTATGAGTGATAACAAAAGTGCAGACGCTTCGTTTCCTATGATAGACGTCGCCGCGTCCGTTGTAGATAAGCACCTTCAACTATGTTCATGGTCATATCACATCAGCGATGCAAAAGGTGTCAAGAATGGCCTAAACATAGCCTAATTATGTTTTACAGACAATGGTAGAATTGTAAATATATAAGAGATACTCTATCAATAAGATGGATTTTGCACTACAATGGAAAATAAAGAAATGCATTCTTGTTTTTTTTCAATTTTCTGATGTTTTACTGATTTAGCCACCTTTTTTGCACCTACTACCTTGATCAGGACCGAAATAACGTGCACTCGAAGATCTCAAGTCGAGAGTCGAAGTCAAAAATTTGCATGACGCAGGGTCGCCTCCGGTGTCTATAAATACCCCTCGTTTTTCTCGTTTGCCTTTTTTGCACGCAGTTTCGTCCTCGCCTCCGTCCGTGAGAAGTGCCCCCATCCGAGGCTCCGTGCATCACCATGATGCCCGCCACTCGTTTTGAGCTCCGATTTGCCTCTGTTGTGGTCCAGCTAGCTGTTTTTGTATTGCTTGTATCGACTGTAAGTCATTTTTGTCATTTTCACTTCAAAAATATATAAAAACTCATTTCAGGACCCTCTGACCCGCCCGAAGCTTCTCATCAAAGGGGGCCAATATCGTCTTATTGCAAGTACGAAATCTACACCGGCACCTACAACAGCACTAAAAATGAAGAAGTTAGGCTGGGTCAAACGCTTTTCGGCTACGTGTTTCGAGCCGGCTAACGCGAAGAAGTGCTCGGATATCGTCGACCACCGAAGACCGCGATTCCAGCCATGTCGGGTGAGTCTTTGCTTACTGTTTTCTATCACGGATTATAAAACTTTCTTCTTACAGCTGTTGTGCCGACGTTCGGGAAGCGTTTGGCCTCCGCGTCACGAGCACAGAGCCGAAAAAAGAAGACTGCTGTTGCTCCCATGTCCTCAAAGCGTTCGGCCTCGTTAAAGAAGCCACCCAGCAGGGCAAGATGCCGTTTTCAAGGTTAGTTTCGGTTTAAAATTGATTAGAGTTGCTCATTGCTTGGTTTCAGAATTGTTGGTTTCCATCCAGCCAACTACGCCTTGAACCCTCAACGGTTGGCCCCTCCTGCGACGATCAATCCATCTCGCCGTCTCCATCAACAATTCTGGGATATGGCCAGTTGCCGGGTCACTTTCTTCTTCCCATCAAAGGGAGCTAGGTTGGATTGGTTGTTTTGGTCGTTCGTTGTTTCGTGCTTGTTTGTAATTATAAATGTTACCCTTTGAACTGAGTTTTATCGATGAAACAGTCAAAATGCAAGCTTGCATCTGATAGCCAATTTTTCATTTTCCGGAAGTTTCAACTTCACCACAACACCCCCTTGGCGTATTGTCCACAACCCGCACACCGCCGCAGGCTCTGTCCTGTGAGTGCAGCTGACGCCATGCAAATTTGCACTATCGATGCAGTTCTCGACGTGTTGCGTCTCTTGCTGCCGCAGGTAGGTTGAAACAAGAAAAGAAACGCTCAACCGCCTTGCTATCACGACCAATTCATGGTGTCGCCCTGAAAACATGGATTACCTCCGACGAGCGTATGCGTCAACATCGTCATTCTGTCGTAGCGTGATCGAATGGCGATCACCTGCAACTGTATTATACGTCCTGGCTGTGAACGGCTTATTCTGGTAGGTGTAGGTGTTCAGTGTGGGCAAACATTCGCGGGTTATCAGTTTCTTGTTTGCGGGGGCGGGTGATGAATGAATCAACCAACCAACGCGCATTGATTGGTTTTGTTTACAGGTCAATTGTGTTCTACACTAACCGCGAGACCCAGGTTCAATGTTTGTTGGCGACAGCAGGAACGATTATATTGTGGGACATACTCCTCGCACCTACGCACAATCGGAGTGTGGCTGCGCAGATTGTGCAGTGGCCGATCCAAGATGCCTTCAGGGTGAGATAAACACTTTCAAAAACGAACTTCCAATGGCAATTTTACAGACAACGGGATTTATCAGTGCAATGGGCGCTGTCAGACAGCTTAAATTCGACGAGGAAGAACAAGCCTTTTGGCTGGCTACTATCTCAGGTGAGCCAGACAGATTACCGATAAAAAACAACAAATTTATATATAAATTTCAGCCGTGTCCCTTCTTGTCGGCCCAGTCTACAAGTACAATGAAATAACATCCAAAATCCTTCAATTCTTCAAGGGTATTTTCGACTTTCTCAGCTACATGCTGTACCTAATCATCATAAACCCGAGTGTACGAACATATGAGGCACTCAAATACGTGTTTCTGCTGAAATGGATGCCCGGTTAGTCCGAATTACACAATGGCCAGTTAATCCGAGTGCATACTTTTAGGGCTCATGCAATATTTACGCAGCTTTGGATCAAACGTATACCGATTCGTCGATGACTGGTTTCTGCAATATGTTCGTGCAATGGGCAACCGAACTTTGAGTATTGCCAAGTATTGGGTCTATTTCCACTGGTGGACCGATCTCAAAGCCTGGTCGGGCAGGACCATCTTCGCGCCATTGGGTCGCAAGCTGGCTGTTGTCTGGGACGGTTTTGTCTACGTTTTCGGGTGTTATTGGCTCGGCCCGGCTCTCCAATATGCGGGACGGTATGGAATCAATACATGTGGTTTGGGTCTCGGGATTAATCGAGGTAGTTTTCAGCCAGATGAAAGCTGCTGGGTTCATCGCGCTCGGTTACTTTAACCAATTCCTCATCGCCGTCGGCAACAGTGTGCTTTATCCGACTGCTGTGTTCGCGTTGGACCAGATGAAACAGGGCTATCTGATCTTCCATGAAAGGGCTATTCAGCCCGTTTTGGACATACTTTATCAGAAGTACAAGCGGGTTGAGGATCTTTCGTACATATATTTCCTGGGCCCTGTTTGTGAAACGCTGATTAACAGTGTTCCGGAAAGGAATCCATTTGCTGGTATGTTTTGGCGCTTTAATAGGCTTTTCTGTTGATGATAATGACTTTTCAGTCGAAGAAGACACGAATCTCGATGATTTTATCCCTGCCACAGCCTCTACAGTAACATCAGATTCCGAGTTTAGTACCATCTCTGGGGCGAACTCCGATGGTGAGTCACATCAACTTAATGTCACACAACTTTCACATTTAACCTCTACCGATCCCCAACCTCTCATTCCCCCTTTTTTCAGACGAGGAATACAATTTCGCCAAAGGTCTCCACCAAATTGACGTCAGTGACTCCGAATCCGACAATGACGAATTCCTCCCCATACCTCGTCGACGAAGACGACCCCAGCCTCAAGCACCCCCGCCAGAGGAACTGAACGACGAGTCATATGACTGAACCTCGGTAAGACTTTCCATTTTCGAAAATTAGGGCAAAAACAAGCCAAAAAAGTAGTTTTAGATCATGTTTTGAACCTCGCCCTTGCTCAGTTAGACCTGTCCAAATTGATGGTGCTAGTGATTTATGCAATGCCTCCCAAACTTAGTCTCCTAGCATTTCGCAATCCATTACATGTGATTTGTCGGCCCAAATCAAACAGTCTAATCTTCTAATCGTTACTTGAAATCTTGCCCCAGAGTAATCTTTTATTTTCAATGATATTATTACTGTATGCATTAGCAAGATATGTTTATACCTTTGACCAATTTTCTATTTTTAAGTTTGTAAATTGCCAGACATGTTTATTGTTATTTTTTTTACTCTTTAATCGGTGATTTTAACCTTCACTTTGATCGCCATGCAATATAAACGGCTGATTTTATCTTTGATGTTTTCGAGATTTTAGTTTCATTTTTTATTCAAGACAAGAAAAACAAATTTTACAACAACAAGGTCATTTTGAAACGTTTCGATATCTAAAACTGCAATCAGCTTTTAAAGTTCACTAAATGGGTTAAAAAGTAGATAAACAAAAGTGAAAGTTGAAACGACACAAAGCTGCAGTCACTGACGGCTGCAGTGAACCGGGATTGCAGAAAAGAGATAAGAACGGCTGCACCTCTTAACGCCGCAGGGCTTATGTGTCCATTTACCCGTGTTAAAAGTTGCAAGAAGAAATTGAATCACTAATGTAAATTAGCTGCAAAAGACGGACATAGAGAGAGTTATTGGAAAAAAGACTACGGCGCTAATTTTAATGAGAGAAAAGGAAAACTAGGAGCAAATCGTAATGGAGATCACTAAATGCAGTTGTTTTTTGCCTACTATGGTGAATTGGCATGTTTCCATGTTGCTGCAACGTGTTGGATGTAGTTGCGTAACAGGAAAACTGTAGTCGCACTTATGCCTGGCGGGTGAAGCGAAGCGAAAAGCGAGCTGTTCGGCCATTCGGGTGGTAGAGGATGAAAACCTGATTGCCTTCAGACAGAGTGTCTTCTTTTGGTCGGTAGCAGCAGCTGAAAATGTTACATACTGTATTTCGAGGGTTCTTGAGGTGGGGAAACTGACCTTCGGAAGCCGGTCAGTCTGATGTCCAGCTTGTGCTTGATTTCGACGTATGATTGGCAGCCGTATGAGCACGGGAATTCACCGTCGCTGAGACGGAAGCGGACTTTGCTGCCTTCTGGGGCCTGAAGATGGTCAATAATGAGTTAATTGTCTTTGATATGTGAGTTTCGAGGCATACCGTAATGCGCCAGTAGCAGTGGATGTCCTTGCCAGGCGGGCTGCGAAGTGTCTGCCATTGATCAGTCGCGACAAGCTCTCCGCCACAGGCTGAAATCGAAGGTGTTTCTATCACGTACTCATCAGAACCCTTTTTTTTGCTCTTATTGACACTTTTTCATGCCCCTGAGGCATCTGCATCGGTGTATTTATTTTCGATGGAGGCATCCCCCGCTGTCTACTGACCGGCTGGACGGAAAGGATGGAGTGAGGGTGGCAGAACCGGTTTCGCCATCCATCGCCTCCTCTATCCGTCGTCACTCAAATCAATCCTGGCACCCCCACCACAGAGGATACGGAGGGAAGGCTAATCTTCCGCTCTTGTATCCAGTTTCGGATTCCGAAGCCCTGGACGACCGGTGGGAGTCCACAGCTCCCACACGTGTGGCCGTCCAAGTACCCTCGGCATGAATGATGCCTTTTGATTTGTCATCCCCCCCACCCTCTTCGAAGTCATAAATTCCCATGTGACAAGCAGGCTTTTCGTCATTCATTCAATTGACTTACGTGATGGCTGCAATTGTGTGCATTCCACACCTCCAAGACCCTCAGGGCATCGGCAAAGACCACAGTTATTGGGGTCAGGGTAGCCGCCGGCTTGACAACGCAGAGGACGGAAGTTTGCGCAAGTATCTGAAGAAGGACATTACATTCGAATTCACAAGAACACGTTTAAGTGAAATCGAAAACAGAAAAAAAAACATACTAGGACAGTAGATGTCGTTGATGACCTTGGCGTCAAGGAACGCCATTTTCTCGGTTCCCATTGTCGTAACGTATTTGAGTTCCTTCGGTACGATCGTGAAGTCAGAAACCTTGACTGCATGAGCAACAGCGTGATAATGCATCAAAGAACCATAGTCATAAGGCAGACGGCGGTTCGAAACCTTCAAAAATACAAAATGCAAATCAAATGTATTGTAAACAAAAATCCGGAAGTACCTGTCGAATTCCAAACGCTTGAAGCATGCTCCTGAAAGGCATGAAAGAAGCCGTCGCCTCTTCAAGAACATTGCGCCAATTGATGCTAATGAACTTCTCGCGGTCTGGGCGTTGATGAGTGTGCCAGAATCCGAGTGCGTGTCCAGTCTCATGAGCGACGACGTATTCCTGAAAATGGATCCCTCTCACTTTTCAATACATAAACACTTGTCTCTGGTTTAATGTGTCTTCTTTGCGGATTATTTGGATAAAAAAACCGCGTCCGATGTGGTCTTCAGAATCTCCTTTAAGCGCAAACATCGGTCAATGTCATTGTCGGCGAAAGGTCCCTCTTCCCATTGAAAGTGAAGCCTGCCGGCTTGAGGCGATCGCGCATGGTCATTTTCTGCACAATCCGATCGACGCAAATATTACGGATGTGACAGTGAGGATCGATTTCGCCCTCAAACATAGCAACAACGGCTCAAAAAAGATGCGATTGAATTTCGCTGCTGTGGTCGGTTGTGCATGAAAAAAGTATCCGCCAAATCCGTGAGTGTGAGACTTGGTCAAAAAGGTACCCAGTGGCTACTCTCACAGCTGTGCCAAGTCGTAAAAAGATAAAACTATTGATAGGTGTCATTTTGCTTTTGTGGCCAAAATCGGACCGCTTTACACAAAGGCGAACGACGCTTTTTGCTATTTTTAATTCAAAAAAGTGGAATCCTGCCGGTCCTTTTTTGAACAGCCGGATTACAATGGTGCAAATATGCGAGGAAAACGTGTTATCAAGGGACAAAAGGTTTGAACAAAGTAAACAAAGGCATGCGAAACAAACCTCGGCACATTCGGATCCAATGATAATGTCTTGGAAACCACCATTTCGGCCAATGTATTCCGTAAAGCAGCTATCACCACGCTCGAGGACGTACCGAATGGCGTCACGAGATTGCATGTTTTCGCGGAATCGCAGACAGGTGGATTCTTCCCACATTCGAATACCACGTCGAATTAGGTTTTGGAAGGTGACTAAAATTGATAGACTATAAGGTCAAACTCCAAACATTGAGATATATCATAGCCAGAAAACAGGTTGCTTCCTATTTTGGTTGATTGGGCGCTTACACCCATCAATCACATGGTCAGTGAAGCCCTGAGGCATCTTCGAAGGAAGTTGCGCAATGGATTGGAGTTCAAAATAAGGAAAAGAAAGGTTCAAAGAACATGATAATAGTAAAAAGTAAAAAGCTCGTTGCGCCAGACTTACCGTCGCCACCCCATATTTGGTATGGAATTTCGTTAGATTGCCATTCATAAATAGGACCGGCAATGACTTGTCGTCGGTGTCGGTGCACATGCGTCTTGGATACACTTTCAATTATGGAGAAATGGGGATCCTTTGTGGAGGACATGGGTTCAAGGCCCGGCATCATGGGGTAGGACACATTTTTGTAAACAACTATGGCACTAACTTGTATAAAGCAACCCGCTAGCAACACCAGTGGCAACATGATTCAGAAGGCGGAAGGAAGTGGGCAACGTTGGAAAGGGAAGACCCGTAGAACTCGACGATCGACGTTGGCCAGAAGGCGCTTGTCCAATTGAAGTTCTTATGTACGCAGGGCAAGAAATGTAGGAGGCGTGTGAGCAGGAGGAGCAGCAGCACGAGGAGGTGATGGTGGGCAGGTCCTTCGACGCCGGCCAATCATTCAACAAGTTTTTACTCTAGTACTGGACCACGACGACGCAATTTCTTGCAGGCGACGGGGCCGTCCGACGTAGCTAGCCACCAACGATGACCAAGGACGCCAGGCAAGGGTGAGCAAAAAAGTTGAAGCTAAGAGGCTTCTAGCAGTGATAGGGCATGAACTTCGACGTGTTTCGTCCAGACGTAGTCCAACTATCCTGATGACAATCGCATATGATGTGTTCATGAAATTTTTCTGTATGTGTGCGCCGTACTTCGCATTGTTGCAAAAGCTCCTCCCCCCTCAGGCGATGAAGATCATCACCGCAGACTGGTCGTCCGGCGGTAGCAGTGTGCGAACGGAGATCACGGACGCCACTGGCCGATTTCAAAGGACTACATTGAAAAAAAGAAAGAATGACGGCTATCATTTTGCCTTTGAGGACGACTGATCTGATTTCCTTGTCCCCCAGCTAGCCGCGTCACATTTATCATTGCTGATTTCACTAGTCGCCATAACCCGAAAATCGCGGGTCCGAATCACAGCAGTGTCCTACGAAAACACAACGACCTGCATTGCCTGAGGCTACTTCGCAGACCTCTCATATCCGTGGGCGAAAGCCCGTGTAACCTGTTTTAGAAATGCTGTTGTGCAATCGCATTCGACAAATGAAGGCCTCTTACGGCTATGTATACTGCCCTGAGCAACATTGATCATGCTTTTTATTCGGAGGAGATGCCCGAATTAACCGATGAAAGTGAAAGAAACAACTGTGTGAGTGATCGCTCACGAAGATTAAAAGATAGTAACGAGTCTATGGACGCCAAGGTTACGTCAGACAGGAAAGGCTTCTACCATTTAGATTCATCAAACGTCAGCAACGAGTTTGTTGTGAGTCGCCATAAGGCCTTTGAAGTATTTGACCGTTTTCACTTTTAGCTCGAGCGTCGCATCTTCATCGACGACGAACATGGTTTTCGGATGGAATTGGAAGGCACTCAATGTCCACATATGCGAAGTGCCTTCTTCGATGGCTTTATGCAGAGCGTACGCCTTGTGGGCTCCATTGATCAAGATAACGACCTCCCGAGCGTCCATAATCGTAGCGACACCGACAGTAAGGGCTTGTTTCGGCACTTTGGTGACATCATTGTCAAAGAATCGCGCGTTGGCGATAATAGTGTCCTGGGCAAGGGTCTTAATACGCGTACGTGAGGCCAGACTGCTTCCGGGTTCGTTAAACGCGACGTGACCATCAGGTCCAATGCCTGCAAGCCAAAAGATCACCATGAAAGTTGCAGCGATAAAGCCAGAAGGACAACGTGATTTGTTTGTAAAAAATAGCAACAAAAGTTGAATGATTCAGACCGGATAGTCGTCCTTGGCTCACGTTGTACATCCAACAAACAACAAAAAAGATAAAACAAACCCCCAAAGAAAAGGTCAATACCACCGACGTCCTTTATCTTTTGCTCGTAAGCATCACATTCAGCCTCGAGATCGGCTGCATTGCCATCGAGAATGTGCACGTTTTTCGGATCTATATCTATGTGTCGGAAAAAGTTGTTGAACATGAACGAATGGTAGCTCTCTGGGTGGTCACGCGGCAGACCTGTTAAAAATCAGCTTGATCATTAAAGCATAAAAACGTCTGCAAATTGCGCAAACAACGTACCAACATATTCGTCCATGTTGAAGGTGCGCACATATTGGAAGGATATTTTGCCTTGTTTATGGTACTCGATTAATTGGCGGTACAGACCGAGGGGTGTACTTCCTGTAAAAAGTGTGAAGCTATTTTCTAAAATGGATAATGTTACCAGTTGGCAAGCCTAGAGTGAAATAATTATCAGGGCCAGGGTTGAAATCACGCAGTTTACGGCACAAATACTTGGCCGCGAATACGCTAACATCGTTGTAGGTGTCTAGGATGATGAGACGCATTGCTGGACGCCTGAAAAGTTCAACCAACAATCAAGCAATTCAATCGGTATGGTCTAATGTTGCGGGTCGAAGCTATCTTTTTATCTGACGCGCGCGCCTCTCGTGATCGATGGTCTGTGTTGAAAAGCCAATCAAGCGAATGATTAATATGGGAATCAATATGCGGCCTTCAAAATTCAATAGCTTGATACAGCAATTGATAGGTCAGATGTAAGCATTCATTGTTGGACTCTTGAACGCAGAAATGCACCTGCCAATAATCGACTGTTGATATCATTGCTATCAGCGCTGATATAAAAGCTAAACCTCAACGACACAGATAGTTTGAATCAGTCGTGGAGCACAAGGCTATCTTCAAACAAAATCGGCGGTGTTCCACTATCAACGTACAACCCTCATCGTAAAACCCCATAAAACCCATAAATCTCGCAACAAACCACAAATCTAATTCAATTTTATACTACAGAAGAAGATAAACATAAATAGCAAGAGCAAACAAAACATAAAGGCCTATCCTAATATAACAAATAAGATCATAATGAGGTCGCAAAAAGATTACTGGGCATTGCCTTCGAACGCCTTGGCGGCAGGGTTCTCCTTGGGGCTGTTCGAGTAGTCAGGCTTGAGGCGACGCTCCATAATCTCACCGTAGGGGTTGAAACCCAGACGCTCCATTTCAGCCTTCATGAGCTTCTTCTTGTTCTTGGGGTTCTTCTCATCCTCGGTTTGACGGGGCAGGTTTTCGACGAAGACACCGGTTCCGATGGTTGTAGCGCCCTGGCGGATGGTGAAACGCTGTTGAGGCTCGATGAACATCTTGTTGCTCAGGAGCAGTTCGACTTCGGCGTGTTCACCGGGCATGATGAAGTCTTTGCCGAGAATCTTGAGGACGGCGCCGGTATCCCAGGTAAGCGAGAAGACGTGTTCGGAGAAGTAGTTGGCGAGGGGCAGCTTGGAGCCACCTTCTTCGGGCTTCAGGACGTACAATTGGGCCTTGACTTTGTCGGTGATGGTGTGCTTGTGGCCTTGAGGGACGAGGACGCAACCACGACGGACATCCTTGGGGCCAAGACCACGGAGCAGGATACCGAGCTGATCTCCGGGCTCGGCGTATTCGACGGTCTTGCGGAAGGATTCGAGGCCAGAGACGACGGAGGTGAGGCCCTCGGTATCGCAACCAACGATTTCGACCTTGTCACCGCGCTTCAGGGTTCCGCGTTCGAGCTTGCCAGTAATAACGGTACCACGGCCTGAAAATATATATATAAATAGACGCTAACATTGGAAAAGCATGAATAAACTCACCCTTAATGGCGTAAACGTGCTCAGCAGCGAACATAGGCTCCTGGTTAGTGTCACGGCTGGGAATGACAAACTTGTTGTCAAGAACTTCCAAAAGCTCCTGAACCTTGGCCTCTCCGATTTCATTCTGTTTGCCTTCAAGCGCGCACAGAGCGGATCCAGCAATGACCGGAATGTCGTCACCAGGGTAGCCGTAGTACGACAGCAATTCGCGGACTTCCATCTCAACAAGCTCCAAAACCTCAGGATCGCCAGCTTCGTCAACCTTATTCAGGAAAACAGCGACGTTTTCAAGAGGGATACCGACTTGCTTGGCGAGCAGCAAGTGTTCACGGGTCTGAAATGATTTGAACATCAAACAAACCTCATAAAAGGACATAAAAAGCTTCTATTACCTGAGGCATAGGACCGTCAGTGGCAGCAACGACAAGGATGGCGCCTTCCATCTGTGCAGCACCAGTGATCATGTTCTTGATGTAATCGGCATGGCCGGGACAGTCGATATGGGCGTAATGGCGGTTGGCCGTCTCGTACTCAAGATGGCACGCATTGATGGTGATACCACGGGCCTTCTCCTCGGGAGCGTTGTCGATATCCTCGTACTTGCGGTACTTGGCACCTTTCTTTGTCGCCAGAACTGAAAAGAGGCAAAAATATATATAAAAAGTCGTGCAAAAACAGAAATTCTGGAACTTACCCTTGGTGATGGCTGATGTAAGAGTAGTCTTGCCGTGATCGACGTGTCCAATGGTACCAACGTTCAGATGGGGCTTGTTACGCTTGAAGACAGCCTTGCCGCCAGGAACCGCGTAAAACCTGACATTGAGAAGGCCAAAAGGCTCTGAAAAAAGTTTAATAAAATCAGGATCAAGGGAGGGAAAATGCAAAGGAACTTACTACTCTGTTGCTGGCAGATGTTGAGAAGGCGCTTTGAAAGCATTTGGACAGATGTTTATACCCTGCAATGGCACAATATTAGGCTAATCAGGAAAACTGTCAGGAAGGGAACGTCAAGATCGAGAGCGCAGCGACGTGCAGAAAAGGAACGCAGGAAAGGAAAACGGACGGTAGAGGGCTGCTTTCGTGGTGGGAGTGCGTTGGGCGTTGATCGCGCGACTGCAAGCTAACAAGTTGCTACCAGCTTTACGGTTTGTTTGCGCTTGTTTTTAACAATATTCTGTTTCTAGTCGATGCGTATGAGGTTGAAGATGACAAAAAAGAGAAATTATTACTCACATCGACAATTTTGAGTCCATTTTTTTTTAAAACTTGAGTTTTGCAGAAGCCTTAATTTAAAAATATTAAAAAAGTGTACTTAACCAATTGTATAAAGCACCAATAACTTAATGTCAACAAGTAAACAGTTCTTTAAGGAACAACAGCAGGGAACGTAAATTAAACTTTCTTTTTAAATATACTGTCAAAAAAGAGGCGGAGTTTGTCAAAATAAAAAAAAACAAAACACAAGCCAGAACGACAGTTCCAATCGCGCAAGCATCATTACGCAAGCTTTTTCCATGCTGCGTTGGAACAGCATTCTGGCTCGTTAATATTTTCAATCCTGGGTAGACATTCGCCAGATTTAACATGCCACGCCATAAATTGCAATCTATTGACTTTTCAACCCTACCGTATTCCTTTCAACGCCGTCTGGTCGACTTGACACCTCCAAATACTTTGTTCAACCTTCGCAAAACCGGGCATACAATTTTCAAGTTAACTTCACTCCGTGGATATTTTGCCGATTCAGTCGTCATTTCTCATCATGAAAGAAACATCATATTTGCCAAATATTCGTATGGTCGCGGTTATCGCTATTTGAGCCGTGAGACAGCTTTAACGTTCAAACATATATATGTCAAATACATCTTATACATTCGTATTAACGTAAACGTTGTTAACACAAAACTGTTGTCCCTGATTGTGCCGACGTATCAGTGTGTAATGTTTGCGGAAGATGGTTACACAATAGAGGAAATGGTAAAATTTTTTCATCCTAAATTGATTTGTTGGAATATAGTTGACTCTGCTTTATTGCAAACGCGGGAAAAATGGATCAAATATTGGGTAACAATGTTCACTTTTATTAGGTCCAGAAAAAATGCGATGTGAGTACGGATTTGTTTTTACTATGTTTGTTAGTAAAAAATTTTAGAATTTCTTTGCTTCGTTGCCCAGCAGGAGAACCTACTTATTACAATAAAATTAAAGAAGGCATAGCGCGATTCTGTCCAACTTACCGAGTCATTATAAAAGAAAACTACGTCATTATTGAACGTAAACGTGGACATTATTTGAATCCGTAATCATTATCAGCGAGGTTTTGTAAAAACTGTCTTTTTCAACCATCGCTTTTTGGCTTTTATGTTATTACACCATTATTTCGCTTCTTTTTTATCCGGGCTTGGTTGAATACTACAAAAACAGGAATGAATAATTGTAATGCAATAAACGTTTTTTAAAAGAATAACACAGACGACAATTTGCTAAATTCAGAAAGATTTTTTTATTGATTGCCAAAAAAAGCGCAGTTAAACAAAGTGCCTGTAACAAAAAGCAAAGCCACAACGACTGTTCCAACCGCGCAAGCGCCATTGGGCTGGCTTTTTCCATGCTGCATTGCAACAGCATTGAGCCTCGTTGGTAGTTTCAATCTTTGTCGCCTGATTCAACATGCCACGCCGGAATTTTCAATCTATTGACTTTTCGAGTCTACCATATTCCTTCCAACGCCGCCTGGTCGACTTGACACCTCCAAATACTTTGTTCAACCTTCGCAAAACCGGGCACAAAATTTCAAAAATTACTTCACTTCGTGGATACTTTGCCGATTCACTCACCATTTCTCATTATGAGATAAACTATTTAGCGAAAAAATTTAAATTCCCTTGCAAAAGTCGGTACTTAAGTCGCGATATGGCTTTGACATTTAAACACGTATATGTAAAAACCATGTTAGATCTTCGCGTCGATGTAACCGCTGATAACAAAAAACTATGGTCCCTAGTCGTACCGACGTATGAACACATTGTGTTTGCGGAAGATGGTTACACAATAGAGGAAATGTATAAGTTCTTCCATCCTAAACTAAAGATTTGGGATATATTAGACTCTGTTATATTCCTAACATTCGAAAAATGGCATAATTTTTTTGTAGCAATGTACTGGTTTATTAGGTCCAGAAAAAATGCAATGTAGGTGCCAATTTGTCGCTTCTTTTCCATTTGTTATTACGAAATTTTAGAATTTGTTTGCTTCGTTGTCCGTCAAATCAACCTATTTTTCACGCCAAAATAAAAGGTGCTATTGCGCGATTCTGTCCAACGTACCGAGCGGATATAACAGAAAATATCGTCATTATTGAACGTAAACGTACACATTACTTGAATCCGTAACCATTATTGGGAAATTATAAAAAACTGTTTTCTATCAACAATTAACTTATTTCGCAGTAACATTATGACTCCATTAACAAGTTTATTTTGCAAAGATTCAAACAAGAGTACAAATAAACCACATAATACAAAGTTACACGATTAAAAATTAGGCCTTGCTAAGACGATCAACAATTTGCATCTGTTCATGGAGATCCAAACGAACTTTTTCACGCATGTAAAAGATCGGGCAATCACGAGCGGAACACAAAACTTCTTCTTGGAATGTGCCAGCACAGTTTTGGCATTCTGACCAGAGGCGGCCGAAGTGGCGTTGGACAATCTTCAGACGAGCGACCTGAAGCAAAACTATGAGTTACATTGTAATCAGAGTGAATGCAATTTACCTTCTCCGCGTAAATAAGATGGCGACGTGGCAGACAGTAGGCACAGAGAGCTCCATTGGAATCCTTTTGAAGCACAGCCTTGCATCCAATGCACGTCGGAATCACTTTCATGTGCTTGGCAAGTCCACCAACTTTGATTTGTGCCACCGTTTTGGTACGAGTATGGTCACCGTTGATGAGAAGCGATTCAGCTTTGTCGCCGAGAATGGGATCAAAGATACGTGCCAGGGGCTTAGCCAGCTGATTCTCGAGGTAGTAGCGGGTGTCGATGGGGATACCGTTACGAAGGACGTAGATGGGATCTTCTGCCTTTTCGTAGGCCGCGACTTTCTTGCCTTTGGCAACGATTACGTAAGGGACACGATCACCGAGGCGGGGCGCAGAACCAGGGTCACGTTGGCGCATTCGTTCGGCTAACTCGACGTGGGCTTGCTTGGCTTGGTATTTCTGAAAAACGATGCTTTCGTCTGGAAAGAATCTGCGTTGAACTCACTTCACCACGACGCGTCAACTCCTTCGAAATGATCAGCATGCTGATGTCTACACGATTGCACAACAAATCCGAGATGACATTCTTAGCATAAGCGAGGGAAGCCGTTGCATTCCTGTCTATCATGAGCATTTCGAGACACTTATTGAGTACTGTAGCAACCAAGGGACAGTTGTCTCGACGAACGGTCTCCAAACCCTTGCAGTCCATCTTGTCATGTTTATCCGGCTTCGTGAAGTATAATCCGGCATAGCGCTTCTTGTTGATGAGCAAATAGGGAAAATAGACCTAAAAAGGACAAAAATAAGTAAGCTTATTAAGTTTTCAAAGTTTACTCAAGGCCCCAGTTCCACGAAAAAAAAAACGATATGTACCTTTTCGAACTCAAGCTTGATGGGCTGGACAAACTTCTTGCTCACTTCAGTCGCGGCCTTCAAACCAAGGGTCATCGCTTCTTGAACTGTTTCCACACCAAACTTCACCATGACGGAATCCGTGTCGCCATAGATGACGACAGCGTCTTGTTTGACGAGACCATCGAGTGCGCCGACTTTGAACATTTCTGAAAATAGGCAGTTTTGAAACTTTTGATTAGCATGTCTGTCTTGTTAGTGCATACCTTCGACGCTATTCTTCGTAAGGTCAATCATTTGACGTCCAAACGATGTCACGGACTGCGAGATTTCAAGGCATGGCAGCTTACCGACGGTGGCACCAGTGAAACCGTAAACAGAATTTGCGCTAATTTTAAGCGCCAGCTGACGACCATTGAGCACCATTTGCCTGTAAAAATAACATGTTCCTCCAGCGCTTCTGTACATCCGGTATTAAAACCTACTTAAATGGATCCTTTTCGTTCTTCAGCTCATTCTTCGCACGTTTACGGGCCGACAACAGATCTTCCAGGATGCCCGCAAGTAATCCTTTTCGCAATGACGGCTTCACAAAGTAGTTGCCCGACGGGGTCTTCGTGTAGTCTTCGCCCTCTTTCAAGCTGAAATCATGCGGCAATTGAACAACAAAGCCCGTTATTATCCGTTCAACCGTTCATTCATTCCCAAACTATGGACCCATCCCTCTCTTTTTTTCGGGGCGTTCTCGAACACGTGCCAATAAACTCTGCGTTCCATTTTTAAGCCTGACTCCTGTTAGTCATTCGTCAAAGGCTTGCTGAAACCCTCATGCGAGACCAAAAGGAGGATTTAACCCCAGGATGGCGTATTGTGTACTCACGTAGAACAGTAGAGTTCAACGACGGACTACATACTGGCCTTGGTGGCCATTTTTAGGCTATTTTCTAAACAAGTAAACCCCTTCTACAATTTATTGTTTTCTAAACACACGTTTTCTGTGTATTTTGACGGATACCTAGAAAAATGCCGTTTTAATGCCCAAAAGACCCCTAATGAAACCATAGAAACAATAACGCTATCATTGTTGAACTTTATAATCCAACGATAAGTATGATCACGCTTTAAATCTATGTCGAAATCTGATCCCTCTAACTTTAAAAATCAAAAATTAAAACAAATTTAGAAGCTTTCGAAAGATTGCAGCTCAAATCAAGTAGGCGAGCAACTCCAAAATGCCATTCTGAACATCCAAAAATTACTTCCGTACGCTTTTTCGAGCAGTCAGATTTTACAAAGAACCAAAATAAGTAACATGAAAATATGATAAGTTAATTTGCGCCCCCTGTTCAAGAGGTCAAGCTGTTCCTTCGACGACAACCCAAGCCTTCCTACATACCATGCTCAGAGTCGTGTTTTTTCTAAATCCATGTCTGCGAAACTGATAAAAGTTAGTTAAGCCCGCTTGAACACTTTCTGTTTGCACTATGATTCCATTGTTTTTTGAGCAAACAAACCCCCTGATTTTTAAAAAGCGTTCGAAATTGTTTGAAGAAACTCACTTTTCCGGACATCCTTTGAGTAGGGTTGTGTAGCACAAGTTATGGGCAATCATAATCGACGGGTACAGCGAAGCGAAATCCAATGTCGCAATGGGCTCATTGTAGAAGCCGCGCATGGGCTCGATGACAGTAGCGCCTTCGTATGTGTCATCGGATTGACCGCCTTCCACGACTGGCAGGAACAAATTCTCCTTTTTTGTCTGCAATATGACACATGCTTTCAATGTACGAACATTAGAACGGTGTGAACCAATTAAATTCTCTCGACGGCAAAGGACAATTTACTCCTATTAGTTACAGTATTGCGTGTTTGTGTTTTAAAAAATACCTTCTCAATGTGTAATCTTTTCGGTTTACTTTAAATTAGAATCTAGGCGGAGAAGCGTGTAGGCGTGTTATCGGTGCCGAAGACGAAGCACAGACGTGTGGCAAATAGGAAATGAAGATTTTTATCTTCATCTCTCTGGAGGGGGGCCTATTTTTTCATGTGTAACCCACCCTCTTTTCAAAAAACCGTTCCCAGCAAGTTTCACTTTTCTTCACAACGGTATCCTCGGAAAAGTGGAGCGCGGAATGAGTCTCGCCAAATAAACCTAGTCTAGCTTCTTTAACAGTGGCCTAATTCATTACACGAATCGACCTCACCCCTTAATTTTAGTATTTTCCTAGAAAAAAAAACCCTAGCAAATAACTGCTGAGGGCAATTGGCCCAGCCTAAGGGTGCAACAATTTGCTCATTCTTCAGGTTTCCAAGTTTCATCTTTCCCAGACGATTGTTGACAAAGGTTACCTCATGAAGCATGCAAACCAATCCCTTTTATCCGGCGACAGCAGCACTAAAAATGGCACAGAAACATGTCCGCCTTCCATTCCCAATATCATCATCATTGGTTACAAATAGTGGCCAGCCCGCATGCAAGGGTGATTATAAAGCCATACATCAGAAGCTGGTGGGTGATGTGCGCGATAAAAGGAAGGAAATTAAACGTGTTTTGTTTTACTTATCCCATTTAACCAATCAAAATTTAATATTTAAGCGTAAACAATTTGATTAAGTAAGCCCATTCAATCCGAAAATCCTTATCAATGGCAGATTTAAGTCTAAACCAACACTATTTGAAGGTCAATGTGATCTTCTTGTTTCAAATAGAGGATTGGCATCCCACGTAAAGACCGGGGAAACCGTGCTTGTCCTTTATATTGGACTTTGACGTAACTTTTAAAAAACTAGTGATTATCGTTTCTTTTTCTCATTCCCGAAAGTAAACCTATTCATCCAACCCAAGCACATCATCCCATTAAAAAAGCTATGGCGCGCGTCTTCATTTGACCGCGAAGAGAGCAGCACCAAAATTTACTCAATGTTCAAAGCGTGTAAATTCAACACACTTTTTGCTCATAGGGCCATCAATCATTTTCGCGAAGAATGTAATATACAAAAAGGGTCATTTGTGGTCGACATGTCTTCCTATCCTACACATACTTCGCGCTCTTTTGATGGCTGACTCGTATCTCTAAAACCATATTGCTTATTCTATGATGTGCCATGTGAGGGTGGGGTCGGTCAGACTCTCCGAAACTAGTCATTCCGTTTACCTACCGCAGTGTACAGCTTCAATGCGTATCGTATACAGCTTTTGCAAGAAGTACTTTGCTATATGCTTTCAATTTCGGACAATTTAGCTCAAACTACGGTTTTTGTTCCATCCCGCCCGCCTATCACGTCATCAGCTTGAGTTTAATCAAGCGCAAAAACGTGGAACTCTTTTTCCCACTACCCAGACTACCAAATACTTACGGATTAGTACCATAACACATACCGGGTGGCATCATAAATTATTGTATATAGCGCATAGGCTATTCCAGTGAAAACTTCTTCTCCCCTTCCATAACAAACAGCAATAAACGATGTTTTACTGTGGACAAAAAGTTTACCTCGTTTATGTATGCTTGCTTAGGTTTTTTATATTTACTATTCTTGCAAGTTAAACCCCCCAGACGACATCCGCGTTTTAGAATAGGCAGTCGTGATGCGCCCCGCTTGAATTCCAGGAAAAACTGCGCGTCTTTGCACTTACTTGGGGCTTAGACACATCCTGATGTCAGTGGAGTGATTAGTCACTGCTCTCTTTTACGTATGCGTTCACCTCCAGCTACAAAAATCCACATTCTTTTAGAAGACACCAGCTAATACGAGTTTGTTGTAAAAAATTTCCCCGATAGTAGCGAGCCACGTGTATTTAGTGCTTCTTCCCACGACGAAATCCCGCAATGCGTGTTTTGAGTATCGTAATTGTCTTACTTTTTTCACATGTAAACTACAAGCCGCCTACAATTTCTAATTATCTCCGTTTGGCCAAGATCAAACAAACCAGGGCAAACGTTTCCCATTTGATACACTTTATGTGCGGCACTTTTGCAAGTTAAGCAAGCATTTTTTTCTGCGAAAAACGTGAGATTGATATAATCGCAAAGAGCCGTTCTTTGCAGTGAGTCTAGCGCATGTTATATTGTTTCTCACTGTTCCGAGAATAATTAGTCGCGGCTATATTATCGTCGTGTAGCGTTGTGACCCCCTATTTTCCCTGGATTTAATATTAGAAGACCATAGGGGAGATCTTTGAACTGAAGACTCACCCGACGCATAAGCTGCGAGATGACCTTCACTTGTTGGCCACGGAAAATAAGAAAGTTCAAAGGGACACCAGTCACACGGGCCATTTCCATGTAGTTAATCACGGACATGAGCTTCTCGAGAAGACGCAGCGGCAAATAGGCGTCTTTCATACAGTACACGGCGAGGCGACGGCGATCGAGCGGGGAGCCGTTCTAAAGTTAATAACTTAGCTTGATATCACTGTAGTTTTCTCAGGTAGCTTACCTGCAGATCCGTGATAATCTGATGCTCGACATCTTCTTTCTGTTCATTGAGAAAGTGGTACGAAACACTGTTCAGGGTGTAACTGCGAAGCTTGTAGTCGCGCAAGATGACTTGGAGCACGTCGAAAATGATGCGTCCTTCGATCGAGATTTGCTTGTTGACGCGATTGCCCATCTGTTTCGATTGCGACATCTGGTCGCGAATCTTGCAAGGCACATTTCGAACGCGACTCAGTTGATGAACAACGCTATCAATCTGAAAATAGCTAGTTTTAATCGTGTTCAAAGTATGAGTTAAGAGCGTGTGTCCCACCTTCAAATGTTTAGCGCGATCAAAAATGTACGGGAAATCGAAGTTCTGAATGTTGTAGCCAGTGAGGATGTCGGGATCGCATGTACGGATGAACTCGGCCCATTTCTAAAAACAGTCAACGGTTAGCCATGGGATGGCACACTTCAACAACGATTATTCCGCCGCAAGATGATAATTGTACAGTGTATTATCAAGCGAGTTGGGACTTGTCCATGAGCCCATATGCTTATGTTCCATTCGCAGCATGGTATGCCATTATTTTCATTGTTGGACTTGTGGGGAATATTGCTGTTATACATGTTACACTTAAGAATAGGTCACTACAGGTTTGTGTAACTTTTAAAAAGGTCTTTGCCAAAATTGACAAATTTTCAGTCTGTTCAAAACATTTTTATCATGAATCTAGCCGCAAGTGACATTTTCGTCTGTCTCTTATCACTGCCCATCACCCCAATTACAAACGTTTTCAAAATTTGGTATTTCGGATCAGTCCTCTGTGGCCTGATCCCCTGGGTCCAAGGTGTCAGCATCTTTATCTGCACCTTCAGCCTTGGAGCTATTGCCGTTGATCGCTACATTCTCGTTGTACGACCCCATTCAACCCCTCTAAACAGAAAGTCTGCCATGAGCGTAACCATTGTCCTTTGGACACTGTCTATTGTCATGACATTGCCCTACGCATTCATAATGAAGTTAGAGTCGTACAGTGTAAGTTAAAGCTATGCTAAATACAACTACCCCTTTTGTATTTCAATACTACTTTATTTGCAAATACATATCATTGTTGTGGGAAAGCGAAAGCCATCTAAAAGCATCCACTTTGCAGGACATTTGTGGCGTTTTCTGCACGGAACAATGGCCTAGTAAGCACGCTCGCCAAGCCTACACCTTTATTGTCATGGTTGCGCAGTTTGTGGTACCATTTGGGCTGATGGCTTTTTGTTATGCCGCCATTTTTTCGCGACTGAAAAACAGGACTCGAGTCCGGCTGAAGCGGCTTGCTGCCAGGTCTATGACACTCGAACAATCGACAATCACTGTTCCGATGAGCAACAGCGTGGAACGAACAAGCATCGTCGGTGTAAATGCTGCCGCTGCTTCAGATGTTTTTCATGGCAAGGTAATTCAGGCTGAGAATACCATTAAAAGAAGCACCGAATTGTCTTTAAAGGCGCTGCCGAGCGATAAAAACAAGGAGAAGCAACAGCTGGTAAACAGGACGCGCAGGACAACTGCCATCCTTGCTTGCATGGTCATTATCTTTGGCCTAACATGGCTGCCGCACAATGTTGTTTCGTTATTGTTGGAATACGATAATGATGAAGGCAGATTGTTTTACTTATTTGGTCGAGAGGACCTTAACATCACTTATCTTATAAACTTGTTTACCCACAGGTATGCAATTTTAAACTTAAAGAAATAACTTCAAAGTTGCAATTTAGCTTTGCCATGACCAACAATGTATCCAACCCATTACTCTACGCATGGCTCAACCCAACTTTTCGAGAGTTATTGGTCAAAACGTTCTTTAAAAAACAAGCCAAAATGGAAAAACAGCGGTAAGTAAACACCCGTTTGCCGGAAATTGAATCGCTTTCCGGTTAACCCTATCTTGAAAAAAGCCTTTTTAGACGCGCTACGCAGCCATCTATTAATGACTTTCAAATCTACGCACTACACAAAAGAAGCAGCGACGTGCCATGTATTTCGCCTGTCATCAGTGAACGCGTAAATCTCGCGGCGTATAAGCTCTTGCAGAACCGTAATTACTTGAAAACGGACCATCAGCATAAATTATCAGACGATGCAGCGCATAGCCAAGGGATGTCGAATAGCTACAGTAATGCCAGCGTGAAAACAGATAGTGATCCGTTGCTTCGACCATCGTCGGCGCTGTATAATTCGGTTAATGGGGAACATCAACATTCCGGCCAACCTCTCATATCATCGCCCTCATCAATGCACTCTCTAAATCGTAGCTCGCCTTTCCCCTTTGCCGATGGCACAAATAGCGCTTATGATCCTACGGATATCCTTATTTGAACTTTAATAGTACAAGAACGAACAATGGTGCAGTATATTGTATATGCGTTGCTATAGTTTTAGCCTTATAAAAAATTTACCACGATGTAAACAATGGCATACCATGAAGCACCAGATTTGGGGGAAGGGAATTAAATAAAAGGGCGACTTACCTTGAGCATTTCTTGTTCATCCTTGCACTCAATGACATCTGAGCCAACGATAGGCGCACATGTGCCAACGACAAAGCAATTCCGGATGAAAGGCTCCGACGTGCCCTCTACCTTCACCATGTTGGCAATTTGAATAATCGGGTCGTGTTGAGCCTCGGGGAAAACACCCGGACGACCAGCGCATTCGATATCGAAGCTGAGGGTACGCAGCGGAGCTACTTTGCTCCATTCACCTTCCGGAGCGTGGACGACGAGATGGTTAACGTTAATGGTAATTTCAATTTGGCACAGGGTAACGCAAGCCTTCGGATTCATGACGCTGTACTTCTTGGCGGGTGCTTCAACCCAGCCACAACCGACCAAATCAGTATCCACCATGAAGCGGACTTCGAAGTCGATGTTGGCCTCGAAGCAAACAAGGGAGACAGTCGAAGTGCCGCAGAGTTTGACACCACGGCTCAGCGCATTCTTCAGGCCGCCAATCAGGCGAGGAGAGATGACGGAGATCTTAAGGAATGTCTGTTTCGCGTCGGCTGGACGGTAACCATAGAGATTCTGACCGGTGACAAGTTCCAGGCCAGTGACGTAGTTATCAACATCACCGTTGAAACCGAGATAGCCCTTTCCGCTGCCCTTTGCGAGATCATTCAGAATATTTCGAGCGTATTCGATTTGATCGGGACGGAAATCTGGTGGGGCGAGGGCATAGAAGTACGGCGAATATCCAGTAACATGGATACAGGTGGAATGACCATCTGCTGTGGTACCGAAGAGACGGACGGTGACACCGGAGACGTCTGAAAGGATATTTAATGGTAAAATATTGTTAAACAGACCCCTTTTGTGCTTGTGATCAGCAATTTTTTTAAATTAGATAATGCAATAAAACTAGAGTTTGTAAAATTATAGTCACAATCACCCTTGGCAAAGAGCAGCTTCACATGGTGCTACGCTTCAACCGTTTACGAAGCACAATGCGAAACAGCGATTTGTCAAGGCCGAAGAAAATAAGAATAGAATAGAACAACTTCAAACAGTCGATAATGATGTGTTGTAGAATGATACGACATGCATCAACCAGGACAAAATAACACTAACATAAAATTCAAGATGGACTGTTTTAACCGCCGACCATCAGTGGTCTTTTGTACAGGCAATAAACGCGGTCGAAAAAGCTTCCCGAAGGGGAGCTTCCAAAATCCCGGAGAGTTCCGCCCCATTTTCGGAGATGCCGGGCCAGGACCCCATTGAATTATGTTGTCGCCCGGGGTTGCAGCAGACTCAGACCGACCAGCCAACCAGGTACATCGCGCGCGGAACAAAGCAGGAGCGCCCAACACCGCCTAGCAACGGCACCGACATAGCCAACTCCAAATAAGGTGCCAAACGCTGTCGCGAGAGAAGCGGAGAGCGCGTTGCTGCCGGGGGACATAACCCGCGGACTTCCTTTTTTCCGTAAGCCCTCCTGCCGCGGGAGACGCCAAATGATTTTGAGATTATCGCGCGGAGGGGAACCTTATTCGCACTGGATTATTTAAAGCTGGGTAGGTAAATGAGCCAAGCATCTGCGTCATTTAGTTATATGATTGTAAGGGTAGGCTATCTTGCGCAACGTATGCCAAAGCGGCCACAGCCAGAAATATGAAACGGCTTAGGGCTATTTATAGCGCACAAAATTCTTATATCGAAAAAAACTCAGTACAATTTTGCTAGTCTTGAGAAGGCGCAAATGACAATTAAAATCCAACTTGTACATAGCAACGCGCTCTTTCCGTGGCCGTCAAACAGACTGCACTCATATATATCGCCTTGTTGTGCACTAAATTTTTAGCCAACACCTTGACGACTACGCGGGAAACCAAAATTGCAAGCAAGCCTAATCACAGAGGAAGAGGAGCGTACCACTTGAACAGCGGACAGAAACAGTAATGCTTGTTTCACGCGATCAAGGGCGACTGATGAACAGATCAAAACCACGCCCATGCTTTTAATCAGTGAATTGAGGGGTCAGCTACGCCAGGACAGTCAATGACAGTTGAAAAACGCCTGTCTGACACGCACCTAACTAGAAGCAGGCTCGGAAGTGATAAAGAACGACTGGGGCGAGATGGGCGGCGGTAAAGTCACTACCAGTCAGTCGTACGACAGTCCTTTTAATCCGCTTTTACCTTTCCCGACATGAGATGCACGGCATAAAACCAGACTTGCTTGGAAAAGAAGGGTCACTACTGGCATGACGGAAAAAAAGTGAGAAGTCAGCCGTCAGCGTCACTGCATCTTATTACGAAGGTTGCACCTGTCCAATACTCGAGGTAAATAATTTGCTAGTACTATTCGTGTGAAAAATGTTGTATACTACGAATGACACCATTCTGGTGACCAGACAAAGTGACTTTGGTGAGCATTCGGTGAATGTACCATGGCTACTAATGCGGCAGGTGAGTTTAAAACGTAGAAGAAACAAATTGAGCGTTTCCGAAGAGACAGGAATGAAAGCAAAGTTCGGTCTAAACTGAATCAAGTCTAACGCCGTGAAACAACGTCGTAAAGAGGCGGTATCAAGAAGGGAAAGCTTTAAAGAATGTCTGGCGATGTAACGAGAAAAGGGATGTGTGTGAAAAGCATATAAAATGAATAAGGAACATGACATCTGCCCCAAAATCGTTAAATATATATATTTAAATACAAAAACCAACCCATTGTGTAGTCCAGATCAACGACTTGCATCGCGACCGTCTGTGACGAATCCTTGCCGTAGGTCGCCTCGGCGCGGTTCCATGTCTTCTCTGCAAATATGGGAATGTCAAGCAAAAGGGAGATTGAAAGAAACGCAAAACGAACCGATGTTGGCTGCACGTTTGGTCGGAGAAGACGTTCCTGCAAATTCAAAACTTATGAATGATCAAAATCAGACAAAAAATACAAACCATAGGTCGCGAGCTTGGTCTCAAAGGAACTGGGAGCAGCTTCTTCCTTTTTGAAAACCCTGAAGTAAACATTATATATCTGATTGGATAAACTGCGCGAAATCAACATACTTGGCTCGTCCTGGGGTACCACCAGGTGCCGATCGCTTCGGAGGCGCCATGGTCCTGAAAATCCAGTGATAAGAATCGCTAATATGGGGGAAAACGAGTGGAAACAAGGCAAACATGCAACGCGAGGAGGGGTACCTCACACAAGAGGATTTGAGTTTCGACAGTTGTGCAGTCTGTTTTCGCGCGCTTGATTCTTTCGTTACGTGATCGACCAGTGCGCACGCTGTCAAATAGCGATGGGGTAGCCCAGATGCGACAGTTTTTTCAATCACTTAATTTTAACTATCAAAGTTAAACAAATTGTTATTACCAAATGGTTATGCTATTATATACTCTAAACAATACTCTTTGTTAAACAAAATCAAAATTACTGATGAAAAAGTTTCCTAGTCATTAGTCTTAATTGAACTTTGGAGAATGCTTTTCTAAATGTCAAAGGTATTTTTAACCATAAAAGTGATATTTTTTATTATTTATTTTGTTTTTTCTTGTTTAAATAACGTTCAAAATCAAATATGACTACAAATTTCAATTTTTGGATCGTTTAAAGAAACACTGTTTTCAGCCAACACCCCTTTGTTGACCTTTCCCGACTTATGATAAGCCTTCTTTGACAAATACGAAACAAAAGAAGGCATGAAAGCGCTTCAAGTATTGGTCAATTGAGAACCATGATAACCACACCATCCTCATCATTATTAAAATAATTTATCTTTCAAATTTACAACTTTACCAAACTTTACAATTGAAATATCATATAACTTTGTGTTTAAGTTTCAGTTGCCCTTACTTAATACTTAGCACATACATAACAAATTGAAATTAAAAAAACAAATTAAAAGAGGCACTCTGAATGAAGTGTTTCCATGCTTTATTCTTTTTTCGCACCATCGATAACTGAAAGGTCGCCGACGTGGATCCGCAACGGATTTCGACGATTTTGGTTCTGAAAAAAATGAATTATAGCTCGTTAAAACTTGATGGCACCCTTAACAGATGCGAAAATCAGGGCAAGAACAACATCTGGAAAGCAATAAACTCACTTTAATTGCGATATTCGATTTCTCGACACTCAACTCGAGGAACAGGGGTTCTTCGGTTGTGGAGTCGTCACGAACGAAAGCACCGAGGTAGGATACGACTTGATCATCCAGGGAAATATCAAGTCCCCGCAATTTGGCCACAACATGAGCAAATTTATCGTTTCCGGAGCCTTGAGCATTGACTTGGAATTGAAGTTGAGCATCGCGGTAATCTGGACGGTCAGTTTGGACCTGGTTCAGGCTGGCATCACTGTTTTTGTCTGCCATGATTGTGGAGGGAGCACGATTCTTGTCGAAGATGACTTTGAGTGGGACATTGAGTTCTTCGCCGATAGACAGTGTGGACGCATAGCCAGTGACTTGGGATTCGCCTTTTTCACTGGAGACGATGACGTTAAAGTTGTTCAAAGTGGCACTGACAGCGTTGACGTTTCTTTCGAGATGCTTCATTTGGCGCCTTGTCATTTGGACTTCATCGACTTCGATCGCTTCTTCGGCCAGATCAGGGAAGATGTCGTCACCGAGTTGCATGGCGGCATCGAATGGAATCTGGGAAGCTGAATCGTCATCTGACACCATTGAACTCAATTCATCAATATTGCTTGCGCGATCATCATTGAATGCATTGAAATCGACGTAAGCTGGCTCTCTGATAGCCGGTGGCGGTGGCATTGGTGAAGCTGTTGCCGATGTATTTGGAGTGAACGGGTTTGTTGAAGCTGCTGCTGTAGTCGGAGCTTGTACTTGACTTGAAGTTTCGTCATTCTTGTCAATAACCACTTCTGAAACCGTAACCAATGTTATCAAGAGCCTCGTGTCACTTAACTTTTGTCGAAATTGGTGTTGTATTCGTTTTCCTCCGAGAATACCTGTGTACTTCGTTAGAATCGCTTTAAAGCAGTCATTTTTTTAATCTTGCGTGTGTTCAGACTACTTCACGAACGATTGTTGAGTGCAGGCTTTTGCTCGTTTTGACCAGTGCTCTCATGGGCCCAAAAGTGACGCAGCTGATGCAAATCGCAAACATTTGTCGACCTTTGGGTCAAAAAGAGACAACCCCAAACCGAACAGTCGTCGTTTCACTTGGTCATTTCGACCAGCCTCAAAACCGCTTCTAAACGATAGCCTCAGTTAAAGTGGGTTCAACCCCACCTGTGCGGGGGTCATAAGCCACTCGTAATCACAACTGTTTATCCAGAGTTTTGAAATCGAAACCTCTGAGTAACCCCCGCTACGGATCATGTCACAGCTTTATATCAAACAAAAACGCTTCACTCCCGCACCTTTTTCATTCAGTCAACGCCTGCGGCCATTCTTAGCATCTTTCCGATTGACCAAGTCAGTCCTTTTTTTACTCGCGACAAAAACGATATTAATAACAAACAAACGCGCGACTAGCTGGTTCCTAGGTTGACCATATTTGCCTTGACACATCCCTCCCCGCCAAGCTGTGACCCTTGCGGCTGTAACTCTATGGACAAATGGCTTCTATAACCTGTGCCTCGGTCGGTCTTTCGGACCTTTGGGGTCCCATCCTTTGCGCGGATGTCTCAAATTTCGACCGACCTTTCCATGATGGTCAGCTGTCTGGGCCTCGAGGCTGAACAAGGTTTAGGCGTCCAGGTATTGACAACATTGCCTTTGCCCTAACTAAGTGAACGTGGTTGCCAGTTGTGTCACGATGACGGCGAACGAATTCGGAAGCTCGTTGACATCCCTACTCAGGTGGGTAGGCATCCCCATTTTGGTGTTTACATAGTTTCAACATTGGCCGGTGGTCAGTACAGTGGCTAGATGGGTGGAATTTATATTTGGAATTTGAAATTAGATGAGCTTATCAGTAACGATGAATGCTTTGATAGTCTAATTAGGCTAACTTCAATGACTAACTTGAATAAAAACAAGTTCAAGTCGAATCCAAAACCTTCTTAAACTGACTATTTCGCGCGAATTATGAAAACACTCAAGCTCCATTATTATTGGCTCACGCAACTTTCATGTTTACCTTGTCCATCCCTCCAATTTCCGAGCCTTATACGTTCCCAACTTGAAAACTTCATGGCCAAACTAGTTTTATCCCCCATTTTTGACCAGTTCCCGGTTGCCCCGATAAGACGCCCAACGATGTCTTTAATCGTCCTAAGAAAACTGAATGCAGAAGGAAGTTAGTGATCAATTGTCCTCCCAATAACTCACCGCTTCCACCCCACCATGTTTGACCCCGCTTTATATCGCCGCTGGCGTTGCCACAACATCAATGGCGGTGGTAACGGCGGCAGGGTTTCCGCATTGTTAGCCTCTTCTCGCGAACACCGGCCACTTTCAAACTTGGGTACGTAGGTACGCATACTCCAAACTGGTGTTTCTCAAAAATAAAGTCGCGCATCTAGAAGTCGAGGCCCCCCACGCTACGCAGTCTACCCATACAAGTGCACTTGAGAAGCGGCCAAAATCGCGTCCGCCTCAGGGGGAGTGAACCTCCGAGAGGGTCAGTCACAAACACGTCTTTTTACGTTCACAATATCATAGCTTTCCGTTGTTGCGGTTGCCTCAGGGGGCGTCGTCGGCTCTACTAAATCCCCCCATATCTCGAGGCACTTTAGGTCAAGAGGAGTCGTTGCCTCGAGGCGCGCGTGCATAATGCACTTCTATTTGATAACAGTCATCATCAAAGGAAGCCCTCCACGGTGAACCTCCCTTTTTGCTTGCTACAAGTCGCTTGTCTGGCAATCGAATCGTGTCGCGATTTCGTACATACCATGTTATTGTTGATGCTTGTATCTTTCGAGTCCCCACTTTCGCTACAAGTACACCGTGATTTTTTCGATCCCATCCATCTATCAGCCGAATCAAACATTTTGCAAGATTCTTTTTTTTCAGTGTACCCTTTTGATCTTAGAGACCGTCGACTGACCACGCTCTATGTTTTTCACCTAATTTACCGACAAAATCTAGGTACAAAAAATGCAACCATTATGAAGGGCATTAATCTAATACCCCTATTCGCGTGTTTGTTTCTCGGTGTGACTGCGCAATGTCCATCCACAATTAAGGTGAGACATTTGATTTTGATTTACCATTGCCCCACTCACCGATTGACCTCCAGGCTCCCTGTTCGTGCAAATCGACACGCTATGAACCGGTATCAATTCACTGTGACCGAGCAGATTCACTTGAAAGTGTTCTTCGAGCACTTTCAAACCCACCACAATTTATCGACAGCTTGACCATCAGCAATACACCTATTGAGGAGCTGCCTGCAGGCCTATTTGCAGGTGTTTCTATCAGACATTTGACTTTCCAAAACAATGGTCTACGAAGCATTCAGAAAGGAGCTTTCTCCGGAAATTTGGTCGATTCTATCGAAGAGCTTGAAATTCGAACCAACATGCTTGAGACCATCCCGGAGGAAGGACTCAGTGAGCTCAAGTCGTTGGATTCGCTCATCATTACGGACAATAACATTCAAAATATCTCAGCACTTACTTTTTTGAAGTACTACAGTCGCACACGCTTACAAAAGTATGGAGTTGCAAGTTTTGTGGGACATTTTAAGTTGTAAAATATTGGTTTCAGACTTGATCTCAGTGCAAACAAGATCTCATACATTCCTGCAGAAGGCCTTCTCGGTCTCGAAAACTTACACACCTTGATTCTCGACAAGAACATGTTCACGACTATCCCTACAGAAGCGCTCGAAAATGTACAGACACTTGAGGACTTGAGTTTGAGCATTAACAAGATATCGGTTATTGAAACGAAAGCACTGCCTCTTCGGAATTTGAAGAGCTTAGGGTTGGAAGTTAATCAGGTATGTTATCAAATGACTGTTAAACGTGGCAATTATATCTTCGATTTAAGATTGAGATGATCAATCCCAACGTCTTCCGTGAAACACCCGAACTGCTTTACCTATACTTGAGCAACAACCGATTCTCGGTCATCGATCCAAAAATGTTCCTTCACATTGAAAAACTAAAAGTTCTCGCGATGTCGTACAACGTGGGACTCCGCATGATTCCATTCAACGCCTTCCAGTACACACCCTCACTGATTCGCCTTGAAATGACTGACTGTTCAATTGGAACGGTCGAGGAAGGTGCTTTTCGTAAAACACCAAAAATCCAGGTCATTTCCCTCGCTAGAAACAAACTTAAACGGTTAGTTTTTTTTCTAATCCGTGATTTATTAAGGGAACTAATAGCTCAATTTAGCATTGGAAAACTTCTATTAAACACACTGACCTATGCTCAATCATTGGACTTCAAGCAAAATGAGGTAATTTTTGACAACGTAATGAAAACAACGCATTCATTACTAACTTTAAGATTGTTACTATCGACGATTACGCATTTTGTAAACTTGAAATGCTCCAAAAACTGGATCTAAGCAGCAACAAACTTCAATCGCTGCCGGCTAATGTCTTTTTCGAAACTCCCGAAAAGGCATTCAAAACATCGCTTAAGGTTTTGTACCTTAACGGTATGTCTTGCCTGTTATCGAAATTAAATTTTAACTACCTAAATGTTATTGTAGACAATCTGTGGAAATGCGACGAAAAGATTTTATGGCTCATTAACTGGCTAAATCAAAATCCTGCGATCAAAATCACATCTCCGGATACGACACTTCAAACACGCTGTACAGCGCCTTCAGATGTTTCCGGTGTCCCGTTGCGTCATGCGGGTTCGATGATTCACGTTCCCCCACCTCCAATTATGCCGAAAGAACATATCACTAATAATAACATTGCGCCAATGACAAAACGTGGTGAAGAGGAGTTTGAAGAGCAAGCTATTAGCGTTGTCAATCCGCTGGGCACGATCTTCATCATTATCGGTATGTTGATCGACAATTTGAAACAGATTTAACGGATAAGAATGTTTCAGCTATTGTTTTGCTATTCCTGCTAATTGCTATCAGTCTCATTTTCTTAACCTATTATTTCGTTCGAAGGAGGGAAAGGAAGAAGATGCCGCCAAGTGTTACGTCCAGCGAACAGGACAACTATGCCGTTGATCCATCAGTCGTTTCGGGACTTGCATCTATCTATGGAAGCACTAATATGCTAAATTGTGATGCTCGTTCTGCCCGACTTCCACGGTTCCAGTCATACGATAACAACGACCCCGCGTTATACGCCCAGTCGAGTAACTGGTGGTTTTAATTTAGTTACAAATGTCAACAAATCCAATCGAAAAATGCCTCCTCTAAAGTTTTAACCGCAAAAACCTTGACAGATAAAGTATATAAATAAACTTGGTTTAATATTGACTTTCAACTTTGATCAATCAACTATTCTATCAATAGCTACAAATAAATCCCGATTTGTACCGAAACTTAACGGCGTTTCGCTTGACGGTACTTCAATACAACCCATAAAAACAAACGATACTTGCCACCGCATTTGTTACAGTTTTTGACGACAGTCGAGCGAAATCTACGACGACGTCATGATCCGGTGCATGGATGCCCTTCGCGCACGCAAAGTCCACTGTCCGAGCGAGCATCCACTTTCGATTTTTACGGCAAATCAAAAAAGTTGCGAAGAACCCTCCGGTTAAAGCCAGCCCTTGCGCCATGTGCCCCCTGGCGGCTTCGGTATGTATGCACGTGGATGTTCGAGGCTGGTTAGGCATCATCTCTGTATGCATACAGAGAAAACGGCGACACCCCGAATCACCGCCACTTTTTGTGTACCGCTTGAGTGGACCAGGCGCGGATTCAGACTGACCCACTTTTGGTGCCTCCACGACTTTTGTGCGTTCAACAAGGCCGGAGGGCGGAGTGTTTTTGTCGCTTCTAACGCACCACCACTATCCCCCGCAATGCCCTGTGGCAATGCAATCGCTGAAACTTGTGATAGCCATCTAAACAAGGCGTGAGATGTTTGTTAAGGAATTTGATCAGGCATTGCGATCTTGAACTTTTTTTAAATTTTGTGGAAAAACCAGCTGTCCATTCATGTGCGAACCGAACCCTAAACGTCCTTGCCTGGAGACAGATTGCTCATGTTGACGAGGCTCTTTTTTGCCGCGAATCTGATTGCCATTGTTGCGCGCGCCAGACTTGGTGTGCTATTAAAACCGCTGAAACCTTCTCCGTGATGGCGCCCGTTTTTGTCGATAATCCACTAAACGTTTTTTTACGTCCTTGCCATAGTCAAAAAGCGAAGAAAATTACTGCCCAACGACCTTCTCACCGGTGTTTTGGACCACAAAACGTCTCAGAAAGACATCAGCCGCCATTGGAGGTCGTTGGCATTGAGATCAGCCGCTGCCCATTCGGGGAAGTCATTGGCATTTCTGTGTGTGCGTGATCGCGAAGGCCATCTGTCAGACTCACACTCTTTCTTTGCAGACTCATCGCATCAGTCCACCGTTACGTATTTTGTACGGTTCGGATTTGGCGTTGTTCTCTAACAACCAAAATGCTTCCAAAAATATTTGCCTTTTTGGTGTTTTCACTACTTACATTGACAGTCTCATCATGCCCTCAGACGATTTCATCAATGTGTCAATGTATGGAAGTCAATGGAGGCGCTATGTTGAATTGTTCCAATACTGATGCGGACGAATTGATTGCGCAGATTAAAGCGCATCAAACTGAACTTGGTGTCATTGCTTATTTGACTATTGAAAAGACGGAAATCAAGCATCTTCCGGCTAATTATTTCAGTGGTTTGTACATTAAACAGTTGTACCTCATCGAAAACGGGCTACAAGAAATCGATGACAGTGCTCTGCGCGGTCTGGAATCTCTCCAAGAGCTCGTCATCAGCCGTAACAATTTGACCCGAGTGCCCGTAGCAGCCCTTTCAAAACTGAACAACCTGCAGATCCTGGATATGACGTACAACAACTTCCGCGAATTGGATGAGACTGACGCACTTCCGCCGCTATCAAAGGTGACTAATTTAAGTTAATGTCCGATTTAACGTCATAACTAACCCCTATTTCAGTTATATGACGTCAATTTCGCATACAACAAGATCTCTAATATCCCGAAGACCTTCTTCGAGAGCAACAAAAACAACCTCCAGACAATCAATTTAGCACACAACCACATGACCACAGTACCGGCCGCGGCTTTACGCGGATTCCGGAAACTGATTGCCCTCCATTTGAAGAACAATAGATTCACATCTCTTCCGAAGCTTACATTCATGAACTTGCCAGTCCTTAAGGTACTCAACCTGGCAAATAACCGCATCGACAGTATTGACCGTCAGGCCATCATGAATGTACCCAACCTGCGGTACTTCTACTTGACCCAAAACAAGTTGACTACCATTTTGCCTTTCCAATTCAAGGCATTTGAACAATTGGAACTTCTTGACCTCACAGGCAATCAACTATCGACCCTTGGCGCCAACACTTTCTCCCATTTGACTGCAGTGAAACAGCTGTTCCTGGGAGACAATCAGATCGCTTCAATCGATAGCAATGCCTTCACGAACAGTACCATTAGTATCCTTATTTTGGAAGGCAACCTTCTCCGTGAGGTCACGAACACTATGTTCAACAAGCTGCCTGTTATTCAACAGCTTTCGTTGAAAGACAACCGGGTTAGTATCGGCTTTGGGGTTCTTCTTTATGGGTGTCATCAAAACAATATTGTAAACCACGCAATTTTCAGATTAAAGTTGTCGATACCGATGCGTTCGCGAACGCGACAACCCTCAAGTTGCTTGACTTGAGTAAGAATGACATCCTGGATTTAGCTCCGTCGACTTTCCTGTCGCAAGCTAATCTGCTTTTGGTTGACTTAAGTTCTAATAAGCTTATTCGCACGCCTTATGCAGCCTTTAGTCGTCGGGTTGCTACTGTTCTACTTCATGGTTGGTTTTAAAGTCGTAAAATTCAAAAAATTTATTGTAAATTTCCAGAAAATCCGCTTGTTTGCACCGAAAATGTTCACATGCTTCAACAAGGACTTGGTGTCTACGTTGCCAAAAGCGAAGATAAAATTTGCGCCGGTAAAAAGTCAATTGAAGCAGTCGTCGCCCAAGGTCCGGAAGTGCCTACTTTTGGAGTCGAAAATCCGGCTCCGCAACCCCAAATCCCCCCACAAAACTCATTCGGTCAAGACCCCGAAGTTCCACAAGTTGACCCTAACCCATTGCCGTCTCTTCAAAAGGTATACAATCTTTCACATTCCTGCATGTGTCATTGCATTTGACTAATCGCCGGATGTCCTTTTCAGTCAATCCGCCCAATCAATATCCATTCGATCCCTTCTCCGTCTAACCAGCGAACGCCGTCGGAAGCCATCCCCAGCAACGTAATCCGTCCATTGAACGCGAATCCACTGAGCGTACCACCACGCTCTGATGAATCGCCAATGGTCGAGGACGGGGCAGATACAAAACCGGATGACTTGGACGTGGCGTCGAAACCTGAAAGCAATTCAACGCTGCCCTATCCCGATGACCCGGACCATCCGGACAATCATCCTGAAAGGTACTATCCGATTCCGGTTCCGTTCCTCAAAACACCACCAAAAATGCACCCGGCATACACCATCACACAGACATTGCCACCGAGTATTGTGATTGCCGAGAAGGAGCCTGCCGGTGAGACGGCATCAGCTGAACGAATGACAAGCACACGGGTTCGGACTAATGAAGCTACTGACAGTGACAGAATTGAGAAGTTTGAAATGCCTGTTGGTGGATTCGACGAAACTAATGACGTCCATGAAGGTGAACGTCGAGCCTATGAACTCGATGATCAACAAACAGCGACTCGTGCCAGCCAGAAACTACCCGTGACTGTCATGATTATCTGTTTGAGTACTGTTGGTCTTGTTATGCTAGCTGTTTTCGTCGGTCTCTGTGTTGCACGTCAACGGAATACCCACTTCCTTGGATCTTCATCGAGCAGTACGACCGCAAGATCACACGCACACTTTGCAACTCAGATGAATCAGATGTATGGAACGCTGCCCCATCAAAGGTAAGAAAGGAGCACACTGACCGCGACCAACATTTGTCATTGATGAATGTTCCGGATACAACAAAACTAAAGGAAACACCTAATCGTAATGGTTCTATTGCAGGGTAGGCACGCTGCCTCGTCAGTCTGCGCAGGAGGACATTTATAATTGGATTTACAACAACGGCGGATATACGGCCTATACCAAGACCTAAACATAATAATTATCTTTGTTGCATTTCTTCCAATTAAACTATTTCTCCCATCATCGACATCATAGTCGCTCTTCCTGGACTTTAATCATCTCTCAATGGCACAGGATCAGCAAAACCTATCTTACCCACCAAGTTATGACTTCAAACATTGCTCTTTTGCTTATACGGGCTTGTGATAACACTAAATTATTGATGAATAAAATAAAGCTTATTCACGTGTTTGCAAACGAAACCATTGAAAAGTGCACTACGACTGACAGAGTTCAAATTGGAATTTGACCCAGTTTACCCATCTTGACGATCACCCGTGGCCGCATTCTCGGTGTCTAGGGAATGTATGCGGGTAGCACAGTTATTTTCTCGACGCTGCCTCCAATTACATCCCCCACTGTTTCTGGGAAGAACTACTTCACCCGCCTTTCTTCCTATATTCATTCGTCAAAAAGACCTATGAACGAATGCCCTTGACCTTGGAGGTAGCCGTAGCAAAAACTAAAGAAAGGCGGACAGTGTGACACTGCGCGACGCGAGTTTGACCCTCCACTTACCAGGTTCGGTCGGTCATGGACAACGACGACATGGTGCGGCTTTTACCAACCCCCTTTAATTACCAACTGTATAAGGAGTGGTGGATTGAAAGACAAGAAGGACCCCATTATACGGCACCCCTCTCGTCGCCGTAGAGTAGCAAGACAACGGAAAAAGAATACTTCTATTGTCATGGGCACGAGATTGCTCCACCACCTAGTGACCGCCCCTATCGTGGGTTTTCACCACCTTCCACGCTTTCCGGTCTTGATCCTAGGCATCGGCGACGATCGCACCCTGTCAGCCTACTATTTTGTGTCTTTTTTCGTTCCACGTTCATGTGCTCCGGGATCGGGATCCAATAAAATTTTAATATCCGCGTTAATTTTTACAGGTAAAAAAGACTATGCGATCGGGTATTGTAGCTGCCGTGCTTCTGGCAGCTTTTGCGGCTTCTAACGCTGCTTACTGTCCTGAATTCATCCATCAATATGTTGGCATTTGCACCTGTGAAGAGTATACTGATGGTGCTATCGTGAAGTGCAGCGGCAAGAACAGTATCAACGTTATTGAAGAGTTGAAGGCTGCCAATGCTCAAGTTCGTGAATTGTGGGTTGAGCATGCCAAGATCATCCAAGTAAGCTTATTTGTGATAGCTTTTTGATAAGTAATCCAAACTAACATTATTTAGATCAACAAAGAAGCATTCAAGCCCCTTCGCTTGAAGAAGCTTGTCCTTGACAACAATCTTATCCGCACCGTTCATCAAAATGCCTTCCACGGTCTTGAGTCAGTTCTGCAGGAACTGTCCCTCAACTCCAACAAGTTGAAGGAAATCCCGACTGTCGCCATTGCTGGCCTTCGTTCCATGAGCGTGTTCAGCATGAAGTGCAACAACCTCGGCAATCTCACCGAATCTGCCTTCCACGGCAACCCCAGTCTCATCGAGATCAACCTTTCCTGCAACCAGATCTGCGAGATGGGCCCCAACGTTTTTGAAAACGTCCGTGAAAGCGTCCAGAACATTGTTCTTGATAACAACTGCTTCACCCGTATTCCCACTGCTGCCATCAGTGGCTTGTTGAGAATCGTTGCTCTTCACATGAACAACAACAAGATTACCACGCTTGGATCCAATGATATTGTCAATGTTGACAGTTTGTCTATGCTTAGACTCGGTAACAACCAGATTGAGACCATCGAACCTGACTTCGCTCCCCCGACAAACAGAATCCGTTACGTGTACTTGGACAAGAACCAGATCAAGCACGTCATTCCCGGCACTTTCAAGCAATTCAACAGCACTGAAGTTCTTGATTTGAGCTACAACATGCTTACCGAAGTGCCAGCTGGTATGTTCGAAGGTATGGACTCTTTGCAGAGCCTCAACCTCGGTGAGAATTTGATCAAGGAAGTTTCTGAGGGTGCTTTCTCAACCACTCCGTTGTTGCTCCTCTGGTTGCCGTACAACTGCATCACGGAGATCTCTCCTGGCACTTTCCAAGGCATTCCTTTCTTGAAGCAGGTTTCCCTTGCTAACAACAACATCCGTACTGTCGCTGTAAGTTTGTCACATATCAATTAAAAAGACAAAGTTCATCGTAATTATTACAGCCCCTTACTTTCGCTCACCTCGCCAACCTCCACACCGTCGACCTTTCACACAACAAGATCCTCAACATGGAGAGCAGCGCCCTTACCGGCAGCAACACCAAGAACATCCAGCTCATGGAGAACCCCTTCGTCTGCACCCAGGACGGTTACCACGTTCTCAACGGCCAGGAAGCCATCAACCTTACCACTGCTGCCAACCTTGTCTGTGCTACTGATTACACTCATGACAACACTGATGCCTGCCCGACCCGCAAGGAACTCCCCGTTCCCGCTCCTTGCTGCGTTCGCCCCGCGTTGGAAGCACCTACCACCTTGGCTCCGTTCACCGCTCCTCCCGTTGTCGATACCACCACCGTTATCATTATCAATGGTGCCGAGCGTGAAACCACCACCACCACTACCCCCGCGCCGCGACCAGTCATGACCACCGTGGATCCTAAGGCTCAAGCTGAACGCCTCAACAAGATCAACATGGCCCGCTTCTGGCGCTTGTCTGGCCGTACTCCCCCAGAGGGCGATGTTCAAATCAGCGCCCCCACCAACAACGTTGTCCATGAAACTGAAGCCAAGCCTCACCGTCGCACCCAGTCGTACCGTGAACAGCTTCTGCCGTACTTGCGCCAGGAAGATAAGGCCAAATCGGCCCCTTCACCGGTCGTCGAATTCAGCGAAGACGCTGCCCCTGAATCCGTTTCGGCCTAAATCAACTCATCTTCTCAGAACATCACTCTCGTCTTAACCCCACAGCCAGAGAGTGCGCAAGCCACACTGATCCTCGAATAATTTTGTTGACATAAGCTTGATCAATCTATTAATCAATCAACCAAAACATTCCTACTTTTCCGTTTTTTGTGCCTAATAATCTCGCACCGAGAGCTATTCTAAACCCTATTTGTAATGATTGTTATTTCTGGTTTGTATACTGGTCGTTTCGTCGTTTTGTTAAAATAAACTGACAAACCTGAAGAAAGCGTGGTGTCCGTGTCCGACTTTGAAATCATCGATACGGTTTCAAAAGGCGATGGAGCGAGACCGACCGGCAAAACTAGGTGAACGTTGATCTGGAAAAGAAAGGCAAGGTCATTGCAACGGTTTGGTGTCTTAAGCCGCTCAGCAAACTCACCTCTTCGCAGAAGCAGTACAATGACAGCGGTGAATCCGAAACTGGGACACCGCTGATGCTGGAGAAGAACTTTTTGTCGATTTCGATTTGTTCGACCATGTCGGATATGCTTTTTTGAACACGCATAAGTTGGATGAATTGGAAATGGTCGATGACGACGCCAAGGGAGTTCAGTGGCTCAAGGGCGACGTAAAGGTTGGGTAGCTTGATATCGATGCAACCGGCGAGCATGACATCAGATAGGACGGTAACGCCGGAATACACTTTGGCAGTGGTATTGGGGACCGGTGGGACGGCTTCAACCCAAAGTGGAGAGGTAGCGACGTACCAGCGTGTTGGGAGTAGATCAGTGGAAGCGCCGGTTGTAGCCAATTCAGCAGCGAGTTGTTTCGTTTGGAGGATGTGGTTGCGGAGATCGTGTTTGCCTTCGTTTTCGACGCTTGAAATGAATTGAAGATTGTCGTCGGTGAGGCTTTGGAAGAGATTCTCGATGGAAAACGTTTCCCTATCGAGAGCGCGATTCGAAACGGTCACGGTTGACACGTTGACGACGAATTTCTGTGGGTAGCGTTCATCTTCGGGAGGAGTCGAGCAAGGAATCACAATGCGTGGCATCAGAAGGTCTATCCTGGCACAGACGACTGGTGGATCACCGGCGTTTTCTTCAATGTCCAAGCTCCTCGTAATGTTATCAATGACATACAACATCCATCGAATCGTCCGAGTATCGACCAAAACAACCGACGGCCCGATAACACCATGTGCCAGACCAACAGGCGGTTCAGGCTGAGTTGAACCCGGGAAGAAGTAATTTGAAAATTCAAAGTGAATAGCCGGAACGTGTGTCGGAATGGAGAACCGTGTAGATGTCTTCGATGTGTACAAGTCCTGGAGATCCTCGCGTTTTGTCGTCTGTTCAGAGACACATTCAACGACGACGTCTTCAATGCGGATAACCAAGCTCTGTGAAGTCAATGTTGACCAGAGGCGATTCAGACGCTCTCGAGCAGTGGGATCCAACCCGACTGATAAGTTGAGTAAGTGACGTTCGAGTTCATTTGCAGCAAAGACGGTGAACTCATTCGGGGTTTCATAGCGAACCCAGTAACGACGATCATCGGAAATCAGATTCTGGAGGTAGAAATCGACGGAAATGCGTTCGAGAGTGACTTGCATGGCACCACTGGTAATGTTCCAGTTTGCTGGGTAGTCTGAAACCACAACATTTGAACTTTAGTTGTACGATATCATTATTAAACTAACCTTTGGTATTAGCATGATCATCAATAAGTGTCATGTTAACCTTGTTAATGTAGACATGATGCGACGTCTGTCCAACATCGAATTGCTTGAAGATAGTACTCTTAATGGCAGGATTCGGCAAAGAAGTGCGCTGTGAACGGCTCTTGGCACTGTAGTCGACCAAGAAGGGGTTCTCAGATGGCGCCGTCTGGCCACTCGCTTTGGCCAGGGCAACAATATGTTTGTAGAATGAGATGGCAGATCGAACTTCGGCAAGTGTCGCTACCCAATGGATGTCTTCGAAAATGGTTTGAATACGGCCAGCGAGAAGAGATCCGTCTGCAATTGACTTCGTTTAACGATGGTCGCCGCTGGCGCTTCAAAACAAACCATTTGAATCTTTCTTTATCGCGATTCGGCATCGACCGCCTTGGGTAATCAGCCGGAGGGGGCTATTCAAGCGCTGGCCACGGTCGCTTCCACCTTCGGAATGAGCAAAAGCTTGGATTTTGAGCAGGTTCCAGGTTATCTGCTTGAAGAAGATGACTTGATGGCAAGATGAATCGGATATGCGAGTCTTTTTCAAGCTGGAAACGAAGGACCAGGCAGGGGATACACTTTCGACAGTCAATGGGGACAGCTGAAATTAGATTGATTACAGTATACCAAATAGATAGCAAACCTTACCCATAATGACCCGCTAAACGAAGCCGACTCGAAACTGATATCCAAAACATTGATCTTTATCGACAATCCTTCAACAACCCGATCCGCGAACCCATAACTGTTCGGCGATGAGGACTTTCTCGGTGGATCAGCTGAGCTATGGGTGCCAAGTTCGAGTGTTACATGTAATTCGTCCACTATCTGTAAAAAGAACCATTATTACAAAACTTTTGTATTGAAAAACTTACAATCTCAACCGGTGCAGAATTCAACTTCGTCCAAGGCACTTTCACTTTGACTCGATTGCATTCAGCCCGTCGAATCCGCAAGAACGGAGGCAATTCGAGTTTCTCCGAAAGCACTTCCTCATTCAAAACAATGTTCCGCAACTCGCCAGTGCCGCCAAGTACTTCCAAACTGATCTGCTCCGGCTTTAGATTCTTGGCGAAGCTGAAATCGATCCGAATTAGCACGTGAGTGACGATCGGATATATAAAAACTTACATGGACAGATGTTTGATGATTTGGTTTTTAATCAGTGAAACCATTTTGAACCGATACCCCTACAAAAAGAAGCACTTTATCTCGATAAGCTTGACCAAAAATATATATAAACGTACTTATATGTTGAAACGTCAATCTAGTATTGACAAAACTGCAAAGACGTCCCGTTATTCGCCGGATAAAACTGGTTTGCGCGAAGAGAAAGTGGATTAAACCAGCGACATCTTCGCCTGAAAAAGCGTCAAAAGTGAGTTTACATTTTACACGTACATTAAGGTGTAATAAACGTGAATGACCTCGAGATTTGAAGTCCCTCAGGGCCAGAAGCATCGTTTCTGATGCGTAAGCGTGGCTGGAAAAACACGCGTGGGCTGTGTATCACGAGCAAAAACGAACACAATACATGCATTATAGTACAAACGTGCTCATTGATACCTCTGCTAGTAGTGGCTATAGCCTATTGGACAGACTAAAATGGTAATGTTAAGCTAAGAAGGAAGGAAAAGAGGACGCTAATGGCAGAGGGGCGCATGAGAGCCGACGGCAACGAGATCTCACATTTTTTGCAGGGTCTCATCCTCTTTGCTTTGTGTGTGGCACTCGTGCGACATTTTTTTGCGTAATGGAATTTTAATTATCAGTGATGTAGGTGGTAAACATAATCTAGTTTTCTCGGGTTATATAGACATTATGATTATTGTCAACTTTTAAAGACAATATTGTGGAAAGTGTTTTGTAATGGGCGAAATTGATTTTCAAACAAAGAAAAAGAAAACAAAAAATGTCGCAGCATAAACCACACATGTCCACAAAACTCTGGCGTTTGTCACTCTTTAACAAAACCAAAAAACCCGAGGGACGAAACCACCGCCGTCGGCAGCATGATCGTATCAGTTCCCATTGATTAAGTTATCGGAGTCGGCTGCTTGGTTGAAATGTGACTGAAACCTCATAACGCTGTTAGATGCGTCATGCTCCCAGCAATTGTTGTTTCGTGGGGACCAAAACGTGAACACAGTTTTGTTTACAAAACACTTGAAAAGTCTGTGCTTTATGAACCTTCTAAATGTATGTATACTCATGAACTACTCATAGGAATGATAAAAACAACGAAGGCATATATATATACTGGCGTGAAATGGGAGATTAATCTTCGTCGATAGAGCTCAACAGTTTGGCTTTGAACATCTCTTTGACGCTTTCAATTCGACCAAGACAAGTATTGCGTTTGTCTTGCATTTGGACATTATCGGAAAAGAAGTCAGAGAAGTCGGGATAGGCAGAAACTGTATTGTATGATGGTTGATTTTTGATGTGTAGAGGCGCGGGTGAGGAGCAGATTTTGTCCAAGTCGGCCTGGAGGGGAATCAGAACTGCGACCATGCTGCTTTCAACATTGGCCATCCGCTTCGACTGACGCTTGTTTTCGACTTCGTCGTGGACCTTGTTGAGGGCATGCTGGACTATTTCTGTCAGGGTCCTAGAATAAACATTGCTGTTTAGATTGATCAATTTGGGCTTGCAACTTACTCATGGGGTTCCATTTGAGACAGCTCTTCAATGATAACTTTGGACATGTATTCCGCGGGGCTTTGTTCGAGTAGGAAGATTCCTTGGATGAGAGTTGGTGATAGGAGCATGATGAAACACTTTTCTGGGGATAACTGAAATTTTGTAATAATAGACATTAAACACATAAGTTTAACGGTCAAACCTCAGATTTATACACAAAAGGCTCCACAATAACAGGCTGTCCTTCGGCATCTTTGAGATTCGGGTCTTCCTTGTAACCATGAGCTCGAAAATAGTCCCCAAAACACCGAGTAGGACCAACAACCTTCATATAATTGACTCCAAGCTTCTGCAAACGCTGTGCTTCCGCGGCCATGTGCTTTTCATGGACGGCAGTGACTGGTTGAACGTATAAATCCTTCGGATGGTCCTCAAACTTCTTGACAACGACAGCCATCGAATTACCCGTATTTGCGATGTACAATCGATTGCGAATCATAAGCACCAAAACAGCCACAGCACCACCAGTAAGCTTTGTGTCCGTCAGTTCCATGGCTTCAAAACAGTCGACAGTCATTTCAGTATCGGCCGCTTCTCGAAGATTTTCCCGAGCCTGAACCACTGAGGCCAAAACACCGTCGTAATATTCTGAGTTGATTTTATCAAATGCAGTCTTGATCAGGAGCTCAATTTTTTCGTCAGGTTTGGCAATTTTGTCAAAAGACATTTCGTCGAGCAAAGTATTGTTCAAAATATGCCGCATCAATCCCTCGCTTATGAACTTAGCAAGCGTACCACCATTTCGGAAGGCATTTATCATGGCGATCATTTTGACAGCGCCATTGTTTGTTTCTCGACTAAAAAGAATTATATATAAAAATGTTCAAGAATAAAAAACTGAGACAAACCTCCGTGTAACAAGGACGTTTTCAACTTCTGAGCTGGTATGAAAAGGGGACTTGATACCGTAAGGTACTGTGGATTCATCTCCATCAGAATCCACATCGAGATGCGGCATTTTGATCAACAGGCAAGGGTATGTAGGTTTGCAGGGTTCGTCTACTAGAAGTTCATCGTCATGTGCGATGTTGGCCTTGTGTGAACTTGCGACGACCGAGTGAGCAAAATATAAAATATGTTCTGAGTGGAACAATTTTCGAAAAGTCACATTAATTTCGAAAAGCCGCATTTTGTTATTTTAGTCAGTCCACTATTCGACCAGTTATTTAAAACAGTTTATGTTCAAGTTTTTTCGCCCTTGTTTATTAATTAGTTTTACAAAAATAACAAAAATTCTACAAAAACAACGTTACGCCTGCAAAAACGACAAAATACAGTAATAAAAAACAAGAAAACGTGATTGATTATCTGCAAAATTGAACACTAAATATTCGCTGTAAACTTAACATACTCCAACTTATCATTAATTAACGTCCGCCTTCGCTCCGTTCATAGCAAGCATAACCATGTTCGCCCTCAATTTCACGATCAAGCACATAGATACAGTTCTTGCACGGTGGCTTGGGCGGGTCTTTCTTCAGTGTTTCAGCAGACGAACTGGCATGAATCGCAGTTTGGACGCGATTTTCATCCTGCAAAAGTTCAATTAAGACAATCCAAAAGAGAAAAGTATAGAAATTCTTACATTGTACTTGTTTGGTTCAATGGCAGGGGAATTCAGATGCTGATGATGAAGACGATTTTGGACCTGAGTCATGTTAAGCTGCTGATTCTGAAGAACAGAAACACGTTGATTGGGAGCCACGGGTTGATACGTATGCTTTGAGTATGGTTGGACGATCTGGGGTTCCGGAGGAACCGTCGTTTCAAAAACTTCGCCATGTTTGTCCTGTAAAACACAAATTATACAATAGAAACGGAAAAGTATGAAATCGCTTACAATGTAAACGTACAACGTTTCGTACGGTGCAATTAGGTTTTCCTGTAGCTCGGGCGGACAGTTGGCAGAAAACTTCGGCAATTGTACGTTCTGGGAATTTCCAAGATGTTGCTGGTAATTCATGGCTGACTGGAACGACGATGGAATCTGTAATATTCAAACAACATTAAAGCATTTACAAAGTCACGCCAAAATCACGAGTACTTTCAAAAATCACGGAAAACCTTATTTTAACCGAAGGTTGGAAACTGGGTGGTTATTTTTCTTTTTAAATCGGTGGACATGACAAAGTAGGAAAAGGTATTCAATAAAGTTTAACATCAAAAAAAGTGATGGGAATGCCATCACGTGCCTTTCATATTATTCAGATCAGACATTTTAAAATCAGCGAAAAACACAACGCGAAAGGTGGCACAAAAAACCCCCCAAATTCAAAATCCAAATGAAAAAATGAGTTTCCGGATTAAAACAGGCAGATTTTTGGAGGACTACACTATCGACTTTAAAACCAAATTTATTAAAAAAGAATCAGATTTTTTTCTATAACTCGCATACTTGAGCCATTGGCCTCAAACAGTTCTGCCGGCAACCGGTACCGACCGCACACAGTCGTTTCGATTTCCTTTCGTGTAGGGACCGGCAGATCACAAAAATTTTGGAATATTAAATTTTTTTTACTTGATTCGGACGTTTCGTTCCTTTCCGAATCGAATGGTGTCATCAGATTTTGGTCAAAGTCACTCTAAAGTGCCAAAACTACCATTTTTGCCTATTTTTTTGCTGTTTTTCGAACTTTTGGTCACAGTTACCTTGAGTTACTCGGACGGCACTAGCACCATTCGATTCAGTGCAAAATTTGGCAAAAACTGACATAGATCAGAAGACCGGAAAAAACCGGATGCCCGAATCCGGTCTTCTGAAGTAGAAATGCCAAAATTAAAAATTGATCAATTTGAGTATTTAGCACGTCCGCACCCCCATTTTCATATACGAGAAATCGCCTGGTGATGTCGGTTTTGCTCTAAAGTAACTGAAAAGTGCCAAAACGTCAGGTTTTCTGTTGCAAAAAAAATTCTTGAAAAACTTGTCTAAAGTCAGTAAAAACATGCTATGAGTGTTCCTTATGTTGTTTACAACAGCAGTAAATGTATCAGCATGAATTTCGCTAATAAAATTATAAATTTTAAAATGTTTCAATAACGCACTAATGTTAAGCTTTTGTTCGCACGCGTGTGCAAATGACAAAGCCGCGTTCGCAGAACTTGCTGTGTCAATAGAAAAAATGCATGCGTCTCGAAGCTTGGCAACTCGCCTTCAACAGCAATCGTTGCAACGCAAGATCTCTCGAGAGAGTTCCCCTGCAGAAAAAGTTGTGATTATTGCGCTCTTTTTACGGCATTTTCATTTAAGATTTTTTTGAAATTTTGATTTCTTTTCTAATCAAAATCTACGACAATTTAGCGTCAAATAAGACCAGTTGCAGTCGATTCGGTTTAAATTTTTTCTACCTGCCGGTCCCTACTTTTCGTGCCAAGAAAATGGGGCGCGCATGTTCATGATCCCGACGGTTATTTTTCTTTTTAAATCGTTGTAATCGAACAATTCGACGTTTGTTCGCTTCAAGTTTCTTCGTTTGATTTCGGAGTTCGCTGACAGCAATACAGTTTGCCGTGCGCTAAGTGTGCTTTGTAGGTTTTGTCTGTATCCACGGGTAATTTCTATATGTCTACTAATGACGTTTACGGAGTCGTGAATATTTTAATCAAAAGTTTCTTTTTCTAATGTCTCAGATTTAAAGTTGATATTATGTTGTCTTTGTCAACTGGCAAAACTACTATTTTGCTTTTCATTTTTGATTGACATTGCTGATTGATTGCAAGTCTTTTCAATTTCCGTATGCGGAAACGACGTGCTAAATAACGTCGGGGCAGAGGAGATCTGTACATTGTGCACTTTAGCTAAGCCTGTCTTTAGCGTTTTTGTACGTTCGTATCAGGTAAAAAATGGTATTATAATATAGTTAAAAAAAAGAACAAAACTGATGAAGTGATCGTTTTTAATGTGTAATTTTTAGCAATACTTGGTAGCAAAAACCAAGTGTGTGAAGCTTATGTAATCTTATAAAATCCTGGAATAAATTTATTAACAATACTGCTAGCCGTGCAAAATCAAATTTAGACGAATCAACAAACATGACTCATAGACATCGTCACCAACACCAACTAATCAAATTGTTGCTTTCCGTTTACACTAGACTTATTTTTGCAAAAAGTAAAATTTGGGTTTTTATTTAATTTATTAAGTTAGTTTGCGTCTGGAATGTTAGTCGATACATCAGTTGTAAAAGACTTGAAATTTTTTAATACCAAAATTCTTGTCGATTTTTTGTTTTGTTTGACAATTGCAACACGGAAACTAGGCATACTCACATTTCCATCAAACAGTTATAGAATTGCTTATGCAAACATTTATTGTTATCCTATTATAAACACAAAAGGTTGATTTCAATGAATAAAAAGTAAACATAACGTACTTATAGAAAATTGATAGAGATACGTCGAAAAAACGTCAGCTTCAGAATGCTTTGTAGTGCGCTATAAAGCTAAATATAAAGGCACTGTGTCCATCAGTGTAATGTAACACGAATTTTGTTGGTCGTTGTTCAAGCATCTCTTTTCTTCTGATACAGTGGCACTGTTAAAACATGTGCTTTGTGTTTTTGTCTAACTCGTCTTTTCAGACGATGCAGTCATTTATTACTTCTTGTCCTGCGTATGCCCTAAAAACCAACGAGCTAGGTCCTTTTTCGTAACAAGCAGTTTTTTGGCTTATTATTTATTAATGACAAAAAATCGAACTTTTAGATTGTAAGGTTGCACGTTTCCGGTGTTTTTGCGTTTCGTTATCGTGCTCATTGCTATCTTAAAGCTTGTCACAAGACAAAGGAAAAAATCATTTGAAAGCACAGAATCGTGTGAATGTCCTTTTTAGAGAGGATTTATCGCCAAATAGGGGTCTTCGAACAGCGAAAAATGCTTTTAAACGCCGTTATTAGTGCCATAAAAAAGACGGAAATGCTGCAAAGTGGCCGATGACGATATTTCCAGGTGATTTCTCAAAGCAAATTTGAATTTCACACATCTGCAGCCATCATGCGTTTCGTGTCACATTTTCGATTCCTGCTCTTTCCGTTTTATAAATTATACATGTCGCTTAAAAAATTGAAGTTGACCGTAAAGAACTGAAGTGGCGCGGTCATGCCCAATTAATGTATGGGGCGCTTTAGCAATAACTTGTACCGCCCAGTCATGGCACAAACAGCGTTTTCGCCACTTTTTGTATTCGGTTTGTCGGTGGAAAGAAGCAACTGTCGATATGACCATCGTTCCGACGCGTCTTGTTTCTGGATAGCGTGGGTTGTAAATACATCAAAAGGAGCGACTCGGCCTTTCGGAGGTTATCTGGCCCCTGTCCGCCGGTGCTCTTTGGGTTTATTAAATTCTTGAATTACCTGCGGCAAAAGTTCTGAACAGCCGGTTTGATCTGTCACATAAGTTCACCTTTCAGACATAATACGTCGTTATAACCAGACAATCGAGATATTTATGTGATAAAAGCCTGGCAACTGACGCACCAGCTGATTTGTTGTTTTTACGTAACTCTGTGGTTCAGCGTGCCCTTCCTACCTAACGTGTTTAGCTTTTCCGCTTTCAAAACTTGTGGGGAAGTTTGGTCGTTGTCTTAGTTGCTGCCACCTTTTACTGGCCCATTGATTGTGACTGCCCTCAGGGTCGAAAATTTGTTTTTGCCCATTTTTGGCAAAGCTTCAAACAAGACAAAGTATGCCGCGGGGGCTACGTGCTATGTCCCTTTGAGTACCTCATGTTCGTGGTCAATACATCATAGGTCGAATATCCGTCAAAATGTGTCCCTCAGCCTGGGGCGGGGTTCACTTCAATTGTAGGGTGGAGATGTGACGCTTCCATCCCAGGATAAGCATGGTTGGTCGTTGGCGTATGTATGCGAGGGAGGGTTCGGGTGCGTATGTCTGTATCATCTGAGACAACGAGTGTCCCCTTCGGCGTCCTTGGTTCTTCGTCTTCAAGCCGAGACGACTCTCGGTCCTCGTTGCGCTTCGTTGGGTGCAGGCAGGGCACGTGCGCGCTTCTTCAAATGTCCGAGACTTCCGGAGGACATGCTTGTCCCCCCACAATTTCGTGCTGTCGCCACCAATTTCTGGCATGCCACAACACAAACAGCCAAGAATGCATTTACTACCTTGTCCCTTTTTTTGGGACATGCCATTAGACACGCTTTTTTTCTTCCTCATCTTTTTTATTCATTGCAAATGGCACATGTAAATCAAACCATAAAAAGTCACAAACATCGCACGCTTGTTAGTCGCGTGCCTTTTTTCCGCGGCGACAATTTAGATTGACTTCTCACTCGCCTCAAAGTCCTTCAACGAGAGCCTAGCCGGTGTAGCGTCTCACTGAAACTTAAATCTGTCGGTTACTTTTTCTAAATTTATTTGAAGACATCTATTTTTTCCCACGCTAAGCCGTATTAATGACCGTCCAGTGAGCATCTTTGCGCTAAGCGGTTGGGGGCGGTTTTGCCGAGACTTCAAAATAGGTCTTTTCCAACCATTAGCGTCCAACCCTTCATATCTATTGTGCCAAAATTGCTGTTTTTGGCTCTTGTTACACCCCCTTTTTACAAGTATTGGTTACATTCGGGAGGAATACATATTGAAACGCCCCGAGTGTTATCGACGTGTTGCTGTTGTTGTGAACGGCAAGTCGCAGTAACTGCCATTTTAAGACATTTTCAGAAATAGGGGAACAATGCTCCGCGGATGTTCCCTCAGCGCAGATGAACCGAAGCCGCCGCAAAGTGTTCGAGTACTTTTGACTATCTATGCTCGGTACGCCTTCGCCTTTACTCTTTGACCTTATCATTGACCATTTTCTAATTATAGAAATTTGCGTGATGTGAATTGCGATGGCGATCAAGACCCTTATTGCGTCGTTAATACGACGAAAGTCGGCATGATTAGGGAACGGCATTGGGAAGAAATTGGTCGCACCGAAGCTATCACCAATTCCTTGAATCCTGATTGGGCCACTAAAATCTGCATGTATTACAACTTCGAGGAACAACAGAGACTGCAATTTGAAATGTACGTCCAAAGTGGAAAAAACTTCGTTTTAATTTTTAATTTTAATTCCTTTAGCTTCCTCAAGGGCCCATATAAGCAGCGTCTCGGGTGCGCTTCCATGTTTTTGCACGAAATCGTTGGCGCAAAGTATAATCGACTAACGAAAGAGTTAACGTATGTAAATTTTGCATTAGCTTTCATAAACCCATTATCTTTTTTAAAGTAAACACGTTCAGAGAAGAAGGAAAACACCATGGAACGATTACTGTGACGGCCGAAGCCCTTCCTGACGGCCGCCAAGAGTCGATTTACTTTATCACCAGTGCCAGTAATCTCGATCGGAAAGATTTTCTTGGGAAATGTGATCCCTTTTTGAAAATACTGCGTGTGAATCAAGACCAGACGAAACAACTCGCATACCGTACACGGTACCATGAACAAAATCTCAATCCCCGCTGGCGTCCTTTTGAAATCCTGCTCGACCAACTGTGTTACGGTGACAAGGACCGTGAATTTATTATTGAATGCTTTGACTGGGACCAGGACGGAGATCACGATTTTATCGGCTCATGCCAAACTACGGTCAATCGTCTGGTAAACAAACTTGATGTTGATTTGCCCGTGAGTTCGACGCCAGTTGTCTGTTAAGCTTGCGTGACAAATTAAATTTCAGTTAATCAACGAGAAAAAGGCAAAAAAGAACAAAAAGTACACGAACTCTGGTGTGCTACATTTTCATAAGGTTTTTCCATGGTATGACTTTACGTTCTTGGACTTTGTCACGGGCGGGTATGTTTGTTAATTAATTTGATTTCACTTTTGTTTATTTTAAAAAGTCAGCTGCTTTCAATTACTTATTTCCCATTTTGCAGAACCGAGCTTGACTTTACGGTAGTCGTGGACTTCACTAAATCTAACTTGCCTATGGAAGACCAATCTTCGCTGCACCACATTGACAGCGAAAATATCAATCAGTATGAAATTGCTATTATGGCAGTTGGAGAGATCTGTCAGTACTATAACCGAAGCAAAGTGTTTCATGCATACGGCTTTGGGGCCAAAATTCCGCCCGACACAAAGACCCACTACAATTTTCCTTTGGTACGTTTTTAAGCGCAAACAAAATAGGGTAACGGCAGCGGTCTTTGGAATTAGCCTTGTTTTTTCTATGGTTAGATGTTTCTTTTTATAGAATGTCGTTACCAATGAGGCACGCTGTTACGGCATTACGGGTTTGCTTGAAGCTTACTTGATTGCTCAATCACGAGTCGAACTTAGCGGGCCAACCGACTTCGCACCCACAATAAGGTTCGCTGCTCGACGAGCAGCGGCACTTCCGGAAGACGGAAGTAAGTATTGTGTGCTGCTAATCCTCACTGATGGTGTCATCGGCGATATGGAGGAGACGAAAATGGAGATAATTAAGGTAAGAAGGGTGGAACGCATGAGCCATATCGGCTTTGTGCCACATTGGGCACGCTGTAAAGGGTAAATGAGCAAAGACACAAGTTTTGTAGGCGTCTTCACTGCCCTTGTCGATTATTATTGTTGGTGTCGGTTACGATAACTTCGAGGAGATGAAGATTCTTGACTCGGACAATCAGATGCTGAATCATAATGGGAAGTATGCGAAGAGGGACATAGTTCAATTTGTGCAGTTACGGAAATACCTTCCTCCGCATCGCCTTCTAACACAGGAGGACACTATGGATGCAAAAGCAAAACTTGCGAAAGAAGTTTTATACGAAGTTCCGGCACAGCTCACTTCCTACATGAAATCCAAGGGTATTTATCCCCGATCCCCAACAAGTCCATTCATTGATGAAGTCTATCAAAGCCGTCGGAATAGTATTGTTGGTAAGTAAAAACAATCTTTTTAAAACACATCTAATGAAAACCACTTCAGCCGAATCTCCCCGAACCCCCCGACGTCTCCTTCCCACTCCTCCAGACGAGCAATACTTCAACTTCTCCAACATGCGAATCACCTAATTTCACTTCCCATAACTTCACTCATGTCATACTTACCGTCACAATCAATTTTTACATACAAAACAAAATATTTTAAATAAGTATGTTCATATTATAAATTTGGAAGTAATAAACCACATGTTTGTCACATTGTCTAATAAAAGGTAATAATTTTCACTTGAAACCCATCAGCTGCTTTTAGCAAGGAATGTTGTCTCGATTGGGGCGGATCCGTCAACAAGTTGAATCGAAAAGCGTTTGTTAGCTACCGGTCGAGCCATGCGTTGGAAATGATGCCAACACGGCGCTAACCCCCACGGATAACGGGGTGGTGATATCCCTCGGCAAAGAGTGCGTCTGTTGTGGGCGAGATGTGCATCATTTTTTGCTGCCACACTCACAAACAACAACAGCAAGCAAGCACAACGAAACTTTTTACGCCCTGAGGGGCGATCCGGCAGTCAAGCATTCGCGTGTAGGGGAGGAAGGATATGCCCCCGCACCGGGGTCCACCTGTTGCGGAGTGGATTTGCTCTTTTAGCTGATTGTGTTCACGGTTTTCAAGGATTGTCTGATAAGAAACGTGAAATGATGTAGTTTTGATTTAAAATTTGATTTCAATTTTAGCCACAGGATCAAACTGGAATCGACAAAGTCAAACTTGACTTGGGAAATCGAAACGATGGGAGATTACGCTCTTTCGCGCACCCGTTCCGCGGCTGTGGTCCGATCAAGCAGCCTTGGCCGTAGCCCGAGTTTGTTGGTAAGTAATATGTTTAATGTATAAATGCGTTTATTGGTTGATTAAAGCTGTCCCGCACCTACTCCGTGCCCGATCTTACCGGCTACGTCAGTGCCAGTGAACGCTACAAGCCCCAATGGTACAACTACTACCCGCGCTACAACTACACCCCGTACCGTTATTACCGCGATTACTCCATCGCCGATGACTACTGGTTCGTCACAGCTGCCAAATGGGGATACTTGCCAAACAATCCTAATTCCAGGTATGATCGGTACTACTACTTCTCGCCGCTCTACAGCCGCTCCCTCTTCCCTCGACGTTACAGCACCAGCGACTACATCACGAACCCGTACCTCTGGTCTACGTACCCGAGTACCTACTGGACTCGCTACAAGAGCTACTGGTATGTTTTTACTGTTTGGATGCAATTCTAATAATAGTGATTCTAGGCTCGACTACGACCGCCCGTCCTACTACCGCCGCTGGACCGACCCCTCGTACAACTACTACCTGCGCTCGTCGTACCGTCCCTACCGTTCCTACCTTCTTGACAGTATGGAAGATAGCCTCTTGCAAGGCTTGACTCTGTACCGAAAGGGAACTATCACATACAACCAGCTTAATCATAACTGGCTCACGCCAACCTGCACTGAAAAAAAAGGTGTATCGCAACGGCGCGTGACACTTTTGGGTGCAACAAATCCGTTGCACTTTTTGCCACGGAATATTTTCCTACGGAAAAGTGGAACGAATACGTTGCAATCGGTGCAACGAAATATTTCGTAGGAAAAAGTGCAACATCTTCGTTGCACCGAAAGTGCAACGTTTGATTCCTTAAGGGAGAGATGCTCTCTCTCGTCGTCTGTGCTTTGGAACTCTCGCACGCAATGTCACGATCCCTGTTTCATGATACCGCGGTTGATTTTCCACTTTCCCATCCTTCGGGACAATGTGAGAAGCCCTCAGGGCCCGTGTCTAGCATTTGAATATGTAAGACTTGTAAATTTTGAAATCAATTAACAGCTGTTAATTACCACATATGAAAAAACGCAATCCAAGAAAAACATTTTTCTATTGTTCAGCCGTAGGTATGAAACGTTGCACTTTTTTGCGACAAAAGCGTTGCACTTTTTGCAACGCATGCGACACACTGAAACACACAATCGTTGCACAATTCATGTCGCTTGCGTTGCACATAGTGCAACGAAACCTGGTGCAACGTTTGGGTTGCAAAAAGTGCTATGCGATTTTCCGTTGCACTTTTTGCTACCCATACGTTGCACTTTTCCTACCAAACGTTACACTTTTTTTTTCAGTGTGGGACAAAACTTTTAAAAACTATCGCGAGCTTTACTTGTGGGACACGGAGAACAAATCCAGTGCCTCCGTTCCGTCTTATTATAATCGTCGTGCTCGCCAATACAAAACGAGCTGGGTTCAGTAGACTCAATCCTATTCCACTTCCCTAATTGGTCAGAGATCGTAGCTTTGCAACGGGCTCGCATTCAGTAGCTTTAAAAGTAGTCCATTTTTGTTAACTTGTTATCATTAATCCTTACCTTCTTTTCAGCCTACACCTACTATTGAACGACAAAAGCGAGAAACTTCTAACTGCCTTACTGTAACATTTCTTTCTTCTGCAACTCTTCCCTGTGCATCACGCTCCAGAAGTATCAACTCTGTCGACGCGCTCTTGCAGTTTTTCATGAATTTGTTTACGAAATATGCTTGAAATAAGGAATTTTATATTTTGCCAATTTGACTGCCACACACGATGCACATTGAGTAAATAAATCTGTTTATCTTACGTAAGCTTTTGTTGAACAACAGCAGCAGCGCCAGCGGCACTGCGATCGCTGCGTTAGAGCGACACACATTGCCGCGTGCTTAGAGATCAAGGAACTCTTACCGGATCAAACCTCTTTCGTTCTTCTTTCTTGAGGCCAGTTTTTTAAGTGTTTGTGTGGGTGTTTTTCACGGATGTTTTCCTCGACGCGTCTGTTGCGGCGGTGGCATTTTTTTCGCATAGCCTTGGGGCATCATCTACGCGAATTGCGAGAAAGACGGATCAGCGTCGACAAAGAGACGATCAATGGGTTAAGGGCGGCTCTAGGCGTCAGTCTACTTACCTCGGTGCATTTATCTTTGGCCACGGTTGCAAAGGCTTTAGTGATGGCATGGATCAGGGACAGCTTGCATCAGGGCCCAAAAGCCCTTAGGCTGGTAATGCCAGCTGCAAACTGGGGTGTTTGGTGGAGTTGGGAACGTCCAGTTGGATGCGGACTGTTTACTTGGAGGGTTTATTTTACTAATTTTTAGGAACATCATCAAACTTGAAGCATGAGCTACCCAGTAGTACGGGCAAAGTCGACTTTGACGCTGCCTCGGGCACGCGATATCGAAAAGGAGGGTACTGTTGGTACACTTACACGGTAAATATTGGTTTTTGTTGACTCAATGTATATTTCAAATTGTTTCAGAGTGACATCAGTGCCGAACATCGCTTCCTACTATCCCGGCCAATCGTATCAATCATCTGCAGTGTACCCCTATCGCCGCGACTGGGATCTTCTTGATGACTACTGGCATGATCGCTACACCTACAACACCCCAGTTTACTGGACCGATTATCGCTACAATGCCCGTCGTTATGCCGTGACCGACCCGATTCCGGATTCTCTTGGATACGGATATCCCGCTTTCTGGTAAGTCCGTCATACAAATACCAAAAATAACTTTTGTTATCCACAGGCAACGCTACAAGTGGGCCTCCGACTACCTGAACCCCTCTTACTACCGTAAATACCGCGACCCCTACTACGACCGACCTCTCTATGATTCCTGGAGGCCGTACCAATACGACCGCTACTCCACCGCACGTGCCATCAAGATGTATCGCCAGGGCCTCATCAGCTTCAACACTTTGGACAAGAAGTGGATTGAGCCTTCTTCGCTTTCCCGCCGCGGCAAGGACTGGGCTGAAACCTACACACCAGCTGGTACGTTTTTTTTTATCTTTTTACCCTTTCATAATTGACATTGATAAAATCTTATAGGTACCTACCGCGCCCGCCGCTACTTCTATTCCTTCAACTAAACCACTGCCACAATTCTCTGTCAATCTGAACTCTGAATTGCATGTTTAATTGAATAACAAACTCGTGTCGCATAAACTTTATTAATTACATTTTATCAAGGGACAAAAACCAAAGTATACAACATTCAGACTCATTCAAGAAATACCGGTGTTACAAAAGTGGAAATATTTTAAGAGCATTTGCTGCATAATAAGTAACTTTTTGCGCTAAATCCTCTTTACTTTCATTTTTCAGGGGATTTTAATAGTTTTTCAGCTGCAGGTATCAGCTCAACAGTGTAGGTTGGGTCTTCCGTCGACGTTTCAAGTGCCGAAGCAGACCGAATACGTAATGCTTCGTCGTTTGCGGAATGAATGAGCTGAGATGTTTCAGTGGCTCCTCGCCAAAAGGCTTCCCCAATCTCTCGATCACAACCCAGACTCGAAAAGTCCGGAATTTTCGTAGTTGTAATGATAGTAGTATTGCTGTTATTGAAACTCCTAGTCAATCTCCGTCTACCACTAACATTATCGCCGCAGTTGATCCGATTACTCGCAGGGGCACAGTCTGTGATGACAACTTTATTCGATGATTCTCTTTGGGATTCGGCTTTCTCACTGAGGACCCACCGTAGCAGGGGAACAGTTTTGATGAAGCACTCCCGGAAGTTGTCATTCATCCAGGCATACAGAATGGGATTAAATGCCGTTCCCAGCATACTGATCATATGGGCCCCGATGTATGCCATCGTAAAATACGGTTGCAAAGGAGCGTGCCCCACGAAATCCCGCATGACATTCCTGCAATAAACAAAGTGTAACTTCCAAAGTATCAATAATGAATAAGTCAACATACAAAGTATTTAACGGCAACCAACACACGCCAAACACCAACACCATGGTAATGAGCATCCGAAGCAATTTACGTCGACGCGTGTTTTCCCGCTTAGATTCATAAGGCTTTCTACCGGTGGTCATTTTAAAACGTTGATTCAAAAATGACCAAATTTTGAAATAACTGAAGAAAATAATAGTGAATGGAATGATAAACTGAAAAATAATGCATTATTAATTGTGTTTGATGAGTGGACTTTAAATTGTATTCACCTGAATCGCTAATACAACGATACCAAAGATCGACTTTAACCCTACACGAGACCAATCTTCAATGCAGATAAAATAATTACAAGGTTGATGGACATAGGCTAATCTCATGTGTATCGCATATGGCATAACGAGGCTCAGTGAGACTGTCCAAATTAATGTTATTAATGCCAAACATACCTACAAAAACTGATTGAACTTTGAATGATGGTTTGATAAAAACTGACCGGCATCGTCAAATGATCATTCATATTAGCATTAACCATGCTATGATGGCAAATCACAAAATACCGATCGATCGCAATGCTCATTAATGTCAATGTGCTGATAAAAATGCTTGTTCCTTGGAACAGCGGAAACCCGTAACATAACCATCCTCCCCAAATCCAGTATCCCGTGAAAGTGTACAACGGTGTCAGCCACAATGACCTGAAAACAATATTTATTTTGGCTCGTGTGTCTACAGCTATAAAATGCTAGCCACAATCAAAGCGCTTGTTTGACGACCGATAACAGTGCGGTTCTTTTTGTCTGCTTTTTTTCCGGAAATAACGAACGCAAAGGGCAAAACAATGGAATGAACTTGAGAAGAAAACTTACGTGCATGATACGAGTAAATCTGATATGGCAAGGTTTGCAATAAACATGTTTGTAACTGTTCGCATCCGTTCATTATTGAAAATAACGTAAACGACAAGTGAATTGCCAAAAGCGCCTGTGGCAAAGATAATAGCGTAAATACTAAGGACGGATCCCCGCAGTCGTACGTCATCTGTTACTTGCGGGGTGACACAGCTGATCGTATAGTTTTCGTTTGACTTGTATTTGACATCGTCAAGAGCAAAGGAATAGTTTCGATAGGCTGCAATGTTTGTGATTAGCGGTCATTGTGGTGATAATGTTGACTCACGGAATGAATCAATAATGTAAGTAAGGACAACCCAAAACGGAAAAAAACTCAAAATGAGCAATATAACACCAACTCCAATGATAACTTTGTGCTCCCAAAGTCGAGTTTTCCATTTCATCCAATTTGTATCACCGGAATCTTGTATGGAAGACATGTTTTCAGCTACCACCCGGTGATCTTCCTTCGACACCAGATACCGTCACGGGGACGCATCCAGGGTGGTTGTGCAAAATGCAATAAAACGGTTCGACAAAGCTGAAAAAGGTGATAAACGTCTACAAAATGCTTGGATACGTCAAAAATCACAGTCAGGTAGAGAACATTCGGCACGATAGTAACCATTCACACGCATATAAAAATGTTATTTACTGATGACGATGATAAGGCTTTTTTGTCCTTCTAGGGTTATCACCTAATTGTCGCTAACAGAGGAAGACACTCATGTAGAAAAAAAGCAAAGTATGGAGAAAGCACTTCACAATCAATGACTAAGTGAATGCTTTTAACGAACTTCTGCGAACGACTCCAAGTTGAGCCATCTTAAGTTGAATCCGTTAAGTAAGTAAGTAAAACAAAAAATCCGCCTGTCTAGGTGGTAGAAATCTATCCACGCAATCATGCACGTTTAAAAGCGGTGCTTCTTTGAAAGGACATCTGGTGGCGGACACTCATTCCAAAACCAGTGACAGCTTTCGCAAACAATGCGTGCCGTCAATGCGGATATTAGGCTATGGACTGCCGAATGACAAAAAAGCACTTCTTTTCAACCTTTCGCGATGAAGCCTTGTGGCTAGGCTCGAACAACGGGCCTGACAGCTTGACGCGAACGGACATAAAAACTCCGAGGAAGCCGGGGCAGTTGCTAGTGCCAATGGACCGTGGTCGTTCACCGGTTTGGCATATGACTCGTTTTTATGAGTTTGAAATAATAACACCATCGACCAACAAATATTAGCAAATCTTCCGGCTTTGTTTACATACACTAAAAACATCTGCGAACTAAAAGATACTGTGAAATATGTCACCTAATGGAAGTTTTAATTAACTTTGACGCAGCATGTTAAACGAGAATACTTTGCTCGGGACATTTGAACGGTTTGGGGCCAATAAAGGGCATTCGAGCAAACTTGTAAGGCAGATATTTTTTGCGAATAAAGTAAATTGGACAACGGACAAAACATAAATAGACATTCCGTGAAAAAAGTTAGCGCCCCAGGCTAAAGAAATAAAACGAACCGGAACTTTTTGCACTTTAAACCACACAGTCTATGAAAATCCAAACAAGAATGAAAAATTCATTTCCGCAGCTTTTACAACTACCATAAAATGTTAGCGTCATTTTTCTCCGCAAGGGCATATATTTTTTGAAAAGGAGCCTCTGTTGTGTCATGGATACGCTAGTCTACCTTTGTCCTGCTTCAAACAATGCCCAGAATTAGACGATCCAAGCATCCCTGAAAAATTTATGTGGTCGTTCCGTTTCTCCAATATCCTCTGTCTGACTCGACTAGCTCCAATCTGGCGGGCCACCCCAAATAGCGTGACATTAACGATTTCATTCGTTTCCCCTGAGTCCATAGATAGCTTTCCGAAACAATGAAACCTTTCGGTAAAGAAAACACGGTAAGGTAATATTGAAAAAAAGTGTGAAACCTCGAGAGAATTCGTTTATGACATTCGAGATGTGGCGCTAAAAAGTGGAAAAAACCACTGTCGCGTGTTTGTCAATTAAGGGGACGATAAAAATGTAATGTGAACGCATGATATAACAATGGGAAATCCGCTATGAAACAGCATGTGGGAGTCTGAAAAGAATATATAACACGTGCACTACTAATAAGACAATGCAAAGTAGATGTGGAGAGGAAGCTAATGGACTTTGTTCGGAAGCTCTTTTTGAAGGTCTCACGCTAACGAAGCCATGGACAATTCAATCCGTTCATAAGAAGGAAGAGGTAAACTAATCTTTACTCTTAATTAGACTGAAAAAGTATTCACGTGACAAAAAAAGTTTACAGAGGTTGTAAACATTGCTGGTTTGAACAGTCTGAACATTATCGTGACAGTCTATTATGAGATACGGTAGAATACAAACTTAGTTTATGAATGAGAGTATAAAATGATATGTATTTTAGTGACAAATACTGATCAACTATAATTTAATATTTTTTGAAGTCGATGCACAAAATTTGCAGTTATTTTTATAAAAAGGGGGTGATAATGGTTTTAGCTTCTATTTGAACCCGTAGAAAATTCATAATTTTAAAAAGTGGATGAATGAGCTAACAAATTTAAAGATATTATAAATTGCAGAAACACATGGAGTTTTATGATAACGATAAAATTGCTATTTTAGTCATGCAAAAGGTAGCTTCCGTTTACACACAAAGTAGAAAATATTTAAAAAGAACCATTAAAACACAAATTTAAAGAATTCGAAATAGGAATATCAATCGGCGCGGGAATATCAACACGTCTGTCATCCATATTGCATCATCAATCCACTATTTAAGATGCCAAATGGGGAATGCCGTGATATTGACAAACGATGTAAATCTGGGCCCTACAAAGGATGCAATACGACAACCTGGGAAGCTCTCATGATTGTGTTGTTGGAAGAGTGCGTGGTCCGAGGTTTCGACGAGAGTCTTGCACAACTCAACCAAACAGCAAACGGAGGCTCTTGCGCTCTTCGCCTCCGTCGGCTTAATCGGTTCAGCCATTAGCACGCAACGCAACATGGGAGGAAAAGACGCGCGAGCAACCCCAAAATTTGGAAGCATTGTTTCACCAGGATGAGCTAGCTTCACAGATTGGTAATGTTTGTAGACAGGAGGGGAATGGGTGACCGAGGCAAGCGATAGTGAGTAGGCTGGAAGCCTCCAGAAAAAACCCAAAATGCAGATGAGTCTCGGTTTTTTGTCGTGTCTTGGCTCGTTGTCGGCAAGGTTTTTTGAGTGTTTCCACCAAAAATCGAGTTCGAGTTGGTTCCGTCTTTCACGGCACGCATTTCAGAAGACAAAAGCAAAGCAGACTGCGACTAGAACCGATTTGAAATGCGTGCAGAGGTGGCGTGCTGATGGTGGAGCACAAAACTTGCCTTGGAATAAGCAATGGGATCTTCATGAGAGCTCGTCATGTGGATTTTAAAGTATTTTCGATGCTGTTAGTTTACTCTTTTCCAACTTTTTCAACACTTTAGGTTTTGTTGACATTAAACTTTAATATTTATTATGCATTATCAAGCAAGTTCTGTTCACAAAACATACAATATTATTAAACTATCAGCAATGCGACAGTTATGCATTCCCGAGGAGACCGACACAACACGTGCCACATTCAATACAGCATGACCGAAAGCAACCTGGCTTCTTTTCTTTCTTGCCTGACTTGTCTGAAAAGATTACTGTAGAATTTTATTTTCTTAATGTCATGCATAAAGCCCTGCAAAAAAGTTGTCTTGTCCAAAAAGACCAGCTCGGACGTTACGTAAGAGCCTTGGGGCCACCCTTAACGGGTCTTTGTTCATCTACGCAAGCTAAAAACGGATAAATAATGACCTGTCTCCGATATTTTAGGACGCAATTTTCCTCCAGGCATTGATGGCTGGGTTGTAATGACTTTGGGTTTAGATTCCGAGGATGCATGAACACGTTGTCCCCGTTCCGTCGGGCCCTTTGTTGATGGCAAATTTCCGGGAAGTCGGTCCGCGGACAGCAACACTCCCGAGGAATCTAAAATTATACGATAAAAATAAATATAAAATAAAAAATTAATAAAACAAACAAGTTATAAATATCGAGACAAAGTGGGTCCTATTGTTTGGAAAAACGCACGTTTTTTGTTGTTGAATACGTCAGTGTTGGTTCGAGACAACAAAACTTGTTTTCATACTTTTATTAGACTCATAAAGTTGAACGTTTAAGAAGCAAGGTTTATACGGTATGTCACGAAAGGGTCTTTGTTTTATAAAAGTTCAAACTACACCATATATAGAAATTTAATCGGTTAATTACGGATTGCTGTGATTAGCACTTTTACGTAAATTCAAGTAAATTGAAGCTAATTGTACAGTTTTTACTTCCTTTAAAGCATGAGAAATTTAAAATGTCTCGAAATGTTTTTAATTTGTTTTTATTTCTTCCCACGCTAGTAGACACAACCTACCTGGGAAAGTGGATTCGGACGATTTGCGATAAATAACAACGTCCAGTGGTGTATTACTACTCCGTGAGGTTCTACCTTGAGAATCGTCATATGGGCGGGCTAGATATGTGAAAATGTTTGCTTTATAAATTTTTACTTCGAGTTGCGCAAGGCCATAAGTTTAAGATCACACTCACCGAGATTAGTAGTGTTTAGTGTGTTGCTGGACGGTGTCCGGCAACATGGACAGCCATCTCGGCCCCTGTCCAGAAGCCAGACGACACCGTCCTCATCTTCGTAAAGTAGGAACTGATGTGAGGCTGTTAGACCATGTAATAATAACCTTAAAAACAGGGATGACGAAGATGACGTTTGTTTCGTTGTTGTACTCACTACTCCCTCGAGGGAAAGTTTAAAAAATGTGTCCAAAAAACTAATTACTCACCAATAGATAAGTTCTTCTTGCATGTCACTTTTGGTGAGACCTAGGTAGTCTCCTTCCGGCGTTAAAGTACATAGCGTACTTCGCAGCTCGTGTTCATTCATTTCAAACACTTTTCGAGATCGCTTCATATTAATATTTGTATTTACTGTTTCCTGAAACTTTGTTGATTTAACTTTTATCTTTGATTTTTGACTTTCAAGAACTGTGGCCCCTTTCGACGGCTGGGTGGTCGTACAGAAATGGCACTATGTCATTCAATATGGGGGGCATGGGGGTGGTCAACCTCGTTAGATCACGCTCAACTTAACACGCCTTATGACGCAACAATCTTATTTTTAGTGCAAATATAGCCCCCCACAGCGCCTTAGGAAAAATACAATACGCGTCAACAGTTGATCTATAGCATACTCACCTGAATAGTAACAACCAACAAAAAGTTTGAAACAAATTGATAATGAAATTCCGCAAAAAGTTGAAAGCCGACACCTATGCTCGCTTTCAACTCACAAGTGGTTCAGGACTGCGCTGTGAATTGTCATATTGATCAACTAACAGCAGTGTCCATCTACCAAACAGTCAAGTTTTTCGCGCATTATTTAACCTGCAATCGGCTTAGACTGTATTTCAGCGTCAACTGGAGTAGTTGACGAAAAAAGCAGTCCTGACATTGACGGAATTTTGTCGTCGTTTCTGGATTGCACAGAACAGTCAGATACCATTTTCCTTGTTTTGCATTTGTTATAAATCATGACGCATACAAATGTGAGCTTTGAATTTTCCAATCGTCCCCAAAAATATAAGTGCAACCTGACATTTTCAATAAAGTTTACTCATGTCTGCTGTGACAGTCCAATTCCTGAGGGGGTGGTTGGTGATGGCGGAAGTTCCCATCAATGAAATCTGTTTCACCGATATTGTAAACAGATATGCCGAAACTACATACATGCAAACATGCCAGAAAGAAAACTATCCGTTAAAAGATTGTAGCTTGAAACACCGTAGTTAAATGTCACTCCAAAGGGGATTTTCCGCATACTAGAGACGACTTTAGTATCGTCTTTCATTAGCGTAGTTTCTGTTATTCTTTCATCTCTCTCTATCTACGTAACAAATAGTTAAGGGGAGCACCATACGCAATACCACACGCAATTTTATGCTGGACATGTCGTCAGACAGATATCACGACTAAATCCGTGAGATGAAAGACTGCATGTGTCAGCATCAGCTGTATGTATAGTCAGTCAGTCCATGTAGCGTAACTTGTTTTTATTCATAAGTTTAAACTTTTCGAAACTGGAAAATGACATGAACAAACATGATTCATGTGAACTATTTTTAAATTCATTTTGTTGATGATGTTAAGATTTTGGCACTAGAACATCAAGATCAATAAATGTCTCAATCTTATAACATCGGAGCCGAACAATTTGACACTTGATGTTGAGATATTGTATTTTTGACTGACAAGGCAAACAAAGGTACTTTACTCGTCGACAGTCAAGACATGTATTTTGATAGATGGAAGACAAGAAGCCCCATCTGCCGAAATCTGAGCTTTCTACGTGGGTTTTTTTCCTGAGGTTGACGTTTGGTGCCACCCTTATTGAATTCCATTGTCAAATACTATAAAACCCCCCTGCCTGGGCTGATAATACAGCAGTTTTATCAAATGTAGTTGCTTCTTTAAGCGTTTATACTTCACCCACTGTTTTTACCGGTTTAATAAACCCAGGCAACTGACTGCTCTTTAATAATATAAAGTAAGCATGACGTCAGTTGTATTTCACCCCCAACCAGCGAAACTGTTTATCCCCCCAAGAATAGGAATACCATGCTCATTGTTATCTCATTGAGCCGAAGGTCGTTTGTGTTGATGAATTCTACTCTGTGGAGGGTCATGGATCATTGAAAATAACAACACACCCTAATGGCATTAGAAGATGGAAAGTGTATATCCTTGTAATTATGTGGTTACTCTCTTTTTTTGTTCCACATCAGGCCATACGGCATAGACGGTCATAAAAATAGGCTCGTTTATTTCCACTCTCGCGTATGGTATACTATAATCAGTCTATTTTAAGCCTTTTTAGCCTCTCTTTTATCACTTTAACTATATTAATGAAAACCGTTCAAAAACGAATGTCCTTTTGGCCGCTTTGGCAAGGATGTTTATTGCCCTCGTGTGGTGTGTCGTCAAGCTTTTGGATCACTATTACTATATTGACCTAAAGACCGCGGGAATCTCGCAGCTGTGTGCTGTCAGATGATAAAATGCTTTATATTTTTTTGGAATTTCGGATTAATGTACGTCATCATCCGGTCCCAGCAAATCAAAAAAAGAATTCCGACCTAGGCCATTTTCGGTCATTTTGCCGAGGACAATGGCACTAAGGGGAGGGTGCTAAAGACACACTTTGAATAAGTCTCATGTGTTTGGGAGTCAAAAAAGGCGTGCCCTACGAGTTCAGTTTTTTTGTCGCTGGCCGCCAGCAACACTTAACGATCTCCATATAAATACGGCGTTATGCCGGTGCAACTTGGTAGCTAGCGTTCGTTGAACCGAGCTTTGCAGTATTGTGATGGGGGCGTAGCTTCCAAGGTCCCCCCACTTTGGCTCCCCCAATATTTCAAGCATTTTTGGTTTACCGTGGGACCCTTTTTGTGCCTTTCTCGGAGTATGGGTTCTTTTTCTGCAGAGTTAATGCGGTTCCAAACCATTAAGCCGAGATAACAATCGCACTTATGAATGATTCTTCACTTTACTTTGCAGTCGTGCTAATTTTAACCATCACTTCAGAATAATCTTGAATCTATGGTTTTTCAGGTATCCCTTTCCTTCCTTCACTGGTTGATTCATCATGCAGACTGGAACTATCCTTCTTTTCGTTGCCGTTTACATTAGCTGCGAGGTCGTAGTGAACGCTTTTGAGTACGATCTCGCTGCAAATAGTCATAACTTTGCCCCTAACAATGATTATGTTCGAAATGTCGGCACTCGACGTGACTTGTCACTTCGAGGGGCTGCCGGCCGTATCGAAAGACCTTCGGCACCACGTCGCCTTATCCAGCCACCACCACTCAAGCGATCTGCGCCATTGATGACATCCGAGCAGATGGACGATGTTTACCGATGGCTCGCATTCTACAACCAGCCCGCCCTCGCTGAGATTTGATACCAACTTCCGTTGACCATAAGTAAAAGATTCCCTCATCCCAGAAGCCCGCTGATAACTAAGACCTTGTAATCGATCTACGTTGATAATACACATATTACATGCATTTAATTCCTTCCTTTATTGTGATACCTTGCAAAAATGGGAATAGAAATCCTTGTTCATGAGATGTTTGTACTTAACGCTTGACATTGTTTTTTGTCCCCTTTTCAAAAAGGCAACTTACCATGCCTCTAAGCCATATTATTTGGTGGTGGTCCTTCTTTTGTGCATACGTTCTTATTGCTACTGCAAACAAAACCAGTCCCCTATGCAGTGATAAAACAGTTTCATCATCTCTGTTCCGTCGTAGATAAAAGATTTAGAAGTATAAAATGTCGTTTAAGTAAGCACGTTTATTATTACAGTCACCAGGTTATTAGTAGTTGAAAGAGAATTGCAAAGCTCAAAAGAGTAAAACTGAGAAATTGAGGAATGGAGCCACAAGGCTCTTCAATATAATCATCGCCGACATAGCCATCAGGTGGATCAGTGTCAGCCAGGCACTCGAAAGCACCTCCCGTATTTCGGCGATTGTGGCACAGCTCGGCACAACTTGGGCATACAATGATGCCTTCGCGTAGCCAGCCATTTACAATCTGTTTGATACGTACTTTTTGTCCGGCATGGTAACACGTGTAAAGCTCGGTTGAGTTGAATACTTCGAGTTGTAGTCGGCCATCGAGGCAGACGTACTGAAAAAAAGTACATAGTCAGACACGTACTACAAGTTTTTGAATGTAAAAAGGGCGACAATTTGTTTTTGATTGGGCGGCTCATCCTTTGAGCATTAAAAGTATGCCGACAATGCGCGTGGTTTTCATGAGACACCACTCATGTGTTTGAATTAACAAAAAACATACCCCGTAGCAGCCGGCCATGTACTGCGAATAGGTTTTTACGCGGCCGCACTTCCGCTCCGTCCATGTGGTAGCAAGATCGAAGCATTTTGAACTATTGCCATAAATTTCCATGATAGAGTTGGCATGCTCACCCGGAAAGTTTCCTTCAAGCTCACATCGGCTATCCCGCCGATCTGTGCTATTTACAGCCCGCCATTCGAATTCCTGATTGTATGGACAGAAGTCAGCCAACTCAACAGATCCACCGTAATGCTTCAGACCCTCTTTCCTGACACCACCCAAATAAGGGAAGTTGCGGTACTCCTTCGGCAGCGCTTTCTTATACGGAACTAAGTTGCAGAGGGCAAGTGAATCTCGCTGATCCGTGCAACGCGTTGTCGCGAGCGACTTCTGGCCGTCGTGTTTTATGTCGTCACAGAAGGGGGCGAGAGATAATCCCCTGCAAACTTATAACATTAGAAAAAAAGCTGTGAATGGTGATGGGAACGTAGGGTAGGAATAAAAATTTCATGACAACCGGAAGCGGGGGCCCTAAAGAGATAACACGTACGCTGACTGTCGTTCGTTCATCCATTCGCCACAGCTCTTCATCGAAAAGTTGCATCCCAAGTCACGGCCCCAATGCAATTCTTCCGCAATTCTAAAGGTCGAATTCATTAATGCCATTTCTGTATAACTGTGTTTTTATCCTTACTCATAATTGGCTTTATACCACCCACTGTCCTCCATGAGAGCCAAAGTCAACCGGCTATAGACAGGATTCTGCGTGTGTGTGCCAGTCATTGCTTCGTTCTAAAATTAGATGAAAAAGTTATCCTGGGGTCACACAGACATTTGTAAAGAATGCAATTGTGCGGAAATCCGTGCAAAAAATGAGACAGTTTTTGATGCAGAACAGATTACATACTTCAAAGAGTCGTTTTTCCCAATGCGTCAGAGCAGTGCCGTCGCCACCTTGATTTTCCAACTCGGCGCCTTCAAGCAGGTCACAGCCAAAATGTTTACGGGCTTCCTCACGGACGTGTTCCGTCACCATGAGGTGCACCGGGTGTTGGACGACTCCCTCAGCTGTCCACCAGTTACGTAGCACTGTTTTGACGGTCGAATTGTCGGCATCGTAGTAGCCTCGCTCACGATTGAATGACAGTGGTCGATTATAGCGATTGCGTCGAGTCCGTGGATTGCCCTTTGAGTCTCTGAAGAATGCGTATAATCCGGCTGAGAAGCCGAGAGCATGAAGAATCTCATGTTTGACTGTGGATAGAAGGATTTCTTGGTCATGCAGATGGGTTGACAGTGCACTTGGACAGATGTTCACGTGTCCCGCAATCGGCCTATAAAAAGTATTAATAACAAAATGCATTTTTAATCAGATTCAGTTGTTTTTTGCCTGGAGTTAAGCATCTCCGAAAACAACCGATAACAATCTGCCAGATTGCGCAGACACACACACCTGTCAAGGTCGGCTTCTTGTTGGCAATGTGCCGCGTAGGCGATGGTATCCTCATTTTTGCATCGATTTGAATTCACCGCTGATACATACAATAAAAAATCGGCATCAGTGACACCAGAACCGTCTGTTGGACCCGTAGAAGTGCAAGTGATTGGAATGGGCAGAGCACAATATCGGCATTGCTGTAATGAACAATATTCAATTTAAATGTTAACAACCCCCTTTTTATGTTTTTCAATCAGAAATACTGTCAGTTCTGATTAGTGAATCAGTCACCCCTGTCAGCTGGTCAACAAAAAATTGAAACGAAAAAACCTACGAAGAGATGTTCGTCAGGAACTGCAACTTCGCCACAGGTCGTCACCTCTTTGCATTTATCGACACATGATGGATGCGGCTCAGAGGCCTCCAGGTAGTAGTGATTTGAGCGACATTTCCTGAAAGTCGAAAAATGAATTGCTTTGACGCCCGTGTCTTAACATTAAGCAGACAAAAACTGACCGACTCAGTCGGATCGGCGCATGTGTGCGGCGAATCATCAACGCCTGCTCCCAAAAGCCGATTGCGTTTGGCAGCAATGACGACTACAAAGGATTAATGATGTTTCTGAGTTTACATGTTTAGATAGAGAACTTACGTTGATGAAGATTTGTTTTTCAACAGGAAGGCTGCAAAATACACTTTCTTATAAAAACTGTTCTTAAAAGTTCAAATTGTGAGTAAAAACTTACGGATTGATACTAGCCTGATCGAAATACAAAGATATTCTTAATGGTTGATATGTTTTCTCACGCTGCACTTCGCGCACGAGGCGCCTTCCATGTTTGGAAGTGCCTTCCGAGGAAAAAGACAACGGAACATTTAGAGTCAGTTCGTCGTGACTAGGAACCTATAACGATGCTTATTTAAGATAGAATTTCATCCGTTTCGGTGCCTAAACCACCCTCAATCGCACTTCAAACAAACCTTATATGAACAGGGAAGAGCATTGCCGTGATGCGACAAAGCAAAGATGCAAATCAGGAGTGTGAGGATACCGCGTGTAATGTCCTGGCAGACGACATTACGGAGAACGGATAAAAGGTCTCGCATAAAAGCGAGGCAGAATGCAATAACCGGTTGAATCAAAATGGAAAGTGAAGTTCGAGGAACTGTCACAGCAGCAGTGCTGCCAGAGGACCCGTATGAGAAGATATCGCCGCAGAGCTGCAGCACATAAGCTAAAAATGAGTGTCCTTGTAAATATAAACAATGCCATTCGGAAGCGGGGTTAATTGTCCCGAGGGAATATCGCGCGAAAATAGGGCAACGACCGAGAACAATAGTTATAATAATGACCAGTGGACGAGAAACATGGCACTTTGTGAAGCAATGCCTGAGGGGTCAGGCCATAACGGGACGCGTGTTGTCTTTTCGAGACAGCGCAATGCGTGTTGCCAACTCTCGGGACCTTTTCTTTGCATGTTTTTCTCTAACGGACTCTCTGTGTGTCCCCAATGGCAATGGCAACGACGACTGACCGAGTTAGGCATGAAGGAAGCCCTGTGGGGGCCACTGTTTGAGGAACCGAAACAGCGGAGCTAATTATCAATGGATATGGCATTGCGCGAGAGGCAAAACAAAACAAGAGGTTTGAAAATAAGTGGGACCCTATCCAAATTGCCTAAGCCATGACGAGAATACGTCTCAGATGTCGTACGGCGATGAAAACGAGCTGCTGCGCGAGTCGGAGAACCACAGAGACTTCCAAGGTCAGTTCAGTAGTCTCACTTAATATGGGTCAGTTCGGTAGAGTTAGTAGACTGAAAAGTCGAAATTTTATTGCAGGTCGTTTTATCTTTCCGGATAGCCTTGACTTAAAAAGGTAAAACATGGATGGGAAAAACGTGTATCACAGGATTGAAAAACAACGTGTTAGAATCAAACGACGCATATCAAGGTGACTAAATGAACTACAAAGACGGTTTTTGAAATTTTTCGATTAGTCGACCACATAAAACGATTCGTCATACAAATACACTGTTAATAATACATAGACTGAATGGAAAAATTACAAAGCAGACACACTGAACCCTCTAATCGGTGTTTGACGCAGACAAGAAATGTCATAACACGGCTAAGCCAAGACAAAATTTTGTTTAATTTATAAATGGGCCGTCCCAAAAGTGTTCCCTGGGGGCATGATGGGATGCAAAAAGAAGAGGAGCGACAAGTGTTAGTCCATCTCAACTTATCGCCTCCCTTTCGGCTCACGGCTAGACCTGCCCTGTGGCTAGCACCAGCCCCGGAGGCTGTTGCTTCCTGCTCTTGCGGAAGACACAAAAACGATGAGTCTCCATGTGAGAATTAACAAAGGCGAACAAAACAATACGGCCTCAGGCCGGACACCACACCAATGAAAGCGTCGATCGCACCTGTGCAAAGCCCCTCGAGAAGCAATGCCCGCCTAGTCATGGAGCTTGGCAACGCGTGACCCTGTCAATGACAATACAATACAATTGGATGGGGTCAATACAGGTAGGTTTCGGAGGTGGATTTACTCGGGACTTGGCGGCTGTGCATTCAGAAACGGTGCAAATATTACCGGCGCGGGTGAAAGCTGCCAAGGCAAGCTGTCACGAAGGTCGTTTGCGACACCCAGACAAAAGCTGACTGGTTTCTGGTTGAAATTTTGGTAAAAACAAAGTCAGACCATCATTCACATAAAAAATAACTGTGATTCCCCCACAGACGAGCCATTCCTTTTTTAACCACAGAATGTTATGAGTTTTGACAGAAATAACGGTCGGGAAAAAACGGGCTGCCCATTGTCGTCAGCGTCTATGTACATCATATGTATCGACTTCACGCAAAAGGATGAATCGAAACAAAACACCACCGAGAAATCAATTCAATTTCCGGAAAAGTAGTATCGAACCGTGCAACTTTCCAAGTCACAAATTGCAGGAAAAGCGAATCAGGAAAGATCTAACGGCTGTCCAGCGACAAACGCAATGACGAATGCGACATGAAACATCCGACATTCATCTAAAAACATGGATGGATCGTCGATGTTGCGTGCAGCGGAGGCACTGACGACGACTTCTCGTGGAATCAATGCAATTCTACATGTAAGATCGAGTGAACTTGCGCAAGTGGCCGCCATCATTTTTGTCGGTAGTCAGGTTCTTTTTGTAGTTTTCACTTAAAGCCTTTTTCACAACTTGTTGAATGGGCTGACAATAAATTGCCTGTTTGCTCCCCCTGTCGCATGAAAGACCTCAATTGTGAATTGTTTATTGAACATAGCAATAAAGCAAACAAATATCTAACTACATAAAGCAAGTAAGGGATGAAGCCTTGTTGGTGTTATGCCATACATTTATGCATGATGTAGCAACGGCACAAATACACTTCAGAATTAAGGCAGCCGGGAGCCGACCGCAATGTTAAAAAGGATTATTTGTTCGCACATTTAGCTCCGATGGCACTCCGGCATCAAAGCCATGCGCAGAGCTTGTCAATGTTTCGAAAGCTTTTACGTTTTTGAAATCTCGAAAAAATTTTCATGTCTGCATTTTAGTCGAAAACACACTGACCAACGGGTGTTACCCCACGATTTGCACAGACCTTGCTTTCATAGCCGCTGGGTGACCTTTTTATTTACATAATGAATTTTTTTCACAACAAATTGTAAGTATCCGGGGTGGAGACACCATTTAGACAGGTTGCGTGGACCTTAGCCAATATACGAAACGAACGAACCTAATCCTTCGGTAGCACATTTGACTATGTCCTTCACTTGTTCACTTCCTCAAAATCAAAACCTACCACGCTTCTCATTTCATTTTGAGCTTAAAAACTGTTTGAACAGTTTCCCCACGATAAACGTCACGCTTGCTTTTTGCCTCTGGCATCCAAGCTATTTCATTCATTCTTCCATTTGTCTCAGTTTCTTGACTTGGACAGAATAATAATGACTAATGGCTTCAGACCAGCCGGTCCGCAAATCGTTATTCATGCGGATGAATGTCAGTCTCACGGCTCGTGCGTTAATAAGCAAATAAATCGTAGGTGTGATAGGTGATTAGCTAGCGAGTATAAACTTGAGGTTTGCCTTTGGAACCGGTACTTGATCGGCTCTTGACTGGCGTAGCGCGTGAAATGGTAAGGCTTTCCGCCTGGTTCATTCTTGCATTCTGGGAGGGAAATTGAAGGTGCAAATATATCAGTGTCTGGTAATTATTTATCGTGGAAGTGGTTGATTCGTGTTGAAATTTTTGATTTTATTAACGATTTTGTAAATTTTAGACACAATTTGCCACAATGGGCGTCAGAGGATGCTGTAATGCCTTTGCAAGGTGTTGTTTATTGCTTTTGAACTTACTTATGCTGGTAATTACACATTTTATCAAATGTTTGGTTGATTAATTTACGACTTTTTTTTAGTTAGCTGGGTTAACTCTTATCGGCTTATGCCTCTGGATCAGATTAGACTCCCGTTTTGAAAAAGAAATCCGAACCGATCTCGAACAACGCCAATCAAGTGTCGAAGCCATGCGTGACACGAAACATGTCATTGTCACATCGGTACTTTTGCTTCGCCCTAATTATATCCCATGTGATAACTTTATATTTCAATTTCAGATCTTGGTCTGTTTCTGGGTACTTATTGGATTCGGCATTGCGGGGGCCATTCTCGGATTGCTTGGCATGTGCGGCGCCTGCACCCGAAGTAGGGCTATTAACGGGCTCTTTATGACAGCTTTGATTACTATGGTTCTGCTCGAACTTGCTATTGGCATTTTCATAATTGTCTATCGAGGACATGTAAGCAAAACACAATCCATCATGTTATTACTTACAAAAACGTGACATGAGACAATTATTTTGCAGATTCGGGATGAAATCAACCAATATATCACGCTAGCCTATCGAAACAGTACTGGCGATGCACAGGCTATCGAAGCTAGGGTAATTATTGTTTAAATTGCGATTAAATTTATCTTATGCGTAATTTGTTTCAGTTTAACTGTTGCGGTGACGATACCAATGAGGCATATAATGCTCTTTGTTCCCAAACCTCGTCACAGCTGGTTTGTTTTTTGTTTCTTAAGATAACGCCATTTCTTAGCAGTTTTTTTGCTATCAATCTGTCAACGGAACAATTTGCTTCCCCGTTTAAAATCAGGCGTCACGCCTTTTTTTCAGCCAAGCTGCACGGCCGCCGTCTGGGACACGCTCGACTTTCGGCTTATGATTGCTGGCATCGTCTTGGTGGTCATTATCGTCATTCAAGTCATCAACATCCTTATGTCCTGCTGCGTTATCGTCAATTCGCGGTACTTGACACTTCACGAGGAAACTTAAAGAATGAAACCGGATGGAAAAGGTGAAATCGAATCAAAACTGTCACAGTAAAAAATTCGAACCCCTCTTTTCATTGACACCATATCGCACCAAACACACCCAATGAGAAATATTTTGTATTTGTACCATAACTGACACTTCTGACCTTCCCATGACTTACTTTAGCTCAATGCTGCACATTTATTGTACTATTTTAGTGGCTCATAAAAAGTGGCTATTTTTCATGGCTACAGTAATAAATGGTCCCCCTTGGCAATAAATCATTCAAAAAACTGTCGGAAAGGAAGACGGACACTTCTTTTAAAGGAAAAGCAATGCTTTTAGAATGATGGCTTTGTAAAAAACTACTGAAGCGTGGACTTGAAGCTGCAAAGCCCTCAAAGGGAGAAGCGCTGAAAGAAATTGTTCATTTTTAAAGTTTAAGTTTGTCCGTGTGCTCGACGGCTGGCTTCTACCGTCGATCAGCTGAGAAAGTCAATCAAAAACGGCTGTTCGCTTTCCGCAGTCTTGTCAGTTGTGTCCAGATATGCACGGTGTTCCAGCAGCAACCCCCCAGGGCGGTCCGCGCCAACAAACGACCAACCAACTGGTTCGGTTGAATCGACGACGACGACGAGGACGAAGCCGCGGATGGCTGGTGTCCTTTTCGCTACACACCAGCCACCCTCTTCTTCTTCTTCGCCGTACACACCGAGCGACTTCCTTCTTCATCGCCGCAGGCCGACGCACCCCTCTCCTCACAACACGCGAACTGCCGCTGGCGACCGACTGCTGCTGGTTGGTCGGACGTTGTCTAGCTCGGTCGGGGCTAAAGCTTCGCCATCGTTGTTGTCAGCCGAGGGGAGGAAAGCGAGTTTGTCCATAAAATCGCTCAATACTCGTGCACGGCGGACCCTACGAGCCCCTGAGGCAATGAGCCGACGATGCTCGCATATTTTTTCTCTTTCTTATTGGCCCTGCGGCTTCTTCCTTCCCTTTCAAGGCGAGAGACAGGGCTTCCGTTGCCTGCAAACGCCACTGCCCATCCTTCAATGGCACAGACACCCCACGCTCCAAAGGCTTTCATTTCCTTCGCTCCTACTCTTCCGGAAGACGTCAACCGATATCAGTTGCCCAAATACTTTTTCCCTTTCACTCTCGTTTGCGTTGTTTCGTTCGAAAATTGTTCCATCCGGTTGGATTTGTTGCGGTTTGCATTGCCATTATCCACTCGTCACATTTTGTGTTACCCGTTGAACGCAAAACCCAGTCATACCATTTTATTGTTACTCCTAGTCCGCGCGGCGGTGTCCGTTTTTTTCGGGAAATCGATCGTCACATGTTTTTTGCGCATACACTGATGGCCGTCTTGCGTCTCGTTGTTGCTCCCAGCAATTCCCGTCCATCATCTCGTGATCAGCTGCCCGCCGTACCTCCCCAATAAGCGTCTTTCTTTGCTGTTCGCGTTCAAAAGATTACGTCTATTTCCCCAGACAAACGAGCCCCGTTTTTCCATCGATTTATGGCATGGTCTGTGTCGAGTCAACTTAATCGTGCGAGAAATAAGCGCCCTCTTGCCGTCCGCCTTATCCTATCAGATTTCCATCCCATATCCGCGCCGTTGTTTTCGCCATTGTTGCTGTTGACGCTTGCTTGTACTTTTCGTTAAAGTTTGAAGTCTTCAAGTTTGTTATTTTATAGTCATGGCGGGCGGAAAACCCGAACAAATCGACGAATATTACTATTATAAGGAAGATCTAATAGGCCATGGCGCTTTCGCTATAGTTTACAAAGGCATCGATACGAGGGTACGTCGACTTTGCAACTTTTTGATGGAGTATTTATTGATTGTGGTTAACTTTTAGAAGAATACAAATGTTGCAATCAAAGCCATAGCGAAGAAGAACATTGCCAAAGCTAAGAATTTGTTGACGAAGGAGATTCGGATTTTGAAGGTTTGTTGAAATTGAAATTGAATTTTGTTGTACGAGAGTTTTGCTAATTGGGACCCCTTTTAGGAGCTCAGCACTCTCAAACACGAAAATCTCGTCTCTCTTCTGAAATGCGTAGAAACAGCGAGCCACGTGTTTTTGGTCATGGAATTCTGCAATGGCGGCGATTTGGCCGATTATCTGCAGATGAAAACTACCCTTTCCGAGAGCACGATTCAGCATTTCTTCATGCAGATCGGTAAGAATTTCTATTATGTCGATTGAGACAGTTCTAATTTCTATATTTCAGCCCACGCATTGAAAGCCATGCATGCCAAGGGTATTGTCCATCGCGATTTGAAGCCGCAAAACATCCTCCTCTGCAGGCCGCCGGGCGAGAAGAATCCATCCGCCAGTGACCTCGTCGTCAAGCTTGCCGATTTTGGTTTTGCCAGATTTCTAAACGATGGTGTCATGGCTGGTACATTGTGTGGATCGCCGATGTATATGGCGCCTGAAGTCATTATGTCGAAGCAATACGACGCCAAAGCTGATTTGTGGTCTATTGGCACCATTATCTTCCAATGCCTCACCGGCAAGGCCCCATTCGTGGAAAAGACGCCCCAGGCATTGAAGTTGTTCTATGAAAAGAACAAGGACCCCTTCCCGAAGATCCCTGATAGCTGCTCCGAGCCTTTGCGCGATCTGCTTATCCGATTGTTGAAGCGCAATGCCAAAGACCGCATCGAATTCAACGACTTCTTCATCCATCCATTTTTGGTGTCTCCCCTGCCAACCCCCAAAGCTACTCGACGAATCGATTCTCATTACACGTCATCTCCCCGTGCCAGTGTTGTGCCGTCGTCGGTTCCGGCTTCGACTGCCTATGGCTATGGAACGCCACAGCCGAGTCGTGGTCGCACAACCACGGAAACACGAAATTCGGTGCGTTTTAAATGGGCACTCGTTTTTTTGTTTTCCTTTCATTAATGGTTTCTGTTTTAGCCGAGGCCGAGTTCGTTGCAACGCAATTACTCCAACGTCGAACGAGCCGCATCTGTTCGCGGTACTGCCTATGGCGCTGGTCAGGGTACTGTGGCTGCTGGTGCCACCACCGCGCCGCAAAAGCCGATGATGTCGGATTCTTCCGAGTTCACGTTCCTGCCGCCACTTGATAAGCGAGGTCAGACCAGACAGCAACAACAACACATTCAATATTCGAACGGAACACAGCATTCTATTGAGAATCCGGTCAAACAGGTGCAAGTCCATGCGAGCCATGTTCGTGCCGTTCCTGTTCCCAGCCAAAGGACGAACTATACCATCATGGAGCAGCGTCGGAATAGCAGCAAATCGCCTGTTTCACCGCATCGACACCCGTCCGAGCCGGCCGTCTACATGCCGAATATTGAAAACATCAGCGTTCCCGACACGAAGTTCATTGTCCGTGATCCACCGCCAACGGCAACGAATGCGTCCCTGTCGGCTAAGAATCGTCGTTTCACTGCTACTGATTTGACCGCTTGTACAAAGGAAGAACCCGAATCTCGAACTGCTAGCCCTGCAGGCCCAGTGTCGCCGACTATTCCGAAGTCTGCCACGTCAACGACCCCATTGTTTGATAAAACCGATCCGAAACTCAATCCGCCCGTCGATAACATCCAATTCCTCAGCACCTCGCCGTCCCGTACTTCCGCTGCGGCTACTGTCAAGATCCTCTCACCGATGCCTGCAAAACTGCCAACCTTCTCGAGTGATGAAGAAGATGAAGGGGATGACTTTGGCGGCAACGGCGGAAACTTACGTATGCATTTGAATCCATTAAACTTTACCCTTTCTAAATGTCACTTTGCAGAATCATCGAGCTCCCAGATGATGGAAAGTGCCAGTGGCAATGAAACGGGAACAACAACGAGTAGTGGCGTTTATAGCGCAGCTGTCCGGGCCAAGTCCCAGAATGATCGTAATGGGCCTCAGGATAGCCCGGCGAGCAAGCCGGTCTTCGGCATCGACCCTCCTGCTGAGCTGGACCCCGAAACCCTACTCGAAGGCGACCATCACCGAATCCTTTCCAAGCTCCAATTCATTGCTGAATTCATCGAGACATTGGTCAGTGTCGCGGACAACATTGCCAACCCGATTGCGATGGTTGTGGAAGGAAGTCGGCGCTCGAACGACACCTCTGATGTCTATCGCCGAAGCGAACAGATCGTTCTCTACGTCCGAGCTATGTACATTCTCACGTCGGCGTTGAACTTTTCGGAGCAACAAATCGGAAGCCGCAATCTGCACCCGTCGCCAAAGGTCAAGCACGTCCTGAACCAACTCAACGACAAGTACCACTACTGTCTCACCCGCTCCCAGGAGCTCGCTTCCTTGGGCATTGCCGGTGGCAGTCCAACGACTTCCGTTGTCTCCGCCGAACGCATCATGTACAGACATGCGCTCGATCTTTGCCAATCTGCCGCGTTGGATGAGCTCTTTGGAAACCCGCATCTTTGCCCCAAGCGATACCAAACAGCCTATATGATGCTCCATACACTTTCGGAACAGGTACGGTTAACACATTAGATTTCGTGTCTCATTTTTTAAATCTTCAGGTTCAAAACGAACAAGATCGCAGCATCCTTGCTCGATACAAGAGCGCCGTCGAGAAGCGTCTCCGAATCCTGGAAGGCAAAGGCCTCGTCACGGCCGTCGCTAACAACTGATCATCGCTGCTTGGAAATCACGGGTTCAACGCTTTTTGTGTCTCTGTAGTCCTTGCTTTGTCTACTCCTACCTACTAACGGGCTATTACCGAATACATTTGTGCTGTTCTTTTCCTCTTCCAAAGTCTGTCCTTAGGCGTGCTCACTTTAACAGCCAATTTTTCTCGCATTCAGTGTTGTTTGCTTTCTCAAATTGAAAAATACTGATTTTACTAAACGGTTTTGTAAAAATGTAAAAAGGTTTACTGTTTGTGACACAAATACAAATTTTGTTTTAAGTTTATTGGACTTATTGACATTTACAGCGATAACATACAAGTGCACATCGAACAAAACCAAACTATTAGATCGGATCGTTAACAAGGAAATCAAAAGACAAGGGAAATCGCATCAAATGTCAAGCTTACAACTAAAATGTCATATTTAACAATGTTGTCATCAATTCAAAACGCAAAATTTTCCAGTTTACTTTGAAGTGAAAGGGTACCGCCTACCTTGGAAGAGTCAGGTGTCGCAGGTTCGCCTGGTCCAAACGCCGGAAGGAAGACGATTCAACGATGTCGAGCACTTCCTGAAATGCATCATGTTGTCATTCGTCATTTCGCATCTGATAAATCAAACTCACCGAGCAGTTTTAATCTTCTCCTCAACTTCTCACAACTCTTCCGAGCAAAGTTGGAAGAATTACGGAATCAGATCATTGATTATCAAATTGCTTCAATTTACTTCGATAATGTTAAAACGCGTGATCGTTCTTGCTTGTCTTTCTTTCTTACTGTACTTTGATGTAGCTTTCTTTCGTACAGTACCCCAAAGTGTCGCAAATGTCAAAACCATCAAAATAAATGTACATAGATTTATTTCACTTTCAAATGCAAATAAACACTTTCAATGTTAAACTGTAAAACTCGTAGGCATGAATATAAACAAGAACATCGAGGAGTACTGTGCCAATAGGCATTGCGTAAATACAAAATGGTTTACAGAAACCGGTAACAGGAACAAATGTTAGGAAAATAACAATGTGTAAGTAAATTAGTCAAACAAAGGTTACTTCTAACGTCCGGCTTTAGATGCCATCATAAGAGGAACACGGTCAGTCATGATAGGAATGAGTGAAGATCCAATATTCTTTGAAGGTGAGTTCCAGCCCTTGTTCAAGGACGACGTGTTAGGGCGTTGCTTGATTGGGCTCGGTCGAGTGGGACTTCGGATTGTTGGGCTTTTGACAGCTGGGCTAGTTGGGGTTTTGTCGGCATCTTTAGTGGACGGCTCATCGGCAGCATTCGTCGACGGTTTAGCTTTGAGGGTAGGCCGCGGGGCATCTTTGTTGAACGGCCAAGGCGGAATTACAACGGGAGTGGTTTCACCCTTCATTAGAATGGGCTTCGGTTTGGCTTCCTTTCTCAAAGCGAAAGGAATGAATTCACGCTTCTTTGGTTGATCCCAATGGGGAACCGGCCGGGTTTGGGGGAGATCGTTGTTATTGGTGTTTGAGTGATTGCCATTATCCGGATTATTGACATTAGTCGTTTCAGCAGTTTTGTTGGAAGCGGTTGCAGCGGTAGTCGAAGATGATGGAATGGCAGGCGTTGTTTCAGGGCTCTTCTGAATCTGTTGGGGAGCAGGAGGAGGTGCTCGAACATCAGGGCTTTGAGAACGCGGCATGACGAACGGTCGAGGCGAGCGAGTCGCTGACTTCTCCTTGCCATTAGCCGAAAGAGTAGACTTCTTTTTGGGCGCCTGCTTCTCGTATGGCTTTGGGTTCACGCTTGAACTAGCTTTCATCGATGTCGGCATCATCTTGTACGAGGTAGGCTTAGACGACTTGAGCGGAGCAACCATTGGATTGCTCAGGGGTGATGAAGTTTTTGGTGGAATCGCCATGGATGATGCTGAGGTCGACGACAGGGGTGGCATCGAGAACGTGGGCATCAAACTGCTACGTTTCGGCGGCGGATCGTTGGACAACTGCCTTGACAAAACGGGCATCGCGAATGTCGGCTGACTCGGCTGCGGTGGCACAGACTTTGAAGATGAGGGCGATGACTCCATTTGCATCAATGGCGGCGGCGGTGAATCCACTTCCATCGAAGAAGTTGATTGGACTGCCTTCGACAAAGTTGGTGGATTCAGCTCAGACGCCATAGACAACATTGGCGGATTCAAATTCAACGGAAGGGGCATCGATGGTTTCGGTTTTGATGATAGCTTCGGCATGTTTAGCTGCGGATTTGACTGCATGGGAAACAGCGAATTCAATGTTGCCGCCATGTTCGTTGACGGCATGAACCCAGGCTTTGACAAGGCTGACATTGCCGCCATTTTCGTCGACATCAAGTGATTCGATGTCGTCATATTTGCCGACGCGGATGTCGATTCAGGCAACGACAAAAGGGGCATCGAGAATCTCTGCATCGGAGGTGGCGTAGATTCAGTTTGTTTTGATCCCATCGCAGAAATTGCACTTGACAGCCTCGGCATTGCAAAACACGGCTCTGGCGCAGTCGGGAAGAAGGATTTTCTCTCCGGGGCAATACCAATCAAAGTTCCCTTGGTCAGTTGAGCCGCCAGCGGATTTTGGAACATCTGCTTTGAGAGTGACGGCATCGGGCTCGCCTTCGAAGATGACGGACATGACGGACTCAAAAGTGAAGCTACCGACATTGGCGGATCTGGCTTTGCGAAAGTCGACGAGGATGGACCTTGGCTTGAAGTTGTCGGCACGGGCTGGGGTGACTTTGAAGATGCTGGAGACGGACTGAGCATTGAAGCAACTGACATTGGCGGGGTCGTCTTTGAGATGTTCGGCGTCGATGAACTCGGTTTAGACAATGGCGAAGGGGCAGCGGCCGACGGCATTGACAGATTTGATGTAGTCGAAGCTGGTCGTGATGCCGTTGAGGCCATGTTTGTAGAGTTGACCAGCGGCGATCCTAGTAGTTGTTGTGGAGTCTTCGAAGTGCCAGTAAGCCATTCTACACTGCTTTCACGTGAGACTGTCGAGGCAGGTGGTACGACGTTATTGCTAGTCGGCGCAATCGGCTGTTTGGAATTGATTTTCTTGGCTTTTTCCTTCTTAGGTCCAGTGCGCCGACGCTTTTTTGCCGCTGGTTGAGAGGCTTGCGTTATAATTGGAATGCGGGTTCCGGTTCCCCCGTTTAGCGTCATGTCGGGGATGCATTGCGCCGTCGACAAATTGACTGTCAAAGCAGGAAACATATTAACACGCTCCTCAGGCTGCTCCAACGGTGGCGGGGACTTCATTGACTCGTCACGTTGATCAAACGAGCACTCCATTTCCAAAACAGGTGGCTGCTCTTCGTCTTCGGCCACTGGTCGCTGTGCATCCATAGCGGTAAAGTAGAGCTGCAAAGATGATTGCCGGTCCCATCCGAACAGATACACCACATCTTGAAGCGTGTACTTATCGAGGAGAACTTCACGCGATCCTTCATGGATGAAGGCGATGATAACGTTTTCCGGAAGGTCAACTTGAGCGAGGAGAATTTCCTTGAGGTCTTCGAGGGGTACGAGCGCTTTACATCGGAAGTACTTCTTATAATACGCCCCCACCTCGCCTTCATGGCCTGGCGGTGGCGGCTGTTCTTCGTCAAAGTTGCCCTCGACAAGCTGCTCTGGGGTGATATAAGCCATGCAAAACTCGACAAGCTCATCCTTTTCGATTAAATGTTGTTGGAATTGGATGAGATTCAGATCGGCGATTTGACGACGCTCCTCAGCTGTGACGACTCGTTTCTCGATGAAATCTGCTCGAAGTTCCACTTCACGCCAATATGTTGCCGGGGTTAGTTTGTAGATGAGATTCTGCAAAACGTCGTCGCGAAAGAAGGCTGTCTTGAGGTCAGTGAGCCTTATCGAACACTGGGGGCAGGTCTTTTCCCTTTGCAGGTGCAGCAAAAAGCATCTGCGACAGACTGAAAAGTTAGACCTTTAAGTACACCGAGACACAATTATGTAGCCAGCGCAATGCGTGAATGCACGCGGAACAGGAAAAAAAAACTTACAAAAATGTGTACATTCCTGCAGCGTGACGGCGTCGATCAAGTACCCATGACACAAGGGGCATGTAATGTTTCTTTCGATGCCGTTTTTGCGCATCTGCAAAAATGACAAATTAACGTTGGGTCAAAAAAGGTTTCATTGAAGGCGCGAAATAGGAACTTCAAAAAAAATCAACAAATAAACACGTCAATCGTAAATGCATCAACCCCGCTCGACCAACAGTTTCACGTGGTTAGACAAAAAAAAACACATAAACGTCACTAGCTAGGCAGTCCGATTGTAAATCTCGCCGAACGCATCGATTAGGTACTATTTGCATTCCTCTTACAGTTCATCTTAAAGCGCATCATTCAATCATTCACTATAGATAGCCGGCCCAAGGCCAGGGCAACAGTCAGTTGTTTTAGCTATCTTCCGCGGGCTCGCATGGGGTCAGGAGGTATCGGCGCCGCGGTGTCGTAAATACCGTAAACAAAAAAGACACCTCTTGCTCGGTGGTTGTCTGAATGGGGGCAGGGACAAATAGAAATTGAACACTGTGGCTCCTTGTTTGAAAAACGGGAAAAGGTCGCATTTGGCGGAATTGAACAACGTACCACCCGACCACAATAGCAGTTAGCACTGGAGGAGGAAAAGCAGACGAACGGAGATGAGCCACATTTCGTGCCCGAACGCTCGGCACACCAATCGGAATCGGTTGTGAATGCAAATGTCAGAATAGTCATCAGCGCATCAGTCATCGTTACTACGAAGACGCATCAAAAAATGAGAGGCACTCGGTACGGGGTGGAATTAAACGCGATTTTGTTCGACTTTCGAAGGCGAAATCTACGATCGCACGGGTCTAGCTAGCTGAACGCCTGAGGGCGAACTAGGAGCACCACCAATGAGGCGAGCCAGCGGTCGCTCGGTGTTCTATTGATTGACGAAGCTGTTGAGAACGCGCCACAGCATCCCGCGGAGCGCGCATTTGGGCTCGCCTCATTCACTTCGACTGAAAGAACTACGATAAGTGTCGACCGGGGGGCGTGGGGTTGTCGTTTGGTCCGCCGCCCAATGCCGCCTACAGTAATCTATGCATGGTGACTAAAGGCAAATTACCCCGTCGGTAGTGGGCTAATTTGGTGGGTACTGGTTTAGGTACCCCATTTTGAGGCAACCCCGTGTCTAAGTTAATGCAAAATCGAACCCTGTCCGTCAATGAAGCCGTCACCGAATGCAACAACGTAATGCGAGAGGAAAAGAATCAAAAGAACTCGAAAGGGGGCGCCTGCTGCTGCATGTTGCTGCTGGCTGGCTCCGGTCGTTGAGCAACCCACAGTATGTTTGGATGTCGAAGAAAAAAGAGTGAGAGGAGAGAGACGGAAGAACACAAAACAACAACGCCGCCGGCACTAATGCACGACACGGTGGGGGGCTCGGCCGTGGACTGTGTGTGTAAAGCACACGGACACACAGCCTCCGGCACAATTTCCTGCGTTGAAAAGTGGATGCAGAGAGTGGCGTAATCAAAGAGAGACACTTCGAAAGGGTGCGCCCGCAGTCACTGACAGCCGGTCGAAGGATGCGGAATGGTGCTCTCAGTCGCCGGCGGCCGCGGGCGTCGTCGTCCGGCTGACGCACATTCAACGCGGAAAACGAAACACGCACTTTGCATACAGACTCGCGAACCTAATCGCCACCACAAGCCCCTTTCTCCACCTCCCCCATCATCAACGACGTCGTTGTCAGTGAGCCTTGTGTGCTGTATGTGTCTCCTCCCTTGATGGAAGCCAGCTGAAGACTACCACACCCGCGCGTACTGGAGGTTCGTCGCACTCCAATTCAATTGAATACTGTAAAGGCAAACCACTCTGGAGCACCCCCTCCTGTCCAGCATGTTTGTCGGTACGTCCGTAACGACCCAGCCTCCGAGAAAAACCTCGAAACCGACATGCTGATGTGGCGGAAGGCGCAGAAGCTAAGCCGAGAGATAGTTGATTGTTCGCAAAAGTGAAAGCCCTCATCCGAAGCCGCATAAAAAACCACAAATGCATCCAATTAGCGCGAAGGCCTAGTTAGTCACATTGAGACAACTGACGAGTGTAATTTGGCACCCGACAGATTATATCCGGCACGCCGAATTTCGCCCTTACTGACAGGTTGCTTGTAATAAGCTTCTCGCAGTTTTCGTAATAAGAATATGCAATTTGCGGGAAAAGGTCAATAACGAGCAAGCTGTTTCACCGTTCCTACCGTTGCGTATGAATACTACTTTCCCACGGCGCTCGTTTACATACTCACTGCTTAGCGTCGTAAAAAGGACACTAAAAATACATACAGTAATTCCCATGCGTTTATAGTTTTAATACATGCGTACTGGAACTAAATATTAGATGCAAGAACCGATTGAGGTCTTCAAACTGCATGCGATTTTTAACAACCGAAAAGAAAGTACGCTGGTACAGTGACATTGTCGAGAGGAACAATGTTACGTGCAGCTGATAAGCGTTTTAGGGGTATTTTGTTATCTCGCACCCTAAACGAAAAAAGCACAAAACTGCTTGACACGGCAGCGAACAGAGAAATTTGCGCTAAATCCTTGTTTATGTCCAGTCATACTACAACTAATTGTTTTATTAGGTTTACATAGCTGTCAACAAAGTCAAAGGTCATTGTCGTTGAAACTGACGGGGATTAACCTAAGCCTTTTATGATCCGTTCTCGACGATTCGCACATCTCTTACGCATGGATATATTTCGGTCAGTGGATACGGTATCCATGACGTTGCGCAGTAATCGTATCGTGTCACTAATCGAGGAAGTGCCCGATGAGTAGCGATTTTGAACGGCATGCAACCAATAATGTTGCGCTAAATCCCCGACATCCAGGAACAATGAGTTCCTTCCGCGCAAGACGATGGGCCATCAGTGTCACTGACTCATTCGCGCAGTTGTTATTTGGGCTCCAGCTGCCGAACGCGCGCGATACCTCTGACAGGTTTTAGCGGACCGTCTTTCGGGAGACAAAGTCAATGAAGGGTACTGTAGATATCCGGTAGGGGGCTCGACTATACTTGCGAAATATTTACGACGCAATGCGATAATCTGGGGAGTGGCATTAGCTCTGAGGTAATGCGATGATTATGCGTAGGCTTTGGACTCCTTCGTTTTGAAGTAAAGTTAATGATGCCGCCGAGAACGGAAGGGGGACCGAAAATGGTGGATAGGATATGCTTATTATAATACAAATCCGAAATGCAGTCCGGCGTAAACGTAATTGTGGTAGTATTACCATGGCTTTACAGTGTGACGGAAACAGAGTAAAGCAAGTCCAGGTGAAGTAAAATCTCGTGCCCGGGGGGTCAGACATAAATGACGTCACTTTAATGCTACGCAATGTGACGTTTACCAAACAACAAACTACTGCAACATAAAAATAATTATGATACAAAATAGAAAAAATGAGCTTCGAACCATATTTCGTAAAGCTGTATTAAATTTTACCTTAATATCGACAGACGACATTACTTTCAGAGTCAGATTATAAAAGTTCTTTCTGACTACAACAAACAACGTAAAAAAAGTGATGACAGCACTAACGCGACGAACTTTTAAACGTAGGGTGTCTTTAACGCATGCGGGTACATCACAACTTCCTGTTGATTGCGTTGTGTGAAGGGTACATAACACATTGTTCTGCGCAATACCCACCCAAAAGTGTGAAATCCCAAAAGTACTTTTATACTAGCAATGTACTGTGTAAACTACAGTATTTTAAAAACATGATAAAGAGCCAGTAAAAAAATAGGTTTTTGATGACCTTCGAACAACTAATGTTCGTGAGTTTTATATTTTCGACCAAGTACAGTATGACCAGAGTACTTCCCCTCAAGTAAATTAAAAAGGGTGGTAAAACGGGAAATGCAACATTGAGCAGGATGTAGTATTAGGGGGCTAAGAGTGTTTGTGGGAAGACTAGTATCTTTGAAGTAGGACACAATCTGTGTTCTATACATATACATCAATGAAATATTTACCATTGGTCTGACTGACAATTTTGTGAGAGCATTAGCGCCACTGCGTGTTTCTAGGAACGGACTACACTTTTGAGTTCACGTGAACAGGTCACAATGCTTGTAATGAATGTTAGAGTGGTGTTTCAGGTGGAGTTGCCATGCTTCAGAGGAATTAGGTATTGACAGACATAAACATTTAGAAAAACGTTGTTTGTTTTAGTTGAAGAATGCGCAAAGTGTTGCATTTTACGTTATTTTTAGACAATGGAAGCTTTTGGAAAGAGGGGTGCCTCGCATACTTTTTGCAAACAAAAACAAACTATAAAAACTAGCTGTGCATCAGATTGTGTTTTTCATTTCGTGTCTACAATTTTCTTTTGTCATGGGCCGCTAGCTACTGTATACTTGCTACACCTGCTCAGGTAGGTAGGCATTGTTATTAGTCACCTGTGAGGGCATACACACAAGCAATGCACTTTTTTGCGACATAAAATGTCAATGAAAACCACGTGTTAATGGCTGAACGGAAGTGTTGCTCGAGGTCATTGACTAAGAGGGTACGGTTTTGTTTGCTAGTCGATAATGCGAAAGACGGAACACATGTCTTGGGAGACGCTGCTACTATTTTCAGCTCAAAGCACGCCTGCACGTTCGAGAACGACGACCCTCTGCGGTGTTGTTTTTTTTTGTGCTGCATGCAGAAAAGGAACAAGACAGCGCTGCAGCAGGCGACGACCGTGCGCCTGACTCTTGTGGCGAAAGTGACCGTGCGTTCGTCGCCTGCAGCCCGTTTGCCTTCCAGTTGTTAGGTAGCTGGTGTCGCTGGGGTCGATGAAAACGAACTCGTACTCGTTTACTAGCATATTTATATGTTGCATGTAGTGCTCGGTTTTCGCGCCATATTTAGGCATCAATAGCGGGTATATTTACCAGAAATTTTCAGGGTTTTGACCATAGCAAAGCCGTAACCATGCGTACGAAGAAGCCTGTCATCCCGGCATATATCCCGCCACCTTCACAACCTCGTGAACCTCGCGAGCCGTCGCCCTATGACCCTAATCGTACTTACACTGTTAACAAAATCGTCCGCCACAAAACTGACAAGAAAGTAAGTCTTATTTATAATGTCATCATGTGGTCGAAAATATATATAATTTTACCTACTTTCAGACAAAGCAGGTCCTCTATCGCGTCAACTGGTTCGGATATAGCGCCAGTGAGGACACGTGGGAGCCGGCCGAAAACATACTTGATAAAACCTTGATAAACAAGTATCGTGAGACCTGTGACAAGCGCAGCAAGCTCAAGCGTAAGGCCACTCTTTCCCGCTCCACCGACCAGGCAAAGCGCGCCAAGCGTCCGACCAGCTCCCGCTCGGGAACGGAAGCTGATGGGGCCAGTATTCATGACCATGGTTCCATCGACGACGGTGGTTTCCCTGACCGTGCGGCCCTCTTTGCTGGCAATGATGACATTGTGCCGCGTACTCCCACGCCTCAGCTCGCCCATGACAATGAACCGACCGAGGGTCAATTTGATGTGCTCGATGAGGACGAGGTTGCTGACGAAGGGCACCATGGTGACGACGAGGAGTGGCGCCAGGTTGTCAACGATCTCGAGCGAGACCGCTTCCCCCGCGCTGACCCCATCCCGGAAGGTGAGCCGTTGTCCCGTGTCGCTAAGCTGAAGCAGTCGATGATTGTGGCCGAAACTGATGACGAAGAGGATTTGGCTTTCTATGGTCGCCCCAACGGTAATCACTTATTATATATATTGGTTTAGAAATCCGTTTATATAAGAAGATTTTACTTTAGATAACCCCAATGACCGCGCCGACTACACTCTCGCCGAAAAGAAGGACCCCAAAGCCACCGTCAAGATCCAGGTTCCCGCCACCGCTGAAGTCAATGGCAATGATGATCTCATCGCTGTCGGCGAATCCGCTGAGGGCATCAGCGACCCCGGTCCCAGTAGCTCTCACACGGCAAGTAACTAATAAGTTCATTAGTCCAACCCAGAACTGTACACACGCTTCGCAACTTCTCAATTTCCCAGTTCTGAACATTCCAGTGTAGTCTACTCCGTTCACTCTAGCTAACCCTTTTCCAAACTTTCTTTCATTTCACTTTTGACTTTTTTCTATCTTCAGACGCATGCGCAGCCTGAACAGGATTCCGCCTCATCGGATTCGAATCAGTATCACAATGACATTACGGTCACTAGCGTTACTTCGCATAATCTCAATGTGAATATTTACGAAATCTAAGTTCATTGTTTGTTCTTGCTCCGTATTACTAGGGTCCTCACTGGCGTTTGTTTACTTTCAAAATTTGCTGTTTGAGTACAATTATTGTGTCTGTACAGTTCACATTCTCACTTTCGTTACTTTTTTACGTTTTCATAATATCATTTTTAATGGACCCGACCAATAAATAATAATAAAAAAGTTGTAAACGACAATCAGAGTATTGAAACACACAATCAATGAAGAAGACAGGAGCATTGGGTATAGACAGCGACAAGAAAGAAGGAAGGAAGAAACCCAGCCAGGTTAACATTTTTCAGTGTTTGGCGTGCCTTAGACCGGGGCAGCGTTGTGCACAGAGCAGTCAAAGGCCTTTGGCTAACTGCGTCGTTGGAAAATACGGCAGCTGTTCCCGTCTTGCTTTTTCGATCCGTCTACGTCTACGTTTTTCAGTGTTTTCCGACGTGTTAGCCCTTTTGCATGAGTTTGAGGTCGGTCTAATCAACACGTGGTTCTGATCGGCATGCGCGTTCGAACACAATCGGGCGTTCAGCTCGATCAGTTGATGACCATAGTTGAGAAAACTATATTGTCCCATCAAAACCCGGTCACTGGCTTGTTTGCGAATAATCCCGACGATTTTCCTGGTGAGTGGAGGTTCTTTGAGCTTGGTTTTGTTGTTTGGACCGTATAATAATAGTCGTAATTTGTCTGTTTTAGGCCATGGCTGGGTTCGAGACAATCTTTATGCGGTCCAAGCGCTGTGGGCAATGTATAGAACGTATCGGAAAACAGCAGAACTCGATGAGGATCTGGCTCGGGCGAATGAGCTCGGGTTTTCTTGGTTGGTTTATATATAAAAACCACTCCAAAATATATATAAAACATGGCTATAAACTTCAGCATCAAGATTATGCAGTCCCTCCTCGAATGCATGATGCGCCAAGTAGACAAGGTTGAACTCTTCAAGAAACATCAACGACAAGAAGACAGTCTTCATTCAAAGTATTCCGTCCTCACAAAGGGCACTGTCGTCGACGATCGGAGCTGGGGCCATCTTCAGATTGATGCGACTTCCCTCTTCCTGCTCACATTGGCCCAGATGACGGCTTCAGGGTTGCAAGTTATCCGAAATTTCGATGAAGTTGCGTTTGTGCAGAACTTGGTTTATTGCATTGAAGTTGGATACCGAATTCCTGTAAGCAACATCGGTTTTTATATATAAAATCGTCTAACTGAAGCTGTTTTATAGGATTTCGGTGTCTGGGAACGTGGAGACAAGACCAACCAAGGCATATGTGAACTCAACGCCAGCAGTATCGGCATGGCAAAAGCAGCGCTACAGGCCATCAATGACGTCGGCGATCTGTTCAGCGACGGTTCAAAGGGCTCCGTTATCCATGTCCTTCCCGATGAAGTCCAGCAATGTTCGGCTGTATTGAATAGCATGTTGCCACGGGAGTCTTTTTCCAAGGAAACTGATGCGGCCTTGTTGGGTATCATTTCGTATCCTGCCTTTGCGGTTGAAGACGCCGAGATTGTGGCATTGACTCGGGAAACCATCGTCGATACATTGCTTGGACGATATGGGTGTCGTCGGTTTTTACGAGATGGGTACAAAACTGCTTTGGAGGTACGCTGGTTTTACTTTAAGAATTACGGTATTGAAAAAGTTGTTATAGGATTCCAACCGATTGTATTACATCAACGCCGAGCTTCAAAAATTTGAAAACATTGAATGTGAATGGCCAGTTTTTCTTTGCTATTTGATGATCGATGCTTGTTTTAACAATGATCAGGAGAGTGCTGATGAGTATTGGGACAAGCTTCAAGAGGTTCGTTTTATTATTATTTACACATTTTTACAAATACTGTTGGCCGAAATACTGTAATTAGTTCTTATTGTTTCTGTTTGATGGGGAGAAGCTAGGCGCGCCAGCGACGATAGTAGGGTAAACTGGGCCTTTGTATGACGCCAAATAACTGTTGTAGATAGGATTCTGAAATCAAAAGTTTACCATTTTTTGGAAACTGCACCAATTCTTACCATCGGAACTTCTGGAATAGCCGCAATAACCGGTGCTACAGGCAAAAACTGTCCCAAAATCGCAACGATGTTGATAGCCAAAACAACCAAAACGCTAAAACTACTTTTTTAATTTGCTTAATAGAAAATTTCAAACTTACATCAAAAACCGCATACTTAGCTAACTATGCAATGGTCAGCGCTGTCCCTTCGGTTTCTTTTTATACGACTTCCGTGAACAAACTTTCCCAGTTGATAACACACCTCATATTTACACAACGCAATAGAAAACATTGTTTGCGCATGTTGGAACGTTGCAAGTTCCGGTTTCTGCAAAGTTAATTTCCTAGCTACCGCTTTTGTGCGTCCACTTCGATGGTCATTCAAGCTGCTTTCATTCAACAAAGTTTTTAGATTATCATTATTGACAAAAAGAATCCCAAATACGAGTGCTGCGGGTTGGTTCCGGAGCTGTACCGAGTGACAATTGACAAAGTGGAACTTGAACGGGCTGATCATGGATCTCAAGAGCGTATTCCAGCGGGTGTTACGTGAGTTGTTTGATGGATAGGAATGGCATGTACATATGTAAAGTTTGATTGTTTCAGGCCGTTTTTATGGGCACAATCGCTGTACATCGTCTGCAGCCTTCTGCATCACAGATTTTTAACTCCATCTGAAATTGATCCGTTGAGTCGACGTTTGGCTTTACGGGAAGCAAGACCACCATGTGAAGTCCAAGTGGTCATCCTCGCCGAAACCCTTGACGTCAAAATGGAACTCGTCGAAAACGAAATGGACGTCCAGCTGCTCAGTGAAGTCGACCCCGTCTTCTGCATCCAGCCAGCTTCCAGCTTTGCACGCATTTTGGCTCGAATCGGTGCCTGTGAGAAGTTGAATCTGTCCGGACGACCATTGGATCGCGATATTGGTCTTCTGAGTACCAGTAAACTGTACCATCTCGGCGACAAATTCGTCGTTTTCACCCCGCAATTCATGGATCGCCTGCGGTCCCATTTGATGTATGACATTCGCATTCTGATGGACGAATGGACCTCGGAATTGCACTACATTTACAATGCGTGGAACAGCACTGGCCTTTCTGGACGACCCATTGTTGTCCTGGTCGTTTCGAAAAACATGCTCCAAAGTGATGAAACGACGTTGCAGACAAGCGTTTTGAATCGGCGTCAGAAGTCTACTGTCCTGGGTACGATAAAGAAGATTAAGAACGGTTACATTGGTGGTGCTCGGTGGGTTTTGTGGTTTAATAGCGTTTTTAATTTTACTTTGTTGCATTTCAGTGTCGTGATGAAAAACATCTCCGACTTCTTCCGAACAACTTCCGTCAGCAAACTTGAATTCCATGATGGCAACCTTGAGGATCTGTTCATGAGTGAATCGCTGCCCCGAAGTTTGCTCCAAGACGGTGCTACCACGCCTGATGCTGGTGGCCCACGTTCTGCCGGTTTGAAACGAGCTGATTCGGTACGCGATCGATGGTCGAGACAGTTTAACGCCGTACACCGGGCTTCTATGCGGCATCGGTCTATTGTATTGGATAGCAATGATCAGGGTAAGCTTTTTGGATGCCTGTTTTATGATTTTCATTGTACTTTTTGTAGATCTCCAACAACTCCGTCTCGCCTACAGTAAGAAAAGTATCCGAAACGACCTTTCCCGCGTCCCTGAAGGTGGCCCGGAGCCTCCATCTTCCATGAAACTACAGAATGCAATCAGACTCAGCGAACATCTGCACACTTCCAATTCCAGTGCATCTGTCTGCAGTGATTCGAGCACTGCAGGTCGCTTCGATCGCAACCAAATGGAAGGCATGAGCGAGGAGGATCTGGTTGACATGCTTGGTGAAACGACCGTTCTCGATGAGCAAGCTTCGATTATTCACTTCCTGTGGATGAAGATGTAGGTTTAGCTTACACTATTTACCCTATCATGACTCATCAGGATTAATCTCATTTTCAGTGGCCCCGATTTCGATACTAAGCTCAACAACGTGAGCGGCGTTACAGTGCGTGTGTTGATGGAGGAGATTTACGTCAAGGCCTGTGAAAGCCGTGACTGGAGCTGGGTCAGACTTACCGCTGGCCTCCTCGGCAAACAACTTGACGAACTCGCCAAGGCTGTCACACATTTGCTTGTGCGCCAAAAACAGATTACTGTGGGAATGCCGTCCAAGAATGAGGAAGCGATAACATGCCCGAAGACAAAAGACGAACTTGGAGACATTTTCCGTCGCTCTTATCCAAAGGATCCGAATTCATTCACACTTGCGCAGGAAATTATCGTTTCGCTCGGCTCACTGGTTCGAACGGATCCACGGCTTTTTGTCGAAATGTTCCGCTTGCGTATCGGGCTCATCATTCAAGTATGGTTTTCATTAATTTTTGCGTCTAAAAAACGGCATAACCCTGGGGAATTGTTTCCAGATTTTGGCGAGTGAGCTTTCCCGCATTCGCCAACTGTCAGCAACGGAGGCATCTCAACGCTTGCTTGCAATTAGCCCCTTCGAGGTGAAATGCATGCTTTTCTCACTTTTGAGTGGTCGTCTTCTCGAGGATTCGGCTTCGAACGAAGAAACAGTTGGCAAGGAACTCCATACAGGTATTGGCAGTTTCCGTAAGCAGATCGAAGAACGCAAGGTGTGTTTAATGATGTGACGAACACGACACCAGGTGTCTGACACAATCTGACAGTTCTCATTTTTAGTCGATGCGCAAGTCTGTTGCTGGAGGAACTCTGTCGCAGAAAGACTTTGATGATCTGTGTGATTCCGATGAAGCCCTGCTGGACGACTTCCAATTCGGCATCTGGCTGCGCCATCGTCGCATTGATGGCGCCCTCAATCGTGTCCCTCCTGAGTTTTATTCGGTACGTTTTTTCCTTCGCAGTACTTTTTTAATAAGATGTTCGGCGTCAGCTGGCACATCCTCAATTTGATGCGCTCATTGTCAGTTTTTAGAATCTCTGGGACACGGTCCGACTGTTTCCACATGGCCTCGCCATTTCTCGCATGATTCTCCAAAGACATCTTACGCAAGAGGTTAGCCAATTGTCAATCTGAATTAGCGGCTTTGCGTCGCCTAACCAATTGAAGCGTCATATTTCATGCCTTTTACCCCTTTTCAGATGACCCGTCGCGAGATCAAATTTGCGCTTGAAGTCGAGCAAGTCCTTAATAACATCTCTGAGCCCGAGTACCGTGAACTGATTGTCGAAGTCCTGACACTCATGGGTCATTTGGAACACCTCATTATGGCGCCGCCAAAGATTCCCACCGATCAGCCGTTTGAGGTCGACATTGTTCTGTATCGCGCCAACAAATTATTCGTGGAACACAACGTGAGTCCTTGAAATACAATTTCGTGACTGACAGCAACCGCAAATGCCTGAACACCGCCTGAAACGAGGGCAAAACACGACTTTTTTTTCGAAACGTGTTCACGGCAGCTGCCAGGATCATTATGTTACTACCACTGAGCAATTACCAGGACAACCAAACGTTCTTTTTTTCTTTTGCAGAAACGTCTCGGCACCATCGTACTTGAGTGTTGCGGAAGCGGTAAACCGTGCGACGGCGCTCGCTCCATTTGTAAACATTTTTACGACACAGCTCCAGCCGGCGAATTCGGCACCACGCATTACATCATCAAGGCGTTGATGGACATCTTCGGCCCGAATGAGTGATAATATGATTGATTTTGGGTTTCAATAGTAGCTGCTTTCAAACGTGTGCCTCCTCTCACTCCCCCCAATGTTTTGCCTATTTCTTTATTCTTTGTTTAACCAGTAGAGTCAATGAAAATTGGTCAGCCTGCTGCCGTTCACTCACCCGACTGAAATCGGCACTTGCGCATTGCATCCGCCTCCGAAACCAGGGCAGTCTACACCCGGATTGAAGCAATTTGCGATGCCACCATGAGCTCATCCATTTAGCTGTCAGTTTCGGCCGTTTGAGCGATTGTCTTGTGGGGTTGGGGCATGCCCCGATCACTGCACATTCATCGGTCGCGTGCCCTTTTTTCAATTGCCATTCCTTTGTTTCTTTTTTTTCTTCCCCCCACGTCTTCCTCTTCGCACTGTTTTGCCCCCTTAATCCGATTTGTTACGCTTTATAAGCCATAATATTTTAATAGCCTTTCATACTGTCATTTTACAGCCAAGTAATTATGTATTGTTAAACGCAGATTTGTAATAGGTTGATAATTTGTAAAAAGCAAAGTTATAAAGTTTTTTTACGATAATAGTAGCGTTTATTGCGGGTCGTTGGGAAGCTGTTGAAAAAGCCGTAGTCGCGGTCGCCAACAAAGCAGTAAAATATGTTTCAATGAGGAGGGAGGTGGCCTTGGGGTCGTCCAAGACCCACAGATTCAAGGAACCAACTGCAGCTTATCCTACTTGTAAATCTACGCGGGAAAGTCGCGATTTTCCATTGTTTGCCAGGAAGTGGCAGACGGGTTGGGTGAAAGTGAGCCACATTGAGTTCGACTTTCTGTTGCTGGAGCGGCTTGTCGAAATGAACAAGTGTCTAAATTGGATTATTCCGAGCAAAGAAACGCGCCTTTTAAAGTTTTGTTCTTTTTGAGCTTCTTGCATCGTTACTGTACCCGCACTTGCCTATTTTTGGCAGTGCATTACGGTATGTCGTCTCGTTTTGGTGTCTGGGGGTTCATCTGGACACCCTCTTCGTGCGCATTTTTACCTTTTTACTTTCATAGAAGATCAATTTAACTATTTTTTGTTCCCTGCAGTCAAAACGATGTATACTTGCGCCTTTGGGTTGGTTGTTGCCTCTCAGTTTCGCCCCAAGCCCCCTGGTCTAGCGCCTGTCCGGTTTTGCGCCGTTTTGTTTCCCCCCGTCTTCCCTATCGTAAGGCCGTTTCGCTTTGCGGGTCGCGCTACCGCCAGCTGCGGTGGCGACCGAGCCGTCTCAACTCGCCATATCGCCTCGGGATGCCTAGCAAGTATACGGTAGGCGGTAGCGACTTCGTTGTCGTAGCGGTCCTTTGCCTCGAGGTCGCTGGCAGCAGCGGGCAACAACGGAAAAACGCCTCCCTACCGAGTGACAGGAGTCGGCGCAGGCGGCTAGTCCCCCCAGCTCCTCGCCAGCGCCTTCTTCTTCCCCGTCTTCGCCCCGAGCTAGGATGAAGGAAAAATTTGGTTTTTTTTTCAAAAAGGCTGCCTGCAATTGCGTGAGCCTTCATCCCGCGATTCGCCGGCGTCTTTTGGCGGTAGGCAAAGTCCAGGGGGAGGGCTGTAAAGCGCCATCTGAAAAAGAGACACACATATACATGTTTACATTTTTGCCGTCGGGCAAACCGACTTACTTACTAGAAGGCTAGAGACACGCGCTCCTTCGCCTCCGGTGGTGACCGTTACCATATCCTGGAAGGCACCCGTCGAAGATGGATGGCCCTAAGCAGCAAGGCAGTCATGTCATAGCGTCCCCGGGCAGGCTTCAAAGCATCAACGATAAAGTCGGTGGCAAAAAAAAGTTAAATGGATTAATCGGAGAAATCGGGCGTGATTATACGTGGCCCTCATAATGTTTGTCTCGCTAGGGATACGGAAGTCGTCGTCGAATCATCGCGTCATTAAATCGTTTTCATTTCATTCACAACGCTCCTCCCATAGTCCAGCGCGCTCGTCTCACACGACTGTATACAATACAGTAACTGTCAATTCATTCGTCACCCCAACGTGCGGGAAATCCCTTTCCGCGTTAATTGGATTAACGCCTAAATCGGCGTATCGCTGTTTTACTGCGTTTAAACGGATGTTCTTGAAAGAAACGATCATACCCTGCGGCCATTATTTTCTCATGGAGAACCGATAATAATCTCCTTCTGGCGCTTTGGAAAAATTGATTTGTGTCGTCCAGCCACTGACATAAACTTGTCACTCGGCATACTGCTATAGACCTGTTTGCAGACGAGGTGAACAGTTGCGCCAGCGTAGCCGCCAGCCTTCCGACCCACCGTTAGGGACTGGAAAGGGATAGTTAGATGTGATTTGATGACAGGCGCGTCATCGACATTGATACGCGTCAGTCGATACAACATTGCAATGAAGTACTCGCGTGTGTTCATGGAAGTGCAACGCCGAAGTTGCACCCACTACCTGCCTTCTATTGCCCCCCTACCTCGACGATGCACTTTTTTGAAAGAAGAAGTCAAAACGGCGTCGCGCATTGTTCAACTTCTAAAGTTGGCGTCGCGCCGACAGTCTTAGAAGCCCCCAGAAGGTCGTTCATTTCACACCCCGGATGTTTTGAATCCATACATTAAGGCTTTCCGTGTTTTGTGCCTATAGATGTCAATTGCGGTCGCATCTCCTTGACTCCTCAAGGGTGTCCGTCCATGCCCTGTCGCCAAAAAGCCATTCTCATTGATTGTCGACGATGCCGCCGTCAGCGGGCCGTCGTTGCCTCCGGCATTATAGCATTACTTTTAGTTGCTTCGCTCTGACTCTTGAAATGGGTGTAATTGTAGTAATTGTTAAGATTTATCACGTGATAGATGATAGAAGCACTGACAGCCAATCATAAGATTTATGGACCACGACGTCCCCCTAGGGAAGTTTTTCATCATGTACGGGTTCTTCTTCACTGATCGCACCCGTTTTATTCTTATCATACATTGTCTCTTACTTTCAATGTTCGTAGTAGTCCCCATTCAGTAGTATATTGACCTTTGTAATAGTAGGGATTCTGTTTTTGACTCCATGATGTTTATCTAAAAGGGTGGCAACAGTGAAATGAACAATGCCGCTCTCGAGGCTCTGTTTTGGGGATTACTGCGGGTCAGTATGAATAACTAAACGGATAAACGGGTATCGGCGCCCCCACATACTCCTGTCGATTAGACTGCTTTTCGCCCCATATCGTTGACCGCCAGCCAGATGAAGGCCGCGCGGATGAATAACCCAGCCAACTGTCCCGTCGGCCCGAGGTCGACGCACTTCGCAGCCAAGCCGACCAGCCCGCTGTGATCGGCAACTACCAGCCCCGTCTTACGACGCCTAACATCGGTATCAATACGTCGTCAAGTCGATCGCTCTTTATGTATTTCGATTAGAGCCATCAAACAGTGTCACAACTTCTTGAAGGATGATGTTCATCGGAACTTCCGACAAGTCTGTTTGTTTGTGTTTAACGCCTGTTTGCGCATGTTAATACCAGTCGCCATTGACAGTATATCCGATTTCAAGGGCCTTGCCGGCAATTGTCGCCGACGTTTATCGCCCAATTTCACGTAATCCGTTCTCTCGAGACTACCGCTACGTTCTGAATTCCGGCGGATGCGGTACTTATCTCGGTACACTTATTGTCGGCGTCATTGATGTCGACCCGATTCCAATATGAATTTATTGTAGCGGTAAATTTTACCCGCACACCTTTCATTATTTACGTGTGTTGTTTCTGAAGCGTACATAAATCGTCAGACATCACAATACTTTCAATATTAGATTAATGCCGACATTTACGAGAGCTCTTTTTGATTAACGCTTTCGTTCGTTCTATTTTACGACCGTCATTATCTGATGATTCGCGTGCATTTTATTTCTTATCAACCGCCTTTCACGCTTCCCGAGCCATTAACATTACTGATGTTGGTTGTTAAAAAAAATGTGTGCCCCCTTCAACATTGATTTGTAGGGTCCTACTAGCGGCGATCGTGGGTTTGCTTGGCGTCATAACCTTGAGGGCTGTGTTGGTCGAAGTTAAGGGTGGTAGATCCGCCTGTTATCTCCTGCCTAGGCCCATGGCATTGGCCTTGTTTTTAAGAGCCGTTGTTCTTCCAGTTAACTGCCTGGTAACAAGGGACAGCCGCCAGTCGATCATTACCGGTACCCCCAAGCGAGAGCAAGCCCTTAGGGCACGCATGTCTGACAAGTCCACGGCCTCATTTAAATTTATAGCGATTCGTTCGTTTGTTCTGACAACTTTTTCTCGAGTTATTTACTTTTTTGAGTGGCGCGTGCCACTCTATCTGATCCACACTTCACTCCAACCAGTTCTTCCGTGTCGGGTGTGATTAATGCGTGGTCAATCGGTGTTGTTATCCGTGATTACCATGTCACATTTCAGGTGTCAAATCAGGTAGCGCCGGTCACGCTACCGAGCGACATGTCTCTCGAGTACCCGTCTTCATCGACGAGTACGACTCTAACCCCAATGGCTGTGATGCCGCTGGGCGGTGAGGGTAACATTCAGCATCTCATTCAGCAGCTTCAAGCTATTTCCGACGAAACTTTAGATGATAATGCACAGATTAAATTTGTGTAAGTTTTACACCCCTGCTACCACTTTCAATTCATACAGTTTTGTCTGCAAAAGCGCCAACCTTCGCGCACACGCAAACTGTGGGAGAATCTGCCGATTAGCGGCCTTACGTTGGCACCCTGCCGCGAAAGTTTATCGTATGAGAAAATCAGCGTTAACGTTTTTTCAGGAAGAATGAACTCAAAAACAACCGACTACGGCAACCTCTGTTCACCGTGTTGGGAGAGATTAAAAATAGAACCGGTAATTATTGTCTTTAAGCCTAAGCTTATTGCTAATTGATGTTCTTACAGTGCTTTCTGTCGGTCCGACACATGAGGAAACTCCCGAAGACCCGCAACTTATGCGGTTAGACAACATGTTGGTACGTAACATTGCAAACGCATCCCCGGAAGGCACCCTTTGGGCTTTGATTAATCGGTTATGTCAAAATTGCAGATTGCGGAAGGCGTATCGGGTCCGGAAAAAGGAAACGCCGTAGTGGCAGACGCATCTGGCGGTGACCAGGCAGATTATAGACAAAAACTTACCCAGATTAGACAAACGTATCATACTGAAATGCAAAAATACGAGGATGTGAGTAGCATTTGACCGGTTTTTTGTTGTATTTGACAACTTATTACCTTAGGCATGTGAACAATTTACCCAACATGTAGTTCAATTGCTCAAAGAACAATGCAACATTAGACCAATTTTGAAACCGGAAATGGATAAGATGGTCAGCATTATTCAAAAGAAGTTTTCTTTGATCCAAGTTCAATTGAAACAGTCTACTTGTGAGAATGTGATGGTTCTACGCTCTAGATTCTTGGATGCCCGAAGGAAGCGTCGTAACTTTAGCAAACAAGCAACAGAAATCTTGAATGAATATTTCTACAGCCATCTAGCTAATCCTTATCCGAGTGAAGAGGCAAAGGAAGACCTCGCAAGACAATGCCAAATTACTGTATCACAAGTGTCAAATTGGTTTGGAAATAAGCGCATTCGGTACAAGAAGAACATTGCTAAAGCACAGGAAGAAGCTAACATGTATGCTGCCAAGAAAGCTCATGGTACGTTTTTACATCTTCGAAATTAAGGAGAATCTTTCCCTCGTCATCTGTAGAACCTTGAAATATGCGTGTTCCATCTTTCAGCTGCCTCTTTCCCGAACCAGTACGGCATGACTGGAGCGCTTCATCCCTACAGCATGCTGCACGGTTCCGATCTCCACCAGATTGGCGCAGCCGGCTTTGACCTTACGAGTAGCTATGCACCACAGTTGGTGGGTGACTTTGGCGTTTTCAAAAACTCACCGCCGCCGCCTAATAACTACTGATTCGCTGGATGGAGATCATCCCCCAAGGGTCACATCCTACAAACGCTGCTATACCGTGTGTTTGTCCGCTCAGAGCCTTCGTATTGCTTACCCAATATGTTGTTTAGCCCTAACTCCTTTCACGTGCCTTGGCCTTCTCATACCGTACTACAAACAGCAAACAATACCTTCGTAGCCTGTGCATTTATAACTACTACTCATCCCTCTTGGCATGTTTTGTCGTCGCCAAACAACGAATCAAGAAAAAGCACCCAAATCAGTCCGGTTTATAACTTTGCAATTTGTAGCAGTATAACACCGGCAATCCTACCGGTAACCCGTCACCGCAGTCTTAAGTCCTTCAGTTATACCTAAACCCCCTTGGGACTGGGACTGAATCGACACTTTCAACCCCCAGAGTACCTTCCAATGGCAATATCGATTGTTATCGCCGTCAAGAACGCGTCTCACAGCAGTCTTTTCGATTACTCCGACACACCAATGCCTCAAACTGATATGTTCGAATGGATCGACGCCTTTTTCGAAAGCACTATGCTTTTCTGTTCCCTTTACTTGTTTTTTCTTGTTCTTCACATTTTACATTGAACTGTTTGAATTCAAGTTTACTTATTGTTTATGTTAGCAATGTTTCAATTTACATTTCTTAAAATAACGTTTGTTTAACTACGAGCAGCGATGTAAATACCGATCTCTATCCTTGACTTGATCAGTCCAGTTTGAACTATGTTGCCAGTTGATTGATTGATTACAGATATTCATAATGTTTTATAAAAAATATGGTCTATTCGATTGGTGGTTTGAAGGACAAGTTGGAATGTGAAGGGTGCAAAAAATAGAATAACCGTTAAGAAAGCGCGATTGAAAGATGATTGAAATGAAAAGACGAATCGAGGTCGGCTATAAAAACACTATAACAGGAAACACCGGAAATAGGGTGGATGCACAGATTACTGTAGGCGTAACGAACGAGACGCATGATCAAAGGGTCTGACTATGCACGGCTTGGTTGTCATTCCCGACACCTCCAGTGTAAAGTAATGGCTACGGTATGCTTAAAAAAGTCGAATTGGTGGAGTGAATAATGCAGTACCGAAAACTAATAGTAGTTAGTTAGTTTATGAAAACAAAACGAAGGTCCTTTCTCCCATTACGTTCATCAAAAAATGTGACATCCCCTCTTCTAATGGGAGTGTCAAGAAAACGCACTATTGTTCCAGCATTCTTGATGGATTCCGCTTCGCGCCTGTGTCCATGCGCTAACCGCTTCGGGGCATCTACCCAACCCGGACTACCTCCCGCAAGGAATTTGCCCAGATTGGCTTATAGCTTTCGCACTCACTCTGCGCCTATCGCAAAGCTGTTAGGGGCCTGTTATTGCAACCACTCATGCGAAGGCATTTGCCACCTCAAAAGAACAATGCGTAGGCGCACTGCTGGGGGCATACGAAAGATGGGGGGTTCAGTTTTTGGGCGGGGGATGAATAGCGGGACGGATAAACGCTATATCGCCGCCTGAGAGAGCCCCCCTGTTGGGTTAGTCTGCTTTTCTCCCCCCTATCGATGACCGCCAGATGAAGGCCGCGCGGATAACTGAGGCAACTGCCGACGGCCCGAGGTCGACGCACTTCGCAGCCAAGCTCTGCGCTCTGGTCTCTGTCCGCCCTGATCGGCAGCACTCTTCCCCTCCCCCATCTTACGACGCTTCTAACAACGGTATCAACTTGGTCGTCAAGTCAATCTCTGTCATCGCCCTGTCGTTCGGCTGCCATGTATTTCGATTAGAGCCATCAAATCGTGTCACAACTTTCTGAAGGATGAGTCCATCGGCACTTCTGACAAGATCCCACTTGATTCTGTTTGTCTTTGGCGCCTCTTTGCGCGTGTTTACATCATGCGGCTTTGACAAGCATATCCGATTTCAATGGATTGCCGTCAATTGTCGGCGACATTTATCGCCCCATTCCTGCGTAATCCACTCTCGAGAGACCACCGCCATGCCCAATCGCCTTTATAGTCATTTTTCAGTTGACACTATAACTCTTCTTTAATTTGCCGATGCATAATTTACGAGCTTTCACCCCTCTGACAAACTTCCCTTAAATTTTGTTTACTTTTCTTGCCACTTTTTATCTCCCATAAATTTTATTGTCCTGCTACTACTTTATCTTAGTTACCTGAGTCTTGACATTTACGACAATCTGTGTGATTAACGCGAGTCACTGCCGCTTTACCACACCCATTAGTCTTTCGACCACAAGCTGAGTCCAGGATTGTTCCTTGCCTTTGCTTCCGCCCGATCGGCATACTGGTGTTTGCCACCTCAGGTTGAGCCAATTGCCTCAGGGTAAGGAACTGGCAGTCTGTAGGACGTCCGAGTGCAGCCGGCGGGCCTGACAAGTCTGAGACCTCATTTAAATTTATAGGGGTTCAGTCGAACGCGTTACGCGATATTCGTTTTTTTCGCTCTCTTCGTTTGACTGGCGTGTGCCAGCGGCGCAGAAAAGAGTTACTCGTCCGAACGGATGTTCCATGATTGATGCCCCTTCGAGAGGTTGTTTTATCCGTGATTAACGATCGACAGTTTCAGGTGTCCGATTAGGTAGCGCATTGATTCCGTCACGCTACCCGAAGACATTTATAATGATTAAAACTGAGTACCCATCGCCTGCCCCATCAGGGTCGCAATTAACACCGTTAATGCCCTATGGCAATGAGGAAATGTTGCCAGTATCGCACCTCTTCCAACAGCTTACTGAAATCGCGGATGAACGCTACGAGGCGGCAAGGAGTCGAGAACTGTAAGTTTCCCATCTTCACACATATGGATTAAGCATGCGCAAAAAGCGTCTAATCTGATGTGCCTCTAATTACCGTACTTTCTTGCAGGTCAACGCAACTTGAGCAGCACCGCATGCGTCACCTTCTCTTTGAAGCATTCACGACGGTCAAAAATCGAATGGGTTCAATCTCGATAAAGCATGAACATCCAAGTGAAAATGCCGAACTGTTACGGCTAGACAATATGCTGGTACGGATTCACTTTTGAGTTTAATTCAGTCTTAATGGCATCATGTTTCAGACAGCAGAGAATGTTATGGGTCCAGAAAAAGACGAAAACACATCAGACAATATCACAGATCAAACCGAATACAAGGATAAGCTGAAGACTATTAGGAAGGAATTCGAGACAAGGATGGAACACCACAATTATGTATGTTAACTTCCCATAATCTTGATATGACTTGTAATTTTGTACCTTTTTAGAAAACTGGTAGTATTAGCAGTGATGTCGTCCAACTGCTAAAACAACACGCGCGTGTTCGCCCCATCTCGTCGGAGGACGTTGATAAGTGGATCAACGCTCTTAAAAAGAAGTTCCACAACGTTGAAATGCAACTCAAGCAGACAACTTGCGAAGAAGTCATGTCCTGGAAGGCTCGCTTCCTGGACGCTCGCCGGAAGCGACGTAACTTCAGTAAGCAAGCTACTGAAATCCTGCAACAGTATTTCAATGAACATCTGTCTAACCCCTACCCGAGTGAAGCCGATAAGGAAGAGCTTGCGAGACGTTGCAATATCAAAGTTAACCAGGTTTCGAACTGGTTTGGCAACAAGCGTATTCGTTACAAGAAACAGCTTCATAAGATTCAGGATGGCCCGAAACCCTTTGTTAAACGTCAGTTAGATCTTTGTTTTGGATGTTAAGAAAGTTAAAGTTAACTTTTCAGAAGAACATTATCACCCCTACCCAATGCATCCACCATTTCACCCCTACAACATGCTCCCGAATCCCGATTTCCAAAACTTCCCCATGCCTCAACCAGGCTTTGATCTCATGAACGGATACGCGTCTAACATGGTCGGCGATTACAGTAGCTTAATGATGCCGCCACCACCTCAGCCTATGTATAAACAAGAATAAGTAAATTGTGCCGAAATTGTTTTGAAATTTTTTCTATTTAAAACTGATCAGAATTCGCAATGGAAATGAAATGAGTTTATTTTTTTCAAATAAATTGTCTTTGTCTTAAAAGGACACACGGTGACGTGACATCAGAGATCTTACATTTGAAGGGTTGGAAGAGGGAGAGGATGGATGTTGACGGGATGAATAATGAGGATAAACTGCCGTCGGCAACGGACGTTTCACAGCTCTTCCAAATGTCAGCGTTCAAACCGCGCACAAAATTTGCAAGAGTTCAAGACACAATGCCAACACTATTTTTGCAGTCACTTTTTTTCGTTTCCCTCGAGCTTTCTTCACAGTTTTTTGAAACTCTCGAGCTTTCTCGAAGCCGTTCCTTCATCACATGATATGTACCACCCCACGTGCCCCGTGTTGACCTTATACGCCTCCGTCCACGCTCTATAAAGGTCTATGTTTTAATGAAATGAGTTCTTTGTCATGTCAGCTTTGCTTTTGCAAAATTTCATATATATTTTATTGTCATTCTCCATCCGTGTGTACAGCGAAGTTATTTTTACCAAAAACGAAGTCCATTAGCCCCTGCAGCCGGCCTGTCTGACTGTCTGGCAGCATCGATGCTCGCTATATTGCAAGGATTGAGCCAGTGCCTGGCATACCGAATTATTCGGCGCGTTGTTTCCACTGCTTCCGGGGGCGTCAAATTGTGTTTGCCAGAGCATGAATTGCGAGACGTAGTTCTGGCACCAGTAGGGATCCGTTCCAGAACAGTTTTGGTCTGAAGTTGGTGGATTTTTATATATAATTTTATATAATTTCCCTCTCAAAATTACCTGTATAAGCTTGCATGGCTTGCTGATCCTGTTGCACGACCTGGGGATAGTTTGGCGATTGCGGGTTCACAACATTGTCTCGGTAAATCGTGTTACCAGCAGAACCACTGGAATAACTAGTATATCCGCCTCCACTTGTGCTGCCGGTGGTACCACTGTTGTATGTTGAACCACTGTTGTACGTTGAACCACTGCCGGCTGACCCAGTATCTAAAAAGGTTTGAGAACCCTGACCTGCTGCTAGCGTTCTGTATGGAAGATATGCCGGGATAGTTCCAGTGATTACATTAGCTTCTGGGTCGTATTTGCTGTTTTCATAGGGCCGATTGACGTATGGGTAGAATGGGTTTTCAGTTGTAGTCGTTGTTCTTGAGAGTTCTTCAGCCAAGTTTGTGTTTACGTAGACATTGGAGTCGTCCCACTGAGTGAATCCTGTAGGATTCCAATAGTAAAACTTGTTGCGAAGTTGTTGACGCTGTTCGTACTGATACATCTGTTCTGCCGTTGGCTGCGGGGCTGCCGGCGGCATATCGTCTTGGATTTGTTGTTGTAGCGATGGTACTTGGGTTTGGGTTTGCTGCTGTTGCTGATATTGATACTGGTTTGAAGATGGTGTAGCAGGCGTATTAGATTGAACATTGCTCTGCTGATTACTATCATAGAAGATGGTGTTAGCACTGCTTGACGAAACTTTATTATTCTGTCCGTAGTAGGCAGTTCCCGGGAGCGTGTTAGGATCAGTGAACTGCGTGAAAGCTTGACGCTTCTTGCGGAAAGGCGAGCCCGGGGGTGGCTGGAATCGTGTGAATGATGGCGGCTGATACTGTGAGGGGTTTCCGTTCAATGTGTACTGCATGTTGGAGTTACTTCTGTAATCATAACCATAGATATTGTTTGTATAAGTTGATGGATCAGCTGTCGTCGGAGGGTCAGCCTGGATCCGCTGATAGTTAGCCTGATTCTGCGCATCATTGCTCAAAACCGGGGCTTGCGTGGTCGTTGAGCCATATTGACCTTGGCTTCCCACATTGTTATTTTGATCCCGGAAGACGCCACTTCCACTTCCTCCACCACCTTGGCCTCCATTATTGTTTCCGCCGAGTTCGTTGTCAAGGAACCTTTGTTCTATCGCGGGTGGCAAAAATATGTAATTCGGGTTAGCAACGACGAAACTGTCACCGTTTGTCGTTGGAAATCCTAAGGCTTCTCCATTCTGCGACGGAGAATTAGCGTCGTTAAACCGAGTGTTACTGTTAGATGAGTACTGCTGCTGCTGACTATAGCTGTTATATCCAGCGGCGGGATAAGGTGTACTTGTGTATGTTTGACCACCGCTAGGCGCGTTTGAAGTAGCCGAATACTGCTGGCTGTTATATCCGGAACTGCTTTGCGAGTATTGCTGCTGATTGTTGTAGCTGCCCGAAGGTGCTGCATTCTGTTGAGTGTTGTATACTACAGCTCCGCCTGTGTACGGTGGCCCAGTGTATCCCACATTAGGTGTTCCAGTGCTTTGAGATTGGTCATACTGTGGGCTCATGGTCGACTGATATCCCATATTTGGGGATTGTGTCGTGGCTTGATAGCCGTAGGGAGATTGTGTTGTGGATTGATAGTTGCTGGGGTATGGCGTCGATGACTGATATCCAGTGTTAGGGTATGGCGTGGTCGATTGGTATCCGTTATTCATAGTGGATGACTGGTATCCGGTACTCATAACCGGCGCCGATGACTGATAACCCATCGGCGCAGCTGTCGAAGACTGGAACCCTCTGTTCGAGCCACCCATGAGCGATGAATCATAATTAGGTCCATATCCATTGCCGTACTGATCCGGGGCATAGGTTGTCCCCTGGCCACATTGTTGCTGTAGATTGCACACTTGTTGCGTCTGGGGTGAACCAGGATATGAGCTTCCGCTCTGCGTCGCCGTTGTGTAGAACTAAAAAAAGCTCATATTCACCTTTGTTCTAATGCTGCTATGCGTGGCTTCATTGTGGCAAACATATTGCAACACTGAATTCAGGCGCATTTTTAGTTGACACGTCAACGCAAATAGACGTGAGTCAATTGAAAGTAAGCAAAAAAGAGGAAAACCAAGTCGAGATCGACTACCTACCTGCCATTGCATACAAGTGGCGCCCCCGGCAGCTGCATTCAGCGCAGCAAGCGGAATGACGAAATTGGCCTGTAGATTCCCATTGTTCAGGCTTCCTGATTGTGATTGCAGGATGTTACTCCCCACAGTTGGCAGTGGTTGTGAGTTTTGAATGTTAGCCGTTTGAATTTGAACTTGTCCATTTACGCCGCTAATGAGCACAGAATTCTAAAAAGGCATAGTTAAAATTTGCACGCTTGAGTAATTATAAAAGACTTACAAAGCCGTCATAGCTAAAAGCAATCCAGTAGTTTCCGTTGGTCGGAAAATTGTTATAATTGAGAACATAGTTAACATTGTTATTACTGTCTACATTCCAATTTAAGTTATATGCACCATTACTAAAGCTGCACGCATTTTGGGCACTCGCGATAGCCAATAGGCCTAAATATAAATTCAATAAGAATGTAAACGTAAAACCAAGTCGCGAAACTTCTTACCTAGTAACCAAATAACCCTCTTTTGAACTTCCCATATCATCGTGGAAACGACCTCTGCAGACTATGAATCAGGGACAAAAGTGCGAAGTCTAGGAAGATTTTTCTACGCTTTATATTCTTACCTGTGGGATTCGCCAGCAACACTGTTAAAAACAAACGCCCATGGAACAAGAGAGGCACATTTGCTTAGTGGGCGAAGCATAGGCAAATCAGGTTTCTTCCGGATGCTCTCATAGGTTAGGAGTTATGTAAACTCAGATGTTTGCGGTACGTGAAGGTGCGCGAAAGCTGCGTGGAGATCAACAAATGTTATCTTCACTGCAGAATGTCGAACGTTCTCGCACTTGTGAAAAAGAGGACCACCCAGATACTAACAAACTGGCTTAACGGATTCCTACAAGCTTGATCCTGTTAGCCCAGGGACAGTAAATCGTTCAACTTTGTGGCATAGGTTCAGTGATCAGTCGGATCAAGACGTTTCATCGGAACTGTTACCCACGAATACCTATCTAGCTGTGGTTTTGTTTATTTAATAAGTAAACAATGACATCAAAAATTGAGCATGTACAATGATGCAAATAGCGTTTGGGGTCTACTTTGTGCATGAACTTAGTTGGACTAAAATAGATTGGGCTTATGGAGATCACACTGGGTAAATTTGCACGTTTGCTTTTTGTTTTCTCTGTTTTCGGAGAGTCATTTCGTTTCCATAATCGTCGGAAATGTCGTAAACTCGGTAATTTGTATTCGATTTGCTTGATTCCACTTTGGGTTGCGGTAGACACGGGAAGAAGCCGAGGACAGTTGCTCGAATGACTGGGTTCAGCGCTGCGAGGATGATAGAACTGATAGAAGCCGTGAAGATCAGCGTGTAGTTCAGAATTAGACTCAACCAAAACATTCCTAAACTGAACTCCAAATTTGGCAGCACTGCGAACAAGATTGTTTCTATTTCAAACGCAATGCATATCAGCAGCGACTAAAAGATAACGGTTTAGTTACCAAAATTGGCCGAGATGTTTGTACCTGAATAAGGATGTGTCCATCGTTGCTCTGGTATGATACCATAGTGCGAACCCGCCAAAGGACAAGCGCATAAACTATGAGCATCATTGCTGGGACTGTGTAACTCATGTGCTTAGATATGTGCATGACAAGGTCAGCCGAATCAGTCAAGTTCTCGGTGCACCGGTACATGTAATAAAAGCCATCATGGCGGAACACTTTTGGACATCCTATGAATGTGGTAACGAACACCCAGATGCCGCTTAAAATCCATGGAACAGCGCTAAAACGAGTACAATAGTTTATAGATCCTTCCGACTGTCACTTCTTTTTTTGCTATCATCGCCCAGTCAAGAAGTACTTATAACCTACCATGTCACATAGAGCCGGAAGTCCGTGAAAAAGAGCGCGTAGAGTTTTGGACAAAAAACTACAAAGCATCGGTTGAGGGCTATGAATAGTGAAGTGAAGAACAAAGTGAGGAAGAAGAACGTGTCAAGACTGAAAATTATACGCTTTATTTGATGGATACGAGATCGAGGAGACACTTTGTTCGCACGCACTGACCTCGACAACACGATCAGCGTCGCGTCATTTCCATACAATGGCAGTCCAGCGAAGCTCAATGGCACAGCTACGACGATTTGAGTAATGAGTTCGCCGATACTCGCGACAATGATGTTCTTCGCGAGGGTGTAGAATGGGTATTTGCCGAATATCTAGATAGAGAATCACATGACTACGCGTTTTACTCGCTTTCAAAATTAGAGATAGATTTCAAAATTCCGCGTACCTTTCGATGCTTATGCAGCGCGTAGATGACGAGTAGATTAGAAGTCGTGGCTAATAGCGTGAACGCCGTATAGGAAATGCCCGCGCCAAGGCGCTGCGCTAATGGCGGCTGTTCGGTCGTCGTCATATCAATAGCTGATTTTGGTTTGCTGGCCACAGACGCATGAGAAAGCCACACAATTGGCCATGTCCTAGGAGGGTCCGCTTTCTATTTTTGCTGTTATTCAGAACACCTAACTTGATGATAGGCAGAGTCTGTAACGACTGCCTGGCATTAGACCATGTGTGTCGGTCGATTTTGTGTGTATAACGGTGCAAATTGTGGATTTTTGTGAGATAAGGAACGACTTGTCCCCTACTTTTCCTCCTTCACCGCATTCAGCCCCTAAATTGCTCGCTCGGCCTTCCATTCCTTCACGTGCATCACTTGAATCATTAAAAGTTTTTTCTAATCTTCTAAAAAAAGAATGCCTGCTGCTGCTGCTCCATGATGAATGAAAACAAAGTGCACCTGGGGCTTGTTTTTGGATGCTTTGCAGATCGAATCAGTTGTGGTAGTGGTAGTTCCGTCATTGCTGAGATAGTAGTAAAAACGCATTACTCAAAGCCGTTTCCACCGGAGATCGTCTTAAAACCACCTGCTGGTGTCGAAGAAGAGTCAAGGCGGACAGATAGATATCATTTAGATTAATGCGCCATTGCATGCCATGATCGATGTGTCTTTTATCACATATGGACGCAGTTTGTCTCTACAGTTTCTCGCTCACAGGGGGCAGTTTCCAAGACGGATAAGTGGGCCTTGACACTTGACGGAGATAAACTTTCGACCCTCGTGATAACAATGCCGTCTTCCAAGAAGGGCTGACCGGATACTATTGGCAGACGTGTCGCGTGTACATATTTTTTCGCCAGCAAGCATGTTGACGCCTTAAAAGTGTGGACGGAGAATCCTCTAGGGAGTCGCTTTTTAGTTGCAATCAACTTTTTTCCATGCAATGGATGAATATGGGCAAGCTTTGGCATTGTCCCCCTGAGGGCATTTGTCTAGGAGTCAGTCGGAAGTCTGGTGACTGGTGACACTTCCGGTGGTTCTTCCTCATTCCTGCGGATTAATGAGAGCTCAGAGGTGGTTTAGGCGTCACCGATCAGCCGGCGAGGGTGGATTGATGCGAGCATTATGCGCATTTATCCATAATCTGCCTCATTGCCTCGTGTTTGGTTGGCGAACAGATTTAGGGTGTCTTCATCCATCTGCTCTCACCGGTCAGACAGCCACAGTCACAACATTTGCGCAGCCAGCGAAGCGTTCCTTCGAAACAATCGTCATGGTTTTCGCAGTTTTTCATCATCTTTGATCGGATAAGGTACTTTGCTTCATCCCCACCGTTCTTGAGACTTTCTCACGATGCCTGGCAAAAAGTGGCGAAAGATTGACTTCCTTGTGAAAACATTTCTCGTTTCGCCTCCGGTCATCGTGCATTCCTTTTACAATTACAACCTTTTGTAGGATTGAACTTCCATTGATCTTGGTCGAAAAAGTGTGTTTGTAGATGGGAAATGATTCTCCCGCCCCCTTTTCCCGTCGATCTTCATAGAAAGATCATTCAAAAAAGTTGCGCACTTACATTAGCCGCCGGCTCTCGGGAAGGGGCAGTCGGGTCGCCTTTGGCCAGTCTGTCGGCGCAAATTGACAGCGACGACACGAGCCAAAGCCGCGCCGAACGAGCCTCCTGTCGCCAGCCACAGCGCCATCCGATTGCGTGTGCCTCCCTCGCTTTCCTCGTCTGTTCCCAAAATTTTTGTCGCGACTTTGAGCCTTCGACTGACTTTTCGGATGTTCCGTTGTTTCTTTTTTGACCGAGCACACGCCATCCGTGTGTTGTCTTCTCTCCCTTCCACGTCTTCTCCAAACGTCTGCCCCTCGGCTCCTGCATACCTATCACGTTTCGTTTTTGCAAAAAGAATTTTAAAACAAGGATCTGCGGGGACGGCTACCAGGTAAACCGCCACCTGATATGTTGTGGCTTTCGAGACTTGGCGAAAATCGATAGTCCGAGCTTTTCGGGGCGTTCGACAGAGGTCGTCGTCGCGGTGAGTTCGAGTCGGACCCTATCGGTATGTTTAAAACATACTTCGGAATAAAACCACAGCCCCGAAGAGCCTGTTTGCCGCCACGCGCGACCGCGCAGCCGATTTTTAATCAGATTTTTTTGTGTCCACCTTTTTCGCCACGCTGTATGTATCCCTCCATCGTCAGAGGCTTCCCATTCGCTTCGATCGCTACTTCTACTTGTCGCGCAGCGTCGAACGGCTGCGCTTTTCATTCTATCCCACCCCACTCCAGCTGCCTGGTCATCAGCGCCTTCGTAGAGCTCATTAGAATATTAGTGAAAAATAGATAGGATAATCGGCCAAATTGGGTGCAAATTTTGGTTCACATTGTTTTTGGGGATGCGTGCCGGGTTACAGATGGCCCCGAAGGCGACAGAAAACTGAAAATGTCATGTTACGGATATATAAGGCGCTTAGTTAGCCACATTGCGTTCTTTATGCGAGGGGCAGTCGAACGCAGAATAGAGCCTCGCGACAACACGGCGACGTCCTGCAGCCTCAGCGACAGACTCTTTTGCAAGTATTCTCTGGATGAGACGGCGCCTGCTTCGCCCCCCTTCATGAGGCCGCTGCCACCTACGAAATTTCTTCCTTAGATGGCACAGCCGCCATAGGGGCATCGTTTTGCCGCCGTTGGACACTTCTCTTTACATTCTGATGCACGTGGCTTATTGATGTGCTTTCGCGAAGAAGTAGTACTTCAAGTGTGTTGCCGGACCCCCGACGACCATCACCGATTACCCATTTACGCACACAATTGTCGACAACTAACTGCGTGCCGTGGTTCCCCCCTATGGGTAGATGCTTCGTTGCTCCGAAGGCTTTGAAAAACTTTGGTTGTTGCCATTTTCCGCCTTACCAGTTTGCTCGATTTGGCTCTACTCGGTCTCGTTTCGCTTCGTGCTGTGCCATATATGTCAAGGCTACACATTACCATTGCTTGTCGCCGTCGTTGTCGTCGTTTCCTTGTGTTATCCCCCTTTGACCCATGTTTTGCACCCCTCCGCCCAAATTGCGGTTTTTTTCTCGCTGTCTCCAATAATTTATGTCTCCCATTCCGCATTGTTTTTTTATTTCACGCTTTTTGCAACGGATTTTTTGCACCCCTGTCAAAAGCCGTGAACAGCTCCGTGTTGCGTGATGTCGCGTTCGTTCATCCATTTTAAAGACCAATGTCGGTTTCCGTTTTTCGGCATCTTTATATCCATCTCTTCCCCCTCAAAAAAGCCTTCGTTTTTTCCCTCCAAAGTCATGCGGTTTCTGTTTTAGGCGTACTCTCCGCCACCGACAGACATGCAGAACGGCACTCGATAAAATGTGATGAAGCTTGTCAGTTCGCTGGTTTCGTCATCAGCCATTGTTGTTCCCAAGAAATCTTCTTCCTATCCCATCACCCGTCGATCCGGTCACCCGCCCCAGGTAGCTGCTACCGTCGGTGGCTCCGGCCCGGCAACTTCTACGTGTAGACGCATCGACAGTGACGGTACCGTCTCCACCATCACGAAGACATCACTGCCGTTGGTCCAGATCAGTCGTTTGCAGCGCTTTGTCAACGCCTCGCGTTCTATGAAAGAAATGATGGAGTGGCTCATCGGGTTGGTTTATTTTTCATCTTTGACTAACTTTCGCCCTTAATTGGATTAACATTAGGATTAGTCAACAAACAGTAAGCTCGGGGGATTCCGCAAACGTCATACGTGGTATTTCGGCGGTATTTCATTCGCGTTATCAGTCTGTTTTGCCCTTTTTACAGTCCCATCGGGACGCATGTGCCCTCATTAACTCTAAATCTTCCTAGTATTTCATAAAAGTGCGTTGTTCCGATTTGTTTGTTTCAACGTGTCTTTCTGTCTATCTTCTCAACCACCAGATGGTGACAGTTATTGGGCTTTGATCATTGTCCTCCACTGAAACCACGTTTCACAGTTACCCAGGTGATTCCGTGCTTTATGTCTTCTCGCCCACAGAACATTTGGTTAGCTGCGTGTAGTGTGATTGCCATGTAAATTGTGGCGTGTGTCGTAATGCGCCGAAAACGTTGTTGGGAAATGTTTTTTTTTCTCGACCGAGTGCTTTCGAGAGTGTGCTTTTTGCTTGATTCAACGTGCTTCAACCGTGTCATTTGCTAGGAAGCTTTCTTGTGTCCGACCTCTTGACTGGTGGCTTGTCCTCGCGAGTCAATCGCCTCGCCTCACTCGGGGCCGTAGGTTGGTTCAGGGGGTTTTACCTCTGTCGGAACACGCAATCTTGACACGGGGTACTTTCGTCAAGCGGATTGGATCAGCAGCCAGCCCGAGCGCTCCCCATGGATAAAGAAAAGAACACGCACATCACGGAGGGTTTTATAGTGCCTTGCGCATCTCTCTATTCTTCCAATAACCTACGCGAGAAACGAGGTGAGAGAGACGTCGTTGGCGACTGTCGTCGTGGTGGCGCGGTCCGCGCAATACATTTTTAGAAGGCAATGCCGCCTACCCACGTACCACGCGTCGACGTCAAAAAAGGTGGTAATTGGTCGCCTTACTTATATTTTTCCTTTGACTCTTCCCCCTACTTTCGTGTTGCCCAATATGGTGTCGAGGAATTTTCCTATTGAGTCATCGGATCACTTCCGCTGCTGCCCGGTACCTTCCTTACTCAGCCAGTCAGTCGGTTCTTCCTGGCCTTGATTATTTTCAAAAGGGCTTATCCACGCCAAACTTTTCGGGTGATGATGCATGTTTTTCCGCTTTTTCCTGTGTCGCCATGGCGGCGCTGGTATACACTGTCATGTGCCGAGCTCTGGTGACAGCTTTCTTTTTGTCGTTGCTGGATTCACCAATATTTGACTCGAATAACTGCTTATTGCGAGAGTGTATGTGCGCGCTCGACTTGCCCTGGGGGCTCCGTTGTGCCTCCCTCATCCCTCTCTCGTCTCATCTTGTGATTTTTTTGTACACACGCGCTACTCTCTTGAAGTCCGAGCGTTTTCAAGAAGAAATGACCATTATCGAAGCAACGAGAGCGGAGAAGGGAACGCATTGACTTTAGGACCCCCCTTTTCTGCCTTCTGGTCATTGGTACTCTGCTTCTGCTAAAAAAAGGCCAGGCCTCGGGTGCGCGAGCTTGATCGAAGCCGAAGGCAAGCAAAACGAACTGTCAGATGAATTGCAAAAGGTCCTGCTTCAAGAACGGACCATTGCTTTGACACTGACCGGTTTACGTGTGCAAAAGCTACCACTCGCTTTCTACGGCTGCTGCCAGTCATCCCGTATTATTTACCCCCCGTTCTCCAGGCGAGTACTACTACTGATGCATTATTTATCCGCCCTGTCCCTCAATACAACCTTTTTTTCACGAATGAATTAGGTTGTGATTAAAGGGTGTCTTTAGTTGTCGGGCCGTCGACTGACTTGAAGGCAGTCTACGTCGTTGATGGTGGTGTCTTGATAAGTTAGCATGTTCCGCCAACCGGCATTTCTCCATGACGAGAAGCAGGTCGCGCATGCGCTGGCGATTAATTTGTTCGTCGATTTGGTGGTGTGACGTACTCGACGTCGTTGACATTGTCTTTAGCGGTCAGTCCGCTTGTACCATCTGGCACATTATAGCGCAAAACATGACCTTCTGACAGCGAGCGGCCCTGTAAATATCTCCGTATTTTTTGTTCATGACCACCCTAGCACAATCTTAGTGCACCGAAATTGTTTTGTCCCCATGGCGATAGGGGCCATAAATGACGCTTTTGATAAGGAACCGCATTTCTTCATGTTTTTACTACTTGCGGTTCGGCGCGTGTTGAAAAAAGAGCGAAAATTATGTTCGAGAGTTTACGTTGATAATGAAAGTCGCTTCATTTCAAAGTCCATTTGGGGCTCAAGGCTGACCCCGAGGTTCCCATTGTCATTAACGGGTTGATTGTTTCGGTTGTAAATACCCGTTGGGCACGAGATGCCTTCCGGCAGAGTGCCCTTGGGGCATTACATCGTTTCAACTTGTTGACAACACCCAAGAAGATGCGCAATGGGATTTTGTTGCTCCCCGAAGATTGCACACTTACGCAGCCACTCCTTTTTATTTTGTCATACCTCGGCCTTTTGCATTGCCGCCTCTTCCGTTCAGCCACCAGCCCTTCCCGCCGCTATTGTCAGCCTGCGGCTCTGCGACAGCCTCGTCCTTGGTTTATCGCGGAAAGAGCCTTGTCGGGTCGCGCGCTCTCTGCATAATGCCGTTGTTCGGGTTGTGCTACTGCTGCTTTTGTTGGTTGAATTTTGAATTTGAAAAGGCGATTATCCGCCATGCTCCGCTCCAAAAACAAAGGTCATGTTCTAACACGAAGTCGTCCCCTGTTGTTCGGCGTCATTACACTTAAATTGCGCGCTAAATTAAAAATGTACTCAGTGAAGAGGAGCAAATTCCAAGAAAATCGTCGATAAAGGGAAGCGATAGTTCATCTAAAGTATGCCTCATTGGCGCCCAATTTCAGTGCATACTGGAGCAACCTGGCATCCGGTTTTTGGAGCCAGCCTGTCTGCTACAGTTTTGCACTTTGACTTGATATTTGCGCTTTTTTTTCCAGCACAACTCGCAGCTGCTTGCTACATTTAAAGTTTGTTTCCGGTGAAAAGGAAAAGTTCACGTTTATGCTTTCGATTCACAGTCCTTGGCAGTCGACTGTGAGCCTGTACTACTGGTAGTCGCGCAACGACTTCGAAGGCTCTCAGCTGGGAAAGCGACGTCTTACCCAGAGATCCAATGGCTCAAAGCCCACCGCATTCAAAATAGAAAATGTTTTTATGCGAAGACAAACGACTTCTGATGTCGTTATTGTTTAAAAAGTGTGCCTCCCCCCATGTTCGGAAGACTCGCCTGGCTGACTAACTGAAAAGACCTATTTTGCGAAAGTGATCCCCTTTTCCATGACCACCGTCCTCCCTCGTTCGCCCCCCATCCGCAGCCATCCATCCATACCCATTGCGCGGTTTTATTTTTTTTCGCTTTTGATTGCTGATCCGAGTTTATACTTTGACTTGGATGGTGACTGTCCACGACAACCGATCATCTCCTGCCTGATTTCCAGTTTCTGAGCCGATTGGCTGATTCCTTACGGGTCGACCTTCTCGGGTCCCCATTGTTGTATCCCGCGATGTCGATGACAATTCGGCATCAGCCGATGTCATCGACGATTGTGCCCGTTCCTTCGACGTCGACTCCAACTCAACAGCCCGGTCGATCACGACAAGGATCCACTGAAATTGACGATGATGGTTGCTGTCTCGTCAAAATCTTCATCTCCAATATGCTCACGTTTACGACGTAAGGAATTTTTAATCTAGTAGTACCCTCTCCTCATTTGCCCCCCTCCGTCTTGCTGCCGGACTTACGGCGGGCTTCTCCTCCTTAAACTCGATTAAACTGTTTTATTAGCCGAGTCTAATAACTGCGGCCATGTCACGCCTTTCGTTTGATTTGTTTGGGGAGATATGGGAGCGATCATCCGTCAGTTAGTCGGCGATGGATGACTTGACGCCTTCACAAGAAAACAAGCAAGGTGTCATTTGCTTCGGGATATATAATGTAGATTGATCATGATTAGGTGCTATTCCGTAGTTGTGTTCCCACGGAAGTAGCCGTTGTGTTGATTCGGATTTATCGGATCTATACGTATCGTGCGGCACCTTTAACCACGAGAAACAACACATCGTGCCAATTTGTTTGTCAACAGAGCAGGTGGCGTCCAGTTAGTTTGTGCTCGAAAAACGAGGGCGCAGATTCGGAGAAGGGAGGAAACCAAACCGAACCCCGCAAACCAAACAGTGTTTCCATTTCAAGAAGGACCTTTACCGTTGAACCAGTTATGCTCAGGGTCGAGGCTTGGTCATCGAGCTGACCCGAAGCCCACCAACCAGGTTCGGTGCGAATTGGTTGGACATCTCGTAGCGCAACCGCCCCGACCAACCAGCCTCACAAAACAAAGAAAGAGACACCTATGGTTTTGGCGGATGACCGCTTGGGGCTCACTGCCGACAACCCTCGATCTACCTATGCGATTGTAAGGTAGTCCTGCGGTGTGCCAAGTCGTCTTAGCGCTTGTATCGTTTGGTTGTTTATACTTTCGGCAAACTTGTCACGCATTGGGTGTCAGTTTTATCGGGGTGACAGAAAGGAAAGAGGGCAAACGAAAATCGAATAAAAAGAGCAATGCCGTCGTGACCGTGTCCGAAGGCGGAAAGGAGATTGGGTCGATTAATAGCGGAGGCGTTTGTGGCTGATCTGCTTGACTGATTTTATGGAACATACGAGGAACACAGTGTAGTAGCGCCAACCTCTACATAAGCTTCAATACGACCTTCTCGGTTGTGCAATATTTAAGACAAATTCCATATTTCTCCATATGAACATTTTTATCTTTACTCAGGAGAGAGAAAGTAATTTTAAAAAATTTATGAGGGGCATTTGTCGAGAGTGAGTCAACGTGATGGTCGGGAACCGGCGACACCAATTGAAAGTTGTGCCTTGCCTTTATGGCTAACAATCTGGTTGCTCATATTTTTATGTCTTTTGCTTTGTTTGAACTTGCTGTTATTTTACAACCGGCATCTCTTTGAAACTTTGTGTTTGCGTCGTCGAAGACCGCTGTTTTTCCCTCTCCTTTCACATTGGCGTATCTCACTCTCGAGTCACCGGTGTAACGGGATCCTGACCTCGGCTGCAGCATTCAGGCACTCACATCCCTAACGTTTGACGGATTCTGTTTGCTCTTTTCATAAAGCGGTTTTTTCCCGCTCTCGCCCTTTGGGCAATCTTTTGACCGATCGAATAAGTCTGGGAAAGTGATGTATGCATGAATTGCGACATGTCTACCACAACTTCAACGCTTAGGGCCCAATCGGATATCCATGAGTTACTTTGCGTGTGTTTTGTCGTTTTTTTCGATGGTATTTAGATTTTGTCTCACTTTTGGAGATATGGAGCAAGTCTGCCTCGGAAGAGGGGGACACCCCCATCCAGAACCTGTTCTTTTTTGTCTCTTCTGTCCGCCATCTATGCATCGGTTCCATTATGTAACCTCGCTTGTAGTACTCATGTGTACATTTGTCACGATTCCCTGAAAAATAGGTGATCACAGACTGACTAAACATTCGACGTAACAACCCTCGAGCCCACGTGGGGTTGGTTGAATCGAATGATTGCCCACCTCGCTACCACCCAAAAAGGACATCAATGGTTAAATTTAGTGTATCCTTTTCCCGCTTCCGTTGCGAACTCTCCTTTCCTGTCACGGTGTGATGGGAATCGCGTCAGTGATACTGATAAGACGGGGTATAATAGCGAAATAACCGCTCCATCCTGCGTGTCATTTGACTCGCTTGTCGTAACCATGTTCTTTCTTGTCAGGTATGAAAAAAAGGATGGATTGAGCAGCGTTATGGCTCGAGGGCACACCCGGTAAAAAAGGGGGGAAGAGATGAAATCACAATGCATGTCCACGTCGAAGCGATTAGTTCTGTACTATGCATTTAGTATTTGACGAACATCAACGTTCGCCGCCTCTGTTGACAGTGATTACACCCACTCTACCTAGAATAGAACATTTCCCCCTTTTTTGACGATTCGTTTCTTTTTTTTACTTTTTAAACTACGATTTGAGGAAATTTCTAAACTCATGCAGCTTTGCCCTTTGAAAATTCTTTTACTTTTCTGTTTCATCACTTTCTGGTATTGTGATTGAAATTGAGCATTATTCCTTTTCCATCTTTCTCCCATTCATTTCAAACAATAGTTGTGTTGCACCTCCCATTCATTTTGGCGCTTTTCTTTTGATATCATGAAGCATCTCCTCTGAAACCGCGAGAACAAAAAATAATGACCTCGAGCAACGCCTGAAGAATTTCCGCCTTAAAAGCGGCCCTCCCAGACGCAGCATCTCACTCTCCAACGCCTCCGCTATCACATGCCCGACGTTCCTATCCCTCCTCGGCTTTGTGAATTCCATTCGTCGTCAAGTGCTGGTATGCTTGTTCTTCCTAATGCAGTAGACATGCCATTTGTCTACCGTAAAGCCCGGCTCATACGTCATCTTTGTTTTTGGTCTCGGACAATCTTTCAAATTACGAATAATTAAAGGTGTTTCAATTCAAAAACGGGTTTCTGCAAGTGATTGGAGTGCGTTTTATGTCCTCGGTGAAGGTCTTTTGATCGCCTAATAACTAAAGTTATTTCTACATTTTCCCACGGAAACGAAATTAACAGCTTTTTCGAAGTACCAAGCGTGAGGAGGGAGAACCCACCTTTCGCCTGTTTCCTGAATCAATCAGATTCGGTCAGCTTGTCGATCATCATTTACGATGCTTACTCTACGCTACGCATCAGAGGGTTGTTATTCGCTTTCATCACCGTGATTCTCCCATAGATCGGACCGTTCCTCCCTTACTTGAAGTTTGCCGAAGGGTTAGCTTTGGTCCTTTCTGAGGCGTTTACTATTTTTTATTGCTTCGCGTCTTAAAGGGTTCCCTTCTGCAAGTGGTGTCCATGATCGTGAGTAAGGGGGTGTGGGTGCATGTAGAGCTATCGTTCTTCTCGCTCAGCTCGGCCTCTTCACGTTTTTTTGTCGTCATCAAAGAATCTGAGGCTGAGCCTGTGTTTTGTGTTGATGTTTTGGCTGATCAGCCCTTTTCTCTGTACCTCCATGTCCCCAGCCATCATCCCTGCTGTCTCACTTGTCGTTTGCGGTTTTTGATTCCTTGACAAAACCGTGAAGTCGTCGTCACGGTAATTCCATATTGCTTTCACTTTTCCACGGCGTTCATTAGTGTTCGCATAAAAACGTGGTCAGTTTTTGTTTGTAGCTGCTTGCTTCACCTTTCCCACCCTCCTTTGGCGGCATTTCATGATAGATTCCGCGCTTCCTTCGATCGTCCTTTGACAAATGTCGCGTCGCGCATCTTGCTTCGATTGCAGCTGTTTATTGCCGGAATTGGATACGGAGCCTGCCCTGAGGGGTCCGCCCTTAATCGGAAAGGTGACTACACCCGCTTTCCTTTTGTTTGGCTACCTTTTTGTAGTTAGACTTCTCTCCTTCTGCCTCTCGATGAACGAATGAATTTTTTTCGCGCCAGATGATGGTGATTTCTCAATGTGTCCATTGTCGCGCTTTGCTGTTCAACGCCTTTGCCACGATCAGCAATTGTGGCTGGCGGAAATGTCTGCAACTTCCTGCGGTTTTTCGGGGTTGTCGCACAAAAATGAAAAGTTTGAGGTCGAACTCTACTGTTTGCGAGAGACCATTTCGCTTCGAGGGTGGCGCTGGCTACTGGGCGATCGAGGCCTCCACCTGCAATGATTTCGATGAATCATCGCACGGCAAGTCGTCGTCAATCGTTGTTGCTTACCCTTTTGCCTCGATGGACGGCTTGTAGCATCGTCGAGAAAAAAGGGCTGTCGTCGGGGGTGCCGATGACCTTTTCGAGTCGCTTATTTTGTTGCTTTTGTCAAGAGAGGCTCAAACGTTTTCAACATTTTTACTTCAACGTGAGGGCGATCTCTTTCCGGATGATGCTTGTTGTACTTTCGCATTACTCTAAGTGCTTTGACTGTGTAGTGGAAGAGGTGGTCTTACTTTTTTTCGTGGTTGAGACTACTGCTTGAACTCTGCTTGCCGCTGCTGCTTCTCCTGGAATGTTGTTGGCGCGATTCCATCCTTGCTTCAAGCATTTTTCTTGTCTTACGCAACAGCCAATTCTGTATAGATTCATGACCACGTAATAGGCATGTTCGTGCCCCCTCGATGAATTGTTTGTGTGCTTTGATAATGTTCCGTTCCGAGGTAGCCCTTATTGCTTGAAGCTAACACATTCGGGGCCATATTTCTTTTTCAAAGTTGACTGTTTGCCTGGAGGAGAACAACAGCAAATTCTCTCCATCTTCTGACCGTTATCAGGTGCTTGGTCTTTGCGGCCCCTGGTTGCATGCATCTCTATCTCACGGCCAGCGTGTGGCTTATATAATTCCTTGACTGATGACTGACTGGTCAATCAAGCCCCGATCCTACCACCCGGTAGACTTTTGTTATCGCGTGGCGCTCGGTTCATAACTTTCTGAAAAATTCGAGTTTGTTGTAGTTAATGGTATAAATACGGCGGACCCCAATCGTGAAGCTTATCAATTGTTGGTCCGGGACGGGTGTCATTCATGTGTGATGTCAGTGCACGATAGCAACGCCACCTTCTCTCGTCGGCTTCGATCCTCCATCGGAGGCATCAAGAGAAACATCTTCGGAGGATGCATATTCTCCAAATGGGGGTAATACTTGAGAGCTTACTGTTTGTTGACTTCCGGTCCTTTCCGTCCGGAAGTCCGTATATTTTGCCGTTTTTTTGAGAAACACGAAATATTCTCACATTTCCTGGCTGCAAGCACTATTAGCCAGTGCTGCCTGCTGGCTTCAAATTCATTTCAAACAAAAATAAATTGGTTTTGACGGAGGGTTGACCTTTCATTTTTCCCATTTGTATTTCAATAAATCAACAACATGTTTTTTCAGTCGCTCTCGTCGCAAGGCCGAAGTTAATAATAAAGAAAATCGCAATCCGCCCACCACCTCCAAAAAGACGGGTCCAAGTCTCTCGCAAGCTTCTGCCAGCAAGATACGAAAAGCGCCTCAATCCGAGCTATGTGTCGCCGATTCCTTCGATGATGCTATGCTTGATAAGATCACTTCAAAACCGTATGGCATCGACAAGAATGAATGGTTAGCCACACATACATTAGCCCTCTTTGATAATGTGAATGCCCTCTGTGGTAGCGTGTCCGAATTATGTACACCTGCAAATTGTGGCACTATGAGTTATCCGGGTGTCTCGTAAGTTTCTTTGCTTTTGACTCTCTGACGTACTGATTTCTGATTAACTGTTGCTTACAGAAAAGCTTACTTCATCGATGAAAAAGGAAAACGCCATCTGTACTCTGCGTCGCAGTATGTCGATTGCGTCATGTCGTTTTGTGAACGTTCTCGGAAGAATGAGGAAATTTTTCCAACAAAGTTTGGTGAGTGATTCTCGCCCGATATTTAAAACATTTTTACAATCGGAGATCGCTGTTTTGAAATTTGAACGACGTGACGTGGACCCACTGATAACAAGCCTACTTTTCAGGTAGCACTTTCCTGCCCGATTTTGATCAGCACTGCCGGCGTATGATAAGGTATCTGTGGCACTGTTGCGGACACCTCTATTCAAAGCACTGGGATCAGCTGTCCGCGTTGAATCTTCGTCCACAATGCGGGCTCGTGTTGGCACATATCCAGCGAATCGCGAGAGACTTTGGCCTCCTGGATTCGAAGGAACTTGCCATTCTCAATAAAACGCTTTACCTCGTTCGACCGCCTTACGTCAATGAGCCCCCTGCGAAGCGGATCGGCGGCGTCGATGATCAGTTAAGCGGATCAGGAGCAGACTCCGTGTCGGGTATTCGTTGGAACGGGGTCCCGGCGGCCAAGAGCGGTAGCTGGGGTGGTCATCCGACGCCGACTGTGCTTAGTAGTTGCAAAAATTATGCGCAGACGTGCTAATCCACGTGTCATCTATCCTGTTGCCCATTGAGAACTTCCAAACTACCAACCAAAAAATCCTCTGTTGTTTGCACTGATTTTTTTCTTGCCTTAAGGGTTTTTACTGTCTTGGGCTTGCGCATTTTGGTCCTTGACAGGTCTGTGCTTCCTTTAATGTCTCACTCTGTCGCACTGTAATGGGTCTGAAGCAAAAACTTAGTGTACTATCGGTATGTAAATATTGTAATTGTATGAGCATAGCATATAAATATTAAAACTTGTGTAAGATAATGTGTTTAATCCTTCATGTATCAATTCACACTTCAATTCAGCTCTAAATTTTTGTTGATTGTCGTCTTCGTTAAGTGCGTGTTACGGCGCTATGAGGACCTTATGGTTAAATGCGAGTACCTGAAACAAAGAAATAAATGGTTAAATATTTGTGTTGGTAAAATGCAAGAGGGACATTATGAAATTGATAAATGGAAAGAACAATGAAAATAAAGCGAATAAAACAGATGTATTTTTACTTTTGTTCAGCAACAGCGGTTCCGAGAGTTTAAAAACATCAAAACTTGATTAACTTGACAGTTACTCAAAAGTTTGGATAAAAAAGATTCAAATATATTGTTTTTTTTCTCTCTTAAAAACCGATTCATGTCGTTTGTGAGCTTGTAAGATACGGAAGATGCGCAATCCGTGCTTTGTGACGCCGATTTCTTCGACGATGTTATGCGTTGATAAGGTTGCCTCAAAACGGCAAAATCATTGTTTGAATAGAACCTTACTCGAACCTTGTTTTTATTTACAGGAAAAAATAGCTTTTGCATACATAATATATTGAACTTTATAAATAAAATATTCTTGAATTGTTATGTTAAACGATGCCGTCTGCCTACTCAGTATTCAAATGTTTCGTATGCAGAAGATGCACGTTTTGGCATTGATTGGTTTGCAACGTTTACTTTTAAGTTTTTTGGAAAAGAATCGGGCAGTATTGGCAAAAATAGTTTTAAGTTGTGTATTTAAACAGACTTTGAGGTGATTTAAGTCGTTAGTTAACTTCTATACATTTTTACGTCATTGTTTGTTTATATTTTTACAGTAAATAATTAATATTATTTCTAATTTACTAAATTTAAAACTACAAAGGTACAAGTGAGTGAAGTAACAGATAAAAATACGAATTTATTGGCAATCGGAATAAAAACCCCAATCTATGAGCCCAAATCAACAATTATTTTCACATCAAAGCTTAAATTTTGTTTACCTGCACTTGGACAAAGCTCGACGAGTGGGGGTGTAAATCCACGAGAACACATGCTCGGCGGCAACTTTTTGCGAAGACGTAAGTGAGCTATTTTAACTAAAAACTAAAAATAAACGCTTTCTCATCTCTTTTTGCAATGCTTTACCCATTCATCATTGCCAGGGTATAAAAAACGATAAAAGAAACTGTTCGCTAAACCACTTGAGAAGTCTGTCGAAACATGAAGACAGTACTGGTATAAGTTCCTCGAAACAAAAGTTTCACTTTACCTTCTATTCAGAAGCCGTGCTTCGCTGTGATCAGAGGAGTGGGGAGTTAAAATAGAATTGAAAAGGTGGTTTTTGTGAGTCCCGTGGCCCTTGTAAAGTCAATAGAAGTTTTATCGTTTTTCGTGAGACTCATGGAATCGAACATTCCTGAAGCTTTCTTATCAGTTAAGTGCAAAAAAATTAGTTGTAAAAAGTCAGCCGCTGATAGCTACTTTTTTAACAATGCAATTTTAAGTGAAATTTTGTTGTGTTTCTATTTTTGTGTAACACTGGTTAACGTAGGCGTTTTTTAAATACAATTAGGTTAAAGATTAAACTTGCTTATTAAATTTAACGTAAGGTTGAAAACTGACAAGATCCCCACCATTGTTACTTTTTGATTCTGATGGCTAGTTTATAAACTTCATTTTAAAATATTTTATGAAAAATATGAAAAATTCTTATAAACTTTCTGATTTTTGGTCATCATTGAACTTAAAAACCGGCCAATAACCAAAACATCTGTCACCACATGCCTCTGCCAGCCATTTGAAGCTAAAATGGCACGCTTCTTCTCAACACATAATGTCCTCTCCTTTTCACGACGCTCATGGAAATGTGTTCCCTCCCTTTTCGTCAACCAACAACCCCCCGAGCTTTCAGTAGTTGTTGTCGTGTTTCATGGAGGCAACAACCATGTGCACAGAAGACAGCCTGCTGGCAATGTCGCACCCGTTTGCTGAAGGCCATAGACGTGCGTTGCTTTTTGCAGTGTTGTCTCTACTTCCAAAATGTCAATACCCACCGCCGTCTGCGCAACTTTTCAATTGAAAATTTATCCCGTTGAATGAGAACCGGCGTGAATTTGGATGTACGATTTAGTTTTTTAACTGCGGTTGTACTTTAATTTCGATAAACGTTTCCGACGTGAAGTCCATTTCGGCTCGTTTTCACATAACGCCTGATTAGGCTGTCTTTTACGGAGTGTCCATTTCCTTTTTTGTGGTTTTACGTGTGCACTATGCGCACATAGTACATTCCGCATTTTGTAATGGTATGGATTGGTGTGCTATCACGACGCTTTTGGAAGAATTTTTGTAATTCTTCGAGGGAATCGTCTTCGTTCTGAATAGTGCTATAAAATCATGACTTTTCCCTTCAATATGTTCAGTTTGCATTAGTTGTTTTTACATTTTACGCATCTATTTCAGTTTGTTCGTGGCGTTTCTCCGTTTCAGACGTCCATTGCCTAAGGACATTGGCTATTTTGAAAGTTTAAATTGTTTTTGCAAGGATTAGGTGTAGTAATGTGTTGTTTTGGGCACAACAAAAGATCCGTGTCTAACCGCTGTTTACCTCGAACGCTTGCACCCCGAGGGGTTAGCCATCGGTTCCTACCACACCGTTCGAAAATGCCAATCCATCCCCTCCGGCGGCCCTCATCTTTCTTCCTCTTGATGTTGGACTTGAAAAAAAAGCAGCCGTATCTATCCAAAATTTAAGGTCGTATCGGTGTCCGGGGATATCTCTCGGCGGATGAAGTGCGTCCAGTCCACCATGCTTTTGGCTTCTCTTTGCTCGGTGAGGCGTGAGGAGTCCTCGATCGCTTGCCTTAGGCCCCCTTGGGGCAGATGTGTTGTTGAAGGAGAGGAGGGGGGGATCAGGCGTTGCAGACCGAGCAGCCGCGGCGGTCGTCGTATCCCTAGCCGCCACCTCCGCCGCCTCCCTTTAGCTAACGGGCCCCCAGGATCGGGACAAAAGAGCAACTGACAAGGATTGGCCCCCGGCTCAAGGCTGACAGACTTTACTCTATCGCTGCACTTGAAAGAGTGTCGCAAGCGCACATACAATCGCAAATATTTCTGAAACAATGCCGCTCTGCGAAATTGCGTGGGCGCACGCGCGTTTAGCTCCACCCCCTCGTTGTTCGAGAAGTAAGCCAGTGGTGATCGCGACACGGCATCTCACTTGCCGAACTGATCAGGCGTGAGGCGACTTGCAAAGCGCATCAACGAACGCCTACCCCCTCCGGGTACTCTAACAAGCCTCGATTGCGTGCCCGTTTTTCTGTCTAAACATGCTTCTTCTTTGCGAATGTGTGTATTTGCGACGAGGGTAGTAGTAGCCTTTTGATGTTAGCTTGAGCATTTTCTTCTCCCCTCCGGCAGTAGGCTGCTCTAACTGATCACGGATGACTCGCTGCTTCATTATGTTAGCCACCAGCCTCACCTTCAAGCCATGTTGCCTCACCTTGGCCAAACCTATGTCACATTAAAAACTTATGCTCTTATCACTATTATTGACTGTACATGCCACACTAAATTCCATTGTAGTGCAGAAGCTGTCTTTAGATTATCGTATCTCAGCGCCTTTGTTCCAAAGGGCCCTGCAAGCCGGCGTGTTACCTGGAACTTTTTTGCCCCTCTGTTAGTCGTGTACCTGATAATCGGCAAGGCAAATAACGGGCACACCTTTGGATGCGTTAGGGGCGGTGATGCGATGGACGTTGTTGATGATAATCACGACCGCGAGAAGCAACCAGTATTAGCATGATTGACCCACTAGCGGGAAGCGCTCTTTCGCACCTATCCAACGTGAACTTTTTCCAAATGCATGCGTCAAGATTGGTAGCAAGCAACCCACCCTCGTATCGTGCCCTCATGAACTCATGAATGATCAATTTTTACTACCCCCGTGGTTACCGTCGAACCGCAAACAACTTTCACCAAACACACATTCCTTCCTACCACCCCAGGATGCAGCTTTCGCGCACCCATCATTGAATCCCTCACGTCAAGAGTGTAAACGAAGGACTTTCCGTCGGTTAAAATCTTAGCAACCAGCTCCCCCGATGAGTATAGCTCTTTTTCTCCCCTCCGGCTTTGTTGTCATGATGCGCGGATCTTTTTATCTCTTCTTTTGTAACATTACTTCTTTTCAGCTTGTCAGACAACCATGCCGGACGGAAAGGCCCCCCACTTCCCCCAACAGCCCGTTGCTCGGCAAAACGATGATGGCTCGCTTGAGCTTGAGTGCTTCCTGGAAGCCTCTCCTCAGCCTGACATCAAGTGGTTCTACGACACGGTAATTGATTAATGATATCATTCGCCTTGACTCATTTTGTAACCCTCTTTCAGACCCAATTGAGCCAAGGTGGTCGCTTCAACTTCCGTCTTGACAACAAGGGTAATGACACTTACTCTGCCGTTCTGCAGATCAAGGTGAGAAGCTTTTTCGTGGAAGTGGAAATGTGAAATTTTCGAGAGGGGGATAAAAAGTTGGGATATAGCCCCCCTTTTTCAATGGTCAGTTTGGGAGCCTGGCACGAGTCGCGAGTTAGTTGACAGGTGGCATCAATGGTCAGTCAACGCAAAACTCAATGGGGGATAAGTGAGTTCACCGATGAGGGGGCGACAGTTGTTCGAGGACCAGTCGATGAATGAACCTATCAGAAAGACATTCGCACTTTTGTTTACGCTTCCCCCGCAGGAAAACATAAAAAATAGATGAAATATTCAAGAGCTATCATCGTTATTTATAATTAGCAAGATAAAATTATTCATTAGAACATTCCATTACAAAAATGACGTTGTAAACAAATTACAAATTCGTTGTAGGATCTCGCTGACTCTGACGCCGGTGCCTACCGTTGCGCTATTGTCAACCCCTTCGGCAAGGGTAACGCGAACTTCAACCTGAAGCTGACCGGCTTCAGCTCGCCTACTTTCGTCGAGAAGCCCCAGATCTCTTCCCGCGATGAGGGTCGCGTCATGATCATGGAATTCAAGGCCAAGTCCATCCTGAAGCCCACTTTCGTGTGGCAGAAGGGAGATGACATCGTTGCCCAGTCTGACCGCATCAAGGTCGTCCTGAAGGAAGTCGGAAACAACGAGTACTACGCTGCCCTCGAGATCTTGGACCCCAAGAAGGAGAAGGACGCTGGCCAGTTCGTCTGCACAGCAAAGAACGAGTCCGGCAAGCTTACCGCCACTTTCTCTGTCAAGTTCGAAGGTAGTTACTAAATGACGATATCGATTTATTGATTGATTGACACTGTTTGCTTATTTCAGTTCCCCAGGGCGCCCCCACCTTCACAAGGAAACCCCAAATTCTGCAGAAGACTTCCTCATCCGGCGACCCAGCGATCTTCTTCGATATCGGATTCCAAGCTGAAGACAACCCGGAAGTCACCTGGCTCAACCCCAAGAACAAGAAGATCAAGGAATCCAACCGTATCAAGTTCAACCTTTCTCCTGACGGTGGCAACAACACTTACACAGCCCAGCTCGAGCTCAAGGTTTGTTTACAGTTACTTACTTTCCATCAATCACGTCATTCAACTTCTCTTTCCAGAACTACAAGGCGAAAGACAGCGGCACGTACACTTGCAATATCAAGAACGCCGCCGGTGACGCGAACGTCGAACTCACACTCAACATCGAAGGTCGGTTTTACTTTTAAACTTTTTCTATATTGTTTGGATGTTTGTTTACGGGTAAAGAGAGGCTTTTGCCGAAGTCTCTGAATCCCCGTTAATCATTTGTGTCCGATTCGCTAACAATGTGTTTTTGTCCTTACAGAAGAAGAGGGCGAAGAGCAGCAGTAAATTGGAATCAGTCCCCCCTTACGTCGTATCTACTCTTTGTGTAATGTCATTTTTCTGTGGCCGTTCACTTGTATTCAGTTCTTTCGTTTGTGCCATTTTGTGAAAGCTTTCCCGAATGCTGTCGTCTCGCGAGGGCCTCTTCGTCGTAAAGCTTATCACAACTGTCGTCTTGACAGCAACTTATATTTGTTGGTTTACTTTTTTCATTGATTAATGTTACAACATATTGATAAATTGCATTTTCCAGGTCCTGCTGACGATGGCGGAGATGATGGCAGCGAGGCGTAAGTGAATCCACCCGTTCGCGACAATCATTTGCCACAGACTTACTTCTTTGTCGCAACCTGCGCCACAGCGTCGCCTTCCCCACCCTCTTCTGCAACAATTATTTGTACCGTTGTCAAAATTTTTCAAAAAATCATTATAAATCTTAAGTAGACCCCGCTTCGTTCCAACTTGGTTTGATTTGTTTTTGGCCAAACTCGTCGCTCTTTGCTGCCAATCTTTATTTTCCACGATTCTGATTGTTTTATCTTTTATTTTCTCTTTGCATTCGATTCAGAGTAAGTCTAGCGGTAATCACAGTGAATTTTATAATGTAAAAATGTTTCAAACATGCTGAAATTTGCAAAGTGAAGAACTGATCAACAATCTCGACGACTAATCTTTGCACTTTTTTACACTGAGAATGATTATATTTTTCCGCGCTGTTTACACACTTGCAGCGACGGTCAACTAAAGCACAAAACAATCGAAGGCCCACGGCGGCTTTGCAAAGGCAAGCCGTGATTTACAGAAGCAATGAAAAAACAGTCGATATATCCTGCTTGAGAAAAGCTATTAACTACGGGCAGCTTTTCGTCGAAGTGCAAAGCGACGCAACTCACGCCGGACGTCGCTGGGGAAGTTGCTTACCAGAGTGTCTCGCGACACCTCATCGGCCAGAACCAACTTCTTAAGTGCATCCCGAGCCCCGAAAGATAACCCTTTCAGTTGTTCTTCACGCGCACGAAGCTTCTTCCGTCGACTCGTCGACCACGCGTTGAACTGCTCCAATTGCTCGGCATTCAGGTAGGATACTGCGAGCACGTGAATCTGAAAGTGGATAAGGCCAACTTTAATAGCTTTACCGAAGCCCTTGTGATGGATCTTTTTCACAGTGTCACTTGGGTACATTGGGTTAAGTAAGTAAGTGAGTGATGTCCCCAAGTAACAACTTCCGGAAAGTTATGAATGGAGTTTACAAAAAGTGAGGGACTTTCTAACCAGTTCTTGGCGCCGGCCTTCAGAAGGAACATCATCATCATTGAGGACATCGTGAAAAGCTCGAACGGTTCTGTCATCGGCACCATTAAGGAAGGGTAGGAAGTTACGCATTTCATGTAGAGGGATTTGACTGTAGGTTTCTTCATTGTCTTCGATGGAATTCTGTCGATGGAAGTTTCTTGAATGTGTGGTAGTCGGAATACGACGAGTAGTAGTAGGCTCTGTCGTAGTTGGAATGTTACGAGTCGGAGGGGTTATAGGATGGTCAAAATCGGCATAATCATCATCATCTTCCAATGACGTTGTCAACGGAGTTTCAACGGAAGTCGGAGCAAGTCCGGTGGTTGGCACTGGTGGAGATGTCTGAAAATTTTTGAAATTTCTTCACTTTTAAGCAATCATTTCCTTAAACACTCTAAAAATACCAAATCCGGAAACTATAACACCTTTCTAATTAACTACCTGTGCTATCGTTGGTCGTACGGTAGCAGATAAAAGTTCTTCCTCCGTGTTTGTGGCTATTGCCTGAGGGGTCGGCACTGGCGAAGGCGCCGGCGCTGGTGCCGACACACCGGATGTCCCTGCCTGGTTGGTGTTTGTCGATGCTATTGGTACAGTTTGTGTCCCTGGGATTTCCGTTTCGAACATGTCTAATACCGCTAGGATGTCGTCAGTCACGAGAAGTTCTTTATCGCACTGTGTTCCGGGAACATAGTTTTTCCTGCAAAAAGAGACACCGACACTGATCACCTTGCCTGCGCAAATGGAAATAAAAAAGACGAGTTTTATCCCGCGATTTGCTTACCAAACTGCTTTGAGTTCTTCTTGCGCAAACTCGGGAAATTTATTAATATTGTCCGGGAGACCGCATTGCCTTGACAGCTGAAAATGATGCACTTTTAGATGCAAATAGAGACGCTTTTGATCAGATGTTTCTCACATTTTGACCATTTATCAAACATATACAAATACCGATGCCTAATATCAACAAATGTCGGTGCCATGGAGGGTACATACTAAGCCGATATGGGTGAATCTTCGTCGAACCTCAAAACAAAGCTTTAAGCCGACCAATCTGTGCTTGAGGAACTAAGATTGACTCAGAAGCGTGAGGATGAGTGTACAAATGACCGTTGTCATGAAAAAAAGGTCTAATTATTAAGGGACAAAACTCGTTTCGAATCCCATCCTCCTCTTTCTGGGCAGAAGGCCAGCGTCACAGGCTCCATGGAACGCGCAGACACAGCCTTCTACAGGGGAACGCTGAAGAAAAAAAGGAAGTCCAGATGATGTAGGGCCGAAGGAAACGTAATTTAAGCAGGTTCTGGCGCAACATGACAAAAGATGAGCGACTTCAAAGCTTTCCGCGAGCCCTTTCACTGTCACGGCAGTTGTTCATCTTTTCCGCGATTCTGGGCTTCACGCCAATCGACTTCGCCTTCGCCGTACAGTGATTTCCGATGCGGTAAGTCTCCGGCGTATTTATATTTGTGTTCAAGGTTGGGACACTTATTGCCAATGTCACGAAAAACCAGCTTTGGAATCGTGTCCGAATTGGCGATAGAAGCGATCATGAGAGTTTTGTTGCTGTATTTTTCAATCTTTGAAACCATTCTTGGAAGAGAACACACAATGTCCCACAAAAATCGTGCCTGTTTTGTATCGTAAAATGTTGTGAAATAAGCGCCTGCCACTTGAGCCAGGACACTTTGCAATTTTGTTTTCCAATTAAAATGTGTTTGGTGCCTTTATTGGTTCTTCTTTTCATCTCATGACAATCCTGGGATGCCTGGTATGTGCCATAGTGATTCAAAGACCACCACCATCTGCCTAACGCGGCCAGAAGGCAGGCAATCTTGTGTTGAATCCCATAAATGTCGAGACAGGCAATGTATTTACGTTTTGTGTCTGGAATTCGTTGCTTCAAACATAAAATTTAGAATGCTGAATCATAGCGAAAAACGCAATTGACACATTGATGCGTGTTGAAGAGAAACAAATCATAAAATGAAAGCCAGGTGGCTGACATGATCGTTAAATGGTGGCCGAATTGACTTGAAGGCTTGTTTGAGGGGAGAGCTTCGTCGAGTATTTAGCATAATCGAAAGTACCATAGTTGATGTGATCAGTTTAATATTTTGTGAATATGAATGCTCATTCCCTTGAAAGCTCAATGTCCTTGTGTCGTCGAGGCAGGAAGGCTGGAGAAAACAGGAAGTCGGACTGAATAATAACTGAGACCGGATTGGGCAAGTCGGACAGTCAGTCGTCATGTCTAGTCGCCCGTCGGCTGTGGAAGGCGGCAAGCATGCTGCGAACAGCCCTGGAATGACGCCGTTGAAATGTACCCAGACGGCTAAAAGGGCAGACAATGTTCCCTTGCTGCTGGTGGCGCTTCCAGACACCTCGACAGAACACACATACACATGGGCTGCGTAGCCTTGGTAGGGAGGGCTGGTACGTCGGACGTACCAGCTGGCTGGCAGGAGGGCTGTCTCAGTGTCTGGCAGCGAAAGTGACCATCATGGCTGTGAGTGCAAGGCATCGGTCGGGGCTGTCTTCGCCGGCGGTCGATTCTTCGGTCCGCACTCCCCCTTTTTACTACGCCGGGTCCTTCTTCGACTGGCGAAGTCTTCGGTGGTCGACCAGCTGGCTTCGCCTAGTCGACGAACCCCCCTTTCGATGTATTGACCGGTCCATTGCTACGAATAACGCCGCTTAAATGGCCAAGCTCTAGGCCGTCGGCTGGCTTACCCCGTCTCGACCATCACAATCAGCATCATCGCCGGCCGACCGTTGACCAATGCTGAATGTCATTGGTCGATGTTGCGCAGCCCCCCGATGCACTGTCGTACTTTGCATGTGTACTAGCCTAAAGCGTCGCGCATATACTCAAAATCGACCAGCCTCCCGAGTGTCGGTCGGCGAGACTCATCCAAGTCTTCATCGATGAAGGGGTGGATGATGAAGCCGATGGATGGAAATCTTCGTTGTGTGTCTGCTTGTCGATTGAATTGGGGTTGTCGTCATCGGTCCTCTGACGACGACGAACCACAACCATCGCCCAGTTCCGATCATCGTCATCTGCAAAACCTGGGCCCTCTATCCCAGCCAGACGACTGGTTCTCTTTGAAGCTGACCACCTACAGTGTCGTCCCCGCGAATTGAAGCCTTTTCTCTCGCCTTGAGTCCATAGGGACAGGCGAAGAAGACAGTCAGTCGATCAGCAAGCTTTCTTTCATCGCTTCTTCGATTCATTTTACCCCATCGCTTTTCTTTAGTGCTCTAGTTGATAGCAACAACCAAGACTTCAGCCTACATTTTGTTTTGCGTTTGTCGATCCGTTTTCGATTGAAGATACCCCTAATGTTTGGTTTTTCGCCATGTTCATCATGAATAGCAACCAATTTTGCTTTCGATGTGTAGTATACACACGTCAGACAGACCAGTGCAAGTAGCCCTGCGGCGGTTTTTATCTGTTTCAAGTTTGCACTTCGCCCGCGACCACTGACTGCCGCCTTTAGTCGGCAGTCACAGACCTGAATCTGGTGGGCAACGTCCGCATCAAATCGTTCGATAGCCCCCTTCGTCGATTTTATCCCTTCGCTCCATTCACGCAGATCTCGTTTTTCGGTCGCCACGTGCATGCCTCTCTAAGCTGTACGGCCCAGACACGTTGATGCTGTCTCAGCATGACACTGTCAACGCACTTACCGGTTATCGCAGCTTCTTCGCATTGATTTGATAGCTAAAGACAACCTACGTGCACGAAGAACGAGCTGCAAATGTGAGCCCTACGTAGGCCTACTACCACTTCCCCCTTCCTGCGCAGGGGTGTTCGATGTGAACGCCGTCAGTCTTGTTGGCCGCCGGTGTCGGCCTGCTTCCCTTACTAGTTATCGACTATTCCCGCTCCGATAGACCATCGTTCGTTTGCTCGTTCATTTCCTCGACCCAGTATTCGTGCCGAAAGAATTGAAGATCATACACGTCGACGGTGGCGGAGAACTCTCGACCGTATACCAACACACCTGGGTTTTTGCGAGATATGACCCACCTCATGTCAGTCTGGGCTTTTTAATGAGGTACCGAGGTACCAGTTCCCGATGCCACCACCGTAATCACCTTTTGTCTGGGGATCCAGGCGCCGCCAACTCGGTGAGGTGGTGAGGAAGTGAGTGCGAGGGATGATAATCTGTAACTTCTCCGACCGAATCATTCTTTCCCGTTTTGTTAGCGTCACATGCTGCCCTGCGGGCAGGGCGCTTTCCCTTTCACTTCGCGCACCCCCTCGAGCACTGTTGTTGCGATTTTCTCTATGACCACGCCACATTGTGGGTCAATTTTGTCGTTTTTCCTTTCGGTTTCCCCCTATTTTCCGTCTTTTCCTTTCTTACTCACACTCGTTTCCACCTACGTATGCGTTTGGTTCGTTTATGCAAACGAAGGCGAACATTGCGAGGCTCATTCGTCTCGCCAGTCGGCGAGTTTGGAGAGCTTTGCCTATGTGGCCTTCACCGGAGACGATCAATATAGTAGATGTCGCAGTGTCCTCAACATTCATCGACCGCGGAAACAGCTGTCGCTTTGTGTTGACGATTATATTGTACCTTTCGGGTTCGCACCTATCTCGCGATCGAATGGTTTATGCCGTTCAGTACCATCCACGAAGGGCGAGGCCTTTCCCTTCGTCATCTATACAAAATTTTCCCGATTGGATACGCGATGCCTTTGTCTGACCTCTAAATGCTTTTTGCATGCGCCACCGTAGTACTCCGATAATTCACAATAGTTTCTAAACAGGTTAACGATTTCAACGATCCCGTTTTGAATGAAAACTGAATGAACTTCGTAGAATTTTGACCAATAATGTGATGCTTTCGAAACGCGTCCCCAAAGAGTCGTCTGTGTTTATTGACTCAAGGCACAGAACACGGTAAGCGGCGGATCTGGGCTGTCTAGACAGCCATTCCGTTGCGCTTTTTGTGTTCGAGGACCCTTTTAGGTGAATGTTTCTTTGTTGACAAGTCCTTTATGGCTTGCATGATGAAAGACGACGCAGGCGATTTGCTTTAACGAAACACAAGAAGCAGATATTGGAAAAAACGAGTTCGGTACAGTTGCACGACGACGCACCCCCGTCTGACGTATTTACGTGATCAGCGCAACAGATTGTTGTTAGAATCGTGCGTGAAACCGTGCCAGCAGATCGGACCATGTGTTCCAAGACGATCTTTTAATTGAAAAGCGTCATCGATGTGCATGAATGCTGACGGTGAATGAATCCATTACAAAAATATCGGTCAATATTATAACAAGCAATCATCGGTCGGCTGTCAATAAGGCACCCACCAGCTGTTTGACTAACCACCGCCTACATAATGCCCGATAACGAGAGTGAGGACTGTCCACCTTGATATCGAGCAACTCACTGGTACGACTTATTGGTCCTCCGTCTAACTTCCATCTTAGTCTCTTTCATCTTTAATGATGTCTAGAGGGGCTTTTCTCGGTGACTTGGTTGTGGTCATGTTACCACCCTTTGTGCGGCTCATCGTCGTTGCGCACACCCCCATCATCAGCAGCATGATGCAGTTGGAGGAGTCTGCCTTCATCTTCTTCTTCTTCGCCGAGAAGAGACAGAAAGGATGGAAAAAGAGAGAGACTAGTGTTCTGACGGAGGCGTAGTACTCGCGCTTTGGACTGAGCAAACCGGAGCATCGAAAATTGTCTGCTCCCTTCAATAGATGGGTGAACAACGCCGTCAATGTTGGGGATTGGTGTGGAGAGGCGATGTGGTTGGTCAGTAGGAGCTCCAGCCGATTGAATACAATAAATATTTTATCGTTTCCAAGGGTGTGTGATGGCACTGGCTTGGCTTCATCAACTGAAGGTGTGCCCGTCTTACTGTATCCCTTCCAACGGCAATTTAGTTAGCAATCGATTCACTCACGGTCATCCAATATCAGAGAGTAAAGCAATAAACGTTCCCTTTGAAAAAGTCAAGTGTCAGCCAGACATGCCGATCATTGCTCTGTTTTTACCCCGACTTTCATCTCGCCATTCACCCCTCGCGCCAGTCGATTGTTTACCCTTCGCTCTTGCCAACGTGCGTTCGATTCGTTCGGCCCGAGCCTGCATATAGCCCCTCCCTTTGTTTCTGTTATGATGATTTGATTTCGATTCGGATACGTCAGTCTCGGCTCGGCTCTCGTGATTCATGACTATGCCCCTGAAGCCCTAACATAAACTTTTTCATCCAACTTTTAAATTGTTTTCGCGCCCGATTTCATCTGTTTGATTCATCGCGTACCAGTTTTTACCGCTCCTTTTGAACCATTTTCATCGATTTACCCCCGTTGTTTTTGCAGTGATGGAGCTGAGAGTTGGGAGCCGCTACAGACTAGGCCGTAAGATCGGCAGCGGTTCTTTCGGCGACATCTACCTCGGTGAGAACATAGTCACACGGGAGGAAGTGGCCATAAAGCTGGAATGCAATAAAACCAAGCATCCCCAACTTCACATCGAAGCCAAGCTCTACAAAATGATGAATGGCACGGTGGGAATACCTCACGTGAAGTGGTGCGGCTACGAAGGCGAGTACAACGTCATGGTGATGGAACTTCTCGGCCCCTCACTCGAAGATCTCTTCAACTTCTGCTCCAGGAAGTTCTCCCTCAAAACGGTGCTCTTGTTGGCAGATCAAATGGTAAGCGATCTTTGCTTTCGTTGTAGTATCGTAACTGTTTGAATGATGCATGACTTCTTCAATCACCGCTTCATTGCAGCTCACTCGGATTGAATACATCCATTCGCGTGACTTCATCCATCGGGATATTAAACCCGACAACTTTCTCATGGGTCTTGGAAAGCGAGGAAACTTGGTTTATGTAAGTTTTTTATATTGCCCTCAGGGGGTTTGGTTCGTTCTATAATGGATTCCGTGTTTCAGATAATCGATTTCGGACTTGCAAAGAAGTACCGAGACCACAAAACCGGTGCTCACATACCGTTCCGTGACCAGAAAAATCTTACGGGTACTGCGAGATACGCGTCTGTAAATACTCATTTGGGAATTGGTAAGTTGCCGCAAGAGAGCTGTGTCGTTCCAACGGCTTAATGATGCTTCTTTTTCAGAACAAAGTCGACGGGATGATGTTGAAGCACTCGGGTATGTTTTGATGTATTTTAACCGCGGTCAACTGCCTTGGCAAGGCCTCAAGGCGGCCACGAAGCGTCAGAAGTATGACAAGATCTCGGAAAAGAAGATGGCCACCCCGGTGTCTGAACTTTGTGCGGGTTATCCTGGTAAGTCCCACTTTCTCACCGCGGTTTGATCCGATGGGAAGATGATACTACTCTTGCAGAAGCTTTCGCCGAATACCTTAACTACTGCAAGGGTCTGCAATTCGAAGACACTCCCGACTATGCCCGACTACGCTCCATGTTCAGGCAGCTCTTCCACATGCAAAACTATGCCTACGACTACGTCTTTGACTGGAATCTGTTGATGTAAGTATCCTGCACATACGGTATCCTGCTGAACCACTCATCTCATTGATGATGAATTGAGCGATTTTGCAGAACGAAACGACATCACCAACTTCAGGCAACGGTCCAACATCCGCACCCCATTCCGGTAGCAGCACCCCTCCCGGATCCGCAGGCTGCTGCCCGGATGCGCGAATTCAATCGTGTCATGCTCAATTGATCCAGCATCCAATCCATTCCCGCGCTGCCGCCGTGCCCGATCGTCTGTTTCCAATTCAACCCCCACCCTCCCTTTGTCCCCACCTAAATTCACAAGCTTGAGTAGTCTGGTTGCATAGATTCAAACTCCCATCTAGTCACCTTTGTGAAGTCTTAACAACAAGCTCCATTTACTGTTTCATGCCTAAAAGCAAAAGATCTTTGCCTCGATGATCCATCCTTCTGTTTGTGATTGGATATCAATTTTCGCTTTTCATCAACCTCCATTTTCGGGTTTCCTTATTGTCAATTAGAAAACAATCTTTGTTTAATTCGTCTTTTGTGTCCCTCTCAACCAATCATAATCATTTTGATTATCGATCTTGCGCTGTTGTTGATTGCATCTGTTCTCAAGTCTACATTCACTGGTGCCTTATAATGTCGAAAAATAAGAAACCAAGCGCTTTCATCCGTGGGCACTGCAAGTATCTTACGCGTACGTCCCAAGTTTAATTGTATCTTTTCTTTACCAATTTATCAATTTTTGAGCTGAACAAGGTTTATATTTTTATTTGTTCTTTTATCGGCACTGGTTTACATTTTTGTGCACTTGTTTCAAAACCCTTTTGTAAAGCAGTCGATCACTTGTATGCTCTCCTGCGAGGGAGACGTCGACACCTTTGCAGAGGATTCTGAACGACTTTCACCGTCTGTTTATCACTCATGCTCTTCACTAACCTCTTTCTGTATTTTTCATCACCAACAAACATGCTGATGTGGACTGGCTTGTGTGACGAGTTGCGCTGCTCTTCAAGTCCACAAAATCCAGTCCCCATAACGGCCTCAACACCAACATCAGTCTTCATTATCCGCGATGGATTTGTTTTCATTTTTTGTAGACTGTTATGTGTGTTCGCAGATTTTTTCATTCCTTTACGTTTTACGGATAAGATTAACGAACAAAAAATTGCATCGCCGAAGACAAAAGTCATCATAAAAACAAGAAAAATTAATTTGAACATGTTGAGTGTGAAGGGGGTGGATAGATGGACGACTACGGCTACTGCCACCAAACTGGCTGCGCTACGGGGATTGATGAGGGGGATGGGGGAACACATACGAAGCAATTGATACGCTCTGAATCGACTTTATTGACTTGGATGTGGTGTTTGATGACTTTGAAGTTAGTCGATTGCACTAATATCGTTGATTCGGTAGCGTGTTGAAGTTTGAACTCAAAAGCGTTGCTCCCAATGTTGAACGATCCGTTCGACTGTATGCTGTTGGTGCTTAGCCGTCAAGGGAGTTTGCGTCTGACTGGCAAGGATGATGCTGGAGGGAAGGAGCACCCGAGAAACAAAGTCCTTCGCATCTCGCCACACCTCGGCTTGACGGTACGCTGTCGACGCGATCTCCTTGTTTGCTCGTAAGCGTGATATCCGATCAATCGTTTCATCGAGGGCATTGTCTATGAGTTCGTGCAATTCGGATCGATCGTCGATCTGAAAGGACTTTTGTCACTATGGTTACAAATCACAGATGTGTCAGTCAGCAGGGCTGGCTTTTCGGAAGTACTGTTTTTAGATTCAACAAAAGAAGAAAGAGAAAAGTTGAAATAAAAACTGTCCGTTTTCTGTGTACTTTGTTTCTTTTTGATGGATGATGGACAAAAAAAGAAGAAGGAACCACACATTAAAAAGTTTGTTTTACACTTACATCGCCGCCTACAGTTCCGCGATCAAAGGATTTGCGTACCGCCGGCGTTTCCACGTTCAACATCCGATCGGTTTGCGTAGCTCGTTGATGCGTGGGTCCCGTTTCGGTCGTCAACTCGGTCATCGTTAACGAATCGCGTGAATTTGTTTTAGGAGAGGTAAACTCGATGTCCTGGAAGAGGGCAACGTAATTAAAACCAGTGTCAATTCGCAAGCAACGGGTTAATCTTGATTCTGATGCGCACAACACACTATACCGATCATCAAATTTGGCGATGATTCGGTTGTTCCCACATTAAAGTGCATCCATTGACGACTTACATCTGTCTGAATGGCAATGGATACTTTTGCGGCGTGTTTAATCAAGGACGGCAGTTTTTTAGAGGGTGCCATCATGCTGCGATGTGCTTGGTTTGCGACGGGTCTTGCTGCCATTGAGCGTTTTTTCCTATCTATTCTAGGCAGATGACTGGCAGACAGTGACCTTGGTAATTCAGGTAGTTTAGCTGTAAAATCGTCGATTACGGTTGTTGTCTGTCTGTAATAAAAAGGTAGCACCGTACTTGGCAAGGCATGAACATTGTGTAAACGAGTAGGTGCAGATTGAATTAGTAGATTCGTAGGTGAATCTAAAACGACTTTTCCTTAATGTACTTATACACTTATGCCAATTTCAATTATCTAACCCGAAATCGACGGGAAATGCTGCGGTCTGTATTGAATTGTTTTTGTCGTGCAGTTAATTTGAAGATTGAGTGGTTGCAATGGAGGTAACTTACATTGATGTTGTAGGGGTCGAACACTGGTGGCAGTGAAGGGTTTCACATGTCGGTTAAATCCAATTTTATTGCCATTTACACGTCTAAAAACCAGGGGTTTTCACTTCCCAAACACGGAAGTATGACTTACTTGACAGGAGATGCGCTGGTTGATGGCATAATCTTCGGCAAATAGATCTGCCGAGGGGAATGATATCCATCGATGTTGTTGTTGAGGGTTGAGACTGTGCATGAGGAATAAGGCAGACTGTTACTCATTGGGAGAGGACTAAATTAATGATGTTGGAATCACTTTAAATTTTATAAACAAAAAACTTACGCATGAAAATGCTTATAACGATTTATACCGGTTACCGTTGGAGCATGTCGAGCATGAACAACTGCAGATTGCGACGCGCTGCACATGGCAAAAATTCAAACCTGGAAAAAAAAGTTTGAATAGACATAAATGAACTTTATCCATAAAAAAGTGGACATTAACACATTAAAAAGACCCAAAAATGCCCGAAACATCATGCAATATGCGTGTGAAACTTGGTAGGAGCCCAAATCAAGCAGTCAACATCATAGCCAAAAGTCAACACTATAATGATAAAAGAAGTCTATGAAGAGCGGAGAAGCAAAAAAGAACACAGACTTAACATCAAAATCGGATATGGAATAACCCATACTTGGTTGTCGCCACTGCTGAATGAAGCATCACGTCACGATAAGATGTAATCTGGTGCAAGCCGCTTTGCGTGTTGGGGCCGAACATCCAGGAGGATAATTACGAATTTACGGCGTGGGGTGTTTCCCATTCTGCATCACATCAAATGATGGTCCAGCTCGACTATGCCGTCATCGGTCGTCGTGTTGTCAATGACTAAAAAGCCAAAATGCGATGTTATTTGAACACGTAAAAAGCAATAATATGTGAAACATGTCGAATAACACGTTGTTGAGCAACCTTTTTTAGTTCAATTCAAAGTTATACATGTATGCCATCGCAATGCAACTCGGCTATGCAGAGAAATAAGGAGCTTACTTACGACCCTGCCCATACCTGGTTGCCGTTGTTTATCTCCGACTAAAAACTCTACCCAAAAAGAGCAGCGCGAACCGACGACGTCATTAAAATTGTTAGTTAGCTGTATTTTCTCCGCTTTCGTCAGTGGGGTGGTATTAGTGCATTAATGCGAATATCGATAAACTTTGCGGGTTTCAATCTGTCTGGTAAGCTTGCACCTATTAGCACCGGATTCATATCCTCCATAAAAACACAATTAATGAAATGATAAGCTATTGAAAACCGCATTTACACAGAACTTCCAGGAGTTGGCATTTGGCTCGCATGAAACAAGCGTTCCACGCAGGATTAGCATTTTAAAAGTGTAAAATGGCATGAAAAAGTGTAATTAAGTGCGATTCAAGCTCACCTTTACGCGGGTGTTATTGAGCTAAATAAAGTTTTGCGTTATAACAAATATCCATACGGAGGAAAGATTATTTTTGACACAACATTCAAAAATATATCAAAAATGGGTTTTCAGGAAGCAAGATTTTGCATTAACTAACAAAGGTAACACGAAAGCTTACTTGTGTTGGCTAACTTTTTTACCTTGCCATGTTCTAAAAGTAGTAATTTTCGATAAACGTCGACCATGCATGCGCAGTCAGTTTTAGCAAATTTCAGAAATGCTGTCATGACTCACTGAGAGTTCAAGCTTATCTATGACATGAACAATGTATAATTTTAGTAGTTTCACAGTATTTTTTTAACACTTAACAAATTAAAGAAAAAAAAATTTGCACAAAAGAAATTGCATTCGATTCGTTAAGAGTGAATTATGACTTTGTTTAGGACTCGGATAAACTACTAAGTGTTGCTATTCAGTGGAAAACTAAACATAAGTTTTCAAAAACCTCTTCCAAGAGTGGACGACAGGCCGGGCCGCCTCAAGCCGGCCTGGCCCGGCCGCAAGCCTGGCCGGCTGGGCCGACAAAATTAACGATCGGGCGGCCGACGGGCCGGCCGGGCCGCAAAAAATTCACGTTATAAGTTTTTTTGGTGCCCTTAAGAACGTGGTTTTTTGCTTTTTGGCGGCCCGATGGCGGGCCGGGCCGGTTGAGCTGCGGGCTGGGCCGGGCCGGGCTTGATTTTTGAAACGCCGGGCCGGCCGGGCCGTCGAAAAGTCGGCCCGCGTCCACCCTTGTCCTCTTCAAACAGTTATGTGCCTTAAAAAACCAAAAATAAAGTTTCAGAAATTTATGCAATTTGGCTAACTGTGCGCAACGACAAACACGTCACCAAGTGCTCGAACTGTGCATTATCCTAGACCAAACAATCCTTTCCGTCTCATACAAACTTCATTACATTTCGTAGTTAATCAAGGATTCTTGGATGCCTCTTCGTTTTTTAAAACTTCTCTATACAATCACTCCAAGTTATATGTTCTTACGCCATGACTACTGTAATACGGTTAACCATTCTTGCTCGGAGAAAACTTCCCCAGTTTTCATATTGTCATGTGTTTGCTTTTCCTCGTTTACTTCCCATGGGATTTTGATACCATTGTATTTTGTCAAAACTATCGATTGATGGGTTTGTTCTTTGATTGATATGTGTATATCTGATTAACATAAGTGTCGTGGCACTGACTCGATTTCAATACATATTTGCTGCCTTAAATTACGAGATCGTTAAGCTATTATTCGTGACAATTTTTTCTTTATCCACATTTTGCTTGTAGCATTCTCATTCCAATGGAAATGAATAACCTTGCGGCTGCAGAAGCCGAAGTCGAAGCAGCTAAAGCCGAGGCCGAATCCATCAAGGCAGAAGCCGAAGCAATCAAAGCAGAAGCTGAAGCAATCAGGGCAGAGGCCGAAGCAATCAAGGCAGCGGTCGAAGCAGCCAAAAAGTTCTTAACCAGAAGACATAGATACCAAGAAAGCTTCGGCAAATTCCTTTTTGTAGTGCTCATCATCGTCACCATTGCGATGGCGCACAATTGCTCTGGCACCGTGTGGATCCCGCAGAGCCAGGGTTTCTGCAGCGCCATCTCCCATCTTATCACTCACCGCGAATTTCCTAAGAGTTTGCCTACAGAATAACTTTTATTCAACACTTAATAACTTATTTATTCGTGCTATCCTTCGCGAAAGCAACTAAATTAAAGAGGCCGTTCGTATCGTCAAGCTCTATGTGTATCGTAGCGAATACTATGTCAGTGCTGTATTTTATCATTGTTGTTCACAGAGTATGCATATAAATTTGTAAAAATAAAGTTGAAATCAGCATGTAAGGATAACATCGCACGAAAGTGAGAAAACGGTTACCGTTTTAAAAAAAATTGCTATTTTGTGTAGTTTTTTTTTCATTTAGATGTTTCCCTTCTAACTGAAAGTGCATGAACCTCATCTTTCAATAACAGCCATTATTATGACCTATTATCCCGAGGGAAAACTAATATTCCACGTACGCAGCAACTCCAGGCTATCTGGTGTGTTGTAAAAATTTTCGCTGTTAACGTGTACTTTTTTAAAGCTTCAAGGGTGCTGGCTTTTTCGCCAGCTCATTGCTGCTGACAACTACCTCCAGATTGCGATGTTCCTAGCTTTCAGAGACATTATAAACTTGGTAAATAAGTTAACTAACTTAAAACTGAGCTTATTAAGAGCGATATTTCTGTAGCAACCCCAAGTAATAACGCCTTAAATACGTTTCAAGCATTCTTACAAACCCCTTTTGGCAGACCTTTATGTTAGTGGGTGTTGCTGTTGTGCATTACGTTGTCTGAGCCCGACTTGCACAACCTTTTCCTTTTAAAATAATACGTGTTTATCTGAAACACGCTTCGCTATAGCTATATATAGCACCATTTCAACCCCTCTTACACCTTTCCGGCAACGGCTTTCACCGGCCCCCTCCTCATTACCGCATTTACTGCGCACACGAGTTGTTGGGTCCCGGCTGTCAGGCCATCATTACCAGTATTAAATAGTTGAAGGGCAACCTGGTAGCGCCAATTCTCATTTTACTGTTCCCTTCTACTCTTTACAACGAAATGATGAAGCATTATTAGCGAGGTTTTTACGGTGTTTAGGGTGTGCTACTAGCGTAGTGTCAGTATAGCTAGACTCTGCTTCCAATTTTACCTGTGACAAACTGTCAACATTCCTTTTCTCATAGTATGAGTAACTATTCTCCCCGCCTATGAGCGTTATATTTTATTTTTATCTCACTCTATGGCGCGACTGTCTATGGCTAAGCATTGCCGCGTATGCTCTACAAAATGGCAAAAAAGCATAAAACTGACAACGCTGTTGTCAACTTCTCATTTGGTGCCTAGCGATCATCTTGTGTTAGGTTGTACATTAGTTTTTCACTTCCGTTACGCGTGCCCTTTGCGCAGGTTAAAATTTAGGTTTCTCCCTCTATTATTTGAGGTAATTTCATCATCGGGTGCTTATCATTTAAACGTAACTAAAGGGGGGTGCAATCGAATGGGCGTGATGCGCTGATGCCGAAAATCATGAAAATTCAATCCGGAACATGCCGGAACATTGACTTTTTGCCGTTCAAAGTTGTGCGAAATCGCATGAAATCGCTTTTTTTGGTCGCGCGCAGCGAGTGCGGGGTGGGTCTCTGGTGTCGCGCGTGTGTGTGTGGATTGCAAAATCGGTTAGGTGTAAATTGAAAACGTGAACTGTAGTAGATGCACATCTGAATTTAATGAATTTGAAAGTTTCGGAGAATGGCGATTTGAATGATATGTGACTCGATGCTTATTCGTCCACTTTTTGAGACAATTTTTTCTAAAGGCACGGTATCGATGAACAAATTTTGGAATGATAAAAATCATATATTCAGATATCCCCTTAGGGGCCCGCAGGGCCCCCAATGTTTGAGGATAGGTTGTTTATAAAAGTGCGATTGGAGATGTGCATGGCAAATGGAAATAGAATTGACCACCGTACTTTAAATTATTGTTTTTGATGATGTTTCTCTACGACAGTGTACTGCATTTTGCGTGCACTGTAAATTTAACTTAATCTCAATTTTAAACTTAGACTAAGACTCAGATTCGGAATGCGACATCAAAAAACGCGCGTGGAAATGGTGAACACTGTTATAATTTGTGTTGATTATCTTATTTGACAAGGTCTGCTACGTTTTATGTGGTGATGGTCATGAGGGGCCCCACAGGGGCCCCCACTGCACTTGTTTTACTGTTATTACGTTTGTTTACGCGCAAGACGAGCGTAGTCACTCACAATTGTTTTATTAACCTCTGCAAAATAAAGTTAGTAGTTGTAGGCCATGTTCGCGAATCAGAGCCTTCAGGGAGCAACTCGCTTCCTCATTTTGAACTCGAAGCAATTTGCACAACTTAACGCTGGAACCTGTGAGTGGAAATACAAAGGCTGCCTTCGTGATGGAAAAACGCCGAATACCGAATGCATCCGTGCCAGGATTGTGCCATATGTAGGTTTATTAACCTGCATGATAATCCATTGATGTGTGGCTTTTCAGTGCTGGCCTTGCTATGAGACCTACTGTCGGAAACTGACCGAGCCTGTTAACCCAAAGTGTAAAGGCGACTGTACTTTCATCCTGGATCGCCGTATCGAAGGCGAGCACAGCTATAGTTGCTACGACAAAGATGACTCAGATACCAATGATAATGAGCCGACGGACTGGTTGGACAGGCTGGCCGATGATGAAAACAAGCCGTACAAGTCAGAACTCATGGATGATGATGAATCACACTCGGACACTACTGGCGACTCTGTTGTCGAGCCTGTCAATGAAGCCAACCCAGTGTGCTCTTGTTTCAATTCGCCCTGGCCCGACATGCCGCTTATGTGGGATTTGAAAGAAGATGAGTTACCTACCGACGACAATATCAAGAACGTCGATGACAATGACTGGCAATTTTACCTCAATTGAACCGTTCGTCTTCTGCCAATTTCAATGAAATTTTAAAACCAATGGTGTGAAATTCATGCCATATTTAAAAGGAAGAATCTTCCACATAACTATCACTGGCTTATTTCTAAAGTAAATTGTCTCGATCGTCTTTAACTTTGATGTATCACAAATTATTAAAACTGTCTTGAACTAGCCCTGTTTTTACTTCACTTTTTATGATCAATTAACTTTAACAATCGCTAGCCATGATAAATTGTTTATAATATAATGTTTTTAAGTATTCACATGCTAATTGTATCATTTCATTTTCACACACAATTTTCTTGACATAACTGAGACTGGCAACTTTTTTAACTTTGGTTTCAGATTTGAGGTTTTACAACTTACTAATGCTGTAACAGATTTAAGTTCATATGTGCATTTGTATTTTGTTTTCGCCAATAAGATACTGTCAATGTCTTACTTTCATAAAAAGCGAAGATCAGGAATGACTTGTTCTTTGGCCGAAAAAGATCAATTTGAAACCACATTTCAGAGAAAAACATCAGCGTTCAATAGCAGTCTAGTGCGTTTCGATCTGGGAGACTATCACAAGGCAAGTGCCTTCAACCATTGAAAAAATATCGAGCGTAAACGCAACCTGTGGTTTGCTGTTTGTTCTGATTAACGCCCTACATCGTGCCCGGTCTGCATTTCCAGTTAGAACGGTTAAATGGTGGTTATTAAAAGGGCTTCTATCGGTCTGCTTTGTCTTCCAAAGAAATCTCACTAACATTTAACCTTTTGCCGAAACTTTTTCTTTCAAAATCATAAAGGCCAATGCACTTCTTCTGGCTAATTAGCTTTGTTTAATTTGCAGCTGGCCTTATGACTCCACTTTGCGCAAGTTTGATGGAAAGTGATCCAATTCACACCCCTGCCTGTGTTAATCGGCCAATGTTTTTTGCCATGGTGAAGTACATCATCGACAACACCGGTTCTATAATACTACCATTGCCGTTTTCAATGTTCATAAATGATGCCAACAAGTCAGAAAGTTGTGGTCCAGATGCGATTCGTGCCCAACCTCCGAACTGTGGCCGTTTTTCTAGAGATTTTAGAGGGGGTTTGGTTTTGAATGGGAAAACTGCAAAAATACTACATATATTTATTTTCCAATTATGTATGGTTTGAAACTTAAGTCTGCAACGTGCATGCATTTTCGTGCTAAGACCACGAACACTACATCGCACTTTCCAATGCGATAGCAGTCATATCTAACGGCAACACGGGCCTCGGGTGGTTTGGCGCCCAATTTCTGGATCACTCGTATGCAAGACGCCGTTTTGATTTTGGGCGACCCGCTACCTCTCTTGTTGCGTGCATGCAGACCGACTGTTTCGAGCAGCGTGCATGCACGTTCAATCCTATCCAGATCGGCAACTAGGCGAGCAGACTTTGGGCAAGCGCGCTGTTGATGTGTGTCGGCGATGCCGAAAAAAAACTGTGCCCCAAAATGATATATAAATCGTTCGCAAACGCTTTTGATTGCTTTAATTTTTGCGCGAAATTGTCGGTTGATAGTCTGCCTCATGCTATTGTTTCCATTTTAACGTTTTTGATCCCATTTCAACGTTTTTGAACTTTCAATTGTCTACATTTCAAACATGTCAATTTTATTTCGGTTTGTGACCATCTCACAGCATGCTTTCACCATCGTTTTTTTTTGAATGGTTTGTTCTTCCAAAAGTTGTATACGCCTTTAACTCCAAGTCGCAAGGTGCCTGGCAATGAATGTCCGACAACTTATTTTCCTTTTTTCTCCTCTTGTTAGCCTTTTGGACGTGCGCGACAACGACGTTCTTTCCGTCGCGGCAAGTGTACCGCCGTGGGCAATGTGCGACTGCGTCATTGTCAAAATGCGCGGCCTGTTTCAGTTTCAAAAATAGCTGTTCTGTTGTGCCCATAGTATTGATGACAATCCAACTTGTGTCACCACCTTGGCAAATTTCTGCCCCCTTTTACTCTCCGTTGTTATACCTGTCTCCCAAAGTTGCATTATTTGACCCCACACACAGGTTGCCGTTTGTCTTTTCTTCAGTGTCGCGGCGCGGTTAATCAATATCCCAAATTCCGGCATTACCTGTTGCATGCCTTTTTTTGCGCGCAATCCGTGCTTTTTCCTATTAGGCTATTGTTTTATAACAATAACTTTTTTCAGGTCTATTATTCCAAACATCCGCTAACCCGAAAAAGCCAAATGGATCAGTTCTTCAAACCCCTCGACCATACTGTAGCAACAGCCGTTGATACGAGATGCAACCAGAAACTTCTTTGGAATGGCTATACCTACAATTTTCATATCATTCTCAGGAACCACAAGGGCACTTCATGGAGATGTATGCGATCGAAGAAAGCATATAATGGGCAGTACTGTCACGCAATTGCTACCACTTTGAACGATGGCGCCGTCAAACAGAAGGATGAACACATTCATGAGCCGCAATATGAACAAAATGAGATGGCGTATATGAAGGTGAGTAACTTTTTTTGGTGTTTTTAACTGTATGCTTAATGTGCCTTCTGTTTCAGAGCCAATTTCTGACATATTTGGAAATGAACCCAAACTCCAACATCGAAAAAGTGATCACAGCCGCAGCAGGGATTCTACCGGTGGATAAACGTGTGGCTGGTGAATGCTTGCTGAGAAGATCTTATGCGTACAAGGATGGCAAAATGAAAGCTGGTAAGAAGAAGGATCTTGCAGCAGCCAAACGTAAATGTGTGAACACTACACCGAACCAGCCCGTGAAACGTCCTCGACATGACCCTCCAAGGAAAGTGGAAGTGAGCCCGGAAGAGGCCTCGAATGTTCGGCCAGTTGCCGTAACGCCAGTGGTTCAAAAGAAGAATACAGTACGCCTGCAGGTGGCAGCAGCTCCAACGCCAGCAGCAAAGGTATGCCCAGATAGTTTTGTATAATACAGATGGTTATCATCTTGTATCATTTCAGGCCAACGACACCCCTCTCCGTCTCTTCGGGAAAGCTTCACTGTGGGATCTGATTAGACAAGTCGAACCAGCTCAAGCCATGAATGACCGACATCCGTTGCTGAAGCCCGGTGAACTCCGGCCGTCTTCTACCGTGCCTAAACCTTCCGCCCCGATGGGTCCTCCTCGGCTTTTGGTGCCGATTGGTCTACCTAGGCCGGCCCCTGGAGCCATGCATTCCATACCGATAATCATGCCTCGGGCTTCTACTTCCATCAGAACCATAGGAAGCCAGCCTTCGAACTCCGCCTGTTCGCCTCGGACGACTGTTCTGAATGCATCCAACAGAACAACAGTTGTGCCTAAGACAGAAGTCGCAACTACTTCTCCACCACCTCCGACATTGACAGCGGAAAGGACGGCGATTCCGTCCAATTCGGCAAGGACTTCGACGGCCACTGTTCCACCCAAAGTAACCCTTCCGTCCGCTTCACGCAGGAATTCGAGGCCAATGGTTGTGCCGAAGACTGAAATTATCACTCTTTCACCTGAGCCGCCGAATTTGCCCGCTTCTAAAACGGTAGAACCATCCCCTACGCTAAAGGCTACTGCCAGAAGCTCTGCTGTCACTTTTGTGCCTCGACGTTGGGTCTCGCCGCTCGGTCCGTCCAATACGTCCATCTCAACACCCGCTCAGATGCCGACTTCTAGAGGTGGACCTCCTTTCTCTGTTTTCGTGCCTAAAAAACCCACGACGCCGACTGTCGCTGCAAGCCGTGAACATATAAGGACAATCATTGGATCTTACATTCCGCACTAATAATAAATCGTTTCATTATTCATTACAGTTACATTTGTTTATTGGTTTTGTTCTTGTTTGTTGTTTTTCGAAGATTCCCAAATAGTTTATAACGAAATTTCACTTTAACACTCTTTGCATTTTAATAAAGCTCAAACTATAATTACAAGCAGAACCTTATTTATTGCCCGCAACTATTTAGCATGAAAACAGACTAATACTTTCGACTTTGGTATTTCTAGGCAAAAATTAGTAAATGCACTGATACGACATCATTCATTTGTGCGTTTGCACATGTGACGAAGGCAGAGTTATGGGATTACTTTGGATTTTTAAACATGCAAATTGATAATTACAATTGATAACAGCAAATAAAATCAAATAAATAGCGTTCTTTGGATAAAAACCCGTCCGAAAAGTTGCACCTTCTGGAAAGGGGAATACGTCAGCTAATAGAGAAGAAGCACTTTATGTAGATAAAGAAGTCCATGAGGATACTGATTATTAATCTTGAGGGTTCCGAATGCTCATTGTTTCAATGCTGTCCTCAAGATCGGAGTCATTGCATGGACGGTCGGGGCTGTAAAGTAATGTTTTAGAATGATGGTTGTAAAATAAAAGGGCGGCTGTAACTTACACTAAATTAGGTTTAACGGCAGAAGAAGCCGCTGACATAGCGGAGTAGAAGGCCGGATCTTTAATCGACGATGATGTGCGGCGAATGCGAAGGCTAGAAGTGGCAGGTTGTTGTCGGAAGGGGTTGCCGAAGCGCTTTCGGTGACCCATGGCTTTGACAAGGATAAGCGTATCAAGGCGACAGAAGACGCGGACGGAATTTTGGATTTCTTCCTCGGTAACGGTGACCAGGTGGCAGTTTTCTTGTTCGCTGAGCATGGGGACTGTACCGTTGCGGGTGATCCATGGATGAGTCTGTAACGGTTTGTTTAATAGTTGAAACTGAGAAGATCTGGTAGAACTAACTTTAATTTCAGTGAGCATGATTCGAAGACCTGGATCCTTCTTTAAAATGCTCAAAATCAAACTTTTCAAATCATCACTAATAATTGGTGAAGCAGGGAACTCGACAGCATCGTTTTTAATCTTCTTATGCAACGCAATAACGTAATTATCACTGAATGGCACCTGTCCAAAAACGAGGGCGTATAGTGTGATGCCGAGTGACCAGATGTCCTGTGCCCGGCCACTGTAGAAGGATGAATCTTCTGAAAACAAATGCAATTTAGCATTGATGCACTCCAAAAGTAAGTTTAAGTTAACAAACCCCGCAAAGCTTCAGGTGCCATAAAAGCAGGCGTACCCGCTGTACCGGTTAAGAAGGCATCGATTCCTTCGAATTCGCACGATACACCAAAATCAGCGATTTTAACCTGACCAGTATCGGATAGTAGCAGATTAGACGGTTTGATATCACGATGGACAATCTTTTGATAGTGCACTAAAAGTAAGTACGATCAGAAAAGCTATTTTGCACATAGAAACTTACAGTATTCAAGCCCTTTCAAAGTATCCCGAAAGTACTTCCACGCCGTATCCTCATCCAGAGGATTATCAGTTGGCAGTTCTAACAGTGATCGGCGTTCTACATACTCAAAAACCATGTACAAATAATTGTCTTCTGGGTCATCAAGTACTTCGACAAGTTTTACGACGTTTGGGTGAGCAAGCTTTTTCAGGATAGCGATTTCACGTTGTACAAGTTGTAACGGGTTTTTGAGAACGGATGGCGGCGCCTTGTTCTTCCTTGCGGGTGGGGGACCTATAAAAGTATTGTCTTTAATTGGTGTGATAAGAACGGTTAATACTTACGAAAACAAGCAAAGTTTTTTACGAGCTTCAATTTGTCTAGTACTTTCATCGCCTGTAAAAGTTATTTTTGATTTTTTATGATCCTTTACTTTTAAAAAACGTACGTATAAGTTACGGTCTTTTTCATTGTAAGCCAGCTTAACAATGCCATACGAACCCTGCAAAATATAAAGTAAAAAACTGTTTAATTTTGTCAAATCAAAACGAACCTGTCCAATTTCTTCCATTAATCTGTACTGATTTAGTTGAATGTAGCTGTCATTTTTTGTCTGGATGACAGTTTTGGTTTGGGTTGGTCCACTTGGCATCTGTAAAGAAAGTTAAGGTAAAAACATCGAAACAAAAGCTATCAAGTTATAAATTCAGTAAGTCAAAAAAGACAACTAAACAGTCTAGTCTACCGCTTGAAGCGACACCAAACTACCCCTATTACCTGGGTGTACCCTTTTGATTTAACTACTCAATGTGACGGTCTTAAAATGAAGCAATCACGATGTATTAAAACTGATAAGCATAATAGGCTACCACTTTTAGCCAAAAAGCACCTGAACTGGTAGGACAGAGTGCAAAAGTCAAATTGGAGAAGGTTTGTTGAAACAATGATAGCTAATGTAGGTTCTTTAACGCTTCTAATTGTGAAAACACGCGAAAAGATGCTTAAATTTTTAAAGAGTAGTACACCCTTTATTAGTCATGGACGATTAAAAGGGTTTGCCTCGGAATTATGATTACGTAATCGAATCAGGGTGTCAACCGACGTGATGTCATTGGTTGTGAGAAAGTTGATCAGACTTATTCAGTATTTTTGGCTACTTTGAAAAATCAGCAGAATTGAAGTTTCGTTATAAAAAATGGTAAAAACAGGAAAAATTCTACGGAACAGCAGAAACAGTTAGCATTATAACAAGCAATTTGGTTCGTTAGAAACATAAAAGAAGTGCACATTGTGTAGCGTGCAATGTTTTCGGCCTGACGTTTTTATCATTCCGACAAGTTTTTCCGTTTTCCTTGATTTACAACTGCACATTTATTTTTATTATCTTAACTTTTACTGTTATAAATTCGGGGGCGAGAGTATGTTAGTCCCACGTAATGTCTAATTTAAGGGTACTTTTAATGCCAAGATGCAAAAATAATACTTACCTGGTCCGGGACAAAGTTGCACGATGTCGCAGGGCGATCATCACAAACGGCTTTAGATCGAACAAGCCGCCGATTGTTATGCGTAGTGTCGGACTGTTGTCGCACCATGTGGCTTACACTAAGATATGAGCCACTCGAGGATGACGGTCCTGGCGACTGTTCCGGGATCGAGATCGTCGATGGCCCCGAAGTATCCACGTTAGTGATGTCGTCAGGCGCTTTGAGCGATGTTGGGGATGCGTCAGCGAGAGCCCATGTTGTGCGCACTTCGGACGGCGCCAGAGTCCCCTTTTTGTCGGGGACCTGCTCGACTTCCATCCTGAAAAAACATGGATGTTGGTAACGATAACGATTTACAGGTTGGCATGACGATTTCGGCAGACAGGAGGGAGGTTGAAAAGAAGATGAAGAAAATATGAAAAGAAATGCTGGTATATGACAAATAGGATGTAACCCCCGCTTAACAATGCGTAGGCACAGTACATGTTTCAAATTTTAAGAATGCACGCGATTGCTTGACGATTTCAATATAAAGATACAAAATAGACACTGATAAACACACTTTTAAAAGCTTCTGTTCAATGTTTCAAAACACAAAAGTGTAGGTATAACTTTTTTCTAACGTCAGATTGTTAAAAACAACAAATTTCTTCCGAAACTTCAAACAAAAACAGTTAAATTTCAAACAAAAATCCCGGTGACAAAGACTATGTCGTAATAACATTTAATTTTCAAGACAGTTTCAATGAAAAAGATAAGTGTTACGTAGGCGTGCCATATCTACGCTGGAACCCAAATCCATGTTTAAACCCCCATTTTGGTTTCTTTATTTCCCACTCTCTTGGTTTCTGACGTAGTTGAGAACACTTTCATTCACGACAATGTCTGTTGTTGCGCTTAAAGGCAAATGTTTGCATGCTTACTCGCGTAAATGAGTCGTCGACGGCAAAACTGCCGGTGCCTATGACACGTCGTGGGCTAGCTACATTTGTCATTGCTCGGGGTAGTATTTGCGCAACTCTTTTAGTTAACGTGAAGTGTGGTGAAAGTCAATGAGGCAGGCAAGCTTATCCGGTCAGCAGACGCGGAAGCGAGACCGAAATCGACTATTTAATTTGGCGGAATAATATGTGCGTAAAAATAGTATTATAAACAGTGTGAAATGCCTTCCCTTGCGCAGAGTGTAAAGACCAGTTTGGTCAGAATCAAACAGTTCAACAAGGTTGGGTTCAAATTTAAAAATAAACATTGAAATTACGTATTCCTACGTTTGAAAACCTGGCCAACGTGGTATGACTAACGTAAGCCAACCTTTTTAACGGTTGTTATTTAAATTAAAAAAAATTGTAGGCATAATCGCATTTGGCACAAGGTGTGAGGAGGGTCCAACCAGCACAAAACAACCGGAAAAAGTCATTTATAAAATCTGCAAACATAAAACTGTCATAGCTACCCGCGTTTAATCATCATCGTCTGCCAAAGGCACTCATTTCCGACAGCAGATGCCAAGTGCGTGCAGATAATGACAACGTACTTGAGAGCAACGGAACCCAGAAAACATCCCTGTCAGAGCGCGCGCAATATTGTTCATTACAAACATGATTATGCGACAGCGATGCCAAAATAAGGGGTATCAGCAAGGAATTTAAATATAGTCCGCTAGACCTACCAAGCTGCTAGGTTCGCGCCGCCTACCAATAAATTATTTCATCTGAAACCCCCGTAATGAATATTTAAACAGTTATTACCACAAAAAAATCAATTTAAATGTCCAGATTGAAAAGTCAAGTTGTCTTGGTCAAAAATAGCTCAACAAGTTAAAGCATACTCCTACGGGTTAATGACTACCCAAAATACTGCACACAAATTATTAATTCTTGCGTTGCCTACTGATAAATGCAAACTTTTGAACGCGGTTCTACGATTTGGGGACGTCACAACACCGTTTCAGACTTCATAATGCACCTGTGCCAAGCTAATTTGTTTTATTTAGTTTTATTGTGTTGTGATTTTTGCAGAATGCATATTGCGTGCACAGTTTTCGAGCGAAAGATTGTTTAATTACGGTATATTTGATGCTTTGGCGCGAATGGTGCACGTAAAATACGCCCTTATACTCTGGATATCATCATGGAATAGATGGCGTCGGGGGTAAGCCGACGGAAAAGCACAATATTAACGGCCGAAAATAATGACTGTTCATTCGTTTTCCGGCCGAATGTGAATGGGCTCAAATACAGCGTAACGTGCATGTACGTAGAATAAGGGAAAGCGAAATGACTCCAGAATGGTATGTATCGTCTCATGCATTTGGTGATGAATAGCCGTAGCTAAGGAGGGTAGGATTTGACGGATCCCTTGAAGCTGCCGGCGTTGGCGTAGGAAACAAAAAAACTACATTTATGTGCAGGCATTTTGGGGGCCATTTTTTACGTACTTGTGAGGTGCAAAGAACGACACGGCAGTTTTGGAAGGCGAAATGAATGCAGACGTATACATAGCTGAGTCAGGCAATCAACAAAAAGCTTTTAACAAATGTAGATCTCGCTTGTCAGGGGGTTCATTGTGATGGAAGTGAACTTGGTGATGGCAATTAATAGGAAACAGTGAAGATTGAATAAAAAAAAATTGAAAAAAACGAAAGTGTAAGTTTTTAAAATAAACAAAAAATAAACAAAAAGTTTCTACAAATTCGTCGACAACATTTTAAAAGCAAATTTCTTTAAGTCAAGCGTCTATAAAATTAAAATTCTGCAAGATTTACCCAATTTTAGCTCTAATTAGCGACTCAACACAATTCAAAACACATGGCAACAACCCAAGTGCACGTTCAATGTCACCTGTGCCGCGGATCAACTGCCCCGAAAAAACTAAAGTCGATCACGTGGCAGCCGTATTATTAACTTTTGTCACGTTCAGTCACTCGAGCGCCATGTGCTAATGCTCGCAAGCAATATGTATGCATTGTTTTCCGCGAAAATGCAGCAAGTTTCAAAAATACACAATGCAGCTTTAAACGCGATACAAAATGGATGTAAATCGCGAAGTCAACAACGGTCACCGTCAACGAGGCATGTATTGTTGAAATTTAAAACATTACATAAGCTCCCGTTGATATAAAACGACATGCAAAAGTATTAAAAATTTGTACACAAATCTAAATACAAAAAAATAAGTATAAACAGTAGCAGTAAAAACATACGTAATGAAATACCAGAGAAATATTTATAGAATTTAGAAGTCCTCGTGGACCGATCAACGCTCTGAATCTGATGCAATTTGGCGCATAAATTGAATTGCAAAAAGTACGTCAGAAAATTGATGGCGCAACAATAAACACGCGATATCAAAGAATAGCTGAAACTAACGCCCCACGGCACAACAAAAGAGTGAAATCTGAAGCGCTTTCGTTTTTTGGTAAGTGATACCGGTTGACAGTAGCGTTGTTGCAGCGTTTCCCGAAACAATCCTGTCATTGCCATAAATCTATCCGACTTCGGGACACACTAACTGGGCGAAACACCATTGACAATCTTTCAAAATGTTAAAAATGTAGTCTCTAGTGCTTAAAAAGGGAAATTTTACAGACTTGAGAAAACAGCCCAGTGCAAAGTGAAGTTAATATGGGAGCTCCAGTTCACTACCAAAAAGCGGAGCCGCAAAAAAAGCCATAGACAAGCTTGGCGTGGGCCAACAGCGCTTCGTGAACAAAAAAGCCAACGTTTCCGTTTAGAAGAACAAAGCTATTGCATCCTAACGCCAAAAAGAACTCCACAACGAGTAGGGGCTTGTGTGCCATGTTCTTTCCCACGCCATGAGCTCGGGGATATATACATGGACACTTGGAGCGAGAGAGTGCAAAGTAGCAGGGCAAAGCGGATATTACAGGCGGCACTATGCCGAATCACGAATATGGAATGACAGTCAAGCTAGACAGGCAGAAAAAAGGGGAGAAAAAGGAGGAAAGAGAATATTTCATGCTGGAATAAGTAGTGCCACACCTGTTTGATAGACAATGGTTAAAAGCGGCCGTTCGGGAAGAATCCACGATATTGGTTGGTCATTCGGGGTTGTGGTTGATGTTGTTAAGCGATGAAAATGTCGAGTAATTCAAGTTGTCGGAGGTTCCAAACCTTGCTTCGTCGACGCCGCATGGCGGGAGATGGTTTTTGTTGCGAAGATCGAATCAATCAGGCGCAGGCGGCGGAATCAGGTTTGACCAAATTTAATTTAAGCTCGTACTTAGAGGAGTACTTGCTCGAATGCCGCAAAGCAGATGATGATGAGTAGCCAGTGAAAGGGGGCTTCGACGATGTTGTTAGAGGCGAGTACCTTCGAAATGAATGAAGGAAGGGTCACACCGGTGGCGGGCAGGAGCCACCCAGGAATCTCGAAATCCGCGAGGACCCCACTCTATTCCCTGGTGAGTAGTTATTAATGGCACAATTTTTCAACAGATTTAGCACACAGACACACCGCCCCGAAAAGTCGGCTAATACACACCAGTTGCGCAAAATACCCGCGATGCCATCAACAGCAAAAGGAGTGCACCCTGAGGAAAAAGGGGGCTTGTCTGACTGATGTAAGCCCGAGAAGATGTCTAATTCCGAGTCCCCTTCCAACTTTTACGTGTCGCTTGTCTTTGTCGTCTGGGAGAGCACGAGTGATGGAGATAGTGTAAGTGACACCCCTTCTATGAGAGCTACCGAGTGTTCCTAGCATACGCAATGCGCGTATTCTGCTAAACTGCATAACTTATAAGATGTCCAAAAAAGGTCATTATGAAAGATGCAACTGACAGGAGGCCAGATTTCAATACCATTAAGATTCCCTCTGAATTCGCCCGTCTCTTCACAAATGTGTTTTGTTTCTAAATAAATGTAATAGGGTTAACATTAAAAGAAACGATCTCGGAAATAACATCTAATAAATGTCGAAGCAATAAAACCACATAAGTGCATACTGGTAAATGGATTACAAATTTCCGCTTACAACACTTCAATTTTTTGTAGCTTGAATACAAAACCGCACGAAATACAGTCAAGCTTTTTGTTTTCAAAATTGCCGTTTTCAATGAAATGGCTTTTTACAAAAATAGACAAAGCTGTAAAAAACGCCTATTTAAGTACAAAAGAAAATCAGACGCCATGTGAAAATAGAGCTTAGCCAGTCACTCTCCCACCATCATACTTTCAAATTCGACCAACATCATCCGCCGAAAACAGAAAACGAAAAACTTGTGCCAATATTTAAAAACTTCACAGCCCAAGAGTGCAAGCAATCCCATCGAAAAACTTCTGCGTGGAAAAATTGATTTGCATATAACATTAAATATTTAAGCTAGACGGAACATACTTAATGTGTCCGCATACCTATGAAATGAAGGAAGGAAGGAATTGTAGACAAACGATAGTAAGAAATTACGGTGATAAAAACTGAACGTACTTTTGTCGTCTTAAGTGGTTCAGCCAGAAGAGTTGCTTGAAGAATGCGGTTTGATTGCGATTAGTACCCTTGGCTTTCGACATGGTTGTACTCAAGGAACAGGCTGAAACATCAGATTTCCTGAAAAACGAGATAAATTCATATATTTATTCCGCCAATTGAATATACAGATGTAGGAAATGGCTTTTTCGGTGACTAAGAGCCTAGCTCCCAGCTGGGGTGTGAAAATTTGTGCATAACTGTCGAGCACAACTGGCGAGCTTAACCCGTGCTATTGTCAAACGAGTGGGTCGTGAATACAAGACAACAAGCGCGAAAAATAGCATCACGTCGGTGATGCCAGTTCCGGCACAATAGCCTAAAGCGACGGGCAAAAGATTCCGTGCAAACGTAGTTACGCGGCTTCATCGTTAAGGTCGCTATTCCTGTGCAAGAACATCTCAAGAATAGAGACTTTACACCCACATAGGACACAAGTGATGTTAACGGGGCATACATATGTTCATAGTTCAAATTTCGAGCATGTTCACTTTAAAAAGAGTTGAAAAAAGACGGGAATTTTTGAAAAACAACTAGCACCTTGGAAATAATGTGTTTCGAGGGTTGGGAAGGAGACTTTAGTCAAGTGGAAAAGGTTCCGAAAACAAGAATTGTGAAAATACAAAACAGAATTGGAAGGAGGATACAATATTTGATCTTTCACTTATCACAATCAGTGTTTTTGAAAGAGTAAAGTGCTTGTAAGCTTGTTTGTGTTGGAACTAGCTTTACAAAAGTATGAACCGAGACGCTTTTAGAAAGTTCAAGAAGGTGGAGATAAACAAACTTTATGCCCATAATCTGATTACACAGCTAATGAGAGCAAAGCAAAACCTACCCAACCCCCGCTAAGTAAGTAAGCCTTAACAGCAGCTTAAGACAAAACGCTACCATTTAGGCAAACGCCTTGTTTTGAGCCTAAGAAGTTGGTACGACTAACTTTCATGGCAACGTATGACTTACCAGTGACAGGCAAAAGTAGATTTGAGTACCGCCCTGTGGGCTGCTCAAAATGTTCAACGGAAAAACGGGATAAAGCGGTCGACACGACGGGTTCGAGTGCCGTAAACGCATTATACCCTCTTGCAATGCCGTGGAAGTGACACGGTGTTCCGAGAACTTTCGGCGACACTCCTCGACGCCGATTCACATCAACTTCAAGTTTGCTCTGAAAAAAAGAGTGTGAAAGGGAGCCGTTAATCGCGGGAGAGGGGAAGTGAAATGGAATATCCAACGCCGGGATCAATGAGTGTCACGCGTAGACATCACCGGGGCAGCGGTAGACACTCTCCTTCTGGAAGCAAGCCTAGCCTAATGAAGCCTTTGAATAAGCCGCCGAAAAGGTTGGAGGAGGCAGGGGAGGGTCACGAGAATGAAGAGCACCCCACGTACTATGCAAAATGTGCCTAGATGGGGATGTGTACGTGTGTCGCGGTCGGGAGCGCCGACGGCAGTCCACGCCAAAATAATGCTCACCACCGGCGGGTCCACAACGTGGGTCGTGCATGCTTTCGGTCGTCGTTGCTCCGACTCTCGCTTCATTTCTAACTCCACGAGCTTCGTCTCCTCTTATCCATTAGTCATGTTGGTTGAGAGCTACCAGACGTACCTTCAGCTTGCAAAGAAAGTTCTCCACCAACGCACACCCTCAACTTGTCGTCGGTCTGTCAAGTCCAAACTGCTTGCTTGCTGCTGTCATTTACAGACGTTCATGCTTAACGTTTCGGTGACAGCCAAATTTGAAAGCAGTTTCATGGAAAAACGTTCGAGTGTCCATTATCGTTTAAATTGGGGTTCTCTCTAACTCTGTAAAATAGTTGACCAGTTAACGTTAACTATCTAAAATAAGAATGACGTTTTCTGTTCCGGCTCTTTAAAAACTCCTTTTCAGCGTGACAACACGTCATTTTTATTCATTCCGGTCAGCTAAGCTACTTTTTACAACTACCTTTAAATAAACTAGTGGAACGCTCATGACATTTTGTGAGAAAATTAAGACGTTAACGCTAATTACATGCGTTGAATACAAAATAGAAGAAGTTGCAAGCAATGAAAATATAATGATGGATTAAAAACGGTTTTTATGCCAATCTGCACTTAACACTTAATCAAATTGGAACTAATGCGGAGTTTATTTATGCTTGAGAATGTTGGAAATATTTATGCATTGCGATTTCGGCAAGCAATGTGGGCGAGGTTACATTTTTTAAAGTTTGTTTAGCATGCAGTTCATGAATTAATGTTGTGGTTTGACTTTATAATAAAAGGTGCGGCGAAAGTTGAAGAATCTTACAAAGAAATGTTGTTGGTTTTGAATTGGAAAAACAATAAATGTTGACTAATAAGCATTTAAAGCTCAGTTTATGTGGGGAAATCATGTAAACGGAAAATGAGAGGTTCGTATTTAATGGTATATAGTTAGTTTATAAATGCAGAACACTTGGAATCTTGTAATTATCCTTAGGCAGTAAGGCATAAACATGTCAAAACAGAAAGCACTGCATCGGTAACATACGAAGCAGTGATTGTAGGTGAAAGGGTCCCGAGGACGAAAGGGTCCCGCTCCATGAAAAAACGCACATCGCATACGCTTGCTTGTGCGGCTGTGTGTCCACCTTACGGACAGACAAGCAAGCGCATGCGCGTGCGTTTTTTTCATGGAGCGGGACCCTTTCGTCCTCGGGACCCTTTCACCTACAATCCGAAGCAGTTCGAACTTTTACAAAAGACGCGGTTTTCCCACCGAGCGCGCATGCACAACTTGACGGGTTTCATGAAGAAACGAATCAGTTCAGTTCAGTGCTGTGCACCGTGGCTGTTCATTCAGTCATTTCTTTCTTGCCTTCGGCAATTGCTGATTTTATAATACGTCTGCCGTGGTTATCGTGTCATCCGCAAGGTAAAGTAATACCGATGCTTTGCTAGCCAACTTGCAGCTGATAAATGCTTAGCTATTTCTTTTTTGCCGTCGTTTTTACGCCGCTGGCAATAGCGACGATTTTCATTTTGCTCCGGAGCAGTTTTTTTGCGCGCGTACGATTTATGAATTGCCCGCGTTGCGTCCACACTTGTTCTGGACGAATACTCTCCGATCACATCAGTCGATCATTACGCCGTGAGCTCGTACTGCCATCCATCCGGTGGTCTAATACTGGTGCTTCAAGCACGTTGAAATACTGATAGAACTTTCGGGTCGCGAAACTTTTCAGCTAATGTGCGGATTGAACTTTCATAGCAATTTTCAGCCATGACCGCACCGCAGAAGCCTTCGTTGACGCTCCGTATCGAACCCGATGCCATCCACCGAGCCCGTTTCCTTGAAGAACGCATCCGGGCCGAGCTCCATCGGATGGACGAGGCGGCGGTTCGCGCCAACCAAGTGCGTGAACAAAGTAAGTTATTGAGTATATTTTGTTACCGCATTAACCGCTCATAATTTTCAGATGCTCGTCGTGAACAGTAAGAAGAACAACCATCTAACATGCGCCCAAACCCAGCAACGTTTGAAACTGATCTAGGAAGTTAGTTACCTTTAGTTCTTTCAATTTTAAGTTTTGTTGGTTTTTGGGTTAGCTTGTTGTTTTTCATTGTTGTTTACGTAACAGCTTGTGTTTCGGTTCGTTGATTTATATAAATTTTATTGTTATAAACTGCTTTGTTATTCAGTATAACGGTCGAAAGATCTTTTATGTTCTTATTTTGGTTACAGGCTTCATTTGAACTGACTTCATGTTCAATGCTTCACCGAAATCTATTGGCCTTTTCTAACAAGTGAAACGACTTCTCGTCGAAAAAGAAAAGCATGCTGCGAAACAAATTAGGATGCAGATGTCAGAAAGAATGCTAAACCTTTAATTTTTGCTATGTGGAGGACCCAGCTGTCCGGCCAGTAATGAGGAAAGCCCCCATTGGCGTCAAACATGTTTCGACAACTGATAAGCCATACTGATTCGATTGTTTTTATGTAACTAGAATGCCACATACAAAACATACATTTGATTTCGTTTTATTTGTACTTTCAGTTTAAGCAACAATTAAAAAAGTCAAAAAAAATATAAGATAACAAAAACTTTAATACATTCATTGAAAATGGTCAAGTTTGGGATATGCAAAGATAGACTAAAACCTCAAAGAAACAACAAAAAACCCTGGCGAACGCCCTTGGTGGCGCATGAGATACAACAAAATGGAATAATAAACGGAATCAAACGATCTTTGTGTAATAGCCGTTGTGACATGCGCCTGTCTGATCGAAGACATTGTTTGCGCTATCGCAAATAGGTGTCACACGTTGAGATTCAGCAGAATAAACTAATTATTAAACAAAAAATAACCCGGATATAACTAGGAACTTCCTACTGTTGCTGCTGCTGTTGGGCAGGATTGAACATCGAGGAGAGACCGTTGAGATAGGAGGGCATGTTGAAGTACGAGTTCATACTCATGTTGGCGAAGTTGGGCATCCCCATGCCGGGCATTCCCATTCCGTGCATTCCCATACCTGGCATAGAAAGGCCGAGGTTGCCAAAGTAGCCGAAGCCAGAGTAGCCTCCATTGTAGGACGTCATCGACGAGCTCTTCGAGGGGATAGGAGAATCATCGATGCTGCTGCGCTTGCGACCACCTTCGCGGAAGCCCTTGGCAAAGGGGTTCGCGGATATCTTCAGGTTGGTTACAGCGGCATTCTGGTAGGCCGTGACGGCGATGAATGAGGCCATGTCGATCTGCTTCTCGACGAAGAGGCTGAATGTCTTGGCAGTGGGGTCGAAGCGATGTATCGCAAGAACGGGCGTGTATTTATGCATGGAACGGAGGACAACAGCGTGGGTGTGGTTCTTCTCCTCGCAGTTGTTGGTCAGCTTCAGCTTCGGAAAACCGATTTCAGACTGCATCCAGGCAGCTCCCATCGGAAAGTGGAGGTTCTCAGGATGGGGGCACGGGCTGACGGAGTGTTCCTCTTCGGCTTTGCCACCTTCGACCCATTCGGCTTTCACGTATTTGAACCTGAAAAACAATGCGTGAAAAACGACAAATTGAAATTGACAAAACTTACTTTTGATCTCCCACACGATGGAAACGAATGTAGAACAAGTATCGATTGGCAGGCTCAAGTCCGGATACAGTGAAAACAAGCTTCGGGAAGAGGTTGCTAAAAGTTGAAAAGTAAACACACAAATCAATGAAATACAGTAAACTAACCGTCCAGTCTTTGTAATGATCATCTCCATTTCGAGGTCCTTGAACTGTTCCCAGAGGGCCTTCTCTTTGAGCTCTACCTTGATACGGTTCTTCAGATCGTCGGCCTTGATATCTTCGAGGATGCCAGTGAGGTCGGATGTCGACACGCATTCGTTCTTCAGCTTACTATCCTTCAGAGGAGTGGCAGGTGGCTGGGGAAGAGAAGCGACAGGCGTACTCATATTTGGCATGGGTATCTGCATCTGCGGCATGTAAGGCATTCCCCATGTAGACTTGTTGAAAAGCGCCGGATTAGAGAGCCATTCCATGCTAAGGGGATAGAAATTGGAAAAATCCTGCTTGAAATCTTGGTACTGGGTAGGTTGCTGCATGGCATTAGCTTGTGTCATGGCATTAGCCTGCTGCAGAGCATTACCACTAAGAGGACGAGATTCATCGCTGGAGACACCGGAATCGTTGGAACTACCGTCACTGTATTCGGAACTCGTTGTGCAGTGGTCGGAGGTGTTCATCTGGGGGGTCTGACCGATGTTGGCGCCGAGTTGAGTGAGTGTCTGGGCATTCTGAGGCGGATTCTCGACGGTTTGGGCGTTCATCTGACCGTTTTGAACCGTGTTCGGAGCATTCGGCATGTTGATCTGACCAGTATGAGGCGAATTCTGGGCACTCGGAAGATTCATCTGGAAACTCGGAGCCGCGGCAGGGGAAGTTTGCTGCATCTGGAAGTTCTGGGACGTGTTGTGGGCATTCTGCATGCTCATGTTCATCTGGGCGTTCTGGGCCATGTTGCAGAAGTTCTGATACTGGGCCATGTTGTTAGCGTAGTCGTACTGAGAATACTCCCTCTGGGGCAGAAGATTGTACATATTGGACGGCTGCATACCGGAGACTTCAGATTCGACTTTCACGGGCATCGGGTAGGACTGATTCGACGTCGGCGCGGAGAGGGCAGCATTGCTACTGTTATCCGGCATGGGCATCGAACAATTGTAACCGTTTTCCATGTTTGAAAACTAAAAGCGAAAGAAAGATGAGAAGCTGTATATGAGGGAAAGTAATAAAGCGCGAAAGGGAGGGATACAAACATACGGAGGAAGCTAACAACACATTGGTGGAGGATCTCACGAAGGTGTAGTATTGTGGAATGTGGGACCTACACACCGTTGTGGCAATTTAGCAAGTGGACTTCCTTTCCCATTAGAGTGATGACTAGATCGCACTAATAGGCGGGGAATCACCGTAGTGGCGACCCTTTGTCTCTGAGAGGTCGTTGACAACCACGCATACAATAGAATCATGCTGCGGGTTGTTGGTGGTAGATGACCCGCAGGCATAAAGGTCGTCAGTGTGCGTTGCCTTGGCACTCTCCGCGCAGAGCTTCTCGGAGTTCGTAAGTTGTTGTGATGGGTATTAAACTCGGCAGATAAGATGAACGAGGGGACTAATTGTTGATTGGCGAAAGATCCGCCTGTGCTCACTTACTCAATTATTGAACAAGGCCGTGGCACCAGACGCACGTCGGTTGCGCAACACAAGCGGCGTTCGGGTTTGATCACGAATTACCGACAAAAAGCAACCTGGACTAACAAGTTCGGCGGAGGGGTACATCCGCAATCCACAAACTGATTTCCTTTCAATTTTATTACAGGCATATGCCTAGGGCACCATACACCTGCTAATAGCAAGTGGCTACAATACAGGGGACATGGGGGACAAAAAAACTAAACTAAATAAAATAAATCGAAAATTTGACTATGACGGTCGGTCTACCATAACTTCTTGACGTCAAATGGCTCACGAGCCTGATGCCTTGGGCTAGCATTGCATTCCACATGCAGACGACCATTAACACGAACGAAGAAACAATGCTTGCAGCGGAGCTTGAGGAAGGATTTCACCTAAAAAGTTATAATGGTCAATAAGTGGAATCTTAATGGCTAATAAGGGACGTTAGTATTTTAATTATTACGACATATTTGGCCCTCGAGACCCGCATATGTGTAGGCGCTCCCCGCAGAGAAGCTGTAAAAACACAATAGTCGACCCGATTTGAATCGACTATCCTCGTAGGTGCAGGCTACCACCCTAGTGCTAATACTCGCAAAGGTGAGAACATGCCCTTAGAGTTCAGCGCACTACACAATTCGCATCATAAACAAGCGACTAATTAGCTAAATCATGGCATATTGGGGGAGGTATTGAAGGTATACGGTCGCAAATATCGAAAACTGACATATTTGGCACCTATTGTCATCGTCCCCAGGTAACCTCAACGCTTCTAAAATCCTCCGCCCAGTCTTTTCTTGCCATTGAAACTCGAAAACTTCGCTGTCTGGCGCAAATTTGATAATTTTACGCGGGTGAAAATAGTGCAAAACCCAAGTGCGCGAACGCCAGACAATTTTTTCGTCAGCGTATTTATATATCAACTTCGAGGTGGGGGTAGGGAAACATACGGCAACTGAACCGATGTTTTAAAACAAAAAATATATATAATAACATACTTTAAAGCCACACTGTTGGGTGTGCCCGACTTGTCGGGGAAGAAGAAAACCTCGAGCAAGGCTAGTTAATCGCGAAAACGTGGTCACCTTGCTGGCAACCGACATGGTGTCCCTAGAAATCATCATATTAGTGAAAGTTCGCGAACGGCAGAGCGACGAGTAGGGCGCGAGACAACCGGGGGAAGGTAAGGATCAATAATTCAAAAATGGTGCGAAACTTGGTTGTGGGACGCGGATACCTGAGGGCCCGATTTTTCACACCTACTACACGGCCAAACTTAAAGGATTGTGCGCAACAACGGTGACCGCACAAGCATTCAGTAAGGTGATGAATCCGAACGGTGAGAGTCGAGGACTCGATCGGCGAAAGTCGCGATCGGGGGTTCATGAGCTCCCAACCCTCAAGGGGTTCAAGTAAGCGACAATCGTGGTGAGAATTTTGATGTGGGGGTGAAGTGTGTACGACGTGTACACTTTCGTGATGAGAGCGGTAAAGGGGGCACAAGCTCGTGCAGCACTGTTGTCAGCGTTTTACATTTTCGTAAAAAAATACAATTTCTTATATAATTTTGTTTATATTTTTTGTTTATAAAGCTTCATAAAGGTGCCTACAAGGTCAAGGGACGTTTTTAGGTAAGAATGACGTCTATTCAGTTGATGAAAAAAGGAGATCGAGGATCTTTCTTCGAACTTGATGAAAACGAAACAGTTTGATGGTTTTTATATATAATTTTTTATTTAACAACATTCTTTCAACATCAAAGTTGATATTTATGATATTTTTAAAGTCATAATGCCTTTGTGATAATGATTTATTCTTCCCTGTAGATACGGCCCTCTATGCCGTCGGTGTAGTTGTCGATGAACTTCGTTCGGGTCTTTTCCAACTCCGAACTATACTCATCCAACAAATACATGTAGGCAGAGTGTTTCTCGCCTTTCGAATCAACTACATCGATGATAATGCGGTTGTACCAACCCGGGTGTCCCTCGCATTCGTCGAGGGCTTCCAGTTTTTGCTTGTCGACGTCATACAACTCGCCATGAATTTGCTAAAGTATGTCATGGCTATATATTATTTTGGATTGTAGCGACAAACTTACGAATCCTTGTCCTTTGTCGTTAACGATGAAAGGGATGTTGTCAGCAGTGGCGACAAAGAGGGGATATTTGTCGACAGTGGTGGCGGTGTCGATGAACGTGTGCTTGCCCCTCGTTTCGTCTGTGACGATATTATGGTTGGGCTCGTTACGCTTTAGAGTGCCGTAGACGAAGACACGAACAGTTTCAGTCATTATGGATGAAAGGCTATGAAAAATTATATATAAAAATCTTGCATCAAGGCGGATTTTCGAAGATTGGGTTGCAAAGTCGTCGGCGACGATGCTTTCACATTTTAAATTTTGCTTTTTCGAAATTACAGTTGGCTCAGTTGCTTAACCGTCTTATTAAACAGTTTTGAACAGCATAGAGCAACTTTTAAACCAATCCACGACTGAACAGGTTATTGAGCCCCAAAAGCGTCGTCGCCCAAGTCTTAGACCGTGATAGACACGAAGTTATATATAATTTTCCGCGATACGATCATAATTCCAGTTAAAAATGGCTAATTTATCCCATAACAACAATTATCTACGTCAATAACAACTAATACACGCAAAACAAGCCACAAAATATCAGACATTGCCCTTGGGCTGGATCGTCTCGGGGAAGGCGCAGATCTCTTCATACGTCACTTTCATCGCGACTCCTTCGGGGACCTGTCGTTGCAAGTATTCCAATAGGGTGCTGCTTGTGCTGCCGGTGACATTGACGACACTGCACTTCTTTATATGTGTACGAGTCTCGTAGTGCAGCTTGTACTTTTTGTGGGCGAATTTGGACCGCAACAACGGCTGCACCCATCGGACATATGGAAGGTTTTCTGTCGGCGTGGCCGTGATGTCGAGCTGATTGCAGGCATTCTAAATGAATTAATTGCAATTAAACCATGTGATATAATCAGTTTAGAAAGAAAAACTCACATGAACAAAGGTCATATACGACTGGAGGACAGCCTTATCATGCCCGCGCACTTCGATCTCGATCTTCTTGAAAAGCTTGTCCAGCTCAGGCTCAGCCGACGTTGATTGCGTGACCTGGGTTGCCAGGAATCGGCGAGGGATGAGGGAGCTGACAGCACGCAGCATCTGGATATATAATTTTGATACGCTTTCAGTTTCAATGCGTTCGACGTAAAGATAAAATGAGATCCCGCAACTCGTATCCCACAACGAAGAACCCATCGCACGTTTTTTGACATTATTTATTCAAACAAACATTAAGCAGAATACCTGTTTCAAAATTGAACTATCTTAGATAACTTATTAGCATATATCAAATTATGGGTCAAAGTGTACAGCAGAAGACAATAATACGTGAAAAAAGTTTAGACGGATTGACACCATTAAGTGGATAGCAGCTTCACAACATCATAAGCCAAAACGAAAGTGTTAAGTTTCGACGTAATCGCCACGACCAAGAAAGAGGGAGAAGATTAGGTCACGCCAACAATCTTACATAAACGGATTAGTGTTATTGGGCGTCGGATGGGTGGGATTGCCGGTCGGATACGGCGGTTGAGGCGTCTGCGGTAATGGAGCCTGATACGGAGTGTATTGTTGTTGTTGAGGCTGCATCGGATACGGCTGATAGCCTTGCGGCGCGTATGGTTGAGCATTATACGCATACGGCTGCGGCGGAGGGTATCCGTAGCCTCCTGGAATGAGCGCCAAACATGACAGTAGATCACGACACAAAAACTATCAAGCTGTTTAGAAAGTACCTGGTTGGTATTGCATGTATGGATTGTGTGGTGGCTGCTGCGGATACGGTTGTTGTGGTTGTTGGTGATACTGCGGCGGTTGATGTTGGGGTGGTGGCAACGGATATCCGCCGGGTTGTCCGTGATTCGGAGGCGGCGGAGCCGAGCCGTGCGATGGAACAGACGGCGGTGGCTCGTGGGCTGCTAAACAAGGCAAAATAAGCGGATTAGAAAGAAAGATAAAACGCAAAAGACGGAGGAAACGCACTACTATTTCACAGGGGTACTTAATTAATGACTTTGTGACATTCGATGAAGCTTTTTAGGTTGTTTAAATATATTCCGAAAATTAAACACAGATAGAACAGAATACTTTGAGACAGGATTTTCTTGTTGTGAAGACCGGGAAATGAACAATGCCATTGGGAGTTAAAAGTTGTGAGCCAAACATGACAAACTGATATCAGGATCATGTGGCAATCAAACAAACGGGGAAAAAGCGATAGATCGGGATGAGGTTTACGGATAACAAAGTCGAATTAGTGTTTACCTAGGTTTGCACTGGGCGGGGGAGGTCGTGGCGGAGGTGCTTTGCCACCACCGCCACCGCCGGACACGATGTTCTGCTGGACCTGCTTCATGAGATCGTCCTTCTCGGTCTGACGGGCGAAACAGAAGTCGTTGGCTTTCTGTTGCAGACGGAGGAGCATGGGAGTGAGGTCGTTGTAGAACTGAAAAGGGATTTTGTAACTTTGAATGAGTTTTTAGCAGTTTAACATACCTTGGTGCCTTCCTTGAGATTGCCTTCAAGTTCAAAGTATGAATCATAAGCCGTAGCCAGTGTTTTCAACACATTGTCGCGTTCAGCAGTTCCGGAACCGGCCTTCTCATCGACGAAGCGCTTGTTGAGCTGCTGGATCTTATCCATGACAACCTCCTGTTCAGCAATGCTCTTCGCAACATTGTCCTTCAACGGGCCGAGGAGTTGCTGGATCTTCGAGTTGGAAAGCGTTTCCTCGTTGACTACATCGCTGCCAGACATGGATTGCAGGAACTCGCCGCTCATGTCGAAACGTACATTCTTGATGGACTTCTCCAAGTTTTCACGCTCAGTCTTGATCTCACCGGTGCGAGCAATAAGCTCACGAAGCTCGGTGATAGTCTGAGAGCTCTGGGCACCGCCAAGGTTTCCGAGGCCGGGAATGGCATCCTTGAGTTCGTTCTCAGGGCGGCTCAACAGCTCGATGCCCCATCGGTTTTGTTCATATTTGGTCTTGACCAATTGATCGGCGGACTGTGCGTTGTTCATGATGCCGCGGTACTTGGCAATTTCCTGACTCAGAGGACCGGTGAGCTTATCAGAAGCAAGACGAGTCCACTTTTCACGGAATTGGTTCCGCAGGTTGTCGTCGGTGTTCTTCTCTTCGGCCAGAATACGAGCAGTTTCATTGAGGATCTCTTCGTTGCGCTTGTAGAGACTCGGCAACTCGTCCATCTTGGAAACAATAGACGGAGCACCACCGCATGTCTTGACTTTAGACGACTTATGACGGATGGATTCAGGGCACTTTTCGTGGTTAATAACATCATCAAGAGCAGCTGGCAAGTTCATGGAGGTCAGTTGAGCATTCATCAGTTGGGTGTATTCACGCAGACGGCCAGTTTCGACGTTGACAACTTCAGTCTTGCGGGCTTCGAAGGCGGATAGAGCGTTCTGGATAGATACAGGTACAAGCGATTCGAACAGATCCTTGAAACGAGGCGAAAGAGGGCCATCGAGCGGGATGGCTTTGACGACGGTGGCTTTGGCGAGTGGCTCGAGGGTCTTGATATCGGGAATGCGTTCACGGTAGATGAAGTCGTTATCACGCTGGGCCGATTTCAAAGCAGCTGCGGCGCCACGGAGAACTGGGATTTGATTCTCGACGGTGCTGCCTTTGAGCTCGTCGGAAATCTTGACAGCTTCCAACAAACGGCAAATCTGGACACCGAAGGCACTTTCATCGGCAGCGACTTGAGCGGCGTAGAAGTTGGCAGCGGCTTCGAGGGCCCTCTGCTTGGCGGCAACAGTTTGGACCCAATCTTTGTCGAAGATACCCTTGACAACATCACGGCCCATCAGTGTGTGAACCTCGGCGTAGAGGCTCGCACCCATGTTGGCCACCTTGACAATAGCAGTCGGCTTCATGCTGTCCTTGGATGCCTTGTGGAAGACACATTCCTGAGCTTGGGCCAACATCAAGGCACTCAAAACAGCCAGAGTTTCCGGCATCAGATCGGAGGTAGGTTCTTGTTGGATAAGGCTCAAAACGGTGTCTTTCAAATGGGCGAATACACCGGCGGCCTTCTGGAAGAGACCGGCAGCACTTCGGAGGCCATCGTCGTTGGTGTTGGCTTGGCTGGCGGCAACTTGGGACATCATTGCGCCAACATTGAAGAGGACACATGCTCGTTCGTAGGAGCCTTCGGAGAGGGCTGAAAAGTCATGATTCATTCCACGTGTGAACCAAAAAAGACTCAAATAACAGTTTCAAGAGATTACGAAATAAACTTACTGAGGGAAGCACGACCGAAGAAACCCTTATCAAAGGCATCCTTCCACTTGAACGCGATCGGGTTGACATTGGCAGTTATGGGAAGCTTGTTCTCGATGGCTTTCAGCTGATCGTAATAACTGAAACATATGGAAATACAATTTTGAAAGATATATATTACAAAATGACAAACCGTTCAAGCAGCTGCAAAGACTGCTCAGTGCGATCGAGGTTTTGGCTGGTCGCCTTGCTTCGAAGCTTGTTCAACTCCGTCAAACCCTCAATAAACTCCGCATTCAGCTCTGGGGTGAGCTTCATGCCTTCGACATGACTTTTTAGGGAGTTTGTGAGATCGACCTCATGGGTCTTCTTCAGATCGATGGCGATGAATGAGGCCATCGCTAAAAGAACAACGCTTAGAATGAATGAAACAACTGGGGCAGTCGAATTCGCGAATGGTTCAATTATATCGGGAAAGGCCTGTGGACATGCCTATGGTATAGATAAAGGTCCATGAACAATAAATGAAAGCGCGCGGCGACACGATCGAACAAAAACCTAGGAAGTGAACTGGCCGCAGGCGACGAGTGTTGTCGCGGTCCTCCCCCATCCGCGACAACATGTTGAAGAAAGCGATGAGTCATAGCCAGCGGCAGCCTGCAATCGCCGCTGACATCACGCCCAAGAAAAGAAATGAATGTAAACTTGCGAAATACCGGTCCGTGGTCGGGGGGCAAAAATTACCTAATGGGATACGTCAGTTAGCGTATTGATCGACCTGCGGGAGGTCGGATGGGCTTCGATTTCGAGTTTCGACGTGTAATGTAAGTCGGCCCAAGGGCCAATGCAATGCAACGCATTGAACCTGGGAGAAAAAGACGTCGACGCCGCAAACAAACAAAAAAATGCACTTTGGGTTGGACGGAAGGAAGGTCGAACGAAACAAAAACAAGGGCGTCCTTCGCGTCAAGACCGTCGAGAAACAACGTCGCAGCGTTTGAAAAAAGCCACGAGCTGCGGAGCCAAGTCAATTTTGGTGATATCCCCAACTTCTCGACGAAATGTTGTTACGGCTAATGGTCCTCTGGGTATCGCTGGCGGCACTCGGGTTAGCAGAAGTCAGCAGTGCGTCGGGCAAGCATCACGGCGAGGAGAAGGTCCACTCGAACGTCGAAACGAAGGCAGATGTCCATGGGGAGGTTGATCCGATGAAGATGTGTGAGTTTTTTTGTCAGCATGATTATTTTTATATATTTTTTCTTCGAAAAACTGATTCAGTTCCCTAAAATTAAAGCCTTTTCGAGCCCTTTTCAAAAACGATGACGAACACCCCCAACCAAATGCCATTTCAGATCAACGAATGCTCAAAAAGAAGCGCCTCGATATGACGGCAGCAGTTCGCAGCCTCGCCGCAGTCAAAGACAATGCTCAACGGAAGTCGATGGTCGACGAGCTCGTTACCAGCATGCATTCCGTCATTGCCGCCGGCAAGACCGCGATCGAAACAGCCAAATTCGACGCCCATTCCCAGCAATTCCCCATTGACGAAGTTTTACGTGACCACGTAGCCGGGGTGCTCGAGAACACTCCATTCCTTTACGAATTTGCTCTCTATTATCCGAAACTCGTGAAAAAGCTGTACAAAATCCCGAATTTCGCGGACGATATCAAGTGGGCCTATGTTTTCGTTCATGATTTCGGCGTTTACGACGAAGAAACCCTTAAAATGCTTGATCTCGCCGGACAAGAGTTGCTCGTGATTCCGCGACGTGGCGACTTTGTCAACCCCTATGATAAGCTGTCCCTGCGTGAGCAAATGCAATGGGAAGCTGTCGAGGCGGCAAAGGCCGAAAAGGAGGCGAAAAAGCAGGCTGCGCGGATGGATGCCAAGTCTAAAAAGAAGGTTGACAAGGGCCCGCGGATCTCGAAGGGTGAATTGTAGGATTAGGAAGTGCTTTTATACCCATTCACTTAGACAGTGTAACCCATGTTTCCTGTTTTGACTAACTTTCTTTCAATTTCCGACAGGATGTGCCTTATTTATGGATGCATTGATTGACTTGTACTTTTTCATCCGATCTCTGTAATAAAGTGTAGTAACTTGTGCGAAATGCCTCTTTTGGGACTGGATTTTTCGAGGTTCGTTTGCCTCATTTGCATATTTCTATTTGTAGGGCGGTGCGAAGTGCGAATTCCCTCTGGCCGATTAGATCCGTTCGTTCGACGAAAGCTTTCTTTGTTCGCGACTCGAGCCCCGTGGATTTGGCAGTTTGAGAAAGCAAGAAAAAAAGCTGCGTCGCCGCGTTGGATGCAAAAAGCAGCCAGCGTCACACCGCGCTCCCGAAAAAAACAACAGTCACGGACTGCTGTCCATTCGACGTTGTGCATGCTTGTGCGGCCGACTGGCTCGACGCACTCGCTCTTCGTCAATTACCGTTGAGTCTGACCTCTCGCTCGCTTTTTGTCACAGTCGAGTGGAAAAAAGCTCGGACGCAAGCTGCGTTTGCTTCGGGGGGTTGGTTTGGCGTGGTCGCGCGCGCAAAAGGGCGTGCATTCTTCGTGCTTTTCGTGAAGGTGGTTGTCTCGATTTCTTCTGTAATTCCACGTCTTGTTTACAGATAAACCTTCGTTCCAACATGGCATCCAAGTCAAGCAAGGCTGCGAAGGCTAAGGCCGCTGAGGCTGCGCGTGCCGCAAACAAGAAGGGTGAGTTTTTCTCTTTTTTTTTGCCTATTTGGCTTATTTTCATCGCATTTTTTCTCCAGGTTTCACCGTCTCCGTCTTCAACGTCATTATCCACTTCTGGTTCTACTTTCTCATCGTCGCTTCCTTAACGGTTTTCGTTTCGCTTACCTTGAACTGTGCCTATGACAAGCCGTTCATCCCGAAGAGCCAAGGCTTCTGCAACGATGCCGTCCACCTCTTCACCAAGTACGAACTCCGCCAGACCATCGGCAAGAACTTCGGACTGACCCTGAACAGCTTCCAAACTCTCGTCGCCGACACCGCTGCCCCTTACGTCGTGAATGCCACCAAGAGCCTCGATGAGAACCTCCAGAAGTACGGCGGCGAGTACTACGTCAAGATTGTACGTTCTTTCTATACTTTTCATACTAATTTTATATATAAAACTCCATTTTTTCAGGTGACCTACTACAACAACACCCTTGGCCCGCACGTCCAAGACGTCGCCGAGTTCGTCTCCAACGTCCGCAAAGAGTTGGGTGTTCACATCACTGCTGCCTTCCTCCGCGTCAACGAGTGGTTCAAGATCAACGGACCGATTTACCACGAACAATTGAACGGCTACTACCGCCGTGCTGTGGATGCCGTTAACAACCTTGTCAACGCCCACTAATAATTCTTGCGATACTGGTACTTCCTTGCCTCATTTCCTAAATATTTTGCATAATATTACGTTTCCCTTTAACACTGACTTCTTCTTAATCGGATCGACGTTTTTTTTGATATTATTTATTTAGTGTGATAGAAGTCTGTAGGGTTAAATCTATAAAATTTTCTGGCTTCCGTAACATTTGCGATGCAATTCAGTGTTTCAATTTAAAAAGGGGTTGCATTACATAAATTACACAAGGAAGAGGAAAAATAAGGCAAAACGGTTTTCATGTTTGAAGTTTGTCGTTGAGGGATGAGTCTCAAGATACACTTTCTCAGTAGATAGTCTATGGGTTGCATAATTTACAGACAGAAGCTAGTTACGATAAGCAGCATTAGCAGCGTGTCACCTCTGTATTGCGAGAATACCGGCACCAATAATGTTTTGATTAAACCTGTTTGTTTGAACAGTTGTTGTTTTTCTTTCATTCTTTAAGGTCGAGTTGGTGCCATGCTTCAAAGGTTTGACCTGGATTCTCGATGCATTGCGTCCACTGCCGGCTACGTTGTTCGTCTTTGGCCCCGCTCGATAACGTGAGTCCGCCTGAAAAACGGGATGGTCTGTCTGCGCGAAACTGGAAGGCGTGTAACCGACTTACCGATGTAATCGTCCTGTTTAGCGACATCGTGGTCATACACGCCGATTTCGAGCGTTTTCTTCGGAAGATCTTTGAAGGGGACGATAAATTGGAGTGACTGAAAGGCCGATTTGATCATGCAATTAACCTTTATGGTACTGTACCTCATTAAATTCCGGATTCAATGTCCTCTTCTTGATCGATGTTTTTTGCCGATGCGATTTGTTGCTCAATGGTGTCAATGAAACACGACAATACGGATCGGAGAACCCTGACGAGTCCATTCCGAACAGCTCGGCGCAACGTTTGATGTGAACAAACAGCGACCCTTGCTGGATATTGTAGCTAATGGCCAAAAGGATCTTGCCGCGCAGGGCTGTCTTCTCGACCTAAACAGAGCAGATGTTTCATTATTCGGGACAGATGTGTGGCCGAAAATACACTGGCAATGGTCATGCAATATTGCAATTTTCAAACTCACAGGGATAGGCATTTGATGCTCAAGATACAAGTTGAACTTTTTCACTTGATCTGGTGTGAGCTTTTTTAAGGCTACTCGAGTTTCGCCAAGGAAGTCAGAGCCGATACGGTCGCGATCCAGGACGGTGACCCTGAGGGTCTTTCTTTGATAGTCCTCGTCAGTGATGCCGTAGTAGATGAGTTCTTCGTGCCATTCGGGATCTAATGTGCGTTCGATGGTCTTCGAAGTGAGTTTTGTGGCTTTGGCGTTTCCTGGGATGAGATGGAACTTGACGTAGGGGTCCGAGAATCCGTTTGAATCCATGGCTTTTAGGTTCTGAAAAGTCGACAATTATGTAATTTGGTCAATTAAGAAGTTTCTACCAACAAAAGTATATAGAAATTAGGCATGTCGTAAACAAGGCTAAAGTGGGTATATTTTGGGTTACCGTAATCCGCTGTTTTCGTTGCGAGATTATCTTTATTATTTTGTTTTCGTTTTTTTGAAGTTTCAAGGTTTATTGATGTCTTGAAACCAGTTTTATATACTTACCTTTGCCCGAATCAGGTGGATAATCAGTTGCTTATCTTCTTTCATGTAAGCCAGATTGAATTGAATAGAACCAAGCGTACCTATAATACATTTGATAAGCTTTTCTTATTTAAAAGATAGTATCCCTGAAAATGGATAGTATTGGGTTGACCCATATGATTTTTCCGGTTTAGTGGCGAATAGGTTACAATTTTTTAATTTTTTTCTAAGAACCCAAAGATGGGCAATCTGAGTGTCATCCTTAACTACAACATAACTTCAATGTATGATTAAATTTTTAAAGCTTTACGTCAAACAGGAAAGAAGCAACGATGACGCAAAGTTGATGACTTCGTTTTCGAGGGCACCGTCTTTGCCAAAAGTTTTATCACACGCGCATCGTCCTAGGACCCGGCTCTGGCGCCAATTAGATAACACATGTCCTAAACTACAACAAAAGCAGGACATGTCGGGTCAACCCGGATCCACCAAATTTTTAACAATTTTTTGGTGCTGCGCGGTGGGTGCGCGGCTGTGCGCAAACACAAAGTTGAGGCATTTCTGCGGGTTGCGGTGATCAAATTTAAAAGTTATATCACTGTGAGACTTCTAGTGCCTTACTAATTAGTATTTAGAAGTTTCTGGAACGGCTCGCAAATTTAAACCGGAAATATGGGAAACGGTATGCTTCGAGGCTACGTAGCCTAAAACTGCCCCGATCCCGTAACCACTTCGTGTTGTGAATCCTAGTAGTCTCCTAATAAGTTTACAGTAGTAACAATATTTGAAAGCGACTCTCATGCAAATGCGGAATTATTTTTGACATGACCTCTGTGGAGTACCCTTGACTTGAGGAAGCGCAGTTCCTTTAGTATGCGTCCCCGCGCTCTAAAAATTTTTTTATACATAGCCATAATATTACTCTATAACGTCCTTAAAAAGTACCGTGAACTGTCTCAGCAGAAATTAGAACGATATATTTTCGTGAAAAACCGAAAAAACATATGGGTCAACCCAATAGAAGGGGTGATAGCACGTCAGCCAACGCATATCCTAACATAATCTCTCTTTTGTCTTTGTTAATAAGCACACTGTTAACACGATTAGCAACGAACACAAGGGACAACGAACACAAGGATGAGTGATAATTGAGTTTAAAAAAATACTTGTATGTTCATCTTCTAATGCTCTGTTTTTAAGCGGCATACACATGGTTAAAAAACGGGCGATTCGCGTAGTACGACGACTACGCTTCGCTTCCACAGTTACAACATCATGACACTGGACAACATCGCTGACAAGCACGGCACCAACACCTTTTACGACAGAATCTTCCGGACCGGTTTCATCGCTGGTCTTTTCACGGGATTCGGTGCTGAGGCTATCCGTTGACACAGCATTGTCAATTTTGCGCGAACGCTTGCGGATGATGCCATTTGCCGATTGAAGTGAGAAAGTTTTGGTACAAACATTACGTGGACTTCCCTTGCGGGATGCCATTTGCCAGGCACTTTCTAAAGAGTTATTGACAATAAAATGAAGGGGGAACGAAACAAAGATGGCATCATTTTTTGTGCTTTGTACTAGCTGTTTAGGTTTGTTTTGTGAGTAGAGGTTTTGTTCCTCGAGGGGTAAGCGGCTTAACCAAATTGCAAAGAAAACCCACTAGTGTCGTCATCCGGAGAGCTCATGAATGTTGGAGAGCCAGCATCTTCCTGCAAGAGTACATGCTTTTAAATTTTGAAGGATAATCTTTGAACGGAAGTCGGCAAATAATTGCGGATTTTGCAGCTAATTCTCTGAATGACGTCAATGCTTGCAAAATGGCTTACAGTTTTGACGAGGTTTTCGGTGGTTTCGGCGTTTTCGGCGATCTTTTTGATGGATTCGCCGGTAGGACCACCATCCATGGAATTAATGCTTCCGGGACGATTGCGACGGTCAGTATTGCGAGATAAGGAATGAAGGCTTTCGTGGCTCAATGGAATACCTGGACGATGCGGAGGTGTTGTCTTTTCTTCGCGATGAGGCATTTTGGCGAAGTATGGGGTAGTTGGTTGATGGAATGCTGCTGACGATGAGGCATTTGATGAAGACGCCGAACTTAAGCATCGATCCGGGAATGCTGCTGGTGATGCGGTGTGGGCTCGAGGCGGGATTGGCGGTGGCGTCGGACCGATGACAGGCGGTTTCGGCGATTCTCCATTCGACAATCTCGATGGGGGAGCTGTCTGCACTGGATGTAACACAGATGGCGGCGAAACAGCTTCACTTCGAGGTGTGATCGATAGATGGGCCGATGAACTCGCGTGCATCTGGGCTTGCTGGGTCGAGTGATCACTTTGGTCGACTGAAACGCAATTACTCGAAGGTAAATGACCCTGATTGACCACCTCACCACCCGAATCGATGCTTTTTGCGTCGAAGGCTGCTTCATTGGCAACGAGTGAGGTATGGTTTTGTGAGAGATCATCGCCACCGTAGCTCGACGGGGTAGCCAATGAATGCCGCGGTGAAGTCGACGGTGTTGTGTGTCGAGATTCTTCATTTTCGCTCTCATCTGCAATATATCTCATTAAAAAACAATTAAACAAGACCAGTGACCATGAGGAGTGTGACGAAACTAAATCTATAATAAACTCAAGCGCCAATGAGCTAAATATATTCAAACTAAGGCAAAACATAAGCATAGATGAAAAACGTGGCTTGGTCGGTCTGAGGCAAGGTTGAGTAAAATGAGCAGAGTAAAATAAGGTTAAATACGCAAGTGAAACAAGTGCATTGCTGTTAGTTAAAAGTGAGAGAAAAATAAAGCAAAAGTTATTGTAAACTCGTTCACCAGACGTTTATCAGAGGGTGTTTTGTTGATCTACCGTATTAGCAACCTCAAGACACTACTGTCATGTAACGAGAATTCAATCTGCAAAAGGAAAAAACGCACTTGAGTAAACCCGTTTCCAAAAATGAGTGTCTGTCGTTCGGGCTGTGTTATTTTTGGTGAATGTATCAATCAAAATTTAATACAAATAACATTGAAATGAAGTCAGGCCAGATATAAGTACTGTATGCAACGAAAACGATTGGCAGGCAAAGTTAGGGAAAGTCGGGAGAGCGCCACTCTCAAATTCTCACGATATAAACTTATCGATGAAGCACACTGAGGATGTGAGTGGTAAACTAACCTGTATCGGTGGCTTGATTTTGATTTCTGAGATGGAACGGAGTGGTTGCTGGATTGTAATGCAGCGTTATCATTTGACTGGGATCTTTCGGGCGATGGAAAATGTGACCTTTTCTTGAAGGGTTTTTGCCGGATTTGTATTCTCCGTGATCAACGCTCGAAGACGATGATTCCTCATCCTCGCTTCCGATACTCATGCTTGACTGTACTTTTTCGTGAACCCATGAAGGTTGAATGCGCGCTCTCACCGGCGGGGTCGTTTTTAGCCTAAAAACATTGTGTACTACGGTAATATGCTTATAAAGTGTAATTTTAATGTCGTGACAGGCTGACGCAAGTTACGGCATTAACCTGTTTATCCCCAGTGTATGTCCCTCGGGTCGTACATACCGTTGTTGTTGGTCTGGTGGAATGGGAAGCTGTCGGGAGACACGTGCATTCGCACCGTACGAGTTGTTGATGACGTTAGTTGAGCCGCTAGAAGCGTTGTTCAGCGCGCCATTGCTGGTGGTAGGCTGTTGATAGGCGCCCACTTCTTGTAAGGATAGCGTCGAAAAGGCGGTTGTCGGTGACATTGCCGCCAAATTGGGTCTAGATGCACTGTGGTGTTGCCAAAGCGACCTTTGTCCGGCGATTCCGTTGCCATTGCCAGTCGGTGTATTGCCGTTCACGGCAGGCTTCACGTAAGCCGGCATTTCCTTGTAAAACCAAGCACCAGACTTTTTCCACATCTACAAGAGAGAAAAGTACACACATATGTGTTATGCGACGCATGATGACTTTTGAGGCTTACCACTTCTCGATACTCGCTGCATATTTTGCATAGAAAGACAGGTTCACCCCGTTTTTGGTCATACGTCTCTACACCGCAATTTTTCTGACAAACGTACTGAAACAAAGGAGACGAAACTTAATATTTGTCCTCAGGGAAATTGGAATACTCACTTTTCGGCAGTCACTACACATGGCAGCATAACTTTTGGAAGCAAGAAGACCAAACTCCGTTTGACACAATAGGCACTGTGTAACACCGTTGCCGGTAGCTCGATTACGCATCTTTTCCAGACGATCGACCATTTTCCTGAAGAGATTCCAAGTGTGAATGGATTCAAGGTGCTTTATCAAGCTTTTATAGGGGTTGTATTTGTCACTTTGAGTTTAGCTCTTTTGTCAGTTGAGTAATTATCAGTCACAGGACGGGCCCCCTCTTGAAAGATGGTCTCTCCATCCAGAAGTCGAAACAATTATGCTAATGTGCCATGGGATGCTGCTCGTCTTCTTTGGGGCAAGAAGAAAAGAAAGTCCTCAGGGCATGGACAAAAACACATTCGCGTGGTGAGGGGGTAGTAGAAGAAGAAGCCTTACCCGATGCGTTGTTGTTCATTTTGGCGGCCGGCTTCGGCTCGAGCCAAAACTTGACGAATTTGCTCCTGCTCAGCATCGGAGATGGCACCGGTGTTTTGCTTGATGTTGGTCGGTGACCGCGCTGAAGCAGTCCGAACACTCCATCCACTCTTTAGCCTACAAATGAGCGTAATTGTTAACCTTTGATTTCTTACACTTAATGAGATGAACTTACTGGGCTCGCAGCTGGAGATGTCGGTCGCTGGGGCAAACCCATGGATTCTGTGTTCCACCGATTTCCCAATCATTCATGAGATCTGAAATGAAATAGAGTCAACAAACTGCCCCGAGTACACCCAGAGGCTACAAGTGCGGCACTATGAAGTTGTCGCCAGAGCATATAGAGAAAGAAAAAATGTACTATTCATCGCACAGAAGCAAAGTTCACAACATTGATTGGCAATGAAAAAAATATAAATTAATGGTCATATTACGAGGAAAAGTTACAACCATGAAAGAAAAAAAAAGACGGTTTATGCAGTTGAAGGAGTGACAGTTGCGAGAAACTAATGGTATACGTTTATAAGAGCAAAAGTAAGTAGAAGTGCCAACTACATTAACGCTTATATGCCACACCAAAAAAAACGGCAAGAAATTATAAAGGCACACAATTTTCTCACCCATAAAATGGCTTTTTATATCGAGATCGGCAAAATTCCGATCTACACTCATTGTTGCAGCGTTTTAAAAAAGTGGACCTCTGTCGTGGTGAGTTACAATTCTACGAGATGAAATAATACAAATGACGGGTTTTGATCATGTGTTGTGATAAGCCAGCATTGGCTTGTCTGGTTGCATCGTGCAAAGAAGCTGCAATCAGCTTAAGAGGGAAATGTGATAATGAAGCCTTTACAAAGTCGCCAAAAATACAACGATGGTGTTAGTTAACAAACAGAAGGTGACTGTGTATTCTCGTTAAACGTCCTTTTATCAACCAATGAGCGAGGAGGGTATATAGTGTAACAAGGGGTTTGCCCGGAAATGTCACAAACACGCGCAATACGAAAAACATTGAGATTGAAAAAGATGCCCCGGTTTGTGGGGCAATGGACAAGGAGCATCAAAGGAGGGGTTTGTCGGTTGCCTGGTATTGCATCTATCAACACAAAAGAATGACAAATATAATTTCTCTTTTCCTTGCACATGCCTCATGGTTCTGCTTTTTACATCTTTTTTTGTAAATAACGATGGCGGACACGCGCCAAAGGATTGATTATTACTGCTGATATGTGGCACCACCTGGAGAACCAAAGAGTCAACCGGAGATAAACGAACATGGGTTTTGTCATGTGGTGCTGTGAAGCCCTCCCGGAAGGAGGAGCCATCACCAGTTCTATGGGGCTACGAGAAGCGAGACTTCATTTTAGGCGGAAGCGAATCGCCATGTGGGGCGAAATAGCATGGAAAAAGCCTGCACTCGTTTTTTTCTTCTTGCTTCACCAGTATTATTTCAACGAGACATGTCTTCTACTTGTCCGTTCGACCGACGGACTCGTCTTCTGGCGACAACACAGAAGTGGCTCAGCTCAGACATCGGGGGGCCGACTGGTGTGCTTCCGTGCCACGGCCGGACTTGACTAGACGTCGAGTGTGCCCGCTGGGCCACAGAGGATGTGCGTCTACGAGCCATGAAAAGTGTGTTGCAGAGGTGGGGCGGAAGAACAGACAAGGCAATTCGGGGTTGAAGCCGCCAGCCTGAAGGCTCGACCGACGACTACTTCACTATCTCTTGCTTTGCCGCCGCTTTTCAACGTGTGCATGAAATACGAGGCGAAATTGGTTGACGGCAATGGAAAGTGCGCGTTGACGGCATTGCGTCGCGCGACTTGATGCTTGTGCCGAACGCCGGCTACTGGACGGCACCCAAGCCCGTCTATTAAACCCTCTCCGCTGCTTCTTCACCCAAACCAGTAAAAAAACGACTGCATCGAGTGTCGGGTGGACTCTGTCGTCAGAAGAGCCGGTTCCCGTGAGAATGTATACACTAACATGAATAAATACTGTCAACAAAAAAACTGTATTACAATGTAACTCTTGGAATTTGAACGAATTCGAAATAGCCTACGCCAAATGAAAAACAGCGTATGACTAAAGCCATAGAAATCATATTCCTACGCTTGGGTGACCTGAGGATCGCTCGCGCTACTAACTTTAAAAAATAGACTTGACTACTACAAGACAGCAAAACACGAACAAACAGAACCTTTATTGTGGGTCCGGCAGTGGCCGTATGCTTTTGAATATGCATTTCACAGCCAAAGAAGCTTTTAACAGTTCGAACGCCCGGCTTCACACCAGATTTCTCCTTTTTGCGACTTCCTAAAATAAACAAAAGAACAAGGAAGAAATAGTAAGAAGAAAGGAGGGCGTTACGGTCAGCCCAGATACACAAAATAAAAAAATAATTTTGAATTCGGTCGAGTTCTAAACAAATTAAAGACAATGTAAAGCTGCATGCGAACACGCAACGGATTTGCTTAAAAACATTAACAAAATTATGACGAGGTATATTAGTTTTTTTAGTTTCGAAATTGTATCGCTATCTAGATGCACAATTATTAAATATTGTGAAATTTATCACATTGGATGGAAACACGAGAGACATAAACTGAAGTATACGTCTAAAAGCGACTTTATATTTCATACAAAAAGCGGGTTATGAAGAGGAAAGAGGAAAGTGGCCTAATTGTGTATAGTTAAAACGGGTCTAGGAAACGCCATTTCCTGGAGTTTCAACTATTCGAGCTTAAAAGGTTGTAAAAAACTGAAATTGTTAAGAGTGTCATTTTGTTGCTGAACACTGCTAAAAACGAAAAATGGATCGTGTTACACGGTGCTCGCAAGCATGATAAACTAAACCGGCATTATCGCGCCTTTTTTCACGTGTCTGCATGTAACCGCTGGGCTGTCGACAGCCAGAGGTCGTCAATTCAGCAAGCAAAAGTTTGTAAAGCCTGTAGCAATGGCCAAAGGTCTAGAGGGGACACATTAATGGGCATAAAAGCGAAAGTGCGAGCAAACTAAGCGATGAAGTAAACATAAATTAATAAGCGTCAATGCAGAACGAACATCCTAATGCATCGTCGCGGATTTGCTATCAACTTTAACGGAAATATAATTAGAAAAAGCTAAAAAGCCACACAGCTTACATTCAGAGCAGTGTGACACAAAAATCCAAAATCGCCTCAGCCTCCGCCTCAGCCTCTGAGGCGGAGGCTTGAGGCCATTGAGGCGCCTCATGAGGCGCTCGCCTCAAATGAGTGAGGCGACCGATAAAATTCCTTATTTCATTATTTTATCATTGGAATAGAGTTCAGAAGTTTTCTGTTATATTAAGTAATTCGTTATAATGGGTGAAATGACACCGAATTGTCAAAACTAAAAATATCAAAATTTTTGAAAATTTTAAGTTTGCGAATATTATTTTTATTTGAAGCTTAAAAATGGTTTTAAGTTAATGTGAACAAAAACTGACTTTGTTTAACGTCAAATTCTGCACTTTTGCGCTTAAAAATAATTTTTTTGAACCCTGAGGCGCCTCGCTCGGGAGATGCTCAAATACTTTCGCCTCAGCATCCGCCTCAGCCTCTGAGGCATGAGGCGGATGAGGCACCTCAGAGGCGCCTCATGAGGCGAGGCGGTGTCACACTGATTCAGAGACCAGATTTTACGCGTAAAAGCGATATATAGATAGTAGATATATTTAAATAAATGGCATAGAGCTCGCCGGGAGTGTGCATTATCGTTAAAATAAGGGAGGGAAAGATGGGTTCAGGGGGAATGGATTATGCCTTTTGAGGTAGACTGAAGTCTCCCCGTCGAGGCTCATAGTCACATCCATCCAGCACTCAGACAAAAAAGGCTAAAGTTTTTTTTCATGCTTGTGGCTTTGCATTTCCCATTGCTGACAAACATGATTAACCCTATAGATGGGGCGTGGAAAACACACATGGGACAGTGCAAATGCCGAGCTGTTTCTATGACACCCCAGTGAGGGTTAATGTGTAGTGTAACCTTTGGTAGAACATTTTAAGTTAAGTCGACGTAAGTATAAAAATACTTCTTACTATAATGGTTAAAAAGTGAACAGCTCAATAAAAAGGTTAAAGATTTTAATGATGAAAGCTGGCCGCACTTTACCCATTCCCCCGACGGCAGAAGTATCACAAACAAAAAAAGTAAAATAAATAACACCATTTAAACTATCAGATATCCCAGGATGTCGGCATGTCGAATAGCCTAACGGTAAACAAAAGGAATGAAGCAAATTCTGGTTCGTGCTGAACGAATGTATGTGGAAACAGTTTTTCCACCGTGAAAGAACTCAAAAATCAAACTAATAAGTGTATTGGTATTTGATGACTAAACATTTTAGGTATAATGTGTTCCTTTTTGGTGTGGTGATCAAAAGCGTGAGAATGTTAGCTTTCAGAAATGACAAAAGTTATTTCCGTACCTCAGACATGTGAAACAATTTAAATGGGAATATCGATAAATACAGCTCGTAAAAAACAGTTTTGAGTGAGGTGATGTACAGTTGCAAAGTAAGTCAACGCAAGAAAGTGTATTTTTTCAGACTTTCAAGCTTTCAAAGGCTTGCCACGAGTGAACGGCGTTCAAACCTAGCCTCGAGGCGGGCATTCTTGTTAGAAACCTTAAAATGACAGCTCAGTGAGTCTAGTGACAAGACACAAAACAGTCCGAATAGAAAAGGCATGTAAAATATCTGCATGGACAAGCAACTGTGGCCCCATCGCTTATCTTGGAACAAGGTTTTTTCAAAGCTTGGGCCTCTCGACCATGATGCATCCTGAAATTCCCTTTTTTGGGAGGCCATAAATGCCGGCATTGCAGAGTCCGTGCAACAATTTTACCCTTGGGTAAGCGCATTCATATCGACGCAACGGTTATGGTGGGCCAGAAGACGGTTTCGGAGCCAAACTGAGATAGACAAATGATGGGTTAAAAACAAGAAGTGCACGCACGGAACATCCGGTGAATGGCGTCTCGGCTTTGAGATTGATCAACATGCAAAGCTTGAGATAATGGCGAGGAAGAATAATGACCACCACGAACGGAATCGCATTCACAACCAAAACCACAAACACAACACGCTTCACAGACGGCAACGTCCATCAATCTTTTCAAAACTAACCTATTTTATCTCCATGTTGAGAGTTGAAGAAGGCCTTTGATAACTTCCGCACTAAAAAGGCAGATAATTGAACGGATTCAGTCAGACTTAGGACAGTCTTTTTGTAAAGATCGGAATTGGTGACGTTTGGCGGCGTCTTGAAGCGATCCATGACAGTGACGAATGTATTGGAAGTGCTTTTTTGTCGGATGAATAGAAAGAAAAATGCAAGGAAACAGACGCCTGCACTATCACAGGTAACCAATGGCACCACTCCGAAACTGAGTGGCTTCAATGCATTTCGAATTGAAGCAAATTTTAAAGAAACTAGAAACCACCACAAAGGCCAGCGGTAGTTGCTGTTTGTTTCGCGGGAGGAGGGAAATCTGTGGCATTGAACCTCTGGTATTACATGTCACAAGATGCTTATCCAGAGAACGCCGGTTAGCGGAAAACTTTCTTTACAGCCGTCGTCGGAACGGGTCAGAAGCCGTTTGTACTTGGAAGGCTGAAGTTCAAGTGCGGCATACCAAGTTCCAAATGATGGCAGTTGTTGTCAGAGAATCGAGGGCAGTCGATGACCGAGATTGTTTTCCGCGACACAATCGACAATAGCAAAGAAAACGTGAAAGGATGCAGTGCATTCGGAAGGAAACATCGAAATACTGACAGGCAACGTTGAGGAGCGCACTGCGGACGAAGACGACGCCCATTTTTTAGGGGCATTTATTTCGAGGACACTCGGGAGACTAAAGACGAAAAAGCGTTAAAAGCAGTGATGTATGCTTTGTTTCTAAAGTTTTTTCGTTATTTCATTGACCATGTTAAAGCACAATCCAAGCATACAAAGTGAGCCGCTCGCGAATAAGAAAACAAATTATCTGTAGCAATTTGGGTTGCGTGTTTGAAGTCTGCTTCGCCATTTACACCCCCTTTTCTGTTTTGTTTTGTCTGCCTCAAAAAATTAAGTCTATTTGGTAAATAATTATGCCTTTAAACCAGTAGATTTTTGGTTTCAATCGGGTTGATTAAAAATAGGAAGGAATGGCTGCCAAAACAAATAGTACATTGACCCCTTTTTCAAAAAACACAAAGCGCGTTGTCGATAAACATCTGTGATTTGTAGTTTTCATTCTTATTTTAGCGGCAACAATTACGAAAAACTAAGAGGAACATAAAAGTGCCATAGACTATCGTCACGCATTTGGCATGGGAAAAAGTAATTACAAGGGTGCTCTAAAGTATTCTAAAAGGCCGCATGACCTTCCAAGTGCCAATGAAAATGAAAGAACCCCCGCGCTTGGTTAATATGTTCGAAACGGAAGTTTGACAGCTGATGATAAGGATGTATACATCATGAAAGGACAAACATCATGGATTAAGAAGATAGAAAGATGAATCGCCGCGAACACCGCCAAAGAAGTCCATCAATTCCGATCTTTTTAGGCTTTTTTTGGTGAAAAGTGAAAACTGGTCTAAAAAGTTCATTTAAATTCAGACAAAAACGAGTCGGATGTTTAGTTTGGTAAATTTTTAATATGATAGAACAAAACGTACACCGTGTTGGTAACGAGGAAGGTTGCACAGCCGACAGGAGGTGCTGTTCAACGGCGTTGTTGGCAGGCATGATGGAGGATTCGACTAGTTGCTTGTTTGGGGAGCCTGTGGGCAATGCAGAATCACCAGCACTAATGCACGCCCCGTACTCGGGCGTTAACAGCACGCATGGCACTTGGGCACTAAGAGAATTGGCAGGTTCAACGGTGCGTTTCTTAGTTGATTTTGGCGGCCGGAAAGAGCAGCAAAACCCTTTACTTTTTGATGACGATGCCTGGGTTGATGTTGACGGTGCAAGTGGTGACGGCGTCGGCTGTGACGCCTCCTTACTCCCGGTAGCCGCGACAGCTGTTGTTGGTTCTGATGTATTGGCAGTGTGATTGTTGCCGAGAGAAGCCGTACGTCGCGCAGCCGTGTGGTCTATCACGTTGCCATTGGCGGCTGGTGGCTTCTCCTTCCTCCGGAATACACTGAGCCGTAACGAGCGTTTACTGTGAGCACGTTGCTTCTTCGTGGGTGACGATGATGACGCAGCGGAAGTCGGAGTCTCAGCGAAGACGACCTTCTGACTGCCGGTACCTATCGACGAAGGAGCAAAAGGCGCAGTCTCTGGGAATCCGCCCTGAGCACAACGACCAAACTTCTTATTGAAACCACCATTAGCGCTATTGGCCAAGGGATCCGAATGCGTGTCTGTAGCGACTTTGTTGCCTTTCGCTGATGCACAAGTCGATGCCATAAGGAGTACGCGTCCTGCTCAAATAATGTCCAACCGACCGTTGAATTTGTCAGCCAAGACCCGCCCACAAAGTTTGAATGAATAAAGAAGCTTGGGAAGCGTTGAATATAAACTTTGTTGAGCCCGGGAACCTCGAGATCCGGGTGCCCAAGACGCGTCCGGCTCCCGGCGAACAAGGCCAACTTGTGATTCAGCGGAAACGCAGTTTAATGGTTATCACAGCCAAGTTCACGGTGCAGGAAGCACACGACCGAGTTTGCATTCTGAGAGCGAAAACTGCCTTTCCAACGTCACGCAGCTGCTAAATGCGGCCGGCATTAATAGCTGCCTTAGCAGAATTAACACCTCGAACGGACCCATAAAAAGCATGGAAAACGCCCGCGACAAAGAAAAAACAACCGACGCATCGTCATGATTATGGTCGCGACTCGATATTGATAAAATATTACGGAAAGGCAACAATAAAAAGAACGTTTGACGCACGAAATACATACCTATCGGGTGATTTAAGGGCATTACTGAAGCCATTTTGTCAGAAAGAGGAATCTAATTTAGAAATTATATAGGCCTTCACCGTCATCTGGTGTTTAGGAATCCACATAACCCAGATGGTGGCGACACGTGTGGATAGATGGATGGATTAACATTGAAGGGAAAACACAAAATGACTCTATTCGAAGCACTTTTTGAAGAAATTACTCGACGCGCTATTCATTGGCATTTAGAAAAAATACTACCAAAAAATGGTGAAAATAAACAAGTCTTTAAAAATTTGATTGCTTGGAAGTGTGTCTGGAAGAAGTGTAACAAGCGCGTTGTTTTGAATACTGTATGACAACATTTAAGATTAATAAATAAGTAGACTACGTCTGTCTTTTAAAATTTATGCAACTAGTTGCATCTACTTTTTTGGGTAGAAACATTCGGGCACGAAGTACAATAGCACCGATCGATGTAGCGTGTCTGGCGTCACAATACGCAAGTTGGACGACCCTATTTGTAACCCAGATGTGGAACGGAAAAACAAGCTGGAAAATTTTGAAAAATAAATCCTACCCACGAATAAAAAAACGTAACTGAGAACGTCTGTCAGCGAAGTACTTAAAGCAGTTTAGGAAGCCTGGTACATTCATGGACCCTACGGTGACGGGAAACCAAAAATTATCCTATACACCCCTACAAATCATGTAAAATATGAAAATTTGGTTGAACTTTTCAGCACTAAGAAATGGGTCCTTTCGATGCATCCAAGCAAAAAGGCATATTTTAGCCTGCTTGTACTACGCTTAACGCCCGTGGATACCAATTTAGTCAAACTGTTTGTCGCCTGCTAAAAACTTTCACCTCCAGGCGTTCACAGAAACATCATAAAGAAGGGGTAGGCAACACAATCTTATTATGTGTAACTATATTTTTTGCAAAAGCATGTAAGTAAATTTAGTATTTACAACGTACAACTTAGGAATTTAACTACTTTTTTAACTGTTGTAGCGTGATAGAAAAAACAGTTGCGAAACAGTGTAAAGAAGTCGCGAAACAGTGCGATCCATAATCCTAAAGGTGGCAAAGTCATACATTCGTAATTACTAACGGACACAGTGCATTGGCGTGTGCCGCAAGGCACCAATGACAAAACTTCAAGGATTTTGTTCTTTTTGTCACATGCCCTGCAAATATAAGGTGCTATGCGTACAATACAAAAACTTTCTGGATGGTGGTTATGTTTTTAAGTTGGGCTAAAGTTGCTAGTACTCCCAGGAAAATGGACATGCGCGAGCTTATCATTGGAATTCTCCGGCAGACGGTTGGGAAGCTTTCTCACAGTGGAAATGTATTAGCCAATTTCAGCGATACTTGTGGAAAGTACGACGACAAGTCTACACGGAAATGCACGGAAAACAATGAAGTTATGGATTTGTTGAAAACTCGAGTTCTCATGACGCCTCAGGCTATGTGAGAAGGCAAGGAGTACTGATGAAAAAGACATAAATCCGCTTCGTGGATTGGGGATTGTATGGCTGACCGGACAGTCTTTTGTTAGCGGGCGGTGCGTTATAAGCTAAAACATGTGGAAGAATAGCTTAACGCAATGATGAATGTCTCATGAAGGCCGTACGTGAAGCCATTTATGCAAGGTATCGATGAACACTCAACAGGCCCAATAAACACGGGCTAAATGCCCAGATTCAGGATGGAAACATAAACTGTCAGTCGTAAATGGCCTATTTTGCAATAGGTAGGCAGGTAGTGACCATTCAAAGGGCAAAAATGGGTAGTGTTGGACCCTATATTTAACAGAGTTATTCATAGTCGCAATTTTAACAGCTGTGGCCTCGGTGTCCACGAATCTTTAAGCATATTTAATGAAAGCCTTGTTTTTTTCGACCTGGAGTCAAAAAGTTTGAAAATTGTTACTGTGAGTGAGACTTTGAGACTTTTGCTTCCTCCTTAACAACAGTTTGAACTCACATCAATTGTCAGCTATGCAAGCAAAAATAAAGCATCGAAAAAATAAGAGGCGGGGGTCTGGATGAAGAGCTCGGATGAACAAATGGGTACAACTGGTGAAAAGAGATGCTTTTCGTCCCAAGTCTCGTTTGCGGTTTTTACAATTCATCGCTAAATGAACTTCGTCGGAGGAAGCCTTCTGGTTTTGACATCAATGGGAGCCGTATGCGCTGGCACTTGGTTGTATGATGACTAGGACCCTCTGTTCCGTCGTCATTGCCACCAAATACATTAACCGACTTGACTTTATTGCAATTTGAAAAGATGATGAGACTGTTCCAATTTTTGAAAAGGCTAAGACTAACCAAGTGGGGGTGATAAAGGTCGGCATAGATACACGAAAGACTAAAGGCTAGCTAATCCTTCCAAATAGTAGATGGATGCCGAGGGAAGTCGTGTCAATACTTGCCTAAATCTCGCTAAATCTCTGGAAGGTAGATTCCAAAAATACATATATTTCCCGTACACATGGTGCGACACTCTCACATAACACATGGACGTGGATTGAATAAGCATCAGATTAAAGACAACTTTAGTCTTAAAAACTCCAAGGACTCGGATAACATCGTAATTTTTATATATCAACAAACTCAGTTGTTTTTTAGACAGACGACTTCCTTCCGGTTAGTGGTCAATGCCCTTTTTAATTACAAGTTTCACCCTTGTAAGGCGCAAGAAACAACATCAAGATAAAACGTAAGCCGAAAAGAGCAAAAAACTCACTAGCCATCGATGACTGCAATATCCGCAACAAAAAACCGGAACAGCAGGATTAACACGCTGATGGTGTCGTCAGTTAATAATACCGCGTTGAATTTCAACCGAGGACGTCGTTTGCAAGTGATGTTATCAGTCACAATGCGAGAAACAGCTACAATGAGAAAACTGGGACCGTACAAAGTGAGGGTGTTTTAATCAATGATTAAATTTATACGCGGGTTGATCGCCCTCTTTGCTTTATGTGTCTTTGTTCATTTTATGGGAAACGATTAACAGAAATGTAATTTTTATTTGTTCAAAGAGCGGGAAAATATTAAAATTGAAAGGCAGGATTGGTGTAATGAATTCCGCGGTTACGATAATCTTCCAATTCGCTATTTGTCACCTCAGCCGTCGTTTCCGTCGAACGTCGACGCATTGTTGCCGTTGGTTTTGGCTGTTTGGCCGCTTTGTGGCGGTAATAGAAGTATTCAAACACAAGTGTGATGAATGACAATACAATACCGGCTAAGATGACGATGAAAACGCCGCCAATATTATTTATCGAAATTCCGTTTGATTCATCGTCGTAACTTGGGCATTTTGCTTGATTTGGATTTCGAGTCCACCATTTTTCTTTTAGTATTTCAAGTTTTCGTTCATTCAATAACTTTAAGATTGCGGCTGATATCTGGTCTTTCAATGCACTTCCACTTTGAACTGCAATGGCATAGGGTTTGCGTGAAAACTCGGACCCGACAGTCTCCAAATGGCAGTTTGTCAAGACAGCATACTCAATTTCCATCGCATCGCCTGAAACATTCAATGCGTCAGCCATAAACATCCTGATAAGCAATTCCCCGTTACGCAAACGCAACACCCATGCCCAGGTGATTGTGGTGTGCACATAGCTTTCCATTTCACACATTAAAGCTAATGACCATCGTTAAACGTTGCGTATTCTCATGATGTGATTGCGTCAGCAATCCACAATCTTGTTTTGGACGGAAATGGTTGCCCCCAACTAACCAATAAACGCAAATCCGGTATCGCTATTGAGGACCCGGTCAATGGCCTCACTGAGTGAGTTGGGCATCTTTGACTCTTGCATGTATCTCCACATGTTGGTGTATTTATCAGACACAGGGTAGTCCCAGACGGCCAGCTTTGCCCGCGACATCGGACTCATGCTTTCATTAAGCGATATCGCTTTCCATGTGCTGAAAAGCCGGCACGCATTAGTGCGTGACTAATGAGGAAGTAATTCTAGCAAGATAAACATAGACGCACTTATAGATCAGTTCCTCAATCTGCGCCATACGCCGGAAGTACGTTTCGGTAGCGCCGCCCTTTACAGTGGCATATTCGACTTTGTACTGTTTAGCCAGATCATCCAGAGATCTGAAGATTACAAAACTTGCAAATGTAATATTCTTGATGTTTTGCTAATACGTGCATCAAACAACTCACGTTATTGGCTGTTCCAACCTCGAAACCGTCAAAAAAGCGGCCAAATTGGCTGTGTAGGATGCAATAATGATAAAGCCAAAAAGCCACCATGTTGCCGCCACCAGTCTGCCGGAAATGTTTTTCGGAGCCTCTCCTCCGCCTAAAAGAACACTAGTTTTAAAATTTCGTCCATTGGTCGTCGAAAAGTCACGTCACCTTGGGGTGTCAGTGATGTCATACAAAACCAAAGAGACTCTTTCAAAGTGAAAATCCGCTTTTCAGGATCTTCTTTGAACTTTTCTATATTGTTAACATAAGAGTAAGGACTAAATTTGTCGAAAATCCAAAGCAAAAAACTCGTAAGAACATAAGCGGCAATAATGCACACCCAGACTGGCCATTCGAGGACCTTCATGAATTTGAATAGTGAATAACCAGCATCGGACTTTTTCATTAAGATGGTCATGCCGACAAGGTCGTAATATGGCACTGTAAAATCTACGTCGATTTCACGTTCCGCCATGACAGACATGGGAGCCAGGATGATGTCTGCTTTTCCAGTGGTACAGTCGCCCATGAGTCCGTTCCAGCTTCCTCTGCTGTCGACAGATCCGAATTTTCCGTCGGGAACAAGGTAAATCTCGTATGTTATTTGTAGTTCTTCCTGGATTTGATTCATTAAGTCTATACAGTAGCCTTCGAATTCTGCGTCTGACCCATTTGTGGTGTATTGGATGAACGGTTCTTGCTACAAATGCGAACTAAAGTTGTACAATTTCAATGCCAAAAAACAAACCCACAATAATGGTAACAATGCGGTAATGTCTCAGTTCCCTCACGTTAACACCCAAATTGTAATACAACGGAATGATGCCTTGTGTAAACGTCCAGTTTCCAATCTGTAAAGTATAACGATTACTGTCTGACTAATTTAACTGTATATAAACCGGACATATTTGTTTATGTTGTCATCCAACTGGTTTGCCAAGCGACTTATTTTAAATATTCCGGCAGCGATATCCTGAAAACACAACTTGCCAAATTCGTTTACATGAATAAGCTTACTTGGTAATAAAACGACTGATAATGATGCACGTACGGACCATATTCGAAATGTAAATCGGGCGTTTTTGTCAAAATGTCACTCAATGTTCGATTGTTATCCATATTTTTAAACATTGGCTGATAATCCGGTGAAAGTAATTCAATTATTGTATCATTGTTAGCAATCAAATAAGCAAATGCAACTTTGATCGCGCCGAGACATGTTGAAAGATCCATTTCATCAGTTTTGGAAACGTCATATTGCGGTTCATCTATTTCCTGACTTTCAAGATAGTCTGATAGATACCGTACATCTTCACTGAGACCAGTTGGTAACGGTCTAATGACAAACATGTTAACAGCCATGCAAAGATCGCATTTGAAAGGAAGAATGTCTTTAGAGTACATTATCCACGTAAAAGTGTTTTGAGTGAAAAAGTCAGCAGCATTGAAAACGTAGTTTTCTATCCATAAGGTGTCACCAACAAGAACAATCGTTTTTGTGCGTTTCGATAAATCAGTCAACTGCTTTTTAACAGCATTTTCATCAGTAGGTGTTGCCATTTGTAAAAACGTTACAGAAATGTTCAATTCTTGAAACGGGATGCGCCAAAAGTCTTGTGTTGCTAAAAACCAATCTACAAATTGAAAAAAATGAAACATCCATACAGTGCACGTCGTCCATGAGAATTGTCATTTCATCGGTAACGTTAATGAGAAGAAAGAACTCTCGCAATATGTTATCCATGACGTATTCTCCGGGTATGATACGTGTATAATCAGGAAAATCAGGTTGTTGGTCCATCGTAACTGAAAGCGGTTATGACATTTTGTTAAAATGGCGCAAGATTACCAGGATATACACCATTCCATTTAGTCATATCGATTTGCATTGTTGCCATGTCAACTTGAACTCCGATGAAACGTATATCTTCCTGGAGACGCTCATCACGAACCACACTGATCACGTAATCTGTTTTTTCTGTTTCTTGGATAACTAAAATACCATGTTTTGAAAGTAACCACACTCTAATTATAAAACATACGATTTGTTCGTGTAGTGGTCGCATTTACTATGACATAATTGATAACGATGTGATCTTCTAGTGCATAATAGTCTTGATAGTACAAATATGATACATTGAAAAATCCAATCAATGCAAGACTAAACGCATAATCGTCTTCAGCAATCACCGCTAAAAACGTTTATCAAAACACATTAGAAAAAAACTGTCTTACTTATTCGAGTAGCTGCGTTTAAAGAACATATTAGAGAAAGGCAATAAAACAATATACAAAATAATAAATACGTCAGCTTTGTGAGAATCATAGTTTCGCGGCTTGCGGCGGTTCGTGCCCTTCCCAGTTATACCCAACAGCAAAGCGGTTTGTGTTTGTTTTGCTTGTAAGGATTACATTTCATGTCAGAATAATTGAAGGGCAAACAAAAGGGTGGCTAAGCTCGGTTATAGCAAATGTATTATTCCTCTTAATGTTGTAAAAGATAGTAAGAGGACAACGGTAAATTTAAAAGTAAGGTGAAAATCCTTAAAGTTAGTGTTCAATTGCTGATCATAGTACATGGGAAACAAAAACATTCGTATTTTTTTAATCGTCCAGTAATGCTAAACAAAGGCAATTTGACGACTTCCGATCTCCGCGGCGATCACCCCGCGACGCCACCGAGAAAGCACGCAGCGATGACTGTTTCTGTGTTTGTTTCTTTTGTATACATATAAGCGAATGTTATTACAATAAAATTGGGCCCCAACACTTAGTGCTTGCGTATCGAGAAGTAGCCAGTTGGCAGAAGTTTTTTTGGTTTGATTGAAGATTCGAAGTTATGTATTGTCTCTAGGTTAGGAAATCCTAACAAATCTGGTAGCAGCGAGTAGTTGGGTCAGCCAATCCCAGGTAGACAAGGCGTTGCAACTGATGGATGTCGATGCAAGTTCTTCACAAGATCCGGCTCATGTTGTTCGCCATGACGTATTTGAAACTTACCATGATCCTACAGAAGACCACCAAGGAAATGAAAAAGCGGTTAGTATTTCTCCTCCCGGCATGCGATAATGACACTGACATTCGTTCAGCAATATTTAACAAACGCAATTTCAGGACTTCCGATTCCGCGCGTGCTACAGTCACCGCCCCGAGAAAGCACGCTAGTGAAGACTGTTTCTATGTGTTTTTTCTTTTGTATATAAGCGAATGTCATTACTGTTGCAACCGCGATGCTAACCGATTCTGCGTATCTTTACACTAACCCTTTTGCTGTCGTATCGGCGCCCCATATCGATGGCGCCGTCTTGCTTGTAACACTGGACACGACACAGTCGTGTCCAGTGGAGTATTTTGATTTCCGTTCTGTTCGGTTGTCTTCGATTTGACTGCTTTGTACTGTGTGATTTGCTTGTCGACTTAATAAATCGTTATTCTCTATACCTGTTTGGATTGAATTCCAACGTTACAATAAAACTGTCCCCAACACTTAGTGTATGCGAATCGAGAAGTAGCCAATTGGCAGAAGTTTTTTGGTTTGATAAACCGATCAGTAATGAATAAATTTATTAACTCTTGCTTTCAAAGCGCATCATTTACTCAATACGGTTGTTGTACTTGAGAGTTTCCACGTCGATGGCACGGAGAATCTCGATCAAGTCGGTTTTGAGCGTCGTGCTTTTCTCCCAGACACTGTCGTTTACCATCACGAGTCGGATGTACGCTTCATAGGCCAGTTTGGGGAGAGAAATGGTGTGGATGGTTTCATAGGGCGTACGCTTGATGACTCGGTCAACCATTTCGTTGGTGTTGAACTTGGTAAGCTCTTGATCGACGCGCTTGATGAATCTGACCATAATGTTTGTCAACTCCGTCTTCGTGGTGGCCCAGAAGCTGTGGCGGAGAGCGTACAGCTTGCGAGTTGCCTCCCACATGAGTTCCTTGAAAGGGCAGTTTTTGGTCAGTTCATGTTCGATCGGCTTTACAAGGGTTTCAAAAGAATTGCCGAACACGGTAGACCAGCCGGTTTCAGAGCACATGAAGTTGGGGGTAGGGTCGTTCAGGAAACTGATAAAATCCCATCGGAGCTTGTTCATTTCAACTTCGGTCAAGGTGTCGAGAACGGATTCGTGCTTGGCATACACAAACTCAATGAATCATGCTCTCAATACGTTCGAGTTCCATGTCGAAACGGTCGCCGAGAAGTCGCTTTTCAATCGTCGTGACAAACTTGGACAAGCAAGCGCGGAGTTTAAGGGAATCAGTAGTCGTGAAGTTGTCAACCCGAGCGATCAGCTTGTTGTAGGCATCACGCATGATCTCCTTGGTGGTCCAGCCCTCAAATCGGTCACCATCACGGTCCCATCCGTAGTCGTAGGATTTGGCTTGAACGGCCGCGAGGCAGCCGATAACGCAGACGGCGACAATAAGATGAGAATTCATTGTTGATGAAGTCCACAGGTGCTGAACTAAATGAACTGTGGCTTTTCCATCGGAACGGTCGGTGCTTATATAGCAACAAACAGCCACATTCTCAGACACTGACACATTTGTGAATCAAGCGTTCATTGTGAAGCGAAAACAAACAATTTTTTTTGTCAAATACTATCTTAATTTGCACATTCCTTGATTATAGTTTCAAAAAACGTTGTAACCGCATATTTTTAATTAGTTTATGAGCTGCTTTGATAGCATTGCACTGTTAAACAGTTTGTAACAATGTAATTAATATACAATAACAAAAGAGCAGATTAAGACAATAAAATTAATGAGGATAATGAACCTGTACGCTACTTCGCCTATTTCGGCACTACTTTTGGAGCGTTGTATTTTCGAGATTGACTTCCAGCTCCTGCTTCTTCTGCTTCACGATGTTGTTAAGGTATTGCGCGACGGCAGGCGCCATGATGTCTTTGTTAGCGAAGAACGAGGACGGGTAGTTCGCCGGATTGGTAAGCGTTTCGATGTTGTCGGACGCGTTCTGAAACGGCCCAAGTTACAAGGAACAGGATGCACTTGGCAGCAACAAACCTCGAAAACGGCTTTCGGCCAGTCGTTGAAGAACTTTTGAGGGTCTTCGGCGATGGCTTCGTAAAACTCCTTTTTTTCGTTGGACTTTTTCAGCTCATTCATGACTTCAGTCAACGTCTCGTTCAGCGGCTCAATGTCATGCTGCAGCTTTGTGTAGTCCTCGATGGCGCAGTCTTTGAAAGCACCGGTGACCACCGTAGTCGGGACAAAGATCTCGAAATAGGCCTGATTGACCGGGTTTGCGTCAACGACGTACGTGAACAGAAGCGGCGGGTTGCTCGTTTCAATCTGCGCGCGGATGTCGTGCCAGAGCGAGGCGTTGGTGAGCACCTTCTTGTGAAACACGTCCTCCATGAAGCGGTCGCAGTTGATGAGCTTCTTCTCGTGGTCCTAAATGAGTTCGAAAAATATATATAAACTTCAAGTCAAAACGGAAACTCACAATAAGCTTATTCCTGAACGCATAGATGTAGAGCGCATGCTTGATTTCTTTGGCAGTTCCGCGATACAAGCCAATCAGACGACCCAACTTGGGCATCGTCGTGAACAACGTGTCTTTCGCAAAGACCTGGACATGGGCTACGGTTTGGGCAGAGTGGCGTTTCACCTGCAATCAGAGAGTAGGATTCGACGCCCGACTGACAACATACGAGCAAGCCGTTCTCTTCGGGATGGTTGGCCGGGATCCAGTAATTGGCAGGGAGAAGCTCGTCGAAGAAAAAGACTTCTACGATGTCGATCAGGGTCGAAACCGAAACATCGTGCTCGGGCAAAAACTCGCACGTGAAGTAGAAAAAGTCGACGTATTCACAGACAGGACGCCGCTCGTGGGCGATGCAGAGCTTGATCTTTTCCAAGCAAAGGCCGTTGGACGGGTGTCGGTCCATGGCACGGTTCACACCGCGGTTGAGGGCGGGCTCGATGGAGCGTTCGACCTCGAGTTGCTTCGTGAAGACACCAGTCCACAATGGATCGGCTGTTTTGCCGACCTCGGCGTTCTGAAAAGACAGCGATGCTTTCAGATTGACAAAGCGGGACAAAAACTCACTTCAGCGAGGAACTTGTTGACTTCCTCGTCGTTCCGCGGGGCATTGGGATCACGCGGAACCGGCAACATGATGCCATCCATGTAGCTGCTGGAAGGTTCGCACCAACTAGTGCTGTACTGTGGGATGGTGAAGTAAGTCGGCTCGCTCATATGAACTGACGACCCGGAACTGCTGCTGTGATTCGACGCCGATTTCGTTGACTTTGTAGAGTGGGGAGGGCTTGAAAGGGCCGCTGCTAACGATGCCATTGACGAACAAGGGCACGACATGGTAGAAGTTGAAGGCAAACACTGGAGTAAACCTGGATGCGAAGCGGCTGCAATTACGTGCAAAATTAAAAAGTAAAAACTTCATGGGCCACGTCACATCAGCCAGAGAAGGGATGGATCAACGCGCATTCGGAAGGAGTTCGAAGTGACTCGCGTATTGCGGAAAAAGAACGCTGCTTGCTTGCATGCGTGTGACCGGAAGATGCGAGCGAGGTGGAGTGGTGAGCGTTTCGAACCCAAGCTAGACCGTCGACAAGCACCGTCCTTTCCGAAGTGATGTGTTTTGATATCTTCTGTGCAGCGCTCTCGGTCGAAAAAAGTTACTCATGAACCCATGCAAATTTTTTGTTATCGCAACTAGCCCTCTTCATGGTCCTGAAAAGCACTACTTCCGTCATAATAAAGCTGGTTTAGAGCTTTGCCGTTGGCATGAAAGCCACGCCATTGCACTTCACGCCAATAAACACTGGCACGTTACTGTGAAAGGCGGTTGTGCGATCAGTGAGTACCACGTGTTTGCGCAAATGGCATAGCGAAATTCACACTCGTTTTTTGCGGCGTACTTCGCGCTGCGACAGGACATCAAGGCGCCAAAGAAAGACTGATCGACTTCAATCAGCTCCAATCAGTCACGCTTCGAGAGATTGAAGCTTATTGCAATGCGACGCCGGACGATCGAAAGTCCAAATGCGAGCGGGAAAAGGCTAAAGGTAGGATTGCGGACCGCGGTTTCGAGTATTCAACGCGTCTCTTTCCAGCTTCCAAATCGCAGCGGAAAAGCAACAAAACGACAGCTGGCAACCCAAGAACCGAAAACACTATCTTTCTGAATCGTCATCGTTCGATTCTGAAAGGTCAGAGGATGGGTCTTCAAATTGAAACTAGACCGTCGACAAGCACGATCCTTTACGAAATAACACGCACTGCTATATTTTGTGCAGCTGCTTCCCTCGCTCGCACGGAAACAAATCGGACATGCAATCGGTAGTGCGTGTACGTGGCCCTAGGCCCTCGTTGTCTTGCAGCGCTTCTGTCAGTCGTGTCTTTCCAATCAGTCGCACTGCACATTTCGCAATCTCTTCGAAAACGCATCTCCCACGTCAGCGCACTTTTCACGCCTAATTAGGCCGGATCATTGCTTCCGTTTGCCATCCCACCCCTGCCCCACCTTTCGCATTTAGGGTCACTGGCTTGGCACATCACTCGGCATGTTGTTGCGAGGGAAACGTGTGATTGGCGCGGCACGTGTTTGGGTATTGGAAAGGGCTTTGCATCCATCAGTTCACTCAAACTGCAAATTTGTTTTGTCTTCTTTCAAAATGCATCCTCTACATCAACCCCTGTTGACCTCTGGTATTGCTGAGGATCAACGCTTCCTTTCTGCATCAAGCCGCATCCAGGCGCACTGCTTTGGCACATCACTTACTTGACATGTTCTTGCGAGACAGACGTGTAATTGGCACAGCACGTTTTCGCGCATTGGACATGATCTTTGCTTTTTTTCTAAATTGGTTATTTTCACGGTGCTTTTAGAAGCTTTATATATACTTTTTCCTTCAATAATTTTAGTTTTGCCCCCCTCTATCAGTAGGTGATGGTGTACTTCCCTCAATTATATATAATTTCAAATCTTTTTTGTTTCCATTATGTTCCATGTTCACCTTCAACATGGCGGGTCCCAGTATATATAATTTCCATCCATCATCATGTGATTTTGCAGTTTCAACGAGTTTTATTTTCGAAATACAGTACTTTTTGTTTTGGAACAGTCGCCCTTGTCTTGTTGATGACGTGGCGCGTGACGGTTGGTCGGAGCTCGACACTCTCACGTTTCGCGTGAAGGTGCGACCAGCTAGACACACCAATGGGCGTGGTTTTGCGGGGCGATTTGGTGTGGTCTTGAGAAAAGACGGGTTCATCAATGAACTGACACTTGCTACCGCGTTAAATCTTACTATTTTGCCGTGTTTTCCGGACGTGACCCTCCCTTTTCCGACTGATGCGTACCTTTTTATCAACGTTGCTTAATTGATCACTTGTTTCAGCGCCTTGGCTTCATCTACTAATCAGACTAGCGCAATGTCTGACAGCGACTCCGAACTGTCAATGGTTGATCAGGTCTGCTACAAGTGCCAGTCGAAGGACAATTCGTAAGTTTTGTCTCCATCTTTCTGGCAGTTCAATCACAGTTTCAAGTTTCAGTGGCGACGCGACACCAGCTCGATTGGGAATTCGATGCGACAGTTGTGGCAACGCATTTCATCAGAAATGCGTCAAAGTAGAAGAGTATGAAGCCCATCTGATTGCAAATTATCATTGCGGTGCGTGTGAGCCGATTGTTGGACCCAGTATCCGTAAGTTTCGATTGTACTTTCCGTTTTGACTTTCAAATTGTTAAATTTTAGTCAAAAAAGTTCTTGTCAACCATCGCTACCATTTCGACGCCATGGGTGAAGTCAAAGATGATCCGCAAATCGGAACGAAGGCTTGGATAGAAGAGTTCATCACTTTTGAAGACACGCTACAATCCTGGTTAGTTTTTACATACATTTTTGAACGTTTCAAAACCAAAGTTTTGTTTCAGCCCTCCAGATGTCTGTACCGACTACCCCTCCGGACACGTTTTCCGTCAGAGTTTCAACGAGGACAAAGAGTGGCGGAACATCTATATGATCAAAGACGCGGATGGCCTGAAAATGCAACTCCCCGATGCCGACTTCGATATCCACCAACTCTACAAACTCATCGGTGGAGACGAGAGTATCAGTGTGATCGATGTTTACTGTCAACGATCGTCGAAGATGTCGTTCAAGTCCTTCTACCAACATTGGAACGAGCGCCCCCGTACTCGTCTTTACAACATGCTGAGCCTCGAATTCAGTCACACCGAATTGATCAAGATGGTCCGCGCTCCGGAACTGATGTATCGACTATCATGGGTACAAAAGTTCTGGCCCGAGCAAGCCTGCAACGATGATGACGCTGAGAATGGCGATTATGAAGGCGAAGTCGACCCCGATCACGTCAAGTCTCGTCCCGATGTTTCCATGTTCTGCCTTCTCGGAATGGGCGGATCGTATACCGAGTTCCACATCGATTTCGGAGGGTCTAGCGTCTGGTACCACGTTTTCAAAGGACAGAAGGTGTTCTACGTTGTTCGTCCGACCGAGCAAAACTTGAAGCAGTTTCAAAAGTGGACAAACAGTGATAAAAGGTCCGAAACATGGTTTGGACACTGCGTGCCGAGGGAGGACATCTATAGAGTGAGTTCTCTTTCGCTTTTTTCGTCTTGCATTGTTTGTATTCAGGTCGTTATCAACCCCGGTGAGACAGTGATGATGCCTAGTAGCTGGATCCACGCCGTCTACACACCAGTCGACTCCATGGTGTTCGGAGGGAATTTCCTGCATAATTTGAATGTTGTTCGGCAGTTGAAGTATGTTTTAAGCGTTTTTTTCAGACTCAAATTGTTATTTTACAGAGTCTACGAAATCGAGCTCGCCTGCAACTACGAAGACCAATATATGTTCCCCCATTTCGAGCTTTGTAATTGGTACGCTGCTGAAGCCCTTGCCGAACGTCTGACAGGTTGGTTTCTACCTCAATGAAAATCGATAAACCTGTCATTCCAGCCGCCACCGACGACCCCGAAATCCTGCCGCAGCACATCCTCAGCGGTCTGAAAGCCCTTCAAAAAGCCCTTATCACGTGGAACCAACAAAGCCCATGCCACCCCCGTTTCAACGGCCTCATCCGTACCATCGAAAACGGGTTGAAGAAGTACAGCAAGCAACGCGAATCGTCTTCTCGTAAACGTCAACGTGCCACCACCAGCTCCAAATCCGCTGTTTCTGCCCCCACTAAATGCAACAAATCCTTGTAGTTGTCATCCTTGTTCAAAAATGTCTATCATGTCACTCTTCACATCAGGTTTTTTGGTTTCATGTTGTTTAGAGATTCAACTGTTCAATTTATATAGTATCCAATGCGAGTGATAGCAATAAATGTAGTTGATAAAAGTACATAAATACAAAGCAACATGAAAACTGAAAACATCCAAGAGATTATAAACATAGACTGTATATGGGATTCCACTTTTTTGGTTGATAATGTATGCGAAAAAACAAAAAGTGGGGGATAAAAGAAAAACTGTTCCGATCGATTGACACCAGATTACGCCCACAAACATCCTCCCTTTTTAGTGAACTGTTGTGTAACAAACCTACGGACTAATTGAATTTTAAAGCACTTCCGTCTTTGAATTGTTGTTTTTCGTTTGTTTTGCACTTTAAAACAAATCCGATGTAGCATGTCTTAATAGTATTGTGTGAACAATACAAGAGTTATGATACTATTATCATTTTCGATGCGGAAAGGTTCACTATGTGCATACACTCCAGTTTAAAAGCTCTGATTTTATAAAAATTAGTATGGCTTATTGCTTGAACAACAAAAACGTATGTTAAATACATGACTGAGCAATGTTGACTTTGCCAAAGCTATCAACTCGTGTGTTTGACCGGCGTTTGCAACTTCATTCAATAGCTGTCGGCGTCGACGGTGGATTTTGTTCAGCCATTGTTTGAAGAAAAACGTTGATAACGTTGCTACTGTTGCCGCTTGCAGCTCATGCAATCAATATACTGGTAGACGAAAGTAATGCCTGTGATGAGTTTTTGAAAGTTTAGCCGAAAAACAGGCTTTGGGGCTACTTTGATGGCACAACACGGTTTGTTTGTTTATCTTCACGTTGTTCGTTACTAATTCCACGTTGTCTGGCAAACGGAAACAGTTTATTATCCATATTCATTTCAATCCGTATCCGCTAATAACGGTTTGGATTGTCGGCCAGTTTTAAAACTTGTCAAAGTAACATTGACACACAAAATAAATTTGTGAAAAAAAGCATAAAAGTATTTAGCTGTCTTAACAACGGAACTAAGCAACTCGTGACATGTGTATTTACCAAACCGTGTTTTTTCTCCTTTTTATCTCTTTATAAAAACGAAAAAAAATCTTGGGCTCAGCCGGTGATCGAAACCGGGACCTCGCGCACCCGAAGCGCGAATCATACCACTAGACCACTAAGCCTGTTTGACCCTCGCGATGAAATGCTTTATGGCGGTGGTCAACAAATGAACGTAACATGATGCTTTTTTGACAAGCAATGAAATTGTATAGTTATAACAAAACTACAGCAGCAAAGATTGTATGCGAGCATTAATAAAACAGGCATAATTACACTACGGTGAATTGCATCTTTCGCGATCAAAAAAATGGTATTACAAAAACGCCTAAAGGTTTTATCGTTTTAGTAACATCATTATTACTAACGAAAAGTGACAATAGTTTAGTAAAAACATTTCAACAGAAGACTGAACACAAACAACTAAAAAAAACTGCGTTTATAAACCAAAACTCAGATCAGAATCACGTTGAACGTCATTTATTTTGCTGCTCTCCTTATCATGGCTGAGTGGTCTAGTGGTATGATTCTCGCTTAGGGTGCGAGAGGTCCCGGGATCGATCCCCGGCTCAGCCCTAAACATTTTTGACTTTTGCAATATTGTTTTTAAATTCTAACAAGTTTTTGGCATTTTTTGTTTTGTATCTAGTGTAATTTTAAAGATGTACCGAAAGCTTATGTTTAGGGACCGGCAGGCGGAGAACACTCGGTCACCCTGAGCGGGTCCAACTGGGATACTGTAGAAAAATTTTTTGCCTTATTTTCAAAAACGCATAGTGGATTCGGACGTTTCGCTTCTTTCCGAATCGATTGGTGTCATTAGATTTGAAAAACCGCTGCTTTAAAGTGCCGAAATGACCATTTTTGCCACATTTTTGACGGTTTTTTGGAAATTTGGTCAGGCGCCCCTTCGCGCCCCCAGATAACACCTATGCCATTCGATTCAGCGTCAAAAGTTACATCTATCGTTAAGCGGAAAAGACCGCGAAAGACCGGGAAAAAGTGCCACGATTTTTTGACCAAAAATGCCGAAAACAAAAGTTGATCAATTTGAGTATTTAGCGTGTCCACACCCCCGTTTTCATATATGAGAAATCGATTGGTGATATTAGTTTTGATCTAAAGTCATCATAAAGTGCCAAAACTGATGTTTGACATTACATTTTTGAAGTTTTTGGCATGTGCCCCCTCGCGCCCTCAGATGCCACTATCACCATTCGATCCAGCGTCAAAAGTTACATGTGCCATAATGAAATGAAGACCGCGAAAGACCGGGAAAATGTGCCATGATTTTCTAAGTGAAATGCCAAAAAAATTTTTTGTTGAAAATGGTGATTTTATCGACCGGACACCTACTGTTAAACACGAACAATCGATTTGTGTTATTAGTTGTGCCCTAAAACACCTTCAAACAGCTCAAAATGGCATTTAAAGTTGTTTTTGTTTTAAAACATTTTTGTTCCAAAAACACGTTTACTAGTTAGAAAACTTTGCCAAAAAAGCTTTTAATGTTATTTTGTTACGTAATATACACATTACCACGATTACGGCATTGTAATTGTTAATTTTGTTATTGAATAGGCATGTATTAATGACAGAGTTTGGTTCGCATGCGCGTGCAAATAAATGAACTGCGTTCGTTCATGAGGACCGTGCGAATAGAGAAAACGCGTGCAGCGTGGGAGCTTGGCAAAACGCCCTCACTGACAACGAGGGGTACGCGAAAACGAGACGCGAGTCCCCCAGGAAAAAGTTTTCGGATTTTTGAGCTCTTTCCTCGGCATTTTCATGCCTTTAGGATTTTTTTAAAAATCCAATTCCTTTTCCAATCAAAATCTACGGTGATTTAGCGTCGAATAAGACCGATTACAGCCCAATTGGCCCAAATCTATTTTTACCTGCCGGTCCCTACTTATGTTAGCCGTTTTTGCGGAGGCCTGTTTACTCCTTCATTAACAAGCTAAAATGATAAAGACCAAAATGCAAGTTGTACGACTGACTCCGTTCGGCACGTCTGAGGAATTAAAGAATCCCCTGAGGCTGTGCAATTTGCCCTTGCCTGACGTGCACTATCGTAACCTGATGAACCCCTAAAGAATTTAGATGTTTCGATGGTGATGAGTCAAGCAACAAGCAGGGAATTCTTTATTTTTTCTTGTAACGACCCTTCGTGAAAGTTTAATAAGTCAAACGAAAACGAAAAACCCGAACTGAGAAGTGCCAAACAGCCCAATTGACTTGCACGTCAAGCATGAATACTCCCTTTATGTTGCAATGATGAATGGTATGACAGAAAAAAACTAGCTATTGACACGTGTTTTGTCCTGAAACATCGATCCATCATGAACTTTAAGCGGTTGTATCATTAATTTGGTGGTTTTTGGGTGCTAAGTGTCAGGGTACATGCAAATATTGTGGTGGGAGTAATTTTAATAAAAACTCAAATTTGTGGTAAACTTTGTGAGAAGATCGTGTAAATATAAAAACATCGACGTCTGCTTTACGTGGGAATGCTGGAATTGAAAAAAGAATTGATGGAAAAAAGCGAGTTGAAGTAGACTTCAAAGAACCCCGGCCGCTTCTAATGGTAGAGCCGTGAGCCTAATGAAATCTGTGCATTGTCCATAGTCCCTTCCGTTCACTTTTCGGCATTCCTGTTGTTTTTCCTTCCGTTCTTCGCGGAAGCCTTTGGTCTTTCTTAAGCATACTACCCAATAACGACAGTCTCGATTAATTGCGCCTCCGCACGTGCAAGATGCCAAACTTTTTTCTCCTCATCATCCACTGTGTGTAGCATCGCCAAGAAGCCGCTTGTATTCGGCGACAGATAAGGTTATCCCATTGTATCATCAGCATCCATCGCGCGACGTGCCATGACGCTCCGCCTTCTCATCCACGAAATTTTGTCGGCACCAATTGGCTGAAGATGAAGATGAACCAACTTCTAGTTCCGCACATTGGTACCGCTTCCCCCTTCCAACTTTTTTTCCCGGAGCTTTTGGGGCACCGCCTTCGTTCGAGTTTGGCGTTTCGGGCCCGCCTATATTAAGTCTTGAGGTATACCTCGAGCCTCAAATTAAGTTCGTCCCCGGGGTCAGTGAAAGGCCTTAAAATCGTGCACCGGATAACGGTCTTTCTGAAATACCGCCATTACTCATCTTGTTCAGGCTTGCAGTTCACCCTCAAGCTGCAACACAAATATGCACGCCACGCAGACCTATGCGTGCGCAGGACTCTTTGTCTTTGCCGCCGTTCTGATGGCACCCAATGCCGCGGCTGATCCGACGGCACAAAACTGCAATCAGGTGAGTTATTGCTTTTGTTTTCTGCAAACGGAAGTTTGCGACATACCATTCATTTGGCTTTGTTTTTCTGACCTTTCACAAAAACCTGCTCAAATATTTAGAAAATAGTTTAATATGAATTGCGTTTACACTATGGCGACGCTGAGATGCGTCACAGACCAAAGATGCCATAAAATAAGTTCTCTGTCTTACCAAAACTGTTCGACGCACACTGTTATCAAGAAAAGAGGGATAAACCTTCTTGAACCCCGAATTCCATTGCAACCACAATGGTTTTTGCAGGCTTATACGGTCTACGGAACTAATTAGCTTTCATGGGAAAAACGTTTTTCGGCATTCTGTTTTGATCCTGTGCCCACACACTGCCAGCATAATTGCTGTCATAAAAGTTGGAAATTACTAAAACGCGTCACGCTTGTCTCACTTGACGAGTTATGTTGCAGATCCTTGCCGCCGGCAATGAAGGCGATGAGCGTGTGCTGCTTTGTCAGCTCTATGAAAGTTCGTCATTGTTGGCCCAACTTGGTGTCCTCGTCACAGAAGGTCTCGACCGACTCATGGTTAACCAGGGTGAGCCCATTCAATGCATTTAAATGACTGAAATCAACAGTACAGTCGATTTCTTACAGGTTTGACCCCCGAAGTTGTTGATGGTCCGGATTCCGCGGATGCCCGACAGAAGCGCAAGCACGAGTATCTGCGATTCGGCAAAAGAAAACACGAATACTTGAGGTTCGGCAAGCGGAAGCACGAGTATCTCCGCTTCGGTCGCAAGTAAAAAGGGATCCCTGAACCCTTCACATCGCCGTGTAGCCACCGTACTTTGTCATGCCTGCAAAATTTCTAATTTCCTTTCCACAAAACCCCACCACCATCGTCGCGGTTCTTGCTTCATTGCGTCAAATTTGAATATCCCAGCCCCCAAAGCAAACAACATTGCGCTTAGAGCCATGACATAGATATATCGAGAGGGAGAGTACCTGTATTGTAATTATTTGTGTGTGAATCAACCGAGGTTCTATAAAGTGTTTGTTGTGAACGGAGTTAATTAAATCGAACTTGAAGGTCTTTGTTGTTTTGCAAGAAGTTTCACAAACCACCCAAATGCACCCACTCACAGGCTTTGTGCAAGACTGCCCTCGAAATAACGGAATACATGCTAACTTCCTCAGGGGACTGTCATGACAGCATTTTCCGAAGTTTTACATGAAGAAATTACAAAAACAAAAGCATTTCCGGATTATTAATGACTATATCCAGCACCCGCGGCGTGCCACCCATGAAAAAAAGGTAATTATGACAAAATAAAACGTGAACATCCAAATTTATTCTTGATGTGAATGAAAACAAGGCTTTGCGAGGAAATGAGCTCATATACGAAAGAAAATTCTATTAAGTACAACAGGAAATGGCAGCTAGGAAACGGTGCAAGTTAGTACATAATAAGGAAGATCATCACACGCGTCGAGGCCTAACATAAATTGTAAGTTATCTCTCGGTATAATCTTTATCGTCGATGTTTTTTAAACGGGTTGAAAGTGTTGATTTTGGACGATATTGGCTTTAACGTCCGATTTATTAAATAGAAGTTTGAAAAGTTAGCAAAACGGAGGTAGGCTGTCTCCAAAATTCGATGGGGTTAGTTAATTAGTATCGGTTGACGTTACGGTACTTCCTTTCGCTGTTGAGGATCTTGTCGTTAACAATGTTGAGGGCAAAGATGGCTAACACGCCGACGAAAAGGGAGAAATTCACGCCGGAACAGGCGCCAATCCAGCCGAAGAATTGTCCAGTTTCGAGAATTGTCCTTTGTGAGATGTTGGCCGCGATACCACAGATGATCATCCAGCCGATCATGCCGGCTCCGGAGAAGATGACTTCCTGTAAATGTTGATTGTTTTATGTGAGTTCAAGCTTATTTCCTGATTATTTGCATTCTTTTGATGGTTTACTTGATGTAAGCCTCTTTATCGGTGTTTCAGCCCTCCAAATGTACGAAAATCGATCACGAAAAAGCGAGTTTTCTTCACTTTTCGCCTGAGGGCCTCCCGTCAGTCCGGTCTCCAGTCTGCGGTAAGCTTTCCCGCATTACGATAGCACTGTCCGTAACCTAGGCGCAGGGAAAGGGAGGCTTCCCAACGAACAAGGTAAACAGATATATGGAAGCAGTCCCGCGCAACAGCATTACGCGAACTCTAGCAAACAAAGGTCCGAGTGGACCTTCCAAAATTTTTCGCCTGGAGGTAGGACCCGAGCGAGCCATGGCTTGTCTGGAAGCTATCAAATTCTGACCATTGCTCTTATACATGAGCCTATAAGCCCAGGGACACAGTTAGTGGAGAAAGGGCACGATTGCAATTAGCGTTTGCAAGTTTGGCTGTGTTGCTCATGTCTCCGACAACGACGGCCGCTAAGAAGGAACAAAGAACAGACAAATGTATTTACAACTTTTTTTGTTTGAAAAAATATCCCCATTGCATGAAAGGCCGGCGATAGTTCCTCGGGCGTTGACCCCGAGTGGCACAAATTCGCGTGGGTGGCGACTGGGTACCAGCCTATGAATCATCAGCGCGAAACAGATTGAAATTGCTACGCACCTTGACTCAGCCCCACGAAGGCCGGCCGAAATTTTACAACATTCATAACGCTTTTGATACGATTTTGCTATCGAAAAGTGTCGGCAGTAAAGACTACCGCGTGCGAAATCGATAAGAAAAGTTTGCCCCTTAAAAGAGCGAAACAACAAATAAGGGAGCTAATAGCTTCTTGATCGTCAAATTAAAACTTACGGCTAGGGAGCAATTTGTGAGGGACATATCCTCGCCGCTGGCTCGGTACATCAGCACATACATAACGAGTGAAATTAGGCAATATAGTAGGGTTAATGCCGAAATGATGTACATTAGGACGATTTCGTAGTTGATTGAGATGTATGTGGATACATAGCGAGGATCGATGAGACAGATTACGGCAATTGTGAGAAGCTGGAAAGCCGATTTTAATTAAATGGGTACATTTAGAGGGCTAAACATACGATAATCAACACTTTTAAGGCACCACAGGCCGCAAACTGATAAGGAAATGCCATAACTAGCCGGGACTAGAGGTCGATCGGATACCCAGTGAAGATCTGAAAAGCAGGAAATGGAAAAAGCCGGTTAAAAAGTAAACAATGTCCTCGAAAAACGGTGGAACTAAGTCAGACATGCGATGGAAGACAACATTGATTAAATGTTGGTCATAAAATTAACACAAGAAAGCACGATACGACAAGGTGGCGGGTCCCGTTTAACCACGCAATGGGGGGAAATAAGCAGGCTAGAACCTCCTCGAGAAGCATCACGCACAACGTCGACCGGAATGATCATCAACACGCTTGAGCATAGTCAGCGCGACATGGCGTCCTCCATCTTTTTTCTGAGGAATGAATCATTGACAAAAGCAAACAAAAGTATGCGACCGTCCGACTGGGACGTCTTCAGTTCGAACAAAATTCCATCGAAATGTACAGCAAGATGCTTGATGTATGGTAAAAGCACAGCCTCCATCGATGTGGATGGAGGTAGCCATAAAGGTGAGGTGGTGACACACCATACCGCCCTTAGGGGGTTCGGTCCGAAAGGGGGGAGCTGGAAGCGTTTCTTCAAGGCAATATCAGTCGAGGCTTTCCAGGGACCCCTACGAAGGACAGTCTGCAGAGAGCACTAGGACGACCGATAGTGGTCAGTCACCTGGCTTGGCTCCTGGCGCTCGGTCCCCTCAGGGCGTCGGGAACGGACGCAACCTCGCGGCAGTCGGCTGTGTTTGCTCAAGTCCCGACGACTCGGGGCTACGATGAAGGACAACGACGACGACAGTTATGCTCTTCGGGCGACGCTTTCAAATAAGCGTTTCCTTGTTGCAGCACCTCTCGGACCTGTCCGGGGCGGGCTTAACGCGGAACCCCAACCTAAAGGCCCTACCGTACAGTTGCGCTGACACAATGATGGGTAATCATCGGCGCGATGAACAATGACGACAATAACTTAGAAAAAGCGCGAGCTACTTGAATCTTTAATCCGGTGACATCTGAGTCCACAATGAACTCTCGCATAAAGCGTCAAATTAAATTTAAATTAAATATTATTTATAATATCAAACATGGAAGAAACTAATCGGTGATAAGGTTGACTAAACACAAAATCGAGGATCATGAGCATGGTATTACAAGCCAAATAAAGCATGAAACAAAGCGAGTGCACAACCAATCACATGGCAAAAATATTTAAGGAACGAGTCAGGTTGTCAAGAAGCACAAACGTGAGAACGGCGGAATTCGCACGCCTTTTACGCGTAATGCACGGGCGGCGCAAAGCGTTCGACGAGTTCAATGCTCTTCAGGATGATAGTCTTGCCGATGGCGGGGCATCGCGGGCTGTTAGTCACCTGGAGGAGCGACTGCTTCATGGAAGCAAAGACGTAGCTGAAAAGTAGACGTAAGTGAGTCATTGGAATGTTATTTTTGACCGGTTAAATTTGATAATCTTTCAAAATGTGATGTTTTCAAAGGTAAACAAACATACCGGGTATACGGGTTTCGACGAGATGCATATCGGAAGGTCAGGAAACGGAAGTACAAAACAGGGAAGAAGATGTTTCCGCGTCCGGTGAAGATCATGGCAAAGAAGATGGGGAAATTGAAAATTTCAGCGCATGAAATAAGGCTCAAGACGTTCTCGGACTGTTCCTGTCGGACGGTGACCAGCTTCTGGATGGCGGCATTGTTGAGGCCGCATTCGGCGTTGAGGCGAGCAAGGAATGGAACGGAGTTGTAGAAAGCGTAGCAGACAATGGGGATCAGGGCCACTGAAATGATGAAAATTGAGTTAAGTTTGGTCAAATGGATAGAAACATACTCGCAACAGGAGTCGACATCGGGAAGGTAACGCTGTACAACAAGTAATGGGCCGAATCTTCCAAAACAGCGGCCTGCAGGAACTGTTGGCTCACGATGGGGAAAGGCTGGCTCGCCATGCGTTGGTAGAGACGGATGGCGTTCGTGACAGCGGCTAAAGGCAAAATGAACTTCAATAATGTCAAAAATATATATGGAAGTTCGACTCACCCGCTGCAAATGCCTTGAAATAGACAGATTTGACATATTGATGGTCACTCGAGGGCAAATTGTAGAGAACAGCAAAGACAATTGTCAGCAAACGGAGAACGAAGGTAAAGGTGTCAATAGCGTTCAGTTTCAGGAAGTCCTATAAAGTCATCATTGCGAAATGGGATGACATTAACGAGGACTCACCAAAACAGGAAGAGTGCCAGTCGTTCCAGATTGACTGGGCTGTGTCCGAGCAGAGCCATCATTGCTGGCATGAGGACGGGTCGTGTCCTCGCCGGAGCCGGTTTCTTCGCGAATCTCAACCATCCTAAAAGCGAATGTACAACTTCAAGCTGGTGACAACGCAAAACATGACAAAACACGGGTGGAAATGACGTTGCTTAGCAACGAAGAATGATATCAACGCAGGCTGTTTTGCATTATTCCATCGCGTTCGGTGGACACTCGAGACTCGCGAGCGACGAAAGAGCAATAAAGCTGGGCAAAGTGTGTCGAACGGCGGAAAGTGTCAAAGACGACAACAAATCCATCGACGCTCATCAACGATTTCGTTAACGACTAATCCAAATGGCTACCTCTCCCGAAATCCAGCTTCTGATCGTGTCTCAGGGAAAGCGAAGGCCTCTAACTATCGCTTTAGATGACGAGGAGACGGTAAAATCTTTGATTGGGAAGGTTTCGGAGGCCGTTGGCTCGCCTGAGGATGCGCTGAACATTGTCTTTAGTGGCCGGCGGCTATCACCTGACCTTGCCATTGACACTTTGTTGCTTGGAAAGACGACGTAAGTGGTTATTAACATAGAGAATAGGCAAAGATGGATGTTTTGTAGAAACTTGGTCGTCATTGTGAAGCAAGTAGAAAAAGAACTGCCATTGAGTGTGCCATCGCCGCCTTCAACACTGTCAACCGACGACGGCAAAGAGGAATCAAATGGGTCATATTTCGTCTACTGCAAAGGCTGCACCCAAGTTCGCCAAGGCAAGATGCGGATCTATTGCGGGGAGTGCCAATCGACCGCAGTTTTGATCAAAGAAGAGCCACAGAGCTGGGCGGATATATACGGTGCAAAGGAGCTCGCGGGATCCTGCCAAGTCTGTGAGGCAGATGTCAGGCCGACGGTGGCCTTTAAATGTGTCGTCTGTGAGGAGGTTGGTTGAACATCCATCTTCATCATTCCCTAACAAATAGATCGTTTCAGCTCGCCCCAGCGTTGATCCACATCAAGCGAAACCGCTACAAACGCGACTGTGTCATCTGCGGCGATGTGAATCCACTCTCATTCACCCTTAACTGCCAACATTCGTCCTGTATTGAGTGCTTTGAGGCATACATGGACAATGACCTGAACAATGGGATGCTGATTCGAAAGCCGTCAGTCGGCTTTACAGTAAGCTGCCCTATGTTCAACTGCAACGCATTCGTCCAGGATCCGCATCACTTCTACCTCCTCGGCATCGACAAGTATCGCCAATTCCAACGTCTCGCGACGGAAAAGTATCTGAATCTGCAGGATGAACGACAATACTGCCCCTATCCGAACTGTGGAGCTGCTTTCATGGTGGATATGTTCGAGAATGAGGACAAAGTCAGCTGTCCCGAGTGTTTCCGGATGTACTGTATCCATTGTAAGAACTTCGAAGCTTGCACGTGCAATCATGAGGTAAGCTAACTTGCCAATTTTGAAAATAGTCTAAATAAAAACTATTTCAGGGCGACGAAAACGCGACCCTCATCAAGTCCATCACAAAGCCCTGCCCGTCCTGCAATGTTGCTACTGAACGCAACGGTGGCTGCTCCCACATTACGTGCACTCAATGCCGAGCCGAATGGTGCTTCATCTGTTCCAAGGACTGGTCTGCCGACTGCCAATGGGACCACTGGTTTGACTGATGTCAGAGATTAAATAGGTTCATGTAACCAATATCCACAGGAAATGTATATATCTGTACTTATCCCATTTCTTTTCGAATAAGAATTTTATTAGTAACATTAACACACATCCAAATGAAACAATGAAAAAAGGAAGAAACTCAACAATTAGAACACACAAAACAGAACAGTTTAGTTTTCTTGGGCGGCGGCTTTAGCAGCATCGATCCTCTTACGCTTGGCTTGAAGGGTGTTGGCCTCCTTGGCTTGGCGCTTGATGCCGAACTGCATCTTCTTGTAGACGGTCTTGTGCTTCTTGGGGATCATGAGCTCGCGCAGCTTCTTGGTTTGACCAGATGCCTCGAGCATTCTCTGCTGGTTCTCCTGGAAGACTTGGCCTTCGGTAACCTTGACTTCCTTCTGCTTCTTGATCTTCTGCAAAGTGCTCTTCTTCTGAGCAGGGGCAATGGGCTTCGGCTTGGCAACGGAATCACGCTTCTTGTCGATGCTTTCGGGGTCAATGCCCAAAGTTTCGACCTTTTCGCGAGCACTCAAGTTGGCCACAATGCGCTCGTCCTTGACGAAGGGAGACAAGTGATCGGGGCAACGAGTGCCGGGAGCGTAGAGATTGACGGGCTGGAGGGCGCGCTTGTTCAACGAATCGACGATCCATTGGGGCTGGATGTAGGAACGGTTCAGGGAGAATTCGTTGATGGGACGGTCAATGACGTGATGGGTAATGCCTTCATAGTTGATGTCGTACTTGGCATTAGGGCAATGCTCCCAGGAAACGATGCCACCGCAATTTCGGATAATGAGGGCCAAGTTTTCGGTGGGGACTTCGCGGTTGAGGAAGAACTTCAAGCCCTTAAACAAGGAACGGATCTTGAGAGATTCCTGGAGCTTCTCGTCGCCGTCGATCTCGCTGAAGACATCGTTAGACTGGACGTCGGAGGATGTGACAAGTTCGTGAGCCAAGGAGTAAACCGCGTCTTCATCTTCGTCTGAAATTATGGAAATAAGTACAATTCCAAAATGAAAACAGTTCAAACATACCGGCATTCTTGCCCTTGCCGCGGACCAACTGTGGCGGGTAAATGAGACCAATGCTTTTGTACAAACGGAAGTTCACGAAAGAAAGTAGCGTCGTGTAGAAATCAACAAAGTTCGCCATGGTCGAAAGGTCGACGTCTTGAAGCTTGCCGACACTGCGCTGATGGCCAACGATCCAGGTCACAGTTTCGCCCATGATGCTGGCTTGGAAGTACGTACCCTTGATGGTGATAAACGACTTGGAAAGGCTTTGCGACTGGATAACGTAATGGAGGAACTCAGCGGTCAGACGACGGCAATCATCGATGACAGTGGTTTTGACTGACTTGCTTTTCGGCAGCATCGCAAACGCGAAAAGGAGATTCAAACAATCATCCAAATCACGGAGTGCAGACGCGAACGTCGGGTACCTCTCCTTGACGAGGTGATCGAGCTCGAACTGAGGCTTGTGTTCACGAAGCGATTCAGCTTTGCCTTCTTCCTTTTTGCTCGTCGCGCGGACAAGCTTCTTCATGTAGGTCTGAAACAATACAAAGGTTTTATAAAGAAAAAATATATAAAAATAGTCGAACAAACCTTGTACTCGCGGAACTTGTTGATGAGCGGCTCATGGGCGAGGTAGTTGATATCCCGAGCATGATAGAAAACCTTGTTCGCAGTGCTGCCCTTGTTGGCCTTCTTCTTGTGAGCAGGATCACGCGGATAGATACCCTTCAGAATGCACAACCGCTGGAAATCTTTCAAACTGATCTGGAGTTTCTTCACAGCAGCGGTACGGGAGATGTATTGGGCGGCCGTACCGACCTCGTACTGAAATAATCAATGTAATTTTGGTACCAAAACGTAGACAAAAGTACCCACCTGCTTCTTCATCTTCATGGTGACGGATTTGGATATGAATTACCTGTAAAATTAACAAATAAAGTCAGAAATGTGAGTTAAACGAACGACCACAACACGCACAGGGAGACCCGAGCACTGCACATCGCAACGTGCGCGCACTATTTCCCGTTGTCGTTCGTTGTCCCCTGATTTTCAATGACTGAGTGTTACTGCGTATAACGTGCAGATTGCTGCATGCTCGCAAATCCTCATTCGACCAGTCGAGCATGCTGGATCGAGCATAACCCATCTTTGAGCGTGAAATTCACGTTTTTTTGAACTTTATTTGTTATTCTAACTTTAGCCACGGCTTCCCCAGATCATTTACTATCCAATAAGTTGTAATAGCCGACATATTTAGAGTGATTTTGGCTCTTTTTTTCACGTTTTTGTTGTGCTATTTTGTTTATATATTTTTTCGCGTTTTTTATATATTTCTTCCTTATTTGCAACTTTTGACTTGCATTTTCTACCTTTTTAGGTAACCATCTAGCCATGCGGTTGATCGAGTCCAGCGACATCGTCGTCTTCCCCTCTAACGTCACGTTCACCCTCAAGAACCGTGTCCTTAAGGTCACTGGTCCTCGCGGCAACTTGACCCGCAACTTCCGTCACGCCACCTTGGACATCATCAAGGAGGGCAACAGCACTCTCCGTGTCAAGAAATGGTTCGGCGTCTCCAAGGAACTTGCCACCATCCGCACCATCATCTCTGAAATCAAGAACTTGATCAAGGGTGTCACCGTTGGATTCCGCTACAAGATGCGCTCCGTCTACGCCCATTTCCCCATCAACATCGCTCTTCAAGACAAGAACTCCCTTGTTGAAATCCGTAACTTCTTGGGAGAGAAGATCATCCGCCGAGTCCAGCTCCCCGCTGGTGTCACCGCCTACATGTCCCCCAAGCAGAAGGATGAACTTATCGTTGAGGGCAACGACTTGAAGCTTGTGTCGCAATACGGTTAGTTCTTCAAACAGTCTTGTCTAGAACTATCACTAACTTTGTTGCTTTCAGCTGCCCGTATCCAGCAGTCCACCTCCGTGAAGAACAAGGATATCCGTAAGTTCCTTGACGGTATCTACGTCAGCGAGAAGACTACGATTGAAGAATAATTGTTTGATTGTTGGCTGTTGGTTTTACCTTTATAAAGTTGTTTTCTATTATAAATCTGTTAACCCGATACAAACTACTTTGCTTATTATTAATCAGTTTTGACTGTGGTGTGCGTTTCGAGGGTTCAGTTTATCGAATGTTTTAGAGGGTAGTCAAGTTTGTGAAGGTTCTTGGTACTGCGTTGCAAAGGAGAGACGACTGGGGCAACAGTTACACAATTGCAAGGTTGAAAAAGTTCACGGACTAAATTGCACTGTTTTCATTAGTCCTCTGGTTTTAGTTTTTCAAGTTCTGTTATTAAATAACCAACGTATTTGTACGTTCGATCATCTTTGAACCAAACTTTCTTTGTAAATTCTTGCATATCCAAGCTTGAATAAACAAAATAATTCATCTAATCATTAAAAACAAAAAAACCAACATAACAAAAATAACTTATAAAACAAAAAACACAACAAACAATAAATAAATAACTATATACAAAGACCTATGTGCTAAAGTTCATTCCTCATCCGACCAAGACCTCTGTCGGGCGTTGAGCTTCTTTAGAGTTAGCTCTTTACGCAAAGTGTTTGGTTGTCCCCACTCATCCAAGCTTGTAATTACGGCAATCACGTTGTTACCGTTATAGACGTAAGTCAATCCGTGACGACCTACTTTATGGGCGATTACACCGTCGGGATTGTCGTACCCCAGAGGCTCGGGAGGATAACAATCCTCAAGGATCTCGTTCATGTCGTCTTGATGGTCATAAACGGGCTTCTTCGGCTTCGTCTTCTTCTTATTCTTCTTCTTTGGCAAAACATTCATGACAACGGCATCGGCTTTTCGCTTCCGTGACGACGAGGGGGTTGGCTCTGCATCGGCGGTTCGCTTCCGTGACGACGAGGGGGTTGGCTTTGCTTCGGCTTTTCGCTTCCGTGACGATGAGGGGGTTGGCTCCGTACGTGACGACGAGGGGGTTGGCTCTGCGAAAACGGCAACGGCTTTTCGCTTCCGTGACGATGAGGGTGTTGGCTCTGCATCGGCTTTTCGCTTTTGTGACGACGAGGGGGTTGGCTCTGCATTCTCAGGCTGATTGAGGGGCTCTGAAATGTACACATAATTATCACCTAATCAGCAAATGTCTAATTTGATAACACAAAAAATGTTGAAAAAGCTACCTTGGGCTCCAGAAATAGTAAGGCGATCCATAGACTCGCGCAGGGACTGCTCGATCAGAGCCACTTCGGCATCTTGTTCAGGTGTAGACTCGACTATGTGAGCTGCAAAAACACAATTAGAATCCAGAAATACGATTCATGTTGAAAACCTTACCTGCTTCAGCTTCAGCAGATATGAGGCGCTGCTCTTGAAGAAACTCGCCCACGACTTCGAGATCGATGTTGGAAACCGTTGGGAGAGATTCTTCTGGTGCTGCTTGCTCGACTTGGACACCGTCATTCGAGGAGCCGGCTTCGGCATCAGTGAGATCACTATCATTGTCAATGAACTCTTGAACTTGGGCGTCAATGTAAGCTTCGGTAGAAGAACTGATACGGGGAAGCTCTCCTGGAGCTGCTTGCCTGGCTTCCTCATCGCGATTCGAGTTGTCATCTTCAGGAATACTGGTCAAAGATGCGCTTCCAAGGGCTTCTGTCATGCCTCCGAAGATCAAATCAAAGGCGGTTGCCGAACTGGTACGAGATGCTGCTTGCGCTTCTTCTTCATTGTCATCTCCGGGAGCATCCAATGGAGGTTCGGCCACAAGAAGGTTTTCGGCGGTATCGTCGGAACTGTGAACGCCGGAATCAGAAGTAGTAGGGCGACTTTCTTCCGGTTCTGCTGGTGTGACTTCCTTGTCGTGATTCAAGTTGCCACTTCCAGAAGCCCTCATCTGAACTTCTGTCTCAACAGGCTCCGCAACATCGACGGTCATAACTTCGGTGTCAGAAGCTTCAGTTTCGTTCTCGTCTTCAGAAGATGAAAGGGCAGGGAAGTCATACAAAGAATCATTACTAGCTTCAGAAGTGGTACGGATCCGTTCTTTTGGCGCTGCTTGCTTGACTTCTTCATCGTGATTCGAGTCATCGCCGGAGACATCCATGGGAGATGCGTTCTCAACCTTTTCTGCGCCATCGAAGGAACGCTCGACGTTCATTTCAAGGGAAACATGGTGGGCCTCTTCTGTGGCTGCTTCCACGACATCGTCATCGTGGTTCTCATCGTCAGCGGAAACGTCCATGGGAGATTCGTTGTCAAGAATCTCTTGGTCGTCGTCACCCGAGTACATGTCAACCACGATTTCAGGAGTGGTAGAGCGACGTTCTTCAGGTGCTGCTTCGATAGGAGATTTGTTCTCAGGAAACTCTTGCGTGTCATCGAAAGAAACGCCGTCGCCAGTTTCAGAAGTGCCAGGTTCTGCTTGCTCGCCTGACTCGCCGTGATTCTGGTTGTCATCTTCGGAATCGTCGTCGGAAGGATAGTCAACAAGCGGTAAAGCTGCAAAAATAACCAATTAGAATCCAGCAATGCGATTCAAAGTTAGAATCTCACCCTTATGCGCGTCCTCTGAATAAACGAAATCGCCAGTTTCAGCAATGGTACAAGAACGGTCTTCTGGCGCTGCTTGATCGTCACTATCGTCGCTGTCGTCACTGTCGTTCTCGTCTTCAGAGGATGAAGGGCTAACGGTGGAATCACCACTAGCTTCAGACTCATCGTCAGTGTCGATCTCGCCGTACGAAGCGATAAACCTTCTCCTAGGGGAGTCAAGCAAGGAATCATAACTTCTTACAGAAGTGGTTCGGGAACGGTGTCCTGATGGTGCTTCCTCATCGTCATTCGGGTCATCATCAAAGTCATCCATGGGAGATGCGTCATCAAGGTACTCTTCCGGGTCGTCGGAAGGATAGTCAACAAGCGGTACAACTGCAAAAACCACAATTAAAATACAGCAAAGCGATTTGAAGTTAGAATCTCACCTTTACGCTCGGCATTGAAAGAAACGACATCGCCGGTTTCAGCAGTGGTCAGAGAACGGTCTTCTGGCGCTGCTTGTATGACTTCCTCATCGTCAACTTCATTCTCGTCTTCTGCAGCTTCTTCCTCGACTTCTTCGTCGTTACTGTCGTTCTCGTTTTCAGAGGAGGACGGGCTAACGGTGGAATCACCACTAGCTTCAGACTCATCGTCACTGTCGATCTCGCCGTACGAAGCGATAAACCTTTGCCGAGGGGAGTCAAGCAAGGAATCATAACTTCTTACAGAAGTGGTTCGGGAACGTGCTGCTGGTGGTGCTTCCTCATCGTCATTCGGGTCATCATCAGAAAGATTTATGGGAGAAGTGTTCTGGAGGTACTGTTCCGGGTCATCGTTAAAGTAGTTGACAAGCGGTAAATCTGCAAAAACCCAATTAAAATCAAACAATATTGTACAATGTTTAAAATCTCACCTTCAAATCCGACAGCAATGGTACGAGCTTCGGTTACAACCGCGACATCGACGGCCATGTCATCATCGGATTCAGGAGTAGCATTCCCGCCACCGATAAAACCGTTATCGTCGTCGGGATCAGGAGTGGTACTGCGACGTTCTTCTGGTACTACTTGTTCGTCTCTTTCAAAAGCGTACATGTCGTCATATCGAGGAGCAATGTACTCGAAGTCTCGAGCGCCATCGAAGGAACGCTCGACGTTCATTTCAGATGAAATCTGACGGGGCTCTTCTGCGGGTGCTTCAACGACATCGTCATCGTGATTCTCGTCATCAGCGGAAACATCCATGGGAGATTCGTTGTCAAGAACCTCTTGGTCGTCGTCACCTAAGTACACGTCAACTACGATTTCAGGAGTGGTAGAGCGACGTTCTTCAAGTGCTGCTTTGACATCTTCGCCATGCTTGAAGCTGCCATTTCCGGAAGCAGTGATAGGATCCTCGGTCTCAAGCGGGTCATCGACGGACATGTCAACATCGGATTCAGAAGTAGTCGAGTCGTGTTTTTCTGGCGCTGATTGCCCGACTCCTTGATCGTCCTTCAGAGTGTCTTCTTCCATGTCGTCGACGGACACGCCAACATCGGATTCAGGAGTGGTGCAGTGGGGTTCTTCGACTTCCTCAATGTCACTCTCGTTCTTGTCTTCTGAAGGTTCTCCCTCGATTTCCTCAGCGCCACTCTCGTTCTCGTTTTCAGAAGAGGAGAGGATAACGGTGGAATCAACACTAGCTTCGGAAGCGCTACGTTGACATTCGCCTGGTGCTGCTTGCTCGACATCCTTGCCATCATTCAAGTTGTAATCTCCAGGTTCTGTCTCAAGGAGCTTATCCGCGTCATCGATTGACATATCAACATCGGATTTAGGAGTGGTGCAGTGGGGCTTTTGCACTTCTTCGACTTCCTCATCGTCACTTTTCTTGTCTTCAGAAGAGAAGAGGTTAACAGTGGAATCGCGACCAGCTTCAGAAGGGTTACGGAGACGTTTTCCTGGTGCTGCTTGGTCGACATCCTCGCCATCATTCAAGTTGTAGTCGCCGAGAGTACTGGTTCCAGGTTCTGTCTCAAGGAGCTTTTCCGCGTCATCGATGGGAACGTCCAGTTCAGCAAAGGTACGAGATTCGGCTGGTGCGGCTTCATTGAATCCATCGTTTTGACTCCAGATGTTCTCTTCAGTGACATCCTCAGGATACTTTTCCTCGAAGTATTGTGGCACATCATCGGGAGTAAGTTCAACGTGCGGTGAAGCTGCAAAAACACATTTAGAGTCCAGCTATACAAATCAAAGTAAGAATCTCACCTTCATCGCTAACAAGAATAATACGATAATCGTTGTCATGATACTCTTGCGCGTCATAGAAAGAAACGCCATCGGCAGTGCCAGAAGTGGTATAGCAGGATTCTTCTGCTTGACTGAATCCACCGTAAAACGGGTAGTAACGTCCGTACGCGGCAATTTCAGATTCAGTGAAGTGCGTGACACCAAAGGAAGTGTCATCGTTGGTTGCCGAAGAGATGCAAGTTTCTTCTGATGGCGATGCGTTGACGCCTTCGTCACCGTAAAACGGGTAGTAACTTCTGTAGGCAGCAATTTCAGATTCAGTGAAATGCGTGGCACCAAAGGAAGTGTCATCCTCGGTTGCCGAAGAGATGCAAGTTTCTTCTGATGGCGATGCGTTGACGCCTTCGCCATCATTCCAGTTGTCATCAGGAGGGGGAGTGTTTTCAGGTTCTGTCTCAGGGGAATCAAGCGGGACATCCAAAGTAACGTCATAGGCAGTCAAAGAAGCGGTGCGAGACCGTGCCGGCGCTGCTTGCTCGTTTTCGTGGAAGTACTCATCACATTCCATGAAAAATTCGTAGTCGAGGTACTTGGCAGTGGCATTGGAGGTAGCGTTAGAGTGTGATGAAACTGCAAAAACACAATTAGAATCCAGCAATACGATTCAATGTCAGAATCTTACCGTTGTCTTCGACAGGACACTCTTTTGCACAGAACTCTTGCGCGTCATCGGAAGAAGAGTCGTCAGCAGTTTCAGAAGGGAGATGGGGCGATTCTTCTGGTTCTGCGTCCTTGACAACCTCGTTGTCATACGAGTCGCCATCTCGGAAAGCAACGTTAGGAGATGTGCTCTTAAAGTTTCGCGCGTCATCGAAGGAAGTGTCATTGTCGGGCTTTTCTGCAGCTTCCTTGACGTCCTTGTCGTCAACTTCAGTGTCGCCTTCTGCAGCTTCTTCCGCGACTTCCTCATCATCAACTTCATCTTTGTCTTCTGCAGCTTTCTCGACTTCTTCGTCGTCAATTTCGCTCTCGTCTTCAGAAGATGAAAGGACAGGGAAATCATACAAATAATCCAAACGAGCTTCAGAAGTGGTACGAGACCGTTCTTTTGGCGTTGCTTGCTTGACTTCTTCATCGTGATTCGAGTCGTCGCCGGAGACATCCATGGGAGATGCGTTCTTAACCTTTTCCGTGGCATCGAAGGAAATGTCGTGCGGTGAAGCTGCAAAATCACAATAAGAATACAGCAACATGACTCAAAGTTAAAATCTTACCGTTATCTTCAACAAGACGCTCTTTCACCGGGAACACTTGCGCGTCGTCGAAAGAAACGTCATCAGCGGTTTCAGAAGGGAGACTGTTTGATTCTTCTGGAGCGTCCTTGGCATTCTCGTTGTCATACGAGTCGCCATCTCGGAAAGCAGCGTTAAGAGATGCGTTCTCAAAGTTTTGCTCGTCATCGAAGGAAGTGTCATTGTCGGGCTTTTCTGCAGCTTCCTCGATTTCTTCGTCGTCAACTTCATTCTCATCTTCTGCAGCTTTCTCGACTTCTGCGTCGTCAATTTCGTTGTCGTCTTCAGAAGATGAAAGGACAGGGAAATCATACAAAACGGATTCCACGACTTCCTCGTCGTTGACTTTATTCTCGTCTTCGGCAGCTTCTTTCTCGACTTCGCCGTCAATTTCGTCCTCGTCTTCAGAAGATGAAAGGGCAGGGAAGTCATACAAAGAATCATTACTAGCTTCAGAAGTGGTACGAGACCGTTCTTTTGGTGTTGCTTGCTTGACTTCTTCATCGTGATTCGAGTCATCGCCGTAGACATCCATGGGAGATGCGTTCTCAACCTTTTCCGTGCCATCGAAGGAAATGTCGTGCGGTGAAGCTGCAAAACCACAATAAGAATTCATCAACACGATTCAAAGTTAAAAATTTTACCGTTGTCTTCGACAGGACAATGTTTTGCACGGAACTCTTGCGCGTCATCGAAAGAAGAGTCATCAGCGGTTTCAGAAGGGAGACGTCGAGGTTCTTCTGGTGATTCTTGTGTGACTTCCTCATTATCATACGAGTTGTCATACGGGAAATCGACGTCAGGGTTATCGAAGTCTCGCCCATCATCGAAAGAATGCTCAGCGTCCATTTCAGATAAAATCTGGTGGACCTCTTCTGTGGTTGCCTCCTTGGCATCTTCATCGTGATTCTCGTTGTCAGCGGAAACATCCATGGGAGATTCGGCGTCAAGAACCTCTTGGTCGTCGTCACCCAAGTACATGTCAACCGCGATTTCAGGAGTGGTAGAGCGACGTTCTTCAGGTGCTGCTTTGCCATCGTCGCCATGATTTGAGTTGTCATTTCCGGAAGCAGTGATAGGAGACTCAGTATCAAGTGGGGCATCGGCGGCCATGTCAACATCAGATTCAGAAGTAGTCGAATCTGGTGCTGTTTGCTCGACTTCTTCACCGTCCTTCGAAGTGTCTTCTTCCATGTCGTCACGCTCCGGCGGAGGCGGGGACATCATCCTACGACCACGCGTTGGCGAAAACGGGAATCTAAATCGAACCACCGATTTACGTTTTTTCATCGGCAACTCAAGGTCAGTTTCATCGCCTTTCAATACGGGAAGCAGCTCAGTAGGTGAACGTCTACGTGTACGTTTCAATAACGACTTCTTGGGGACCACTGGCGGAACGATTGGTTCTTGAACGACCGGAGGCGGTGCAGCGGCAACATCACCCGGTTGGTTGGGAGCATCGGGCATTGGGTTGTCATTATCGGCTGGTGGTGCGGCATCCTCACGTTCCTCTGTCGGATTCTCGTTGGCCGGCTGCTCGGCGGTAGTATTATTGGCGCCTTTTTGTTTGGCTGAAATCAAGGATATTAGTCTTTAGGCAGAAACAGTAATTGCAAATAGGGACACTTACGAGCTTTTTTAGGCCGAAATTCAGGCTTGCGTTTGAGCGGGAATGGTGTCGCATTGATATATGCCTTAAGCTCGTGATGCGTCACGGGCTTCATGCCACTGAAGTCTTTAGTCAGGGCGGTACTGGAGATAGACGAAATTCGTATTTTCGGTTCATGTTTGGTTATGATAAACGTCATGTCGATAATCCCTTGGTGGGCGAACTTATGCATTTCATCATGCAAAGCAACCTTCTCTTCTTGAGTCAACGCAACGTTGTTGGCAGGATCCATGCGGTCAAAGAAGTACTTGGTACCCCCAAAGGTGAATTCTTCTCCAGCATCAGAAACGACTGAAGCGGACCTCTCGCGACCGCCAGGGGGGTTAGACGCAGACCGGCCATCTGCAAAAGTTATATGTATATTCAAGTAATACAAGGAATGTTAAATACAAAAACTAACTTCGCAAGTAGTAGCTGCGCTTGCGTTTATTGTGCGTCACGTAGATGTAATTATCGATTTCACGAAGCGTGGCGGGACTCAGCTTATCGATATGATCCAGCAGACACTCGGCCGTGTTTTTAGCCAGCGATATATCTGCTCCTTCTCCAGCTTTAGTAATGATCTTCATCATGTCTCTGATCCCAAAGTGACTGAATTCTTCGATTCTGCGGCACAATGAGTCCATCTCGCTTTCGTTCAGCTCCACGTTGTTGTCCGGTTCATCACGGTTGAAGTAGAAGTTTACCTTCTTTGGAGGCCTGGTTCTTTCTGTGGAAGTCGCGCGCGCCGACGGATCATCCCTGCCATCGGGAGGGGTTGAGGAAGATCGGATCAGAGGAGGTCTGTGGCCATTAATGAGTTCCACCAGCGGATCTGCAAGCAAATGTAACTATATACATAATGTCATACGTAAAAAGCAAAAGCTTACTTTCGGGTTCACGATAATCCTTCTTCCGCTTTTTCGGTCTCGGTGTGACTGCGATGTAGGTCTCGATCTCACGAAGCGTGGCAAGCGTTAGAGTGTCGAAGTGAGCATACAGAGCTTCGGTAGTACGACCTTCTATCCTTCTACCCGGTTCATGCGAGGTGATGATGTCCGCTATGTCACAAATCCCCCAATGATTGAATTCGAAGATCCTGCGACGCAATGTCAACTTCTGCGCTGTAGTCATCGGAACCCTGTTTTCGGCTGTGTTGGCGTCAAAGTAGTAGTAATCCTTCTTTTTACGCGACTTGGACGGCTTACGCTTAGAAGAAGATGGTTGTTCGGGATTCTCATCTTCAACAGGAGGAGGTGGTGAAGCCGCGGAAGCAGAGCTGCGTGACATTGTAAACGATGTCCTGAAAAAAATATACGATAAGCGATAAGTACACGGAATATACGGTCGCACACGCTCGCCCCGCAAAACCACGCCCACTGGTGTGTGTCGTCAGTCGCCCTTTCACGCGAGACGTGAGTGTGGGGCTGCGACCAACCATCACGCGCCACGTCATCAACAAGGTAAAGGCGACTGTCGTATAACGAAAGGTACTGTATATAAAAACTGAAAATCGGTGAAAATGCAAAATCGCAAAATGACAATGGAGGAAAAATATATATACTGGGACCCGTCATGTTAAATGTGAATATGGGATACATTGGAAATAAGAAAAATTTAAAATTATATATAATTGAGGAAAATACACTATCACCTACTGATGCGAAAGGCAAAACTAAAACTATTTACGGAAAAAATATAAAAAATATATATAAAAAGCCTCCAAAAGCACCGTGAAAAAATGAAATTAGAAAAAAAAAGCAAAGACCAGGCCCGATGCGCGAAAACGTGCCGTGCCAATCACACACACGCGCCCCCCCTTGCAACAACATGCCAAGTGATGTGCCAAGTCAATGTTCCTTAGCGCAAGACGTGAGGGCGCGGGCCTAACGTCAACAGTAAAGGATTGATCCAGCTCCCGTTTAGGTAAGCACGCGCTGACGTGTAGGCTGAGTACCCCCCACAGAGCATTGAACCGACCGCAGGTCGACTGATAGAAAAGACGCGACTGACGGAAGCGCTGCTTTTCAGGACAATGAAGAGGGTCACCCACTCGCGCTACCGTTTTCCGTAAGAAAATCTTTGTTGCGATCGAGAGACGCTGCACAAAGTATACCAGTGCGTATCACTTCGAAAAGAGCGAGCGAGAGTCGACGTTTAGCTACGTCTGATTTGGAACGCAAGCAACTCCCGGAACCGACCACCTCTCTCTTGTTCCGACCACACGCATGCACGCGCTCTCTTCCCGCAACGTTCTAGAAGCACTTCGAACTTCTTCCCAGTGCGCGTTGGTCCACCTTTTCCCCACCCGAACTTGGCCACGTCGCAAGTGAACGGGGGATCCCACGGAAATGAGGAGGGGTTGAAACGACTTCCGATCGAGGGAGCGCATCATCCGCGGCTGATAGAAGGGATTGGTGACGGGTGCAAAAAGACAAGAGAACGCCTCGGTGAAAGAGAACGCAAACGCTGACATGGAAAATGCTTTTCGAAAAATTTGCAGTTCGACTGATTGAAAAGACACGACCGACGGGTGCAAAAAAGATCATGCCCAATGCGCGAAAGTGTGCCGTGCCAATCACGTTTCCCTCGCAAGAACATGCCAAGTGAGTGATGTGCCAAGCTAGTGCGCCTGGATGCGACCTGATGCCGAAAGAAAGCGTTGATCCTCAGGTCAACAGGAGCGGACGTGGAGGGTGCATTTCGAAAGAAGGAAAAAAATTTGCAGTTCGAGTGAACTGACGAGTGCATAAAAAAGGCCCGGCTCGTTGCCCAAACGCGTGCCGTGCCAATCACACGTCTCCCTCGCAACAACATGCCGGGTGATGTGCCAAGTCAGTGTGCCTAAATGCGAAAGGTGGGGCGCGGGTGGGATGGCAAAGGGAAGCGTTGATCCAGCCTAATCGGGAGTAAAAGTGCGCTGACGTGGGAGATGCGTTTCCGAAGGGGGGTTTGCAAAGTTTGCAGTTCGACTGATTGGAAAGACACGACTGACTGAGGCGCTGCTTTGGAGGAAGACAAAGAGGGCCGAGGGCCACCCACTCGCGCTACCGATTGCATGTCTGCTTTGTTTCCCTGCGAGCGAGGGAAGCTGCTGCACAAAATAGAGCAGTGTGTACTGTTTCGTAAAGGATCGTACGAGTTGACTGCCTCGCTTTGTCGGTCGTGACGCGCGAGAGCGCGGAAATACGTGCAATTCGTAAAGTCTGGACCTCTTCCGCGACTGCTGAAGGTAAAAAGACTGCATCCACGAACAAAAGAACGACCGATCGAAGCTTCTGGAAGTCCACAGCCAAAAAGCAGAGGGAGAAAAGAAGGGTTAGCTTTGGTAAAAACGCGAACACGTGCGTGTCAAAGATCCGACGTGCACTCTGGCGAAACAGTGCCCGACTCGGCGTCGGCAAGTGCCGTTTGTCGCGCTTTGGCGAAAGACGTGAAGGTGACGGAATGAAAAAAACTAACCATCACCTGCCATCATCACCATGGTGCCCGCCGCATCCCAATGACAATTTTATTTTGTAAATTGAGGAGTTCCGGCCAGATGCTCATACATGCAGCTCAGAAAGTTGCACAACTTGTTAATCCACTTTTTCTTTATTTTTGAAGTTCAACAGACTTATGATATCGAATCCAAACTAGGCGGGGAACTACACCTGACATTATAACGTCTAACAATAACACAAAAAACAGATCATAACAACTCTCTAAACGCCGTGAATAACATTGCGACGACGACGATCGATGTAGGCCTTGATGTCAAAAAGCGTCGTCGGTTGAAGTTGGTCCAAGTGAGAGAGCAGGCATTCGGCAGTGCACACCTCCAGCTCCACGTTTTCTTGGCACTCATTGATGATCTGCTTCATGTCGCGGATGCCGTTTTCGTTGAACTCGGCGATTTCAAGGCGCAAATCATCATAATCGAGGAGCTCCACCACAAATTTCTTCTTTTCGACTGGATGGGGGCGGATACGATTGTAAACTGCAAAAATTATGTGAACAGGTGAAACAAAACGAAGTGAAAAATATTACTTTTGCCCGACTTGCGATTCTGCGGCGTAACTGCAATGTAGGCTGCGATCTCGCGATGCGTGATGGGGCGGAACGCGTGAAACAGAGCGAGCAGAGCTTCAGAAGTAGGGGGCGAAACATTGAGATACAGCTCATGCTTATTCACGATCTTGATCATGTCAGCGACACCATCGTCGTTGTAGTCGCTTATCTTCTTGTACAAGTCAGCTTGCTCTTCAGGCGTGAGCGTAATATGATTGGACCAGTCATAGATGTCGACATGGTAGTTCGGATTCATACTGTACGACTTGACACTTTATCAGAGATGCTGCAAAAGACAACAAATATTATCATATAGTAGAACATTGTATTGAACACGAAATCAGGCACCGCTAAATAAGACATAGACAAGAGCTGACGTGGAGGGTACTCGCAATGAACAATTTGCATATTGGGTTTAGTTACAAAAACGTAAGAAATGATAGTGCTCCGTGCGCGAGCACGTGGGAATCGCAGAGCACACGCTCTCTCTTTGCAAACAACGCCAAATGGTGTCTAGCTGGTCGCCCATTCACGCGAGGCGTGAGGCTGCGACCAATCATCACCCGCCACGTCATCAACAAGGCAAAGGCGACAGTTACAAAACGAAAAGTACTGTATATCAAAAATAAAACTCGTTGAAACTGCAAAATCGCATGATGATGGATGAAAATTATATATACTGGGACCCGCCATGTTAAATGTGAACATGGAATAAAATGGAAATAAGAAAGATTTGAAATTATATATAATTGAGAGAAGTACACCATCACCTATTGATGGAGGAAGCAAAACCAAAATTATTGAAGGAAAAAGTATATATAAAACTTCTAAAAGCACCGTGAAAAAATCAAATTAAAAAAAAAGCAAAGACCAGGCCCAATGTGCGAAAACGTGCCGTGCCAATCACACACACGCGTCCCTCTCCTAACAACATGCCAAGTGATGTGCCAAGTCAATGTTCCGTGGCGCAAGACGTGAGGGCGCGGGCCTAACGTCAACAGTAAAGGATTGATCCAGCTCCCGTTTGGGTAAGCATGGGGTGACATGTAGGCTGAGTACCCCACAGAGAGCATTGAACCGACCGCAGGTCGACTGATAGAAAGTTCGCAACTGAGGGAAGCGGTGCTTTTCAGGACAATGAAGAGGGTCACGCTGACGTGGAAGATGCTTTTCGAAAAGAGGACGGAAAAGTTGCAGTTCGACTGATTGGAAAGACACGACCGACGGTTGCAAAAAAGACCATGCCCAATGCGCGAAAGTGTGTCGTGCCAATCACTCACGTTTCCCTCGCAAGAACATGCCAAGTGAGTGATGTGCCAAGCCAGTGCGCGTGGATGCGGCTTGATGCCGAAAGGAAGCGTTGATCCTCAGCAATACCCAGAGGTCAACAGGAGCGAACGTGGAGGGTGCATTTCGAAAGAAGAAAAAAAATTTGCAGTTCGAGTGAATTGACGGGTGCATAAAAAAAGGCCCTGCCCAATGCGCGAACGCGTGCCGTGCCATTCACGTCTCCCTCGCAACAATATGCCAAGTGTTGTGCCAAGCCAATGTGCCAGGATGCGAAACGCTGGGGCGCGAGCCTGATGCGAAAAGAACGCGTTGATCCAGCCCAGTCAAGAGCGAAAAGTGCGCTGACGTGGAAGATGCGTTTTCGAAGAGATTGCGAAATTTGCAGTTCGCCTGATTGGAAAGACACGACTAACAGAAGCGCTGCTTTTTTGGAAGACAAAAAAGGCCGAGGGCCATCCCCTCGCGCTTCGTGAGAAAGGTAAACCGTGTTTTGAGGCGACCGAGAGATGCTACATAGAAAACGACATAAAGGATGGTGCTTGTCGAAGGTCTAGCTTGGGTTCAAAACGCTCACCACTTCCCAGAACTCTACCTCGCTCGCATCTTCCGGCCACACGCATGTAAGCAAGCAGCGTTCTTTTTCCGCAATACGCGAGTCATTTCGAACTCCTTCCGAATGCGCGTTGATCCATCCTTTCTCTGGCTGATGTGACGTGGCCCATGAACTTTTCGCTTTTTAATTTTGCACGTAATTGCAGCCGCTTCGCATCCAGGTTTACTTCAGTGCTTGCTTTCAACTTCCACTATGTCGTGCCCTTGTTCGTCAATGGCATCGTTGGCAGCGGCCCTTTCAAGCCCTCCATACACTACAAAGTCAACGAAATCAGCGTCGAATCACAGCAGCAGTTCCGGGTCGTCGGTTCATATGAGCGAGCCGACTTACTTCACCATCCCACAGTACAGCACTAGCTGGTGCGAACCTTCCAGCAGTTACATGGATGGCATCATGTTGCCGGTTTCGCGTGATCCCAATGCCCCGCGGAACGACGAGGAAGTCAACAAGTTCCTCGCTGACGTGAGTTTTTGTCCCGCTTTGTCAATCTGAAAGCATCGCTGTCTTTTCAGAACGCCGAGGTCGGCAAAACCGCCGATCCATTGTGGACCGGTGTCTTCACGAAGCAACTCGAGGTCGAACGCTCCATCGAGCCCGCCCTCAATCGCGGTGTGAACCGTGCCATGGACCGACACCCGTCCAACGGCCTGTGCTTGGAAAAGATCAAGCTCTGCATCGCCCACGAGCGCCGTCCTGTCTGTGAGTACGTCGACTTTTTCTACTTCACGTGCGAGTTTTTGCCCGAGCACGATGTTTCGGTTTCGACCCTGATCGACATCGTAGAAGTCTTTTTCTTCGACGAGCTTCTTCCCGCCAACTACTGGATCCCGGCCAACCATCCCGAAGAGAACGGCTTGCTCGTATGTTGTCAGTCGGGCGTCGAATCCTACTCTCTGATTGCAGGTGAAACGCCACTCTGCCCAAACCGTAGCCCATGTCCAGGTCTTTGCCAAGGACACGTTGTTTACGACGTTGCCCAAGTTGGGTCGTCTAATTGGCCTGTATCGCGGAACTGCCAAGGAAATCAAGCATGCGCTCTACATCTATGCGTTCAGAAATAAGCTTATTGTGAGTTTCCGTTGTGACTTGAAGTTTATATATATTTTGTGAACTCATTTAGGACCACGAGAAGAAGCTCATTAACTGCGACCGCTTCATGGAGGACGTTTTTCACAAGAAGGTGCTCACCAACGCCTCGCTCTGGCACGACATCCGCGCGCAGATCGAAACGAGCAACCCGCCGCTTCTGTTCACGTACGTCGTTGACGCAAACCCGGTCAATCAGGCCTATTTCGAGATCTTTGTCCCGACTACGGTGGTCACCGGCGCCTTCAAAGACTGTGCCATCGAGGACTACACCAAGCTGCAGCATGACATTGAGCCGCTGAACGAGACGTTGACTGAGGTCATGAATGAGCTGAAGAAGTCCAACGAAAAGAAGGAGTTTTACGAAGCCATCGCCGAAGACCCTCAGAAGTTCTTCGAGGAATGGCCGAAAGCCGTTTTCGAGGTTTGTCGCTGCCGTTAGCATTCTGTTCCTTGTAACTGGTGCCATTTCAGAATGCTTCCGACAACATTGAAACGCTCACCAATCCGGCGAACTACCCGTCCTCGTTCTTCGCCAACGAAGACGTCATGAAGCCTGCCGTCGCGCAATACCTCAATAACATCGTGAAGCAAAAGAAGCAGGAGCTGGAAGTCAATCTCGAAAAGACTACGCTCCAAAAGTAGTGCCAAAACCGGTGAACAAGCGTTTAGGTTTATTGACCTCATTAATTTGTTTGCTTTAATTGACTCTTTTGTTATTGATTACTTAATTCTCTTGTTACAAACTGTTTAACAAGGCAATGCTATCAAAGCAGATCATAAACTAATTAAAAATATGCGGTTACAAAATTTTTTCAAAACTAATCAAGGAATGTACAAATTAAGATAGTATTTGACAAAAAAATTGTTTGTTTTCGCTTCACAATGAACGCTTAGTTCACAAATGTGTCAGTGTCTGAGAATGTTGCTGTTTGTTGCTATATAAGCACTGACCGTTTCAATGGAAAAGCCACAGTTCATTCAGTTCAGCACCTGTGGACTTCATCAACAATGAATTCTCGTCTTATTGTCGCCGTCTGCGTTATCGGCTGCCTCGCGGCCGTTCAAGCCAAATCCTACGACTACGGATGGGACCGTGATGGTGACCGATTTGAGGGTTGGACCACCAAGGAGCTCATGCGTGATGCTTACAACAAGCTGATCATTCGAGTTGACAACTTCACGACTACTGATTCCCTTAAACTCCGCGCTTGCTTGTCCAAGTTTGTCACGACGATTGAAAAGCGACTTCTCGGCGACCGTTTCGAATTGGTATTTGAACGTATTGAGAGCATGCAGATTGAACTGCGTGGTTATTCCTTCGAACGATTCATTGAATTTGTGTATGCCAAGCACGAATCCGTTCTCGACAGCTTGACTAAAGTTGAAATGAACAAGCTTCGATGGGATTTCATCAGTTTCCTGAACGACCCTACCCCCAACTTCATGTGCTCTGAGACTGGCTGGTCCACCGTGTTTGGCAATTCCTTTGAAACTCTTGTAAAGCCGATCAAGCATGAATTGACCGAAAACTGCCCCTTCAAGGAACTCATGTGGGAGGTAGGACATCATCAAGGAGGGCAACAGCACTCTCCGTGTCAAGAAGTGGTTCGGCGTCTCCAAGGAACTTGCCACCATCCGCACCATTATCTCTGAAATCAAGAACTTGATCAAGGGTGTCACCGTTGGATTCCGCTACAAGATGCGCTCCGTCTACGCCCATTTCCCCATCAACATCGCTCTTCAAGACAAGAACTCCCTTGTTGAAATCCGTAACTTCTTGGGAGAGAAGATCATCCGCCGAGTCCAGCTCCCCGCTGGTGTCACCGCCTACATGTCCCCCAAGCAGAAGGATGAACTTATCGTTGAGGGCAACGACTTGAAGCTTGTGTCGCAATACGGTTAGTTCTTCAAACAGTTTTGTTTAGAACTATCACTAACATTTTTGCTTTCAGCTGCCCGTATCCAGCAGTCCACCTCCGTGAAGAACAAGGATATCCGTAAGTTCCTTGACGGTATCTACGTCAGCGAGAAGACCACGATTGAAGAATAATTGTTTGATTGTTGGCTGTTGGTTTTACCTTTATAAAGTTGTTTTCTATTATAAATCTGTTAAACCGATACAAACTACTTTTCTTTAACATTTATCAGTTTTGACTGTGGTGTGCATTTCAAAGGTTCAGTTTATCGAGTGTTTTAGAGAGTAGTCAAGTTTGTGAATGTTCTTGGTACTGCGTTGCAAAGGAGAGACGACTGGGGCAACAGCTACATGATTGCAAGGTTGAAAAAGTTCACGGACTATGAATTGCACAGTTTTCATTAGGTTAGTCCTCTGTTTTTAGTTTTTCAAGTTCTGCCATTAAATGATCAACGTATTTGTACGTTTGATCATCTTTGAACAAAACTTTCTTTGTAAAGTCTTGCATAACCAAACTTGAATAAACAAAATAATTCATCTAATCATTAAAAACAAAAAAAAACAACATAACAAAAATAACTTATAAAACAAAAAACACAACAAAACAATAAACAAATAACTATACTACAAAGACCTATGTGCTAAAGTTCATTCCTCATCCGACCAGTTCCTCTGTCGGGCGTTGAGCTTCTTTAGAGTTAGCTCTTTACGCCAAGTGTTTGGTTGTCCCCACTCATCCAAGGTTGTAATTACGGCAATCACGTTATTACCGTCATAGACGTAAGTCAATCCGTGACGACCTACTTTATGGGCGATTACACCGTCGGGATTGTCGTACCCCAGAGGCTCGGGAGGATAACAATCCTCAAGGATCTCGTGCATGTCGTCTTGATGGTCATAAACGGGCTTCTTCGGCTTCGTCTTCTTCTTATTCTTCTTCTTTGGCAAAACATTCATGACAACGGCATCGGCTTTTCGCTTCCGTGACGACGAGGGGGTTGGCTCTGCATCGGCGGTTCGCTTCCGTGACGACGAGGGGGTTGGCTTTGCTTCGGCTTTTCGCTTCCGTGACGATGAGGGGGTTGGCTCCGTACGTGACGACGAGGGGGTTGGCTCTGCGAAAACGGCAACGGCTTTTCGCTTCCGTGACGATGAGGGGGTTGGCTCTGCAACGGCGTTTTGCTTTTGTGACGATGAGGGGGTTGGTTTTGCATTCTCAGACTGTTTGAGGGGCTCTGAAATGTACACATAATTAGCATCTAATCAGCAAATGTCTAATTTAATAACACAAAAATGTTCAAAAAGCTACCTTGGCCTCCAGAAATAGTAAGGCGATCCATAGACTCGCGCAGGGATTGCTCGATCACAGCCACTTCGGCATCTTGTTTAGGTGTAGACTCGACGACGTGAGCTGCAAAAACACAATTAGAATCCAGAAATACGATTCATGTTGAAAACCTTACCTGCTTCAGATTCAGCAGGTTTGAGGTGCTGCTCTTGAAGAAACTCGCCCACGACTTCGAGATCGATGTTGGAAAACGTTGGGAGAGATTCTTCTGGCGCTGCTTCCTCGACTTGGACACCGTCATTCGAGGAGGCGGCTTCGGCATCAGTGAGATCACAATCATTTTCAATGAACTCTTGAACTTGGGCGTCAATGTAAGCTTCGGTAGAAGAACTGATACGGGGAAGCTCTCCTGGAGCTGCTTGCCTGGCTTCCTCATCGAGATTCGAGTTCGCATCTTCAGGAATACTAGTCAAAGATGCGCTTCCAAGGGCTCCTGTCATGCCTCCGAAGATCAAATCAAAGGCGGTTGCCGAACTGGTACGAGATGCTGCTTGCGCTTCTTCTTCGTTGTCATCTCCGGTAGCATCCAGCGGAGGTTCGGTCCCGAGGACGTTTTCCGTGGTATCGACGGAAGTGGCAACGCCGGATTCAGAAGTAGTAGGGCGACTTTCTTCCGGTTCTGCGGGTGTAACTTCGTTGTCGTGATTCAAGTTGCCACTTCCAGAAGAACTCATCTGAACTTTTGTCTCAACAGGCTCGGCAACATCGACGGTCATAACTTCAGTGCCAAAAGCTTTAGTTTCGTCCTCGTCTTCAGAAGATGAAAGGGCAGGGAAGTCATACAAAGAATCATTACTAGCTTCAGAAGTGGTACGGATCCGTTCTTTTGGCACTGCTTGCTTGATTTCTTCATCGTGATTCGAGGCATCGCCGGAGACATCCATGGGAGAGAGAGGAGCAGTGTACTCGAAGTCTCGTGCGCCATTGAAGGAACGCTCGACGTTCATTTCAGAGGAAACATGGCGGAGCTCTTCTGCGGGTACTTCAACGACATCGTCATCGTGATTCTGGTAGTCGGCGGAAACATCCATGGGAGATTCGTTGTCAAAAACCTCTTGGTCGTCGTCACCCAAGTACATGTCAACCACGATTTCAGGAGTGGTAGAGCGACGTTCTTCAGGCGCTACTTCGATGGGAGATTTGTTCTCAGGAAACTCGTGCGTATCATCGAAAGAAACGCCGTCGCCAGTTTCAGAAGTGCCAGGTTCTGGTTGCTCGCCTGTCTCGCTGTGATTCTGGTTGTCATCTTCGGAATCGTCGTCGGAAGGATAGTCAACAAGCGGTAAAGCTGCAATAATAACCAATTAGAATCCAGCATTGCGATTCGAAGTTAGAATCTCACCCTTATGCGCGTCTTCTGAATAAACGAAATCGCCAGTTTCAGCAATGGTACAAGAACGGTCTTCTGGCGCTGCTTGATCGTCACTATCGTCGCTGTCGTCACTGTCGTTCTCGTCTTCAGAGGATGAAGGGCTAACGGTGGAATCACCACTAGCTTCAGACTCATCGTCAGTGTCGATCTCGCCGTACGAAGCGATAAACCTTCTCCTAGGGGAGTCAAGCAAGGAATCATAACTTCTTACAGAAGTGGTTCGGGAACGGTGTCCTGATGGTGCTTCCTCATCGTCATTCGGGTCATCATCAAAGTCATCCATGGGAGATGCGTCATCAAGGTACTCTTCCGGGTCGTCGGAAGGATAGTCAACAAGCGGTACAACTGCAAAAACCACAATTAAAATACAGCAAAGCGATTTGAAGTTAGAATCTCACCTTTACGCTCGGCATTGAAAGAAACGACATCGCCGGTTTCAGCAGTGGTCAGAGAACGGTCTTCTGGCGCTGCTTGTATGACTTCCTCATCGTCAACTTCATTCTCGTCTTCTGCAGCTTCTTCCTCGACTTCTTCGTCGTTACTGTCGTTCTCGTCTTCAGAGGAGGAAGGGCTAACGGTGGAATCACCACTAGCTTCAGACTCATCGTCACTGTCCATCTCACCGTACGAAGCGATAAACCTTTGCCGAGGGGAGTCAAGCAAGGAATCATAACTTCTTACAGAAGTGGTTCGGGAACGGTGTCCTGGTGCTGCTTCCTCATCGTCACTCGGGTCATTGTCAGAAAGATTCATGGGTGATGCGTCATCAAGGTAATGTTCCGGGTCGTCGTTGAAATAGTTGACAAGCGACAAATCTGCAAAAAACACAATTAAAATCAAACAATAATGTACAATGTTCAAAATCTCACCTTCAAATCCGACAACAACGTTACGAGCTTCGGTCACCACCACGTCATCGACGGGCATGTCATCATCGGATTCAGGAGTAGCATTCCCGCCACCGATAAAACCTTTATCGTCGTCGGGATCAGGAGTGGTACTGCGACGTTCTTCTGGTACTACTTGTTCGTCTCTTTCGAAAGCATACATGTCGTCATATCGAGGAGCAATGTACTCGTAGTTTCGCGCGCCATCGAAGGAACGCTCGACGTTCAGTTCAGATGAAATCTGACGGGGCTCTTCTGCGGGTGCTTCAACGACATCGTCATCGTGATTCTCGTCATCAGCGGAAACATCCATGGGAGATTCGTTGTCAAGAACCTCTTGGTCGTCGTCACCTAAGTACACGTCAACTACGATTTCAGGAGTGGTAGAGCGACGTTCTTCAGGTGCTGCTTTAACATCTTCGCCATGCTTGGAGCTGCCATTTCCGGAAGCAGTGATAGGATCCTCGGTCTCAAGCGACTCATCGATAGACAAGTCAACATCGGATTCAGCAATGATAGAGCTTTCTGGCGCTGCATTGACTTCTTCGGGGTGACTGGAGCTGTCCTTTCCGGAGGCAGTGATAGGAGACTCGGTCTCAAGCGGGTCATCGACGGACATGTCAACATCGGATTCAGAAGTAGTCGAGTCGTGTTTTTCTGGCGCTGATTGCCCGACTCCTTGATCGTCCTTCAGAGTGTCTTCTTCCATGTCGTCGACGGACACGCCAACATCGGATTCAGGAGTGGTGCAGTGGGGTTCTTCGACTTCCTCAATGTCACTCTCGTTCTTGTCTTCTGAAGGTTCTCCCTCGATTTCCTCAGCGCCACTCTCGTTCTCGTTTTCAGAAGAGGAGAGGATAACGGTGGAATCAACACTAGCTTCAGAAGGGCTACGGAGACATTCGCCTGGTGCTGCTTGCTCGACATCCTTGCCATCATTCAAGTTGTAATCTCCAGGTTCTGTCTCAAGGAGCTTATCCGCGTCATCGATTGACATATCAACATCGGATTTAGGAGTGGTGCAGTGGGGCTTTTGCACTTCTTCGACTTCCTCATCGTCACTTTTCTTGTCTTCAGAAGAGAAGAGGTTAACAGTGGAATCGCGACCAGCTTCAGAAGGGTTACGGAGACGTTTTCCTGGTGCTGCTTGGTCGACATCCTCGCCATCATTCAAGTTGTAGTCGCCGAGAGTACTGGTTCCAGGTTCTGTCTCAAGGAGCTTTTCCGCGTCATCGATGGGAACGTCCAGTTCAGCAAAGGTACGAGATTCGGCTGGTGCGGCTTCATTGAATCCATCGTTTTGACTCCAGATGTTCTCTTCAGTGACATCCTCAGGATACTTTTCCTCGAAGTATTGTGGCACATCATCGGGAGTAAGTTCAACGTGCGGTGAAGCTGCAAAAACACATTTAGAGTCCAGCTATACAAATCAAAGTAAGAATCTCACCTTCATCGCTAACAAGAATAATACGATAATCGTTGTCATGATACTCTTGCGCGTCATAGAAAGAAACGCCATCGGCAGTGCCAGAAGTGGTATAGCAGGATTCTTCTGCTTGACTGAATCCACCGTAAAACGGGTAGTAACGTCCGTACGCGGCAATTTCAGATTCAGTGAAGTGCGTGACACCAAAGGAAGTGTCATCCTCGGTTGCCGAAGAGATGCAAGTTTCTTCTGATGGCGATGCGTTGACGCCTTCGCCATCATTCCAGTTGTTATCAGAAGAGGAAGTGTTTGCAGGTTCTGTCTCAGGGGAATACAGCGGGACATCCAAAGTAACGTCATAGGCAGTTAAAGAAGCGGTGCGAGACCGTGCCGGCGCTGCTTGCTCGTTTTCGTGGAAGTACTCATCACATTCCATGAAAAATTCGTAGTCGAGGTACTTGGCAGTGGCATTGGAGGTAGCGTTAGAGTGTGATGAAACTGCAAAAACACAATTAGAATCCAGCAATACGATTCAATGTCAGAATCTTACCGTTGTCTTCGACAGGACACTCTTTTGCACGGAACTCTTGCGCGTCATCGAAAGAAGAGTCATCAGTAGTTTCAGAAGGGAGATGGTGTGATTCTTCTGGTTCTGCGTCCTTGACAACCTCGTTGTCATACGAGTCGCCATCTCGGAAAGCAACGTTAGGAGATGTGCTCTCAAAGTTTCGCGCGTCATCGAAGGAAGTGTCATTGTCGGGCTTTTCTGCAGCTTCCTTGACGTCCTTGTCGTCAACTTCAGTGTCGCCTTCTGCAGCTTCTTCCGCGACTTCCTCATCATCAACTTCATCTTTGTCTTCTGCAGCTTTCTCGACTTCTTCGTCGTCAATTTCGCTCTCGTCTTCAGAAGATGAAAGGACAGGGAAATCATACAAATAATCCAAACGAGCTTCAGAAGTGGTACGAGACCGTTCTTTTGGCGTTGCTTGCTTGATTTCTTCATCGTGATTCGAGTCGTCGCCGGAGACATCCATGGGAGATGCGTTCTTAACCTTTTCCGTGGCATCGAAGGAAATGTCGTGCGGTGAAGCTGCAAAATCACAATAAGAATACAGCAACATGACTCAAAGTTAAAATCTTACCGTTATCTTCAACAAGACGCTCTTTCACCGGGAACACTTGCGCGTCGTCGAAAGAAACGTCATCAGCGGTTTCAGAAGGGAGACTGTTTGATTCTTCTGGAGCGTCCTTGGCATTCTCGTTGTCATACGAGTCGCCATCTCGGAAAGCAGCGTTAAGAGATGCGTTCTCAAAGTTTTGCTCGTCATCGAAGGAAGTGTCATTGTCGGGCTTTTCTGCAGCTTCCTCGATTTCTTCGTCGTCAACTTCATTCTCATCTTCTGCAGCTTTCTCGACTTCTGCGTCGTCAATTTCGTTGTCGTCTTCAGAAGATGAAAGGACAGGGAAGGACACAACACTAGCTTCTTCGTCCTCGTCTTCAGAAGATGAAAGGACAGGGAAATCATACAAAACGGATTCCACGACTTCCTCGTCGTTGACTTTATTCTCGTCTTCGGCAGCTTCTTTCTCGACTTCGCCGTCAATTTCGTCCTCGTCGTCAGAAGATGAAAGAGCAGGGAAGTCATACAAAGAATCATTGCTAGCTTCAGAAGTGGTACGAGACCGTTCTTTTGGCGTTGCTTGCTTGACTTCTTCATCGTGATTCGAGTCGTCGCCGGAGACATCCATGGGAGATGCGTTCTCAACCTTTTCCGTGGCATCGAAGGAAATGTCGTGCGGTGAAGCTGCAAAATCACAATAAGAATACAGCAACATGATTCAAAGTTGAAATCTTACCGTTATCTTCAACAAGACGCTCTTTTACCGGGAACACTTGCGCGTCGTCGAAAGAAACGTCATCGCCATTTCCAGAAGAGAGACGGCGAGGTTCTTCTGGTGCTTCTTGTGTGACTTCCTCGTTATCATACGAGTTGTCATACGGGAAATCGACGTCAGGGTTATCGAAGTCTCGCCCATCATCGAAATAATGATCAGCGTCCATTTCAGATGAAATCTGGTGGGCCTCTTCTGTGGCTGCTTCCACGACATCGTCATCGTGATTCTCGTCATCAGCGGAAACGTCCATGGGAGATTCGTTGTCAAGAACCTCTTGGTCGTCGTCACCCAAGTACATGTCAACCACGATTTCAGGAGTGGTAGAGCGACGTTCTTCTGGTGCTGTTTGCTCGACTTCTTCACCGTCCTTCGAAGTGTCTTCTTCCGCGTCGTCACGCACCGGCGCAGGCGGGGACACCATCCTACGACCACGCGTTGGCGAAGACGGGAATCTAAATCGAACCACCGTTTTACGTTTTTTCATCGGCAACTCAAGGTCAGTTTCATCGCCTTTCAATTCGGGAAGCAGCTCAGTAGGTGAACGTCTACGTGTACGTTTCAATAACGACTTCTTGGGGACCACCGGCGGAACGATTGGTTCTTGAACGACCGGAGGCGGTGCAGCGGCAACATCACCCGGTTGGTTGGGAGCATCGGGAATTGGGTTGTCATTATCGGCTGGTGGTACGGCATCCTCACGTTCCTCTGTCGGATTCTCGTTGGCCGGCTGCTCGGCGGTAGTATTATTGGCGCCTTTTCGTTTGGCTGAAATCAAGGATATTAGTCTTTAGGCAAAACCAGTAATTGCAAAGAGAAACACTCACGAGTCTTTTTAGGCCGAAATTCAGGCTTGCGTTTGAGCGGGAATGGTGTCGCATTGATATATGTCTTAAGCTCGTGATGCGTCACGGGCTTCATGCCACTGAAGTCTTTAGTCAGGGCGGTACTGGAGATAGACGAAATTCGTATTTCCGGTTCATGTTTGGTTATGATAAACGTCATGTCGATAATCCCTTGATGGGCGAACTTATGCATTTCATCATGCAAAGCAACCTTCTCTTCTTGAGTGAACGCAACGTTGTTGGCAGGATCGTTGCGGTCAAAGAAGTACTTGGTACCCCCAAAGGTGAATTCTTCTCCAGCATCAGAAACGACTGAAGCGGATCTCTCGCGACCGCCAGGGGGGTTAGACGCAGACCGGCCATCTGCAAAAGTTATATGTATATTCAAGTAATACAAGGAATGTTAAATACAAAAACTAACTTCGCAAGTAGTAGCTGCGCTTGCGTTTGTTGTGCGTCACGTAGATGTAATTATCGATTTCACGAAGCGTGGCGGGACTCAGCTTATCGATATGGTCCAGCAGACACTCGGCCGTGTTTTTAGCCAGCGATATATCTGCTCCTTCTCCAGCTTTAGTAATGATCTTCATCATATCTCTGATCCCAAAGTGACTGAATTCTTCGATTCTGCGGCACAATGAGTCCATCTCGCTTTCGTTCAGCTCCACGTTGTTGTCCGGTTCAGCACGGTTGAAGTAGAATTCTACCTTCTTTGGAGGCCTGGTTCTTTCTGTGGAAGTCGCGCGCGCCGACGGATCATCCCTGCCATCGGGAGGGGTTGAGGAAGATCGGATCAGAGGAGGTCTGTGGCCATTAATGAGTTCCACCAGCGGATCTGCAAGCAAATGTAACTATATACATAATGTCATACGTAAAACAAAGTCTCACTTTCGGGTTCACGATAATCCTTCTTTCGCTTTTTCGGTCTCGGTGTGACTGCGATGTAGGTCTCGATCTCACGAAGCGTGGCAAGCGTTAGAGTGTCGAAGTGAGCATACAGAGCTTCGGTAGTACGACCTTCTATCCTTCTACCCGGTTCATGCGAGGTGATGATGTCCGCTATGTCACAAATCCCATAATGATTGAATTCGAAGATCTTGCGACGCAATGTCAACTTCTGCGCTGTAGTCATCGGAACCCTGTTTTCGGCGGTGTTGGCGTCAAAGTAGTAGTAATCCTTCTTTTTACGCGACTTGGACGGCCTACGGTTCGAAGAAGACGGTTGACCGGGATTCTCATCTTCAACAGGAGGTGATGGTGAAGCCGCGGAAGCAGAGCTGGGTGACATTGTAAACGATGTCCTAAAAAGAAATTTACGATAAGCGATAAGTACGCGGAATATACATACGGTCGAACACGCTCGCCCCGCAAAACCACGCCCATTGGTGTGTGTCGTCAGTCGCCCCTTCACGCGAGACGTGAGTGTGGGGCTGCGACCAACCATCACGCGCCACGTCATCAACAAGGTAAAGGCGACTGTCGTAAAATGAAAGGTACTGTATGTAAAAACTGAAAATCGGTGAAAATGCGAAAGGACGATGGAGGAAATTTATATATACGGGGATCTGCTATGTTGAATGTGAACATGGGATGCATAAGATTTAAAATTATATATAATTGAGGGAAATACACAATCACCTACTGATGCGAAAGGCAAAACTAAAATTATTTAAGGAAAAAATATAAAAAATATATATAAAAAGCCTCCAAAAGCACCGTGAAAAAAGTGAAATTAGAAAAAAAGCAAGGACTAGGCCCGATGCGCGAAAACGTGCCGTGCCAATCACACACACGCGTCCCCCTCGCAACAACATGCCAATTGATGTGCCAAGTCAATGTTCCTTGGCGCAAGACGTGAGGGCGCGGGCCTAACGTCAACAGTAAAGGATTGATCCAGCTCCCGTTTAGGTAAGCGCTGGCTGACGTGTAGGCTGAGTACCCCCCACAGAGCATTGGACCGACCGCAGGTCGACTGATAGAAAAGACGCGACTGACGGAAGCGCTGCTTTTCAGGACAATGAAGAGGGTCATCCACTCGCGCTACCGTTTTCAGTGAGAAAATCGTTGTTGCGATCGAGAGACGCTGCACAAAGTATACCAGTGCGTACCACTTCGAAAAGAGCGAGCGAGAGTCGACGTTTAGCAACGTCTGATTTGGAACGCAAGCAACTCCCGGAACTGGCCACCTCCCTCTTGTTCCGACCACACGCATGCACGCGCTCTCTTCCCGCAACGTTCTAGAAGCACTTCGAACTTCTTCCCAGTGCGCGTTGGTCCACCTTTTTTCCACCTTGAACTTGGCCACGTTGCAAGTGAACGAGGGATCCCCCGGAAATGAGGAGGGTTTGAAAATGACTTCCGATTGAAGGAACGCATCATCCGCGGCTGATAGAGCGGATTGATGACGAGTGCAAAAAGGCAATTGAAGCGCCTCGGTGAAAAAGAACGCAAACGCTGACATGGAAAATGCTTTTCGAAAAATTTGCAGTTCGACTGATTGAAAAGACACGACCGACGGGTGCAAAAAAGATCATGCCCAATGCGCGAAAGTGTGCCGTGCCAATCACGTTTCCCTCGCAAGAACATGCCAAGTGAGTGATGTGCCAAGCTAGTGCGCCTGGATGCGACCTGATGCCGAAAGGAAGCGTTGATCCTCAGGTCAACAGGGGCGGACGTGGAGGGTGCATTTCGAAAGAAGGAAAAAAATTTGCAGTTCGAGTGAACTGACGAGTGCATAAAAAAGGCCCGGCTCGTTGCCCAAACGCGTGCCGTGCCAATCACACGTTTCCCTCGCAACAACATGCCGGGTGGTGTGCCAACTCAATGTGCCTAAATGCGAAAGGTGGGGCGCGGGTGGGATGGCAAACGGAAGCGTTGATCCAGCCTAATCGGGAGTAAAAGTGCGCTGACGTGGGAGATGCGTTTCCGAAGGGGGGTTTGCAAAGTTTGCAGTTCGACTGATGGGAAAGACACGACTGACTGAGGCGCTGCTTTGGAGGAAGACAAAGAGGGCCGATGGCCACCCACTCGCGCTACCGATTGCATGTCTGCTTTGTTTCCCTGCGAGCGAGGGAAGCTGCTGCACAAAATAGAGCAGTGCGTACTGTTTCGTAAAGGATCGTACGAGTTGACTGCCTCGCTTTGTCGGTCGTGACGCGCGAGAGCGCGGAAATACGTGCAATTCGTAAAGTCTGGACCTCTTCCGCGACTGCTGGAGGTAAAAAGACTGCATCCACGAACAAAAGAACGACCGATCGAAGCTTCTGGAAGTCCACAGCCAAAAAGCAGAGGGAGAAAAGAAGGGTTAGCTTTGGTAAAAACGCGAACACGTGCGTATCAAAGATCCGACGTGCACATTGGGGAAACGGTGCCCGACTCGGCGTTGGCAAGTGCCATTTGTCGCACTTTGGCGAGAGACGTAAAGGTGCTGGGATGAAAAAAAGACTAACCGTCACCTGCCATCATCACCATGACGCCTGCCGCATCCAAATGATAATTTTATTTTGTAAATTGAGGAGTTCCGGCCAGATGCCCATACATGCAGCTCAGAAAATTGCACAACTTGTTAGGCCACTTTTTCTTTATTTTTGAAGTTCAACAGATTTATGATATCGAATCCAAACTAGGCGGGGAATTACACCTAACATAATAACGTCTAACAATACCACAAAAAACAAATCATAACAACTCTCTAAACGCCGTGATTAACTTCGCGACGACGACGATCGATGTAGGCCTTGATGTCAAAAAGCGTCGTCGGTTGAAGTTGGTCCAAGTGAGAGAGCAGGCATTCGGCAGTGCACACCTCCAGCTCCACGTTTTCTTGGCACTCATTGATGATCTGCTTCATGTCACGGATGCCGTTTTCGTTGAACTCGGCGATTTTAAGGCGCAAATCATCATAATCGAGGAGATCCACCACAAATTTGTTCTTTTCGACCGGGTGGCGGCGGATACGATTGTAAACTGCAAAAATTATGTGAACAGGTGAAACAAAACGAAGTGAAAAATCCTACTTTTACACGACTTGCGATTCTGCGGCGTAACTGCAATGTAGGCTGCGATCTCGCGATGCGTGATGGGGCGGAACGCGTGAAACAGAGCGAGCAGAGCTTCAGAAGTAGGGGGCGAAACCTTAAGATAAAGCTCATGCTTATTCACGATCTTGATCATGTCAGCGACACCATCGTCGTTGTAGTCGCTCATCTTCCGGTACAAGTCAGCTTGCTCTTCAGGCGTGAGCGTAATATGATTGGACCAGTCATAGATGTCGACATGGTAGTTCGGATTCATACTGTACGACTTGACACTTTATCAGAGATGCTGCAAAAGACAACAAATATTATCATATAGTAGAACATTGTATTGAACACGAAATCAGGCACCGCTAAATAAGGCATAGACAAGAGCTGACGTGGAGGGTACTCGCAATGAACAATTTGCATATTGGCTTTAGTCACAAAAACGTAAAAAGTGATGGTGCACCGTGCGCGAGCACGTGGGAATCGCACACGCTCTCTCCGTGCAAACACCGCCCAATAGTGTGTCTAGCTGGTCGCCCATTCACGCGAGGCGTGAAAGCCTCGGACTGCGACCAACCATCACCCGCCACGTCATCAACAAGGCAAAGGCGACTGTTGCAAAACGAAAAGTACTCACGTCTCCCTCGCAACAACATGCCGTGTGATGTGCTAAGTCAATGTGCCAGGATGCGAAAGGATGCGAAAAGAACGCGTTGATCCAGCCTAGTTAAGAGCGAAAAGTGCGCTGACGTGGAAGATGCGTTTTCGAAGAGGAAATTTGCAGTTCGACTGATTGGAAAGACACGAGTGACAGAAGCGCTGCTATTGAGGAAGACAAAGAGGGCCACCCACTCGCGCTTCGTGAGAAAGGTAAACCGTGTTTTGAGGCGACCGAGAGATGCTACATAGAAAGCGACATAAAGGATGGTGCTTGTCGACGGTCTAACTTGGTTTTGAAACGCTCCCCACTTTCCAGAACTCCACCTCGCTCGCATCTTCCGGCCACACGCATGCAGGGAAGCAGCGTTCTTTTTCCGCAAAACGCGAGTCACTTCGAACTCCTTCCAAATGCGCGTTGATCCATCCCTTCTCTGACTGATGTGACGTGGCGCATCAACTTTAACTTTTTTTAATTTTGCACGTAATTGCAGCCGCTTCGCATCCAGGTTTACTTCAGTGTTTGCTTTCAACTTCCACCATGTCGTGCCCTTGTTCGTCAATGGCATCGTTGGCAGCGGCCCTTTCAAGCCCTCCCCACACTACAAAGTCAACGAAATCGGCGTCGAATCACAGCAGCAGTTCCGGGTCGTCGGTTCATATGAGCGAGCCGACTTACTTCACCATCCCACAGTACAGCACTAGCTGGTGCGAACCTTCCAGCAGCTACATGGATGGCATCATGCTGCCGGTTCCGCGTGATCCCAATGCCCCGCGGAACGACGAGGAAATCAACAAGTTCCTCGCTGAAGTGAGTTTTTGTCCCGCGTTGTCGATCTGAAGGCATCGCTGTCTTTTCAGAACGCCGAGGTCGGCAAAACCGCCGATCCGTTGTGGACCGGTGTCTTCACGAAGCAACTCGAGGTTGAACGCTCCATTGAGCCCGCCCTCAATCGCGGTGTGAACCGTGCCATGGACCGACACCCGTCCAACGGTCTATGCTTGGAAAAGATAAAGCTCTGCATCGCCCACGAGCGTCGTCCCGTCTGTGAATACGTCGACTTTTTCTACTTTACGTGCGAGTTTTTGCCCGAGCACGATGTATCGGTTTCGACCCTGATCGACATCGTAGAAGTCTTTTTCTTCGACGAGCTTCTTCCCGCCAACTACTGGATCCCGGCCAACCATCCCGAAGAGAACGGCTTGCTCGTATGTTGTCAGTCGGGCGTCGAATCCTACTCTCTGATTGCAGGTGAAACGCCACTCTGCCCAAACCGTAGCCCATGTCCAGGTCTTTGCCAAGGACACGTTGTTTACGACGTTGCCCAAGTTGGGTCGTCTAATTGGCCTGTATCGCGGAACTGCCAAGGAAATCAAGCATGCGCTCTACATCTATGCGTTCAGAAATAAGCTTATTGTGAGTTTCCGTTGTGACTTGAAGTTTATATATATTTTGTGAACTCATTTAGGACCACGAGAAGAAGCTCATTAACTGCGACCGCTTCATGGAGGACGTTTTTCACAAGAAGGTGCTCACCAACGCCTCGCTCTGGCACGACATCCGCGCGCAGATTGAAACGAGCAACCCGCCGCTTCTGTTCACGTACGTCGTTGACGCAAACATGGTCAATCAGGCCTATTTCGAGATCTTTGTCCCGACTACGGTGGTCACCGGCGCCTTCAAAGACTGCGCCATCGAAGACTACACCAAGCTGCAGCATGACATTGAACCGCTGAACGAGACGTTGACTGAGGTCATGAATGAGCTGAAGAAGTCCAACGAAAAGAAGGAGTTTTACGAAGCCATCGCCGAAGACCCTCAGAAGTTCTTCAACGACTGGCCGAAAGCTGTTTTCGAGGTTTGTCGCGGCCGTGCGCATTCTGTTCCTTGTAACTTGTGCCGTTTCAGAACGCGTCCGACAACATCGAAACGCTTACCAATCCAGCGAACTACCCGTCCTCGTTCTTCGCCAACAGAGACGTCATGGAGCCTGCCGTCGCGCAATACCTTAACAACATCGTGAAGCAGAAGAAGCAGGAGCTGGAAGTCAATCTTGAAAAGACAACGCTCCAAAAGTAGTTTCAAAACCGGTGAACTAGCGTTTAGGTTCATTATCCTCATTGATTTATTTGCCTTAATTGACTCTTTCGTTATTGATTACTTAATTCTGTTGTTACAAACTGTTTAACAGTACAATGCAATCAAAGCAGATCATAAACTAATCAAAAAATATGCGTTTACAAATTAAAAAAATAATCGAGGAATGTACAAACTAAGATAGTGTTTGACAAAAAAAGTTGTTTGTTTTCGCCTCACAATGAACGCTTAGTTCACAAATGTGTCAGTGTCTGAGAATGTGACCGTTTGTTGCTATATAAGCACTGACCGTTCCGATGGAAAAGCCACAGTTCATTCAGTTCAGCACCTGTGGACTTCATCAACAATGAATTCTCGTCTTATTGTCGCCGTCTGCGTTATCGGCTGCCTCGCGGCCGTTCAAGCCAAATCCTACGACTACGGATGGGACCGTGATGGTGACCGGTTTGAGGGCTGGACCACCAAAGAGATCATGCGTGATGCCTACAACAAGCTGATCGCTCGGGTTGACAACTTCACGGCTACTGGTTCCCAGACTCTCCGCAATTGCTTGTCTAAGTTTGTCATGACGATTGAAAAGCGACTTCTCGGCGACCGTTTCGAATTGGTATTTGAACGTATTGAGAGCATGCAGATTGAAATGCGTGGTTATTCCTTCGAACGATTCATTGAATTTGTGTATGCCAAGCACGAATCCGTTCTCGACACTTTGACCGAAGATGAAATGAACAAGCTCCGATGGGACTTCATTAGTTTCCTGAACGACCCTACCCCCAACTTCATGTGCTCTGAGACCGGCTGGTCCACCGTGTTCGGCAATTCCTTTGAAACTCTTGTAAAGCCGATCAAGCATGAACTGACCAAAAACTGCCCTTTCAAGGAACTCATGTGGGAGGCTACTCGCAAGCTGTACGCTCTTCGCCACAGCTTCTGGGCCACCAGGAAGACGGAGTTGACGAACATCATGGTCAGATTTATCAAGCGCGTCGATCAAGAGCTTACCAAGTTCAACACCAACAAAATGGTTGACCGAATGATCAAGCGTACGCCCTATGAAACCATTTACACCATTCCTCTCCCCAAACTGGCCTATGAAGCGTACATCCGACTCGTGATGGTAAACGATAATATCTGGGAGAAAAGCACGACGCTCAAAACCGATTTGATCGAGATGCTTCGTGCCATCGACGAGCAAACTCTCAAGTACAACAACCGTATTGAGTAAATGATCTGTCTCGAGTTCAATTATTAATAAACTCGTTCATTACTGCTTTGAAGACCAAATTTGATAGATGAGCACAACCCAAAAAAAAAGATTGTAAGACACGGCTTATAAAATGATAAACACGGGGGCAAAAGCTAAATTTGTTTATACATTTCTTGAAATACTAGTGCGATTTCAATGCTATTTATTTAAATTTAATATTATCGTAGTAAGCGGCCAAGCTCCTAAAACAAAAAAGTATCGCTCCCGGGTGGGCTCGAACCACCAACCTCCTGATTAACAGTCAGACGCGCTAGCCGATTGCGCCACGGAAGCATTGAGTCATGCGGTTTGTATTGTTTTCAGTTGACAATCAAAGAGGTGGAAGAGTCGACGTTATTAGACTGCATTCACCATTCATTCACACAGTATTCACCAAGTAATGTTATTTTTCAAACCCACACTATCCCTCATTCTCTGCTAAGCTTTTGGCTCAGGTGATAATGTCTATTTTTCCTGCTGGTACCGGTTTATTACGTCTAAACGTTCCTTCATCCGAACGCTTGCTTTTCACTCTGTCCTGCTGTTGGCGTTCTGTGACAAACCGTCACATCGATCCTCGTCGTTCAACATGCGTGCTCGATAAATGTCAGAGAACCGTCGTTGCGTTTTTCTTCTTTTACACGTCAGTCAGTTTTCGACGTTTTCTTTTGCACCGAATTTGCTTGCCATCACCGCCTGGTAGTGCTTCAAGCCAACCGAATCAGTTTTCAATACAGTTTGCATGGTGGGGAGAGAGAGCGAGCGTACGTACGCATAGGTAGCACGCAATCGATATGACAAACGCGTGTGCGGTAAAAGAGAGCGTCCAGAAGGTTCCGGCGAGAAAGAAAAAACACGTAGGCTGACGTGGCGACGTCGCATTGGCTGCACTTCGCGTCAGTGATGGTGGGATTTTAATGTACACGTCATTCAGTTTTCGACGTTTTCTTTTGCACTGAATTTACTTGCCATCACCGCCTGGTGTTCCTTCAAGCCAACCGAATCAGTTTTCAACAGCTTGCATGGTTGGCGGTAAATGTTATCGTTAATTTTAAACATCCAAGCAATGATGATCAAAACATTGTTCCTTGCAAGTACAACGTTTTGGCGTTGGTCTTTCGTTTGTGCTCTTGAGTATTTTAAACTTTTGTTGTAAAGGGCAGAGCTCAATAGGACAGAAGTTTGACTTTTGAAGGACCTCTTTTAATTTGAGGATTCATACAATCTTATAACCTCTAAGCTCAAATAAACCATTGAAAATGTCGAGCTATTTTACATCTCACATAAACGTTTTTGGCGCTAGACTGAATAAATAAGCAGTTTAAAATCAATTTACATTAACAAAAAAGCTGATGGATTTGAAGATTAGCTGTTGCATTTTGTGCCGATTATAGCGAAAGGGGTAAAGTCAGGAATGGTAAAATACATGGCATTAAGTGGCATCAGTTTATACATAGACCGATTCGAAGAAAAATGTTGCTTTATTATTTTTAGTGAAAAAAAACCCTGATGAACTATCATCGAAAAGGCGGAGGATATGGGTCAGCCGACATTGGCCTTACCAAAAATTTCGTCCGTTCCAGTCCCTTTCCCATCGGCAAAGCAAAACACCTGTGCGTCAGCCATTTTGATCAGCTTCTCTGTTTTGCAACTATATCGCTTCGTGGTGCTGCCTTGCGCATAAAGACCACTGAACTTTTCTAATTTCCACAATATCGTTGGCTTCTACGACAAGCATTTGAAAGTATCTTGCTATTGTCTTCGAAATACCAGTACCTTTTGGTTTCATAGAAATGTGTGCGATACGTTGTTTTTCAAAGCACTCTTTTTAACAAGTTCCTGATCCGATTGTCTTTAAAAGTTAATACGACCAAACGGGTTGTCAGTTTGTGCGCTTCAATAACTGTAATGCATAGATAGTACTCTGCTGTTTCGTTTTTGCCTGGCCTGTAAAGTCTCGATTAACTACTACAATTTTTGACGATGTAGACGTCACAAGGACCACCGCGACAATCTGTTTTGTAGCGGTATTTAAAGATATCAATTCTGATTAGCTGTTGACGGAAAGCCATCATTTTTAATGTTAATAACACACTTTACTCAGTTTCAAATAAAATAATGAAAAGATGTTTGTACGTTGCTTGTTTTGACGAGTTTAAAAACATTATACTCATTGAACGCATCAAAAGGTGTGTCTGATAGCGGACGCAGCTTAATACAGTTTTCGAGTTTGTATCCGCGGTTTCTAGTAACACGTGCTTGCGGCTTCTTCGTACTGGTTTATTCAATAAACAGGCGCATGTTCAAGAAGCCGCGTCAAAACTCTTTTAACACTTATTCGGTCTGTATTATAATCGATTCAATCCACTGCCAATCAGTTTTATAAAATACCTATAGAATGCTACACTAACAAATGCATTTCCTACTTCAAATTGGCAAAGCTACATGTCGTGTGAAGCTTTTTTTCAAATTACTCCACGTCACAAAGCTTATTATTTCGTTTCAACTTGTGATCACTGCATCTAATTCTAATAGTTTTTAGTGTATTGTTGCCGGACAAAGGTCAACCTTAGTGGCACACAACTCGATTATTATGCATTTTTAACTACACATCTTATTAGGCTACTTCAAATAATGGCCGATGATGTAAGTGCAAATGTCTTTGAATGTCATGAAATCGTAATTTACAGCGCAACATTTATAACTTTACAAGACCAGACGTCGCACGTAACCACAATCTTATCGGTTATTCTTTTTATAATGGTAGGCAAGAGTTCGAAGAACCCTTCAATGAAGAGCCGAATTTTAATTTCCGCAACTACCCCCCGTCTTTTGTTTACGACGGTAGTCTGGCTCTAAATCAAAAGGCTATAAAGAATGCGCATGAGCTTGAACAGTACGTTGTTGAAGCAAACTTTTAAAAGCTCATAAAATGTACTTTAGAGAGCGTAAAATGTATGATTACATGGAGCAACAGCTTACTCAAAAACTACAAACAAACGTCGAACGAAAACGCCTGCCCACAGTAACACAGCTTGTTCAGCCTTTGAAACCCGGACAGATTTCATACGGTGTTCGAACGATTCGCACGGATTTAAAGATGTCTGAAGAGAGTGCTCTGGAAGAAGAACTGAAACGTCATCAGAGTATGCAGGTTGCGATTGCTCCACCTTCCTTCCACGATTTTGACATCCTCGGCCCGCCAAAACTTGACTTGCCATCTGTTAATGGAATGTTGGCTGATGAGTTGTAAGTTATGAAAAGACAATTACTTAATCAGTTTACAACACATTATTGCAGAGAACATACGCATCTTGCTGTTTCTACCAAACAATTTCTGGATGGTATCTTGGCGAAGCAACAGCTCCAGTTTTTGCGCTGCTTTGCTACTGATGGGCAGAACCAACCGGCCAATTCTGCAGATCATAATATCGAAGATAAACCTCATCAGTTTGTTGAACCTAGAGATGGTGAAACAGAAACATGTGCACGTGTTCGACCATTGATCAAAGCTGCGAAGCGAGTGCTTATTGCAATTTCAAACTCTAATATTTTCAAAGTCCAACCAATGCCGACGTTGACCCCAAATGTCAGCACTGTCCAGAACTACCCAACCTGCAATCGCGATGTTACAAGTTTTACGACCGCTTCGCGTATGTGCCCCGAAGCTCAGCTCATGCCAAAAACCGTTCCCGATCGGGCGTTTGACCGAAGCAACCATCTTCAGTATGTTTCAATCTGTCTTTGAACAGTTTTTAAAAACTACGATCGTATTGCAGAGGTAGCATCAGTGCTTTTGGTAATCCAATTAACTTCAGTAATGTCCGCACGTTAGAGACGGCGTCAAATTATTCTTCCGTTCCGCGCTATGGCAAAGTTCGAACTTCAATTTCCTCAAAGCTGGTTCCCAAGCGTGGCAAACCAGAAGCTTCCAAAAACCCGCTGACCGAAATTATTCGAATTGCGGCCTCTCCATTAACAAAACCTCTTGGCGTCAGATGCAAGCCAAAAGTACCTTACCAGCCCGCCATAGTTCCCAACAGTTTGCCGCAGGATAAAAGCATCAGAACAAGACGTGCTTCCATCATGCCGTCCAGAGGAATTCGACAGGGACGCATCTCCAAATCGAAAAGTAACAAAAACCTACTGCAACACGATGCTATTCGTAACGAAGCTCTGCCGCCGTCTCAAATCAAAGCAAATGTAGCAACAAGACAATGGTCGTTTACGCAAGGACTTGTTTCAACAAATCTGAATCAGTTCGCGAAAAGTGACCGTCGTTAACAGTTTTATCTTTTACGTATGTTAACGAGATTATAAGTAAATTAATTTTTGTCAATGTCAAGCATAAGGTAAAAAGAGAAAGCTTGTTTTCCTACAGCATCCACGACTATCCAACGAAACAGTCCCGAGGCTTGGCGAAGTGTGCCCAGTCACTGCATTTGTCCCCAGCCTCGCGACCACGTTTATCGCGCACTGGTCGGTTCTCGATCCTTCTTCAGGTCGCTCTTATCAGTTTTCTAAGACGATCATTTAATATTTTATCAATAAACATTTATGACACCGATCTGTACATGAAAGGGACTGGATATGATTTAATCAAAGTCAGGCACTGATGAAGTCTGATAAGAAGGAAATACGACTTTACTCACTCCACTTACAAATATGACATCAGTTTATATATATTTTGGCCCTTAAACTCGTTGTTATGAATCACGAACACGAGTAAGACTTAACTAAAGTCTAGACCGAACTTTTTATTAAACAATTAATAGCATTTTTCAACAAACTCAGTTTTCACATTTCCAAAGAGACGTTTATTGTTACCTTCCAAGTGCTGGGGTTGTTTTGCGATCAGTGCACTTTGATTTGGATGAAGTATACAACATTCACGAAAGCGTTGTTGCTACACAGTCTATGGAGTATATCACAGCCGAGAATGTGGCAAAATTTTTATCAATGGTGCTTGACTTGAGCGACATTTGGTTGTGCTACGTTTCTTATCATTTCCAACAGTTTTTTTCAAAATTTATATATAATTTTAAGTCGAAATACTTGATATCTCCTCTCTACCCCTTCCTGGAAGCAGGGACGTCGATGTCCATACCCTTCAAAGCTCCAGAGAGCTGCCGGTGGCCGTTTTCCATCCTTTTAGAACGCTGTCTAATACCACGCCACTGTAAAGGTGCCCGCGGCTGTAGGACTGTAGTGTCAGCGTCGGAACACTAGATCTTGTTTCTCCAAACAATTGATAAAAAAATATACAAAACTTACAGTTTTTTTGGTTTATGATTATTTTATTATTGTGTTCGACTTTTTATTGACTAGCTTCTAATCCTTGGTTTTTCCTTCCGTCTCTGGAGGTCACAGCTCCTCACTTTCTCGGACGTTATTAGCTGTTCAACAAATAATTTACTTTTATGTCGTTTTCGCTATCAGAACCGGCCGAGCTGTGTTGCAGCCGGGTTGGATTAACCAGAAAGCACTAACAAAAGGCGCTTCTTTGGGTAAAGCGTCGGCAAGGTCGACCGTCAGCATCGGGAAGATTGTCAGTTTTCTTGTCCCAATGCTGCTCGTGAGAAGGTGTCCGGAATCGAAGACGATTGACACGATAAAAAATTCGACTGTCGATGGTTGAGTAACTTTAATGTATTCCGCCAAATAGCAATTATGATAGTGTTTTCATGACAACAAACAAATCAATTTAATGCATAGACAGTTTTAATTCAGGCATTTTTGAATCAGATTTATGAAATACCTTTTTATGTTATGTATTGACAAACAAAAAAATCAAATAGCTACTACAAGGGATGCTGTAAATATACAATTTAACCAAGATGATGCTCTAGGTTAGGCTGTGTGTTGACATAGACAGATTTGACTTGTGAGTAAGCGTGAAGAGTTTCAACGCAGTTTTCACGGCCATGTCCAGAGTTCTTGAAGCCACCGAACGGCACAAAAACTTCTGTGTCATTGTAAGTGTTGATGAAGACCGTGCCAGCTTGAAGTTGAGCAGCAATGCGGTGAGCACGACGAAGATCACTGAAAATGTCATTTAATAATGTCTCTTATTGTTAAAATTAGTAATTACCGAGTGTACAATCCAGACGCAAGGCCGAAGCCGGTTTTGTTCGCTCTTTCGACAACTTCGTCTTCGTGGTCAAAGGGCAACAACAACATGACGGCACCGAAAATTTCGTCCGTGACAATTTCCATGTTTTCCGTGAGGTTGGTTAGGACAGCGGGGTCAAAGTAGAAACCATTTTCGAAACCTTCGGGATGAATACGCTTGCCACCACGGAGCAACTTTGCACCTTCTTCTACGGCCCGCTCGACCATCCCCTCGATTTTCTTCAGATGGTCTTCATTGATGTTGGCACCGACGTTGGTCTTCTCATCGAACGGGTTTCCGACGCGCAGTTTTTCAAGTTCCTTCAGCAAGGCTTCGGTAAATTCATTGATGATACGGCGATGGACGTAGACGCGCGTAGCGTTGGTGCACACTTGGCCTAAATATGAATATTTGTAAACAAAACAGTTTTCAAAGATGCTCTCTATTATCTGCCCGTTTTTTATGCCCCCAATGACCTACCTTGATTCAAAAAGTTTGCCAAGATAGCGCCTGACACGGCATTGTCGATTTCGGTGTCATCGAAGATAATAAAGGGGGACTTTCCGCCCAATTCCAAAGTCACCGGCTTGATGTTCCGCTTGGCACATGCTTCTTGAATCTTCTGGCCAGTGGGTACTGATCCAGTGAAGGATATTTTGCGAATGTAGTCGTTAGTGCAAAGAGCATTGCCGGTGTCGGCTTCGCCTTGGATAACGTTGTAGACATCGTCGGGGATACCAGCGGCACTAAGGACTTCACCGAGCAACACCGGACTGCCTGGGGCAAAAGGACTAGGCTTGTAGACAACAGCATTGCCTGCGGCCAAAGCTGGGGCAACCTTCCATACACATGTTTGGAAGGGGTAGTTCCAAGCACCAATACATCCGACAACACCCAGGGGTTCTCGTCGAGTGTAGGCGAAGCGGTCATAAGCGGGTCCAGGGAGATCGAAGTAGTCTCCTGAAAGTATTATTAATATTACAGTTTTATTAAATTAAAGGTTAGTCGTGTCTTGCGAAAACACTAGCACGCTTCTCTTTATATAATTCGTCTATTTTGTGGTTTTAGTTTTGACTATTTCTATTATGATTGCAGTTTTTTGAAATAAAATACACTAAAAGTACGCCTAGACTGTGTTTGCTACCCTTCCTTTCGGTTTTTGATCAGTTAAAAACACCTCTCCCTAAAACCAACCGTCCAAACGTCCCTTGCCCTTTCAAAACTGACCTTTCAACGCAGCCGGAGCAACACCAGCGAAAAACTGGAAGGTGTCCGCGCTGGAAGCAATATCCATTCTAGCTTCTGTGATAGGCTTGCCATTGGTACGAACCTCCCATTGGGCAAGAGCTTCTTGATTCTCACGGATAATGTCAGCAACCTTGTTGAGAACTTTTCCGCGTTCCAATGGAGTTAACTCGGCCCATTTTGGTTGGGCATTATGCGCAGCTTCGACGATCTTGTCAGTCGAATGCTTATCCGCGATCGGGCAATGCGCTACCACCTGACCTATAAAAACATGTTGATTCAAATGAAGCTTGGTCATTAACGATGTTTGTTTACCTGTGTGGGGTTCATACACCTTGAAAGTGTGTTCGGATGCGATGGTTTGACGTTTTCCGTGGAAAAAGTAAAGTCCATCGGACAAATGCGAAGGTGCAACGAATTGAGCCATGTTCAGTTAGTTGTTAATCTGTAAAAATTATTAAAATTTGCAGTGAAATTACTGATTATCAACAGTTTTTGTTCGAAAAACAGATTTAAAAGATGTCACGAAGGCGCAAAGTGCAAAATCGAGTCGATAATTACGTCTTGATTTGCAGTAATAGCAAAAAAGTTGACCAGGCTAGTGCACATAGCACAACTTCCCGACCTTGACTGCCGGGTAGCATTTTGTTTATGGCTGGAGGCTGCGCTGGCGAGAGTCGCTTGTCTCATCAACACGGAAAGGAGCAAACTGCGATGAAAGACAGCCTGTTGTCGTCTTTTGCCAGGCAAGTGTTTGGTATTTAACCGAGTATCAAAGGGTTCTTGTTTTTTGTTCTTTGGTGATGATCAGTTTACGTCACCTTGCTTGATCAACTTTTAAAAGTTGCGACTTCTATTTCGATTTGAAATAGGTTACGGAAAGTACATTTGATCTTTGATTGACTATTCTTAAAACTGCAATTAAGAAAGCATACATTGATTAAAATCAATGCAGAATTGTTGGAAATGATAACTAAGATCAATTGTGTTGTCTGTGACTACATCGCAGTCTTATGCGCAAATAAATCGTTTGTCAAAGTTTCAATACAAATTCTAACAGTTTACTTCTACTTAATTTTTACTGAAAAACACGAACATTTATAAGCAGGCATGTAGAAATCAGTTTTAACTAAATGAAAACCTCAATTTTGTTTTCTGTCATGGGATTATTCAGTTTCTATCTCCCTACGACAAATGCATTTCCACTAATTCACAAGATCTATACCATCCCAAAGTTCCACTTCTGCAGGCCCCGTTTTCCTTTTTATTCTTACCTTGAAATTACCGATGTACTATCTGTAACTGATACTTTGTATTTGTTAACGAATAAGATTGCAATGCACCCAGACCACATAATGTGTTTATAATCAGACAACACTAGTTTTATGCGACCTTTTTATAAGTTAAGAGTTCACAATTAATGGAGTTTATTCAAATATAAATGGCAGTTTTAAAAATGGAAGTAAAGAAAAAAATCAGGCAGTTAGTTACCTGCACAAGTGGATAAAATTGCAACAAAATGTTTTATCTGATGAAAAAGCGGGGAATAGATTTTATATAATTTGGATTCATAACAAACAATAAAATAGGATTATTAATCACAGGCTGACGCTGATTCATTGGCGGTTTTTGATGCATACCTGGCATCGACTCACACGGTCCTTGAGGCCGCCTGCTTTCAGAGTCTGTGGCATCGGTTTGCGGAACTGATTGTCTTTGTCGACGATGGCCAGCCAGAATCCGTTGTTAGTCGCGTAGTAGTTGCATGTGCCCTTGCCGTGGCACTCAATGAAGGGAACAGACTGGAATTCTTCTAGGCAAGAGCCAGGGGATTCCAAGTTCTGACCTGTACCTTCGGCGCCGGCGGCGGTGTGCTAAAAAACGATGTGTTTAGTTTGTCCAGTTTAAAAAATGTTATTACCATGACAAAACTGTAACCGCTGAAGTAGGGAGACCAGTTTTGAGGGCATGGCGGGATGTAGCTGTCTTGCGAATGGACCGCGATGATCTGGGTCGGGATTTCACAGACGGCGCAGCGAGAGATATGGGGTTGAACAGCCGAGCCAGAGACCTGAAGATGGTTGGTTATAAAGAACCCGTGCGTTTTGACAGTTTAAAAACTTACAGGGTTCATCATTGGGGTCATGCCCTTGCCGGTCGACAGCCAGAAGGAGTAGTCATTACGGTCGCTGATGTGGCACGTCTCCTTCAAGTTACAGAACATGAATGGCATAGTGCTGAATTTAGGCATGCATGAGCCAGGAGATCCGAGATCTTGTCCGGAAGCGCGACCGTTGCCTTGAATGTAGAGCAACGAATATCCAGTCCAGAGTTGAGTAGCGCCGGGCGGGCATGTCGGCACTTCAGTTGTTTGAGAGTGCTTGGTGAAGGTGAAACCACGCGACGGAGCCCAGCCACCAGGGGGACCAGCTTGGCCAGGGAAGCCAGGGGCACCAGGACGGCCAAGACGACCTTCTCCACCAGCGAAACCAGGTTCACCGGTGTGACCAGGGGGACCGGGTTGTCCAGGGTAGCCAGCATCTCCGATGGGGCCAGGAAAGCCAGGGGTTCCGGCAGGTCCAGGGGGTCCAGGAAGACCTTGGGAGCCGGGTTCACCAGATTGTCCGGGGAAACCAGCTTGTCCAGGCTCGCCAGGGTAGCCATTGGGAGAGATAAGCTATAAAAAGGGGTAAAAATCGAGAAACAGTTTTAAACACTTACATCATCAACAGCGAGACCAGGAGGACCAGGGGGACCAACTTTACCGTCGAGGCCAGGGTATCCATCGGGACCAGGCAGACCATCGTTACCGCGTTCACCCTTAGGGCCGTCGAAACCAGGTTGGCCAGGGAATCCATCATCACCCTTAAGACCAGGAAGACCAGGGTAGCCAGCTTCACCCTATAATCAGTTTTATGTTTATAAATCAAAAAAATGTGCGAGACTTACGCGTTGACCAGGGAAGCCAGGGGTGCCAACGAGGCCAGGGTAGCCCGGAAGGCCGTCCAAACCGCGTTCACCCTTAGGGCCAGGGAATCCAGCTTGGCCAGGGGCACCAGGAAGACCAGGAGCACCATCGTGGCCACGCTTTCCATCGATACCGCGGAGACCGACTTCTCCGGCAAGACCTGGGTTTCCTTGATCACCGGGAGGACCAGGAAGACCAGGAGTACCAGGGTATCCGGCGTCGCCAAGAGGACCAGCAAGTCCGGGGAGGCCAGGAAGACCGTCACGGCCAGGGAGACCAGGGGTACCGGGCTCACCAGGTTTACCGAAAGCGGGAAGACCAGGCTGACCGGGGAGACCGGCGTCACCAACGAAGCCAGGTTGACCGGGCTCGCCATCACGGCCAGGAAGTCCAGGGGCGCCGTCGATACCGCGTTCACCCTTGATGCCAGGGATACCAGCACGTCCGGGAAGACCTTGGTCACCAGGAAGGCCATCGACACCAGGAAGACCGGCATCACCGAAAGGTCCTAATTGTCCGGGAGAACCAGGAATGCCAGGCAGACCATCATCACCGCGAAGACCGTTGGCACCGGGGGTACCGGTAGCGCCAGGGTAGCCGGGAACGCCGCTTTCACCAGGAATGCCGGGGTAACCCTTTTCACCAGGGTAGCCAGGAAGACCCTAAATTATGACTTTCAGTTTTCAATCATAAGCATTTGTTAACTCACATCTTGGCCAGGGGCTCCAGGAGCACCAGGAATACCGCTTGAACCGCTTTCGCCCTTGAGGCCAGGAAGACCAGGCAAACCATCGCGGCCAGGAAGACCAGCGAAGCCGTTGGTACCTTGTTCACCAGGAGGGCCAGGGTAACCAACTTGGCCAGGAAGGCCAGGTTCACCAGGCGGGCCGTCAAGACCTTCGTAACCGAATTCACCAGGGGCACCCTTCTGTCCAGGGGCACCAGGGATGCTTGCGCCAGGCTCACCAGCAATACCCGGAACACCGTCGAGACCGCGCTCGCCAGCAGGACCAGCGTATCCGGGAAGACCAGGAAGACCATCGTCACCCTTCAGACCAGGAATACCCGGGAGGCCGTTGTCACCGCGAAGACCAGGGGCGCCGGCGGCACCATTGTCACCAGGAAGACCAGATGAGCCGGGGATACCAGCGGCACCAGGAAGACCTGGGTAGCCGTTGTCACCAGGAAGGCCGAGTTGACCTGCGGCACCAGGAAGGCCGGGCAAACCTTGAAGTCCGGGAAGACCATCAGTACCAGGAGTGCCGTTGTCGCCAGGAGGACCTTGAAGACCGGGAAGGCCAGCTTGACCAAGTTCTCCAGCAGCGCCAGGTGTACCAGGAGCGCCATCTTTGCCGGGGAACCCAGGAAGACCATCGGCACCACGTTCACCATTGAGACCAGGAGTACCAGGGGTACCGGAGTAACCAGATTCGCCCTTCACACCAGGGACGCCAGCGAAACCAGGAGGTCCGGGAAGACCGGGGCGACCTTGCTTGCCGGGGATGCCGGAAAGACCGAATTCACCCTTGCTGCCGGGAATACCGACAATACCGTCACGGCCGGGGAGGCCAGTATCTCCAGGGTAGCCAGCAGGGCCAGTAGGACCGGCCTGGCCGTCAGGTCCAGGAAGACCAGGAAGGCCGTCAGTTCCGCGTTCACCCTTAGGGCCAGGAAGACCAGCAGATCCAGGGTAGCCGATACCGGGTTCACCGATTTGACCTAAATACTCAGTGATGTTTCAAAGAGGTTGGACAGTTTAAAAAACATACCAGGAAGGCCAGGGAGACCATCAAAGCCAGGTTCGCCGGGGAGGCCAGGAGTGCCGTCAAGACCGGGGAAACCGTTGTCGCCAGGGTAGCCAGTTTCACCCTTTGCGCCAGGTCGTCCAGGAGCACCGGGGTAACCATCAGTACCAGGTTCACCAGGAGAGCCGGGGAGACCGTTTTCGCCAGGGCGACCATCAAGACCGGGAGCACCGCTGATACCAATCTCACCCTTGAGACCAGGAAGACCAGGGAAACCAGGTTGGCCATCAATGCCGCGGAAAATGGCGTCGACTGCGGGACCGGGCAAACCAGGGCGGCCAGGGAGACCCGGAAGACCGTCATTACCGCGTTCACCTTTAGCTCCGGAAGCGCCAGGAGTGCCAGGGAAAGAGTCACCAGGAGGACCGGGGAGACCAGGAACACCGATCTATAAGGTTTGAATTACTTCCAAGCAGTTTAAAAAATGAAAAAAAACTCACGATTCCGTCACGGCCACGCTTGCCGTCGATACCAAGAAGACCCTTTTCTCCGGGGGCACCGGGGAGGCCAGGAGTACCGGGAAGGCCAGGAAGGCCGTCGCGACCGGGACCGCCGGGGTAGCCATCAAGACCAGGGGTACCACGGTCACCCTTCAGACCAGGGACACCTTGTGGGTTCTCCATGGGGCCGATGATTTCACCAGCTTCACCCTTGAGACCGGGGTAGCCGGGCAAACCGGGGGTACCTTCGGCGCCTTGGCGGCCGGGAGCACCAGGAAGACCGGGCTTGCCAGCAATACCCTTCAGGCCGTTGGGACCGGCGGGGCCAGTGGGACCAGGTGGGCCAGCATAGCCGTTGCTGCCAGAGATACCGTCGTCACCCTTGGTGCCGGGGACACCGTCGGGGCAGAAGCCGCAGTCGTCACCTTTGGGACCGGGGAAACCGGGAGTACCAGGGGTACCAGGGACACCAATACGGCCGTTGGGACCGGGGTAGCCGGGAAGACCAGGTTGGCCAGGGGGACCGACCATGTTGACACCTTCTCCGGGGAAACCTTTTTGACCGGTAGTACCGACGTCACCGACTTCACCAGGGATGCCAGGATATCCGTTGTTGCCGGGAAGACCTTCAATGCCAGGCGGGCCTTGAATGTCATAACCGGGGAGACCGGGTTCGCCTACATAACCGCAGTCACCAGGGATGCCGGGGGTACCGGGTTCACCGACAAAGCCGGGGTAGCCATCTTCACCACGGTTACCCTTCTCAGTGTAACCAGGAGGACCGTCGATACCAGGAAGGCCATTAGGACCAGGAAGACCGATCGGACCACGAGCACCGACTGGGCCGATGTCGCCGTCATGACCTGAAGGGGGTTACGGTAAGGGATGTTAATAAAAAGTATGATGCAATGACTTACCAGAACCGCCCTTTTCGCCAGGAATGCCGTCCATACCCTGGATACCACGAGCGCCAGCAGCTCCCTTACCGACGCCAAGAGGGCCGGGAGGACCGATGTCACCTTCAGGACCGGGTCGGCCAGGATAACCGAGGTCACCAGCGGAACCCTTCTCTCCAACCCATCCGTCCATACCGGGAATACCTGGGATACCGCCTTCGCCCTTAGGGCCGGGGACACCGTAGTTGCCATCCTTGCCCTTCTTGCCCTAAAACAAAAAGCTAAAAAAGACCTTTCAGTTTATTCAAAAACATACGCGTTGTCCAGCATCTCCGGGATCGCCCTTTTCACCCTGAAGACCCGGGTTGCCAGGAATACCTTCTTTGCCGTTGATGCCAGGAGGTCCGATGGGTCCATCTCGACCCTTTTCACCCTTCATGCCTAAAAGAATCAAAGGTAACAAACGAGTTTCCGAAAATCAGTTTTAAAGCGAAAACATACCGATGTTGCCAGGAGGACCACGAATGACTTCAGTTTCTTGAGGAGCATTAGCTTCCTTCCAAGTTCCGGGAGGACCGGGAGGACCAGGGGGACCAGAGAGACCCTTTTCACCCTTGCGACCAGGGGTTCGGATACCCATGCGACCCTTTTCTCCGGGAGGACCAGGGTAACCAGGGGGACCGTACGGACCGAGATCACCACGAGCACCCTTGAGACCAGGGCTTCCGTCTTGACCGCCATAGCCGGGAGTTCCTTGAAGGCCGGGAAGACCACGTTCACCCTTGCGACCAATGGAGTTGACACCACCTTCGCCAGGAGGGCCAGGATAACCCGGACGACCAGGTTCACCATCAGGACCACGGGGACCGCTCAAACCGGGGATACCGGGGGCACCAGGGAAACCCTAAAATAATTGGAATCTTGTAATTTGTTGCGATATTCGTTCACCAGTTTTTGTTTTTGTCTTCTTGCATTACAATTAGCCCGTCAAACAGACACGCCGCTGGCGTTAAAGGTCGAGCGTGCCGCCGAAAATAAGCCGCGGCTTGGATCAACGCGACAACAAATGTCGTTGATTCATTTCTCTTGGCCGGCGCTAAGTGATACAATGCCTCAGACTTGCGACAACTGGACCAATCAATTAGCTTTGCAATGGGTTTTTTAAGTTCAGTGCATAAATACTCACGTCTGTTCCGTTGCATCCGGGAATACCGAATTCACCTTTCGGTCCTGCCAAGCCATCCAAACCAGGCAAACCGAGACGGCCAGGTGCGCCGGGGAGACCGCGATCGCCCTGAAAAAATAGTGTTCAACAAGTATTCAGTTTAAAATTTACATTTCTTGAGAAAGCGAAAACGCCGAAAGCGAACAACGGCCTTTATTACGTTGGAATCAGCCACTCTCTCCAGTTTTTAAAAAATTCAATGGGAAAAAGGACTCACTCGAACACCTTTGGCGCCACTGTCGCCGAAGTCACCTTCCGCTCCGGACATACCCGGAGCACCAACAGGACCTTCGGGGCCATCAGTTCCAGGCGTGCCAGGGTGTCCACGTTCTCCTTGGAAACCGGGAAGACCCTAAAAAGTTTTTCATAATTTTGTTCACCGCAAATTAGACAATTTTACAGTACCCTATCACCCTTTGTGCCGGGACAGACGCATGGCGGGGCACAACCCTTACAAGCAGCAGTATCTGCGTGTTCAAACTGTTGCAATAACAGTATTACTGTTAGCGCGACAAAGCGCCAGTTGGAAATCATTGTGGCGTACTTGCGGCCTCAACTTCGGGGTGGTAGAAGCGTTGAGGCCACGCCGTAAGGAGTGTTCGCAGGTACTGTAAGTGTGGAGTGCTACAGTGCCCTGGGAAGTAGCCCTGCGGGCCCTATAAGGAAAAAGGGGGTTTTAAAGGGATAAAAGTCAAAAATATCTCGAAGCGATGAAAAACGCAAGTAAACACGTCGTAAAGACAAAATACGAGCGAAAAGTGATTCCGAAGTTTGATTAAAGCGAATAAACAACTTTAGATTTCGCTGATAATGGGGTTAAAGGCCGAAGCTAAGTTTGTGGAAAAAAGTAGCCAAAACAAAACACATTGAAAGTACAGAACATTCGGGATAAAGCAGGCTGCTTGCGATCTCGGCCCCAACTGTCACGACCAAATCTTGGCTTGGCCGGCTGAACGGACTTCGCGTTCGATTGGCGGACACGCCGAAGTAGAAGAAGCCGAGCAGGCTCTATCCTCAGGGCTATTTCATCTTCGTCTCGGCACTAGCTCTTCCCTTGACAGCCGTAACCGGGTGCGTCGAGTGAGTGCGGGCGCAACTGTTCCTGCCCTAAAGCTCTCTGCCGTCGGCCAAGCACCCCTGCTCACACTGCCATCGAGCGCCCCCAACTACATCCGCGATCGGGCGGTCAGTGCACAACTCTGCCTCCCTTTTCCCAACCGCCGCCTCCAGGGACGGAACTGATTGAAAAGAACCCTTGCCGTCTTCCTTCGTAATGCAAAAGCCGACGGTGTTAGGCGCTTTTTGCACTACACTGACTGCATCGGGACGAATTCCACCTTAAGGAAAGCCCACTGGCACGGCAGACTACGATACGCACGAATGTCTCATTTCCAATCAAATGCCGTACGGCCGATTTCAAACAAAAGTAGGGATACATTGATTGATAGCGCCGCTTTGGATTAAATCAACGTAGGGACACGGCGAGGGATGTTTCAAACCGAGAAAGCGTGAAAATCAGCAAAAGATGGAGCGCAGTTTACCATTTCTACACAAATTGATCCAAGCCACTGAAAAGAGAAAGGCCAAGGCACTTTTAGGCCCGCAACATCTTCTGCCAGTTCTTTTCGTAAACAATTTACATTGGGAAGTCAATGTGTTGCGACGGAATTATCAACGTCTTACCCCTTCATAAACAATGTGTCTGCCCGAATTGAGAAAGCGCTGTGAACTCTTGCAACTGACACAATAGTGCAGAATTGCGAACTTTACTTCTTTGATGGATGGAAAGGAGACAGAAGTCCATATGCAACACATTACAATCCTTTTCTTGAACAGTTTTAACATATTGCGATCCTCTAATGTGAGATTAATCAGTTTTGCTTTTATTTCTACAACTTTGGCAATTTGAAAATTCCATGAAGCGTAGAAGTAAGAAGGCACATGGAGGTAAAGTTGTCGGTATGTGAAGGCAGCGAGTTAAGCTGGACGAAAGACATCTGATTCAATTAAAGCAGTTTTCAAACATCGGTGATAGGCGCGTAGGGGCTGTGCACAATGATATCGGTTTGTGTCCAGGTTTTTCGGGATCCCTAAAAGCAAGCATAATTGAGGGACGTGTCACATTTTATAAGCTCGAAGCAAATGCTCAGGGGCTAGGCTTACGCTGACAACAAGCACACCAGCATCGGTCATATGCGATTTGATCGTATCGAGACGAATGTCTTCGGGAATGGCATAACGCCGACTAAAGCTGCGTTTCAATGATTGGGCCGCATTGGCGTCATCGTCAATGTGTTCGCCGGTGATGCTTAAGTTGTTGCCGATCAAGCTTACCTAGAAATGAAGGCATTACTGTATAAACGATGTTACCAGTTTTTAATCTCCAATAAAATCATAATAGCACTTATATGATTTGAAGATTTTTTCAATGCAGTTTAAAACCCACTTTAATGTCCCTCGGATGGAAATGTTTCACATCGAGTTGAATAACAAATCCATTTTCGGTGTTTATGATGTCGCCAGCGCTGGCGACGGGCTGCGGCGAGCCAGGACGTGAGTTACTCGTCTGCAAAAATGTCCAGTTAAAAGAGCATGTACACTTTGAACCAGGTTGTGTTAAGTGCCAAACACACTTACCACTGGAAAGTGCGATCGGTGAGCTGTCAAGCTAGTGTCCAGCGGCGGCGGACGCGGTATGGCCGGCACGACAGCTGATTGCGGTTGGTAAGTTGAGCTGGCATAATTGCTACGTTGCAACGTCTCTGAGTAATGTCTAGAGTGAGTTGTTGACAAAGGGGCCTGAACAATTATGTTTTTAGCAAAAACTACAAAAACTATTCCTAATTGGTAATAAGCGGAAGTAGAAAAATAACTCAGTTTATCAAATTCTAACCTCAGGGAGCAAAATAGATGGCGGCGGTTGAAGCGGGGCAACCGTGGATTGATAGGTGCGTCGTGGCGGTAGTGACCTTTGCCGCCGATTGTCAAAAGAAGTTCGGAGCGGACGACGCGTGTCCCAGTCATCGTAAATCCGGGATAAGGGGATTGAAAAATCTCTCAAATGCCGAAATTCCGGAGACAAATCGGTTTCAAAGGGTGTTCCACGGGACCGAAAGTCTTTTTCAATCATATCTCGCTCCTGAAAAGTTTTTTTACAAACACATTACGAGATTTCACTCAGTTTAGCAAAATAACAAGCGGTGTTTAGAAAGCCAATGAAATAAAATTTTATGTCTTTTGACACTCATAAAAGTGTGGTTTCCTAAATATTATTGGAAACTTTAGTCAACATGCGTAGCCTAATCGATGCACGGACAACATGTATTCGACGACGATGCCACCTTCGCCGTCCGATGAGTCAATGTAATTCGAGGGCAACATCGCCGACGGACAACCTTTGCGCGACAGAAACAAATAAACACAATAACCAACAAACCAATCCGTTTCGACGCTCGTACTCTTTCACGTAGTACTGACTCTCCTCGTAGTACCTGGACATGGTGCTCTCTGGATGCGCTTCTGAAAATTTGGGGTAATCCAAGATCGTTTGTTTGTGTACGCGCAACTGTAGAAAAAAACTGGAATGTCTGGCCAAAGATTTCCGTGTCTTCAGAGTGATAAGGATTGTGTAAGCGTAAGTGCCTTAAGCTAATAACAGAGCACGGTGGTGGACACAAACTTTAAATTTTATTAATGAGTAGAATAAAAAAATTACATGGTACTTGAGGCGTCAGTTTTTTTCTAATTAAACGGTCAAGTGAAGGATAAAGCAAAAATTTCGCGCATTCATTCATCAAAAGGCTTCCAATGTCACAGTATAAAAGGACTCGCGCACTCTGTATGAACGCGGACTTTCCTTTGAAACATTGTGTGGAGTTTAAAAAAAGAAGACGCGAGACCACGAGCAAAAGCTTGTCGCCTCGGGGCAAGATGGGTCTGTCGAGGAATGCATGCAGTTGTGCTTCCCTATGATTTTGAGCCGGTACTCGACGGAGACAGCGACCTCCGCGCTCCTTCGGCTTCGCAGAACTCAGCTGTTGGCGCTAACGCTTGAAAGCTATTGTGTCGCCACCTGAAATGAGACTGATGGCGCGAAGCTTGCACTGGAGAAGAAGCATGGCTGGGAGAGCGAAGAGACCGGACTCCCCCCGACTGCATTTTTGATTTGCAACAAGCAAATAAACCGTCAGGACGTCGACGTCGCTTCACGCTCAGTTCTGCCTCTCGGAGGCTTGAGAACAACACCGTCATCATGAGCATCGCGCCGTGTGCATCACGTTCCGGAAATAATAAACCCCTGGTTGAACAGAAATTTCACTTGAAATATGGAAAAAAGCAAGCAGACAAACAAAGGCTTCCCTTTCAGCGCTTCCTCTCACAGTCAGTTTTGGAGAAGGAAGGCCCGAGGGGAAGTTATCGTGTTGCCTCCGTTATATATAAGTCCATCTACATTTTGCGCCGTCTTTTTTCAATATCAAAAAGGCGTGCATTTACGTATTCCAATGATTCAATGCCCGAATCACAGCCACAGGGCACGCAAAAACGGCTGCTCTGCTTGTGCCTTCCGACTGACTCAACAGTTTTCCCCTTTTTTCCGATGCCTCTCGACCGATCACAGTTGTCTGTATCATACAACAATCCTCATTTACACATTTATTTTTTTTCTTGCTTCGAGGTTATGGAGATTCACATACACACAATAAATCAAACACACTCTATATTAAAATAAGATGGGACCAAAAACTCTGACAAACTTTTTAAACTCTGGACGAAAAAAATCACAAACAAAAGTAAATATAACAATAGACACGATTACATTATCTGTCTGTTTAACACTGAGATTAACGTAAATCTTATGGATGCGACGGAATTACTTGGCAATCCCCGGGAAAATACGTTTTAACCAATAACACGATGGGAGGAAGAGACGCTATCAGCTGTCCTGACGGGATGAAGTACATACAAAAGAATATAGAAATATACACACTCGTAATGAGAATAGAAATGGGAGGACAACTAATATCACAATATATAACGTACATTGTATGTCGCTGACAATAGTAACTTATAATTTGTATTCAACACAGATTCAGGCAGAACAATCACGGGCTTTTTGAATTGAAACAACGAAAAACCTATTTCAAAGACAATTTACAACCGAGATTCCTTAGGGGAAATTGTATGAACTAGATTGGTTGAATTGTAACTTGAAAGGGTACTGTACAATGAATCCCGCTCGGAGGTTTGAAATAATAGAGATTCGGGGAAACATATTTTGTCAAGATCTGAATTGTTACGTCGAAAACTCGAGAGACATTTGTAACTAGAAAACTGAGTATGACTATAGGAACACAGCATATTTACATGGATTCAAAGGGGGTACTGAAGTCTTCAAATGAGATGTTGTCTGTACCGGTACCGTTGTTGTACTGCGAGACCATGCGTTCCTGAAAAAACAACGATTTAGAACCACCAGTTTAATGAAAAAGAGGAAAGGATACTTACCCATCCATTGAGGGCCTCAGAGATAGTCCTTGGAGCCAATTTGGGCAGTTCGCGATGGACGTGATCAACCAGATCATCGAAGAAGTAGTATGCTGGAAAACAAGTGTCGTTAAACACATTCATCAGTTTACAGTTTTAAACTTACAATCAGTCTCATTCGGCAAACGCTGGATGGCTACTGCGTATTGAGGGTAGCCACGGGGAACGATGAGACCCAATGGAGGGACAGATGATCGCCCTAAATAAGTACTCAGTTTAGTTTTTACTGATAAAAAGTTACTGGTAACTCACTCATTGAGCAGATCAGACCATATCCCGCGGGAGGCTGATCGGCAGTCGGCGCGAATTCAAACCGATCCTGGAGCATGCTGAGCTCATTGAATGCAGCTTGTCCGAGCGCCGCAGCATTAATGGCATTTGAGATGGCAGGACCGCCCTGTGGGGTCGCATTCATCATGACGGTGTCATTGGGGATGCTGCCAACAAAGTCGTTATTCGACAGAGAGGTACGAAGCTCCGTCGGAGGATTCTGATCGCTGGGATACATCGGTTCACCGCTGTAGTTGGTGGCCATCATATCAGAGCTCGCGACAGATTCCGCGCCAAACACTGACGACATGGCTCCACTCATTGGGGTCATCATCATCTGATTCGGCTGTTGCGACATTTGAGACTGTGGGCCGGGGGTCATCATGCTGTTTTGGGGCACATTAGGACGAGCCAGATTGGGATTCGAACCCATGCCCATAGCCTGGTTACCCATCGGCGGACCGTACATGTTGTTGTAGCCGCCCTGCTGGTAGTGGGAATGGGATTCCGGGCGACCATAAGGACCTTGGTTTCCGCCATGCTTCTGCATCTGCGGGTTCATGCCGTAGTGCTGCTGCTGCATCCGTTGTTGTTGTTGCTGCTGAGCATAGCTCAACTGTGGCTGCTGACTCGATCCCATGGCCATGCTCTTGTCGTCCCACTGCTGCTGCTGCTGTTGCCATTGCATGGGTTGCATCTGGTTGGGCATGGGCGTAGGGATAGGAGGGCCGAAGTTGGAGTTGTTGGGCATCTGAAAGCACAAAAGTTATCAAAACGTTATCAGTTTATAAAAAAGTTGAAAAACCAAAATTAATGAAAGTGAAAAGTTGCTCAAACCAGATGTCACAGTTTACAAAATAAAAAAAGGTAACTAACCGAATCCATCTGGTGCATTTGCTGCATGGAAGCTTGCTGACCAGGCGGACCATACGCGTTTTGTTCCTGCTGGATGCGATTCACGAACCCTTGAACTGAATGCAGAGTCTCGATGGTAGTAATCCTGCAAGATTGATTATGGTTAGCAAAATAGATATTTTATCATTTCATATCAGTTTAACCACGATTCAAAAACAACTTACTTTTCGAACTTGAGAATGCTCAAAGCAAACTCAATCCGGCTGGCAACGTTATCCCCAGGTGGCACGGTCGACAGTTTATTCCGCAATGCAGGCATTCCGGGTTGCAGACGCATGATGAAGTCAATGTAGAAGCCCTCCTGGCCATTGAGCTGCTTCTTCAGTTGCTCGCGCATCTCCGGTGATGGATTATGGGGCATCATACCACCGTAGTTAGCATTGTATTGGTGTTGACCGGAAACCAGCAGGTCTTGCAATACCGACGGATGCTGTTGTTGCTGCGGGGGCATGTTGCCGAATTGTTGCTGCTGGGGTGGCAGTTGATTAGCCATGCCAGGCAAATGGCCATTGCTGTTGTTGAACATGGGTGGACGAGCCATATCCTGCATCTGACCATGGGGATACATACCGCCTTGAGGCGTATTGCTCCAGCGTTGCTGCGGGGTGGGTTGTGGCGGAGGCTGGGTGCGCATGGTCGGGGTGCCAGCGGTCGGGATCGGCTTGATGTCGTACATCATCGAGTTGCTGGGCAAACTGCCTGATTGTCCTTGCTGGGGGGTCATACCGGGATCTGGAAAGGTGTTTAATGAACAATGTGAATTATATAGAGACAGTTTAAAACTTACAGTATGCCGTATTGTTCTGCATGATAGGCACAGCCGAAACCGGAACCCGCATACCCTGAGAAGCTGGGCCTTGTGCCGTCGGAATCGTGCTGCCTAGACTCGGGGGTCCATTTGGAGAGGTCACACTGCTCTGGGGGTGCATCATCGGTGGCGGTTGACCAAGTGGTGGTGTATTGTACCGAGCATTGCTCTGTAAGTCGGTTCGATGCGCTTGTTGGTGTGTAGGTTGAGGGTCAGGAGGAACCTTAAATCATTCCACAAGTCAGTGAGCCCAAGCGAGATGCCTTGGCTACACTTATTGAACACTTGAATTTGACTATCCCAAAAAATCTGTTTAAAAAAGCGCAAAAAGCCAAGGTATATATGATACTCAGTTTTTAACCCCAAATTTCAGTTATAAGTAATGCCAAAAAAAGGTAGGTGTTCATGAATTCAATAAGGGGGTCAAATGAAAAGTTAAGACTGACCGGTGGTTTAAAGTTCCCAGTTACCACACCCGTAATTAACGCATTTGCTGCTGACGTTGGGGAATTCTTGCTTCCATTGCCATTGTTCATATAGTTGCCGGACGTCAAGATCGTCGGCACAGATGCACTCTTTGAATTGCAGTTGATCGCATTGATAACCTTTGCGATCGTGCGCATATATTCGTCCTTGGAGATGCATTTTTGAAATACATATTCCTCGACCTGTCGAGCATCACCGGGGACAGGTAGATTCGGTGCGGTTTGTCTATTTCTCGCGAGCTCCGGCTCCCTGCAAAGGAAACCATGTGATCATCAAGTTACACGTTGAACAGTTTATATTGACGTCAAAGCCGGATTAAAGCAAAAACGGTCAAAACTTACAATCGATGAATTACGTGATCACGGAAGCTTTGTGAAGGCCAGTCTTCGTCAGTCATGGTGAGATTCGAGGCACTCGCCCCATTCGCAGCGGGTGTTAAAAGAGTCGTGGTTGTGTTTATCAGTTGGCTATTACCACCTGAAAACAAGTTGTGGTCTATTTCATTGGTTGAATTAATTGGGGAAAAAGGGGTTGTTGGTCACGAACGAAACGACTCAGAATACGAATAAGCGCGAACACGAGTCTTTAGGGATGGGCCGACGGCATTCGAGAAGAAGAGTGCCGTTGAGAGGGGCTTCAGGCGGGACTTAGTCGGCGATGAGGACACGTTTTTAAATGTCGCAGACAAGACGTGAAAAAAAGGACGACGACGACCAACCTGAGGCGAGGGTAAGTGGGGCTGTTTTCTCACCGTCTCCCCGTTGCGGACGTCTATCTCCACGTCCAGCCAGTCTTTACTTTACCATCAGTGGAGGTGGGGGATGTTATCGCAACCGCAAAGAAGGAGCGCGCAGGCTCCTCACACCAAGCAAGCATCGTCAAAAAGTGAACCGAATTGATGGGGGTAGAAAGAAGCACCCCATCAAGGCGTAGCTTTCCGCATTTTAACCCCCTAGAAGACCTCTGTTTTGCCGATTTGGCAGATCGATCGCGCTACCTGTCTTGCTACTCGACTAGGGGCTGTTATCACGTGAAGTACGCGCAGCGCTCTGTTGTCCTTCTTTTTCAATGAGACTAGGGGGAGCGAAAAAGAACAGAGGTTTTCCTGCCACCCCTTTCCTCTCCAAATGTACACACGCAGATATACTCAAATATCGGGGTAGAGAGAGAGAGCGAGAGATACACGTACACGCATACTCGATAAAAGTCGATGATTTGCATGTGCGATAAGGGGTTTACGCAAGGTGAACCCGTCGGCAGTGTCAATGTGGGTTTCCTAGTCGCCCCAAAAAACAGTTATCAGTTTACATGCCGCGCTAACGCAAGGCTAGCCCATGCCGTGCACCACTACCACCTGCGCAGCACTGACTACCAGGTGGACTGACACATGGACGTGGCTGGTACCAACCCCTGAGGCAATAGAATTTATTATGGCTAATTCGACGACACGCCTTCATAACATAAAAGTGCACCACAGTTGGGTGCCCAATTGTGAGATTTTCACAGGCAATAATTTCCAAAAAAAACTTACAATTAGTAAAATGTTTTCGAATACAGTAGGATCTTGCATTGTTTACCCAGTTTACATAACCAAAAAACCCTTGAAACGATAACAATGACATCGGAATTACCGTTCAGACGACCATCAGTTTGATCTTGCCCCATCAACAGCGGTTTGCTCAATAATCGGACAGATGTACTGTCAAGAGTGCTCTGCTCGGTCCCGTCCAAAGGCGGTAAATACACAACCCTCACCCGATGAAACTACCGCGTGCAAAACTTTTCCGTCAAAATGGAAAATCATTTAAATAGGTCGTTTAACGACTTCATACATACAACAACCATCATCATTGTCACCCCTTGGTCGATGCGATTTCGGGGGGCCAGACAGGACCTTTCGGTACGAGGAGAGTATAGCAATGTTGCTACTACATCAACCTGTCCTTCGACAAGGAGTCAGTCAGTCAGCCTATCGCCGATATAAACCGAACGTCTGTCGTCTTCGCCTTCTTCCGTCCGTCAGCGACATCTAATTTCTGCGCATGTACTCGTAAAAGCTGCCGCTGCCCCCACCGTATTGTTGCGTGTGTCAACGTCCTCTCTCTTTTTCTATATGGTGTATCTCTCGTTTTCGCTCTCTTCGGACAATCGCCCCCAGTGCTATGGTTGCAGGTGACGACGGCGAGATATACGAGATCCCTTTCATCCCCCCTCGCCTCGTCCGTTCAGCTCGGTTTGCGATCAATAGTGCATCCGCGTTTCCTGAGATGAGGCGCGAGACCCCCGGGGTTAAGTTGAGCCTATTTATACACAGCAACAAGTAGCTTTGGCGCTTTTGTTAACAAGGCTCGCCAGCCAACGTTTAGTTTTTTTTGATACGCAGTTGATCGAGTTGGGTCTGATGGACAAGGAGAGAATCAGAAAAAAACGAGTTTCAATCGGCAAACACGCCGCAAGCAAATAAAATACATCGAGGGGCATGTTTCCATCAGAAAGTGAATGCGGTGAGGCTATGTTAGTTGGCGTCACAATGCGACGTCAAATTAAAAAAGAAGACTGTTCCGAAAGGTCTCGAAAATCACGCGAGAATTGCAGTTCAAGGCGTTCGCTCGCCGAAGAGCAATGCATCAACTGATAACGAGTATTCGAAGGCAAGTTAGTGCGTCTTCGGAGGTCGTCAAAAAAGAGCGATCGATGCGAAAGAGGTCGCCCGCCCCGAGTGTACCAATATGGAAAAAAACACCCACTATGCAACTAATAAAGGGGGGTCAGAATGCGTTGAAATCATTAACAATAAAGTGATATCTTTGTGGCATGGTTTTACAGGCCCCCTAAAGAGAAACAAGGCACGAAGAGCAAAACGATATAACGCTCGGAAGTGAAATGTTAGCTTCAATATTTATGGCGCAAAACAAATATGGACTATTTTGTAAGCAGCTGAGCAACGGCTTCCAACAGCTGTGCAGTCGAAAAAGAGGCGCGCGCAGAGCTAGCTGATTTGGATAGGTCGTTAAAAGTGCTTGGAATATATAACGACATGGTAAAGTACAATTGAAACTGTATAGCTTTGAAACGAGTCAAATGTCGTCGCCCTAGATATAGAAGGAGCGCAAAAGTACAGTCGAACGTGTGCCGTGGATACATTCGCGTCAAGACATAAAAGGACGTTATGCCGTTTTGAGTTTACTTGCACTTCCGGGTGGGATGTATATAAACGAGTCTGCCAAAAAATGAATGCTGAATGCTCTCGCTAAGTGCAAGGGGATTCACGTGTAATGAAGTACTGTCAGCGCGACCGGAAGTGCTACCAGGGGCAGGGGGCGAGAAAAAAGCGCGGAGAAGCGACCGCATAAAGAGTTGCCAAAAAATGAGACACGCAAAAGTGTCACTGCAGGCACTGTGGCAAAAGATAACAACATAGCCAGAGGCAACGCACAAGTGCATCCGACAGTATGGAGGGGTGCCAGCAGCAAAGTTTTATGGATGCCCGGACGGACTGCAAAACCACGCGCTTTTTCACATGGAAAGAAAGACGAAGCAAAAAAATAAGCCGAAACAAGCGATGTACGCGTGTGCGTCTTTCAAAGTATTTCCGCAAGTTCCCGTCAACATGTCGTTGCGGCGCGGCCCTGCGGCGTAAGGTGGAGAGAGGGAGAAGGAAAAGGGCTGGCTGGCTGCCTGGTAGGGCTTGCAGTCCGTCAGTCTCTTCAAGAGACTGCCGGTTTCAGGGGCAACCCGCCAACGATGAAACGAAACGAAAAGAAAAGAGGGAACACAAAAAGTTCGCGCAGTCAGCGAGATAGAGAGAAAGAGTAGTGCTTCGGGGCAAGGGCGAGACCGCTGAGGAAGACGACTTCTTTGCGACAGCGTCGTCGTCGTCGAACCACCGCATCTCAAACGACAAACAGTCGACACAAACGGGGCTACTCTTCTTCTTCTTCACCGCTGTGATTGGAAAAAGAAGGCAAAAAAGATATATACGCGTCAGGGCCAACCTGAGGACGAAGCTGACGACAAGAAAGGGGGGTGTTCCCGTCTGGACACACATAAAGCAACCGTACACTCCTTTTCGTACATGTACATTGACACCCTCAGGGCGCGACAAGGACGTCCTGGTCGCCGAAGGAACGTCGGGACAACTGGCGGCGAGACTTACCCATCACCCCGAGAAACAGCCGTTGACTGAAGGGAAGCCCCCCATGAAGTCATCGTGAGGATTGGGACGGCTAAAAAGCAAATCCAGGGGAGACGAGGAACTCGAAAAGGTAGACCACCACGGCTTACATTAGTCTTGTCCGAAAGTTACATAGAATCACCAAGCAGAAGTTTGTCGACGCACCGAGAGTCCCTACGAACCAAGTGGTATGGTGATTGATAGGCCGGACTGCTCGTAAACAACGGCGATAAAAGAAGCATGATCACAACAGCGGCCCCATTCTCACACATCTTCCCTCCCGATCGGCAACATGCATACACACATTCGGCATACAATTGTCGTTGCCTTGTCGTTGTCGATAGCGTGAATCATGATGGTCTTGATCAATTACATGCCAGAGTGCCCGGAATAGTCTGCTGACCTCGACAAAAAACCAACTTTACCCTTTGCTTACGTAAGTATGGTAAAAATGATTTTGTTTCCGCCCTCCCGTGAACTGGGGAATCCCTCCCTCCGTGCGTCAAAAGGAAGTGCCACGAGGCACAACTACCGGAAACAACGCAACAGCCCACTCACCGTATTAGCTGCATTTTTAATTGATGCATATAGAGAAAAATCGTAGTGTTAAGACCCTTGCCATAGGCGTTAGGGAAAATTATAAGCCTAGCTGTACACCTGGTATACCAATTTCTTAAAATACAAGCGGGTTACAGAATACGTTGAGCTGCGCGACAGGAAAGCTTTCCGAGACGGCGTGTAATTGTAAAGTGCATTTCCGATATTACGACATTCTTAAAGTACGCAAAGCCAAGTAAACGCGACATCATGCCATACAAAAATTTGTCACATCTCATGGCTCATTTTCGTAGCCACAAACGTTATAGTAGACTCCCACTTGACGCTTTTGTTAGTTACCACAAATACGGCCTAATTGTGCGCATAACGATGAGATTCAGTGAGCGGCTAACAGTCGGACGGCTAATCCCTTCCATACACCCCATCTGTACACATAATATGGACCGAAATGATGTCGCTACCGGGAGCGGGAGCCACGTGAAACTTGGTTTTTTCCCTCATCGCAAATTTAAGACGGGGTCCAGGACGCTTTTTAGGAAGGGCCGACCCCAAATTTTACACTTGAAAATGTTTTGAGTCAGAAATGTTGGTACTACTGAACATGATTTGGAGCCGGAATAGGAAGGTCCAAAAGTTGCGGATTCTGAAGATACGGCGTCTGAAAGTTTTGGGGGTCGGTTCAGAAACGGGTCATTCCCGGGGTCACAGGACCCTGCTTTTTTGCACCCGGGGGTAATTTTGGATGAGGAGGCGAATGACGTACTCAGAATTTGGTAAAAATTTCAAAAAATATATAAACTGAAAAATTAATTTTTTTAACTTTAAATTTGTACCCTTAGGAATAAAATGCGGAGTGGCGCGTTATCACCATCGTGTAGCCCGTCTTTTTCTGCGTCGAATGACACCGGCCCGGTCCGAAACAAACGTTCTTTAGGCGCTCTGGGTGGCTTCAAAGGAATCCGCCTCCGGGTTTCCTCCCTTGAAAACGCACACATTCGAGTGGACCACGGGTGGCCCCGACGCGCCGAGTGCGATGCGGTGGTCGCGCACCCCGCACGCAGGTTGCGCGCACGACGTTTGCCCCGGCGCACAGTCCGGGTTTTTGCGTGAAGCTAGACGCTGAGCGCCTAAAGAACGTTTGTTTCGGACAGGACCGGTGCCTATAGACGCAGAATAAGACGGGCTACACGATGGTGATACCGCGCCACTCCGCATTTTGTTCCTAAGAGCAGAAAAAAAAGTTTTAAAAAGTTATTTTTCTAATTTATATATTTTTTGAAATTTGTACCAAATTCTGAGTACGGCATTCGTCTCGCCATCCAAAATTACTCCCGGGTGCAAAAAAGCAGGGTCCTGTGACCCCGGGAATGACCCGTTTCAGAACCGACCCCCAAAACTTTCAGACGCCGTATCTCCAGAATCCGCAACTTTTGGACCTTCCCATTTCGGCTCCAAATCATGTTCAGTAGTGCCAACATTTCTGACTCAAAACATTTTCAAGTGTAAAATTTGGGGTCGGGTCTTTTCACCTTGTTCCTAAATCGGCTTCTGGACTCCGTCTTAAAACTTCGAAAAAGTGTGTTTGTTCTGAACTAACTGGGGCTGGTCGCAGCTTATAAATAGAGTGTTTGCAGGAAATGCATCCTGGGGTTGCCCCTGAGCAAGCGGACTGAAAAAAAACCCCGAAAGAGAGAAAACAAACTAAGGTCCTGAGCGGCAGGAGCAAAACAAACGCCTGCCAGGGTAAGCAACAACGCTAAGAGAGCAAGTCGAGAGCGGCTTGCCCCTTTGGCGGGCACGCGACTGTCATTGACACCACACCGGCGCAAGGATGTCAGTCGAGCTCGGAAAAATGAACCCTTTTCAGAAGCTGTTTCTGGAATGCGCATTCCGTGCTTCATTTATAGACTGAATCAACGTCTTTAACAATTTCTATTTGCTTAGATAGAAAAACTTTTTCAATTAAACCGCCTATAGCCCTCCAAAATGCCACATAATACAGTTTTTTCACCGAAATTACGGTATTCAAAAAAGCCATTATTGGCCTTTCCACATAGCCCCTGCAAAAGTGATAATGGCTAATGAAAAGCTAATGGGAGACGCCCCTACCAATAAATAAAACGTGCAATCATACGAAAAACCGTCGAAGGAACGTTTTTCACAGAGTAATAAAGCAAAAAGTTTGCTCATAAAAGCTATCGAACGTCAAATCATTCGAAACATTTAGCGTTGCCACGTTTAACGAGGTCCAGCCAAACCACTGACATTTATAAACAACCAAATAAGTCCTTGATGGCTTTACGTGAAGACAAGTGCCATGTGACTGGAATGCAGCTGGCGACTGACGGAAGTGCAAATGATAGAGCGAAAAAAACTGCGAAAACAAAGCCCTTGGGCTGTGAATATGTGACGACGACGACACGGGGAAGACCATCCACGTCGCACTCACATACCTATTGCCTGAGGTGATTTTGCGGCAATTTGGTTCCAGTGACAGGAGGCTTCTGCATCTCTCAAATGACAAAAAAAGATGCCCCTCCGAAGTAACGACGCATCACCAGGGGGACGACATGGCATGTGTGCCAACGGGGAAACAAAACCGCGTGCTCATCGTGTACTCGACTAATTGTGAAATGAATTTTTTTCCTCGTTTTATCATTTTCGTGGCGTCAAACAATGTCACCATGGTGAAAAGATGAAAAGTGACAGTTGTGACTTCCAGTTAGAAAAGTGCATCAAGATTGATTGTTGATTGGCCCGAAATTATTACAACTCATTGATGGATAGCATCTCTTCTTAAACGTTAAAAATCTTTGGACCGGTTGATTTTGCAGGGAAACAGAAGTGAGAATCGGCGTGTGGGCATCAACCAACAGAAGCAAAACCCAGATGCTATAATTTCTGTTAAATTTGTGCATGCCCTTTACCCAGTTTGACGCTATTCATCACGTGGTGAACCCAGGGACAAGGTTAATGAAAACTCTAAATACTTGCCACAACCCCGGTCATTACAAACTTGAAAATCATTGGGGGTGCATTTTGACATTGTATGCTGCGGCGCATGTCAGAGTATAAACGCAGGTTCATGATTATAGTATTACTTGATGCGCATTACCTCCTTTAAGCACCAAAGAGTATCAAAAAGGGGGTTGAGTATGCCTAATAACACGATGAACAACATGGCGAGAGCGTGCAATGCATAATTTAAGGGTAAAAAGATACTTTGGAGGCGGTGTTGGAAATGTCACTTCCCGAAACTACGTTTTACATGTATCCGGATAAACAGTTTCTTACAAAAAGCACAGTTTCTAACAGAAAAGAAGGATGAAAATGTAAGATGCACTTACAGTGAATGACAAATTAAACCGTTTACGACGCTAAAACTGACAAAAGAAGATTGTGGACGAAAGAGGATGACACCCAAAATGAACAAGACTGTTAATTTATTCGGCATTTTCACAGTTACGGATGTTACAAAATAAGTTAAAGTTAGAACGGAATAGATTATACTGTTTCAGTTACACTATTGCTGGCTTGTTTAAACGCCAGGTTAACATTAAACGGGTTACTCGCATAAAGTTGTATGTAATAATCCCAGGGGATTTTCTCGCAAACCACGTTTTTATTCACGGTCGAAAAACCAGGTTTGTCACCGAGCGGCACACCATCGCTGACGAGGAATTCAAAGTGAAGACGCCAGCGTAACCGAGCTGTAATGAAATTAAGTCTTTAGTTGATTGGAATTTCGTTTATCAGGGCGAGTGCTGACGAAACTCGAGGGTGATTGACTGATTTACAATACCGTAAAATCGGGATGTCTGTCTTATGAGCATGTAAGTGATAAAACGGTAAAAAACGTACATGACTAAAAGTCAAAGCCAATTCGCCGATTTACAATACAGTAAAATAATCAAGCAATCAGTTTTTGTCAATAAAATTTCAAAATTCAAAAGCCCCAAAACAACTCACCGGCATCAGTCGAAAATTCAGGGACAGCATTTCCAGGAATGGACAAAACACAATAGCATTCTTGCATAAACATTGTTACACAATATTGAACGGCGTGCATCACGACTTGCGGCGTCAGCTGCTCGTTTTTCGGATCATCTTCGACCGATTCCAAGCGCACTGTGACCTGCAAGGCATCATAGTTCAGTTCATTAAGCACATCCGTGATTCACTTTAAGAGTTAGCTTACCACAGAACACCGCAGTTTATCAATGTTGTCAAAAACAATCTTGCACATAATATCGTCGCCGAGTTTGAAAACTTGTCGATACATGACAACAGTTGCAAAGATATCCGTGCCATTATTGATGTTGAACTGCTTGTGGACACGGGAGGCTGTTGCATCGTCGATGGCGCTTCGAGCAAAGTCGAGGACAGCGACACTGTAATGTTGAAGATAAATAAAAAACTGATAAATATAGCAACCAGTTTAAACTTACTTTTGTGTATCCGACGCTAAAAATGGGTTACCCGATGTGTCGGATGGAAGATCAAGAGGTAATGTGAGGTTGTACACGCGAAGAGGCAGCTGAAGCATCTTGAACGGCGCGTCAACATGTTGCACTGCTATCGTGACGTACCATGAATATTTGACGAATGACCCCTGAAATCGATGTTGGGTTGATTGTTTTCTTACAAATTTACATTAAAGTAATGTTCAAGACAGTTTTAAGACAATCTAATAACCACAGAACTCAAATTAACCCCCAATTAAAACAAAACACTACCTTAAACGACGGCGGATATGATGGAGGAATTTCAAAGGACGACTTATACTCGTAGATTTCTCCTGGACTGAGTTGCACATCGCAAAAGATGATAGTCGGTTTCGACGAGTAGATAGCCGTTTTGCCACTGTTCAGCGACGTCACGGAATCTGCACGTTTCGGGGCTTTTTCTTCGGCGGAAACACTTCGGAGCAGTTGTTGATCACAGTGAAGTTGGACACAGCCCCAGGCAAGGGAGTTTGATGTGGTTACGATGTTTCGGAGGGAAACCTTGAAATTGATTAGGGTTAATTTGGTCATTCGATTGTAAGTTTCTGCAGTTTTCATCATTCAAATACATAGAACAAGTATCCCACCTGTAGATGAAGGGTTTCGCCTGTCAAATAGATGGCATTTTCACGGTCGACTGATGCCTGCACTTCGATACCCACCATCTTACCCGCCTGCAATGGTAAACTTTGCAAAATGTAAAAGATTTGTGTTTAAATATCGATATGGTAATATAAACCATTTTGTTCAATGTTAAACAGTTTTAAAACTAATCTCTTTATTATATCAATCTAACTGGGCAATTATAAAAGTCTATCACAAGGGTTAATGTCTAATAATACAAAAATGTAAATGGCAATTACGAACTCTCAGCAACGGGGACCTTCTTACCCTTCCGACCTTCAACAATGTTTTTCAAGTAGAATTCACCAGCTCGGTATGACGATCGAACCAGTGGACCGGAAGCGGTGTAAAGGAAGCCAAGTTGGTCGCCACGTTCTTTCCAGTAATCGAATTTAGCCGGCGTCACCCAATCTTTGACTAGAAGATGGCGCTTCGTCGGCTGCATGTATTGTCCAAGAGTGAGAGCTTCAACGCCGGCGTTGCGAAGATCGACAAGGGTCTGTTCGACTTCTTCGTCGGATTCACCGAGACCAAGCATGATGGAACTCTTTGTGATCAATGATGGGTTCGTTTTCTTCGCGTGTTCCAGCATGCTCATCGACTGATCATATTTGGCTCGAGGATCGCGGACCCAAGGGGTCAGACGACGAACAGTTTCGATATTGTGGGCATAGACTTCGAGACCAGACTTGGCAACGACTTCGACGCATTCAGTTTTGCCGGCGAAGTCGGGGACAAGGGCTTCGACGAGAACGTGCGAGCATTCTGTCTTGAGATGCTTCACAGTGGCAGCGATGTGGGAGGCACCGCCGTCAGCAATGTCGTCTCTGAAAAGATGTTTCCAGTTTAATAATATAAAAAGAAGGAACAACCCACCGATCGACTGAAGTCAGCACAATATAATCGACACCCCAGCTCGCAACAGCTTTGGCAGTGTTCAACGGTTCAGCGGGATCGAGAGCCCCAGGGTTTCGGGCAGTTTTGACCGAGCAGAAACGACAGCCACGGGTGCAAGTATCGCCCATAAGCATGATGGTCGCCGTCGACGGGGAATCATCTCCGCCACCCCAGCATTCGCCGATGTTCGGACAACGGGCTTCCTCGCAAACCGTCGACAACTTCAATCCACGAAGCTGCTTCTTCAACTTGAGCTGATTCTGGTTGCTTGTAAGAGCATCGCGCTTCAACCAGTCGGGCAAACGTAGTCGGCCATTCTTTGTCTTCGCTTTGAGATCGACCTCTATAAACAGCACATCGATTACTTTATATATCCCAAGAACTCGGCGCACTGACCTCCTTTGATAAAATCTTCGAGCGAAGGACCGTCTGGCAGGACCCGGCGAGACGTCGAGTAGGCTCGATCGAACACAGCCCCGCGGCTGCCGAGAGATCTTGCCGCGGCGAGCATCTGTAATGATCAAAATTAGCCGATCATACATCAAATTCGTGAAATTATATATTTTTACGCAAAAACCCGACACGCATATTAACAAACCACCAATCGTCAATAAAAAGAATCAGTTTAGAAACAAAAACAATCAAAATTAAACATAATAAAAGCACATTCAACGAATTTCGAACAAACACGAAAAATCAAAGACGAGTTGGGAGAAAACAAGCTCAGGCAAAACGACTAAAGTACACCGCCATACATACGCGACGGTTCTAATCAAACGTGAAAGCGCTCCAGCCAGTTTGTTACTCGTCTTGGTAAGTTCAAAGATAATTGAAACGACAACATGAGCGAAGACAAAGCAGTTCACGGAAAATTATAAACTTGCACGAGTGTGACATTCAGAACACAATGCCACAATGCTTGCCAAACCTCAGAAACTGCGTGCGCTGTGAAAAGGACCCTACCACCCACAAAATGCAAAACGAAGCGCAAGCTTCCAGGGTGGTCTAAAAACATTTTGTATAAATAAAAAAAATTTATGAACAAACCACTTATCGCACAGGTACGACATTTCAGTATACAGTTTACAATATAGAAATCTACGAGAGCAAAACAACATTTGAGTCGTACTGTGAAGGTCACTTTGAAAATGTATTACTGAACGTTTCAAAAATGTGCCTTAAATTGTGATTGGAGTGATTGCTTGAAAGTTTCCAGCTAAAAAGTTGTATTTTAAGTCATTTTTTGGAGTATTTGACGCCAAAAGAGCCTATGGCGTATAACACACATGTTCTAGGTCCGCAAGAACACGAGAATTTTAAAAATGTGACTTAAACTGCAATTGGAGTGATTGCTGGCAAGTTATAAGCTAAAAAATTGTACTTTTAGTGGTTTTTTTTGACAATAAAAGTTCAAAGATGTCAGTTAATTTGGTCTTAAACAAATGTTTTGACTCTTTTTAAACACGTGGAATTTGAAAATACCTATAGAGTTGCACATGGATCAGTAGTTTGTGATTTAGCCACTTACCAGAACGTATTATCGGTGACTTTTACCAAAATCAGATTCTGGTAGGTACAAAAAGTTTGAGCTAGACCACTTTGAGTGAGTGATTCTGAATCGCGAGAACACGAGGAATTCGAAAATGTGACTTAAAAAGTGATTAGAGTGATTGCTTGAAAGTTTCCAGCTAAAAAGTTGTATTTTCAGTCATTTTTGGTGTATTCGGCGCCAAAAGAGGCAACGATTTGAACCTATGGCGTATTACACACATGTTCTAGATCCGCAAGAACACGAGAATTACAAAAATGTGACTTAAACTGCAATTGGAGTGATGGCTGGCGAAATATTAGCTGAAAAGTCGTATTTTTAGTGGTTTTTTTGACAATAAAAGTTCAAAGATGTCAGTTAATTTGGTCTTAAACAAACGTTTTGACGCTTTTTAAACACGTGGAATTTGAAAATACTTATAGAGTTGCACAGGGATCAGTAGTTTGTGATTTAGCCACTTACCAAAACGTATTATCGGTGACTTTTACCAAAATCAGATTCTGGTAGGTGCAAAAAGTTTGAGCTAGACCACTTTGAGTGAGTGATTCTGAATCGCGAGAACACGAGGAATTTGAAAATGTGACTTAAAAAGTGATTGCAGTAATTGCTTGAAAGTTTCCAGCTAAAAAGTTGTATTTTCAGTAATTTTTGGTATTACGCGCCGGTCGTTTCGAAGAGCGTGTGTTCTTTTCGAGCCGGCGCTGGGCCATCAGTAGTCCAGGATCGCCTATTGAATAGTCATCCCAGACCGAAAAGAGCTCTTCGATGGACATTCTCGGCTCTAAACCAAACTACGAAGAGGATACACGCCCCCACAAAACGAGGGATTTGTTCGTGATTTTGAAGAGTGTGCGTGTCTTTCGAGCAGGCGTTGGGCCATTAGTTGTCCAGGATCGCCCATCGAATAGTCATCCCAGACCGAAAGGGGCTCTTCGATGGACATGCACGGCTCTAAACCGAACTGCAAAGGGGATACACGCCCCCACAAAACGAGGGATTTGTTCGTGATTTCAAAGAGTGTGCGTGTCTTTCGAGCCGGCGTTGGGCCATCAGTTGTCCAGGATCGCCCATCGAATAGTCATCTCAGACCGAAAAGAGCTCTTCGATGGACATTCTCGGCTCTAAACCAAACTACGAAGAGGATACACGCCCCCACAAAACGAGGGATTTGTTCGTGATTTTGAAGAGGGTGCGTGTCTTTCGAGCCGGCGCTGGGCCATCAGTTGTCCAGGGTCGCCCATTGAATAGTCATCTCAGACCGAAAAGAGCTCTTCGATGGACATTCTCGGCTCTAAACCAAACTACGAAGAGGATACACGCCCCCACAAAACGAGGGATTTGTTCGTGATTTTGAAGAGGGTGCGTGTCTTTCGAGCCGGCGCTGGGCCATCAGTTGTCCAGGATCGCCCATTGAATAGTCATCCCAGACCGAAAAGAGCTCTTCGATGGACATTGCTGGCTCTATCAGCTAAAAAGTTGTATTTTTAGTGTTTTTTTGGTGTTTTTGGCCCTGGAAGAAGCGAAGTACTGATCCTATAGCGCATCAAACTGGTGTTCATGGACCGCAAAAACACGAGGAATTTTAATACTTACTTAAAACGTGATTGCATTTACAGTTTGAAAGTTGTCAGCTGATAAAAGCAACTTTTTCTATTTGCTTGAAGTTCACTTTTGTTTATATTTCACATATACAATGCTTAATTGTTTTTAACACTTTAGTTAGAGCTACTTGTTCAGTCAAATTGTTCGGTTGTTTTGTTTTCGGCGCGATACAACAAGTTTGCGTCGATGCGTAGTTCTTTGTCGAGTGATACTAAAGTTGTGGAGTTCGCAAGAGTTACGTTCTCTACGAGTGGAATGGGTATGCCGACACGGAAGGCAGTGTCAACAGCAATCGTAATCATTGGTTTTAAAATGTATTCCAAAGCTGTCAGGAACCTGAAACGTGTAATATCAACATTGACATGTGTCTAACGTTTGTATTAATCATGTACTAACGCTTTGTTGAAGTGTCCAATCGTAGTCGACATTTCTCTAAATGTCACTTCCGTCTTGTTTAAAGTGCCGACAACCCTGTCATTGACAATATTTGGATTTACAAGGGAAGTTGAGTTCATCTGCAGTTGCGCCAGAATTTGCGGGTGTGTTTTTGTTGGATACAAGTGTAAATCTATGTCGAAAGTGGTCTGAATTGTTATTCCATCTGGCGAAATGTTGCTTGTCGGAGCGGTGAAGCTCCGGAAAACAAGATCAATGTGTTCATCCGGATAGTTTTGTCGCAGTGCTTTGAAAAACTCGCCGATACAAATAGTCGGAATGCGGCAGCTGCAAATTTTTTGCTTTTTTTGCAAACGTACAACAAGAAATGTTAAAATTTTTCTCACGAGGTTTGCAAAAAGGTATCCAAGCTTTTTTGGAGGTTTCTGTCTATTATGAATTCAAGCATTTTGCTCTTGTGCACGCTGTCAAGTAGGCAGTCCAAGACAGTTTGAGAAATCCAGATGTTTGTCATAAAATTGTCACGTTCGGGGGCCACTGAAACATTTTCTTTTGTTTTTGGATTACTCTTGAGCTTTGTTGTCTACCAAGTTTCACAGGTTCAAAGGGTATACTGCACGTATTGTTTCCCACGGAGACATCGAGCAGGGCGTCCCCTTCTACGTAGTAATTTGTGATTACTGGATTGTGAATGAGGCCATAGTCGAGAAAGACGTTGTCAGTTACTTCGACTCTAGTTGGCAGTTTTCTCAGGGCATCATTAGCATCTTCGAGTAAAACTGTCTGAACTAGCGAACACAGCTACAACGTTTAAAGTTAGTTCCGCGTTGTAAGTCTTTAAAAAACTAACTTGTTGGTGGATAGAATGTTTTATTGTTTTGGCCAAATTGTCGTGGAAAAGGTTTATTATCCATGGAATTACCCCTCCGCTTAGATTCATCATCAAATTTTTGACTTCAGTCGTGCACTCATATACCGTAATCTAAAAAAGTAAACAAAACATGCAAAACCGCATCGTGTTTTCCTGAGAATTTCCGGTCTCGCCCACCTGTGGATGACTGTCATACCCATATGCCCCGAGGGTGAGCATGGATCGGATGTCTGTGACGACTACGTCGACGGTTCCTTTCAAAGTTACCTAAAACAACACGCGGTCAGCATACGTTATTAACCTTGTTTTGTGAGAAAAAAACGTGACACGTACAGATACCAACCAATTGTAATCTGCTTTCCAGTTACCCGTAAGACGAAGTGCACCTCCTTGAGAATTCCATGTGATACCCCTATCTGGCGCTAATTCAAAATGAAAGTGTGGGCTCTCAAACTTTTGCAGCGTTAAATTGCTGACGTGTACAGTGCCCTTCCCAGGACCATCGTTTATGGGAAGATCGAAGCTGGGAATAACGAGTTTTGGCAATTCATGCGTAACCTGGAGTAGTTAATTAGCATTTTAAACATGTCTTAATTACAGTAGCCTTACAATTTTATGACCGATGTCGCTGAAAAACTGCAAACCACTCATAGACAGGCGTGCCCCAAGAGTAGCTTCTTTGTTGTCGGTGCCATTTTCCAACAGCGTCAAGGCCAAGGTGCCACGGACTCCTATCAACAACAAAGGGATCAAACAATTCATGCCTGCAGGCACCATTGTTTTGTGCAGAGAGTGTTAATATCAAAATCAGTTCTTTTTGAACGTAAACTTTTTGGCGATCATTCAATCCCCCTTGCGTGTTTGCTTACGAAATGTGATCTTTATCTTAGTCAAATCAAACGGGAGTTTAGATTGTTTACAAGGTCATACACTTTTCGAGGTCTTTTTCGGACACAGTCTGCGAGGCGATTCTTTTCAAAGTAATCCATCCCGTTTTTATCGAACTAAAAACAACTAAAAATACACCTTTTTTTTCGTTTTAGTTTTTAATTAGTATAACAAATAACTTAAATTAAAATGACAGTAAGTGTATTTATACATGTACGTTATGAAAAGATGAGCAATACGTTACGCGTGCTAACATAAACGGTCCAAAAGGATTGTTAAAATTAGCCGGTGGAATAAGGAACCCCGGCGTAGCGAAGTGGTCTAGACGACGGAAGACTAGCGGTTTTTTGTGGCGTTTTTTGGGATTGATGCGCGTCGTAGCGTTCTTTAATACCCATCCACAACTGGAAACAAACTTATCATCTATCGCGTAATTACAAACTGAAACTCACGTTTATCCATTCTCGAAAGTGTTCAAGGAAATGAGTAGCTTTTTGTACAATAATTTTGAACTTGCTTGCATCTACAAATGTACAAAAACTAATAACCAACAAAAGAAAAAAGAAGCGCATCTTTTCGTCCGATTAGTAACAACTTGTACAAAGTAACAGAACACCGCTATATATAAACGCTTCTATGGCAACTGATAACAGTGTTACAGTCAGAAAGGCGTGAACTTCGCATTCCATTAGTTTGTTAAGTAAGCTTTATAAGCATGTTGTAGTTTTAAGCGTGAATCTAAAGATACTTTTTCGTTCAACGGCACAAATAGTTTAACACATCCGTTTTTTAATTGTTTTGCAAGTTTAAGAAAGTTTTGTACACGTTGTGTACAACATTTTTCTGCAAATTATGGCTAGAAAGCAAAACAAACATCTAGTCAATGCAAGATGATTCAATTCTTAAGATAAAAAGCAAACAAACCATGACAAAGTTAGTCACAGTGCTATCCTTTTCTTTATTACCATTTGTTGGATTGATAAGTATTGACGATCTCGTATACTTTAAGTAACAGAAAAAAACTGGTAGTTAATTTAACCAAAATGTTGAAAATATGTTTTAAATGCAGGTAGAACCACATTCGCGCGCAAATGCATGCCTGTCGCTTCGGTCAGTTTAAAATACCGCATGCAAATGGATTGGTCTGCATTTTAAACACATTTTTGACAACGTTTGTGTCGGTGTCATATACGTACTGCCAAATTTAGATGTCATTATCCACTCATGTTGGCTAAAAAACAAATGTTGTTTTAACAAAATATAAATCAGCAGTCTTTTTTTTTACCGTAGTTTTAAGTGTGATTGCTAGTTTTTACTACGACTGGTGGCACCATTAGTTTTTAATTAACATTAAACACAAAATGTTTAAATTAATCTTTATGTATTGTTTTTCTTTAACGTGTCTCATAGTACATTCAAAATGTTAATGCTTTTTATTTTTATCATAAAGCTTGTCTGCACAGGTGTGGTCCGCTTGATGACGACACCATGAGACACCAGACATTAATGACAAAACTCAGAACACACGAATTTGTCAAATGTGCAGGACATCACTACGTCTTCTGCATAAATACATAAAATTATGTATGAATCGACATAAAGCATTAAATTAATCAAAAATTTGACAAGTTTTGTTCGTTTTGTCATGTTAAGCTCAATTTTAGAATTCATTTGGGCGGTGCTTTATTAGGCGTAACGATATACTTTATAAGACATATTTAGTCATCGAGCAAACGGCCGATTTATTATCCGTGGAATATTTCTACGTTTGCATCGACGCGTAGTTCTTTGTCAAGAGCGACGATAGTTGTTGATTTGCTAAAGATTATTTTCTCTATGAGGGGAATTTGTACGCCGACCTTCAAGGCGGAGTCGATCGTAGCCGTAAGGAATAGTTTTAAACCACCTTCCAAAAGCTTCAAGAATCTGAAACGTATATCTCGCTTTTAAATGATGTCCACAATCTATCAATCATGTACTTACAATTCGTCGAAATGTCCAATCGTAGACGACACCTCTCTGAATGTCACGTCGGTATTGTTTGAAGTGCCTACAATTTTGTCATTGACAATATTTGGATTTATGATGGATGTTGTGTTTATCTGCAATTGGGCCAAGATGGTCGGGTGTGTGTTTGCTGGATAGATATGGAAATCCATGTTGAAACTGGCTTGAACTGCTACTCCACCTGGTGAAATATTGGTTGTCGGAGCGGTGGAACTTCGCAAAACAAGCTGAATGGATTCTTTCGGATAGCTTTTTTCGAGTTGGTTAAAAAAGAAGCCGATACAAAATGGTGCAAAGCACCTGGAATTTTTTTATCGTTTTTGCAACCGAAAAAAAAAAAGGTTCTCACGAGGTTTGCAACATGGTATTCCAGGGTTCTCCGGCAGTTTTGTCTATTGTACGTTCAAGTTTTCCGCTTTTGTGCACGCTGGCAAGTAGACAGTCAAAAACGGTCTGTGAAACCCAAAAGTTTGCCATATATGCGCCATGTTGTTCCGGGACCTCTGAAACATATTCTTTTGCTTTTTTTTTGAACTTTCTTGTCTACCAAATGTCACTGGTTCAAAAGGGATACTACACGTATCGCTTCCCATAACGACATCGAGCAGTGCGTCTCCCTCAACGTAATCACTTGTAAATACTGGATTGTGAAAAAACCCATAGTCAAGAAAAACGTTGTTAACTACTTCGACTCTAGTTGGCAGGTTTTTCAGGACATCGTTGACTGCGTCGAGTGCTTGTGCTTGTATTATGTCGCATAACTACAACATACATTAAAGCTAGTATTTAATTGTTAACCTCTTTTGCAATCAGACCCGTGCGTTTAGTATTGCTTTCATGGCTACTGACAAAATAGGCGCTAATAAGTCTGCTCCCCACTGCCAAAACGGATCTATCTTTAAATCCAGTTTAAAAGTATCAAACTGAGCATAACACCCATCCATCGTAATCTAAAAAATTAACAGTACGTGAGTGGGAAACCAACATAATGTATTTCTGATTTCTTGTTACGCTTACCTGTGGATGACCGTCATAACCTCCTGCTCCTAGGATAACTACAGAGTTGATACCACTAATCAAAACGTTAAAATCCCCGTTAACATGAATCTAAAACAGTACGGGGTTAGTTCACACCTTGATTTATTTTAAACAAAAACACGTACAAAACTGATTTTTGTATCAAATTGACCTAGTATTTCGAATTCACCTCCTATGGTTTTAAATACTAAACCCTCATTTGGCTGTGACCATAACAAAAAATCAGGCATCTGATAATTATACAAACGCATTTTGGAGAGTTTTACGTCGTCCATCGCAGGCTTGGCATGCAGCTTTATCACGAAATCGGGAATACTAGCAAACTGTATTGTTTGATATATCTAAACCGGTTTTTTAGTATTTTAAAACTTATTTTAAAAATAATTATAGTCTGACAATGTGATGAGCAAGTGCGCTTGCAAACTCTAAACTAGTATTATACAGGCGTCCTCCAAGAGTAGATTCTTTGCTGTCGGCCAACGACGTCAATGTAGAAACACCATGGACCCATAACAATAACAAAGAGATTAAGCATATCATGCCTGTAGCCGCCATTGTTTTGTCCAGTTAGTGCGAATGAATTTTGAATCTGCGCCTTTTATAACGTTAGCTTTTAGTCACTCCAACACTTATCGGGTCTTTGCTTTGTGATCTATGCATTGGTATTTTAATGTTATTTACGTGGTCTTAAATTTTTTAAGTTTTGCCGGCGCTATCTTTTCAAACATTTTTTATGTACGATACGTGTGTAAAATCATGAATCCGTTGCAAAAGTAGTTTTTGTCTCGTGTCTGCATCATGTGGCACAAATAAGAACAAAACATCCAATGGTTAGGACCGAAAACTAAAGTGTTTATAGAAGTCATTGGGTGTTTTGTAGCTTGCACAGCAGTGATTGGCACGATGAACAGCGGAGTTTTGGACCAAATTCAAGACACCGTTGTTTAAAGGATCAAACACTCCGCGTCTAACCTTGTAAACTTCCGCTCTGTGTGCGGTGCTTTATTACGCATAATAATATACTTAATAAGACATATTTCGTTTGTCATGAAATCTGCCGATTTTTTTTATCAGCTGTGCATGTTCAAGTTTGCATCAATGCGTAATTCTTTGTCGAGTGAGACTATAGTTGTTGTGTTGGTAAAGTATATGTTCTCAATGAGTGGAATTTGTATGCCGACGCTCAAAGCGGAGTCAATCGTAGCCGTGAGGAAGTACTCTAAACCACCTTCCAATAACGTCAAAAATCTGCAATGTATATCCTCTTCTTAAAACGCTGTCCACAATCTACTTTAAACGTGTACTTACATTTCGCTAAAATGTCCAATCGTAGACGACACCTCTCTGAATGTCACGTCGGTCTTGTTTGAAGTGCCTACAACTTTGTCATTGACAATATTTGGATTAACGATGGTTGTTGTGTTTATCTGCAATTGGGCCAAGATTGTCGGGTGTGTGTTTGCTGGATATACATGGAAATCCATGTTGAAACTGGCTTGAACTGCTACTCCACCTGGTGAAATATTGGTTGTCGGAGCGTTGGAACTTCGCAAAACAAGTTGAATGGATTCATTCGGATAGCTTGTTTGAAGTGTTTTGAAAAAGAAGCCGATACAAGTTGGTGCAAAGCATCTGGAATTTTTTTTATCATTTTTGCAACCGAAAAAAAGAAGGTTCTCACGAGGTTTGCAACATGGTACTCCAGGGTTCTCCGGCAGTTTTGTCTATTGTACGCTCAAGTTTTCCGCTTTTGTGCACGCTATCGAGTAGACAGTCCAAGACGGTTTGTGAAACCCAGAAGTTTGCCATATAATTGTCAGATTCAGGGGCCACTGAAACATTTTCTTTTGTTTTTGCATTACTTTTACCTTTGTTGTCTACCAAGTTTCACTGGTTCAATAGGTAGACTACATGTATCGCTTCCCATAACGACACTGAGCAATGCGTCTCCCTCGACGTAGTCAGTTGTATACACTGGATTGTGAAAAAAGCCATAATCAAGAAAGACGTTGTTAACTACTTCGACTCTTGTTGGGAGCTTTTCCAGAGCATCGTTAACAGCTTTGAGGCCTATCTGTTGTATTAGGGAGCATAACTACAACATATTTTAAAGTTAGTATTTAATTGTTTTATTAAAGTTTAAAAACTCTTTTGCAAGCAAACCTTATGGTTGATCTGATTACGTATAACGTCGGACAACGGGGACTCTATAATATCTAGAATGTATTGCAACGGCCCATCCATATGTAGCTTTAGTTTATAACGATAGAACCAAGCATGGCATTGTTCTATCGTTATCTTAAAACGAAACATTACGTGACGCCCAAAAGAGCAAGTGCTGTTGTGATTTCCAGTCGCGCTTACCTGCGGATGACTGTCATAACCTTGTGCTCCTAGCAAAAGTACAGTTTCTATACCTAGGATATGAATGTCCATAGTCCCAGTAATAGTTTGCTAAAACATTACGGTGTCATTACGTACCTTTCTTAATAAGAACACAAAAACGTGACACGTACAGAGATAGGCCAAATTTCAACATACGTTTCCCATTGACCATTTATGTGAAAGCTGCCACCATCTGATTTCAATATTAGACCCTTATCCGGTAGTGTAACTAACTCAAAATATGGGACTGAACATTCATCCAGCACGAAATTCATGTCGGTGAGTTTTACACCCGACTCAAAAGCCCAAAAATCAACGTTTACTATAAACTCGGGAATTTCAAAGCTTGGTAATTGTCGTTTTATCTAAACGTTTTGTTTAGAATTTTATAACGTGTTTAAAGATAAAAGTCTGACAATGATTCGACTAATATAGGCTGCAAGCTCAAAAGCGTATTTGGACAGGCGTGCTCCAATAGTAGATTCTTTGTTGTCGGCGGACGACGTCAATGCTGACACACCATGAATCCATAATAGTAATAGAGGGATCAAGCATATCACGTTTGCAGTCTTCATTATTTTGTACAGTTAATGTAAGTTTTTGAATCTGCGCCTTTTATAGCTTTTAGTCAGTTCAACACTTAACGCGTGTTTGCTTAGTGATCTATGCATAGGTGCCATTTACGTGATTCTAACCTTTCAAAAATTTTTGAGAGCACTGTCCTTTTAAACAGTCCATATGGACGATACGTGTGTAAATTTATGAATCCGTTGCAAATGCAGTTTTGTCTCGTGTCTGCATCATGTGGCACAAATAAGACAGAAGGCAATCCATCCCAGTCCAAGTGGTTATAATGAGGAGCCAGAATCGTCAATCTCAAGTAGAGTGTAGCCTGAGGCGGTTTGCTCGGGTCGAGTGGGTTGTCACCCGAAACGCAAGCGGACAGGAGTAGTCCAGTTTGCTTGCATTTGTGCCACAAGTGCTCTTTGCAGTGATGGCACAAGCCTTGTAGACATGGAGTGTCACGCAACTTTTGAAGGCGGGTCTTCTTTCCGGTTTTTTTACGTCCTACGTCTGGTCGTTCATGCCTTCGCGCCAACAGGCTGGTGTCTCCCATAGCTTGTGGCATGACGGGAAGCAAGGGCGGGTCGCGCAAACCCCACGGAAAGCCAAATGCGTCGTCTCTGACAGAGAGGCAGTGTCAACGGCATGCCTTTTGGCTATTTTTTCCTCCCTTTTTGTAGTTCTATGGGCCAAGCCAATGTTCCACGCAAAGCAGAGCTCGCCCAGAGGAACATCCATGTGGCGTCAAGGATTTGAAAAACCGGACAACTCAGTTAGTGTCCAATTTGTCGTTGATGCGTGACGGCTACAACATCATGCTTTTTACATACCACAATGCGTAGCTCAGCCATTTTTTATTATTATCACGGTGACTGCATGCTGCCTGTTTTTGTCTAGGAAGCGAGCAAACTTGGTGCATTTGTTTGTGTTGGTTAGGAAGCATGTGCCATTTTTGAAGTGCTAAAAACAACTTTGCTTTGGCTAACTTTGAAAAAAAATTTTTCCGTCAAATAGTTTAGTGCTTTGTCATTGATGCGAGCAGCTCGTTCTTTGTTTAAAAGCCACTTCGACATTTACATTATCGTACAGACCGTTTCTAAGAATGATATTAAAATTAATTGCGTTAAAGATCGCGTGCTCGTGACCTGTTTTCGAAACAGAAAATCGCCTGCCCTATTGCTTTATCTTATTCGTTTCAGCGTTTTAAAACACCTTTTAAACTTCATAGTTGCCATCATACATTATGACGTCCCAAACCGCTCAGCAACGCATGATCGAGCTTTCTGACGTGGAGATCCAGCAACTCAAGGAACAAAACCAAAAACGCATCAAGCGAGTTGTCACCCTGGTGGCCATCTTGCTAACAGGGATATCAATTATTCTCGTCGGATTGTCTCTCTCCCTCGGACCCAAAATTGACCAACTCGGTAAGTATCACCATTTACGACAATGTCATGATCTCTTACAAGACAACAGTCTATCTGAACCCATTCCTATCAAATTTCGGGGTTCGCATTCAAGGAATTCGCATGTTTTTCCCGCACTTCGTTTACCCACTTGCAACCGGAAGCAGCGTGCGATGCCGTGTGGCATCTGCAAATGCATTACAAAAGGGTCTCAGTGACGCAAAAAGGAAAAAGTAAAAGGGTGCAAGATCATCTTTATTTAATTGACTTTTTATTTTGCTGTTCCGGCCATTTGTTTCAACTAAAAGTCGAAGTTTCACCACGCATATTTCGAACGCATCCCGGTGGGTTGTCACTGTTTACTTGAGCTCAAATAATTGTCCACATGTGTTTTAATGGCAAACAAATGGACGGAAGTAACTATGCCGACTTTTTGTTTTATGGGGCTGTCAAAAAGGTTTAGATGTTCCTTTGAACATTTAGTGCTTACTGTGAAACTGCCACATTTTGCTATGGATGAACAGACGGGAAAGAAGTGCATACTTAAATAATCGCTTCCGGTTGCGCATTAATTTTTTGCACACATCTTATGCCGTCGGCATACATACTTATATACTTATGTCACTGCCTCAAAAAGAAGAGGTTCACGGGAATTATTGTGTATTTTTGGAGGATGCCACGGCCAGCTAGCGTTGTTCTTTGTGTCATGACGCAAAATGTTCCGGTGGCAGACAGCGTGTCATTTCGTCGAAACCTATTACCCACATTTGATTGAGTTTCGAGAGGGACAAAAAATCCACTTTGACAGGCCGATATGCCAACAACACAAAAACGGAAAACGTAATCAGCCCGATTGTTTTGGAAGAGCGCACGCATTGCTTTCAATATTTGAATGCAAATTGAGTTAACATCAAAGAAGCGACAAAAAATTGCAAGTCGTTTGGCTCCACCGGGAACAATCAGTCGGGCATTATTCAAACCCGAGGACAGCGAAGCAGGATAAAGGATATCCGGCTTGTTTCACTTTCCTTTTGGCTTTTTGTCAAACTGATTTGCGGCAATGCTTTCATGTTGGGGCATACTCATCGTAAACTTTTTCCATCAAGCCTAAAATAGCACACTTCATTGGAGATGACTTCCATTTCCCGTTATTCAGCCTTCACTTGACATGTGTAAACAAATAAAACCTTTTTTTGCAGTGAGTGAGTCATTAGATGGCAAGATTTCGTCAAGAGACCTCTTCCTCGGTCCAAAAAAGAATGACACTGATTATGGGCAGCGGTGACACGTCAATCCTGACATGAAGCAGAGCACAACACATCTACACTGTTCCAGGTATTCGACAATGCTCGAAAACTGCGTGTACCCGTTCTGATTCTACGCGGGTAGTATTGCTATCTACACAATTGCTCAAAGCCAGTTCATACTTTAATAATTCATAACTTGCTTTTAATCCTTCAGTATTGTCATAATGCCATTGTTATCATTGTTAAAATATCCAGCTTATTACCTTATCCCAGAATAATATTGTCAAACTTTGTCAAATTTAAATTACACTTGGTGCGAATAATCGACATACCTCCTGTAATTCAAAATAAACGCCATATTGTAAACAATGGGTTATGTAATCTGATTTTCACAAAAAGGAACAAAGAAACTCGATGCATAAAAAGTCAGTCAAAGTGTCAAATTCAGTTCAAAAAACTGAGGATTGGATGTTAAAAAGTCGATGGCATGACGAGTTCATCGTGAAAAGCTGACCTTTATGGGTCTGTAAGTTGTGTTTACTTTAATACTGCTTCGGGCAATCGCGTAAACACAGTCAGCCTTCAAACGCGTGAGTGAGCAAAGTATTGCGGCAAGAGTAGCTAGCACTTTCTTTCCTTTTATCTGGGGGACTAATCGTACAAAAACACATTGCAAGATCGACGCATCGCCATCGGCCGGAGGGGCTAACCAGCAAAAAAGTGATCGGTGTGCCGTCTGGTGTCCGAATGGCCCCCGAAGATCGATCGATAGTCGACTGGGCAGCCGCCTTGAGAGAAGAAAGGTCAGAGTGGTGGAACAAGCAGCTGCCCAAGGCGAACCAATCCTTGGTCAATCGGCAGACCAGCGTCCTGGAGAGTCCTCGAAGAAACTCTTTCGGTCCACTGTTCTACCCGAGGACAACATGGATCTTCAATTGGTGTTTCTATTGCTTCTGCTCCATGTCACTGTGCCTGATTTTTCTACTGCTACGCCAGAACAGCCTCAATTGACGTTTCAACAGCTTTACAAATATGGCAAAAATGAGTACACTGCTAAGAACTGGAATGATTGTGTGGGATTCATGTTGCGGGCTATTGAGGACTACAACTACTATAAGGAGGAAACACTTTGGTGTCGTGAAATGTGCGATCGACAGACTAATGAGGTGCCAGCCGACATTGTCAAGTTGGATAGTCCTAAGTTGATTCGTACGGGAATGTTCTACGGAACCGCTCAAAAGGCTCTTTGTCTTCTCAGGTAACGCCTTTAAACCAAAAACATGTTTTAAATATCAATAACTCAGATGCCGTATCGATAAATTCACGGAAGGACGCCCAACAATGTCCAACTACGACACCTACGAAGAGTTCCAAGACCGTAAACCATATCACTACCTCCAATTTTGCTACTGGAAACAAAACGACCTCAAAAACGCTGTCAAAGCTGCCTTCACATATCTTGTTGCCAACCCCACTGATGAAGATACAGTTGTAAATCTGCAGTTTTACATGACTCAACCCGGCTACGATGCTTCTTTCCTTGTTGACAGTCTCCAAATGGAATACGAGGTTTGGTCGTTAAACGCACTTAAAAAAGCAAAAAATAACTCCATGCTTTTCAAAATAGTTGTAAACTAAAGTTGTTGAATTCAGTTTAATGTTTTGTGTTGCTCCAGTGGACCGAAGTTACTTATTAATCAATGTTAATGTTTCAGCGTCACTATATGAGCGCCGTTGAAGCGTATGAAAACCAAGATTGGGAGCGTTGTGTTGAACGTTTTGATTTGGCTTTGGATGCGTATTTCAAGGAGGAACACAAATGCAAAATGCTATGTGAAGACTATCTGGACTGGGGTACTATGCAGGGAGATAATCCGGAAATGAGTATCGTCATTACAAGTATTTACACGTCAGTAATCCGGTGTCAAAATAACTGCATCACGAAGCTATCTAAGGTCAATGGGCACACTATTAAGAACTTTTTGGCTTCATTTTACGAGTATTTGCATGTTTGTCAGTTTAACTGTGAGTTGTTTACCAGGTTTTTTTGCTTTTTCAAAAGAAATTTTAACAATTGGAGGTGATTTTAGTGCAACGTGGTCGTGATGCTGCGCAATCAGTGGCAAATGCGCTACTTTTGGACAAGGACAATGTTGTCATGCGCCGAAACCGCTTGTTCTATGCCAGTTTGTATGAAAACCAAGTCGAAGATCTGTTTCAACCCAGCGAGGTATGTTGAAACTACCGAACAGATAACATTTATCCCGCTTTAGAAAATCGCCCAGCATTACAAACAAGACGTCATCGAAAAACGATTTATCGCATTTGTGGACAGCCGGTTTAAGTACGAGGATCGACGGGTAAGTCCTCTACGGATAATCCTGCATAAAAATGGATCTGCATTATTGTTTGTAGCTGCCAGCTGAAGTCGCCGAAGACCGCCACACGTTCAATGTTGAAGTCGACGTTCGGGACGACTTTGACTACTCGCGCATTACGGACAACATTCTCACCGAGAAGGAATGTACCGCCCTTAAAGTTGCGTCACAACTGCCTGCGCAAGCCAACCGCTACATCGACAACCTCATTGACGAAGTTTCAACCCGCATCAACACTCTTTACGGAAGCACGGTGACTTTCCAGAAGCTGAACTGCCATCAGGAAATGTTAAAGAGCGGCTGCGACCGTGGGGCTTTCGTCATTGGGATTGATTCTGAACGTTGTTCAGCTATCCTTGCCGATGAATACAGCGGGTGTGCTCTCGTATATTGTGTATAATTGAACATTATACACATTCACGTTGTTATGGTTGTTTAAGTTTGTTCTTACCTAACCTACAGGTCAACAATCTCACTGTTTTATTTTATATCCACCATAATTTAAATAAGTTATTTTATTTGATTGCAGAAGACAAATAAAACCAATTTAAAAAGCAGTCGGAAGGGGAAAAAAGGCCGCCGCCCTCGCAACTAGACCTAATTGTCTGGCCAGTTTACAACGCTGCAGTCTTTATGTCAATATTTTTTGAAAATCATAAAGTGTAACCCCTACCACGATCGCCAACCAACCCATGTATCCATAAAACTCCTAAACGCCCAATCAAACCCCCGAGCGAGTGACCGGCACGATAAAAGTTGTTAGTGGACCACATAATCAAATTCATAAACTGATCAATGTTGGTTGTTTCGGCAGTTTTAAAGCAATTACCCCCGCACTGAAAACACGCGCCTCAACCCCGCAGGCGGCAGTAGTAACTCACACGGCACAGTCAGGACAAGAGAGTTTGCAAAAGATACGTATACTTAATTAGTGCTCTCCCAGTCAGTCGCCATTTCAACGTCCCACAATATGTCGTGTTTGGTTTATCCACTTTGCGACATTGCTGTTTTGTAATGTTTGCTAATTTGGTGTAATCAGTTTCACTTGATATTTATTTGTAGTTCTTTAAACGAGCGACCAAGTGCGTGCCGATAAGCCGTTATTTTCTCCTCTTTTCTGTTTGGAAATATATTTTTGTCGTACAAATCCTTCGAATACGGAAACATATAATTTCTGGAAACAATATATGAATGAAATTTTTTGTCATTGTCGTGGTTAGGTTGTCTTACCGATTTAAGGGACTAGCTTTTTATTTTTTCACACAGTTTCTATTTGCGTGGACGTTAAATTTTGCAAGGCTGTGGTCAGCTGGCGGAAATAGTAAGCCCTAAAGACATGTGCTTGAAAAAAATTTAACAAAACTGAGGCTGTTAATGTTGATTGTTTATGGGACGGTCAGACGACAACAAAACCTGTCTTGGGTGACAATAGAATGAACGCGGTTACGGTGTGGTGGGTTTTTTAGCCGTTTTGAAATGCTTTTAAAGTATGTATGAAAACTTTTTTCACAGCGTTGTCTATTTAATTGCAGTATCTTGCTTCTAGTCACCATAGACTGCGCATCTATGTAGAGTCAGAATGCCGTGGAGGGAATGTCGCAATTGCCTTCTTGCAAGACGATTGCTTCACGGACAGGATAACCGCAGCGCGTCTGTCTTTGGAAATAACTTCCGCCATCTGTCGACTTTCCCTGGTGACATTGCTACTTTTTACAAACTTACAAGGTGTCTGTACCATGTACTTTTCAAGCAAGTTTGACAAGTTAAACATCGCCTCAATTGTGTATGATATCACATGGGAGCGGAAAGGTGGTCGTAGTACATTTTATAACCAATTGAAGTTAGCCACCACCCACTACTTGCCTCAACTCCGGTAATCCAACACCAAAGGACGCGCATAGTCGTCTTGGGCGGGGGTAAATAGGAGCTTGTTGCCGCCAATCCATGCTTATCTTAGCTTCGGACAACGGGGGACGTCCAAGTGGAAGGCAAAGCTCAACCACAACGTGATGAACACGTAGAAGCAATGTTGGCAGCCGGTTGGGGTCACTTGCGCTGTCTTTGGACCTCTTCGTCATTTTTATTTGATTTTAGTCTGCCTGAATGCACCCACAAAAAGATTTGCCTATTTGGGGCAACACAAATTATTTACTGTTTGTAGGTTTTAGGCTTAAAATAGACCGCCTTTTAGTTGAAGGCAATAGTCTGGAAGCATCCGAACCCTGTAAGTACCGTAAAGTTTTCACGGTGAACGCACTTATTAGTCGTCTTAAAAACTTCCTTGCGCAGGCGTGAGAAAGTATTTAGGAGGAAACAATTGAGACGAACGCATTCGCCTCGGATTACACAGTGCCAACAAGGGTCACTTTTGTGATCGGTCTTATGCCAGACGAATGGCCCTCATAAGCTCAATTCCTCGGGGGCCTCCCGCACTCCGCAAAGGCCGGCAGCCCTTCAACTAATGTTAGCCTTTAAATGACAATCGCCGTATAATAAATATTCGCCCTCAATTGGGTGAACACCTGTCAGGCGCGAAAAAATTTCACCATTTGAAACGTCACGACATCACACTTGAGTTCTTTAACATTTGACATTACCCTTTAACCACACACTGTATACTTACATACACAATTTTTCATTAACGCTGCTACAATTCTCGAAGACACATGAGTGCGTCTGCGCGTATATTGCCACTTTGAAGAATTTTACCCTTGAAAGATTACGAACGATGTAATATCAAAGCGGCGCGGTCAGTCAGCTGTCTTTGGCTTATAGGGCATCGGTAGCCGCTTTTGGGTGTTTCGTGGGTCGTCCATTACCTTAACGCGTGCCAAATTTGTTAAGCCTTCTTAAAGTGGACCAATATTGACCATTCGTTAAAAAGACGTAGGCTATCCCGATTAGTTAATTATCTATGCACGTGAAGCGTCTTCGAAAAAACGCATTACTGATATTCGTGCCAGAGTGTCATTGTTTGTTTCCGTCGCGCCACAAGTCTTCATGACTTCTTTTTTTGCTTGTGATTGTTGTGTCTTATGTTTGGTTTGCTATAGTTACTTTTGACTTACACAGGCTGTAATTATGATCAAAATTGCGGTTTGTGACGTTTCCGCGTCGTAAAAAATTACAAGAAAAATGTTTGTTACCATTAATTTTAATGCGATTTACAATACATCGAGTTTTTGTCGGCTTCATGGTGGGGGTTCTAACAAGTTCTGAACACCCGGGGCAATGACTTTGACTTTTCCTCCTCCGGCTGCCAGCAATTAGCTTTAACGGAAGTGATAAAGTAGTCAAGGACTTCCTGCAGACATCGCATTCTACGAGTCGCGCATTTTCCTTGACTTGTTATCCATTGCTACGCAATTCCTACGTTATGCCTGAAAAAAATCTGGTCGGCAGCTAATTTAATGCACATTGAAAAAAACCCCGCGCATGTGTCTGTTTTGGATTTCCTTACTTCTTACGTAGTGTCTTACATTAATGTTGCTTTTCACTTTTGTATCTTTTTATTTCTTTGTAAGCATCACGTGAACACATTTCCGACGTTTTTCCCAAAGTCAGCATCGACGGTTCGAACGGCTTTTTAAAAACAGAAATTTGTTGAACAAATTTTTCGTTGGTTTGCCCGTCAGAAAAAAAAAGTGCCTAAAATTTGTTATGCGGACCACGAAGAACACAATTGTTGAATAGGACCGGTTAGCCATTGGTAGTCTTGTGTGCCAGACCGACCTGCAGTTTCGACTGCACTCAAACAATAAGTTGACAAGAGTTTAAACACCTTTTAAAATGACTTTGACATACCTGCATCGAAGGTTTTCCTCGACGGACGACTACATTCGCCAAAAGTGACCACAAGAGCTTTGCTGTTTGCGCCGTTGTGGGTTCTGGAATAAATATTCGAGGTTTTCAACCGCACTAACAAGCTCAAACGGCACACACCACAGATTCACACAGATGTCGCTTTGAATTTGCATCGACCTAGCCTCCCGAACAAATTTTTCACATTGACTCTTTTTCAATGAGAAAATTGGCTTTACCGATGTCATGATTGTCCCTCAAAAAATATGTACTTTAACAGCCCGCAGGGCAAATGGGTGTATTACTTAAAAACACGGTGTGGCTAAATGTACGATTGTGCCATGGCTAATAGGTTTAGCCTTTTTTTCTCTATCCGTAATAAAATTGCTCTTGTGATTAATTGTGCAAACGGTCGTGTGAAAATAGTAAAATTTTGCTCTGTCGCCTATGACATTCGTCGCAAGGTACGGCAGACTGGCGAAAAAAATATACCTACGACCTCATATTAGCCACTTTTCATTCCACCCGAAATGGCAAAGGCGTAACTGATATTTTTGCGCGCTCTTAATTCCACTTTCAATTCTTATCCATGAAACAGGAGGCATCTCATAATACCGTCACTTGTTCGTTCATAACCGCCTTCTCAATTCAGTTGCGTGGCGTGGCATTTATTTTTGAAATTGAAAGTTACGCCATGAATGTAAATAGGTGTAATTTCAGGGGAATAATGGTGTCACAGTTCATCAAGTACGACCCGTAAACTCGCGATTACAGTTTTTACATTAAAAAAAGTTTTATTTGAAGTTTGGCGTTAAACGTGTTAAAAGTTACCGGTAAACAATGCCACGAATGAAATTCCGGTCGCTTGCACTATCGCTCCGGGTCTTTCACCGACGTAACCATGACCGAGAATCCAAGGAGGTTGGTTTTGTTTGCATCTTCTTTGTTTAAGCCCTTTTAAACATAAATCCCCTTCCTTGTTCTTTGTCTGTACTTTTCACAATTCTGGTTCGTCTTCTTCTGTAGAACGCTATTGAACTCAAAACTTTTTGCCCCTATCAATTCAACGTGCATTTGTCGCCTCTTCCCTTGCACCCCGCAAGTTTTCTATGCGGTTTCGTACAAATTTGAATTCAATTTCTATTTCCCGAAAAGCACATTCACTTTTTTGTCGTTGTTGCCGTACTTTCCCTATGCGCAGGCAACGACAATGCTCTCGGGACAGAGTAGCAAATTTCTATCTCTCCCTACTTTTTTCAACGCTTATTTGTTCTTTTTCTTACATTGCTTACGCTGCCGATTGCGACTTACATCCTGTCTTTTCCAATTTTCTCATTTGTTGTTATTTTGTTCGAAAACGTGATTGTAAAAAAGTCAAGGCAAAGAAAGCAGTGTCATATCGCCTGCAACGCGGGTGGCCAGAGGGGTTGCCTTTTTTTCATCTGTCATCCCGGAGGAGACACCTTCGGTCTTTTAGCCGCCTATCTGGCGGTAGGGTGTAGTTCGACAGGTCATGCATGATTTCCGACTATCACAACAGTTCGGTCTTGTGTGCATATGCCCGTCGCTCAGCAGCACTAGTGCAAAAAACTGTCTTCCAACTTTGCTGGTGTTTTTTCGACATTATGATTCGCTTTGTTTATGCCTCTCTTCTTTGGCTGATCAAGTTGTCCACGTTTACATTTTTGCTACCAATTTCGCCCTTTATTGAAAATTGTTTGACGTAAGCGGCCGTTGTAAACGCATTCTCTCGGGTCCGGCGGGGTTATAATGAAAATTACTGATATTATCACATTATGAGTGACGAAACCCCCCTGGGATGGTTTGAATGAAGTTGCAACGTGTGTTGAGCAACGTGCGATAAGAATAGTTTTCATTTTTGCGAGTAAAAAAGTTCCATTTTTCGACATTTGGGTTTTGCCATTGCTTGAAACCTGTTAGTCTTTGCCCCCGTACATCCCAATTTAATTTCCTACAACTTTTTAAACACACTGTACACTGATTTCTTCTTCTGGGTGGTACCAATTGTTGATGTCTCGATAAAAGGAAACTTGATGTCTTTCGCCAAGTCCAATAAACCTAATAGACCCTAAGGGTACGTACACGCCTGAAGCGTTTGACAAGGGGTCGAGTTTCGACTTCGATGCTTTTTCCACCATTTTTGCTTATTACATTCCTTTGAACGTACTCTGACGCGGTTCTTATCAACTAGGCTAGTTTTCACTTTTTGTCGAATTGTCACTTTTCATTTCCCGGAAACGCGAAATGTACCCTACGTGGGGAAATCACACCTCAGCTTAAGGTCTTCATGCGGATCACCTCCGAGTTATATCGACTTAACCTTCTTTATTTGCTTTGAAATTTTTTTCGCATGCCGCCTGTGAGCGACAAATAACCCGGAAGGCGGAGGAGGCGAGAAGAAAGCAAAGAAATTCAAGTGGAGCTCTAGTGTTTCGCTTCGAAGCTTCTTTTGAACTGTACAATGTCGAGATGACTTTCCCGAAGCTTTAGAAGTATCTATGTTTTTTCCGCGTTTAAAAATAGCAACCAACAAACAGGGGTGGAAGAAAGTGAACAGACAGCGCAAGTGATCGAAATCCAATGTTTGCAGTCCATCGCACCACACGGAAAGCGCGAATGAATTTTCATTCCATCTTTCATAACATTTTTTTCGTCTTATCACTTTCCTTTCTGATGGACGGGCTTAACTAATATACAAGCCGGGTTCAATTTCGTCGCTGCAGTTCCGGCCAAAATGGCAGCCCTTCGACGGGCCTTTTTCACGTTTCATTTCCTCAATCAAGTCTGATTTTTGCACGGACCCACATAATGCTTTTATTGTATTAGTTCAATCGATGGGCAGTGCAACAACCAGTGTTCGCATGAGTAGCATTCCATTTTTGCGCGAAAGGACATGACACGATTAGATTCGTGCAATTGACTAAATATCCTCGGGCGACACATTGTTTTGCCGATACGTTAATGTTTGATTCTTGCCCATATTCCTCATTTCAAATGTCATTTTTGCGTCAAATGTTTTGACAATCAATGAGAAATCCGTCCGCTCACCTGTGTCGTGTTCCTGCTTTTGATCGAAGGCTTCGAACTGGGACATTAACTTTTTTAAATAAATGAGTCTGCACCGAGTGTGTTGCGGAGGCGAAAGTAAGATCGGCGTCAGGAATGCCGATACCATCAGTGTTTACGGCTGTTTTTATTCCAAATAATGAACAAAGACACCTGTTTTTTTCTTCACATACCTTTTTTTATTACCGCCGATTAAATTTGTTTTTGCCATGATGAAGTGGGGGCAATTGACAGCCCTGTCCACTTTGACGTTGTTGCGGTCTCTCGGATTTCGCCTCCGGTGTCAAAGTATCTTTTTGAACTTGCAATTATCGGTCAGCTTTTCCAATTCCACTACTCTTGCTCTTTTTTGCCCTTGGCGTGTCAGCCAAAAAACGCAAGGGGGGAAATTTAACTTTGTTGGCAACGATTTTTAATTCTAATTAAATTTGGGTCAACATTTTGTCTCGGATTCTCTGGGGTCGGTTCGGTGTCCTTTGCATTCGGCTCGTCGCCGTTACGCTTCGAAACGTCGCCTCGATTTGTCTCCACGTTTTTTCGTTGCTCCAGCTGCTTCTTGAAATGGACACAGCCAAGACATCGCCGAAGGTACTGGTTTTTTTCACGCATTTTTCTGTTGAGTTTTGCCGTGCTGGATGTTGCTTTTGCGAGGCTCAGAGTGCCGGAATTAATGACCTTTGCGAGGCTGCTGGGAGCTATCACGCTCGTTTAGGCCTCGTTTTTTGTGCCTGTAATGTCGTTTGAAGCGCTGTGCTCGGAACCTTTTATGGCATTGAAATTGCTGTCGGTCGTCGACGACCGATGTACAAGAAGGCGGATGTTCTGAGTAATTTGAACCTGGTTCACACATCTGACTTGACTTTGTAAGCCAACTTTTACTGCTACGCCTATCTCACTATCATCTTATCAAGTGTTGTCGTTGCAAAACTGTTCACGTGTTACTCGGTTTAATCCTACATCTTTTGACAAAAAAAGAACAGTGATTGCAGTTACTCTGAAATGCTTTGTGGCTCTGCCTACCCTACGATTTTTAGTCCCTGCTATTGAATGATCTGCATGTTTAAAAAACGGTCTATGCGCAGCCGGAACCAATGCATCCGTCGTAAGCTAAGCGCTTGTTGTTCTCAAATGATTACCCAGAGAGAGTCCCCGTATTCACAGCCATGCTTTACGCTCGTTTCCAATGTAGATTTTTCTCGGTTTTTGCAGTTCCATCCGTTTGGCTGGAATTATCGCGATTTTTTTGGTAGTTTCGTTCTATTCATCTAGAATCTGACGCGACGCTTCCACAATTTGGACGACGCCAATCTCAGCGGATGCGTTAACTCTGAAGAAAATTGTGGCTCTTCCGGAACGGGGCCTGCGACCACTGTCGACTCCCGGCCAGGAGGTTTGACATTCCAACGCCTTTGAACTTGTTCTGATTGAGCGTTGACGCCATTTTCACGCTAAATTTATTTAAGCGCTTCACCCCGGGCATAGTAGCACAAAGTTCTGTCCTTTGTGGGTATTGTTTGCTTACGGCCGTGTCGCCGAAATAGTAGTACAGCATCATGTCCGGGAATCTTGCGTTGCTGAGCTTTCAGCAATGTGTCAATAGACCTGTGCATTTTCACTTTTTTTTCGGATTCCGTGTTTGAGGTTTCATTGAGCCCTGCGATTCCCTTTTTTTAGTCATGTAGTTTAGTTTGAACTTTGCATTCTTTTTCCTTTTCAAAATTGGATAACCAAGTGACCGCTCACGGTGCAAAGTGTTTTTTGCGCATATTTTCTGCGAGTTGTCAAACTTAGCACCCTCTTAGTTTGCGCCTGTCTTGACAGCCATTGATGCCATGCTTTTGGCGAAGTCGCAGTGCACAGACATGACAAGAGTGGCGGGGAGAAGATAGAATAGCGTCAACGAAAATTGATCACTCCCACGGGAATACCGAAGTTCTGATGCAAACTGCTTCGCCACCCTCCCTCACTTTTGACCGACAACCTTTCACAGTTTTTTGGTGGCATTGGCATTGTGCCGTGGGAGAACGAACATGTGATGCACTGGTTCAACGATTTTGCCGCTAAAAATAAATAGTTGTATCTTGATTTGACAAAAACTGCATTATTGAAAAGGGATTATGTTACGCTTGTTAAATCTATAGAAGGAAAGAAAACCTAATATAACATGCTGACGATTGTGTTCGGTTTGAAATGGAATGATAGATCAACAAAGACGGTGTTGTCTAGTTTGCATTGGCCAGTTTTGCTAGCGGATGTTACTTCATTCACGGCAATACGTGTTTTCAAAATTCTTGTTGAAAAAACTGAAGTGGCCTCTGAGGGCGTAGGAGAATCGTTTAACTTTAAACTAAAGTTCCGTCGAGCTATGCATTTCCTTATGCGTCAGACCTTGGATATCTATTTTTGATCTTCATTTGTCTGTTTTGTGTTTTCATTTGTTTGACGAAATCATTACAACAAGATTCTGATTTTTGTGTTTAGTTTGGTTTGAATGACGTTGATCTCTTTACACTGGTAAAATCGAAAATAGGAATCTCATAGCAAAAAATAAACAAAAAAGTTCTCATTGACCGAAAGGACAAAGTCATGTAGGCCGAAGATGATCTGCAACTGACATGTCCAAATCGCCCTTATATAGTATATGGCCTCTGGTCTCGTTTCTGGCCTCGTTCACCAGCTTTCAAAGGCGGATTACGCCTTTATCCGAGCTGTCGGTGGCGGTGACATCTCCCAAAATGAGTGACTGTGATTGTCGGTCATCGGATGACGACAAATGGTAGTTGTTCTCACGAACCTTGGCCACATTCAACATTCAACTTGAAACTCGGCGTTGTATTCCTTCCTGCGATAAAGAAGCTTTCGAATCGTTTACTTTTCTTGAGCACACGTCTAGGACCGCCTTTCGGACCGGAGGAAAAAGGCTGTTCGCCCTCTGTGTCGCGCCTAACGGCAGCAAACACACTTTGGCATCGTCTCACAAAAAGTGGCAGGCGTCATTCGACGTATATGTTATTCTTTATTTGGTTTTTCATCACTGACTTCGAACGAGTTACCTTCATTCATAAGATGCTCAACCAGTGATGCGGCATCACATTCGACAGTAATTGTATAAACTAATCACTGATGTCTGGCTGATCAGACTGCCCTAGATGGTATCACCAATGGTTCAAAGCTGGGTGAACATGCCGCGTGGATTTTTGCACAACTTTTCACGGTATCACTTTAATGATGCCAGTACAACATCGCTTATACCACTTAGAAACAAAAAATCCAATACTTCCGCAGTTGAGGTAAGCTTCGTCATTGTTGCGATGAGAGGAAAGCACTTGAAAGGTATCCGAGAACTTCCACCATTTAAATGACGCTTTGAAATCTTGCAACCTTTTTCTACTAAACTTTCTTAAATGTTAGTCGGTTTTAAGTTTTTGTCGGTCAGATGTACACCTCTTAGTTTTCATTTCTTCAGACTTTAGAGTATATACCGTGTTTGTTTAGGCAAAAGCCTGCGGGCTATTAAATCCAATTTTGGGCCTACTGCCAATTTTTCTTCTTTGCGATGGTACGTCTGCCGTGGAATCTTGTTTCACATATCGAAATGGCCACAAGGTTTTTGCAAATTTCACCATTTGTTAATATCATTTTCCTATAATTCCCCATAGGCCCTACAAAAGCATTTTTGAAGATTTTTTTTCCGTGAGCGGGGGCATCCATCCATTAGTGAGAAATTCGAAAACGGCTAAACAGATGAACGGCTTTACATACTAATTTTTTGCACCAGGCTTCCATTTTGCTTTTTAAAAGGTAGAACGTCGTCTATAAGAAGGTTTGGAAGTCCATTTGCATAAGCACAAGAAGAAAAAGCTGTTTCATCTGGTGGGGTTGTTTGATTTGTGTGGGCTGCAATTGCAATTCTTTGCTCGAGGACGGCGATGTTGCCGTCGCAAAGGTCCGAGAATGGTTCTATGTTTGAATTAAGCTTTGCGAAAGACGTTTTCTGGAGAAATATTTCATATATACGTGTTGATATTTAATTATTTTCCATTCCCCCCAGGCTTATGACTTATTTCTGAACCAATTTCGGGGGTGAATACTTTTTCAAACATAAACAGGAAGTGGGGACAGTAATATTCTGTACTTCTAATTAGTTTTGTCAGATTTATCTTTAACCTGAGGGCCTTCGTGGTGCCTCTGGAAGGAGGCCCGAAACAACCATGACAGTACGCAACGACGGCAAGTCACTTCTTATAAAGCTGAATGGCGGCCAATTCCAGCGTAATTGCCAGGAGTTAGTATACGGAGGGAGGTCTGAAAGTGGCATCAGCCACTCCCGGTGTCGACAGATGTTCTCACGTCATCTGGTTCAGTAGGACAGAAGACGCCTTTCAAAGATTGTTCGTCGGCTGAGAGATCATTCTCTACCGATTTTCACTGTGTCCGTGTTTGTCGTCATCAACGCCGTCAATATTCTGTCGACTTGGAATTAAGCCTGGGCCGCGCGGCCGTCAGCAAGGAGCAGCCCCCATCAGTGTTACCGCCACGTCAGCAGTGTAGCATGGCTCAGGTATCAGTCAGTCGTCTGTCTAGTCATAACCATAAACATCAGTCGCCGCGGCTTTAGAAGTCCATGCGAAGCTCAGTCAAAACTAGAAAATAAAACGACCAAAAGTCTTGTTCGAATGACTTTCATTTTAACGCTTTGTGCAGTCACCCCCATTCTTTGGCTCATTTTGTTCAGGAGATGCACCGCTCGGGGCGATCCCGTTCTTCGATCGATTTTGTCTTGGGGGTCTTTTTGCGTATGTCTTTTGTTGCGCCAGCAACACTTGGTCAAACAGCCATTTCTGTTGCCGGCCAATGATTCGAGAAGGCGTTTTCCGAATGCAAAGGGTATTCACTGCGCATGAACCTCACTTCACCATGATGCGCCGGGTTCTTTGTGACAGATCCGTTCGGTTCTTGAGGTAGTTTTGACACCGTCTGTCTGTCTATTCACCATTCTACAATAAAACTTTTCTGCAAAACTTCGACATTGAGTGACGTATTTCCTGCTTCTGTTTTCTTTCTATTTGCATTTTCAATTGTTAGTAATTGTTTACGTCGAACCTGAAAATCTTGTCCTACCCACCACGTGAACAAAGCATAATCAGGCTCCAATTTCAGATCTACGACCTTTTCCCCTTAGAGGACCTTCTTCAAACTCTAATCGTCGAAGACGATTCGGCGCAAAACGCCGACGAAGACGTTTTGAGGATGCCACAACCGGAAGCCGCTTGTCGGCTGAAATTTTTGCGAGCCGAAATGCCCGAGGACCACCCTAAGAACGTTAATATTGATACCCTGCTATGTGCCGTAAACGTGAAGGAAAAAGTAGAGGTTAATGGTGGGTCACACTCGAAAGCAAAAAATAGAAGAAAAAGCCCACCTCCCTATCGGCCTAATCTTTACACTACCAGTTGTTTCAGGCGAAAATCGGCTAATTCAAAAGCGCAAAACAATGCAGATTGACTGGGAAAAGTGTTTCGACGTTGGCATTCTACACGGCAGGGTGCTTCAAGTGCTCTTGCTCAACGACAAAGAAATCGTGTCGGAAGCCACTATGCGATTAGAGGTTGGTCATGGCTCTTTATGATCGCAAATTTTTACGTGTGCATGACTCTTTTTTTGCAACGTGTTGTTGGAAGGGTTTAATTTAATTTGTACCGTTATATTTGTCTAGTTTAATTTATTTTGAACGGGTTCTTCATTTCCGAAAATAGTAGAATAGAAGGGAAAGCAACGTTTTGGGTTTTATCATAGAGGCTTGACTTTTCGTTTTTCGGGGCCCTGCACGCATAAAGAAATAAAAAAAAGATTTTTTCAAGAATGCTTCCTTCACTTTTTTTAAATTTGATGTTATGAAAATTGTTTTAGACAAATGCCATGTGAAAAAAATGTGGGAAAATAAAATTTATTTTCACAAACACATTGATCATTAAAATGCTTTTTAAAAGTTTGATCTTTTCAAAATGACTTCCAAAGTTTTACAACTATTTTCTTTTCGAATGAAAGGAAGTTTTTTTCGTGCACTAACAGCTGTGTCATTATTTTAAAGGTGAACATAAGGCAATTAAAATAGCTAGAAGCAGACCATTGTCCATGCACTGTCAACTTCAGGAAAGAATTAGCTTGACTTGACTTTTCATCGTACCTTCCTGTATGTAGCATTGATTTTTTAATTTTCGGACGTTTACGCAAAAATAACTAAGTTTTGGCTAGTCATGCGAAAAGCATGTTAGGAGTGAAGTTTTCGGTTATCTTCTATGTAGTTTCGTCTATTTGAAAAGAGGCGAACATGCGCCACCGAATTTGATTAACCTTATTCAACCCCTTCACAGTTGGACTATTTATTCATCGCATCCTTCTTTCAGGATATTGTTTCCAAGTGCAAACACGACGCTATCACTCATATTTGGATCAATCTTAAACCTTCCGGGCGCATTTTAGCGCAAACAAAGAAAATTGGCAGCGTCGGTAAGGACAAAGACGATCATTAAGCCAGGTTTGACATAAAAATGTAATATCATTCCACTTTTAGATGAAAGCACAATGGCTCCAAGAGGATTTGATGGCAATCTTGGCCTTCAGCGACGTCGTGGCGCCATCAAACACGCACGGGTACATGAGATACGGGGACACCACTTTGTGGCGACATTCTTCCGGCAACCTACATTTTGTTCGCTTTGTTCTGAATTCATGTGGTAAGCATTGTTTTAGCCCAGTTATGAGGAGTACTTTTGTAGGATTTGCTTAATCTTTTCCTTTTAGGGGCCTCAACAAACAAGGCTACCAATGTCAATTGTGTTTGGCAGCCGTTCATAAGAAGTGCCACGAAAAGACGTTGGCACAGTGCCCCGGATCGGCAAAGAACACCAGTGATACTCTGGTAAGATAATTTGTGTAATCTGTTGACGTTTTGTTATCTTTTTTAATTACAGTACTTGAAAGAACGGTTCAAAATCGACATCCCTCACCGTTTCAAACAGTACAACTTCAAAAGTCCTACTTTCTGCGATCACTGCGGAACCCTGTTATACGGTCTTTTCAAGCAAGGAATGAAGTGTGAAGTATGCGGTATCAACTGTCATCACAAATGCCAAAAACACATGGGCAATTTATGTGGTGTCAACCAAAAGCAACTTTCGGATGCATTGTTCGAAATTAAGCGAAGCAACACACAAAACCACTCAACATCATCGGCCCCACCATCGTTGAGTAATCAATCAGGTGGTAGTACCACTTCTAGCGGCGAGAAAACGCCATCGACACCACTCAGCAACGGTGTCGGCCAAAAGTTCCGCAACTTGTTTAAGATTAACTACAATGTTGAACAACCAGAGAATGAGGAGTACGAATTAATAATTAAACTTTTATAATGTGATCTTTACGTTGTACTTTCCAGGTATATGAATAACATTTGGTCTGGTGGTGATGGCCCCGTTAAGAAGTACCGGTTACAACACTTCAACATCACCAAAGTTCTTGGAAAAGGATCCTTTGGCAAGGTGTTACTTGTCGAGCTCAAAGGCGCTAACAAGTACTTTGCTATGAAGTGCCTCAAAAAAGATGTAATCTTAGAGGACGATGACACCGAATGCACTTTCATCGAGCGCCGTGTCCTAATTTTGTCGCACGAGTGCCCCTTCCTGTGCCAGCTGTTTTGTTCATTCCAAACAAATGCAAGTTTAATTTATTGCAGCTAACACGTACATCATGCTAACATCGAGTTAATTGTAGGAGTACCTGTTCTTTGTGATGGAATATCTCAATGGCGGTGATTTGATGTATCACATTCAACAAGTTAAGCGCTTCGATGAAAATCGCACGCGTTTCTACGCATGTGAAATCATCGTGGCCTTGCAATTTTTGCACTCGAATAATATCATTTACCGCGATTTGAAACTGGATAACATCCTTCTCGACGCGGAGGGTCACATCCATCTCGCTGATTTTGGCATGTGCAAAACTGAAATGAATCGCGAAAACGGAATGGCATCTACCTTCTGCGGCACACCGGATTACATTGCTCCTGAAATCATCAAAGGGCAATTATACAATGAAGCCGTTGACTTTTGGTCGTTGGGTGTTCTACTGTATGAAATGCTAATTGGTCAGTCACCATTCCATGGCGAGGGCGAAGATGAGCTGTTTGATGCGATTCTTAATGAACGGCCATACTTCCCTAAGAGCTTAGGCAAAGAAGCGGCAAAATGTCTCAGCGCTTTATTCGATCGTAATCCAAATACACGTCTTGGAATGCCTGAATGCCCTGATGGTCCAATTCGGAATCATTCCTTCTTCCGCGGCGTCGACTGGAAGAAATTCGAAACACGCAGTGTTCATCCACCTTACAAGCCAAATGTGGTAAGTTATCATTTGAACAATTGCATGCAAATTCGTTAAATTCAAATAACAAAAACGTAATATTCAACTTTTCAGCGCTCACCAAATGACACATCAAACTTTGACGACGATTTTACGCAAGAAAAAGCAGCTCTCACGCCAATTCAGGACAAAACACTCTTAGAATCCATAGATCCTGAAGCGTTCATGAACTTCAGCTATACGAACCCAAGTTTCTTGACGTCCTAAAATTTGTCGCACGGTATCAATCTCGCTTATACCACACTCGTAACTTCCACTCAGGTTCACTTTGCAAACATAGGATTCTCACCTGGCATAGTTATCTTACACCCGAGCGTTCTTCTATCGTTCACTTTCGAAATTTTTATGATTATCTTGCAGTTCGGTTTATCGCTACCGGGAAACCAAGTTTCAGTTATCTGACTTCCATCAACCGTTGTTTTTCTTATGAGTTTTAAAGATTGTTTTTACAAATTAAAAGAGATGGTATAGTTATTGGGTGCAACGACAAATATTACCCAAATGTACACATATTTTTACAAAGAAGATTTAAGAGTCTATAACAGTAAACATGTTGTCGTGCCAATACATGTCTTTACGATTAAAATCTCGATATCTCGCCCGAATCTCTGAAGTTTTGTTTGTTCTATTACTGTCTTTGGGGCTGGAGGTACAATAAATAATGCTTTTATTCAGTTGTTAAACAATAAAATACACGTGATTATGTTTTGACTGGTAACGATGGAAAATTACAGTTGCGAATGAACTGTTGGAAAACAAACTATGTCTTAGAGTTAGAACAGTATGTGTTGTACACCAAAAAAGGTTACTGCTGATACGTAACAAACTTAAAGTACAGTGCAACAAAATTTGTTCACTATTGTAAACATGTTTTCAGTCTTTAAAGCTTATTTCAGTGTTACTTTAGTTCACTTCCGTGAATATTTAGGGATGTTTACTACGAAGTTTAATGTTATAAAGCAGTATACATATGTTTTTGGTCATACAGTTCACGACCAATAACGCTGTAGTAATCACTCCAATTACAGTTTGGATTTTTTTTTTTGAGATTCTTGTGTTCTTACGGACCAAGCACATGTGTTTTATACGCCATTGGGTCAGATCTTAGCCTCTTCCGGCGCCAACTACACCAAAAAATGACTGAAAATACAACTTTTTAACTGAAAACTTTCAAGAGGTCACTTCAATCACTTTTTAAGTCACATTTTCGAATTCCACGTGTTCTCGCGATTCGGAATCACTTACTCGAAGTGGTCTAGCTCAAACTTTTTGCACCTACCAGAATCTGGTTTTGGTAAAAGTCACCGATAATACGTTCTGGTAAGTGGCTAAATTACAAACTACTGATCCCTGTGCAACTTTAAAGGTATTTTCAAATTCCACGTGTGTTAAAAGGATCAAAACACTTGTTTAAGGCCAAATTTACTGACATCTTTAAACTTTTATTGTCAAAAAACCACTAAAAATACAACTTTTCAGCTAATATCTCGCCAGCAATCACTCCAATTACAGTTCAAGTCACATTTTTGAATTTATCGTGTTCTTGCGGACCAGAAACATGTGTTTGATACGCCATAGGCTTAGATCTTTGCCTCTTCCGGTGCCAAATACACCAACAATGACTGAAAATACAACTTTTAAGCAGGAAACTTTTGTGCAATCACTCCATTCACTTTTTAAGTCACATTTTCGAATTCATCGTGTTCTCGCGATTCAGAATCACTTACTCGAAGTGGTCTAGCTCAAACTTTTTGCACCTACCAGAATCTGATTTTGGTAAAACTCACCGATAATACGTTTTGGTAAGTAGTATTGATCGAATCTAAACTTTGATCATTTTTTAGAATTCCCCATGTTTTGGCGGTTCCGAAACACCAGTTCCAAATGGTCTAACGCAAAAATTTGTGCACTACCAGAATCCTATTTTTTGGAAAATCGCACGAGTTTGTTTTGGTAGTTTGGTAACTTCGAAACTGCGTTTCCTAGCGCAATCTATGCAGTTATTTTGAATTTCTTGTGTTTTGAAAGGATCAAAACACCTATTGAAAACGATCTGGCTGCAAATCTTATTATCTTCCATGTCCAAAAAACCACCAAAAACGTTTGAATTGCGTAGTTTTCGGTCAATATCTTGCCAACCACAATGATCCTGGACAACTGATGGCCCCGCGCCGGCTCGAAAAACACGCACGCTCTTCAAAATCACAAACAAATCCCTCGTTTTGTGGGGGCGTGTGCCCTCTTTGTAGTTTGGTTTAGAGCCAGCGATGTCCATCGAAGAGCCCTTTTCGGTCTGGGATGACCATTCAGGGGGTGATCCTGGACAATTGATGGCCCAGCGCCGGCTCAAAAAGGGCACACGCTCTTCCAAATCACTAACAAATCCCTCGTTTTTGTGGGGGCGTGTGCCCTCTTTGTAGTTTGGTTTAGAGCCAGCGATGTCCATCGAAGAGCCCTTTTCGGTCTGGGATGACCATTCAGGGGGTGATCCTGGACAATTGATGGCCCAGCGCCGGCTCAAAAAGGGCACACGCTCTTCCAAATCACTAACAAATCCCTCGTTTTGTGGGGGCGTGTATCCTCTTTATAGTTTGGTTTAGAGCCAGCGATGTCCATCGAAGAGTCCTTTTCGGTCTGGGATGACCATTCAGGGGGTGATCCTGGACAATTGATGGCCCAGCGCCGGCTCAAAAAGGGCACACGCTCTTCAAAATCACAAACAAATCCCTCGTTTTGTGGGGGCGTGTGCCCTCTTTGTAGTTTGGTTTAGAGCCAGCGATGTCCATCGAAGAGCCCTTTTCGGTCTGGGATGACCATTCAGGGGGTGATCCTGGACAATTGATGGCCCAGCGCCGGCTCAAAAAGGGCACACGCTCTTCAAAATCACAAACAAATCCCTCGTTTTGTGGGGGCGTGTGCCCTCTTTGTAGTTTGGTTTAGAGCCAGCGATGTCCATCGAAGAGCCCTTTTCGGTCTGGGATGACCATTCAGGGGGTGATCCTGGACAATTGATGGCCCAGCGCCGGCTCAAAAAGGGCACACGCTCTTCCAAATCACTAACAAATCCCTCGTTTTGTGGGGGCGTGTGCCCTCTTTGTAGTTTGGTTTAGAGCCAGCGATGTCCATCGAAGAGCCCTTTTCGGTCTGGGATGACCATTCAGGGGGTGATCCTGGACAATTGATGGCCCAGCGCCGGCTCAAAAAGGGCACACGCTCTTCCAAATCACTAACAAATCCCTCGTTTTGTGGGGGCGTGTATCCTCTTTATAGTTTGGTTTAGAGCCAGCGATGTCCATCGAAGAGTCCTTTTCGGTCTGGGATGACCATTCAGGGGGTGATCCTGGACAATTGATGGCCCAGCGCCGGCTCAAAAAGGGCACACGCTCTTCAAAATCACGAACAAATCCCTCGTTTTGTGGAGGCGTGTATCCTTTTTATAGTTTGGTTTAGAGCCAGCGATGTCCATCGAAGAGCCCTTTTCGGTCTGGGATGACCATTCAGGGGGTGATCCTGGACAATTGATGGCCCAGCGCCGGCTCAAAAAGGGCACACGCTCTTCCAAATCACTAACAAATCCCTCGTTTTGTGGGGGCGTGTATCCTCTTTATAGTTTGGTTTAGAGCCAGCGATGTCCATCGAAGAGTCCTTTTTGGTCTGGGATGACCATTCAGGGGGTGATCCTGGACAATTGATGGCCCAGCGCCGGCTCAAAAAGGGCACACGCTCTTCAAAATCACGAACAAATCCCTCGTTTTGTGGAGGCGTGTATCCTTTTTATAGTTTGGTTTAGAGCCAGCGATGTCCATCGAAGAGCCCTTTTCGGTCTGGGATGACCATTCAGGGGGTGATCCTGGACAATTGATGGCCCAGCGCCGGCTCAAAAAGGGCACACGCTCTTCAAAATCACAAACAAATCCCTCGTTTTGTGGGGGCGTGTGCCCTCTTTGTAGTTTGGTTTAGAGCCAAGAATGTCCATCGAAGAACCCTTTTCGGTCTGGGATGACTATTCAATGGGCGATCCTGGACAACTGATGGCCCAGCGCCGGCTCAAAAAGGGCACACGCTCTTCCAAATCACTAACAAATCCCTCGTTTTGTGGGGGCGTGTATCCTCTTTATAGTTTGGTTTAGAGCCAGCGATGTCCATCGAAGAGTCCTTTTCGGTCTGGGATGACCATTCAGGGGGTGATCCTGGACAATTGATGGCCCAGCGCCGGCTCAAAAAGGGCACACGCTCTTCAAAATCACGAACAAATCCCTCGTTTTGTGGAGGCGTGTATCCTTTTTATAGTTTGGTTTAGAGCCAGCGATGTCCATCGAAGAGCCCTTTTCGGTCTGGGATGACCATTCAGGGGGTGATCCTGGACAATTGATGGCCCAGCGCCGGCTCAAAAAGGGCACACGCTCTTCCAAATCACTAACAAATCCCTCGTTTTGTGGGGGCGTGTATCCTCTTTATAGTTTGGTTTAGAGCCAGCGATGTCCATCGAAGAGTCCTTTTTGGTCTGGGATGACCATTCAGGGGGTGATCCTGGACAATTGATGGCCCAGCGCCGGCTCAAAAAGGGCACACGCTCTTCAAAATCACGAACAAATCCCTCGTTTTGTGGAGGCGTGTATCCTTTTTATAGTTTGGTTTAGAGCCAGCGATGTCCATCGAAGAGCCCTTTTCGGTCTGGGATGACCATTCAGGGGGTGATCCTGGACAATTGATGGCCCAGCGCCGGCTCAAAAAGGGCACACGCTCTTCAAAATCACAAACAAATCCCTCGTTTTGTGGGGGCGTGTGCCCTCTTTGTAGTTTGGTTTAGAGCCAAGAATGTCCATCGAAGAACCCTTTTCGGTCTGGGATGACTATTCAATGGGCGATCCTGGACAACTGATGGCCCTGCGCCGGCTCATAAGACACGCACGCTCTTTGAAATCACGAACAAATCCTTCGTTATGTGGGGGCGTGTGCCCTGTTTGTAGTTTGGTTTAGAGCCAGCGATGTCCATCGAAGAGCCCTTTTCGGTCTGGGATGACTGTTCAATGAGCGATCCTGGACTACTGATGGCCCCGCGCCGGCTCGAAAGACACGCACGCTCTTTGAAATCACGAACAAATCCTTCGTTATGTGGGGGCGTGTGCCCTGTTTGTAGTTTGGTTTAGAGCCAGCGATGTCCATCGAAGAGCCCTTTTCGGTCTGGGATGACTGTTCAATGAGCGATCCTGGACTACTGATGGCCCCGCGCCGGCTCGAAAGACACGCACGCTCTTTGAAATCACGAAGAAATCCATCGTTTTGTGGGGGCGTGTATCCTCCTTGTAGTTTGGTTTAGAGCCAGCGATGTCCATCGAAGAGCCCTTTTCGGTCTGGGATGACTATTCAATGGGCGATCCTGGACAACTGATGGCCCAGCGCCGGCTCGAAAAACACGCACGCTCTTCCAAATCACAAACAAATCCTTCGTTATGTGGGGGCGTGTGCCCTGTTTGTAGTTTGGTTTAGAGCCAGCGATGTCCATCGAAGAGCCCTTTTCGGTCTGGGATGACCATTCAGGGGGTGATCCTGGACAATTGATGGCCCAGCGCCGGCTCAAAAAGGGCACACGCTCTTCAAAATGACAAACAAATCCCTCGTTTTGTGGGGGCGTGTGCCCTCTTTGTAGTTTGGTTTAGAGCCAGCGATGTCCATCGAAGAGCCCTTTTCGGTCTGGGATGACTATTCAATGAGCGATCCTGGACTACTGATGGCCCCGCGCCGGCTCGAAAGACACGCACGCTCTTTGAAATCACGAACAAATCCTTCGTTATGTGGGGGCGTGTGCCCTGTTTGTAGTTTGGTTTAGAGCCAGCGATGTCCATCGAAGAGCCCTTTTCGGTCTGGGATGACTGTTCAATGAGCGATCCTGGACTACTGATGGCCCCGCGCCGGCTCGAAAGACACGCACGCTCTTTGAAATCACGAACAAATCCTTCGTTATGTGGGGGCGTGTGCCCTGTTTGTAGTTTGGTTTAGAGCCAGCGATGTCCATCGAAGAGCCCTTTTCGGTCTGGGATGACTGTTCAATGAGCGATCCTGGACTACTGATGGCCCCGCGCCGGCTCGAAAGACACGCACGCTCTTTGAAATCACGAAGAAATCCATCGTTTTGTGGGGGCGTGTATCCTCCTTGTAGTTTGGTTTAGAGCCAGCGATGTCCATCGAAGAGCCCTTTTCGGTCTGGGATGACTATTCAATGGGCGATCCTGGACAACTGATGGCCCAGCGCCGGCTCGAAAAACACGCACGCTCTTCCAAATCACAAACAAATCCTTCGTTATGTGGGGGCGTGTGCCCTGTTTGTAGTTTGGTTTAGAGCCAGCGATGTCCATCGAAGAGCCCTTTTCGGTCTGGGATGACCATTCAGGGGGTGATCCTGGACAATTGATGGCCCAGCGCCGGCTCAAAAAGGGCACACGCTCTTCAAAATGACAAACAAATCCCTCGTTTTGTGGGGGCGTGTGCCCTCTTTGTAGTTTGGTTTAGAGCCAGCGATGTCCATCGAAGAGCCCTTTTCGGTCTGGGATGACTATTCAATGAGCGATCCTGGACTACTGATGGCCCCGCGCCGGCTCGAAAGACACGCACGCTCTTTGAAATCACGAACAAATCCTTCGTTATGTGGGGGCGTGTGCCCTGTTTGTAGTTTGGTTTAGAGCCAGCGATGTCCATCGAAGAGCCCTTTTCGGTCTGGGATGACTGTTCAATGAGCGATCCTGGACTACTGATGGCCCCGCGCCGGCTCGAAAGACACGCACGCTCTTTGAAATCACGAAGAAATCCATCGTTTTGTGGGGGCGTGTATCCTCCTTGTAGTTTGGTTTAGAGCCAGCGATGTCCATCGAAGAGCCCTTTTCGGTCTGGGATGACTGTTCAATGAGCGATCCTGGACTACTGATGGCCCCGCGCCGGCTCGAAAGACACGCACGCTCTTTGAAATCACGAAGAAATCCATCGTTTTGTGGGGGCGTGTATCCTCCTTGTAGTTTGGTTTAGAGCCAGCGATGTCCATCGAAGAGCCCTTTTCGGTCTGGGATGACTATTCAATGGGCGATCCTGGACAACTGATGGCCCAGCGCCGGCTCGAAAAACACGCACGCTCTTCCAAATCACAAACAAATCCTTCGTTATGTGGGGGCGTGTGCCCTGTTTGTAGTTTGGTTTAGAGCCAGCGATGTCCATCGAAGAGCCCTTTTCGGTCTGGGATGACCATTCAGGGGGTGATCCTGGACAATTGATGGCCCAGCGCCGGCTCAAAAAGGGCACACGCTCTTCAAAATGACAAACAAATCCCTCGTTTTGTGGGGGCGTGTGCCCTCTTTGTAGTTTGGTTTAGAGCCAGCGATGTCCATCGAAGAGCCCTTTTCGGTCTGGGATGACTATTCAATGAGCGATCCTGGACTACTGATGGCCCCGCGCCGGCTCGAAAGACACGCACGCTCTTTGAAATCACGAACAAATCCTTCGTTATGTGGGGGCGTGTGCCCTGTTTGTAGTTTGGTTTAGAGCCAGCGATGTTCATCGAAGAGCCCTTTTCGGTCTGGGATGACTGTTCAATGAGCGATCCTGGACTACTGATGGCCCCGCGCCGGCTCGAAAGACACGCACGCTCTTTGAAATCACGAAGAAATCCATCGTTTTGTGGGGGCGTGTATCCTCCTTGTAGTTTGGTTTAGAGCCAGCGATGTCCATCGAAGAGCCCTTTTCGGTCTGGGATGACTATTCAATGGGCGATCCTGGACAACTGATGGCCCAGCGCCGGCTCGAAAAACACGCACGCTCTTCCAAATCACAAACAAATCCTTCGTTATGTGGGGGCGTGTGCCCTGTTTGTAGTTTGGTTTAGAGCCAGCGATGTCCATCGAAGAGCCCTTTTCGGTCTGGGATGACCATTCAGGGGGTGATCCTGGACAACTGATGGCCCAGCGCCGGCTCAAAAGACACGCACGCTCTTCAAAATCACAACCGGCGCCAAATACATCAAAAATGTCGTGTTCTTGCGGACCAGAAACATGTGTTTGATACGCCATAGGCTTAGATCTTTGCCTCTTCCGGCGCCAAATACACCAACAATGACTGAAAATACAACTTTTCAGCAGGAAACTTTCGTGCAATCACTCCATTCACTTTTTAAGTCACATTTTCATGTTCATCGTGTTCTCGCGATTCAGAATCACTCATTCGAAGTGGTCCAGCTCAAACTTTTTGCACGTACCAGAATCAGATTTTGGTAAAAGTCTTCGATAATACGTTCTGGTAAGTGGCTAAATTACAAACTACTGATCCCTACATACAATTATAAAACTCTTCAATCGAGGAATGGGAGATTTTTTTAAAAAATGGTCGATATGGTACCAATAAGTGTCTCATGTGTGACCTGAAGTAGCACCCGCTTCTATTTTCTGAACGTTGTTGTTGTTGTAAAAAATCTCAGTTAAACAAATTATGCTTTTAGTGGAATTCACGTGAAAATTGTGAGAAACTCAAAGAAATTGTTTTTGGGAAGTACGAGTTCCCTGCAATTTACCTCAAGAAAAACGTCGTCCTGAGTCTGTTTGCGTCTGGACGGACTTCTAGTTTAGTGATTGACTGTGGCGCGACCCATTCATCAGCCGTGCCGATTCATGATGGATACGTAACGTTTTAAACGACGTTGTGACACAACCTATTGGCTGTAACATCATTGTCGACTAATGTCGATTGTGTATGGACAATCGAAAAATTGAATTTGTTGCGGGTTAAAAAATACAAAAGTTAATAGTAAAACGAAAAACAAAAGACATTGTCATTATCCGAGTATCAGTTATTTTTTTTTCGTTAAGTTTTCTTATTTTAAACATTGTGCAGTGTGAAAATGGTTTGCTTACGGACCACCAACGACGCCTTCGCACCCACCCACAATTTACAAGCAAGTGCAGCGCTGCTGCTGAGCCGCCAGCGGCAGCAATGCAGAGCCCCGTTTTCTTTTTTCAGCCTGTGTAAGAGAACACTCGTGCTCGCGCTTCACAGCGTTTGCGTAGTGGTGAGCGGCGTTCCACTTGCACCGTCTCACCTAAATAGTTCAATTATTGCTTATATTAGGTTTTTTGTGTACAGTACTACCAGTTGTACTTTCTATGGATTAAACTTGCTGTCACTACAAATCTTTTATATCTAAATTATTGATATATCGAAATGTTTAAAAGCGACAAAGGATTACCATTACACAAAAACATCACAACATAAGCAAATCAATTTGTTATGCTAACTTTCCCAGGTTTAAATTAGCTGAAGTTGCTCCATCTTTCAAGTTTTGAAAAAATAGCTGTCCGTGAACATAAAATTTGTCAAACGGTAAACTGCAAAGAACTCGAAAGTTTTTCTGAAACGTTAACTATATTTGACATAAGAACAATAAAAAAGGTTTACCCTTTCAGCAATTCGATTGCTGGCAGTTGCAATAGTTACGTTTGCAATGTAGTTGCAACCATTCTCCACTGCCAACTTTTCAGACAAAGCCGAAAGATGCGTGCCTAAACCTTGTCTAAAGATTGTTGGTTAATAGTGTTTTTGTGATAGTTAAAAGATACCTTTGAAAATCCTCATGCACATTGATAGCTTCTCCAAAAGCTACGTTGGTTACATCACTCGGTAAAAATTTGCCTAATTGAAGTTCCGGAGCAGATAGCAATACATATTCAACACGAGCTGCAAAGTTGCTCAAAGGAACGGCATCGACAAGAGCACCAAAATCTTTCGGAAATACTGGAACGGGTGGTGGATCACCCGGATTTGACCGAGGTCCGTAAAATTTGGGAATTTCGTCATGATGGACGTATCGAACTAACCGAAAGCAGACAAGCTTGTTATCATGAAAACCAAGGATTGTACCCCTCGATGGTAGTATGCTACGTGCCAGTTCATATGTACCCTCCTGCAGGTCTTCATTCGTCACATCTAAACTTTTCTTTTGTTAAATTTATAACATTTCAAAAAATCTTACTCAAAGCTTGGAAAACAGTACTGTGCTTAAGAAATCCATCAATAAATTGTTCAGAGATAAGTTCTTCATCATTTTCATCAGCTATCTCAAATCGGATTGCCCGGCCATCTCGTAACACATGAATATCGCCGTATTGTTTGCGTTCTCCTCTTGGGCGATGGTCGAAAAAATAGTTACTTTGTGGCACTTTCTTGAAAAGAGCCGCTGTAGAAAATGGTCGCAAATAAACCAGAGCGTTTGATCGTACAAGGAAATGCAACATCGTGTCGTCAAACTAACAAGCGGAAGTGTATCTAGTGTAGAACGTGCACATATTTAAATGCTTGTTACAATAGTATAAACAAAAGAAACCTGTCAATCATCTAACACCAAACGACCTTGAACATAAAACGCTAGAACATTAAAAAAACATAATAAAAACATAAATAATTGTTCTCATTCTGCCCTGAAACCTGCACCGGTTTCAATGGACTCAACTGATCGTTTTCTTCCTCTAGTTTAAAGATACGTGACTATATAGAAGTTAGGTCAAAAGAAGTGCATTTAAACAAAAAAAATTGAAAATTATTATCCGTGAAATACTGTGATTAGTTTTTTGAGCTGGTCAATGGAAACTTGTATGCCGTGGCTTTTAGTTCCTCATTAATAACAAACATGTGATCAAAAGTATGATTAAAGTAGAATTATGTTTACAGACTGGTTTTCTGATTTGGAAGTAGCATGCCACGCCTGATTACTTTAACATACCTTTAGGTTACAGGTGATTTCTGAAAAAAAAACTTATCGACGACAGCAATATTGACGTCAAAGGGTTCAGTTGCTTTTTTTGTATTCTTTCAAATGTTATTTATTGGTGTTAACGAAAACTAATTCAGAAAGAAAGAACTAAAACTATGCTCTTCAAAGATATGTATACATCAAAAGGCATAATGATTTTTATTAAAGTAACATGGAACATCGAATACGTAGCAATCTTTCAGAAAGCAAAAGTTACATAAACTTGAAAGTATTGTTTTGCAATATTTTCCAGCAGTTTTTTGTGCATCGGTTATAATGTTCGATATAATATCGCCCTTCAGGGCATGCACGATACACCATATTTAGTCGATCTCCCCATCCGTTACACTCCACATAAGTCGTTGCACATGGTCGAGAGGCATATTTGCCAAATTTTTTACCTTCACATGTGAATGGAGTTCCATCAGCAATTTTTATTATCGTTGGAAGTAACTTTTCTGGGTTTTCAGTTTCGGTTTCTTTAATAGCACATATCGTATAATTGATGTACTTGTTGTGTACACAACTCCCGCTGGCCTCGTCATAACTTTTTTGCTTTTCATAATCCAACTTGGATGTATACTCTTTTCTTGTTGTAGCCAGCCTTTGATTGTGATGCAAGATAAAATGATCTTCGGGGCAGTTAAATAAATTTAAAAGGTTATCATTTTCACATATGAACATAAGGTTGTTACAAGCACAACCATATAATGTGCCATTTGTACACTTCTCACGCTCATAAGAAGCTGTCATACATTTTTCCTTATCAGTTTCCACCGAATTTCTAAAACAGACTGTCACCACAATTACAACCAAGTACAAACCAAATGACATCTTGGATTGTCAAAAATAATAAAGACAAACACAAAATAAAAGTTTCTAAAAACTATAAATGGTACTTGGAAACCGCCATCCGAGAAATTACAGTTCGCGTGGCTTAATAATGTCAAAACCGTTACAATTTGTGAAAAACGTGTTTCACGTTTGTGTCTATGGATTGGCGATTCATTCAATTTGCAAAATGATTGTTCTTTTTACTAAACTTTATATTTCGGGCCTTATCAGCAATAAAGTGTTATTTGAGTTTAACTTTTATAAATGAATCAACATCATTGCTAAAAAAGGTTTGAAATCATTGCCTTTTAAGAAGTCCGTTTTATTTTTTATACAGTAAACTTATTATTAAATGGATAGTTACTTTAGTAATGATTAGGGGATTTTCTGTGTGCGATCGATAGGCGGCATATAAGGGCTTCTCGGGCAAAGTTGAAACAAAACTTGATTAAGCGATTGTACGAACGACAACAAAACCAAATCGTAAGTCTAACTTCAAGTTTCATTTGTGTCATTTGAAGTAATCTACTAAAATAAACTGATTGGATACTAATATATACCAAAAGGTTTACTTGCTCTAAATGCAAACAATTTGGAACGAACTGCTACGCAACCTTTTGATCCGATCCAGGTCCCAGACTGTTAGCAAAGTGCGTTCAAGCGTCGCAACAACACGCTGCTTCGAACGTTTTTCCTGCATGTTTGCGGCTGTTCTTTGCATCCCGCCCAGTCGTCAAATCTTGCTAATCTGTATATTTTTACACAATTAATCAGTTTTAAAGTTTGTAAATAGGTTTGCATAACCGTTGGAGCACGCCGGATGCTTGGGGATAGTTTTACTTACACATTACCGGTTGATTATCGGCAGAAACTTGTCGGGCCCTGAGATTGGCAAAGAGTTAGTAGTTTATATATATTTTTCGACTGTGTTTCTTAAAGCTAAGTTGAAATTGCTTCCAGTATGGCTCTCAAGCATGCATAGCACTGAATTGATAGTCAAAATATTGATATAAAGTATGCTTTTTGATAATATTACCACAAGTTCAGTTTTTTTAATTAATGATGACAATGTAACGGGAAAATGATCCTTAAAGAACGAGAATTTTACTAAACTTTATTTTAAATTTAGAGGAACTTCTGTCTCAAAAAAATGTTAGTGTTTTATCTATTTCATTAAATCGCAGATGTTACTTTCGAATAATAAATACAGTAAGCACACAATAACAACGCTAAAAATATAATTGACATGGCTATTATCATGACTAGGTTTTTGGTGCTTGAATTTTTCATAGGTGTTGTTGGTTCATGAATGACGATTGTCTAAAACAGGCTTTGTAACAACAAAGGTAAATATATGTATGACAGTTTAGACCTTGTTAAGTATAGGTTGATGATGTTCTCGGGGTACCGATTCATTTTGCTGGATTGACGTTGGTAAACTGTTGATGTAACCTTCGCTGGCTTCCAATGACGGACGACAAACAATTTTTCCACTGAAACTGGCATTTTTCATTGGTGTAAGTGGCAATACACGGAACAACAATCCAATATGTTTATCAAAAACAAACCCTACAATGCAGCAAACTAAATCACCAGCTGTATTTTTACCTTTGTCTTTACAGGCGCCAAATGTCAAAAAACAAAAGTAAAGGGCAAGGATTAGCGCATGTTTGGTCCCCATACTACAGACTGACCCGAACGCTTAGAATCCGTCCAACCAGTTTATCCATTTCATGGCATCTTGCTGAACTACGACTGGAAATGAGGCCATTAAAGAAGAACAATAGTCCAAGGAAGAGCTGTTTTATTCCGTCTGTTTCACTAATACAGAGAAACTGCATTCATTTTTCAACCATTTATCGTCATGCAAAAAACGTTTACATCGAAGCAACGCAAACGACCTCAGTTAACACGGTCAACAAATCAAGCATTTATCCCAGTACGGAATGGTGGTTAAAGATAGTCACAATGGAAAGCTTCACGCCAAAAACCAATCAGTTATTATATTTGAATAAGTTAATAGACAACAAGATGCTTGCAGACTTTCAATTAACTCAGAAAACTATATTATTAATTATATTTGTTGATTTACTGCATCCTAACAGTTTTGTATTATTTTTGACAAATGGAAATGAGAATGAAAATGACGCAACCGCAGCGGTCCCCCATGTTAAGCTATAAACAGCGAAGCGAAATCAGTGACTTTGCGAGGTTACTTTCCGGAGTAGTAGGCATCGTGGTGCGCCTTGGTATTGTAGGACAACATGCATTGCACGGGCGAGAAGAAGCAGTTTCGGTCATAGTTCTTCTTTGTCGGTGCTCGCTTATCGGTGGTACCAGCAACTTGCGCATTCGAAGACAAACCATAACTGGAATCATATGCAGCTGGGTAAAATGGTGCAAGTCTCAAGTCTGAGGGTCCATCTCTGAAAATGCTGAAGGTATTACAAGTGCAAAATTTTGAAGCAGTTGACAGTTTAACTTACGAGAGAAAATAGTAAAGACGATTGCTAGGCAATGCGGATACGCTGGTCGTTAAGAGCCCAATCAGTACAACAGCAATGATAGAATTTTGCATAGCGTTAGTTTGCATACCGGACTGGAAGCTCGAAGTTATTGAAAAACCCTAAAAAGTTGCTCAGTTTATGTATCTTTGGCATAAGACAGCATGATAAGTATACGCGACATGGACAATGGAAACACGCCCCTTTTGGATGAAAATAGAAACCAGTGATTTAGGAACATCTTTTTTTGGAATTTGTGTGGCCCCCGCAAAAATAAATAAACATTCTTCCACAGTCAGTTTAAACTAGATACATTTTTTATCCACTGCAACCAGACTACTGTATCAAAATTTTAAATGAGCCCGGCAGTCTTAGACAATGCTTCCACAAAAACAAGAAAAGTATTGCTTATTAAAAGCATTTGAAGCCCCCAACACTTTCGGTAACGCAGTGTTGTTTTCAATTTTGTAAGCTGCCATCTGGAACGATAGTGAACGACGTATACGTTGGAAGCCAAAATAATTTTTTCCGACTAGCTATATAGGGCGTGTATAATCATATCACAACTCGACTTATGAAAGCAACAGGTGCTCGCTGTGAACCGTAAAGAAGTTAACATCATTTAGCCCGCCTACTATGCAGATTATATTAGATTACTTCTTAACAAAACAGTTTTTCTGTTTTTGAATTACCCAGGAAATTGTGAATTACCTTCGCGAGTCCTGAAAAAGACCAATAAAACCAATTTAAACGGAATTAACGTCACAAACAAGTCTTAGGCAATGCATGCCGTAGGGAGTACCTTGGACATCTCACCGCCTTCACTCGTACAATGGATTACTTTTACAAAAGTTTCATTAACTTCCGTGACATTGGGGGCAACGGATGGATTAGCTGGGTTCAATGGAATGAGGGATCAACATAGAGGACGAGAAACAGTGTTTTGTTAGTGCAAACAACGGTATTAGACTGACGGCACCGTTTCGATAACTGGGTGTAGTCTCGCAAAAACCACTGCTTCTTAAGCATAATAGTATGCATGTTATTAACCACGCCTCGTTCAAGTTTGGGACTAAAAGATCTTCTAACTATCGACCAGGGGTTCGGCCTACTTTTCTCATGACTTGGTTTTTCTTTATGACGTTCAAAAGCCAGCATTCTGAAGTTGCTTGCGCACTTAACGCATAAATTATAACTTAATCAACTAAGAAAAAAGAGACAAAAGTTTTGAACAAATCATTGTATACATGAATGGAGCGGGGGTTCGCCCGCTTCTGCATGAAACAAAAGAATATGAGACGGGAGGACCGTGAGTTTGCCACGCTCGAGACTACTGATTCTTGAGCTAATAAACTTAAAGCACAGATAAAAGCATTGTGGACTGAGAGTTCTCACGAATCTGCTTTCATCTTCCGAGCCTGAGTGGCTTCCCAGAATCCAAATTATGCCCACACCCGCTACAGGAAGCCATTGAATGGGTTGAGATGCGGTGATGACCATAAAAATACTATGACATGAGGTCTGATGACACTGGACGTTGTTTAAGTATAGAAAAGCGAGGGCGAAGAGACATGACGAGGATATGTAGAAGCCCTGTGTACTCCCCTCCTCCTAATCCCATGTACTGATGTTGTTCCTCAGCATGGAGATTTGGCACGATCCTTGTAAGGCTACTTTTATACAAGAATGACAGGAAAAGTCAACGAACGAACGGCTAATGTTGCTGAAATTTGAGGGGGACTAACGAGTTGTGCCATGGCATGTTGCCCACCGACCCGGAAGGATGCAGGTCAAGTTCCACAATCGCCACTTGTCAGACTGCAAGACAGTCTTCGGACTAACGCTGCCCACGCATGCTACCAGATGGTGTAATATAAAAAGTTGCTAATGTTTCGACAACTTTTAAGTGTCTTTTTTAGGGCCTCAGGGTAAGTTGGTAGCACTTCAGACAAAATGAAAGTCCGCAGTTTTTCATTAACCACAGTTACCAAATAAACTTGCCCCCATTTTTGGTTAGCAGCTGAGAAAAGCTATTATGCATCAAAAGGTGGATTCTTCTCTTTCAAATTGAACAAATGAACCCGTAGCCGAGAAAAATAACAGGACAACGCGCTAACTTGCAAATATGTCGTCCTGAAACGTCACTTTCACAAGGGCGGCACAAAAAGTTACAATTATATTTAGAAGATGTGCAGGGAGTTCCTAAAAATAAACGTATTTTATTTTAAGCGGATGTCGGGCCTTTTCCCAAATTTGGCCAGTCCACTCTTTTTATTTACTCAACATTCAGTTTATTTATTTTATGCTATTTATTATCCGGAAACTTGGATTATTACGTAGACAAGTGTCTTAATTAAAATCTCAAGTCCAGAAGAAACAAATGCGCTATTTTTGAAAAAAACGAAAATCAGAAATACACTTTAGAAAAATGAAAATGCGGCTGAATTAATAAAGCAACGATGGCATCATTAGGTGGACAGGATTCACATTTGCACATTACCCCTTTTGATTCTCAAGTGTTGTTTTGCTGCCTTGTAAGCAAGGATGAATGAAATGCACGAATCTATGATGCTCTGACAACGCAATAAATTAATTATCATAATTTCAAAAACAAGCGTAGTTGTTTTTAAGATTCGTTCGTTTACGCAATTTCATTTTAATAAGTTGATAAACGTTTATGCATAACTTTGAATAACCGACGATCAAACCGGTATGTAAAACCGGCATGGATTTCATTGAATCCCGTTGTTCTTATATTTTTTGTTTGGTTTTTAGAAGCTCGGGGATAAAGACTTTCAGTCGTCGGATAAACACGTCAATTGGGTGTGGATGCACTTTTTTAACGATGCGAATGATTCGGCAGACATAAAATCGTCCAAATGTGTTTGAAACCTCGTATCTGCCTTCCACGTTCGGTGGTCAGTTTTTTAACACACAACATGTCAGTCAGTTTCTTTTTTTTTAATTTTGGGCAGCAACCTATCTTGTCAAGTCTGGTGCCGTGACCCAAAATCTCGAGACTACCAAGGTGATATTGCTTTGAAACGTCCTGGTGATTTTTTTTGCCGACACGGATTCATCCCTCTATGAAGACAGTTAAATTAAGTGCGCTTTATGACAGTCGAGATCCATTCAATTCAATCCACATTTGCAACTGAATCATTTTCGCAATCTTAATGACACAATGACAAATGCATGCGTTAAGTGATTGCTCCCAGGTGCAAGGACCACCACCGTCGGACAGAATCAACATGATTAATCTGAAAACCGTCAGTCGGGAAGTAACAGCATAATGGGTCACCGCTGAACTCAATCAATCCGTACTGAACGGTTTTTTATTGTTAAATTCCAGAGAAACAAACAACGTCGAGACTGTCTCAAAAAACACGACAAAAGACGGTCAATACCCTCTAGCGCAATTGAATTCAGTCATCGTTTATCCTTTTTCACAGACAGTATCAACCTGCAGACATGTCATCAAAGTATATCCCTGATTTGACGTCAACATTTTTGAGCCCCGGGGATGAAGATGATTGTCTTGACTCGCTTTTGACGAAACATCTTGCGTCCCTAACACGCACGCTCCAACAACTTCCTCGGATCGGAGCGAGTTTTTACGGAATGTGCAAATCCATTTGGCTCTGGCATGCAGCACTACATCTTTGTGGTTTTGATTTTGATTATTTGTGGCGTTAACCGCTGATTGTTCAGTAAAAAAATGATATTGTCATGGAATCAAGAAGTTAAAAGAGGTGACACAGTACTGCAGTTGATCGTTACCTTTTTTGAAAAGTCGACACTAATCACACGGATCCTATCCACCGAGAAGAAAAGAAGATCCTCGTAAAAAATCCAGCTTTGATACGTACATGTCACATAATATCGCACTTTCAACGTTGATGATGGGATCGGTCAAGAGTTGCAAGATAATTTTATAAGTTGTTGAATTTTTTACGCATGGCAAGGCTTTATGCAAACAGCACCAGTGGAATTCATAAGTGTTTCGATGAAAAACTGGAATATGAACAACTTATTGAAATTTAAATACTTGTAGCCAAACTTGGAAAAAGCGTGGTATCAGTTCTCAAAACAGGTGTTGTCTGTTGAAAAATGTCAAAATAAGCATTTGAACGATATTACCAGGCTTCAGCTGTTGACTGACTTGATGTTTGTTGCGTGGTGCCTTTCTCTTCCCGCCAAACTCTCACAGTCTACGATCGAGAGAGAAGTTTTTTTGTTCTGACTTCCCATACGTAAACGAAACATGTTCGCCCATGCAAACCAGATAAGTAGCCGGATTTTGGAAAACCGCAACTCTCGGTGCAAACGTTGAAGACAATGCAATTGAACAACCGACGAAAAAGAAAAGAATCTGCACGCTCCAAGGTGACCTGTATTTCGGGGCGGATCCCGCAGGCCTCCGATTTGATGAAAGACTGATATGGGTCGAGGCGGACCTCCCTTCCAGCGGATGTTCCCATCTTCGTATATAAGATACTGAGAAGTGGCAATCAAATCAGCACTCACATTGGTTCAACTCAGTGTGATCTCAAGCAAATCACTAAACATGGTTGAGAAAGACGGCCGCATCAAGGCCTACCGCTTCGTTGCCTACTCGGCTGTCACCTTTTCGGTTGTTGCCGTTCTCTCGGTTGTTGTGACCCTTCCCATGGTCTACAACTATGTCAGCCATGTCCGCCGACAGATGCACCACGAGATCAGCTTCTGCAAGGTAAAATTTTATTAACTATTTGTTTCTTGTTCACCTTTTAACATTTTGTATTGTTTAGGGTTCCGCTAAGGATATCTACGTTGAAATCAACCACATGAAGAGCGCCCCTGAAACCCCCTCCAACCGTACTGCCCGTCAGTCCGGTTATGATGCCGTCAACCCTGCCCCCAACCTTCAGTGCGATGGCTGCTGCCTGCCTGGCCAGCCTGGTCCTCAAGGTGCTCCCGGTAAGCCCGGCCGCCCCGGTAAGCCTGGTGCCCCTGGCCAGCCTGGTACCCCTGGCAAGCCCCCGACGGCTCCCTGCGAACCCACCACCCCGCCGCCATGCAAGCCCTGCCCTCAAGGTCCCCCCGGCCCTCCCGGTCCTCCTGGTGCCCCTGGCGACCCCGGATCTGCTGGTACCCCTGGCCGCCCCGGCAACGACGCTTCTCCCGGCTCTCCTGGTCCTCGTGGTCCCCCCGGTCCTGCTGGCGAACCCGGCCCGGTCGGTCCCCCCGGCGAACCTGGTGTCCCCGCCCAATCCGAGCCTCTTGTTCCCGGCGAGCCTGGCGAGCCCGGAGACCAGGGACCCCCCGGTCCTCCCGGTCCCCCTGGAGCCCCTGGCAACGATGGTCCTCCCGGCCCCGCTGGCCCCAAGGGTGCCCCTGGTCCCGATGGTGCCCCCGGTACCGATGGTCAGCCCGGTCCCGCTGGTCCTCCCGGCCCCGCTGGTGGTGCCGGCGAGAAGGGTATCTGCCCCAAGTACTGCGCCCTCGACGGTGGTGTCTTTTTCGAAGATGGAACTCGCCGATAAGCATCGACTTCACACAGCGGCCTCAACACGGCCCTCTAAACTGCATTCTCTTTTATTTTTACAAAGCAATATATTTGCGGGATTCTTCTTTTCACCTACAAGTGCTGTTCTCGGTGTATTGCTTACTTTTGCAAACCTCAAAGATTTACAAAAGTGAGCCTTTCCCGAGGATCGTCTTGGACGGTGCCCGTTCTATGTTCCCCTTCCTCTCCTTTTACTTCCCCCTGCTAATGTCGCAACCCTGACACCATCGGGGGCCTCCAATTCAATATCGTCACCTTCAGCTGTTTTTTGCGATGTTATCGTTGCTGGTGGAGTGCCATTGTTACCTGTAATCACTTTTTGGTCGTGTCTCACACGTGTGCAATATGTACAATGTCCGGTGTGGTGCCAATGTTTTGCATTTGATTGATTTTGTCTTGGTGGCCGAACTGGCAGTACTTAACTTATAATAAAAACCAGATCAAAACGTGACTTGAAAATATGTGGTTTGCACCGATACAATTTGACCAAAACATCAAGAAATTCGCATTAAACGACCCAAATTTTCGGGCGTAGTCCAACTCTTAATTTCTCGGATCCTTTTCAAACACGTTTTCTCCGTCTGCACCCACGGCGAGTTGATTGAAGAACCAGATTTGCGCGACATCCCGCAAGACAATGGGTATTTAGGCGGTAATTGATTTTTGACTCGAGAGATCCGTTAAATTCATTGTTTTGTTATTATCACTTTTGCGGCATCACCTGTTCCTTTCTTCCGCAAATGTGGGTCAGATAAACGTTACAAGACAAACCTGACCCAAAATAACATTCAGACTTGCAATTGTGCCGCAAGCTATATACCACCCAAACAGTTGAAGGTTGAAGCTTGCTTCTATCCCAAAATTTCAATGGTGTTTCGTGCCGACACTGCACGCTACCCCACTGTTGAGACAAGCAATAGCACTGACGAGTGGATGTGACGTCGGTCGTGATGGCTGACACTCAATACTAAGCAACTCGCATTCGGCATTGTCCCGACATGGAAGCCGAGGTTGTCGCTTGTGCCTTGCGCCACGGACGACACCCAGGACGTCGTGAATTAACGTGATGGATATAGGGGCTCACAACAAACACAACCCACACAGGAGTCAAATAAAAGGAAATGCGCCCTCGAGGCAACTGCGCATTGCCATGTTTCAAAAGTCGTTCTAACTATAGTTGGACCTATTCTTCCTATGCCGTCGTCGTCGGGTTTGGGCCATTACGCTGACCCGTCAATGCATTTCAAGTTCTCGTCTTTCATTCGTACTGCGGAATAGGTTTTTGTGGGGTTCGAAGCTTCACGACGGAGGGATTACTATTGTGGAGAACGCTTACAAGTGGGTCTAACTGTTCCACCCGGCAAAAATGTGGTTTGCCTCAGGTGTTCGTTCGTATTCGTATTGGAGTTTGAGTGAAATGTCAGAGTAACGGCGCTGCGATTTTGTCCATATTTGTACTGCACTCGAATAAATTAAACGATATTTGAAAAATGTAATTTTAAAAATTTAATATGTGAAAGAAATTTATGTAATATTAAAAGAAGAATATTCATTTCACATAATAATTTTTACATCCTTTTTAGATTCAAGAAAATAGAAAACAAATTTAGGCTTTCTTTCAGTTTAAAAGCCAATCTCTGGACCATACTTATTGTCAATCCAGCCTGTTTCCGTTTTAAATTTCTATCCTTAAAGAAAAAAAAATTAAAGCCATATCCATTCCCCACAGTTTCTCGAAACCAGGAACATTGCATATTCAAGCAATGCTATATAATCGGAAGTTTCCTGGACAGTAATGTGCCGTTTCTTCCCTCTCTAAACCAACGGAACATTATGCCTCTTATAAATCGCGCATTCAGTTCCGTTTCTTCAAGACTTTAATGCCCTTCTTTGCCCCCAAAAGTCCTATGTGTCATAACATCGATTAAGTTTTCACAGGAGCAAAGTGTAGGAGGAGGCCACTTCGTTTACGCTCGGCTACTTCGTTTGCTCAGCTCGAGACCACCGCCGGCATCGGACTTAGTCTTTTACTCGCTTCTTCCGGGCACTGCCAAAAAGGCAAGCACGTTTTCGGCCTCCGCCCGAGGCTAATCAACTCATTTCACGCTTTTTTCGGGTGTTTCGGTTTGTTCATTGACGAAAGACTTGAGCGCCTTTCGCGAGACCATTAGCGCCTTTATTCATGCTTTTTTGTTTTGTGTTCGCCAAAAAGGGCTGCTAACTTATGCGTCGTCGTTTTAGAAGAGCAACATCACAATGTCAAATGCTGCAGCGACCTTGCCAGTTTTAACTGAAAGCAACTTAGAAGACGTTTATTCATGGATCGGTGCGCTGCCTTTGTCGAAACCCGTTCGGAATATTGCGAAAGACTTATCAGATGGCGGTAATCAGTATAACTTTCAGTTTTGAATCATAATTTTTAAATTCCAGTTTTAATAGCCGAGATCATCTCGCACTATTTACCACGCTATGTTGCGCTGCATAATTTCACACACGTTAACTCAGTTTCACTGAAGCGCTACAATTGGGAAACTCTTGAAAAGTCAGTTTCAGTTGATTATTATTAGGGATGAATAAAAATTAAAGTCTTGCAGAATGGTTTTCAAATACTTGAACATCCACTTAAGTGATGAACAAGTGAGAATGCTAGTCAATGGTAATGTCGGAACAATGGAATCATTCCTACTCTTCCTGAAAGATAAAATTGATCTTGCCGTGGCAGAGAGGCGGTTTCGACCGACTAAACGACGTTCAAGAAGTACCGCTTCGACTCGTGGCAGCGTGTCAAGTCTAAATCAATCCGACTCGGAATACGAAAGAGATCCGAGTACGTCGCGTTTGGGTAAAGAGGTCGCCGCCCTAAAGATCGCGTCGACACCGAAAAGCCAGATTGACCATTCGGGAGGACAAAGTAAAGATGAACAGCTGCAGGTAGTACGGTAACGCTGTAATCAGTTTCATTGCATCTGACTTTTAGAAACTTTATGCACAAGTGCAATACCTCGAGCGCATTATCGACCAAAAGGATGAACATATTGCTGCCCTGACAAAGAAATTGGAAAAACTGAACATTCAAAACAGCATTTCACATGGAAACGAACAGAGCGCCGCACAAAAAAGTTTCCAAGATGAACACAATCAGGTGATTCTGCGACCAATCATCGGAGAAAGTGTGTTTTAAACTATTGACTTGCAGATTTTACTGTCGCAGATTCACTATCTCGAAAGTGTGATTCAGCAAAAGGAAGAAGGCATCAATGCGCTTTCCAAACAAAATGACAGGCTAATGGAGTTGGTCTATCCGGGCGGTCAAAACGGTGTAAGATTCATGAAAATTGACACAGTTGTTTGTTTTTACTATGATGCAATTCTTCCAGGAAGGTACCACGGCTTCACCAATAAGTCCCGACGACAGCCAGTCACCTCTTTCGGGGCACGCAATCTGCTCACCGGTTTCACAAGTGCGCTTCAATGGAAAATTCTAGCCAGACTGCGGCTTCCTATTTTTGAACTCGCTTCCGTCGAATCAGAGATGAAAGATAAACCACAGTACCTTGTCACATTATCAAAATTTATTACCACTCGTTTAAATTTGGGTGCTGCTTTGAATAAACCTATGTATTCGCACGCATACCTGGGGTTACGGCCTCGCACGCTCATCATTACCGGTTTTAGAAGGGGGGTCGATCACCTTGGACGACAATTGGGCGTATCGATCGGGCTTCGAAAACACCAAAGGTTGTTCAAATCGCCTCAATGTCGTTTACAAGTGCTTGCAGGTATGGTGCCGACTCGCATTGTAGCGATTTTCTTTATTTTGTTTGGTGTTGCATCAGTTTGTATTGAGGCTAAAAGGAAGCCATACTTTATTTACCAATATGCACCTAATCAGTATATCCGTGCCGCTCGTTATTATGGTAGATCAGGTATATTTTGATAAAATTTAATGTTGCATTACTCAGTTTTTTCACTTTAAGCATATGCGGACTACCTTGTCAAGTCCGAAAATATGACCATGGAAGAAAGACAGAATACTATTTCTGACTTTTTGGAACTTTGCAATGATCTGGGATGGGAATACGTTAAGAATGTGACGGAAGTAGTTAATCACAGTTTCAATAAAAACGAGACAGAGGTTTAAACTTTCACTCTTCATTAAAAATAACTTTTATTGGTTTAGATTTTGATGAAGATTGGTCTCGATGATTTCCTTGCTCGGTTTTTAACCCTCGATGATGAACTTGTTCAATCAAATGTGGAACAAATCTGTCTTAAAACAGAAATGCAGTTGCAATGTCAATTAGGATTCGGAGAAAGCCGGTAAAACAAATTCAGTTTTAAAAATAGATCTTTATTAACTTTTTTTTCGTACTTCAGGACCGCAATTTTGTATCGCCTACAAAAACTGAAAAAGTACGACGGTAACATGCAACTGTTATTGGAAAAGGACTGCAATAACAAAACACGCAAGGCAGTTAATTACCCGTGTATGGGGCACCACGTAATGGAATGGACAAAAGACTGTATAAAGGTAAGTCATTGCACGTAGCGTTCAAAAAAAGTTAGTGTACTATTATAGGAGATTGATGAGTACAACAAAACCCGTATTGAACTTAATCAACAAATCATTGACTTGCATTTGAAAACGATTCAGCATACTGATCAGATTATCAAAAATAGCAACATCAGTGATGAGAAGCTTTTCATTCCGACAAAAATTATTGTTGAAAACCTTTTGAAAAAAGTGTTGCATGAAATCACTGCTTTAGAAAGTAAGTTTTTCAAAAATTGGAAGGGATATTAACCTACAGTTTATAGGTAAAAAATGTCGCGCGCTTGGTGAAATGACAAAATGTGTACTTCCTCATCTAACGGAAACTTGCGGCCCTAACGCTACTGAAGCTTTACGAGTTAGCTTGTTGGTGGGATATCTGAACAGAGAGCGGTCGGAAGCACTTAATCAAGCCTTCAAAGCACTTTACGTTGACGCAGACCCTATTTGCATTGCCATGCATGCTGATATTTGAGGGTTCAATTATAAATAAAATTTGTTAGAAAAGGGGGGACACACATTTATTACAGATCCGAGTTGCGATAGGTGACACATTTATTGATTTATGCTCAGCAGTTTAAGCATACAATAATGAAAGCAGTATATACCACTTTCGGTCAATAAAAAAATAATACAATATTGTTATTTGTTATTCAGTTTTTAACTTATGAAATTCAGAAACGACGGGAATACCCGAAATGAGCACCACACAACTTCCATCGGCATGGGTGTGAAGCACTTCGGCGAGAGGGTACATTGTTCAGTAATTCTAAAAAGGAGATTTGTAAACAGTTTTATAAAAACTTACAAAAGTACCGAAATCTTCAGGTTGGTCGGCCGATCGTCTCAATCTTTCCATAGATGCTCGGTAGGGTGCAAGTCTCATGTAAGGACGAAGAAAGTAACTCATAATATGACCATGGTACTTCGGTGCCCGATGGTAAGATGGAGTCGTTTTATGATCATCTTTGCCTGTCTATAAAAAACAAATCACGTTATCCAGTTTCAATTATTAAAAACATGCCTGAATTGCTGCATTTAAACCGCTAACAAAAACCGCACATGCCAAAATCACCGTGAATGAGAGCCGAATCAAGACGGCCGGGCTGATACTCAAGTTCATCTAAATATAAAACACGTAAAAACTAAAAATTCACGTAATCAAAACTACCGCAGCTAAAAAGCAACTTTATGTGACAAAACATCACGAATCATTGCCATATAAGCTTCAACATGAGCATGCTTTCCTCGCCTACACTGACGGGCGGACTTTTGTTAACAAAACTAATTATTGTCTGGTTGTTGCACAACCCCCGAAGTATGCTAGATAGTCCGAATCACGGAAATGAAGCCTTTTACATGTGGGGGTGACGTAGAGACTTACTTTTACGCAAATGCCTGATATTGGAACGCTGGAAACATGACGTTTGACAATATTCTAAGTCATCCGATGAACTTTTGGCTGCAAAAATTTATAAAGAGTATCTTAAGTTTTCAAGAATCTTGATTTGCATGTTCCACAGATTTTGATGTTCAGTTTTTGTATTGAAACCTATGCGTTATAAAGATAAATCTCAATTGTGAAACAATACAACAGTGTAATTCAACAGTTACGCTTTGGCAAACCGTCTACACCGCCAACGGGGCAACGGACAGGGACACAGTTTGTTTATGAACGCAAGGAGGTCTACATCGTGCGCAAAATGTGATGTATACTCCATCGGCCGTAGGTGGTCTTTAAATGATTTGTTTATGTTCCGAACAGAACAGGAATAGTGCAAAATTTATGTATAAATTTTAATTAGTTTTTTTATAATAACTTTTTTATATTTGTATTTGAAGCAAAAGACCGTTAGTAAAATAACAGTTTTTAACATTTTTTAATAGACGACTTCGACGATCGCAAATCCAACGCTTGAAGACCACCCAAGACGCTTCGACCCAGCTACGCGAGCCGGACAAGACCGAGCGAAGCAGTCACTTCGCCTCCCAAATGAACTGATCGAACCTTCGAGGTTTCAGTTCGCGTCGTTTCGACCTCACTCAAAGGTCGTTTCTATCTCCCTCTGACCGCTGTGGCCCTGTTTTTCAACCGTTGAGGACGGTTGTTCTTCCTTCTGGACATCAAGGCTACCTTTCCTGGCTTTTACGGCTATTTCTTCCGTCCTGTAGAATAGGACGTGGTTTCGTTATCCGCTGTGGATGTGATCTTTCCTTTGGCCTAGCTAGGCCACTTGTCCAGAACATACACAAAAAAAGCGGTGGTGTACGGAACAAAAGTTCAAATCATGGTTTGGTTTTACATTAAATACAGTTTCGTTACAAAATCACATTATAAGTTTGACATGGCAAACAGTTTACACCGCCAACCGCACAACGGAAATGAAGCAAACCTTGTTCGCAAACGCATAAAGGTCGATCGGTCTACATCGTGCGCAAAAATGCAAGGCCGACATCGGTCATTGTAGGTGGTCTTCATATATTAAGTCAGGTGAACGCTCTAAAATTATAGACTCAAAAAATCAAGCAGCCATGAGGTACATAATCAATCAGTTTTACGTCAACATAAACTCAGTTTTATTTCATAGTTTTTAACATATTAAAATAAAGCAATCTGATAATTTGACACTCTGTTGTCATGGTTTAAATTATTTCTATTAAAAAGCTAAGATGTTGCCAAAAATGCACGTATTTGTGTTTAAATTAAAAATCATGTGGCAGCGATTGAAGCAAATAACCGTCATTGCGCGCGCGTAAATCATAATCAACGGGAAGCTGGAAGGGTCTTGAAAGGTGACCCGGGGACGTCTTCGTTGCCATAGCGGATGTACACGAAGCCAGGCGTGCGATCATTGATGACGTATGTCACCAGGAAGCTACCATCACCGCAATTGCTGACAGAACATTGTTGGCAAGGTCCGTGTGCCGTAACGACACCGACAAAAAGGGTTTCACAACCTGTAAATGTATACTTCAGTTTTGATCGTTAAAAAGAAAGTTGTAACGAACCAATATTAAAAATTTTGAACATAGCAGGCTTTCCGGGGGCAAATTGTGTCATTCCTTGGCCGTCGATGACAATGTTTTTGGCCGAGGAGCCAGCGCGAGTCTTTTGAACGACTTCTTGGTCGATGTATTCAATAGGCTGTGTCTTCTTCTCATATTTTGTAACCGTCGTTGAAGAGTGGGAGATGTACCGGGCGTAGATGACTGTTGATTCGTTGACACCACTGCCACCAAGTTTGCTACCATCGACTTTGCAGCGACATGGAGACTCGTCAACATTGACTCCTGTAAGTTCCTATTAAAAATCTGAATTCAGTTTAACAGAAACAAACCATTGTTCTTTACGGTGATATTGTAATCTCCTGGAGCAAGTGGCACAAATTTAACTCTGATACCATTTGATGTAGTTTCAGTAGACAATTTTACTTTTGATGGACCATGTACTTCGATGGCATAGATCATATCCCCCTGATACAACGGCAAGATGTCGAATTCAGTGATTGAGCCGGTTGTTCCACGCGTCAGGCCACGACCAGACAGTTTTGCCATGTTGGTAGCCGATTTTGGGGTGGAAACAGTTTGTTGACTATTGTAATCGGCCACAGGGGATGTTGGTGTGACTACTTTGGAGGTGCTTCCATTTTGCTTCTTGCTTTTTGACGGTTTTGCCGGGGACACGTAAACGCAATAAGGTGTTGTACGAACCGAAACGCCGTTGAACAAAACCGTGATGAAGTAATGGCCAGGTGTATTGGCGGTGTATTCGACAAAAACACGACCATCACGAAGATCCTTCAGTTTTGTCAGGGGTTTTTCGGGGCCGTCGATAACAACATTCACGACACCGGGACCTGCTTCAGCAGTGTGGATCATGAAAGATTGAGGCTGACCAGCTTGAGCAAATTCTAATCCAGTACCAGTGATTTGAATGTTTTCAGCGTTGCCGTGTTTTTTCGCACCAGCGATGAACGAAAATGGCGAACCTAAATATTTTTTTTTATTAATAATGTTCTTGCAAGATTGAGTGCATCAAACAGTTTTAAAATATAAAAAAATGCTTACCAAAAATTTCGTGGTTGTTCTGATAAACATGGGCAGTGTATCGACCGCGTTCAGTAACTTTGAACTGGATAGAGTGATACCCTTTGCCAACATTGCCCACAGCAGAAGTCAACTGGTTACCTCTGGGATCAACAACGACGCTTGTCAGCTGGCTAGATTCTGAGTTGGGCACAAACAGATCCAACTCAGCTCGACGGCGTGAAGATTCATTCGGACTTCGTGGTGAAACGGGGCTTACAACAGATGAGCGCTGCGATTTTGGCGATTGTGGGGCAGGGCTTTGAACCTTTAGTGGAGATTGCGGCAGTTCGGCCTGTGGAGTGGCTACTTGATGGATGTAATCATCCCGAACTACAGTTTTAGACTGATTCTGGCTTCCACTCCAGCTGTGTCTGGACAGTACATTTACCTCAGGTTCACGGCATTCGACAAAGTGCGGACAGCTTGGAACAATCTTTTCGTCAAAATTGACATTGATTTGATACGTTCCGACAACAGGTGGATTGTACAAGATTTTCATAACCTTATCATTGGTGCGAACACAACTCATCGGTGCATCAGCTGGGCCGTCGATCGATACCAGGACGCTGCCATAACCTGCTTTCTGGCAATCGATGTAGAACTCATTGTCGACACCAGCAACCGCGTGTTTCAAGCCTTCACCGTAGAGCTGAACTTGTGAAGGATCCGGCAAATCCACTGATGCTACCTGCACGTAGAATGGGGAGTGGGGAAGTTCTTTACCGCGCTCCAGGATTTCAAATTTGTAGTTACCAACAGTTTTTGGGCAAAGAGTTAAGCCAATTTTAGACTCATCGAGAAGCCGGACACCACACTTGGTTGAAGATCCATCGGGGCATGTCACAGTTGCAGTGAGGTTCTCTTTGTTTACGTCTTTGCCACAGTCAAAAGTAACTTCACTTGGAGCAGCACATGAAAAGCACGAAGTTTTACGACCTTTTGGCGGATTTTCTGCTTTGACAAAGTAAGGTGAACCAGCTGCAGGTGTTTCTGACTTGTTGACGTAAATTAGGACTTCATAAGTGCCGGGTACATCTGGAGTCCAATACACGGTGCAACTGTTTTCCTGAATATTACAAAGTAGTAAAAAAGCACAGTTTTAATGATCAAAAATGAATACGAACCTGTTTCTGTTCCATTTCAATCTTAACACTCTTCGGACCTTTCACATTAACCTTGACTTGGCCACGATCGGGACAAACAATGTCGAAAGTAGCCTTTTCACCGACAATTGCACTTTCAAGACCAGGTCCATGGGCAAAAGCAACGGGCTTGGTTACTATTTCTTGAACAACGTGATTAGCTAGCAGTTTACCGTCAGCAAGGAGGAATAAAACGTGTTTTCCAAGTTGGTCATAGACGGCTGTAACTTTCAAGTGGTTGTTGGCATCGGGTCCATCAGTTTGTAGCGGACAAAGTTCCTTGTCGGGATTGAGCAGGAAAGCTTGAATGTGTTTCTTCGCCAGCTCCGGTCCGAGTGCAAAGTCATAACGTTTTGACGTTGAGAACGGTGACCCGGGGCGCTTTGATGGCAGTGGTGGGTTATCATTCGGAACGAAGGTAACATTTCCATTTCGAATAGGTTGGAGTTCATGGAACAGTTTTCCGGTGAAAAGTTGCGACTTCTTCGGAGTCAAACGAACAACAGTCAGTTTGCTATCGAGGATAGGACTGTCATAGAGGTCAGCGGCGTCAACAGTGAACGTTTGAACGTCAATATCGCTTTCATCATTTGGCTTAATTACAGCAGAAACTGACTTTTCATCGCCGTCGTGCTCGATGAGAATGTCGTTTGGCTTGTTCAGAGCCCAGGTAGCTGGAGTACTTCGGATGAACGCATTCTTCGCATCACCCGGCTTAATCGCATCAAATTCAATGAGGCTGTCATTGATCGGGGTACCGTCACCAAGCAACTGCAATCCATACCGACCAGCCTTTTTCGGATGAGCGACGGCATTGTAGACGCCTGGCTCTTTCTTGTTGACAACCGCATCAAATTCAGGGTGCCGGCTATCCAGATCAAAAACTCTTCCGGTGATCTTATCGAAGTTACCAACATCTTTGGCGTCAAATTCGATGTTTCGCTTCAAACTGTTTGCATCTTCAGGAGTGATTCCAAGAATCTTCAAGTTTTCTGGCAAAGAGTCGACGACTTCAACGAACGGACCGATCGGTAAGACCTCATCGCCATAGCGAAGATCAATCGGAACGCGTCGGTTTGTCGGTTCGTTGAAAGTGTAATCGACTTTCCAAATGCGAGGCTCAATTTCCACTGATGTCACTTCGTCTCGGGGTTCGAGACTCTTAACTACAGGGGTGATTGGCAGATGTTTAGTTTGAGATGCGTCAACAATAAACGAGTTTTTGACGCCTTTTGCAGCTCTTGTATTGCCATTGGTGCTGGCGGGGTCGATGACAATTATTCGGCTGGGGTCACGAGGGTAGTCAGCCACCATGGAGAATGGAGATCCTAAAAATTACGAATACAAGTTCAGCAAACAGTTTTATAAAAAAAAGTACCTGGAATGTGTTCACGAGGTTCGTCATCCCGACCAAACTTGGCGATGATTTCATATTCGCCGGGTTGAGTCGGACTGTAAACAGCAGAACAGCTGCCAGGAGTGTAGTCAATGGCGGTTGTTTCCGTGTTCGGGCCGCGAATGGCGAAGGCAAGATCGCCTTCTCCTGCTTCCTGAAATTTTGAACGTTAAAATGACTCAGTTTTTTGAATATAACACAAACTGACCGATGTGTCAACCTTGAACTCCGCAATCTCACCAACAGTAGATTCTGTCAGACCTTTACCAGTTGCCACACATTTAGACGCATCAGAAAATGGCGGAAGTAGAGTGACTTCAGGTCCTTCGGAAGTAGAATCTTCGGCCGGCAAGGGGAACTCTCCTTTGGATGAATAAGTCTGTTTTGGCACCTGGACATGCTCAAAGTCATCTTCATCGACAATAATGGGCTCCGATAGCTCTCCAGTTAACCCAGAATCGCTTTGTTGAGGAGGGATTTCCACAAATGATTCTAAAAGTGTGTGTTACCAAAAGCGTATTCAAGTTTCAGTTTTTTAATCAAATTTCTTTATGACAAGTTTTGCACTGTAACAAATTGTTGACTGGGAGAAGAGAGGAGAAAGCAACGGTGAGAAAATACTATAACAATACCCATGGTGAAAAATATAATTTTGTTGCAGTTGGCTGTTACAAACTAATTTTAAGCGGTTTCGCTCCGCTGATACAGAACAGTTCCCCGTCGGTCAGGCTTATCAGTTAACGAATCGGTATCACTTGTACCGTCTGTTTCAGATTGGGATGCAAAGACTTGGAAGGGACTTCCTGGTACATTGTGATCGTCAAAAAGAACCCGTATCCAGTAAATGCCAGAGACACATGGCACATAGTGCATTGAGCAAGTGCCATCCTGGTTATCGATACAATGAATTGGAGTTCGAGTGGGACCATCAACAAAAACATCAATATTTCCGAAGCCAGCTTTAGTGGCATCGATTAAGATAGAGGTGGATTGGCCGGTTGCGAGAATGGGACCAAGGCCAGGTCCAGCCACACGCACCATGGTGGCATTGGGCGGACCTGAACTCTCGACAACATATTCGGACTCGGCAGAATTGAGATTTTCAAAAGAGGGTTGTGCGACAGAGTGCAGATAGAAAGGAGAATCGATAATGGGATAATCTTCATAAGTGACATCAATCGTGTAGTCGCCAATTTCAGAAGGCGTAAACTTGAAGCTAAAGCCGTTAGCGGTAGATTCAATGAAAGCTTCGATGATTTGTCCGGATGGACTTTTGATGACAATCCGGGTGTTCTCGCCGTTTGACGTGAAAACGTGGACTTCTTTTTCAGTATTAACAGTGACAATGGCTGAAAGGGGAGAAGTTGATGAACTACATTGAATGTAGCACCGCAAACTTAAAACCGACATTGATATTGATACAGAAGTTAGTCACAGCAAAGAAGTTAACTATGAATCAGACAGACAAAAACGACACGTTTCGAAACTGACAAAATTTTTGATAACAGACGACAACATAGATGAGTTACGTTCCAAGTCAAACAGTTTTTTAAACATAAATATGATTAAAAATGTCAACCAACCATTGTCAAGCCCCTCCACACGGGTTCCAGAAACATCAGCCGGTTGTTGCACATTGATCTCAAAGTTAGGTAGTTCGAATCCAGCAAATACAACTTTGATTTTATATGCTCCTGGCTTGGGTGCACGGTACTTAACGGTGTAACTACCGTCCTTCTCATCCATGACCTCAACATCGACTTTCTGCTCCTCGCCATCGACCATTTCAACTTCAACGTGGCCAGGACCAGCTTGTTTTGCGTCAATCACGAAGTGAGTTTGGTTCGGTGAGCAGTAGGCAGGTGAGTCAAAGCCAGGTCCAGAATAGATTAACTTGTCCGGGTCCACACAGGCAACCATCACAGGACATGGCGGAATTGTCACACCATCCAAGGTTACAAACACTTGGTGATGGCCCACATTGCGCGGACAGAAGCTGCATCGATATGTGTTGTCGTGCTTTTGTTGGACTCGTGTTTCCTGTTTCTCGCATTCGGGGTCGTAAACCTCTAGGCTTGGAGTTGGGACAAGGCTATGTGCAGGTCGTGTGTCGACGTTGAATTCAACGACTTCATTGACACGGACGATTGGCGGTATGTCTGAGATTTTGGCGCGGTCGGGATAGAAGCCTTCAACAGTTTCATTGATGGAAACGGCGAAGGGAGAATCTTTGACGTTTTGGCCGTGGTTGTCGAGAACGCTAACGTAGTATTTACCCGGAGCAGATGGCTGAAATGATTTTATTGATTACAGTTTTAAGTCATCGTTTTAAGTCATCAAGTAATTAGACATACCGTATACTCGACAACGGCAGTCTTATCATCAATATCATTACGTCGCAACTCAGACGGCGCAGGCCCTTCAATTGCGAATTGGACTTCTTCATTCGGGGCTCGATCGATGACAAAAACAGCCTTGCGTTCAGCCATACCAGCCTCAGTACCAGGCCCAAATGCACGACTATTTGCGGATGGATATTGAGCATTCACCTGAATACAACAGTTTATAAGAGATAATTGCGTCAATCCGGCCTTGAGCGGACAATGAACAACACGTGTTTTTCCAGTTTTTCTAAACTTACAGAATGCTTATCTACTACTTCATCATCGAAAATGGTGTAAACTTCATGAGTACAGACATCCTCTGGACTGTATGTAAAGATTTTACGATTATCAGCGACAGTTTCTTTGACAGGAACCTCAGCTAGAAAGAATTGTGGTTATTGTTTTGAACTATTTTTTTGCAATACTTACTATTGTTTGCTTTAACTTTCAGTTTTGCCTTTTCAAGGAAACGCTGTGCGTCAGAGGGTAAAATGTGACTCGGATATTCTGCGAAAACAACAGCTTCTTCACCAGCCCGAAGGCTGTCACATATTCCGCGGCCCCAGAATTCGGGTTGAGCTGAAAATTTGAAGTATTGATTTAAAGTGCGGTAGTTTTCAGTTTAAAAAAACCTACGCAAGTTTTGCACGCGAGTCGGGAACGGGCTTCCTTTGATGTTGCGGCTGTTGCACAATACATTAACAGAGTGATGTCCCGGCTTTTCCGGCTTGAAAACGCCTTCGAATTCCCGTGTATTGTGATTCCACAGTGTTGGGACACTGACTTGGCTGCTATTCGGACCGATGACTTCGATGCGGAGTGAATCCTGAGGATTGGCATTGAACACACGCAAATTTTGTGGTTCTCCGACGAAGGGATGCGGATTGAGGCCTTTGAGACCAGGACCTTCAAGCGCTTCGACCTTGACTTTGCTATCCGGCGGACGTGAGGTATCGTTTTCTTCAGGTGCCGTAACCCGCAATGCTACTTCGTAATTACCTGGAGTCGGTGGTACATAAGTAACATCATACGCTTTCGGGTCATTTGTGGGGGTGATTTCAGTTGGAATTTCAACCCCATCACCATTGTGGTCATTCGAATCAGTTTTCCTCACAGCAACATGTGGAGTGTGGGTAGGATCAAGCAATCGGACTTCAAAAGCGGATCGAATTCCAGAAATAGGGTGCCGATCGATGTTTTTCAGACTGCCTCGAGACTTCTTCGCTTCAACCATCAGAGGGAAGTTTGTCAAATAAGCCATAACACTGATTTCATCGACATCGCTGCTGATCAAATCCTCTGGTGCAATCATTCGATCAATGCCAAGATGTTCCTTAGCCAAATCCATGGCTTTTTTAGTGTTTTCCAACGGTGTTGTCGGATCCCAGTCTTTCCATCCTGCATTCAAGCCAGGCACACAGCCTTCCACAAGCGCAGCCAAGGCGAACCCGTCATTCCAGTCGGATGTTAGATTCGACAAAGGGAAAGTCCCCGGTAATTTGCTTCGAATCCACTGCAAAAGTCGCGCTTTATCATTTGGTTTTTGTCCAATTTCATGCGGTAACATTGGAAGTGCTTTTGCGATGGTGTACTGCCTGAAGAGCAACCACATCAGACCCAAAATGAGTTTCGGATTGCCTCCAACAATATCAGCAGGGCCGATGTTGGTCAAATTGAGGCCTTCTTTTTCATGCAAAAAGTCCAACGCAATCGAAACATTGTCCAATCGCTGGTTGACGTGTTCGATCCGCTTGTTTCTCCTTCCAAGATTGCGCTCAGTCAAATTTTCAATAAGTTTGATCAACTGCAGCCCATTACTCAAGTCAACGAACTGAAACAAGTCGGATTATTCCTTGTGCATACATTCGCGCCCCCCCACTAAGCCCAAAGCCACTGAAGCTAGGACCGGGAAGGAAGAAGTGTTGCTGTGGGTCAGTAAAACTTGTCTTTCCTCAAAACTCACCAAGTCATTGATGAAGCTGGGCGATAACCGTAAATTAACCCAATTTGTGAAGGTACGTTTCTGGATTTCTTGCCATAGAGGTAGTGGTGGGGGTTCCTCGTTGACTTTGTCATCGTCTGAGGCCCCATTTTCCACCATTTTGGTGTATGACACTTCCTGAAATACTCGATAAGATGTGGGAAACAGTTCTAAAAGTCTAAAAACTCGGCAAAACGGGTGAATGATACACCAATACGGAATCGTATTGTGAAAAAAAGGATGCAAAAAGAGGCGCGATGGAAGGGGAGGTTCGTAAGCGATAGTGAATCATAACGGCAATGGAGGATGCCGTCCGGACCGACGCACCAATCATGAGAAGAGGGGGCGAAGCGCTAGCATGCTCACCATCACCCGCGAAAATAAAAATAAAAGGTTTCTTCTACCTTTTATGATGGAATTACGGAAAAGGTGTACGTAATGCCGCCGGAAACAAGAGGAATAAAATTGCAATTACGGAACAAAGCTTCAAAAAAGACAGACGCTTGAACTAAAGGTGGCAACCAAGGCTGCCGCAGTGGTGGTAGCCGTGAGGCGTTTGGCTTTGGAACAGGGATCACTCTCGTGGCTCTTGGCGATAAGCACATCAAGCAACTGTGTCAGTACGGCAATCGATTAATCTTAGGCGTGGTTTGGGATAATAAATGGCTTCTTTCAGTGAAAAAGGGCTGAATTTCAAAAAGGAAACCGATATAAATAAAACAGCAAATTTACAATTTGTTCTGGAAGAGTGGAAGTTGCAGTTTTAGCCATCGCGATTCTATCGAGGAACAAAGATAATGGAAAATTAATTCAAAAGAAAAGCGAAAAGAATTTAAATCGGTTATTCAGTTTTTTTTCACACCCTAATGTACATGTGTTCAAAAAGTAGGAGCACCATTAAGCGTTATTCGTCTTCCTATGAGGAGCAGCTGATGTAAATCTCGTAACAACAACAGCGGTTCGTGGCCAATCGTCTACGTGCCCTCAGGCGATTGCCTCCCCTTGAAAACATAAGAACAAAGGTAAATTGATTGAAAAAAAAAAGAAATAGCAAATGATATGCAACGCCGCTCCTAGCTAATGCCTCCAAGCAACACACGCATCGGATCAGATCGGAAGAAGGAGGGGGTTTTGCCTTAATCCCACTCAAATCGACAAGGAGGACCGTTACGGGTCAACCCTCCTTCGTACCACCCGCAGTTGGATGTCTTCTGCGTTTTTACGCAATGAAAGACGATTACGCGCTGCTCCTACTACCGGCGCGCTTGGTGCCTCAAATAAGGAAACAGCTTTGGAAATACAGATGATCGCACGAACAACAGCAACGGAAAAAAGTAAACGAATTTTCACACAAGGCGAGAAAAAAAGAAGACATTAGTCAGCCAATCAATGTATTGATATACTTGAAGACAGAAAAATAACAAAGTACAATACATAAACACTGATAATGATGAATCACAGAAGGCGCGAACAAATTGGGCAATTTGTTTATGACTATTTTATGACAGCTCCGGGAACGTTGGAACGCAAAAGAGGATATTTGCAGATAAAAGTGCTGGTTGAAAAGGGTATCCGGTAATAGAGCGACTCTAGAGTTGCGGTTTGCAAATGTGGTCAGGTAGGGGAAAGTAACTAACACTGGGTGAAAACGACAGGAAGACATAGTTGTCAAAGAGATCATGGTGACAGGAAACAAAGTTGACATAGAGTGTTTTATGCCCGAGGGTCTCGAGACGCGCGACCGACGATCACGGACTTCCCAAAGATGGGGGCCTAGTCCTGAATACCTGTGGCGCCAATGACGGTCAACGGTGGGAGTCTTTGTGTCCTAGTGGACAGCCGACTGGCTTTTGCACACGCGCCGCGGGCTACGTATGTACACATGAGGAGGGTGAGGGGCGATCGTCGCACTTCGTACAGGAAGAGACAATGTCGAGATTGTCGCGCAGCATGATGACGACGACGCCTACGTCTCTCACCCCGTGTCGACCCCCTGGCGTAGGGGGACGCCCAAGTGATGGCGGTGCTCATGTTGAGCGCCACAACGGCGTTAGCACCCCTTTGCGATTGCGTTTTTCACGTTGACGAACCACGACGACCAACTCAACTGCCCACTACCAAAAGGGCGACTGACCTATCGATACTATAGTTGGCGATCATGACCGTGGCGGCGCTGGTTCAGTTTACGGAAACGCTTCCCCTCAAGGCGCCAGCTTAGTTTAGTTTATCGAAGTGTGAGAGCTCCAATTGCAACAGTCAACACCCGTTTTAGGAGAAACAAGCGGCGCCCCATTACAAAGGTAAACTATTTTTTATCAATCCTAAACACCCATCATTCCCGACACCGCACGCTGCCGATAAACAGCTCTTTACGTGCACTTGACTCATGCCCGCAAACGCCTCCAGAAATACCCCCTATTTGAATCACATACCCATTTTTTCCCTTTCATCGTTTTAAAAAAGTGAGATAACAACCAAGTTTCTCTCTCTTTTGCAGAATATGACTCGTGCCGACAGCGATCGCGTGAGTTTGTCGATGTGCCTTAGTCAGCTGTTCGAAATCCTTGTCCCTCACTTCCATCCCCTCAAAAAGTGCGAAGTCACAATGTTTTGTTTCGTACATTTTACACCACCGTGCCTCCCTGGGCTGCCCTCCCACTGCTGCTTAATTAGCCCACCACAAGTCTAGGCTCAGTTTTTATAAAAAACGAATAACAATTTTTTATACACTATATCATCTCATTGCAAACAAAAAAAGCTTGAAGTAACACATGGGAGGAATCGGGTTGAGAACAGTTTGAGACGTTGATGTAACGAACAATTGTCATTGGCAAGTCGGGGGCATTTGCCTCATTCAGTGATTTTGACTAATTTCCCTGTCGCTTTTTATACGATGCTTACTAAAGGGCCAGTGTGTTCTGGTTCATCAATGTAGATAGAGTCAACCGGTGGCTTGAACGACGAGTACGCTGATGTGACCGAGTTTTGCGTTGAATATCCATTATTCATAGTTCCATTTGCTCGGAAGCCGTGCAAAGTGGCATTGCCAGGGGATGCACTTGCAGACTTATCGGAATTGTCCAATAATCTGTCTCGAGACAAATCCTGATTGCGTCTATCAGTTGACAGTGTATTCCCGGTGAAGTCTGATTCGGTCGATGCCGAAGATGACCCAAAATGTAGGCTACAGAAGTAGCAAGTGAAAATGAACAGTGCCGCGTCAAGGGCTATTTGTGTGATTGCAATTATGATATTTCTGAAAAATCAACAGTTTTCTTTCGTTCCAATTACTTCTTCGTGTGACTGATATAGACGCACCTCATCATGGTTGTCTTCACGAAAAACAGAAAGGCGTCCGTGAATAATATCAAGGTGACTAATAGGGACGCAGCGGCAGCGCTCGATAACTCGCGCATGATTGCTTCACGATCGTCAGCCCATCGTGGCGTCTTTTTCAAACCTTTACGGGCAAGACACATGCTGTGCATGGCATATGAGACTGTCACGAAGAAAAACACACCAAAGGGCACGGCGAAGGTTGAGAAAAATGCAATATTGGCAGCAAGAAGTGTTCTAAAAATTGCAGTTTCCATGACTAAGATTCTATTTTCTCGGAATAAACTCACGGTTTTTTCGACGTAACGTGGTTGATGAGAACGCCGTTGAAATAGACTGATAAGAAAGTCAGTGCTACTGGTATAACTGAAAAAATGAAATGATCAGAAATTTCTAGACAGTTTTTTTTAATAAAGCTTACCACAAGCAATGAAAGACTTCAAAAACGAATGCCTCGGACGAGGATCGTACGGATTGTTAAAATCAGTCACTAGTTGTTTGACTTTCAATTCGATGTTGACGTTAAGGATAGCAAGTAGCAGTATCATTGATAAAATACAGTACTCCAATAAGGCATAAATGTGAAGATCGTATGAATGAAGCGGAATGTACTTTGGGACGACGACAATTACCAGATGAACGAAATGCATGAGTAACAACGTACTCAAAAACATGACAAGTGATGTATCCACGGTGTGATTTGATGGGCAAACGATCAAAATAATGCACAAAAAGACGACAATGATTGAAATTGATGTCGTAAAGGTGACAACATTGCTGCCAAGAAGTGAAAACCAATCAGTTTTTCGAACAAATAATGATTCCGGAAGTAAAGTGAATAAACTCAGATGTGTTGTTTCACAAAGGATGAAGCCATTATTGAAATTGCGGGATATTACAGTTACACCTGCGATAGACCATCCATTTTCTTTTTCATCGAAGTGGGCACAGGTATAATTGACATTTTTATGTTGAGGCCGTAAACCGATGAGTGCCTTTGAGCCCGGTGGAAGCGGCGTGTCTTTGTCCATTTCAAGCGACATTACTGGCGTATCACCAGTTAAAATTGGATAAAGTGTAGTATTTCTCATACAAACGACTCTTACAACATCAGTTTGAATGCTTTTTGGAAGATGCACATAGCATCGACGGCCAACATTAGTCGGAAAGGTGTCCAAACCGGCATGCCATTCAAAAGTTTTGAACTGAATTCCCTCTTTACTGGATTCAAGGGTGAAAGGTACAGGCATTCGACTGACAAATTGATGAATATATCTATCGAGATGATGTTGGACGTTTGAAATGTTGCCTGGGATGAGACTCAAATTTCTTGAAATCACAGTGTCCATGACCTGTGCAGCGTGTTCAGCAATTGTTGAATCATACGTCTGTACTGTGATTTTGGTTGGATCAAATGCCGGAAAGGTCATAATCGTGTCCAGAAACCTTTGAACTGCCATAATACCGGATACAGTTTGAGGTTCTTTCATCGCATAGTTCGCTAAGACGCCTAAATGAACCAGAATACTGCTCTGTTTCTTACAAACATCGCTGGTTGACACATTTTCCCAAACAGCGTGCCGATGTTTATCATCCCAGACGCACTGTCGCTGCAGTTTCGTATCATCGGAGTTGTAGGGACAGCTGATGAAGGCACTCTCATTGACCGGTGCATCTGACCATTGAACGGCACCAAAAGCTTCTTGACCATGCTCACCATGGCAAGATTCAACAATATCACACTGTGGGCCGCTGTAGCCATCGAAACAGAGGCAGTGAAGACCAGTTTTATCCCGATATTGTTCAATTTTGTTGAACTTGCCATAATAACACATTGGTAGACCGCCTTTGTCACATTCACCAGTGCAATGAATCTCTGAAACTTGTAAAATTAATATCAGTTTAAAACCAATCAGTTTTTCTTACCATCTTTGCTAACAATAAACTTGTGCTCTTCGCTTGGCGTTTCACCTTCAACGTCCAAAGCTGTCACAGTTATTGTGTAATCAGAACCCGCCGCAAATTGATCCTGTGACAGTGAAATTGTGTCCTGTCCATCAATTTCATGCTCAAGTATTGTGATATCTCGTCGCTTGACTGTCAGTTTATACTTCTCTGCAATACCGTACTCCGGTGCATCCCATTCGAATATTTGATACTCGGTGTTTGCGACATTGACACGCACATTTGCTGGTTCTAAACATAACTGTTGCATTGTACGTAGTCGAATTTAAATCAGTTTTTACTTACGTGAAACAGAAACTGGGATGATTGTAATATTTGTAGTGGAATAAAGTTGCGGCGACCCATAGTCAATCGCCAAGACCCGAAGCTCAATTGGTTTGTACAACTGAAGGTCAGTCATGCTCTTCTTGATCATGATTGAGCCATTTTTATCGGACAAAAAATGATCCTCGTCTCCCAGGATTGAAAGTCCAATTTGTGAATTGTAGATGATGGGGTCATGATCGATGATCGTAAGCTTCCCGACTTCGGATCCAGGTTTCAGTACAGATGGCACATAGAATGTGTTTTCTGTTCTTGAAAAACGAGGCGGATGTCGATTCCGTCGGGTGACATGGATTAAAAAGTTGATTGACTGCACCTGTAAGTGGCAATTTTGTGTTTTTCGATTCGTCAAAGTTTTCAAATTGCAATTTTTTACCTTGTGTGATGTGCACATTAAATGCAGGATTGCCGGTTGTGTCAGGGAATGTGCCGGCGGAATGTCAACCGTCGTCAAGAAGATCATTCGATCCGAATCGAATTCAATCCATTCAACGTCAGTGTCAAGTTGTGCAAAACAATTCTTGCTCTGACGGAGCACCCGTTCAAATGCCTCATTTAGCGTGGCTTTAGTGCCAGGTGCTGCGCTGTCATAAATACGGATCTCGTATATTTCTGAAATCGTGCACCGTGACAGTCTTTCTCATTCAAGTCAGCTGTGACCATCTCGAAGGGGTAATAATATGGCATGGAAATTGTGGTCAAATAGGAAAACACAATCTTGACTTACCATTATTTTCACGACGATGTCGATGAATCGCCGTTACCTGTAGTGCAGCTAACGACAATATTAATTTTAACAGTATTGCCCGAGGCAATACTGTGGAAGGAGCTAACATGGCAAAAGCCTTTCAGCGTTGCCCAAATTAAACACAATATCAAACTGGCAAGGAAGATCGAAGGCGTCCACGGCTTTCTTCAGCAGACTTTGGCATCGGCAAAAGATTTGCGCTTCGTTGCGCAGAAAATTTGCATATTTTAATAGGCGGCAAAACACTAGGCGGGACGGGACGACAAATGCTGAAACAGGTAGCTTTCGGCAATTGCGCGGTCAGGAAGTCGACAAAGACGGCAGTCGAGACGACAATGAATTCGAAGCTTCTGAGCTGAAAATATTTACACCTGAGTGATCAAATCAGAAAAGCAAAAGAAAATACAACGCCCCGGGCAAGCTTAACGCGGCGCGATTGTTGTGTAACCAATAATTTAGGTACATATGTCGGACTTGGACCCCCGAAGGCACAAAATGACACGATTTATTCTTTGACCACGCTTAAAAAACAGATAGAATTGGACGGATGGCTGCAATAAAGCAAACGTCCGGAAAAAAAGGTTTCAAAGGAGCATCAGGTTTACAAATGACAGGCTCGTTGCGTAATGAAATTGGCAGTCATCTAAGTTAAGGTCAGCCATCTTGCCCCTGAAGTGACTATGCAGGAGGATGTTTTCAACAACAGGGCCTTTGAGCAAGCAGGAAATCAAATTCGGAGACAAAAAGACATGTTCAAGAGAATGGGAGTGACCGCTCCGGTGTCAGAAAAGCAAAAGCGCCGGCTTTGTAAAAAGGGCCGTTTTTGCGTGAAGCATGGCATTAAACAATCAAAATAAAACAAAATAAAAAATAATGACTAAGCTAATGGCCTGTATCAACATGAGAAAGACTGAATTTGGGCAATTGAGGAGCCCGTGTAACGGAAGACGACTAATGAGTGAGCTCTCCGGAAGCACGGAATTGTTTCACTATCTACTGCGAACGCGCGAATCTCGAAACTGGAGTCGCGGTTGCAAACTGTGAACGGACTCCTCTCGGATGCGTCTAAAAACAAACAGACTGAGTGAGCTTGTCGGACTCAAATTACTCGGATGTGTCTCCGAACTTCTTCCGAGAGACCTGCCAGATCCGGGCACGGGCAGATGACCTTAACTAAACAAAACATAAACATACTTGGACAAAAAAAAAACCGGTGGAAAAAAGACCACCGGGGTTAGTGAAGCGAGCTGTTGCAACTGTGAAATCCCCATAGAAAGGCCGAACCGAATTTTTAACGGTTGACGCTCCAAGGCAAGCTGCCAAGCTAGATTATACACGCTCAATCGCACTTCTTTAACCACACCGCCCTTTTTTTTATAAACGCAGCAACATGCAATTTTGGAAAAACGACGAAGAGGTCAGGGGCCGTATCCACACGTAGGACATCTGTGCCGACGTCTACCTGCCTCATAGAACAATTGACGTTTGTTTTGAAGCCAGCCAGAATGGAAGTAACAATGCTCCAGGGGCTGTTACGTTGAAAATCTCTCGAAGGCGGGGCGCTCGGCATCGTGATTTCATGACTTTAGCAGTGGGGGGTGAAGAGGCGTCGAGAGGAGGGCACGCGTTTCCGGTCAAGGTGCGCGAATATGTAAAAGCGCTTCGGGCAATGCACACCTACAGAAAAGCGATGAAGGCAATTTCATCCATAAATGTATGCATCCTGAGCTTCACCGCTCCGGATTGGGCTGACTGTTTCCCGGAATAGGGACCTCGATTGGCCCGAGGCCAAATTAGCATGATTAGGTCGCGCCAAAGTGTAACACTACCAACTATGAAAAGCTCAAGCGCACTGGTCTTCATGAGCCAGGCAAGCAACGGTGGTCCATATTTGCTCGGACGCGCAGAGGCGGACATTCACAACTGTGATACATGCATTTCGGACACGGATTTTTGAATTGCCTCTGGCATGCGACCTCAAGCGATGCGGACTGTAGATTTTGAGCGCAGGTGGTTTCAGTTATGAATGATCCTGCTTTTTCACGGATCATTGCGGGTGAAATGGAACTGTCCGACGGGGGGACGGACGGGTAGGTCCAATTTGTGCATAAAAATTAATAAACATAGTTGATGAGGGGTGTGGAGGGATCGGCGCGAAGCCAAGATAGTCACCCTGGATGGATAATAGCAGCAACAACCGCATACATAATGCATGCATCCGGTTCGAGCTCGCAACAGATTATAGCCAACCACGGGAGGCTTCATGCCCCTCAATAAACGAGCGCAAAAAGCATAATGTTTGGCTAAGTGTTTGGGCATATTTCGCGCACTCACTGTTGGATGGGCCATAGGGAACGCGCCACTGAGTTTTGGCAACATCATCGATGCTGTCATTAGGAGGGCATCATCATCATCATCACAGAGCTTGCTTGTCGGGTTTGTCGAGTGGTAGTAACCAAGGGTTCGGATAGCGATAGGGACCTTCTTACTTCGAACCGCTGCTTGCGCTTTCGGCATTTACAACATGGATGACAAAAAGCTTAGCGCCTAAGGACAAAGGGAGCATCAGGCAGAAACAATAACGCCAACATGTGTTCCACGGACTTACTAATTCAAAATCGCAGTACAAGTTTGCGCGACATACTAAAATGGCCCCAAGAAGAGGAGTGAAGCACGCTTATAGAAAAGTGGGGGTGCTAAAAGGCGAGGTGGAGAACAATCCAAACTTGAGTAGTGAATAATTTATCTATGACAGCTACCTCCATCTCCTCGAGGATGGTTTTAAGCTGCCGGGCAACAAAACAAGGAAGGTGGCAGCGTCCATAAAGCATGACTCGGGCTCCAAACTGACTGACTCCTTGACCGGCTGATGACAGGCTTTCGCGCTTTTAGCGGCATTACCTTTTGTACAGGCGTTACATTGCGCAACCCGGGCACTCTCGGCCGACCCGGCACTCAAGACCGTGGGCAAACAAAAACCAAAAGCCGTGGTTGACAGTATACTTCAAAAAGATGGAGTCCTTGTAATTTGGCCAATTAGGGATGTCCGCCTTTTTCGTGACCGTTTTTTGCCGTGTTTTATCTCATTAACGATGTCTTTTGGACGGTGAGCTAATAAACATCCCACCCGCTTTGATGGACACGCTCCTCAAAAAAGACGTCGAAGATATTCCAAGGACTGAAGTCAGTGACAGGCACTACACTAACACGACCTAACGAGGCGATGCAGTTATTTATATATGCTAAGGAAGTCAAAATAAAACACAAACATGATATTTGCATTGATATTTATTTCACCTGTGGGGTATATACAACTTTTACGACTACTCATGTCTGCAGTTTATGGCAAACATGGAAATTACTATCTTTGACTGGCAAAGTGCCGACGTACTAAATAGAAGGAAGGAAAAAAACTATATTCAAGCAACAGGGGAATCTAAATGCCCCTAGGCGCCGTAATTACTGGTTGATGGACAAACAGCGAGAACTTAAATATTAACATCTTTGGAAAAAGCGGTGGTGGCCAAGGCTGTGATGGACAAAATTGCTGGCTACAGCTAGTAGCATTGCACAAAAATGATTACCTCAGGGGAAATGACAGTTGAACGGGCGGGGTTAGTTGATACAAGTGCCGGAATGTGTACACCTCGCATTACTGGTAAAAAGGGGCTATTGCCTAGGGGCCCTTACACACCACAGTTATGGCTTTATTGCCCTGAGGCACCATGGTCAACAAGGTCATGATATTAAAGGCTCAAAAAGGCGTAAAAACAATGTCGAGGGTCGGCGGCGGGGTTAAACAAATGCCGGAACGGGGGTGTAATCGCACGAAACAAAGCGTTCACAAATTGGCATTGCGACCGGATTGTCGCGAACCATGAAAAAAGGGGAAGAAGGAACCTTCGGAACGAGAGTGAAAGAATACAGGACCTCATGGACAATACGAATATCGTCCGGAGCATATTATACGAGGCCGGTCATTCTTTGCTATCTATACACAAAAAAGTTGACCATCGCCGGTCTTCTGGCTGGGGAGTATCTTTTTTTCTAAGTCGTCTTACCGCGAGGCTCTAATGGGATCAAGGCGGCTTCTGAGGCTGGCTCCTATTGTATACGGCGTTCATTTCTAAAAGACACCGCCGCCAACTAATAATCCGTTTGCTCGCAAAAACAACAATACGTACCACCACTGAGGTCTAATTTCAAGAAAAAGACGGAAGACTGATTGAAAAAGTTGGGACCACACACTCTTCCAGGGTTGCACACGTTAAGAGCGACATGCGTAAAGAAAAGAAAACATCAATTGATACATTCATTCTTTGCGCAACAAGTTTGTTTTTTGTTCTGTGGATTGAAAAGTCGACAACATGACGGATTTATGGGCAACAAAGGGGTAAAGGTTTGGTGAAGATGGCCTTTTTATGGACTTCCGAAATGTGTAGCCTCGAGTGGTAGACAAGTTTCCGGCTGTTGGAAGAATTCCAACTTTTCGGACAATACTTGAAATATAACATCTGTTTGCAAGGATAAACGCAACTTGAGGGTAGCATAATAACAAGAAGGACCGGAAAATAACCCCCATCACCAATCTGGCCCCTGCTGTGACGGCTTTCAACCCCATTATTGGCATGCTTTCACATTGAACGGAGTGCGCGAAGGTTTTGTCCACGGAGGAATTGAATGCGTTCAAATTGACGCCTGAAATCTCGGCTTTGCTCGTTGTCATTGAGCTGTTGGAAGTACTTGTAATATGATATCGGTAAGCGTTGAGCTCCTTTTCGCGCAGAAGGGTGGATGGTGACGCCTCGAGGGACACCCCATCATCGTGTCCCCTGAGGCACTTGACGCCAGGCGAGAACACATTTAAACTGATGCGTTGCCAAGCGTCAAAAGGGACTCGCACTTGTATCAACTTTGGACCACTTGGAAAGTGTCACTGTTTTTTGTTTGACGTCGTCTTCAGGCGAGGTAAGCATTGAGATAACAATGACTACACCCTCATTCGTGAAACTATAGGATAACCAGAAGCAATGTCAATTCCGGAGGATCGGATTTCGAAGCATTCAGGAAAGATGATTCAAACTTTTAGAAGTGAGAGTGCATGGAGTCCCTAGAGATATCGCTTAGAAAAACATTGCTCAATCGAGCAGGCACTGTCAGCTAAACAAGCGGCTTTGGATTTGCGCTGAACGATGGAAAAGACGGAAACAATACATTGAAGCCGTGCGCGCTAATTAGCTGTCTTCAAGCTTCGCGCAAAGCGGAAGACCACGCCACCAGGTGCGGAGGCTGTATATCCCTTGAGTGAGGGTTGTTCGGCACGGCCTGCGTCATGTAAGGCTTAGATCAAACCTCGATACCGCGTTCCAAGGAAGTCCGCCTGGTGAATAAGCAATTTACAATCTCAACAAAGACGGAAAGCGAAAGGAATGAAAATAAGGCACAATTGACATGCGCGACCGCAACTGACGCTAAGACGGTCACCGATACCCAAAAGCTTGCGCGCGCCGAAATAGCAACAGCTGCAGACAGCACAGTTTTTTGTGTATCTCGATTATAAGCTGCGCAAAGGAGCAATTGCAACAACCTGGGGGTCGCAAAGGGCCACGGGCATTTGTTTGTCGGCGTGTTTGCGGACGGGATAAGCTTTGACACTTTTGATCGACGGTGTCGCTGCTGTAGCATAGAAGCTTTGCGATTAAACAGATTTATCCACATCGAGCTGCCAGCCATCGGGCCTCAAGACATGATTTATGATAATCACAAAGATGATGACGATGACAAGGGTTCTGGTAGCCCATAATCGACAAATAACGGACGCCACAATCAGGTTTTTATTCATCGTCAAAACAAAGGCACGGACATGCTGACTCTAATGGACGACTAATTTCACGCTAATTCCCATGATAAAACGAAAAGTGAAAGTCAAAAATGATGGATTTGTAATTGATTGTTTTTAATGGAAAAAGGCAAACATCAAAATCCGTCTCGTGTCTCAGTGAAGAATCTCCTGGCCCTGGGTTCTTCCAGGACAATGAATGTGTCACTCAAGCATGCAATCTGACTCGCCTCTTATATGTAAAATGACCACTTGACTGTATCAATTGTATGCGTTTTTTGTTCCTCGAACAATTTCCAAGACGTCTGCACCAGCTGCCTCGAGAACATATGTCCGGATCGTAATGCTGATCTGTGCTTAGCATCTTTTGTACAGGTAATCCCGGATAAACATGGATTATCGTGACATCCCTTAATTTCAGGTGCGGCTATTAATCCCATAATGGAAGAAAGCAAGTTTCAAGTCTATTTATTTCTGTCAGATCGTTGATGTGTATCGTTTATCTCTTTTATTGCCGTTGTTTTTTTTTGCAATTCAAGGTCGTTTCAAACTTTTGTAACTGCGTTCAACAAGCTACATCTCTGCGCGAACGCCATTAAGTCGCTCCGAATCAGCTCCAATAATTGTTGATCACATGCTTTGCGCACATACGTTCACATTCAACGTTAACTTTTTACGTACGGATACAAAAAGGGTTAGAGTAGATCTTAAGACAATTCATTAGACGTTTTCGATTTTGTCTTGCTTACTGGAACATACTGCCATCACGGAAAAGACAAGTCTTCGTTATGGTGGTGCGGAGAGGTGGCGAGGGCGGTTGTACGGCGGGGTGGATGGCGTGTGCATCTGCGTGGACTTCCCTCGAGGAACATGTATAATCGGTGTGGAGCACGAGCGAAGAGCGAAGCGATTCAGGATGATCCATCCGGCTGGCAAGAAGGAGAAGAATAGCCGACTGACCGAGGAGCAACCATCACTAACACCACGGGCAGATCTGGGTCTGAGATTTTGTTTTCTCGGACGCGTCGCAACGTCTCCAGTTAACAATCGGTGGTCAGCATCGAGACGGCTGGCGTGCTGATCTTTCGAGATCGCAAAAGATGTCGTGGAGCTCGGCTACTGCCGTGCTGATCTTGCTTAAGTTCGTCGGTAAGCTACAGTTTCTCATCATTAATCAAAACAGTTTCATGAAAAGTATACCTTTTCAGTTGCCCTTCAAAACGATGAAATCAACCCTGCTGCCAGTTGCATTGATTCTGACGCGAAGTGTTCCCTTTGGGCCAGCCAGGGAGAATGCCAAACCAATGCCGTCTGGATGATGGCCAATTGCCGTCGCTCGTGTCAAAGCTGTCAAGGAGGCGATCGCGCATGGAAATTGCGCCAACATATTTCGACAACCTACGATAATTCGACTTCTAACTCTACTCGTTCGGTGTCAATCGAAAGTGTCCGACTCAATCATGTTGAAATTGTAAGTGACTTGACAGATTATTAATGACCTAATTTTAAATATGTCAACTTAGGATGAAGCTAAACAGTTAGTCAAAGTATACGGCCGAATGGTCATGTCCTGGAATGACACCAAGATTGCGTGGGACAAAGATCAGTGGGGTATTTCGTGGCTGAACTTTTACTGGATTCAAATCTGGACGCCACAGCTTATTCAGATTAATGCGTAAGATTTTGAAGAAATTGATTGAAGATATTATAGTTTATTGTTTTAGTCCTTCACCCCTCAGCGGAACAGTCAGTGGAAAAGTATTAGCGGCAAACTACACCGGCCAGGTCTACATGTGGAACGATTTCAGTTTTATTGCTCCGTACCACTTTATGTATGAGGATTATCCGAATGATTATCAAAAGATTTGCTACAAGTTCGACGACAAGCGATACTTCTCCGTTCGCTTCCGAGTCAGCCCTGAAGTTAAATCGCGACAGCATGAAGCACTTTCAGAAGCTCACATCAGTGGTTGGACTGTCGAAGATTTTGATGTTACTGTATGTCGTTTTCAATTTTTAGCAAGTTTATTACTAATTTGTGTTGTTTTAGGATAGCAAATATGTCATCCAAATCCTTGGTGACTGGAAGCAAAATCCCTTCGACGTCCAAACTAACAACTGTGAACTTTGCGTTGGTCTTCGTCGAAATGCTGCTTATTATGTTACAGAAATCTTGCTCCCGGCACTTGTAACGTCTCTGTTAACAGTAAGCGCCGTTGTTTTCCAACTTTCGACCACACAGCCCCTTTTGTTGGCCTGTTCCTGCATGGCTCAGTTTATGGCGCTTCTTATTATCAACTCTCGTCTACCAAACTTCACTTCAGAAACACCAACGATCCGTAAGTTTCTTAATCCAGTCGTCAATCTTTTGAATGACAATACACGAACGTGATTTTTAGTGAAATTTGCTGGTTTTAACCTGTTCACGACAGCTCTGCTGTTCTTACTTTCGCTCATTTTGCGCAAACTCGCTTTATCGAACACTTCGTTGCCGCCACCCCGTCGACTGACCGCTTTCGTCGAGTTGATTGACAAGGTTCTGCCGTTCTCCAGTGCTACCAACAAGGAATCCGAAAATGAAGCCGCGCTTGGATCCTACGCTTATGTCGCATACGGTATTAACAATGTCGTTTTCGCTTTCTTCTTCCTAGTCTACATCATAGTCATTGCATTTTCGTTTTTGTTATAGTTCTGATACGAGTGAAAATAAGATATTTATTATGTAAATAGTACGACGCGCATCAGCTTATATTAAACAATAAAAAAGATAGCCATAATCGGAATTACGGCCAGCGAGCAGCAGAAGTACTGTAGAAAATCAAAGAGTTAAAACAAAGAGTGGTAAGATTATGGAAACAATGGTGATTATGATGGTAATGGTGAATATGATAACTGAAATACTTGTGATAGCAATGGAGATTGGAGTAGCAATGATATTTAAAACAGTAATGGTGATTAGGATATTAATGACGATTATGGTAGCAATCATGAATATGATAACTGTGCTACTTGCGATAGAAAACATGATTGGAATAGCAATGCTACTTAAAACAGTAGCGGTGATTAGGATATTAATAACGAATATGATAACAATGATGAATGTCGTAACAGCGTTACTTGTGACATTAATGGGAATTGGAGTAGCAATGATAGTTATGTCAGTCATGGTGATTAGGATGTTAATGATGATTATGTCAGTAAGATGGTAAATTTTAGCTTTTGTTAGTTTTTATACGGTAATGATGGTAATGATGGTTCGGTTAGTTGTCGTTGGTCAAATCGGTTGTCAAATGTAACTTCTCTTAGTCTTCGTGGTATTCCTCATGCTTGAGGGTGGTATCGTAGCAGGCTTTAAGCAAAGCAACCAGAGCGAGGATTCCCGAGCCGACAAGAACAAGTCCCTTGTAGAAGTGGTCTGGCGGAGGGCCTTGGTAGATAGGGACATAAGGGCGTTCGATCGGAGCAGGCTTGATCGGCTTCATAACGTAAGTATTGGTGTTGTTAAGGTACGACAGCTGCTCGACAAAAACAGGGACAGCCTTCTTCTGCAATGATAAACTTTCCAGTTATGCCAAATTGCCTTGTAAAACATACCCGCAACAAACGAATGCGCAAAATACGCAGCTTCTTGCTATGCAGCAAAGACCACATGTCATATCCAAGCTCTTCAAGTTTGTAGTACGTCGGATAGGGAAAGGCGACATGGTTATAGTTTCCGGGAACAGCAACAGTGACAATGAAGTAGGGGGCCGAATGGTTGCCGCATCGCGCCGAAGTGATTTTGATCGTTTCAGCAAGTTTGGTAAGATTAGTTTCAACCTGCATTCACCTTTTTAAAAATTTAATGTTAACTATATAAGCCTTACCGTATTATTATCAAGCCTGCTCAAACCCATGACGGTGAGGAGATTTTTTTCGAACTCTCTATACGGCTGGGCATCATCGTGGATACGCATTCGGAAGGCAACAGTTTCGGGGAAAGGATGCGGAGGGCAGAAATACTAAAAAAACGGATTTTCCCCGGAGTGCAAAGTGTTTGTTGCAGTGTTATACAAAAAAGAGTGCACTGTGCAACGAATTCGTTGATCAACGTTGTCACAGTCAACATAACAAATTCGTTGCCAAAGTTGCATCATAGAAAGTGCAGTCGTGTATCTCACATTTTAATGACCCCAAACAACTTACCTCTTTAGGGACGTTGTAGAAGTTAAGGATCATTCGGGTGAACGAGCTTCCGCAAATGCATGGGGACTTGCTGTAGACGTTGCAGATGCGAGTCATCGGACCAGGCGTCGGGCATTGGTATTTTTGGTGTTTATCTTGTACGGCGGGATCTATAACAGAAAGTGTTGTTTTATTCCATTGGATTTTAAGAAAACTTACGTTTGAAATATTTCTCATAGGGAGCAGTGCGGCCAGAAACGGCGACAAACAGCACCCAAAGTGCCAAAAGAGCAAGTAGCTTCATGCTACTAGGCCTACTTTGGTGTGAAGATTGACAATTCAAGACGTTTGACGAAAGCTCCAGTCGGAAGGTTTATATTCAGGATTCGGATGTCATACTGTCAGGGGAGGCGTCGACACGCCTCCTAAACATAATCAAATAATTGTATTATCTTGTTTGACATCCGTCTCACTTGTTAGTCCACAAGGTTTTCAAAACCTTACAATTGAATAAGTGGCATACTGTAATAGATTATTGTACTTCTGAGAGCCACAAATTTTTTGCCACCTCTTGACTTTTAAAATCAACCTGTCAAGACGATGCCCCTTATTCGTAATTCGATTATTGTATTATCTTGTTTGACACCCGTCTCACTTGTTAGTTCACAAGGCTTTCAAAACATTACAATTGAATAAGTGGAATACTGTAATAGAATACTGTATTTCAAGACAACAAATATTTTTTCCCAGCTTGACTTAACTTCAAACAGTTCACGCTTCTTAATTGAAAATAAATTATTGTATTAACTTGTTTGACTCCGGTCTCACCTGTTAGTCCACAATGTTTTCAAAACATTACAATTGAATAAGTGGAATACTGTATGTTTTTAGGGCAACAAAATTTTTTTAAACCTTGACTTTTAATGAAAAGCATAGGCGCAAACACACTATGACTACATTATTCAATTATCTAGTTTGAGGGCCATCCAACTTCAAAGTCCGCCGCAATTTCAAAACACTGTCTATTGAATCAGCAAAATACTGTATGTTTAAAAACGACCACGTAAAGTAAAAAAATACTTATGACATCGTGCACTTTTAAAGTGCAAGACTGTTGTCCCTTTTCAGTAAAAATAAACGTAAAGCATTTTGTTTTATATGGCAAGTTATCGGCAGATAAGATAACGGATTCTGGTAAGTGCAAAAAGTTTAAGCTAGACCTTTTTAAATTAGTGTTTCTAAAAAAACACGAAGAGTAAGCTGCCAGCTAATGTGTGCGGTTTTTAGTCTTTTTTTTAAAGGTTTTTTGCCCCGGAAGACGTGAAGACTTTACGGTATTACGCTTTGAAACAGTATTTCTTTACCGCAAGGACACAGGGAATTTAGAAAAGTGTGACGCTTTGCAATTGAATCAGTAGCTGGAAACTTATCGGCGAATAAGTGCAAATTTCGGTCGGTTTTTTGTGTTTTTGCCCTGGAAGGTGCAAATGTGTGATTCTAAATCGCAAGAACTTGATGAATTAAAAAAACGCGACTATAACTGTGATTGGGTAGATTGTTAGGAAAGTGTCAGCTAAAAAGTAGTATTTCTGGTCAATTTTTGGTGTTTTTAGCCCCTCTTGGTGTCAAAATCAGACGCTACGGTGCGTTAAACAAATGTATCTGAACCGCAATAATGCGTAAAATTTAAAAATGTGTATATAAATATCAGTAGTTAGCAAGTTACCAGTGAATAAGTGGTAATTTCAGTGGTTTTTTGACCCGGAACGTGCAAAGATGTCAGTTCATATTGCTAGTAAAACTTAAAAATTCCTTTAAAGTTGCACAGGGATCAGTAGTTTGTGATTTACCCACTTACCAGAACGTATTATCGGTGACTTTTACCAAAATCAGATTCTGGTAGGTGCAAAAAGTTTGAGCTAGACCACTTCGAATGAGTGATTCTGAATCGCGAGAACACGAGGAATTTGAAAATGTGACTTAAAAAGTGATTGAAGTGACTGCTTGAAAGTTTCCAGCTAAAAAGTTGTATTTTCAGTCATTTTTGGTGTAGTTGGCGCCGGAAGAGGCTAAGATCTGAGCCTATGGCATATTAAACACATGTTCGTAGACCGCACAAACACGAGAAATTCAAAAATGTGACTTAAACTGTAATTGGAGTGATGGCTGGCAAGATATCAGCTAAAAAGTTGTATTTTTAGTGGTTTTTTGACCACAAAAATTCAAAGATGTCAGTTTATTTGACCTTAAACAAGTGTTTTGATTCTTTTAAAACACGTGGAATTTAAAAATACCTTTGAAGTTGCACAGGGATCAGTAGTTAGCGATTTAGGCACTTACCAGAACGTATTATTGGTGACTTTTACCAAAATCAGATTCTGGTAGGTGCAAAAAGTTTGAGCTAGACCACTTCGAATGAGTGATTCTGAATCGCGAGAACACGAGGAATTTGAAAATGTGACTTAAAAAGTGATTGAAGTGACTGCTTGAAAGTTTCCAGCTAAAAAGTTGTATTTTCAGTCATTTTTGGTGTATTTGGCGCCGGAAGAGGCTAAGATCTGAGCCTATGGCATATTAAACACATGTTCGTAGACCGCACAAACACGAGAAATTCAAAAATGTGACTTAAACTGTAATTGGAGTGATGGCTGGCAAGATATCAGCTAAAAAGTTGTTTTTTAGTGGTTTTTTGACCACAAAAGTTCAAAGATGTCAGTTTATTTGACCTTAAACACGTGTTTTAATCCTTTTAGCACACGTGCAATTCGAAAATTCCTTTAAAGTTGCACAAGGATCAGTAGTTTGTGATTTAGCCATTTACCAGAACGTATTATCGGTGACTTTTACCAAAATCAGATTCTGGTAGGTGCAAAAAGTTTGAGCTAGACCACTTCGAGTGAGTGATTCTGAATCGCGCCCCCGCTAAGGGACTTGTGTGTGATTTCGAAGAGCGTGTGTCCTTTTCGAGCCGGCGCTGGGCCATCAGTTGTCCAGGATCGCCCATTGAATGGTCATCCCAGACCAAAAAAGGCTCTTCGATGGCCATCACCGGCTCTAAACCAAACTACAAAGAGGATACACGCCCCCGCAAAACGAGGGATTTGTGTGTGATTTCGAAGAGCGTGTGTCCTTTTCGAGCCGGCGCTGAGCCATCAGTTGTCGAGGATCGCCCATTGAATGGTCATCCCAGACCGAAAAAGGCTCTTCGATGGCCATCACCGGCTTTAAACCAAACTACAAAGAGGGTACACGCCCCCACATAACGAGGGATTTGTTTGTGATTTCAAAGAGCGTGCGTCCTTTTCGAGCCGGCGCTGGGCCATCAGTTGTCCAGGATCGCCCATTGAATAGTCATCCCAGACCGAAAAGAGCTCTTCGATGGCCATCACCGGCTTTAAACCAAACTACAAAGAGGATACACGCCCCCGCAAAACGAGGGATTTGTGTGTGATTTCAAAGAGCGTGTGTCCTTTTCGAGCCGGCGCTGAGCCATCAGTTGTCGAGGATCGCCCATTGAATGGTCATCCCAGACCGAAAAAGGCTCTTCGATGGCCATCACCGGCTTTAAACCAAACTACAAAGAGGGTACACGCCCCCACATAACGAGGGATTTGTTTGTGATTTCAAAGAGCGTGCGTCCTTTTCGAGCCGGCGCTGGGCCATCAGTTGTCCAGGATCGCCCATTGAATAGTCATCCCAGACCGAAAAGAGCTCTTCGATGGCCATCACCGGCTTTAAACCAAACTACAAAGAGGGTACACGCCCCCACATAACGAGGGATTTGTTTGTGATTTCAAAGAGCGTGTGTCCTTTTCGAGCCGGCGCTGAGCCATCAGTTGTCGAGGATCGCCCATTGAATGGTCATCCCAGACCGAAAAAGGCTCTTCGATGGCCATCACCGGCTTTAAACCAAACTACAAAGAGGATACACGCCTCCGCAAAACGAGGGATTTGTGTGTGATTTCAAAGAGCGTGCGTCCTTTTCGAGCCGGCGCTGGGCCATCAGTTGTCCAGGATCGCCCATTGAATAGTCATCCCAGACCGAAAAAGGCTCTTCTTTGGACATCGCTGGTTTTAAACCAAACTACAATGTATTTTACAGTTTTAGCTGCGGGTTAGGCCGGACCATGTTTGATTTTTAAAACGGCGGGGCGGCCAAACCGTCAAAAAGTCTGCCCGCGTCCATCCTTGGTGAGATCACTTCCAAATCTTATGCTTGGTTCTTTTCAGAAAATGCGTTTTATTTAAGCTGTGCTTCAAACATGAACCGTAAATCAACGAAAGACCCGTCAAGGTTCATGACCAATTGATTTTGGATAAGCCATAATGACGGCCGCGTTGATTAAACACATCGCTGTGTAGATCGCCATAGGCAGTTTTCCATCCCATACATATCTTGCTTTGGCATATATCTGTAAGACAAACATGCCTCCGAGATTGCCAAATGCAGTTGAAATGCCGACACATGTGTTACGAATGATTGCCGGGTAAAGATCGCCAACAAAAATGAACATGCATTGGAAGCACATTGACATTGCAAACTTAGAAACTAGCCATTCAATCAAGTAAAGGGTCGACAATCTCGAAGGTGTTACAACCATTGAAAACAGAGCACAACCAGCAAAAACGTGAACCCCCGCAATCGCGTATTGCTGGCGAAACCTGAAACTACCTTTATTGATAAAAAAAAGGAATAAGGAAGGAAAACCGCTTGACATGCCTTGTCAGAAGGATAGGTGTGCAAATATAGCCAGGTATTTCAATGAAGCCACCCAGAAGATAAACCCCATAAGGGCCGAGTTCTCCTAGTTTGACATCTGTACCGACCGATACTCCAAGGTACAAATAGAATGCAAACACGCTAAAAATTTTCAGTTTTAAAGACTAAAGTATTTCTGACTTTCGCTTACGAAATGATTGTGCTTCCAATAAGATAGATCATGTACTTCTTGTGATGGATTAAATATTTCATTGATGCTGACAGAGTGTTGGTAGCCATACTTTCCTGGGTCGCGTCAATTTGTTCAAGCATGTGTTCAACATTGCATTGAACAGGATTTTTTGGATTTTGCATGCGGTTAATCCAATCATTGATATCCTTTACTCTCTTGTTATCAACGAGAAAGATAAAACTTTCAGGTAACGTAAAGTAAAAGTAAATGGAAGCTAGAACTGACGGGATAGAAGTGATAAGCATCATTTGTTGCCAGGTTGTGCAGATGTAACCAATAAGAGCAGTAATACTATATCCAACACTCCACCAAAGACCCAAAAGTCCGATAACGTAAGGGTGCCATCGGAACTCGACGCATTCACTTGCAAGTACGTATGGTACAGTGGTCGTTGTCTACAAGATTGACATGAAAACCGGATAAACCTGTCAAAAACGAAACTCACACCAAAAAATGCACCTTGAAGAAATCGAAAAACGAGAAGAACAATAAAATTTGGTGAGAATATCGATAAAGCACCAAGTGCACCGAAACAGAACATCGATATTAAGATAATTATCCGTCGGCCAAAGCTAAAACATTTAAATGTGTTGCATTAAGTGGCTACAAAATGCTCACATGTCCGCAAGGTATGCTGTTATTAGTCCAAAACACATGTTACCAAGAAATAATGCGCTGCTCATTAATTCAATTCCCCAAAAACCATCAGTAACATTAAACTGAAAAACCATTATTGGTTCATTCTTATTTTTGTACATAACCAAACCTCTTTTTTTATTGTCATTTTATCATTTTCGCATCCGTCGCATTCTGCAGCAAAAGTTGGAATCATAAAAGGTGTCGCATTTAATGCCCAACAGCTGCATGCCGAAAGAATTACAATGAAAACCCGCCAATGCCAGAATCCTGTAAATTCAATATTTTCAATTATCAAAGAACAAAGTTAAAGTTGAAGTTATCAAAAGCAAAATCAAATTACCAGTTTTAGCCAAAACTTCTTCGGCATTTTTGTAGGTAGGCCCACTTTCAAACGTCATACCAGTATCAAAAATTCAAGACTCCAGCTACAACGTTATGATCGTCTGAAGCGGGCAAAGGCCCGTGGAAAGAGTGTGCTAAAGCGTTACTCCAATCATTTCGAAGCGAAGGCTGGCGCACTGATTCACCATGATGCAGTGTAGCAGGCGACGCCGCCCCTTCAGGGCTGAAGTCCGACGGTGAATCTACGTTGGCGGAAAAGGACAGCCTGTCAAAACAACTGGTGGATACAGGTTAGGTACAGCCATAACATCACAGAGGTTAATGGACTCGCTGTAATCCGACGATTATTCCTTTTTTAATGTGTTGTCTATCATTGAAAGTTTCCATTGTTGTTTGATTCCAATTTTAAAAGAAGAGTTTGAAACATAATTGTCATAAGTTACCAAAATTAATAGTTTTTGATAAAACAAATTGCTTCGTGAACCCCGCGCAGAGAACCTGCACAATAAGTGTGATAATACATCATAGCACTTCGATAGAAACGCGTCTACGCGGTTTTACTATGACATAATTGATTCTGACATGTCTAAAACATGAGTTTTTACGTCAGCTGGTAGTACATTCCCATGGCAGTTAGTTATCCCATTTATCACACCTCGCACGTTGTTAATGTTACAGGAAGTAGTGGCATGAAGGCAGGTATATTTTTTGCATTTTTAAGCATCGTTTTACGAGATACTGTGTTATGACATGCAACCCAACCATAAAAGGTAAAAAATTATATTACGCCATGCTTTTGGGCAACTATAAAATGTAAATATTGATAAAACGTCACAAAAACTTGCAGGAACAATTGACGGGTTTTTTTGTTTTTTTTGCACTTTTATTGATAAATGTTTCATCAATAAAAGTGCAAAACTCACAATGGATTTAAAAGTATCGTAACCGTTGTGAATACCTTTCAACTTTTGAATTGGTAAAATCCGGTTGTTGGCAGCATTTTGTGTGATTTGAATGCCCACATACGATACAAAATGGGGTGTGATAGAACTGTGTTCCAGGATCAAACATTAAACAAATGTAAAAAAACACGTGGGATACTATAACAAAGAATAAATTTTGATAAAATGTGACATCTTTGTGATTTTGCAGATGTATGACATTAAATTTAAATTGTTTGCTTTGATAGAAACTGTCATGTGGTTTTCGTGTTGACCGTGATATTATAAGGCGTTCTGCAATCATTCTGCAGGGACTTTTCGTAAAAAAATATTTGAAACACTGCCTGTTTTGTGCGTGGGAGGAACTACTATTACCAATAGTCCATCAATCTCATGAAACCCATCGGTCCAGTCCGAAAATCAAGTGTTCGCGCGTCCAGTGAACACCCATCAGCTTGCTTGTCAATCGCCTGACTAACAACTGCTTGCGTTTGTTATTTCGTCACCTCATCCTCATCTTTTGTGCTTGTTGCTCAGCTTTTGAACTGTTCTTCGATGTCTGCTTCTTCTTCTCTCTATACATTGTTTTCATTAAATTCAGTCCATATTGCTATCACGCATGCTTTAATCGAAGCCGTCATCACATGTTTAGTTGCATAAATAATGAATCATGTTCAAATCGAAAAACCGTTTCTTGTAAACTTTACCAACAAAACAAACGCCATAAAAATCATCGTGTTATTTATTGTGAATAAAAAGAACGAAATGTAAACGTTAAAAGTGCAAACTTAAAACAATGGTTTCACGTATAATATTGAAATTTTCGTTTTACACGCTATTGTAAAAACAGGTTTCACTCAAGGGTAAAGAAAAACGCCAGTAATGATGCCATGAATGCACCCGTGACGTAACCATACACAACGGCATTATTGGAGACGGATAAGGATAAGGGTTGTTAAATGCAGATCAAAGTTCCGCAACTGAATCATAGAAAACGCTCTTTACAAAGAGTCCATGAATGTCGAAAAGTAGTAAAAGGGCAATTAGTTTTAATGGCAACACGTACTTTTTGCATTGCGTAGCGCCGTAAGTATGTTTTTACGTTTTAGCCATTAACAATATAATAAAGTAAATAAGTTTAGCTACCGTGTATGAAGCTACGTCTAATAATTTGAGAAATTAAGAAAATTTAAACTGAATTGGGAGTATCATAGCAAAAAAATTTGGACATTGATAAAGACAAGAACCTATTGATAAGCTGACAGTGAGGTAAAAAGCTCAGATTATATGTTACTAACATCCTAAGTTAAACGGCAAATTGAATTTCACCGCCATATCGGGCCATCACGACCATTATGCTTAAACCTATGAAGATGCCCAGTGATTGGAGCAGCAAAACTCTGATAGCCATATTGGTCGATACAGCGAGACCCTTTTCCATGGCTATTTTCATTTCTGGCATCTGTAAATAAGGTTAGGGGTTATAAAATGTGGCCGTTTATGTTTACGACTTACCATGCAACCTATGGAAATATAGAGGAACATGCCACCCGCAAAGGCAAAAATAAAAGCAGCAAAGTCTTCGTTGAGGTTACCAAAAATGGCTCCAATGACGAAGCCCACGTAGCAAGTCATGGCACTGAGGAGATTATAAACAAGGGCTTGACGGAGAGTCATTCCGGCAGAGACGAGAATGGCGACGTCACCTGAAATTGATTAATTTACAATGTTTAACACGACAAAAATAGAACTATATACCTAATTCATGGGGAAATTCTTCACAGATAACAGCAACACTGACACTGAGACCACTTAGAATACTTTCGGAGAAACTGGCACCAATACTGACGCCATCAATGAAGTTATGAAGGCCATCACCGAAAATAATCATCCATGCAACCGTACCGATAACAGAATCACCCGTATTGTAAACCATATCATGGTCATGAATGCAAAGTGAATGAGCCTGGTCAATATGATGATGTTCTTCAGAATTTGCGTCTTCATTAGGTTGATTTGCGGATTTCATCAACGCATCGCGAATCATCAAAGCTTCGGATGAACGTCGAGAGGCACTTCCATTCAATTCGGCAGTATGGTGGCCGCTGTCTGAGCGGCTAGGCACTGTTGTAAGCTCATATTCTTTTTTGCATCGTTTGCGTGCTTCGAGGAAGACTTTAATTAACTTATCAGCAATGAAAAATAGGTAGATTCCGCAAACAGCGGCAAAACATTTCCACAAATAGGAGTGATCTGCATTGGGATTGAATTCTTCGACTAAGCCGAAGGCCTACAAATTATATATTTATTATATTTTTAGTAAAACTAATTATATATTTACCTGAGGCAAAAGGTGGAAAATAGACGACCCGCTGAGCGTACCGACACCGACGGCAACGAAAAATGTGATAAACTTGTTGAAGAAAGACTTTGACATGCATCGCATAAATAAGATGCCGGCTGCTGCCGATATACTGATAAGTGTGACAAAGGCGAGCCCGAGTGACCATACTGAAGATAAGAGGATGAGTATTTGTAAGTATAATATATGGATTTACCTAATAATGTGTCAGGTCTCGCGTGATGGTGCTGTGTAACAAGAGGACTTAATATTCCATCGTTGACTTGTTTTTCGCAGAAAGCTTGCAGCTCTGCGATACTTATATTTGTTAATGAAGCCATGTTGTTTGCCCTGGCTAGAGGCCTAAAATTAATACACTCATTATACAGATTTTAAAGTTGAAAATTGACCGCGCAAAAAAAGTCAAAATATGCACGAAAGTTCAGCCTTTGTGCATTCTGTGGAAGAAGGGGATGTATTAAGCACGTTCGCCCGACGGCCGATTCAATGAAGGACGGACTAGCTGAAATGGGGGGTAGTCGTGTGTTACGGAAGCAACCGCCAGCCGCAGGCCGAGGACCCCCGCCAGTCTTCCTCAACCCACCCTCGGTGCCATTCGTTTGCTCAGAGCGAGACGAGCAGACCGACCAGATGAGGAGGGTGAACTAGGCCGCAACCACGAGCAAGGCTTTACCTTCGGGTTAGCTCCTCCGTTCGCGTGTATCCACGCCGCATTAATGGAGGCACGCAAAAATCCGTGGCGTCACCTTGTTCTTTGAGCACAGCATTCGACGACAGAACGATACGTCGAGAACGAGCTGGCAAGTTCACCCCCTCTGGAACACGCTATAGACAGGTTACGTCAACCGAAACCCTTACCTACAGAGTTGGAGGAGTATGATGGGGTGCGCGAATGAGCGAAGAAAAACCAAAAGGACAACTTTCGATACCCTTCGCAAAGTGATCATTATCGCCTATATGAGAAATGACCCGACTTCTCGTCTGTTCAGAACAGGTGTCCGGCACCGCAGGGGTTACGGGTTCAGCATGAGTTGGGTCTAAGATCTCTTAAAAACTGAAACGTGGGTTTTGCGAAGACCCATGTGCTGGCCGAATAGTTAACAAAAAATGCCTTTAGACTGATTGCTCTGAGAGATCCTTATATCTTTTTTCGCGATCACAAGGGTTCTCGTGGCTGCGGCCGTAAATAGGAACGGAAGCAACTGCTTTGTTATGTTTCGCTGACGTGGTGTCGCACTGCGTCACGTTGTAATCGTTCTTAGTTTTGCATCAACACCTTTTAGTTTTTGAGATGTTTAAAAATTTGTAATTGATAGGAATAACGATATTAATGGAATTTAATTATGCAAGTGATGGCATTTCGATTAAAAACAGAAAGTTATAATCAGTTAGAAAAGCAATTACAACAGTTACTTTTGTTTCAACTATTTAAAAACATGAAAATAATGAATACTCAATCAAATCTGACAAGTCAACGACAAGTAAATCACAATGACTACATCATTTAAAAATGTTGCATATCTTCCAGACACATTGAAGCAGCTTCGAAGCTTGACAATTACCACCCTTTTGTGTGTTTGAAGAACTCCTCGACGACGATCGATGGCAACAATGAATGTGAGACTTGCTTATTTTGTGTGACGCGCGACAAAAAATGCTTAAAATGCAGTTTCTCGTCAAAGCAGAATGCCAAGCTTAAGCCACGGCGGACTAGGCGTTAGCCTCGTCAGCTAAATGCACTCAACGAGTCCGAAGCGCGACTCTTGCCATTTTTTCAAGTCCGGCGTCTCAACTTAAGCCGTGATACATTATCTCAGGAAAGGTCCCCTACCATGTAAACGACACACCATGGACGATCTTTTCCGGTGAAAGTCGGTGAGCCAACCCTCCGGAAATAGGAGGAGGCACTGAATTTTATAATAAGATGTCTTCAGGCACCGTTTTTAGATTAACCGTTTTTCTTTATGCGAAGATGCACTGCCCCGACCAGAATCGAGGGCGTTTATTTCATTTTTTGTGAGAGTTAAGCTCGATTGGCGTTTTGTCGGCTTCGGCCGGCTGGAAGTATATTAAGAAAAGGCGCTGGGGCACCTATTATATTTTCCCGCCCCATACATCCTGTATTTCAAGTTTATTTGGACGCCTGGAATGGTGTTCACAGGAGCATTGGGTGGCTTGCTTTGTCGGTGCCTAGGTCACCATTATGGACACCGCGGCTGTCACAAGCAAAATAAGACAATAAGGGAACGTTTTGTTCCATCAGGACATGAAGGCGGACTTTGGGGCCATTTTTGAAGTTTACCCATGTTTGTCTTTATGTTGCGCTTTTCCGGTTGTCTGCCAGTCACGCATTTTGCCTCTGTTTCAACGTAAAATTCATTAAAGCCGAACTTTTTGGTTGCGCATTGTGCCTGCTTGATTGGATTTTTTCAAACTTGGCCATACTGTAGCCGTTTTTGTTCTTTCGTGTCCAGTAGCAACTTTTATCCGTCTTTAATTCTATAAAATATGCATTCCTGTGACCGAGCCCTTTCCTTGACACGCCTTGTCTCGAATGTGTTCGCGCGAGTAATAATTGATGCAAAAAGTACCTTGTCCATTTCGTCCGGCGTTACTGAAGTCTTCACTTGGTGCCAAAAGCACACTATTAGCCTTGTGCCCCCAGGCTATGGAGACGTGTACATAGTAGTATGTCAGTGGTTGCTGTGACCGCAATGCCATCGACAGGGGTCGTTTTGCATACTAACTGTTTCCCCTCCTACGCCTCCTAGAACCATGCTTATTGGAACATAATGCTCGACTGATTAGTCGGTCGTCGGCAAACGGGTTTACACCGCTTCGACTTGGCGTTTGGCGCCAATTCAATCCGACGGCCACAAGCGGATGCGTTCGTTTTCGGGTCTTTTGCTTTGTGGCACTGTGTCAATTTGTTTCCGCTTTCTCAGATTTTGTTTTTATCACCCGCCGACACATTCAGTTAGTAGGGTGCCGTTGGTCTAGCCTTAAGCCATCTATAGCCATGTCCATTTTGACGTGCTTACTTGTATTCCAAGGAGGATGTGACCAATTTATGCCGGAAACAACCATCTTTGTTTTTAGTTTCGTTTTTATTGTCCGAATTCCAGTTTTATTGCCCTTTCTTTATTTAACCTTCTACAACTCCATTAATCTTGCAGCCTTTTTGTTTGCCCTAAATGAAATGCCCTTGAATGACCACTTTATTACCGCTTCTTCTGGTGGCCCCATACCAAAATGGTTCAGTGATTTACGCATGTGTCGGTTTGGTCAGCCGGCTGGCTACTACTATGCTGTTTGACACATGTTTCCCTTCGAAGTGTTATTCATAAATATGAGGGTCTCTAGCTATAGCGCGCGCGGGAGGCCCTCTAACCGCTGTCTTCCGTTCAAAATCGCCCCAATTTGGCATCCATGAGGGACCGACTTGCAAACATTGGACCATCTTCCGGTAGAACGGTTTCCCTTCGCGCCACCGGCGGTGTTTTCGCCTTCATTTGTACCTGTTCGTGTTGCCTCATATTTCGCGCACATACTCAACGGTTATTTTCCGGAGTCGGCTAGACCATTTCGCTCGTCATTTTAACGAGGCTTTTTGCATTGATTCATGACTGGTTGCTAACAACCGTGCCAAAAGTTGATGTAAACTTTTTGCTCTTGTTTGTAGAGACGTCCAAAGGCTACTATGCTAATGTCGCAGATGGTGTGCTAACGGTGGACAACGAAGCGCATGGGTGCGTCTGACTCGATGCATGGAAGAGTTCACGTTGTCATAATCTCCGGAACCTCTACCGCTACTGATGAATGCGTGACAAAGAGACGTCCCTGTGACAAGCGTGATCTTAACATCTCTAAAGCTGAAGGACGACGTCTATAACGGAAGGGACGCGAGTTCGGTTGTTTTGCGAAGCGACAAAATGAACAGGTTAGTTTTAATTTTAATAATTAGTTTATAATGGGGCTTCATTTTTTTGTAATTTTACAACTTACCTATTCGGGAAATGTAAACTTACAAAAGTGAAAGTAAAATCAAGCATTTGTCACTTCATTATACAGTTTTCCATTCAATTTTCTCACCTTGACGTAAAAGATAGCCAAACATAAAAAAGAGTATGTACACCGGGATGCCGCGGGCAACAGACCCAATGTCATTGTATCAGTAGCACGGGAGCAGACCTTCCCCGAGTCGGTGCGCATGCCGTTGACGTGTGAAAAAGGGTTGGCACGAGAGTGTGAGTGTGAAGACGCCTAAAAGCTATGCCGTCCTTCCACTATTTCCAAATTCCGGGGCATCTTTCCCCCCTATGATACTGCACGCTGAAATCGAAATGACCCGTAGGCCATCCTTAGTTAGGTTGTCATGAACCACTGACCAGATTGCCTTCAGACTGCAGGGCGTCTTTCTCAAAGACGACTGACTTTTTTGAGTAACCTTGTTTTCCACTGCCCCTACTATTTAGTATATATGCATTTAAATTGAAAGCTGATACGAGAAACGGAAGTTAATAACACCGGGGTATAGACCCTACATTTTGTGCAACCAAATAGAGCCTCTGGACGTAAGCTCCGATACGAACCGCTTTTTAAAATATAAAAGAAATGTGTAGTACCTGTAGTCTTCTTTTTGTCTTTCTTTTGTTTTTTAGCGTTCCCCGCCTTGGCAATTTAGAGTCCACTCAGTCGAGAAGAACACGCAATCCCGCCTTGTTCAACAAGTAAAAAATTGTTGCTTGGGGATCCCAGGAGAACCGCACTCTCATTTATCAAACAATTCTGGCTTCCGTTTCAACAGAAAAAAGCATGTTTTACTCGGCAGATCTTAGGATGGATGGCCATTGATTTGTCCTGGGTTTATTTGGCTGCAATTTGCCGCAATTATTGACTGGCTTGACAAATTGTTCACTAAATTATTTAGTTTTCTTTTGAATATTTATTTTATAAAAGGATTTTTCGCAGAGAATTTTCTTTTTCTTTAACCTATCATGTGCCCTTCCCCGTTTTCCTCCAACAACTTTTCTCAATTCCCTCTGCAACACGAAAGACATACGTTATTAATCATAAAATAGGTCCCGTTGACTTCTTAGCAAATCTCACTCGAAGTTGTCATAGAAACGGTGTTTTCTTTTGTATAGACGTCCTTCTCGTTTGACGCGTTCCTGACAAAGGCTTTAAAGGTTAGCCGATTTCAGTTTTTGCAGCTTCCATAAGGCGAACATGGCTTTATGTATGTGTTCGCACCATCAAGATTAGCGGTTAGTAGCCACAAAAAAGTCTTACCTCATCTTATCGACTAAACTACTAAAAATTCTACGGTAACGATGAGACTAAACTAACGTACTATGACTGCACTCTTCGATGCGATTTAAGCGAGAACTGCTTTGCCGGTAATGACGTTTTTCAAAAACAAGTTTGTTATTCTCCAATTGATTGATACGTTATGTGAGAAAGTTTTGAAACAATGGAATCCTTTGACAATAGTCAAACAGCAAAGCTTACACGCGAGAAAGTATTTGTCATTCTATGCTTTTTTACATATTCGCTTTGCACTGATGCCGACAACAGAATAGATTTCGGTTGTAGCCAAATGAAAACGAACCACATTCACTTTTTCCAGTCCTTCTTTGAGAAAAGTGTATAATCACGAACACTTTAAAGTGCTTGTTTAGGCAAATTTAGATAGCATAAAATGGGGCGTGTTGTGTAGTAGTTTATACTAACCATGAAGTTTTTAGCCCCTTCAGAGGTCTCAGACGCACGGCGTCCGGAGGCGGCGGCGGCAACTCGTATCCATATCCCAGGACACATACGACAGTCATGGTGATTCCGAGCAACCGACAATCTGCTGGTAACATCAGCAAGAATGGTGATTGGTCATCTGCTTCCTCTCTGGCGGACGATTCTCCAACAAGTTCATTGTCGACACTCAACTTTGATGCTTCAAATACGGGTCCAAGTTACGGATTTGAAAAACGACGACCTCCATTAAATCGAGCAATTCCGCCGATTCCGGAGTCCAAGTCGAATGAGTCTATCATGTCGCAGTTATCTAAATCTCTTGCCGGTACACCATGTGAGCCTAAACAGCCAGTTTTGGAGCTTGTTGAAGAAGGTTAGTTGCAACTAATATATAATTTCTGACAAAAGGTTGTTACAGCAATCGAGGATAAGTCAATACCAACAGACCCAACAAACCTCGAAAACACAAGCAATAATATCACATCACCCATCTCAAACAGCACCACTTCACCCAATAATTCTACAGTAACCCCATCGGTGCAACCTGTATCAAAAGAAGCAATACCCGGTCCTTCAAATAATATTTCAAAAAGTGTGCCTTCAAAAAATGTTAAATCAAAATCGTCGGTCCCGGAAAAAGGGAGTAAGATTAAGCAACCAAAAACGTTCGATGCCATTAAGAAAAAGTGAGGTTTTTAAAGCCTTTCAATCATAGGGGATTTAAAGTACTTGCTTTTTTGCAGCTCCAGCAACCGAGCTGAAGCGCCTAAAAGCCCTCTACTTTCGATGGCTCATTCCGTTCGGTCTAGGCTTACTATGCTTGGAACAAAGTTTGGTCGGTCTGATAGCAGGTCGCCGATTAGGTCAAGCACGAGTTTGACTGCGTATGTTTTTGTTAATAATTTTGCAAATTATAATTTTAATGTTGCAGAATGCCGAAAAAGGAGAAAATACCACCTCCAAAGATGGCAAAATCCTGCAGCATGCATACAACTCAATCTAATCCTCCAACATCGGCGTCAGAAACATCTGCTTCGACATCAATACCAGTATCTACTGTGCGATCAGGAAGAAGTGATATTCCGTTGAAACGGCCGCAGATAACATTAATGCCATCCCCTTGCCGTTCCCCTCGTCCCTTTCTTTTGGATTCACCAGGGGATGCTCCGTCATCTAAGAAACCTGCGACCATCCCGGAGGAATCCAGTCTCAAAGATGATGACTCTGTGAAGGCAGATAATCAAACAGACACACAAAAAACGCCTGAGAAGATGGATGTTGAACAGGAAGAAGCGCAGTCGGACGTTCTTCCGAAAGCTGAAACCACCCTCACAGCGACGTTTGTAAAACAAGTCGAAACGATTGTCCCTTCGGCTGAGTCCAAGATTACTACAAAGAAGGTGACAATCAGTGCGGCTGTGACATCTCCGACCAGTGCGACGACAACAACTTCCTCTAATACGGATACTGTGTATTCCGGTACGACTACGACAACACGGCCATTAACGTCGCCAGATTGGTCTGAAGCTTCCAACGTAAAAACAACTGTTATACAAGCCCAGTCTGAAGCAGTTGTTGCGTCTGTGCCTATTAAAGATTCACCGCAAAAAGAAGTTAAGCCGCTAACACCGCCGACAAAAAAGGCATCCGTAAAGAAAGGCAAACCTGAAAAAACAAAGCCTGAGAAAAAGGAGCAGATAACAGCTGCGTCGGCTGCAGAAAAAAAGCCAAAAGAATCTGTGGATAAGCCAAAAACGCCAAAGTTAGCAGCAAAACTCGGCATGGCCTTCGGGAGTTACAATAACAAATCGCCAAAGGCGATGAAAGTTATGCCATCGCCGAAAGTGAAGCCGAAGAAGGGAAACCAAGTCACAAAGCAGGCTTCAGGTCAGTTTGCTTAAACTAGATAGTTGGGAGGTGGGAACCCCAAACTTTTTCAAAAGGGTGTGCTTGTTTGTCGGTGGCTGTAAGATATTTGCATACAAAGCTTCGTTTGCCTTGAGGTGCAACAAGCTGCGCGTTGAGTCCATCAATATACCGGTCAGTGCATAAAAGAGTGTGTATAAGACAGCGCCGTGTCCAAACACTTGCCTAGCTGACGATAGTTTCTCTTGTTACGCCCCAATAGTAATGGTCAAAGCGCCGAGAGTCTATCATGAGCGTCAAGCTAATCGTGACCGTTTATTGCTTCTTATACCACTAGATCAATCGGGGTTTCTCACAACTTGGATGTCAAGTCTGCTCTTGACAAAGGGCCAACCGTTTTCCACGTTTTATAACATTTAAATTTTCAGAGGAACTTAACGACACCGAGCCAACAGGAAAAACACCACGAAAATCATTTTCATTTGAAGCTAAGCCTCAGAAACCATCAGAGGTCCGTCGTAACTCTGAAATGAAGCTTATCAAGAAGATTGAGCGCTCGCTCATTCCATTAATTCCTCATTCAAACTCGCGAATGCGTGTCGACGGCAATAAGAACCTCGATTTTCGGTAGGTTCTACTTTTTTTGCCTTCTAGCTTGCATTTCCGTCCAACAATGGGTCAACGTTACAGTGGCATGAACGTCAAATCGGTGAATTCAAAGAATCGACGAGCCCCGTTGGCCGAATTTGAATCCTCACGCGTTGAGAATTCACCAGCCGTTGAATTACCTCCTATTGGATTCGATCGGCTAACAGCTAGCCCAGGACAACGTCGGCGAGCTCAAGCTAATGCTCTGTCTGCCATTGCGCGCACATCAACTACTGTGACACAAGATTCCAATGGCAATCTTGTCACGATTACTGAAACCGCTGAGACCCCACATGAACATTCGACTGGTAAGTTGAGGGTAAAAACGGAAGCAAAGAAGCTCCATGGGTTTGTGAACATTTGAGTAATAGCTAATATCTGAAATTTAATGGAACTAATAATGGTCTCGATTTGCGAAACCCCTCCTTGGATTCATTTTATGCAAAGAGTGCGTTAGTTAATTAAGGAGACAAGGCGCACTAATGCTGCAGCCTTGCTTACTCATGGTTGAGTGTTAGCTTCAAGGGTTTCGGGGGCGACAAAGGGTGGATAGTTTCAAATGGTTCGAGAGTTTTGACCATGTGCGATTGCTTTTAATTTCGGGCTTGTTTAAATGTTGCAAAAAACAATAACTTTGTTGTTTTAAACTCTTTGTTTGTCTTAAGCATCGCGGAAATTGAAACTGATTCATTTAGGAAAAACCGCACGTCAGTTTTGTTCGTGAGCATCGTTTTCAAAACTGATAGAAAAATTGACGAGTCAGCCACCCTCTTCCACGCGCTGTTTCAATCTGCTTTCAGAGATTAAATTTATGTTCGCGCTGTAACTTTTAACTAAACCGCACTGCCTACCCCGTTAAGCTGCGAATCGCTTGACCAAGGTATTAGTAGTTTTTTTCGCACCACTGCTCAGTTTTTGTAAGTATTAAGCGAATGTAAATAATAGTAATTGTCGAACAAGAGCTTTGACAAGAGTTATAACAATCTCTTGTCACAAAATCTATTGTGACAAAATTTCACTTATTGCAGCGTTGAAGATTTTTTCAAACAATGTTTGCCGGGCTTGCTTCAAATTGTCATTTTGACAGGGTGGAGCGGTAAACTAATTACGATTCGCTCATAGCTAACAGCTTGTTTCTACTCTCGGTCACCCAGCTGTCGGTGCTAAAACATTAGGAGGGATGTTACGCGGCTTTGACGAGCTACTGACGAACCTCAGGAGGCGCGACTTGTTCAAACATAGCTCCCGCAATCGTGTAGCTTCCCATTCTGCCTTGTTTTGTGCAATTTTACTCTTATGCAGTCGATTGAAACGTCTTTCAGACCACCACGAACTCCCAACGGAAACGACTCCCACACCTGCAATCGGGATTGACACCCCGGCGGAACTAGAAAAGAACGAGGTGATGACCACTGTCGCGGTTCAAAACGGTGCACTGCAGGAATCGGCTGTCTCTATGGACTGTTCTGATGTTGACATGGTTGCGGCGACAGACCAGTTTGACAAGATGACCGTTGAGGTCGAAAAGGAAGGGTGAGTTCAGGGCTGCGATTTTTGTGGACTTTATACTGATGGTTCGGGACATGCAACTCTAGCATAAGTTAAAGAATATTATTATTAAAAGAAAAAGTTTGTTAACCGAAGTCGATAATCTTTTCCACTTCTCTTTATAGTAACCTTTTTGCGCAGAGAAAAATAATTCAGGCACGAGAAACTGCAACAAAATTTCTACTTTTTGACGCTAACCTTTTTGTTTTAGACTTCCTCTTTAAACCTACAATTTTTCTTAACCTAGAATTAGATCTACGACGATAAATACCAATATCCGTCGTAATAAATTTAAAACCTTTCATTTTTCTGTCATTCTGACAAGTATACTAGACTTATTCTTTTCCATGATTCGATTGGAAAAAACAAAAAAAACTGCATTTTCTTTTTTCTCCGTCGCCTTGACATCGATTGCGAGTTCCGTTTATCCATCTCTTTGATTTCAATCATTGCTAGTCACTCTGATTCAATTGTTTGACTTTGCATTGAGCTTGTTCTGTTCTGAAATTATGGCGGATTGTTTGTTTTTGAATACATTTTTCAAGTTTTGGCAAAGGTAGCACGAATATTTGCATGTTCCCTTACATTTACTGACATTTTTTTTACAAAAACCAATATCTTTGCAGACCACATCCACGTCCAACGCAAATGACTGCATCAACTGTCTGTACGTCTACTACGCATGCTTCAACTTCGGATTCTAACAAGTGAGTAGACTAAGATTTGTTTTGACTGATGTTTTAACTGACATTGACACGCTAGGGTGTTTTGTATTTTTTACCTTATTGCTTTTTGAATGCATTTTACGATTAACGGTCAATGATCATCACATCACATTTAGGTATACGAAGCACTCCGACCAAAACGCTAATGACACTGAATCTCCTGGTACCCCTGATTCTCGACGTTTTAGTAACGAGGATATTCAGGCTATCAAAACAAGATTGATGGTTTTGCAAGACATGCTTGTAGAAAGTGTAAGTGTTATTTCTCACGTTTCTCAGTAACCCCGTAACTGTCGTTATTTGATGTTCGGGGGCCTTTGGCATGCGCCGTTCTGCCCATTTATCAATGTTGATTTATTGAAGCTGGTTCTGTTTCAGCCTGAGCTGGCGCCGGAATTGACGCTGGGCGATTCTCGCGTCGAGCAACTTTCACACGAAAATGAACGGCTTCGTCGTCAGCTACAAGACCGAGATCGCCTCATTGAAACCCTTCGCGAACAACTAGCTAAGGTCGGTGGCGAACGCTGAAGGCACTTATTTTATATCCACGCCTTTTGCACGACTACTTTTCTTCCATTGGTGGAACCATGGACACCTACCGCAAATTTATAGTTTGTAAATAATAATCCTGTGCTTCAACCGCTCCCTATTCCTTCGTTCTTTTGGCATACACGTTTCTAATAAACCTGAAAGATGTATTACTACTGTTGGCCCGTTCACCCAACAGTCGACTAAGCCGAGCGAGTCCTGAAGGATAACTTCTTGGTACAATTTTCACTACAGCCACTCGGTTGGCGATCCTCGAGGGAAATATGTGCCGTGGTCATGTATTCGTGTAGTAGTAGTTCTTGCACTCAACTGGCATCTTGGTTGGTCTAACGATGGTTGACGTTTTTAAATGAGTTGCGTCGTATTGTTGTACGCTCTTTACACTGCCATCGTTGTTCTTGCTTTCGTGTGACATCGGCTTTAAGCAAATTACATAGCAATCGGTAATTCTAGCCTAAACGCGTGGGGATAGCACTGTTTTGTTTCGTGAAGCACGACCAAATTGGATTTTTCTTCAAACGAAACGCAATCTTTGTGGTAATTGCAAGCTTGAGATGGATGGACAAATGACCCTTCAAATGAATGGGAGACCGATATATTTGAGACGTACGGCTTTTGCAGTTTTGTACTCTGTTCGTTGAGCAACAATACCCAAGACAGCCTTTTGTTACCAGACGCTTTTGCGAACTTTAATAATCCCGGGGGTTTTGCTTGCTTTACTTAAAAAGTGCCAGCGGGTAGCGATTCATCAGGGTATTGTCTAGTGAATCGGACATCAAAAAAGCGTAAGAAAATATTTTACATTTGCACAAGAAAGCGACTTGTGTGTATGTGTTTGTGTGTATCAGCTTACTGGAAGTCCTGGTAATGGTAACCCAATAAAGTCGCAATGTGGTCCTGAAAGCCGTGCCTTCTACTCTTTCAAAACCATCAAATGCCATTTGCCACTTTCAAACTACTGAGCTGTGATGTTCGTTAAGAAGGTGGCTCGGTGGCGGGACTCTTGATGGCAGTCATCACGGTCGCGTTTCTTTTGCTGCCGCATTCACATACACTTTACTACGCGCGGTCAAATGGACCAAGTAGCCAGTCTTGTCGTTCGCTTCCTGAGGGGGCCTTCCTCTCCAGTTTATAGCGAAGCCTTTTTCTAAACTGTCCCATGCCACGGCTATTGATTGCCCATGGTAGAAGCGTCCTACTACTTCGTGTCGCCACGCGGACCGCCAATGGCTTTGCCGACGACACGCGCAAGCTTCCGTGGACTGCCGGCTGTCGTCCGCTCCATCCATGAGAAAGCCTATCCGTCGAGCTACTGCAAAAAACTCCAGACTACCATCAAAGTCACAGCGTGCCAAAGTTATGTCCAACGCGCAACATGCCCATCGCTAACAATGGTTTGGTTCCCGCTTCTTGTGATGGCACCGCGGGACCCAAAGGGCAAAAAAGGGCCGTCGGCTGTCAAATGGGGTGCCAGGGATTGCTATGGCCACTGCGAAGTCGTTTCCGGGCATTCTTGTTCCATCGAATTTGTTGTTTCGTATTATCTTATTTCTCTTCCTGCTATTGTGTTTTTTAATCATTTTTTTTGTTTTTACGAAATCCGGTTATGTCCCGTGCAACAATTAAACTAAAATGACAAGAATTTCATAAGTAATCTCCGTGGCATATTTTCTTTGTGTTGTTTCCGAAATAACAGAACTTGACTTTTTTTACTTATTTGTGTAAGCGCGACTGACGGGACAAAGCCAAATTTGTCATTGAAATTGTGACGTTGGCATATAGGCCATGATTAGAAGCGTTGTTGGTTTCGTGTTAAAGACGAACACATGTGTCGCACCGTATTGTTTTGCCCAAAATTGCATTGGTTTCGTCGAAAAATCTCGATTGCCCGTCTTTTCTGTCTGACACAAGAAGATTTATCATGCTGCCTCCGGGTAGCTTGTTTGTTTCCGGAAGCTATTTCGTTTCGTTCTACACCCGGTGTTTGCACTTGTCCTATTTACAAGCAATCACCGTACAGTTTCGACAAGTGTTGGCACTTTTCGTCATGGCCAATACATGCGAATCCGTAAAAGCTTCCCGAAGTGGCTTCTGCTTTTTAAAAAGGCTTGTCAGTTGTTCCACAGGTCCATTCTAGTGAGGATGCCACTTCTATCATTTTTTACTGAGGGCTTTTGTCTTTCATTTGAGCACATGGAAAAGGCAACACGAGAGAATGCTACACAGCTCTCTGCGCAAACGATGTGAAAAATACACGTTCTTGTCGTTTTTCATTTGCGAGCACGGTGGCACTTGCCCCCTGGTCCCAGGACCACCTCTTACGGCCTTCCGGAATGTATAGCATGCACTTTAGCTTCACGTACAAGCTGCACCACTGCCCCAGCCGCGAGTGAAGGCGTGTTTGGCCCGTTATCACCTGTTCCATTAGCGAGTTTTTCTTTATCGCCTTTTTTGCTTTTTTGTTTTTGCACATGGAGTGTCACAAACTCTAGAAATCGATAAAGACGCTGTTAGGCGTGGTGTCGCCCATTTTGTGTACCTGAACGGTTTCACTTTAAACTGAATGAAGCCGTAAAATAATATATTAGCATAAATGTGCACATTTATTCCTTTTAAACACCTGTTATCATACTTTTCAACTAGTCTTGCTGGCCCGAATACTTCTTCATTGATTATCATTTGTTTCTCTTTGCTAGGGACTCTAGCAACCGCCACACCAAATACGACAGTCCTTCCCTGGCTTTTGGCAGCTTTATAATTTTTATGTCAATTTACTCCAAGCCATTTTGTTTCATGTAAAAACCGTGGACCTCAGAGTGTTTCTTATGCATAAAGATTCAGCAACATACATTGAAATATTCTCTCTGGTAGCTTTGGAGTGCAAGGCATACGACACACTTGTTCATTCAGGTCTCTGTTCCATAAGCTGTCTGTTAAACATGCAATTGGATGCGCAGTTTCGGATTGTCGCCGTTCCCGCAGGGATTGGTTACTTTATCTATGCCTTGTTAGTCGTTTTTTATTCGTTTCATATCCGGATACAGCTTCTGATAAGCCGAGGCGTGTCTCAGTGCCATTTGACCCAATTTGGAACCAATTTTTTGGCATTTTTCTCCTAGACTTGCGACTGACCACTGTTTGGTGGGAGCTTTAAAACTACTGCCCTACAAGTACATCACCGATGGTTGCTCCCGACTTGCAAGTATGGGCGTCGCGTTAATTCGATTCCCGCCGTCGTAAATCCGGGCAAAAACGCAATCAGAGAATGTTTTTGCTAAAGCATGCCGAGCAAAACCATGGTTTTTATCCGTACTGCTTCTACCCAGGACTTGCCTTTGTTATTCGCGTTTCTTTTCTTTGTGTCGTTCCACGATTTTTGCTTCAAAATGACAACTCGTGGTCCCGGCTTCAAGGAGCCCCCCAAAAAGTTTGCCGGTCCTCCGGGATGTCCATGTCCTACGCTCCCGACTTGGTTAGCTTGCTCCCGGTTTTGGTGTCCTCTATGACAAGAACAAGCCCAAGTCACTGGTGCAGATGCGTCGACCGGGGTCGCTGTATCATGATGACTTTCTAGTGCTGTTGTCAGCCACGTTGGTACCCCCCCCCCCTTTTGTGTGTCGTTGCCCTAGGGGCAGGGATGCTTCCTGGACATTAGGCTCCCCTTCCATTTTAAGACTGACAAGTTTTGACTCACTTCGGCGTCTTCGTCATTTTCGTTCGTTTGATGAGCTCAAAACTCTTAACAATGCGGTCTGCTTGGAGGTAAATAGCCTCCATCAGATGTCTGCTTCACTAATTTCGATGCAACAAAAACACTTTTTTCATTTATTTGCCACTTGTCGAAATATTGGTTCATTTCTGTTTACACACTTTAATCTGTTATTTACTGTACAACATTTTTACGGATTTATTAAGCTATATTAAGCAACAAGGTGGTATTTTCTGGCACCAAGGTCCCCACGGAAATCAACTTTTTGCGACCACAATCTCATGAGTTCCCACGCTTTTTTTTTTCTGTTTTGATGTGGACTAAATTTCCGATTTTATTTAATTTGATGAAATTTACCTCGCGGAAGAGAACAAAGTGTATTTTACTACATGCAGCATAAGCCATTGTTTTATGAATCATTTTGTTCGTTTCGTTTTCGTCCCATTTACGCTGCAAACGATTCTTTGTTGCTGAAAAGGTCATAATCTTTGTCTTTTGTATGGCCTGGAGCCTCAGTTCCGTTTCCCCAGGTCCACCGTTGCTCAGACACCACCATTTTACGTCTTAAATGGTCATGGATTCAGTTCGTCACTGCAGCTGGTGCCAACGTCTTTTCTGTCGGGAAACGAGCAACCTGTGGCAGACTACGGACTATTTTTAGTGTCCTCCATTAGTTACACGGTCTTTGTAGTTCTACTGCTGACCAACATGATATGCTTTTAAATATTTTTGCACTGCCATGTATATCCCCCGCATAAATTTTCACCTCATATCGGATGCCTCCTTCCTGAATTTTTTTTTGTTTGCGTGTACTTTTTGGTTTCCTATACGTGCCACCCCACACTAGTGTGTTTATAAATTGCCCATTCAAATGCAAATTTTGTACTGTGCCATTTCATTACCAACGGCGCTTTTAGCCTTACTGACGGTGAATTTCGATGCTTGGAGCGTCAAGCAGCGAGGACGAAGACGGGTATGGTAAATCTTCTAAAAACGACGATGACTCAGATGTACGTTTTAAATTATTCGCTCCTTGGGGCTGCAAGAGAGCTTCTTTAATGAAATCTTTTATAGGTTCTTGGCGTCCCTAAATCGATACCACCCACAATACACCATCAATTTGTGTCGAGTGTAAGCCCTCGATCAGAATCTCCAGCACCATCAGATTCCGTCAGTCAGTCAAACTCACTCAGGAGGAGTGGTTCATCACAGCGGAATCATAAAAACCATGAGTCATTTAGGAATAGTTTTAATAGTCGACATGTACGTTTATGACATACTTATCAACGTTAAATAATCTGTGAATTCAGAAACCTTCAACATCTACAATTACCAATCGTCCCATCGCACAATCATCACAAGACATTACCGATGAAGATGAAGATGGGTATAGCAATGAACACAGCACCCCGGCGCATACATCCGCGCCCAAGCTCAGTCAAGAAGAACAAGAGAGATTACGGCATGTTTTTTTCCGCCGCATTTCCAGCTCATTAATACTCGTTATCTCATTTGCAGGGCTGAAGAAGAGGAAGAAGAACGCAAAAGAAAGATCCAGTTGTACGTTTATGTTGCAAAATGCGTGGCATACCATTTTAATGCAAAACAACCAACTGACATGGCAAGGCGGCAGCTTAAAGTAACAAAACAAGAGCTCATCAAAATGAAAGACAGATTTCAAACGTTTCTGAACACCGGATCAGGAATCATCGTCGATGAAGCCTTCAAGAAAGCCATCGAAAGCTACTTTGAAGTTTTCATGAAATCCGAACGAGTCGCAAAAGTTGTTCAAGCGGGTGGATTCTCAGTACATGACTTCCGAGAAGTTTTTCGTTGCAATGTTGAAAAACGTCTTCGCTCATTGCCCGAAATAGAAGGCCTTGCAAAAGAAACGGTGCTCACAGCGTGGATGGCTCGATTTGATACAATTATGAAGGGCGATGAGGACGCTATTCAAAGCCGTCAAGCAAGGTTGGTACACTGAAACTATATCACATTCAGTAAAGTTAATTTAAACAATTTTTTACTTCTCACTCTCTAAACTGATTCACATTCACACAAATTATGTTTAAATCTGCAAAAACTGAGTTCACTTTCTTTTAGCATAAGAGCATCTGTTCGATCTAGGTATGAATCATTCAGACTTTCGTTATGAATGTCGTTTGAAAAAGTCATTTTGGTGTAATGTGTACATTAACACGTAAAAAGTACAGTACTCACATATCAATGTCTGTTAATTTTGGTACATTTATTAACTAAATTCATTGTGTTTTCGGTGTATCGAGAGTTTCCAAATATTAATAATCTAACTGTGTATACGTATCGTATTACATGCATTACATGTTTTTGTGAACAAATGTAATGATTATGTGTACCATCTATCTGTGGGGTTATGTTTGACAATGCTAAACAAACAATACTTTGTTGTTGCAACTGTCTCTAACTATATATCATTTGCTTTCTGTTTGTAGATTTGGAGTGTTATCGGGTTTCACCGGAAGGATAATAACAAATTTTTTTATAGGGGCCGACTACGAGGTGCTAATCAAGCCAATGCTGATTCAATACAAAGCAAGGAACAGCTGTATGACATGTTTCAGCAAATATTGGGTGTTAAGAAGTTCGAACATCAGATTATCTTTAATTCATTGCAATTGGATAATCCTGATGAACAAGCCGCTGCTATCCGACGAGAAGTTGCCACGAGGGAAGAATCCTTGAGGAATATTTCGAAGGCATGTGAGCCAAAACATACTCATCAAAATAAGGTTAAAATTTTAAGCTGAAAAAAGTAATGCCCAAGTTCGTCGTAAAAGACATGGAAACCCTCTTCATCGATGAAGTCCGTCAATCCATCAACTTGCTCATTTCTAACCTTGAATCCGTCCCTGTCACACCCCGAGGCCAAACCCTTTCTGGTCGAAAGAAGGAATCAAAAAGCCGATCCAGGTCAGTTTCTATTTTGCATTTTTGCATACACGTTTGCTGTTTGGCATGTTACGCACATTTTGTATTGCTTTTGTTTTTAATTTTTGCATTATTAAAGCATAAGAACACATTGTACGTGCTTTACATTACCGCTAAATTCAATCCAAATTATCACTCACAATTCGTCAAACAGGCGAGCGTGTACGATCAATGCTGTTTCAAAAATCAACACAACCCTTACCAAGTGCACGTATTTCAGATTCTCATTCAAAGTCAAAAGGTGCGAGCTCACAATATAAATATATCGTAAAAGTTTTGATTTAAATTTTTATTTCTGAGCCCTTTCTTTGACTGTTCTACCGGAATTTTTCAACCTTCACAGCTTTTTTTCTATGAAAATTATCCCAGTTTAAGCTTCTTTTGATCGAACAAATCTATTGCCTCCACCCAACAGAATTTCAAGCACTGATCGCAATTTTAACAAACAATTTTTAATACAAATGCTAACGCTGCACCACCACTCCTTATTTCCACGGCGATGTTGTGTTTGACTTTTGTGCTGCTTTATTTCTGCATACAACACCTTACACCTTCTTTTTCCATGCCTATTGTATGTTATGTCAGCTACATTTTGACTTCTCTATCATCCGCTTTCTTTTCCTTTTCCTTCGCTTTGTACATGTGGATCTAACTGTAAAATTTGTGTTGCTTCCAATTTAATACATCTAACTGCCGACCCTTGTTAGAATAGAATTCTGTGTTTCAGATCGAGAAGCATTGAAGATCTCTCGTTGTTCAACAGGTTTGTTTTCGACCAGCCTTGATCACTATCAATCGAACTAGCTGCTTGGAAGGCCAATGTTGTCTAAAATGTAGAAAGTAAAACCGTATTAGCGGGTTCCCGTAGTTATATATTAGTATCCTGGGCGTAAAACGGGCCCTTGTGGTTAACCTCGAACATGGAAATTAATTATCTTTGCCCTTCTGTTGGAGAATGTTGTAAATTAGTGGAAATGTCGACGTCCTCTTACATATAACCAATAAGCCACACCTCTCACTATCTGTTTTATATCTTTTGCTTGTAATACTACAAATTTTGTAATCTTAGTACTAACAGTAATCCAAGTTGGTTATGTCCTCTAGCTTCACTTAAATTATACAAGGTCCTATTTGTCCATTCGGGTCTAACTAGCAATTATTAACGTTTTCGGATTTGGTTAACTGCATTGGATGAGCTGCATTACCCCTCTTTGCTGTCACTGAAGCTGTTGCGGTGCTTTTCACACCTGATCAGTTTTGATTTTTCAATTTTAGCCTTAAGCGACGAACGAGTAGTATGTCTTTGAACAAAACTGATTCGGATGATGCAGATGTGTGTTTGACGAAATCTGATGTGGTTCTGACTTTTAATATGGAGGTAAACAACAAATTTAACAACAAGTTATTAACAAATTGTAATTACAGGTAGTTGTAATGGAGGTACAGAATCTCAAATCCGTCCAGCCTAATCGAATCGTGTACTGTACTATGGAAGTTGATGGATGCTCAAAACTGCAGACAGATCATGCAGAGGCATCAAAACCATCGTAAGTGTAACACGAAATAGGTTCATTATATATAAATCACATTTCAGTTGGGACACCCAAGGTGACTTCACTACCAAACATCCACTGCCAACTGTTAAAGTGAAACTATACGCCGAAGTTAAGAACATCGTTGCTTTCGAAGACAAAGAACTCGGCAAAGTCGTTATCAGACCAACCCCAAATTGTTCCAGAACGCCTGAATGGTACAAAATGACCGTGACCAAAAACAGCCCAGATCAGAATCTCAAAATCAGAATAGCAATCCGCGTCGAAAAACCACCAAATCTAAAATATTGTGGCTATTGCTACGCCGTTGGCAAAATTGCATGGAAGAAGTGGAAGCGACGATTCTTCTGTCTTGTTCAAGTTTCTCAATACGCTTTCGCAATGTGCTCATACCGGGAAAAGAAAGCCGATCCAACCGAGTTCATCCAACTTGACGCTTTCACAATTGACTACATGATCGAGCCCGAAAATGAGCTGTACAACCAAGGCGGAAAGTACTTCTTTTCTGCAATCAGAGAAGGCGAAGAGCTTAAATTTGCAACAGATGATGAGAATGAACGACATTTGTGGGTGCAAGCCTTATACCGTGCGACGGGTCAATCCTATAAGCCTGTTCCGCCGAAACAAAGTTCACTGCCGTCAAAAGCACAGGGTTTAGCTGATAAAGCATCAAAACATGGTTTGGATGCGTTAATCCAGGCCGATCCTTGCACAATCAACCATGACCATCAATTTGCGGAGTTGCAACAGCTGGCATTGGATTATCGGCTTAATGAACCAATCTGTTCACTCGGGTGGTTTTCGCCGGGCCAGGTGTTCGTTCTCGACGAGTACTGTGCGCGGTATATGGTGCGTGGTTGCTTCCGGCATGTTTCACTTTTGAATGATTTGCTCAACAAGGCCGATGAAGGCCACCTCATTGATCCCACGTTGATTCACTATTCCTTTGCTTTCTGCGCTTCACATGTACACGGCAATCGTCCTGATGGCGTCGGTACGGTGACGTTGGAGGAGAAGGAAAAGTTCCAAGAAGTCAAAGAACGGTTGCGGGTTTTGCTGGAGAAACAGATTACAAACTTTAGGTACGGACAAAAAATTTATATTCGAAAGTAGTACGGGATGATTTCAGATACTGTTTTCCATTTGGGCGTCCAGAAGGAGCCCTCAAAGGCACACTATCGCTGTTGGAAAGAGTACTCATGAAGGATGTCGTCTCTCCAGTGCCGCCAGAAGAAGTCCGTGCAGTCATTCGCAAGTGCCTAGAAGATGCTGCCCTTGTTAACTATACCCGTATTTGCAATGAAGCAAAGATTGAGCGTATGTCTACAAAATACAAATATGCAAAAAAGTCTACCAAAACAATTTTAGAAAGAATGGGTGTCGACGTCAGCCCCCAACAAAGGGTTGAAGACATGATTCGTGTAACTGAATTGTGCATAGACTTGCTAAAAGAAAATGAAGAGCACCATGGCGAGGTAGGTTACACTTTCCTAACCAAATCCCCGATAAAACTACCCCTAAATCAACCAATGAAGATAAACATACCCAACCAAGTATGCCGTAAATTTGTACAAACTTCTTTACCGCTTTCAAAACAATCAAACTTTATGATATTAGCCATCTTCTCTCTCTATTTTCGTTGCTCTATGCAATTTTCGTGACTAAATTTCCGTTTCTATCTTTCCACTATGTTTTTTCTCTTTCTTTCATACCGTAACAATGTTCTTACATGATTTTCATATTTCAGCAGCTGCGGGGAGTAAGTTTAACTATCAGCCTTTATCACTTTGCCTTTCACTTTTTACCTTTCGTTTAGAAGCTTTATCCACTGTTTTGTCCTTGTACACTGTCTGGTCCACGTGCACTTTTTCACTTTTTTACTTTTTCTTCTTTGTGTAGTTCTTAGATAGTTAGTTTACAAGTAGTTGGTACATAACGACACGTATGTGACGTTAACCTTACCCCTTTTTTATTATCACTATGCGCTAGTTGCATCGAACACGCAAAGCACTAGTTTTATCCTCAAGTGATGTGATGCTTGCAATACCCCGGCACATTTTAGGCTTTTGCGTGGTTCAGCGACCTTCTCGCAGATCATTCTGAGATATTTTGGTCGTTGTATTCCGTTGATTTGGATGCAGCTTTGGAAGTTCAGCCTGCCGATTCTTGGGATTCGTTCCCGTTGTTCCAGTTGCTTAACGACTTTTTGAATAGTGAACGTAAGTTCAAAAATTCAGAATCAAGTTGTAAAAGAGGTGTTTCAGCAACACTGAAAAATGGTGCATTCCATACAAAATTAGTCAAGCAATACACCCCCATGGTTGTCCGATATGTCGACCTTATGGAACATTCAATCTCTCAATCCATCGAAAAAGGATTCCAGAAGGAAAAATGGGAAGGTCGGAATGACGGATGCGCAACTTCGGAAGACATCTACTGGAAACTTGATGCTTTGCAAACGTTTTTGACCGATTTAAATTGGCCAGAAGAAGAATTTGCAAAATATCTGCATGTTCGGATGAAGTCGCTTGCCTCGGATATGATCTCCAAATGTGCAAATTGCACTTATCAGAGCTTCGATCAGTACATGCAACGTTTCCGCAAAACAACAGACTGCAGCTTGCCCGGTGAAGTTTGCGTTATGATTAACGTTATCTTCAGCTCGAAAGCTCGCGCCGCAAAACTTACAACTGAACCAGGAGATGTATGTCTTTAAGAAAAACGCGGCGTTTATAAAAGGTTTTCTTTTTTAGTACAAATATCAATCAAAGCTGGACGAAACTCTTGATACCATGCTCAAAGATATGGAGACATGCTTGCAGGAGAAGTTGCTGTCCATATTGGATTACACACTAAGCCGGCTTGCGCGTTATGACGAAGGAAATCCAATCGGAGCACTGCTGTCAATGGCGGTAAGCTTTTGAAAGGCGCTTCATCAATCTCTGACTCTAATAATGCCTCTTTGCAGCCAAAACCGAACAGCATTTTCAACAAGATGAAGAACCTTGTCGGAGATCAGACCATTGTTCAAAACTTAACCGGTGCAGGTCCAAACAGTGCAAACGCATCACCAGCAAATAATGCTAAAAACGCAGCCCAGGGCCAAAACAGTGGACATTTGGGCAACTCATACGTCAACTTCATGAGTGCATCTGCTGAAGTTTTGAACCAGGTTTCTGATGTCGTTTGGGTTAACACCTTGTTCCAGGTAGATTGGTTTTTGTTTTTTATCCATTGTTCAAACTTTTGTTGCAGCATTGGTACATTGGTCAGATGCGCATGATCAATGAGTGGCTTACGGAACGACTTCAACAATCGCTCTCGCCATACCAGCTGACTTGTTTGTCATTCATTGTCAAGGTATGATGACCTTTTTACTTTACCGCTTTAACAAAAGGCAACGCAAAACTGAAAAACATGTTTGCCAAAGATAAAAGAAAAAGCGAAATAATAAATAATGCTTTTTCAGAAAGTCCATATGGATTTTGCTTTGCAAGGTATCGACGAAGAAGCAATGGCATGCAAGGAATATGATTCCATCACCCGTCGCTTGCAACTCGAGGAAACAAACTGTGCATTAAATGATAGCAGCTGCGCTTCGGGAACCGGATCAGCACCTTTTGGAGGTGCTAATTCCTTCTCCTTGAGCAATCTCGGCAACGCCCAGGCAGCCGTCAGCAATGTGAGCAGCGTGGTCGAAGGTGCTGGAGCCAAAGTTTTCTCATTCTTCAAGTAATGAAAACCTCCGTGAAATGAATTATTCAACGTCTGTGAAGCATTGCCAAAACTTGAATACTTTCAATTCCATCTTGGTGTCACATACGTTTTAATTTAAACATAGTTAATTTATTATAGAGAGCTATTTTAAACAAATTTATTTAACTGTAACTTGTTCGGGAAAAACAGTGCTTTCCCTTCATCAAATGAATGAAAAAGCGATGAAATAGTAGTTAAAGCTGTGATTGACATTTTATGGAGACTTCTGTGCATTGATAACGTGGCCGGTCAGACGGGGGTTTGCTGTTTACAGTTTTTGAAAGAAGAGAAAGTCGTTGCATTTTTAACAAGGGTGTCATGTGTGTGATGGTGTAATAAGCCATGAGATTTTATCTTTGATACGGTTTACATACGCAGATTAAAAGATATCAGTGACCGTAGTGCGATGAAGTAATCTTGCACTTTTTACGGGTTCAATAAATCTTTAAAAAGGTTAAGAACGGGCAGCGATAATAACGATAACAGCAAAGGCGGGTGCATTGCGACGAAAAACGCAATTGCGGTCGATTGATGGGATCCATCTGCGTCGCGGCGAGGAGTCAAGTGTTCTCTTATTACGCCCTTGATTAGGCAGCGTTTCCGCCGACTGGATAAATGGCAGCTAAGACTGGTCGCATTGATTTTTCTATTCGTTTTTCGTTGACGCGTCGTTCTACAACGTGAAAATCGGTCTCCTTTTCGGATTTGGAATTCAGCCTCTGGAGACTGGTCCTCCTTCCGTTAGCGCATTTATGCTCGCGATTGCATTTGAATCGAACGCGGGGGTGGACCATCCGCTCCAGTGCTACCGGACCCGTTGGCCGTTGCATACCTGGAGGCACTGCATTGTGAGTTTTGAATTCAGTAGTGCAGCTGCAGCCGCCAATTCAAAGGGGAATGGAGAAAAAAGACCTCCATCGAATTCCTCCACCATCAACGACGTCGTTTAGAGCGTCGTTCCAGCCGTTGTAGCGGTCATAGGTGGTGACAAGTATTTGCGACGACCTCGGGTCGGCCCCATCGCAGAGCTTGCGAGAGCAGCTGGAGTTCTGCGCGCCGTAGCAAACATCCCCCGCCTGTGTACTGCTTTCCTGTTCTGTGTGTCCGTTCTGTACCATCTAGTAGCCCCTGGGGCGGCGAAGAAGTCGCGGCCTGCGGCAGCCGACTGCAATGTCTCGACCAGCCATCATTGAGCAGTCTCGTTGGTTCACTGTTTGCAACGACAACCACGACCGCCCGACATCAAGGCAAACGTTTTTGCGGTCGAGGCTCCCGTGTTAACGCCTAGTGCCCAGTTACCCGTGTAACACCCCCTGGTCAGTTCAAGCCAGCCGACACACCTCGCCCATGGGCCCTTTTTTCCCTATTTCCCTCGAGGGACTACCGATGCGTTACCTCATTTCCATCATCTCGTGCGCGTGCCCATCGCGCATTCTTATGCAAACTTCTACAGGCAGCCGCCCACGGTTAGTTACGTAGGTGCGCGGAGAGTCATCCGAAGTCAAGTGTTTCGCTTGTTTATCGGCTTAATTCGTTCGAGCAACCGATAGTTGATGTGTGTTTCCCTGGGCTTAATTCGCATAATTTCTGTCAAAATATATAAAGCCCAAACGCAGACTGACCGCGATCTTTGGCCGTTTTCCGTTGTCTCTCAAACCGTTTTCCACCATCATGAAATATACAACCGAACCCCCTCCGGCAATACGACACTCTAAACGACTATAACCATTTGCGACCATTCAAAATATACGTGTCGATGGATGCTGGAAAAGGGGACCTTGAGGTGTCTAGTTGTAAGTACGTGTCTACACAAAGACGAATCACAATATTTCCAGAAACACCTGCATGCCTTCTTTTTGTCCGTTCCTTTCAAGGCTGTGCAATAACAGCGGTGTCGTCTCATTTTTCATTGCAATCTTGATGCTTTTCCGTTTATTTCTCAGCCATCTAAGCGTTTTCCATGGAAAATATGAGGGTTTACGGCTTTCAAACGAGTCCTTTCCGTTTTCTGTATCACATTGGCCGACATAGTCGCGTGTTCCAGCTTTAAAGGTGTTCATGGTCGTGTCGACATGACGCTACTGACCTTGCTGAAGCGCAACTTTAAATTCCACTTTTGCCGATCGGCGTAAAATCGATATGTTTTTGTTCTGAACTAAAAGGTTTTGCTCGCAGCGACAGCTTTCTGCTGTTCCATTCGCTTTCGCGCATCGCAGTCATCGATGGAAAATGGCGCAGCGGTAACCTGTAGTAGCGTCTGGTGCTTTTAGAAAAACTTTTTGTTGGCTTTTTAGGCTTCGATGGATTTAGCGGTAACTTGCTTGTTTCTCTTTTGAATCCGATTTCGTTGTCTACTTACTGTAAAAAGTTGTTACAAAAACTGTGTTTCGTTATCAGATGTATAAAAATAATGATCAACTGTGTAAACAGTATCCATAAATATCATGCTTCGCTTCAAGACAAGTTTATCTAATCATCTCTAAACCCATCTCATCTGCGCAGTCTATAACTTCCACATGATCAGTCAGTCGTCTCTACAAATCGATGCTGTTTCATGCTTCTTGCAACCAACCGCACTTGTATTTTTTGTTTTTTCTTCCAAGTGGATTTGTTTGACTTACGAAAGTATTTTGCTCCTGTCAGCCGGTTTTCCTCCCCCTAGCTATCCCGTTATATTTTTTTCACCCCCCTTTTTCCGATGAATCATTCTACTACGTTTTTTTGTGGTTAAAAAAATGAGATCGCTCCCCCCTTTCGTCGCTACTACACCCGTAGAAGTGGCCTCGATAGGTTCACTGACGACCGACCAGATTTGCATCTAGTTGTACCTACGACCCTGGTTTTTCAGAGGGACAAGAGCCGTGTATCGATCGTACACTTCGTCGTCGTCCGTGGTTCCTTCTCAGTTCGGGAGCCAATTCTCTGCACTACTGCAACGGTCCAAACCGCAATGTGAAGACTGTTTCGAAAGGTATTCCAACCGTGTACTATCGATTTTAAGTTTGATACCTAAGTGCAGAGGTATTTACACCCGTATTCTTAATTCATAACTAACTATCCGGAATCATGGAAGTCGAAGATCTTCGTCGTCAGATTGTGAAGCTCACGGAGGAGCTTGAAAAGGCGGAAGATGATAACAACAAAGCTGGCGAGCTTGGCATGGCCATATTTAAGGAGAAAGAACAGTTAGAATTCCGTCTTGGAGAACTTCAGGAACAGTATGAGTCGCTACGTGTTGAAGCTGATACCACCAAGAAGGTAAAACAGATACAAAAACTGAGTAATTTTAAACTTAAATCAATCGTTACAGGCCTTCGAGCTGTTCAAAGCCCAACACAAAGCCGCCGCTCATAATGAAATTGATCATGAAGAGCGCCTTTTAAGCGAAACTGCTGCCCGTGAAGATGAATACCAAAAGAAAATCAGCGCTCTCGAAGCGGAAATCAAAATACTTCAGCCTGAATTACAACGCAACAAGGCTGAGTTGGAAAGATTACAAGCCGAGATCGCTAAGAACACCCACACTATTGACGACCTTGAAAACCAGCGTCGTCAACTTCGTGATGAAATTAAAGAGTTGAAGCAACGCGATCAAGCACTTCAAAATGATAACATGGATCTCGAAGAAACTAATGTGGCATTAGAAAAGACTGTCTCATCACTGAAACAGGGGCAGATTGAAATGGAAGCCCTGAAAATGGAAGTTAAGCGACTTTGCAAAGAAAACGCTGATCTAACTGAGTTGAAAGCTGACACTGAACACATTTTGGCATATGCGCAACGACAAAACCAAGAACTGCATGATAAGAATCAGTTAGAACGTGAGGAGAAGCTTGCTTTGAAGCGTGAATTGGAACACATGCGTAACGCTGAACAGCTCTCGCATCTGAACAGTTTGCTCGTTGGTATGGAGTCTGAAAACTTGCGTCAGGTAAACTGCTAGCCAAACAAAAAACAAAACTAACAAAACTGTTTAAGATGGAAAACTCATTTGTCAGCGATGGCACTATTGATACTCATTTCGGAACCACACCAGCAAGTGGCTCTGATCTCTTTTCTGAGATTCACGGTGGCTTGAATGAAAATGTGTCCCGACTTGAGCAGGAAAAAGAAGCCCTTGCAAAGCAGATGGAAGAGTTGAAAAGTTCTTACGTCAAAATGGCACTTCCTTTGTTGTCGCAATTAAACATCAACGGTTATGGTGCGTTGAAAAGTTAAAAAAATCATTAACTAATCGATTGTCTTTAGAAAACATGGATATCCAAGAGATTAAAGAACTTTTCGAATTGGCTCAAGAGCGTCTACGGGATAAGATGGAATCGGGCAAGCTTGACAAAGTCACTGAAAAACTATTCGAACAACAAAAGAGTGATCTGCGAACTGCCATTATGTTCGCTGGTGCTAACCATGCCAAAGTTGCTGCCATGCGTGATCAGATGTTGCTATTGGGCAACTTGTTGAGTCAATCTCACACTGAAATTGTTGGCAAAGAAAACATTTCCGACAAAGTTACCCAGATCATGCAGAATCTGCACGAAATTGCCAAGGAAAATGCTGAATCTTCGAACCAGGAAACTGAAGAAGGTGAAGACTCACGGGAGACTACTCGTTCCCCTCGACTTTTGGCCATTGATCCGATCAACCATGCCGTTTTGGCCGATTCATTCCTCAAAGAAATCTCCCCTAAATTGAGCAGTGTGGACAAGATTGAATCGCTGTTTAGTGAGAGTGATTTCCGTGAGAAGTTGGTCGAAAACGAAGATACCGGAAAGCTGGTTAAAAACCTCCAGGAACTTGTCGATGTAGTCCGATGCGCTGTGGATACCTCTATCCAGCAGCAATTGAAGAACATTGATGTCAATGCTGCTGAGATGCTTGCCGAAAACCAAAAACTGAAGCATTCGCTCAATGTTAAGCGTGACCAAGTCAAGACCCTTCGTCACGTCCTTTCGAAGAACAAGACTTCGACGGAAGAAGCCATGGCCAGTGTCCGCGAGAAGTTCGAATCCGAAAAGCAGATCAAGGACGAGCATGTCGCTACACTGCGTTCTGAGTTGAAGCAATTCAAGGAAGACGCGGCTACATTTGCTTCACATCGTGCCATGTATACTGCTCGTTGTGAGGAATACCAGGAACAGGTATGTTTTCTTTACTTTGGTTAGAATCTACAGATGATAAAATGAACCATTTCCAGGTTGAAAGCCTCAAAGAATCACTCAAAACTGCCGAGGAAGAAAAGAAGACCCTTAACCAGCTCCTTCGTATGGCCATCCAGCAGAAGCTGTCTCTGACCCAACGCCTCGAAGACCTTGAAATGGATCGTGAACGCCAAAACTACAAGCGCCCCACGAAGCAAGCACCGCCTCCTCGCAATGAGAACATCAAGGCGCATCGGTACCCTTCATCAAACACTAACCAGCAATCTCCACAGCCACGGAGCAATAACAACTCCAAATGATGAACATGCTCAAAGATGTTTCAACTCGCTCAGCAACAATATCCGACAACAAGACAACCATAACGGGTACCGCAAGAGCCTTTTTTAAATACGAAATATTTTTACATAACACGATAAATTAAAACATAATACTATTTTCTGTTTGAAAGAGGTCCGTTCATCATGGTGGACATCAGCTTAAACGTGCTTAGATAACGTTGGAATCATTTTTACAGTTTGTCAATGATTTTATACTTTCTGTTATTTTTCATTATAGATGATTGTACTTAAATATGTGCCTTTTGTTTTTGATTGTTATAACGCTATCTTGGTTACTTTGTTTATTGAAGTTGCGAGTATAAATAGAACTATTGAACTAAAGTCTTATGTCTTTAAGAATAAACCACTGTTTGCTTTCAAATAAAATCAGTTCAAAAATTTCCAAAACTGCAAGATGTGAACGTTATTTTCAATTATTATAAAATGGTCGATATAAAAAACTGAATTATACAGCTGAAGCTCTTATTGGCGATGTATCCGTCCACATCGTTATCGGCCGAAGGCGAACACCACGTAAGAAGTGTAAAACAGGAACTCATGTGTGGATATTACGTGTTTTGCTCGGCCCTTTCTTTCGGTCACTCACGCAGCTAACGTGCTGCATCCGAGCGTGCATCTTTGATTCATTTGATGCATCATTTTCAATCAAAAGCCTTAAGGAGTTCGTGTGTCAACTCTACACAGTGTTATAACCCTTAATCTAGTTGTTGTAAACACTATACGGACACAACTTGACCAGTATTACTGACGTAAAAACTGTTTCATGCAAAATGGGGTGAAAAATATATATAAACTGATGGCATGTTTGCTACGAAGCTTTTCATCTTTCAATCAACTCAGGAAACAGTAACAAACCTTACCAACAGGATTGCCAGTAGCTTTGGAAGATTGTAGAAGGTAACTTACAGGATTTGAAACTGATAAGTTTTATATAATTAGTAGATTGTGTAAGTGAGCGAAGCGAAAAACAGTCCGGAACGAGCGACGAAAACGTCGCGCGAGGTACTTACTCGCTTCGACACACTTTGCCAAGCAACTCGGCTTGCAGCGATCGCAACCAAAGCTTCGACCTTCCTTGCACCTGAAACATATTATATATATATCTCCAGAAATCAGTTTATAATGTCGTTCCCGTGCCTGGATAAAGATCCGGACCTATGGCTAGACCAATGTAAGCCAATCCTACGCAGTTTATTTGAGACTTGTCAGGTCGAAAATCCGTCTAAATTCATTTCGGATGTCGGCAAGAACCACATCCTCAGCATCGTCGACGCCTTGCTGGCTGCATTACCAGGGTTCGCTTTCAGTTTTATATATATTTTACAAGCAAAACATGCAGCATTGAATGAACATGCAATTTACAGACCGCTGGATTGGCGCTCGAAGGCAGTTTTACTCGAGAACGACGGGCAACACAACGAAGTCGAGCGGATGATCCGCAAGCTCATCAAAAGCTCGCTGACCATCGTGGCCCGGCTCATCACACCTGCCGATGCTGCCGGCGACAATGCCACGATGAAGAAGATGTTCAAGGTGGAGCGATACGTGAAGATGATGGGTGTTTGTGGGCCGGAGAACGCCGCTGCCCTGGGGCTGTTGCTGGCTGAATTCCTCGGAAATGACGGGCACCAACACGTCGCGGACTTCCTCCAAAGCGAGATGCGCAATCACTGGGACTGCCAGATTCTGAGCGCCATCCACAAACGCGCCACTGGCCAAAGCATGCTCGTTGACAAGGACGTGTACGAATGGCTGGTGCAATGGCTGTTGGCTCTGAGCAAGTCGGTGAATTCCGTCGGGAAGTTTGTGCAATACAATGGACTGACGTCTTGGCAGAACTGGAGAACCGTTATCACAGGGTGAGGATCGAAAAAAATATATAAAACATGGCTCAGTTTGCTGTTTTAGGCTCGCCGGGCTGTTGGAATGCGTCTCCGTCTTCGTGAACGACGATGTCCTCTCGTCCTGTCTGATCTGGTGCAGCCATGGCGAGTTTCGGTAGGGCTTTGTTGCTATGTCGGCAGAGTTCACCTCCATCAACTTTAGGAACCTCCTCGAGATCAAAAACAGCCTTCTGAACATGCTCGTCAGCAATTTTTACGCCGCCATCCAAGTCCCCGAGATCACCCTCGCCGAGCGTTGCGAAGCCATCAACGACTTGACCCGACTGCCCTGGGCATTGACCCTGCTGTCCCACAGCCCTGACTTCGATATCCTTCTCGAGATGATGCAGACCAACAGCCGGTCCCAATACGACGAGTTCCTGGCCGACGTCCCTCGGCTTCGCAACCTCTTCGTCGCCCCTTTGCTGGTGAACTCCCACTCCTTCAACTGTCTCCTGTCAACGGCGGATGTGCCTGCGAAGATGGCCGAGAACCGACCGCCGTCAAGCATTCGGGTCGGTACTGTGATCCACGCCCTCGTCTTGGCCTACTTCGGCGACGATGTGTCCGCAGCCGAGAAGGCTTTGCGGAATCCGGCCCTGCTGCCGTCGTATCTCCGGATTCTGGTCGAATCGAACCCGGCTGTGAATGCGTTGCGCTCCCTGAAGGCCGCCAAGAACGTCTTTCCGGTGGTCGAGGATCAGGAGAACTTTGACTATTCGACCTTTTTCGATCTGAACTACCTCACGACACCGTACCTCGAAACCCTTGCCAAGGCCGTGGGCGACAGCAAGCCGTTGTCGAAGCTACAGAAGCTGATGCGCGAGAACTCGACGAGTGTCAATGTCGATGAAGAGATTGTTGTGATCGACAAGATCTCGAGACGCGACTTGCGTTATGTTCGACTTCCTCGGTTCGAGAAGCTCTTTTTGAAGGATGTTTACGACACTATGTGGGTTTTTGAAACACAATTTGTAATTCGAAATTGAGCAATATTGTTTTCAGTGTCATCGCAGCCACCCCGGACGTGAAAGTCGTCAAGCAGGCCGGTGTCGGCAACATCCGCGAAGAATTCCTCTACGAAATTCCATCATCCGAGGAGGAAGAGGACGGTGTTGGCGAGGAAGGAGCCAAGGATAAGCCGATCCGTGTCAAGCCGTTGAACGCGCCCCTGCCACAGGAGGAGGACGACAGCGAAGATGAAGCCGACGAAGCAGCGACTGCTTGGCCACCTCCACCGCCGCCGGCGACGCAGTCTCGCAAGCAACATGGTGGGCGGGGTCAAGCCAAAGCCCCAGCAAAGGATCAAGGCGCTGCCTCAAGCAGCAAGAAGCCGCCAGTCGACTACACCGGCGGACGAGATCGTCAGGTCAAGGAGCGGCACAAGAATCGGGACAAGCAACGAGGTGCCGATCGGAAGGCTCGCCAAACGGGATTTCTTTAAAGTTACTATCGAGTCATATACTAAATCTTGTACGTGTTGTTTGGTTTATAATAAAGTTATAAGGTATTCTGTGTCGGAATAGATGTGTGATGTTCAAACGTTAACAAAATACCATAAGCCAACGCCCATCGCTTAGCTTGTTCCGGCCCACGCAAAAGGTGATCTGTTTTCGTGGTCGGATCTTTGCATAAGTGTTGCGTGCTTTCGCGTTTTCCAAATGTGCGGGGAGTGTTCGCGCTTTCTTGTGTCTTTCACAACTCCTTCCGTGCATGTCCTGTATATAAACAAACCTCAAAAGACAGATTTGACTATTGCAATATCTTTCAGGAGCCATGGATGACGACGAGATCCTCGGTTTCACCCCGGAACAGTTCGCCCCTGGGTCTATCAAGAAGCTTGTCTTTCGTAACTTCCTGTAAGTTTCCGCCTTTCCTGGATCTGAGTTGCTACATTAAATATATAAAATTACAAATTTCAGCACTTTCGACGATCTCACACTCCAGCCTGGCCCTAACCTGAACGTCCTTATCGGTCCCAATGGTTGCGGCAAGTCGACCGTCAACTGCGGCATCTGTTTAGCCTCTGGCGGCAACCCGAAACTCCTCGGCCGAAGCGACAAAATGAGCGACTACGTCAAGCATGGCAAACCTGGCGGATGGGTTGAGATGTATCTGTCTGATCCTGATGAAGGCGAAGAGGGTGTCGTCCGCTTCAAGATTGTCATTCGGAAGACGAGCAGTGTGCAGTACTACATTGACGGATGCCCTGTTACGAAATCGGCTGTCCAAGAAGCCATTGCGAAGTACAACATCCAGATCGACAACCCATGCGTCTTCTTGGCCCAGGACAAGGTCAAATCGTTCGCCGAGCAGGATGCCGTCAAGCTTCTGATGAACACTGAGAAGGCTGGCTCGAAGGATCTGCTAGAGCTGCACAATCAGCTGATGGAAAAGTCTGAGAGCGGTAACATTGTCGAAGCGCTTATGAAGGAGCAGGAGGATAAGTAAGTCGAACAAACATAATTCCAGTTTATATGAAAGTGGTTTCTAGGCTGAAGCGAATCCGCGAAGAAATCAACCGCGTCCGACCCCTTGCCGAAAACTACAAGGAAAACCAGCAACGCAACATGCACCTCCGTACCTTCAGGGAGAAAGTCCTCTACCTCACGGCTAAGAATGCCAATGACGCGTTCAAACATAAGCAGAAGTTGAACAGAACCGCGCAGAACTCGATTGATAAGATCAGTGCCCAGATGCGTACCGTTGAAGAAGAGATGGCGAAGGCGCGTACGGAGGCCGAAAAGGTGAATCTGAAGAAACTGAGCGTCAAACTTGTAAGTTGTTTTTACACTTTTAGCTATACAGTTTGCAAAGTTGAATTTCAGGGCAATTTGAAAGAGGATTTTGCCCGGAAGTGCGATACCATCGTCGATTGCTTTGACAACGCTAGCCTCAACACCGCTCGACGTCAACTGGAGACCCTCGAAAAGGAGTTCACTAACTGGGAGAAGGATGTCAAGAATGCGATTGAAGTGAAAAATGTGGCACATCAAGCGTGGGAGGATGCTAAAGCTGTCAAGGTTTGTTTGAGTAAACTTCAAAACTTTCATTCTTTAATGATTGTTTTCCAGGTCGATGAAACGCGAGGTAAGCAGCTAAAGGAACAACTCATCGATATCAACAAGAAGATCAAGCAGGAAAAGCAATCCATCGACTTTAATCGCCGTGATTACGTGTCAAAGAAGCAAAAAATCGAACGCCATCTGGAGAGTGATAAAGCGAGCGTGAAGGCCAAGGTCAGGGAAATGGCCAAAAAGACGGTAAACAATGACGTCATCAAAGCATGGGATTATTACTCCACTCACCCCAAGGATTTTCGTTGTCCCGTTTACATTCCGTATACCTGCATCGTGTTGGACAAGGCCAACATTACTTACCTTAACCATGTGTTTGGCAGGAAGGACATGTCCATCTTTGTCTTTGGGTGCCGTCAAGATGAAGAGCTTTTGACGTCGAAGTTTAGGATCAGCTCGACCATTGTCGATTATGAGGTTTGTTGCGATCTCCTTTCGTTTTTCCATTTTAACGTCCTCAATTCCAGAACCTCCCCGACTACTCCAGTTCCCTCAGTCCCAAGCTTAAAAAGTGCGGCTTCCACGACTACATGATCAACATGTTTGACGCTCCTCCCCCAGTCAAGGCCTATCTCAACGCCGTCTACCAACTGAACATCTTGCCCGTTGGTGGTCCCGAAGTCGATCGAAACTGCGAGGCCATTGCTCATCACAACCGTGAACTTAAGCTGTTTTTTTCGAATAGCAGCCGAATTCAGGTTATCTGCTCATTCTACGACCCGAATCGCCGCACCGTAAAGCGTTCTCCCTTCAGTACGACCAAGGTACTCCTTTCCGAAGTGAATACTGTCCCTACTGGATCTCAATCTACCAAGGAATTGCACGATATCAACGCGAAGCTGAAGGCCCTCGATGAACGCGAACAACAGAACGCCGCTCTGATTCGGCAGAAGGAAATTCTGGAAAGGGACTACCAGCAATCGCGGAAGCAGAACATGGAAGCAATCAACAAGGTCGAATCTGCAAGGCTTCATTATGAAAAGTGTGTTCGTTCCCTCGGCTACAAGCAGGAAAATAAGCCTGATATCGAACAAGCTCGAGCCGCTCTCAAAGAACGCGAAAAGCTGACTCGAATGAAGCTTCCTTCCGAATTCCACAGAATCGTCGAGATGTCGGATGATTGTTATCAAACCATCAAAACGTGTGTCATCAATGAAGCCATCAAGCGCCGACATCAGGCCAAATTCGACCGTCTGAAGGATCAGCTGAGCGAGTTGACATGGACTAAGCGAGAGGAAGAGAACGAGTTCGAAGCGCATAGGACGGAGGAGGATGATCTGCGATCTGAGTTCAGGAAAGCGTTGACGGAGTTCAAAGCAACCGTCAACATTTCACACATTGAGGAAGCCAAGTTGAGCCCGGGTGAGAAGACTGCGATGAAGGAATTGCAAAAGGTTAGTTGATTCAATCGATTTAAACATTTTCAACGAATAACTCGGTTGTTTTCAGCGCTTCAAAAAGTACAACGCTCCTGCGACGATCGATGAATGCAACGATGCCATCACCGACGAAGAAGTTCGCAATGAAGTTGCTCAGCTGCAGGGTTCGTTGAAGGATGTCCATAGGCTGGTCGAATTGGAGCAGGAAGAAATTGCCGTTGTTGCTGATTTGGAAAAGTCGCAGCAAACGATAGACTCCTGGGAAGCCGACATGACAGAACTCCTCGAGCAATGGATTCACCCACTTCGCGACCTCGTCGAACGCATCAATGTCAACTTTTCGAACTTCTTCGCAAAGATCAACTGTGCCGGACAGGTTGTCCTTGCCGAACCTGAGGAGAAGCTCAAAATCGAGGAATACGGGATCGAAATTTTGGTCAAATATCGCGCCCAGAACTCGTTGCAAAAGCTCACAGCTAATACCCAATCCGGTGGCGAGCGCTCCGTTGCGACGATGCTGTACCTGATGGCTCTCCAAGAACTTTGCCCCGTCCCATTCCGGTGTATCGACGAGATTAACCAAGGCATGGATCCGACGAATGAGCGCCTTGTTTTCAACATGCTGGTGGATCTGATCAGTGGCGATGGACATCTCGGAAAAACGCAATACTTTCTGTAAGTTTTCTTTGTTTCTATTTTTGTTTTGGCATAACTCGATTATTTGCAGCCTGACCCCGAAGCTTCTTCCTGGCCTCAAATACACTGAAAAGGTGGCCGTCCAAATCATCCAGAACACCTCTTTCATGTCCGCCGGCGCGCCTCTTGCCGTGCACAAGTAATAGTGAACGCTTTTGATTGATCTCTGTTTGCAATTGTTTTTTGTTGTTGATTTTTACTGTCAACATTTAAATTTTGTAATATCCATCTAACTAATTGGCTTATACGGATTTTTTTTTAACGGGTGAGCTGTGTTAAAGCTCATGTTCAATTTGTATTATTATCTTTGCATCTTTTTTGTTTTTTGTGCACAAATGAACTAATTTCCATAAACGTTACCAACTATGCATTTTATCGCAAGTTATTCTATTCCAAGTTGTTTTTTAAAACTGTCAATCAAACTTTAATCAAATACAAAAATTATAACTATCAATCCTTTTTTAATTGGTGCTTTTATAAGCAGGGATCAAATGATAGTGACTGACATTGTTGTTCGTATGTCATCGATGCCCTGCGGCTGGCAGCTGCGTTACTACGATTGAGTTCAATGCACGCAAAGGGTCAGTGCCAAAGGGCAACCGATCTGCGTCCGGCGAGTGGACTTTATTGTTGTTGTGCTGTCCAGTCGGCTTGAACTCTGTCAGCTGGTGCCAATGGTCATTGCAATCCGCAAAGTTGATCGGTAACGGATTTCCAGAGTTTCGCCTTAGGGTTGAAATTTCGAATCGAATGCTAATGCTTCGTTACCGCGGCCCAGATCAAATTTCTACACCGGATTCTTGAATTTGCGCCACTCCGGCAAAATAGGGTTAGTTGAACGAACGACAATGAACGTGAGCGGCGGCCAGGATCCTCTCTTTTTGCAGCAGATTATTTCCAAGTATGGTTTTGTGATTTTTATACTTAAAATTGTAATAATTTATTATAGGTATGAAAATGAGGAAGATGACTTCCTGCGCGAAATTGAAAATATGCAGCAATGCACAACCAACACCGACACCTCTGACGAGTTCGTCGAGGAATCACCAGTTCTCGGTGGGTCGCTAATCATGTTTTGTTATGCAATTACCACCCGGCACGGACATTTCATCCGGGCAATAGCTTATGTCATAAGATTAATGTTTCCTACGTCGGTGGGATGCTTAGAACATTATCAGTCGCCCATGTCTGACAGCACTCTTTGTTCTGATTTATGTTCAACTCTATCATTGCCTAATGGCACGAAAAGCGTTAACAATTTATTTTGCAAAGCGATTAAAAAGTTTTATTGCCAAATAAACTCATTATTTTAGGCACTTTATGCAGTCTTGTGTCTGAAATCACGGACTTGCGAAAACAAAATCGGAAATTACGTCGACGGCTGATCGAGTCGGCATCATTATCGCCGCCGGCACGACCCAATCGTGGTAGTGGAATGGTAAATCGCATGAGTGCTGTATTGTTGGATGGAAGAGATAAGCTTTTACCGAGATTCAAGTCTCAGACAAGTAATTCTTTGTGTAATAATGCCCGGGCGAAGAAACATTCTAATGAGATTCGGACTGGGGCGCGAGAGCGGATGAGCAGTCCACCACATAAGGTAAACTATTTTAAACAAAATTAGTGTTAAATTGATGTTTTAGGATCTTTTGACTACCAGTTACTATTCAACAAGTCTATCTTCCGACACTGTCTCAAGTTATACCCCTCGCCGACCACATAATTACACTCATCGAAAACCCCCACCACTCGTATTGCCTGAAAGTTCTGATTCTGACGCTGAAATTCGTGACAGCAATTCCCCGCTCACCGAATATGATGTAAGTACAGATGAACTTTGTCTGTCACCGTATGATGACGACTCGCAGCAAATGAATTCAAAAGTATTTTTCACTTTGTCCGATCAAAATCAATCCTCAAGTACATCTAATAGCTCTTGCAATGAAATTCCGAGTGTCATGAGTATGTTTTCACTAATTTCAACCCCAATTAAAACAACATAAAACTTTTTAGCCGAGAGTCGTTCAAGCATTCTCGATTTTTTCGGGATTCGACGCAAACGAGACAAACTACCAGTCTCACCTGTGCCATTTGCTTCTAAAGTGGCAATAAAAAAGCGCAAACGTCGAATTAGTGACACTGCCGATTCCGGGCTATCGAATGTTCACAAAAGCGTCCCAAATTTTAAACGAGAAGGTTAGTTTACGAACTTGTAGCATCACTGACCCCATAACTCATAACTTAAGATGACGATTCGTCTTCATCTTCTCTGATTCATCTGGGTGGATCATCTCCAAACATCAAAGAGAATGCAAGTGCACCCGCCGCCGATACAGCCAGCATAGGTACTCGTTGCAGCGTCGATAATGGCCAAGACCAATCCACCGGACTGGCATTAAGTTCGGTCTCGGCATTAACGACCAAACACGTGTCGAAATCAGTGAGTAATGTGGCGGCTGAAATAAAAGTAAGTCGGGTGTGAAATGTTTTGATTCAGTTTTTTAAGGGAAATCGTAATTACAGGTGGACGCAGATCCAGAATTTCAACACTTCTTCGACGAAAGTGAGGACGAGTACGACGACGAAGAGGAAGGCACTCGGAAGAAACGGCCTAAGAGTGTTATTTATTTGGATCCGGGCGAAGTTATGGCCAAGACGAAATTAAGGACAAAAGCAAAGAGTACTAAAAGTTTGTCTTTAAGTGAGTTATGTTTTGTTATTTTTTGTTTTTGCTACATTTATGCAATTTAGCCATGGATGACCCTCCCACACTTGAACACAGTATAAAAGCAAACAAGTTCCTAAAATGTGAACTTGAGTTGTGTCGGCACCGAAATAACAGGCTAGTTGAACAATTACGACAAAAGTCAGGGCAACTGTCAAAGTGTGAGGGTGTTAGGACTTCTGCTGAACGAGAGGTTAGTGTGATACTTGTAATTACTATTGCTCATACAAGTTTTTTAGATGTTGATTTGCCGCCAAAAAGCTCTTTTGAACGCTGCTATTGATAAAATGTGCTTGAATGATCGTCTATCAAAGAGTTCCCGGGCTGTCATGGAAATGCTGGAAGAGAAGCTGCTAGAATATGATAAACGATTACAAGTTATCCGCCAGAACTCAGATGATAACCAGAAAGCTGCGATAGACACAGCTGTGAAGGAACAACACACCTATCAAGCGCAACTTGAACAAATTGAACACCTCCAGCGCGAGAATTTGTCGCTTGTTCAACTGAGAGCTTCTGAGATTGACGTTATTGACAATGTTTTACGACAAAAGCTAGAGCTAATGCCGTCTTATGATGCAATGTATTCCTTTGCGATGGGCATTGTTCGGAAGCTTACCCAACTTCGAACTGCTCTACTAGAAAAGTCGGCGACTGTCGCCTCGAATGAACTTGAAATTATGCAGTTACAATCAACTTTGCTTATCGCACAAGCCCAGGTGGGATGTTTTTATTCGACATCGACAGATTTATGATAACAAAAATTTACAGGCTGAACGAATGCGTCACCAGATTCACATGCTTCACAAACAAGAACCACGCCGACGACGGGCGTCTTTCCACGGGGAAAACCTCCTTGATAAGCTGATCAAGCCACAGTTAAACTTCTATCTCCCATTACGCGAATATGGAAATAGAATCGAACGGCAACGGCGAACTCAAAGCACCAACATAGACCAGCTCGCAGAGGCCAGTGAACAGAACATTGAAACCGAATTCCTTCGCTTGTTCGATTATGCTCGGAGTAAGTGATTACTTTTTTTCTTGTGACAATCATGTTGCTTGCTACGTAGAAGTTCTTTTTTATTGATAAGCTTTTCCGTTCATTTGGCACCCGTTTAGCTCTCTCCAATACCACGCCACCAACACGCGAAAAATCTGTAAAACGTGAACCATTGTCCGTCTTTCACAATGGTCAAATACACACTTCAGCGAGTCCAAGTAAGTCGAACATGGTTCTAGGATGTGTGGAAACCCTTTTTTCAGTCCAATCACCGGCTGTGGATCGCCGTCGGGTGTTGACGGTGACACAACCAGGTAAATCTGTACGCTTAAGTACGCTTCGCGACAAGGGTATCAGCCATGTTCCCGCCAAACGGCCAATGAGGTGATTGAACTTTCAACTTATTCCTTAAAAATGATGTATGATCAAAAACCAAATTTGTAGTCTGGTCGAAACAAAAGATCAAAAGTTCTCCGGTAATATCAGAAAATTCGGAGAAGAAATGCACAAACTGCAGCACCATGACGTAGTAACAGCACCAAAATACAACGATTGTCATGGTCTGTCTGCTGCGATTCGCATGACACCGAGTCATAAAATGACAAACTGCGGAAAATCAGGCCATGTGAAGGCGATTGTTTCAAGTCTACAGGATGTGAGCCATTTCCAAAGCCCGACGACGACGCCAATTTTGGCGAGGAAATTGCCATTGAACAACAACAATAACAACATTAATATTAATAATAACAATAATTGCATTACACAATCGCCAAAACCACAAAGAGAACGCAGATTGGTAAAACAGTTATCACTGCAGCATCCGCCTGGAATGTATAGAGGTACAATTTTTGGTCGGTAAAATAATAAATTACAAATGAAATATTTCAGAACACGAGAAGGAGCCACCAACGTATGACTGTCCACCAAGACATGGAGAAACACCAGATTATCATGCGATCAACCATCGGATGAGTTCATCCACCGGAAGTGCCAATAATAATCAGTCCATGTTTTTGTCGACTGGTAGTAATGCAATAACTCGAAAAGCGAGTGTGGAAAGAAGGGTGCCGCTGCAAAAAAGGCAGCTTAACCAACCTCAAGTACAGTTTTCGCGGTTACCGCAACCATCAGGATCGTCAACACCGGCTATTGATCTTTCGAGGAGTAGTGGTGTTCTTACTGTAAGTAAACAAATATATGCTCTGTTTAAAACAGTTATTTTAGCGCCGCCATTCCGGATCCAAAGCGGAATCACCATATCTCGGTCGAACACCCCTTCGACATAGCCTCGTAAACACTCCCACAAGATCGAGTACAACCTCACCTCTCACTCAGCGCCGTTTAATATACCAACAACCAAACATCTTAACCACACTTCAACAAAATTTACATTCGTATCCATCCTATCACGAACAGACGATCAAGGAAGAGGATGAACCTCGATCAATTTCCGTCAGTGAAGCATCCATTGCGACAACAATTGAACGAAATTCGGCACCGACTTCAAGTTCTGCCGTTGCGAACGCTGCACCGTCGAGTACCAGCAGATTGCCGAAGTTCTCACCACAATTAGAACGAGCGAAAAAAGCTGGAAGCTCATGGTTAAGCAAATTTCGAATAAACAATAAAAAGTAATACTATGGCAATATTTATTTTATCAGATTGAGGTACTTTTTGCAGTTGTTGTTTGCAAAATAAAACAGTTTTGCTATCTCGAACGAACGGAAGAGAACAAACAAACAACGTTCACCGTGTGCATTAAAAGTTATACATTTAAAGGGCGATCACGCCACGCAAAAAACGGTGTCGAACCATGACGTACACTTGCATTTCGCATGATCGCAACGGAACTAAAGTTAGACATTGGGTGCAAAAAAGTGAATCTGATGTGAGTTTAGAAGTCGTTTTTTGGTTTATTTTTATTTTTATTTTGTATTATCGAAAATAAATTGCTAAAAGTAAAAAAAGTACATTACAGTATATAAAAAAAACAACAATATGAAACAAGCGGATCTGTTGAGTTCAATGAGTACAGTAAAACAAATAAGGTGACCTGGTTTTTTACGTGCAGTTTATCGGAAAAGTGCGAAAAGTTGGTCTTATCTTATCAAATTCCCTGCAAAATGGTCAGTGTTGTGTAGCTGAGTGTCCACTGGGCAAAGAACAAAGCCTGCACGGAACGCCATCGTAAGGCCTTGAGGCGGAGTTGAATCCGATCATACCACTTTTTTGTTGACCGTCAATTTAGCACGAAATAGTGTTCCAATCAAGTGCGAAACACACGTATTCCATTGGTACATAAACCGAATCCGAAAAGTGTAAGATTCAGCATCTCAGTTCCGCCTCTCAGCTGTTTCTGTTCCCTTTCGAACTCTGATCAATGAGGTTCTAGTGAATGCGCAGGAAGGAAGTCACGGTGGTCCTAAAGGTGTATTCAGTCGAAATGGAATTGTTCTGTTTCGCTTTGAATGGCCGCACGTGTAGATGGTTCGTCATCAGACCACCACCCTCACGCACCCAGAGAACGTGCTGCTGGCGGGAGAGGGGGACTTCCTTACTGATCACGCCATCGTACTCTGCGATGATCTCACTGTAGTGTAGCACCATCGCCTTCAAGACAATTTAAGGCGGGGTGTACTGCCATGGCGCAAGGGTAAAGGGCGATTTTCCACGAAAACGTTCTTTGCTTCCATGGCGAGGGTTGCGATTTGAGCCTTAGGTATTCAAACAGCTGGCTTGCAAATCACGCCATGGGAGGGGAAAGAACGGGCGGGTATAGGCTCTAATAAGTAGAACGACAACATATAAGCCTTACCCATCCATGCTCAATGGTATTCCTCTTGCGCGTTCAGACAGTCGTCTGCATCTAACTATCATAACATTTATTTTATTTATTGCTTCCTTTTTAGAGTAACACAACCTACCCTCAACCATGGCTACCATCACCCAGACCGTATCACCAAAGTGCTTGGAAGAGATCGCAAATGAGCAATTCCTTGCCCAGGAGTTCGATGTCGTTGATGAGCTTAACCGCGCAGCTCAGAAGCAAAAGTATGAACCCAAATATGTTCCACGCAATATTGCCATTTTCGCCGCACTTCACGTAGGCGCATTCATTGGATTTTATCAACTTTTCTTCGTCGCAAAATGGCAGACTGTTGCCTGGAGTGAGTTTTGAATAATTTCAATGCGATTTTATTTGCTAATTTTAATTTTAATTGCAGGCTTGGGTTGCTGGTTCCTCTCCGGATTGGGTATTACCGCCGGAGCTCACAGGCTATGGGCCCACAAGTCCTACAAGGCAAGGCTACCATTGCGAGTCTTCCTGATGTTGATGAACTGCATGGCCTTCCAAAACGATGTGATCGAATGGTCTCGCGATCATCGCTGCCACCACAAGTGGACTGACACTGATGCTGATCCGCATAACGTCAACCGTGGTTTCTTCTTCTCGCACGTCGGCTGGCTCTTGCAAAAGAAGCACCCCAAGATTAAGGAAATGGGCGGCAAACTCGATCTGTCTGATCTCCTCGCTGACCCCGTCCTCGTCTTCCAACGAAAGTGAGTTTTGGTCTCAAACAAACTTCCTCATTTCAAAATTAAATAATCATTTTTTGTAATTCTAGACACTACTTGCCTTTGGTCGCTATCTGGTGCTTCCTCATCCCGACTGTCGTTGCCGTGTATGGCTGGGGTGAAAGTGCATTTGTTGCCTTCTACACCGCTGCCTTGTGGCGCTATTGCTGGACCCTGCACGCAACCTGGTTCATTAACTCTGCGGCCCATATGTTCGGATACCGACCATATGATGCCAAGATCACCCCGACCGAGTCCATTGTGACCACCTTGACTGCTTTCGGCGAAGGCGGCCACAACTACCACCACACCTTCCCCCAGGACTACCGCACCAGTGAAATGCCGTGGATGCTCAACCTGACACGCGTCGTGCTTGATTTCTTCAGTGCAATCGGCCTCGTCTATGATCGTAAAACCGTCAACGACGAAATCATTCAAAGGCAAATGGCCAAATACGGTGATGGCTCACTTAAAGATGGCTCACTTAAAGCCCAATAAGTTAGAAACAATACTCCTCCACTGGTAATCTATTAATACTTAATTATGTTGTATCATTTATATCCGAAATAACCAATGCCATCATTACTTGTATACCTTTATTTTTATAAATACAGATCTTTGAGTAGACTTTTTGCGCTGCAACTGCTTGTTAGGGACAGGATTTTGTCTAATTAATTTTTGAACAGAATTAATGAATGAGTTATAAATGAAGTGCGAAGTCATGGTGGCATTTGCCTTCGCATTTATCGAGAGGTCAACTTTTGGCCGTCAAGGATTAACCCTTATGAGTGCAGCAAGCGTGATGCCAAAGTCGACAAGGATGAAAAGCTATATCTGGCACTGCCGTTTTTAAAATGAAGCTTTTCGCAAAATTACAATTGACGTACTCCCTGTCGAAGGCGTCAATTGCCCCGGGCACCATGCAATGTCACCAGTGATTTAAGTCAGGGCGGCGACCGTGTGTTGCGCACTCCTGCAGGGAGGGGGTCCCCGTAAACTTTGCTAGCATCGGTGGCGTCAGATTCGATGAGACCCCTCTTGGAATTCATTTTTCCCTGCCGTCGACGTGAGCTTTGGGTTTCTGCTTACATAGACGAAGACCCAGAAATAGGAGGCCACGGAATCGTCAATGTGCTAGCAGAATCACGAAAGGACCCGGCAAGGCTTGCATTTTATAAATCACCCTTGCTGAGTGCAAAAAGTCATCCGGAGCAAACATCCGGGAGTATTCCTGCAACGCGTAATTGCTCAGAGTGGACACTCTCCGAAAACTGCATTATGCATAACACTGTGCTTGCGCTTCGACCCTCTCTATCCATCGGTGTTACTGACCTGGCACATCATCCCGGCTAATTGTATCTATCAAATGCCATCCGAAAGCGAGTGCATTACGGTCATAAAAATAATATGTAGACTTGCTCGTCCTCAAGGCGTCATCCAGCTATAGCTATATTCAGCTGTTCGGATTTTGACGCATTTCAAAACGCCTAATTCCTCGGATGTCTGAGATATGGGTACTCAGCCACTGCTCTCATGACAAGTTTATACCATAACTAAGAGCTTTTTTTATGTGATAGCATTTTGTAAGCTTCGTGCGTCACTGGTTGTTTGACCGATTTCTTCTGCTAAAAAGTGGCATCTTGTGGGGTTGGTTTTTATTTTGTCTCCAATAATCAAATTAGGATGTCCCACAGCCCTAAGCTCCAGCAAAGGGCCACCCAAATGTTTATCCGCGTAATAGATGCGTGCGGCTTTGCCGTCGTTAAAGCTACAAATAACACTATTGGTGGCAGTTAACGGTGAACTCGAGTTCACGTTTATCTTTTTCCTTCAATTAAACTTTTATTCACCATTACACTTTGTCATGTTTTTGTTGCTGGTCACTTTTATTATTCTTCCTTCCTCCTGGCATGACATATTTCAAACTTTTTAAACTAATTTAATTCGCGGCCCGTAAAACTAATAACTACGTTTTTCGACAGGTGGTTTTTAGTGAGTTCACTCCGAAAAAACGCTCCAATCTGCATTGCTCATGCAACGTCTGAAAAAAAGATTCATATGTGTTGCACCAGATGGCAGCATTTTCAGTAGCCTTTTAAAACGGAACGTGTCGATTGAGGGGTTCCGAATTTGTACACAGAATTATGCTTCTTAGTGATAAACTACGGATTAGCGGTTTTTTATTAGTTTGACTTAGTCCCCGTTTTGTGTCGGAATCTGATGTGTAGGTTGCCTTAATCCATGTATGAAACTTCAAGGAACACACAGATTGATCGGGACAAATGTATCCTTAAGTGCGAGCGAAGGGGGCGAGGCATCTATAAGCCCTTTGCTTCAATAAATATATTTTTTCAAACCACTACAGGTCTCTATCATTTGGCCTTACAAGATTAAGAATTTAAACACTCTTAAGATATTAGTTATTAAAAAGTATAGGGTTAGTGTGAAATTAGTCACGTTTGAATTGGATGTATGCCTGTTTCTGTCTTTTTTATGAATTCTTTATTTTCGGATAGTTTCAGATACGAGGTAGAAACATTGCCAATATGAGTTTTTTTATTGTCTGTCATTCTCATCTAGTGATTGTAAAAATGCCGCACAATGGCTTCGCAAGGTGCATAAAGCCATATGACTTTTTGCAAAGTCCCATGACTACATACATGGCAGATATGTTGTGTTTACTGCGACTGTAGTGCTAACCAATCTTTGTTTGCGCCTTTTATTGGTTTTCGAACAGCATTTATCGCGAAATGAATCGACGCTGACTAATGTTCTTATTAAAAAACATTCAAGTTTCAAACAAAGGTTGAGAAACTTGATTACATGCAGCCTTCAAAAATAGTGGCAAATAGATACTTGACCTTAGTGAAGCGCAATTTGAATGAATTTGCCATGTCAAACTTTTTGTTTGGCATGTCTTCGTGTTATTTTTAGTCATTTTGCATAGTATATGACTACGTTAACCAGCTAAAAATTATACTTCTTTCCAAAGATCGTCGTTGGTTTTAATTTTTTCTAGTGTTTTGGGGTGGCGGTTTATGAATTTTCTGAATATAAATTTGCTGAATTTTATTGTGTTTTGCGTTTTGTTCTGACATTTTACGTGTACATGTCTGGCTAATAGAAAACTTTCAAAAACAACCATAATTGTATAGTAGGCAAAAATAATCTTGAGGTTGTTGCCAAGTTTCATTGATGCCAGCTGAATAGTGTTTTTTATTGCTTGTTCATTAACTTTCACAACTTTCTTCCGTTTTCCGTCTTCCGCATGAAAAGTTGCTATCCCGATATTATTGCTCCGTTCATTTACCCATCACCACGTGCATCACTTCCTGCTACTGCTTGGCAACCGATGTCAGCTCCCAACATCCGTTATTGCATAATGACCCTGGTTGACATCTATGTACGTAGATAAAACATATCTATTTGTTTTTTATTCCACTTTTCGGTCGAGGATAAAGGCTAAGGTCATTTTTTATGCTATTTGTTATCCCTACTTCATGGTCCCAGTTCCTGTTAACCGCCCCTTCTTCCAAGGATGTTAGCCTTCTGAGACATACTCTATTTGAATACCCACCCGAAAATATAGCTGAATATGGGAGCAAATGTTTTGTGCATTTGCAATTCATGTTGTTTTCGTCTGGATATATTGTCGCCCCCCGCCACCTACAAAGATATGACCGAGGTTTCACGCATTGTGTGGGTGGTCGATCCACAAAGGTTATGGAATTGCTTCCTTCCTGGACTTCCAGTAAAAGGAATGCAAAAATGATGTGCCCCTGTTAACAAAAGTGAAACCCAAAGGGCAAATAAAACAAAAATGATTAAGGACGAACACTAAATGCTTTCGCTCGTCGCCCATTTTATTAGTTGTATTTTTTTCCGATTTTGTGCTTTACCGCCGCCCTCCAATACAACTTGAGATACGAGTCCGGTTTTTCCCATAGTCAAATCTTTCTAAATAAAGGCATGGCTATCCGAAATTTGATTCACATAAATGCACTAAGCAGTTAGTAAGGTTATAGTCCTGGGGACTTAGCAAGGGCGGCCCTACGCTATTTATCAAACGGACCCGCTCACGTTTTGCTTATTTTTGTGTTGCTTTTTGTGAGGGGTCGCCACCTGCGGTCTACATGGCATATATGCGCAGCTTGTTGTCTTTTAAAGGCACCCAGCCAAGGCTTAACGCGACAGTAGGCATGTTCAACTTCCTTCTGAATTGTTCCATCTTAAACAATAACATATTTCATGACAACTGCCTACTTTTGGCTTATCAATATATCACTGTGCGGAGGAAGCTTCTTGACGTCAGTTGACATCTTTCTGTAATTTCATTCGAACACTTCCCCCTTAGCAACATTTTTTTCTATTTTCAACCTTTTAACATCGCCATGAGAACACTTCCTATCTTGAAATTCCATCATTTATATCCACACAGATAAGCTGCCACAAAAGTTTGTGTCAACTTGCAAGTGCGTTTTCATTGAGCATGCTCTTTGTTTGAAAACAACACGCATTCGATCATGTTTTGTGATTTTTGCCGTTTACATCGCACGCCCCAGCCATTTTAAAACAAGAACCAATCCAAAAAACTAACAAGACCGTTGCCGTCTTCCTTGCATTTCGTATTACACACTGTCACGATCGCGTTTTCGTTGTTTCTCGCCATTTCATACCAGTCTAAACACAATGAGCACCCCTTTAGGCCACGAAACATGCTTAATGCATCGGCATTGAATCATTTTTGTCTGCTCAAAAGGCGAGCAGATGCCAGCGTTGAATGGATTCAGGAAAGACTCGACAAAAACTGTTCATGCGCAGAACTGTCAGAACTCAACAGTATGTTTCTTGTTTTCCCATGTTCCTAGAATGATAAAGATAATCCCGATTTATCTGACGTGTTTCAGTTGGACGCATCGGGCTTTACTGTGCGCCATTTCCTTTTCACCATGAGATTTTGGTGCAAATGGTATACATTATCCTCTTCAGTTCCCTTATTTTCTGCTCTTTAGCAGGAAATCTTACAGTCGTCTGGTATGTTTAATCCTGCTCCCCACGGGGGATCACGTCAAGTTTAATGCAATTCTAGCCATGACCTTTTGCAGGATTGTTTTGCGCCATGAACGCATGCGCACCGTAACTAATTACTACCTGCTTAACTTGGCAATATCAGATTTGGCAATTACTATTCTTAATACTGGCTTTAACGGTACCTAAAATTATCAAAAACACGGAAAATAAGGATACAATTTTTAGCGACATACAATTTATACTACAACTGGATTTTCTCCGACGTCCACTGCGCCATCAACAATCTCATGGGAATAACACCAATTTGTGCCTCCGTTTTTACGATGATTGTCATGAGCATTGATCGGTACATGGCTATTGTTTATCCGTTGAGACATCGACCTGGCAGAGGTGCCACTGTGACAATAATCATTTGCATCTGGTTGTTCGCACTTATTTGTGGATTGCCAGCGCTTCTTGCAACAAAAATTGAAACACATTTCTTCGTTGATCAGGATAAACATGGCCGTTATGATGTGTTTGAGGATCGTCTTTGCCTTGCTGATCAGTTCCCTGATGGAAACTCTCATACAAGTGTCTATTTTAATGTGTAAGTTATTCGCATTGATTGAACTTTTTTGTCCGATGACTAAGTATAAACCTCAAAGGACAGAATGACAAAAGATGTTTTTTTCAGCTACAACCATGCTTTAGTAGTAATGCAATACTTACTTCCACTGATTATCCTTAGTTTTACTTATGGTCGGGTCGCTTTTGTTCTTCGCCAGAATAACGTCATTGGTGACACACGACATACTGACAATGTCCGGGTTAAAAGAAAGGTAAACTTCACTTTTTACATCCATATAAGTGAGCATTGTAAAGTTTTTCCATTATTTACAGGCAGCAAACATGTTGGCACTTGTCGTTTTTACGTTCATCTTTTTATGGTTACCGTACAACTTGTACTTTTTGTTCCTGAGCAGTTGCCTTCAAGATTTATTGGATCCAAAGAAAATTCTCTACCTGTATATCAACATTTACTGTCTCGGAATGTCGTCCTGCTTGTTGAATCCAATAATTTATTACTTCATGAACGACAGGTGTGCACTTGCAATGTTTATAATTACATTTGGCGGATTAGAGGGACTTGCAAATTCGGTACAAATTCGCAACATACATTTTCAGATTTCGTCTCGGCTTTCGTTATGCATTCCGCTGGCTACCGTGGGTACGGGTCAAAAAGGAGGAGTACGAATCTGTCTTCTCGAACACATCCCGCGCTTCTCATTTGGCTTCACGCTTTACCATTTATTCAACGCATCAAAAGTCTGGCGACCAATCACCATGTCCGCTCTGAAGACATTCAATGAATGACTCGAGCTTCTTTATATCTGTTTAGCGCTCAGATGTAGTTTCTTCGCACACAAACAACCAACATATTAACGCAACTTTATTATTTTTGCACAAAATGTGTAATGGTCACCTGACGTAACGGGTCATTATTGTCTTTTATCAGTTTTGAAACGTTTAAATGTTCTTTACTTCTTAGTATCGTCACTCATTCTTAGTATGTAAATATGTTGCACATAATAAAGTACAATTAAATTTTTTATTCACTGTTGTGAATCACTCTTTTGTTATTATGTTTAAATTTATTTCGCATTGTGTCACAAAATAAACTATCTTACGAATGACACGAAGGGCAAACAATTGAAAAGCGTACCGATTACACCGGCATTAGCGTGAGCGATATGTAACTATTATGCATGTAAGTGACGAGCGACCGGCAAAAAAAGGAAGGAGAGTAACACAAAAGAATATTTAAGCGCAAAAAGGGTTAGAAAGGTGGAAAATACCCGTAAGTTTGTATAACATTTTTCACTATAGAATATAAAAAGTACATTGTAAGGAAAGAACCCTGTCTATGGAAGCCTATGTATGGTACGTTGAAGAAAGCATGTCATGTAATTCAGTTTACCACTTTAACATTCTGACCCAGGTTTCTTTTGGAGTTTTTCGAATAAAGTATTTTCGCGTTTCATTGAAGACGAGGAGCACAATGCCAGTGGCGATGGGGAAGATCCAGATGTACCAGGCAGGACCACGGACGTGGAGGATGTCGTTAATTCCGGGGACATAGATAGTAACGAATAGTGTCAAGAAGGCGAAAGCACAAGCGGCGACTAGAGTCCAGTTTTGAAGGCCGTGTTTGAACATTGAAATTCGGCGAGTAGTGCACATCCATAGATGGAAGCATTGAGCAACAACAAGGGTGATATGCCAGGCTGCTGATGCTTCGCAGTAAATTTGATGTTGTTCGGCGCCGTTGAGAATCTTTCCAGTATGCAGCGTCAAAGTTGGTGATGTTTTTTGCCAATATGAATGCGCTGTGTCATGCAGGTCGCCAAAACTGACTCCGTATGACCAATAAACGGTAAAATAGGATAATATACAGCCCAGACTTATGATACCACCAGCAAATATGTATGCATAAGCAAATAATGCCTTTGTTGCAAGATGTGCGTTTGGTCGTCGTGGCGCTCTTGACATAACATCCCGTTCAGCCGGCTCGAAAACAAGCGCAATGGCCGGAGGAATTTCACTCAATAGATCAATTGTCAAAATTTGAAGACTGTTAAGGCCTATCGGGAACCCAAAGATAAACGTAAACCACACGGGAAACATTTCCGGAAGTAGATGCGATAACGAATACGCGATCGTTTTCTTCAAGTTATCAAACAACAAACGCGCATGGGAGATGGCCAACACGAGATTAGGCAACTGGGGTTTCTTTGCAACAACATCAGCTGCTTCCTTTGCAAAAACACTTCCGACTGCTTCCAGGGCAATACCAACATCAGCCTGTTTCAGGGCCGGCGCATCCATGACACCATCACCGGTAACAGCGACAACACTTTCACCCAGCTGACAATTTCGGACAATCTTCATTTTTTGAGTAGGTGTCGTTCGAGCAAAAACAACACGCTTCCGAGTGAGTAATCTGGCCCAATCGGCTTTTGACAGTTCTTTTACCGTATCACCACGGATGACTTCCAAGTTAGCAATGGGGTCAATGCGGATTGAACTTGTGGAGAAAGAACTTGGACTGGAACTTCGGGGCGATGACTTTTCAATGTCTTCGGGTTTATCGCTGAATAGGGAGTTCTGACTGCCATGTGAACCAGCTGCGCCGACATCTCCAAAGTCAAACTGCATCTGTCTTGCTGCGGCTTCGGCAGTAACGGCATGATCGCCACTGATCATCATCAATCGAATGCCAGCCTTATCTGCTGCTTTGACGGCATCACGGATTTTAGGCAATGGGGGATCGTACAAAGCTGCCATTCCGAGGAAACACCAACCTTCTTCCGGGAAGTTGGAATTGGTTGCATCCATGGTGAATTGTGCATCGACAAAGTCTTCGAACTCAAGCATAGCAAAAGCAAGACATGACTTTCCTTCGTTGCAGTATGCGAGGAATGTTTTCTAAATGAGAGATGTAAATTAAGGCGGCTTTCTAAAAATGAAGTAACCAACCTCAAACTCCAACATCTTTTCATCGTCCAAATCCACCTCTCCATCCAAAACAATCGTCGAACAGTGTAAAATCAACTCTTCTGGGGCACCCTTGACCATGATAATGTACTTGCATCTCGCATCTTCACCACTGACAGTGCTCCGAGCAGCTTGCCGACTTCCGGCTTCAACGACAATGACAAGATGGTATCTTCGATTTGAACTGAATGGAACTTCATACACCACTTCATAATCGCCGCGCAACTGTTCCACTGATGTCAATTCTTCGGCGAACTTAATCAAAGCGACATCAATCGGCTTGCCAATTATAGCGCGTTCCTTCAGATCTTTGTGTTTCAGAACGTACTGATCAGCAGGAGCAACCTTTGAAGGAGTAATCAAATCAGCGGGGTTTAGGCTGATGTTCTTGCGGCGAAAACTTGGAGTTCGTTCACTTCTTGGCTGAGGTTGATGGATAGATGACTGAATCTGGGCTTTGTCGCACACAGACATGACAATAATCATAATTGCAACGTGATCGTGAAGCCCGGGGATTAAACTGCCCTCAATTTCAAAACGGGTTCCAGAACTTCTTGGGGTTATGGTAGTTTCTTTTTTCGAAGCAATCAAGTCAGATGCTAAAATTTTTAATGTAAATATTTTTTTAATTGTTTGTTTTGCTCACATTTGACACCCTCTCCATTGATCCAAATGTCAGTGACCCTCAAGTTGTTTTCTGTCAAGACTCCTGTTTTGTCGACCATTAAGATGGAAGTCAAACCCAGTGAGTCAGCAATGTCTAATTTCTTTAAATAAATGCCGAATTTCGATAGGCGGCGGGCTACAATAAGAAGCTGACTGCTCAATGTCACGGGTAGACCTGAAACAATGTGCGCTACATGCTGAAAAGCCGCTCTGCAAACTTTGTAGTGTAAACAAACCTTGAGGTACACATGCTACTAGTGAAACCAAGAATCCGTTTACAAACGTTGAAGTAATATGCGAAAATCCGTTCAACGCAAGTCCAATGACAAACGTCACAAACGAGATGATGAACGCTGCACTGGTAATCAAAATTACGCATCTTCGATGTTCAATGTCAAGCGGTGCTTTCTTGACTTTTTCTTTTGACGTTAGCTCAACTAGGTTTCCCAATACCTGCAAACTTGCATTTTAATCTGAGCTCTTTTCGAGTTATTATGTTACCGTGTGATTTCCAATGCGCACAATCAATCCTAATCCGCGTCCTGACGTCACTGAACACCCATTAAACACAATGTTTTGTGATTCAAAGACACCGACTCCCTCAGGAGCAGCATCCGCAGTGTAACTTAGGGGTTCAACTTCGCCACTAAGCCATGATGTTTCGATTTGCAGTTCATCAGAGTGCAGCATGCGCAGATCGGCTGGAACACGATCGCCAGTGGAAATCCACACCAAATCGCCGACAATGAGATCACTCGCAGCCAGCGAAATTTTACGTCCGCCTCGAACAACCGTGCACTCCATCGGGATCATCGCTTGAAAGCCGCTAATCTGATTGTATGTGTTGATCTCCTCGACAAAGTGAATAATACTCATAATTATCAGTACGCCTACTAAAATAATGGCCATTACAAGCTCATCTGACCTAGTGCGATCAAGTGCAAAGATGAAAAAGCAGGCAATGGCTGCGACCATGAGTAGAATTCGGAATGTGTTTTTGAACTGCCTGAGGAATAAGCGCCAACGACTTCTACTCCGTGTAGTCGGGCAGATAATATTGCGTTCAGATGTCCCTTTGAGCCTGATTTCGGCTTCATCGTCGTTTAATCCGAGTGAACGGGTCGGATCCTCGGGATCGATTCTCGAAAGCGGGTAGATGTCCATCAACTGGTCCATCGTCATGTGCTGCTCGCGGAAGGGGAACTTGAGTTCCATGTCCTTAAAATACATTAGCATGCGGTCAAAGACAAAGGTAAACATAGCTATCGGACATGATCAAAGCAAATCAATTAAATTGACTTACTCGAAGAAGATCCTGTTGGAAAGCTTCACTAATGTCTCGAATTTGATGTCCACCCGTACTAAACTTGTGTTTTTTCTTGCGTTGGATCATCTTTCTGATAGAAATTTTGAAGGCTTGAACCGGGTTGTTTTCTATCCGTGTCTGTTTGAATCTTTCGATTTTTCGGGAGAAAAACCGTCGCAAGTCTGAAAGGTGTTTTATTGAATCATTAAGTCGTTTTATAAAACATCAAAAAAGAAGTCAGAAAAAAGTAAAACAAGTCTCCGCTATGATCGTTCATGTTGCAATCGCAGTAGAACGTAGAAAAAAGATACAAAAACAATCGGACAGCTATCATTACAATAATGGTACGATTGAAATTGAAATAAGAGAAATTCTTTACCTCAGCGAAACTTGCTTTGGATTGTAGAAATAAATTTGTGAGATGACACAAAAACAGACACGACACAGAAGCGTGGATTTAGAAGAGTGAAGCAACTTTATGATCAGCGATGCGAAAAAAATCATACGTGCAATGACTCCTCTGCATGGATGGGAGTAAAAAATAGGGGCTTAGCATTAATTTTACATGGTTTTATGGTAGATTTGCGAGGGGTTTGACGCACGATCGGACAATAGATGATTAAGTGTCAAACAGGTACGGAAGTATGTATTTCAACATGTATGGACAGATGCTCTACGCTAGAATTTTGTACAAAAAAACAGTTAAATATAACCACCATAGATAGGGGGCAAGAGAGGGTCGAATTTGCCGGAAAATAAACCCCTATTTTAAAGCGGATCAAAATAAAAACACTGTAGGCTTAGGCACTTCAAACCAAACAACAAAGAATCAAAAAATTTTACAAAAATGGAATTGTAGCGCATGCAATGCATGGTTTTGCCCTTAAATGATGGGTGAAACCTGTGGACAGAGAAAGGGATGCATACAATCGGATGGGGCCATCATGAGTCTGAGGCTCAGAGGGACTGGTTGTCCGACGCGGAAGGGGGTTGTCGGAAAGAGGGATCGATGGATATATTTATTTGATTGGCACTTTGAAAAAAAGTGATCCAAAAGAGTGCAAAAACAAGATAGAAAGTGTTATTAATGCGCGGTGGGTCGTGTAGTTTCGCTGTTCGCGGAACTTTTGTCGCTTTAAAATCAAATGACGAAAACAATAAAAAAGTTACACTTAGACAATGCTCGGAGCGGTGATTGTACCAAAATTTTTAGACGCCTTTAACCCAGCGGAAGAACTTTGAATAACCCAAAACGGGTTTGCATCCCCCTTCTCCAGCGTAACGAGTAATCGATCAGTAAAAGGAAACGAGACTAGAAAACGAGAGGTGAAGGCTATTCTGAGGGCGATTAATGGTCCTCCGAGTCCGGAAGGTCGGCGGTTGCGCAAGCTTATCGCGGAAGCTAATCGATGACGCTTTCCTCATAATTGAGCCAGTTGACCCCCTAAGGGCAAAATAGAATCGTCATAGTTGTTTTTCTTGATTTGAAATTTTGATTAAACATGACAAAGACCTCAGACAACGTGCGTAACACGGTAACGTGATAACGACGTAGGCAATTTGGCGCCTTAAGTTTTTTTTTCAGAAATAAAAAAAAGAATTGAAAGCGATTAAAAAATGACATTCTTGCTCTAATCAGTGATTGGGTGGCGGAGACTGAACATTAATTACCAGCCGCCTGACCTTTCTCTTTTGTCTTTTTTCAAAAACCATAAACCTAAATTTTCAATAGAAAAAAAGGAAAATTCCATCAGCGTGGGTGGAAAAGGTCAAAAACACAATTTTTGGAACTCTCATTAGGACCCGGCGACAAAGATCGCTATGAAACCCCATACTCACCTTGAAAAGTCGACGGTTTGTCCATGATAATGCGATGTGACAACGTGTTATGCGTATGCAGAAAGCAATGCAATTTAAAAAAGCATTGTTTGTATCAACGTAGCGCCTAAATAACACGATCTTAATGAATTATAAAAGAGAAAAATTGAGAAATTTGTGACCAATTAATCGGAGGTTAAGTTAAGTTAATTAATCAAAAAACAATCGACGAAAGTCGCGCGAAATGTGCATAATTTATTGCGCCGAATAAGGGCAAAGTGTAAAACGGAATCAGTAATTCTCACGTTCTGCACAGGTGCATCTAATCAGCTAGTTGTTGTGTAGGGAAATGCTTGATCGGAAGGAGGACTATAGCGGTGTGCTATCAGTGTCCTCAGGAAAAAGGGTGAGTTATCGCGGAAGCGTAAAAAACTGGGCTGGTCATGGGAACAGGAACAGCATCTACCTGCCTCGGAATGGAGCCAAGAATAATGATGATGGACAAAGGGTGCGAAGATTTTTATGGCGATAAAATAGGTCCGATGACTGTTGGTGTGAGGTGTCTTAACCTGTTGAGGCATTCTATGCAAATAATGAGCAACAAAAATAGTAGGTACCTCCTTCAGGTGATACATACATAAAATAAAGGAAGTGTGTTTTAGTAGGCAGTTAACTTTCAAAAAGTAGGCGGAATTCGTATTTGAGAAAACATTAACGATCTTCAGAAGCCTCCTCCTGCACACTTGTTCAAACTACATTTGACTGAACGCATGGCTGCGCGATGCGATTGAAAGTTGCCTCCTTCCGCAGTTTCTGTTCCAGAGGTTAAGTGTATCCAAACTTAATCGTCCCTACATGAAAATCACGTACTATACGTTCTTAATCCGACAAAAAAGTCAACAAACAAAATCGTCACGGATAACAAGGAAAATTGTTATCCTCAAAGTACACCGATTGAGATTGCGATACAAAATTTGTCCCGAGCAAAATTTAAGTACCCAGAAAAAACCACGGAGTTAAAGCATCAAAAGGAGACGAATATTTTTGACCACTTTATTCATCCGTTTTTTAATGTTTGCATTGCGGCTATTCACCATTACCTGAGGCGGTCATTGAACGGTAGATGTTTGCGTTTCTTGATTTTAACTGATTTCCACACGTGAATGAAGGGCTATAAAATAACAATTGCAATGGGGGTTGGGTTATGTCAGCATACAGAATGCAAATTGCAGCGTTAAAAAGTCAACTAGGGGCATCATAATGTTGATGTCGAAAAAGTGCGCGGGATCACGGAAAGCGGAACAAAGTTGAGGCCAGTTTGAGTTCAATCATGTCAAAAATGCGGGAGAACGGTGACTGATGCGACCAACAACGTCAATTGTCGGACGGATTTGAATGCTGTGACAGAAATGTACATTGTTGTTCAGACAGACTACATGGATCGGTCTCTTATTTTAACAATATTACAACGCAATCCCAAGGGAATGAAGGAGGAACTTGGAAGACATTGTCCTTTTAGTTCGATGATCACGGTTGACAAACTTTTTAATTAACTAATGACATCACAATTAGGACTATCGGCCCCATAAGTAAACATAGACTCTAAAGTAATTCAAGTCAAAACGAACAATGCCATTATTGGGTGAGTGCCAGCAGAACACCCAAGTCAAACCCACCAAAATGTAGTAACCATTGTCTTACGGGGGCAGAGATAAGTTTTTTCTTTCTATTTCTGCTTGTCAAATTGAAATCTGATTAGAGGGATAGAGGCTAAAGTCGACAACCGACACACAAGTTTTATGTGCTGTGCGATGTTATTTTATCGTCCCCGTGTAGCCGTTTGCTTCTGTTTCAATTGTGTTTGAATTCACGCAAGTCTGTCGGAACTTGCTACCCAAGTTCCGGAAGTTTCTATCCTACCAAAGTTGCCGTTTCGGCATGAACACCGTCAACGGCTACCTGCCTGTGGATCAACAGGAGAATGACCACTCCTCGTCGATGTCGGCCACCAAAGTTTACATTCCGCTAAATGGGCACCATGGAGTGAGTTATTTTGAAGCTTACATATGGAATGCCCCACTGCTTCATATAAATAAAATTATGACTGATGTTACAATGTTTCACTTTTGTCGTGTTTACGGGCGTTGTTGGCTGTAAATTTACCAACTTTACCATAAAAGGGTTTACTTTGTGAAAAGAAACTGTTGTAAGTCAGTTTCCCAGTTTCCGGAAATGATTGTTTATTGTCCATAAAATTGACCGAAAATACGACGTCCACAGAATGACTGCACAACCACCTCGTGGAACAGCCTGGACAACTATAGTTAGCGGAATCATGCCCGAATAGACAGATTTGCCGAGAGCACTTACTTTGATATCCTACAGACGTCGTAACCAAAAAAAGCGCCAATGACCCGTGCGCAAACTTTTTGTTGTCTCTGATTCAAATCCACGGGGGACACCACTTTCCAGTTAAAACGTTAGCTCACTTTTTTGGGCATTTTATAGCACCTCATGATGCGCCATTGTTTTGTGTACCGCGGTGCGGGAGGGCACACAGATGTCCACCCTTTTAGGCATTCTGTTTGCTTTATAATTGAATGGTACACTGAGATGCATTGATGCGTGTTGTAACATTTAGCTCAGTTTTGCCAGGTATTCTGTGAAAAATATTAGGTTTACAAGTTGCATTTTGCAACGCTGCAAATTCCTTCTGCATTATGCCTGTATAGCTTTGGCGATTATTAGCGCTTCTAGTCTGTCTATGACCATGTTTACCTGTGATAATTGTAATATTTTTCAGAAAATGAACATTCGTCGAATAGCACGGATAGCGGGTTGGCATTTAGCGTTGTATTGCTTTGTTATTATGTATATCCTTGTTGGAGCTTACATTTTTCATTATCTGGAGGGTGAATATGAAAATAAGCGACATATTGAAAATAAGAGAGTTATTAAAACGTTAAAGACAGCTTTATTTTCCAGTATTACTAAGTCTAAAAATGTGGGTTTTGCAAGATGCTAGTTTCTGTTCTATGTTAAATTATAGATCAGTCATATCGAAGACAGTTTGCGTGAATTCATGGAGCAAATTTCGGATTTACACATCTCTGTGGATAATTATTTGTTATTTGATGAAAACACGAATGGCGTGCCAAAACGATGGACCTACCCGTCGAGCGTCTTGTTTGCCTTCACCATTCTGACGACAATTGGTTACGGAAACACGGCACCGACCACACAGACTTGCCAGATATTTACGATGGTCTACGGCGCATTTGGAATTCCGCTATTTTTGATCACAATCGCGGACGTCGGACGCTTTTTTAAGACCGGTATCATGTGCCTGATTCAAGCTATTTATAAAAAAGAACTGAAAAAGCCAGGGGATAGGAAGCTCATTCGTGAAATTGGAGAGGTAATTGTTGCATTTACATTATGAATTTGTAATGCTTATTTAGGTTTTCCTCGTTGCAATACTATTCCTTGCGTTCATAGCTGCGGGGTCGGCAGTCTTGCCCTTGTGGGAGCATCAACTGACCTACTTCGACAGCGTTTATTTTTCATACATGTAAGTTGATCGACTTTGCCACTTCCTTGTTAAATAGTAGCCAATTAAGGTCGTTAACGACTATCGGTCTCGGCGACATCGTCCCGCGTCGAATGGATTTCCTCTTACCAACGTTAATATACATAACCATCGGGTTGTGGTTGACTACAGCGCTTGTCGAGCAACTCGCGGATGTGTTCCGACTTGTTCACTATGCAGGCCGGAAAGTTAGCAATGTCAAGGGTGTAAGTGCTCTGTTGTCACTCTGTTTTCTACATCGAGACAATTTACCATTTTTACTTCCGCCATTTTTTCAGATAACAGTTTGGCTCGGCGGTCGGCGGCTCTCTGTTGGATCTTTGATACAAACTGTGTGTCGCCGTGTTGGCATGAGCGACCATATTATTGGTAAGTTTGAAAAAAGATTGAAACATTGATAATAAAGTGTTGTCATGTGATTTCAGGCCAGATCAACTGGGATAGAACGCTCGAACTGGCTCTAAACGGCGAACAACCACCAATAGTCCCTATCTTCCCGTGGCATTTTGCTGACTTTGTTGAACACGATCCACCGCTAATCGACGTTAGCATGGATTTTGATCAGATGGAAAGCCCGTACTATTACAACGCACCAACAATCTGCAACAGTCCCAAACATAACGGCGTGAAACGAAAACTTTCTGCGCCGCCGTTCGAACGTGCAAACGGATATCACAGAAAACAAACGCAAGATGATTTTCTTGATATCGACGAGAATGAACCACTTTCGGATTCTTGATTGATTGTTGTTACAGTATGCCGGTTGTTGCCATTTCTCTTTATCGTTAAATCTCTTTTCCATGCAATCAAACATGTCCACCTCATTAAAGATAAGAAAATAAAAAATGTCTTTATTAAGACAAGTGTCTTTCCGATGAACACAAATAGTTTAAGAGACCAATTTCCAGTTGACCGACTTATTCCACTAAATAAAGAATGACTTTTAAAGATTTAGCCTTACATTGATGGGACGACTTCTGGAAGGACGTCAGTAATGTTCAAGCTTTATTTTGTATTCATTGGGTTGAAAGAGGTTAGGCCTTGCCTCGAGGAAAAACTTTTCGTGGCTCCCAATATTCGTTCATCATAGACATGGGGTCGTCATTGCGGAAGGCATAACCCTAAAGCGCGAAAGGAGAGTGTCCCTTGTTTCGAACTTGACTTTCCCTTGAAGGGGGTTCATTCGTCTATCTTCAGCGTCACCTTTTTATCCCTATGCATGTTTCATATCGCTCCTTTTTAAATTTAGATGTCAGTTTTGCGGTTTCGGTCCTGAAAAAACTTCGCAGCGTTTTTTTGGTTCGGCACGCAAGCACTGCGGCATTCGATCGAGGCTTGAACGATGTCAAGCCTAATTTGTCACCAAAGCTCTGCAAAAAGGACATCTGAAAACCTAACGTCAGCCTCCAAACCAGTCCCGAGAAAACGGTCATAATCTTTGGGTTTGAGTTCTGATTTTTTACCAACCTCAATTGAACTTTCGTTTTTTGCGGCTTTTGTTGTTTCGCTTTTTGTGTCTACTGTAATCGGCGAGATTGCCCGAGGAACAAACAAAAGTGGCGTCAACGACAAAACACAAAGCAACGCAATTCCCGCATTCTTTTCACCGTCAAAGCGTGTCATAGTTGCAATATCTTGTCTAGTTTGAACCATACCATTTACCATTTCGTCCTTTGAAATTCTTAAAATTTTGTAATTTCGTTCCTCCGACCAAGTTCCTCGAAAGATAGCCCCAAACGCGTCAAACATGCATGGACTACCAAGGCTACTCCCTTTTTGGATATACTAAGTTTATGTCTCTTTATCCCCGTTAGTATAAAAAACAAACACGTAATTTGCGTGCAGTCGTTTATGCAGAAATCTCACGTTTCCGTCGTTACAAGCGTTCGGTAGCATCAAATAACAGTTATCCCAAATGAAACTCGAAAATTGAGGTTCCGTAAAACAAACAACGCATATTTCACGCAATTCGCACAATTTTAGTATTGACAGGGCTTTTGTTAAACTTGTTACTATAGGTGCCAACTAGGTGGTCTCCGTGTAGAAAGTAATTTTTTGCCTTTTGTACAATCTGTACGTCATTCACGGAAGAGAATTTTTGAAGGCTGCCTATTCAGAGAATTTGTAAAACCTCATGTTGGCGTCAAATCTGTAATTTAAATGGCGTTTGTAACTTTTAAAAACAGATAGTTATTGTTTTCTGCTGTCCAAATAACAGGAATTATATGTTGTTTATACAAGCTTTCATTACCCAGTTTTTGATTCATCTTGAAATAATTTAGTTTAAAAAAATGCTGGGATTATAAACTTGGCACAAGTTAGAAAGCTTACATGTTTGTTTTTTAAAAGTGTCAAAATAGACGGATGTCAGCTACGCAAGTCTGTGTATGACGGTGTCGTCGTGTCTGTAGATGTCTTCCGGCTATACGTATAATACCTTAAATTTTTGCGAGCCTGAAACCACCGGATGAATGCCCAATAATATTTAACGTCGTCATCTGTCCCTTGCTGTGTCATTGTGTTCATTTGCATTATCGTGTTTTCAAGGGTGGACAGAGTATATAAAAATTGAGTCATCTATTATTTGGATGAAAACATTCACGCAATGCTTTGCAAGATGGCCTTACTGAGACGCTTTATACGTGATATTATTGTTGATTAGGCTAATGATCTGCGCGGTCTTGCATTTTGAATCGTTTTAAATTGTGCCAATCTGAGAGTCTCATTGAGCTAAACCACAGCATGCACATACATATCACAATGCCTATGGCTGTTCGAGGATTCTAGCTCGGAATTCACCACAGGGGGTTGGGTGGGGGTCGGGGAAGGAGTCCGTTGTGGGTTCTCCACATCTTTGCACCGTCATCACAATCCGCTAATGTGAAAAGACTCGACACGCCCCATCTCGTCTATGCCACAAAAACTAACTGCTCTTGCGCGCCGTTTCTTTTCTACTTGTGTTGTGTGAGCCTTTAAAACTTATTTGAGCTCCTATCAAACTTGTGCTGCGATAATATAAAACAGTTTCGTACAAAGCAGTAAAGAAACAAACGAGTGGCTCTCCCGTTCCACTGTGGTCCCGGGCATCGTCATCTCCAGCAGTTCCCTATCCCAAAAACAAAAGTGTCCGCGCCCAGTTTTGGTGAAACCCCTACAGCCTCAGGCGCCAAAGCAAGGCTCCCTTATATTTTGCGGGGCGTGGCACTTTTGGTCTGGAAAATTTGTTTGGCGCCACTTGCCAATTGTTCGTCTCCGTTTTGCTTTCAATTTCTTGGCGACACGTTTTGCGAGGGAATCATTTGCATCCGAGTCTATCACTACGTGTCAGCATTTATTTGATTGCTGACCACAAGGCTGTCAGTAGTAGCTGGTCACAAGTCGCTGTGTATTTCATTGTCATCCACGGTGAAGGCGCTAACGAAAAAATTCACTATTCTCTCTTTCACCATTGAGTTTTGTTGAAGTCTGTCACTCACTCATTCTCGCGCCATCTGAAGCCGTGCCCTTCCACGATTGCTTCAACTACAATAGTCACAATACCTATTACACTGTATTCATTATGGCACCACCTCAGGTAACAGCCAATCCGGCGGCTCCTCCGAGCGACATGGTACTCGGGTCGTTACTGTCAATACAACACCAAATTTTTAATACTACTAATAACGATGCTGCCGATCAGATGTTCATGTCAGATGTTTTCTCTTCGAACAATTCACTCGAATCCGACGAGAGAGGCGCTTTTATTCCTATATTCGAACTAGTATTGGGTACTGTTACGTATTTGGTAAGTTCTAAGTACCAGCGCAAAAAAAGAGTTCTAAGAACGCTGGTTGGAATAGCTGATTGGTAGTTAAATGCCTTTAACATTGGAATTCAAGACGGATACTTTCTGATGAAAGATTTATCAGTTGCCAATGGCAAAGGCGTATGTTCCGCTTTGGCATTCGGATAATGGCGTCTAGCTTAGAGCGAAAAGATCTCGCCTGAGCGCGCGTTCCGGAAGCCGAAGTATTGTTTAAACGCTTAGGGCAATCGACCGTTAACTGTTTCAGGCAAAAAGACTTGCAAAAGAATTAAAATTAGAAAGAAAAAAAGCAAACTGAATTTGATTTGTTACAGGTCATCATAACCATGACAGTGATCGGAAACATTCTCGTCGTCGTTGCAGTCTTCAGTTACAGACCTCTCAAAAAGGTGCAGAATTATTTCCTTGTTTCATTGGCTGCTTCCGACCTGGCTGTTGCGATTATAGTCATGCCGCTCCATGTGGTCAAATTCCTTGCAAGTAAGTCATGTTTACGTCAAACCTGAACGGAACGCTCTCTGTGCATGACATTCCTTTTCCGACGAAAAGTTTTGCTGGATATGGCCCGGCTTTTGTCTGTACGGCTTTTGCCGACAAAACGGGTCTGCAAAAATCCGTAAAAATGCACGCAATAAGTCATTACGCATTGTCTCGCCACTTGCGATATTATTCAAATCGCGGCGACGCTGTGAAGGTGGCCAAACTTTTGACCATTGATTACGAATATGCACTATTGCTTTTAGCAGAATTGCGTGGGGGTGGATTAAAACGCACATGGAAACAAGCAATTGCACCAAATTCTCACGATCGGAAGTGTCGCAAGCATTGAGTCGCATCTCACGCTTGTTCTTCTCTGTTTTTACTCGTACTTGCTTTTCGGCGTAGTCAAAACTTGTGTTAAAATTCGTGACATGCGGGTACTCTTTATCCTGAGGGCATGTCGACACGGCTTACTATATTTTGTTTACACTCATTATGCGACAATGCTCATTGATTAAAATTTGAACTTTGTGTGGAAAAATCGAAAAGGATATTGTTGAGGTCAAGTTTCATCCTGCGAGGAATACGAATGACGAAGTGCGATCCATGGAATGCCTATTAATATAGTCAATTTGCAAAGTTATAATCGGTATGCTAATGAAAACAGCGCTCGATAGGGTCAGGATAACAGATATTTTGAGATAAACTTAGCTAGTAGTGGTACTTCGAACTGTGCTCTCTATTCTTTCATATCATAATTTAACATTATATTAAGCTTTTTTGACATGTAATCAATAGTGTCACAATTTGACGTGTGTAAACTAATAGCTAGGTATAATCGGTTAGCTGAATTAAAACGTTGCGTTCCACGGTTTTGACTGCTAAAGCATCAAATTCCAATGGGGTTTGTCTGTAAAGGATGCAACTGCTATTTATTCTACATGAGTAGTTCCAAAAATTTGTCAAAACGCCTATTTACGTTAAAATGAGTGAACGTAACGTCTGGATGTCCAGATGTTAAGAACTCAGGGGTGATTTTGTTGGCAGTCATGATAATAATAATGTAACTCGCATTAGGCATACTTAGTAGACTGTAATTTGTAGAAAACCAATATACTGTAACGTTTAGCATTTGATACTTTAAAAATGCAGTTTTTTGCAAATTAGTAATCACAAAATCTCATATACAATTTGTCGCAAGCGCGACAAAAGATTGAGTAAACGATCATATAAAACAAATAATGTACTGAATTTTATAATTAAAAATATTAAAGTTTGCGCTGCCAAAACTTTTCGAATTGATAGTTCCTACTTTGATTACTTTGTATTCCTCGGCAAACAAACCATAACTTATGCAAATAGAGGGTATATTATTTGTTCCAATCTGATAATTTTGTGGTTTTTCGCTCCCTTATTCACATCAATAACTGCACCATTTTCCGTCTGTCACTAACTAAAATATGCTAGTTCAGTACAACCTGATCTATAAACCACTTTTACATTTACATTTCTAGTTCTGTTTAGATTTTACGCTTGATTGATTTTATTGGGTTAACATTCCTTTATAGACAGTCTTTTTACGGTTGATAGAAACTTCTGGCAAGTGAAAAGTTTGCGGGGTCAATACGCCTACATTTTTTTTGAGGAATTATTGATTAGTTTTATGCAATCATTGGTTTTGTTAGTTCCGTTGGAGTTCGTCCAACGCAATTAAAGTTTAGTTTTTACTGCACTCTTTATGTACAGAAGGTTCTTGGAGCCAAATTAACAAGTCTGTCTATCTTTTTCACGGGGGCGACGAACACACCGTAATAGTATTTTTCAATCACAACTTTAACGATGCCTCCAGCTGCTAAATGCAGAGCTAATTGAATAGACACACTTGTTTGCATTCTTCCAACTTTTAAAGTTTCAAAATGTGAATTGCCGTTTGGGGAGGCACTGTTATACGACGTAAACAATACACTCGATTTTGTTTAATTTTGTTGCTTTTGAAGCTTTTATACGACCGCTTCTGTGTCAGTTTTTTTATTGAAAGAACTGAGAAGCATGAACCAATCAAGGCTGAATACCAGTGCCAGCTGGTCGACTTCTCTCACGAATGAACAAAAGAGGGATTGAATGAGGGGGTCGTCGTTAGCCTAAATAGCCAAATAGACTAGAGGCCACCGGAAACTGACATGGAAGAATTCGTTTCAAAAGCTTGGCACGCATAAAGTCAACTTGTTAAGGGGATTTCGTTTTTTATTCGCTATGTTCAAAGAGCTAACCCAGCTTAATTACCATGAAAAACAAGCCGCTTTGAATCGGGAGAAAAACCTGCCAACTTGACGCACTTTTCTTAAAACAAGTCAAGCGCAACAAGCTAAACGACACTTTTTAGCTTGTTTATTGTCGCCACGTGCAAGGAGCATTTGTCACAAAGTTATAAAAGTAGTCTAAGCTGTTTTGTTTTTTGGAGAGAATAGACCAAAAAGTGACATGTTCGTGAAACAGAGAATCAAAGATCCTGAAAACTACGTATATGCGTTGGTTGCCAAAATTTTTAAAAGTGCGTTTTACGACCAACTTTAAAAGGCCCTTCTTTCAAATGTAACTGATGAGTTTGACTGAGGACATACATATTAAATTCTAATTTGACGGATTATCATGTCTAAAACAGGAAGGAGACAAGCACCGTTGAAATCGCATATATGCAATAACATGAATAACACGCAAAGCATAGTCAAAACAAAGTTATCTCACATTAGATGTATGAAAACAAAAACCAAAATGCAAAACAAACGTTTCCATTGTTTGATGCATGAATGACATTTTTGTGTATGTTCGTATTTCTTAATATTGATGATTGTTTCAGATGGCCGATGGCTCTTAGGAATAACTATGTGCCAACTCTTCACAACTGCAGATATTTTGTTGTGTACATCATCTATTTTAAATCTATGTGCCATCGCACTTGATCGGTATTTCGCCATTCACGACCCTCTTAATTATGCTCAAAAAAGGACACTTAAATTTGTTTGCATAAACATTATTTTGGTAAGTGTAGTATTTAGAGCTTAAGTGGTTCAGACAATCGTGAAAACAGCTTTAAATTTAAAAGATTAGAGGTTAAAAATAGCAAAACTTTCAAATGTAAACTTTTTAGGTATGGATCGTAAGCGCAATAATTTCCATTCCGCCAATGTTAGGATGGAACGATTGGTCCTCGAAAGAACTTGCCGACCACTGTGAATTAACTACGGAGAAAGCCTTTGTAGTATTCAGCGCCAGCGGTTCATTCTTTGTGCCACTTGCCGTTATGATTATTGTCTATCTCAAGATTTTTATATCTGCTCGCCAACGCATTCGAACTAACAGAGGTACAGTACAATGGCCATACGCTTTTTCATGTTTGTATCGCTAGTTTCTTTGTTTCAAAATGGCAAATGATGACATTTTGCCAAACTTAAAAACATGCTTACACTCGATTCCGTTAATTTTTTTCTTGTTTCATTAGTAATTGAGGGCTTTTTGTATTGCAGGACGAAGTGCATTGACAAAGATTAATAAGACGCCCTCGACAAAAGAAGTTGGCGTTCACAGTTCATTGAAATCACAGCAGAATGGTAGAACAGGGTCGGCAAAATTTCTTGTTGAACGGACACCTCTCGTCGCCGGAGACGGCTACAGTGGACTCACAGTAAGCGCGAACTTTTATCTTTAATGAGGCAAAATGTGAACAGTAAATGTTTTTTTAGAACGGCAATGGCAGCAGTGGTGAAAATCAGGTTCCTGAAGAAAAAGCCTACACAGAAACTAACGTAACTAATAAGAAAACCGGCGACCAATTGACAACGACAGTATTACGAACGCGGGAAAAAATTAGCGTCGCTAAAGAAAAAAGAGCTGCAAAAACGATTGCTGTTATTATTTTTGTATTTACGTTTTGTTGGCTGCCTTTTTTCTGCGCGTATTTGATTTTGCCGTTTTGTCCGTCGTGCCATTTGCATCCAAAGGTTAGTTTTGAGCTTTTCCGAGAAATGTCCATTGTTTTATTTCATGTTGTATTGTATCCGGAAATACATAAACGCGTTTATTTCCAGGTTCACCAAGCTTTTGTATGGCTGGGGTACATTAATTCTTCACTAAATCCGTTCCTATACGGTATTCTCAACCTTGAATTCCGACGAGCCTTCCGCAAAATTCTCTGCCCAAAATCTTACATGGCAAGTCGTCGCCGCAGTACAACGATCCGTCGTCGTCCGCCACCACGCGCATAGTATTCTTCATTCAACTCAATTATGCAGTGCTAAAAATTAACTTCCTGCTCAACTCGTGTGTTTCGCTCACTCATTCTCATGAGGTATTCATTCTATAGATATATGTATGTAAATGTTTGTCAAGCTTAACTTCTTACTGCGCAAAACCGCCATCGTATGTTCAAAGCAATGAAAAAAGAGGCTTCTCAGAGTTCTGGTTTTTATGTATACTTATGTAAACGTACAAATTATTGAATTTTAATAAATAAGTTTAAACAAAGAAATTTTCAACTACGTGGTTGCTGCCAGATGCAAACAGCTGAACTTGGTCCAACAAACATATAGAGGAGAGTTCGTGGATGATAATCAAAGTCCAACCCAAAGTTTTCGCCTAAAATAAAACATTTAGGATTATTAGGTTTCTCGGCTAATTTGCGTTAGCAGAACAATGCTAAACTTACCCACTACGACATTCCAAGCATGAGGGGAGACTTTCGTCATTTTCGTTGCAATTTCCTTTGCAAATTTCTGCAAAAAAGTTTGAAAATTTAATTTGCTCTTTAAATATTTCATGTTACTTTATAGTTTTTGCTGTGCTTTTTAAAGGATCTGATGATTATATGAGTTGATATTAGACGAGTGTCTGAGTCCATATCAGATTGCTGAAATCAGAAAAGTTAATATAAAAAATGTTCCAGAATTAAAACGAAACAGTCAGCAAAGCAAACATGAAACTTCCGAGAAACGAAGCTCAACGTTACGCATACCCTCAGGCGGTCACTGGTTAAACAAAAACCATTTCCAGATAAAGCTAATTGTGCAAATGTTGCCAATGCTTATTTGCATTTAAAATAAAGGGCCTTTAACATGCTTACCCTTATCAGCGGTTGACCGATAGCTCGTTTAAAAAGGTGTTCAACGGGGAAAGCAACAGAAACACTTTTCTTACCAAACGTTGGCATGAGGATATTGAACTTTAGAAGTAATCGAACTTTTATAGAGCACACAAAATTGGAACGCACTGAATTTCGGCGTTGGAAAAAACTGCGACAATGATTAACGGGTCAGAGAATGCTTTTTGGCGGGGCATTTTTCTACCATTAACCGTCTTGGAGGAACTGCCAAAGCCTCAATTTAGATCCCCATGAGAATTATACTCTTTTTCCGGGAGTGCGATGCGATGGCACACTCCTTATCTTGGTTTTTTACCGAAACAGTCTGGAGTAAAAAATAGAAACGTTAGTTATGGTCGAGGACAATTATCAAATAAGAGGGGGCAACAAAATTTTACACATTGGATTTTACAAAATAAAAAATTACACTATTGTTTTAAACTGCATTGTTTTTTAAGTAAAAATATTGCATTTCAAAAATAAAGCAAACTGCGACACAAAATCGTTAAAAATAGTGGAAAATATGTTATAATATTCATAGCGATATTGAAAGCAGTGCAAGTTTGCATACATTATTACAGCTAAACTATGCAGAACTCAAAAGCGTGCTGTTTTTGCAGCCAGTTGTTCACACTGCATTTAGCATTGCTTCATTGATCACTTTATGTCTCAAACGGTAACTGTTTTGGCACTTCAGGAAGTCGGTTTACCTGTTCAACGTTTTGTCCCGATAAAAGGTTAATCTTATTACATACTATTAATAGTATTACCGACCTAAGAAAGATTAAGAATTCAATTTGTCATGATTTTATTTACTTGTCGTACACCTTACACTAATTTGCAATAAAAAATACAATTTACACATTCTTACTTACAGCGTACTATAAAAAGCATTCATAATTACCACAAAATGACTAAAATAAAAGTTTGTGTTAACAAAATCTGCAAGTTTGACTATGTAGCACGCAGGGTCTAAATATGTCTTCAAAAGATCTTGTAATTTGATTTGCCGTGGTCATGAATATGGTGCGTATGAAAGTTTAGTGCCATGCTGTGGGAAGCAATCCGCCGCCATAGATAGTTTGATAAAGAGGGCTCCAGGCGGCAGTTGCAGCTGTCTGAATCGGAGGTGCCACAGCTGCGGCACTGTAAGTTGAGAGTCCTGCCAACTGCGACAACGCCATCAAAGAGCTGTGATTTAATTGAGTGTTATTCTAAAAAATAAAGCGGTTTAACACCAGCTATGTATTTGGCACTAAGTCGCCACGAAATCGGCTTACATTCGGCTCAGTCGGTCTACCCCACGAACACCGAAGCATTTGACCATCCAACTCTTCAAAACTCATTTCCAAGATGGCTTTAGCGGCGGATTCTTTAGCCTCATAAGTAACAAAGCCGTAGTTTTGCTGCGCAAACATGCGAATTTCCTTAATGGCACCGAATTTTTGGAATGCTTCTCGGACAGCGTCCTCTGAAAGAAACAAAATGGTTGAACAGAAAAGAAATGAATAGAATTAATGACACACCTGTCGTATTGGTTCCTAAATTGCCTAGATAAACGGTTGTATTGTCTGAAGCGGTCGCATTGAAGATTTGATCATAAGAAAGCGCCTTTTTCTCATCCTCAGGTGTTCTTCGCGTCGCCCAATTAGTACGAACGGCTCTGCGACCGACCATCTGACCATTCATTTCTTGAAGTGCTGCTTCGGCGTCCTGTAAATCAGTTTTACAACATCTGTACAGCAGGGCTGTGAAACTTATAAGTGCAAAGGACATTCTAGAGAAATTATGACTAGCCGAGATAAGTCATAGGCATTTTACGTCTTATTCATTCAAAAGCTTACCTCTTTTCTCGGAAACGTAACAAAGCCATAACCACGTGACTTAAGCGATTGCGCATCCCGTATTACTTTTACTTCGCTGAAATTGCTCAAATCTTAATGAACTTTTATTACTCAAATTGAGACTCACGAAATTTCCCCGAATTTATTGAAGGCTTGCTTTAACATTGTGTTGTCAACCTCGGATGACAGATCGCCAACAAATACATGATAGTGCTCTAAAAAATGTGTTTTTAAAAATCTTCAACTAGTGATAAATTGATTCCACTTTGTCAAAGGAATGTCGTTGTAAAACCAATGACTTACTGCTTGTATCAATCTTTGGCTGTGCTGCAATGTGTTGCTGAACTGCAATTTGTCTTTGAAGGGCTGCCAGTGGTAAGGTAGCGGCATTAGCTGCTCCGTTTTGTGGCAACAGAAAGATTGGAAGCCCTTCGAATGCGTTCCCCGCCGTCACCGATGGCATTGGAGTCCCGTATGGTGCAGTCATGGAGGTCGGATAGTATCCCCCGAGCGGAAGTCCACCTTGCATGAAAGACAGAGCCGTCTGACCGAGCAGATTTACCGGTGTTGAACAGAGTGAACTCGATGTCGTACCTGTCGACGTGTTGGACCCATTATTTTGTTGGGTGGCAACGGCTGCAGCCGCCGCAGCTGCAGCCATGATCGAGTTATTGGTAGCATTTGACGATAGATGGTGTTGTGGAGTAGCTGTCGCGGTTCCAGGCACACCTACGGCGGTCATCATCTTTTTGCTGAGTTGGCCGAGGTAGGCCAACGAATCGTCAAGGAAGACCACGGACTGACCTCCCCGAGAAGCCGTAGCCACGGCGGGAGTATGCGATTCGACGGGAAATGATCGCTTCAGGGTTGGTGTCTTGCTCTAAACCGAGGTGGAAGTGCCTTTGAGATCAAAAGCACTTCTCCCGGTTTGGACGTGTGCGACCAGCAACGGATTTACAGATGCAAACAACTGTATTGAAGGCAGAAGGAACAATAGTAATAAGGCTGTCGTATTTAATGATGAATCAGGCGAACATATATGATGTACACTTCTGAAAAAAACAATCATTAAAACTTTTTCCCAAAACTAAATACACTAATAATCGTAAAAATTGCTAACAATGAAAATAGTCAGTCGAACGAGGGATAGAATCATACAATACAGGCCACACGTTTGAGGCCAGAGCGATGAATGATGACACTCAATGGTACCAAACTTGCTAGTTTTCTCATTTTTGACAACAAAAAGATACGTTAAGCCAGGAATTAAGCAGATGCATAACCAAGAGGCTTCTTTTCAAAGTGGCTTTGGCAGAAAATATAATCGATGGTGCAAGAGGGTCAACTTCGTCTCAACTTAAGCTTTAATTAACTTAGGCTACAAATTTTCAAACTTAAACGGACAGCAGTAAGTAGCATGCAGATGACAGTTGTAGCATTTGTGACAATCAAAATTTGCTAATTTGTTACAAATAAAATTTGTACAATGCATTTAAGAAATTTGTAGTTTAGAAAGTTCTATGCCAAAAACATGTGTAATGTCTACTAAGGTAGAAAATAAGTGAAACCAAGAGTGTAAAAAGAGGTTGGACTTGGTTCCGCCATGTGGACGTGTGCGACGCTTCTTAACAGTTTTAACGTAGAAGTAAAAACAAAATACCTTAAGGAATTTAGAATACACTATCGGATAAAAAGTTAAGTCGCAATAAGACTATGGACAATATGCAGGTAAGTCTAAAATGGCATCCCAAGTAAACCCGGCGTTTCTCAGGAGACTAAATCCTGTTCAATCCCCGCGTCTCCACGCCCCGTGACAGCAGATTGGACTTCCCAATTTCAAAAGGTACATATAGAAAAGGATGTTTAGCGCTATGATTAACGAAATCCTAGCGCACTTTTGGCTTGTTTTGGGGGGATTGACAAATGCAAACGATAGGCGCTCTGACATTTTTCAAATTGAAATCGGTAAAAAAGCCGATGTCAAAGACAGATTCCGGATATTCCGTGTCGGGCGGTTATTCGTTCCCATCAAAGGCTTCAAAAGAGATGTCCCGCTATAAGGACATGAAGCAGTGCAGGAAACCTATCGTGCAAAATGGCCTCGGGAAAGGCATGCCGCAATGAACAATGACGGTGTTGAAAGGGTTGTTCATCCTATTTATGTGGTGTTTCCAACCTTGGGATTTTGGGTAGTTTGTGAAAAAAAGGAACATCCGTCCAAGGGTAGGAGGATGTGCTCCTGGGCTAAAGGCTTCAAATGCCAGTGACAAGTAGGCTGAATTTGGAGTTTTGTAGAGCACTGGAGGGGATGCTAATTTGTGTGCATAATTAGACATACTTAAGATTGCAATGCATGGCACGCAGAACATTCAAGCGTTAATAAAGTTTGACTAAAACGCAGCGCACAAATGTCCCAGAACAGGAGAAAGAAAAGTCTCTCTTAATGTGCTAGATGCGGAAACATGTCATGGCCCGAATGTCCGGAACATGTTTTGTATGTCGGGAAAAACAATACTGGAAAGGTTGGAACGGGTCAACCATTTGGAAGTAACATCTTCAATCCTGGTGATTGATTCGCATTGAAGCCAACCAGCTTTATCAGAATTTATGTCTGTTCAGGCGAGATCGACCAATTGGACAAAATGGATGGCGAACGTTGGGCTGACGTATTCCCGATTTACTGTTTTTTAAACAAATCAACCAAAATTCAACGTATTTCCGTTGTTCTGGGAAAAACGGGCAAAAACCACATGGCCGAGAAAAGTCCTTAGGCCATCGACAAATGAATGACCCTGTCAGTTGAGAAGGGAGAAAGTAAGCAGATGAAGCTTGTATGCAATGATGCTTCACGCCGGTGGTCGCCAAGGGGAAGAGGGGGATTAGACCCTTTCCACGGGGGGCTACTGTTGCCCTCCGATGTCTACGATGAATACACAACCTTCATTCGATGACTATAGCGAAAGCAAGGAACATGAAATACGAAGTAATGGCATAATGACTTCTCGCACTACCCACGATGGAGGAACGCCTTTTTAGTTCCCCTTTTTCAACGACACAATGTCAGATGTCGAAAGACGGGGTGGCCCTGGAAGATGAAGCTCTTGCATCGCTGTCGTCAAGGATGATGGGGTAACCGAAAAAGCTTCAAAAATCAGCAAAAGAAGCGAATAATGCACGCGAAGGCATGTTTGGTCAGCTGGGAAGCCGGGCCGACCCGCAGGACTCTGCGCATCACAAAGGGTCGACGCAGAAAACAACGAAAACGAGGAGTGAAGCCACGAAAGTGGTGGCACCAAACTAGTGGTCCGGTTGGCACCACGATAAATTATGAATGGATGCAATATCTATGCATGATTGTTGCGTAAATGTGTTACCCCTCCAAGTTGTGTCGCCAACGAAGACAATGACATTTGCACGCCCCCAAACAAAAAGCATTTAGGACTGGTGGAGACAGCATAGAAATGAGCAAGACTTGGAAATGCAAGATGCGCTCAATGGTAGACAATTCGGAGACACTTGACAATCGTGTAAACCATAAAGTGAAAGGCATATGGCCCACGGCTACGGAGCCAAGAAAAGAAGGGCCACTTTTGAGCTTCGACCTCGTCAGTGTGACAAATGGGGATTTGTCTCTTCACCCAGTCGAGTCACGCTGTAATTGCCAATGCATGAAGCCCCAAAACGGTGCGGTACGAGTTCGAGTTTGAATTTGCTTCGCATCCAAAAGGGTATTTCAACGGAACGTCACGCCAATTTGATCGTAAGACATACAAATTTACTATGAGGGTTACTCGACAAAACTTGCAAACTTTGTATACCGTAAGAAGAGGGCCAGATCGTATAAAGTACACTTTGACAACTTGCGGCGCGATAATACCAAACGACTCGGCTGTGGAACTGGATTCGAATTACCAAGACCCATAAAATATATCAAAGTAATGAACAGGAAACAAAGATAGCATTCATGTGCAAAATCGCATAACTGATGAACTCTCGCGCAAAACCCACAAACAAACCCCAAACCTGCGGCCTTGGAACCTTAAAAAACTGAATTGCACTAACGATCATAAAAAACACAACTAACGCTCTGGAGACAAGGTGCGTGATTGATGGCGGTATGAGCAGAAGCTGGTATTAACCCGGGTCCGGGTACTGTGAGTAATCAAATATGAATCAAATGACATCGCCCATTTTCGAAGCCCCGATTAGGATGGTGTTACGATCCTGTCCACTCGGGAGTGCAATACTAGCAGGATTTTTGGGTTGAATTGCGTGCACAGGAAATGCATGCAGAACGGGCCGGCTGTGTACAGCTGTAATAGCGGCATCGCGTTTGGAAAGATAATCCGAACATTGATGCGCTGCTTGCGCTCCTCTCTAACCCTCCTAACCACGATAATTCAGCCTCAAATATAGTTTTTTTCATTGACCGACGAACGGATGCAATTGGGCCATCTATCCTATCGGGTGGTTACATTCTTCCCTTTTTAGGCACGGCAGAAAGGGTTTTGATTTCAATTTGCGGTAGACTCAAAGGCGCCGACGCCAATGACGGAACTATTATGGCGTGACCAAATAGCACCTGTGGCCGATGCGCTACCCTCCGAACAGTCAGCCTTCATCGACAGGGTCAATGTCTGTGTTTGATTTTGTATGAGGAAACCGCAATCGAATCTAATGGAATCGCAGGTGGCGTCCTTCTGCAAAAACAAATCAACATGGTCACCTTTCATTTTCACTCAAAAACGGAACCACTATGTAACAGTTTGACGTACTTTTGACCAGTACGTCTTCACTTCACGCCCTTTTCCGCCGGCAACGACGACTTTTTCCCCCCATCTGTGTCTACGAAAACCCACGTTGACAAGTGATAAATCACCTAAGAACTGTAACACAGATGGACGTTTCGACAGAGCGCTAAAGGGCGTACGTCTGTTGAATTAACGACGTTTCAAGGGCAATGTTACAATGAGCAACTTTTCTTTAATTTTGCATAAAAGAACACCTCTGTCATACAATTGCAAGACAAAAACGAAAGCAAACACGTTTATTTAAATTGAAAACATAAAAACAATGCTTACTTTTTGATGATACAAACTATATCGTCCAAAATTTTGATGATTATTTTTATCACTTCCTTGAAAGCAATTATGTAATGATAAACAACACAAATATCATACTTCCCTAAGGATTCTAAGCCATCAGCAATAAAGGATTAAAACGATGAGTTAATTAGCAATCACATTTCTGGTGCATCATGAGGGTGGTGACAATGTCAAATGTTTGTTGTTGTTGATTCTACAAGTACTTAATTAATTAACATTACAATTAATGTACATCTAACTTCAAATTTTCATAGTATAGCTGACCTTAGCTCTTGTTGACATTTGTTTAATCCTGTTAATCCATTATGAAGAAAGCGTCTAAAATGCCATGATACGTTTATTAATCACAAGGGGGCGGTTGAACGTTACTTAAATCACTGTAATTGAGTAGTCATCTGATGTCCTTAGCATCCTGGAATACAAATAGTCTTGATGCCGTTGACACAGAGGGTGGGTACAGTCAGCTCTCTAAAGCGATAAAACCGTCGATGAGTCATCCGGTATTTTGTAATTTTGTTTTTACATGCATTTACGACGTTATTTTTCACTATTTTTAAATTTTTAATCCGAAATGTACTTATTTCATGACAAATAAATTATTATTATTACAGTTTACCATGATTTTATATTCCATATTTTCGTTCAAAGTGTAACCAGAAAGCAGAATACATATAAGAGTGGTTTCGATTCCTCGTCTAATTGACTTTAGCCTTTATTAAAAAACGTGCAGTATAAACTTTTCTTCATACTTTTCCATTTTTAATTTTTTATCATGTGTGTTCTGATTAGATCCTGTGACGATACCGTTTTGAGTACTACGAGACTTTCGTAAGACACTCATGGTTTATGGGGACACCAGTCATTATCGTGGAGCAGACTGCAGTTTCACTTAACTTTTACGACATACTATAGTAAAACTCAAGAATTTTGGTTAGTCTTTGTAGACTTTCGAGATGTTGCTTGCATTTGCTAACTTTATTATACGTTTTGTTTCATTTTTTGTCTTGAAGCAATGCCCGAAGACCAAAAGCTGTGTTCTACCAGTCCTTTTAAAGATAGCTAAACGTCAGAACGCCAACTTACCAATTTTTCGTTCTGATTTTGTTAGTTTCCAATGTGAACCCCACCAAATGTATCAAGAATCAAATTGGAACGCAGTTACGCCGCATGTAGTTGCAACGTCACGTATATGTAAATTTAAATTAATAACGGTAAATCACACCTCACTAACGTGGTTTTCCTGCAGTCCCCAGCCTTAAAAGATAAAATTATGGATACAGCAGTGAGGGCAATTCTCGTTCCTTTCATAAATATCAAACTAAGCAAATCCCCCACCACCAACGCATTCTCGACCAGGTGCTTTTACTCTTCATCGGATAACGATCTCTTTTTGTGTATTCTGGCTCCTGGTGACACGAGACAAATGGTCACCTTTGCATTTTTCACCCGGTCAATGTGCTATTTAGAGTTAAACTCGACATTTATTTTCAAACCTATGAATTTTGTGTTTGCCCGAATTAACCCACGTGTTTGAATTTTGATTTTTTTTACAAGTTTACAAACTAGTTTTGCATTTGTATATTCAAGATTTTCAATTAAACGGACCAAACAACATGATGTCTTACCAGAAAACAAACATTGGTTGATTTTTCATTTGCCCAAAATATTGAAGAAACCATAAATATTTTATTCGAAATGATACATCTTCGGTGGATAAGGTCGAGTATGCCTCAAATTTGTGGTTGCGTGACTGGCCAGGCTTTTTTTCTATTTTTAAAGAGCAAATTTGTGTCGGCAAGTTGCTTTTTAGCCGGAGGTCAGGTCTCATTGGTTCCATTCTGGATAACATACTTTGGAACGAGAGTCGATGGAGACCACGGTTCACGGAGCTTCTCCGTCAAAATTAGCTCCTCAAGTGCCGGCTTGTCCTGCTCTTTGGATTGGACTATCCTCCTAATAATGCAACCGTTTTGCTGGGCGGATGTTCTTTCTGCAACCCCTTTTGCTGTGACGTAAGAAAAAAACTAATCAGCATGGGATAGATGACACAGACTTTCATAAATTGTCATCATCCTCATTGTTGCAACCGTGTCTGTGCCATGCGTGTTTCAAGTCAAAAGTCGTTCGTTGAATCCGGAAAATATTTTGGTCAAAAGTAAACGGTGATGGTGGCCCTCCGCCCTCACATCATTGAGCTAGGAATCTATTGTTTTTTGACGTCCGGAGGCCCAAATCAAAGCTCTGACTTTCACGGAGAAAAAACCGCCACAGGGGGTACCAAGATTGCGCAAACAATGAATGTGTGGCCAAAATACACATTGCTTAATGAAATCTTTGCCATTCTGCCTTGAGGCATTTTTTCAACGCCACCTTGGTCTCGTCGACCGCTTCACTCAGTAAATTTTAATTTTCCATTTTGCATTTACTTCATTCGTAGTGTTTCTGTTCAAATTACGTCATTTTGCAGTCGAATATTATACACTCTTCGCGTAGCAAATCCCGCAACAGCTTCTATTGCTATACTTCGTTGCTGTTGTAGCCGCTTTGTCTTAAATTAGAGTCATGATGCAGTTTCTTTTGAACCGTTTATTTTAATTCCACAAGATGTTGCAGTTTCTTTGACACTTTGACTCATATTTAACCTGAGGGGATTCTATCTTTGACACCGCTACGTAGATATTCCGATTTAGAAATAGTCTTCTGCAAATATAGACAACTGAAAATTGGCCTCAGGCTGTTGCAGTTTATTTAAATTTTTAAATGTGCCAGACGCTTATAAATATAAATAAACACACTAACAGGGTGGTAGAATTTGGTATTTCCATCCGCTTATAATACTACATCCCGACATTAATAGATAGCCGATTATCTATTTTCGACGGTTTATCTACAGCGTCGCCTACACTTTCGTGATATTTAAGCGACATTGCATTTAAGTTTGCGGTAATTCCTCTTCAATTACACTTTATTTTTAAGCACACTTGTTTCACATTTGAAACTGTGCTTTTTCCTCGTGTAGGATTTAAGTCGATTGTATTATCTATGCATTTCGATGCGTCATGAATTTTGTAGGATGCTGTAGGTTCCGGTAATTTTTGACTGTGCACCCTTACACATTCGATTATCGGAGAGAACGGCGAGCGGTTTCTTTTTGAACTTTCTTTTTTCCAATTAATGTGCAAATTTAATTTTACATACAAATTAAAAAAACGGCAACTTTTCGAAATTTTCGAAACAAGTTTGGACTCTCATTGTCGTAAACATAAATATCGCAAGTTGTGGATCTAAAGCGACCTTTTCAACATGCCGCGGGCAAAAGGCGGCAATTGCCTTGCGGTTTTTTTTCTGTCTTGAGATTGTGTAAATCGTTGTCTTTTTGTTCGCGACTTTTGCTGCAGACGCTCTGTGATTAAAGCTCAGAGGTAACTTGTCTTCTCCAGTTGACTTTATTTTTTTCATTGTTTTCATTCAGGTCGCCCAATATTGTTTGAATTCATTGAACACCTAATTGTTTACCATTGAACATCCGAAATTTCCTAGAACTGTAGTAAGTTATGTATATTTGAACGGTATATTCCGTCAAAACACGTGAGACAACAAGTATGGATGACATTTAGTACAGTTTTAAACTTTGCGTACTTTGTCGGTTCACACTCACTTCATTCAAGCGTAGGACCCCCACTTTTGGCCTGTTTTTTCACTGATAAACACTCCTTCGGCTTTTGTGTTATATTTTCTTGCGTTTAGTTAATTAATTCCTTCATGCGCAGTTTTTTTCCATGTGCCCGGAACAAAAGAGAAAGGGCTAGAGTGAGAGAGCCGCCTTTACGTAGTATCTAGAATTTGGCTTTCTGCACGGTTCAATTCGACAAGAGAAAGTGAGAAAGATGGCTTCAATAGGTTTTCGAAGAAGTTTCAGAACGACTTCTGCCCTAAACTCGGTCAACTTTTAGTAGCTTCCACTTCATCATACATATGACATGGCACGGGCGTTTGCTTTTGTATCTAATATAGAGTTGCAGAATAGTTTGGCACCTGTTTTTATTACTGAATGAGAATATTGCAAGTGTTTAATATCTTCGTCATGGTCATAAAAGTTTGTTTTACCGAAAAGTCACCCTTTACAAGGGGTCACGGGTGAAATTTTTTATTAGTATCAAGTAAAAATAACTTGAACAGTTGGAAAGTCACTTTTTGAATTCCATATTTTGCTTCCGTTATTATTATATTTAAATCATCAATGAAAAGTTTAAACCGTCAAAAAAACAATAATCTGATGCTTCATTTCCGTTAATACAAAATTGATGTTTTGATATTTGCGGTGTGAAGGATCTAAAATTGACAGCCATCTTGTTTGCCCCGTGTTTTGCAATTCTGTCTCCGGTTGCGATTATTATTTTTGAAAAAACACAGCTTGTCAAGAATGATTGAACGAACACTCAGCTTCTCAGGTAACTGCGACCCTACGGAAGTTAAAGCAAAGAGCCAAAAGCTATAAGTGACTAGTCTATTTGCAGTTATGCATTCATCACACATTTATTCCCACCCTCAACATGCATGCAATTGCAAAGGGTGATTAGCAGCTTTTAACCGCCAAGTTGGTAGTGACCTTTGCACCAGAAAGTGCTACAAACTTTGGTATCCAGGGATAGCGTGCTTAATAAAGGCCTAATCGAGTACCCCCTGGGGAGACCTATCGCTTGTGGTGGGGCTACAAAGTTGAGGGCGTGGTTGTAATATAGAATCGCCCTACAATGTCCTGGACCGGCCCATGGTCTAATTTAGACTTTTGCACTTGTTCTGGCTATGCCATACCAAAGACTAGCTATTCGAACAGTGCAACCTCAATGCACTGAAACCTCAATCCCAGACGGTAGTGCCATCTGTTTTTTGTAAGTATCTTCCGCCTTGTGTCTGCGCCTTTTTGCGTGAACGCGTACACTATTTTCGTCCTTTTAAGTGGAAAACGAGTTTAAGTGTTTATCGTTTCCTTCTATCTAATCATCAATTTCCTCATCAATCAATACAATTACAGATGGCAGTCCGTAACCAAACAGAAGAAGAGCTAACTCGAATGATCAAACAAAAAATATGGGACAGATGTACTGTCCTATTCGGATATGAGATGGATTGGCTTGACTGTTCACAGCTCATTAAAAGAATAATAAGTTTAAAGCAGGATAACATTTCCCAATGCTATTCATCCCAGAATTGTAAGTGACTCTTGGACGCACTATTATAATTTATCTAAACTGCACTTTACAACTCCAATAAACGCACATGCGTCACTATCACTACTGATATCTAGCCTTTTCAAATTGCAGCTAAAATAGTGCTCCACAATCCGGACTATTACTCATCCTGCGGCAGCGTGGAACATTTAATTTCACAGTATGCTATTCCGATACTACAATTGCTGTGTCTCTTCGGAAACGTAATCAACTTGTTGATCTACCGGTTACCCTATTTCGACGGCAGTAGTTCAGTTCACTTTCTAAGGGCCAAAGCTCTTGCTAATCTTATTTTTGTTCAATCACGGGTGTTTGAAGTGATCCATGCATGGACTTACGAAGCTCAACCCGTTTTTGAGCGTACTTATTGGGACACGAAGCCGTACTTTATTACGATTGCAAATATAAGCGGGACAATATCAACATGGTGAGTTGGCTGAGTGCATGTTTTGATGATTTATTTATAAATTGTTTTATAGGATGACCTTTCTGGTCACAATAGAAACAGTGTTGTGTGTACTACTTCCTTTCTCATTCCGACAGTATTGCACCCATAGGATGACATATATTTTGCTTGTTAGTTCCGGCATTGCGAGTCTGGTTTTGCATTTCACATTTTTGGCGACCCATACGGTTGTCGGCACAACAATGATAGCATCTGTGGCCGGGAATGATAACGACTGTTGGGAGGCGAGGACTTGGTTTTCGGTACAAACAAAGCCATTATTCGTGCATGCAGTATATGAAAAAGTTTATTACTGGACACAGATGACGGTTTCTATCACTTTGCCGACTATAGCTATGCTTGTCTGCTCCGTTTTGATCCTTACTCGATTTACGTTCAAGGTAACTATAGAAAGGCTCAAATTAATTATGTAATATTAATTATAATAATTATTAGCAGGAACTTGGTGAAGCTTTCTCACAACGTCGCAAGTGCGTCATCCGGATGACTGTGGCAACAACCGTTTCACATTTACTCTTCGAAGGACCTGCTTTGTTGACGTTCGGAGCGGCGGCTCTAAAGGGTGCAGGAAGTGAGAGCCATAACACAACAACATGCATCTTAAACCATGCCAACAACTTATTATCAATGGTAAATGCGACTATACCATTTTTTGTCTTTCTGGCATGTAATCAGCAGTTCCGGCACATGACGTTGGTCTACTTGCGGGCCCAATTTGAATGCAGTCGCGAAAAGAAGAAGGCTTTATTGGCACAGGCATCCAGTCGAATCCGGACAACACGAGACACTGAAAGGTCATTTATCGATCAGACGCTCATTGCAAAGGTTTCGACCATTTGAATGTATCTTTCATAAGCATATTAGTCAAAATTTGTATTTCCCAGACATTATTTTCCGCACATAGATCTCGCCAAATCTTGTTTTTATACTTTTGTTTAATCCATAAAAAATAGAATGCAGCCTATAATGAGGACAAAAAATATTGCAATTCAAAAGGAAAGTTACATTTTCTCTTATGAAAGAAGAACTTATTAGGAGACAATGGTAACGGAATGCGTGTCAGAACGGAGGCGAGCAATGTGAATAGAATAGTAGACAGTATAAAAATCTAAAATAAGCACTAATCCTGGTAAGTTATACCTTTTTAAATAAAGTACAAAAAAGGATACCGTAGATAGGTAAATGCTTTGGTGCTCGATGATAAAGTTGAAAAAAACAAAAAGGGCGTTGATGGAATATTCGTATTGTTAATTACAGACAAATTGAATGGTGCAAAGTCGATGCGTGCTGACGTCAAAATTGTAATGCATAAATGAAAACTATTGCGAGGCTGCTCGGCTGAGCATGAATGAAAAAAAATTAATGGAAGTTCAGTTGGCCAGGGCACATTATTTATAATTATAATCATTCAAGGCAAATAACGGTCCACATCATCGTTCTGAGCGATTTCGAGCAAACGCTTTTCCTGCACAGATCGTCGTTCACGTTTAGCGCGTTGGGTGCGAGTTGAGTGCACACGACCGAAACATAATACACCGCATCCAAAACAGATGGCACCTAATAATCCGATGAGAAGTATCACTACAAATACCAGTATAAGTTTATTGTTCTGGAGGATTGCCCATGTTGAATCAATAAAAGAGTCGTTATCAGTTCCAAGTACAGCGCGTTTTTCGCTCATGTTATTGTCGTTCGCCACGTTATAATAGAAATTAGGTGGAATTGGAATATTTGATGAGCCTGGTTTGCGATTACGTGGCGAAATATCACTATTACGGCAGACACGGACGGGATAAACACTTTGATCGTGACAAATACAAGACTTGTTCAAACTACGACCAAAGTCGGGTTCTAGATTTTTACAATCTATCTGGTAACAGTGATCGTCGGGTTGATTGAAGCAACACTTACAGCTGAAATTCAATATTGAATCAATGAGTCAAAAACACCGGAAACTGTGATGATAACATACGACTTTTCGTGGCTGTTCTTTTCCCAAAAGCATCGAGTCATAAACTGATCACAGCTTTTATCAGTGTCGTCGATCCGTCTAAAAAATAGATGCTTATAAGGAGCATAATTTCGCACCTATGTCTACTCACCTGCAAATACACACTTTCGGTGCACTCCGTACGTCAAGTTTGAGGTAGCGGTCTAAATTCTCACAAAATGTTTGCTTCCAATCTGTCCGACAGCCACATGACTGCTCAAAAATCCTTCTGTTTCTAACTAAATAATCAAACGGTTTGTCTGCTATTGTATAATCTGCAAAAAAATGTGTTTACACTTTGCTTTAACGGTAACGGAAGTTTCTTACCATTATAACAGTAAAAGTCATCAATACTAGCAATATTCTTTGCCACAGTTTCCGTAATTATGTAAAGAATAGAATATATCAATAAAACAATGAGTATATGCAACGACCATAGCATGGTTTATATATTAGCTCTGGGGCTAATCTTGAAATAGGACTAACGGCCGTAATGAAAACATGAAAAGCTGAAACTTCCGCAATGGTATAATGTAATGTTTACAAAGAACACACGTATATGGAAAATGTAAAAGAATGCATTTCACGGATAAGGAAGCGCATCGAACGGATAAGCGCCCTCATGAACGTTTTCATGTAGTTTGGGCGTGTGCCGTTTGTCGAATCTTTCGGCGGCTCCTTCAGAATTGCGGGACAATGATAGATGTTTTTGGAGATTAATGACTCCAGTTGGGGGGCAAACAAATCGAAAAGCATTGGGTACCCACTGAACCTCGAAGGGTCTGCATGAACCGTCAATCTTGACACTTTTGCAACTACACTAATACATTTGCTTTCCCCGAGGACATGGCATCTTCCGAATTGCAACAATGGAAGAAAAAAATGTGCGTATTCTGATACTTTTTACGTATCAATTGAAGGCTTTTGGGGGCAAAGGAAACATATGGCAGACGTCTTTTGTCTTGAGAAATCAATGTGGTTGTGAAGCGCTTTTTGAAAATGATGGACGAATCCACAAATTGATGTCTTTCCATCGGTATGTTTGATCATCAAAGGAAATTGAAAAGACGTAAAATGGAACAAGCATTGCCGGAACAAAAAAAGCATAATACAAGGTGACTCGCTGTCCTAAAAATCAACATAACGCCGTCAACTAAAGTGTATGTTGCTCGATGCGTGAAATAATGGCACCCTGACCCTTCAGCAATGCACGATGACAATGGTTTTTTTGCCGAAAAGGTGAACGAGCTTGTCTACCACTAAATGTTGTCCGCTTCCGATGCCGCGTCTGGGCAGGAAAAAGCATTGAAAACAGTGTGGCATCAAAAATCGCCTAATAGGGATTTCGCGCATTGAACCGGATGCAGTTTTGATTACATCCTGTCGACCCCTGTGGGAGGCGGCTTCATGCATTAAAGAGCTTAACCACGAACATCAAATATGTTGGTCAATGTGCCGGAATGAAAGCTTAACTGTCCTTTGGCAAGGATCATGGTTTGTTAATTCCGAACAAGATTTCCCATGAATGGAAAAGAACCATAAAACAAGGAGATAACATATGACAGCGAGCCGCCTAATAAAACTTTAAAGCGACCGCTAAAATCTAGGTTCCCACCTAACGGACGTGAATGACGACGTTTGAGCGCAAACATTGAGAAAACCAAAATGTTTGTCAAGAGTTATGAGATGGTGATAAGACCCCCTCCATCGATATAGCCATCGAAATGTTTTTCTCCATCACTTTCGGGGTTGAAGCCAGCCACATTGTCGAGTGACACCGACTCCAATGTAGTTGGAAAGAACGCCGAATAACACTAAACTTGTTGGCGTTCATTGCCCTTAAACGAACAGCAGCACGTCTTTGGAACCAAGTATTCAGTACCATTTTCCCGTACATCGAAGCCCCGGGGGCAATTGGGTTTTTTGAGCTACTTATGAACAATTCGGACTACCCTGCTGCTCCTCGGGCGTGTTCTACTACAATTTAGTTACTTTTTGGCCCGTTTTTCATTACCGGAAGCGCTTGCTAATTGTTGAACCGAGACAATATACTGCGAAGAGTAGTTGCAACTGGAGTGTAATCAAAACGTGGAACGATGTCAGCGTCACTTACGTTTTCATTTTTGCTAACGACAAATGAGATGAGACAATTTTGTTCATTTTAATCGGCCCGTTAAGATTTTGAATTGACAGCGTTTTCTTTGATTGTTTACTGAGCGCTATCAAAAACAGTTCTTGATCTTTGACGTGTGGGGGGATTAACTACTTAATTGACTTCTTTGAAAAACATTTTTTTATATTCTGTTATTAGCTTTTGGGTAATTGAAGTCAACCAGTCTCATGGTCACTAATAAGTTTAATATTTTTTGATTCGTCTGACCCTTTTAATTAAATTTGCAAAATTATAATCCCTCAAAACACAAAGCTGCCAATAAGTTGTTTCCGCTGGTTTCATTAAATCTTTAAAGTTACATTCATAAAAAACAATACAATACCGTAATAAAAAGGATGGATCATTGAAAATTGCATGGATTGTGACAATAAACACGAAATGTTGCTGAATGCTGCAGTAAGTAACGTTGCCCCCGGTCCGGATTTGCTGCATTGATGAGCATGAACTTCACGGCAAATCAATCTCGACCCCTTCGACGTCAACAGAGTTGAATTGGAAAATTTTAGGCTTTTGTCTGTGCTTTATGCAGACTTCTTTCAATCGTCGACCAATCTGTGAAAAAAGCGTTATTAATAGATTTTAATAATTGAGTCAAGCTTACCTCTTCCGCTTCATTACTTGCAAATCCGACGTGCATGAGAGTGCCACCATTTGCAACGACGATATCCACTACTTTGAGCGAGTATGTTTTGCCGTTCTGCAAACGATTAATGAAGTCTTATTTAGGGATTTGCAAACTATAAAAATGACATACACAGTTTGAAGTGAATTGATTGTAGCTATTTACATGTTGAATATCACAAATTTCGAATTGTAACTCTTTAACACTGCGGTTTGAACAACTACAGTGCCGCCTTCGGTAGACAAGTCGTCCATTGTACACGTATAACACACCCGCTGGTCGTTTCTGGAAGGTTTATTTTTATAATTAAGCAAGATGGAAAAGGACCAACCTGGACATGGCAGACATTCTGATCAAGCTGACCATCTGCTTGATCCAGAATCACACTTTTCACATGCCAGAAATCACGAATTGAGCTGTCCGGAGCCGAAGGGTCGCATAATTTAACCACAATGCATCCCATTGACGTGCTTCCTTTCTCAGAAAATTTTAATATTCTTTGTTTTTGTTGAATTTAATTGACGATTTACAAATTCGGCGTCGAGACTTTCAAACAAGTAATTCAAAAAAGACGAATCTGCATGTTGCGGTGATCTGCGTCTGTATAATGAGTTATTCTGATTTGAGCAGCTTATTTTTGTCTAAAAATCAAATAGAGTAAAAAATAGCAGCCCGACACGCAGTACCGACAACGCGACCAATCCACAAGTTCTCACATTACGCATGATTCGAAGCACAAGACCTCACCGTGGAATTAACAATTCTCTGTGAAATCGAAAGAGCTACCGATAGTAAAAGTGAGACATTAAACAAACACGCAAGGTCCGCGTTAAACAAAGTCACTTTTTTGCAATGAATACGATGGTAGTTGTTTTTTGCGATAAATTTAGGTTGTCTGCTGTCTGTGGGAGGCTAAGACAATAAGTTAAAGGTAAGAAATGACATTACAGCACGCGATGGGCATGCCTAACCACGCGGCGGATGTGACGCGAAATACGTAACAATTCGCGTAGGGCAAGAGTCAAAATACAGTCATTGTAAACGAAAACAAATGAGGAACGACATTAATAAACATAAGTAAGTAATTTAATGACATCAGTCATTAGAGTGGACGTCTGGAAAAGCAAGCAAAAGGGAAACTTGACGCACTCAAGCGTCGATTCCATCCGGAAAAATGCCGTAGCCCCGTGCATATCGCAAATTGTTTGCAGGGTCAAGGCTTATCCATGAAAAAACCCGCGAGGAATAAAAGTTCCGTCTATGGCCTGCGGGCTTACGGAAATATGTCTCGGCTCGATGCGTACTCTCGTTGACTACTCGGGATGTAAATAGTTGCTTCGTTATTTGGTTATAAAGTACACGAAAAAAGGTATGGAGGAGAACAAAGCTCACATTGGATAAAAATGCACACAGCGTAACAATGAATAGGGAATTGGCTACATTTGCCTTTTAAGGAGGAAAGAACATTAACAATGTTATTGACAGCCGGTGTGGAGTGGACTTCAAATCAGCTGAAGACAAAAGGTAAGGAATTCGTTGCATTGGCAATACCTACATGGAAAGCGTTAACCACACGGGACGGGAAATAGACGGTTTAGGGGCGTGGAGATGTCATTTGTCGTAAAGCAAAGAAAAAAAGCGAGAATGCCCTGAGGGGCCATACGGCCTCCTCAAAGTCACTGAGGGGTTGCTTAACAACCGAACTGAGCTTCGGTCCTAGAATACTCTTCCTTGTTCTTATCCCCCGTAAAGCCTGTCGTAGGTTAACACGGCAATGATTCATTGACGTGGAAGTACGGCAAATTAAAGACGTAATTCACGGCCTGCAACATGTAATTTGGCACGGAAAAGGTACGGTGAGAACTACGCTATGTTTAACTTTTGCGCACTTAGAAACGACAAGGTCACAACGGCCTTCACAGTGTATTCAAAGTGCCCGTAACTGGAAAAAAGAAGAGCTTTGTCAGCTTTTAACCCGCTTTAGTGAAACATCGTCGGTGGCATGAGGCTGCCGTAAGAGTGTCCGGCTTAGCTACAATGTCCTTTATTTGACCGTCATCGTTGAAAGGCGCATAAAACGGTTGTTCCCGTAACACATTTAGGCATCCTATAAAGATTTATGGACAGATGGTTACATCTCATAAAATAACAGTTTGATCAAAAAAATAAAGCTGATAACAGTTAGTTTGGAAGTAAAAAATATGACTTTTTTTTGCAAGTTATATTTTGTAACAAAGTTTGACCAAAAACATGTTATGTAAAAAAATGTCTGATTTTATTTAAAAAAATATCTTTCTCAGTTAATCAGACGTTGTGATTTGATCATTGCTGTCTTATAGCACAACTTTTGGTTAAAAATATATCAAAGATAAAGGAAAGAAGTGAAATTCAAGAAATTAAAGTCAAAGATGGCATCAGTAGGGTATCGTGTGCGTGGAAAATAACCGAACCAAAAGCTCCCGCATGACACACCCTGGGAACGTGCAGCTAAAGTTTATCTGGGCTGCAAACAAACGACCGTCGACGGAAACGCTTCAGTAGCAAACTTATTGTTCAAGAGTATTTGTGGGCATCTAACAATCCGATTCTAATTCCTTGGGCGAGTGTCAGTTCTAACTAAAAGCACGGATTCGAAAAAAAAAGTACTGTCGCACGATACTTTAAGCGAGTTTGTGTTGACAAATGCATCCGACAGGTCATTATCGTCAGGCAGTGGGCAGACAAAACAATCAGACAGAATGTAAAAACGACTATAAATGAGTTAATATGTGGTTATGTCAGTCACATTGGTTGGTGTTATCATGTTTCTTGGGAAAAGTTTTATTCTACAAGAAAATATCAAGTTCTACAGAATACAGTGTTTTCGGTAGAGGTGTGAAAAGTACATAAATGAATGTCAGAATGTGGCCAGACCGCTCAAAAGAAATTAACAAGCCTCCTGAGAGAGAGAAGGCGACACAAGCTAACTAGTCGACCTCTCGAGGCTCCTTCTCTTCTGTCCTTTTCATCTTTCATGAAGTCGAGGGATATGAGCCGGGCTTTGAGGCAAGTATTTCTAAGCCCCAGTCGAGTCACTCTGACTGGGCCGGGGCGTCATCCCTCTCCTGGTTCCGTGCTGACAAATGCAACACCCCGAGGGTCCGAGCCAATGGCCCTGCACATGAATGATAGGAATCAGTGAAGGAAGTACCCGGAGGGCCACATATTTTTTTAACGCCAGACCCCTGGTTCGCGAGCAATTACACACATATCACGTTTTTATTGCTATGTCCGTTGAGAGCCGTCTGAAAAGCCGAAACAGCTGCGAACATGTGCCCCTCAAAGAACTAAACACTAATGAAATATCAATACGAGCGCAGGATAAAAAGAGACATCCCCAGATGCCAATAGACATGATAACGGCCAATTTCTGACGTAATTGGAACACGGAAAAACCATTCGCGACTGTTGAATAGGTCGCCGGCTTTCTGTTTTCGCGATAAACCGCCTAATGCCAGAAATTACAAAGCCAACAGTGGAAAGAAACATGATCCCGCCGATGGATAGGTTGAGAGTTGCGAGTCGATTCATCACATTTCTCTCGGACAAAGGTGACGTTTTTTAAAGCAACAAAAGAATTTGCAAGGGGACCGGTGGTAAGACAACAAAAGTGACATAATACAACCAAACAATAAATAGGGGGTCAGTCACCCTCGCTTTTGTAATAGCAAAACATGACTGTCTTTTGAAATTGACAAAAGACGTGTGCCCTGAATACAAAACCGCAAAGCTCATTGTAAATTTTGACGTTGATACTAAATTAGATTAAAGCTTGTATGGACCCCAAAGGGTAAAAAGGTTCAAAAAGTTCGTACAACTTTGCACTCACCAACTTATTTTCAGACAATAATCACATTACTGTGGGTAATGTGTGTAAGTGTGTGTCTCAAAAAACTGCAATAAGTTTTATTTTGTAGGCTTTCAATGGTTGTAATTTTTTTGAAAAGATTGAGTTTGAGAAAGATGCCAAACATCGTGACAGAAAACTGGAAAGGGAACAACGTACACCTCAAATCCCGTCAGATGTGCGGGGGCTTAGGGGCAAACGGATGCCAAATGACTACTGGAAGGAAGAAGGCAATTCGTACCTGAATGACTTTTGTTTTCCATTTAATTGTCTCTAAAAAGAATGCTTTGGAAAAACAGCGGAAAAGCGAAAGCCCAATTCTCCGGAGACCCTCGTCAATGCCAGCAAATTGCAGCCTTGAGGCTATATATCACATATTGCAAAATAAATAATAACAAACGGCATCGAAATTTTTGATAGCTGCTGAAAATAGTATAGAATGGAACATTCTGCTTGAGTTACTAGATCACAGCGACCAAAAACTGGGAATGTTACTGCGTTCATTACCGCATCATGCATGAAAACACATAACGCACGCCCGAAAAATACAAAAAAACACAGAAGTTTACTGGAGCTTATAAATTTGATGAGATTACATCACAATAAGAAAAGACTTTTTGACATGTTCGTGACGTCGACACTCTTCCCAAGGCCAAAAATCCGGGATAAGTCGCGTGAATTATAGCTTGTCGGATGCAGTAGCTGGAATTCGTAACCAATGGTAGCGAAGAAAATTTAGTTTCTGACAAAGACAGATTTTATGGATATACTCTACAATTTAGTGAAAGAAAAAAACCAGCCCTACGGGCTGGCAGCTCCGCTGGGGGCGCTTCGCGCCTACGCCCAAAAGTTGCCGGCCTTCGGCCGGCAACTTTTGGGCTTCGGCGCTCGCGCGACTCCTGCATATAAGTTTCCCAGCATGGTAAGTCACAAAAGAATTAAAAGTCACAATACAAAAGGTTTAAAGCAGAAAGGATCGGGGCCGCCTTCGGCGGCCCCTATCCGTCTTTCCTCTTTGAGATATCAGCATTTGAAAAAATCGAAATGAACGATACGGCAATGACGTAGTGATTTTTGAACTCGCCGTAAAATTCTGACCACCTTGGATTTTTGTAAAATTTTCTAGCGATTTTTTGAAAATTGTTGAGTTTTCGAACCGTTTTGCGCTCCCAAATTTGCATAATAAACTCCGCCTTTTTTTACAACGCCATGGCATGACTTGATAAATCTGTTGAAAGACTTTTGACACTTTGTGGATCCGAACCTGAGGCTATCAGCGTGGTAACATGACGTGCTACCAATCGAGCCACGGCACGGCGAGACCAAGGTCCAACTAGAACGCCAACACGGACCCACAGCGCGCGCACTCGGTCGAGCCACAGCACAGCGCACTCCGCCCCAAAAAATGATGATTTCTACTTCCTTTAATAGAAATCAGGATTGGTTAAAGCAAACGCCATGAAACTTGGCGTACCTATGCAACAAATCATGCTGAATCCGGTAACTAAAGCAGAATTTTAAAAGTTTTAAAGTTTCACGCCGCAACGCGCTAGTTTCAAGAATACGCTGAAGTGGTCTCGCCGTGACGGATGCTGTTGGTTGATACGATCAGGTGTGGACACTCTTGTGGTGACGTCAGACCTGAAGGCGGGAGCAAGGCGGCTTCATCCCGCCTTCAGGTAGCGATATCCCGAGGGCAAATCGATGTCGGGCCGTCAGGAACCCGGGCACACTTTTACCTTTGAACCGGGCCCCCGCACGACACTTTTTAGCTTACGCGAAATCCCAGAGCAATTCGATGTCGCGCCATCCCGAGACAGTTGTCTGATTTGCTGCTTGAACCGGGCCCATCCACGACGGTTTTGAACCTGCACGAAAGCCCGAAGGCAAATGCATGGCGGGACGTCGCGAGATGTGGCTTTGATTTCCTCCTTGAACCGGACCCAGCGCCGACACTTTTGATCACGTCTCCAAAAAGAGCAAACTCCCGAGGGCAAATCGACGTCGCATCAACCGGAGACATGGGCACACTGTCCACCTTCATCCGGACCCCCGCACGACATTTTTGAGCGCGAGCAAAAAATCCCAAGGGTCCCCCTTACGATTTGAAATTTTGAAGGATTTGTGCAAAATCCGCGTTCAGTCACACCTTGTGCGAATGTAGAAAACTCCATTCAGTGGTCTCCAAGTTTCGATCGGTGGTCTCGGCCGCGCCTCGGACCTGCCTGCATCGCTCTCCGAAAGCGCGAAACTCGGCTGCGAGGGGTCGCCCCGGCGCGACATTTTGCTAAACTTCCGCAGGGCATTAACATGGCTTATTGTTTCTGGATCTGGATAAAAAATTTTTACGTAGTATCCGGCAGTGGTGGCTACATGTCCTCAAAAAATTGGCCAGATTGGTTCAGCCAGTGTCGAGAAACAACTTTGCAGGTTTCCGGGAAACTGCAGGCCTGGCGGTCATCAAGCCGACCTAGATGGTCTCTGCGAGAGACCCTACTCCCTCGTCGCGCGCGCAGCGAGCTGGCTGGGCCTCGCTCGCCCCACTTGCTGTCTGAATGTCTGCGCGCTCCTCTCTCTCTGCACTCCCTCCCAAAAGAGCGAAATTCGGGTGCCTGGGGGTCGCCGCGATGCGACATTTTGCAAAACTTCCGGAGGCTATAACTCGGCTGAATCCCAATGAATCCGGTTCATTCGACCTTATGCACTACAATGCCATATACCAAGTGTTTTTTGAGAAAATTGGCCCAATCGGCCGTGATTGAATGGTACAAAAAACTCTTGAATCGTTAGCGAAACTGCAGAAATGGAATTTTCACACCTTTACAGTAACCCTAGCGTCTCGCGTCCAGAGACAAATGTTCCGGATTTTGAATTTTGCATCTAGGACATGCGCGACGCGCAGGCTGACGTTTCTACTTGGGCGCGCCACTTTCGACTTTTCGCGCCGCACCGCACCAAGACGCGCACCAAAGTTGAAAAAAAGTCGATATTGTTTAAAATCTCGAGAATCGGTCCTTGAAAGGTAAAAACCCCAAATTCGTAACTTTGGCCCATCAAAAGTTGGTCTGTTTTGGACTCATTTTTTTGTATTAGGGGGTGGATGGCTCCCATTCGTTGCTCAGAGTTCATCGATAAAGCCAAACTTTTTTATAACGCGTTTTCTGGGAAAACCGAACATATTCGACCCCTCTGTGACATTTCAAAAATTAATCCCATTTTTAATCGCTGAAAACTTATGCACAGACCAATTAGAGGGCGTAGATGACGAATTCACACATTATTTTCTATATGGATGCCTTCTGAATCCGTTAGGCTCCAGAATCCGCCTGGCAGAATCCATGACACAACCCCCTACGTTTGTGGTATCAATCGACTGCCCACATTAGGGCGATCATTTTAAGACCAAGTAGACTAGTATTGGTTGATTTTGACAGAAGTTATAACATGTCAAAGTTGAAAAAAACGACGAGATAGCCTTTGGCGGGCTGTAGCATCTCGGGGAGTATGTGACCCGTTTTTTTAACTACTTGCAATCGATGCGGCATTGAAAAAGGGACTTTTTATTCTTTAGAAACTTTTCATTCTAGGCTGTGGAAAGCCGTCAAAATTAACAAAAACTGTATACTCAACCAACTTGGTATGGAGCGTGTTTGACGCTTGACTGACACTGCGTGCATGGTCGAGTGGTGGGCTTTTTGCACACCACTGTTGTTCACTTGGTTCGAACCCCATTCTCAATATGTTTTTTTTCTTGTACCAATAAGTAAAGAGTATCACATTTCTCATATTCACTTTTATTTTTAAACATTTTTATACCATTTTACACACTGAATATGCGCAAAACATTTCGTTGTCGCAAACCGTTGTGCTTTGCCAGTGTGACGCTCAATTGACTCAGAGTCAGAGTTAGTCCAACTGGACTCAGACTCGATTCTGAGTAAAAACTACAGTCATTTGAGTCGACTCCAAGTGTTGTTGACTAAAGTCAACGTCAATGGCAAAGTCAAAAAATAAAAAAAAGCGTCACACTGCGCTTCTCATGACCAAATGTTTTTGGTTTTTGTTTTTTAGTGTTAAGGAACGCCGGAACACTTTTTGAGTGTTCAAAACTAGGCTATTGGAACAACTGCTATTTGCGTTCTTAGCTGCGGCAGTTGTCTAACGCTGCCTATCACTATTTTATCTCACTAGGCGTTTTCAAAAACTGCTGTTTCAGTCTTGTGTTTTCCAACGTTAAGCAAGATGTATTTCCATTATTGTTTAATATTTGTGTTGTTTTTGCCTGGCGTGGCTAGACCAATTTCGGATGAGCCTACCCCGACCCCTGTATTCTTGGATGAACAAACCCCTACGTCAGATCAAGATGCTTCCGAAACACCAGCTAATCTCGGGAAAAGCGTAGGAAACGCTGTTAACCCAGATGAACCGCCGACAAAAAAGACGAGATATAGCACCGACGACGACGACGATTTATCAATATCTTCTACTTCTCCAACGTGTTATTTCAATAAAAAACGGATTACTGTTCATGAAACCAAACCAAGACCGAAATTATCTAAAGTGAGCAGTGTTTGTTCTGAATCTTTAATACCGTAAGAGATAAAGTTTTAATATACGTTTCTGTAAATTTTAAATTTTAGCTTTACTGAGTTAATCAGTAATCATGATGCAATTGTAACTCAGTTTGGCGCCAAAAATGAAGCAGATCTTGTTCTTGCCAGGGGCGCAGGTGAGTATGAACACAACTACGATGATCAGAACGATGTGAACAGGATTGCCAAGCGGTACATCTGCCAAACTCATCGAGAAGAGCTTGGTTTAAAATGGGAAGTGATTGGAAAGCACATTGAAGATTATCGCAAGTACTTAGCGTGTTCCATTCCACAACACTTAGGTGTGGAGCACAAAAGTAAGGTTACAACCACATTAAATTATAAACTGCAACATTGGGAAGCAAAAGCGATATTGTTTATCAATGGAACCCTTGTTCATGAAGGCATTCGTAAGTTGTTAAACTTTAACGACAAACTAATAAAAAAAAGATTTTAGCATACTGCAAAAACCATCAAAGTTTTGTGACATCTGTCAGTGATGAGTTCAAGAAAAACTTCAAAGACACCGAACTTGAAGAAAGTCAATGCACTGATGCAGCATCTAGAGAAAGTCGGCGTCAAACTGTGAATTACAAAGAATCACCTGAGAGATCGAAAAACAAAGTTGCACCAACCACACCGGTAAGACTGCGCCCGTATTGTGTACCTCGGTCAGACAGTAGCAGTACCGTAGCACGTCGTTACAAAGATCTTATGAAAGACCTTCATATTACCCCTTCTATTTCATACCATTCATGGGACAGCATGTCCGTTCGTAGCCAATATAGACACGTTGCTGCGTTCAAAACCACTGTGGAAAAAATTGCTGAATTAGCTGTTGGAAAATCTGATGCAACATCGTTAATACAAGCTGCTAAAGTGTTTTCACTATCCTCATTTACGGAAACAGGTCCAAACGACGACGCCTATCTTAAAGAACTATCAAAGTTTTATTACCTTGCGGAATCGTCAATGGATCGTCGAAATGTTTTGTCTTTAGCTGCAGACCTTGTCCCAATTGGGGTGTTGCAACAGTACATCCCAGGCCTGACAATATGGAGTTATTACACGGCCAAAAAAGCGGCTATACGGCAAAAAAATCATCAAATATCATTTAATAAAACAGACGCCAGACCAAGAGTAAAGCTTTCTGATCTGGATTCGTTTATTACTTTTCTCTGCAGGTTAGTTGTGCGTTGGCATTTTAAAAAAACTATTCTTCTCATTTTAGCGACCTTATTACGACGGGTCTACCCTTTGGCAGCACACCGACAACGCTTCCTAACGGTCAAACCATTGAAATTCCAAGCGCGATTCGAAACTTTCGCGCAAGCGAGATTATTACTCTGTATAAAAACGACATGCAAATGAGAGGCTTACTGCCGGGCATGTCCGATAGTACCATGAGAAGAGTCCTAGAAGGTTGTCCCGCAAAAACAAGAGTAACGCTAGATGCGGTTGATCAATTTAAGGCTAATGGGATACAAGTAAGTTCCACTAATTAATTTATTGTTCTCACAACTTGCATTATTGTAGGCTTTTGTATGGATGAATGCGTTAGTAGATTCCCTATTTTCAAAGCAAATTTACAACGTTGATACCGTAAAACTGTACAAAGCGCAGCTGACAGAATCCGAGTTTTTTTTCAAAGCAGATTTTTACAATTTAGTGCAAACAGAACACTTGTCAGGGGATCTTTGTATGAACTATGCCTTAAGCGATCCCCGCATAAAAGCGTTTCGAGCGTCTACGTGCCATATTCTTGGTGACCATCGCTATCATGTGCAAAGAGCTTACATTTTCGACAACCTATGCAGCAATATGGAAACTGATATTAAACAGTATGCGACAACTAATGTCAACAGTAAAATGGAAGTTCTGCACTTTGAGGCTACGATTAATGAAAGCCGAAAAGCAGTTGAAGAGTGGAGAAACCATGTTGTCAGAAAACGATTTTCTGATCTTACAAGATCAAACATATTCGCAAATCTTGGTGACGGTGAAGCCGTCGTCACCATAGATTATGCACAAAAATTTCTCCCGCGGAAAAGCATGGAGAGCATGTCAGAATATTTTGGCAAGGCTGGCCTATCAATGCATGTAATGCATGCAGTTTTCAAGCGTTTTGGAGAATACCAACATCATACTATTGTACACTTTTTGGGTTACGCTGACCAAGTAGGCATTTACACAAAATTATTTAATTAAGTATAACAATTTAAATTTAAGGATACTGCAACAGTAAGCGCTATTTTAATAAGTGGTTTGAAGGTGCTAGGAAAACATGACGTTCTGAGAGTTATTATACGATCAGACAATGCTGGTAGGTCGATGTTTCAGTTTTACATTAACCATCAAAATTTGTTTTAGGATACTACCATAATGCAGCATTAGTAACCAGCATGCCTCAAATTGGAAAACAAGCAAATGTGATCATTAAACGTTACAGTTTTAGTGAAGCGCAAGCTGGCAAAAGTACCGCCGACGTAGAAACTGCACGTTTAAAAAATGTACTGCGAGCATATTTAAATTCTGGCAACGACATCATGGATGAATACGACATGTTCAACGCCATTAATGAAACGATCGTTAATAACATGCTCCATGGTGTGACCGCCATCGTACCAAAAAAAGTTCCAGGGAAAGGTACATCGTTTAGAAAACAGTTAGATCACATGCCCTTCCTTGGAGATGCCGAATACTTCGTGGAAAACAATAATGTTTATATTAAATATTGGAAACATTATCAAATCGGAGAAGGCGTGATAAGAAAACTAACGGATGAAGATACAGAAGATTTGCCGTTGCAAGAACTTGTCGATGAAACTGAATCTACAGAAGCAAGACCTTTCTGGCGAGTTGCAAACATGCATGTCAAACCATGCACCCCTAATAACGACACTGCTTCTGACAGTGACTCAGATCTTGATCAAGGTAATCCAAAATTTTTTTAAACATCTTATGAAAATGACATTTGCAGCATTTATTGAACTGGAAGGTCAATTTATGGATGAATGTCAAATTAACAATGACACAGACTCTCAAGATAACACTGAACATCAGGGTTTGTATCGCTGTACATTAGAAGGTTGTACGAAAGAGTTCGTCACAGAAAGATGGCTGGAGCGTCATATGCTAGAAGGACCTCATGACTTTGTTCCAGACAGAGAAACTCTCCGTGAAACAACGTACAAGTTATATGCAGACACTATGTTCGGACTTCGAACGGCTCGTCAGGATTATCTGACTGCTACCACGCGTCTAGATGATGTAGAATTCGAATCTCTTGATGATATAAAACCACAAGGATGGGCATTGAAAAAGCCTACGAAACACACTCGGTTTAGTACTACCGTTAAGCAGTTTATGATAGACCAATATGTTCTTCAAATGCTACAAGGCCGCAAACGTGTGAACGTGTATACAGTGCAGCAGAAAATGCGCGAGTCTAACAGTCCGTTTTTTTATTCACACGAACGACTAATGGCATCGCAAATCGCTTCGTGGTATACGCGAAATTCTGTAGATCTGCATAAGATACTGAAAACTGCTCGACTAGAAGAACGTGCCCGAGAAATCGCACGGGTTGCAGATAGAACTGCAACAGAAACAGAAGATGGCGTTGATGATGAGTATCGCCAAAATCCTGAGTTTCCTGAAGAGGGTGATGAAATGCGTGCCATATTTACTGAAGAAAATATTTACGTTGAAGTAGGTTAAGATGAACAGAAATGTTTTGCGCATATTCAGTGTGTAAAATGGTATAAAAATGTTTAAAAATAAAAGTGAATATGAGAAATGTGATACTCTTTACTTATTGGTACAAGAAAAAAAACATATTGAGAACGGGGTTCGAACCAAGTGATCAACAGTGGTGTGCAAAAAGCCCACCACTCGGTTCTAGCGCGTTTCTCCTACCCGAAAACCGAACAAAGTAAAAATTCGCAGAATCCGTTAAGATATAGCTATTTTTTGAATTGGCTACCCCTAAGCATGTTGATAAGCTTCACAAAACAACTTTTCATAAGTTTCTGAAGGCTGAATCCAGAATTCTGGAGTTTACGTTTGTTCGGTTTTTTAGGAGAAACGCTTTCAGTGCATAATTCGATCAATTTGTTATCGATTGTTACAATTTTTACATCAATCAATAGCTAATCAATGTACGGCCTGGGGAAAACATCGATCTTGAAGAAAAACAAACAATAAAGCTCCAGAATCCCCGGAATTCTGCGCTCCGAACAAGTTTCGACACCGAACAAACACCGAACAAGTTGGCGTTGTGTTCCTTTTCACTCCGACCGAACACCGAACAAACATTTGTTCGAAGTTACAGTAAGATCGGTATTTGAATATCATCTACAATGAAAACATGAGATTCAGGCTTCGAAGCCATCCGAGGTCGAGGTCAAGCGAAGACGAGTACTGCTGAGTTCGAGCCTCGAACTTCATTGCTTCATCGAGCTCCGGACTTAAAAATTTTTTCGAGCCTGAACTTCAAAGTTTCTCTGAGTCTCAGACGTTGAAGCTTTTTCAATGTCGGGAGTTGAAGTTGAGGTGACCTTCGTGTTTTGGACTTTGAAGTTTCTTCGAGCTCGGACTTTGAGTTGAGCTGGCCTACAGGCCTCGGACTTCGAAGTTTCTTCCAAGCCTCGGACTTTAAAGTTTTTTAATCCCCGGACTTTGAAGTTTTTTCGAGTCCGGACTTTGAAGCGGTTTCGAAGCCGGGAGTTCGATTCGAGTGTTACGGACTTCGGAGTTTCTTCGAGCTTTCTAACGTGCTGGATGCTTACACAACGATTATGTTTAGCTTTATCCCCTATGCGCCGATATGCTTTCCGAACATGGGGGATCGTACCACATAGACAAATGCAGATACTAACTGTGACGCCCTAGGGCCATTCCTAGACTTACAAACCTGCCTCGATGATGTCTTCCGGACTTAAAAAATTTTGTGCGTCTTCAAAGGTTTTCCGGGCTCTTCACCTTCGAACGTCGGGCTTCGATTCAAATTAGTCTTTTTAACGTACAAACCGATCTACACTTCAAGGTTCAGACTTGAATTCATGCTGGCTTTCGCGAACCTCAGGCCTATTCGTACTAGACGTGCTTTTATATTTCAAACTTGCATCATGTCAGGCTAAAAAATCCACATTTGAAGCTTGGGGCAGCTTGGCAGGAATTTGACTACCGAACTTTGACGTGAACTTGAAGTCAGCTGTGCTTAAAGTCAACCGTCGCCTCAACTTTGGACCGGGTGTACTTTTTGTCATCTGATGGGTGAAAACGTCTGTGTCAGGTTTTACCCCGCTTTAACTTCAGGGCCGCTGGGCATAAAATTTCTGGTGGTTTCAATGTTGGGGTCGTGAGACCTTCGTTTTCAAAGGGCTTCAATCTCATTCTCTAAGTTTAGTGCAGGTTGGCCAGGGCTTTCCGCTGAGTAGAAACTTTGAAGTGCTGTTTACTCTCGCCCCAACTTTGGGGCCGGGATAATCCTGTCTTCTGATGTCCCAACCCTTCGCTCAGAGTTAAAGACGGGTGTGAAACCCTCAACCGACTGAAAACCGTTTGAGTTGAGCGTCTGACGGGTTTCAACCCTCGTCCCAAGACCCCGCCCGCCGGCCACGCGTTGCAGGCTGCTTCCGTTTGCACAAAGTCCCAGCACTGCACGAAAACAACGTTCCTGTTCGAATGCGTGCAAATGCAATAAAACAACAATGTCGTGCCTTCGCCCCATTTTCGGGACAGTCCCCAAAGCGCGCCCCTCGCCCCAACTTCGGGGCCGGGCTCTGGAGCGCGTCCATCGCCTCAAATTCAGGGCAGGGCTCTTGAGCGCATCCTTAGCCCAACCTTTAGGGCAAGGGAAGTTCAACGTTTTCAAGATGTCTTATGGCATCAGCATTAGGGCGGGGTTGTTGAAGGCTTCTGATGACTTGAATCTTCTAAGTGTCGGAAATCGCCCTCGCCCCAACTTTGGGGCCAGTGGTTTATCTCGCCCCAAGTTTGGTGCCGCTGGACTTCTGGTAATTTCTGACTACGCCCCAACATTGGGGCCGTTAGACTTAGGCTTCCAACCGGTTTCAATTTCTTGCCCCAAGTTTAAAGCAGATTGTTCAGGACTATGCTTTAACTAGAAGCGTTAAAATCTTGGAATTGACTCTTGCACTAACTTTACCGCAGGTGATCTTCAGCTTTCCGATGCCTCAAGCCTTTGCCCCTAATATAGGGCAAGTACAGATCCCTCGCCCCGACTTAACGGCGGTAGAGCTAAACTTCTAACCTCTCTCAACCCTCGCTCCACAGTTGGGGCAAGGGTCCGCCCTCGCCCCCACCTTGGTGCGGGTGGTCAATGCTTGCCCCCGACTTTAGGATTGGTGAACCCGAGGCTTCTAAACAGCCCCAACGCTGGAGCGAGAGCGTTTCTACTCGACCTTAACTTGGTGCAAAGGGAGAACCCACCAGAAGGCTCCTGTCCAGCAACCCCAAGCTTGGGGCAAGAGTAACCCTCTATAGCTATAGCCCCAATGTTAGGGCGAGGGTGAACCTCTGGCCCTAGCGTTGGGGCGAAGGTAAACCACTGGCCCCAAAGTTGGGGCGGGGGTGAACATCTGGCCCCAATGTTAAGGCGAGATTTAAAGTTTTATGTTCACCCGCCCCAGAGTTAGGGCAGGGGTTACTTTGGAGACTTAGACGCCTTTAGCTTTTGGAAGCTTGCCACTATCCACCTTAGGGCGAGTGTTGTAACACTCAGAATACTTGCGTCCCCTAGCACCAAAGTTGCGGTGAGGGCAAATGCCGACACTTAGACGTTTTCACCCGTCAGGAAATTTCACTCCGGCTGCCCTAAACTTGGGGCGAGAATCAGGGACCAGTCGAATGCTCTAGATCACTAGCCCCAATGTTGAAGCGAGGGCGATTTCCGAAACTTAGAAGATTCAAGTCATCAGAAGCCTTCAACAACCCCGCCCCAATGCTGGTGCCAGAAGACATCTTGAAAACGTTGAACTTCCCTTGCCCCGAAGTTGGGTCGATGATCCAGCATCGGCACTCAGACGTTTTTAGTTGCCCGGAAGCTCTGGCCAACCTGTCCTAAACGCGGGGCTGAAAGTTGAAGCCGTTTAGAAGCCGACACCACGCGGCCTTAACATTGGGGCGAGTGCAAAGCCCCCATACTTAAACGTTTCCATCAGACAGAAGACTTCAGTCCAGCAGCCCCAAAGTTGGAGCAAGAGTGAACCGCTGCTCCCGGATTGGAGCGAAGGTTGTGAACTTATGTTGTAGACAGTATTTATAGGTGTTACGGCACTTGCCTCAACCTAAGGGCGGGTGGTGGCAAGCTTCTGAAAGTTAATTGCGTCTAACTAACTGTGGAGCTGGTGAACATGAGCCCTCAACCTTCGCCCCAACCTTGGGGCATAGTTACCGTTCTCGCCTTAACTTTAGGGTGAAGATTTACTGTCGCCCAACTAAGTGTCGAGTTTTGCTCTCGCCTTAACACTGGGGCCATTGGACTTCTGCTTCTAACCAGCTTTAACTTCCCGTCCTGAATTTTGAGCAGAATGACCCGGGCTTTCAGGCAACACAAAACTTCTAAGTGTCGAAGTTCACCATCGTCCTTTTGTTTGGGATGACTGGAAACTTCTCGACTTAAAGTTGGGGCGCTTAAAAGGCCCGGGTTTACCCGCCCTGAAGTCGGGCGAGAATTGCCCACTCGTCCTAAAGCAAGGGCAATGGGTAATCTTCAGCCCCAAGGTTAGGCGAATGCTTTTTTCCGCTCTTAACTCGAGGCAAGGAGTTGAAGCCATTCAAAACCTTCAGCCCACCTGCCCTGAAGTCGGGGCGAGCAGTAAACTTTAGCTCCACAGTTAGGGCGAGGGGTAATCATCCGTCCAAAGGTTAGGGCGAAGACGGACCCCACCCTAAGATTGGGGCGAGGGTTGGAACACGTCAAACGCTCGGCTCTATTGCCCTAAAGTCGGGGTGAAGGTTCAACACCCGCCCTCAACTCAGAGCGAAGGCTTGGACTACCAGACGGCTGAACTTCATCTTTCCTAAAGTTGGAGCAAAAGTAAGCTCCCGCACTTAGACGCTTTTACTCAGCAGAAAGCTTAGGCCAACCTGCCCTAAACTTAATGCGAAGGGTTGAAGCCGCTTGGATGTTTAAGTCCAGCGGCTCCAACAATAGGGCAAGAGCTGGAAGACGTTTTTATCTGTTTTAAGACTAAAGTATACACAATTCACCCGATTCAATGATAGGGCGAGGGTTGAAGCCTGTTAGGAGCCCAGTTTCACCGGCCCCAATATTGAGACGAAAGCTGAGTTCTTCAGCCGGGTGTGCCAGAAGACGTTCTAAAACATAGAATGGTGCTTGCCCTAAAGTTAAGGTGAGATGTAGAAGGCTGCCCTAACATTAGGGAAAAGTGTTAAGCAACCAGAAGGTTCAGGATCAGCGGCCCTAATGTTAGAGAGATAGCTGATAAGTCACGAAGCTCGCTTTCACCCGCCACAGCTCAAAGCCAGCTCGATTTAAAGTCCGGGGATCGAAGAAACTTTGAGGTCTAGGGCTTGAAAAACCTTTGAAGTCCAAGGCTTGAATAAACTTAGACGTCTGGGGCTTGAAGGTCAGCTCGACTTGATGTCCGGACTCGAAGAAACTTCAAAGTCCCAGCTCGAAGAAACTCCGAAGTCCGAAACACGATGGTCACCTCGACTCGAACTCCCGGCTTCAAAAACGCTTCAAAGTCCCAGACTTGAAAAAAACTTTGAAGTCCGGACTCGAAGAAACTTCAAAGTCCGGGGCTCGAAGGCCAGCTAAACTCAAGGTTCAAGCTCGAAGAAACTTCAAAGTCCGCGGCTTGAAAAAACTGTGAAGCCCGGGGCATGAAGAAACTTCGAACTTTCGAAAAGCCGTAACTTTGCAATTTCGCCTTCAATCGCTTTAATTGATGTCGCAATGGACTTTACAGTTGAATTCCAACACAAAAAACATCATAAAATGTTGAAAAAACGCAAAAAGTTTGTTCGGTTTTTCGGGTAGGAGAAACGCGCGGCACCCCACCACTCGACCATGCACGCAGTGTCAGTCAAGCGTCAAACACGCTCCATACCAAGTTGGTTGAGTATACAGTTTTTGTTAATTTTGACGGCTTTCCACAGCCTAGAATGAAAAGTTTCTAAAGAATAAAAAGTCCCTTTTTTAATGCCGCATCGATTGCAAGTAGTTAAAAAAACGGGTCACATACTCCCCGAGATGCTACAGCCCGCCAAAGGCTATCTCGTCGTTTTTTTCAACTTTGACATGTTATAACTTCTGTCAAAATCAACCAATACTAGTCTACTTGGTCTTAAAATGATCGCCCTAATGTGGGCAGTCGATTGATACCACAAACGTAGGGGGTTGTGTCATGGATTCTGCCAGGCGGATTCTGGAGCCTAACGGATTCAGAAGGCATCCATATAGAAAATAATGTGTGAATTCGTCATCTACGTCCTCTAATTGGTCTGTGCACAAGTTTTCAGTGATTTAAAATGGGATTAATTTTTGAAATGTCAGTGGGGTGTTCGGTTTTCCCAGAAAACGCGTTTTATTATTTCGCATTCTCTCAAAAAAACTAAATGTAATGATTGCTCCAAGAAGATTAGCTGACCAGGGTGGTCCGTCTGGGAGTCCACGTAAAAAAGAACGGATTCTGCCAGAAAAGGAGTCCCGTAAAACACAACTAATAGCAGTACTTCAACGTTGATCGCTTCCGGGCGTTTTTTCACTGCACTTACTCGCGGAACGCCGTATCGAATACAAATACGTTTTTTGGGGCTCGTTTGAGGGCAGAGTTTGCCTTCAATGGCAGGAGTTTTTGAGGGAACACGCGCTTATGTTTCTTGAAGGACGACCGGAACTCAATCCTAGTAACTTCAAAAAAGTACAACGTCAAGTCCCGTGCCGGAGAAGTTTTTTCGGGTTCTCTTGAGGGAATGTAGACGTTTTTGGCTTTACAAAAGCATAATATGTCAAGTCACAAGCAAGTTTGACAGGCTGCAGCAATCCCTCAATTCAATTAAGCAATTTGAACGGCGAGAGATACACGTTTATTCGTTTTATTGGGAGAAAACGTTCACAGGCACACACAGTTTAGACAGAATCAAACAATGTTAGCTTGAATGTTCGAAAAATGACGAGACGATGGGTCAATCTTGCATGCGCCAAAAGCTTTGAATCCCAAAAAGTACGTCTTGCCGTATCGTTTACTTCGCTCGCAGCGATGCTTCAGGAAAGAACACAAGTGTGGATGGGTGTTGTTTTCACTGTCACACACAGGAAGACTACTGTAGCTGGCGGTGCACAGGTTCTCACAGCATGTTCCCATATAGTCAATTTCGAGGTTTTTGTCATGCCTGCAAGAGAAAGAAATAGTTTCAGTTTGGTGGTGGTAATGTTGTTTTTTTGTTATATTTGCTTACACCATCTTAGCAATACATTTTGCGTTGAGGAAAGCACACATGTTAGTGTGAGTGTATCCATCAGTGTCGCAGACGGGCTCTTTTTTGGGTGTACACTGCTTGACGCATCGGCAATTGGGACTACTCATATCCAACTTGAGATGCCGCTTGTTTTGTCGAAGTTCGACACATTGGGCTTGATCAAACAGACAACGCGTCGCAAATGCCTGGAAGGAGAGTTAAGAAAAGCGTGTACAACAGTGTTGTTGTTTTTTGTTTTTACACAAGTATAAATAAACTTCAAACAAAACTCACTCGTCCATGCTCATCGCAAACAGGATTCTCAAAGGGGTTGCAGCGTTCTAGACGGCAACAAACACCATCATAGTGGTAGATGCGTTCTGTAAGAATGATAAGATCGGCTTTTTAGAGTCGAAAAGAATAGTAGTACCTGGTTTGGAAGCTGTTGTACAGTTAAAAACGCAATGATTCATGAAAGTGTATGGTACACCATCAACAGATCCACAAACTGGTTCTATCTTTGCCGGGCATGAGCATTTTCCTGCGAGAGTGAAGTTTAATCCATCAACGACACTAAATATCAAATAAACATTACTTGTAAAATAACTTCAAAAAGTGGCACATACCTGACAAAAACAAAACTTAACCCAACATACCGGAGCGAGAGCATGTTGCGCAACATCACGTCAACACCCAGCACTCACTCACGACCCGATTTGGCCACAAAGCTGCAGTGAAGTGGGTCCACAACGTAGGTTCAGCGTCTACGACAATCTCCCAGAGTGACCGCTTGCGGGCACGGGACCCCCCAGGGGGCAAGGCCTCTTCAGGTATGATGTGCGTGATGTTTGCATTACATTGTCCTTCAAATGCTCAACGAGAGATCTCAAGCTTCTTTGCCTCCAGGTGATATCCCGCCGGAGGTATTCTCCTGTTCTTACGTTGGACTTTAACGAATTAGGTCATTGAAATAAGCGTAAGCCTGACAAGGATCTGGAATGCACGCGACGAAAAGCATTTTGCACACTTGTTTAATAGGTTTTTCCAATTGGGCAGACGATGCATAAACTACGTCAAAAATTGAGTTAAGTAAAAACGTTAATTATAAACGAATTTGGAAATTAACATGCAGCAAACGTTTTAACTGAACCATCTTGATACATGCAACTTGATAAACTGTTTAACTATAACAACATTGCTCAAAAAGTTGTAAACAAAACTACATGCGTTTGTGATTTCTGTCTGGGAATAAAACATATTCTTCATAATGGTTTCCATGCAGTCGCATTATTTCCATTTGACAGACTTCCAAAACATCAGTCGGTTCGTAATGACTGAATGAATAAAGAGAGTCTCTTCTTGAATGAATGCCGTGACAATCGATTAACGCGACTAAACAGACTGCACGGTTCTTCAACTTTTCTCTAGATTATCACGAGAAACCAGGACATTCAAATCATACACCAGGAAGAAAAGCGAAAACAGTTACGTCGTTTAGATTGATTCTTGTTTGCAACAAACTTTGACGTTAAGTGACTTTTCGTGGCTATCAGTTTATTGATGTATGTGAGCTTGATCGTTATTAGTCACATTGTAAGTGTTTGCTACCGTTTAACTTTTAATTGAAGTATATGAATTTGCAGCTAATAAATGTTGGGTTTATATTCTACAGCATTTATTACTATTTTACTGCTTCCTTGTTTTATTTTACATTACCGTTTTGCACTCAGAATTTTGCATTAAACCTAATTTATGGTTTCGCTCAAGTGGTTGTTGGTTTTATTTTCTTCGGATGTTTAGCACGACATAGATTGTTGAATCAGACTAACAACAACTCAACACGATTTTTTGTATGCCCTTACCATCGACTTTGTTAAACCGTTAATTTCACCAACAATTCTAGCCAAACTCAATATTAGTGGTCGAAGTATTTATTAGTGCCGTCGTCATTTGTTACTTATACACATCAGATACGTTCAAAACAGAAACTATCGAAAACAGTTTACTAAGCTCTATTAACAGTACAAATCCCCGTGATTACTACACATGGGATGACATACAATTAGAGGTATGCAACGAACGTAATTTTCAACCATAAAACTGAAGTTTTTAGCATGAATGTTGTGGAGTCAATGACAGATCAGATTGGTATTTTTCTAATCGATGGAATGAACATTACAACATTCCAAATAGCTGTTGTGGTTATTCTCAACTTCTTGAAGAAACAAAGCAATATCACAACACAAATGAGCAGGCTGAATGTTTTACTGTTGGATGTTTCCCGCAGTTTTTAAAGTGGTTTGATAATTACCAAAGCAGCCGGCATTATGAGAACTATGCTGTTTTAATTTATCAAGTTTGTTTTTACTGTACATTAGTTACTTTACAAATTGTTTTAGGTTGTTTTCACTGTATTCTGTTATGTTTACAACAATCGAATAGTCGCAACTCAACGAAACACGTCGCTTTTTCACGATCTCCGATATATTCGTTTGCTGAATAACGTCAATGATACTGATACTTTGTAAACATGCGAAGTTATAAAAATATTGTTTTCCATTTAATGCACCTTGATGTAATGAACTGTTTGCGAACCCTGTTTGGTTTTCTTCAGATTTGCTTATGCTTATCAAAATTTTTTTTTCATTGTGGCCTCACCTTTTTTGGTCGACCACACATACATCTTCGTTAGTATAGTGGTAAGTATCCGCGCCTGTCACGTGCGAGACCCGGGTTCGATTCCCGGACAGAGAGAAATTTTTTTTTCTCTAAATTAACTTATGATACCTGCCAAAACTTTTTTATCCAACGCCATACAGAATCGAACTATCTTGATCGATTCGACATTGATTAGCACTCGTGAAAGTAGCTTATCGCAACCTTAGCTCTTTTCAGTTTAAATTTGGCCGTATTTTAACCGTACATTGATACAGTCGCTCCTATTCTGTTCAACCAGTGTAATACAAATATACTTGCAAAGTAAACATACTTATATTACAAATTAATTAACACGTACAAAAATCAGTACCCCAACAACAATTTTAAGGAAATCCCGTTTGACGAGCCTTGCGATCGGCACCTCGTTGCTTGTCCCGATTCTTGTGCCGTTCTTTGACCTGACGATCACGTCCTCCAGTGTAGTCGACTGGCGGCTTCTTGCTGCTTGAGGCAGCGCCTTGATCCTTGGCAGGGGCTTTGGCTTGACTCCGCCCACCTTGGCGATTGCGAGGCTGCGTCGCCGGCGGCGGTGGAGGTGGCCAGGCCGTCGCTGCTTCATCGGCCTCATCTTCGCTGTCGTCCTCCTCCTGTGGCAGGGGCTCGTTCAACGGCTTGACACGGATCGGCTTCTGCTTGACTACTTCCTCGCCGGAGCCGTCCTCTTCTTCCTCGGATGACGGAATTTCGTAGAGGAATTCTTCGCGGATGTTGCCGACACCGGCCTGTTTGACCACTTTCACGTCCGGGGTGGCTGCGATGATACTGAAAGCAATAAGGGTCAATCTCGAATTACTAAATGGCTGGTATAAACCCACATAGTGTCGTAAACATCTTTCAAATACAGCTTCTCAAAACGAGGAAGTCGAACGTAACGCAAGTCCCGCCTCGATATCTTGTCGATCACAACGATCTCCTCGTCGACATTGACACTCGTAGAGTTCTCGCGCATCAGCTTCTGCAGCTTCGACAACGGTTTGCTGTCGCCGACTGCCTTGGCTAGGGTTTCGAGGTACGGCGTCGTGAGGTAGTTCAGATCGAAGAAGGTCGAATAGTCAAAGTTCTCCTGATCCTCAACCACCGGGAAGACGTTCTTGGCGGCCTTGAGGGAGCGCAACGCATTCACAGCCGGGTTAGATTCAACCAGAATCCGGAGATACGACGGGAGCAGGGCCGGATTTCGCAAAGCCTTCTCGGCCGCCGCCACATCGTCGCTGAAGTAAGCCAAGACAAGGGCGTGAATCACAGTGCCGACCCGAATGCTTGATGGCGGTCGGTTCTCGGTCATCTTCGCGGGCACATCCGCCGTTGATAGGAGGCAGTTGAAGGAGTGGGAGTTGACCAGCAAAGGGGCGACGAAGAGGTTGCGAAGCCGAGGGCCGTCGGCCACGAACTCGTCGTATTGGGGCCGGCTGTTGGTTTGCATCATCTCGAGAAGGATATCAAAATCAGGGCTATGGGACAGCAGGGTCAATGCCCAGGGCAGTCGGGTCAAGTCGCTGATGGCTTCGCAACGCTCGGCGAGGGTGATGTCGGGGACTTGGATGGCGGCGTAAAAGTGGGCGACGAGCATGTTCAGAAGGCTGTTTTTGATCTCGAGAAGGTTTCTAAAGCTGATGGATGTGAATTTGGGCAATCTAGCAACAACGCCTTACCGAAACTCGCCATGGCTGCACCAAATCCGGCAAGACGAGAGGACATCGTCATTCACAAAGACGGAAACGCATTCCAACAACTCAGCGAGGCTAAAACAGCAAACTGAGCGTTGTTTTATATATTTTTTTTGCTTCTCACCCTGTGATAATGGTTCTCCAGTTCTGCCTAGACGTTATTCCACTGTATTGAACAAACTTCCCGACGGAATTCACCGACTTGCTCAGAGCCAGCAACCATTGCACCAGCCATTCGTACACGTCCTTGTCAACGAGCATGCTTTGGCCACAGGCTCGTTTGTGGACGGCGCTTAGAATCTGGCAGTCCCAGTGATTGCGCATCTCACTTTGGAAGAAGTCTGCGACGAGTTGGTGCCCGTCATTTCCGAGGAATTCGGCCAGCAACAGCCCCAGGGCAGCGGCGTTCTCCGGCCCACAAACACCCATCATCTTCACGTATCGCTCCATCTTGAACATCTTCTTCATCGCGGCATTGTCGCTGGCAGAATCGGCAGGTGTGATGAGCCGGGCCACGATCGTCAGCGAGCTTTTGATGAGCTTGCGGATCATCCGCTCGACTTCGTTGTGTTGCCCGTCGTTTTCGAGTAAAACTGCCTTCGAGCGCCAATCCAGCGGTCTGCAAATTGCATGTTCATTCAATGCTTCATGTTTTGCTTGTAAAATATATAAAACTGAAAGCGAACCCTGGTAATGCAGCCAGTAAGGCGTCGACGATGCTGAGAATGTGGTTCCTGCCGACATCCGCAATGAATTTAGACGGATTTTCGACCTGACAAGTCTCAAATAAACTGCGTAGGATTGGCTTACATTGGTCTAGCCATAGGTCCGGATCTTTATCCAGGCTAGGGAACGACATTATAAACTGATTTCTGGAGATATATATATAAAGTATTTGAGGCGTAAGGATCAAATCCTCGAAGTTTTGGTTGCGATCGCTCCAAGCTGTTTGTTGATTCGGTACGTTTTGCCAAGCTTTGATGACAACTTTTTGCTGGTCAAAATGTGTGCTCCTTTCTTGCGCGGGCCGCATTTCACGTTTGACGATTCCGTTTTTGGAACCAGGCATCTGACTTCTGGATTCTATTTCGTTATAATTCCATTACAATTCACCTGGAGATTAAGTTTTACAAACGTGGAATTCCACCTGGACCAAAAATGCACGCACATAATTTAGCAGGCAATTCGAATAAAAAAATTTCAAAGTTAGTGTTTTGCCGTAGATTCGCCTCGGGCATAGTTTAAATTTACTTTTACCGCCTATGGCATTGCTGCCGACCTATGCGACTACTTTTTTTGTCAACTGTCTTTGCTGTCGCGCTGCCCCCGTCATCATTTTCGTGAATTGGTGGAGGTATGGCTTGTTTTACACCTTTAGGCAGGTATGCCCTGGAGGGGCATGACTAATTCAATGGTTGGTTTTAAACTGCATAGGTTGACAGATTTGGGGGATTTGAGAGCAGTTGTTTTTGCTTTCTGAGGCGTTTTGAGGCCTTTTTCGTGAGTTGTAATGGGTGTAGTCATCGCAATTGTGAGCCTTGATTGTGCTGCTCACACATTTTGAGTCTTTTGAGAGTGTCAGCAGCCTAACCATCTTTGCTAAAACGCTAATCATCGTTCGAGTGTAAAAGAAACCGTCTTCTCATTCTTGTTTTTCATAATACGTACTTTTGTTTTGTCTTTGAATGCTTTTTATAGCTTGGGCATTATTGAGGTGCTGTAGCTTCAAAGAACATGCTTTTTGTCTAGCTCGATGACAACTAATTGACCCTCCCAACAAGACCTTCATTGCGTTATGAGCGGTTTGTGTGGGGGTCGCCAGTTCGCGAAAAAACGTGAGGATGATGGCTGCGCCGTCCACTGATTACGCGTTCGCCGTTCTGTTTGTCCATGTGCACGCCCCACTCTCGCGTTTTTGACCTGTCTGCGATTGTCTCGAACTTCCTCAGCGAGCTTGATTGTCGCGAACCTGCCCTGCTGGGGGTCATTCGAGCCATTTCACGTCATGCCGATCAGTCGTGGGCTGTGGGTGGTGAGGTCATTTGCCCTCCGCCGTCTTTCTTCCGTGTTTACGCGAACGCTACTGTACCCTTTCCTGGATATACCTGACCTTTTCCTCTTTTGTAGCCATTTCAACTGTTTGCCATGGCCGTTACTACCGTTGCCCCCATTGCACCCGAGGATTGGAAGGCGCAATTGGCTCTTCCCGAAAAGGACCTACGTTTCAAGACTTTGGTACGTTTTCCGACATGATGACTTTTGGCGTGATTACTTCTTCCTTTCCCCTTTCAGGATGTCACCGCTACTCGTGGTATCGAGTTTGAAGACTTCTCCCTCAAGCGTGAGTTGCTGAAGGGCATCTTTGAGAAGGGGTGGGAGCGTCCTAGTCCTATCCAGGAAGCTGCCATCGGCGTTGCCCTATCTGGCCAGGATATCGTCGCTCGCGCGAAGAATGGTACCGGCAAGACTGGCGCTTACTGCGTCCCTCTCATCGAGCGTCTCGACACCAAGCGTGACTGCATCCAGGCCCTCATCATTGTCCCTACCCGCGAACTGGCCCTCCAGACATCTGCCATATGTGTCGAGTTGGGCAAGCATCTTGGCCTCAAGGTTCGTTTTTGGCACTTTTACCTTTCGTAACAGTGTCTAACTCTTCTCTTGCTTCAGGTCATGGTCACCACCGGCGGCACTGATCTCCGCGATGACATTTTGCGTCTGAACAGCGTCGTCCATCTGGTTGTTGCCACTCCTGGCCGCATCATCGATCTCATGGAGAAGAACGTCGCCCAAGTCGACAACTGCAACATGATCGTCCTCGATGAAGCCGACAAGCTGTTGTCCCAGGACTTCCAGGGCGTGTTGGACAAGCTGATCTCCTTCCTGCCTGCTAGGCGCCAGATCATGCTCTTCTCGGCCACTTTCCCTCGCACTGTTTCCGCCTTCATGAGTGCCCACATGCAGGTTCCCTATGAGATCAACCTCATGGATGAGCTGACCCTTCTGGGTGTCACCCAGTACTACGCCTACGTGCAGGAGAAGCAGAAGGTCCACTGCCTGAACACTTTGTTCCGCAAGGTTGGTCAATCCTAACATTTCGTTTTAGCAGCTTATGATGTTCTTCTTTGCAGCTCCACATCAACCAGTCCATCATCTTCTGCAACAGCACCCAGCGCGTAGAGCTTCTCGCCAAGAAGATAACCGAGCTCGGCTACTCGTGCTACTACATCCACTCCAAGATGGCCCAGCAGCACCGCAACCGTGTCTTCCACGACTTCCGTGAGGGTCATTGCCGCAACCTTGTCTGCTCCGATCTCCTAACTCGTGGCATCGACATCCAAGCCGTCAATGTGGTCATCAACTTTGACTTCCCTCGCAACTCCGAGACCTACCTCCACCGTATCGGTCGCTCTGGTCGCTTCGGTCACCTCGGTATCGCCATCAACCTTGTCACCTACGAGGACCGTCACAACCTTCGCCGCATCGAGAAGGAGCTCCACACCCGCATCTGCCCCATCCCCGCCGAGGTCGATCTCAAGCTCTACGTTGCCGATCACCAGCACAGCCTCACCGATGGCGACATCGTCCCCAAGAATGCCCTCTGATCTGATCATCCGATCGTGACCCTCCTAACGGCATTTTCATGTTCTAATGTTTCTTACCTTTCCTAGTTTGTTTTACTTTTCTACCTTTTACAGTAGCCCTTGACCCCCGGCGCTCTTTTTTTGTTTAGTTTTGTTCTCAATTTCTCATTTTTCTCAATTTTACGATCTATTCGTCCTTTCTTTAATAAGATCTTTCCTTAGTCTTGGCATTACTCCCCCAGGTTTCCTTTTGCCTAGCGTGTCTAATGATACGGGTAGTGAACGCTTTGCCGCCTATCTTTTAGACTTGTTATCTATATTTATATTATAATTTTCTTCGTCTGCATCTTTTGATGATTGTAATAGGTTTTGTTGGCATTATTTAGTGTTATTAATAAAATACGACGATTAATTTGGACCTTGAAATGAGTTTTTGGGGTTTTGAGGGGTTTATTCGTTTTTGTAAGTGTACAATGCCTGGGGCAATGTACTATTTTTCGATTGCTTGATTTATTCGAATGTGTTTGGTTTACTTTGGCATCCAGACAGCCACATTTGCATACGCGTCGCTGTCTATCGCACGTTTCGTTCTGCGCAAATACAATAGTCGTGAGTAGGCGTTGCCTGTGGCGATGTTCTTGAAGGGTTCAAAAGCTGCCCATGGGAGCCTTGGTAAAGTCAGTATTCGGCTTGAAGGTCAACTAATCGAGTGAAAATGCTTCTGGTTCTTCTTCTGTGCTGTTTTGGAGCAATGTTTGCAAGTGCCCGACCTTCACTTGGTAAGTTTTCTGATGGCTTTCAATGTTTTGAATGACCATTTTCAGGTTCACAAATAAAACACGGTGCAACCTGCGATTGTTTCATTGCGCCTCTCCAATCTCGATCAACTCTCGATGAACTTCTCCAAATACTGACCAATGAAATTGCCAACGTCACAACTTTTGCACCCAATGTACCTGTCGTGCCGAGCTCCAATGTCACAGCATCCGAACCCAAGCTTATTGTTATCAAACCCCTGGCAGCCGGCAAGGTTCCAGAAGGAAAGTCATTACGACAAGCAAAAAATCGTTTTGTCCAGCCGACGCCAAAACCCCTAAATGGCCCTCTCTCCATCGACGACCTTTATGCGTTCCTCGAGGAATCACAACAAAAACTGAAGTCGTTTGGCTGGCTTCCGTCAAACTACACCCCACTGCGTCCACGACCTCCTCAAAATGATCCCATCAATCGCGCAATGCGGGACGATCCTACTGATACTGATCCGACTTCGCTTTTTTCCCTGAAACATGGATTTGTCTCACGCAACTTGATGCAAGCCGGACGCTTGATGCAACTGTTTGACAAGTTTGATTGCCGTTGTGCCGGCGACTTTGGTAGAATCATTGAGGCCAAAAAGTTTGTTCGATTCACTGTTTCTCATGTATAACTTAACCAATGTATGATAATAATGCTTTCATATTCATTGTCAAAACGTAAACTGTCACAATTAATCAATCAATAAACAATTGTCTTACTAACTAACTACGAGCTTGCGTTTTTTGGTTCATAACGTTAGCTCAATCTACTCCCTTATCAGTACCGTTCGGCTGTTTTATATATACCCTGCGGCATCCACGGTTTATTTCGATTACGTCTATCGAAATAAACCGCCCAGTTTTTGGTCCGTTTCCATTTCCACTAGATCCGTGCTGTACCTATTCACGTTTCTCATAGCCTTTTTACCGTTTCCGAACGTCGCCACCGGCGAGAAAACCCCCCGCATTGCACTTTTTCCTTTCCTCTCTGTGTGCGCCCAACGCACTTGATTTACTCCTTTTTTAAACTCATTTAAATTGTGTGCGTCCCCACAGTATGCTCTGATGCTCACCCTCAGCTGTGTGTCACCAACGCACGCTCACTTTCTCTCTTGTAATTCGTTCCATTTTTGCACTTTCGCGTGGCCCAAGTTTGACCCCTCGTTCCCTTTTACCTGACCGTTACGTGACTGATTCGTGGCATCGCGCCGTTATGCTCGTTAACACCGAAGTCTAATTTTCCTTAAATTTCCAGGATGGTTGACCCCGGACAGCTCTTTTACGGTGAGGAACTCATGCCTATATATAAGGGCGGCGGCAGCCAACCGTTTACCTCCTTCGCCAAGAAGGGTGGCGAGCATCCGTACCTTGATCCCGTCGTCGTCAAGAATCTTCTCAACCAAGACCCGCCGGCTGTCAATACGACGCCCGTCCAGGCGGCTGTGCTTTCCATGCTCACGATGCACAAGAAGGAGTCTGCCAAGGCCGATTTCGTCTGCATCTCGGAGACGGGTTCCGGAAAGACCTACGCTTTCCTGTTGCCGGCGATTGCGACCGCTTTGAAGCGTATCTGGAAGACGGAGGAAGCTCCTACCCCGAGTGTCCTCATCTTTTGCCACACGCAGCCCCTGGCCGAGTCTATCTTCAAAAACCTCAACGCCCTCGCCAAGGACACCCCTATCAAGACCTGTCTCATCGTGGGAAAAACCGAGTTCATCAAGTCGGACGAGTTTGACATCGGTGTTTGCTGCGCGGGCCGCTTCCGGAACCACTTCGAAGGCAAATCCGAGCGCTACGTTCAACTCGATGTTTCCAAGTTGGACTTGCTTATCGTTGACGAGCTCGATGAGTCGATGAAGTGCACTGAGGACTTCATGCTCTATTCTGACATTCGCAAGAAGGCGGTATGTTTTGACTCCTCCTTTTTTTTACTATGCTTATATAAATTCGGAATTGTTGCAGTCTTGCCCCGCTTTCTTCTTCTCCGCCACGTTTGATGCCACCTTCTGCTTCGGCGATGTCTTCCGCGATGACGATAGCTTTATGTACCAACATGGCGAGCTGAACACCCTGCCTCCGACGGTTCTTCCGGTCTTTTGGGAGTGCGACCGTGCCCTCCTCCCGGAAATCTACCTCGATGACGATGGGTCTGTCATCTCGCACCCGTACACTGTGAACGGCGTCCTCCAGAAGTCCAACCCGTCCGACATGATCTACTTCGTCATGAATAACCAATGGAGTAAGCGCCCGCATCACAAGTTCATGATTTTCACGCGGAAGACTGGTGTTGCGGACTTCCTCGCCAACAAAATGTGCCTTTTTGGTATCAAGGCACGTTCGATTCATGCGTAAGTTGTTGCTTTTGTAGCCGTGCTATTGATTACGGTAACACTGTTCCAATTACAGCAAGAAGTCCATCGAGTTTCGCCACAAATGCCTCGAGGACTTCAAAAATGGCAATGTCAAGGTCATCGTCGCGACCACCCAGTTCACTCGTGGCTTCGATGCTGACGTCGACGTCGTCATCAACTACGACATCCCCGCGTCGCTTACGGCGTGGATTCATCGCTCGGGCCGCGTCGGACGTAACGGGAAGAAGGGCGCCGCCATTACGTTTGTTGATGTTAACAACCGCGACGAGCAGTCGAAGATGGTTCTTCGTCAGATCGTTGAGGTTCGTTTTTGTTTTAACAACGTTCCTTTTTTTGTACTAATACTTGTTCGTTTTAGAAGATAAAAGACCAGGTCAAAATCCCGGCCTTCGTCACTAACTATCTGCAGAACTAAACGTTTCGCCGCATTCTGTCTGTTTTCTCTCGTTTTCGTTGTTGATTGATTTTTCTCTGTTGACTTCAACTAAACGTTTCGGCGCATTCTGTGTGTTTCTTCTCGTTTTCGTTGTTGATTAATCTTTCTCTGTTGACTGCAACACTATTTCATGTTTTTGGTTGCTATAAAACTTTTCTAACAATGGATACAGTGTTCTCCTCTTTTGAGTACGACAAAACATTGAAATGATTTGTTGTTGTTTACATTCAGACGAATTTAATAGATTACTCAATCTTTATCATAGTGCCTCCGTAACCAAAATAGAAAACAAGGTGTAGTTTACCCATATTGCAAATCGCAATTGAAGTAAATTTAAAACCGATGTTAGCAAAAAAACTAGAAAAAAGTATCGCTCCCGGGTGGGCTCGAACCACCAACCTCCTGATTAACAGTCAGACGCGCTAGCCGATTGCGCCACGGAAGCAGCGAGCAAATCGATATGTATTGTCCTGACAACGTAACGTGAAAACGTGAGCAAACAGTTTCAGACAGTTCGGTTTGCTCAAAAATAACCTTTGAAATATTTATTTATTAAAGGTAACAAGATCAACGATGCGGTTAGCTTCTTCTCAACTCAGCTTTTAGAAAAGTGATTCCTGTGGCAGGGACGGAAAATGAAATATTCGCATCCCCTTTGAAATAACCAAGATCAGTTCCGGTCCACAGGTCTTTAACGTGGTAGCCTTTCTCACTTCGCATCCCGAGAATGCTGATCGGCGCATGAAATGGGCGTGATTTGTGGTAACGATTAAGAACGCCAAAGGCCAGAGATGTTTCTTTGGCGTTAACAGGAGTGACATTTTTACGGTAGACGTCGAATCCATCAAGCTGAAAACATACGGTCAAAACTAGTAAACACAAACTGACAAACAAAGAAAAGATGTTTCCCAAAATCTGCCAATTCATCTTGATCGATAGCAATTACATCTTTGTTTGTCAAAATAGCCTTTTGTGAAGGCGTTACAAGGCGTAAGTCGTTTGACATTATCAGGGGAGCTGACCAGAGTGACCAAAGGGTCATTTGAACACGGGCTTGATCATCAGTCAATCCGGGGTTTCCAACAACAATCTGGAAATCACACCTGCATTCAGAATGTAAAGTGGAAAAACAAACCAAGTCAGGGTCATTCCAAGCACCAGGGCCATGAACCGCGGCCAATGTGTCTTGATGTAAAGTGTACCAGTCGATAATACGCAGAATCATGTTCCATTCAGGTAGTACGTCGTAGTAATTGCGCCAGGTGTTGCAATAGGCAGCGATTTCAGTGTAGTTAATTAGCTCTGAGTACTTGTCCAACATGCCAAGCGGCCAGGAACAACTATACAAGATGGGGCGCGATGTGTGATTTAACGCTTTACCCATTGTTTTGTAGGCTCGAGGCATGAGAGTACCATTAAGACCACACGAGTCAAGTTTCAGGTAATCGACATCCCATTGCGCAAAAGTGTCTGCATCTTTTTTGAAATGACCGAAACTTCCTGGATACTTTTGGCAAGTCAGGGTGTCTACAGTTTGGTAGATGCCGAATGTGAGGTTTCGGTTATGCATCTAAAAATAAGTTTTGGTAAAAGTTTTTACTATATCACTCACAAATTCTACGAGTGCGGGGATGCCACCAGGAAACCGCGTTTGATTAGCAGGAAGTGTGCCGTCCTTGTTTCGTGTGTCGCTCATCCAGCAGTCGTCGACGTTTACAGATGTGTAACCAACATCTGCATACCCTTCTTCGATTAGATGATCAGCCATTGTTTGATAGAGTTTAAAGGAAATACATGTGTTTGGATTCTTGTCACAATCAGTTTCGCATAAAAACCGCACCCATGAATTCCAGCCCATCGGTGGCTTTTTGGCTAGTCCATTGTTTAGGGCAAGACTCAATTGGAGGAGGAGTATAAAAATAACTAGAATCAAGGAAACTGCCATGTCCAAATCACTTTATAGTTTTTTTACATCACAAACAAACTGCGAATAATGTCAATAGGTCTTATATCAAACTGGAGCTTGATTTTTGAATTATCCGATTGCAGAGTGACTGAAAAGACTATAAATAACAATGTTAACTGCCAAAAACAAAGATAATTGGCATGACTGTCATATTTGGATGTAAAATTTAGCAATGATCGCGCAAACAACAAGAATTATCAACCGCATTTTAACTTGTGACGTTTAAATAAGATACATTCGAAGAAGCGCCATTCTTTTACAAACCGCATCGAACATCGTTCCGTTTAACGACTTTCAAGTAGTGATCGTGGCGAGGAAACGTTATTGCCGCTTTAAACATGGTTTAACCAACGGCAGATGGTGTTTACCCTGGTTTGCCCAAAAGTTGCGGCACGCAAAAGCATCAAAAACAACCGCAGAACTGGCTAAAAAGGGATGGGAAACAGGAATGGAAACCGGCAAGGCAACAATTTATTATGAGTAAGCTTTTTTCTTAAGCCTTGCTGCATTGTATGTTAATGGATGGTACGTATACACACAGGATTCGATGTTAGTTTGACTTGGCGGTGTTAGCCCGATTGTCTTACTCACTTCTCGTTTTTTTGAACAATGTTTCTGCATTTTATAATAACATTTGGTATTAAAAACTGATTAAATTCGTTATTCATACAAGTGACTGAAGTATAACAAAATTTAATTGAGGAAACGAGTTTTGCCGTTGGTGGTCCGAATCGGCAGAGCCCATAATAATTCACTAAATAACGGACAGACCGCGTGTTTGACAAAAATTGCTTTTTATAATGGGGAGACTTTACAGTAAAGGAATAATATCAAAAAAGCGATGATCCGTTTGAGAAAAAGTTATGGTTTTTTAGCAAAAATAAAAATGTAATATTATGTAAAAATATTTAAAAGAGAGTCAAAACGTCAGTAATAAACTCAAGCATGTTGTGAAGCGGCCGGCCAAAGGTGTTGTTGTAAACGGTCATCTAGAAAACAAAGTTTTATATAAAAAACATCTCAAAGCATAAAAAACGCACAGCATTGACGTAGTACTCGCCGCCGTAGTTCTGTAGGCTCTCATCTAGGATCTTTGTGGCATTCACAATATAAGGAGTGACGGTGTCGATGACGAGATTTGGTAAGTAGCGGACAGTGTCGATGACAAGCTGTATAAAGTTTTCGCGAGTGATCTTGTAGTTTGACCGCATGGATTCACGGAATTCGAATTTGGTAAACAAGTGAATGGCGTCCTGGCAGAATGCATCGCTTTCCGAGATGAACGGGTTGGGAAAGGTACAGTTTCCGACCAGAAGCAGCACTGGCACAAAGGTTACGATGGTTATAAAGGCGACGTATTGGTTGTGGTAGTGCAGAACTGAAACGAATAAATTAATCGAAACAAATTAAAAACGCATAAAACAGATGTTGTGAACTCACTCAGCTTTTCTTTTTTTTTCTTTGCAGCAGCCTCAGCCCTGAATGCTTCGAGTTCGGCCATGACGGCATCGGATTCTGCCTTGGCAGCAGCGGTTTCGGCCTGAACAGTTTTAGCCATAGCTTTTCTGTTTTTTATATTATCTATATCCAGGAGTGTTTCTCTGTAAACGAAACGTTAAACATGGTTGATTATCGATCCAGGTAATAATACATTATGTTTAAATAAGAAGTATCCGGAAAACGTTATTCTGGTTTGGCATCAGAAAACGACAGACAGACCGTGTACATGCTAAAAATCGTCCGGTATAATGGGAAGGCCAAACACATACCTAGTCTCAGCTCAGCGCGTTTATTCCTAGTTAGTCGATAATGGAAAGCTCAGCTGTTTGACGCTGCCCTCGGCACTCAGCTTGCTTGACCCCTGCTGACTATTTTTATGATTTGCGGCGATATCCTTATTATACTGATTTTTTGTGCGTTTTTACTTCAACTGTATATGTTCTAATTTATTTTTATAACATTGAAAAACTGATGAAATCCACGTTTCATACAAATGACAAAAGTAAAACAAAACTCAATTGTTGCAAAAAAATGAGGATCAAACAAGGATCAGAAAAGGAGCAATTGCTGCTAATAACAAATGATGTCACAGCCAATTTATAAACGTCTTAGATGTGAACAATAAGATTGGCCAAGAACGATGCAGCAATGCCCGCGGCCACACCCGACACAATGAAGAACGACGACATCTTGCCGATGGTACGCGCTGTCGCCGCATCCATACCCCTGCAAAATAAGTTAGTTAGTTATCGTACGAAGTTGCATGATAACTGATTATAAAATCCGAACTTAACTATGACTTTCGTTTTGATAAAGGTAAAACGATAGTCATATTGTTGGAGAAATGTGAAAATGAACTTACTGAGGAGCATACATCATTGAGAGCGAACTCAAATAGCCGTGCGAGATCGACATGAGTGAGATGATAACGAAGACGGACCACTCATTCGGGACTAGAACGGGCAAAGTACGATAGCCCGAGGGTGTGTAGTTCGAGAAGAGCAGAAGAAGAACGAAGATAGTACGACCGTAGATGGGCACCCACACGTACTTGCGAGAAGGCCATTGGACAAAGTCGGCAAGCTTGCTACCGATGACTGTGCAGACGTTAAAGTTGATAAAAACGAAAACTAGTGCAAACATTTTTTCTGAAATTATTTAAGCTGAATAACGTGCTTTGTTTTGTTTGCTTTAACTCACCTGGAATAATGAGATCATACTTCCGATCATTAGGGTAAAGCTTAATGTCCAACATGACAGATGGGAAAAGCAAAAGTGTGATGAAAAAGACGTAGAAAACATTGAGAAGTCGAGGCCAACATGCTTTGAACACGCGTAGGTATTCGTTAAGTCCAAGTTCAGTGTTTTGCGCATCAGCGGCACTTTGTGCGAGAGAAACTTGATATTTGAAGTATGGCTAAAACTTTTTGTTAAATTTACAAAACAAATAGTCAAATGTTGCTTACGTTAGTGCGAACATAAAGGAACGACGCAATACAGAGCAGAAGCAACAAAAAGGCGATTGAGAAGTAAACCGCAGCATTGAGTTGCACGTCTTGGATAACTGAAACGGTTGTTTAAAAATGTGTCTGTAAACACTTGAAAAGTAACACTTACAATAAGTGGTTAAGGCAGACAGAACGGTGACGAAAAGGCCGCAGAAATTGTTGCCAAGCACGACAGCGTTGATGTATTTGCCTGGGAAAGAACCGACAAGTCCAAAGATGCTGTTCTGATAGAAGCCGTTGGCAGCGTTCAAAACCATGACGCTGACCATGGTAAGAACGAAGAAGCCAAACTTCCATGCCGAGGTATCAACATAGACAAACGCAATTGTGAACACTGTGGAGGCAGCGACGAAAGCCAGACTGGCAACAATGCGAATCATTAGATTGCCTTTGCTGGAGAACATGCCGACGGCATTGATGATAAGATTGGGGATTTGGGAGCAGATGCAAACATAGTTCATGAAATTAGTCTCATATGACGGTTTTTCGCCAGTTCCGTCCGACTTTAATTTAAGGCCAATGTAATACTAAAAAATACTTTTTAATTTTGTTTTGTCTAGCGTTTTTTGTGATTCATACCAATGGTGCAATAGTAATAAACACATTCCAAGCAATGAGTGTGCCGATACCATGCAGAAGCATAATGTACAAAACTATGTTGTACTTATCCTTCGGGGCAGCATCCTCAAGGAAGCTCTCCGTTTCCGGAATTTTAGGGTAGACTTCATTTTCCTGCTCTTTTTTGTCCTCTAAAACTAAACTTTTAAAAACAACTTTTAAAAAACAATTATTACCTGTCGCGTTTCCCTGTGGGGCCATTTTCAACCAGGTCGTCAGTGACACTCGACCCGAAATTGAAAACGTCGATCAACGCCTGTAGACTGGAATTAAACGGATTATTGAAATGAATCAAAGAGCACGTTGCTACAGTAGAGCAGAAGAGACCGGCAACGGTTTAACAATGCAAAAAGAGCGCAACGCAAAAGTGACAGAGGAAACCGTCCATCGAACCTGAAGTTAGTTCGCACGCACACGGAAGCCTCCTATTGTATGTATCCTATGAGGGCAGAAGGCGGAATCGAGCTCGGCTTACCGAGACCGCAGTTCAAACAATCAGTTACACAAAATACTCAAAAATATGCTAAGTCTAGTGAAAGTGAATTCGAGAGAGGTGCTAAGGCGATTGAAGTTGGGACATCCGTGCGCGAGTTAGGTCGGTAAATAAATAATTTGATCGGTGTTGCGGACATACCGCGAAGAGCTACCGTTGAAGAGGGGCAAAATAATGGGTAGATGGGCATGCTTGTTAGGTATTTATATGCAGATCGGATGTGGGGAATGTGAGTCAGATAGTCGGATTTGTGGCATATTCTCATATGAATCAGAAAGATCGATTTGTGGATTCAAATGTTGCACTTGCAGAAAAACACAGGAATATCGGTCAGAAAATGAAGAAACTTCTTATCTCTAACCTTCAAAGTTAATCACTGCACGTCGCGAAAGTCGGAAGCTTTTCTCGCCTTCACATTGAAAACTGCCCATGAGGCGTGATTTACAACAAGTGAGGGAGGGGAACTGTTTCAACGCCGAGGTATTATAGTCTATCAAGCGTCGGGCGCCAACAATGATAACAGATCGCCGACGTGAAACCAACGCCCCCTTCAGTTTTAGTGGAAAAAGAAACAGGACGCTGCCGACGGTCACACAAGTATTGACCGTTCGCGCCTAATAAGCCTAGCCTAGTCCGTACTGTATGTACTATCGGATCGTTGTGTGTCCTAGCCACTTCCATTGACGCTCTGTCCTTACAAGGGATTATTATGATGGTTCAGACAGTTTGGACCATGGTATCGCGCAAACCATTGAACAGGACATGGCGAGGACAGACCGCAGACGTACTATGGCGCTTACACATGTAAGCCTCTTCCGAAGTATAGGGTCGATGGGAAAAGTCGCGGACACCACAGTTGAGGGTTATCATCCGCCACATTAGAGCGATATTAACAGCCGACTGTCGACAGACATCACGGGCCGAAGATCGCTTGCGCTGACCTTTTACGGACCGACAGGTTGTTCCACGCTGTCTGATCACGATGAATGACAACAACCTATACGTCTTGTTCACTGTGAGTCAGATCATGTTATTCATTGCAACAAAAGTGATGGTTCAGATTACTGTTTAACACAAACGTCAGGTGAAATGTTATTTTTATTATTTAACACAATGTGGATTTTGCAAGTCGAAAATTGATAACAAAAGCCGTAAAGATAGGAAAGTAAAACCGCAGTGCGAGCATTTACACATTTTAAACGGCGAATCGCGAGAAAACTATAAAAATGGGAAATAAAAGGGGTATCACAAAAAAGGGGGACGCGTCTTTTCATGGGTTGATCAGAACTTCTCAAGCAAGTGTCGAGTCTTGAAGTAGAGCCCGAGGCGATCGCGGCCATACTCGGCGAAACCGAAGCCGACGGGAGAGACTTCAACTTGAAGGAGGCCCCAGACACCCCAGAGAAGGTGAGACACCGGGACGAAGGGTAGGGTTTCCTAGAAGGGATTATGTTAAATCAAGTTCAAAGTGTTAATTGACAAACCTCGACCATGGCTTTAGCGTCATCAGTAAGCTCATCGTCTTCCTTGTTCGGGTTCAATTCCTTCAAATAGGACAGCATGAACTCGAACATACGGTCTTCCGAGGGGAAGTTTTCCTGAGTGATCTCGTAATACGGAGCTTCATCAATCTCGTAGTTGATGGAATACTCGACAAAGTGATTGGCAAAGTCAAACCCGCGATAGTTGTAGCTAGCATACTCGAAATCGATCAGCACGAGACGCGGATCAAGTGGATTGAACGCGCTCAGCATGCTGTTCTTTTCATCGGAGATCGACGGCATGCGGATGTTGCCCGAACTGGCCTTTGGCAACAAGATGTTGCCTTCCTGGAGGTCATTGTGGCAGAAGGACACCTTGCTCTTGCTGTTGCCGATGTTGTTACGTAGGTTTTCGATTTCACGACCCAAATCCTTGGTGGTGATCGATTCGGGGGCCCATTCGGAATAACTGTCGGGCAGATCAAAGGTGGAGTGCGCGTCCGGAATTGTGATGAGTTGGTGCAGCCAGCTGAAAAAAACGTCGAAGCATTGAATGGACAATGCTTTGGAATTAGATTGGGTAGAATACTTACCGCTCTAGTGCATCACAGAGATAATCGGGCTCTTTCCAGATCGGAACTTCGAGTTGATGGACGTGCGCGAGACGTCTGGCAATCTTGTTGGACAGCGATGGGACGGCGATTTCGTTGCATTTCAGGGGACGGGACTGGAAATCTTACAATTAAAACTTGATAAAAACAGAAGTTTTATACCGGAATGTACTCCTCAAGACGGCCACCAGAGAAGATGCCGTACAACTTCGGCCCCAAGTGACGCTCGGACAGAAGCGTGAAGATCACAGATTCAGCGACAAGATGGCTCTCAGTCTCGGGGTTGAAGTAGACTCGCAGAAGCACTTTATCCGGTTCATTGCTGATCGGCGGATGGTTCTCCGTCAGTTTGCACAGGAAAAGCATGTTGCTCATTCCACCTCTGCAAAGGCGGCATTAGCATCAAAGAACGTTACATCATCATATGATTTCTGATTGACTTTGCACAAAAAGTGCAATAAAAAGTCACTAATCTGTCTTTTCGTTGAAATATGCTTACTTGATTCGCGTAATCTTCATGTCATCCAAGGAGACGGTCTTCCAAGCTCCGGAAAGGAATCGGGCACAAAGAATGTGGGTCTTTTCCTTGAACTCGATGTGCGTGTTGGGATCAGCATTGGGGTCCATGTTGGAGAGGACCTCCTTCATGCTTCTGCAAATAGATTGATTTATTATCAGTAAAAATAAACAGTGTGCGTTTTTCCATAAAGGAAAAGTATTGCGTGATATCTAGCTGACCAAACCCCTTCAAAGTAGCCAATACTACGTTACCTCAAGTGCTTATCATGTTGGATCGGCATCTGTTTGAAGTCGCGCCGAGCTGACGTTGGCACCTTCTAAACATAGTGGAAGTGGGTCATTTAAACACAACAAAAAATGTCGTTAAACGATGTTGGAATGAATAACGGGGAAGCAATGGCCAACCTCCTGTATGCCCATACAACTAGCAAAAGCGAAGAGCTTTATGAGTAAGCGCGCCTTCCTCAATGGACTAAGATGATTGCCCCCAGCACTTATGTTTAAAATGACCTCCATATACTCGAAAAGAGAAACCCTGACGGCATTTATGCGACGCTTTGCAATGTAATTATTGAAACTGACCCTAGCTTATGAGACATATCCATGTTGATGGTGGTTTTTCTTTATCCGCTCACAAGTACTATACAAGTACAAAAAAACAGCTACAACAGCAGGAACAACTGATATCTCACACAACTCAGGTAAAAATGACGACCAACACTCACAACAAAACAGATTGTTACGACTTTTTGTCCGTCATGAATCGTGGGCCTTATTGCCTATGTACCTTAATAGGGGCGTGATGCGTTCTGAGTCTGTCGTATTATACAACATACATGTGCTAAAGGGTACTACTATCGGGACGTCTCTTCAAATCAAATCATACGCATCGACGACTATTTGGCCTTCTTTTATGATCATTGTCGGTAGTTTGTTTCGACTAATGGTGGTGACTGATTGCGCAGAGGGTTATAGTGCGGATAAGCGCCCCCGGGTCAAAGGTCAATCAACTCCTCCCTCATTATCGGGAACTTTTTAGCGTTTTTAGTCAAAAGTAAATCACATGGAAAAACATAAACATCAAAACACGCGGAACATTATTTTAAAGTACTTTTGAATTGACGTGAAAAAGGCATTTCGAATGAAATGAAACAGAGTTGACTGTTATATGCATTGTAATAGCTTTACAACATAGGGATAACGAAGCGTAAAGAGCATGTGAACTAATGTTTGACAACAAAAAAGCCGAGCTATGAGCTTGACGTAGACAAACAAGAATGACAAACAGGATTAATGTTCAGAGAAAGTGAAATAATCGATCTGATTTAAAAAAAAGGAGTCTATTATTGAGACAGTCTATGAAACGCATTATCCCTCAATGAAGAATTTAAAAAATGCGTCGTTGCCATTGCCACAAATTTTGTGGCAGCAATTAACCCACTGCCCTCCAGTTGCACCTAATTTTCACGGGAAAGTGGTAGTGAGGTCTTTTCAATGGGAACAAACATGATGAAGGAACCTCCTTTTCAAAGTCTTCCCCTAGTCCCAAAAACTACCTTGAAAATGAGGACAAAGTTTAATCTCAATCAAGCCTCCCCCTAACGCAAACAATCACGACGTGGTAAAGGAAAACACAGCGTTGTGGATTAACATGGGTTTTCGCAGCTTATCCGTCAAAGGAGGACAGAAGTGACGAACAATCTGATTTGTCAATGTTTCAACTTTGATTTTCATACTTGATTTTTTATAGAAAGAACGGTGAAACGCGTAAACTGTTCGAGCTTTTGAGCTAAGCAACTTAAAAGAGCGTTTTTTTGCTCATAAAAGTGAAGGCGGATGCGACTAATGGTCAGTGAGAGGCTTGTTAGCTGGCTTGAAAGAGCAAAGAAAGCGCTTATGGACGATCGAAGAGCCTGGCATATCCGTGGGAATGAGAAAAAATCAGACAAGCGTTGGTCGCGGGGGCAGAACGACCCGAAAAGCATAACAAAACATTTGAAAATATCATTTTTTTGCGTATTTGGAATGTGGTGCAATAAATAAATGTAGCTCGAAATAACCGAGGTGAACGAACGTAAAATAAGCTTACGGCTATACGAAAAGCGTAAAAAGTATAATGAGTTAACGATGCCCCGCCTTTTTATACCTGCTTGGACCTACTTAATGAAAAAATATGAAAGAATGGGATAAAGTGTTTTCAAAATAGGAATTACGAGAACTTTCTGTTTTCATTACCCAGACAGAAAACTTCTTCTGTAAACGAATGAAAGATTATCGCTTACAAAAGCTGATTAAACAATGTCAGAACGACGAAAACAATGAACCTCCAGAACTTTGATCTTGTTCGAAGTGAAGCTTGAAATAACGAAAAAAGCAAAAAATGACTAAAATCAAGATAGTGATCTGTTCCTAGCCACAAAGCCGACTGGCAAATCGCTTTCTTTTCCATTTTCAAAGACTCACTCATTTCTTTCTAGTGCTATATCAAAACTCAATGTGGTAGTGCCGCAACGTCAACGCCATCAGCCTCGTCAAAACCAATTGGCTCACCACCTACCAGCCAAAGTTTGCTAGTGCCGAGCGGTCGACCATAGGTAGACAGCCGGATATCGACGCTTTGTTATGACCGATTCGTCCATTGTGAAAAAATGATTCGTCCCAGTCAAAATATATTAGTGCAAGCTGTCTGATTTCTCAAATGCCGATCTGTTTGCAGTTTCTATGTGTTGATTTTTTAATAAAAGTGCAAATTTTTGAATTGTTGAAAGTTGCAGAAAGCGTTTGTATTCTTTTCTTTTTCTAATAAATACGTAAATTAGACTAAAGATCGCCGCAAATTCGATTTGCAATATAATAAAAATGCGTCGAATGTTCATTTTTGAAAAGGAGTGATGTTTCTGTGTACTTTTTGCTTTCATTGGAATGCTCTGACTGGAAACCGCAGCCTATGCTTGGACTACCATTGCGTGCGGGAGTCTAATCCACGCTGCAAACTATGTAATTACGCAGTCTATGCTTTCAATTCACTTGGGTCTCTTTTTACACGCAGCTCTGAGAAGATAAAACTTGAAAGGCAAAAGTGTACGTTCATGAAGCTAACGAAATCTAATTGCGTTACAGGTCTATGAAGCGTAACAGGAGGTTGCTTACCATTGTAAACAATTTAGATGGGGAAAACAATGTGAAAGCCATAAAAAACCAACCTTAACCACCTGCTTAACGTCGTCGATGTCGCCATCATCGCTGTAGTCACTGCCCGAGGGCGATGCTTGAACTTGTTCACATTCCATGTTGAATTGTCTCACAACTGTGCCAAGGAAGGTCGTGCACCTGTAAATGAGTCCTCATAAATAGAATTACGGCTATAAAAGGAGTAAGCGTTTTCACGAGCAGCCTCAATGTCGACTCTCGCGCTGTCTCGAGTGAGGAGTGAGACTGCCCATGTGGCAGTCCAACTCCAACTTTCAACACCTTGGGAAAATGGGGAAAAAAGGAGAGCTAAGCAAGATAAACTTACAAAAAACGGAGTCTAAACCCGGCTCAAAAGGAAAACGGAGTCAAACAACGGCAGCGTGTGTCGGCGTTGTCGACGACGTCGTAGCTTCAACGATGCAGACACTGGGTAGTAAAATGCCTTCCTTCTTTCGATGGATGAAGAACAGGCAAAAAATAGCAGCCAGCGCAGGCAAAAAAACGACGAGGACGACCCATGGATGGTTCGTCGCGTGTTTTGTTCGTTGAGTTGTTTGGGTGCCCATGTGCAAACGCGGCAAATTGAAATCCCCAGATGGTTGTTTTGATTTGAATTCAAATCTGAACAGCTTCAACTAGCGGGGATAAAAATAAAGTATCAACAAATTATCACTAATTGACCACATTATGCATGAATCATCCACTTTTTTTGCAACGACAGACAGCCCTTTTCAGACAGAAAACTGCATTAGCGTGTTTTTAGCAACATTTAGGGTGCACATGCCTTGCATCCATGAATTTTCCAGCACTGACAAGCAAGGGCGATGCCGACTGACTCACGTCTTTGCGTTCTTACCATTCACTTTATGAAAATATGCAAGCCATGCTGTTCTCAAACAAAAATACTTGCCCTTGCCTATGTGATTAGCGTTCCGATCATTTATCCTGATAAACTTACAAAAGGAACACCAAACGACCGGAAGAAACGAACACCTGCAGTGCAAAACGGAAGCTAGTATCGACAAGATCAGAGCAAGGATAATAAATTTGACCCAAGATCAGCACGCTGAAAAGCCGAGGCCCCGCTGATCGTAGGAACGTGCAGAAAAGCATGTGTGCCGCTGGCGATAGTGATAGTTTTCCTCGGCTGACAAACGGACGGCGTTGCTGTCATTGCCACCTCATTCGGATAAATTAACGCGATGCTATATTTTTTCAACGGCATTGATACATTTTAGCTGAGTTACGGCATGACTGCCATCAAGTGAAAAAAATGTAGATCAGCAAACTTCACGCGGAAAAGGGCAACCGCCTTTTCGGAGTCAGACTCGTACGTACGCGATCATCGGAGAACTGTTATTTCTCACATTTTCGACTAAAAAACGACGGTGCTAATGTTTTCCGCCCTCATAATTGACTATCATTTGATATTTTTGATTGCAAAATTTAATTTTCTAAATATTTTCCCTCCAAAACAACAATACCCATTGTAAAATCAGCTCGTGATCTGTCGTACATTCGACTTCCAACGCTTCCAACCCAAAGTGTCATGAGTAGCCCAGGGCCTAAGATCATCCCTGTTAACGTGAAAAATTGCCTCTCTTTTTTCAACCCCGGCTTATGTCGTCTCTGGGTAGGCCTAAGTAAGCCCTATACTTCATACACGTTTCAACTCTTAGCCTTCCAGGCGGTCTCAACTTAGCCTATTTAAAATACAACGCGACCCTAAAAGATGCAAAGCTTTTAAACAGACCGTCATCTTCCTCCAGAACTAATAGGGTGCTATAGTCGTTTTTTCGATTGGTTTTCTGTCACGTTGACTTTGTCGAATAGGAAATTGATGTACACATACGCCGAACTTACCGTAGTAATTTGATTTAACCTATTCAAATGTCGACTTATAGATTTTGTCTGGTGGTTATTGCACGCGTTACTTGAACTTTCAATCAAAGACGTCACGTTTTGATGTTTGTGTGCGGTTTCTATTGTTTCTTTGTATGTTAATGATGTAAAAACGCATGTGCGGAGAGTCTTTTCTTTTTTTACGGTCTGTCATAAACAGGAAGATTCCACCGTAGGTCAAGTCATCACAAATCAGCCTTTACGATGTTCAAAATTTTATCACCGAAAGAACAAATTTATGACGACTGCGTTTCGTGGAAAACTGTTATAAGAATTACTGCCTACTTGCCTCTGTCTAAGAAGTCTACACCATTTCTTCCTCCTCCGATGACGCTGCGCTTATTGAGCTATTTTGACAACGCGAAACTTTTGATTGCGCCGGCCTTAGTTACACTGCAAAAAATGACGAATAATGTGTCTGATGCGACTTCACTGATTGATAGCACTCCTGATAGGGTTATGTTACATAAGCGGGAGATTCATTATCACTTATAAAAAGATTTATGTGATAGGAGGTGTTGCAATAGGTGTTGAATCAACATTTTTCGCGGGCGTAGAATGTAGACAATCGTTCCGTGTTGCCAACTTGCAAAGCTCGATAGTCTGAAGGCCGTGTCTTGGAAATTACCAATGATACCAAACGATCACTAACATCACCAATCTCCTTCATCATCATCAGGCTGACGCTAGTGATCTTCTATACTTTGTTTTTTCGTACCTTGCAATTATCGGTGCGCGAGCCGTCATGATATGTGTTCAAGTAACACAGCCTACTTGCTATTCGTTGAAGCGTGTTTTGTATCTCGAACGACCTCTTGACGTCGCATCGGAGTTGTGATTCCTACTGTGTGTTGGGTTCGTGTCGTATGTCAATGTAGATGACACGTTTTTGAGTGATTAAACATGACGGGAATTTGTAAAATTCGAAGTTTTGGATGTTTTTTGCTCGTTTTCAGCTTCATTTTGCGGTTTTCAAAGTTGTAGTAGAATGCATTTACGAAGTGCAAACCTATGCGATCGTAAAAACGGACCTGCTTTGTTACTACCTCGTGAAGATGCATCCTTTTTTTCGACGACGATTCTAGACAGAGGGCACAGTTCAACTTACGCTGCGCAACTGAACCGAAAGGCCGTCCGTAGCACAACCCCCTTTTCACCCTTTTGCAATGGACTGCGGCTATCATGACAAGCAGCTTTTGATTCATGTCATGTTGCAATGATTGATTACATAGAATTCAAAGCGCGTTGTGTCGACACGATCAAGAATTACTCCTTCTGCCACCGTGGCGCACTCCCTTCTAAACTGCGGGGTTACAGAAAGCGCCATCGCTCATCCTCGCGGCACCTCATTGTCAGTATCAAAGTTTTTTTGTCGTGTTGATCGTCTGGTAACATTACACGTGCGAGCTGTCGAATTGTGTAACCTCTTTGCCTCGGCGAAAAAGATGGAGCATCGGAGTGCGACGACCTCCAAAAACTCAAGAATCCAAATACGCTATCGAAGTTGATCAACGCGCTTTGTCACAAGCCTGTTAAGGCGCAACGTGCTCCTTTCTTTCTGTGGAGGCTTGTGATCGGAGGGGTGTTGGTCCATGCTATTTTTGTTTTGTTCCTTGGGGTTGTAAGTTTTCCTCGATTCTAATAAAGTTTGGAAACGAGCAGTGTTTTTCGTTTGTTTCGTCTTGTAAACACATATCGGAAAGGGCAACCTTTATAAATCTCGTTTTCTATGCAAATCGAAAGCGAAGCGAAGCAAAGTAATTCGAAAATTGCCCGGTTCCGTGGAAGACAGATGCGTAGTTTTCCGGCTCAGATTGAAAACAATGTGATTGCGATCAAAATGCCCGTTTCCCCCGCGCCGATGCCAGTCGTTGATGGTTCCATTCCACCGACAGGATCGCCGAAACCGATCCGTCGACGACAGCGTCCTGGGTTTCCGTGCTTGCCTTGTTGCCGTCTTAAGACAGGTGAAAAAAGGCTGTCAAGTAGTCTGTCTACACCCCAGTCGGCGACCGCGTCGACATTCCGTTCGCGTCTGGAACAATCGCTTCCTATCGGTCCACGAAAGGGGGTGGCGTATTCGTCCCAGACCACAAGCATCTCGCCAGTAGCCCCAGTCGATGGTGTCGAGCATGCTACCAGCCAGGAGGTCAATCAGAAGCATGGGACGTGGAGCTTCCTCCTTTCGCATTCATCACTGAATGTCTCATTGTAGCGTGACATCATGGAACGTCCTCCGTGTCCCTCTGGAAACACTCATAAGGTGTGATTGCTTTTCATGCTTTCCCTCAAAAAGCGAGTTTCTCTTCACACCATGTTTTCCAGTCATCATCATCACAAACGCCTCCGATTTGAGCCAGTTTTGAGGGAGGGGTTTGTTGGCCCTTTCGCCGCTCACCTTGTACTTTCGTTAACCTAACTATTTTTCTCCACCCTCAAATAATAACAAATCAAACGGCCTTCAAATCTTCCGGTTCATTTGAAAAAACATATGATTGGATTCATTGTAAACTCACTATGATTGGATTCAATGGTTTTTTGCGACTATTTGGTCGATTCTGTTGACTGTCTGTCTTTTCTTTCATGTTCATTTTGAATTGTCAATTAAAATTGGTGTTATTCTTTGATGTCTGTGTTTTTCGACCGTGTTAGACGAGAAAAACTTACAATGGAAACGTTCGCTCCATGCCCAGCTTTAAATACCGGAATGACTTCCTTTACGGAAAAAAGCAATTTTGCCTTCGCCGTAGAAGTCAGACAAATCAGGTGTCGTAGTCACTTGCCATTTGATCACGCGCTGCGCGGCTGGCCGCAAAGGTCTGTAACCTCATCACTCAACCCCCTCGTGTACGAACCCGCCCTCTTCCATGATTCACACGAGGCACATGGAAGCCCCATGTCTTTCGGACGGATACATATACATGAAGCGGAGCTCGCCATGCGTTTCTCCACCATAAATACGTCTGCCTGAAAACGGAATAACCGTCATTTTTGCAACGAAAAGAAAACAAACTTTTTCAAGGATGGATTATGCCGTGGATTGGGTTTCCGCCGTGTTGTTCTATAATCTCTTTCTCAGCTGACATCTCAATAGCCAACCTTTTCAGGCACCATCCGAGCACGGTTGGAACTTACTGACTTCGGCAAAGACAAGATGAAGGATAAGAACCAGAGCAAGTGAGTATTGTCCTTTTAAATAGACCGTGTTTACACATTTTTTTCTTAATGACATCAACAATCTCTAAAAATCGGTTTGAAGAATAGGTTCTATGATTTTTGAAGTGTTGTCATTCCGATCTATGTACGGCATAACCAGTTATATTTTCACGGGACCCGTTTCAAAACAACGAATTCTTTAAAAAGTACATATAACATTGCAACATTTCAAGTCTGTTCAGTGTTAAAGTCAGATCATGATGTATGACAACCAATATTTGACCCCGGACTTAAGTTCGTCTAAACTTAAGTATTACAGTCCTCAGGAGGGCTACTCCCTCGTCAGCAACTCCGCTAACACCATGGAGACCGTCGAGTGCGGCACGAAATTCCGTAACCTTAAGGGTATGGGATGGATTGTCACGTGCTTGTTCATCGTCGGCGAAACTGCCGGTGGCGGTTTGATTGCTATGCCGGCTGCCATGGTTTCTACTGGTATGTTATTTTTAATACTTGGACGATATTAATATTTCAATTTTAAAGGCTTGATCGGCGGTATCTTCGTCATCATGCTCGGAGCCGCGATGTGTGCCTACACGGGTAATCTCCTCTCCGAAAACTGGACCATCCTTCAACAACGCTGGCCCGAATATCGGAACCACTGCCGGAAGCCTTACCCGGCTATGGGTTTGCGTGCCTTAGGACCTCGTTTTATGTAAGCTTCAAACCGTCCATCTACTTCCCAACCAAAATCAACCTTCCAGGACCGTTGTATCATCCTGCCTTAACGTTACTCAATTCGGAACCGCTGTTGTCTTCCTCCTCCTTGCTGCCAAGAATCTCGAATCCTTCCTCCAGTCCTTCGGTGGCGTCCAAGTCGGATTCTGCTACCTCGTCCTCTTCGTCGCCATGTTCATGCTCCCCTTCACCATGCTCAAAAGTCCGAAAGATTTCTGGTGAGTCGATAAAACAATTGGTCTGCCTAGCAAAGATCACTAGACCGAACCAGTTAACAATTGAACTGCGCCTAGCGGGGTTTTAATTTTTGAACTGCGCATGCAATGACAAGTACATAAATATTTTGATTACTAGTATTTGACAGAGTCCAGCCATTATTTATTCTAAATGGCGCCGTGCGAGTCGTTTTTGACCGCGAAAGGGTATCGAACAAAAAGATGTACGATAAAAAAATGTGGAATGAAGGGTCATTAAGATTGATTAACTGTTTGTTTAATTTTATGGAATGCGAATGGAAACAAAGTCTGTTCGACAGAATTGTGATGCAGGGGGATCAAAAATTGATAATTATAAAGTTAAGCAAATTATGAAATTTTAATTTTTAGGTGGGCTGTTATTGGTGCTATGGTAACGACTACCATCGCTGTCATGCTCATCATCCGTGGTGCAATTTCTGATGGAAGTCAGTGCTTGCGTCATGTCAACTATGCTGAAGTTGTACCTTCTAAATTCTTCATGTGCTTCGGAACCGTTATGTTCGCCTACGGTGGCCACGGCGCTTTCCCCACCATCCAGCACGATATGCGCAAGCCCTACCACTTCAAGCGCTCCGTCTACATGGCCTTCTTCATCATCTTCCTGATGTACTTGCCCGTTTCCGTCATCGGCTATATCGTCTATGGTGACAGTCTTCGCGATTCTGTCATCCCGTCGCTCCAAGAAATGTACATCCAGCAAGCCGTCAACGCTCTGATCACCATGCACGTCATCCTCGCCCTGACCATTGTTTTTAACCCATTGAACCAGGAATTGGAAGATGTCCTCAACGTGCCCCACGACTTCGGCTGGAAGCGCTTTGTCGCCCGTAGCGCCATGATGGCCGCCGTTGTCGTCGTCGCTGAGACCATCCCCAACTTTGGCGTGCTTCTTGACCTTGTCGGTGGTTCCACGATCACCTTGATGGCTCTCGTCTTCCCTGTGATCTTCAACTTCTACACCACTGCCGGTAGCACCAAGTACAACGGTATTGTCGCCACCAAAGACGAAAAGCCGCTGTCCTTCATGGAGTAAGTTTTTTTGTTGAGTTTGTTCAGTCTACTTGTCACATTTTTCGCTTTGATCTTTATCAGATCATGGGCGATCAATCATTTTCGCAACATTTAACGTCATCACGCTTTCACTTTTCAGAGCTGTGCACTACACCCCGAAGCACAAGCTGGCTATCTATGCGATTATCATGGCTTTCGCGATCATCGGCGGCGGCACTGCTTCGGTGTCGGCCTTGGGACAAATGCTGAACTCGCAATTCAGCCAGCCCTGCTACGCTGGTCTCTGGACCACGAAGCCGGTTGAAGAGACGATTCTCGGAAACGCGACAGAGTTGTTGACCTACACGTAAGTCAAATGACTGATAAAAACAAACCAATCAAATCAAAAAACTTTAGACACCACGGCAAAGTAAACTGCTGCGGCATGTTCAAGAACATTTCCCGCTTCGGAGACACCGAATACTGCCTCGACCCTTCGGTCTACGTTGGCGGTGGTAGCCATGGTTAAGGATTCGTCATTAGATTGACCGCAAATTCGCGATTTTCAAACTCCCCTATCTCTGAAATACTACACAGTATGTCTACTTCTCCAATTTCACACCCGGGCCATTTCGTCCGACTCTAAACGGTTTATCTAAATTTTATCTGTTTCACAAAGATTGCCTTGTTGTTTTTAATCATAATTTTTTTATATTGAAATGCGAGTTTCCCTCTTTTTCTCGGCTCTAATTGGAAAAGCAATTACGGTCCGAATCCAAACGTGTACATAGTACGACGGTCTGCACATCCTACTTTTTCTTCGGTTCTATTGACATCCTCCCCGTTTGACGTCATGAATATCGCCAATCAATGTTGCGACGAGCTCAAGCAAGTTGATTGGATTGATTGAAAGCTCATGCAAATGATTATTATGTCGGCATAATAATTAAGTTGTGGTATAAACGATAACAAAACAAATTGAATTGGAAAGATGAGTGCAAATGGAAATCAGCAAAACTAGAAAAACACCGATGCAATAATACAGACTACGGAAGTTGAAGTGTGAAACCACAAAAGTCGCGCAACTGCATTCATGATCACAGCAACATGATGTTTATCGACGTGTGTTCACAGATAAGGAAAATCGCAACATTCGGGTGGCTTGTTCGAATTGATTCGCTTTGATGGAGGTGAAGCTGTGCTCTGATAAGCTGGTATGAGGGTTGTTGTGATATTTAGAGGCGAAAACGTCTTGATGAATGAATTTATAGTTGTTAACTGTCCCTGGAATACTTCAATTTTTGTGGTCGACGTGCGAGCGGCCCGTATTCGGGAGTGTAGGAAGAAGAATTATCAGTGACTCCTCTAGTTGTAGTCTACTTTTATCGAGGCGTTTCTGCAAGATCGACGTTGCTCACCACACTACGGCTACTCCAGTTACTTAACTTTCTTATAAAGCCATTGCGCGATCTGTTTTGATCTTTACTTGGGTTTCGGCCACGTGGTTCTATTCACTGATTATGCAAAAACAGTTTTTCAAGTTAAAATTTTTAGAAAAAATGGCTTCTCTTCGCTTTGACGGTCGTGTGGTCATTGTTACCGGTGCTGGTGGTGGGCTTGGCCGTACCTATGCTTTGGAGTACGCTAAGCGTGGTGCCAAGGTTGTCGGTAAGCTTTAAATTTGCTAATTGAACATGCTATTAACTTTATTTATCTACAGTGAACGACCTCGGTGGCGATGCTCATGGCACAGCTGCCTCTACCAGCATGGCTGATAAAGTCGTTGCTGAAATCAAGAAAGCCGGCGGTGAAGCTGTCGCTAACTACGATTCGGTCGAGTTCGGTGACAAGATTGTCCAAACTGCCATCAAGAACTACGGCCGTGTTGATGTTGTCGTTAACAACGCCGGCATCTTGCGCGATGTTTCTTTCGGCAACATGACCGACCTTGATTGGGACTTGATCGCCACGGTCCATCTTAAGGGTGCCTATTCCGTGACCAAGGCTGCCTGGCCTTACTTCCGCAAGCAAAAGTATGGCCGTGTCATCTCAACTGCTTCCAACTCGGGTGTTTACGGAAGCTTCGGTCAAGCTAACTATTCCACTGCTAAAGCTGGTTTGATCGGATTTGCCAAAACTCTTGCTCTTGAAGGGCAGAAGTACAACATTTTTTCTAACGCTTTGATCCCGACTGCTGGTTCTCGTCTCACTGAAACTATTCTCCCGTCTGAAATCGTCGCTGCTCTGAAGCCTGAGTACGTCATGCCATTGGTGATCTTCTTGACCCATGAAAGCTGCACTGAGAACGGTCAAATCTATGAGGCTGGAGCTGAATGGTTTGGAACTGTTGAGTTTTATCGCAGTGCTGGCAAGATTATTGAAAACGCAACTGCTGAAAAGGGTTGGTTTTGTATTTGTATAACGCTTTTTCACAATTAGCCCAATTCAAGTCCGCGACAACTGGGCCCAAATCACCGACATGAAAAACGCTCGCAACTTCAAACCTGGAGAGATCATGGAATACATGATGACCATCATGTCCGAAAAGGAATCAAAGAAGGAAAACACCTCTTCCGGATCTGGAGCTAGCTCTGGCTTGGAATCTGCTGCCATTTTCCAAGAAATCGGTAAAGGCTTGAAGGAAGACCAAACTGCTGCCAAAAACATTAAGGCCATCGTTGTTTACAACATTACAAAGAACAAGGAGGAAGTCACTAAGTTTGGTAAGTTGTTATAATTTTTTACTTTTATTAACAACGTCCATTATTCCAGTGCTTGACCTCAAGAACGCGCCATTCTCCGTCTACGAAGGCGAAGTGAAAAACGGCGAAAAGGCCAACACAACTGTCACCGTTGAAGACGCCGATTTTGCAGCTATTGCCCGTGGCGAATTGAACCCCCAAAAAGCCTTTATGAGCGGAAAGTTGAAGGTTAAAGGCAACATCATGTTGTTGCAGAAACTTACAGCCGTCATGGAAAAACAGAAGAAGGCCAAATTGTAAATCGAAACATTCAGATTGTCATTTTTGGAGTTTATTTGGAAACATAATACAGGAAAAATAATTTTACACTTAAAAGTTAATATAAATGGTTCAAAAAAAGAAGGCATTACAAATAGCAGATAGTCAAAAGCATGGAAAATTGTCGCTTGGAAAATAGTTTGCGGAAATACACCACTCAAGTTATCAAAGTTTGTGCTGCGGGATAGTAATTAATCGGAAAGCGTGATTGAAAATTTAGTTAATCAATATTTTGGCGGGGTGGGATGACCAGTCTGAAGACCTTGCATGAGTCGACTAGTGAGGTCGTCCACATCAGGCACGTGGCGGTTTCGGGTTTGCGTCTGTTGTCGAATTTCTTGCACTTTACGGTCAGTGAAGACGTCACCCTGGACGAGAGGGCCAACGTTTTGGTTGGCTTGGTGTTGGCGGGGTGTCAAACCTGTAAAAATAGTTAGGTTTTTCCATTAAGCTATCGAAAGTTACCTTCATCACGAATTTGACGAACAAACTTCAACGGATTCGGCACATCAGCACCAGAATGGGTATGATAAGGAGGGTAAGGCGAATACGTTTCTTCAGTCGTCGTTTTGTGGTAAGAACTTTTTACCGTCCGTGTAACTCCAGCGTCGGGAAGCTGCTCGAAGCCGTCAATTGTTTGAATGGGTGTCTGTGTGGCATATTGATGAATGAGTTCCTTCGGGTTTGAAATTTTGTAATCTTTTTTCATTTCATAACGCATTCCAGGCTCGCTGAGCAATGCCGATGTGGCTAAAATACGCTCGGTTGTTAATTGGAAACATATTTTGGCTTGAGTCAGCACATGTGCACTCGATTTTCAAAAGTAAAAAACTCACTGCTAGTACGACCAGATTGTGGGCCCCCGAAATCATTAATGCTGCCATATCTGGAATCCGGGCCGAGGCCGTTAAGATAGTCATTCTTCGGTGGCTCAGAACGGGTCGAGCCCAAAGTGCTGTAGGGATCGCGTGATCCGAGGGTGCCATACTTGTCAGACGGGTTAGCGTTCGGCGTACGGTACACGTCACCGAGTGGGGTGCTGTTCAAGCGGCTTGGGGCAGTGCCATAGCCGCTGGTTCCAGGACCGGCCGGAGGCTGTCCACCAAGATTATTGGCGTATGCCATGGGGTCAGCCAAGGATCCCAATGGAGATGCGACATTCGTAGCGCGGGAATCACGACCAGATTCGGGGAAACCACCGCCGAATTCACTGCCAGCGCGGCTGCCACCATGAAGGCTACCACCATCACCTCCAGTCGTCCATTGCTTCTCGACAATGCGGACACCGTCACGTCCGGGGTCACCTTTCTCGACGATGCGTTGATGAGTAACGGAAACACGAGGTGTGGTATCACGAGGAAGACGCTTCATTTCGACGCCATCAGCAGCGACAACACCGTCACCGATGGGGGAGTAGTACATGCGACGTGGTTTCAAAGATTTGTTGACCAAAGTTGGGTCGGTAACGAGCTAAATACACCATTTTTAAAAAGTTCATTAACATATTGATCTACTTACCTCTCCGCCAGTCCAGAAGTTAGGCGCAAACTCGACGCCTGAGCCGACACGGTCGCCATAGCCGGGGAATCGGGTGATATCCCGCTCCAGCGACCGTTCCTTCGAATTACGGCTCATTTCTGTAAAATGACGGCTCATATCTGTAATGCGTACAGTAATATTGTGGAAAAACAGGCCAAATAGTGACAGGCAACAATAAAAACGTTCATAAAGTACACGAATGGCCACCAGGTGCCTCGACCCTCCCACACGAATCAAATTGCGTGGGATCTGCCCGTCACATTCGCAATGTTAGTCATTTAATGAAAGCTGAGCAAGCGAAAAAACACAATTTTGTTCAAAAAGAATGGCTTCACGCTGGCGAAAGCGCCAGAAAAGACTGATCGCAACGACTGCCGCCCCGGGGCAAACAAGACAGGCGTACGCGATGGCCCCCACGACAACCAAACAGATCTTGGCCCCCGTGCGTTCCGGCGATGTTTAGCCATTGGCAATCAGTCGAGGGCGGGTGTGGATAAAAATACTTAGGCGCCGTCGTGATGGTACTACCCTACAGCGGGGGATGCTCGTCGGCTGTGGCCGGATAACGACCCGACACTGCCAGCGGGGGCACGACCGACACAAAACGAATGCCCTGAGGCCAGTCAGTACAGCAGGTGTTGTGCTGGGGATTTTTCTCGGGTCGTTGGGGCGGATACGGCTGATTGTTTCTATGAGAGGCCGGAAGAAGAAAACGATGAAACAACACATTAGCGGTAGAATTAGCCTATAAGGTCAGGAAAGTTTGGTCGTATAGAACCTCATAACAGAATACAGTTAAACAACCAAACATAAAACAGCTGTAACACAAAGCATTTTCAATCGCATTCAATCAAAAGTTCAACAAAAACAGAATCAATCTCAATATTGTAAAAATTTTTTGTCACAGACAAACTGATACAAGTAAAAAAATTAAAAGTTCAATTCAAAAACATTTCCCCAAAACTGTGAAAGAACGGAAAACTATGAATGGCTTCACATGTTGTGAATTCTGTTTTGCTCTTCTCATTGTTAGCTGCTTCAGCTATGTGTTTTTGTTCTTTTCGTTGAAATAGATGGGACCGCCCTTTCCGACGTAAAAAACATGTGCAAGGCATGAACGCAAGTGGCCCCATGTGCTATCGAATCTTTACTAAAAGTCGAATCACATTATTATGAACGCCGTCTGAGCCATACACATAAGCAAAAAAACAATTCTTCGAAACGGCAGATTTTCTCAAATCAAAAGCAAAAAAACGAAAAGAACGCTCAAGCATGAAAGTTGCGGATCTTCATCACGTCAAAATGATGTTCAATCAGTGGGTTTGGTAAATAGGCGCTAAATATGTAATCTGTTAGCAAATATAGAACCCCTGTACCTCAAAAAACTGTAACTTGTAGCGTCATTTAAGACGCGCACGAATGTCAATTTTTCTGACGTCCACGATTTTCGTGGAAAAGTCTGAATTTTACTCACTGTTTTCAATTTCAACAATTTTTTCAGAAAGTTCCATTTTTGTATCAGCGTTACGTTAATTTTTTGAATTTTCCTCAAATTTGGGAATTTTAATCATCTGTGTGTTATTTTTTGAGTTTTGCGTTCACTTTTCTGTTTTCCACATGACTTTTTGCCACCGCTTCTTATTTTTTTGAAATACGAAAGAAAAACAAAAATACATACATGCCAGCCAGCCAACTGAGGAACCAGGGTGCTCGGCCTACTTACTCAGCCAGCCAACTGAGGAACCAGGGTGCTCGGCCTACTTACTCAGCCAGCCAGCCAACTGAGGAACCAGAGTGCTCGGCCTACTTACTCAATTAGCGCGTGCGCACTAAGAGGTCTCATCGCGATTGAGACTACGCACCCAGTGCACAGCTTTTCCGCGACAGCGCATGCTTCAACATTTTTTCAACCGTGCCCTCAGGCGATTTTTCCACTCTCTTTTGCCATTCGTTGTATCCTGCGTGTTCAGAAGATCACGGTGAACCGACTGGTATGGTTAACACGAATATTTGATGCAGGTTTAGTAGCGTATTTTTGTTTCAAAAAATAAACCATGTACGGAGAGGTTTTATTTGAATCAAAAATAATAAACGAAACCAGCATGAAACCTCCACGTGATACTCATCATTCGGTTCACCGTGATCTTCTGAACACGCAGGATACAACGAATGGCAAAAGAGAGTGGGAAAATCGCCTGAGGGCACGGTTGAAAAAATGTTGAAGCATGCGCTGTCACGGAAAAGCTGTGCACTGGGTGCGTAGTCTCAATCGCGATGAGACCTCTTAGTGCGCACGCGCTAGTTGAGTAAGTAGGCCGAGCACCCTGGTTCCTCAGTTGGCTGGCTGGCTGGCTGAGTAAGTAGGCCGAGCACTCTGGTTCCTCAGTTGGCTGGCTGGCTGAGTAAGTAGTCCGAGCACCCTGGTTACTCAGCTGGCTGGCGGGCTGAGTGCGTGTGTATTGAGCATATTTTGTAAATTTGGATAAAATTACTGAAAAGCACATAATTAACGAGAGAAAAAAACATGCAACTGTTAATAATCAGAAATCGACAACAAAATCAAGATTTTGCTCACTGCTGAGCAGAAAACGGAAAACTTCTGGCGTTTGCAGGATTTTACTCAGCTGGTTATGAAAATTGAAAAAAACGACCGTAAACGTCAAAATTAAGCGGCAATTCCTTAAATATCAGAGTTTAGACGCATTTTGCACTTCTTAACCTTAAATGTCAGACTTTTCCACGAAAATCGTGGACGTCAGAAAAATTGACATTCGTGCGCGTCTTATTTGTTCCAATGTAACAACCAATTTTGTGACCGGGACGACATTATGTACATTTGTATTTGTGAAAATGAGTTGCAAAAATCCATCATTATCATGCGCTGTTATCAATCTCATTTTCGTAATTACTATCAAGCAGTTCGTGGGTGGCGCCGGACAAACAACCCAAAACCAATTGACTGAATGCGGTAAAACGTGAGGGACGAAAGTTGCAAAAACTGGCAGTCGAAAAAAGGCCCAGCGAAAAGGGCGTGCGCACACGCGAGGACCGTTCGACTGACCACGCCGAACCGTTCACACCTTTCACGAGACTGGCCACAGCGTCCTCGAAACTCGATCGATTGGCACGCGCAGTCGGGCTCTGCTCGGATAAAACTGATGAGTTTATCACCGGAGGATTGCTATCACCGCTTTTAGCGCGTTTTTCGTCGATTGCCGCCGTTATTTTGCCATTTCCGTGTCCATCATCGTGTTCAGCGTGTGATCAGCTTCAATTTCGTACCCATTTCAGGTAATTCATCCATTCTCGCGGCTCGTCATCGCCCGTGAAACCTCCATGATTGTCATCCCCCGGCGTCTTCAACTTCAACTTCAACCTTCTCAACGACGACATCATGCGGAATCGTCAGCACTTCTACGTTGCGGTTCAATCGTGATCAAAGCTGCGCGCTTTTCACGTCGGCAGGGATGCCGTGAAGGACCGTAGCCGGCCTAGCCGCACGCTGCCTGAGGCTCGCCTGCCTTCCAGATTGAGCGTGTCATGCGAAGCTGTGATCGCGGTCCTTCTGCAGCTTCGGCTGCCGCTGTTCGCCTCATCTCGGCTGCGTCAAAATGGTGAACCAGAAGCGGATCACTCGGCCGATTCGACGCGACAGCAGCTGTCGTCGACCATGGCTAGTCAAAGCTCATCCACAAGCGGATCTGCGAAGCCATGGCGACTGATCAGCTCATCCACCCGCGCCCGACACTCAGTGTCCTCGCCAGATCGCCGTCATGATGGTTGGCTCTTCGGAGTCAATCATTTGCATCTGTGCCGGCGCTGCCGAGCTTTCCGTTTCAAATGCGGATCGCCTTAGGCCTTCATCGTCCAATCCTTCAAGTCAATCGACTCTTCTGGACCCTTCTGAATTCTCGACGTTAATGGATCGTCGAAAGTGAACGGCCCGCCTTCACACACCCTTCAATCGTCCTTCCAGTGACACCTTCGTGAAGGCGGATTCCGTCTCTAGTTTCGCTTCATTCCAGGTTGGTCTTTGTTTGCTTTTCACTTTGTAAACTTCGCCTCTGGCAACTTCTTTTCCCTCAAAAGTTTCAATTTGTACCATTTTTCAGGCCAATTCCCCTCTATGACGCCCATCTCGATGACACTGGCCTCGAATGTGTCGATTAGCGACCGAGAAATACTGTAAGTTGACTTTTTTTGTTGTTTTGGTGAACTTTTTATATAAAAATTTCACTTTCAGCTCCATCAACCATGGCCATACACCCTTCAAGGACCTCTATTGCCACGCCCATGGTTGAGAATGATTGCAACTTTGTTGTAACCCCGTCTGGCCTTCTTCAAGACCGACTCCGACGACGCTTCCAGCCGTCTTTCTCAACGTTTTTGCTGCTTCTTTGAAGCTGTTTCTGTTCGGGCTCGTGAAACCTGACCTACCGTATCCAAATCGCGTTATCATTGCCATTTGGTACGTTTTTTACCCTCGTTTTCACTATGATGGCTTCAAATGTCCCCCATTTCAGGCACTTTTTACATTGGCATCCCTCCGATCCATCTTTCCTTTCGATGGATTCGTCGACTGTCAGATCTACCCGGCATCTTCTCGCCTCTGACCGATGTCTACCTCGTGGCGACCTTTCCATCCACGACACAAGCAGCATCACAGACACCGATGCACTGGACTGAAGGAGGGACTTTAGTGCTGCCGGTTCAGACTAGCCATCTGTTCTGGTGGTATTGTCTCTCTGACATGATGGGAAGTTGGCGACGTCGTGGAAACGGGGGCCAAAGTCTGTTGAGCGCTGGGGTCGGGGAGAGCATCAGAATGCCGTCGTCGTGAGTATTTTTGTATCGCCTCGGAGGGCCTTTTTAATCCCTTCAACATCCACTACGATGGATCAGCTGGTAAGTCTTCCTGTTCGAGGCGGATCCAAGTCAGGGGCCCTTGATATGATCACGCCTCGGACATAGAGGGGGACTTGCCGCCACTTCCTAGGCCACTGTATCAAAGGATAAGGTCGCCAGATGCTTTGGTCCGGGAAGTGGCCCTGAGGCGATACTGCAGAGTTATTTGAGGACGGCATTCTGATGGTTTCTTTGGCCTCTATGCTCCAGCGAGCGAAACCGCCTGCGGCGTATGACGACCCCGTGTCACTGTCCGGTGCTATGGTATTTGTGAGAACCGCGGCTGCTGTAGCTCAAAGTCGACTTGGTTGGTTTGATTCTGCCACTTTTGAACTGTTTTTCATTGGTTTTTACCATTTCAGTCGATCCGAGCGCTGCTCCGCCTCTCGCTAAAGCGATCGAGACCGACGATGAGGCAACCCCCGTCAACCGGCACCGAATCAGACTCCAGATTCAACACCGGGGGTTGCCGCCCAAGCTTAGACCACCTCCACGGTCGAAGCTGCCTGTGCTAGGAAGGTCAGTTTCAATTGCTGGCCTTCCGACCCATTCCGTCGCCAACATCCAGCCAAGCCCAAACTCGCCGAAGCCACTGCCCTCACGTGCCAAGAATGCAGATTCATCTGAAATTATGAATGTTATGTAACCGTTTAAACTTGATTTGTTGTTATGATTATGTTTGGGCTGCTTAAATAAGGATGTTGGAGTTTACGAGGGAAAATGTGGCATTGCAAATAACCGGAAGCGGTTTAAAGTACTCACATTGATTCTTGTAACTGCCTTTTAGTTGTTTTCTGCGTCTGAGGAACGTCGACAGCCCTTCTGTTGCCGTTATCAGTCAAAATTGTTCAGCCATTTCAGTTTTGTCAGGTCATTTCCATCATGTTAGACACTGATCAACGTCCCTATGGCAGATTTCGCTCAATTGCATCTGCTGCGACGTCAAATGACCCGTCATTGTAGACTCCGTGTCGGCAGTTGCTTTGAGAATGACAACTTCCGAAATAACAGTAGTTTTGGAGGCGTGTTTTAACAGTATCGTTAGCCTAGCCCACGGCTGTGTCCATCTTGTCTTCGAGCGTTAAAGTGGTTGTAGATTAGTGCTGTTGATCGAATTGAATCCATAAATCGATGACCCTCGGACAGAATGTAGACTGAACGTAGGTAGAATGACGTTGAAGTTTTGAAATTGGCTCAGCAGGCAAGCAAATACGTCTTGAAGGCTTGAAATGAATGAATGCAGTATCACATGAAGCGCTAAATCACCAAACTAGTGAATTGGTCGCAAAAGTATGCATCATAGAGAAGCGGTTGTCATGAATGCTTCGGTAGTCATGCCAACAACCCTCAAATCAGTGCCGTTGTAATAGTCAAAGCAATGAAAAGAAGATCATTGACATGCAAACCGAGCCAGATACACCGTAGATCCCAAATAGTTGACCGCACATTCAAATAGTGGCGTCTTTCTCGAAATAAATACAACTGCCATCGTGCAGAACTGTTCCACGACAAGACAAGTCAGACGTTTGATGGAAACCGACGAAAGTGGAGCAACATTTGAGGAAAACTTGTTGGAATCTATAAGATCATGGAGCCAATAATAGAGTTGCTGATTCAAAACTGACACGAAAAGCCGATAAATACGTCACGAGGAGCTAAAGTGTGACAATGCAGTACTGATCAAATTCAAAGCCACCGAATTACTGAACGAGCTTCAAAAATATCACCTGATTGTAGCCCTTGTCCATAATGCTTCGAAAATCATGCCAGTAACCCACAAATCAGTGCAAAAATTGAAGTCAAAGCAATGAAATGAAGGCCAATGACATGAACATCGAGCGGTGGTAAACAAGGGAAGACACTAAAGATATCGTAATCATTCCAGGAAGCCGGTTGGAACCTGCCAATACAAAAATTATATATAAAATCAGGGTCTCTTCTCAAAAGTATGACGGTTTTTGTATCAAATTTAAATGAGTGTTGACAAATTGCATCTAATAAGGACCGCTATCAGCGAAAAGACCAAGTTAAAGTAATAAAACTCACATGATTACATCATAAGAGAAGACTATTGAATCATTAACGCAATGAATGATCCTGACAGCCATCGGCAGGGACGAAGAAACTGATCATTCCGCACGAAACCGCAAGAACTTCGCTGAATTCAAAATGTACGGCAAAGAGCCTGAGGCATCTCACAGAATGATCAGAATACAAAATGGCAAAAGAATCCGATAAGGGGATCGAAAACTAGCATCAATCCATTTCAAACGGTTGTCGAGAGAGGACAAAGGAATGGACAAACCAGCGTTGACCAGCGCAGGCCAAGGCACTCTCGCGCATCACGTTTGTCCACGGCTGCACGCAATGAGGGACAGTTAATCAATTGATTGGCAGGTCCAAACTCGTCGAAACGAGCAAAGCTAAACCATCTTTTTACGATTTTGGCTTGTATTTACGCAACCTTTTTGTAACCTTTTGCGCTTATCTGATAACATTAGTGTTAATGAACGTGTTTCTGCGAAACCTAGGACGTGGGAGTGGTTTTTTGCCTGTGCAATTCCGGGTTTATCCTGGCTCGCAGACGTGTCTGTCAAAACTCGCATTCAAACTTTTCCTGATCTATTCCTATCTGATAAGCCCTCACATTGCAGTTTCTGTCATTTCTACCCCCAAAACTGTTCATCCCACTAGACAACGCATTCGTTAACTAACAGCCCCAGGCAAAAAGTCGTATTTGACCCCAAACCCCACTACGTTGACACTATTGGTCTTTCTTGCTTCATCTAAATTCGATATAATTGAACTTTTTACACCCCTTTGTGCCTCCTGGTGACATTTTATCCAATTTACACTAACTAACGCATGCTTGCTTCAGCATTTTGTGATAATGAACCTTTTTTACCCCTGTTTTATACCAAAACCTTGACCTTTCACACCCCTCCACTGCCTTGTTCATTCCATTATCTTAAAATAACTAATGCACCTTTGCCATATTAAACTTTACCATTATCCGCGTGCAAAAGCTGATTGCCCGAGACACAATGGACTGCCCAATCACATTTTGAACCCAATTTTATTAATCCAAAGCGCTACCGTAACCGTTTTGTTTGATTAAAGCGAACCCCTTTCGCTTTTCTGATTCCTATCTGTGCGTTTCTCCCCTCTACAGTACACCTTTCACGCTTTTTTGAACGTTTGACCCCCTATGTTCGACACGTTGCAAGCCGCTATCTACAGAAACCGTTTACAACAGATATTCATGAACTTCTCTTCAGCCTACATAGCATTTTGATCTATCTTTACGCGCTCTGATACTAAAAACTCCCAATTTTACACATTCTATTCGTGTTTTGTCGACTTTTGACGTTATCAGTATATATAAAGTGCAAACTCACATTTCCAGATTTCGTATCAGTATCACGCCATGTCCGGCCACGCATCCAATGCTTTTGACGTTAGTCATGCTGGAGCGGCTTCTCGCGGAGCCCTTCAGCAACACGACGCGCAATCGGGGCTACCTTTCCAGTCGGGTAGTGCCCGGAACACCAACAATGACGGCACGGTTTCCCTTCGGGGAGCCGTGAACAGGGTGGAGGAGCTGCGAAGCTGCGGCAATGGTAAGTCTCTTCACATTTTATCCTTTGACATCTCGGAAGTTTCAACCTGCAACATTCTGACTTGATTCGTTTTCAGAGTCCACCAACAGCGCCAACCTCATCCAACACGGCTCTGAGGCGCGTTACCCAGGTCAGGGGCGTCGGGAATTTGCAAGCCCGATCACCCGCTACGGCCCAACCCGATCGGCTGGCATGGAAGTCGACACCTTTGAAGACTCTGGTTCGTTTTCATTTCGTATTAGCCATGCACATTGAATCACTTGCGACGATTGATTGGTTCGGGGACGTTTCGGGGCAGTGTTGTCGACGTAGAATCTGAAAAACAGCATCAATCAGTCAAAAAAGTCACACATTGTTCACGCAAAGTTAGCATCAAACACGCAACAAATCACGACATGCATCATTTACACAAAGTTTTGACGTCAGTTTCGGCAAAATTCAAAACCCCTGAGGCACTGGAATAAAAATTTCACAAAAAACACTGATTTTTGCACTTTTATGATTGATTTCTTCACAAATTTATGTAAATTCGTGTTTCAGCTTTCGTCTTCCCCAACGGCCGTCGATCTGAGTCTGATGAAGCCATGCTCGACCTCTCGACGGCTCCACGATCCCCTACCCCGTCCGATGTCGAAATGGAAGACCTATCGGCGACATTCAGCTGGATGTTCGTCGAACCAATGGAGGTTGAAGCGGCCGATGCCAGCGATGTCGTCATGAACTCGCCCCCGTCCGGCAACAACACCACGCCGAGCCATGTCGTCGATTCCGAGCTCATGGAATACAGCGACTACGACGATTTCGATGTCACCGACGCTTCCCGAGCCTTCGACAGCTTCCTGAAGAACTCGGTGGTCGCGGATTCGATGGAAAGCGACGTCTCTCATGTGTCTGACAGCTTGGTGCCGGATTCGATGATCGAACCGTCGGAAGCGAAGCCAATGTCGCCGCCATCCAGCCTCGACAAACCCATCAATGGCGTCACCGGCTTGGTCTTGCCCTTAGTGGTCGGTACTGGGTCGGTGGCTGTCGCTTCTCCGATTCCTGTTGTGTCGCAGTCGCAGGAATTCTCCTTCACGGCCGAACCGAAGCCAAAGGATGAGCCCATTCCAAAGCGCGGGCCGACTCACAACAAGGAGGAGCCGCCAAAGAAGTTCACGAAGCTCGACGACGGAGACGACACCGTTACCGAAGCCAGCAGCTGCACGGAATCTGAGCAGGAAAGCGAGCTTGACGAAACAGCCGATGGTGTCAGCGACGTCTCCCATGTGTCTGACAGCTTGGTGCCGGATTCATTGGTTGCACCGTCGGAAGAGAAGCCACTGTCGCCGCCATCCAGCCTCGACACATCCATCAATGGCGTCAACAGTCCGGTCTTGCCCACAGTGGTCGGTACTGGTTCTGTTGCCGTCGCTTCTCCGACGTCGGTTGTCCCGCAGCGAGAAGAATTCGTCTTCACTGCCGAATCGAAGCCAAAGGTCGACGACATTCCGAAGCGTGGACCGACCCACAACAAGGAAGAGCCCCCGAAGAAAAGCTCGAAGATCGTCGAAAAAGCCAAGGATATCGCCATTCCGATGCCCAGAACCCGCGAAGTCATCCCGAAGCGTGAAGGCGAGCACGACAAGAAAGATGAACCGCCAAATAAGATCCGGAAGATGCTGAAATCGGACTTCCTTTTCGATTACGAGCGAGCTGAAGCCGAAACTGACATCAGTGATACGGAGGCGTCCCATGCTTCCGACAGTCTCCAGGAGGGTTCCAACGCTGAAGAATCCGACGACGCCGCCTCTGAGCATTCTGACAATGCGGCTGATCCGTTGAATGATGGGCCGGCGAATGAACAGATTCCGGAAACCAGCGGTTCCGATGCCAATGACGCCACCAGCGATGAGGAGTCCCAGCAATCGAATGGGTCAAGTGGCGATGAAACAGATGCGTCCCATGCCTCCGACAGTTTGTTGAATGAGTCAAGTGCCGCAGATTCCAGCGACGCTGCCTCCCATGTTTCCGAAGTTGTGCCGGATTCATTGAATGATGAACCGGTGGATGGAAATGCGGCGATCACAGATGAGGAAAACGGTTCCGATGTGCCGAATGAAGTCCTTGACGAAACCGCCAGCGAAGAAGATGACCAGACGTCGAATGGGTCGATCAGCGGCGACGGATACGAAGCATCGATTGAAGGCGAAGAAGGCCAATCGTCGAGCAGCGATAAATCCACGGCGTCCACCACCGTGTCGTCTGTCATCCGACGCGTTTACGAAGGGTACAACAACATTGATGCCCTCGAGCTTGCCGAAACTCATCGCCGATACCAGCTTGAAGAGCAGGACTTGTCCGACAATGAAGTCCAAGTCGAGATCCCCGTGAACAAGCCGGTCCAGAAGCTCATCCTCACGGAAGACAATGCGTCCAGCGATGCCAGCGGTGCCGATTCTGGTGAGTGATTTGATCTGAAACATCATGTTTTGGTGTGAACTTTGGCAAAAACAAACATACCTATTTCAGACCGCGAAGCCAGCCCGGTGCCGTCTCTCCGACCACCTTCCCCAGCTTTGTCCATCGTCGATGACTTTGACTTGAACGCGTGGTTCCAGCAGTTCCTCGATGCCAACTTCAACGAGGCCGAAGTCAACGACATTCCGCCTTTGGATTCCGAGATCGACGACGAACCGATCGAAGATGAAGATGGCGACGCCCAATCCCAACCCGACTTCTCTGACGTCCCGCCTATGGACGACCTGAGCGAGGTCATGGACACCGATGAAGCCTCTGGCGCGGAAGTTTCGGATGTTGCATCTGAATCGGGCGAAGATGAACCTGTAGAGGACGATGAGCCCATGGAAGTCGACAATGTGCCGGCCCCAGTTGCCCCGAAGCTTCGTCGCGGCGTCGATCCCTGGAAGGTCGTTGAACCCGTCGAATCGTTCGACCAAGCCCAACTTCCGGCTCCACATGACGTCGTCGTTCGCCAGATGCACTGCTTCCAGTTCGCCCCGCTCACGCCGGCTTCGCTTGTCAAGGAAGTCGAAGGCAACTCGTTCATTGCGGGTCTTTACGATGGCAAGCTTGTCATGCAGGGCTCGTTCGATGGCGTTCCTCTGTCTTCGGCAATCCTGTCTGAGGCGGCAGTCAGGCCCCAAATGGTCTACAATGACCCGTCGGACCCTCTGAAGGACGCTGTCACTGGTGACGAACATATCGTCATGTTGGGCGAATCCGGCCGACTGTACATGCTCGGTCGTGCTACTGAGGGCCAGCTTGGACGTGATCCGTCTCGCCACAGGTACCTGACGCCATCGCCACTCAACATGCGTGTGCGCAGGTTCATCCACGAGGAAAACGGCAAGCCGAAGACGACGCCGGAGGTCTTCTTTGACCGAATCGAAGCCGATGGCAATTTGACGGTGGCCTGGACGAAAGATGGGAAGGCGTACCAGTGCGGAACGTCTCGAGATGGCCGGTTCTGTTCGTCGACGCTGCGGCGCTGGACTGCGAGGGATGCGGAGCAGTGAGAAGGCGGATTAACCCGGAAGTGAACCATACTAACCGTAGTTTTGCCTTCGGGCGTTTAGTGATGATAGGGATGTTTCGAGTTAGGAGGGCACGGAGGTGTCGTTTACTATAGGCGTTGACGGTTGTGCTTTGGGATGGAAATGCGCGGAAGGAGATGAGATGGCAGATTCAAGGAAGGAGGAGGTTCCAGCAGAGTTGAAGGTTAAGGGAAGCGAAAAGAGGATGCAGGGGCCACGACCGGCTCGAGAAGGATGAAGATGCCAGCCGCCACCAGATGTTTTGAATGCCGAGAAGCCGATAATGACCCGACCTACGAACCCAGCATCACTTTGATTGATGCGCCTCCCCCGAAGACACCCAAAAGCCCACTCTATGACCGAAAAGATCAAGCCTATTCATTTTTGAGAAGCTCGGTCCCGCAGTAACCAACGGCCCCTAAAAGGTCCTGGCGACCACCTCTAATTCAAATGCTTTTTAAAATTCTTTCTTACACGGTTGCTGGGGGCTTGGTGGATCGGAAGTGGAGAAAGTTTGGTTGATTTGAGATGGAGTCGGCTGAGGGCCACACAGGGAAGACGATGAGCGACAGATTCACGCTTTCTACGACAAAACCGCAACCAAATTGAGATTAAACTGCTCAAAGGCAATGGCTGAGCGTTTGCTGATGGGATTGAAGCGGTTTTGTCAGGCTGAGATCCAAAATTATATATAACTTTGGTGAGCCAAGTCAAAAGTGGTGGAGGCAGGGTTTCGAAGATGGTTTTTATGAAGAGGACGCATCCGGGATTGATGCCATGAGCTATGAGAGATATAATGGATGATGAATCGCGACGGGATTGGTGAAAAAGAAAGGGAATCCGTGAAACGGAGCGACTTTTCACCCCCGATCGCCCAAGGCAAAGATCATGCCGTCACCCGGCTTTAACCATAATGAAATATCCCCGCGGGCACGTCTACATTGATGTATAGCCAAAAGCGGCGCGAGATATCGGAAAAGCACGGGAGACACGCGAGAAGGGCGACGTGAAGCTGAAGCCAGCCGTTGGCGCGCTTTTCCAAAAAAAGCCTCCGAGGAATGAAAGCTGAACTCTGGCGCGCCGTCCCAACGCACACAGTTTGCCATCGGTCGTTTGTGCGCTGTGTTCGAGACCTTTTTTTGAAACGGGCGACGATTGCTTCAGGCGATCTCGATTTTGACTTAATTGAGCATTTATGCGAGGGAGATTCATTGAGGGTGTATTGAGGTCGGACCGGAGTATGATTTTACAATACTTTTTGAAACTACGAATATGTGAAAAGCTTCTCCTGCCACACGCCCCGACCACTGCCATGGGCATTGTTGATTTTAATGCCGTTTGGCGGTTTGAAAACGAGCCAAATCTTTTGCGGACTGCGCCGGAGACCCGTTTATGATGCGTTTTTTTTAAATTACTGATTTGTGAAGAGCCGGTCTTACACGGATGTCACGGACAATGTCGTATTTGATGCAGTTGAAGAAGCCGCGATTACTGGGCGTCTGTTGAGGCAATTTTGAACCTCACCAAATCGGATTGATGGACCGTTTCGATTGAGGATGAATGGCGTTACGGCACGCTGCTGACAACTGTCCTGGGCGATAATGATGCCAGTCAACTTTGAATGGCACGATTCCAGTGTTCACTAGTGACCGTTTTTGGGGGACCGGACCAAGGACCGGTTTTTGAGCCAAAATTAAGGTGGTGAGGTCAATTTTCGGGAAGTGAACAATGCACGATTCGAGCCAGTTTTTTCCAAGGATGAGTACTGCCTGTCGAAAGACATTTGTTTGAGTTTCATTGCCCCAGGGCTTTTACGATATGAGATGTTCACTTTTCATTGGACACTGTAGTTGCCAGCGGTAAAGAGTTCTGCAATTAGTGCGTCAATCGTGTTTGATTCGTTGACCTTTCATTTTTCTCACTTCTAATTTTGTATTGTACAAGCCTGGCAATGACTGCCACGAGCAATGTTGAGTTTGAGTGTCGCACTCCGGTTTTTATGAGAATTCCAAAGTTACGGATCGATGAGATGTGTGTCTGTAGACAGATAGGCGACAGCCACGGGCTACTTTGATCTTGACGCCATTGATCAAACCGAGACTCATAAAAATGTCTGTCTGACTGTATGAAAAGTGTTTCCACGCGCCTTTTGAGGATTGCCACCGGCAAGGTTGATGCCATTTGGCTTCAAATGGCGCAATGATTGAACTAGTTTGTCCATTGACGATGAGTATTGATAGACTTTTTTGAGTTTAACTGCCCCAGGGCTATTATAATTTTACGTTCTTAAAGGGTCTGCGCTTTATTGGACACTTTTGTAGACCATGTCGATTTTGGCACTTTTAAAAGTGCGCTTTATAACTGTATTGTAAATTGATCTTTGGGTCGTACCGTAGTTTGGTTAGATAAACCCTTCTGACATTTACCCTTCCTAATTTCATCAGTACCGAGATAGTTTGACGGTTTCAAAAGGGTGTTGCCAATCGCCTGAAGGCATCTATTGCCATGTTATCAGCTTTAGCTGTTTTGAAAGAAAGCAACTTTGTTTGCAGTAGTATTGTTCATTCCGAACGGATTTTTTTGATTGAAACTTTTAAACATTCATCAATTACGGCGCTGCTGCGCTTCAAATCACAACAGTTGTGATAAAATTCATACGAATCTATCGTGTTTGATTCACTCATTTTTTATTTTGCTTTATTTCTACTTTTTAATATATACGCTTGCTTGGCAATGACTGCCACGGCAATATTGAGTTTGAGTGTCGCGCTCCAATTTTCATGAGAATGACTTGTCTAAAAGTCCGTTTTACGACATCTTTGAGTTTTTTATTCTCGCTATAATAGATCGATCTCGTCTGGGCGTGTGAACAGCGTTTTCATTTGCCTGTTAAGGATCGTCACCGGCGATCTTGATGCCAGCTGACTTAAAGTGGCACAATTATTGAGTTAGCTTGTCCATCGACGATGAGTATTGACCGCCGAAAAATTTGTAAAGTTTCACTGCCCGAGGGCTTTTTAAATTTTACCTTCTTGAGGTGTTCACTTTTTGTGGAACACTTGTTGCGATAGGTGTCGATCTTGACACTTTTTATAGTGCGCCTCACAGCGATATCGTGAATTGATCTTTGATCGTCCCGTAGTTCGGTTTGATAAACCATTCTGAGTTTTACTTTTTTCTTTTGATTAGTTCTGAGATAGTTTGACGGTTTCAAAAGGGTGATGTTAATCGCCTGGGGGCATCTTTTACCATTTGATCAGCTTTAGCTGTTTCGACCGAGAGCAACTTCGTTTACAGTAATTTTGTTCATTGCGAACGATTTCCGTAAAATTTTACCAATTATGGTGCTGCAGTGTTCAAAATCACAATAGCTGTGATAAAATTCATGCGAATATGTTTATTTATGAGATTGCGTAATGCTTGTTGATAAGCATTGAATGATTCATGACCAAAAACGGTTATTGAACGGCTAAAAAACGGTTTTAGTACTTTGCCATAATAGTTAGGATTTGACACATTGTCGCTAGTCTTTACATTGATGGCTTTGCATTCAACACGCAATGATCATGTTGATGCACTCGATGAAACGAAGCATGTCGTTTAGTTTTAAACATAGTCCAGCGAATTTTCAATTAGTTATTACTGGCTTGCGATAGGCATGGATTGTATTCGGCGATTACAGTACGCCAGTGTTAGCTTTATAGCATTCAGTTTGAAATGCATGAACATGCGACGCGTTCGGATAGGCAATTAGAGCAGTTTGTAGTGGGCATGCGCCCGTGATATGAAGCCCGATGGGCGCGCAACCTTCAGGCTCAATGCCTGGAGGCCCCTACCGCGCAGGATCCACGGATCTGGCGGGGTTTTACCCTAGAAACGTCGTGGGTTAGGGCCCCACATCCCCAGGATCGCCTGGGGGCAATACCTGGTGGTACGCCACCGGGTTGGTGCGGGGACTATCACATTGAGCATCCTCCATGTGACTGTCCCTGCTTTAGCTACGTGGCCCAGTAAAGTCGTCGCTGCTGCGGGTGGCATAGATTGGCGGATCACTCCTCTACCGGCTGGGCCCAAAAAATATAAAATCGGTAGAAGGACTCCGTCGATCTGTGCCGTGGGCTTTTGTTTTCACCGCTAACATGTATTCTGTTTTCCAGGAGCCACCCGGCTCTATGCCCGACGTCCGCCCGATGCCCGCCCGTGCCCGATGTCTGATGCCCGGCACTCAACCGTGCATCGCAGTTCCAAAATGATGCCAGGTGGTCTTTTTCATTATTTTCGTTAAGAATTTTACTCCACGTAATGTTATTTTTCATATCTCCGTCGACTGATCAACGCATACCTCCATTTCACGACACGCGATGCCTGACGCCATGGGATTGGACTCGAAAGTTATGGCCCGTACCCTATTGTTGTTGTTGCGAATCCTGGTCGGCGGTAACTTGGCAAATGCTACAAATTGTAAGTTTTGTACGAAGTTTGAACATTTTCAATTCAATTCTTTCTCCTGGTTTGAATTTAGTTTTTTCCCACAAAAAAGTCAAAAACGATCAGTACGCGGAAGCTTTGCTCAAATTTTCAATTTGGGTACCGTACTTGGCTGAATTTGACTACGAAATTTGAACCTTCAGTATTGATTGGACATCTGATTACTTTCATATTGGTTTGCTGACAATCATGTTTTCAGGGCTTTGCCGTGATACAGTGCCACCAGCAAAGAAGGTGACAAACGCTTTGAAAAAGTAAGTTTCGGTATCAATTAGACTATTTTTTAATCAAAAAGTTGAATTTGGCCAGTACGCAGAAGCCCTGGCCAAATTTTGGTTTGGGTATTGTACATTTTAGCATTCCTCGTGTTCGATTCTAAATCATTTATTCTACGCGCTACTGGATAATATCTTTGCCTCTCGAAGGACAAAAACACAAAAAATTTACTGAAAATAGAATTTTTTGACTGGAAACTTACCAGCAATCACTCCAATCACCTTTTAAGTCACATTTGTAAATTCCTTGTGTTCTCGCGGTTTAGAAACACTCATTCAAAGTGGTCTAGCTCAAACTTTTTGCACCTACCAGAATCTAATTTTGGTAAAACTCACCGATAATTCGTTCTGGTAAGTGGCTAAATCACAAACTACTGATCCTTGTGCAAATTTAGTGGTATTATTAGATTTCACGTGTCCTAAAGATGCCAAAACACTCAATTAAGGCCAAACGAACTGACATCTTTGCGCTTTCACGGTCGAAAAACCACTAAAATTACCACTTTCTAGCTAATATCTTGCTAACTAATGATCGCATCATGATTTGAGACACATTCTTGCATTTCTCGTGTTCTCACGATCCTAAACCATTTGTTCCATGCGCCACAGGCTTAATCTTTGTCTCTTGCAGGGCCAAAAACAGCAAAAAACCACTAAAAATACAACTTTTTAGCTAATATCTTGCCAGCAATCACTCCAATTACAGTTTGAGTCACATTTTTCAAATTCTCGTTTTCTTGCGGTTCAATTACATCAGTTTGATACGCCCGAGGTTCAAATCTTTGCCTCTTCCGTTCGTTTTGTGGGTGCGTGTACCCTCTTTTTAGTTTGATTTAGAGCCAGCGATGGTCATCGAAGAGCCCTTTTCGGTCTGGGATGACTGATCAATGGGTGATCCTGGACAATTGATGGCCCAGCGCCGGCTCGAAAAGGACACACGCTCTTCCAAATCACGAACAAATCCTTCGTTATGTGGGGGCGTGTATCCTTATTGTAGTTTTGTTTTGAGCCAGCGATGGCCATCGAAGAGCCCTTTTCGGTCTGGGATGATGACCATTCAGTGGGTGATTCTGGACAATTGATGGCCCAGCGCCGGCTCGAAAAGGACACACGCTCTTCCAAATCACGAACAAATCCTTCGTTATGTGGGGGCGTGTATCCTTATTGTAGTTTCGTTTTGAGCCAGCGATGGCCATCGAAGAACCCTTTTCGGTCTGGGATGATGACCATTCAGTGGGTGATTCTGGACAATTGATGGCCCAGCGCCGGCTCGAAAAGAACACACGCTCTTCCAAATCACGAACAAATCCCTCGTTATGTGGGGGCGTGTATCCTTTTTGTAGTTTGGTTTAGAGCCAGCGATGGCCATCGAAGAGCCCTTTTCGGTCTGGGATGATGACCATTCAGTAGGTGATTCTGGACAATTGATGGCCCAGCGCCGGCTCGAAAAGAACACGCTCTCTTCCAAATCACGAACAAATCCCTCATTTTGCGAGGCGTGTATCCTCTTTGTAGTTTGGTTTAGAGCCAGCGATGGCCATCGAAGAGTCCTTTTCGGTCTGGGATGATGACCATTCAGTGGGTGATTCTGGACAATTGATGGCCCAGCGCCGGCTCGAAAAGAACACGCTCTCTTCCAAATCACGAACAAATCCCTCATTTTGCGAGGCGTGTATCCTCTTTGTAGTTTGGTTTAGAGCCAGCGATGGCCATCGAAGAGCCCTTTTCGGTCTGGGATGATGACCATTCAGTAGGTGATTCTGGACAATTGATGGCCCAGCGCCGGCTCGAAAAGAACACGCTCTCTTCCAAATCACGAACAAATCCCTCATTTTGCGAGGCGTGTATCCTCTTTGTAGTTTGGTTTAGAGCCAGCGATGGCCATCGAAGAGCCTTTTCGGTCTGGGATGATGACCATTCAGTAGGTGATTCTGGACAATTGATGGCCCAGCGCCGGCTCGAAAAGAACACACGCTCTTCCAAATCACGAACAAATCCCTCGTTATGTGGGGGCGTGTATCCTTTTTGTAGTTTCGTTTAGAGCCGGTGATGGCCATCGAAGAGCCCTTTTCGGTCTGGGATGATGACCATTCAGTGGGTGATTCTGGACAATTGATGGCCCAGCGCCGGCTCGAAAAGAACACGCTCTCTTCCAAATCACGAACAAATCCCTCATTTTGCGGGGCGTGTATCCTCTTTGTAGTTTGGTTTAGAGCCAGCGATGGCCATCGAAGAGCCCTTTTCGGTCTGGGATGATGACCATTCAGTAGGTGATTCTGGACAATTGATGGCCCAGCGCCGGCTCGAAAAGAACACACGCTCTTCCAAATCACGAACAAATCCCTCGTTATGTGGGGGCGTGTATCCTTTTTGTAGTTTGGTTTTAAGCCAGCGATGGCCATCGAAGAGCCCTTTTCGGTCTGTATTTTATATTTGACACTCAAAAAGTCAAAAATAGCCAGCACGCAAAGCTGTTTTACTTTGCTTGAAATAGCTGAAAGTTTGTCGGTTCTGGCAAAGTGTCCCCAGCAGTATCACCTGTTCGCTCGCGAGAGAAAACGTTGACCTCCAACTTCGGGCTCAGTTTTCGCCCCGACGGATATAATTTCTGTTTCTATCACAACGGCACGCGTTGTTGCCCTTGCAAAACCCTCTAAAAACGTAACCATACCCACTATAGTGAATTTTGATTGATGGGACCACATTTTACCGGAAATTTAGAGGCACATTTGACCAGATTTGAGTCTTCAAGCATGAATTCGTTAATCAGTTTTATATAAACGAGTTTTCATCCCCAAGAGTCAGATATCTCCCCTGTGATCAGCAGAAACGATGTAGCCAGATCTGTAGTCTCACGGCATATCCAAATTTTGAACTGAAAAATGGTTTTGAGTTATACTGACAGCGCTGCGGAAAAAATTATATATAATCTTGAGCTTCTGTCGTCCCGATCGGTTGATTTGACGGTCCTTTCATCTCGTATCTTGGGGTACTACGTCCAGGAAAGTCTGTAATAATGATTGAATTGAAAAAGGTTTCCAACAAACGCACTTCATTAGAATATGAATCCAAGTTGACAGTTTTCACCTCAAAGTTATCCATCGCCCCAGATTTTCAAGCTATATCCAAAAAATCATATCAAGTCAGTTTATTTTCGATAAAATAAAATAATTCTACAAAGTACACGCAAGAAATGTCTGGTCTTTGTTAAACATGAAGCATAATTTATATATAATACTGCGAAGCGAAATGATTGGCCAAGTTTAGTTCTTTTGAACTGGAACTGGGATTTTCCAGCCGATAATGGTGCAGTCGATGCTACTCGAAATCAAGTTGTTCGTTTCATGGTCGGGTAACCATGCGGCGGCCGTAACCATGCGTCGGTGGCACTAAAATATATATAAATTAGTCTCGAACTTTGAAGTGTTGAGTGAGAGAGTGAACTTACTCGACCATTCGATCGTGGAAGCCGAGATTGGGCGCGCATGCCCCGCAGGTCAAAAACTCCAATATGGCGATTGTCGTGTGGAACGGCTAGCAGATTCTGTTGAAGATTCACGGCAAGTCGGTTCACAGCACTGTCGAGCCGGGCGGCGGATATCGGACACCGCATATTCCGCAGATCCCACACTTTGACCGTCCTGTCGTCGCTTCCGGAAATGATGTGATGGTTCGACGAGAACACGACTGACGTCACCGAACTGAAATATAAGAGAAAGACATTTACTTGCAGTTTATATTTAACGACTTACTCGTCATGGCCCTGGAAGACAGCGACGGATTGAATGGAATCCCGAAAGTCCCACAGTCTGAATGTGTAATCTTTGGAGGCGGTTGCCACCAGTCTTCTGCAGCCGTGGGCATTGCAATGGGTCAATTCCTGGTCGTGGCCCGTGAGAACATTCAGGATTTTGCCATTCTCTGCGTCGTAGATGTTCGCCGTGCGATCCCAGGACGCCGTCAGAATTTGGTCGCCGTCGGGAAGCCAGTCAGCTGATGAAACCGCATTCGTGTGGCCCGCGAATACCAGAAGCGGTTGACGGACCACAAGTGGAACATTTGGAACTTGGTCTTCGGCTTCCTCCACTTTGTCTGACGCCGCATCCAAGTCGTCTTCGCTCGAGGCCATTGGTTGCACGGTGTTGGATAAATCTGCAAATAAACAAGATTAAAAAATGTCTCGAATATCTCTAAATAGAACACTTACGGCTGCTTTTCCAAAGATGAACCGTTCTATCGCCGCTGGCTGTAAGACAGAGAACTTCATCGTTGGTCTTATCCGGGTAGAGGGCGACACTGTTGACAGAGCCACAGTGACCAGTGTAGTTCAGAAGGCAGCGAGTGTCGTCGGCGTTCCAGATTCGAGATGTTTGGTCTGAAGTAGCAATCTTCTGTTGCTGTTCCTGCAGTTTACGATTATAAAAAACAAACCTGCAGATGCACTTGCAATAATCCGCACATTGGGAGTCGTCAAGGAAGCAAGATCCCAAACAGCATCGGTATGGCCGTTGAAATTCTGCACATATCTGGACTTGGAGGAATCACTGTTGCTACTGCCACCCTTCAAGCTGGTAACCAAACGTCCAGGAGGACGAGTGAAAGCAGATTTCCACTTGGACTTCATTTGGCTCTCTGAAAGAGAGCTATTGCACAACCCCATCAGTTTTTGTTTTATATAATGAATGAAAATGGTAAGACAGAAAGAAACTATCTATAAAATAAAATTTGCATACGTTTTTTCGGTCCTCGTGCAAGTTCGAAAATATCCTCTGCCGCGATAGTTACCGTATTGGAGCTCGGTGAGTCCATGGATCCACCTGCATCGCCCGCGGTAGACTGTTGGGTCTCGAGGCGTTGTCGCACTAAAAGTCCAAAGGTCATTATCGAAAAACAATAACCACATCATGTGGCTTGGGTAACCCCATTTACATGAAACAAAAAGACTTACACCTCGCATTTTCGTTGTGCAGCGCTTCAAACTCTCGTTCGATCAACGAGAACAACTCGTATAGCTTTGTTCTGAAAGGGTAGCTCAATAAGATATATAAAACAATGCAATCCAATAAAAAAAACGAACTTGTACGGCGCAGTGGCGTCCTCCGCCGCAGGCGTCGCCGCAATCACACTGTCGCTTTGGCCACGAGGGCGATTTGAACTTGACGTCATGGCAAGAATTGGCGGGGGTATGTGACTAGACAGACTGAAATGTACACCTCGGCGACAACGAACGGCAACACTGAAATGTTAGCCGTAGGGAACAACAAGCAGCACAATATAAAACACACGAACAACGACAAAGCAGGAACCGATTCACACTTCGCCAAGCAGTTTGGTCGCTAATGCAAGGGTTCGCTATGCTGCTTCGTGGACGGCACAATGGCCATATCGGGTTTCCTCAATTTGCCGTTAATTAAGTTTCATTCTCGGTGCTTCTTTACGCTTTCGTCACAATTTTGGGTGGTTTCATGGAAATACGTCAGTTTATGCGTTCTAATTCAGTTTTCTCATTGTTTTATTTGGCATATCAAATTACGTAAATAGCTAGACATGAACGATTTTATCAGTTTTTTACACTACCAGATGGTAAACCTAAACAGGTGATTTAAAGCAGCTTTTTGCACTGTTTTTTACCTTCACATGCTGCGGAAATCGGATTTGGCCAAAATTTGTCCCTGACGTTTGACAAATGTTTACCACATTTTTGCAGTCTTTAAAAAAGTGTAGTATTGGTTATTAGCATCCAGATGGTAGACACAATTAACATTCAGTTTTTTACACAACATTATTTTTTTATTATGAACATCAAAAATCTGAAAATTGATGTTCAAATTTACTGAACAAATTTTTTCACTGCAAAGTTTAATTCGCTGACGTCGTAGTCACTCAGTTTGTCTTTATTATCAAATCATTTGAAGTCAAAATGGCAAAAATAATATACAGAATATAATAAATTTGGAATGACAAATATACAGTTGTAGTTTTATACAGTTTTAGAGAACAAATTGTACCACAGTCACGGATAACATTGGCCTTGCGTGTTTTTAAACGGCTATTTAACAGCTGTCAACGCAGTGTAGCCTTAGAACCAGATAAATTGGTGTGTTTTTGTTAATGCAGATACTTAAAAGTACATCGATCAAGTTAACCGTCATTCTCAAAGCTCGAGTTGTTGGTTCGCACATCGACACTGGCTTGTTTTGCCAGCATCCGATGTTGTGGTAGTGATGATCGACGTTGCATGCGGATTTGAGCGTAGTATCCGTCACGGACGCTGGAAAACATGACGGCCATGAGCTGGCTCCAAGCAAGAAGTGTTTCACATCGCTTGTGGGCCCCTCCATCGAGACGGACGCATTCGGCGATAGTGGCATCTGCGATGGTCGAGAAGAATTCTGGTCTGAAGCCGACGTTGCACAATGCTGCTTGAGCTTCGCCGAAGCGGGTCGAAATTTCTGCAATCTGCAAAGAAAGGGTACATTGTTATTTTTAACTGCGAAATTTTGACCCTTAAATGTGATTAGAGAGGGCATTCATCAAATTGCTATTTTTGACATCAAAGGGGACCCCGCAATGCGTAGGAGAGTAACTCACTTTTTCGGGCTCTTCAATACTGTTTACGCAATCGGTAATGAAATTATAAATGTCGGAAGCAAGCTCTTCGACACGTTCTTCTGGCAAATAGGATAGAAACATTTTTATGTCTGATCGAAGTGTGCAGGCGCGTTTGAGGACGAGTTGGGCCATCGAAGGTCTGCAAATGAAAATGAAAAAACTATCCAATTACTGTAATGAAAGGTGTAACTCACTTGGCATTCTTGTAGCACTGCTGAATCCGCAGCCGTGTCAAAGATGGCAACACACCGTTCGAGGTCCGTCTCGTCGATGACGACGATGATGTCGGCACAGTTGAACCATTTGCTTGGCCATTTGCAACCGTCTGTAAATTGGCCATAGCGACTATATTACAAATCTTTGACGCCTGACTGGTTAGAATTTGTTTATAGCTGAAGTGGGGCAGCATTGCGTCTATCTGGTAGGCACTGTTAAACAGAAAGGGTAACGACAAATCTAGTACAAAATTGTGTTGTACCGCCCGCCTTATCCGGGTATTTTCTTTTAACTTTCGCAATAAACCGACCATGGACCCTTTTCCTTGGTATTTAATAAATGAAATCTACCAGCAAAAAGCTTCTTCGCCCTCTAGCCGACCACACCCGTAAACCCCCTAAGGGCGATAATGATAAAAGACGACTCACCTGACAGTCATTCTTCAGTTGTTGCGCACAAAGCGAACGACTGCGCCGTCGGCTGGCAGCTACATTATTGACAGTAAGACTCGACATTGAATCGCCGCAATAGGAACCCTTTCGAATGTAATGGTCTCCTGGAGGCGCGAGAAGATGTTCCTGTCGTGGAGGACTATTTGTTTCTCCAGATGGTTGTTGTCCTGTGGAACGCTCCACGTGCACTCGTGCTGATGAGACGGCGCCGTTACTCGCGGAGGAGTGCTTCTTTTTGATGAAGCAGTTACTTCTGCTGGATTGCGACGACAAGTAAACAGCAATGCCCGAATCGCTAGAACTTTGAAGAGAAAAACATTATAACAAGCAAAAGTATTTCGTAATCAAATTGAAGAGGGTTGTCTAATTTCTTGATTGCTCGCAAAAAGTGTTATGTTAAATCTCAAAAAAGTAATCATTGTCTGAATAAACTTTTGAAAACGCCTAAAGCAATGCAATAAAAAATTGAATGACACGTTCATTTAATAAAGTTTATATTGTGCGAGCCGACTTCCTTCCTATGTTTATGAAAAGGTTGGTAAAGCGGATATTTTTTGTGTATTTGGTAACGACAAAAACGTGCAACAGGAAGGATATATTTGCAGCACGATTTTTGAGTTAGTTAGCGGGGTCAATTTCCGCTTTGAAGGTTAAAAAGCGTCGACTACAACCGACGAGAGAAGTCTGGTAAAGTAATCAGACCAGGCGGGGCCCAAGTTACACCAGTTAGATTTTAACTTCCGAAGGGGGTGGTCAAAAAGTTCAAACAGCACCCAATCTGGGGTAATTTAACTATTAAATTGAGCATTGCAGTTTAAAAGAAAAGGGCTTCACTCCAAAACAGGGAGCCGTGACATTGAAAGTGAAATGCCGGGTGTAAAAACAGCCGTTGTCAAAAACCTGGTAGTGGTGTCCTAGCAAAGTATGGTTGTTGCCTCGTTAGTTTTAGTCTTTTTTTGGTTTCTAAGGGTCCATTTAAGCAACAATATCTACTTCATGTTTGGTCGGGTACACCATGGCACCCCCGACAAAATACAACTATTTCATTGACCTTCAAAGGATTCTAATTCTCACCTCTCAGAGGAATCACATCCATTGTGCTCACCAAGCACACTTTTTGATCGTGAATCCAATTTTTTGCCTTTTTTGCGCAATTGCTTGCCCGAGGACATGCTATGGCTGGCCTTTAAACTGGTAGACGCTTCGTTTCCCATGGGTAAATTCTGAAAGCGTATCAAATAAATGAAACTGTGCCAAAAACAAGACGAATTAGCAAGTATAGATTCAACGAATTTTTGATGAGTCTATTCACGGAAGTTCAACTCGGCAGCTCGAATTACCCGGGGATACAATTCTTGCACGTATAAAGTTAAAATATAACTTGCGTGAGAAAAATAAATGTTTTTAAGATACGTAGTTGTCGCCCTGAGAAAAACGTGTTTTCCCTCTTTAAAAAAGGGTTGATATTTAAAAAACACATTGACTTTTATCACAGCAGAAGAGGGTTGACACCAAGTAGCGCAATGTGAGAGGAAAGATTCACTGTTCAAAACAAAAACAAGCACAACAAGTAAAAAGTTGGAAAACGTTTAGATTAAGTTAATCTATGTAAACTACAAGGTCAAAGGATACATGGAAACCGCTTTTTGTGTTGTCATGAACGAAAGTGTGACAACAAAAGGCGTCGGAAACGCTGTTGCTCGCAGACACATAATGGGATCTGTTTTTTGTTGCAAACCACAGTCATAAAACCACAAAAAGGCGAAAAAAGCGGCAAGTGACATGATGCTAAGTGCCGTTTGAAAAAATGTCAAAAGTGGCGATACAAGGGCAGAACATTATTGCAACACCATCATGTTGTGCTTACTCATAGGCGGGGCGGAAACCCTTCGAGCAATAATCACGGAAATGACGATGCTTTTGCTTACGGAATTCTAATCTTTTTTTGTCGTTTAAAGTGCCGTGACAGGAGGAGGGCGGAGGAAGTGTTCCAAAACGACTTCCAGCAGTTTTTGACGAGCCGGTGATATTGAATCTATCTCTCGCGTGCAATCGGATTTACTAAATACTGCTTACTTAGTCGCGTGCTTCCGAAGATAACTGACCCAGCATGGATGGTGGGGGAGAGCATTTTTTTGAGGCGGCACTCCTCAACGCAAAGTGTTCACACGTTTCTGACATTTCGTTGAACTCAAACATTGTCTAGCTTAATCTAGGCCCGTCCGTTAGACCGCCCTTGAAACTAACTAGTAAAAGATTTAAATATCGGATAACATCATCCCAAAAAAGTCCTAAAAAAATGAAGGCATGACCGCCGCCGGTGAAGTGTTGACTGATGACGAACTTGAAGCACGGTCGAGTAGCATTCCTTTCGGCCAGTGTCCGTCGACCGACCATCCATCGCCGAGGGCGGTCACGGTTCAACCTAGTCAAGGCAGGACATGAGTACTCCTCATGAAACGTGGGCGCTCACGTCAACACCAACCTCTCAAATCTTTTTTTACATACATATGTTCATATATGAGATGAACCACTATGTGTAGACAAATATTTTTTAGTCTATTACTTAAAAACGTAAAAACATCGTGGATGGGCATACCCTTAGGCGATCAGAGTACGTAATCTTGCCAACTCGTAGTGTTTACCATCAGTTGAGAAAAGGTTTATGCATCCAATTTCGGACATGAAATATCGCCGTTATTAGTTAAACTATGTCCACAAAAATCGTACTGTGGACAGTAGAAAAAATGCAAAAGTAAAGTTTTTCCCAGTTTTACATTAGGTGAAGTTTTTGAAGATGGAGTATCTTGATATAATGTATATAGTGAGCGAATCGTAAAAAAAAGCAAATGGCACCGTTCCCAGGAGAAACGTAAGATGTTCGAGACTACTCAAGCGGTAGCTTATCAGGGGAAAAAAGCAAACGAAGCACATGCTTTAAGTGAAACTACAAATTTAGTTTAGGTCAAAAGGACTTGCCGTTCTTTGTGAATAGACTGACCAATCTAAATAGCTAGACCAAAAAAAGAGTACCGCCGCCGCCCTTCAATCGCCGCAAGCAAATCTCATCATGTACCCGTCAAAAATAGAAAAAAACAGGTCCCACGGAGTTTAGGGCGGGTTTTTCCGGGAAAAGTTTTTTGTACGACTTAAAAGTCGAGGCACAAAATCATAAACATTAAAAACAACAGTTTCACATGATTTGATTACGGCGAAGTTTGTTTTTAGAGATAGACTTGAATAATAAAAAGCTTTGCACAGGAATGATGTTAAGCATGGATAAAAAACTGATCTAATATGCCATTTTACAGTTTTGAACAACGGAACGACCGGCAAAAGTTCAAAGCTGACCATCACATTTGACTTCACACATGTTTAATGCCTCCGTTTTTCGGGGTTTTATAGGCCGCCCGGTAGAATAATGAATTCAATGGCCAGTTGTATGCCACGGCCCTTTTGGATACATGGTGGGGATGGATTAGAGATTCCGATAGAAAAACCGAGACAATGCGAGATTTGGGCAACTACGTCACGCCACCTATGTCTAATTGTTATTTTAACTAAATCCGAGAAAATACTATTAATGCTGAAAGTAGCCATGAAAATAAAGCTCTTTAAAGAAAATACATGACTGTCTTTAAAAAAGAAAAACACGCTGTTTCCAAGAGCACCCCGACAATGTGATTAATCTGATGCGTGGCCATCTGGCGTAAAACGTGTCTTACGAGGTAATGGTCATTCATTTGTCGAAAATGGCCCGTGAAATGGCACCTCGAAATTTAGGATAACGACGTCCGGAAGCTTTGTTTCTGAAGGATATGTCAGTCAGTTTGACGTCAGAAATTCGAACTGCGCATTTAAATCTGATAGATTTGTATTGGTTTTTTTTGTATCCTGGGAGTAATCCGAGTTAGGAGAGACGAGTCAAATATTATGTTTTTATATACGGAAGTTTATTCTACCATAGATTACGAACGAGAAAAACGAAACGAGGAACTCCGGTGGGGTATCGAGACGTAGCCGGTTTCTTTATCTACATGTTTCTAAATGTTGCGTGACAGCGCCTTCTGTCGACATTCCCGAGAGACTTATTTGTGGTCAAATAACTGCGGTTGCATGGCGAAAGCCGCGCCGTTCCATGTTTCATAGTGGCACCGTGGCTTCAATCCTGGTGCCGATCGTGTTACACGTATGTAAGCAGATGCAAAACACGTCGAAGGAAAAGAAAACTGTCTTTTAAATGGCGGCATGCAAGTTTTTATAAGGCAAACGACAACACAATTAAATGCAATAAAATAAAAGCACAGTACAGACAACATGCTAATGTAAGAGTCTTAAATCATGTCAACAAGATGACTAAATACAAATAAGAGAGCAACAGTTTAGAATTTAGTGAGCATTGATGGAAGATTGGCGACTTATGTCAGTCAGGCGGTGATCGTATGTAGGTGGTGAAGTCCGTGGGAAAGGTTTAGATACGCCAGTTACGGCGCACATTTCCATTCTTTTCGACTTTGGCAAGGCTTCGCATTTCGTCTTCATCTCTCTTCGAGGAGCTGCTGGACACAGTACGTTTATCCTGCAGGCAAAAACGCAATTGGGTAATCGGATGCACGCTCGCACCATCTGCCGGGCGAGCTTTGAAGCATTAAAGTTCAACACCAACCTGGTCCGTTTTTTCTTCTGATAAAACGTCGTCTTCATCATCCTCTTCTAGGACGAGGTCATCATCAAATTCAGATTCCGAATCGGATGACTCTTCTTTCACTAAAAATGTAAAACATTACAAAAAGTACGTAAAAAGTCATCGCGTGTCTTCCAAAGATTAATGATGTACTTACCAATAATTCCAAGCTTCTGTCCGAGCCATCTTGCCTTTTGCACGACATCGTCCTGCATTAGTTTGAAGCACATGGCAATCAATGCCATTCCGAACAGAAGATAAAGTGCACACACTATCAGTTTTTCTTGTGAACCTTCATCTAAGCTCTGCCCAGGGACAATGTCACCAAAGCCTATGGTAGACAGTGTGATGAACGAGTAATAAGCTCCGTCAAAGACGTTCCAATCCTCCCAAACGGCAAACAGAATGGCGCCGCCGGCAATAAATAGGATTACAGTAATAATACCCACGGACACAGGCATTTTTTCACGATGATAACTGTTCCCGGCGCGTCGGAGAGACCGAATACTCATTTCGTCAGAGCGGTCGGAACGATAGCTTCGACATTCATCGCGGATGCGTCGAGACAAAGATGAATCCATTGACGGTTGTTTTGGAACGAAGACACCATGTGAACCACTGCTTGAAGTTATTGCGACGGGTACACCGTGATGTTGCGGTGTTGGGGGTTCAGTTTGAGTGTATCCAGGATGTAGAGGGCCATGTGTACCGTATTTCAGTTCATCACCGTATTCATCGTCATCCCATTCATCCAATTCAGTACGCGCTTGTTCTTCTTTTTCATTATCGCTGACAGTAATTTGTGGAAGCCGGCTGTCACGTTCTATGTCGTGGACGCGGCCCTGGCTGAAAGTGTTAATAAACGGTTAAAATAAACAGTGATTAATGTATTACGGCGATTTATGAACTGTTAATACTATAATTGCTTTTTTTTAAATAAACAAACCTTGTTTGTGCCCCTTCAGATAGCACGGAACCCCCGCTTTCTTCAAATGGAGATGTTCGTTTTCCTCGCCGTTGTTTAGTCCTTGGAATGGAATTCACATTGGGACCAAGAGAATTCCCAGGGCCGGGGGTGTTTAATTGTTTCATTTCAATAATTGCACTGCGATCATCGTCGTTGTGGTTAAGATAGCGAACAGGAAGTCCTCCACGTCCGTAAAGATCTGCATCTCGACGAGTTGGCTGCTTTTGGCAACATTTGCTAATTGCACAAAGTCTGTTTTTCCGCTCACTTGCCGACAAAAACTTCATTGTGTCTACATCTATCGGCGGAGAAGCGGAATGGTCTACGTATCTTGCAGTTCTTCCAGACGGCCCACGTCGTACTGTGTTCCTCAATAAAACAGAATCGTTGGGCATAGTTCTAATTTGGCTGATCTTCCGTCTACCTGGCAGTGATTGTGTGTCGAACTTTTGTTGCTCATACCGATTCAAACTTCGTAGACTCCTGACTGATTTGGTGTCACTCAGTGCAGGGTACTTCACCGATGGATTGCGTCTCGTCAAACTTTGATGCCGCCTCACAGCTCCATAACGCTGATTCGAACGCGCGGATTGGGCCCGACGGATGTTAACTGGCGCATTTGGATGGAAGCGAAAACTCAACGCCGCGCGTCGGATGCGTTTCCGTTTTTGTTGCCAGCGGCAATAGGCGCAACAAACTTTGAAATAGACAAAAGTGAATACTTGGGCAAGGCTTTCAGCAATATTCGCGAGACACAACAACATAAGGGGGATGCCAAAGTTCGCATAGAGTATTGTCAATCCACGACCCCAGGATGTTTTCGGGCAAATATGACCGTAGCCAATAGTTGTGAATACGGTAATAGAGTAGAGAAGGGCACCTGAGAAAGTCCATTGATAAGTTGGATGGAAGTCGTCGTTTTCGTCGTAACCTAGAAATGGATAAGATGCATGAGAATTTTTTAAAAACAGTTTTTTTACCTTCAAAATTAACAGCATGGACAAGTTTATGTTCGTAATCCTTGAGAAGTTCATGGGCTAAACGCTTAACTTCATGTTCCTCAATCACTTCCCGTTCCGAAATGTAATTATACAGTTTTTGAACGACTAGCCAGGTGTCATTGATAATGTGGCCTTGGAATTGCATTTCTGCGGGATATTCAATTGCGCGAAACATGAAAGCCCCGAGGACGGCATAAAGGGCGACAAGTGCGCACAGGCCGACATGACTGATGACAAAGCCCGCGAGCTAAAACAACGATTATGACAAATATTGAACAGTTTAATAAAAATAATCAAGTTATTCCCACCTTTTTTGAAATAATTGTAACCCGCAAACACAGACTTCTGACCTCATCCCGCATGGCTAGCAAGTGCCGAAAACGAGCTTTGTCGTCGTTTTTTCGCCCGCGGGCATGGATGCCCCCGCTATGGAGAACAAAAACTTGAGCGCTGCACTGGTCGTCAGAAAGTCGTCAGCTTTTGGAATCCATGGCACATCCTTGACTGCCGAATTGTCTACGCCTTGGGACCAAAAGTCGATAAATCTTGAGGGTGAGCAAATTTTTAACGACGACCCTTGGCGCATCTCCCAAAAAAGGCAAAGTTGCGTCAACCATGTATACCAAAACACCAAAACACATGCAAGTACGGGAAAGCCCGACATGTTTGTATTGATTTAAACCATGCAGTAATAGTTAAAGACATTGAAGCAGCTTTGTTTATGTTTCGACTGATTTTTATAGTTTACAACCTTTCACAGGTCGTAAAACTATCTTTGCACATTGCTAATCATGTAGTCCACCTCGGCGCACGCATTTCAAGCATAGATGATATGATGGTATCGTTTGTCGAAAAAGGCGGAGTACCATCCAACCTCTGTGATTCAGTGATTTCGGCACGTTGAAAGTCAATGTTCATTTAAAGCATTACGGACAGTGATAAGCAAATACTACGCTTTATCAGGGCGAGGACACCATCACTAAATTGACTTACCTCGCCGACTGATCGATCACAGAGGGCGTCATTCAATTAGCGACAGTTAGGAAAACGGTGATAAGCCCAGCTTAAAATTAATAGCACAAAAAAATTAAGACCTAGGAGTGGATGGAAAGAACATTTGCAAGTAGAAAGTTTAGGTAGATCGTGATTTATTGGTTTACTCAGTTTATTATTTTATGCGTTTTGAACTTGTTGACAGTTATTGTATTTCAGTTTCAACATGGGTTATTTTGCCCTCGTGGCAGCCACGTTAGTTGTTTGTGTGGGTGTAGCCCTGGGCGCTGACTGTAACGCAGCCACAAACGAGTGTGATATTCTTAATTTGGGATGCTGTGACAAGAATTTCCGAACGGCATTGAACTTTTCGACCAGTATTTGCGGTTTGTGTCTCGACATTTTACTTCTTACATCAGTTTTACAAATTTAGATGGTGGTAGCGTATTTGCCGATCCCGAATGCTTCCGCCAACACATCGAGCAGCTTTACATCGATGGCGGTATCCAGGGAGTCATTACTGTCTGCGAGTGAGTTTATTCACCCATTTCCATCTAATGCTAACTAAAAACATGCTTCAGTTCTTTCAATTTGTTCAAGGACTGTCTCGGCGATTCTATTGTGAGCTGTCTCTCCGCAGACTATTATCTCCAAAATCACTACAGCCGCGAAGTTGCCGAACAGACACAAACGCTTTACGCTCATCTCCAGTTTGCCTGTGGAGCTGGCTTTGAATGTATGACTAACAAGTTTTGATTCCAGTTTACAATATCAATTTATTTTATTTTAGCCTTTATCCACAACGAAAACTGCCTTCCCGCAACCTGGGACGCAAACCGTCAACACATCAATCAATGCCGTGATCAGTTTATTGCGAATGGAATCAACGGGCACTGCTAGTGAGTCAACAATCAATGATCATATTTCCGAATTTTCAACTTTTAAAAACCAACCGTTCATTTTTAGTGCACTGACAGATTTCCTCGACTGTGTCAAATTGCCGTTCGAACAGGCTTGCTCGATTGAAGCGACATGGTGGATGTGTGAGTATTCTCGTGTCACTGCTCACCTGTTTTTCCCTGAATGTCGTGGTTCCTGTTTGGGTAAGTTTATTTGAAATTTAATGATCCGTCCTTGATCTCATCTCAATTAAACTATTTCAGTCAACAACCTATCAACCAAAAAGTTATCTGCCATGAAGCAACATTAAGTTTTGTAACATTGCTTTGTTATCTTTCGATTCGATGAATAAATAAATGTTTAAGGGATAAACTACCAGTTTTAATTTCTCTATTCAATTAGTAGCAATCAACTCAAGAACTTTGAAATTAAACTTCGTCAAATAGTTCCAAAAAAATTTTAAAGCAAGTTGCAGCCATCAGTTTATAAAATTTTGAACTTTGAACAACAGATAAAAATAAAAAATTGTTTTCGTGAAAGTAGACACATCAGTTTGTACCAATAATATTTTGCAAAACTTCTATCCAACTGTACATTTTGTTGAATTCGATCACCCTGTTCTGTGAACCTTGCATTTTTTTTCAGAAAGATAATTGTTGCGATCAACGTAAATGTTTGCTCATGAATAATAATTTGAGTCGAATATACCCCCAATTTTGAATGATCCAGCCCAAACATGACGTAATGTGAATTGTTGAATATTGACTTTTTGAAATCAAAGCTTTAACGGTAACCCCGTCCTTCAAAAAGGGATCACCGTGAACACTGCCTCTCAAATGATGCGTCACCAATGTCATCATGGTACTATACATTTTTTGTCGGGGGGCTGGATGTCGCGCATCAGTAATTTGCCCGGGAATGCTTGTGAGGCCCGGCAATTATCCGGTTTTTGCGCAATTTTGCGGAAACCAAATATTATTGGATTTATAAAAGAGCTATTCATACCGAGAGAGGTATTTTTGGAGTTAAAAAGGTTGACTGTGGGTTTTGTCTGTAGCGACCAAAATGAAGACAGTTATTTTTGTTGCAGTTTTTACTATTGTGGTGGCTTCGTTGATTGAGGGTAAGTTTTAAAGCTAGTAAATGAAGGGGAATAATGACAGTGCATTTTTAGCTAATGACAGCGCTGAAGCTTCAACGCACCATCCAGAAGCTCGCCGAAAGCGTCAAGATGAGGAAACCGCTACGCACCACCCAGAAGCACGCCGAAAGCGTCACGATGAGGAAACCGCTACCGTCCATACACCTGAACACGGCCAAACCGAAGCCATCCGCGCCAAGCGCAACGAAGCTACCACCTTCTCAAGCATTGTTGAGGAGGAAGCTGAAGCTATCGCTAAGCACAACAGCGAGGAAAATGAATCCGCTGGAGTGTTGAAGCGCAATGCTGACGAACACGAGCATTCGACTACCCCAATTGCCGAAACGTTACATTTCGAGAAACGCGAAACCGAAGAAGCCGAGCCTGAAGCAGAAACTGAAACAGCTGAAACCGCCGAATCTGAGCCAGAATCTGAAGCTGCCAGCACAGCCGAAGATGACGAAACCGAAGCAGACACTGTTGAAACAGCTACCGAACACGAACACACAACTGAAACAGCCGATGAATCGCACGGTAGATAAGTTTAGCACAACGTTATCGCATTTTACAGTTTACTGATCTATTTTGTTCTAGTTTCACGCGCTAAACGTGTCTCTCATGCCGGAAGCAGTCACAAAAATCGTCCTTCGGCTGTTAATCGGCTTCAATCTAACTCGAACAGCAATGTTGGCGGAAATCCTGACACGGGTGCCGCCCATGCGCAGCCCGAGTTTGATAACTTCCATACAGTTTAAGCACCATTATGCAATTTATCCCACCCACATTTTATTTTGATCTTACCCATTATAATCCCAATTAAATTAAAAGCTTTGCTTACATCGCAAATGTTTCATTAGTTTTATTGACTTTTTGGCATACTATACAACATTACAAGGCACTTATAAATGTTTACGCATTCATGTTTTTGTCAATATAAATATTGATTATGACTTTTACAATTGAAAGAATTGCAGTTTTGGAAAAGTGAGGATGTGAAAGATTTGATTGCAGTTAGTGAAAGACGGAATTAAATTAAGAAAAACAATAAATTAACCGCGGTGAAGAGCGACGCCAGTCTTGTACAGTTTCTCGGGAACATCTTGGAACAGTCTGTCAGCAAGTTCCTTACCCTGGATGAAGCAGTGATCCTGGTTGGAGGCTTCGTACTTCCAGCCACCAAAACGGCCACGGCTGTAGATGCTGTTAGCTTCGAGAGCGGTGTGGGCACGAGCAATTTCGGCGTCACGCTCGATGGTCGGAATGGGGTAGCCGTAGTTGAGGGTCGTCGAGTACACGGTAACAATCTGGTCACGCTTGATGATCGACTTGGTGATGAGTCCCTCGACGGCCATGTCACGGATCTCTTCCTCGGTGATGGGGTCATCCGAGGGACGAGCACATTCGCACATGACCGACCAGTACTTGCTGGAGTCAGGGGTGACCTCACCGTAACGGGAGAGGAAGGTCACACGGTAGAAGGGAACGGCAGGGTCAGGGAAGTACAACCAGGTGAACTTTTCAGTGAATTCAGGCATGGGGAGCTCGAGGCCGATACCGACGATGAAGACCTTGTTGTTAAGGATGTTAAGTTCGGGGCAGATCTTGGTTTCCTTGACGAGGGTGTCGATGGGGGAGGTGTTGATGAGAACATCGTAGTCAAGAGTCTTGACGGTGTTGTTGTCAGCCTTGTCGACGTAGGTGACCTGCTTGGCCTTGTGGTCGACGAAGTTGACTTCGCTGTTGAATTGGAACCACTCCTGGGGGAGCTTTTCGCACATGGACTTCCAGACAGCACCGGTACCACCGTACTTGGGGAAGGTGAAGTAGGCATTGGGACCCCAGCCAAAATCGGCTTTCTTAAATGATATAATTGAAAAATAAAAAATAATTTAGAAGGAAACATACAGCGAGTTCCTCAGTGTTCATGGCACAGAGCGATTCAAGCTTCTCTTGGGGAAGCTTGGCGACACGGGAGCCAACCCAGTTGGGGGACATCTTAGCGGTGTCAACAGTCCAGACCTTCTTGGTGTAAGGCTTGAAGAAAGTTTCAAGGATGGTGGGGCCGAAGTGTTGGATGATCCATTCTTCGAAGTTTTCGGGGCGAACGTTGTCGCGAGGCTAAATTTAACACATTAAAATTTTAGTTGTAATTAAACAGTTTCATACGTTCTCATAACGATCCTTCAAGTCTTCCAAGGACATCTGCTTCACCTTCTCAGGGAACAAAGGAACGGCAAACTGGGCCGGGTAGGGAACCAAATGAATGCCCTTCTCATTGAAAATGTTGTTCATGTCAACCATGCAGTTACGCTGGAGGCTGTTCCACTCCTGGACAGCCCATTGGGTGGCCTTCTCGTAGTACGGGAAGTTGTGGTTGAAAGTGATGTGACCACCCATGTCCCAGAGGAAGCCCTTATCATCAGTCACGGTGCACGACAGACCTCCGGGGAAAGATTCCTTTTCGAGGCACAACAACTCGACATCCTTGACGTCGTCGCTGTTCTCCTGCTTCAGCTCATTGAGGCGGTAGGCAAAGCCGAGAGCCGTCGGGGCCGCACCGATGCAGAGGACCTTCATCTATAAAAGTTAAATTCAATGATCACAAAACTATTTCAAGGATGAAATAAAAGTTTAAACTGAGTTAAACGAACACCCGAACAACGTTTCAACCGAATTAACCGAATGAAAGAAAAAGTTTCCCACCCGCCCAAGCGCGCAAATCCTATTCAACCCCTAAGGCGTGAAGATAAATCAAATCAGAATGCGCTTCTTCATGGCAGTCGAGACCGAAAACTGAACAGAATGAGCGCTGCCGGTTTTGCCCTTTTGTATCAACAAGTGAGACTAACCGCCTCCCGTAAACTCACGCTATGAAAAATTTAGGTCAATCGAGATTTGTCTGTTGATCTAAGTTGTCGCCCCCTGTTTCTTACGACCCGTGTTATCTTACCTTCTCGTGAAATCTGCACCAATTTAATCCACAATGCCTTTACAAAGTGTACCACCAACAGTGATAACTCATCTTTCATGTTATCATTTCATGTTGAGACCAGTATTTGGATGCAACGTCAAGCCTTTTCTCCAAGATGTACTAGAAACTTGTTGATTTTGAGACATTTTGCAGCGTCAGTGTCAAACCGTTGGCATGGAACCACTGGTCGGTTCAGCGAGAACGATAATAAGCTCACATCGAAAAGACCATGCTTAATTAGCCCCTCAAGTGGCGGCAGTTAAGCGACTGAAACCAGACACGTACATAGGGCAAGAACAAATTCAAAGACCGCATGACATGAACAACGAAAATCGCGTGGCCCATCCCTTCCAAAAGAGTCATTTCTCAGTGAAAACGGCAGTTGGGACATCAATTTGTGGTAGTAGATTGTTGAGCTTCAGCGAGTTCTGTTTTTTTGCCAAAAATGGACAAGATTGTCTCTGCACCGATCAAAGTTTTGAATGCCTTGTCGCCGAGTGCTAGTACAAAGTCGTCCGATAGCGTCCAATCGGAGCCGGATGCACCTTTGGAATATCGGAATCTGTTGATGGACATGTGTGGTGGCAAAAGCGATCATGTTTTGTGGATTGAGTGTTTGAAGCGGTTTGATTGGTATGGCGATGGAAAATTTGACTTTAACATGGATAAGTTTGGGGTACCTGTCTTGAAGGTGAGCTAATTATATCTCAGTTTTTTTGTTTTTCACGATTGCTGATCATAGAACGGAGACTACAAGCTTAATCTCGCCACCGAGTGCGTCGATCGCTACAACAAAGATCAACCCGAAGATCACCACAAAATTTATTGGTAATCCAAACATCATTAGGCATTCATTAACTCCATATTTACAGGGAAGGCAATTACTGGACTCCCACTGAAGATGACTGTGTCCTCGTATCGATCCAAACCGAAGAAATTCTAATGAAAAAAGCCGGAAACGTCATCAAAACACTCGGCGTGGCCCGAGGCGACACAGTGCTGGTGGTCATGCCCTTTATCATTCAATTGCCAATTGTTTTTATGGCTTGTGTGCGCATCGGCGCTGTTTTCTCGCTATTTGCAAGTCTTTTGTTTTCAAAAAACAACACAGTCACTCTGAACATTACCATTTCAGGATGCAACAAACACATCAGAATCCATCGCGGATGCTATTAATCTCACACAACCAAAGCTCATTATTACGACCGATGGTTTCTGGTGGGGTGCTGAAAAGATTGAAGTCAAGGCTCGTGTCGATGCGGCGCTTGACATCGTTAAAGACAAAATCAAAGCGACCCCGAATGTTGTTGTTATTCGGCATGGAGGGTACGACTCTGCATTGCCTCCGGTGTCGCCGAGTAAGCAGATTCTTGGTCGGCGGCCTATTTACGACCTCAATGTAAAAAACAACAAATTGAACTTTCGATTTACTTAATTGATTGTTTCAGGTGCCCATTGATCCGGACCGTGATTACAAGTGGGCTAATTTGATGCTTGGGGCATCGGAGCATTGCGATCCTGAAAAGATGGACACCGAAGATCCGATGGTTATCAATCTTCGAGTGCGGTAAGCATATTTGAACAGTTAATTTAACAAAGATAAAGGGTCAAAGAAAATTGGGGTTGTAGAAATGGCGAATGGAGCAGTCGCGAATACAGCACTTCACAAATGGCCTTATTAGCTGCAGTTTTACGCCAAACATTTGGAGATGAGCCGTCTGGAGCGATATGGCCACTGTTGGATGCTGATAACTTGATCTTTGTTACATCGTTATTGGCAATTCCGCTGTCATCGTCTTCACTGCTTTTGGTATTGTTAAAATGCTTGTTACTGTAACATTTGTTGATTTCAGTTCGAAGGACAGCTAGATTTCCCAAATTCTGAACGCCTTTGGAACGTCATTTCAAAGTACAAGGTTGAAAAGCTCATCTTGAACTTGACATCATGCCAACTTCTTATGCGTAAAGAACTTCATCTTGCAAATGCATCTGCACGAAGCTTGAAAGTCATTCTGACCGTGTTTACGTCAAAACAAGAAAGTGATAAAGCTGCGGAATGGATCCGAGTCACTTTCCCTGGTGCAAAACATGTTGCCATTGTTTACTGAACTCAAGCCTACCAAATATTCCTGCTGGTGATCTAAATTCTTGTCAATTTCAATGAATTTCAATAGCAGTTAAAGAATCAAGTCACTTATTGCGTTTTCTTTGTCTTTATGAGGTCATCAGCCAGAACAAAACGAACGCCTATGCCTTTTCGGACTATTATTTATTGCTTGCGCAGAACATAAAAACGCTTTTATCGTTCTAATCAACTGAAAGTTTAAGAGAAATTAATTGTGTATTGAAACCCAATTTCCAAACATGTTTTGATGCTTATCCGCGTGTTCTCAAGTATTCGCTACTTTGCCGGTGCCGTTTTGATAACATCTATATAATTAAATCCATCTATGTAACTTATGTTTCGATTTGTAGCAAATGATTATCGTTTTTGAAATAAATCTGTTTTCACAGAAGCCTCAATCCTGGAAGCAAATGATTCACAGACAAAATGGCCACCCTTTTGGGACACCACTTTTACGTCGTCTATTATTCATGAGCCCAGGAAATGGAGGAAAATGTTGATTTTTGTCTGGTTTGTCTGACACTAATGACAGAAATCACTTTTAATAAATGATGTCAGTGCAGTTACTTGATCAAGTGCAATTTGCGTTGAAATGAAAAGTTGTGAATGATGTCATGTCAAATCCCCGATGAAGTAGGGCGATACGATATAGATTAGCTAAAAGTGCGCATTTTATTCGTATGTCATCCACGTTTTTGTCGATTTTCCGTTTAGTCGTCGTTTCGTTGATACCCGACTGGTCAGTAGCGGCGAATAAAGGAACCACGAGTTTGTTTCCTTCCAATTACCCAGTTTTTCCGGAACACCAAAGCAAAGCAAAAAGGGATTAGCCGATTGCCGCTAATATTTCGCGCACACAAACAAATGAAATCGGTGTTCCAGCATGGCACCTGGCGTCCCCGATGAAACAAAGTGCCACCAGCTTTGAACCTGCGATCCAATTTGGGTATCGAGCTGCTTAGGTAGCCGTAGACGGTGGGGTCGGATGTCAGCAGTCCCCTAGGCTATGGACAAGATACCCGTTTTGTTGCATGAGACGCTTTTGTTTGACAAGGAACTGCCGGCCGACACCATTGGGATACGATACGTTTTTATGTGGTTGACCGAAATCGGAAACGACCTTCCCATCCGGTTCAACAGCCACAAAATCTTGTCCTTTTTCGGTTAGAAAAGACAATTCTTGCGGCCGCGACAGATGCCGCAACAAAGAAGACCTTGTTGTCCTCGACTCCCGAGCAATCATCTCTATGAGCCCATTTAATACAAAAGGTTTACCGACGATGCTACACATGATGGATAAATGTTGTTGCGCATGTTTGATGACTTGTTGAGCACTGAGATGGCCTCCATGGCACGCTTACTGTCAGTCGAAGAAGGATGGTATTGCAAGATTTGCGCAGGCAATTAATGACCGTCGACGATGAACGGACGATACTTGCGCTAACGAGCATCACGCATGTTTGACTAGTTTATAGACTCGGATCATAACCTCGGCTTGCGCAATGCCGACAAACGCCACCGGTCAAGCGTCGGTGGGCTTTCTTCAGCTTTGGACGGCTTGTCAGACCCCCAATGTCATGGCATATGTTGGCCGGAAGGACTACTAAAGTCAAAACCTAAGCAATGCGTAACTTTTTGCGCAGATGAATTAGATACGGAAACAACAAAGATTGGCCCAATGTCAAAAGCGCGTTGATGCGAGGAACGGCAAAATCGACAACATGCATTAACTAAATCACATCTGCAATGGCGGCTGTATATTACTTGTTGCCAGCCGGCAAGTTTTTAATAACACGGAAACGTGATAACTTGGAAGTCTTGATAAAACTGACCGCTGGTTGTTTACTCGTTTTAAACACTTGTGTCCTTATGCATTCTTTTACATACTTTGTCATTTTTAAAAAGGCAGTTATTGTTAATAATGCACTACGCGCATACATAGTTTATACTCTTTGGCGACAGACAACCAACCTTATCCGAAGAGTGGTGGGTGCCGAGTAGGAGGCCATGTCCGTTTTTATGTCACATTTTGAACCAATCTTCAATCCAAAATGCCGTAGGGTGTTTCATATTTTGCGGGCATCACTGTTTTTGTACTCACTTTCCCTTCCGCCCATAAGACTCAATTGTTCTAGTGGGCATCGCTTCCGGGCCACTAGAGCCATATGGATGAGTTCCCAAATTCGCGCCCTTTGCCACGAGGACGACACCTTTTGCATCTGTTGTCGTGCGGCATGCTACGACGACCGATAGCCGTCGGGACTCTAATTTTCTCACCCCTATGAGCTCTTCGAGAGGTGCCAGAGCCATCCATGGGCCAAGCATTGTTGCCAGCTTGACGCGGGAACCATCATCGGAAGTGAAGCATTCTTTCAACGCCTAATCCATGACAACCGATTTTCGGCGAGAACCTTGTTCTACGCGAGTGTATTGTCTTTGCTTTCAATTTTTTGGGGGTTAGAAGGGGCAAAGGCTTTGTGCCAGTCTGCTTTGCGCACACAACACGTCTTTGTGTGAAGCCTTCAAGAGACTGTGTAGTCGTAGGGACATCCCTTTCAACGCTCGTTACCGTATGCAGATCCACGTCCGCATGTTTTCTTCCTACAGTTACGACTGATTTCGCTGAATCACATATTCGTAAATCAGTGCTAAAAGGATCTCGTCACGCAATTTTGATATAACGCACTCTTCCGAGAGTCATGCACGGTTACTATTTTTCGTTGAACATCATGCCAATTCCGTTTATGGCCTGTTTGCAACATAAAGTTCCTAGTCGAAATAATTTCCACAGTACAAGTGTAGGAAGATCCATTTTACCGGAAACAATTGTCGCAAAACGATGAAAAAGGCGGATTGGAAAGCAGCGGAACTTTATTATGCTGCTCGTTGAGCGTCCTTGTAAAAACATTAAACGTTATTACTGTCGAATAGAGCATGACATTTTTTGATTGTTGCGGAATGCTTTTATGGCTACATGAACTTCCCTCTAATTTGATGCGTTTACATCGTCTTTGCTGACAAATGTGGAAGTATTCCCGTCGACGACTCACGAGATCGAAGCAGTTTTGTGATACGATGGCAAAACAGACAACGCGTGAGAGATGCAGGGCTCAAGCTGTACACACGACAAGTTTTCACCACGCATAGCCTTGTGTTTCGAGGAGCTATTAAAGTCTCAGACCACTAAATATCCCACATAAATTGTTAATCAGATAGGACTGGGAGAGGGGGGTCGATAGACGCTCCTTCTTCGTCGTCGTTGAGGACATCGGCATCGCGAGAACATGCAACACGGTCATCGTCGGTTGTCGTCGTCGGAGATGTTCCTCCTCTCCAAAACGGCCATTTCCGCAGCTGAGTTAGCTTTCTAAGTGCTTAAGGCGTGGTTAAACTCGGGCTCTACCAACCAGGGCATAAGCCACAGGCGGATGGATGGATGGCAGCCCCCGTTGTCGTCAGTTGTTCCTTCCCCATCCACACCCCTCTGGCCGATTGCGGAGTACGGTAGTTGTCGTCGAGAGAGGTGCCTCACTCCATGGGACGACGACAGAAGCCTGAAAAATTCGGTGGCGTTGCGCGTTCGTTGGCCATTCGGAGCTGCGCGTGCGTCCAGGAGGTTGTCGCTTCAAACGTGCCGTATTTTTAGAGGGTCGTTTTTGCGCCGGTTTCGCCCGTGTCCCCTCCCTAACGTCGGCACACCCTTTTTTGAACAGTTCGTCACCGAAGAGAAAGATTGTCACCCCCATCCACCCAGAGTGCTCGAGCTACCGAGGCTCGAATGATGGCACTTTTACTTTTTGTCACGCTTCGAGATTCTCACTCCCTGAAAATGTGTTCCCTCGTTCTTTGGTTATTCTAAATTATTACTGTTAATCCTTTACCTTCATTGTTTCATTTCAGTTGACAGTCTTGCATTTCACTCTTCCTCGGTCATACGGTAAATCCCGACGCACCACTCATTAGGCTGCGTTCCACCCTTAAAATCACCCTCCGTCGAGCCTTTCAAACTGTTTCGGCGAACCCGCTGACACGAGGAGCGGAGTCCATCATCCCCGAATCCTCGCATCATTCCCACGCTGTCGTCACATTCGGACCTTTTCTACCTGCCCGGGTCGATTCCATTCGACTCCAGCACCATGATGCAGCCGCCGCAACGTATCTATCCTGGTCTGAATGCTATGTCGGCATCTGGAACTGGAAGATATTCACCGACAAACTCCTATCGTCGCGGCATGCAACAGGTACAGTATCACGATCGCTGAGTAATGAAATTTTGTTACATTAGTCACACCATATAGCCCCGCAATATGTAGTCCAGCGCGTTAAAAAAGGCCGTCGCCTTCATAAGATATAATAATTAATCAAAGCTACACATACACAAAAAATATTGACAAGCGGCAGCTGTGCAGCTGTATTTTTACACAACACAAGATTCGGGAATGGTAACAGCAGGATGTTGCCATTTGTAATGTCGAAACTTTAAAGTTTTGCTAATTACTTTATTTAGTCAAGCTTAAGTACTTACACTTCCAAAATCCTGCATTATATCGATCCCCCGACTCTTGGCATCCGCTTAATACTAAATTATTCGCACCTTTTCATTATTTAGACACTCAACTTATGCTTAAATGAATTTCTTTGTACGCCTTCATTAATATTTACTATCGCTTTCAATAATTCAGAATCATTGATCGCAAATTTATGCACTAAAAAGCCAGTGCAAAAACAATGCGGCATAAAACTGCTAAGACTTGAATGAAAGCCACTCGTATTGGGTGTTAAGCATTTGTTTGAATGCGGCGCACGGCTTACTGTGCAATTGAGCTTGAGCGATGCATGCTTCTTTTGAGGGTGTTGATGTAGCAACTTCACTTTTTATGCAAGTATATTTCTTTATTGAGCCAAACCAAAACATTATGTTCCAGCACGTACATACGTACTAAGTAGCCCCTAATGAATATTTCAACATGGTCTGGTATAAAAGTTTAATAGCATTAGTATGGACAAAAAAGTATGGCCCTATGGCTGACGAGCAAAATTTTACAACCTATAAATGAGTCTAGTCGAAGTTCAAGGTTATGTTTTTGCAGGGCAACAGCATCTTCGGCGCTGTCGATGATCCATTCTTCCGGGCACAGGCAGCATTAGCTGAGATGGATATCAGAAACGTGAATGTGTCAGCGGCTTCAATGCTTCGACCACAGGACATGTTCTCGTGAGTTGGTTTAGTTTTGGAAGTAGTTGTAGAGAGGTAGTTTCAGATATGGATATCATGCTCAGTCACTCGTGACCTCTACAGGTGTCGATTTCGATCCGAGTACGATTGCTCCCAGTTCATCGGCAATAATTGACAGCTCAGTCGCGCAGCAAGCCACCGAGTCAATGGCTTCCTTACAACAAGTCATGGCCATGCAACATCACTATCCACCTCATCAGTTTTCACAGTACCCTCCGATGGGCCCTCCATTCAATGCTGCAGCTGCAGTCGCGAGCGCAAATGCGGCCGTTGGGGCTGCGGTGGCAGCAATCCCGAATAATGGTATGCAGAATCAGGTGATGCAGCGTTATCCACTTTCGGCTCCAAGTGCCGAGATGGTCGACGTCGACCCGCGTGAACTTGAACGTTTTGCCGAACACTTTAAACAACGCAGAATCAAGCTCGGCGTGACTCAAGCCGACGTTGGCAAAGCATTGGCTCATCTTAAAATGCCCGGCGTCGGATCACTCAGTCAATCGACGATCTGCAGATTTGAAAGTCTCACGTTATCTCACAATAATATGGTTGCTCTCAAGCCTATATTGCATTCGTGGCTTGAAAAGGTAAGAAAGATATCAATATTATGACACGCATCGACAGATGTTTCGAAGGTTTTTCTTAAAACTAAAAGCGAGTCACGTTCTTTTTACACTCAAAGAACAGAAATTCCTTTACGTAACACGTACCTAACTTTTTACAGGCTGAGGAAGCAATGAAAAACAAAGACGTAAATGGGGATGCTCAGGGAATCCTGCCAAACACGGAAAAGAAACGAAAACGTACATCCATCGCGGCTCCGGAGAAACGCCTACTCGAAGACTACTTCCGTCAACAACCACGTCCTACCGGTGACAGAATATCAGCCATTGCTGAAAAGCTTGATTTGAAGAAGAATGTTGTCCGAGTTTGGTTCTGTAATCAGCGCCAGAAACAAAAACGGTAATGATTGGAATTTTTTGGAGGAATTTGTTTAACCATTTCCAGCAGTCGGTTCCGGGGACAAAATCAAGGTGGTCCGACCCCTTCTGCAACTCCGACAAATTCAACGGGTTCAAATGCTAACAACGGCGCTGCGGCACTGAATGCGGCCGCGAATGCTGCTGCCAATGCTATGCAGCAACAACAACAAGCGCGACTAAACGGTAACAATGACGGAAGCGGTTCGGAAGACGTTAAGTGTCAACCTTTTGGTGATCTCGGAATTGAAGTTAGTTGCATCGATCAATCAGTTAAAAATGCAGCTGGTCTAGGGTTGTTTTACACCTGAATGTCGCACATTATCATGTATCTTCCGTTGTATCTCATTATGTAATACGATTTTTATAAATGTTTGACAGATTTTGCCGTTGTGAGATTTGAATCATTACTTGAAATTGCATTTAAAATAAATAAAATTTGATTTTAAGTTTCTTGGTTTGAATTTCAATGTCATTGTACCGGCCTGCGTTTTTGTTACTGTAGTTTATTCCAAGATAATGTGTTAAAAGATGTTAACAGAAGATAGCCCCATTGGGAACCCTCGTTTCCGTCACCTATCTTGTCGGTATTGCGGCACAAAAGGGGTGCGTCTTCGAAGCTTTGACGACAGCTCGCATGCACGGTCGTCGCGTGCTGCCAAATACGACGACATCCCAGGTTGGCTGGAGTGTCCATCGACGACGGCAGCCTAACAGCACCAGCAAGCAAGCCCGTTACCGAGAGCAGTTGTCGGAAGCTATCTCAAAAGCCAAAAAGGCGCTGTGGCCGGTACCTCATGAAAAATTTACAAGCCTATGTGCACGTCGCCCCCTGCTCGCTTCTACCGTTTTCCTCCTCCCGTACATATGCGGGGCCTTCTGGTTTTCTGCGCTCTTCTTGTTTTCTCATTGGCACCCTACTCAGTCATGATTGACAATGCTTTTTGGCATCAGTTGTATTATTTGTATTAAAATATATCTACACATAACTTGCATTTTGAAACTGTCCATACCGGAAAAAAACTGATTTAACAGAAAAATGATTGAAAGAGAACAAAAATGGTGATAACCGTCAGCATCCAAGTGTTTGTGATAAAGACAAGAATGACAAAAATGGGAGTGCCCGGGCCAAACAGTAGCACACAGTAGCGGACTGATAATTGATCAAAATTGATAACGACTGAATTAAGAAGAAAAAGGACGTTAAATGTCAAGGAAACGCATTCGGCTGACGAGCGCAGCTATGACTCCGCCGCGACTGTTGGTTGTTTGCTTTTTAGCTGGGATTTGCGCGGTTTCTGTAACCGCTGAGAAGTCCCAATTGGAAATTATCGATGGAGTTCGGCAAAGCTTTGAAGGTTTAGCCAACGAGCTTGAAGAGAGTTGGTTTTTTTGATTGTTTCGAGACATTTTTTTATGACTTTTGCAGATTTGGTTTACTTGGATGGCGCGGATGTTGAAGGTTCAGGAAATGACACAACAAGTGAACCTACAACTGTGGCAAGCAGTTCAGAACCTCTCAAAACATCCGATAACGGTGCTACCGTCCCGGCAACAACACCTACGGATGGCCTTTCGACAGCGTCACCTAACACTCCAGCGTCGACTGAAACAGTAGTCACATCATCTGGTGGCTCCACACAAGAGCCCGCTTCAACGATTACAAGCATACCTTCAAGTGACGCCACCACACAAGTGTCAAACGGTCCTGGATCAACCGCCGAACCTGCTACCACTACCCAAGCGCCGACGACTACAACACTGCCGCCAACTACCGCAGAACCATGGGAAAGTAAGTTGAAAACCACAAAGTCATTATAACATTATAAGCTGTTAATTTAAACGTTTCCCTTTTTACCGCTATATTGTAGCTTTCTACCTGGATTGCGACAACACCACGCACACTTGCGTTTACACGATTGGTGCGCCTCAACTCAACGAATCTACTTACAACTCCGAAGTCAGCAAATTTGATGCTGAAAAAGGGCTTTATCTCAAGGCTTCTGCAAAAACCTACGGTATTTATGAAAATTTTACGGCTCATGGTGTCGAGGAAAAGCTGCAAAACTTGACAGATACGGTAAAATTGTTGGAGGAGTATGTTTCATTGTAGAAAAATTTGTTTTGTGGTGTTTATAAACATATTACAGTGATGTTACCATTTTGGTTGCAAAAGTCGCAACGATGGAAACTGAAACCACTGATGCTGCAACCTTTATTGCACAAGCAAACGTTGCTCTTAACGATAGTCATAGTGGTGTTTTTGGTAATACCGGATCCTGTTATGCACAAACGTGTTCCCGGGCAACCCCAAAACCTACAAGTTTGATAATTGTCTTCACAACTTTTGATTATAAAGGATTTTTTAGCAACATCAACCACGCCAAGACCTACAACTCTTGGGCCATGCTTTGGACACAATTGTACCGCTGCAGGATTTGATGGCACATGCAATGCCATTAACAGCAAACCTGTTTGCCAATGTGCTGGAAATTTGGATGGTAAAAACAACTGCGCACAAGGTCAGTTTCTCTTTGTAGAAAATATATTAAGAAATCAAAGTTTAGCTTCGTGTTATCCTGATCGTATTGGTGTTTATGATGGAACTGTCCCCGGTCCGTTTTGGACACCCAACTACACAAAGAATGGCAATCAAACGTATGCACCGAATCTTAACTGTGTTTGGAAAATTAGCGCAGATTCCGGTTCTAACTTAGTAGTTAAATCCAATGTATTTTCTATCGATTCGGCAACATCAATCAGTGTCAACGGCAAAAAGTAAGACTTACAACCACTATTTAATCACTAAAAATATGTTACAGAATTCCTTACACACTCACTAACGAAAGAGCTCAACTGTTCTTAGACACATATGTGACAGGTCAACCTTATGTCACGATCATCTTTAAATCCGGCCCTACGCGCGTAAGCAATCATTTTATTAACTGGGAGTTTACTCAAAAATAAATCAAATCATCAATGCGTGCAGTTGCTTAATATTGTCATTTTGGTTCTAAATAATAAAGTGTTCAAACTTTTGATGGCCAAGTTTTCTTACTGTTGCATTCAATGTATTTGTTCAAACAAACTGCTTGCCCTTTCCAAACGATAAAGCTGTACGGCAAAAATGCCATCAAAAGAAAAACTCCACATTGAAGCCTTACTACCGGAAGACGCGTAGTTTCGCCGGAGGGGGCACGCCTTCAAGAAAACTGGCTTCAGCAAAGGATGCACCGGAGTTACGCCGAAACAGAGCATGGGAGCAAAGTTAGTCCGCAGACGAGTCGGCCAAGGCATTGATGTCGTCGAACATCAGGTCCCTCCTCTTCTTTCTCCTTCGAGGCCAAGCTTAGAGCATTCAGAGCAAAAAACGACAACAGAGGCAAAAAGACGTAGAAAAGCGTGTTAGAGATGGTGTCAGCTATGCCGTGTGTCTCTCTCCCGCTTCTCATGAATGCACGTGTGTGCCCGCTATTTCTGTGGGTGAAGTTGAGCCGTTAGTGCCAACGGCACTAAATGCTTGCCTCAGCAAAGACGGCGTCCCTGCGGCGAGTGCGTCGTCCGTTCCAATACATTTATGCCGAGCTTTCAGCCTTCTAGACACGGCACAACTTGCTTCATCCTTAAAAAAAGATCTATAAAGACCTTGGTGGCTTCGGGCCCAGTTTTTGAGATTTTTGACGTCTTGAGTGGTTTTTATCTTTTTAAGCGGTTTCCAGTCAGTTTTATTGCATGTTTTTTGAATCTGGCATTGACTAAAACCATATTCAGCTTCCTCTACATCGATTTTTATTGGCGCACGTCACCCATTCTTTCGTGTTTTTTCCGCATTTGAAATCCGATAAAATGTTTGGGGCCCCCTGGCAGTTAGGTTAGGCATCGGCCGGAATTCCTATTTTGGTAGATATAAGTCGTGGAATGGGCGGTTTTGGCTGATTAAACTAATTTAAAATTCTTTGTATTTGGTAGCATCCTTTTCAGTGGTGAAATAAACCTGTCTGCCGAGCACCCAACTTCCGTTTTTGCCCCTCCGGCAAGATGATGACCATGGATGCCGTCGGAGCTGGCACCAGCGATGGCCGTACCGTGCATATCTTCGGGCGGGATATCCCCCGTGATCTTTTCATGGCAAGACTGTTCTATTTGCTGTATTTCGCAAGTTTCGGCAGTTTATTCCCCCTATTGGCGGTGTACTTCAAACAACTCGGCATGACTGCAGCCCAAGCTGGTGTACTTCTTGGATGTCGGCCATTAGTTGAATTTGCCGCCGGACCGTTTTGGGGTATTTTTGCCGAACGCTTCCGAAAAGGTTTGCCCTGCCACTTCAACGTGTAAAAAATTACAAATTCCCTTTCGGTTTTCAGGCAAACTCTTGCTCCTCTTTTCCCTGGGGGCCTTCATAATTTCAACGCTTGCAATTGGCTTCGTCCAGCCGACAACACCCTTTTGCGTCGTTTTATACAAAAATGAGACAAGTGAATGCAAGCTAATCGTCGGGGCCGAGAATATTGTCCATGGCGGTGCACTTGGTTATCTCAAACAGGCGACTGGCCTCGGTCGACGAAAGCGTGATACCAACAGTAAGTTTTTTGAACCGTCAGAAAACACATGACGTTATTATTGGATTGTAGAAATTATCGATACGATAATTGATTTATCCACTTACGACGGAAATGATGAAATGGTTGCTGGTAAAGCGCCAGAATACATTACTTCGGATAATGTAAGCTGTTTATGCAAATTAAGTTTTTAATTTCTAGCAAGTAAGTGATGTACTTTTAGGTCTGCAATTACAATGAAAACCAATATGGCGTGCTCGTTAGTCCACCACACAGTACACGCGTCTACCGAGAGCCTGCCGTTCAACAAGCTTTTATGCTTTTACTTATCTTGATTGCCTTGGGCGAATTCTTCAGTTCACCGACATTGCCACTCGCGGATGGATGCACTTTGAATCTTGTCTCCGATCAACCGAGAGAATTCGGACGCATTCGCTTGTTTGGATCGATCGGCTGGGGTATGGCTATGTTAATCATCGGTATTGGGTTGGATTACTCTGACACCTTCCGAAACCATCCATGTCCGACGAAAAACACGACTGAGAAAAATTACATTTTGAATTTTGTCGTTTGCACCGTTTTGGCAGCTATGTCGATGGTCGTCGCTACGCAGTTGAAGTTTGGCCAAACGCATGAACAGCACCGTCCGGATGCCGTTGGCGGCTTGGTCATGGACACGCAATTGGAGGAAGTCGATCCGGCGATTGCTGAGAAAACTCGAGGCAAACAGCTGAGAACGAATGAAGCACGAGATACACAGAATGAATGGAGAGCAGCTTTGAAAGCAATGATGAACATTCATTTTATGATGTATCTGTTAAGTGTTTTCGTCGTTGGATGTGGTGCCGGCAATGTGTTTGCGTACTTGTACTGGTTCCTCCAGGACTTGGGTGGCTCACCGATTCTGTTCGGTATGGCTTCTGTCGTGAACCACAGCTCGGAAATCGCGGCCTTCTTCTACACATTCAAGATCATTAACAAATTAGGCTATGTTAAAGTAAGCATTTTCGAATCTTAATGGGTTTACATATCGGAAATTACAGACCATGTACGCCTGTCTCGGCGTTAATGTTCTTCGATTCCTGCTAATTAGCTGGCTCACCAACCCTTGGATGATTCTTCCCCTCCAAGCTCTTCAAGGCTGCGTCCTCGCAGTCGTGTGGGCTACAGCCACGTCCTATGTTTCCCTCGTCTCGCCTCCGCAATTGAAAGCCACGTCTCAACAGATTCTTATCTTCCTGTACCATGGCCTCGGCCGCGGTATCGGTGCCATGCTCGGTGGACTTGTCATCAACAGTGTTGGAGCTCGTGCTCTCTTCGCCCTTCTCGCCCTCCTGACTGCCATAGTTCTCGGTGCTAGTTATGCCGTTAACCGCCTTCTCAAATACGATGGCATCAAATACAGCCACAATTTCGAGGATGAGGATGATTTCACTTTCGGTAATGCGTTTCTGTTATTTGTACCATAGGTCGCATTAATAACGGAAAACATTACAGTGCCACAGGGTCTGCCCATGGGCAATGCGGAAAGCAAGATTACCGATGCATTCAACCAGACGTCTGTCGTCAACTCTAATTATGGTGCCATTGGTCCCGACCCTCAAGACGATGCTTACGATCGATACGTGAGCAACCCCCAGTAAGCTCAATCAACTAACTAAACAGATAATGCCCGGAGAAATGACATTAGAAACAATTCCTATCCCGATTTTTGACTACTAAACTGAATTTGATTTCAAATGCGGGCCAAAGTCGCTTTTATGAAAGAGCATTCACTTTTAGTTTTCCTTTCTAGCAAAATGTAAAATATTAATCAATAAGTCTTGAAACCCTTTTCACTTTGGTTTTAATTAGTTTTATTTCGTAGCATGACTTTGCAATAGAATAACCGATCTCACGAGATTATGACACTAGTAAGTAATTGAAGATTATAAAGATTGTATTTAGTAATTGGAGGTTTTTGGTGATTGACTTAGTTTGGTAGTTATTTGAAGAGGCTGGCAACCCATTTCCATGTGGCAGAGGCGACAAGCGCGGGGCTTGGAATGGTTTCAGGAGGGTCTTCGGCCGGGGCGATGGAAACCTCGCTTTCGGAGTTGGCAAGGGGCGACACCATGACCTTTTTCTCGAGTTCGAGGAATTCTTCAACTTCGATAGTATTGCGGGAAACAATGACTTGGAGGTCGTCGCAGGACTCGGTCATGAAGTTGATAATGGAGTTGAACAGCTTATGGCCAACGGTGTTGTCATCGGCAACGGATTGCAATTCATCACTGGAACGAGAATATATCTATATAAAAGTTGACTTTAAAGTGAAGCAAACCCACATTGAAGCACGGCAAACTCCAAGCTGCTTCCGGAAGGACTCTCTCGTCTGTTCGTACCCGTATTCAACCCCCAGGTTCCGTTCTCGACGCATCCGTTGACACAATGCAGTGTATTTCTCGGTGAGAAAACGCAGAAGGCAGAGTTCCGAGAAAAGCCGATTGTACAACTTGATGACTGGGAGGTTGAGGACTTCGGCATGGAACTGATCCATCTTGGTTTTACGAATGTAGCGCTTGAGAACGTTGGCGCAGTCGCTGCAAATGGGAAGTTGGAGATTCTGAAATGACTTGTTTTTCAATGATCAAAGTGTTATTTCATTAACAAACCTTGGGCTCTTCCTCATCGTCTTTTTCTTTCTCCTCCTCAATGATAAGCTCCTTCATCTTGGTGCCGAAGTGCTTGGCGTTAAGCTTGACCCGAGCGAAGAAGCGTTCGTCGCGAGTATTCTGATAATACGGAGTAAACTTGACGGATCCTATAAACAAATTGAAAAATGTTCAATTTATTAAGGATTAAAAACGTACCATCATCAAGGACAGTGATCATCTCGTGAATGGTGATGCAAAGACAAAACGAGCAACGATGGATGTGCGGATGCGGGCAGCAGAGCTTCACGGCGTTGATGAAAGCTGAACTTAGTAATATATAGCTTAATTCAAACGCACTTTTCAAATTAAAACTTACCCTGCACGAAGTCAGATCGGAATCCTTGGTTTTGGTACATGAAGAAGCTATCCTGGATGCGAGCCATCACATTCGCACCATTGTTTTTGATCACGTTGACGCGGGCAGTGCGAATTTCGTTAAACTCGTAGGTCATGTTGATGCGTAACGGTTCATCGATGACGATTTCCAAAAGCGGCCCAGTAGTCGACATGATTTCAACGGGAGCAGCAGCATATTCGTGATAGATGGGGTTACCTTCAGGGGACGAAAGGGGACTGTCGAGAGCTGCCATCTCGATCGACTGCTCCATGGGGAATGGAAAAGCTGTTGTGACTCGATTGACCTTCCGATGCCTCATTTGAGAGACAATCGACCGGGATTTGCATTACTTTCAATTATTCCGTTGTCTTTTTTGACAAACGTAATGCTAATTTCATGTTTCTTTTTTCAAGTTGAACTGCAGACATTGATTGGGTAAGTTAAAAAGCTTGCATTTTTATTGCCAGTAACATTTTTAATCAACGTACATAAAAGTTACAGTAAAAACGTTGTTGCAAAAAAAACGTCGTTATGGTTTTCTTAAACTTTTGAGGCAAATGCAGCACGCGATCACACAAAGAATCAGCACAATAATCGTGATTATAATGATAATGTAGTTAGCTTGAATGTATTCGGTTGCAGACTGTTTTTGAAGTCTTTCAAATTCAATGCTCTATAATGAAAAGTCAAGTATCGTAATACAAATTTTGTTAAACTTACTTCACCATTGTACTGTCTCAGCTTTTTCATGTGTTCATCAATTTGATTCATGATGTTGTTCCCATGACTCTCTAAATAGTATTTCTGTTTGTATCTTCCGTTTTCCTTAATGATCATGAAGCTTCGGCCATGGTCTTTATCAATTACTCTTTCCTCCACGTATGGTCCTTTCACGATTTCAGGAGCAACGAGGTTGTAGTACGCTTGTTTTTTGTTAATACATCCGTAAATCTTTTCCGAATTCACCACAGTAATTAGCTGTCGAGAGTGCATTGAAGGGCATTTGGCTCTAAGGTCTTTACTGCTATACATAAACGTCAACTCAGCGTCGAATTCGGTCCGGTTTTTGAGACACAGTGTTGTATGATGGAAAAACACAATAGATGTCGAACCATGAGAACACGCTGACTGACCGTTGAAATTGTTTGGTTGCTCTGGATCGAAATATCCAAAAAAGCCAATCGAACTATGGTCATTGGTTGTTTTTTCCGGGCCACACCAATAAGATGAAATGTTAATCTTTTCTCGGAGAGTAATTTCAGCTCGAACTGTAACGCAATCAAATTCATCTTCTTTAGAACACATTGATTTTTCGTAAATGATTTTGGCATCGGGTACTACGTAATCGTATTCGATAATTTTGTATTTCTCGAGATTGTCGGGACAGCTTTGACCATTTTTAAATGATGTGTTAAATTTGGCACACGGGTTGGGACGGTCTTTATCAAGCTTTATCAGCTCTTCGTTGAACTTTTCGGTTGTTGGATTTGTTTTACATATTTGATAAATGTGTCCTTCAGTAAAAGTTTTACCTGTGTTACGTTCACCTAAAAATGCAATGTAGAAAATCATGTTGGCCTTAATCAATGCTTACCGCATATTTGCAGTTTTAAGTATCCATCTTTGTTAACATATTTGTATTTTTGTAAACAAACTTTAAATTGCTTTTTTCCTTCTTTTCTTTCCGTTTCATTGTCACTTGTTAGAAGTTTTTCTACTAAATTACATTCTTCTGGTATCTCATAATCAACTGCATCTCTGCAATATTCGCCGTCACACGAGTTATCATCAGCATTTGCCTACAATAATTAAAATAACTTTAAAAGTTTCAATAATACTAACCTGATAATCAAAGTTTGCCTTCTCCGGGTTTGTACAGCCTTCAAATGTGTTACGTTCGAAGTACTCATTAGTAGCATCATCAAAAAGTCTTCGCATAGCATGTTGAACACTGTGTGGTTCCTCGCCAAGCGCTCCACCTTCCATCATTAATCCAATTGATGATGTTCGTGTGCTCAAAGCAATCGGATAAGCATCGTCAAAAAGATCCTGAAGCTTCTGTTGTACCAATAAAATGCGACACTACAAACTTACGACTTCCCTTCCACCAAAGTATTTCTTTAACGCTGGCCCTCCAGATGCCCAAGTTTCAAATGATATATCCACTTCGGATTCTCCGTCGGTATTACTATCAGTATTGGCAAAAGCTCCAGCAGCGTTTCCCGCTACATTTTTCATTTTTCCTTCCACTTTTCCTTGAATTTCAAGTTTTGTTTCAGTAGTTGTGGTTACCGCTGAACTGGTCACATATGCACGATGTTCAAAAAAAGTTCCAATTGTTGCAGAAATAGTGACATGAGTTCCGTAATCAGCAATTACTTTTTGAATAACATACAAAGCAGCTTCGTGTCTACCTTGCCTTTTAAACTCAATTGCACGTTTTATTTTTCGCATAAAAGAACGTGTAAACGGGGCAGCAAATGTTCCAGAAAGTTGATACATTTCGTTGTAACCACGGACAAAAAACATTGATTTGCCTTCTTTTTCCATTTTTTTCTTAGTATGTTGAACCATTCCACCGCCTGATCCACCAGCGCCACCAGCCTGAACACCACCTGATCCTGCTGCGGACTTTGTATTGCTTTCACTTTTAAACTTCTCTTCCAACGTAACCTTTTTTTGATAATACATGTTTCCGATATCTTCGACAACGTATCCATTAGGTAAATAGAAACGTCCATCAGGTGTTTTTGAACATTCAGAAAAGGATTCGTCGAAGACAGGAAAAAGGCTTTCATCAGTAAGGGGGTCATAGCTGAAACCCAGATATCCTAATAATGATGAGTTCACGGATCGTTCTCCTTGTTCAAGCTCTTTTTCAGTTGCATGACATAGCGTAAATGAAGTAATTTCATACTTAGTTACTTGAGATTTGTCGATAACTCTGTCTTCTAATCTTAAGGGAGGTGTTGTAGATGTTGTTGACGTGGATGAAGTAGCGTCAGAAAGTTGGATCAACAAAACTAGGGAGAATATTAATTGTAGCTCTTTCATGTTATGAAAAATGACAATGACAAGGCTGCGTACAAAATAAACGAGATTGCGAAGGCGAGAGTGTCATTACATCAACCTTTTGAAACAACAAAGCCAAAACATTGTCGTGATATTTTCAATTGCAAAAATGATTCGAGTGCATTCGACAGCTGACTTTTCACTTTTCTTGTATTTAATGTTAAATTCATGCATGTACGCTTGGAAGCTATTCAGAAAACTTTATAGATTAAACTCAACAAACTTCTGTCACAATAAACAACAAATATTGAAAAAGCAATGAATCGATTAAAAAGAGATCAGTGTTAAAGGGAAACGTAATATGATGCAAAATTATTTCGTTAACAACATCCTCACGACGGTAGTAGCCCTTAGAGTTGTGTCAATCCGTGGGGTTTTCATTGGAAATCTCAGTTTGAACACTTTGGACAACTTTTTCGTTGTTTTTGATCTGAAAGATCAGATGGAAAAATAAAAAAACAGAAAGTTAACACACATTTTTGTCTTCAATCGGTTTGTTCTTGTTGTAGAAGGTACCCTGAAAGATAAATTGATACTTTTATCTATTTGAAAATTCTCTAAGTTTAAAAAAACACACAGTGATGCTGTGAATGACGAAAGCTCGTAAATTCGTTAGGGTCAATCGATAATTCATACGAAAAGTTTCACGGAGTTCGTACTTGGTAAAAAGGTGGAATGCATCGTTGCAGAATTCTTGGCTCTCCGGAATAAACGGCTTGTTACAGGCACAATTGAAAGCTATCATAATAAATGGGATCGAGACAACAGTAAAGACAACGACGGCAAACTTCTCACTGAATCGTCTACCTGGAATTAAAAGTGATCAAAATATGTTGAAAAGGCTTGAAAAAAGTCTACAACTCACGATACTCAACATTATAGGCATTCGAATTAAATTTAAAGGGATTCTGTCTGGACATATTGAACATGATCTCGTTCTCGGCGCGTTCGGTTTCAATTTTGGCGAGTTTAGCTTTCTCCTTGGCGAGTATCCTGTCTTGTTTTGTTTTCAGAACCATAGTTGGAATCTGTAAATTTACGCCGATAAAAAAGTATATTAAAAGGGAAATAAAGGCCACAGGACCGAAAAGCACGCGGAAAAAAAACTTAGATACTTGACTTGACGCATTTACATTTCCGACGCGATTTAGAAAAAAATTCGACCATATTAAGTGCATTTTTTTATTACGAAAAACGACAATTGATGGGCCGTGATGTAAGTTTGCAACTTTAACAAAAAATAATTTTTATTCCGTACTCAAAAACAACAAAAAGTAAAAATGTGACATTCTGATACGGTACTAGGCGTGGCATCACAGGACATTGGTTAAGAGCCATAATAAAACTTCAAGTACCCTGGATATTTGAAAGACCGGTATGATTGTAAGGTTTCGTAAATTCTTCAACGTAAAAAAGTGTTAAGGTCAGAGCAGCTCATTGTCAGACCCATCGGATATGTCGGAAACCAAGCGATTATCGCCATCACTGTCCTCTTCAATGAGGGAATAGACGACTCCGTTTTGTCTGCTAGACTTTCCAAGAAGTGAGTCAATATTGCTGTTGTTGGGACGTCCAAAGGCTGCACCGGAAGTGACTGAATGCACGTTTGTGCCTGAAAAAACTCATATTAAACACAAAAATAAAATAAGATCAACGATTACCGGAAATAGAGGATAACAAGTATTGCAGTTGCATTTGTCGAGCACATGCACTGACCCGTTTACAGAAGAACCATGCAAGGAAAATACAGCTAACAATGCCTAGGGCGAAGGTTAAGGCAAGTTTGGATAAATCGGCTTCCGTGAGATAGCTGGACACGAAAAAGGGTCCGATGAAACGTCCAACGGAAGTCCAGATGGAATAACGCGCGGAAACGAGGAATGGCGGGATGGACATTCTGTCTTGTTGGTAGATTGTCAACATAATTGGGATGTTGGAGAGGAAGATGACCTGGAAAAAAGTTAATTAGTACCACAGAAAGGTCAATTTGACACTTACGGATACAAAGATTCTGACCACCCGCCAATAAGGATCTTCGACGTAGAAGTACGTTAGAGCCATAGTGGCAGCGATACAGAGTTGGATCAGAATGCTCTTTGCCGAAACAATGCATGATGAAAAACCAACAAAGACCAATCGAACAATGGCGATGGACAGCCAGAACAGGAAGTACAACTGCGGTGCATACTGTTTCTCGCCTTCAGTACCAGCGGCAATGAAGAATGGAGCCAATGTTAGCACGGAGAATGAAATGCCTTCGGTGATGGTCCAGATAATGGCGGCAAAAATGCGGATGGTGAGTGGCGCATCTTCGGAAGTCGAGGCATCGGTGACTTGCTGCAAATAAGAGATTACAGTAAAAGCCATTGAAAGAAAGAAACAAGGAACTTACAGATACAAGATTCGATCGGCACAACTGTCCACCAAAGAAGCAAGACAAAACAGTGGCAATGCTGATGGCAACATTGATAACGAAGATAACAATGAATTCGACATGGCAGATGAAGTGATCAGGAATATCGGCATCGGGTTTGGGTGTAACTGCATTGGGTTTCGATGGAATTGGCGCAACAGTTGACGTTGCTTTTACAAGATTAACGCGATTTCGGCTACGATTGATCATGTATTCATCAACTTTCTTGCTTAAATCAGAGAAGAACCCAGATTTTGGTGCTTCTGTAGTCGATGGAACGGCTGTTGTAGTTGTCGTTGAAGTCGTTGTCGCCACAGTAGTCGTCGTTGTAGTTGTTGCTGGAGTGGTAGTAGTAGTGGTTGTTGTAGTCGACGTAGATACTGTAGGGGTCGTAGTCGCGTTCAGTGCCGCCAAAACTGGAACCGTTTTCGTAGAACAGTTCGTACAGCCCTCTTCTTTAGCGCTATCCAGAATCCCCATGGCAGCTAATCGCCTCTTCTCGGCATTCTCAGCTGTTTTTGTATCCTGGTTCTCATTAATCCCAATAGCCGAAATCGGTTTCGTCGGACGATGATGTGTCTCGTTCAGTGCCGGTGGCACCAGTGTAGTGAAATTCAAGTTTTCAATGCCATCAAGATGCCGCTTGACTCGAATGGATTCAGAATGGTGTGCGACGCCGATTGGATGAGTTGCCAAAGTTGATAAGGCAAAAACAAGCGCAATTGTAGTGTAGAATGCGAAGACGCCACGCTTGTACTGGTTGGAGCCATCTGTGATCGACAGAAATCCGACTGAAAGGAAACAGTTGTAAAATTGTCAAAAGTTATAAAATTCTTTCTATAACTTACCTCGTTCGAGGACCCCATAAAGCGCACCCAAAACAGCTGCTCCTAATAAGAACGCGTTGATACTTTCAAAATTGTGCAGCAGGTACACAATTAGTAAGCCAATGTAGACACACACTTGAGTTGATATCAGTGTAGGTGACCGAATGTAAGCATATGAACCTAAAATAGACCCATTAATTGCATACAGTGTTTACAAATGTGTAACTTACACAACACAGCGCCAATGGCATTAAACCCGCCAAATACCATAACAACATGAGCGGCATGATTTGGCGGTAATGTTGTAAAGTACTTTTCTCCGAGATTCTGCTTTATGGAGGTTATGTAGACAGAATTATATAAAACAATGATAGCTGCGATGCAAAAATATACAGAAGACTCGAAGGAACATTTGATTAGTCGGCTTCCAGATGAAGCAGATCGATTAGCTGGCCTTGATAAGGGCTCAGTTAATAGTTGTTCCTGTAAAATGATATAGTTTAACACTTAATTGGCAAGTTTTTAGACAACTTACACTATCAGAAGATTCTGTAGACAGATCACTCGGCCGTCGAGCTCGCACAAAGTCCTTTCGAGCTGGACTAGAGAGGTTCGATTCCAAGACTGGAAATTTGAACATTATATAACTAATACTATATAATGAATTACAACTTACTCCCCAGCCGAGATAGGATCTCGGTACCCGCTTCGTGGGACCCCATCGACCATAAGTTGCGGTCAACTCCACTAAAAAACTGAATGTCAATCAAAATAATATAAGCTAGCGGAAAGTGATTGCCACGTTGAGAGTGATAGGACGCGAGACAACAAACCCACGAAGCAACAATCTGTAAAAATCGACAACGTGTCAATTGTTTTTATAAAAGTGGGAAACGCATTTGGTCAATGAACCAGTATACGCGTTCAAAAACCATAATCTTGATACAGAAATGACGTCAGCCCAAGGACATTTGAGGAATGAAGATGTTCGCGCTGAGAGTGAATAGATATGAGTTCCCAAATACAAGAGCACACTCACTCGAAACGGAAGTGTCCGAAGTAAAAAATATAACCGAGATAGATGCTACGTGGCTAGGCATAACGACGTATATATTAGCAACAATAAGAAAGGGAGCGCCTGAGGGGCGCGAACTACACTACCAATGAGCCTGGTCAATCATAAAAGTCGGCGTGGGGATCGCGACGAACAACCAACCATTGCGAGAAACATCTGAGAAGGAGCAGCATCTATTTTGTTTCTAACGTACATTTCCGGGTGCATGCAAACAGCAGACGCCGACGGCGGCCTCATCTTGCGCATGCACAGGCCGACGAGAGGTACTCGTTTGACGAAAATAACGCGCTCACAAAAAATAGCCATGTGAATAGTACCATTTACAGCTTTAAAGGTACACTGAGCAAGTCAACATGGCACATTGCCCTGCTAGCTGTGGCTGTAGTGCATCGAGATTACAAGATTGGCGGGATTATTGAATTACACCGTGAAAGATGAACCGCAAAGATATTAGATATTGAAGAGGATCACTTAAAAACAAAACTTCCGTTAGCAAAATGTATAACTATAAAACTGTCTTTTTGGAATTTGAAGACACCTGTGCAAGTTGCTTCTTCTGTTTCATCGCTACATCCAAAAAAAACCCGGCGTTCGTGACATCTTTGAGGGCTTTTTGTCATGTGTTCAATGACGACCAAGCGGTGGAATGCGCATTGCATTGCTTTTTTTCTCTTTTCGAATCGACGAAGATTTGCGACGAAAACTATCGATCAGCATGAATGTTGTCGTTAAAGATTGAGGGTTTAGCCTCGATTTTAACTTGAGATGGTTTTCTGCATTACCATTTGAATTGGTTCGTTCAAAACTTAATGGCTGTCTGGGCTTAAGTGTTATTTCCAGCATTATCGTTCAGGTATCCCGTTACTTCTTCCAGTTTTTTGGTGTTTGTGATAAGCGAGACTGATGGGTTCGGGCTGTCTGTCTCGAAAACAACGTCAACGTTCATCCAATTTGACGTTCCTTGTCTATGGGCATACTGTATTTAGTATCACATTTTATTTTGCTGGTGGTGTCTCGGTTTTAGATCGGAAAAGGGTAAAGAAGGATAGAAAAAAGTACCAAGACGCTTTGATTCGACGTCACAATGACCATAGACGTGCAAAAAACTCTTCTTGAATTAATCATCTTGTAAAAAACGTGCTTCTCCTTGCTGCTTTTTGGAACCAGCCTGACCGGATGAAATGTATCCTGTTTGTGGGTGGATGTGATACACACATTCAGTAGTCGGTCCGCCTGGAGGGAAAAAGTTGGCTCACTTAGAACCCCCTTAGGCAGTAACGAAGGAAGGGAGAGGGGAAGGGAGGGTTGGCAACGCAGGCGCCCCTCGAAAAACGACACACATCGCTACCCCGTACCACGATTATTGATTCGACGCAGCCCGCAGTGCGCGCACAATTTACAGTAAGCCCACTCGGTCGCTTGCTTTCCTTGGGCGGGCTGCGGCGATAGTGTTGCCGCCCGGAGGAGTGCGTCGGTGAGTCCTGCCTCGTCGTCCGTAAAACGACGACAACAGTTTGCGCTGCTTTCGACCGAGCTCCACATTCACATTTCGACCAAGGCGCCACTACCGAGCGTCGACTCCGCATTCGCGTTCCCAATGAAAGACCAGAGTCAGCAGCTCAATTATATAGTTGAGTCGACCGATCCTCCATTTCAACTGTTTTTATCAACGATACCACCACGGTTTCGGTCACGAAAAAGCCGTTTAAGACAGTGTATGGATCGAGTCAATGCTCTGTGAAGGTCAAAGATAGCGTCTAAGAACGCAAGAGTGGAAGTTGGCCCATTAGCCTGTGCTGATGTCGCAATTTGGCAGAAAACTAATCGGGTAACACGATGAGTGATAGAGTAGCGGTAGCTCACGAAGCTGCTGCCCACAATTGTACCTCGATTTACGCATTCCATCTACTATCATTACCGCCATTCATCCAGCATTCCAGAACCTCCACATCCACCGCAATTCGAATCGAGCTTGGGCTCTGTGGTTTGTAAGGCCACCACCACCACTTCCAGCCGCTTTTCCATTAGTCTTTTATCATGATAACAATCGCGTGATATCACTTTGCATTAGTTGGGGTCTGTAGTTCTCCTATAGGTTTCGTTTAGCTAATTTTTACTTCAGCGCTGAAGTTGTGTTTTTTTCAACTTTTTCTGGTCATCTGACATTTTGTGTAATGTGCTCGCTGTGCGTCCGTCCGGTCGCCCGCCGCAAAAACGCCAAGCATTTGGATGTCGAAATACGAGGGAACGCACCAAAGCATTCTGCGCGATTTATGACAATCCATCCATCCGGACGCACGCAATTCAGAGCTGAGCAATGAGCGCGGCGAAGTTTGAAGATGTGCGAGTATTTGACCCTCAAAATTGCATGCAAAGGTGCGTTGTCTCTCATTCACCTACATTTCGCTTGCGATCGACGACGAAAATGTTCGAAGACCCACGCAAAAGCCCGTCCGCAGTTTGCGCATAAATTACGAAACTTCCTGCTTCATTTCGCAATGCGAAAAAATATCTATATACGGATTAACATAAGCCAGCGTAGTTTGCTGTGTCCATCTCATCCTTTCAGCAAGATAAATGCATTAGCTCGGCGCTTCCCAAAATAGCTGAATTCGGAAACGAACAATGATTTGAACGTTCTACCGTATACGACCACGCTTTTCGCTACTGTATGTTTTGAAACGGAAACCCATGCGTCATCACATTTAGTTGTTTTCCAAGAGGGTAATTAGCTGGAATGTCGTCAGCATTTTATGACAAAGCTTTAAAATGTTTCTTATTTTGGGAATTTGTATGCCTGATAGCATGTTAGGTGTACGCATTTACAAGCAGAAAATTAGCGGGTTATTTTAAACATTTTTTACAATGGGTGAAGTTTGGTCGCGCCCCCTTTTATAATAATAAGTTTGCGCTTGCATGATAATTTGTAGTTGGATAATCTTGGATTGAGATTTCTGAACAGCAACTTTCTGCACTCCTCCTAATTTTGTATGAGTCACGTTATCTATATATAGCTGCTGCGCGAGTACTTTGTCCTTCTTTGCTAAATTTCTGTGGGCTCTTCCTTTTTGGTCTTATTAGGAGTAGTGTCTTTTCACTTTCAAAACGAAAACAAGGATGCACAAACATCTAGACACACAAATATGAATCCATTTTAGCAGCATATGAGGCCAGAGAAGGCTCAAGCACATGATTGGACGACGAACGACGGGTTTCTTACGTCAGAAACATGATTGTGGACGTGGGAGCACGAATGACGAAAATGACCACAGAGGGCATTATTACCGTTTTAGCTGCGAGAGCCATTTACTAAGTCATGGCAAAAGGTTTCGGCAGATCAGATCACTTCCATGATCAGATGTCGGTTACCCTGGAGACTGATTGAAAATATCGTGCATTTTGCAAAACAAATGACGAAGAACAAGGCGAATTCGTGATGCCTCATTGCAACTTTTCATAATACTTGTTTTTTTATATTCGTGACGCGATTCGTGCTAAACAAAACATGAGAGAAGGGTAGTAAGCAACAGTGTCAACATAATTTTCTTTTGAAGGTACATCTCGTGTATCCAGGAATGACACAAAGCACTGAAGATTCTCAATCACACATACCGATGGACGTGCCAGACTCGAAGGTCGAATCGGAAGAGATTTTGCCCGACACCGAAGAAGCGAACGTTGAGCAGGAAAACATCCCAGCAGACTCAGAAATGCCCGAGACCAGCGAGAAGGACGTCACATCGCCGAGTTCCGCGGATGTCGCCGATGTGGAAGACGGCGAATTGCCCGAAGATGGCGAAATTATGGACGAGGAAGAAGGTAAGCTTTGGATTTCAACTTTACGGCTATTACTTTTGAACTGGCCTAAACTTTGTACTGTACGAAGTCTAACTTTTGGTTTTTCAGAAAAGTCACACCGTCCATCCGAGCCAGTTTCAAAGGAGAACAAAGTGGTTCCTCCTTATCACGCCCCAGCTCCATCCACCAATGGTAACTCTCGATATGAGCACGAAAGCTTGAAACGGTATGTTTACAGTTTCTTTAATGGTCGCATTTATAAACCAATTAACCTTTTCAGTCATGCTGCGCCATCCCCAGACCACTACTCCAAGCGCCCTGCCATTTCGCCCGATCGTTATGGTCCGCCGGTCCAGCTTCCGCCTCGCCGGCGCCAAGCCTGGACGGAGTCAGTATTGTGCAAGTTCTTCCGTGAAGGCTATTGCCGTGATGGCGACAACTGCGCCTACAGTCACAATGCTGCCCACTCGAACAGGAAGTCGGAATTGTGCAAGTTCTATCAGCAAGGATTCTGCAAGAAGGGCCTGGCTTGCACCCTCCTCCATGGCGAGTACCCCTGCAAGGACTTCTTCAAAGGCCAATGCAGCCGTCAGCCGTGCAAGTACTCCCATGTGCCGTTAAATGACTTCACAAAGGCTATATTCGATCGGGTCGTTCAAGATGAAACCCTCGCTTCTCAGATCATCATCCCACAACAGCCAGCTCGCCGACGTGTCCTTCTGCCTCGTCCGGCTCCATCGGCCCAGCCTGAACCCCGTTTTGTGCCCGAACCCCATCAGTCGCCCTACACTCGTAGCCCTCAGGCCGCTGCTGCCCTTTCGCCACCGATGGACAACCGGTCCCCGAACTATGGCCATCATGCTATCCCTCCGGCCGCCGAAGCCTACCCTATCCACCCGGCCCATCCTGAGCCCAGGAAGCCCGAGCTCCAGGTTGCGGATGACTTCGTTGCCATGACATCGGCCGAAGATCCGGATGAGGCCCTCTTCGCTGATGACTCCATCTACAATCCGATGAACAACAACAACTTCCACTCCTACGCGCCTGAGCCTGTGCAGCCGTATGTGCCTGAAGCATCGGCACCTGCGCCGGCTGCCAATGTTGGCGGTTTGTCGATCACCGACATGTTCAACCAGATATCGAATGAGCCTGCGACCGCCGCGACGCCGACGGTCATCACGAACTTCAACAGCTCCCTTCTTGACACCAGCGCCGTAGAAGTACCGAAGCCGAAGGAAGTCGTTTACGCGCTCGTCCCTCTCGAAGAAAACGGACCCGACTACGATGACGCTTTCATGAAGAAGATCACAAATGAACGTTTCAAGGAAGATCCCCGCGTTGAGCGCATCATTTTGAAGAAGTTTGAGCACGATTCGCTCATGTTCAACAAGAATCTTGTCAATGCCACCAACCAGCCGAAGCCAGCCGCCACCGTTGTCGCTGTCGCTCGTGATCCCCGACTCCGTGGCGGTGATCCGCGTCTGAACCGCCCTGGTGCGCCTGCCAAGGCTGCCGTACCCGCGGCGCCGTTGCCTGTTGCCAAGGCTGCAGTTCCTGTTCCGGTCGATGTCCACGATAAGGAGTTCCAATCCCTCGTCGAAAAGCAGCTTGCTATGGTAAACCAGACCCAACAACTCGAATCTCGCCCCGCTGCCGCAGCTCCCCAATATGACCCGCATGCCCCTTCGCCGAGCCAGTATGATTCCCGTCCGCGTTACGAGGGCGACCGTCGCCATTACGAAGAAGACCCCCGCGCCTACAATGAAGGCTACGAAGGCCGACCTGGCTATGAGCGTGGTGGCTACTCCGGCGGCTACGACAACTATAATGGCCGTTCTTCCCGCTTCGAGGACGACTACCGATCTTACGATGAAGCCGACCGTTACCGTGGACCTCCTCGTTATGCTGGCCGTGGTCGTGGCCGAGGATATGAAGGTGGTGACCGATTCCACGGATCCCGCCATCCCAGTGACCGCTACGAAAGCCAGAGCCGATGGGATCGTGATTCCCACCGTCGCGACTACCGCGAACGTGATCGCCGTGATTACGGTCCTCCCCGTCGTGAAGCTGGTGGCCGATTCCGCGATCGCAGCCGCTCTCCTCCCCCGCCCCGCCGCGGCGACCTTCCCATGGATGACCGCTCGATGAAGCGTAAATACGATTACCAAGGCCCAGTTCGTGCCTAAATTACTATTTATGCTTTGCTTTACGGGTTGACGTCTGCTCTTGGCATAAGTTTTATTCCTTTTTCGATGTTTTACTTCATTATTTTTCGCAAAAACATCTTTGATGCCCTATGATTATTGTCCCATTACGGGTTCTATTGCTTTTATTGTTCCTTTCTGTTTTGCACGTTGATCTGGTTTGCATTAATAAAAAAATTATATAATTATGTTGTTTTGATGGATAGTGGAGAAGGGATGAAAAAGGGATGCGACTATAATGAAATTTATTTTAACGATTTTATTGAATTAAAAATTTAGTAAAAGCTGAGACAACTATTTCAATGTATCGTAATGCTACGAAATCATGTCGTCAATGACTAATCGAAAATGTCATCGGTGATGCATCTATTCAGGCTTGATAGCCTTGCCGTTGGCCCACTTGGTCATCTTGATGCGGGGGTGGACAATGGCGACCCTGGCGCCTTCGACCTTCTGAAAGAGCGACTTTTTGCCATCAATTGCATGTTAGAATCAACCCACCTTGGTGCACTGCTTGGTGACCTCGGCAGCGATCTGCGAATAGCGAACGTAGGTGATACCGGCGTTCTTCCACATGATTTCGGAACTAAAACTACACTATAAAGCAAAAAGCAAAGCCAATACAAGCCAAATATATCCAAAACGCATCTCTACGTTTATCGCCACTAGCAACACCGCTTTAACTCAATAATTTACTCCAATTAAGTGTTCTTTTCAAGTAGTCAAGTATACAAGCCAAGCAAATATCAGTTACATAGCCCCTTTAACCAAATTTTGCAAATAATAAATACTAAAAACCACTATAATTGACAACCCAATTATATGATAATGATAAATTCAATGGATAAAAGAATGTTTCTTGAGGGTACAATGTATAATTAAGTATTTTCACATTTTCAATTCAACATTTTGACAAGGCCAGTTTGCCAGACTGGTGATTACTGCTTTTTTCAAGATAACCGTAACTTGGAGAAGGCTGGGAAAAGGCTTCAAACGACGTAGGTTACAGATGATATGAGAGCTTCGGACGGCTCATCTAAATATTGGCTTCGAATCAGATTGAAGCGTTGGAGAGTTGAGTACATTGGGCGTTCACGCGACGGAGGAAAGCACTCATCGTCTGAGTTCCAGATCACCATCTGAATTGATTCGACTTAGACCCGGACAACGGATAACATGTTCCATTCTTTTTGTTATTTCATTTCTCCAAGTCCACTCATCACATTTTAATACTTGTCAAAGGTATGTAGGTTCATTCACACAAGAATTAGCAGAACACTTTATTATCAAAATCTTATCACGAAGGAAAGTTATGTGAAATCACAGAAATGGAAATATTACGTGTTTGCTGTTTTTTGAAATCAAATACGTAATAAATTAAAGTGCAACCACTTTAAACAGTTTAAACCAACAACCAAACAAAAACAAGCGTAAATTTGCCATTGGGAAGGGAGTAAGCCACGGAGAAGTCGATAGATTACTGTGAAGCAAAAAAGGTACTGAAGACATGATCAATGCAAAGCTCTGCATGGAGAAGCAGACGACAGTCACAGCTGGGACAACTTTATTCTGCTGCTGGGACTGAAAGAGTATTGTTAGGTTCGGTGTTAGGGGTTTATCACAGTAATGGTAGTATTCTCGGCAAACAAATGGGACTTGGTTAACGAATTCGGTCAAGACTCACCTGCAGATCGGACGGTATTGTTGGCACTGGGGTAGTGCTGACCAGGACGGATGGGTTTAGCTAAAAAGACGACAGATTAGCATTTGTAAACATAAAGATGTAATGTAAACGTACCAATTTGAGGAGCAAGACCACGACGAGCCAAGTTACGCTGACGGACAGCTTCCTTGATACGCTCGACTTCGCTTTGGTACTTCCTGCGATCACGCAAGGCGGATTCCTTGGTTTCACGCAGACTGCCTTCGAGGTTCTTGATGCGTTCAGCGCTGGCGCGAAGACGCTTCTCAAGCTTCGGCAATTCACAACGGAACTCGGCGTTGTCACGCACAAGTTGCTTGTGCACCTTTGTGAGCTGTTCGAGGTTGTTCTCGAGGAATTGGATCTTCTGCTTCTGGGCAGGGCTCGACAGGAACTCTTCCTCGTCATCGGCACCAGCGGGGGTCTTACGCAGACGTTGCGACAGATTCTGGACGAAAAGCTTGCGAAGGTTGTGCAGGGATTGGACTTCCTTGTCGACGGTTTCCTTGAGACCGCGCAGATCGGCTTGAGCCTGTTCACGCTTGTCAGAGAGGGCAGACAGATCCTTGTACTTCTTCTCCTTCTCGGATTCCTCGGCACGGAGCTTCTCGTAATCTTGGGCGAGCTTGTCCTTGGCCAATTGCGTCTCTTGCAGATTCTCATTGAGGGCCTTGATCTGGTTGTTCTTCTCGGTGATTTGATCACGGAGCTGGGCGACAACCTTCTGTTGATCGCTGTTGGGCTCGCTGACGTTGGAACCAGCAACGCGAGCGTTAAGTCCGTCCAATTCGTTCTCGAGATTGCGCTTGGCGGCTTCCTGGTCATCAATGACAGCCTGGAGCGACTTGTTGCGCACTTCCATCTTGAGGATCTCCTGTTTGCATTCGGAGAGCTCCTTCTCGGCAGTCTCCAGCTTCTTCTCGACATCGCCAGAGCCGTGTTGCAGTTCGGAAGCCTTGGTGAGGGTGGTCTTGTAGTCCGTGGCCAGCTTGGAGATGCAGATACGGGCATGGGCGAGCATTTCATCGTCGAGCTGCTTATCGGCATCGGAGTACTCGTTGTTGAACTTTTCGGGAATGTGATAGTTACTGCCAATCTCGCCAAATTCACGGAACATCGCCTGGATGGCTTCGTAAACCTTGCGCTTTTGATTGGCCAACGCTTCCCTGAGCTCATCGGAGACAGTGCTGGCAGCCAGGAGTTCAGCGTTCTTCTTGTTGTACTCCTCGGCAAGTTTGTCGTTTTCACGAGTCAACACTTCAACATCTGTCTTCTTCTGCTCCAGGTTCATCGCGACCTCGGAGATGGCGTTGTAAAGGTCTTCGGCATCTTCCTGGTGCTTGGCGTTGTCCTTCATCAAGCGCTGAGACTCGTTGTTGGCCATTTCGTAGTCGAGGCGAACCTGCTTGATGAGGTCGTCCTGTTCGGCAAGCTGTTGACGGAGTTGTTCAGCCATCTGTGATTGGACTTGGATCTCGTCATCTTTGTCATCCAGCTGCTGGTACAACTTCGAGCGCTCTTCCTCGTACTTCCGTCGTTCATCGTCATTGAGCGGGCCAGTGTTGGAGCTAAGCAATGGCTGGGCAGTAGGAGCAGCCGGTGCAAAGGTGGATTCGCTCATAGACGGCGTCATGGCGGTAGATTCCGTCATCTGCAGACCATCCAGCGTGTCCAAGGTGACCCATTCTGACTCGGGGACACGATCGCCTGCACGAAATCTTCTCAATTCGGCCACCAAAGCTGCATAATTCGTCAATTGACCACGCAATTTGGCATTCTTTTCCTTCTCGCGCTCATACAATCGCTTCCATTGTTCAGCTGTGAGTTCCTCATTGACAACAACAACGTTCTTGATCGTCTTGGCACGTTGACCGAACAGCAAAGTCGACTTGGTTTCGCCTTCGTTCCATGAAGCAGGAGAACAGCAAATCACAATGGTTGTTCTGGAGTTACCACCAAGGGATTCTTGCAGGATACGGGTAAGCTTGGAGTCACGATATGGAACGTGAGACTTGGTGCCCTCGGCCAAGTTGGAAATAACGTTGCCCAAAGCGGAGAGGGACTTGTTGATGTTCTTCGCTTCTTCAAGGACAGCTCCCTCGGCACCAGTTTTGCTGACCTTCTCGGAACCAGCCAAATCGACAAGATACAGTTTACCAGCAAGCTTCTTCTGTGTCACCTTGTTTTCCTGGTTGACTTGGATAAGAAACACGGAATGCGATCGCGATGAATGTTCGTTCATGTCTGAAAGTAATGCAATTATGATTGAACATTGGTCAGAAGAGGAAAAACATACTTGTTACAGCGACCTGTCGATTGTTCTTGCCCTCATCAATAGCCGCAAAAACATCATCCTGATTCGCCACATACAATTCGGTAACACCCTTGACGTAAGGCACTCGGTTTTTATCTTCATGAATGGGAAGATTGGTTTTTGAAATGTCGAGAAGATCCCGGATGCGTTCATTGTAGATCTCAAAGTAGGAGACTTTGATGTGGAACTCCAAATTCGGCTCAGTCATATTATAAATATGGTTGAAAACGTCATCTATGATCCGTGGAATGATACCTTGCCGTTCAGGATCACCAATTACGCCTTCCATCGTATGTGTTTTACCCGAAGAGGTCTGACCATAAGCGAAGACGGTGCCATTGTAACCGCTGAGGACGTCGCGCACAATGTGAGCCGCTGATCCCTCATACACTTGCTTCTGTGACTGATTGGGATCGAAGACATGGTCGAAGACGTAGGCTTTGCCCTGCAAAATGGCTTAATTGTATGTCTATTCAAAACTAGATGGAGGGTGAATGGGTTAATCGTCGAGCAGCGCATCGAGGCTTCTCGCTTGTCATTTAATGCATCCGTTCATTTTCGTTTCGCCGCCCGACCCCCGGCTTTAAACAAGCAAATGCCAATTGGCGCAGCTTGGGCGAGAACGATAGCGAGCATCCTATAAAATTTCACTCATTCCGGCAAGGCCCAAACTAAATTCTGTTGGGTTGTCTCGCTTCCATTTATTCAAAACCCGCCGCAATGCCCTTTAAATAAAGTCAATACTGTCGCAGGACAGCGCTGTCAGCGAGACCCTGTTTTGAATAGTTGGATGGGTCTGTGCCATGGACAAAGCTTGGTATTGACCAAAACGCATGCATGTCCCTTTGAAAGGCTTTTTGTCGTCAACGATTTTTTCTCTTTGGAAGAGAATGAAGGCGCTCAAATTGAAAGTTGTTTCGAAATGTACCAGCTATTAAAAGACTCCACGGCTTCACAAAGGATTGCGAAATCTGGCTTCTCGACGTGAAATCTTTGAAAGTTCAAAAAACAAGCAAACTGGCTACTTTTTGCGGAAATTCATGTTTTCTAATAACTTTTCACTGTGTTTAGTCGACATTTGCCGGCTGTCATTGGTGATTTATTAGTCTTTTGCATGGTGTTGTGAACCATGCATAACGTAAGTTGACAAAGAGCTAGCTAGCGACCAAAAGAATAGCTGTATTCGGGCGTCCATCTGGTTCTCGATAGAATCTATGCTGCGGGATTGTACCATGCGCATTGCCGATTGTCGCGTTTGTGAATGCACAGCCTTTACCACAGTCAGCTGGACTCATAAAACAACCACCATCCACCTCTCGGCTGAATTTCGATCCCTCTACGCTCTTTCATGATTGAGGGGCCTTGCGCAGGTCTCGCCTCACTCAAAACAGGTGAGTCGGCCACGGTTGCGGTAGCCGACGACCGAAAGCAATTCGTACATGCAGGCAGAGGCCGCCGTCGGCGCTGAACTATGAGTTCGTAGAGGCTGGCAATGACAAAACCGCGACGTCGAAGGGGGACTCAATCGAAAAACAGGGTCGCGGTGTGGAACGACAATCTACCTTCATGGAGGGTGCGCGAATGCGTGGAAGGCAGCAGTGGGGATGCCGTTTAGTAACAAGGAGAGGGCAGTCGTGTGACCAACCTCACGAAATGCGAAAACTGTTTCTATTCGCAAATAAAATCGCAATTATGCCAGTTTGGATTGCGTTTGAAACTGTCATTAATGGAAGGGATCGATTGAAATGCGCAAAAAACGAAATTGAACGGAAAACATGTGTCAAAAAGCGCCTTATGTTGGATTAACAATCAAAATCAGAAGAAAAAACTTACGCCAACAGAAATCGTATCATTCTGGACAAACTTCGGGAAAAATGTAGACCCGTTTTTCTTTTCAATTTCATTCAGTGGCCTGACACGGCAAAACACTTGGATACAGCATTCTGACGGGCTCGCCATTTTACCCGTTTCTCTGCAAAGGAGTTCACTGATAAGACGGAGACAAACATCAAACGCGTTAAACTGATGAGCTGACACTTTTAAAGATAAACTGTTTAAAAAAACCACTTACAATCAAGAACCAAATGTGATGGCGAACGTCGTGGTCGTCGCCGTGGCAACGAGCTCTTTGCTGACCAAGGCTGGGCACGGAGGTCACGCTGCAAAAGTAAGCTATTAAAAGAGGCTTTGAAGAAGCTCGGGCAGTGAACACGCAATAAACTCGAGTACGCAGCTCAATGCCACGACACTTAGTCTCGCGAATGGATAGAAATATCAACGCAAAAAAGAAACCCATCAATCGATAGTCTTGACAGAATACAATGGAAGCAAGGTCCCGTGGGAAATGAATGAGAAAAAGCAAACGCGAGACGACATGGGGACTGGGGAAGTAGAGCTACGTGTCTCCAGGCAAGGATGGATAGCCCAATAACGTGGACTCAAGGAGTGAGAATCATGTATAATTCGGAGTGACTGTAAAAGGAAATGAGGAAAAAGGGAACGCTGGGACGTCGAAGAGTCCATGACTAACAAAAAAATGTAATGAGTCATTAGACGGAAGGGTTGTGTCGTCTTGGACAATGCATGCAGGCAGGCTTGCGAGTCCCACATCAATTGGCACACTTTACTAGACAGTGCGAATAGACAAAGGCAAAACGAACGCATCGACCGGATATTATTGTTTCAAGAGTGCCAAAGGGCATAAGTTTATCTCGTATCTGGGCTTGGGGTTCGGCGAGGGACACGACATTTCATAGCCCTCGCAACAAGCCGTTTGTCGCCGGCGGCAGTCGTGTTGCGGAAAGAGCACAGAGCCTTCTCCGACCTAACACGGAGGGCTCCCCTCTGAGTGTGCTCTGTGCGCCTCGATGCAAACAACGCCGACACTAGTCCGAGTAGCGCAAGGGAGGATCTTGGCTACTGGCAATGCAGAGCCGCCACCCGACTGTCGCCCGCACACGACTTTGCAAATGGCGGTCGTGCGTGTGCCCGGAGGCTCTCCTCTCTCGTCGACTCGGGTCCCTTGTTCCCCAGTGTGGTTGTGTCGTTGTCGGTGACCGATGGAAAGACCACAACGCTGTCGCAGACACACCATCATGCAAGAGTTCGACGACTGACTGTAGATGAGATCCGTGAACTGACGACGTTTTGGGGTGGCGAGAGGGTCGACGACGTCGACATCGAAGGAGAAGCAGAAAGAGGAAAATTTTGACATTGTGAATTTAACGGATGCGAGCCGGCCGAGCTTAACGGAACAGAATCAACAAGCCTGTAGTCAGGATCAAACACGCAATGCGCGAACTGAAACGCCGGAGCAGCTGGCAATAAAATGCGGAGTCGCCTTCAAACCCGACCCTACCCTTGAAGCATTAACAAGCGAGAAAAAACCAAGTTAAGCTGGGTGGACTAAGCTAGGCCAACGTCGTTTGACAGGGCCAAATGACACGGTGAATTGAAGAATGGGAAGCCCGTTTTTGGGGGAAGTGGAGGTCATTCGATGCGATTCACGTGAGTTGTGAGTCGCCGAAACGGAAATAGAAAAAAGGAACGCAAAATTGCGTTGGTACTACGATAAGAAAAATGACTAATCTCAGGAAAACAGCGTAGCCGTTGTACACAAGAACGAACTGCCAACGATCAATCGATCGCAGCGCAAAAAACTGACTGCAACGCTGCGCAGAGGTGTGCCGCTCTCGTCATAGATTGCCAAGGCCAATCATCATTGCGACTGTTGTGTGACCTTGTCATCGAAATTTAGCCTCATTCCACCTAATTTACACGCTTTTTGCTTCCAAAACGTCTCAGAATTACACGCTTTATCGTCGTAGCGCTGTACTTTTAGACAATTACGGAAATGGGTGTATTGTAGTTCGTATTTTCGTCCCATAAGTTGGGCTGTCACAAGGCGAATTGATGCACAGAAAGCATAGGCCTAGATTGTACCCCAGGCAAACGGGTATATTAAAAACAAAATCGAAGGAACCACAACGTGTTTGTTGTCGGGACTGTGTTGTTGTCGCGCGTGCTCGACTATTGTCTAATTTTTATATATAAAGTCACGCATTTCAGCAATCTCAATCGCCCGAAAATGGTGGAAATTGGCTCAGTTCTCGAAATCAGCTATCTCGATATCGCGCTCCTTGTCGTCCTGGTCTACGTCGTCTACAGAATGTTCCTGAAGAAGGCCGATCCGCTCCCGCCACCGCCGAAACGGGTGCCTCCGCTTCCGAAACAGGACATGACCGTCGAGCAACTTCGCAAGTACAACGGCACCGATGATGAGCACATCTGCATTGCGCTGTTGGGCGAGGTCCGTTTTGGTTTTCGCACCAGATGGGGGTAATAAAAGTTAATGGGTGGAATTTGCAGATTTTCGACGTGACTAGGGGAAAGAACTTCTATGGCCCGGATACGGCTTATGCGCCGCTGGCTGGACACGACGCGACGCGGGCCCTGGCGAATATGGACTTGAAGCTGGTTCAAGAGGAGTACGACGATCCCTCCACGCTGTCGGAAGTCGACAAGGATGAAGCCAGGAACTGGGCGGATACGTTCAGAGGTGGGTTGGAACGCGAATGAAACGAGAAAGGTTCGAGAACAAATGGATTTTTCAGTCAAATATCCGGTCGTTGGTCGTCTGCTTGCCCCCGGCGAAGAGCCCAAGGACTACAAGGGTGAAGAAGCTACCATGTAAATGAGAATCTCAGAGTATTGGTAACATGTATTAGTAATAAGATGTGATTTTAGTTGCAAATATATATAATAAAAAGACACGATTTTACCAGTTGGATTTGCACGCATTTGACAAAACCCCGTTGCGTGTCTCGGGACGAATATCTATGAGCCAGCTGCGTCTTTCCAAAGACGCTTTATCATATCTGCTTTCCCGATTTTCCCCCACTTCCCATCCACAGAATTCCCTCAAATCAGTTTCAAATTATAGATGCGGGTCTCAGCTACGTTGTACCGCAACCTCAACAAGATCCATTGGGATCGTCGAGCGTGGCAGATCGGATATCGTGGTCCACCTCTTCCCCAACAAAAAGCGTATGTTTTTATATATATTTTTCCGTCCAATCTCACTTTTCGGATTCCAGCACCGGTCGTCCACATCGTCCTATCCACCCAGGCAGTGTTGAGCTTCTGCGAAGCAACCTCGCTCGAGAATATAATGTGATGAGACATTTGGCGAATCCGTACTTGAACGAGGCATGTTTTTTTTTTATTCCTTCTCTCTTGCCTTCCGTTCATTGACACAGTTGCTTATAGGAAGCAGAAGCCCCATACGTACAACAGTTTGGAAACGTTAAGGAGGTCGTTGAGAAGGAGATGGAGTTAAAGAAGCAGACTCGCATGCCTGGCGACGTCAAGCAGGTCACCAACAACACGGTCCCCAAGTTGTACGGCAACTATGGCAACCTTCTGCACAAGCATCGGACTGTCGAGGACTCACTTTTCCAATTGGTACGCCGGGAACGTTGGGACTGAACCTGCTTATTTGTAGAAATATGTTTTGTCGGTCTCAGGAGTCGTTTTTGTTTTGTTTTTGATAGCTTAGTAGTAGGTTTGTGGTTATAAAGGTTTGTTATTTGGAAATAGCGATATGTGGAGATCAAAATGACATCAATTTTGGGGCAGCTATATCAGTTTTTTTGGTTTAAACAGTTTCAATTGAAGTGTGATTCACTGACAAAAATGGACGACGTGTTGGTCCAAGATAAATTTCGGTCAAGCCCATCAGTTTTACGGACCTATGACTGATGTGAGAAGGTTAAAATGGCTACCTAACTAGACAATGTGTCTCCCTAATCGCCAACGGCCACTTTTTCAACTTGCGCACCATCCTATCCGATGAGAGAACAGGCGCTTTCTCTCGCATCCTGGCATGGTAGACTCTTTCGCTATCCAACCTTTACTTTTAATGGTCACTTAGCCTCACGCACAGTGCATATTTGTGAATCAACTTACAATGCGGGTCTCTCATGAGTCCCAGCTGTAATTTTTGGAAAGTTCTATTTTATAGAACACGAATTATCGAGGACTCATTTTTAGAATGGATACACCTGGAACGTTTGAGTAGCAAGTTTGTAGTTATAAAGTTATTCGGAAACGGTTGTGGAAGTCAAAATGACATTAATTTTATACCAACTATATCAGTTTATCGTTTTAAACTATTTTAATTAAACCGTGATTCACTGATAAATGATAAATGTCGGTCAAGCCCATCAGTTTTACGGACCTATGACAGATTTGAGAAAGTTTAATTGGCTGCCAAACTACACATGTGTTCCCTATCAATCGCCGACGGCTACCTTTCCAACTTGCGCACCTACCTATCCGATGAGAGAACAGGCGCTTTCTCTCGCACTCTGGCATGGTAGACTCTTTCGCTATCCAACCTTTACTTTTAATGGTCACTTTGCCCCACACATTCTGCCTATTTGTGAATCTACTTACCATGCGGGTCTCTCATGAGTCCCAGCTGTAATTTTTGGAATGTTCTATTTTATAGAACACAAATTATTGAGGACTTACTTTTTTATGGATACACCTGGAACGTTCTAGTAGTAAGTTTGTGGTTATAAAGTTTTTCGGAAACGGCACTATGTTTATAGAACAAATTATAAAAATTACCTGTTTTGTCTGCAGTTTTTGAAAAATGACTTTTTCATTGCAATTCATTTTTCCATAATGCATGAAGCCATGTGTTATGCCAGATTCTATCAATTTACAAAAATACTATTTATGATCACTTAAAAATGAAATTTTTTGATATGCAAAGTAAAGGTTTGATGAGACAAAGACAAAAATCTTTCAAAATGCAAACAGTTTTATCACGTTGAATCAAAATAAGACTACCCTGAAAAAGTATGCAAAGTTTTCAATACTGAATTTTTAAAATTAACAAAACTGAAAAACATTAGGTCAGACAGGATGAGAGAAGGTTTAATCGGTTTTGTAAAACATTTATTACAGGTATTCTGGTGTGATACGGGTTCAGAGACCGGAATCAATACTTGAAGCTCGGTTCAAGAAAGCGCGTGTCACAGAACCCGGACGCTCGGATTCAGTGAGCATGGGATCATGGTTGACGCCGTAGATTTTGATGGCCTTCCGACCCATGCGTTGCAGGAGCTCCTGAGAGACGCGATGAGCGGTGCGAAGGGAGGTGTGCCATTCTTTGAGGGAGATTTCGTCCTGGAATTGGGTAAGTTAAGGGGGTTATTAAGATTGGAGGGCATACCTGATTGGTAAGAATAACTTTAGTCTCTTTGAAACCGTCCTTCAGTTTTATGACGATTGTTTGTTCGTTTTTGACTTGCTGTAGTTCGGCTGAGACTTCTTCGATTTGGTCCATAAATACCAGCTAAAAACGACATTTACTTAAATTGAGTTCAGGTTTGTTTCATTAGTTTACCTCAGGTTTGCCACTAAGCGATTCCGGATACAATTCGAGTCGACTCGGATAAAGCTTTCCGTATTTCGTTTGCCATGCAGATGTGAAGGGGCCACCAAGCTTCTTAATGTATCCATGAACAATGACGTCGGAATCTAAATATCCATATTGTATCAACAGTTTTCTGATACCCTACATACCTTTTTCATCTACATTCATCTTCGTTTTTTGCTTCGCCTTCTTTTTCATTTCAATCTTATCCGCGTCCTGATTCACCACATCAAACACAGTTTCCGAAATTTCATTCTGCCAGCGCTCAGATATGGTAATATTAAAGTTTTTGTACAGTTCATTATCCGGTTCACCCAGTTTGACACCTTTGACTTCGTCATCGTCGAAGTTTCCAATGTCAAATGCATCTGCTGCGTTGACTTCACCACGTGGTGGGATCAATGGTGGGGGCATTCGCCTCAAATATATCACCTGCCAATCGACCCCTTTGAAGAATGGATGATCTTTCACTTCCTCAGCACTGAAGTAATAATTTATAAGTATGATGTTAAGCAATATCTAAAATTGACATACCCCTTCCCCCTGCATCCAAGACGTTCGTGCACGTCACGTTTGAGAAGGCCTTCGAGAAGGTCTTTGCACTCATTTGTGAATCCCTGGTCCGGCAATTCAATGTCCTGCGTCATCGTCATCTTGTCAATTTCATTCTTGTCCTGTGAAATAATAATTCGTAATGATGTTCATGATGTACGGAAGGACAAGACAGCTTTATTACAGCAAGAATTCGATCAAAACCACTCCAGCCAAAAGCATTGAAAAAGTTTAGCCGTTTTGCAAAAGTTAAAAGTGCATAGCAGGGATTTTGGTTAGCACAAATCAAAATGTAAAAAGCTTTAATAAAGCGTCTGATAGGATAGCATAAGCGCAAAACACTCACCATGCTCACCTTGGATTTGTGCTGCCTGAAGGGACTATGTCCTTTCAGCAGCTTATAAAGCATGCACCCGAACGAAAACCAATCCGCCGATGAGTCATATGCAACACCTTTGGCGAGCACTTCGGGCGCCATGTAGCCGTGGGTGCCTCTGAAATTTTAATTAGTAGACGGCAAATAAGGGTTGTCAATAAACATACACACTAGCATGTGGTTTTTTCTTCGAAAAATCACAAGCTAAGCCAAGATCGGAGACTCTGACATGGCCGTTTTCATCGAGGAGAATGTTAGCTGGCTTAAGATCACGGTAAACGACGGATCGGTTATGCATGTGTTCGAGGCCGAGAATGACTTCAGATGCGTAGAAGAGGACTTCATTTTCACTGAATACACCGTGTTGGGAGAGGTGATAGTGAAGATCGCCACCGTTCATGAGGTCTAGGATGAAGCACAGTTTGTCTGGTGATTGAAAGGCGTAGGTCATGCACACAATGAATGGACAATCTTGCTAAAGTTGAATAAATCAGTTTACTTTCATCATCAAGTCGAATCAACTTACTCCCGTACTAACTAAACTAAGCATAATACGCTCGTTTAGTGCCAATGTTTCACCTTGTTTCAGTTTAATTCGTTTTTTGTCTAAGCATTTCATTGCGTACCTAAAAATAGCCATTTTCATTACATTCATCAGTTGAATTTCAAAACCGCTTACATTTTGCCCGTATCCGCTTTGCGACAGCCAAACACTTCGCCAAACCCGCCTCGTCCGATAATTCGATGGACACTGAAGTCATTCATTGTGAGTTGCATATTGAGTTCCAAGTTTTTCCATTGACAGTAGCGCGTGAATTTGTCGCTTTCCAGGAACTTTGGAAACACATCTTCCTTGAGCTGTTCGCAGATCTCCATAACATACGGCTATAAAAATAGTAACATTAGTTTTGACAGCTGCTTAGGTGCATGGTACCCCATTGTAGGCTACATCAAGCTTTTCGGTTTACAGTTTGCCAAATTTAGATTATTATAAATGACGAATCTTGAAATCCGGATCGTCTTTTGTTATTGCTTAACAAAATGACGTTCAACTTGATGCCTTATTCAGTTCACTAAATAAACCCCATTGTAACAATGTTTTTTGCGATGCCATGTGCACGGAAGTTTAATTACAACTTTCGTAAAGTGCACATGAACCGACGAGGTTAACGACGAACGACACTTTTTTTTCCAGTTTAAAAAAAAGTGGGTGCAAAAGTAGTGCTGATGTAATGCGTCTGTCACTTTTAAACCATCAAAGTTGAATTATACGGGCCCCCGAATTTCCTAGAAGCAACAAAAGCAGCATGACACATCGTGCTTACTTCCGTAAAAAGTTTTGGTCTGCTTGAGAAAAAAAATGTGTTGTGTTCGTGATTATGGAAGCGTAATTATTATGCGAAAGAAAGCAAAGTCTATAAACGGGGGCCTTTCTGGAATCACTGCAATTTTAAAATAGTCAATTTTTCAGCATTCTAGATAAGCGTTTTCTTCTGCTTTCGATGCAGTTTGAATTGTGCTTAAATCGATTTTTTAACTATAAGAAACCATAAACTTGACTTCAAAGAATGAACAATTCCTAATAATATGAACCATGAAGCACTATGACCGAAATGACACATTTCAGACGCTTAAAATATGCCCTTTTCTGTTTCGTTCCAGATAATGGATGCTTAATGACCTCTGTGTTCAGACATAATACATAAAGTAACTGACTTATTTAGCTAGCTTTTTTAACTTTTTAATCTTTGTTGCGTAAAAACTAAATCTTAAGGCAGTAAATGACGTATAACATACCTGAAAAAGGTCCGGTGGCACAATGTTTTTCATGAGATTGCGTTGCACGTGCTGCAGCGACTCCTTGGTATAATTCTGAAAACGGACCCCTTTTTCATGAGCTTTTTAAATGTAAACAGAAAACGGCATTCAATGGCATTGGATGCATTGAGGGTGGATATCTCCCTTGAGATCGATGCCGTCTTTTTTGGTCAATACAATAGAAGCCCTGACTCACATGAGAGTGCGCAAGCATTTCTACCATGATGTGATGGTCGTAAATCTCGCGAGCTTTGATGAGACGTTCATCGGCAGTCTCAAGCTTTTCGTACTCCTTTATCTGAAATTGAAAGCAGGGAGTGAGTGTGGAGTAAACTAATATTGTACTCGGCGAGAAAATTAAAAAGGATACATCAGAGAATGAGAAAGTACAAAGTCGTTGTTTTTGAAAAGAAAGGATAAAAACTTACGGCTTCGTAGAACTTAATCTGGGGACAGCTTGTATCCGATACGTTTTCCGCGAAGTCTTTGAGGAGAAGAAATCCTAGTCGTTGGTTGAAAATCTTTTCAAACCGGATTTCACCTGTTTTTTCGAGATACTTTTGCATGATGCTTCGAACGCTGCAAAAGTAAAGTAATAAAGGAGGTCAATTACTTTTAATATGCGTTTTTAATTAATAGGAAATGTTAATGAGGCACCCACCTCGGGTCTGGCAAGATGATCTTCTTGGAAGCACGGGCAGCTGGCTGACTCCGGCTTTTTTCCATAGCCATGAGGTAGGAGACATCGGCAAGCACAGCTTCGAGGTCCGCCATGATTGAATTGTCGGAACGTAGTAATTGGTGCCAGTGCCAGACGTCCTTTCCGTTCGATTCCCGTCTTCAGTGGAGGGATATTCTGCGTGGACTGATCCAAAGTCTCTTTTCAACCATGGACGTCTGACGCACACCCACCTGTTATGCGCGTATAACACAACACCCGAGGCTTGTCGAACTGGATTTGTTCGACGCGTGAATCAGCGTCGAAGGTTAGCTCGGATCGACGTCGTTTATCTCTCCTTTCACCACTGAACACAATGTAACGTTGAAAAGCCGACGTCGGCTAAGGCAAGAGGTGTCGTGTCCGCCGCGCTAGGCCCCAACACCAATAGCGCCGTGCAATGCGCGTTCACTAAATATTAACATTAGCAGGGTTAATGAACACGTAAATGAACCGGAAAGGTCGCCACCAGTAAAAAATACGATACGTGAAGTCTAGCGTTGAACCACAACACGCAAACACGTAACACTGTGTGGGGCCGTAAGGAGGGAGGAAAAAGCTGAACATATGACACTCCCACGGGGCTTGCGAGACAAGTAGACGTCTATCAGCACAATTGGCAATGGTCAGATCCATGATGTTAATTAGGGTAACGAAAGTTCAAGTCCAACCAGGCTATACCAAAAAAGTTTTTACAACTTGTTGCTCGCCCAGTAGCGCATGTGTGCCCTCAGGGCTAGACGTTTGACAAGAAATGAGTGCGGAAAAAAGGACGTCGTGCCACGGACGACTTGATATATCCATCCATTAAGCACATTCACGGCAAGTCAGCCGCGCCGTTGCTGTGCTTACTTTTTATTTTCGGATAACGTTATGGCACTTTTGATGTAGTAGTTGGAAAATGTTTTATTAACTCGGCAGGAGCAAAGTCTGAGATGAAATTACATGGCATAAGGAATAAAAATAGGTCGCGCCAAAGTCAAGAAATGGGTTGGCTTCAAAAGAGGGCGGGAATATACGTATGAAAATACAAAATTTTCACATTCGAAACACGGTAAGTTGTTTTTACAAACTTAAAAAGAAAGAACAGTAAGCTCTGAGAGGGTAAGGAAGTTAGTGAGTTTAGTTTTTCTGAAAAACAATGGCTGTCACAAATATATAAGTCAGATGTTTTTTGGACCTTCATGAAGCGTAAAGAAAGACAGGCGCCCCAGGGCACGTCGCTTGTAAACGGAGTAACGTAAGAATTTCTGACCACTGCGACTGCAAAAGAAGCCTCAGTAGCGTGGGCACGGAAGGACGACTGCAAACTTTTAATAAGCCAAACACGGCCGTTTAGCCGATCTTCACTTCAAGTTCCTCAATCTGGCCATTGCTAACCGAAGCAATGAAAAAAATAAATAGCATAGAGGGCAATGCCTCAGGGGCGGACGAAAGGAGGGCTTTTCAAAGTATGCTCCTTTAGCAATCGGCAGCAGGATGTAAAAGGGGGGCTTCTATGTTGGGGCTCGTCGGCTTCACAGTATTTGCCGCCGTCACCGACGCTACATTGAAGCAGGGGGCGAGAAGGCTGCGGGGTGGTCGTCGTTGTGGCACAGGAGCCCGAAAACGGAAAAAAAAGAGGTTGTACGCATGTGCATGGTGTGCGTCGGTGACACTTCTCAATGCCTCGAGGCATATAGTGTGCAAATTTTTCGTCCTCCTTGCCATTCTCAACGTGCTTTTTCTCTGACTATGTTGAAGGCGAAGGAACGCTACTACTACGACTGCTAGGGCCCCCTGGTGTCCGTCGTAAGCACCACTACTGCGAGTTAGTTCGACGGAAGAGTGGCTGCCGACAGCGGCACGGTGTGAGGGCAAGAAAAATGAGCGCGACATTGAGGGGGGACTGCCCCGAGGCAAAGTCACTTGTCTCGTGAATGCCGTGTGCGCATACTTTCCGTGGAATTTCCGTAGTTGACGCCGTCAGACTTTGGTGGTGGAAGATATTCAATCCTCTTGAGCACCTTTTTCATGCTATCATTTATCGGCTGGGGTTATTATTGCTTCGGTTTACTTAACTTGGCTTATTTTAGACGTTTTTTGTTTAACTTTTTTAGACTCTTTTGAAATACTTTCAAATATCAAGTTAACCCTTTCTTTATCAAGCACACATAAAAAGTGCCCTTTTAAAGCTTAATGAAATTTCTTCGACTTAGTCACCAATGAAATTAACGTCATTAGTTCGATCAACTTAAAAGGTCAATTACATTCGCCAAAGATGGTCTAAAGTCAGAAACTTTGAAACCGCAGTCTCGTAAAACAATTCAGCATTTGCCGAGTCGAGTCAAAGGAGCACAACACTTCATGACTCTCAGAAAATCAAACATTAAGAAGCAAAGGCGTCAAATAATCACCGCCTAGACGTGTTAGTTTCAAAAATAAAGTCACAAGCTACCCCGCAATAGAATACGTCTAGAATTGGCTGGTTGAAAAATACAAAATATGAGCATTTGACATGCGAACCCCGCGACAAATTAGCTATTAGTCGCAGTCCTGACAGATATTGACTGGGATTTATGAAATGCGCTTTGCTAAATTTACATTCATCCATCACAAAATAGGATTCCTCGACTTCCGAAAGGGAAAGAATTTGCGGAGTTACTCGTTAGTAGGATTAACTGTGTGAAATAAGCTATTTGGGGACTGGCATAACAGAACAACTAGTATCAGGGGTTTAGTTTTGGCAGAAGGAAGTTATGGTTTTTGACCTGATCAATGTGATTTGTTACAAAAGCGGCTTACAGAAGAGTAAATCACGCAAAAATGTTAAATCTGAAAACTAATCAAAGGAAATTATTTACTACCAAGTGCAATGTGGCGTTGCACAGAATGAGGAAGGAAGAAACGAGACGCGTGCAGTCAAGGACTTACTTCATTAAACATCGACAAATAGCTGTCGCAGGAGTGTTGTGCCACCGCCTTGAGGCGTCATGCGTGAAAGCAACAATTTTTGCCGCTTAGCACGTTCAAAACATCCCTCTAAGCGGTCCGAGAGGCCCAGGGCGGGCGTAACGACCCATTCAAGCGATACAAAAGGAAGAAAAACGGCAAGCTATACACCGGTAAAATTGTAACATCACGTTTTTGTCGAACTTGCGGGTCTCTTGTCGACGCAACTTTGTAGGCTATATATAGACGTCATTGCCATCGGCACTCGGGGCGTGTGAAAAATCGTGTTCCGTCGAGGAGCTACTAGTGTCGCCGGCACTGTGGACAAAAAGGGTGGATAAAAGTGGGGTTGATAGCGACGCCTTTCCTCCGGTTTCGTAGCCTCCTAATTGCGCCATTTCTCCGGAATCTTGCGCTTTGCCGTTGTCTCCGTTACACCCCGACAAACCCTTGCAAGTCGTGTCAGTAAAGACCGCTTTTAATAATCAGCTACTATCCCTTCGGGGTAAATTCGCACTTTTTGAAACATCCAGACGCACGGATTATTGATACCCACTTGAATAGAAAGTAGTAATTTATGGCATCGGGACGAGTGGGATGGCGCTAATATATCTTACTCAAATAAAAAAATTGCCAAAGGCAATGTTGAATTTGGAGAGATCGAAACATTGGTCGGGAAAAAGTATAACGATACTAGCTTGCACTTTCCACCATCTTGACGTTATTTTGGACTTTTATGGGGGTGGGAAAACGAAAGAAAAAACGAACTTTGTATGGAGTTATGACAGGTCGGCCATGCTAACATCCGCAATTCTCAGGACCCCTTTCCAGACGACAAAATTCGTCGGAAATAAAGCATTGGAGGAAGGAAGTTAATGTAAAAATGCTTTTCATACGTGCACTTAACGTATGCCGAATCCGATAAGAAAATCGAAAACGTAAAGATATCGCTATGAATAACATCAATTAGAAAACTATTAATAGCCAATGTGCGTCATTACGGCACAAACGCCGGAGTCTTTCTCACTGTGATCACGTAACTCATAGCCTGAAGGCAATCAAAAAACGAGTTCGTACAACTGCGATCAGCTGTGTTCGGCGAGTAGGACTCTCGGTTCGGCCCCGGTTGAGAAGTTGTTGCGTTGAATGAAGTTAAGTGGAAAAAACACGCGCGACATTGGATAGATAAAAGTTATGTAGCTATTCGGATATATGCAAAAAAACTCTAACGTTAGTTGTGAAACGAGCCTCATCGAATGACGGACACAAACGGCTCTACGTCTATCGCCAGTGTCCATACGCGTAGTAGCTTTCACCCTCTTTGCCTCCTCTCTTTCTCGCGCCGCTATATTCACGTCAAGTAAACAGAGGAGTGAAATCCATCCCCGAAACGGAAGCTTCCATTGCTGTGGTCGCGCCGCGAGGAGTCCGAGATGTCTGTATGAGCTGTGTCAATCTGCTTATCTGTTTTGACTGTTCATATCCGGCATATTAGCGATGGTTGATAACTTCTTAAGAACAATATGGACACTAATTTGACTAACTGACTGACCTTTTCTCATTTAGTTAGCTCACATATCATAACTGTCCACCCACGCACGTCAAGCACGCGACTCGAACTCAACTCACGCGACCGACACGCTTGTATTACTCGCTCTAAATAACTCGTGGCTTCTCATTGCCGGCAAATGTGCAATCAAGAAGTTGTTCCGTCTCTTTGACGGAACAACTTCCAAACGCCCAACTTAACCGAAATGTGCCAAACTTAACACTCCTCAAAAAAGTTCGATTAAGACTGGAAAAGTTTTCCGTAGACTTCCTTTAAAAGTCAGACAGCATCGAAATCTGCTGACAAAGACAGATACAGCCTCAAACCACCACGGAACTACGCAAAATAACACCGATGATAAGCCTGGGGGAATTGCCCTCTTCCCGCTCAAGAACATTGTTTAACACCAAGTTAAGAGACACGCAAAAGTCGAAATTTCACGTCTTCGGCAAAGATGAAAGCAAAAACGCCTGGAGGTAGACACGCACAAAGGAAACCATAACATTCCTATAAATTTTTTAAACGCAGTCACAGGCGTTTTTATTTGTGGTTGCAACTGCTAAATGCCAAACGTTAGCGTTGTGCAAAGTTTTTCGCAAACGGAAAAAAGCTCAAATTCGTGGATGTCCTTTTAGCCTTATTGGGGCAAAGAGCAATTTTACCTGAGGGAAAGTGCCATGCACGAAAGACATTCGTGTTGGGCTAACAAATGTAGACTTTACTTTGATTAAATTTACCGTACTTTTATGAGTTGTAGAAAAAGCAGATTTGCAGAAATTAGAAATTACACGTAAGAATAACCGCTAATGAAAAAGGGGAAATGAAAACAAAGAAAATATAGCAGGTAAAATGAGTTGGTCACAGACGTCAAAAAAGCAAAGTTAAATTATGTGTTTTATTTCCTAATGCCCAGGGGGCTTGAAATGGTTTTGTTTTCAGCGAAGCTATTATATGTGGGCTGATCTGTAAGAGTGGAATTCTAGAGAAGGAATAAAAGCAATTGTTACATTGAATTGCAAGAAAAAAGCTAAAATCACAAAAAAAGCATTGTGAAAGAGCGTTCAAATTTTACACCGCCTCAAGGAATGATCACACCCACATAAAACGAGGGAATTTTTGAAGACTGGGAACAACAATTAATGATTCAGCGTCGTTGTTTCTGACAGGCAATGATTGAAAAACAAATAATGCCAAGGGGCACCTTTGCAACATGCACAGTGCCGTGGTGTGACTACTATGTATAGGCTTCGAAAATTCATCGAAGTAAGGTCAGGCGCGAGACTCGCTTACATTGCTTTAGTCAGTAAATGGCAATATAGTGACCAACTTTAAAAAGGCGTAGTTTTAATTCCAGTGGCCTGACTGACGGCGTCAGTATTTGGAGCCGTTATGGCGCTTCAACTCAGGATGGACGTCGGCGTCGTCGTCGGCGTCGGCGACGAAGCTTCGTTGGGTTTGGAAGGGGGCTTCTGTGACGGCAGTTGGACACGGCACGTGAGTGCGCGTTCGGCGCTACGGCCAATTGCAATGCAACGTTGGGGAGACAGCTCGAGTGAGGAGGAGGACAACCGTGTACTCACTCACTCGCTGCCAATTTATGCTTTTCTTTCAAATGCGATTAAGCAAATCGCGTTAGAGGAAAAACGGCGACTCCTTCAAGAATCGTGGACACGGCCTTTTTTAACTCATGCTTAACGCACAACAAACGCGCCGTGAAAACATGATGAACGCAGGCAGAATATTCTGGTTTAACTCACTTGAAGCTTACGTTTAACGTTTAAAAAGTGAGACATGTTGCGAGCTTTGAGCTTCGTCGATTCTGATGAGAAAGTTACATCATTACATAAATCTGTCTGGTATTTGTTATTAATGCGTGAAAACATTTGGCAAAGCCGGGAAGACACGAAGAGCTTACATGTTTAGCACTAACTAAACACAGCATTAAACATCCATCTGATTCTGACGCAAATTATAAAGGTCATACAATATTTACTTCCCCGACGCATGCAACTCAAACATGCAAAACACTCGGCAAACAAAAAATTGATATAAACATTCATTAAAAAAGACGAGAATGAGATCATAACATCGAAGGAAGCAAGGCACGGACATTACCAGTACTGCGCAAAACTTGAGGGCTGTCAATTAACGTGATACTTATCACTAAATCAATCGGAAGTGAGTAGAATTCAAGTCTAGACATTCAGCGAATACAATTGAAACAGTTGTAAAGTAGCATCGATGTCTCGTTCAAAAAGGTGGAACTCGCGATGTGTGGTTCATGGTGACTTACAACATAGTGCGACCCATCAGCGGGTGTGATAATTTTCAACGCAATGAAAATTATGTCCGCAACGTAGAGCAGCATGAAAAACCCACAAGAGCAGAGCTTGAACAGACCTGCAAAGGGAAAACACATGTTTAGACGATAGATAAATGTGTTTTTTTTCCTGCAGTGAAATGAAATGACATACCGATTGTAAAGTGTCCAAGGTAGAACCTATCGATTCCCAACACTCCGAGGAAAACACTGAGCAACAACGCGCCGACGTGTTTGACGTGTGTGTGATATCTGCAGGCATTCTCGATTTTCATGATGAATTCACCGGTTTTGTCGTTTTTACCGCGACATTTTAAGCCTGGGATTGTTTTGCATTTAACTGGAAAGGGAAATTTGTTAATTTTGTGGCTCATTGTGACAAAAATGTAAAACAAACCCGAAATAGAGTTGTCTTCTGCACATGTTTTAAATTTATTTGTTACGGCATCGATAACTGGAGTTTCACAAATATATCTGAAACAAGAATGCTATTTCAATGTAATTGCAAAGTTAAATTTATAAACTTACTGTCCCTTTTTGAGGTCGTTGCAGTCTTTCAAGGCAGCACAAAATGCGATCAGAAAGACTGAAACAATTGTGAGCCGTAACATGATGCCGTATTCATGTGTTCATTAATGCTGGCTGAAAATGCAGTTTATGTTTTAAATTATCACATATAAATGTAACTAGTATACTCGAAATCGATTTTGGCCACAGCCCAGGGGACAAAGTTTGTCAAAAAGGTAGAGCAAAGTTGTAAATGGTGGTATGAAATGCAGGCTAAATTATTATGAATACTAAAAACTTTACAAGTAATTATTACGGGTGGTAATATTGTTTCTATGGCGCAGTTTCGCATGCTTGCAACACCGCTCGATGCCTTTGACACCCCGCAAGCGAACCGCGGGCAGCTTTTCGCGGCGAAAGGATGCACGCAGGCCCGCTGCTTCTGCAATTGATTGACGGCGGTGTCCACCGAGCAGCAGTATAAAAGAGCGCGAGTCGCTAACGGAGAGGTTCATTCGAAGAGGTTGTGCTGGTCAAAGCCACCACAAACACAAACATGTTTTTACTTGTTTGTGGATTTTCGCGTTTTCGACTTTGTTTTCGCAACTATTTTATATATATATATCATTTATGTTTCAGACAAACACTGATAGTTCGCTATGGACGGTGAAAACTTCAACGTTGACAACTCCCTTGATAACTTCGATGACATTGACTTCAGCGACATCGACTTCGACGGGATAATGGCGCAACAGGGTTACCAGTACGACGAATCGGGTCAGCAGCAATACCAACAGCAGCAGTATCAGCCTCAGATGCAACAGGGCCAGATGGAGCAGCAAGGCCAAATGATGTACGGGCAGAGCGTTCAGCAATACGGCTATCCGACGACCTCTGACGCCTACCAATCCCAGTCCATGAGCCAGAGCAGCGACTACAGTGGCTATCAGCTGAACGTTGCTGAACAGACGCCGGTCAAAGCTGAAGAGCCCCAAATCGAGCAGCCGCAAGCCCAGATGGAGCCACAGCATCAGTCTCTCAAGCGTCCTTATCCGGGCGATGAGGACCACCCTACTCCCCAGCAGCAGAATGAGGTCAAGCCTGACGATCACGTTTTTGCTGTTCCCGAGCTTCCGATGCGCAAGATAGCCAAAGCCAAACACAGCGACCCCACAGACGATTTCGCTGAGCTGAAGGAAGAAAACGAAGACGGTACTGAAGCGGACGACTTGGAAGACTCTCTCTTGGATAAGGCCCACATCAACATGCTCCGTCAGACCGTGCTTCATCCCGTTGCTCCGCCAATAGTTGAGAAGATGCATGCTCGTGAGTTTGAACATATCTTTTTACAGTCCTATTTCTTACATTTAACACTTTCAGTGCCTCCGGTCAAAGAAAGCAAGGACGATGAACTGAAAACTTTGATCCTCAACCTGCAGCGCTACGACAGCGTCATTCCGGATCCTGCCGCCCGTTATATCATGAATCGCAGTGGCATCAATCCTGGACCTGGAACCGACATCTGCGCTCGCTTCTTGGCTGTTGCCGCTCAGAAGGTTGTGACTGATGTTTTGTCCGATGCCATCACTATGGTAAGAAGAGCTGAATCAAGTACAAAAAGTCATACAGTAACAAAATTTCAGGCCAGAAGCCGCGGAATGGGTCAAACCAATCGAGCCACCAAAGAAACGAAGTATCTCCTCACGCAAGAGCTTGTCAGTGAGGTCCTCCACGAACAGGGCTTGTCGAAGAATGTTTAAAGTAATTTTCGTTGCTTGTTTTTGTTTTTTTACTTTTATTAGTTTTGTTTCGGGTTAATAAAAAAAGTTTGTTAAAAGAGATGAAATTCGGTACTTGCAATCGTGATCGGCTTCTTCCACTTTTTAAATTTAAAGTCTCGTAATTCAAAGAAGTTGACATGCATCTTTCAACCGTTTACAGTAGGCCCTATGTTAACGATACAGATTCAGGATTTGTCCGACTGATAATTCGTTTGCCCCCGATATGCAAACTTCCGGACGCCACACCCATGGCATAGTGGTGTGGCAGAAGGCCTGCTAATTCGAAGACAACCCCTGGTTCGAATCCCTCCTGAATACAAAAAAACTGCTGAATTACGGGATAATACGATGAAATTTGAATACGGGAACCCACCGGTAAAGAAGCTAGTCCGAAACGTGTGCGCCTCGTCCCGCCCGCACACAGTTCCCGTACGATTCGTCACACAACAACCCCCAAACAACGTGTCACCACCATCGACATATTAAGAAGCTCGAGGAACAACAACCTCCATTTCCACCAGCGAACCCACTCTCCAATCAAGAATATGAAGATGTGTACAACTTTTTTATTGTTTTTTGGGATTTGTTATTACCGGCTGAATTAATAGTTAATTTTTGTAGTTGCTGAATGGAATGACAGATCTATTGGGTTAGGAAACTTCAATCCCATGTACCAATTGAAACTACCGTATGACTGACCCTAAACATCTAATGGTATCCACGGTCAAAGAGAGGGAAACTATCCTGAATCCAACTTGTTTTAACAATAAGTTTATTAAGATATGTAACTTAAACGTAATATCAAACAACGTATGCACTAATATCAAAGCAATGAGGTTACCCGTTCAACAACCCGGGTTGTAAAGTAAAAAAGACACACTTTTCTGCTCGGCGGAGTGCTCTAAGCATCTTTTCGGAAGTCGCCCAAGCCACCTTCTTAGTGACAAAGGGACTGAAGACGCAATGAAGTTCGAATGAATCCGTAATCTGAAACAGGTCAAATCAACAAAAATCTTACAAACAATCATATAAAGAATCACAAACCCATGAAAAAAGAGCATAAGTATCCAAATGTTGGAAGAAAATCTTCACTTTGTTATTGACGCGGGTATACATATCGGCAAACTTGAAGTATCCCTGATAAACAAGCTCCAACTCCTTGATATTGATGAAAGGCAGCTCGGGCGAAGAACAGCAAACTTGCATAAGTTGGACGTTTTTGTACATGAAATGCCACAGCTCACCGTTGGATAGCTGAAAAATAATTCTTAAAAAATTTGAACTGTGTTTTTGGGCAATAAAGTATTCTTGTTGAAAAGGACATCAATTATCCGAATGTAAAAAATAAGGTTTAACTTACTTGTTTCAATGAAAATGAAGTCGGCTGCGTTAGTGAACTTTTCAATTCCATATTGCGTTTGTAAGATAGAAATTTGGATTCGATGGATGCCCTGACTTCAGACAGTGGTTTGAAAACACCATCAGCGGTAGAGGATAACATGATAAGGCAGGGTCCAGCGCCTTCCCAGAGGTAGGAAATGTAGGCATGGAAGTATTGGCTGTAAGTTTACAAACTCAGAATGAACATTGGAATAGCTTTTTAGTTAAAAGTTGTGCAAACTGACCTTGAATTGAAGTTTGGTAGGCAAATGGGTACAAAAGTTTCGATATGACGCAGCGAATTGTGGGTTTCTATGAGATTCACGATGGTGTTGAAGTCAGGAGCACTGAGATCAAGGTGTTTCATGCGAACTATGGCAACAAGTTGGCGATGAGCGACGAGAATGGCGAAGGCGACGTTCTGAAAAGGTACAATTATATAAAGTAAATCAAAATAAGTGATAAACTTACAGTCAGACCCGCTTCATTGATAGACGTAGCCATATTATTCACGATGAATTCCCGATCATGGGCATCCAACGGCAGAATCCGATATCCTGAGGAAAATACTACCGGATCCTCATTGAAACCACGAACACAGGCCTCTATCCGCTTTTCGATACCTTCCAGCCATCGTCGAAGATCGAAGTTCCCAGCAGTGGCTTCGTAGCGGTCTTTCAACTTCTTTCGAACAACAACAGAAAAGATTTCATTGAAAACAGTGTCCAGTTGTATGCTGAGATTGAACGGATGCTTCGAAACGATGCAGACAATCAACGGCGATCGAACGGCGATTTGGATGTACACATCATGGGATTGGATGGACATGAGATCATCGCCCCATGATTCGTACCGTTTCACAAGGACTTGGATGAAGGCAAAGAATGAAGCTAGCTCATCTTCGTGGCGGCAGCTGTAAATTCAAATTTAGTTTAGCCTTTTATGAAATTCAATTTTGTAATGAAAGCCAAACCTTGAATATATCGGCTTCCCGCATTCTGATAAGACTAAAATCTGATAGTCGAGAGCCGTAAGCAACTTTTGCTGGTCATCTTCTTCGTCGTGTTCGTCAAAGTCGGGAGGCATTGCCGTAGGTGCACACTTTCAGAGCATTGAGAGCCCTGAAATAGTTGATTTGACTGATTTTGGTCGAACAGCTGAATGCGACATGTACTTTCAACTCGGTTTCCTCTCTAATCAATTGGGGCTATCGTGTCGACTGTCTGTTTATATATAAACTTTTGCATCGCATGTTTCTCGAAGTGAAATCTCGTCCCTGTCAGTCTTTTCGCGCTGTCTTCCGACATCCTTTGGGAGGAGCGCGCTCTTTGAGCTCCCAATATGCTTGCAATGAAAAAAGAAACCCGAAAAGCGTAACGAAAATGACGACAAAGGGAAGTTGAACGAACACATCACCAGGACAGACGAAACATTGGAAAGAGAAGAAAGGAAAAAGATAGACTGGACGAACGTCAACACTAAAGGATAGACCAGTGCGTTCGATTGCTGGCAACATGCAATGTCACATGGGGAACCCCGAGAGCCCCCGTTCATTGCCTGAGGTGGTCTGGACTGGGGCAGAACCGAGCCGACAGCCATCGGGAAACGACAGACAGACCGCGTGCAACGACGACAACCAAAATCGCGTGGTATGGAATAGAGAGGAGGTCGAACACATACATCGCATCAGCCCCGTGCGTTCATTCTTAGTTCGTCGGTAATGGGAAGCTCAGCTGTTTGACGTTGCCCTCGGCGCCTCAGCCTCGCTTGACTCCATGCTGACTACGGTTGTGGTGAAAAGTGGTCCAGAGGGGGTTAAAATGGTTAGAAATGGCCAAAAATGGTCTCCAACTTGTGTATTCTTTCAATTATCTCATTAAAATTACATCAATTATCCAATAACCAATGCCGAAAGGTGGCGTTGGTATGATTTCCCGTGGTCCTGTTTCGATTAGTTTCCTCGCGGAAGGGGCTCTGTCATAGCAGGGGTCGCATTTGACCAATGTACTGTCGCCAGCGTCACGTCCTTCGCTCATTCAGTGCCATTTGATGTATAAACAAACACGTTGTTTTCGTCTGTTTTTCACACTGTTGCGAGATTTCACTTCACCGTTTTCTCAAAACAATCTCGAAATCTGGTGTTTTGCGTTGTTTTCGGCCCCATTTTAAACTTGATAACAGCATAGTCAGCCCAAAATTACTATTGTAGCTTTGAAACAATTATAGGCCTATTATTCCTTTACCCCGTTAGAAACATGTCGTCCCCGAATGCTGGTAAACGGCGCATGGATTCTGATGTAATTAAGCTGTAAGTGGTTAAAACTAGCTATTTTTGACAGCATTACAAAAAATTGTATTTGTAGCATTGAAAGCAAGTATGAGGTCACCATAAATGGTGGTTTAAATGAGTTTTCCGTCAAGTTTAAAGGCCCGAAGGACACTGCCTACGAAGGTGGCGTCTGGAAAGTTCGTGTCGACCTTCCTGATAAGTACCCCTTTAAATCTCCCTCCATCGGCTTTATGAACCGCATTTACCATCCTAACATTGATGAGGCGTCGGGTACGGTATGTCTCGACGTCATCAACCAGGCTTGGACGGCACTTTATGGTGAGCTTTGGTCGGGTTATCGACTATAGTGGATAAGAAAGTTGTTTCAGATCTCACAAACATCTTCGACTCATTCCTCCCCCAACTTCTGACATACCCCAACCCGACTGACCCCCTCAATGGTGATGCCGCCGCCATGTATCTCCATAGGCCTGAGGAATTCAAGGCCAAATGCATGGACTACGTTCGTAGGTTTGCCTCGGAACAGGCTATCGCGTGTATTGGAAAAAGTCCACGTGCAGCAGCTGTCCACCATGAAAGCGACTCCGATGAATCTCCGTTATCTGACTTCTCCGAAGATGAAACTACCGGCATGGAATTATGATCGAAACTTTTCAACCAAAACGCAATCCCCGTAAGCGTAAGCCCTTTTTGCCTAGCCAAATTGTGGAGAACTCCCTTTCTTTTCCACTTCATCTCAGCTATTGGCCTCTGAATTACCTTCGAAGGCCCTTTTCAACTCTCAGTCTTTCTTTACATGTAGGTCTTGGATTTAACCACCGTTTTTTTCGGAACACGCGTTATCAAACTTTTTTCACTAACAGGTTAATAACTGATATTCATAGCCCCTTTGTATTTATCTAAGCTTCTTCTCTTCACAAGGTTATAACAAAAATTTGTGATTAAAAACAGTAAAGAATAATAAAGCGTTTATGTTAAAAGTTGTCCAAAACAAAAAATGAAAACATGTACAAACAATGAAAAAGATATAATTACTCCTTGGCAGCGGCAGCAGCAGCCTTCTTCGGGGCGGAAGCCGTCTTACGGGTCGTCAGACGCTTGTACAAACCACCCTTGCGACCACGCTTCTTGCCAGGGGCGGACGGCTTAGCCTTCTTGGCAGTGGCGACCTTCTTGGGCTTGGGGCGGAAGCTGGCACGGATCTTCTTGTACTCGGCACCATAGGTCTTCGTCCAACGGGCAAGCTCAACGCGGTACTTCTTGATTTCGGCTTCGTAGGCATCCTCGAGAGGCTTCTTCTCGGCATCACTGAGCTGCTTCCAGGCGTTTCCGATCGCGGCAGCATGCTCTCCAATGTTCTTCTTCGATACCTTCACCTTGGCGATCTCCTGCTTGTAGTACTGAATGTACGGATGCAAAGGTCGGATCGGGTGTTTCGTGTCGAGCTTGTACTGCTTGGAGGCCATCTTGATCCTGTGCTTGATCAACTTTTCCTTCTTGACAGCGTTCTCTTCGATCAAGCCGGATTTGGCAGCTTTGTTGAGTTTGGCAAATTCAGCGGCGCGCTCATGGGCGATTTGTTCCGATTGTTCCTTGAACTTCTGAAAATTTGATTTGTTGATGTTATGCTTTTCTAGATTGGGTTAAAAGACGTACCTGCTTCTCCTCAGGGGAAAGAGCATTCCACTTCGCCGAAATCTGCTTAGCTTGCTCAGTGATCGGCACGTTGGCAACGTTTTCCTGCTTCGTGAACAGGCCATAGGCAGTAGGGCCGTTGTAGCCTTTCGGGAGACGCTTGGGAGCAGTTTGAGAAGTTTGAGTGGCAGCAGCAGCATTAATGGCCGTGGTGGAGAGACTGAGGCGCTGGAGGCCGTTCAATCTGAAAAAAATATATATAAAAGGTGCAGGGATAACGAAAACGACGTACACATGCTTCGGGACGATGGCGATCTTACAAGCGAACATGGTTATGCTGAAAGTATATATATTTAAAAACTATTCTTACAGGATTGAACAGAACATAGGTCCACGCGAAAAAAATTATGAAAACTGTACAAAATTGCATTAGCTAAAATGCAGTTCGAAATCACATGTTTTCCAAACCCTCGAACAAACAAACAAACCGCTCGATCGCGCGCAGCTGCACCGAGCTCAATTCGCTATAGGACCTGCATTGGGAACTCTCGGTGCAAACTGACTGCAGCTAATTTCATTCGATTTTGCCTTGTTTAGACCCAACTTTTCTTTCGCGCGTTGCGAATACATTTGCCTTTATGGCCAATCCGACCCGTCAATTCCGTTAATGTCTTTATCTGTCCAGCCAAGCGCTAACTAGTGCTTGAAAGTGGCCCACTTCCTCAGCCTGCAACTCATGCGTGTGTTGGCTTGTCATTGCCGACGGCAACGGTGCTCCGCTGCCTGTTAACGTAAGCACAAAAAAGGCCTCACCACCACGCCTTTTCTTTTATGGCATTGATTCGTTACGTGTACTTGTTGCGTCCGCACGTGTGCATCATTTGGTCGACGTTTCTTCGTGCTTTTGTCCGTTGTTTACACGGGATTATCGTTTCAGGGTACTCAGTCAAAATGTCGACCGTCGAGACTCCGAATATCTTCCTATTCGTCCCGAATCTCATCGGATATGGCCGGATTGTCTTGGCCTTTGTGGCGATTCTGCTGATGCCGAGTTTTCCGGTGGCGGCGTCGGTTTCGTACTTTTTGAGCGCCTTTTTGGATGCTTTCGATGGGTATGCGGCCAGATTGTATAATCAAGGTGAGTCAATCATTTTCCAATGCTTTTTTATAGTTGAAATTTTACAGGAACCCGCTTCGGAGCCATGTTGGACCAGCTGACCGATCGCTTGACCTTCCTGGCCCTGCTCATGATGCTCGGCCAGCTATATCCGCGTTGTCTGTTCATCTTTCAACTCACGGCCATCATCGACATCGCTTCCCACTGGTTGCATCTCCATGCGACTGACTTGACCGGCAAGAACACCCACAAGGACTCTGACAACCCGATTCTGCACTACTATTACACTTCTCGGTAAGTTGTCTACAATTTTCAACCATTTAAAATCAAAACAACAACATTTCAGCCCATTCCTGTTCTTCATGTGCTTCGGCAATGAAGCCTTCTTCTCCCTGCTCTACATCCACGCGTTTTACACTGGCCCGGCATTCCTTGGAGTCTCATTCGTGTCGTTCCTCGCATTCCTGACCTTCCCTGTGGCATTTGTCAAGCAGTTGATCAGCCTGGTCCATCTCGTCGTCGCCAGTCAGACCATCGCCGAGTTCGACGTCGCTCAAAGACAACTGAAATCCCAATAAACTTGGTTTTTCTACTTTTTGTATCTTCGATCTCTAATATCGCTTATTCTTTATTTATTTTAACGAAAGAGCAGCTATCTTGTAAGCGACCCCGTTATTTAATAATAATATCAAAAAAAACATATTGTAATATTTTGTCATAGGTCAGTCAAATGTTAAGTGTAACGAATATATTTAAGATAAAGTTTAATAAACTCATTCCAAAAAAAATTAATCGAGTTAAAGGGCTTTTACAGCACGAAACTTGAAGCAGTGATCAAATCCATATATTTTTTTGTTAAGATTGATTTTCTGTATAAACCAAGAATTCATATTTTTTAATATTTTTTATTTAACATTTTAATCATTTTGTTAAGCTATATCAAGGCAAGAATATCTGTTGAGGCTACCAGAGATCGAAAGCAGTTTTAACACCAATGAAAATTACATGCTTAACCGTTAATATGTAGAAATTGCGTCAACCAGAAAGGAATATCCAACTTATACCGTGTCAGCAACCCGTATAATGCTCGATTATGAGGAGCGAAATAAGAATTCAGGCGAATCCTAGCATCTACATGCATGTCGTCGTATTTGCGACCCTTACCGGCACCGAGACATTTTGGCTTTCCATTTTGAATTCCACAGTAGAAACCCTTCTTTTCGACGTATGTCATATGGCGTGAATAGTCGAAATGAGGTTTGAGGTCTAGTCGAGAGATAACTTTGTCGAGGGATTCGAGCGGCTCGTGTTTGAAGCTGGATGAATCAACAATGATAATCTGCGAGGGTGGGTAGTAGTCGAGCCATCGGTCCAGATGCTCGGCATAGTGGCCCGGCTTGAGGCACCGTAATCGCAGGCGGGCTGTTTCGTTGTACTCGGCCGAGCCTGGGAGGAAGGATACGAGGTCTTCCATGGAGTATTTGAGGGCTACGGGGTCATTGTGGAATCGGACATGCTGCAAAATAAATATCAATTAACCAAGTCATCGAAAAAGTAGTCAAAAGTTACCTGATACCACGAATAAGCCCGTTCCACCGGATTATCGATCATCACAACAATCTTCGCATCCGGCAACATTGTCCACAATGCCAAAGGAGTCGCTGGATTATCAAAGTAGTTGGCTGTCTTCTCAATGACTATTTTGTGCTCGCGCTTCGGTTTGAACTTGTCGGCATACCAGTCGAATCCAAGATGGTAGTGACTACCCCCAAAGAACTGCAATTCCTCAAAAGAGTCCGGCACTGGCTCATTCGACGTTATATTAGGATAAATCTTCAAAAATTCCAGCAAAGCCGTAGTACCCGTTTTCTGCGGCCCGACAATAACTACATTTGGCAAGTGAATATCGCTACAAGTAACATTGGCAGTAAGCATTTTGCGATGGCGAGGGTCAGCACAGGGATTTGTGTAGAGAAGCTGTTTCTGGGAGGGGAATTTTTCAAAGTAAAGGTCGGCCATCACAGTTGGTTCGACCCATTTGAGGCGAAGATTCGTCCAACATTTTAAGAAGGCCATTTCATTGTGGAAGGTGTAGAGAGCAAGTCTATCATTACCGTAGTTCTGTTGGTGGGTCATGAAAATAGTGAACTGAAAAACAGGAAAAAATTTAAAACTTTGCAACAAGAAAAATTTGAACAAACGTTCGAAACAAAAAAGAGAGCGTGCAATCTCCAGTCACCACAAAATTGACTGACCTGATTCAATAAAATGGTGGAAAACAAATCACCGCCGTGAATACTTTTTTGAAGGTTCTTGATTCCATCGGGATAAGCATGGAAAAAGTGTGTATGGGTAAACAAGCCGCATGTCTGCCTTGGCAAAACGGAGATATTGTTATGAATGAAGCCACGTCGATTCCAAGCCGGCTTCAGATGCGGATATTCTTCGGTGGATGTGACTTTGACGTTCCAAACTTCACTCCAGGCTTGGTACAATGGCTCATGTAATGGATATACACCCAAGTGTTGTGGCGAAACGGCATATGACTTTAAAAGTGGGAGGTTGAAGTTCTGAAAACAACGTTTTACATAAATATCGACAAGATTCTATATCTCAAACCTCAGCGAACAATGCATTCTGTGTCATTAAAGCTTGCAACATAGTGTAATCATATTCCGTAGCATGGTTGTGGTGCCACATGTGGGGAAACCAATAAAACTTGTCTGCATTGGCCACGAGGACTTCATCAGCTCGGTTTTCGACAGGATCGCCGCGTTGAAAAAAGTGCCCAGAAAAGCCCAGTGTATAGTTGAAATTTTCAATGTGTTCTCGAAGGAATTCCTGTGACTGTATCAACGCATCAATGTCGTCCTCCAGCAGTCGTGATCCAGCTTGTCCAACAAATATGTCGTCAATATCAATTTCGATGTAATGATCGAGGGTATAATTCGAAACACCTCTCGACATGTACAGTAATGAATCCCAAAAGGCGATCTTAACAAGGAAATGGTCGATTTTATGTGCGAAAACAATGTGTTCAACGCCATCTGCAGTGCCATTATCCAGAGCAACCAAGGCTGCAGGCTGTTTGTTGGTATCGAGACAGTTTAGAACAGGCTTCCATCGGGTTGAATTGACATAAAACACGTTCATGAAAGAATTTGGCGATCGAACGGGAAGTGTAACCCCCTTCCGACCAACATAGGGAACCACTGAATCCGAATCGAAATGCAAATCGGTAGCTTGAACTTGCTGGCCCATCTTCAATCCATTCTGAGCAAGCATTTTACCATCTTCAGGATGATTGACAAAGGAAATTATTCCAACTTTGTGTTGCCGGCAATATTCATGTAGCTCCTTCTTCGCATCCTCGTTTAGCAAGGCGTATCTGTGGTAGTTCTCGAACACTATCAAAGAAAAGCGACCACGGACTAAGCTCAATGTCAACTTTCCAAAGCCTAGGATCGTTTCCATTCGAACTGGGACATGCAGATAGCTAATGAAATCTCGCAGAATCTTGTTATATCGCATTGAATCCACTTCCGTTATAAGCAAAATTCTGGCTTCTGTCTCGCCGTTCCATGGTGTCCCATAGGCAAAATGTTGCTGTGGTAGAGCACTGATATTTGGAGCATGACTATCATTAACTGCTGGACAGGAATATAAAGCAAACGGTTTAGCTTTGAATCGTTGTCTTACAACCGGCTTTATTCGTGCGTGAAACAAGAAATATAGCAATAGGTACAGTAGACCAAAAGCAACTCCTACGTGAATGCAACATTTTATGCGTTTAACAAGAAGCATCACGATGGAGGAAGCATTTGGGGACGAGGAAATGGCTTTTGCAAGGATCGCCGATCGATGTAACGGAAGCCGCGCACAAGCCGATAGCTAGGTGTTTTTGAGAGGAAAAAGACGTCAGTTTGTGACTCTGATTTACACGATTAATTATAAACAATACTTTTGTACCCACAGATAGTGAAATTTCCTTTTACCAAATTAAGATTCCAAATAAAATCTTTACAATTACAAAAAGGTAACAAGTTTCTATCAAGTTGTGCTCTGTAAATCGACAATAACTTTGTTTCTAACAAGTCGCAGTTGGGCAATGGCAAGTGTGCAATGTGTTTTTGGCGAACTGCCCTAAACGCACACTCCACCTGTTTTCCAACTTTTCGAGATTCTTCTAGTTGACGGTTTCGCCGTCCTCCATCTCGCTTCTGTATTCTTCTAAGTTTGACGGCTCCATCACTTCCAAAATGATCAAAAGCAGGTTCGGCACGTTTGTTCGCAGTTTTAGCGCTGTAGCTGAGGTAATTAATTGTCAAAAATAGGAAAGCGTTGAATGACTATCACTTTCAGGCCTCGATCGCTTCAACAGTTCCGAAATCCCGTCAACATGGAGCCCGATTCGCTCTTTTCGCAACTCCCACTGTTGTCACACCACCATTTGAACTGTCCAGAACCATCGGCAACTTGATTTCAAAGCTGACGTATATCGGCTTCGAACTCGGATATACGGACGCCAAGTTTGCTAGTGGCGCTGAGTCGGTATGTGTTTGTTTAATATATATATATAAATCATATTAGTAACTTTGAATCATTTCAGGCAATAGCCTTAGCAGCCAAATGCATAAAGCAAAACGACTCCGCTGCCATGAGTGCCATCATGTTGAGTCCATGTGTCAGCAAGCTGCGACAACGGCTCGAGGAGATTCCACCGGAGCTCATCCAAAAACGCTTTGATTTTACTAGAGATAATATAATTTACTCTGGATATCACAGCTCTGTGATTTCTTCCAACAAAGCTTTCAATTGTAAGTTAGCCTTTATGAGTTTTGAGAAATTTTTATATATAATTCTTTCAAAATTTGCAGTGGATGTCGGCGAGATGACGTACTTCAGCACTGCTATCGCCGTGATTCAACCAGATTCAACAAAACGCGTCAGTTTACGGACAGCTATCTCCAAAGCAACGCCAGATACGCTGTTTTGTAACATAACGTAAGCTTTTTTACACAATGTGTTTCGAAACCTCCCAGAACGCCCCTTTTTCTGCGTCATTCGCAACCTAACGCTGACGTTGCAGGGTTTGTCGCCAGCTAAGTCCACTCGGACTGTGGCGCATTTCGGACATCAACTTCTTCGATCAGTCATTCGTGCCTTGATTATATTTGCTGTTATGTTGCTTTGAAATAGAAATAGATTTAGTAATGTCGTGTTTATTTGGAGGCCAAACGGTTTGACGCGTGCATGCGTCGTCCGAACCCATATCTGTTTGTTTGTGCGTGTTTTTTGTTTTTCGGGTTTCACGAGGAAAGTTGTGTCTTACTTACAAGTTTGCGTTGGCCGTGAGCGGTTCACCTGTTGGCGTTCATGTAATGCTCGTTGGCCTACTTTTTGTCGCTCCTCCGACGCTCGCGAAGGCATATCAACGCTCATGCGGCTGTTGTTGTCAACGTAAATGTCGGATCGATCGATTTTTGCGTGGGGATGGATATTCGTTTCTTTACAATTTGCGTGCTCATTAACTCATCCATGCCCCACCTTGCCAGAGAGCATGGTTGACTCAAACGCCACCACCATTTTTCGTTGTTTGCTTCTTGCTATTATGTTGTGGTGCTTGAGAACTTTGATCACTGGTGTTTTCCTTGTTTATCAGCCAACCACTGCAATGTTTTCCTTTTTTACGCGTTTTCCATTCCCGGGTTTACAGTCGTTCAGCCTGTAGTCTGCCTCTGTATCGATACTAAAAATGACTACGTTGAAGATCGGAACCATGACTCTCCAGTGGACTGTTGTCGCCGGCATTCTCTACGCCGAGATCGTTGTTGTTCTTCTTTTGTTGTTGCCTTGGATCCGTCCTGGAGCGTAAGTTTCGTCATACTTCCCCTTAAATTCGATTAATTTATATATATTTCCAGATGGCGCCGCATTTTCAACAGCCACCTCGTCGTGAGCATCGCCCGTTTCACCAGTGTCGCCCAGTATTCCACCATTGTCGTCCTCCTCCTTCTCTTCGTCGACGGTGTCCGTGAAGTCCGCAAGTATTCCGATGTCAACTTGAACTACGATGTCCACCGCGTTGCCGAGGCCGATTCCGCCATCCACATGCGCCTCTTCCGTGCCCAGCGTAACCTCTACATCAGCGGCTTCGCTCTCCTCCTGTTCCTCGTGATCAACCGCATCGTGACCCTCCTTCTCCGCAGTGCCCAACTCGCTGCTTCCGCTGAGGCTTCCCTCCGCCAGGCCGAAGGTGCCCAGAAGACCGCCCAGCTCCTCATGGAGTCCGAAGGCAAGGAAGGTGCTCTCGGTGAGCTCAAGGACCAGGTTGAGAGCCTCACCAAGAAGCTCACCAAGGCCGAGAAGGATCGTGATGCCATGAAGGCTCAGGCTGAGAACCTCCAGAAGGAGTACGAACGCGTCAGCGAAGAGCTCATCAACTCCGTCGGTGCCAGTGGCGACAAGAAGTCCGACTAATCATCTTCATTCATTGAAGACTCTTTGTATCTTACCTGTCTAAATGTTTTCATGGCTGATGCTTCTTTTGTTTTGTACCATTTCAGAGTGAGTAGTTGCTCTGTCCAATTTACGCGTCATTTCTGTTTGTAACTCTCAATGTAATTTGTTTATCTAATTTTGTCTAACAGACTTTCATTAATTTGAATTTGTAACTGACTATGATAAACTGGTTTGATATTAATTAAAAGATAGCTGCTATCTTGTTTTAATAAAGGAAAAGTATAAATTTTATGTGAAACAATGGGCGCTTCTGCTATCAAAGAGACCACGGATAGCTTTTGTCAAACACAGACAAAACATTGTACGTTCACGCCTGGATGTTGCTAATGACTCATTGTCCAATAAAAAAGGAGTTTGGAGTTGCTTTGATTTGCATCAAAGAGGTTTAAAAAAACAAACAGATGGCGGCGTCGTCGTACTATTGCTACAAAGGAACACGTGCATGTTCGCTGGTTACCAACTGAAAAGTGTCATGTTTGGTTTTTTTAAGCGCTAAAACGCGCAAAGACCTCAGATACGAAAACATGCTATACAGAATAAACTTGAACCTGAAACGTACAGATAACTCATTGATACCGTTAGCGGCACAGCGTGCCGGTAAAAGCAAATTTAAAAAAGAAAAAAAGAAGAACCCATCTTCATTTTTTGTTGTTGTTGTTGTAGCGCTCGGTTAGGCTTCTTGGGGTGTCTTTTGAGTTAGGGTCCTTCTTTTTTGATGTAGCACGGCCGGAACACCGCTACCCTAGCTTTTTTTGTGTCATGCAAATTTCAAGGCCCCCCGACTGACGCCTTGGACCCTACCCCGCACCCCAAAAAAAGTGCTAAATTTACCACAAAATTTTCAATTACAAATTAATTGAAGCAAAAAATTGTTAAAAAAATTTTGTTTTGCCAATGTGTAGTAAATATACTCTTAATTGATTATCTAAAAAGACAGCGCAATTTGGTCAAAAATGCCTAAATTGTTATTAAATGAACGTGTTTTCAATGTTTCAAATTTCAATTACGAGTAAAATCTTTTAAAATTAAGTAAAATTTGCCCAGTTGGTTTCAAACGATAGCTAATAACCTAGAGAATAACTTCTGGTACCGGGGATATCAATCCCGATGTGCCATCGCTGACTAAGCCACTTTGTAAAAAGTTGGGGGTCCAAAATTACCAGACATCACATAGCGCGATTACGAGTAAAATCGTTTAAAATTAACGAATTCGACCGTAGTTGGATTCAAAACATAGCTAACAATCATGGTAATAACCTCTGGTACGTAGAAAGATGATCCCGGCTCGCGCATAGTTGGCACACCAGTTTTTGTCTCGATTTTTTGCTTTTTGAAATAGGACGGACTTTTTGCCCAAGCGTTTCTGCAGGAAAGGGTGAGAGAGTAGAGAAACACTCTGCGTGTCAGCCATGGAAATGCGTTACAGGGGGTTGTTCCGGCCGTGGTAGTAGATGAGCTCAAGCTTTATTGGTGGATGTAGCCAAGGGTTTCTGTCTCTGTATGTCGACAGTGGTGTCTTTCTGTTTAGGGCAGGGATAAACGACGAATCTGACGGGAACTGTGGGCGGGCTGGCTGGGGCGCACACGTTTCGGACTAGCTTCTTTACCGGTGGGCTCCCGTATTAAAATTCCTCGAGTCTCCTGGATGAGTTTCTTTTGACGGTTTTTTGATGGAATCGAACCAGGGGTTGTCTCCGCATCAGTAGGCCTTCTGCCACACCACTAAGCCATGGGTGTGGCGTCCGGAAGTTTGCATATCGGGGGCAAACGAATTATCAGTCGGATCAAGCCTGGTTGTTAAAATAAAACCTACTGTAAGCTGTTGTAAAGCCAGCAAAACCGCTTATGTCTCGGCGCCAGAACTAAAAAAATGCTAGAAACAATGTCTATGAATAAAGCGGAGCTCACTGTAAGCTTTTGCTACACCACTAAACCATAGATGTGTCCTGAAGTTTGCATATGGGGAGTAAACGAATTATCAATCGGATCAACTTCGGATGGTTAACCGTGGAATCACTTTGGTGTCTGATTTCTTTGATGGCTATCTTTATCCGGTACGTGTTTTTGTTGCTCTTACAACTTACATTACATTACATTTTTCTTTTTACAAAACTACTTTTCAGGCGACAAATTCTATCGAGTGACAAGTTATCAAGAACTCATGGTGGTTATGTTGCCCCATAACGGCTCCTTCCCTGTTCTACAGTACTCAACCGTCTTACTCTTTTTTTAAGAATGCGATCTACCGTCCCGCGCGCTGAAGGTGAAATATTTCACCGGGTTTCGCTGACCACTTTTTGTGAACGCCTATAACTTTTTTTTGAACGTCCAAGTTTTGAAAAAAATTTGATTGGAGGTGTGAATCCCTCCGGGGCATCGATACAGACCAGAAACAGGAGGATTGGAACATGATTTAAAAAGATAAAGCCGCTGATAGCGTAAGAGATCACTGTGTGTAGCCTGAACTTGTTTGGCAAGGTGTCCCGAACGCCTAGATTTGCGTTTCGTCCGCGACCGGATCTCGTGAATTAGGCGTTGTTTCAACCTAGTTTCTCCTTAAAATGATGCCTAATGAGTCACAGCCGGCATAGGAAAGCACATGAAAACAAGAAAACCCCAGAAAAGGCGCGTTTTCGGGCAAACAAGCTGGGACATAAACATGTCCCGCTTTTCAGGACACATTGACCCCGGCGAAAACATCCGCAAAATCTCGGCTCGCATTTATCCGTGTTATTGCTTCTTTTCTCAGCCTTTCTCGACTTTTTTACGTTGCCATCGTAAGATGAAGCCTAAAGCGATGATAAAACGATTCACCAACAACAGGATTCAGAAGAAAAAACGCAAATCTAGGCGTTCGGGACACCTTGCCAATTAAGTTCAGGCTACACACAGTGATCTCTTACGCTATCAGCGGCTTTATCTCCTTAAATCATGTTCCAATCCTCCTGTTTCTGGTCTGTATCGATGCCCCGGAGGGATTCACACCTCCAATTAAAATTTTTTCAAAACTTGGACGTTCAAAAAAAGTTATAGGCGTTTACAAAAAGTGGTCAGCGAAACCCGGTGAAACCCGGTGAAATAGTTCACCTTCAGCGCGCGTAGGTATCCTCTCTAATAAGATCTTGATATATTTTTGGCACTACTTCCCTGATTTTCTTTTGTCTAGCGTGCCTAATGATACGGGTAATCCATGCTTTGCCACATATCCTTTATGTTGAGGAGAAGCCCGACGACTGGTGAATCCCGACTGTCTCTCTGATTTGCATTGTGTATTTGTTGTTGTTTTGTCGTGTCGCCTCAGGGTATTTAAACCCCTGAGGCTAAATAAAGTTATCCCACTCCACGCCGTTTTCCCCTCGAGACCACGACGCAACAATTGGCGATTGCCGATTCGAGACGACTCGACGCACCGACGCATCGACGGCCCCGGACACCAGCCAGGCTAGGACCCCGCCGACGAAACCGACGACCACAAGGACCTTAGGTTGCCCCGAGCAGCTACAGGTTGGTTTAGGTTCGAGCGTGAGAGTGGAGGAGGATCCCCCCATTGCTTAAGTGCTACGGGAAGCCAGTTCTTACTGGAAGCCAACGGTTGTAAGACCGAGTAGACAGGGATCTGCTGAAATAGAAACCAGAAAAAAGAGGCCTGGTAGCGGTTTCAAGACCCGGTTGATTCAGTTCTTCCAAAAACTGTCCAGAAAAAAGACTACTGGAACCACGGTTGCTACCTGATTGAGCGAGAAGGTAAAGGTTCCTAGTGAGCACTTCTCAAGTACTGAGTTACTATCATGACGGGCGAAGACAGCACTGTGACGGCCGTAGGCCAGAATGGCTTAACCGCCAAAGAGATCGCCGAGATTGTGGCGAGATCAGTTGCTGCAGCTATGAGTCAGTTGAGTGCAAGCGGTACTCCTGCTCAGCAGCAAGCGAAGTTCGCAATCGACAAGCCTGAAAGCTTCAAAGTCGGTTCTGATTGGGCACGATGGAAGTCTAAGTTGGAAAACTACTTCGTCGGTCGAGGCTTAGCCGAGACATGCCACACTGAGCGTAGAGCGACACTTTTGTCCCTGCTTAGTGATGAACTCTATGACACTGTCACAGAAAAGTTCAACGCCGATTTGCACTCTAAAGATCCAAAAGACATCATTGCTTTCTTGGATACGCAACTTGACGCAAAAGAGACCGTCATGGCGAGACGCGTAGAGTTCAGGAGGTTCAGAGAGTCCACATTGGGCACTGGACCAAAGGCATTTTTGGCAAGCCTGCGACAAAAAAGCCATCGCTGCGATTTTGACAAGGTTACGAGTCATCGTGAGTATGAGGTTGTCATGCAGTACCTGCAAGGTGTTGAGGACCATAACCTAAGAATGCTTTTAATTAAGCAAGAGGATCTGACCATTGCCAAGGCAGAAGCTTTGACTGAGCAGTACGTGGCTCTCAAAGAGAACGCTGGTGCTATGGTGCCAGATAAGGTTAAGTTTGGTCCCGAGGTGCACGAGGCAGGCAGGACTGGCATGAGCATCGGTGAAAGATTCCGATCAAGGAGATGCTTCAAGTGTGACAAGGAAGGTCACGTGGCGGCTGAGTGCCGTGTCAACAGGTCGGAAGGAGTTGCCCGACGGTCGGAAGGAACTGCCCGACGGTCGGAAGGAGTTTCCCGACGTAGCCGACCAGGCAGAGTTTCTGGCCGGTGGAGAGATGATGAGTCGGACGAGGAATCCCGGCGGAGACATCATGGTGATGATCGGTACAGTGGGTACGGTCATCGAACTCAGCGAAGTGTGAAGCCGGTGAACTTGAACTATGATCCAGAGGATTATCTCGTTACCGATGGGCTACATGAAGTGAGTTTGGTCCATGATCACGTGAATGGCAAGGTAAGCCAAGTGAGTCATGAACCGGAGGGCGTGGTTGCGCTGTACCCTGAAGCCCTTCTCGATGAAGCACAGGGTGCGCCCAAGTTGTGGCTCAACAGCAGCGACGACCCAAGTGACGAGCGCGACGATGAGAGAGTCCTTGCGGCACCCACCGAAGCGCAGAACGACAATGACAAGAACACGCAAGACGACAACACGACGAGCACGATCAACTGGAGGACACGTCGTCGGAATTGGAGCAATATCAGCAAGCGCATGCTTCATTGCTGGAGGGCGTGTTGAGGAGAAGCCCGACGACTGGTGAATCCCGACTGTCTCTCTGATTTGCATTGTGTATTTGTTGTTGTTTTGTCGTGTCGCCTCAGGGTATTTAAACCCCTGAGGCTAAATAAAGTTATCCCACTCCACGCCGTTTTCCCCTCGAGACCACGACGCAACACTTTACACGTGTTTCCTATATTTATGTTAAAACCTCTCTGTCTACATTTTTGTAATTGTTATAGGTTTTGTCGGCATTATTTAACGCTATTGATACATGCGACTATTAAGTTAGATTTTGAGTTGACTTTTTGGAGATACTGTTTAGGTTTTGAGAGTTATGTCTTTGTAAGTGTACAATGCCTGAGGCAATGTATTGGTTTTTGGTTTTTGATTAATTCGAATGTGTTTGGTTTACTAAGGCATAAAGACAGCCAAAATTTGGGTTTATTACACGCTTCGTTCTGCACAAATACAACAGGAGAGCAGGATTGCATATGGCGACGTCCTAAAAGGGTTCGAAAGTTGCATTTTTACGGTAGAAGTCATACCCATCAAGCTGAAATAGTACAGTGAGAACTAATAGCAAACAAGAATAAACGGAAGAAAAAAAGTTGTTTTCCAAAACGGGTCAATTCGCCTTAATCGATGGCTATCACATCTTTGTTTGGCAAAATAGCTTTTGACGAAACCGTTAATAATCATGTGGTTGGACGTAGTGTAAAGATTTTTGAAGTCGATGAACCAGGTGACAACAAATGTCTGCTATACTTGTCGACATGAACATTTTCACTGACATCGAAAACATAAAAAAACTAATAAAAATAGGTATTAAACACTAAATATTCTCTACTATACGTATACGTTCTATGTACGCCTACACAAAATGTTGAGATAGACCACCTTGTATAAGTGTTTCTGAACAGTCAGAACACAGAGCTCAAAAACGTATTTGAAATTCTGATTGTGTCGATAGTTCGCCAGTTAACTAACTGATAAATGCTATTTTTGGTGTTTTTTTAGCCCTGTAACGCGCAACAATCCCAAATCCAAAATAGCAAAATTTAAAAAAGAAAAAAAAGAAGAACCCATCTTCGTTTTTTGTGGTAGTCGTAGCTTTTCTGTTTTAAGGTTTTGAGTCAGGGTTCTTCTTTTTTAGTTGAGAGAATTCGACGAAGATTTTTATTCGCAGTAGTGGAGGGCGTCGGTCTCGGTTGGGCAGGGATAAACGACGAATCTGACGGGAACTGTGGGCGGGCTGGCTGGGGCGCACACGTTTCGGACTAGCTTCTTTACCGGTGGGCTCCCGTATTCAAATTCCTCGAGTCTCCTGGATGAGTTTCTTTTGACGGTTTTTTGATGGAATCGAACCAGGGGTTGTCTCCGCATCAGTAGGCCTTCTGCCACACCACTAAGCCATGGGTGTGGCGGAAGGAAGTTTGCATATCGGGGGCAAACGAATTATCAGTCGGATCAAGCCTGGTTATGTTTCGTCTTTTGTAACATTGGACGTATTGTAAACGTTTTTAAAATGGATGAAGCAGGTGACAAGAAATGTCTACCATACTTCTTCTCGTCCAAACACAAACTGCATCATATTAAACAATTAAACTATTAAAATTAAGGCAGAAACCCTCTTAAAAGCAACCGCGAAAAGCACCATCAGAATCTTTGCCTTCCTGAAAGCCTGTCCCTCTAGGTAGCCCAAGGCCTCCTTGATCTGACCCATCGAGGGTTTCGTCCGTCGGTTTCGCTACCTTTCTCTTACTGGCCAGGGCCAACATTCGTGTCCAGACATGATCCATAGGGTTCGGAACTAGCCCGGCCACTTCATACAGTCACCTAAACGCTGTGGCCGCGGCCCTGGACGATGGCTTACCCATACAGTGCTCCAAAAGAACCTCAAAGACGCTTTTACTCTCTTGGGGTCATTTTCACCCTGTGGGCCGCGAATCGTCTCAGGTATCCAAGGTAGGCATACACCGTGGCCCTCGCCCTGAACCCCTGCCGGCAAATCCTGCGTCGATCGATGAGCTTACCGTTGCGTTGATTTTTTCATCCATTCGGAAGACTAAATGTCGTGTCATTGAGTTGCGTACTCGAGTTTATTGTGCGTTCACCACCCAAGTTTCTTCAAAGCCACTTTTAATAGCTTACTTCTGAAGCTTGATCTCCGTGCTCAGCCTTAGTGTCCGCTTATCGGTTTAATAAGGCGTTTGATGTTCGGCTCTGTCTTATCAGTGCACTCCTTTTCGGATAAACGGGTAAAATCGCAAGCCCACCAGTGATGAAAAAAGTCACTTCCAACGGGTGGGGCAACGCGACGCCGCATTTGCAGAAGTCGTAATCGCCCGAGATGAAGCCCGTTCCGCGATCGATGCCGCCTGCGAAGAAGCCTATGCCGAGATCAAAGTCGCCTGCGAAGAAGTTTGTGTCGCGATCAAAGTCGCCCGCGATGAAGCCTGTGCCAAGATCAAAGCCATCAGCAAAAAAACCCGTGCCAATATGGACGTCATCAAACTAGAGTTAAAGACTCTTAGGGAAAAGGTAGCATTACAGCGAGTTGAAAACACAAAATTAGCCAGAAGAGTTGAACAAAGTGAGTTTTTTTACTTTTTTTTTTGTTTTATATTTGTTTTTATTCCAGGGAACCGACATCGTGCTTCTCGTTTCACTTGCTGCATAAGTATGTTCCTTCTCACCCTGGCTATCATCTGGTTAAACTGCTACGTGTCCAATTGGATCCCCAACAGCACAGGCCTGTGCACAGACCTCAACCGTCTCCTAGCCAATCATAATACTCCTATAACGATGGCAAAAAACTTCCGGACTACTGTTAACAATTTGTTTGTCGAAATCATCCGCCGTGAACTTCGGATGGTTAACCGTGGAATCACTTTTGTGTCGAATTTTTTTGGTGGCTTTCTTTATCCGGTACGTGTTTATATTGCTCTTATTTTTTTCTTTGTACAAACCTTTTTTTCAGGCGACACATTCCATCGAGTGACAAGTTGTCAAGAATTTATGGTGGTCATGTTACCTTAAAACGGCCCCTACCCTGTTCTACAGTACTTAACCGTTTTACCCTGTTTTCAAGTATGCGATCTAGCTATCCTCTTTTTTATAAGATCTTGATATAGTATTGGCACTACTTCCCTAAACTTCTTTTTTCTAGCATGCCTAATGATACGGGTAATTAATGCACGCTTTGCAACACATCCTTTACACGTGTTTCCTATATTTATGTTAAAACCTCTCTGTCTACATTTTTGTATTGTTACAGGTTTTGTCGGCATTATTTAAAGCTATTGATACATGCGACCATTAAGTAAGATTTTGAGTTGACTTTTTGGAGATACTGTTTAGATTAAAAGTTGCATTTTGACGGTAGACGTCGTACCCATCAAACTAAAATAATACGGTGATAACTAGTAGCAAACATGAATTAACGGAATAAAAAAAGGTATTGATACAGGCGACCATTAAGTAAGATTTTGAATTGACTTTTTGGAGCTACTGTTTAGATTTTGAGGGTTATGTCCTTGTAAGTGTACAATGCCTGAGGCAATGTATTGTTTTTTGGTTGCTTGATTAATTCGGATATGTTTGGATTACTTAGGCATAAAGACAGCCAAAATTTGGGTTTATTACACGCTTCGTTCTGCACAAATACAACACTAAATCAGGATTGCATATGGCGACGTTCTAAAAGGGTTCGAAAGTTGCATTTTACGGTAAACGTCATACCCATCAAGCTGAAATAATACGGTGATAACTAATAGCAAACATAAATTAATGGAAAAAAAAGTTGTTTTCCAAAACTGGTCACTTCGTCTTAATCGATGGCTATCACATCTTTGTTTTTTTTATGAAACCGTCAATAATCATGTGGTTGGACGTAGTGTAAAGATTTTTGAAGTCAATGAACCAGGTGACGACAAATGTCTGCTATACTTGTCGACATGAACATTTTCACTGACATCGAAAACATAAAAAAAAATAAAAATAGTTATCAAACACTAAATATCCTCAACTATACGTATACGTTCTATTGTACGCCTACACAAAATGTTGAGATAGACCACCTTGTTTAAGTGTTTCTGAACAATCAGAACACAGCTCAAAAACGTATCTGAAATTCTGATTGTGTCGATAGTTCGCCAGTTAACTAACTGATAAATGCTATTTTTGGTGTTTTTTAGCCCTGTAACGCGCAACAATCCCAAATCCAAAATAGCAAAATTTAAAAAAGAAAAAAAAGAAGAACCCTTCTTTTTCTTCGTTTTTCGTGGTAGTCGTAGCTTTTGGGGAGGCTTCTGTCATAGTCTCTGTTTCAAGGTTTTGAGTCAGGGTTCTTCTTTTTTAGTTGAGGGTAGATGGAGAATTCGACGAAGATTTTTATTCGCAGTAGTGGAGGGCGTCGGTCTCGGTTGGGCAGGGATAAACGACGAATCTGACGGGAACTGTGGGCGGGCTGGCTGGGGCGCACACGTTTCGGACTAGCTTCTTTACCGGGGGCTCCCGTATTCAAATTCCTCGAGTCTCCTGGATGAGTTTCTTTTGACGGTTTTTTGATGGAATCGAACCAGGGGTTGTCTCCGCATCTGTAGGCCTTCTGCCACACCACTAAGCCATGGGTGTGGCGTCCGGAAGTTTGCATATCGGGGGCAAACGAATTATCAGTCGGATCAAGCCTGGTTGTTAAAATAAAACTTACTGTAAGCTGTTGTAAAGCCAGCAAAACTGCTTATGTTTCGGCGCCGGAACTAAAAAAATGCTAGAAACAATGTCTATGAATAAAGCGGAGCTCACTGTAAGCTTTTGCTACACCACTAAACCATAGATGTGTCCTGAAGTTTGGATATGGGGAGTAAACGAATTATCAATCGGATCAATCCTGAACTGTACCGTTCACATTAACATGACACGTTAACATGAAATCTACTGTAAGCTGTAGTAAAGCCGACGAAACTGCTGACGCCTCGGCGCCATCGTAATAAACAAAAAAACTAGAAATCGTGTCTATGAATGGAGCAGGGCTGCAACCTCGACACCTCTTTTGTTTAATAATTTAACCTGAATATTTTCCATAACAACGAAAACATAAAAGCAAGCAAATTCAAATATTTATCTAACGCTAAATATTCTTTACTATACGTTCTATTGTACACCTTTTCCTTATCAGTGTTTTCTCTACCAGTTTTTTACCCGAGTCTATTGCGGTCAGTTATACACAAATTGTAGTGTAGTAAGTGTTGTTTGTAGCCGTCCTGTCAATCATGGCGACAGCGATCGAAGGAAACTCTTTCACCCATATGGGGGCAGTTTTATCAAGACGCATTTCCCGTGTTGACTGATTTTTATTGATGTTGTTCTCTGGAATATTCGGTTTAGACGCATTGCTAATTGTCGAATTTTAGACGGAAAAGTTTACACAAAATGTCGGAAAAAGAGGATCACCGAGTTTTACCTGTGTTAATGGTTAAAGATGGCGTGCTTTTTCCAAACTCGCTAATGCGTTTGCCGGTTCATACTGACAAAAAGTAAGTTTTTTGATCAACTATCACCTTAAAAGTGCAACTCATTTGATGTTTAGCTTAGCGATGATTGACAGCAATGTCCTCGGAAAAGACGGCATTGCTCCCATGACAATGATCGTCATTGCCTACAAACATGGAAAAGATAATGTCAGTTTTTTTATAAGCATATGCACTTTTACGTTCAGCAAAAAAACAACTGCAAATTGCAGACGGTATTCCCAATTGGTACATCAGCGCTTGTGGAAAGTTTTACATGTTATACAGTTGGAAACACTCGCCATCATTACACGCTTCAAGTCAACGGTGTTTCACGAGTGCAAATAGCAGAAGTAAATGACAGTGTTACAAAATGCTATCCACTTAACTCTACTAACAGTCAGTCAAGCTCTATTTAAATTAAAAAACAAAAGTTTTAAGTTTTAGTGGGAGCGTCCACCAAAGCCGATCAAGAGTTTGTTGATACCGCAAAGAAAATGCTGGTTGTTGTTGCAAACGTATGTTGGCTCAGTTTTACATGCAACAAACAAAACAGAGTTTGCAGAAACTGCTTCAAGGAGAGGAAAACATTGCCAGGTTGACCCTCGATGCATTGACCGATTTGTGCATGTCGGCTCTTCCGCAAGTAACCTACATGGAGCAACTTGAGTTTCTAGCCGAACTTGACGTGCTAAAACGTGTGGATATGGTCATTGCGCATGTGAGAAAGTTTATGAGTGGTCGTAAACTCACTCTTGTCACTGTCAAACTTGACAATCCGGAAAGCTTAAAAAACGACGATCTGGTAACGGAACGACTGCGCAAGACAAGAGCAATTCCGCCAGAAAAACGAGGTGATTATCGTTTACATGCACCACGGAAGTCAATTGGCGAGGATGAACCTATGAGTGAAACTAACAAGCTTGGAAAACAGTTGCAAGCAGCTGGATTGCCTGAAGGTCCAGTTAAGGATACTATCATGGCTGAGTTTCAGAAATATCAGAATCTTCCGACGAGTGCTGCTGAACACCCAGTTTTAAGATCGTATTTACAGTTGGTGATTGACTTGCCCTGGAGCAACATGACATCTGACAAGATGGATATTAAAGAATCAAGGTTTGTTTGAATCAGGCACAAACTTGTTACAGTTTAGTTTTTAGAAAGCTTCTTGAAGCTGACCACGAAGGCATGGATGACGTCAAGAAACGTATCTTAGAATTTCTAGCCGTAAAGCAGCTCAAAAACGATTTGAAAGCACCAATTTTGTGTCTCGCTGGTCCACCTGGTGTCGGAAAAACAAGCGTTGCGAAGTCAATTGCTAATGCCCTAGGTCGCAATTTCCAAAGGTACGGTAATTGTAGTCTGCTGTTATAAAAAACGACTTTACAGAATTGCTCTTGGTGGAATTCGAGATCAAAGTGACATCCGTGGACATCGAAGAACTTATGTTGGAGCCATGCCGGGTCGGATTATCAACTCTTTGAAACAAGCAAAATCTCGAAATCCTGTCATTTTGCTTGATGAGGTTGATAAATTGGTATGAGTTTCGCACTTTGATACAGTTTTGAAGCAAACTTTTTAGGGTCACGGTCCTCATGGCGATCCATCAGCAGCCCTACTCGAAGTTCTCGACCCCGAACAGAATCACACGTTCACAGACCTTTACCTAAACGTTCCTTTCGATCTTTCCCAAGTAATCTTCATTGCCACCGCCAATGACATCAACAAAATTCCGAATGCCCTTTACGACCGAATGGAACTCGTCCAAATGTCAAGCTACTCACTTCTCGAAAAACTCAAAATTGCCAAGACTCATATTATTCCAAAACAAATGGCAGCCCATGCAGTCACCCCTGACTATATGTCAATTACGGATGAAGCCATCACTTCTTTGATTGAATATTACACCCATGAAGCCGGAGTCCGTCAACTGGAACGTGCTATTGGCGCCATTTGCCGAAATGTAGCCTTAAGAGTAGCCGAAGCCATAAATGCTGGAATCGACGCCGACGTGGTCAGTCCCCGCGTTGACTATCCTATCAACATTGCCCCCACCGATGTCGAGCATATTCTCGGGGTGAGTTGTAGTCTTAATCTTTAGTACTAATGAAGAGAAACGAAAACCTTCACATGGGTTCAATGCAAAAGTTAAGCTTGTACTTCCATCCATGAACCGTCAAATTTGTTGTTTCATTTCTTTTCAAAGAGCTATTTTTACACTCAAAAGAATGGTTCCGGCTCAGTGGCATTCTTTTTATCGGGTAACATAATGGACATGTGGAAATTCTGGGTACGATGCATATTTCATTACATGACGAGACTCATTTTTTATGACTTCAATTGACCTTAACATTCTCAGGTGTTACTAAAATTGTGGAAAAATGGTTTTTATTGCAGAATTCAAAGCGGAAGAAAAATAACAATTTGGCGGAAGTCAGAAAAAGCAATGAACCAGGCGTGGTGCTTGGTTTGGCATGGACACCAGTTGGAGGTGATGTATTGGTGATTGAAACGGCAGTGAGCGAAGGCAAGGGGACTGTGATTTTGACAGGAAATCTGGGTACTGTCATTAAGGAGTCTATCCAAGTTGCTTTGAGTTTCTTAAGGGCTAATGCAGTTAAGTATGAGTTGGATGTTAGCAATTTTGGCAAGGTTGGTACTAACTTCAGTTTTAAAGTGATAAGACAGTTGAAATTACTTCAGAGTGATCTACACGTCCATCTCCCTGCCGGAGCTGTCGGAAAAGACGGTCCCTCAGCTGGTTGTGCCTTTACATTGGCACTTTTTTCCCTCATTTCTGGTCGCCCTGTTCGTAAAGACACGGCTGTAACCGGTGAAGTCACTTTGACTGGAAAAGTTTTACCTGTAGGTTTTAAAACACCGAATATTGTATCACTTTCTAAAAATAACACTGCCTTCAGGTCGGTGGAGTCAAAGAAAAAGTACTCGCAGCCCATCGGAACAAGGTCTACCGAGTCATTCTTCCACGAGCAAACCAGCTTGACACCCAGGATATCGATGCGACCATTTTGGTGAGTCTACTCCATCCAGCCTAAGCCTTGGATGCTTCCACATTTGGTTAATTGTTTTCCCTCGAGAGTCACGCACACCACAAATAACATGCGCGTTTCCCAATTTACTCATCCTTGCGTACATTATTTTTCTCAAACTCATCAAATTACCCATGCCGACACATCTTACACTTTCACAAAAACAATATAGTGATCTTCTAATGTAAGTATGGCGCATACTTAAATACGAATAGAACATCAGCCGCGCCTAGTCAGCTTGTTTTTGTTCCCACTACTGGTCATTTAGCTGGCTGGTTACACATTATACGACTTTCATCTGGCTTCAGTATATTTTTCCAATTTCCCCGTTATACAACTAACAACTAGTCACAATTTTTTCGCCTGGTCAAAACAACTCAAAAAAGCCTTGTTACCAGTGACAGTATGACCTTGTTTTGGTTGATGCCCCAAGGCAAGCAGATGGACACGTTATTATCTGGTTACATACAGCAAGCTATTTCTAGTCACATAGCGCCTCCGCTATACAAAACGCGCGCCTAGTGACGCAATAGTAATTCCAGAGCACTGATGAGTGAAGCTTCATTGGTGCAAAAATCTGAAACCCCATTATGCTACGATTTACTTAAGATAAGGCAAAGAAAAGCTTTCAAGCATGCATCAACGAAATGAATGTCGTTTGTAAATTGAGTTTCAACGAAAAAAATGAAACGATCATAGATGGCTAAAAGAAGACGTTTTCGGATGCGTTGCAAATGGCTTCAGGGCATATCGTAGTAATAATCCGAGCAACGCAAGCTTCCAAGGTTTGGCACGTTATCAACCCCCTCAAAAAGTGACCCCGCAATAACCAATTGAAAATGCATGCACGTTCTTTTTGCCGTGTCCTCAGGCAATAAACACCAAGTGCTATGAAGGGTTCCAAATTTTTATAACACGTCTACGTCAAATACATATAACATTTGATGGTTTATTGAATGGGTTCTGGGATGTATTGGTGGTAAACATGGACAGTAAAAACCCCTTTACCATATGCCATAAACAGCATTTAACAAAGAACAACGACTTTTTCAAATGTTTTCAGAAGTCCCTTGAAATTGAATTTGTCGACAACGTCCATGAACTCTTCCGACTGATGATCGATGGCCCGTTGCCAATTATATCTTCCAACTCGGTCCCTGCAGATCCAATTTCGGCTAAAATGTAGTTTCAAAGGTGTAAAATGACTCCAACTTGTATTTCTCCTTAGCTTTTCTACGTTAATAATATCGCGTGTACAATACTGTATACTATATTGTGTTTACGTTTTTGCATGTCTATTTTCAATAAACCACGCAAGCCAAAAATGCCTTTTCACATCTTAAGCGCCTCCGCATTTGCCTTGAAGTACTATTGTTCATGCACCTAGAGGGGCTGTAGCATCAATACCGCTGGCTATAGATAGCCCTTTAATTTGTCTTTGTGAAAATCTCCGCCGGCTTTGTTTATGCGAGTTTTTACAACTTGCGGCATAGAACTTGTCGTGCAACATTAACATTTATCTAATCTGATGGTTAGAATGACTGTGCCGAAGGGAGATGCAAAAAAGGGGAAGTTCAGCGACCAATTGAATGCCAAAAATAAATCCTCCCCCACGCCATGCAAGTTTCTCTTTTTAGCTCGTTTCCTGTGCTTTTGTTTATTGGCACCGCACACGGCGAAATAGTCGTCAATGCTTGCCGATGACGTGATGCCCCGCGGTCATTTTGCTTACGTCGCAACATCTTTTCTAAAAGTGTCGACGACACTTTTTCCGTGCCCTAAGGAAAGGGTTGGAAATAAGTGAACGGCACTTTTTTTTGACACCCATGCCTTTTTTCATTACTGACAGACGGCATTGGGGCCATTATATCTGGGAGCCGATTAAAGGTTAATATAAAGTATCTGTATGCGCATTTCAGAGACAGAGACAGACAAAACGTAACGTGAACGAAAGTGTACAGTGAACAAAGTTCTACTGAGCTTGTTAAATCTTTTGTCTTTGGCGAAAGTCATTTACGCCAATGCGCGGAAATTGGCATTATACAAATAAAAGCTGCGGTGCGGCTTTTATATTTCCGACACAAAAAGCATCCTAAGACAGTAAGACAAACAGCTACAAAAAATACGACTGTACGAAGAACTTGGTAGACATTCGACACGCATAGCACCCTATACGTCCGGTGTCTTTCTTTGAGTTGACGAATTTAATTTCATGGAGCGACCAAATAGAGGTCCCTACGATTTTTTGTTCCGCTTACGTGTGCGGTGGGGGTGCAAGCAACTACTCGCATTCCAATGTGTATCAGCAGCATCAAAGAAGTAACATTGGAAGTAGCGTGGCATCATGAAATGAAACAACTGAAGGATGGAACGTAGGAAGGAACTTTTGCTTTCACATTCCAGAGCGCCTATCTTGCAACATGACTCTTTTTAACGATTAAACGTTATTTTTTGATTGAAACGAACGTGGTACTTATGCTTGTCGTCGTCCGTCACAATGGTCATCACTTTGGGTTGGCGGGTTGACTTAACGACAGTTCCCCCTTGGCTGGAAGTGGAGGAAAAGCTTCTTTTTGCGTCGTTTTCATCACCGAGAAACAAGGACCATAGGGACAACACCAGACGACGCCAGATCCGGTGGAGGCCTCATTCCTTCCAACTTTGTGTGTATTCATCAATGCCAGCTTGGAAGTTTGACGGCGCCTTCAAAACTTCAAGGCGCAGCTCCTAAAAACCTCGTTGGCCGTCGTCAGAAGGCGTGGAGGCGGTTAGTCGTGAGTCCGTCGCGTGTACCCACAGGCTCCGCCTTCGCTTTTCCTTTCCCCCCTTTGGCGTTCAATGCCGTGGCATCACTGATATCTCTTTTCTCTCGACTTGCTTCACTGCCTGCCGCCCCACTAAGCAACCACGCAGGCACGAAACGACCTCCACCGAAGGAAACCCCGCCATCGGCCGTCCTCTCAAAGTCCCCTGGCGTCGCCGAAACGCCTCATTCTGCACATTGCCGAGTGTGCTTATGGCGAGTGGCGAACAACGGGCATGAATCGCCCGTGGTTCTTTGGACCGTTCTCGCTTAACAGGCGCTTCCCTATTGTACAGTTATTATGTGTTATATTAATTAGTATCCCTTCAACCGTAAATGCTCGTCAATTCCAAGGTGAGTATTTTTTCTCATTTTTTTACCTTAAAAATATTGATAACGTACCAGTTTTCGCGCATATTACAAACATAATAATTAGTTTGTTTAAACTGTTCATTTGATCTTTCCCAGTAATTTTTACCCTCCGATCTTTTAATAGCTGTTTTCCAACCCTGTTTGTTTTTTGTAGCACCCATGTTTTTCCTTTTCACGGAAGTTGCTTCATAGTTTTTGTATTTTTCCGGTATCAGGTTTACTGTACTCACAGAACAACCAAATTGTATAGCTCTCCTCCACCCTCGTATAATTACATATTTCACTTTTAATACTGTAGCTTAACATAATTAACCGCTGCATTGGGCTAATTTGGCTTCTCAAAGATACGTTTTTAATGTCATTCATGTTGGTTGACACAATTGGTCTCGTCTGTAGCGTCCGTTGCAAAAACATGGCTTCGTATGGGTTTCCGTTAAAGCAATACTATTCAAATTTATGTGAGTAGTGCTTAGTTTTCCAATGTATGTATGTCAAACGAACCATAAAGCATCAAAGAATTGATACAATAGGAAGTACGCGCATTCGCGACTGTCTCATGACTGATAAGCACAGCTTTAACCAGCTATAATTCCTCGTTAATAGCCCATTTCAAAATAGTGGTCAGCAGTACACCATTCGGAAGTGCAATGACGCTAGAAAGCTGTAAATACAAGTCAATTAGTAGTACAAATCCGCCCGCTACTTACACAATGTGACGAAGCGGATGTCGTTTCCCGTTCACACAGTGTTTGCCGTTTTGCTAAAACCCCTAAAGGACTAAGACGCTTATTTGCTTCTGGACATTACAACTTTCCTTCTGGGTCCATGTAATGCTCCTTGAACGAGAAAAAAACAAAACGACCGACTGGAAAATTCATTTGGCTTTTGTCACTGTGGAACCTCTTTTACCACTATGAAAAAACCATACAATTTCGAACATGTAGCCGGCGGGCTTAGCCTGAAGCAGTTTGTTTAGCCTCCAAGAGCTTTCATTTCTTCCAAATTGGATGCAGTCTTTAAACTTTCACTACTAGATGAATCCTCGCGACGCAATTTTGCGTGGAGTTGACACTTCTTTCTCCGACTTTACTTTTCGACTATACTTATTTTTGAACACCTTGCAAAGTGACAGCTACGCCATTGGGAATGATGTGAAGCCCATTTTCGAAATTACTAGTTGATATACGGTAGGAGCGAATTGGACTGCCCGAAAAAAAACGGACACGCATGTCAGTTCGACGGGGTGGTTGGTTGACATTGGCACTGCAAAGCAATTTCATACGGATTATTGATCTTGTGTCGACGGGAACAAAGGTGCATCTTTGGTCAAAATCCCTGAACTACATTCATTTTGTTGGAATACACAAAGTGCACATGTATTGGGTCGTCAGTCATTTTGAGAAAAGCTGCTTTTCACTGTTCTTTTCATGCGTAATGAAGTGCATGGATGAATCCAGCTGCTGTCGCTATAAAACGTTCCATAACTGTCGGCACGAAGCAATTTGACTTTATCTGGTTTTCTTTCACCTGGTGTTCTTTTTGCATTTGTCCAGGTAATTGAAAGTCGGAATTAAATTATGACATATGCAGTGTAGTCTGAGCCACTTGAGACAAGTGTAGGCAGGCTCTTTGACAAAGCTAATTAAATGCAAAAATTTATTACTTTTCCTACACTGGCTGACTTGGAAGTTGTAAAGCTCTGCCAGATTCACTTTCCATAGAACATTACGATTAGTCACATACGAATCATAAAAGTCCACAAAAAGTTGCACTCTGAAGCGTAAATTATACGTATACAACGCCCCAACAGCGTATAAATTTCCGGAACATTCTAAAAATGTCAACCCTGTGTAGCTTTGAATTTCACGGTGACACTTGTAAGCTGTTAGACGACAGACAACTTGACTGCAGTCCGTCAGCGTTGAATTACAGGGGGTCGATCTCGCCTAATTGATAATCCGACACAGAGATGCTCTATTTCTACAAGGGTTAACCACTAAAACTATTAGTCGTGAGCAGAATGCTCCATAGCTAATGACACTTGTACTCTTCTGCTCAGTGGACGTTTGCATTGAGGGTTAATTTCGCCGAAATACGATGCTATTAGCGCATGCGCGTGGTCATGAGCGTGGACTATACGGCATCCTGGAGCGTTTCGATGGCTCCATGCCACGGTTTATTCTATTTTTTTCGTATAGTTGTCAACGTTAAAAAAAGAAACAGCGGCCCAGGGCCATTTGGCGGTTTTTGCATTTTGAGGGGTTATCACATTAAATAGAGTAATAACGTAGTTTGTAACATTTGCAAAACCTGTTTAAGCTAATGCGTGTGAGCCAAAAGCCCTATTGAAAAGAATACAAAACAATTCGTCATTTTCTATTCTCAGGATTTCGCAGGGGTGGTGGACAGTCAAAAGCCGAAAAGAATTTTCACATGAATGTGAAAACAACAAATAATTAGTTTGTGTTTGGTTCTATGGTTCCGCCATTTTGAGGGATTGGCATTTATCCATGGATTTGTCCAGAACTGTATGAACCTGCAATAATCTCATGACATCCGTATAGTTTTTGAGCTTTTGCAAATGCCATTTCCGATGACTCCAACGCAGCTTACAAGAAAGTGTTTAAACTTTTGAGTCGAGATTATAACTTGTGATAGTGGTTTGAACTTTAGCTTAGCTTTAAGCGTCATCAGTTGATTCAGTCAGACGGTTTAATCATCGATTTCAAAATCTTATTAACATCGGCACGCAGTATTTGAAAAAAAAGCATGTAATAACATTTAACGGAAATAGACGTTCTTTCAACGCGGAAGAACTGTCAACATTCCACAAATTTTAATTTAATGCCCCCGCGAACACTGCAAAGCATATACAAATCATATTAGCTGCCAAGTGACCAGTTTATGCATCGCTATTTTCGTCAATTTGCGTTACCATCCGGATAATCTCGTCACCCATGATAAGTGTGACTTTTCTAGCTAATACACACGATAATTTAGTCGCATCATTCCAGGATTTGTTTTTGCATGTCGCACGCGTTCCTTTGCCAAAGGCAATGAATGCCAGTCTTTTTAAAATGACGTGTTTTGGCGTCACTACTCCCCCTCTTTTTGTCCAACACGGTCTCTCTTGTTTTCCGTTTTCCTTTCCTCATGCTACTCGAGCGCCATTGAGTCAACTCTGCACGCATGTCCTCAAGGGAATTTTAAAAACTGTCCCTCGAGGCTATTTATGCGATGTTGTTTGAAACTTTCGTCACAACTCGAATCATGGCAAACAATTAAGGCTCTAAAGGGCGCGGGCACGCCACATTTTTGAATGATACATGGAGTTGTTATTTTGCTTTTGTTCTTTTTTTGTTTTTACAACTGAGAGTGTCCCTGGAGGGCCAACAGGGAGGGAGTTCATTCATCTTTTTGTAAAGATAATAGCGGTTCTTTTTCTTCTTTTTACTACCACCCTTGTCAATAATCGGTTATTGAAAAGCTTGCTTGCTTGTGTTTCCGGTTTACAGTACTTTCTTCAAACTTTAAACTCAACTAGAATTCAAAACGAATAAAACGTCATTGCATCGAAAATCATTTCGTTTTCTTGTCAGATTTTTCTCGCATTTTGGCATTGGCCCTGTTCAAACAATAAACCGAAAATATTGGAGTAGGTGCGCTCACGCAAAAATAGTAGCGACGTGAGAGCCAGCTAAACGGAACAGAAATGTCGATTCTCACGGCAGTACCAAACTGGGGGACTTTGTTATTGGAATTTTAAACGCAAGCCCAAACGCCCCCATTCATATGAACATGCACCAAACAGAAAGTGTGACATAATGACATTTGGCTTAAAGAGCAAGGTGCTTCATGCTTACGTAGAGACTACATACAAAAGTTGAATGAAGAACGTAGACAGTGAAATTTAAAGCAATTAAAAGATAATCCGAAACCAAATAAATTGTTTACGCAAATGAAAAGTGAATTAATATCGGGAAGTGCAATTTGATTGCGTCAGTTCCTGGGCAAATAAAGTGAATACTCAAAAAATGATGAATGAAATTTTTCAGGCTGCTCCCTGGACAATGTCCTCTGCGATTCGGATGAAATCTGCATACCAGACGGCTTGTTCGGTCAGTGTTTTGCCGAAGGCTCCGAGGTAGTACCATTAGTTGTGCAAAAGGCACTGAACGACATCCAAGTCGAAGTTCTTCGAGCTCAACTCTACCGATTGGCCCAGCAAAACCTTGATTGGCCAGACCCGAAGGCTCAATGTACTCTTGCCTATTTCAAATTAGTCACTGTCTATGAACTCGAGTATGATGTCGAATTCTGTGAGGTTAACAACCCAGATAACATCAGAGCACTTGTTCAGGTATGTTTTGCCACAACAAAGTTAAAAAAAGGTTGCAACGTATCATTTCAGCGCGTTCAAAGCATCCTCTCCGACAATGACGGCGTAGTCAGCGACGAAGACCTCGAAACCGGTCGAAGCCAGGCTCGTGCCATCGTTGAAGACCAGCTGGCTATTCCAGAAGTTGCCCAAGAACAAGAAGTCGAAGCTGTTCAGGCAGTACCGATCGATCCGGTCGCCGTCGCTGAACTTCTCGAGGCAGCCAATGGAGTCCCAATTATCGCTGACGATCCGGATGCTATTGCCGTTGAAACCATCGTCGAGGAACCGATCAGCTACGCTGAACCAGCTTTCATCGTTGACCCAGTCAACGAAGTCGCCGTCCCCGTCGTTCTTGTCGATGAAGGCGAAGAAAGCTTTGAGCTTCCAGAAAACGCACAAACCATTGCCGTCGGCAGTGGTCCCCTTGAAGTGGACACTGCGCCAGAAAACAAAAATAGCACTGCTGAAAAGCGTAATGCAAGCGACTTGACCGAAGCTACTATGGGTGCGCAAATTGCTACCGAAGAAGATTTAAATAAGGTGATCGATGAGATCATCAAGGAGGCGCAAGAAGGTTAGTAAGGCTACAAAGACCGTTCAAAAGTATCAAATTTATTTTTTAGAACCGCAAAAACGTGCCCCCAAAAAGCAGCCAAAGCTCACCTCCGAGGAGGAAAAGGAACTCGATACCTACGTCCATGACGTCCTTAACAAGCGTGAGCCCGCGACTAAGAAGCTTTCCGGTCAGCAGATTGACAAACTCGTAGACCTTGTTGAATCGCTCCAAGATGCGCTTGACCACAGTGAACCCGATGAGAGCTCTGCACCTGAAATTGAAGAAATTGTTCCGCTAACATCGCTTAACAACGATCAACAACTTCTTCTGAAGAAGGATGCCGAAAAGTTCAACTACGATGACATGGGCCTTGCCAACACCGTTCACAAGATCGTCAAGGGTGATTTCCAGAGATTGGAAGGCAACCGCGTCTATCTGCGTATGGACAAAGAAAAGGTCACTGAAGGCGAACTTGAAAAGCTTGTTGAGTATCTGGATCGTAAAATCGCGACTCCCAACAACATGTACTTCGACGATTTCAAGTATGAAAATGGCCAGCTAAGCTTCAGAATCACTCGATTTGACAGCCTCAAGAAGTCGGCTGAGAAGCGTGTTAGCAGTGCCAGTGGTGTTGCCCAGGCAGTTTGTAAGTGATACAATGTTCATGTTTTTATGTTTACTTACGTATTGTTTTGCAGACAAACGCCGAAAGGACATTCAATCCCTCGCCGGTGTCGAAGTTGATGAAACTGGCATCGGAAGTGGTGCGGAAACCGTTCCCGTAAGCAAATCAGACCGTGATTGGCTCTTCCTTCCGGTTTTGTTTGTCTGTGCCTTCACGATTACCACCTTGGTCAGCGTTTTGGCCGTACATTTGGTCAAAAACCGTCGACGAAACAACTACAAGGGCAACTTGCCTGAGGTTATTGACCATTTGGAGAGCAAGGCTTCCTCAGCTTATGAAGATCTGTGCCGTCAGCGTATGAGTACCCAAGATGCGCCATCGGCTGTCACTATCGGTGGTGCCGCTCCAGTCAAGACTGGCAGCACAAGCTCATGGCCGGATGAGGCTTTGATTCAGTCATGCAATCTTGATATTTCGACAGGGCATGTCATTATGGTATGTTTCAAAGCTTTCTTATAAAAATTTAATTGTTTTATTTCAGTCCTTCTTGAAAGAACACATTGAAAACCCCGGCAAGATCGCTGACCAATGGCAATCCGTTTCCGGCTACACCAGCTCTAACTCAATTTCCACCATTGCCAATGAACCGCAAAACGTCGAGAAGAACCGTGACAAGAGCATCGTTCCGTATGATGACAACATTGTGTCCCTTGAAAATGGCTACATTAACGCTTCAAAGATCACTGATAGCGACCCTCGTCATTGCTTGTACGTCATCACCCAGGCCCCTCTTCAATCCGCCGTTGCCGACTATTGGCAGATGGTCTGGGAACAAGGTGTTGCCCTTCTCGTCAATTTGTGCCAAATTGAAGAAGCTGACCGTTACTGGCCGGAAGAAGGTACCCAAGTTTACGGTTCATTCGAAGTCAATCTCGTGTCTGAGCACATCTGGAGCGAGGACTATGTTGTCCGTTCTTTCTACCTGAAGAGCTTGACCACTAATGAAACCCGAACTGTCACCCAGTTCCACTATCTGAGCTGGAAGAAGGGCGGTGTTCCGTCAACGAACAAATCACTTCTTGAATTCCGTCGCAAGGTGAACAAAAGCTACCGTGGCCGTGCCTCCCCCATCCTTGTCCATGATTTCGATGGTTCTGGCCGAGCTGGCACATACTGTTTGATCGATGTTGTTGCCAACCGCATCCACAAGGGCGTCAAGGAAATCGACATTGCCGCATCGCTCGAGCATTTGCGTGATCAGCGCGGCTTCCTCGTAGCCAATGGTGAACAGTACAAGATGGTGTTCAGCTGCGTCGCCGAAGAGGTCACTTCAATGATCAAGTCAATTCAGCATTAAAATCAACTACCAGCAACATCATTTTTGAAAATCGTTATTCTGGCATTCCAGCGGAACAGCATTAAAATGACACCACCGATCTCTACGGCCCAACACGTTTTTATTGTATTTCCGATTTCATTTTCAATGTGCTTTACTTTATATTGATTGCGCGACACACACCAAACCAAACTCCCATTTTATTTATCTATCCTTTCTAACATGGTTGATGATGGCAAACTTCCCCACCCAGACCCCAAAACAGCACACAGACCCCCTTTACCCCTAAATTTTTGAAATGGCGAAAGATCAGGCGATATGAGGCGACACGCAGTGATGAAAATCCACACTTCTTTGATTGGTATTATACTGTAACATTATAGACTCATATTATTGTATTTCATTTGAATATCGTATCCTGCAAAGAAGAAATTCATTGCGTTTTTCTTGTAATCTATCTCTTTGTTTAATATTGACATTAACTGTATAATTGGGGCATAAATGCCTTGCTTTATAAAGCTAATTACTGTTGCAACTCTTTGAAAGGCATTTTACAAATAGACGGATAACAAGTGTGTTTTGGATACCTTTCATGGAAAACATATCATTGATGCTCACATCATGGATGCTGCAAATGACTTATACTTTAATTTACACGGTCTAAGATTATGGATTAACATTAATTAAACCCCTTTTGGAAAAAAGCAGCTGTTAGCGACACACGTCGGTCAAGAAAAACCAAATGTCCTAAAATATCAGATTGACGTCAGTTTTTATAACGTCAACTGCAAAATTTATTATGAAATAGAGTAATGCTAAGTATCTTATCTTTTTTGTTGCTAATACATTTGGAATGTGACCTGTGACTTACAAAAAAATACCTAGAATACATAAAACCAACAAGAAACGGCAAGCTGGGGTTTATATGTGATATTTCGAGCTAAGAAAAGCTATTATATTACTTATTCCGACGTATTTAGTTTTTGGATTTACAGTCAAATCTGATTTCTCTGCATATTTTGTAGTTTGTAAGAACAGATATTCCAAATACAGTAATTCAGGTTTATATAAAGTAAATTTCAATTTTCAAAAACACAGAGAAAAATTTCAAACAGGGATTGGTAGATTGCGAGTCCTACATCGGAACACTTTAAAGACCATTTGACTGGCTAACCAAATAGTGTTTAGTACAAATAAAACTACAGTACATTTATGAAACGATACAATTGCTGTTGCTGCTTTTCTTATTTTTTGCCGTTTTGGGTGTCGTCATCGTCGGAATCGCACGAAATTGTTGCTTCTTGGACATAAAAGGACTTGACTTGGCCTAAAACAATAAACATTTTATGCCTCTGTTGGCAAGGCCCGTTAAGGTGGGAACCATTAACAACGTTTAGAGTAGCGTCAAATGACTCACCTTTGTTTGGGGTTCGGTACGCGACAAAGAAGCAGCAAGATAGTGTGTCAAATACACATCATCAGCATCGGAATCCGAGGATGATGTCGAGGAACACGAGTGGCAGTGCATGTTACGACCATCGGGAGAATGCGTGTAATGATTGTGTCTGTGGGAATGTACATGGCTGCTCCGAGCATCATGTCGTCGGCAATCAGCACTGTGTGACCGTGTTGGTGAGAGGACATCTTCACGACGTCGACGTGATACAGATGAGGAACTAGGATGCTCGATACCAGCATCGGAATCACTCGATGAGTCATCGACAAAGTATTCGGATTGACCTTCGACGAAAGTTGATGCATGTGATGCCTTCTTTCGAGATCGTCGTTTACTCCGTTGCTTGAACTCCTTGCGATTCAGCTCCTGTGACGATGAATTTGACGGGGGTCCTGGCATTACCACAGTTTCGTATACATTTTCTGGTGGAGTCGTAGCTAACATGCTGAAGTCAATATTTGCAGGAGGTGGTGGAGGGTTCCGACGAGGCGGCTTCGGTCGGAAGTTCTTATCCATCCGGGGTAGAAGGGTGTCAGGAACTTGTGGCCTTAAGTCAAATCGTACTCTAGATGGTGATTTCTGGACGACTTGACAATTTTGGAGGGCCGCTTTCCTATTACTAGATCCAGGACGCTCAAGATTTGACGGTGACGCGGAACCAGATGTCGTGATAGATCCTAATGACGGTGACGACGATCCCGGTGGTACCGAAGTCAGCGACCCAGCTCGTTGTAAATGGTAAAACTTCTGAGGCGGATGCACTTGTTGTTCGATATGTCTGGGATACGGATTTGGCCGGGGTTCACCTGCTCGAATGCAGCTGTTGATACCACAGATCAGCTTGCCTTCGGAGAAACCGTATCGCTTCCCGAGCAGATTCTTTTCACAAACTGCACAACAGAAACATCTTTCATCGGCATGCCAGTGAGTATTGCCCTGTAAATGAACAGTTCAGGAAATCGACATATAAAGGCGAAAAAAATAAAAACATACTTGAGTGATATGCGGCTTATCAGGAATGATATCTTTTTGACATGTATTACACCGAAGCTGAACAGCAGTATGATAGCATGGAATACAATAAGGTAAATCATTTCGAATAATATAACGCTTTCCGCCTAATTGACAATCACATCGTGTACAAATAAAATGTTTTAGATGCCATACTCTGCCTTCGGCTTCGGTACACTCTTCACAGAAGATAAGCTGTAAATGTTTTTATTAGCTTGCTTTCACTTTATTTTTAATTCTGTAAATTACCTCATCGCAGTGTGAACACCTCGGTTTAATTTGTTCAGCATGATGCCGACCACATAGTAACCTAAAACAGTTTTCATTATTCATGCCGCTTGTCAACTTTAAATCTCTTACGTGTCGTTATGTTTGAAATATGTAAGATCCACTAATAGTTCATGGCACTCAAAGCAAGTGAAGCATTGGGGATGCCAAAACACATTTTCTGGAAACCGTTCGGGAGCCGATACGACAATCTCCTCGGGAACCAACAAGCCTTTGCACTGAAAAAGACCCAATTCACATCACATTATACATTTTAACCCATAAAATAAATGCTAATTTCCGATGTTTCTACTCGGATTCATATACGACTAAACTCATAGATGCACCATTTCAGGACTCATTCCGAATTTCCGGTTATGGGTCCCCGTCCGACTAACATAAACGCATTTCGAAGGGTTGCGCAGGCCATCCGGAACGAACAGTTCGAATCGTTGAACGAGGCAGTTCGCCTTGAGTGACAAGCGGTACTTGCTTGTTTGAACAGTTGCCTGCCGTTCGCGTGTTTGTGTATGCGCAACTATCGCATGCAAATTAGTCTGTCTCGGTTGAGCAAGATCGCTTTCACATCTTGGCCACAAGTCATAATGAACTTGACCAAATCCGTATAAGCAATGAAAAGCAAATAAAACCCCGAAACTGCGGATGTTTGTCATACATACCTGATGACATGCGTGTGAAACGGCGTCAAGGGGGACTCGATCGATGACGCCGTGACCGAAGCATTCGCGTTTACGGGTCTCTTCAATTATCTGGAGTTCATTCTCCTCGGCTTCGGTAAGATTTCCGCAGTATCGGGCGTCGGAGTCTTGCGCGGGAAGCTGGTACTGCAACTGACGGGTGCGCCATTTTTCACCGACTGAGTTGATGTAAGGGATCTTGTCGGCAGGAATGCATGCAAAGTATTGCTGGACCTGTAGAAAAGACATAATTGTGATTTATGAACTGACTGTGCGATGGGGAGTTGACCTTTGCAAGATCGCTTGTCTAAATGCAAGGGAAAGTCGTAACTCACCGCATCGGGTTTAAGTCCAGAAGGCGCCCAAGAATACTCATCCATCACGCATCCACTGTCGTCGTCACTGGTCGAATACCTGTGAACCTCGGAAGTGATGCCACCCTTCCGTTGCTGATGCAGATGTGGACCGTGTTGATGAGGGTGCTGATGGCGGGACGGATGCGTCGGTGACGTTTTTACGCTCGGCACCTTCGCGGTTTTGGCCTGAAGTACAGGAGAGCAACAGCCACCTGAGCCCTTGGAGTCGACAGTAGCCATGCCGGCAGGCTCTGGGAATAGTGGCACTTCGGCGTACAAGTGTTGAACGGAAATCCTTGACGATTGGGGAAGGTTTGACGCTACCTATAAACAAAAAGTTAGGCAAAATCAGAATGCATTTGTCAATCGGAATGGAGTACAACAATAAGAAAGTTTGCAAGACAAAGGCCCGCGTCGCGCAACACGCTTCGCGCATGACGATAAACGGATTAGCGGCATCCTTCCTTCGGCCATAATGAGCCCCCAAACTTGCAGATCGTGGGACAACGCAACATTTCAGAGTGATGCTAATGCATCGCTATGCCCCTCAAAGTTGATTTGCGGCTTTAAAGGGGTTGTTTATTTCGGCCGAATCGAGAGGCCTTGCGCAAGAAGCTGTAAGAAAGTGAAACTGATGCGTCCACAAGCTGTTCCATTTCGACTGGAGGAATCATTTCAATAACGTTAATTAAGGAAAATAAAACGGAACAGAAAATATCAGTGTTACACAAAACAATGAAACCGACAAAGGTTGAAATTGAAAAGATCAACTGGCAAAGCCTAATTGCACTGAAAAGAGGGTAAAGGCCAACCCGTCAAAATCAAAGGAATACATGTTTGACAGTAGCAATAGCAGCGTATTTGGACAGTTAAAAATGGAGAACGATCAGTATCCCAAGATGTCAGTGCCGTGCGCGCATTGACACGAACACAAAGACTGAAAACGGCGACAATCACATCCATTCATGGAAGAAAGTCACAGCCTGGAGAGGAAGCGCGAAAAATAAAAAAAAGGCCCATGTTTTCATGGAAAATGTTGGGGCAGGCAAGCTGCTTGATTCAGAGTGCATAGCAAGGCAATTCAAAACGGCTACAAAGTGACTGAACAACGACCGTCGGCGGTCAAGCCCCCCATGTTTCCCTCACGGCCAACGATCACGCCTCTCACGGTCATTTTCCAGGAAAACGACCCGTCGACAGCCCTTCGCTACAGGCAACTGTCCCCGTTTCATAGCTTTTCCGTCGTCCTGACCACAAAATATACAAGTTGGAATGTATAAGGAAATGAGGGAACAGACCGTGGAGCACTTGAGTGCGTGGGCGGTGTGTGACGGAATTACGAGCTTTGGTGGATCGGTGCCGCAAAAAGCCCGGAACCACTTGAAACTGTTGCGCGATGGCACGCGGAGATGAACGATTCTTAAGTGAAGACGCAACAGAACAAAAGGACATAGATGGGTGATCGGGACATCGGGTTTCAATCGGTGGTGAACGATGACCTCGCAGCCGCGAAATAGCGGTCGTGGCAAAGGAAGGGCCACGGCAAAAACGATCGACGTCTTATCATTGCGCCAAATCGGCAGAATCGGTCAAGGGGTGAGTCCCCTTTGACCCCCGTCACCCCGGCCAGCGGTGAGAGGTTGATTATGCACCCCTTCTGGCGGCATGGTTGACCAACCACTGCGGAAGTCTCGACGGACTGTCTCGAGGAGGCCAAAAAAGTGCAATGACGACAAGCATACGGAAAAGTCATTATGCGTCATGGTAAGGCAATCGGTCAAGGAAGGGCAATTGCCTCGAATGCGCGAAATCAAAGCTGTCAACCCGGAAACGAGACTGACTCCATTATGGGTCGATGACAAGTGCGGATGCGCTGAGTGGGCTAAATGAAAAGCAAGAGATCATAATCTAAATAAGCGGGAGATAGGAGTGGTTCCACAACTGGCTAAACCACTCGGCCTCGTATGGACGCCACAGGCTGAAATGGCCGAGTCCGTAAGGTCTTTTGTTGTTTGCAATTTAATATTTCGGATCTGCGAATTTCCGCCGAAAAGGGCACGGGTGTTGACTTGACGAGATTTGATGAGGCTCAATCTGCCACCACCTCAAAACCCGACAAATGAACAGATGAACCAGGCCCCCAGGCGGTCGGTGAGGCTGGGTGGGTCGTGCCCAAATCGGTTTAGGCGGCTGCAACTGATTGATGCACTCCAGACTGGTCGCTAACGCCTTCGATGATACAACTCGAGGGCAAGAAACACAACTAAACAAAGGCAGGGGAATCGGAATATGTGACGTCGATCGGGTTCTCCCTATAATATCGCGCAGGAGTTCCGTACTGTCAATAAAACAGCGAACACCCGACAGGGAGATCCGTTCTTGATATAATTGACTACCCCCTTGTAAAAAAGGTAGAAGATCCGCCAGGTGCAGCAGGAGAACTTGTGCCGTAAATGAAGGATGGGTTAGTTCGAATTTGGATGGTTGCGCAATGTAGCGGAGAGCAAGAAGCAGCTGGTTGTATTCCATGTACGATGTACAGATTCCGCGGGACATGCGAGCGAGAAACTATTTCGCAAACTGGACAATGACCTCTACTGCCTTGCTCCTCAAGGCTAAAACGGATACGCCTCAGGCACGAAACGGAAATTAAGGCATCACTAAACTCGAGAAAACGGTTGCGGCACACAGTGTCTTCGCTCATCACCGCAAGATTTACGTACTACGATGCTCCAGGGGGTGGGAGTGACATTGGTACTCCTTCTGGCTGGATTAGAATATGCAAAAATTGCAACGAGTCGCAGTGTTGTCATTGGGTTCCAGCAACAAATGAATAATGACCCTTAAAGAGCTTTGCGACTGTTTTTTTAAGGCAAATGCGAGGTGACAGGGGTATCGGAGGCTATGAAGCGACACGACCAGAAGCGGCAGACAATACGCGCCCTAATCGGATTGTTAATGTAAGCCGGTTGAGGTGCCAATAGTGACAGGGTGAAGAGATTTGTTGTAATGTCAAGTTTGGGATTGTCTGGCCGCGTATGGAGCAGCTTTGGAAGTCTTTGAAGGAAGACAACGCCCCTAATGGAAAACCATCGTTAGACCTAAGTACTGTAATAAAAACTTATCGAAGCATTATAATTCGGTCGGGAACAATAAATCGGATATTGGATACATGAATTAGCAAAAACGTACTCATTTATTAGTACCTCCGAGTAAAGGGAGCCGTCGGGGTGTACAAAAGAGCTCCACACCCACGCCTAATGCGGTTCACCTGCGCGCCTCGAACCCAAACATGCAAGATGGGCGGTCGACTGCGTTGTCATTAAATGTTCTTGTGCGCAAAGCTCAAGACTGTCAGCGGTCAGTGTTAATCTCGACTCAAGTTTGAGCATATCCGCCTTTCCGCTCCCTCCAAAAAAGGGGCCGAATACCGCAGCTTATCCGTCAAACGCGGCGTGAGAACTGTGCCGCCACCGCCTTTTTCAGATGAAAGATGATGCGAAGAAGCGTCAAACAAGTGAAATCGCGAGAATCGGCGTCATCAAAAAGTGGCAGTGAGTGGCTTCTGAATTCAATTTGTCCCCTCCCACCGAGACTGGTGGTGTCTTCGAAACCGTTCCCTGGAGAGACATTTGTTTCCGATGAAAAAGAACGCAACAAAGGAAATTTTTAAACCCGAAAGTGTTGGGGCGACAAAAATGTTGCACAGAATCCCAGAGGACGAGTTGCCGAAAGAGGAGTATGACATGGACTCCCATGTGTGGAAGTGCGAATGACAGATAACCTGGGCTTGATACAATTTTTGACAGACTTTACGAAATATCGTCGAAAAAATGGATTCTCAAAGGCGGTCGAGTCGGAGCTATCGTTTACAAGAAAAACTTGCAAGTGAAAACGTGATAAACAATGAGAGGTCCATTCATTCGACCCCTGCAGAGTGATGAGCGGACAAGACAACATCCTCCACTTTTGCTTTGAAAAACACACCAATGCAACATCCCACTGAGGCACCGCGGGAAAGGAGGGCACCTCTGTTCCGGAAGACAAATCAAAATTTTATGTTTTCCGTATGATTGACGACGGCCCGCGTGTGCTCTGGCGCAGAGGCAGGAGATAGTCGGTGGCGGCATTGCGTGTCCCTCGCGATCATCCCAGCCGACTCCTTGATCCCAAAAATAAAGTCGCTCCTTCCCGACACCGCCTCAGGCCTCAACCACTTGGGGCTGTGGATCGGAGCGTATTTATGATCGCACATGTCCGACACGATTCACATCATGAGGCGCGGATGGATGGAGCTGACAAGCTGCGACAGGACGTCAACATTGCCGGCTAACAAGCTGGCTGGTTCGTAGCCTTAAAAACCGCACTACAACCATGCCATGATGGGTCCGTCCTATGGGCCGAGGTTGAAATTTAGAAAAAAGATTGTTTATGCGCGGTATTGTCGCCTTCATAAATCAGTGGACTACCCCTAACAACCCCGAAACATGACGAATGATTTTGGTTTTTTTGAAAAAAATGTTTCTTTTTTAAATAAACGCGAAACGGATGGGACAGCCGGTCACAATGGCAGAAGCAGAATCCGAGGGGTGTAATGACACCTTTGGTCGTTCGTTGGCTGGGGGTGATTCCTTCGAGCCGCGCAATGAGGACAACTCGAAGCGTCTAATCCGGCAGAGGAGCAACCGATTGTTTGCCAAACAAGTGGTAGTGCAACATCTGCGATCGACAACACTAAGCATTGCTGAGAGCATGTTCTTGCTTAGAAGACAACAAAAAAGGAACGAAAGGCGCGATAAAGACGTTTCTGAACCCCCAAATTAAACCGGAATCCAGGGTCAAGAAGCTGCGAAACAGAAGACAATCATAGTGTCACCCATGGCCTTCGCGTTTCGCGCAGAGGGGGTAAACGATTACACGCGTTAGGGTAGGCACGGGAAAATATGAAACCTTGAAAAAGGGGTTAAACCCAATGATTGGCTATATGGAAGAGCTCGCAAATCTGCAAATCGCGAAAACAACTCGGGCATAGCTACCATCCACAAAGAGTGTGCATGGTTGGCAGGAGCGTAATGCCGAAATTGGCCGGAAGAATCGCTCAAAACACTGTCGCGCATATGAACTGTCCGGGTGTATGCGCAGTTGCGACAGTTATCTGAGCTGGCCTGTAAAGCAGTGCTCATGGGATACTGAGTAGCAGGAACCCACCAATTTTAACTGTCGCACCCCCCGTTTCGACAGCCAACGGCAATTTGGCGCACTTTCACCGCCACAGGGGTAGGTAGATGCACAATAACGGAAGATGTATGATTCCTCACCGAAAAAAGGGTCGATTTGGCTAGCGGGGATCACGGTCGGAGTGTCTTTGTTATAGCTAGAGAGGAGCAAGGTCATACGCCCCTTTTGATTGAATTTCGTTCATGACGCTGTTCAAAAAAACTCAAAAGATGCGCGGATGCATGGTGGGAAAAGTGTAAAACCGTTACATTCGCGCTCTATACGATTTTAGGAAAAAATGCCTGGATGAATAGATAGATGGTAAAACACTTGTCTCCCATGTTCCTCATCAGGCTTGCATGTAAACTGACAAAGCCCCCCTGAGGAGCGAAGAAGGAAGCGGATCAGATCCGGAATTGGGAGTCGACCAAGCAGCAGCCCAACCAAACTGATCGTGTTTCGGACTTCCTAAAAGTGTGACGGCACGACCGAACGGATAGATAGATAGATCAGGCAGTTTCGAGTTTCGAGTTAAAAAGACGCAAATTGGCGTTGCCCACAGGTGGTCACGTCAACCAGCTGTCACCAGTCCCAGGGCGCGCGGCGCGGTGCAGTCAGCCATTTCCGTTGATGAGGTACCGCGAAACGGCTTCCATCTATTATATTGTTCCCGCAACAACCTGCAGCTACTTTGACAACTTCCGTACACACGTTTTAAATTTTGCATTCAAAACGTATCGGGGCGTTAACAATAGCCAAGATTGATCAGCTCAATGGATGACGTGACGGTGTCCCGAGCGGGTCGCCCCGGATGCGGTGGCGGCAAAACAGATGATTGAGTGATCTTGAGGTTCTTCAAGAGGAGCCGACCGCTCGTGTGGAGGCCTATTTTGATGCAATGGAGGCAGGGAAGAGCATGTTCAGACAGGTTCGACGAAATTCAAAAAAACAACATGCAAGGAGGTGGAGTTAAAAATTAGAAAAAAACTGGCATAATGAACACCAGGGCTCACGGTCAGCGCAAACACGAAGGAGGATGAGTAAGCAGGAAGCTGGAAAGAATCGGGAAAAGCATCCATCAACAAGTTGGGAGAGCACTTTGTGCCAGCTGCGCCGCCGCTTCTTCATACAACCTTTTTCGCGCATTTGACGCCGACAAAGATTGCGCTCTGTTTTTTTGCTCTGGAATGTGGTCTAATTCTGGCAAAGGCAGTGCCGAGCCTGAATTTATGACCTACAAGCTGGCAGACGCCAAGAATTCACTCGTTTACACACTTTTAGTACCGGAACAAGATGGACATAAAATTTGAGTGACCCCGAGTGAGAAATGGACCATTGAAATGCTGATTTTAAATCACTAACATTAGATAACTATCAAAAACCTGCAAGTAATTAGGAGGGATTGGAATGCATGACTAATGTTACCCCGTTTACGGAGTACGGTATTCCCATCTGGTGTTCAAATACCGAGACAAAGGAAACGTAAAAAAAGTTTTGTCACTTCGAGACAATTAAGCCATTCGTCATGGAAATAGCATGACATACGAGTGAAATTAAAGGGTCGTTAAAGTCATTCAGGTGAGATATGTGATGAGTATGCGAAGCGGCAGTTGTTGCTGGTCAACAAATGTTTCGTGAGGAAAGTGGTCGTTGTTACCGTTGCAAAAAGACATAAAATATCCGAGTGGTGACAAGTTGACAAAAATCAAATTACATTTGCAATCAAAGCCATTAACAGTGTCCTTGGAACACCGATGGAATCCGTGTTTCTGCCCAAATTTGGGAAAGGGACTCCTTCCGATGAAAAACGGATGAAAAATGGCAAAACATCGTCGGAAGGTCAAAAAAACAAATAACACACTTTTGAATGATAGGGTGGTCCGACGAAAAAACAAACGACGTTAACGGGGGTACCCACTTTGTAGGGGTGTTACCGCTACTTTGAAGCCATAAAGGAAACAAACGCGTCTGCGGTCAGACCACCCGAGCATAAAGACGATGACGAATTAATGGGATTATAGTAGCCGCGAGTAAACGGCGCATCGGCGTCCGCCAACGAGGACGCTCCCGTTCGGGAAGATGGAGCCAGCCAGCCCCGGGTCGGCCCGGGAGTCATCCAGCTCCAACATTTTACAGCTTTCTTTGGGAGAGCCGTCGGCTGAAGCCTTGGGCTGGGGCACTCAAGATTTTCAGCGGGAGGCTGCGCGGATCGACCTTGTCCGATACGGCACTTTTGATCTGGGGGACCTCGAGACTTGAAGAGCTGCGAAGACAAAAGCACGCCGAGGACTGTGGTCAAGCAAAGACTGTTTATCCGACAAAAAAGGCGTCGACAAGGCGGGATATCAAGTATCATCATTGGCATATGTGAGAAGCTTTTATGCCCGACGATGTTTTTCGAGATTGTGGTAAAAAGTTTCCCTTCATTCCAGCGAGGATAGTCAAATTATGTCTCGATCCAGTGGGTCTGGCAAGAACCTCCGGAACAACATAAATTAACAAGACATACCTCTCGAAGAAAAACAAAGCGGAAATGAGGCGGCAATGTGCCTTCAAACAAAAGCGCTACTCAACGGAAGGTCATTCATTCAATCTACAGGCAATTATGGCAGATGAGGTCCTTCAAAACAGCCAGTTTTCCCGCACTTGTCTTATGGTTGCGAGTGACATGCCGTAAGGCTAGCTTTGTTGGAAGCAATAATTGCGCAACCCGCCTCTGGCAACACAATTCGGGACAGATTCAGAATCATGATAAGTGCGCGTCTTTAGGCAATGCATGTCAGTCCGTGTGACAAGAGGGGGTTACTATTGGTGTTCGTTTTCTAACTACCAAAAGGGCACGAGACGTCTGTGACAATAGCCGATTAGCTGCCAATGTCCGACCATTGTAAGGGTCCTTTTTTGGGAGAAACGACGCCCCCGGAAGATGAAACAAAATGAAAACGAGAGATGGACATCAAAAAGGGCACCACAAACACAACTAACTTTGACAGCTTGTCCGATGGCGAAGGCGTTCGCGAGTTCGCGCACTGGCATCGTACCAAAAACAGTCGACTGATTTACAAGACCCAGCTGCCAAGGGGTTTTTGACCCGTCTGGACATAGGCAAAACAAAGTTTTGTTTGAGGATTTGAAGAGTCTCGACTCAAATCAGGGGAAGCCCATTCTGCCGGAAATCACTTGCCTCGTCACAGGTTTTCGCAGTGACCGACGCTTTCTCGTAACACAAAAGTTTGACCGAAACTGAGACTAATAAAGTGACGAAAGGATTTTACTCAAAGCGAAATCGCTCGAAGCAATGTGCAGAGGTTGCTCGTAAAGCGCCATATGTACCCAAATCAGTGAACCGCAAAGGCACAGCACATTGTGCAATTTTTTGATAGGCAAATCTTTCAAGATGCTCATAAAAACGTAGGAGTGAAAAAGATCCACGGATGAAGTTTGAATCAAGGAATAAAGTAGTACTATACTTGTGATACCAGATGTGATTCATGATGTAAATAGTAAATGTAAAAATAAAGTTCGAGCAAACAACCATATGAGGATTTATATTGAAACAAACTGAACCTAGGACACCCACTGCTGCCCCAGGGCTTATCGGTCTTTGCATCACAAAGTCATAGCCGGCAGTTGAACAACGATTAATGGTGACAACAACACTGTGGGGCCCAATATTTGCGCAACAAAATATTTATTGGTTTCGGTGGTTTGCAAGCTGGACCCGGGTTTTGGTCTGGGTCATGAATGTTGCTACTTGACTTTTACAATGTTGGGGCTGCTTCCTAAAACAGTGAAACATTCGGCGGTAGAAAAAGACAGGCATGTGTTTGAAACGGACAGGTGGAATGTACAACTTGTGCATTTGCCAGACAATCTGGACATCCGCATTAAAAAACCCAAAAAATACGATTTGATTTTACTCAAGTGTCAATTCAGTTTACAAAGCAAATCGTAAACAAGGTCAGTAATAAGCATAACTTCTTTTCACTTCTTGATGGACAGGCTTCTTCACTTTTGTGTTGGAACGGTAAACACTCCAATGAGCACCTTCTTAGTACAGGGGCCGAAAGGCGTGCGTCATTGGACGCCTGTTCCCGACAAAGTAATTGCCGTTGCGGTCGGCTTCTTGCCAAACGGCTTCAGCTTAGAGAGCGGACTCGTTGAAGTTTATATCGACGTCAACGTTCGTACAGTAGCGACTGTAAGCGAAGACGGGCTGCAAACTGATAGTAAAAACAGAAGAGCTAACTGTAGACACTCATTAGAAGTGATCTCATTTCGATTCTAACTATTTTTAGAACGCAAACATGTCAAATTGTACTTGGTTTTTGGCTCTGATTTGCATTTTTCCCATAATGAAAGTTAAATTCTCGTACACATCTGCACACTTTGTCAACGTCTAAGGATTCTAGATGAGCCAGGAGGTAAAAAGTGACAGTTTACGGCTCGAGTTGACAACCACCACTCCGAAATGAAAAATTTTACAAAATTCCAAAGTGACCAGAATTTCACTGCGAGTTCAAACATCGCCATGTCAACGTCGTAGCGTTAAATTTGTTTTTTCAAATGCCTGTATCTCCAAAAGAAGAAACAGATTGGGGCCGCCGAAGGCGGCCTTAATTTTTCTCTCCCAAAATCTTTCTTTCTGTGACTTTTTATTCCTTTGTGACTTACCATGCTGGGAAACTTATATGCAGGAGCTGCCAGCCCGGAGGGCTGGTCTTTTTTTAAAAAAAATTTAGTTTTAAATTCACTTTTTATACGTTTTTTTGACATTTTCAACTTAAAAATCTTTAGTTTTGTAAAGTTTAATTAAACAAAACAAAAAAGTAAACTTTTTTAAGTGGAAATTGCCTCAAATTGTCAAAAAATGCAACTGACATCCTGACATGAGGCGATTGGCAAAGCGTCCCCAACGCCAACGCTTGCTTCAGGCCTTGCGCGCGAAAAACTTGCTCGCCTCAAGCTTTTGGCTTGTTTATCGTTCCTGTTTTGCATTAATAGCGCTTTTCGACCTTGCTAATCGTCATTCCTGTCGCGTTAGATCTATATGTAACTAAAAAGCTTATCCATTTATCGTTTTCAGCTCAAAAATGTCCGAAATCCCGTCAAACCCGATCGTGCTCCCGCAGCGGTCCCGAACTGTTTCCCCCGCTTCAAACACATCGAAATCCACCACTGTCGATGATGAAGTCGACATTCTAGCCGTATCCGGGGATGAAGAGACCCCTAATGGTGAGGAATCCGAAGTCGAAAGTGTGCATGACGCGACGCTAGAAGCGGACGAACAAGATGGCGACGCACAATGGCCACCAAAAAGGACACGGTGGAGTGCATGCTGCGTGCAACGTACGGAAACGTCGATGCTTCTGAAGCCGAATTCTCCGCCACACTTTGATTCTGCGGTGGGTTTCTGTTTCGATTAAAGGCTAGGCAGGTTTTGCGAGTTTTTGAGATGCAGAACGGCACGATTGGACCATCGGCTCGTCCTACACCGAAGAATCAAGTTTCAAGAATTAAAAAATTCAATAACTCTAGATTCCTACGTGTGCACTCGCTACATTTTTTACCACGTGTTAAGTAGACTTAGGTACACGTCCTCGTTCAAAGAAATCTTTTTTGTACGATAAATAAAAAAAATATATATATAAAATGTTCAAAAATGCTTACGATTTTTCGAACTTTTCATTGAAAACCCTAATTTTAATCATACAAAAACAATTTCTTTAAACGAGGATGTGTACCTAAGTCTACTAAACACGTGGTAAAAAATGTAGCGAGTGCACACGTAGGAATCTAGAGTTATTGATTTTTTTAATTCTTGAAACTTGATTCTTCGGTGTAGGACGAGCCGATGGTCCAATCGTGCCGTTCTGCATCTCAAAAACTCGCAAAACCTGCCTAGCCTTTAATCGAAACAGAAACCCACCGCAGAATCAAAGTGTGGCGGAGAATTCGGCTTCAGAAGCGTCAAAATTTTTGCACGTTGCACGCAGCACTCACTCCCCCGTGTCCCACGAAAAGGAGAAGCGGTGGCCATTGTGGCGACGTCGTTGAAGTATCAGACGGCGAAGAAGCGGAACAGTCCGAGAATGAAGAACCTGAAGAAGAGGAGGAAGAAGAGGAAGCTGATGCCACAGTTGTTCATGAAGATGAGGGCGAAGACGAGACGATTGACGCCGGGGATGAGACGGGCGCGGATGTTGAGGATGAAGAGGCTGTTGGTGAGTGTTTTGACATCTTTTTTGTAGAAATTTATATATCAAAATGATTGCAGATCCAGCCAATCTATCCCCCGCTGCCAAGAAGATCATCCAAATGTTTCAAAAGCCATCCACCGACCCCAACGTCGACGCCTACGACTACGAAGAGGACGACACGCTCTACACGGTTGAAAATTTCGTGCTACCATTCGATGACATGCTAACTTTTGAGTCTATTATTAACACACTTTGCCTAGGAGAGAAGCGATACAGTGAGTTTTTTCGATTTTCATCTCAAAATTGTCCATTAATGTTTCAATCTTTACTTTTTTCTTCAAAATTTCAACAAAATGCCCAAATTTCAGTCGTCGACTACATCGAAACCTCCTACAAGACGATGCAAGCCGAAGCCCGTCGCTTCAAGGGCCAATTGCGCGCCATAAATGCCCGTAGCGGTCGTCTGCGCATGCAAATCAAGCGAGAAGAAAACGCCCAGAAGTCGGGTATCGATCCCAACAAGGTCCCTCGATCCAGCAAGGGCATCGGCAAGAAGTTCACCGAGTGAAGTTTACTTTTTTTGTACTTTTAAAGATCTCTTTTCCTTTGTATTGCGTTCTATTATCAATATTTGTTGTGTGTGCAGTGAGCGATGATTATACTTTAACATTCGCATATAATCATTTTGTTTATAATAAAAAGTTCGCTCGAAGCTTCGGTGCAACTGTGGCCGAGATAGGGGGTTTTGATAGGCTTATCTGGAGTACATTGACCTGAGGTCATTGAAATGGGGCTTTCACGTGAAGAAAAGGGATTCTAACTCAAATTTGGACAAAAAAACAGACAAGTTGATTGACCGAGTGCCAATGGTTGATCTGGATGGCATTTACTTTACACTTTTAAGTTTCTCATGATGAGAGAATTCTAAAACATGGGATACAAAAGATCTGGCATGCAATACCAGTTGCCCCAGGGGCATCGAACCTCCAAATTTGGACAAAAAACAGACAAGTTGACTGACCGAGTGCCAATGGTTGATCTGGATGGCATTTACTTTACATTTTTGAGTTCTTCATGATAAGGCGAATCTAAAACGTGTGATACAAAAGATCTGGCATGCAATACCAGTTGCCCCAGGGGCATCGAACCCCCAAATTTGAGAAAAAAACACGGGCAATCCAGTCGGCCAAGTGCCAATGATTGATCTGGATGGCATTCTTTTAACATATTTAAGTTTTCTATGATAAGAGGAATCTAAAGCATGTGATACAAAAGATCTGGCATGCAATACCAGTTGCCCTAGGGTCATCAAACCCCCAAATTTGAGAAAAAAACACGGGCAATCCAGTCGGCCAAGTGTCAATGATTGATCTGGATGGCATTCTTTTAACATATTTAAGTTTTCTATGATAAGAGGAATCTAAAACATGTTATACAACGAGTCAAGCATGCAATATCAGTTGCCCCAGGGGCTTCAAACATCAAATTTTGAGGAAAAACACAGACAATCCAGTCTGCCGGGTGCCAATGATTAATCTGGCTATCTTTTTATACACGTTTTTGGATAAGTCATGTTATCACTCTCGACCAATACCGCCGTCACCCCGACTTGGTTTCACTGAAGCCTTCTTTTGGTCAAAGTGGATTTAGTTCAATTTCTTATTGCTTTCTTGTTTGAAGGACTCATTCTGTTAACGGAGAAATTGATTTCGATTACGCCTGCACAGGACGCCGTTGTAGTCACAAAGCAGTTCTACAGGTGCACGTCAACATAAGCTGAAACTGCCGCAGGTATTGGACTGTTTTGATGGCAGCAGATGTGGCATCAGCTGGGAGAGTTCGCTTTGTTCACGTGACATTGAGACGTGATTGTGTACTTCATTGAAATCGTCAACCTGTTTATGACAGTTTTTTATGTGTGAAATGCCAAAGAATCTGTCAAATCACTGTGCTGAACCATTGAAAACAAAAAAAAAACCAACTTTGATGGCTCAAATCACAACTCAAAACAACATTATAAACATTACACGTTTATTTACAAGTACATAACACTATAGTAACAAAGACTCTTCAATGTATAAAATCAATAACATTATTCATAAAAAACAAGAACTAGAAGGGTGCTATTGACAGGCTCAACAAAAAAATCAACGCAATCAGCGACTGCTGCGCAAAAAAAAAGAATGTTTTAAGTTCACAATTTGGGACTAAAAATAGAACATTTTACGAAGTTGGATGTCATAGGAGCGTAAGGTCAGGTAAATTTTTATTGGCGGCGATGGAATCTTGGCTTGACGAGCTGAAATTGAACAAAATGTGTTAAAAGCAGGTAGTTAAATTCAAAAAAGCTAAGTGCGACACCTAAATAAAAAATTTGACAATAGCTCCCGCGCACATGTCATATCCAATCATTAAAAATGAAGAAAAGAGTGAAGTTCAAACGTACCATAGCATTGACAGATCTTTGAGGGCCTCGGGTGGCACCATGTTGACCAATGCAAATCGCTGGCGAGGCTCATCATGACATGAAAATGAGATAAGATTAGCAAAATGTCAAACAGTCGATGTAAACCCCCTGCTCGACGGTACTTCACCGTCATCTGAATACTGTACACGCTCGAATGGACTAGACTGGCTGTGGCTGCTGCTATCCGCATCGGGCCGCTGCTGATTGCTGCCTGGAAAAGAACATTGTTAGTCGATGAAAAACAGAAACCCGACCCCCCACCCCACACCTGTCACAGATTGGCGGAGTCCTACTACCATTTTGATAGTTTTTGGGCCCAGGCGGAGAGGATGCTTCCGCCAATCTGTGCCACCCCGCAGCCGGCTTCCTGGGCCACGCGCTAAAAGCAGAACTGCCACGCGGAGGATCGTCCATGTGACAGTTCTGCTGCGGGTCCAGTGGCACCTCGCCACTGGACCGCCCTCCCGGCGATGGCCTGAGGGCTGGCTACCCCGACACGTCTGGTGTCGGGGCGGATCGGTGGCAGGGCACCATCGTATTGATGGCACCCGCCGGTTAAAACTCGCTGCTCCAGCGAGATATTCGCCCTCTGGCGGTGTTGCTGATGCGCACCCCGACTAATGTCAAGGGTTTTCAGTGGCCTTCGGCGGCTTTACTATCAATTGATAGTTAGAAAAACTGTATAATTGAAAATCCAATCCGCAATCAAGTTGGATGTGTCAAATTAAAAGCTAACCACAAGCTTTACGTGGAGTTGTACACAAACATAGTTTCAAAGCTGCAGTTTAGGAAAGTTTGATAAGTAAAATTTGAAAATACTAAGCAATGAAGTTCAAATGCTACTAAAAAGTAGCGCGGATCGCATTTCAATTGCGTATCGCTGTTCTAGCAGGTCATTTGCTTTTCGGCAATATCGCCCATGTGGGCTTCACGAGCGGTTTGAAAAACGGTATAATCCAAAATCCAATCCGCTATCAAGTCGGATGTAAATTATAGAACTAACCACGAGTTTAAAGTGACGTGGAGCAAAAAGTGTAAATTTTGCCTTTTGAGCAGGCGTAATAAGTAAAAATTGTAAATTTTGATGAAAAAGTTGAAACGTAACATAAAAGTTGCGTGAATTGCATCTAAACTGCGCTAGAAGTGGCAGTTTAGAGACTATTAATCTCTGAGAGATCGAAAAGTGGCCCGATTTAGGCAAAATAGTTGAATCGATGCATCAATTCGGTTCAATTCGACCGACAAAGTCGACTTTATTCGGCTTTCAAGTTGCCGGTCATCTCATCGGAAGGGCCTTCCTCGTATCGGAACGGCTCGAAAGGGCTGGGAGCCAGAATCGGGGCATCATCCTGGAGCCGCAACGGCGTAAAAAGGTGGTCGTTGAAACGACGGACACGATGTTAGCGGCGGTCTTTTTCGAGTTCAAATTCCGGCTTCGACGCACAGCATTGAGGCCAGTAAAGGCATATCAACTGATGTTGCAAGTATCGTTGTAGCAGTCAATGGCTACTTTACGGACAGCAGTGCCAGTAACATCACAGGTCGTCGGTTGTGCCGGCGAATCGATCGACGGATTTTGAGACAGATAGTCGAGTGGATCCAAGTCAAAGCTGAGTGGAATGGTTGAAGTCGGCATTGACTTGGAGAGGTGGAGCGAAGGAAGTCACTTGAAGCTGATGTTTCAGTCTGAAAGCGTATTCAGTAAAGTAAAGTACTTTGGTTGATCGCGAAAAACTTACAGTATGCCGTCACAAAGCCAGGTGAAGCAATAAACACATCTTTGATGTGAAACTGATAAAAAAGTTGATGTTTGATTTGTCAAAAGTGACGATTCGTTGCCAAAGTTGAATCAGGTGGCACGGCTTTCATCTCACTGGGTCGGTGTCGATGTGCCGAAGAAGATGATACGGTACAACGCATCGGGGGAAAGCTGTGTAGATGAGCTCTTCGGCTGTAGAAAGCCGAGAAAACAGGGCATCGCAGGCCGGAATGTTGATCAAGAATGCAGGTCATGAATTCATTGGCGACGGGTGGCAGATTAGCGCCAGCGGGTGTCGGCATAGTAGGCGAGAGCATAGGCGCTTTTCACAGAAGTGTTGAATCGATCAATCAACCTGGATCGATCGGCGTGGAAGATACGCAGCTCAGTGTAGGTGGTCTTATCAGAGTTTGAAACTGATAAAAAGTAAAAAAAAAACGACAGTAAAACGGTGATTCGTCGTCGCAAAAATAGATCAAAAGTAACGGCAAAACGCGATAGGTGTCGTTCATCGAGGTTCATTCGGGCAAACAGCGAAGACAGTGCCGAAAGCAGGCAAATCGCTGAAGTTAAGCGGCCGTCGGCAATACATATCGCGTTGTCGATAACAGATGTAGATATTGGGCCATTTGAAGGTAGATGGAATCAAACTTCGATCGATTTCCATAGTATCCGGTAAAATAGGACGAGAAAGAGGCCTTGAATCAGAAAGGCATCGAACAAAGGCCGCGACCCATCGGCAAAGGCGGTAGGGGAGCAAGTGTCGTATTCTTTGGCGGCGGAAACGGCGTCTCTGCGACAGCAAAACAGTCTGTCGCGAGGAAATCAATCATGCGATAAATTGGCAAAATCAATGCCCATGCTTGTCAAAAAGCGAAAAGGCAATCAAAAAGGTGTCATCACTTGAGGTCGGAAGTGAAGAACATCAACAAGCAACGGAAGTCGGCCGAAATCAGTGATGGAAGGGGACGGTGGCTTCGATGGGCAACATGGAAGGCATCAGTTGGTCGATAAACATATTCAATCGCCAAAAGTGAGAAGATTGAAGATTCGTGAAGGCTGGAATCTCAAAGTTGGCGCAACATGGCCATGGGCCGTGTAAAGATGAATCAAAAAAGTTGTAATGTGTGGACGAAATGACTTGAGTCCTGCAAAATGGTCATCGTTACATGTCAAAAAGTGAAAAAGTGTCAAAATAACTCACCAATACACATCACTGGCATACTGTAGCTGTCCTGGGGCTCAAACACACAGAAAATAGACCCTCACTTCTGATTCCCTCAACTGCGTTTTCCCTCCTGTTAAAAAAAAAGAACTCGTGCATGAGGGAATTTGTCCCTCGCTATAGAAAACGAACTTCCTCCAACCTGTTTTCCCTCCTACATGAGGGAAAAACACGCACTCTCGTACAGGAGGGACATGGTTATCCAAGATGAGGGAATCAGGCCTCTTGGCAGTCTTCGCGCCAGAAAGAGTAGCGCAGCCAGCTTCCTGCGGCCCTCGACTTGCTTTGTTTTGAAAGTCCGAGACTGACGTTTTTTGAGTTTACGTTCTTGTTTTACGTATCTATTTGTGTGTAATAAGTAAATATGATACCATTACCTGTGTTGAGATTGTGTTCAACGGGTTTTGACCCCGATTTTATTTGATATTTTGCAGGTTTTTGTCTAATGTTTATGAACTGCATGAAAAAATTGAATAAAAAGGTGGGTTTCATATATAATTTTGCGTCAGATCAACATTAACTGCTGTCTTTCAGATTCACATTTACGATTGAGTTGCCGTCTGACAGTTTCACGCCGACCCAGTGAAGTTATCCAGGTAAGCGTTTTCGATGTCTGTTGATAGCACATTGCTAATTTCCAGTTTTAGGATCCCAAGTCGACAGCAATCGTCTCAACGTATGATGAATCGCAGCCCAACAGAATTCAGGTCATTGCAACTTACAAGCATTACACTTCCGTTCTATGCCACCATCGTTCCCCGCCACACCATATAATGTCAAAAACCGATGATTCTATTGTTTGTATTGTGCATTTTTGTTGTGTACATCATTTGTTAATTGTAATTGTCAAATTAGATTATGTTTTTTTTTAATAATGCAATCAATAAATTTTGTTAATGCATTGATTGCACCGGTAAACAGCGGGGCGGGGCAATTCGCGAACAGAATCTAATCAATAACCTGACTTTTGATAACTCGGCCCTCCATCATGATGCTTGCACTCTCATGGGGAGGTTCGGTTTCCCTCATGGGTGAGGGAAAAGTTACGCGTCTATGAGGGAAAAAAAACTCAAGCACAGTCATGCTTGTTTTTTAACTCAAATATGAGAGAAAAATCCCTCCTATGTGAGGGTTCATTTTCTGTGTGAACTTCGGCGGATTCACACATCATCTGGCCATTGTCGGGTCAAATCGATGCAAATTGAGGTCGGAGAAGCCTATTATGCAAAGGGCATGCAGAAGTGTGCACTGCCAGTTGGGTGGCCTCATGACCACACGCAACTTCCAAATCAAACGTCGCATTGCAAAAAACATAAATAAGTGCCGTGCCAGTGTTTTATGCCGTCAAACCGCCCAGTGCAAGTGTGAATCCGTTGAAATTTGACATCGAGGCGCCGCTCAACACACCATGCCAACCCCTGGAAGTTCACACATGTCCCCACAACCTCAGAAGCCAGAATTCAAACAGATTCACGGTAGTCTGACGCGTTCCAGCAAAAGTAAAAATGAACCAATTGACGGGACGAACTGCTGCCAAGGTGGTGAACCTTCCTGCAGACGGGAATACTTTCCAATCGAACAAGTGACGCGCGCTGGGCAATGGTTTTCCGGAAACTGGTGGATGATATTTACGTCTGGAGAGAATCGCTTGTGGTCTGTCCGTTGCCAAGTGTGCCCGATAATCACATCTAGTGAAACAACACGTACATGACACCAGTCTTCCAACCAGACGCCTTCGGCTCGATCGGGATTTTCTCCCCTCAGTTCGGAGCTGGGGTTCCTTCGGGGATGGTTGGCCTTCAAGACCGCAGGACCCGGTAGAAAAGGTGCCTCGCAAAACAGAAGACCGTGAAACTGGGCGAATTCTGACTCCCAATGTTGGAAAGGCATAGGTGACCAGACAGGCGTGGATACAAGATGCAAAAACTAAACAATTTGCAACTTAATTCCATCCAAAAATGCCAAAAAGCACCCAATTGCCAGCGTCAATGACTGTTAGATCGTTGAAATACCAAGTATTAGCATTGCCAAAGGCATTGCGTTCCAAAATTTTGGTTTCATCGCCGCAACATGAGTCAAATCATGAGCGGAACTCGTACTAACACTTATTGCCGGCGGCAATGAACCTCATTTGCGCCCGCCTGACGGAATCAAACCCGTAATTACAAGGCCGATGAAAGCGAAAGCGCCTATATGCTGGGGTTATCCAGGCATTGCTTCATGGCGCGAGGGTCCACGGACTGTCAAGGCGACGAGAGAGACTATCTCTCGACCGAAACTTGCACATTCGTACACCCTAACACACTTTTCCTGCCCCACAGCGAATGTTGCACCCTCGAACACGCCTACACACTTTCCCTCCCCCGCAACGAACGTTGCACATTTGTCATCATCTACCCCTGTTTCCTTTCCCATAACGAAACTTGCAATCTCGTGCACATCTGCACACTTTGCCAACGTCTGGGGATTCTGGATGAGCCTAAACTGACAGTTTACGGCTCATATTGACAAACATAACTCCGAACTTGAACATTTTGTGCATCTACCGGCTGTTTCTTGGACGATTGCGATGATGCTAACGTTGATATTAGATCATTGCAAGCGTCAATAACATCAGTTGAGCTTGTTCTCACACTGCCTCCGGTAAACCAACTGAATGCCGCACTCATGCCAGTCAGAATCCCGATTCAGGCGGGGCTGCCGGTGGAAACGGGCCTCAAAAGCCCGTTTTCCACTAGCTTTTCACCAATTTTTGCACGATTCATCCGTGAATCTAAATAATTGTGATTGGGGCTTGCACCCACGGCTCCTTTGGCACTTCCCCGACCCCATCGTTGACCGCCACAGGCTATGGTCAGGTCAAAATTGGGGTTTTTCCACTTTTTTTGCACTTTTTTGAAAATTCCGGTACAAATTAAAGGTTGCGAAGCAGGATGCTACACGTTTTTAAGCCTTCTGGCCAGTGCGGAATCCGGTTCCAATGAAAAAGACCCGGAATCGGCAACTTTTTGCATCTACCAGAACCCGATTTTACCTTCCCAAGGTCTCGTTTCTGTGAGTTTACAGAGTCTGTAAACCTTTACAAAGCTTTTACAGAAAACTCACATTCTATTTCATTTTAAAAACGCGTTACAGATTCTGTACAGAAACTGTAAAATTTACAGATTCGGCACAGAAACTGTAAATATTTACAGAAACTTTTTTTAGCAAAAATCACCGTTTTTCAACTTTTTTAGTATGTTTCGGACACTCTTTAAATTTCTTGTCCCTTCCTTTGTCATTGCTGTGTAAGCATCGACAGGGCGATATATAAGAACTGAGCATTTGCGCCATCAGAAAAGACGAAAAAAAAGTGGCTAATAAAAATGCCCCTCTGTAAACTCACAGAGTCTGTACAGACTCAGTAAAACTAATTCCCAATAATGTATTTTTGTTCTGTAAGGGTTCTGTACAGACTCTGTAAACTCACAAAACGCAGACCTTGGGTTGGGCAGCTTGGTGAAACCCTGTCGGCGCTGCTTCAAAGCCGGTAAACGGACAAGAAGGCCGCAGCACTTTAAGTATTGATGAATGCACTTCCGTGATCGTCGGAGTAGGACGTCCGAGAGCATGTGTCTATTCCGTGTGAGCCCGCTATTGCTTGCGATAGCCCTTTACACAACGAACGTCGAGTTTGATGTCACGGTCCTTCCATTCAAATTGACACACCTTTTTTTTAGATGATGTTAACTATCAGACGATCTCCTTGTCGGTGTCCTCGATGGGATACGCGAAGCTCATGAACACGACGCGGTCTCAATCGCATCGTTTACGTTGAAACTTCTCCACGACGACCTGGGTGGCGATACCATATAACTGCCAGGGTTGAACAGAACTGCCTTTCCCTTGATGCGATGATATCGTTTGATTGTATTTCGTTGCTACTTGACTTTACAATGTTGAGGATACTACCTAAAGTCGGTGGCGGAGAAGGATTGACATGTGTTTGAAAACAGACGTGTGAATTCTAATGAGCAAATTTCATGCTTTTGAGTCTGGACATCTGCATTCAAAAAACCCAAGTTTCTAAAACAAAATTTCAAAAATAGGATTTCAACACAAGAAGTACGATTTGAATTTACTCAAGTGTCAATACAGTTCACAAAGCAAATCGTAAACAAGGTCAGTAAAAAACATAAGTTCCTTTCACTTTTTGATGGACAGGCTTCTTCACTTCGTGTTGGGACGGGGAATACTCCAATGAACACCTTCTTACTACAGGGACCGAGAGGCGTGCGTCATTGGACGCCTGTTCTCGGCAAAGTGATTGCCGTTGCCGTCGGCTTCTTGCCAAACGGCTTCAGCTTGGAGAGCGGACTCGTTGAAGTTCATGTCAACGTCGAAGTTTGTACGATAGCGACCGTAAGCGAAGACGGGCTGAAAACTGAAGGTAAAAACAGAAGAGCCAACTGTGGATGCTCACCGTCTCGCTTGGAGCGGTCGTCATGTCGCACTGCACTCCTCGGTTGACAGTCGTCAGGCGATTGCGACGACGACGGTTGTTGCGATTCTTGTTGGCTCGACGGCCATTCGCCTGGACTTCACCGGCATCGTCGCTGTGAGCGGCGCCTTCGTCGTCGTGTCCCGAGCCGTCATTCTCCTTGCTCATGTTGTTACGGGCCGCGATTTCAGCCATAATTTCATCGGCAGTCGGGATCTTCTCGGGCTCTTCACCAGGCCTGATCTGCAGTCGGCGCTTACCGATGATAACATTCCGGGTCTCGAGCTTGAGACGAGCGTTCTCATGACAGATCGAAAAAATGGTCCAATCCTTTTTTATCAGATCGGCATCGTAGCTTCGCTTGTCCATCAAAGCCCTTCTCTCGATATCGCCACAGCGCTCAAACTGCAAAGAAGTGATGAAAAAGCATACAAAAAAGACGAAGCTCACCAGTCGAATGTAAGCAGCTTGCAGAGCCAACAAGTCCATATGCTCGATGATCGGAAGATCCTTTCCGGCTTCCTTCTTTTTCTGCAGGTGAAGCGCAGCTTCGGCGGTGAAGTCGGGATAGTCGCTCATGGTGGAGGATCGGTGAAGGATGGGCAGGAGGACAGGAGGAACGAACGGGCGACGCGGCCGAGGGCAACGCGTTTGGACGACGGATGACCGTCCGGAGGGGAACCGGCCCCTTTTATACGGAATCTGAAGGGTCCTGCCGTTCTGGATCTGATCGTCCGTCACGAAACTGGCTAGCTCTGATACCCTTTCCCATTCGTCTCCGAACTTGCAAAAATTTCAATACCACTACTAAACTCCTATTTTATTAATTCACTTCTATCAAATTTCAGTTCAAATTCAGTTGTCAGCTACCATATTTAAACATAAACTTTACAAAAATTGAGTATCATAGACTTAGTAACAGTACAACGCTATTTCTATGGCATATTGTAAGATGAGTAATCGAATAATGGCAAGTGAAAGTCTTGCGTGACATCATGTAGTCTCCTTCAGTATTACCTGCGAAAAAAAATGAAATTTGCAAATGAAATACTAAAGTTGAAAGGGCTACAAGCACCCGTCTTACGGTTGCGTGAAGTCTTTAAAGCATTACATCGGTCGTTGAGTGAAAGTTGTTGAGCTCTTCGGTTGCGAAGGCTGAGGGTCGGTGGCGATGTGGAGTCAGTGATAGCCGCAGTTTCTGTAACGTACAATTTAAACGCCTAAAATAAAACGTTAAATGCAAATACCTCCATGAAAGTATCAACGGGTTGGTTAATCAACGTGTAAATACCAACAATTGGAATAGCACTGGCAGCAGAAAGCGCAAAGAAGATTCCAACAACATTGGACTCAAATGGGTATTTGTAGTCCTGATATTGCAATGGTTGGTAGTTGATGAAGTTGCTGATTATCATGACCTAAAGTGCTTAAGTATTAAAACTGATTTATTTATGATTTAAAAAGTTTACAAGCAAGAAAATGGGCGCTGCCACCGTCCAGCAAACTCGCCAGTAGATGCCTGGTGAGAAGCCAAGCATTTCCTTGATGTTGCCAGAGAACCGATCGATACCTGAAAACCTAATTTACTATTTTTATCAAACTCGATCACAATCCTACCATAACAGAATGAAATAACCATCGTTTCACAGAAAACAGCAATCAGAAGTCCCCAAGTTGTACCATACACAATCAGCCACTCCATGATCAAAATGCCACCTTTTGTGCACATTGTTAGCCCAACTGCCATGTAAAAAGTGAATAATAGGGCAACAAAAACTTCGCGGTTGCGCTTCAAAATAGGGAATTCATCGCTGAGGGCTGTTATAATGGCTTCAGAACCGCCGAACTAAACGGTCGAACTTTAAGTGTGCCTCATAACAAATGCTAAAAACATACTGAGCTGTCCAATCCAAGTGTAAGCAACATCAAAAAGAAGATAATTGACCATATACTAGCCCCCGGCATCGTCGCCAAAACTTCTGGATACACCACAAAAACCAACCCAGGTCCTTCCTGCGCGACCTCGCCGATTGGCTTTCCACTTTTGCATGCCATGTATCCCAGAATCTGTGTGAAAATGTCACATTAGCTTACAAAGTTAAAAACTTACCGCAAAGATGACAAAACCGGCCAAAAAACTTGTGCAACAATTGATTATACTTGTGAGCAGGGCATCACTAAAACAGTTGATATTGTTTTCAACGCCATAATGACCCCTCACTTACAAGTAGACGTTATTGTGAAACTTGTTATACGAAGAATATGCCATGAGCACCCCAAATCCAGGCCCCAAGGAGAAGAAAACCTGAGTTGCAGCATCTTGCCAGACACTAGGAACTTTAAGCATTTCAATATTTGGTCGTAAGTAGTATTCAATTCCTTTTTCGGCTCCTGGCAACGTAACTCCACGGATAAAAAGAGCGCCAAGAACAACATACGGAAAGATCGCAGTGAACCAGACGACCTAAAACAACCAAATTGAAATGGTTATGTGGTTTTGGCAAGATTGTATCACCTTTCCAGACATCTGAATACCTTTCCAAAGTGAAAAATAACAAATGACGTAAACTGCGAGTAAGCAGAAGACAGTCTGCCAATTAATTGATCCTAATTCGTACAAACTTCGAACAATGTGCCCATCGGGACGGCCTTCGCCGTGAACTCCTAAGAATGACTTGTAGAAGTACTCTTCAGCAGCGGAGATCGGACGGTAGCTCGAGTTTACAATGAAGTGTTCCTCGGTAGCGCATTCATTGGAATTGTCACTCCAACTGGGTTCATAACAGGCAGGACTGTTGTAATCGTTGTTACAACTGGCCCACGGCAATGATGTGGTAAATGAGGCAAAGAAAAAGTGAAGCGCGTATGCAATGATAACATTGTAAAAGAAATCTGTGTAAAATGCAATCATGATGACACAGTATCCGATGCCTTTGAACAGAGGGCAGATGTAGCCCCAGGTAGTAATGGCACCTTTTCGGAAGTACTGCCCAAGGGCGAGTTCCATGTAGAAGAGGGGGATTCCGGCGAGGAAAACCATGAGGGTGTAGGGGATGAGGAAAACGCCTGAAGGTTATGTTTAGAGGTTGAAACCGAAATTGAAATGAATCACCTCCTCCATTTTTGAAACACAAATACGGGAATCTCCAAACGTTAGCCAAATCAACTGCGAATCCGATAACAGAAAGCAAGAAGTCCAATTTCCCAGCCCATGTTTCACGTTCGACATTACCGTCACCGTCTATGACGACCGTAGTCCCGGATTCCAGCATCACTGATGTCCGCCCCTTCCTATTACCGTTATTCACAGTGTTGTCCATAGGCTTGTAGATACTGTCGTCGAGGTTTGGGTTGAGCTGTGCACGGTCGTCCAACTCATAATCTAAATCAAATTTACGTTAAACATTCAAACAACGCAAATGCCATCTACCCTGGGCCGAAGCCGTTGAAGTCGGAGTCACCGCCGATGTCGGTGGAGTCGTTGCAGCAGATGTCGCGGCAGCAACTTGGGGCACACTCACAGACGCCACGGCAAAGTTCTTCTGCAACTCGAGATAATATTCAAAGTTGTCCTCACTCCGCCTGAATCCGTCTCGTCCAACTGTTGAAGCGAAGAAGGGCTGAGCAACGGTGTGCCGCCGATGCCTGTTCATTCTGAGCCGTGAACTGTGCCCGTCTTTATAATCGGTCACGACTCAAACATCAGACACACACAAATGTACACGCCAACCCTATCGAAGACGTAATTTGGCCGGCCCCGTCGAGAATCCAGCTCAGTTTAGTTTTTGTTATATGTATAAGTTCTGAAGCGTCTCAACCTCAGAAGTGATTGTCGCGGACGGCCACCACAAAAAAGGGTCTCCTTTTAGGAAGGGTAACTTCCGCTCGTTTTTGTGTGCTTGGTCCCGGTGAAAAAAAATGTCGAATAACTGCCGACCGGAAGATCCGTTCGGCTCACATAGAAGTGCGCTTTTTACAACGATTATCCTGAGACTCGACATAGCAAAAAAGAGCATGTTGGTCGTCATAATGAAAGATATCGTGAATGTTTTTTTTCTTATGGTGGCCCTTTAAGCAAAAAAATGACAAAAGGCAAGGGTGGAAAAGTTGTTCTGGGACTTTTTAAAAGTTGCCATTTGACGTGAAAGATACATTACATCCGTGAAAAAACTGACTGTCAGATAAAGCAACTTCAAGAAAGGTACAAACTGACTAAAGGTTGAAAACCCGGTGGAAAAGCGCATCCATTTACACGCAAAAATGCAACGGAAAGCGATAAAACAGGAAATACGGTCGCTGAAAAATGGCTCAATCACAGCTAAAGTGGCTTGGAATCTCAGGAACAAGACTAGGTACTATTATATGTCGACAATGCTTCTGAGAACTGTGAATATCGATACACCTGGGTCATAAGCATAGCCAGAGGGGTCGACAAGCTCTCAAAAAAGAGTGACATGTTATCGTACTTAAAATAAGTTAGTTAAAAACTGAATTGATGATATTTTAATCACCGCAATTGACAGTCACACATTCAAAGATGCAAATTCAGAGACACCTACTACAATACACCCCCGTCAACGATTCATATAACAATGTTTTTGTGGCGTTTGTAAACACTATTCGTCCAAGTGGAAGAAATTTGCTGTAACAGATTGGCAAGTCGGCACAGCCTTTACGGACAAGGGGCTCAGTATGACGCAGATAGCTTTGACCTTGCCAAGAAAGTTTTGAACTTAATAATGTGCTAATATTCACCTCTTTTACTCCGTTACGTTATCCTTGTATCATCAAAGTTTAAAAACTTGAATCAACTTTATAGTTCCTATTGGCAAAATTTTCGCTTACATCGTAGCAATTAACTCATGTGAAGGTTTTAAGGGTAAAAAAACGCCTAATAAAGGGTGTAGAAAGACTAACCAAAGCCAAAGATATACAACAGTGTCGAATGTAACACGAAATAATATAAAACCAAAAAGATGTAAACAGGATGAACCCATTATGAGAAACTTTATCGGCATGTGGAGTTATTAGCTGTTTTGCTTGGTTTTCAAGTGATTTTTTTATGCAAAATAAGTCGGCTATACGGTCCACAGATATGTGGAATTACTTTTTTCGTAACCATCAGTTGATCGGCAATAAAGAACAAGAATATTATGTACGTAAAAGCCGTAATTTTTATCTGTGATTCTGTTAACAAGTAAAACAATTTGCCAGTATGGATTTATAGTATCCTCTTTGTAGTTTGATTTGAGGACCAAGAATGTCCACCGAAGAACCCTTTTCGGCCTGGGATGACTATTCAGTGGGCGATCCTGGACAACTGATGGCCCAGCGCCGGGTCAAAAGGCACGCACGCTCTTCGAAATCACGAGCAAATCCCTCGTTTTGTGGGGGCGTGTACCCTCTTTGTAGTTTGATTTGAGGGCCAAGAATGTCCATCGAAGAGCCCTTTTCGGTCTGGGATGACTATTCAGTGGGCGATCCTGGACAACTGATGGCCCAGCGCCGGGTCGAAAGGCACGCACGCTCTTCGAAGCCACAAACAAATCCCTCGTTTTGTGGGGGCGTGTACCCTCTTTGTAGTTTGATTTGAGGGCCAAGAATGTCCATCGAAGAGCCCTTTTCGGCCTGGGATGACTATTCAGTGGGCGATCCTGGACAACTGATGGCCCAGCGCCGGGTCGAAAGGCACGCACGCTCTTCGAAGCCACAAACAAATCCCTCGTTTTGTGGGGGCGTGTACCCTCTTTGTAGTTTGATTTGAGGGCCAAGAATGTCCATCGAAGAACCCTTTTCGGCCTGGGATGACTATTCAGTGGGCGATCCTGGACAACTGATGGCCCAGCGCCGGCTCGAAAGACACGCACGCTCTTCGAAATCACAAACAAATCCCTCGTTTTGTGGGGGCGTGTATCCTCTTAGTAGTTTGGTTTAGAGCCAGCGATGTCCATCGAAGAGCCCTTTTCGGTCTGGGATGACTATTCAGTGGGCGATCCTGGACAACTGATGGCCCAGCGCCGGGTCAAAAGGCACGCACGCTCTTCGAAATCACGAGCAAATCCCTCGTTTTGTGGGGGCGTGTACCCTCTTTGTAGTTTGATTTGAGGGCCAAGAATGTCCATCGAAGAACCCTTTTCGGCCTGGGATGACTATTCAGTGGGCGATCCTGGACAACTGATGGCCCAGCGCCGGCTCGAAAGACACGCACGCTCTTCGAAATCACAAACAAATCCCTCGTTTTGTGGGGGCGTGTATCCTCTTAGTAGTTTGGTTTAGAGCCAGCGATGTCCATCGAAGAACCCTTTTCGGCCTGGGATGACTATTCAGTGGGCGATCCTGGACAACTGATGGCCCAGCGCCGGCTCGAAAGACACGCACGCTCTTCGAAAACACGAACAAATCCCTCGTTTTGTGGGGGCGTGTATCCTCTTTGTAGTTTGGTTTCGAGCCAGTGATGTCCATTGAAGAGCCCTTTTCGGTCTGGGATGACTATTCAATGGGCGATCCCGGCTGATTGATGGCCCAGCGGTGGTTCATAAGGCACGCACGCTCTTCCAAATAACGAGCAAATCCCTCGTTTTGTGGGGGCGTGTATCCTCTTTGTAGTTTGGTTTCGAGCCAGTGATGTCCATTGAAGAGCCCTTTTCGGTCTGGGATGACTATTCAATGGGCGATCTCGGCTGATTGATTGCCCAGCGTCGGCTCGAAAGACACGCACGCTCTTCGAAATCACGAACAAATCCCTCGTTTTGTGGGGGCGTGTATCCTTTTTGTAGCATGGTTTAGAGCCAGCGATGTCCATCGAAGAGCCCTTTTCGGTCTGGGATGACTATTCAATAAAACATTTGTTTAAGGCCAAATTAACTGACATCTTTGAACTTTTATTGTCAAAAAACCACTGAAAATACAACTTTTTAGCTTATATCTTGCCAGCAATCACTCCAATTACAGTTTATGTCGCGTTTTTAAATTCCTCGTGTTCTTGTGGACCAAGAGCGTGTGTTTTATACGCCATGGGATCAGATCTTAGCCTCTTCCGGCGCCAAATACACCGAAAATGACTGAAAATACAACTTTTTAGCTGGAAACTTTCAAGCAATCACTCCAATCACTTTTTAAGTCACATTTTCGAATTCCTCGTGTTCTCGCGATTCAGAATCACTTACTCGAAGTGGTCTAGCTCAAACTTTTTGCACCTACCAGAACCCGATTTTGGTAAAAGTCACCGATAATACGTTCTGGTAAGTGGCTAAACCACAAACCACTGATCCCTGTGCAACTTTAAAGTTATTTTTAGATTGCACGTATCTGAAAAGAGTCAAAACACTTGTTTAAGGCCAAATTAACTGACATCTTTGAACTTTTATTGTCAAAAAATCACTTAAAATACAACTTTTTAGCTTATATCTTGCCAGCAATCACTCCAATTACAGGTTGGAAAACATTTTTAAGATTCTTGTGTTCTTACGGACCAAGAACACGTGTTTGATATGCCATAGACTCAGATCTTTGCCTCTTCTGGCGCCAAATACACCAAAAATTGACTCAAGCATATTGAAGAAGTTTAAATCGTCTCATAAATTTTAAAGTTAGAAGCTTGATAGTAATAATATTACTTTTTGATGCCCAACGGCAGATATCATCACATTTAGTGATATGAACCTGATCGGAAGATTCAGGACGAACGTTTTTGACCTCTAAACAAGTTTTTAAAAAGTCGACAATTCTATGTGGAGCAAGGGCGATCAAACGTTTTCGAAAGCCATACTCCATTTCGACTAGTGAAATTTTTTCGGCAACTGGAACTAATGATTTTAACATGAAAACCGACATTAAGCAAGTGTTTGTGGTTGAACTTTTAGCTTTTTGTCCTATGAAGCAGACTCTTTCGCGGATCAAAAATTAAACCACTCTGGATGTGCGATACAGTCCTCCTGCTAAGGGTAGCTTCACAGTCCGCATTGGTATTTTCATCTTCTCTAAAGGAAAGTAAACAATCCGTAATGTCGAAGTTGTAGGCATTGTGATCGACAGAACAAAGTGACAGGTTACCGTACTTAGATGACATCCAGATTTATTAACGTAAATCATATATCAAGTTTATAATTACTGTTAAACAACATGGTATCCGTATAGTCAAAGAAAGTAAAAGCAAGGGTTTGTGTAGCATGAGTATAACTTTTGGTTGTATAAAACTAAAAAAACATTTCAAAGAAAATGTCACGTTTTTAAAACTCAGATGAATAAACTGCAATAGTGCTTAGTTTAAATCGTGGTAAACAGCGCTGGATTGAAAAGCATACAGCACGCAAAGATAAAATGAAAATACAACAAACCGACCCAACAGACTACAAAGATATTTATCGCGTTGTACGTAAAAAATCGAAGAAAAAGAAAAAGAAAAGCATGTAAAATAGATGAACCAAGCACGTAACACATATAATAGAAATCACAATACTTTTCACTTATATGTGATGTAGTCCTATCAGAATCCCAATTTCGAACAAAATGGTGAGTTTTGTGATTGGCACCAGCAGAGTGCAACATTGTAATTAATTGCGGTTGATAATATGTGTTAACAAATGCAAATCTAAAATATAATGCTTTGCTTTTTAGAAAAAATAGTGCAACTTACTTATAACCCAACCCGCGACTATGCTGCAAAACAAACTCTACAAAGTCATCATACTCAGAAGGCTCTAAATCAATTTGAGCCTCAATGCGAACTGCTTTAACTTCTGGAGTTATTAGCCGTTTAGCTTGATTCCAAGTAATGTTACCATGTAGAATAACTCGGCTATACGGTCCACATATATGCGGAATTAGTTTTTCGTAATTGTCAATAGAGCGGCAATGAAGCACAAGAGTATCACGCACATAGATGCCATCGTTTCTGTCTGTGATTTCGTTAACACGAAAAACAGCTTGCCAATATGGATTTATAGTAAATGGACCGTCAAAAACGTATCGAAGAAAACTAAACTGTTGCACAAACTTTAAAACGCGAAGCATAAAAGTACGTTCTGATCCCCAGTGCCAAACACTGTAACTATCAGTGATGAATACACAGTCATACGATTCAGGTCGAACGTTAATGACATCCAGGGAAGCTTTTAAATCATTGACGAGTTTATGGGGAGCGAGAATGATCAAACGTCTTCGAAAACCATACAGTATTTTGGTTAGGGGAAATTTTTCGGCAGCTGACATAACTAAGTAAAAAGACCGGGATTTACAATAAATAATTTGTCCAGGTCGTGGTCAAAGTTATAGTGTTTTCGTTCAGGAGGTTAGCTTTTCGCGGAATCGATCAGGATTTGAACCACTCTGAATGTGCAATACAGCCCTCCTGCCGGGGGTAGGCCCATGAAGAAGCACTCCGCATGGGCATTTTCATATTCTCTCAAGCAAAGTAAACAAGCTATGGTGCCGATGTTGAAGGCATTGTTGACCTTTCATAGTGCGCTGAGATGTGTGGAGAAACACTTTTTACTTTTTCCTTTCTTACAATTTAAATTTTTTTCATTGATATTTGTATATTTTGAGTACGAACTGTTTTTACGATATACTTCACATGCCGTTCAAAATTAATGCGACACATTTTTATTTTGTTCTGATAAAATTATTTTCCAATGTGTGTGCACTTTAAAAATTTGTTTTGTCAAAATCGACAGACAATTGTCCCCATGCAAAGTGCAAAATTTAGCAGAACAAAACTTTATCTCGATCGAGATCTTCTCAATCCCGCCTCAATCCCAATGTCGTCCCCACGCATTGCCATCCTGAACCCGATCCCGTCGGCTGGCGTTGTGCCTGCAACGACCGTCAACAAAGTTCGTGGACAAATTGAACGCGCCACATGTTTCCGACGGGGCGGCTGCAAATGCGTTGCAGCCGCTCTCGTCTGCACTTTCCATTCTTATATTGTTTTTTCGATCATAGCACCGCCCGTGCACTGATTCATCATCACGTCCAACAGCCGTTTGCACACACTTCCGACTTTTTAATATATTTTTCACGTATTTTCAGCGAGTTTTGATTCTCTCGCCCTCCACATGACTTAATGCCTTCATTGAGGGCTTTCGGCCGGCGATGGAACATTGCCAGTGACGACTTTGTCTTCCCGAGCATCACGGAAGCTATTGTCCGATTTGGCTGGTGGGTTGGCTTCTTCCTTTGCGTTTGGAATATATAAAATAATCGTTACTTTTGTTCCAGGGTCTTTATCACAGGGGTAATATTCGCCCTTCACAATCCACTGAATTGCCCCTCTCTCGTCTGGCTTGCCTATGTCGGCGTTTTGATCCTGATCAATCTCGTCTCGACTTCGATATGCATAGCGACCGCCGTCGTCAGTGCCAGAGGGTCCATATTGGATACGACCGTGAGGAAGCATGTCACGACGCTCATTTACATCCGAGTGCCGGTTCTCGTCGTCGAACTGATGTGGACGGCCGTTTCCACCGCCTATGTTTTCCGGGTCTTTGGTGCTGAAGACTTCTGCTACTTTATATATGGCATGAGAATCACAGTCATTCTGGAATGGGTCCTCATGGTCAGTGTCATCATCGGTGTCATTGCCGTCTTCAATCCCGATGGCGCCCATCGAGTTGATTCAGTGATGGTGGAACGGTCATATTGGCGGCAGAGATTGTGTCTTGTAAGTTTTCGAACTTGTAAGTTATATAAAAATGTCAACTTTTACAGTGCAAAGTCGGTCAAGACGTCGAAATGCGTGGAGCCATTGACGATATCGCTTCATTGATGGCGTCCTTCTTCGTTGGGCATGATTTTGTCCTCTCTGATATTGTATCCGGGCTATTGTTGGTCGTCCATTCACCCCACACTGTCATGAGTACGACGGGAGTTCTCGAGGATACTCCAGATATGCCGGATTGGATGGTTTTGCCGGATAACATGGAAAAAGTGAAACGGTTTTTTGACTTCTCGATTGCCGTCTATGGCTGGCCGTCATACATGTTCAACAACTGCGCTTGTGGGCCTTGGTATCAGCTTTGCCGGACCCTGCAATGCTGCCATCCGTGTCGATGCGGTGATGTTCGAGTGGTCGAAGACAACTGTTGCACCTGCCATACGTCGGCATTCGTCTTGGAATCCGGTCTCAATCAAACCGAGCTGTTCTTCGTTTCCTTCCGAAACCGCCTCTACCAAACGCCCTTTGTCGTTCTGACTGACCATCAAACCAAGTCCATCGTTATCACAATCCGCGGATCTGCATCTCTGATGGACCTAATCACCGATCTCTCCCTCAATTCGGAACGCTTTTCCGTCGATGTCGACACTGATCCCATCCTGCGCGCCGATCCAGCCCTCGATGATGGCGAAGTCCGAGTGCATCGTGGCATGCTTCGAGGTGCTCGTTACGTATACAACACATTGAAAGGCCACAAAGTCCTTGATGACTTATTCATGTTGAATCCGGGCTATGATTTGGTTGTTTGTGGACATTCACTCGGAGCTGGCGTTGCCTCTCTACTGACTCTTCTTCTCAAGTTTGTTTATTTACACGTTTTTTGTTGATTTTTCTATTTCCACATCAATTGCAGGCAACAATACCCCGACATACGATGCTACTCCTACTCACCTCCTGGCTGTGTCATCAGCAAACACGGTCTCCATGAAATGGAAAACCACGTACTCTCGGTAATCGTCGGCGATGACCTCGTTCCCCGGATCAGCTACCAATCATTGTATCGACTCAAAAACAACATTGACCGAGAACTCCAATTCACCACAAAAGCCAAATACGAAATCATTATCAAGGGTATTTTCAAGCTGTTTTTCCCAGAAACATGGAATCTCCACGATGATAACGCTGGTCTCATCGACGCCGAAAGCACTCGCGATTGTCGGAGGCTGATCGAAGACGGTCAACAGCCGACCTACGGCTCTTCTGATAGCAGTGAAACCACCTCCACCAATCACGTCGTCGACGACAACTCCGAAAACGCCGTCCTCGACGATTCCTTCCGCGTGCAACTGTATCCACCCGGCCGATTGGCCCATCTGAATGCCCGCGAGGAAGACGCTGTCGAATTGCGCTGGATCGAGCCCAGCTTCTTATCTGATATTCAACTAACGGGTGCAATTTTTGCCGATCATTTTCCTCACCGAATGAAAAAGGTGTTGAAAAGGTTTACTAATAACGGTTCATCAGAGCCATCAAGTGTGGTGTCTAATGTTATTTCGGTTTAACCCAAGAATTCTCATGGTGTTTTGATGCAATGCATTAACTAACTTTAACTTCACACATAGTCATTTACCCCTGTTAATCCAATGTGATATTTCGTGTACTATTCTGATATTCAACTTTGCACATATGTAGTATTTTGAAATTTGTTGTTTGTATGTTTGGGCGTGTTAGCTTTAACTAAGGTTGTTACATATTATACTAACTAATCGGTTGAATGAAAATGAATGAAGGTTTTGTAGTTTGAGTGGTTGGTTGGTTGGATTGGGTTGAATACCGTTCAGTATCTTATCTTTTTGAGGAGCTTATAGTAGAATAGTCTTAATGAAGTTGTTTAAAGCCATGTCAAAGTTTACTGTGAGCAAGCAGGCAGCCCGGGTTTTGAATTTTGTTGGCGGGAAGCGGATCAGTTTAGCGACAAACAATAATACTTTCAAAGTTTATGAGCCGAGGAGTGGTATGTTTGGGTTACTGTATTTGTTGGATGGTGTTAATTTTGCCGTTTTCAGGCGAAGTTTTGACCGAAGTCGAAGCGGCTCGACGCAGTGATGTCGAAACTGCCCTCCAAGCAGCCCACAAGGCTCAGACTCATTGGGCTTCCATCCCTCCGCCGGGGCGTGGCGTCGTTCTTCGTCGCGCGGCTGAGCTGATCCGCGAGAATGTTGACGATATCAGTTATTGGGAGGTCATTGATAACGGCAAGCCGATCGAAGAAGCCAAAGCGGATGTGTTGTCTTGTGCTGAGACATTTGATTACTTTAGTGGTTAGTTTTAAATTTAACTTTTTTGAACACCCATTTAAAACTGTTTTAATTCCAGCCGTCGACCTCAACGGCGAACACATCCCCCTCTCAGATGCCGATAAGCGTTTGGCCTACACTCGTCGCGAGCCATTGGGTGTTGTTGGAGCCATTGGAGCTTGGAATTATCCCATCCAGACAGCTACATGGAAGATTGCTCCTGCCATTGCTTGCGGTAATGCTATCATCTACAAGCCGAGCCCATTGACCCCTGTCACCGCTGTCATTCTGGCCGAGCTGCTTCAAAGTGCCGGTGTTCCCGATGGTCTGGTCAATGTTCTCCAGGGCGGGGGTCTCACTGGTGGTTCCATCTGCCAAGCTCGTGGTATCAACAAGGTCAGCTTCACTGGCAGTGTCTCCACAGGGAAGCTGATCGCCCAAGGTGCTGCTGCTGATTACGTCAAGCCTGTCACGTTGGAGCTTGGCGGTAAAAGCTCGTGCATCATTTTCGAGGATTGCGATATCGATATGGCCGTCAGTGGCGCTATGATGGCTAACTTCTATTCACAGGGTTGGTTTTCTGCAAGATTACAGTATTTTGACTTATTTTGTTTTCTCCTTCAGGCCAAGTCTGCTCCAACGCCTCCAAAGTCCTCGTCCATCGCTCCATCCTCGAACCCTTCACAAAGTCCCTCATTGAGCACACCTCCAAAATGCCTATTGGCGACCCTCTCAACCCCAAGACCCGCATCGGTGCTACCGTCTCCGCCGAACATCTGGCCAAAGTCAACGGATTCACCGCCAGTGCCGTCGCCGAGGGTGCTAAACTGCTTCACGGCGGTCAAAAGGCGTCCGTTCCCGACTTCCCGAATGGCTACTACCTCGAACCTGCCATTCTCACCGGCATCACTCCCAAAATGACCGTCTACGGCGAGGAAATCTTCGGTGCCGTCCTTCTGATCATCCCCTTCGACACCGATGACGAGGCCCTCGGCATCGCCAATGACACCTGCTTCGGTCTGGCTGCCGGCATCTTCACCAACAACCTCGCTCGTGCCCACACGTTCATCAATAAGCTCCACGCCGGCAACGTTTACGTCAACACCTACAATGATGTGTCGCCGGCCGTTCCCTTTGGCGGTTACGGTCAATCCGGTTATGGTCGCGAGAACGGTAAAGCCGCCGTCGAGCACTACTCTCAAATCAAGAGCGTCTTCATCAATGCTTCAGGGAAGCTGGATAATCCGTTCTAAAGTATTTATCTTAAACCAAAATACTAGGTATATTTGGGTCTCACATTAATATGTAGTATTTGGAATTCCGGTTCTGTGTAGTAAATGCCATTTTATTTGGTAAAAATGTTCAAGGTGTTCAAATTGCTTATACAATATCATCAATCGCGTAATACCACTGATAATCGCCAGATGGTGAGTGACTACAAATGCACATATGGTTAAAAAGCACCATTAATTAAGGCAGAGATCGGAACGAAGCTAATTACTTGGGCTGGATGGGATCATTTGCTGAGGAAAACAAGACAGGGTTAGTGGATGAAGTAGATGTCGGAAAAGGCTAGTGTTAGTAGTTTTAACAAAAACAGGAAAATATCATCGTAAAGGCAGTAAGTACCATTGGAATAGGTTAATTTCAGGAAAGAAACTGAGCAGACGTGTTAAAACCCGTCACTGTGTCGTGTCACAGTTCAAACGCCGGCGGCAGTACCCGTGGCGTGGTGATCAGAAAGAAAAGCAGCTGATGCTGCTGTTGAGGAAGGGCTGGGGTCTCGCCGGCACAGAAGATCGTGGGCGAGAATATGGTAGCCAAGTTTTCGGGGGTCATTTTGTTGATGGTGCTGTGTTGGGAGACGTGGCGAAGGTGTTCGAGGAGGACGTTTAGGGTGAAGGCGTTGGCTTCGTTGAGTTCTTCGAGTTCGGCCCTGGAATTATCATTTTTAAGGATACTGTAGCTTTATCAAAGTTGGAATTTTTCAATTAAAAGGACAATTCTATCCAATCACAACCCACACTTTTTCAACCCCACAAAACTCAAACTGACTATCTCACCGTCTGTCCCATAAAATTATAACTTTAAAGCAAAGGTTATAATTTGCCACTTTTTAACAATAGCACTTATAAAAACACCCACCTGCACTTTCGTATGCACTCTTTCGTATCGTTGGAATTGGAGCTATATGCGTGCAACAGTGCCCGAAAAACTGAATATGGCACAAGTTGTTGGGGTAATAACCGTAAATAAAGTTTCAGAAGGCCGCAAACTGTATGCACGTCTTCGACCGTACTCAGGTCGACATTGTTCCCGAGATCAAACTGCCGTCGAAGCTTTTCCATCTGCTCATGTGAGCCGGAAACACGGTAGATTCCTTCGACATCGAGGGCACGCTTTTCAATTTCCTCAATGCATCTAACAAGGACCGGAGGCACCCGAACAGAATGGGCCATACACAATGTGCTCAAATCAACAGCAAACATCCGTTTTACATATTTTGCCTCAGGGCGGCAGTCGTGTCTGGCTTGCTCGCTGCATCGTTTGTGGGCCGCGAATCCGCAATCTGAGCAACGGACGCCCTGCAAGAAAGAGGGTATTTAAATAATTTATTTGAAGCAGCAAAAAACACACCTGTTGAACGAGTCCCCACATGAAGTTTCGGCAAAAGTCACAGTAGTGTGGAATCTTAAATGTACAGGAACTAAAGTTGTGTTTCCGTGGCTTTGGCGACTTAATTCGTGGCACTTGGGGTTCCTCATCGTTACGGTTATACTGCGAATACGGACTCTGCTCATATATTGCTTCATCGGCCATGCGTTTGATGTAGTCAGAGGCGTGTTTGTCGATGAACATGTGAATGAGCCCATCGGCGACAAGCAATTCAACCGTCTCAAATCGTTTCTCGCCAACGTAGTGCAATCCGTCAAAGAATAATTTATAATTCAATACATTATTATCGAAAAGGATGCACAAGGTGTATGCATTGGCTGACCGCTTTGAAGCCCGAACGAGGAATGCTCCTTCGCCAGCGCGTTTGAGCATCTGCAAAGGGGACAGAGAAAGTTCAGACCAAGGCGGGAGATGAACTGATACCAATCATGACCGGTGTGATCGATCGCAGGCACTAAGAAAAAAAACGTACCATCTCGGCTTCGGGTCGCTCGATCAACCCATGAAACTCGTCGCCGTAGCATTCGGGCCGATTGAAGATACGTTTCGCGCATCGAACCGGGATGGGACGTGGCGCCTTCTCCTGTAGTAAGTACAGATTCTGCTTCCAGTAGCCGCCCTGGAACCAGTCATCGTCCATGATTCAGCGGCCGTGTTGGAGGACAACGAACAGGCGAGCGCAAGCTGACGCTGGCGGATATTGCTTTTCTTAAGGGATGCGTCTTTGGGTCCTACATTCGCGGCGGAACCCTTTCTGTGGGCTCTCGGTTCGTGCTGACCAGTCAGCGCAGAACCGAGTGGCCGCTGTCCATTTCCTCGAACTGTGACCCCCCTCGGCCGTTCAAACAGCCCCTCAAGGCGTCTGCCTTAATCCCAGCCAAGCGCTAACCCCTTTCAAGCCCCCCATAATCACATGCAATCATGATGTATATCGCATTGATGTTTTTTGTTTTACTTTTCCTTTCATCCATCCCCAACCCCAATTGTTTTTGATTCCCGCCGCTTTCAAAAGGCTTCACAGATTGCTTTTTACCAATTCCCTCGCCCCGTCAAACCCCTCGTGTCCCAAAATGGAGCCCCATTACCCTGTGTACCTAATTTCCTTCTTTTTTCAAAGCAAGGAAACCGCTTTCACTCCACCCATCCGACAACTGTCATCCAGCGATCTGTTTGGAGCTCATAATGACCCATGACAGCTCCAAGCATTGCTTTTGTCTCCTTCCGCAGTCAACGAAGACCAGCGGTGTGCCGAACGTGCGTCTCTGATTTGGCCAATTTCTATTCCTGGATTCCATGGAGCCACTCCCTTCTACCAACTCCAAGCTTTGCTTTTTTCTCTTTTTTCTTCCTTTCCGTCAGTCCTCCGTTTTCGGCTTTACGGCTTTGCGCTTCTTAGCTTTCTACTATACTCCTTTTATGCTCCAAATACATCAGTGAATAAGGGCTTTGTAGACGAAGGGGGATTTAGTTTTTCCGTCATCACTCTCCAAAAACTGTTTCAATACGAGGCATGTGCTTTTTGTGTTCTCAATGTTGTTTTCGGTGACCCATTCAAAAACAGTGGCCCGAATGCATAATTATACATTTCATGTGGGAACCGGACAACGTAACATTTGGCCTTTGTTGTTTTTCCGCACGCATTTTTGGTAGGCATGACTGAATTAAAAAAAGCATTATTCAAAAACGTGTCTGTTCAAAAAAGGGAAAAAACTGTATTTTTGTAACTTTTTGCTTGACTGGTTTTTATCTTTTGTGTAGAACGCTTATCTAAAGGATGTTTAAAAGTGGATGTCAATGTTTCTAAAAGAGTCCATTGTTTTGTAGCGCATCAGTCATGGCTTCTCCTCCAGGACTTTATGGTTTCTGATACATGACTAAACCAAAGAAAGATTTTTGATGCTTTGCCCACATTAGAAACGGAAGCCCGAAACGGTCTTTCCCTTATAAAGTGTGTATTTGAACTGAAAGCGGATGAGACGCCGAATGCTGCTCACTCTCGTGGCGGCCGTGGGCAATGGCGTTGCCGTTGGTGGGGTAGCGACCGGTCACGACTAACTCCGGGGATAGCCAGCCAAGAGCAACGACGACGGTCGTCGTCGTCGCATGCACTCGCTTGTGGGCTCTCCCTCAGGCTACACACCAGAGGCATTTCGTCTTTTGACGCTAGTTTTGTCCTGGAAAAAAAAAGACTCTGAGAACAAGCAAGAAACCGGGAAAAAAGCAGAGGAAAAGGGGTTAATCGCATACGTTCGGCGCAATGTAGCAATACTTTGCCCTTTTTTCGGCAGAATGCCAATTTTTTAAATGTTTTTTTAATCTTCTTTCTTGCTTATTAGCACAGTTACGAAGGGCGCTTCACAAATTAGCGTCGACAGACGTTAACAAACCAAAAAAGGAGGGCCGTCAGCAGACGTTCTGCTTCTAGTCGTCATTTTTTGCTGTGGTTTTGGCATGCATTCTCACGCGACATTGGCCACATGGGTGCCTTCGGGGCGGGCGGAAACATGCTCCAGCGTGCGCGGATTAGAACCAAGGCGAAAAAAGAGACATTGACACAAAAGGACGGATGTCGGATGCCTTTTAGCCCGAAGGCTTGTTGCCGTGGGGCTGCTTGGCGAGACCTACTACTCCGGTGAGTGTTTTTTGTGTGTTGCTGATTCGGTCTCTTCAGCCCCTCATTTTTTGTGTGCATTGATAATTTTATTGTGGTGTCTCCAAGACCATCAGCTCCTCTGTTCCTAGTTCCCTGTCGTCTTCCTGTGGATCGTGAAGACACATTTTTGTGGGTGTCTGCAAGCCTTTTGCACTAGTTCCATGGGGCCCGATGAAAAGGCGGGTGTGATTGTCCTATGAGATAACAACACCCGTGTCACGTCACTGTTCATGTTAGCGTGTTCATTCATGTTTGATTCCGGCCAGTCGTCGTGAAATCATTGCGCTACGTGTCTTCTGTTTACGTGGCCAGCCAGTAGTTGGTTAAAGTTTATCAAAGCGCGCTTCCAGGTGCATCGGTGCATCAACCCTTCCGTGTTACAATATGCATTCGTGTCACATTTCGATGTTTCATTAATAATCGTCAGGCCTTCCCCCTTCTTTCCAGCACGTGTCCCCTTGCCAAAAAATTCCATCAACCACAAACCCCCTACCTCTCACCAAGCGCAAAATTCAAGCGCATTTGGCAACCAACGACGACGGCCTACAATGGACACCCTTCTACCGTTATCTTGCAACCTTGCGTGACTACCTTCTCGCCCCTTGAGGGTCATTGTTCCCGAGGTGCCCCTCAGGCCCTCCCCCGAAGGTAGCTTCCGCGCATCACTCATTCCGACGTCACCATGCTGATTAAAGAGTATCGCATCTTGTTCCCCATGTCGGTGGAGGAGTACAAGATCGGTCAACTGTACATGATCCAGGTGAGTCCTAATACCAGCTTATCACACCTTGCAACATTTTAATCCCTTCCGCCCTTTAGAAAATGTCAACCCTCGAGTCTGGTGTCGGCAGCGGCGTCGAAATCCTTGAAAACGAACCCTACGACAGTGGGCCTGGTGGTCATGGCCAGTACACGTTTAAAGTTTACCATTTCGGTGATCGAATACCATGTAAGTTTTTTGTACTTTTTGCTTTCGAAATCCTACGCAGTAAGCATTTTACAAACTTTTAAATTATAAGCTAACACACTGCTTTATCGCTTTTACGTAGAAAATTACCCGTACTAAGGCCACTTTGTACTGAAGCCTTCTAATTGCTTATTAGCGGACTCGCTTCAGTCGCAGTTTTCCAAGTACGCACAAATATAGCTGGAGGGGAGTGCTCGAGAAGCTTTCTTCTTCATAGAGGCACTAATGAATTATACGCTTTCGATTTTTTGTGCACATGTGTTGGAAGTTTGTAAAATAAGTCGACAAATTGGGAGGGCCATTAGCATTTATCCATTTACGGCACCGCTCATTTGAAACATTTTGCGAGTCCCTGGACGGCTTCACTAACATTTGTTGGCAGATTCATTGCCTGGGGGCATGAAAAGAACAATATTTTCAAAAATAGAAGGCAATTACGCACAGAATAAGTCGCTTAAGTTCGGCTTGAATGTTTTTTGACCGATTTACACTGGGCACGGAAAATAACGCTGCTGGTGTAGTTCAGTTTGATTGTTTTGTTTTGAAAAAATGGAAAATAGTCTTGTGGGGAGACGTTGTTAGAAATAAGAAAAACGCATGGAATACGATAATCATTGAAGATTTTTGCAGCGTGGATACGAAATGTGCTACCATCGCATGCGCTTCAAGCTAATGAAGAAGCTTGGAACGCGTACCCGACTACGAGGACAAAGTATTCGTCGCCATTGATGGACAGATTCAGCATTGAAATTGATACACTGTACTTTAATGATGCAGGAACTCAGGATAATGTTTTTAATTTGAGTGAAAGCGAGTTGAAACATCGGGTTGTCGGTTAGTTTTTGCTTTGAGACAAATGACGTCGAACAAAAGGTGTTGTTTTCAGACGTCATGGATTTCGTGACAGAACCACATGGCAATGATTACATCGAAGACGAAGATCCAAAACTGTACCACAGTACAAAAACGGGTCGAGGACCACTGTCTGACAATTGGGTGAAGGAGCATTTGGACCAGAAGCTGCCGATCATGTGCGCGTATAAGCTTTGCAAGGTTGAATTCAAGTATTGGGGGATGCAGGGACGAATTGAGAGATGGATTCACGATTTGGCATTGCGGGTGAGTAAATAGAGATTACTGTAGCTTTTTTAATGAGTTTTTTTAATAAACTGTTTGTCTTCAGGGCATGCTTCTCAAATCTCATCGAAGAGCCTGGGCATGGCAAGATGAATGGGTCGGATTGACGATGGACGACATTCGGAAGCTGGAGAAGGAAGCTGCGCTTTACTTGTCAAAGGTCATGGCCAGCAACAAAGGCAATATTGAGAATATTCCGGATTCCGATTCATCTTCGGATATATTTTTCGATTGTTATGAGAGTACTTCGCCCTTGGATTCGAAGCCGTCTTTAATAAGGTTTGTTTTTTTTGTAAGTACATTATTTTTGATAAAAACTGAGTTTTAGATGGAGCTCCGAGTTACTCGTCGACGAAGAAGACTCTCCGCCTTCCACCCCCAAAGTGCCCAACAACTCGCTGCTGATCCTCGTATTTCATGGCGAGGTTTACGACGATCTTCAATCCGAAAAGAAGACTACTGATTACACTGCGTTAAAGTCGATACTTGATACCCTCGTGCTCAACCACTATCCCCAACTAAAAAACAGGATGCATGTCCTAGGTGTACCCTGCGGCGCTGAATTACTTGGCTTTATGTCGCAGGTCTCTGCCCTTTCGCCATGCTATGGCGCATTTCATCCGACGATGAGCTTGTTGATGACAGCTTGCAATCAGTACGGCGAAGCTGTTCAAATGACGGTTAAGCGTGCCAACAAAGTTTACAAGGACTTTCTCGCATCGAAAGAGGGCCAAGGCTTCACGGGCGATATCTTCGTCATCGGGGACACCATTGGCGGAGTTTTGATGTATGAAGCACTGTGCAAACAACAATCGTCGCCGACGCATTCCAACAGATTGCTATCAAGGCATTCGAGCTCGTTATCTGCAACATCGAGACCGATTCCGGAGGGCAAAGTTGATGATTCATGGCTGTACACGGATTTCGATACAAATACACCTCAAAGAGCTACAAACTTCTCTTTCCCGTCAGCATCACACCGTAACGTATCGGCTCCACCCTTGTCTGCACCTCCATCGGCTACCCATTGCGCTGTGAGAAAGAAGGTTTCAACGATTTCCGTCGATCCGATTGAATTGAACACGAACAACCTCAAAGTCTGCGATGATAACGATGACAGTCCTCCACCGAAGCTGCTCTTCAGACCAAATGTGGCATTCCTCGTTGGCTGCCCTCTGGCCATGATCCTTCTTCATCGCAAAATAAACGGGTATGAGGTCGATGGCCTCGAATGCGATCAGCTGTTCAATTTGTTCTACGACCCTGATATCTGTGGAGGCCGACTTGAACCTGTACTAAACTCCCAGTTGGCAGTACTACCGTCTATTGATGTTCCTCGATATCAGCGGTACCCTCTTGGCGATGGCCGACGACTACTGTTCGACCACAGCACAGCGCTTTGCAACAGTGCAACACTATGGGGTCCACGAAGAATCGACCACAAGCTGGATTGTCCTACCGAGTTGCTGACGATGTCGACCACACAACTGCCGTGTATTCTGCATTCTTCGTATTGGGAGAATGTTGACGTTGGTGCCTTCATTCTGCGGCAGTTCGTCCGAACCGATGATAATCCGTGTGTCACTGCCTTCTCGACTACTGGAACTGTTGGCGCTCCATTGAACATTGAAATGGAGCCGTTGCAGTGGAATCGACGAAGAACGAGATTCAAGATTGCAAACTTGACGGGTAACCACCGTGCCAATGATATCATCGTCGTCGAAGGGCACGATCAAATCATCCATGCAAAGTTTTGTTACGGTCCGATGGATTTGGTGGCGCTGTCTCGTGAGAATATCCACATCTACATTTGCCCTTATGGTGGGGACTGGTACTTCAGCAGCACCGAATGCACCGATGCTCATGGCAAGCTGACTGTCAACCTTGGCCAGCGGCTAGCTATTGGAATCCACGCTGTGAAGATGATTGTGAGCGGTGATCACAGCTATCTGGACATGTATATCGCTGTTGTGCCACCGGAGACCCGTTGCGTCGTCTTCAGCATCGATGGATCACTGACCGGGTCTGTATCTGTCACCGGTCGAGACCCCCGAGTCCGTCCAGGCGCAGTTGATGTCGTCCGATTCTGGCAGCAACAAGGCTACCTCGTCATCTATGTCACAGCCCGTCCGGACATGCAACAACGCGTCGTCAGCTCCTGGCTCGCCCAACACAACTTCCCCCACGGGCTCCTCTTCTTCACACCCTCCATCTCCACTGATCCACTCCGTCACAAAGCCCAACTCTTGCGACATTTCGTTGATCTCGGCCTCAAGCTGCAGGCAGCCTATGGTAGCAATAAAGATGTCCCAGTCTACGCAGGAGTCGGCATCGAACCGGATCGCATCTTCTCCGTATCGCACCACAAACGGAAGGGCTGTGTATCCCTCGAAGACGGGTATGCTCAACACTTACACGACCTCCATGCTGGACGTGTCACCGTCGCACAAGCAGTAGTGCCTTCTGCCCTTATTATCGATAACAGCCATTTTACACCTCTAAATCATCGACATGCCAGTCGACTCGTTCAACGAACACATTCCTTCACGCCTCGTAGCGGCAAATACGATAGTATTGGTAACCACGGCAAGAAGGGCAGTCAGGCATCCATATCTACGCGTTAATCCGAGCTTACGCAAAAACGCACTTAATTATACATTCCAAATATTGTTTTTCTTAAACAGGATCTTTTTCTTTCAGTCTTTTTTGTTCATTCCAGTTCTTTCGGTTAAGCTTGCCCCTGTAATAAACAGAGTATTGATAATTATTTATTTTTGTTTTAATAAAGAATCCAGACGTAATTATTTTGAAGTTACTTGTTTTGTTGATGGTAATGACAACGGGAAAGCAAAAAACGGTCAAAGTGAAAAGTCATAAACTGAAAATGGTGTCGGAAAACAAAAAAGTTGTTTATCTTTCATGAGTTTTTGTGGCTTTTGAAACTGATCTGAATGTGTCAAAAGTGCGTATTGTTGAAAGTAAATTTATTACAATATACACCAGTTTGTAGCAAATAGGCGAGAAAATAATAAAAACCAGCATTATTTGAAATACTTAAAAAAATAAATGCAAAAAAAAGCTAAATGTAAACGCTTTATTGGTCGCTTTGGTCATGGCTGTTTTGACGATGGCTGTGCTGTAGCTGCCAAAGTTCTCGGTATTCGCCGGGGACGTTGACGAGTTGCACGTGACTGTAATTATTTAAATTTAAAAACTGTAAAACACTTCATGAATGCCGACTTACGATCCAGATTGTACAATGTTGCCATTACGCATGACAAGAATGGTGTCGGCCGATTTTATCGTAGAAAGGCGATGTGCGACAATAACGCAGGTACGACCACGGGCCAACGCCTTCAAGTTTACTTGGATGCGGGATTCGGTAATGGAATCAAGGGCCGATGTGGCTTCATCGAGGAGAAGGAAGGCGGGATTTTTCAATATCGTACGAGCAATGGCGACTCGTTGCTTTTCTCCACCGCTCAACTTCAAACCGCGTTCTCCGACGATAGTGTCATAGCCGTTGGGCATGGATTTGATCAGGTCCAAGATTTGGGCGGCTTCAGCAGCAGCTTCAACTTCCTCGTCAGTTGCACCAGGGCGGCCGTAGCGGATGTTGTAACCGATGGTGTCATTGAAGAGAACGGTGTCCTGCGGGACGATTCCGATACTGCCACGAAGTGACTTCAGCTTCAATTCGCGGATGTCAGTGTCGCCGAAGCAGATGGACCCATCCGTAACATCGTAAAGGCGGAACAGTAGGCGAATGATGGTTGATTTGCCTCCGCCAGAAGCACCAACAATGGCAATCGTCTTTCCGGGTTGGACAGTGAAGGAAATGTTCTTGAGAATCGGCTGGCCTTCGGAATAGTGGAAACTGACGTTGTTGATATTCAATGAAAGTGATCCAGGAGGAACTTCGACGGCATCAGGAGAATCCACGATGTCGACCTCTTTGTTCAGCAGCTCGAACATGTTCTCCATGTCGACAAAAGAGTTCTGAATCGTTCGGTAGAGGGTTCCAAAGATGTTCAGAGGCCCGTACAACTGGAGCAAATACGTCGTGAACATGGAATAATCACCAGCGGTAAACGTAGAATTCGGCATGGCGATGAAGTACCCGATGAGGAGAGTGCCAATAAGCATACTGAGGCCGATAATGAAATTCTGGAGAAGATTCAAAAAGTTCAAAGACGTGTTGACGATGTAATCGTGTTTTTGGTAGTGGAGAAGGGCTGCCTTGTATCGGTTGTATTCGACTTGTTCGGCGGAGTAGTACTTGACAGTTTCGTAGTTGAGGATCGAATCGACACCGACCGTTTGCCATTCGTTGTCGGCCTTGTTCAAATCGCGGCGCTGCTTCGTTCGCCATTCGGTGACGATGATAGTTGTGGCTAAAAACTGACATTCGATTCATCGATAACAAAAATTTGGAAATTCTCACCGAGATAGATTACCATGGTCACCAAGACTAAGATACCAAAGTAATAGTTGTACATCACAAAGAAGAAAACTGTAGCGATAAGAATATCCACAATGGTTGGAGTAATGTTGAATACTATGTAGTTCAACAGCGCCTGAATTGACCGTGTTCCGCGATCCATGACTTTGAGGACTTCGCCGGTCTTTCGGGACAGATGCCAGCTCAATGATAACTGATGAATGTGAGCAAACATGTCCATTTGGATTTCGCGGGTGGTGTACTGGTTGATGGCAATCCAAAGCTGACTTCTGACTGTGTTCAAGAAGCCGCCCATGCCACTGCCTTGGAAGAACTTCATAATGACACTGCCAATAATGAGTTGGTAGCAGAAGTTGCCTTTGGCAAGTTCATCGACTGAAAGGGATGAATTATAGAAACTGATGGGATAAAAGGTAAAAAACTGACTGATCCATTTTGAATAGAGGGGAAATACAATATTGGTGACACGGCCAATAATGACAATGACCACACAAACGTAGATACGAAGTCGGATGAGGAAGTCCTTGCGAGGCCAGATGTAATGGCCAACTTGGCGCAGTGATTTCTCGACTTTGAGCCATTTCTGGAAGAGTTTTTTTTAATAAACTGTATCTATTAACTTTGCGAGTCTTACATGCTCGGGTTGATTGAAATCACGAAGGGTAAATCCAGTAGCAGTCAATAAGATTGTGAGGACCGTACCAACGGCTTCAACGACAAGATAGGCGAAATGACCTGCGTGGAGAAAACTGAAAATGTTTTATAAGTATTGTGTTTAAAACTGTTTGTATTGCAAAATATACCCGTCAGGGAAGAACTCATGCAAAGCAAATACCGGTGCAATCAACAAAATGGCCACAAAGTAAACAAGCAACAGCCAAAGTGAGACATGCTTGCGGTTGATAAGGAATCCATGATACACCGTTGTGATGGCCCAGAACAATGAATGAGCAGTAGCAGCGATAAAGAAGACGGGTGTGAAGGGGACGACTTTATAATGCGCGAAGAAATATATCCAGGGAAGTGTGATGTTGACGATTCCGACGAGCACTGTTAGAAGGAAGCTGCGGGTCACAGGGCCACCGAGGTTTGCTACCGTCGGGGTTTCATCCGTGAGTCGCTGATAAGCAGACGGATCAGTTGTGGCTGCTTTACGTCGACAGCTGAGGAATAGTGTCAGGAAAACTGTGATAGCTGAATAGACGATTGAGGCTTGAACGCCATAGGTACATGAATTCGGTGGCCAGAATCTCCAGGACTCACAGGGAAACATGTTTTAGGTTAGGGATTACCTGGAACGGGGGAAATAGAATGGATAAAAAGCACGTCCGCGAAAGGCTTATTCAAAAAAACTGACAATGAACAAAGGGAAAAGCGGGAAACGCGTAGATCGCAGCCTGCGGCCACGAAAAACCCGGACCCTGCTAGTCGGAAACAAGGATCGAAATTATAAATTGAAAACTGATCTGACACATACAAGCCCAACCCTTCAGTTTTAAAGGCTCTCGCAGTAAGTCGAAAGAATAACGAAACACTGGGTTGACAAAAAACAAAGTTGAAGCAAACTGGTGCTGAACTATTGCGACGCAACGAACGCGCCAAGTAAAGCATTAAAAATGCAGTCATAAAAAGCGACGCTGAACTTTGAAGAAACTACATTGTTTTTTGAGGAAATGAAGTCAAAACTGATAAGGAATGCGGGGGCAATAGACTCAAGTAAACTGTTGCCCAGAGTTGGAAGCCAAAGAAAGCTTGAAGGAATGAGTCAACCAAAAGTTGACATAACTTTATATATAAAATAGGGTTCTGGCTGTTTTTACGAATAAAACTGGCTTAAATTGTAAATTTAAAGATCACAAGTAACAAGAATCGACCTTGTAAGACACATTACATATTGTTTAAAACTGTAAGCTTATGTGGAGAAAAGCACGGCTGTTTTAGCAGAGGCTCGACGACAACCTCAGGCAAACGTCGGCCGTGCGGTTGTTTGGGGACACACATTGATTTCATGTGTCGCCTAGGTCAAGGAGTACAATTTTACAAAATTAAACTGCCGAACTCGAATTCTGATTCCGAAAACACAAATGATGTTCATGCCCTCGGGCTATGTCTTTGCCTTGGTTTTGTTTTTTGTAGAAGTCCACAGAATGAAAGACGGTTAAAACTGAAATGACGGCTTGTCAGGGCGTTCCGTAAATAAGAGCATTTCAAATTTGCATGAAAATTGTTCCCTCTGGCAGTTGGGCTGAACTTTCGATCACACTTCCAAGCTGTTCGTCTGTTGTGGGGTGTTATTTGGCCTGTTATCTGTTATCTGGTATCCATCCACGTCACAATGTCTGGCCCCGTTTTCGATCCATCCTCGTTCCATTACTCCAAAACATGCCGAATGAACGATTTCGAAACGAGGTAAGCTAAATCATTTTGCTTCTGAAAACTGTTAATCATGATTGAACTTTAAGGTACGTTCGTGTGCCACCGGTTCATTGGAGTCAGTTTCCCCGTGACCATCTACTGGGCGAAGCGGAATGGCGACGATGGGGCATCCAATTAGACAGCGGCTGGCGCCATACGGGGAACCTTCCCGGCGAACCTTATACTCTCGTGTTCATGCGAGGGATCCGGCACACCCAGGATGTATCGACGCCAACAATTCACGCCGGTAGAAACGGGCCAAGTAACGCTACGTCGACAGCAACGCCCACGACTCACAAGCGTGCCGCTCTAACCACTTCGGCGCCGGTGAGACCGTCGAGAATCCCCCGCCCTGTGCCAACAATGCCTACGCGGCCTCGAGCAACACCTCGGCCAACTCCATCCCTCAACACCCCGAAGCCGGTTCACCACGATGGCTACCCCTTCTCGACCAGAGCGGCAACTTCAACAAGGGCGATGACGAGACGAAGCCGAATTCCGACACCATGTGACCGTGTGTCCCGGATCGTGGTGACGCCTCGACGATCGACACCAGCCCTCTCCCCGCGGATCGACGTGCCCTTGGCCAACCCTAACGCCACCTCCGGGCTTTTGCGCGCCGCGAAGTGGTCATTGGGCAGTCCGCTTCTGAACAATTTGAAGAACAGCCTAATCGCGGCTGCCATCCAGCTCATGAAGGCCGAAAGGAGCAAGTCGGCGATCCAAAATGCGTCGCCACCCGAAACAACAACGGCGGCAGCTTTGATGCTGACTCTTCAGCTCACTGTCGCCATCGTTTTGCTCCTCCGCAAAGAAATCCCGGTTCCGGCGACTGATCCGAAGACAAAGAAGCCCCCAGCGAACAGCAGTTCCGATGACGAATCCGCCTAAGACGATCAGATGCCGTTGGAGAGAAAAGCGCCAGGAGTTTATTGGAGTTGTAAGCTGTGTAAAGAGTGACTAATTGTACTAAAATTTAAGTGATAGATGTGCGTAAAAATAAAACTGAGTGAGCGATAAGGAAAACAGTGAAGCGGTTTTTTGATACTTGGAGGGGGACGCATGAAAATGGTAAACTGTACGAAGCGAAAAACTGAAATACTTAGTTTGAAAACAAAAAACTGACGTATTCGAAAACAGAAAAAAAATGTCCTTCAATTTTCACAAACGCTTCACGGCATTCAAGGAAACTTTGCCTTTTCGCAGAACAAAAACTGAATGTTAGTACGCTGTATTGCAGGCTAATAGTACGATAGTGTTGGATCATTTCAAACCAATTTTAATCTCAATGTGTCGTCAATCATGAAACCTTTCTATCAACTGACACGAAAAGTAATTACGTTTAGTGTTATCAAGTTAGAAATTTATTTCTCGTCCAACTCAAAAACTGTACTGGACAAACTGTTGTTAAAACAGGGGTTACAGTAAACATACCTCAAAAGGGTAATTTGGCAATAACGGTAAAAGACAGTATCGCTTTTTCGATAAATACGTCTGACTTATAACAAAAATAAAAACAAATTCGAAAGATTGTCAAAGAAAAGTAAAATAACATGTTTAAAAACTGGTAAACATATAATAATTGAAGCAGTTTACAAAGCATTGTACCCCTTGAGAGAACCGACTATACGGTCAATCGTGCGGGTGTTAGCCTTCTTTTTATGGGTCATTTCCATGAACTCCCTGAAGCGGGTGAGTTGTTCGATCAGGGAGGTAAAGTTGCCGTCGGGCATTTCCGCCTTAACAGCCATGGCATGAGTCTGAAATTAAATATTGATAAAACTGATAGTTCTTGAGAATAGTTCATCACTTACGGAATCACGATGAATCAGAACACCAAGAAGGAGCCCAAAATAGGAAGCCATGACGCTGTCTTCCATGTGAGAGTCCATCTTGGTCATTGCATCCTCGATAGCTCGGAAGGCGTCGGCTTCAGACATCTCTTCTCCGCGGTTCAAACGACCGTCCTCAGTGGGGCCATCATCTTCCAATTCTTCGGGGAAGTCATCGAGTTCGAGCTCTTTGTCGAGTTCCTCGTCGATGCTGCGAGCGGCTCCTTCGTGCTTGATGAACATCTGTAATAATAAACTGTGAATCCATCCTTCTTTAATATCTTTAAATGTATGTCAACTAACCTTTGTGAGTGCCGAAACAAGGCTCATTGGCTCACTTTCATTGGCCTCCGAATCATAGGTCAACGGCTTCAACTCCAACAGCTTGTTTCTCACCGCAGTAGACTTTTCGGCAATGTTGCAAAGTACGGCACAGGTAACCAAGGTCATGTCGAAGTACTTCTCTTTGGGGGCAAACTTGGGCGCGATTTGGGTAAGGTTAGAAACCAGGAGATCCAAAAAGTTGTTCATGTCACCGAGTTTGGTGCATCCGAGCTCATTGTCATGGGTCAAGTTAATCAGAACACGGCCAACGATGCACGAGGAATCAAAGACGAGCGCAATCGTAGCCGGAGTGCCGTTGGAGATGAACTTTTGGAAGAGGGAGAAAAGGGAGGAGCAAGATTGGAGCAGAGAGAAGCCGCCACCGGTCATGATGTACATCTGGTTCTTCTTATTATACATGGCACTCTGTAAAAATATAAACTGAATATCAAGAAGTGAATGCATTGTGCCTTACCATTTCCAAAATACGCATAGTACGGTTGAGTTCATTGATAAGAGGCTGAATGCCTTCTCCATCGTCTTTGCTGCGGGCAAGCTTCTTGGTAATTCGCTCGACTAAAATAAATAAACTGTTTGGATAAGGAAGCAAAGAAAAGAACTACGCACCTTTCATTACAATCCACTGCAAACACCCGTTGCTTAGCAGTTCATTCTGCAGGTAAGGGTTATGATTCTGCATGCACACAAAAGCAAGGGCTTCCAAAGCCAAAAATGGCACATTGAAGGTTTCTTTGGTAATGCCCAGCTTCACGGATTTGTTCACCAAATCAGCCGTAACGACTGACCATTCCTCAACGAGCGGCCATAGGGACTTTTTGGCGGCCTCGAATGGCTGATCATTGATTTCGGGCTTACATTTCAAAATCGGCATGAGCAAGGCAACAAAGTGTTCCTCGACTTTGATGCAGTTGCGATCGCGACTGAGGAAATAGATCAGTACGGCAGTGACGGCGCAGATTCTTGCAACGTGGACAATGGGTTTTACGGCGGAGAAGATTTTCGGAAGTGCTCCGCTTTTTCGGAGGAAGTTACGGAATTCAATGTGGACGGCCTTTTTGACGAGGGATTGGAGGCTAAAAATTAAAAGTTTAAAACTTTTCTCGAGATATCATTAAGGTATAAACAGTACCTGAGGTATTGAGTATTTTCAGTGGCATCGGGCTTATTCATGGACGAGAAGAAGTACTCCATGTCCTGTGCAAAATCCTCCAATTCGCCGCGTTCGGTAACTGATTTCGTCTCTTTGGCCGAAACATGCTTCTTGAAGGAAGAGGTCGTCGGTTTAGCCGAACTGGAAGAGCTTGAAGCCGTCGATGGAGCAGAATTCATCCGCTTAAAGGTAGAGGACGACGACGTGCCTGAGCTCGACGCGGTGGATGAAGACGGCTTATCACTCGGGGCAGAGAACGCCGAAGGGCCACCGGATGAAAGCGGTCGACTGCTCCAAGTGTGTTGGTATTTTGAGGATTGGGGCTTGTTGGCGGCAAAGACATTCTTATGGCCCTCTGAAATAAATATATGTAAACATTGATAAACTGAGTAAAGTCAAAGAACTCGTACCCTTGTGTCTTGCAATCGAGAACGAAGGCTTTTGCTTCTTCGATGAAGACCCGCCAGCGTCGGTTTCATTGGTCAAAGGGCTGCTCTTGCGTTTGATGGCTCCGGAAGAGGACGGGGCAGCTTCTTCGATGATCATAGAGTCATCGTCGTCGTCGTCGGCCGGGACAATTGGCTTGCGAACAACTAAATATATATAAAGATAAACAAAGTTTGAGAAATAAACTGCAAAACGTACTCGCTTTCGGTGCCTGCGGGACTTTAAACGTAACTGAACTGCCGCTGGAGGCTGCCTCAATGATCATTTCGGAGTCGGAGTCAGATGATTCGGATAAAGACTAAAAAGGGAAGTTTAAAACTGTTCGACGATGGGAATGTCAAGAAGAAAAGACATACATCTTCAACACCAAGAGATGGCAACGGCCGTTTCACCGGTGAGTTGGGTACTTTGAACGTCGAGGACGCAGTCTTGCGTGATTTGGTGGGACTGTTCGTCGCGGAGGTTGTCGGTGGTGGACATTGTCCGGGTGCAATCTTGGGGACAGACCGCGCCGGCATTGTTGAGCGCGAACGCAAACGGGAAAGCTACCAAGTAAGGTGGGTTTGGACGACGCAGACAATGGCTCAAGATCGTCCGATGCCGCTGGTTTGGGCCAACTTCCTACAATAAGTGACTCAATCTAATGTAAGCTGATGTGAGCACAAGTCACGGAGTCAGCTATACGCTGCCGCAGGCCGGTAATGCGCGTGTTGGGGGGCGAAAGGCGGTCTCCTCTCGCCTCTGCAACTGAGTATTGATTGCCCGAGTGTCGACCAGCAGCCTGTGGGGCTGGCTGCTCACTTGTCATTTTTTTCAATGTGGCGCATCAAAACAGAGAAGAAATCAGCCTTCTTGCCGATGGTGGGGCTTCAATCATGGCCAATAAGGGTTACTTTTGATTGGGACAAAGGTCATGAAACGTCGCGAGACAGAAATTTATTGCCTTCGAGTTATATTTTTTTACATAATAAAAACTGGACATATTCACAATCAGTAGTTTTAACCAAAAAATTCATACCGTACACCTCGAACTGATGAAATCCAAAATCTTCAATTATAATTTTTTATAAAAACTGGTCGACATGTTTGATAGTGAAACTACTACCCATAAATTTCATACCGTACACCCACGGCAAGCCACCCACAAAACTGAAAAAAACCAAAATCTGGAAACAAAAAAAAACTGAAAACTTTTATGTCATTTTCAAATTCCTCGAGCTATGCTATCAATTCCCGAGAAACGCAATCAACCGCCAGCGGCAATGCACCACAAACTTGTTTTTCCTACTCATATCCACAAAAACAACTATTGCGCAGGAATAATCGTAATCACGAACCCCCTAAGGCAAAAATAGGCAATCATGTACGCGAATTGAGTGATGGTCCTGGCTATCATCGAGAAAAGCTAGGCAAATCCGGACAAAATGACCAAAACAAGTATCAACGTGGAACAGCTCCAGTCATGGGACTGTATGCTATAAAATAGCTGCTACCATGGAGACCAGGCGTCGGTAAAGCCCTCAAAATGCGTAAAGCATCCTTTGTGTTTATTGTGCCTATTATTTTTATGGCAGCCCATGGAACACCCGTCAACAAAGAAACGTCCTATCATTGGAGTAGGGCTTTTTTGTTTTTTTTATAAAATAAACTGAATTCATTACAGGGCTACGAACTTTGGTCTGTAAAAGTTCCAAAAGTAAAACTGAAGCTATGACTGGCCAATGTGCCCTTCAAAGCAGTAATACACTCATAACTGAATATGGAAATGGCTGTTTTAATGAATTTGTACCATCACAAAAGGCAAGTTAAAGAAAACTGTTGCGTAAAAACTTGATTGGTTACGATTCGGCTTCAGAACATCAGAACCTTGTGTCCATTAAACTGCGCCAACTCCGACGACGCAGTCGTTTTGAACAAGTTGCCTTCAAACAACCATAAATGCGCCCAACATTTCAACTACGGTATTACACGCATAGGCGAGGAGACGTTCTTCTGGAGAAGTGGAAACTGTCTTAACCAGATCATCAGTTTCGATGTTCGGTGTGGATTTCCGTTTCGGGAGCGCGATTTTGTGGATACCAATAGAAATCAGTTTTTTTCGCTGATCTGATAAACACGCACGCTGTTATTTATAAACTGTTTGTCATGTTTTATTTTATAATAGACTATTATAAGCTGCTGTATTCTGTGGTTTTACTAGGAATCGGGGTTGAATAAGGGGGTCAGGAGGGATCACCCGCACATTGATATGGGTCTAGGAGGGTCAAACTATGGCATAAACTGTCTCGCGTATGTTTTTTAACGAAAACAAAATCATATTGTAATAACAAGTAGAAAACGTTAAACTGAATTCAAATTTACTATTTTCCTCATGTTTACAGAAACACACTCCACAGGGATGAAATAAACTGGTTTTTACTAATTTTGTGGCATTCTATAATTGTTGGTGAAAGGTCAACCAAAGCAGATGGCACTTATATGATTATTTAATAAAACTGTTTTGATTCAGTTAGTGCGCCTAAGATTTCGAAATGCTTCTTTGCATGCACACACTGCCACTAACATATAGAACTGGTCTATCACTTCAAGTGAAATTGATACAACAGTATAAGTACAACTTTCATTTTGCTGAGCCCTTTTTATTTGTCAATCGTCCATTTAAGGTTAGGTCAAGTTGGCCGAAGTCTGCTAATGGTTATCCGTTTTTATAAACTGGGATTCGTTCGAAAGTTTCTACACACTTTCTGTTAACAGCATTCACAATTGAATGCCAAACTACAGTTATGCTAACAACCTAGCCTCCCATTAGGAGGCCTTTCGTCAATCTCGCCGAAAACAGTGCCTTTTTCCCAGAAGATGATGTCTTCGTTGCGCGATAAGGGCAATCTCTTGGCCCAGTAAGTTGCATTGAATACGTATCACCGATAAGATAAAACATTTCTCTATTGTAGGAGACAGTACTTGGAATATTTAAGCTTAGATAAGCCCTGTTTATATCAAAATATCATAGCCTGTCACAATACACAAAGCATACCACATAGTCAGGACATAAACACGCATAGTTACATACAGTTCATCACTACGGCTAGGATCTCGTCATCTACAACGGCTCGGATTCGGCTTCCTCCGCGGCGTCAGGCTGGTTATTCTCATTGGGCTTCCGGTCCAAAAGGGGATGTTCATCAACTTGATTGGTCTTTGGTGGCAGGTCGTACCAGTATTCTTCCGGAATGAAAGCATTGGCACATACAACCGCCATCATCAAGAGCTGTAATAAGAAAACATGAAATATGAAACACCAAAACTGCGCTTACCATATGGAAATCAGACCAATAACAGCGTTTTTGCCACAGGTGTTGAAACTCGTAGATTGAGTGCATGATGTGAGGAAGACAGCCGCCGGTGTGGCAACATCGGTTAAATTGTTCGACAGTCCTGATAAGGCCACAATCATCAGTGCTTTTGCAGCAGGTCGGAGCATTGTGGGGTTCGGTCTCAAAGCGGGAAGATCCGAGCCAATCATGGGCCTTGTCGACGCCACAGCAGTCAAACTGAAAGCATCACTCTATTGGAGCATCACGCAAAACCTGGGAGAAGCAAACTGACCTTGTTCTGAACGGTAATCCAAATGTCATCGAATTGGGTGCCATTGGTAGTCTGTAGCAAACTGTTTCTGATTACATTAACGTCGGGATTGGGGAACATCTGTGTCGGTCGAAAGAAAAGCAAAACACAAACGGCAGCGAAGATGCAGAAAAACTGAAAAACGCAAGTTGGTAACTAAACAAAAAGTGAAATAGCAACTTACAAACTTGCAAAATATGCGAAGGGTGGAAATTTCCTCTGGCTTTCGACAAAAATAACAACCAATAAGGCCACAAAGAGAAAGCCATAGCGCAGGCAAAACACAAATGAATCGGAAAGTGGTGACATTGTAATCCTCGAAAGGTTCGATCACAAAGTAAAACTCCGGTTCCAAGGTAGAAGGGGCTGACTTCACACCACTATAGAGACCCATGCCCTGCAATTTATACATATCCCACAATGTCAATGCTAAATATAAAAAAAACCCACACAAAGCAATGCCATCTGAAACCGGACACGCGCCGGGGCGGATAACCAATTGTATACCTTCTTCCCAAAGTACGGTAGTGGCCAACGACGGTCTTGCCACAGGGGAGTCAGAGGAGGAGGATTCGCCATCGTGCAGCCAGACAACGAAGACGGAGAAGTAAGAAATGAACTGTCGAGGCCGACAAAATCATCCTTTTCCTGCCGTGGAGGAACGCGCGCAGTTTGGCCCGAGAGATCCACGCGCACTCGACGAAAACACCCGGCTGGTTCGGTTCGAAGCGGTTCGTCTCTATTGATTGCCAGGGCATGCGGGGGAGAGGGAGGGGGTGATCAGCAAAAAGTGCACGGCCATCAGCGATGAAAATATGAAACTGTTACGAAAAAGTCTTTCTGATTTGTTGACGGCATGTTTGGACGGTCCATCACTTTTGTGGATGTCCAGAAAACTTCTTTCAAAACTGAAATGTCGAAGCATCTTCAATACATAATGCATTATTATAAAAGCATGCCGACTAAAAATGGATGGGCACAGTTTTGTGACCCAAACCAGTCAATTGTCCTTCATTGGCTACCGATCGCCTATTATAATCTTTGAAAACTGCAAAAAGTCGATTTTAACTATTGATTCACATTCACACATAACTTTAAAATCCTCTGTATTTATGTCTACTATTCTGTCATAAATGCAATACTTAACGTATGATTATCATAAAATATGAGTGTATCCTTCAAATTTATCCAACATGATTCAGCGTTTGCCTGACTGCGCCTTGGATTAGACGCTCTGCGTAGCGCTCATCCAGCTTAAAGTATGTCTGGACGCGGATATATCGATCATGAATCGTCAATCTAGAATATTTTGAACCGTTAAAACTGTCATAACATGAAACTTTGCCGCTTACTTTGGGCTTTTCAAAACCACCCCACGCATTGTAGGCATGACTAAACCCATTTGAAGAATCTCAGTCAACAACTTTTCGAGGAATTCTGCACCGAAAAGGCCTAAATCACTGAAAACTGCTTGATCTACATCATCTACTTTACTTTCGATCAGTTTGAAATCCAAATTTTCGATTGATGCGTTTCCGACAATGTGTTGTTTTTGGATCCAAAGGTTTACATTGGCTGTCATCGTGGTGTCTGACCTTATCACCTGTAACAAAAGGTCAATGCTGTTTCTGTAGACTTAAGCTTCGTACCTCCATCTTAACTTGTGTAGCATTCTGAGGTCTGACATACATGCTCATCCGTCCATGCAAGCGGAACCGAGCACGCTTTTCAACAAACACCAATATGGGCGCTTTTCGTGCTGTGAAGCGGATTTCAACTTGTCTGTCAGGAAATTGTTCGCCTAAGGCGCCGAGGTACTCTCCAAGACAAAATCCGGTAGGACAGGTTGTATAGAGGAGATCTTTCAACTGGGGTGATGACTCTGGGCCCACGGTCACATCCATATACTTTTGACGGAATGCGTGATAAAGCATCGAATTGGCGATGTAATCGGTTCCATAGAATTCAACCATGTGGACTCCATGTGGCGGCGGGATCACTACATTGGGTGGGAAAAAGGGGGTTCCTCCAAGGCCTCTATAGGAAATCTCGCCTCGGGATTTCATCAGAATAGCCCCCTGATTGATGTTCGGCTCATCATTAAGCGCGAAATCAAGGATGAGATTGCGTTCACGTAACTGGTTCACAAAGTTGAGTAATGTTAGGTTACGTTCGCCTTTCGGGGCGAACTTTTCTAGTGATTTGATCTCGGAGATGCCGAATGTTTGGCCGATGATGTCCAAGTTGTTTTCGTTGATGCGGACCTGGATAATTATTTAAACTGTAGTGATTAAATACAAGGTCGGACATACTTTCAACGGCATTGTTGACATGATACCATTCATGTCTTCATCGATAATTTTCTTAATCATCTGGCACATTCGACCTTCAACTGTCGGTTTGAAGTGTGCAATGAGGAAGGCTAAAAACTGTTAGATGGTGTTGTAGTTCGAATAAATTTCTCTTACCTTTGAATGAATTAATGAAGAAGTCGGTTAAAACACCGGTATTTCGCACATTCAAGTCAACGTAGCCAATTTGAGTGTTACAATAAACAGACTGCACTTGAGGAACGCCTGTTGCGCTTCTTCACTATTGATTATCTTTGGTTAATAAAACACATGAGAAAAGAAAATAATTACCTAAGAAGCCTAACTGAGATCGATAAGGAAATATGACCCAGAAGTGTTTCAAATTGACCTCTAATGGGTACTGTAGGTAGCAACAATGCCCCATTGATGCGTGCTTCGAATTCACCACTGGCTCTCAGATGCATCTTTGACATTGTCCATGTGAATGTATTTGGGGCTACGAGATCTAAACTGTATTCCACGGGTGGCCAATATTTGGAAACATACGCATTGAATATTGAAACCTTAAAAACTGTTGATAAAAAGAACTTTGCGGTATTGACTCACTTGTCCAGCGTCAATTGTTTCCGTAATTGTTGGTAATGAAATTTTAAGCACTTCATCGTTCACTACCTTCATCCCAATCTCGCGCAGATAGGCGAGACCGGTTGGCATCAGTCTGAGATAGATGCCTGCATTGTTTGGGTCTGTATTTTGCTGAAATTTGAGTTATCGATGGTGTTGCTTGTGTGGGATTCTCCGGATCAGTCGAGGTCGTCATGATAGATAAACTCACAAAAAGCAAGGGCGACACCAGCTGATCAGCTGTCGGCTGGGGTTGGGGTTGTGGCTGGGGTGCCAGTGGGGGTGGACCGTTCCGTCCATTAATTGCGGTCACCGGTCTCGGGGGCTGCTGTCCGTTGACCACTGTGCTCAGCAGGCAGAAACTGACAAATATGAAGGTCAACATGCCAAAAGTTATCAGTGTTATCCTTAAAATAGGCATTTAAAAGGAGGTTTTTTGTGGATTCAAAACTGGAGTTAAAAAGATCAAAGAAGTCACTATTACGAAAGGAAACAAATAGCCAACAACGATATTGCGCGATCATGCTATGCCAATACTGGACTCTAGGGCATACGCGATCGCCCGTCCGCGCCAGAAGGGGCGCAAAAAGACACGAAGGCCGACGACATCCGTCCGTAGCAAACAGGCCGGTTTTAGGATGGATTTGCTGCGTTAAAAATCCCGCTACTACACACACTCCCCGCGGATACTGCCTCGTCGGTAGCCGAAGGAAAGGAAGGAAGCCTTCTGTCTTACTCGGATGTCATCCTACATCGCTCACCCTCAACTACCGCATCTGTCTTCATCCATATCCTTCGGAAGCAGGATACCATGGTATTGCCCTTGAATGTTCATAGCTACTTTTTGATGGACATTGTGGGAAGCAAAAGATAGGCCTTCATCAAAAATGACGTTTTAATCCTGATATTACGTTTCTGTTTGTGGGAAAGGAGAGGCTAGTCAAAGTTTTATTCAATGACCACATTGGAGATCGTGTCCATAGAACCGGAAGTTTCGATAGGAGCTGTGGTTGCCACAAGGCAAAATGGTATTTATCTTTTGGGATGGAATAAACGTTTGGATGGGTTTCAAAAAACTGTTGTAGAAGCCAATCGTTTCAATATCTTGCAAAAGAAGACAAAGAAAAACAGAAAAATGCAAGAGAAAAAACTAACCTTACGGTGAAAGTTGTCGGAAATGCATCACCACAGTCTGCAAATCAGAAAAAAAGGATTATCAAAACGCTCGATCGGTCAAAAGGACTTTCAAGTTTCTTACCTTTTTCATGTGTGACTTTTTCTTAATGAAGAGAAGATCTGATCAATACAAAACGCGATTGAGATGGTTTCGTGGGTATCCCTCTCCTTTTTGCGACCCGTCTGTGCAGATATGTCTCGTTGTCACTAAATGCGCCGCCTGCGGTCACGCCAAAATGGCTTCTGACAAACGCCCTGCCGCTCAGTGCATGAATTTTGTTTCGTGACACGAAAATTAAGGTCGCCCAAAGAGGGTGGTTGTGGTGTATAAGGGGTAATCTCCTGGAGACAGGGTTATGTGATGAAAGTGAAAGGGTGGGATGGAACTGAACTTTAAGCCGTTTCTGTTTCTGTCTGTAGGTTTGAACATCCTTGCAGGGTCAAGCGTGCTACATTTGGCTTCTATTCGCATTAAGACGGGCTTACGTTCATCCTTCGATAGTAAACTGCGAATGTATTCTTCTACTGCATAACGGGCACACGATCGCAACTCCGATTTGTTTCGGCAGTGATTTGTAGTGTAGGATAAACACTATTTTTAAACTAATCGCCCATTGTTTTGTTTATGGGTCATTGGAGACAGTTTAGGTTCCAACGTACTACATAGATGTATCTTTTTAATTCCTTTGTTGGAAGTGCGGGGGTGTGTGTACACGCAATTGACGTTGACATCAAACACGTGAATGGAAAACAACTTGCTAAACATCACTCTTCACAAGGTTGTTGCCCGAGTCATTAGTTTTGATAAACTCGAGGACTTCCCTTCATTGATAACCGCAATATCAACCAGCCCGCCACCTTCGTCGCCGATAGCACACCAATGAAGACAAACTTAAACGCAAACACATCTAAATAATTGAAAACTGCTGGTAGCATTCGGGGAATTGTTTCAGTCTCTATCAAATCAACAAATCAAATTGCAAATTGCTCCCGATAGGGATGCTCGATACTGTTCATGCGCAAATTTCGTCAAACTTTCATCCCGAATTGCGGCAATAACGACTTCGTTATACTTTATTCGATCAAGTGCGTATTTTGAGCACTATTATTTTGCTACTTTGCATAGTCAACGAAGCTGTATTGACGTCAGCGGTTCTTTTCCCGATTACATTTCATACTTGTTCCTGCTATCGGCCATTTTGTCTGTTGTGTTGATTCGACCTACACACCGGCTGCCGTCACCATCATGAGTATTGAACGTCGATTGAGCGCGAAAAGTAATTATTTGATTTAATTTGTCTTTAAACTGAATTTTTATAACTTGAAAAATGGATTTTAGTCGGTTATACATCAGGACATAGACGACGATGGCGTTATGCCAAGCATTTTATGCGGAAAAATCTGCTTTTAACATTAACTATCGCAGCCGTATTTGTTGGTCTTATCCTCGGCTTTGTACTTAGAACGATGTCAGTGTCCCAGGATACGCAGATGTTGATACAGTTTCCTGGTGAAATTTTTATGCAGATTCTTAAATTAATGATTTTGCCGCTTATTTTCTCGTCATTGATTGCAGGTGATAAACTGAGTTTCAATACATATTTTTCTAAAATAATGTAAATTTAGCTTTGGCACAAATGGATCCGAAAGAATCAAGTCAAATGGGCATACTAACCATCGGCTATTACACTACAACAACAATTCTGTCTACTATTGTACGTTTTTCAATGCGCAATATTGTTGGGGACTGACGCAAACCAATCATTTCAGACAGGCATAATTCTCGTTTTAGCAATCCATCCTGGCGATCCAACAATCAAAAATGACTGGATGATTCAAACAGTTGAACATACTAGTTTATCGCCACTGGACACTTTTCTCGATGTTATTCGTAATATGTTTCCGGAAAATGTCATCCAAGCTTCTTTTGAAAGGGTTCAAACTGTTTATGTCCCGGTGAGGTACAAGTATTACAACTCAACGACAAACACAACTCGGGGGTTCAAAAAGACAATTCGGCATGTTGCCGGTATGAATATTCTTGGCATTATTGTCTTTTGCACTGGCTTTGGCATCATTGTCTCAAAGTTTGGACAAAGAGCCAGGATTATTGTCGACTTTTTCATCATCTTCGAGGCGGTTATTATGAAACTTGTCGAAATTCTTATGTGGTATGGTTTAGAACTGGTAGCTTTAGTTCGCTGTCTTTTTAGGTTTGCTCCTTTGGGTATTATTTGCTTAATTTCTGGGAATTTACTTGAGTTGGATGATCTGAGTGACACTGCCACGGTTTTGGTTATGTATGTCATTACAATTTTGACTGGATTGACTATTCATACAATCTTTACTATGCCATTGTTGTACTTTTTGTTGACAAGAAAGAATCCCCTGAGGGTTGTGAATGGAATGGCTCAGGCCCTTGTGACGGCGTTCGGTACAGCTTCTGGGTAAGGATCGAGTTTTATAAGTATTGTTGTCATTGAAACTGTTTGTAGTGGCGCTGCGTTGCCTATTTCAATGCAATGTATGGAAGAAAATCTTAATGTAGACAGACGCATTGCCAGATTTGTCTTGCCATTAGGATCCACGATTAATATGGTATTTTTGAAGTAAACTGTTGGTCTATTTTAAAATGCTATTACGCTTTCAGGATGGAAATGCATTGTATGAAGCTATCGCGGTGGTGTTTATTGCTCAGTTAAACAACATCACGCTTTCAATGGCCGAGGTTATCACAGTTAGTCTAATCGCGACCATTGCGTCCCTCGGGTTGAATTCAGTGCCTGCGGGGCTTGTAAGCATCCTGGTTATTTTATCGACTGTCGGGCTACCGGCAAATGATGTATCACTTATCATAACCGTTGACTGGCTATTGTGAGTGCACTTTTAACACAAACATTAAACATCTCGTGAACGATAAATTATTCAGAGATCGTGTTCGCACTGCCGTCAACGTACTCGGTGATGCCTACGCGACAGATGCAGTAGCGCATTTTCTTCAGAAGAGACTCGAGGATTCTGATAAAGAAAATCCATTCCACGAAGAGCTCCATCAAGAAGTCGGTACGTACTTTTAAAATAGAAAAACTGGCAAAAATGAAGTGTCGCCTACATTAAATTTTAGTTATGCTACAATCCGCTGCGGGTAGCAGACGCCCATCAGTATCAGCTTCGTATCACTCCTCATTTAACCCATCGATAAGAGATCCAAGTGATCCCCTAACCTGGCGTGAGGAGGCACTTCTCGACAAACTATACGCTGATGTTCCGTTAAACAAGGTGGAAACTGTTTGATTTTTAGTCGACCTATGTGCACAATTTTCTTGAACATTCGTTTTTGTTAGACATTCAAAAATATTAGTCATCCCTGATATTTTTGATTCTTTTCGATCTCTTTCAATTAAAAGTATGTAATCATAAAACATTACTTATATTTTTGTGTTGTCATGACATTCTGTTGAAGCCTCCACGTAGTAGGCTACATCGTAGTAGGCGAAATACCCGACTAGACCGTAATTGGTGGCAACTGCTTCCGAAGATTACACATTCAGACTGTGGGACTTTCGGGATTTCTTTCAATCCGTCGCTGACCATCATATCATTTCCGGAAGCGACGACAGGACGGTCAAAGTGTGGGATCTGCGGAATATGCGGTGTCCGATATCCGCAGCCCGGCTCGACAGTGCTGTGAACCGACTTGCCGTGAATCTTCAACAGAATCTGCTAGCCGTTCCTCACGACAATCGCCATATTGGAGTTTTCGACCTTCGGGGCATGCGCGCTCAATCTCGGCTTCCACGGTCGAATGGCCGAGTAAGTTTGCTTTCTCACTCAACATTTCAAAGTTCGAGACTAATTTATATATATTTTAGTGCCACCGACGCATGGTTACGGCCGCCGCATGGTTACCCGACCATGAAACGAACAACCTTATTTCAAGCAGCATCGATTGCACCATCATCGGCTGGAAAATCCCAGTTCCAGTTCAAAAAAACTAAACTTAGCCAAGAACTTCGCTTCGCAGTATTATATATAAAATATGCTTCATGTTTAACAAAGACCAGACATTTCTTGCGCGTACTTTGTAGAATTACCTTATTTTATCGAAAATAAACTGACTTGATATGCTTTTTTGGATATAGCTTGAAAATCTGGGGCGATGCATAACTTTGGGGTGAAAACTGTCAACTTGGATTCATATTTAAATGAAGTGCGTTTGTTGGAGACCCTTTTCAATTCAATCACTATAACAGGCTCTCTTTGACGTAGTACCCCGAGCTACGAGATGAGGGGAACGTCAAATCAACCGTTCAGGACGAAAAAAGCTCAAGATTATATATAATTTTTACCACAGCGCTGTCAGTATAACTCAAAACCATTTTTCAGTTCAAAATTTGGGTTTGCCGTGAGACTACAGATGAACAGCATCTGGCTACATCGTTTCTGCTGACCACAGGGGAGATATCTGACTCCTGGGGGATGAAAATTCGTTTATATAAAACTGATTAACGAATTCATCATTGAAGACTCAAATCTGATCAAATATGACTCTAAATTTCCGGTAAAACGTGTGCTCATTATTCAAAATTCACTATAGTGGTTGTGTTAACGTTTTTAAATGGTTTTGCAAGGGCGGCAAAGCGTGCCGTGGTGATAAAAACTAAAAGTATATACGTCGGGGTAAAAACTGAGCCCGAAGGTGGAGGTCAACGTTTTCGCTCGCGCGCGAACAGGTGATGTTGTTGGGGACACTTTGCCAGAACCGGTGAACCTCTAGCAAATGAAAGCGAAGTGAAACAGCTTTGCTGCACAAAATACACCGAATCTTAAGCTATTCACATTTCAAGAATGCTGTACTTCTTATAAACCAAAAAAAGTAGATAAAACTTTCGTAATCAAGTGCAAAGTGCGATTGAAATTAGATTTCACGCTTTTTTTATAAAATCGTAACACAATGGCCAATGTCGTGTTCCTGAAACTCGAAGTTTGTCAGAACTGTTACATGCTAAATGTGGCTACATAGGTTTAAACTGAATTTGTTTTATCGTAAAACGGAAGCCAGCGTCCATCAATGTGACGACAAAAAACGTCACCCTCTGCGGCATTTGGTTATTCGACTTATGCTCGGACTGTTGCGACAAAAAAATTCAGCTTCATATTGGCAATTAAGGTTAAAACAACGGCTAATGAGTAAACGGACGTCGCAGCCATCTTCATTAACCTGCTCGCAGTTGACGGCATACAAACGGTACGTGAAAAGCCTTTGGTTTCCTACCTCACAAAAACTTTTGCGGTGCATCATTATTCGTTGCTGGGAAATGAAAAAAAAAACAGGAGATGTAATTTTTTTCTTACTCACCCGGTTTCCAAGCTGAATCAGTAAAACGGTGAATCTTCTAAAGCATCTTTGTGCATTGCAAAAATTAGTTCTTGAAAAAATAACATTTGTTGCGTTTCAGTTTTCTGATTCACATTGTTTCCACGCCCAATCAAACGTTAAAAAATACTGTTTCCAACCATTTTGGACACTATAAAAGGCAGTGCTTTGAACACAAAAATCACATCTTCTGTTGTGTTTGAGAAGAGTGTATTCTACTGTATTCATCAAAATGCAGCCTCGTTCGTTGTTCGCCGTTCTTATTATCGGCTTTGCCGTAGGCATTGCCTTTGCTGAAGATCACGACGACGCCTTGTTGGAAGAAAAGAGCCTCGAAGAGTTGTCTGGTGCCATGATCGAAGCTTCTCGGGCTTATATGCACGGGGCTGACGCCGAAGCCGTGAGAAACGAGAAGCTCGGACTTCTCAAACTCTTGCCTAACCATCCAGAACTGAAGCGCTACCTTAATCTTCCGGTTGATCAGTTCTGCGATCTGGTGCACGAGAAGCTCACTGAGGAAATTTCGAAGATGTCACCGAGCGAAAAAGCCGAGGAAAAGGAGTTGCTTATTGGCGTCATTAAGACTCTGGACGCCCTCATTGATGCCGCCCTTGAGCAAACTGAATAAACGCCAAAACAAGCAACATTCTCATTGATTGCGTGCGAATTGTGCTTTTATCCATAAATGCTGAATAAAAAAGTTCATTATTGCGGTTGACAATTTGTGATACATGTCCTGGAAGGCCGTATTCAGGGGGTGGGGTTAATTGCACCTTTGTCGGACTCCGCCAGGGAATCAAGATAAAACATTTCAAACAAAATAGATATTTGACATTTGCAAAACCATGGTTGTATTTGATATCAAACCTATTGTTAAGTCAAATTTATTGTCAAGCCGATAAACTGATCACAGGTCTTCACGTTAGAATCGAAGCAGATGATCATTCTGCGTCATGACTTTGACCTCCTAGACGTTCATTAACTCTACAACACTGGTGAACATGTCAGGTTTCATCTGACAGTCATTGTACACTACTTGTAAAAGTAATTTCACGTTAGTACTGTAGCGTTTACTGACTACTGAAGGTCAAAAAATTTTTATGCTTGCCGTTTAAATAAAACAAGGTGTTGCCAGCAATGAGACCGATAAAATGCTCTGTTTAAGGATGAACTTAAAAAACAGTCGCCAGCTTGAGCAGTCGGGGTATTAGCAATACCAGAAACGGTACCGATGCCAATTATGTCTGTAATGCCACCACCGCTGTCGGAGATGTTTACAATTGCCCATGTTGTTTGAAAAAGAGTCTCCAGCAAAACCATCAGCGCACTCTAACAACGGCTCAAAAAGTAAAGTGTTGACGTGGATAAGATAAGTTTAATGTTTGGATACAAGGCCCAAGTTCATAGAAGTACTTCCTAAATCAAGTGGTTACTAAATATTTTCCGCACATCAAAACTACTTTTTATCATAAGGTGTTGAAAATCTAGTTTATTTACTCGCACACAAAAACTGAAGTCAAAATTATACAAAAAAATCTACTTTAGTAATTGTATTCGACGGGGAGGTTTTTTCGGCGGATTACCAGCTCTCCTTCGTCAAACAATGCGCGCTGGAACGTCTTGGTGGCGCCCTTCGGGGTGTTCGTCCACTCGATGACGACGCGGTCTTTCACAGGATCACTTGTATTTGCCTTAAACGAGTTGCAAGAAATCGCACAAAGGATAGTTTCTTTAGCGTCCAGAATGCCGCAGGATGGAACAACCGTGAGCAAAACCGAATTTGTTGTCTTCACTTGCCAAGCAATCCGGTAGTTCGAAGAATTGGTAATACCCAGATGGGCAATGTGGCTAACCCGAAAAGGAGCGTTAAAAGCTATCTTTGAGTGGGGTTCGATTGCAATCGCATCGGGTTGGGGCAGAACAGCCTTTGGCGGCTGTAAAAATGAACAAGATATTAACACAAATAAAAGTTTTGGGTTTAAAACTTACCGCCGATATGACACCTTCGGAAGTACGACGCTGGGGGTCTTCCGTGAGCCGGCGGCGAGGGCGCAAGCCTTGGAGGAAGGAAGGATCCCCGGAGGCCATCGAGTCAATCTTGAATGACCGAAAAAAACCCAAAAATGCCCCGACGTTCCCTTTTATACGGTAATTTAACGTTCCAGGGATTCAGAGGTCGAGGCATCCGGCGAAAAAATGAATCAGCATAACTCTTCCAAAAATCTTTTTTGGCCTGAGGGCGCCATCTATGAACGCAACACAACATATGGGTTACATTTGTTACAGTAACTTCTGTGTTTGATCATATTGTGTTTTGTTGTACCAAGGTGAGCCCAACAATTTACTTCATTTTCTTGGCAATGTGAAAGTAGCATTACAATGGCAAAAAAAATTAGAAATAGGTCTTTGATTCACCTTGACGGTGGTTCTATAGCACTCTGTGACGGTCATTTAACCCAAATGAAGATTCAAAACATAATTGATGCTTGCCACCTATAAGAAATAAGGTGTTCGCGGCAATAGAGCTGGTAAACTGGTCTGTTTAAGCTTGAACGTAAAAAAGTAGTCTGTAGCTGGAGCAATCAGGATACCAGCAATACCTAACATCGCACTAATGGAAAGTATGTTTCTGATTCCACCACCGCCGCAGCAGATGTTAACAATGGCCCATAGTATCAGAAACAAAGCCTCCAGCAAAACCAGTGAGAGCGCCTAATTAAGGCTCCAAAATCAGAATGTTGAATTGGACAAAAAGGTGCATCATTGTTGACATACTTTAGACGGCTATTGTCTTTGATTCTTGCTTTTTTGATCTGGCAGTTCCGTACGATGAGATCATATTGCCCCCTGAAAACTGTTTGATCTTTAGTTCACCTATGTACACAATTTTCTTGAACATTTGTTTTTTGTTAGACATTCAAAAACATAAATCATCCCTGATTTGTTTTTATTTTTTCGATCTCTTTCAATTAAAAAATCATAAAATATTAGACTTTTATTTTTTTGCTGTCATGACATTTTGTTGAACCCTCATAGTAAGCGAAATGCCCGACTAGACCGTAATAGGTGGCAACCGCCTCCAAAGATTAGACATTCAGCCTGTGGGACTTTTGGAATTCCATTTAATCCGTCGCTGTCTTCCAAGGCCATGACGAGTAAGTCGTTAAATATAAACTGCAAGTAAACGCCTTCCTCTTATATTTCAGTTCGGTGACGTCAGTCGTGTTCTCGTCAAACCATCACATCATTTCCGGAAGCGATGACAGGACGGTCAAAGTGTGGGATCTGCGGAATATGCGGTGTCCGATATCGGCCGCCCGGCTCGACAGTGCTGTCAACCGACTTGCCGTGAATCTTCAACAGAATCTGCTAGCCGTTCCACACGACAATTGCCATATTGGAGTTTTCGACCTTCGGGGCATGCGCGCTCAATCTCGGCTTCCACGATCGAATGGTCGAGTAAGTTCACTCTATCACTCAACACTTCCAAGTTTGAGATTAATTTATATATATTTTAGTGCCACCGACGCATGGTAACGGCCGCCGCATGGTTACCCGACCATGAAACGAACAACCTAATGCAGCATCGATTGCACCATCACCGGCTGGAAAATTCCAGTTCAAGTTCAAAAAGACCAATCTTGGCCAAGGACTTCGCTTCGCAGTATTTATATATAAAATATGCTTCATACTTAACAGAGACCAGACATTTCTCGCGTGTACTTTGTAGAATTACCTGATTTTATCGAAAATAAACTGCCTTGGTATGCTCTTTTGGACATGGCGTGAAAATCTGCACTGAAAAAAAAAAGTGTGACGTAAAAACGCAAAAGTGTGTCGCATTCGTTTTACAAATGGCAACGAAAAATCGCGCCGCCACATAGTATAACAAACGCGTCACCATTTAAAAGTATAACGTTTGCGACACACTTTTGGCAACGCAAACGAAAATTAGTGTGTCGCGTCCGTTCCAAAAAGTATAACGTTTGCGTTTGAAAAAGTATAACGTTCTCGTTTTAAAAAAATGCAAAGATTGGTAAATTAAAAAAAATTTAATTAATTTGTTTGTCAGATCGTAATTAGCCAAAAGCCAATTAAATTCAAAAATTATTACTCTCACATTCAGTAGTGAATGCAGGTGCTTCATGTTTCAGAAGTCAGATTACACACTCATGTGCCAAAACCTAATGAACTGAGCGTCGGGTTATTGTGCGCGAGAGCGCGAAGGGCGAGGCAACGAAAGAGAGCACCTCTCCCTCAAGGGATGAAATCGTTATACTTTTTTGGCAACGACTTCTTTAGCGTTGCACTTTTGGTGACGTTTGCGTCATACATTTGGCAACAAATTTCGTTCGTTTCACAAAGTGAAACGCCTTCGTTGCCACAAAAAGTAGAACGCGCAGTTGTGACGCATCTTTTTTTTCAGTGTGGGGCGATGGATAACTTTGGGGTGAAAACTGTCAACTTGGGTTCATATTCAAATGAAGTGCGTTTGTTGGAGACCTTTTTGCGATTCAATCACTATAACAGGCTCTCTTGGACGTAGTACACCAAGATACGAGATGAAAAAAACGACAAATGAACCGATAGGGACGACAGAAGCTGAAGTTTATATATAATTTTTACCACAGCGATGTCAGTAAGACTCAAAGCCGTTTTTCAATTTAAATTTGGCTCTGCCGTGAGATTCGAGATAAACAGTGCCTGGCTACACTGTTTTTGCTGACCACGAGAGGGGTATCTGGCTCTAGGAGAATGAGAATTCGTTTTTATAAAACTGATTGACGAACTCATCCTCGAAAAACCGAACCTGATCAAATTTGACTCAAAATTCCCGGTAAAATGTGCCCCCATCATTCAAAATTCATCACAGTGGTTGTGTTCACGTTTTTAGAGGGTTTTGCAAGGGCAACAAAGCATGCCGTAGTGACAAAACCTGAAATTATATCCGTCGGGGCGAAAACTGAGCCCGAAGTTGAAGGTCAACTTTTTCTCTCGCGCGAGAACAGGTGATGTTGTTGGGGACACTTTGCCAAAACCGGTGAACCTCCAGCAAGTTGAAGCAAAGTGAAACAGCTTTGCTGCACGAAATACACCCAATCTCAAGCTATTCTAGTTTTGCTCATTTCAAGAGTGCTGCTGATACGATTCAAAGCGTCCTTCAGAACTTTATACAAACCTAAAAACACATTTGGTTATTCGTCGAATGCTCGGACTGATGCGAGGGCATGAAAATTCGGCTTCAAGTTGACAATTAAGGTCAAAACAACGGCTTATGAGAAAACGGACGTCGTAACCATCTTCATAAACCTTCTAGCGGTTTACGGCACAGAAACGGTTCGTGAAAAGTCTTTGGCTTTCTACTTTAAAAAACTTGCGGTGCATTATTATTCGTTGCTAGGAAATGAAAAAAAGGAAATGTTATTTTTTTCTTACTCACCCGATTTCCAAGCTGAATCAGTAAAACGGTGAATCTTCTAAAGCATCTTTGTACATTGCAAAAATCAGTTCTTGAAAAATAACATTTGTTGCGTTTTCGTTTTCTGATTCACATTATTTCCACGCCCAATCAAACGTTAAAAAATACTGTTTCCAACCATTTTGGACACTATAAAAGGCAGTGCTTTAAACACAAAAATCACATCTTCTGTTGTGTTTTAGAAGGGTGTATTCTACCGTATTCATCAAAATGCAGCCTCGTTCGTTGTTCGCCGTTCTTATTATCGGTTTTGCCGTAGGCATTGCCTTTGCTGAGGATCACGACGACGCCTCGTTGGAAAAAATGAGCCTCGAAGAGTTGTCTGGTGCCATGATCGAAGCTTCTCGAGCATATATGCACGGGGCTGACGCCGAAGCCGTGAGAAACGAGAAGCTCGGACTTCTCAAACTCTTGCCCAACCATCCAGAACTGAAGCGCTACCTTAATCTTCCGGTTGATCAGTTCTGCGATCTGGTGCACGAGAAGCTCACTGAGGACATTTCGAAGATGTCACCGAGCGAAAAAGCCGAGGAAAAGGAGTTGCTTATTGGCGTCATTAAGACTCTGGACGCCCTCATTGATGCCGCCCTTGAGCAAACTGAATAAACACCAAAACAAGCAACATTCTCATTGATTGTGTGCGAATTGTGCTTTTATCCATGAATGCTGAATAAAAAATTCATTATTACGGTTGACAACTTGTGATACATGTTCAGGAAGGCCGTATTCAGGGAGGAGGAGAAGGGATGGGGGCATTGCCCAACGTCCACCTTTGAATTAAAATTTTAAATGAAAAAAAACAAGAAGGTGCATCATTGTCGGCATACTTTAAATGGCTATCGTCATTGATTCTTGCTTTACTACCTGGAAGTTCCGGATCGACGATCTTCTCGGTAATAAAGATATCTACAGTGGCGATGCTCGGCTAACAGATGTGCCCAAGGGTGGGCGTTGAGCCGGGCTAGCCCGGGCCGGATGAAGCGACAACCGGGCCGGGCCGGGCGGGGAATACGTTGTGAGCAAATTTTGCTAAAAAGGTGCAAAAAACGCCAAAAATTATTAAAAATTCGGCCCGATTCCGGTCCGGGCTGGCATTTTTCCTTTCTGGGCCAGGCCCCGGCAGAAAAAAATTGATCTGAGCCGGGCTCCGTGACGGAAAAAGTAGGCCCGCGTCCACTCTTGGATGTGCCTTTTGCTTTAAATGTCCCAAAGTTCTCTCTGGTCTTAAAGATCACAACGTTGACGGCGGCTATGAGTGTCTCGATGGCAATAATTAAGCTTCGTATTACCCCTTATTTAATCAAGCGATAAGAGATCCAAGTGCCCCCTAAAAACTGTTTGCTATTTAGTCCACCTAACATAAGTACACAACTTTCTTGAACATTAGTTTTTTTTTGTTATACATTCAAAAACATAAGTCATCCCTGATATTTTTCTGTATACAGATGAATTTCTTGATGCATCTGTGTGGTTTGCGAAATTAAATTCTTGGAAAATCAAATTTGTTGTATTCTGTGTTCTGATTCACATTATTTCCATGCCCGATGAAACGTTAAAACAAAAACAATATTGTTTCGAAGCATTTTGGGTCTTATAAAAGGCAGTGCTTATAAAACAAAAATCACATCTTCTGTTGTGTTTCAGGAGAGTGTATTCTACTTTATCCATCGAGATGCAGACCCGTTTGTTGTTTGCCGTAATTATTATCAGTTTCGCCGTATGCATCGCCTTTGCTGAAGATCACGACGACGCCTCGTTGGAAGAAATGAGCCTCGCAAAGCTGACTCGCAGCATGGTCGAAGCTTATCGAGCATTTATGCTCAGGGCTAACCCCAAATTAGTGAGAAAAGCCAAGCTCGTGCTTGTTGATGGCTACCCCCAATTGGAGGAACACCTCAACCTTCCGGTTGATCAGTTTTGCGATCAGGTTCTCGTTACGGTCATTAACGACATTTCGCAGATGTCACCGACTCAACAATACGTGAATAAGAAGTTTTTAATCTTCATGCATAAGGTTATGAACGACATATATGAGACCGCCCTTAATTCAACTGAATAAGCGTCAAAAAACAACATTTTTTTTTTATTGAATGATTAACATTAAATAAACATTATTACTATGTACTTCATTTTTTGATGTTGTCTTCAAAGTTTTTCCGCAGTCCGTGGAAGGATCATTAGAACCGGCACGAACATTGCATTTGAGACCTCCGAAACAAGACGGACAAACGCATTTATCACAGTTGTTGCTGTTTTGGAAGCCACTGTTTTTATATTTGTTTTTCTTTTTGCAGGATTCTGAAGACATTAGGTCTTCTATCTGTTTGTTTTTAAATTTATCTTCTTAAAACATCACAACAAATACAAACTATTGTTAACGCAATTAAAAAAGAGACAAATCAGTATATTGAGCAATTTGAGCAATTTCACTGCACATGAATTTTAGACACACCGTATTCATCAATCGTCATGTAGACTGCATGGTATGCCGAAAACTTGAGCTTTGTGGTAGTCCTGGGAGGCACATGAGGATTCAAAGTGAACCGTGGACCGATGTATACCTGAAGCGAATGTTCTTAAAGAGTGTTATTTTTACATGGAACTGTACCTCTGATCCATTCACCACTTCAAAAACTTTCGCACACGGAAGAGCGGTACCAACGTTGAACAAAGTCAGAACACCGATTCTGTCAAGAGCAACAACATTGTCGGTAAAATCGGCAACGAAGGGGATCCGAGCTCCGAATTTGTCCGGGCGATCAATTTGCAGCGCCTTCAGAACACCACCACGGCATATCATAGCCTCGTAATTGGGCACTTTGATGACATTCTTCTTGAGACGGCGGGGGACACCACTGATTTCAGCATTGTTGAGGACCAAGATGGCAGTGTTATCGGCTTCGGAATAGTGCGCCAATGTGTCAGCAACATTCTGACCCCGGTGGTGCATGTCCTTGATGATTTTGAAGATAGCGGAACCATTTTCCCTGTCGAGACGAGTGGATTCAATGCCGTTGCCACAAGTAAGGAGACGAAACTTTTGATTGTAGTTGTAATCAATCTGCCCCTCTTTGAAATAAAGATCGAAACTTGCCACGATTCGGGCCATCAGCGTCGGGATAACATAGACTTTGAAGGCGTAATCCAGGACGAGACCGTGAAGTGCGGATATCTCGTCAGCAGTACTCCCAGTGTCAACAATAACAACCGTGCTAATGAAAACGTTCTCTGCATCGGCAATGCTGTTCAGAGCCTCTCGAAGGCCTGAATTCGCTCTAATTGAAATGTCTATAGCTTTTATAACTGAAACTTACTGTCCGCATCAGTGTACGAAATCGTCGAAACTTGCTTCATATTGAGTTTCTTACTCGAGTTGTATTTGCGAGCGTCTAGATAAAACATCGTGGAACCCGTTGACAGGATACAGACAGTTTGCAAAATTTCGTTACGGTACGCTTCGATCATTCTTAAAACACGTTGACGTAACAATTCGAAAGGAAAACAGTAAACGGTAGAACGTTTTTTTTTATTCACAAATGTCGCTAATATGAAGTTATAAAAGACAAAAATATTGCTTCAACATTCTTGAAGTAACAAAGACTCTACTTTTATGATAGGAAACGAAAAGCAATGGTCAAAACGCAAAAAGATCCAGGAATGCTCTTTGACGAAGAGTACAATGAAGATCATTAGTATGCAACTTATGCTCAGAAGGATGATTCGATACAACGGTGCATCGGTCGATGTTATGACTGACACCGTTTTTATTCAATGGCGTGGCTCTCGACATTGGGGGATAGTACTAGCAAAAGCTAAAACACAACAACCACGCAAAAAAACGGTTGCAGAGAACACTGATCGTTTTGTTTTGAATTCATTGGCAACGCGCAGCTATGGGAAAATAAAAAAAAGATGATGTAAGTTTAGCCATTCGAAGGCTCTTTTTGACCTTTTAAATTACCACGGTACTCTCCTAGTTGAAAAATAAGATCAAACAACCAGATGGTACAATCGAACAGACTGACGGTATATCAGAATACTCGCACCTGTTATTGAGGATTACTAAAAGGTTAAATTAGTTATTAGAAAATTGAATTCAAAAAAGTTGATAACTAATAGGCCCTTGTAAACATGATGCACCAAATATGTTTTATGAAATTATCAAAATCAAGCGACATAGAAAGCACTTCAACAAAAAGCGGCGACGTAAAATGTATTAATCAAATTTTGTCTTTAACGCGTTATGTGTAATTACTTCTCCGTTTTAGAACTGTCCTTGTTGTTGATGGACTCTTTGGCAAATGGTTGTTCTCCGTCAATGTAGTTTTGAGGTGTTGACTTGGAGGTGCTGGCTTGCATGCTTTTACCTTGGATTTGAAGGTATCGATAGAGCAATTTCGCACGTTCTTCTTTTGTCGTGGGCTTCGTGGCCATATGCACCATAATACGCTGTTCTTCATAACTAAACTGATAGTCATTGTAACCGATTTCGTCTTCTCTCCAATAATCTCGAGATCGGTCCGGAGTTGCACGATATGGCACAACGTTTTGGTTTGATTCGAGCTCCTGTAACACACACTTTTTTAGTTGAGAAACTGTCTTATTAGAAATCCACTTACGCTTTTTGGAATAAATTTAAACTTATACACGGTTACTTTGTCGTCTGGGTTTGACATAGTGATGGAAAAGTGTTGGAACTTGCCTAAAATCAAACCATAATTTGACGTTGAAATGCGGGGATAACGGCTTTTTGTTATTGTACAAAATCACTGAGCCAATGGCTATGATCGATAAACAGCCAGTTGTTTCCCATTGCACGGATTTGTTCGTGACTGTGCCTTAAAACTGTACTTTGGACATGGCAGGAGCTTCTTGTAGTTTGCCCTTCTACATAGGGCGTCTCCATTTGCTAGGCTGTCAACGACAGATCGTTCTAGCATAACTTTGCACCTGGCATTGCATGCCGATCGGGGGCGAAGCATACAGCGTCGGATCTTTTAAAACACTAATGGGGTGCGTTTTTTTTGGAAACTGGGCAAAAACATTTTCACTTCCTTCTTTCTCACAGACTCGACCATTTGAACTGACGGTTAGCTGAAACTTCTTAGTAACAATGATCTGAATGATGACTTTGCTTTTCGATTTCAAGATCCTACTCTTTCAGAATCGGCATGCCACCAAAACCAAAGAAGTCGCCCAACAATAAAAGAAGCGCGCCGCCCTCATCAGCTGATACTCCTCGTAGAATCACCGCGTTGGAACGGGCTACCCTGTCACAGTTCTTCATCGATGATTGTGAACAATACGTTGAACTGAACCGCGGATTTGGATCCTTGACTGCTCTGACGAAGGAATGGGAAAGTTCCTTTGTTCGGTACGTTTAAAGTTTCGAAACACTGATGTTTGACATTAGAAAGTTTTCAGGTACTTCCGGATGCATCACACGTACACTCCCGAGCTTCTCAGTTACGTTGAGTCCACGGCAAAGCTGACCGCTGAAAACTACAGTCGCCTCAACAAGCCGGAATGCAAAGAAGCGCAAACTCAGACGGAGATGTGTTTCGTCGCCACGACAGAAGAGATCGCTCTTATCATGGAGCGCAAATTGTCCATCGCTTCCGTTCTTGGCCCTGATACCCCCAAAGCCGCTGTGAACCCGCCGTCGGGTGCTTCCCCGAAATCGGGCGCTCCTCCCCCGTACAGCCGTTATCCCCCCAAGTCGAACTAGACATTACTCGACTACTTGATCAGTGACTTGTGTATGTCATGTTTTATACAGAAGATTGCACTGCATTGCAGAAGTTAAATGTTATATCAATAAATAATATTTTTATTCCGAGTATGGTGATACCCTTTTCTAAATGAAACGTTTTTGTCGTTATACACAGATATTGTGAACCACCGTGGGGGATGAAGTATGAATTAGCGTCAAAACATCCGAAATTAGACTGTTCTTTCTCTGATTTGTTTTCCATGAACTCCCACATGCCCGCCTGAAAAATCTTTCATTATGCCTTTTTGAGGTATGAGTCAATAACGATGGCAGACCGATGGCAGTGGCGGTCGGCCATCGTTCGGCTTGCTTTCGGGTACTGCCTCGGTAGTTTGGAGAAGGTAAACACGGTAGCCGTTGACCCGGCAGTCGATTGCGGCCTGTAGTCTCGTTCGTTTGCGAAACCTGAGAGCAACGTATACCATTTTGTTCCAAAGATCCTGCTGGACAACGGTCACATACCCATTTAACCTGAGGGGCGGTGGTTGCGCGTCTATGATGAGGGTGCACTTTCTCGCAATCCGTCCGTGAATATCGATGTAGGGTCATTGAGCAATGTGAATTAGACCCCGATCAATTGACAGTTCGGTCCTCATTTTATTGTTTTAGGCTAATCGTGAGTCTTTTCACGCTACCTGGCGAGATTTCTTTTGTGAAAAAGCGTTCACTTTCACTTTATTACTTTTGTGTTTCTTTACTTTCTCGTGGTTTGTCTTACTTGCCATTCTGATGTATTACTGTAACATGCCGTAACTAAAATCATGATTTATCTTTACAGTGTTCGTAAATTGGTTTTTAATAATAATTACTGTTTAGTAGAACCAGTAAACTTTTTAAATCATAAATTAAGTCTTTGAAAGTCACCTCCAAGTCCAGTCCCAGGGCACAACGCCGGAACTATAAGTGCTACCGAGAATCGTTCTTGCCAAACGAAGAGGGATTTGTTTGAACTGTGCGCTGACCACTACCTGCTTTTCTGGTCAATGCAAAAGTCACCATGGGGTAATGACGTTGACGACGAGCTCGCCTGACTTGGACACTGGCTAAAGCGGGATAAATTACTGATTCATAAAGGTTAGCTGACTCATGGCCACTGTGCTGTATGAGTAAACGGTCAAATGGTCAAACATTCATAATTTTAGCGATTGCATCAATTTCAATGCGTTTTTTTGTTTTGCGTTTAGCGTTTTACTTTTTTTAACTTCATTGTTTCGATTTTGTTTCGGTTTTGAAGTTAACGTTTTCATTGGTTTGGACAATTCTCATTCTTACAACGATTTGTGTTAACATGTCATGTAGTCTTCATAAGTCCTCCGAAACTAACCCATTTCAATGTTCCCACTGTTTGCTCAAACTTTTGTGATTACCGTTTATCCCTCATTTGGAAGTATGCCACCCTCAACATCTTCTTTCGGGGCAAACGACTTACCGCTGTTTCCTCCCACTTAAATCCACCGTTTTAGCAGAGTGAGCAGCACGTTAGCCGCTTCCCTTAGATGGAGTGGGGTTCTTTCGATATTTGTACAATACGGGAAGCGCTAGTCTGCCAAAGACGATCTCAACTCGAAGCTGCTTTCAAGTCACGTTCAAACATAAGTCCGTCGATGGCGCTAGACATTCCGTTTCGCATTTAGCCTTCCCGTCGTTCATATCCGCGCAGTACAAACTGTGCATACTTCGACGACGCTTCCGTCGAGAAGTAAGCTATGCTTCAGTCGGGAGCTAACTTCCAAATAAGATTGACTTAGTCGAGCGGAGGGCGAACCTCTCATAGTTGACGAATGCGGTAGTTGACCTACTGTTTTCCGATCGCCGGTCCAGCTCGTTTACTACTCGTGTTCCCGTGTTTCCTCGTTCTTTGCATACGTGCTTCTTGCAACCAGCCGGTGGTCATTACTCGCGTTGACTGTGACGAAATCTGTTCGCTACCACTCATAACTTTGCTTAATCATACTTTTGTTGCAGGGTCACTTTCTGCCTCGATCCCATCAGACAGTGTGTGAGTGACTCACCACCGGTCATCACGTCCTCTATAATGGGGCTAACTACGGTATCCCCATCGGCAGCTTTGCCGAGGATAACATTTACCAGAGTTACAGTTGGTACTGTATTACTTGTAGCTGTGGTATTTCTTCAAACTGACTATGCCAGGGCACAAGTTGGGCAGCAAATTGGTAACATTAACACCGGTCAGACCGGTCAGATCAACCAAAATTTAAACACCGGTCAGCAGGCTGGTAATCTATACACTGGTACTGGTAACAATGCGTATTACGGCGTGAATCTTGTTCCTTTCGGCCCTGAAAATGGTGATCTTGAAGTCGCTCCGGGCTTCTTGACTTCCGGCCAGACAATTGATTTGTATCAATATTTCCCGTTTTATGGCGGTTTGTACAATTACACAACTATTTCTGTTAACGGTTACATGGCCTTTGCAACTGTGTTGGATCAAGGTCCGACAATTAATGTTGGTCTGGAAACTGATTGGCCTCGTGTGCAGGATCCTGCTATGATCGCGCCATATTTGTGCAAGCAACAGGTGACCCAAGATCAAATCCCCGGCCTGAAGACTGGTGTCTACTTCCGTTTGGTTCTTCGTCAATCTCTTTTCGGTAGCGGTACGTCTAACAACATCCAAACAGAAGGAGCTTATCAGCCATCTGGCTTCTTCGGACAAACTGTCTCCCAAGCTTGCCCCGGAACACCTGGCAGTTACATTCGCTGTGACGCTAACTCCGATTACTTCCTCGAAGAAATGATGCGCTGGTTGCAAGAAGGTGTCGCCGGTGCTTCTATGTTCCGCGCCGATGCTGCTGTCGTCGTCACCTGGTACAACACTGCTTCTGCCATCTCCGGCCGCTCTGATATCACCAACAATGAACTTGCCACATACCAAGTCATCTGGATGACCGATCAAACTGCTCGTCTCTCATACGTAATCCTTAACTACGACAAGCTCGGCTTCGATGCCGCTGATTTCCGTATGAATTCCCGTTCCGGTCGTTGCCGTGCCCTGTTCAACGGCGGTAACCACACTGGTTTGGTCGATGTCGATCCTACCCAACCCTTCAAGGAAACCCCTAAGGTTTTGGCTCAACGTTCCGGTGTTCCCAGCATGGTCCGTGGTCGTTACATGTTCCGTGTCGATGATGTTGTCCGGCCAGGTGGATGCTCCAACAAAACTGGTGGTACTTACCCCATGTTGATCTACCCCAACATTGTTAACACTCTCGGTGAAATGACAATTGACATCAACGCAATCTGTCTTGACCCCTCGAAAACCTACATTCTCATGATCCAACAGCGTCAAACAGCAAGATGTACAATTTTGAATCCTTCGATTGCGCGTTGTTACATTCCTCGAATTTACGATTGGGGCACCAAGACTGTATACTTCCAACCACAAGCTGGTTTTGCGGACGACGATCGAACATTTGTTGGATATGTGTATTTCGTGCCACCGACTATGGATCCGATGAGATTAGAAATTGGTAATGCATATGATTGGTTTAAGAATCCACTGCCTTCCACTGTGAGTTTCGGTTTTCAATCTTTTTCCTAACTTTAAACTGTATTAAAAAACCAACGTTTTTAAGGTTATGCCTCTCACTTGGTATCCTCGAAACTTTACAAACCCCGACATCGACCCAGCAACCCAGCATGTGCCCCTCTGGGACGAGTCACTGTACAATGTCCAACTCGGCCTTTACGTCGTCGGTTACAAGGAAGCCAAAGATGCCGCCCTCAAGAAGTTCAATCCACAATACAGAGTTCTCTGTCGTATGGCGACCTATGCAAACCGTAACCAAATGGAATATCGATTCCGTCCACAAGAAGAAATGATCAATTTGAACCAAGTCGAACAATGGTATCTCAACGATTGGGAACGAATGCACGAACTTTACTCCTATCGAGTCGGTTTCTTGAAGCTTGCCCCGCTTCGAGGTAACGACATGCCCAATCAGTCACCACAACTTCTATCTGGTCTTGTTTCGTCTCCAATCTCTTTGCACTTCCTTTGGACCACCAATAACCCCGAATTCCAAACGACAACTTACTCCGTGGCCGATAGTGAAGCACGTCAAGCCTTTGTTGTTAAAAAGGCGACGGAAATGTGCAACGATTGGTACGATGAGGACGGCGCGCTGTATAATTTCATTCGCGATACTGAAACTAATGCATCATGCCCCTGTATTGAAACTCAAGCTCGAATGGATCTCGGTCGCTTCATGCCTCATCCTCGTTGTTCCCAGGAATTCCGTGATATCAGTTGTCCTGAAATGATTGGTGCCGAAAACTGTTACATGAGCGCACAAAACGTTTATGGATCATACTCTGGACGTCATGATAATGGTGCTGATTCGCAGTTCGGAAAGTAAGTTTATTCAAACTGTATTTTCAAACTTAAAGTTGCCTTTCAGCCGCTTCCAAACCCATTACGGACAAGTCTGTTGCTACTCGAAAGAAGGCTACCTCCAACAAACAACATATCAACCTGTAGTGAAGATCATAGAAGACATGTTCTACAATCCTGGTTTCCCGATGCGCGCCTACGAATTCGGTTCATCACCATATCTTGGTCAGTTCGAAGTTCCTGGCATGAGCGCGTACTACAACGATTACATGCCATACTTCCTTTGCTGTAAATTCTCCAAGTTCCGTTGCCAAATGTTCTACTGGCGTCGGCCGAGTTCAAGTTGTCAAACTTACCAACCTCCCGCTGTTGGTACCATCATGGGCGGCGGTGCTGTTGAAACCATCGATAATTCCAAGTTCATTTTTAATGAGCCTGGTGTCTTCACACTGCTTTACGTGCCTAAAACCGAAAACAACCCCGAAGTTCGTGTGCAAGTGCGTCTTGAGCGTTATCCCAACCGCAAAGTCGACTTCTCCCTTCTCGGTCATTACATGTCTCAAGCCGATCTTGTTCAACCCACGAATGTTACTGTCGTCACCGGTGTCGCCATTGAAGCCACAGGCACTGATCGTGTTGTTGTTACCGCTCGTGGTGATACTCGTCGTTTCCGTTACCGAACCAACATCATTGTCGGTAACTTGCTGCGTTACTTCGATACACTTCGCATCCAACGTTACAACGGTATCCTCATTTACGTCAACAATGTTCAGCGTGGTCAGCCTGAAATCTACGTCGTCTTGGAGGAAGCTGAAATCGGCATGAAGATCACCGAGTCCTACGCCCTTGATATCGACCGTTTGTCCAACTACCAAGAATCCATGGGTCTGCTTGATGTCAGACTCAGTGTCCCACCACGTTATGGTGTCCGACCTGATGGTGACAACACTCGCGACCAAGACATCCGCATTCGATACAACTTGCCACGTGTCTCTGGCTTAATCCGACCCTTCCCTGATACAACCACTGGATCGCTTAATGAAGCACTTTCCCTCGCTGACGTCAACAATGAGCAATATCGTCAACAAATCATCCAACAATACCTCATCCAGGGTACTGGCGAACCCGGTCGTAGCTACCAACAATACGGCGGTCAAAACAACCAGAATATGCCTAATGATAACATGTTCCTCACAAGTACGGACGCGGATAAGGCTTTCGAAGTCTTCCCAGAAGTGGCGATGAAAAACAACCCGATTTACACTGTCGCGCCGAAATATGAACAGGGTGTGTACCGATTCCAGCCGAAGACTGGTGCGGATATTGTGCAGTTGTTGCAGATGTGCCGAGACTTGCAACTCAACCAGAACAGTAAGTTTGGCTGACTTATTATTAAAAACTGATTTAAGCCATAACTTTCAGTCGGAATGCAGCCCCTTCAAAGCCAGCTCACCTTCCAACTTGGCTCACTCATGTGCCCTGATAACCCGGCTATGATCATTTCCGTTTGCGGTGACTCCGTGCCATGCCTCAACGACTACACCCTCTTCAATTCGGAAGTTCTCGGTCAACAAATTCAAGACAATTGGAACTCGTTCACTTCTGACCGCGCAATGGAAATTCGTCAATGTATGTCCTTTTGTTTACCGTTGACGTTAAAGGTTTTACTGAACTCTTCTTTACAGACAACAGCTGTGGTGCCATTAACATTGAATATCCTGAATACTTGACGAAGACCCCAGCTTTCTCTTCCGGTTATCTGCAAGGTGATGTTGTCCGATTTGGCTGCTTCCAGACACATTGGATTCACGGCGATTACGAATACAAGTGCAGCATCCAAGTTGATTACAACGATCCTAACCGTTATCGCTTCGAATGGAACAAGGGTAACCAGCCATGGTGCCGTGCCAAGGAAATCGAGAATTACCTGACCTGGTTGACGGCCATCGCGTCCAGTTTAGCGATCATCATGTCAGTCGTGCTTATTTTCCTGAGTTGTTGGTGCATTAAACAAAGACGGCTGCGCGAAATGGGAATGTCAAAGATGCCGCGACCGCGATCGGCTTCACCACAGTTTGCGCAGGCTAACGAGGTCAGTCGGGGCTTTCATTTATAGGGGTTTGATCAATGAGTGGTCAAAGTGTGAAATTTAAAATGGCAAAAGAACAAAGTTGAAAACGTACATTCTTTCAGGCCTATGAAGCAGACATCAACGGTAACCACAAACCGTTTTCGCAGTCATCTCGAGCGTCCTCACCTGTCAACGAACTCCGAGCTCGCGGTGGAGGTAATCAGCAACAACCTCAGATCGCAGCCACAAACAATTCCTCATTTATGGGCCTTAACACAAGTGTTTAAACTAAACAATAAATCGATATAAGACGTTAGGGCATTTTGTCAAACGTCATACCTCAATTACTTCATAATAATTATACGCAAATCTCAAAAGTGTTTTTAACTATCATAATGATCACTTTCTGTTATTCTATGTACCTCATATTCTAAAATTACACACACTTTCATTGTTGTTTACTTAATTAAGGGTGTAAACACTTAGTTTGTTTCAATCTCCTCATTGAAACATGTAACATTGCTTTAATTGTTTGTCATTGAAAAGAAAGTAAAGAAATTTAACTTAAAATGCTTGGAAAAACTGGAAAAGAACGATACAGTCACTTTATCAATCTAAATGTTGGTCTTTCAAAATCATAGAAGCCAGTCAACCGACCTCTCCCATTAGCCAACCGTGACTCATTGTTATTGGAAATGTGGGCGTTATGGTGAAGGCGGCCTCTCTCGGACATTAGATCGCCGTCTAACGCTTTTGTATAAGACTCTCGGCAAAAATGAAAGCATCTTACAGACAAGCGAAGGCTCGTCTAGCCATCCTCATTGCTCATGAGGAAACACCCAGCCGGAACGAGGATAGCACACTCATAGCCGTGATGTTTACTTACGCATGTGGCGTAGTTGTGAGTTCAACCGATCAGCGCGCGACCTTTCCTTCGTCTGTTGTCCGAGGCGTAGACATCGGTTTTGTCGAGAAGCTGTTTTCCGGAAAGCTCAATGTCGTTGATCTATCTGTTTTGGAATCTAGCTTAACTTGTCAGATGCCGTTGGCAATGAGTCTGTTTTCTGTTACCGTTGTTTATATTTGTCTTTTTGGGTAAACTTGACATAGTACTCCATATCTTGTTACGTTATGCTATTCTTTGTTAGTGTCGTTGTTTGGAAACGTTGCGCTTTTTATAGAAGATACAATGCTATTGCCAGTTTTTGATAGCTAAATGTGAGTTTGTTCAATTATTTGATGTTGTGGAATCAGTTGTCAGTTGCTTTTTTAGCGAAAAAAGCGGTTTCATTTTTTGAGTTTACATTTTTTCGGCGGAAAAGTGGTTGTATTTCTCGCTGCAGAGTCGTCGGCACAGCCAGTTAGTAGTCGTAAACTGCGTCTTGAAACCTTTTTTTTGGCAAACAACACCTTTCCTGCGCCTTTCAAGTATGAATTGTTTGTGACAATCGTTAAACACATTATGCTAATGCCAGTTTTGCCCTAGAGTTTTTGAATCCTTTTTGACACAGGTTGTCGTGTTGCATTTTCCCTCGCTTTGTGTACTTTTCACCTCTGGTTCCGCGTGTCAACGGATAGGAAGAAATTTCGAAAATTTTGAAACTTTATTTTATCACTTTTTACAACTTTTCAATGTCTGACTCATTAAAACAGTAACCATCTTGCTAGCTAGAAATATGCATCTTCCCGTCTTTGTCACCCCCGCAGCTTACTATCTCGACCCAAACTGTGACTGTGTTGATGAGTCATACGGGAAAAAATGCGGTCTATCAGACTTCTCCTTATAAGCGTATGAATATCAGTTGGACGTGTCTATGGTTGCTGGTTCTTACATTCGTGAAATTTTAATCAAAATTTTAATTCACTGTTTTTGTTATTATAGAACTATCAATGGTCACAAGGCAACATCCTATTTTCATAGGATGGATTCTCACTATTATTCTACTCGCACGACTATGTAATGCTCAAATTGGTGCCGGCAATCTCGGCACTGGCACTGGTAGCCAAAACCTTGACATTAATGCGAATATTAACTCACAAGCTTTTACTGGTACTGGTAATAACCCGTTTTATGGTGTGAATCTTGTGCCATTTGGTCCTGATAATGGTGACCAGCGAGTCCACCCGGGTTTTTTGACTGCTGGTCAAACCATCGATCTCCACATGTTCTTTCCATTCTACGGCGGGTTGTACAATTACACTACTATTTCAATTAACGGCTACATGGCATTCGCTACAGTATTGGATCAAGGTCCTACCATCAATGTTGGCCCTGAAAATACGGATTGGCCGCGACAACAAGATCCAGCTATGATTGCACCATATTTGTGCAAGCAACAGGTTCCGCAAACTGGTGGACCAGCGTTGAAATCGGGCATTTTCTATAGAATGGTCATGAGACAATCGATGTTTGGCCGCGGTTCAAACTCGAATATCAATGTGGATACAGCTTCAATGCAGGGAAGCAGCTTCTTTGGAAATCGGTTTGACAGATGCCCTGGAACAGCCGATAATTACATCCGATGTGATTCACAAGGCGACTACTTTCTGGATGAAATGATGCGATGGCTGCAAGAAGGTGTCGCCGGAGCAAGTGCTTTCCGTGCCGATGCAGCCCTTGTCGTGACTTGGTTCAACACGGCTTCTGGTGTTTCCAATCGAGCTGATTTCGACAACGGCGAGCTTGCTACTTATCAAGTTGTGTGGTTGACCGATCAACCAGGCCGTCTGAGTTACGTCATCGTGAACTATGACAAACTTGGTTTCGACGCTAATGACGTCCGTCTCAATTCACGCAACGGACGTTGTCAGGCTATCTTTAATGGCGGAAATCACACAGGCATGGTGCCAGTTGATCCGACTTACATGTACAAGAATACACCAAAGGTGTTGGCACAACGATCTGGAGTTCCACATGTCGTCCGAGGCCGATACATGTTCCGTGTTGACGATGTAGTGAGACCTGGAGGTTGTTCTAATAAGACTGGTGGATCATGTGAGTTCAAAAACCTGGACTTCTGCGAAGCAAAGTTAATTTGACGTTTTTAGATCCGATGCTTATCTATCCGAACATTGTAAACATGCTTGGCGAAACGAGTGTCGACATCAATGCTATGTGCCTCGATCGAGCTACACCTTACCGACTTATGATCGAACAACGTCAAGTGGCTACGTGCACTGTTATCAACTCGGCATTAGCCCGATGCCATCTGCCTAAAATTTATGATTGGGGAACAAAAACTGTTTATTTCCAACCGGAAAGTCAAGGAGCGGATGAAGACAAGGCTTTTGTTGGATACATCTATTTTGGTAAGTTGCAATTTAATTACATTTCTAACACAGATTGTAAAAATACCTTTTTGTAGTTCCACCAACTCTCGACCCCATGCGCCTAGATATTGGTAACATCTATGAATGGTTCAAAAATCCAATGACGTCATCCGTAATGCCACTGAGCTGGTTTCCACGGAACTTCACTAACCCAGATTTAGTGTTATCAGAAAACCAATACTTGCGAGTCAGTGATGAATCACAATACAGCGTACAGTTAGGTCTGTACGTCATCGGCTACAGAGAGGCAAAGGATGAAAACGTAAGTGCAATTAGTTTAACAAACTCTTTAAACCATGTAATTTTTTAGATCAAAAAGTTCAAACCCGAGCATCGCGTACTAGCCCGACTTTCGACCTACTCAAACCGAAACACATACGAATATCGATTCCAGGCTCAAAAAGAGCGAATTAACGTCAACCAAATTGAGCAATGGTACATGTCCGACTGGGAACGCATGAATACCCTCTACACATACCGTGTTGGCTACTTGAAACTTGCACCGCTTCGAAACGTGGAACAAAATATTGCTCCATCATTGTTGACTGGGTTGGTATCATCTCCGATCTCACTTCATTGGCTTTGGACTTCTGGCAACCCAGCTTATGAGACCACAAGTTATTCACCGCAGCAATCTGACGCTAAGAAAGCTTTCATCAACGAGAAAGCGACCCAAATGTGTCATGATTGGTATGATGAAGATGGCGCTTTGTTCAACTTCCTGCGTGACACCGAAACCAACGCTTCGTGTCCCTGTGTCGAATCTCAAGCAAAATACGATATTGGTCGTTTCATGCCACATCCAAGATGCTCGCAAGTCTTCCGTGATGTTACCTGCACAACAATGATCGGCGCCAAGAATTGTTACATGTCAGCCTCAAGTATTTACGGCTCATACGCAGACAGTGGTCGCTCTGGTGAATCCATTAACTCAGCTCGGTTTCCCACGCATTACGGTCAAGTTTGCTGTTACGACGAAGCCGGATACTTGATGCAAACGACTTATCAGCCCGTCGTTAAAGTTATCGAACAAACACCGTACAATCCAGGCTTTCCGTTACGCGCTTATGAGTTCGGCACAACGCCTTACATGGGTCAGTTTGAAGTTCCTGGTCTTAGCGCATTCTACCACGATTACATGCCATACTTCTTGTGCTGTAAGTACGCAGACTTCCGTTGCCAACTCTTCTATTGGCGCCGTCCAAGTTCTGGTTGCACAGAATATCAGTCACCTGCTATTGGCAAGATTGTTGGTGCTGGATCCTTCAACACCATCGATAATGAGAAATTTGTCTTCAATGAACCTGGTGTTTATAATCTGTTGTACATTCCGAAGACTGTTGCAACGCCGGAAGTCAGAATTCAAGCAAGACTGGAACGATATCCCAATCGTCGTGTCGACTTTTCCATGCTTGGCCGCACTCTGAGCCAGGAAGACTTGGTTCAACCCACCAATGTCACCGTCGTCACAGGCCTTGCCATCGAAGCCACTGGCACTGACCGAGTTCACATTGTCACACGTAAAGACACACGTCGATTCCGGTACCGTACAAGCATTATCGTTGGCAACATTTTACGATACTTTGACACAATGAGAATGCAACGTTTCAATGGTATTTTGGTTTATGTGAATAACGTCGAACGCGGTCAAGCTGAAATCTATGTCGTTCTTGAAGAAGCGCAAATTGGTCTCTACATTACTGAATCATTCGCCAAAGATATTGATCGACTGAACATGTACCAGGAATCTATGGGTATGCTTGATGTTGTTGTCAGTGTATCACCACAATACGGCGTCCGACCCGATGGAGACAAAACAAGAGAGCAGGAAATGCGTACTCGTTACAACCTTCCTCGTGTATCTGGCTTAATTCGACCATTCCCCGATCAAGCTACTGGCTCGCTGTACAATACCCTCACCGTCAATGACGTCAACTCAGAAGGCGTCCGCCAACAAATAATCAGCAATTATCGTGTTCCTGGCAGCGGCGGTCAAAGCACAACTGACTACAACATGAATACTGTCAACCAATACGGCTTGCCAATGGACAACATGTTCACTACGACACGGGATGAGGATAAGATGTTTGACGCTTTTCCTGAGACGTACTTGAAATCAGAACCCGTCTACAAAGTTGCCCCGGCTTATGAAACGTATCAATATCGATTCTATCCGAAGACTGGAGCATTGCTTGAACAACTTCTTCAAAATTGTATCGAGATTGAAAGCAATCAACTTATGCTTAACCAACCGTATCAAAGCCAAATCTATGAACAGTACGCAGCTCGTGAATGTCCAGATAACCCGGCTGAGATCAAGTCTGACTGTGGCGACAGCGTTTCCTGTTTATACGATTATGCTATGCTGAATGCTAAAGTTATTGGGCATGGTGCACGCGATTCATGGAATGAGTTCATTAAAGACCGATATGAAGCTACTCGACAGTGTAAGTATTTTACATAACTTAATTAATTTTTCAAATTGTACCATTTCAGACAACAGCTGCGGTCCCATCAACATCGAATATCCCGAATACTTGATGAAGACACCGTCTTTGGCCCCGGCTTATCTCGATGGCAACACTGCTCGTTTCGAATGTTTCCAAACCCACTGGATTAAAGGCGACAGCAAATTTAAATGTAGCATGGTTGTCGATCACAATGATTACAACCGTTGGCGCATGGAGTGGAATAAAGGCAGTCAGCCATGGTGTCGATCAAAAGAATTTGAGAACTTCCTCACTTGGTTGACCGGCATCATGAGTACATTGGCGGTTATTTTGGCACTTTTGCTTGTCTTTTTGACTTGTTGGTGCGTCAAGCGTCGTAATCTAGCTGCCTATGAACACGATTATCCAAGTAATAGCACACAACCACCGAAGGTAGGCCACTTTAATATCCAAATTTGAGATAATTAAGTTATTTTAGGTATACGAATTGGATACCTATCCACTACATAGTACCCTTTCTCGTCGTGATGATAAACCTTATGCTGGTTCATCACCATTCGATGAAGACTCGCCTTATTCCGAGACTCCGCCTCGTCCTCGTTACCGTGGTGAAGGGGCCCCATACGAATCTGAACGGCTCATCGGGTTACGAACAGGCGTCTAAGCGCAACGAAAAAGTTATAATGACCTCAGTTTAATGAACCTATTTGCACATATTGTTATTTCTTCAGGTTAAAGTTTTTTCCTCAAACTGTAGAACCGAAAACTGCTATAAAATATCTTATGATCTTGCTTTTAGCTAGCAATTTGCCAACTATAGATTTAACCATAATATAATTAGTATTTCTAAACTTTTCATGGTTGGGCGGTTTATAAACATTAATTTAAAGTGCTACAGTCAGAGGTCTTTGCACCTTCCAGGGCCAAAAACACCAAAAAATAAACAAAAACTGCATTTATTAGCTGGCAGGTCGCCAAGTAATAATCCAATCACAATTTGATACACTTTTTCGAACTCAGTGTGTTCTGACGGCTAAAAAACACTCTTTCAAAGTGGTCTAACTCAGAATTTTTGCACCTACCAGAACCCGATTTTGTCAAAAGTCAACTAAAAATCGTTCTGGTAGTTTTCTAACTGGTGAACCGCTAATCCTAGTGCAACTTAAGTGGTATTTTTAAATCTTACGTGTTTTAAAAGTAGAAAAACCCTTATTTTACGTCATCCAGCCTGAGGTCTTTCCATCTTCCAGGGCCAAAAACACTATAAAAAGCACAAAAATCGCACTTATCAGCCAGTAACACGCCACGTGTTGCTCGAATTGCAATTTAATACACGATTCTGAACTCTCCGTGCTCTGGCGGTTTAGAAACATGCAATCAGAACGCTATAACCTGAGATCTTTGCACCTTATAGGGCCAAAAACCCCAAAAAATGACCAAAAATTGCACATTTTAGCTGCCAACTTGTCAGCTTTTGATCCAATCGCAATGAAATACACTTTTCTGAATTCCACGTGTACTGACAGTTGAGAAACATTTTTTAAAGCACCATAGCCTGAGATCTTTGCACCTTCTAGGGCCAAAAACAAATGAGCAAAAATCGCACTTATCGGCTAGTAACTTGCCAGCTATTGATTCAGTGTTAACGTAAAAGATTTTTTTTTGAAATTTGAAACTTTATTCCATTTTTGATTTATGTTTTTTTAATGTCATTGTATTTGTTTCTCGTTTAAATGATGACAAACCGTTGCTCGCGAGATATAATGTCAAGCGCCGCTGCGGACAACCATTGTTTTTATAGTTCTTCGTTTATTCTGTTATACAATATGTTGAATTTTCTAGTTTTTACATTATGCTTTATTCTTATTTATGGCCAAGAAACTCTCGAACCTCGAGTTATTAAAAAAGTTGTGGATCAAGCGTACGTGAAAGAGCATGATACTGCGGATTTAATCATTTGTAATCGTGTTGACACAATGTTAGGAATCACATCTGACCATGGAAAGAAAAAGGCGCTTTCTAACATTCTAGGTCGAACCCATGATATATTAACGGATATTAGTTATTATCACATATTGACGCAATCATATTCCAATTGTCAGAAAACTCCTGATTTTCGGTTTTTTGTACCGAATAACTATATGGTTGAAATGGTGATGGATCGCAAATTCCATAAAAGCATGACAGTTACTGAATCGTTTAAAGCCGAGTCAGACAGTGCTAAGATTGGTGCTGGTCTTGATGCAGAGAGTTTGAAGGGTGGAAACGATGTCGCAGGCGCAGCAAGTGCGGAAGCGCAAGCGTCTAAAACAAAGCTTTCAAAGAAATCTGAAACGGAGTTTAGCATAAATGTTGGTAACAAGATGTACCGATTGGTCAGCGGTTTAAAACCAGAATTTACACAAGATTTTAAAAATCGAATTGTGCCTATTGTTGATTATATTGAGCAAAAACTGTATGATCGAGCGCGACAGTTGGTTGAACGTGTAGTTGTTGATTATGGCACTCACGTTACAACAGAGGCAATTGTCGGAACTCGAATCGCAAAAAAAGTATACATCAAGCAATCACTTACTGAAGAAACTTCTAAATTTTCTGCATCGGCAAGAGCTAGTGCTAGAGCGGAGTTGGAAAAGGGTGGCGGTTCCTTAGGCGGTCAAGCTGAAATCGAACAGACGGATGAGGAAAGAGATATGAAAAAGACCATGGAAATATCTGTGTTTTTACAAGGCGGAAGCGAATTTAAGCAAATAACAACCGATAACATTGAGGTGAGTTATTATTTGGTGGTGTTGATTCAAATGTTGAAATTAAGGCTCTTCTCAATGACGATAAGCCTGTTGCTCTGTCCCGAAAAGTTCAACCGATATATTTGTTTATGGACAGTGGCAGTTTAAATAACTGCAGCAGTTTTGCTAGCAGGATGTTGAGACAATTTTTTGAGGATGCAATCGAGGAATATTTTGAAAGAAACACTTATCGTGGATGTACTGATAACAGAAGACCAAACTTTGATTTTCAGGTAATAATAATGGAAACCTTTATTGTAATTGTTATTAAAGTGTTACAGGCAAACGTTGATGATAACACTTGTCTCAAGGAAGATTGCACATATGAATTATTTAAATGTAAAGCAGTGGAAGACGAATCTAAAATAACCTTAAACGAATATTTAAACTGCCTCTATGGCAAAAACTTACTAGTTAACACTACTGGTTTATATCTCAAAAATTGCCGTGCGAGTTTCATGATTATCTTACATTATTAAAGAAAAGAATTTTAGGACACTTTAATGAACCTGAAAAAAAAGATATTGGCGGAATGTATCAAGAATGTAATCCCACTGTCGTTACCCAAAAACACCACGACGAGCTCAAAAAATTTGGCATTCAAGTCACAGCACCATGCGATGGTTTGGAGACACAAAACATTAAGACGCATCAATTAACTTGTCCTATTAATAAAAAACTTCTCATCCACAGTTATGTTTACGCACGTCCCGTTTATGAAGTTGTGCATCATGAACAGTTGTGTGATGGGGGTATGGAAAGCGACAACTGCACTAATGTTCGGGCAGTCATCGTTCTTCGAGATAAAGTGAACTTAACTTCATTTTGGTGTGGATCAGACAAAGATAATGAAGCCTTCAGCCACGTTTATTTTGCGGGGTACTTCGATTATGGACAAGTCAACAACTTTAACCTGCGAAGAGAATGCCCAAGACATTCCTTGGCTGTTAACATGTTTCATGCAACTACTTTTTGTATTTATATTGATCCGCACGGTGAGCGGTACAAAAATGCTCAGCTAACCCGGGTATACAGTAGTAAAACACAAGGTGCAAGATGTCGTTTGGGACACTCGCGACAGTTGATAACAGTGTTAAATGACAATACAAAGATTTACGCATGTATTCTAAAGAATCAAGCCTATTATGATTTGCCGTTTCCTGCCCTTATAAAAGGACCATATATGAACATTGAAACACTAGATAAAAGCGAAGTTTTGAGCACTTTCATAACAATTTATGTAAATGGACATGAAAATCGATCTACAACTTTAGCAAACATTGGTCACGCTTTTAAACCTTATTATGATGATGTTATTCGTGATTTAAAGGCACAACAGGTATCACCCTAGTTTAATCACAGTTATCCACGGTCTGATTTTCAGAAGAGTAAAAAAGAAAGGGAATCAAAATCTTCTACGGCAGTACTGTTATCATTTTTCTCATCCAAAATAGTATTAGGTATTGTCATCGCCATTTTAGTGTTCTTTTGTGTTTTTATCGCAATTCAATGTCATAGGACACGTCAAGCGCAAGTTAAAAAATCTCCGTAAACGATTTATAAATGTTAAACAAATAAAAAGACATGATTTTTTATGTTAAAATATTATTTATAACTTTAATAACACTGATTTTGACAGTAAAGAACACATTTGCAGACAAGTGTAACTGTTTTATAAAATTATTTAGAACTTCCGGGTTTTTGTTCTGCGAGGAATTTCAACATGGCCAAATCGTCCGGGTCAAAATACTGGTCGGGTCCTAAGAAAAGGTTTTGGAACTCCGGTCGTTTGAAAATGTCGTAGCTAACGGTGTAAAGAGGTTCCTCATTAGACGGAATGGCAACCTTATTATCAGCAACGACACTTTGAACGGCAACGCCTCCTTCGATGTTTGTACCATCCGAACCATCGACTTTTCCATCGGTTTCATTGCCATCTTGACTGTTATCCGATTGCAGGAGAGCGTGAAAATGCGTGGCATCGCATAGCTTGAGAGCGTTCTCAACGAGCGCATCTTGATCAAAGCCCATCGACTTCCCATACTCAACCTGGTTGGGTGTCATCTCCTATAAGGACCATGTTTGGTAGTTTGTTGTAGCCAAAATGAACTTACACTTTTACGCACCCAACGATAGACATATCCGTCAAGTTTATCATCATTGTTCGACATACTTGGTGAATGTAGAAGATAAAACAATAGTTGAACTAAAAACTTTCGTAACATGTTAATCACAATACAAAGCTTATCAGGCACGCGTTTTGTGTAGGAAATAAATAGTATTTGACGAAGAAAAGAGTTGGCTCAAAAATTTTGCTACTTTTGGTGCGGGCTATACTGTAAGCTATCTGCCACCAACTAATGTTTTGACCATCTATGTAAAATATTCTAAGAAAAAAAAAACGTGTTGATATCTGCAACTCAGAGCACTTTGCGAAACAAATAACACTGTTTAGGGCTTTACGGCAGTGGAGGGCAGGCTTGCCAAGAAATTTACCTGTGGTCGTATATCGCAGGTATCGTAAAACTTACACTTGACTCCCTGAATGTTGTTACCTCAGCGACATTCTCAAAACAAAATGACTAATGTTTGCTGGACACAATTATCTTTCACGAATTCTATACCGGTATTTTGAAACACTTTTATTTAACAGGATGCTTGATCGCTCCAAATATGGATAACTATGAAAGAAGAGAAAGGTGTAACAGCAGGTCAATTTACGTTAAAAAATATATGATTTCACTCGGGAGCATTACAATAGTTTACACAAAATAAGATTGTGCACAGATAATATTTACTCACTGCAGAAAAAAAGAGAAGATTACCTAAAAAAAATGTTCAAAAGTCAGGAATTCATCGCCTTTTCGTGGAAGTATAGATAAATGTTTAGGTGTTACACGACGCATTTTGTTCGATCGGAGCATTGGGAGCTGAAACCATGGCTAGCATTGGCGGCATCAGCAATTGAACATCGTGAGTGAACAAAACTCCGTTAGGCCAAATGTGTTGATATCTCAGATTTTTTGGACTGGTCTGACCAAATCCATTCTGGCAAAGATATTGAACCGTGTATACGTAGTTGGCCTGCAAGTTGAACTAAGTCGCACTTCCGTATAACATGTGTGGAATACTTACGCTAAGAACGTTGTGCTTAGAGACAACGTGAATATGTTGATTACTGTTACTGCCGAAGAAATAGCTATTTATGTACGGATAAATTCGGAAGTCAACATGCAAATTGTCTGGCACGGGCATCAGATGTAGGACAATAGAATCAAGTTTACTATACGATTTGAGCGAATACACGATATCCTTAATAAGATTGATTGTGCGCAGAAAGGTGTCGAAGGAAGCGAATTTGAACGTTGTACCGATGTCCACATGGATTGCTGCTAGAGCGGGAAAACGCCAATGTTCTTGTAATGCTTTCTAAATGATTAAGTTGTCTAAGTGCAGTTCCGATCAAAAAACTAACATTGATAACATCGCAGTGTCCAAAAACTGTGAGTTGCTCGACTTTAGCGCAAATAACCGGAATGCTCAAAACCGTGTGACAATCAACCCACATTTCCTTCAAGTTCGAAAGGATGTATGCTGTTCCATTCATACAGGCCTTAGGGATACGGTAGTTCGCAAGAATGGCAAGTTTTTGTATGTCTGAAAAATGCGTAAAAGATTTGAACAACCTTTCTACTTTTAATACTTACTGGGCATGCTGCACAAAAGTTTGATGTTCTTGGAGATCTGCGTTTTGTTCTTATTTTGTGGCAAATCCACGGTCACTGCGGCGACGTACTTGGCAAATGACGTAGGCAACAGGATAGGGGGTTGGTGAAGCCGACAATGGTACTACAAGACAAAGTTTGTTAACTTTTAAAGTTTATTAAGAATACTAACCACAAAATGCTCGTTGTTCCTTATGTGAGCATAAAGAGTGTTCGAAGCATATTTAACAATAGCCGTGTAACCATCAAAAGTCGTTGAGGCTATGCAATGGATGATATTTTCGATATTTTTTGCGCCTGTTTTACAGTACGTGATAAACAAAGCGGCAACAAGTTTATCAAGTCTGTCTTTTGGGACAGGATTTGCATCCATGGCTCCTATAAGTATAGTTACCTTTCAAATTTTAAAATCAAGAAAGCGCAAGCAAAAAAGCATTGTTACGAAGCAGATAACAAACTTTCACAAGTGTCAACTAAATCAAAACTACAGACAAACAGCAGAATAAGCAATAAAAACTTGTATATTACATTTTCTTGACATGCCCGCCCTTACTGAAGAACTCCTTTTTTAGAAGGCATTGTTAATCACTTTACAATAAAACCGTCAAATAATCAGCGTTTTTAAAATGTCGTGACGCAAGCAAACTGTCGTAAAAACAAGCAGGTTGGTGCAAAATTATGTTCTATTAAACATGAACTTGCATTACGGATTTGATTAGCAAGTTGACAAATTTGTTTCGAGAGTATGCAAACAGTTTTTTTGTAATGGAATGGTTAAGATGTACATTTGCTAAAGCGACCACCTTTAAGCTAGCACAAAGTTGTTTTCACAGAAATGAACTGATTTTACATCGAATCACCGTTTCTTTACGTTAATGTGTATTGAATTTAAACTTCTTCACATTAAGTATGTCACACTTCCCTGTCACTTGTTGACACCATCAATTAATCAAACTTGCTACATCTTAACAACCTGTTGAAACCCCGACAAAGTCCGATCGCTCTTTTATGCGCCAACATAAATTTATCATTTTCGGCAGCCATATATCGGGTGTCGTCATAACCTGACCAACATGTTTTGAAACAAACTTTTTGCCCGCCATATTGTTCAATTTGATTACGTTTGGGTTGCATCTTGCCCAAGGGCACAACTGACGGAGCTGTTGTCGCTTCGCGCAGGATCAACGCTATGTACATACACAGATTTGACGAGAGTTTTGGATGTGAACGGGTAGACCTCGAGGAATCCGGTTTAGGCTAGCAGTATGACTAGTCAAAAAATACTTGAAGCGCTGCTCACGAGATCCTTGGTCGGTCATTCAATCGGTTTTTCGGAAGCTCTATCAAAATCGGCGGATGACAGGCAGTAAAAAGGAAAAATAAGAGCAACGCTGCTGCATCCCGTCATGGTTACTGCCAATATTCACTCAGAAAGCTGGATTTTCTTTTCATCACACACGCATATGGCATGAAGATATGATCAAAATCGACTTCGCTTTCCTCAGAAGCGCGAAAGGATTTTATTTTATAATACATTTCCGGAAGGAGGATAGCGAGGTTCCGCGAAACTTCTTTTGACGACAAGCTGGCTTCGTCAGGGCTGACAAGGTTAATGATCCGGAAAGGAATCGGCTAAATACCAGCTGGCACGTGCAACTTTCGAAGAGAATCGTTTACATCCAGAAAGGAAAGACAAATTTTATCGCCCTCTGTGGTCGCGCATCGAATCCAATTGTGCCCTCAAGGCGCGTCGGCTAAGTGTTGTCCAGTTTGGGTGGAAGACGACTCATAACTTTCACTCAAAGATGTACCATTTAGTTGAAATACATTTGTCTTTTGTCTGCCGGTAGGGTTGCCTGCCTGTCTGTATCAGAAGGCGTGAATAATAGGTTTTTCACTAAACCCCCTGGACATTCATCATTGCCTATTTTAAGCGTGCCACTTAATTGGACGTATTTTTTGTATTTTCGGAAAAGACAAAAGTTACACATTTATGCATTTTTTTCCGCCCCGAAAGAAATTTGATTAAGCGATTTGGTTTTGTCTATAAAAGAAGATGTTACTTCGGATGGATCTTTTTTCTAGTCGCATTGCCTAACACGCATCGGGGATGCTTCTGGCAGTCAAAAAATCCGGTTTTTACGCCGGCGACGGATTCGAGATTTCTCGTTTCTGCAGCGTGTACCAATAAAGTCCTCAACCAAACGTGTTCATTGTGGCGCGCCCGCCCATGGTGACAAAAGGCGTCTTCAGATGCCTGAGCCCTGAGGGCCATATGATGGTCAAACCGCGCGACGGCTTGCCACAGCCCCAGTTCCACATGTCAGTCTTGGCCCCTCCTTTTAGCCCTATCAAGATATATGTAACGTGTATCTATCGGTTATCAGAGGTAGACAGACGAGGCGCGACTCATCCACAGACGGATCTTCACGGCGTCATTACGATTTTTAACTGAATGCGATAATTTGGGTGGAGATTGGAATACCCAGAGCTCGGCTTTTTTATGCCCGCCTTTTTGAATGGGAATACACTTTGTCCGAGCCATTTTTAGTTCGATCAGCTGGGGTTGTTCAACAGGAATCGCAGTGGTGATCGTGGATGGATTTCGAATTACTTCGCGTTGATGAAACTTCTATAAAACTTACTTATTTGAAACTTTTTTAGGGATAATGCGAACCCAAACTATTTTACTATGCATATTTGGCGTTGCCCTGGCACAGTACGATGTGTCGCCAGGGCATTCGGCCCCAGTCGGCGCATCCGTGTCTATTGATAACCCGCATTCATCTGGTTTTTCGCCACTGTTGCCAGCGTCAAGTGCTTTGTATTTCCCACCGCCAGAGATCCCGCATCCTGATTACCGATACATTGGGTTTGAATTCCAATCTAATTCTAACTATATTTAAATGTTCTATTTAAGCGGAGTCCTTGAGGAGGAAAGAGATAAGGCCGCCGCTGCTCCTTCAACCGCAGCTCCCGCTCCCGCGGCTGCCCCCGCCAGCGCGCCATCCAAGCCATTCCGTATCCCCTCCAAGCCTAATGTTAAGTTTACCATCCGCAACTTGGGTCCTAATCCTAACCTTCCTGGATTCGGCGCTCGTGCATCCGCGAAGATCGCGACTTCTGGTATGTTCTTACCCGCTTCTAGTGTGGTTTTCCTTCTTTTTTGGTACACTTTCTTTACTGTTGTTTTCTTCTAAGCTTCTCTCTCAACTGGCGGAACTGCATCATCTGGTGCTAGTACGTCTGAGGGATCTTCTTCCGCTTCAACTTCGGCGTCCGGACAAGGAAATGTATCACAAGGAGGGTCTGCGACGTCCGAGGGTGTCTCTTCGACCTCGGAAAATGCAAATAACGGCTATGAGGAGACGGGTAGCGCACCAGCTGCTCCCGCTCCTGCCGCTGCATCTTCCAGTGCGTCAGGTACATCCTCTTCTATTGCTTCTTCTTCACCTATTTTTACGCTTTCTACAGGTAGTGCCGCAACTGAAGCTCCTACTGCTTCTGCTGGCTCTGAGGTTACTAAGACCGAGCCTGAGGCTCCTGCATCTTCCGGTGCTGCCATTTCCGCACCTGCGCCCTCTGGCGAAACTTCTCTAACTGGCACTGAATCCACAGGATCTGCATCTTCTGCTTCTTCTTCTTCAACTTCTTCGACTTCAACTTCTTCTGGTGCTGCCACTGGTACTTCCGAAACTGCCGGCTCCTCTGCCAGCAGCGGTAAGAAGGAAGGATCTAGCAGCAGCAGCTCTTCTTCCTCCTCTTCTAACTCTGCTGAAGAGAAGGGCGACCACTCTGAAGGCTCTGTCGCTGTTGAAATTCCTGCTGCTTCTTCTACGGCAGCACCGGCACCTGTCCCGGCTGCTGCGCCTGCCCCTGCTCCTTCGACTTCCGAAACTGAGGTGGCCCCGGCCGCTCCGGCACCAGCACCAGTTTCAACTTCCGAAACTGAATCCACTGGCTCCGAGTCATCATCATCTTCAGCTTCTTCATCAGCTTCGGCCTCGTCGTCAGCTTCGGCATCATCGTCGGCATCGGCTTCGTCATCATCATCGGCCACTTCGTCTTCTTCAAGCAACTCTGGCAGTTCTGCCGGCCAGGTTGAAGTTGCCCCAGCTACCAACACTGAAACTGATGGTTACGGAACCGACTCGATCGATGTTCCTGCCTCTCTGCCAGCGCGCCCGGCCACCCCCGCTACTGAGGCCCCAGCCACTGCCGCGCCAACAACAGCGGCACCTGCTACCGAAGCACCTACTACTGTGGCACCCACCACCGCCGCCCCTGCAGTTACGGCTGCTCCTGCTACATCTGCTCCCGCTCCTGCTCCTGCTCCCGCTCCTACCGCTTCCAACCTTCCTGCCCCTAGCGGTGGAAACTATGGTGGTGAAAGTACCGGAGATGGTAACCAAGTTCGTGTAGCTGCCACTGGCACTTCCCACGAAGGTGACTACAGTGAAGAAGAGGAAGGCGATCACTACAAGAGGCCCGATGGTCCTACTCCGCCACCTTCGACAGGTGGTGTGTCTGGCAACAGCTACAATGCCGGTCCCTCTGCGCCTGCTCCTTCTCAGACTTATGAACCCGCACCGGCTGAAACTTACGAGCCTGCCCCCGCTTCTGCTCCTGCTCCGGCACCAGCACCAGCACCGGTCGAGACTTATGAACCAGCACCCGCGCCTGCCCCGACATATGAACCTGCCCCGGCACCCGCTCCCGCACCAGCTGAGACTTACGAGCCAGCTCCTGCTCCGGCACCTGCTCCAACTGAAACTTATGAACCCGCTCCGGCTCCCACTCATGTTCCGACCTACGAACCTGCTCCTCCCGCTCCGGAAACCAGCTACCCCGAGCCTCCCCCACCGGCCCCTGAAGAAACCCCCTACGTCCCTGAAGTTCAGCCTCCCCCAGAGCCGCGTTATGAAATCCGCAATGAAGTCGAAAGCATTGATTACAATCCGACACCTGCGCCAACACCCGCTCCCACTCCGGCCCCTACACCGGCTCCTGAAGACTACGCCGAAGAGACCGAAGCTCCCGCTCCCACTGAAAGCTATGGACAATCTGTTGCCCCTGCTGAAATCACTAACGTAAGTTTTGTCGAGGTTGCCAGAAAACTTATTAATCACAACATTTCAGGAAGAGTCTGAAGAAGAAGAACCTCAAACCCGCGGTGAAGGACGTGTTGGCCCAGCTCCCGTCGACCCCGCCAAGGCTGGTTACGAAATTAAGAGCAACGAAGAGAACTCAGAAGCTTCTATTCCTCAACGTAAAGATAAGATTCCGGTCGCTGCTCCCGTTCCTGGTCGCGGTGGTGCTGGCGGTTCTAACGGCGGTGGCGGTGGATACGACGGTGAAGAAGGTTTGCACACTGGCTCGGCTGGCTCCGCTGGCGGTGTCCACGGTGGTGGTTACAACGGTCAAACCCAAGTAGCACCAGCTCAACTCCCCGGTTACAACAATGCCGGTGGTTTCCAAGGACAATCCCAAGTTGGACAAGGCCAGATTGGTGGTGGCTACAACACTGGAGTTGGTGGATTCAACAACGGATTCGGCGGCATTCAACAACCCCATGGTTTCGGTGGATTCCCTGCTAACGCCTACCAAGTTGCCCCTATTCCTCAACAAAGCTATGTCCAACAGCCTCAACCCTACGGCGGCGCCGGCGGTGGTCAAGGTGGTTGCTGCGGTGGAAACTGGCTTTCGCAACAAGGTGGTCTGTGCGCTCCTGTCAGCTACAACCCATGCTCCGCGCCAGCTCCTCCCCCACCTCCTCCGAATCCGTGTGCTCCGACCTGCGCTCCTGCATGCGCCCCCGCATGTGCCCCACCAGCTTGCCCAGCGCCGTGCCCGGCCCCATGCCCGGCTCCTGCTTGCCCTCCCCCGCAGCCTTCGTTCTGTGGCGGTAGGAAGAAGCGGTAAGTTACATCTATTGAATCACACTCCCGAACTAATCACAACCCTTTAAGCTCGCTCAAATTCCTTGGACTCTGCCGTTAGACAAGCCGGTGCATCCCGACGTTTTGTTTCTCGAGACACGCATGTTACGCGTGACTGGATCTCTATCGCAGTTTGTGTCGTAAACAGCAAATACAGTTTAAATTTTATCTGGGCCCTAAGTTTCTTTTTACTTTATCAAGAAATGGTATGGCACCCCAGCTTTTTAACCCCCCAAATTCTTGATTATCTGGAATCTGTTTGGCCAGTGCAATCCAAAAGTTGTTGTTGCTACCTTTGAATTATGGCAACAACATACAACTTTTTCTTTATCGTGCAATGGTGGCATTGCTTACTCTCGTTTGAATTTTTGGTTGATTGAAGCGATTTTAAATAAAAATGTTTGATTTTACTGACATGTGAGGATAGACAAGAAGCAAACAAAATAAGAAATGATTTCGCAAAATCAGTTGCATGTCCGACGATTTTAAAGGTGTCGCAAACTTTGTTTTGAACATTGAACGAATAGTTAAAGTCGGAGCAAAAATGCGTTTGAAGGATTTGTGAAACAGGGAGTTGAGTAAATGGAAACGTGCAAAAAACCAAATGGGTGTGAATGGAGCAAAATGAGAAACTTCCACTTTCACTGATAGACAAAACTGTGGAAACATAGCCCATTCGCAAAGCTTAAAAAACCGTTGGGGGAAGATCGTTTGTTCAAACGGTGCTGGCATCGAACAATCAGCATTAGCTAAAAATGACTGCCTTGCGTGTGGAAGCCTACTGATGCACCTTTGCAGAAGGCGGGTCCTCTGGCAAAAAATGATGCAACTGAAAATGCCTACAAAGGCGGAGACAAGTGTGAATCACGTACTGTTAAGCTACCCAACCCCAAGGATAGTGACCTTTAGACGATAAAAGGTTTTGCAGGGAAAGAAAACCCTGGAAACGATTTCTGTCCGTTTGTTTTCAACAAATTTGAAAAACTTTGATATGGTATTGATCCTTAATTACAACTAGATTTAAAGTGGGGTCACCATTTCATTTTCAAAACAGTCCGGTTCCGTTCCGACCAGCCTCGATCTCTAACAATAATATGATTATTACTTTATTAAATAACCTAACACTTTGTTGGCGGTTTTTTGTTTATGTGTTGTTCGGGTCACCCCACAGTTTCCAATACCTAGTGTAATTCGTTCCACCCTGTGAACACACATTTATATTATTTCTTTTCGAAATAAAGGAAAATCTCCTTAATTAAATTAAACTTATTTGCTTGCTTTCAAATTCGAAAAAATCCGGGGGTATACAGTCTTACAAGAACAACGTCTCATTGTATTGCGAGGTTCGAACAGGTCAATCTTTGATTATTAGTGCTAACGTCAAAAGCTGTTTTTTTAAGGAAGGCACATCGATATGTGCTATTCTTTGTAGAATGCGCAGACTACCTTCCAAGCTCTAAAGATGACTCACATCAGGTCATAGAAATGTCTGGGCCCTATTTTTAAAATGGCGATGATGTTTCGTGGAAGGTCAGTCAGTGGTTGAACGAGCAATACTAAATGTTAAATTGACTAAGTATTATAGAACTTCATCAAAACCTATATTGACCGTTTTAAGCCATTGTGTTTGAATTTGTCGGCTAAAGTCGAAACCTATCTATTGTAAGCTTATCCAATTATAGTTAATCAATTCGTTTTTAACCTTTCATTTCCTTTGTCAAACCCAACGGTTAACATTGATCACAACGGCATTTGGGAGCAAACTTGTTTTGGACTTCGTTTCCCAAACAGCGTTGATTCGCTTTTGCCGGCCGCACACAGCCGGATCTAAAAAAAAGCATTTGGCTTTCGGTCCCTTGTTTGAAGTTACTGTTACATAAAAAACTGACAAACCGATCGCAAGAATGTTCGCTGACTGGTACAGGTGGGAAATGGCTTCGTTTGTTGTTCGTCATAAAGCTACCACGAGATCCCACGTCATTGGAGCTAACAGTCCAGCAGGGGTTCGGCTGTGGTTCATCACTGCGGCCGCCCTTCATGTTTATAGGTGTTAAATCAGGGGTCAGTCAAAGATCCGGCTCGTTCAAGTGAACTAATAACGGTGCCCTTTCATAACTCGGTGAAAGTTTCACACCTTTCACAAGGGATGCAAGAACAACAGATGTTGCGCGGTCTATCAACTTTTTTGAACTCATAGTTTATAAGGTGGCGCCACGATTGGCATTACTAAAGTCTGGAGCAGGTTTTTGTCTGAAGTTATAGAAATAGCACAACAAAAGGTATCTAAGCGTCACTCTTGTCTTTTCATTGACCCCCTTGATGACTGTCTTGTAAACAACTCCCATCATAACCTTAAAAAACTATAGTGTTTTTGGCAACGCGTTAAAATAATGAAGTTTTTGTTTTCTCTAGTTTTAACTCGATGCTTTGCAGCCGAACTAATCCTTCAATCAATCAACATGTACCCCAATGTGATTCATTCAACATCTTTCGGCAACTCCACATTCGCAGTGTCTTACAATGAAGATTTCCCCATGCTTCCGTTGATCAACGATATTTCAAGCAATGATCTCAGAATCAGTCTTGAAAGTCACGTCTATACCGGTATGCAGTATCTTGGAACTTTTCTGAAGAAGTATCGGCTTAAAAAGTATGCCGTTCTTTTCAAAAACTACACCGTCGATGGGTTCCTTGCTTTAAATGAAGAGAAACTCAGTGCCTTTAACATAACATTGGGTGTCCGGACTAGGATTCTGAAGTGTGTTGAGAAGCTGAACAATCGCCCATATGAATTGCGTAATCTTGCGATTCAAATCGAAAACGATCGTGAAAAACTTTTACATGTTATTGAAGAACTGCTCGAGGTTATGGTTACCCCGATGAGGGCGCATTGGTGGAGCTTGTACGAGAAGTCCGATCACATTCACGGTACCAATGCGTTCTCGAGCATCGACAATATCAGTAACATGAACATCCCTGGACTGATCATGGCAGTCTCAAGCCGATGCCATCAAATTGTCATTCACTGTGACTACCCTCTCAACCTTGCAGTTTATGATAAGCTGTTTAGCTTGTACTGCATCATGTACAGCCACTTCGCTTTCACATACACCCAAAAGGACTATCTTCACCGACGAATGGGCACCATTAAAATTCGACGTGATTGGGCTGAATCATACATCGCAAGCCAAGGCGACGACCCGTTTGGTTTGACAACTACAGAAGAGATTCTTGACAACATCAAGAACGTGGTCACTTGGAACCGCAAAGTCAATGAAGCAACTTGTTTCGGACCTTTTATGTAAGTTACTTTACCAAACTATCATACAGTAACACGTTTTTCAGCGCTGACACGCAAGATGACATCTTCAAAAACCGCCACTTTCGCCACCCTTCCCCGATCCCCGAGCCAGAACCATTGGTTGTCGCGCCGCTGATGCCGGTCCAGCTTTTTGACAATGTCTCCCCTGCTTTTAACTCTTCCTGGGAAATTGACCCGGCTACCGTGCCATTTGACCACCAACTTCCAGTTGAGGATAACAGCAACCTCCAAGAAAATTCTTTGTTCTTCCTTCCGCGCCTCTTGTTCCCCCACCCCAGTGAGCAAGTCAGTTTCCTGGAACATGGTTACTCCTTCAATGACGGTAATCTCAGTCTTCCCGAGCCGTTGTTGCCACAAACCACCGTCATGATGTAATATTTTACGTGTATTTAACGTTCAATAAGAAAAACTGTACTTTATTTAACTACATTTTATTTATTACGCCTAAAAATAATTTGACTAGTCATTAATTTTTTTAAAGAAAATAAACGTTTTTAGTTTTTTGACGTTTTGAAAAAACTGCGAATGGTTTTTAAACAGGTACAAACTGCACTATCGATTAAAATTAGCGTCACAGTCACCAAACGAATATGCGCAGGAGCAACATGGTTTTAGTGTCAGGAAATGCTGGCATACGTCACATTTACGAAGCCTTATTTGAAATAGAGGCATGTTTAAACGTTTAGTTGCTTCATCACAGAAGACTTGACAACTGAAAACGTTAGCGAAACAAAATATCAGTCATTCCGTTTCTGAAGCCTTTTTCAATGAAGAGAGTGAAAAGTTTAATAAACACACTCTTCATCAAAGAAGACCACACAAAGGAACGCTTGTCGGCAGTCGAAATTTTTACCGAATCAATTCTAACGACACAGCACCAAGGCATCTCGCGTTGCCACCACAGCCCAGAGCTGTGTCCAGATGAAACTACCTGCGCAGCCGACGGCATCTCCTTTCATAGCCATAGGCACGCCTTCAGACCGTGAAAGGGGCGGTCTACTTAATAGTCCGTTTAGTTCGTCATGGAAACGAATGTAAAAAAGGGTTGAAAGTGTGTATACCACAGTGGGTTAAACTGGAAATTGCTAATTAAAATTTAGAGCGGTGGTTGAAGCTTTCGAATTGCTCAAACGGCACCCAAAAGCTTGTTGACAGAGATAGCAATTTAAAAAAAGTATGCCATCTCGCTTATTCTGGTTGTGGTAGCAACCTTTGATAAGAAGTTCAATTAATGACATCAACTTCCCATCAAAGGGAGCCACTACAAACAAAACAGCATGCGGCTGGATTTGAACCCGGAAATAAAGGAAACCGTAAACCGCTGCGCTACCACCTGCGCTATGAAAGCATATTTAAATATCATTTTAATTTGCAATAGTTGTGACGTATTTTAGCTAACACGGCTGTCTTGCTGATTACAAAGTTGCGCGCAACATGGAAAACTTCAAAACAATGCGCGTGGACGCATCCTGCATTGCGTTGTGTTGGTCCAACCGAGGTGTTTTTGACGCACTTTTTCAATCGAGTCACTCGGACAAAAGAACTTGAGTGCGGGTGGAGAGAGTGAGCGTTTGATTTGCTTCTTCCTTCCCTGTAACTCCCTCGCAAGAAAGCACTGACCCCGGGGGGACAAGTAGCATGTCGCTCACCTCCTAATCAGCGCACCAGTAGTCTTTACTACTGTTTTTTTAACTCGCGTAGTCTTTCTTTTGGGCCATTTGGCCATTCATAGTCTAATTTTTGGAAGCTTATTGCGCAAGCAATGAGCCAATATTAAAACTTTTTGAAACGAATTAAACAAATAAAGAGCAGCACGATCATAGAAAGGAAAGTATTCACAATTAACATAACAATTCCGGTAAAAAACACAGTTTCCGTTCATCCGGTCAAAAGGCGAATAAATCTCATCAGATTTATCGATATCTGCATTACACATCCGTGGCCTAGAGGTACGGCGACGGCCCGATACCCTGGGGAATTCGGGTTCGACACCGCAGTTGAACCGTACAACTCATTGGGAAAAAACAAGATAACCCGGATACTGTCGATGTGTATCGGCGTATCTGCAACAACGAATACACAGACTCCCACCGGTGTTCAACTTTTTTACACTAATACTTTTTATAATAGTATGATTATATGCAGCCGACTGACCATTGTTTTTATTGTACTCTTGAATTTTCTTATATGATGTTGCCGGATAACTTCAAACAAGCCATCGCCAATCGTTTACTCTAAAAAGCTCGCCTAAATCGTCAAAGTTGTTTCGCAATTGTCTGTACTCTTCTTACCAGTTATGTTTTTTCATTAAAGTTTCTCTTTTTAACCCAAGTTTAAACTTCACATTCCATTTGCTTCTAGATTCTTCGAAAAACTTTCATGCATGCTTTCTAGAACGTCGCGATATCGTTGCCTTTCTAGGAAACGTGAAGAAATGCAATGCAACGTGCGCAGAAAAAGGAACAGGGTTTCATGCCCATCGAAAGCTACCACTTTCATCTGGGCGTGATGCGACGTCAGCATAGAAATTTCGTGAAAAAGGTAGAAGCGACCAGTCTGGGATAACGAAAGTCCTTCGAAAAAACATCTTTTTTCTGGAAGCTAAGAAATAGCTGCAGTGAGAAAATAACGCATTTTGAAAGTTGGCAACATTTAAAAACGTCTAACATAAAGTTGTTTTGCATTTTGTCCCTCTACTTCACGGCGCCACTTATTACCCATTGAAATCGCCGTGGTTGAACCCACAAAAGAATCATAATTTTGGGCTCAGCAAATCCCTTGACCGACGTATGAAACGCACGTTGACCGCGACCTCGGATACAGGTTTGAGGAACCTTGACCTGAAAAATGCATCATGAACGAATTTTTTGATGGATATTTCGAAAAATGTTGCTCCATCTTTGCAGAAAAGGTTGACGACTTATTTTAATTATGCTTTTTGAATAATTTGTGAAATTAGTTCAAATTATTGCCTTTGGTGATTGAGGTTAGAAATGAAAACTGTTATCTGTTTTTACCTGCTTGTAAAAGGTAAACAAAGCGTCAACTGATAGACCATTTTTCATTGAAATAGAAACGGCTTGAATAGTTTCGAACCGTGTGAGCGATTTGGATAAGGATGGAATCGTCAAATGTTCAAATAGCACCCCCAATGCTAACATTAGCTTCGAGCGATCATGACCCGTCGAATCGGTGTACCTATTCCTCGCTCGCGTACCTGGCACGTCCTTAAATCCAGCATAGGTCGGTCAACATTGGTACTACCGCTCGGTTCTTTGAATTCTCATGTTGCACTGCGCAATTTGCGGCCAACCCTTTGACAAGGGACACTTCCGCACGTTGCATTTAGACGCCACGGGCAGTGTCCAGCGGACGTGGAAAGGCTGTGAGGTTGTCGAGAATAGTTGAGGTTTACTGCGTTGTAAAGGGCGCTTTTGGTGGGGAATTATGTAATTTACAACGCTGCTCGTTAGCATTGTGCTTTTGGGGCAGCGGCTGTGATTTGGAACTGTGGGGAAGCTGTTCTTTTGTCGTTCAGAGGTCGAAAGATGCTCGCGTTGGCTTTTCTTTCCGCTCTCGACTTTGCAGCTCGAAAGGACAAGTGTATCCGGCCGGGTCGAGCAGCGGTCAACAATGACAGGCACCACACAAAGCAGGCAGCCAACGGGAGGTATCGATTCATTGCCAACACCGCGGTCCAACGTTTCACAATCAAAAATCGTGGACTGTCTCCCTCTCTCAATCCATTCCAAACTTTCTTGAAATGCAATTCCTTTTCCGCCGTTTCGTTTCAATTAGCTCTCACTACGTGGTTTCCTATGTTATTTCAAGCGTGTTTGTGTAGCCGTTGGCTAACCCTCACTCCCTCTGCACGTGGAAGGGCCGCGGGGCCGACAGCGGTGACCGCCAGGCAGCGCGCCTGGTGTCCTCCTGCTGGAGGGGCGGAGTCGAGTGTGGCGACAGCCAATGGGAAGGGCCCACGCGCGTCAGCCCACGTTGCCTTCGTCCATCGCTTTTGTCAAACCCGCGTATTTGAGGTGCCCCCTTCGGATATCTCTCACCAGTGTTGGAGTCACGATGTCGTTCAAGTTGGTCGTTCTTGCGTTGTTCGCGACGGCATTAGTTCATGCCGTTGATATCGAAGAAGAGGATAATGTCCTCGTTTTGACCAAGGTTCGTTTCATATATATTTCTCCGCCTTTTTTTGCTGTTTCACAATCGCCTTTTTGCAGGATAACTTCGAACAAGCCGTCACCGATAATGAGTTCGTTCTCGTCGAGTTCTATGCCCCGTGGTGCGGTCACTGCAAATCTCTTGCTCCGGAATACGCCAAGGCTGCCACGCAGTTGAAGGAAGAAGGCTCCGCCATCAAGCTCGCCAAGGTTGACGCCACCGTCCACTCCGAGCTCGCCTCCACCTACGAAGTCCGCGGCTACCCTACCTTGAAGTTGTTCCGCAACGGTAAGCCTACCGAGTACGGAGGTGGACGTGACCAGAACGCCATCGTTGGCTGGCTCAAGAAGAAGTCTGGCCCAGTCGCCAAGGAACTCAAGAACGCCGATGACGTCAATGACTTCAAGGATTCCGCTGATGTTGTTGTTGTTGCCTACTACGAGGTTAGTTTTCATTCCCTCTTCAATATTTATATATAATTTAACCTTTTTGCCTTCAGAACGCCGACTCTGCCGACGCCAAGGCCTACCTCGAGGCCGCTGCCAGCATTGATGACATCCAATTCGGTATCGTCAGCGACAAGGAAGCCGCCACTGCCACTGAGCTCACCGCCGAAGGCATTGTTTTGTTCAAGAAGTTCGATGAAGGCAAGGCCGTCTACGCCGACGAAGTCGCCGCCGACAAGATCAAGGCTTTCGTCCAGGCCAACCGTTTGGCTCTCGTCTCCGAGTTCTCCCAGGAAACCGCTCCCGTCATCTTCGGTGGCGAGATCAAGTCCCACAACTTGCTCTTCGTCTCCAAGGAGTCTGCTGAGTTCAACCAGCTCCTCAGCGAGTTCACCGCCGCCGCCAAGGAATTCAAGGGCAAGGTTCGTGTCATATGGATAATTCTTTCAAAGATTATAACTAATATGGATCCTTTTAGGTCCTCTTCGTCTACATCAACACCGACAGCGAAGAAAACGCTCGCATCATGGAATTCTTCGGCCTCAAGAAGGAAGACCTCCCCGCCGTCCGTCTCATCTCCCTCGAGGAAGACATGACCAAGTTCAAGCCCGACTTCACCGACATCACCACCGAGAACCTCGTCAAGTTCACCCAGGACTACATCTCTGGCAACCTCAAGGCCCACCTCATGTCCGAAGATATCCCCGAAGACTGGGACAAGTCCCCCGTCAAGGTCCTCGTCGGCAAGAACTTCGACCAAGTCGCCCGTGACCAGACCAAGAACGTCCTCGTCGAGTTCTACGCTCCGTGGTGCGGCCACTGCAAGCAGCTTGCTCCCATCTGGGACAAGCTCGGTGAGCACTACGCTGCCCACGACGACATCGTCATCGCCAAGATGGACGCCACCACCAACGAGGTCGAAGATGTCAAAGTCCAGTCCTTCCCCACCATCAAGTACTTCCCTGCCAACTCCAACAAGGTCATCGACTACTCTGGCGAGCGTACCTTCGATGCTTTCGTCAAGTTCCTCGAATCTGGCGGCAAATCCGGCGCGGGTCTCTCCGACAATGAGAAGGCTGAAGAGGAAGCCGACGAAGAAGGGCATACCGAACTTTAAGCCCCTACCTCGTGTTGTTATTGGAATTATGGGTAAATTGTTTGCTATTGATTTAGTAAGCCACTTTTCTCTCGTAATTTATACATTCATGTGCTGTCGTTGTCGATTTTCTTATTAATAAATTTAATATTATGATTTTGTTGGAAAGTTGAGAGCATTTTGTGATTGATTCGAGTAAAAGGTTGCACCTGTGTGTGTGCGTTAGCTACAATGTAAAAGATCTTCAGCGGCGACGCCGATCACGTTAGAGTCGATGCCTAGTCTAGCAAGTTGTGTGTTTAGAGTGATATGAAATGTGTAAACTTCTTCAGAATGCCGACGACGTACACATAATCCTTCGAAGGCATACCATATCAAAGGCTAATGTCAAAAATGAAAACAGAAATCAACACAGCCGACTTTTTTGGTTAAAAAAATTAACAAAAATTAAAAAATTTGACTAATAAAGTTAAAAAATCAAATTCAAAATTGGCGCCGACGCCGACAGTATCCATTTACTCGATCATTCCGTCAAGTTTGTAAACCCAGCTTTTTTCAATTTTTTTTTATTCCTAAAATTTTCGAATTCGTTCCTAAAAGTTGCATTTCCAGGCTTCTTTCCATCTTCAATCATGGCTAATAAGACTCCGATGGCCGTTTTCAACGACACCATGAACCTGCTTCGCCTTCGCCCCTCCGTCAACACCATCGAGGTATGTTTTTAAGTCAGATTTCATTGCAATTTCAAACTTTTCAATTTTGTTTCAGGAGAACTTCAACGGCCCTTGGTTCACCACCACCATCGTCGTCACCCTCGCGAACTGGCATCAACTGAAGGGCGTTGGCACCGGCAAGAGCAAGAAGGCGTCCCATCACGCCGCTGCCGGGGAGGTGCTTTTGAAGATGCTGGAAAACGGTGGGATCTTCCCGTCGTTGAAGGCTTTTCAGAAGTTCCGCGAGCGGTTGGTCGAAGTGGGCACCGGGTAAGATTCGTCTTCGTTTTACAATTTTGCATTTCACATCGGACAATTTCAGGCATTCCCTGCGTCACGGCTTCGGAAACACGACCCCGCTGGCGGAGAAGGACCCCATCGGGAGTTTGTTCACGGTGTACGTTTTCTAATAGTAATATTTTCATAATTTCATCTGTTTTGTTTTCAGCTGCCATCACAACAACTTCCACGCGCCCGTGTTCAAGTTCTCCGATGAGGTCCACTCCTACCCGCAGCACTTCTACGTCACTTGCCACGTTGAAATCTACCAAACCACCGGCGATGGCAACAGCAAGCAGGAAGCCCGTGTCCGCGCCGCCGATGCCATGCTTCAGTTGTTCATGAAGTGGATCCGCGGTGGTCGCGAGGCCACCGACGGGTCCTACGACATGGACAAGATGAAGCGCATGTATGATAAGGGCAAATTCGTCGGCAACAAGCTTTAGGCTTGTTGTTTTGGTTGTTTTTTGTTTGTTTTAATTTGTTCAATTTGTTATTTTTGCATTTGTTATAAAACCTTATTTTGATTTCTTGATTGGCAATATTGGACTTGATGTAGGAACAAAGTGAAGGGGCCGACCACAGAGTTTTTGACACACACTTTATGAGTTCTGAAAGTTGGAGATTCTGAAACGGATATTCTGGGTAAATCGACGAGAATCGAACGGCCTGTGCCACTTTAAAAATTAATCCTATTTTAAAACGCTGAAACTTGGTGTACAGACCAATATGGGGGTGCAGATGACGAATTTACACATTATTTTCTATGTGGGTGCCTTCTGAATCCGTTAGGCTCCAGAATCCGCCTGGCAGAATCCATGACACACCCCCCTACGTTTGTGGTGTCAATCGACTGCCCACATTGAGGCGATCATTTTGACACCAAGAAAACTTAAATTGATCGATTTTGACAAAAGTTATACGGTACCAAAGTCAAAAAAAACGACGAGATAGCCTTTGGCGGGGTATACCATCCGCGGGAGGTACACGTTCCGCTATTTTCATTCTTCCTATCGATAGTGCTATTGAAAAGAAACATTTTGTTCCTTAGGCACAAAAAATTTTGGGTGGGGGAACACAGTGAAAAACGGCAAAAACAAATCACTGATAACGGTTAATTAGTAATTTTTCGTTTATATGGAAAATGTGAAAGATTTCGTGTTGCCAAAATTTAAATAACACTTACAGCTATGAAACTAGAAAATCTTAAACTTCCAATTATTGAAATTACTGATTTAATTGAAATTAAAGCTTAATATACTAAAACTTTTTTAAAATGTGTTATGCTCCGCCCCCAATCTTGAAATTTAAGTTTTCTTATCTCAAACAAGTTAGCTTCTGGTTAGTTAACAGAAAAAAAGAAAATACCCCAAGGGGTTCGAACCTGTGGTAATCCAGTGATGAGCACGCACGGTCAACCAGATATAAGTTTCATGTGTCACGCGCATACCTGAGGGTTCGAGCTTTTTGGTGATATTTCTTTTTTCCGACATAATGATTAAGCGTTACATTGAGTTAAGGCTGCTAATATTAATATTAATCCATATATCACAACGTAACATGGATTAAAAAAGTTTTAGTAAATTAAGCTTTAATTTCAATTAAATCAATAATTGCAATAATTGGAAGTTTAAGATTTTCTAGTTTCATAGCTGTAAGTGTTATTTAAGTTTTGGCAACACGAAATCTTTCATATTTTCCATATAAACGAAAAATTACTAATTAACCGTTATCAGTGATTTGTTTTTGCCGTTTTTCACTGTGTTCCCCCACCCAAAATTTTTTGTGCCTAAGGAACAAAATGTTTCTTTTCAATAGCACTATCGATAGGAAGAATGAAAATAGCGGAACGTGTACCTCCCGCGGATGGTATACCCCGCCAAAGGCTATCTCGTCGTTTTTTTTGACTTTGGTACCGTATAACTTTTGTCAAAATCGATCAATTTAAGTTTTCTTGGTGTCAAAATGATCGCCTCAATGTGGGCAGTCGATTGACACCACAAACGTAGGGGGGTGTGTCATGGATTCTGCCAGGCGGATTCTGGAGCCTAACGGATTCAGAAGGCACCCACATAGAAAATAATGTGTAAATTCGTCATCTGCACCCCCATATTGGTCTGTACACCAAGTTTCAGCGTTTTAAAATGGGATTAATTTTTAAAGTGGCAGTGACCCCTTCGATTTTCACAGAATATCCGTTCATTCAGGAATACCTTCTGGAAGCTTCGTCTTCCACGTTTTATAAAGCGCTTCAGGAAATAGGTACAGACCTGAAAAAAAGTGTGCACATTCTAGGTGTGTGTATAAGTTGATCACGCTTTTCTAAAACAACATTGCACTTGACCCGCGCACCCACCGCGCACGGAAACTCCCCCAGCGCACAGAGCAGTTTGTGTGCGCACATGCTATAAACCATTTTAAAAAGACACGACTTACTGCGTGTCGAGGTTTTTAGTAATACTAAATAGTACAGTCAACAAATTAAGTTCATCAACAAAAGACGATCGCTTCTTAGTAAAAAGTTACGGTAGATTAAAACTTAATTTTCCAAAATTCAATAACCTTTGTAATTTTACAAAAAATCTGACGGTATCATTTGCTTTCCTTTTCTACCACACCACCTACAATCAAATTTTCTATAACTGTTCTCCGTTTTATAAAGCATTGAAGAAAAAAGTTAGCATCTTCCAGGCCTAAAAATTACCAAAAATCGTAGTTTTCGGTTTCTATTTTGCCAACTATTGATCGAATGACACTTTGAAGGTCATTTAAAAACTCTTTGTGTTCTAACGGTTCAGAAACACTTAATGAAAGTAATCTGGTTTAGGCTTTTTGCATCTTCCTGAACCAAATTTGTCAAAAAAACGGCCATAAATTATGGTTTTCACGTCGTATCTTGCAAATTATAATCGAATCACAAATTCTTGAAGACATCCTGAATCCGCAATTTTCAAAACTAATTACCGCGATTCAATACTTTTCTTTTGTAGGTATGAACGAGTTAGATATTAGGTCGTACTGCACCAGTGTCCACGTTTTGACGGAGTTTGACGTTGATAAAACACTGTTTTTCACTTCCGCTAAAACCACATCAAAAAAGAATCTTTAAATCGTAGTTTCATAATGCCCACTTTTAAGTGGCAGTGAGGGGGTGTTTTTACAGCTTCTCAAAGGACTACAACGACGCAAAAGCTATTGAAAGGGTATAGAATTAGTACCTTCTATGCAAATATGTGCTCATGATGTTGATAAAGGTATACTTTCTTTTGAGTAATGCGCAAAGGACGGAAGGAATGTAGTTTATTATGTGGCTCTTTTAGAGAACTGAATAGAACAGTAGTGAATAAGCCCTGCCACACCTTATACGGTTTTTTTGTGGGAATAACTTTTTGTATTATTGCGTGATAAGGTTTCGGAGATACGAACGGGAGAAAATCAAGTTTGTTTAACATTGCAGTTTTTCTGAGTGTTCTCCGAAAAGTTAAATAATTTAGTAGGTCGTGATAGCTTGATGCAACAAATTACACCATTTTGACTTAGTTTTCACGAGGCTCTATTCCATTCCAATCTGACGGCCACCAAGTCTATCATATCTCCCGAAGCAAAAAGGCGGTCCTGTGTCACTTTGCCCGAGGCCATTGCCCTTTGTCTTGAAAGCAAAGCCTAAACACATCTCCCCAGGCATTTCCAAATTTGTCGTTCTGTTAGTGTGATATTGGAGATTTAGCACTCGCAGCTTTCCGGTCGGTCTTACGGGGACGACAACCGGGACTGAGTAGTGTCATAGCCTTCCGGACGTAAGGAAGGCTCCTATTTTTTGTCGTCGGTTTCCAGCAAAGAGCGCGAACTGAAAGCAATTGCCGAACGGAGGAGGGTCCACATTCCAAGTTAGCTCAAATGCTTATGCCAAAAGCGATGAAACTTTCTTACTTGGTGTCATAGTGTATTCAGTTTTCCACACTCTCCGTGCAGTTTGTGTTTTTGATCTCATGGAACCTCTTTTCAAACGACCAAACGCGGGTCCATTATCCTTTTCGTAAGCCTTTGTTACAAACTCCGTCTCAAAGAACCGAACACAAAACTTGATTGTTGTCCTTTTAACCTTGAAAAACATTGCACTTGTTTTCAGACTGTATACCGTAATGTCACATAATCGCCAAAATGGGAAAGAGTCGAAGAAAGTTAGTTAACGAAGATTCCATTTGGGTGTGGTTCGTTAAAATCCTTGATTGAATAATTTTAGGAAACCTCGTATCGACGATTTCTCGTTGCGACACTAACTGAAAAAGGTCATGATGGTCGATTCATCGGACCGTGCGAAGCTAATTGGGAAAAAACACCTTTTGTCTGCCCGACTGATGCGAGTGCCGAACTTGGGGACATTTTTTCAATGCAGATGAAGAGACTCAAATCAGTTGAGAAAGATGGTTGGTCAGCGTCTTACTGTAGACATAAATTGCAAACTTAATTGAATTCCAGCCCCCCACCGATTCACAGATTTGAGTTTTGTGTCAACTAGCGGATCAGTCAGTGCAACTCGAGCACACTTTCTTGCAAGCAATTCCTATTTAGAACGACAAAAGTGTTACTTTCAAAGAGGTACTTTAGAATAGTTGCATGAGATCGTTTATGATAATTGCTTTCCATAAACCCTTGGAAATAAAAAAAAACACCTTATTGCAGGTCTTTTTGAGGAAATGCATCACGTGCATGACGTCGGCTCAAACAAAGACGATGAATCAAAACTGTTAATGGGTAAGTTTACATGCATTTATAAAGTTCGAATTAATATTTTCTTTAGGCTATATTTTGCTCGGATACAAAACTGTTGACGACATGTACTTGGGCGAACGATTCACCGTTAATTGGAAAACGTGGTCCGGCGTCGACCTCCTTTGTTCTGCTCTGCCTGTGCCTTCTACATTTCGACGAATCGGTTTTTATCGCGAAATTAGTAACACGTGTGAATACAAATTTCTTCTGCTAATTCAAGTAAACCGATTAATGGTGAGCAATATTTGAATTATGGTCATCGAAAGATTATGTTTGCGATGTTTGAAAAGGTGTTTTTTGCAGCTATATTTATCGCCAGCATTAAATTTTCTTAATTCAACGAAGACACAGATTAGTGCCTACGTTGCTGTTTATCGTGAAGTCAAATTTGAACTGGATTCAGAGGTGCTTAACAGCATGGCCGGCACGATTGAATCTATTGCGTCAACAGGGTTTGGCCTTTCGTTACGGATTCAAACATCACCAAAACGTGGGATTCGTTTTTGATTTCTAAAAAATCAAAGCTTACTTACTCATAAAAGAATGTGCTTTTTAAGGGTGTCAGGCATTGCAAGAATTGCTACATTGTTCGAAAAGCAGTCCACGAAAAAACAATGCCGACATGTCGGGGCTTTGTGACAGTCTCACATACCTCCGAGTGCATAGCAATGATTCGAACAATAACGTCTGCCGCCGTCCTTCCCTTAATGGCCGTTATCTCTCACAAAAAGACAGTGCGTTTTATTTATTTTATGCTCTTTTCACCACCGGAAAACACCATTATTCACCTCGTTTTTCAGTTGAACAAGAAACACCCATTTATGTATGTCCTAGTGGGCGCATAGTTCTGGATCACACGCGCGACGACCCCTCTGACGTTGATTTAAGTGGATTCCAGCATCGAAGCCCGCAATGGAGGCGGCCCTGCTCAACCGTGTCTTCAGCCTCGTCGACAGGTGGGACGGCAATAGACAGCCACAACGTTTCCGCCTATTACGGAACATTCACGCCCCTTCACGGAAAAAACAATGCCCGAGGCGCGAGTGGAGCCCATCATCAGTATTGTCGGCGTGAAATTCATGACTCACGTCAGCCTCGAAAGACGGTTAATACATTCGGTCTTGATGTCTCCGCTCACGCACCGCGCGAGCCATGGAAACAAAGCTACTGGCATGGTCAAACTCTTGACTACTTTTTTCCTCAAATATAAACTCACATCAGTAAGCCTCTCGCGCTCCCTTCATAACGTGGTCGTGGGAATGTACAGCTGGAGTCCAAGTACTGGGCGCCTTCACGTAGCAGGGTGCGGTTTGTTGCAGGACTTGGAGGAAAACCTATTATATCCAAATGTTTATCACTCGTTCTTATAAGGTGCAAATTGTATTATCGTGTTTATGCTTTCAACGTGATCTCAATAACTTATCTTATTTGAAACTTTATTGAAACGTCTAAAACTAAAAAAAACTTGAACTTTTATATTCCGATTATCCACAAAATTCTATCAGACAGCTCTCATTCGAAAAAAAACACGGTTTTCAAGTATTTGCAAAACCTCAAGCATGTGTGTATTAAGCAGCACCGGAAAGAAGGCGAAAACTTCCGCCAAACGGTTAATCAAAAAAACTGTCCACAAACAAGCAGCACACCTGCGTTTCGGTCAACTCACGCGAATGAGTGTAGCGTGGGGATAAAGATAGTTCACACGGGGGCGAGTAGTGATTCGAACAGGATCTTTTCAGAGTAAGTAAAAACAATACATGATTCTCAAATTACATATCGCGTCAACCACGCGTGTCGGAGATTGCTTTTTTGCAGTAATATGCGTGATTTAGAGCCAAGGAAATGGCGTGGGCCACTTTTTGCCACTCAATGAGCTATATGCCTGAAGACCCCGAATACGTTCGTTCGCGGCTTAGTAGTTGTTGGTGGATTTCGCGGTTCGTTTTCGACGCCCAACACAATTTTGTTAGCGACCAACAAGCCATTGCAGCCATCAAAAATGGGGGAACGCGCCGTCGCGTGTGCGCCCCCATGTTAACGTCGTCAACTTAGAATTTGTGAATTGGCACGACGAGATGTCATCTTATGTCAAGCTTCGTAGCTTTCCCTGCTTTTTGGTTCTTATAAAGGGCTCTCCATTTGGACAGTCGAGTACAGAGTGATTAACCCATGTCAGTCTGTCTGTTGACCAAACAAAGACAGTGGTTGTTTGCAGGAGGCTTATACCACAGTCATGTTATCACGCATTGTTTCTTTCGTTTTTCATTATTTGTCATAAAGTAAGTTAAGAATGAATTTCGCTTAGGAATGCACGTAAGCTGCCTAAGTGAGTGTTATAAGCCGAAATGACGACCAGTGACGCCATTTCAAATGTAAAGGTGCATATAAAGGGTGTGATTTTGAATAGGCTAATTGATACCCTTAGGTAATACGTACGTGCGTATTCAAAATGTTGAATTTTTGTCGGAAAACAGATGGAAAGAGTAGCGAAGTTGTCGACTTGCGCAAAACTGAGGTAAAAGCGGTGATTTTAAGTGTTTTAGCCATACCTTCCAGCCGTCTTGGATGACGGACCTCGGGAGAAGGCTCGCTTTGTGCAAATGCGGGCTTTCCCTCCTGGAGTGAGAGGAGCACCTCCCGGTGTAAAGGTGGCGCACTTCGAAGCAACGCTTCAAAACTCCAGCCAAAGCAAACAGCAGGCGTGCCGTCTCCCTGCCGAGAACCCCAACATCCCCCCATCTTCCGATCCGAGAGCCCCCGTAACCCCTCAACCCCATGGGCGCCCCTTACTGACAGCCAGGCGCGTTTTCGGCTAAGTTTTGTCTTGCGCAAGAGTTGTAAAATTGTCATTGCGTTGATGTTTTGCGCATGCTTGGATGCACATCACCATGCGGAACCCATCTTTATTTTTACGTGTGCCCTTTGATTGTGTATTCCGCGCATTCTTACGTTTGGAGGTGTTGTCGCAACCGTCCTTGAATTGAGTTGTTGTCAAGTCTCTTTTCGGTTTTCATCGCGCTCGCCATCAGGACCATGCAAATTGGTTTCCTAAAAGTCGAGCTCGTTTATTGAAGTTTGTTTACGCAACCTTATATGCTCTTGATGTTGTAGGTTTCCCTCAATGCATCCATAACTTTCGAATCGAACGCCATTTGGCTGCTGTGCTTCGGCAACCATGCTTTTACATTGGCCATTCTGTGATAATGATAATGTATGGTTTACTTTTATCAATGTTTCCACGTGTGTTTTCACTTTTTCCCTTTAGATACTCGACTACACCGGAATTTCTAATGCAACAGACTGGTCAATACATTCTATACCACACATATCAGAATGCTATCAACACACACTCTTAATTTACATCCCAACAGTTTTTTTGTTTTTATTTTCACCTATTACACTTTTTGCGCTGTACAAAAGTAATAATGGGCCATTAGAATGCTGTTCTTTTATATTTTTGAAAATCGTTGGTTTTTTGCTTTTTTAAAGCGTCCTTTAATAGCCATTTTTAGTTTCTCGGATCTTTATTGTTTATAAATGGTACTGTTTTATGGGCCTACTCACTCTATGAGTATTTTACTCTTGAAACAGGCCCTGATAGTCTTCAAATTATCGGCTACACTTTCCTATATTTCGCCCTTGCTGTTGCGCTTGTTCTAACTGTAGCATCTCGAAACAGAGGCCTAGTCACTTCTGGAGTTTTATTTATTTTTTGGTTTTTGTTGGCCATCTGTGGATTTCCCGAGTTTTGGTACAAGTTTAACACCTTCGAATTTTCGAGCTTGGACGAGGTAAGTAATCTATTTTTAATGCCTCTTTGCCCATGCCTGTTTCCATCCGGTCAGACTTCTGATAAGATAAAGATGCTTCGGCGTTTTCTCACCTCTTGCAATTTTGCAGACAGAACAAAGTTATTCAACCTTTTATTTTATCAACTACATGATCTATTATGGACTTGTATTGCTGGAGTTTCTATTCAACTGCTTCGCGGACACTCCAAAGTACCGCGTTATAGATAAGAAAAGCTGTCCTGAGTTGTATAGTTCATTTTTGAATCAGATTACCTATACATGGTACGATCGATTGGCGACAAAGGGATACAAACGAGCAATTGTGCAAGATGATTTATATGATTTAAATTCACGAGATCAGTCAAAACATCTGTTGGAAAAGTTCACCAAAGTTTGGGATGACTTCATCGAATGTGCGTTTTTAAATCAATAAGTGTGAAAACTGATTGATTGAAATTTCAGCTTCCGATTTGTCTAACACGAGAACTAAGTCTCAAATTGACAATGACGACAGCATCAAAGCAACGTATATTAACGGCAAACAAATATATTTGAAGCAGCCACCATCGATTATCTGGCCATTGTTCAAAACTTTTAAATGGCCCTTTTTGGGCGGCGGCATGTACAAATTTATTTTCGACATTTTCTCATTCGCTTCACCACAACTGTTGCATTACCTAATCAACTTCATTGAAGACAAAAGTCAGCCGGAATGGATTGGAATATTGATTGCTTTGGTGATGTTCGGCGTTTCATGTATCCAATCACTGATCCTGCATCAATACTTCCACAGTATGTTCCGACTTGGCATGAATATCCGAGCTTTGTTGACTTCACTAGTGTACCGGAAGTCGTTGTATTTATCAAACAAAGCTCGAAAAACGAGAACTGTCGGTCAAATTGTCACTCTAATGAGCGTCGATTGTCAGCGATTCCAAGATACAACTTCGTTTATTATGTTGTTTTGGTCCGCCCCCTTGCAGGTAGTTTTATAATCAACGTTACGTTGTTAATTACCTTTATTTTAAGATTGGATTAGCCGTCTATTTCCTCTGGCAACTCCTTGGCTGGTCAGTTCTCTGCGGTTTGCTTGTTCTAGTGCTGTGTACGCCATTGAATTGGTTCATTGCCGCTCAAATGCGTAAATGCCAAACGCAACAAATGAAACTGAAAGATGAGCGCTTAAAAGTCACTAATGAAGCGCTCAACGGCATGAAAGTACTGAAACTCTATGCTTGGGAATCTAATATTCAAAAGGTGATCCTTGAAATTCGAAAGAAAGAAATCGCCATCTTAAGAAAGCTAGCTTTATTGAACGCTGCCACCGCACTATCATGGTCATGTGCCCCGTTTTTGGTCGCCGTTGTTACATTTGGCGTTTTTGTGATTATTGATCCAGAAAACAATGTTCTCACACCTCAAGTTACTTTCGTTGCTTTGTCACTTTTCAACATTTTACGATTCCCGTTAGCTATTTTGGCAATGATCTGGGGCCAGGCAATTCAAAGTCAAGTAAGCAACAAAAGATTGAAGGAGTTCTTGGCTGAGGACGAGATTGAACATATTCCGGCGCCTGAGGGCATCAAGAGCGGTAAGTTCTTTATTTTCTAAAAAGACATGTATCAATTGGTGTTTATAGATGTGGCAATTGGTGTTAGCAACGGCAACTTCACGTGGGGCGAAGAGGAAGACAGTTTCCAACTCCAAGACATTAACATTAACATCAAAAAGGGATCACTTGTCGCTATTGTTGGCCGAATTGGATCTGGAAAGACTTCACTCATGTCGGCTTTACTTGGCGAGATGCAATGCCTCAGTGGTGGCGTTGCTATCAGCGGAAGTGTCGCGTACGTTCCTCAACAGCCATGGATTCAGAATCTGTCATTAAAGAAAAACATTTTATTCAACCAAAACTACCACCAACTTCTCTATGAACGCGTTCTCGAAGCCTGTGCCCTAACCACCGATTTGAAATCATTGCCAGCCGGCGATGAAACAGAAATTGGTGAAAAGGGTATCAACTTGAGCGGCGGTCAAAAACAACGTGTTAGCTTAGCTCGTAGTGTTTACTCACAGACTGATGTTTACCTCTTCGATGATCCATTAAGTGCAGTAGATGCGCACGTTGGAAAACATATCTTTGAAAATGTTATTTGTAAGTTACAATTCAACTTTACAGTAACACAGTTTACCTTTCAGCGTCTCAAACGGGTATGCTCAAATATCACACACGCATTCTCGTCACTCATGGACTAAACTACCTCAAACATTGTGATCAAATTATCGTTATGAAAGATGGAAAGATTTCTGAAAGCGGAAGTTATGAGCAGCTTATTAGCGATTCCGGTGAATTCTCGGAAATTTTGGAGGAATTTTTGATTGAGGAAGCAAAGAATCGAGGGCGGTCGGTAAGCTTTGGCGAAGATGGTAGGATTATGCTTTTTTTTTTATGTATGTAATCTAAAATGTCGTTTAAGCTGACGAAGTGCGTGAAGTCCTTGCTGACCTCGAGCGCCTTCACCCTGTCAAAACACAACAAATTCAACGCCAAATCAGTCAAAGCATCGATCGATTGTCCCCTGGGCCAGTTGAAGTTGACCTTACATTGAAAAACAACAAAAAAGTACACACTGAAGATCCTGATCGGGTTCCCCTACTGCCTGCAAGCAATGGCACAGCTACTGTCATTAAGCCTGGTGCTAATCGGGCAAAGCTTATTGAAAAAGAAGGTGTCGAAACCGGTCAAGTCAAGCTGAATGTTTATTCGACGTATTTACGAGCCATTGGCATCCCAGTCACATTGTTATTCATCATCATTTACACTGCTTCGAGTATTATCGGTGTCTACAGTAACCTCTATCTTGCTGACTGGTCTGACCATGCCGCTGAAATCCAGTCGTCTGAACAGGGCTCTCACAATTCGACTGTTCGATTATCAATTTACACGGCACTTGGCCTCGGACAAGCTTCGTTAATTTGCATTGCATCAACATGCATGGCTATGGGTATGGTTGTTGCAAGCAAAACATTGCACGAAAAAATGTTGAAAAACATCCTGCGTTCGCCGATGGCATTCTTCGATGTTACTCCACTTGGGCGTATTTTGAACCGGTTCAGCAAGGTTGGTTGATGTTTTAAACTTACTTGGGGCTTAAACTTTTTACAGAATTTACAAACTTTTAATATAACAACAGTTTCCAAACTTTTATAAACTTCTATCTTTACTTCTATTTTGTAAATCCGTGGGTGTGTGACACTGTAATTTTCACTCAGGACGTCGATACTACCGATACACGTTTGCCGAATTCGCTGATAACCATGGTCGGCAATCTTGTACAGCTGGTTTTCGTTATGTTAGTGCCGATTATTGTGACACCGATGATTGTGCTGCCGATGTCGGTTGTTTTATTCGGATATATCATTTTACGGGTTAATTTTTTAACAACATTTATATCGCGTGTTTGTGTTTACCTCTGTTTTTTGTTTGTATTTTCCACGTTACACGCTACCCGCACTGTCACTTAGCTTTTTCTGTAACCGTATTCTGTCCCCTTGTGTTGTCCTGTGTGTTCGTGTGCCTTAATTTACCTGGGATCGCAAAATTAAAAACAATATACGTGTTCAATATGTACACCAAAGCCATCACGGTAGAAAGTTACTCATTGAAACATACATTGACAGGATGTGGATGGACTTGATGGGCCAATTCCACGCTCGCTTATGGCCTTCGTTCGAACGGTCATCGCATCAATCGAAACCATTGTCGTTATCGCTTTCGCCACGCCATGGTTTACTCCATGCTTCTGCGTTTTGGCAGTCGTCTACTATCTAGTCTTGGTTTGTTAAAGAAAAAACGTTGCGAACGCAGGATGCTTGCTTCCCTTTGTTGTCCTCTGTTTGCGCGTTTTGATTAAATTGACCTTTCTGACAGTCGTTTTTTTAGCGTTTCTACATCAGTACCTCGAGGCAGTTGAAAAGATTGGAGGCTACTACACGATCACCGATCTATTCGCATTTCCAAGAATCCATTCAAGGCGCAACTTCGATCCGAGCATTCCGCTCCATCGATCACTTCATTCTCGAATCACAGAAACGAATCGACACGAATCTAGAAGCTTATTATCCTTCGATCGTTGCGAATAGATGGCTCGCTGTAAGATTAGAGCTTGTTGGAAGCTGCATCGTTTTATTCTCGGCATTGTTGGCAGTACTGTTCAGAGATGATGGTGTGACGCCTGGCCTTGTTGGTCTATCGGTTTCATACGCCTTCAACGTAAGAATTTTGTTTTATAATAATTTCTAACGTGGAATTTTTAGATCACCCAAACCCTAAACTGGGCAGTCCGCATGACCAGCGAACTCGAAACGAACATTGTTGCCGTTGAACGAATCAAGGAATATTCAGACACACCTACTGAGGGTGATGTCGAAACGGCACCCGCCTTCAAACTTTCGAAGAGTTGGCCGAGCCGTGGCTCCATCAACATTGAAGATTTGGAAGTCAAATACCGTCCAGAACTTGATTTAGTGCTCAAGGGTCTCAATGCGCATATTGGTAGCAAAGAAAAGATCGGCGTCGTCGGAAGAACGGGAGCTGGTAAAAGCTCGTTGATGATGGCCTTATTCCGATTAGTAGAACCGCATTACGGTAAAATTGTCATCGATGGAGTCGATATTACAACACTAGGATTGGACGATCTCCGATCACGGTTGACTATAGTCCCACAGGACCCCGTGCTGTTCTCAGGAACGTTAAGGAAAAACTTGGATCCCTTTGAACGTCACAGCGATGCCGAAATCTGGGAGGCTTTGAAGTTAACCGGCTTGGATAATGTTGTGTCGGACTTGCCTGGCGTTCTCGAGTTTTCGATTCAAGAAAGTGGAGGGAACTTGAGGTTTGTCAAAATTCCATTTGTACGATGTTTTATCAATCGATTTCAGCGTTGGCCAAAGGCAACTAATCTGCCTTGCACGTGCCCTCTTGCGAAAAACCAAATTACTCGTCCTTGACGAAGCTGCTGCCAGTGTCGATGTTGAAACCGATCAAATGATCCAAAGAACGATGCAACAAAACTTCGCCGACTGCACTGTCTTGACTATCGCTCATCGCTTACAATCAGTTAAAAATAGTGACCGCATCATGGTCTTAGATTCAGGCAATGTGGTTGAATTCGATTCTCCCGACGCACTGCTCAACGATCCGACATCCATGTTCCACTCGATGGCTGTGGATGCCGGTTTGATAAGTCATTGAAGCTTTCCCTTTTCCTAATTTGTTGAATTCCCAACCTGCCCTTTGTTTAATATCAAATGTTAAGTATTAAAGATAAAAGAGAGTTAAATAATTCATTAATCTTTGACAATTTGATAATTTCAATAAGACTGGAAAATTGAAAACCCGATTAAAAGTAATTTACACAGGGGAGATTACAAGTTTGTACAGAATGATGATGACATTGGTTAGCTGACAACAATGTTAATGATATTCAGAGAGGTACACCGGTAGTTTAGGGACTGTCGTTATCAAAGTTATTGGCAAGGAGCCGATCAACCTCATCAGTCTCGACAAGTCGTCGTTTCTGGATGGTGCGTTCGACTTTGGCACGAGGCAACAAACAAGCGAGGCAAACCACCCAAAAGAGGACACAGACGACTAAAATGGCCAAAACCCACACTAGAATGCTGTTCGCCGTTTCAGCTGACATGTCATTCCACGGGTCATAGTCGTGATACATGCGTCTGGGCAGGGTGAAGTTCGGATTCGGCATGATTTCGACCAGAGGGAAGGACGAAATGTGAGATTCATTCGTGTAGAACTGCCGGATAAGATCCAAGACGGCGCCATTGGTCCATCCGAAGCCGTATTGAGGAATGTATTCTCCGCCGGAACCGGTGCCACCTTCGGATTGACGGACATCGTACTTCTCCCAGATTTTGTCGTACCTCACGACGCTTTCATAAACATTGAAGACGAACTTGGCGGCGGATTCATTCGCGATGAGGTAGGCTTTGTGAGATGGGCCACAGGCGGATAGACTGGCGACGAAGAGGTGGACGGAGGGGGCCCAGGTGTTCGGGAAGTCCCATTGTTCGCGGGTGTTGTTGTTGAAACTGGATGGAATGCCGCCTGAAAGTGATTTATAAACTTAAAAAAAAACAATAAAAGGTATAAAAACATACCAGGGAAACTCAAAGCCCCAACACCATCGAGATACTGTACGACAGAATCACAAATAGACGAATTCGCCTCCGTCTTCAGCATCAACGGATAGATGTTACTCGGGAAAAACTGCTTCTGCCAGCCGCGAGTCCTCAGATTGTAGTCGAACCATGTCCCATCAGATTCACTGAACAGCACGTTATCGATGGAAGACGTCAGGAGGGAAGCCTGGTAACCGTATTGGCTCGACAGCTTTTCCTCGCCAAACATGTTATGCCATTCCGCCAGCAACTTGAAATTCCTTGCCATAAACACGTTCAAATCAACAGGAACGATGAAGTTCGTCTGGACCTTGTTCCGTGTTCCATTTGGAGCGAACCATCTCGCCGAGAAATCTATGCCCGATTCACATGCACTCGCCAATGACGACCAAACAGTGTTCGCGTCTTTCGTTGATAGCCCGGCTGCTGCTTGATAGTCGTCCATGTAGCTCTCTGGCCGGGGGCAATCCGAAATTGCTCGGTATTGATAGAAGGTATGATTCTGACCATTTTCGATGACAGTGACAGTACGGTTGTTCTTCCAGAAGCTCATCTCTTTGTCCAAAACGGGGAGCAGATGGCGCACGAGGTCCTTATCACCGGTGGCATTGTAGTAGTCTTCGAGCATTTGGGCAAAGAGCGGGGGCTGGCTACGTCGGGAAAGTTGAATATTGCCGGAATTGGGGATGAAGCCATGATATTCGATGACGTGGGCGAAGTTGAGAAGGATTCCTTTCGCGGTTTCAAACATGTTGGAGTAGATGAGACCTAAAAGGGCGGAGTCTTGTAATGAGAGGACCAAAACGAGTAAAAGGGTGGGCGTACCTTTGAGAATCCAATAAGAATCCCAATAAAAGTAAACTTGGAAGCGACCACCAGGAACAATGAACGGATGCGGAACCGGAACGACCGGATAGAAGCTCTGATTGACCCAGACATCAGCGGTAAAGTTTCGGCTGAGGGAAATCCACTTTTCGTGGATGTACTCGGCGAGATGAAGAAGCTTGCCATCATGAATGTATCGAAATGCTGGCGGATGGGGCTTCCAATCGGGCAGTTCAGCGACTTGCAAATAGGGGACCATTATAAAGTTTGTTCGGCAATACTCGGCGAAGACCTCCTTGGGGACGGGCTTTGGGAGGCTAAAACGCGCGCCATCAGACTTCATTTAATATAAACTCCATCAAAATCCACCCACCTATTGAAATTAGCCAAAACCTTTGCAGCCGGAAAAGCTAACCGTGTCCCCGGACAGGTATTCTCCATGCCATAGTACCACGCCGTCGCTAGAATGTCTCCCTTGCAGTAGATATCGGCCAATGGTCCTTCACAGACTGCCACTGTGCAGTTCACATTGAGCATCTCCGACAAAAGCGTGTGATTAGAGCGATGCTAAAATGAAAATATATGTAAACAAGTGCATGTGTAACATTTTTTCGAGAAAAATATATATATAAAGTGTAAAAAACTCACGTGTGTCTCGACATAGTAGATCTTATCCATAGGATTCGTCTGACTAGCATAGGCTAATTGAGCTCCAAAACAGGTGATGATAAACCACGTTGGCACCCACATGTTGCTAACGTGGATGGAACCCAGTTTGTCAGCAAAGAAGTTACCGAGGTCGTTGATAGCTCCGCTTACTGCAAGTCGAGGGCGTGTAGATTGGGGGTGTCTCGAGAGGCAGTTGAAAGGTCACGTTTTGCCAAGGTTTTTTTTCGATGTTGGGAGGAGAGTGTCAATCCGGGCCTCACTTGCGCTCGGTGTTTCGCACGGGTTTCTCAATTGTGCCAGCTCTTCTTCTGCGAACTTTCTTGGCGACTCTGACAGACGTTCGACTTGTAACTACCAACCTTTCAAGCGACAAAAAGAGTTTTAAAGGTTCATTTTTGATGCTGAAAACTTCCTGACACACTTTTTGGGACCTCCCACTTTGTATCCTTGAAAATCGTTGTTTTGCTATAAAAAGTTTTCCTTTTGCTTGGAAGACTAGACACAATCCATCTAACTACCCCAGTAGACCTTCCCAAAGTATCTCCCCGCCTATGTAGAACATCCGTGACACCTTTTCCAACAATTATATATATATAAAACGTATCTCTTACAGGTAACCCATAACCAGAGCCATGTCCGACCCTGTTGACGATCTCGACGGCTCCTCCAGCTCGGCTTCCCTCAACCGCTCCTCTAACAGCCCTGACCCTTCGTCTGCCGGTGAGATGTCCGAGAGCCCCAACCCTTCCTCCTCCTCGTCGTCGAAGAACCGCGAAGCTCACAATGACGTTGAACGTCGCCGCATGGGAACGATCAACCAAGGCTTCCGCAATCTGTTTGACATCATCTACCGCTTCAAGCAAAAGCCGGAGCACAAGATTAGCAAGGCCAGCATCCTCCAGTTGGCCGTCAAGCACGTAAAGACCATCGAGGCCAAGTACGAGATAGTCCGTGATGCGGCTTTGCAGTTGATGCCCAAGCCCATCGGCAACATAACCGACCCCGAGCAGCACATCGAGCGCCTGAAGCAGGCCATCGCGAAGGAGCACCAGTTGCGTATGATGTATGAGGCCGAGCTGCTTCAGATGCGCAGGATGGCTATGGGCGATACCTCCGTCACGCCGCCGGCTCCCGTCCTTCCGGATTTGTATGAGGCGCTTGGCCATATCCCGACTACGAGTACGAGTACCTTCCTTCCTACTGTTAAAAAATAATATTAGAGATCTCAGTGATTGTTGTTTTGTTGGTTAGATATAGATAGATATAGACAGATATAGAGATATATATATAACATTCTAACTTTTGTCTGTTTGAAGTTGTTTGTTATAAAAGATGGACATTATTGAAGGTTTTGTGATTTCTGAGTTTGGGATAGTAGTGGGTGCAGTTACTTTGATATTGGGAAGTACCTTCAAGCCCGTTTGAATGCATTTTGACTTCATCGTTTTCGAAATGCCGCCGGCAGCGCGCGCAAAATTGGTCAACGAAGAAAGGTCTTGCTCGATGTCGACCCTTGGCAGCATTTTCCGTCAACCTGGACCAATCCGAAGCCGACACGTAATTCTTACTAATATGAACACGACACTTTACACCTCCTTCATGCCCATGTCAATCGAATTACGTTCCCTCAGAGCGACCTGTATCTGTCCAGACCGATGACAATTGTCTACGTCAGCCTTATCCAACCCTCTAATTTTGTAAAACAATCCCTTGCAAAAGTTTAATCACTTTAATTAACTAATACCCCAAGGCTGGATAACGGAAATGACACTCGGTATGGTAGCCGCTTCCATCCATCGCGAGAATCGCGCAAGGAAAAAGCCTGTGGTTGGTGTTCGTTTTTGAATGAAGCCGAGGGGGTCCGGACACACATCCAGTCATTTCGCCCTCTCGAACAGCAGCCTCAAACGGAGTACTCCCTACACGACAAATCAATACCGACGTTACGCACTCCACGACACGTCTTTCCCCCCCTTGTGGCGGGTCGTCTGTCTCACTCTCCGCTCGGTTCTGTTCTGTTTTGAGTTTGTGTGAACCCCAACTTCCAGCTTTCATCGGCATTTCGCGGTCATCACGTTTTTTGCTTGTCCGAACATGCTCCTGTCGATCACCCTCTGCTACGTGAAAAATAAATGCCTCTGTTTTAGTTTGCAATGGTCTCACCGACTACAACCGCTTCCGGAGGCAAAACGTCGAAGCGATCATCGCCGAAGACGATCATTCGAACGTATACTCGCGATGAGATGATTTCAATTGGGGCTATGCCCCAGTCCAACTTTCGTCCAAGTTTCCTGTCTGTCGAGTTTAATGAGTGAGTTTATTGGAGTTTGTGAGATTTTGGGATGGATGGAAAAGTGAACACGTGATCACATTCGAAGATTTGGTGACAATAATGGATGGAAGTTGTTGATTGAATTAGTGTCTTTTTCAGTGAGAAGGGGCTGTTTGCACCGGTAAAGTGGTTTGATAGCAAATTTGCATTGGACGCAAGTAAAGCCACTGGCAATGGACGGAAGAAACCGCTGCCACAGGAGCAGGAACTGGGCCTGTCACCGCAACGGCGGCAATTTGCTGCTGGATGTACTGTTGGATCGAAGGAAGGACGATTACGAAATGGCAAGACTGTGAAGGATAGTGATAGTGTGGCTTCGACACAGGTTTGTTCTGATGAACATTGTTTTGAGTGATATTTATATATAAAATTTGCTTCCAGAAGGACAAAGAAGGCAACAAATGGCGCACTGCCCCGGAACGCAACACTCGCAACAACCGGAACAGTGTCACTGAAGAAGTTCCCGAATGGATGGAATCCAAGATAAGCGTTAATGACATAATGGAACTGAAGGGCTTCGAAAATAAGCGTAATAGACGCGGTGCTAATGGACCCCCTGAAACCCCCAAATCGACCACTGTTGCCCCTGTTCCCGCCTCGTCCACTGCGTCCGCCACACCTGGTAACCTGACCGCCCCCGATGAAGATGCTTTGCTCAAGGAACTTCAGCGCTCCTCGTCTCATCAGAATAATGAAAATTCGAAACCTGCCGGTACAACTGGAAGCCGTTTTATCGGCTTCTTCCGCGCAAAAGAGGCCCAATTACGTGCTGCATCGACTTCCACACCTGAAACCGGGTCCCAAGGCCCTGCGCCGCTTCGTGAAGTTTCTGAGCCATCCAAAATAGGCGGTCTGAGTGCACTCTTTGGAGCTGCCGATTCTGAGAAATGGCCCGAAATGCCTGTCAATGTTGGCATCCTTGCCAGTGACATCGAGAAAAGTGTGAGCACCACAGACTCAACCGAATCTGACCGCAACGATTTCCTGCTGCCGGAGCTGACTAATTCAATTCGTAATCCCCCGACGGTCGTGTGCGGTAAAAAGGGTGATGTCAACGGCATCTCAACGCTGGATCGTTGGATGTCCCCCAATCCCACTGCCATTCTCCCCTCCGATGTCGCCAATGTGCCGCACGTGCCTGACAACGTGCAAACGGAGCTCCCGGTGAACCGTGATACGTTCATTCCCACTGACCCCAAGCCGGTCCTCGACGATTCTGGAAGTTCTCCAGAAAACTCCGCAACTAATTCCTCTATTGATCCCTGGGCCCTGTTCCCGCCAGCACCTCCCATGAATGGCCCGAAGCTGGTACAGAATGACAATTTCAACATGAGTAGCATCGAGGAGCTGATGCGCACCAGTTTGTCGCCATTGGCCGGCAATGACGACTCAGAACCTGAATTGAAACCGTTTATTCCTGACCCAGTGGATGAGGGGTTGCCCCAAAACTTCCGACCTGAATTTAACCGAGTTCCTGATGGATTCTGTATGCCGAATCACATGCTTCCGTTCCCTCCTGGAGGTCCGGGAATGCATCCGATGATGATGCGAATGCCCTTCCCGCAATGGCCTGGTATGATGCCGCCACCTGGCATGCCATTCCCTCCGAACCGTAAGTTCATAACTTATATGTTGTGCGTTTTTGAGCATTTTTAAGAGAGAGTTTTTGACAGGATTTATGGTGGCCGACCCATCAAATTTACACTTTCAAATGTTTTGAGTCAAAAAGTTAGGTATACCAGAGTAGTGTCCCGAACCGAAGTATTTCGGTCTGAAACCTCCGGATTCTGGAGATATGGCTTCTGAAAACGTTTTCGTCGGAACCCTATAACTAATTTCAGTGAAGAGGTAGAGGTCTGATTTTTTGGCTCCCGGGCTTATTTATGGTGGCGAACAAAATGACGCACTCGAAATTTTTTGAAAATGTTTGGAATTCTCGATTTTTAATACTCGCTTTTTTTCAAACGGCCATAACTTTTTTCTAACGCACCAGCGGCGCCTAATGACGTTACCATAATGACGCCCGTCTTTTTTTGCACCGGGTGACATAATTTGAGCAAAATCGAAGGGTACCATCTACGATTTTTGTGGCACTTTTTATGACTACCTTCGCAATTCCCACCTTGCACACAGCCTTTTCTCGGTCGCGGGTGCGTGCGTCGTTCGGTGTGTGCGTAACGCGAAGAAGCGAGCGAGTGCACGCAGTCACTTTGCACCAGCACACTTGCATCTTTTTGGCAATCGCGCATGAAAAGTGCCACAAAAATCGTAGATGGTACCCATCGATTTTGCTCAAATTATGTCACCCGGTGCAAAAAAAGACGGGCGTCATTATGGTAACGTCATTAGGCGCCGCTGGTGCGTTAGAAAAAAGTTATGGCCGTTTGAAAAAAAGCGAGTATTAAAAATCGATAATTCCAAACATTTTCAAAAAATTTCGAGTGCGTCATTTTGTTCGCCACCATAAATAAGCCCGGGAGCCAAAAAATCAGACCTCTACCTCTTCACTGAAATTAGTTATAGGGTTCCGACGAAAACGCTTTCAGAAGCCATATCTCCAGAATCCGGAGGTTTCAGACCGAAATACTCCGGTTCGGGACACTACTCTGGTATACCTAACTTTTTGACTCAAAACATTTGAAAGTGTAAATTTGATGGGTCGGCCCCTCCACCTTGACGGTAAATCCTGTCAAAAACTGTCTCTTAAGTTTTTTTTTGTTTTAGAATTTGCTCGAGCTCCCGCTCCGCAAGTGTCGCCACCTCAACGTGAGCCTCATGCTTTCCCCGGTGGCAATCTGCCAACTTCTGTTATTTTGAAGAAGAGCGCACACTGTAAGTTTGATTGCCAGATTCCTCGGATGCAACGTGCATTTTTCAGCTAACAATGAAAAGCACCGCAACAGCCCGGCCGGATCTAACCACCATTCCCGTCGCGGCTCATCCTCCCTGCCATCCGATGGTGAATCCATCAACGGTCCCGCTGCCCATTCCTCCGCACCTGGCAACAGTGGTAATGACTGGCCACACCCGCCGCCTCGTGATTCCAATGGTGCTCCACCGCCGCCGCCTACGTACAGCCAAGAAGCCATGTTCCAAGCCTATGCTCAAGCAATGATGGGCATGCCGCTCCCGCCGAACATGTTCCCTGGATTCCCAATGCGGGGTCCTCCTCACATGATGCCAAATGGCCCGCCGCCGATGGAATCCGGCTTCCCAGGGATGCCGTTCTTCCCTCCGATGCCTCAGATGCCGATGCACCCGCATCACCAGCGTATCAGTCCCACATTTTTGGTTGACGGACCACCCGGTGGCTTCCCGCAATTCCCGCCGCAGCCTCCGTCGCCGCCAACCGATCGCGACCATGCCAGTATTCCGGAATCGATCTTACGGTCGTTGCCGACGACAGCTCGTCCGAGAACTCTCGCCGATCTCGAAGCGAGTATTCTTTCAAAGAATTAATTCAACCCATGAGCCTCCATTGCGAATTCCTCTACGCAGCTCTATCAATTGATATTTGGTGTACGGTGTAACATCCCGAAGCGGGTTGGGCGCCACATTTTTTGCACTAATACTCGTCATGCATCGATCTAGTTTTGCCTGGCATACTTCATGGTTGTTATGTTGATGATTTTTCGTTTTTGTATTAATTAATTTGCCGGTTAAGCTGATGGCATTTTGGTGTCATCGACGCCGTCATACCCGCAAATAAGAAAAAAAATTTTTGGTCGGCTCTGACTAATGCGCAAACTAATGCGTTGAAAAGTGCTTGAGAGTTCGAAAATGTTGTGATTTGTATTGATATTACGGATATAAACGGACCGACCAAACTTTGATTGTTGCCACGAAACATGGGGCCACGAGAGGGAGATGAAATGCATTTTGGTGCCACTCAAAGCAATGGGGCCACGCTTACTACGCGTGTCCGTTTCGAGTTTCGCTTTCGGAAAACGTTCTTCCGGAAAGAGCTCAGGCTCTCACACACTTTGGTGGGTCCCGATGCTGGCGGCTTCGACCACCACAACTTGACAAGTGTTCTTCGAGGACTCTGCGGTCGATAGGTGTTTCAGAAGAGCCGCCAGCCGCGAATACTGTTTCGGCAATCGAGACCTGCGCATCCGCCTCATCGTCCGAGGCCATTTACACGGCGATGAAGGCCAGTCGTGCCTCAATTTGAATGGGAAAGTCATTTCAACAAAATTAGAAATTCAACGTAAACGTCGTCCGACAACGTAATTTGCGCGGAAGAAGAATCGCCCACCTGTTTTATAGTCTTACAACACTGTTTTTTCCCTATTTCGACCACACAAAATAAGAATTTGTGTTGCCAGGTGGTGTCTTAGCCTTCTTCGCCAATGCGATGCGTTCTGTTGTCAACATTTGTCAAAAGATGTACAAGCAGAAACCCCTCCTTGTATCCCTCGTTGCTTCACCATTTCTATTTTTCACTTACGTGTGAAGAAATATCGGCTTATTTACTCATCCTGTATGAATGTGCCTCTTTATACCATCGGTTTCTGCTTACAAACTCGCGTGGAGTCAAACTTTTTAACCGTTTTTTCCGGTCCAAAAGCCCAATTAATAGGCGATGAGACTCACGCATGCCCGTAGGAGGAGAATGGGTGGATAGAATCACCCCGAGCTATAAAAGCTCATGCTTTTAACATGCCAGTGGGAGTGGAAGCATTAGGTACTCGGATGCACTGCTCGGTCGGCTTCCGACAAAGCCGTCTTTCTTATTTCATTGCCACCAAAAATGGCATTTCGGACCGTCAAGTGCATGCAACAACATGCCACGCTACGGATAGCTTTTTGAAAGTGAGCCTTCTTCTCTGACATCTATCTAACCGAAACTCCCGACCTAACATAATCTTGAAACAACAAACTGGTTTATCCGCCTTTGACTTGGGGCGCTTTTCATGTCCAGCCATCCAGCCAAGCTGTCGCGAGAAGGCCAACAACTTCCATTTTCTCTGTTTCGACCCGTTATTGTTGTTGTTTCTTCCTTCTGTCCCGCGCTCTCCACCCTTCTAGTCACACATGGTTTGCTCGCTTCGTCAAACCCCAACCAACAACGTGCATGACTGCAAAAGGGGTGGGCTCCAACCGCCATCTAATGCCTCCGGCACATACACAGTTCTGACAAAAAGTCGACGACTTTTTTTCCGACGTACCTGTGACTGCAGGGGGTCCTGCGGTTGTTTTACAATCAGGAAGCATTCCACTTTTGCTTCTACATGCTTGTATTTTGACTGCGCAAAGCCGACTGAGTTTGCAGTTTAGCATTTCCCGAAGGAGCTGACACACTGGAGTCAGCTGCAAAGCAATTTGCTAGCTTGTTCCGCCAGTTTGACTGTCAAAACCTCAGACATTGAATATTGGTTTTAGAGCCCCGCTTTTTTCAATTGTCGCCTCAAAAACCTAAGTTTAGCCCCAAAACTAGCTAAAACTCATTTATCTTTCTTTTTTAGCGCTGTTTCTTGAGAAACTTTAAGCTTGAAAGCCTAGCAGATGGATTTATTGCAGTTTACAAAAAGCATCTCAAGTACGAGACGACTAAGCTCTTTTTGCATTGTCCTTAGCTTGTCCTCTCTCATGTCTACAAACAACTTTTTACAAAAGCGTTAACCGTCGTTTTGTAACTGAAACATTTCCGTTTTGCATGTTTTATCGCTTTCCAATAAAAAAAACTCGTGATGCGTTGTTTGGTTGCGATTACACCTTTGGAAAACTTTTTAGGGTGGTGTGCCAAGAAGAAATATGTCGGACGACGTGTCTAATGTGGCTTCAACGCCGGTCTCTGAAACCAATGTGGCATCGACACCAGCATCTGAATCATCGGAGGTCTTGGGGGATGTGAATCCGGAAGGTTCGGTGACTCCGGCGAAGTCGGATTTGGTCCCGGATGAGCCGGATGATAATGTGGGTGAAACTGTTCCGGAACCTGAGATACATAGCAGGTCACCGACACCTCCTCCGGCTGGTGATAAGGTAGTATCGCCAGCTCCAGAGCCTTCTGTCGAGCCGAAGACGCCGGCAACTCCGGTCGAGCCGTCGCCGGTTCCGACTCCTGGTTCTCCAGCCGAACCGAAAGTGCCGACACCACAGGAAGACATCGAGACCCCCTACATTCGTGACCCTAATGACATCGAAGACGAGATCCAGAAGGTGACTTTAGCTGGCTACACTCAAGACGAGCAACTCGTCGATTCATCGGCGCAGTTTGTCGTCGCTGAAGCCCAAGCGGTCACCCACTCCGTCTCAGTAACTTCCGAATTGGCTTCAAAGGCATCCACTGACGACCAGAATCATGAAGATGAAGTCAAAACACCTGAATCGTTAGTTTCCCCGGAACCAACCCCTGCCGAAAAGCCCCTAACACCGATTACCACGCCCTCAAAGATCCCGGAAAAGGCGAAACCAACAAAGCCCCTAGCAAAACCCATTGCCAAGCCATCGCCTGCGGCTCCAGCTTCCAGGCCTGCAACGCTTCGGACGCCTGCGACCGTGAAACCTACGCAAACAAAAACGCCGGCGTCAGCAGCTAGCACGAGGTAAGCAATGCGTCTTTTCGTCACTTTGTCTTCTCTGTAAAGAATGGAATTCGAAAGCGTAGCAAAAAGTTTGAATAACACCCTGTCAAAAGCCTGACCTTCGATCCCCTGTCTGAAAAGTGACTCAAAAGGGCTTTATTTACAGGTTGCAATCGACTCCTGCTACACCGAAGCGCCCCAACACAACTGCTGTAGACCGACGTCCGCCGCCTTCAGGCACTCCGGCCAGCGCGAAGCCGTCAACGGCTGTACCTCGAAAGTGGGTGATTTTTCAAGCAAAACACAAGAAGCAAGCATCCAAAAATGCTATGCTAAGACTGCCATTTTTGTGAAGCAGGAAGGGGAGGACTTTTGCCGTGTCGTGCTTCGCAAAAAAGAAAGCTTCACATTCCTGCATGTTCCATGTGCCACACAGGAAGGCAGGCATCACTGCATCGGCGCATTTTCGGGAAGCGCTCAAAACTCTGAGACTGCGACAGCATGGCTAAAAGAAGCTCATTTGTTTGAGTGTATTTCGTTGCTTTTTGCATTTATGCTCCGGCTTATGCATTTTGCTTTCTATGGCCATCATCAAACGGTCATGCCATTTTGCGCAGCGTGCCGAAGCGCATTTCAGCAAATTGTCCATCTATAGAAGGCTTTATTTGAGAAAATTCAACTTTGCAGAATGCCAACCAGCAGCTCCCGAGCTAGCAGTGTTACGCGACCGGCGGCAGCGACTCGAAACGGTTCCGGTAAGCTTTATGGCATATCTTTCCTGTTTGCACAAAGCTAATTGAGACTGTGTTTCAGATACGCCGAAACCGACTCCACCGGCGATTCCCCGGAACAAGAAATATGAGAACGTTACCAGGTTTGTTTTGCATGCAACACCGCGCGGTCAAAGTTAATGAAATTCAAATTTAGCAAGATTCAAGCAAGCTCCGATTATAAGCCGTCTGGTGGCAATGTGAAGATCTTCAGCCAGAAAGTTCAAGTTCAAGCTGCATCTAAAATTGGATCGCTCCAAAATGCGAATCATGTCCCAGGTACGTTAGAAAAGGTGTGCGCGATCGTTACAGTAATCTTCTCATTGCAGGTGGTGGCCAAGTAAAGATCGAAAACAAAAAACTAAACTTCAAAGAGAATGCAAAACCGAAAATAGACGCAAAAAGTGAAACGAAGATTGTTCACGCGGAGAAAAAAGTAAGCGCCAGATAACAATTGACATTCAAAATTTATGGATAATCTTTATCAGATCCCCACCCAAAAGTTGCAATGGAAAGCAGAGCCGAAAGTTGGATCTTTAACCAATGCGACGCACAAGCCTGCTGGCGGCGATGTAAAGGTAATCAATCACTCTTCAAAAAACGGCTAAGCAGTTTTGAAACTTTTTAAAATTTCAGATTTTCCATCAAAAGATCAAAACCGAAGGCGTCACGAGCAAAGTTGGCTCCCTCGAAAATGCTGACCACAAACCAACTGGTGGTAATGTTAAGATCAGCGAATACAAAGTTCCAATAAAATCAAACAGCTCTGCAAACTCCATTGCCAGCCATTCGTCGACAAATAGCCGGCGGTCATCGGCAAACGCATCGCGCGTGTCGTCAAGTAAGATGCCCGGCTGCAAAGACCCGATCTCACCAGAGCAGGCTTTGGGCATGCAGTAACTACGAAATTTATTATACCTTCGCGTTAGCCTAGTTTACTTGTTTTCATTGCTGATTGTTTGGCTCAATTTCACTTTACAATCATTTTTCCAAAAATGCCAAAACATTCAAAGCAATTAAAACAAGTAAACTTTGAATCTATTTTTGTAACCATACTGCTTGACTTATGAGTAAATTGATCGGATAAAAATTAATTTCTTTGTAAAAATGAATCAAAAGTGCATTGAGCCTAATTGCTAATCAATAACTGATTTGTCTGCTTCTTTTAATAAGAAAACAATAAACGGTCCCATCGGAAAAGCTTGGTTGTAGGCCATGGAACAAAGAATAGAGGGTCGTAACGCGATAATGACAACATCGACGTAGATAAGACGGAAAGATAGGCCGGAAAGAACGTGTGTAAAGCAGCTTTTGTTCCGTCAAAAAACGAGCAGTTGAAGCAAGTGCAGCGGAATTGGCGCCAGGAACGAACACACGATTGCATGGTGCGAGCAGCCTCGGGGTGCGGCTGTCCCGAGGCATGCGTTGCGTTGGGCCGTGCAATTTTTTTCACTTTGCTTCGTATAGATAAACGGGGGTATAAGCTGCTTTGCTTTGGTCGTCTTCCGCTGACGTTGTTCCCGTAGACTTGCTGCTCTTGCGTTTAGTATTAGGTTGGTTTGGGGTTAGAGTGGCTTTTGGGAGCTAAATTGAGGTTGGTTTTGGTCGATTTTTGGAGGGGAATATGAGTGTTTTAAAATTTAATTGTGACAGCCGGTTGCTTTTTGTGCGTGTTTTATATATTTTTCAACTTTCTTGTTACGTTTTTTGTTCTTTTCTCGAATAGGATCGGATTGCATCGAACTTTGAGGTGAACAGGTGTGGCAAAGAGGAACACTTTTCATTCTTTTGGCTACCGCTGTCGGAAGTGATGGAAAGAATCACTTTTTGCAACCAGCTAATTTATTCCTGCCCGATCGCGAACTTTCTCCTATTGTTCTTTGTTCTTTCATGCTGCCGGAAAGGTCAAGGATAACTTTTTTACTGCCCTTTCTGGATGTCGGCTGTCTAGCCAAATTAGCATACCAGAGCTAGACAATCTGCGCGCCTCCAGTCTATCTGACAGTGATTTCTTCTCCCCCTATCAGTTTCTGCATTCCAACGCATCCGGGACACCCGTAGGTCTTCTTCTCCCCACTCCCCGACGCATCCACTTTCGGATCCATCTCCAAACAAGGTCTGTTTTCCCTTTTTCCCCGCACAAATCGCATAGCTGTACACTTCACCCACTCTTGACCTGACTGCCCCCATCATAATTCCACTCTCGTGAGTGGAGCGACGACGTTTCTCCGTTCAAATTGCTCGGTCTTTCTGAATGACAGGTCATGTTGGCACAACGCCGTCGGCACCCGACGCCTTCTTTAGTCGCGCAGAATCAAACAAAGCGCAATGCTTTCTTTCCTTCCTTCTGTCGTTGCTCGAGCATACTTACTAACTATGCGCCAAGGTCGTCGGACGGTCGCTGACAGTCGGAAACGCCGCGGCAAACTTGTAGATCCCCGCAAGATTTGAGAAGGTGTTGAACGCGCCACTGCACACGTCTGCCGTCTTTGCAGTCAGCCGCTTGCTCTTTCGCGATGGCAGATCGTTCGTCGATTTATTTTGCAAGGTGTGAAATGATATCATTTTACATTTAGGACCTATTAATGTTTCTTTTCCATTGCTTTGGGAGGCGTTCGCTAGCTGTCGGGAAGCCGGATGTCCATTTCAGCGCTTTTCAATTAACTGCAATCTGTCTCTGGCATGACGCTTCGTCGTTGGTTGTGGCTTTTCGTCACAACAAGAGCAGCATTGACCGTTATTTGGGTGCAGATGGCTGTCATTATGTCTTTCTGTTTTCTTAAAGAGCATGATTGATCTCACTTTTTTAACTTTCTCACTTTCATTTCACACTCTCATCGCGTTATACCATTCTCGATGTTCACCGTGCTTCATTAATTAACCTTTTTTTGTCCCCATCACATGATTTGAATCTCCACCTTTTCAGGCGGAACCTCAAGTGAGCCCATCGCCCAACCAACATGTCGGCAGGTGATGCATTGATGTCGCCTGCGGCTGGTGACGACGCCAAGGCTGAGCTCGGCGTGAATGCGCAGTTCAGCCGAGTAAGTTACTTTACTTTTAACACTTTGTCGTCAAACATTGTTAACAATCGCCTCTTCAGGAAGCTGAGAGCGTAGAAGTCACTCCCAGTGGTCCCGTCATTGGACTCACGAAGGAACAGCTCGAAAAGTACCGCAACGAGCCGTTCTATCGCACTTTACGGTTTGTTTTTCTTTCAGCTTTGTCTCATCTCAATTCTTGCTAATTTGTACTGTTTCAGATGGATCTTGTTTGCTCTGTTCTGGCTCACTTGGGCCGCGCTCTTCTGCGGCGCGCTTGCACTGATTTTCCTGAGCCCTCGCAAGGTTAAGGCTACCCCGGATCCGCAAAAGAATGGCAACGCTTATGAAATTTTCATCCCTGGTTTCTACGATTCTGACAATAATGGAGAAGGTGATTTCGCTGGTGTCGTGCAGAAGTTTGACTACCTCGCCGACCTGAATGTTGATACTCTCATTTTGACCCCCGTCTTCAAGACCGACAAAGATCATTTCTCACCAGTGAAGACCGAGTCCTGGAGTGAAATTGACGAACGTTTCGGTGGTCAAGCTGGTTTCGAGTCCCTCGTAAAGGCTGCTGCCAACAAGTTCAAGATCTTCGTCGATGTGCCAATCAACGAGCACGCAACTGTCGAAAAGCTTGTCCAAGGTGTGAAGCTGGTTGAAAAACTTGGTGCCGACGGTGTTTACATTGTGCAGCCGTCGAACTCGACTGACGTCTATGATGCCAAAAACTTGGATTTGCTTATCAACGGCATCCGCAGTGAAATCCCGGATGAGAAGTTTGCCATCTACGTCAACAGCCAGGAACTCCTCGACCTCGCTACTACCAAGGCTAATGTTATCGTGCTCGATACTGTCGTTGATGATGGCAAGAACGTGCTCGATGTTTTCCTTGCCTCCGTCGATAATGCCGTCAACGGCAATACCTCTTACACGCTGGTCCAGAACAGTGTCCGTCGCGAGCGTCTCGGAAGCAAACTTCCCAAAGAGAACCGACCCAGCCTTCTATCACTTCTCAACGCCCTCCGTTTGGTCGCTTATCCCGTTTCCATCAGCACTTACGGTGATGAAGTTGGCCTTCTCGACAGCGCTTCAAACCGTCACGAATCTTACTTGGGTTACTACCCATGGGATGAAAGCACTACTCACAAGGGCTTCACCACCTTTGAAGAGGCGTTATTGTTCGATCCGCTTGTCCCTGCTGGCACGGTAAGTCCTCTCATAAGCTTAATTGCTCTAAATTTATTGATTGAATTTTTCAGCCGGACGATCAAACCGACATCCGCAAGAAGTTCTCCGTCTTGAGCACCATCCGCCGCAACTTCAAGTTCGGCGCTTCCAAAGCCACCAAGCACACCGTTATCCGCGAAGCCGCTGACGGTTCTGGTACCTACGTCCTTTTCTTCAACCCCGAGAACCAGGATGCCCAGATCAAGTACTCCGACATCCTCCCCAACGGTGTTGAAGGCATCAAGAAGGTGTCCATCATCCACGACGATGGTGTCGACTCCACCAAGTTCGAAGACTACACCGACAAGGTCGAGCACTTCGAGCCCTATCAGTACCGTATCGTCAAGTTGCACACCAAGTAGATCAGTTGCGACCGCCGAAGAAGCGTATTGTTAAAAATTGACCATTTCGTGCCTGGTCTGACCTAATCCAAATAACTAACACGTTGCTCGTTAGCGAGATAAATGACTAAGTGAAAATAAATACATTCCTTTAATTGGTTGAGTTTTTTGTTACACATGTTGAGTAATAGCAATTGTCTGGCGAAGTTTCGACAACTTTGAAGGTCATACAATGCGTGAAGAGCACGTTGATGCGTCAATGTTGCATTCGCGATGCACATGAATACCATCCTATTGGGCAAGCGCTCTGTCTAGTTGATAAGGACCAGCTTTGATGTTTTAGCTGACTTAATTGCACTATATTTGACTTTATCACAGAAATGGCCTCATCATTGTTTTTCTTTGCTTGCCTTTTATGGCCGTATTTTGAGTACTGATGTGATTCGCATCATTGACACCTCACTTTTTGCACAAATAAATAATGGTTTATCTTTTCACTTTGCGATGGCAATAAGATTGAGCACAATTCAGTTCAAAAGCAAACGACTATCACATATATTTTTGTGCTTCGTAGTATATCGCTAGAACCATAGCTCCACTCGTAGTCTTGAATGAGTTAGTCAGGGCGCCGCGGAAAAAGCCAGAAGGCCCCTCATTTCTAAAAACAAGACTGACTTTTAGAAAGAACGTTCAGAGAACAGGCAGGAAGCACAAACCTCAGGATACTGCGCCAACAATCGAGGCTGCCTTTATATTGCTTTTCCCTTTTGCCGGCGTCCATCATGAGTCGACGCCTGACTGTATCCATGGGATAGCCGATAAGGCTCGAGGTCACGATGCATGTCTAAAAAAGTTGATTTGGTAGACGTTCCGGAAGTGAGGGTACATTAACGACGTACCTGAGCGAGACACCAGGTGGCGACGAATGATAAATTCTTGGGGTCGGTAACGCTGGTGCAGCGAAGGGTATCGAAAAGGCCGAAGAATATGGCCCTTGAGACGACGACAAATTGCAGAGAAACGATAAAACCCCTGAAACAGATGTTTTTTTTACTTGGTTCGAGCCTTTTGAGATTGAGCTCACCGATACAAACCCCCAATCCCGTCTTTACTGTAGATCTTTGACATGCATTCCCCGATGCCTTTGAATCTCATCGAGCCATCTCGCTTCGAATCAACTGCGAGACGTGTTCTCGCAAAGTCCAGAGGATAACAGATGCAAAGTGTCGTTGCACCACCTGCACCTCCAGCGGCTATGTTTCCTAGAATAGCAAAGAAGACTGTACTGTATTCAAGCTTCTAGAAAAGTACACTCGGCGACTGATAACGAACCGAGAACAAAACGACTCCGATCGCGGTTCTTGTCGACCCCAGCAAGGAAGAGGAGCCGGTAGTAGTCTCGAAAGGCAAAGTTGAGAGCATACGACGGGAAACAACGTGCAATACTTGCAGAATTTCCGCGCCATAGCGATAGAATACCCTGAAAAAACGTGTCCGATGTCAGATCATGCGCGATTCTACGTCACGTTGACATTGACTACAAACCTGTTCGGAGTGGATCTTGACGAGGCAATCATAGATGCCTGCGTACTTCTGTTGCATAAGTAATTTAGACCCATTTTGAAGTTGAAGAATCAGTTTGATGCGATCGACCGGTGCCAAGGTGGTTTTGGAGATGGCGGCCGCGGCGCCACCTGCTGTGCAGCCTTTGACCAAATGAAGCCATTCGGCTGACTGCGAGGTGGACGCGCAGTCACTCATCGCGAGCTACCCGTTCTGGAAATCAGAAGTACAATTAGTTTTGTTAATAAGGTTAGGTACAATCAGGTGGTTTGAACTCGAACCGATCGATGCGTGCGTGCATTCTTTTAAAGTGAAAAGAAACGATTGAGAACTTCGCGCACGCAATAGTAATCGCTGACGACGACTTTTGAAAGCGGGATTCGGTCAACTTCCAGAAAGGGCTCACCCTGATTGGGATAACGACAAAACGCATGATAACATCGTCACGCTTGGGATGGATTAGAGCCGATCGCAGTTGTTATAGTTATGCTGGATGGATGGAAGCCAGTACTATTTCCTCGCCTGCAAGCTGCAAAAACAGCCTTGGAAAGCGCGGCCGCTCGGAGCCGGGGGATCCCGGCGTCACTGCGACCCACGCTGGCCCAACGCAAGCACTCGCTAGCACACACAGCGTCATTCACTTCCACATAGGCAAGCCCCTGTTCAACCCCCCTCCGGCGAACAACAACCGACTCAGCTGGTTCGTCGGTCCTGTCAGTATTGCCACAGGGGAAGATAGTCGCGTGTGTGTCTGTCGACGAAAAGCGCCACCAAAATCACACCACAAATTCACGTGCATTTCATGTCGGGCTCACTTTTCAAAAAAGTACCCCCGGTGCAAGAAGCGTTCGTTCCCATGTGGATCCGACAGACCAGAAGACCATGGTCGTTATCTTTTGGCTTTATTTGTTTTCATATTTGCAAGCTAGCGCTCTTTATACATACAGACTTCACAAATACATTAGCAGCAAAAGATTCAATGACAAGAATCTCGGCCAATAAATATTACAACAGACAACGATCCTGACTTCAGAAGACCAGTCAGAATGATGGATTGCGCACGTGAGTTTAGTTAAGGGATTTCACAACTCGGAAGGCATTCCAAAATAAAATGCCTGAGGCACCCATCAAAATCAAATTGACGGTGGTGAGTGAGCTGACGCCGAAAGGTGACATGCAGAGAGAGTCCTGAAAAGGGTAATGTAAAAACACGAGTTTGCAGTCAGTGGGGTGACTTTTCGGGGTAGTACCTGCGAGATGGTGAAATGATCTCCGATCCACATCGTCTTCTGCGTTTGCTCAGGGTTGATGATGAAGTTAGTGGGTAATTCTTCGGGTTCTGATTCCTTCGCTTCCGGCTCTACAGCTGTCGGTAGTGTGCGAAGTGCAGCCAGACTTGATGCGAGGGTTGCATTGTGTGAAGTACGTCGACGACGTGGCGGATCGGGGCATTGCGGAACCTGAAACCATTGCGTTCAATCGAGTGATTCATTCATTAAAGGTCGGAGAGAACATACGTCACAGTACTGCTCTCCAGGCTCTTTCACTGTTAAGGTGATCTGACAGTCGAAGAACATGCTTTGACGGTCGGCGTACTTGTAGACGTGGGCTTCTTTGCCGACCATGAGGTCAGAGACGTAATCGAGATTTTGGAGGAGGTATTTGTCTTTGGCACAGCTGAAAGATGTTAAATTTTAAATTGAAACATAAAAAAAGTAAAATCATACCCATCAGAGTCAATAAGCTCAACACGATCTCCATTTCCATCATCGACAGTACAACTATGGACCTTCATGCAGAACTGATTATCAGTTTGGGCATCACATGTCCATTTGTGGTAGACCATCTGACCAATTTTGGCATAGAAGACGGGAGGGCCTTCTGGCGAACCGTCAAGGACTTCATATCGGCAGACTGGCATCGGAACTTGTTGAGTTTGCAATGGTGGGGGAGCCATGCTGAAACCAATTTGCATAAATCCTTATTCTACACATTCTGACCTCACCTGACAGAGATCTGCTTCTCCAGCTTGTTCTGCATCTCCATGTAGTAGCATTGGATCACGTAAACCCTATCAATTTTAGTCAAATACTCAGGATTGAAGGCCACAACCAGCGTCGTCGTGATGAAGATTCCCTTCGGATCATTCTGGAACACAGTACCCAAATTAGAGAAACAAGTATTTCGCAAGAAAACTGCTTTAGTTCTTGCAAATTTATTTGAGATTTGTTGTTTGAGAGTGGACCACTATTCCCGAGTCTCATTTCCAGAATCATCATCGATTAAGATTGCGAACAAAAAGTACTCAAAAGTCCCTCGAAACCGGACAGGCTATCTGCTTTGATCTGGACACTGTAGCCGGGGGCTATCAACGCGCGAAAATGGACACTGGAGTGAGGTGAGTGATCGGCCGTAAGTCCAGCTAGCACTGCCAAGGCTAATTTTGACCACACAGCAAGCAATGTTTCTCCGCAGGCGATGATCCGCAGTCACTTGAGAGCGATTAAGCCGTGATTCGAAACTGCCTTGCGCGAGAAGGCCACACACAGATGTGTGTTCGATCGGCTCTCGATGGAATCGAACGAACGGCCATATCTACAAGAGTGCAGGGCGTTCGTAACCCAGCCCTCCTGAAAGTCACTGATCCGTCAAAACACGAGTCAAGTGAGCTTTGCGCTTCGCTATATAAGCATCGTGAGGGAAGCAGTTTGCATCGTCCTAGTTCCTTCTCTCGTCTCCTCCGCATTCATTCGAGAGTTCGAAGCTACTTCTTGGTTCAGTCCAACGTCAAGTGACCGCGATCGCGCACTTACTAATCTGTCAAATCGTATAGTTCTCCCCTTATTTGAAAAGTTTTAGTACCGTTCAACATGCATTTCTCGACTAAGTTCATGCTCGTCTCCGCGATGGTTGTCCTCTCGGCTCGTGCCCAAGATTGGGGCGGCATGGGAGGTGGCGGCTACGGCGGCGGTGGCGATGGTGGCTACGGCGGTATGGGCGGTGGCGGCTATGGCGGCGGCGGAGACGGTGGATACGGTGGCGGAGACGGCGGATACGGAGGCATGGGTGGTGGCGGATATGGCGGCGGTGGAGACATGGGCGGCATGGGTGGCGGCGGATACGGTGGCATGGGAGGTGGTGGCGATGGAGGCTACGGCGGCAACATGGGCGGTATGGGCGGTTATGGTGGTAAGTATAAGTTGTCTATTGCTTGATTTTGAATTAAACCTGACTAATTTAAGGCAACTTCGGTGGCTACGGATCCAACCAGGGCCCAGTCGGTCAAGTCAACGGTGGCATGCCCCAAAACGGTGGCTACCAAGGTACGTTTTTTCTAATTTTAACCTTCATCCTCAATAAACTTACCTATTTCAGGCGGCTTCGGTGGCTACAACAACTAAACCCCTCCTAACTAATGAATTTATAACTTATCCGCTGAGCCTTCGTCTCAACATTCTTATCTGTACACAAAAATTGCAAAAAAACCGTATTGTAAACTAGTTCTACTGCCATTTTGCTAATAAAATAGTCTTAGAAACCTCGATATAAGGAAGTAAATTCACAAAACAATAAAACTCACAGATGCTCGACGTTCAATTCCGCAATCCTTGAAACCCAACGAAATCGAAGCATTGCGTGCATTGTCTTCATTGCCCTCAATAGGTGCAGACCGACATTCAGGGTCACCAAGGTGATCTTCAACAAAAACGATGCCTCGGAATGTGTTCCGTGTGTCGAATCGGACATCAATACGGTTCTCGCCGCAGTTTACATACGGATCGCCGAGAATACCATTATCAAAGTGTGCGTTGACCAAAGGGACCTAAAACGTTGTAATTTTCATGTTTTTATAATTAGGCTAACTTACAATTATGGAAATACACAAAAACAGCCTTCTCAGAAGCATCTTCAATGGAACTGGCAGCTGTACGAAGCCTGCCTGCAAAGCTGAGACAGTTTAAACTGGTTTAATATCCATCAAACAAAACTCAATTATTAGAATGTTTTTCACGAGACGCGCGCTAGTATGAAGATCAGGATGCTCACACGCGATAACAAGCTAAAGGGGTGTCAATTCACACTATAATCGGACAATGCTAGTGTTTGAAGTGTTTTGAAATGTACTTGACTACCACTTTTGTAAAGACAGTTTTGCTCTATCGAAAAAAGTGAAAGTCATGACCTCTAATTCGGATTCTAAATCCATCCAATGAAACCAAAAACATTTGTAATGATGGTAGTGAAATGTATGAAAAATGGAGGGTTTTTCTAAAATAACACCCTTCGGAATAAATTAGACTCGGGTGGGATGGGAGAATGTCAGTGGATTCCACGCTACAACCATACCCGGAGGGATATATCGGTGACGAGGGAAAATGGGTGGTGAGGCAGGCGAAAAAAATTCAAAAAATCAAATGCAAATCACTTCTTGCATGCTGGCTGGTAACTGCCGACTGCAGACCGGCCCTGAGGGCGAGAGCCGACTGAAAAGAAGCGTCTTGCTTGTTTCGGCGGCAGTGTTGAAGAAGTTGATGGCAGATAGCAATCTGATTTTTTCCCGGAGTCCCTTCCAAAGCTGGTGCAAAAGCATTTTTCCCTCGTCGAAGCGATGCGAGAAAAAAAGGAGGATATCTGATTCCAGTTGTATGAAGCACCTTCGGCATGTGCGCAATTTGATTTACTCGAGACCCTTAAGCGATCAGTGTTGTTGTGGGTCGGCATTGTTTTTGAAAAGTGGGTGTGAAAAAGTTTACGTTGTTTGAACTTGTTTTCCACGGATGATGATTAATGTCAATAAGCATCGATGAAAAGAGTATCGACAAAACCTTGCACATAGATCGCGGTGATAAAGTACATTGGGATGCACGTTGTGTAAAAAATAAACTGATTTGAAAGAAATGTGGTGTGTTTGTTAGGTCGCTTTCTTGATCCTATAATGCATGTTGCACGTGGTTATTGGTTGATAAAGCTGAACTTAATGAACCGAAGATTGTTTTTGCCGAGCTATTGATCTATCTTATATATTTGCAGATACCGTCTTTTTCCACATTATTTCCAAGGTCAGCCTTGTTATTGTTGTCTCCAAACTATACTATTGTTTTATCTCTCCACCAACTGCACCTAACTACCTTTAAACTTTGTCCCTTCGTCATTAACCCATTCCGACATACTTAGACTCATTTTGTATATTTTTTCGACACAGTCCACTACGGAACACATATTTTTGTCCTTCACCATGCTCTGATTGATAACGAGCAAAAGCAAAGCGAACAAAACATCAAATGTTGTTGCCTGATACAAGTACATATAAATAAAACCTCGAACCAAATTTTTCCTCCAGTACCCCCAGCGATGACCATACTTTGCAGCAATCCTTCATTTCATTCACTGCTCCGAGCAGAATCGTGTCTGGGGCGTCGCTGAAGTGAGTTGTGGTGATAGGTAACATCGACGATGGGGGGTTGGAGGGAACAAAAAATCAGTTTCCGGTGATGGCGTGAGAGTGTGTCTCACGTGTCAGTTGTTCTTCATTTCGTTGTTCTTGGCGTGGACCAGGTGTCGCACCAGTCTCTTTCATTAACGGTGCAACCTGACAACGGCTTGTACTTATTTACGTGGTTGTGCCCTTTAGCCTCTTATTATCAGTCACCGAATTCCACCAACAACTTTCCTCATAACGCTTTCTTATTTCCAATTGACCAAATATTGCTATGCTAACCCTGCTTAAGGCTTGCTTTTGTTATTCCCGTCCCATGAAATGCATGAATCACATACATTTTGTAAGCAAGATTTTTAGTTATTTCGTCTCTAAATTTTTCACTTTTTTTACTCACGTAGACATCTAGTTGGTACGGAAGTGGTACGACCCCACAACAGAAAATAATTGAGGATGGCTCTTCTTCATTTTAGTAACACCACAAAATACAAAATTCCGGTACCTTAAAGACCATATTGACCGACGCCACTTTTAACAGATGTTTTTGATGTTGTTCGACAAAAAAAAAGTATTCCCTTTTAAAAGGCGTTTAAATGAATCCGATTATGGTGTTTGTTCCTCGAGCCGTACATTCACTTCATTGCATTCGCGTTTATTTTTAAATTATTATTCCTTGGTTTGTTTTCAAAGCACCAAATTGCAAACTTTAAACGAACAGGGAAAACAAAATGCCGAATGTGTGACTTGCCGGCAACAATCACTACCAGAACTAACGGAAAGAACACCTGTCTGGGGTTGATCGAAAATTTACAGCACTCATTCCAATGAAAGTGCCACTTAGACTTGCGAATTGTTTTCTTTTTCCTCTTTCCCATGGCCGCAATACACACGGCCATATTCGTGACCATTTTGTTCGAAAAAATAACGGAACTGTTAGTCAGAACAATATTGAGGGATAGGAAAGCATCCCGCAGAGACATAAGCACATCGGATCTGTCTGGACGCGCAAATTTGGCCTTGTAATTGGGCATTGCGCATTTAGCCATCGTAAAGCGGCTCAGTTAGAGCATTGTTGGTTTGATTGATTGGTGGGCTGCGCAAGTTGCAACCTAATAAGGTTTATTAAGAGATATATCCGTCAATTGTTATTATATATCGCATTTATCGCAGTTTTGTAATTTAGGAATGGTCCAAGGGTGTGTTGCAAGTAATTTTTTCGTTTGACAACTCAATTGTTTCAAACCTTTTTAAAATATATATATTTTTTGTTTAAAAACCCCCAAATTTCACCTGTCGCTCAAAAATTCCCAGACAGCTATCAATATTTTTCAACCGAATCTGCGCCCCTGCATAATAAGCAATTCGATCATTCTCGCTCCCGGCGATTGCTCCACGCCCGACAATTTTATCAGTTCGTCGGCTCGTCCAGACTACGTTTCCTTACTTGGAAACAACGAAGCGCGTGTTCTGTCTATCTCGTTTACACAGGAAAGCATGGAGACAACGTGTGATCATCCCCCGAAGCGTTCAGCCAGCAGTGATCGTAGGTGATTTTTTCTTTCTTCACTCACTAACAAGAGTAAAACACTGATCAGGACGTTGTCCCTATATGGCAATCAACGTAAAAGTCCAGACCACATGTTTGGTGTACGATTGGACTGATAAACTTTGAGAAAATCTCCACTTACTTTTCATTGAAGTGCGGATCGAAGCGCACTCATCCGCGCCTTATTAGACTGCATAGAACAGCGTGATGGCGTGAACCTGTCAAACGCCTGCCTGATCTGTTACAATGGTGACACTAATTAGGTGCACTTTATTAACACCCAAGTGTGATGGTAGTAGTGGTTTCGGCGGGTTCGTTTTTATGTAGACAACATAGGCTATTAATTGCGTGAAAAATGCAGTCCTTCGCCCTATGGACGCAATGTATGTGTAGAAGGAACTCATATCACCGAGAGGCATCCCACCACGTGTGTTGATGATAGCAAAACTTGTTTTCTATGCTAAAGGAGCGTCTCTCGGGTTGTCACGTGGGGGAAGTAGTGACTGGAGGCGCCCGTCGGCGGCAAAGCAGTTGGCAATGTCGCACTTTCTCGCGACGCGGTCAGTTTCGCGCACACGTCAACTGCCTGGTGTCGGCCCTCTCTTATCTTGGTGTTTGATTGCTTCGCAAAAGTTCAGGGATGCCACTTTTCTGGAAGTTTCGTTTTTCGCACATCCACACGGAGACAACAACAAGCTATGCTAATCATTACCCTCTGGGGGGTAGGGGTTTGGTCGGTTGGATGGGGTGTCGCGTGCGGGTGGGGGAACGCTAACCCCCGGGGGTGACGAGGACCGCAGGATGGGACGACACAGCCATTAGCTTACTCACTTGCTTTGTGACTTTATTTTTCGTGTGCCTTTTTACCTCGGTCTATCCGACTTTCGTGCGCGTTGTCGTCCCTTCCGCACACGCTACGTCGCAGCATCTCGCAATAGCCATATCCTCATAGAACGCGTTTGCGCGTTTTTGTGTTCGACCCTCCACCTCGTATTTCCTCCACTTCGCCAGCTGCCGCATTCAAAACTGCTACCGAATTGATCGTTCTTTGCGTTTCTCCCGCGGCGGTGTTTTCTTTGCCTGTGGCATTCACAGTTTTTACCGTGCTTTTGCTTTGCCTGTTTTGATCCGTGATTCATCCCTCTTTTTGCAGACAATCATGAATGAGGACAATTTGGAGGAGTTCACGTTGTCCTTCTCGGGTTGTGGATTCCTCTGCATCTACCATGCGGGTGTCGTCGCCGCCATCAAAGAATACGCGCCGCAACTTACCAACAACAAAGTCTGCGGCGCGTCTGCCGGCGCCATTGCCGCCGCGGGCATTGTCTGCGGCGTTTCGGTATCGAAAGCGGCAAGCACAATTCTCGCCGTTGTTTCACAGGTTTGTTTTTCACACGATTTCATAAGCATTGCGTCTTTACATATGTTTTGTGATTTTTGAACCCTACGAAATTTGAAAAAAAACTTAAAACTTAACAATGCCATTAAAAACCGATTTTCAGGCCCGTCAAAAGTTGCTCGGCCCTCTCGATAGCAACTTTGCGTTGATGCAGCTGGTCCGTGATGGGCTGAATGAAACCCTTCCCGCTAATGCCGCAGAATTATGCACCGGCAGGCTGGCGATTTCCCTCACACGATTCAAAGATGGTGCGAACGTCATTGTCAACGAGTTCAAAACCAAGGATGAAGTCATCGATGTATGTTTTCATATTATTTATTACATTCAAAATTGATATAATAACAACAGTTTACAGGCCATCGTCTGCAGCTGCTTCATCCCGTTCTACTGCGGCTTCAACCCACCGTGTTTCCGTGGTGTGCGGTACTACGATGGTGGCATTTCGGACAATCAGCCACGCGTTGACGCTAAAACTATTACAGTTTCACCGTTCAGTGGTGAATCTGACATTTGTCCGCCTGATCTTGACAGTGCTTCGTTTTTTGGATTCGACTTCAAGGGAACTTCTATTCGATTCACAGCGCAGAATCTGGGCCGTATTTTTGCGACTTTGATTCCGGTATCTCAGGAAGCTTGTTCCCGAATGTGCCGTCAAGGTTTTGAAGATGCATTGAGGTTTTTGACTCGTAAAGGTGAGTATTATTTATGATCTTTTAGTTTTTTATTTTTATATCCAACAGTTAGATCAAAATTTCACCCATTTTTTTATTAGTGACCAGCAGTATTTTCGGCTTAATACAGTACTCAGCCTATTAGCAAAACAAACTTTCTATTCTCTATTCTTGCGGTTAGTTGTCGCTATTTTTACATAACTGTTGCAAAATTAACCTGTTGATTCGGTTTAAAAAGTCAACTTTTTTTTCGGAGAGGGGTAGTCAGTCGTCACACTGTCCTGTACCGCTCCGTGTCAATAAGCACTCGGGAAGCGACGTTAGTTGTTATTTAACTTGTTCACCGCAGTTATTTTTGTTCCAGGTCTGACACCATGTGCCCGTTGCCTCACGATTCAATCGTATACCACCGCAGCCGACAACACCACATCCCACACGACCTTCAGGAAGAGGAACTCGAGTTCAGCCGTCTCATTCGTTAGCAGGTAAGTCCAACAGTCATAACTGTTTTCGAATCACCGTCTAATAACTTATCTTTGTAGGGGACGCATGGGCTCCGAATGTGATGTCTGCTTCGAGAAGGCGGACAACGCCATCAGCTCCAGCGTGACTACCATGCTTTTCCCGACGATCATGCAGCAAAGTAAGTTTGTTTATGGTCAACACCATTACTTTAATATGATGGATTCCTAGTTGTTATCTAAATGCTTCTTTTTCAGCACTCGATGAAGCGGTTACTGCTGAACATTGGCTATTCAGTTACATGTTCCAGTTCAGATTGATCAGATATACATGGCGATGCATGCTGCCCATGATTGTGCCACTACAGTACACTCTGTTTGGTCTCCAGAAGATGGCTTCATGGATTGCTTCCTTGCCGCAAGTTAACTTCATGGTCCAAAAGTTCACGGATATGATTCTGTTTGTGACGACCGAGCTCGAAAGGGCATACGGCCCGATCTTCACGCTTGTCAGCGTCACCGTCAAACAGATTCACAGTACCATTTACTGCGCGCGGGCTAGGTCTGCTCAGACTAAGATTCCGGATGCACTTGAATGCCAGACAGTGTTGCAATCGCCAATCAAGACGAAAATTCCACCAGCGCAGACGAGAGTTCCGGTTTCGTCTCCACCTGCCGTCCCACCTGTGCCAGAAGCACCGTCTTTCTACTCGCACGAAGACGGCGATGATTCGATGAGCAACTTGATCAAGCTAACACAAGAACATGAAGCTATTCTTGCCTTCCATTACACAGATGACAATGATCGGGAACAAATTTGCCAAATATTCGAGATTGAGACGCCGCCGGTCCTCAACCGTCAACACAGCCACTACCATCATGTCGCGCATGACAGACACAACCTGCATCCGATCATTGCCGAAAGTGACGAGGCCGAAGGAAACGACACCAACCCGCCTCCAGCTGAGGATTCTGGCTATTCCTACGCCGAAGACAACATAATCGTGGCCCCGATTAAGTCTGTTTTATCCATTTTTTGTTCCTTGTTAACATCAATGATAAAATAGATCTATTCAGTAGACGCGATGCAGCTTGTTCCCCGGTCCGCCAATTCAACAACACGCCTAGTTCCTCCCGTTCTGGAAGCACCACCACCTCTCGTCGTCTAGCCAATCGCCGACGCCCCCCAACATCGCGCGTCCACAACACTGCCATGCTTCCCTCCGGTGATACGAGTAACAATTCCCCGACGCAATCACGAAGCATCTTCTCTTCCGACTCCGATCCGGATGCCGGTGGCGAAAGGCTCTTCGTAACTAACCGTCGCCAACGCAATGCAAGTAACGAGTATGATGGTGATCCGGAACAGTCAGATGCCGATGACCAGTAACCAATCTCTCCACAACCCTCCCTGTATAAACTTCCACCGTAGTCTCACTGATATTTATCCCGATTTTTACCGATACTTATTAGTTGTTAATTTATACCTTTGATCTGCATTAGACACATAGATTTTTGATTGATAACATGCAAGCCAATTGATTAAACACTTCTAACCAATCTACCTTTGTCCTATGTGTTATTTGTACCAATCTTTATGATTGCTTCCGGGTTTTTTCCTGATTTGAATCCGTGCTCTTCTTTTTGATACGGTTTAGCTCCTCCATTTTCATGCTCAAACTAACAAGCTCAAAATGGTTGTTTCTCACTTATCATGCCATATGATGTACTGATTCCACTTTTAATCGTTATTATTGATACTGATGCCTTCGAAATTGAAAGAATAAGAAGATATTAAGATACACGTTTCCCTGGTGACTGCCATAGCTGGTAAAGTGAGAATGTTTACTACCATTCGACATATCTTGTTGTTTTCTGTTTTGACCCGATGTCCGTTATTGATAGCAAAACGGCGGGCAACTCCGTCGAAAAGGACCTTTTAGGGTGGTGAAACTGGACTCGTATCATGGTGAACCCAAGGTACGCACATTTCAGTCAGAGACATGCCCTTTAACCCAGGGTATGGCGGGTCTTCTTGTTGCACAAACATTTCGGGGCTCGTCGTCGCCACCGCATGCATGTATTGGGTTAGCTTTGCTGTCATGAGGCTAGTAGTAGTTGAGGATGTGATTGTTATTGTTAGTCTTGGCAGTCACATCATAGATAGATAGGAACTTCCCCGCTTAACAGGGCACACTGCTGCGGAAAGGACGGCCCCCGCTACATGTAAGCCTTTCACGTCGAGCAACGTTATTATTGCTTATTATGGTGTTTGGAAGTGCGACGTACGTGATAAAGGCGCGCCTCACCCCCTTTTACTCCTGTTTTGTTTCACGCTGTTTGCGTCTCGTGAGTCCTTTTCGGGTTGTTTGTCCTCAAAAGGCACATGGCTCTCGACCTAGGCCTTTCTCTGAGGGCAAGGGCAACAGGCCCGTCGTTTCGACAGGCTTAATTTGGCATTCATCCCATTTGCGAGTACAGGCCGCGCCTGTTCGCGTCCACACCGACCATATAGCCAGACAGATAGGCTTGATGATACAATTTGCATACTTTTACTCTGACTGGGGCTTGAGGATGCCCCCTAATTTGCCTATAATAGGGGGTCAAGCAAACCGTTTCTCCCTTTTCACCCTTCATTCGACCATTGTCACCGTGCCCGAGGCAGTCGCCATTTCTCCTCCTCTCCGGACCCTCCTCGAATCTCGAACCCTTGGACCCGATGTGCTTCTCTTGCTTCAACTTCCGCAAGTTGCGCAAGCTTCACGGTAACTTTTCACTGTTTGTACACATAGGGGGCGTGGCTCGTTCCACCTTTGGCACAAGTTGTCAACTCAACTTTTTAAAATTGCCCTTGCCATTTAGCCATTTTTACCCTTCGAGATGTTGCCCACAAGTTGGGTGGCCACTTTTTTATCCCTTGCGCGGTGTTTGGTCCTCAATTGGCTCTATTCATAAACATGAATTGTTTTTCAGGGATGAGTCTCCCCGCAACGGGCACAATAAGTGAACCTGCCCTCAACAAAGCCGAAGACGATGAATATGGTGATACACCGAACGGTAGCGAGCCAGGCAGCTTTTGCGGCGACGATCTCATCGGATCCCCACGCGACAGTCTCGCCAGCATCCCCCAGGTGTCCTACTCCAGCCTGTTCAGTCTAGACGACTTTGAATCGGATCAGCCCAGAAGCAAGTCCGATGGCGACAGTTCCGGCAAGCAGAGCCCCATTGAAATCATCGATGAGGCATCCACCAACGATCCCGATGAGATCCTCAAGACCCGCACCCATCGGGAAATCGTCAGCGAAGCCAGACAGAAGCTGAGTCGTCAAATCAACAACACGAATGTGAACGACTACCACTTCATGAAGATATTGGGCGAAGGATCCTTCTCCACGGTGAGTCAATTTGCATACATTACTGTACCCATTGAATGAGTCATTTGCAGGTCTTCTTGTGCCACGAAATACCATCCAATGGAATGTATGCCGTCAAAGTCATGACCAAGGAGACGATACGTCGCGAGAAAAAGGTACTGTGTCACTTTAAGTTTGCCTTATTTCACCCTTTTTGTTTCAGTTGGCCCATGTGATGCGCGAGAAGGACATTATGGCCAGCCTGACCCACAACTTTGGAGGTCATCCCTTCATCATAAAGCTTCGCTGTGCCTTCCAAGATGATCGTCGCTTGTGTAAGTTGCCATTATTCACACCTGTGCCTCTCTAATTCCTCCTTTTTCAGTCTTCGTCATCAAAGTCGCCCGTTACGGTGAGCTCTACGACCTGCTTCGCGAGCTCAACACCTTCGACGACTACACGACCTTCTTCTACGCGTCCGAAATCGTGGCCGCCCTCAACTTCATCCATCGCTGTCGCATCGTTCATCGTGATTTGAAACCAGAGAATATCCTCATCAACGACAACTGGCACATCCTCATCTCCGACTTCGGTTCGGCCAAGATCGTCGGCAACAAGGAGCAAGAAGCGCTCGAATCCGAGGAGTACGAAACCCGCAAGGCCCAGATTCAGTCCCGTGGTTCTTTCGTCGGCACGGCCCAGTACGCCAGCCCCGAAGTACTGTCGTCGAAGTGTGCCAGTTATGAAGCTGACTTCTGGGCTCTTGGTGCCATCGTCTACCAAATGCTGGCTGGCTGCGCTCCCTTCCGCGCCCCCAACGAGTACCACATCATGCGTCGCGTCATGAACCTCGAGTACGAGATGCCCGAAAACTTCTCTCCCGTCACGAAGGATCTCATCCAGAAGCTGCTTGTGGTCGATCCGATGAAGCGCCTCGGCTCGCTGGAGATGGGTGGCACTTTGGCAGTCCGCGATCACCCCTACTTCAATGATGTCGATTGGGAGAACATTGCCTATCGCCGAACGCCAGATCTCATGTCGCTGTTGCATCCCCAGTTCGAAGCACAGCACACATTCCCTCCAGTGCGACCGGATATCATGCATCCTGGTCTCGATGAACGGGCTATGACGCGAATGGTCGGCCTGGGCCGCTTCTCCTCTGCTGGTAGCGCCGAAGGGTACTACCAGATGGATACGCCTTCCCCCGACAACGAGAATCAGAAGGGTTCTTTCGGGAATCAGAAGCCTGCGCTCTCGTCTGATGAGATTCTGCAACTGAAGCTTGCGAAGCAGAAGAACGACAACCCCTTTCATCAGTTCGTCATGAACAACTTGATCGTCAAGCAGGGCTTTGTCGACAAACGCAAGGGTCTCTTCGCTCGGCGCCGCATGTTCCTCCTCACCGAAGGCCCGCACCTCTTCTACGTCGATCCCGTCAGCATGGAGCTCCGTGGCGAAGTCCCCTTCTCCAAGGAGATGCATGCCGAAGCCCGCAACTTCCGGTCCTTCTTCGTTCACACGCCGGGTCGATCCTACGTCCTCTTCGATCCCCAACGCAATGCCTCAGCCTGGTGTCAAGCTATCAACCAACTCCGTGATCGCTACATGGATGAACTTCCCTCGTACGCGCCCCAGAATCTCAACGACAAAACCACGAGTGCTGCCAATGGCAAATCTTCCGGGAAACGCTTCGGCCGAAAGTGAACCACGCCCAAAATACATTCTTTTTTCTTTCGTTCCTTTATAATATTTTCGTTTTATATAGCTCATTAAAGAATTCATGGTACAATTCGGGTTGTGTCGTACAAAGTTGATTTTTGTACCCACTTTTTCTTTTCAAACTTTTCCTATTTTGAACATAATATCTAAAACAAAGGCTTCTTGATTCGATAACTTTTTCTATGCATTAACTTTTTGTATTGACGTTCTAAAAGTTTTGAAATCTTGTTCAATTGTTACTTTGGTTAAATTTTCATAGTTTAGCATCTTTCACAAATTGCACGTTATTATGCACGACTTCTTCCTCCTTGATGCACCTCTGCACTCCCATTTCTTTCATGTTTTCAGTTTTTGTGATAGCTGTTGCAACCTTACTTTCAAAGTCGTCATTATAAAAGTTGTCTTTACGCAAACAGAATAAATAATTTTCTATCTTTGAGTGTTTATTGATACATTGGAGATAATTTGCTTACGTTTTACAGTGCATTAAAAGTGCGTGATCAAAATAGGTTTTTTTAAGGTGCCAAGTCTTTATGGGGTACAAATATTTCAGTTAACAACGTAAACATCATTGTAGTTGTATAAAATAGTGGAACGAAATATAATAACTTAAGTGGCAAAATGTTTAGGACAACAAAGTCCACTTATACGGCTTCTAACGAACATTATTTTATTCGGTTACCCATAATTATGGGAATACTTCGTAATATACAGCATGGAAATGTATGTAGGGGCGAACAAACGGAAGAAAATATGCAAGCGGCAAGAAGGCAAAAAGATTGCTAAAAGTTCAATGCGATTTCATAGAAATGCGTTTTCATTATATGGCAAAACCATGACAGGATCTGTAGATGTTGTAGTTCTTGGACTTAACGGCGGCTCACTCGAATTAGACAATGTTCTTGATGTTCGGTGAATAAGCTTTTGTACGTATAGTTTGAGCCTATTTGTAAATGCGATAAAAACAAAGGCATTTACGGACGCGGACAACATTGAAAGGACGGTGCTGATGTGGGATTGAATGTAGTCCGTGCTGAAAAAATACAAGCTTTGTTTGATTACGTGTCCCCGCATTTTTTACAACATCTTGGGTCCCAAAGTTGGAAACTCGCGCTGACGCCATCAAAAGTATGGCTTGTTTTGTGAAACATGGTTTGCTGCCTTACTTTGGAGGCCTAATGTAAGATAAAGTTACCCACCGTGTGGGACATTTCTTTTGAAGTAAAAGCTGCCATTTTCTCACGACATTGTATAGTTGCAAAGAATGAAAGAGCAAGTGCAAAATGATAATAAGTGTTATGGAAACGGTTGCACGGAACTCCTGCTTTTGTCGGATACTGTCAGCACGGCGTTGGAAATAGTTTAATGGTTTGCTGGAATGTAAACTTATCAGTTTGAAGTTAGTATTTTAAAAGTGACAAACCTGGCACACATGTTTTTGAAACTATTTTCGCCTTTGCTGCTTCGGCTATAGACAGAAAATTGGGCATAAGCAAAATGACGATTTTTAATTATCTCACAGAGAGTCAATATACTAAATACGCACATCCAAATAAATGGAAGGAAATTACTCAAAATTGGATCCAAAAATGAATGATAAATAACACGATAGGGTGACATAAGCTCAGTTGTTTCGGGTCGGCGATTAATTCGAAGCATCGGTCTCCATTTTAACTGTAGCTCAACCAAAAATACTGGAAGTCGGAATAACATTGCCAAACTCAACATTACAATTAGTACATAACGTGCTCTTTTTGCAGTGTCTTTGAAACGCGATACAACCGGTCGTGATATCTGCAAATATAGCTGAACATTGTACAATTATGAAAACAATGTAGCCTTCAAAAAAGAAAACAATTGCTAATGTAAGTGCGCGTGGTCACTCGTGTGAACAGTGGCACCAGTCCCACGCTTCTTGGACTGTGCTTGTGCTTCGGTTCTTCAAGCATTGCAGCAGCATTGTGATACTTGATATCTTTGATCCTGGGGCATGCCTGGTGTGAGACCGAAAAAGAAGTCCCTCGGAAACCGCGACACATGTGCCGAGTAGTACGAAACGCTTTTGTATACTACATACTCACTCACCTTCCAATACCGATGTGCACTTAAACTCGCAATTGTCCATACATGCATTGTATTAATTGTGGTCTCCATTCGTGGCATCGTGTACTTCAAAAACCGCCGTTCAAACATGCATAACTTGTAAAATGTGTGATTTCGTGAGTGGTGACTGTCACATAACTGCGGCAACAATATCGTAGCAGAAGTCACAAAAATGTGACAATGATCAAGGATGAGTAAAGCTTTCAAGTACAGGAAGACGCCCGATGTGATCTTTGGTGGCGTGTACAAGCAAACCTAAAAACGTAAAACAGTAAAGATGCAGACCATTATTGTCATCGTGTTTATCATAATTTATGCGTTACTTTACAACTTTACTGCCTGCTGCGTTTCAAAAACTATATCTATACTTTGCGGCTTGTAAACAATAAACCAAATGGCAGCTGTGGTGGCCTCCTTCGCAATTTATTATTGTTTTTTCCTTCGTACTTTTTACGTTTTCGGCGGCAAAAAAACACCTCAAAGCAAAATTTGTCATCTGCCAATGCAAAACGATTTCCTCGAGGAACGCCAATATGTTTATAAATTGGTTTTGCTGTTTTTTGAAAACAACAAAATGCATTTCAGTACTTTTAAAGATAGAACAGAGTCAAGCTCGTGATGTAGTTAGCGGTCAAATGCAGTGATAAATGATTTATGCCCTCTTTGGTTGGTGCATTTTTAGCATTACTGACCAAATGGAACCCTGGGAAACTACTTTAGTAATGACCACCAACAGTCTGAGACTCTTTTGTGACTAAAAATAAGTCATGGCAGAAAATAATTTGTTTCCGTCCGGCATGGTGGTGGTTTTTTGTCGTGATGTGATTATTTCAAATTTTTTCGGATGACGCAGAAAAGTATATAGTAAAGTTCAAAGAAATGGAATTGTGAACGGAATGGTCTTGCAACTAGTTATGAAATGAAATTTTTGGAAACGTGTAAGTGATGCCGATCATTGAAAAAAAGTGTCGTCACAACAGAAGCAAAGCTATCTATCCACTTTCGCAAATACGGAATCATTGCTTCGTAGTGCTGTGCAAACATGTATGTTCGAGACAATTAGCCTACCCCCAATATGAGTGATCCTGGTCAGCAGCATTCAATATGCGCCTTTTTTGTTCGTTGTAAACGTGTTTCTGAAGTGAACGACACAGTTTCTCGCAATCTCGAGAAGGCTCTTTACGGCCTTGGGAACCCATCCCTAAACCACCTCAAGTATGTAGGTAGAGGCATCGATGAATTGAACAAAACTCGGTCAGACAGATGAAAGATTCTCAAAACGATGTCTGCTCCCTTCCGAAAAGCGGCAAGCGGACGGCTCATTGACCGTATCCGTGACATTGGACAAAATCTGCATCAGTTGCGGATTCACAGTATTGTTTGTTTTTTGGGGCTGAGGGTGTATGATGGGAAACAAAAAAGTAGACACAAAAAACTGTCTGCAATGGCAGCTGTACTTTGACTCATCTTTGTTTTCTTAAGCAAAGGGATTAACGCTTGATATTCGTGGGTGTGGACCCGACTCCCCGGAAGGAATCGTCGCGATAACGCTCGGCACTGCATGGTGCGAAATTTAACTAAGGGTTTAAGGCAACAGACATCATAAAAACCGAAACAGTAGATAGGCAACAAAACTGATTAAGACTGATATGACGTGATTTTAAAATATTGATAACAAATTAACCCACCAACGCACTGGCATTGAAAAACAAGCCGAATATCGCCAATGGCAGCAATACGTATAAATTGATACTGTAGAGGTGCCAGAAAAGCTCATGATCGTGTACTTTTGGTTCGTGATAACATGCGGTGGATTCAGCCCACCATGATGGGTCTGCCATCCTTCTGTAATGGATATAAAAACTTTGAAATAGAAAAAAACACAGTTGTAAAGAGGCTTCTTGAAGGTGGTTCTGTGAAGAACACTTTCGCGGATGGAAGCACACGGACTAAGTAAGAGCCACACTTGATCGGGTGACAGAGGTTCTTTGCGCCCAAAGCCAGTTAGTGTTAGCACATGTAGCTGAGGATACCTTGCTTAAGGCAATACGAAGAAAGGCAAGCAAGTCAAGCATCAACGAACGGCTTTCGAAAAAGATCTGAGGCAACAAAACGCGCGAATGACGACACAGTCAACCGAAATGAGGCGGCAGCTACGCTAGCCTAGCCTAGCAAGCCTGACGGATCGTTTGTTTGATCTGCATGTTTTGGTCAAGCCTTACGGCTATGGTTAGCTTAGAGCTCGGGATAGGCCCGGCTTCACTGTGATGGTACTCGGAGGGAGAAAGGGAGGAAACGCGTGTGATGGAGGCGGGGTTGTTGTGAGAAGCCTTTTCGATGATGCTGGTAGACAATTGCTGGAAGTGTTGTCTTACAGACATGCATGGACAGTGACCACGTCCTGATGAAACGTGGATATGTTGTAGGGTCGGTCAGTCGTAGACGGCCGAGGAAACAAGGAAGCGGAAAAAAACTAAATACAAAAAAGAGGTATACCGAAGGCGGAGAGAAACCCCCTTTCCTCCTAAGCCCCTTCGGTCTTCCTCCACTAACCCCAAGCAATCGCACATTTTCAATCCGCTTCGACGATTCACACGCGCGTGGCCCTAGAGTCGAGAGGGCGACAGTCAACCCAAAAGGTGGGATCATTGACCAATACAGGGCCTAAAGGGGACAAAATCGGAAAAGCGATCGCCACTAGCGATGACGCTTCCCATCTCCTCCGTTATCGACCGTGCAGGTTTTCGTGGAAATGCTTCACCGACGCGGGACCCAGACCTCGGTCCAGATGTCACAGATGGCGCTCCTCCCCTTCCCTCGCCATCCTTATCCGCCCTCCTCCGGCGGCACCCATGCCCCGAGGCGCCTCCCAAGAATGAGACCGCTTAAGGCCAACCGGCTAGATTTATCTTTTGGCTGACCGTCGCCGAGAAAACGTCTTCAAATTTCAGCAGAAGCCGATTAAACGACTCGCGTGACAGATGACTGCGCTTGCCGCTAACCTGAACATCGTCAAGAACTACCGGAAAGCGCAAATATTTTCGTCATCACCTATTCAATTGTTTTTTCCAGCTACCAGTCACACAAAAAAACCTCAGCCAGAGGCACTTGTCCTCTTCCGCTCTTTCTGAAAAGCAAAAATATACACTATACAGTACACTGTACACTTTAAGGGCATCATATTCTTTATTTATAATATCATCTCTAACAAAAAGTAAGGAAGGCACGTAAGTTGAAAGCACTGGCGAATGAAAAAAGGGTCGAATCGAGAAATAGTATCGCTCTAACAGTGACTTTCGACAGAATTAGAGAAACTGAGATGTTTCAATGAGCTTGTAGGGCAGAAAAAAAGAACTTTTTTTGGCCACACAGTCACACCAGACAAATGTCAAAGTGTAAGCTTGTGTTTTTAGAAGGGTAATTAATCAAAGCAATCAGGGACTAGTTGAGATTATCTACTTGAGTGAATTTAGGGTATTTGATGCAGAAGGCAATAAAGGATATACGGTATGGGAAGGTGCCCAAGGGCAAATATCACATAGTCCAAGTACGATGAATAAAGGTAATCGGTGACATGCTTTTAATTACTCGTAAAAAGTTAGAATATAAAGGCGGAGACTAACTCTAAGGATAATCCTAATAGCACCACTGGCAGCGTGCACAACGAGAAGTCGGCTTCTGGAAGGGCACACGTATGGCACATAAGGCAATCAAACAGAATAAAGAAACAACATGCACAGTCTAAGAGTAAGGTTCCTGGTGGGGATCGGTACAAGCTTTGCGAAAACACAGGGGGGCACTTCGTGATTTTTTTTGGTTTGAATCAAATTGTTTTAAGCTAATAGAAACTTGAGACAACTGAGCAAATTTGAAAGATGCGGGTACATAGTTTCGCAAAGAAGAAGAGAAAATTAAGTACCCGCTCAGTGGATCAAATCTAATAAGATACCAAGAATAATTAAAAGAGGTAAAGTAACAACGGTATAAAAAAGACCAAAATAAGAATTTAAAAACATAAAAAAGCAAAAACTTGAAAAACTACAAAATTGTTCAAGGCTCAAAATATCCGCTTTGAAAAGACACCAAAGTTACGTGAGAAGGCTTCCGTTTAGCAGGTTGGGGTTGATTGGAGGTTGTTGAGGCAGTTTTTCGTATCCGTGGGCTCCGAACGAATGCTGCTGGACGAGGTGTACTCGGTGGAGCACATGGAATCTGGGGTGGCAGTGTTACTGTGTTGGGTGGGGCCATTGTAGTTGCCGCTGATGTTGTGACGGCGCTTGGAGTAGACGGCGGAGGCGGTGGGGAGGTCGAGGGAGGTGTCCTACAACTAAGGAAGTTATAGAACGTCTTCCAGGGTTTCCATGTTGATGGCACTTACAGTCTTGACTTCGACCTTCTTGCCATTGACGGAATGAAGTTTGCCGAAGGCCTTGCACCGGTTGACTGCATCCTTCTCCTCGAAGACGACGAATCCGAAGCCACGCGGATGTCCGAGGATCTCTACCTGCTCGACGCTACCAAAGTTCTCAAAGTGTTGGCGCAACCCGTCGACGGTGTGGAAGTCCCAGTGTATCCCTGCAAACATGAACGTGTCAGATGATGCAATGAGCTGATCGGTGTCAACACAGATGACTGACAACGCCGTCACGCATACCTGACAGAATGATCTTGCACTCTTGCTGCGGCTCATTCTCGAGGAAGTACGGCGGGTTGCTTGCCGTCATGGGTAACATTTGTTCACGTGGAATGGCACGCTTCGGATCCACGACCTTGCCGTTGATAGTGTGCGGTCTGCCGTTCATTGCGGTCTCTGCCATCTGTATCGTCGCATAGGTGACGAAGCCGAAGCCGCGGGAGTGCTTCGTGACCGGATCCCGGATCACAATACAATCCACTACGGTGCCCCACTTGGAGTAGTACTCACGAAGCTGAAAAAGACCACCATTAGCTTTGTTCTTTATAAAATGTAAAGCATATCAAGAAAAATAGATCTACAAAAGCATAGCTATCGAAAAAAGACCAACCTGATCATCCGTAGTTTCATGGTTCAAGCCACCGATGAACAGCTTACGCATCTGGGCCGGGCCTTCTCCATTCTGCATGGGACTGATGCCGTTGACCATGGGAGCTTGGGCGTAGAAGGGCGAGAAGCCGGCATTGGCGCCCATAGGTGGGGTCATACTCGCAGGAACTGCATGCGGATAACAAGTCAGAAAACCATTAACCGAGCGAACAGGAAAATAAATAGCAGGTTGTACGTACACACCACCTACACAAAACAAAATGAAGTAGTGAAAAGCAGTTTGAGAAAAAATCGCCCAGCAAATGAGAAACAGAAAAAAACAAAAGCAATGATTTTTTGGTCAAAAAAAGTTTACATTAGAAAACGCATAAACCGCACCGTCAGTCGTTCCGAAAGTATGCGCTGATAAGAAATTTAAAGAACAGCGAAAGATCAAAATATCAACCAGCTATTGTTGAGTTATTTGGGTTGGGGCCTGATAGAATTACAGAGAACTTCATTTTGGTTTGTGAGGATTGCAAAAAGCAAAGTTGTGATTTTGCGTGTTCTGTGGACTACATTTCGTGCGTACGTAACCTATTGTGAACGGTGCGGCTCGAGTATTTCCGAGGAATGCTTGTGACAGAATTGCAGTAAAAAACAGAAAAAAATAACAACAAACACCGTGAATGCCAACAAAAACCGACAGTTGAGAGTGAAAAGGTGAAGGCAAAAAACTAACCTGAGGAATAAATGTGTGAATACATCTATAGACGATGATGTAAAAGAGAAGTTTCTGCAGACGCAATGTCGGCGCTGAAAACGTATCGATGATAAGAGCCTGCTGGCGGGTGATCAATTAACAGGTAGGTAATCAACGAGGCTTACGACCTCTATCGGTTTCAGGGAACCACAACGCGAAAAGACAAAGCACGCAATGAATCAGTATTCTTTTATCAACAATCAATAATGTATAACTACTTTTTAATATTATTTTTTTGTATGATTTTTGGCCGCAGAAACAACAAATAAGTCGCCTTTGTAATAAATTAAAGGGGGTGGCATCGAGATCGAGCACAGCACGAATAAATAGTCTCAAAATAAATACGTGCGACGAGAGACGGAGACCGAACGGAGGGAATGGGGCGGCGGTCAAGGGAATTAAAAACGCCTCTTCTGATAAGAAAAGAAAACGTTGGCGACACGCAAAATAATCAGGTATGGTGGCTCTTTGCCGAGCTAGACGGACGCGAATTGGATTCGCCCTCCTCTTGAGGATCTTGTTGAATGATAATGTTGGAGCCAGATTCAGAAATGGCAATCGGGGTCCGATGGTACGTCGGAGTCGGCGAGGATTCAGATGGCTTGGCCGCGGCGTCGTCGTCATCGAGGAACTCCTTCGCGAAGGCCCCCATCTTACCCCGGGGAGCATAAATCTGGCTGCTGCTACGCTTCAATATCTCCAGCGGGAAAGATACTTCAATGTCCAACAGAGATGGGATGGCAGCGGTGGTGCTGGTGGAAGACTTGACCGCATGAACGCTCTGGTTACTGCGAGACGGAAGAGGCGGGTGGTAAGGCTGAAAGGGGTATTATTCACCAAACTTGCATCGTAAAAACAACTGTGATTCATACCTGAGGAGGCGCCAACGGAGCTGCGGTAACATCCGTAAGCGATGGGAAGTCGTTGATGGACAAGCCTGATCTCACATCCATCAATGGAATAATGCTCGTGCCACTGCTACTCGGCAATGCCGGGACGATCGTGGCCGGAACAGCGAAACTGGCCAACTCTAACGCCGGAATCTCAGGCTGATAAGTGTAGCCCCAACCCTCATTTTCGGGCTGGTTTGGATCAACAAGCCTATCGTACACAACTGCCGTCGGATCAATGGTATCATTGACTTCATAGTCGAGGTCGTCATTAGCAAGTCCCCTGCAAAGCAAAACGCTTTAAATAAACGCAAAAGTCAGTTTCACAGGATGGGGAGGCACAGGTCCACGACCCCTTTCAATCAAACGCAACAAGCGGGAGGAAGGAATAAAAAAAACATACCGAGGCTCTTTGTAGAGAGGCTTAAGCTGCTGCACAGAAGGCAGGTCGAACCCTACAACAGAAACGCGTTAAATAAACAAGAAAGAAAATAGACAAAGCAGTAAAGTGACGTACATTCATCCATATCGGCACGCATCTGACGCAAGCGTTGAAAGTTTCGAGCGACTGCGTGAACGCCCTGTGATTGGAACTCGGATTCGATGACTTCGATAGCGCCGATGGCATTGGCACGGATACCCCTGAATTGCCGATGATTATTGATAAGGGAGTGAAAAAGGGATAGCTTACGGATGGAGCTGCTCGAAACCTTGATCTATTTCAGCCAAATCTTCCAGACACGTTCCGATTTGCTCATAAACGTATTTCAACTGATCCATGTCTAACATGTCGGGAGAGTTCGCGACTTGCTGAAACAGTTCAAATGTTTAAAAAAACAAGATAAGAGACGAAAGGAACGCACATCGTTAATGGAGTGCACCTGCTCCAACAAATTCTCGACGTTCATCCGTGCTATGTAAAGTCGATCTTCCAAGTTTTCCAGATCATCGTCGAGTTTTTCACCTGACACAACCACACTTTCGTCTCTGAAAAAATAAACGTTGATTGTAGCATGAGTATTGATCAAACTAGTTGGAGTCTAAATCAGGAAGGCAACAATAAAGGGTCAATAAAACGAAGGTCAGTATTCGATCGCACGACTGTTCTCTGGTGTTTGGTTGAACCTTCCTTTACATCAAAAACAGACTAAACGAGTAGGAAGCAATCAGGGGGGAGACAAAAACCCTATGCCGACACGGTGCAAAAATAAGTGAAAATCGAACGTACGTGGCTTCCGCAACAGCAGCAGCGATCGGTGGTTGAGCAGGCTGGACATCCTCTTCAATGTCACTTGATATTTGGCCCTCACTCTCTGGGCTGTTGACGGGGTTGTCACCAATGCTGATAGCCTGCGGGGGTTCGGCAGCCGGCAGCGGCTCAGGCGATGCCGGGACGGGTGCTGCGACTGCGGGCACGGCAACGACGACGACAGGTTCGACTGGCTCAGGCAGGAGATCATTGCCGGAAGGAGCATGATCGATTTGACCAGGTATCGGTAAACCGGCCGGATCAAGGACCGAATCGAGACGAGGTAAGCTGGCAGCATCCATATATTCGTCTACTTCCATTTCCTCGAATTCGCCTTCCTCGCCGATTTCACCTGCATCGACGTCGATCGGCTCATCGGCCACAGCTTCGGCGATATCGCCCGGGATTGCGGCAATGACATCAGGAGCTCCATCGTTTGCATTGGGCTGGTCTTCGATCTCGAATGGGGGAGCATCACCTGCTGCTTCCATGCCGATCCTAAAAATCAGACATAAAATGTTTTGAAACTATATAAATTTCAAAAAGTTCACGTGATTCACGCTTAAAAATCAAGTTTTGAGGGAAAAGGGAACAAAACAATGAACTATCGTATATCGACCAGTTTGAAAATATTTTTAGAAAGCTTTCATATATCTTCCACATGCTCGACCTCGCGAAAAGTGAACAGTAAAGCAATAACGAGGCAGAAGAAGCAAAAACTGTATGCGTTGAGCTCTTCAACATAAGAGTGAAAAAGCTTCCTATGAACAGCAAGTCGCTCTTGCTCTTCGACGACAACCTAAACATCGTGCGAAAAGGTTGGGAAAAGATGGGAATTGGGTAAAGACAACGATTGTCTTGTGTCATTATGGACAAGTTAACTTATTTGTAGTTTCTTTCCAGAATGTGCACGCGACGCTGTCGACCTCCCAGAACGCATCTTCTCCATCGACGACCTCCCGCACAGGAAAAAACGCGTGGTGAGAGACAAAAAAGGCATGAAAGAACTCATGGATTGTGGGGGGCGACCTTTGCCCTAGGAATGTGGGGCTTGATTGAGTTCCGGCTATGTTTGTGGAACAAGGCTTTGAAATTGTTTCATCAAACTGCAAACGTATTCGGTTCCTGGATGGGACTGCTCTTTGCATTTGCTCGCGTTCCGTCAGAACGCAACATTCAATATAAACGATCAGCAAAAAAAGTGTAAACGGAAACGTTTTGTCGTCATTAACCTGCGACAGCAACGACTAAGTGCATGCAAACCGACGCTGGCAATGAAAAGCGGCGCCAGTGGCGATGACTGACATTTTCGCAGTGGTTAAAAGCAAACACTTGTTTCGCCTCATACCCTGCGGCATGAACACCGAGAATCCACACGGGCGTGGTGATGCTATTACCCGCTGACAATTCAAAATGAATCTTTGCTGCTCAGTCTAGCTCAACTCAAAAATAATACGTACGTACGGATACTTCAACGTCTTATTATGTTCCTCCCTGGCGTCATCACCACCATCTCACATTCCGTTTCAAATAAGTTTATTTAAAAGCTTAAGCATTACTGATCGGCTTGCTTCAATGAAAGCAAAGGCACGCAAATCAGGCAGCACAAGTTGGTTTTCTATATTAAAGTAAGACAAATAAAATTAAAACGATAAAAGCCTAATTAAACGCCGTAAGGTGTGAATTATTTAGCGGACTCTTCGAGCTGAATGAGTTCCTTGACACCGTCGTACATCTGCTTGACGGCCTGGAACTCAGAAAGACCGAGACGAGCCTTGTTCGAAATGTCGTAAACGCCACCCTCGCTCTCGGAATGTTCACCGTGGATACCACGGACTTGCAGGTTGAGCTTTTCGCAGATTTCCTGGAATCAGATCAGTAAATAAAGTTGCAAAAAGAGGATCAAACAAACCTTGAAATCTTTGCGGGCAGAAACTTTCGGTAATTTAATATGGACAGAGGCACGGACAGTTGATCCAAGGTTGGTCGGGCAGAAGGTGAGCCAGCCGAGACGATCGTCGCGGGCGAAAGGCACCTTGGTTTCGACAGACTAAAAACAAAATGTTGTAAGATCGCAAAATATAAATATAGATTTGTTTTAAGATAGCAACACCGTACCTTGATACCACGGTTCAGACGGTCCAAGATGGTTCCAACATCGCTGCCTTCTTGCATGGAGATGAGACGCATATGATCTTCCTCGTTGACCCAGATCAAGAAGGTCTTGTCGTTGTTGTGGAAGATACCACGTCCCTGGGGCCAGTAGTTGCAGGCGTTGGCATGCTGCAAGTGACGGTCGCCCTCCTTGAAGAGGAAGTGATCGGCGATGAGCTTGTTCTGGGTTTCCTTGCTCATGCCCTGGAGCGGGTAGTAGGTACCCTTGAGATCCTTGTCCTGGACGGACTCAAGAGCGCTCTTGACCTTCTGCTGCATGATCAGGTAGTCATCGCTGGTGAGCAGAGGGTTGAAGGGATAGCCCTTGAGGGTACGGCCGCAGCGGATACTGGAAATTTATATATAATTTATATATAAAAATGCAAAAATTAAGCAAGAAAACCAACCGAGTGGACTTGATGTACTTGCCAGCGGGGTCCAATGGCGGGAATTCCCCAGTACGACCCTCGCCGAGATCAACGGGAGGCTGCTTGTCCTTGGGGCCGAAGCCGTGGTACTCCTCGATGATGGGATCGAAGAGGGCGGCGAAGACCTTGTAGGATTCGTAATCCGGAGCGTAGACACCGACGCCAGCGTCGAGGTTGTGGACGCCAGAGCGGATGACATCGTACAAGGTGGCGCCGAGCTGGGTCTTCTTGTACTTGAGCTGATCGACGACGCCCTTGGTTAAATGCTTCTTCAAGAGAGAGTGGCATTCGGGATGATCTTGAAGAATCTTGTAAGCTTCTTCGATCTTCTTCACGGTGAATGCGTCAGTTTCTCCCTGCTGCTTGTTGACGAGGGCAACATCACGGGCCTAAAATAGATACATTTTGTAACTATTTTATATATAAAGTGATTTAAAATCAGCTTACATAGGGATAGAAGTAAGTGTAACCGCCGACGGCAGCGACTAAACCCGCAACGCCGCCAACAACAAGCTTGTTTCGAAGTGCCGAGGCCATGATCTGGAACGAAAAAGGAAATGAAAAACTGCACGTAAAATGGTCTATCGGGCGTCGCAAGCGCGGAGAGAAGCGAACGCCGGTCGGAGCGAGCCGAGAAAGAGCATTGTGTTCATGGGCAGCCGACGGCCGTCATTTTAAGTAGTCTGCCGCCGGGAGCAGCGTCGAGGGCCGACCGACACAATGATGCAAACCCAAAGGTGAACAAGAAACGTAAATCGGATCGGCGACGTTGATTTTTTTGTTCCTTCCTTCCAGTGTTGTGTTTTTGCACACTGCGTAAACTGCAAAACAAATAGAGACAGAGTTTCCTCCCGGGACACCGGCTGGGGGCAACACATGCGTAAGGAAATGCAGTTACACCCGGAGCTATTTTGCAATACAACCACTCGGACCGGCGTTGCTCTCTTTCTCCCGCCGCCGGCTGTCTTTTCCCCCCTCCACACCTTTGTTTGTTGTATTTTTGCATTGGAGTCAGAACCCCACGATCGCCGACATCATCGATTTGATCGCCATCGATAGTCCTGCGATCACGACGCCGTCGGGACAGCGTCCGCCTCGCATTTGATGGCGAGACCGCCGAGCGGTTTCGGCCATACTACGGCGGGTTCAGTCAACTTTGGCTTCCATGAGGTCGACAAGTTCCTCAGCAACCCGCGCAATACCGAGTTCACGTCTGCCGCCACTGCCACCGGCTACAATGGATATGAGCCGACGCCAGCCTCAGCCAGTGCGTCGTCTCGTTATGATGCCCCGAGCACACCACGTAGACGGCCGCATAACGAGTATCTACCTTCGCCCGACACGCTATACAGCAGCCCCAGTGTAAGTTCGACGCTTTTGATATATGTTTGGCATCTCCCAGGAGATTCACAATGATATTTGACGCCTCGCGGCATGCCTCCGGCCCACAACCGCCACCACAGGCACAGTGCGCAGAGGAAGAGAAAGGCAGAGGCCACAGAGAACATTGAAATAATTAATGGCACGGCCTGCCGTGATACAAATACAATGTTGCGTTCTCAATAGCCTCAGGGGGTAAAGCAAACCTATTAGTTGTCAGTCGTTTAACAAGTAAATGGAAACAAAGGTTGTTGACTGACGTTTTGGTGCCTGCCGTGTAGCATGGTTACGCGTTATCAGATTTTAGGCCTATTTGAGGCTATATAGTTAAAGAAAATTACTTCCCCGTCTTTAAATTTTGATTAATTAATTGAATTCCTTTTGTTTTAGGGAGGACGACCAATGTACGTCGAATACACATCAAGTCTAGCTTCGCCTACGCGCCGGTCTTCAAGGGGTAATAAAGAGAGGCAGAATTTCGAGCCGCCATTGTCGCCGCCGGATTCTTACAAAGGTAACATTTCGTATTCGTAAAATGAAAAAAACAACACAAAAACAACAATTTCAGACCCAAAGAGCCCCGACTTCAACGGTTTCTCGCGCCACGATAAAGTTCGCAAATCCAGCCTAAAGCAAGTGTTGAACACTTTTTTCGGCAAACTACGCGGTAAACCCGATTCGCATCTGGAAACGCCCCGGAGCAATCTATACGCGGGTGGTGCTTCAAAGGACTTCAGTGTATCGGCTCATACGGTTGGTTAGATTAGATTGTTCCCACGATAAGGCTGTCATTAAACTTTCATTTTAAGGTCAATCGAACCGGAAGTGTGAAAGGGTCGGCGGGAGTACAACGAAACCATTCATTCTCAACACCGCCAAGGGGTCACGATCGTTCCCGAAGTGTGAATTACCGGGAGCGTGGGAACTATGATCGGGCTGATTCCGAGCGTTCACCAGTGAAGCAAAATGGACATGTCGCCGCCGCACATAAGGCTTCCACAGGCGTTGATCCTGAAATAGGTCGTTCACGGAAGGTCAATCCAGGTCCAGGCTTACCCGTGGCAATGCCGACTTCATTCAGCAATTCGGTCAACATTCCGACTACAAAGCGGGACAGACCACCTCCGCCGAAGAACGTTTTTGCCTACAAGCCGACGCCATGTGTTTCGGGAATCGCGAATCACGGCAATTCGTGCTACATGAATTCGACCCTACAATGCCTAGCAAGTAGCGAGAAGTTTGCACATTTGTTCATCACGGGAGACATTGACAAGTATCTAAAGGTGAGCACGCAACCTGGGGTAAAACTAAAACTAAGGGACGTACTGCACTTTTCTCAAATGTCTCTTATTCCTTACGATAATTATTGGTTAGTTTCTTACCTTTTACAGCGAGCCCAATGCGCCGCCTCCCAACGACTGCCTGATGTGACACAACGAAGCTTGTCAGCCGCATTGAAGCATGTCCTTCAGTGTATGTGGTTCGGAGGCAATATCAATGAGGCTGCAAGAGAGTTTGCGCATGTAATTGCGGACCTTAATCCGAGATTGAGCAATGCCAGCCAGCAGGTATGCGTTTTACGATTTTATATGGCTGACTTTACAACTGTGCAACGTTTCAGGACGCACAGGAGTTTCTTATTTGGTTTTTGGACACGGTTCATGAGGAGCTGAAAGACGTGGAATGCCGAAACCATAAGAAACCAGAGAAGGATTCCCGTTTCAACAAGTGTGAAGATGAGCTGGCTATTGAAGCACTGTCGCGACATCAAGGGTTTCACTGTTCTTTGGTCGGGAAGCTGTTCAATGGCCAGTTTCGGTCTACTATACAATGCATTGCCTGTGATAGGTCCAATGTTGCGTTCGACCCATTCAGGACTGTTTCTTTGACTGTGGCTCCCGCGTAAGTTCCAATTTTAGCTTCTGTAAGGTTACGTTGATTCTGTTCTTTCAGCGACAATCTCCAACCCCACACTGTCATCTGGATACCCTATGACCTCGAACGCAAGCTCATCCGGTACAGTGTTCGAGTCCCCTCAGACGCAACCGTCACGGATATGATCAATGCCATGTGTCGTACCATAACTTTAATGATGCTCGAATCGTCTATCCCGTTCCTCCTATCCAACAACGATTCCCACCTTCGTCGGCTGGACCTCAAGTCACTCGTTTCCGCCACAGGCAGTCAACCCATTGCTGTCGTTGAAGTCCCGATAAACGACACCCGTCACAGTGAAGAAGATTACGCCATTTCGGTGTGTTCATTTGCCGTCGGATGGGGCGCCAATGGTCGTCGGAAGGGATACCCGTTTGTAGTAGTGCTGCATCGCATGTGGAGCTTCGAGCGGATTGTGGACGAGATTCTCAATCGAGGCATGTCGATGTTGAATTACACTCCGGATTACTTGACGCAACAACGGCGAGAGGAAGCGATGGAAGAGTGCCAGATTCTGGTCAACAATGAGTTTTTACTCGAAAGTGATCTGACGTTCCCCTTGCTCGCGGTTCACAACTTTGTGCATGGTCAACGGCCAGTCTTTGACTTGCTGGTGAAGTTTGACAATCCGTTTGCTGAGAGGTTAGTTGAAGTATCATTTTGGAGGTGTTTTATCATTTTTTTGGATTCTAGGCTTTTCAAAACGAGCGACGAAGGCATTGAATACATCCGACAGCCGATTATCTACGATCCATTTGTGACATTGGAACAGCTGATCAGTCAATACATAGAACCAGAACTGCTGGACTGGACCTGTACGTCCTGTGGCAAAACTGGAGGAAAGACGCAGCAGAAGTTCCACTCTGTGCCTCCGATTTTGGTTTTCCATTTGAAGCGATTCCATTTGGTAAGCTTTGTTTTTATCAATGAACAGTTGTAACCGCTATATTCCAGGATGAACATGGAATCATGCGCCGCTTCGACCGTCGCGTCCGAATCCCCGTCGAAGACTTAAACATGGCCCCCTACGTCTGCCCTGCGAAAGAATCCCCCCATTCTGTCATCCGTAGATCTCGTGCATCCCGATGTGAAATCGACTCCGATCTAAACCAGCCTGCTTGCCGCATTGAAGCCTACAAATACACCTACGATCTCGTTGGAATCGTCAACCACTTTGGTGAACGAACCAATTCCGGTCATTACACTTCAATGACAAAGAATCCCATCGACAAGAAGTGGCGTGCCTACGACGACGATCGTGTTGTCTATGCCAACATTGACCAATTTGTCAACTCATCTGATGCCTACCTCCTGTTTTACGAGCGTCGTCCCCACCGTGGCCCCTTGGAACATTGGTATCAACACATCCCTCAACGAATCATCGATGATTGCATCCGTGGCAAAGGCGCTTCAAGCGTCAACGGTTTCCCGCTCTCGGAACTCGGTCACTCCAGCGGCGTCAAAACACTTCCCCGTCCATCGTTCCAGAGCTATGTCCAGGAAGAGCAAGGCCTCCCCGCCAGCCCCTCGCCAAATCGAGCCCTCCGCAATGACAGATCTCGTTCGTATCAGAATCTCGCCGGTTCCCGTGTCGAATACGACTATAATCGCAACCATAACTGATTGCCCATCCAGAGGTGTGCCAACTTTTAAAATCTAAAAACTTGTACATAGCGCGGTAATGTCTACGTCCCATTGTTTGTTTTCCTAACTATGTTAGCATAATCCCGATTTCTTTCATTTACTTCCCGATTTTTATATTAACATGACGGTTTTAGAGTAGTCTAAAGTCTGAAGAGTTTATTGTCCATGTTGTTCCACTTTTTAATAATGCATAGTTTATGTTAACTCGGTTTCCGGGTTTTCCATTACAACTTTCCCGGTGGCCTTTTTGCCTTCAAAATTATTGTCAATCGTCTAGTTCGTGTAAAGTTTATATCACCTGACAAATTGTAAAAGTATAAGTAACAATATTAATAGTAACGATGAAATGTATATTATAGTCCGTAAATCAGCACATTGAAAGATAATAAATCAGTTTTTGGTATCAAATGACTCATTTTTATACAGGTATTTTCTTACAGTAAAGAATTACTTATGCTGTTTTCTTGGTTTGAGCGGTGCTGAGCATGTGATAGAAGCCTTTTGTGGCGATGAGTTCGTCGTGGGTTCCTGGAAAGTGCCGTTTAAGTACTGTTTTAGAGATTTTAGGGTGGTATTTCTTACCTTGTTCGAGGATTACACCATCCTTAACTACGGCAATGTTATCAGCATTGACGATAGTCGCAAGTCGATGGGCAATCACAATGCAAGTTCTGCCTTCACGAGCTCGATCTAACGCTTCTTGCACAATCTTCTCAGATTCTGTATCCAAAGCTGATGTCGCTTCATCGAGAAGCAGAATCTTCGGATTTCTGATCAAAGCCCTGGCAATCGCGATACGCTGTTTCTGACCGCCAGACAACTGGGTACCCTTCTCGCCAACCCTGGTGTCGTAACCACTCGGAAGTTTCGTCACAAAGTCGTCAATGTTCGCCAGTCTCGTTGCTCTTCGCATGTCGTCATCATTGACCTTGGTCTTGTCGAGCCCGTACATAATGTTTTCCCGAATTGAGCAATCGAATAATGTCGGTTCCTGCGAAACTAACGCAATTTTCGATCGCATGTGGCGCAGATTATGCTGTCGGAGGTCAACGCCATCAACGACGACCTCACCGTGGACGGGATCGTAAAAGCGTTCCAGAAGACCGACGACAGTCGACTTTCCACAGCCTGAAGGTCCGACGAGCGCCAGGGTTTTGCCGGGTTTGACACCGATGTCGAGGCCGCGGAGAACTTTGACTTCGGGGCGTTGAGGATACTCGAATTGGATGTTTTTGAAGTAGATGTTGCCATTGATGTCGTTTTTGTAGCCTTCTTCGGAGAAACTGTCAAATTTAGGCTTCTCTGAGAGCATTTTAAAGATGATACCGGCAGCAATCTTGGCTTTGTTGTATTCGGGGAAGTAAGCGGCGGCGAAACCGACCGTACCACCGGAGAAGCTGATGGCGAAGAATACTCTGAAAATTTATTATTAATATTGATTGATTTAAAGTTTCATTTCAAACTCACTTCAAAACATGCATTGGCGTCATGTGGTGGTTCAAAATCAACCAGAGACCGAATCCGAAGGCAATGGCATTCATAAAGTAGACGATAGAAGCTGAGAATCCGTAACTAAGACCTTGAATAATGCTCCTACGGAACGCAGTATCATGAGGGCCTTCGAGAATCTCTCCAAATCGGTCATATGTCTTCTTCTCAAGAGTCAAAGCTTGCACAGTTCGGATGTTTTCAACAGCTTCCAATGCGATACGGCCTGCATCTTCATTATCACCGGCACTTTTCACCGATCGCCCACGCATATATGCGTCTTCCATGTATTTTCCGAAGGCCATCAGCGGGAACAAGCCAATCAAAATAAGTGTCATTTGCCAACCGTAATAGAAACCAATTCCAAGACCGCAGGAAAGTGAGACTACAGCAGAAAAGACAGCGCCAAGTCGGAAGTCCAAAGCGGATTTGACATTAGGTGCATCTGAAGCTAGACGGGTAACGAGCTTTCCACTGAAGTGTTTCGGGTCATCGAAGTAGGCGATATCCATTCGCATGATGTTGCGGAATAGCTGAGATCGGAGACGTTGAGTAAGTCTTTCTGAAGCAACACCGAAGCAGACACATTGCAAGAAGAGGGTTGAAGCTTGAACGGCGCCGATGACAAGGAACATGAGTGCGTAGAAATGGCCGTCCTTCTTAAGTTTTTCTGTGTCTGGATTCGAGAAAACTGTCATAATTTCGGTGAAAAGAATTGAGAAGGAGGGGAAAACCATGCCGCTGATCATACTAGCCGTGCAGCCGATGATAATGGCAAACCATTGTTTTCGGGCGTGTTTCAAGATTTGGACCAAGTTTGATTGTTGGGCACCCATCTCTTCCAATTCTTTTTGCAAACGTTTTATATCATCTTCCTCTTTCTTCGGATCGACTACGGTGGCTGCGATTTCTTGCTTGATGGAAGTCATGGTGTTAGTTCGGGAGCGCACAGACACTTCAGTATCAGCTCGGCCTTTTTCAATCTTCTCGTCATTCAAATCAGCGAATACTTGAGCACTGACGAGTTCATGATACAATCCTTTGCGGGCCATCAGCTCGTCATGGACACCCGTTTCAACGATTTCGCCATTTTTCATTGCAATGATGCAGTCAGCATTACGAATCGTGGTCAAACGATGAGCAATGACGATGGTAGTTCGGCCTTGACGAGCATGATCAAGCGCAGATTGGACGATGGATTCACTTTCGGCGTCAAGTGCGGATGTTGCTTCATCGAGAAGAAGGATTTTGGGGTTTCGGACAAGAGCACGAGCAATGGCAATACGTTGTTTCTGACCACCGGAAAGTTGAGTACCGCGTTCACCGACTGTAGTTTGAAGGCCCCGAGGCAGTGTTCGGATAAAAGATTCAGCGTTGGCAAGCTTGCAGGCATGGACGATATCGGCCTTTGAAACTGATGGATTGCCGTAGGAGATGTTTTCCTCAATAGTGCAGTTGAAGAGAATAGGCTCTTGGGAAACAATGCCGATCATTTCACGCAGGTATTTGATGTTCAAGTCTTCGATTTCATGGCCATCAATGATAATTTGACCGGATGATGGAGTGTAATATCTCATCAGAAGTTGAATAATTGTACTTTTACCGCATCCAGACGATCCAACCAGTGCAATCGTTTTACCAGGATCGGCTTTGAAGCTAATACCCTTCAGGATTTTGATATCCGGACGGGTGGGGTAGCTGAATTCCAAATTCTTGATTTCGATCTTGCCTTCGATGCGGGAGGGGGTTTCACCTTCCTCCGAATAGGCATCAATTGGCGGGTCACGGTCAATAACGTCGAAGATGGCTGCGGCCGCACCTTGAGCGATGCCCAAAACAGCGAATTGTTGACCAGCTTGTCCAAGTGCCATTGATCCCATCATGACGGAGAAGAACACCGTCAAAACAGTCTTCGGTTCACGACTTCCGTCAGCAATGTAGTTGGTTCCAACCCAGAATGCCAAACAATACGAGCTGAAGAGAACGACGAAAGTCGCGGCGAGACCGAAACCAATGTAGAACGATTTTTGAACACCACTTTTGGCACCTTCAGCCAATGCGCTATCGTATCTAAAAGTTTTTTCAATGTTTATTGTTATTGATTGCTATTGTCATCGTACCTGTCACACTCGTGTTTGTCACCATTGAATGCCACTACAGTACGAATTGAAGTCAAAGTTTCTTCAGCGACTGCTCCAGCCTTTGCATAAACTGCTGCTTCTCTTTGCGCATGTGATGCGATCAGTCTCGAGATGAACATGCCACACGCAATCAAAAATGGCGATAAACTCATCATGATAAGTGTGAGTTTCCAATCATATGTGAAAGCGATGATGAAACCAGCAAAAAACTGGCTCACAAATTGGATCATCAAACCGACTTTATCACCCGTTCCTTCTTGGACTCGTTCCAGGTTGCTAAAATTATTATCAATATTGCGAAATGTTCAGAAATGTGGTTCCTTTTAGCCATGTGATTTGGCTACACTCTCTTTTCATGCTTCAGTATCACCGGTATAAAAAAAGAACTGATCTGTTGTAAAACTTACTCAAACAGCTTTGTAGTGAGGGTACCCGTGTTATGCTTATCAAACCAGCCAATGTCTTGTCTCAGCAATGAGTAGATAAAGTGCTTGCGGGTGCGATGTGTGACGTTTTCACCCGATACTAGGAAGCATGACACCTAAAATTTCGATTGTCTGTCGCCTGAATTCAGTTACTTCCGGGCCAATTGGTCCAACTAAAAATGTAAGCTTACCTGAAGGAAAGCTGCGATAAAAATCATGACACCGATACCAATGTAGAAGTACACGTTTTTCATCATGGCATGTTTGAAGTCGTCTGTCGTGTAGGTGTCGTTGTAATGAACGACAGAGCCGTTATGGAGTGTTACTAAACCACTATTTTATTTAAACTGACTTTTAATGCTTTTCCTTACCGTTCGAATACGGATCATTTTGCAAAGTTGTCATCTTAATAAAAGCATCACTCACATTACCAATGACAATACTCATCAATGGCATGCCAGTGCCCGTGGCAATCGATACCATAATACCGACGAGAAGCATAAGCAGATCGCATTTGCTCGCATATCTCCACTAAAATTTGAAGAATTTACTTTGTGCATTTTAGAAGAGCATAAACTGAACACAATTCAAGTCCAAGTGATCAGTTTTACCATTTTAAGACATTATCAGAACATTTATGGCGTAATGTATCTTAACCAAAGCACATGCTTTTTGAATGGACTGATAAAAAAAATGAAATTTACTCTCTACTCACCAGTTGCCTGAGGGATGCTCTTTGAAGTGGTGGCGGTTCCTCATCTACTGGGACACTGAAACAGTTAAAAGTTGTAAAACGCTTTTTAAAAGGTTGCTGGTTTAGGCAAATTTGAAGGTCACTAAATTTGGTCCCTTTGGTCTTTGAGGTTTACATGGAAAAGACTTAAATTAAAAGTGAAGAAAGAAGGGCTTCGAGGCATTGGTAATGTAAACATTAAGGTCAAATAACATAAAATAGTTATAGTTAAAAAAACATGGAAAACCATTAAAGTCAAAAACTCACTCTAACGACAAATCAACTTTTTGATCACCATTGGTAAGAACGAGATCATTCTCGTCCAGCTCTTTTTTTAATTTAGATTCCAATAATGGCATCGCTTCACAGTTGAAGGGATGTTCCTGCTTTGTTCGAGGGAATGAAGCACTAGCGCCTCCATTGTGGAGTTCATTTATAGTCATCGTTGAAAAGGTGTGTTAACAACTGATAAGGAGTCCGAGTTCTCTGTGCTCCGAGGTCAGTATGATTTCAAGCCAGGCACGGGAATTTTACGGCGGGTTAGCTGGGCTTCACGCAGAGCACAAGCTGTCTGATGCTTCAACGTGCAACTACGTTTCTCGGATGGTTTTTGCAGCACTTCGACAACCGTCCGAGATCTCTGTGGAAATTGTGTTTGCTGTGGGAAGGAATGAAGGTTGGATGTTCGTACCGCCCAACGTGGCCTTGGTTTGGGTTGTGAAACTACGAATGTGATGAAACATCATAAACTGCGATGGAGGCAACAGACACAGAGAGTTTGTGCCCGAACTGTGGTTGCTTCTCGGACATAATGGCTTTGTTGTCGGTATGCTTCTAAGGGTTGGGAGGGAAAGTTCAAGGAAAGGTTTGCAATATTACGCAATAAATTTTTTTTGGAAAGTTTATTAAACGAACAACCGAATGAAAAAAACTGGCCAATAACAAAATGAAATGAAACTCAAAACAAAGATAAAAAAAGCTGGGACATTATAACTTGATAACTTTATTGGACGTCCTCGGGCAAGCCAACAACGACCTGCATCTCATTCAGGATATTGTTCTGGCCACGGGCGAAGTAGGTGCCGAGGCGAAATTCCTTCTGATCGTTCTGAAGGCAGTCGGTAATCGTGACCGAGCTGGAGTAGATGTGGTTCTTCAAGAATTCCTCGATCTTCCGAACAAACGGCCAGTGGATGTTGCCCAACTTCACGCTCTTGCTGTCCGAAGGAGTGTCAGCACGAAGGCGGGAGGGGAAAGAAGCTTCGTACGGTCCTCCGACGGGAACAACAGCCTCCATACCGGCACCATTCGAGTTACGCTCGTAGAATTCATGCTTCGGCGGGTTAACGAGGTTGTGGAGCAGCAAGAGGGTGGGAAGATTCGGCTTGATGTAGTCCGCCCAGAGGGTGGCGTAGGGAGCGATCGTGTTGCTATTAAGCTTTTCCCAACCGTCAGGGGCGGAAAAGCCCGGGATGAAGGGCATGAGCTTGAGAAGCTTCTTTTCCTTATCCAGGAAGACCTTGACGCCCTCGGGAACGGTGTAGCCAGGGTGGTCGGCCACGCGGATACCTGGAAAGGGAAGCCTTGGGTTAATGAATACATTTTGAAAGTGGCGACTTACCGTCAAAAGCGGGATGCCCCTTCTGAATCTCCTCGAACTCGTAGTAGGGAGCAGAACCGGCGCTACGGGTGTTGGCGCGACGCGCAGCAGTGATAGGCCCAAAGTCGGGGAAGTTGTGGCCATCCTCACTGATGCCTTCTCCATACCAGGGCTTCTTCAGGTAGGGCCGGGCACGGGTCAATTCACACGAGAGGGAGCGTTGGAGCAGCTTGCCATCAGGAGCACCGTAACCGATAACCTCGCGCGGCGGAAGCTGAGCAACATTAGCAGCATTGCCAGCAGCCGAGGTCGTGGCAACATGAGCGGCGTGATTTTTACGGAGACCGTTGACGCGTTGAGCCTGAGCCGTAGGAGGCCCGAACAGGGGACCGCCAACGGCGATCTGCGTGCGAGGCTGGACACAAGGCCGGAACGGACTGTAGGTATCCTCAGGCTCCTGGCGCTGCACCTCGATGGGTTCCTGCTTTACGGGCTTGCTGACAGTACCTTTTTCAGCCTGATTGGTGGGCTTGCTGACAGTAGCCTTCTCAATCGAGAGGACCTCGACATCGGGCTTGGCCTCGGTGGATGGCGACTTCTTCAGCCCCGGGTCGGCAAGCTGGCCAGCAGTCTCGGAATGACGAGCGGCATAACGAGCAGCGCGTTGCTAAAAGAAAAAAATATAAAACTAAAAATAGAAAATAAAAATATATATATATATAAAAAAGTTGAAAATAAAAAAAAATATATAAAAATAAAAGTTGAAAATAGAAAAAAAAATTTACCTCAGAGCGCTGATTACGGATAGCGTTGCGTTCATCCGGGGTGCAAAACTCGAGGCGCATGTACTTGCTGGGAACTCCATTGGCGACATCATCACCGTCCTTCGGGCTCGGGTTAGAACGGCGCTTGGAACCACGCCTGCCAGTGGAACTGCCAGGAACGTCATCACTGACGGACGAATTGCTGCGGGCCATCTCTTCAACGGCACCGGAACGGCGGGAAGCACGAAGGGCCCGGTACTGAAAAAGAAAAAAGTCATGTCATCATTGATGATTACTAAAACAATGACATGAAAAAGAAAAGACGAGGGGCGCGCAAAATGCAGCAGCGACAAGTTCGAGGCTGGCTGCAAGTTCGTATAGGCCGTAAGAATAAGACTGGTTCAGATATGATTAGCCTAATCATTAAAACTGGCCATGATATGGAACCTCACTCCCAAACGCGCGCGCAAACCACCAAGGGTGGAGCGTACTCAATTTAGGAACAACAGAATTGCGCGGGCCTTACTGACAGCACGCACATAACATCTCATTGTTGGTGGTCAGTGTTATTGTTTTTCTCACGTCGCGAGAGAGAGAGCGCAAGTCAAGTCGAAAATGGCTGGACGAACAGGTTCAGGAGTTAGGGGACACAACACACCGAGTGTTCTCCCATGGGAAAACTTACATTAGGCTGGGCCGGAAGCGACAGATTATGAGCCGCCGTGTTAGGAGCCTTGCGTCGTTTGGGAGCAACATTTTTGGCCGGAGGGGGAGCTTCGGGAGCTTGAAGTTCGCCCATGTTAGCAAGAACCTGACGAGCAAGGGCACGAGTACGATGGATGACGACGGGGGCATTGTCTTTTGTAAACTGCACCATGTCTGCGATGACACGTTTGATGACATCAGTCTTCTTACGGCGAAGTTTGGTTACAATCTCCTCGAAGTGGGGCCCGTTTACGGCAATGAGTACAGGGGCCGTGGGAACGGGAGTGAGGGCGCCGTTTCTGAAGTAATTTTATTATATTTATATCTTGAAAAGTTGAAAACAGCAAGTAACTTACTTAGCAGTATCGATGACAGCGAAGATGAGATCCCAACCGAAATAGTAGAACAGACGCTTCTGATTGACGAGAACCGGCTCGTCACGAAGGTCTTCAGCCGTCAACTGCAAATTATATATATATAAAAAGCATTTTTATTGATTAAAACTACAAACCTTCAGTCGGTCGACAACATCCCCATTAGAAAGGACGGCATCATTCAACTCAGCCCAAATATGAAAGACGTCTTCAACGCCCAGCGTTTTGACGTCCTCAACGGCATGATACTTCTGAAGAGCGGGACACCCGCGGATGAAAGACTTGAGAGACCAGCTGAGAGTATCATTAAACAGACGACCAAGTTTGAGGAGATCCAACAGAGCCTGCTGGACTTCTGGGAGAGATTCGAGATTGCTACTGCCCGTAAAGGTTGATTCGACTAGACGGAGATTCCATTGCACCCGAGCCGGCTCATTACCCATGAAGTGTTTGCGAAGAAGATGGTTACCCTTGACGATTTTATAGAAATGTGGCGACTTCCGGACCCACGACTGACCCTAAAACTAATGTGGTTTACAATCTTCGTCTGACAGTAGCTGTGACGTATGTTTAAGCTTATTTTATATATGGCTTTGCCGTCGTAAACAAGGTAATGATTAGAGGTCGTAAACTACAAACTTTACTTACCAACGGAATGTTTTTCGCCGTGACCAGTTCGAGCCATTTCGGATTGTCGAATACCGTTGGAATAGGCGTCTCCATTATGAAGCCGTGTATTGCTTATGGCAAAACGACAGATGGAGAAGACGAAGAGTGAAAGCGTTGGGGACACACTAACGAAGAATGTGCTAGACTGCGAGGTTGCGTTGCACTTTGGTGTTACTCGTGAAGCAGAAAAACAGGCGCAGCGTGCATGCAGTGTTGGTATTGAACATGCTTGCAGAACGCTAACTAGCAATTTTGTATTTTACAAAGCCGTTATTACAGTAACCCTAAAAGTGATAGTCTTATTTGTGTTTTGCAAGTAAAATTTACAAACTATTTTCTTGCAAAATTTGAACTGTTGTTTGCTTTTTTGCATGAATACAAATTTTTATGTTCTGGTTTTTTCGTTTTAAATTTTTTTTATATTTTTAAAGCGTGTTTTGTATAAAATTTAAATAATCAAAGTTTTAAATTCATTTTTGTTTCAAAACAACTCATTTTCATATAGAACTGACATAAATCGCCAAACCAGATAACGACCTTTTGTGTCCGCAAGTCTCACAGGGGTGTAAGAAAAGGCGTCGACACAGCAAAGTGCATAGACCAGCAACATAGACAGTTCCAGTCCCAGGCGTTATCACTGACCTGCCAGAAAGACGTGATAGACAGCGCCGCCATTGATGGTGTAATTGTATTTCTGGATTGCCTAAAGTTCTACTATTTGGCTTAACCATGGAAGTGGATACCGAATCCAGCTACAATCAGGACATAAATCCCGACCTATTTGTCGAGTTAATGAGACTTTTTTTTGATCGCGGATGGATGGTTGGTAGTAGCGGCGGCATGGCTGCAGCGACTGCAGACAAAATTTACTACTCGCCATCATCTGTGCAAAAAGAGCGCTTGACCTCGTGAGTTTAGCAATACGTACTTTAAATGCTTAAAAAACATGTTATAGAGATGAGCTGTTTGTTTTTGGAACGCATGAAATGAAATTGCAAAGCCGACCAAAATGCCCTGAAATCAAAGAAAGTGCATGCGTGCCAATTTTCAATCTGCTGTTGAATGAAGACGAAAGTAGGCATTCAAAAATCATTGTCGATTCATTCACTTGTAATTTCATTCAGATACAACATGCATCATCCATACCCACTCAAAATATGCCAATCTGCTGACCCAGCTTCTCGCACCAAAAACCGTCTTCGAAATCACTGATCAGGAAATGATCAAAGGAATTCTGAATCGCGAGACCCTCAAGGCATACAGTAACCAACACCGACTTCAAGTACCGATCATCGAGAATGCTACACAGGAATACATGCTTTTGGTGAGTGTCTTTACACATTTGTGAGAGCATCCGATTTCGCGAACAAACAATACGTGTTGTTTGTTGTTTTAGCCGCAAATCAAAGAGGTGCTCACCAAATACCCAACCACGTCAGCGGTCCTCGTTCGGAATCATGGGCTCTTTGTTTGGGGCCCAACTTGGCAGAAAACGAAAATCATGTAAGTTTTATGAGTATTTGTGACTTATGGGTATGATTGGAATGCTTTCCACCTGGGCGGGTAAAGGCGTATTTTGCCATGTGTTTACACAAACTTTCAGGTTGGAGTGCTATGAATACCTTATCGAGCTTGCTTGTGATATGATCAAACATGGTATTCCGTTGATCAAGGCTGATTAGAATTGAGTTATTTTTGTTTAATTTCTGTAATTTGTTAATTTTTAACTTAGGAATTGGCGTTTTTATCAATTTTATGGGTTTTTAACGAGTTTATGTTTAACAATGTTTCAACTATAAATAAACTTAATAGTCTTTTCAAACATTGCACAGCTTGTCCTTTAAACATTGCCGGAATTTCGCCACCTACACACGCGTGCCTGTCATCGCCGGCGACAACATCGAGTAGCACGCCGTGGTGATCGGATCAGAGGGTGGATATTGCCTGTTCCCCCCTGGCCTCGAGGCAATGTGGTGATACTTTATGCCTTGCGGGTGTGTTCATTCACCTGGTCGGATCGGCATTACTTGCCGGCCCTCAAAGACAGACGAATGGGGGTGGAGGGAAGGTCATTTAGTCTGTTGTGGGGATATGTGCGACCCCTCTGGGCCTCAAAGCCACTTTCACATGGTTTCTGATGTCGATTTTAGCCGCGTAATGATGGCAGGGAGGCGCCTGGCCGGGGGTAATATGTTCGTTTGGGATCGTGATCAATCGATGAATGAAAGAACGCGATGCTTTTGGTTTTTTACGCCTGCTTACCTAGGTCGTTCACGTCATGGAACATGCTGGGAGAAAGCTTAGTTTTGCTAGGCAAAGCGTGCTTGCTCCTCACTGCCAGCAGATATCGGTGAGAGAGCTGAGAAAAAAACGACGCGACAGCCGATGGAAGTCAGAGATCCACGAGAGTTGAGACGGAAAAACGTCGCAAGCGACTTGCGACACATCCGCCGATAGCTTAAGGCTCGTCCAGCCCTACCGGCCAACAACCACCCGCAACCAAGCGGTAAAGTGAGTGTGGCGTAAAGGCTTGGATCTCGAGCATCGTAGCGGTTCGTGTGGGCAATCAACAGCAGGTCCATGGAATAACGTCTATCGGCGGAAGCCATGTCAAAATTTACACGGACAAAATCATGACACCAGTCGTTTGATTTTGTTAGCCCTACTACTTCCGGTAGAATAGGCCCCAATCTAGAGCGTGATTTCTAAATTCCCATCATTGTGACTTGTTTTTCACAACTTACCGTTTGCTTTGATTGACTTTTAATCATTGTTTGAGAGCTGACCTCACCAACCCTCAGTCAGGTGTCAGGACCAATTTCACGGCGTTTTTCACGTATCTGAGCATTGCGCAAGACCTATCGTTTCCACTTATCGTTCATTCTCCTCCGGGGTTTTTGCTCCATCATCTGAGGTCCTCAGCCACCGTTCTATTTGTTCCGCGATATAATAGCACCTAGTCCCGTACTGAATCGAGACTTTTACCCTCGATTTTTCCACATCCAGTTTCTTGCAGATATCTATAGACCTGTTCGTTCTGGTCGGCGATAAAGGTTACGTCAACCAGTAAAACCTGAACTTCGGCCTATGTCTTTTCTTATCTGTATCCTACCAAGAACCTCAGCCAACCCCCATAACACCTTTAAAGCATTACCGAATCTCGCGCTATTCATAATTTGCCCCCATTCTCCCTCACATGGCCTTCCATTTTGCTATTTTGGCTTCTATTCCATCGTGAATCACGACTTTCCACGCCTTTTGTGCATGTTTCGAAGCACCATTGCCGATTGTGTTCGCGTTTTTGTTTCGGCGCTTATTTTTTTATGGCCCGAATTCTAGAAAGAAAGAAGCCGGCAATCACAAGAACGAGACGGCTCTGACGACCCACGAAGCACACACAGCTGTGTGGGTGCCTTCTGAAGAAGCGCCACAAAGCTCTAGTGTTGTAGGCCGTTGCCGCGTCATCCCGTGAATCAGTGAAGAAGCGCAGGTAACGCCTCCAGGACCCGCCGAGGCGGTGAACGAGGCAAAAATGGTCTTCTTACCTAAAGACGCTGTCATGAGCGCCGAGGAGGCCGCCAACGTGATCAAGGTTGACGAGATTGATCATTACAATGGTGGGTTATGTTTTCAACTTTTCTGCGAATCTGTAAACGCTTTCCCGAAAACTTGAACATCTTTACCTCGTTTAAACTGAAGTACTTTCGGTTGTTGTTTTGTCTGTTTCATTCATCACATACATGTGTTGGTGTGTTTTTAAACCCATTTAGTCATTTCACCCCCAAAAATCATGTGGCACACATTTTCGTTGAATAAGCACGTGTTACATTTTCGAAACTGCGAAAAACAGTCTTTTTCTGGGATGCTAACAGCTGTGTCTACTTTTTCAAGGAATTAGCCCCGAGTTGTCAAAGTAAAAAAGCGGAGGAGATAATTGTGAACTCTGTCTTCCTCAGCCGGTCGATTTTTTATTTTTTACTTGCACACTTACACACCGGATCCCGCGGGGACGCGATTGATGTATTGCGCCGCTGCCTGGGATAAGGAAACTTTCGGCTGTTGCTGGATTAAGTCAACGAGGATATCGGGGAAGATCGGGAGCATTGACAAAAACTTTACGTGCTATGGACAATTTGACCTGGGGACAAAAACATGTTTAAATAGCTAGACTGACAGTGTGTAAATATCAAATATGAATGACCCCAGATAGGACTGGACTGTAATCGGAATTCTTTTCAGAGGAGTGGACGCCTCCATTCGATGCACGGAACAGTGTGCTTCTCAAACGGAATGAAAAATTCACAGATTGGTATGACATTTTTGAATGCCTCGGAGAGTAAGTCACAAACTTTTAAAAAGATGATACTGTAATAACACCATCTCCAGGGGCAAATTCGGAAAAGTCTACCGCTGCTGCGAAAAGGCTACCGGACTCGAACTCGCCGCGAAATGCATCCGTTTAAAGCGCGATGCTGACATGAAGCAGGTCGAGAAGGAGGTCTCCTTCATGACCAGAATGCACCATAAATGTATTGCTCAGATCTATGACGCGTTCGCCATTTCCAACAATGAAGTTGTTTTGATCATGGAAATGTCAGTTTTACACGAATCATTCACTTTCTGTAACGAAACTGAAAACTTTCAGGGTGCAAGGAGGTGAACTTTTTGACCGGGTCGTCGAGGAGAACTACGTCCTCACCGAAACAGCAGTGGCACTTATCGTGTATCAAATTTGTGAGGCTATGCAATACATTCATAGCCATAATATTATTCATCTTGATCTCAAGGTATTTTTTTACAAACTTTTGTTGTGTATTCGGTACCGGATGTTGTCATTTCGTGTGACTGTATGTTTCTTTTCAGCCGGAAAACATTATGTGTGTATCTCAAACGGGAAACCAAATCAAGCTCATCGATTTTGGTCTTGCTCAATATTATGACGGCGAACATGACCTTTTGTTCATGGCCGGCACACCTGAGTTTGCCGCACCTGAAGTTATTAAATTTGAACCACTCGATTTTCATACTGATATGTGGAGTGTCGGGGTTATTGTATACATTTTGTAAGTTGCATCATCTTTAATGTAAACTTAAAACATTCCTAAATGTCAACTTCAGATTGTCTGGTGAATCCCCCTTTCTTGGTGATAATCTGGCGCTCACTTATTTCAACGTTGAACGTGGCAATTGGGAATTTTGCGAAGAGTTCGACGACAACGGCGTTTCCGACGAAGCCCGTGATTTTATCTCAAAGCTGTTGATACTGGATAAAAGGTTAGTTGGTCTCTTTACAATTTTATTACACATTGAATGACAAATTTTAAAGTCGATAATTGCTCTTTTTGCTTGCAGCAAACGCATGCTTCCGGCGGAGTGTTTGCAGCATCCGTGGATTACGAGCCATCTTGAGAAGGCTCGCCAGAATGCTTTGATGCATCGCGAAGATGAAAGTAGCAAAATTGACACCAGAAAGTTACGGTCATATGTTCGCAATAAGAATTTTCGAGTGAGTATTGCAATTGTATCATAATTCGATTGCTCATTTCTTTATTTTTAGCGTCTCGTATTTGGCGTTTTATTCGTCAATTCGATTGTCCGTATTTTCAACACGATGAAAGAAAAGAACAGTGCCACTGGCATCCAATACGTTCAAAACATGCTCAATGCCGCCAATGAAGGCGAAAATGGTGGTCCATCTGAGGAACGTGGTGCCCTTCTGAAGGCTGCCCTGATGTCTAAACGCCGGAAACCAACTGAAGAAGCTCCGAGTACTTCTGAAATTGTCGAAGCTGCTCCCTCACAAACTGCCACCGAGCCCGAAGATTTCGACAAAACGCGTCGGCTGGATAGCGGCTTAGGCGAGGGCTCCACCAAGGTTTCCGCGGTGGAGGGCCCTGACGATGAATTTCATGCCCCTGTTACACCCACATTGCCGATTACCCCACAAGAGCCTGTTGGGGCTTCGCCGACGACGACACAACCCTACAAAACAGAGGCTATTTCGGAGCAGAACGCGTCGGCAGAAGAACGTCAGAAGCCTAAGCCCAAGGAAGCGGAAGTTCAAGCACCGACCCCGATCAAGAAGCTAAAAAAGACCTCGACTAAGGTTTCTCATGATTCAGCCCTCAGTCCTGTGGTCGTTGTTCCAGTAGTTGAGTCAAAAACAGCTGTGACGACAGCACCGGCTTCGGATTCCTTGGCAGTTTCAACTACAACTGGTGCAACTACAGCGACCAGTGAGGATGACAAGGCCCCGAAGAAGAAGATCATTCGTCGAAAGAAGGTTCCCAAGCCAGTGCTCACTTTGCGTGATTGCGAATGCCCTGTAGTCATGGAGAAGAAAACTAAAAAGATAAAGAAGAAGTCCGTCGAAAACACCCTCGATGAAAATGTTACAAAGATCAACCCCGATGCGATCTCTGTCAGCCGCAAGTCTACCAAAGAAGAAAAAGATGATGCCACCACTGAAAACGCTGAGACACAGTCCATTCAGACCCTCATTTCGAAGCGACGATCTTCGGCTGACAAACGTGCAGCCGGCGGCTTGGTTGGTAATCTGCTTGCAAAGCTGGAGCAGCAATCCGAAAAAACTGTGTCTCCAGTCAAGTTTGCTGTTTCCGGCGTGGTCCCTGTTCGTAAAACGCCCGCAGGCCTACCTCGCCCACAACGTCCAAATGTGCAACAGTTCGTATCTGCTGCTTCAAATGATATCGTCCGCGTAGACGGCAAAGATGCCAAGATTGAGAAGATTAACGACCAAACGGATGTTGCTGACCCCGCAAAGACAAATATTGAATTGACTTTGGAGCGCAAGGTGGTCAGTGAGAAGGAATCGAGTATCAAACAGAAAACAACCAAGGAAAAGTCATCAACAGTGAGTCAAACGAGCAAGGATTCTCAGAAAGCTAGCACATCTACGACCGAGGTTGCGTTGAAATCGACCACGCAGATTGAAGAAAGATCGAAGCCAGTGAAATCGGTGCAATCGAAGGCGTTGTTCGAGCAGGAAGTCAAGACTGTCGAGCGAGAACTGGTCGATGCTAGTAAGATTCTGGCTGAGAAGAAGCTGACTACAACTTCAAAGTTAGGTGTCAGCCAAAGCACTGCCGAAAAGGACAAAAAGCTTTCCGAACGCAGTTTGCGTCTCAAGCAAAGCGATGAGAAGAAAGCGTCCCTTCTGGTCAAGGCAAAGTCCGGTCTTGAAGCGCGTCTGGACGTCGAGGACAATAAGACAACCACTATTGAAGCGACTGCCGATGGCACTGGAAAATCGACTACCACAGAAACCAAGATTGCTGCTGTATCGACTACCAAATCACCCAAGGCAACTGTCACCAAAAAAGTAAGTTTCACTAAAACTGTAAACACTGTTTAATAAAACCTTTTCAGACCAAAACAAAAACCAAAAAGATCAACCCCAAAAACCGCTCAATGGACGACCTTCTCGATGATCGTCATCCGGCAGACAAAAATCACAAATCCCTAGCCACGTCAAACGAACTTCTTTCTGCAACGCCTTTATCTCGCAATCCATCCTTCCACAACAAGTCTCAATCCCAATCCACCAACGACTTACAGTACCCTGTAGACCAAAAACAGCGACGTAGTTTGGTGGAGCTTGACACCGAGGAGATTGAGCAAATCCAGGCCCGCGAGAAAGAAGCTTTCGACTTTGGCAACCTTCGCGAACAGTTGGAACGTCGTGTCAGTGGTGCGAAGCCCATTGATGAATTCGAAGCCTGGCGTCAAGCTAAGGCTCGTGAATTGCGTTCATCCTTGCACGATAATGGCAACATCAAGCGTGCCATGAAAAAGTGGATTACCATGGATAAAGCCAACAAATAACAAGCTATCTTATTAGAATCCCGTGTATTTACTCCCAATTTGAACCGATTTTCCTTCATCTTTTGGTCTTCCGCCCAAATTTCAAGCTATATATCAGTTTTTCCAATTTAGCATGGCCCAATACATGCTACATTTCTTAGCCCTTTTTTTGCTTCTTCAGTCACGTGTCATTTTCATTAGACCGCCATCATTTTTGCTAATACAGCTTGCAGCTTTCATTCACTGATGTATGATAGAAACGGGGTCTAATATTTCTGCACGCAATTCTGTAGAATTTTTCATGATTAAAAATTATGATTATGATGAGGCTAATTTTTTGAGCTTTTTAGTACACCATAATCATAACATTTGCTGTGTCATTTCGTGCTTTTTGTTTGTAGTGGCCTCCAAGGATGCGGAACGGTTCCCTAATTTTTCATTGTTCATTGATTCATTTATGAAATATACTGTATAATGTGCTGGGTATATGCACTAATTTATTCAAATTGAAATAAACGGTTATATTTGATATGATTTTGGGGTTATTTGTGACGACATAAAATGGTACGAGGAGTAACTTGTTATTGTAAAATTGTATCATGCAATTTTGTTTTTTGCTGTTTTACCGTTGCTTTGTGGGATATATTATGCCTATATTACAGTTTAGAAAGTTCATTTTTTGTATTAAATATAACAAATTGCTATTTTTTGGTTTATAAGCATGCGTTAGAATAGAAGCGTGCAAATGCGTTGTCTACCCCGCGCGAAATCACTGTTTTCAATAGGGACATGTTTTTTTGCGTGTTTTTAGGTGAAAATATTTACGTGTAGTTTGAAGTTGCAGTTAAGTTAATTCGATTTAGTATAAACTTTACCATTGTCTATTTCTATTTTTACGGAAATAAAGTTACCGGAAGAGAAGAAATGTCATCCGCTTTTACTTTTTTGAAACCATTTATTCAAATCAAGCGCTCGTTTGAGGAATCGCTTAAAAGGTATACCGCCAACGCTCCGAGTTGATCTAATTAATTGCTCTCTTAAGCTGCAACCAATTACTTTATTTTATTCCTCGTCACTCATCCTTTTCATGTTTTCACTATTATCCGCAGCATAAAGAAGCAATTGTAAGTACGTCAAGGGGCGCACGTTTTTGCTGCTTGGATGTACTTGACCCCTAATAAAATTGCGTCATTTGACTCGCTCCGACCCGTGTTTGTTGGACTTTAATTCCAAAAAATTAGTCCTCTATCTTAGCTTTTTTCAATACAAAGGACAAAACAAAAACAAAATCTCAAGGACTAATTTTGATCAACTGAAAGGACAAAATATTACAGAGCGCACTCGGAAAACAGCAGAAAGTCATATATCAGCTGGGTCTTATCGCTTTATTTTCTTTTTTTTTGGTGGCTACATCCATCAAATGTATGACACAGTAAAAACTGTTTTTTTCGCAATCAAAAAGTTGCGTATTTCAGTACTTTGACCGTCTGCCAAATAAAATTAACTTGTATGACTATTAAAAACAACTGGGGAACTAAAAATACGTTTATCTACGTCTGGATTCCATTTTTGATATGTAATTCCATTCATTGGTGGTGACAGACGCTTTGGATTAGCTCCAGAGCAACAAACCAAAATCCAAATTTTCTTTAAAAAAGCTTTGCTGTAATTTTTTTCGGTTGTTCCAATAATAATATTTGTACAGAATCTGTGTCATTGCTTGCCTGGTGTTTATACATGCCTCAAATAAATCTTTGAAACTGTTTTTGATTTCTACACTCCCTTAAAAGAACATTTTTTTCGTGGCGGAAATGGCGGATAATAATTTAGCGACCATATTTATAAGTGTGGATATCTTTTTATAGATGTCATCATTATAGCTTGTCTCTATCCTAATGACTTTTAGTAATGACGATTAAAAGTCGACTGTGCTTGTACACAGATAAAGCGAGCGGACGGATATGCACGAGCTGACTAGAAGTGTACATTCCTGGATTTCACAAAACGAAGAAGCATAGCTTAACGGTCTTTTTTGTGGATACATAAGGTCAAATGTTGTCCTCACCGATGCGCTGGACTGTTCTGTTTTGCAGCGTTTTCTATGGAAAAACCGGTGTGTCGTAATCTCTCACGCTGCACCACGTTGACGTAATATCCTCCGTAGCGGTCTCATGGTCCTTTTATTTTCTTTTTTGAGGTACTTCCTCATAGTTTAGCCCTTTGTCTGCCGATGAACTGGTGACCAAAGATACATGAATTACAATAAAAACATGCTCAATGAAGCGCCAAGCTACCATTATCCACTATTTTTAGCATCATAAACAGTCCAACTGTACTTTTTTTCCATTTAAACGTCAAATTTTTTCCAATCTTCGCATAAATACCGTATTTTTTGCGCTTGCCCACTACCAATTTGTTTATCTTTCGCTATAAGTAGAAATGCTAAAACATTTTAGATATATAATCATCTTTCTATAAGCGGATCTTGATGATTAATAAAAGTCGTTAAAAGTTAATCCCCAGACGCTGTTATAAAATTTTTGTGTACGTGTGTTTTTGTTGTTTCAAGCCGCTCAAATGCACTAGGTCGAGGGAAGCGCCACGTCAGGATATTACATTTACATTATAATTGTAAAATAAGCTCTTGTTTCTACCGCTAAGATACTTTCTTTTAGTGGAAAGGGTAGTTTGATGCCCTCTTCCTGCCACTTGTGCCAGTCTTGTGCTGCTGGAATACCATACTACGGATCTGTTGTCTATGATTAAACGGTGTTAAAGCAAAAGACTTTGTTCTTGTCTACTGTCTAATCATACCGCCAAGCAATTTTTTAAGTGTACGTTTAACTATAACTTTGCTTTTGCTGTTACCATAAATAAAAACCCCCTGCAAATTGAGATAATCATTATGTAAATGGGTTCTGTCCAACGTATTGTTACCAATCACGTCAATTTTTTCCAAGGTACGATAACTGTATAGTCAATGGAGTCATTAATAGTCAAGGGGGTGGCATTTTGGATTAGTCACGAATTAATGAGAACCAAAACAAATTCAGTGTAAATGCAGGAGCGAAGGGAAGACGATGGGCGTGTCTATCGTTAATGTGGAAAAAGTGCGCTTGTGCCAATTTCAGTCTCCAAGTCCACAACAGTTTCAATTCACTCTATTTGGTCTCACTTTTTAAAAAGCGCTTATTTGATCAACACCCATAAGTACCAACTGTAGCGTGCTCAGATTAGGCTCTGTGGGTTTATTACCTCACTTTTTGATAGGATTACTATTAGATTAATAACACAAATCCGATCAGTTTTGTGATTCACTACTTTTTATTTCCTTTTAGCTACAATTTAGTCATTACTTAAACCGAGAGCGTAAAATTGCGTCAAATTTTTTTATCCTTCCAAAAAACGAACTATGTTCTACATCTTTTCTTTCAAAAAAGGGAAACACTTCCTCGCTATGTATACACCAAAACCACTCAAAAAGTATCTTCTTTATTATGATGTTTTCGCAAAAATCATACCAACCCAATTGAAAACATTGCTTTTTCAAGGCGTTTCATACATGTTTTTTTCCGTACTGCTGTCTTTATTATGATTAGTAATCCTAACATCTGTCGTCACAGGTTTCAAAATACTCATTTTTGCGTGTTTAATTTATGCAAATTAATTATCATTCCGGAAATGAAATATATTCGTTACAAAAGTGCATGTAGTTATTTTATTATTATACGTGCAAATGTGTGTTTTTATAATGTTATAACCTTCGTAAATGCATAGTTGCGTTTTAACTTTAAAAATTTAAGTTATAGGTTTGCGAATACGAATACCGTAATTGTGCCAAAGTCCAGAAAATAAACCACGAACTACATGCAGATACCTCAACATTACACGTTATTCCGGCCCAAGATACTGCAAGTATCATGGATGTTAGCCGTTGAAGGTGTAAACTTTGCCAAAACTACTGTATTATCATCCATGTGCTCAGTTTTTATGCAGTCTTCACAACGAAGGGTAGGTTTTTTTTTTCGGTGATCAATGTTTTGGTGAATTAAAAATAGGGCCCTGATACTTGGAAGATAGTGTATTTTAAGTTACAAATATGTTTTGCATGGGATCCTTTTGTCTCTGCGCCGAAAAACAGCCGGTCCGAAACATGCATCGCTGTGGCGGCGACAGCGCGCTGTTCTGAGCCAGGGGCATCATACGATATCTTGAAAATACCACGATTGTCAGCATGCTCCAGTCTTAGAAATGACCTAATCGTAGTAATTTGATTAGCTATAACAGATGCGTTTTCGCACTTGCATGAACGATAATGGTGAGCGTTGGTAAAAAAGCGGAAATAGCAGTGGTGCCGTTGCAAGAGAGACGGAGGCGTTGCAGCTTTCTTTAGTTTTGCGCAGTCATCTATCTTGTTTGAACCCAGAATGATGAGAAATTACGAAACCAGACGGGTGATACAGACGCGATGGGGTAGGGTTTTCTCGATACAGGGCGTTCCCGGACGTCGGTGGTCAGCTTGCATGTGGCTTACGTGGCTTATTTGAGGGGGAGGAGTTAAATTGTTTTGTAAAAATTTATCTTCCCCTTAAACTGATGATGTATTAAACGATCCACCTACATTGTATCCGGGCTTTGCGTCTTTGCAAATAAAATTGAGTAGATATAGCGAAAGGTTACGTTTCTCGATGGATGAAGCAAGGCCCTGCATACCAATTCAGGGTCATCTTTATGCTAATCGGTCCTTTGTGTCAGTCTTTTGCCCATCTTCCGAAACAGTCGCAACTTCGTCAGTACATAATTGTATATGAGTTTGACGTCTCAGCCCTGAATGACAACACACATGCCTCATTTAGGGGCGGTCCTACTATACTCTCTCCCTGGCTCAACATATGGGCACTGCCAAATAGACGACAAAAAGTAACCCTAACCTTTTCGTTGAAGACCTCCCTCTTTGGGGCTGGATTTTCGTGGATATACATACGTTTATAGTTTAATGAGCAATTGTTGTACGTACATGAGACTTCCTCCCGCCCCCTCAAGGCCCTGGTGGGACATCCATATGGGGTTGTGTTCCCTTTATGGGTGTTATCCAGCACTGTGAATGCTTTTCTATTTTCAAGATTTATTGCGGCTTCTGCCTCGATGGCGTCTTATTTTGAAGTAGATGTAGTCATTGTTATTTTATTGCTTGAAGTTTAATGCTACAGATTCTACCTTGACTTTGCCATAAAAGTTAAAATAACTTTTACACTTTGACACTCGATTCATTTATTGTATAATCAAAACCACCAATCTGGCATAGTCTTTGACGAAACGACATAATAGCCCCTGTGATAACACATTTTTTCGAATATTTCTTACAAAATTCACCATAATTTTCACCTACGTATTTCTACGTTTCAACCAGAACACATTCTTGTTCCTTATGTTTACGTCGTTAACCCTCCTTCTTATAAACCCCCTGGACCCCCTTATTAAGAGAACAATTCAACTCAAATTTACTGGTTCAAAGTTGTGCCTTTGTACACCGATTTCTATCCATGCCCCTCTCCATAAACCCTGCCACCCTTCCCAAAAAAGCTCAACATTTACAACATTCGTTTTATTTACGCGATGCATTATCCTAATTTCTCCGTCTCGCGCCGGCATTACATATATTTTACGGTACCATTTATAACTTAAAGCAAGCGACACCACAGCGAGCACACGCGTAGGCATTGCGGACTAGGATACGCCGCTTTTTTTTGGAAGCGATGCTGTGCGTACAGCTTCAGGTAATTCATGCATCATTACAAAAAATTAAGCCACCCCTGGGGTATGATTGGTTCATTCGCAATAACATGGACCGTTTTCAGATACCGGTATTGTCTTTATATAATGCATTTTTCTTCTTATTTATATTATTGGATGGCTTTGGGACAGTACAGTAAGCTGTTTTTGCTCATTTGACCTCATTTTTAACAAGTATGGTTTCAGATGTCGACATAAAAGGTCAGAAACACTTGAACTACGGGAAGAATGTTTTCACAGATATCAAAGTATGGATCACCATCAAAGTTTTTCTGAATGGTTGCATCGAAAGAATACATCACATTATTCGCCAATTATTCCATCATATCACCAAGCTTTGCTTAAGATTCAAGTAAGGGTCGTTTGCCTTTGTAATTATTTTTTACATCACTGAAACGTGTTTCCCAATTGCATGTATTTTCGTTTTGCAGGAGGCAGGCTTCAGAAACGGAGAGCAGGTGACCTCGGGCGCTTCCTCATGCAATACACGTAAAATGAGCGTCATCAGTTCGGAGACGCCATTGAGAGAAAGAGCACTATGTAAATTTGAGTATGTGCTTAACTATAATCCTAAGGTGAGGCATTGTTTTTATGAATAAATAAATATTTGGGTGTCCGTAACGTCAACGTCAAAATTTTAATTTACTTCTCTTTTTAATCTAATCCTTTTTACGTAAAATTTGACAATTTCAGAGAATACCAGCTGCCTTGACAGAAGTAAAGTGCTCGTGTCCAAGGCCAAGCACAAGGCTCGTTGGTAAGCGCATTTTCGAATGCGAACCACTACGGTATCAAGTGCGAGTGCTCCTTTTCGACGACCAATGTAACACTTACTCAGAGCATGTCGAAACCATTGCTCTGGCTTGTCTGCCCGTGGTACAGGTAAGATTTACACCAGTGTTCGCCCTTATAATAAAGAGTGTAATCGCCACCCAAAAACAAACCATAAAAAAAGCCAGACGAAAGAACAATTTTCCGGCTCCTTTTTCTATCTACAGCGCGTATTGACACTCTGAGTTACCTGCTATGTGTTAAAATTAAAGTTTCAGGCAAACGTGAACTCGGACAGCGATGCTGACGTTATGGTACCCATCTCAGCATCAATCCCTACTTAGTCTCTGCAATGGGTGTACGGTATTAGAAGCTACCGTATACCTTCACTAGGACCAACAACTCCAACCAGTCGGAGCATAAAAGCCAAAGTCAGGGAAGCATTCAGCAACACTGTTGTTTTTATAACTCGCATTTTGTAACTATTTAAGATTCATTAGCTACGTCTGTTTAAGTTGTCTTTTTACTATTGTAATGTCTCTTTTTTGTTTGTAATTTTTCAATCTTTCACTCGACCGGTGTCTATGTTATCATTATGTATAGTCAATGACGTTACTTTCATTTGCTACGTAAAAGAATTTCCTTCACATTGTTTCTTGCAGTACTTCCTTCATACTCCCTTTATCCCCTCACAATGTTCAACCATCGTCGATTCGGTGCTTTCTAAGACCCCCTTAACTGGGACGCTTCACAGTGCATTACATCATCCCCACTGTCAATGGAATTGAACTCGGCAGTACATACATCACTGATGAATGCCCGAAATGTCGCTAGCAAAATGACCATTGATATGAACATTGAAAATCCCCGAACTCAGACAGCTTCTTCATCACCCGGAGCGCTTCTCGGATTTCTTTGTCTTTCTTTTCATGCATTCATCGTCTACTAATAATCCGCAACCTTGATGCAATCCGACCGAAAAACACTCAAAGGAACCGATCTCATCACTAGTGAATGACGTAGGCCAGTCTTCCCCTTTTCTATTCTTAAAATTTTTAAATATTCTTAAGTATTTCAATTTTGCAAAACACTGTAACAGTAAACAAACGCTACGCGGCTTGTCTGATGTTGTTGTAGTTTGTCTTTTTTTCATAACATAATAACTGGTTTTAACCTAGGAACTCACTTCTGACTAATCTCCGTTATTTGTATATTTTAGTGAAAAATTTGTCTATTCACAGTTTTCAATCGTTGTAAGTTTGCTTGTTTCTGGAGCCATATCTGTTCATCTTGGACCAAAATACAAAAGAAATGTGCATTTTACTGGCCATTTAATATCACGGCATAAAATTCTATGTTATTTTTTACTGTTTAACATTTTTAAAAACCCTAGATTATGATCTTATGATTTTAGTTTTCATCCCTCTATGGACTAATTCCCAAACTATCGAAATAAAAATGAGTTTTATGCATTGAATGTATAATAACACGTACGCAGTTGTGATCACTCGAATAGCTTTATTGAAATAGCAAAATTTAATCAGTTGTGAGATTTTTAACGACTTAGATACTGTTTTGGAAGTGACGAATAAATAAAGCAAATGTGAGATAATATGCTTAAGTCATTCAAACCCGTAATAAGTAGTTAGCAAGTGGCACAGCTAATCGCGATCTTATAAGGAGATTGCACTGTTACACCGTGAGAAGTCGCACCGTAGGAGGTTCATCATCCCAGTGGAGTGGGATGATCGGCTTGTGTTTGGATGGAAGTAAAATGTGTCGAACAAAAGTACGGCCGTTGGTAAGGCCGAGAAAATCCGACCAGACTTCGCGAATGTCAGGTCGCCTCCAGGGCGTGAGGAAAGCCTTCCAAGAATTGTCGGGTGCTGTGCTTGGCAGGCGCTTCTGCAATTAATCAAGTTATTACGTTCTCAGAATTGAAAATGGTGCAAGAACCCACCAAAAACCGGATATACGTCTGGCCATTGGAGATCAGCAACACATTCCACCAGAACAGGGCCCCCACAAGCAAACTGATAATCAAGCAGAGTGAATAAGTGAAGAATATCGCGCCACCGATAGCGTCATTGCCGTAGGAACAAAGTTGTTTCATCCAAAATATTTTGAGACCGACGTTGCAGATGACGACGTCATGGCTAGGCTGCAGACAATTGAATTAAGAAAAATTAATGTTAATATGGTTAAGACTTATAATAACATACCCGCCAGTAGTTGTAGTAGAACGTCGACGAAGAGATAACGCATGCGAGACCGCTGCCAATGGTGAGAAAAGCGCAGAATTGGAGGAAGTAGCGATGGTTACCGGCGCCGACACAGCGATTGATCCAGATGCAGTGATGGTCCATTAGGACGACGCATTCTCCACAGATACTGCAGTGATGCGTGCTTGAGCTTTTGTGGTTTTTGCATTTCCAACATTGGGGTTCTTGCGAACTCTGAAATGCAAAAACAAATTAGTCAAATGCCAAGATGAATGCGCAAACGCATTGTAACTCCATTGCGGGGTTAATTGTGTTTAAATGTTCGAAAACAAACGGATGTTCACTCACTTTGACGGGCTTTCCAGATGAAGTTATCGAGGCTTGTCGATAGTGCCAGAGAATACTGAACGTGAAGTACACGGTAATGATGTACAGAATAGGAATGAGCACGGTTGGCAGTGGTATCCACCATGACTCGTATGGAAAGATGACGATGAAAAGTGTGGCTACGACGAAGAGCACGAGGCCGTAGACGACTACGGATAGAAACTGGAAGGGGATGTGTAAAGATAAAATGTAAAGTTGAAAAAAATGGCTTACCTTGCCGAGCCCTTTCCGGAAGAAGATATCGAGCCAGTACAGGATGGTGAAGAGGACGCCGCGCCATGGACAACGATTGCAGCACCCTTTTACGACGTCCAGAAGGCCCCAACACATACTGCCGCCGGCGATTGCCCAAGTTTTGGGGAGGCTGGAAATCGATGGGCAATGAATGACCGGAGTGTCAACACGAATGAACGCGTCAAAGACACGTTTCGGAACAGAAAAGGACACTCTCGAGAAAGGTGGAATCGAATCGAAAGAAAGTCAATGCAAGGCAAGGCAAACGGAAACGCTCACGGCAACGCGCGAGACCAGCCGCCGGTGCTGGTGGTGTGGGGTTTCGTCTCATAACCTCGGCTGGACACGAAATGTCGACCTTCCGCCGACGCTGGAGGGTGGCCCAACATCTCAGCCTCGAGATGGATATATGAAAGGTCAAGATTTCGCGGAAACAAGTTGGACATGTACCACTCACGTAACGCCCGAGGCAACGAAGCGCCGCAAAACAGCGCACGGGCCGAGATCGGAGCGATGGTTCTAAAGCGAATGATGGAGTCAGCCGCTGCTGCATGTTTTCCCTACTTGTTGTTTTTCTGAACTCTGTCTCCCATCTCTAATATTCCAAATCAAACTGATTTTATCACTTTGTGCATCTGCATAATCACAACCACATGTACCGTCACGTTTTGTCCATATTCCGTAATTTTCGGAATTTTTCAAGGGTAAGTGGTTTTTAAACATTAGCTGTTAGTTTCAAAGAGTAATGCTTTCAGGCGTCCCTTGCCTCCCGACCCATCAACTCTCAAAGATCACGCCGATTTGCAGGCCGAAATCTCTATGTGCCTCCATGCTTGCTCGCACTTTCTGGGATCAGTCTCACCGATTATGGGCTGACTGACAAGGAGCTCAAAGAGTGAGTTTTCGCCTTTCGGATATATAAATTTTCCACATTTCAACCTTTCAGTGACGCGAATACAATTGAACAGCAGGACATCAAGCACTGTGCAACTAATGGCTGGGAGACACTTGTGGAGGAACAGGATTTGAGGGTGTATCGACGCAAATTACCCGGGAACAGTGATATTTACGAGTACAAATGTTCTGGGACGTATTACGACATATCCCCGCGGAACTTTGTCGATGCGCAAGTCAGTTTGAATTACTTTTTTGACGAAGATGATGGATTTTATATATATAATTTCAGTGTGACGTCGAATATCGCCGCCAGTGGGACTCCAATGTCCTCGAGTTGGACATTCTCGAAGACGATGAAGAATCCGACACACAGATCGTTCGCTGGGTCGCTCGTTTCCCCTATCCCATGTATCCCCGCGTGTATATCTATGTCCGTCGGAAAATCGTGGATCCAAAAACGGGCAAAGCCATTATTTCCAGCCATGCCCTCGATGAAAAGTCGTTCCCCACAAACAGTAACGATGTTCGGGTCACGATGTATCGGTCCAGTATGATTGTCCATGCTCACAAGTCTTTCGATGAGGTTTGTCTGCCTTTTTCTGACGAATTTTATATATAAATTTGGCTGGAAATTTGCAGGACGGCCTCGATTACATCCTCACGTACTACGACAACCCTCAAACCAACTTCCCCGGCCCTGCTTACAACTGGATCGTCAACCGGGGCGGCCCTTACTTCCTGAAGCAAGTCCACGCCGCTGCCAAGCGACTTGAGGATACTGCGCTCAAGTCGACGTCCTACAAGAGGGTTCCCATGTCTGTCAACGGTGAAAGTAAGCGTGTAGAAGAGGACGAAGCCCGTGGACAACCCCTCTGTGCCTGAGGAAACCTAGTCTTTGCTCGGTCGATCTCAATTGCTACCTTCGCAATTTAGACGTTCGCTTTGGGCTTTTTCTATGGTCCTTTTTGTTAGTTTTTTCATATTAGCCTTTTGATTAGGTTCCCTTTTCCTGGTATCTACTTTGCCTTATGCCTTTATTTTTGCATCCCTGTGTTTCTTAATAGCAATATCGTTGTTAATGTTGAATAAATTTATAACTTGTTGAGGTTTTTGAGGGTGAAAGGGACATCGAACTTCGACTTGCAATTTTTCTCGGAACTTGCTCGATTCGGGGTTTTGGAACGTTTCGCCAATGAGAGCGTGCGCACATTGACTCCCACTACGAAAACTTGCTTGCGAAACAGAAACATCGAACAGTTTTGCAAGTGCAGCTGTTCCTTCGCCGCGGCTGCGCTTCACCGCTATCAGATTCTGCTTAATCATGGACCCAGCCGCTACTGATGACACCCAGAAGGTTGGCTTCAAGTCGTTCACCATCACAAACAGCCGGAAGCGTCCTGCCGTCATCAACAATGGGGCTCTTTCAAATGCGGCTTCCGACAGCGAGGATGAAGGCTTTCCACAACATAAGAAGGAAAGACGTTCTGAAAGCGGTAAATCGAAGAAGTAAGTTGTTTTGTTATATATATTTTTATAATGATAGGCTTAATTTTTATATATTTCAGGGACGACAAAAAGAATCCATTGGTTATCCCTCGAATTGTGGAAAATGATTGGCGCGTCAAGCATCTCCGTGAAAAGGAAGCCCAGGGCAAGTTGACAGATGAAGAGAGGGCGAGATTGGAGTTGCTTGATAATGCTGTCAATGAGGTTTGTCTAATTTTTAGTTTACGTTTTGAATTTTGAATTTACGATTATATTTTCAGAACGGTGGCCAAGTCATTGCCGCATCAGTCATCGACCCCAACGCAGCCCCAGACAATCCGGACTATAACCAGGTCCCGATCGCTTCCTTCGGCATGGCTCTTCTCCGCGGTTACGGCTACAACGAGAACGAAGGCATCGGCAAGACGAACAAGTCCGTTGTGCAGCCCACGATGCAGAAGAAGCGGGTGAAAAACCTTGGACTTGGAGCGACGCTGCCCGACAATGGTGAAAACATGTTTGACTTCACAGTCGGAGCGAAGGTTGTCGTTGATCAAGGAGGCAAACAGGCCGGTGAATACGGGACTGTCGAGTCGGTCGACAGCGACAATGTGGCCTGCGTCGTTAGGATGGCCCTATCCCAGAAGCAGTTGAAGATATCTCAATTGCATTTGAAGATTGTGACTAAGAAGGAGTTTGATTCACAGGCTATGGTGCTAAGTAAGTTTCTTTCTCACTTTTACCTTTCAAAGTTACATTGGAAACCTTTTCAGACAGGAAGACCTACGATGCTGCCAAAAAGGAAAGCGAAATCGTTGCCGAACCAGTCAAGCGTGAAATCAACGATGCCGTCGACGTCAAGCCAGTCATCTCATCCACTTCATCCACCAAAACCAGCAAAGTCAAGAAGGAGCGATCGCCTTCTCCCGTGTTTCGAAACTGGGTTATGGAAAACCTTCGCGTCCGTATCATCAAGAAAGGCAATCTTTACAAGGAGAAGATGGTCGTCGTCGAGGCCAGCAGCAGTGAAAACATCCTGTTGCGTGACGAAAAACGCGCCGTCCACGAAGTCAAGGAATCCGAAATTGAAACAGTTATCCCTCGCGGCGTGAATGGCAAAGTGCTCGTCGTCACTGGCAAGTACAAGGGCTGTGTCGGTGTCGTCTACGCCAGAGACAACGATCGCTACATCCTGTGGATTCGCCTGGTTGAAACGGATGAAGAAGTCAAAGTTGACTTTGATGATGCCTGTGAATATGTTGGTTTTGTTCCAGCACTTGGTTATTGAGTGTTGCCTTTAATTTTTACCTTGGTAGTACATTGTACCTTGTACACGGTTGATGATACAGTTTTGATTGTTTTTAATAGTAAATACATACTTTTGTTTTTGAAGAGAGATGAATGCACAGTACAATGGTGGGATCGGGCCCTTGTCTGAATTTGATTGGTTTATGTAGATTTCGGTACACAAGGATTGTTCTTGTCTGGTTGAGTTAGGTCCTCGGGTGATTGTGATTGGCAAGTCGTACATCTACAACAATGGCAATATGTGCAGTTAGTATCAGACGTCTAACAATCACAGCAAACAGTTTCATCAAAACTAAGCGAAACATGCCAAAAATGAAATTCAGAATCTGCAGTATTTTTAAGTTTGTGTTATTGTCGACAGCAGGATCAACCCAAAACCACAGATAGACACCAAATGCACTATACTTTTTAAAAACAAGTCACCATTTGAGTTCAAATCACACAACACAATCCTCCGTGTAGCCTTTTTCGCATACATCGATATATCCAACATGCAAAGTAAAGTGTAAATGTTTCCTGGTTTGGGCTATGATGCAATCTATAGGCATCGATGACAATAAACATTGCACGTTTTTTATGTGAATAATGTGAAACATGGATGATCACCGGCATCCAGGTACATACTACACGTTGCTGATCACACAAAAATTGAGAGTATGTAAGGTATAAAAGGATGGCCAGTCACCGAGACAGATATCAGTTCATACTTCGAGAATCATCAACTGAAAATGCTTCGAGTTGTCTCGGCTTTCTGTCTCTTTGCGGTTGTCGTCGCCAACGGCGGTGGACGCGGAGGTCCGGGTGGCCCTGGTGGTCCAGGGGGCCCTTTTGCTGAAATCTTTAACTCTTTGACCGAGGCTCAACAAACCGAAGCTAAAGCCGTCTTTGCTGAAGCTTTCGGTCCTGACAGTACTTTGACCAAGGCTGAAGGCAAAGATAAGATTCAAGCGTTCGTTGCTTCGCTCAGCCCTGAACTTCAGGTAAACTAACTTTCAATAAACATTCTTTATTGACGCCATTCAAATTTACAGGCGCAGATTAACGCTCTGAAGCCCACTGGCACCCCTCCCGTCCCAACTGGTCTCTCTGACGCCGCTTCTGCCCTGGTGTCTCAAATTCAGGCTATCAAGGCTAACGATGCTATCACTGTTGCCGAAGAAAGAGCTCAAATCCAAGCTTTGATCCAAGGTGCCGATCCTACCGTCGTCGCTGAACTCCCCAAGTTTGGTGGTCGTGGTGGTCCCCAAGGCTCCCCTCCGTCTTAATTGACTGATTCTTAAATTAAAATAATTTTTCATGTAATGTAACATCTATATATGCAAAAATACTTTTGCAGAATAAAGAATCTATCGCACAAGGATACCATTGAAGAAAAAAATTAACAACAAAGTTGATCTGCATGGTCGTCTGTTTATTGGTTTACATAAAGTTTAAAAATATAAAATTCATCAAATATTGGAATCGAATCTTGGGCTTAACTGCGGTTGATGATGGGGAATTCTCAGTGGAACGATTCAAGCCGTTTTTCTGGATCGACATTTTCCTTTTTTTTAGGGTCCGTTTAATTAAGTTGTTCCACCCGCTGCTACCAAAAAGACGAATGACTGTAAGTTGAAGCTTCAACAAATGTTCTGAAGGAAGACAGTTCGATACAGGATTTCCTTCCATGGTGGGCGCTGTCTTGGTTATAAGATGTTTCGACGAACACTCCGGCACTCCACGGTGGTCATATTAGCAGCCAGCATTACAACTGCCATGTTATCTTACTAAACAACTCACAAAATCACTTTCACAGTAGCCACTTGTCAAGCACGTTAGGAAAATACGAAATACTACAAGTATAATATAAATATGTAAATTTTTTTGATCACTTGGGGTAACTCGGGGTCGTGGGCGATGTAAAAAGCGCAGATGTTATTGTAAGAAAGCAGCCGTTGTCGCCGTATCAGTAACATCTTAATTCTTCTTCATATAAAAAGTTGCCTCGCGAAACAACAACAACGCCGCGATGATGGAAGAACTTTTGCTTTTTACTTTCTATGTAACCTACTTTTGGACAATTTCCGAAGCTTCCCCTTACGTACTTATCTTGTTATTACTTTCCACAACACCGCTATCATCAGCGATTGTTTTACATCTTATTGTGTTCAAATGAATTTGTCGTCAATTTTTCATGCTAATCTGCCAAATTAGCATTCCCCTTTCGAATTAGCTTTGCTGTGTGTTGCTTTTTTTGGTCTTCCTCACTTTTATTAAAATACGATACTCCAATCTACTTTCCGTGCACTTTTATTTCAGTTTTTAAAATATATTGTTTGCACTACCCTCCCTTCTATTCATAGCTGACCTATGACCCTCTGCCTGCAGGGCGAAGAGACAACTGCTTCCGTAAACATTTTTTTCCAGAGCGTCTGCTGCCCCACGAAGTTAGGCTCCTCCGCTGTTGCTCAAACTTGACAATTTCATCGCAGAAAATAGCCCTTGAAACATGCTCTTATTCTTTGGCAAATAACTTTTTTTGCCACGAAGCACGTTTTCCATCAAGCCACATGCACGTGAAGGCAATAACAACTGCGTCCGGAGTCTTTTGTGATTTCCCAGTCCCAGCGTTGGACTCTGCCATTGTAATCAGCTTAAGAGAAAAACGAAGAGCAAGAACGTGGGCAACGTAGCAACGTAGGCAATGACGGATAGGGTAGATCAATAAGTCCAACGAGATCGAAAGTGAGAACGCAAATGACCGGGAGTGAGATGTGGCGTCGCGCAGCTGTTGGAAGATGGTCCCATCACGGCAAACAGTGACCCTGCCGCCAGAACGCAGACGCTTTTTGGCGTTCATTGATTGGACTGACCAGCTGTTGGACTGGTCAGTGGTTCTCGCTTGAAAACGGATCAATTGCTGTCTTTTGTTCGAAATTTTGTTTTGCTTTCACAGTGCTACAAATTTTGCATATCTTCAAACCTTAAAAATGTGATTTGCATACTTTTTGAACGTATTTCGTCGGTTTTACCGTTTCTGCCGTTAGTTTTGGCTCACCTGCACTTCCACCGTTTGCTAGACTTCTTAAATTGACTATTTTAGTTCTGAATTTCTCCATTTTTCGACTTAAACTCCTTCAAATCCAGCTTTTTCTATCCAGCAAGTTTCACCGTGTTAGAAAAGCAAAAGATTACTGTTCCTTCACTTTCACTTTCGCATTGCATTCATCGCATTGGTTGTTAGCCCGGACAGCGAACGGACTGCCGCTGGCAACCAGTCGCGACAGACGTTCATCAAGAGAACTTGAACCATTGAAACGGTGGTTCAAGATGTTTGCAGTAAGCACAATGAAAGTGCGTTCTTTCTCATATATATTAACCGTTTTTTGCATGCAAAGCAACAGAAGAATGGCATAATATTTCGATTTTAAGATGATGCATTGCTTTTGAAAAGTTTTCCCGAACCCCCTTTGAGTCAAAATGATTTCGTCCCCCGCTTTTCGCTTAGGCAAGGCTTCTATCTCTTACCATTGTTCTAACCCTTCAAACTTGTCACTCCCGAGATAAGCGTGGACAACTTCCACTGAGAATTAAACAGTAAACAACGTTGAAACGTTGAAAGAAAAGCTCGCCAGCTCCTCTTTCCATGCAGTAACTAAGCTTCTTCCATGGCGTTTCACTGCATAGCCCGTACCCCTCGACCTTGAAATTAGACGGTGAACAAGCAGGTAGTAACAGCCGCATGGGTTTCGGGGTCGAAGATGCAAAAGTTTAGCTGCAATGTGGCGATGGGGTGGAGAATAATAAGAATGATGTAAATTTTGGTTTTGAAAGCTGTTCTGTCTGAACATGGTAATTCGTTGGCAGTTTCCAATTACGGCAGTGGCATCATTTATATAAAAATCTGCATTTGACAGTTGCCAAAGATAGCTCAACACGTCGCACGAATTCGCTTTCTTTTCAGTTAGACTGACCGTTCCCGTGTCAACGTACAGTATTTCAGCGTTCGCATGTTCTATAGTATGAACGGAGAGGGGAACCCCGTCCCTTTTCAAGATCTTTGATCGCCTCCATCCACTGCACCTGCTGCACTTGCCTGACAGCCACTCTCTTCTTTCGTTTTTTCAACCTTACGTGCAAAGATTAGTCCTTTTTGCATTCAATGTTTCATTTCACGGTATAAGCATTTGCGAAGCAACTTTATGAACTCAAACTCATTAGCACAATCAAACAACAAAAAAGCGAAATCTGAGGTACTTCCTGATTTGGCACTGTTGAGCAGCTAGACACAACTATTTTGCTGGATTTCGTAGTGGGTGCAACCTATTGTGCAGCAACTAGTGGGAAAGTTTTCGACTGAAAATATAAATTGGCATAAGTTTCAGATTCAGAAAATTTGCATATTAACTGACCTGTACGTTTTTCAATACCTGGATTGCTGGTGACCTGGTCGCAATTACGGAGCGCATTTAACAAAGCTCTACGTAGCTTACGTCCGCATAGTTTCGTTGAACGCGTGTCGTTGATGCCGGTGGCTACCGTGTTCGCGGCTAAGAAAACGGTGCAAAGCAGGATAAAGCTGAGAAGCACCGCAATTTTCATGTTGCTTGACTGGCGAGTAGGAATGAAATGATTGTGTTGCACCCGGCCGTCTATTTCTAGCTCTCGGAAGTGCCGTTTGTCGGCTCCAGCTACACACATCACTTTGCAACTGTTACAACCCGGGAGGCGGGGAGCGTAGCTACTTGCTCTTCTCGGGTTCTTCCGTGTTATTTGCTTTGCCTGAGTGTCCCAATTCTGCATAGCTTATTGTTGTTTAGCACAAAACGTTGTAAAGCATTGAGTTTCAAGCAAGGAGATATGGTGGCACTTCCTGGTGAAGACTCTTGGAAGCGCACCGGAGCGTGCACTGAACTGCAATGAGCTACGTTGCAGATGGAATAAAGATCAAATCAAAAAGCAACTGTTTTAATCAACTTCTATTTATATTTTACGGACAGTCGCCATGACATGGATCCTCGAACCATTGCGTACAGAAAATTTGCATAATGGTGTCATACAACAATGATCACAGCACAAATGGTCGACATGCTGGACGTGTTTCACCGGTTAAAATAAACATGGCTATTAACAACTGCGACGTAGACGGAATAACAATGTTCGTCAAAGACGTAACAAGAAACACATATGCCTGCGACATCGGTAATCTCTTTAGATTTGAATAGTACTGTTAGTCAGTCAACCAAATTAGCCTATTGACGTCTGAACAGAAAATGTGAAAATATATAATTACAGCAAAACAGACATGCATCATTAGGTTCAATTACTGCGGCTACAAGCATTGAGCTATCAAAAAACACGGGCGAACAAGTCGCAGCATCCTACGATACGTGACGTGTTCTTTGCGCTATAGTATGTCAAAGTACACGAGAAAAGTGACTCGTAACAAGCGTTCGTTCTGTCTCGTCCCAATGTGAGGTCACTACGATTACATCGGTTCTCTGTTTGCGTGTTCCTATTCGTTCTTGGGGAAAGAGAGAACGTTTTTTGCAGGGAAATGGAACAAATCAGAGCGACTCCCTGGCAGACTGAATGACGACTGACCATACTATTGTCACAAAACGGGGTTTTGAACTGCTTGCAAGTTCAGCTAGCATACTATAATCGACAGAGGTGAGTACAGCATCCCTTAAAATCGTTCTTTCAGAGATTTTGCCCCGATTTGAAGGATCTTAATGTTGACTTTGTGATTGCCATGCTAATCTGAAGATATAAATATGCCATGTTAATGTTTTCATGGAAATTATATAATTTTGCATAATAAATGTTGTTTTTGAATCCATCAATGTGTCCGCGATTCTGCACCAAGCAATGAAGACTAAAAGTCAATGACGCAACTTTTGTTACTGAAAAACCCCTTTCTGCATGAACCGTTTTCATGCCGCAAGATGATGCATTACATCAGTCTCGTTGTTTTTCTGCGAGAGTGAGTTTTCAAATTTAAGGTTGCGTGCCCTGTGAAACAAAAGTTTGATGTAAAAGGTTGAATTGAAGTTTTGCACGAATCAGTGTGGAGTCGCTTATTAAACTCAATGCACATTGGACCGGTTTCGTACGCCGACTTCACAAACTGCGCCAAGGTTGCTGAAATCACGTTAGCGAAAGGTGTGAGTTTATCAGTTGCCACCTGCGTTATGAGGACGATGCACTTTTCGACTCTGCTACGTGCTTTCGGAAGTTGAGGAAACCAAATGCAATAAAAAAATACGTTTTGAAACCCTTTTCCATCGTCGGCATAGGACCCTGAAAGCTTCCAACGGAACGGTGATGTAGTTTGCAGTTCATTTATTTTGCGTTGTTGTTTCTGAAATTGGAGCTGTTGTGAGATTCGATGCATGCCGTGACGTATGTTCCAGTTTCAGCCATATTGAGGCACAAAATCACGCGCCTGGAAAGCCTCGGGATGAAGCATCCTTGTGAAAAGGTGTTATATAAAAAACAAATGCGACACAGCAGACGTGCAAAAGTTTGCTTTAAAATTCTACCTAAGAAAACAGTTTCAATGTCGCTACAGCAGTGCTTCATGCCAAAACTATATATAAAACCGAAATGATTAACCCCTCATAGCCGTTCCAAGTTAAACTTGCAAAGCATTTTGGCGCTGCAACAGTCGTTTTTTAATGCAAAAGACGAATTCAAGAAAGTTTCAAGAAATCTAATTAACAAACAAACGCAGCCGGTGCCTTATTAGATTAGTAGGAGTTATGCTAATTTGGAGATGACACAAAAAGCTCACGCGTTGGATCTTTGCTTCGTTGACACGAGATCTTTTAACTGGCTCACCACCTGCTTGTTATGCTATGCTTTTAGGTTGTAACGTTGAAACGGTTTTGCTAAAGTCAAAAGAAAAGTGAAAGCTACAGACAATCGCTGACACGCCAGTGTTTCATATATCTACGCGCCTTGTAACACATTTGATCAGACTACAAACCAGAAGAGAGTTCATTGGAGATCACCGCACTGCTTCAAAGTGGCTTTTTGAAGGTGGGCAAAGCAGTTTGTGAAAAGTCAAGGTTGCATGGCGGAAGATTTGCATTAGACAAAGAGACGAAGGTTTACAACACTATGCAAAATACGGATGAAAAAGTGTCAAAAATAGGAAATAAGATTGATACAGTAACGGAAATCATTCATCATGATAATGTTTATCGTCAAATAAAGGTGAATTTGCCAAATTTCAACAAAATAGGCCATCGATTTGGCTAGACTGGCGACATGTCTGGTCTTGTCCATTGACCGCGGCACTGACCACACGCGCTGACCTGTCGGTTCAATCGATAAACGGAGGACTGACCTGTCGCGGGCGGCGGGGGCGAACAGTCCACACCATTGCCGACGGCTGTAGTTTTGCCTTTATCATGTTGTTTCTTTTTCTTCTTGGTTAAAATTTTGTTTTTCATGCAGTATCCGGCTCTTACAACTTTTCGCTCATTTTAACATGTTAGAAATTCATGTATACCGTAGTCTTCTATGTAAAAATTGTAACTTTCATCTCTTCTCAAAAAGACCAATGCTAATTTTGTCTTCCTTCAACAAATCAGCATGATTTTGAGCAATGTGTCCTTTTAGCGATAACTTTTTAGTTTTTGCATGTTTTATTGCAGTCTTCTGTAGCCACAGTGTTTCCCCTAATCTTTTGATTTTAACGAGAACAACAAGCTTATAACCCCTTCATTAAAAGATGCTTTGCGCCTTTGCACCGTCTGATAGTACCTGCATTTTGCACGTTTTTCAAGGACATAGAACTGATTGTGCCCGCAATAATTGGGTAGCCTGCAAGGTTTCTGAAGTTTAATTGAAACTTCAGCGTACCCTATGGTGGGGTTAGGCTGTTTGTTTACTTCGTTAATGCTAGACGTTGCCAAGATAGTGTAAAAATTGTTTCAGTCCGGGTGCGGCCGTGCTGAAGGTTGCATAGTTTAACCCCGCCTTTGATCATAGGCTTATAGCTTGTCAACGGTGGCAACAAAGAAAAAAAGCATGAATATCCCGCCTTCGATACGCAGGGTAACCCCTGTGTGTGCATCGTGGAGGCAACAGACAGCATCTGCCTCCTTCTTTATATAAATAGTCCCGATTCCTTCAATCAAAATCAGTTTCTCTTGTCACCATGGCCTCCATGTACACGGTTGCTTTTGTCCTTCTTGTTGCGTTGTGCTACATTGGAGCTGCCCACATCCACCACCACCACCGTCTGGATGACAACAACAATTTGGTGACCGAATCCGAGAAACCCATTCGCTTATGCGGTTTCCGTTTTGCGAAGGCCTTGTACCATGCATGCAAGGGCTGTAGCAAAGCAGCGGACACGGTTGAAATCACCAAACGTAGCATCAATAAGCGAAGTAAGTATCAAATTATCATTTTTCCAATACTTTCTCATAACTCATTTACAGGTTCCATTGGTCAGTATTGCTGTAGAGATGGCTGTGTCAAATCCGATCTCACCCAATTTTGCTGTTAGCTCATAGACTCCCCGCCATCCAAAGCCGAACACGTTCAAACATTGTTGTTTTTATCAGGTTTTTACAACGTTAGTTATCTCTTTAACGCCAAAAATAAAGTTTTTAAAGTAAAATTTTATGTGTTAAGAGCTACAGAGTGATGTTAAAAGGGGCAACGGGAAAGACTGAATGGTCCTACTGTATCTGAGGTATCCTCAACAGTGAGACTGTGTCTGAATCATTCAATTTGCAAAATTACTCCATTGAAGAGCAAGCTTAAAGTAGACTTAACGTTGGGAGCAGAAATATGCCTTCGACGGTGAACTGAGAACGCAATAATTAACATTAAAACCGTGACAGACGGTGCAAATTAACATAACCACAGCGGTAAGAGGGTCTTTGACAACACCGTCAACCAAAGTCAAGCGTTACAACAATCGAATGCATGATTGTTACATGTATTTTACAGCCGTGGAAGTCAAATACCAAGAAGACAATTTAAACTCGATAAATACTGGCATCTTGGTATTGCGCAAAGGCAAAACAGTTTTTTCTTCTATATGCGGTGTTCATATTTACATACTTGCAATGAACATTGCGTTTTGTTAAGTTTCACAGTTTTTTGCAGCTTGCGCCATTGTATACAGTAATACAAATGCAACTGTCAGAAAAGGGGTGTCTCTTCACGTGAATAGTCAACGTTTGTTGTGCTTGCATTGACCTTAAAACTGGCTAGTTCGAGGCGTTTCAATGACTTGTGCACTTCTACGTGTTTTTGCAAAAAAGAGAGACCAAAGGAGTGAAACATCACGTTTGCTTCATTGAAAATTTTTAAATCGTAGCATCAGCAATCATGCTCCCAGCAGCAGTCCATCATAGGAAGGTAGAAAACTCCCTTCAGTCGGTTGTAATGTCTTTCCGGTTCAGCCTTTGTTTACCGCTTTCAACCTTGTTAACAGAAGTGTAAAATTTTAAATCGAGAGTACGCTATGGAAAATTGAGCAACCTTGTTACACCCAAGAATTCAGACTCCGAAAGTTCATTAAATCATGATGAAAACATCTTTTGTGTAACTTTCAACATAGCATGATCATACTCATTCAAGTTGGCATCAGTGGTGATGCAAAAGCATTTCTTTGGGACAAAACAAGTGTCAGAAGTCCAAAAAGTATTTGCCTCTGGCAGGGGTCGAACCTACGACCTTCGGCTTATTAGACCGACGCTCTAACCGACTGAGCTACAAAGGCAGTGAATACGAACCTCACATTGCAATACTTTACTTGGTTTTTGTCACTGATAAGCCTAACTAAAATTGCAACTTTGTTAGCTAGTGACAAGTCAATTTTTTAAAGTTTTCAGGCCACTATTATGAATGTTTTATTGCAAACGAAGTCTGACTTCCCGGCTAACAACTGACGTCATAAAAAACAAAAATCTTTGAAACCCTATTATCAACAGTCTGTAAACTTTTTTCCTATTCAACTAATTCAAAACCAATTCATTGAACAACTAACAACAAAAACAAACAACAACAAACAAAATTACTATTATCAAAAACAAACAATGCAAAACAAAAAACAAAGACCTTAGGTTGGAATGGCGCAAGCACGTCCAGTGGCCGGATCGATGACGGCGCGAGCCCGCATTTTCTGCTTCTCTACGGAAGACGAAACCGGACCATCATCGTCGGAATCAGACTTAACCTTCTTAACTGGAGCACGGCGTCGGGCAGATCCACGGCGTTTGACCACCTTAGGAGAACGAGACGTTTTGGCAGGACGTTCTGCTTTCACCGGGCGGCGTTTTGACGAGACGAGTTGCGACTGTGCTTCTGAAAGTTTCTGCGAGGGCACACGTACACGGCGGAACTCCCGATCAGAACTCATTGTTGGCATGCGCGGGTTCTTTGCCTTCTTGTGAACCGGAGAAGCATTGTTGTTGATTTTACCGGAATTTGGGACAGCCTTGGCCATGACGAGACACTGCACCCACCTGAAAACGTACGAAGGATCAGTTATCCGCGATTTCGAAAAGTACAAATACAACGACACAAAACAACACTGAGTGCTTTCAAAAACATAGGTTCAATATAGGCAATCGATAGCAAAAAAGTTTGAAATTAAAGTATGAAAAGACACACGATAAAGATGCGGAGCTGCGCGGAGATCTTATTGAACGGACAGCTTGCTGAGTGAGGCCCACAGAAAGTTGCGTCAACGAAACGACATGCAAATTAAGACCAAATTGACGACTGAAAATCTTGACAAAAATCTGAGTGACGACAATCTAACGCGAGTCTGCAAATGAAAGTGAATCAAAAAAGGTTGCAAAATGCAGCTGAGTGCCTGTGCGGATTTCATGACGTTCGAGAATGTTCAAACGCACGATTGCAAAACAATGGGTGCGTGGCACTGCGCCAACTAGTTGCACTACTTTTTTTTTAAAAACAGTGCAAAAGGCATTGCAAGCATCCGCATGCCAACCGTGTGGTATTGCGCAGTGATCTTGCACCATTGATCGTCAGTCAATTGAGAAGCAAGAAGACCGACAACACTGGGCACGAAAGGCATCGTGAGCATATATATATATCAATAGAAACGTGACAAAAAGGAAATGGCGCCAAAGTTGGAGAGGTCAGTCCAGAGGTAAACCCATCACTTGCGTGGTTGTTTTTATGGATACAATTTGCACTTCAATGACTAGACAAATTTTGCTGATCAGTCGATAAATACAAAGTAGTTCGTTTTATTGTTTCTTTTTTTGACAAATGTTAATTAAATTTGCAGTTTAGAAGCTAGGATTTCTGCGGCAAACATGAGTTGCTCGGTAATTTCCTGTGAATCCAGAATGTCAACAGCCGCATATTCGCTTAGGATTCGTAAAGCTGTTTCTTCATGTGTGCTATAACTTTGTATGGTAACGACAAGACTTCAGTTTCTACATGCAACTTACGCAATGAGCTGTTCAGTGGTACTCGATTGAGGTATCTGAATCTTCTGATCAACGACCATTGGTGTTATTTTATGCAAAAACTCTGTGGGGAATCGGTTGTACGACTGACTAGTGAGAAAGAAAAAGGCTGTTTTTGGAGTGAGACGGCACACTCTTTGATTAATTTGAACGATGCCTTTGTCCTTTTCAGGTTCTCGACTCAACATCGGGTACCAAGCAATTGGCGGAGCCGAGTTGACATCAAATATAATCTAAAACCTCCAGTAAAACAGAAGTCAAAATACAAAGAAAGACATGCCACTGGCGTTTCGGCATGTGAAGCACGTTGCACTTCGCTCAAAAACTGCGAATCGAGCCAGTTATTTTTAGGCAATGTGATGGTTGAACAATCAACGAAAATGTTTGGTATCGACTTTGCCGCGGCATGGGTTTTGTCGAAAATAAGGGGAAAGGGTTCACGTGAATTGACGGATCTGAAACGCCAAATGTATTGGGTTGGTCGTGTAAGCCGCCATTCCTACTTGATTTTAGTCAGCAACAGATTTTCTACAGAACACTGTTGTTGGTCAAAGCTAATTGCTGTTCGAAGCAAGATAGTGCCCCATTTCGCGCATATAGCCTGTAAATGTATTTTTGTCAACGTTGCATTCCCGTTGGCATGCAAATTACCCTTTTTACTTCAGGCGTCTGCGTTAACAGCAAAACCTGATGTCCTGCGTCAAAAATAATGTTTCCCAGTAAGTTTCGAATCTGGGTGGACGTTACATGTATTTGAGTTGACCATCTAAAGGCAATGTTATCAATCGCTGTTTGAAAAGAACAAAAATCACCTGGCTTCGAATTGAACAATGACACCCAATATCTTCGAACCTCTTTCACGGTAGTTGATAGTTTTCCGAACCTTTCTCATTTCGTCGTCGATGTGTTCAATGTTCTTCTTGAAAATAGCCACATTTTGGCTTAACTTATCCTTTTCATCGCGTAAAGATCCTAGCGTGGCGCGACTCTTTTCCAACCGTTCCCAAAGCCCTGCGCATTCATTCTGTTCCGTGGCAACTTTAAGGTTTGCATCGGCTAACACGACGACTGTCAGTACCCATTTACAAATGGACGCCGCAAGCTTTGATTCCGTTTCAAGTTTTGCTATACGCATTTCTCTGTTTTCTGTTGATTGTTTCATGAGTTTGACTTTGGCGACTTCTAATTCACTGGGATTGAACAGCTTAATGCTTTCCACGAGACCAGGTTGGTTAAGGAATGCTTGTAATGTTGGCCAGCTTTCGATTACGATTCGTTCTGTAACAACAGTTATAGTCGATCCTGATGATATTGCTCTCACTTTTTGACGTAAACGGGTCTAGCAATCGTTTCAGTATCTCTGTGCTGTACCGAATGACCATGCTCGGCTTTACGATTGCGGCAAGCTTTTTAAAATCAGACGCTGAGAACTCCGCCAGCTCGTTTGAAGAAAGTGCAAACTCCTTTTGAGGCTCCTGTAAAGTGCTACATGTTTTGTTGTATCGATTCAATGGCTCCTACCGCCATGACTTCGTCAATTTTCACTTGCAGTTGAATAATTTCAGCTTCAATTTCCAAAGACTGTCCCTCGTACTCTTTGATCTTCTAAAACGACACAACTTTGCACTGCGCTTACACTGTCTTAGGACTTACTTGATTGATACCTTCTAATGCGGTATTATCTTCGTTGAAGTGCCTTCTCTGCATTAGCAGTGTCAAATCCAAATCGTCATACTGACTTCGAAGTTCACTATCAGATACATTACCACCTGACAGAGACAAATGCTTGATTCGTGTTATTGTTTGAAGGGCACTTTTAAGCAGGGTTAATTTTTTGTTGAGTGAACTGAAACAATCAACTCGTCACTCCTAACTTGATAAACTACTTACGTTGACTTCTGATTGTACATAAGCATAGTCTTCTGACACAAGTAATACCATAACTTGACAGTAGGCAGTAAGCTATGGTTTCGAGGTAGATCCACAGTCAAATCAAACACAGTTTTTAAAGTCTCCAACAAATGTTTCTTATCTGAGTAGCTACAATCGCTCAAAATTTTTTCACCAATCTCTTCAAGATCGTTTTGAGACGTCAAAAGCTAAAATTGTCATTTCAAATTGCGCGTGTCATTGCGATAGCTTACTGGAAAGTGGTCAATGCTGCACCAGTTGAAAGTATTCATGGCCTCTGGTGGAATTAGGAAGATAGCGTGCAAAAAGTCAACTATCCGATCACAAAGCAGACTTTTGAGTTGGTCAATGTTTTTCAAAACTTCCAAGCTTATGAACTGACAGTATCTCTGTCCAGGCAATCGCACATTTGACGATTGCATCAAAGTTGCTAATGTTCTTTCATTGTTAACTATGTGATCGCCATGCTTCAGGATTGCATCATTTTCAAGTAGCCCGTCGAGGCTCGGTTTTTGCACCCATTGCTTGATCATGATGATCCATTGATGAGGGATTACTTTAATCTGAAAGTAGTCTTTGCACACTTGTTACGTTTCTGCGATAACTTACGATATGATCTAAATGAAAAACAACGTTAACGGGCTGATTTGCCATAATAATTTGCATGACGCATTGCCGGATCACAGTTTTCCAGGACCTTTCAAATTCAATGGCGTTTGTTGTGTCCAGGTAGACGTGTTGAACCTGAAGAAACTTTGTATTTTGTTGTTTTTAACCATAGTCTACCTGTCCGATGACACTAAATGTACTCAGTTTTATACACTGATAGCGTCCAGTTCCAACTTTTCCGGCTAATGCCATGTGTTCACCAGCTTGTCGGCAAACACGCATGATCCGCTGGCAATGGGCCGCGACGTAGCTGTAAACAAACTTTCAAAACGTTGCACATCAAAACGATCATACTCTGTAATAGCTAAATCGATCTGCCAGTCTTCATGGTTTCTACAGAACTCGAAATGCAAATTTTCCAGCGTTCGAATGTGTTCTGCCTTGTTCAAAACAATGCCATAAGGGATCCCTTCCATTGTTTCCAATTGTGCAAGTTCAGAAAACATCAGGGATTGGAGTGAAAAGTCTGGCAGAACATAAACGACATCCGTCTTTTTCTGCAAGTTTCATTGTATGTTTCGATCAAATGTGACTGAACACTGTACCGCATAGAAGTCAGTAGTATCATCATCAACCATTGTTTCTTTTGTCGGAAACAAAGTTGTTAAGTTAGTTTCACACTCATCTTTCAGTACCGTATCGATTGTCTGCAAGGCTTTCAAATCATCATGTCGTTTTTCCCCTGAATCTTACCGAAAAGAAAATAGCTTTGTCCCTCTTTTTAATACACTTATCAATGACCACTCTAATAAGCTCATGCAAAAACAGCCGCAAAATACTGTCAATATCGGGTGCATTGTCCGGAAATGAAAACATGGTGCCCTTGGCGAGGCGAACAACTGCAGGAAGAAGTTGCTTCATCGCCCAATTAGTTTTCATGAACATCTTCAGCGCCAAGTTTGTCATTGGGGTAACAATATTCAAGTATTCCGCGCTGAATGTTCTAAAAAATACATAAATGTCAACCCCATAATGCTCAGATTGTCCCAACGTACTGAGTTTGAAAATGCCAACTCAATAGCTGCTCGAATATCATGCCCAACTCTTTTGTCGTCGGGGGTTTGACAGGAATAACCGTAAAATCTTTCACAAAAACTTGTCGTTCTCGGCACTTATCATACTCTTCCTCCGCCATAATCAAAATCAATCTTAAGTTTTCATCTAATGTCACTGGGACACCATTGTTGATGACTTGCTTCAGGTCGACATACATTTCCAAAAATGCTGCTGTTGCTTCGTCGAAAAAGAAGTGATCAACTACTAATATCTACAACACACTCTACAGGCTTTACTTATGTTAGAAGTGTCCACTTACAATTTCTTTCCCATTGCTTTTGTTTTTGACAATATCGAAAATCGTCTGTTGCATCTTTTCTAAGTTAAATCGATTGAAACTGCTCATCCAAGCAAATTCGGTGTTCTCGGAAATTGTTGTGACATGTTTTGCTAATCTTTGCACAAGTTTAGTTTTCCCGCAGTATGGTGGCCCCGTAATGACAAAATGGCGATTGGTTGATGTAAACTGACGATATGCGAACGACATTAGTCGATCCATACTTGGGTAGCTGGCGTAAATGACCGACATTCCGTGCTCTTTTTCAAGTAAAGATGGAATGCAAACTTCATCCGACCAGAGGACCCATTTTGTAAAATCCTAAAATAAAGTTTAACGATACCAATTACAACGGTTTGAATTTAAGCTATTACCAATTCAGATAACTTGTAAGCTGACATGTTATTTCCTGGCAGTCGCCCGGGGTCAATAATGTGTTTATCCGCAACTGCAACTTGCTGAACGACAGCATCATCAAACCGTTCAACATCGCCTAGATAGTAGATCACCAGATAGTTCAGACCCGTGGAACACATGGTCGCTCGTAAAAGCTCTCCACAGTTTGCTGGAACGACATACGGTAGCACTTCTGCCACGTCTTTTTTCAACATTTGCAAGAGTATTTCAATGTCGATTTGTTTGTGAAAGGGAAGTTTGTCAACCAATGCCAGAAAAATGTATTCCATACTGTTGGCCACGACATCCATGTATTCAGACTTTTCTAGCATGTCAGAAAAGTTTCTTCTTTGCGAATGCCAAATGTCCCGAGGCGATACTCCCATACTGCTTTCCATTACGAGTGTTTCAATATTGTATTGAAGAAGCATGTCGGTTACTTCTTTCTGAAAGGTGTCTTGTTTGAAACTTTTTATAGCTTTGCAAATACCTGTTTGGTAGGCGTACACAGAATGAATTGCACATCAGGTGCTACCGAAAAAGTGCTTCCATCGTGAAGCGTCAGAAAAGACTGAGGCCATTGCGTATTCGTGCCATCATTAGTGCAAATTAGAGAGCTTAGAAATGAAAAGTGCAAGTTGAACCGATGATGACCATAGAAAATAATAAATCTACTCGGAGTTTTCAATATTGAAGGTCTTCTTTCTTGTTCAGGCTGTTGCCTTTTTGATACTTCAGCGAGTGATTCGGTCCACGATGCTTTCAACCGTTGAATTAGATATCCAGTCGGTGGTTGTCCGAAGTATTCCCCTTCAGAAACAAGTTGACCCTTTGTAAAAGTGTCAACATAGACCCATGCAATTGTGGCATTACATGACGCAGCCATCTCACTGATTGTTTCCTTTGCTAGAGGGCCAATACAGGCAATGTCAAGACCACCTACTTCACCTGTATCGGGGCCACGCAGAAACAGAGAAAGAGTTTCTGCAAGTGAAGTTGGCTTTGGAGTTGATTGCCGTCGACGGATTGATGGTCGCCTGCTTCCAGTTGGTAGAAAATGCATGGTATCTCGTGATGGTGGCGTTGCTGCTAACGTGTGCGGAGTTGTTTCACGTTCAGCAATGGATGCGACTTTCTCGATGTAGATGTTGGAAGTAGTTTGGAGACGATCGACAACGTCGGCTGTATTGCAGAGCACTATTCTTGGGCACACTAAATGACTTATTGTTTACAACGTAAAAAAGGGCTATTCTTACCGCTTTGGTTAACCTCGGTCATTGCCCCAAGCAAGGCTGACGTTAAACTGTCAGATAATTCACTGACATGTTCAAAAACAAACATCATTGAGTTCTGTGTAGCTGCTCGAGCACATCTCCGAACGACGTCAACTTGAAGCCGCGCATGACAGTTGATAATATGCACTGGACAACACATATTTTGTGCCATTCTTCTCACCACAAGCCGGGTTTCTTGGCGTTTTCCAATCAAAAATGGGACTTTGCCATTGGCCCAACTGTAGGCCAGGTTAACGTTCAATACGCCCAGAGTGTGTGAAGCTTTGATGAAGTCAAGTTCAAGGGGGACTTCTTTATCAGTTCCTTTGAGGTGCAGCCGAACAACTTCTTCCCGCAGAAAGTATTTAAATGGTGAGTCTTGCATGCCGTTTTGAGCAATATCAGATAGAAATCGAGCTACTTTCATCGAAGAATTTGTTTGATGCAAGCATTTTTTATACTCCTGAATCAAAATTCTCGAAAATGCTATGGTATTGGGGAACTAACCTCAACAATCTTGTCGTTAACCGCTTTCGCTAAATACGAAACAAACGCAAAGGAGCCTTCTGACTTGATGTAATCCATTTGCGTGGTTGTTCCAAGATTGACTGATTCACCTTCAAAGTTTCGAACACAAATTTGCCCTTTGTGATTTGGGTAGATGTCAGATAACAACGGAAAGGCTGCTCGACGTATGATTCGAAGTCTGAAACATTTATTTTTATTGAGTTTCTTGCCGTTTTCATACCGTTTGTTAATCGATATGTCGCTCAACAGCATCAGCATATCAACGTTGCTCATTGTAGCCAATCGAGCATGCTGCGATCGCAGTTTTTCTAAATACTCCTGAATTCCTTGAATCAACTTCGACAGATGTCTGTCAGCCAATCGAATCCAACATTTTACATGTTTTTCTGTCAACAGTTTCAATACTCTAGGTTCACTTTTCAAATGTTCACCAAAACGTTGCCAATATTTTGCGCAAGTACGGAACTGCTCAAACTCTTTTGGCATTTGAACATGCGAAAATTCCATTACAGCTGCTACATTTTTCCACTTCTCAAGAATGGTGTTCCACTTTGTTAGAATTTCCTCGAGTAAACGGATGTCGGTGATCCATTTTCTGTAATTGCATTATGTATTTAGTATTTTTGGTTTTGTACCTTACTCAATATCCATAAAATACGTAGACTCCTTGTTTTCGGGTTCATAGACTGCCCGCAACTTAGCTATGTGTTCACCAGCATCGGCAATCAGTTTTTGCAAGTTCGTCGGAACATCCAAATTCCAAAACTTTATCGTTTCCAATTCAAAGGTAGCTTTTGTCCAGTAGTTGACTATGAAGTTTGTCTGATCCGAAACGACACCCTCTCTTTCTGCTACATAAACGATTGGTTTCAACCGACCGATGTACTGATTAATACCGAGTTCTGTTATTTCCAAAGTTGTCGCATCAACATATTTCTTGAGATCGAAGCCGACAATATCCGACATTTTCTGCCAATGCCAATCTTTCAATCTGTTGCATGAGAGCACATCCACAATAGGCAGATTTTGTTTGACTTTGTCGACTTCAGCCCGAACTTGAACGATAAAATGACGACCGGCTTTCTGGCCTTCCAACTGTACACTGAGGTCTGAGATGACTTCGAGGAATTGCTCGATGAATGAACGAAATTCGTCGACGTTCACGTCAATTCGTAGGCGTTTGTAAAAAATGCTACAAAAAGTGTTGATTTCTAATGGTAACCGTTGCGTAGAACTTACTCTAACTTGTCGCGATACTCTTTAGCCCATACAAAAAGGCTAGTCAAAGCATCAATATGGCTTTCCATCAGTTCAACAAATGGAATCCGTGTCGGGTTGAACTTTACCACCTTTTCGAAACAATTCAACTCTCTCAAGTCTTGTACCAATGAGAATAACAGTGGCTTCATCGTTTCCATTTCACGCAAATAGTCGTCAACTTCACCAGGATTGCTAAATGTGTTGATGTATCGCAGCTTTTCAGTTGAATTCTGCACCCTCTTTTGCACTGCATCTTGCCTATGTTTGACAAAGTTGGAAAATATATGCAATCTTCGTTGGAAAAACATTCGATGGTCAGCCGTTTGTCTTGGAAGTGACCTTCTCATTGACACAATTGCAACAAGCAATTCATGATCACTCGAATCGAATGCAATAATTTGAGACAGTTCATGCATTTCAGAATAAAGCTGACTCAAATTATCCACAGCTTTTGGAATTGCGTCATTGCAGAGTTGAATAACTTCAGCTCTGTTGAGGAGCATCTGTGAGGACTCCATGGATCGAAAACTTAGAATGCGTTTGAATCTATGGAATTCTTGTTGAAGTTGAATCAGCTTACTAAAAATGGCATTACTATTGTAAACATTTTGCATGTACTGCTTACTCGTGGAAAGCTAATCGTAGCTTTTGCGAACAGTCTAAAATATTTTTCTGCGCTCTGTCGCGCAATGTTTTCCATACGTTGTTCATCCGAATGCAGAATACGTTGTGTTTGATTGTCTAAATACTGTTGGTTATACAATTCTTGAAAACGATACAAAAAACTTACGCTAGAACAAAAATCCAATGTGATCAACGCCTTTCTGCATTCGCCCAACCATTTGATCAGCTCTGATTCACTTGACGTGTTTGATACCTGATTAGTTAACTTTATTTTCAAATTTTAACAAAAACAAAGCTACTTACCCCTTCGTAATAGATCAAACTCGCCAACGGAACCAATAATGGATGCTTTTGAAACTCATCTGTCTTTAGAAATCCTCCAATTAACGATGAAAAGTGTTCCGAAATGTCTTCTGTGTCATCTGGAGAAAACCGGATGTGCTCACTTTCCATTAATTTTGTGATTGGAGCGTACAATTCATCAATAATTTCATGCACTGCGAAGGCCAGTTTACTGTGACTCACAAAACATTCAACCAAAACGATGCCTTGAGATTCCTCCAATACCCTCAAATAGTTAGAAATTGATAAGTTGGCTGCTTTGGTGCATTCCTGTGAAAGCGTTATGTCCATGAACTTCTTCCTACGTTCCGTGTTTAACATGCTTGGATCAAATCTGTAACGAGATTTAGTGTGAACAAAGTCCAACAAGACATTCATACCCAGTCTTCATCAACTCGTAAAACTCATCAATTTGTTTGTTGATATAGGCTTTAATGTGAGATGGTTTTAAAGGGGACTTAGTTTTTGACCAATTATCATCGAAGATTAGATTATGACGCTCATCTATAATCACCCGAATTCGCCGATTTGAAGTATTGATAATATTGAGTGGTACAATAGGCCATGGTGAATATGCTTCAACAGCATTGCGTGCATTCAACACCCGCTGCCGACGCATTTCTTCATCCTTATGGGGTCCGTTGACATAATAAGCTAACAATGCTGCTTCTTCTGCCGCTAATATGCATTCGTTTAACTCTTTAACTAATGGATGAGTTATTAGGTCCCCTGCAGCGTTTGCTATCTTATCATAAATTTTGGCTTTTCTTGATTTAGTGGACATGTCATTTTGGAGATGCCGCAATGTTCGCTAAAATTGTTTTGACTTTATAACAGTTTTTGATTGAAATCATACCGCAAAGCCAACATCTGCGTTTGCTGCTTCACTAATAAGCTTTCGCAGTATTATAGCTCGCCGTCTCTCAATATCCAACCATTGTAAGAAACGAGGATTGATTTTGACACATTTTGGCCGACATCCTCGTTCCGCAAGTGATTGCCACTGGGCAAGTGGTGGTGGAATATCCGTTTCGAGGGTGTGATGAGTAAAAGTCGCGGTTGCAAAGCGTTCTAAAGTAAAATATATTAGGAATACTCACAATAAAATTACACAAACCCTCAACTTTTCTTAACTTGAAATTCATTTTAAGCTGCTGTCACTATGCCTACACCTTTGACACAAACCATGCTACAATGCCAAGAACACGAACTGGTATGTATACGCATTCAAGCGTTATAGTCGCCCTCAGCTACCTTCAGTCATCCATGCGCACAGGTCTTTATAAGTGTTATAACATGGGCACTTTTCAAGTTGCTTTTCTAAAACAAAAAACAAAAATAGTACGTTGTGAAAGAAAGATGGTTGTTCAAAACTGCCGAGACACGCAATGAAATAAATAAGTTATAAATAAGGTATCCGAACCCAAAAAGTATTTGCCTCTGGCAGGGGTCGAACCTACGACCTTCGGCTTATTAGACCGACGCTCTAACCGACTGAGCTACAAAGGCAGTGAATTTGAACCTCACATTGCAATACTTTACTTGGCTTTTGTCACTGATAAGCCTAACTAAAATTGCAACTTTGTTAGCCAGTGACAAGTCAATTTTTTGAAGTTTTCAGAACACTATTATGAATGTTTTATTGCCAACGACGTCTGACTTCCCGGCTAACAACTGACGTCATAAAAAACAAAAATCGTTGAAACCCAATTATCAACAGTGTAAACCTTTTTCCTATTCATCTAATTCAAAACCAATTCATTGAACAACTAACAACAAAAACAAACAACAACAAACAAAATTACTATTATCAAAAACAAACAATGCAAAACAAAAAACAAAGACCATTTAGGTTGGAATGGCACAAGCGCGTCCCGTGGCCGGATCGATGACGGCGCGAGCCCGCATTTTCTGCTTCTCTACGGAAGACGAAATCGGACCATCATCGTCGGAATCAGACTTAGCCTTCTTAACTGGAGCACGGCGTTTGGCAGATCCACGGCGTTTGACCACCTTAGGAGAACGAGACGTTTTGGCAGGACGTTCTGCTTTCACCGGGCGGCGTTTTGACGAGACGAGTTGCGACTGTGCTTCTGAAAGTTTCTGCGAGGGCACACGTACACGGCGGAACTCCCGATCAGAACCCGATGTCGGCATGCGCGGGTTCTTTACCTTCTCGTGAACCGGAGACGCACTGCCGTTGATTTTACCGGAATTTGGGACAGTCTTGGCCATGACGAGACACTGCACCCAAACCTGAAAAAGCACGAAAGATTAGATATCCGCGGTTTTGAAAAGTACAAATACAACGACACAAAACAACACTGAGTGTTTTCAAAAACATCGGCAAAAAAAGTTGAAGAAAAAAGTATGAAAATACACACGATAAAGATGCGGAGTTGCGCGGAGATCTTATTGAACATACAGCTTGCTGAGTGAGTCCCACAGAAAGTTGCGTCAATGAAACGACATGCAAATTAAGACCAAATTGACGACTGAAAATCTTGACAAAAATCTGAGTGACGACGACAATCTAACGCGAGTGAGTCGAAAAGTGAATCAAAAAAGGTTGCAAAATGCAGCTGAGTGCCTGTGCGGATTTCATGACGTTCGAGAATGTTCAAACGCACGATTGCAAAACAAGGGGTGCGTGGCACTGAGCCAACTAGTTGCACTACTTTTTTTTTTAAACAGTGCAAAAGGCATTGCAAGCATACGCATGCCAACCATGTGGTATTGCGCAGTGATCTTGCAACATTGATCGTCAGTCAATTGAGAAGCAGGAAGACCAACAATATTGGGCACGAAAGGCATCGTGAGCATATATATCAATGGAAACGTGACAAAAAGGAAATGGCGCCAAAGTTGGAGAGGTCAGTCCAGAGGTAAACCCATCACTTGCATGGTTGTTTTTATGGATATTCAATGACTACCCATTGTGAAACAATTAATGCATTGCGTTTCCAGACAAATTTTGCTGATCAAAGTAGCTCGTTTTATTGTTTCTTTTTTGACAAATGCCTTTTAAATTTGCAGTTTAGAAGCTAGGATTTCTGCGGCAAACATGAGTTGCTCGGTGATTTCCTGTGAATCCAGAATATCAACAGCCGCATATTCGCTTAGGATTCGTAAAGCTGTTTCTTCATGGGTGCTATAATTTGGTATTGTAACGATGAAATTTCAGTTTCTGAATGTAACTTACGCGATGAGCTGCTCGGTAGTACTCGATTGAGGTATCTGAATCTTTTGATCAACCACCATTGGCGTTATTTTATGCAAAAACTCTGTGGGGAATCGGTTGTACGACTGACTGGTGAGAAAGAAAAAGGCTGTTTTTGGAGTGAGACGGCATACCCTTTGATTAATTTGAATGATGCCTTTATCCTTTTCAGGTTCTCGACTTAACATCGGGTACCAAGCAATTGGCGGAGCCGAGTTGACATCAAATATAATCTGAAACCTCCAGTAAAACAGAAGTCGAAAAACAAACAAAGACATGCCACTGGCGTTTCGGCGTGTGAAGCACGTTGCACTTCGCTCAAAAACTGCGAATCAAGCAATTTGCCATATAGGGCAGCGAATGTTCCTTGTATGTGCCATTGTAGGGCAACGATGGCAGATCTAGGGTTAGTTGGGGTTGTTCTACCCCAAGGAACATTCGCTGCTCTATATGGCAAATGATAAGTCGTGATATGTTCCTTCAAGGCAAATTCAGCCTTGAAGGATCATAATTTCGCCATGAAAAGCAACCCAGCGTACCATTAAGGCAAATCTGCCTTAAAGACTCTTGCGCAACTTTATAGGATACCTTGATGGGCCATAGTGTCTATGGACCTTATGGCAGATCTAGGGTTAGTTGGGGTAACTGCCGCTAGTTTGAGCGCTTATTTTACCCACATAACTGTTCCTTGACTTGTTGCAACCACACCATGGTTTTATCGCTTTACAGTTTTGTTTTTGTATTCCTAATCAATTGTAAACCCACTTTTTCTTAAGGTCTATGCAAATTTATGTCGCGAGTAACCGTTCTTGTTTACAAGCAACACTCCGACAGTCATGGATGGTTTACTCGGTTCACTTTCAAAGCGTGTCTTCCACATTCAAACGTCTTCTCCTAGCAGGGTTTCTTAGATTTGTGTTGATGCGCTTTGCCCCGGTTTGCTCGGATCTACAGTCTGTCACAGTCGTTCTGCGACGGTGGTCTGTAACGTGGTACGTGGCAAGTACCGACTCCACACCGCAGGACGTGTTTTAGTAGCTTTTAACCAATGCTTTGCTTCGCGTCTTTAAATTGTCGATATTGTCGTGTGTTTACTATCGGCATGCAGCGTTGTCAAGTTCTTTTTAATCGCGTTTGTCGTAACCACAATTGTTTCTTCTTTTGTTGAAATGAACTTTCAGCATTCCATCCCCACCGAGCATGGTCTGCTTGAATCGCGAGCTTTTGGACGAAGTCGCCAATGAAATCGTCTCTAACCTCATTGACAAACGCCTCAGGGCGCCTTCGTGCCGCGAGTTGGCTTACCTTGTCGGGGCGTTCTGCTTCACTGGTCGCGAAGTGCTGAACTCAATGATTCGCATGTTCTCGGAATACTTAAATGGCGAAATACAGAGTGGTGATATGACGATCGTGAGTTTTAATACATGTTATGTCATTACGCGTTCGTTCGGTTTTTAGAAGCTCGAGGGTGGAATACTTATGTATGAACCTGCATTTCTAATTCCGTTGTTACGTGTCAGCATTGGCAATGCCTACATCACCCTCGGAGAGCCCGGAACGCCGGAATACTTCAAAAACTTGCGTCTTCTTTGCGGAGCGAAAAGTGAGTGTATTTGATGCCTTTTTGTTCTTTGCGTTATTGTTAACTGAATCGTTTTAGCTATCCGGCACGCTACCATCTACCCCGAGCCCATCCCCGCCGGTGGCATCAAGGAATTCAGCGCCATCTTCCCGCAGCTTGAAACCCTGAAATGCCCGGCCAACATGATCCCCGCCGACATCAACAACGCCTTCCCGCGCCTGCTTAACTTGACAGTTGATGGGTCTGTTCCGTCGATTTTGGTTAGTCGATTCGATACCGTATGAATATTGTACACTTGTTATTTCAGAAGTTCTTTAAAAACGCTGGAAATCTTCCCGACCTGTATTACTTACGTGTCAACCTTGAGGGCAACGTGGAAACATTCATCAACAAGTAGGTTTCTGTTTCATTTAATTTGTCGCATAATAGAAGTATCTTATTGCAGATTTGTTCCCAGCCGTACTCCAAGGCTCCAAATGTTTGTAATGAAATCAACCCATTACGGTGAAGGCACTTTCGACAAGGTAGACATCATTCACCGTTTCGCAAACGCATTCCCCAATATGGTTTCCGTCTCCGTCAAAGTGGCCCAACCCAGTGTCGTCTTCAACACTGATCCCGCCTACTACTACGATTTGTACGAAAAGTTCACCGAAACCGACTCCAAGGCAGTAATCAGCCTGGAACTTCACAACACTTTGGTGACTGAGCTTCCAGATGGCCATGTAAGTTGTTTTTGGGGTATTTTGAGTGTTAAAAATGTCCCATCATTCGCTGTTTTCAGACGCTTAATCACAAACAAGTCTTGGGTGTCCTCAAGCCACTTGGATACTGTATGAACTGCTCGGGCTACTACAAAAAAAGTCGACATTCCTGACCGCATGTTGACTCACTTTGTCTTTGTCGACTTCGATGCCGCTTCCGGTTAGAATTCGTCGTCTCCAGCAAGCCCAGTAAGCGGCAGATCTTTGAAAGTTCACCCACTTTTTGTTTTCGTTGATTGTTGTTTTTACGCACCGTGCCCTGTTTTTATCGTTGTTATTGATTGCCTGAGGCAGTATGTTGCGATTAATAGTCTTTAGTTTTCTGTTGTTGATAGTTTATTGTTTACTAATTGTGTGCCATCGATACATTTAATAATAAATAAAACTCATACTTTTAATTGTCGTGAAACGAAAACTAATTTATCATATTTAACTTCGTATAAAAAGTTAAAGTCAATAACTTAGCGCCATATTGCAGATACAGTAACCGTGTCGGATGCGTAAAACTTGGACGACTGTTCGTTCATCTTCCCAATGCGCCGAAATAAAAAAAATTTGTGAAATCTTTTGAAAGATCTCGTTGTGGCCATATCCAATTTAGCTTTTTGAAACAACATCTTCGTTAGTATAGTGGTAAGTATCCGCGCCTGTCACGTGCGAGACCCGGGTTCGATTCCCGGACGGAGAGATGACTTTTTTTCAAACTTGAAATAAGTGTTATAGTCACGTGAAATATTGTTTTTAAAGTATGCTTCCATTTTATTTATTTTCAATTAAAAAGTGCGGATAAAAAAATGAACATGTTGTTGAAACTCAATCAATGTCGGGAAACAGCAAAGGGGCAATAAATGAAGGAAGACATATTGAAAAAAATGATGGTCACGGCGCCATTTAGAAGCCCCTTCGGCTTGAACTAATAATGGCGTCCTTCCGGAAGTTGTAAGTGAGAAAGTCTTGTGAGATTCATCAAATCTTCGCCATCAGCATCTCCAAATTCATGCGAATTCACCGACGAGCTCCGCGAGACCAACTTATAAGTCAATGGGAAACGTAATTATCGAGTTTTTTGTAATACAGTATTAGATGAATAATGTTTAAGACGGTGTTTGCGAGAAAATAACAAGTCTTCGACCCCTCAAAAAAATTTTATTTCACAAATCGATAGAGGCACCTAGGCAGGCCCCAGATCTCAAATATTAAGGTCTGAAGCCGCTTCTAAACGGAGCTACGGTGCTTCAAAAATTGACTTCTAAAATCGACAAAATTGGAATAACTTGGTTCCCTGTATACATAGAATCGTAAAATTGCGGTTCCGGAGTCAACTTTTGATGCTGAATCCAATGGTACCAACGAAAATGTATTGTCATCAAAAATTTTTACAAATTATAATTTTTGTTGAAATGAACTTTTTTCTTTAAAGAGGCCGGCGCCGTTTGTTTACGGAAAACAAAGCCCCTATGGTTGGTTACAAATAAAAAATTTTTAAACCACGGATTCGGTCTTAGTACGGTGACCATTGTCACCGTCAAACGTGATGACAAAAATTCATGTTCATCTCATCACAATGCGAGTGATATATTCGAAATCAGCGTAAAAAATGATGCGGATTTGTATACTGTTTTTGTTTTTAACGTTATTTTTAATATTATTTAAAAATATTGGGTTTTGCCCTGTATTATATTATTATATACAGGGCAAAACCCAATATTTTTAAATAATATTAAAAATAACGTTAAAAACAAAAACAGTATACAAATCCGCATCATTTTTTACGCTGATTTCGAATATATCACTCGCATTGTGATGAGATGAACATGAATTTTTGTCATCACGTTTGACGGTGACAATGGTCACCGTACTAAGACCGAATCCGTGGTTTAAAAATTTTTTATTTGTAACCAACCATAGGGGCTTTGTTTTCCGTAAACAAACGGCGCCGGCCTCTTTAAAGAAAAAAGTTCATTTCAACAAAAATTATAATTTGTAAAAATTTTTGATGACAATACATTTTCGTTGGTACCATTGGATTCAGCATCAAAAGTTGACCCCGGAACCGCAATTTTACGATTCTATGTATACAGGGAACCAAGTTATTCCAATTTTGTTGATTTTAGAAGTCAATTTTTGAAGCACCGTAGCTCCGTTTAGAAGCGGCTTCAGACCTCAATATTTGAGATCTGGGGCCTACCTACACACAAAAAAAGTGAAAGATTACAGAATGCGTAATCTTTCGAAAGACACCGAATGCGTAATCGAAAGATTACGCCGCGCGTAATGTTTCACACACTGGTGTAATGTTTCACACGCTTTGCGTAATCATTCACATTTCGGGTTGTTGGAACTTCCCGCCACTGTTTTGCATATCTTGATTGTTAACATTGTCGTATAACATCCTTCTGATTCATTTGCCACCTTTACCTGCGGCGACTATGAGGTGCGTTTATCTTTCTTGTGTATCTGCAAAGCGTTGATATGCTTTTGGTTTCTTGTGTGACTGGGAACTTCTGGGTTTTTTATTCCTTTTCTGATGCGCAGATATATACTTTATATATTTTTTCCAGTCTCTGCGAGTTCTGTGGCAAAACAGCGTGGCTGTCGGTTGACTTTGCGTGTGAACACTTCCGAAACCATCGAAATTATGGTAGCAGTTTCAAATCGCCAATGTCATGTGGGTTTTGCCCAAACTATTCAAAAAAGTTTGCCGATGCTACCAGCATGTACAACCATTTGTTTCGGTTTCATGACGCTTCTCATAAGCGACCATTCGCGCTAGTTACAAATGCATCAAGCGATCAACCAGTCACTCTGGAATCCTGCTCGCGTAACGAATCTTTTTCGCTGGAATCTTCGGCAGATAGGCCGCTTTCAACTGCAGAAACACAAGATACTTCAGGCTCTTACACCAACATTTTCCTTGAAGAAGGCATTACAAACCTTCCGGAGGAAGTTCTTTCAAAACTTCAGCTTTTATTTTTGACGGAGATTCTCGTATGTTTTGACCTTACTATCTCATTTTCGATATTTGGCGTCTTACAGGTTTTTGACAGTGTCCTATCATTACCAAAATCAACAGTCGATGCCGTATCGAGTAGCCTTTGGCGATGTTTAGAACAATCTCTATGTCTTCTCCTCCCTTCCATTAGCCCGAACACAAACCCCTCTGGTGTTTTATCCATTATCAAGCCAAGTCTTCAAAACGTTTTGTCGCGCCATCGTCGTGAAGCGTACTTAGTCAAGAACAAGGTTTTGATTAAACCGTTGAAACACTCCATCGGAACTAAGTCAGCTTGGCGGAAAAGAAGAGGGATTCGCCGGCTGCAGGTCATTCCTAGGCACATTTCCTACATTCCCTTAGCCAAGTTGTTCACTTTTCTCTTCTCGTCACCAGATTTTGTTTCTACTCTCGTCTGGCCTTCACAGTATGTCGACTTGGACACCTTATCACACCCTTTTTCGGGTTCTCGGGTTAAGGAGCTTTTTGTGATGAACGGTCGGAAGGATTTTGTTTGTTACCAATTGTATTTTGACGACTTTGGTATCACATCTCCTCTGAAGGCGAAACACGCAGCTACAAAAATGGGTGGTTTTTATGGGCGGATTTTGAACTTTCCACCTTACATGGATTCGAAGTTACAAAGCATTTTTTTGGACATGCTTGTGCACACATCTGATATGAAATCGCCCATCCTGAAGTCCCGCATCTTTGATCACCATGTAAAAGAACTCGCTGGTCTTGAACGCGACGGCATTGAAGTACATTTTCCCGGAGGTCGTGTGCAGACTATGCCTTTCGTGTTTCTTCGATTGACTGGGGATAATTTGAGCACTAATGAGCTCGAAGGAGTCCAATGTTCGTTCAGCGCTGGATGTTGCTGCCGGTAAATTTATAGTTCTAAGCGATATTGTAGTCTAAAATCATTCATTTGTAGGATTTGCACCAAATCAAGGGACGAAATGCGACGAGATCCTTTCGAAGATCAACAGTCCATGCGTACAGTCGCCGCCCGGGATCGTGCCATCGCTGAAAACAACTTTGTCCTCGGGATGAAAGCTAAATGCCCGTACAATGCGTAAGCTGCTACGACATTATTGTTTTTATGTAACAAAAACTTTTAGACTCCAACAATTCGACAACTTGCTGTCGCCTACGGTGGAGCCCGTGCACGATATCCTGGAGGGTGAAGCTAAACATGTAGTCAAGAATTTGTTGAACTATCTCGTCGTCATCAAAGCACTGTTTACTTTGCAATGGTTCAACGACCGCACCACTATGTATCCGTATTCTGGCGTAGACTCATCACAACGCCCTGTTGCATTACACGAATCCGTCATCAGCAGAGAAAGTTTACCGAAACAGAGTGCTTCTCAGCTTTTTACTTTGATTCGTATGCTGCCATTGTTACTTCAACCCTTTCATGTGGAACTCCAAAACGATGAGGTCTGGAAGTGGTTTTTGAACTTTCAACACATTATCGACATTGTGTTTTCCTTTGAAGTCGACAAGGATGATGCGACTATGTTGGAGGGATTTGTGAGGCGTCATCATGTTGAACATATCCGGCATTTTGGAGACTGTATTCCCAAAAGCCACTTCCTCGCACATTATTCTTATGTTTTGCGAATTCAAGGCGGACTACGTCACTTAGGAACAATGCGGGCAGAGGCTAAACACCAGCCTTTCAAAAACTATGCCACAGTCAATCGGCAGTTTCTTCAAATTCACTACACCCTCGCTTTTAAACATCAGTTATCATTAGTTCCTCTACTATTGAGTCTGAAAACCGACCGTTTTTTGGACCAGTTTTCGCCGGCAGTGATGCTCAAAAACAGTTTTCGGATAGGGGATGCTGTCGTTATATCGGTAAGCCAGTAAAAATTGATTTTGAATACTGTAAATAATGGTTATAGACAAAGTCAACTTTTCCACAGTTTGCAAGAGTTGTAAAACTGTCTACAATTCATCGAAATTTGATTGTCACTGTGCACACCTTGACAACTATTCGTTTCAATGTCATGACCCATTGTTTTGTAATTGAGGACCCTCAGTGTGAGGATTGCGAGACGAATGTGTTATCTTTACCAGTTTTACAATCAATTCCAATCTACGGAAATGAAATTCGGCTAGTCTCTGCGTCGACATTCAAAAAAGAGTGAGAGGTTTTTTCTTGCGTGTTTTTGTTGTTGCGCGCCGAGAAAATGTTGTGAAAACGCTAATTTCAAAACCATTTCAGAACCTATGCGGCTTTTTCAATGTGAGGTAGACGGAAGTGTCCGCGTGGTTTCGGTTGATGTTGATCCCGGTGAGCTGCTGTCTTCAATTGTTCAGAAAGTTTCGAACACCAAACCTTGGCTAATTTCATCAGTATCTGTTTTCGTGAACGGGCGAACGCTACCCGCCACCATTTCCGACCCGTATTCGCCGGAGCTATCATATTTGTTCCACGGAACGTAAGTTTCTCTTTACAAAAACGAGTTTTTACTCTCTTTTTTCCAGAACCATCGATCAAGTTTTGGTCGAAGACTCTGATAATCTTGCATACGAGGATAACGAATCGCTTAATACATCCCGTGAGCCCCCGTCACGTTCGCCTTCCGCCTCTCTCGAAACAGAAACCGGCTTTATTTCGACCGAAACTGAAAATGTTAGCGGGGCGTCTTTAAGGTATGTTCGTTTTCTGTTTCTGCTTTTTCTTAATAGTTATTCAGCGACCTAACATCTGTCACCGAAGACATCACTGGCAACGCAAGATACAAAAAAACGAAATTTTCACAATGGATCGCCGCCAACGAAGGCATTTTCACCGAACTGTCTTCAAACTTACCACAATGCATCGTCCAGATACCTTCGAAAGACGCCGTAGGTTGACTAGTGTTTTGCAATTTTCACATTTTTATGTTCGTTTCAGTGTGAATTGACCTCCACCATCGACTCGGTGCCTTTGGGAAGCGCCCTTTTGTGTCTCTATCGTCACCCGGCATTCATTCCAAATGTTTACAAAGATACGGCAAAGTTTGCCCTTGGCGATATCCTGCGAAACGTGTTGTTTTCCCTCTACGAAGAAGAAGGCTTTATCCCGGCAGAGGGAGTCAAGTTTTTGATTCAATCGATATCCACCTCCTTGGGTTTACAATTGGACGTAAGTTTACTTTGACAACGCATACAACTTCATTCTTTGCACTTTTCAGAAAGCTTTTGAGGCGTATTTAAAACAGTCTGTGCGGAACGGTCGCTATCGTCTCAAACTTAACACAAAAGTAGCCTCCCAGCGTTTGGCCGTTCGTGTGGCTGCCGACCCAGTTTTGCCCTTGGCCTATAGTCGCCGTTCGACGGCACCAATACAAAGTGAGGAATAGATCAAATTACTTTGGTTGAAAACGTTACCCCGTTGTTTTCAGAGTTACCGCAACCCGACGTTGATGAACTCCTGCTTTTCATGGCAAATTTACCGGGACAAGATGAAGGATCAATCAAAACGGCATTTTTGAGTACAAGCGAGCGACGTGTCCGTTACATTCTAACTGACGAAAATGCTACCCCGCGAGATCTGATAATTCGATGCCCTGGGTATAGCAGATTGCCCCTTTTAACGGTTAGTTTGTGTTTTATACTAATCAATCATTCAACATAATGTTGCAGCTGCGCATTGATTACACAACTCGTTGCAAGCTTTTGCGCGAAGAAACTGTCGACTTTCAAGATACTCTTCGATGCAAAGTTCAGTCTCTTTATGATCAATGCAAGCTGGACGACGGTTTTGAAGGAACGGATAGCCTGTCCATTGGTAGGGTCATTTTTACCACTTTTTTTTAAATCTATTGAAGCTTTGGCTTTCCAGACACACAGGCTATGGTTGTATTCAAATACATGCCCTTGTTTCTTTTGAACAAACAAAAACGCTTCCGGATTAACAAACCTGAGCAATTTGTGTATCATTCAGTAAGTTTTTTTCACAAATCAAACAAGTTTGAAATAAGTTTATCTATTTACAGAATCGAGTATCGTATGAAAGCGCCCTCGACGACATCAAAACAAGGTGCAATGTTAATACGGCATTCATTGGTGTTTTGCCTATTTCTCCAACCATTACAAACTACTTTGTCAATTTTGCCGACTGCTCGCTTCCTGTGAGTTTCAAACTTTTGTATTGGTTTGATGTATTTGATCAACATTACAGGCCGATTCATTTTGCGAAGCCCTGGAAGTGTTCTACCTTTGTCATTACGTGTTCCATATCAGCTACGAGCCACGAATCTTCCTCATCCTCACTTTGCTCGACCGTATCTGCGGCCGGAAAAGTTCGACCATTTATCAAACAATTGAAGACATTGTTCGGCAGTTGTGATATATATCATGTTTTCGTTTTTTATATGTTTCGCTTGAGATTACTCGAAATCTATCGATTATTTTTGCACGTTTTATTGATTTTGTAATAAATTGTAATTCTTACGTTTACTTGAAGTAGTTTCAAACATAAGGGGTAAACAGTAAGCGATCTGAATAGAAAATCCGGTGAAAAACCGAGCTCAAAATTGACTGTGCGAAAGATTACACCTGTGTGTAATCATTCACACAGACGTAATCTTTCGACGACACGCGCCTGTAATCTTTAGGAACATTACGCTTTGCGTCGTCGAAAGATTACGCGTGGCGTAATCTTTCGATGACGCTTTTTTTTGTGTGTAGGTGCCTCTATCGATTTGTGAAATAAAATTTTTTTGAGGGGTCAGCGATTTGGTGAGGGGTTGCGATTTTCTCGCACATCCCGTCTTAACAACTTTAACGGGAAAAACGACGTACTCATAATGGTTCAACAACACGCGAAACTTGCCGCTGATGCGTATCGTGCTTGAAGCGCAAAACCAAGGATGCCACCACGCAATATAAGACCTATATTCTTTTATGTTGGTAAATACTGAGTGAGATCATCTACAAACCTACAACCACACTCGTTAAAAATCACCCATAATAGTGATAGCCAATGTGTAATATCAAAGGCAAGTGGCATGTTCGTTATGTTTTGTTGTTCAGAATTTAAATAAACCGTTCTTTTTTTTTGAACTACGAAGCATGAGCATGAACCTGTGTAGCCTTTGGTATATATGGGAAACCACCGCAGAATCGAAGAACAGAGGAGAATTCGGCTTCAGAAGCGTCAACATTTCCGCACGTTGCACGCACCACACTTCACCGTGTTGATTTTGGTGGCAATAGTGCACAGGGGAAGGTCGTCTTTTTCCCTGGCGAACTGTGCGTAATGACTAGATCAACAACAATCCGCGAGGGACCCCAACCGTGTGCCCAGCTCGTCTAGTTCTGCCTAAAAATGGTTTTTCTGCCAAGCTTTCATTGTGTAGTGCCACCCGCTTTGGCACTGCCACGAACATGGCTTCACTTGATCAACAATGGTCATTCGTCGATTCTTAGTAGGACGAAATTGTTGAAACCGCTGCGATGGGCGGTGTTGAGCATGCCTCGTTGTCTCCGGACAGGTCGCTTTCGCGTTGTTTTATATTTTTACTTCGATTTGGGTTCCCCAGAAATACAGTTTACACCCATCGTGGTGCAAAAGTACTCCATAGCCTTGGTGATTACGTGGCGGGTGATGGTTGGCCGCTGCCCGCTGTCTCACGTTTCGAGAGGGGCACACGGCTGGACGCACTTTTGCGCGCACTTTTGGGAAAACAGTGTGGCTAGATCAGTGTTACGCACGTTTGCCCATTTCTCGTGGTCCTTTTCCATTCTTCTCCGTTATCCGTGGATATTACGTGCTTTTCCGGCAGCTTCGTTAACAAATAGATCTTTGCGATAGTTCGGGCCATATATAGTTTAGTTGATAGTAGTTTTTGTTGGTAATTGGGAGCCAAAGCTTGGTTTATTGTTCCCCCTTTTCCGTCCCTTTCCCTGGTCTAGAAAGCAGGCATCGTGCTTCGCGTTTCCACATCATTTTCGATGCTTATTGAAAACCCTTTTTCAGCTTTCCATCAGGCCCATCTCAGTCACGCTACTATGACTTGCCTGAGCCGTAACCTTCTGAACGTAGTTGCCGATGAAATCTTCAACGACCTCATCGAGGAGCGCCTCAAGCGGCGTACCGGCAACAAAATCGCCCGTACCATCGTTGCCCTCTGCATGAGTGGTAGCCAGCCCTTGAAATCTATGCTTTCCGTCTTCTCGGACTACTTGGAGGCCGAAATCGGTGGTGGTGGCATCAAGATTGTGAGTTTTATATAATAAATGTTTTGAAATTGTTATATATTTTCTCGCTTTATTTCAGAAGCTCCAACGTGGTGTCCTCATGAACAAGCATCCCTTCCTCGTCTCGTTGTACCGTGTCGGCATTGGCAAGGCCTTCATCACCCTTGGAGTTCCTGGCACGCCGGAATACGCGGAGAACTTGCGTCTCGTTGTCGGCGCTCAGTGTGAGTTCATTTGAAACTTCGTTTTGTCTGTATTGTCTCTAACTGAAACGTTACAGTTCTCCGCCATGCCATCTTCTACCCGGGATCAATCCCCGCTGGTGGCGTCAAGGAGCTCTGTGGCATCTTCCCGCATCTTGAAATTCTGCAATGCCCGATCCACATGATCCCGGCCGACGTCAACAACGCCTTCCCGCGTCTGCTGAACTTGACGGTTGACGGGTCTGTTCCGTCGATTCTGGTTAGTCGATTCTATACCGTTTAAATATTACATACTTGTCATTTTAGAAGTTCTTCGACAACGCGGGCAACCTTCCCGCCCTCACGTTCTTCTGCCTCAACGCTGGGGGTAATGTTGAAACCTTCATCAATAAGTAGGTTTCCGTTTTTGTTTCTTCCTTGCAATATTACAGTATTTTGTTGCAGTTTCGTCCCCGGCCGCCTTCCGAATCTTAAAACCTTCATCATGACCGCGTTCCACTACGCCGATGCTACCTTCTGCAACACGGACATCTTTGGTCGTTTCGCTAACTTCTTCCCGAAACTTCAAGATGCTTCTGTCACTGTCATCCAGACCAGTGTCAAATTCAACCCTGACCACGGGTTCTACCTCGGCATGCAGAACAAGTTTTTTGAGGCTGAGCCCAACGCTAGGCTCAAGCTGATCGTTCAACATACTCCGACCACGGGACCCGTCCGCGGCCGTGTAAGTTGACTTTGAGCCAGCTACAAAAGTTGTCATTTACACACTTTTTTTTAGGGTTTCGGCCACGAAGACGTCAGACGTGCCCTCGAGCCTCTTGGCTACTTCATTAACAAGGATCGCTCGGGTTACTGTTGCGCGGTCGGCATCGCCGAACACGACTTCACCCACCACATCCTCGTCGACTTGCCGCCTCCGGTCCGAGTCCGTCGTCTCACCCGTGGCCAGTAAGCGGCAGATCTATGTGATTCACGTTTTGTTTTCGTTGATTTTTGTTCTTTTTTCTGATTCAAAGGCATTGCCTCTTTTCAAGCTGAATTTTGCCTTGAGCTTTTTTCAAGCCAAAAGGATTTGCCATTGTTGTTGTTGGTTATTATTAAGCTTTTTGTTTGTCTTGGTTTATTGTTTCCTAACTGTGTGCCATTGGTATAATAAACTCATACTTTCAATTTTCGTTTAACCAAGACCAGTTTATTACATTTTAGTCTTGAAAAAGTATCATTGAAACAACACAACGCGTACTGAGGATACAGTAGACGTGTTTGGTGCGCAAAACTTGAACGACCAATCATTCATCTTCCGAATGCGCCGATTTGGAGAGAACTGTGAACGTTTTTCGAGTGAAATCGTTGAGGCCTTACCTTTTTTGGCCATAGGTTTAAGTTACTCATCCCATTTCGCCGATTATAGATTGATTGTAGTCTTTTTTTTGGCAAATTCAGTGTGGCCTTACCTTTGTTAGTCATCTTTCTACATCTTCGTTAGTATAGTGGTAAGTATCCGCGCCTGTCACGTGCGAGACCCGGGTTCGATTCCCGGACGGAGAGGTTAACTTTTTCGCTTTTTCCGTCTGCTCCGTATTTTTAACAATCTTTTGTTTTGTTAATTATGTAAGAAAACCAATCTGACAAAAGTATTCGCACTTCATTGAATGTCCACTTGTATTTTTCCGGTTAATTGTTTATGAATATCTCTGATAAAGCGTGACTAACATACCGAAATTACATTTAAACAATTAAATCGCTACATCTACAATAACAAGTAATTAAAGACAACAACTGTGAGACCTGAATTACATGCAAAACAACATGAGTAATGAGATTACATTAAGGTTACATGACAAGTGAAACTACGCCGTTTTATACATTTGCTTGGGCAGATTGGCGATCAGCTTATTATATTCTGGGATGTCAAGTTTTGCTTGTAGATACGTAAGACATTCCTGGACCAGTTTATGAACCATGCCGTCCTTCTTCTGCTCTTGTGCACGCAGCTCTTGGAGGGATACCGGTACTCTCCGTATTGGACCACGTTTCTTTGCTTGAGGCAAGAAGCCACCAAATCTGATAGCGGCTGTTTGTTTCCACGTGCCACGGCAAGTAAACTTTTGGAAGGCGAATTGAAAGTCTGCTGGAGGGCGCCAGCCGCGTTTCAGAGCGTGTTGAAGGAAAGGTTGCCCGTGGTCAAGAGCCTTTTGATCAAGCTCCTTGAACTGAAACCAAATAAATTAACGATCACACTATGATGTTATAGTTTTGTAACTATACCTTCTTGCGATTTTTCCGTGTCTTCAATGTGCCAGCAGATGGGTTTTCGCCCGGTGGTCTGCCGACTTTCTTCCGTTTTACAACATTGTGCCGTGGCTGAAAAAAGATTATGAAGCACACATTATTTTGTACGCTAAATCTAACCTTTTTAGCACATTTTGATTCTTGAATGATTTCCGGTTGAACGGTTTCATCACAGAAGTCGGCCACGTCTTGCTTTACGGAGGGAGATCTTGAGGAGTAGCCTTCGTCGATAAGAGATTCAGAATCTTCATCAATCTTGGCATCAGCTTTCGGAAGTAAACACTTCTTATTTTCAACCGGGATCAAATACGATTTCCAAGCATACGGGTCGACGTAGGCAACTTCAAAACTTTGCGGAGAGGAGTGTTTCATGGTGTCGACTCGGCAGGCCTCTTCGTGCGACGGTGGTTGTAACGGATGGTTGCTTGAAATTAGCAGGGCGTCGATAAGTGGGATTTGGTTACGTTGAAATGGAATTAAACCCCAAGTTCTGTCATCAAGACTCATTGTTGCGGTTTACCTTAAAGGGAAAATGCATGAGAAATACAAATATTGACAATACATCACGTTTACAGCCGCCTTAATACTCGGTATTAACAGGGTAGTTTATCGGGGCAACTTGAAATTGATGAAGCTACCCATCTGGCTGACCTGATAAGAGGGAAAAAATCACAGTCATATCACAGAATGTTTTGCTCGCACAAAAACTCATGGGTAGTAAGGGAATCAATGACTCATTTAAACTTTATTAACCCTTGAAATTCTAAAAAGCACTACTAAAACGTTTTTTGTTTGGTACTTCTCAAATTTAAATGAGTGATAAACGGAAAATGGTAAAACCCATAACAGCATTGTTGCGAAATGATGATTTAGGCTTAGACAGTTGTGATTTCAACACACGACCACCCTACAACGGTCGTCGACAGTCGCACTGATACTTACAAGGACCACAAATCTGACTCACTTTCCTGGGCACACCGAAAGGACTGGATTCTGAACAAAAAAATGCTAACCGTCAGGAAGACCGCGAAGAACCGAGTGACTGAAGTGAGTTCAACACTGATAAGAAAGAAAAACTAAACAAATCGAGGCCCGGTCAAAAAGGAAAAGGAAACGCTGAAAGGCTGAAAAGGTTACAATTGATTGCCAACCGACTCGATTCAAAGTTTTCTCAGTTTAGCACGTTAGCCCGTCAGATGTTTGTCGTTTCTTAGTTTTCTGATGTATGTTTTTTCTCGATATTGTTCCTTAGCCTTAGTTAGCTTTGGACTCGTGTAGATATAAGATGAGATACATAGTTTATTTTATCTGGTCAGTCGATAACATACTTGAGATACAACACATAAGAGAATCAAACATACTTAAAATAACATCAACTTTTTAAGGCCATAACTTTTGTTTTGACACCTGAACACATATTGTTATAATAATTTCCATATAGTGAACCGTACAATGATTAAATGTTAAACATATTTTTCACTTATTACAACCGAGCATTCCTCCATTCCACTGTAAAGTTTACGTTGTTTCTTCAAAAATGTTTTTGAAGTTCTTCGCGCAGTTCTTTTTCCGTGTTAGCGATGGTGTCACAAAACTTGATATAATATTTTGTGTCATCAGCGTGAACTTTGAGATGTTTCAAGCTATATAGGAGGAGATAAAACTTAACACCGCTTTTATCCTGCGCCTTCTCATGTTCCTCATCCATTGTCAGCGGTTTCGCCGGTTTTGGTCCGCGACGGTTGCCCTGGGCGGTAATGGGAAGATAGTCCCCGAAGTTGACGTCAATGTCGCGATTCCAAGTTGCCTTTCGTTGAAACTGTTTAACCGCCTTTTCATAATCCTTCGGCGGTTTGAAGCCCAACTGTAGGGCGTATTGAATCGGCGTACTTCCGTGTTTCAGTGCTGCTGCATCTAACTTCTTGTACTAAAATTAAGTAACATTAGATCAGCAAAATTTTGCGTTTAACAGACTTACTTTGTTTCTGCTTTTTTCAGCTCTTTTTGCAGTTTCAGTTTGATTTTGATCTTTAGGGCGTCCAGGTCCTCTTTTAATAACGGGGTTTCTGTGGATATTATCTGGCGCATGTTGTGGTTCTGCGTTCCTTTGGACTTCATTTTGCTGGTGCACTCGATTAGTAACTGCAACGTGATGACCCTCATTGACGCCAGGAGTTGGCAATCTGTATTGTCGGGGTTCCTTAAAATTTGAGTTAAAACAACCAAAAAGTTTTAAAGCCTTACATGTTCAAGTTGAGTGTTTATAGTTGGCATATTTTCGGGGGCTGGTGTACCACTGGGAAAAAGCTCATTACGCGCATCAACCATTTCATCAGAAACCCAAAACTCCTCGCCGTTATCTGAAAGTAGTTGTTTTTTTAGTTGTATCCATGATTATTATGGAATCCCCTATTTTAAGCTTATTTTGCATACCTTCAGCAAGAATGTTTTGGTTCCAGATGAAATCACCATCAGAGTCAAGGAAGAAATCATTCTGAAAACAGCTCGTAAGAATCCATACATTATTTTTAAAACCATTACCTGTATGTCCTGTGAGTACAGTGAAGCGTCATTATTGATCTCATCGTCAATCCTAAAAAAACGTTAATAAAACCGTTCAAGATACTTAAGGACCAAGGGCGTATTTAGAAAATTTTTTTATGGGGGGGCATCCGGAAAAAAAGGTAAGGGGGGACCAAAGGGATTTTTCCGGAAAAATTTTTGGAGCGAGTTTTGAAAAATCCAAAGGGGGTACCAAAGGAAAACTTTTTGGCAAAATCGTGAAAAACCGCAAAATCCCTTTGGCCCCCCTTACCCCTCTTTTTGACGGATCCGGGATATGGGGGGGCACTGCCCCCAGAACCCCCCCCCCCCCCCCCCCAAATACGCCCTTTTTAAGGACGTACATTTGATTAAGCGATGCATCAATGGCAATAGGACTGTTCTCAAGCATGTCGTCAAAAGTCATGATGTCGCCATTCGCAGGGTCGTAACGAGCCATTTTACCTAAAGTTTTTTATTGTGTTTTGATTTGGTAGTTCAATAGTCGTTAAAACAACACGAAACACACGAGTATTAAATTCGAAGAGCCACACTACATACGGGTGCAAGCATGGAATATTACCAAAAAAACAATGTGCACATTCGGGGTAAAAATGGCAATGGGGAAGCTCACATTAAATAAACGATTTGTTGGCGGTGATACGTGATGTTAACGGCAAACTCACTAATTAAGGCATTTAACACCCACCCTGGAAAGCTGGATAGTTTTTCTCAACGGTCATACAAAAAAACAGCTGGCGCAAAATGACGACGAACGATACCCAAAACAAATGAAAACGAAAGTATATTAAATACTTCCGAAAAATATGTAAAGAGCAACAGACCTTTTTAAAGGCATGCAGACGAAAGACACGTCAGTAAACCAATCATGCTTATTAAACGTCTGAACGATCAAGTCAAGTCACAGACAATCCTAATACCATTTCTAGCAGTTGGTAAATGAAACACACGACCATTGGTGAACGGTGTGCCAGTCCCGGTTCTTGTGGACGCAGGTCAGGCGAGATCAGACAAAAAACGCTTTGGGCCAAAAATTAACTTCAGGTCGCTTTTTCTTGAAAAAAACTTATGAAACACGTTTTTTATGTCTTGGTCGACTGCGAATTGATTTTTAAGTATTACAAATACGATTGCAAACGAATAGTGTAAGAGGGGTACCAGTCAGATGTCAAAAAATGTGTTATCGCGATCGAGCAGAACCGAAAACAAAAAAGTTGTCGTCACATTGCTGTTTAGTTGTGAGTTATGTCCTATGGCCGAATGAACAGCTAACGTAGCCAATTGCGCGACAACGTGCTTTTCTCGGCCGAGAATACTAACGTGAAAACAAGCTGGGGCAAAGTTCGATGAAACGGCATTGCTCAACGGTGATCACAGAAAAAAGACTTGGCTATCAACGCAAAACTTGAGAGATTATCTGATAACAGATCACGTTATACAAAAACTTGAATAAATTAAGTGAAGTCTGATTTTATTGTCTTCCTGCCGGGGCTCCATCGAAGACTGACCCGAACGCATCGAACCGCGCCTCTTTTATACGACCGCGGGAGACGGAAGAAAAAACAACGTGCAACCTTCCTTCGGGTCTTTTGGCCGCTTTCCCCAGCCAGCCAGAGGAAAAATGCACAAAGGGCAGCAATTTCTTTCCCGAAGGAAGGTGGAAAACGCCCTTGCGGACAAAGGTTTGGTTACTGTTTTAACTTATGATGGAGAAGAACGAAGTATTATCAAGTGCCTTCTTTTCTGCATAATCACAACTTTATGTTCGTTATCGTTGTTAACAGAAAAAGTGGCTTCCACCAACGCGTGTGACGGAGCACTTTCCACTTTTTTCGAGGGAAGAAGGTACCCTTTCCACACAGAAAGTGGAAAACACCCCCTTTAGCCGAAGGGTGGTCAGCGATCAGCTTCCCTCTTGCATGTCAAATTCGAAACAAAGTTTATAACCATCGCACTTCAACATAAATATTAAGTGAAAAATATTAGAATGTACATAAAAGGGTAACTTTTCTTCAAATTGGAACTGTCGACGGTTCTTCCAGAAGCAAAGCTACAACTTTTGAAGCATATTATTTAAACCACAAAAACAAAAGCGATCAAAGCAGTGAGAGTCATTGAAATCCAACCAAAATGAAGTTCGGCACTGTTGTAATATGGAACAGCACCAGTGCCAAGTCCACCATTGTTGTTGCGATCATTGTAGCCTCCATAGGGATACGCTCCGGGTTGTTGACCACGGTGACGTGTTTCTCCATCATTGGCGCCCACGTTGGGACTGGGGTAGTAGCCACCGGGAGCGTTCGGGTTGGCCCCACTTCCGACACCACCGAAATCGCCGCTGTTCGGGTTGTACTGCGATCCGGTACCGATTCCACTACCACCGTATTGAGAGCCACTGCCAATGCCGCCATTTGGATTATACTGGCTACCAGTGCCAACACCGCCATACTGTGATCCACTGCCAATGCCAGGTGAATTGGGGTTGTATTGCGAGCCGCTGCCAATGTTTGATGGTTGGTAGCCCACACCGCTTCCAATGTCGTTTTTATCGGGTGCTTGGTAGGCCATTGGTCTTGGAAGTCGGAATGGGCTCGGTTGGTCGCGACATTCATCGACGCCGTTCATGGAAACCAAGCCTAAAAACATGTTTACTCTCTTTTTTAAAGCTTTGCGCTTATAAAAATAAACTTACTTTGTTCGCTATTGCAAGAATCGCTGTCACACTGTTCGCAGAAGCGATCATTCTGATTGATGGAGATACAGTCTGGGGCGCATCCCTTTCGAACAACTAAAAAGGATAATTGAATTTGAGCTAAATTAGCGAAAAACTAACTGTTTCCATTGGTAAGCGACTTCAAAGTGTAGCACTTTGTCCGAGCCGGGCACTGTTCAGCAACTGGATCCCGACATCCGCATTTACCTTCACAAGTAAAACATTGTAAGCAACTTCCAAGGCTGACAATCGCCGAAAAAACCAAAAACAATCCAAAATTCATCCTTAATCGATGACTCGTGTCGCCGGAAATGACAATGATAACACCAACTGGCCCAAACAACAATCCCAGTGGGTGCTTTTAAACTGATGTTTCTTCCGAAAATAGAGTTTATCACTATGCGATAAGCAGTGGCGACAACTATGGATAGGTATCTGCCATCAGATGTGACACATCTGCCTACCTCCCAAATAGGCGGAGAGACCAGACCCCACGCTTTTGAGGTTCCACAAAGCAAATAGAAGCTACCCGAGCTGTAAAAAAGGTCTCCTACTTTGAAAACGCTTTCGTCTTGGCAAGGTTCAATTGAAAGGTTGAAAAAGAAGAACAAATTTCAAAGTTTTTCATTCAAATAGTATTGGGCTTTTGATGAAAAAGCTGAATTTATTAGTGCTGTTGAGTCATGATGCTGGCCTCCGGTGGCTGACCGTAGCAAGTTTCGCGTTGACAATCATGGAATTTTATTGGTTTAGTCACTCTTGTACATCGATCAAGGGTACCACGGGTCATTAATTACAAAAATGGTAGGGTAAACAGTGATTGATTTATTTGAGTTTTGACGCATCACAAAAACAACAATTATGAAATTAAGCAACGTAAAGAGCACAAATGCCTAAGGCAAAAGCGAAAATAAGTTCAGGTGTACTCGCTGCACCGTTCGGTTTGGCACCTTCACCGATCTTTGGTTCTTTAAGTTGGGGGGCATTTGGAGCATTGCATAGTTCTGACGTACAGATGAAACAGTTTCGTTCTTTAGGACTACACTGACCCGTAAAGCATCCAGCTTGAAAGACTTGATTGGCAGCGTTTTTCTTGAAATAACACTTGGCTGCCGGTGGGCAGTCTTCTTGGACATAGCCGGGCGTAGTTGCACAGGATGTGTTGTCACAGGTAAAGCATTTCAACCCGAATGACTCTGGAAAGGCATTTATAGTCAAAAACAAACAAACAAGTTACAAAATTACCGCCAACAAGAACCGTTAGAATAACAACTGATAGAAACGCCGCATTCATGATGAATTGTTAAATTTAAAGCTGAATTTAATAACCGCTGTTCGCATGAGCCGGTACTTCGACAAGGAAGCTGCTTATATTGAGCGGTGTCGGTTCTCGGCTAAATGATAATGACTCTTCGGGACGATGATAAGCCGTCGCCGTTCTAGCAGTCCAGTCAGAGTGGCCAAGTGGATGTCAATATTCATCAAAGATACAAAAGACTGGTAGTTAATAGGTCAATTTGTCGCTTGAATGGTCAACGTATGTCGATTGATCAAAGCTTGTCTACGCTATGTTAACAATTAGGTCTTTTCTTTTGATCGCAATGCACTTTAAAGTTGTTTCGACTGATATTGTTTTCGTCAGTTTTATTGCACATAATATTCAAACATAATCTCATTAAATAACAAATTTCAAACAAAAACGGAAGTAACTTTCCGCAGGAATTCAAGATGCGACGACCAAACTTTGAAAAGGTTATGCATCGCAGACTGGGGCTTTCGACAAGACTTTTTGTGATTCGGCTTGGCGTACTGCGCCCAGCAATCGACGACAGCGCGATCACACCAGCAAAGGTTCAACTTGCAGTCGGATTGGGGCTCTGAAAGGTATCAATTTGCAGTTTTCGTCGATTCCAAACGAAAAAATGGATGCTTACCAGCACAAGTTGGCTCCTTGAGTGAGTTGTTTCCAACAACGCAGGACCAGGTGTAATCCTCAACGTATTCGAACGGCGTATCGAAGCAGATTTTGCGATCAACGGCGGAGTCGTAGCACTGGTCATGGAGCATGCAGCAGCTGCAATCAATGACTGTACAGTCAATCACATCAAAGAAAGCGCAAAGGTCACAATTACCGGAAATGAGTAACCTTCCGGTGCTAAAAAGACAACAAAACTCACTGATCGATCTCATCGACAGGGGTTCCAGAACCGCCGGGACCACACCAACACCCATAATTGTCGTAATCGAGGGCGGTATAGCCGAGCTTGCATTCGGACATGCGTTCGAGATTCCAGAGAGCCTTCAGTTTTCGAGTGTTAGCCGCGTGAACATTGTCGGGAGCGAAAATGAGGAGCACGGGGACCAATAACAGCAGCATCTTCTACAGGTGTCAATATTCCCAACTGAAACTGAATTCAATTAGACCTTTCAAACCGCAGCAGCGAAAACACAAGTTGAATGTACACAATGCAAAACAGCACGACCACATGGTAATAGTGTGATGTTGAAAAAACCACAAAAAAAGGCGGAAGATCGATCACGACCGCTGCGCGCATGGCTTGGGCTGAGTTGCTGAATGAACAACAGCCGCGTTGTCGACACGTTTGGGTCTCGATCACTCGACAAGATGTGGCTAATGCACACGCGGTCTTTTCCTATGAGTCATTTCCAATTTCAATTTTTATTAAAAGGCACAAGTAAGAACAAGAAAACGATTTCCATCATTTACAACAGGAGATCTTTACACAACAATGAGGTTTTCACTGGAACGGATTGCCGTCCTCGTCCAATCCGTACAGGGTGCGTTGATAAACCAACGTACTTCGGCAGTGGCGGTCATTTTCAAACACGTAGACGACGTCCTTCTGGGTGATGATGTGCTTTCGGAGACGGGAGGCAAGCTGAAAGTATAAAGGTTAGAAATGTGTTTAGAGAAGATAAAATGTAAAAACTTACATCAGTGTCGGCACTATCATCGGCAATGCGTCGGCGTTTAATTCCCAGGGCAGCAGTGGCGGCAGCATTGGCTTCTTGGTGGAGATACGCCTCTTTTTCCTGAAAATGCTGGTCGGGTTTGTATCAAATTTCGAGATGAATTTACAAAACATACCTGTTTCGCTTTCTCAAGCGCATCCAAATCCTTCGACTTGCCCTTCGGCTTCGACGACAATTCCTTCTCCTTTTCAGCCTCCGAACGACGCTTCGCCATGGCACTTTCGTATTTCTGGACGAACCGTAACTGACTTCGAGGATCCTCGATTTCAACAAAGTTGGGGTTATTGCGATGAGAAAAGAGGCGCGCTTCGGCAGCATCAGACGCCTTCTGGAGGAGTGCTCGGATGCGTGCTTCGACGCAATCACTCAACAGACGCACGACACCTTCCTCGATGGCGCCTCCAGGCATGTTTTTTGTAAGCATTTCCGCGAGAGCCGCGGAATTGATCAACGTGGGCTGCTCCGGTTCAGATGTGTCCATTTGTTCGACGACAGGCTGGAAGACAGCCTCGGGAATCTGGGCCGATGATGTTGCGGCGACTGGTTGCTGGACCAATTGGACCATCTGCGGTTGGCTGATTACAACTTGAGGATGATTTTGTTGAGGAGGATGCGGAACCAGGAATTGTGCCACTTGAGGCTGCTGTCCGACGACACCCGTATTTGCGTGATAAATAATTTGCTGGGTTGGTTGTTGTTGTGCCTCAGCCGATGCTGTTGACGACGTCTGAAAAGTTCAAATTGTTGCAAAAGTCCAATTAAAATTGATGACAAACCGGGTCCAAAGTTGGAGCACTGGCCGGAGGCTGCGTCAGAGGCGAGAAGGGGATGTTAGCACGTGGCTGATGCGCTGGCTCGCTCCCGGGCTCCACCAAATGTCGAGACATGGGAGAGGACACGCTGGGTGTGGTCGAAAGCTGGGGTGATGGGCCGTGAAAGGATGCGGGGGAGCCGTGCGAGTTCGAATCGTTCAAACTCGGCGCGGCCACTGGGACTTTGATCACGCTGTCAATGGGCAAACGACCAGAGAGAATTTCGGTGCGGAGGAAGGGTAGAGCCGATTCGAAGAACTCGAGCAGTTTCTGTTGAGGACTGTGGCCTACCGTTTCGGTCAGTTTAATGGCGAATTCGGATTCAGTCAATTCGGAGTGTATCAATTGCTGAAATATAATAAATATATATGCTTTGATGTCCATCACTAAATAGACTTACAGAGACGTAACTAGCCATCCTCGCCATTTTTTCAGGACCCTGCTTTCCGGCTAATATGATCGTCGTACGTAGTAGCCGTCCAAGCTTATTCACATCTTGAACCTGGGTATTGGACAAATTGTTGTTCGAATTTGCAGTTGCTGTTGCATTTGCCGATTGAGGTGTAGCCACTCGTTGTTGAGCAGGTTGCCTTGGTGGTGGCATCATATTCTGAGGAGTCTGAGGACCTTGAGCTTGTGCTTGTTGTTGAGGTGTTTGAGATCGTTGAATTTGTTGTTGCTGAGACATCTGCTGCTGCATTTGCTGCTGATTCTGTTGCATTTGCTGTTGGTTGAGCTGCATCTGCTGTTGGCCCTGCTGAATCTGACTCGCCTGCATTGGTTGCTGGCCCTGTTGCATCTGATTCGACTGCATTGGCTGCTGGCTCTGTTGCATCTGCATTTGATGCTGCACCGGCGTCTGTGGCCGTTGTTGCATTTGCTGTTGCATCTGATGCTGCTGTTGTGGGGTCGGTGGTCGTTGCATCTGTTGTTGTTGCTGTTGGGACGAGTTCGGACGCTGTTGTTGTTGGGGTGTACTTTGTCGCATCTGCTGTTGCGTCGGCATCCCGCGCATGATCGTCGTCTGCGGATTCATCGCTCGCGGTTGCTGCATCTGATGTTGTTGTCCCTGTTGTACTTGATGCTGGGCATAAACCATGTGGCCGCTACCCATCTGATGCTCATTCCGATGCATAGGGATAGTGCCCATCACGTGTTGCTGGGGTATTCTTTGCACATTCATAGCTTGTCCGCCTGCAAGTATTTATATATAAAAATCTATCAAACTTAAGTTTGAAGGTTTCAAAACTTACGTAGATACACTTGAGTACCCATCTGCTGCGGATGGAATTGTTGTACTTGTTCTTGTTGAGCATATTCTTGCGATGATACTCGGCGTTGCTGGTTTGGGGGGTTCATTACTTACTAAGCTGAAAGCAAAGTTAAAATCAACAACTTTATATATAAAAAACCGAAGTAAAGCGGCGGTTTCGCGCTAAACGGAAAGAAGAAGTTAATGTGGTAATATAAAGCGTTAAAAAACATAATAAAAAGTACTTCGCCGGCATCTGAGATTAAAAGTTTGACACGAAGATGCATACCAACGAACAAAATGGTTGTGCTGGTCAACTTGACCACAACAATCTGTGCATTGTGGTCAAACAAAGGTACTAATAGCATCGCTAGAAGCTAAACACTATTTGAAACGATTTTAAATGGAAATACCACCTAAGTTATGGTTTGCTTTTAGTAAATGCGACCGACGTAGTTTTAACATCAGACCCCGACCTCCCCGATTGACGATGGTTCTGTGCGGAAAATAAAAACTTGCGCTCGGAGCGTTCGGCTCTTCGAAGGTTTTCTACAAACAACGAGGCAAAAGAGGAAAGCGTATTCTTCGGCAATCTGTACCGCGCATTGTTCTGGCCATGGTGGCTAATGACGATAAGCTTCCGCTGAGGCTTTTATGGCCACAACAATGGTAATGCGCGATGTTTAGGTGGAAATGGTGGGGTTGCGCAAGATGAAGGACATCCATTCTCGTGCGCAATGGAAGACAATCGCGATAGGTCATCTATCAATCTATCAATTGCACGACTATTGATTATTGGGATAATACAAATCGTATTAGTATAGTGGACTATAAGTCGATTTGACCAGTTTTTGAAAACTCCATTTTGAACAACTAACGTTAGTCACGTCTAGACAGCCATTTAAAACCAACTGAAATGTGAAATCGAGGGCCGTCAGAGTTAGTGGTTGAATTCAAAATGGGATTTTGTAATGATGCAATAAAAGTTTCACTTTTATGGAATATTTTATTTCGCAAAACAATTTTTGTCAGTTAGTGTCGTTCAGTTTTTCTAATACTCTATTACAAAAATATCAGTTTGAAATACTTCGTGAATGTTAATCATTCAATCAAATTAATGCATGCGCGGCGCCGGACCGTAACAAACCACATCGGCTACCTTCAAACGGCCTGAACGGATCTCAGTGCGAAGGTTTGGCAATGCCGGTTCGCAGTCCTCCAACAAGAGCATGTGGTTTTCATTATAGCCTAATATTTCTTCATATTTAACGGCGAATTCAGATACACTCATATCCGAGTGTATCAGATTCTGGAACAAAATATGTTTTGTGGATGATGGTATCAAAGTAGAACTTACCAAGACAAGAGCCTTCATCTTTTCAGCTTTAGTTGGACCCTTTTTTGCAGCTGTCCTGTTCATCAAATCTAGCAGACGTCCAAGTTTGTGAACATCAATGATTTGCCGTTTGGTTAAGGTTGGCGGGGCCATTGGCTGCAATAAAGTTTTAATTTTACACTTCTATAAAACTTGAAACGACTTCACGATTGCATAGAAGATGAAAAAAAATGCAACGGATTACGGATTTGTGCAATAATAAATTACAAATAGTGCGATCCTTGGATGTTTTGACTTTTATTACAAAATAGGGGGCGGTGCTTAAACAAAAAATGAATTTCCAATTTCAAATACGATTCTTTCTTCGAGTTTGTTAAACAGATAGTTGAAATTTTACGCATTTATGCGGTATTTGCAAAAGTGCCCTTTGGACCACCTGTTAGATTTGAAAAAACCAGACGATGAAAAAATCCCCCTTTTGGGTACCCCTCTCCATCACCCCCTGTTTTCTGTAAACAGCCCGGAAATTTATATATAATTTGTCTCAGTTATTGTCTTCCCATCTTCTCATAGTAAACCCATGACGTCAAGCATCGATTGGTCTGGAAGAAAACACCCAGCGTTCCTTTTTTCACGTCCCTATCACCCCCTTTCATCACACCAAAAGCACGTCGATTATTTGCACCCTCGACACACACGCAGTTTGCCCCCCTCCCCAAACGCACTCCCATCGCGAAACGAGACTCGTGAGTGCTGAAGATGATTTTTGTTTTTCTTCCAGGTTCAGTTGGCTGGATTATCTCTCCTGCTTTTTGTACGCAGCTTCTCGTGCTTTCATCACTTCAAAACAATGCAAAACTTGGTCAACAGTTTTAAAAGTGCTGCTCTCAGTCTTGGTGAGCATTTAACTCCCGTTTTGAAGGAGTCTAAGTTCAAGGATACGGGTGTGCTGACGCCGGCCGAGTTTGTTGCCGCTGGCGATTTCCTTGTTCATCATTGTCCGACTTGGTCATGGGCAAAGGCCAGTGATGCTGCCGGGTTGGTTTTCTTGTGATTTTTATATATTTTGTGACAGGTTTTAATGACAGTTTTTCAGAACACGTGATTACCTGCCCGCAGACAAGCAATACCTTTTGACGAAACGAGTGCCCTGCCATCGACGATGCAAAGATATGGCCTACGACTCGAATTTGGAAAAGTTGTTGGATGGCGATGATGATGATGCCGAGGGCTGGATCGATACTCACCACAATGCTGTGGAGCAGGCTGAGGAAGTCGTCGTCGACGCGGATGACCTTTTCCCTGGGTCCAAGCAAGTTGCCGCTACTGACAGCGACGACGATGACGATGGTGAGGCCGTCATGGACATGGATGCCATCATGAGTGGCGGTGGAACTACCTCAAATCTGCTCGTTTCCAAGGCTCCGGAAACGACTGGCACTACCTCCAAGGATAACATTTTGAAGACGCGTACATATGACTTGCACATAACCTATGATAAGTATTACCAGGTAAGCTCCAATTTCAAAGGTTTCTCCATTAACATTGTGATTTCAGGTCCCCCGCCTCTGGCTCCTGGGCTATGACGAAAACCAAAAGTATCTCACCGTCGAGCAGATGAATGAAGACTTCTCCGAGGACCACGCCAATAAGACAATCACCATCGAAAGCCACCCCCACATTTCCAATGTTAGCATGGCTTCGATCCATCCCTGCCGCCACGCTGAAGTCATGAAGCGACTCATCGAGCAAGTTGATGGAAAGAAGGGTAGCAACGAGATTACTGTGGAGAAGTATCTTCTCATCTTCCTCAAGTTCGTCCAAGCTGTCATCCCGACCATTGAGTACGATTACACCCGGAGCATCGAACTCTAACATGAATCTCTGAACTCTGACCTGCTTGTGCTCCTAAGATCTTTAACGTTTTTTATACTTGTACAGTTTGTCACGTCTTTGTTTACATATAAAGTTGCACATCAGGAGTGTTGTTGTTTACTTTACAAAGTGTTACAAATAGGCTGACGCTGGGTTCGAAAGTTTTGTTTAGCCAATAGGAGTTTGATTTCGTTCTCAATTATGGTGGATTGGGCATTTTGAGTTAAACAAACTGTCATTTGCGGACATATTGATCAACAATCCTTGTCAGTAAATTCATAATTTTCGGTAGCTTATCCATACATAATAATGTGTGCTTCATAATCTTTTTTCAGCCTCGGCACAATGTTGTTAAACGGAAAAAAGTCGGCCGACCACCGGGCGAAAACCCATCGGCTGGCACATTGAAGACACGGAGAAATCGCAAAAAGGTATAGTTTATCAGTCTAAATAACTAAAACCTGACAAAACTCATCATAGTGCGATAGTTAATTTATTTCGTTTCAGTTCAAAGAGCTTGATCAGAAGGCTCTCGATCACGGGCAACCTTTCCTTCAACAAGCTCTGAAACGCGGCTGGCGCCCTCCAGCAGACTTTCAACTCGCCTTCCAAAAGTTCACTTGCCGTGGCACGTGGAAACAAACAGCCGCTATCAGATTTGGTGGCTTCTTGCCTCAAGCAAAGAAACGTGGTCCAATACGGCAAGTACAGGTATCCCTCCAAGAGCTGCGTGCACTAGAGCAGAAGAAGGACGGCATGGTTCACAAACTGGTCCAGGAATGTCTAACATATCTAAAAGCAAAACTTGACATCCCAGAATATAACAAGCTAACCGCCAATCTGCCCAAGCAAATGTATAAAACCGCGTAGTTTCACTTGTCATGTTATATTAATGTAATCTCATTACTCATGTTGTTTTGCATGTAATTCAGGTCTCACAATTGTTGTCTTTAATTACTTGTTATTGTAGATGTAGCGATTTAATTGTTTCAATATTATTTTGGTATGTTTGTCACGCTTTATCAGAGATATTCATAAACAATTAATCGGAAAAATACAAGTTGATATTTAAGCAAGTGCGAGTACCTTTGTTTTATTGGTTTTTCTGACATAATTAACAAAACAAAGGATTGTTAAAAATACGGAGCAGACGGAAAAAGCAAAAAAATATATCTCTCCGTCCGGGAATCGAACCCGGGTCTCGCACGTGACAGGCGCGGATACTTACCACTATACTAACGAAGATGGTTTCTCACACAACTAAAATAGGTATGGCCACAACGAATTCACTTAAAAAAGTTCACACTACTTTTTATTTCGGCGCTTTGGGAAGATGAACGATCAGTCGTTTAAGTTTTATGCATCCGACACGGTTACAGTATTTGCAATACGGCACTGTGTTGTTGATTTTCACATTTTTACAAACTAACAAACGATAAACTTGTTTTTGTTTCACGATAATTGAAAGTATGAGTTTTGTTTATTATAAAATGTACCGATAGCACACAATTAGTTAACAATAAACAGTCAACAACAGAAAGCTAAACACTATTAATTGAAACCTACTGCCTCTGGCAATCAACAACAACGATAAAAACAAAGGGGGATGCGAAAAAACAACTACCAACGAAAACATTAAGTTAGTGAACTTTTACAGATCTGCCGCTTACTGGGCTTGCTGGAGACGACGAACTCTAACCGGAAGCGGCATCGAAATCGGCAAAGACGAAGTGAGTCAAAGTGCGTTCAGGTATGTCGACTTTTTTGTAGTAGCCCGAGCAGTTCATACGGTATTCAAGTGGCTTGAGGACATCCAAGACTTGTTTGTGATTAAGCGTCTGAAAACAGCGAATGATGGGACATTTTTAACACTCAAAATACCCCAAAAACAACTTACATGGCCATCTGGAAGCTCAGTCACCAAGGTGTTGTGAAGTTCCAGGCTGATCACTGCCTTGGAGTCGGTTTCGGTGAACTTTTCGTACAAATCGTAGTAGTAGGCGGGGTCAGTGTTGAAGACGACACTGGTTTGGGCCACTTTGACGGAGACGGAAACCATATTGGGGAATGCGTTTGCGAAACGGTGAATGATGTCTACCTTGTCGAAAGTGCCTTCACCGTAATGGGTTGATTTCATTACAAACATTTGGAGCCTTGGAGTACGGCTGGGAACAAATCTGCAATAAGATACTTCTATTATGCGACAAATTAAATGAAACAGAAACCTACTTGTTGATGAATGTTTCCACGTTGCCCTCAAGGTTGACACCTAAGTAATACAGATCGGGAAGGCTTCCAGCGTTCTCGAAGAACTTCTGAAATAACAAGTGTACAATATTCATACGGTATAGAATCGACTAACCAAAATCGACGGAACAGACCCATCAACTGTCAAGTTAAGCAGGCGCGGAAAGGCGTTGTTGACGTCGGCGGGGATCATGCTGACCGGGCATTGCAGGGTTTCAAGTTGCGGGAAGATGGCGCTGAATTCCTTGATGCCACCGGCGGGGATGGGCTCGGGGTGGATGGTAGCGTGCCGGATAGCTAAAACGATTCAGTTAACAATAACGAAAGAACAAAAAGGAATCAAATACACTCACTTTTCGCCCCACAAAGAAGACGCAGGTTTTCGAAGTATTCCGGCGTTTCGGCCTCTCCGAGGGTGACGTCGGCATGGCCAATGCTGACACGTAACAAGGGAATAAGAAACGAAGGTTCATACATCAGTATTCCACCCTCGAGCTTCTAAAAACCGAATGAACGCATAATGGTATAATATATATAAAAACTCACGATCGTCATATCACCACTTTGGATTTCGCCATTTAAGTTCTCCGAGAACATGCGAGTCATTGAGTGGAGCACTTCTCGACCAGTGAAGCAAAACGCCCCGACAAGGTAAGCCAACTCGCGGCACGAAGGCGCTCTGAGGCGTTTGTCAATAAGGTTAGAGACGATTTCATTGGCGACTTCGTCCAAAAGCTCGCGATTCAAGCAGACCATGCTCGGTGGGGGTGGAATGCTGAAAGTGCATTTCAATAAGACAAGAAACAACTGTGGATACGACAAACGCGGTTAAAAAGAACTTGACAACGCTGCATGCCGATAGTAAACACACGACTATATCGACAAGTTCAAAGCCGCGAAGCAAAGCATTGCTTGAAGGCTACTAAAACACGTCCTGCGATGTAACAGACGGTAGATCCAAGCAAACCGGGGCAAAGCGCATCAACACAAATCTAAGAAACCCTGCCAGGAGAAGACGTTTGGATGTGGAAGACACGCTTTGAAAATGAACCAAGTAAACCATCGAATACTGTCGGAGTGTTGTTTGTAAACAAGGACGGTTACTCGCGACATAAATTTGCATAGATTTTAAGAAAAAGTGGGTTTACAATCGATTAAGAAAACAAAACCAAAACTGCGTAACGATAAAACCATGGTGTGGTTGCAACAAGTCAAGGAACAGTTATGTGGGTAAAAGGATCGCTCGAACTAGCGGCAGTTGAAACAAACCACTGCTGACAGCCGCCAGCAACGGTTGCTGCATGCGCACCGTTCGAAATTCGCAAATGCGATTTCGCAACTTTTTCCTCCTACTATCCTGGTATCCTCGTTGTTACTACTGCCAATGGCAGTGTAACGCATTAAACTCGCATCTGATTTCGGTAGGGGTAAGGAAGGCGCCTGAGAGGCGCTCCCGCCCAAATTTTATAATGAAACTAAGGATATATCGCTTCTGAAATTGTCTCTGATGTCGAGGTTGAAGACATTATATCGTTAGCTTCAATGAGCCCGAATGTTGGCCAATTTTCAGTTGGCTTCGTGCTTCAAAAGTGATAAGCTAGCATCCCTTTAACTTCCGGACCATACTGAAAGTTACAAATCCGCTGCCTTTGTAGCTCAGTCGGTTAGAGCGTCGGTCTAATAAGCCGAAGGTCGTAGGTTCGACCCCTGCCAGAGGCAAATACCTTTTTGCCTTTTGTCAGCTTTAACTTTATGAACTTCATCTGTTTATTTGCCAAAGTATTTTTGTTCGACATAAAAAATTGCACATCATGGGGATTAATTTAGAAAAAAATTAGAATTTAAATACGTTTGCGAAGCTTGCGGAAGACCTCTTCGTCAGAGGGGAAGGCTTTTCGGGGGAACAGGAACTCGCAGCGGATGGTGAACTTGATTTGTGACAGACGGCAGTTCTTGTCACGCCAGAGGAACCAGTCATCACCCCGACGCTCGAGGCGATGCGTGTAGAAGACGAAGCAGGAGCGATGGACTTGTGGGTCACGCTTGATGAGGTACACGGTATCGGCATTGGGGCACAGAAGGTCACAGTAGGCCCGGGTGGTACCATTGACGACCTCATCGAAGCAGCCGACGGACTTTTCAGGGGCTGGGCGACCGTTGGTGTCTTTCTCCGAATCACGGAGGATGACGTGACACTCGGCAGGCTCGGTGCTGATCTTATCATTACCGGTGCCGTTCTTTGTCGTGCATTCAAGGTCTCTCCATTCTGAAAGTTGGTTTATGAGGCTTTTACTTGAGACAAAAACTTCCAAACTTACGCCAATGAACAGTGTTTTCGATGCATGTAGCCCCGACGACGAGACAGATCAGCACAAACACAGATTGCAGCTTGATCATGGTGAAACAATTGTCAAAATAAACGTGCAACCCTCCAGCCTTAAATACGTCTCATCCCCATTGTGCTACTAGTCTTGCGCATCCGGATATACAGATGCAGATAGATCAAAGATAGCCCTCCCATGCAAAACCGGCAGTCATCAATTGTCGATGATGCTCATCCCCACCCTTGGAACCATCTACGAGAACAAAGCGTTTAATCATCCAATTCGACACATGAATAAGTTTGAAATAACGATTAAACATCAAAACAAAAAAGGCCTAAACAAAAACTACAAACATCCTAGTCGACTTCAGAAGGCACGTCTGGAAGCACCTGATCAGCAAGCTCGATAACATTCTTCTCGCCATGGGTTGGAGGGCCGATGAGTTTCTTGACATCTTCGTAGGACAGGGTTTCCCGCTCCAACAGAGCCTTTGCGATGACTTCCAGCTTGTCCTTGTTGTCTCGGATGAGCTCTTCAGTCACCCAATAAGCCTGGGCAACGAGGGTCGAAACTTCGTTATCCATGACTTGCTTGAATTGATTGCTGAACGGCTTCTTGTAGAACTGGGAAGCGCGTTCTTCACCCGGTGGCGCGGAGAAGCTCAACGGGCCGACGACAGTGCTCATACCGTAGTTTTTGACTTGAGCGTAGGCTTGCTTCGTCACTTTCTCGAGATCGTTCTGGGCACCTGTCGTGATACGGCCGAAGAAGACGTTTTCAGCTGCTCGACCGCCGAGAGCCATGCACATCCGGTCGAAAAGTTCTTCCTTCGTGTAAAGCTTGCGATCGCGGGGGTTGTATTGAGCGAATCCGAGGGCAGCACTGGTTCTGGGGATGATGGTAACCTTGAGCAGGGCATCTGTGTGTTCGAGAAGCCAGCCAACAAGGGCATGACCGGATTCGTGGTAGGCGACGACTTCGCGTTCTTCCTGGACGAGGGTCTTGGAGCGCTTTTCCGGGCCGGCGAGAATGCGATCCATGGCGTAGGTCAGATCATCGATATTGACGATCTTGTGCTCGGCACTTGCAGCGTGGATAGCAGCTTCATTGACGACATTAGCAATATCGGCGCCGCTCATTCCAGGGGTCATCTGAGCCAATCGCTTGCTCAAACCAGGAGTCTTCTTATCCAGCTTGATCCGGTTCAAATACATGTCGAACAGCTCCTGACGCTCCAAAGCAGTCGGCAAATCAACGCTGATGTGACGATCGAAACGGCCTGGACGCATCAAAGCTCTGTCGAGAATATCGGGTCGGTTGGTAGACGCAATCATGATAACACCTTTAGCTGTATCCATGCCATCCATCTCAACGAGTAGCTGATTCAGCGTCTGTTCTTCTTCGCCGCTTCCGCCACCCATGTTGCCGCCACCATCACTGCGTTTACGGCCAATAGCATCAATTTCATCGATGTAGATGATGCACGGAGCACGGGCTTTGGCTTCCTTGAAGAGGTTTCGAACACGGGAAGCACCGAGACCGCCGATCATTTCAATGAATTCGGTGCCGTTCATGGAGATGAAAGGTGCAGATGACTCGGCAGCAAGGGCTTTGGCCAGAAGGGTTTTGCCGCAGCCAGGTGGGCCGGTGAGGATGGCTCCTTTGGGGAGTTTGGCACCGTATTTCTGAAAAAAGTGATTGTTCAATCTTATCAGTTTTTATAGAATGACTTACAGCATACTTGGCAGGGTTCTTCAAGTAATCAACAAATTCGTTAATCTCAACTTTGGCTTCATGAAGACCAGCAACATCCTTCAGCTTTATCTTCAGTTTGCTGTCCTTTGCGAGGGGGTCCAGGATGTTGATTTGGGACTTTGTGACATTGCTCTGAAACATCTTGTTGAAAAAAAGGTATCGAAAGCGTTCAAACATACCATAATATCGCCAATCTTGAATGAAACCTTGACTTTTCTGAACAAAAAGTAAGCTCCGACAAGCAAAATCGTGTAAAATCCAAGTGTGATCAACGAATTCACGCCTTCCAAGCGTTTGTATTCGATTTGAGTCCAATGTTCTGGGGCCAGATTTATCGCAGCTTCGGCAGCACGGACTTCGCTTTCAAAACGAGTGACACTGGGGATGCCCATTCGGTAGATTGGTTTCAACTGAAACAAAATATATAACAGTACTGTTTTTGGGATAACTTTTAGCTTACAGGTTCGCCATGGGTATCCTTCGCACCGGCATAACAGTAAATGTAAGCCAAATCCTTCTCGGGGAAGACTTGCACCTTCGAAACCTGTCCAGTAGGCAACATTTTGTTGGTGAAATCGGACCAAGTAGCTTCAGCAACGGTTCCATCACCAGTCTGTTGTCGCGGGGATAGCATGATCATGAGGCCATAGATGAATAACGAAATCGCAAAGACCTTCTTCAGCCTATCCAGAATCTCTTGGCGCTTGTCCTCTGGTGGGCCACCTTCACCGCCTTCGGCACTTCCTTGCTCTCCTTCAGCGCTGGGGGCAGCTTTTCCTTCTTTCTGCTGGGTTTTGGCATCGCGCACAGCCTCGGCTTGTTCTTTTCGTCGCTGGGCTGCCGGCGGCTTTCGATGGGCAGGCACTCGGCGAGCTGGAAATTGCAATTTATATATTCTTTTTGTTATTAGTCCGACCAAGACTTACCTTGGAGGATTCTGTTCTCAAAGATTTCGTAAATACGATTGAAAAACCGGGCTTCCTGGGGCTTCAGAGAGAGGTACCGAGGGCCGAGCGTCAAAAACGGAGAACGCACGTTCGGACTGCGCTCGATCGCCGCAACGAACCCCGGCAAACGTGACAAAAGTGCCCTTGAAGTCGATGGCCTCAAGCAGTGGCTCCACATGATGACACTACCTGAGGAAATGACGTCTGTTTGAGTGTTGTTTCCTCGGGAAATAACTGTTGCGAAAGATTGTCCCGTCCGCCCCGAGCACCGAGTTCACAAAGTCGGTCCCATAACGAATGTTGTCAGTGCAGTCTGCGCTGTTGGTCGTTCACATTTTCGTTTTCTGCATCAAAACTCGTGGCCTTCTTGCTTGTTATTCGTAAATTTTCCATCAAAACACCTCACATATCGTCCATTTCAGCTTCCATCATGGTGCTCGCAGATCTTGGTCGTCGTATCCGTACGGCTATTGGCAAACTCGGCCAGGCCACGATAATCAACGAAGATGAGCTCAATGCTATGCTTAAGGAGGTTTGCGGGGCTCTTATCGAAGCCGATGTGAACGTGAAGCTTGTCCATCAGCTCCGTACTAATGTCAAGTAAGTTTTTGAGATCTTTTTATATAAAAACAGTGTAAATTTATATATAAATTGCAGGTCCGCGCTGAACTTTGACGAGATGACCGGTGGCGTCAACAAGCGCCGTGTTATCCACCGAACCGTCTTCCAAGAGTTGATGAAGCTTGTCGATCCCGGCGTTGAGCCCTTCCAGCCCGTCAAAGGACAGCCCAATGTTCTCATGTTTGTCGGTCTTCAGGGTGCTGGTAAGACAACAACTTGTACCAAGGTAAGTGTCCCCAACTTCCTCATGCAAGCTCTAATGTGGCCCCATTCCAGCTCGCCTACTATTACCAAAAGAAAGGCTTCAAGACGTGTCTCATTTGCGCTGATACCTTCCGTGCCGGTGCCTTCGATCAGCTGAAGCAGAACGCCACCAAAGCCCGCATTCCCTTCTATGGTAGCTACACCGAAGTAGATCCCGTCGTTATCGCCGCTCAGGGTGTTGAGAAGTTCAAGGAGGAGAACTTTGAGGTTATCATTGTCGATACCTCTGGTCGCCACAAGCAGGAAGCTTCGCTGTTCGAGGAAATGCTGCAAGTCTCGAATGCTGTCCACCCCAACAATGTCATTTTCGTCATTGACGCTTCGATCGGTCAGGCTTGCGAGGCTCAAGCTCGTGCCTTCCATGAAACCGTCGATGTCGGTTCCGTCATTATTACGAAGTTGGACAGTCACGCCAAGGGTGGTGGTGCTCTTTCTGCGTAAGTTTGACTTCTTCCATCTTTGAAACTTCTAAAATGATCGTTTTCAGCGTTGCCGCGACACATTCTCCCATCATTTTCATCGGTACCGGTGAACATGTCGACGACTTCGAGCCTTTCCGTGTCAAACCGTTCGTTCAGAAGCTGCTCGGCATGGGCGACATATCTGGTCTTGTCGAAAAGGTCACGGAAATGGGTCTCGATGACAACGAGGAGCTGATGAAGCGTCTGAAGCAGGGTGTTTTCACTCTTCGCGACATGTACGAACAGTTCCAGAACATAATGAACATGGGTCCATTCAGTCAGATATTGGTACGTCACACTTACCACACTTTTATTGCTAATTGCATCCCTTTTAGTCTATGATCCCCGGTTTCGGCTCCGATTTCATGACCAAAGGTAACGAACAAGAATCCTCTAACCGCTTGAAACGACTCATGACAATGATGGACAGTATGGCCGATTCTGAACTCGATCATCCGAAGGCCGGCGATTTGTTTTCCAAGGAGCCCACCCGAATCGTTCGTGTTGCTCGTGGTAGCGGTGTGTCGCAAGGAGAAGTCAAGGAACTCATTAATCAGTATAAGAAGTTTGCCGAGATGGTCAAGAAGATGGGCAGCATCAAGGGATTGTTTAAGGTACAGTTTTTGTTTGGTTATCTTCTTTGAAGCTTAATTTCATCTTCCAGGGCAACGAAATGGCCAACCCGAAGAACATAAACCCCAACCAGATGAACAAGCTCAACCAGAGCTTCTCCAAGATGATTGATCCTCGAATTCTGCAACAGATGGGCGGTACTGGTGGTTTGCAAAATATGTTGAGACAGTTCTCGAATGCGCCTGGCATGGCAGGGCTTGGTGGATTGCCTGGGATGGGTGGTGGTCGGAAGTAACTAATTGATATAAGTTATTATTGATTGTAAATTGGGCACAGCAAACTTTGAATGCTAGTTTGTTCCGAACTAAAGAAAATAACGGAAAATAAAAATCGTTTACAAAAGTTGTATCTCATTGGATTATTGGTGTTTTATTCACTTTCTACCGTATACGTCACTTGGTTGTTTTGAGGAAGTTGTTTGATTGCGTAGTTTTAGATGGGTTCTGAGGTGGAGACCGAGATTTGGAACTTGCCAGCGGGTATCGATCTTGAAAAGAGTTCCTTCCGCACCTTGAAGGTCCCGGGTACCGGCGCCGAAGCCACATTTCTTGTCAGCGGTGCACGGCTCTTCTCGTTCATTCAATCTTCAACGACAGATCCGGCACGAACCTGGACGTGGCAAAATGTCATCTTTGCGCCGTCGCCGGTATCGTATACCTGTGAAGTTGATCCATGCCTATTCATCGCTGCCAAATTGGACGCTGTATGTTTTACACTTTTTCTTTTCAGTTTATTGAGTTTAATTTTCCATTCTTTGTAGAAGGAAGCTCGCACCTGGCCCGAAATCACTGCTGATCTCCCTGAATTCGCCGACGACGAGAAGGTTATCGCCTTTCGCGATACCTGCGCCAAAGCCATCGGTGACTACTACATAGCAAATGATTCCGCGCTGCTTACATGGTACAAGCGCATGTTTGTCAGAATGATTATCCACCAAAAGGATGTTTCTTACAACGTCTACAGCGAGGAAAAGCGGCAAAAGATCCACTATGCCAAAGCGGCTGATTTCTGCACTTGGGTACCCGAACGGCTTCAAGAGGAATTCGTTAAGCTTCTTCCGGCTAGCATCAAAGAACCTCGTCCATCTGGTTCCGGTATTGTGATCATCAAAGAGGTCGAAGAAGATAATTGCGCACCCCCGCCGGCAAAGATGGCCAAGCAGTCTGCTAATCAGAAGCGCTTGGAGAAGGCTGCCAAAGGAACTGCCTCCATTGCGAGCTTCTTTGCAAAGAAGTAATAACACATATCTCAATGTTTCGATCGGTCGTTTCGACATATCACTGACATTCTTGCCTTTTTGTATCTCAGGATTTTGCTCCTTGTGAATTTATCACTTTCTTTTGATCTTTTCATTTTGTATTTCAACTTTTTGTTGCATATCTGCCTCATCGTAACGGTTATTTTGTTCCATTTTTTGGATAAATTGATCTCTCTTGATGACTTTCTGTGTTTCGATAACTTGGTTCTAAGCCATTTTTACTTAATAACTAATCATTTTAACAAGCCATGTTTACACTGGTTACTGTATTCAGAATCATGTCAGGCCCGAGCATCGCGTCTCGGGTCATGCACGCCTCTCGAGGCATCGCCCAGCAGACTGCCTACGGTAAACGCATTGATCGTCTGTCGAACCGTATTTTTGGCGAGGTATGTTGGCTTTTTTAATCCTCTGTTTTTGTTTTTGAATACCAAGTTCAAGTCTTTAACGTTAACTCATTACAGGTCACCCGTCCTACTGATCTCCGTTCGCACAAGGTCGTCCGAGTGATGTCGCAAGAGCCTCTCGAACAGCGTGAAGACAAGAGTGTCGGCTACTTCCCGAACCAGCCAATGTTCCATTACCTGACCAAGATGCTGCGATTCCATGGCCTCTTCTTCGATGATCACGTTGTTTGGCGCCGTGTTCAGGACGAGCTGAAAGTGCTTCGTGGCAAAGTTGTTCGACCTGTCATCGGCCAGGGTAAACGGGCCCAGCTTCGCGGTGGCAAGAAGTGATTTTGTTTCGTTTCCGTTTAGTTTTTAATTAGAGCAATCTTAGTTGTTTGGCTGAAGCATAAATATTTGTTTTAAACGACTCTTGACAGGATGTTTGGACGTGTCGAAAATCCGTGTTTTCATTGTAGCGTTTTTTAGACGTCATGTGATTATGTTACGGATGACCTTTTTTATTGTTTCCACGTGCTATTAGGTTACAAAGCCTTCCGGCTTTCGTGGGATTGTCCTTCCGGCAGGACACATCATTCGAAAATAGCTGCGCGCGATCCATTGCAAACCGAAGAGGTGTCGAGTCAAAGTAAAACGTGAAAATAGCTATGCAAACAGGACCGCTTTTCTCGAGTCTCTGTAGTGCAACTTGAAGCTTTACCTGCAAAGACGAATGGTCTTTGAAATAGGTTCGAAGCATTGATTGTCTTCCGGTCGAACAAGCTGACTGTCGGCTAACATTGGTGATTGTCGGTAGCGGACCCATTGGATGCGTTCATTTCGGCTGTTTGAGAGCTCCGTTTATCCCCGAAACCGCCGCCGCCACCGCCCTCCTGCTTCAACCCCCTCGGGAAATCGGTCCTTCCGGCTGCCTCTTCTTCGCATCCGGAGTGTGGTAGCTTCGGTATTTTTTTGATATTTTGTTGTGAAGTACCGGGATAGGCGAACCAAGCCAAGGACGACGTTTTTTATGATCTGCGTAAGCTTCTCCCCCCGCATCTTAGCCAGCCTCTTGGTGCTCGCTTTCATTTCTCCGGTCACAATAACCGCGAACGAACGATCATCGGCGGAAGCGGAAGTGTCGACAGCTCCACCAAAGTCGCTACATCAACACTCTCATCACCATCATAATAAGCATGTCCTACGTGTGGACGGAAGCTTTGGTTAGTTTTTGGACTTTATTAGTTAAAAGGGGTCATTTGGGGTACCAAAAGTCAATTATGGAACTCTGTAACTTCAGGATCGAGCCAAATCAACTCCCCAACCGGGATATGGTGCTACTCATGTGTGTCGGGTCCGTTGTCCAATCTGTCGCGAGCGATATTCATGCGCTCGCTACAGATACCGTCAGAGGCAGAATCTCGCCTCTGCGACGACCCCTTCGATCTACTACACCCAGCCTCGGAGCTACATCTATCGTCGGGACCCGGATCGGGTCCTGAATCCTCAAGGCGGATGGGCCACACCGAGACTAACGAGCGGCGGCGACTGGATCGGCTTGTACAGCCGTGCAAGTCATCATGTCTCAAAGCTGTACTCCAAAGTCAGGGTTAGTGTTTTGATTTCTTGCCCTTTTGAGCCCATTTCTGTACATCTGGACTCGAAACCACAAACTTCTTAATTTAAAAATGCAAAATTAAAACCCCTTTTCAGATGCCAAAATCGTACTACGTGGCTGTCTAACCTCGATTTACCAGCAAATCTCGGAGCGAGATTACTTTTTGAGCATGGTACGTTTTGATTGTCCTTGATCTGGGCTGCGCGTACTATTACGCACACCAGTTAGTTAAAAGTGCATTCCCTATCGCAATTTGTTGCATTTTTCAGCCCACCATCGGAAGTTGCGACGAGCAGCAACACCATTCCAAGTATGCTGGTACGTCGGTAACACAAACATGTATCTGTTCTTCAAATTACTGTAATACCGCCAACAGCATTTTCAATTTATACCGATTTTGCCTGTTACTATTACCCCATTTAATCATACTTTTGTATTTTGCTGTCTCATAGGATAAACGTATATGCACTACCTTTTCGACAGTCATGTTCCGATGTTGTGATCATTAATCTAATCTACTTCGTCGCAGACTGCCCAGATGTCTGTGTACACATTATTGAACTGACAAACGGGAAGAATTATGGGCGCCCTGTATGACCTTCTTTGGGCCCTGGTGGGCCAATTGTTTCATTCTTCGCATCACATTAGTAGTGGGACTGGCCGACTTGGCGACCAATGTCAACTCAACGAATCAGTCAGTCGCGACATTAGAGATAAGATCGTTTTCGCGTCTGTAATAACAAAGCGCCGTGCCGATCTTCTAAGATGGCTGAGCACACTGGTTTGTCACTAATCGCAACATCTGGCGCTCTCGGGAATCACTTTTTAGTTGGTGGTACCTGGGTCATGCAGTCTAGTCGGTCGCATTCTTTCGTCGAATCGGGATGTGAATGAGTGTCCGTTGTGTTTGATAGATGGATAAATGTCCTTCAAAATGTTGCATTTCCGTCGGTCTGCGCGAGTTGGGTTCCAAGTCTGACTTTTTTCGGTCAAACGTGTACGTCTTCCCAGTGGGAAGTCGTCCTTTTCGGGCATCCGTCCAAGAAACGGCTGGAATCCCGCCTCTATATGGATGGATGGATCCTCAAGGCACGAACGAACGAACCATTATCGGTCTGCCTCCGTCCGTGGTTCGATTTGATTAGCCGTTGTCACTGCCAAATTTGCTCTCCAAACCCCCCTCCAGATGGATGTACACTTGATTCATTCGTATCGGCATGGGCGGTCGGTCGTTGCCCAGAGGCCCCCCACATTATCTGCGGGTTGGATCATCCTGCGTTTCATAGCCGTCGGCAAACCCGAATAAAATGTGTCGCGGTTGTCGTCGCGACAGATGGGATAGAACGCGTAAGAGTGCGCATCTATCTATCCATCCATCGTCGACGTAGTACTTTGCGCAGTTTACCGGCCGGCGTCATTTGCCTGCATCGGGAAAAGAGCGGAGGGGGAGGCGTTTATACGTTGATGCTATCGCTTTTCCGACTAGACGCATCCTGCCTCGCGGCAGTTGGCGCGCGATCGCGCACTAGACGACTCGTCACACTTTGTCCAGACAGTCGCCTCGTCGATGGCGCCAGTCGGTCCGTGAAAAAAGTGCAATTCGACCGGAGGGTGCCTTCTTTGTTCACTTCTATCTGTCATACTGCGCCATAAACGCCGTATGTCTTTTGGGGCCCCCTTTGTGTCTGAGATTCTCTTCCAGGGTTACGAAATGTCGCCATTTTCATCGCTTCACTGCCATCGCAAACGGTTTCAGAGTTGTCGTCGTCGCCTGCTTCAATCATCGACGATCACAGCGGCGTAGTCCAGTCGGTCCTTCGCCGTATCTTTACCGCTCCGAAATTCATGTGTCTCGCCGACGACAAGCCACAACCAGCCCATTAAATTGTCAAGTACTTTGATGCTTTTTTCTTCGTTTTCGGCTCTAAATTGATAATCGTTTTCCCCGTTGTCTCTGCGAACTTTCCCTCCTCGCCGAAAAGTTGCACTTTAATTAGGCAGGCGTGCTGCAACAAGCTCAAACATTGTCTATAGAATAGATAGATTGTACCACCCATCCGGCCCATAGATAGTCGCTGTGACTGTTATGGCTAGTCCAATTCATTCATTCCATCATTTGCGGTGCATCGCCGATTCCAGCAACATCAAGAACAAACTTGCCTATCCCTCGTACCTTTTGAAGGTTAGCCAATGGTTGGCCATATACATTACATTGGCACGTTGGTTCAACTTTCGAAAGGACGTGGGAATTGGCCCTTTTTATTTCCGGATGCTCAACAATGTTTCGACGTACTTCCATCATTCAAAAACGCCTGACGATGCCCTGGGAATGGACCAGCTACAAATTTATTGTAAGTTTTTTAAACACAAGCTTTTGGGAATTAGACTGTCCCCCGCAGCTCATATGATATCATTGTCATCGTAAGCATCGTTTTTGATGGCACGAGCTTAAGTGCCGTCCCAGAGGGAATCACATTATGACGGCCGGTGTCACGCTTTTCATTAAGTGTTCAATAATTACCCATAAAAAGAGTGACAAGGCTTTTTCGACCATAAATTGATCCACTGACTAAAATAAAACGAGCGGTCAGCTTTTTACTTGCCATAAAGTAGCTTTTACGATGGCAGTTAAAAAATTTAGTTGTCAGACAAGTTTAAAATCATCCGAAGTGGAATGCAGCTTGCACTTTTGCGGTTTCAACTGACTTGAATGAAGTGAAGCTGATCGAAAAAGAGTTTTCGCAAAACTGCAAACTGCTACCGGTGATGCAATGCGATCGGTGTTGTGTGAACTGAACTTCCTTCGTCGAAGAAGACATTCTTCTTCACCCCGGTACGACATTCTGAACCTTGGCGCCTTCTGATTGAATAAAGACAAAGAACTTTTTCGTCTGCGCGGGAAAAAGACAACCAAAAAACTCCTTTTTTTCTGCTTGGAGCCGTGTTATAGGGCTTTGTCACCGAATAGAATCGCATCTTTGAAGAAGGTTGACGGCAAAAAGCAACCCATACGTGTTGGTGACATGATTTTTGAAAAAGGAACCGCAGCCAGTCACCACTGATGCGCATTACAATGCCCTTTTGCTGCGGCTTCAATGTTTATGGGCTTTGTTTTGGTGAGCAGTGAAGTGTAAACTTTTCGATTCAGGCTACAGCGTGGGGTTTGGCTTTGGGAAAAGAGGCATCAGAAATAGTATTATAAACTTTTAAACATCGAAAAACTTAATTCCTTCCATTGACGTAACTTGTGAAACTGGTGTCGAAACTTGCCAAATGCACTAATTGCATCCAGTATTCACTATAGTGCATGACATGAATGCCCCGAGGTGATAAAGGGTAAACTTTGTACTTTTAGTCACTTTTTGCGGAAAGCTGTGTTGAATAACAGAAAGTTAAAAGCATTCTAGAAGCAGGTATTTTCATTGTTGGCTTCAAAGATCAAAGAATCGGATTTGTAATGAAATTGTGATAAATTGGTTAATAAATAAATTTATGAAATTGAATTATTTGTTGGTCGAGACTGAATGAAACTGATTGAATACATAAACAAACTGAGTTAGAGCAGAAATCAAGTTGACAACAGCGGGGATACATTTGATATGGCGGAAATAAGCCTTGAAAAGTGAGCCGAAACAACGCAATTGTTGACTGCGTTTCTTCTTGCACGCAGTTCTTCCCCCAAAAGTGGTCCCACTACGAAAAAAGCATCTCCTTGCTGTTGAAAAAATGTAACGAATTTCCTTTGCAGAGGTTATTTCGGCAATGTTACGGCAAATCTGGCAAGGTTAGTTCATAATTTCTTACCCAAAACAACGAGACTAACGAGGGGAACGTTTTAGGACAGTCAAAATCCTTGCAAAGACTGTTTCCATCATGCAATGCACCGTTGAACAGACCGATGTCCTCGAAAGATCCCCAGCTTCTCCACATCGATGAACAGTTCCGCAAGATTCCGAAAGAGGACCGAAACAAGTCTACCTTTAATACAGCTATAGGTAGGATTCATTCGGGATATATAAACTGTCAAAAATAAGCAACTTTTAGAGCTCTTTCAACACAATCGTATGCGCACACGCGGACATGTCGAATTCTTGAACACTGCCCTGAAGTACCTCGAAGAATACAACCTTCACAAGGATTTAGACACCTACAAGTCCTTGCTGAAGGTATTCCCGAAAGGCCCGCTTATCCCGACAAATGTTTTCCAAGTGAGTTCAACTTTTCCGAATTCTAGCCAAAGTTTATATAAAATTTAATTTCAGAAAATGTTTCTCCACTTCCCAATGCAACAGCAATGTTGTGTTAAGATACTTGACATGATGGAATGGCATGGTAAGTACTCTAAATCTATTTATCTAATAACATTTAGCATAACAAGTTTCATATTGCAGGTGTGCAGCCCGACAAGGAGGTCCATGATATTGTTGCGAACACTTTTGGCGAGTGGAACTTTGCTACAAGGAAAATCAAGCGAATGCTGTACTGGATGCCGAAGCTTCGTTACTCTAACAAGTATCTGGACAGGAGAATGGTCGAAAACAAGAATCTCGATGATAAGGCTCTGGCAAAGGTGGCTTTGAAAATGATGTGTCGCGACCCTGGGACTACATTCACACTTGTTAAAGTGAGTATTTTGTTTTTAATGGTGGAAATGGAAGTTATTCTTTCAATTTTGCAGACTCCAAGTGATGATGCCGAAGCTGAGAACTCGTGGGTTGTGAGTGCCCAGGCGCCTTTACAAAAGAAGCTCATTACGGACCTTGCTCCCGAAAGTACAATCTACGTCGACGGTCCGAATGTCGTCTACCTGCTTGAGAAACCTATCAAGTACTTTGTCCTCAGCTCCGACCCGTTCAACACGAATTTCGACGAATTCATCGAGCAGAGAGACATCTACGACATGAAAGACTTCAGAGGGAAGGTCTTCTCGGATCGGACTGATCTCACCGAACGGAACCTGCATCAACAATCCGACAAGACCATCTTATCAATGGCCGTATTCGAGTACCAAACTGAATCGATGGCTGTCCGTTGGCTCGATCACCTCAGCGAGATGAATCCGAAGTTGAATGACATGTCAGTCCTATTCCGGGTCAAAAAGGACGGAATCAGTGTGGCGGAGGAGTTTTCCGAGGAAGAAGAAGAAGAAAAGGAACCCGCGAAGGAATCCCAAGCTGTTTAGAACTAGTTGCATAGGTTTATTTTATTGTTAACGGAAAACACAACCTTTAGTTTTATTGTTGCTGCATTCATAAATATACAGTAGATAGCACATTTTTTGAACGAAGGTATTAAGGGGGTTTCATCTGCCGAGGCCCATCATGGACCAAGTTCGTTCTGGTGACATGGACAGGACTGGGTGGCTTGACCGTTTTCCGAGACCGATGTGACGCCATCCAGGGTCACGCAGTTTTCTTTGAATGATCTCGAAGGGCTGATTCATTTCACGTTTGTTTTGGGCCAATTTGGAGATACTTTCGAATGGAACCTCGTAGATCTCATACCCTAAAACAGTCAAATTCAGTCATTAAATAATTTAAATTTGAAAAACTAACCCAAAGCAACATGCAACACTATCGTAAAGATGAGACATCTAACCAGGAACATTTTGTTGTCTGTATGGGAGCCAGCGCTGGGAGCGTATAGACTTCAGTGACACTAAATGGCCGCTTTATAACTAAATACGAGGCGGGTGGCAGCGACGGCACTTGTGTTCTGAAGCCTCCCCGAAGGCCTCGAGGGTGGAGAGATGTGGCGTCGAAGGCCCGCCTGCGCAACCCCACTCACCTGCCCACGGTTGGCTCCTGGTATTTCGGATTTAATCTAATTGGGCCCTCTGGGACCTGCGGTAAGCGCTTCGTCCACCGAATAACAGACTTTTTGTAACGACCCACTAAACCCGTGCCCGTACAAATACAAGACTACTTTACGCGTCGTCCTAAATCGTAATAAGTGTCGAAATATAGATGATTCGTCATTTATTCGTAATCAAATTGGTCATAATGATGATAAATAGTAAAGCAAAAACTGGAATGGGTAAAAGTTTGCAAATAAATTAATGTTGCGACATCATTTGTTAAAGTTGGAACGATCAGGATTGGGATTAGATGGCCCGGGTGAAGGTGTATCGATATCCATTGGAACGGATCGTCTGTCTTCGGGATTGTAGTCTTCCAGCGGTGGCGGCGGCGGCGGAGGGGGAACGATATAGGATGACTGGCCTGAAGCAAATGGCAGGAGCAATGGTGGTGGTGGAGGTGGCTCAAGAATGTAGGAATATCCAGTTTGATCGATTCTAAAGGGGCTACCGATCGGAGTCGTTTGAGTTTCTGGAGTCTTGTCAATCGGTGGGGATTGTGCAGGAGTCAAGACTGGCGGTGTTTCTGTAGACGTCTGAGGCTGCGGAGTTGCTGCAGGACTCTGACTGGGAGATGTTTCGAGAAGCTGGGGAGTTTCTGTTTCTGGCCATTCTTCGGTTGGTTCGGGCGTTAGAGTCGACATACGCTGAGATTGCGGGGTTGGAGTTCGAATCACGATAGACTCATCAGTAGCGGCTTCGGCTTCTGGTGTACGGCTATTTCTGTCAGCAACAAGTGTTGAAGCATGAGAAGATTCGCGTTCAGACTGCTGTGAGTGTTGATCACTCACAATGTCATCGGGCATCGGTTCCTGTTCTGATTCATGATCTTCAGATACAACCGATTCAGCTTCCTGTTCGCTGCTTTCAACAGTGATCACACTGACTTCTCTTGAAAGTTCCATAACTTCATCCTCTTCAACGGATATAGGCGTTTCAAATTCTTCTTCGCTGATTTGATTGACAGAATCAACAGGGTTAGGCGAGTCAGCTTGCTCTTCGTCATATTCACTGTCGTATTCATCGGAACCATTTGAAAGTTCAACAACTTCATCGCTATCGTAGGGAGCTTCTGGAATGTCATCATCATCTGACTCCGACGGGACGTCCGTAGAACTCTCAGAGCAGTCGGTGTGGTAGTCTTTTATAGGTGCGTCGTCGGCTGATTCTTCCTCGTCTTCTGCTTCGTCGCTGTCTTCATGATCCTCCGCATCTTCTTGACCGTCTTCAGTCTCCATTAGCTCGTCTTGAGAGGGATCGTCATTTGGTTCAACATTGGTGTCCGTACTGCCTTCACGTCTTGAATGGCTGGCTTCTTTTTCATTCAAATATTTGCTCGATTCTTTCGAACGTGAAGACTGACGGGATTCGGTTTTAGATTCATTCTGTTTTTCGGAGCGGGATACTGTTGAGCGTGCATCGGAATTGTGCTCAGTGTCGTATTGATCGTGGCTGGGCTTTCTAGAACTTGATGCCGTCGAAACATCAATAACACTGGGGGTGCTTCCTTGTTGGTCGTGGCTTGACTCTTTCTCAGCATTCGTTTGACGTCCATCATCGGATATTTCCATCGCTGTGTCTTCTTCGTTGACGGCATCATCACCTTTGCCTCTGTCTCCTTCAAACTCGCCATGTGCGTCTTCCTCGAGCTCTTCACCGCCTTCGATGTCTTCTTCGATTTCAACTTCATCTTCACTGATGTAGCTGTCTTCTTGATCATCGTAGTTGTCTTGATATTCCTCCTCTTCATCGTATTCATAATCTTCGTCTTCTTCATCCAGCGCTTCATCATCAGGTATTTCTTTCTCGACAACTGTAGCAGAGGGAGCCGGTATTGATGCACCGTCATATTCAATACGGTGTTTAAAGTTTAAGTTTTCGATACCTTGCATCACTTCTTCTGGTAGCAGGGATGGGTCACGTGCTTTCATTTTAATCAAAACGTCGACATCACGCTGCTGATCTCGATTAAAGACAAGCGGCCCGTCGTCCATGGCATCATCAAATAAATATCCAAGGTTGTCAGGTTCTGCCGGCGGCGGAACAGGTAGGGGAAAATAGAGCACTGGACCAGATGCTTCGTACAGAAATTGAACTGATGCAGCGTCATCTTCAGGCTCTTCTGACAACGTTTTTTGCGATGAAATTGATTGTGATCGATCTTCAGCTGCTTCTGATGCAGAAGAAGATTTGCGGGATTGAGAGCCCGCTGAAGACGCTTCTTCGGATGCTGTTTGCTCTTCAATGGGTTGTTGTTCTGGTGTGAGCGACTTCTCAACTGGCAAAGTAGAGCCCCTTTTTTCATGCGATTGCTCTCGGGATGTTACATGACTTTGAGGTTGTGCTTCAGATGCAACTTCAACTTCCTGCAAGCTGGCATCGAGAGGTTGTGCTTCAGATGCAACTTCATGTTCCTGCAAGCTGGCATCGACATACATTGGGGGTGCTTCTGTTCTTGGAGGTGATGCGAAAAAGTGTCCATAGATACTGTCATCAGATTCAACTTCAATAACATCAGATTCAGCAACCGATTCTTCTGAATCCGACAAAGTAATCACTTCTGGCGTGGCATTCTTATCAGCGTTAGATTCAGCTTCTGTACTTGCATCTGATGCAGCTCGTGAACTTCTTTCAGCTGCATCATTGCTAGTGGTAGATACTGCTTCAGGCACACTTGAAGTAGCTTTCGTAGCAGTTTCTGAGTCAGATAGAATAATCACATCTGAATCAGCTGCAGTGGTGTGTGATGCAGCTTCCGAATGCACAACCGACGATGCCCTCGAGCTTACTACTGATCCAGCTGCAACGTTGGCAACTGATGCCACGGTTGAGCTTACAGTTGACGGAGCTTTCAAACTTGCAGCAGAAGCAACTCTACTGTTGCCACGGGATGCAGCATCCGAACTCGTTTCAAACACATCGTCCATGTTAATGTTTGACACAACTGTCGTGTTTGCGTTGGACGGTTGTACTACAGTTGCAACTGATGAAGCTTCTGAACTTGCGTGTGAAGAAGCTCTGCTGGTTCCTTGTGATACGGCTTCAGCATTTGATCGAACGTGCGTGCTTAAAACTGACGACGCTTTCGAATTTACACCAGATGTGGCTTCTGAGTTAGATTCAAATACATCATCCATGCTTACGTCAGCAATAGCTTCAGTAACGTTTTCTGGTTCAACTTCGGCAATACTTGGCGTCGTTGCTCTACTATTTGCTGGCTCTGCTTCCATATTTACATCGGAATCAATCTCAACAACTTTTGGAACAGTTTCCACACCAGCTTCCGAATCAGTTAGAAGAATAACATCAGAATCAGCTACATCTTTTTGTTTGCCTGGTTCATCCACAGGTTCCATGACAACATCTTCATCTTCGGAGCTTGATAGTTCGACCACTTCTGGAGTCTTCTCTCTTAAAGCCTCAGGAAGTCTACGTTTAGTTGCTTTGGAGGAACCGTAACGATCTTCCTGGTCAATAATGTCATTGATTTTGAACTCTTCAACGACATCGTTGTCCTCCAGTTCTTTCACGCTTTCGCATAATGTTTTTTTAGGAACTTCTTTAAACGGAACGATAAATCGCTGGGGAACGCGTACTTCAGGAGCAAATAATCCATCGTACTCTTCATCTTCGAATGTAACGAAATAGTCGTCAGTGTCTTTCAGCGGTGGATTTGAGACAATACCCTTGTAGAAGCAGGTTGTCTGGGGATATAGGCCGTAGACGACAGCATCAACGGGGAAAATGGCATCTGGGTAGCGAAGGGGGTCGAGGCGATACTTTGGAAGGAGAATAACTTGCTCGGTGTAGACCCGAAACATGCCACCGTCTTCATCGATATCACGGACGACTACGGTGTTGGATTCTTCGTCAACGCTCTGAAGGTTGTTTGCTATGAGGTGAAAAAAGTTAAAATAAGGCGGATAACTCACCATAACTTCAGCCAAAATCCACATATCATTGACATATGCTGGTGCTAGTTCGCCTCTTTTCGGCTTGTCATTTGAAGGAATCCGACAACACCGTTCAGGAGGGTATTCGCCGGGTAGACCGACCCATAAAGGTAGAAGTTCACCACTCTGTCTGATCATTTTGTTTAAACTTTTCCGGGTCTGATCAAATTGTAGGGTCATTTTTTCTTTTGCATCTGACATGCGCGTTGCATACTTATATGCTGATCTGAGTGGTTTCATCTGCTTTTGCAACAAGTAAAGTTGTCTCAGATTCATAGCCAGAAGCTTGTTCCGTTCGTTTTTGGACAATTTGTCGAGCAGTCTATCGGTTAAGCCGAGCTTTTTGTACTCCCTATCATACTTGGTCATGATGACATCGAAATCTTCATTATTTTTCTTGAGCGGGGGCACCTGAATATATTTGGTCAATATAACGAATAAGGAAGAAATTTTATAAAAATACAAACCCATTTAGCAATGCGTTTAGCATTTCGCTGGACCTTCGCATCTTGCTGCCAAAACCATTCAATTTGTCGTTTTGTAAACTTTTTATCAGCTGTACCCATAAATACCGGTGGCTTCTCCATGATTGGAAGATAAATATTACGGTCGATTGAGATCCACGAGACCTCCTCGAAGCACTCTCCTTCTCGCCCGTCTCGAGCTGCGTGCGCATTTTGACCCACTCAGACAACTCTCACCACGAATGTGCGCTTTTACCGTACAGTCCACACGCACGCACGCTCCCGCAGGCCGAGGAACGCGCTAGTCTTTGACTTGCTCATGTCTTTTCCGTCAAGGCAACGCTGCGTGTTGGCGCTGGGTTGCATCATTTCCCGACTTACCTGCGGCAACGCTCGACCTACCTATCCCCCCACTTTTTAACCCATTTCAGGTGTTCCGTCGCTGATATACTTCGATTTCCCGAAGGGTAAGTCTTTATCTTTTTTTGAACCCAGTGGACCCAGATTTCACGCATTTCTCGGCCCTACGTGTGCCTAGCAACTGTCGTATCGATGTTATCGATTGGCAGCACACTCAGAGAATGTTTCTAGACCGAGTGGATGATTGTCTTTTTTTCAGTGAGTCCAACTGATACAACGGCCTTGCTCCTCGTGCGTCAAGCCTACCGGCGCGTCGCTTGTTCAGAGTACGCATTTCCGTCAACCTGACGGCGGTAGGGTACGTGAACCGAGAATTGGTTCATTTGATCATTCGGGGTAAGGTTTAGGTCGACGTCCGATGTAACTTCAGCACTTTCTGGAAAGTGTTACATCGATTCAGTGTTTTTAGGATTGTTTTGTTATATTTCTTTAGTGTCTTAATGTTTCGAAATGGTTGTTTTGTTCGCCCAGATAAAGTTTGATCCACACTTGCTTGTTTTGAGACGTTTTGCGGTTATTTTCCGCTGATTATTGTTCGCTTTTATGGCGATTTTGCCTTCCTTTCATTTGAGCATTGCTTAATATTGTTTTCCCAGGGTTCCGATCTACTTTCACAATGGCAGCCATCCCCGACGGTGATTACGAGAAGGGCAAGAAGGTCTTCAAGCAGCGATGCTTGCAGTGCCACGTCGTTGACTCCAACGCCACCAAGACCGGCCCCACGCTTAACGGTTTGATTGGCCGTACCTCAGGTACCGTCCCCGGCTTCGATTACTCCGCTGCCAACAAGTCTAAGGTTTGTTACTTGTCTCCCTCCCAAAATGCAAGTTTTATATATATTCTCCCTTCAGGGTGTTGTGTGGACCCGTGAAACCCTCTTCGAGTACCTCCTCAACCCCAAGAAGTACATCCCTGGCACCAAGATGGTCTTCGCCGGTCTCAAGAAGGTTGACGAACGTGCTGATCTCATCAAGTACATCGAGGTCGAATCCGCAAAGCCCGCCGCTTAGGTTTGATCAATCTTTGCCTCAATTTGAATGGTTTTCTCTTCAAGGCCTAGATTTATTATTCCTATTTTTCCACTTTGAGATAGTTTAGGTAACTTTGAAACAGGAATCCGTAATAATAAACTGTTTTATAACTGATTTTTCGATGAAAGGGATTGTTTTTAAAATTTTACGGCTTTTTGGCGATGATACATGTTTACCGCAAAAGGTGTGTTCAACGCCATGTTTTTGCTTTTGAGTCGGATGTTGGAGCTTGCAACATAGTGATTCATGGAGCCAGGCTTCAACGCCATCGGCAATTCTGCTTTTCGGGCGGGCCGACAACACTTTTGATGTACGTATTCCAAAAACAGATCACGCTTCTTTGTGTCTGATACGGGTCTATCTACGGCCAAAAAGTTGTATGTTTAAAGTTTTTTGCCCCTCGTTGCAAACATGCAATTGCCGAAATGGAGGCCCGAATAAGCTTGCATCGCATTGAATTTCCTTTTTTTGGCCCTTGAGAGGGCACTTCACAAGCCTCCGCCGCGGACTTGCTTCCTTGCCCTAGGGGCACTACAGTCTATGATTTTAACAGGATTTCCTGCTGTGCCGTGACTGCTAATTTGGCCGACTTTTTGCATTGTTTTTCTGACAGCCCGGTTTAAACTAATTTTCGAGCAATCGTTTTCAAATTTCTCATGCATTTTCTCACTTTGCCATACGAGCCACTAGTCACTGTGAAAAACTCAACTGTCTGTGAAAAAAGCATGTCTTTTTCTAGTTCTAGTTTCGTTAAAAGCTGGAAAAGATTAGAACAGAAAATACAAAGTTTTTCCTCCTTGACAGCCTCCTTGCTTTCCTTTTTTGGCAAAGTCATTCTAAAAATTGCGCCAAACTGTTTACTGTCATTATTTTTAAACAAAAAGTTGCTTTTCATAGACTGCAGGCGTTTGTTTAACTTTTTATGCCTTACTCCCTGCTGTTTTTAGATTTTGAAAGGCTCTTTTAGAGTTATTCACTTACTGCCACCACCCGGCCTTGCCCTTTTTGACGAATTCGTTTGCCCAGGGCTTCCAACTTTTCATGTCCCACCATCAACTTGAATCTATGGCTTTTCGCGTGTCTTAGCACTGTCTGGTAACACTCTTACTTTACTACCCCTGGTGTCGGAAATTGCAGCTTGTTATTGTTACGGCAACGTTTTGGTTTTGATGTCTGAAAAATGCGTCACTTCACTCAGTGCCCCTTTTATGGGGTGTGGTCGTGTTGGTCGAGTGTATGAAATGAATTGGTGGTCATTTTGTGGCTTATTTGTGTTTTATAAGGGCGCAATGTAATGTAATTAGTTATGTTTTTCCGATAAGCGCTTCGACATAAACGAAAAACACTGATAGTCCGCACTTGCTGTGCCAAAATGTTGCACTTTGTGAATGCTGTAAATAATTGACGAGACCTCTTGACTTGGCAAGTTCGAACTCCAGAATTCCGTGAACACTCTCAGCTGGAGACAGACGACGACGACGACGACGCTTCCACGCAGGCAATGCATCATCTTTCCTCAAGATTACTTTCTTAAGCGTGTTCGGTTGTCTGTTTTCTCATGAAGGAAGAGGAGTTCCGTTTTTGCTTTCTGCAATTTTGAAGTTTGCAGTTTTCACTTTCATCTTCGAAGCCATCTTCTTTTCACTTTTCTCCCGAGATCGATGTCATGATCGTTTTAAGGCCATGAGCACTGTGCCGCACCCCTCTTATCCAGCCTAATTTATCATTTTTTTCAACACATTTTGTGTGTTTTTCCGCGGACCCCACTCGTAAACGACCATACACTCCATCGCGCCGCCGGCGTGCAACAACTTACAACATCCCATGTACGGAGTGTCAATCCTAAAAATAAAAATAGTCCTTCTAAAATGGGTTTTTTGATGCGGTTACCCTCAATTCGAAGGCAATCGGCAATTCATTTATTTACTTGTGCTCTGCAAAGAGGGTCAGAGTGCATTACAAGCACGGCATAACAGCCGAAATGTAATCTGGGCCATTTTTGGGACAAGCCAAGGCAAGCCAAGACAACCATTTTTGCGGGGTGCCACTTAGGCTTGAATTAAGTTGAGTTACAGAAAGGGCAACCACCGGGTGTTAACACATAACTTTAGGCAAAGAACGACTCGAAAAACATTTAAATTGGATATAGGACACATGGAAGGAGTACACTTTTGCCTTCCTTTGCGCAACTGTGCTTAAGGCAATGCTTTGGGGGTATGGCTAGGCTTGAAAAGACGCACTTTAGTTTATTCGAGAGCATGGTGACGGTGGTAGTGCACTACGAAAAAGTTTTTCCTGAATCTGTGAGGCGTATGATTATTTTGTAGCACTTGTCATGACAGTCACGAAAGACTTTTCTGCTATTTTTATGGTGCTAATTGATGAATTTTTTCGTTAACAGTAGAAATACGTTGCGCTTATCACAATACTATTTGATTTAGTTGGTACTTTCCAAATTGTTTTCCGAAGCATCACACTTTTTTCGCGAATTACCACGTAACAACGCTCGTCTGCTGCATAAATCACGTTTTTGATCGCTTCTCGCTTTGTTTTTTAATGGTTTAATCATGGAGGTTGCGAGTGCGCCGAAATACACGAAAGTCTACCGGTGTGATACCGTGCGCCGACGTCAATGTATTGCCTTTTTGCTCGGAGATGAGCATAATCGGCAGGCAGGGCAGGCGTTGAGAGGGGAGGGGAATGGCTGTTTCCACGGGGCAAAAGCTGAACTGAACTGTATCACAGCGAGGTCGTTGTCCGGTGTCTTTTCAACGTGAATTTCGGTCGGGTAGGGATTGCGATGCGAGGCCAAAAAAAGGGGAGCCCAGAGGCGACAACAAAACCCATCCTTGCGTTCTCATGGAATTGACGACGTCGACCACCGGAGGGGCTAGGCCGTGCTTGCTTGTTGCACTTGCACTTGGGGGCATCGTTGCCTTGCAATTATAGGCCCTCCTCAGACGCTCTTCAACACGTTTAGCGACTTTTCTTCTTGTGCTTCCTTCTTCTTCCAAGCCTCATCCTGTCTCGGTTATTTTCCTTTGCTTACATAGTCAAAGCATTTCCTTTCCTGGAGGGGAAAAACGTTTGCTTTGCACCGGAAAAAGTAATTTGATATAGGCGACATTACTCTGAGCTTAAGTCTCAAACTACTGGCACTCACTTGAGATAATTGATTCTCCTTTCGCCCACTCTGTTCAGAAGTTTTTGAAGTAAGAAAGCAGGACACGAAGGCGCACCGAAGAAGAGTCAAGAAAACATCACTTTTTGATTGCCATTCAAAGTAGTGCCTTCTTTTTTTGGCGTTTCTCGAAGAAGGCGTTGTCATTCGCCTATCCTATGGTTGCCCTGCGCGTTCTTTTATGACATTTAGACTTCTCCACGACAATGAGGCAACCATGCTTAATCCACAAAAGGCTCCATGTCAGTTGGTACGACAAAATGTAAAACAAAAAAAACTACATTGTGTTGACTGAGATTGACGGTAATCCTTTTTCCCGTTACCCCTTGGGCCGTACACCCTATTGTGTCAGCATTCTGTGCCTTGTTTAGCGTCAAATCTAATACGATACGTCAAGTTTTTGTTTTGTCTTGTGCAGTGGTTGCCATTGCCTGCCCATTCATTGTTGAACGAAGATTGAATGAAAATTCACACCGGTTCGGTCTTTTCGCCGTATTTACACCATTAATTTTACTATTTATTTTCCCCCTTTCTGACGTGGCTTTTTACATACCTCGAAACACGTAAAACGATACATATTCAGCAGCTTCGAAGCATGTATATAATTAGCGAGAACGAGAACTTGTTGGAACGACTCCGACTCGTCGCCCAGAGCAGCCCACTCGGTGATGATCAACCCACGTTCCCTGGATCCGACCCCGAAAATGATTCTCATTCGGCTGTTTTTGTCGCGACTTCCATCGAAGATCGAAATGCCTGTGGCCCTGGCGGAAAGTTCATTGTTCTCGTCGGGCGGGAGTGGGATAAACAAGTGGTATCTGCCATCGCCGACATTGTGCGTCAGATTCTGGCTTCGGTAAGATTTTGAATGACTACCGTACATTGAAAAATTGGAAAATGTTGCAAAACTACGATGACCTTGCAAGCCAGACAAGTAATACTAAATTCTATTTTGTTTTTTTGAAACTACTATACGGTCAAACCGTAGAAAATTGGCTTTGTTTTAACCTAAACCGGATGCGTGTCAGACGAGAGCAATGACAAAAATTAACAAATACAGTACAATTTAGAAAAAGTATGGCTTTAAACCCGGTTGGAAAGCAGATTACTAATTAGCATAAGTCTTGGAAATTAGTGACAATATTTATCACGATTTAGCATTTTTTTAAAGTTGTAAGGGGCAAAGGAAAGTTTTAAAATAACTAATTCGCCAAGACGACACACAGTTTAAAATTTTTTATTTTTATTTCACAGATCAGATTTTTAATAAAACATTCTAAAACTTTAAGATTACAAATTGCAGGAAAATGGGGGCAAAATCATGGTCATTAAGAAAGAGTTGAGCGAAGCTGATGTCCAGCACATCGCAGATGTGATAAACACGGCCCAGAGCCAGTGGATGGTCGAATGGCAATCATTGATTTCAAAGGTCCAGAAGCTGGGTGCCAGTGCGGCAAGAAAAGAGGCACTCGAGAAAAGTGCTGCCTGGCTAACACCTCAAAGTCCGCAGTTTACGATCACTGATTTTGAGGATGTCGATCTGCCGGTCTGTTTTATTATTATACTTATATTTTATGATCGTTATGAACTGAGAAACTTTTAGCAACGAATCAAAGAGTACTTTGCCCTCGAGAAGAAGATGCATATCAAAGAGTACAGCCCTGCCGATCAGCCAAAGCTCTTCCCGAAGCCGCCAGCGCTCCACTGGACCAACTACCCCCGTGAAGCCGAGATTCAGGTATCTTTCAAGTTTACGCTGCCGCCAGGAGCCCTGTTGGAGAAGCTTTTCCGAGAATGGGTCGAAAAGTGTCGCGATTGCCGGTCCTGGGAATACGAGTACGAGTGGACTAATGGCATCCTGCTTCGTGAGGAGTTGATTAAGGTTACTGTCGTCCGTACGAGTGACAACGTCGTCGAAGTGAGTGGCCGAATCGACAAGGACGAAGTTAATGAAGAAGACGCGGAAGCGCCATTGCGGATTGTTTGGCCATACCTCGGAAAATTGCTCAAGATTTCGACTGATTTGTTGGATGAGCACCCTCATTTGCCATATACGGTAAGTCTATAGATCCATAAAAAGCAAACTGTGTCATAACTGATGTGCTTTAGTACAACATTGTTCTCATCGGAGCATCATTCTTCAAAATCCACAACTCCGAAGAGCCCAGTGAGCTCGCTGCCCGATCCCTCAACGGTATCCAGACCCTGGGTGCTTTGGAGCGCATCCACAGTGTCATGTTTAAAGTTGGCGACATTATTTACGAAATTCGACTAGATCAAGCCTTCCCAGGTGAGTTCCGACCTTACCATAAACTGTATTAACCCAATTTTCTCAGGTTTCGAACCCCACACCATCGCCGACTTCTGGAACGCCAACCCGGAGAAAACCAAACTGCCAACAATCCTCGATGAAACCCCCCAAATTTTAACCGAATCCACGTCGCCTGCCCATCAATCCTATGGTTCCAAAAGTAGTGCATCCAGTGGCTCCTCATCTTTGCTCAATGTTCACAAAAACCGTGGCCGACGAGTCTCGTTCGGCGCGATTCGAGCTATTCCGACGCCAGGTGTTACGACCGACGATGCCCCCGAAAATGCCTTCAGTCAGCTGAACATCGACACGAGTTCGCAGCTGAAACCACCTGCCATGTCTCCTTGCCACTCGGAAGACGAACCGGAGACCAGTCCGTTGAGCTCGAATGCTCCGAGCGTCACTAACATTGCCGATTATGTCGATGGCATTATCAAGAAGACGCTTGACGAAGCCCTCGTCGAGCCACGTGTCCTCAATCAAGACAAATAATTATTTTAATTTGATTTTTGTAATTTTTCGTTTTTTCGTAATTGGTAAAAAAAAAGTTTTGAAAGTTTATATAAAGAGCAGAAAGACGAGAATTAACTAACAGTGTGCCAGGCAAAGTGAAAAATTGAACAGGTGCGATCGACACACAGGGGGAGTTTTTAGGCGCGCACGCAAAATTCAAAACTGTAACCGCCATTTTCGAGCCAGACAGTTTTTATGTAAATGCGCCTTGATTTGCCAGGCCAAGATCGCCACAGGCCTCCAAAGCCGTATAAAAGGGTCGCGTTTCGACTGATTCGGTTTCCCACTCCTGTCGCGTGCAGTCCGCGGTTGTGTTGATCGGCTCCTTCTCTCCGGCTTTCCTTCCTCCTCCCTTTTCGCTCGTCCTCCACCACCTTCAAAATGGCTTCCAGCAACCCTTCTTCCAGCTCTCGCAAGCGTCAGGCCGCCGAGGATCTGCCTCCCTGTCCGTCGGAAAGGTAGGTGTACTTCGAAGTTTTTTTTATTGATAATCAAAATCGGTTTTTCAGGGGTCCTCGGGCCACCTACGTCGAGGCCAGACAATTCGAGCGCGCTGCTCACGAACAGTGGCACCGTGAGTGGAGTGAGCATCATGCGATGCAGGGGGCCGTCGGCCTTCCCATGTACCCGCAGCATCATCCGATGGGGTACCATATGTGGCCCATGCCGATGGGACACATGATGCATGAGGTTCCTGCCGATCCCCAGTGGGGCCCCTGGATGGTGCCACCTCCGCCGCCGCCGCCTCCGTCGTCGACCCCTCCGAAGGCGCTGTCGTCGCCTTCTCCGTCGGCGCCGCCACCGTCGCCGTCAAAGAAGCAAAGTGATGGAAGCCATTGTCAGGATGGTGAGAAGAAAGAGAAAAAGGGCGACGAACAGCCCGCTGCCGATCGCGTCCCCCAGAGCCGAGAGCTGTCGTCGGCTCCGGGAAAAGGCGAGAAGAAGGATGAAGCCGGCCCGGCCATGGGTGGCCTGCCGCAGTGCCACCGCTTCCCGCGGTACCCCCAACCCGAAGCCGTGCCGCGGCCCAAGGGGATCCCGTACCGGGGCAACAGCCCGTACATCCGGCCCCCCATCATCCCGATCCCACCCAGCATGTATGGCCAACACCATCTCAGGCCGCTGAATATGAATCCGGGTCCAGTGAGTCGCAAGAGAGGTCCAAGGAATACAGCGCCTACGATGGTGACACCCATGTATCCTATACCGATGGCTTCGCCGAGTGGGATGATGGTTGCCCCGATGAATCCGCCGATGATGCCTCCGCCAAGTGATGTGATGATGGTTGAAAAGCCTAAAGTTTGTCGTCGTATTTGCCAGCGTAAGGGTGCGCCAGAACCCGCGCCGTCGGCAACGAATTCGTCTTCCGCCGAGCCGGCTCCGCCTACGAAACCGCTTTCTACCGATACGACGCCAGCTGCAAACCCGCCTTCTACCGATCCCAGTCCAGTGGTTGCCTCCACTGTGAGCGAAGAAGCCAACAAGTAAGTCCTATCCTTCACGTTTCTGAGAGTTATCTTGCTATTACAGTAATCCCACCGCGTCTGTATCGACCCCGATCGTGAAGCCAAAGACCGATGCCGAACTGATGCCGCCGCCACGTAAGAACATCAGAATATCCAAACCACAGTAACCTCGCATTTTCAGCCGTACCGCGAAACATAACCCGTTTTTCGAAAATGGAACTCCTCGAGAAGATCTTCCTGATAAACCCCAGTCCGACGATCGACCAGTACTGCATCGTGTCTGAAATCTGCGAGATTCCCCAGAAGGACCTTATCAGATGGTACACCCAACGACGTGGACGCGACGACAGGGTGCCCGTCTCAACGCCGCCGGCTCCGAGCAAGAAAGTGCCGAAATCGTCGAAATCAGCCAAGGCCAATGTCCCTGAATTAACTGCAGAAACCATAACGACAGCCCACCTGGAGGAAAATCCGGATCTTTCGAATGTGGTCCTGGCCGAGATGTCACCCACCATGGCCGCCGTGATAATACGAATAAAGAGACAGGTCATAGTGGAGCTGTCTGCCAATATCGACGGCCTGCGGAAGGAAGTCCGAGAGCTGAATTCGAACTTGCTCACGTCGCCCTCTATGGATGCGAACTTCAGTGCGCTGAATGAACTGGTGGCACAGCTGGTGAAGGATTCCAGTTTGATGCCTTCGATCGACCCATCCAAGCCTTCTTCGTCCGATCCGAGTCAACCCAGCTCTTCCACTGACGCCGCAAAGAACATGCCCAGTCCTGAAGAGATCGTCGAGTTTTTCAACAACTACCTTATGAATCATTCGGAGGCTAAACCTGAGGATGTCAAGCCACCGCAATAGGCATACTGTAGGAGTATAATCAATTGTTAATTTTGCAAAACTTATTTACTTACTGCCCAATAAAACCAATGTTACCACCACAGACTACTGTATTAAATTAAATTTCCGCTTTATACACTACGAAACGAGAACCGAGAGGAAAATCCCTAAGTAAAACCGATAATCACTGGTTATTAAGCCAAAGATAGAGCAGTGGGGCAGCAACGCCGAGGACGGCATAAGCAACGACGACTGTCACGAGCGTCTGTAGCTTCATCTTGGATTCGATATTCTTCTCAGTTTGACGCAGCAAGTCTTCCATCTCATCACCGACGTAGACAACCGCATTCGGATCGGCTGCTAGTGCCTGATCAAGGGCAACGAGACGCTTGAGCTCTTTGAGTTGACCCGTGACTTCATTCAACTGCGCTTGGAAAGCATTGACAATCTCGGATTCAGCACCGGCAGGCTTCTCCAAATGAAGCTGAGCAAGCTTTGGTGAGTCGAGACGAAGGACTTCTTTCATTTCCGAGACAAATTGGGCCACCTGGAAAGAAAAATATATATAAAGTTATCAAACGCAACCGAACCACCTGTTGATGTTCATTGTGGACTAAATCTGTAATTTTCTGGAGCAGTGGCCTGACTTCCTGAGATGTGGGGATCATTTCCTTGATCCGACGCATTCTGAGCTCATTTCCGATCGACGTGCCGAGGATTCCGAGAAGGGCGCCTACGAGCGAAGCCGAAATCGACCAGTACTTTGTCCTTTCGCCATATTCGCGCTCCTTCTCGTGTGACCATCGAACCTGAACCGATTCTCGTGATATTGGATGAAGTAACGCTAAAGAAAGACCAAACCTTGGTAGAAAGCATGTGAAAAGCCTCCCGTTCCGCATTCTCGACACCCTCAAAGTCGTCGAGCAAGGCTTGTTCCTGTTTGATGGCAGCATGTTCCTCAGTCAATAAATGCAGATACCTGTCGTCGCCACGAGGTGTCCTATCGAGCTCGCCGTGAATTTCTTTGATGCGATTTTGGAGTTTCTTCAAATCCATCTGCTTATCACGTCGGAGGAGTTGCGCAGCGCTGAGTCGTTCTTCGCACTATAAGAGTGCACTTTTATATATATTTTTCATCATTTCAACCTTAATTAAGTTTGTACCAACCTGAACGACATCATTTTGAGCCTGTTTGACGTCAGCAAGACCGATTAGCTGTTCATAGTGTGAGAGGGTGTTCTCGACCCTTGCCTTGAGCGGTGTGCACTGCCGATAGCTGCAATGAAGCAGACGACGCGATGCCAATGTCAGCAGCGCCGCCATAGGGTAAACACGTTGCGGCCTGAGGTAATGACAGGACTGGAAGTACGTTCAAGAAAACCGCATGAAAAAAACAATCGCGATGTAGTTGCAAACGACAGATGTTTGCAAAAGAACAGCATGCATGTACACACAAGTGCTCTCATAACGAATAGCGATGATCTTCCTTTTTCCAGCCGCGGGTGGGGTCGTCGACCGACACTTTTTTGAACCACACGCTCTCACACTAGTGCAACCGATGCCCCCAAAAGTGTACTTGACGAGATTGTGATGTGCCTTTGTTGAACCGTTTGTTCTTTTTTAAAATTATTTATTTATCGAAAAAGTGTCAATTAGAAAACTTACAAAAAAGACAATTTTACGAGAAATACCGATTTTTGCTAAATTTTCATTAGCGCATACGGTAGCGTAGAACGGTTAAAAAGAAAACATAAACATAGACACCAAGTCGTTTGCAGGAGAAGACTAGATGATTAGAAAATAGTAAAACACGGCTCATAAGTTTGCTGATAATTCAATTATTAGAAAAATCCAAAATGTTAATGTTAAGACAAGCAAAATATTGCATTGAATCAGTCACTTCCGAACCACAACACGGGGGTATTCTGACCAATGCTCCCACTTGCTACGGCACAGAGGGCAGCTATCGTTGTCGTTGATAAACCACTCATTAAGGCAACTGGTGCATCCAACAGCTTGACGGCAATGTGTACAGCCACGAGGACGGGTTGGTCGTGAAGATCGGCAGAAGGTACAGATTGGCTGACTGGAAACAGTAAGAGCGTTAAAAAAGTAGCCTGGAGGCGATGCAAAACAGCTCTTCTTCATCTGGAGACGTGCCGACTTGCGCACGGGGGTAGATTGCTTAGTAGGCGCAGATCTCTTAGTCATGGCAGTTGGGAGTTAATACAGAAGCTTAATAATACAAAATTATTGCAGTAATTGTCCGCGGTTTGTATTTATAAGTGATATGAAAACACGAAAGCGTTTCTTGGTCTGTTTCAGAGCAGATATAAAAAAGTGTCGTCGATTTACTAATGTTTTTGGTTAGTTTCATAGAAAAAAGAGAGAAAAATATTGGTCAAGTCAATAAAAGAATGGTTTTACTGCACGTAGTAAATACAACGTTGGTTATGCTTGCCAACTGAAAGATATTGAGCTTTAAAGTGTAAATTCTGCCAACGGGGGGAGGGATTAGAAATGACGCTTAATCCGTCATTAATTGGTGTCGCAGTACCCGTACTGGGTCCAATTATCGTTCAGTTGCACCTCCGCGCGAGGTACCGTAAAGAGGAAGCAACCAGGTGTAGAATTCTCAGGGGAAACGAACGCCAGGCTTCATATTACGCCGTTGAAAGAAACAACAGTAGGTATTCTGTTAGTTACTTTGAAATTTACTACTGATATCGGTTGTAAATCTGACATAAAGCAAAACAGTAAAACAAACTGCAGTTTTTAACAATCCTACGAAATCTAAAGGTTGCAATTTAATGTCAATCTAAAAAGAATTTTCACATTTCCTACGATTTTTCAAACTGTTTTACAAATCAGTGTTCCACTTCAGTAAATAAGACTTATCAATTTGAAAGTTATGATGAAAACAACTGTAATTCATTATTACCTTCAACCATAAGTTGTCAAATGTAGTAATTAAAACAGTTTCGTGAAAATTTGTATAGCTGTTGCTTTTACGGCTTTACAACCAATGTACTTTGTCTGCAAAGAGAATGATATATTTAAGATTCTTGTATCCAGTTTTGCTTGCAAATGCGTCAGGATCAACGTCATATGGTTGCGTAAATAAATCAATCAAAGAATCGGATTTTAAGGGGCACTAAAAGTCCGTTGATCTGAACGAATGAGGCGATTGATGGATGAGGTTCGTTAACCCGAAGAAGTATGTTTTGAATGCGTTCACTTACAGTTTTTTTGATGCCACGTGAAACGTCTTCACTGTTATCAACACGAAGTGAGGACAACTGTTGATGCTATTTCCATTATTTTTAAGTTCATTTATCACTAACTCCAACCTCTTGGACGTTGTGCCTCTGGTATCCTCTTCAACGATCACAATCATCACGTGTTGCAATGTTCGCACGTTCTAAATATCAAATTTTATTTCTTTTATTTGTTGTAATCATCGAATTCCTAACTACCCTGCAGTTTTTTTACCGATCAGCCTTTAGTATAGTCTGACTCATATCTTTTGAAAAAGCTATCCACTATCTTTTTTGACTGCATTCTAACCGAAATAAGTGTAATTGAATTATTTTTCCACTAGAATTGCCTTATTAGTGTACCCAACGACAAACGTTGCGATATTCTCGAAAATAATAGGTCCACTGTGCTGTTGGTTAGTCTTTTTGGTCCGTCCTTAAAACGTAATCCGTTTTTGAGGGGTACAAATAATAAGCTGCATTACAGCAGCAAGCCTTTGCGTCAAGTTTTTTTACGTTTGAAATTGTACTTTGTGAAAGGCAAATTTATTTACAACCTTTACTGACTGGCAGCCGGTAGGAACGTGTCACTTTTCCCAGTCCGCGAAAAACAAAACATATAAACCGAGACTTATGTGCTGCCAATTGTCTGTTGCTAGTTGAGTACAACTGCTTAGCCGCCAACTAAGCCTAAGCTCAAGCTCGCCCTTGTTCTTGTTGTTGCTACATGCATTCATATCTTGGGTGGACACGACACAAAAAAACGCTTCTCACTCTAACAGGAGGGTCCCTTTCCTACCAAGGCTGGAGAGGCGGTCGCTTTGTCGTACTGGACGACGAGCATGGACGCCCTCCAGGCGTTGTGCGCAATCATCTCTGTTTGACTTTTAATATTTAATTTCGATCTCGTCGGAACCATTTGCCGAGAGCGGGGAGCTCACTTGCCTCGGGAGCGACGGCAGCCTTCTCATTTTCATACGTTTTGCACTGTTCCGTGTTGGGAGTAGCCGTCAGAATCGCCGCCGGTGGCGTCGATTGCGTGCATGTTTCGGCCTTCAGGCATGATCATCCGTCAAGATGGGGGGCTTCGGTGAGCCTGTTTCCCTCCTTGGCCGTCGGCTGCGGGGCCACAGGCAAAGTCAAAGGCCGTCAAGTGGGCGTGCCGATAATTTGGGGCGGCATCGTGTTCCAACGGGAGGCGACGCTGTCGACGGTCAACGTTGCCTTTTCCGTTCAATGTATGCCTGTCAGAAAAGTTGTGCCGTTTAAAGTTTCAACATTGACCTTACTGATGTTAACTCCACATTACCTTTTAATTGTAAACACGCGTGTGCTAACTACAATCATTTATGGCGCATCCAAAAGACGTCAAATTCGTTTCTCCTTCTCTTCCGCGGCATCGGTCATTTCTGCCGTCACTCTGTCCTAATTATGCACGTTGCGAAGTCTAGCAAAACTAAATCAACACAATTACGGCTTCCCTTTTCCGCGCAACTTGCAACTTGTGGAATAAGTTGCCACGGAGAGCATTTCTAAACGTATAAATCTTGTTCATCACTCCTGGCAATGTCGACTCCACTTTTTTTGCCATTGAGCCATATTTATCGACCATCTATTGTTGCCCACCCTCTGAATACAATATTAGGACCAAAATAAGTTGTAGCTCTGAACCATATGCATTCACGAAGCGCCTTTTGACTGCTATGCGCGGTTGACGCTCTATCCATCCTTCAGGGGTCTCAATTTTTGAAAGGGTCACCAGTGCCGTCTCCTTCTGTGCGGTGGTCTTCAAAAAATATTGCGTGTTGTTCGCTGTAAGCAACGATTTTGGTTCGTAGCTTCAGCCAAACGACAACCCTAGCACCGCGACAGCAATTTGTGATTTATAGTATCCGTTTTCCATTCTATCTCGTTCTGTTTCCCTGAGCAGCGTTCTCGGAATGCCGCTAGTTACCTGCGCATTTGCCCTCCTTTCTTCATCCATAAATAACACAAATCAACGTTTCTAGCTTTCAATTTTGGTGCCCTTTTAGTTTGGCACCACCAACGCCAGCCATATCGACTTCGCGCGTCGAGGGACGGACAGAATCCGAGGCCGGATGCAGGCGATGTGATGAAAGTAGCTTCGTGGAGTCGTCTCGTCGTCCTCGTAGTCAGCGCGATCTCATCTGCTGTCGCGAATATTCGACGCAACATCGGCGACAAATTCGACTTCGACGACTATGACATCCAAGTTGTACAACCATTAAACAATGACTGCTACAGTTGTGCCTCTTCTGCCTACCTCAGCGTGTGGAACCACCTTCTGATATCAAAATATTATCCTCCAAAAAACTTTACAGAACGGTGTTGGGAACCGGATTCTGAAGTCGGCACAGTGTCGTGTACGTCGGCATGTTATACGATTGTGGAGGAAGTATACACACACGGTGGTGAGTGTCGTCTTCTTTCCCTTTTTGGGCTACTTAATTGCTCGTTGGAAAAGTTTCCCCTCAAGGCACATGTTGCTTTTTTCACTTTGGATGGCATGAGGTGTGCCGAGAATCTCGGCGGTTGTACTTTCAACACGAAGCTTGAGGGACGCGACATGCTCGTACCACAGCGCACTTAAGCGCTGTTTGTGTATGTGCAAAAGAAATTACCATGTTAATAGTGTTGGTCTTGCGCGCTACCAAGCTGACTGACTTAATGCGATGGTCACCTCAGAAGCCCATATCGAAGGCAAAGGTGAATGTGTTATTAGATTGGGGGCCATTGCCAAAATTGGGCATGATATGCGTTTACTCCTACCACCTGGTCCCGATATAGTGAAAACTAATTCCATTACTTTCATTATGGCGCGCAAATATGCCTAACTCAATACAGTAACGAATAAAATTTTATTTATTTCATAAGGGTGCATAAGCGACCGACCAATCCAGATGGAAGTAAGCATTGGTTGAACCTGTTTTAATACAACCAATTTCACCGGGGGAGATGTAAGTACCAAATTAGGAGCGACGGCATAGCCAGCTGGCAGTAAGGGACAAAAAACTTATGCTACATTAGCCGTTTAATTCGTCGAAAACAGCGTTGCGAGTTGCGCCCCATGCCCAGAGCAGGGCTATCATCGATGCAATTGCGATTGTGTCCTTCGGCATGCGTTTCGGACTTTGCGTCGGGGCAACAAGCCTGCGCTCATTCTTGATTGGATATACGTCGCCTTGGGGAAATGGACAATTAAGCTGGGCGAAGACGAGCAAGAGCAAAAAGACAGAGTTCACTGAAAGCAACACACTGTGTCACGGCGTTTACAGGCTCTTTGCGGCTCTTGACACGCTATTATCATTTTAAACGGTTGCTGTCTGTCTGGCTATCGATTTGACTGCCAGGTGAAAGTTAACTTTTACTTTAATTGATTACTGGAAATATAATTACCGAAACAGCTGTTTAGACAGCATACAGTTAAATATATTTTTCCGTATTAATAAAATTTATCAGTTTTTAATTGGCTGACTCAAACGACTTCATGATAATAAGCAATTCATCGCTGACAGCTTGCGTATGCGCCAAAAAGCAGCACGTATCAAAACTATACTATGAACACGTGATTAATGCATTTAATTTTACTATTCAAAAATAAAATTTGGAATCGAAACTGTCTATATTTCCAAATGTCTCTCCCATGCCATAAATTTGTATTTCATGTGCCACTAAAGTACGACTCTTCAAAGTACAAATAGAATGACAACAGTCTTCCCCTTTCCTCACCCAAACTGACAAACATCTCTTTGCAGTTTCAGGTCGTGCTGTCATGAGAGGCTGCGTCGACAAACTGCTTCTCTTTGGCCTAGATGTCGACATCAGGGAGGCGATCATATCGTATGCCGGAGAGTGTCGCCTCACGGACAGGCAAGTCCTTGAATTGGTGCCACTCCAACCGAACAATCCAGTGGTGAGTAGTATCCTTCATTCTGCTCAATTTAGTGTTCTTCATTAACGAAAATACGGGAGACAAGAGACATTGCTATCCATGAAAGGGGGGCTATGAGATGTCCGAAAGATAATGCCATACTTCTTTGAAACAAAGACATCTGTCTTTTCAGGTACTTGTGTGCACTTGTATTGGTCGAATGTGCAATAAAGACAATGCTGCACGCATGCTCTCAACTGCTCCTAGGATCATGACATCTTCGAAACTGCTTGTTTCTTTCTGTTCTTTCATAGCCTTGTTAAATGCTTTTGTTTTAACTTAAAGTCTAATAAATTATTGAGATTATTAACAAAAACTGAATTTTAAAGTGCAAAAAGTTATGACAGAAAAAGGTTAAAATTGAATGCCTTTTGAAAAAACTGAACTTTATCAAACTGCAAGCATTAGCTTTACCTTGTCAAACGATAAAAGCAACTTTAAACATAAAAGTTAGCCTCGTTAAACTTTTGTATTGAAGCAAGTTCAAGTTAACGATGAATAAGCCAACAAATTTGCACTTTTCAAACGCTCTAACAACTTTTTTTAATGTAATGCGTCTTTGATTCGTTTAAACAATGCATTCTGAACTCGAGTTTTGCGTGTATCTATAATCCCAAAGGTAAACTTAATGTTCAAAAACCAAACATCATCAACTGACATCTTTCAGAAAAACAACCGCAATACTTTGATGATCTCACTTTATAAATAAAGACATACTAGCGAACTAAATAGCCTGATCGCATCATAGAGGCAAGCATATTACACTTCAAAACCAAAAAAAACTGAGTTTAAACTGAAGCCCGCACAGTGAAAACATTGCTGATGCCGATGAGAGTGTCATACTTGACACTGTAGTATCCGACAACATAGCGACCGACCTTGAGAGAAGACCATTCGGCAACGTAACGCTTATTATCAACAGAACCACCCGTTAATGATTTCAATGAAGTAGCTTCCACTGGCTGGGAAGCGAAGTCGTTGCTTTCGTAGCAGAGGCCCATGTACATCCAGTAATCGGGGTCTTTGATGCTCTTTATGGGTAGGCTGTAGAATCCGACCCAATCGCGATTCGATCCTTGTTCGGCGTAGTAACCATTGTTGAAGCTGAATTGGCACATGAAGTAAACTGAGCATGTCCAGCAGGGGATGGGTTGAAAGTTGCAAATATTATCAACAATGTAGTCAGTTTTGAGTAGTTGAGGTATTTCGTACGTGGCATAGACGGGTAGATGGTCGCTCACTTGGACAGGGATATCGAGGTCGTAGACGAGATTGGTATAGGGGAGATTGTACTGTTTGACGAGGATACGGTCACACCAACTTGGAGCTCGGGCGTGGTCGTAGAGGCAGGTACCGACCTTGAAATATAAAAATTACAAATGGAAACTGTCAAAATTGAAAACTGAAGCTTACTTTAAAGCGATAAGACGGCGAAAACTTGATCTCCGGCTCAGTGAAATCCTCAAATATCAACTTCTTCTTCAAAACCTGATGGAGCTGATCGGCATGCGAGCACTTTGCATGACGCCCCACACCTTCATATGCCGTGAACAAGTCGGAAGTGTGGCCGCCTTCAACTCGGAAGTTCAAATCGCCCAGCCAGAACACAATCCTATGTTCGGACACGTCCAATGTATCGTCGAAGAGACACATCTTCGCGAGCTCATACTGCTTACACCTCAAATCCGCGTTTGCCTCGCCATGGACAAGATGGCTCGTAACGAATACCAAATCCACGCCATTCCTTAGCAAAATACGAATTCCCATTGTGCTCTTATATCCGAGTGTCCCTCCAAGAGTGTACTTGACGCTTCTGTTCTCAATTTTTTGTAAGAATTTGGCGAAATCCAAATCCGAAAACACCATCAACAGGTTTGAAAGCAGGTATCGGTGGTGGATGAGGGTTTTGTTGGCACTGGACATCATATCGATAAAGAAGTTGAGCCATGTTCTCGATTTGATGGTGAAACCGCCGACTTCGCCATTTGGGACTTCCTGAAATAAGTGGACAAGATTGACATGTGACACCATCCACATCGAGTGAAAAACAACAAACAAACCTGCAATGCGACAGCCCAAATTCGAGCTTTATCCTCCTTAGCATCCTGGAAAACTTGAAAGGATTCAAAGGCGCCGGCCGGAAAGCTCTTGCCGACATTGAAGGTGTACAGGAATACGATGCCCATGGCTCGGGAGCATAGAGATTAGGCGAAACGCAAGCCAGGGCCAGGCGCTCGGCGAAAACAATCCGTCTGCCCCACGCACTGCTGTTGGCAAGGCGTCGACTCAATGCCAAGTGGGTTTTCCAAAATGGGAAGTGCATCGCCGCCGGCGATGACTGGGTTCCGGCTGATTTGAGTCATATTGTTATGATTTTTGTGCTTGAAAACTGTTAGATAGATGCCTGATAGTGAATGTAACGCTTGGAAAGAACATTAAAAGCGATACAAGCAGTTTTTTGATGATTCGAAACTTGGGGGAATGGGGACGATTTTCGATCTCCCGAAGGCAAATCCCATCCACGTAGACAAAAACTGACTTAACTGTATAGTTATATATACTTCGGAGGAATAGAAAGTATGGCAAAAGCGCTCAAGCCATATCCGCCAGCCCACAGCGCCGAACGGCTCAAGCCAGGCGCATCGATCGCTGTGAGCTAGCCTCGCGCACACGCAACCAACCAAAATCCAGCCTTGCCACTGTGGCATTCTCATTACAAGCTCGACAGCCACCTCATCTGCCGACCAAACCCATAAGAACAGTCATAAACCAGCGCGGCGCCGTGTTATTCTCCTCAATTTTCGACACGTTCAAGAGCTGCCTTCCCCCAACGTCGAATCAATAGTCAAAAACTGTTCGAAGTGGCTCTCATGAACGTCTTCCCCATTCATCACCAATATTTCTCTCCATGCGTCTTGAACAGTTTATGTTTTTGCGATGGGAACTGTCCCATGCTCGGCAAATCATAAGAGTTTCCAAATAACTATGACTCATCGCGAGTGCTGTTCTTGCCCTCTCTTATCACGTTTATTTTATATAATTTTCGCTTCTAAACTGTCGCGAAGCATTGCCCCAATGCCGTGAAACCTTTCACGAAGGTTTTGTCAGGATGGCAAATCTATAAAATCGTGAATTTCGACCCTCTAATTAGCCTAGTCCGCAATATCACGCGGTTGTTGTTTGTCTCGCCTTGGTTCACAAATCGCGGCGGGAGCACCCCATCCGTTTTTCCCCTTCGTGTTCTCCGTCGTCGTGCGTTTCATTCCGGACTTTGTCAGACATCTTTCGAAGGCTGTCATCCTCCATTTCACGGGTAAATTCTTTTTATTTCAGTTTTAGGACTTGACCACAAGCTTTAAATGAACTGCGGCAGCATTCAATTGTCTGTCCAACGGCAATTGAAGGAAAACTGGGACGATCGAGAGTACATTCAGCTCATCTCCGATCACATTAAAAATACTGCCGACTTTTTGACCAAGTTTGGTCAGTTTTCGTCTTCCTGGGGCTGGAATATATATTGAAGCATCTTTTGGGATAGTTTGTAATGTATTGATTTTTCAGAAGTCTCCGTAAAATCGAAGTTAGCCGAGCTCGACGACACGATCACTTGTCTCGAGCGTCGTTTGGATTATCTTGAAGCTTTGGTATGTTTTTCTGTTCTGATTTGTGGTTTTTGTTAATGTAAACATCCACATAGACAGTGGCTATGAATTTCGATATATGAAATACCATTTTTCAGCGTTCTCGTGGTGAAACTCTGCAGTAAAAATGGCTGGTCCTGCTTCTCGTGTCACCAAGGCCGGCGCCGAGGCTGTGTCCCGCTACGTAGCCCCCATCGTTTCCACCTCGAAGACCGAGGCTCGCCTCAGTGTCCTCGCCGTTTACAAGGAACTGTAAGTCAACTTAGCCAGTGTTTATAAAGGGGAAGGAACCAACTGGCCAGTCAGAGTGGCAGCTTTTTCATTTCCTTTTTATCACTCCTATCTCATTTATCGCTTCCACCCCACCACCACTCGGATATAACCTTTACTACAGTTTTGTGGGCTTTGAAGCCCGCTACTTACCCCGTACTTCCAATTTTGACGAACGACCCCTGAAGTCAGCAGGAAAAAAGGCGACAGTGCGTTCGCTGCTTTTGTCCGTCGCGACACACACGCGAAATGGAGACACAGTGGCATCGACTGCCTCGCGCTTTCATCGCCGACGGCGATGCAGAGGGCTGCTTTCCATTCTCTGTGCCATGGCTAAAACGGGGCATTCGCCTGCGTGCCACGCATTTCCAAACCATGACAAAATGACAACCGTTACTTATTAGGTTCATTTTTCAATTGTATCTCTTTTTTGGCTATCTTTCCACCCGTGCATCCCATAGATTTGTGTCGTCGCACAGCAACAACAAAGCAAGAAAACAGCCTGAACGTTAAGTGCGTGAACACTTTTCCTTTTGTCGGCTCGTGGCTGTGCAGACATTTTTCTCGTATGGACTGGTAACCGCAGTTGGATGCAGCGCTGCGTAACCAACTGTCTGCTCCTTCGAATTGACTATCCCAAAAAGCGGTACATCATCTACCAGTAGCGCTTCGTGTTTACACGTCAGCCACGGTACAACCCACCCAATTCTGTGACCATTTCGCAGTTCATTCTGCGCACTCCTTCTGTGTTCTATATTGATTGCTCTGGATTCGGATGCTCAACTCTCTTTGAACGTGTGTTCTGTCGCTTTTTTCGGGGGTATGGGGTTGGTTGTCATTTCGAGTTGACCATGCGGCCACGTTGGTTTCTCTCTCGCATGTTGTTGCTCCTTTTGCTAGCGCGTTGTTGCCGCTGGTTCTTACCCCTAGGCCACCATTTTGTGACTCAAATGAGAAATTTTGTTTTTTGTTTGCAGGCAGCGTCTTGCTCCCAAGTTCTGGCACGACTATGACCTCAAGGACATGCCTCTGCCCGTCTTCCGTGCCGTGCTCAAGAAGCAGTTTACCAAGAACGCCCACCTGAACGATGTCCGCGTGATTGACCGTCAGGTCGGCGAAACCAAGCAGGTGAGTACAGATTTATTTTTGACTTTTTTCATAACTGTCACGCGACTGGCTTACTGTTTGCTGTATCTGGCTGTTCTAATGTTCCTCCATTTTCAGCACATCTACAGCATCAACTACAACTTCTACAACAAGGACCACGTGCGCAACTTCTTGTTCCGTGAGAACGTCGAAGCCAAGCCGAAGGACTTCCTGTCGCGTTTCCTCTCGCAGAAGGAATAATTCTGTCTGTGTGACGATTTGTGGATAGGATCGAGTATTTGAGTGATGTGGCTTGTATGTGCCGTTTTTCTGCCTTGAGAAATGTAAACGTTATATCAATCCTTGGTTGCTTTGTTGAACTGACGTCGTTTCGTCGACTCATGTACCTCTTATCACTTTTACTTGCTTGGGTTTTCATCACCGATCATTGATTTAGGCGTGGGATATGACCTAATTGTATAAGCGAGTTTCGTTGACAACAAGCTTTATCGTAATAATTATGTTGAATCGCGCTGGTTCCGTTCTGCGGGGTCGTTGCTTAGCAACCGCATCTACGCGGCTTACTGCAACATCCACATCCCGCGGTGCTGATCCGACCGAAATTGCTACCTTCGATCGTCTAAGTCACGAGTGGATGGATGAAGTTGGTCCCTTCAAGCCGCTTCACTCGTACAATCGGCTTCGTCTTCCATGGATTCTGGGAACTTTGAACAAAGTAAGTCATTTTCTTGTTGTTTTTGACAGATTAACTCGTTAATTTAAAGTAATTTTAGTCTGATCTCACCGGCTTGCGCATTGCCGATGTCGGTTGCGGTGGTGGGCTGATTTCCATGCCGCTCGTCAGACTCGGTGCCCATGTCGACGCGATCGATGCCAGTCCGGAAGCCATCAAAGTCGCTGAACTTTCGGCCAAACGAATCCTCCCGAATGCCCACAAGAATCTGTCGTTCCATCGGGCGACGGCGGAGAAGTTTGCCGAGACGAGAATAGGACGTATGTTTATAGCTTGATCGTTTCTCTGATGCATTTACATTGAACCTTTTCAGAGTTTGATGCCGTCGTTGCCTCAGAGATCGTTGAACACGTTTCCGATCTGTCTTCCTTCCTGTCCGGTGTTGCTCGTCTTGCAAAACCTGGTGCCCCGATCTTCATCACAACGATCAACAAGACTGTTGCCAGCCAGATCTTCTCCGTCTGGCTTGCCGAAGACGTGCTTGGATTGGTGCCGCCGGGTGTCCATGATTGGGAGAAGTTTGTCGAACCCGACAAACTGTCGCTCATCCTCGAGGAGAATAACTGTCGCGTGAACGCCATTCAAGGCGTCTCCTACAACCCGGTGACAAATAAATGGTCGTGGTCCAGCTGCGATTCTGTCAACTACGCCTTGACGGCTACACGTGTTTAGACTTGTTTTTAGTTGTCCGTAGGTAGTGCGTTTTAGGGATACCTCGGTTTATTTGTGTCTTTTTGTCTACCTGATAAATACGGTGTTTTAATTTGTTGTTTTTGATTTGTGATACCCGTTTGAAACGGTGGTTATACTTCTGATTTGTCGATATTGATGTGGTTTTGTAATTCAACTGTCGCAGTTTCAGTGGTCGCTGTAGGTTTTACCTTTTGACGAAAAAATCATGGATCAAGAATACGACGCCATCGTTTTGGGCACTGGCCTCAAGGTACGTCCTTTCTACGATATTTCTGTACTTTATCATGAAAGTTCTCTTTCAGGAATGCATCCTCTCCGGTATGTTGTCGGTCTCCGGCAAGAAGGTTCTCCACATCGACCGAAACAACTACTACGGTGGTGAATCCGCTTCCCTGACCCCTCTGGAACAGCTTTTCGAGCAGTTCTTTGGTGGCAACAAGAAGCCCTCCGCTGAGATGGGCCGTGGCCGCGACTGGAACGTCGATCTTATCCCCAAGTTCTTGATGGCTAACGGCAGTCTTGTCAAGCTGCTCATCCATACCGGCGTAACCCGCTACTTGGAATTCAAGTCGATCGAAGGATCGTACGTCTACAAGGGTGGCAAGGTCTACAAGGTCCCTGCTGATGAGATGGAAGCCCTGGCTACCTCTCTCATGGGAATGTTCGAGAAGCGTCGCTTCAAGAAGTTCCTTGTCTGGGTGCAAACCTTCGATGTCAACAACCAAAGCACCTGGGAAGGCCTCAACCCCAACACCTCGACGATGCAGAACGTCTACGAGAAGTTCGGCCTCGACGACAACACCGCCGACTTCACCGGTCATGCCCTCGCTCTCTGGCGCGATGAGGCCTACAAGACGGCGCCCTTCCCGGCCACCGTTGAACGCATCAAGTTATACAGCGACTCCCTGGCCCGTTACGGCAAGTCCCCGTACCTCTATCCCCTCTATGGTCTCGGTGAGCTGCCCCAAGGTTTCGCTCGTTTGAGCGCCATCTACGGTGGTACCTACATGCTCGACAAGAAGGTCGATGAGCTCGTTGTTGAGAACGGCAAGGTTGTCGGTGTCCGCAGCGGTGATGAAGTCGCCAAGTGCAAGCAAGTCTACTGCGATCCCAGCTACGTGCCGGACCGCGTCAAAAAGACTGGCCAAGTCATCCGTGCCATCTGCCTCCTGAACCACCCCATCCCCAACACGAACGACGCTGCTAGCTGCCAAATCATCATCCCGCAGAAACAAGTTGGCCGTCACTTTGACATCTACATATCCTGTGTCTCCAATGCTAACCAAGTCGCCCCCAAGGGCTGGTACGTTGCCATGGTTTCCACGACAGTCGAAACCTCTAACCCTGAAGCTGAAATCCTTCCCGGTCTTCAACTTCTTGGTACCATCACTGAGAAGTAAGCTTGCTTTCTTGATTTGTTGGAACAGGCTTTCACGATAACCGTTTTCAGATTCGTCAAGGTTTCCGACGTCTACGAGCCAGTCGATCTTGGCACTGAGTCGCAGATCTTCATCACAAAGTCATACGATCCTACGACCCACTTTGAAACAACTTGCACCGATGTGTTGGAAGTCTTCAAGCGTGGTACCACTGAGTCATTCGACTTCACTAAAATTACTCACTTGAGCTTGGAGGACAACGAATAAGCAGTTCCATCGATCGTGTTCCCCTTCTAATGGCTTTTTCCTTTGGTTGCGGTACGACCCGCTCTGCGAATTTTGGCATCGCTTTTAATTTATTTGGGCCTGTTTATCTATCTCTGTTTGTAATTAATTTAAATTAAATTGGTTTTTAATACTGTTTAGCCCGCTGATTCACTACACTCCTTTTCTGTCATCAAGTGTTTCAACGTTTTGTGGAAGTTTCAAAGTTTAAAGTTTAAACGTATTGCCTCTTCACGTAATGGTTCCAACTTTAATGTAGCTTCTTTTAAAACGCTGTAATTATCGGATTGTGCTTTTATGTAAAATAAACAGTGGAGAGCGAGATTTGAGACATCGGGTTTGGGATGGTTTACATGAGAGCAGCCAGTAAAATCACAGGGAGGACTGCCAAGGATGTCGTCGCGGCGGCGCCATGGGTTGTGGTGGGTACCGGTGGCACGGGGTAGTAGTCGCAGAGGAAGTTACAGTAGTCGGTGTCACAGATCTTCATGGTGTATTCAATACCACTGACAGTGCTGAAATTTGTAGAAAATAGTCAAATTATGTTTTGAAATGCAAACTTACAGTTGGCTACAGGTGTTAATTGTTGTAAAAGGCGGCGATGACCGATCATAAGTTATTTCGGGTGGACTTGAAAATAGGCAGGCTCGACGAGTTGATGAAACATCTGATGCGATATCACGCGTTTTGACTAAAAATACAAAGCTAAGAACATAAAGTTGTTAAACAAAACCTACTATATGCACAGTATGTGGCACCAAAGCACGGCGCTTCACCATTGCTACCCGTGTTACAAGAAACAGCCATACAGAACACTAAAATTACAAAAAATCATAATAAACGCATGGAAATTCACAAAACAAACCAGGAAGTACGGCAGCTAACAACAACACGTACATCACGGCGGCCATTTTGGGTCAAACTAAACACTTCCGCGGTTGACTTGATTCCACAATTGGGTAGAATGATGCTTTACCCAGCTGAGTGAGCCCTATATGGCTATCCATTCGTTCATCTCCGCCTGCTTTTGCACTCAAAAAAGGTGTGGATGGATAGGGTGTTTGTTTTTGGAATTAAGTTGAAGCGCGCAATGCCATCCTGACTCCTTTGAATGCATACTGACTCATCCGCATGCTTGAGGCATCGGGGGAGACTGGTTCAAGGCTTAATCACTGTTTGATTTTCGTTGCGACCGCGATCAGAGACATGATACATCGGCTTCATCGACCTACGTTGACATCGGAGACGCATTTTTGTAGCATAAATCAGGTCAGGAAAAAATGGGTTTCGAAAGCGGTCATGGTAAAATCAAACAAGGTTGAAATTGCGGGTAATTGTTCAAATAAGTGGCGACGATATCACTGCAGCTAAATCTTTTTAAAAATTTTTTGTTTAAATGCGACAAAATATTTTTTAACACAATTTATGAAAAAAAGTTAAGAGACGGTTTTTCAGCCGATTTTGGTCGGCCGACCATCGATTTTTACACTTTAAAATGTTTTGCGGCCAAAATGTAGGTACACATGAGAAAGGTCTGAAACCGCAGTAGTTCGGTCCAAAACCTCCGGATTCTGGAGATATGGCTTCTGAAAGTTTGAACTTCAAAAAATTCTAGCGGGTTTCATTGACGAGTTAAAAATCTGATATTCTGGTTCTAGGGTCAACTTTTGGTGTAGAATAAAATGACGTACTCAGAATTTTTATAAAACTTCCAAAATTATCGATTTTTGAAAATTTTTTTTTTAAACCGATCATAACTTTTTTCCCCTTATACCGTGATCGTTAAAAACTATTTCATATGAAAGCCCATCGTTTTTTTTATTCGATAAAATTTTGAAATGAATAAAAGCGGTTCACCCCGATTGCCTTTTTTAATTAGCACGCACTCAGTTGACAATGCGCCGGGGCAAACTGCCTGCGCGCGCAGCCGGTCGGTGGTGTGCAAAAAAAGGACCCAGCGACCGGGCAGCGGGGGCGCGCGCGCACAAGGGGAAAATCGTCATGTCGCGTCAAAAAGTGCCATAGAAAGCAATCGGGGTGGACGTCGTTTTGGCAGGTTAAGATCTTATCAGATAGTAAAAACGATGGGCTTTCATATGAAATAGTTTTTAGCGATCACGGTATAAGGGGAAAAAAGTTATGATCGATTTTAAAAAAAATTTTTCAAAAATCGATAATTTTGGAAGTTTTATAAAAATTCTGAGTACGTCATTTTGTTCCTCACCAAAAGTTGACCCTAGAACCAAAACATCAAAATTTTAACTCATCAATGAAGCCCGCTAGAATTTTTTGAAGTTCAAACTTTCAGAAGCCATATCTCCAGAATCCGGAGGTTTCAGACCGAACTACCGCGGTTCCAGACCTTTCTCATATGTACTTACATTTTGGAGTTAAAACATTTCAAAGTGTAAAAATCGATGGTCGGCCCCTCCACCTTGGTCCTAAATCCTGTCAAAAACTGTCTCTTAAAACATTTGATGACAAAAATGCATTGCTACGGGTGATGAACGTGCATAAAATCTAGAAGAATGCAACAATTTAGCACATTCAAAATAGACTTTCACAACTTCAAATCCAATCAAGTCAACTTCACACAAACTGGTTGTTCAAACTTTCAAAACGCAGAAAGAACGTTGAACATTTAATCACTGAACATGTAGTTGTTGGTTTGTTACCCCCTGAACCGACAAAATAGGATCTCGACGATTGCAAATACTGTTTACTCCCACCATTTTTCATTTTCATTCACATCATCACCTTTTTTCAACTTTAATTGATGTCCCATTTCGCAATGTACTTTATTCGTGTCTCAAATTACGACTGACGATCGTTTATATTGTCAAAATCTGTCAACCATTAAAACCCATGCCATTCACACATGTCAAGCATGCAAACCCGTTAAAAGTGTCAGCTGTTGAACTTTTTGCATCGGTCGCAAGTGTCCTTATCACAAAGTCTAATTGCAGCGGTATCCCGCCCCCTATCGGCATCAGTCTCGGTGCACCTTCTGTCTATGGCCAGCGGCGGTGGATGATACCGAAAAGGACAGGTATCAGTCGCACTTCATGAAATTTTAATTGCATTATGTTGTGGCTATTGTGGAATGTTTATCTTGCCTTCATAGCGAGTGTTGTTGTTTCGACGTTGGTCGTTATTATAAGTGGAAACTCGTGGGGACCGATTCCGCATTGGTATGCTACCTTTTTAATATTTATTTTGGAACGTTTTTCGCCGAAATTACGATGTGAGCCGCCGAATGGACAACGATTGAAGATTGTTGACAAACGGTATTCGGGTAAATTTGTCAATCAGATCTTGTCTCGACCCTTGGCGGATGTCGATTCTGACGATGAACGCCCGAAAGCTGTCAATACAGAATCGCCTAGTCTGCAGTTATTTGATGTGCAAACGGAAATGTTACAAGCGGGTGTTGAAGCTATAATACAGGTAAGCTGTCCATTTCCGTACACTTGTGAGGGTAAATGTGGATGATAAGCCGATTTGTCGCGGACATTGCGACCACTATCAACTAAGCCGTCAATCATAAAAGCGCTTTTTCGACAGTTTTTTATGGGAAAAACAATTATTTGACAACTTTAACTATAATACAAATTGTTCGTTTGCAGGATGATTTACTGTTTACATGTGACCTCGCACCGACGACGAACTGGAATGCCCTTGAACCACCCCCTTTCAACACACTGATACAATGGACAATCTACATCGCCTTAGGGCTAGTGAGGTCAGACTAACAGGCTCAAAAGTGTCCTTGCCATGAACTTTGTCCGATCAAAGAGCAAAGTATTTGCAGGTGGTTCGTGTTACTCCCGGCAAAATGCGGAATATTCGTGTCATCGTTGTTGTGGCTCACGGGATGCGCTGTTTTGGCGGTCATTGTCAAGTTTGACGAGCGTCAAAGGTTGTACATTGGAAGGACATTTTGTCGACTATTCTCGGCTTCAACGGGATTGATCGGCTATTATGAGAAGCACAGTGAGCATAGACCGCAAAAACCTGGGATCGCGGTTTCGAATCACGTCAGTAGCAATGACATTATGGTCCTGTACTCTGATCCCGAGAACACTGGATACACTATTACGGGTCAAAAGCATTCGGGGATTATTGGTTGGGTAGAGAAGACGTCCGATTATGTGGCGTCAACTTTGTGGATGAATCGGGCTGATGCGAAGGATAGGACGGAGTTTCAGGTAGTTTTGCAATTCGAAACTACTCTTTATGGCAATTTTTTAGAAAATCTTGTTAAACTACGCAACTGATAAAACTAAAAATCCAATTCTACTTTTTCCTGAAGGCTATTGTACAAATGCAGTTGCAGTTTCGCAGTTTAGACGCGGGTGTTTCATCGAAAATGTCGATGTTTACCCGATTGCAATGCGTCAAGATTCTCGGTAAGCTTATAGAACGTCAAAACTATCCACAAATCTTTGTTTTCAGTCTCGGCGACGCATTCTGGAAAGAAGACACATATCTCCCATATATCCTACGCCTGTTAACGTCCTATGCTATCATCTATCACATCAAATATTTGCCATCGATGCGTCGAAAACAGAACGAAACCGCCGAAAACTTTGCCTATCGAGTTCAAAAAGCCATCGCAGAAGCTTTCGACGCTGATGCAATCCCCTTCGACCTCAGTCTGTTGAAAAAGAAATCGGAACAAACTCAAATGTTTGCAAAAAATCGGTCAAAATTTGCCGAGTTTGTGAGCCAGTTGTAAACACAGAATAAATATACATTCATCTACATTTGATTTATGGATGTAAGACCAAACATTTACTACTTCACTTCAAATCATACAAAAAATTGTAACTTTTAAGAACAATACCTGCAATACAATAAAAATAACATATTTTTCCAGTTTTTACTTATACTTTTTTTTATTGTTTACAAACTTTTCAAAACAGACGCATGCAGTTTGACGTCTGCAAGGAACTTATCCGACAAACCGTTGAAAATCAAACCACTAACAAAAAATAAAATGAAAACCGATATTAACATTATCCAAACACACTGAAATATAAAAGGAGGCAACGGTTCATCCTTATAAGTATAATAATCAAGCGACAACGCAGCAAGAATCCAAACAAAAAACGACGACAAAAATGTCAATCTTAATTTAAATGAATTTGCTGAGCGGCTTTCTTTATTGATGAAATGGACTAACGGATGATGTTCACTAGTAACCAACAAAAAAGTTTCGTGACTGTTGCAGGCTTCGTACAGTTCATTCATTAGAGCAGGTCGAAAAGAATCATTACGAAAAGAGAATCTACAATGCAAAAATTTTAAGTTGTGACAAATTAAAAATGCCTAACTTACTGATATTCAGTGTCACGTGCGAATCGAAGCACAAATTTAATGACCTCATCGTATTCTGTTCCCTTTACTTCAACGTTGCCCATAATACGAACTTTTTTCACATTATTGTGTACTAAGTATCGAATCTGAGCCCATGTAAATTGGCCATACAAAACCAATCTGCTGTATGATCTAACCATTAATGGCGCTAATCGTTCGTAGCTTTCATCCGAGGTAAAATATAGAACAAGTGTGTCGTCAACAACAAACGGCTCATTATTAGCAACAATTTCATCTACAAGTAACACAGATTGCCACGTTGGATCAATCGTCAACGGTCCATCCGTTAAATACCGTATCCAGCGATCGTCGAAGTCGTACAAGATGTACAACTCCTGTTTGGCCAATTTACACGCAATTTCGTTATCCGTGATAAAGACTTTATGAAAACATTCACGACGACGACGATTAAGAGTTTGCATTTCAGGGCATGCAATGCCGATTTTAAAGGAATCTGATAAGGAAGAAAGTTGAATGATACGGCGCTTGAGGGCATATGGTAGATCACAAAATGGAAGGTTATTATCTTCGTATTCTACGAACGGCATCATATTGGACGTAAAACTAAAGGATAACTAATCAAGCACACCGAAGTTAGTGAAGGTCGACACTGAAAAGGGTCTTGAAAGCGAACGAGCTAACTATACAGGGCACCTGCTGTGACGTGCTAACCTCTGCAGCGGTATGTGGATCAATAAGACTGTAAAACTAGCATAGTATGAACATTGATGCATACACACATGTTGGGACCATTGTGGAATGTGTATTCATTGGGAGTTGTTTTGACGTTAGTCACTATTATGGATAAAACTTGTCAGGCTGATTCCGCATTGGTATGCTACGTTTTTGACACCTATTTTCGAACGTTTTTCGCCGAAATTACGATGTGAGAAGCCATATGGATCAGAAATGTTACCTTCGGCAGGTGGGTATCGTTGACATTGCCCTCGATCCTCTTTGGCTTCTAAAGACGCTTATGGACGTGATTCTCGCGTTGAACTTCAGTCAGAGTGACTTCACAGAACATGATCCGATGGACAATGAGATTGAACCAGCCCGGTATTTGGTATGCGTCAAAAACAAAACAAAACCGCCGAAAACTTTGCCCATCAGGTTCGAAATGCTATCGCAAAAGCTTTCAAGCTGATGCAATGCTCTTCGACCTCAACCTAGTAACAAAGAAATCGGAACAAGCTTAAATGTTCGCAAAAAACCAGTCAAAATTTGTCGAGTTTGTAATCCAAATGTAAAAACAGAGTAAATATACATTCATCTACACTTTATTCGTGAATCCAATGCACTCACAGGACTAACATCTACTGCTTGACCGAAGGCTGGACGTCGGGCTTCTTGTTGGTCGGTTGAGGGACGCGGAAGGCCTTCATCTCGTTCTAAAGTTGCAAAATTGAGTGAATTTATATATAAAATTTGAAAAATTCAACTAACCTCGGGGTTGTAGTAGGAGTAGGTGTTGTAGTGGAGGTACTCGCTGCACTTGTAGTCCTTGAAATCCTGCTTGTGGCTCTTGCCGATCTGCTTGAACTTCTCGGCGTGTTCGATGCCAGTCGACGCTTTCGGCGCGGCCGAGACGAATCGCTTCGCGACAATCGAAGCCGAGGTGCGGGCAGCAAGCATCTGTAATAAAAGATAATTAAGAAAATCGTATATTCAATGACATCCATTGATATTGAGTACACGCAAACGCGGATATATAAAAAAAGACACGTGATTCAAAATACCCGATTTTTGGTAATTAAACTTAGCCATTTTATACTATAAATGTTGCAGAATGTCCTGGCTCCGATATAAGGTAAAAATATATCAAAGAAACCGTATAAAACATGCATAAAGACAGATTGAAGAATCAGACTTCGTCTGCGTTGTTTTTCTCGACGTCGAAAAGGATAGCCCAATTCGTTGTGGGAGGCATGTTGGGCGACACAATCGCGTGCAATTTGTCAACGAGCAAACTGCACAGCATTTGGGGGTTTGAGTGAGGGTTTGACCTGTTTTTCTAGTGATAGGGATGTACTCTTTAGTTATTTTAGTACGATGGTCAATTTTATGTGGAGAAATGACGTTCTTTTTTAGTTTTTGTTTCAATGGTCACAAGCTAGTACTCCTCGTGGGATGATTATGAATGATTTTGAGATTCTATCAATGGATGCTAAGCAGTTTGGTTTCAACAAACTTTTTTTTGACTTTTAGCCGTTAACCGCTAGTCGTAACTTGTTTTCATAACAAATTATCCATTTCAAAAGTCAAGTCCTTGCGGAATCAGAAGAAAGGGCCACAACATAATTGTGTATAATTGACAGTTGTTTTTATTGTGGGACATTTCGTAACTTTGCCCCATCGTCGGGGGCGGTCGCCACTTAGGCCACGCAAGTGGAACGAAGATGTGGTCGCTACTGAGGAAACGTCAGTATTATGGCTTGTGCCGCTCGGTGGCGGCTGCGATTTAAAACTGTCCGACTGCAACCGTATTGTCGAGCTAACTGGCCTTCTACAGTAAGAAGTATGATTTGAGTGTAGCTACGTAGCCCGATGTCTATGTAAGGTTTTTTTCGATTGTTCATTTGATTTACTGTACTTCGAACGAAATATTGACAACAAAACTGTTGCAGAATGGCAGCGAGTTCACATCAGTGATACCCAATGGGGCTATTTCAGCGTCGCTGTAGCCCCATTATCTAACGTCGACAGCCGATAAAGATTCGCTGTGCCAAGAATTATACACGTTTTGAGCAACAGGGCTATCTCAGCGTAGCTGTAGCCCTGTTGTTCAGCGAGCGCTCAAAAGGAATGGCATAAACTGTGAAAGTTTTTTTGGGTAAGCTGATTTTTGCCAAAAGGTTTTGGCTGGAAAATCCTACCTTCTTCTGGTGGTTAGACAATTCGCCAGTTTTTCTTGCAGCCTGAAGCGAAATCAGATCTTGCCTGAAACCAATCCATTATTGATAGTCATGATGCCGTTATTTTCGGAAGGCAAGTACGACTCGCCTAAAACAAGCAAATAATTGACATAACTATTGCAGAATACTATTTGAGTCACGTTAGTGATATCCAATGGGGCTATTTCAGCGTTGCTGTAGCCCCATGATCATATCATTAACGTTGCCAAACTCCGCTTTTTTTGGCGGATGAAGAAGTTCGCGGTCGATGGCCGTGCTTTCCTTTGGTGGTAGGACCGTTCATCTTCACTTCAGTTTTGAAAAAAAGGAAGGTCAACGGGGCTATTCCAGCATAGCTGTAGCCCTGTTATTCTTTCTGTTGAACACGGATTGAACTCTACCAACAATCCGGGCAAAGCCGACTCTACACCTACGTCGCTGATGCTTACGTTCAAGGAAGACTTCCGGCGCAACAACTACAGTGAAACTCAAAGGTGCCCAGTCGAGTTCTTCAACATTTAATAAAACAAGAAATGGGATCACCATGAAACAAGGCTACTACTACTCGTTGAAAAGAAGGAAATTTAACGGGGCTATTCCAGCGTAGCTGTAGCCTTGTTGTTGTTTCACATCGACAGAACTTCCGCATTCATTTCACATAAAAAAACTACTTGAGTGTAGCTACAGTTTCTGTTTAACACGATTCTTGATGAATGGTATTAATTGGGGCTATATCAGCGTAGCTGTAGCCCTGTTGTTCAGCTGAACACTGAAAAGACGTTTCGCTGACAAACTGTATCAGCGAAGTTGCAAAAACGTATTTTTGCATAACTCAGTCTCGGTCTCGGTCAAAAAGTTTGCGGTTGATGGCCATGCTTTGAAACCAAGCCACTATTGATAGTCATGACGCCGTTGTTTCGGAATGCAAGTTCGACTCGGCTAAAACAAGCAAATTGTTGACATAACTGTTGCAGAATACTATTTGAGCTACGTTAGTGATACCCAATGGGGCTATTACAGCGTAGCTGTAGCCCTGTTATTCTTTTCGTTGAGCACGGATTGAACTCTACCAACAATCCGGGCAAAGCCGACTCTACACCTACGTCGCTGATGCTTACGTTCAAGGAAGACTTCCGGCGCAACAACTACAGTGAAACTCAAAGGTGCCCAGTCGCTTACCCAAGGTTAAGCAAAACATGGACTAGACGTTCAGTAAGTTTGCGCATAGACCCGATGTTCCTAATTTTAGTGATTTCAGAATGTTCAACTGCCAAAAAAAGAAGGAAGTTTAACGGGGCTATTTCAGCGTAGCTGTAGCCTTGTTGTTGTTTCATATCGATAGAACTTCCGGATCCATTTCACATAAAAGAACTACTTGAGTGTAGCTACAATTTCTGTTTAACACTATTTTTGATATATGGTATCAATTGGGGCTATATCAGCGTAGCTGTAGCCCAGTCGCTTACCTAAACAAAACAAGAAATCCGCCAAAAAAAGAATTTCTCCGAAATAATAAAAGAAGTGATTTGGGCCCCCGCCATCTTTCTTTAATAAAAGGATTGAAATCTCTTGGGTTTTTCTTGTTTTTTTTGTAATAAAAGGAATGAAATCTCATGGGTTTTATAACCAAAAATTGCAGTGTTTGATATGTACCCAATCGCGGCTTGCGAATTCTTGATCGACTGCGTAAAAAGTAGCAATGTTGTCGTTGTTGTCTTTATTTGTTACATGTTTGTGGTAAAATGAAATTTGTTTTTTTGTAGCTGTATTGTATATCGTTCTTAAAAATAGTTGTTGAGATTCTGTGTTCTTGGGATTTTAATGCAAAATTATTACATTTTGAGGTGTTTTTTGTATCAGCATCTGTTTTTGCATAAGTTTATTATTATATAAAGTGTGAAAATTAGAGGAATTAACTATATGTGCAAGTCCTTTTCTAAAAGTTCAAGCTGTAACGATAAGTAGTAGTTGAGTGAAGTAGGGTGTAAACATAAATAAAAGCCGCGATTTGGGTACATATCAAACACTGCAATTTTTGGTTATAAAACCCATGAGATTTCATTCCTTTTATTACAAAAAAAACAAGAAAAACCCAAGAGATTTCAATCCTTTTATTAAAGAAAGATGGCGGGGGCCCAAATCACTTCTTTTATTATTTCGGAGAAATTCTTTTTTTGGCGGATTTCATTTCTTTTATTAAGCGGAGCTTAAAGATATTTATCAAAGTGAAAACCAAAAAGTCAATGTACCAAACTATGAAAAAAACACTAATATCAGGACTCCGTTCTCTTAGGGTTTTGCGTGTTGCTATTAAGCAACGTCTGCTAAGAGCGGCCGCATTTGTCATACCTATGAACACTCCTTTAAGTGCGCCGTTCTTTAACTTATCTATGCGCACTTTTCTTTTAAGGTTGCGCCTTTTGCACTCAAACGACATCTGCTAAGGGCTGCCGCATCTCTGATACCTGTGAAAACTTCCCTAAGAGCGGTATTCCTTATCGTAACTACAGACCACGTCTCGCGCATTTTGGGATATTTCTCTTCGGGCAAGCACCTCTGTTTCAGCTCGATCCCGCCTTTAATTATCGGATAGCATAAAAGCGGTCAAGCAACGTGTTTTTCGTTATTCGAAGATGCAACTTCTATCGCGTGCGGTTGCTTCTTTTTCTTACTGCCTTTTTAGTGTTAAGATAGTTATTAGGATGCTTGATTCTGTTTTAGTCTGTCAATAATGTCTTTATTTTTATGTATGCTTTTATGTATATAACTTGAGTTTTTTTAGAGTTCTAAAATTATTTAATTTAACATGAAGAGAAACGTAAGTTTTTTTTGTAAGAAAAAAAAAATAACGTAAGCATTTTAGGATATGCAAGTTCAACTTCCGGAAGCAACTGCTAATCAAACAGTTTCAACAAAATGTAACGAATGTAAGTTTTTTCTTTAAAGATTCACAGGTATTTCATTATATTTTAGGCAAACAATTGCGCTTAGAACTTCAAGCGGCTAAACAAGAGATAGCTAGACTTAAAGAAAAAATGGTACAAGTTGTAGAAGAAGGTGACGAAAAAATGTTTCTTGCTTTAGAAAAGGAGAAAAGGGCAATGGTAAGAGAGAGAAACGCCGAGAAAATGGAAAAATCGGCAACCGAAAAGTTCGCAGCAAACGACCAAACTTTGAAGGAATTGGTCGAAGCAACAAAAATAATAAGCAGGTCACCTGCATTTAAAAAGCAAAATGCCGCGACTCCTTCACCGTCTCGAAGTAAGAGTGTAAAAAACTAACAAAAAAATTAACTTTACATTTCAGAAATGCACTCATCACCACACCGCGAATATTCGAAAAAAGGTAACAAAAATTTTTTTAAAGTTGTGTAAAAAACATGATTTTTAGCTAGTCCTGCAAGAACCCGTGAAAACGCCAATAGAAACTTATCGATTGATGACAAGAATAAGGTACACTCATCACCTCATCGTACTATTTCAAAAACAAGTCCTGCAAAAACCCGTGAAAGTGCCACAAAAAACTTATTGACTAATGGCACCAGTAAGATACACTCATCACCGCAATGCAGTAGTTCGAAAAAAAGTAAGTTAACTTTACAAAAACAAGTCATTATAATTAAGATAAGAACTTCTGATATAGCTAGTCCCGCAAGAACTCGTGAAGTTGCCGCAATGAACTTTTCGGTTAATGACGAGAAAAACGTATACTCATCACCACACAGCGTTAGTTCAAAAAAAGGTATTTAGTAAGAACAAAATGACGGTAATTAAACAAAAATAATTTTAGCAAGTGTTCCAATACAGCGTGAGAGTGCTGCGCGAAACTTATCGTTTAATGACAGCCGTAAGTAAGAAACATATTTCAGATTAAAAAAAAAGTTTTTCAGTTTCACTATTAGCCCCTAAAAGAGGGAAAAACTTTAACAGACAAACGGATCTGCCTAAATACGTTGATATTTGGCGCAACATTCGTAATGACGACGAAAAGAACAATATTGCATATTTTGCAGAACAAGTTCGCAAGCAAAATTTACGCACCGGAACTCTCAAAGCAGTACGGCAGTTTATTATTGACAATAACATTTTTATGTTGATTCAGCAAGAACTGCAAAAAGAAAATCCACATAAGAAATAATTTTTGATTGTTAAAACTATGTTGCGTTTACAATTTTATAAATATTTGTTTAAAATTGTGTTTTTCTTACTAACCTTCATTTCGACCTATTGTAACTTACCTTGAAGTTTTTGTGGATTGCTATACTTCGTGAAAGGTCTACTCAAAAGTGTATACTGACCTCTATTTACAAGTTTAACAGGGTCAACTATACCCTATGATCCGTCTATTGTACCCCCCGTCGCCTAATGGGGTTCTACCTTGAAGTTTGGTAAGGTTTACAGTACCCTAAGGCGAGTCTGCAGTACCCTACCTTGACCTAAAGTGACCCTAAGTGGTGTTTACTCACCCCTATCTTAAAGTTTTAGGGGATCTACGGTACCCTATGGTGGGTTTAGAAAACCCAACTTAAAATTTAGGGGGGTCTACAGTACCCTATAAGTGATCTACTGACCCCTACCTTGAAGTTTAGTGGGGTCTACAGTACCCTAAGGGGTGTTTATAAAGTCCTACCTTGAGCTTTTGGGGGTCTACAGTACTCTATAGGGAGTCTACTGTACTTTATAGGGGGTCTACTGTACTTGGTGGAGGGTCTACCGTACCCTACTGTGGCCTAAAGGGCCTCTACCTTGAAGTTTTGGGGGGTCTACAGTAACCTATGGAGGGTCTACAGTAACCTATGGAGGGTCTACAGTACCCTACCTTGACTTTTAGTGACCCTAAGGGGGGTCTACAGTACTCTACCTTGAAGTTTGATGGGGTCTACAGTACCTTATAGAAGGTCTACAGTACCCTAGGGGTGGTCTACCGGACCCCCCTGTGGCCTAAGGGTGGTCTACCGTACCCCTATGTGGGTCTACCGTACCCTCCTGTGACCCAAAGGGCCTGTACCTTGAAGTTTAGGGGGGTCTACAGTACCCTATAAGGGGTATACTGTACCCTGGGGTTGGCTTACCGTACCTCTATGTAGGTCTACAGTGACCCTAAAGGGGGTCTACCGTACCTCTATGTGGGTCTACCGTACCCTAGGGGTGGCTTACCGTACCTCTATGTAGGTCTACAGTACCCTAGGGGTGGTCTACCGTACCTCTATGTGGGTCTACCGTACCCTAGGGGTGGCCCACCGTACCCTTATGGGGGTCTACTGTACCTTGGGGGTGGTCTACCGTACCCTATGGGTGGTCTACTGTACCCTGTGGGGGGTCTACTGGCCCTGGGCGTGGCCTAGAGAGGGTGGGGCGGAGCTACAGTACACCCCCGATGGGTCTACAGTACCCTAGGGGTGGTCTACCGTACCTCCCTGTGGCCTAAGGGTGGTCTACCGTACCCCTGTGGGGGTCTACCGTACCCCTGTGGGGGTCTACCGTACCTCTATATGGGTCTACCGTACCTCTATGTGGGTCTACCGTACCTCTATGGGGGTCTACCGTACCCCCATGTGGCCTAGGGGTGGCTTACCGTACCTCTGTGGGGGTCTACCGTACCCTAGGGGTGGCCCACCGTACCCCCCTGTACCCTATGGGTGGTCTACTGTACCCTGTGGGGGGTCTACTGGCCCTGGGCGTGGCCTAGAGGGGGTAGGGCGGGGCTACAGTACACCCCCCCCGTGGGTCTACTGTACCTTGTGGGGGGTCTACCGGCCCTGGGCGGGGCCCACTGACCCTGCGGGAGGTCTGGGGGCCGCTCAGCGGGGCGGAGTCAAAAACCTGCCAACGCCGATCGATAAAATCAATAGCGGGAGATACCACCTTTCGCCCGGCGTAAATCGTTAAGAATTCGGAAGTTTGTGGGCAGCAGTGGAAGTTTTTATACCAGAAGGTAGAGGACATCAAGGCCTATCTATATTAAAGAGGGAATTCCGATTCCTACAGTAGTTTTGGAATTCTTTGTAAATGAAAAAATTCCCACCTTGTCTTAAACCCAAATACACCAGGCTACGCCCTGATGTCAATCGACATTCAGTAAGTTTGCGCATAGGTAGACCTTGATGTTCCTAAGTTTAGCAATTTCAGAATATTCACGATTAGAAGAACTACTTGACCAGATTCCTCACTTCACTTTTTGAAAAGAAGAAAGTGTGACAGGGCTATTTCAGCGTAGCTGTAGCCACGTTGTTATTTCACATTGACCACAATGCCGCGCCACCCATAGTAACTATCGTTAACAGACAACGCCCGGTTAAAGATTCTCTGTGTTAATACAATCAACACGGCTGTCAACCGGGCTATACCAGCGTAGCTGTAGCCCTGTTGTTCAGCTGAACACCGAAAAGGCGTTGTTGAGATAAGAAACCTATCCCAAATGGAACTCACATTTTTTTGAGGGCTGATTCTTGGTGAAGACGTTAGCGGTTGATGGCCATGCTTTACTTTGATGGTAAGACCGTTCAGCCAAACTCCTTCCGGTAAACCACACTTTGCGCCTAAAACTAAACCGGTGTCGATGATCGAGAAATTGTTAAACGAACGGAGTGTAAGTTCGACTTGCCTGAAACTCATCAAGGAACTCGAATAGACATTCACCATCAGGACTACTAACAGACATTTTGTGGGAGAAGCTGTCAAGACAAACCCGACGTAACTTATCTGTTTATGACCTCTCAGTTTGAAACAAGGCTACGGATGATCGGTCAGTTTGCGCATAGACCTCGATGTTTTTAAGTTTGACAGGCTTTGGCGCAAGCTGCTTGATCATCCGTAGCTGCGATTCAATAATAATTTGAGGTGTAATGTGTTTATTTACAACAGTTTCTTTTAAATATAGACAGTTTTCGTTTGTTACAACTTAACAATTAATTTTATCATATCATATAAACGGACGTGTTTATAAAAGATTAAACAGTTTTACAAACAAGTTAAAAATTATATTTCCTCTTTAAACAAAAAAAACGTAAAATAAAAAAACTGAAATGATTAAGAATGCACAAAAAGCATTCTAATGTTGACGTTGATTACGCCTCCCTGGGTTCAAGCCGCGGAAGAAGTAAGTTGTGGCGACCGGACTGCGGCCACAGATGACTTCTGAGTAACGGTCAGCCTGAGTGTCATCAAACATGTCATAGCCGTACAGGTGTTGTGTTAGCTGTAAAGTAACAAAGTTGCAAAAGGAAAATGATGTATTGTAATATAGCTTACTGTAAACCCGTTGTAGGTTGGAACACTCCCGGGAAAGTATAGAGAGCCGCTGGAAGAACGGCGGCGTCCGATGTTACGTTCTCGCCGATTAACGTCAATGTTAGCGCGACGAGCCGTGGGCCGAGTGCGAGGTGCTGCAAGCTGCTGAAACGACAATGTTAGTAGTTAAATATGAAAATACATGATGAGATAACGTTTTACCTGACGACCAGCAGGCGTTTTCTTAGTTTTTGCACGGTTGGCGACACGGCCACGAGAAGCAATGTTGGTTTCGGCGACAGGTTCGGCATCGGCAATGTTGGAAATCGAACGACGGGGTTGCTTCTGAAAAGTTGATTAGCAATTATGTTATGTACTAGGATTAACAAAATAAGTTACCTTTTTAGTTGCCGGTGTCTTCTTAACTTTGGGTTTGGCGATGGCACGGCGGGGAGCAGATTTGGGTGCGGTAGCCTTGGCAGTAGTGCGGGTGCGAGTGGAACGACGAGTAGTTTTTTCCTGCGATGTAATTGATATATTTTGATTCTGAGATCAACAAAACACTACCTGAGGAACTGAAGGAGTTTTTTTGGCAGCACGACGACCCGCGATGCGGCCGCGAGGGGCTATAGGGGTTTTAGCGGCCTCAGGAGTAGTTTCGGTGCTTTTTCGAGTTGATCGATGAGCTTCCTTAAAGAAGGCAATTAAGTCTGTGTAAAAGAAGTTTTATTAGATAGGTTTGTATTACTGTACCATTTTAGCCGCAGGCGCTTTCTTAACTTTGGGCTTTGCGATAAGGCGGTTAGAAGCACGGGAAGGTCTAACGGCAGGCTGAACGACGGTACGGGTGCGAGTGGAGCGACGAACAGGCTCGCCTGATTCTGAACTGCTTACAGTTGCAGAACGAGAAGGTGCACGGCTGCGACGGATACTAGTCGTCGGAGTGCCTTCAACAGAGACTGTCGGAGTAGCTTCCGCATTGCCCTCTTCGTCATTAGCACGTTGTGGCTGCTTAGCCGTCGTCCTTGTGTAACTCGGATTGCGAGTCATTACTGGCGGATTGGCTGGCTTCGGAGCAGCTTTACCCTTCGTACCGCGAGTAATGCGCTTCTTTGCCGGTGCCATGGAAACGAAGTTCTAATGACACGAACCTTTAAAATAGCTTGTGGTTACAGCTGTAAAGTACGACAACAACCGCGTTACTAATACACACAAACAGACAGCTGGGCGACCTTTTGATAAACGAATGTTTTATCTATGTAAAAACAGTGGAACTAGGCGCGAATGTGGGAAAAATGTCTTCCTTACTAGAAAAATGTGTATTTGTTGTACTTATGTGAAAGCAGTTGCTACCTTCGGTGATGGCCGATGTGCCCACCACTTTTTTAACCGAAGCAAAATAAATAGTTTTCTTCCTTATAGTTTCCAAAAAGAGACCTTGATAAAAGTTCAGTGTTTATAGCCGCAGGAAAAAAGAAAATGCAAAGAAAATGGAGAATGGTGAAGCGAATGACCACAACTACTGCAACAAGCCACAACATTGCATTGCAGACCTTTACAGCCGGCTGGACTGATGCATTTGCGCAACGCTGTGCGTGTTTCACAGCTCCTACAACGAAGGAGCTGTGAGCGTTGGCTACGACAATTCCGTCAAGCCTTGTTTGGTCTATCAATTCGCCAGGAGTGCCCGTGGTCGCGGTTCCAATGGGGCGGGGCAATTGGAGCTAATATAACTCGTGTTTGTAAAAATGTCATTTGAGCTGACACGCGTTGCTAAGGCCAAGCTAACTAAAAGGTTGGACTACTGAATCGTAAAGTGCAATTATTACACCGCGCGACTAGATGTTGGTGACGATTGTAAAATATATAATCACAAGAGTACGCATTCTAAACTCGAATGGCAAATAAAAAGGTTATGCGTAACTCTTACCTCGACAACCTCATGGTTTGTACTTGTGTGAAAGATCATGTGATTTGTAGTGTTCAGAACAATTTAAAACGTCAGATTTATTGTCAGTAAAACGAATTAAATAGCAAACAAGTATGTATGTTATAATTTGTAAAGACAGTGAACCTCTTATCATGAATCGGCGCTACGGATGATCAAGCAGCTTGCGCTAAAGCCTGTCAAACTTGAAAACATCAAGGTCTATGCGCAAACTGACCGATCATCCGTAGCCTTGTTTCATATTGAGAGGTCATAAACTGATAAGTAGCATTGGGTTTGTCTTGACAGATTCTCCCACAAAATGCAAACGGAAGAAATCAAACGTGCTTCCAAATGAACGTCGCACCATCAAACCAAAATACTTTGGCCAAAAATCGGCCCACAAAAAACCGTATTCGCGATTTCAGTGACACACGTGGTTTTTCGGTGTCACTGAAATCCTTTTCAGTGCTTGCAGGACAACGGGGCTACAGCTACGCTGATAGCCCCAGTGAACACGGTGTAGATGGTGTTGGCACACACGTAGGGGCGCATCTTTAACCGTCTGTAAACGGAGTGTTCACGGGGCTACAGCGACGCTGAAATAGCCCCACTGAATATCACTACCGTAAATCCGCTGCCATTCTGCAACTTGCGGAACAACGGGGCCACAGCTACGCTGAAATAGCCCCGTTGAAGACGGTGTAGATAGTGTCAGCGCAGGAGCAGCGAATCTTATCCCGTCGGTCAACATTAGTTTCAATGGGGCTACAGCGACGCTGAAATAGCCCCATTGGGTATCACTAATGTGAACTCGCTCCCATTCTGCAACAGTTTTATTGTCAATATTTCGTTCGAAGTACAGTAAATCAAAAAAAAAATTTAAATACCTTACTTTTACATCGTGAAAAAGGTTTAAACTTGGCTATAGTAATACTCAAATAGTCCGCCTAATAGCAAAAGGTGTTAGCAAGAATCAAACCACATTTTAAAACGTGGCTGCAACAAAACAACCTCTCTCAACGCAGCTACTACCGAGCGGCACAAGCCATAATACTGACTCTTACTCAGTAACCACTGCATCTCCGTTCCACTTTTGCGTCCACAACTAAAGTGGCGCCCACCTCCGATGGTGAGGCGGAGTTTCGAAATTTCCAACCAAACACTCGACTGTCAATTATACACAATTATGTTGTAATCCTTTCTCATGATTCCGCAGGGTCTTGACATTTAATTGGATAATTTGTGGATGAAAATAAAGGACACCGGTTACGACTGACTGTTAAAGGTGAAATGTCAATAGTATTTAAAACACTTATTGTTAACGACATCACATTTATTGTTAATATAACGAACAGAATGACAAACAAGTATGTATGCAAAGACAATTGTACACTTATCATGAATCGGCGCTACGGATGATCAAGCAGCTCGCGCTAAAGCCTGTCAAATTTAAAAACATCAAGGTCTATGAGCAAACTGACCGATCATCCGTAGCCTTGATTCTTATTGAGAGATGATTAGGTCAACAGTTGCATGGTATTTGTTATTGACAGCTTCGTTCATTACAAATCGCTTTCAGTAAGTTCTGGTATTTTAGTGAATACATAAATAAGTGCCTTGATGAACTTCAGACGCGTCGAACTATTTCGATGATGTGACAACATCATCATTAAGATCAGTAGCTTAGTTTCAGTGACATTCATGTTTTCGCTTTAGTCAGTAAGAAGAAATTGGCTGAACAATACCACCAAATTAAAGCATGGCCATCAACCGCAAACTTTTTAGCCAAAACCGAGTTAGGCAAAAATACTTTTTCACTATTTTGGTGACGCCGTTTGTCGCGAAACGTCTTTTCGGTGTTTAGCTGAACAACAGGGCTACAGCTACGCTGATATAGCCCCAATTGATACCATTCATCAAAAATGGTGTTAAACAAAAACTGTAGCTACACTCAAGTAGTTCTTTTATGTGAAATGGATGCGGAAGTTCTGTCGATGTGAAACAACAACAAGGCTACAGCTACGCTGGAATAGCCCCGTTAAACTTCCTTTTTTTTGGCAGTTGAACATTCTGAAATCATTAAAATTAGGAACATCGGCTCTATGCGCAAACTTACTGAATGTCTAGTTCATTACATTTACCATCAAAGGACAGCATGGCCACCAACCGCTAACGCCTTCCTTCATCAAGAATCAGCCCTCAAAAAATGTGAGTTCCATTTGGGATAGGTTTCTTATCTCAACAACGCCTTTTCGGTGTTCAGCTGAACAACAGGGCTACAGCTACGCTGGTATAGCCCGGTTGACAGCCGTGTTGATTGTATTAACACAGAGAATTTTTAACCGGGCGTTGTCTGTTAACGATAGTTACTATAGGTGGCGCGGCATTGTGGTCGATGTGAAATAACAACGTGGCTACAGCTACGCTGAAATAGCCCTGTCACACTTTCTTCTTTTCAAAAAGTGAAGTGAGGAATCTGGTCAAGTAGTTCTTCTAATCGTAAACATTCTGAAATCGCTAAACTTAGAAACATCAAGGTCTATGCGCAAACTTACTGCACGTCGATTTCTTGTTTTGTTAAGGTAAGCGACTGGGCTACAGCTACGCTGAAATAGCCCCGTTAAACTTCCTTCTTTTTTTTGGCAGTTGAACATTCTGAAATTACTAAAATTAGGAACATCGGGTCTATGCGCAAACTTACTGAACGTCTAGTTCATGTTTTGTTTAACCTTGGGTAAGCGACTGGGCACCTTTGAGTTTCACTGTAGTTGTTGCTCCAGAAGTCTTCCTTGAACGTAAGCATCAGCGACGTAGGTGTAGAGTCGGCTTTGCCCGGATTGTTGGTAGAGTTCAATCCGTGTTCAACAGAAAGAATAACAGGGCTACAGCTACGCTGCAATAGCCCCGTTGACCTTCCTTTTTTTCAACACTGAAGTGAAGATGAACGGTCCTACCACCAACGTGACTCAAATAGTATTCTGCAACAGTTATGTCAATTATTTGCTTGTTTTAGGCGAGTCGAACTTGCATTCTGAAAATAACGGCATCATGACTATCAATAGTGGATTGGTTTCAGGTGAGAGTCTGATTTCGCTTCAGGCTGCAAGAAGAAATTGGGTAAATGGTCTAACCACTAAAAGAAGGTAGGATTTTCCAGCCAAAACCTTTTGCAGAAGATCAGCTAATCCCAAAACCTTTCACTGTTTTGACCACTCTTTTGAGCGCTCGCTGAACAACAGAGCTACAGCTACGCTGTGATAGCCCTGTTGTTCAAAACGTGTGTAGTTCTTGGCACAGAGAATCTTTATCGGCTGTCGACGTTAGATAATGGGGCTACAGCTACGCTGAAATAGCCCCGTTGAAGACGGTGTAGATTGTGACAGATGTAAAGGCGCAGTGAATCCTTAACCGTCTGTAAGCGGAAGTGTTCATCAAAAGCGGCGTATGGCAACGTTAGTGATCATGGGGCTACAGCAACGCCGAGATAGCCCCATTTTGGTATCACTAATGTGAACTCGCTGCCATTCTGCAACAGTTTTGTTGTCAATATTTCTTTCAAAGTACAGTAAATCAAATGAACAATCGAAAAAACCTTACATAGACATCGGGCTATATAGCTACACTCAAGTCGTTCTTCTTACTGTAGAAGGTTTTTTGGTTCGACAATACGGTTGCAGTCAAACAGTTTTAAATCGCAGCCGCCACCGAGCGGCACAAGCCATAATACTGACGTGTCCTCAGTAGCGACCACATCTTCGTTCCACTTGCTTGGCCTAAGTGACGACCGCCCCAGACGGTGATGCCGAATTTCGAAATGTCCCTCAATAAAAACGACTGTCAATTATACACAATTATGTTGTGATCCCTTCTTGGGGTTTCGCAAAATCTTGACTTCTAAACTAGATAATTTGTTATGAAAACAAGTTGCGATTAGCGGCTAAAGGCTAAAAGTCAAAGTGAAATTCGTTAAAATCAAGCTGCTTAGCGTCCATCGACATCGAGTCTCAAAATCACTCATAATCAGGCCTCAAAGAGTCAGCGTTGAGCAGCGGACCGACTTCCGAATCGGACATTTCCGGAACGGATATGTCCGATCATCTAAAACTTATGTACCTAAAGAAACTAACCCATCGAGCAAGTGTTTTTTTTGGCTTAATTTAACCAAAAATGATAATCACCTTTATGCTTCGCTGTAGTTGTTGCTCTGGAAGTCTTCATTGAGCGAAAACATCAGCGACGTAGATGTGGAGTCTTTTTCGCCAGGATTGTTGGTAGAGTTCAATCTGGCAAATGTGCTCAACAGAATAACGAGGCTACAGCTACGCTGGAATAGCCCCGTTGAACTTCTTTCTTTTCAACACTGAAGTGAGGATAGTGGTCTTTTTAATAAATGTCGAGACGGATGTAATGCGTTACAGTCTGTTCGAACAACCATGACAAGATCCTAGGGCTACAGCTACGCTGGGATAGCCCTAGAATGACGTCGATGGAAAACAGAAGTAGCAGTCCTCAAGTGAATATCAACCATTAATCTGAAAGTTAGTGATTGTTAACATATTTGTCATTACATTTTTAAAACACTGCAGCTGCTGCCGTTAAACACTTTTCTAATAACCAACCTTGTTCACAAAATTCATTGTCAAATTGGAGCCGCAGCTTAATACCAAATGGAATGAAATCAGGGAAATGACAGTGCTGATCTATCCTATCGACAATAACATTTGATAGAATTTTGCTTTACTGTCGAAGAAATAAAGAGAGACTACAGCTACACTGGAATAATCCCTCCCATCGCAGTGAATTTACAATAACAGTATCCTAATTGAGTTAGGTCTCACTTTCCTCATTCAGAAGTGTGTCCGGTACCAAACAACTTTAAATTAAAGAGGCATTTTCTTTTCAATTGAATTAAGACCAACGGGGGAAGCCACATTCGAGCAGCAAAAATCACAATACTATCGTCAACACATTATTGTTCCGGCTTCGTATGACTCATGCGCCGATCGCCTTTGATGATGATGTCTTATGTCAAAACCCCAAAAAAAAAACGTCTGTCGATTGCACAAACTGTTGTTGTGCTTTTTGGATAGCATAATTCAGTTGAGATTTGATTTTCCGGTTTTTGTGAGTAACTGTAAATCGAAAGAGCTGTGTTTACAAAAAGCAAAAACACTGATCAAGTTGATGTGGCAAAACGACTACCGCATTCGAGTTTAGTATTATGATCGTAAAGACATCGGCATATAACTATCTAATCAACAATGGCTTGCAATCATAATCGTTCAAGAGGCCTGGACAGTTACATCGCTTTTATGCCTGATCTTTGATTTCCCTGTTTTTGTAGACAATTTAAAACCGAAGACTCGAAGAAACCGTGTTTACGACTTGCAATTTGGGAATATTAACGGTTTAACCTTTTAACTGTCAAAGTCAAAGTGTATTGGTTAACGCACGTAAAACCAACGACCAAACTTTTTAACCTTTATTTCACTCAGTAAAAACACTAAACTTCATCAAATCGACATAACAAAATGAGTACCACATATGTATTTTGGGTTTTGTATCATAATCTTTTTATAAAAATCGGCATATAATTATCGCATAACAAAACAAATACTTTATTTTCAAAATAAGGCTTATTCATTAACTTTTGGTTTAATAAAAAAACTATGAGGGAGTGTTTGTGTACGTGCTCAACAGCACTATCTGACTGAGACGGGGAATGTTGTGATTGAAAAGAGAAACAAGCTGAGAAGACCACAAGTGACATCATCTACGAAGGGAAGACTGAGATTTTTGTAGCGCGAGAGGTGTGATGCGAATAATACTGGATTGATGTGTATGTGGGACAAGAGTGCTAATGTACATAGTTCGGCCTTGAGTAGTAACACAACAATAATCTCTGTGAAAATGCACTTAAGGAACGGAAAAAGGCTGAATAAGTGTAACTAACAAACAAAAAAATGAAGATCAAAAGCATCCTGATATTTTTAAATGAATCGATGGTTCAAAAATACTGACAACTTTTAATGATTAACAAATTTAAAAAGTATACCAAATTACAAAAGGCTTAACAAAATTAAAACAATAAAACCAAAACATTTGAAACGGTTATGGCTGGCGCATGAAGAATCTTCGGAAAAGCACGTGATCTGCACAACTTGAAACCGTCAAAATGAGTAAGTGCGTGATTCATGCGAGACCGAGGATTCGTCAGCTTCTGGGGATGTGTAGAACTCTTACAATTGCAAAGATATCGATGGACTAACCGAAGCGGTGACAAATCTGTGGATACTTCGGGGGATTTTCTTTGCGACAAAGATATTGGACGAGTTTGATTTGTAGAAATGGGAGGGATAAGACTAGTGGCACAGTTCCCGGATTTGGAACACGATGCTCTTCACGGCTTGCGACGTGAGTCGTTCTTGTTCGCACAGTTCGAGGAGGTTGTCGCTGACCTTTTCGATGGAAGCCAGACGTTCCTTGACTTCCTTCGGGGGTTCCGGCTTGCTTTCATTGGTATCGTTGCCGCTACCCGACGTGTGCGAATCCGAAACGGCAGGACTGAGTTGGTTGTGTTCGCTCATTCCGCACTCGCTTTCGCTGTTCTTCTTCGTTTCGAAGTCGGTATTGACCATCGGCGATTCGGTGAAGGCAGCCGCGGGAACACTGACGCCATCGATGGCTGGCAATTGTTGGGGCTTGCGAGACTTGCGCTTGTTCTTGCGCTCAGCACTGCTGTCACACTTGACGGGCGTGTTCATCGTTGAGCCGATCACGGAAGATGCACTGCTTTCATTGAATTTGACCGGTGACTCATGGAGGGATTCCGATTTGGGCAACTTCGTCGGCGATACATTTTCGAGAGGAGGCGAAGACCGCTTCAAGTTGTTCACTTCGACACCGAAGGAGTCGTTTGATGGGACATTCTTGGCGGCATTGCTCATGAACGGATTGTTCGCTACCCATTGGGCGATAAAGTCAGTTGGCGTCGTAATTCGGGACGGAGTTTCCTCCTTTAACTTGGCTTCTTTACGATCTTGAGACTGCTTCATGGCCATTTGATTGAACAGAGCTGAAAAAGGGTGCCACTGAGCAAAACCTATGTCCATCAAGGACTCACCTTGAAACTGACCCTGTAGTATCGGATTCATCGGGAACGGTGGCATTCCATTCAGTGCGTTGTTGTTCAATGGCGGCATTACTGGCTTCTCGTGAGGGGATACTGAATCACGGGTATCGGGCGGGCTTGAGGAAGGCGTATTGTGTAGATCCATGTGCGTGAAGGGTTCATCTAAAAAAGGATTCAAGTCAGCGCTGATTCAGAAGGCTGGCGAAAACAAAGCACTAACCGTCTTCAGCAAAACTTCTGGCTAATACGGCGACATCTCCAGGCTTGCCAGTCTTCGACAAACTGGTCGTATGCAGATGCAGACTTGTCTTATCCGGAAATGCCCAGTTACAGCATCGGCACATGAACATCCGTGCAATCTGATGGGTGCGCATCATGTGCGATCTCAGAGTTTCATTGCCTGAAAAAATGCGATAAGTACATCTTTGCGACTCTTTTTTCCTCTCCTTTCCCTTTTCAATTGCCCTTTTTGTGTTGTTTAACGTAAACCAACAGCTGTTGATTCGATCCTGTTTAACGATACACTTGCGCGACGCAACAAGAAGCATGAGACATGACCCTGGCCATTGAAATTTGGACTGTGTCGCGACGCAAAATGCAAATTGGTGCTTACATTAGACCTTTTTTTGTGTACCGAATCACAAGCGCGGAAGGAAGCATCGGCTGATGCTGCTGAGATGAGGGAAAAAACGAAAGATGCAGCAACAGCAACAACCGATGGCGACATACACGCGACCTTGGCACGGGGTCTCAAGCACTTGTCTTTTTCTTTTCCCCCTCTTCCGCCTATGGGAATCATGCTGTGTGAAGGGAGCAAGTAGCTATCTATCCCTTCCGTCTCGCAAATCGGTTTTATGGCACGTACCCGATTCGGGCGGCGAGGCGATAGTTTCAGCCGAATGCATGCGCAGGAGCCTGCTCTTCGTGCTACCTTTGTTTCAGCAGCCTTTTACGGCCGATGCGCTCCCTACCCCGACTAGCAATTAACTTTGCGAAAAGCTGCTTAAAAACGGCGAAAACCCCAGACAAGGCACAACAAAACTTACTGGATATCTCTTGATTGCATTGCATACACTGGTAACTCTTAAAGTGAGCCTGCATCCGGTGACGGGAGAGCGATGATGAGTGACAGAAGACTTTGCCGCAGACCGAACAAGGGAATTGACCTGCAATACAATACGATCGGTTATGATGCGTCAGAATGGGATCGGATCATCAATGTCATAATGGATAACTCGCATAGTTAGTTTCATAATAATGGGTCTTTGTTAGATAGATAGAGCATCATCGCCAAACAGGTGAAACAGGTTTTGGAAAAACTAACCTTTGAGGTCGGGTCTCTTGAGTTCACTTCGATATGGCATAATTACGCTGCACGTAAGTGACGTCAGTTTGGCAATCGAATCTGGATACCAACAAGAGTAGCTCAATGTTCCAAGGCTACAACTCCACCAAATGGAAGCGCAGCTAGTTCAAGGGCGAAGCGAGGCACTGTGAACCCGTACCCGGTTGAGTCAAAGTAATTTCACGTCGCTCGGCAGGCGGGGACAAATTCTGAAACAATGTAGCGTTTAACCTTTGTATAAATGCTTTACACCACGTCGAAAACGGACACGACGAGCCCACGCAATAAAAACATCGAAACTAGCAAGTAGCACCGAAATTGGAAGTGATTTGGTTGTTTTAGGGAAGCTAGTTTAACGCGATCGCTAACAAAATGGCGACTGGCCGGTGAAAAATGTGAAAGCGATTCAAATGCTAGTCAAAAAGGGCCTGCTTGCTGCGTATGGAGACAGCTTTTGGGTTCGAGGCTTTAAAAACACGAATAGTAATTCACATTTCGAGGTTATTCACATAGCGAGGAAGCATGCCGCGACAGAAGATGAATGGAAAACGGAAATAGGAAGAGGAAAGGTTCGGTAATCGGTGTTGGCACACCATGCCATCAAAGAACTCGGGTCAAAAGCCTTCATATCCGGTCGCGCCTTTGAAGCTTGCCCGAAATCCATGGTTATAGCTGTATCGCGAGGGGTGTGGGACCACAGTAGTTATAAAAAGAAAAACACGAAACAACGATGACACTTTGAGGCTATTGTTGAGCTCTCGCGCGAGAACACCTGAAACCTATTCATTTGCGACTCTCGCGCATGCCGACGGGTTCCGCCTTCAACGCAAAAGACAGTATCACTTTGTTGGCGACAAGAACGGAAGCTTTTTGAAGCTAGCCGACCAACGTCTTTGGTACCCGGGTGCCGAGGTCTGCGTAAGAGGTGGGTGGAGGCAAGAAGACACCGTCTACTTCCATACTGGATCGCGACAAGCCTCCAAGGACGATCGCGTCTATGGGGCGTTTTGTGCTGCCGCGGCTGTAGCCAGCATAAGAGCATCTTTTAAGTCGACGTCCGTCGATTGAAATGAGCGAGGAAGGAAGCGCCCCTGTGGCGGCGGCAATGGCTATGCGGCCGATGAGCGGGTTGTTTGTGGATTCCGCAAGTGACCTAGATTGACCTGAAAGCCGTCGCGGCTACTCCTCAACACTTCTTCGGTCACATCGGTGAACAGTAGCATGGCGACAGCTCCTTATTAAGTCTAAGAGGTCTCATCATGCCTTAAACGTCAGATCGGACACGCGAGATATCGGGGGATGGCGGGGGGAGCGATGCTAAAGACAGACGAGCGGCTCCAACCTTGCCGGTCGGCGCGGCATGATCCGATTGATCAGAGCCGGCTAGGCCGTGGCATGCCTGACCATCACAAACTCGATCGGGCGGAGCTAGCGGCGTTACCGGTCGCTTCAGGTACGATAAAATCTTCGCGATTTAGCGGAGACGTAACTATGACGGTTATGAAGATGCATGAGCACATCGGAGGCCGCGCGGCTGCGTGTAGTACAGCTTGGTTAAAGGGCAGGATAGGGTGAATCAACGCAGGTATGCATCGCGTTAATAGGTAGTAGCAAAACCGCCGGGAGCGTACGAGCTCACAGACCGCTGCCAGCATCTTCTTCACTCTACGAAGGCACGCAATAAATGGAGAAACGCCTGCACAGTCCACTTTCGCCTTCCGCAAAGGTGCACAAGGCCGAGAGCCATTGTCGTCGCGACGCATGATGGCCTTGAAGCTGCTACAACTTGGGATGGTCGCGCCGACGGACCAGCTATTCTGTGGAGCTGCGCGTCCCCGACGTCTTCCTTCGGCCGGCTAATCCGAATTGATGGTAGGCAGTCATCCACAAGTAGAGGCCGCTTATGCAAAATAATGAACCCGTTGAAAAGACCTCGATTGAGGTTGACAAATTTACAACTTGACTTGGGCACCTAGGTCAAGTTTGGTCGCGATGATCGTAATGGGGACAATGCTAAGATCGTGGGAAGTAAGCCGTCGCACAGTACGCAAGTTTCAGGGCCGTTCACGGATGAAAGAATCTCATTAGCGGTGGTACCGAGGTAGATTCGGATTCAACGGTGAAAAGACACAAGACGAACCCGCATCGACCCAGATTACTCCGCTTTGCTTGCTTCTGATGACTGGGCTCTAGGCAGTCAAAACCGTATGCGTCAAACACGCAAAGCCGTGAGAGATCGCGCAGCTCGCCACGCATGCCCTCCCAGATTCTCAAGTGGATACTACCGCAATTGAGCAACTGACACTAGCAAAGCCTTGTAAGGATGGTTTTGCGCACAGTCGCCGAGAAATGCAAAGAGCCCGAACTATCGCTTTGCTAGTCGCGAACTCACTGTGTGATTTTAAGTGTTTAATAGCTGTTGGGTAAACACAGATATGAAAGCGCGAAAATCTGATTCGGATTCGAGGCTGAGACGGGTGGAAGGATCAACGCTAAAGGCTATAGCCGGAGGGTGCAGCTCGAGGAATTGGGTTTTTGGAAATGGTTGAAAATGGATAATCATAGAATTTTAAAGATAGTAATATCATTAGGATAACAGTTAAACACGATTAAGCGAAATAGAGACACCGAAACACGAGAACGAAACAAAATCATCATCATGGGGCCAGTCATCAAAAGCAGCATAGCACTCGAAAGCTGCGTTGAAACCAATACTAAGCCGAGTTTGAGTCGAGCGAGCGAGCTAGTGCGGATTATGCCCCCATGAGAATGAAAAAAATGTACCCGCTGCATGGTTATGATCGACGTTCATTATGGCAGCCGCGCCTGCCTTTGTCCCACAATAGCTGCACCAATCGGGAGAACATGGAGCGAGCCACGCACAAACAACGCCAGCTTTTTCAATGCCATGCACACGCTACCTATTTTGCAAGCCGCTCTCTCGCCCGGTCAAATCGCGTCGAGGGCCTCTTTCAGCTTTCACACCTTTGGTGGCCCGCTTCAAATCGTTCCATCGACCCCACTTGAAACTTACAAACTGTGTGTGTTTTGGTTTGGGTTGTGATATGGTTTAGCTGACCACCAAAGAAGGAAAAACACGTGCATAAAGTGATCATTCTAAAAAAGGATTGCATTTGTGCGTGTGTAAATTTTTATTGTTGTCTCCCGGCCTTCTACGAGAACACTATGATGCGTCATTTTGGCCAGTGACAGTAAGCACCGAAGTGGTTGCGAAATGTAGCTGCTCTTATCGGGACCGACGCACCCAAGGCTGGCTTGTACTGCCCCCCTTTTGCGAACGTAAGTGGCTGCTTCTCCTTTTCTCGACGACCGCGGGACCAATGACCAGCCGTCGGTCTTTCGCCTTGTGCTTTTCAATGCTTTACTTGCTTAAGGTCGATTACTGTATTTGCAGTTCTAGCTGAAAGGTGGTTGTTTTGGCACAGCTTGCAAGCTAACGCAACTGTAAAGCCGTCATGGGATGCAGTCGGAAAGATGAGCGATGTTAGCAGGAGGTAATCGGTTATGCAGGTATTACGTCGATGAGTTAATTGCTTGATCCACTTAGCGGAAACGCGCATGCATACATGGGAAAACAGTGAATGAAGGGGAAAAACATTGTTGCGATAATCAGCGAGAGGACGAGAAATTGGGGGGGATGACCTTTGGCGAAAGGAAAGACGAGAGACACAGATTTCATCAAATCAGGCCTTTGATGCAGCATGGCCTCAGGGGGGCTGTTCAAAATGTGATCGGCAAAAGCGATCGAGAAAAAAGGGGGAGAGCAGAGAGACGGACTACACATTGGTAAACATGAAGTCACTGAAGCGCTCTTGAACTTGATTGGGGCAGGAGACAGGGCAGTACATGGGTCGCCATTAAACGTCGAGCTTGCATCAACGGCCTCTGCCCTACCGTGGACCTGACTGGCTGCAACACCAGAGGACAACGAGCTTCACAACGACCAAGGGCAACGCCGCGAGAAGTTTTTCGATGAGTGCTCAACCCCCCTTTTGCGCTACGAAGCCTTTGCTGCTCTCACCTGGTTTTGAATGGTGTTCAAGGGGCAGCCAATTGGTTGCTGGTAGGGGGCTGACGACAGCTACTTCTGTACTTTTTCGGGAGACAGTCAGTCGCCTATGCGCGAGGCAGAGGCGCGAAGCAAACAAGGCAAACATCCATTAGCGACAGGAGCACGCTCGAGAAAGACCGAAAATGTGGAGAGCGAGAGTATAGACACTGTTGCTACCAGCCAGCCCCTGGGTACCTACATTCCCGGGCGACCCTAGTAGTCTTGATTGTGTCGACTTAACTCCCAATTGACAAATAATACGGTCGTCGCAGCAGCGTTGTTGCTTGTCCCTACTTAGCACCTCGAAGCTCAAACACGGCTAAGCCGGGCTCGGGAACGCGTGCCACTAATGAGAATAGCCAACAGACCAGGGGGTTCATCTTCATAGGGTCAAGCTGAAGCCGTGATCGCAGTTGTCGAACCAGCAGATCAACCGGATGACGCACCCGAAAAAGATACATTGAGAAACAGATCGGGCAGCGTGATATGTTGGCTGGCTGGACTGGAGCAAGCTCGATTTAGCATTAACCTGGAATTAGGTTAGGGGCTGCGGTGATTCGCGCACTGACACAGGGTGCGCTTATCGTGTCGCGAGAAACATCTCGCCGTAGGTCTTAAAGCCATAAAAGCAGAGTAGCGAAGCGACCTTCACGACGGAGCGAGTATGTAAAACGGCTGTCAAAGTTTTGCCAGCAGCGCCTACGTGCATGGAAATGAATGAAAGGTAGCTCTTCAATGTGACACTCGCTTGATTCGGTCTATCTGCTAACCCAATGGACACACTGTCCGGGACTGCGAGAGGGGGAGTAGCACATGTAGAATCCTGTTGACAACAATCATGTCGGTCGTCGCCAATTGAGGGTTGGAGCTACTGACTGGGTCCATTGGTGGGTAATGCTCGGGTGTAGATTGAAGCTGATGTCGGCCTCTGAGCCAGCCGGTTACCGGTATGGGACTATGATGATGTCGACGACAAAGTGAGGCAAATTCTGACAACTGTGAATTGAGTGAAAACGTGCAGCCCGGTCCCATCATAGCTAACGGAAGCGAGTGGAAGCGGCGGAAGTGTGGCTCCAACTGTAACAAGGCGTAATTTTATTAATCGTTTTCCTCCCGCATCGCAAATAAGCTGATTGAACTTGTAGCATTGAACGAAAAAAAAACAACATGACACGGCAAGGGGTTACAAAAGCATGTTAGGAAATCAAAGCAAGGTGAATTGAAATGGCCATCAAAGGAAAACGATTCCGCGCGGAGAGGGTTTGTGTCAAAACGAGCTGGAGCAACTTAGGGTCGGTGCAGCCAGGCTCTTGACGGAACGGAGGCCAGAACCGGTAGCCAAGGAAAAGCACAGTGGAGCACAACAGCGTCGCAAAAATTGTCTCGAGAACGTCAGATGGAGTTGGGGCGGGTTGCGCACCACCACCACCACCACCGTGATGCCTAGGCCCATAGGCGGTCGAGTTCAACCGAGCGCCCGGAGGGGCGTTCATCATATGACAGAAGCACACGCTGAGCTACAAAGCCTGCCTCATACTTGCCTTGTTTGTGTTTGGCAGGAGTAGCAGCCGTAGCACGAATCCCCCCTATTTTTGACGGTAGAGTAGGTGATGCGTCCCTCCTTCTCGTTCGCTTGTTTTTTAACGTCAAAATGGCAATCAGCTGCATTGGTTGCGCATCAGCCGTGAGCGAGCAACAATGTCATCATCACCAAACTTGGAAAAGTTGGGTCACCTACGAAGTTTAGGGACTGATCAGTGAAAGCATAGCAAAAGGGTGTGAAAGGAAGGAAATAGCTGAGATGGCTAATGTGAGAAGCAGCTCGCAACGGACATAGTCGCGACAGACTTTGATGGATGGCCAGTGTTTGCCAACGTAATGACTCTATCCAGGCGGCTATCGGTCCCATTTTTTCCGGAAGCACTTGGCGGAAGCCAACCTTTGTACGGCTGCGCGAGGAACAAAGAGAGTCATAGTCGACGCAAACGGCACACTGCAATGGCAACAAAGAGGCCCCCAGAGCAAGTACCCCCTTTATTTCATGATTGAAGGCCCTACGGGGCAGGCTATAGGCTCATCAAGATCGCCGATGGCATGAACTGTCAACGACCCACGACGATGCGCCAGCCGCGGGTGGTTGCTGCCTGTAGCAATGTCATTCGGAATTCATTGCATGAAGCCCAACGCGGCTGCGATGAGACAAGAAAGGGATAGTCGGCGTGGGTCATAGCGAGCCGCACATGACATACGATTTTACCATGATGGCAGGGCAGTCCATGCGCAACTCGACAAAACGGCCCAACTAGGGACAATTTTAACATCCGCTCCGAGCTGCCCCTCCTCGCCTAAATTACTATTTTGCTACAGTCGCCGTCGGACAACGACCTCGACCGATCTTGAAAGCTCCGTCAGCTCTTGCGCAAAGAAGCTACAGGTAGATCGTCGGCAAAGCGATAAATCAGACCACAATCAGACGGATAGCAACAGACAGAGGCCATCTGAAGATCGGAACCAGCGATTGCTTTTCGTTTTACTGACGAGCCTTGGTCACCCACCCGATTAAGGAAGATGGGCTTTGGCGAAAAAGAGGGACCTTGATTGGCCGCTATTTCCGTTGTACGGTTTGTGTAAACAATAGCTAGCTACTTATTGGCTGGCTTTTTCTTGCGAGAGTACCAGCTGGCTTCAACGACAGCCAATGACCCTCGTAGGGCAAGCCTGTCACACGGCTAGCAAGCCGCGACGCGCTGCTGCTCCACCATAAGCTTACAGTAAGACAACCCTCGAGAAAATTGGAAGACAAGAATGGTGGTCGGTGGTTGTACCTCGAGGCTCGTGGAGAGGACCCTCTTCTAAGGCCTCGACGATAGATAGCTCGACCAAACAACCAACCGGCTGTCAGTACTTGTCTTCATTCGGTCCAGTCAGGCGCGAGACACGACGCCTCTCCCAGTGGGGGCTTGTTTTTGTTGAAAAAGCACGCCAGAGTAAAGGAACAAAAAATGTTGAGGAAGCAGAGTTGCAGCCTGAAATGACCTTGAAGCTCGGTGATGACAGCGCACTCTCTGTGCTTGGCCACAGATGAGTGCAAAGGCTTCTGATTTTGATTTTTTCGAGCGAGGCGCTGTCTCTGTCCCTCACTTGCTCTTCACTCTCACTCAGTTTTTGGCTGTGATGACGGAAACGTGTTGCCAGTCCTAACAATTGATGCTACCTCCGGCCTGACGCTACTATTGTAATACTACCGAAAGCCGCGAAGTTGCGCTGGTGCTTATTTGGCGGAAAGCGTGGGGACAGGCAACCGAGTCAAATTGCTTTTTTCGACAACAGGAAATGGTGAAAAAACGACATTAAACAAGCCTACTCAAGATCGGAGACTAAACCCCCTCAGGTATGACAGATGAGCGAGGGTGGATTTGCCCATCACTTCCTCCCCCGATAGCAACTGACCCTGACTGAGCCAAGAGGGGGGTCGATTGCCGGTGAATCATCTTTCAACCCATGCTCCTAGTTTCTTTCAAAAGCCGGTTTTGCTAGCGTTGTTTTAATCTTTCACCTCGGGGCGTTATGTTCGAGGACAATTCAGCGGCAAGAGGCACGAGAACATCGGACGACATAATTTTTTCACCACATATCGGGTGGCCCGACGACGCGACACTTCGCTTGTCGTCGAAGAAGATGACTACCGTTGCCACAAACTGTTTTGTGTGAAAATGTAAAGTTTTTTCTTTTCGTTACGAAATTGCGGTCATTCTTGACTTGATGCGCAGCACGCTGACGTTTCATCGAGCCTTAAAGAAGTTGACGACACATCTCAACTCTGACAGCTAGTGCGTGATTGCCACCACCGCAAAGCAGGGCAGTCAACGAAGTTAATTGGAAAGAAGAGGCTTTCGGCGTGAGCCTTGAGAATCGGAATCGGTGTGCCGAGGAGTCGTAAACTCAACCTCGCTCGCTCCCAATCACTTGAAAGCTTTAATTGCGGGGTCTTGCTGCGCAGTGTCGCCATGTACGTCCTTCTTTCTTGCGCTCCTGAAAAGGTAATCCGCTAAGTTGACGCTCCTTGAAGGACATCGTACGAAGAAGGCATGATGGAACAATTGACGCTCCACTCTACTTTCCGTCTGACTTCCTCGATTTGGCAGCGCTTAGTTTCCAATTTTCTGACTCCTTTTTTGCTCTCTTCGTCAGGCTGTCAAGAGGTTTAAAGTAGCTCATGGCAGTTAAAAGTTGGAAGCAGCTTCGATGGCAGTGACCTTGGAGCCGTAAAAGCAATGTTGTCTGCACCTGTCGGACGTCATCGCCGTCTTTCTTATGGAGACAAAGGAAATACCTCAACAGCGACAAAGCTGTTCAATGTGTTCAAGCTTGTTCATTGCTGCACTTATTCGGGCGTTAGCGACCGTGTACTAATGCACTCTATGAGCTGACACGAACGACGATTCAACATTAAGGACTTTGCGCTTGCCTTTCCTGACAAACATACGCGTATTCAAATGCCATTGTTATAATTGTAAGCACATTGTGTCCCCTGCAAAGACGGGTGACGCAGGGCCACACCGTATCGGACCAGCCAAATTAATGTACTCGTCGTACGTCGCACCTTTTCTTCGAGTGTCCATCCTAACGACGGAAGCACTCAGATAACAAAAGACAGCTTCAAGAGACCCCGCTCCGGTCTCGATCATGCATCGAATGACATTGTTACAAATGATGGAAGGAAGCCAATTTGCTGCTCAGAGTACCTTTTACCGCCGATGCGCAAGCCTACCGTCCGTCCCGAGTACGGCCTCCAATTCCATTCCTCAAGATCGCAAATGCGTGCTGTCGAGCGAAGCGTAAACGAGCACAAATTGCGGTTGACGCAAAAGGGGAAAGAGCCTAGGGTGGCTGATGTCGTGCGTGTAGCGTCGGATCGGAGCGTAATGCCTGCGCATCAACATCGCTGGATGGCCTTCGCGAAAATGCAACGTATGACGAGAGTAACCTTGACTCAGCTTTTGTCGTCAGTCATTGTGAATGTGAGCACCTTATATAGCCTCGGCAAAGCCGTCTTCATCGGCCCCGACGATCGGGACGAGAAGGGATGCAATCATTTAAACAAAAAAACATATTTGCCCATTGTGCAAAACTATTAATGATGGATCTGTTGCTACATGATGCATGTATGTACGATAACAAGGACAACCTGCTCTACAACAACTGCGGAACAACACGCATGCTGTACACAACATGGGGGCTTGTTGAAACTATCTGTGATAAATGATATACGTCACAAACTTTCACTTTTTTGTGCTTTTTATGGCACTTTCAATTCATCAATTGAATACCTGACTGTTGTCAGAACTGCTTTTTAATGCCATTTGTCGACGAAAATGCGGGGTCTTGAAAGTCGGAAATTGTAATTGGACAGGTAGAAAGAAATGGAAACAACAACAGCGAAGCAATTAAACTAAAACTTTTAAATCAGGAATTCACATTACTGCTTTTAACAATGCAAAAAAAAGAAGAGATTTTTGGAAAAAATGACTATTTCTTCAAAGCTACAGTACTATTTACAGTATTTCACATTTTTATATTGCTTGTCACCCTCAAGTAGAGAAATGCAAATGCAGCAAGCGCGTGAGTGGGGTGTTGACAGCCACGGCAAAGGCCAGTGATAAAATGCAGCGCTGTCCCGTTTCGTCGCGCGCGATCCAACTCCTGGGACAAATGCGCGAACGGCAAGCGCGGTCAAAGACAATGACTTTTCATTCCGGCCAGTCAGTGTTTCCGGAGCAATGTTTGACTGGTTGAAAGCGAAGTTCGAACCTGCGGCGCTGTTGATCATCCAATGCGCCCAGGAAGCACGCAAGGTGGACTTCTCTTGTGCTTTAATCGGGCTCTGCTTGGTAGGTTAACTTTTCGCTTTGTTTGATACAAAAAGATCAATTGTCACTGTTTTTCAATTTCAGGGAGTGAGCTATTGTATGTCATATACCTACTTCTTTCGGCAATTGCCTGACTTCTTCTACATTCTGTCACCAGCCACAGATTACCATGTTCAATACGCGAATTACTGGTCTAAAGCGTTCCCCATCTGCTTGATTTTCATCAGCGTTGGCCCGAATATCTTGGCAAAATGGGTGGACCAATGGAAATTGAACATCGGAGTAAGTCCTTTTTTATATTATCAGTTTTGATTATCTGTTTATCTCATCATTTCAGGCTTGCTTTCTTCTGCTGCTCATGATTCTCTCGAAACCGCATCAGATCGTCCACAATGTCAGCATTGATGATATCAGACAGGGCTTGAACTCCACGATCAATGGCACGTATTCGGACACCCAGTTTCAAACCAATTTCACCAGAGATTGGACGACCGTTCAGCAAAAGGTAGGTTCTTGCTTTTCACATTTCGAAGTTTGTTAAATAATGTTCACATTTTGTAGTACCAATGTTGCGGCATCGACAACCTGAATGACTGGACGTATGCCGCGTCCACGCCGAATTCCGATTCTGCCTGTGTCACGGACCGTTGCTGCCACAAGAACCTTGAAGGTGATGCCGACAGAATCATCAAACCCATGAACCGCGATGGAAAATGCTACAAATATGGATGTCTTGCCCACATCGTCGACGGCTTCTACGATTTTGAGCTCAAATACTCTCAGCAAGCAAAGCTGGATGATTTCTATATGGTACGTTTTTTTGTTGTCAGTTTTGTAGTTTTCGTCATTGTTCATTGTCATCATTTCAGGCTGTGATCATGACTCTTGCCATCTTCAAGGCTTACTTTCCGGAAGGAATTTATGCTTCTACCGCCAACCAAGATGCGCCTGATGGAAGGGAGGACAAGAAGAACGCTCCGGTTCGATCTCCGCAACCTGTTGATAACAAGAAGAAGTCAAACGCCAAAGACGAGAAGAAGAACGTTCCGGTTGCAGCTCAACCTGGTGGTGGTATCCCATATCGGCAAAACCGAGGAGGCGGAAGAGGTGGAAAGCGCGGAAAGAAGCACAACTAGTTGCGTCGACGATGCCAAAGTCATGTTGCTTGATAGTGAACGCTTTCACTGAATGATGATTATATGTTTGAGATTAGGGTTCTTACCATTTGTAAATTGTATGACATGCTTGTGTATTTTACTTAAATGAATTGTGATACAACTCTTGACTAAACACATTCGACAAGGCCGTTGAAAACTTGCACCTTTACACTATTCGTTTGGACATGCTCATCATACAACTCATAGTTTAGCTGGCATTTACGACTCAAACATAAAGGCTAGAGCCATTGGCTGTCTCGAGGACATTAGGCTTTCGACTTGTAGTGCTTCAGAACCAAATGCCGATCTTATTTTAGACGTTTCATGGCAGACCACATTTTCAGAAACATTTCACTTTTGAATGGTGTGGTCTCTCATGAAAAAGAGAGCCCTTTGCTCACCGTATAGCCTTCGAACATTGCACATGTTGCCAGTTCAATCTTTCACGTTCTGTTTCTGTTGGCTTTGCAGACACTGTATTGTAGTTTTTGGAACTGTGTAACGATACTACCTATATGATATGACGTTGGCAAAAATAAAATTAAAATAGAGTTTTACGTCACTAATGATGAATTTTGTACTCTTGTTAGGATAACCTTTCGACCAGAAGTTATGCAGCATATACGACTTTGGTCTTGTGACGTTTTGTACAATGCCCTCGAGGCCTTATTAGTTTTGAAGCATTTACAATCGGCTGAGGGTAATGGCAGTCGCTGGTTGCCATATAAACCTTTTACATCTTTCCACTACTCGAGAAGTGTAATAATACGTGAGTACCAGAATGCGGCGTGTTTAGACACGCCCTTTTCAATAGGATTCACTTCCTAAATAGTGTGACGCTTCAGTTTCTTCGAATTTTTAGGCGTCAGATGGTTGCAAAAACCTATTCATATGGCTTGCCAAATTGAGTTTAATTCTAATTTTAGTAACCGTGCGCGTCTCGAGACAATGTCAAAGTTCAAAAAACGTTTATCTCTAAACCATCCACCATTTTTAAATTTCAAAACATCCCCGAACAATGGTTATTGACGCGATAAACACCTTCGGGTCACATGTCAAAGGTCGCGAAGCTATTAGGACAAAAATGCATATTCGCCCGGGACTGTTGGTCTCAATGGCTTGTTAGTGCTCTCCCCCGCAACCAAAGAGCAGCTGAAGGATGGGACGCCGGCGGCTATGGCGCCAACAGGCTAAAAAAAGCCGGCTGCCCTGTTCCGACCACAGCTTTGTGCGTTCCGTTCGCGACATAGCAATCAGTCCTCTAACCTCTAAACAAATCTCATGAACGTTCGTGCCATTGCCGATGCTCGTTAACCTTTGCCACGTTGGAAGTTGACACTTGATAGGTAGCTTCTATTTCCCAAGCAAAACCAAGTGACAGCCTCTTGCATAATACTCTTGTTGTGCGGGTGAATAGCGGGGTCGTCGGTGTCGTCGTCGTGCAACATGTTCATTCAACCTCTGTTCATTTTTTAGAGAGCTCGCAGCCGTCGGTCCGTTCTGCGACAAAAGTAATCGCCTGTGGCAATTGCGTCAAGTCACACACATAAGTCAGACTTTGAGGAGCGCACTAACACGAACGAGGATCACGTTGGCAGCGATCAGCGTGATCTCGAGGAAGCACCGACTGGTGCCTTGAGGGAGTGCAAGCCGCTCAGCTGCTTTATCCGATGGGCAACAACACATCTTCAGTCCGCCCTGCGGGGTCTGGTGAGTAGTTAGTTGTTTTTGTTGGACGAGCTAAAGAACGCCGTGTCTGCTCGGAGTTACTCGTATCCGCTTTTCATTCATTTTGCTTTTTAACGTTTTAAACTTATTTTTACTTTTTCTTTTTGCAGCTGCGGTTGACGACGACGACGGGTTTCTTCCGGACGAAGTCCCGTCTATATTGCTCGACACGGGGGATCCGCGAGAACATCGTGAACGGCTATCTCGGCTCCTCCGCGGAGAATTGCAGCAACGAGAATCTCGACTTCGCGAGGAAGAAATACAGGCCCAATTCGACCTGCAGATCGGAGACGTTATGGACATGGATATGAGCGCTATCAACCATGGATCGGCTACAGTACCTCGACCTTGTCTTCGTTACCACACCATCAAAGGCCAAAATGTGACATTGTCGCAAAATAACAGTATTGCCAGCCGTAATCCAGGCGTATTCTGCAAAGGATTAGTGTTCAGTGATCGGTAAGCTTTTCACAATTTGAAAAAAACTCGCTAAATTATATTTTTTACAGCCCCATCGAGCTCGACGAGATCGTCTGCATCAAATTAGCCAAAGTCGCTGAAACTTGGTCTGGCATGTTTCGCGTCGGTCTCACCAACGTCGATCCAGCTTGTTTCCGGGATATAGAACTTCCAAAGTGAGTTTTGCCAATTACTATCGCTAACTCTGATATCTGCAGTTTTGCTCGTTACAGATACGCGTGCCCCAATTTGACATACCGCCCAGGTTATTGGGCCAAATCAGTCCCAGACCGGTACTGTGTTCAAAACGCAATTATTCACTTTTTTATCAATGAGACCGGTGTACTTTTCTTCGGAACTAATGGTATTTTCCGTGGTATGTTCATGTCCGAGATTGACACAAGCAAGCCACTTTGGCTTATGATCGATATTTACGGGAATACGGAATCGATTGAAATCTTGGGTATGAATTTCAAACTGCAGTTGTTGACGTTTTATAACAAAACTTTTACAGAGAGAGCTGACCCAGCTACAGTCGCTTTGGCCGATCGCGTCGAGATGGAACAACCTGAATACCGTCCAATCCGTCCGATCGTGAGCAATGACATTCCTCCATACATCTTTCACTTCCTTGTTGGTGCCAACGCTTGTCGCCTTGGAAGCTGGACGGTTCGCCGGCAGCAGGGACGAAATCAGGGATACTGCTTCCTTCAGAGGTCGCTTCGGGTTGGCGAGCAGCTTGCTATTCGGGTATGTTGTACCGTTGTCGCGAGATGTGAATAACAAAGTTAATTTCAGGTGAACGAAGTTGACAACAGCCTTCTCGGATGCATCGCTTTCGGTTTTACCAGCTGTAATCCCAACGACCTCCATGAAGAAGACCTTCCAGTCAACTTTGACGACTTTGTTGAACGTCCGGAGTATTGGGTCGGCATACAGGATGTCGTAGCCTATCCAGAAATCGACGACATCCTCCAGTTCACAATTACTGAAACTGGTGCCGTCACTTGTTCCAAGAATGGTCTTTACGCTCGGACCATCATGCACGTCGACACGTCTGTTCCTCTATGGCCCTTCTTCGATCTCAATGGCGCTACCAAGGGAATTCAACTCATTCCACCATTGCCTCACCGTGTCCGAGAATCTCAAGATCTACCAATAAGTTTGAATTTTGGTAACGATCAACCATCGACGAGTCGGGAAACACGTCATACATCGCCTGAGGCATACAGTCGGCTGCAGAATTACCGACGTGTTTATTATGAGGAAGATAGCGATGATGAGGACGCTCTGCAAGAACCCGTCCCTCGTCTTCGAGGAATTGCGATGATCGACAGTGATGACGAGTCACCGAGTCCTCGCTATACCCGTGACAGTCACCATGTTCGTGACACGACTGAATCAGTCCTGTCGAACTTTCGCAGCCATCTTCTCCGCGATATGCCGAATCTGTTGCGTCCTGACTACAATTCTGAGGATACCACAAGTTCTGAGCAAAGAACCCGCCGACGCCAATATCTCTTTGACAGTGACGACGAGGATGGTATGGGCTGGAGATCCGGAAGCGACCGCCCCAGTGCTGCGAGTGCTGGTATTGTTCGCACGACGATGGAACATGTTCGTCGGCATCGTGAAGTCACCCCCGAAGAAGTCGCCGAATCTGCTCCTTCAACTCCGCCTCCACCCACTTACTCCACTCGCCGTCGACGATCGCTGTCACAACCCCCTACGCCTCTTCTGGAGCCAATCCCAGATACCAGCCGGGTTTCTCGCCATATGAGGGCATTGCTCCTCGATGATGATGAAGTGTCACCCGCGCCACCAACCGAACGTTATGCAGCTACAGCCCCACCACCCAGTACCCGTGTTGACAGTACTCCCGCACAGCCGACTTCGACTCCAACAGCAACCAGTGAAGCCGATAATGAGAACGGTGACGGTGAAGCACCGGCTGAATCCGAGAGCGAATGCGTCATCTGCTGGTCTACCCGAGCTAATGCGGCAATCTATCGTTGCGGCCATGTGTGCATGTGCATAGAATGCGCCCGTCAACTGTCCAGAACATCAGGGTCATGCCCCATGTGCCGTCAACACATCCTTGATGTCGTTCAGCTCTTTTTCGCTTAATGTTTTGGTTTATTCTTATTTTCTCTAAGTCTAGCAGCTTTATTTTGAGCTGTTGTTTATTTTAAGTGTTATTTGTGCAGTTCGATATTTTGTAAAGTTCATTATTTTTTACATTTGTGTATTTTTATTACATTTTTGCTTTGTTTTGGTATTGCTGTTGATCCAGAATAAAGTTGGAGTAACAATTTAGTTTATTCCAAAACAATTATGTAAACCCTACAATCAACTACATGCAATCAGTCGAAATTTATAATAACAACAGTTAAACAAATAACATCAACATTTAATTAATTCCAAAAAAGTTAGGCGTTGTTGAAAAAACGAGTACGCGCACTGAGTTGAACTTCGCCATAACTCATGTTGGTCGTGATGCGCCGAAGTTCTTGAACTGGGCCGAGCGTATTCTCAGAGATCGGGAAACAAGCCGGATGGTGCTGCTGGCTGAAGCCCTTCTGGGGCGTCAGTTTGATGGTCGTAGACATGTTGAGCTCCTTGCACCGGGCACAGGCAAACAAATTGTTAGCCAGGTAGTTGTACTCGAAGTAGTGATCAGTGTTGTTGAATCGAGCGAACAGCTTGGTGGGGTTGTTTCTGGTGGACAGACCGAAGAAAAACTCAGTATACTCGACGCAGAATGGACGGTTCAATCGACGGCGCTTCGGGGCAGGCTCATAGGCGTTGTGGGACCCGGAGGAAAGCATGGGAGAAAATCGATCGGCTTCCAAAGGCAGCGAGTCCACATGGAAATTGAGTTGGATGGGATCACAAAAATGGACCGTTGTCGTGACGACTTGGCCAGGAATGTTGTTCTCAACGTTGATAACCAGGGCTTGAGCAAGACACGCGACACACATGTAACGGTCGATTTCGTCGTTGAAGGTGTACTTGTAGCCGCGAGCCGGATCGACATGGACGATGAGTTCCAGCTTATTCGTTTCGAGATTCTGATCGATGCTGAATTGGTAGTAGGTTTCCAAGACGGGCTCCTGAAGTGAAAAATTTATATTTATGAAAACAGTATCAGTAGAAAGGACTCACAGAAAAGTTACTGCTATTCTCCGCCGAAGTCGAACCGTGATCGACGCTAACTTGAGCCTCAAGAACAGGCATATCGTCATGGATTTCCTGCTTCACTTTGATTTCGTGATCATTCTGAAAGTTTTTTTATATATAATTTTCCCGAAGCGATCTAACATACCGAAACGCAGATGCGATTAACATCACTACGAGGGGGGTGAAGATCTGCACGACCATCGCGCTCCTTGGATAACTCTTCCTGTCTCTGAAATGTCAAAATTGAAACTTCAAATCGAAAATTTCAAATTCAAACAACCAACCTTTCGCAAATAAGTGATTCCCAATCGCTGTTCAGCCAAAGAACCGATGGACATGCCCATTTCATATACCTTGAGGAGGCAGGTTATGTTCTTATCATAGTCAGCCGTCGGGAAGGACTCCTTGCCGTTGGGAAACGACGCGCCGAGAGCGGCAATACATTTCTTTGTTTCCTCGAAGAAGTGCTCATCGTCAAGAGCGCCTGGAGGGCATTCGATTTCGGCGATACGCCTAATAGCAGCGACATATTGGAGCTTAGCCCAGTCGAACGGGTTTTCCTCGGAAACAGGGGCGAGTGGGAGCAACGCAGCGTTGATCGCCTCGGGTCGCGGATCACCTGGCGCGGCTTCGTTAAGGATGCCCTGGATGGCGCTCACGACGTTGGGGGAGGGCGGTGGCATGTTGAAGGGACGTGAGAACTGTGGAAAACGGGAGGAAAACTGCGAAAACGTGAACAATAAGCGAGGTTGAAAACAACAATGGAAAAAACGACAATTTGATCAGTTTCGCGGTAGGATACCTAGGTGCGTGCGCACTTTTGTTAAAAAGCTGTCAGGTTTCTCAGGGTTGCGGATAGGTGGCAGCACTCGTTCCCCTTCTTTGACTGAAATAAACGTTGTTTTTGACCCGAAAGAAGTCGGGACGTCCATGCTAACTTTTGGTTGCACATTTAACATGATATCGTCTCATTTTCAATACTGGACGCGGCCAAAAAAATCGGCCCGGGCCGGGCGGGCTTAAAATTTTCGGCCCAGCCGGGGCTGGCTCGGGCCGACACGTGTCAACTTGACCACTCAAAATTCGTTATTTTTTGAACATGATTTCACGAAGTGAACCAAAAATTATTTCCGAAAACAAATTTTTGATGATTGGCACACGTTTTTGACTATAAATACCCTGAAAATTTGAATTCTCAGGCTCGTATCCAGCCAATTTTCAGTGTTTTGGTACAACCTTGTCGGCCCGGGCTAAAGTAACTTGGCCCAGGGCCGCTTGGCCTGCCTCCAGCATTGCTCATTTTCCAAAAACGATGCGTGTATTTATTGCCGCTGGGCATTTTTTCTGACTTTAGCCTTGCGCACTGAATCTACTTACCATGCGGGTCTCTCATGAGTGCCAGCAGTAATTTTTGGAATGTTCTATTTCATAGAGCAAAAATACTGCAAAATACAATGTTCATTCGAACTGGATTCAACAGAGCCGATGAAACGTGTTGCATTCCATTCGTGCCGTTTAAAACTGAATTTTACTTTTTTGTCTGTAACTGTCTCTTGAACCAGTGGCACTGCAACAATTGAAATTAGGTCTATCTTGCCAAAAAAACGTTGAATTTACGATACAGTAAACAAGGCATGATCTCGTTTTTACTAAATGCTAATGTAGGGCGCCTTTAAATCAATGACGATTGTCGACATTCCGACTTGTGCACCTATCCGATGAGTGAACAGGCACTTTCTTGTGTGCCCTGGCATGGTCAGCTCTTTCGCGATCCTACTGTTTGGTTTCGTGGTCTTTAGGCCTCGCGCATAAGACATCTTGGTATACATACTTACCATGCGGGTCTCACAAGAGTCCTAGCAGCAATTTTTGGAATGTTCTATTTTATAGAACACAGATAATGCTAACAAACAAGTTTTTTTGTCATTGTATTCTTTTCTTGTCTTTTTTCCTTCGCTTCATTTTGCAATCTACAGTAGTTCGAGGGTTCAATGCATTTCAACAAAATCAAGCCAACACCCACCCATGCCTGTTGATCTTAAGATGAGAATCCGATTTTATTATTCAGATGTCAAATCTCGGTAACATTTTATTCGCAACGTCTATGTCAAAGCCAAATGAAAGCAAAACAATGATTGTGACCTGTTACACTATATATCTAATAAACACCTTTATTTAAAAATTTTATTCAAAGAGACAAACATTAATGATAAAGTTACTTAAGTTAGTATATAGAGGCTAAATGCCACTTTCTATTCACAATTTACTTAAACACAATTGAATTGAATTTTACATTTCCGCGTGCCAGGAGTTATTCACATTAGTTTCACCGTATTTTGATTATCAACTGGATCAAGCTTTCGAGTTCTTCTTACCAAACGTTGGCAAATGTTTCCACACCGCAAGACACAGTTTGTCGTGAATTTTGTTGACAAGCGCGCTGAACTGAAGCTGTTGGGCAGAGTTCATGAGGGGATGCATCGCCAAAGCAAACTGGGATTTGATGAAGTCGGAACTATTGGGACGGATAAACAGAATTTCTAAATGCCAAGTTAACTGTGTGATATTCATATTTCGATAGACAACATACCGGTGTTCATGTACAAATGCAGGTTGTACTCGAAAACCACTTTGTGATCCAAATCGGCCAGATTGAAATTTGCTTTCTTTTGTTTGCCAAAGTCATACACGTACTTTTCCACAATGTCGTCGAATTCATCGGGATAGTGGCGATAATCATAGTTAGTCAAAATCAGACTGCCGTAGAACGCCGCACATTTCAGAAGAAACAAGTGAAAGGATGATTGGGGCACGTTCACAACACGCAAGGTACCGATTTCAAGTAGCTTCTTAAATTTAAAATCTGTTTACGACTTTAAAAGTATGACTAACCTCCAATATTTTGAAGTTTCTGATCCGATGACGATTTTCATAGTTTTCTCTCGTGATAAACATGTGGGTGTTGGCGCCAAGAATGTCGAAGTATTGGACGATTGTGGGGAGATACAGTGCATCGGGACGGCTATAATTAAAGTTGAATAGGTCGTGTTAGTGTAAGTTAGTAAAGTAATCTCTTACTGGTCATCATCGTCATACAAACCTTCAATGACAGTTCTGAGGACAACCATGACATAGCACGCATCTACAAAGATGGTTCGCTGGCTATAGCCCGCAGGCGGTTTCTTCTTAATAACAGGATGCATAGCTAGAAAGGCAGAGTTGAAAACCGATAATGACTAACTAAAAGTGTAGGAAAATGTATTATGGGAAAGCGCGACTATCGATATCGGAATGCTTGCGAACAACTGGAACCAAAAAGTGTGTCTGACCTTTCAGTAGCTTGTTCTACCGGTAAACTGGGCACTTCGGCTAGTTCCCACTGAAAAAAAACTATTTCAAAAACGTTCGATCGTCGGTGCCAGTGATCGGTCTGCAGGGGGAAGGGTCATAGCGGCCCGTTTGTGTACATCCGCAGGCGAATGCTTGGTTTTGGTCTCGTGGCTAGACTGCTTAATCGTCAACATCCTTTTTTAGTTTTTTTCTTTGAGAAGCCGATAGGGGGTGTGCACATAATACCGATGAAAGGTTGTAAGAGCCATAATTTGGACATCACGCATTGTCAAATTTGTTGGGATTTATGTTTTCACTACGGTGCCAAAGGAGATAAAAGGGACAATTACAACCAAAAGTGCAAAATTTAGGTGTAATCGGCACAAAATGAATGGAGACTTGTTCCATCAGCATATTTGCACCTTCTGTTTTTCCAACTTCAAAGCTTCATTTTTGTTCTATAAAATAGAACGTTCCAAAAATTGCAGCTGGGACTCTTGGGAGACCCGCATGGTAAGTATGTATACAAAGATGTCTTGTGAGCGAAACTTTATGACCGCGGAACCTTACGGTAGGATAGCGAAAGAGCTGACCATGCCAGGGCACACAAGAAAGTGCCTGTTCACTCATCGGATAGATGCGCAAGTCTACAGACGGAAAGTCGACCATTGCCAATGAATAAAAGGCGCCCCACATCAGCATTTATGTATTCGGAGCAAGACTATGCCCTATCTACTGTATCGTGAATTCAACATCAGCCAAATAGACCTGTTTTCAAGAAGTCGTTGCAGTACCACTAGTCCTAAGAAGAATAAAGAATCAATTAGGTAAACTTTTTCGTCTCTTTTATTTTGTATTTGCCAGTCGCACTTTTCCGCCAATTTCAGTTCGAATGAACAGTCGGAGCATTAAAAAATTATCAAATTTTGGCTTTTTCGCTGTCGGAGGACGTGCAGTTTCGAGTCTGGACCATAATTCAATAAGGGGGATATAGAAGCAAAATCAATATGCCTACTGATGTTGAGATCAACGTTTTAGGGGTTGTTAGACGAATAAAAAATGATTTTACACGAGAAATATATATCATCTGTTGCACAAACGTTTGTCCTCAACAACACCCAACCGTTTTCGACTTCCGATTTGTACGTCTGTCGTGTGAAAGGTCAAACCGTACAGTCCCCGGATGCTGGTACAGCGAGTAGAGTCCCAAAGTGATCGAAAAGACTGATGTTTCCGTTTATTTGAACCTACACGTTAGCAAAATAAATAAATCATAATAGAACTATGGAAAAAGTGCTGCTATTCAGCTTTGTAAAAAGTAATAATTGTTTTAGTCGTCGTTGCGCTTGTACTGGATGCACAGAAGCCGATGCCACCATCGTCGTCGCTGAAAAAACAACATCGTTTTGCTGCTTGATTGGATTGAGTAGAAAAAGCTTACCGGAACCGGATACGTGACGACGTGTCCATGGGGCCACATGTCAGGATCGAAGTGGGAGAAGAGGTTACCGCCGCGATCGGTGACCAAGTCCCGAGCGGCTTCGTACTCGGGGTCGATGTAGTAGTCTGCAATAGGAGGACGTTACTGATCTTTCTCAACGGTAAAAATGAAAAGGAAACTTACGGACGTTCTTGGCCTTCTTACGGGAGTTGGAATTAATGTCCATCATGGAAAACAGCGCACACAATCAGGAAAGAGCAGAGCGACACACGCAACCTGGGGCGACGCGAGGGTGGTAAATGAAATGCGTAGCGTGTCCCATCAGCCGCAGATCCATGCAGTTTCTTTCCATTTTAAATTCGTTGTAAAACCGGAAAAGCATGCACCCTCTGGGAATATAAGAAACGCGAGAGGGTTTCGAATCAGTTTCCTCCATCCTGCCATCTACGGCACCAGCTGATGGCACTTTCGCACAAACTCGATCGATGAAACTCATTTCAATGGACAATGCGCTTTTCGGGTATCGATGGACAGTCCGCAAGGAGACGTTACCAAATTATTGACAATCGAAATGGTTTTATATATATTTTTATAAAACAAAAACGTAACAAGAACAAACAAAAGGTGTAAACAACGTAACGAAGTGAATTGAATGCAAAAAGTGTGACGAAATGAGATCATAGAGAGCAATACTTTCTAGTCCGAAGAACGGTAGTCGTCTTCGCTGTCGCTGAGAATCGTCCAGGCATTCTCATAGGCCTCAAAATGAGCGGTATCATAGTCGGGGTCGAACTCATCGAAAAAGGCCGGATTAAAGAAGACGTTTCCCTCGTCGACGGACTCATCATCGGCATCGTAGGGATCTGGCTGGAAAACCCCCCGCTTTGCCCGAACATGTTTGGTGATCAGGTCCTTGACGATAACGTTGGTGTCAAGCGGCACTTTGGATAGGCGTTTTGTCTTCTTGTGGACTTTGGGAATGGAGTTGTGATCCTTCAAGATGGGGTCCTTGGTTTTCTCGAGGTTGATGTTCCGGGCGGCGCGGCGCTTCTTGTCAGGGTTCTTCGAGGTCGGCTTGTTTTTCGTGTCAGTAGCTTTGAGGTTCTTCTTGCCGCCGGCTTTCGCGATTTGGTCATTCTCTTTGTCGTTGCGTTTCACCATGGAGCGGGTTATCATCCTGTGTACCTTTTGGCTATGGACCTTCTTCTTCCTCTTGACTTTACGAAGGTTGATGCCGTCGTCGCCTTGGTTTTTCTCGACGATGCCGGCATTCTTGTCGTCCAGAGTGGGGCTTTGGTTGATGATGACGCAACGCTTCATCAAAGACATCGCGATAAGACGGCTGCAAGTTGTTCCTGGAACATGTTGAAAATTGGTTAATGATTGATATATATGACACGGTGATTGACCGTTGACAAGAAACGCGCTCGTTCGAAAAGAAACGTCTGATCACGGACGCCAAAACATTATCTAGAGGAAACGTGTGAACGAAGAGGAAAGTAGAAGCCGGTGAAAATAGACTGACTGTATATAAGACTGTTCACCTTCTCAAAAAAAGGTCGGGAACTGAAGGTGACAGCAAGTTGTTTTGACTTGCAGAAAGCAGCGGATGACATGCTTATGAAATGAGCATTTTTTGTAAAGAAATCGAGGACGGCTGCCGCGAACTGAACGAGCCGAAACTGGCGGGAATCGATTACGGCGCGCCTGTGCGTTTACAGAAAACGGGCCACTTCGAAAAGAAACGTCCCATCACCGACGCAAGTTTCAAGCCGAAAAAAGGTGTAAAGATGGGATAGTAGTATGGAACTCGAAGAATCGGGATGAAGTCATTTTCACGAAAGACAGTCAGACATCAAAGATCACATGGCTTGATTTGCAAAAGACGGGGGACACAAGTTGCGCCGTGGGTGTTTTTTTCGTTTCGAGAACGAAGAAAAAAACATGGTATTTGACGTTCTTATTTTGAATACGGATGTTAACATTATAACTCACTTGAATTAGAAGCTCGTAAAACACGAAAGAAACGAAAAAAGTCAGCAAAAATACAGTTGAAAAAAACGCACCATTTCATTGTCATCACAGTTTTGGAGAAGACCCAGGCGACGCGCGCAATTGGAAAAAATTTGCATCACCGGTGGCCCATCGTGATGACTTGTTCCGGAAATAAAGTTTACGTTATTCAGACGGTTTAAAATTGTCACAAAAAGCAATATACAGTATAACCACACGAATATATTAGTTACTATGGAAAGTGGCATCAAAACGGTTTCCATTTTTTTGTCATTACGTTTTTGGTGATCCAAGCGGTGCGTGCTGACGAAAAAGCTGCATCGCCGGTGGCACACCGATGATGACATAGTCTTGTGGGAGGCAACACAGTGCACATGACTTCAAATTCGTACAAATATTGCCAATCGAATAGCACGAGGAGCGTGGTACAGTAGTCCAGAGTCAATGGGATATAGTTATCATTTGGTTACACATACATAAAGTTTAAATGCGAAACTAAATGTAAGATCAAGAACATGATGAATGTGAATCAACAAATCCAATGGGATCACTGATTTTGACTGCCAGGAAGGGGCCATTACTGTCACATAAATTTTGGAAGCGATCGGTCGGGAGACACTTTCTGCAATGTCACGGCCAAGGTCTCCAGCTGGCGCACACTTGGGCCATGTCCTGACATTAGCCCGTTGGCGCAAGTTGTTAAGCGGTACCCATCTCCTAGGTTGTTGCTTCCATCGGTGACGCATCTTTTGTCTTTGGTTGCGTCTTTTCGAATTTTGAAAACGCCTCAAAGGCCACAGCCGACTTCACCTTTACTTCGAAGATCCGTGTTGCGTTTCGGCGATGTTTACGACGATGGCAAAGTAAGCCTTCCGCCACTGGCCCTTTTTTGTTTCCTCCGCGCGACTTTCCCAGCGATACCAACAGATGTACCCCGATCGGGTTCAGGAACAAAAGGTCAACACGCTAATTCGGCGAGGATCCGGTACCCGAGCCGACAGAAGGTGGCGCTAACTTGATTGGTCTTTTGAGGGTTAAATTTTTCAAATCGCCCATTTTCAAAGAGTCGTTGCTAGTTATGTGTTAGAATAATGGAATCTGAGGATGTCAGTTGTAGAGCTAAAAACGGTGAAATGCGTCCCCGGCAGCGAACTCAATTCTGCGAGGTCCAGACGAGAGTGTTGGAAGAAACTTTTAAATCGTGTAACTATCCGAGTATTGAGATGAAGAAGCTTTTGGCGGAACAGTTGAAACTGCCAGAAAATCGTGTTACTGTAAGTTTTTTTTGACTTTCATTCTTTGTTTTTGAAATGGGATGTTAACTTGAGAAGTTTAGGTCTGGTTTCAAAACCGTCGAGCCAAACAGAGACGCCATCACCGAAAGGAAGAACTGAGCCGACTTATTGATGAATCACGACTAGTGGAGTCGAAACCCTACCCTCGATTAGCCCCAAGCAACAACAATTGGACCTCATCTCCGACAAATGCATCCGAACCAATCTATCCCGAGCAACCCACTTCGACCACCCAACAACCATGGTCGCCCATAGCCAAACCGATTATCCAACAACCATCCCACAGCTTTGCTGAACACCTCAATTTCAACTTCGGAAACGGCTTCATGTTTGACCCCGCATTGAACTTCGCTCAATCCCACACCGGACACCAAATCTTTGACAACAACCCCATGCTTTGGGGCGAATGCGACGTCAGTAAGGCCACGGCTTCCGGCATTGTACCAAGTTCCGCCAACTTGGCCGCAACATATTATACACCTCCTAATTACCCTCAGCTATGGGCATCTTCCGGGACGCCTAATAATGTCAACCTACCGGTTCCGGTCTGCACCGCCCCCAACTATGCTGCAACTTCCGCGTTTCCTCAAGTTAACAACTAAACACACCAGCATTCAAATCACCTCAATTTTGTTTGGCATTCCATGATGGATTTATTGAACAATGTCGAATCAATTTAAAATAGTATGTATTTTTCATTTGTTTTGCAAGTTACGAAAGCTAAAGGTTGGCACGTTGAAAGCGTAGTAAATGTTAATTAGACCATTGCAATGAGAGAAAAGACACATCGTACGTTGCGCTTTGTTTTGGCTAAAGAAAAGGATTGGCGCAAATTGTAAACCGAAATAGATAAGTGTCAAGTGACAGTCAAGCCAGGCGTCAAAAAACTAGCAGCAAAATAATACTTATCAAGCCTATAACTAGAGATAGCTAATAAAATGCATAAACCGCGCAAGATATTTAGGCAAATAGGTACAATACCAATGCTATGGAATATAACTTTACAAAAGTTTGACAAGTTTGCGAGATGAGATTGTGTTTTTTTCGATTGATTAGAAGTGTGACAAATTGTGGATGGGGTTGTAGGTTTTTACTTGCTTGCATTATCACCATTTCCTTTCGGAAGAGAGTCGTCATCGATTGCGGCGAAATCTTTTGCCGCAGGGTGACTGGCTGAAGTGCCGTTGGCTTCTTGGGCCGATGCGAGAGAACATCGCACCGAGGACGACTGATTTAATTCCTCCATTGGCATGCCCAGACGCTTGTTCACGACACCCTGCTCGGGCACGTATGTTCTTTCGGTCTCAAATCGTGGTCGATGCAGAAAGCTGTAAAATTAACGGTGTGTTAAAATAAAAACCACTTGTAAAAATGGGAAAAACAAACCTAAACCATTGGAAAGGCACTTTTGACAACTGCCGTTTTACTGCATTTTGAATTTCTCCATTTAGGAAGCAATAGAGCACCGCAATAAATATACCCTATAAAATGCATTTTTCATGTTGCTCATAGAGAAACTCTTTGGCTTCCGAAGAAGCTAAAAATAGGCTACCTGAGAATGTTGGAGAATGGCAGAACCCAGCATGTAAATGGCTCCGGGTTCTTCCGGCTCGTAAAATAACGGAATGTTGGACACACCGAGCAAGGGCACAAGGAAAATTGTAGCTTTTACCGTTCGCCTTAAAGGTCAAATTTAATGAACATCTTTTTGATCTATTTTTGTACTCGCTTACCAAATTTTCTTCGATTCCGCGCTGTTTTCGGTTCTTAACTTTTGCACTAAGATAATCACGATGGCCAACAGAAACAAAACGTTCAACTAAAAGACAAATTGAATTTATAGCCCCGCACAAAACGAAAATAAACATCACTTTGAAGTTTGACTTACAATGAGCGCTAATCCCATTGTGCCGGCAAGAATCCAGAGATGGGGACCCTGTGCGTACGGCACCCAACAAAAGCTGTTTTGGTTTTTACTCGATTGGTATTGGTGGACGATGGCCCATGAGTTCACCACAACAAAGGGGAAGCCTAAACATGGAGATTGATTGCGTAATCTGATAGGATCCAACACGGAAGTTTCTTTTTTTTCCTTACCCCAGCCAGCGAGAAGGTACATCCAGTAAGGTGCTTCACCGTGGCGCATTGCAAAGACAGTGAATCTACTGTATAAGTAAAGACCCTCGATAAGCATCCACATGACGGACGCGACCTGCAAAGCACGCATAATTTGATGACATCACTTAAAAAGTCAAAAATAGAAGAGACCAACTTGGAAATATATGACAAGCCAGAGCAGCAGTTTGCATAGCCATTCCCATTCTCTTAGTGGGATTGAGTTGAAGTGGGAGCAGTCGCGGAAGAAGTTGGAAGTGTTCGCTATGGTCCAGATGGCAAGAACAGTAAACCGGAAGACGAAAGCGATTGCGAGTTGTTTGTGAATGGATAATCTTCTGCATTGGATTGAGTCAAAGATTGAGAATAATACCAGCGCTGACACGAGAACTCCAACCGATATTACTGATAGCGTTAGCGATACATTGATAACAGCTTCCCTCAACATATCAGGACACTGTAAATAAAACTGGCTCATTTGTCATGCGTTAAGTGAATGAAAAGTAGTTACAAACCGTTTGACAGTATCCGGCAATGCATTTTTGATGGTTTCGCAGTACATGAATGCACTCAGAATAAACGGATTCACCCCACGTGCCATTACTGAAGCACATACGATTCACCTTGTAGTCGACTAAAATGAATGCTTTATTCAAATACGCTCTCAGGCGAGACAACAGTTATTTTCGTGGAACTGTGTTTTTAACGGCATTTAAGGAAAACATCAAGGCCCAGAGGGCGCTAAAAATAGCTGACTTACGCGCCACTTGGTCGCATCCGGGAATGGATGTGCAGAAAGTGAAAGGGCACTGACGGTGGCCTTGTTCGCCAAAAGTGACATTGTACCAGCACAAACTTTTGTCAAAATCTGGGGTACACGTCCTGAAAATAAGTATCATGTATTTTGGTCCCAATTTTCACGTCACTTGGATCCCATATATTATCTTTGTTTTCCGCAAACGCATTTCAAAAATGTGTGATCACTTTGCTGGCTCAAAATTTATGGTTATGCATTTGACTAAAAATAATATTCATAACACACAATTTGAGTTGTGAAGGTGGTCAAATGTCTTGTTTATTCAAAAGTCTTTTACATCTACTTTGTGGCACGAGAGATTATAAATAAGACTGCGACAGCAGTGCAAAAATAATTGATGTCGTTATATCGTTTTCCTGAGACTGCGCAAAAAACACTTTTTTATGGGTTCAGCGAAAAATGTTAGCAATTATGCTTTTAGGGGTTATGCTATTACATGACGGGGTAAATTTATGTTATTGTTTTATCTACAGTACTTACCTTGTTAGGTTAAAGAATTTCTCAGCCTGGGCGGATAGGGACGTACATGTCGCGTTTTCGCGATTTGTAAAGGACATGAGACGTTCTGAAAATAGCTTAGAAGTTTAAAACCAAAATTCGTTTTGTGAACGAAATTCTCAGAGGAGTCGAACGACGCTATCAAGCGCGACCGAACTCCTCATAATGTACGCCACGAATAGGGTTTTTCGCGAAAGTGAGAGGAGTAAAAAAGGTCTCGAAACATGTTTGAAAAAAAAGATGATGATGAAGAAAATAAAGAGCCAATTCCGCACACATACTTTGCACATCGAAATGTGATAGAATCTACGCTCGCTTTCACGATGCTACCACAAAACGCGCATCTGGGTCCTTCATCGGGCAGCATGTGCTTCAATTAACAGCCGTGGACACTGATGACAACGTGCAAGGCGTGAACGACGCTGCTGACTACACGATCTTTCCTCGACGGAAGCACGCCACTTTAGACTCAGCATGATCGACTTGAGTCGAGACTGAAGAGACGCGAATGTAGCTTTGTATGGGGCTTCTCATAAAAAAACGCCGACGATGGCACGATGAACAGCCTTTGGCACGCGTCTTTGTTCTTCGAGACGCAGCAGGCGACAAGAAGGTCACAGATTTTGGGTGACTTAGTCCGTCAAAGCATTGCGTCTCCTAATGCTATCTATGGATCGTGCCAAAAGTATCGCCTATGAGGAAGTTAGGACAAAACAGCCAAGAAGTTAGTGCGTTTTCTACTGTTTGGGAGGCGCTTAGGGAGTACCCGTCCCATTGTGTTTGGTGGCGCGGGTAGTCGGCGCCCGACAAAAACTGATTTGTCATTTCTGCCACCAAACTTCTGAAGCCCGAAAAAGCAACGCCCTGGAAGGAAGAAGAGGCCTTACGGGCGATGCGATGGCTCCATTGCTGGCCCCAACAAAAACAACATGCGAGCAGCACCATAAATGACCAGTGGCAACTGGCAGGCGACGGTAAGAAACACAAGTGGGATTATCAACGAGCCGCAAAGTCAAGCCAGGAGAGGGCTTCAAAATATAGAAGGGGCACCGCCCTCGCAGTCAGGTCCCAGCAGTGAAGTGTCTTAGCTTTTAAAAAACATTGCTCAAAACTGGGAGCTCCAATTCACAGCAGTAAACTCCGGAAGGCTGGACCTTATTCCTCCCCAGAGGAGAAACTAACGGCACGGCCCGACCCAATCGAACGGAAAGAAAAAAACTTTAGAAGGCGTTGTTGCCTTTTTGCTTCTTGAATTCCTGTCGGTGGCGGTAGTCTGACTGGGAGCATGCATGAATGCTCAACACAAATACACAGTTTAAGCGAACGAAGCAAGGTTAAGATGGCGAAAAAAAACTTCTAGGAATAAATGCTTGGTGAATTCAATGACCATCAGAGACGTTCGTTCGAAAACCTTTGATCACTGTTCTTTCGCTGCCTACCCATTTTCTACTATTTTTTTGCAGACTTAATCCATTGAGCATCAGACAATGATGCCCCAACTATCTTGATGGTGGCAGCAGTGCAGCGCCGCCCTCTCGCCAATGAAGTCTTTCAGACCATGCAAAAACTTTTTCAAATTCAAAAGAGAAGCTAATGAAAAAAGTCCATCTGAACTATGAAAAAGTTATGCGAACGATAGATAGAATCAAATGACAACTTTCGCAGCAACTCTGCGATGGCACTTCAATCAAATTGAACAGCCTTGCAATGCGCCTAAATCCGCCCATTGCATATAAAACAAAAAAGTAGTCCATGGAATACACAGACCAGACCACGTACCTATAAAACGTGTTTTGTTTAGCGGTTCGTTCGGAATTCCGAAAGTCATTCACAAAAAAGCCTTACAGTAATCCCGCGGTGGTCCCATTGTCAATAAGCTAACGGAAATGGCCATAATTTCAAAAAATGCCTGCCTTTGAATAGGCATCGGGGGCGCCGACCACATCTGCGACAATTTGGTCCGCGGGGGGTACGGTGGTATCGGATGGCAACTGTCAAACAGATTTGTAGCCAGTCTATCCAAACAACATTTTATGTTGCCCTTAAAAGGATTGAAAGCAATACAATAAAAGGGTCATATCGGCTATTGTCAAGCATTAAAATCCTAAAAACCAACGACATATTGCTCATTCATAAATCTGCGGATGCCAAGACCTTTCGGCATCTAACGCGTCAGATTGTCCCCAAGGGAAACGACAACGCGGGCGCCCCATCTTTTGTGTCAGAAAAGTCTGTGAAAAGCAGCGTTTTTAATAAATCAACATGACCATTTTTGAAGCGCCTGTCGTGGTATGGCGCCGTTGGACTGAATATTCTCGGAACACAATAACGTGATCATAAAAAAATTCTAAACCATAGGAACAGCGGCAGGTCGTCGGTCTAGGGCTTTTGTCAAGGGACATTCCATCCAAACATATGGCAGAAAAGACTTCAAAGTTAATCTTTCGTTTGCCATTATGTCCAAAAATAACGGAAGCGGTTCAGTTTGAAAAATGCGTGGGAGCGACTTTAAAGTGACAAAAATGCAAACTTGTAACTGAAAAGTTCCACTTATGAATAAATTATAAGTGTTGTTATTGTGGCATTTTGCACGACGCGTGTGCAGAGACGACGGGGCGCGACACGCATTAACTGTAATTGCAGTTAATTTAAATCATAATGAAGCGAGACATGACAGAAACCTTTGGGTTGACAGAAAAAGCTTCGAGACTGTGCCAAATTGACGGACACGCTGATTGCGGAGCTTGAAATGCCCTAAAGGCCAGAGGATGCCCTACACAAACTTCCGACATGCACTCACCAGGCTGTCTTATATCTAAATCCGATGAATGACAAACGGAAAGTCTTTAGTTGACTTATTATGTGATGTTTGATACAAAAATCGAGATGCTGTTTTTAGTGGTGGGTTAAAGGCGCCAAAAATTGAATGCATTCAAATGTAACATTTATAAAACAGATGAATTTTTAGATAGTGACATGCGAGACGCGTGCTTAAGCATGTGTGAAGTTCTCATAACCCTTTTTGAACAAACATTAAGTCAATATAACCTGTCTGTATCAGTAATTTCAGAGATGAATTTCTGGAACTGATCTGGAAATAGTCCGACAGTGGTTTTTTAGGGCGCAATAAAATTGACTGAGGGTTTTGGAATAATAATATACAATTCAAGGGCCATGTTCAGACCAAACAGACTAATCCAGAATATCTAATGCAACGGATGCTAGTCATAAAATACAGGAAAATGTGTTGTTGTTGTCGTGACGCGTTGTCTTAGTAGTAAAGGTCCTTTGGGGTTAACAAAACATGAAATATAGGGTTTTGGCGACGGTTTTGATCCCAATGGCATCTTTGTCGACCATCTCGATGAAACATTGCTTCTTTTTATAGAAGAAAAAAGTTGAAGTTTGTCACGGTCGGAAATCAAGCAATGTCCGGAAAAGCCTACGCGGCGCCTTGTGCCAATGTTGACTTCTATTTTTAACGAGAACTACCTCTAATCGGTGCTATTTATCAAAAACTGATGATGGCCCGCGATGGTGGCAACATAAAGTTTAAGTGCTTCTGTCGATGGCACGCTGCATCAGGACTAGCCTGTTAAGGGAGGCCCACAACTACTATTTGAAACATCATCATTGTGGGCCTGACGACAAGACCAAAGTTTTTTGAGCATTGAGAGGAGCATCAAACAAAAATAGCGGGACAGCTCATGCCAAAAGTCAAGAGGATGCACCGAGTGTCACTTGATAGCCACGCGATATAAAACTTCTGCAAGCTGACGTTCGCGTAAAGATCAAAGCAAATACCCTGAAATGGGTGTTTTGCCAGAATGTTGCAAACAAATAAATGCCTAAATAAGCTTTCGTGGGAAGGAGGATAAGACTAAATGGTGTCATTGACGTAACAAGAAATGCCACGACTGCTCCTGCATAACGCCCGTTGTCGGCCTTAAGAAAAAGCGCTAACCAAATTCAATTTGAACCTTAAAAAAGGGGGGACACCATGCAATGCAGTTTGCGTCGTCACTTAAGCTTCGATTGGACGATAATCGAAAAACATGAGTTAGAAGTGCATAAAGCGTTGGTTGGGAAAGTGAACTTGAGGAATGCTCCCTCACACTGGGAATCATCCATCATTATGGGCACAATCTTAAAATCGAAGGGATATCAGTGATTACGTGTGAATGAGTGGCTTTCCTCGTGAAAAAAGTATATCGCGACCCACTGCGAAGGCGAGAATGGCAAAAAGATAATAACAGAAATACATTTAAATAAAAAGGATGAACGAAGCAGTGTTGTTTACGGCAACCTAAATATGCCGAGAAGTCATCGTAAAAGTTTGACTAGCAAAAGCACGCAAGCGTACATACATTGCAACCAAGATGGAAGGGCTCCCGAATGAGTGACGCTTTCACACGAAGTCGAACATCCCCCCTCCGGAAGACAACACGACGCCACAATGGACTTGAGAACACTCTTGTTATACGTTTCAGCTAATGTTTTTAAAAGTTTATGCTGTCCGTCTGCCTACATAATGAAACGTGACATGTTGAAGAATCAAAACGACCGTAAAAATATCGACAAGTAAACGTGGAAGACAAAAACAACGTAAACAAACCATCGTAGAACCATGCTCCGAACAAGTTGCGAACGCTTGTTCAAAGGCGTCAGCGGCTCGTTGAGTGTACCACGGTCGTTAAGGATAACCGAGTTTTCTCAAGACATTAGAAATCAAGCCCGCAGTTAGGCGCAAGGTTGTCCCCCTTTTGCCCTGAGGAAAGAGAATAGCGATCTACACAACTTTCAGCAACTGGTTGGCATGGCATGCCCGGGGCTGGTAACAGTTGTCATCGGTAAACGTGTGTGTCAATCGAAAGCCAGTCGGATGATTATGTGGCTGGCCGTTCTCGGATAAAAAATCAAGCCTCTTCCGTGTTGTTAATTGTTCCAACATACTAAACACTTTTTATATTGAATGACTTGAATGAATCAGCTAAAATTTTAGTTTCGCATGCGTTTGTTTTACAGTATATTGCACGCTTTTCTTGAAAAGATTACTATAGCTTGTTTGAAGACATACTAAGAAAACAAAAACAAGTTGGAAGAAAAAAGAAAGGCATTCAAACCCTTCGTGTTCTTCGCAACGGATTTTAATTAAAAACAAATTTTTTTCACACCACACGCGATAGCTAATATAAGTAAATGCAGATCTTGACTTTGATGTTCAAAGATACGCGCAAAGAAAAAAAGTCGTAAGAAAAGCTACCAACGACGTCCAACTACGGACCAAATCTTCTTTTAACAGCGTTGACAAACCCTAAACGAAAGCAAGGCACTGCCAAACGCGGGTAATTCCCTTTTAAGTTTTACGAATTAAATGGAATGTTGGTCGTTACTAGGCTTACTTGGCCAAAGGGGACGCTTCTTCCCGGTCAACGCTCTGAGAGATGCAAATTGCCTTCTTCGCGACCCCGGACCAGCTTCTTTTCGCGTTGCATGATAAAGGCGATGCTCTTCTCGAAAGCTGTTAAAGCCGTAACTTGCTTCTCGACAACTCCTACTTACTTTTCAAATGTCCGAGGACGTGCTTCACTGTTTTGCTTGCCTTTTTCTTGCATCCCAAAACAGGCTTAAAACACCGTCAACTGTGAATGCAATCATTGTCGTTTTAAAAATGTTCATTGTGCCAGAAATAAAAGTCACAAAAACATTGCATACATGGTCAAAAAACAAAAATTTACGCCACGACACATATGACGAATGACTTACAGTCGTGAAATATTGGGTGTTTGCGAAAGTTCGTGCGCCGACGTTAAAGTTTTTTTCTTACTTTTGCGCAGCCCTGTGATATTCGTTTGAGTACCAAACATGTTAGCAATGTATGCTATCTTAATTGTCAGCAAACCAGCGCTTGAGGTTTAAAATCAAAAGTATGGTAACGCTTGAAAAATGCACACCTCATTGCTGAGGTGCTGACATCGTCAACTCATTTCATCCTATTTAACGAAGCCAAACCCCTGAGCATCAAGCGGTTAAATAAAGCAAAGCTTAAGCTATTGCAGGGTTATCAACGCGACCGTCTAACTCCGTTGAAATTTTAAAAAATTGATGTTGTAGTCAGTTAGGACCACCCACGACGACTTGACGTCTCCGTAGTTGGTACGCTTTGTTTTGAAATTTTTTTACGAAAGCAGGTTCGAACCACCCCTAGATTTTGGTATACAAAAAGTGTAAATGATGCTCTACAACGTTGTTCAAAGCTGGTTGAAATTACATAAAACAAACGGAGTTACGGTGTGACAAAGCGACGCACGAACTTTCGCAAATACCCAATATGTGGATTCAATGACAACTGCGACGACTATCGCGACACGTGTGGCATTGAAAGCGAAGGTGGAGAGCCGTCGGCGTCAAAAAACATTTTGTGAATCAACTCATTTTACAGCTTCGCCTAACAACTAAATTGAGTGCCGAATTGAATATAAATAGCGGAATGAGCTATCGTCGAGCGGCAGCGGCAGCGTGTTGTGCCTTGCATTGTTATCGCTGCATTCACGTTGGCAATTCAAGCGACGTACTATAAAATCGGGAATGTTTGCGCCATTTAACTACTGTGTTTCGATAACGATAAAATGAAAGCAAATCAAGGCGGTCTCCAATGCACTCAAGTCCTCCCGGAAGTGCGGGGCTTTTATTCATCGCTACCAGATACGGAAGACTTTTTAGCTTTTTTAAAAAGGGAATGACTAGTCACCGAGCCCCTTGTAAGTAGCCTCAAAACTTTTTTGCCGACATATAAAGCTTGGAAAACAATCATGTATGCGTGACTTGAACTTTCGTGGAGCGCGGATAATTGACCGAAGCTTCTACTAGGGTGGCGAAGTCAAACAACTTGACAGGGTTTAATTTGTGGCATCTCTGAGAAGCTGAAAAAAACTGCGCTTCTTGGTCAGTTACAAACTTTCTGTCTGTTCACAGTTTAATCATAATGCCATGCCAAAGTGGACAGATGAGCCATCGTCCTCTAAGCTGCCGCAGGCTGTAAAAGGACGACGACACTGCCAAAACATGACACAACAAGAAACTCATAAAACACGCAATTTTGGCGTGATAATCGAGAAAATAAGAAATACGTGAATTACAGCAAAAAAGGATGAGTAGAAAAAGCATAGAATACTCCTTGGTCGAACTGATGCTGGACTTGAGCGCATTCTCTGAATTAGAGCGCCAAACCCAACACTTGGGCTGACTGAGAATGCGAATGGATGATGTCAAAAATAGAGAAGCTAGTTGTAAGGGGAGATCCTCTTCCGCAAAAACAGTGCAAATGAAGAGTGGATTTAATTTGATGGACGGCAGAGTTCGGGACACAAGGCACAACTTTGTTAATAAACGTAATCAAAACTTTGAGACGATGTCTGGTCAAGTCAACATTTCTCAATGAAAATTAACTATTTCGCGAAAGTCAAAACTTGGCTATCTGTCGTGAGCGAGGATTAATTGGCAATACGAAGTCCTGGGGCTTTCTATGGTTAAATTAGTTTTTAAAACGGCGAAAAACAACACAAGGAGGTTGACGCGCTTTAAGGACGGCACGTAGGTCAATTTCGGGACAAGATGTTTCAAGTAAACAGTTAAAAATAGATTTTTAAAAAGTAATTAAGAAAAAAAAACTTTTTTAAAAATAAGATTAAGATGTCTAGATGCTTTTATGATAAGCTGGGTGTTATTAAAAACTTCCTCAAAAGAGCAGTGTAAAGATTAGTTTCCTTTTTTGTAAGTAAACATTAGCGTAGGCGCACATTTGCCATTCATTCCACTGACTCCCATCCTTTCAGTCGCGACGAGTAGACCTAATTATGACGAACTCAAGGAAATACCGCTACATTCGGCTTTTCACTGGTCGCCAAATATACGACACATAGGCTTGATTGCTTATTATTCATCGCCGTAGCCATTGAGAAACAAGTCATTACTTCAAAATGTATGACATAAAAAGTGATGCGTTCTCCAACTTTACGTCAAAGAAACAATAGCGTACTATATTGTATTACGCAATTTTAGCGAGGGTGTCTATTTCAGTACCTTTACGAACACGGCAAAAACACCTGTCCGGAAGCGCTCCGTAAGAAATTGTTAAACTGACAGGAAGGAAAATAAAACTCACAAGCTTGGATGTCATAACACTTGTTTGACGATGTCTGTCTCAGACGGCTAGTGTCAAAGAACCAGAGAGATCATTGAGATAAACTTTAGGGGGTCATGCCACATTTAGTGACAAATCACCGATCAAAAGGAAGTGTCGAGACATGGCACGCCATCCATCACACTTGAAGCGTGAATTAATATTTCACATTACAAGCAGGCCGGAAGTTAGTTTGATTTTTTTGACCGCTTAATCCCAAAAATACCACGAATTGACTCGTCTTACTCGTGAAAAGTTGGGACAGCATTGAAGGATTGCGCGTCGCTTTTACGCGTTTTAGTTCACCCTACTGACGCGCCGGAAAGAAGCTTACGGCCGTGGACTGCAAATCATGTCGTAAAATATGTAGCCCCTCCTAAAGTTAGGCGTACTATTGTACATAAATATTGTTAAAACCATTGCCCCATCCGTCAGCCGTCTAATGGCAGATTATCCGAGGGAAAGTACCATATTCGTAACTCCGTAAAAAAGAAATAGGACTGGAATAAAGGATAAGAATTCAAGTCTGGGACATGACGAGGTAATTTTTGACTTTATTTCTTTTTTGGAAGGTCGTTATCCTTGTAATTGACCATTTTTCTGTCGTATAAACGAACGACAATCTTGTCGGGCGAACACAAACAAAGATCTCATAAAAAAGTAATGTTTATTTGGTGTTCTACTAAATCCACGTATATTGTAAATGACTGAACTAATTTAAGCTCACATGGAGAGTAGTTCTTGGAATTCTAAGAAAAAACATGATAATAAATATCGAGACTGTCTTTGTAAATTATAAGAGAACTTTATCGATGAAAACAGGTTGTTAAAAAGGGCTCAAGTTTTATTATAAAAGTGACGTTTATAACTTTATGTATCAAGAATTAACGTGAAAATAGTCTAGTTGAGAACAACATCGTAAGGGTCGTTTTAGGATTGATAACAATAAAATACATAAAATATGCACTTATTACAGTATTATAAGTTAATCGGCAAAGAAATTGTGTGACAGAGCTTGGGCGGCAGTGAATCGCTTTTTCCCATCGAAAACTAAAAGACAACTCAAAAGTTTGGAAAGCTCATCAATTTCATCGTACTTGAAACCATAGGTCAGAAGATGTTGACGAATATTGTCAACTGTGCTTTGATGTATAGCTTCACTGGGTCTCAATTCTGTTTCCATTTCTTGGTACGCCGGGGTATCAGCAAAAGCGCTGCCATCGTAGTCGCCAAGGATATCAAGCATTCGTTGATAAAGCTTGCAATTGTTTTGCTCTCGCTCGTCATCGATAGGACGGAAAATAATGTCTTGGAGGACAGTTTCAAGAGCCTAGATTGCATTTATAAGTAAAAATACTTTAATCGTTGAGTTGTTTTGTAAAACTTACCGTAGCCGCAATTCCCCAAACATCGAAAGTCCCCGATAATTCCATTAGGAAGATGTTCTCCGGCGGACGGTACTCAAAGGTAGCCAGATTACCTGGATATGTATCCTGGAATAAATGTAGGTTTAATCACTTTTCAAAATAGCAAAACAAACAATCTGCATGGCATTGCCCAAGTCGCCAATTTTGAAGACTGTAGATGGGTTTAACAGCTCAGTTGCAACAGCCCTGCGTTGAAGCAGATGCCGATATCGAAGAAATTGGGCAGGACTACCGTCATTTGGCATTTCGTATTGGTTAAGCGGCTCCTCACTGCTCTCTGGACAGAGCCCAAGGATGACTTGAAAGTAGTCCTTCGACGTTTTGCTTAGTATCAACCGTCCTTTAGGTGCATTCGATGCGCGCATTCCGAGACCGTTGTACTTCCGTTCAACCACTTTTTGGGTTTCCAAGTAGAAACTGCGTTCTGATACTGATATCATTATGTTTTCGGGTTTAATATCACTGTGGATGCACCCAATATCGGTATGAAGGAAGTGTAGACCTTCCAGTGTATGTTTCAACAGTTTCTTAACCACGGGAATTTCGAATCCACTGTGACTGCGTTGCATTAGGGCCAGAAGAGACATGCCAAGAGGCTCAAACACCATGACATAATGCATAGGTGATCCAAATGGAAAGGCGTTCAGGAGCATCACCACTTTATCTGAACCAGGTTTGTTACCATGTTCCCTCACGGTGGTAAGCATCTAAAGTCATTGTTTTTAAAGTGGAAATGCTAGGTAAAGCCCTACTTTCAGTTCCCGAGCGTAAGCAACTCCATGCTTCATAACTTTGAGTGCGCTAAACTTGCGAACATTTTTGTCGAAGCACAACCAGACAATTGAGGAATGACCATACCCGGCTTTGCGGATTATGAAGTAGTTTCTACAAGGAAGAAACAAATTGGTATATTTGGTTTAAAAATTGTGATGACTCATCCTCCAGAAATTAGAATGAATTTTTAGTGTTTTAGTTTATAGTAATACGTTACAAAAACTTACAATACTTCGTCGCCAATCTCTAAGTTAAGATGAAAATGGGGTAAGTTAGTGTTGTATTCGCGTGGATACTCTTGTTGACGTTGCAAATCCATAAAAAGACCGACCACATCTGTCTGCGCCTTTTTGATTCGTTTTTTAAACTTCTTTGGCACTGGCTCGCTGAAGATAAGCTATTGAATAATGTGAATCAATCCAATCAACCTACCAAACAGCAGTTTGCATAACATCTGCGCCTTTTCGTTTTAGAGAACCTGAATCCGGCATTTTCCGAGGAAGAGTTTCTGATGAGGAGCTCGCTATTTGGTCATTATCAGCAGCGTGACTACTACGTTGAGTTAATGCCGGAACACTGTCACAATCGAGCAACTCCTTGGTCACTACAATGATTTTTTAAAGAAAACGATGTAGCTGTGACTCCAAGAAAGGGGGCGAACTAATTTTACCCCGTTGAATCGAAAAACAACCCGTGAAAAAGGCAGTTTTTTCAACTCACGGCCTAATTGTTTTTCCCCTCCCTTCGAAGTTTTTTCAAAATGACAAACCGTGAATTTTGCGCGACATTGAATCCAATTCACACTCCTTCGTAGCTACAATGTCAACATTTACACCACAATGCCCTACAAGACCCAGTCGAAAAGGGACAATGAGTGAATTAATCAGAAGCTCGTTTTTAGTGTGTTAGTTGCTATGACTAATCAATAAAGGGTTATTACTTTTTCAATGAGTCACATCTAAAGATCGCAAAAAAGTATGTAATTTTACAGCAGAATTTGACTCAACAGGTCATTAAGAAACAGAAAATGGAGCCTCTCTTCGTTTTGGATCATTCTATCGTAGGACATTGTGGATTTAAATGTACATTTACGAGAAACATTCGATGACTCGTCACTTGAGTCTACGACAATGACGTTATCACCTTCAATTGGCAAGTCCGTTTTAATTTGAAAATGAGTAATAACAGCATCTGTACACTTTACCGGATCAGCCGACATCGTCTACGGATACGGTCAGTCTAGTCAATCGTCAAACGCAGGTGTTGATCCAAAATAAAGCCTAAAATGCACGAGACAGTAGCAGTGAACGGCAAGCATCAGCGACTGGAAAAAAAACAAAAGCGATTGCCAAGCCAGCCGACCCCTGACCAAGTCTGAACTGGTGGTGTAGTGGATCACAGACAAGTCGCTTTTGAAACCCGCAGGTTTTCCGTTCTCCCCAAAGCTATTCTCGTCGATCGCACGCTATTGGCCGTCTTCTGTGTGTCGAAAAACAAAACAACGATCAGGACGGTGCTTTTTCTTAGCTGCATCCAGCGAGCAAGACGCTTAGGGAAAGGTTACGCGACGGTTCGGGGCAGGCACCTGTCGAAGATGCATTTTTAGTTGCATTGCAAGTGTCCGACTTATAAAACAGAAATGCCAGTTACCGCATAACGATCAAATTAACAAACAAGGAATGCTCGCTCTGCTTTGGGTTCGAAGGAGTAACAAACTCAACTCTTTACGAACCCTTCTCCTCACAAGGGAATGGTGTGAGCTCAACCGCGCCGATCCGGACGGGACCGGTGGCATTCGAAAGAGCATCACATCGTAAGACTGAAAAAAAATTTATAGCTGCCGAAGAGGCACTTGACGGAAGTTATGCCACTTTTAGTTCAAAAAATGTCATTTTGGACCAATTTTCAAACGATCATAACTTTTTTTGTAGGAGGTCTACGAAAACGGGGTTGGTTTCAATCGATAGATATTCATTTGAACTAAAAGTTGTTCTTTATGGCCAAAAGGATTTGGCCACACAGTTTTGCGTAAAAGTCAATGCAAATTTGGCATTTTTCAATTGAGTTTTGCCAGAAACTGGTTGGTTTTTGTTGTTTGGCCATAAAGAACAACTTTCAGTTCAAATCAGTATCTATCGATTAAAACCAACCCCGTTTCCGTAGACCTCCTGCAAAAAAAGTTATGATCGTTTGAAAATTGGTCCAAAACGACATTTTTTAAACTAAAAGTGGCATAACTCCCGTCAAGTGCCTCTTCGGCAGCTATAAATTTTTTTTCAGTCTTACGATGTGATGCTCTTTCGAATGCCACCGGTCCCGTTTGGATCGGTGCGGTTATGCTCACACCATTCCCTTGTCAGGATATAGAAAACTGTCTGGACGTCGATCAACGTAGCTTGACTTCAAATGTACACAAAAACTCGTTTTTAAATTTTTGTTGAACAGTAAAGCTAAATTGATTAACCGCCGATTTACATCGCAACTTCAGTTTTGGACACGGTAGTTAATGGAGTTGTGCATGACGACGATATTTTCAATTTCTAATTTAATTTTTCAATACTTTTTAGACCCCCAGATTTTGTACATTGTAGTTCCGGGGGGAAGACTTTTAGTGATACGCCCAAGTATAAGGCGGTGCAAAGTGTGCAGCTAAATCATGGGAAGCAAGTCCACTATAGCAAGCTTCATTGCATTTGACTGTTGATCAAGCTGCCAAGCAAGGTGCAATGGAGCCACCAACGCCCCAGCATCGTCTTATAATAATCGATGCTTTGGATATTATGCACCATGCCCAAACTGTCATCAATGATTTGTACCCCAAGGATGACAAGTAAGTTAACTTTATCAAAAGCTTTTTTAAGCTTAGTATCTGCAGAACGCCCGATGCCCTCTATCTTCCAATCCTAGCCAACGAACTTCTGTCGAAAGGTGGCAACGTGCGTATCTTCATCAATTCCTACGACTACGTGAATCGCCAGAACTACCGAAACTTTGTCATTTTAGAGGTAAGTCGGATTAAATCAGCCAGCCTGTTAAAATCACAAACTCTAAAGCGCCTCCGGCTGATGGGACTTCTTCACATCGTCTCCGGTGACCCTGTCGTTTTTCGAAGCACGTTGCTCCAAACCGCTAAAAAGCATGCCGCCATTGTTGTTTCCCAAGATTCCTTTCACAACATTTTCCCGGATCAGATGGCCGATGTCCCAAGGTATGTCCGCCGATATGAAGTGACGACTGATCCTGAATTCAAAAAGGAAAACCTGTTGGAAAGATTGGTGGTTCAGAACAAAGTTTTCGTCAACTTCCTTCCCCATGGTAAGTGCGGAATGTTAAGACCAATAATGTTTTTTATGTCCTCAGACGAACTTGTGATTCCTGTTACTCATCGTGAGTACGCTAAAATCTGTCTTGGGGCCGTTACAATTCCCATGTTTAACCATGCCAACAGTCTCGAACTCGAAACGCTGTTAGAGCTTATTCGTTACAACCTTTCCTACGAGCTTTTGAAGAAGTGTCCGACCTTCAATGAAGAAGACTATCCTATCATTCCTGAATAGGTTGCTATTTGCTTTCATTATCATGTAACTGCTAAGTTCTATACTTTTGAATATCTTCATTTGTTTTTAAATAGTACATGTATTGTTTGTTAGTCTAAAAATAAATGTTTAAACTGCCTCGATCGATTCAAAACAGGCGTAGTCAAAGCATTGTGATTTGGAACTCTTTTATGACTCTAATGATGTTGTACGTGACAGTTAAATAAGGTTAGCACATTATCGTACACGACCCAATTTCACATTAACAAAATGGCCAACCGTTTAGTATTGATCATTTATCAAGTTGGAGTTAGACACGAGACAGCAACAAACTATCTGTGTTTTGCTATCATCTGCTAAACAAAACAGCACCTATTTTTGATGCATTTGATGCATTCAGCTTTGTTTTTTTATCTAGAAAACAAATGCACAGAGACCAACAAGCAGTTTCAACATGCCAATGGTATCCAGGGGACTCACCTTGGAAACAATGAACGTGGGGATCTCAAACCCTTTTAAAACAGACATTGTCTCACATACCTTGCAAAAATGTTAGCCAGCCGCTTGGATTCGTCGTACAAGTATCGTCCAACAGGCCCTCAAGCGAGTAAGCTTGTCGTTCATGATTGGGAAAAGGACACAGTCTATTTGATTCAATTGCCTCGAGCTGGTGTCATACCGTCGTTGTCACCTCATTGTTTGAAATTGGAAACATGGTTGAGGTTTGCTGGTATTCCATATCAGGTATTTTGTTTAAAGTTGTTACGTTTTTTACGATTAAAGTTTAGAATGTGAGCAATGAGTTCAAGCACACAAGTGCCAGAGGCCAAGTTCCCTTTATTGAGTTAAACGGTCGCCAAATTGCTGATGCCACTGTTGCCATTGAAGAATTGACCAAAATTTTCCACATTCAAAGTGAAACTGACTTCGATGCTGAAGACCAGTCAAAAATGTGTGCCTACCAGTCGATGATTGATAATGGGTTGCTATGGTAAGTGCCTTTCTGTCTGAAACACACACATTGCACTCTTTAGGACGTACTTCTACTATCTGTCCATCAACAACAATCATGAAGCCACTCCCGACGGTGTCATTGATCACTTTACCGGATTTCGAAAGTTTTTGTACAAAAATTGGAATGTTGGCCAACACCGACGCCAGGTGTGTCAATTAAACAAGTGTTATGTTCATACATCCATTTCAGATAAAATCAAAATGCATGGCGCAAGGCATCGGACGGTTTGCGCCTTATGAAGTTGAAAAAATAGCGAAAAAAGAGCTATCAGCATTGTCTGTGTTGCTTGGAAAGAAAAACTTTCTAATGGGGAAAACGCCGACAGCAGTGAGTTATTGCACATTGGGTTCCACTGTCGACAGTACTTTTTTAGCTTGATGCATCGGCATTTGCAACGTTGTGTCAGTTTTATTACTTGCCACTCAACAAAGATATTAAAAACTACATTGATGAAAACAATCAAAATCTCGTTGATTTTATCCGCCGTATTCGTGATTTGTACTGGTCCGACTGGAGCGAATGCACGTCCAAACTTTCGCTCAAAACAAAACCAAAACCACGTTTGGCTTCCGAAAGTTCGGAAGAGCATGCAAATGATGGTCATCCGACTGAGCCTGAGTAAAACATTTTAAATTTAAACGTTTTTTTGGGGATGTGGTTTTTACTTTTTCCATGTAATCAAAAATATTAATTAACTTGAGTTATAAAAGCAAAATACTCGTCAATATGCTGGTTTGGAATAGTTAAGAATAAATGTGTGAAATGATTATGAAGAACTATAACGAAGGGCTGATTCAGCGTCATAATGTCTGGCTGACTGCATCATCCAAGCGTAAATTGAACAAAAGTTGAGTTGCTGTTCCGGGGACATTGTTAGGTACGGTAAAAACTGCATTAGATTGCTTGAAAACTCTGGAACTTGTGGAGGTGTCACAGATTTAGGCTCAGATGGTGATGGCTGAAGGCTGTCAGCGGTGCTGGACGGTTCTGGTGGCTGGCACTTTTCCGGAGTTGATTTGGTAGAAACAATTTGTGCTGGGTTGATGTTGTCTGATTTGAGTGTGTCTGAAAAGAGCTTTATCAGTCTAAAATTTCTCTAATCAGTAAAAGTGACATACCAATGAGTGTCTTCGGAATAGCCTGTACTCGAACGTTACCACTATTGCATTCCACATTGATAAACACAACATCACTGTTCTTGTAACGTCGTTTCACCGATGACAAACGCTTATTCACGACTTTAACGCACTTTTCACACGGACACAGACGATAGGGACATGTTCGGGCATGGCCACGAACCGCAACTTCAACATCGTGAGCTGCGCACTTCCGACACTTCAACATGACCGGCCAATTGGTGGACAACAAACGACAAACGACTGGCACTGTCCACTCGGAAAATCGAAAATGAGTGAAAAAAAGAGGCTTGACTGTTTGACACCGGCTCTTGGTCACTATAAAAAAGGTTTTAATCAGATATGAGCGAGAAACGTCAGTCGCGCAAAGGTCTTTCGGTTTTTTCCAGCCGATGATCAAAGTTAGCGATATAACATGTTGTCAAGGTACTGTCTTTTTCGCCTCTACAAGCAGGCACGACTTTGATGAGAGTGAGAGGAATTAATTGACACCCAAGTGGTCAAAATGGGTATTAATTCGATGCAGCCAGGGTCAGTGCTTTATTGAAAGTGGGTATCAGGACTAAAGACAACGCATACCAACAAAATTGAAACTATGGGACGGTAATGATAAGCATTGAAATAGGAAAAGCTATGACAAATGCATGAAGAACAAGAATGTTGAATTTGTATTTTATGCTTTCTCGGTTTAGCGAAACTGTATAAAACTCCAAACATTAAATCTACCGTATAAAGTTTGCAACCTCTGTACTCATGAGGTTAGTTATTGTATACTCCTCGAAAATACTATTCTTTTGATAGTTGTATCACTTTTTTTCACAATGTTTTACAGCGTTTTAAGAATGTCAAAACCAATTTTTAACAAACATTTCGCCAATCGCACCAGCACCAGCCGTCACGAAGGACAGACACTTTCAACGCTTTTTGCGGCCGCTTTTTGCATTTCGTGCCCTTGAAAATTTGCGTCTCGGCTTATCGTAACCAATCTACAATGTCAAACGGGGCACGAGACTCTTGACATTGACGCACCTTTTTAAACACGCCGCAGTCATCAAAAGCGTTTAGAAACTACTTTTTGATTTTATAAATTTGGGCATCGACATGAAAAAGGGATTATTATTGGCAAATAATTTAAATTTTCATCACAATACACTAATAAATCTTAATCTAACAGCACAAAACGTCGGAAGGCTACTGTAAATTTCAAGGAACAAACAACGCAAACGAGTTAATTGAACAATGCATAGAACAAGATGGAAACGCGAAAGTCATATTTTCTTATTGACGACCTTATTTTTGGTCGAATTTAAACAAAATCTGTCTTATTTTTTTTGGTTAATTATTGCCAAAAAGTTGACCAAAATTTACGTTTTTCGTTAAATTTCAGGTAAACAAAAAAACTTTTTATTCAAAACAATATATAAATTATTTCATTTCTGTTTACAGTTGTGCAGGAACACTTTATCAACTTATCAAACAACGCAAACCCATCTTCACCCGCAGTGCTTAACTCCAAATGTATGTGTGAGTCAGAAATTGTTGACAATAGCGACGTCGAAGCGAGGAACTCTCAATAAGTTAGTCCTTTGTGATTTGATAGCGACAAGCATGTCGAGTATAGATTTTCCGGAGAGGAGAGATGGACGGGTTTCCCCCGTTCTCGAGCTCCGGCCCGGTGAGAAAACCAGAAGCTTCATTCAATCGACGGATAAGGTATAGTTTTTTTGTTTTGACATTATTAGCCATTATGCTCATTTGGTTTAGATCCGTCGTCTGGTCCCACGCCATGTCTTTTCCGCCGAATTTGTGCATCTTTTGTCCCCGAGTGCAATTTATTTTCGCCTTCCAAATCATATTACAAAGAAGCTGCAGATTCCATTTACGTTAGTGAAAATGCATATTTATATGTAAAACAAAATGTAATTTCAGAGAAGGTTTGAAAAAATCCGACGTGATCGAATCAGGCAAATATGTAATGGCTCCGATTCAGCCTGATACACTTGGCCGTGCTCGCATAATTGAGCACTCCACACGCGGCGATGATGTCTATATCTTCTTTATCGATGCCGGCGAATGTGCAACTGTTTCAAGAAAACATTTGTTTAAAATACCCAAAGAATTGACCAGCCACCCATGGCAAGTTATCACCGTCAAGTTACACGGGCTTGACCCTGTTAACGGAGTGAGTTCTTATCACTCGATAGAGTTGTGCACTCTTTCAACATAATATGTAATTCCAGCAAGATTGGTCCCACTCAGAAGTTGACCTTCTTGACGATCTCATGCACCGCTACCCCTACTTTTGGATTGTTCCAAAATTTCTTACACACTATCCAGATGATAACAACTTTATCGCACCTGCCGATATCTACGGATTAACTCAAGAGGAACACGAGGATATTTTCAAGTTCCAAAACTATAACAACATTGGAGACTCCATTCTCGACGGTTTTCATCTTCTATCAGTGCCGCCAACATTGGAGAAACTGAAGCGCGAAAATGGTAGCCTGCAACAAAGCTATCATTATTACAATAAAGCCCACTTAAAGCAAAAACAGCTTGATGAAGATTCGATGGTGGTACCACCCGAGTCCGTTTTCATTAACCTTACAGAGTTTCCTCAATTAAAACCTGGTTTTAACAAAACTGTGGGCAAGAATGAAACCGACTTCTACGCTTTCGTCATGAAATCAAAATTGGTATGTTATATAGTTTACACACTTGTTGTTATCGTATAGTTTCAGACAATGACACCAAACTTGTTCTTCGCTTTTCGATTGGACAAAAGTAACCAAGATCTGCCCAATGACCCTCAACGGTTTCTGCGGTTCCGGGACGAAATTCAGGAATTTTCAAACACTCTGAATGAGTTTTATTGCAACGTTGATCACTGCGTTAATTTGAACTTTGGAGCTGTGTAAGTTTTGCTACTATGAAGCCACATGTTTCTATCTTTGTTTCAGCTTTGAAGAGCTGAAAAGAAAGAGAGTGTTTGGTATTGTTCACGGCACTGCTGTAACAAACTTTTTTACAATGCACTTCCAACGAGTCGAAATTCTTGACTGCATTGTCACAAACATTCGGGCGTCTCAGAATGTAGAGACAGGCGATGTTGAGCTTCGTAAAATCTACCGTGTTCGATATATTGATACTGGTGGAATTGAACTCGTTTCGAAAACTAGAGTTTATCAGATTCATCCGAAGTAAGCATTATCGTAATCCTCGTTTTGCAATTCATAGTATATTTTTAGGCACATCGAAACATACCCCTTCAGCTACATGCTATCCTACACCAATTTGAAACCGTTGAAACCTGTGGACAATGAATGGCCAATCAAAGCCCTCCGCTATTTCAACGACGAGTTGCTACCGGAAATGAGGGTATTCCAAATCACTGTTGACCTAACCAAGGAAAAAGATTGGACGAAGCCGTTGTTCGTCAAGGCCGTGAAAAAAGCGCAAGCCAAGCAAATGAAATCGGTGACATCGATTGATGAAAGCCTGATTCAAGAAAAGTATGCGGTAAAGGATGACAGCTATCAATCTGATATGTTTGCTGAGACGAGATACGCGGACGAAAAAGAAAACACGAAGAAATGGGTGGAATTTGAACGTAGAAATCAATAAGTGACGTGTTCTTTTGCCTTTTTTTGAATTGTAGTCAACCGATGTTTTGTACTTTTATCAACAGTTCATGATCATTAAGCTCATTTCTTATTTATAACTTTTTACAACTGTTGTAAATCACTCATATTTAGTGAGCAGTATTAATCACTTATACTTGTAATAAACCAGGAAATGCACTTGCAGGACAAACAGAATATTTGAGCAGATAACAAAGTTCATTCAAACAATTTGCAATAGAGCTATATCTATGAGTTGATATAAATTACAATGAATGGATGCCATCATAATCATATAATATGTTTGTTGCATACATATTAGTGACACATTTATAACCAGATAAATTTACGAATTGCAAAGAATTCAATGACTGAATTGATAAATATTTGAATACTCATCCCACCACCCCGAATGATTAATGTATGCATTCCGTAACTTTGGTGTTTAGTCCTTCTCGCGAGCTTGCAAGGTGTGCCATCGAACAACAGGTCGTCGCGTCAGCATCATCTCTTGCCATTGCTCTTGACTTGCAAGACTGATTGAAGGCATATTCATGTGGCTCGAGCCTAAGGCAACTTCTCCAATGAAGTCATTTTTAGACATTTTGTCATAATCCCAGACACTGACGATCATGTGTACTTTCTGTAAATGACACCTTTTAACCGTTTAAGAATTCAAAAAGGGTCAGACACACCTGCATGTGATCAGGCGGAATTTTGAATTGAAAACTTTCATTGTAATATGGATTCAACGTTTTGTATTTGATGGACGTCTTCTTCTTCATGAGCAATTTCTTCCCATCATAAAGATATAGCTTCACATACGGGTCTGAAAAAAGCATTGTTAAAATGGGTACCATTGTTTGAAAAAGTGAAATGAGCAACATACCACTGGAGCCACCCACGTCCATTTTTTTCAAATTGCGTGCCTCCATTATTGTTATGGTGAGCGTTCCGGTGGCAGGACGATATCTTGCAGAAAAGCAAATGTCTCCAAGACGTGACTCCTAGATATTATTATTTAGAAATAGAATTGCGACGATGCACCATGGCAGCAGCGATTATGTAAAAAGAAACCAACATTTTCCACGTCTTCAACTGGTGGTTCAATATTTGCCCATTCGTCAACAAGGGCACCAAAGTCTACGGATTCGAGGGGGATCGATAACTGACCAATACGATCGTCTTTGCTCAGTCGATCGAAATCAAAGACTACGAATTGAAGGGTTTTTCGTTGCAGCTCATTGAACGGAATCTAAAAATGGACTTGAACTTGGCCAGTTTAAAGAAAAACATACCGAAAATTGAAAAGTTTCATTAAAAATAGGATTCAAATTATTCCTCTTAATTTTCGTTTCAAACTTTGGCTTTCGATCTGGCATAATACACAATTTGATGTATGGATCTGACATTCCATTCCGGTCCATTGCTGGCAGCTTTTGACACTCCAAAATTGTGACGGACAACTAAAAGAACTCTAACTGCGTTAATCGTTTTCTTATCAGTGTGATAATACCTTGTTTGAAGTGAAATCATAATCCAATTTAAAGTGAATTTTACCAAAACTCGACACTAACGGATCTTGCTGCTCAAAACTCGGTTGAACTTGAAACGTTGTCGATGACGATGGTACAATTTGACTCGGGGGTGAAATCTTAACGACAGCATCCTAAAACATTCATCATTACGAGAAGCCAGCGTGACGCATTACGGATTATCGGATTAATATGCTGGGAAAACAGCATTATAAGCGGCTTGTTTTACACCTCGTAAAAGCGTAACAAATCAAAAACAAACCTTTTCTTTTGAGGGTAAATTCGGTTCCCAGTCACGATTTGTGTGTTTACGTGGAAGACAAATGGTGAAAACTCGAAAGATTGGATTACACGTTACCAGAAAGTTGTCCATGGCACGCTGAAAGTTTGATGTGTAATATGTTACGCTGACAGGTGAAAGTCTGGAATATCTTCAATGAGCAAAAAGTGCCAAAAAGCTAAAGGTAGAAAATTGTAGCATTGCGTGTTTCATTGAAATGCTTTGATTAACGTAAGTCGAATAAATTAAAATATAAAAAATACCCGGGCAGTGAAGCCATAGCGCGACGACATTGCGTGATTTATCTACGGTAATCCTGCCAACTTCCGTTAGGCTTGCAACAATGGATGAATTTGTTTTGCAGCGATTTGTGAAAGGCACTGTTTTCCAGCCGAGAGCACAGGTCAAAGGTGTACTTTTTGAAATGACGAGGAAGTCGTAACACCTCCTCGGGTCCGATGCAACAACTACGTGAACTGCACAGAGGTGTTATTGTGGCTCCTTATGAGGCGTTTGCGGAAGAGCGTGTCCACAGCGACTCATGGAGTTTTTTAGCATGCTTCCCACACGCCCTGTACACCCTGACAGTCGCGGAAGACAGACCCTAGTACCCTCGGCTATTCTGAATAGGCCTCAGCTGCGTTATTTGCGCTTATCACAAACATGGAAAGGGTGCTATACATCAGTTATAGACGAGAATGAGCGACCCCAAACAACCCCGAGCAAGACAGATTGGAATGTGTCGAAACAGGGGCCACGATCACGCTTATATGCTTCCGCCCATCGCCCCAGGCAATACCATTCAACCCGGGAAACACAATAGTTAAGCCATTTTTGGAACGTTTGTATTGTAAAGAAATTGGGCTAAAAATGGTACATCTATTGAAATTCCGCAGCTTTTCGCTTTTACGCGACCCTGGTAAAATGTCAAGGATTTTATGTTAGCTTAACATGTAGCCCGGTAGGTCGTGTAGGTCTTTAGTTCTAGCTCACATCAGTCAACAGAAGGGGCCCATAAGCATCTTTGATGAAAATTGGAGTGGCCCCCTGATTAACACTACGACGCAGTAGCGAACTGCGTTAAGAAATAACAAAGAATTTACGCCAAGTGTGGAGGGCACTATGTAGCGGGCCCGAAGTTAACAGCACATTGGATCTTCCTCTCAAGAGAGCCGTTAAAGTTCAGCTGGGTCAAAGCTTCTAATAAAAGGACTGCCGTTTCATTAGTTACACTATAATCTATGCGCGAACAAGAAACACACACTCTAAAAGAGTTTATGAATTCGAAAAGGCGGAGCGTTTTAAAAGCTACATAACTACAAATATGTCAACTCCCAGTCATATATATCAAATCCTGGAAAAGCGATGCTGAATGGGAATTAGAAAGGGTTACTTTGCGGGGTTAAACCACAATTTTGAAGTTTCGCACGCTCTGTCTGCTTGTCATACCGGTAGTAATCACGAAATATATCGAAACTGAATTGTGCAATTAGGAAAGCTGAATGTTGTCGAAAAAAATTGGTGGAAAAACTGTCTGAATGGCAACATTCTTTGTACCAACGGCACGCAAATACATGTATGACGCGCAAAAAGGAGGTGGACCTTGGGCCGAAAGCCAAAAAGCTGCTCATCAAGGCATCTTTCCCCTTTTTCTGAAAGTCCTTGGCAAGCGCAAATCCGTTTCCGGTCAGCTCAGTTGTTGCTATTTGCTATTATCCAAAAAACGGCAATGCCTTTGGTCGGTTTATGCCGCATTGGCAACAAACAAAAAACACAGTCATAGAAGCTGTATATGATGTAATGGTTAGCCAAGCTTAGGGAATCAGACACAAGTACGAGTGGAAGCAATTATGGAAGATAGACTGGGGATAAATCGGCTTACTGGGAGAAAATAAGGAAATAAAGGAAAGTTAGTTAGGAGAATGCTTCGGATTCACGTCAAAGTCTAACAATCAACGAAGACCACATGGCGAAACACTATGTTTTCAGTTTTAGCTCGATTATTTTTATTTTTATAGCATCCTACGTAAGGCAGTAAGCAGCATGCGAGCTAACTGCAACGAAAAGCATTTAGCTATGAATGGGTTAAATGCGTATGTAAGTAAAGGAGACTGGCAAAATTATGAGTTCACGTTGTTCAACACGCTGGAGGCGCCTTCTACGACTCGATTAGTGTGTTCGTGAGTAAGCAACTCAATCGAGACGACCTCCATCTGAATGAAAATACTTCTATTTAAAACATTAACTACATAAAAAAGATACTCAGGACGGCGTCTTTTGGCTTCATAATGGCTTATCGCCGTCGCTGAGGAAGCAAAAGAACGCCTTTTTTCTCTTTCCTCACTCAGGTGCCGCCGAAACGGTTCCCACAAAAAGCCGTAGTCGCGGTGGTCTTACCGGATTTACGGGTATTTATTGTAATATTAAAGTAAAAAGCAAGTGTAAAGGGCCAAAGACGGAACAAACGTTCGCTCTTTTGCATACCACTTGCTTGGTGATAAGGGCAAAGCGACGAAACGGCAAACGAGCTTGCCAAATACGTTTCGCATTGATGTCTTCTGGGCCTATCTTCGCCAGTTTTCTAAATTAGGCTTTCTTCAGCAAAGCGACAATAGCTAGAAAGACGGAAACGCGGGAAACGAAGATTTCAACCTCCATCAAAACGGCGGCTCTCCACCATAGTCGCATATTGAATTGAGGGAGAACACAACTGTTCAGTAGACAGTGTTTTGCAAAGGAAATTACAAAAACTACAATTTTCACATAACAATGACATTTAATGCAGCCGTATTTTGAGCTCGTACGTAAGTAGGTTTCCTTAGCGCGGGTAAAAACATATTTTAACTTTTATGAGCCCTAAGAACTTCCAGGGGTGTAATAAATTAAGACGCTGTAAAGTAAGTATAATCTAAAATAATATACTGACAGTTGCCAGACGGTACTTAAAAATGCGTCAATCAAAATGTAGTTTGAGAGGTTAAGATTTATTCCTGGCAATGTGTTAAAACAAAACAATTAAAGTTGTTAAAAAACGAGATCACGTACTGGATGAGGTGGCACTGTGAGTACCGTACAAAGTTGTATGTTCATGGTGACGAATTTGCGTCAATATCTAGTTTAAATGGATCACTAAAAAGTGTCGGTGAATGTCTAATGTCGTAAACACTCGCTGGATGTCCAGAGTCTGCTGAAGCTGGTGGCGGGTCTGGCATGAAAGTATGGGGTTCGGGTCTAGCGTCGCCGACAGGTCGAGGATCTGGAAGAAAAAGAGAAGCCGTATTAGTGGGGATAGTTCTTGCAGTTTATGGAAGCCAGACTACTTACCATGATGCATCATAAAGTCAGATTCGCTCGCGACATCATCGTGACCGTCAATGTCGTTGTAGTTTGGCAGGTCCTTCAGCAGAATGTGCAGATTAGAAAGTGGTTTCAATGGTGTTGGGACGTGTGAACTGCCGTCCATCCTTGCTGAGAGGTTGCTTCCGATAGATGCGCCAGTCGGCATTCGATCTAAGACCTGAGGCAATGAATGTAACTCGGAATCGGTCGCATAGCCATTGCTGAAGTCCATGGCCCGTTGTGGTGGTCGTCGAAGAAGGCAGAAGTCACTTCGCGCCGGGGAGTGTGTGCCCGTCGGCATGGGGCTATGGATCATCGATTCGGCATAGATGGCCTCGGGGTTACTTTCATAGTATCGATGCCCTTGCATGTTCTTCAAAATACCACCAGCTGACATCGAGTGGGCCTGATGATTCTCCCTTACATCATGTCGCAGAATGACATCTGTCATGTTTGGTGCACTCGCGACGGACGCCGATTCCCGGGATTTAAGCGACGCCGTTTCGCGTTCATCCACCTCGTTAATCTTGTGCAAGGCGTCGTAGACCCGCTTATTCTTTTTGTGTTTGCGTTTTTCATCTCTGAAAACATTCCAATTATTTCGACATACAACCGGAATGTGTGTTTTAATCACTCTCACCTGTAGCTAGGCATACTTCCAAATTTAATGGCTCTGTTTCCATCATCTTGGAAGCTGTCATCAAATTTTTCGACAACAATCGGTGCACTATAATCGGCCGGGCTTTTGCGGCGATAGAAAAACAGCAAGCAAACCAGCAGGAGTATCAAAGAGATGCCGACAGTGACCAAGATTATCAGGAGAGTGGTCGTTTCGATGGTGCGACCAGTGAGACTCGATAGCAACACGTCCGGCGCAGGGGTATGGGGCAACAGGCGTCGGGAAGTGTTTGATCGCGTGTCACAAGCTATCCCGGTCCATCCATCGTAGCAGATGCACTTCTGTGTCGTCGTACAATCACCATGACCTGAGCATTGGAGTGCCAGGTTGTTGCTGGGACAGTGGACTGGCGGTGATACTTGCACTAATGGCAAGCAAACACTTTGGATACAGATACTGCCGGGGCCGCAACTGGTGCCATCAACGATTAGGCCGGCTTTATGACTCGTAATCGCTTTACATTGTACGTGTTGACGGCCATGCATGAATTGGAAGTTGAAGGAAGCCAAGGCAGAATCCAACGGGAGAGTCGCGCCATCACGACAATGGAGCGTTCCGCACTTCTTATTCGGAGCATCGCACTTCCGGAAGTCGCTGTTTCTGTCCTTCCCGCAGTTACCGTACTCAAGGCCCTTTTCATTGTAGTCGTAGCAGGGCTCTTCGGCGGCATGGGCGGCTGAAATGAAAGCCATCTTAAAATAACGCATTCATATGCAAATTAACAAAAACGAACCTGGACCCCATAAAGCCTTGCACTGCTGTTCCGGATCACTGCAGTTGCCCTTCCAACATTGACCCTTAATTCCGCAGATGATCCCATCAACAAGGTAGCCGTCAGCCGGACAATCCCCACTTTCACCGTCACAGAATTCCGGAACATCGCAAATCGAACGCGACTCTCGACAAATAGTGCCGCTCTTGCGCAATTCGCATCGATGACAACACGGCTGATGGGAGGCACATTGCGCATGGGCTCGAAGTGTACAGGTCAGTGGATCACAGCAGGGATCGAAGCATTCATTCCGGGGACCGCAATCACACTCCTCGTCACCGTCAACTATGCCGTTACCGCATTGGTGAAGGCGGGATTCTTGGAAGGGGCGATTCAGAAGGCAATGAACATGTCCAGATTGAAGGACGCCCTGCATCCGAGCAACGCTGCATTTGGAAAATTGCCAGAGGAAGGAAGATCCGAGAGCACTAAAAGTGAGTGATTAGTCTGGGGGTTACAACTGACAGGACCAATTTGACACATTTGACACAGAACATCTGGTAGTTCAAGACAACTACTACTAACCTCTGCTTTTTCGACATAACACAGGATTGTTGATTGGTGCAAAGGCAATCGGCTGAATCATGATCGATCCCGAGAATGTGTCCCACGGCATGGGCTGCGAATTGGGCACTCGTGTATGCTCCGTTTCTGTCAATTGTCTGAAAAACATGCTCTGTCAAACTCATCAATCCGAATTCCCATAGTGCTGTATTTATAATCGGTCATTGCCCCCGAACTGTCAATTGTCAACAACTTCCCAAAAGTTGCCCCAAATGCTAATGACGCGCATAGCATAGGCTCATCAAAACTTTTTAATCGTATGCAATCTTTGTTGCCATCTAGCCGTTCATCCAAATGACCCGCGAAAAAAGAAAGCCCAGCGGCAAGTCGAAGGGTATTTGATGACCACAAATTTATCCATTTCACGCTGCCGGCGACTGGCTGGCGCCTGTCCGCCGGCAATTCATCTATCCCTCAATTGCCTTTGAACGCTGATAGCCCTTTCCCCATGCTTTTTCATTCAAAATGGTGAGGATGGTTTTGACTTGGGAGGTCTCTTTCTGCGCAGACGAAGCGAAGCACCCATTCAACTCCGAGCAGATGTTCAACGACGACGCCCTAACGCATGTGACAAAGAGCCAACATATAGCTGTCAATTGTGTCAAAGCCAGACTGCTGGCCTATCCGGAATCGCGCAGCTTCCGGCTCAGCCACTGACTTCATTGGCAACGGCGATCTTATCGGAGCGCTCGGATTTCATGGTGTTTCTGAATCCCCTCGGATGGCACTTCCCAGCTTGCTACATAGTTCGAACAAGCATTAAACACGAAAAAATTTGATCCCTCTGCGTTCGCGCAAAACGGAACAAAGATGCGCATCGTTCCCTTATGGGTTAAGTTAAAATTTTTGAAAAAGGCACAACAAAATTGAATTTGAGACAAGGGTGTGCAAATTGCGCGGAAACACCAAAACAAAGGGTCCCATGGCAAGCCCGCATTGCAGACAAGGCTGAGAAAAACGAACCTTGACGAGGCCCACAGCGCGTGATGTACAGATGCTTGAGAACATGGACGAAACGCCATCATGGGAGGCGAACGAAGCCCCGGTGAACATGAGGGTCGCGTCCTTGCCGATGTGGTAGATGTGGCCGGTAACATAGTCATGAACGCCGCTTAAGGTCCGCTCGATATCATCGTGCATGTCGACGCGTTGAGCATCGATCCACAGCTCTGAGTAGGTCACAGATAAGCGGATATTGAGGTCGCGAGCTAGCATCTGCAATGAAATGGGTTTTAAAAAAACGTGTCAAACATCAACATTGAATGGGGTACAATCAACAAAAGTAATCGTAAACCAGCTTAATGTACAAAAAACCAACCAGATCAGCTATGTTCACAGATTCAAGCATGTATTGAACGGCTTCATCCTGGCTTAAGCCATGCTCCGTGACAAAACTCTTATCCCCGATCACAGCCAATTCAACATACTTCGTCTGTCGCGACACATCACGTTTCTTTCGTAGGAATTGTGCCGCCAAATTCTGAGTAATGGACCCACATGTGAATTCTTTCGGCCACTGGGTCTTGTAAAGGACATGAGGGTGCCTCCGACCCCGGTCACCGCCATCCAGCGGCCAAAGGCCGTATGTCGTTCCATTTTCGAAAGCAATAATACCCCTGAAAGCAAAATGTTTCTTCATAAAGTTTCAAAATGTCAAAAAAACTAACCGTAAACCGGTACACGTAGAAATTGCGACAAAAGAAGTGGCATCACTGTTAACTGTACCCTGATAGTAGCAGTTTTCAACTCGGCCATTGATTGGGGACTCGCCGTTGGCGTCGAGCTGAAGCAATAAAATCAATCAATACCGCGCATACAGTGAATAGTGAACACAAAAAACGAACCTTGTTAAATTTTGTTTGGTTAAAGAAGAGGTAGTCGTTGAGATTTAAAACTAGCTTTAAGCGATGATTGACCAGTGTATTTGACCGTATCACAATGGTTACATGTTGATAATGAACGGTTGCGTTGAGAAAGTAGTTCCGGGTGTCGATACCTATCCGTTCATTCTTGTCACGAATTTGGAAGGGATGAACGATTTCAAACTGATTCTCGGGTAATCGAGAGATAAAATCCTTGTTGGTTGCTGAGTGACGGAAGTCAACTGAAACATAGAGACTTATCTTCGGCTCTATCGTAAAAAGCGTCCCATGAGTGCTATAATGGGTCACAAGTGATGCACATTGTGTGAACACCAAAGTGGCTAAAGAAAGCCAATGGAAAAGAAAAGATAGCTCAAATTTCACCGGCACTTTTAATTGACATTAGTAAAATGAACGGTCAAGCGAAAAGGAAAAGCATAGCATCAAATTCGGTAATTAAAACAAAAACACTCACCCTTAGCATCGGCCGCTAGCCACACCAAAGTGGACAACACGAAAACGGAAATAAGCATGTTGATTCGGGAATAATTACATATCGGACATTGAAAACTTTACAGGCAGTGATGTAAGAAAGCGGCCAGCGCTCTGCAAATTGTAAATATTTTAAGTTAAAATGCAAAACAAAGGGATGGTTCCGCAAAGCGGGGTGTAAATGAATGCAGACACGCAAACCCGGGGAAAAGTACTCAAAGCAACCGCCATATCGGTGGGTGCCGTCGGCAGAAACGTTAAACACCTTTGAACGGCGCCTGAGGCGGCTAAAACAAAGTTAGAGGGCGGTGAAAATGGGATGAAAGAGAGTGACACCGGTGTAGATCGAAAAAACATTTTGAGACGGAAAAACCGCGCCGAACGCACCCAAACGATTGCAGCACTATCGGAGCTGCGCGAGTGGGGGTCGCCATTGTGAATGGACGAGGCTCGTTGACGAGCCTCCGGCAGAGAGAGGGAAGAAGGCAGGCGTCACGGGCGATTGTTCTGCGCAATTGGAAGGGAGGGAAAGCGAGCCGAGTCGAGCCATCGGTCAACTGGCAGTCACTACGGATACGATCCGACCTCGGGCCTGAACCAGACTGGAGGAGTATGTGTGTGTGGCGGCGGTCTGTGACGTCGGCAAGGTGAATGCATGCAAACAGTCTTTCCCAAAAAGAGGAGGGAAAGAAGAGAGACATGGTTCGCGCGGACACGCGAGAAAAAAACATCTTCGTTTCTCGAGAACAAGCAAAGGTCGTCCCCGGGGTTTGAACTGCTTGTTTCCACATCCGGAAAAGGAAAGGGAAGGCCCAGCGTCAGGCTGGAAGGCACGGAAAAACGAACCCGCGAGGTCGTTCGGCGATGGAAATTCCTTTCCTTGCCAGGGGCCTAGCTTGAGGAGGGACGAGTTGATGGGCGGTCACTAGTCAGAGGACCCAGCTGGTCCGTGCTTTTGTCGGAACGCCCTGCAGCTCAGCCCCAAAATGCCGCAGGACCACTTCTTCTCGACTTTGGGAACGGGCCAAGGGTGTCGTCCACTCAAAGGACACAACACAAAGGGTGGCGCAATGCCAGCGGCCATTTAGAGGACGTGAATGAGAAAGGACATTAAATCCCATACTCTCTCGTCGATCATCACAAAGCTGCTGCTCCCGCTGGCAATGGCACCTCCGCTTATGGAGTGACCATCATCGTCGAGAAGCACAGCCACACCCTGAAGCCGAGAGCGAGACCCACGGAAGGAAGCGCGTTGCTGGGAGTTATTATTATGCATGTACTGGCGGAAGTGGATGGAAAAAACCTTTTATGAGAAAGACGAAGTGTTTTGAAATGAAGGGGCAAAAAAGTATCACTCTCTGACATGTGTTACACGGAAACGACGGAGCTTCAAAGTAATTCTGCAAAACACAAAGATGGACGATACTAAACGAGCTATATAAACCATCATGGGTCTGTTGTCGTCGAGCTAACTGACATTAGAATAATGGCCGTGTCCAAACAATGCTGCCCGCCAAGTCAGCGATTGCGCAATGGTTGTATATTTGGATGAATTTGAGTCACTCGGTCTTTCGTAAAAACGGAAAAAGGTTGTTAAGCTACACATCCGCAAGCTAAGTAATGGCTACTGACTTTTTTGTTAAAAGATACTATGCCATTCGAGACAGAATTTATATATTACAAAGTAAAAATAAAGTGCATGGCAATAAAAATATGAAACATCAATTTTGGTATTGATAATAACGATGTCCACACAGGCATTTCTTCACTAAACAGTCCAAGCCAGCCACCGATTGCACTTTAGTTTTGCTGTGTCGACAAAGCACTCTTACACACAGACGTTTTTCGAAATACCTACAACGATGCGTGGTTAAATTTATATGACACCTGTCCATAGCAAGACAGTGACGTGTACTGATTAAGGCTACATCCTTTTTGCAGTCTTTTCACACCAGACTTCCGACCACCCGAAAACCCGATCGCTTTCCCACGTCGTAGTTTCCCTGTGAATCACCGTGGTCTTACAGCGATACTTGCTTTCAAAAGAGCGCTGTGTTGTCGTCTTCTTTTTACTCCACACTGTCCACAGTGAATCACACCGCTACTGTTATCAACTGTGGTGTCTACTCATTCGCCATGAGTGCCAATACGGATCCCAAGGTAAGTTCCCATTCCAATTTATTCATGCTTTGTTTTTCATCTCAATTCAAGTTTTCAACTAAGTTTTTCAGCATCAAATCCAGGAAGGCCTCAAAGGTTCCGACAAAGACGATACGGATGCCATTAAGACCCTACCAGCTGATGTCTCCCTGCCAGCCCCAGATAGCGCCGAATCCCATGAACCGTCGAATGAAAAGAACGTATCTGATGAAGATATTCTCGCAGTGTTGGAGCAGCTTCGTCAACTCGAAGAAAACGAACTTCTTCGTGAACGGCTTTCGAAAGTAGAGGCAAGCCTTGCCGACCTCCGGGCTGAGATGCTTGATTAGTGCTTTGCATGGTTTCTGTTCGGTCTCGTCAGCTATAATTGATGTTTGAATGTGTTGTGCCTTATAAAATAAAATTTATGAGATTATTGTTTCTTTGTCAATTTCTGGACCAGTTTATCAACTGAAAAAGCGATCGGGGAGTAATGCGAACACACATGGGAAAGTCTTCTTTTTCGTTGGCGAACTGTGCGTAACGACTAGATCAACAACATTCCGCGAGGGACCCCAATCGTGTGCCCAGCTCGTCTTCTTCTTCCTAAAAATGGTTTTTCTGCCAATCAGTCACTGTTTAGTGCCACCCGCTTTGGCAATGCCACAAAAATGGCTTCACTTGATCAGCAATGGTCATGTGCCGATGCTTTGATAAGACGAAGGTGTTGAAACCGCTGCGGTGGGCGATGTTGAGCATGCCTCGTTGCCTCTGGACAGGTCGCTTTCGCGTTGTTTTATATTTTTTCTTCGACTTGGGTTCCCCAGATCTACAGTTTACTCGTGTCATAGTGCAAAAGTTGTCCGTAGCCTCGGTGATTACGTGGCAGGTGATGGTTGGCCGCTGCCCGCTGTCTCACGTTTCGAGAGGGGCACACGGCTGGACTCACTTTTGCGCGCACTTTTGGGAAAACAGTGTGGCTCGATCTGTGTTACGCACGTTTGCCCCATTTCTCGTGCTCCTTTTCCATTGTTTTCCGCGGATATTACGTGCTTTTTCGGAAGCTTTGTTTACTATTAGGTCTTTGCGATAGTTCGGGCCATATATAGCTTAGCTGGTAATAGTTTTTGCTGGTAATTGGGAGCCAAAGCTTGGTTGATTGTTCCCACTTTTCGTTCCCTTTCCCTGGTCTAGAAAGCAGGCATCGTGCTTCGCGTTTCCCCATCGTTTTCCATGCTTATTGAATGCTTTTTTTTCAGCTTTCTAACCAGCTCATCTCAGTCACGCTACAATGACTTGCCTGAGCCGTAACCTTCTGAACGTAGTTGCCGATGAAATCTTCAACGACCTCATCGAGGAGCGCCTCAAGCGGCGTACCGGCAACAAGATTGCCCGTAGCATCGTTGCCCTCTGCATGAGTGGTAGCCAGCCCTTGAATTCTATGCTTACCGTTTTTTCGGACTACTTGGAGGCCGAAATCGGCGGTGGTGGCATCAAAATCGTGAGTTTTATATAATAAATGTTTCGAAATTATTATATATTTTCTCGCTTTGTTTCAGAAACTCCAACGTGGTGTCCTCATGAACAAACATAAGTTCCTCATCTCGTTGTACCGTGTCGGCATTGGCAAGGCCTTCATCACCCTCGGGGATCCTGGCACGCCGGAATACGCGGAGAATTTGCGTCTCGTTGTCGGCGCTCAGTGTGAGTTCATTTGAAACTTTGTTTTGTCTGTATTGGCTCTAACTGAAGTGTTTCAGTTCTCCGTCATGCCATCTTCTACCCTGGATCAATTCCCGCTGGTGGCGTCAAGGAGCTCTGTGCCATCTTCCCGCATCTTGAAATTCTGCAATGCCCGATCAACATGATCCCCGCCGACGTCAACAACGCCTTCCCGCGTCTGCTGAACTTGACGGTTGACGGGTCTGTTCCGTCGATTCTGGTTTGTCGATTATATACCGTTTAAGTATTACATACTTGTCATTTTAGAAGTTCTTCGACAACGCTGGCAACCTTCCCGCCCTCACGTTCTTCTGCCTCAACGCTGGGGGCAATGTTGAAAACTTTATCAACAAGTAGGTTTCCATTTTTGTTTCTTCCTTGCAATATTACAGTATTTTGTTGCAGTTTCGTGCCCGGCCGCCTTCCGAGGCTCAAGACCTTCATCATGACCGCGTTCCACTACGCTGACGCTACCTTCTGCAACACGGACATCTTTGGTCGTTTCGCTAACTTCTTCCCGAAGCTTCAAGATGCTTCTGTCACTGTCATCCAAACCAGTGTCAAGTTCAACCCTGACCACGGATTCTACCTCGCCATGCAGGACAAGTATTTTGAGGCTGAGCCCAACGCTAGGCTCAAGCTGATCGTTCAACATACTCCGACCACGGGACCCATCCGCGGCCGTGTAAGTTGACTTTGAGCCAGCTACAAAAGTTGCCATTTACACACTTTTCTTTAGGGTTTCGGTCACGAAGACGTCAGACGTGCCCTCGAGCCTCTTGGCTACTTCATTAACAGGGATCGCTCGGGTTACTCTTGCGTGATCGGCACCGCTGAATACCACTTCACCCACCACATCCTCGTCGAATTGCCGCCTCCGGTCCGAGTCCGTCGTCTCACGCGTACCCAGTAAGCGGCAGATCTATGATCCACGTCTTGTTTCCGTTGATTTTTGTTCTTTTTTCTGATACAAAGGCATTGCCTCTTTTGAGCTGAATTTTGCTTTGAGCTTTTTTCAAGCCAAAAGAGTTTGCCGTTGTTGTTGTTGGTTATTATTAAGCTTTTTGTTTGTCTTGGTTTGTTGATTACTAATTGTGTGCCATTGGTATAATAAACTCGTACTTTCAATTTTCGTTTAACCAAGACCAGTTTATTACATTTTAGTTTTGAAAAATGTTAATTGAAACAACACAACGGGTATGGTCGATACAGTAGGCGTGTTTGGTGCGCAAAACTTAAACGACCGACCAATCGTTCATCTTCCCAATGCGCCGATATGGAGAGAACTGTGAACGTTTTTCGAAAGAAATCGTTGAGGCCTCACCTTTTTTGGCCTTTCGTTTACACATCTTCGTTAGTATAGTGGTAAGTATCCGCGCCTGTCACGTGCGAGACCCGGGTTCGATTCCCGGACGGAGAGATAACTTTTTTTCAAATATGAAATAAGTGTTATAGTCACGTGAAATATTGTTTTTAAACATTGATTCCGTTTTCCTTCTTTTGATTAAAAAGACTTATGAAAGTATCAACATGTGGTTGAAACTCAATCATTAATAATCAGTGAAGGAAGACATTTTGAAAAGTAAACGATGGGCATGGCGCCATTTAGAAGCCCTTTTCGGCTTGAACCAATAATGGCGTCTTTCCGGAAGTTGCAAGTGAGAAAGTCCATCCTTGTGTTTTTATTAGCAGCGGGCTCAATCTTCGACGTTCATTTGATCGTGTAACAAGTCCAATCGATGGCAAAGTTACCATTTCATAAAAAAAAGGTTTCGCTTCCCTGAAGCCTTTGTACAAAGAATTGTGGGACGCTTCGCAGCAGTTTGTTGCACAAACTATTGTTAGCTAGTTTTGAAGCAGATACCTTCTGCATTTACCATGCCACTTTTTTTTTAAAATAAACCATTCTTCACAGCGAAAAATGATGTGAAAAAGTTAGGTACTTAATGGAATGTTTTATGAATTACAGTAAACTTGTCTTTGCAGTTGATGATCAATGATAAGTTGTACAAGCTAGGGGGAATTGAGCATGGCGTAGGTATTTACGACGTCTGCGTAGAGTAATTTATACAGTATAGAAAGTTATGTGATTGTTAATTTCACATTCTTTGAACACACCCCTGCAAATTTTTTTGATTTTGAAACTCAAGTAACATGCATTTATTTTTATCAAATTTACTTTGCTATTTCTACTTTTTCATCGGCTTGGGGCACTGCATGTCGATACAATACCCGAGATTTCGGGAGGCTGAGTCCGGGAAATCCGGTTATGCCGTGGTATTACATTTTTGCTGTTTCCTAAATTTCATTTTCGTCGGCTTCAATTTGAAATGGAAGCAAGCTGCGTTGCCCAAGCTGTTGCGCAACCATACAGACTGGCGTGAGTCTCAGAATTTGCATAGACAAATTGTACAGCGTGCTTGCTGACAGCAAGAGCTTGACATTGCGCCGTTATGGCGGCATGGTTAGCGAGTTTACTTTACTCGTTTTGTCATCCGGTTCGCGAGCATCGTACGCGCCACTGGTCACTACCCCTGTGGGCCAGGCTACGCCGGAACGCCGTGCTTTGCTCATATACATGGCTTTCCTTGCCACAGGGCAAGTGCGGTCATTGTCTGTGTTCGGGGGAGGTAAAGTGGGAGGAAATGAAATGCAAGACAAGAGAGGGGTTCGCGCACCGGAAGATAATCAATACACGTCTTCCGGCGGACTTCAGGAAGGCAAATTTTGTGTAATTTTTGTCGGAGTTTGTAAACACTTGATACACATTGGAATCAAGTTCTGTTGAAACGCTACATGGGTTTAATGGGATAGTTGGAAGTAGTCGAGTTCATTCACACCGTTTCCGGAATAGATCCGTTGTATGGATCACAATGAAAACACCTGCGCAAAAATTCATTCCGGCTCAATGAAGACAATGTTAGCGTAGGTAATAAGCACTCATGATGCTCGGCTTGTTCTGATCGGAGCAGCATCTGCCGTGATCGGCGAGCATTACCTTCATGCTTGACCCTTTTATTGGCGGAACGGCCTTTGTGACTTCATAATCAAGTGCACTTAATGTTGCCTTCTCCATTGCAACGATACGAGTATCATTCAACCACCTTTTTACACTTTAGATTTCGAAAAAGCATTCCTCTGGCACAGTGCCACCCATTTAGCCAAATAAAAATCCACTCTATCGTTGCGCGTTTTTTCATTACGCCTAAAGCGGCAACAATTAAAAAAGGTATGCTTCTGTGTCTTCAGGCGAGCTTTAATTACACCGCCCCGTCGTGAGCGACCTCTAAAACCGAGCTCGCTCATTGTCCACATCTTGTCTCATTACGAACGCCCCTGCGCTGCCAGTTCGAGCGCAGAACCCGCCTTCGCGCCATAGCCGAAGCCTCCGCCCTCGGCACATGGTCATCCATCACCAAGCACTACACGACTAACCGGCCACCCCCGAAGCTAAAGGACCAGCCTGAAATTGTGTCCTCACGATTATTATTGCTCAATGCCTTCGTAAAACCATGATTGTGACAACTTTTTGAACATTGTTTTTCTGTCAACAATAACAATGTCAATTTGCCTGCCATTTTTTTTATCAAAAGTTATGTCAGTAATAGCGATACTTTTGGCGGCATTACTGCTACCACCTTCAAGCGCTTTACACAATCTCCGTGAATTTGTATGTGTGCCGTGCCAAAATCCGGGTGCTGAGATCGATGTGAAGTTGCACACAGATCGAAGATGTCTGGAAAAAGGCCAGAAACTGTTTCACTGGTCCAATGTGGCCAAAGGCGATGGCGATATTTGTGCCTTTCCAACGTTTTTGCCCAATGCCACAATGAAGATAGGCGTGGACCCTGACACTTCCTCAGTCTACCTTCAAAATCCAGTTTGTATTGATTATTTTGGTATTTCTCTTCCATATCGGGTATTTTGTAAGAATTTGGATCGATGGGTTGATGCCAAGCTTAGAGTATTACGACAACCGGTCAGTTTTTGTTTTAATTGAGTGCCTTTTTCTAATTTTTGCCTCTATAGCCCAGACCAGTGAACCCGTTAGATGTCGGTCGTCGGAAACGATGGCTCCGAAGACGGAATCACAAAGTTTTACCGATCCATTTCCAACAAGAGCGTTATGTTATTGATGTTTCTGAGGACGTTCCCGTCAAAACAGTAGTTGCTAAACTTCAAGCCGTTCACGAGAAAGATCAGCCGCTCTATTATTCCATGTTAGCCCCTGAGGACTCTCGTTCAATGGATTTGTTTTCCCTGGATACTACAAATGGAGAAATTACTGTTGCAAAATCACTCGACCGCGAAACCCTAGCAAAGCATGTCTTCAAAGTCACTGTGTATGAGCGTCTCGATCCATCTGTCAGCACCAGCACCAACGTCGTTGTGAATGTTAAAGACGTTCAAGACAACTCTCCAATTTTTGAAAAGAATGTCTACTTCGCCGAGATTCGTGAAGATGCACCCATTGGAACGACCGTTATCAGTGTTTTTGCGAGTGATCCCGATGAAGGCCCTAATGGCACTGTTTCATATTCACTTAGTGATGGCGAAGGTTCTGACCTTTTATCGATTGACTCCAAAAGTGGTGTAATCTCAACCCAAAAGCAGCTCGATCGTGAAACACTTTCCTTCATCAGATTAAATGTAATTGCTACTGATGCCGGTGTACCGCCACTATCCAGCCAAGCTTTGATTGAGCTTACTATCACCGATGTCAATGATAATGCCCCCGTATTCGAACAAACATTTTACAACATTACTGTGTTTGAGAATGTCACAATCCCGAGTGTCATTGCCAAGATTTATGCAAATGATTTAGACGCTGGACAAAATGGTGCGTTTTCTATTTTGCTTTTTCAGTTTTCTTTAATGACAGCAGGGCATTTGTAGGGAAAGTCCACTACAGCATCGTAACGACGAGCACAAGTGACCTCTTCTACCTCGATTACGACACAGGCGAACTGTCAATAAAACAGGCCGCCCAACCACGACAATCGCCGTTGTCCTTGATCATCCGAGCCAAAGATGGCGGACATCCATCACATTCATCCACGGTTCATTGTCAAGTCAACATTTTGGATGTGAATGATCATGCTCCACAATATATCGTCAGTGGCAATGATGGCCATACAATTTTGGTGGAAGAAAGCGTACCTATCGGTCGTGAAATTGGTCGCATTTTTGCTGTCGATGAAGATTTTGGTGAAAATGGCGATGTGCGGTATGAAGTCATTGAAGACGATAGCAATGGCGCTTTCAACTTGGATGCCACTAGTGGTGCCATTACAACTGCCATTGAACTTGATCGAGAAACTCGCGATAAGTACAAACTTCGAGTTGCTGCAAAAGATCGTGGAAGTCCGCCATTAAATACGACTGCAGATTTATTGATTATTGTGAAAGACGTCAATGACAATGTGCCAACTTTTGAGCACAAAGTGTACAATCTTACTTTGAGCGAAAATACACCACGTGGATCGAAGTTGTTACAATTAGTGGCAAAAGATGCCGATTTGGACCAGAAAGTTGTCTACAACATTGAGAAGATGCCAAAAAAGCAGTTCACGCTCGTCAATTTGGGTGAAAATGGTGCTATTCTTTCATTGGCGCAGGAGTTTCAACCAAATGACCATGCTATGGAAGTTGTCGTTTCGGCGACAGATCAGGGAGGCCTTCAGGGCAAGTGTGTCGTGCGGATAGTTATCGATGATGTTAACACACCACCACGGTTTATTGATAATCCTGTTTCGGTCAAGATTCCGGAAAACTCTCCAATTGGCTTCCATGTTGTGAAGATGATAACTGAGGATACTGATCGTGAAGAAAACGCTCAATTGACGTTTAAAATTGATTCTGACAAGTTCAAGTACGTTTCTGATTCTGTTAAAACAGCTTTCCTATGTTCACTATTACAGAATTGACCCCTCATCCGGCTTAATATCAACAAAATCCGTTCTCGACCGCGAAGAACAATCCATGTACGCCGTTTCGATCGAAGTCTCGGACTCGGGCACCCCTCCGATGTCGTCATCGACCGTGCTTGAAATTATTCTCGTCGATGGTACGTTTTACCTCCTGCGGTGTATACGCTATAACCCGTCAAAACATGGCCCATGTCAATGCCCCCGGCTGGCCATGTGGTGCTATTGTTGTCACGCACGCGACCGATGCGGCTTGCACCGGGCCCAGGGATCTCAAACAGCCGTAATTACAACCACATTGTAGCCTGTTTTCGGCTTTTTCGGCAGATGCACTATGACCACAAAAAACTGAAGAATAAGCATGATTGATGTTCAAAACTATCTTTTTTCAGAAAATGACAATGCTCCTGAATTTTCTGAGCCTCAATACGAAGTCAGAATCTTGGAAAACATTGCTGTCGGTACTTCGTTCCTCCAGCTTAAGGCTACTGACCCCGACGAAGGTGCAAATGGGATCGTCAATTACTTCCTTAACGAGTCCGATCCGACCGTTGAATTAGATCACTTCCGCCTCGATCAGACATCTGGCCTACTCCGTGTCAATCGGCCTCTTGACCGTGAGAAGCTTGAAGCGTAAGTGATACTCGTAATGAGACTAATAATTCGCAAGTTGTCCTAACCTCGCTTCACGAGTGCGCTAAATCCGTTTTTGCGCGACTTTGTGTCAACCTAGCTAGCTAGCTTGATGCCAGTCAGTCAGTCTCGTTGACCCTTTGCGCAATTCGTTCCGGACCGGGGACTGTGTCACCCTTTAATCCTCTAATGCGAGGTTTTCCGCCAAACAACAGCTGGCACCTTTTCGGGGGCGCGAAACCAATATCATGCTGACTCTGGCGCCAGTTACGAATCGTTTTCACTACACTTTCAAATATTTTGCCTTCTCGAACGCAACCTATTTGATGGCTTCTAAAAATTCTGACATGTCGTTTTTTGTGGCAAGAGAGCGCAAGAAATACGGCCTGTTGCCAAGGCTCTTCGGGAAATGGACATCATCCGGTTTGAGCATGCATCAAAACATGAGACATACTTTGGCAGCTATTTTCGAATAGCCCATTTTGTTGACTTTAATGGCTGCCAATTAAAACGCCAAAATGTGCAGGGGCCGGGAAATGGCGCACATTATCCTTTTTGAGTAAGTGCTGTGTTAAAGGCACAAAAAAGTGGAAGCATGGATTAATGGGGTCGTTGACATGTTGGAAATGAGAATGTCGATGGGCATTGAAAGACAAATGTTACAGATACGTGCTCCCGGTGACTGCTATGGACAGAGGGGATCCGCCACAGAAAACCATGACAACAATATTGATCATTTTGGTGGATGTTAATGATAATGCACCACAGTTTGAGAAACAGAGTTATGACTTCTGGGTTGCTGAAAATTCACCTCAGGGTACTTTGGTAGGCACTTTGAAAGCGTCAGATCCGGATGATGGTGAAAATGCAAAGATTGAGTTCCGAATTGTTGGAGGCAGAGATGCACAGTTGTTTGATATTGAAGCTGATTTGACGGAAGCTGGAGTTGTGAAGATTCTGGCGCGAACGGAATTTGATTACGAAGCTAAAGCTAACCGTTTTACAATTGAACTGCAAGCATCTAGTGGACAGTTGAGCTCGACAGTACCTGTGACTATTCATGTCAGTGATGTAAACGATAATAGGCCACAGTTGAAAGATTTTCTTGCGTTGATCACTACTTTTAATGGTGATTCGATTGATGTTAGCCTTGGGAGCATGCCAGCATAGTGAGTTTTTTTGTTTGAGCAATATTCTGTGAAGGTGAAAGTTTCAGCGATCCTGATCATAATGCAACTTTGGAACACTACTTGGAGGAAAATGACGTCATTGCTGTTGAAGAGTTCAGTGGAAAACTGATATTAAAGACTGGATTTAACAGGCAGATCAATATGGAACAGAAGGCTTGTGTTTCTGGTCAGTTTTTGTTTTTATTTACTTACGGTATCTTCAAATTAACAGTTACAGATGGCCCAAACACCGTATGTGCTCGTTGCCACATTTCCTACGTCAGTGTCACCGAAGAAAGCCTCCGCGAATCCGTCACTATCCGAATCCACGGCCTCAAAGTTGATGAATTCCTCGAGTTATCTGTCTACCGCCGTTTCCTCGATGCAATGGCATCCGTCTCGACCAAATGGCTCCAAGAATACTTCCGAATCTTCTCAGTCAAACCCGAATCCGACTGGCTGAACATCAGTTTCTTTGTTTCCGTCGATGACAACATCCTAAGGTACGAATCGATGGCCTTTTGTTTGCCGTATTCAAATTTTTGACAAAGCTTGCTCGTTTCATTGTGCACACGGCGCTGTCACACTTTTCCGGCTATAGGCAAGGAGGGCATTAAGGGCGGAAAATTAGGAGCAGCTCCGTCGGCAAAATGTTTCCGGCAATGTTTCGGGGCTCCCGGGTAAACACTTACGGGCAGAGAAGCTGCGCGGCTCGCCACAAAGCTAAAAACAATCATGGTGGCCCGCGGGGCGCAAAGCCAGTCACAGCATCCGGCAATTTTCGACGCTTCCTTTAATTCGACTGTCGTTTGTTTCAAAGCTGTAAGCGGGGCATTGAGAGATTGGCTTAACGCCTGCGGGGCTAAGCGATGTCGATCTTTTTTCATGGCTGTTTTTCATCTGCCGACGAGGCAAGGGCCAATGTTGCAGGCTTTTCGCGCGTCGCCCAAGTATCCAACGCAACCGCATAACATTTGCATAATGTTTATGTGCTTGCCGCCGATGGCGTTTTTAAAAAATGACTTGCTGACAGTCGGAGTCAGTTAGAGGTTGCGATATCTCGACTCTAGGGACGGACCCTTTTCGGTCGTATTTCATTACAAATTGGACTCACTTGACCCGAGGGCATAGGGCAGGCAGCTGGAAGCAAGTCTCATGAAACGAAATGAACCACTTTATGTAGTGAACAGCAGGTTGCTACGATGTTTGTGGACTATCAAATTTCGCGCATCGACACTACCTAACACACATTAGGACAAATTGAGGGATGTTGCAATTGAAAATTTACAAATTTCAGCCTTCGACGAGTTGAGGAAACGATCCTTGAAAACGTTCGACGAGTAAGCAGTCTTTTCGGACATAAAGTTGATGTTTTGGATGATGAGTTATGTAATGATGAGCCATGTCCGTACTTTCAAAAGTGTCGACGGTCACTCAAATATGTTCGAAACAGCCGAGTAAGTGCAAAGTTTACATGAATCATCGAGATGGAACGCATATAATTGCGTAATTTGCAGATCTTGGAAGCGGAAACTTTCGTTATGCGGTCATTGGACACTATTAGAACATTTAGCTGTGAATGTCCATCTGGCTTTACAAGTGAGTCATTTTGACCGATGCCTTTTTTGAAACATACCCAATGCCACCCATTATGCATTTCATAACGCTTTTTATTTAATAATTAACCAACGGCATCATGAATGACAGATGTATAATACGCAGGAGAACCCCTCAGGGAAAATGTTAATTTCAGCGAACGAAAACCTTCCCGGCCTATGCAATCAACAGATCGATCTATGCTATAACAGTCCTTGCCTTCACAATGGCACATGTATTTCATTGGAAAACAGTTTCCGATGCAAATGTGAGCCTGACCGGACGGGTGAGCTAATTTTAATTTCATATGTCAACATTATTAGTATACGTAATAATGCCGCTAAAAAGCGTTGAGTAGATGATTGCGCAGTCGCGCGGACTGAAAAGAACATCTGGTACTCCTCTTCTGCGTTGTCATGGATGTCCCTCGAGACAATCCGCAGATCGGCTCTTACGAAAGAACTCTAATTAATATCGTGCTGACGGACGGAGGTTCCCCTTCATGAAAGAGTCACTTTCAATTAATCCGATGCCCTTGCATGCATGTGTTCGGCGAAAGCTGCGCATTCCGTTTTAGGGGACTGAACGGCACTGCTTTTCGCGCTTATTGTGATTTCGGGAGAACTGCTTGTCAAAATTACAAATTTAAAAGAATGCATTGCTTGTTTTGTGGGCAAATTTTGTGGTTTCAAGTGCCCTTAATTTTATGTCGACTGCGCGAAACAAATAAGGCTTGTTGAATTTAGAACGTGCAAGAGGCACTTGCCGATTTTGGAACAGTCTTAGCGAACTTTGCGAACATGGTTTCTTTCTCATTTCGGCAAATCGACAAGTACTCACACTAATTCAGAAAACAGGGACGGGATGCTACCACCCTGTCACGCACATCCTCAGGGTATTAATTTGCATATCGTCTCAACGAAATTAGATTATGCGTTATTTTGGCGTTCGAGTGACGGCAAAATTGTGTTGTTCATTGGCCAGGGGAAAGCGTAAAGGATAAATATCAAAATTGCACGCTCTAATTTGGCGGAGGGTCCAGATGGTTGATGTGAAAAATGAGTAAATCTGATTGACAGAGACGATATATGAAAAGCAATGAAGAAAAAACAATGTTAATTACAGGGCCACGATGCGAATTCCCATTGAGCAAGACAATGTGTACATCATTGACGTGCAAAAACGGTGCTGAATGCCATTTGCAAGATGGTGAACCTGTCTGTAGATATTGCCGCTGGCAGCAACCTGATGCTGATGAGTTTTGTCGATTGCGGGCTTTGTCGTTTGGTGGTAATGGATCGGTTATCATTCCGAGGATGCCGGGAAGATATGAATGGGATTTGACGCTGAGTATTGCGACTGTTTCTGCAAATGGAGTAATACTGTATACTGGTGATCGACGAAAATCAGATTTCTTGGAAGTGTCAATTGAAAATGGTCTTCCACGTGTTGAAATTAGCCTTGGTGGGGAGAGCAAAACTGCGGTCAAGATGCCTGATTGGCCTGAAAATAGGGTTAATGATGGCGAATGGCATACTTTGAAGTTGAAATATGCCGATAGAGTAAGTTCATTTTGCAAAACTATCCAAATGCAACAAGTGACTTTAGAAACTTCGCCTATCCGTCGACGACTGTGATGACCACCTTTCATTAACAATGGCCCGTCGAATCGGATATAAACACTGTGCTGTTGAGACTAAGATTGATCTCCCTTCTCGATGCCTTGACGCTTCCGTGCCTTGTCACCGTAGTTTAGACTTGAATCTTGCCACGTACCTTGGAAACTTACCAGCATCTCAACAGAGTTCTTCTAGAATGACACCTGGCTTCATTGGCTGCATTAGAGATTTCTACCTTGATGGCAACTTTGTTGATTTTTCGGATTTCGAATCTCTTGAAAAGTTTGGTGACGCTTCTGCTGGCTGTCAGAGATATCGCCCAGATCGATGCAAACATGCACAACCTTGTGAAGGTGGCTCACGTTGTGTTGATCGATGGCAAGGACATCTGTGCCAGTGCAATCAACGAACGAGTATGACTGCTCCTAGCTGTGCTTTGGAAACCACTTCTGTCATTTCTCTGTTTTCTGATGAAGCTTACGCGATGTGGCGTCTACCGTCATCGTTCCGATCACCGTTGACTTTGCATTTTGAGTTCAGAACTCGAGAAAGGAAAACACAAGTTGTTGTGCTGGAATTTGATTTAAAGTCTCACATGTTTCTGTTTTCCGTTGAGAATGGGCATGCTTTAATTCGAATTGGAGCAGATCAGTACTTTATGCCATTCCCGACCTTGGCTGATGCATCTTGGCATTTTGTTGATGTTGTTTTCAAGAAGTCGCAGTTCGAAGTCACTATTGATCAGTACAACTCAAAGGTACGGTTTATTCTATTTTCGACAGAATACTTATTTTGTAATTTCAGACATTTGGGTTGTCATCACACGTATCAGGAGTGCCTCAACAACTCTATTCCGGCCAAGCTCCATCAACATCCTATCCACACGCTTTCCAAGGCTGTATTCGGAACATCGAACTCAATGGCATCAAGCTCAAAGTATTAGAATCCTCTCAAACACGACCAAACTGCCAAGTCCCCAACGCTTGCACTGCTACGACCGATGCTTGTCCAAAGAAAAGCTCCTGCGTGCGTGATTGGGATCGACACAACTGCATCTGTAATCGCGGCTATGTCGGTGATTCGTGTATAGATGTTTGCTCTATTGCTGGCATCTGTAACAACGAAGGTCTCTGCGTTCGAGCCAATTCAACTCGCGGTTATGAATGTCTATGCCCTGAGGGCTTTAAAGGTCCAAATTGTGAACAACGCGACCTACCAAAAGTTTGCCCCGCCGGATGGTTCGGTTCTTATCCCCATTGCCAGAAGTGTGGATGTCTGACTCGACGTGGATTCAAACAGCAATGCGACAAAGTTACTGGACAATGTTTGTGCCAATCTGGTACATTCCTCGAGAAAGGTCGATGCAAACCATGTGAATGTGGTTATGGTAGCACGTCTCCAATGTGCGACACTGTGACTGGACAATGCCCATGTTCTGGTGAATCCATCGGTCGAAGATGTGATCGTTGTCGAAGCACAACTGCTGTCTTGGATCGAAAGACTCTGAAATGTGTTCGCATCAAGGAGCGCTGTCCCGCTCAAATTGAAGGTGGTATCCAATGGCCATCCACATTACATGGCGTCGTAGCCAGACAATCATGTCCCCGACAACAGATGGGTATTGCCACCAGAAAATGCACAACCCTATCGGAATGGGAATCGCTTAATGACTATAATTGCACATTGTCACAGCTGTACGATTTGAACATCAAAGTTTCCGACAAGTTTGACGTTTTTGACGCTGGTCGACAATTGCTTAATTTGACGTCAAACATGCCGTATATCAAGAACAAGAACGTCGATTTAGCTATTAACATTTTCGAAGGTATTGTCGTTGCCGAAGCGAAGAACAGTCTTGGAGCAAGCCGTCGACACAGTCGCCATGTACGAGACTCTCAGTTTACCAAAAACATCGTCGATATTGGAGATGTTTTGTTTGATCAACTCCTGAAACAAAACCAATTCGACAAACTGATAACAATATTGTACGATTATGGCGTTTTGTTGAGCTCTGTTCATGAAGCTGCAAACTACTTGAAACCTTTCCAAGTCATGCGAGCGAACTTGGGTAAGTTTTATACACGTTGTATTGTAACATTGTAAATGTTAATGTTTCAGTGTTTGCCGTCGATCTGCTCGACTCGAGAAAGTACCCCAACAATGTCTTCAACCTTCCGAAATATGACCAGTTTGCCCCTCCAGAGCCAGAGATTGACCGAATTAGTCAAGCTCAAATTGACTATTTCCATGCTCATAGAATCACGGTTATCGGACATGAAAACTTTGCCATGTCAACGGTATTCTACTCCGTTGTGACAAAGCCACAGTGCTACGGATGTGAACATTCTCTGGTTATGGTGCATCACCTGACTTCAGCGGAAGCCGATCCCCAGCCTGAAACAATCCAAGTCACATTTGCCAGTGGCGATGTTGTCGGTTGGAGACTTCCGGAATGTGTTTGGCTTGATTTTGACAGTCAATTGCTATCATCACACGGCGCTGATGAATCCAAGGAGAATGGTGTCTTTGATAAGTTGACGTATGTCTTCAAGTCTGACATCTTTTCACCGGAGCCGAAAGGAAAGAGTCTTCAATGGCGCAACGACCATGCAACATTGATTGGCTTGAACAACACCCACGTTACGTGTCAATACAGTCTAGTGTCCGGCGGCATTTTCACAGTATTGATCAAACCAGACAGCGGTTCAATCATCCAGTTTTCACTCTATTCGGGCGAAATACCTTTGACATCTCCATTGTTAGCCGCGATTTCGATGTTCTTCTGTGTGATGGCTTTGCTTGTGGCACTGTTCCGTCAACATCTTCAAACTCGGATTATCCGGTGTACAATTATTTTGGCGTTCATTTTTAATCTGACTGTTATGTTTGTCACTCAAAAGATAACGATCACAACGGTAAGTGTTACAGAAAATTGTTTTAGTTTATTCAAGTATCTGTTTCAGACATTTTGTCCCGTGCGAAATTCACTTCTTACATTTGGCATATCGTTCTTGTTTTCGTGGCTGTTCATCTACGCCTTGCACATCTACCACAGCTGTGCCGAAGGTCGGCCAAGATCCTGCAAAGTTCTATACGGCATTCTGGGTGTATTAACACCATTGGCACTGACCGCAACAACCTTCATCACCGCGCCTACGTGTAGCCTAACTGCCACTACCTCAGCTTTCTGGTTGATTGTAACACCGTTGACAGTGTTCCTGCTTCTGAGTTTCTACGCGGTGGCAACTTCATTCCTGATTTCGATGAACAAAAAGTACAATCTAATCGCAGCAAAGTTCGATTTGAAAAAGGCTGTTATTGTTCATAGTCTAATGGTAAGATAATTCAATCATAGTCAAGTCAAATCAACAACATAATTGTCTTTCAGTCTCTGTGCTGCGCATTTTACAATATTCTGGCAATTTTCTCGTTTGTTCGAGGTCATCAGAATGACGGAATTGAATTATTTACCGGCGTCATGTCTGTCATTGCATCAGCCGTTCTCTTTTATTGGTCTAATTGGTGTCCAGAGCCCGCAGCATTCGATGAAACTGACAAAGCTAACCTTTGGACCAACCAGGAGTTCCCGATGTCTGACCCAACTGCCGCCCTTCCCATACTCGACGCACAGAAAACCGCTACAATTGAACGTAATCACCATCAAAACAGAATCTATGATGGTCCACCGGGAGAATGGGTACCGGATATGATATCTTCAGAAACATACGTTCATCACACACTTCAACGGTCGCTACAACTACCTCCAATGGCGCAACAACGACGCCTTGCTTCAACGAGTGGAGCAGCTCAAATTCCTCAAATTTTAAGTCCGGCTCAAAAAGTTTTTGGTAGCCAAGCAGGGTCGACGTTTAGCATTATGGAAGATACGCTGCGTCATAATACAACTCTTCCACGTGACTCTATCGGAACACCAACTTCAATGTCACGACGACACTTTGCTTCAGGCTTAGACACGGTGTCTCGCTCAGGATCTAATGCAAGTCATACCATGGCTACCGCCAGTAAATTCTCAACTGTCGGCGATCAACTAGATAATGCATACTACACTTATTCATCAACTCGGTTCCAGAATGCTTCTACGTTTAAGTAGAACTTTTTTACTGTTTTTTTTCTTGGGTGTAGTCAATATAGTTAAAATTGTAAATAAATGAAATTTATGTCATCAACAGTTAACACAACGCAGAAAAATGTAACAATCAGTATTTACGTGTGAAAAAAATTAACTCTCCGTCCGGGAATCGAACCCGGGTCTCGCACGTGACAGGCGCGGATACTTACCACTATACTAACGAAGATGTCGGAAAAGTTGACTAACAAAGGTAAGGCCACACTAAATTTGTCAAAAAAAGACTACAATCAATCTATAATCGGCGAAATGGGATGAGTAACTTAAACCTATGGCCAAAAAAAATAAGGCGTCAACGATTTCACTCGAAAAACGTTCATAGTTCTCTCCATATCGGCGCATTGGGAAGATGAACGATTGGTCGTTCAAGTTTTGCGCACCAAACACGCCTAACTAAAACGTAATAAACTGGTCTTGGTTAAACGAAAATTGAAAGTATGAGTTTATTATACCAATGGCACACAATTAGTAATCAACAAACCAAGACAAACAAAAAGCTTAATAATAACCAACAACAACAACGGCAAATCCTTTTGGCTAGAAAAAAGCTCAAGACAAAATTCAGCTCAAAAGAGGCAATGCCTTTGAATCAGAAAAAAGAACAAAAATCAACGAAAACAAAACGTGAATCACATAGATCTGCCGCTTACTGGCCACGCGTGAGACGAGGGACTCGGACCGGAGGCGGCAAGTCGACGAGGATGTGGTGGGTGAAATCGTGGTCGGCGATGCCGACCGCGCAACAGTAACCCGAGCGATCCTTGTTAATGAAGTAGCCAAGAGGCTCGAGGGCACGTCTGACGTCTTCGTGGCCGAAACCCTAAAAAAAAGTGTGTAAATGACAACTTTTGTAGACGGCATAAAGTCAACTTACACGGCCGCGGATGGGTCCCGTGGTCGGAGTATGTTGAACGACCAGCTTGAGCCTAGCGTTCGGTTCAGCCTCAAAAAACTTGTTCTGCATGGCGAGGTAGAATCCGTGGTCAGGGTTGAACTTGACACTGGTCTGGATGACAGTGACAGAAGCATCTTTAAGCTTCGGGAAGAAGTCAGCGAAACGACCAAAGATGTCCGTGTTGCAGAAGGTAGCGTCGGCGTAGTGGAACGCGGTCATGATGAAGGTCTTGAGCCTCGGAAGGCGGCCGGGCACGAAACTGCAACAAAATACTGTAATATTGCAAGGAAGAAACAAAAACGGAAACCTACTTATTGATAAAGTTTTCAACATTACCCCCAGCGTTGAGGCAGAAGAACGTGAGGGCGGGAAGGTTGCCCGCGTTGTCAAAGAACTTCTAAAATGACAAGTATGCAATACTTATACGGTATAGAATCGACTTACCAGAATCGACGGAACAGAGCCATCCACCGTCAAGTTCAGCAGACGCGGAAAGGCGTTGTTGACGTCGGCGGGGATCATGTTGATCGGGCATTGCAGAATTTCAAGATGCGGGAAGATGCCACAGAGCTCCTTGACGCCACCAGCGGGGATTGATCCCGGGTAGAAGATGGCATGGCGGAGAACTGAAACATTTCAGTTAGAGACAATACAGACAAAACAAAGTTTCAAATCGACTCACACTGAGCGGCGACAACGAGACGCAAATTCTCCGCGTATTCCGGCGTGCCAGGATCTCCAAGGGTGATGAAGGCCTTGCCAATGCCGACACGGTACAACGGGACGAGGAACGGATGCTTGTTCATGAGGACACCACGTTGGAGCTTCTGAAATAAAGCGAGAAAATATATAACAATTTCGAAACACTTTTTATATAAAACTCACAATCTTGATGCTACCACCGCCGATTTCAGCCTCCAAGTAGTCCGAAAAAACGGTAAGCATAGAATTCAAGGGCTGGCTACCACTCATGCAAAGGGCAACGATGCTACGGGCAATCTTGTTGCCGGTACGCAGCTTGAGGCGCTCTTCGATGAGGTCGTTGAGGATTTCATCGGCAACTACGTTCAGAAGGTTACGGCTCAGGCAAGTCATTGTAGCGTGACTGAGATGAGCTGGTTAGAAAGCTGAAAAAAAAGCATTCAATAAGCATGGAAAACGATGGGGAAACGCGAAGCACGATGCCTGCTTTCTAGACCAGGGAAACGGACGGAAAAGTGGGAACAATCAACCAAGCTTTGGCTCCCAATTACCAGCAAAAACTATTACCAGCTAAGCTATATATGGCCCGAACTATCGCAAAGACCTAATAGTAAACGAAGCTTCCGAAAAAGCACGTAATATCCACGGATAACGGAGAAAGAATGGGGAAGGACCACGAGAAATGGGCAAACGTGCGTAACACTGATCGAGCCACACAGTTTTCCCAAAAGTGCGCGCAAAAGTGCGTCCAGCCGTGTGGCCCTCTCGAAACGTGAGACAGCGGGCAGCGGCCAACCGTCACCTGCCACGTAATCAAAAAGGCTATGGAGTACTTTTGCACCACGATGGGTGTAAACTGTAGATCTGGGGAACCCAAATCGAAGTAAAAATATAAAACAACGCGAAAGCGACCTGTCCAGAGGCAACGAGGCATGCTCAACACCGCCCATCGCAGCGGTTTCAACAATTTCGTCCTACTAAGAATCGACGAATGACCATTGTTGATCAAGAGAAGCCATGTCCGTGGCAGTGCCAAAGCGGGTGGCACTACACAATGAAAGCTTGGCAGAAAAACCATTTTTAGGCAGAACTAGACGAGCTAGGCACGCGATTGGGGTCTCTCGCGGATTGTTGTTGATCTAGTCATTACGCACAGTTCGCCAGGGAAAAAGACGACTTTCCCATGTGCAATATTGCCACCAAAAATAACAAGGTGGTGTGTGCTGCGTGCAACGTGCGGAAATGTTGACGCTTCTGAAGCCGAATTCTTCCCTGTTCTTCGATTCTGCGGTGGTTTCCTATATATGCCAAAGCCTACACAGGTTCAGCAAGGTTTTGAGGCACGTGCGAATGTAATAATAATATTGCTAGCGTGTACATCTTATCATTGATCACTAACTGCAAAGAACAGTTTATTGTAACTTCACAATGAATTCAACCAAATACCTAATTTTAAACTACTGTTTCAGTACAATATAAGTGGCAACTTTTTATCCCATGTGTTTCAAAAGTGTAAAAACACGTGCAAAAAAGTACCGTGACTTCTTTGCACCGTTCAGAAACAAAATCATCAAAAAGTCGTGTTTTTGGTTGGTAACTTGCCAACTATCGACTCAATCACTTATTAAGTGTGAGTTCTGAATTGCCCATGTTTCACAGTTCAAAAAAAAAGAACGGTTTATTTAAATTCTGAACAACAAAACGTAACGAACATGCCACTTGCCTTTGATTATACATATTGGCTATCACTATTATGCATGATTTTTAAAGATTGTGGTTGTAGGTTTGTAGATGATCTCACTTAGAATTTACCAATATAAAAGAATATAGGTCTCATATTGCGTGGTGGCATCATTGATTTTGCGCTTCAAGCAAGCACGATACGCATAAGCGGCAAGTTTCTGTTGTTGAACAATTATGAGTACCATTGACTTATAAGTTAGTCACGCGGAGCTCGTCGGTGAATTCGCATGAATTTGGAGATGCTGATGGCGAAGATTTCATGAATCTCAATCCATTTTTTAGTATTACAAGACTTTCTCACTTACAACTTCCGGAAGGACGCCATTATTGGTTAAAGCCGAAGAGGGCTTCTAAATGGCGCCGTGACCATCATTTTTTTCAATATGTCTTCCTTTATTTATTGCCCCTTTGCTGTTTCCCGACATTGATTGAGTTTCAACAACATGTTCGTTTTTTCTCCGCCCTTTTTAATTGAAAGAAATAAAATAGAAGCATACTTTAAAAACAATATTTCACGTGACTATAACACCTATTTCAAGTTTGAAAAAAAGTTATCTCTCCGTCCGGGAATCGAACCCGGGTCTCGCACGTGACAGGCGCGGATACTTACCACTATACTAACGAAGATGTTGAAAAGTTGGACTAAAAAAGGTAAGGCCACACATAATTTGCCAAAAAAAGACTACAATCAATCTATAATCGGCGAAATGGGATGCGTAACTTAGTACTGACAAGTTCTTTCATGTGAAAACTTTTATTGTCTCATAGAAATTTTTTATATTAACTGAGTAAACGATAAGCAACAAAAACAAGGTTAGTATAATTAAAGCATTATATTGGAAGTTTTGAACAATTTATTGGCAAAGAATATGGCAATGGTTTTATTGTAAGGCTAGTTGTGATATGGAAACTGAGAGATGTTAACATTTGGAACCGCTTTCATAATGACATTTGATTAAGAGATTTGAAAAACGAAAAGTTTTTCAAAAATGGTGGGATGTCTTCCGTTGGTGTTTTCTGAAACAACTTGAATTACTTGTGCTAAAACAAAGAGTTTTTACAAACCTGGACCAGGGTTGCGATGGCCTGTCGAGTTTCGATCTTTTTGGTCATCTTATCAACAAACGTAACGACAATCGCCTTTTTGCCATTACGCCCGGCGCAATGACAACGGTGTAGGAAAGTAGCATACGACTGTGGCATATCGAAGTTGATAACAATATCAACGTTTTTGACATCACGACGGAGCAGTTCTTCTGTGGTTACCAAAACTTTGACAGTGTCGCTATTGAATTTTGCCAGGTTTTCTATGCGTTCTTTGGTATTCTGGCGACTATAAATTTATATTATGTTATTTTCGAATAAATGAAAAGTAAGGCACTTACTCGTGGTAAGCACAAGCAGGAATCTTCAGTTTTTGCAACTTAACAGCCAGGAAATCGGCCACAGTTGCGTTAGTCGCAAAAATGAGAAACCTTGTGTTTGGTCGCTTCTCACGTCGTCTATTTACGGCGTAGTAGAGCATGTCACAGGGATTACACGGTTTCAGAAAATCACCATCCAGCGTGATAAATGTGTTTACGCCGCCTGTTTCATCAGCATAAACGAGTGGCAAGTGGCTTAACATAATCTCCCAAAACACAGTTTGCACTTTAGCAGGGATTGCATTTGTATCGCCATGAAGGTAGCAGTAAGACTTCTCATGGTTGAAAAGCCGATGGAAGGCGTCGGAACTTTCCATGGTTGAAGAGAAGAAGTAAAATCGCGCTCGCTACAAAACATGTTACTGTAAATAATGATATAACTTTTACGAATGCATACCGTAAGGCTTCGAATTTTTTCATATAATTCAACTTGATCTACCCATTTCAATGACTCCGTAGCATCATCAACGATAACCAGTCGTACAGCAGACGCATCAAGTTGAGATACCTTCCGCATTCCATTTATATAAATTTCGAATTCATGCGCGTTACAAACGCCAATATCAAACTTTGGATTCTTAAAACGTTCAACATTGCCGGCAAGAAGTTCGATGTTAAGTTCCAGACCCGCGGTCAATTGACGCAGCGTATAATAGACAGCTTCGGCTTTTTCTAACGACGGAAGGAATATAAGGACCCCAGGGCCCCTGCGGTTTAAAGCGAGCATCTGATTGCTCAACGCTGCACGAATGGCTGGAACTAAATAAGCGATAGTTTTGCCGGACCCGTTTTCTGATACACATAGAATGTCGGATTGAAAAGATTGCATTACATGAAGGGTTTCAATCGAAAATACAGCAGCCTGTACTGGTGTTGTTGTGGTGATAGGAGGATCAAGATAGGCTAGATTATCGCTAACCCCTTTGCTAACTAAACTGTAATCGTTGGGTCCGAAGCTGGATATTGGCAGACGACCTCCACCTTTGAGGATTTCAACTGGTTCTTCTTTAAAATATAATACTCCAGGGTCGGTCATTCTGAAACTGTTATGAGTTTATATGAACTTGCATGTTTAAAATATATGACTAACACACTCGATAAACGTTAAAAAGTAGACAGATAATGTCAGTTAAAGGAAGGCAAGTTAAGATAAGGCAGTTCGAAGATATACTTTTAAGCAATTTAGGGGTCAAAGCGATAATCATATAGTATAACTAATCAATATGCAAAGTCCGATAGCTTATGGTTAGCAACGCGTGGCGGAAGACGCATACATTGAATGCTTTGCTATGTGCACACTATGCCAGCCCAGCACTTGTTATGGCTTCGAAGGGTAGCGCAGTGAAAGCTAGCTTTGAATGGCCGCTGCGCAAAGATGTAATCGGTGGTATTGTTTACAGTTACCCATAATGCTTTCACTTTGCGTTTGGATACATTCTTCTTATCAGTGCCAACACAAATGGCTTATCAGTTAGCGAAATGAAATGTTGCAGGTCAATGCCATCTCTAGCCACCGAGCAAAGGCAAATACACAGCATTTCTCTTATCCAAGTTTATTGATAACCTCCTGACATTCTAATTAACTATTATCTCGCTAAAACAACAAAACTATTTCGAACCCTCTATTCGCTGCCTTGGCTCTTCCTCCTCTAACAAATCATGATCAGATTGCTCGAGCGTTGGTCGTTTTGAAGCTGGAAGCATCTTTGGGTTGACTGGAGTCTTCTCGCGAAGTGCCTTCTTATACTCATGGCTGAGGATGGTTTCTGTCTGCTCTGTCCATGAGTATCCACTCGGCGATCCAACAAGTAAATGTCGCAGCTTTCCGCCAGACAGCTTATCCAATCGATCGAATTCAGCATCATCCATCGCCGGAATCTCTCGTCTGATCGTAGTAGTCACAAGCGGCTTATCATTGTCGTCGACAGCGGCTCGCTCGTTGACGGTTCCATGGATGTAGAAAAGGCGGCCATTGTCGTCTTCGGCGTGGCAGTTGCCTGGAAGCCACAGATTAATGAAAATTTAAAAAAAAAGAAAACAAAACATACCTTTAGCATCGATCAAAACCCTCTCGTCCTCAAGCAATTTGGCTTCCTTCTGGGCATCTTCAAGGGCCAAATCAAAGTTGACACCCAAAACAGTCAAACCAGGAATGGCTTCTTCAAGAAGCAATGCACTCTTGGCCAACTTATCGACATGATCAAGTCCTTCCAAACGGAGATACGAAAGTTTCTTCAAACTGTGAAGACCACGAAGACCCTTGGCGGAAATCTTTTGGCAGCCCGATAGATCGAGGAATTCGAGTGAATCTGCGAAGATGGAACCAATCCGAGATAATGTCCAGTCGTCGATGTTCTTACAACCCGCTAACCGCAGCATCCGGACGTGTTTGAGATCGTACAGGTTGCTGAAGCCTTCGTAAAGGAGCTCAGTGCCGCTGGCGTCAATGGCTTCCAAATACATCCCAGGAACACGGACACCAGGAAGCTTCTGTTTGTCGGCGCGTTTGTACCAGGTATCGTCGCCGATGAACTTTACTGAGGCGTCTCGATGAACAAGGAAGTGAGCAGCGGCTAGATCTGGGCCCAGGAATAGGAGGCGTTCTGGGATGAATCTAAAATATATAAAAAGTTATCGAAAGGTCTATAATTTTGGTAAAAATCGTACCTCTGATCGTACTGGAGATGAAACAAATGCTGGTACTCGTTGTATCGGCGTACATTGTCAAAGGAATGGTCCAGATATCGCATCATAGTATGAGCCGTAAGGACATCCATTGACATCGCACCGGACTCACGACGAGTTTGATCGGCGAGGGCTTTGCGTGGCATCACTGAAATACTTTTTCATTAAAACTGAACACCCCAAAACTCAAACAGCACTTACCATCTTCAATCCGCTCTGGGGATATATAAAGATCGTCGCTGATACGCATAGCTGTCCGGACACGATACAGCTCATCTTCGTATTGTTTGCGATCCCGATCAAGGTCCTGATAGCGCTTAAACGACCTCCATTTATGTACAAACAGCGTCCTGGAGCTGACGCATCTGTTGGCGGTTGAGGCAAAGTGGATTAACAGTGATGAGGGTGGTTTCATCGCTGATAACCGGGTGGATTTACGATTTACGCAAGCAAGTTGAGGAACGAGGATTGCAGCCGAGCCTAAAAACAAGTGGATGTTGGAGACACTTTGCCAATGGGTTTTCGACTAGAGGTTTGGCAAGGAGCTTTCGACCGTTTCTTCTTCTATCAGGTATGAAAACTTTGAGTTAGATTACTTTGAGTCAGCGTTTCTGAATCGCGCGGACACAGGGAATTTAGAAATGCTGTTTAAATTTTGATTGGATCAATAGTTTGTTAGATATCAGCAGATAAGTGAAGTTTTTGTGCATTTTTTGGTGTTTTTGGCCATGGAAGGTGCAAAGACCTCTGGCAATAACACTTTAAATAAGTGTTTTGACTCTGTCTGAGAACGTCAAAGTTAAAAATACCACTTAACCTGCACTGGGATTAGCGGTTGACTAGTTAAAAAACTACCAGAACGTTTTTAAGTTGACTTTTGGCAAAATCGGGTTCTGGTAGGTGCAAAAATTTTGAGCTAGACTATTTTGTATAAGTGTTTCTAAACCGCCCAAACACGAGGAATTCAGAAATGTGGTTTAAATTGCAATTCAATCAATAGCTAGCGAGTTACTGGCTGATAAGTGCAGTTTTTTGGTGTTTTAGGCCCTGGGAGGACCTAAAAAACCAAAAGATGTAGGGCAACTTCCTTCTGCTTCAGGATTTCGGACGCTGTGGCGGTGGCGGGATCAGTCAAGCAAGAGCTGGCTTTGACGACGCTTCCCGGTTTACCATTAACAGCATTTGAGGACGGCCTAGCATGCAGGACTGTTGTTTGTCATTATCAATCAGGCATGTATATAATCAAAATATGTAACTTTAAATAAGTTTCTACACTTTTAGTCTACTACTTTCCCTTTGTGTTATGCTAGTAACCCTTAAATCACATGATGTTCAGGAAAGCAGATATTATGATAAAGCATCTTTGAAAAGACGCACCTGGTTCGAAGATATCTAAATTTGTCTAGAGACGCGCAACGGGCTTTTGTCAAATGTCGTACAAATCCAACTGATACAATCGCGTCTTTTTATTATATAAAATTGCAATTTAAACATTATCTTATTACTAATACGTGTTACACAATACTCTGAAATTCTCATTTACATGGTAGCTTTTTCACCCTTGTAGTCCTTGGGCTCTTCGCCGGGGGCAAGCAGACGACCAACGACCGGATATTTGACTGAAAAATCCATTTGTTCTTGAATCTCTCCGTTTCATTCGCGTTCCAACCCACCTCTGAACAAATCCGCAAAGTTCTTGGCTTCATCCTTGTCGACTTCCGACAGCGTGGAGAGATCGTCGTACTCGTCCTGAACCAGCTTCATATCCATATTCGCCAAGGCCCGCGTCGCGTCGTGTCCAAGCAGCGGCGCATAAGTCATATCCGGGCCACAGAAGATTTTTCCCCGGGTCACGTCGAAAATCTGCAAATTCCATCCATTAACTTTTATTACACACTCTGGTGCAAAAACCAAAACGGACCTCGCCCAGCAGCGCAATGCAGATGTGCTCATCATCGGTGCCGTTGTACTTGCGAAGTTGCTCGACGGTCATGTCCTGTTTCGGAAGCCGAGGCACTCGTTTCGGCTGGGGCGGCAAAGGATCACGCCGCTTCAGGAATACTTTGTAGAAGATGTAGGCCAGGACGATGAGGGGCGGGATATCGACATAACGGAGTTCGATAACATCGTTACTTTGCACCATTTTCGGGCGATTGACCGCTAAATTGCGTGATTTTATATATAAAATTAGACAACAGTCAACCACGCGCAACAACACTCTAGTCCCAACAACAAAGACGCTGTAGTTCTTTCGATTTTGTTTTTATTATATCCGTTCGCTGAGTACAATCTAAGCCTAGAGCGGCACACCTCTGCGCATTATTACAGTCAGTTTTGTGCGCTGCGATCGATTGATCGTTGACAATTCTTATGGTCAACAATAGGCAATTGCCACGTAAGTTTTCAATGGTTTTTTTTGTTCTGGAAAGTGCAAAGATATTAGTCTGTGTTACTTTAATCAAACATTTTTACACTTCTTGTTATTTTTGTTTGTCATTTTTATCATAATTGTAACTTTTCAATCAAATTTTTTTGTAATTTTTATTGAGATCCGTCGGAATGACTATTGTGCGTAATAAATCATTTACATAGTGTCATTCTAGTTATGTTAGTCAACCGTATTTGCAAAACAAGATTAGGCAAGCTTAGTTTTTCTTCAAATGAAAGTACCCTCAAGCACCATCGGAATCCGATTCATGGCTGTTATCGCTATCATCTGTCGAGTTTTCAATTACAATGATCGGTGCCTGCAGGAGGTGTCGGCTTTGTTGGACGGATGTAGTATTATTACCACCGTTAGTAGGTAGTTGATGTTGCTGTTGCTCCCGATTAGTTCGTGCAGAAGGCACCGGTGTCATAGTTGTCATGTTATCGCTATGAGCAGAAAATGACAAGCGAGGTATTTGATGATTGACACTCTGAAAAAGTGACGTAGTATAAAGCTTTCACGCTACAATTTGATTGTGTGGCACGAGTCTTATTTTAGAATTTTCAAGGAGGACAAAAAACTTCCGCGTATTGGCGGCAGCTTAACGCACTTTGAGACAATGCGAATAATGTTTTTGCTGTTAAACAAAACATGTTTATCAAAAATCTTTGTTTTTAAACATACCAGTTTCTGGTGATCACAATCTTTCCGCGTAATCACATTGCGTAGCCTGTTCAGCATGTTATAAGTAAGTGAAACTGGGCTTAAAATAGATTCATTAATTATAAAAACAGAGAGAGGGTTTATTTATACTCACCGCTTATCAAGCTTCGACTGACCGTCTTCAGTGTTAGAAGTTTCACGAAAGGACGCGTTAATTGAAGTGGTGTAATTGCAACCCCGACAAAACTGATTACCGTCATCATGGTTGTGTGGTGCGTAAACCCTTTGAAACCGAGTTCGCATGGAATTTCTTTTGCATCCAAATGATTGTGAGAATGCCGTTCTGAATTTGCTGTTAAGAAAGCAGTACGTGATCGGGTTTGTACAGGAAGATAAGTATGTTAATACTGTTATAAAGGTGTTCAATTCAGTATTCCAAACATCCGTTATCTGGAAGTTCCGTTCATAGATGATTTCAAACTCGCATAAAACTTACGTCGCCAAAGGCATCCTCCGCATTTAAAAGTAGCCACCAAATGTAGCTTGGTGTCCAGCAACAAAAAAAGATGATTACAACGACAATTAACATTCGAATGAGCCTTTGCTTGGCTATGGCTGTCCGACTGCTGTGCGTTGACCTTAGGCGTTGTTCCGTGCACTCTGATGACTTCCGGGATGGAGCATCAGGTACGCTAATGGTTTCACCACGGAATGGGATCAGTGGAGTTCTATAATAAAAGTTTTTATGAACGTGTTTTATGCGATGTTTGTCTATTTACAAACCTAAACTTCCGGCTTTTATCCAGTGCTAAACTCGAACTTCTGGTCTTTATCGGCCTCGTGCTCTCAGGTCTATCCGTCTCGGACACCTCGATCGCAGCTATATCCATCTTCAACCCCGTACGCAACGACTTGATTACTGATCCATAAAGACCCGTCATCAGCACCAATGGAATTATCAGCAAGACAACTGTCGTGTACACCTGCAGGAAAAAACAAATGTATACCCAATTGCATTGATTAATGTTGCACGTGGATGCCTCAAAAATGCCTCAATGATCGCATGAACTCACCTGATTATAAAAAACAACTTTCCGACTATACTTAGGTGCACAATTGATCCCTGACTGACTGTATGGACGGAGTTCATAGAGAAATAGATTAAAAATATTAGCGATGATGCTGATGAGCCAAACAATACCAATAACACACATCGCATGAGCTTTGGTGTGCCAGACCCGTGAATGTAATGGTCTACAAATAGCGTAATATCGCTCCAATGCAATCGCAGCTAAAGTATATGCACTTGCTGTCACAACAACCGCTGCAAAAAGTACTGTAAATTGTTGGTTTATCATAACTACGTCAAAACTCACGCTGCAAATAACCCAGTAATTTGCATAAAACTTCTCCGAATACCCAGCAATAAACAAGTGAACTTATAAGCGTAGGAGGCATGCAAACAACACTGAGCAACAAGTCACTTAGGGCCAGATTTAGCAGATATAGGTTGGTAATGGAACGCATTGACTTCTGCTGAAAGCGTATCGGATGTCATTCAACGGCTTAATTCGGTAAATTTAATCGTATGTTTATGATGTTCTTTGACGTTATCCTTTTTGGAAGTGTCAAAAGACTATAAGAAACTTCTATTTACATTGAATACAGCTTAAAACAGCGGATAATGTAGTCTGTTTGTCGATTCAATTAAATTCAATGCACGTATTATTGTCACCACTTCAATGTTTGTTCAAAGTCTGGATTGCCAAAACCGTATTAAATGCACTTGGATTGACGTTCGAACAAGCGGTGTTCAACCCCGCGTGAAATGGAAGAAAAAAGTACTATATTTCACGTTTTTTTCACCACAGCCTTAAGGAAATTTATCCAAGTGCAACCATGTTTGCTTAAAGCTACATCATTGATAACATATTTTTGTTTTCGAAGCTTCGGGCGTCTTTGCAGACGCTATTATCATTCTAGATAATAATTGCAAAAAAGCAATTGTTTATGGATGTGGACTTTTTGAATAGGCAACGTCGAAATGTAGTCATTTTAGCGCAGAATAATTTGTAAGGCGTACAATAATGTTATGCAATCAAAAAAACAGGTGTAGAAAAAATGAAGTTTGAACTTTAGAACAGCTGACCCTTATTGCAGCTGGGGATTAGCTAGACTCACCTGCAGAATAACCACCACTACAATAGAATTTCCGACAACGGAAAGACAAAATATTGTACAGAAGGCGACTATCATTACATAATTATGGGTATCACCCCGAAAAAAGCAGTCTGCAGTGAACATGGTGATGTCAATTTTGGAGGATTTGTAGAAAAATGGATCCGTATGAAATATTTATTGTGCCGAGAGTAATCAATCAGCACCCCAAAATCAAAAAGATGGGCCACCACAAGTGTTGTCGCATTGCCAGTAACAGGCTTCTGAAAAATAACAAGCCGGAAATTAAAGCATGTCTGACATGCTTCTTCACGAATGACGCGTGGTTCATATACGAAATGATAACATTTTGAAGGGATATGCATGCATAGTTTAGATAATTAACGAGATTTTTAATTGTTCCGCAAAGGGAGCTTGGAGCTTGTGTAAACACGATGCAAAAAAGCCAAAACGATATATCTCACGTTGACAAAGGCGGGCATGTTTCTAGCTACAACAAACCGTATTCATCCAAAGTTTTAGCCCCTAGTTTAAAATGCTGTCACAATAAACGGGAACTGAAAAAAACGAAACTAAATCCAAAAAGTGTATTAAAGCATAACAAATTTTTGAACGCGTCAAAGCCCCTAGCGGCAAAGGGGTGTAAGCGAGGATTGGTGGTCAGAAACAAAGCAACCCATGGCAGAAAAAGACAGCAAGCGGAAAAAAATTCCTTGAGCGAAGCGCAAATGTGTCACTGAAATCTGGAGGGAGTTTGATACAAGGCGAGTCGAGTGGCCTCTCGAAGTAATCACGGCGGGCGCCGACGGCTGCAAAAGTTCGTCTTCTGTGTATTTCCAGAAAGGCATCAATTGGAATCCCTGCTCTTCTTGTGCGAACGAACAGCGATGGTGTTTGGTAGTAGTCGTCGTCGTGGTCGGTGATAACGCAACAGAGAACAAGAATTAAACGCGATACGGTATGTTTAGGATTTTGGGAAGCACAATGAAACAAATACCACGATCGAAATGGGAGGATTTGCAAAGATCTTTGACTGGACTCATTAGCAGGGGGAAGCGACCATTAATTGATGAAGACGTAAAAAATTAGTGATGAAAGCCGCGGTTTTCGGTGGCAGAATGAAAGTGGGCACGAAGACAACAGTTGCGTTTCCGTGCCAAATTTTTTTCACTCTTTAAATCCTAACATGACGGATCTTGTCAATCTCGGTCGGAGGGATCCATCGTGTGATAGATGCAAGTCACCGGTAAGTGGGCCGCTTCATTGCGACCAGGAACAAAGTTTTGTGACGGTGCCAACACCCTCTACTTAAATGTTTGCATATGCGGCCCTCGGACTCCGGTAAAAAATGCGAGATGGCCGAACATGCGTAAAACTTACGCCCTCGATTCGATGCGATGGCATTTTTTCCAGCGCCCTCCTTTCTGGAAATACGTATTCCGAAAACGGCACAGGGCGGATAAAACAATAAAAGCTTGACATGTCTTATTTGACATGGCGTTAGCAAGTGATAAAAGCCACAGGCACAATCAAAAGTAACGCTGAAAAAAACGTCGTTGTGCCCACCCCTTGAGGGGTTAATGGCCCGCCATCCGGTACGGGACGAAACAAAATTTGATTGGCACAGGAGGAAGACGTGTCACCCCGCACACGCGCGACTTTGCCGAACCGTAATTGAGTCCGCAATCAATCAAAGAGCATTGCTACGTGTGAAACCTACGTAAACTTCCAGACAAATTGAAGCGTCAAAGAGCTTGTTTCCGCCCGCAACTACATCCCGCTATCAGTTACAGTGTCTGAGATCACACTTATCTCTTTTTGCAGTTGCACCATTAAAGATCAGAAGACTTACAAACCCTTCGATGCCTACTTAGCTCCCAATCCCGTAAAATGTAACAGCCTAAAGCCTCATAAGGAAGCGCACCCTCCTTTGAACGGTTAAAAATAAGCACTATTTAAACATGAGCAGAAGTCGGCCCGCGAAAGGAAGCACGATAACAACGCCCTGAGGACAAGTTTGGGTCTTGGATTTGGATTCGCAAAAATAAGTAAGTTAGGGACGCGCCTACGTTAGGCGTTAAGGAAGTCAAGAACAAAAAGCGCGAATCACATAATGTAAAACGATGGCAAATAAATGGTATGTTTGGATAGTTTGAATAGTGTTCCCGGAGGATAAAGTGAAAATAGTTGTAAAGCATAGAAGCCGTCATTGTGAAAAACGTCCGCATTTCTTGGAGAATGCGCAAAACGACGTCAGCCAAGAGAAGGGCGCTTTCTGAAAGGCATACGTGTCTAATGACATAGCTTCAATATTGTGGACCAAAAGTGAACAACGAAAATTACTTAAATATATAGACATTGATTAAATTTTTCCGCTTGTGCACACTTTAACTATGTCATTTGCGTGATATATAGCAATGAATGCTATTTGTACTTACGATTTGGTATAATACATTTAACTGTTTTGTATTATGCGAACTATACGGGTAAAACAAGTAAATAAGCCTTAAGAGCATAGTGGAGTTTGAAAATACAAGAATTGTTTGCTACCAAAGGACGTTTAAAGACAATTGAATGTTAATGTATAGACCTTTCAGACACGTTATTTCGCTACAAATTAAACAAGACCACAAAAATCTTTTATATTTGCGACACAGCAACCAGTAAAGAACCACCCCCACCCGACCCATGCCAAATAACAACCTAAATTGCTTCCGTTTTCATAACCGTTCATTGAAACCAGCTTCAACGAGAGCATTGAACGCAACAAACATTAATACAACCGACCGCTAATCAGATAAGTTTCAATGTAAACTGAGTAAGTTTAAACGCACTCGAGTCAATGACTTCTTTACTTGGCATAAATTTTCTGTGAGTAATTCGAACACAAAAAACAACAAGTTGTCTGAACAAGCAATAATGAAATGGAAACTCGCGGCACATTTCATGACCCTCAAGAGCATACCCATTTAGCTATACTGTCAGATAAAAGAGGCATCTTGAGTGCGAGATGTTGAATGTTTCGTTCCATCGGCGAGGACTTTGATGAAAACAGCTGATTGGGAGGGGTTTGTTAATTTAAACAAGATCAAAGCAAGATTTTCAACTATTTTTTTCAGGTAACTAACTTGAACAAAAATCATGTTGGAAAGATGCCACCGGCAAACAGATAAAAAGAAGTTACATTTCGACCCATTCAAAACATTTATGTAGGCTTTTTATGTTTAAAAATGGGTTCCTTTCCCATGGTCTCATAAGCCTATAAAATTCCCACCATCAACAATTTCAGCACCAAGACCAAAGCATTTTTGGCAACGGCCATATTTTCAAACGTAGGACAGTTCACGCCAAGCCAAGAAGCAGACTACGTCAAAAAGCATAAGTCAAAATTATGCATTAATCGATTTTGTTAAAATAAGTGAAAACAGTATGATAAATGAGACTATTACGTCATCAACAAAGTTAAAAGCGAGCAAACTAGCTTATTTTGAGATGCCGTGATCGAAACAGAATTGCATTCTTACGTGAAAACAAGCAAAAATAACTCTGCGGAGGGGTGTGACAACAAATGCTTCCAATCGACAATGATGTGTTCAAAGGCCCAAAGAACGGGATGCAAAACAGCATTGGTGGACATAATTACATTCCGAAATTGAGCCCATAACCTTCATTGATGCCCGTTAAATTTGGATTAAAAATAAGCATGTCAATGGCACTAAAAACCGTCTATTTTGACTTCAATAAACAATATCGTTGTTGTAACTTTGCCAAAATTGAATCTTTGTGCTTGAGGTTTCATTTGAAGCTTTGTTTCGTCGACATTTGCTTGGCTGACATTTAAAATTGACTTTGAGGGGTTAACGCAATCGAAGAATTAAAGCACCATCCTAAACCAACGCGGAAGAAGGCACTCACGCCAAAAGTTTTATTGTTTCGCCGTAACACGGGGGTCGAAGTCGTGGTTGGCACTCCTCCGTCCCGGCATCAGTCCAACTCCATCCAAGTATCTTTGCGAATGCCAGGGCGAGAAAAAAATTATTTGTGGTCTGACAGGAACAAATGTCACTGACTGACAAAATTGTAATCCCGCGGGGAATGTTTGAAATAAATCTGTTAGCGTGAGTATTTTTCATAGAAAGACGAGCAGCCCGTCATAACCAAACTTGGATGAGTTAGACATTGGTGGCATCATGATACTGAAAAAGTTGGTAGATGATGCAAACTCGTGCACGGGTGAAAAATTGCCACGACGCGAGTGAAACAAAACCGATTAAATTCGACATGATCATTGAATTTCAAAGCGTGTTGTGTGGCTTAAACCGAATTGAAAAACTAAATCAAAAGATAAATATAGAATAATATTGTTTGGCAAAAAATATTAATCCATAACAAAAGAATTTTCAAATTTTTCACAGCGTTTGCAAAATTTCGACATTAATATTTTGCAGAATTATGGAACCTACTTATAAGGAAATAAATAATGACCCACTTGACTCCATCCATTCAAACAGTCCCGCCTGACACATTTATATCATGTTCCGAGCTAACCAACATGCGCTTTAAAGACCAAAGACAGACCATGTTATTAAGCAAACACAATTAGTCTCTCATACAATCGTTGCAATTTGTTACGTCTTTCACGTAGCTTATGATTTTCTATGGCCAACACTTGAGTACCCTTTATAAAATTGCGGTTTTGAATAGCGTGGGCAGTTTAAAGTTAAAAATAGAGACTATAAAAGGAAGTATGTCATATTAGGAATTTTGAATTCGACTAATTTAACTCCCTTTTTGTACAATGTACATATATTTGAAATAATAATTTTATGCGCAATGAACCGAATGCCAATGAAGCCATGTCTGAGTGCACACGGTACGAGAAAACGGGATCAGTTGGGTCACTTCCCAAACACCTATGATGTCCCGAGGTGCTATATTCATACATACATAAATGTAAATACGATTAAACCGCCTACAAGTGTTCTATGAAAAGTGCACCTGCGAACCAATATTGAAAAATGACAAATTTATTTACAAACTGACAAACTGCACAAAATTCATATGCTTTTAGCACCTTGAAAATAACAAAAAATAATATGCTTAAAGAAGATGCCCGCTTAAGTTAAACAAGTAAAAAATAAGTGCTATTCTTCGGAAGAAAACTGGACCTGTCCAACTGGAAAAATGAGGCATGTTTAAAAAGAAACGTCGTTTCTCGGTTTCAACGGATTGAATTAGTCGTCACCGGCCACTGGATTGTCTTGAGCTTGCTCCACATCCTCATCATTATCGTAGGGCGAGAGGAGGGGTTCGTCGCCGTCCTTTTTGTAGAAGCGCAAAACGAGGAAAGTGGCCAAGTTGAGGAAGATGCAGAAAATGCCGACGCCAATCACGGTCACCGAGATGACTTGGGCTACTTTGGTGACGGTGGTAAGCTGGACGAGCTGGGCCTTGGTGACGGGATCGAAATGGGCCGTTTCGTTGAGCCAGATCACGGGCACGATGGTGGGATTCATTTTGGTGAGGAACCTGAAAGATCAGACTTTATTGTAATGGTTCTTATTTTTAAACATGTTTAACGTTGGATTTCATGCATACCTAATCTTCCCAGGCAACATGCCGACGTTGATTTGGGAACGCCGAACAGCGTGAACGACAACACCTGCGGTCGGTTGGAGAAGAACAAAGGTACGATCATTGTCGGCTTCGGGCTGCTTGAGACCATCAATGGCTTCACTCAGCGCATTCGGGCAGTCGTAAAAGTGAGGGTTCGAGATGTAGATGCGAGGATTGCCAGGAGCGCAGGAGGAAATGTCCATCAAGCCCTTGGGGCCGCACTTTTCCGGCTGAACGACAGTACTATTGAAATACCTCGGCGACAAGGGGTTGCAGAATCCGAGCGATCTTTGAAGCTCGACATCGTTCAATTCCTTGGCTGGCTGGTATTCATACGTTGTGACATCATCGAATTCGCGGAGCTTGTTGAATTCCAATTCGATAGATCGACAAATCTGTCCGACGAAAACCGTGATCTTCTGATCGGAATCCAAGAAAGGATGGAACAGCTGACCATCGCTTCCGTTGACCATTCTTGCCTGAGGGCCGTAGTAGACGCTTCCATTTTGAATTGTCATGTTGTTGTATGAGTAAAGATGTCCGAGTTGGTAGGGGTCAAGCAAACCAGTATTGACCTCATAAGCTCCGTCATCGGTGTTGTTTTGCTGCAAAGGATCAATGAGCAATTGGAAAAAGTGATAAAGGAACGAATCGAAGAATCGAAACCACATTGTAGCCTATGACTATGTCAAAGAAACAGGCCAGTTGAATTACAAAAAGTAAACAAACCCCATAGAACAGCCCAATTCGGTCAGGAACGTTGAAGGCTCGGCAGATTGTGGAAATAATCGGACGTTCGCAGATGCCAGAGATCAACGGATCCTTGTATCCGTTGAAAAGGAGATCACCGACAGTAACTTTAATGAAAACGGTTTCATGGGCGATCTGGATGGCAGCAGTGATGGCAGAACGGACAAGAAGGTTGCCTTCGGCGGCGTCAACGAGTTTCTATAAATAATCAACATAAATTATAAAAAAATTGAAACTACCGTACCTGGAAAATGAGATTCGGCACAGTCACATTATCAGTCAACAAACACGTCGAACAGGACAACTTTTGCGAGAAAAAGTATAATTTGTTGTTGTGGTAGATGGTTCTCGTGTTATTCTGTGTGAATGAGAATGTTTTTGCCTGCTTCTCGCTGAAATTGGATCATGTGAGTGAGGTTTCAAAACCGGAAATCGAAACCAACTTACACGAACACATAGGGTCCTTTTTCAACCACACTTGGCTTCTGGCCGTCGATCACGGCAGCGGGATTCTGGACGGAGTACACCCAAAGTGACAGTTGCATGTCATAGTCAGGCTGGGCCCAGGCCTTGGTCATGGCATTGAGGGAGCCATTTGCATCGAATCCGAGATGATCGGTCTGCAATTACAAAAAAAATATATATAAAACACAAACCACAATCGAAAGACCAACCTCAACTAGTCGACCACCAATGTATCCGGGGAAGGCAAGGGCTACAATTACACCAAAAACGATCAAAAAGATCCCAATCGCCGGGAGAATAGCATACTTCGGCCCCGGGCAGGCCATCTGAAAGGGATTCTTCGTATTGATTCACTCAAATTTGCTCGAGAGGTAATCCAACGTCAAGTTCACGCGTGTCTGACCCGTTCTCGTCGCACAACCTTCAACTATCGCTCACTGATCTTCATTTGGTTCAAAAAAAATCACGCAAAATATAAAAACTTTTCATTTCACATAAGACGATAAGGATAAGTAGACCCGTTTATTGATAATGACATAAGTTCATTGTGAAAGAGAGAAATAAAAATATGAAACAATTGGTAAAGGTGTTCTCGGACCATAAGAGCAACAACAGCACGAAACAATGCTGTTAGTGGCAGAAACCCTTAATTACGAGAATTACCCGACTACTGTTAAGATAACAAGAGATGTACAAAATACAAAATAGATACAAAAAGGTTCGAATTTAACAAAGGAGAGGGTGAGTTATGTAAGACTTTGATTTGATGACTGCGAGAGGAGACGAAATTGTAAACAAAACATGCTTGCTTGAAGCACACTATGGACGGAAGGCCAGGCGGGGGCTGTTGTTCACTGGGTTGGTTGGATGGTGTTAGTCATTCGCACATGACGATCGATTGGAACGTCCATTTCCGCACATGATCTATACAGTACGGGTGGCTATTGTCGTTTTTGAGGTTAGTATTTTCCGTTGACTTTTGCTGGGGTGGCGTCCTCCTTTGGAGCGGTCACGGCGTACTTTACCTTGAAATGACCATGCTGAAAAGAGGAACTTGTTTTAATTTATGCCCTGATTGTTTGCATTTGCATTTCGCACCTTGTAAAGCCATAAACTAATAGCCAATATGACAAGTATCCCGGCTGCGCACATTCCGGCTATGGTGATTGTCCTGACGAGACGCTCTGTCAATATCAACTTCTCGGTGATGTAATCAAAGGTCTCCTGGTCCATCTCGATGTAATCTTCAACCATCAAAACCGGGACGATCGTGTTATGGAATTTGGACAGATTCAGGCCGCTGGAAAAGGGAAACCGGACGCAATTATAAAAAGTCATTTATGGGTATGCGGTTGGGTAGAGGAAAGGAATTTGTCACATTTTTGGCAGATGGTCCTCATTGAAGTTTTAAAGAGCGGAAAAACTCACGGAATGGACAGGTTTTTGCCCTTCCACATGGCGACGTTGATTTGTATCCGGCGAACTGCACGGAACAGGCTGCCAAGACGCGGCTCCAAGTCTAATTGAATCTCGTGTTCTTCGGCGTTAGATTTGTCGAGGCCCTCCACGGAGTTGACCACGTAATCGGCGGCGTGGAGGAAATGTGGGAGAGATAGGACGACTGGTGGTTCTCCTGGAAAAGGCAATCATAACAGCATTCTGAGAGGCTGTTAGTTTCATTTAACTCACCCTTCTGGCATCGGCTGATATCAAGCAATCCGGATGGGAGACATTTTGGATCCTGTTCATCGTAGAAGATTTTGCCATTATTGTTGCAGAAGCCCTTGTTCTCCGGGAGGGCATTGTTGAACGCATTACTGTCAACAATGTACCGATACGCCATGACCCCCTTATAGTCGACTTCTTCCTTGAAGTGCAGATCCACAGACCGGCACAGATCCTTCACAAAGACCGAAATCGGCTTATCCTTCTGCAAGTACGGTCGGAACAACGTGCCATCGCTACCCCTGATTTCCAGGGCCTCAGGGCTGCTCCACCAGTTTTCGGGCAACTCGGAATTACCCTCCCAGTTCAGAATCTGTCCAATGTCGTTCGAATCTTCACGACCGTCTTTGACGACAAATTTACCACTCGAACTGCCGTTTTTCTGAAAATACAAAACAAATGCATTGATAATAATCAATCTGTTTTGGTGAACTTTTGAAAAACACTCACTCCATAGAAAAAACCGATGCGTTCTGGCAAATCCAAGACGGACTCACAGACAAAGTTGACAAAAGGCAGGCTACAAACCTATAACACAAAAGATAGGGTGAAAACACTGTTAATTAGTCAGTCGAGTGGAATCGGAAAACAAACCTGATCAAGGAATGGGTCCGCGTAACCATCAAACAACAATTCCGACACCTCGACTTCCAAAAACGGAGTTTGAACCAGCAACGCGGCAGTGGCTGCCTTCATCGATGGGTTCGAAGCGGCCTCAACAAATTTCTAAAAATTTGACATTAATGGCTGAAAAACACGTGCAAGGTTAATGATCAAGCAACATACCTGGTAAATCATGTTCGGAATCCAGACGCGATTGTACAAGTAGCACTCGTCGCATGACTTGTTCTCGTTGAATTGGAAGTGTGAAGTGGTCTCGTAGCTTACTGTTTGATTTGCGATGGCGTGAATGTGACGTTTGTGCACTTGATCGAACACGTACGGCCCGAGGCGCTTCACGATGGGCTTTCCGTCGTTGAGAATCGCATCTGGGTTCTTGACGGAGAAGGTCCAAACGCGGGTTTCCATATCGTACTTTGGATGAGTCCATTTTTCGAAGAGAGGATTTCCCGGCTCCAAATAGGTTTGCTGCAAAGGGGGAAATTGGAATTTCGGAAAGAAAAACATAAAAGTCGCAACAAAAAGGGAAACCGTGTCGATTGACGTGCGTCATACCAATAAAAACAGAAATTTGTTCGTTCTCATTGTTAGTCATTTTGACGTTTACTGACGGCATTAGAATGTTTTACAAGCAGGGCTCAACTTACGGATCTGATGTTCTTCTCGATGAGGGAACTCAAGCCGAGCAGAATCGCTAAACAGATAGTAAAGCCGACGAGAGCGAGGGTCAGCAGCGCAATTAAGACATAATGCCATTTACGCAGCTGAATGGATCGTGATTTTTCGTCCATGATCCGAGCGGCAGCGATACGACTGCTGAAAAATGAGAAACGAATTTCAACGGTGTTCGATTGACGTTACGCCTCATTTGCAAATTTGGGGGAAATTTATTTGGAAACACTCTTCCAGGCGCGAAAACAGCGTGCATGAGGCACTCATCCGAAGGGGGGTGATTTCACGGCTTACATTAGACATTAGATTAGATACATTGGATGATGAGGGATACTATAAGCAGGATAAACAAACTGAAGATGAGGGAAAACAAGCTCAAATGGACGTCAGGAAAGGAAACGTCAATGGGGCGGTAAAACGATACATTGTGTTCACAAAAATATGCAGATCAGAAAGATAGGTATGAAGGTAAATGTTTGTTGATGGCACAAGTTAGGACAGACAGGTAGCGCCGGGGGCACAACAATCACGTCTCGTCAGTTCAACAGACAGAGTCAATCATCGGCCAGGAAGGAAGGAACAAACAGGCCCGGGTACGGCTGCCTTTTTGATGGTCATCATCAGCATATAGAGGTACGAACAAAAAACGAAAAACAATTGGTCAGTGAGCCTGACTTCCTGCCACGGCCGGCTGGCAGGAAAGGTAGTACACTTCATCCACTATTGTAAAAATTTTTGCGCTGCTGATGTTGGAGCGATTGCGGAGGCAACACACTCGGCTGCGCAAGTCAAATTTTTGAGTGTCCAAGGCCGAGGCACGTTTTGCGCATCGCAGTTCAGTTGTACTACTATTTCAACGATACAATAGCCTCGTTTCCTCGCGCCGATCGAGCGGGTGACAAAAAGTTTGACAATCTATGAAACAAGGAAGGGCCTGCGGCAATGCGCACCGATTCCTGGAATAGGAAATCGTCCGAATTGCTTCCTCGCCGCAGTTGCGTCAAACCACCTGAGGCGAGATGGGTGCTCACTGTTGTCTGAAGGGTGCAAAAACACGTAAAAATTTTGAACCCGTATGGACAATCAGGCCGATCGGTGTTTTTGATTGGTATGTGTGACTGTGATGATTGTTGCGCGAAGAAGGCGGAGGAAAGATGATTTGGCGATCTTTGCCACTTGGTCGAGAGTGAAAATGATTCAAAAATGGCTCGCGTTGCAGTTCACGACGGAAAAAAACACATTATTTTCTGACGAGGTACTTTTGGACAAATGATGGTGAATTCTAACTTGCATGGAGTCCTTGAAAGACGGAGGCTAATCCGAATCAGCTGCGCGAGAAAAAAAGACAAATCCACCATTGAACGTATCCATCTTTGATTGCACCTAAGCTGTTTCGCCATCCATCGACAAGTTGGTTTTGATCGTGAGTCGCTCTGTTTGGAACGCGGTCGCGCAGCCTCTAAAACTCCGCCAAGGGGCATAGCCTGTTTTTAACGCGCCCAGCATTGTAGCGTCAAAATGGGTGGATGGTTTTTGACATCATCACCACCACATCGACGCCATCAATGAAGAAGGACCAACTGAAAGTATGACTGATCATCGAGGAGTAGACCGAGTTTCTGATCGACACTTCTAAAGAGTCCATCCGATTGAGGAGTGCGCAGTTCAACCCTCCACTTGCGCGGCTGCTGCCACAATCGAGGGTAGTCATCGGCCTCTGCAACCAGCCAGCCAGCCTTCTGTTGTTCGATGACTCCAATTGATAACATCAGGTGTTTTCCAGTGCCTTCTATCTGCCTACTTATTCTTGCCCCCGCACAACCACCGAGGACACAGCTCCACAATAGCAGGGGTCGTTGCGCCACCTTTGACGCGAGGCTGATTGTGCGCCACAGGGCACTTTGTACAAACCAGTTCTTTCGACCTGCCTTAAGCCTATTTACGTCAAATCAGTCTTATTGCTTTTTCACTTGTTGCGCAATTAAACCCCACTGAACTTGAATTGTTGCATTTATTGTTATTTTTCTCCTCTCTGCATCGGACTCTATACTATACTATATGAAATAATGCACATCATCTCAGCGAATGAATCATCACGTTCGACGAAGATCGCCGCGAAGGATGCGCTTGAATGTTCGCTTGAATTGCTGGTTGGCCATAGCGTAGCACAATGGGTTGATTGGGCTGTTCATGTAGCACAGGTAGTAGCTGATGATGTACAGGGCATTGAAACTTGGCGATTTTATGCAGCGATCACAAAACCCATAGACAGTGGCAAGAATGTAGAAAGGCGTCCACAGGATTGTGAACGTCCCTAAAATGACAGTAATGGTCCGAAGAGCTTTGCGAGCGCGGTTTTCGGATCGGGAGTGGGTCGTTTTGGCCACTTTTCTTCTCTTCCGCCGTCGGCGTGATTGATGCCGCATCACGGTCAGAAGTTGGCGGACGGTAAATGGTGAGACGGGCTCCTTGTTCACGGAGACCTCCACAGTGGCTTTCGTTTCGATGAGGATGGGTGACGGCCGGTTCGGTACATGATGGTTCGGTTGGGCCTTCTGAAGGAATAAATTAGATAAGTTGTCAATCATAAATTTTGGCAAAATGAAAAACTTGCTTTAGAACATGCTCGAAGCAGCTTAACCGAGTCACTCTTACATAGCGATGTGACCGAATCCTCATCAATAAATGGAATTTCCTCATCAATCTGGAAGGCACCCGTGGTCTCCCTGTCTGTCTCAGATGTCACAACCGGTGCTGTGATTTCTTTTTCCGTGGATTTGTCATCCGTGGTCGAACGTACAATCCGTCCATTGCCAGCATGTAAGTTAGATGTCGCATTGTTCCTGCAATCCGTCACCATCTTCAGAAACCGTTTTAAACCCCCGGAATAGGCTGTCAGTCCCCGTTCTTTTGCATCCTGAGGGAACTCGCAACTATTACTTTTTTTGCATCCTTGAGCTGACTATAACCAAAAATTTGTGCAAATCTCAAGGGATGCGCAACAAACGCGCTATAGATTTGTCACTTATGAAAGCTTTTTTTGCCCTTGCTATACTGTGGCAGTGTTGACGGATTCGCTAAAACGAATATCAGCGATATAAGACACCAGCATCACATCAGGATTTCCCAGGGGTCCCTTGATGATCGCCCCCGAGCCTAAAGATTTTTCAACAGACATGTCGGTGAAGATGAATTGATTGTGCCGTTTATATCTGCTTTGTGACGTCAACGAAGTTCTATGTTTCCAATTTCCTTTCGTATGCTCATTCAATCTGTGTTAAAAATCGCATCGGGATTGGCACTGCATAAGTAAAGTTCCGTGACGGCAAAGCGAAAAGCGGCAAAACTCAGAAGACGCTCACGAACGCCGGAAATGAGCGTCATTCCAGGCTTGTCCTGCGCAAAAGAGATGGAAAAAACCAAATTGCCTGCAACGTCTGGAGGCCCTTGCTTATCCATCGTCACCGCGGGAGAAGAGGAAGGAAACTTCGTACCCCGGATGGACCACACAGTCGAGTCGTGTTGCGCTTCTTGACGCTCCCGCAAAAGTGGCACTGCCCTAGTGGTCGGTCTCTTTTTGAAAGAAGCTAAGTACTAAATCAAAATGGATAAATAAGTCAAGCACAAATTGGATTTTAGCCGACTGCGTCAAATACGACGCGCTGCTGCCAGGCGCGACGGGTGATGCCCAAAACGAAAAAAGAAGCATCCGTCAAAGACGCCAAAAAGGTGATGACGTTTTTGACGTTGTTGTTATTTTTTACGCAGAAGGATTGTCTGATCTATCTCAAGAGGAATGGATGGATACATCAACACTGTTGCATTTTACGTCTCTTTTTGCTGCCCCGTCTTTGACGTCGAATACTCATCGTTCTTCGAATCCAGAAGCAGTTCGCGAGATTCGGTCCCTATGTTACAACATGTAGGGCTTCAGGAAGTCGACCAAATGCCCTACGATGTTGACTATCAAAAAAGTCTAAAGTACTAAGCCAGAGCAATACTATTTAACAAGGATCTTCCGGGTCCCGGGACGAAAATAAAATCCCCACAGACAGAGCATTAAACTCCATTATAAACTTATTCTGGGAAGAACGACGACCATAAATTCATCGTTGACGCATAACAACAAATGAAGTCAAAATATATGCAAACAACTTGATTAGAGTCCCAAACTACAAACCTCGAATACAGCGAATCGGACGTATCGTTTGGGGAATCACCACCACTGTTGCTGTTTGCGGCTTCCGAAGCACCTATGGTCGACGTTGGTTCTTTGCGTTTGCGCATTTCCGAAAGTACGGCCAGTCTTTTTTGTTTCTGTAAACAAACAACAATAATTAGTCCCAATTGTCGTAAAAATTGAGTTCAAAATTTACTTGATCATTTTTCGATGCAAGTTGTTTAGCCGCACAATAAATGCCATAATAAAGGTACAACATAAGGAATAATGTAGACCAGTAATACGAAATGTACATGCCCATATTTAAATAGGCATTTGTCATGAATTGTACGTAGCACTCATGTTCTTTGAGGATCCTTCCATTACCCGAAAATGAACTGTACCCAAATATTGACACAGAAAATAAAACACTTGGAATCTAAAAGTTAAAATTAAAAATATATATTGTTGTTGGAAAACATACAATCCAAGTTAATGCGATGATGATTAAAACTCTTGATGGTGTCCGCCAGTTTCTATAGGCCGCCGGGTATTTGACGGAACAATACCTACAAGTTGCAATCAATTTTAAGCCTTCTGTTTACGTCTTGTCTTACCGATCGATAGTAATGCCCAATACCGTGTAAATTGAAGCAAGGCAGCATGAATAATCAATAGATAACCAGAGGTCACACAGGAAAGCGCCAAAATGCCAATTCTGATCATTAATGAATAAATACGTGTAGACCGGTATGCCTTCTAATCCGATTATCTGTAATAACATTTGTTATGTGTTTGTGTCGAGATCCTTCTTTGTGATGTTTTTTCCCTCACTTTCCATAGAAAAGTCTCTTCAGCTCATTGCTTTCGGCGTTTATCATGTTTTAGCAAAGAAAGAAGTTAACGCGCCCCTACTAACAGGTCGTTCGTTCTTTGCGGTTGTTACTGACTTTGGAAGTTGCAGCAGTTTGAAGCTCGATGACGATATACCACTTTTTAAGCAATGACAGAAGGAGGAAACATGGCGCATAATGACAATGCGTGGTTTTACCCCACCGCTAAGAAGCACGTCGGGTTTTTTGTGTCATTGCAAAAGAAAAGTACACTTATTTTGGCTTTTTAAAACACTTGAGAAGCCCTTGTGTCTTGGCGACGGGGTAGTGGCTACTACCGAGTTGGTGGAAGTGCTTTTCAGTAGTGTCTATGGTTGCCTAAGGCGGCAAATGATAAATTGTCATGATTGGTTGTCCTCTAATGCTTGTACACACATATTTTTTATGGGACCCGAAGCACAGGGGGTTACAACAACTTCTGGTAGCATCGTGAAGGCAGTAAGTTGATGGAGACACAGGATGCCGCGGCCTTCAACCCCCTGAGAGACCAAAAAGGAACCGTGTTGGTGGTGGTGGTGTGTTTGTGAACGAAGGAAGGCATACAGCTTCATCTCTAACCCTTCAACCCAGTTTCTTTTCACTTGTCGATCCATGGAGAATTCAATCTGACAGACTCCTTCTCAAAGTCCTCTCGTGTCCAGGCGCGAAGAGGTCGGTTCAATGAGTCGAGGCTGTCACATAGTTGACAGCCTGATGTCGACACCCCTGGAACCCATGCCAATCTCGGCGTTCAATTTGGCCTCAGGGCACAGAGGTCGTCATTTCTGTGCCAAGGTTCTGATACACGCTTTACGGTTGTTGACGTGCGACTGACTACCGTGCACTTCCAAAAGTCAAAGAAGCTTCGAGGGAACTGCAGATGTTTGCCGTTAGAGGAAACAGAGTGCAAAAAGCATTGGACCAATCTACACGTTTTCATTTTTTTCCTCGTCGCGCAAGTCGGGAGTCGTTGAGCCAGTTTGCAGCTTCATTTGACGGAAAAAAAGGAAAACCGTGTTACAGAGAGTGCGACGATGCATGGACTGACCTTCCGTTCATGGTACATATGCATGTTGAGCCCTGAGGGCAATTAAGCTCATGTGAAGGAAGCCGTTCACGTGCAATGCAACCTTAAAGAGCCCCGAGAAGCCGTCAGTCTTCAGGTGATGTGTTTTGTTTTGCGCTGCTCAAAAAGGCGTGAAATCAGCGGAAATGAGACTCCTCAAAACAGACGAGAAGAGTCCATCGCCCTTTTTCTAATGCGATGGAGCCTCGAATGCACTACACATACGAAATGAACAGATTGTTTACCTCCAATGAACGCTTTGATTGCGTTTTTTGAACATATAGCCGAAACTACACCGCCCATGACAAGCTGGTTGAAACATCTGTAAAGCTTAAACTAACTCCCGACTTAACTCGAGAAAAACGACCAGTGAAATTAAACGGCATATAAACGACGTGGTAAACACACACGTAACAAGGTCATCTTGTGGTGCAGATGTTGTTGCAAGCTGTAGCTAACACCAGTTGTATTTATTTAAAGAAATGACAAAAGTCGCATAAAAAGTTGCTTCGCGCCTACCGGCATCACGTCGGCCGTTAAACCTATTTGCAAGACGGAAAGTGCTGAATGATTGATGAGCGCTCGAGGACATGGGTCTAACGGCATGTTGAGAAAGTCTCGAAAGTTTATGCGAAAGGAGGGGGAACGCTTTTGGAGACAAAAGGAATGTCAAACGTACCAGGTCGGATACAGCCAGTGAGAATATAAAGTAGTTTGAAGGTTGGCGGATGTTCTTATCGAGATAGTACGATAGAAGTACCATGAGGTTGCCGAGAATCGTCAACACCGAGAGGGCCGCCATGACGATGACGAGGATGATGCTCGCCACTGACATGGGCACATCGGCGACGATCGCATCGGTCGTGGGGGCCGTCGGAGTCGTCGAGAAGCCCAAGGCCGCCATCGTCGCGAGACAACACCCTCGGCCACGAGACTCAAATCCAACATTGGTCCTCCTCCTGAGCGGTGGTCCGGCTCCAGAGGCACTGGAACAACTGACCGGTGTTCAGCAGGCTGGACGGCCTACCGACCTTCCGGTCGGCATGGATCGGCTCCAAGAGGATAGTGGTAACTTCAAAGTGGATCGAAACCGTTGGCAGTTCAAGGAATCGCGATAGGAATCTATGACCATCGGGTGTGAGTAAGTCCAATCCCCGGGCCTGATGTATGTCTTCAACTCGTCTCACTGAAAACATCGGGTAAAAAAGGCACCCTCAGGGCAGTGAGACTAAACTCGGCCGTTATCGGGCACAATGATCATCACATCGCGACAGACATAAACAAAAAAAAGTGAACTCGAAAGGGCGGAGATAACATTTGTAAAATATTTACAAAGCTATAAAAGGAGAAGCAACAAAAGTGAATGAAGCAGGCTCAAAAGTCAGGGGACGATATGCTGTATCGTCGGCGAAAAACTACTTACCAACCTCACAAGGCACCCCTCTCTATTAAATCTTGCGGCTTCCTTAGGGCTGGCCCGCCTTACATCGAGCGCCTTCTTAGGCCACTCAAAATCTATGTTCAAATTTACAGCCGGTCTTCGTCAAGCAGCCCGCTGTCGCCTCGTAGACTGCTGATGGGCGGGCCTGTGGGAGCTTGTCGTCAGCCAAAGGCCCTTCTGGTGATGGCATCCTCCGTGATGGCGGGCTCCTGGACGGAGCCCGTGGGGTCAAACAACACTGCGAGAGTTGATAAGTTCATTGGTAGGCATAGGCATAATTGAAAATGAGTTTTGCACGGAAGAGACGGGGAGGCACAAAAACGCAGAATGAACTTGACTGCTTCTAAAAGCGGACACCGCCGAAGAAGGCGGCACTTTCTGAAGGCATGACGAAGGAAGGGTTCGAGCGACCGACCGGGTTTGAAAAGGTGGGTACAGCAAAAGAAATCCATTACTATGCTAAACATGGGTGAGTGATGGCGTCTCGAGGATGGGGTTCCCAAAACAGGCAAAGATACCGACCGCTTCGGGAGGAGGGTAAGTTCTCGACGAAACAACAATTAGCGTGTGTGACTCAAGCGCCAAGAGAAGACTGAATAATTACAGAACGAGATTTTTTGCTCCCGTCCCGGCTAAACGTCTTCGCGCCCCTGGAGGAGCTCCTAAGACTCGCGCTTCTCCGACGTGTGACTAAAGAACAGCGCGGTGGGTGCCACCGTTGCCCCTGCGGGCGACATCCTCCCCATCCCCTTCTTCCTTCAACGAGTTGTGTTTTAAGCGCTTATCTGGGCCGGAAGCGCTGCGCGACTCTTGGGAAGTGGATCCTTTCCGTTGGAAGCAACCCAGCCACCCGCAGGCCCAGATGATTTAACACACCGCGCACTCGTATGCACCGAAAGAAGTCGCATCGCTGCAGGGCACAACAGCCGTCGGCGGCCAAGGCAAACCCGACTACATTCCAACGACACGATAATTCCGAGAGACAGCGAGCTGGAAGTCCGTGAACCGGCAGTAGGTTAATCTAATTGCACTTGAATTAAGTATTACAATTGAGCTTACACTTCCTATAAAAACTGTATTCGTAATCTTGTCACAAAAAAGGGGCGTTTTACTCGTGAAGAAGAAACACGCGGTGGGTCCACAACAGTGGATTAAATAGAATAAAAGTAAACAAGAAGTCAAACATTGCAAAAATGTCAATATAGTTACAACGGAAGAAGAAGTGAAATCTTTTCCTATATTAGGTTTCTTAACGTCGCGCGCCATCAAGGGAGTGCAAGTAACGTAGTGCCTTCTTGGCAGCCGTTGTCTTTGCTATACGATGAGATCGGCCGGTACCAGTGAAGCGCAGCTTGCCATTATCAATCTCGACCGTCACACTGACCGTGTTTTCCTTGGCATTGAGATCGACTTGTCTGAAAAAGATTACGCTTTCAGGATGAGCTATTGAAATGGGATTGCCCGTTTAAGTCAAGGATGTCACTTGCAAAACAACAAAGGCATCAAAAACAAAACAAGGGCAAGTCAAATAGAATGCAAAAGCAGTACTTACGCGAAGCGAACCGTGTGGTTCCGCATTTCGAAGAGTTCTCGAATGGGTGACTGCGGCGGGTCCTTGCAGCACTTCTCGATGCTCTTTTGCATGATTTTGTAGAAGACGCGCCAGACAACGGTCAGATCCATACCGGAATCAAGGTAAACAGCGCCAGCGAGGGATTCGAAAACGTCGCCAAGGGCCTTGGGGACTTCGATATCCTTGGCATCATCGTTAGACTCATCCTCGGTTACCATGAAGAGCTAAAAACACATGTATCACGTACACTTAAGCAATTAAAAGGTCACGCGCACCACGTGTGGAAGCGCTTTAGAATTGATAATGGCGGAAACGGATAAAAGGCAGCTAAACAACTTACGTCATCATTGAAATTGACCTCGTCACCCTTGCTCTCGACAAGCTTGACAAACTTCTCAATCAAGCTGTTCAACAGGGGCGCATGGAGAAGCAGGAAACGGTTCATGCCATTCCGGACAGCGAGTGACGCAAAGATGACATTATTCACCAATGCAGAGCGGAGATCAGTCAAAATACCGGGATTGTACTGTAGCTTGTGCTCGAACAGGTAACGTGTGATCAGGAAGTCGAGGACAGCATCACCGAGGAATTCAAGTCGCTGGTAGCAGCCCGTAACGCGATTGTAGTGGAATGAGTTGTGAGTGAAGGCTTGAATCAAAAAAGCGGGATCACGGAATTTGTAACAGATTGTTTCCTCAAGCAGGTGGAAACGGTGGTTTTCATACAGCCGCAAAACATATTTTTCGCGAACTGCTCTCGAAATGTCCTGCAAATGTACAGATTAATGAAAGGCTAAAGGTGTTAATGTCTAACGTGACCAAGCAATAAATTTTTAATGCTAATCTAATGAAAGGGCAAAACACAAAAAGAAATAAACCCAATCAAAAACCATAAAATGATTAAAATAAACTGACCGGAATATTAACGTCAATTGGCGACGAAATTGGGGGCCGCTCGCAAAGAACCTTCAAGTCCATGTAGCGCATGAACTCTAGTGCCTTCTGTGAACCCAGCTGAATCAAGTGGGCGCCAATGAGGGCTTCGACGCAATCAGCAATGGCCTTGTCGCTGATGTTCTGCTGCGTGAGATTGTTGTACGGATACGGGAAAATGTCATCGGTGCGTTGTTCAGCCAAGACGATGGTTTCAATTCCGTCGGCGTTGGTGCTGGCATCAGCAGGTGTCTCCCAGCCAGTGCCTTCAACCTTCTCTGTCTCATCGGAATCTATGATTCGCGAATCGAAGTTGGAGCCTATCGCGATGAAGCCCGGCGGCAGCCAGTTGACAGTTGGCTCAAACTTGCAGCATTCCATCAGAGAGGCGATCCTCTTCGCACGGCCAAGTTTGAACAGATTGGAATTCGAAACTTCCTTGGAACGCTGGGAACTCAGGGCACCTTCATTGTCACAGGGATTGTTGTGATAGAAGAAGTTAGTAACGCTGAGCTTCAAGAACGAATCGCCGATGGTTTCAAGGCGTTCAAGGTTGAACCCATCGGATGCGGAAGACGTGGTTAAAGCTTGAAGGAGAAGCGTGGGTGCGACACCGTACGGATTCTCAGCGCTCTTATCCTTTTGGAACCAGTGCTGCATGTAGTTGAAGAGAGGAGGCGCGGTGACACGTTCCTCCAATGGCAGCATACAGAAGTATGGTCGCTTGACTTCGCCAGCCATGATGGGTTCGGAGGTGATAACGTCTTGTTCAGGCTTGTCTGTACAAGAGCTTTCACTGGCATCAGCATCAGCGAATTTCGACTTTGCTAAAACGGCAACTGATCGGTATTAGTTTGATCAAAGTATTTGTAATAGGCCTACTTACGAACTGTGAAACGTATATTGTCGTCATTCTTATCATCGGCAACGTCATCCGGCTCGACATCACTGTCATCACCGACCATGATGGCTTCAGAAATGTCTCCCTCCACCTCTTCAGCAAGGCAACAATCGAGGATTTCTTCGGATTCCTTGATTTCGGCACGAGCTTGTTTGTCGAGTTCGTCCTTTTCGTCCATGGCTTCGACGGGGTCGCTGTATTTGACGTGCTGCAAAGAAATCATTACCAACTGTACCCTTAACAAAGTTTGGCAAACTTACCGAAGACCGCTTGTAGATAGACTGTCCAGGAGTAATCTTCTCCAAATCCAACAACAACGAAGTCGCATCAATACCGGCAGCGGAGCTCAAAGAAACCTGCGCATCCACCATCATACGCGCTTCCGGAACAGTCTCATCATCCCAGCCGCTGGCAATAGTCGGCCCGACGTCAACGTTAGCCGGCGTCGGATCCCACGATGTATCAAACTTGTTGATGTGGACAGGCGTATTGCGCCACTTTTCGTCGTCATCCGACATGTCATCATCAAAGAATTCGTTTTCGTGGCTGACATTGGAACGGTTCTCCGGCTCGTCGATCGGGTTCAACGGCGAATGTACGTACTGTTCACCCAAAGTCGGATCCCAGACATCGATGACAAATTCGGGATCAGGCGAAGGCTGGTCTTCAACAGCGGCAGCTTCCTCCTCCATGATGATGTCATTGACCATCTTGAGCTGGTTGATGTTGCGGACTGTCGTCGGGCAGTTGTTCAGCGACACCGAATAGGAAAGGTCGTCCCAGTGGTGATCTTCGGGGGTTTCAACGGTTAGATTCAGTGCATCTGCAGCAACTCGGGCACGGAATTCATCAGCGAGAAGCAGACAGTTCATTCGGAACAGAATCGTCGGCAGGCCTATGACCATAACCCAGAAAGTCGCCGGCATCGGATGAATTACGACCAATTCAGGGATCATGAACTGCTTCTGCGACGGGTCAGCACCACGACGGATCGAACGAGTTTGTACAACCCGTGGCAGTAGCAAGTTCATTCGAACGGAAGCATTGTCGACGTCCAACAACTGCTGCTCCTTGTTGTAAATCGTCAGATTGTACTTGTGCTCGAAGTAGTGGTCGAAAGTCTTGTACTTGTCATCGGCAAATGCGCTATGAGGATACAAGTTGGTATTGACTTCGCCGATGTAGAAGGATACACTCTCGGCGTATCGGTACCATGGCTTGACAACGGCATCCTGGTACTTCGTCGGTTCGTAGACAAACTTCTTCCTTTCTTCCTCGGTCGGTGGCGTGGGAAAGCCTTTGACAGTGTTCGTAAGTACATCGAAATCCAGATTGTAGACATTGTTCTCGAGCTTCAGGGGAACAAGCAAAATGGAGAAGGGAGAATTTTCTGGTTGGAATTCCATGTTGTGGCGCATGTTCAGAATCTCTTCAACTATGTACTGATGGAAGTCTTTGACCATTTTGAGTTGCTTTTCGTCGAGACTGAATTTGCGGGGAAGTTGGATAAATCGAACTTGCATCTTTCCTTGACGCTGGTATATGGGGAACGACGGAATCTGTAACTGGTTTGGTTTAGAATACAAATTCAAACAAAATTTTAAAAGTACTCACTACTGGAATCCGCTTTGTCGAAATGTAACCAAAACTGTGATTCATGTCCTTCGGGTTGATTATCTTGCGTTTCTTCGGATTTGACGCTTCAGATATTGGCTCAACCATGTCCATGTCAATCGCGTACACGTAGAACTCTTCGTTCGGCGCCGGAAGGACCTTATTCAACGTGACTGCAACGATTCGGCTGTACAGACGGCGCTTCTTCGACGACCCGGTAACATGCGGAAGATTCGGTGCCAAATCGCCGAATTCATCAGCCAGGTCCTGCGTCGTCGAGACCTTCTCCTTTATTACCGGATACAGATTGTCGTCAATTTCGCCATTCGCATGCAGAATCTTGCAGGCTTCAAAAGCGACAGACATCTGGGATAGTCTGATTGTAGCCATAATCTTCGAGTGGACGATCTGCTTGATCGGGCAGTTCATCGGAAAGAACATGATCGAACGATATCCGTGGCCTTCACGGTGAGAATGAATGTCCAACACAAGCCGAGTGAACACATCAGATGGCAGGCGAGCAGCATAGCGATTCAGAACGGAGATGGCATTGGACAATTTGAGACTTGCACCTGCTTCGGTCACGAATTCCTTCTCGAGATAATCGCTGTGCATGGTGAAGGGAATGTCGACGGTGACAGCGTTCTGGGAGCAGGACATCTTGTCGAAGAGGATCTAAAAGGCGTAATAATGGCATGGATAATGATGCTTAAACGACAAACCTTGTCAATGTCGTAGAAGTTCTGCAAATTCCGTACTTCCAGCTCATTCTTCGGGTCCATAACGATGGCAAACATCGACGGGTGAGAACGAGCGCGCCCACGCATTAGTGCAAACGACGAGTAGGTCTGTGGACATCCAAGACGAATCACAATGTTGCAGTTTCGTATGTCGACACCCTCCTCCAGGATGGATGTTGTGACCAAAACATTTCTGGTACCATTACGTATGTTCTGGATGGCCTCATTGAATCGCTGATCTGACTTCTGGGCAACACTCTGCTCAAGTTTCTCGTTGTTCTGCGCGGAACCAATGGCGTAGTCGGCTTTGAGAAAGGCAAAACGCGGATTCTGGGATGCGAGCATGCGTAGGACCGTCTGAAAAGAAGTCGATAGTTCAAAGACAGTTGAATAATGTGAAAAATCAACTAACCGCGATAGCAATGGCAGTGGTCCGCTTGTCGACAAACACGAGACAAGTCATGTTCTTATCAGAATTCGTTTTGTACTTGTAAAACGCTTCAATGAGTTCGATCACTTTGACGACACAGGCAGACAGAAACGGCTTCATAGCTTCCCAGGTTGTGATGTTTTCCAACTCCGCGTCCCACGGCATACAGAAGTCCTTGAAGGCATACTTGCTGGTGCTGATAACGGCCAACATGGCAGGGCTGACGTACTGGCTTTCGATGTACTTCGTGAAATGCTTCTCCGCAATCTTGGCGTACTGATAGCCACCGTATATGCCACAATCGGTCGTCACGTAGTGGGCCTTGTTGACACGATTGAGAATGTCATTGCGGGGATCTGCATCCATGACTTCCGAAAAGTCGCCATTGTTGCGAATAAAAAATTCCAACTTTACAAGCGGACTTAAATCGACCTTAGCTTGTTCAGAATTGGCAAGTTGAAGAACTTGGACGGGACGAAGGTTATGGCGGGTATTTGTGAGCATTACATTGGCAGTGACGATCGGAGCCCCGACGGCAGATTCAAGCTGAGCAAAGGTGGCACGGACTTCTTTCGGAGCCACTTTCTTACTGATTCCGCAACCCGTCAATCCAAGAAGCCGAACATCGACTTTATCAGCTTTGGCCTTCTTGAAGTACTCAGCAATGAGTCGATATGGGTCAGATTCGCCGAGACAGTGATGACATTCGTCGAGAACAAGCAGAGCGACTTGATCCAATGTGACAAGTGCGTGGACGAGGGCTTCATGGAAGTGGTATGAAGTCATCACGACGACGTCACTTTCATCGAAGAACTTGCGAAAAGTATCGGCCTGCTTCTCATCAACTGGATCGGTCCACATTCCGACGGTCAGGGGCGTGTTTAAGTTGATCTTGGAATGATGCTGTTCGACAAGGACATCTGAAAAGATACATTTTAGTGTAGGAGGTCAAATGATCAAAGACATACCTCCACTGACAATATAAACGGCAGTCTTTTTGCCACTTCCCAGCTTTCCGGCCATTTTTCGCATGAGCAAGATAGCAATGTAGGTCTTGCCAGAACCGGGAGGAAGCAGAATGATAGCATCGCTGGCAGTAGCTCTATGGCAAAGTTCTATCTGAAATTTGAAGGTTAACCCTATCATTGAAGTTCAAATAGCATTGAATTACAAACCTGATATTCACGCGGAGTTATATAGTCGCTTCCCACATCCTTGGCACGAACGGCCATGGTTAGGCTGGCGGGATACAGCCGTTGGCAGTGCTGCAATGAACGGAATATATATAATCGGCGAAATGGGTTGGTTGAAATACACACAATCACGCTAAAAAATGACTGGAGGGTTTCAACCTTATCGGCGACAGCAGTAAACCCGAACGCGAAGGAAGAAACAATCAATGGCAAAAGCCGGGTGCACACAGACGATCGCGCAAGCTGCTTGTCCAAACCAACCGCGAAAACAACAGCGACTGCTCGATGGCAATTTGTTCTCGGATAAGCGCGCGCAGCCATCTCGGGATATGAAACGTTTCGATAAAAACCGATTGTGACCGCTAGCGATCTAATCATCTCGGCAAAAAGTGAAACGCAAGGCGGGCAGGTCCCGTGCTTCACACTCATCGTATCAGTACTTCTACAGCCAACTTCATGGGGTTAAGAATAACAATATTGATGGTTGTAAAATTGAGAAAAACAAACAATAAAAATCAAGTATAAAGGAGGTTGTAGGCCAAGAGAGGCAGTTGTTTTTGAAACGCTTTCGAAGAACTAAACCTGTCGAGAATGGGTTGACTTTAACGCCAATGGAAACTTATTCAATGAAAAGTAGTCCTGCGCAGTCATGCCAGGCTACTGGTAAGAAAAAAAAAGAAGTGGTGGAATTTAAATATGACAAAACGTAGGAAAAGTTCATCAAAGTTCGAGATTTCCGAAAATCCGTTGACCGCTCGAGTGAAAACACCGGAAGAAGCACATTGCGCGCAGTTTTATATATCGGAAGCTCGTGTGACGACATTTTCTCGTAATGTTAAATTTTGATTGCTTTATCCCAACCATATCAATACATTATTTATTATTCTCTATATCAAAAACAAATAGGTAAAAGTATTTTAGAAAAAGGAATTTTCTACATTCTTTTTCATTTTCATGTTATTGCATATTAAACAGCTAAAACCGCACAAAAGATGTGTCCGCTTTTCGCTAACCCATGCACGTGTTCGCAGTTGCATTGTCTCTTTGAAGCATGAAGATTCGCCACATTCCTCATTTTTGCGCCCAAATTTGACGATTTGTATATATTTTTTCTATTGTTTTTATCAATAAAACGTCTACAATTTTCAGACATAGTCCAACATGGCTGAACCATCGCTTTTGGTAGTTCGCAGCCCGACATTGAACGACTTCTTCAAAGAAGAACATCCGGAAGCCTTTGTCAACTTCCTTGTTGGCATCGAATCCGGGTCCAGTATCCGTGCGGAATATATTTTGCCCTTCCTCAATGCTGAACAGATTCACAAGTATCAGGCTAAAGAAAGTTACTTATCGGCTTACCTGAACAAAATTGAAAGTGTCCTCCCCGGTGGTCTGCGGTTAATCGGTAAGTTCTATCTTTCTGTCTAAACCATGGATATTGGATATATCGATATTTTCAGGTGTTGTCGCGAATGAAAGCGCTGAAAATGTCGTGGTGGACAACATTGTCAAGAAGCTAGCTGAAGTTGACCCCGTATCTTCGCTTGTTTCTAGCACTCTGGTAGGTTAATTTTGTAACAAAGTGTTTTCAATATATAATAAATTCTTTTTCCAGATCAAAGTGATCATCTCCGGCCCCGAAAATGTCCAAGTCACAACATCTAATGACCAGGATGTCATGCTCGGCGAAGGCTTCAACCCGAAGGCCCCTGCCATCAAGCAATTCAAGGCTGTTACTGCAACCTACGTCATCGATGCTGGTGCCATTGTTGCTTCGACAAGGTTGCGAGACACTATGGAGGAGCTTAACAAGTTTGTAGGTCTTTTTGAAGAAATCGCCCGATTACCGTAACCGTTGTTTCAGAAATTCCACGTTGACGAAGACAAAAGTAAAGTGTACGTCCTCTCTGGCTCCGATGGTGTCGTCGAATTGAAAAAGAAGGCCGATTCCGAGAGGAAGTATATCCGCTACAATGGCAAGGTAGTTGTCCGTGAATACCCTTTCATGGATGATGAATTCAAGCACCAATGTATCCGCGAAGGTGTTGCTCGTGCTCTGACTGCTGTCCAGCCGGGTACATCTAGCTTACAAGTTGACACGGTGGCGAGCCAGTTCTTGCCGCCACTTGTCTTCTATGGCACCACCAATGATGACGCCGCTGAGAAAAGCGTTGAGAAGAAGTTGTTTGACATTGTTCCTAGCATCAGTGGAACTAGTAAGATTACTGTCACTATGCCATTAAACGTTTTAACTTTATAATTTCAGTCAAAATCCGCAACCTCAACGAAGGCACCACAATCAAGGCAGACTTTACCAACCGCCCCATCCAATCTGAAACGAAGAACCAACTTCCCCAAACGATCGCCATGGCAGTGTTTATCGCTGTTGCAGCCATCATTACTGGCTATTTCCTTCTTCGAAACTAACTTTCAACTTTGTTTTAACATCTAACTTGTTTTGTTTGTATTGCTTCACTGATTTGTAACTTAATAACCTTTGCAGCCGAAATAAATATAACATCTTTCTTCATATTCATGTACAATCACGCCTTTCAAAAGTTCGTACTCTATCTAGACTATTAAATATAATTAGCTTTACAAAAATGTAACCGTTGTTCCACGTTCGACAGAATGTAAGAGGTGGGGGTAAGCAAATGGAGCATTGAGACGACAGATCGATCCATCAGATGAACAGGAGCCAAACGATGAACACTATGCCGAAGAACATGAAAGCATTCGACAAATGTTGTTCTTCGATGTGTTGTCTGGAGCCTCGTTCAACTGAAATGACAAGTAATTATGAATGCGCATTGGGATTAAAATAGAAGTTATGACGTACCTCCTTCTTCTGGTTCATTCACCTGAGGATTAAAGTTGAACAACGACGCGAAAAAGGACACGGGGAAGAAGCCGATGCCGAGACTGAAGTGAACGCCGCCGGTGCCATCGTTTGTCCATTGGAAGGCTTGATTGCCTAATCCGGTGTGGCCGTCGTCTTCGGTGCGTTGGCCCTTCGGGCGGGGTGGAATCTTGCTGCGGGGATCGGTACTGCTGGAACCACGGCCATAGATAGGGACGACTTTGCTGGCATCGAGAAGGGATTTGCAGACGGGACAGTTTTGGGTGGTGGGACGGGTTTCAAGCCATCTGTGGAGACATGGCCAGCAGAAGAGATGCCCGCACATGGACACGACAGCATCTTTGGGATTGTCTAGGCAGATGTTGCATTCGAGCCTGGAAAGGTTAAAAGTATGATAAGGCTGGTTCATTCAAGGTCAAATGGTACACCGCGTGCTACATTTTCTCCTGGTAGTGGTATAAACAAGCTAACGCAGTGCTGTCAATATTAAAATATATAAAAAGATCAATAACCAACCTCGCTCCCGGCTCTTCCTTTGGTGCTTCATCGCCCCCAGGGCCTTGTGCTGAATCCGTCGTCGAGAAACGGTTTTGCGCGCCATTGGTCGAGGTTTGTCCCGTGGACATGCCTGAAACTTATTTATTTACGTCAGTTAGGCGACGTAAGCATATCAAACACGCCAATTTCATAATCCCAAGTGGGTTTACACATTGCCAAAGGCAACTTTCTCGATCCGCACCGGTTGACTCAGATACCACATGGGAAATAAATAAAGCAAAACAACCAACTCAAAGACTAAAAAGCACCACGAGAAGAGCTGGAAATCGCTAATCTTGCAGGCAGCGGAATCGACTCGATAACACGCACCAGCGACCTCGTGTGTCTAACGTGTGTTCGTTGTTGTGCGTCGTTCGTTCGGCGCAGTCGTGCTGGCAGCATGCGGACTCTGAGGTCGTTGTCGCCTGCAGGCGATGTTTTGCTTCCGCGCAAGTTGGGAGCTTTCTCTTTCACTAATTTAGCATCTGATTCCCATCTATTTTCTGTCATGCTTGTTCTCTGCGATATCACACGTTCACACATTGTTTCCCGATCAACCCTACCAAACAAATACATTCCCAATGCACTTTTAAAAAACTCATGCAAAGTAAAGCAACTACATTTAACTTATAATTACACTATCACAAGCAACACTAGAAATACAAAAAAGTTGTTTGTCAAAAACTTTGAATACAACTTTCCATCACCTCGAAAAAGAAAATTGCTTTGAAAATGTCTACCCCTGCATGATACCCAAAAATAGCCTAAACAATGCTTCTTCTTTAAACTGAATTCTATTCGACATCATTTCTTCCAACAAACATAAAGAACGCAATGACAAGGTTAGCCATAATGGAATATACACAGTTTGCAATTATAATGGCGAAATGCATCTCAGCAATGCGCTGTGAGGTGAGTGTCCACGCCGCACTGCCGACGGCGAGCATCGTGGCTTGCAAGAACTTCTTTGACAGTTTTGCGTTTTTGCTGCAAAAATCTTGCTAATTAACTTTGTTTTTGTAAATTACTAACCTGGCGACATATAAAAACCCATAAACACCGATGCAATACAGCAAAACTGGGAAGGGATGTTCGATGGGTGGATACAGACTGTGCATTTTTCGAAGTTTATTGGCTTCAGAATCGGTCAATCCGGGAAATATATCAGTTGTATACGACTCGACCTGGGAATGGATACATTTTAGGATCTATGTTTAAAAAAGTTTGAAGAAAAACTAACGACTGCAGCCATTTGTAGCAATTTAGGTGTGAAAAACAACTGCGAAAGTACATAGTTCACAGTTGAAGCTAAAATTAGCCGCACAGAAAAGTTTACAATAATTTTAACTGGAACTCGCTTCAAATAATCCATGACGACCAAATTGAACACGCAAAGTGTGAATCAATTCTTCAAGACTGCATAGAAGGATGGATGACCTTGCAAGGATGAGCGGTTTGACGGCGGGGTTTTGTCTCTGCGGATGGTCTTCAATGTCAATTGTCAACCGTTTTCAGTCATACTCTAAGTCAAATTGCCTTTTGTAATTATCGATGTTGACCAAACATTAATATTATGTATCTTAATTATTTTTATTTGAAAATAGTATTCTTCATTGCAAATGTTACACAGATGTACGTCATTAAAAGTACCGGAGAATATTTGTACGCGAAGCACCTTCTATGGTGTTTACACCCCTTGTGCCCTACATTAAGGTAACGCCTATAATTGGTCTATTTTTGTATTTTTCTTAACATATTTTGAGTTTCAGCTTACTTCTTCTTCCCGTCCACGTTGGACACATACATTTTTGTAACTCCGCCCTGGCAATTATCCAAAGTATGCGTAGCCAAGACCATCTATAAAAAGAGAAAAGGTGCAAAGAGCATTATAGTCAACTTTTTTTTGTTCTCGTGTTTAATAATATGATACATGATTGAGTACAGTTGCTAAAACGTATCATTTCAACTGTTTTTGAAAGTTATCACACCTGTTTGAACCTTTTTTGAGAACTGTTTGTTTTGCAGACTTGAAGTAGTTTTTAAACGTTACATCTCCTGTGCACTGCCAAAACACGCAAAACCACTTCGGCGACTTATTGATACCTGTCAGTTTGGTATTTGATTCTACCTCTGAAACAACGTTTGCAGTTTTTCATTACCATAAAGCTAAAATGCTTGCCACAATGAGTACACAGGCGGAACCCATTGAATCGTTTATTCATTGGGGTAGCATTTTCCACATGATCACTGCTGCCACATCGGGAATATCTGCCTTTATTGCTGTACCAAAGCTTTGGAGAATTAAAGACAAAAACTTAATTGTTTTTAAAGCAATTTCAATCTTTAGTTTTATGTCTTCATTTCTGACCTCACTTCTAATCTGCGCTTACAACCCCGTTTTCTTAAATGGTTTCCAGGAAATCACTTTACTTGGTAACAGATTCATATATCTTCCTGACAGTGGGGCTATGAATTTGGAAATTAGTTTTATGTGCATATCCGACATTTTGGTCACCGATATGCAACTTAATTTGCTTATATATCAGCATTTCTCGGTAGCCGATCCGTTAGATAGTAGAAAATTAGTTAAATACACTTTATACGTTTTGTTAACGTCAACTGGTTCTATTCATTGTGTAATAACGTTTCTTAGCTTTTTCAAACCTCTGGGAGCACTTTCTGATTTTGTCATGGATAATATTTCAATCTATTCAATGATATTTTTCCAATTTACACGCACTTTGGGTCTCGTAATACTTGTGGTCCGAAACTTGCGCCATCAATCTTCACTTCGCACATCTTCTGAACGGGTTCGTGGTCTTTTCGGTATTTTTGTCAGAGCAACGATAGTTGCATGTGTTATTACGGTTGTATTAATGCGAATGACACCTTCAGTAATCATAATTCTCTGTCTACTAGGGTATGGACACCTTGTGGCATATGCATCAATGATTGCATTCACAGCCATGAGCAATTTTTTCCTGTTCCAGTTTGTTTTTACAGTGGTATTTATTAAGGCTTTCAATATTAAGTTTACTTTCTTTCGAAGATTGTTTAAGAATAAGATTTTTGCGAAGAAACCGCATGTAATTGTTGAGACGATCTGCTAAGTTTCGCAGTAAACTGCCACTATAATCTCAAAGCTTCCCCATATTCATGATCTCACACTTACCAAGTTTCTCAGCAAAATTTAGTTTCATTGTATCGCCTTAAAATGCAAACATGACATTTCAAATCCAACTTTATACTCTACTGTAATTGTCTATCTATTCTTGTAACTTTCTTACTCTGTTGTTTTACTCAAAGCCAAATAAAAGATAATGTTTATAACGCTAAAAACAGTTGACATGATTCATGTGAATAGAATGTAAGTGTTAAAAGTATAAAGAAGTTACAAATAAAGCAAGACGTGATGTGATTTTTCATGAGCACCGAGCACGGTACAAGCGAAACCATTAGATCATAAGTGTATAATATCGGATTTCAGACCCAGGATCGACAACAATATACAAAAAGAAATCACATTTCAGAATGTTTGCGGTCATTTCTTGGCGGAACGTGCCGGGCCTTCACCGTTAGACGTATCTGGGAGACAGAACATGTCACGAATTTGATCCGGATTCTTATGTTGCACTCGGTGAAGCAGATATGCACAAACACCATCTGTGAGTCGACTGGATTGAACGTGATGGGTGGACTGAAGAAGGTCGTCAATCTTGGCGTCACTGAGCTTTTTGAGATATTTCTGGCCAATGTCATTCTTGGAAGCGCGGATCGGCATAGACTTGATCTCAACTGGTTTGTACGGCTTGCTGTTGCGGTAAAGAGTCAAGTATTCGATAATGTTCAATAAGGTAGGGCCGTTAATTTTTTGCAGAACAAGACGGAAGATGCCTTTGGCTGAAAGGTTCATGTTTGAGCATACATTTTGTCACGTTAAAAAAACAAAAATGATTTACCATGTGCATTCTTGAAGGTTTCGCTTTCACGGATAATATACTCTTCAACATCGTACTCGGCGTTATCATTAGAAATTAGTGTCATTTTCCTTTGAAGTGCCGGTTGAGTTGGTTGAGACCTCTTTTGACGCATGGTTTATGGCTGGAAAGTAAAATTTAGATAAATAAATTTTTCAAAACGAAACGTCAACGCATAGAAAAGAACAACGCCACGATATATTTGAAATCAAAATAGAATTAAAAGTTATGGAACAGGCCTATGTCGTCACCACGAGATTGAAATTATAAAAATAGATGGACAAATTGGTGGACCGAATAGACATGCTTTTGGAGTACGTGGAAATGACGGAAGTACAAAAAAGTATAAGAGTGTAAACAACGGACGCGTGTGGCAAGGGTGAATTAAAGCTTCAAGCTCTTCTCCATGCATAATATATATATGGACAACTCAAAGCAAACATTCTGGGTATATATGGCACTTTTGGGGGACAACTAGCAATAAAAATAAAGATTGCCGCGTAAGGCACCTAGCTATGCTGAAGGGCAACCCATCGTTAAGCTGTGCCATGGTAAAATGGTCACCGATGCCGGCGTTTCTTGGTGTAAAGACTGGACAAAAGCTCGCTCTAACAACGGCCCGGGGCAGCTGGAGACGCAAACAACACCGCGCGCGCGGCTTTGGCCTCAATACAGCCCCACTGGCATCCTCTGCCATCACGTGACGCCATAAGTAAAGTCATGAATGCCAAAAGTAAACTGGCGCCAAAGGTGATAGGTTCCGATCAACTTTCACAACCTGCGCATGAAAAACGAAGCGATTGGGCTGATCGGACAAGCAAAAAGCTGTCAAACAGAATGTAGCTTTCTTGCACATTATGCGCTCACACCCAGTCGCATGTTGCACGCAGCATTGAGTGTGGTCAACGAACGTTGAAAAATGGAGGTTTGAAAAAAGCAGAGCGGCTACAAGACGGCGTCACTAATCCGCTTTACTAATGTTTGAGTGAGCATTGTGGGTAATTGTCAAGCTGTTAAAACCTTTGCCTGGGGACATTGTTAAAAATAAATGCCTATTTTAAAGGAAAAGACAATAAAAATTGCCTGTTTTTTTACAACAATAAAACGAACACATGCGCATTGATAAAATAAACTGCCTAAGAATGGAAGTGTTTTTCAAAGTTATTTTAAACACCCTGAACATTATTCAATCAATCAATCATCAGACAGAACTGCTCTGGTAGAATGCATGCGTGATTGGTGCAGGTCAAAGACATCCTTTCTTTTCGCTAATATAAAAACGGTTGAGCTTATTGTTATTTTAGTAGTACTAATAAATACCACGTCTTATAGATGTCGCAGCACCCGTTGAAAAGTACTGTACGACGTGGGTTCCCATGTCTGTAAGTATCGCCCTACCCGGAGGTTTTACGATAACGATGGAGCAATGGGGATTTATACTTCATAACAACACAACGAATACACAAGGAATGCTATTAGAATGAGCTAATATGTGCCATGTGCGTAATAAGGCGAAGATGTTGGGAGAGTACCTGCCACGTTGATCATAAATCGATCGTGAGAAGGCGGAGAATCCCGTATGACTTATAGATAACGTGAGGTGTGGGGAAACTCAAAGCTTGTGCGCGGGATGCTTGGGTAGATGCCTGCGGGTAATATACATGTGCTTTAAAGTTAAGAGAGCCTAGGGCATAGTGCAAATATGGGAACAAGGTATAAAGACCGTTGCAAAAAAGCCAATATTAGTTTTGAAAACAGTAAGACTCACTTTTTCTCGAATTTGCTTTTGGCAGATGCAATGCGACCTCATCTATTTTTGACATGCTTTTCCCATTTTCCCTAATCAAACTTATGTGTTTCTATTGCTAGTAGTGCATTTTGAAGCCCCTAGCACTTGCAGTTAATGAATGTAATGTATATAGACTCATCAAATGTGTGTCATATTTTTAAGCACAAACAAAAGGCTTACAGTTCCTGTTTGATGGTGGTGGTCTGTACAAGCAAGCAAGCCAACATGTAGCTGTTATCGTGGTGTAATTTTTCAGCGTTTACAAAAATTCACTGTTAATAAATGTAAAAGCTCCAATTTTTTACATTTTGTTGATTACTTCTGCAGGTCAGATTAGCCTGCCGGATTAGTGTAAGTAATTCACCATGAATAGATACTTCCGACAAGAAGTTAAAAATACAGTTTTGAAGTTTCATGTGCGTTTCGTTCGAAAACACCACAACTTTGTTCTTGTGTACATTCATTGTTTTCTTCCACTTTGCTATGTACAACAATGTATTTGTGAACATGTTTTTCAAAAAAAACAGTACACATCATGAATTTTTCGTTTAAAAATGATCTCGAGAGCGAAATTTCAAAATCTGAAAATTAATAACCTGATTCTTTCTGAAAAAAAATTTGAACATCCATATAGCCGATGCATTTCTAATGACTTAATGACCGTCTATCGTTCGGGATTAATATTGCGCAACGGCTGTAAAGAGCAGATGTGGTACTACGGCAGCTTGGTTGGTATGGCTACTAATGGCTACCGGTACTATAGCAACGTGGCAACGATTGTACCGGTAACCTTTGTGGTTTAGAGCTTTATAGAAAGAATGATGTTTCTAGACATCAAAGTGGTCCAATTTCGATGTGCAAGCTATCAGCTTTCTTGTTTTGTTTAGACGAGCATAAGGAAGCGCAGCGAGCAATCGATAGCCGACATGTGCGGCGACACTTGGTCGCGGGCGTCGCTTGTGGGGGGTCTTGTGTGATGCTGTTGGTCGTGTTCGCAACGTGCAGTATCGTCGTGCTTTGTCCAGCCGTAAAACGAAGCTTGATTTGACTGTCTCTCCAATCCTTTATGATAACGATTTTCGCGAAACTTGTCCTCAGCTTGATAATCACTAACTATTTTTAGTATAGTTGGGACAAACGATCACAAATGTCCTCCGGCAATTCCTCATTTTGTGTAATTAATGATAGCGACGATGACACCTTTCACAAGCTAGGTATATAAACATTGTCTGTTGACCAGTAAATTAATCATGCATTTCTAGGACTACGTATGGTTTCACCAAAACCTAAAGAAAAACCTGTCGAGGAAAGCGATTCGGCGCAGAGTACTCAATCCTTGTTCTCCAGTATTGGCAATGAAGGGTTTATACTTCACTCTCGTAAGTGTCACCGAAAGTGTATATATTTTCAATAGTCAGTTTTGCAGAGGAACGGAAAAAGAGAAAGGTGAGAAAGGTTGCTTTCTCTACCACTTCCAACAAGCCAAAACAGAGTGAATCATTGAGTCAAAATGTCGTGGAAAAGACTTCGCCAACAACTGGAACCAGTAAAGAGCCTACTCCTTCTACAATTGCTATTACTTCTATCGAAAACGCTGCACCAGCAGAAGACATCGCTCGAGCTACTAGCATCGAGAAAATCAACGAAATCGTAGCTTCCTTTAAAAATGATGCAGATTTGATTGAAAATAAGGGCAAAAAGGTCTCCAACCCTGCTCGTGCAGTTGAGTATGATGATAGTTTCCATGATGATGACGCTGAGTTAAGTGAAAGCTATAACAATCAATCTGATTTTCCGTCAGATGGTTATGCTAGTCCGGTTTATGATTACGATAGCGAAAGATGTGTTGTAAACGGTGTCAATCTCATTGACTTTCCATCATCCGTTGAAGATGACTATGATGATTCTGACGAAGAGGACAGTTCCTATTCAGCCCATAGTGGTCTGTGCCATGTCGGTAGGCGCAATAGAACACCATCACCGGAGACTGAGGAGGTATATGAACCTGCCACGCCCACTACAGAAGCCTATTTTAACGTTAAGGAAGTTTGTCAAGCTTTAAATGAAATGAATGCCGCTGGACAAAATTATCAACCAGTTGCCAATGACTGCAACAACGCTGTTTTACCAACAGGCACATCGCAACAAAAGACCGATACAGCCGCACTTACAATTGAACAAGAATGCATGGATTTCCTGACACCTTACCGCACTACGATCATTAAAGAAAGAATCAAGTAAGTCTTGTCTCGCAACATCTTGTTAAAAATTTAATAATTTTTCAGGTCTTATTCCTACGTCGAACATCTCGATAAAGTTGACAAGTTAGATGTTATTTTTGGGCACTATTACTACGTCCTAGCCCCTGGTTCCGACAATCCTCTTCGCGGGCAGGTATTCCAATACAAAAAATCGGCAATGACGTACAACGTTTTCCTGAATGATGAAGGAAAGTTCTGTAACGTCTCTATCGATCACTTGCGTGAAATCCCTGAAGAAACTGCCTCAATGATTGGCAAACCACTCATGTCGATTCACACCATTCCCCATTGCTTCTGCGCAAACTGTGTCACAATGACCGGCATTCAAAAATAAGTATTTCTATTTACTTTTGGCAATTCAACTACGCTTATTTCTATCACCTATCGTTAGTCTTTTTCACGTTAAAATTCACTTTGATCTTCTGTTTTATACTTTCAAGCAGTGTTTGCTCAGTACAGTTTCTTGCGTGTCACACGACTTTTAAATGGTATTTTACAGTAAAACAAAGCGGTTTTTTGCAACTGTTTTTTAATGCTCTTTTTAAATGATATTGTAATACTGGCTTCGTTAATCTTTGATAGACATGTGTTTGTTGTATGTTCAAGGTAGATAACTGTTTGTGTAATGTTCATTTAAATAAAAAACGAATGTTGAAAAACGTGGCAATCAAAACCTGACTCAATTCACGCAAACCAAACTGATCGAGAAACAGGACGCGAGGCGGTTAGCAAATGAATAAACGTCACATTTCGTTTACTAACGCTGAAAAAGCCTAAATGGCAATAAAATTTTTAAAGCTACAATATGACACAGTTATTTCTTACATACAATGTCCCGTTTCCTGTTTCCATGATAGAATGACATTACCGAACGACAAGCGAAAGCAACACAGAAAATGTCGTCGAAATTTTTTACTAGCGTTTAAATAAATAACCAGTGCTGTAACAACATTGTTCCGCTTCAACATTCGCCTCAATCATGGTAGTTCAATACTTTGTTCTGATATGCCTTGCCACTTCAACACTTGGCCAACCAATGCCTAGTAATCCCCTTGTTGATCTGATCAGAAAAGAATCAGGGAATTATAAAGTTGCTTTCTACCCCAAAATGTCAGATATGACAAAATGTCAACTTGCTAGAAGCCAACCTGATCTGTATAACAATACGCCAACTGAGACGCTGGGGGGTTTTATTGGAATCGGCTATGATGATCTTTACGACGCCACGCGTCTTTCTGTATTTGAAGAAACTTATAAAGATTGTAAGATGACACCAGATAACAGTTATTTTTTGCCTGATGGCTACACAATCAAAGTTGTTCGAAAAGCAACATTAGACCGTGCATCTTCGGAAGTTAAATCGTCGGCAGAATCAAGCATGAGTATGGAACTAGGCGTGGGTGTCGAAGTCAACGCACAGCAAGTATCTGGTTCATTCAGCATGGATGTGAAAGCATCATCTGAAATGCTCGATGAAAAAGAGCAAACGGAGTTTAAAATGACGTCGACAAATTACATGTATGTAATGAAAGGCAATAAAGCTGCCAAGTTGTCGGGAGAGTTTGAGGTTTGAAACTAATAAGTTGCAATTATAACATCCAATTATAACATCATAACCCTTGTAGTCTCGCATCAAAGACATTCTCAAAGCCCTGCGAAACAAAAGCGACAGACGTGTAAAACGCCTAATTGAAGAAACATACCGTGATTTCGGTACAAATGTTGTTCTTGAAGCAACCCTTGGATCTGATTTAACGGTTATAACATATCTCGACAAAAAAGTGACGATGACAGACACGAAAATGTCCATGGATATGAAAGCTGAGATCGATGTTGATTGCGAATATATCACCGCTTCTGCAAGTATGCATGTTGCTGCAAATATGACAAATTACAACAATCAAACTAACGTGAATGAAAAAAGGTTTATCAAGGCGCGAGGTGGCCCAAAGTTGATTAAACTAGCATCTAAAGATTCAAATGCAAGCTTATGTTTTTTATTGAACTTACACTAACATGTAACATTATAGGAATTCATGAGTGTTGACCACGTCGTTGCCCTCAGCAGAAATTACCGTCCAATATACGAAATTATACACGGAGGCGCATTGCGATCTTTAAACATGACGATGTTAGAGATTCAGCAAATGAGAATGAATTTTGAGGCTGTTTTTAAAGAATACATTGAACGGAATACGTATTACGGATGTACAGATCGGGAGTTTGCTAATTTTGATAGACAAGTGAGTTTGGTCTTTGCATGCATTGAGTTAATTTGGAAAATTTGAAGGCGAACGTCGATGACAACACTTGTGGAGAAAAGTACTGTGATCTTCAGGAAATTAAAATAAAATGCCAACTTCATGAAATGGTGAAAATTGTTGGTCTTATAAACAAAACTAAAGATGAAAATGAAGCGGAATGGCAATGCTATGAAGATGCGAAAACAGCAAAAAACAGCTCAATGAAGGGTGTTATTAAACCCAAATGGTGGCAGACAGAAAGCAAAGAACAAAAAAAAGCAAATGAAGATATAACAAATAAAGCGAATAATGAATACAAGAAGGCTATTACCACATGCCGAAACGATCACAAACACTTTGAGTTTCAAACAGCTTTCAACTACACTACTGTAAATGTCGATGACAACTTCTTTAAAAAAGCCGACCAAAAAGATTACATCGACTGCACCAGTAAAGGCCTTTTTGTCAGAGATGAGGCAGGTGTATTTAAAGAAAAAGTTTGCGGTAAGTCTACTTTTAGTGTGTAAAACTACATTCATGTTTTAGGCAAAGTTGATTCGAATTGGAGCAAGCGACAACCCAAAGAAGGCGGCATGTTTCAACGATGCAATATTACAAGCGAATCGGAAAGAATTATCAGCGAGCTAAAAAAATTGAACATTACTGAACCAAATCCATGCAATGGTCTGGAATCTAGAAACATTTATACTAATGACTTCAAGTGCCCAGGTAACGATGCCATTGAAATCTACAACTACTCCACACTGCTGCCTGATCGTGTTCATCAATACTGGAACCACGTGTGCCACAACGATGAAAAAGTAGGCTGCGTCGATGTAAAAGTAGATTTTTCTATTCGGCATTCTGTTGAAATATCTTCATTTTGGTGCGGCAAAGATCAAAATACTTCAGTTTATTATGCTGGTGTTTTTGATCGAGGACAAATTAATTCATATTTTGGAAACAGTGGATGCCCTATTGGTACGACTGCATACCCCTTTTTCCATAGTACAACGTTTTGTCTTACTACTGGTGCAATATTGGGCCTAGATAAAACTGCAGAATTAGTACGTCTTTTTAAAGGAACTGATGATCCAAATTACTGCAAAAACCAAACGTCTAAACAGCTCATTACTGTTATTGGTATAACTCGAATTTATGCATGTATTTTTAAGAAAGCTGCATACTTCCATTTGCCACCCCGGACAGCTGTTAGAATGCCCTTTCAAGAAGTTGGACTTTCAATTGATGAGTATGCTGAGAGTACAGCCACAATTTACTTCCACGATAAACCTGCGGAAACGAGAACAATGAAATCACTTGGCCCTAATCTTGTTGATTTTGTAAACAATGTCACTAAAACTTTTATGGATAAGTTAGAGGTAGGATATGGCTAAAACTGACTTGAAATTGAACTTAATAAATTAAGGCAAAGACTAATGCGACGACATTGAACGATATTAAAATGGAATCCAAATCGGAAAGCGACGGGTTCTTTGACCCTTCAGTTATAATTATTATTGTTGTTGACATTGCTTTACTGTTTTGTATGATCTGCTTATGCACCCGAAGATGAAATAGCAAATAGTTTACTTTATTACTCATTGTCTAAGCTCTCCAATAAAAAACGGAACGCAACAATAACAAAAAATGGCTTTAAAACATGTGTGAAAAGCGTGTCGTCAACTCAACGGGATGTTTTCTAGACACTGGTCAAAGAACGAATTGCAAAAAAGAAAGTAAAACTAGTTTGTTGTTTTGCCAATTAAAAGTGTGAAGCAGTCTAGGCTTGAATTTCTGAACTGTCTACGGCGTTTTTTCTGGTTTAATGCTTCTATTCGTGACTTCATTGAAAAAAGCTTGAACAGTAAACCACTGTAATGTGATATGGCATTGACTCGGTCATAGCATCGCACCCCCTTTAACCCCAACTCGCACATCTTATTATTGTAGTCGTAGCGGTCAACGCAAAAAGTCACTTTTGTTATCGTTGCGTTTGGTCACTCGCTAAACGATATACCAGTCCCTGAGTCGGACCAAAAAACAATCTGGCCTCAAGCGATCGGTGGTCGCTCGTTCGGGTCGCGGACCAGCTGATCGAAGGAGTCTGCCAGCTGCTTGGCCCAAGGACAGTCGTGTGACCAGTGCAACGCACGCTCCGGCTTCAACACGGTCTCACGAGTCCAAGTGCTTTGTTAGCGCTTTCGTGCCAGCTAAACACAAAAACGCCTCTCGGTATCTATCTATCCATCCATCTATCCACCGGTTCGACGCCCAAACCGGTGCGCACGTCAGGATCAGGTGAGCGAACCGATGGAAGCCGTTCAACTAGCTTATTCGGGGTTCGTAGCGGACCTACTGACGGACCTTGGATGGAGGGCAACACGAGCAAGATATGTTTTTTGTGACTGTCATTCGTTCTCGACTTGTGGACACAGATTAGCTGGCTTTTCTGGGTGGATCTTTGTGAGAGTAACCTCCTCCTCCGGGGACGCACATCAGGCAACGGAGATCATCGTGCAGTAGCGAAACTTCTCAGGTGTTTTCGAGGACAAACGTGAAAGGGGCGTCGTTGATGAAGAAGTCAGGCGCAGTAGTGCCCTTAACAACTCCAAGCGGTCCCACGAGAACGCGACTTGTGATCATCATTAGCCAAAAAGATAATTACGTGACCGTAGCTATACCAAAGCCGCTACACGCACTTATTTCCCACATTTTTGATCCGTTGCACTTGCCAAGTCAGTCAAAGTTCGTCTGGAGTCTACCTTTTTTCCGAAAAACATAGTCGCTCCTCCTTCGACTTGCTTCAAAACAAGGATCGCTTCGTCCCAAATCAGTGGATATACATTTGACACACCAGAGACAGTCATGCCTGCTATGACTTCTTCTAAACTTCTGCCTCTCGATGACCCGGCGCTGGACTATGGGGAAGCGCAGCATCTTATGCAGGTTGGTTTTGACGCTTAAAGATTTCCATCAATTGAGCTATTGTTACTGGACGGTTTCCTCTTCAATGCTATGAATTTAAACTTAACCTTGCGTGTTCTTTAGAGGCTGCTCGCCGACAGAATCAACAACTATGCTACAATTGACGAACTTCGGATGCTACTGGTTTCCGGAGCACAGGTCAGTCTGAAATTTGATTCGATTAATACATTGATCTGACTGTAACGATTTTTTTCGCGTTAATTGCCAGACAAATTAAATTTGTTGTTTGTTATTTTATCGCGTCATAGAGGTTTTTTATTGTTCTTTGCTGTTAGCAATTAAAGTTTTTGTTGTTTTTCGATTTTCGAGATGGAAAAGCAATAACAATATTTCACTTTTGTAAAAATAGCGATATCCTATGACTATGTTTTTTGAATCTATTTTAAGCCGATAGTCGGCTATTTTTTCAAGGGCTAAAAAAACAGCTTTTGGCTGGTCTTTTTTCGGACCCTGATTGATGTTACTGACAGCCGCGTGCTTCGCACGATGAAAAAACTGTCCCATTAATAATGTTCGCGTTTCGGTCATTTGCAACAACACAGCATCTTTGTTTTTTTGGCGGGAAGTGCTAATCTGTTTCCGCCTCCATTTCAGGCAGATGGCGTCGTTACAGATGGACTCACACCGCTACACTACGCCTGTCACCGAGGTTACTACGCGGCAGCGAAGCTGTTGCTCGTCCGTGGCGCTAAGGTATGGAATGAATGAAAAAAATTCAATCGAATTAACCCAGACAGACATCGATGTCCCGCCAAAAGGGGCAAGGAACTATTCATTCGTTTTATCACAAAGTTTTAGGTGAACGCCGTTGACGCGATCGGCTACTCAGCGCTTCATCTCTGTGCGGAAAAGGGCTACTATCGACTGTTAAAATTGCTACTGGAATACATGGCTCACGTTTGTTATTACCAGCAGAATGATAAGTGCGAGTTTCCGTCTCGAGATTCCGCAGATGAGCCGTTACGGTTAGCCTTGGATCGTGGTCATTACGAGTGTGCTAAAGTTCTTCTGGAGCATGGTGCTGATGCGAACACTAAGTATTTCATGGGACCGGAAATCACCCTCGTTTCACCATTGGAAACGAATTTCTTGCGATTGCTGTTGAGCTATGGTGCCGATCCTAATGTTTACTCACGCGATGGCTTGACCCCTTTGATGAAAGCTTGTCGGTACCGTGAGCGTGGTATTCGGTCTATTCGAGTTTTGCTTGAATACAAAGCAGATATCAATGCCATGGCACGAGCTCGTCAAGAATGCCGGACACCGCTGCACTACGCAGTTCTAAGCGGAAGCAGCGAGTTGATCGATTTTTTGATTGAGGTATGGTTTAATAGTAAATATCAACAATGGTGATAAGCGTGTACTTTTAGAACGGTGCAAAGGTCAACATGCCAAAGTCATACGAGAAGCCTTCCGTTCTCGAGGTCGCGGTCATGAAGGATGATCCTGCACTTGTGAAGCAGCTGTTGGATGCCGGTGCAGATCCCAATGCGATGCATGGATGCTTCGGATCTGCACTCCACATTGCACTTTGTGCAGAGAAGAAGTTCCAATTTGAGATGGTTCAGCTTTTGCTGCAATACGGAGCTGATCCCAACCTAGTCGGACCTGATGCCGATGGTCGATTGATGAAATCGCCCTTTGTCGAGTACATGCGTGCCAAGGAAACCGCTAACCGTGATGTCAATCTCCTCGCCCTCCTACTCAGTTACGGAGGCAAAGTTATCGGTCAGCAGTCGCACAGTGACGCACGTGGTCAATTTCGAAACATCACCAATCTAATGACGAGCACACCTGACCTTGGTATCCACATGCTTAGCCTCATCGAAGATGTTGATCAATCAGCTGTATCTCGGCTGCTTTCGTGTGACTCAACCCCCGAGGTTGCCAAGATTGCGTGGAAGGAAGCAGTGCGGTAAATAAACAATTTGCAAAAACAAGGGTTTTTCAAGATTGTCTGTTTTTCAGCGAGCCAAAGAGTCTACAGCAACTGAGTCGGTTGCGAATCCGGTCTCTCGTCGAGCCTCTCTGTCCAGAGGCGGTGAACAACCTGCCACTGCCAGGAACGCTCAAGAAATACATTCTCGGGTACTACTGAAAACCGTTTCGCACCACCTATCATCACTACCAACATCGTAATTGCCAATAAACTGGTCTGCCTCGCCTGCTGCCCTTTCATTTATTGTTCTTTTTTCTGTACATACAGTGCAAAACCCCTTCGTTTTGTACAAACTTATCCGTCCACTATGCACAAATATGTAAGTTTGCAGCCATATACGAGTCCTTAACCTCCCTTATTTATTTGTCACAGCTGAAATACCTGTAGATTATTTACATTTTACAAATATTTGATGTATACACTGATTAATTATTATATTACCGCCACGCGTACTCAACTAACCTTATCAGTTACAAAACGTGTCGCACGTTTTTTTCAAGAGTGTTGTGCTTTCAGCTATATAACTGTACATACTTGTAAAGGAAATAAATAATAAGTCTTGAAAAGTGATCTCGTTGTTCGTCGAATAACATGACCCTGAGCGATTGTAACAAAGAAAAGTACAATGGGAATTAAAATGGCTATTATGCAACCCCAAGGGGAAATTCTTTTGTTAGCAACACGTTTTTCGTTTTTCGACGGAACAAGGTCAAACCTGTCTTGCGCATGCGTCATCACATTTGAAAAATTTAAAGATCAACAAACGAAAGCAGAAACAATATTGATAAGTGATCCAATTTTATGAATTCGACATGCCGGAATGTCCGGCCATCATCAGAAGGATGCATGCAGCAACAGCAACCATATACGAGTGGCCGCGCATCTCTCTTTATAATAATGCGCATATCTTCTGGTTACATTTCTTGTTAAACCAGTTCGACGTCAGAGACGCGCTTATTCATCACTCACGGCAGACCTTTTTCTTTATTTGATCGTTATTGTTCCGGGGTCCCATACGATCGTACGTGCGCATGAGCCCTGAATTGAGAAACGAGTATGCACTCAAAATGGGCCGTCTTCGAACCATCCTCCATAAATACTCATGGAAATGAGGTTTGATCGTCTGTCTCAGTTGCTTTGCCGGTTGAGGTTTTGCCATCTGATAACATTGTATTGAAACAATCATGAGGAACTTATTTGGTAAGGTTTCTTTTTGTTTAGGTAATTGAGGTTAAGGTAATCTTATTTCAGTTACGTTATTACTCGTGGGATTAGTCCAGTTAACTATTGCCGCTGGCGGCTTAAAAGAGTTGAATGATCTTGCTGGCGATGCTCCTTATATGGGCTGGGGCAATCAAGAACAGGCTCCTGAATTCTTTGCTTCTGATTTGGCTAAGCGTTATGGACCTAATGTCTTCAACAACCCCTACAATGATTACGCTCGACGATATGGAGCTGCCATGATGGGTGGTGCCGGTGGCTATGCTGGTCAGTACCCAAGCTACCGTTATGGATACCCTGGTGGTTATCCCGGATATGGCTCTAACTATCGTAAGTTTTGAAAACACACTATCAAGTTTAGCCAAATTGAAAAGTTTAGGCTACGCTCCCTATTCCCCCCGAGGCTATGCTGCCGGAGTTGCCCTTGCTGACGGTGAAGTCCCAGTCGCTGCTGCCGCCGCACCGGTCAGTACCCCGATCACTGGAACCGGCAACGTTGGTCTCAATGAAGCTTTCGGCGGTACCTACAATGGCCAAGGCAATGAATGGGTCAAGAGCAAATCATAAACTGCAAAAAAGGCTTTATTTTAATGGCACCACTGCTGCTACAAATTATTGTATAAAAAATGGCATTGTACATCGTTTTGATGAAAAAGAATAAAATAAATACATTTAAAAACAGAATCGGTTTTGTCCTTGGGCCGTCATTTGATAGTAAGATGGATACTCGTCCAAAATAGGCCAATTTACACCGCCTTGCGGGAAAGAAAACATGGCCATTGAAGGCCCAGGCATCGGAAGCGTTTGCGCAAACGCACCAACTTGATCCTTCAACTGAAACTGGAATTTTGCCAAGTTGCTCGAAGTTAGATTGGATGCGTGTTGTTGGGCCGGCTGTTGATTGAATTGTTTTTGCTCGGTTTCATCGCCCTCGGACCTGGAAGCAACAAAAGTTCAGCTGGAAAGATAACAAAACAAAAACAAAAGGCTTACATCGCTGCTGTTTGATTCGTTGGCGATCGCTTGTGCTTGGTCCTCCGATTTTGAAACCATACTTTGACCTGTAAACAGCTTTGCACCCAAAAAATAACAGCATTATTATGTCAAAATACCTGCGTTTCACTCAGATTAAGCTCCTGAGCAAGTTTAAGCCGCTCTTTACCGACGAGGTATGGATTCTTTTCAAACTCTCGTTTCAAAATCTCTAATTGTTCATCGGAAAAGGTTGTTCGAGGTCGTTTTGGACGGTTTAAATCGAGAGCTTTAGGGAAGATCAATTCTTTGATGGTTCCATCCGGGGCTGAAAATCAATCTGTAAACTTTAGCGTCAATGGAAGTAGACAGATTCTACCTGCAATCCGCAAAACTTGACAATAGTCAGGAACTTTGGTCGACGACATCCTTCCATCCGATGCCGAATTCAAACTGGCACGATTCGCATTAACGTTGACCGAATATGGTCGAGATTCGAGTACTTGTCACTTAGCACTTTTGTATGCAGCCGGAAACATGGTGCTAAATGTGCCTGAATCGACACAAAGAGCCGCGCAAGGCACTTCGTTCATGGAGTGCCATTCTGTAGGTCGCGCAAAAACTTTGTGAATGCCTAAATGATGCGCAGCCTGGAAGATGTTCATAGCAAGTGTTTCTCGAGAGTTTAATTGCTGGGAAAAGGGAGCCTGAACGCCTATGTTCCCGTAAAACCTGTTTCCAATCTCGATTTGTTCATAGCATAGCATAGCATATCTGTGTTCATAGTCTCCATATCCAAACATGGGCAACTACCAGCTGGTGGCTCTTCTTTTTCTTGCGCTCATCGTTGCATCTTTGCAAAACGTTGTGGATTACGGGAATACTTTAATCAAATGGGGTATGTTGTATTACTTTTGTTTTTTCTTTTTTTAAAATTTTTAATATGAGTCAATTGTGCGTTATTTAGAGCGACGTGAACTTACGTGTGAGTCAAGCCCAGATGGAAAGAATCCCGGCGCTTGTACACTTTTCCGCCGACATGAAACAACTGGAACACCTGCAAATTGCCAATTCATGAGTGGTGAGTCAATTTCTGTGAATAACAGTCAAAACAAGAAAGCGCCAAAATTCTTGAAGGTCAGAATCGCGTGGGCTGTGATATTGATTGCCAAGGAGCTGATCGAGACTCCGTCATTTCAAAGTCACCGAACAACAATCATCGATGTGTCAGATTTTACTCATATGACAGTCTTTTGAATGAAGCATCAAAGAAATGGTCAATTTGGCGGTCTGATGACTGTTTGCTTCAGAAAATTTCACTTGAGGTTCACTGTGGTTTTCCTTGAAATGCTTTTTTTTCTTTATTTTGTCAACTGCCCTTCAATGTCATCAACACGCAATAAATTAAAGACAAGCTAGTCAAAATACAAAACTACAAACTAATTAGTGAAAGATCTGAGATGTGTTTGTCGATAGCGACACTTCATCGCCAAGTCCCGAATCGAATGTGCCGTAGACGCGACGTTCTTCGTCTTCCATTAAATCAAAGTAGTCCTGTTGAACGTTGCACATGAGAACCAGCTTTTCGGCTGGAGGAGTTGGCACGCCGGCGTCTTCGGGGAGGTAGTATTTGATGATGATGACAGTTATCGTTCTGAAATTAAGTTTATTGGGACACGTATTCAACAAAAGCGTTACTCACGTCGGAATGGCGAAAATCAAATAACTCCAACCTCCAGCAGCTTGAAACAATGGATAATAAACAAAATTTGTAATCATGGTTACCAGCCAGTTAATAGCAACACTACAACTGTATGCAATCCCGGCAGCTTTTGCTGGCACAAGCTCACCAGGAATGAAGTACGAAACTGGACCAACTCCAACATTGTAGCCAACGCCCAGAATGATAAAAGTAAACCCAAATGCGACAGATGCCCATGTACCGTCGACGACGTTTTCACTGATCAGTGTTGTGATCATCATTAGGTAATTGGCAATAGCACAGATAATTAGGGTATCGATAAGTAGTTCCTTGCGAGGGACAGTTTTTACAAATCGGAGTGCAGGAAGGGTCAGAAGGATCGAGAAGACGGCCCCCAACGCCGGGATGAATGGGATTATGATGGACATGAAGGCAACCTTTTCAAACATTCTGAAACCGATTTTGTATATACCATCTGTTTAGTAAATTGAAAAGCCTTACGATGTTGAATAAGATACAGTAGCCATACATCCACTCAAAATCTGCGCAGCGCTGACAAGCATTCCAAGAAAAATACCAGTACGAATTTGGGGATCGTAGAAGGCAACATTGAGAGAGATCTGTTTCGGAGCTTGTGTTACGACTTGCTTGTATTGTAAGATAGCAGCATCGTCATTTTCCTCGTCGACGTCATAAAAGAATCTAAAAAGCTAAACAATGTTATGTTTAGCGATGCGAATTGTACAAACCTAATAGCTTCCGCAGCCGTCGCATGTTCTCCTCTTTGAAGCAAATAATTCGGACAGTCGGGAAGAAACTGGCTGTAAATAATCAAACCAATGGCAATTAAACCCGGAAACGCAAGTAGCAGGTGCCAGGTAGAAGCATTGCCTAACAGGAAATCGATAGAAAACAGTCCACCAAGAGCAGCTCCAGCACAAACACCGATATGAACGAAACAACTCAACGCGCCTTTGCGCTCTTTTGGAGAAAGTTCTTGAATAAAAATTGGTACCAGAGCGCAAGCGAAGCCGGTGTAGATGCCGATTAAGAATCTTCCAAGAATCAAGAGCATTGTAATTAAATAATATTGTGACATGAACAGTAAAACACTAGCAATAATGAGGATAACGTTGTTCACGACCAGCAAACCCCGTTTAGTTCCCCATTTTCTTTCTACTCCTGATATATAGAAACAGCCGACAAAAGCTCCGACGGCTTGGCTGGCTACAATGATTGCCCTGAAGAAAGATATATAAAATATGTATAACTAACTCAAACAAAGAAAAGAAGTTACCACAAGACATCCAGATGCATGTCAAAATGGAAAGCGATGCCTCCAAGAGATGAGTGGTTCTTCATACTTTCCTGAATCACATCTGCAGGAACATTTAGAGCTATCATATGATAGCCAACGGGAATAACACTTAATATTGAAATAAGTTGGATAGAGATTATAAGTTTTGATGGGTTTCTAAACAAGCTGAGGTAATCCTGTAGTTCTTCTCTGACAATACTGTCCCGCCATAGCTCCATCACTCGAAGACCTGCAATAATGAAATCAACATCAGACAACTCGAATAATAACGCGAGAAAGGAAAAGCATCGAAAATCAAAGGTAGTTCTTCGATCGCTTGCGCGGAAGCATGTCCAACGCAAACGCATCTTATCAGTTAGTCTACCTACATACTACGAGCACCCAAAACGAACACAATTTGCATAAAATCAACATGTACTACTATGTTAGCGATAAAAGTTGCCACGGATTTATTACATCTGTTTTGAAATTGTGTAAGACATAACATTTATGCATTTCCCGTTTGTTTCCTGATCGTTGTGTCTCGTTCGGACTTTGCTTATCTGTCTGTCTTTTTCCGTTACCGCCGATAAAAAACCACTTTCATGCTCTCTTATAAACTTATCACAACAAAATGGCCACGAGCAGCATAAAAGCACATGTGGAAAGTGCAACGGCGGAAGAAGGCTTTCCGTGATGATGATGTTTATGATGATGAGGACGTTGCATGGGTTCAGGCTCATCCTGTCCGCCAGGGTAATAACTCATGTCCATAGTTTCTTTAAACGTGTCTAATCTGGCTGCATGTTTGTGCCGCGAAAAGTATTCGATCATCTGCGGATTTGCTTTGTTGCAAGCGACACCTTTGCAGCAACAAATGCTATTGATTCCATGCAATCTTAAAATTTCTCCGATGGTTTGTTCACGAACGCCGATCGATTTTAGCTCGAACTCGATTTCCTCTCGCGTGTTTTGATCGTAACACGTAGCTTCTCTGTGGGAGTTAGCACAATCCATAACAGCAAACACAGCTATAAAAAATGTTTCATTATCAAGTTTGAAAAAAAAATTAATTAAACATACGATGCAAGGGTTGAATTTTAGTCATACACATTGAGTGAACATTTAACTCTCTATCGTTTAATCCATACTCTTGAATATCACGATCATAGCGTACCACGGCGCAACCGGCATGAGTCGGTCCACAACCGATTGTGTGGCCTAAACAAAAAAAATGAAAACACAAATTTTTAATGTTGTCATGAAAAAGTAAATAATTTACCAAAATCTCGTGGGCTTCCAATATGACAAACTTCACCATTAACAACGCTTAACAATGTGACTATACTTATAATTCGATAATACATCCTTAAAAACAGTTCTAAACAATGATTGCAATAAACGCAATCGCAAAAATGGTTCTAATCGGCTACTTTTGTCGATATAAATGCATCGGGAGGAAAGCCTTCAGAGGCAAAACAGGAAAAACAAAATGTCTGAAATGAGTCAGCTGTTATTGAATTTATGAATCAGAAACTCTTTTTTTAAATGGCGTAATGGATCTGTAACGCAGACATTTTTGTCATGTGTCTAATTGGCAAATAAGAATTTTTTAAAGGGTAAAGGTTGCTTTTAAGGTTTCGTAATTCTTTAAGTTGAAATTTCGATATCTTTTGTTTCTTAGATACTGGTGGTTACACAGATCATTGAAGTAACATGTATAAAGCAGTATCATTGCGACCACAGATTTCGATTTCTGAAGTTTTTACATTTTTCGACCCAAAAAAGATGCAATAGCGTTGTCAAGGATTACCTAAGAGCAAAGCTATGCGTTAACATCAGGTTTTGTTCACAATGGGATGGCGCAATCGCCCTAAGGCAGTTGATAGCAGCCGTGCTGATCAAACTCGTCGGTCAAAACCACAAGTCGTCCCAATGCGCATTTAAACTGGTCATCGCAGTTGATTAAAGTTGGTCTGCTTCGTCTGTCCCAAAAGCAGTGGCTGTATAAAAGCTTTTGGTCGCGTGTTTCATAATTGTTGCATAATTTCTTTCATCTTTCTTTGACGCCGATGACTTCGTCCATCGAAGAGCGACGGCGATATGCCGATGAATTACGTAGAATTACCTTTTTTGGTGTGACTTTGAGTACAGTCGCTACCATCGCGAGTGTTGTTATTGTCCCCATTGTCTATGGATACATTCAACGCGTACAATCGTCATTGGCGACCGAATTGGAACATTGTCGGGCTGATAATACGAAGATGTGGCATGAATATTTGGTGACAAGTGAAGTAAGAGTTAGATTTGAAAAATGTCAATTTCATTTTTATGTTTTTTTAGTTTATGGGTGTCACTAACCCGACAAAGCGTGCCAAGAGACATTATCTTCCATCTCGATATGATCCTTATGTTGTTCAACCAAGTGCTGGAGCCTACAATGCTTATGGTAATATTCGCCCTGTCCAACCTGCTGCTGCCCCTAGACCACGAAACTATGCCGATAACGATGCTAATGGTTATGGTGGAAACTCTGCCGGAGCCAGGGGACCTGGTGGTTCTGCTGGAGGTGGTGCTGGTGGAGCAACTGCAGGCGCTGGATCCGCAGGAGCAGGTGCTTCAGCTGGAGCTGGAGCAGGCCCGGCAGCAGCAGCAGAACCCACGACAACTGAATCGCCTTTCCCGAAAGGATTCCGACCTAATCCTGCCACCAAAACTAACAGTGTCGTCGATTATTCTGGAATTGAAGAAAGCAAATGCTGTGCTTGTGCTATGGGTGAACCTGGAGATCATGGACCGCAGGGTCCGCCCGGCGATGACGGAATTGATGGAATTCCGGGTGAAGATGGTACTCCCGGACCTGATGCGCGACCTGGAGAGAAACCAAGCCAGCAAAGCTGGTATATTTGTTGTTGATGTTTTATTGCAGAGTTAAGTTAAACCTTTCAGGTGCTTCGATTGCCCCGAAGCTCCAGCCGGACCCGCCGGTCCTATCGGTATCAAAGGTCTTCCTGGCTACCCCGGTGAACCCGGTGATGATGGTCTCGATGGTCGTGTTGGTGAACCTGGTCCCGAAGGTCAAATAGGCCTTCCTGGCAAACCCGGCACGCCCGGTGAGAGAGGTCCTAAGGGCCCGCCCGGTATTCTCAAGGAAGTTCCTGGTCCTCCCGGCCGTCAAGGCCCAGTTGGCCCCATCGGTGAACGTGGCCCCTCTGGCAATCCCGGTAACCCAGGTAAACCTGGCCGTCCAGGTATCTCCGGTTATCCCGGCGGCCCCGGTCATCCAGGTCCCGCAGGAAAAGATGGTGCCAATGGAAAACCCGGCGAACCCGGTCCTCCTGTGAGTAGACATTTTTTACATCGTGCAAAAACCGGATTTTTCGAGATGAAAGGAAGTCATTTTTTCAGGGCGCCTCCGATTCTTGCAGCCACTGTCCTCGTGAGTATTTCTATTCCGTAAAAGGATGCGTTCCTAAAAGCATTTTTTATTGATAGGGTTTATATTTGTTAATCATGAACTTTTTAGCGCCTCGTCTGGAGACCGGCTATCACGCACGAACTTAAATCCGGCGGATGAAAAAACAATATCTCCTGAAAACTGACAGAAAAAAAGCAATTAATCTTTGAGGTTATCAAAGAAAGTTATATTGTTTGTACATATGTGGATAACTTCAAGGAGTTCGCAATCCAGCTGCAATGGTTTTAAATAAAGTTGACAGAGTTTTATTTCCCAGTTTGATGGCATATTCAAAACAGGAACAAAAACAGGAAAAAACAGACCGTAACAGTCTCGTATCATTTGCTTTGAACAATAACTTTTTTCTTAGCTACATGCAGAAGTCGTAAAAAAGGTAATGTCTAGGTTTTTATGCTGTTTGTCTAGCAAGTCTACCGCCTTGAATGGCATTTGATAAACCAAGTGGAAAACCAAAGCCGTTATGCAGCAATTGAAAGTCAGTCACAAGGCCCTAAGAATACAAAAAAGGTGATCACAACACAACCTTGATACCTGACAGGAAGTGACATCACTTGGCCCCGTAGCCATTCCATAACACCTTGATATGAGAGATAAAAACCTGATACAATCAAATATTTACTACTAAAAAGGACATCCACCTTTTTTTCTGCAGGGCTTTCTTTATGTCACAATTGGCTAGTCCACCATTTTGAGACAATTTACGAACAAGCATCTGTCACTATAATTACTGGTTTTTGCAGCCATACCAGGCGCGGAAAATCTGTTTCAACGATCCCGCTGATAGGGGTTCTCCTCTGCTGAGCCGGCGTTGCGTGAAAGCAAAACAGCGGATATCAGAGTATCAATAAAAAAAGCGTGTGTGTCGAACAAACAGGTCTTCGACACATGGGCGTCAAAAAAGACCTCTCTGCCTGCGCAACATATATAAATACAAAGAGCTACTTCAATGTTGCAGTATCAGTAGCTCATTGTCTACTTATTCACGGGTATTAATTAATCTTAGATCGCCTAATCAGTGTATCATTTGTTTTAGATGGATTCGGACAAGACCCGGCTCACGACGGAACGTCTTCGAGAGGCTGACAGCCTTCGTACCTATGCCTTCGTTGGCATTTCCATGAGCACAATTCTGACTTTGGTCAGTATTGTAGCCGTTCCCGGCATCTACACGTACATGCAGTATGTACAGATGCAGCTCGATGACGAAGTCAACTATTGCCGTACGCAGTCGCGTCTTCTGTCTGCCCAGCTCCAAACGACGTTGAACAAGAACCCTACCCTTCGTGAGGCCCGCGATACTGTTTTCGCTACCCCTCACCAGGTTAAGCAGGCTATCTACGTCGGACAGGGGCAGCCTCGTCCCCGTCGTCAAGCTTACGGTGATGCTACCCCGGCCCCCGCCCCAGCTGCTCCCGCTTACGGCGATGCTGCTGCCCCGGCCTACGGCCCCAAGTCTACCGCTGATGTCGAGCAAACCGAAGTGGCCGCTGCAATCGAGCCTATCGAAGCCCCTGCTGCTGCCGGTGGATCTTGCTGCAGCTGCGGTGTCGGTCCTGCTGGTCCTCCTGGCGCTCCTGGTCCTGACGGTAACGACGGTAAGGACGGTCCCGCTGGTAACGATGGTGAAAGCGGCCCTGATGCCCCCGCCTATCCCCCGACCTCTGAGCTCGACTTCTGCTTCACCTGCGAAGATGCCCCCGCCGGTCCCGCTGGTAACCCCGGCCCTAAGGGTCCCAACGGTAACCCTGGTGCTGATGGTCAAGCCGGTCCTGCCGGAAACGCTGGTGCCGCCGGTGAAGCCGGTCCTCAAGGTCCTCCCGGCCAAGATGGCGCTGCTGGTGATGCTGGTGCTCCTGGCCCCGCTGGTGCTGTCTCTGACGTTCCCGGCCTCCCCGGTCCGGCTGGTCCTCCCGGTCCCGCTGGCCCCGAAGGTCCTGAAGGCCCTGCTGGTCCCGACGGCAAGTTCGGTGAAGACGGTGGCCCCGGCGCTCCCGGTGACGCTGGTGCTGATGGTCCTCCTGGCCAAGCTGGTCTTGATGGCCCCGCTGGAGAACTTGGCCAACAAGGCGAAGGCGGTAAGTCATTTTCTTTAACCTTTTCACGCCGCACAAACGGCTTCATCGCTCCACGATGTCAACCATTAACTAATTTGCAATTTTTCAGGCGGCTGCTCTCACTGCCCCCCACCGCGTACTGCCCCTGGCTACTAAACGTCGCAACTTGGATTTTTTTAACCGTTTACGTTTGGCATTTTTCGTTGTTTGTATATATTCGGAAACTTTGTGCCAATAAAGGTTTATCACTCGCATACGAAGAACAAATTAAGTTATGGCATTACTAATAAAGCTGCAATTGCACTTCTTATTACCATTATTACTAAGAACTGTCTAAAAATAGGTTTCACCAGTACTGCCTAAGTGATCGAAGCAATGCGGTTAGACGTCTGATAATTCTAATGAAATGTAGGCACGGTCTGAGTGATGTGAACTGTGGAACCGTTGTCTCCGTCGCCGTTCAGCAAGTGGAGGGCATCGTCGCTGTGCTCTGCGCACAAGGAAATCCGGTCAAGCGAGCTCATAGACACTGAAAACAGAAAAGGTAATAAATAATACAGCGGTTTTGCTCTGGAAAAACAACAAGATGGATTGTAAACAGCCTTTTTTTACGGATGTTAACTTACGCATTTTACGAGCTTCCTGTTCGTCTTGCGGGGTTGTGCCCATCATCATGATTCCGCAGTTGTCCTCCTCGCTCTCGGCGTTTGATTCGCCATCGGAGTGGTTCACGCTAAATTGCAACAAAATGGATGAGAATTGTTCAAATTTTGATTGACGTACAAAACGTACCCCAAGGTATCGCCATTGTCAGGATGTTCGCCGGCTTTTTCATTGATACTTTCCATGCGCTTTGCTTGGCGGTGATTCTTGTTGATCACGCGCTGAATCAACGCTTGGCACACATTGTGATGGAATGTTTTCGCATCATCGAGAGCAGTTCTTCCCCAACGATCTTTCACTTGGCAATCAACCTTCGCCACTGAGATCAAAAACTTGACGATCACCGCATGTCCCTCTGAAGCTGCCAGATGCAAAGCCGTACGCCCATCATAATCAGCCATGTTCAAGTTAGCCCCCTGAAGGTACAACCGACGAATTGTTTCCAAATCCGCATTCTTCGCCGCAAACAACAACGAAACCACCAAATCAGTCTCCTTATTTCCAAGCTTGCGACGGGGATCAATCTTCTTTGAATCGGCGTGAAGCAAGCTGTCATAGTTGTGAAAGTTGAATGTGTCGATCAACTTCTGGCAGAAAAGGACACCCTTCGTTGTGTTACCCATCTTGTCGAGGGGCGGAGCCCACAAGCAAATACCCATAAGGTTGGGGATTACCAAGATCATGGCTCCACTGACACCCGACTTTGCCGGCAGACCGACATGGAAGGCAAACTGCCCGGAATAATCGTACATGCCACAAGCATACATAAGCGATAAAACGTCACGACATGGCCGCGACTCGATGCACCGCTCATTTGTCAAGGGGCAAACACCGCCGTTGGCTAAAGTCGCCGCCATGACGGCGGCACTTTCACAAGTAGTTTCTAGCGAACACAGTTGGAAGTAGAAGTCGAGCTCTTCACGCAAACTCTGGATGTCGGACGGGAAGCACTTGTTTTCTTTCATATAGTATGAAAGGGCATAGTTACGGTCCGCTGTTTCACGCTCGGATAAGAAAGTAGCGTTGTTGAATCCGACGTATCCGCCACCGGCAAGTTTTTTGTACTCATTAAGGGCGAAATCGTAGCGATCTGCCATTGGCCAGCCTTTTTTCAGCAGAGATGTCACAATGATCGCACCCGCGTTGATCATAGGATTGTGAGGTTTGCCATTTCCGTCGAGACAGATTTCATTGAATAGACGTCCGGACGGTTCGTGGCCAACATAACTATGGACGTAATCCGCGCCAGAATCGGACGCAACAATGGCATAGTTGAACGCTTTCGAAACACTCTGGACGCAGAATGGGATCTTCGAATCACCGAGAGAGTATCGTTGGCCATCAATGGTGCAGAGGGACAAGCCCCATCGATTTGGGTCCTGGCGAGCGAGTTGAGGGATATATGTCGCGACATTTCCGCTTTTTTCTTCGCGGCACTAAAATACTTTTATCATTAATGAATTAAAATAGAATTCACTCATTACCGCTTCAAAGATCTCCCGAATGTTAGATGTGAACTCCGGCCAATTAGGAACGACTAATTGATTACGGAGAGCCTGACTGATCAAAGCGATGCAGGGGTGAACGCAGCTGAAATTGACTAATTTGAATATTTAAAAACGGTCGGGACAAACATACTCTTTGAATTGAGCCCGGTTCAACCGATAATGACGAACATCATTGTCTTCCTCGTTCATTTGATCGTATTCTCGAATACGGTCCATGGTTTGGCGAAGCCGAGGGTCATCATCGCGAAGACCAAATGAGCGGATGACCTAAAACTTTATAATTATGAATTAATCTCAGCTTTTTTCTTGACTTACCGAGATCAACTTCCCAATCGAGGCTTCATCCTGTTTCCCCTGGACCTTGAACAAGTCAAAAACCAAGTCTTCGGGCGAGGTTGTCTTGTATTCATAGGCTTTGCTGAGCCCCTCGGCCGTTTTTGACATTATATTAGTAAGCGGTTCTTTCGGCTTCAGGATATCAGTCAGCGTGTTGACTGAAAAATATTTTTATTATGCACCAAAAATTGCAACCTTAACAACAAAAACAAATAGTAAATAATCATAACTGAAGCGAATTAAAACTTTCTACGATTCTATTCTACTATTAGATGGTGGACCACCCCCAAGGCTTAGTGGGATTAGTAATTTAAACGTTCACATAATAGGAATATTAAGCTGAACGATAAAAAAAACTGCTTCCTTTTAGCATGCCAACATTAGCTATGGATAAAAGGGTAAACTCATGTTCCGAGAGGCTGTGGTCATTCAGTGAACTACGACTAACACGACTTTCATACAATTGACATCACTTAACTACACAAAAGTATGAAAAAAGGAAGAAAAGCTTCCAAAAAATGGCAGAAAAATAACTGCATATCTTGGGGGTACTCCTTGTAAAGGGGCACCGGAGCTTAAAGGAAAAACCATGCCTTGCCGGCCTATTTCGGAAGTGTCGTCTCTCAAAAGGAGGCGGAGCGACTTCCATTGGCACTGCATGAACGATGGCGAAAAGAAAAGAAAAAAAGACAGGAAAAAAGAGCTGAATACACACAGACACCTTACCGCCATCTCGTCCAACAGGAGTTTCTGATAAGAAAAAAACTAAAATTAAAGTTGGTCAAAAATTCTTATTATGTTTGATGAAGTTTTAATGGTCTTGAAAACGGTTAAAAGGGACACCCACTTGATTCACGGTTGTAAAACTCACGGGTTCCAGCACTGATGTTGTAATGGAATCCGAGGGGTGTTTCGCCGACGCGTGCGAACGGGCTATTGTGGGATGAAGGTGTCGAGGAGTTCACGGGATCTTCGACAACTTTGGCAGAAGTCTCGTCGTTTCCATTGGATTCCGATGTCATCTCGTTGTTTGTGACCATAATCAGTTGGCCACACAATCAGCAAGACTGCAAAAGTTGCGGAAAGGTCAATAAGCGGGGTCCAGAAATTCAATCTCAAACGTCACGCCAAGCATGGTTTTAAAAGTGAAAAAAGATGAAAGTTACTCAAATATGAAAAAATGAAGAGCTTCTGTTACATTCATTTCGAAAGAAAACTGAACCGCAGACCATGGGCAAAGTCAGGAAGGCAGGTCATGACGTGGTTTCATCAGTCTCGTGGCATTGCAGCGGCCGCAGACGGAGTATTAAATGTGCAAGCAAACACAAAACATTTTTTTAAAACAAATGAGGAAGAGTTAGGCGTCATTCACGAGACGACAAACTTTGGAAAATACGCCGCCCTCACGTTGGCGACACATGGCGTAACTAAACACGTGTGACTCGAAGGTATTCCCGTCGATAGGGGCAAGAAGGCTAAAATGACTGCGTCTTACAGTTAGGTAATCCCCTTCACAAGCTTTTCCCTCCAACTTAGAGTGAATCTAATGCGTAGACGGGTGGTACGTAGGAGTAAGCAAAGAAACAGCAGCCCTTTTTTATACAAAAAGCGTCCATTTTATGTCAATTATTGTTTTAGCTATTCAAATTGGGCATTAAGCATTAAAATACGAGTCTTACAACATTCCATAAAAACGCCCTTAAAACGTTAATGAAAAAAGGAGTGGGAAAAGCTTCGGGGAATGAAAAAAGCGCTGCAATGAAAGGTCGCCAAGGGCATCGATTTGGATGGCTTAGGCCAGAGAAAGCGAAGCACTCGTTTCCCCACCCCAGCAGATGCATCCGCAATGCTTTATGAAAAAGTGGCGCCCAGAAAAAAAAACAACCAGCGAATGCTTCGGTCATTTCGGAATACGGAAGCAGTGTCTGGGACCCCGGGCATGACGAAATTACATACGTTCCCCCGTTGAAGACATTGAGACGTCTGAGACGATAGTCTTTTGCAGACAGCAAATTTGTGGGTTTGTAGAAAGGCCAATTGGTTTGGACGTTGAACTATTGGGAAGAAAGTTCCGGGGTAAAAAAGATCAAAGCACCGATAAAATGGACTTTGGTGAAATGGAAAACAGGGGAAAAGCGACCGACAACAACGATCTAATTTAAAGGGGTCGGAAATGGCTTTATGGAGATATAATCGTCATAAGCGGAAAAGGGTGTACCAAAAAATGCAATTAGATTTGGTTTTTATGTTATGAGAATGTTGGCTGTTCAGAGATATTGTGAAAAAACAGACAGGTAAGTCAATTAAGGTAGAATTTAGAGAAAATATGGCAATTTTAGGTTGTTGTCAGATATTTCAAAAAGAAAACATGTAAATTATTTCTTAATGTTGTGTGTATTTATTGTAGTTGTTGCAATTTACATGATAAACATAAAGTTTAAAAAAGACTATGCCGTAATTATTTCCAGTACCTATTATAAAACCTCAAAAACGTAAGTCCTTTGGGACTACAAAATGAAAGCTGTAAACTAAAATTAATCAAACATTTCTATTTAGATATCAACCGAACACAATGGCGCTCCTACTAAACGCTCACAACCGCTATGACCGGCGTCAAATTTTCCACTGCCACTCGCGCAATGCCACAAGTGAACTGCGTTCGGTTGCTCAAACCCGCTGGGCGTATAAAATAGTAGCCATCTGCAAATGGACGACTTACTTAACACTCTGCCCTGTCGTTCAAAATCCGACAAACTTTGAGCTTTATCGCCCCAAACAGCCAAATATGGCATTAGAGGTCGGTCTTAAGCATTGAGACAACAAAATTTCATTAGTATAGTAAGATTAACGACAATTTAAGCCCTGTCATGTTGGAGCTCTAACTTTACTTTTTTGTGATGCCTTTTCTGACCTTTTAGATGCCGTATAGGCACGCACACACGGAAATGACACCCGTAGTGACATGCTTCAGTCCCCTGTTTTTCAATGAGAACTGGCAGCTACTACTGACGATCATACATGTTTATCGTCACTTTGGTGTGAGCTTACAAGCAATTTACGTGCAAAGCATGGTTTCAAGGTTGTTCAAAGTATTGAGAAAGTACGCAGATAGGGGGGTTGTTGTTATTGAGCACTGGCCGACGATTGATTTTGACGCTAAGGATATTGAAGACTTGGGGTATGATCCAAATCATGAGCTTGATTGGAGGAATCAGGCGACAGCGCATACTGATTGCATGTTGAAATATCGGGTTTGTTATGACTCACTTTTTTAATATGTTGAAAACGTGATCAATTGTCAAGGAATCAGCCGACTTCATCATTGTCGGCGACATCGACGACGTTCTCATCCCCCGTTTTGGCACAAGTTATCTCTCCGAATTTGAGCTCCTCTCACGATTGCATCGGAATGCAGCCGGCTTTACCTATGATCGCTTCAATGCGGAGCTAAATGCGGGTGAGACATTCTTCCTGTTTTATTTGCATTTCGCATTCGTCTGTGTTTAGCGCTCCCGGTGTTTCACAGCTTTGTCTTTCAGCCGGTTCTCCATCGAGGTTTTCCATTCAGTCTGTGCTTGAATCGACGCTAATTTTTGACGAGTGGGAAGATGGCAAATATGTTGTTGATACGAGAAAGGTCGAATCTTTATGGCTTCATTGGCCTGGGATCGTGGCTAACGATTCAAAGATATACCAAGTCAATCAGGAAACGAATTTAATGTTGCATTTCCGGAAGTGGAATATCCGAAAAACCGTGAATGCTTTTGTTGATACAGATGCACTTAAAAATTTGAAGTTCAAATTCACTGATATTGTTTCAAAAGAAGTAGTTAACGAAATTTCAAGTGCAATGGATGACTTCAAAAACGATGAGAATTTCGAAAGGCTTCCAGTTAGAAATGTTTACTCCAAACTGATTGCACAATGTTACTACGACATATTCTATGGCAAATCACGTGTCCCAGGTCGATGTCCCGGTCCCAATCGTTGTGGCTTGCCCCGAATCCCAGGTGTGGAGTGCTTTGTGTCGCGAGGCAGTTTCAAAGCGCATCAAATTGGCCCTTCTTCGGTCTTTTACTATTCGACCAAAAGCAGATTTATTGAATCCTTCGACGGTTGCTATATTTGAGTGTGAACACAAAAGCACAAGTTCACAGATTGAAATAAAGTCATACTCGCACGTAGATTTCGCAAACACAAACCTGCACTCAAGTACGCCGGAAGCAAACCTGGCACAAAAATTGGTAAAATTCCACACTGTCGCATGCTTCACGCAGGTGTATAAACTATTGTAAAGAGGAAAAGACCGAAACCTAGCAAATAAGGTGGGATTCACAAAAAATGAAATACGGTTGCGTAAAAAACGTTTGTTCTCATTTAGGGACAAAAGACGAGGTTCTGTGTTGTTTAGCGTTCATTTGATTTTGAGCGCTATGAATTGGGTTTCACATTTTCTCGTGTTAACGTTTATATTTTATGTTGAAACTAAAAATGTGACAAAAGATTTGACACCTCGGGTGAGGTCAAAGCGCCAATCTACGACATGCTCCAATGGCGGTGTTTCTGCTGGAATGCAATGTTCTGCAACAAGTTTTTGCCAACAAGCTTTTGGCAATACTGTTACTTGTATTAATGGAGTTTGTTGTTATGCACCAACAGCAACGACTCCATCTGGTTCAAATTACTGTTCCAATGGTGGCATTTATCAACCAATGTATTGCTCGGCGGATAACTATTGTCAGCAAGTGTTCGGAAATGGTGCGACATGTTCGAATGGACAATGTTGTTCACCGCCGACTTCGACGACACCGTCAACTAACTTCTGTCCAAATGGTGGAACTTATCAGCCCCGAACGTGTACTACCAGTACTGATTGTCAAAATTACTATGGAACTGGTTCGACATGCTATAACGGTAACTTATTTTTAAGCAAAACAACCTGTTTATAAAAATTTTGTTTAGGATATTGCTGCAGTACCACGACTTCAAACACCTGTAATGGTGGCACTGTTCTTGGTGCGACATGTACCTACACTTACCAGTGCCAAAACCAATATGGATCGACAGCGACATGCTACAACGGTATCTTTTAACGAAGTATTTTCTGTTAATTTTAGTTTTGTTTAAGGAATCTGCTGCAATACCACGACATCCACAACATGTAACGGTGGTACAGCCCTTGGATCAACTTGCACCTACACCTATCAGTGTCAAAATCAATATGGAGCTGCAGCAACGTGCTATAATGGTATCATTAATGAATTTTCTTCTTTTTTAACTGTATGTTTTTGTAGGTGTATGTTGCAGTAACTCTTCATCATCAAACCAATGTAACGGTGGCACTGCATTAGGTTCAACTTGCACATATGCTTATCAGTGCCAAAATCAATATGGATCGACTGCGACCTGTTATAACGGTATGTTTTATTTTAATGTACAAATGATCGCATTTGCTATGTTATGTTTTAGGAATCTGCTGCAGTAGTACAACATCTACGACTTGCAATGGCGGTACCGCTCTTGGTGCCACATGTACGTACACTTATCAGTGTCAAAACCAGTATGGAGCAGCTGCAACATGCTACAATGGTAATAGTTTTCAGTTATATCGAACAAACTATAAAAACTGTTTTAGGCAACTGTTGCAGCAATTCGTCATCGACAACACAATGTAACGGTGGTACAGCATTAGGTTCAACTTGCACATACGCTTATCAGTGCCAAAACCAGTATGGATCTACTGCGACATGTTATAATGGTATCGATAAAAGTATACTTTCAACAAACAGTTTGTCGTTTTTTAGGAATTTGTTGTAGCAGTACTACGTCGTCAACATGCAACGGTGGTACGGCCCTTGGCGCCACATGTACCTACACATATCAGTGCCAAAATCAGTACGGATCAACTGCAACCTGTTATAATGGTAGAAAACTTATAAGTAATTCTTTTGCTACTTTTTGTATTTCAGGAATCTGTTGCAGCAGTACAACATCTACGACTTGTAACGGCGGCACAGCACTCGGTTCGACATGCACTTATGCATACGAATGCCAAAACCAGTATGGATCTACTGCAACTTGCTATAATGGTAAACTAATCATATTTTAATTTGTTTATTAACCGTTAAGTTAAAGGTATTTGCTGTAGCAGTTCAACCTCAACAACCTGTAACGGCGGTACGGCATTAGGTTCAACCTGCACTTATGCTTACCAGTGTCAAAACCAGTACGGATCAACAGCGACGTGTTACAACGGTGAGTTTAACGGTTTGAAATTAAACGATTGTTATGGTTTTGTTTAGGCATTTGCTGCAGTGCTTCCACTTCCACAACATGTAATGGTGGTACGGCTCTGGGTGCCACATGTACGTACACATATCAATGTCAAAATCAATTTGGGTCAACAGCCACCTGTTACAACGGTGAGTATCATTTCCGCTTTTTATTCCTGCTATTTGATTTTGACTCTCCAGGAAACTGCTGCTCAAATACGACTTCGACAGCCTGTAACGGTGGTTATTCCCTTGGAACCACATGCACATACACCTACCAATGTCAGAATCAGTTCGGATCAGCTGCGACATGTTACAATGGTAAGTTTTGTGCCTGCCATTTGACACAAATCACTGTTTGTTTACAGGCATCTGCTGTTCTGGATCGACAGGCACAACTCCGTACAATGTGTGCTACAATGGCGGAACTTATTACGGTACAACTTGTACTTCAACAAGTACCTGCCAAGTATTGTATGGCAATGCACAGTGTTTAAATGGTAGAGCATTTACTTTTTTTTCTTTTCTCACAATGATTTTTTAGGTTATTGTTGCAGTAATACCGGTGTTACAACTGCGCCAAGTGTGTGCAATGGTGCGACTTACTTGGGAAATACTTGCACTTACACACAACAATGCATCAATTATTATGGTACTTCAGCTACTTGCATCAATGGTGATCCACATTGTTGTATTATAAACGTAATTAATGTTGACTTTTTAGGATACTGCTGCAGTTCAACCATCGCAACGACAGCATCACCCAACACCGCATGTGCAAACTTTGGAACCTATGTCGGTGCAACTTGCACAACCTCTCAAACGTGTATCAACACGTACGGAAACTTGGCAGCATGCCGAAGTGGTATGTTTTTCATTTTGTTTTCTTAAATGTGTAAATCATGCCTTCAGGTTACTGTTGCGTGGCTTATTCAAGTGATAGCAACCCTTGCGGTAACGGTGGAGTGTACCAAGGAACAACTTGTGCTGACTGCGAAGAATGTCAAGCCAGTTATGGAAGTAATTCGACGTGCTACTATGGTAGTGCTTAAACTTAGCCAACAATGTTAAAACATTTTTGTTACAGGATATTGTTGCACCAAAACGTCATCTAACAATGGCAACAATGGGATGTGTCAAAATGGTCAACAATATACTGGAATAACTTGTTCGTATGACTATACTTGTCAGAACTACTACAGTGGTAGCTATTGTAATAATGGTATGTGTTTCCATTTAAAAAAGTTTGTTTTATATTTGAATTTAGGTTATTGCTGCACAACAACCACATCCATCACTTCCACCGCTCGTCCAATTTCTTATTGTTCCAACGGAGGCCAGTTTCTGAACACGTATTGCCAGTCTTCATACGTTTGCCAAACTTACTTTGGCACACAAACAACATGCTTGAACGGAATGTGCTGCACTGGTTACTCACTAGTGACAACTCCTGGCTCCAATCAGTGCACAAACGGTGGAAGTTTCCTGAATATGTATTGTCAATCCAATTCCAATTGTCAAGTTTACTATTCTTCAAGCATCTGTATTAATGGAATGTGTTGTTCGGCGACTGCAACAACCCCATCAACAAGCAATGTTTGGGCATACTGTTACAATGGAAACACGACAAATCAACGTTGTTCCACAAATAGTGCATGTGGAAGTGGTCGCAGTTGCATGAATGGAGTTTGTTGTGCGACAACTGGAAGCGAATATCAATGTAAGCTTTTATTCATTGAGTTTAGCATATTTAAATTTGTTTTACAGATGCTTGTGCCGGTATTGGAGCGATTGCAAGCTGTTATTCCGATGGCACATGTGCCCAAAGCATGGTGTGCACAACCTCCAACTACTGTTGTGAGTGCCAATACGGTCAAACAAGTGGTCTCTGTAGCACCGGTACCTGTGGATCCGGCTACAGTTGCACAAGCAATAACTACTGCTGTCCCGTCTGCCCTTCCGGAAGTCCCTACGGATCTTGTTATAACAACGCCTGCCCGGTCGGTTACACTTGCCGGGCTGGTAACATCTGCTGTCCGTCATAGTCCCACCACATTTTGTAATCCCTCAAAGCTATCCAAATCTCTAATCAAATTATCTTTACTTCTACATCGAGTAATAGAATCTCATAAATCGGGCAATCATATTAGATATTACTTTGACATCGTCATACACCTTCGAAGAGTATTGTTTTGCGCGTAACCTGGGTCTACTAAATCGTGTAGTAATGGATTACTTCGATGAGATGCTTCGAGACGATGAAATATGAGACTTGAACCATCGCTTGAATCGGCTGCACCGTCCTACGCCCATGGTCTTTGTGTTGCTGCAGAGCTCGCGCATTTGCTGCATCTTCCGGCACTCAGTAAGGTGTTCGTCGATCAACTTCAGCTGCACCTTGATTCGTTCCTTCTCGATTTCCGATTCCGCTTGGTCTTGGGTGACGCTGGATCGAGCAGCTTCAATAAGACACAAAGCCATCGTGGCGGTGTCACTCACATCCCAATACAGGTTGCACAGGAAAGCGATATCTGCGACCAAATCAACTCGATCCGCATTGTAGTTGACAAAGTGCTGAAATGGACGCGCGATGAATTTCATGTTTTCACTTCACTTAATCAAAAAAAAATCTCAAGAGGATACAAAATTTGTAAAAAAAAGGAAGTGAAGTCAACTTACAGAGCTCGCGATTCGCAGCAATTCAGTCATGGAAACTTGTACGAGAGACCATATTTCTTTCCTTTCCTCAACGTTGTTGATTCTCTTTGAAAGGGAGTGCAGAGAATGGAAGCAATTCAGGTAGGCATCTTGGAAGAGCATCAACACCTCGGGCGGCGGACCACTATAAAGGAATTTTAATAATACAAGTGAAACTATAAGTACAAGGGCTACAAAACAAAAATGTGGTTGTAGTACTCACTCATTCAGCACTTGATTCATGACGATAATGCATTGCTTTAGGGCATTAAGTTTCGTCGTGTCTGAGAGGTCTTCATCCACAATGATGGGGAGATTCTTTTTGATGATTGCCGATTCGACAATGTTCTCCTTTGCCAAGGCGAGTACTGTATTCAGGCTGTTGTAGGTGGTACTGTCATCTGATTTCGTTGTGGTTGTTGAAATTGACTTGCTGGAGATACTGGAGCCGGATTTGGGGAGACTGTCGGTGAGGAGGTGAAGCTGGCGGTCTAACCTGGTTTGGACGCTTTGGTGGCATTTCTAAAAGTTGGCACGTTAAAATGAAACATTTGAAGGTAGAAGATAGACAAACCTCAACCAAAGTCAGCATCTTCTGTAATCGAGTGAACAAATGCATCTGCTTATTGCGCATCTTGCTCACCACTGCCGGAGGCAATGGCGTGAAGAATTCGTCTTCCATACGTGAAATCATCTTTGCGGAGGCTTTTTCGGACTCTTTCATGAGAGTCTGCTTAGCCCGTGCCAACGAACTGGGATTGATGTTACTCTCGGCTTCGAGTAACTTCAATGCCTTGTCAAAACGTTCACTCACTTCACGGCGCCGCACGGCCAGATCGCGGATGTCATTTAGTAACCTTTGATGTTCATACTCCAAATCGTCTACTGCGCGAAGCTGATGGCCATTGTGTCGGTTGACGCAGCATTCGAGGCAGGATAGATGCTGAAAAAGTAATCCAATTGTAATTACATTTTTCTAAAAACTTAATGAAAAACATACCAAAACCTTGTCCTCGCCATAGCAACGCTGACAAAACCGACTGACACGGCTTCGATTAGATTTGAAACTCCTTTTACAATCAAAACATCTGTTCAAATATTCAATATGCCGATCAGCTTCTTGCATGTTGGGAACGCGCTCATACACCGGATCAAGTGCGATCGACTTCTTGCCCCTTTTGCTTTTTGATTGTCGGTGATGACTGGTGGGAGTGGCTGATTCGACACCAATGTTGATCTTGGAGACATCACTGCACATGCTTTTGTCAGCGACGTGAATGACCGTCACATTCATGTCTTGGCCCTTTTTCAGGCTTTCCAGCATTTCTGCAAGGATAAGTTTACGGTAAATATACACTTTTGCTATGCCCTCTTTACGCCTTTTTTTAGCTTTATGGATGAAGAACAATAAAAAACCCCCCATGGGAAAGCTATAAACTTAATAGACTTACTGCAAAGATCGTAATTGGTCGGTGCATTAATGGCGGTCGAAGTGTCGAATTGTTTGCGGCAAGCGGGGCAGCTGATTGAATCAAGCAAATAATACTGTTGGTGATAGCAGAGGGAGCTGAGGCAGTTTGCGCAAAAGTTGTGTCCACAAGGCAAAAGTTTAGGCGGACGCGTATCCGAATCAAAGGCTTCCGTACAAATTTCACAATGAGCAACATCATCGGCATCGAGAAAATAACTGACAAGTCGTGAGGATACTGTAGTTGAACCGCCTGGTGATGCCATCATGTCTGTGAGATCGGGTGTAACTGCAAAGTAGGGGAATAATAGCAGTGTTTTCCCAAGGGAGTAATGAACGGATCCGACACGAGTGCAAATAAGGGCTGGTGTGTGGGCGTTTAAAATGGTCATTCATCGGAACACGGCAAAAAACACGATAGCTGGATCTCCACCCTCACGCTTACTGTGACCGTTGTCCTTACGCAACAGCGTTAATTAAATTCCGATAGGTGATGCGCAACGGCTTAGCTTAATCTGACCTGTTTTTGGAGTATCATATGGGATAGGAAATTACTTGGAGACCGTTTTACCTTATTTTATTGTAGTGAGATCAAGCAAAGTTTAATTTTTCTTGGAATCACGAGGGTTTTAAAACAAAAAGAATCCATTTTTTCTCCATAAAAACCTTGTCCTTGTTGCATGTCACCTCAACAAGGTCAAGAAACGGCAAAATTTTTGTTTGCATTACCGGAAACCCTACAGTTGTGCGGGCGGGAAAACAAAGGTGTATCAAAGCTTCCGCAATCATGTTGCCGCAACACGCCATCGGCCCCCCGTGGTTCATATCGCTTTCGCGCCAACGTTACAATAGCATTTCCGGTGCAGCGGCAAAGGCCAAAAAGGAAACTGTAGACCCCCTCTTTTTCATCCCCGAACATCGTTTTTTTTCAACAGTTGCAATTTCCCTGTGGCGCTATAAATTACGATAATGGGATTTCTAATAAAAAAGGCTTCCGTACATTGAATATCGTGACAGAAAATCAGTGACCAGAAAGACCGGAGACAAAAGCTATTCATGTTTGTGGATTTCGGGCGGCATTACAAAAAGGGTTTTTGTCGGGTGGCGCAATCACCACAGTAAGGAGACTGTCGCAAAGCTAAGTAAAAAAGTAGAATAGGTGGTAATGGCACTCGTGGGGGCACAAAGTTGCCCGAGTAAGAAGTGAAGTGTCAAAGTGAGCGGCCGACGACGAACTCGTCGAGTGGCATCTAAGCGGAGGCTGCGCAGTTAGCCAGGTTTGGAGGCGGGAGCTGATCAGTGCCTAATATGACTTTTTCAAATCCTAAATATCATTACAAAGTGATAGAACCTCCTCTGAGAGAATGAAAGGGGCGGTCGACTGGTAGGTTGTAAAATTATGCCGTTCCACCTAGAAGCGAAGGTTGAAGAGTGCGCTAGTTTCCCGAAGGGATGGAAAAACACATTATAGGGATCTCTTCACACCTCCTTAAATAGCGATGATCGTTTAAAAGATATGGGAACGGAGATGATAAAGAAAAAACAGGCTGAATGCCAACCGCAATTCAAACCTTTTTACGATCAAAATAATAGACAGCAGTGTTCCCAAGGCCGAATCCCGGGTCAAAACAGAATCCCAGCTGGCGTCACAGCAGACAGAAAAGCAAATTGGGGTTGAAATTATCGGGAGCAGACATGGAGACGACCTTCGACTCCCGTCAGATGAGCCCGTTATAAACCATTTACGCGGGGCTCATTGCGGCAACACTTCGCGCATCACTCCCTTTTTGGCTTTACAACAACGTGATGAAAGCATGCGCGAACAGGACTGACTGACACCTCGTTGAATGCAATCGGTTTCAAATCTATTCGGATGAGTGAGGACGATGCGCGACCATGTCGCGCGTGTCGTTTCCTCAAACTAAAAAGGGCGATCTGCACTGGAGAAACCCGTTGTCCTCCTCGGTTTCAGGAAACAAAAGAACACCTCGGCCATTGCCTTAAAGATAAAATCAACTTTTTCGGTGGTTTTTTCTCTAAGGGATGCATGATTCAAACCCCTTTTAAGTGCGGTGGGGATGTAAAAGGGAAGTGAAAGACGGATTCATAGCGAAGCGAAAGGGCTGATGACATCGGATCCGACCTTTTTCAAAGGGAAATCACAACTTCATCAGTAGTACATCAAAATGGCTAGCTTTGAGGTGCGATCAACGATCGACTGGACTGCATGAACTAGGTGGCGACAGACTTGCTTGCATTAGGACAAATAGTCCTTGACTGCTTCTACCTCAAAGTGTTGTCGTTGCTTAACCTGTGCGAAACACTGCCTCAAGGAACACATCAAGAGGGTACGAACACGAGCCCCATGTTCGGAGGTCTCTCTTTTGGATGCACTTGTGCGCAAGCTTCACTCACAACAAGGGCAAGAAAGTGTCAACAGGCTTTAATGTAAAGGCGGTAAGGCAGCTATCACCAACTTTCTGTGTCGCAACAACCGATCGTTTACCTCTGGGAGCAAGAAGCATTCAACATCGGCACTGGTACTGGTAGTGTCACCCTCTGGAGTGATCGCCGACAGTGACGATCATAAAAAAGAAGTATGAGAAACAAAAGCTCAAAGTATCTACTACGGCATGGCACTTTTTCAAATTGGGGTTCCATGCAATGGCGCCATCACCAATGTGAACGGCATGGGTGTAAAAACAAAAGTTATGTGCCAAAGTTTACGGTAGGGACAGGATTATCGGCACATGCGGGGAGTTCGTTACGTCAACGGCACCCAAAGGCGCCGACAACACCCGGAAAAGGAAACAAAAAGTGTGCGACGGCGGATTAGATGAACATGATCTGACTAAACAAAGGCAAATACGACATGACTCCCGATCTTCGGCGACTTCACGGTCTTCATCAAAATACTTAAATATTAAAGACAATAAGGCCTCATTATGCAATCGGAGAATAGAGTACAATGAGTGAGTGACTCATGAATAATTGAATAAGTGGACGAGTGCCGATAGATTGAGGACACGATCCCGCGGGATTGATGGGGCATTACTGCGCAGCGGGGTCTTATTTCCGCTTTTTGCTATCAAATCGGAAGGGTAAAGAAAATGACTAAACTGAAGCGACAAAAGTGGAACAAAAAATGAATGATCGCGGGAGAATGACTGCTTCTGCGGATGCGTGAGTTGACTGACGGAGCTGCTCATCATTTTAAATTTTAGTTGACTCATTTGCGCTCGCTCACCCGCGGCGGTCAGAAAGGAAGACAAAAAACGCCATAGGGATTGGTTGTAAATGGAATGCTTTTTTTGTTTATAAATGAAATGATTTCAGAATTGCAAAAAACTACTACATGGGGCGGAAACAAGGTTTACATAGACACCCGTGGCGCCCTTACATTCTGTGTCGGCACGCATGCCGACATGTTTGATTTAAAAGTCGAACAGCGCGAGTCCACAGGTACTTCAAAGCTGGAACCACAAACACCTTCATAACACTGTCCTTGACAGGACTGCTACTCGAACCCACTTGAGGATAGATGCCGTTTTTGGAGGGTCGTGGCCACGCTAATCCGGTATACTTCCGTCGGGCGGCCTATTAGCCTGATCGGATAAGCGGCAAGTCCATGGAAACCGCGCAAGCTGTAGCACGCGTCAGCACCGGATATTTGGGATCCAAAGAGGAACAAACGATATGGCTTCCCCCGGAAGTGAACGGTTGGTTCATGAAGCACAGATTGTATGAATACGGATTTAAGGTTTTTGGTCAACCGTCCAAGCTAGAAACGCCTGCGGGAAGTGCTTGAAAAACGATACAAGTCAATGTGTACCTTGGCGACAAAAGCCAAGGTTTCAACAACAGAATCGCTGCGGGGAGAAATGCGAAAAAAGCGAAAGCTACCGGCTAATCACTCATGAGTGCTTGGTTGCGATGGGGTATGACTAACTCTTGTCCACATGCCGAGTGGTAATAGCGCATGAGCTTCCGCGTACACATAAACTTAAACCGGGGTTGGTTTGTTCATAGATAAGGGTAGTATTGGGCAAAGAATATAGTACCTGGAGGGAAGGATATACGATATGGGTAATCTTTTGTATCTTTTTTTGCAGAGACAGATAAAATCACAAACCATGGACCGAAACTGATTTACAAGTATCTGTTTACAAAGACTTAATCCATGCCCGCAGAGGATATCGCGCCGACTTTCGCAACTCACAATCTTGTCAAAAGCAACACTCAACCTACCAAATAACAACTGATTGTGATGTCAGTAATAAGATCAACCCAACCCGGTTTTCATGAGTCTCGCTGACTAACAAACTAATCGCCTCCTCCAATTAATCGGATTAAACGTAGTTAATTAAGGCCCTATAACGGCAAGCCGCAGGTCTGGACACATTGTTGCGCATGTCGCCGCGCGTGCCTAGTCTGTAAGAACATGCATATAAAATGCGTTAGCCGAGTAGATCAACGCAAATCTTCAAAGCCACCATACCGCCAGATAGGCCCAAAACGAGTAACAAATGGCCAGCGACAAAAAGGCACTGACCTCGAAGTTAAATTTTTAATGAACCATAAAAAGGCATGTCTTTTTGTCCGAAAGCTCCCGGCATATCGACATAACAAGACGAAAAGGGCATAAAACATGTGTTGTGACCTTGGTTGACCGGAAACAGTTTAAGATTTTACAAGATTTACGCGTGTTTTCAAAATAATCGGAAAGATGGATGGATGGAGCAGCAACAAGTGACGGGTTCTGCTCCGAATCGTCTTCCTCGCAGAAAACGTCAGCGTCCCACGATGACCACTCAATTTCGCGCTCTCGAGAACCACTTAGCTAAATAATGCAATGCAAAACGATTGTGAATCCAATAATGGGATGAGGACCGAAGACGTAAGCGAGTCAAACCAACCACAACACTCTTAATATGAGAACATCAGGTTCGTTGCGCAAGCATACATTTATGGGAGTGGGGACATTGGCAAAGTGCAAAAAATTCAAAAATGGTAAGTGAAAGCAAGTGTTCAATCAGCTTGCCGAACGACCTAACCTTTCCAACATTTAAAAAATTCAAAATCAAAGCCGAAAAGGCCAATTGTTTTTTGAGGTGGCGCCGCGCAGAATGCTTCTTGACTTTGACAAATTTAGCAAACAAAATGCAACACCCGCCTGTCATTCATCGGCCCAAGCGGCACCAACGTTGACACCCGCTTCTACCATGGAAACTGTCGGCAGATTAGCCGGCCATAAAGAGGATGCGCTAATCGGTGTGGTTTTGTTTGCAACTGTCTCAAAAGCTAAATGAAAAGGAAGGAACAAATCGAATCGCGTCAACCATAGAGCATTCTAGCAGGAAAAGGTCAAAGAAGGCCACTCAATGTCTGTTGAGGTTGATGATTCCGAGATAGCAATAAAAATTTCGCACCTGCAAACACACGTGCGCGGCGAGCGCGTTCAGGTGACGATCGGCGTTCAAAAAGCAGTTAGGACGGGCTTTGTTTTAGTACTTTACCTAGCGCCAAAGACCATCTCCTCCAAATTTGAACAAAACTGAACGGCTGTCAAGGCATTTGAAAAGGAATACCCTTTTTATGAGTAGGTAAATTGGGTAATTTTATGACTGATTGACAGACGGTGGGCCATCTGGAAAGATTTTAAAAGCTACTAATGTAATTTGATGTAATGGGAGAATTTCAAAAAGCGAACTCATATTAAACTTCAAAATCTGAAAAGTGTGCTGACAGACGGCTGGCTATAACTCCAGACAGCTTACAAGCAGATGGGGTTTTGCGAGATCCCCTGTGGTGTGGCGACAACGTAAATTTTAAATGAAATGATGCATTACGTGTCTGATCCATGGGTGGTAGAAGTCAAGAAAACTGGTTTATTATCAGGGGTTTACATAATGTTGTGGTTAAAAGTTGAAATAAAAGTTGCATAACAGAAAAATAACAATAATAATTCAAAGGGGTATATTAGTCGGGATTTCCCGAAAAGTCAGTCTGGCCAGAGGGTCAGTTAGAAACGACGACGGATCCACTGGCCCCGGATCGCCTTCATCCCTGTGAAGTGCTGCTTGAACTGTTGATGGCCTTGAAAGCCAGTGTGTCGCAAGAAACGCGGCGCATTAGGACCAGGAGCTCTTGGAGCTTGACCTTGATTATACACTTGAGGCACAATGGGACGGTTCACTTTGTCGGCAGGTATCGGTGTTCGAACTGGATTCACTCTCGGAAGACCAGGACCTTGTGGGCCTTGCGGTGGCGGGAACGCGTCAGCGATAGCCGACATCGAGAAGATGGCTGCGATGAGCAGTACAAAAAACAATTGGCGTCTGAACATGGCTAACTTTAGCTCCGATGGCTGGATTCCTGACAGTACAACTACAAAGAGCAACAAGTGCGTGGGATAGAGGTTTATTGCGCGACTTTTCGCCTTTTTATATCTGGTTATGAATGTAATTATCTAACTGTGACTCAATCGCAACAATTATATTTATGCCTGTGATTCAGCATGTAGATCAAGTTGTGCTTATATTGTTGCGTATACTTCATTTCCGGATGCATAAAAACTAACCCCAAACTCAATCAAGCGTAAGTTTGTGGATCGAAATTATTGCATTTCCCACTGGTCAGCGTCATCATGTTGACTGACTCTGATGTGTGAGACCATTCTGATTCCGTACATGAAGAAAACACTCAAATGTATCATTTATGTGTTGAACATTGCAATTGCAAGAAAAAGTTAAAATCTCGGTCAAACATTCATTGTTTCCGCGTTGATTATCTTATTTTAATTACGTGATTCACAAGATTAAAACTCTTAAACCGGTCACGAGCGTCTTTTGTACTGTTCTTTCTTCGGTAGGAACGCTCCAATGAATGACCTGGTGTCGACTTCTGAAAATACCCACGCGCTTTAAGACACGTCGAAAAATTTCCGAGATGCAACCAACCTTTTTCATCGACAAAACCATCACCATTTGTGTCAAGGCGTGCAAAATAGGGTTCATTGTAGCCGTCACCCCGACGAACAAGGCGTTCAATGGAAATACGTTTGCCCATTGTTTTCATGTTGATAATGCGGTAAACCCAGTTCTCGAATTGAAGCACTTCCTTGAGACTGAGTTTTTCGTCCTCTGGATAGCAATGATAAGACACCTTTAAAAATGTAAAAAAGACTCACTATTCACATCAGCAGCCCATCGCAAACGCATAACTTGCTCAGGATTCCAGAAACAGATTCCATTAATGTTTGTATCAACGAGTGTCAACAGTTCGGCACGGTTTAGAAAACCATCTCGGTTAACATCTACGGCTTCAAAACTATCCGCTGCATCAGACAAGAGTCCCTTCATGATTTGGTCATGACTTTCAGACTTTTCAGACTTTGAATAACAAACAATAGTTTGAACCAAAATTGCGTTAACGACCCAGACAAAAACAAACATCGCACTTTTGAGGAAATTAAAAAGTGAACTGACAAATTTGGTTCCTTCCTCCCGTATTTAGAACAACATCCCTAATGAATCAATTAAGGCGTGACCCTGACAAGGTTGGAACCTACATCGTCACACCCTCCCACGGAACACAGATCAGCGTTATTAATATACTTTGATCATTTTTCGTGCAAATTGCCTTTGTGTGAGAATTCTTTGAGATGCTTGTGTTTATTTAGAGAAAAATGCGACATGATCGGTATATGAAGATCAGATTTTACTGTTGAGTTTGGGAGTTGCCAGCGTTAGCGCTCTGTTGTTGCGAGCGGTATTGAGGGGTGTATTGGTAGGGATAGGGCATGATTTGCATCTGATCACCTTGTTGTTGAGGCTGAGCGTTACGACGAGCGAAGCGGGGGATCTGGACTGCGCGGTTTTGGTAGTGTGGTGTGTAGTTGACGGGGGAAATCATGCCTTCTGTATTTTAACAAGCTTAATTATCAGTTTTTTGAATGAATCGACTTACGGTTGTAAAGAGGACGCTGGTACTGGCCTTGCTGACCCTGGGTCTGATATTGCGTGTTGTAGCCGTTGGAGCTGGTTGAGTATTGAGAGCTGCTGGGATCGTAGTATTGTTGTTGCTGGGAAGAAGAACCAGTGTTGTAGGAATTGTAGGGATTGTAGGGGTTGTAGGTGTTTGTGCCGCTGGAGGGATAGGTGTTGGAAGTAACTAAGGCGGGGTTGTAAGCACAAGTCATGCCAATGAGGCACAATGTGATGATAAAGGCGTTCATGTTTGAAATAGAAATCTAAAAAAGTATTCTTAAAAATTGGGCCTAATTTTGAAAAGGGTTACAGTAAGCGCTCTCGGAAGCCGCCAAAGCACGTTCAAGTAACTGAAGCCCCATCCCAGTCAGAAGTAATAAACTCACACAGAAGAAAAACTCATTTTATACTTGCTAAGGTGCAAAGGTTTATTTGTTTTTCGGCACAGAAAGGCTCCTAGAGGGACGTAGCTTGATCTTGTGACAGCTCAATCGAGTGCAAAATGGAACCAAGAGGCAATGGTGACCTTGTTGACATTATCCAAGCGTCTCCTGCTGCTGCGCGAAGAAATCCTGAATATACGTGGAATGATTCAGTCAATCTTTGATGTCGATGCGTTTATTTCTTACCTCTGAGCTTGCCAAAATTGCCATTAGCGAAACTATCGGTAATTGTGTATTCTTCGAAAGATTGCTTGCTGTACGTGGAGGTGCTTGATTACGCCGTCCATGTGGAACGGCATAAGTCATAGCTGCGTGATACAGCAGAAATACAAGGCACTGCGCGAGCATTACCAAAACAACAAAAGTTGCCACAACACAAAACAGCTTCACTAGATGAACACAGCAACGTCCCATTGAGTATTCCTTGTCAGGGACGCTATTTTCAGAATTCTATAAAAGCGCAAATGTGTATCTCACGGTTCTGTGTTTCAGATAGAAGCAGTTTCAATTAGATGTTTTTATGGAATTGTGAAACTCACCTCATTTGAAGAATATTGCCGAGAAGTAAACACCGGAGTTTTGTATTCGCCATCATCCGCAGACTTATTACTGTTTTTCCACGTTACCTTGCGTGTGCTCAAAGTGCGCGAAAATGACGAGCGTAACTTGCCCTTTGGCGAAAAGGAAATAGACCGCTTTTTTCCAGACTTGTTTGGCAAAAATGATACCCCTGGCTGATCCTCGTAGACACCAGAATCAATTAACGGGATATCGATAGCCGATATTGTTGCCATTGGAGTAGAGGGGTACCATTCAAATGGTTCTATTAGCTCGGGAGACATATCAGTATTTTGGCTCATTTTCAGCTGAAAAAATAAAAGTTAGCTGAAAATATTAATACCTATGTATCAGGAAGTACATTAAAACAGTGAAAGTAAAATTCAAATGTTCAGGCACAACACTATTAAAATGGTAATTGCAACATGGACCCCTGTGGTTAAACCGGAAAATTTCAACCAGTCCACAACTTAGTACAAATGGTACAAAATGGGGGGTTTGCCTTGCATATATTTACAGCAGATGTGAATTAAGAATTGTAAGTAAGTCAAATGGCACTAATTTCACACAAGCAGGTTGATTCATGACGCAGACGGTACAAATTACATTTTAAAATGAGTTCCGTTCTGAGATTTATGAAGACGTTTATTACTAGAAACACGTCTACGCGTGGGTTGTGGAGGAAGAAAGTTTAAAAAGGTCAAGTATAAGATGTGTTGTACATGCAAGTGGCAAAATGTTTTCATTTCCGCCAAATGTCAGTTGAGCCACAAAAGCAGTTGTGGTGTTAGCTATCAAAAAGATACATTCCAGCATGAGTTTGGTTTTATACAATTTGGGTTAACTGTATGTATGAATAAAAGATTTGCAACTGTAAAAACAAATAAGATTAGGTGAGAAACATAATAATCATATGACTGCCATGTCTTGAGGTAATGCCGCATATTCGACGCCTTATCAGACTTATATTGCATTATGTAAAGTTGACAGGTTTTGTTTTGAATAGGGGGCGTTGTACTAGGCTTTCAATTGTTAGTTCACGCGATGGTTTGCATGAAAGACAATGAATAGGATACAAAACTTCCCGGATTGCCGCCGGCCATAAAGCATTTCTGTGAAAACGATTCAGTTTTTGCTTTCCTTTATGTACTTTCGGTGATCAATGTCCGCACATATTCAATTTTTTAATTTAATTCAGGTAATAACACCTGTCTGTCACGTATTACGCCTCCAGGTTTGCATAACAAGTTCTTATGTGCTTAGACAGTTTCAACTTTTTGCGGATAAGCGGTCTTATGACGAAAATGGCCACGATATCGACTTGTTGCTTTTCGCAGCCATCGGCAAGCTGGTGCTTTTTTCGCGAGAGCCACACTTCTTTACGCATTTTTTTTCATTTGCGCATTTTCTTTGCCCCCTGACACGTCCGCTGTCCACACCTCTAGAAACCTTCCGCATTGTTGACCTTCTCTTTTTCAATGTGTGTTGATATTTATCCAAACGGCACCCCTGACATGCACAACTGATGACACACGTAGTCATCTGTGGCCATTCAACGTCCAAAGTTGCCTATTTCCGTATACTGGTGTTTAGTTGTTGGTTTAAGTTAAGTGAGAGATTAATAGATAAAGACCTCCATGCATGCTGAAGTCAGTCATTTACAGTGAGCCAAGAGCCACTGATTGAACTGTGGAAACGGTGGTCCCATTATCAAGTTTTGTCATGCTTGATTTACAACCATGTCTTTGTCTGCTACCTACTACGTACGTGACCATCATTATTCCAACCATTTTTTAAAATGTGTTCTTTGTCCTTTGCCATAAGGAAATCCCGCATCTCGGCCTGTAGAGTGGTGTATAAAAACACATCGGTGTCCGGCTGCCCATGAGTAGCATCGGTGCAATCGTGGTTTTTTCCCCATCGGACAAAGTACGAAATTTCAACCTATGCGTGCGGCGTTCAACGGACATTCTGCAAAAAAGCGTGCGCCGAACGAAAATGCAGGACAGTCACGGCCAACCGAACCATGTCTCCCCGTCTTTACGTTGATGCCAACCGCCAGCCAGCTGCAAAGAACGGTGATTCTGGTGCTGGTGGAGCGTAGCTTCCTTTCGTTGCATCCCCCTTTTTTTCCCGGGACTACCTGATATCACGCCATTTTGACCTTCCTTTTTTGATGGAAAAGCTATGTGGTGTAACAACGGGTGGCGCGTTCGACACCCCAGCCAGACAGTGCGCCTTCATTGAAAAATGTTCTCTACGCCCGGGGGGCCGTTGTTAGATATGATAGTAGACGGGAGGGCATAGGCGTGACTTTTTCCTTTTTTTGTCGTTCATCAAGAAGACATAAATAATGCCAAGTCTGTGATTATCGACTATTCTCCCCATTCACTTTTGACCATTTTAACAGTCGCTATCCTTTGCAGACAGTCGACTCAAACATGGCACCTCCATCCGCCACCGAAACGGTGCTGGAAACCAAGACGGCCATTTCGCCGGTTCTTGCGGAGGTTCAAAGTCGTAAGCTTCCGACCATCGATGAGGTCCGGAAGGCTATCCCGCCTCAGTGCTTTGAGAAGAATGCCTTGATCTCGATCTACTTCTTGATCCAGGATTACGTTATCATCGCTGGACTTTACTGGATCTTGCCTACCGTTGAGGCTTATGCTGGATGGGCTGGTTTGCTTGTTTGGTGAGTTTGTTGATTTAAATTTGTTTTCCTGGCTGTCTGCTAGTTAACTAATTCTTTGAAATACGTTCTTTGAACTTTGATAAACTGTAATTTTACAGGTATTGGTTCACCGGTATGTTCATGAGCTCTCTGTTTATCATCGGTCACGATTGCGGTCACACCACCTTCTCCGAATACGAGTGGCTTAACGACATCTGCGGCCACATTGCTCATGCCCCGATCCTCGCCCCCTACTGGCCATGGCAAAAGTCTCATCGTCAACACCATCAGTACACTTCCCACGTCGATAAGGATAAGGGCCATCCCTGGGTCACCGAGGAGATCCACTTCAGCCGCGACTTCATCTCGCGCCACTTCTCCCGTATCCCGATCAGCGGCTTCTTCCGGTATGTTTAATTTCAATGGTTTTACGTTTCTTTGATTTCTACCTTCCTTTGGCTGTTCTTTGTCTGCCCTTTGACCAATTTCTTATCGAACAATTGCACTGATAGACAATTTGCACTGACACTCCGTCCTTTGGTTACCCCATGCTGGACACAATATGGAACACATGTTAGACACGTGCATTGTTTTTGATTTTAAAAATTTTCAGATGGAACCCCGTTTACACCATGTTCGGTCTGCCTGACGGCTCTCACTTCTACCCCTTCTCTCGTCTCTTCACCAACAACAAGGAACGTGTGCAGTGCGTTATCAGCGGTTTGGCTTGCTTGTTCTGTGCTGGCGTAAGTTTACTGTTTATTATTTTCAGTCTGTTATTTTGAAATTTTTAACTTTGCAGGTTGCCCTCCACCTTTGCGACTACAGCTTCTACAACTTCGTCAAGTACTACTATGTCCCCGTCTTGTTCCAAGGCTTCTGGATGGTCATGATCACCTACCTCCAGCACCAGGATGAAGAAATCGAGGTCTACGAAGAGGGAACCTGGAACTACGTCCGTGGCCAGACTCAAACCATCGATCGTGTTTACGGTTTTGGCATGGACAGCGCCCTCCATCACATTACTGACGGTTAGTAGTTTAGTGTACCCTTATCAGTAAGCCCGTCATAAGCTAAAACCACATGTCTGATAATTTAAACTTTGCCCGAAAGATAAGAGATCAAACTTACTCAGAATTTCTGTTTAGGTCACGTCGCTCATCACTTCTTCTTCACCAAGATCCCGCACTACCATCTCATTGAAGCCACCGAAGCCATCAAGAAGGTGCTAGCCCCCTACCAAGGTGCCTACAAGATCAAGAGCAACTACGATCATCTCTTCGAATTCTGCCGCCTCAACTTGAAGCTGTCATACCTGCTTGGCCGCGGCACAGGTGTGTTGAAGTACAAGTGCTCCAAGAGCTACGATGGCAAGAAGACCGAATAATTTAAGCGCAAGGCATGACACGGATAAAATTTAATTTTGTTTATTTTCTTAGATGATTTTATTTTGTTCTACCAATCCCCAATAAAACACTTTTTTTAATTGTTGGAAAAAACGAACCTTTGATATGTGATGGATCGTGTCGAAGGGATTACTCGACTGGAAGTTGCAGACCGAAAAAAACGTCTGCACTGACTGAAAGTTGCATCGGGTTTCGCAGATAGATTTTCAATCGGAGAACGATCAGTAGCTTCATAGGGTGCTATCTCAGTCTCGACAGCCGCTTAAACAAAAGAATCGAGGTTGACCGATAAATCCTGCGCTCCTGGACGGAAGGCAGAAGGCAGGTTTCTTCCGATGAGTCGTCAACCTTTATGCACCGGAAAATTTGAAAACGATCGCGTTTCGAAACCGTTGAAACCTCATACATTTAGCTACAAATGATGTAACCGAAGATGAAACACATTTCAATCCGCATAATAGGTGCTTCCTGTGATTCTAATTTTGTGGTCGAAGAAGAAGCAAGTTGTGACATGACGAACGAAGATGGAAGTTGTAAGAGGATAAGTTTTTGCGTCCGTGCTGTTTACAAGTTGCACAGAGCAGTAGCTACTTGCGACGGGGACAACGTTAGGCTTTTTGAATGTTGAAGCATACTACAAAAAAACAGTCTAATTTTCGAGCGCGAAGCATCGCATACTTGAGGCTGTCTTGCTCGTCGCATTGTTCTTCCTTGCAGTTTTCGAAGGTGGCTAGGTGCGCTTTTGCGAAGGCAGTCTTCGTGCTTATGGCGTTCATGCCCTCTTGTAAAGCCTTTTGTTTAAAGAGATCTTAGGTGGACGGGAAGAAAAAAATAGCTAATCACGGGCCTGACCGCGGGTTTGCAGGGATCACTTGTCTCGACATAGCACCAAGTGCACATCGTTTTTCTATTGTAAAGGGACTCATTTCGGCGATCTTCGCAGTAGCTGCGTGGGAAAGAAAGCATGCGCAAGTCGGGATTCATCCGATCAGAATGAATCAGGATGTAAAGTTGTTTATCCACTCATTGATCAAAAGGAAGGTGAGGTGAATCAGATCACTTTTCAATCTGGAGAAAAGCAATGCGTGGGGTCTCCCTTCCGGATACATGAGAATACATTCAATTATTGTATGCACAATTGCAAAAAGTTTTCTATCGGCTGCATCCGGAAGTATGTTTACACATAGCGGCATGGTCTATGATACGTACAGCACATCCATGTTCGTTCACATCTATTCGCTGCACTTTACCCACAAGGGGTGTTGAGTGCAACTCGAGAGTCCGGAACAAGATCTGCGCGGATGGACGATTGAAATTGAAAGACAGCCACGAAATGTCCACTTTTTGTTCGTCTTTGGCAGATCCTAGCGCTCTTTGAAAGCATGCAAGCTCACGGGGGTAACTAAAAGAAGCAAATCAGAATAGAATCAACAGTTGGATCCCGTCACGAAACAGCGTAAATGGCAAAAAGTTGTCTCGAAAGAGTAGTTGACAGTACTATCTTGATAAAAAGTGGACGTCGGCCAGACAAGGACCATCAATTTCCATGGAATTAAGGAAGACCAGGCTATTTGTCTTCGAGATCAAAAAACGTTTGCGCTTCGAATTGGGTTTTCGACCATAAGCCGCAGCTAGACGTTGAATTTTCCGGTTTCAAGAATTACGTACGCCAACTTTGCAGACTGAGCCGTTAAATGCGTAGAGCAAATTAATTGCTTAATCGGATTAAGCAATGAGTCAGTTAATGATTTCATTGAGTATCAATAAATGTTATTTTGGCACATTTGAGTTGGTAGTAATGGCTAAAAGGCCAAATAAGCAAGAAACTTCAAAAGTTCAACAGTGTAAGATTGTTACGGTCTCCGATGTAGCCGAGTTACATTGTACGGGCATACACCACAGTTTTTCTCAACAATCGTCCTGTGCAACATAATCACCTTTTGCATGTCAAAAAGTAGTTAGCTTCTCCGTCAGCACTTCAGGAAGTAGTTCCCTTTCGACATAGACAACTTCTAATACACACTTGAGTGCCAAGGCGCAGTCTCATTGTGAACTTTTCAATTTTTTCTGGTCACTCATCGTCCATAGGCTTTTTTTAAACCGTTTACCTCACCATGGGAATTGCGCAACGAGAAGACGTCTTGGATTTACCGATGCGGGCGGTCTCGCCTCTGGCGCGCATGGAATTCACCCTTCTGAGCTGCGCAGTAAGGGGGAGACTGAGTGCTCCACCTCAAGCTATGACGAACGGCCATGCTTGAGCGTACGGGCGCGGCGATCGTGCGCAGTCCTCAAGAAGCGTCACAGGTGAAAAAGGTGCAAAAAAGCAGCACTATCCGGTCGCCTCAGAGATAGCCGAGGCCTCTCCCCCCAAGGCAACGCAGCCGGGCCTCATATAGAGCCTCCCGGTGGAGCTTCAATCATCCAGTGCTCATCACTCCTCACTGTCTGCACAGCTCAGGCGGTCGGGATTGAGGAGGAACGAGTAGCTTCTCTCATCTGATAAGCGCCTTCGTGATTTCGGCCCCTCTTCTGAAGGGTTTAGTTCAATTTTGATTAGTTTGTTATCATTTTAGGCTCCAAGTCCCCTATTGCAAATCATGCGGTGCACTCTTCGACTAGTTGTTGCCTTCGGCTTCGTGGCGGCTCTCGGTAAGCATTTCAACCTTTTCTTACTGTATTTCACTATTACTTACATTCCAATTTGAACCCCTCAATTACCTGTGATCTCATTTCAGCGCTCGCCAACCCTGAAAAGGAAGTCACTGGCGCCGAGAAGCCTACCGTGGATGAGCCCCAATATTGGCAGGCTATTCTGGGCGATATCTGCCAATTGCCGGGCTTCCCACGAGCCACTGGAGATCCGCAACGCTACGTCGAATGTGTCAAGCAAAACCTCGACACGAGTGACCGGTAAGCCCTTCTTTCCATTTCATCACAAACCTCCCGATGACACTTTTCGGAGCTTTGTTAACCTTTTTTTCACAGTAATAGATCTAGACCGATCAGCAGGTGCGAGATTAAAGCCACCTTTAATCTTGCAAGAACTCCGAAAATTGGCTTTGTCAACAAAGCTTCTTGACTTGGGTGGTCGTTTTCGAGCAAAAAGCATTTGATTTTCATGCCCTAAACTAGTTGGTCAGTCGATCGTAACTTGAGCTTTTTTTCTTGAGTAAGCACCTGGACAATAAGGAAGACATGTTCCGAAATCAGTGCGAGAACAATCACTTGACTTGCTCTCGTCCATTGAAGGCTTCCGGCGAGTAAACAATATTGTTATCTCAAGTGTTGCGGTAAAAGCGAGCTTTTGTAACTTTTTCTGTTTCCACTCACCATGCAAAAAACAATTCACTCGCTTCAAAAGTTACGATCCCCCGCGAAAATCAAAATTCACTCGGACAAGCACTTGACCGGTTCAATTGTTCCGACCCTTGATGACCCTCAGCATACTTGACACGACCAAGGACTTGCGATATATCTTCTTCTGATAGTGCTGGCCCTCAGGGCAACAAAGCACAGCACTGATTCGAGTGGACGACTTCTAAAGGTTGACTTTTTTTCAGCAAGGACCTTGGCATCTGGTTGCTGCGCGAGTGCTTGCCCGGTTACGAGTTTGTCGCTTCGGCCCGTCGCTGCAAGACTACCCGCTCGATCCGTCGTCAACAGGCACTCTGCGATGGCCCCAACGCCACCACCTACCAATTCTGCCCCAGCAGCGACAACGTCGAATTCACGATCCAAGAGCTCCGTCAAGCCCCGCGTCAATGCTCGTGCCCGAACGGTGAAGCTAACTGCGTCTGCCCGACCCCTGAAATCCTCGAGCCCGTCACCATCAAGCGCTCTCGTCGTCAGGCTCAACAGCAGAACCTGCCTAACTGCCCGTGCCCGAACCAGCAAACCAACTGCGTGTGCTTGAACGTGAGCATTGACATCTCCGGGGTGCGTAGCATACAGAGATGAACGGTTTTTCGCTTTGACACTTTTGCTTTTATTCCAAAACACCTGGTTTTTGCTTTACAGACGGATTTACAGATTCATCATCATTGACAATTGTATTTTCAAGCTTCCACGTTTCAATTTTTTTCCAAATTTCGTTATCCAATCCACCAACTACAAACTTATCGCTCCGCACCCTGCTTTTTACCTTTTATAATCTAATCTTTCCCCCACCCAACAGAAACAAATTGAACATGTTTAGGCTCAGACGGCTACTCCTACCGTGTACCAAGACACTTGCTGCCAACAGCAACAACAGCCTCCGTGCCAGTGCAACAGCGCCCAGTCCCAGCAGTACATCCAGAGTAACGTGAGTAAATTTACAGATTCTTAACGCACACAATCACTACCACACGATATTCTTGTTGTTTGATATGCACTCGTACACACAAACACTAATCATTTGTACAGACTCCTTTGCTGTCGGCGACGCAAGCGCCTATGTCCACTGTGCCGGCATCGCAGCAACAGTACCCTGGTACCCTTCCGGTCGCTCAGACTACCAACTCTCCTAACTGCCAATGCAGCCCAACCCCCCTTGCACCCAGCACTACCCCGGCTCCGGCTTCCAATGGCTGTGTTTGCCCTCCGGGTCAGGCCCCCGTCCAACAACAACAACCTCAACAAGCTCAGCCGGTACACTTGCACTTTCGATTTTGACCTTGCACATGGTTTTAACACCCTCACACGTTTGATAACACCGATACCATTGGATTTGATACATAACACTGTTTGGGTTTGTTTCAGAACAACTGCCAGACCACGACCACCCAGCAGCAATACTGCCCTCAACAGAACCAGCAGACGACCGTTGTCCAGCCCCAGGCTTGCCCTCTCGTCCAAGGTGGTGTCGCTAACGCCCGCTACCAAGGTATCTGCTCCTGGATGGTCGATCCCCTCGCCACCGATCCTGAATCCACGACCCACTTCCTCCAATGCCAGCCTGCCCCTAACAACCTCTTCTGCGGCCGTTGGCAACGCATGCCCTGCGCTCCTGCCACCAAGTTTGACGTCAGCGCCCAAGTCTGCGTCTGGGACTCTAGTAAGTCCCCCTCATCCCGACTATAACCGATGCTTACCTTCTCACTTTCAGCCTCCAACCAGCCCGGTAACCTCCCTACCCCAGCCCCCTACGTCTCGACCCAGCCTCAGTACGACAGCTCGTGCGGCTGCACCGGTGGTGTCCAAATCGGATCCTGCAACTCCAACTACCAGTGCCCCGGCCAATCTGTCTGCCAGGTCGGTCAGACCCAGCAATCTGGTCAGAGCAGCCCCTGCATGGTCTGCTGCTACTACCAGAAGAAGAAGATGCTCTAAGCAGCTGTAGTGTCCGCGTAGCTCAAAGCTGTCGTCAAACGGCCGTTCCAGCGCTCTCTGTAGAGCTAGTAGCACATGCCTTCCGGTTTTTACTCTTCAATTGTTCCGGTTTTCCTGCTTCATCTCTCTCTTACCTTTAACATCAGCTCGGCATAGTAGCGCAATTGGGATCCTACTTGTATGTATATTGTGGAAAAAGAATTGGTCGTAGTTTGTTTTGTACTCTGGAGATAATATTATTGCCAAATAAACAGATTGTCGCATTATTTGAAAGTGTTAACAGTGGGCAAGCAAAACGGGGTGTGGATGGGTAGGGTAGTCTACTTGGTCAAAGACTTTTCGAAAATGGCCCAAAGTCAAACTGGAATTACTTTAGGAGCCATGAGAAACATCGCGCACTCTGTGGGAGCCTGCACTAATGTTGTCCTTTCGATCTTTGTACTCACCTTCAAAAGTGAGAACAAAACAAATGATCAAGTAGCACTCATAATTTTGCAGTCTGCGCACTCTTTACGACCAGTGTGGAGTTGAACTATACTATGTAGGGGTGATGTCAATGTCAAAGTAAACAAAGTGTAAGATAGTATGTTTATTTTTTTTAAATACCCAGCAATGGTATCATATCTTTTTCGGTGATAAAAACGATCAAATATAATCACAAAGTTAATATATCATTTCCATTATGAGATTTTTTCACGTCGGAAGGAAATTGTTTATGCGCCAGCGGCGGGGCAACCGGGGCTACCAGCTTGACACTTGCAATCGCTGTCCTTCATGTAACGCTGCGTCAGTTCACGTCCGTCCTGGTCCTTGCCGGTCACACAGAGGCAACCCTTCGGACGCGGGTAGCAACCCTCACGCAAACCAGCAAACTTCTGCTTCAACTCATTGACAACAGCTGCGTAGTTAGCTTGAGCCTTTTCACGAACGGGATCACGAACGTTCTGGCTGGGACGATCGCTCTGGCTGGAGCTGATGACCTGACCACGCTTGACTCGGGTACCGGCAGGCTTGACTTGGCATTCGGCATTAGTATCGTAACGGGCAACGATTTCATTGCCTTCGGAATCCTTCTCGTTGCATCGGCATCCAGACTTGGGACGGGGGAAGCAGTTGTCGCGGAGGTTGGCGTACTTCTGAAGGAGCTCTTCTTTGACCTTGCGAGCGTTTTCGACAGTCGCGGCTATAAGGAAGTAATTATAGATTATTCACGTCTTGACAAGTTGGAAGAAATTGTCTCACCATCAACATCACTGCACTCTGAAGTGCTATTGTACAACTTGGTGACTTCGTTGCCTTCGGCATCCTTCTCAGCGCATCGGCAACCGGCCTTAGGGCGAGGGAAGCAGCCTTCACGGAGGTTGGCGTACTTGTTCTTGAACTCGTCAAGAACGCTGGCCTTCAGTTCGGCGGTGATAGCTGAAACATGTTAACCTTATATGGTTGTTAGGAAGTTCGGACTAACTTTCTTGAGCCTTCTTGCAGTCGCTATCGTTCTCGTAGTTAGTTTTGTCTTCGGTACCATCAATCTTGTATACTGTACACTCGCAGCCCTTGCCAACTCCACGAGGGATACATTCATCCTTGAAGAGATCAGCCTTCAGCAGAACTGAAGCATCGCGCTTTCGGTGAGCCTGTAAACTTTCTCTATAGCAAGGCAATTATAAGAAACTTACATAAGCACCGACGCAAACCGCCAAACTCAACAGAACAAGTACAGTCTTCATGATTGGTTTACCTAAAAAGTCAGGCTTATACAAATGCAACTTCTTCTTCCCGTTCCCTTCGATTAAGGAATGAAGTTCACGTCCATTTAAAAACTAAAGCGCATACGTGTGAGTAAACATTTTCACGTTTACCAAGTCAGACTGGGGGCAAACTCTGAGCCGTCTTCACGACATCTCTCGATTAAATCACTCCCACACCACCAGCTGTCTTTTATACATCGAGCCTTTCGGCCCCGGGGGGCAGGGGGTCGCTGTTGTTGACTTGCGTACATGTGTGTCTGGATCCGCCTATACCACGATAATAGTCGAGGGCGATACTTTTTGGCCGCATGTTCCCATTGTTCGCCACAGGCGGTGGCAGTGGCGTAATTTTTTTTCTTAACGTTGCCAGAAACACGAAAAAAGCAAAGAGTAAGTGGGGCACTTACATTGTTTATGTGTTAGGGAGTATCGATGGGATTCTCTCACACATGTGGAGACTGGTGTCAAAGCTCGATCAAGGCCAATTGCGTAAGACTCAAACGTAGTTAATTTATGAATCACACATATCCTTCAGTCGAATGGTTAAAGATTGTCTGCTGAACTCTGGCGTCTGGGGGCATAGTCAGCCTCTCAATGACGAGAGTTATTGTTTTGAAAATTTCAGATCAACATTGGTGAGTCATTATCAGTGATTAAGCTATTCACGAGTGTTATTTTAATTTAAGCCCTAGTAGAAATCGTACGAACTTTAAACTTGGAAACATTGAAAAACAACGTTGATTAATACCTTAACCTTTCGGGCATAGTCAGCATGTTGATGAATAACCTTGATTTTTTCGAGAAGGAAAACATTCAGATCAACATGCGTGAGTCATTATCAGTAATTTAGCTTCGAACAAAACTGTTTTCAACTATCGCTCGAAAGAATTAAAAAAAATGTTATAGCAAAAACCGTAAAGAGTAAAACGAAACACAAAAAAACCGTCGATTTATGAGGGTAAACTGATCCTTGCTAATCTGCTTACCTAAATGGATAAAAGGTATGTCGTCTCTATCGCATCGACTTTTCAAAGCACATAATCGCTGTAGTTTAATTGTCAACGGCTGTCCGAAAAAAAACGTTGTGTAAATAAACAATACTGGTTTTAAACAAAACAGTAAGCAAAAAATTGACGGCAGTTTTTGTAAACAAAAAAATTTTTTGAGGGGTGTTCATTTTGATACACCGATAACAAAGTTGTAGGTAAAACTGTACTGCATGTGTTGTAGAAAGAGATTATGTGCACTACGATATGTATTGAAATGACTACTTTTATCTACCTTGTGTGTGACATCATTAACGCGCATGATCTTTAAACTGACGCATATTGTAAGATTATTAAAATCAAACTAATTTTTATTTTATTGTAAACTTTTACATGTTTAAGTGAAATACTAATACATTTAATTTTGAATCATATAGACGCAAGCGACTGCGACAACTACGACCAAAAGCGAGGCTGCTATTATAATGAAAATAAGTAAATTGCTTGATTTATGAAAATTATCTTTCAATGCGTCAGGTTTAATTGTAGTGGTAGGAACTCCCTGCAATGTTGCGATTTAACCCACAACAGATGACAAAATAAACTTACAAAAAAGTGCGCATTCATTTCTCTGGTTTTGTCTTGAATTGTCAAATACAGCTCATTCTGAACAGCAGCTAATGGAATAGATTCATAAAAAGTTCTGTTTGGATCATTGAAATAAACAAGAGTACTTTCTGCTCTCCTTTCAACCATGTTGATAAAGTCACGGAATGGAAGTTCGATTGGTCTAGGTATAGGGGCATTACTGTATCCCAACTTTTTATAGATGCAAGCAAAAACTTGTATACCATTGATAACAGTAGCTAATTGTTTAGATGTTTTGCTTGGACATACTGCACGAACGCTTTTGGAACTGTACATGTAGCGTAACTCAGGCGTTGAATCCCGATGTCCTCCGGTAGGTGGCTCAATACCGACACAGAAAATCGTATCGTAAAACAGAAGCATATCTTTCATACCTGACTGGCACCCTTCTGCTGCTATGTAACTGTTCCTATGTTTTCGGCCAAACAAACCGCCAAAGTATAAGCCACTCATTTTGGCGGTGTCGGAACGGCACCAATATGTTGAAATGTTAACACTGTCTTTTAACGTTATTTCGTATGTATAAACTTGGTAGTTTCCGTCATCTTCGGGATCATGTACATAGTCTTTGTAAACAGCATAGAAATCCGGCAGCACTTGTATAAATGTCATAACAAGTTCTTTCGTTGTATTATTCGGGCAACTTTGATCACCAGTGACAATGTTGTTGGTACGATATTGAGTGCATGGAGATGGACGGGGTTGTTTTAACTTTTCAAGATCTTCGTCAAACTTTGATGTGGCTTCCAGGGGTTCACACGTTTGGAAAAACCCAGTTAGTGTTAATTCTGCATTCCAGTCGGGAGGAATTGAGTTATCTGCAAAGTCGTCATGCTAAATGAACATGTAAGGGAATAAACGTACCGCATGTTTTAAGGCTGTATGTATTGTCTTTCATTTCGACAATTTGGCCTTGTTTTATACAAGCTTGAAGCTCTGATGGATTGGCGTTTGCGAAGAAGGTAGAATTCGGTGTACTAATAGTTTTAGTTTCATTACAAGCAATTAATTTTTCAAAAACTTTGTTGATTTTGTCATGTTTTCTGTAAACATCTCCTTTCCACTTATTGAATTGATATAATTCATCATCTGTCATTTCTCCAAAAAACGGATCTTTTGGAGAATCTAGAAAAAGTAGTGAAAAGATGTATAAAACACAAAAATGATTTTTGTTAAAACATACCATAATATTCATCATTGAATTCAAGAGCGTTAACATGAAGCTGAAACTGAGTTTGCAAATATGACGCTTTATTCTTGTTGCACGATTTGCGCGTAACGTCGCAAGTAAAATCGATATCCGTCAAAGTACACCGATTGCCATCACACGAGTTGTCATCCACATTTGCCTAAAAATTTTTCAAAAATACAATTTAACAAAAACAAAACCAATTTTACCTGGAAGTCAAAGTTATAATACTCTGGATTCATGCATCCTCGGTAAATGTTTCGCTCCATAATTTCATCGTAAACATGTTGGAACTCCATTCTTAACTTCGTGATTTCATCTGTTGTCATGCTCAAAGGGCTTAGGGCACCACCATGCATCATTCTATACAATGGTTCTGTTTCACGTGACAATGCAGCTACGTGATCGAGTTTCATAAAATCCTGTAAGTTTCTGTTAAGGGCAAATTTTAAGAAATTACAAGCAGTTTACTTCCATGACATCAGAACTCATTGCGCTGTAATCAGGTCCACCCCACACAGTGATGACATCGGTCTTGTCCACCTGTGACATTTCCTCTACCGATTTTTTCATGGATTCAAATGATACACTAGCTTTTCCGCCTTGTGTAGTTGGTGCTTGTTCCTTTTTGTCACTTTTTTGAGTCATCGAAGCTTCTAAACCCATTTTGAACGATGTTTGTTTTTCACTGGAAGCTTTCATGTAAGAATTGCTGACATAGACACGACGTTCAATTTTCACTCCTAATTTTGCATTCATGACAACTTCTGTACCGTAGTCGCGGTATATTTCCTCAATCAGATATCGGGCCGTCCGAGGAAGCCGTGCACGCGTCGCATTTACTATTGCTTCAATGCGGCTAAGAAAAGCTCCATTAAACGATGCCGCGGGGCTTCCCAACAATTGGTAAAGTACTATTTCAGCCTTTATCATAATCATCGAAGTATCACTTTTTTCAATGTTAGTTTTTGCTTCTGTTTGAGAAGCGCTAAAACTACCACCCATAGTTCTTCCACTGCCCGATCCTGATCCACCAGCGGAACCTCCAGCATTTTTCGCTGACTTATATTCTTGTGTCGATGTGCAAATAGATGTCGACTTTTCAACGTTTCCAATGTATAACTTTTCCGCTCTATAAAAATCCGGAACAAAATACTTGAAATCCGCCGATGTATTACAGTTTTGGTAAGTTTCACCAAATACAGACAACCTTGTTTCACCTGTAAGCAGATCATAGCCGCGGCCGAGATAATCTCCGAGGGCTTCCTTTGGGCGGGTTTTAAGGTTACTAATATTCATTTTGTCAATGTTAGCAATACAAAGCGCCAAGTCAGAGATGGGGCTTTTTGCGAGCTGTCGTTTAAGTTCATCACGATACGCTTTACCGATGTCAATTGGGGTAAACTGTATTGAAAGGCAGCATAATAACAAAAAGTATGTCAGTTTAAACAGTACAGTTAACATGATCGGGGTAGCATTAAACATGAGCAATGACAATGTTTTCGTTTTATTGTCTTTTGCCTAAATTTGGTATTTCGTTGTTATTCAATGCTCCGAATGATTTTTATTAAATTACGTTCTGTTCACTTTCCATTTCTACACTTTATAACAAAACTTGATATTAAATTTTATTCTTAAATATAAATTGACAAAACCATGCAATGAAGTATAATAAATACATGTTATGAACGGAACTTGCGGAACAGAGCGTGTCGGTTATCATCGTTCTTACGCTGAGGAGCGGTGTACGACGTCTGTGACGAACCCGAAAGACCACCGAGATGACCGTCTCTGCGATTAATACGAGTAATGTCATCGTCGTCTTTGACATCATCCTGATCAATATCATCATCGTGGAGTTGCAGCAGTTGCTTTAGGAAAGCGGATTGCGAAGCTTTGTCAGGAAAGATCAAGTTAGCCTTCTCCATTTCCGGAATGTTTGCAACAATCTTGTAAGCGTAGCCCTGGTTGATCAAAAAACGCTGACGCTTGCGGGAATAGGTCATTTCAACCGTATCACATGAAACGAGCGAGTAGAAGTACGCATTGAACTCGTCCATGGTATTCTTTTTAGCACGTAGAATACGGCCAAGACGTTGGGCTTCTTGACGACGGGATGCACCGTGTGATGACACTTGAATCAAAACGTTGGCTTCTGGCAAATCGAATGATGTATCAGCGACCTTTGAAACAAGGATAGTGTTGACTTTAGGGTTGTATTGGAAGTTTTGCAGAATCGACATGCGTTCATGTTGGGATGTTTCACCGTACAAGAACGGGATTTTGAGTTCCATGGCAAAACGTTTCAGAGCGTAGACGTTGTCGGAGAAAATAATGATCTAAAACTTGTAAATAATAATTGTTAAAGCAATCAAATATGCTTACCTTATCACCACGGCTTTGATGATACTCAACCAAAAACTGGCAAATTCGCATTTTGTTAGGATTCATCACAGCCAACAGCAACCTCCGCTTTTGGTCAGCTGTCAGATAATGCTGCATGAATTCACCAGTCATCGGACACCAAACTTCAGCACACTGCACTTTGGCAATGTGACCGTCCTTCTGGAGCTCCATCCAATTGGCTTCATAAAGCTTAGGCCCGATGAGGAAATTGAGATCAGTAATTTTGTCATCTTCGCGGACGAGTGTAGCCGTCAGACCGAGTTTGCAATGGGCTCGGACAATGGTAAGTACGCGACGGAACATTTTGGCAGGAATGGTATGTACTTCTGAAATGATAGTTTTTATATTTCTGGAATGAATGTGGACAAAATCTACCATCGAGCAACAACAATCCCCATTCCTGGTTTGAAATGTACTTCATTGCTTCCTCAGCGATATAGGTACGCTTTCCAGTGTAGGCCACCATAGAATACGTACTGATACAGACAGTAGGTTTACTGAATGACGCTCCTGTGGGAACTTGATCACGCGTTTCACGAGTAAAGCGGACAATTTGATGATCCTGGACAGTACTCCACAGACGAAACTGTGAACGCCATTGTTCGACGGAGACATTTGACGTCGCCAAGCACAGAATCCGCTTGTTGATCGTCGTGGCAGCAGTTACTCCTACGAGGGTTTTTCCGGCACCACAAGGCAAGACAATGATTCCAGACCGAGCACGACTGTTACCAAACATCTTTCGAAGAGACTTTTCTTGATAAGGGCGGAGAGAGGTCGTCGGCTTCAAATCAATACCCAGATTCGGATTGTTTGTATCGTTGCGGAAATCGTACTCTGCGAGAAGCGGGTATTCCAATTCAATACACCGTTTCTGAACATTTTCTAAGTGATCCGGCTTGATTTCAAAGCTGAGAATCTGCAGATTTCGAATGGCTTCGGCGTCGTCGTCCTCTCCGTCATTATCGATGACCTTGGAGTAATAGTCTGCAACGTCTTGTGGCACGTCTGAAGGCTCGATTGAAGAAGCATCGGTTGTCAGAGTTTGAGGATGAGCAGTGTGTGAATCAAAAACGGTTTGCTAAAATTAATAACGTCAACACTTTTACAATTATAAACCGTCTAAGCATACTTGAGTGTGTTTTTCTTCGATATTTGTTGTTGCACTGTTTTCAATCAATGCATCCTGGATGACTTTGTCAGTGATTAGCAACTGAATCACATCGCTGTGGCGAGATTCGACAAAGTATCTATTGTGCTTCAGAATCAACTTTACTTTGCCGTATGACCGTGTGCATGCTTCAATAAACATTTTAATACCATCAGGAAGAGGCGTCTTTGACAGACGCTCCAGATATTCAATGATGTCTGTTGTTAGCAAACCGATCGAAACCGCGGCATAGAGTGAATACGGTGTCAGTTTATATTCGTGAATGAACTCGGGACGACACAAGGGCTCTGCAATAGCAATGAGGAAATCCCTCGCATGCGGGTATGCCGGGGAATGCGCTTCCAGATATATATGACCGTCAGGAGCAATCCACAATGGCCGAGCACGACTATCCGGCTTCAACTTCATGTTGGAAAAGTTTCTTTTGCCAAACATCTTTGTCATAAATGACTGAGGGTCAGGCCCCGTGGATTCGGCAAACAGTTCAGCTCGGCGAGAACCCGATTTCGGAACTATAAATGCAAATAGTTATATATTATTTGTAATAATGTATCTAGAACGTAAGAAGCCGCAGCAAACATTGTTAAAACTTACTCAGTGCTTCAGAATCAGAATTGTCTTCAGCTTCTTGAAAATAATCAACCTCCATGGCGCTTGAACGATCCATTGTTATGTTTTAACTATAGCTTTGGCCGGCTCAGTAAAAATGTGTCGACGCTCGCTACACCAACAGGACGCTTTTTCCTCTTTCGCAACCGGACATCGCACATTGCGTGCAGCAGAAGTCCAGTGTCGACCGAGCGCATAAAACGAAAAATTGCACCCTTGTGCGAACTAGCTGTTGGTGGTCTTTAAAAAAGTGCTAAAAATTGTAAAACAACGAATGTTGGATTGAATTCAAGCGTTGTAACTCGTCTGCTTTTTCCTTGTGATTATGATCGACATTGTTTTATGTTTCTCGACTGTCATTACACAAGCTTTTGCAAAATTAACAAACATAATAATAACTTTTACAATGATAAATGTAATGTTTAGAAACAGCATCGACAAAATCCAAAATAAAACAGATTAACCGAGAACTTGTCAACTTCCAATCCAGGCAATTTTTTAACGTTTCAAGATCTGCTGTTGCCAAAGACACATGTACCCTTCTCTTTTTTCGTTTCCTTTTTCGTTCCATCGCGTTTTCATGTTTTGCTTTTTGGTGTTTAGCATTTATTTTCATTCCAGACCAGACAAAACTTCCGATGAAGTACAGCATGCATGCCTTGAAGTGTTGATTCCTGCGCTTTCGATGGCCAAACGAGATATGATTTTTTTTTAATAAAATAGGTTGCAATGTTTTATAGTTGTGTGTGTTTTTTAGATTCATTAGCCCTTTTAAGGGCCAGATTCTTTTGTCAGCCCTTAAGGTAATATTAATCAGTCTGTGTTGCGTAAAATAAAACACTTTTTTTACGTTTTTGATTAATCGTCGTAAATGACCAATAATAATTCCGTTGCATCATCGTCTCCTTGGCAGTTGTCGGCAGACACTTTTTGACGCCATCTCGACTCGATCAATGCGCTTGCATACTTTTCAAAAGTTAATTCTCGCTCACGGATTGCAACACATTTAGTTAGATTTTTAAGTGGATAGCTTACTTCTCTGTTCATTAGCACTTACCTAGAGTCCTTGTTAGTGACTACCGAATGTCAATCGTCAGTAAAACTACCTATGTTTGAGGTTTGTGTTTGAATTCGTTAACATGGCGGTTACCAAGGAAATTTTGGAAATGCGTTGCCATTCGGTGATGCTAAACTGTACTCGGAGGCCTGCTTTGCAGGTTCTTACTTTCAAATTTGCTTTGCGTCACCTAAAGCGACGTTTTTATGTGCCTATTCGTACCAGTCAACAAGAATTTGCAGGATTTCTGTGTAGTTTGAGTGGTATTTCTAACCAAAACGGCTAAAAATCGCACAAATCGTTGAGCAACTTGCCAGATGTATGTCTGGACACAATTCGTGTCACTTTTCTAAATTCAGGATGTTCTGGCGGTTCGGAAACACTTATTCGAAGTGATCTAGTTTAAAGTTTTTACATCTACCAGAACTCGATTTTGTCAAAAGTTACACTAAAAACGTTCTGGTAGTTTGGTAACTGGGGTAATCATTGACCCAGTCCCACTTTTAAATGGTATTTTCTATTTTCCCGTGTTTTTGTGGTCTAGAAACACTGATTCGACGTGCTCTATCTCCAGATTTTTGTATCGTGCTGGATCAAAACAGGCAAAAGTCGAAAAAAAATGGCACAAATCGATAAACAACTTGCCAACTGTTAGTCTGAGCACGATTACAGTAATATTTTTGAATTCTGCGCATTCTGACGATTAAGAAACCCTCATCTGAAGTAATCTAACTCGGAATTTTAGAGTATTCTCGTCGAAAAAAACTCCAGAATGTGGCCAATTTTTGAATACTGCCTTCGGGGCTTCATTAATTTTATGCTGTTAGCGATAAAAACGTGTCAGTTTTGGGGCTATGGATATCTTTGACGATGTAGGGTCAATGACCGAAGCGCAGTCCCTCGATCGTGGTCATTTCGCGCGACGGAATAACGAAACTTTTACAAAACCCAAATTAAAAAAATTGGGCATGGCACTTGCGCAACCGACATTTTGACCTTTTTTCTGTAACTTACGGAAAAACAACCCTGCTACAGTACCTATATTGAAAAATTGGGCATGGCTTTCGTGCACTGGCCATTATGACAGCTTTTTCCTGTAAATTCGAGTTTTAGTCATTTGTTACAGTACCCAAATTCAAGAATTAGGCATGGCTTTCGCGCACTGGCCATTATGACAGCTTTTTCCTGTAAATTCGAGTTTTAGTCATTTGTTACAGTACCCAAATTTAAGAATTAGGCATGGCTTTTGCGCACCGGTCGTTTTGACAAATTTTTCCTGTAAGTTTTGAAAAAACAAACCTTTTACGGTACTCACATTCAAAAATTGAGCATGGCTCTCGCGCACCGGCCATTTTGACAAATTTTTCCTGTAAGTTTTGGAAAAACAAACCTTATACGGTACCCAAATTCAAAAATTGGGCAAGACTCTTGCGCTCCGGGCATTTCGATAATTTTTTCCTGTAAATTCGAGGTTTAGTCTGATGATACTGTACCGAAATTCAAAAATTGGGCATGGCTCTCGCGCACCAGCCATTTTGACAAATTTTTCTGTAAGTTTTGGAAAAACAAACCTTTTACGGTGCCCAAATTAAAAAATTGGGCATAGCTCTCGCGCACCGGCCATTTTGACACTTTTTTCCTGTAAATTCAAGGTTTAGTCTAATGATACTGTACCAAAATTCAAAAATTGGGCATGGCTCTCGCGCACCAGCTATTTCGACAAATTTTTCCTGTAAGTTTTGGAAAAACAAACCTTATACGGTGCCCAAATTGAAAAATTGGGCATAGCTCTCGCGCACCGGCCATTTTGACACTTTTTTCCTGTAAACTCAAGGTTTAGTCTAATGATACTGTACCGAAATTCAAAAATTGGGCATGGCTCTCGCGCACCAGCCATTTTGACAAATTTTTCTGTAAGTTTTGGAAAAACAAACCTTATACGGTACCCAAGTTCAAGAATTAGGCATGGCTCTCGCGCACCGAGCATTTTGATTTTCCCAAGTTATGACGAGAACCAGAAGCAAAGATGGGCACGACGTAAAACGCCTGAAAATGTAAACGTTTAATACTTGTTCACAGTAATAATATTTAAAATTTGAGCATAGTTTCCGCGCATAGGAAGTTTTAAACATTTAAATCTAAAAAAAAAGGAAAACCTAACCTGTATTGGGGGGCATCGACCTGGTTGTAGACAAGTTGCTTGTGAACGGCGATTGTAGAATTGCTGGCCGTCATGGAGAGGTATACGGTGGGTGCAGTGGCCGAGGGTGCCAGGTTTGGATCGGTGCGTCTGTTCATCGAAGAAGGCGAAACATCAATCCTGAAAAACGACAACATAAGTTTCTGAACAAAGTAACATACCTGATACCACCATCTGCGTCTACCTGGCTAAAAACAAAGAAAAAATACCCCACAGAGCAATACATCCCCGAAATTCCCTACGACAACCCGTACAACCCCTAAACTCCCTCGTGAGCAACCCCAGTCCCCTATGTGGTACAGATTGGTGGAACCTCAACCCTTTTGTAGCCCTGCGGCCGGGTCCGGTCGGAAGAGGCTTCTTCCACCAATCTGTACCACCTATCGACGAACAAAACTGCTACCCGGACCCTATTCCGCCCGCTGGATAGAATCCAGCGAGCCACGCACCCTCACGGCACATATTCCCGACAAAACTGACGTCGGCTACATGCTCCACACAGGTATACAAACTGCTTCTATTAGTCTGCGGCACCCTATCAGAAAACTGCATCAAAACTGTTCAACGTCGCGAAATCCGACGCTTCCAGCAAGCCATGCGCCCTCAGGGCACCTACTCCCGACCAAATAGATCTCGACACGCGCTCAATACAGCCATCCAAACTGTTCCTAGTCTGCTGTAGCACTGTATATATCAAAAAACTGCATAAAACTAAGCACTGGAGCGAAATCCAACGCAACGCATCCTGGAAGCCAGCGGCAAAGCACCGTTTCACTTCTTACACACCAAACTACTCATAATGCTCGAGCGCCTTGTCAAAATCACACGAATCTTTACCCAATGCATCCGCAATTTCATTTCATGTCGAATAATGTCGATTCCGGCTAATTTCCGTCAATGCGTGGTGCCCTTGCTCGAAGACAGCCATCGGCGGTGAACGAGTACAGACCACCCATCTGTCACAGAACGCCAAACGTTTGGCGCGTCGTACCTTTCTGAACTAAATCGCGCGGGCGCGTCACTCACTTTCTTTCCTCGCGTCCCGGTTTGTCATCGCCGTCGTTATCGCGTCTTCTTATCCGCGTTTCTTATCTATACCCTTCTGAATCGATGTGAATCCCGTGCCATCAGCTTCCTAATGACACTGCGTCTCTTTAGTCACGTATTTTGAACTAATGTCACCTCTTTTTGACCCTGTCTAGCAGCGTCTCGCTGAATTCGATTTTTTCTGAACCATTATCCTTTACAGCTTACCTAGCCGTCCGTGGTTCAGCTGGAAGCCTAGTTTGATCGTTCTAAACCGCTTTCCCGTACTTATGGATAAAAAATATATATAATATTCATAATTTTAACACTTCCAAGTTTTCCCCCTAAAATAGCGCTTCCTGCCTCCTCAATCTGCCTAAATAAAGCCACAGGAGTTACTTTGCTTGACCTCTTTGACTAGCTCAACTTATCCATGATGCATTTAGACGCTGGCTAATATAGATCTAAATGTTCGAGTACGCCGCTGTTCGTCCCTGGCTATCTGCCGTTTATTCAATCGACGACGATTAAACTTCCGGCTTTAGAGACCCTATTTATAAACGCTTTTCTGATATACAAGCGCAGGCTCTTTGCAAAATTGCAACGTTTCGTTTCAAAAAATCAGCGTTTCTATAAGTCGTCCTCTGCGTGTCACCATGGCTTTGAATTAGCTCTTTGTGGCATCGCACAGAAAGACCACGCCTACCTATCGGTGTTATAAAGTCTTCTCCGCGTTTGATCTATATTCTTCTAGATTTACGTGAATTCCGTGCCACTAGCTGCCCAGGAGTATTCTGATTGAACGATGTCAGCTTATTTGACCCTTTCGAGCTGCATCTTGCAGAAGTCGTATTTTCTCACCCGATGTTCCTTACAGCTTACCTAGTCGTTCCACATACTTGCTAGAAGGCAAGTTTGACCCTTTTAAATCGCTCTGCGGCAAAATCCGATAAAGAATATATATAATCTTTATAGTTAAAAAGATTTTTCTAATTTCCGTCAAAACCCAGCGCGTTTGCCACCATCCCCGTTCATTCTTAGCCTATAATCAGTGCTCGACCTTTTCGAATGACTCAAAAAATATACGATTCATGCATGCGCTGAATAAAATAGGTCCAGAAATGTGGCAAAGGCGAACTTACATGATCAACATCTTCAAGTGGATGTTACATCCATGCGTGCTGCGGGTTTACTAATCATTTGGCGTTTTTACACTATTTTACGGCAAAATCTGATAAAAAATATATAAAATCTTCAACGTTGACTTAAAATTTAGCGCACAAATTTTTGAAATATCCGATATTCATGTGCTAGCAGGCTAACATGGGTCTAGAAAGACAATTGAGGTTCATACGCCGTTTTTATGGCTGCTGTCGAAAGCGGATGATAACTCCTCTATGCGGTTTTTGAGTTTCCTGATCACAAGCAATTTGATTTTGTTTCAGCATTGGTTGGAAACAGAATCAACTTTTAGGTTTACCGTTTCACGTTGCAATGCATTATCGAACTTTTAGGTTTACCGTTTCACGTTGCAATGCATTATTTGTTTACAAGCGTAGATTCTTTTCCAATCGCGCCACTTTTTAGAAAAAAATTTTGTTGCAATTAGCTTTTTGAAGCATTCCTTTGCGTGTCAGCTGGACTTTAGACAATTATGTCGGTTTGCTTTTTTTTTGAAGTCGCGGATGCACAAAATAGTTGAATGCTACGCTATCAAAGGTGGCTGATGTCAAATTGTGTGGTTTGAACGTGAGTATTTTGTCAAGTTGACAACTAGGACATTGGATTGAGGCTAGCTCGATAAAGCTGTTGAAGTAATAAAAGGATTCTTTGAGGGAGATGATTTAGTTTTAACAAAAAAGTAAAGAGGAATAACAATTGTAAGTTGAAAACGAGATGTTGACGTATAAGGGTATGGTAGTTGGGTAAAAGTTGATTATAGAGACCGGTGTTGAGGTTGAAATTGTTATAACGAAAGTTGAGATAGTAGTTAAAACGGGTTTGGTTATTAACAAAGTTAGAACCAATTATTTGAGGATAAAGTTGAAAAAAATTTTTTTGACGACTTTTGGTGTTGGAGTCGAAGTACGTGTCGGTGTTGAGGGTGTTATGGTGGCTTTTTGTGATGTGCCACAGACCATTTTCATAATCCAAACATTTAATTCCTTCCGATGTAGAGCGATCAGACACCCACGCATACCGTTGACACTTCTTACCACTTTATAGACACAAGTCTTTCTGCTGCACTCTTCTTACCACTTTATCGACACTCAGGTCTTTCTGCTGCTTTCATATGATAAAATTTTTATAAGAAACTGATCTTGGGAACGATGTCCGATATTTATATATTTTTACGGTACCCACGCATACCGTTGACACTTCTTACCAATTCATAGACACTCAGGTCTTTCTGCTGCTTTCATATGATATCATATGATATAAATTTTATAAGAAACTGATCTTGGGGACGATGCCCGATATATATATTTGCGGGATCAAAGCCCTGATGGTTTGGGCATAGCCCGGTGGTGAGGCCGTTGGCACTACACAAAATATTTTGTCCACGTAGTGGAGAGTCGGCATGCCGTATGGCAGCAATATTCAAATTTTACCTTTTCAACGCACACAGCACATCTCGATCGACCATACATAACTTTACCTTTACCCTCTCGCTTGCGTGGTGCCGATCTTGTTGAGGTTGGGAGGAAATGAATGTTTGGATTTAGAAATTGGCCGTTTAAAGGGGTTTTCCAACACGTGTTACTCCTCCATTCACCAATAGCCGTTTCATAGATAAAGTATTTGAAAATACGCTTTTTGACGGAAATGTTAAAATGTTTTGAAATACAGTGAAAAAGTGAATCACTGAAGGTGGTAATAGTGAACTTTACCACGTATAAAAGTAGTTCAACTTTGAGGGGAAAGAAAAGTTGATAATAGACAAAGTTTTAAAGTTGTTCAATCCTTAACTTTGATCGGATTATTTGAGAGTGTTCCATTTTAGATCGTGCTTCAAGCTTTAAAGATTAAAAAAAGAGGAGAGACGTGTAAAATAACTAAATTCTTTTTGAAAGACACCTTTTGCCGTACCTTTGGGCGCCTTAAAAATAGCTGACATCCAAAAACCGCTTTTTAAAAAGTTTTATAAGCTTTGAAAATACGATTTTATAAGCAAACTAATCGAAAACCAGCACCCTTTAGCAATACTCAATCAAAAAAATGACGGTTCGCACGCTAACTTCAATAAAATTGCGCCACTTGCAGTACCCTGATTATTTGCGAAACCATGTAGATAAGCCGAAAAAAGATTTAAACTTTAAAATCAGCCTCTTAAAAATTAGCAAAACCCTCAAAAACCAATTTCACTGCAAAATAACTAAAATCAACCCAAATCGCAGTTACAACTTCCGCCGAAAAAGTGCGTACCGATCCCTCGCCAAATGCTGATTTGCCGCTTTTCATCCTGATGCAATTATCCTTTTTGACCTCTGATTGCAAAAATCCTTCAAAAGTTTTACTCCATCTAATAACGCCGCGCCCTGCTACAAATTACAACTACCCATTACCAACTACGCAGATGCAACGCCGGAGAAGACGTTGCGGTTTTAATTTTTTTGATTTTTTGATATTATTTTTTTTTTTGGATTTTGATTTTTTTGAAACGAACGGAACTATAGACTAAATTAACTAGATAAACTATAAACAACTTGGAACGAAACTACGAAAAGCGCTACAAAAATTGAACGACGAACTAATAAAGGAACTGGCTAATTCTAGATTTAAAAAACGAAACTATTTAGATAAATGAACGAAAAACTTATGTACAAAAGCGGCAAACCAACCTGCCGCGGGGGCAATCCGGATCACGGATCATGCACGTCCCGCGTATCAGACCGTTCGAAGACGGCCGACACCCAGCTGCCGTCGTTGGCAGTACCGCAACGGTAGGCCCTTCCCTCGAAATCCCAGGCCCAGGACTCAGAGCCCAGTGCTTCGATGGACTTCACTTTGAGGGTGGCCATGCCGAGGGGACTGCGCATGAGGGAACCCAGCGTTTGAGACGCCAAACGGGTTTGACGAAGGCGGCGCTTGGAGCCGAGCTGACCATGGTCATTGCTGCCGAAGACCATGATGCGACCCCTGCTGGTCCGAAGGATGACGTGGGTGGCGCTGGCGGAGACGTCGGTGAACCGACTGTAGAACGGCGCCGCGATGGTAATGCCACCGTTGGCAGCCTTGCGGGCGAAGGCGGACTGCTCGGCGAAGCCCGGAATGATGCCTTCGAACTTGACGGTGCCGTTGCCGAGGAGGCTGACCTCGAAGCCTTCTCCTTGGGCGGCTTGGATGACGGCGAAGGGCTTCGGACGTGTGCCACGAGGACGACGGGCGGCCGGCTGGATGGGCTGGGGGTCATTTGCGCCATCTTCCGGGAGTGCTTGATGGTCGGCAACAACCGGTTCAGGGGCAGGGATGACAGGGGCCACATCCATCGGTGCATCGACTTCTTCAAGCTGGATAGCTTCTGGCTCGGTGTTCTGGCCGTTGAATTCGTCGTCGGCACCGAGAATGACGTGATTGGCCGCTGAAAAAGGACAAATTTGAGGTTGGTCGAACGTTTTTAGATAATTTTTGTGCTTGGTTATCACATAGCTATCGTTTTTGTTACAAAAGTTGCTAGTTTTACAGCAAAAAATGTCGACTTACCCTCGTTTTCCTCCACGCCGTAGCCAATATCGGCATAATCAGCGAGGTCGGGACCTTCGATGAACGCCGGGCCAGCTTCTTGAACTTCCATGGGCTCTTCAACGTGGACTGGCTCCTCTTCCAGTCGAATCCGCTTGACAGGGCGGTCCGATTCCGTTGGTTCACCTGCAATTGTGAGTTTAAACTTTGAATTCGACAAAATTTGGCAATTATTATATATAAAATTGCTTGAATTCCAACTTTGCAACTTTGAAAAGTGAACTTACAGGCTTCGGGAGCGCGCTTCCGCTTGCCACCGAGGAAGACGCCCACCACGCGTCGAGCTCCGCCCACGAGCCACTCCATCGAGCGACGGCGCAAGTTCGCCAGCTTGCGGGCCCATCGGCTCATCCTGGACATCGGCGCCTTCTGCCGGAGGGCCTTTGCGTTCTGAAGCCGCTTCAACACCCGCTGCTTCAACCAGTCACCCGAGGGCATCATATCAGATGTCGGCTGGTGAAGAACGGGCGCGTCCACGACGTCTTCGAAGCCTTCCACGACGTAGGACTGTGGCTTCGGCATGGGATTCGGTCGAGGCGGGGCTGGAAGGACAAAATCCTCTTCACCGGGATACAATTCGGTCACTGAAATGGATGAGGGTGGTTTTACTCGAAAAAATGGGGTAAAAATAGCTTACTTTTGGAATATCTGGAGCGATATGTGTGCCAAAATGCGTGAAATCCTGTAAAATAAGGCAAAATTATGATTTATCACGAAAAATAACATAGATTTTATCAAAGTCACGTTTTCCACGCCCTTCTAGAACTTTCCAATGCGCGAAAACGAGTACCTCTCTTGCCGATAACCCCCTCTCGCGCCGTTGCGCACATCACTATCCCCGCGCTTGCCGTGTCGGTCGAAACGCCACTCGCGTGTCGCCGATCCGACGACTTTTTGTGTCTCTGCCCTCCTCCTCGCCCTTTTTCTCTCTCGCACGTTTTGCGCTTTGCTCTTGCCGTGGCATCGCGCTGCGTTTTACCGCAATCGCCGTGACTCGCGCCGTTGCGCACATCACCATCTCCCGCACTTGCCGCGTCAGTCGATACCCCCTCGGATGATAACTTTTTGTGTCTCATGCCCTCCTCCCCTGCTTTGTTCTTTTTGCACGTTTCGCGATATGCGCTTGCCGTGGCAATGCGGGTCTGACGTCTTCTCGCGCCCCGTTTTACCGCACTGTCCTGATCTCCGCCCTCTGCGTGTCTCATGCCCTCCTCCCCTGCTTTGTTCCCTTTTGCCCGTTTTTCAATTTTGCACGTTTGCCGTGGCTTTCTCAAACTTTGCGCGATCCGTCGTTGCCATTGATGGACACGGCACGTGCGTCCGCTTCCTTCTTTTCGTGTTACCTTTTTCTTTCGGTCGCGTTTTACGTTTCGCATTTTTTGATACTTTTACACGTCGTATTGTTGTTTCAGTTCAAACTTCCGGCATACGATATTTCCTCATTACTGCCAGCGGGCTTGTTTTGGCGATTCCTGTGCTTCGGACTATTGAGAGTCGTTTTTGTCGTAATGCAAGGTTGGTTTGGACTTTTTCCTTTTTCGGATAAGTGTTGCTTTCATTTTGATCCCATCGGCCCTCTTAAGGGCCATATTTAGTTTGAAACCTATGGGTTTGGCTCAGTCTGTCTATATTGTTAGAGATTAATAAACAAGCCGTTGCCATTGTCTTTGTTTTACCGGTTTGAATCACAGTGAAGTACATTGCCAGAGGATTTACCCTCGTTGTCGACACATGTTTCAGGCTACAAATGTATAGAAAGCACAGTTACGGTTTCAACTCTTTGGAAAACGGTGAAGAGTATGGCTGGGCAGCGCTCTCCATAATCGACACACAGCCGGACGTGCGGGCGTGTGTGTGACGCACCATACATGCGCGCAGGCATGCGGAACGACCACGCTGGGATGTTGGTGCGTAATTCAGTGCCGTTGAAGCAACTTGGCTTCAAAGAGACTCTGATTCCCTTAGAGAAAACTAGCTCCAAGGGAGCAAACCCGTGAAGACCCCATAGTTAGAGCAACTTGGCTTCAAGGGGGCACCCCGATACCATAAGGCCAAGTAGCGTCAGCTGACCGGGTTAGCGCAACTTGGCTTCAAGGGAGCCCTCCGACACCGATCGCCTCGTTAGCGCAACTTGGCTTCAGGGAAACATTCCAACACCGATCGCCTCGTTAAAGCGACTTGGCGTCAACCGACTTCGTTAGCGCAACTTGGCTTCAAAGGGACACCCCAGCACCGTAAGGCCAAGTAGCGTCAACGGACCGGGTTAGCGCAACTTGGCTTCAAGGGAGCCCTCCGACACCGATCGCCTCGTTAGCGCAACTTGGCTTCAGAGGGACACCACAGCACCGTAAGGCCAAGTAGCGTCAACGGACCGGGTTAGCGCGACTTGGCTTCAGGGGAGTTCTTCAAGACCGATCTTCTCGTTAGAGCGACTTCGCGTCAAGCGCATTCGCTGGCGTCAACGAACTACGTTAGCGCAACTTGGCTTTAACTGACGCCGTTAGAGCGAAGTTACTTTAACCATCCTAGTTGGAGCCAAGTTGCATCAAAGAGACAACCCAACACTAATCGTCTGGTTAGCGCCAAGTTGCGTCAACCGTTGGAGCCAAGTAGCGTCAACTGGCCAGGATAGCGCGACTTGGCTATAGGGTCGTCCTTCAACACGATCGCCTGGTTTCGTTGAAGCTACTTCGTTTTAAGGGGATATCCCAACACCGATCGCTTGATTAGAGCAACTTGGCGTCAACCGACTTCGTTGGCGTCTACCAACTCCGTTAGCGCAACTTGGCTTTAACTGACACCGTTAGAGCGAAGTTGCGTCAATCTACTCCGTTAACGCCATTCGGCTTCAAATGTACACCCCAACACTAATCGTCTGGTTAGCGCCAAGTTGCGTCAACCAACCTGGTTAGCGCCAAGTTGCGCCAACCGAGTTCACGCTACTTTTCTTTAAGGGGGCACCCCAACACCGATCACCCGGTTAGAGCCCTTTGGCTTCAACCTACCCAGTTAGCGCGACTTTGCTTTAATGGCCCTTTAACACGATCGCCTGATTAGAGCAACTTGGCGTCAACCGTCTTTTGGCTTTAACCTAACTCTTTGGAACGAACTAGCATTAGAAGTGTCGTTCAACAATGGTGACTGTTACCCTTAGCAAGTTCGAGCTAATTACATAGCTTTAACCCCGTTGACCATTAATGGTATTCACCCTTAATGCCAAGGAGCGCAACCTGGGACGGTTAAAGCCAAGTTGCGCTAACCGGGTCAGTTGAAGCCAACTGGCTCTAACCGGGCGATCGGTGTTGGGGTGCCCACTTAAAGAAAAGTAGCGTGAACTCGGTTGGCGCAACTTGGCGCTAACCAGGTTGGTTGACGCAACTTGGCGCTAACCAGACGATTAGTGTTGGGGTGTACATTTGAAGCCGAATGGCGTTAACGGAGTAGATTGACGCAACTTCGCTCTAACGGCGTCAGTTAAAGCCAAGTTGCGCTAACGTAGTTCGTTGACGCCAGCGAATGCGCTTGACGCGAAGTCGCTCTAACGAGAAGATCGGTCTTGAAGAACTCCCCTGAAGCCAAGTCGCGCTAACCCGGTCCGTTGACGCTACTTGGCCTTACGGTGCTGTGGTGTCCCTCTGAAGCCAAGTTGCGCTAACGAGGCGATCGGTGTCGGAGGGCTCCCTTGAAGCCAAGTTGCGCTAACCCGGTCAGCTGACGCTACTTGGCCTTATGGTATCGGGGTGCCCCCTTGAAGCCAAGTTGCTCTAACTATGGGGTCTTTACGGGTTGGCTCCTTTGGAGCTAGTTTGCTCTAAGGGAATCAGAGTCTCTTTGAAGCCAAGTTGCTTCAACGGCACTGAATTACGCGCGCGCGTGCGTCTGGCGGAACAACCCAGCTGGCGGGGGCATCGGTCCGTTTTCCTCGCGGCATACGCACCGCACACCTGGGTGCACCTATCCCGAATTTTCACACTCGTTTCTAGAAACGAGTGTGAACCCTGAAGCCTATGCTTGTGCGTTCGTCTCGATTATGGAGAGTGCCTGCGCACCAAGAGTATGACATTGTTGCCATTGCGTGTTTCGGTCGTCAAAAAAGACGTATATAACGACAATCGATAAAAAGGTAATTGCCTCTGGCAGGGGTCGAACCTACGACCTTCGGCTTATTAGACCGACGCTCTAACCGACTGAGCTACAAAGGCAGCGATGCCGACTCTTCTGTTTTACTTCACACCTGTGGTTATCAGACTTCGTGTCAAGAGAAGTATTTACATTTTGTGATAATTGAATTACATCAATTATGGCTGCATTAGTTCTCATGATTGTAATTTGAACTCAAAGTAACGTTGCAGATCTTTACTTTTATTTTGTCTTAACTTTCCATTGGAATAAAAATAACTCATGTGATGCACATATTTAAAGTGAGTGAAAAAAGTAGTACGATAATTAGAGATGTAAAGCAGTTTGATAGGAATAAGGGAATTCTCAAGGAATTGCACAGCAAAATAGGAAAAAGAGCGAAAAGCAACATTATCGTAATGCTGGTTCAAATGGTACGCTATAAAATTAGTCAAAAGGAGATTTCATGAGTTTTGCGATGTACATGTTAGTGGGAAATTGGGAGACCGATCAAGTATGGGCAATCAATGAAATTCGGGATTTGAAATCATATCGGGAAAATAAATTATGTAACAAAAACAATTACTGTCAAAATAAGCGACAAAAAATCAGTGTGCAGTTGAATCAACAACAAAAAATCAATAACGAAAAAAACAAAATCAGATCGCATATAAACAAAAAATCAGAGGTAATCAAGCACTAATGGCTAGACTGACAAAACTATTCTGATTGGACGTCACTATTTACAATTTATTCATCAACGGTGGAATCCTTTTCATCAGTTTTCTTGATAGCTGGAGACGGTTTCGTGGTTGCTGGCGATGAAGCTGTGGCTGAGGAAGACGGATTCGGGACTGATGGAGACGGAGCATTGGCTGCTAGTGACGGAGTCGGGGTTTTTGATGTTGACTTCCTTGCTGCTGGAGACCGTTTCTTGATTACTGACAATGAAGCCTTGGCTGCTGGAGACCGTTTCTTGGCTGCTGAAGATGGCTTCTTGGCTGCCGGAGACTTTTTCTTGGTTGCTGCCGATGAACGCTTGGCTGCTGGAGACCGTTTTTTGACTACTCGCGATGAACTTGAGGCTGTTGAACTTGGAGCCGGGACTGCTGGAGACCGTCTTTTAGGCAGATACTGGGTCAGTGTAACCGAATTCGTGACGAGTGGAGACTGAACCGCGGGTGCTGGCGTTCTGTTTTTACCCTTCATAATAGCTGTTTGAGGTTTCCGCCTGGGATTCGCAGGGGCCTTCCTGCCCTTGCCGCGTCTACGGCCTTTAACTGGCATCGCAAGCACTGGCGGTAGATTCGGACGTTCTACACCTTTCGCGATGCAGTCCTTGCATTGGTACGTTTCAATGGTGTCGATTTCGTTGTCATTCCATGTGGCACACATGTTGTGATAAAAGTTGAGACAGTTCTTCGTGATGCAGCGATATCCTTGAACCTTACCATACGGACGTAAGCAAGGCTCAGCAGAGCAGTGTAGATTGTCGAATTCGGCGTAGAAGTTTTTCTGGTTCATAAGCCTGGGCTTCGGTCTCGGATCGCCTCTCGGGCGTCCAGTAACAAGTTCAAAGATGCGTGGCTGGCAGTACATATAAAGACGGCGGATAGCAGTGAAGCGACGGACGATCTCCATGCGACGAATCTGCACGTCCGTGAAGTAGCTGTCATAGGCAGGATGATTCAAGATCTTATTGTACGTAGCCTCATCGTAGACTTCTTGGTTGAGTACGATATTCGCTTCGATTCGGAACTCCTCATTGGTCAGTGCTTCGATTTCCAGTGAATCGAAGTAGTTCTTCACATTTATCATCTTTTGGAAGAACTTCGAGAAAAGGAACCATTCGACGCTATTACATCGAAAACTCGCCTCGTCGCTGGCTGCATACTCGGCCATGACAGCAAGATCAGGCCGTGCACTTCGCACACAACGCAAACACGCGAAGAATCCGCGACGATGCTTCTTCTCCACCATTGCGATGAATGTTGTATACTGGGCACAAGCCGTGTGCAAGGCGCAGCTACAGATCAAACAGCGGACAGTGTTGAGGGTGTTTGGAGCGACATCGGTCACCAGGAAGCCGCAGACACATGTTGAGCACAGTTCATGATTAGGGTCTTCATTGCGTTCGACGATTCGCGGAAACAGGGTTCGAAGCTGATCAACGGATTCGTTCATCAAGTCTTCCTGTAAAAACAAAACTATTTTACACTGTTCAGCAAAAACTACAGTATGTACACTTACCGCCTGTTCCCAATGGGAACAAATATCCACAAATTCGATGAACTTCCTTGGATTGGATTGGTCTTTTTCGAGAAGTAGACGACTATAAACTCCGGTTCTGTCGAGTTGGACCAGGTCTTGACGGCCCAAGAACATCTGAAACTTATCTTTGAGCAAAACTACTTTGATTGAAATCAAAACAAACCTCGTATATTCGGTAATACTGATCCTCCGGGATAAACTGAGGCATTAGTAGAACGCATACTTTGTGAACAATTATATAGTTGTCGCAAACGGTTTCGATCTCGTCGAATACTGATGACTTGATTCCCTGATATAAACGCATGTTCGCCGATCTTTGGGGGGCCAACGTGTAAGCGTTCATAGGTTGTAGGTAGTGATACTGGATGCGTGAGTTTCTGGCAAAACTGTAGTACACCTGATTGTTGTATTTGGAAGAAAGCCATCGGAAGTAAGTTGTGACCGAGTTTTCAAAGGTCAGACACTTGTCGATTCCGATACCGTACTTCAGCTGCGCCCACAAGAACCGTAAACTCTGAAAAAAACAACGTTGAAAAAGGTTTCAAAGATAAAGAATGATTGGCTTATACCTGTTTTTCATTCCAAACAGCCCACGTGCGGAGTTTTTTAAGATACTCGTTGAAAACTTTGACGGCATCATCGGCAGTCTGGAGGTATGTTTTGCCTTCTTTGGAGAGACTTTTGAGATCCTTGAGTTCTATATTGAAGAACCGGCCTGTGTCGAACTTGAGACCCTTCTTTTCGCAGCGTTTGACCATCTGACGCAGACCATCACCCGCATTCGTGATAACAGCTTGCCAGATCAGGTAGCAGTGCAGAATCCACCGCGATCGCTTGGCGTTTTTTCTGATGTAGACGTTTGCCGGGTCATTTGGATCGCCGACCATATCCAGGTCCGTTAGAGTTTTGTCGAAAACACTCTTTGATAGTCGACCCTTCGGGTAATTGAGCTCCGCTTTCATTATGAGTAATTCTTCCGTCATTGGCAGTTCGTACATCTTCCCCTGAGGGCCCGCCATCTCTGGCGGCTCATTCAACTTCTTCTTCCGTGCATCAAGTTTTGCCAAAACTTCTCTCGGCGACGGTCTTGGTTTAGGTGGGGGCGGTGGTGGCAATTTGAACTCCTTGTGTGTAAATCGAGGCGAACGGCGACGCAGGCCGAGTTCAGGCTCGACGGTCAGAAAATTTTTCGAACGAGTCTTCCTGGTTGAGACGGCTGCACAACTTGGCTCCGCCTCGCTGCTTTTGGCCTTGAAGCGAACGGTTTTAGGCTTGGGCTTCGGAGGTTCGAGTTCTGAACGTTTACGTTTGGCCGCTGGAACTTGTACCGCCTCCTGTTCCTCCTGGGGTGGTGTTATAACGATGACGACGTTGTGTGCGCTCCCGCTTCGAGTGCGGTCGTGTGTGTCGACTTCCATGGAAACTGGAAACGGCATGGGCTCAGGACCAGGCAACGAAGACGCTTTTTTAGGCGACAGTTGTGGTGAGGGCTGGGCCTGAGTCAGCGCGTTTTTTGGAGACTCTGGACTGGCGCGTTTTTCTTCAACGTCGACTTCGATGGCGGCGGTTTCGGCATTTTTGGTCGTCTGCTGGTTCTGCGGTTCATCTTCTGTATCAAGAAGACCTTCGTAGTAGTCTCCATCTTCAGAGGATTCATCAGAATCCGAGTCGTAATGGCGCCGTTTTGGTCGTGGGTCGGTAGATGAACACGGAATCGGCTCAGGTTCCAGTTGTGTGCCTTGCGTTGGTGATGTGACGCTCTCGGTGGGCGAAAAGATGCTCTGCTCAGTCGACACGGCATGTTCGTGTGATCCGGGCTCGGTCGAAATACCGGATTCGGAGTCGTGCTCGATGACTTGGACATCATCATCGTTACGGTCGAATCCATAGGGGCCGAATCTTAACTCGTACACGTCACGGGTCAAAGGGGCCATCGGCGGATCGTACTCCTCAGGGACGGGTTCATAGTAGGGATAGTCATACCCCGGAGACGAGGAAGGTGCTGGCAGCGGAGCGCCGGGGGATTCATAATCATCGGGGGGCGACTCATAGTAGATCTCAGACGCGTCGGCGTCGTTATCACCAACCGCACGGTTCATGACAACCTGTCCTGAATAAGTAAGTGGGCAATTAGGCGTCTCACTCGTGGAAGGGGTCCGGAGCGTTGCCATGGGTTTCGGAGCGGCTGCCGTCGTCGACGTGAGGGCCGCAGTCGCAGCGTTGTCGTCGTCCTTTGCCCCGTGCGCAGGAAGGAGGACGTTTACAACATCAGCTGTGGAGGCGCCTGAGGACACGCTCGTTGACAGTGGCTGCACCCCTTTAGCTAGGTACAAATCCTCAAGAGAATAGGGGGAAGGCCGCACAACGCCGTTGGAGGAACCACTGTTTTGAGCTTGAATGTTCTCACTGGTCGTGGCAGCAATGTCCTCGTAGGTAGTAGGAGCAGTCGCAGCAGTCGTCGGCACACGCTAAAAGACAATTTTTACGTTAGTTGTTGTAAACACACAGCGGTACAGGGTGCCACCAAAAACTACAACGAAGGGCACCATTACCTCTTTCAACTCGCGCTCTGGCGTTGACACCACTGGTTGGCTTTCTCCGGTATGTGGTGGGTCGATAGCATCTGCTTTTTCGGCTAAGCTTCTTTTCGAAGTACTAACATGAGCGGCGTCCGACGCCTCAGGCAAGGCACCACACCCAACCTTGGGTGGGAAGTTTCCAATGCGAAAATTTTTCACAAAGTCCCTCAATGCCGGTAGAGCGTCAACCCAAGCTTTTTCAAACTCCACGAAAACATCCAGGACCGGATATTTTGCCGTGGGGAAATAGCGGCGAGACTTCAAGAGCGTTTTCAGGTCTATAAATAAAGAGAGTAAACAAAAATTTAAAGACTTTAAAGCAGAAACTAACCTTCAGGGGCGGTAATTTTATGGACGTCCTTTAGCCTGCGGGTCATAATACGCAAATAATCCTTGATGTCCTCCCAGACTGGATGGATAGTAGCAAACTTGTAAAGCATTTGAAGGAGAATGTAAGGAGATTGAGCCGATGCGAAGTGAAGACTTTCTGGAGGGCATCGCTTGCAGATCCGTTTGTAGTGAGTTGGGCAGGATATACGCATATGTTTGCACATGATGGCACTGCCACGAAGCAAAGTGTTGCAGACAACACAGGAGCGGACATCTTCGTTGTAGAGAGTTTCGCCGAGGCTGACCATCGGCCTCATGAAGTCGAAATCTTGCTGGAAGAGGAAGTTCCGGAAGCTGTTGTCGCGCAGGAACATGGCACTGAGCTCTTTGCAAATCGGAATGTACATCGATGGATGTAATCTATCAGCATTGCGGACCATGCTAAGGACGAGATCATCGTGAGCGAAAACACAACCACGACTGGTTTCGGCATAGTTTTGGAGACAGACACGGCCTTGGGCAAGCTGAAAGGATTACAATTAAGAGATAAAGTTTTGAAAAGTGGTGCAAAAACATACCCAATCATACGGCGCAAAATTGACAGCCTCGGCAACATTGTAACCAGCATTGAAGCCACCATGATAAGCCCGAGGGAAGGTTATCACTATCTCGCCAACATTCTGATGAACAGTGTACGTTCGTATGCCATGGTTCATCAACACTGTCGGATGGACCATTGTAGACATGTGATGCATCAGATCGGGAAACTCTTCGGACATTTCAGGCGCTAGGCGACTCATCAGCGAATCGAACTTGGCTGCACATGCTTCAGGAACACCGTACCATACTTTTGTGTCACCTCTGAAAATGTTAACTTTAACTATGTTCTCAAATGTGAAAATAAAATAAACTTACTCATGCATATAATTTATACTGTATGTCCAATGATCTTCAACGTGCCAACAAAACAGTGAAAAGCAGCTTCCAACGTAGACCCACGGTATGGTCATGCCAGATATGTTCTCCTCCAAATGATGAAACACGCTTTGAGGTGCTATTGGCATGTTGTTCAGATTCCACGGATGCATGGCGTACTTCTTTTGCTCGTCGGTCATCGCGTCAAAGAGCTCCTTCTTCTTAGGTCGGAGTGGGAAACCGCTGCCGAAGTTGCCTGAATTCAGATCAGCTCCGTAGAAGGCGAACAACTCAGAGTTGATGTCTCCGACGTTCTTCCAGAAAGCACGCTCAACTTCCCTAACATCGACCTCTTTCGGGTTGTCGACGCCAAAATATTCCGCTTTGAACTGATTCATCTCGTCCTGGAACCTCTGGAGGCTGTATCGAGGTGTAGACTTAAAATAAGTGGCTCTCATTTCAGCGTCAATCTCGAAAGGCTCTGGTTCTTCGTCGGTTTCCTCGGTGGCGGGCGTGGATGATTCGGGAGCAGGAGTAGCAGAAGCGGCCGCTGGTCGTCCACGTCTTCGGATGGGCTTGACAATTGGAACGACTTCGGGTTCGCGAATGCCTTCATAAGGAAGATACTTTGACATCTCGACAACATTGGGATCTTCGACAATCGGGCCTTCGTCTTTGAACCTTTTCACTCGAGGTCGAGGAACGTAGCCTCGAGTTGGACGGTTGACTGCGCCGGTGATTGTGGAAATCTTCTGGACGGCGGCGGCAGTGGCTTTGCGGGAGGAACGCCGGATGTTTGGAGCTCCGGCCGCTTCGGAAGGGGCTTCTTCCCCAGGCACTGGAGTCGGTGGAGGCGATTCGTCATCATCAATGACAGTAGTATCGATTTCGTTGTCATTGTCGTCGATTTCGCCACCTTTAGGCTCGAGTTCAGCATCCTCATCGTCTTCGGGATCGGCTTCAATGTCCATGTGTTCAGGCTCTTCCTCTTCTTCGTGAGCAGCAACTTCATCCGCAACAGCCTTTATTCTCGTCGGCAGTAGCTTTTCAGCAATTTCGAACGGAATCTCGGTGCATTCCTGTTCTTCGAGCGGCCTCTCATCAGCAGGAACGTCGTCAACTTCGACTTCCTCTTCAACCATTTCAGTTTCACCATTCGGATTGAGATATATCGAAAACATCATCTCTTTCCGCTTCGGTTTTGACGAGGTTGGTTCAGGTTCTGACGCTTCGGGCTTCTCTGCCTCGGCATCTTCTTCTTCCTCCTCTTCGTCCTCACCCTCGTCTTCGACTTCATCGTCACTGTCTGTTACAATTTCTTCGTCAGAAGCAGGCACGAGTTCGGGTTCTTCCTTCTTTCTGTATACCGGTTTAGGCTTCGGAATACGTACTCCAAGAACACGGGCAATGAAAAGCATTCTGTCGTTTTCTGGCAAACCCATTATGGTTTCGTAGTCGTCTTTCGCCAATTTCCGTTTCATAACCCTCAACAAGCGTTGCACACGACGAGGAGAGATGTACGGCAAGACGCGGGTAGGAGCATTGTCAGACGTTTCTTTGTCGGTAACGGGCTTTGTCGATTCATCTGGCTTGTCATCAGAAGCAGCAGTCGAGGCTTCAGCAGGTGCAGCATCCGGTGCCGGGGTAGACGGAGGCGTGCCATCAATCGTAATCAATGGAATGGTTTTGACAACGATAACCTCGTCCGATTCGTCGTTGGCAACAGTTTCGGGTTCGGTCGACGATTGCTCAGAGTTGCTGACGATTCCGTTGTGAGTCGTCGATGGTTCAGATGCAGACAGCTCATCATTCTTTGCTGATTCGGGAGACGACGGCTCAGCTACTTCATCCAGCTTTCTTTTCTTCGGTTCGGGTTCTACTTCGAGCACAACGATCTCCGGTTCGTCCTTCTTTTCGTTGGCAGTTTCGGATTCTGCTGGAACTTTGGATGGTTCATCTTCAGGTTGAGCATCGGCGGTTTCAGTATCGTCATCAAGAACAATAGGATCAGCGGCATCACCAGTCGCGGCCGACGGCTCGCCATCTTCCGGCTTTGCACGCTTCCTTCGACGACCATCGACCGTAGGCTCTTCTGTGGTGTCGTAGATTTCGTCCAACCCATGGCTCAACCCTTTCCTGTATCGCATTCGCAGAATCTGTTCCACACGAAGAGCAGCACGGAACTTGGAAACGACGGAATAGTAGTAGAATTCCAAGGCAGGGGCATATTCGGGATCAATGAGACAATCATTCGCAACAGCAATCCATCGGGCTTCATTAACTTTGTTCAAGTATCTCGAGCATCGACTTCGGGCAGGGCACGGTTTCGCTGGCGAGTCGAAACCATTGTAACGAACACGGTGATCATCGATTGACTAAATAATCAATTAGTTAAGGGTTTTTATATAATACGGTTGAAAAAACTCACCAAGAAAAATATGGCAAGATTGAGCGTAACATCACCAAACTTTGCGACTGCACATTTCGCTGGATCATGGGCATAGAATTTCAACATCTTGGCTCGAAGCATGTGGTGTTCCTTGTTGAAGGCATCAGTGATACAGAGCCTTTGAGTCCGCGGCTTGAATGTCAGATCACGGGAAAGGGAGAACGGCGGCTTGAACTCTTTCGGCGGCACAATCTTTATGACACCATAGTAACGGCCTTCTTTCTTTATGGTTTCGACGTAATCAAACGGATTGCTGAACTCTTCGGCCGTCGGGTAGAAGGTTTTTGCGAATGGTGGCATGTGGGCATTGTCATAGCAATCGATATACTTTGGTTTCGGCTTCTTCTTGTGGATGCATTTTGAACCGTTCTTCAGGACTTTCAACTTGGCTTCGATCGAGTTCAGTTTCTGCTTATAGTACACCCATCTCCGTGAAACGTAGACGTATTCGTCGTCGTCGATCATGGATGTTGACGGTTGTGGTTCGGATGAATCAGCAGGCGTTTCACTGGTTGGGGGAGTGGGCTCAGTCGATGAAGTTGGAAGATTGTTGAGAATATCTTCAACAGTTAAAGGTTCAGAGGGGGCAGAAGTATCCATGGGAACGGCGGCATCTGGTGGGGCTGCGGTCTCGGCGACAACTGGCACATCTGATGGCACTGGAGCATCGGTAGGGATCTCAGACTGGACAGGAATGATGTCTGGAGTCGCTTCGGCAGCTTTCTCCTCGGCTAGCTTCTCCTGACGTTCAATTTCTTCCCATTTGGCGAGCGCTTTACGAACAAGCTCTTCCTGCTTTGCCATCTGGGATTCATAGTAGGTTTTCCGCTGCTCGCATAGGGCAGTTTGGTAGGCCACATCATCTTTAACCAGTTGCAACCACACTTCATCAGAGTAACTGCCATACTGTTTTTGAAACATCTCGTCAGCGAACTTCAGAATCTCTTCTGGCCTGTCCTCCACATCATCTTCGTCAGACAGATCCGAATCATCTTCGCTCTTCTTACTCCCTGCATCCTCATCAGCCTTATTCTCCGCCGAATCAGTCACTGTCTCCTCGACAGTCAAATCAGTCGTGCCATTCACAGGTTCGTCGATGACCGCATCGGTCTCCATCGCGTCGACCATATCGGCCTCGCCTGGATTAGCGGTGGTCTCTGACGCGTCCACGGCTTTAGCTTGTACAAAATCGACAATTCAGTCTGAAAAACAAGCATAAATTAGCAATTTGATCGGTGACGGTGAAAACTACAAAACTGTAAATATGAATCACGTACGAAATACATATAAATCGAACGAGTACAATCGAAGGAAACACGGATTTGCGCAGAAGACTGTGAATGCGTACGTGCGCACCGCCGAGGACACGTGCCAACAGCAATAGCACAGCTTTGCGAGGCTTTTTCAAGGAAACGAGTTTTACGAAATCGTGTAATAACAGCAGTTGGTATAGACATAAGGTAAATAAGCTCGAAGGCAAAGTAATAAGCAAAAAAGTTAACAATAAACGACTTGTTAAAAAGATTTTGAAAATTAATAAATTTTTGATGAAATTTATACGTATAGGAACCAAAAGCGCGTTGAAAGGCTTCACATGGATCAAAAGACGTCAATAAGCGCCGCACCTGTCTTAGTGGGTGTGAAGGGTTGAAAAAATATATATAAAAAGTAGTATTTCCTGCAAAAAAACCGAAAAAGGGGAAATGAGGCTAATGGATAGACGAAATCGCACGTAAAATCAATAACGAATGCTTAATTTGGAGTGGTGATGGGCTGCGTGAACGGAGATGGGTGTATTGGAGTAATAGTAAACAGTTTTAAGATATATGAATACGATCACGTAGGCGGGGGACGATTTCCTCAATATGCACGCATGGTTTTCCTCACTGGATTTTTTTTTTGTGAGGTTCGTGGACTGTCGAGAATTATTACAAAAGAAGTAAATGTCTAAAAATTAGTATTGATAAAGTTAACATTTTATCTTGAAAGTTGGTCGAAGCCGATAATAATAGCATATTCGTCACGAATTACACAGATCTAGCACCACTGCAAAAAAAACGAGAGTGCTTTGTTACCCTCGCCCGGACAAACTGCGACGTGCAAATGCAGTGCGCGTTGTTCTTGCACGAAAGCGCCTCATCGCTATCGGCTATGAGGTTCGACTTGGTCTCAAGCAAAGCTGGTTGAAATGCTTGACAATCATGCTTGCTTTTGCGTTGTTTTTTCATGCCATTCCAACTTCCTTCCAGCTCATCACCCCTGCAGGTACCTTTCCAAACGCATGCGACACTCCTTACGAAATATGATGACCACGAGGGACCACCGTTGACACACGTGAGACCTCACGGCGTGCATTCGCAAGTGTGTTGTCAATTGTTTTTACAACTGTACAGTGGAACTGTTATATCAGATTGACAACTTTCAAACACTATCTGAAGGTTTTTAATGACTGAATTGACATGAGTGCATTTTATTGCATTGTTTTTGCAAACGTGAAAACCAGCGCCGAACAACCTTATTTCAAACAGTTTAGCAGGGCGTTCGCGACCTTTTTTAGGAACAAGGGGGAGAGGCCGACCCCCAAATTTTGACCCCCCAATGTTTTGTGCCAAAAATGTTGGCATACCTAAGGGTAGTTCGGAACCGAAAGGATTTTGTCTGAAACCTTCTGCTTCTGGAGATATGGCGTCTGAAAGTTTTTTACTCGACCTCCAGAAAAGTACTTTCCCGACATCGTAGAGAGGTGCGGTTTGAAGCATTCGAAGCGGCTTAGGCTGAAAAGTTGAATGACACACTCGAAATTTTTTTAAACTGACAAAAAATATTGATTTTTATTTTTTGAAAACTTTGACTGGAAAAATCTCTCTTATTCTGTCGATGCACACTGAGCGGTCGGTACCACGTTGTAGCCCGTCTCATTCTGCGTCGAATGGCACCAACCGGGGTTTCTGGGAATGGAGCCAAAGTGAATAAAGTGGATTTGAAGCCGAAAAGCGGAAAGTGCGCTTGAAGAAAACGTGTGCGTGTTCGCGAGATCCTCGGACGCGCACGGACCGGTCCCACCACGAAAAGTGTCGAGGACCTCACGCAGCCGACCAGCTGGTGCACGCGTCGTTTTTCTCCAGCGCACTAGCGGCTTTTCGGCTTCAAATCCACTTTATTCACTTTGGCTCCATTCCCAGAAACCCCGGTTGGTGCCATTCGACGCAGAATGAGACGGGCTACAACGTGGTACCGACCGCTCAGTGTGCATCGACAGAATAAGAGAGATTTTTCCAGTCAAAGTTTTCAAAAAATAAAAATCAATATTTTTTGTCAGTTTAAAAAAATTTCGAGTGTGTCATTCAACTTTTTAGCCTAAGCCGCTTCGAATGCTTCAAACCGCACCTCTCTACGATGTCGGGAAAGTACTTTTCTGGAGGTCGAGTAAAAAACTTTCAGACGCCATATCTCCAGAAGCAGAAGGTTTCAGACAAAATCCTTCCGGTTCCGAACTACCGTTAGGTATGCCAACATTTTTGGCTCAAAACATTGGGGGGTCAAAAAAATCGGGGGTCGGCCCTCCTAAAAAACCTCGCGAACGGCCTCTTAGTCATTTTTTAAACATACTCTACTTTTTCATTCAGTTCTGTTGCTATGATTAATTGCACCACTACTGCAAGAATTAATTTAACCCCAGAGATTTCCACCTTCACGATCGATCAGTCTGGCTGGGCAGATTACAGAGTACACTGCAAGTTCAACCTCAGGGGAATTCCGTCTCACTTAGCGATAGGAATCACGTGTCTGTCATACGGGCGGTGGCTTGAATCGCTTTTTTCGGGTGATTTACGTAAGATGCACTTGAGCATAGCATTTATCTTTTGTGCGTATGTTGGATATCATCTTTCATTGATTATATCTCATGTTTGTGGACACGGTAACTTGGCTTGGCAGAATCGAGGTTTTATTCGGTGCGCATGAGGAAGAGGATTTTTATGTACATCAAAAAATTAGGAAAAAAAGACCGAATAAAACAACTGATAAGAAAAAATGCTTATGTACAAATTGAAAGGAAGAAGACACAATTAAAATAACGAGAATGACCGCAGTTAAGAGGAAGCGCCTTGAGTTTTATATATTACAAGTTTCAAGGGCACATGATGGATGGATGTAATGACTTCAATGTGCGGTTCTGTGAGGGCCTGAGAGCGAGTTGAAGTCATTATCCGAAGGCGGGCTGGCTGGCATACACCATGTAGAGGAAGCCATCGGCATCCTGCTCGGATTGGTACAGCTGGGAGATGGTGGTGCTGTTGGAGACGATGGACTTCTCGTTCATGAGCAGGAAGAAGGCTTGGTCGGGATGGAGTTGCAGACGACGACGGACGATCTGCATGAGCTCAGCGACGGTGATGTGGTTCGGGACAAGGTACTTGCACTTGTCCAACTGGGGCAGATAGCGTTCGCCATCGAAGCGCTCGATGATGATGGGAACCTTATCGGGCTGCTGGCGCTTGATTTCTTCAACCATGCGGACGCGTTCGGCTGAAAGTGTTTTTTGTTTAGTTTTGGCATATAAAATCATAATTTGTAATAAAACTTACGAAGATTCTTGCGCTCCTTGAAAGTCGGGGTGTAGCCGGAGGAAGACATGATGTTCTGGATCTGCTTTTTTTCGAACTCGCGATTTGACCAACGGAGAAAGAGTCTTATCGCTGGGTGCTATGCAAAAATAGCATGTGACGGATGCGACGCCTAACCGGTTTGATTTGGCTAGACTGCGATGATGGGGGGACAAGTCACTCGGCAACAACGGCGAATGACCTATAAGCGAAGTGGACTATTAGAGATACTTGGGATAACAAAGCCTGAGGCCGCGCAAGGGGAAGTGAATGGCACGTGCATACGCAACGGGGCGAAAACACGAGTACAATAACTGCTGTAGGGGGGACATATATCTTGGCCTGGGTGCGGTCAATAATCCCGAGTCGCGGAGGCCTCCGACTGTTGACGCTGGGGCCGCACCGCTAGCAGCCAGAACAGAAGGCTAAGAGGGGCGACAATCCGAAGAAGCGCGCAGCTGAGCCATCGGAGATGGTAGGCCTTGGGTGGGCTTGCAACCCGACCTCGTGAACATTGGCGAGGCATTTGAATGCCCCGAGGCGATATTGCATGAGACTCATCAAAAGTTGGGGGAGCATGTCTGGTGTCCCGATACTAACTGAAATATGCCTACATCGTGACTCGTGGGGGCACTGAACAGTCGTTGTAGTTCAGAGTAGTTCGTACTGCTTAGCACCTTGTTCCTGCCCCGAGGCCAAGCCCCAATCGACGCACCGTTCAACTGAGAAGCGCGAGGTCGAAACGAGCAGAAGAGAAAGCGACCGACGACGCCTTCACGTGATAAAGTGAGTAAAATCAGCTGATTCCGTCAGGCTGTGCGTCCGACCGGTGGTCCGCCTTTGTCATGGCTGACTAGAAGGGGACCCTCGGAGCGTCGCTGTCTAGGATTGAGGATGAATGCATAGTAGTCGTCGTTTCAAGTCACAGCTGTAGGCACGCATGTGCGTTTCCGACATCTGACTCGGTCCCGCGGCAGGCTTGTTCGTCCGAATATACGGTGGTCGTGGTCGCCCGGCGGGCGGGCGCGGACACATCGCCCGACTACGAACACCACCAAGCAAGCACACGAGGCCTCCTATTTTGTGCTGCCTATTTGATGCACTACTTCCACTAACGCCCTTATTCCAGCACCCCTTCCCCTTTTAGTTAGCTTTCTACTTTTGGTTACACTGCTTAGTACTTTGTAGGAGGAAATCGGCCTCAACGGCACTTCGGCAATAGTGTACGAAAGCATGTACTAACATAGCTATGACGCCATGTCACGGACTAAACCATCTACTGAACGGTGATTCTTTTCGTTATATTTGAAACATCCCAAAGCAACGAAACTTCTAAATTTAATATTACAGACAAAATAAGTTAACAATGACCGCGAGACGGCATAGCAGTACTACGGTACAACACGTGCAACAACCACCTAAAAACATTTGGCCATGGGTTGTTTGCCTGTGCATAATTTCATCACTATTAGCACAATGCATTGCACCATTATTGCAAGAGGTGTTGAAAAGCTCATTCATATGCATAAATCCACTAGTGCCATCGGCAACTAAAAAAATATTCAATTGTGTTGGTCAGGAGCGGTCCGAGAAAGGTGTTAGCCGTCGCAGTCGAAGTGACGTCCAAAGAGTTACATATTTCGATGAACCGTTCCCGGTGGAACCTTGGTCGAGAGATGATGAGCTGGCACAAACATGTATGGAAAATATATTGAAAACACGGCTTAATGAAAGCGTTTTAGACGATTTGCTCTTACCAGCCACCCCGAAAAAACAACTGTCAGCTGTACCTGATCCATTCACAGAAGCCGAGGCTGTTGCGGCTCTTCAGGCGGCCAAAAGGTCACGCGAGGGTGGAAACATACGTAGGGCCGAGGCTATTATCGAACACGCGTATGCTTTAGCACCACATCACCCTGACGTGCTAACAGAATATGGAATATTTATTGAAACCATTCGGAATAATGTGGTGGAAGCGGAGGGGTATTATCAAAAAGCATTGAAGGGGGATCCGATGCATCAAGAAGCGCTTATGTGAGTTCAATTTGAAAAGTGATTAAAAGCATATTTAAAAAAGTACAATTTCAGCCGTCGAGCTAAAACTCTACCCCTTGTCGAAGAGATTGACAACAACATGCTCAAATCCATCCGGCACAAACGTGAACTATTTCTCAAAATACCCCGCTGGAATTCCGGCTTGAAACGAGCTATGAGAGAATCGTATTTTCAACATATTTATCACACTGTTGCATTGGAAGGAAATACTTTCACCCTCGGACAGACGAGATCGGTTCTTGAATCGAGGCTTGCCGTTGGTGGCAAAAGTATAATGGAACACAACGAAATTCTCGGCATGGATGCAGCTTTAAGATATTTAAACAAAACCCTTGCTGCCGTAGGGGATATAAAAATGGAAGACATCTTATCTATACATAAGCGCGTCCTTGGATTCGTCGATCCTGATAGTGCGGGCGTTATTCGGCGGACCCAAGTCTTCGTTGGCAGCTTCACACCCGTCGCTCCAGAATACGTCAATTCGGAACTATTAGAATTTGTCGAATGGCTTAATGATGAAGAAACTCTACGCATCGATCCAGTGGAACTAGCCGCACTCGCGCATTACAAACTAGTCTTCATACATCCCTTCGTGGATGGCAATGGCAGAACTGCGCGACTTTTAATGAATTTCATACTGATGCAAGCCGGGTTTCCGCCTGTAATTATCCCCGTCGGCGAACGAGGGCGTTACTATGCCACCCTTAAAGATGCTAATGATGGAGATTTGAGACCATTTATCCGATTTATAGCTCAAATGACAGATGATTGTCTTCAGGTGAGGTTAATTAGTATCACATTTCAAAACACAGCATACATTTTTAGTCATTCATCCTATCATCAAGCGAATGCCCTCCAGAAGTCAAGATAGAAGTAGCCGAAAATCAGGCGCAAATGATACAAACCGAGCCTTAACATGTCACACAGTATACGGGTATACTTTGACACCTCCCCAGTGGCTGACGGATAGCTTCATTAAATTATTATGGTTGACAAAACTTTATTTATATTTTATAGTACACACACTCGTGTGGAAGCAATTATAAAGCTAAGAAGTAAACAGAGAGTGAAAGCAATGCATTAAACATCGGCAAAGAAAAAGAGTGAAAAAGTGTTGACAATGTTATTGTTTACTGTTGTTCGTTCTTGGAAATCCAGAAGTTAGCAGCGAGCGGGGCACCTGTAACGAATGTTCCATCATGTAAAATTGAAATTTGTTGCGTCATTGCATGTACTTACCAAGCTTATGCTTTTCAACGAATTGCGCCAGCGAAAACTTGGCACGCGAGTTGTACTTAGGCACCGAAATACGACGTCCAGCGTGTTCAAAGAGCACAATCAGGTATCGGTGATCACCCGTGCGAGGGCCAGGTGCTGGGCTGCCATACGGCTGTTGATGTTGACCGCCATTGATGCCTTCGTTGATGTTGCTAGCGGGGATGTTAGTCACCTAAGCTTGTCAATAACATAAATGATATGGGAAACAAATGGCGTCAAAGCTATTAGCTTTATGCCAATATTATAAAAGTTGAGTGGATGGGTGTAAAAAACATCAGGTCGTTAAGATGGCGATAAAAAACGTTGTTTACATTATTGAGTGTTGTTTTTTAGTGTTATTGAAAAGTAGAAGTATGTAAACTTACAAGCCAGTGAAGCCATTCGGCGACAGAGGGGTTCTTGCGCGAGAGATTGTCGGGATCTACAGTACTATTTAATAAAAACTGTATCAGAAAAGCCAAAAAAAACTTCTACCAATCATGATCAAGCTGAAAGTCGATTCCGGGTCAACTTTAAGCGTAACTCTCGGAGCATTCTTCAAGTTGCGGGTGGCAATTTCCATGCCAGGCTCAACGGGGATACCATCAAAAACCACATTCAGCTTCTCAGTCGGAGCCGCCGGCAACGGTTTCGGGATGAGCTCAGCGGCTTGCAACTTGGCTGCGATATCCGACATGCTTCCTAAAACCCAATCGAAACAGAATGAAACCGCACAAAAAACCTAATGTAAAAGCAAGCCGCAGGATCAACAACTCCCAGAATAAACAAAACTTGTCCTCTTCAGAGGTATGAGACCTTTTAGCTTCTCCGCCATATCTCCGAGATTACGCCATCTCCGCCTCCGTTGCCGAAACTCACATTTTGACCAACTGTCTTCGATCTCCGCCCCACGCATACATATCCATCTATCCAATCCGTCGGTCTTGGCGTCATTTATCCTAGCCACAACACATCTTTAGCCCAGCAAACATGTGTCTAACTTTTGTGTAGGTGTTTGTTTGCTTCCTTTGCATCGTTGGACTTTTTAAAACCATTCTTCATTTGAAAACACGTAAAAAATTGAAAAGCTGAAAAAAAAAACCGTATCCGTATCGTCGTAAGGGACTGAAAAGGCACAAAAATGCATCATTTGAGAGGGTTAAATCACATGGTACAATGAATGCGGTGAATAAATTAACAAGTGAACAAAAAACAAAGAGGTTTGAAAGTAAAGGTTAAGTGAAACTGGCAAATTGGTAATTTCGTTGCTTAGCTTAATGGCGGTTCAGGGCCATTGTTACTACTGTTAGAGAACGGATTCTTGAAACTAAGAAATTTCCGCAAAGAATTCTTCCTTTGCGATTGCTGATCGTCATTTTCATTCTCAGGTCGAAGTAGAGCGAGTTGAGATGCTGTGACGGTGCAGAGCGAAGATGCGACAGCAAGACCGGATGTTCCATGGGGTGTGTAGTTTCGGCTTCCGGTGGGCAATCGTACAATCAATGTATAAATGGCAGATTGGTAGTTGCTACATGGTTCAATCGAGATAGGTGTCGCTGTGTCATAAGTTTTTGGAGTAGACAGATCAAGCTGGACTGAAGCGAACGGACGGGAAGCCATCTGTAACGGATTAAATTAATGAGCGTTAGACATAATAACTTGTCAAGTTGACGCAAACAGCCAAAACAAAAGTGTAATAACTCACTTGCTCAATTTCTACATGCCGGGTCTGCATATGGTGATAACGTTCCACGCGCTGTTTTATGACCCAAACGATAGCGGAAACAACAATGAGGACGACAAAACATCTGTAATAATGAATTTAGACTCACGTGTTCCACGTTTCACTCGCAAAGGGTGTTTACAAAAAACGTGTCCAAGGAAGCAACTTACGAAGCAAAGATGACAAAAAACAGGATCCAATTGATCGGCGGGGACTGGGCAAACGAAATTTGGATCTTAACTGGTGTCGTGAAGTTGTATACGCGAACGTGGAATGTTGTATTTGCTTCAGTTCCGAAACTGAATTCAGGATCACGTGCGTTGTACGACCTTCGGATGCCATGCCTATTGCAAACAGTACCAGCCATAACGCGTTTACTGAAACCTTTGCCGCCGGTGATGTAGTTTGCGGTCATGTTCACATCGAACAAGGCCGGATAGTCGTTTGTCACCATATCCATTTCACAGGAGATTGAAAATTGGACATCCGTATCGGGCTGAAATGGTTTGGTATTGAATGGAATACATAAAAAAGTGAAAGCTACCTTGAATGGAATCGCAAAAAAGTGGATTTGTTTGACGTATTTGTCCTTATCATCTTTGTCGTCAATCTTGAAGGTGAAAATAAAGTCAATCGAAAGCTTGTCTGAAAAGTTGATTCTTAAATTTGTTACCTAATTGAAAGTGTAAAGAAACATACATGCACACGGCTTGTTTTGACTCGGGTCACCGTCATACTTGGCATCACACACGTCGCAGTGGGGACCAATGACACCTTTTGTAGTACAAAAACAGTCGCCGGATTCACGGTCACATGATAAGGCTTGATCGTTGCACTGGCATTCTGAAAGTTTTAAGCATTAGCACTGAAGTGGTCTCGATAAAGGCAAAATTATAGTACCTGTACAATTTCCACCATTTCGGGGATCACCAAAGAAGCCTTCAACACACTTATCACAGTGTTCACCTTCCGTATGATCATTGCATCGAGAACACGTCGCATCACTGGCAACATTATTGCTCCGAAGCAAGGCCAATGCCGTCGTGCTGCAGTTACTGTGTCCATTGCATTGGCATTGCGGACAGGCACCCGTGAAGAACCAAGATCCAGCCTTGCAGGAGTTGACATCTCTGGGACCATGAAGACTGCCAGGCAGACAAGTACCGAGTCCTGTTCCGGATCCATCGTCACACCATCCACATCGGGGGCCAATTTCCTGGCATTCGTTACACGTCTTTTGCGCTGTGCAATTGTAGGGATCTGTTTGACAAGCGTGGTTGTTGTTCGAATTGGCTTGAGTTATCCAAGTTTCGCATTGGCCGTACGGGAAGCTGATCATGTAGGTATCCATGCTGACACATCGACGAGTTGACGGGCACCACATGCAACTTCCGAGGGCACATGTTTGACAATCAGTGAAGTTGGCACATGGTGAAGGACAAGTGAAATTTCGGCCTGTGGACGTTTGAAGGCCACGGAAGTCGGTGATCGAACGGCTGGTCGTTGACGTAGTAAGCGCGGTCATTCGCTCGTTTTGAATTTTGTTAAATTCCTCGATGAGCGCTTCTGAAAAAACATCGATCAATATATGTAAAATGCAAAAGATCAATTCAAACCCACTTTCTGACTCCAAGGTGACACAATACGGCTTCCCTTCAATAGTGTACCAGCTACAATGTTTCAACTGTCGACACGCAAAACAGTTCGTTGCTCTTGAACATAAACGTTTATCCGGCTGAGCAAGTGATAAAGCGTGCGAACTCGAAGGGCAGCTCTTGTAATCATTCGTAATTGCACTGCCATCGGCACAACCCGTATCGGAATTTACACATAATACTGTACTTTCACACCATCCGCAGCCTTTTTGAGTGAAACAATCTTGGCAGGTCTTGTGCTCGGAGCATTGAGATGAAAAGCGCTTCATTCCAGGACAGTGGCGGTTAATCGATCGTGGATTTTCGTTCTTGATTACCGAAACGAAAGATTGCCTGTAGGAGGTGTCGGAGCTGGCTTTGATGCAGGATTTCGAGTCGGAAAGGAAGATACATCGAGCGCCGTTTGTGTTTTCGACGCATTCTTCTTCGCTCCTGGCTTGCGGGTCACAATCAGCTAATGAAAGTCTTCGAGTGTCGTTCAACATCATGCCATTGAATCCGCCAAATGCGTACAATTGGTTGTCGAACACCCCAACAGTATGACCATATCGTCTGAAGTCGTCGTATTTGTTGGTAACCGAGACGTTTGTCCATTTCTCGCAGACTGAAAGAAAAAGGTTACTGTAGAAAAACAATAATTGTCAGTTTCCTTACGAATGTCATAAAGCAACACAATGTTGGAGTAGCATTCATTTGGTCGGGCCGTAGTTGATTCATTGTGACTGTTTCCGCCGACAATGATAAATTGTCCATCGATAATGGCAGCACTATGTCTGAACAGCCGCACTCCACCATAGCCAACACTGCTCCAAGTTTGAGCATCAACATCATAGGCAAAGAGTTCATCGCTGATGTGATAGGCGGCTTCTTGAAAGGCTTGATTGTAGCCGCCATAAACATAGACAACTGGTTTCTTCAAATTGTAGAAGACAGCAGAAGCATGACCAAATCGACCAGTCATCATTACATTGTTTTCACCTGCGGAGCGCCATGTATTCGTTTCTGAAAAGAATAAATTATATTAACATTGTGCCAAAATAATAGTGCAACCTACTGAATGAATAGATTTGAAGATGGTGCACAAAGCCTTCATATGGATTGTAGCCAAAAAACACAATCATTTCATGATTAATGACATGAGCTGTATGACCTGCCACTGCCTTTGGAAAAGCGTCTGATGACGCATTGTATGAATTCAGCATGGTCCAAGTGTTCGTGTGAGTATCGTAGGCCCAGAATTCGTTGGTTATGTTTTTGCTGTTTACAACACCACCGAACATGTAGAGCTTGTTCTGAAACCATTTTAAAATAGGCCTAATTTGTTGATATTGATTGAAATGTCAAACCTCATAAAACACGAGCGAATGGTCATATCGAGTGAATGGCGGCGTATTGCGTGATTGCAGCTTGGTGTATTCTTTCGTCGTGGAGTCGTATTCGATCAAATCATTCTTTTTCCATGGTGTGAAGTAATATCCGCCAAAGATGTAAGCCAAGTTCTTATTGACTGCCATTGCGTGACTCGCGCGAGGTAGAATCACTCCAGGGGTTGCGTGGACGGGATCCCAGACGGCATCAGTGATGATCGCTTGACAGTAATCGCCGTGATATGCAGAGCTGCATTGGCACTTCTGGGCATTACACGTTCCATGGGCGCATGGGGTACCGAGATTCTCAACTTCGTCCGAGCAAATGGGTAATTCACACGCAGATCCGGTGAATCCGGGTTCGCAGGTGCAATATCCAGCGGTACAGTTGCCATTGTTGTTGCAGTTGTTTGGGCATTGGTTCCAATTGTAATCCATCGAGAATCCGCGTAGACTGTAGGCAAGATCACTGACAAAATACACGACTGCTTTACCCGATTTGACCTGTATTTGCCTTCCTTTTTGACAGCCACTAAAAAAGTAGGTTTTTATATATCCAAAAACTGTTTTTCCGAATTTCATACCTCAAAACTGCAACCAAATTGTTATCAACGTTATCACCATCATAAATATAGACATGATCCCAGCAACATTCAGTCAGAAAATCACTCAATCTGAACAGAAGGGGCCCCGGCGTACTGTCATCCTTCTTCTCGACGATCCAAGTACACCTGGCAGATGCCGTGTAGTTCTGCTCACCATTGGTGATGCTAGATGTCGAGTTCTCACCGAGTTGAACCCGACCAAAGCAATGCTCACAATTGGGACCAGTCCAACCTGGTGGACACGCACAACGTGTTCCATTGACCACCGTTCCACCATGTTCGCATTGATTGTGTGTTTTGCTGGATACGAGATTGCGTTGACTGTGTAGAATGCCATTTACACCCGGAATAAGAAGGATTGCCGCCAGACTTGCCAACACAAGCATCGATGGTGAACGTCGGCATCGCCGGCGGCGATCGACCCGCGGTTCCGAACACATTTTATCAGCAATGCCGAGCTTGCGCAATCATCGGCTACGCAGCAATCGCGATTCGCCGTTGGAGAACGAACCCCGTCTGTAAAGATGAGATGACTCAAAACACGATCAAATCGATAGGCGGACAGTGACTTTCGTCAATCATCAATAGCGAGCGCGACTTTTTTATTTCGATTTCAGTGATCGAAGACGATTGAACGTCTTCGACGGGGGTTGGGAGCGACTTTTTCCGTTCTACACATAAATTCATCAAATCTAGGAGACGGACGCCGTCGATTGTTTGAAGACGAATCACAGAAAAACAAGACTATCGATTGTGGCGATGACACTACGGCTGGTTTTTCGCAGAAGAATGAAAAGGAAGTTGAACAGACGCCGACGGTGATGGTTTAGCGGAGGTCTCTTCCGTCGTCTTCGCGCAGTACACATGATTGCAGCCGTGTACGCGCGGTGCACTGTCTCGTCGCGAAAAATGTAAATTTGCACCCCAAGTTTCAATCCGTGCTTCTTTCAATCTCGCACCCTGTTTGGCCCCTTTGCCTCACACAAATGCTATTCATAAATTGTATTCGGTTTAGCCACATATGGTCATATCTTATCTCATTATAATACGATTATCAATTATGTTTATGTGTCACATGTTTTTGCGCCCTCTCGCGCACCGATGTCGCTCAAACATCGACACTCAGTCGCCGCGCTTTTTTTGCCCCTGAAGTGACGTCGACAAAACCGGGTGTGCTTGGTCTCGAGCTTAGCGAGCGGATGTTTAGCGCTATCGGAAACGTTACTCGCCTGCTGGCAGTCCGCGTGGTGTACGTGCTGCATATAACGGACCCTAAAATGTGGTTTCTTTCCTTCACCGTAAAGCCTTCACACTCTTTGAAAGGCCAAGCAATATCAGTTTGCAGACTGCCAGTTAGCTGGGCTGTCATTTGTTGGGTCCATATCGAAAATGTCGTTATTGCTTTCAATAAATTGTTCATTTACATCTTTGCCCCGGCTCACTGTGCCCTAACTAATATACGCCAAGCGTCTCCAGAGTCAAATTGCCACCGTCAGTCAAACAAAGTGGTCGCACTGTATGGGGAGGCTTTTTTTAACCTCAGGGTTACTGCCGTGGCACCACGACTCTTCATGGCAGCAACCAACTTTGAAAGACATGTTGCCCCGTTCTTTTCTGTGTAAAAGTGCCGAGCAAAAAGGCTTTGCCGACGACGACCACGTCCTTGCTTGCTGCAGGCTAACGGCGTCCCGCCGCTGGTTGCGCTGAAGTCGTCGCCATTGATCGTTTCTGAGCGCTCGTCTTATGCTCGCATGTCTTGTTAAGAGAAAGGTTACAGCACAGCCTTCTTCCACTATTCTTTTATGGACCTTTTGAATTGCGATAACGAAATTCTCAGCGAACACCTCTCCGCTATGTGAGAAGCATGACGTGGTGCTGTCGGTGCACTTCCAGAACAGCCTCCCAAATTGACTTTATCTTTGCTCCCTCTTTAACGCTCCTAGCAAGCATACATACCGTGCTGAGTCATTTGGATCTTCCTGGCTGAGGTTCCATGCATTTCGCGCTGCCTTCCTACCAGTCGTTTGTCAGTATACACGTACCGGTTTTCCCATTTTTTCGTGTCTATCATACATTACGGTTAACTGAAGGCTCTGGCGTGTTCTGGCACTCTTTACTTACCCCGAGGCAAAACACAACGGGCTCAAGACCTCCCTCCGTCACCAACAACGGACGACAAATTTTTTTGGAGCAATGGCACTTTGTGTTGTCACTCGCCGTTTTGGCCTGTTTATCCATACGCCACGCTTTCATTTGTGGAATTCTCGATTCCTCCATGATAGCGGCTAGTCTGAAGACCTCCTCCATGCGCTTTTTATCTATTGTCTCGCGCGAAACAATTTTACTTTTCCACGAAGTTTCAATCTAAACCAGCCGCGCAACCGTGTTCCTTTTGCGCACCGCACCAAACGAGTACGCCAGTCACGTTTTTAGTGCTGTGCATATTTCTATATTGTTGAGTACCTCTGGGCGTTGGTGGTGGACGGCTGTCGGCTGCCCGAGGAAAAACAACTCAGTCCCTTTCGCTTTTTTTCACTGCAGTTGCATACGAAATCGATTCAAACACTACGTACCTTTTGGTTGCAGAATCTTGGCCATGCGTGCACCTAAGAACTGACTCATCACCTCGGCACACACAAGTAAACTTCTACCAAGTTTTTGTGATCCGACCTTAAGTTAAGATCAAATCATGTCGAACGTTACCATGGCCGAGGACCACTTTTTGCGGTCGAGTCTGGCGCACGGCATTGCTGGATTCTTCACCTGGGCAGCGTTATTTATTACTGGCCACCAGGTTAGTTTTTGTATGATCTTTCTGAAGTGTTTCGTCACAGTTGTCTGTTCAACCGATGTATCATTAATCAGTTTTTTTTAGATTTACGAACATCTCCGATGGTACTCCTGCCCTTCAGAGCAAAGGTGGATCATTCGGATTTTGTTCATCGTGCCAGTCTACGCTTTCGACTCGTGGATTAGCCTGTTGTTTTTCTCTAATGAGGTCTATGTTTACTTCAACACCATTAGGGATTGCTATGAGGCGTTTGTGATCTACAGTTTCTTGTCGCTGTGCTATGAATACCTGGGCGGCGAGAGTAACATCATGGCCGAGATTCGAGGAAAACCGATTCGGTTAGTGTTTTCTACAGTAATCTGTAACAACTTTCTGAACATTATGTTGCTTTAGACCCACTAATTACGCAACATTCACCTGTTGCCTCGCCGGCAAGCAGTACACCATCGAGTTCCTTCGATTCTGCAAGAAAGCCACCCTGCAATTCTGTTTAGTTAAACCTGTAATGGCCACTTTCACAGTTTTGCTCATGATTTGGGGCAAGTACGAAGAAGGCAACTGGAGCATGGACCAAGGCTACATCTACGTCACATTCGTCTACAACTTCTCGGTCTCTCTCGCTCTATACGGGCTATTCTTGTTCTACACAGCAACCAAAGATCTACTTAGCCCCTACCGCCCGGTCTTGAAGTTCTTAACGGTCAAATCGGTTATCTTCTTGTCCTTCTGGCAAGGTTAGTCCACCGTTTTTACAAAAAGTGAATTTTGAAAGCTATTTTGAAATAATTCAGGATTCCTCCTCGCTGTGCTCTCCGCAACATCAGCCATCGATGCCATCTACGATTCTGAGGGTAATGAGGTCATCAGCCGGGGTACCGTCGCTGCTGGTTATCAAAACTTTCTCATCTGCATGGAAATGTTCTTTGCCGCGATTGCACTTCGATTCGCATTCGGAGTTTCTGCGTACATTGACGCTCACACAGGTGTGTTTGCTGATGCTAATCATTTCCTTTTTTTGGGATTCGGTTACTCATGCATTAATGACTTTCCTTATTTAGTCAGCAACGGTGATGACGTCCGCCCGGTGACGCTGCAAAGCATCAGCAGTTCCCTCAAGGAAACCATGAACCCGAAAGATATCATGCAGGATGCCATCCATAACTTCCATCCCCAGTACCAACAGTATACTCAGGTACGGTATTTTTATCGATTTTTTTCAAACTAATTTAGATTTTTTCAGCACTCCAATCCGTCTCGATCGGTCAGTATACACACAGTATCAGGTCTTTAATTTTTGCTTTATTATCATCAGCGAATCAAAAAAGAAATTAAATTTTTATTACTCACTTTTCAAACATGTCCGTCCAATTGGGAACGGTGCTGATGATGGTAAATGCTCTTAGCCTTATTAAACCACTTAAAACACGCAATTAGATTACACTGCCTTAGGCGCTTGCTATTAGGGGTTCCTTTGTTTTGGAATGGGATGGCCTTTATGTGTTTCGTGCGTCCGCTTTGTATCCTTTGTTGTTCTAACATGCTAACATTCTCGACTAACTGTAATTTTCTATCTGTTTTTTTCGCCATTAGTGCTTGTCCGTCTTTATTGGTGAGTGTTTTGTGTACATTGTAGGCCGGCTTACAAGATCCCTCGGGCGCGACTACGGGTCATGTGCAATTTCCCCCTTCGGTAGCGATGCCAGCACCGTCAGCGTCGACGTCGACGACCTCTTCGTTGCCGGCAACCTCAAGAACACGCATGACAGCCAACAGCCGCCTTCAGCCGGGCTCATCGACGACATCCAGCTACACCCAATCGCTCATTTAGAAGCATCACCCGATCTTCTGGTGGTCCCTGTTCAAACGGATTCATTGTGATTGTTTTTCTTCCACTTCTGACTTTTGTTGTTTTTGTGACCCCGTCCTTTGCTTTTATTCTTTGACAAGTATCGATAATTATGTGTGTGTATATATAATGTTTCAAGTTTAATTTATCAAACTTTCGCACGAAAATACTGTAAAGGCCCACGCATAGAAAAGTGTAATTTAAACGTGTTTGTGTTTCGTTTTCTGAGGCTATGGGGACACTTGCAGCGTTTGAGGCAAGGGACTTTATTGCTAGCGTTCACTCAGTGTAAGAATCGACAAAAAAAATAGTCATAAAAAACAGAAGGTCATATTGCGTGTGGCTGTCGACACACCTGTGGATCAACAAATGCTCAATGCTATCCTCACGTCCGTCCCTATTGATTTAGTTTGCAGGGGTCCTCCAACAACAACAACGATGAACGACGCATCGCGAATTCGGCGTCTTCGAGCAGTAACAACTACGCGAGCATGGGCTTTACCGGTCCTCACGGCGTCACAACACCCACGTCGACAACGCCTGTCCAACCACCGGCACAAGGCTTTCAGTAACACCTAAAGTCTCCGTTTAACTCGCATTCACAGTAATCAACTTTTGCCATGAACCGAATATGACCGCATTCCTAATTTTCTCATTAGACGTTGTTTATTGAATGTTTGACTACTTATTCTCATATCACGAGACGGTTCGTGGGGACGAAAGGCTCAACTCTTGGCCAGTCCAGTATTTCGATATTGTTTTGTAATGCTCCTACTACTGATAAATCACTATCACTAACTTTTTTCCATGTTCTGTTCAATACTTTGCCCTTTTTCCAACCTTCCTGGGCGCACTCAACACCACGATTCTGCTTTTTCTCAGTTTTAGTACCTTAATTTTTGCACATCTGTAGCTTCTTTATTCTATCTCGTTGACTTCTTTTCTATCTAATTTAGCGCTGAAATGGCTTTTTGTCGTGCTGTTGAGTTGCGATTGTCGTTGCTATGCATATCCAAAGGCTTAGTTCCATCATTCAACGAACATCGGACTTAACACCTATCCCTGAGTTTATCACTGTTTTCCCTTTTTTATTTTATTAGAAACTACATATTTCAATCTTCACTCAAACATTGACCGACATCTATCAATTTTAACCTAAGCAGCTTTGACAATTTTGCTGACGGGCTAACGTTTTTTCTAGGCTCGGTGCAGTCTATCTTTCTAATATGAATGAATTACTCAATTTTCAATGGCGTTTTTAACACAAATTTGTTTAAAACTTCATTTTTTCGATACTGAAAGTTAAATTTGTTGCTCTAGCTACCTGCTATCATTCGACGAAATGCAACGTTGTAACATTAAAACATTCATTGAGATAATTTAACTGTTTTGGCATCTATTGAACTCCTATCGAATAAATAAAATGCAAGATGATGTGAAGTGTGTGATCTGTTTGCGCGGATGAAGATATTTAGCTGATTTTTCGCGATATTTGAGCATAAAAGTTGACAAATAAATGACTAATGAAAACTTTTGACCCAGGTGACGAGCCAGCCATGTTCCGAGCTCGTCGGAACTCACAGTTTCGCGGTGGTGGTGGCGGACGCGACTCATCCGACGATGAGAATCAAGGCTTTGGTGTTGCGCGACACTTGGAAGCTGCTGATGGTAAGGACAACTCTGAGTCTCTTTCGCTAAGCTAGTTAAATGATGATGGAAAGATAAATGGATAGGTCGCAGACGGGGGAGGAGGATCACTCGGGAGGGGGTTTTTTGTTACCTATCACAACTGTTTTGTGGAGTCAAATGAGACAAACAATTTGCAGATGTTTCGAAAAAGGCCGTTCGTAAGATGTACCGCTTGATCCATGGGGGCTCGTCCAAGTATTCACCCGAGGATTCGATGCGGATGCTGTTGCGCGAGGTCGAATCGTCGTCGACCATCACGCAAAAGGAGCTCATTGAGAAGCTTTTTGCCAATGTCGACACGGAAGAAGCACTTCGTGAGATGGCGGACGAACGAGAAGCGGATGCGGCAGATGGTGAGGAAGACTTTGCCACTAAACTGAGTCAGACCTTCAATAAGCATCGCGGATGGCGAAATCTCGACGCTTTTATCGAGTATTTGTTTGAGAAGCTGCACCAGCAATGGCGAACGGTCTTTTATGCCGTCGTGCCATTACACCAACTTCAGACATTGATTTTGATTTGCTTGGTGCAGTTTATCAGGTATGCTATTATCGTCAACATCCTACATAATTAATTATTTTTTTAGCGTCGAACGAATTATCAACACACTTCCTGTCATTGGCAGTTATCTAGCCTTTATCGCCATGGTGTATTTCACATTGAAAATGTTCCATGACAAAAGTATTGTGCGTGAGAAGGTTCTGTGGAATCGGCTACTCGGTGTTTTCAAAGAAAAACAAAGTGCTGCCGACAGTGAACCAACAAAAGACGATGAAAACGTGCCCGAAGCCCTTCGTGGTTTCAAGAAGAAAGAAGAACCTTCCGTTTTGGACACATCTGGCAGTCAGTTCACAACAGTATCATGGGATCCGTATATTAACTTCGGTTTGGCCCTCTTCTTTTTCCTCTTTGCTGTTGGTGCAGGAGAAAAAGTTGTTCCGAATCCAATTTTATTCTGTGGTATTGCTGTATTCTTTGCAGCTTTAAGTTTTGTGGCATTGGCTGACAACACAGATCACTTTGCAATGACGGCTCTTCTGGCTAATTCACTTTCATGGTGCATTTTTATCAGTTTCTACTTTGTTGTTTCAATAGTTTTTTTTCCAGTTTCCCAGTTATCCTATCTCGAATGCGTATAGGAATCGGTTATTGGCGTGTTTGGAAGCCATTCTTCAAATTCCGAGTCAGTTACATTAACTTTGGTATTGGTCTGCCATCACTATGCTTGATTGCCGTTCCAATTGTCTACATTATCATGGCCAACGTCAAGGCAAAAGAAGGTGACAGTGTTTTACGGACAATCGTTCCACACATCATTTGTATCATTTGGAGTGATATTGCGGTTACAATGTGGCTCATCGGATTTCCATATATCACTTTCTCTGGGTGTGTTCTTACTGGTGCGTTAATTTCACTTTTGGTTTTCCCGAGCTACATTGGAGCAAGTTTGGCTATTGGTGTCGCAATCAGTCAATTGAAAAATGTCGTTGATTTTGTAAGTACCTTCTAAAAACGTTTTTTTTCTTACTATTTTGCAACATTTAAGATGACCACGATCAAGATTTTTATCACCGCTTTTGTTTTGTGTTTACCGTTTGTCTCGAGCCGCATTTACGGATGGGCGGCTAAAAAGTGGAACTTCAAAGGTGATTTGAACTTTCATCTCTGTTTGTCTAGCTACGTATTCATCAAATACTTTTAGTTTTTGCCAGTGAAGCAAAGCGTAAGTGGGTCCTACTTGGTGCCTATGTTTGCACCTTGCTCATGGCGATCTCATTCCTCTACCAAAATCAATCTTCATTCGATGCTTCTTCCGATGTCACCAATATGACTTGGAGTCATTTCGATCGTCATTGCCTCCCAGCTGGCGCTAACATCATCTCAACTCAAATTGAATGCAGCAAACTCAAAGGCACTGCTGTCAATTGGACCGGCAGCATCCAATCTGTGCGTATTATTGGAATTGATAACAGCTTTGAAACCCTTCTCGACTACCTTCCTGATGCTATTGGCCAGTCTTTACGATGCTTTTATGACAACGATGCCAGTGACACCAATCAGACGGCAGCCGGCATGAGACCAAACGAATGCAGTCTCACAAATCACAATATGTATACGTTTGAGATCGAAGTCACAGGACCATATGGTGCACGTGCTTTGAGCTCTTCGAAGGGTCAAATTTTACTCGTCGCGACGCATGTTTTTTCAGATGTTTTGCAGTTAGTTGACGAAGGTGATGTTATTCGCTTTGTTGGGTTCTTTGATCAGTATCCAGTGTTTCGGTATCCACCAAAGCTAAAATTAATGCAACTTGAGTGTGTACACTGTAAAAACTTGTACTCAGACAAAGCTAAACGTCATCTCAAATTTACGAGCATTAAAATGGAAGGAAAACGTTTGTGGTCTAGATTGTTTTATTCGTTTAAGTTTATGTTTAATTTCTTGTTTGCTCCATTGTTTACAATCACTTCCTAAGAATTGTTATTATCTTCATTACTGTGCGCTTTACAATATTCTAATATATAGTGCCTCTAAGTAACTACTGGTCGTTAAAAAACTGCAGATTTGATTCAATGTTAAAATAAAGACGAATACAACCTTTACAAAAAATACCTTTGCAACTCAAAATGTTAAAGAAACTAAATAGATCGATTAATGACTAAACAGTGTCAGTCAAAATTCTTTGTGTTTAAATCATCAGAACACATAAACACCTGTTAAAAGTGATCTGGCCTGAACTCTTTGTACCTTCAAAGCCCAAAAACCACCATTTGTACCTTGCTAAATAATTGTCAAATCCAAATTTCAATCATTTTATAAAACCACTTGTTCGAAGAGATCTGGCCTGACATCTTGGCACATTCCAGGCCCAAAAACCACCAAAAACCGCCAAAAACGCACAAAAGTCACAGTTTTCGGTTTGTAACTAGTTAAGTATTAGTCGAATTCAAATTTCAATCACTTTTTTGACTTCCCCATGTCCTTGCGGTTCAGAAACACTAGTTCGGAAGGGTCTTACTCAAAATTTTATGCACTACCAGAATCCGACTTTGAAAAAAATCGAACAAAAATCGTTCTGGTAGTTTTCCGAACTCGGGATTTACGTTTTCCAGCACATTATTAACAGTGGTTATGAGTTTCTCGTATTTTTAAAAGATTTTTACACCTGATGAAGGTGATCTGGCCTAAGATCATGGCACCTTCCAGGCCCAAAAACCACCAAAAACGCCTAAAATAAGTGGTTTTTGGGTTTTATCTAGTAAGCTGTTAACTAAATATCAATTTAAATGTCAAAATAAAACTGCCTATGTTCTAATGCTTCAGATTTACCGGTTCATAGCCATCTGGCTTGAGATCTTGGCACCTTCCGGGCCCGAAAACAACCAAAAACCGCCAAAAACGCACAAAAGTCACAGTTTTCGGTTTGTAACTAGTTAAGTATTAGTCGAATTCAAATTTCAATCACTTTTTTGATTTCCCTATGTCCTTGCGGTTCAGAAACACTAGTTCGGAAGGGTCTTACTCAAAATTTTATGCACTACCAGAATCCGACTTTGAAAAAAATCGAACAAAAATCGTTCTGGTAGTTTTCCGAACTCGGGATTTACGTTTTCCAGCACATTATTAACAGTGGTTATGAGTTTCTCGTATTTTTAAAAGATTTTTACACCTGATGAAGGTGATCTGGCCTGACTTCTTGGCACATTCCAGGCCCAAAAACCACCAAAAACGCTTAAACTGTGTGGTTTTTGGTTTGTATCTAGTAAACTGTTAACTGAATTTCAATTTAAATGTCAAAATAAAACTGCCTATGTTCTAATGCTTCAGATTTACCGGTTCATAGCCATCTGGCCTGACATCTTGGCACATTCCAGGCCCAAAAACCACCAAAAACGCTTAAACTGTGTGGTTTTTGGTTTGTATCTAGTAAACTGTTAACTGAATATCATTTTAAATGTCAAAGTAAAACTGCCTATGTTCTAATGCTTAAGATTTACCGGTTCATAGCCATCTGGCCTGACATCTTGGCACATTCCAGGCCCAAAAACCACCAAAAACGCTTAAACTGTGTGGTTTTTGGTTTGTATCTAGTAAACTGTTAACTGAATATCAATTTAAATGTCAAAGTAAAACTGCCTATGTTCTAATGCTTAAGATTTACCGGTTCATAGCCATCTGGCCTGACATCTTGGCACATTCCAGGCCCAAAAACCACCAAAAACGTTTAAACTGTGTGGTTTTTGGTTTGTATCTAGTAAACTGTTAACTAAATTTCAATTTAAATGTCAAAATAAAACTGCCTATGTTCTAATGCTCCAGATTTACCGGTTCATAGCGATCTGGCTTGAGATCTTGGCACCTTCCGGGCCCGAAAACAACCAAAAACCGCCAAAAACGCACAAAAGTCACAGTTTTCGGTTTGTAACTAGTTAAGTATTAGTCGAATTCAAATTTCAATCACTTTTTTGACTTCCCCATGTCCTTGCGGTTCAGAAACACTAGTTCGGAAGGGTCTTACTCAAAATTTTATGCACTACCAGAATCCGACTTTGGAAAAAATCGAACAAAAATCGTTCTGGTAGTTTTCCGAACTCGGGATTTACGTTTTCCAGCACATTATTAACAGTGGTTATGAGTTTCTCGTATTTTTAAAAGATTTTTACACCTGATGAAGGTGATCTGGCCTGACATCTTGGCACATTCCAGGCCCAAAAACCACCAAAAACGCTTAAACTGTGTGGTTTTTGGTTTGTATCTAGTAAACTGTTAACTGAATATCATTTTAAATGTCAAAGTAAAACTGCCTATGTTCTAATGCTTAAGATTTACCGGTTCATAGCCATCTGGCCTGACATCTTGGCACATTCCAGGCCCAAAAACCACCAAAAACGCTTAAACTGTGTGGTTTTTGGTTTGTATCTAGTAAACTGTTAACTGAATATCAATTTAAATGTCAAAGTAAAACTGCCTATGTTCTAATGCTTAAGATTTACCGGTTCATAGCCATCTGGCTTGACATCTTGGCACATTCCAGGCCCAAAAACCACCAAAAACGCTTAAACTGTGTGGTTTTTGGTTTGTATCTAGTAAACTGTTAACTAAATATCAACTTAAATGTCAAAATAAAATTGCCTATGTTCTAATGCTTCAGATTTACCGGTTCATAGCCATCTGGCCTGACATCTTGGCACATTCCAGGCCCAAAAACCACCAAAAACGCTTAAAATGTGTGGTTTTTGGTTTGTATCTAGTAAACTGTTAACTAAATATCAACTTAAATGTCAAAATAAAATTGCTTATGTTCTAATGCTTCAGATTTACCGGTTCATAGCCATCTGGCCTGACATCTTGGCACATTCCAGGCCCAAAAACCACCAAAAAAGCTTAAACTGTGTGGTTTTTGGTTTGTATCTAGTAAACTATTAACTAAATTTCAATTTAAATGTCAAAATAAAACTGCCTATGTTCTTATGCTTCAGATATACTCGTACGTATCGATCTGGCTTGATATCTTGGCACCTTCCGGGCCCGAAAACTACCAAAAACCGCAAAAAACGCACAAAAGTCACAGTTTTCGGTTTGTAACTAGTTAAGTATTTGTCGAATTCAAATTTCAATCACTTTTTTGACTTCCCCATGTCCTAGCGGTTCAGAAACACTAGTTCGGAAGGGTCTTACTCAAAATTTTATGCACTACCAGAATCTTACTTTGGAAAAAATCGAACAAAAATCGTTCTGGTAGTTTTCCGAACTCGGGATTTACGTTTCCCAGCACATTATTAACAGCGAATTTAAGTTTCTCGTATTTTTAAAAGATTTTTACACCTAATGAAGGTGATCTGGCCTAAGATCTTGGCACCTTCCAGGCCCAAAAACCACCAAAAACGCTCAAAATGCGTAAATTTCGGTTTTCATCTAGTAAACTGTTAACTGAATATCATTTTAAATGTCAAAGTAAAACTGCCTATGTTCTTATGCTTCAGATTTACCGGTTTATAGCCATCTGGCCTGACATCTTGGCACCTTCCGGGCCCAAAAACCACCAAAAACGCTCAAAATGCGTAGTTTTCGGTTTTTATCTAGTAAACTGTTAACTAACTATCAATTTGAATGTCAAAGTAAGACTGCCTATGTTCTAATGCTTCAGACTTATCGGTTCATAGCCATCTGGCCTGACATCTTGGCACATTCCAGGCCCAAAAACCACCAAAAACGCTTAAACTGTGTGGTTTTTGGTTTGTATCTAGTAAACTGTTAACTAAATTTCAATTTAAATGTCAAAATAAAACTGCCTATGTTCTTATGCTTCAGATATACTCGTACGTATCGATCTGGCTTGAGATCTTGGCACCTTCCGGGCCCGAAAACTACCAAAAACCGCAAAAAACGCACAAAAGTCACAGTTTTCGGTTTGTAACTAGTTAAGTATTTGTCGAATTCAAATTTTAATCACTTTTTTGACTTCCCCATGTCCTAGCGGTTCAGAAACACTAGTTCGGAAGGGTCTTACTCAAAATTTTCTGCACTACCAGAATCCGACTTTGGAAAAAATCGAACAAAAATCGTTCTGGTAGTTTTCCGAACTCGGGATTTACGTTTCCCAGCACATTATTAACAGTGGTTTTAAGTTTCTCGTATTTTTAAAAGATTTTTACACCTGATGAAGGTGATCTGGCCTAAGATCTTGGCACATTCCAGGCCCAAAAACCACCAAAAAAGCTTAAAATAAGTGGTTTTTGGTTTGTATCTAGTAAACTGTTAACTGAATATCATTTTAAATGTCAAAGTAAAACTGCCTATGTTCTAATGCTTCAGATTTATCGGTTCATAGCCATCTGGCCTGACATCTTGGCACCTTCCGGGCCCAAAAACCACCAAAAACGCTCAAAATGCGTAGTTTTCGGTTTTTATCTAGTAAACTGTTAACTAACTATCAATTTGAATGTCAAAGTAAGACTGCCTATGTTCTAATGCTTCAGATTTACCGGTTCATAGCCATCTGGCCTGACATCTTGGCACATTCCAGGCCCAAAAACCACCAAAAACGCTTAAAATGTGTGGTTTTTGGTTTGTATCTAGTAAACTGTTAACTAAATATCAACTTAAATGTCAAAATAAAATTGCTTATGTTCTAATGCTTCAGATTTACCGGTTCATAGCCATCTGGCCTGACATCTTGGCACATTCCAGGCCCAAAAACCACCAAAAAAGCTTAAACTGTGTGGTTTTTGGTTTGTATCTAGTAAACTATTAACTAAATTTCAATTTAAATGTCAAAATAAAACTGCCTATGTTCTTATGCTTCAGATATACTCGTACGTATCGATCTGGCTTGATATCTTGGCACCTTCCGGGCCCGAAAACTACCAAAAACCGCAAAAAACGCACAAAAGTCACAGTTTTCGGTTTGTAACTAGTTAAGTATTTGTCGAATTCAAATTTCAATCACTTTTTTGACTTCCCCATGTCCTAGCGGTTCAGAAACACTAGTTCGGAAGGGTCTTACTCAAAATTTTATGCACTACCAGAATCTTACTTTGGAAAAAATCGAACAAAAATCGTTCTGGTAGTTTTCCGAACTCGGGATTTACGTTTCCCAGCACATTATTAACAGCGAATTTAAGTTTCTCGTATTTTTAAAAGATTTTTACACCTAATGAAGGTGATCTGGCCTAAGATCTTGGCACCTTCCAGGCCCAAAAACCACCAAAAACGCTCAAAATGCGTAAATTTCGGTTTTCATCTAGTAAACTGTTAACTGAATATCATTTTAAATGTCAAAGTAAAACTGCCTATGTTCTTATGCTTCAGATTTACCGGTTTATAGCCATCTGGCCTGACATCTTGGCACCTTCCGGGCCCAAAAACCACCAAAAACGCTCAAAATGCGTAGTTTTCGGTTTTTATCTAGTAAACTGTTAACTAACTATCAATTTGAATGTCAAAGTAAGACTGCCTATGTTCTAATGCTTCAGACTTATCGGTTCATAGCCATCTGGCCTGACATCTTGGCACATTCCAGGCCCAAAAACCACCAAAAACGCTTAAACTGTGTGGTTTTTGGTTTGTATCTAGTAAACTGTTAACTAAATTTCAATTTAAATGTCAAAATAAAACTGCCTATGTTCTTATGCTTTAGATTTACCGGTTCATAGCCATCTGGCCTGACATCTTGGCACATTACAGGCCCAAAAACCACCAAAAAAGCTTAAACTGTGTGGTTTTTGGTTTGTATCTAGTAAACTATTAACTAAATTTCAATTTAAATGTCAAAGTAAGACTGCCTATGTTCTAATGCTTCAGACTTATCGGTTCATAGCCATCTGGCCTGACATCTTGGCACCTTCCGGGCCCAAAAACCACCAAAAACGCTCAAAATGCGTAGTTTTCGGTTTTTATCTAGTAAACTGTTAACTAACTATCAATTTGAATGTCAAAGTAAGACTGCCTATGTTCTAATGCTTCAGATTTACCGGTTCATAGCCATCTGGCCTGACATCTTGGCACATTCCAGGCCCAAAAACCACCAAAAACGCTTAAAATGTGTGGTTTTTGGTTTGTATCTAGTAAACTGTTAACTAAATATCAACTTAAATGTCAAAATAAAATTGCTTATGTTCTAATGCTTCAGATTTACCGGTTCATAGCCATCTGGCCTGACATCTTGGCACATTCCAGGCCCAAAAACCACCAAAAAAGCTTAAACTGTGTGGTTTTTGGTTTGTATCTAGTAAACTATTAACTAAATTTCAATTTAAATGTCAAAATAAAACTGCCTATGTTCTTATGCTTCAGATATACTCGTACGTATCGATCTGGCTTGATATCTTGGCACCTTCCGGGCCCGAAAACTACCAAAAACCGCAAAAAACGCACAAAAGTCACAGTTTTCGGTTTGTAACTAGTTAAGTATTTGTCGAATTCAAATTTCAATCACTTTTTTGACTTCCCCATGTCCTAGCGGTTCAGAAACACTAGTTCGGAAGGGTCTTACTCAAAATTTTATGCACTACCAGAATCTTACTTTGGAAAAAATCGAACAAAAATCGTTCTGGTAGTTTTCCGAACTCGGGATTTACGTTTCCCAGCACATTATTAACAGCGAATTTAAGTTTCTCGTATTTTTAAAAGATTTTTACACCTAATGAAGGTGATCTGGCCTAAGATCTTGGCACCTTCCAGGCCCAAAAACCACCAAAAACGCTCAAAATGCGTAAATTTCGGTTTTCATCTAGTAAACTGTTAACTGAATATCATTTTAAATGTCAAAGTAAAACTGCCTATGTTCTTATGCTTCAGATTTACCGGTTCATAGCCATCTGGCCTGACATCTTGGCACATTACAGGCCCAAAAACCACCAAAAACGCTTAAACTGTGTGGTTTTTGGTTTGTATCTAGTAAACTGTTAACTAACTATCAATTTGAATGTCAAAGTAAGACTGCCTATGTTCTAATGCTTCAGACTTATCGGTTCATAGCCATCTGGCCTGACATCTTGGCACATTCCAGGCCCAAAAACCACCAAAAACGCTTAAACTGTGTGGTTTTTGGTTTGTATCTAGTAAACTGTTAACTAAATTTCAATTTAAATGTCAAAATAAAACTGCCTATGTTCTTATGCTTCAGATATACTCGTACGTATCGATCTGGCTTGAGATCTTGGCACCTTCCGGGCCCGAAAACTACCAAAAACCGCAAAAAACGCACAAAAGTCACAGTTTTCGGTTTGTAACTAGTTAAGTATTTGTCGAATTCAAATTTTAATCACTTTTTTGACTTCCCCATGTCCTAGCGGTTCAGAAACACTAGTTCGGAAGGGTCTTACTCAAAATTTTCTGCACTACCAGAATCCGACTTTGGAAAAAATCGAACAAAAATCGTTCTGGTAGTTTTCCGAACTCGGGATTTACGTTTCCCAGCACATTATTAACAGTGGTTTTAAGTTTCTCGTATTTTTAAAAGATTTTTACACCTGATGAAGGTGATCTGGCCTAAGATCTTGGCACATTCCAGGCCCAAAAACCACCAAAAAAGCTTAAAATAAGTGGTTTTTGGTTTGTATCTAGTAAACTGTTAACTGAATATCATTTTAAATGTCAAAGTAAAACTGCCTATGCTCTAATGCTTCAGATTTATCGGTTCATAGCCATCTGGCCTGACATCTTGGCACATTCCAGGCCCAAAAACCACCAAAAAAGCTTAAACTGTGTGGTTTTTGGTTTGTATCTAGTAAACTGTTAACTGAATTTTAATTTAAATGTCAAAATAAAACTGCCTATGTTCTAATGCTTTAGATTTACCGGTTCATAGCCATCTGGCCTGACATCTTGGCACATTACAGGCCCAAAAACCACCAAAAACGCTTAAACTGTGTGGTTTTTGGTTTGTATCTAGTAAACTGTTAACTGAATTTCAATTTAAATGTCAAAATAAAACTGCCTATGTTCTAATGCTTTAGATTTACCGGTTCATAGCCATCTGGCCTGACATCTTGGCACATTACAGGCCCAAAAACCACCAAAAAAGCTTAAAATGAGTGGTTTTTGGTTTGTATCTAGTAAACTGTTAACTGAATATCATTTAAAATGTCAAAATAAAACTGCCTATGTTTTAATGCTTCAGATTTACCGGTTCATAGCCATCTGGCCCGACATCTTGGCACCTTCCGGGCCCAAAAACCACCAAAAACGCTCAAAATGCGTAGTTTTCGGTTTTTATCTAGTAAACTGTTAACTAAATATCAATTTAAATGTCAAAGTAAAACTGCCTCTGTTCTTATGCTTCAGATTCACCCGTACGTATCGATCTGGCTTGAGATCTTGGCACCTTCCGGGCCCGAAAACTACCAAAAACCGCAAAAAACGCACAAAAGTCACAGTTTTCGGTTTGTAACTAGTTAAGTATTTGTCGAATTCAAGTTTCAATCACTTTTTTGACTTCCCCATGTCCTAGCGGTTCAGAAACACTAGTTCGGAAAGGTCTTACTCAAAATTTTATGCACTACCAGAATCCGACTTTGGAAAAAATCGAACAAAAATCGTTCTGGTAGTTTTCCGAACTCGGGATTTACGTTTCCCAGCACATTATTAACAGTGGTTTTAAGTTTCTCGTATTTTTAAAAGATTTTTACACCTGATGAAGGTGATCTGGCCTAAGATCTTGGCACATTCCTGGCCCAAAAACCACCAAAAAAGCTCAAAATGCGTAAATTTCGGTTTTCATCTAGTAAACTGTTAACTAAATATCATTTTAAATGTCAAAGTAAAACTGCCTATGTTCTTATGCTTCAGATTTACCGGTTTATAGCCATCTGGCCTGACATCTTGGCACCTTCCGGGCCCAAAAACCACCAAAAACGCTCAAAATGCGTAGTTTTCGGTTTTTATCTAGTAAACTGTTAACTAACTATCAATTTGAATGTCAAAGTAAGACTGCCTATGTTCTAATGCTTCAGACTTATCGGTTCATAGCCATCTGGCCTGACATCTTGGCACATTCCAGGCCCAAAAACCACCAAAAACGCTTAAACTGTGTGGTTTTTGGTTTGTATCTAGTAAACTGTTAACTGAACTTCAATTTGAATGTCAAAATAAAACTGCCTTTGTTCTTATGCTTCAGATATACCCGTACGTATCGATCTGGCTTGAGATCTTGGCACCTTCCGGGCCCGAAAACTACCATAAACCGCCAAAAACGCACAAAAGTCACAGTTTTTGGTTTGTATCTAGTAAACTGTTAACTGAATTTCAATTTAAATGTCAAAATAAAACTGCCTATGTTCTAATGCTTCAGATTTATCGGTTCATAGCCATCTGGCCTGACATCTTGGCACATTCCAGGCCCAAAAACCACCAAAAACGCTTAAACTGTGTGGTTTTTGGTTTGTATCTAGTAAACTGTTGACTGAATTTCAATTTAAATGTCAAAATAAAACTGCCTCTGTTCTAATGCTTCAGATATACCCGTACGTATCGATCTGGCTTGAGATCTTGGCACCTTCCGGGCCCGAAAACTACCAAAAACCGCAAAAAACGCACAAAAGTCACAGTTTTCGGTTTGTAACTAATTAAGTATTAGTCGAATTCAAGTTTCAATCACTTTTTTGACTTCCCCATGTCCTTGCGGTTCAGAAACACTAGTTCGGAAGGGTCTTACTCAAAATTTTATGCAATACCAGAATCCGACTTTGGAAAAAATCGAACAAAAATCGTTCTGGTAGTTTTCCTAACTCGGGATTTACGTTTTCTAGCACAATAGCTGAAACATTTGTTCTGATCGATCTGACTTATGCTTTTTGTTCTTTCCTACCTTAAATATTGTGCTTTAAGCAGTCAAACTGTTTTAAACTAGCTCCTTTGTATTTAAGAGAGGTATCCAGATGATTTACAAAATTAGATTCTAATGTTGCAGTTGTTTGGACACTTATTAATCTACCATGGTTCACTGTTTTACAATTTTCAGCACTTTATTTAAGACCACCAACAACTAGTTCGCACGAGGGTGCTTTTTTTTCGCGTTATGCGCTTAGGCGACACTAGGCTTCTGCTGCACGCAATGTGCAGTGTCAGGTTGTAGAAAAGGAAACGCGTCTTGTCATTAAATTGACGGTCGACACATTTTTATTTACTTGACCAAAGTTTTAGTTATCACAACGAGCAAGCACCATAGAGATCGAAAGTATTTTTTATTTATTTATTTATTTAATAATAAACTAAAAAAAAATTTGATTACAGTTTTATGACATTTAAAATCCAGTTGTCACAAACTTGAAAGGGTGTGTATAATACTAAAATCATTTGCTTTTTATTTTTAGTGGTGTTATTCTTCTGCGATAATTGTAGTACTGTGTGTTAACGTACAATAAATCTTTTTTTAAACTGATTTAAACATTATTTTCAACCTTTCTTTTTCTTTGAAATGCCTAAAAAACAAGCTACGATTTTAGCTGTTTGTCGATTTTTTTTTAACTAATTGAGTAATGTCTGAAAGCCTTCGTGTACACAAACAAAGTGCTTCAGGAAAGGTTGTGAAAAGGCAGGCTGAAACTTGCCGATAGGTTCCTTTTGGCTCACAAACACAGTTAAGCAATTTAGTTACATTGGAAAAGAGAATTGGAAATGGGGAAAAACTCCAAAGCATGTAACTCATACCGACGGCAAACTTGCTTGAAGTGGTCTTGTTTAAAATTTGTTAAACTGTATGTTTTTCTTTCAAATGCTTGTTTCATTTTAAACTGTTTATTTTTAAAACTGATTTTTTTAAATGTACATTGTTCGTTTCAGTTAACGTGTTATCAGCATCGATCCCTCAAGTTCATCAAAACGAGTTCGATGTTTCCCGTGGCATGTCCGTGGTCGTTCTCGGGTCAGGTGAGTGACAGCATTAAATAAAATGCTCATGTTGCACTTGCTAGGGCACATTTTGAGAGAAAAAGCAAAAAGGCACAAACCGAATAGTGAAATGTGTGTCGTTCGGAGGAGCGCTCGAGGTCTGGGCCCTCGACCGAGGACATTTTTACGATGAGGTGTCATATCACATTTGTGGCCAACACGGCGCTTACGACACCGTTAAATGAAGTATGGCCATTTTTTCAAGGATGATATAGGCCTCGAGGTGGTTAGAATGTAGATAGCTACCGCCATAGATATCAGTTGAGCCTATATTTTAAGTTGTAGCAGTTATGACTACCAAATACAGTCGAAACAGTGATTCAAATAATGTTGTGGGTTTTTAATCTTTTAAATTCAAACTGTTGAAAAGTTGGATTGTCACAAGAGCGACAAAGAAGTGACAAAAGTCAACGGTTGACATGTTTTTGTGAGGCACTTTATTTATTATTCATGGACACTTTACTCCATCCACCCTTCTAACTTTCTCTTTCCAGTTTTTTTATCGAAGGCTTTAAAAAAACAAAAACTGCGCGGACATAAAAAATAGCTCTTTAAAAGTTGTTTTCTCACCACTTTTATGGAAAAAATATATCCGCTTAAAACTGGTTATCCTTTTTTGTTTGTTAAAACAGTGCAAAATTACATACTTTTTAAAAGGTAACGTAACATGAACCTCTAAAAAACTGGCTTTCAATTCGGATTTGGTTTACATTCTGACTTTTCAGATGCCAACTGTGGCGATCAACCTTGTGCTGGCGGAAACAAAGGTTTATAGTGGTGAAAGTGTCCGTGCTCAAGTAGTTATTGATTCTGCCGATCCGGATACCGTCGTGCATGAATTAGTGGCGGAAGTTCGGGGCACTGGTAAAGCAGGATGGGTTAATATCCATACTGATAAGATCTATGAAACTGAAAAGGTAATTTTCCATGGCTGAAATGTTTTGTTTTTTTAACTTTTAACTAACTTTTTTTAAACTGATTTGATTGACTTTGATTGATTAACTAACTTTTTTTAAACTGCAGTATTAAATAGCACTGACAAATTGTAGGACTACATTGCCGCAACGTTGAACCTCATTCAACAATCAACTCCACTTGGCCAAGGGCGTCATCAGTTTTCCTTTATTGCTGACATCCCCAAAAATGCACCGTCCAGCTATGAATCTCAGTTTGGTACGATTCGATACACGATTCGTATTTCCCTAATTTCTAACACTGCCAATGCCACACTTTCCGAGCTTTTCCCCTTCTTGGTCGTTACCCGCGCATACTTTGATGACTTGCCGTCGGCTATCATGCGCCAGATAGAGTACACCGATGAAGTGGACTTTACCGTGTGTAGTCTTCCATTTGGCACGGTGTATCTCAAAATAATCATGCCCCGTACCGGATATAAGCTTGGTGAGGTGAGTACAAATATGTTTATGCTACTCGTTACGTGAACAGTTATTACAACCCCATGTTTAATCGTTAAAACCTTACATGTCATTTTGTAGAATATACCCTCAAAAGTTTGTGTGAAAAACAGTACTCGGAAAGCGCTAAAGGATTGCAAACTGCAACTGGTACTTAAGACACAGTTCGAAGCGATGAGCCGGTACGAGCACGTGAACGAGAAAAAGTTGCTGGAAAGTGTTATGGACACGTTTGTGCTTGGACGAATTAAAGGAAGAACTGAAAAAGATTTTGAAATTTCGCATCTTAAAATACCAGAAAATGCCGTCCCCTCACAGTATAACAGGAGTGAAGCCGATCCACACATCATCACTATGTCCTATGTGGTCAGATTTACTGCACTGCCTGGTAAGTGTATTATTAACTTAACCCGCTTTTAAAAGATGATGTTTTATATTCTTCTTAAAACTGTTTTTAATTTCCCCAATGTGGTGTTTACAGGCATAGAAACTGAAATCCCTCTAATGATTACGTCAAAGGGTTACAAAAATATCATCAGACATGGCAATGAAGAACAACCTCAGCCGCAGTCTACCATCCGCCCTCCGAACATAAATCGGCCTCGTCATTCGATAGTTGAATCCAATGTTAAGTCCCGTGGAATCGCTTATTACTGTTAAAACTGACACTAGATGAACAAAATCTGTTTTATTTACAATGACAATTTACTTCAATTTGACGAAATTCATAAATAGAAACCAAGTACTACAACCGGTAGTCATTAGAAAACAGTTACAACAATAAATAATTTAATTATACATACAGTTTTTATGTTTGAGGAAAAAAGCAAATACTCAGCAGCGGGTGGGGATTTGTGTTGCTAATTCGAAGGAATGCATTAGCTCTTGATAATTTCTTCGTCACCGATATAATGTAGAAAGCTGAAAGCACCAAAAAGCAGCACCGTACCGATTAAATCTCCGAGAGCGGTAAGATACGGGATGGCGGCATTGTCTGGGTCAACACGGCACGTCCACATCATTGCTACCAACCATTGGCAAACAAACAGCAGTAATGTGACCTGCAAGAAACGCTACATTAGTTTTTTTATAGCTGTGGCACCGCCGTTTAATCTAATGACGAGCAAAAATAACTTGCACACTTTTATCCCTCAAAATGTTTTATCAGTCGCGTGCTTATAAGTGGGCTAACGGTGCTACCAAACTACATTTTGCAGAAAAAACAAATTATTTTCGCTAACGAGTATAAAATGCATGTTGAAAGCATTTTCCTGTCTATGTATTCCGCTATCAAAAACTAAAGAGGAGGCAAATGTTTTGCTTGAAAAAGGCTTTAAATGTAGATTGAAGAAAAAAGAAGCTTATTCAAAACATCGAATTGCTTCTGCCAAGGTTTATCTTGCCTGCGGCAACGAATCTTTAAAAAAAAGAAAGCAATAAAAATGCACGTTGTTGCCAGAAAAATATCAGTTTAATTTAGGAAGACAAAATTCAGCTGTTGGACAACTTTTAGTAAACTAATATTTCGACAATAACGACTGCAACAGCGGAATAAACAATAAATAATGATATTCCTTGAAAAGCTGTTTGTCACAAAGAAAAGTAAGTCTAATCACTTTGTTTCAATAATATTTTTCCACGGTAAAACAACCTTTAAAACTGCTGTTGCAAGTATGTCAAATGTAGGCGTGCAACATTACTTGTTAGGCTCGACTCCAATATAGAGGGGCGTTAGCGTTTGCCTGCACCAGTTATGAGAATTTTGTGTTGCCCTGATTGGTTCTATTTGGTAAAATAACTGCCAGATGTAAATCCTTGTTTCATTCATAAAATGGTAGGCAGATTGATAAATGTTTCACGCTCAAAACTGTCACATACCCTACCCCTTTGAGCCCTTTTCTCAATCCGTACTAGCAACGCGTAATGGTCAGTAGTTTTTTCGTTAAGTCTACTACTACTAGATACAGTGTTGCCAGTGAAGCGTGGCGTTATTGTTCGTTTCAAAGCTTGCATACTATGCTCAGACTGATATCCGTCTGCCTTGCGATGTCGCATTTTTTCCTTGTCCTCACGTTGTATTAAGGTTAATGTAGCATTCATTTTGCCCTTCCGACAACCCTTTTATCCGCTCGATTGACAGTAAGGCGCAACAGTTGGCCCATTACCGGTCAAGCTTGAAAAAATGCTTCCATCCACCGACATTGGCATGAGATGAGGAACCAAAAAAATCATTCTCCATACCATTGAACAAGCAACGCGTGTGCATGTTTCAATTTTGCTACAAGTCTCGAGGACTTTGGAACGACTCCAAAGTAATACGACGACTAGAAGGTAGTCCTTACTAATCGCAAATCTGTAACCGCACACCCATCCGTGATGCCTTGCGGTTGTGCTCCATTTGCCGTCATGAGCCTACTTTCGTCTTTCATTCACAAAAAAGGCTTGCTCATTCTTGACGAGTTAGCGAGTTTCGGGTTGGCTGGTGCCATTGTTCATTCGTCCATTGACCCCAGTGAAGTGTGCCATTAATTTTGGTTCACGTTGGGACAAGCGTCTCCACCGGGGTAGGAAAACAAAAAAACTCTTACAACCCTCAAATTTGCACGCGCCGTAAACCGAGGCCCCTACACAAGGGAAAAGGCGGACTATAAGCACACTCTTCACTAATTTCGTGTTCAGTTTTCGCTCACAAACCTTTTTGAAATTATGCAATACAAAATTTAAGTGGTACTGTTAAATATGTCTCTTGTTTTCTAAAAAGACGTTGCGAACGACCAGCAAGCTGCATTGGATGCTTTATTCGGATTCAGTGGTGCGTTACGTTACCGCATCATGCAGTCTACGATTCCACCCACACGTTTTTCATTTAGTTCGAACGCTTCCGTTCCAGGCAGAAAATTGGCCGCATTAAAAAACAGTTCGCGAACTATTATTTTTGCTGTCTTTACGGATGTACAGTTGTCATTGTTTCAGGGACGATGGGTGCCCGGCAGACTAAGTTTCGTCGAGTCTACCAGAAATTGACACGACAGCCAGCCCGGTTCGCCTATAACTCTACCACGCCACGTATCGTGGACAATGAAGATGACCAATGTCTCCTACTTCCGTGCCCTGAGGCGGATGGTCCCGTTTCGAAATCTACTGCCGTAGCACCGATATTTCTTACATTTCCTGGGTCTACCGCCAATTCAGACGACAGTGGATCAGCTACTTTCGATGAACTCGACGCAGAGCTGATAATTATGCAGAATCAGATGGATGCAACCCTCAAAACGTTGCAGGATAACGTAACGCGTCTAGAAGAGCAACATTCGGTGCGTAACTATTTTTACCCCTTCCGGTGGTCCCCGAAAACTGATTCATTAACTTTGAAGCCTTTTTAAAAGAACAAAGCATAGACGAGTTTTTTCAGAAGGAAATTCAAAAGTGTGCTAAACGATGCTCAGTAGCAAGGGAAAAGTGCATGAACGGCGCTTCAAGCGGGTCTTCTACCGCCATGGCGAAGTTGACACACGAAATGGAAGAATGTCGTCTTCGCAATGCACTCATTATTGAAAAGTTCAAAGTAAGTAAAATCAAAAAAACGAAGTTACAATGTAATGCGATCTTGCAGAACTGTACTGAATACGTCCAAACTTATGACTCGCTGCTACAGAGCGTAAAGTCATCCATAATGAACAGAGACGACACATTTCTTCGGAAGTTGCTTTTAAAAACTGCAAAGTGTCAGTCCAAGAAAACACGCCTGAATGAAGCTGTTGAAACTTTTTGCCAGTTAATTATCGCTACTGGTGGCAAACTCAACGAAGACGAAATGTGGCTTCTCTATGATGTCATTAACAAAAAGCTCAAATACACGTACGAATTTTATCACAAAATTACAGGTGCTATAAGACAGGTAATAATTTGGTTCTAAAAATAGTCGAAACTGTTTAATTTTACGTGCGAGAGTTTAAGATGGATGACAACGGTTCGAAATTCATAATTGACGAACTTCTAAACTCAGTGGTGGAGGATCTACGAACGGAATGCTCTGATATGTTTGACATAGTCATGAAAGTAAAAACGCTGGAGCCGCCGCTTTCGGATGACTTTGGTAATGGAAAGAAAAGGCCTAGCGACTATAAGCTATTTGGTATGTAAACTGTTTTTTTAAGAATCTTGTATAATGAATTCAATTCAGATTTAGTGCCGCGATCAAGGGCCGCCAACGGATCCCCCGTCGTGCAAAAACAAATTTTGATCGAAGTTTTGAAATTCCTACTTGGGGCATCTATTTGTGCTCTTTGGCTACAGATTACGGGCAAAGAACATGATGAAGTAAGTTTTTGTTATTCCAAACTGAATAAAACAACAAAAACTGTTCAGTTTGACGACATCAAAGACCTATTTTTTGACAATCTCGACAGATACGCTATCGCTTATGCAGCTGTCAGAAACAGTGACGACAGTTTGAACTTGGTGATCAAATTTGAAAAGATCGTTAATCATTTCATACGGTAAGAGCTTTTTTTAAACTGCATGTAAGAACTGCGATTATTACAGAGAGTACCCCGTCATCGCTGCCTCAAAGAGGATGAAGAAAATCCAAGCCCAAATTAACAGTACTCGAAGCCATAGAGACTTTGGAGAAACACATCATGACTAAGACTATGAATTAAGAATATCAATTTTGCGCTAATTAAATTTTTGTTTAAACTGGATGGAATTTTTGTTTTGAAATAGCTTCAACTTTAAATAAAATCATAACTGACCTGGACAATAGCAGCAGTGAGATAAATACTCGTAAACAGCGCACTGTTGGGCGGGTTATCACCAGTATGGAAGAGTGAAATAAGCCAGTTAAAGATGATATGGCCCGGAATAACCAAAAATAGCAACACACGAGCACTTCTTGCGTCCCAATCACTGCTGAAGAATGCTCGATCAATGGCACCGAAACGACGAAGAGTCCATCCATGGGGCAGGAGACCGATGCCGATACTGTTTTTGTGGAAGAAGGTTGACAGCCGGCTGGCATGGACGGCTGCGAGGTTGCCTCCGACGCCTAAAGATAATGAAATGTAAAAAACTGAGCGAGTTATCTGTTTTGATCTTGACACACCATTAATGACGGGTTGGAACAAAGCCATCTGCTTGTAACTTTGCATGGCCTTCTCCAAAACGAAACCACCGCCAGAACTGAGCAACATACTGAGCACGATGGGGGTCCAGCCAGTTTCGAGGACAATCTTAGCGGCACCATCACGGCAGGCGGCAACAGCCCAAATGGGGCATGCAGCCAGGAAGGCCGCTATGACGATCACGTTCATCCAGGAATCGGACAAATGGGCATGGAGGAAGAGGGAGCCAAAAGTGGAGAGGATAATGAGGGTTGTGAGATCACCTGAAAGAATTTTACCATTTTTCAACTTAAAAGGCAGTCAGATTTGGTTATCATTACCCAAAGACGCAGCAATGGGAGTAGCAATATTATCAGGATTGATGTCATAACGTCGAGCAATCAAAATTACAATAACCATAATGCCGGACAACAAGAAAGATGCCAATGATGCCGTGGTCAAACTGCTGGCACAAAGCAACGACGCGTGACCCCAGTCAATTTCGCCTTTGGGGATCCAGGCCAGAATCATGGCAAATCCGGAAGCCAAAAGCGTGACTCCGATGGCTTGAACTTGGATGAGGGCAACATTGGAGATGACAACTGTGATGATCTGTTCTTTGGTATCCATTTTGCCGGTATTTGCCTGGGTCGAAAGTCTACTGGCCAATGTCATTTCGAGATTGCCTTTCAAACCGAGTAAAGCTGGCACGAGGATGAAGGTTTCCGGAACTTGGGTGAACAAATCCCAATGTTGAACTGCATCGAGGACAATGCCGGCGAGAACCATGCCAAATCCGGCCACGAGGAAGGGGAAAAGTACCTAAATTTGTGTTTTTAAACTGATTTGATGGTTCAACTTGACTTTTTATATATAAATTTTTAAATCTTTAAACTGATTTGATGATTCAATTTGACTTTTTATATAATTTAAAAATTACCTGGAAAAATAACAACATCGATGATTCCACGGGTAACGGCGGATCATGATGCCCTGACCGAGTGCCGATTGTATGCAGCTCCAAATCAGATGCGAGATCGACTCCATCGTTGGGCTTCGCCACTGAACCATACTCACCCCCGACCATCGGCGATGCGTCCACAAACGTCGGATTTGTCTGTCCCTCCATGGCACCTGTAAAGTTATGTACATGATAAGACCCCAGATGAGAGATAACGTCATCGTTCTGTGGTTAGGACGCTTTTTAAAAAACTGAGTTCATACCGACCAGTGTTTATTGTAGCACTCGTTTTCTTCCGCAATCGACGTATCATGCACCTTCCATGGGCTCGGTTATCTCGAAAACTCGGAGCTGGAAGCAAAGAACATATACCGAGGTGTCCACGTTGACAAAGTTCGTGGAACTATTCACGAGGTGTAATAAAAATGAAAAACTGTTATAATTTTATAGAGGGACGGGGGCAGCAGCTGCAATGTGGTTTCGTTTTTGTCGACAACTCCGCTTCGACGAAATGCGAAATCGAAATGGAAGAACAAAAAAATCAATCCTGACCGCAAATGGAACTATGCAATGTGTTCGCCTGCTCTCCGCGCACGATCAATGCAAACAAGACAGCTGGAGCGGACAAATTTTACTCTCAAAGAGCCTGCATTTGTCAGTCACGACTGCCGGAGGCGATCTCTTTCTGTAAGGCTACCGAGTGTTGGTGAAGTGTGCGCAGTGCCAACTGCAGCTGGGATTTTTTCTTGGAAAAAACTGACGATCAAAAGCATTTTTCACAGCTTATATTTTCCTCAAATTTCAACATTACCACTCCCCCAACTTAGTTTCCACCCTTTCCAGAATGATCCACCGGTATTGGAGTACCCTTTTAAGCCGAGCCTGCCGTAACAATGTCACTTTGAAGCGGGCTGTGGCCGATGACAGTTCCAGCAAGCTTGACCAAAGTAAGTTTTTTCAACTTTTATATATATTTTTCTCTAATCACTTCCTAAATTTCAGTCAAATCTCGACGACGATATGCCCTCTTCGGTGGTGTGGTCATGATGTACATCGGATCGCATGCCGTCCTTCTGTGGCGCCGTCGCAGCGAGTACCGAGCCATGAATCAAGAAGTTCCACCCATGTCTTTCGAGCAGTTCGAACGCGAATACCTTCTGAACGGCACCATCAAAAGCATCGTGTTCCACCCGAATTTCCGCGTTGCCGATGCTTACCTCGAGAGCAAAGTTCCCGAAAGCAGGATTGAGGAAGTTTCAAAGTCAATGTTACAGAAGGTGGGTTCAGATTTTTTTTTATAAAAACTGGCTTTCAGACATACTTTTTCTTTCAGAAAACTCTTTTCGGTCAACGCTTCTACCAGAAGCCCGACATCCGCTTCACATACAACGGAACGACTGAATCGCTTGAAGAGAGCATTGTTCATGCCCAGAAGGGACTCGCCAAACCGACTTCGATCGAGTATGAAGTCAACTCATTCCCGAGCTATCGCGAAATCGGTTTTATTGTTGGAAGCACCCTGTTTGGAGCTTGTTGCATTGGTTTGATGAAACTGTAGGATACGTGGTCATGGTTGTAGTATCAGTAGTATATTTTTTTGAACTTATAAAACTGAATCGTGAAATTAACTTTTTTGTTTGAGCCGTGGTATTCAACATACTGCATTTTATTCCTGGGAAAGCAAAACTGAGTAATAGTACTTGGTGAATTTCTAATTCCCTGAGTCAATTAATGCAGTTTCCTGACGAAGCGATGGCTCGTGCTTTAGATAGACTGGAAACAGATGGTGATGGACTTCGATTCTTCAGGCATCAGGAAAGGGTTGATCCTGTTGGATTCGGCTACAGGAGGCGGGCTCATGAGGGGGATGTCCATGGGAGGGGTGAGGTTCGTTTGGATTGTTGGTTTCGGGATGTTCTCTGAAGGTTGATTTTTGTATTAAAACTGTTTTATTATCACGAACTAACCCATCAGCCTTGGATATTGCGTTGCCGGTGCCACCATCACGATTGGTGTAAGCTTTGAGGGACCTTTTTCATCACAACGATCATCACGTTGTTGGTTGATAGGAGCATTCATCTCAGCTAACCGCTTTCCGCGTTCTTTCAACGAAAGCGGCCATTTTTTTCCCTTATAAGTGACGAAGATGCGGGTCACGTAATTCCCACTCGAATTTTGAACCTTTTTAAACACAAGGGGCTTGTGTTTTTCAGAATGTGAAAAGTTGTCAGTAGCCCATTGCGCTTCCAAGTATTCAAGTTCCTCTTTGGATAGACCCAATGAATCTAGCGAAAGTTGCGACGCCCCAAAGATGCCAGCAGATGCCAGAGCACTGGAAAGCTTGTTTTTCTTTGAGAACATGGAGAACATAATGGCGGTACCACCTCGAAGGTAACAGGGTATGAAGCTAGCTGCAAAGTTAACAGTTTATTAACGTAGAAAAAGCAAAACAAAACACGACTGTGGTCTGAAACTGCAAAGCGGATACCAACTTATATTTGAAGTGGGAAGGTTTTTGGGGCGTTATCTAAGAATTTGGGCGGAGTTTTTTCTCAAGGCAGAAGTATTTACCATTCATGTTTTTAAAAAGCGCAACATCCCATGGATATTGGTTTCTTATTTCACAACTTGGCGAAAAAACGGAGCAATGTCGCAAAAAGAGAAGCAAAAACAAATGCAATGACGGCAACTCGGTTAAGCATACAAAGTTGGAAATCCCAGGCTTTGGCAGGACGTTTCCTAAATTAGAATCGGATTCCGTTTCTGTGATGTTTATTCCTTTAGAGTAAGGATTAAAGCAATGTTGATGTCGTCGATTCCGAGCTCCATTTGCTTGAGAACTGGAATAGTATTCACATTTCAGGGCATTAGCATCTAAAAATAACATTACTGCCTTTTATTCTGAAGTTAGTTGATTTTCGATTTGTAAACTGAGCGCTTGGAAAACAAATAACTTGGAAAACTTCAAAAAGAAACTTCCCTAACGGGGAATCGAACCCCGGCCGCCTGGGTGAAAACCAGAAATCCTAACCACTAGACCATTAGGGAGCCTGCCTGGAACTTTTGGCTTACTGCTGCACCAATTTTTCAACGTTTGATTTCTTCTTTTCAATATAAATATAACTGATACAACTTAAAACATACATTGCATTCGCCTTTGAATGTCTCTGATTGCATACTTAACAAGGGAAACTGCAGAATACCCATTTCATATTTTATATTTTTTGGCCTTGTAAAACTGAGTTATACTAAAATGGGTTTCCAATGACTTTGTCAGGTTATTCTGGCCGGCAATGGAATCGGATCATAAAAATAGAATGATTTTTTTTCGGCTTAATTAGCATGGTATGATTTTTTAAATGAAAAACTGTTTGTCGCATTTTCGTAGAACGAAAGAAGGAAACAAGGTGTCACAGTCTTACATACGAAGTTGACATTAATAGAGTTCAATTCACCCTTGGTTTCCCGCTTATGTCCTGACGTCTTCTAATTGTAGCCAACTTCAACTTCGATGTAAGAACATTGAACTAGAAAAACTGCTTGTAGTACGTCGTCGAATGCAACAATTGCATGATTGTGCAGATACCAGTACGGTACCAAAAAGGATTAACTTTAGAAGATTTGTGAATTAAATACTACATTTAGATAGTAAATCTACTTGGATGTGCAAGCAAAATACAGTTTCATATGCGCTGATATGGAACTGACACACACTAGCTTGCTGAAGTATATTTCACAACTAAAAAAAGACAACGGTTTTCGGAAAACTGAATTTGAATTTGCGAATTTTTTTAGAACATTTTTTTGGGATTTGGAATCGTCTTGTTGTATGATCCAGTGTCTAAATCACAATGTTCTGCTGACCGTAGGGTTCAGAGCATAAGCGAGCAAATTAAATTTCTGATGTATGTAAAACTGATATATCAAATGGCTTTGTTTTTTTTTTTACTTACTAGGGGGCCCGTGACCAGCTACAGCTGGTCAAAAAGTCGGGGAAAATTGATAATTATGCCTTCCGTAACGAACAAATTATGATCCCAGAACTTTTCAAACACCCCAAAGCTTGATTATCTATGGCTGGTCACTGGTCCCCTAGTTAAAACATATTTTCTTATCACTCTGATATAAGTTTTATCATGGATAACCTGTTAGAAAAGGGTAGAAGTTTCTGAAGCCTATGAAAACGTTTTGAACTGTTTCGGAAAAGAAACATCCGACGGTTTTCTGGAACACTATCAGCATGCATATCCGCCCTAAACATAAGTCTTTTCCGAACCCCTGTGGCACAAGGTAGAGCCTTCTGGAAAACGTGCATCACTTTCTGGAAGTTTCCATTGGCATCTCGCCCTATATAAGCGATCCACCTTTTCAGAAGCATTTGAAAATGTTTTGAATAGTTCCATATTGATCTGACGGTTTCTGAAACATTCCATCATTTCCGCTTTATGCCAGGTGCTCATCAGTAAACCATTTTTGACCACCACCACAACTGCTATGAAAAGCTTAAAAAGTCTGTTAGAAACGTGTAGAAACTTCCAGAAATGTTTGAAATCTTCACGAAGCATTTAGAATCTTCTGAAAAAACGCAGGCACACATATTGGAAGTTTTCAGATGTTTCCCGAAACCTGAGGGACATTGTAGGGCCTTGTGGAAACATCCATCACTTTCTGGAACTTTCCATCGGCACGCATCTTGCCCTATATAAGCGCCCGACCTGCGCGCATCCCTCGCCTCCCACCACGGAAACTTCCAGAAAAAGTGATTACGAAATATTTTCCGGACAAACAATTTACTTTTTATAATAGTATGATTATGTCATTATGAATCGTTATTGGAACCATTTCTCAGTAAACTGGCACAACAAATATGTGGGTGCTATAAACAATAAAATTTTGGAAACATTCCCGCTATTTCAAAGCGTTTTTAATTATGAGTGTTAAAACTGGTTGTATTTGTCGAATCATTTTTAACATTATCAACAAATGTTATAAAACTTTTATTTTTGCACAACAAAAGGATCCGATTTGTAAACAAAAAAAACGACATCATTTTATTAGGAGCTGTGCAGCAGTTACATGGATGGACGGGGATGTGGAGTCAGTGCCATTACCATCCAAAAGCTGATGACGGATGATAATGGAGGGTAAGGGGAAGGGGGTCACGATTCCTAATGACGTCATTGAAAAATTACAGATTTTAGGCGATTTTGTAATGAATATTACGTTAAAGAGCGCCGGGGAAGGGGGAAGTTTATCACAAAATGACTGTGAATTATTAAGGGGAAGGTGGGTTGCGAATCACTGAACTTTCCGGTGACGTTAGTTTTGCACAACATTTAAGGGCATTTTTGGGGTTCTGTTGATCTCAAACTGGACTGATAATGATGAGGTGTTATATAAAATGAAAAGCCCTGTGACGTTCCTGTCAATTTTGCTATTGGGTGATTTGGCGTATCTTAAACTGGGACAATGTACACGTGATCACAAAATCGAACGTCTTGTAAACTTTTTAACCTTGCTGTTTTGGCAATTGGTCTAGCATGGCGATTCAAATTTATGCACGGAGGGTTATCCAAAAACCGCTCATAAGCGTCAAACTGTAAAGGGGAGGGGGTGTTGGGAGTTGACTGATGATAAACTTAAAATACAGTCAGGAGTATTTTAATATTAAAATACTTCTGACGGGTTTTTGACTGACGTAAACTGGCACATGGTTACAGAATCAAATGTTTTGTGAACTCCTGATTTGAAATACTTATTTAAGAAAACACTCATAATCGTTGAATGCATCAAGGCGGATTCACAAAAATAATTTGTCATCGACAAAAACTGAATTTGAATTTGGGCAACCATTAAAATGTAGTGCATGCAGGGTGGGGAATGGTGAATATTTTGCTGATGGTAAACTGGTACGCTAAATGTCTGGTTGATTTAATCAAACGTCGTGCAAAATCCTTTGACCTCGTTTTTTGCCGTAGTTTGGCGGGTGATAAACTGTATGAGGGAGGGGTATTTGAGGTTTTACTGATGTTAGCATGGCCGACTGAGACCTATTCGAGGACGGAGGGTACTATAGAAAACGCTTATAATCGTCGAATTGTAAGGGGAAGGGGGTATTGGGATTTGAATGATATTAAAGATGTAAACTGGTACTCTTTTTTCACGCTCAACTGTTTTATGACATCCATGACCTTGCTGTGTTTTGGCCGACTTAGACCGATTGCAGCACCGCAGGTTATCTACAAAACCTTCATACTCGTCAAGTAGTGAATCAACTCACAAAACTGATTTGTGCCTTGGCACCGACAAAAACTGAGGAACTTTATGGTGTTTTCCATTTCATATGTTAAAACTGGTATATGGTCATTGGTACATTCATTGTTACATTACTAACGGATTTTTCTTACATATAATTTTTTGATTAAACTGGAAGATATTCATAACGCTTTATCTGCTCTGTGGCTGCTTCAAGCGTTAAACGGCACCGCCGCGGTATTTTTCATTTTGTTAAACTGAACGAACGGCGTAGGTCGTCAAGCTATTTTAACATTATTTTATACAGTTACAATTATAAGAACATTTTTTTTCGAAAACTGTCTGAGTAATAAAAGGATGGAAGTGTAGGCTTACCGTCTATGATTTACCTTAACTTCGCCCTCGTCGGCAACATGCACATCGCGATCTTATCAATGTCAACCGACCAGCAACCCGGCAACTTTTGGAGAGCCAAAAACCCCGTCTGCTTCTTTTCCATCCTCGGCGCCCGCAATTGTCAACAATCGTTACCTCTAGTTCTCTCGATTCCACAACAACCATGCCGAATGCCATTAACCTTCAGAGCGTCGTTCCCATCCTGGGCGACCGCGCTAGTCAACAATCGCCAACAATTACCATTGCCAGCGTCTTAAACTCCACAACGTCGCACTGGAAGCCAATAGCCCCAGAATTTCCGTCGTATAACAATTTGCACTTATAGCACTGCCTCGTGCTAAATCGTGTATTTAACTTAAAATAAAACGTTTGCGTGGTTACTGTTTAAAACGTTTTCCCGTTCTATATACAATATTATTAAGTTTTATAGATCGGGCCCCTTTTACTAACCTTCCGTTTTTGTGGGAACAGTAACAAGTGCGCGTTTGTAAGCTTTCATCGAAATTATACGTGGATTTACAGTAAAGTTATCAGGAGACCGCTCTCTCCCTCAATATCGTCGAGCTCTGGTACCACCAGAGTCGTCAAGACCCGTTTGGTAACTGCACCCCGCAGGGCCTCTGCCCTAACCAGATCACAATTCCTTTGAAGTCCACTGTCCAGTGGCAACGCAGAGCATTTGACTTCAGCTAGACTAAAACTATTCCAAAGACCATTTTCTAGTGGCACTCGCTTTTTGGATCAGCCAGATGTGTTTCATACAATCCTCAACCTCTTCTTTTTGAACCCCTCGTAGTGTTGGGCCTTGCCTCAACCCGCTGTTTCAAAGCGTTTTTAATTATGAGTGTTAAAACTGGTTGTATTTGTCGAATCATTTTTAACATTATTAACAAATATTGTAAAACTTCCATTTTTGCACAACAAAAGGATGCGATTTGTTAACAAAAAACCGACATCATTAAACTAGGAGCTGTGCAGAAATTACATGGATGGACGGGGATGTGGAGTCAGTGGTATTACCATCCAAAAGCTGGTGATGAATGATAATGAAGAGTAAGGGGGAGGGGGTCAAGATTCCTAATAACGTCATTGAAAATTACAGATTTTTGGCGATTCTGTAATCAAAATTACGTTAAAGAGCGCCGGGGAAGGGGGGAATTTATCACTAATTGACTGTGAAGGATGAAGGGGGAGGGGGAGGGGAGGGGGGTTGCAAATCACCGAACTTTCCGGTGACATTAGTTTTACACAACCCCTAAGGGCATTTTTGAAGTTCTGTTGATGTTAAACTGGACTGATAATAATGAGGTGCCATACAAAATGAAAAGCCCTGTGACGTTCCGGTCAGTTTTGCTATTGGGTGATTTGGCGTATCTTAAACTGGGACAATGTACACGTGATCACAAAATCGAACGTCTTGTAAACTTTTTAACCTTGCTGTTTTGACAGTTGGTCTAGCATGGCGACTCAAATTTATGCACGGAGGGTTATCCAAAAACCGCTCAAGAGCGTCAAACTATCAAGGGGAGGAGGTGTTGGGTGTTGACTTATGATAAACTTAAAATACAGTCAGGAGTATTTTAATATTAAAATACTTCTGACGGGTTTTTGACTGACGTAAACTGGCACATGATTGCAGAATCAAATGTTTTGTGAACTCCTGATTTGAAATACTTATTTAAGAAAACACTCATAATTGTTGAATAGTGCACCAAAGCGGATTCACAAAGTTAATTTGTGTCGCATCATCGACAAAAACTAAATTTGAGTTTGGGCGACTGTTAAAAAGTAGTGCATGCAGGAAGGTGAATGGTGCACATTGTGCTGATGGTAAACTGGTACGCTAAATATGTGGTTGATAAAACCAAACGTCGTGCAAAATATCCTGACCTCGTTTTTTGCCGTAGTTTGACGGGTGATAAACTGTATGAGGGAGGGGTATTTGAGGTTTTACTGATGTTAGCATGGCCGACTGAGACCTATTCAAGGACGGGGGGTACTACAGAAAACGCTTATAATCGTCGAATTGTAAGGGGAAGGGGGTATTGGGATTTGATTGATATTAAAGATGTAAACTGGCACTCTTTTTTCACGCTCAACTGTTTTATGACATCCATGACCTTGCTGTTTTTTGGCCGACTCACACCGATTGCAGCACCGCAGGTTATCTACAAAACCTTCATACTCGTCAAGTAGTGCATCAACTCACAAAATTGACTTGTGCCTTGGCACCGACAAAAACTGAGGCATTTTATGTTGTTTTCCATTTCGTATGTTAAAACTGGTATATGGTCATTGGTACATTCATTGTTACATTACTAACGGATTTTTCTTACATATAATAATTGGAAAACTTCAAAAAGAAACTTCCCTAACGGGGAATCGAACCCCGGCCGCCTGGGTGAAAACCAGAAATCCTAACCACTAGACCATTAGGGAGCCTGCCTGGAACTTTTGGCTTGCTGCTGCACCAATTTTTCTACGTTTGATTTCTTATTTTCAATATAAATACAACTGATGCAACTAAAAGCATGCATTGCATTCGCCTATGAATGTCTCTGATTGCATACTTAACAAGAGAAACGGCAGAATACCCATTTCATATTTCATATTTTTTGGCCTAGTAAAACTGATGAGTTGATGATATATTATACTAATATGGGTTTCCGATAACTTTGTCAGGTTATTCTGGCCGGCAATGGAATCGGATCATAAAAATAGGATGATTTTTTTTTCGGCTTAATTAGCATGGTATGATTTTTTAAATGAAAAACTGTTTGTCGCATTTTCGTAGAACGAAAGAAGGAAACAAGGTGTCACAGTCTTACATACGAAGTTGACATTAATAGAGTTCAATTCACCCTTGGTTTCCCGCTTATGTCCTGACGTCTTCTAATTGTAGCCAACTTCAACTTCGATGTAAGAACATTGAACTAGAAAAACTGCTTGTAGTACGTCGTCGAATGCAACAATTGCATGATTGTGCAGATACCAGTACGGTACCAAAAAGGATTAACTTTAGAAGATTTGTGAATTAAATACTACATTTAGATAGTAAATCTACTTGGATGTGCAAGCAAAATACAGTTTCACATGCGCTGATATGGAACTGACACACACTAGCTTGCTGAAGTATATTTCACAACTAAAAAAAGGCAATGGTTTTCGGAAAACTGAATTTGAGTTTGCGAATTTTTTTAGAACATTTTTTGGGGATTTGGAATCGTCTTGTTGTATGATCCAGTGTCTAAATCACAATATTCTGCTGACAGTAGGGTTCAGAGCATAAGCGAGCAAATTAAATTTCTGATGTATGTAAAACTGATATATCAAATGGCTTTGTTTTTTTTCACTTATGTCATTATGAATCGTTATTGGAACCATTTCTCAGTAAACTGGCACAACAAATATGTGGGTGCTATAAACAATTAAATTTTGGAAACATTCCCGCTATTTCAAAGCGTTTTTAATTATGAGTGTTAAAACTGGTTGTATTTGTCAAAACATTTTTTACACTATTATCAAATGTTGTAAAACTTCTATTTTTGCACAACAAAAGGATGCGATTTGTTAACAAAAAACCGACATCATTAAACTAGGAGCTGTGCAGAAATTACATGGATGGACGGGGATGTGTAGTCAGTGGTATTACCATCCAAAAGCTGGTGATGAATGATAATGAAGGGTAAGGGGGAGGGGGTCAAGATTCCTAATGACGTCATTAGAAAATCACAGATTTTTGGCGATTCTGTAATCAAAATTACGTTAAAGAGCGCCGGGGAAGGGGGAAGTTTATCACAAAATGACTGTGAATGATTAAGGGGGAGGGGGGTTGCGAATCACCGAACTTTCCGGTGACATTAGTTTTACACAACCCCTAAGGGCATTTTTAGGGTTCTGTTGATGTTAAACTGGACTGATAATAATGAGGTGCCATACAAAATGAAAAGCCCTGTGGCGTTTCCGTCATTTTTGCTATTGGGTGATTTGGCGTATCTTAAACTGGGACAATGTAAACGTAATCTCAAAATCGAACGTCTTGTAAACTTTTTAACCTTGCTGTTTTGACAGTTGGTCTAGCATGGCGACTCAAATATATGCACGGTATATGCAAACCGCTCATAAGCGTCAAACTGTAAAGGGGAGGGGGTGTTGGGAGTTGACTGATGATAAACTTAAAATATAGTCAGGAGTATTTTAATATTAAAATTCTTCTGACGGGTTTTTGACTGACGTAAACTGGCACATGGTTGCAGAATCAAATGTTGTGTGAACTCTTGATTTGAAACACTTATTTAAGAAAACACTCATAATCGTTAAATAGTGCATCAAGGCGATTTCACAAAGTTAATTTGTGTCGCATCACCGACAAAAACTGAATTTGAATTTGGGCAACCATTAAAATGTAGTGCATGCAGGGTGGGGAATGGTGAATATTTTGCTGATGGTAAACTGGTACGCTAAATATGTGGTTGATAAAACCAAACGTCGTGCAAAATCCATTGACCTCGTTTTTTGCCGTAGTTTGGCTGATGATAAACTGTATGAGGGAGGGGTATTTGAGGTTTTACTGATGTTAAACTAGCATGGTTGACTCAGACCTATTCGAGGACAAAAGGTTATACAGAAGACGCTCATAATTGTCTAACTGTAAGGGGAAGGGGTATTGGGATTTGACTGATATAAAATATGTAAACTGGAATATTTTTTTCACGCTCAACTGTTTTGTGACATCCATGACCTTGCTGTTTTTGGCCGACTTAGACCAATTTAAGCACCGCAGGTTTTCTACAAAACCTTCATAATCGTCATCTTACAAAATTGATTTGTGCCTCTGCACCGACAAAAACTGAAGAACTTTCTGGTACTTTGAAATTTGTATGTTAAAACTGGTATATGGTCATTGGTACATTCATTGTTACATTACTAACGGATTTTTCTTACATATAATTTTTTAAATAAACTGGAAGATATTCATAACGCTTAATCTGCTCTGTGGCTACTTCAAGCTTTAAACGGCATCGCCGCGGTATTTTTCATTTTGTTAAACTGAATGAACGGCGTAGGTCGTCAGCTATTTTAACAATATTTTTTACAGTTACAATTATAAAAACACTTTTTTGCAAAAACTGTCTGGATTATAAAAGGATGGCAGTGTAGGCTCGCCGTCTATGCCTTATCTCAACTTCGCCCTCGTCGGCAACACGCACATCGCGCTCTTATCAATGTTAACCGACCAGCAACCCGGCAACTTTTGGAGAGCCAAAAACCCCGTCTGCTTCTTTCCCATCTTCGGCGCCCGCAATTGTCACCAATCGTTACCTCTAGTTCCCTCGATTCCACAACAACCAAGCCGAACCCCATCGACTTCCTGAGCGTCGTTCCCATCCTGGGCGACCGCGCTAGTCAACAATTGGTAACTGCACCCCGCAGGGCCTCTGCCCTAACCAGATCCCAATTCCTTTGAAGTCCACTGTCCAGTGGCAACGCAGAGCATTTGACTTCAGCTAGACTAAAACTATTCCAAAGACCATTTTCTAGTGGCACTCGCTTTTTGGATCAGCCAGATGTGTTTCATACAATCCTCAACCTCTTCTTTTTGAACCCCTCGTAGTGTTGGGCCTTGCCTCAACCCGCTGTTTCAAAGTGTTTTTAATTATGATTGTTAAAACTGGTTGTATTTGTCGAAACATTTTTTTACACTATTATCAAGTGTTGTAAAACTTCTATTTTTGCACAACAAAAGGATGCGATTTGTTAACAAAAAACCGACATCATTAAACTAGGAGCTGTGCAGAAATTACATGGACGGACGGGGATGTGTAGTCAGTGGTATTACCATCCAAAAGCTGGTGATGAGTGATAATGAAGGGTAAGGGGGAGGGGGTCAAGATTCCTAATGACGTCATTAGAAAATCACAGATTTTTGGCGATTCTGTAATCAAAATTACGTTAAAGAGCGCCGGGGAAGGGGGAAGTTCATCACAAAATGACTGTGAATGATTAAGGGGGAGGGGGGTTGCGAATCACTGAACTTTCCGGTGACGTTAGTTTTGCACAACATCTAAGGGCATTTTTGGGGTTCTGTTGATGTTAAACTGGACTGATAATAATGAGGTGCCATACAAAATGAAAAGCCTTGTGACGTTCCGGTCAATTTTGCTATTGGGTGATTTGGCGTATCTTAAACTGGGACAATGTAAACGTGATCACAAAATCGAACGTCTTGTAAACTTTTTAACCTTGCTGTTTTGGCATTTGGTCTAGCATGGCGATTCAAATTTATGCACGGAGGGTTATCCAAAAACCGCTCATAAGCGTCAAACTGTAAAGGGGAGGGGGTGTTGGGTATTGACTGATGATAAACTTAACATACAGTCAGGAGTAGTTTAATATTAAAACTTTTCTGACGGGTTTTTGACTGACGTAAACTGGCACATGGTTGCAGAATCAAATGTTGTGTGAACTCTTGATTTGAAACACTTATTTAAGAAAACACTCATAATCGTTAAATAGTGCATCAAGGCGATTTCACAAAGTTAATTTGTGTCGCATCACCGACAAAAACTGAATTTGAATTTGGGCGACTGTTAAAAAGTAGTGCATGCAGGGTGGGGAATGGTGAATATTTTGCTGATGGTAAATATGTGGTTGATAAAACCAAACGTCGTGCAAAATCCCTTGACCTCGTTTTTTGCCGTAGTTTGGCTGATGATAAACTGTATGAGGGAGGGGTATTTGAGGTTTTACTGATGTTAAACTAGCATGGCCGACTGAGACCTATTCGAGGACGGAGGGTACTACAGAAAACGCTTATAATCGTCGAATTGTAAGGGGAAAGGGGTATTGGGATTTGATTGATATTAAAGATGTAAACTGGCACTCTTTTTTCACGCTCAACTGTTTTATGACATCCATGACCTTGCTGTTTTTGGCCGACTTAGACCGATTTGAGCACCGCAGGTTATCTACAAAACCTTCATACTCGTCAAGTAGTGCATCAACTCACAAAACTGATTTGTGCCTTGGCACCGACAAAAACTGAGGAACTTTATGGTGTTTTCCATTTCATATGTTAAAACTGGTATATGGTCATTGGTACATTCATTGTTACATTACTAACGGATTTTTCTTACATATAATTTTTTAAATAAACTGGAAGATATTCATAACGCTTAATCTGCTCTGTGGCTACTTCAAGCTTTAAACGGCACCGCCGCTGTATTTTTAGCATTCTGTTAAACTGAATGGACGGCGTAGGTCGTCAGCTTTTTTTTAACATTATTTTATACAGTTACAATTATAAGAACATTTTTTTTCGAAAAATGTCTGAGTAATGAAAGGATGGAAGTGTAGGCTTGCCGTCTATGCCTTATCTCAACTTCGCCCTCGTCGGCAACACGCACATCGCGCTCTTATCAATGTTAACCGACCAGCAACCCGGCAACTTTTGGAGAGCCAAAAACCCCGTCTGCTTCTTTTCCATCCTCGGCGCCCGCAATTGTCAACAATCGTTACCTCTAGTTCCCTCGATTCCACAACAACCAAGCCGAACGCCATCAACCTCCTGAGCGCCGTTCCCATCCTGGGCGACCGCGCTAGTCAACAATAACCATTGCCAGCGTCTTAAACTCCACAACGTCGCACTGGAAGCCAATAGCCCCAGAATTTCCGTCGTATTACAATTTGCACACTGCCTCGTGCTAAATCGTGTACATAACTTAAAATAAAACGTGTTTTAAAACGTTTTCCCGTTCTATATACAATATTATTAAGTTTTATAAATCGGGCCCCTTTCACTAACCTTCCGTTTTTGTGGGAACAGTTACAAGTGCGCGTTTGTAAGCTTTCATCGAAATTATACGTCGATTTTTAGTAAAGGCATCAGAAGGCCGCCCTCTCCCTCAATATCGTCGAGCTCTGGTACCACCAGTATCGTCAAGACCCGTTTGGTAACTGCACCCCGCAGGGCCTCTGCCCTAACCAGATCCCAATTCCTTTGAAGTCCACTGTCCAGTGGCAACGCAGAGCATTTGACTTCAGCTAGACTAAAACTATTCCAAAGACCATTTTCTAGTGGCACTCGCTTTTTGGATCAGCCAGATGTGTTTCATACAATCCTCAACCTCTTCTTTTTGAACCCCTCGTAGTGTTGGGCCTTGCCTCAACCCGCTGTTTCAAAGTGTTTTTAATTATGATTGTTAAAACTGGTTGTATTTGTCGAAACATTTTTTTACATTATTATCAAATGTTGTAAAACTTCTATTTTTGCACAACAAAAGGATGCGATTTGTTAACAAAAAACCGACATCATTAAACTAGGAGCTGTGCAGAAATTACATGGATGGACGGGGATGTGTAGTCAGTGGTATTACCATCCAAAAGCTGGTGATGAATGATAATGAAGGGTAAGGGGGAGGGGGTCAAGATTCCTAATGACGTCATTAGAAAATCACAGATTTTTGGCGATTCTGTTTAAATCTTTTGGAGAAATCACGTGTTATCAAGCAAGCCCCTGGCGAACGGTCATTCCACATTTTCTACCAACTCATGAGCAATGAGAAGCTTCGCAGTAAGTTAAAATAAACTGAAAACGATGAGAACAAAATCATCTTTAGAACAATTCTTCCTCGATGACGATATCCGCAAGTACAACTTTGTCTCGCAGGCTGAGATTACCGTTCCTGGTATGAACGATACAGAGGAATACGGCATTACCGATGTGAGTTAAATAAACTGTGCGTTACGATTACTAGTTCGTTTTCAGAATGCTTTTGACATCATGCATTTCGAACCAAACGAAAAGAATGACTTATACAAAATTTGTGCCGCCATCATGCACATGGGCAACATGACCTTCAAGCAGAAGCCCCGTGAGGAACAAGCTGAGGCTGATGACCTCACAGCTGCAACTACCGCTTCAAAACTGTTTGAAGTTGATATGGAGCAATTTATCGGGGCACTTCTGAAACCGAAGATCAAAGTCGGCATGGAATGGGTCTCCAAAGGTCAAAACATCCAACAAGTTAAATGGGCTGTTGGCGCTCTCGCCAAGGCAATCTATGCTCGCATGTTTGGATGGCTTATTGCTTGTTGCAATAAAACCTTAGCCAGCAATCCTCAAGATTCTGCACACTGGATTGGTGTTTTGGATATTGCCGGCTTCGAAATTTTCGATGTGAGGCTAACTTAATGATAAAAAAAACTGCCTTCATTTGATTGAGTCTTTTCAGAACAACTCATTCGAACAACTCTGGATCAACTTTGTAAATGAAAAACTGCAACAATATTTCAATCACCATATGTTTGTGCCGTAGTCTGACCTTTATGCTAATTATCTGTATTTCTGTTATCGCGTAATTCTGACCCCCAAAATAAATCAGTCTATCTGGGACTCAGCCTAATGTACGGTGACCACCCCTGACCCTTGAATCCATTACCAATTCCTAGTGCTACTCTCAAAATACAGCATTGTGGTGACGAGAAGTTCGAAACCACGCCTACGAAGAGACCCCTCAGTGAATGTCAACGACCGCTACGCCTTCTACTTCTGACGTCCGTACCGCACAATTGCCGGAAATGACGCCCCCAGTAATCATGTCGGTGATCCCCCCTCCCCCATATGACTCGAGCAACGATTGGGACTGTTACGAGGACCAACTCGACATCTATTACCTATCCAAGAAGATCACCACAGACGACGAGAAGAAGCTACAACTGCTCCGAGCAATCGGGCTATCAACGTACACAAACCTGAAAGCGTGGTGCCTACCAAAGAAGCCCGTCGACAAAACGTACGCCGAGCTGCTCGAAATCTTGAGGCAACGGTTCGCCCGCAAAACAGATCCTATGCTGGCCCGACTACACCTGTCGAGCACGAAGCAAGCGTCTAACGAAACGGTCCCTGACTACATCCGCAAAATGGCTGCCTTATCTGGACCGTGTGAATTCAAAGAAGACATTTCGCTGATCCAGGAAATAATAAAAGGACTGTCATCCGATGAATTACGATTTCACCTACTTCGGATCGAAAATCGGAAATCGAGCCTGAAGGACTTCCAAGAAGTTGTTGAGTCCTATCTGGCGTATCAAGCAGTACAGAAGGCAATGATCACCTCCAAACATCCACCAAAACCAGACCCGATTCCGATCTATCAAATGAAAGACCGAAACAGTGCTCCCCGCCCATGCTACAGTTGTGGGAAGCCACACTGGAGAAACACCTGCAAGGATCGAAATGCCACTTGTACCATCTGTCACAAGATTGGCCACATCGCTGACATCTGCCGCAAAAGATCCCCCCAACAACGCTACAACCAAGTCACTGAAGATGATGAAATCGATTTTGACAACTACGATCCATATGCCGAACGTGAGTACTTCAATTCGCTAAACACTGTTCAGGAAACTGAAGCACCTGACCTACGCGTTGACCCCTTATTGATTACTGTTCGATTGAATGGCCAGCCAGTGCGAATGATGCATGACACCGGCGCCGCTTCTACAATCATTGACGCGGAGGTGTGGAAGCGAATCGGACGACCTGTACTCCACCCATACGATTCCGCCGTCACTGGATTCCTGCAAAGGCCGATCCAAATACTTGGCCGATGCCTGATCTACACAGAAGTTAATGGCAAATCAGCCAAAATGTGGGCGCTTGTCTCGCAACACCGCGCCATTGCGCTACTCGGTCGACCGTGGATTCATAAGTTCAACATTGCGTACATTCCGAAAGCCTGCCCAAACACGACGAACTGTCATATGTCCCTCTGCGAGCAATCGCGAGATGTTATTACTACGAAAATTCATGAAACTACAAATTCTACTGCTATTAATGTTACTACAATTCCAAATACTTTTCACGGAGAAGCAGTCCACCCGTGTATTACTGAGATGAAAGCCACTGCGATTGCGACCATTTCTGAATCCAGTTCATCCGCTTCCTGCTTGAGAGAAGATCTCAGCAAGTTCAAAATTCCGAATCCGACGTCATGTACAAATGCAAATACGACTACAATACCGGAGTGCGCGAACCGTGTTGAGTCCACTGAATCCAGCTCAACCACTTCCTGCTTGAGAGAAGATCTCAGCAAGTTCAAGAATACGAATCCATCCAGGGTGTGGGAAACCACCCATCAGCGGCCACCCCACGGGGAATTTCAAATGAAAAGGAAATCACAAACTTCGAACGTTCACAATTACGAATGCAAAGATCCTCAAATGCCAGAATCCGATGTTGATGACAGCGCCTCTTCAAACTCCAAACCTGAAGTCAACGTCAAGCTCAATCCACCAAATCTGCCAAAGAACCAGGCTCGAAGAAAGAAAAAAAAAGAAGAAAAGTAATGCCGTAGTCTGACCTTTATGCTAATTATCTGTATTTCTGTTATCGCGTAATTCTGACCCCCAAAATAAATCAGTCTATCTGGGACTCAGCCTAATGTACGGTGACCACCCCTGACCCTTGAATCCATTACCAATTCCTAGTGCTACTCTCAAAATACAGCAGTTTGTGTTGGAACAAGAAGAGTACAAACGCGAAGGCATTCAATGGGAGTTCATTGACTTCGGTCTTGATTTGCAATCTTGCATCGATCTTATCGAGAAACCACTTGGCATTGTCTCCATGCTCGATGAAGAGTGCATCGTGCCAAAGGCATCTGATTCTAGTTACGTCGATAAACTGCATACTCAACATTTGGGAAAGCATCCTAACTTCCAAAAACCACGACCGCCTAAGGGCAAACAAGGTCCAGCTCATTTCGCTATTGTTCATTACGCTGGCACAGTCCGCTACAGCGCGGATTCCTGGCTCGACAAGAACAAGGACCCGTTGAACGATTCCGTCGTCGCTGTTCTCAAGACTTCTGATAAGAAGAATGTTATCTACCTAATTTGGGAGGACTACAAAACTGAAGTCGACAGAGAAGCTGATGCTTCTCGAGGAAAAACTACGGAAAAGAAGAAGGGCAAATCTGGTTCATTCATGACTGTGTCCATGATGTACCGTGAATCTCTGAACAGCCTTATGAGCAAGGAGTCACAGTCTTACATACGAAGTAGACATTAATAGAGTTTAATTCAACCTTAGTTTTCCGCTTATGTCCTGACGTCTTCTAATTGTAGCCAAGTTCAACTTCGATGTAAAAACATTGAACTAGGAAAACTGCTTGTAGTACGTCTTCGAATGCAACAATTGCATGATTGTGCAGATACCAGTACGGTACCAAAAAGGATTAACTTTAGAAGATTTGTGAATTAAATACTACATTTAGATAATAAATCTACTTGGATGTGTAAGCAAAACACAGTTTCACAAGCGCTGATATGAAACTGACACACACTAGTTTGCTGAAGTATATTTCACAACTAAAAAAAGGCAATGGTTTTCGGAAAACTGAATTTGAGTTTGCGAATTTTTTTAGAACATTTTTATGGGATTTGGAATCGTCTTGTTGTATGATCCAGTTTCTAAAGAACCTGCAAACTTTGGGTATGTAAAACTGCATCGTGTGTTAATGTTTTCATCTGTTAGGCATCTATTGTTCATCATTTTTTAACACTATTATCAAATGTGATAAAACTTTTATTTTTGCACGAAAAAACAACATCATTTAACTAGGAGCTGTGCAAAAGTTACATGGATGGACGGGGATGTGGAGTCAGTGCCATTACCATCCAAAAGCTGATGACGGATGATAATGGAGGGTAAGGGGAAGGGGGTCAAGATTCCTAATGACGTTATTGAAAAATCACAGATTTTTGGCGATTCTGTAATCAAAATTACGTTAAAGAGCGCCGGGGAAGGGGGAAGTTTATCACAAAATGACTGTGAATGATTAAGGGGGAGGGGGGTTGCGAATCACTGAACTTTCCGGTGACATTAGTTTTACACAACCCCTAAGGGCATTTTTAGGGTTCTGTTGATGTTAAACTGGACTGATAATAATGAGGTGCCATACAAAATGAAAAGCCCTGTGGCGTTTCCGTCATTTTTGCTATTGGGTGATTTGGCGTATCTTAAACTGGGACAATGTAAACGTAATCTCAAAATCGAACGTCTTGTAAACTTTTTAACCTTGCTGTTTTGACAGTTGGTCTAGCATGGCGACTCAAATATATGCACGGTATATGCAAACCGCTCATAAGCGTCAAACTGTAAAGGGGAGGGGGTGTTGGGAGTTGACTGATGATAAACTTAAAATATAGTCAGGAGTATTTTAATATTAAAATTCTTCTGACGGGTTTTTGACTGACGTAAACTGGCACATGGTTGCAGAATCAAATGTTTTGTAAACTCCTGATTTGAAATACTTATAAAGAAAACACTCATAATCGTTGAATGCATCAAGGCGAATTCACAAAAATAATTTGTGTCGCATCATCGACAAAAACTGAATTTGAATTTGGGCGACTGTTAAAAAGTAGTGCATGCAGGATGGGGAATGGTGCATATTGTGCTGATGGTAAACTGGTACGCTAAATATGTGGTTGATAAAACCAAACGTCGTGCAAAATCCCCTGACCTCGTTTTTTGCCGTAGTTTGACGGGTGATAAACTGTATGAGGGAGGGGTATTTGAGGTTTTACTGATGTTAAACTAGCATGGTTGACTCAGACCTATTCGAGGACAAAAGGTTATACAGAAGACGCTCATAATTGTCTAACTGTAAGGGGAAGGGGTGTTGGGATTTGACTGATATAAAATATGTAAACTAGAATATTTTTTTTACGCTCAACTGTTTTGTGACATCCATGACCTTGCTGTTTTTGGCCGACTTAGACCAATTTAAGCACCGCAGGTTTTCTACAAAACCTTCATAATCGTCATTTTACAAAATTGATTTGTGCCTCTGCACCGACAAAAACTGAAGAACTTTCTGGTACTTTGAAATTTGTATGTTAAAACTGGTATATGGTCATTGGTACATTCATTGTTACATTACTAACGGATTTTTCTTACATATAATTTTTTAAATAAACTGGAAGATATTCATAACGCTTAATCTGCTCTGTGGCTACTTCAAGCTTTAAACGGCATCGCCGCGGTATTTTTCATTTTGTTAAACTGAATGAACGGCGTAGGTCGTCAGCTATTTTAACAATATTTTTTACAGTTACAATTATTGTATAAAAACACTTTTTTGCAAAAACTGTCTGGATTATAAAAGGATGGCAGTGTAGGCTCGCCGTCTATGCCTTATCTCAACTTCGCCCTCGTCGGCAACACGCACATCGCGCTCTTATCAATGTTAACCGACCAGCAACCCGGCAACTTTTGGAGAGCCAAAAACCCCGTCTGCTTCTTTCCCATCTTCGGCGCCCGCAATTGTCACCAATCGTTACCTCTAGTTCCCTCGATTCCACAACAACCAAGCCGAACCCCATCGACTTCCTGAGCGTCGTTCCCATCCTGGGCGACCGCGCTAGTCAACAATTGGTAACTGCACCCCGCAGGGCCTCTGCCCTAACCAGATCCCAATTCCTTTGAAGTCCACTGTCCAGTGGCAACGCAGAGCATTTGACTTCAGCTAGACTAAAACTATTCCAAAGACCATTTTCTAGTGGCACTCGCTTTTTGGATCAGCCAGATGTGTTTCATACAATCCTCAACCTCTTCTTTTTGAACCCCTCGTAGTGTTGGGCCTTGCCTCAACCCGCTGTTTCAAAGTGTTTTTAATTATGATTGTTAAAACTGGTTGTATTTGTCGAAACATTTTTTTACACTATTATCAAGTGTTGTAAAACTTCTATTTTTGCACAACAAAAGGATGCGATTTGTTAACAAAAAACCGACATCATTAAACTAGGAGCTGTGCAGAAATTACATGGACGGACGGGGATGTGTAGTCAGTGGTATTACCATCCAAAAGCTGGTGATGAGTGATAATGAAGGGTAAGGGGGAGGGGGTCAAGATTCCTAATGACGTCATTAGAAAATCACAGATTTTTGGCGATTCTGTAATCAAAATTACGTTAAAGAGCGCCGGGGAAGGGGGAAGTTCATCACAAAATGACTGTGAATGATTAAGGGGGAGGGGGGTTGCGAATCACTGAACTTTCCGGTGACGTTAGTTTTGCACAACATCTAAGGGCATTTTTGGGGTTCTGTTGATGTTAAACTGGACTGATAATAATGAGGTGCCATACAAAATGAAAAGCCTTGTGACGTTCCGGTCAATTTTGCTATTGGGTGATTTGGCGTATCTTAAACTGGGACAATGTAAACGTGATCACAAAATCGAACGTCTTGTAAACTTTTTAACCTTGCTGTTTTGGCATTTGGTCTAGCATGGCGATTCAAATTTATGCACGGAGGGTTATCCAAAAACCGCTCATAAGCGTCAAACTGTAAAGGGGAGGGGGTGTTGGGTATTGACTGATGATAAACTTAACATACAGTCAGGAGTAGTTTAATATTAAAACTTTTCTGACGGGTTTTTGACTGACGTAAACTGGCACATGGTTGCAGAATCAAATGTTGTGTGAACTCTTGATTTGAAACACTTATTTAAGAAAACACTCATAATCGTTAAATAGTGCATCAAGGCGATTTCACAAAGTTAATTTGTGTCGCATCACCGACAAAAACTGAATTTGAATTTGGGCGACTGTTAAAAAGTAGTGCATGCAGGGTGGGGAATGGTGAATATTTTGCTGATGGTAAACTGGTACGCTAAATGTCTGGTTGATTTAATCAAACGTCGTGCAAAATCCTTTGACTCGTTTTTTGCCGTAGTTTGGCGGGTGATAAACTGTAGGAGAGAGGGGTATTTGAGGTTTTACTGATGTTAAACTAGCATGGCCGACTGAGACCTATTCGAGGACGGAGGGTACTACAGAAAACGCTTATAATCGTCGAATTGTAAGGGGAAAGGGGTATTGGGATTTGATTGATATTAAAGATGTAAACTGGCACTCTTTTTTCACGCTCAACTGTTTTATGACATCCATGACCTTGCTGTTTTTGGCCGACTTAGACCGATTTGAGCACCGCAGGTTATCTACAAAACCTTCATACTCGTCAAGTAGTGCATCAACTCACAAAACTGATTTGTGCCTTGGCACCGACAAAAACTGAGGCATTGTATGTTGTTTTCCATTTCATATGTTAAAACTGGTATATGGTCATTGGTACATTCATTGTTACATTACTAACGGATTTTTCTTACATATAATTTTTTAAATAAACTGGAAGATATTAATAACGCTTTATCTGCTCTGTGGCTGCTTCAAGCATTAAACGGTACCGCCGCGGTATTTTTCATTTTGTTAAACTGAATGAACGGCGTAGGTCGTTAGCTATTTTAACAATATTTTTTACAGTTACAACTATAAGAACATTTTTTGCAAAAACTGTCTGGATTATAAAAGAATGGCAGTGTAGGCTCGCCGTCTATGATTTACCTCAACTTCGCCCTCGTCGGCAACAAGCACATCGCGCTCTTATCAATGTCAACCGACTAGCAACCAGGCAACTTTCGGAGAGCCAAAAACTCTGTCTGCTTCTTTCCCATCTTCGGCGCCCGCAATTGTCAACAATCGTTACCTCTAGTTTCGATTGTTGACAATTGCGGGCGATTTCACAACAACCATGCCGAATGCCATTAACCTTCAGAGCGTCGTTCCCATCCTGGGCGACCGCGCTAGTCAACAATCGCCAACAATAACTATTTCCAGCGTCTGAAACTCCACATCTGCGCACTGGAAGCCAATAGCCCCAGAATTTCTGTCGTATAACTATAAATCGGTCATCTCTCACCAATCTTCCGTTTTTGCGGGACCAGTAACAAGTGCGCGTTTGTAAGCTTTCATCGAAATTATACGTCGATTTTTAGTAAAGGCATCAGAAGGCCGCCCTCTCCCTCAATATCGTCGAGCTCTGGTACCATCAGAGTCGTCAAGGCCCGTTTGGTAACTGAACCCCGCAGGGCCTCTGCCTTAACCAGATCACAACTCATTTGAAGTCCACCGTCCAGTGGCAACGCAGAGCATTTGACCTCAGCTAGACTAAAACTATTCCAAAGACCATTTTCTAGTGACAATCGCAGGGCTTCTTGGACCAGCCAGATGTATTTCATACAATCCTCAACCTCTTCTTGTTGAACCCATCGTAGTGTTGGGCCTTGCCTCAACATATTTGGTAGTAGCGAGTGGTGTAAGGTCCCAGAGTACAAAGGTCGGAGACGCTTCTTTGTTGTGGAAACAGTGGCCGGAAGGTATTGAGAAGAAACGACGACATCAACGACGGCAACATCATCGGCGCCAGCGGCCAGACACATCAACGAGCGGAGACAGCATTCCAGCGGAGATGGAAGCAGCGATCAAGCAACGATCGGCGACGGCGACCGGCACCCGCGACCACGACGGCGACGGCAACATCATCGGCGCCGGCGGCCAGACACATCAACGACGGCAACACCATCGAAGCCCGCATTCCGTCGGAGATTGAATAACATTGATAGGTCCTTTATATACTCAATGTGTGAAGCGAAATAAATCAGATTGAACCAAGTATTCTTGGGCGAAGGGAGTCGAGGAGACTGGGTCTCTGGAGGAGAAGTGTGGCTTGCGAGAGCGGAGTTGTGTTAGAGGCGTGTTGCGTGCTTCACAGTGAAATGACCATCGAAAACACGGCAACCAGCGACGGCAACATCATCGGCGCCCACATTCCTTCGGAGATAGAAGCATTGATATGGCAAAGTGAAATATACCATAGTGAACTAAGACGTCTCTTGGACAGGGTGGGATACGGAGACTAGGTCTCCAGGTGAAGAGTTCGTGGCTCGAGAGAGCAGGGTTAGAGGAAGTAGCGTGAAGCAATGAAGCGAAGGGAGTGTGAGTTATCTTACAACATAAGATAACCTGTGTTCGAATTGCGTTTATAAACCGAGTGTGAAAGCGAGAATGAATAAAACCGTACCAAGACGTGTCTTAGGGAGAGGTGAAGGGAGACGTAGTTGTCCAGAGGTCGGGGCTCTGTGAGTCGAGTAGGGAGAAGTTGTCTTACAGTCCTAAACTTCACAACAGTGCGCTGGAGGCCAGCCTCATAATGCTAATGCCGGTTATCTAAGTTAAAAATTACCTTGCAGGTCATTGAAATCCGTCCTGGAATACATCAAAAGGCTCAAGCGAAGGGTGCGCCGAACCCTAAACATCGTGTTGTAGGCTTCGAAACATCTCAAAACTGGTTCGATCCAGATCCTCAAAATTTTTAGTATATTGGTGTAATTTTGAATCCGTAAACTGCTGCTTTTAACTGATTTCAACCGTCTGTTTTTGTTCTCACAGCATTCTCTCGGTTTTGAAGCAAAATACAAATCAATGCTATGCAAAGAATGTTGTCATGTGATTGCTTTGAGTTTAATTAAACAAACATAAAACCTTTTCATTTGTGACATCAGGTCATGTCCGATGATTAACTGCATAACATAAGTAAAATTTCACCGTGGGAGGCCATCGATGCGCGGCTTAATGCAAAGAAAAAAGATCCGGAGTACCTTGGCAAGCGACCAACAGCATTACCACGCCTGACGGTTTTTTTCAAGAGTCTTGTCTTTTGGAGCGGTCGGGAGCACAACGCTTCATCCTTGAAACATCCAAGCTGCGGTAGGACATATCCTGAAATCTGCGCAACACAATGCGTGCTGCAGAGAAGCGAGAGTTGCTGATTTTGAGCTACGCACCCAAGGCATAAAGCTTGTACAGAAAAAAGGCGTTGACAAAAAGCAGGTCGGGGTCGCGGACTTGAGATCCTTCAAACTCTCCTCTACAATTTTATCCACTCGGCAAGAGTGTTGTTATTGTCACCGCAGTTGCAAGTTGGCAACCAATTTGTGTAGCTCAAGTTCAAAGCCTTCAAACTGTCGCGATGGTGAACCTGGATTATATGATTGATCCGGGATGGCCATATTTGCGGCTAACGGACGACGTCCAGCTAAAGGTAGTCTTTTGAAAACAAATTTTTTTGACCAATTTTAAACTGATGTGTGTTGTCAGGAACAAGCTGAGCGTCGCTTTGATAACAAGTCTCACAAATGGATTGCCGATCCAGCCGAAGGGTTTGTCATTGCCGAGATTGGTGTTGTTGAAGGCAATACCTACAGCGTTAAACTGCCAAGTGGAGAAATTGTTTGTTTTACTTTTTATTGTTTCAAAGTTTAATAAAAAAAACTGTTGCAGAAGAAAGTCAACAAGGATGATACACAAGAGATCAACCCTGCTAATTTCGAAAAAACTGAGGACATGGCTAATCTTACGTTCCTTAATGAGGCATCTGTTTTGCACAACTTACGCCAACGCTATTACTCAATGATGATTTATGTAAGTCTATGATTCTTAATGATGTAAACTGTGAGTTGAATTATAATGCAGACGTACTCCGGCTTATTTTTGGTTTTTGTAAACCCCTACAAAATGCTACCAATTTACACCGATAGTGTGGCCAACATGTACGTCAATAAGCGTCGTGCCGAAATGCCACCGCATCTGTTTGCCGTCTCTGACCTGGCTTATCGCAACATGATGAGCGGTATGTTTTTATAGTTTTATAAACTGATTAGAACGGTTTCCTTCAATAAAAGTAATTGTTTTGTTTTAGAAAAGGAAAACCAGTCCATGTTGATCACTGGTGAATCTGGTGCCGGCAAAACTGAGAACACCAAAAAAGTCATCTCATACTTCGCGCGAATCGGTGGCTCTCCAAAGGAGGAAAAAGCCAAGAAATCCGTACGCTTTATCGACCAAATTGTATCGTTTGCTGTTTTCCTTTTGTTGAGTGTCCCCTACCCCCTCAAATCACGAACATGTAACGTTCATAAACAATTTTCCCTGAGCACAAACGGAGTAGAATGTTATCAAAAGTGCCATTTGGTTAACTTTACGTATGACACTTTCACCCTGTAACTGCTTACACATAACATTGCTTTTCCGCAACGTCTCAAATTTCGTACGCATGATTTTGAACGGTTTTAAACTGTTGTGAAAGAATAGTTGCACTTTTTTGTTTAACGGCACACACTAGACGTCACTGTTGCCTATTGTCATTTCATTCATGTTTTTTTGGGCATTGACCTGGACAAACAGCACAAAAACTGAATGCATGTGTGTGCTTGTGTAACATCTTTTCCGCCTTCTTTCCGCTCCAAGTACAAAAGCATTTTTCGGTACTACTTCCGTGGGTCTTGTCGATCGTGATTCCAAGAAAAAATCCCACACATGTGGATTTCCGGGCTAAAAAACGGATGTGAGGACATCCAGCGGACTCACTTTTTATAATGTTGTGTACCAAGGGCTTGGACCTCAGCGATTTGTTTGTTTGCTAGCTTCAAAAGTTGACAACAGTCCGCTTGCGCATTCTTCAACAAATTCGTCGCGTTAGAAAGTAGAAAAGTGTTACAGCATTTACTTAGTCAAGTTAGTTGAGCCGACTGACGGACATATAGCAAATTTATTTCATGCCTGCTTTCAAGTACGATCAACGAGACAAAGTTTTAAGGATTGGAGCGTGAAGAAGATTGAAAAACACTCAAGCTTGGCCTACGTTTAGCAAATTAAGGTTATCAAACATCAAATGACAATTATTTTTATAGAAAGGATCATTGGAAGATCAAGTCGTCCAAGCAAATCCGGCGATTGAGGCATTTGGCAATGGCGCGACAAACCGTAACTACAATTCGTCCCGGTATGGAAAGTTCATCCGGATTCACTTCAGCGAAAAAGGAAAACTGGTCGGAGGCGATATTGAGCACTGTTAGTTAGGGTAATGAAAAACTGAAGGTGATCACTAATTTTTCAGATCTTTTGGAGAAGTCACGTGTTATCAAGCAAGCCCCGGGCGAACGGTCATTCCACATTTTCTACCAAATCATGAGCAATGAAAAGCTTCGCAGTAAGTTAAAAAAATAAACTGAAAACGATGAGAACAAAATCATCTTTAGAACAATTTTTCCTCGACGACGACATCCGCAAGTACAACTTTGTCTCGCAGGCTGAGATTACCGTTCCTGGTATGGACGACACAGAAGAATACGGCATTACCGATGTGAGTTAAATAAACTGTGCGTTACGATTACTAGTTCGTTTTCAGAATGCTTTTGACATCATGCACTTCGAACCAAACGAAAAGAATGACTTATACAAAATCTGTGCCGCCATCATGCACATGGGCAACATGACCTTCAAGCAGAAGCCCCGTGAGGAACAAGCTGAGGCTGATGACCTCACAGCTGCAACTACCGCTTCGAAACTGTTTGAAGTTGATATGGAGCAATTTATCGGAGCACTTCTGAAACCGAAAATCAAAGTCGGCATGGAATGGGTCTCCAAAGGTCAAAACATCCAACAAGTTGAATGGGCTGTTGGCGCTCTCGCCAAGGCAATCTATGCTCGCATGTTTGGATGGCTTATTGCTCGTTGCAATAAGACCTTAGCCAGCAATCCTCAAGATTCTGCACACTGGATTGGTGTTTTGGATATTGCCGGCTTCGAAATTTTCGATGTGAGACTAACTTAATAAAAAAAAACTGCCTTCATTTGATTGAGCCTTTTCAGAACAACTCATTCGAACAACTCTGGATCAACTTTGTAAATGAAAAACTGCAACAATATTTCAATCACCATATGTTTGTGTTGGAACAAGAAGAGTACAAACGCGAAGGCATTCAATGGGAGTTCATTGACTTCGGTCTTGATTTGCAATCTTGCATCGATCTTATCGAGAAACCACTTGGCATTGTCTCCATGCTCGATGAAGAGTGCATCGTGCCAAAGGCATCTGATTCTAGCTATGTTGATAAACTGCATACTCAACATTTGGGAAAACATCCTAACTTCCAAAAACCACGACCGCCAAAGGGCAAACAAGGTCCAGCTCATTTCGCTATTGTTCATTATGCCGGAACAGTTCGCTACAGCGCGGATTCCTGGCTTGACAAAAACAAGGACCCGTTGAACGATTCCGTCGTCGCAGTTCTCAAGACTTCTGATAAGAAGAATGTCATCTACCTTATTTGGGAGGATTACAAAACTGAAGTCGACAGAGAAGCTGATGCCTCTCGAGGCAAAACTACGGAAAAGAAGAAGGGCAAATCTGGTTCATTCATGACTGTGTCCATGATGTATCGTGAGTCTCTGAACAGTCTCATGAGCATGTTGCATCAGACTCACCCTCACTTCATCCGATGCATAATTCCTAATGAACAGAAAAAGAGCGGTGTTATTGAAGCTCCGTTGGTTTTGAATCAGGTAAACTGTTACAGATAGTACAGACCATAATAATACAACTTTTAGCTTACCTGCAACGGCGTGCTTGAAGGCATTCGCATCTGCCGCAAGGGCTTCCCCAACCGAATGGTCTTCAAGGAATTCAAATATCGCTATGCCATCCTGGCTGCGGACGAAGCATCCGAACCCGATGCGGAAGCAGCTTCAAAAAAGATGTTGGAAAAACTGTCGGCAACAAACAAACTGCAACTCGAAAACTACAAAGTCGGGTCCACAAAGGTCTTCTTCAAAGCTGGCATCCTTGCCCGACTAGAGGAGATGCGCGACCACGCCCTGAGTGGAATCATTACTAAGTTCCAGTCGGCCTGTCGTGGCTACCTTGGCCGATGCGATGCTAAACGCCGCAAGGGCCAGGTTTCAGCTGTCCTCAGGGTCCAGGATAATGTTCGTCGGTGGATCGTTTTGCGCACCTGGGCCTGGTTCAAGCTGTACCAACGTGTCAAGCCCCTCCTCGTGGGCTTGCGGTCTAATGCCGAGGTTGAGGCTCTTGAAAAGAAAATCAAGGTAACACACAACAAAAATAGTTTTTGTTTAAATTTTTCATTACTATATCGCACAATTTCATGGGTGTTGACGGGTTTAATGTGTTAGCATACACCCTGGGCTCAATGGGATGGGGGGAAGTGCGTTTCACTGCGGGATCGTCTATTTGTTCTGAGCTAAACCACGATTTGTACTCTAGGATATGGAGGAGAGTAAAAAAACTGAGAATGAAAATCGTCAAAAGCTGGAAGAAGAGCTCCGCAAGAAAGCCGAGGACTTTGAGAACTTGAAAAACAGTCTGGCTCACGAGAAACAGGAGAGAGATAAGAAGCAGAAGGACATTGAGGTTTGTTTTTACTGGTTTGGAGGGTAGATTGATATAAACTGTCTGATATAAATATTGATTATATAACTTTTTTAATCATTTTCAGGCCTTGAACGAAAAACTTCGCGAAGAAGCCCTCCGCTACGAAGATCTGAAGATTCAAAACGCTGCCAAACAGCGCAAGATGGAAGAAGAACTGAAAGCGCAGCAAGATAAGGCTGCTGCCGAGAAGTATGAACTGGAAGCTGCCATTACTAAGCGTCTGAGCGAAGTGGATGAAATTAAACAACAACTTAGCCTCCAGAAAGATCAGAATTCCGCTCTGTTGCAACAGAAGAAGGCTATTGAAGGCGAAAAACAAGATCTTGCCGACCTTGTTGAGAATATGAAACTGAAGGTTGAACGTACTGAAGAACAACGTAAACGTGCGGCTGAGGCCTTGGCTGATGCTGAAGAGCGTATTGCTGCCGAGAAACGTGCCAAGGAAGAGGCAGTCAAGAGTCGCCGAAAACTGGAAGGCGAATACAAGCAGCTCATGGATCAATTTGAACTGTTGACACAGTCTGCCAAAAATACCGACAATGACTACAAGCGGTGAGTATTGGTTGTAATTATAAACTGAATTTTGTGATTTTTTCAAATTTAGCCGTGAAGCGGAAATCGCTGAATGGCGCAACAAGGCCCATGAAGACGCAAACCTCATCACAAAGTTGCAAATCAACCTGCGTCAATTGATTGCTAGAATCGAACAACTCGAAGAGGAACTCGAAACTGCCCTTCGTTCTAAGAACCGCACGGAACGTCTTCGCCTTGAAGCGCAGAATGAACTCGACGCTCTTCAAGCTATTGTCGCTGAAACCACTGGACAACTCGATGCCCAGATGCATCTGAACAAGTCACGTCAACAGGAAGTTAGCGATCTTCATCGTGAACTGGAAAAGAAGAACATGTCCCACGAAACTCACATTAACGACCTTTGCTCAATGCAATGGCTAACATTGAACAACCTCAGAAACCTGTCGCAACAAGCCGCCTTCCTGGAAAATGAAGCCAACCGTGTTTTGGATTTCCGTAACGCCACGAAGAATCCAAGCAGTGTGCTTTCACGCAGCTACTCCACCAAGGAATTCTATAAGTCCGATTTGGATGATTTGTAAACTGTAAAGGCGTTTATCTTCTCTTTCATTTTATTACTTCCAACAATCTTTATCTTTTAAAACTGTAACACTTTTGCAAATTGTCCTGTCTCTGTACTTCTCTATATCCGGATGTGGATGTTTTGTCAAAGTTGTTTTCAACAATGACTTTTTTCGATTTACTTTCAACAAGTTTTACTTTTCCTAAGTTTACCAATGAATTCATCATCTGATTAGTTTCGGTTTACTTTTATAGGCTTGGTATAGATGGTTTATAAAACTGCAGCATTTTGTGAGCACATGATTTCTCATTCAGTCTTACTTTTTCGGAATTCTTACAATCTACCAATTATTGTCTCGCTATTTTTTTCTATTTTTCTATCAATCCAATTTTTATGTTTTTTTCGTTAAACATCAATTGTCTAGTTCCGCTATATCTCTTTTTTACTTACTGCCTGTCATACAAACTTTTACCTCCTCTTTCTTGGATATAATAAACGTCAAAAAACCGACAGCAAATAAATATTTTTCAATCAACAATTGCTTCCAGTCGCAATAAGTCTTGTCTGAGTGAGCTAAACTGATGTGTAACAATTTATGGACGGACCATTGCCAAGGGCAGGTCGGCCCAGCGATTTGGCTTTTGCTACTTTTTCTCCTCGCCTCTTGCTCCGAGCCCATCAGCCGGAGGACATGGCAATCGATTCGTCGACTTTGGCTATTGGATGCACTAGATCAACTGAGATCTTTGCACCAAGATTTTTGTTGATTTGTTTTTTTCTTAAAATACGTGATTTTTTAAGCACAACTTTTGTGGCTTTTAATTTTAATCAAAGAAACTGATACACATTTCATATTCGCGTGTCGTCATTGATATCCACTACTTTTACTTTTACTCTTTAGCTCGACTTTCGCAGTCAGAACGAATGACATGAGTGTAGGGCCGCGTTACTTGCGCAAACGCTCTAGTGACGCAACAACTAGTACTAATGTCGACAATGAGTATCCCGAATATCCTGAGGCACGATATTTAAAGAGTCATAAAAAAGCTGATCTCAATGTAACTGGACTGAGGGAGAAAAAATTACTTGCACTAATAATATGGCTCAGCGTGCTGCTCGTTTTGGCACTTATTTTATTAATTGTAAGTTTTTGTTTTAAACATTTTAAAAACTGACAAAAACTGATTGACAGTGCAATTTAATGATCATAAATGTTCTTCAAATGAGTCACTATGGCATGAAAGCGTTTAAAATCTATTCATATGAAAACGAGAAAACTCATGAAGAAGAGTCGATAGTTCACTTTACTGCTCAAAAATCTTATTTCGAAGAGGTTACTGTTGAGTCTGGACGGGTGTTTGGTCCTAAAAACAGTCGATTCACGCTTCAAGGCAGTCGGGTGAGATTTGGTTTTTATTGTAAAACTGGCAGAATGTTCGGATGTTTCAGGTAATCGTCGGTCAACCCACTGAACCCTCAACAAAACTGCTTTTGCAAGATGGCAAATGCAGATTGGAGAACACTGACCAATTTTTGGTAAATTTTAAACTGTAAAGCACGTCATGTTTATTTTTATACTTTTCAATTTCAGGTCCTTAGTTCGACGAACAGTAAAACGCTTTTCAGCGCACAACATCCGCTAGTTTCCATTGATAATAAAATAAAACAACTGTCCGCATCTCATATTATCACAAACAAAGTTTGTTTTCTCACTGCGTCTGGGGTTACATTTGTACTTTCAGGTACGTTCACCCGTTAACGAAAAACTGCTAATTGACGCTGAAAATGTGGTAATTCGTGGAAATGAAGGCATCGAAATTGAATCCAGGGTTTTCAATGTAACCGCAGATACCATGATTTCATTCAACACGTCGGTAGGTTATTTAAAAACAAAAACTGCACAGTGGTTTTTAATTTTTTTCAGTCAGATGGCAACATTCACCTTGGTGGCCGCTACATTTACTTCGGCAGTCAACGGAAGACCCTTTCGATGAGCTCTTCGCCGGCATTGTCTGCATCGGTAGAGGCTTTCCGTTTGTGTGTTTGCAAAACATCGGTGGGCAAAGCTAAACTGTTCTTAGTGAATGGAAATCGTCAATGTATGGCACCGGCTTCTCTTTGCAAATGATTGATAAACTGCTCCATTTTTATGTTCACACATTTAGTTTCCATTTGTTCATTTCCGCCAATAAACTTTAAAACTGTCACTTTTTGATTTATTTCCGGTGGAACTGCCTTTCGCGCAACATCAATTACTCAATTCCTTTCCGGTTTGTTTTGTTTTAAACTGAAAGTAAGCAGGTTTCAAATGTAAGAAAATCTTTGCCATGCACTTTTAATCACTAAACTACAAATGTATATTGCAATTTATTATCAGTGCGCGCAATTGGTCTTAATGACACAACATTATTATGGACAGACACTAACCGCACTTTCAACTTATGGCCAATCGATGTTATTGTTTTCCCCTTTCGGATAGACAAAACAAGAAAAAAAGCCTACAGCCAGGCGCATGGCGTTGCCGCGCAAGGTTTAAGCATCGCGCAAGGAATGCCATTGTACATGATGGTCCAAGCTAATCGACAGGTCGTCGACACGCGGCCCCTAATTCATACATTGTGGTGGGGAGTGCATCATCTGCTTACGGGTGAACCTTGCAAACCTGTTCTTCCGTTCAACCATGTTGGGGATCGGTGTCCGATGGCCGAAACTGCTTCCTTTTTTCAATCGCTCAATTTTTTTTCTTTAACGCGTTATGTACTGCGTCGTTGTATCATTTAAACTGAAATAAGACGGTGTCAATTTATATTCCCACATTTATTAAGCATCTAGTCTACGGATTTAAATGCCATTAAAACTTGCACTTTTTAGATGTCGACGAGTTGCATCGAAGACCCCGGCGATAATTCGGATTCCGTGATCGAACTGGAAGAATCACCGCGTTCATCGAAAGTAGATAACTATGTCTTTGAGGACAGAATTGCAATTTTTGTTGAACCGACGTCTGAAACGTTTGGTGGAACTCAAATGTGTCCTGCTATTTTTGTGCCCAATAATGCTGCCATTTCAACTGCGGTCAAGCATATTTACAGTAGGCTTTCCGCCAGTGCTGCCGTTCTTGACCAAGGCATTCCAAATGTGTTGATTTCGATGGTTTCGTCAAATACTGTCCTCAGCGCCGACACAAAAGCTAAAATTTCAAGTGGACTTTGTCGAATCGTGGGGCATTGTGGATTGTGGCTGATTACTTCGGGTGAACAGAACGATTCGTTAGCTGCGTTGTGTTCATCTATTGTTAAATCTAGCCTCACAAACGTAATTCTTATTTCATTTTACCGTTTAATTTAAAACTGGGATTTTAGGCAGACAACTCTGAAGAAACACTCATTATTGCCGTCAACTCATCCGACGTAGCATATCGATCTCAATCAAGCCTATCGCGTCGGAAGGCTATCGCCATGGCGGATACAAGTGTGAATACTTATTATTTTGTAATGAATCAACAAAAACTGACGCAGAAACAAAAACTGGAGTTTCGAGCTCAAACGGCTGTCAAATTTGCGAATCCACCACCAGCATTACTCATCGGTGTGCCTGTCGAGCCGTCTGCAGCATCCTTGGCACAGACTCCCACCGGCGCCGTTTCACCGGCTATCATTTTACCAAATTCTGTCAAACATGATTGTCGCCCATTGCCGGTGGCACTATTTTGTAGCACTTTATTGGCTTCTGTTTTCGAGTTGCGGACATATTTGGAATGTGGTGTTCCAGTTGTTGTTATTCAAGATGCATCAGATCTCTGTGCCTTACTCCGGACTTGCCAAATATTCTACAGAAGTGCCAACTTTTGCCATGAGAATTTTGTTTTATGGTTACAATCTGAACTGCGAACTATCATGGCGGAAGAAACTGATGTCGAGTTCACTCCACAGGAAGCAAGCACTGTTATTTGTCAGTGTTTGGCTGTTGCCATGGGCGATCATTGTTTATTATCATTTATCACTACGGATGAACTGGACCGACTTCCAGAACACATAGTTGAACTGTTTATGCGTTCCGCCGGTAGCAATGAGGAATATCGTCAAACATTGAGCCTCGCTGTAAAACTGAATGTGCCCTCGGTAATAAGGAACGTGAGAGTGGCTAATCTTTTTAATGATGATGTAAGTTATTAAAACTGACTAGCACTTTTATTGTGTTAACTTTCAGCAGTTTGAAGGAATTCTGGTTTCCGCACTCTGCAGGGATTCCAGAATCAATGTTGTCGATGCTCTGATGGATAACCATTCATACCTTCATGCATCTCCACAATTATTGATGCGGCTACTTGACGCCAGTGCTGATATTGACTTCTTTCATACTGTCGTTGTTGGGCAATGTCTAGGATATTCAGAAAGATTACAAATGTTTGCTGAAGAGTTTGCGAATGAGTTGAATGACTTATTAGTAAGTTCAAACTCATCTTTGCAAACAAAACAGAAAACGTTTTTAGGTTGAACTTAGTGGTGGATTTACTAATCTTTTTCCCGTCGACTATTTTACTCAACCTAATGTCTCGAAAGATCGTGCAAAAACTGCGCAAATTCTATCATTTTGGGCCTTATTTCTCAACCGCCCTGAACTGGTCAAATGCATATGGGCTCATTCACCTGAGCCATTGCCACTGGCGTTGATTCTGGCTCGAGTTTCTAGGTCTTTGGCTCTTGAAGCACATGAATTCTTTTTTTATGAGGAAAAACTGAGGGAGTTGGCGAATTGGATGACAAAAGCGGCTTACACGTTACTGGACCAAGCCTACAAAAGCGCTCCGAGACCAACTTATCAAACCCTTTGTCGGCCGTTGCACAATTTCAATAACTTGACCCTATCAACTTTGGCATTTGAAACAAATAGTAAAGAATTTATCTCGCACGAATGCTGCCAGCGATGGGTATTGCGTCAATTTTATGGGAATTTGCAAATTGATGAATTATTAAACTGGTTAATTCCTAAATGGTTAAAAATAGTACTCTCGGCATTGCTGGTTCTTCCAATTAGACTATTTGCCAGTGTCAGACCACCGATCTTTGAGTATTCACATGCCGTTCCTGAACTGACACAAACACAAAAGCAAATGAGTCCAACGGTAGCGCTTCTGGAAAGTGGCCGTCCAACTCGTCGGATTCGGGCTTCTTCAACACATTCCATGTATTCAGCACGTAGCTATGCTCTTAATCGCGATGAAACAAGTGCGCCATCTCGGGATGAAAGGAGTACCTTCAGCGCCGCTCAAACTGCTATTCCCCTTGGTATTGAAACTCCGCGATCTGTCATGACTTCAGGACTTCACGTCGTTAACGAAACTGAAATGGATTCACTGATGCAGAATGAAAAGACAAAACCTTCTGCACCCCGGAACTTCCCGGATTATGCTAACCGCAAGCGTGTGTTGAAAAAATCCAATCAGCCAGCTACACTGGGTGAATTTTACACAACACCTATTGTAAAATATTGGCTGTCGTTGGTATTTAGAGTTGCTTATCTACTTTTCATGGCATATTCGGTATGTTTTAAAACTGAGTCAACTCGAATAACGTGTTTGTTTAGGTTTCTCTTCCTGGTTGTGGTAATGTTAATTACGATCTAATTCTTCTTGGGTGGACGTTAATGTGGTTGATTGAAAGCTTATGGTTAATACATCGCCGTACAAGACACATGAAACTGTCACATATGCCTTGGGCCCTATTCGATATTGTTGTGGTTTCCTTATTTTTCACAGTATTGATAACATTGGAAGTACGTGGTCGTTATCTCAACAGTTTTGCACCATTCTTTAGTGCTTATTCTGTTAAAGTTATCTGGGCATGTTTATTACTGTACCAATGTTATGCAACTTTATTTATCTACATTCCGCTATCTGAACTACTTGGTCCGTTGATGGTGAGAGTTAAACTGATGGTTCTGCGGGACTTTATGTATTTTCTAATACTCGTCGCATTGCTTGTGATTAGGTTTGTTTCTTTTATTAATTAAACTGGTAGATAGTGGCATATGAAACGTTTTAGTAGCGCGATTGCTGTCAAAGCTATTGTCTATCCTGATAAGCCTGCCAACTTTGAAGAAGTGAAAAACGCTCTATCCTGGGCATGGTTATCTCTCTTTACAACGGATTTGAGCGGCATTCAGCAAACGAAAGAATGCAAGTCATCATTGCTGCCACGACGAAGCTTGGACTACTGTGCTTCTATCGGTGGTTTGGCGAATCACGACTGTCCGTCTGATGGCCCTGCGAGTTACTGGATGATTATCGAGTATTTGATTGTATTGAAACTGATCGCTTGGCCGTTGTTGTTTGCTCTTTTTGCAAAAACTGCTAAAGAAATAGACGATGAAGCCCAGCAAATTTGGCGGTATCAGCTCTATGGCTTGGCAACAGATATGTCTCTCCGACCGTTCTTGCCACCGCCATTGACTCCACTGTTTTTCATCGGAATTTGCTGTTCTCGAAGACTGACATTCACGAGTACTGACCATCCTGATGTTCATCGCTCTTTCCGGAAATTTGATACTTCGCCGAGTTCACCTGGGAAATATTCAGTGGTTTATCAAAATCCATCAGTACCGAGCCAAAAGCACGATCCAACAAAATACTTCTACTGTCAAGCGGCCTTGGAATTCTGGAGGAATGTGAATACTGTCACTGAAGCAACTATCACTCGAAAACTGAACAACCTTTCTAAGGAACTACGTGAAAAACTGCAACATTTGATTATTTCATCTAACTTTGGCAACCTCGCACAGCAAAATGCAAAACGGGAAGCATGGTTTGAGGGGTACGATGAAACTTCACGCCGGGTCCATGTCAATGATGATTACCGTTCGTGGAACATTTTACTCCCCGACTATTGCCCGTCCACTTATTCAAAACCAACAGTTGAGTTCCCCGTGGAAGTCCAAAAATATGTGGATCATACAACTGCCCACGTACGTTAAAGACACAAATGCATTTTATTAAACTGTTCTTTTAGCATCTCGCGGAACTGTGCAAACAATGGCGGCAACGAAAACTGCATGACCTATTAGTTGGAGACAAAACATCTCATTTACGGTTATCAACAACTGGTTTGCCGCTTAATCCATCGGGTCGTACGGGGCTGATAGGCCGTGGCAATTTAGTTAAGTTTGGCCCAAATAATGTTCAATTTTATGTCATTATTGCACGGCCTAAGGATCAATTATGTGTAAGTTCCATTAAACTTGTTTTAAACATTGATATAAACTGGGGTGAAATAGTTTCTCGTAAGTGCCGCAAGTGAAGACCTTCCTAATAAGTCGCGATACGACTATAACCGCGCTGACGATTTTCTCAGCTGCATCCTGATCAACGCGGGAGTGCCAGATTCAAGCGCACAAATACTATCCACAAAAGGTCACCTTACAGTCGGTCAGGTTGACAACAATGTGGCTCATGTGTGTACAAAGTTGTTGCCTTCATCAGATGATACTGATAATGCATGGACAGAAGCCGACGTTTGGGCGATCAACCTAACGTATGTTTTAATTAAACTGGTAGTCTGTATTTCACGATTTTTTTACAGGACACCATCCGATTACCGAATTCTGCCACAAGTACTAAGTGCTGAGTTTACGTGGAGCCCAATCAGCAGACGACTTGCGAAGGCAGAATCCAGGAAGTTTGTTGAAGACGCTTTGTCGGTCTTTGGTATTGCGTGATAAAAACTGACTGAAGCCGATGAGATTTCAAATAAATTTGCTCTTACTTTTTCACGATCTCTGATGTGTGACGTTATTGTCTTTTATGTGAACTGATCACTAATTTATGTGTTGCGGAGTTTTTGTGGTATAGACACCGTCGATTTATAAAAACAAGAACGGACAGGAAACGATTTTTAATAAACTGATATTCACTTGATAGTCTAAACAATAGCTTGGAAGTTTGAAACTAATGCGTAAAAAAATTTTAAATTTAAACTGGCAGATAAAAGTCGGTTTTCTGTTTTAATTCTGTTTCTTTTGCTGTTGTGCTGGAAGTGGCGTCTGTGGAAATAGATGTTCCAACAACGGCATCATTGCGAAATTACAAACAGAATTGGGGCTTGGTTGCGTTCGATACGCAACCGAGAAGACGCCCGAATGAGCTCGTCCGAACGGCATGGTTTAGGCGTAATGAGTCACAATTGGACAAACAAAGAATTTTATGCCTTTAATGTTCCAAAACTGCTGGATGTTGCGTGACATCGACTTTTTGTTAAAAATCAGTAACTTTTTTAATAATAAAACTGTAATTTTGCAGCTCGATTTCAACTGACGTGAGGGTTGTCGGTGTGGTGACCCGCGTAACCCTAGGTCGATATTCATTTCCAAAAGGGATGGAAGTGGATAAACCGCCGTGGTTCCATGGACACGGACATTATTGGCGCAACCTGCTTGTCTGAATCAATGTGCGCGAACTGAAGTGTAGGCTGAGCCAGGGAACCCCGGGCAACGACTGCGCGGAAGATGTCCAAGATATGTTTGCGGTATTTTATTGCATCTCTTTCATCTTATCCTACACTTCTTGCATATCATTTTATAGTCAATAAACTGCAATTTGTTTTAAGTAGTCTTCGTTTTTTCTGTACATTAATCACACTTTTTAAAGGTCAATCACACCTATTTCTGTTCTCATTACGCCCCCTCTTGAATCACTATGTTCCAAGGATGGCTTATCACCATCGTTAACTCGACTGTTTTCATTGCACCCCCCTCCACGTTGCTTTCCATACAAAAACTGAACGGGCCACATTATTGTTTTTTGGTTAGTTTCGTGCACGACAAGTCACTGCTGTTCCTAGATTTCGAGTCACTTATCTGTCTGGTATACATGCGCCCATCACTCATTGTGCCATTGCATTCTTAATGCAAAAAAGCTTTGACTTTTTTATTTTTGGGCCCACTGCTGCTTTTTTCCGCCGTTCTTTTCATTTTCGCTCTGGTCGAACATACATGGGTAGCAAATATTGTGGACAAAAGCGAAAAGAAGGCAAAGGGGCCCACAGGACACCGCTCGTCTCGCTTCCGGACACTACTTGACGCTGTAAACTGAAGCAAAAGAACGATTCATGTCTTCTTTCTTTGCATCCCTTTTTATGCACCCGAAGGCCACTTCCATCCATCCTAACTCAGCCAGCTTAGCCAAACTGGAAGGACCTCCGCGCTGCTGCGAGGCGACCAATTCCATTGGCACCGCCGAGCTTGACACAGGCCCTCTGGCAATGCAAGCCGCCCCCAATCAATAGGCGCAATTTCGAGAGCAGCCTCCGAAATGAGGGTCATGAAGCTAGCCCTCAATTGTTAATTTTTTACTTACACTTTTTTAGTTTCAAATGGCACCGCAATTTCTTTGTGACTGACATACGTGAACGTTTGTTCCGGCTTGTGGCCAAAGGGTTACCCGAGAAACAACTCATTTGAAACACGTGAAGTCTGACAGCCCTTACGTACACTATTTGTTCCGTTTTTTGTTTGTAAATTTATGGATTTCGTTTTTTATGTCAAACAAACTGGAATTGAATAGCGCAGCGTTTTAAAATAGTCCTGTTCCCTGGACAATTACTATATTCCTCCGATGAAACATAATCGGTTTAAATCATTTGGTCCTCACACTTGTCTCATGAACTTTCTCAGTTCTTCTCGCTAAATTTGCGCATGCGGTTGACTGATTTCGCTGCGAACTGTTAGTTAGATCGGAGCTGCTTCGTACCAAATCTGTGTTCAGTTTGCAGCTGCTTTTTGCATTAATGTTATTTCTATTTTTAATTTGTTTTTTTGACAAAAAGTTGTATTAATTTCCCTCTCATTAATTTTGTCCCACGATCAGTATTTAGATTCGCGTTTATGTACCTTCTTCTATGCAACCAATTCAATTAGCTCTGGTGAACATTGCGTCAAAACTTGTTTTGCACTCTCCCTTTTTTAGTGATGTCCGTGAAGACAGAACGTGTGCCTCGCGCAGACGGATCCGAGTTCGATTTCATTTTACACATGTTGCGTGCGTCGATGCTACTCCGCGAAATATCCGTTCCAAATTCCTTTGGTGAAATCTTATACGTTTAATTGGAAATGTTTTTGAATTTGCGTATTTGAAAAACTGCTTTCAGCTTAATTAATTCGATCTCCACGCTTTTTGGACCCACGTTCTTTCCTAAAGCGGTGTCCCAGACTGCCTGTGGCCAACATGGGTGTGCAGTAGCCGTAGCCAAGACGTTACACACCTTAATCGTCATTATCGAGTTTTAACATACCCTCCGCGATGTTCAAGTCAACGCTCGACAAGGTAAATAAACAAACAAAACATACGGATCGTCTCCCGCCGTTCTTATGCGCCTTGTAACGGTCGACGCGACAAGCTGCTTCTATCTTGTACTTTCGGGCCATTAGCATCAAAAGCGGGACCAGATCGATCAGACAACGTTGTCTTCTAGTCATTGTTTGAATTTCTTTTATTAAACTGATATTTTACAGGTATCGGAAGATACGCCTTTGGTGACATCAGCGTGTATTGGTCATCGGGTGCTTCTCGCCAATTCTGATAACGAGATCGCCGCCTCAGGCACACTACGATTTGTCGGCGAATTGGAGGGCCAAAATGGCGTATTTTGTGGAGTCGAACTAACTGGTCCTTATGGTAAAAACGACGGGAGTTACAAAGGTAATTTTTGATGCTTTTAAAACTGGATTGACTTAATCGTGGATAAATGTTGCGTCTTTGCTTTTTAATTGAGTGCGGACGCATGAACTCTAACGGCAGTTTCCGCCCACTTTTCATTCATAGAAACTTTTACGGCATGCATGCCGTTTCACAAAAACTGTAATGATATGCATTTTGTTACACTGGACAATTGCAGGTGAAAGCTTTTTCCGGTGTCCACCCAAACATGGATTGTTCCTTCCAATTCATCGCGTTCGACTGGCCGAAAAGCTTACATTGCCGAAGCGAGTTATTCGTCCAGATGTAAGGTTTTTGTATTTTTTTATAAACTGCTACGTATTGCGGAATGTCTCATTTTTCTGTTTTTAGCGTCTCATACATTCTGCAATCACAACGTTCGATTTAAATAGTAGTGTTACTAGCTCGGATATGGATAACATGGATGGCAGCCGGCTGTCAACTACTTCTTACAACAATTGGGTAAAAACTGTGAGATATTGGGGAAAGAACACTGAATTGTTATGTTTTCAGATGGATACATCCAGCGATGACGATATGGACATGACCGATTCTCATTTTACGTACAACGTTACACGGGTTGGTATTTTTTTTAAACTGGTTGGGGAAGGATTCATTTGAATTGGGTTGAGGAAATTAGCTTATTTTAACAGAAGCATCTAACTGTTTTTTACTCGACAAAGGGGAAGGGGGACACTTTTTTGCCTTTTTGTGAAAAATATGCAAATTATAAAGGGGGTGATAAAGGCCTGGCGTTTTTTCTTTTGTTTATCATTACGTGGTTAGCTTTAGTTCAGACTGGTCGGGTATCCGGAGGTTCTTTTTCTGTTTCTTATAACTTCTGGACTCTGCCTTCCCTAAACGACGTTTTGCTACTTTTTGCTCGATCTCATAAGTTCACCGAGCTATGAAGACGGCTTTTAATATACACGGCAGTGGTTTTCAACTGTTAACCGCTGCCGTGGGCCTAAACCTCATCCTTACCTCGAAAAACCGCTGCCACGCGCCAACTGACCCAGGGTGTTCTTAAGCTCTCCGAACAATTTTGCCCCCACCTCCTCCACACTATAGTGATTATACCCCTTGATTGTTTTTGCAGCCTCAGTACCTCCTCCAGGAAGTTGAGGATCCGCAGCCTTTGATCTCGATCGACGAAGATTGGACACAATTTCACGCCGATAGCTTTTCCAACGGGAACAGTAAGTCTCTTATCCACTTATCAATGTAAAAACTGCTTTGTGAATTGATTTCAGTTAATACAAGCTACGTCGTCACAAATCCCACGATGGATCGTCGCGATCTTCCGGTGATTGGGACCCCGACGAGTGTGACCGATGATGCGACACCCTTGGTTGAAGAAAACCCCATCAACGGTAACTTCGTCATTCAGTCATCTAATGACAGCCTCAACGATGCAGGCATCTCCGAGGTCAACGACCCTGAGGCCCTTATCAACATGGACTCGGCCGACGAATCCCCGCCGAACGAACAAGACCCTCCGGTGCCCAAGGAGGACCGAAAGAAAAAGACTTCCCCTGGGGCAAATGGTCAGCCTAAGACCACCTCGCCGAAGCCGCCCGCCGAAAAGAAGGAGCCCAAACCCACAAAAGTGAGAGTGAGTGTCCGCTTGCTTGATTGTTGACGCTCACTGCTCTTTGACACGCTTTTGTTTTGCTTGCATTATACGTTCTGTCATAAGCTAGCTGTCAGCGCTTTAACCCTGCCATCTTTGTAGATGACGCTCCGTGAAATGATCAATGCGCCGCCGAAACCGGTCCACGTCGAACGCCCCAAGAAGGTTAATAAGCAGCAACAGCTTATGGAACAGATTCTAGCTAACAAAAAGGAGCACAAGGATGTGCCAAAGAAGCAGGTTCGATCAAGACTCAGCGATTTGTGGGCCGCACCGCCGGCTGGGGCGACTCCGAAGGCGGAAAATAAGAAAGGTTTGGATTTAAACTGTAGCATTTCTTAAACTTGAATGAAACAAATTTCTAATCAAAATATTACCGTATCGGCCAACACGGCGGCTACAACACATTTTATTTAACTTTGCCAAATCCCACATCTTATATCAAAGAAAACTGAATCGTCGAAAAAGTAGTTTATAGATCACAGTCCCAATAGAAATACCCCCAGCCATCACGGCCATTTAGTTCCGAGAAATTTGAGCTTCCAGTTCAACAGCTCTGCCTTTCAGAAACGTGCGTGCTCTGATTCGAAAAAAACTGCATTTAACATTAATTTGATAGCCACAATGACCACAAATGGTATCGCTTGCGTAAAACTTGCGCCGGACTAGTTTTCATGATCCCTCAAAGTCTTTGCGCAACACGCTTCCGCCTTTCATTTGTTTACGCGTCCCTAGGCATTTCAAAAGTATGGCTAATCGCAAGGCCGTTTGTGAAGCTGTCGCGATACCTCAATATGGCGTTCAAGTACGCGGAGGTGTGGTTAGCTCAGTCTTTGGTGGGGATTTGCTAACTTAGCGCTCTTGAGAGGTCAAATGCTCAAACAAGGGCTATTGGTTTCGGTTCAGGTTCGAGTCAATCAATTTTTGTAGGAGAAAACTGTCGAAAAGGTATTCATCTGTCAAAGAGCCTTTTTGTCTGGTCCGACTGCCCATGGCACAAAAAAAAACTGCTAGCTTGCAAGGGCGTGATGATATGGACATGTACAAGGCGTTGCAATGTCTACGTGGTAGCCCGTCTAAAACCATTCATACAAACTCCTTTTTTTCACACCGGACAAGGAAGAACGCCAACTTCCTATTTTGGTGTTCTTTCTGTCTTTCATGTCTTTAGCAAAGTTTAAACTGAAGAAGCCATACAAATCAACTCGATCAGAACATTAATGATATAAATCATTTTCAGCAACCAGCAAAGTCGCGGCTACAACAAAACCCATGTCGTCGGTGAAGAATCTTCCGGCGACGCCAAAGATTGAAGCGAAATCAAAGATTGACACGGGTGTTCGTCTTCGTGCCACGCCAAACAAAGTAGCTGCCCCGAATCGTGCTAGTGCCCCGATTCTCGCTGGACGCCCGGTATCGTCGACTTGTCCCAAAACGCCGAAAACCCCTCTGATGCAGCATGCTTCAACCAGCCGAAACAATCTGGCCCCGAACTCGAAGGCTTCCACGATGGCCACGCCAGAAGCTCGCAAACGCCTGCGCCAGCTTCCCAAACTTACTAATCTCGAAAAGAAACTGCTCATTCTTTGTCACCAATATGTTCAACAAACAACAGTTCTCGGCCTCATTATCAGTTCGACTGCCAATAGCCTTGACACGGCCGAATTCAAAGGCAATGTTGCCAACACGACCGTCGCTTCGCAGAAAGAGGAAATCGCCCTTTTGGCGGAGTCGGTGAAACAGCGTAAGTTACCTTAACCAAAGTCAAACAAACGTTCGCTAATCTTAATTTGTTTAAAACTGACTTTTGATACGCATAAGCAATGCAAGAGGGTGGTTTTATTGCTCGGGAAATATGAGATGACCATCCTTAGCGAGGGAAACGTTTTCCCGTACCAAACAGGCCCCCGGGCGTGCTCCGCCTAACTTTTTCCGAAATAAAACTGTGTCGACTTATTGTCGGCGCAGTCATTATCGCTTGTTTCGTCTAATCTATTGAAAACTGTGACAAATTAAACGCCAAGTTGTAACAATCGCAGAAACAAGACCGCGCCGCCTCCACTAATCACGGTTCCTCGATCTTGAAGCGGACTTTTTTTACACGGATCTGTGAATTCCTTTCACGCAACGTAATTCATCGATTAAAAAAAGAAAAAACGTTGCTATTGTTTTATTAGGCTGCAGGGCCGACTTGCACTGTCCTCAATAACCTCATCAATGGTTTCTAATCAATTAACTTATTGATTTTCTATCTATTTTATATATCACTAAACCATTATGGGATTTAAACTGATTCCCCTGACAACGCAAAATGCAACCCGAGCCTATACGGCATCAACAGTGTGCTACATTTTGGTAGTCATCTGTTCATTATTCTGTCTTTGCATCGATTGTGATGCAAAGAAATGGATGTCACTAAATGTTTTGATCGTAACTTTGGCCATTACGCCACTGATCGTTTTTCGATTTGCAGTCGAAGGCACCTACAAAGAGCAGATCCGCGTGCTTCAACAAGGACATACAGATGAGGTTAGTTACATTTTTTACAACTTTTTTTGATAAAACTTTTTGTTGATACAAAACTGAACTATGGGTGTGGTTGTAAAAGCTATCGATGCCTGTTAAAAATTGACTTAACCAAAAAACGGTTCTGTTTTGAATTTTAAAACTGATGGGACAGCAGTTGAATGTATGTTACCTTTGCTTTGACCTATGGGGCTGTCCAGAAAGTGGAATCGGTGGACGAGGGGAGGGAAGAGGAGATCAGTGCCACAACGTTGGAAACTGATGAAGGAGGAGATGGGTCAAAATTCGAAAGGGCGTCATCAGAAAACCACTGAATTTTGGGGATTCTGGGATCAAAATTAAGGTACTCTGCGTCAATTTTATGTTTTTCGATTCTTTCTGGGATCAAATTTTGCCTTAGAATTCGCAAAAACAGACTTTTAACTTTAGAAAAAAATAACGTCATTTTAGGGGGAGGGGGTTCAAGTTATCATAACGGTCAATGATGACGGTGGAGGGGGGTACCGAAATAACGTCATTGATAGCCGGGGAAAGGCGCGATCAGTGCCTTAATGACAATTAAGAGGGAGGTGGGTAAAAACTGATTACTTTCATCGAATCATACATCAGGGGGTCAAGATTTCAAATTTCGTCGGAAATTCAATGAATTTAGAATTTTTTGAAATTTTAACGAATTTTTTTAACAAAAAAATAACGTCATTGACGAACGGAGAAAGGGGGATCAGTGCCATAAAGACAATTAAGAGGGAGGTGGGTAAAACTGATTACTTTCATTGAACCATACATCAGGGGGTCAAGATTTCGAATGGCGTCGTCAATGAATTTTGATTTCTTTTCAATTTGAACCAATTTTTCAAACGAAAAAATAATGTCATGTAAGGAAGGGGGGTTCAAATCATTATGACGGTCAATGATGAGAAGGGAGAGGGTATCGAAATAACATCATGGACGGTGGAGGGGGAGATCAGTGCCACAAATGCGGGAGGGGGTCAATGGTTCAATGGTTAACTTAAAAGTTATAAAAGCAAACACACCCGGTCAGATTGTCGGGCAAGAGGAGTAGCAGGAGGGGTGGCACGAGGGGAGGAATGACTGGTGGAGGCTTCTTCGGCATCATCCTCAGCCGCTGGTTCTTCAACAGGGGCATCGGAAGTCGTCGGTTGTTGCTCGTCAACATCGGCAGATTCCTGTTCTTCCTGATAATGGTCATTCTCATCCGGAACATCATCGTCCTTCTTGTGGGAAGAATGCTGGGGCTGTTTGCTGGTCTGTCCGCAGCATTAGATGGACAATCCAATCACCGGAATCAAGAGGGCATCGGCAGATTCATGTTCTTTGAAATCTTGACAAGGGCGGTAGGGGGGTCAAGATTTCAAATGACGTCGAAAACTAAATCAATTTTGGATTTTTTAACGACGGTCAATGAGGGGGAAGGGGGTATCGAAATAACGTCATTGATGGACGGGGAAAAGGGCATCGGTGCCATAATGGCAAAATGATAAGGGGTAGGTGGGTAAAAACTGATTACTTTCATCGAACCATACATCAGGGGGTCAAGATTTCAAATAGCGTCGAAAACTAAATCAATTTTGGATTTTTTAACGACGGTCAATGATGAGGGGGGAGGAGGTATCTAAATAACATCATTGATGATCGGGGAAAAGCCAATCAGTGTCTTAATGATGGTCAATGATGAGGGAGAGGGGGTATCGAAATGAAATGATACGTTTTTTTATGGTATAAGTATCTGGAATTGTAAAAACTGTACTTAGTAAATACAGACAACATCAAAAGTCACCAATCAGTCCAAAAACACCTCACCATCCACTTGCAGATCAACAACCTCGAAGAAACTTACAAAAATCGTATCCAAACGCTGGAGAAGGTTCATGAAACTGAGCTCCAGAAGCACACGAAACACATCGAACAGCTGCAAGAAAGCCTCAACATCGAGAAGGAGAAGGTTGAGGACCTTCGTAAAGCCTTTGACAAGACTACGGATGAAAAAGTACAGGTGGGTAAAAACTGAGCACCTTCATCGAATCATAAATCATTCCTTCATAAACAATCACCTTCCTGAGCACCCTTTATAATCAAAACTGTTTAGGTGCTCAACGAGGAGATTCGTTCGCTGAATGTCATGCTGAACATTCGCAACGATGATATTCGGCAGCTGCATAAGGACATTGAATCCGAGAAGTTGGTCATTGAAAAGTACCAACTCGCGGAGAAAGAGGCTTCCAACAAGCTCCAAGAGTACGAACATGATGCCTCCAATTACAAGAAGGTCGTCGATGAAAACAGGTGTGTTAGCGGAGCTGACCGTACACTTTGGTTTTGAAACTGTCTTAGCGGAACTGACCGTAGACTTTATATTTTTTGTGTTAACGGAACTGACCGCACACTTTAAACTGATATTTTTAATTTTAGGCGCCTTCGAAGCGAACTCAACAAGGCCGTCCATGAAGTCGAGGTGCTCAAATCAAATCTCAACTCGAAAGACTCTGTCATTCAATTGTACACTCAACGCGTCGAATGCCTCGAAGCGGCTCGGGGCCGCCCTGATGGCCAACGTGAGCATATGATTTTTGATGACGAAACGTATTAAACGTTAAATGACAAAAAAATAAATAATTAAAACTAGGCTACTGTATTACAAATCGTATTGGACTTATTAAAACAAATAACAAAAAAATAATTATCTGCAAAAACCTCCCGATGCAACGTATCAAAGCATCACCTCGGAAAGCAACAACGAGATTCTAGAATCACGAATATAGAAAGGTTGAAGATCTGAGCAAGAAAGATATACAGGTACATCTTGAAAGCGGAGGTTTAGTCCTTGCGGGCACGTTGTTTCTGTCGAAGCTGAAAAGATCAACATTAATGGTTATCTTCAAAGTCAAAAAAGCAAACATACCCGGTCAGATTGTCGGGCAGGAGGAGTAGCAGGAGGGGTGGCACGAGGGGAGGAATGGCTGGTGGAGGCCTCTTCGGCATCATCCTCAACCGCAGGCTCTTCAACAGGGGCATCGGAAGTCGTCGGTTGTTGCTCGTCAACATCGGCAGATTCCTGTTCTTCCTGGTAATGGTCATTCTCATCCGGAACATCATCGTCCTTCTTGTGGGAAGAATGCTGGGGCTGTTTGCTGGTCTGTCCGCAGCAGTAGATGGACAATCCAATCACCGGAATCAAGAGGGCAAGGATGTAGACGACCCAAAGCCATGGGCGCTCTTCAGTGGCGTTGATGAGTCCTTCGAGGAAACCGACCAGAGGGCCCTTGGCGTCGTTGAAGATCTTCTCGGCATTACGCTTGGGGGTGAAGGTTTCGGCGGCAACGCGGTTTGCAATGTTGACATCATCGGTGATCAATACGTTGTCCAAAACGATGTCCTTGCTCATGGTCCACAGCTCCAGTCCAACAGCGACGACAGTTTCGAGCTGCTTGTACGGATCAGCGACGTAATAGTCGGGGTTGGCAATCAACGAAGGGGTCCACTTGCCTTTGAAGGCAGGATTACGAATCTTGGGGGCAGCCCACTTTCCTTTGAACAAAGGATTGGCCTTGAGAGGCTGCTTCCATGGGCCACAACCGCTGGTGCCTTCACATTTGGGGTTGTTCATCAGCTTCGGTTCCCACTCGCCATCGAGGTCGTTGTCCCAATCGTCAGGAAGAGTGGAAGTCGGATCGGGGATAAGCAGCGCTTCCTCCTCAAGCCAGTCCGCCGGCTTCACGGCATCAGTGTCGACAATTTCACGTGGCTGCGACTCATCCCAATCATCAGGCTTCACGGCATCCGGATCATCAATGACTTCACGCTCATCCCAATCTTCTGGCTTCTTCTCATCAGGGTTGGGGATCTCCTTCGGGGGCTGAATCGGCGGAACCATGTCATTGAGAAGATTGCCAGCAATGATCTCAGTGTTGTCGACTTGGATGGAGAAGGTGTTATCGGCATTGATCGTGAGGGTGTAAAGATGGCTCAACTTGTCCTCGAAGTAGGTGACGAAGTTGCGCTGGACATCCTTGACACGATGTTCCTGTAAGACAAAATTTTTAGTATATAAACTGCAGTGAAGAACAGTATCCCTTACAGTAATAATATCTTTGTTGTTGAGGCTCTTAACCTTCACAATAAAGTGCACACGGGCATTAGCACCGCACTTGTCGGGGCCAAACATGACCGTGTAAGGGGTCTGATCAGTAAATGTCTTGATTTGGTTCTTGGCACTGGCAGAGATCAACTTCAAGTATCCGCCACCGCATTCTTGGCCTTCCTCATACTTGACTTCGTATTGAAGGATCAATGGCTGGCCCTTGAATTCGAAGGGCTTGTCCAGCGCGGAGGCAATAGCATGACGGCGGGCGCGGCTCTTAACAATGAGACCGAGATCGCCATTGAGAATGACATTGGTGGGAGGAGCAATCTCGAGGACGCCGCTAGCGACGGAGATGGTCTCGCCATTCTCGACGACAGTGGCGGCAGACTTGAACCACTTCTTGCCGATGGCTTTGGGATCGTTAAACCAGTCAAAGAAGTAAACTTCATCTTCGGAAATGGTTGGGGGTTCAAACTGGGGAGGGATATATCCTTCCTGGAAAAATTTATATATAAAACTGAACGAATCTTTGAGAGGAGAATCGCTTACTTCTACAGGGGACCCGTCTTCAACTTCGTCATCACAGATGACACCCGCAATAAGCACGGCCACAACGAGGCCAATCCACAGCTTGAGCCGCATTCTAAAAGTAGGGGAAAGATAAAGAATATATCATGAAAAACTGGGATATTCATCCAACGCCGCGAAGGGGTGTGACTGGCGAAAGGAGGGGAGTCCAAAACACTGGACGAGTGACCACTACCAAATCAAGTTGTTATCGACTCGTGAAATGTAACACGAGCTTCCTTTCATGTTGCAGATGGATTTGGTACGAATAATAAGTAAGTTCAAAGTGCCAACGGCAAAGGAAATTGCCAGAAAACTGAGGTTGGAACTGGAGCGAACGGGGAGCAACTGGACACCCCCAACGAACGACGTTTGACTGACGCGGCCTGACTGGCTTTCGCGCTGGGACAGAAGAGACTGAACGCTGGACACGGCCAATTTGCACTGCGTCCATGCAAAAGTGTGTACAAAACGCGCACGCGGTCGAGGGAACGCGCGAGCCAGGTTCTTCCTTGTTCGTCAAGTTCTCGAACTATAGTGATTATATATTTATTTAGCTCGCATTGCACGTACAGTTTTTAAAGTAACGATATATCAACTCCGCATGAGGATTTGTTGGACGACTAGGGCAATTACAAAGATTCCATACAAAACTATGAGCATTATTCCGTGGATACGCTTTGCATGAAATCTGTTGAATAATAAAACAATAATAGTGAAAACGAGACTACATGTGAGACCGATGAGCAGAATACCAGTAACCATATCAGTTTTCAGCTGAAAAGGAATGATCATTTCGACGGAAAGGGGCAGGTGGGTGTCCCGGATTGCGGGCGGCCACCCCGCCGCCGGCGGCGATGAAAAAAAAGCAATTTATTATACCCCCCAGTTTCCAGTAGGCCGCATACATTGTTCAGACCATCAAGTACAGGGTCATCGACTGGCTCGTTTCCGGAAATGACCGATTTTCAATGAGCCTGTGGTGCGGTGCGGCCAGTCGGCTGCCGCCGGCAGCAAGACCCACAATGCTCGCCTATTTTCATTTTCCCCTCAGTCCATGACGAAAACTTACTTGCACTTGTTTCCCTTGGATGGTTGCTATGAAGAAGGACAGCCCGAAGCCGAAAAGCAGATCTGGAAAGTGCTTTAATATTGGCAAAGGGCTCTTTCAATGGATTTTGTAAAGGGGACTCACTGAAAAGTGGACCGCCAATGGCAGCGGATGCGCCCATTTGAGGAAAACCTTGCTTCGCTACCGCAATATCGGCTACCATGTCGCCAATACTGTTTGACCAGGCCATCACAGTCAAGCCAAGGATTTCATGGGGGATTTTTGATAACACACTGATCATAACAATGATTCCGACGACTTCACTCGAGATGAGATAAATCCAAGCAACTGACATTACAAAACCGATGTAGGCCGCAAATTGCTGTAAAAAAACTGTTTTAAGATTGTCATTTCTGTAAAAGTGTGGTAAACTGACTTGATGATACTTCGGTGTTATGCTGTATGTCGTGAGAAAAAATAATACTGTAGCCAAAATAAGTGACAAAATGATAGCAAGTAGCCATAATCCAGGGAAATTTGGTATCAACTTTATCCCAGTTACTAAAAAATAAACTGTAGTCTCTCTTTACCGTTTGAATAGTTTTTAGTTTGTGGTCAAAATGTTTTAATTGCAAAGACTTGTTGATCTGATTCCGCTTCAATTCAATTCAAAAACACAAAAGCGATGCTTCCCCAAAGAATTTCCCGATTGCGTCATATGTCTTGTGTCTTCTTCTTCCCCTTGTCAAACTAGACAAATAAACTTTAAACTTACATCCAAAAGCGAAGACAAATGTTATGGGCATTGTAAATGCTTGAATCATCGCCAAGGACTTGCACCAATCATCGGCGACAGGCATTGTTAGCTTTAGAATTATCATGATTGGTATTTTTAAAACCTGAAGCACCTTTGAATACCATTTTGACGACCCAAAGTCTGATTCAACCGGATTTAATGCTTTTAGCAAGTCTTGCACAATGCGTGATATGGTTAACTTCTCATTAGGTCGGAACATCAGCTCAGGTGGTGGGGGTGCTGCAAAAGACTTCTTTGATGTGAGATAAGAAAACCACATGAGTTGAGGACTTTTTGAACTGTAGGAGTACAAATGATCAGAACACAATGAGAGTGAAAGTTTGTGTTTAAGCGTTATCAAAGTTAAAAAACTGACGTAAAACGATTGCTGACGCTTTTCGGCTATCTGATTCTGAGATAACTGTGTATCTTCTACGGTGTGATGACGGAGGACCGATCACAACAACTGTAGAATCGTCTTCTGTAGCTGGAAATGCAAAATATTTGTCATGCGAAAATAGAATTCTTTTGTCATACCATGTTCTGAGTGGGTGTCGTTATACTCGTAGCCTCCATTGACGTAAACAAACGTCTTATTGCTTCCTTCTACCGGACTAATGATAATATTTGGGATCACAAAATGCTTCTGCTCCGGCTCACGTGAGGACCCTTTTCGCACGGGTTCAGTTATGACTTGTACCGGAGTCGGAAACGTTTGATAGTAGGTTGAGTTGCGTGACTCCGTCTGTTCCATTGCGGATGTCGTTGTGCTGTTGAGGCTTTTTCGACGCCGTTCATGATCCGGTGTTATCTCTAAAGACATCACCGATGGACGTGGAGGCTCAAGGTTTCCTGCCCCATCTATAGATGGACTAGCTGGAAACAAAGCCACGTTTTTATTACTGACCTATTTCTATTGATTAAATGCTTTGTCAATTCTCACCTGAACAAGCAGACAGGTGGGACGCTGTTCGAGGAAGATAACGTTTTTTCCGGGGATAACATTTGAGGACGAGACGACCGCACATGACTGTTGCCGCATAGATGGCGTACATAATGAGATAAACTGCAATGTTGCTTTTTTGTTTGACCGGAAGTCAAAAAGCAGAACAAAGTTGATAATCATACCTAGAGGCTGCCATAAATGCAACACATCGTCGTAAAAACAAATGAAAGCCATCCATCCTACCGCAACAAGGTAAAACAAGATATCACGTATACTTGCTGTCCGCGAAATATTAAACGGCTTTGTTATCATAACAACGCCCAATACTACTGTCGTAACAAAGCAACCACCGCCAAGCAAATCACCGATGGCGAGACCCGCTTTAGGTGAATCCGTGTTTAATATACTTGCAAGGGTGCTAAAAATGTCGGGTGCACCGTTGCCAAAAGCCAGAAAGGTCACACCAGCAACACTTTGAGATATTTTTAAGTGGTCCACGATAGCGGAAATGGCGGCACAGAAAAAGTCATCAGCAGCCGTGCTCATCCATAGAAATAAGTAGAACATGATTGTGATGGCAAGGGCTATCAGAAAGCCACGAGATGTAGGATCATCGGTACACACTATGTATTCAGTCCATTGGAGATATCCGCCACCTTCACAGGCATCGGCGAAATATTTAACATAAGCGCATGCATCTAAAGTTGACTTAATCGTTAAAAATGATCGACAAATAAAGAACAAAATCCACCAGATGTTGTATTGGTAAAGTCATATGGCGTGCAAACATCATTAGAAGCATCATCAGAGTTAAACAGCGTCGTTACAATCGTCGGCAATGTGGTAATCCAGCTCGCTTGTGATACCGGAAATGTATCATTTACTGAAACCATGCTAGTTTCGAACAGCTAGACGAGCTGAAAGTAAAGGGCGTCGCAAGAAGCATGAACAATTTGATCTTTGAGTCTCCACCCTCCAATTCCTTCTCCAGCGATAAGGCCTCCCTTTTTGGTATGATTGTTGTCTTTTCAATTGATACCTGACTATAGGGTTAAACAAACGAAAAATCACTGTTTACTTTTGAAACCGTTTTATAGTGTGGCTTGAGTTAGGCTCCGAGCAAGTGATCAGACACCTTAAAATCTGCGTTTCAATCTTGTATTGTCATGCTTTTTTTTTATTGTTTACAACAAATATTTTAAAACTACAAATTTTCTGACACCCTCACTTTCCTTCCGCTTCTATTGTCACGCATTTTAAAGGTTTCTTGTTCCTTGATACGTTGTGTCAATTCTATTCAAAATGTATATACTGTATTTTTTTATGACTGACTTACCGAATGATTGGCGTATGTTTCAAATATTTGTTCTATTTTTGTTTTTTTCTGTAACAGTAAACTGATTTTATTCGTATGACTTCAGTTTTGAATGATAGACGAGAATACTTGTAAACTGCTCTTTTTAATGACAAAAAGGTGTTTTCTTTATTTTTTATTACTTTGAAAGGGAGAATATGAAAACTGAAACTGAGGTATTATTCCATCACTACATAACTCGCGTTGTCTTGGGAAAATTTCAGTCATGCAATCAATCATTGAAAAGTTAATCGCCTTCAGCCTAAAAACACGCATCAACTTTAAATTAATCCATCAATTAATTGAAAACGTAAAACCAATTACTATTTCTAATTAGTTGAATGTAGACGACTCGATTTCATTTTCAATCATTTGAAAACCACTTTCAAAAATCTATTTAACTTTGGATTGGTTGGAAACTGACGAAAGTTCATTTATTTAAAGGGGGTATCCTAATGAAATAAAACGTTTCTTATAATATAAATATCTGGAATTGTAAAAACTGTATTTAATTATTTGACGACTATTTATCTCACAATCAATTCAGCCATTGTGAGATAAAGGCCCGGCGTGCGCGGCCTTTTACAGGTATGGGGTCACGGAAATCGACGGCAACACTTTCCAACTAAAATTGGATATGGTTGTAAACGAGAAGTAGGTCAATCGAATAGTTCTCTACCTTCGTTTATTTCACCACATGTACTTCTCTTACGTAAATGCAGTGAAGTACGCTGCATATTTCCAGACAAAATTATGTTGATTACACTATACGTCTTTTTCTTCTTTGTGACTTATTCACATGCAGGTAAGTTAGTTAGTTGAATTTTTATTTTTAGATAAATAGGTTTCCACCAATTTTTTCAGGATTGATTACAAGTTCCAACAACACTACTTCTGCTTCATCTTCTGCAGTCTCCGCACAAGACCTACTTTCTCTGAACACCAACGCGACGCCGTCCTCTTCACAATTTGCCGTCGAGAATGAGTTGGCCAAAATATCTACATCCTGTTCATATTGTTTTAACTCCAAAGATTATGAAATGCTAGCAGGCAACTTTATAAAGCACGGCACAGCACGATTGTTTTCCGGCAGCTTGCTTAGCAACAGCGTATTTAGCATAGGCCTGGAAGAATTACGTAGGGCACTTGATTTTGCGCCGGTACGTCCATGGAAATCATACAACAGTACGGAACCCACTGAAGCCGAACTGGCATCCACGTCTAACATTGAGGCCTATTACGATCTGGTTGAACCCATACCGGCGGTACTATCTCTTGATAACCTATACTTTTTTGAGAAAAATATAGCTACCGCTATTGCATATTTAGATGAACGGTTACCATCAATTCGCTATATTTATAAGCGTAGGTTTGAAGAGATGCATCAGTATGATGAAGGATTGATAGACAGAAAACTAATTGACCGTATGATACACGAGTTTTTAGCGATTCGTGGTAAAATTGAAAAAGCGGTTTCAAAAATGATGGTTAATGAATATAAATGCTTTGGTATATATTAATTGTATTCAATGATATAGTAAAAGAAAGCAAATAAAGTATTAACGTTTGATTAATTGAGTCTAGCTGCACTGTTTCATGAGCTGTTGACAACGATGCGAGTGACTTCCGTTAACTTCTTTCAATGTACAAGCCGGTCAACCTTTTCAAATTGGTCTGTGTCGTGGGCTGGTTTCAACTTAATGGGACGTGATCATCCCAATTCTTAAAAACTGTTTACTAGCAGATTCCGAACGATTGCCGTAAACTGAAAGCCGTAATGTCGTTCTGAACATGATTGACAAACCTATTGCCGGAAGGGTGCATGCATGATGGGAAATGGCAAATGTTCTGCTGATGGTAAACTGGTACGCTAAATGTCTGGTTGATTTAATCAAACGTCGTGCAAAATCCTCATCAGACCTAGTTTTTTTGCCGTAGTTTGGCTGGTGTAAACTGGGATTATGCATACTTGGTTTCACGATCACCTGCTTTGTAAACTCCATGACTTTGCTGTTTCTTTGACCGACTCAGACCGACTTGAGTACCAAAGGTTATCTACAAAACCTTCATAATCGTCAAGTAGTGAATCGAGCCGGATTCACAAAGTTGATTTGTGCCACGACACCGACAAAAACTGAGGTATTTTATGTTGTTTACCATTTTGTATGTTAAAACTGGTATATAGTCATTAGTACATTTTACTAAAATATGGTTTTTTAAACAAACTGAAAGATATTAATTGCGCTTTATCTGCTCTGTTTCTGCTTCAAGAAATTAACGTCACCGCCGTGGTATTTTTAAACATTTTGATTTTTTATAATGCGTTGAAATTGTACTTCATACGACGGATTACCTGCTTCAGATTAAGTTAAAATAACAACATTAAAAACTGACACAGTGAAAAAAATGAAACCAACGACCCGGTGACCTTATTGAAAGCAGCACTATCATAAACATTTGTAGTAAAAAAGGCGCAGCTTTTAGGAGTGACACCTCACATGAAGCGTACATTGTCTGCATTTGGTGAAAAGGTGATAAACTCATTTTACTTTAAACAAAACCAATGTTAAATGAGTTAAAACCTTGAAAATAAAAGAAATAACCAACGTTTTATTTTACATATTTTTTTTGCGTTTACTGACTTCTAGTAGACACAAAGCTAGGAACAATAACAACAGTACTTTTGTGTCTGGTAAACAAGTTCACCACAAAGCGCCTATACGGTAAAACAAAATACATGGTTAACAAAATATCAACTAAAAATTCAGAACTGGCTAAACAAGTAGTGAAGCCGGTAACAAGTTTAAGAAGCTCGACGTTTCTCGACGACGAAGCAATAAAAAACAATACTACGGGCAGTCTGTTGCATACCAATGTACTGATAACGTTCGATATCACAGCCTTTGTCAACATTATATGAAGCCGAACTTCAGTCGGTGATGCAGCGGCTGCGTATTTCACTCCAGCTTTTAAATTTAAGTACACTATTGTAAAGAATCCACCTACACGAAATGCTTGGTAGAATGAAGTCATTATCATCTGCATGGATCTACTAGAATATTCAACTTCCATGACAGCCAGTGGTAAACTATCACGTGCAATCAGAACTGACGCCAAAAAGCATTCTATAATATTGGTAACAACAATATATGTGTAAATGACTTTATAGGACAGTTGATCAGGCGTAACGACGTTCTTCGACACCACAAAATATCGATTGATGAGGAACAACAAATGTAAGTCAGTGTTTATGTTACCGCAAATATTCAAAATAGCAATCACCATCTCTCCAATTATTTTCGGCTCCGGCGCTAAAAAGCCATAAAACTGCACATGCAAAGTTGCATTTTTATGTAAGTATATATTTGGCGTCATTACTACGTAAATCGCGGTAGTAAGTAAAGAAAAAGGAAAGGAAATGAGCATGAAATTCCTGTAGGTCGTCATTTGTTTAGTTGACTTGGCAATGATGGCATAAAGGTATATAGGAATAATGACAAATGTTGGAATTCCTGTAATGTAGAAAACAATAGAATCAATTTTTGCTAACCAGGGTGTCGAGTCACTCATTTTTAATGATAAACAATAACTGCAAATAATGCTGCCATTAGCAGTAGTGGGTTTTACCCTTGTAACAAATTTAATTGGTGTGCCTTCTAAGGGCGGGAGTAACAACATGAACTTTATCTGCGTCTGGCGGTCAAAGTTTTTAGTAACAAAATCCTCTTGGGCATTGAAAAAAACTGTGGGATTTTCTATCTGTCTCGAGTTTAACACGACAACAAAAAATCAAAGGTGAACATTGACGTCAAAAGCACAACGAGAGGTCGGCCTGACCCTGGTGAACCTGTCCAAGAGGCTCGCTCCGTCAATGGCAAATGATGCTTTTACTGATTGTAAAAAACCTAGGAAGCCTGCAAAAGGTAATCCGTGTGTTATTGTAATTTTGATCGATTACGACGTGTCAAAAACTGGTAACCTTATAACGTATGTTCCTAATTTAAATTCGGGCAAAGGGTCAGCAAAGTCCAGATTTGCGCCTGATTGACTCAGTCGTCCGGCAACTGAATGCATTTTCTCGGCTGAATATATGTTTTTAAACCATTAGGACATAGGAAGTTTAATTACGACATTTGAATCAAAATTTTACTGACGGTTGGCAAGATATTAATCGAAAACTACCCATTTTACGTGTTTTCGGTGATTTTTTTGCCTTGAAGATGCGAAGTTCTTAAACCAGATTACCTTTAACAGCTGTTTTAATCCTTTAAAAACACAAGAGATTTGAAATTACTGTAAAGGTTGCGCTAGGAAACGTAATTCCTGAGTTAAGAAAACTACCAGAACGTATTTTGTTCGCTTTTTCCCAAAATTGGATTCTGGTAGTACATAAAATTTTGAGTAAGACCACTTTGAACTAGTGTTTTAGAACCGCCAGGACATGTGGAATTCAAAAAAGTGACTGAAATTTGGATTTGATCAATACTTGGCAAGCTATAAACCGAAAACTGTGAATTTTGGGCGTTTTTGGTAGATTTTGGGTCATAAAGGTGCCAAGATTTTAGGTCAGATCGCTTTGAACAGGTATATCTGAACCATTAGGACATGGGCAGTTTAATTTTAACATTTGAATTGAAATTAAGTAAACGGTTGGCTAGATATTAACCGGAAACTACGCATTTCAAGCGTTTTTGGTGGTTTTTGGGCCTGGAAGGTGCCAAGCGCTTAAGCCAGATCACCTTCAACAGGTGTTTTGATCCTTTAAAAATACAAGAACATTAAAATAACTGTTAAGATTGCGCTAGGAAACGTAGTTTCCAAGTTACCAAACTACCAGAACCAATTTCGTGCGATTTTCCGTAAAATTGGACTCTGGTAGTGCATAAATTTTTGAGTTAGACCCCTTTGAACTAATGTTTCCAAACTGCCAAGACATGAGGAATTCAAAAAAAAGGTCGAAACTTAGATTCGTCCAATACTTGGCAAGATATAAACCGAAAATTGTGAATTTTAAGCATTTTTGGTTTTTTTTGGTGGTTTTTGGGCATGTAAGATGCCTAGATTTCAAACCAGACAGCTTGCTTTTAAACTTTGTTTGAAACGTTCAATGATAGTTTGCACGGAACTCACGCCTATAGCTATTGTGTTATGGTTTGTTGGACGAATCTGAGGCCGTTGGCGTACAATAGGTGGAATCTTGTCAAATGAGCATGTTCCCTCTTTGTAGTTTGGTTTAGAGCTGGAAATGCCCATCAAAGAGTTCTTTTTTTAAATTTAGAATGACTATTCGGAGGGTGCTCCGGGACAACTGATGGCCCAGCGCCGGCTCATAAGACACGCACGCTCTTCGAAATCACGAACAAATCCCTCATTTTGTGGGGGCGTGTACCCTCTTTGTAGTTTGGTTTAGAGCCGAGCATAGCCATTGAAGGGCCCTTTTCGGTCTGGGATGACTGATCAATGGGCGATCCTGGACTACTGATGGCCCAGCGCCGGCTCATAAGGCACGCACGCTCTTCAAAATCACGAACAAATCCCTCGTTATGTGGGGGCGTGTACCATCTTTGTAGGTTGGTTTAGAGCCGAGCATGGCCATTGAAGGGCCCTTTTCGGTCTGGGATTACTGATCAATGTGCGATCCTGGCTGGTTGATGGTCCAAGGCTGGCTCATAAGGCACGCACGCTCTTCAAAATCACGAACAAATCCCTCGTTCTGTGGGGGCGTGTACCCTCTTTGTAGTTTGGTTTAGAGCCGAGCATGGCCATTGAAGGGCCCTTTTCGGTCTGGGATTACTGATCAATCGGCGATCCTGGACTACTGATGGCCCAGCGCCGGCTCATAAGGCACGCACGCTCTTCAAAATCACGAACAAATCCCTCGTTATGTGGGGGCGTGTACCATCTTTGTAGGTTGGTTTAGAGCCGAGCATGGCCATTGAAGGGCCCTTTTCGGTCTGGGATTACTGATCAATGTGCGATCCTGGCTGGTTGATGGTCCAAGGCTGGCTCATAAGGCACGCACGCTCTTCAAAATCACGAACAAATCCCTCGTTCTGTGGGGGCGTGTACCCTCTTTGTAGTTTGGTTTAGAGCCGAGCATGGCCATTGAAGGGCCCTTTTCGGTCTGGGATTACTGATCAATCGGCGATCTCGGCTAATTGATGGCCCAGCGCCGGCTCGAAAGGCACGCACGCTCTTCCAAATCACAAACAAATCCCTCGTTATGTGGGGGCGTGTACCATCTTTGTAGGTTGGTTTAGAGCCGGGCATGTCCATCGAAGAGCCCTTTTCGGTCTAGGATGACTGATCAATGTGCGATCCTGGCTGGTTGATGGTCCAAGGCTGGCTCATAAGGCACGCACGCTCTTTAAAATCACGAACCAATCCTTCGTTTTGTGGGGGCGTGTACCCTCTTTGTAGTTTGGTTTAGAGCCGGGCCGGTATATTTTAAACATTAGGACATAGGCACTTTTTTTTGACATCTGAATTAAAATTCAGTTAACAGTTGGCTAGACATTAACCGAAAACTAAGCATTTTAAGCGTTTTTGGTGGTTTTTGGGCCTGGAAGGTGCCAAGATGTCAAGCCAGATCGCTATAAACAGGTAAATCTGAAGCATTAGTACATAGGCAGTTTCGATTTGACATTTAAAACAATATTCAGTTAACAGTTGGCTAGATATTAACCGAAAACTACGTATTTTAAGCGTTTTTGGTGGTTTTTGGGCCTGGAAGGTGCCAAGATGTCAGGCCAGATCACCTTCAACAGGTGTAAAAATCCTTTAAAAACACAAGAAACTCGAAATGACTGCTAAGATTGCGCTAGGAGACGTAATTCCTGAGTTAAGAAAACTACCAGAACGTATTTTGTTCGCTTTTTCCCAAAACTGGATTCTGGTAGTGCATAAATTTTTGAGTAAGACCACTTTGAACTAGTGTTTTGGAACCGCCAGAACATGTGGAGTTCAAAAAAGTGACTGAAATTTGGATTCGATCATAACATAGCAAGATACAAACCGAAAAAGGTAAATATTGGGCGTTTTTGGTGGTTTTTGGTGGTTCTTGGGCCTGTTAGATGCCAAGTTCTTCAGCCAGATCGCTCTGAAAAGGTATTTTTAAACCATTACAACATGGGCAGTTTGATTTTGACACTTGAATTAAAGCTTTGTTGCACGGGTGGGTAGAATAAAAGGAAAAAAAACTACGGAGTCACAGTTGTGCATGGGAAGTTGACAGTAATCGCGTCCCGATCAATCTTGGTTTTATGCTTATGCCCTGATGTCGTCTGATTGAAGGAAACTTTTACTGCGATGTAAGATCATTAGTTAAGAAAAACTGCATACAATAAGTACATTGTTGTTTTAAAAGTCCAAAAATCTTGAAATTTATTTGAAAGCGACACTATCGTCGACAGTCTGGATTTAAATAATGCCGCATTGCACACTACAGAAGCCCCTCAGTGAGCTGAATTTCTTTGGATAAACTGCAGAATACACTGTTTCAGAACACTTCCACTTCATTTACCTTGAACAAGACACCTGCTACCGTATAGCCGTGGACGACAATGCGCAACTGGAGAGATAGTAAAGAACTTCCTATATATATTCAAACGTCCTGCGACATCCCGGGCATCGGCATTCTTTTCTGTCGGGGTTTTTGGCCCACGTAAACTGGCACGATGTATACATGGTGTCACAATCAAACGTTTTTTAAACCTTAAGCCGAGTTCACAACGTTGATTTGTGTCACGAGAAGGACAAAAACTGAATTATTTTATGGTGGTTTTGATTCTTGTATGTTAAAACTGGTATATGGTTATTGGTACATTCATTTTTACATTACTTTTCAATATCATTTTTTTTATAAACTGGAAAATCTTCATAACAATGTATCTGCTTTGTGGTCTCAAGGATTTTACGGCACTGCTGCGGTACTTTTAGCATTTTGTTAAACTGAATTTTTTAAACGAGTTGGAATTGTACTTCATGCAGGGACGAATGAACTGCTTCATATTAGCTTGAATTAACAACATAAAAACTGACACAGTGAAAAAGTGAAACCAACTTCTGACCTCATTAAAAGCAGCATCATAAGCAAAAAGTGAGTGAAGAAGGTGCAGCTTCGTCACTTTCGCTATCCGTCGATGGCTTTGAAGATGTTTTACTGGAAAGGGAACGGGGCATTGCGATTTGATTGATTTTAAACTGAAGAGGTAATAAAAAATTCTTATACAAATTCAAACGTCCAGCGACATTCCCGACATTCGTGCCACGGTACCAAAAACGGTACTTTTAACTTGGTATGTTGAAACTGCTATATTGTCTTTGATCAAACGCTTTGCAACATTCTCAGACCTTGTTTTTTGTCGGTCCGTGATTTAGCTGATGATAAACTGTATGAGGGACGGGGTATTTGGTATTTTACTGACGTTAAACTGCGACAATAAGATGAAGTTGCTGTAAAAACTGAAATTTTCTGCAACATTTTCGACCTTTTTATTTTTCTCGCGTGTGTTTGGCTGACGTAAACTGCTATATTACAACCGAGTTAACGAGAAAACCCTCATAATCGTTAAGTAGTGTCAAACCGGATTTGTGCCACGATACTAAAAACTGAGTCATTTAACAGTACTTTCAATCTGTTATGTTAAAACTGGTATAAAGTCATTGATCAATTCATTGTAGGTCTTGGAATGTCTCTTTCATCATGAAACATTTTTTCGACGGTACCGACTCCATTATCCAAAAAACTTGTAATAAAACTGACATTCATCGGTACCTAAAGGTGACTCTCATACATGGGGCGGATTACCTTTTTCAAAATAGCTTGAAATAACAACAATAAAAACTGACACATCGGAAAAGTGAAACCAACTCCCTGGTGAGTTAATTAAAAGCAGCATTATCACAAGCATTTGCAGTAAAAAAACATGCAACCGCGATGGGTGACACCTCTCATGAGTAAACTCTATGCAAGCATAACATCAAACGCATTTACCTCACTTAGTACTGGTATTCAATTGGTCCACTTGCTTTACGGGGTAATACTTAGGGGTTTATTTGTTGGTAAAATAGTAGTTTTACTTTATGAAATAGAGATCGGCGTTAAATCTTCGTTTATTGCAACGACAAATTTCACCTGTTTTTATTGTTTGCATTTCACTTTTCACTTCCAATCAACTCCGATTTCACCCTCTTAGACCCCTTCTGATGCGTATGTTTGCTTAGTAAAAAAGGTTCTAGGGGGTATTTTGGGAGCAACACAGGAAGAGCGGCGGATCTCGAATACCTGTGAAGTATGATGATGCGCGCGTTAAAATGAGTTGCGTACCCGGGTCAGAGGAGACCAATCGTTTTGCGGCGAGTTCAACTTAAACGTCTAACATCAAGGTTGCAGCTTGTTGCTGGTGAATCTCTTCCTGATGATGAGCGTTAACGTTACTGTGACAGAATGCCTTAATCAGTTGCTCAATGATTCTTGGGTAACGCCAGGTTTGTTAGCTTCGCACTAATTTTTGGTTTTAAACTGATGTGATATTAACGTAGTTTTTAGGATGGTGTCCTCCAACGTTTGATGCGGTTGTTTGTTGGCCAGAAACACCTCCAAATGCTACTGCCGCGGTTTACTGTCCTACCGACACAAACGACGATATCCCCTCCGGAATTATTTACCGTAAATGCCGCAAAGGAGGCGAATGGGAGCTTCTAGGGGACTATTCGGAATGCAATGGTGCAGATGACGTCTTCAGTGATCTTGTTCTAACTGCGGGACACGTCACATTTATGTATTGGATCTATGTGGTTGGATATTTTATCTCACTTTTGCTTTGCACCTTGTCCTTGCTCATTTTTATGCATTACAAGTAAGTTAACATCCTTAAACTGGGCGGAATATACAATACTTCCACTTATTATTAACACGTTTTAACGTTTATCACGTTTACTGACTTTAACAACAACCAAAACTGTTTTTTTTATTTAGATCACTTTCATGTTTGCGCAACGTGATTCACTCAAACATTGTTGCATGTTTTGCCGTACACAACTTTATTTGGTTGTTGTACGCATTTGTGTCGGTTCATTTGGACATTCAAGGCTTAGATGACATTACGGTATGTTTGTGTAGCCACCAATGACCAAACAGCATTATTTATGAAAATAAAAAAACTGAGTTTTTAGCTTCTTTGTTCTTTACCAATGATAGTCCTTAAGTACTTCATCACAGCAGCCTTTTTTTGGATGATGGTAGAAGGCATTTACTTAGCATCATGCATTATGCTGGATGTTTTTTCGACTAATATTCGCTATTGGATGTGCTGTGCTGTTGGATGGGGTCTACCAGTAGTAATAATGGTGGTTACATTAATCGTCGACTATGAAGACCTTAATGCATCGTAAGTTAAACTGTTTCCAGAATTTTCGAAAGATGTTGTAGTGCAATCAAAATCGCATAAAAACATCGGTGTTACCGTTTTCAGGTGCGCTGACTGGAGACACGCTGAACTAAACACAACTATCGTTGTTCCGATTTTCATTGTTCTTCTCATTAACATCAGCTTACTCGGAGTCATTGTCTATGTACTCGTTTCAAAGCTCAAACTGACTAATGGTGGAGAATTCGAACGAGCTATCAGAGGTGTTCGAGCTCTTATTGTTTTATGCCCTCTCTTGGGGATTAATTACGGCGTTTCCCTGTTTCACCCTGGTCGTCCATACTGGTTGAACCTTGTCTTCAGTTATTATACAGTCATTATCTCATCATCCCAAGGTGCTGCGTTTGCCATCTTCTTCTGTCTGCGTAATCGCGAGGTTGGTTTTTGTAAAAATTTAAAACTGGTGGTCATTTTGGATATCGTACTGTGTCGTGGTTAGTGTTGTGTTGTCCTTTTAGGTTCGAGAGTGTATTTCACGTACCATCGCATACTTCAAAACAACCGTCAAACTACGTGCTGAAGCTGCTCGTCGTCGAAGTGTTGACATTGATAATAGCCGAATTACGTTAATAACTGTTTAGGTCGACCAACTTATAAAACGCAACTTTGCCACGGGGTTTTTGTGCTTTCCTCCAATTAAGCGTTGGCCATTATCTAGCATTACGGATGAACTTGGCATTCCAAGGTTAGTTTCACATACTTCTGAGCGTTATAAACTGAGTTGATTGCTTTTAAGCCTGTTTCGTCTATCTAGCGGTAATCGCAGAGCGGCTTCAACTGTCATGCTCAACGACAACGGCAGATTCATGCGTGTCGATTTCAAGAAACCGAAAAACAAGGAACCCGCTGTGGAAATACACAAATCAAAAAGTAGTAAACAATGTGCGCCGTTATTACCACCTCCCATGTTATCGAAAAATGCCCGCAAGTAGTGTAAATATCACCTTTATATTTCTACTATCTAAACTGTATTTATGATGTAACTCGTGTTTCCATTATTTTGATCTCTCCCCCCTTCATCGCATGATCTCACAATCCAGTTATCCCATATTTTTTTTGTTCCCATGCTTTACGTTCGTCAACTTGCAATTGCAGAAACTATTTTTTACGTATTTTTTGTCAGTGAATCAAATCTCTTTCCATTCATTAATCAATAAACGTCAAGACAAAGCGCAATAGCAAACAGTCATGACGGGGACTTACGAGCAAACCGGGTGATGGCTAATTCGTATTGGGCGTGGATAAGCGTGTCCAGAACAATCTCCAACTTTGATCCGTAGCAACGAGGCCAGCTGTCAGATGGAATGTGTTTTTGAGTTAAGTAAGAAAAATCTCACACGGAGGCTAAAAAAGATTAAGCTCTTAAACGCGTTGTGAGTAATAGATCTCGCTCTCTCCTGTCGTTCACATTCCGGATCTCATAGCTCAATGCACAGAAATTGTTCAACTCGACCTGGCACATGTGCATAGTCACAATACGCCTTATCGCTCGATCGTGACCTTAGGGCAGCCGACAATTGTTCGGTTGCTTCGACGTTGCCGTAGGCCGTGTGTTGTGCTTGCCAAGTCAAACCCAAAGGATATGCTTATTGCATCTAACTGATCTTCCATTGTGAATAGTTGCCCTTTTTGTTATTCACTATGAGTACTCGACGATTAAGCTCAACTCAATCTATGATAGCTAAATTTAATGGCGCTGCGCAGAAGAATGAGGACGATTTAAAAAGGTTTGTTTAATAAGTGTTTTTCAATAATTAAACTGTGCAGTTTTGCATTTTAGCAGCCCATATTCCGATAAGTATGTGATCAAAAAGTTTGACAAAAACTCTCAAGATTATGCCCGTCCTACTGTAGGTTCCAAGACAGAGGCTCGTGCAAACCGAGCAGGAGATTACGTCACACGTGAAATTATCTTCCTCTGCGAACTTATTTCACAAAATGCCGTAGGCGAACCGCCCAACTGTGTTATTAAATTCGGGCCCCTTTTTTATCTGTATGCACACTATTCTGACAAGGTAAGACTTCATTTCGACTCCTTTTTTTTAATGTTGGTGACATTCAAAGGCTTTACGACGCTTTCGTCATCCCACAATTATAGAGATTTACTGCCCTTTACGAGAAGGCCATAATTTCTTTTTACAGCTTGTGGGCATGCTTCTTCGCGCACGGAAATACGGGCTGGTTTCCTTCGAAGGGGAAATGCTGTACCAACGTCAAGACGACCACAAGGAGATTCGGTTGCTCAAAACAATTGATGAGATCCGAAAGATTGTCAAATACTCTGGCGATCCAGTCAATTGTGTCGCAATTGTGCAGTAATTTAACGGTTTTTTTCTTTGCGCGACAATTGTATAATAACCCATGATTCCGTTTGTGTTTTAACCACTTCAATTCTATCTATTTTTAACTGTTCACGTGATTCATCTTGACGCATTATAATTACGTGCTCATCTAGCAGTATTTTCCAGTCGGGTTAATTTGTTTTCCCGAGAGTTACTAACACACATTTGCTTGAAACAAAGCTCTGTTTCATCAGCAAAGCTTATGTTAGAGCGCTTCGAATAAAAATAAAAAAAAAACTTTCATTTGAAAAAACGGAAGGAAAGGATAAAAGTGTTATGAGAAAGTCGTTTTCTTATGATTGTTCTATGCTAAGCGTGCTTAGGTCGCTTTTCGCGGCCGTTACCACCGCCGTTTTATATAAGCCGGTCGTCAAAATCCTTGAGCCATAATGGGTTTTATTGATTGTCGGCCTAAATGGGGATATATGGAGCAAGTAGATGGGGGCGACAAGACTGCGACATACGCCGACGACAACCGCCCTGCCACGGGCGGAAGAGACCCTCTCCAATATTCCGGTCGCCGCTGGCAGCAATGCCGTTCCAGCCCACAAACGCCGTGTTTCTCGTGTTTTGTGGATTTTTTAAACGCTGTCTTCCTTTCGGCGTTGTCCTGACTGCCGCTGGCGACCTCGCACTTGTCCCTGGCAGCGTGTCTCGAAGGAGCGCGACAGTTTATCGTCTGGTTTAGTCGGGAGGAAGGGGAGCCCAATCCGCCGCCTACAGCTGGGGGGTCGCTCGTGTTCGGCTGACAATTTGGCGGAAGAAGGAAAAAAAGAGCGTGTGTTCCCACTTGTCGTTGTTGCACTCTGCGTGTTCACACGCTCGTCGACGGACGTCCGGATCCGTGCTATTGTTTCGTGCATACAACTGCCAGCTGGGATCTATAAGAAATTGTAGGCGCTGCTTGCTTAATTCAATACTTAAATGGATGCTTGATAGCAGTTAGCATTGGTTTTCACGGGTTTGTCCAAGTGCTCATCGACAAAAGCATCTAAACATGGTTGCTTTTGCGACTCCGACGGACGATCAACATGTATTTGCTCTCAATGCTTTCCGTGAATTCAATCGCATACGCCAAACCGGCAATATGTGTGACATTACCATCATGTCCAAGGGACGCTTCTTCACTGCGCACAAAGTTGTGTTGGCAGCTAGCATCCCGTACTTCCACCTCATGTTCACGTGTGGCTTGGCCGAGTCTCGAGAAACAACAGTTCATCTCGACTGTGAGTTGAAATGCATTCAATATAATGAAAACTTAAACAACATTTATATTTAGCTCACGATCCAAATGCTATTGAAGCTATCATAACATATGCCTACACTGGAAGTATTAATATCACAAAAGAGAATGTTTTATCGCTGTTAATAGTTGCGGCATATATGCAAATGGAAGATCTGGTTATCAAATGTCAGGAAGTCTTGCCCGATGTGTATGATACGGTTAATGTGTTTAAAGCCCTCGAAATTGGCTCGCTTTATGACAACGAACATATAATGGACAGTGCAAGCAGGTTCTTGCGACTGAATTTCAAAGCATGCAGTGAAACGACAGAGTTTGTCGACTTGAATATTGATACAATCTGTGCGGTTGTTTCAAACAATCAATTACATGTGGAAAGCGAAGACGATATCCTAGATGCCGTCATTCGTTGGATTAGACACGATCCTGGAACACGTGCGCAACATGCAACAAAGTTTGTGAAATTTTATATTTATGAAAACTGTACTTTAAAATTTCAGAGTTCTCAAGTTTGTCCGATTTGCTCTCGTCAACACTGACAAAATCAAAGAAATTGCGTCCGACGAAACCCTACGAGTATCCCCCTCATGCCGAGAATTGCTCACAAAAGCTATCCAGTACCATTCAGTGCCCCAGGATCGTGTCCTTAATCAAAGTATGATGACCGAGGAAACACGCGAATGTACAGATGCCCCAGGCATTATATATGTTGTCGGCGGTCTTGGACAAGACAATTCTGCTGTGGAGTTTTTCGATCCGTTAGGAAGTTGCTGGGTACAGTCGAAGCAAATGCCTACTAGTCGGGCACGTATGGGTGTAGCAGTGTTAAACCGAAAACTGTATGCTATTGGCGGTTCTACCGGTATTGAAAAAGTCAAAAATGTTGAAACTTTTGATACTGATACGAATATATGGGAACAGGTATATCATTTTTTTGAAAAGTGTTAAGCTAAAGGAAAGGTTTTCAGAAGCCTGCTTTGCTCCAAAGACGATCCGCTGCCACTACTGTCACCGTTCGTGGAACAATCTATGTAATTGGAGGCTTTGATGGTTACGATATTCTGTCCACAGTTGAAGCCTATCGTCCAAACTGGCGGACGTGGATTGTTCGACCTCAATTACAAACGGAAAGATGCGCTTCTGCAGGCATCGCACTTAGTGATAAGATTTTTGGTATGCTTGCATCAGTCACACTTTCCCGGCAAACCTAATATGACTTTTTTAGTGCTTGGAGGCCACAGCCACTTTTCCATCACAGCATCTACCGAAGTCACCGAAGTTGGACAACATAACATTTCTCCTTGGAAATTCGGCCCCGAATTGCCCGGACCACGTTGTCGCCATGGTGCCGCTGTCATTAACAATCAAATTTATATGGCAGGTGGCTACGATGGCACCCATTTCTTGGATACGATGTTCATGTATGATCCTGAAAAGGACAAATGGTTCCCCCGAGCTTCGCTTAATTTAAAACGAAGCCGAATGGCATTTGTGGGGACTGGCAATATACTGTATGCCGTCGGAGGGTATGTTTGTATTTGCATGATTTACGATGTTTTACAATGCTTTTACAGCCATGACGGCGCTACCAACATTTCATCAATCGAAATCTATGACCCTCGGGAAGACAAATGGCACTTTGGACCAAGTATGAAATCTCATGAAGGAGGTGTTGTCGCCGGAGTTATTCCGGTATCTGCAAAAGAAGTCAACATTTTTTCAAATCTCAGCTCACTGCGTTTTTAAAACTGCTAGTTTATGTGTTCTAATAAATTACTTTGTACAAATAAGAATTCTTTTTGTTTTTTTTGCAAACCACAATCGGTTAAAAAGTTTTGATGAAATAGTAAACTGTTTTTAATTTTCGGAGTTGTTTGATGGCTAATACTGTGAATGCGTTATTAGGTCTCAAAGCTATCAACGTTTGATTCTGCAACCATTATAGCTGTTATACTTGATCCTGTTAGCATTGGCCCCCGTCCAGATCATTCGATACTGATGGCAAAGCCAACCTCGCCGGTTCTGCTGATCAATAAAAAAGCCCGCTCGGCCCAAAGCAAGCCTGGTCAAGACGGCTCTGCTGATCCCGCTAGTGATGCGGACACAAATAGTCTTCTTGACCACGATAGTATTACTCAAAATAGTTCAGTCATACGTCTTAAGCCCAGTAAACGACAACAAAACAGGAATTCGGCTGCTAGACGATAGTGGGAGCAAACACAAGAACGACGCTATCCTTCACAGTTCGATCTAACAACAGTGCCGAAGAAAGCTAATGTTATATATGAAAAATAATCGTAAAATCATAATGTTTATAATAAACTGGTGAAACATTTGATTACGGCGTCGGTTCTGCCAAGCCCTCACCACAGTGCGATCCTTACAGCCTCTGGCCCTTGTCTGTGACGGGATCAAACTCAAAACTCAAAGCAATACCCGGCATCGGAACGGCCTTCATGACCGGATGTCCACGGAAGACCACAGAGGTCGTCTTCAGCAGTTCGCATCAAAAAATCGTAAGACAGTTCGTCCATCAGCGACGTGGGATAGAACGGAACGTCACAGAATGAACATAACATCAGACGGCATTCTAAGATCGAGCAAAACACACCATGAGCATTCTGACGTCGGTTCTGCTGTCTTCATCACAGTCGACGCTTACAGCCGGCTTGGAAGAGGATGCTCGGTCCTTGAGTTTGTCAACGGACGAGACGGACAGTCGCAAAGAGGGGCAGTTGAGTTTCTTAAGTTGAAATTATATATAAACTTTGTAAAAACAAGGTTGGAGTTGACGTGAAGCATGCTCTTCTTCAAACGTTATAAACTGCATCGATTAGATAGGCAAATGGATAAACACAGTTCGTTCTGGGTTCTGTCTACATCCTACTCGTGTTTAATTCACATAGAGTTTCAATATAAAAAATATATAAACTGATTGAATATTTTTTAACTTGATTGAGTCAAGCCGTTTTTCATGTTCATTCGGCTTGATTTCTGCTAGACTTCGATTAAACCGTGTACAGCCCCTTCGGGGTGGTGTACATATCTTTATCATAGATGTTTGGTGGTTTAATATAAGGCGGATGTGATGTAAAACTGACAAGAGCGACCGGTCCCGACGAATCGAGGACCGGTGAGTGCGCGAAAACGTCGTCACGCGAGGCTGGTGAAAAGTGCAGGGATTGCGCACAGTTTGCCAAGACTCGACTGTTTCGTTAGACAACCATGGCTGTTTTCGTGCAAAGCTGGAGCCAAGATGTGCATAAATGGGCTTTTGTTTCACTTTGACGGTGGCTCTATAGCGTCCATTGAAGGCCGTCTAACCCAAAATATAGTATAGGCTATTTGATTGCACATCTTCTCCTGGACACCGCTTCACGTCGGTTAAACTCCTTGTTTTTTCATAAATTTATTATTTTGAATACAAAACATGGATGACAGACATGCAGAGCAAAGTCAGTGGAAAAACTTTCTCAATCTGCCAAAAAGTTTTGGTAAAGAAACAAACTGTTTTCTTTTTGGAACTTTGGTTTCACTGGGTAAGTCAGAAGCATACCAATCGGTCGTATAATCCTTATTACGAATCGCTTGTAGAAGCAAATCAACTTCAGCGTTGAGATAGGCTATCTCATGATTCTTTTCCGACAACATGCGCGATTGGGCAAGAAGCTTCTTCCTTTAAATAAACTGTATACAGCTATAAGGCCAATAATTTTAAAACGAACCTCAGCAACGACGCTTCGGCGTTACCGTCAAAGTACATCTGTCGTATCAATATTACAAGTTTTTCCAGCTCAACAATCGCTGATTCCATTCGGGACAAGAAAGAATTCAATGACATACTGTTGTATTTGTTGTACAAAACGTAGCCGGCGACACTTATTTTGTGACAAACTGAACTAGCTCAAACCCATGTTTGGCACCTTTAATATGCGGTTCAGTCTAATAGATTTCATTTAGCGATAAAAAACGCCGTTCGAAATTGAAAATAACTGTCAAAAACTATGTGTCTCGTCTGACTCAAGTGTTAATTTTGTCACCATATTTGACAACCCACCCAAAATTCTACGTGTTGATTTGACGGAGGCTAATTAAACGAGACAAACGATGCAACGTCAAAGCACACCGAACGCAATTGTCGTGTTCGAATTCTGATACCATGAACACTTTTTTTAGGTTGTAATCATACTGTTCAATCTTCTTCTTTATCTACGCTCGTCTCGGGACTGATTGAGTGAGGTTTCTGGTAAAACGAAACCTTGGTGAAGCAAGATTCAAAATGGAACCGAAGAAGACCTTGACCAGTTTAAAGCACCGCCTCCAAATTTGGATGTGCTTGGTAAACCATAGGACTTTGAATTGCCGCTTTGAGACCATGAGGACATAGAAGGCATCTGTTTTCCAAAACCCATGGCATCAGGATGTGTCAAATTAAAATTTACGGCATTTCCGCATCACAACAACCATCATCTAATTGCTTTGCGGTTTGTAAAAATAAAACTGATAAAATCATACGTTTGCCACTTCAAGGTTGTGTCATAGCAAAAATCTATCGCAAACTGGATATCTGTTACCAACGTGGCATGGCCGCCGTGTTTGAATCACATAAGAATTCTGTTTGTGCTCGATCAATCCAACAACAAGTGTGAGCATCAAAAAATACAAAAACTGGTTTAATATTTATGAATTGGGCGAGCAAAGCCGAATTTCATGGATATTCGACTTCACCTGTGGTAAACTTGGCCAGACAATGTACAGCCTCTTATGGGAGGTACACAAAACTGAATCAAGTATGTCTCTTGGTATAATTTTAAGATGGAGAGATCGTCTATTGAAACTGATTTGAGCGATCGGAACAACAATCCAAATGATCAGATCGCGACGACGTGGCCGAGAAGAGTGTCAATAGCGCACCGACTGTGCGCACTTTGCCAAATCTTTTTCAACCAATTTCGTTTTTATTCAAATGCGCATTATTTAAATTTCCCGGTATCAGTTACGCGTGCATTTCTCACGGATCTCGACCGTCACTCCGGGCTATTTCCGCAGTCTCACCGCATTCCGATTGAAACCCGCCGTCCGGAATGGTCGGTACGATTGGTACTCTCCGGGCCCTATGGCTTCTCCTTCAGAAGGACTTCAAAGTCTTGCGGCGACGCTTGTTGTACTGCATCATTGAATGTGTTGTCATCGTTGCGTGTCTTCTCTGCATTTTGTTGTTCTTGAAGTCGAAACCGATTCACCTACCTTTCAACACTGAGCAGCTGGACACGTTCGAATTTTCGGCTCTTGACGATAACAAAGTCGGAGTATCTTGGTTGGTTTTCTAAAACATTTTTTATATAAAAGCGGTTGCAATGATGTTTCAGGCCTTCTTCTTTGACGCCCTTTGAGATTGCTAAAGCAAATCAACAGTTATCTACGGCATGCAATCATCTGAACTTCACCGATAGTGGACCCAAGGAGGAGAGCGTTGGCCTAATTGTAAAAACGTTCCAATCTGTACCTGAGCCTAAGTTGGATTATGAAGTTGTCATCACATCAGAAGTGAGTTGTTTGATTTTTCGGTGTCAGGAGTCGTTGAATGCACTTCCGTTTCACAGTTTTTTGGTCAGCTCTAGTAATTTCTAATTTCAGTGGGACATCCAACTTCCTCCGAAAAATCTTCATTACAATATGTTTGGAACATCAACCGGCGTTTACAATAACAAAACCAGCCTTGATCCTCATGTCTTCAAAGAGTTGGAAAAGAAAGCGCTATTCACCGAAGAATGCATCAACAAAGCCTTCCTGAATACCGTCAAACCTGATTTTGCACCGATGCTCAATATTACCTTTGGAAATATGCCCAGCACCACTTTTAATTATCACACCTACTATACTATCGGTGTTATTACTATGATTATGATGATGTCAACAGTCGGCTTAGCTATGCAAGAGGTTGCTTCCGAAAAACAGAGGGGTATTCACACGTATCTGCGTGCTGTCGGTCTTCCACGCTTCGTTTTCTACATATCGCACTACATGTTTGCGGTGGTGAAGATCCTTGCCATAATTGCGGTTCATTCCATTTTGTCGTCAATTTTTGATAAGGTATGTCATTACGCTTATTATCGGTTAGTCATTAATGTCAATATTTAGGGCTTGACGCTGAAGTTTATCCCTGCGCTGGTTCTATATGGCAATGTCATCTGTGCGTATGGGTTCATTGGCGCCACTTTGTTGAAAAAGAGTATCTACATCTTGGCATTTATGTTGGTGATGACTGTCCCGTTCTTCTATATTGCCGATTTTGTGTTAGAGAGAGCTTTTTTTAACTCCTCGATTATGCTTGTTCTCTCTCTTTTGAATCCAACCTTTGCCTACTTTAACATCATGGCGCATTACGATATTTCCTTTTTGCATGGTATGGTTTTGTCATACACGTATTGTGATTCGGTCAACGATCATTTTTAGACCAGGAGATCGCAATTGTCAAGGGCTACGATAAATACCTGCCACTGATCTATCCTTATATGGCTCTGGTCATCCATATTGTGTTCCTCATCCCTCTTGCGTTTTACATCGACGCTGTTATGGGTACTGATGGTACGCCCAAGCTTCACCCCCTGTTTTTCCTCGGATTTAGGCGACGCCAAAAAACTGATGAACGCAGTGAAAAGAAGACATCCGATGCGTCCGATTCAGAACGCTATCAACCACCGTCGGCTTCTGGCGAACTACTCTTGGAAGTGAACAACCTTGTCAAGACTTGGGCAAATGGCGAAACTGCTGTGGATAACATCTCCTTCAAAGTGTATTCGGGACAGGTTGTTACTCTTCTTGGACATAATGGCGCCGGAAAAACGACTACCTTCTCGTGTCTGACTGGCTTCCTCAAGCCTACAAGTGGATCAGTTGAACTTTTCGGTGATGGCCGTGTCGGATACTGTCCTCAATTTGATCCTCTGTTCTCCAAGCTGACTGTCATTGAGCACATGGAATTCTACTGCACACTTTTCACCGGTAAGTGTCCTGACGATACTGTGCTTCAAGCAACAATGGAAAAGATCGAACTCCTGCCATTTGAAAGCACGTATGCTCATGATCTTAGTGGCGGTATGAAACGGCGATTATCGTTTGGTATTGCTCTTCTCAGCGGTTGCAATGTGATCCTGCTCGATGAACCCACGGCCGGTGTTGACACTTCTACTCGACGCAGTATTATCAAACTGATCAAAAACTTGAAGGCAAAGCGCGCCGTCGTCATGACCACGCACCACATGGATGAAGCTGACGCTCTTTCGGATCATATCAACATTATGTGCAAAGGCAAAATCATCTGTTCCGGCTCCAATGAGTTTCTGAAATCCAAATTTGGTGCTGGTTTCCTTCTCGTTGTCGACCTATCCCTCTCGCCGCGCGAAGAAGCTGAGATTTTGGCCAATACGGCTAAACGCATCCTTTATTTGGTGAAGAACTATTGCTCCGAGGCTGAGTTCTATGGCCCGGTTTCGAACCAATTCAACATTGTGATTCCTGTCGAATTCCGACCAACCTTTGCCGAGATGTTTGCCGAATTGGAATCGAAGCGTGCTGAGTTGAACATTGATAGCTTTGACGTTACGATGAACACGCTTGATCAAGTTTTTGTCAAGTAAGTTGTTATAATGTTTAAAACTGTTTAATATTACGATTTCAGCGTTACGAAAGAAGCAGCCGATGCGGATACCGACAACGAACCGAACAATGACAGAGTTGCCGAGTTTATCGAACAAGTTGCCGATGGTTGGTTCAATTTTTGCACTATGAAATACTGAAACGTTATTTTTAGTGCGAACTGGTGCCAGCCTCATCTGGTTACAAATTTGCGCGCTCATGCTACGCAAATTCAACAACTTTCGGAGGGACTTTCTGCAGATTGTGACAACGTCGCTCGTTATCTGTTGTTTCACCATCGTGTGTACGCAAACCATTGCTGAAAGATTTTCACATCCCGGAACTGTCTTCAAAGCTGGAAGTGCCAATCTGGCCCTGTCGAACTACTTTGAAATGAGCGTTGGTCTTGTTACTCTGGAAACTGGTTATATTTCGCCTCTGGCTGCGCCTTTGGAAAGTTTGAACTCTTCCAACATTCACCGAATCGACAAAGTAACTATGGAAGGCTTATACGATGAACATCTGCCGAAAAAGCTCGCGAAGAAAGTTTTTAAACTGCCTGTTCCGGGGTTATACTTCTTGGTTGATATGTACGATGTTATTATCCTCAAAAACAAGAATTTCTTTGGCGGGGAATACGTCGGTTTGCAAACTCTGTTCGATGCGTTATTGCCCAGTGAGTCATTTTATGATAGTAGCATCACATTAGTGGTTCATTTCAGATGCCATCAACGCTACTCTTACCTACGTAAAAACTAATACTGAACCTGTGACGAAACATAAGTCTGCTGATTTCGCGTATATCGTCACCGTTGCATTTGGTTTCACGTTTATCGCGGCTGTCAACGTTTTCTTGTACATCTCCGAACGTGTCAACGGAATTCACCGTCTCTATGCTCGAACGCGACTCACCAAACTGCTTTACTGGCTCACGGCGGTTCTCAGTGATGGCATTTTCTACAGTATCATTCAAATTCTGTTGGTTATTCTTACGTTTGCGACGTCAACTCTTCATTATTCCTGCATCGTACCATTTTCCTTAAAAATGTTTGCTATGATCCTTCCCTTTGTACTACAGAGCTACGCCTTTGCACTGGTGTTCAAATCGGCAGTTCCTACTGTTGTTACGATGATTGTTGTTAATGGTTTGGGTATTCTACTCTTTATAATTCGCTTTCTCATTCCACATGTCGTAAGTTTTGGATTAATCATACTTTGACTGTTTTGACGTCAACCTTTTCAGAAATATCTTTATTTTTTGTCCCCAAGTAGTATTACTTTCTTGGTCACCAAGGACATGCAATGGAAATGTGCCCGATACGAAGCCGACGTGAGCCGTTATTCTTTTAATCACAAGAAATGGCATTGCCTTCCGTTATCAGTGATGTTGCCTGCCTGCATCACGTTTTACGCAGTCATACTGTTGATCGCGATTACTGCTCCTATGCTTCCGAAGCTAATTACCCGTAAAAATGATGAATCTGATGAACTCGATAATGAAGATATTACGAAGGAACGGAAACACGTTGAACAAGAAGGTGTTCATGGATTCGTCATTACTGCGAAGGGTTTGAAGAAGCAGTTCCAACGCTGCTGCAAGCGTAAGTTCACTGCTGTCTTTAACACTACTTTTGGCATCAGTAAGGGTGAATGCTTTGGACTTATGGGAACGAATGGTGCTGGAAAGTCTACTGTGTTCAATATGTTGACTGCCAAAATCCGACCAACTGCTGGAAATGCTTTTGTTAATGGTGTCAGCATTATGAAAAGTCCAGTAAGTTTTTGTGTTTCTAAACTGCTGCATAATTTCAAAACGATTTCAGAGATTCGGTTTTTGCCCCCAAGGCGATGCTTTCTTTCCTGATCTCACGGTTTCTGAGTTCTTCCTTCTCTTCGCTCGTTTGAATGGAATCAACAACGCACGGAGCGTGGTCTACATTCTCATGGATTGCCTCCGGCTTGTTAACCGGAAAGACGTTTTGGTCAACTTGTGCTCGTAAGTTGATTCTTCGTGGGTATTGTGTTCTGAAAACTGAATTATATCGTTTATAGTGGTGGCGAAAAGCGCCGTATCACTCTCGGTATTGCCCTGATCACCGATATCAACGTTCTCATGCTCGATGAACCGACCACCGGCGTTGATCCATACACTCGACGCTACATTTGGGATACGTTGCTCACCTTGAGAGAAAATGGCTCCACTATGCTGTTGACCACCCATTCGATGGAGGAATGTGAAGCTTTGTGCACGCGGATCTTGTTTTTGGCGAAAGGACACATGATGGCTCTTGGAACGGCTCAGTATCTGAAACATACGTAAGTCGTTTGAAAATATAAAATGTGAGTTATGTTGTTTTTGCAGGATGGGAGATGAATACGGGCTCACGGTTATTCTGAAGTGCGTCAACATCGAAGTCGCGACCCAGCTCAATACTCGTTTCTCGGAAGTTTTCGATGCCACTCTTAATTGTGATCTGGCCGGCATTACTCTGCGTTGGACGTTCAAAAAGCCCGACAAACCCCTCTCGGAATTGTACACTGAACTGGATGCGGTTATTGAGGAGATTGAGGGGATGGAAACGAGTCAGAGCTCGGAGGCGATTACCAGTGGGGCGTCGACTGAAGAGGTTGGATTTTTGTTAATGTTAAACTGAATGATCTGTAACCTCGTCTTTGCAGAAGAAGCGCCGATTTATTGCTGATTCGCTGATTGTGGCTGTCACGCTCGAAGACGTTTTCCTCCGTCTCGCCGATAAGGTCACCGAAGTGAAGAGTATTATCTAATTGGCTATGCATGAATCGATAGGAACGCCAAAAGAAACTGATTATGGAAAGTAGATTATGGGTGTTTAATAATTATACTTACTGTTCCTATGTGTAGTAATGCATTCGACATAAAAGGTTTAAAATATGTTTCTGTAAACTGTGGAAAACTGCATTCTTCTTTTATGATTGACAAACGCTTAACATCATTATTTTTAAATTTAAATTGACCCGCTGTTCCTGAATGTGATAGAACACACATTTGAAAAAAAACTTTTAAAAATGTGCTTTTTGTTCACGTCGATCACCATCCGGCGGCTGTTGGGTTCACCCGCAACCAAGCACTAACCCAAAATCAATACACCTCCGACAGCCGCGATTGCTTTCGAGCTTGCGGATATTCCTCCCCCGCTAGTCTAGCTTTGAGTCTTATAAAACTGGTGTGACAATATTTCAAAGCTGGTTGTTTTGATTGCGCACTCATCATGGCCCTTTCTGCGGCTCGCGGTGTGACGCAGGTTATGCATAGATGCGACTATGCCAAAGAAACCCGATATCTTGGTATGGTTTTTCTGAACCTTCAGCATTTATCATGTTCCTACGCAATTTGACATTTTTTGAAAAACTGCGATGAAAACATGATATCATACTAAAAGCTTTTGCAGACTTATCCGGATGTAACATGATGTACGTTGCTGATGCTATCTACATGGTTTTAAAAGGCCATCAAGTTACAAAAGTCAGCTTAGCTAATAACGACTTGAAAAAGTTTCCGAGCAAGATGACAAAGAAGTTTCCGGAGCTTATGTGTAAGGGCGTTACACTTAATTTCGCAATAGTGATTTATGAAAACTGTAGCAAATTTTAGATCAGTCTTATTAGATTTACATCTTTGCAGGCCTTAATCTTTCTGGAAACAAAGTTTCGGAAATACCTGACGACATTTTGGAATGGACCAACCTAGGCGCTCTCAATTTGTCTGGAAACAAGTTCGAACAATTCCCGGAAGTAATTTATAAACTGAAAAACTTGAAACTTCTGGACATTTCGAACAATGAAATCCAAAGTGAGTTGCGTTTAGCAAGCGGTTAATTGAATTACGCAATTGCATGTTTACTTGTCTTATTGTTCATTCGTCGCTGTTTTCAGACATCGACATTCCGCGGCTATTCACGGAACTTCCATTGCTCAAAATCTTGGATATTAGCAACAACACCTTTCCGGAGGACACAATTATTGAGATACTGTCGTACCAGGCGACTCATGCCCCGGGTGTTCAGATAAAGCATTGGCCAGCTCCAGAAACTGATCCGGTTTCGTAATTTGCACTGTGTGCAGTTACTTTGACTCATTGCCTTTTTGGTTTAAAACTGTTGATGTTGAAGTACTGAACTTTTTTACTTTTTTCAATGTCTATAGTTCATGCTATAAATTTGATTGGTGTTCAGCAGACTAAGAGGTCCTTTCTTTTGAAATATTATCACGCAACTGTATTGAGCTATTTATGAACTGTGAATAGAAATTCTGATGTTTACACAATAGAATTTTCCATTTTTGTTGTATTGCATGTTAAATTCACCTACTTTGGCTGACTCTAGTTTTACGGATATAAAGCACAATGGCACAAATTCAATGCATTTCACAATATCAACTCATTTTAAATAAAAACTGCGATTCCGTTTTGATTTCGTGGACTGAAAAATGATGTAAAATAGAACAACCTAAAGCAAAAACTGTGTAAACTGTTGAGTTTAAACCTAAGAACATACTACATTGTACCAAATTAGTCTATGATGCTAATGGAACCACAACATCAAATACTTGAGCGTTCAAGCATGTCATATTTGATTACATTAGCGTCTGAAATGAGTCGTGAAGTCTGCTGGACTAAGTAATCATTTCAAATGAGCCAAGATAAAAGCTTTATAGATGGGCAATACATTACGTTTGGATATGGTCTGAGAAGCTTGGCGTAAATACCATGATGTTTGTCTAATAAAAAGGCTTATTTTCGAATACACGGAACAAATTTGAGCTTAAATGATTAATATGCCAACCGATAGTTAAGCTGCACTGATATCAGCAACGAACTGAAGATGTGACGGCAATGACAAAACCAACTGCAGCTTGCCACGCCGCATAATTTTATTCTTTTCAGTGGTCTATATGGGGTAAATTTATGGATGCGTCTCTCTGAAAATAACTACCGTTGACCTTTTTATCCTAAATATTTACACATGTTTTTGACAATGTGTCAGTTGCCAAATCTAGGTCATTTTCGGTATATTATTTAGTTCATTTTGTGTTTTTGATAAACTGTCTTCGCCAAACTAGCTCATAAGGATCTGTTTTTCCATTGGGGTACGGTTTGTTTTCAGCATTTCTTAAATAATAAATATCTACTTGCCCAACTTATGATTCATACTTAAAAACTGGAAATAGCCATTTTAAATTAACACTACATTGATAGGGTTTCAAATAAACAAAATTCACTTAAACTGTAATTACAGCTGTAGTTTGGGTTTAGTCATTCTTTGCATTAACCTTTTCTTTAACGTTAAAGATTACTTTGTGAGAAACTTTTAAGCTCTTTGTTTGCAACTGAATAACCACCTTCGCCCTCCTTAATCTCGACATTAGCACGAACTGGCATTTCCGCATTTGATGAATACAACTGTAACTACCTGGCTGACAGTTGCATTGAAATTAAGAAGGTCAGTTCGCACGAGATTAACCATGTATGCTAAAAGGGACCAGCCGGCATCAGGAAGCCATATTTTGCTGCCTTTTTCGCGATTAGCAAGGCGGGGGAGGGCGTGTGATAGCTAAGCTGGAATTCTATCAACCGAAGCAACGTTGGGGGAAGGAGGCGGTAAGGAGTGAGAGGTACTATAAAAGCTGTGGGTCATTGAGCTGCCCTTTTTCAAGTGTCTTTAGGGTTGCGAAAGCCACAAAGGGGAATCATGGAGCGTAGAACTGGCAATTTGATATAGAAGAACTTAGTTTTGTTTAAACTGAATGGAACTTTTGCCAGCCTATTCTTTCAATTTTTGTTTAATTCACGTTTTCGTTGATACAGTTTCCGCTTTACTAAATCATCCTTGTTATTGTTTTTATTCCGTAGTATGCTACCTCCACTTGCGTCCATCATTATTTATGAATTTTAAATTTTAATCAATTTCTGTGCCTGAATGGTTTTATTCTTCCGTTAGAACATTTTTAAAATTCAAATGACGCATGATAAATGATGTTTGGCATAACAAACAGCATTGGCATGGACATTGTGAAACTTCACTTGTCTGTATGAAAAGTGTAGAATGATGCAACCCTATTGAAAGGTTAACTTTGTTGTATATTAAACTGACTGATATGTGTTGAATAAGTGTTGCTGAATCACATGTAGGTAAAAATGTCAATCATGACATACTAATTACGGCGTTATTATTAATGACGCCCATCGAAGCGTCACAATGACTTGCATGGCAATCATTCTGACGTTAATCAGTTCCCGCTACCTCATAGCTCAACCCCTTTAAGACAAAACATTATTTGCATTGAACAATGCATCATAGACTTGTTACTTTAATCCTCCCTGAATCGGACGTCAGAACTGCTTAATCGTGGCTCGCAATTAATTCAGAATTGGCTACTTAAGAACCGAGCAAACTCGTTCCTTTGATCACTTCCATTCTAACCACTAGTTTCAGCAACTACAATGTCGGGAATGAAACTTCTTATCTTTGTGTACATATTTTACGCTTCCATTTTACTCATCAACGTATGCGCAGCACCATTCGGTCGGGTTGAACAGAACAGATTTAACACACGCCATGCAGTAGGCTTCGACAGTAGTCCCATCGCTGACGATAATGAATTTGAGGTTTGTTTAAACTGAACTTCTGGACGTTTGCGTTAACAATGTCTTCATTTTAGCAAAATACAGTAAACAAACGTGTTCACGGTTTGGCACGACTCCGAATGATGGGTATTGTTGGCCGACCACACCCGGACGACTCACAGAAAGTTGACAAACGTGTACACAACTTATCATTGCTTCGGATGGGCAAGCTCTTCAAACCGAATAGCTCTCAAGTAAAACGTCATACATCGCCTTCACTGTGGAGAATCCTCGCTGACGCAGATAACTATGCACTGGAATGAAAACTCAAACGACATGAAACACGTTAGAAAACCTTTCAAGTTCGACCTTTTGAAATGAAAAACTGTATTACTTTGATTGCCAAATGTTTTGTATGTAATTATATCAACGCCTGCATTTAATTTAGTAAAACCTCAGCCTGAAAACTTGTAAATTTTTGTGTACACATGGATTTGTTCAGGTTGTCAGTGGTTTTTTTTGCAATAAACACCATTTGTACAAGTTTAAAAGTGAAAGTAGTATGTTTTACAAAATAAAGAGGGTGAAATAAAACTGAAATCACCCCTTTGAAGCAGTGCGTCGATCCCAAAATTCTAAACCATTGAAAGGTCAATGTTGCTGAAACCTTATCAAAAAGGATAAAAACTGCATTATGAAGTGCATTTACTGGAACTTTGTCTAAATAGTTCGGGCTGTTAAAATATTTTTGATTAATAAACTGTTAGTCCTCCCGTGTGTTTTTGAATGATACAACTGAATGCTTTATTTGACCACAAGAATAGTAGAAACTTGATCTCACAAATGTTACCAGTTATTTACAAACATAGTGAGCAAAGTGTTTTTGCGATTTGGGGGAAAGGTTAGTGGAACGTGCCTACTAAACCACAAACTGACTACGGTAAGGGGTGGGAAGTGTCTTTAAAGGACAGTTTACTGCTTGGCAACAACGTGCTTGCGAAGAACACGACGGCCACGGTATCCGCCACTAGAAGTAGCAGCAGCAGCTGGGGCTGGAGCAGCATCGTAATCACCGCCGCCACCACCGGATTGGTATTCGCTGCCACCAGCTTGGTAGTCGGTACCAGCGGCTTCAGTTTCGCCACCACCTTGGGAGTATCCGCCAGAGCTGACAGGAGCAGCAGCACCACCGCCGCCGCCCTGATTGTAGCCGCCGGAGCTGGCACCACCACCGCCGCCGCCTTGGTTGTATCCGCCGGAGCTACCGCCACCGCCGCCCTGGTTGTAGGTCTGAGCTGGAGGAGGGGGTGGTGGTGGGGGAGGAGGAGGTGGAGGAGGAGGAGGAGCAGCCGCGGCTCCAGCATATCCGCCACCACCGCCGCCGCCGATGGGAGCGGGTGCAGAGTATGAGGCACCACCAGAGGGACCAGATGAGTATCCGCCACCACCAATCGGAGCTGCAGCGAATCCACCACCGCCGCCGACCGGGCCTGAAGCGTAGCCACCGCCGCCGACAGGACCCTGAGCGTAACCGCCGCCGCCAGAAGGAGCCTGAGCGTATCCGCCGCCGCCGCCGCCAGAAGGAGCAACTGCGTATCCGCCGCCGCCACCACCACCGAAGCTAGGAGCAGGAGCAACGGCGTATCCGCCACCGCCGCCGCCTCCACCGCCGCCGCAACCACCGCCGATGGGACCGCCACCACCGCAGCCGCCACCACCGCCGCCGCCGCAGGGATCACCGCAGGCAGGAGCAGGGGGAGGACAGCAAGGCTGAGGTGGAGGTGGGGGAGGGGGACAGCAAGGTTGAGGAGGGGGAGCACAGCAGCCACCACCGCCTAAAGTTATTATTGAAATGCAAAACTGGTAAAAACTATTAAATATTTACCTCCGCCAGCAGACGGGAACAAGAACGCTTCAGCGCTAAGGGCCAAGACGGCACCAGCGAGGCAGGAGTACCCGAATCGCATACTGAAAAAATCAAAAAAATTAAACTGATAGTTGGATGAACTGTAGCTGAATTGCTCAGATGACCGAAGACGCTGAACTGATGATGAAGACTGAGAGCTCTCACCGTTATATACCCAGAATCGGATTTCAACAAGAAACAATTGCCATGGGCCAGAGGAGTAGCGGCGATTGCATCTTCAACGACACGCCTTCTAGGGGCATAAACTGCCGTAGGGCACGTTTATCCTGTAAGACGAACAGTTCAAGCGTCAATATCGTCTGTCATTCGGATATACTGCCTATTAGACTTGTTTTCATAAAAGCATCTCATTCCATGGAAGTCGTTTTACAAGCTGTACTGTCAGATTGTAAAACCGGTTCTTCTCACCGTTGTTGGTCTGTTGTCATCGCGTTTACGAGCAACATCACAGAAAAAATTTAGTCGAAATAAAGCTTCTGGTTTTTTACTTCGCCTTTCTGGGAGACACAGAGAGCGTGTTTTTCAAATCCTTTTGGACTGTCTCCGTTCACTGCAGAGAGAGATGACCACTGCAAGTAGACCCTGAGGTCACACAAACTGTTCATCGACGGTATACCTGGTATCCGTTATGCGTTTTTAAAGTTTAAACTGAAGATTTGGAAAGAATTTCACGATTTTACGACAATGCTTTATAAAGAACGTGTAATTGAACAGTTTTAGAATAATTTTTTCTTTTAATTATTAAAAATATTAGACATTTAAAACTGTAACATCTTATAAATTGTCTTAAATTACTATGTCAGTTTCTGGTAAAAAGCATCAGCGCACTGCTGATTTTGAGATGCAGTAAAAAAACGAAACAGATATCGCAGAAACAGATCATTTTTTAGTATTTCTTTAAACTGCAATCTTGATACAAAACTGTAAAAGCAACAACAAAGGCATATACTAATTCACAATGAAAAACTGAAGTCAACTTACATGTTTCTTTATACTTGTTTTTAAATTTCACGTTGTTTTTAACTATGTTTGTTCAAACCATACACTAATGCGACACAGCTTCACCATAAGTTTTACCAAAAATTCATTTCATTTGCATTTTTTATGAGTTTATTTTGTTTTGTAACAATTTTAGAATACTTAAATGAGTTTAAACTGTAAACAATTTCTCTACGGCAGAATAATAATATTAGTGATTGAGCGTTTTCGTGGTCAATGCAATGTTTGTCTTTTCATTCTAAACTGAATATTCTGTTTGCGCACATTATAATTCTTTTTTATTAACCCACGGGGTATATAAGTTACGCAATACACATTTTACAGCAGAAGACTAATCTTTGAAATGAATTTCATGACTATTCGAAAGCGAGAGGGAGTCCTCATTTGCGTCAGCAGGTAACACGCTTTTCTATTGGATATGCGTTCTCTTCAATGCCATATTTTTTGCATGCCAAAGTGTAGAATCGTGTGAATTAGATTTAGAATTATTCATATTGTCTGAATTCATATCAGTTACAAGCGGTTGATGCTGCACGTCTATCTGTTGCTACCGCTCTTTGGCATTGACGCCTGCCTTTTTGCGGTGCTCCATCTCATATAGACTTTCATGTTTCTAAAAGCTTTAAAACGAAATGACCAAAATAAAGAAAAAACGTCGAAAGAGATAGAAGGACGTGTGTGAACAACTCAGACGGTCATGACTAGCCTGTTGCTATTCCAATTTCGTTGGTTCGTGCCGCCATCTCATCGTACCGAAGATGCCAGCAGTTTTGTTTCTTTTTTTTGTTTCTTAGGCATCAGGCGCTTCAAGTAGCTGTCATTCCCCTGGTAGCAAAAATGTCAATTTATCTACAACGCGCAGTTTTATGGCATTTCTTGTTCTCTAAACATCACAATCCAACTTTGTCCTTTTTTTTGAAGAAAAATTAATTTTACATAATTGGTTTGAGTCTTCTCAACATTCCCTTGAGTATATCCCTCTCTCAACTTAAGACGTTTCTATTCTTTTGGGGGCTCAGTTCATAATTAGGCATTCAGAGCTTCTGGCATTTCAAGAAAAACTGAGACAAGTTGTCGTTTTAAAGTTTGTGACGCCGGTTGCTCTTGGATAAGAACGAAAGAGGTCCAATTCTGGAAGAACACAAAGTCTTCAAAAGGCATTTCCGGCAGCTCGAAAAACTCAGTGTCGCGCTCGTTGTCGTCGCCTCCATTTTTTGCTTGCTTTTTGGCGGCATCGGCATTTTTGACGCGAATGCGATGGCGAGGTGGTGGTACTTCTCGGCGACATAATATACACAAACGGGAGTTCTTTGGAGGTCTCCCAGAGGCCCACTTTTTGTTCAGTATTTTTGCTGGCTTTGCCTCTTGACAATATTCGCAACAATTATGATATATGGAAAAAGTAAATTTAATTTCATGTTGAGGTAAAGAAATGGAGTGCGGACTACAAAAAATCATGCAGTGACCTATTTCCTGTGTTTGCTTGAAAAGAAATGAGTGTTTTGACGTTCTTCAGTTTCCGTTAGATTAGATTGTGCAACCATATAAGCAAAACTTTTAAATTAAAACTGTTTTTAAACTATTGTATTCTTCTCGCATGGTCATCTTCGGCTCAACGAATTATCGAAGTGGCCGAGCTAAGAAGATATATCAAGCTTTGTCGTGCGCACAATTTTTTTGTTCAATGCTCAGCTTTGCCGAATAAGATTCCCACGGAAGCAGCCGGATTTCCGTCACCGAACACACTACCACAGAACTCGGCTGACTTTCTTTTTGGTGTAGAGCATTTTTTCCTCTTCAATTTGACTTGTTTCGTGCTACAATCAATTTCATTTTTTTTCTTTCTGTGATAAATACCCGCAGGCTACCTACCGGTATGCGTAAAAGGGTCGTTTTCAATAAACGGAACGTTGCGTTCGACTTTTTTTGCTTTTCGCTTTCATGTGAACAATTCCACTAATCTCGACTAGTGCAGATTTAACCCTGTAAAAACTGTTGTTGCAAAAGCACAAAATGACAGTCATTTTTTAAACAAAAAAGAGTGCATTCATTCTGCGCCCTGTAGCAAGCAAGCAACATAGCGATAAATTAATTATGCAAAACAAGCCAAGTGAGTGTGCTTGCCTCTTCGTTTTTCTTACACTCCTGGAAACAAGATAGGAAGCACCATTGCCGTTAGCAATTTGTCCTGGCTTTGCATGAATATAAAATACAGGAGTCGATTCCATTCCATATTTCAGCCAGGAAATGTTACATGTTTCCTATATTATTCTTCCTATTGTATTGTTAATGTAAAACTGGCGTGAGAATAGTTTTTGTTACTGTATTTTTGTCTTCTTTTTGGACCAAACCTTTTTTTTATCTAGTTAAGAATAACAATGCTAGACAATGGGTTAGCCTTTAAAAACCAAAAACTGTACATCGTGTTCATAAAGAGATAGCCGTGCTTAGCCGCAAAGTTTATCCTTTCGTAAATGTTTATATCTCACTCTAGGACTGGAAGTTGCTTCAGCCTTATGTAGAGAAGCCTGGTGTATGTGACGGCTTTAACGTCGATGGTGTCGTTTTCACTCACGTCGCCGTAGAATTTTTTCCGCGTGCCATCTTTTTTCTTAACTCATTCGGAAGCAATGAGCCATTTTTGCTTTTTAAATTGGCCTTTGTCTCTTACAATTGCTTTAATTATATTTGCGTGTGTTACATAATCAAATTGTGTTCATTTCAAAACTGATCTAATTTATTCGTATCATTTTGTAGGCACTACGGGTTTCTACAGGCAAATCATGCGTCTCATTAGACGCGCGTCTAAAAGGAAAAGTCGGCACAAAAATGATCCGTACAGTTTTGTGCCGTCCGGTAACTTTGGAACTTATCATTATCATGATCACAGGTGGGTTTTTTGTTTTTAAAACTGTCAAAACTGTCTTGTACACTAGTTAATTGTTGCTACCATCACTAGTTTTTACTTCCACCCAAAACTAATGGGTACTCGTCTTTCTCTCTCACTGCGCTGTCAGCAGTTAAAATGTTGCGTTGGTCAGCTTCTGCATTTGTGAAACACTCTATTTGGAAAAAAACTGTTGTCCACACACTTAGATACTGCTTTGATGCTTGCTCCGTTGCTTTAATTCTCTTCCCAAACTGAATACTCGTGTATAAACACGCACACATTCATAACGATGCGGTTAAGCTTACCGCTACATCGCTAATTGCTGTTTTCAATAAACTGTTACTGCAAGGTACTTACTTTTTATGGACTTGTTAGCATTTACACGTTATGACTTTCACGCGTCATAAGTTCTGTAGAAATACAACTTGTATCACGCCTAATCTTGTGTATGTGTTTTTTTAAAAAAAAACTGCATCTGATGTCCAAGATACTGCAGACAAAGAAAGGAAGTATTTTTGTCATCAGTATGGCTTTAAGGCACATCCTAACACTTTTCGGGCAGTAGCTTTTGATTTATTCTCTTATCTTTTGCTTGGAAAACTGTTTTTCAAAACTAAACTTGCAAAAATCCATCAAACTTAATGTAACGTTATTGTTACCAATGTGTTTTTGTGCATTGAATCTTGAAATATGTGCATTGCAAAAAAGTCAATAACAAAAATGTCTTTTTATGAAACGATTACATTTAGGTAATCAACTTGATGCAAAGGCTTTCACGGAGGCGTCAATTGCCTGGGAGGGGATTCTTCGTTCATTCTCCTGCACTTTCGGCAGTAACTGAGTTCTGCGCATAGATTTGATTACAATGTAAAGAAGGGCTCAAGAAAAAAACATCGCAGGACACGCTTAGCTTCAGTTAACTCAAAAAAGATCCCACTTTTGTGCTTTTAAGCAACCCGAATAAACTTGATAACTTTTTAACTAGTTGCTCAAGATTATAACCACAAAGTTTTGTGTTATCTGTTGCCCTGGCTTTCTTGGATTTTATTCTGTTTTGCTTTTGCGGTCGCAAAATGAAGATCAAACTGCTTCAAGATCACGTTGACGAACGGAAATTACGAAAAGCCGAAAGTCGACGAAAGATTCATCGAGGGTTTAGAAGGTTAGCTTTACTTTGCAATAACTTTGTTTTTTTTATTTTTAAAACTGACTTTGGTTTCCAACTTTTTTTATTAACTGCCACGCTTTCACTCATAGCAAGAACTATTGTTTTAATCATTTTCTGTATTTTTAACTACACTACATCAATTGTCACGGAGACACTTTTTTTGCACGCCGTTTGACATTACTGACATGCCAAACGGTCAAAATTGCCTTCGGTTAAAAAACCGCAATAAAGGGCGAGCTATGGCGTTCGATTGCAATTAAGCCTCTGACACTCCAGTTTACTTCTGTCACAAATAAAAACCTACTTGTCGAAACTTGCATTTCTTCCTTCTTGTACCAACTAATTCTTTTTCTGCGGTTGTTTTAGCTTGCCTTCTGTGTTTTTTTTTCGTGTTGCTAGCCTATGTCAAACGTCGAAAGTCCCTTTCTGAAACAAAACCAGAAGAATTCACAGCAGACATGTCCGATTTTGAAAATTTACACATTTATAACCTCTGAAACGACAGGCCTTTATTTTCTGGTTTGGTGCGATTCTTAGAATAACGATGCGTTATCGGCTGCCACGAAACAGAAGCGCTCGCCTCCACAGCGACCTATGTCCTTGTTGGAAGACGTTCGGGAGTTGAGAATACACTTTCAAAGATTTGAATGTGCTCCTCCATAGGGAGCACAGATCTCCGGAGTAGACAAGGCCATGTTAACTTCGCAAAACCATGTTTATGTGCCGACGCGTATACGCCAACATCCTGGAGGATTCATTCATAGCTTTTCGTCTTGTTCTGGTTTCTTAAGTTTTTTTCCCTTGGCGCCTTGTTCGGTCTATCGGGCAAAAACAGAAGTTAAGTTTGTTAATTTTAAGTTTTGGTTGCACCATGCGTTCATGCAAAAGTAGATTTGCTTTAACGAAATAGTTCGAAGCAGGGTTTCGTGTTTCTGTGAAATGGAATTTGTTTCCAAGTGGACCCCAATAGTAATCTTTATGTTCTTATTCATTTTAATAACTGGGTTTCTGCAATATACCTTCTACTTAACCCAGCTTAATTTTTTATTGAAAGCTGCCCAATCTTCTTTCTCCCTTTGTTTTTAACAGCAGTTTTATCTTTATTGTCGCCGCGACGATGACGGCTCTATGCCATTCTTCGATACCTCAACAGGGGGTCTCTAATCATAATTTCATCAAAAAAGTGCCGCTTTTGTCCCCATATTTGTCAAGCTTATTTCAATGGCTTGAGGCATCAAACAGGCAAACAACAACGCCTACCCAAAAAGGAGGAATGCTCTGTGGATAAATCAAAATTGGCCTTTTCTTTTTGATGGCGTTGTATGCTCTCCGGCAGAGTGCATGCCTTTCCACCACCGTTCATTTTCCTTTCCCTCATTCTAAATGTGGGAATTATTCACAATCCGAAAAGACGGGTTACGGTTTAGCCTAACCCCGACGGCAAAGATTATTTTAAAGCATGGGACGTTGTTCGCTAACCACGACGCAGAAAAGGTTGTAATTGACGGCAGAAAAAACCATTTACCACCCTTTTTCGATGTTCTGTGGTAGCTGTGTTTGTGTTAACTCGTGTTTTTCACAGCATACGGTATAATTGCCTTATCTGAGCTGATTCCAAAAAGCGTCAGATAAGCTAGTGTCATGTTACTACTTACTTACGCGTTCATCCGCATCAATCTTTCATTATTATTTTCATCAAGTGGAAAAAGTAAAAACCAGAGAAGATTCTGCCAGTGACACATCCTTGTTCCTTATTGACTTAAATGACGTCTTCTTTTGCGCGTCTATCTCATTTTTGCTTAATATATGCGAATATTAGTCCGCACTACCATTTTGTTTTAAAGTTTTGCTTAAGCTTGGCAGGGTCAAGTTTGCGAAGCGAACGCAATTGTAAAGGTCATATTTCCAGAAATCTTCAACCAGCCTTTACTCACAACCAAAGTGTTCCCGAAAATATCGAACCCGTAGTCGCAAAAGGTGTTTGTGTCACTATTGTTGGCACATTTAAAAGTGCCACGGAAACACACACTACTCGTGGATCGAACAGTGTCGATTTCGGTGAGTCTTAGAAACTGTTAATGCTAGATGTCCGATTAATGTGGTCATTGTAGGCAACGGTTTACGAGCTCTTGAAACCAGTGACAGCAAGATGCACCGACAGTATACCTCATCGTCAGCTGGTGATGAAGAATTCAGCGCAGAAGAACTGGAAGAATTTGCTACTGCATTCAAGGTTGGTTTTTTGGTGTAGTTTAAACTGATTCAATCGTCAGATTAATGTATAGTTTTTATCAAATTTTTGGTTTTTTACAACTTTAATAGATAGGTAAAAACTGAGCCTTATCGTTATCTCTATTTTGTTCATGATTTGTTTTAAATCAACATCATACGATTGCAGTATACTGTGGTTTTAAAAAACCAGACTAAAAGTCACTTGTTTTAGATGTTTGACAAAGATGGCAACGGAACTATGAACATTAAAGAACTGGGCGTTGCTATGCGCACACTTGGACTTAATCCGACCGAGGAAGAGCTTCTTAACATGGTCAATGAATATGACGTGGATGGCAATGGCAAGATTGACTTTGCAGAGTTCTGCAAAATGATGAAGGAAATGAACAAAGAAACTGATCAGGAGCTTATTCGTCTTGCTTTTAAGTACGCGCAACTTATTTACAAGGGTAAAACTGATTAACTTTCTATTGCAGGGTCTTTGATAAAGATGGCAATGGCTATATCACCGCCCAAGAATTCAAGCATTTCATGACAACCATGGGTGAGAAGTTCAGCGAGGAGGAAGTTGATGAGATCATCCGTGAGGTTGATAAGGATGGAGATGAACAGGTTATTAAAACTGGATGTGGTCGTTTAAAACGGTTTTTATTGTAGATTGATTACGAGGAGTTCGTCCAGATGATATCCCCAGTGATCAATGATGGCACCAAGGAAGATCCCTTTGCCGACCCCACACAGCCTCCGGTTACTGCCACGACCGTGACCGCTCGACAAAAAAAGTAATTAAACTAAATCAATTTACTTCAAGACACTCGCTATGCCTATGCAATGCCGGCACTTCTGTTTATTAATTTTCATCTTTAAGCAATGCACACATTTTCAATAATTAATACTTTTTTGGTTTTTGTACAATACTGTGTGCTCACTGGAATTTACCTGCTTCATGTTTTTGTACGTTGTTATCTTGATTTGGTGTCATTGTGCTAACGCTTTTCATAACTTAACTCATTAACAAACTGATATTGGTAAATACTAATAACTTTGCTACGCTTTACTTTTTAAACTGCTTTAATCGTCTTCACGCTAATTAACACAAAAAACTGCCTCAAGGTGGAGTTGCTTCAATGTGGACGCTCTTGTCATAACCACTTGCCACATGCTTGACTTAACATTCATCATTTTGCTTCTGGCACATACAGCTAACATCTAACAAGTGTGCTTCATTCTTTCTTCGCGCAATGTTGGTTTAACCGCTACAATGCTTGCAGAATCAAACGGTTTTCTTCAAAATTTTAACACTTTAACACAAACTGATGCCTCAATATTCTAGATCGCGCATTCAGCGTATAATGCGCATTGGCTGATGTGTAACATGCACGCATAATGGATCGATTCTACGTGACTAACTTGCAAATTCAACCGATCTAACATTACTTCTTATCTTACCAGTTTGTAGATTAATTAACATTATCTAACTACCCGAGTGAAACAAAACAGCAGTCATTTGCAACCTTTTTATGAGAAAAAAAAACATACCAACTTCTTTAACAAATATTCCCTGAATTTTAAACTGTAAGCACATGTATCTGTATGATTAACCCATTGTCAATTTAACTGTATCAGTAAGAATGTGGTTAACTCCCGGTTTATCTTGCCTTAGAGCAACTAGAAAATTGCGGTTTAGACGAGTAACATAATCGCATTCCTTGTCCCGTGAAACTCAGAGTCGTCGCCTTTACGTTCAGTATTAACCGACTTACAGTATCTCTAAATGCAATGAACATGTAATAAACTGGATAGTAATGAAACGTGTGAAACAACAGCGACTTATTAATCAATAAAGAAATGTACGACTAGGTCGCAACAAAATGGACTTTCGTCACCATTTTGTGGATGTACACTAATCTGGATAGGCAGTATTTTTGAAAATATGATGGACAGTAAGCACAATTTCCGGAGCAAGGGCAGACTGTGCTAAAAACTAAGAACACGAAAAGCTTCTTTTGGACGATGGCTAGAATTTGTCCGTAAGAAGGTCTTTCGCGCAGACTACTGCTAGGGAATGGAATTTCGATCATTTAAAGTATTGCCAAAGCCTTCCATACTTTTGATGAAGAGACAACGCTATAAGTCCGGTGTGTCCGTTGTAATTTACTCTCTGTTAAGGAGGCTTTAACAGATACATTGTGGTCAATATCTTTCGAAGGAATTTGATAAACTGGGTTTTCGACAACATATTGGCAATATTTAGCGGGTATGTAGAACGATGTGAGACGTTCTGTTCATTTTAATAAACTGTTGTTTGTATATGACGTTGTTTTGATTTTTCAAAGGCTTGTAAAATCTTGTTTGGTCATTATTTTTGTAAGGCTTCTGGAGTAGCAGCTCCGCGCGTACTAGTGTAAGCTTTGTTGATACATTTTTAAGAGGGCCCCTGATATTTTTTTTTTCCCGTGCACATGTATTATTTTTTATTAAGTTATGTCGTCTTCCGGAAGCGTTTCACCATGTTCGTGTTCATTTGTTCAGGCTGTCCGATACACTGATCTTGCCGAGAAATGGACTGACAACGACACTCAAAGCTGGTGCTCTTGTGTTGCAGCTTCTTCAATTATGGGAGTGTGCATGGTGAGTTGATAGTGCCAGACTAAATGTCTGTTGCCAAAAGACGGCATGGTTAATAATGAATAAAAACTGTACAACAATTTCACGTAGACAAGAGTAGTGCATTAAAAAATCAAAGACTCAACTTAAACTGCTTGTTTTCCATTTTTAGAGCCGTAATGTTGTTGATGTTCGGAATAGTGCATCTGGGAGGCCAGTAGTACCTTATCCAGGAACTCAGGCCGTGGAAAATGGAATAAATGGAATTGCCATCGGCAGTGGAACAAATGGAAACAGTGTCGGCGAAAATGCTCCTCCAGCATTCATTCACGGAATAACTAAACGCGAATCCGATATGAACATTTTACTGCCTACGGATGTTCAGGTTTATGACAGCGATGAAAGTAGATTTGAGCGCGAACGCGTAATGCTGGTCCTGTGCCCAAATGCAAATCCTAGCAAACCGGCAAAACTGATGTTGTTTGATGTAAACTATCAGAGCAAAAATTATTGCCAAGTAAGTTTATTATTTTCTGACATTCTAAACTGATGGTTGGTATTTACACAGATTATTTCAACATTGACTTTACCAACTACCGACGATGAAATCATGTATGCGGGTTGGATGCGTAGTGCGAGCAAATTTGACGACATAAATGTGTTGCATAGAACACAATTGATAGTGCCTTGTTTCGACAGCTCACGAATATACATAATCAATGTGGAAAATCAGTCAACTATGAAGGTTAATACGGTAAGTTACATTTTGCGTCACTTTTTAAACTGCATTTTTTAATTGTTTGTATTCAGTGCTTTGAAGAAAGTCAACTTGTATCTCACAACGTGCAGCATCCGTATAATGTATGCAGTTGGCCTGGAAAACATGGACCTACACTATTTAGTACTTGTGGAGATACGGCTAGCAGAGCTAAAGGTTAGAATGTTTAAAACTGTTCGGTGGGTTTAACAAACAATATTTACAGGAGACATTTTGTTGATTAAGCGAGACAAGCTATCAATAACAAGTCGAGCCGAGAAAAACAGTAATGTGTATGCGGTCTTTGGTGGATTTCTGGCTTTACAACCACGGCATAAGATAATGATAACAGCAAGCTTGGGTGATCCGTCAAAACTGTTGGATGCATTCATTGATAATAATTTCGATGTAAAATCATGTATGGTTCGATTTATTTATTTTACACCTGTTTATAAAACCATTTTCAGGTATTCAACAACATGCTTATGGGTCTGCTTTGAATGTATGGGAAACTGACAAGATAAAATTAAAGCAGACTATTAAGTTAGAAGACTTTGGAGCTTTTGGATTCACGTGTGTTCGGTTTATTCATAACCCCGAATGCAATCACGGGTTTGCTGTCAGTGCAATTGGGGGTTCAATTTTTCACATTCATAAAAACTCGGTTTGTGTTTTCTAATTTTTATTTAGTTAGCAATTACATTTTGCTTTTTATGCAGAAAACTGAAGACTACCACGCTGATAAAATAGTTCAATATCAATCAGCAAAAGTAAGCGGATGGATCAAAGAAGAGATGCCTCCGTTACCGCTTGACATCATTATCTCTATGGATGATCGATTTCTTTTTGTTTCGTGTTTTTTGCACGGCTTTGTTGAGCAATTGAACATCACTGATCCCTTCCGAGTGACAACGTGCTCACGTGTGTATCTCGGCGGTGCTATTCACCGGGCTTTTGGTGTCACGTTGCAGAGATACAATGGCATAGTGAGTAAAACATTTGTGCAAACGAACTTAATAGCAGGAACAACGACTGCAACAAACTTCTGCAAAGTCTTCGGCGGCTCTTGTCTGATTACGCATTTTTCAGAATTACACTCCGAAACGATTTTTCGTTCGCGGCACAGAATTCCATGGCGGACCGGCACGGATGCAACTTAGCCTTGACGGACGCCGACTTTACGTGAACAACTCTTTCTATACGCCTTGGGATTCCAAATTATATCCGATTTTAATAGCGTAAGTTCACATGAAAAGAATGCAAAAACAAGTCAGGCAAACTGAATGTTTTATCAGTATGCAGCGAAGCATGCCAAAACTGTTTAGAACTGGCTTCAATTTGCCCCAAGGAACAGAGAAAACACAAACTAGCTCGTTTTTAGGCAAGGGTCAGCTATTGCGCTTATTCACATCAATGTTAAACCAGCAGGAGGCCTCAAATTGGACGAAAACTTTTTAATTCAACCCGGATGCCAAGAATTTGATGATGGACCCTATCTGGCACGTGAAATGAAGTTTATGAATGGTGATTCAACAAGTGATCATTGTCTTGAAAACTGAGTTCATCGAAAAAATTTTATGGTTTAATGTTTTATCTAATTTCTCCATTTACAATGAAGTTTTGCAATCACTTATAACATATGCAAGTGAACATACTTAGTTTAACATCATGTGTCATTGATATCCGTATGGAACATTGGCGGTTGCCTCTTCAATGTTTACGAGATACCTTCGAGCAGCATTGACAACCGGAAATTGCCACAGGTGAAACACGCAAAACAGAATGTTGCCCAAGTGAATCAAAACTGACATTGTTGTGGAGTCAAATATTGATTCTAAAGTTATTGAAAAGGGTAAAACTGAGAAAGTAGTTACAGTAACCCACCTTGTTGGTAGTGACGTCGAACAAAGATAGAATAGATAAACAAGTATGCGCCAAATAAAATGAACATTCCAACTGTAAGACCGACCCAAATAACAAATGGCCACATCCATGTTGACTTTCGACGAAATATTGCATATCCGGATAAAAACAAAAGCACCCAAGAGGGCCAAATATATGGCAATTGTGCATAGAAGTATGCCACAGTGACACTTATGAGAAGGATCAGATGGTAGACCCAAAGGATCTTAGTGACGCCCTTTAAAAAGGTCTTATAAAAATGTTTTAAAAAACTGTAAAACATACAAGGACATGGAATTTACCGAAGAAACAACGGTACTTTTCGGATTTGTCGAGAAATAATTCATATTTGTACGGATCGTCATTAACTTCAACGAGCACGTTGTCGTCAGTCATTTTGATTCTCGCAAAGCCTGCAAGTAATTGGTTGTAAAAAACAAGTCCTTCCAAAACTTCGAACGGCAACAACGAAACGAAACAACATAATGACACGAAAAAATGCTCCGGATAAAAGAGTCCTTTCGTCAGAGCCAACTTCGAGAGTGACACATCTCGTGAGGGCGTTGACAAAAATTGAAGGCCTGCTCATTTATCCTTTGGGACATGCTAGCGGCACAAAAGAAACAGCTGACTTGGGCGGCTAAAGACTGATAGCCGAACTTTTCTTGCCCCCAGATCAACCCGCGAGTCAAGGGTAAAATGAAGGCACACTATGAGATTGTGTTTGAAAAACTGGAAGCCTCGGTAAAAAATAAAATCATTTCTTTAGCAATGAATTTTTAAAGCAAGAAAGTCACAATTTCAAAAAAAACTGTAAGTCAACTGAACTATCTTACACTTTCATATGTAATATAGTAAAAAGTACAACAAAGAGCACAAAGTCAATAAATTAAATGTAAAGAACTTTTTCTATATGTACGGGAAGACATTTCGTATGTCAAGCAACTCCGGAACTTGCGCCGTTAACAAGCGTAATTCCATTATCAGTCCTCCCTCAGTCAAGTTTTGGAAAAAAGTAACTAAACCACACAAAGTACAGTTTACTTTTGATGCGGGCTACATTAAATGTCGAATAAATCACCTACTTTTATGTTAGGTATCGTCATGGCATAAACTGTTTAGAAGACCGTAATTGTTTCGCACGCGAACACCATTTTAAATTTCATTTGCATTCTATCTGAAGACGTCACTGTGCCCAGCAGAACCAAATTTTTGGAGAAAAACGCAAAAATTGGCTTGAACCGCTTTAGCCATCTTAAAAAGGCTTAAACGTTTGAATAGTAATCGCTCGAGGTTTGCACATGCTTTTCTTTTATGTGGGGTTGTTTATTAAAATTCAGAAGTCACAGCATGCTGGCAACCTTAAAAGTACATCGACCACATTCTGTTCAAATGTGTTTTGTTGATTCAAAGCTTTTTTGCTTAAAGTTTCGACATCTTTTTTCACTTTTCACTTGTTCAACATGAATTATTACCGAAACTGCTTTAGTTTTATTGGTGACCCTGCGATACATCATTGAAACTTAATCTGTGAAGCAAGATCGCGAAACGCGTTGATGCGTTACGCAACAGCCGTAGAACCCCAGACGGAAATACACCCGCGCCTAAACGAAAAAGATGAGTTGATTAACACAGCCGTTCATCAGTCTTCACGAAAAAGCATCGGGTAATTAAAAAAAGCGCAAAAAGTGAAGCTCTACCAGCTTGTATGATGCATATCGACCTGCTTCCGTGTTTGTTAGTGCATTGAGACAAGTTTGCAACTCTCAAACCTGTCTGTGCGCGACACTCTGTATCCGCGTGCGAACCCGTCTCCAGCTTCACGGTAAGATTTATGCAGCAATACCTCCGGGGCGGCCTGACGCAACCTCCTTTCAAATATAAGGAACATGAAAAACCTTTGATAGCATCAGTTGAAGCAGAGTGATCATGACCGAGTTCGATAAGAAACGCTGGGATGAAGCCGAGAACTTGCGCAAGTTCGCAGTTTTTGGCATTACTTTGAGGTTTGTAAACTGAATTTATGTAAAGTGTCATAATATGATCTTGTTTTAGCACAATTGCCACTCTTGTCGCAATTATTGTTATCCCATCGCTCTACACTTACACCCAGCATGTTCGCTCGACCCTCGAAACCGAGATCAACTTCTGCCGCAGCCGTTCGGCCAATCTCCTCGAGCAGTTCCAACACGTCGCTCCTCTCCGTAACAAGCGTCAGGCTTACAACACTGATGCCGGTGTCGGTGGTGGTGTAGGCAGCGCTGTTAACGCTGATGCCGGTGCTGCCTGCTGCTCGTGCAAGGTCGGTGCTGCTGGTCCCCCCGGCAGCCCCGGTGTTGACGGTCTCGACGGAACTGACGGTCTTCCCGGCACTGAAGGTACCGATGGTGCTGATGCCCAGCCCGGAGATGTGCCTTCTGCTGCTGACTTCTGCTTCACCTGCGAAGATGCCCCCGCCGGTCCTGCCGGTAACCCCGGCCCCAAGGGTCCCAACGGTAACCCCGGTGCTGATGGTCAAGCCGGCCCTGCTGGCAACGCCGGAGCTGCTGGACCCGCTGGTGCTCCCGGATCTGCTGGTCCTGATGGTCAGCCCGGTCCTGCTGGTACCCCTGGTCCCGCTGGTGTCGTCTCTGACGTTCCCGGCTCTCCCGGCCCTGCTGGTCCTGCTGGCCCCGCTGGTCAAGCCGGCCCCGAAGGCCCTGCTGGTCCCGATGGCAAGCCCGGCCAAGACGGTCCTGCTGGTCCCCCTGGTGATGCTGGTTCTGATGGTGCTGCTGGTCAAGCCGGCCAAGATGGTGCTGCTGGTGAGCTCGGCTCCCAAGGCGAAGGTGGCGGATGCTCTCACTGCCCGACTCCTCGCACTGCTCCTGGCTATTAAGCACTTTTCTTTAAAAATCCAGTATTTCTGTACAACACTGATGAAACTGTTATAAACGATGTTTTTCTTGAACTTTGTTGCTTTAAAAACAGCACTAAAAGCAAAAACATACTGAAAATTTTGCAAAATTGGGCAAATAGTTTTGGTTTGATAATAAACTGTTCTAAATTTCTTTGTCATTCCGAGATTCCCCGAATTTGCAACACTCGTATGGTGTATCCGGATCATTCGGCCTGACACCGCTAGTGATGCCGTCCTCGGAAGCCTCGGCGTTGCCAATAACAAGCTCTATCAAAACGAACCGTCCTTTTCCTTTACAGATCGGTAGGCCCACAATGTCCGAGAAAGCAAATCCATAAAATGCAACGAAAGATCATAAAATTTTTTATACACTGCAAAGAAGTAAAATCATATTGTTTACAAGTGACGGCTCGGCTCGTCCCCCTAGTGGTGCTACCTTTAATGGCAATTATTGGCCAAAGTAATATTACTGATAAGCTCGGTCATTGTGACCGTAAGAACATTGTTATTTAGGTAGTTCAGATGTTCGTCACAGGCTGGGACTAAGGGCAGGGAAGTTCAACTTTCAAATGACAACAGAACAATGAACTCCCATCCTCATGGATCACAGAGCATCTTTTGCGTTTACCGACGTATTTTTTCGATGCTGTGGGCATCACAAAGCGAACTTTACGATAAAACGTGTAAGGAATTCTACAGGCTGCTGGACGTGTAATACGGAGCAACGACGCCACAATTCGTTGAGACGCTAAAGATAAATATAATAAGAGATCATAAAATGGATAAAAACTGTACGTGTGTGAGTGTTTGTTTTAAGATCAAAGTTACTAATGAGCTCTAATGCACAACTTAGCCGACGCTTCTCATGAATGTCTCAGCACCACTTTCGCATAACCTTCACTGCAGCCGATGCTTACAGCACCTTATAAATGACTCCAAAAAACATAAAAACGTGCTGGTGAATGTGGCAAGCTTCATTGAGAAGTCGACGGACACGAGTCGCTAACCAATTTCAATGTTCGAGAAAAGTCGATAAACTGAATATAGCGTGTACATCAGATAATCCATCAACATAGTTTGGTCTGTGTTTGGTCCGTGTCGTACTCGTGTTTGGTTAATGTAACAGCGAGTATCGCGACCAAAAAATATATAAACTGATTGATTATTTTTAACTTGAGTAATTCGAGTCGTTTTTCAGTATCAGTCGGCTTCATTTGTACTCGATGTTGAGTAAAACATGTACAACCCCTTACCGGTGGTGTTCAAGGATATATTATGGATGTTTGGTGGAGAATTATAAAGCTATTGTAGGTTAAACTGATAATAGCGACCGGTCCCGACGAATCGAGGACCGGCGAGTGTGCGAAGACGTGGTCGCGCGAGCTGGTAATAAGTGCTGCGATTGCGCACATTTTGCCAAGACTCAGGACTGTTTTGTCGTAAAAAGTGCGCAGTCGCTGCGCTATTGACACTCTTCTCGGCGACGTCGTCGCGACCTGTTCAGTTCTGAATTATTATTCCGGTCGTTCTAATCCGTTTCACTAGACGATCTCCCAATCTTAAATTTTTACCAAGAAACATTCTTGATTCAGTTTTGTGGACCACCCGTAAGGTGCTGCACGAATGAAACCGAATGATTTTGAGGATCGACTTGACTCACTCAAAGTATAAATATCAAATGAGTTTATATATTTTTTGAAGCTCAAACTTGTCATTGAGGTAATCGAGCACAAGCAGAATGCACATATGATTCAGGCGCGACGACATCCATGCCACATTGATTACAGTTTTCTGATTTGCGGTGGATTTTTATTATGACATAACTTGAAACCTTGAAGTGGCAAATGTTTGATTGAATCAGTTTTATTTTTACAAACCCCAAGTTTTTAAGATGCTTGTTGTGATGCGGAAACGCCGTACATTTCATTTTGACACAAATTTATGCAATATATTTTGGAATGTCGATGCAGCCGTGCCCTGAAGGTCGGACATGGGGTTAGAAACCTCTTCGATTTGATCGATCCGGGTGTTGATAAAGTTGAACCTAAGGGCGTTCTTTCAGCAAAAAACTTAATTTTTGCATGGAATTTCGATTCCCGCTTTACCAAGGTATCGTTTTACTAAAAGGTTCATTCCATCAGCTCCGAGACCGGCTTCAGTAAAAATTGAGATTGAACAGTATGATTACAACCTAAAAAAGCGTTCATGGTTCAGAATTCAAACACGGCGATTGCGTTCGGTGTGCTTTGACGTTGCATCGTTTGTCTCGTCGAATTAGCCTCCGTCAAATCAACACGTAGATTTTCGGGTGGGCTGTCGAACATGGTGACAAATTTAACACTTGAGTCAGACGAGACACAGTTTTTGACATCTTTTCTTCCCTAATTCGAACGCCACTTTTTTATCACCGAACAAAATCTATTATACTGAACCGCATATTAAAGGTGCCAAACATGCGTTTGAGCCAGTTCAGTTTGCCACAAAATAAGAGTCGCCCGCTACGTATTGGACAATAATATGTCATTGAATTCTTTCTTGTCCCGAATGGAATCAGCGATTGTGGAGCTGGAAAAACTTGTAATATTGGTACGGCAGATGTACTTTGACGGTAATGCCGAAGCGTCGTTGCTGAGGTTCGTTTTGAAATTATTGGCCTTATTTCTATATACAGTTTATTTGAAGGAAGAAGCTTCTTGCTCAATCGCGCATGTTGTCGGAAAAGGATCATGAGATAGCCTATCTCAGCGCAGAAGTTGATTTGCTTCTACAAGCGATTCGTAATAAGGATTATACGAACGATTGGTACGCTGCTGACCTACCTAGCGAAACCAAACTTCCAAAAAGAAAACAGTTTGTTTCTTTACCAAAACTTTTTGGGAGATTGAGAAAGTTTTTTCACTGACTTTTGCTGTGCATGTCATTCACGTCGTGTGTATTTAGTTTACAAGTTTATTACTTTTTTAATTGTGTTTGACTATTGTAATTAAAGTAAAATGATAGTCACTAAAGTTTGAAAGTTTATTTAGCACAAATGTAGGCACATAATGACAAATTACACAAGGACGCTTATTTTTGAAAAACGCGTTTTTTTTTTGTTTAAAAACAACTTCGTTGCTGGCCGATTATGTTTAAAAAAGACGATTATGCTGCGGAAAATAAATAAATTAGGAAGCAAAAGTTACACATTGATGAGCATTGACAAGGACAACGATATTTACTGAACCTGTTGTGCCCTGACGGTACCGTTGCAGTACACGCGAATCAGAAATTCGGCATCCTCATCTGGATCGTAGGTTGACGGAACAATGACATAGTTTCCGGGGCGAAGACGGAATCGTGCGGTCACTTCACGCAAATTTATGAACGCTGGATTTTTAGCGACAGGTTTGCTCTGTTCGAAGAAAGCGCGTTTCTGGGGACCGTAATCGCCATCAATTTGATAGACAACAAAGCCTATGGGCAGAGTGTCCAAGCCTTCAGAACGGAGTTCACGGCGATATTTCTGAAGAACAGCTGTGATGATGGTGCACTTGCCGTCGTGTTCGAGGGTGTTGCTGGCAACTGAGAAGGCGGTGTTGAATTGAGGATTGTTGGCGAAGGTATCTGTAAAAAGAGAAAGGTTAAACCTCGAAGTGTAGAAAATTTAAAGCTTACCAATGTTGTTTCGGCATCCACCAGCCGTGCCAGCCCGACTACTCCACGCACCATCAGCTTCAAAGTTTGTCCAAGGCTGTTCCTCAGCCACTGTCTGGACTCCAGTCATTTGCGAGATTTCATCCATGACCTCAGGGCCCAAGTTGCAGTTTTCCATCTGCTCGAAATTAGTGTAGAAATCATCAAAGCTCATCCAGAATTCACCATCGTTACGTTGGACGAGTTTGATGGACTCTCTTTGTTCGGCAGAAACGTAATTCCATTCACTGCTTTCATCGCTCCAAGGACCATTCCATTCTTGATCGTTGCCCCAGGGGTTGCGAATACGGAGAATGACAGTTTGGCCATATGGACCGTTAACAGTTTGCAGAGCAGTGATACTGTAAGCGTGACCACGCACAAGGCCATTGGCCATGCGAGCTTCGGTGACGTTTGGATCAGCCTGAAAACATATTCACCAGTTTAAATTTCGTTAGCGTAATGCAAACTTATCAAAACTTACATCAATACTGCAACCGAAAAGTGATCCCATTTGGAAACCACGAACAAGAACAGCTAGCAAATGTTCTTTTGGCACTTCTTTGATGTCAAAGTACTCGATCAGACCGCCAGTGAAGTCTTCCAATGCTTCAGCAGTGGATCCACCTTTGAGGGCTTCGTAGGATCCGTACAACTTGGCATAGGCCTTCTCGAGTAGTGCAGACCAAAACTCGTTCTTCTGGTCGGAATGCATGTAAATAAGTTCACCATTGACAGTTGGCAAACGATCGTCGATAACAACATCAACCCATTTGCCATAGCGCCAGAATTGGAAGTGGAAGATGCCTGCAAATGTAAAAATTTTAGCGATTGCAAAAAAATAAAGCAAAAATATGACTTACCGGCGTAGTTTTCAGTGAAACTTTGATCTGGCGGCACGACACGGTAGAATAATTCATCGCGCAAAGTCAAATTAGCAGCTGCCGCAAGCAACCAGCAATCGCCGAGGGCACCTTGGACTACGTCAAAGCGAGATTGGTGCGAAACGATGAGTTGAGGATCGTCCAAGATCTCCTGAACAGTGAGTACGGTAACAATGCTTTTCAACGTTATAAACAATAACTCACACCAGGACGCATCCAACTAATTTGCTGCTTCGGGCGTTTACTGTAGTAAATGCTGGAATCGGCAGCCGGGAACTCAGGATCTTCGAATAGAATGCGTTCTCGAATGCAACGGTCTCGTTCAGTAGCGAAGTCAAGGTTAAACGATGGCATGCCAGGACGGGGATTCACAAAAGGTTCAACCTTGCGCTTGAATTTACCGCTCATAATGTTCTCAAGAACGAGTTTGCCGATATCACTGAGCGAGTTATGTTTGCCGCCCATGTGGAACAGGATGTTGCCGGCGATGGAGCCAATAAGCTGGCCTGTTTCAGGATTGACATGGAGGAAGCGACCGGCAGCTTGAGCAATCAGAGTACTAGCGATGCCAGAAACCGCACCACTGGCCAGGATGTTGGTCAGTCCACCACCGCCACCGGAGATGTTACCAATATGGCCCATGATGTCACCAATAGAGCCACCGCCGAAACCATCTAGGGCGCCCTTAACAAGAGTTCCGAAGTCAAAATGCGGATGGGGAGCAGAAGGTTCTCCATCGTCAGCGTAGTTCTGGCCAGCAGAAGCAACTTCATCGTGACCATCGTCTTCGATCTCCTCATTCGGTGCATCTTCATATTCGTAGCCCTGATCGCCGTCGTAATCCTGGAAGTCGCCATCTTGTTGATAGTCATCGACAGCAGGCTCAACTTCGTCGTGGAATTCTTCCTCGGCCTCGTCTACTTCCTGTTCAAACTGATCAAACTCATTTTGAGGCGGATTCTGTCCATATGGAGGTTGCTGGTATTCCCCAGATTCGTCGGGATACTCTTCATACCCGGCACCTTCTTCGTAATATCCACCGCCATCTCCTTCACCCTCGTATTCACCTTCGTTGCCTTCATTGGCATCGTAGTCTCCTTCCTCGTAATACTCGTCGTCAGACATAGCGGCTTGGTTTCAACTATCCTAGAAATACAAAAATTAAAAAGAACAAAAACACGTCATGTTTTATATATTTCAGCGGCAATGACGAAACAATTTCGGAAAGTGGGAAAAAACCATGTGACCACGTCGACAAAATGAACCGTCAAATTGATCTGTCGACGATTTTGAGCGCCGACTCGCAAAATAACAATAAAACAGGCAATTACATTATAACCGAGAAAAACTGGGCGTCTACTCTGTCGTTGTTTGTTCGATAATGTGTCCAACAAACTTAAAGGTAACTTAAAACAGTAAAATGAATTAAACACATAAGTAGCTCGAGATGCGCGTTAGTTTTCGGCGGACATTGGTTTCCAACACACAAAAATGCGCGAAAGACAGCAAGGGCCGACAAGGTTGTTTGTCCGTAAAGCTTGGTGTATGGAAAACTGGCGAATACAACGTAGACCGAAGTATGACCGACCCTCTGTACCAACATTCGACAGGACGCCACTGGCGGTGGAGGCTCTGGTAGCGGCGGAAGAATGTCGACCGGGTCAAAAACCAAAAGAAACTGACAAGGGACCGGCACGAGCTCCCGGAAGCAAATCCGATCGAGACCTATGCCATTCGAAAGAGCATCAAATTCTAAGGTCAAAGCCGTCGTCTATATCTGCAATGGAATTTTTTTGAGAGTGCCGTGATTTTATAAAGTCGTTTTCAGCTTAACTTTGAAAGTTCATATCTCAGCTCAGAAACGAGTACCGGCGGTGTACTCAATAGGGCTTGTAGATGTACCCTAGGACTGTCCTCAAAAACTTTTTCAGATTGATATGCCATGGCATTTATGAGTTATGGTCCTTCAAAGTATGGTAATTTTCCGACGCCCATTACTCGAAAATGCCACGGCATTTTGATCTGAAAAAAATTTTGCAGACAGCCCTAGGGCACATCTATAAGCCCTATTGAGTACACCGCCAGTACTCGTTTTTGAGCCGAGATATGAACCTTCAAAATCAAGCTGAAAACGACTTTATAAATTCACGGCACTCTCAAAAAAATTCCATTGCAGATATAGACGACGGCTTTGACCTTAGAATTTGATGCTCTTTCGAATGGCATAGGTCTCGATCGGATTTGCTTCCGGGAGCTCGTGCCGGTCCCTTGTGAGATCTCAACATGTTGCTTATTTGACCAGAACCAAATGCTTGAGAACGTTAGTGCTAAGTAAGTGGAAAATCAAACAGTAGTGGTTGCATGTAAAAGTTACGATTATTACAAAACTTTGTCTAGCTGGCTGCAATCAAATACAGGTAACCGTGACGTTTTGGCCGTGTACGGTGCAAAAACTTCAAGCAACGCCACTATCAATAAGTTTTTCCGAACTGTCAGAACACGAAGAGTTCAGAAACGTGTATTTAACTGCAATTTGATCAACAGTTGGGAAGTTAATAGCTGATAAGTGAGGTTTTTGGTCATTTTTCGGTGTTTTTTACCATGGAAGATGCAAAGACCTCAGGCTTATTAGCTTCAATTAAGTTTTTTAACTTTGTTACAATACGTGAAATTAAAAAATACCATTTAAGTTGCACTGGGATCAGCGGTTTACCAGTTGAAAAAACTACCAGAACGAATTTAAGTTGACTTTTGCCAAAATCGGGTTCTGGTAGGTGCAAAAATTTTAAATCAGACCACTTTGATTAAGTGTTTCCGAACCGTCAGAACACAGTGAGTTCAAAAACGTGTAAAATATGTTAATTGGATCAATAGTTAGCGAGTCGCCAGCTAATAAATGCAGTTTTTGTGTATTTTTTGGTGTTTTTGCCCTAGAAGGTGCAAGGATCTCATGCTTTAACACTCTGAATAAGTGGTTTTGAATCGCTTAAACACGAGGAGTTTAAAAATACTAATTATGTTATGATTGGACCAATCTTGGGCAAGTTGCATGCTGATAAGTGCAATTTTTTGTGATTTTTTGCCATTTTGGTCCTGACAGGTGGAGAAGTGTCATGTTATACCACTTTCAATAAACGTTTTTACACTGACAGTAAACGCGAAACTAAAAAATACTAATTAAATTGCACTGGGGTTATAGTTTGGATGGTAGCGTTTCTACCAAGGCGATTTTCGGACGAAGCAGTTCCGAATCTTGGCGAAGTGTGTCGAACCGACCGAGCTCGCGCAAGACTTTTCTCGCTCGCTCCCGACTTTTCTTTGCGTGGCTCTCGTCGCCACGTCCAGCATTACCTGCTGATATGCAGTTTATTAGTTTGTTATCTTTTAATCTACCTCCCAGAACTTGTGAATGCTATTGGTGATCCCATTGAACAGGGTTGCTGCTATCTGATAAGCATCATAAAGGATTGGGAGGGTCACAAGACTTCAAGTCTTCAATTTTATATATATTTTTCACCACATTGCTGGAATCTGCTCTGTTTACAAATCAATTGGTTGTTTTCATGCTTGTCCGACGTTGACATCCATTAGGACAAGGTTTGTCATTATGTTTTAGACCACCTCCCTCGGATTGCGATTGTAAGAATCGTATATATGAATGAACAGATTCGGGCACACCAGGTTGGGGAAACCCTAAAGCTACGCTGCGGTAAACAGACGGATGATCTCCGGTTTTGTCTTATTCGGGCTAGCACCTGTGTTGTGATGGCATAGGCGGGGGAAACCCCTAAGGACTTGTTGCGACAGGCAGACGGGCGATCCCCGGTTTTGGTCTGCTAGGACAAGGCGCCTACTGCTCCAGGGCGTAAAAACCCATTTGAGGATTTAAATGACCTCATGAAAACCACTATTGTGGTCGAATCTGCCCCTGCTTAGTTTCTGCAGACTGTTTTGAGTACGAGAGGGAGGTGGTGAATGATTTGAGACACATCGAAGTGTCAGAACATGGAAAGGTTGCTTTTCATGACTATTGCAGAGTTGATTCGAAAAAATTTATATATAATTTTGTCCTCAAATTTGTTATGTGACCCCAAAGAAGAGTAAGAGACAGGTTCCATTATAAATGCAATACGAACACGACATGCAGGCCGATTGATTGAAGGGCTTGATGTTGCATCCTTACTATTGTAAATTCCGAAGTTAAAACAACTATGGTTAAATCAGTTTTTTGAAACCACAAACAGCATGATCGGAAGGTTGTTGTAACGCGGATACGCCGCAGATTTTATATTGGTTAGCCGTAGGAGTGACCTAATGAAAGAAACTTTGGGTCGAATCTGCCTTCACTTACCTCCTTCTGTGGGCAGCCATGTGTTCTAGAAAATGTTGACGTTGTGACTTGTAACACGTCTACAAGTAAATGTATACTTTCCCTGAAAATGTTGAGAGGGGAGTGAAGCAATTGAATTTTGATCGCAGCTATGGACTTGTGGAACAGTTTTAAATGATGCAACACATACCTTTCACTTGTTTTGACATTGTGAAACTTGATAATATCCGGCATTCCCATGTGTGCCAAAGTACGTCAGAGACGGTTCAAAAAAGCTGTAATCACGATGTTATAATAAAATGTTTGCCACCACTACAGTTTTTTGAAAAATTTTATTAAAGTTTTTGTGTTTAAAGTGACTTAATGACATACACAATTGCTTACTTATACAGTGTTAAGAGAAAGTTTTGTCCGATCACATTGTGAATACAAGGGAACGACCGGGAAACACAAACTTGTCGACCCCACATACAGAACAATGATGAATAAACGACTGAGATTGTTCCAAAAATGATAGATTCTAGTTCTAGTAGTATAGCTGAGAGTAATATTTGTATCTTTAAGTGTTTATCAAAAAGTAAGCAAAATTTGTAGGGGTAGAAGTCTTGTTAAGCAGATGTTTATGGATTTATGCATAAACTTTTCATGGAATTTTTGAATGAGGAGAGTGAAATTGACTTTGTATGAAGAAATAAGCTCTTGAGTTACTTTTCTAGCGTCAGTGCTTCATTGAAGCTAGCTACTTTACTCTCTTTTTTCTCATGGTAGTCCGCGATTTCGTTCCAGATCATTTGACGCCATTCATCAATTGAAAGATCGGTTTCCGTATCGACGTCAATGGGTTCCGCAACGGGTTCATCATTGGGATCATGGTATTGCGAGAAGTAGGGGTGTTCCATGGCTTCGGCGGCTGTCGGACTGAAATGGTGGTGAATGTTATGCGTTTTTCAACGGAGGGTGTGACATACCGATAATCCGGATCCAGATTAAGAGTTTTTTCAAGGAAATCAACGGCATCGGGGGAGGCATTGGAGAAGTATGCTTTGAAATCTTTTCTTTCAACTGTTTGCATGTTGCGAATGTAGTTCCGCGCCTCTTCAGACGAAATTTTTGAAAGAAACTCCTCATTCGGAGTGCCACAGATGTTCATGATACGCGTGAGTTGATCGATGTGATCAGCACCGGGGAAAAGGGTTTTACCAGTGAGAAGTTCGGCCATGATGCAGCCGACTGACCAGATATCAACTAAAATGGTTTTTGGTATTTTGGTAAACCTTTTGAATAATCGTACCTGTTTGAGTGTAATGCATCCAATTCAGCATGATTTCCGGGGCCCTGTACCATCTCGTTGCTACATAGCCAGTCATTTCTTGATCAGTGTGACGCGCAAGCCCAAAATCCAAAATTTTAAGCTCGCAATCTTCATTGACGGCGATATTTGAGGGTTTGAGATCGCGATGTATGATGCCAGCGGAGTGAATGTACTTTAGCGCTCGGAGGATTTGATACACTAGGAATTGGATATGGTCGTCACTCAGAAGTTGAATCTTGAGGATGTTGGAGAGATCGGCGCCCATAAGAATCGATACAAAGTAGCTAAAAAAACAAAATTGACAGTTTTATGCTTTACCTTTATTTAGTGAAATGAAACTCACACGTCATTGAGTTCTTTGCAATTGGCATCCGGCGAAAAAGCGTCATACAAGTCAATGACATTTTCATGGTGCATCATTCTTAAAAGCCGCAACTCGCGATGAGTACGTTTAGCATGGATTGGGCTTTGGAAAGGGCGAGTAAATTTCTTGATGGCCACTTTTTCACCGTTGAGAGTACATTCTGCCGCGCTAGAATGGTCAATTTATTGCAGTTTTAATTTAATAAGTTACTTACCAAACTGTGCCATAAGCACCAGTTCCTACAGGTGTCAGGTTCTGGTAGTAGCGAGGCACTACCCAGACAGTCTTGTTCAGCTCCACTGTGTAGAAACCAGGCTTGACATGCGGAGCTTGGCTGTACATGGTTCGTGTTTTGGGTGAAACCGTCCTAAAGATTAGAAATAAACAAAGAAAAACAGTTTTAAATTAGGTAAACATGGGATTTGTATAACAACCCATCAAACAAAATTCAGTTTTTGAATACCGGAATCTATTTATGCCACAGATGCACGCACACATGAAAGCAATACTGATAGAAAAAGACTACTGCACCAGCAGAAGAAGCCATCATTGGGTTTTTCAAAGCGATTAAATAACTTAAATCGTTGTGATTAGAAACACAGTTTACTGCTAATAATTTAAGCTTTATACAAAAATGAGATCATTTAATCTACATCCATTGGTTCATCATTGTTATGTGACGACGAGTTGCAGTCTTGAATGTCGTTCCATATGATAGCTGAAACAGAATTAAAATTACGCTAAAATAATACTCAGTTTTTTTCCATTGAACAAAAAGTCACAAGCGTGCCAGAAACAACGCTTTTTTTACGACAAAATGAACCAGAATTAAAAAAGGGCAAAAGCCAGCGCGGCCAACCGCATGTCAACCGCTCCTCCACAGGAATCGACTCGGTGGCATGCAGCGAAAGCTACTCTGGCTGCGTTTGTTAACGGCAGCAGCATTGCCAAAGGAAACCAATCTATGCAAAAAACACGTACTTTTCCAATCCATCAAGCTTCGTTCATCATTTTTGTCGTCTATGAGGAAGGGTTCCTCAGTCACAGGTTCTTCATCGGGATTATGGTAGGCAGCTAAATACGGGTGTTCTAATGCTTCTGTCACGGAGATTCGACGGTCGGGATCTAGCACCAGCAGTTTGTCGAGAAAGTCTATTGCGTCGGGGGTTGCCACAGGACTTTGAAAGAACTCTTTGAAGTTCTTGCGTTCACCTTTTCCAAATTTATGTTCGACAAGGTGTCGTATCACTTTTGAGTTTTGGGCTTCAATTTTATCAAGTAATTGCGTATCGGGGCCGCCACAAAGATCGACAATGAGTCGGTATTGTTCGGATGCTAAAAGTTGTTATATAGGCCTAGCAGTTTAAATTAGCCGTAAAAGCATACCCGCAGAGCCCTTGAATAACACATCTCCTTTTAAACACTCGCCAAAAATACATCCTACTGACCAAACGTCAGCCTTCGCATTATAGTTTTCATTATTCCAATAAATAATCTCCGGGCTACGATAATAGCGGGAAACTACGTATCCTGTTAGGCGTTCTTCTGGTTCGGTGACTGTTCTTGCAAGGCCGAAATCTAAGATCGTGACATCGCAATTACTTTCAGTGATAGCAATATTGGAAGGTTTTAGATCGCGATGAATGACATTAGCTGAGTGAAGATACTTTAGAGCGCGTAGAATTTGGTAAAATATGCATTGAAGATGTTCGTTTCGTAGCATTACTACATGTTTCTTCTTTTGTGCTTCTAAGACGGCTTGTAGTGTTTTTCCCGCATACCGAGTCACAATATACCTACAAAACAGTTTTAATCAAATCATAGCAAACTTCAGAAAAACCAGACTTACACGTTATTGAACTTAGCCAATGACTCATCAGGTGTGTAAATGTCAAGGAAGCGAATAACGTTTTCGTGGTTAATTAACTGGAGAAGCCTTAACTCACGATATAATCGGCGAGCTTGAACTTTTGAACTGAAGGGGTAGTACATTTTCTTGATAGCAAGGGTTTCGCTCCCATCGCTGTAAGTATCCGCAACATGGCTAAAAGCTTACATAATTGACTGCGCAGTTTAATATTTAAAACAAACTTACATGACATTGCCATAGGTTCCATTACCAAGATATGCTTTGAACTCGTAATCCGCAGGGATATCAAAAGTAATATCTTCGGCAGATATTCTTTTGTAGCCTGGTTGTATAGGCATCCCTTGTGTGTAATACAAGTGCTATAGAAAGGTGCGTGTTAAAGATAAGTGATATGTGTGTTAATAATAGTGAAAGTAGGACACCTGGGGTTAGACCAGTTAGCACAGATACACTTATGTCGGTCTCCCCCATGCTTTTTAAAGACAAAATTTATCGACTGAGCAAATTATAGTGGTATGGCAAGGTTTAAGGCATCAATTTTTTGTAAGGCACTGAATGACTGACTAGATTTAAAGCATTTAAACTGGGAATTGCAAACACTGGGCATGGGTATGAAAGTAAGGCGACTAGAATCGGAGAGTTAAAACTTCACTCGAAAACGCTTTCTTGACGACGGCGGTTGCGAGATGATGAGACACCAAGCGATTTCGCACGGCGTTGAGAAGCGGTGAGACTGATAATACTAGACTGACGACGACTATTATTGACAGGTGCAACAACACTGTCTGCGCGGTAATTTGTAAAGGTTGTTCCAAGATCATCTGTTTGACTTGTCGGTGCAGTGACTCGAGGCATCGAGACTGTCCTGAGAGTGTTATACGGACTTCCCATGAAAACACTTGGTGAACGGCCGTGCAATGAGAGCGTTGAATAGCCCGGAACACTAAACAAGAACATTTTCACATTCAGTTTAATAAAACCCAAACAAACATACACAGGTGGATACAGTTTCATTTCCGCCTGTGGATCTACCACATTACTAACGGCATATCTGTTGGAAACCACGTGGTAAGCGGGTGGAGGCAGTGGTTGGTATGGGTCTGGCACATATGCAGCGCGTGGCTGCTATAAAACGCGTATTTAGACTTGTAAAAGTGGTTCCAACAACAAATTCTCACCTGCGTGTGGGTAGTGTACACAGTGACACTAGCTGGCTGGCCACCATGGTGATAATGGCGTAGTCTTTCGTTTAGAAACTTAAAAAAGTGCAACATGCAATGTATTTCCGTTCAAAATCAGTTTTTAGAATGCTTACTTGAGACGTCATCAATGAAGTAATCAGTCCAATAAGAACCAAAAAAGCTCCAATTCCAAACAAAATAGGGCCAGCAATTTGGATCGGCGGCGGAAACTTGAATTCACCGCTAGCATTTGGTGATGTCCAAACAGGCCACTCCCAGAATGGTTTGTCATACTGGGCAAAATAACCAAGATAGATCATAAACGCCCCGCCCATGACGAGAAACAAGCCAAATGCCCAAACACAAACAGTGGTGGACGAGCCTCGGAATTTGCTGAAATTGATTCAACAGTTTTTTGTGTGTTTTAGGAATGGGGGCCTACTTTGTCCGGTATGGGAAAAACCCAAATTGGGCTGGATATAAAACATCCCAACCCTTAGGGTAGTAGTAGAAGAACGGGTCTCGTTGTGCCATCGGACCGAAATGCAACACACGCTGATTACCAGTCCACTGTGATGGGTCAAGTTCATCCGGATTGGCTGTTGTCATTTCGTCCTTTTTGTGCATCATTTGATGGAATTTGTCTGTAATAAGGATTATGTTTCACGATGTCCCAGGTGTTCAGTTTTGATATATTTATGATTGAATAATTGTTTTAATGCTACTTTTAGTCGTATTTGATTGACGATAGCGTTCGTCTCTCAGTTTAAAACAATAAAAATCCCGCAATTAAAAATTTTATAAACAATTATGGTGTAATTATGAACAGTTTTTTTGCATTTAATGATAAACCCGTCCCCAACATGAGTTTTTGTTGCTACTTTTGTATCCTTTTTTCATAACAGTTTCTTTTTTAATAAAAATGCCACCAAAGAAGACCCAATACAGTCCCTCCAACTACAAAGCCCATTATGTTGCAAAGTTTTGACTCATTAAATTTAATTAGTTTTTCATTATAAAACCTACTGTGAGGTCGACGTTTTCTCTTGGCAGTGTGGTGTTCCGCCTGTGATGAGAACAACAAATGGGTACGGACACGTTCCGGAGCTCCACTAGGCCCGGCGGCTTGAAAGCCACGGCGCGATCTTGGCATCTGTAAAGAATCAGCCACAACGTAAAACGAAGCGAATTCATGACTGAAAAACCAACCATCTTGACGGGACTACCTACAAATCGGTGTCAAGATGAGCCGTTCTCGCAGGTATTTATTTACCCAATCTGAAACATATTCATCCAATCATCGCAAAAATAACCATGTGTAAACTATGGAATAGCACTGCGAAAAATCAATAGACAACCCAACAACGCCTAACAATAAAGGAAAGATAAATCTTGATAAGAAAATTATTGGTGCGTCATTATAGTATAATGAATGGCTGTGTTTAACGCACATGAAACGTGGATACGTTTGTATAATTAGAGTGTGAGTGAGTCAGCTTGAGTTAAATTGTTACATCAAAGCCACTTCAAAGTGAGAAAAAATGCTTGGACGGGGATGAAGGCCGGAGGCTTTTCCACAGCTGCTATTCCATGACGAGCGCACGTTTCGGTGACAAGCTGTCTCCTAACGCGAAAGCATGTCCGTCCTGCACACTCGGTTCACCGAGCTCGTCTCGCGTCGCACTCCTCTCGTCCTCGTGCATAGTTTCACGTTTTTCAGTTTCGTTACCTTTAAAATCCCTACACTACCTTTCTCGGTACATCCCGAGCTTACTCATGAACGTGTTGATGAAATTCCCGTTCCAATTTACCCCCCACAATGCCTCAGTTTCATGCATTAAGCCCCACTTTCTTTTCAGATGGCGTCGCGGCTCGTTCTTCCGTTTGTGCAACAGACGTGCAAGGTCCAGTCTTCCGCCGCTCTCGTAAGTTTCTATCAGTTACTATCACAAAGTCCATACAGTTTTACAAGTATATTCTCCAGGGCTCGGTTGTTGCTCAGCGCAACGCTCACACCGACGTTCAGTTCCCGAACTTCGACAAGTACCGCCATGATTCCACCAAGGACACCTCAAAGCCCGCTCGTCTGACCGAAGATGACCGCCGTGCCCTTCCCAGTGCTGTCTTCTATGGAGGTAATCACCAAACTTGACGATTTACCCTCAATCGGTGATAATTTATATATATTTTAGTCGGTGGTATGCTCACCCTCTTCGCTGGCAAGGAAATCGTCCAGACTCTCGTTTCATACAAAGCTATGGCCGCTGATCAGCGTGCCTTGGCTGCTATTGAGATCAAGCTTTCCGATGTCCCCGAAGGCGCTGTACGTTATAGATTTGGATGCATTTCTAAACAGTTTTTATATATAAAATATTTGCAGACCAAGACCTTCGAATGGCGTGGCAAGCCCGTCTTCGTCAAGCACCGCACCCCGGCTGAAATCAAGCGCGAGAAGTCCGTCAACGTCGCCGAGCTCCGCCATCCCGAACACGATGATGTCCGTGTCCAGAAGGACGAGTGGTCCGTCGTTATCGGCGTCTGCACTCACTTGGGTTGCGTCCCGATCGCCAACGCCGGTGATTTCGGTGGCTACTACTGCCCGTGCCACGGTTCTCACTACGATGGTTCCGGACGAATCCGCAAAGGCCCCGCTCCCCTCAATCTTCACGTTCCCGCATACAACTTCAAGGATGACGTTATTGTCATCGGTTCCTCTTAGGTGACTCGAGGAGCCATGCTTCGGGGAATGACATATATACTTTTGTGTTTTATCTCGTTGCGTGGTAATATGTTTAATTGTGTGTGAGACTTGGGTTTCCTGCAGTTAATCGTATTAGGAAAAAAATGGTGGGAACTTATGTTCATTAGTGGATAAATGGATTGTGCTTTTTGAATTAAAATAAAGGTGATTAAAATTAAATCAGTTGGTGGATCGGGGAGGTGGGATGTTATTCGTGTTATTTACGACTAATTATCTTCGCAGTTGTGCGGCTTATTGGCAGTTACGATAACTGCGTTACCAACTGTTTGCCTTCGTGTTATTTTTTGACTCATGGCCGCGACTGCACCCTGTGCGCACCGGTGTTCTTGCCAGGTCAACAAAGAGTCCGCCCTATTTTGTTATTGATTTCTTTCCTGGGCTTGCTGGTTGTTGCTGTTCACTGCCGAGGTTTCATTTGTTCCAGGTAGAGCCGTCATCGACGTGTCTTTCGGGACACCGTAGCCTGTGTTCACCATGCCGATGCCTAGATTCTTGAGCCAGTTGGACTTCGAGCAGTTGAAGCTCCCTATCGGGTTTTTGAAGCCTTTGGAGTTTGTAAGTTTCTTTGTTTATTTCAACACCTTTTGCTCTTTGTAATCATATATTTTAAAGTTCTTCGTTCTCGTCGCCTACACGGCGTTCAGTGCCTGGAAGTTCGACTTCACTGTTACGTGTCATGGCCAGGTTCATCGCCACAACTATGAGATTAAGTCTTTCGCGTGAGTCTTGTTTCGAAAAGTGATGACTTTCATTGGATCAGTTTCTTTCTTTAGCCTGGATGACATCGAATTCCGCAACTGCAACGATACCGGTGTGCAGTTCTTCGAGACCGGCTACCACGGCGAAGGCAGCTTCTTCATTCTCACCTCCTATCTGTCCATTGCCTTCACCGTCGGCGTGTTGTTCTTCTACATGTACCGGTGGGATCTTTACGTCGGTGAGGTGAAATGGCCGCGTTACGATTGTTATGCCACGATCATCGCCAGCACGTTGTGGTTTGTGAACTTTGTGATGTGGTGGTACTGCTCATCGAGCTTGATTTATCTGACGTCGTAAGTTTTTTTACCCCAAATCACGTTTTGAGTGCTTCCCATGGATTTTGTTTACTCATTATCACCCTTCCCCCTCCAGGCCCGAAACTGTTGCCAAGCGTAACGAGGAGCTCAAGTTCTGTGTTGCCGCCGACGAATGCGAACTCAAAACGTATGCCATGTATGCTCCGGTCAGAGTTGCTGTGGTAAGTAATATCTTTTCGTCCTTTCCATGTTATCGCCAGTTTTAACAAAAATAATACAGCTCGCCGCTCTGGGCAACTGCATCCTCTTCATGTACAACATCTGGATTGTTTACAAAGAAACAAACTGGTTCCACGCCCAAGAAATGCGCCGTCAGCCGCACAACCTCGAATCCCCCTACACTTTGAACTAAGGTGACTGCCCCCAAGCTTAAACCGGATATTTGCACTGAATTTAGTCAATTCGATCTCGTGACTACACGATACTAATATTTTGTATACTTACTCTTGCTCGATTACTGTTGCCTTATCGGTTTTTCATGTTCATATCTTATCATGCATCAGTTTTGATTTGTCAATTTTGCAGTTTGCTTTGTACTTTTAAACATAAATTTATTATTTTCAATCGAAAGTTCTTTTCAACTACTGCAATGTTGTACAGTTTTCAACGAGAGTCAATAGACAGTTACAAAAAGACAAAATAATAAAAGTTCAGTTTTAAAGTTAATGATAGTTTCAAGAGAAGTTATTGCATACATCAGTTTATGTTAAACTAGTTAACGTTTTCTACAGCCAGACTAGAATATTGCATTTAGCAACACATTCAGCTTTGAAGTTGTCACAGCACAGTGACAAAGGAAATTATAAAACATTAAAATGACTAAATGAATAAAATCACGGGACATTAAAGTGATTTCTAAATTAAAGTATCCAGTTTTTGAAGAATGTCACATTGTTGAGTTTTGAAGGAATGCACTGTAAGCGTAGAATTTCTCTGTGAACGAGCCTTCAGTTTCTTTTTCTTTGCAGCTACAAGTATCTTTGTCACAATACTGGAGCGAATTCTGGGACCAATACTCACGTCCTTTCTTTCGGTTCACACATTCCTGCTGAATAACCCCTGGAATCTTGAAACTCCTTGGTATCCTGCATTTGCGTTTCTTGGTGGTTTCCATCTTCTCAGTGGCCTCCATCTTATTGATAGCCTCCATGGCACACTGCATCAATGATTTTGGCATCGTTATGTGATTATAAGCGTTGCTGAAGCATTTGACTGCCGTGAAAATACTGTTTTGAGATGTGCTGGAAACCATCGGATACCACGGCACTGACGTATCAATATCACTGAACAAAACGCCTCTGTAGGTGTCGTTGTGGTATAGAGACAACGTTCTTTCAGGGCCATTGAAGAGAAGTCCAACCTTCAGTTTTCCAAAATCTTCACTTAACTCCGGCATGTATCGGTCTTTGAATCCATTCCGCTGCACCATGCCTTTATAGTTGATACCCATGCTTTTGTCATCGAGACCTAGCATGTCATCATAGAAAATCGACTGCCTCATCTGAAAAGAAAAATAACTTCCCCAGTTTTGCTTTTACAAAAATGTGATTACCTTAGCATTTTGCTGGCCAATTCCAAACATCATGGAAGTGCCATAGGTTTGTGTGTGGATTTCCCAATAAGCTATAGTGTCACTAATGAGTTTCCGAGTGCCACGAGCGGCCGCAGTACCCATGGACATTGGAATGTGGAATTGAACGATGTTATCGTATATACATGCATCGGTGAATGTGGTGTATGTTTTCTGAAAAGAGTTGATACTTTAGGCGTGTGATTTTGACCTACAGTTTTAAGTATGATAAAATTTGTACTCTTGATTGGACATTTGATAGATTTAGTGTAGAAGATACGTTTACTAATATCAGTTTTTTACGTTTATGTTTTGTTTTGTTTATCAAAACTCACATTTCGATCATCCCTAGTCCAAACCCAATACTCTGGATGCAGTCGTTTTTTCACATCTTCTGGAACTTTGACGTATTCCGGCAGTTTATTGTATTTGACTCTACTGAATCCGCACTTGTTAATAACAGGCTCACCATTTTGGTCGACAATGAAAAGCCGACCGTGCATAGAAGCAAGTTTTGCTATAAATAATGTTGAATAAAAATACGGTATTCTCCCAACACGTCAGTTTACTAAACATCAGTTCAACCCGAAAATACCAAGTAGTCAATTGTTCTCCGCACAAAAGTACACGCTAGGAAAAGAACAAATCGAAGGCCGATCGGAAGAAGCAAAGAAAAAAAGAAAGCTAACGACCTATTACACGACGCCCCCGCGAGTGCCCTACAATCTTAATTTATTCGGATGGCGGTTTGCCATCGAGACTAACACGAGTGGCAGCTGCTGCGCAAATGTTGTTTCGCAAAAGGAAGGCCTGATCTTCATTTCCTTCAAACGGGGGTCGTCGCGCAGTTGGACCCGACTCTAGTCGCCACCCAGCGGCTTTATCGGCAAAGTGCACTGCTAGGTCGAGCGAGAATGAACAAAAATCGCGCACATAGGTGCTTATTTTATTTAGGAAAAAGGTAACCGCCATTAAGAAGCGGCTCATTGAATTTAAATATGGAATTTTATTAATATAAACAGTGGAAGTAGGGCACTGTTTGCTCAGGTACGAAAAAAAGCGCTATGAACAATCGAATAACTGCTTTTCATCGTGGCAATGAAGCATAAAAGCAGGGTGCATGTAACGGCAATGCACTTTTTTTAAACAAGCATGCGAGGTTGATTTGCCGAGGAAAAACGACTAAAGCAAGGAAGGGGTCAGCTTGCAATAAACTGTCATTAATAGGGGGCAAAGCGGCAAGGTGAGCGAGAAGAGCCATAAAGAGGCCGGCACCGACAGGCGAGAACGCTTGATTGTCAGTGAATCATTCCTTAAGAAATCAGTTTACCAGCATCTTACAGCTAGCAGCGTGGATTGGTTGTGATTCACAAAATGAGGCCCGACGCGGCGGATTCTTTTCAGTTTAAAAAACGTCGTTAACTCGTGGGTCCGTAAATGAAGGGAATGCCTTTTATTTTTAGGGTTGGCAGGAAAATGGTAGATAAGGTCCATAAAGATTTGTCTGACAGGCATGATAAACCTATTTCCTTTTGGATTTTCTTGCTATTTAAACAAAACCAACATAAGTTACAACCACCAGTTTTTTTTTACTTACGCGTCTATTTCTAGAATAAAATAAAAGAAAGACAAATTACAAAGTATTATACCTTTCTGGCATAAAATAATGGCGACAATGAAATCATTCATTGTCAGTATCCCATTGAAGACTACAACGGGAAGACTGCGCATGGGGCAGATGGGCGAGAATGGAACGCTAGTACGAGACAGTCCCCAGCGGAAGGGGTGGCGCATTTGGTCTGCCGGGTGCCGCAAGCTGCAGACCGCAATGCGAGAAAAAGCAGATGTCCCGATACAATAGGCATTGGGGCGATACAGGCCACGGGTCCGTCGAGACTCGGTGTGTGATGGGAAATCGGGACCGTAAGTATACGGGGTGAAACTAAATTGAAGTAAAATGGAGAGTAACTTGCCTTTCTTGGCATTCGACAACACTGAAAAACAAAAAATAAACAAACTCAGTGAATTGAAAGAACGGTCAAAGTGCCTGTTTTACGCATGATTTCACAGGCATCGCAAAAGGCTTCGTATGGTCAGTTCCATCGACTATAGCGGCGCTGTGCATGTGTTTTTAGAACTACATAAAATGGTAATTTCGTAACTGCATCAGTTTATTGACTTCTGTTTAATATTAATTACAGGCGGTAGAGTATGAACGTCTTCTCAGCCGTCAACTTGGTGAAATTGAACAGGAGTTGACAAATCAAATTATCTTACTTGTGAGTATTTTTCATGCAGTTTAAAAGAAAACATAATAAACTTATAGCAAACTCGAATAAACATAGAAAAGACGAAAGGTCAATCTGTAAACGCCGAACGATCGACTTTACAAAACAATGTCAAATCAATTGCCAAAGAATTGAAGGATATCCAAGTACTGCCAGCTGAAAATGGGACAGAATCAGAGGCAAATTCAGAGCTCACTACTGTCAATGCTGATGCTAACCTGTTGAATCAAATACTGACCAAAGTGTTGGAAAAACTCAAAAACAAAGGCATTTGACATTTTTTTACAATTCAAAAAACATCATCAGTTTATTTTAGAAAAAAAGTTATGCTTGCATCTCGAAGAAATCCAAACGACAGTTGCAACGTACTACAATGGAAAGCAAGCCAAATCAGAATATGAGAAGCAAACCATTTTAGGACGTAAGGCAAAGAAAGAAGTTGCTGAACTAACAAATCTAAAATGGCTCCAAGTCGGTTTGTCCTCAAAAGTCAAAGTAACAAATCAGTTTTAGGACGCATATTTTCATCGCTTAAAAGTCGACATAGCATTTTCCGAACTCAGTTTAAACGAAATGGCTGTGTTACTCCAAAAAGAAAGACAGTATGTTTGATGGGAAAGTTGTAAAAATAAAGTTTTATTTCAATAGATCTGGATCTCAGTTTCCGCTGAGCACAAAAAAGTTAAATGGCGCCATCCAGCTCTTCACCAAATGTGCTTTAAGTTTGGATAGGTGGCACAGCTGCATCAACTTTTCGATGGAGGAACTATTTCTCAATGATGCTGTTTCACCGATTTTAAAGTTTTCAACAAGTGGTCTTGATGAAGCCAAAGTTGTGTTCTTACTTTTTCGGGCGTGCAACTTTTTGGAGGTTGGTTTATAGTTTAATGAAAGAGGGCTACTAAATGTGGACAGTTTTAACATTACAGGCTGCGGTAAAGGTGATTGAAGAAAAAACACAACTAATGAAACAAGTGCTACAATCACAAGAGGAATTCAACTTTGCATTGCATCATCGTTTGGTCGCTTCTCGCTTACGGGCCATCAGCCTAAATTCCCATATGGTTGGTAGTTTATAGTTCCTTTAAGATGTTGTTCTGCTAAGTCATTTTGAATCTGCTCAATCAGTTTTTTATTCGTTCCAGATGTCCCACTCGGATCCAGTTCAAACCAGAGGATTTAAGGCGGAATTGAATTTGGAAATACGGCAGTTTATTTGCGACAAGTTGAACAGGCTTGAAGATTACACATCGATCAGTGTGCCACGACCATCAAATGACTCAGACAGCAGCAATTTGACCTCAGTTAATCTAAAACTTTTCGGCGACGAACCATACCTAGCGGAACTGCTTGCATCATGCGTTAAGTTGAGGAAAAAGAATGTTGAACTGACTAGACGATCTGCTGCATTGACTTTTAGAAAGTCGCGATTAAATGTTGAGGTTAGCTGTTAATTTTGAATTTGCGTTACGTATTCCAGTTTTTTTACAGAAATTGAACATATCAAAGTTGTTCTATACACTTACAAATGATAGAAAAACGCTTGAGAAAGATGCTTACAAACTAAACACCCAGGTTGCCTTCTTATCGGCGGCTGAGGAAAGTAAAAATGTGAGTTTTCTGACTATGTTTTTAACCAACATCAGTTTTTTGTCAGTTTCCTTTGTTGAATAAGAACGCGAGTGAACAAACTCGACGCCTTGAACTAGAAGACACCATCAGCGGCGTTCAGTTTGAAATGCAAAACATTCAAAACACATTGAACTGTTTGAATGTGGAGCACGATGAAATTTTGTAAGTTTTATTTGATGCTTCGAATCAGTATCCCAGTTTTTTTCCAGACAAAAGTGTGAATATTGGAGTAAACGCATATCAGCTGTTGAAGATATTCGTCCAACGGTGACAGCCACTAGAACTTTTACAACACAGCAAATATCTTTGGCACTCGACGTGCAACACAGTTTGGTACAACAAAAATATGAATTACAAAAGGTTATCAGTTTTTTTACCGCTTACATATCCCAAGTTTATAGTTTTCAGCAACTCGAACACATTGTATTGAGACGAAATTGTTCTCTCAATTCATTTGCAATCAGTTTTAACCAAGTCGATGTCTGTCAGCAACCGTCAGACTCAGGATTGTCAATGGATGACTTGGAGCTTGAAGTTTCCGCTCTTGGACAACATGTTAATGAACTCAGGACAAGACTTTTAAAACAAACAACCGTGGCGTCTGGAGCCTCGCAACTTGCGATATTACCAACCACAAAATGTTTGAACCAAAACTAATTTAAACACTATGCCATTATACAGTTTAAATTTTGTAACTATCTTTTTTGCTTGATGATCGTTTATTACACATACCCGCATCAAATAAAACTTCTTTCATTGACAAAAGTAAGTTTTCAGAAATGTTCAAAATCCCGAACAGGAATCGTTATGATTGTTTTTCTGCTTTTTGCCACTGCAACTGCACCTTGTTGAAGTGCCGTTGGCCGGTCGAACTGGAGGTCCGTATGAGCATTGCAAATTTGGTGGGACACGATTTTGGGCGTGGCGACTGCCATTAGTTGAATATACAATTGGCGTCCCATTGCGGCTAGTCCATTGCAAACACTGATGATGCTGGTAGCACGAATACTGTACTTCCGAATGGGTTAAATGCGTTTCGGTAGCATTGTGTGATCGCGACTCGGTGTGATTCCATGATCGCGACGTTGCTCTACGTATATTTTGCATGTGTACCTGACATGGCAGTAACAATAATTGATGAAAAGCCCGTCGATACTTTTGTGAAAATGCAATGTATATCAGTGGGTTCAGACTGCTCGATAGAAGCGATAACCATTGAAACGCTGGTCGCAATACGGAAGAAGCAAGTTGAAAGAACCATGTTTCCTGGTTTTGTGTGTCCGTCAGAAAAAAGTAGCAATAAATCGCTGAAACGAAGAAGGAAAACGAATTTACGCCGACAGCCTTTGGGTTTAATCTAATCTGGGAATGGAAGACCCGTTGTCACTTAGAGAATGTACTCACCATATAACGGAGTCCAACACAACATGAAATTCACTATGACTGTGAGCATCATTTGGGCTACTCGCAGCTTTACCCTTTCATCACGTATCTATAACCGGGAATAAGCTCCTTTACTAATATTCAAAATACGGAAATGCCTACCCGAGCGTCGACTGCAAGGCTTCGATGGCTACTCACTGTCTTGAAGATAAGCGCGTAGCATACAATGATGATAGAGAAAGGCAATACAAATGCAATAAGGACATTGATTGTTAAAAAGTGCCAGAAATTATTGTCTGTGATAGAGACACATAAGCGTGCTACAATTGTGCCGTTTGGGGGTGATAAGTCGTAGGCAATCTGAAGTTAGACTCGATTTGGTATCTACAGTTTACTATTTTCAAACTAAATTACACACTTCTTTGTAGTTGATTAAATTGGGTGTTCCAAGAGCTGCACTTACAACCCAGATGCCGACTACAACATACGTCGGATACGTAGCGTATCTGTCATACTTTAATGTGTGACAAATGGCCAAATACCGATCAGCTGTGACCGCAACAAGCGTGAAAATTGAAGCACTTGTAGTTGTTGAGTTTATGAATGTGGAAGCCTTACAGCCGATATCGCCCAATTGCCATTCTAAATTTGTAGTTTAAATTAATCTGACAATTAAATTTCTAAAAATACCGGTCAATAAGTTATTCAATAATGTCGTAGGCAGACAAAAGACAATAATAAGCAGATCCGCTAATGCTAACGAAAAGATAAGCTGATCTGTGGCAGTTCTTAAGGAAGGATGCGTCGTAATTGAAAGAACTACAAATAGGTTGCCGATGAAACCAAGCACAAAAACAGCGGAATACAATAACGAATAGACGACAAACAAATGAGTCGGTTGACGCATTGTGTCAAGCACCTCATCTTCCATCACTAACCGTTCAGCGTGGCAATAATCAGCACCACTGAAAATAAGAATCTGATGTGAATGAAGTCATAAAGCATTCTTCGTACGACATGCTTGTAATAAATGTAAAACACGAGTTTTCTTTATAAGGAATTTGGCCAATCTGCGCATTCGAAGGCGTAAGTAGCAAAATTTAAAGACCATTTCACGCGGCTTTCATAAGTCCGTAAAAGTGATTATTCTAGGACCAATAAAAGTTATCCATTTTATGGAAAGGGTGAACTTTAAAAAACGCGTCAACTATTTTAAGGACATATAGATTTTCCGACGGATACTCATTTAAACCCCCATATTTTCCATTTCAGTCGGTCTATACTGACCAATTTTGTGGCTTCCTTCCAGCAAAAGCAAACTGAGTCAAAGCAGATTGTACATTTTTATTGTGTATGTGTTGGTCTGCCAGGTTTTTGAAAACGCGGGATAACCACGCCTACAAAAGGCAAAGTCGCAAATTTTGAGACTTAAACAGTTTTGTTCCGACGGTGAAATGATGGAATTAATTAACACAAAAACAGTTTTCATAAAATAACATTAATACAATTTACCTGTGTAAAAAACGAAGTAAACAAAAGTCATCTAATCGCATATATAAAGTCCACGCTTACTGGCCGACTGATTGCTCAGGCTTAGTACCTCCTACGTTTTGGAAGCCCAATTCCCCACAGCCTTGTTCTACTCTAATGAACCTCAAAGAAAAGTCGTCATGCACCGTATTTGAGACGACTACAGCTGCTGATGAACCTAGTAGCTTAGTACCAACATTAGGACTAGCTAAAAATGTTTGTTCGCTCGTTTTGTTATTTTTGTGCATTTCAACTGTCTTAGCGGAGCCCTCATTTCTTGTGTCGTGTCTTGCTTATGATTATGATGCGTCGTCAATATCGCTACCATTGCGTTCATTCATCAATTGCGGTAATAGCACTTTTGGGACAAAAAATGGCCAGTTCTAGACATGAAAAGAAATATAATTTTCAAAAGACAATCATTTTCCAGTATTTAGTTATAAAAGTGCAATTGAGCAAGATGTAGTGTTTGTTTGATTAAGGTAAACAGAATTTATTACAATTCAAATAATGCTAATAGAGATGGGACAATAATTGTGGAATGTGAAACAAGTTGCAAAAAATAACATTGAGAATTCAGGGGTACACACGTGTTACATGGTAGGCATAGCCTTAGGGTTACCGCGGATGGAAGCGCAACCCCAAACGATAATGAGTGCACTCAGGAGGAGGCACAAAACAGACATGCTGACAACCATTGAGACAAACCAGACATCAGAGAGACACAACAAGTCAGCGTTGATCGAGGTCAGTTCGATGTCATACGAGTCCTTGGTGGCATTACCAGAGAGGGCAGCTTCTTCTTGTTCGCCAGCGGCCAGCACGCGGATGATAGCCGAGAGGGTTTCGGCGGTCTGTTGCTCCGAGCTGTCAATGACGTCACGCTTTCGGCGACCGTGAGAGACGAAGAGTTCGTTTGTGCCGGAGTCGAGGCAGTTGCTCTGAAAAAAGTAAAGATTGATTGTTGTTATTTTTTGATATGGCCGATCGGTTGGTCCTTGGCCAAATGCATGCTTTGATCACGCTGAGAAACTCGAGGAAAACATTTGTTTATACTTACCGGAGGGCAGCCGTTGGGACCAGCACAGAACATGATAGTGCATTGGATTTGGATGTCGTAAGAGCCATCAAGACGGAAGGCCTTCATGTCGGACTTCAGACGGTTCTTGTCGAAGTCTTGTTCGACGGGGCCGACAAGGGCAGGGTAGCGTGGGCAACCGTTGTCAATGATGGTGAAGGGCAGAGTGTCGCCTTCACCGCCGACGCGGTTAGCAGTGCATTCTGTGATCATCATGTTGTGGGGGCCAGCCTGGTCGGAAGTGACAACAAGTTGGATCTGGTCACCGATGGCGGCCTTGCCGAGCGGTTGGTCTTCAGCGTCAAGGAAGGACAAGACAGCAGTGATTGGCGGGGGAGTGCCGGCATCAAGGACTTGAGTGTTGGTCTCACCGGCATCATAGATGGTGGTGACGACAACGGCGCCTTCCTGGGCCATGCTTTCGGTGGAGACATCGCACGAGACACGGTAGAAACGATCCCATTCAGTGGTGACCTGGTGAGGGAGAACGCCATCGAGAGAAACGACAACGAGAGCCTCGAGCTTGCCGTCACGGATAACGGTGCCGCAGTTGGGGGAGATGGTGGGCGGGGGGAAGGTAATGCTGATCTGCTTAGCGTTTTCGACGACTTGCGAGCAAGTGCTGAACTTCTCAGCGGCGTAGATGGCACCAGTGTAGGGTTCCTTGGTGTTGACGATGAAGCGGATACCTTCATTGGTGCAGAGAGCCATACCACCGAATTGAGATTCTAGAAAAACAATCCAGTTTTAAAACCTTTTCTAAACAATCAATAAAAACATACCGCAGTTGAATTCGTAGAAATCGTAAGACGGGTTCGACTTGACGTTAGCCTCAGCGCGACCAGCGGCGTAGATGTAGCAGTTCATCGAGGTACGGTCGTAGTTGATCGACTTGCAGTTAAGGTTCTGGAAGCACAGAGAGATGCAGTCAGAAACAGTGACGCCTTGAGCAGATGCGACAGGGTTACCCTCGATAGAGGTACCGATGAAGCGCTCAAAAGCGGCCTGTTGACGGCAAGTGGAAGAGCTGAGATCGGCTGAAATGATAAACTGATTCTACTAATCTCAGTTTTTTTAATTAAAACATACCAGCAACGCAGATAGGCTCGTAGTAATCCTTGCTTTCGACGGCACCCTGTTGGTCAGCACGGGAGAAGGTATCTTCATCAGAGACAATGCAGTTCTTGTCCTGGGGGCTGAATTCGACGGAGCGGCAGAAAGTGTTGAGGGAGTCAAGGCACTTCTGGAGACAGTACGACTCTTGGGCTTCGACGGATTGGGTGTGATCGTAGTAGTGGATTTCGAACTGGCTGGTCTTGACGAAGACAAGGTTACCACCGGATTGACCGCAACGGTTCTGGCCTTTAATGAAATAACGATAATAAATATTACTGTAACAGTTTAAACTTACGAGTGAGGCAGTTGTTGTCATAGTAGTCCACGGGCTGATCGGACATACGCATGTGGTTGGGCTTGGAGCGACGGTCCTCGGTGGACAATTCGCAGAGGTAGCTGTCGTAGTTGTAGTTGACGGATCGGCACACGAATTCCTTCTCCTTCAAGCAGGCGGACAAGCATTCTTCGCGACTACCGACCTGGACGGACTTCTTGACGAAACCTTCGAGGGCAGTCTTGCGCATACGTTCGAATGAGAACGAACGGTAAGTGCAGGCTTCATGGGAAGAAACACCGGGGAGACAGGTCTTCTCATAGTAGAAGTTGTTAGCCGAAGGGTTGGGGTTCAAGTCAGCAGTGCCGGCAGGGCTGGCAGCATCATCGAAGAAGTAGCATGTTTCACGGCCATCGAAGTTGAACGAGGCACAGACACGTTGGGCACCGGTAGTAGGCTCAATATTGTTACGGCAGTACTGGGCACAGGTGAGATCGTGACCGGCGGTGGAAACAACTACTGGAGTACCATCAAGACGAGCTCGAGAAATACGGACGAAGGCAGCTGTTTCGTGATTCCCGCATTCGAAGACAGCTTGCACGAAGGCAAAGCTCGCAAGCACGAGAACGGCCTGCAGCGCAACCATCGAACTAAAACATTATTTTTAAAAAGTTGAAGCTACTTGGGGGTTAAGCTGTGATCGCGAAGGAATATTGTTACAAACGGGATAAACGATATCCAAAAGAATAGAATGCCACCATGATGAATGTACGCGACGATGGACTTATCTTAAATCTCGATCTATCGCAATTCCTCTCAATCAACCTCTTCTTCATTGGCATGGTATGGCTGGCGACTGGGCTTGGCACAACCTTGCGCACGGTACCTTTGTAAACCCGTTACAGCCGACTACGACAGAACGGGGATCAGTAGACGGTCACAGTTGAGCCTGACGTCGCATGCCCGCACCCTTGACCTGCAGTGATTTGGTAAAGGCGGGCAGACACTCCCAACTACTTTCGCCATCAGCAACCGGGAGAGGGGGGCTGGTCGTGTCATGGAGATAGATCTTTGATGGCCGATGGCAACCACCCAAAGATACCAGCAGCCGAAAAAAATCTCGAGCTATGCAAGAAGTGCCTCGTCGGCAGACCACACGAAGGCAATGCAACGATCGACAAGACATGAAGGGATTCATTTTTGCCTTTCACAAGAACTACCTGTATAGCGGTCAGCATTTCCTCCGCCCGCCACAGGCAAGAAACGAGGTCATCCACCTTCAAGCGTTGGTTGTCGTTTGCGAAAGAAGCATGGATGAACGCGTTAAATCCTGATGTCAAAAACACTGGAATTGAAGATGGAGGATTGGGCGTTCTGACTCATTTATTTTAAGGGCGATAGTTGGATAAAAAGTGAACGGAAGAGATATGCGCAATCCGTGATCGCGCGTATTTCTGAAGTGATGCACATAGGGGTTTTCGATATTTGGGAAGTTTAATCAGTTTTGGAAAACGCAAAAAATGTCAGTTTTTTGACTTTGGTAATAAGGTACGGTAATAAGATGAAAAAATTTAAGCTTCCAGATTTGTGCAAGCAGTCTTCACCACAGTTTCGACCGTTGTTGACTTTGTAAAACACGACAAAAACGTTTAAATACGTTGATTCAACATTACCGCCTCAGGCATTATAAAGTTCAAGGGGGTAGTCCCGATGTGTGGAAGTATTCCCGGAAGGCGGGTTAACGTACCACTTTTGACATTGACCGTTACGAGTCCCATTTGCGGACATTGGCGCCGCCGCTCAAAAACCTGTACATCCGCATTCGCCTCTAAGAAGAACAAAACTCGGTCGACGCGGCACTCACAGCCACATTTAGTAGGTCACGACCTTGATTCGAATTCCTTTCCCTAGCCCTAGGAGTATCTTTCAGATCCTATCAAATAAAACGGTGTGAGGAGTAGGAGACGACGATCGGCACATCCGTTGGCATCTGACTTTTTGGGAATGACAAAATTCCGGGAGAACCAAAAAATCCATGCACTTCAGAACCAATTTTTTCGGGATGATACACGGGGGTGTATATTGATCAATTCCTACAAAGTTTGTAGACGTTAAGGCATGACACGATGATCAGCACGTTAATGAGGTCGACAGGCACAGGGGAACCATGATGAAAGCGTCAACAATAAAGGATCCAGAGGGAATTGTCGACAAAAACTGCCAAATTGAGTTATTAAAATTAGTTCAATAAGAAGTATAACTGCCGATGAAGAAGTGAAAGCAACATCCGTCGGATGAACTTATTAAGTACCCGCGAAAGTTGGTCAATTCGAACCTACCATTATTTGCATGCGCGGCGTCAAGTGAAATCATCCTTCCTATTGACGTCAATGCCGCTGGCGATTTGAGTCATTTCTTTCTTTTCATTTATCTGTTTTGCCGATTTATCTGAATGGAACTGTATTTATGTCATCTATTGCGTATTTGGTGGTCATTTTGATCATTTGCATTTCCGTATTTGACTGTAATATTCGCCTTAAGGCAGTGAGACCAATTTAAGCGGTACGATTGCCTTTTTCAGTTAAGAATAGAATAGCAAGCTTTTCATTGTCCCTTCTGGGTACAATTACATTTGGCAACTGTATATGGCAACTGTCATTGTTGAATAAACAATACTTTCAATGGATTTCTACTTTTTGGTGACGCTAGCCAGTAAAACCGTGAAGATAACTAAAGCACGGAAAAGTACAAAAATTTAAAGAGACATTTGCCAAAACGTTGAGTAGAAAACGTTTTTAATACATGAAAACAGCTGGCAGAAAATCTGAGATCGGTTTGAAGGTTTTGCACGAGGCGTTCAATTATGCCCTTGTGTAAAAAGCGGAGAGCAGCCCAAAGCCGCCCTACATGGCGGCTACCCGAGTTGACGGCTCATTTCCGAGGCAGAGTCGCTTTCATTCACATTTTGCTGGTCTGTGGTTCTTCCATGCTCGGTTTTTTTTTTGCGTTTCAGTTTTTGCGTCCTATTCCTCAATTCCAGTTTTGGGCGACCTCAAGAGAGAAACAGAGTTTAACAGTTTCAATGGCGGTGTAGGCCGAAAGGCGAAGAGACGAGAATTAGTTACTCAGAGACGTTAACACGTTGCTACTTTTAGCTCACTCTCAGGGTCGGCAACTATAAGTCTGGTCAGTGCGCTGTCGTCAAGTCTTTTTTTCTCCAAAAAAGACGAGCTTGCGTGTGGGTTTGTCTTGATGAGAATTTCCGAGGGTCGTCCTCTGCTTGAAACAACAGCCTAGGGATAGCCAAGGAAAGAAGCCTCTTTAAGTTTACTACTTTTCCAGAGCCTCTTTCTTTACTCGCTTTCAAATTTGAGGCGAATATAAACGCCGTTTGTCGAATGGCGGCTGCCATTTTGCTGAATTCATTTTCAGACCACTTGACTTTGGGTACTTTAATTGAGTTACAAATTAGACATTTAAATCACCTGTCACCAACTGGCTACTCAGGTTACGTTAAAATGCGTAAAACATCATAAATATAATGCGATTCTTAATTACTCGGGCACTTCAGTTTTCTCTTTGTTGTTTTTCCAATATTTTATCTTCTAACTGACCCTAAAGCGTATTTTTACAAGCCAGCAATTGCTTGTTGACTACAACTGTTTGAATATGGCGTTTGTCAAAGTCAAGACACCATTTTTTGTAACGGAGGTCCATGGTCATAAATGGTAGCAAATTGGTACATGTCCCGAGGCTGTATTTTGTGAAGGTAGTGGGCCGCTCTAGTCCGCGCTGCCCAGGCTAATACGACATAACCCCTTAGGCACCGGAAAGTCAGTGACAAAAATAAAGGGTAGCTCCTACTGTGCTCCGCTACTTTTATTATTGTCACAGTGTAAGTTCGGTGCGTGGAGGCGAAGTGCACAGTCGTTTCGAACGCCGATGATGGGTCTTGGTTTGGTTCGCCCCTTCAAGGACGGCATCGTCCTTTGAAAATGTGATGGCGATGGAAAACGCGCCAACCTGTTACAGGTGGCCTCTTCGGAATGTGTCTTCAAGATCTATCAAACACATAACATACGAGGATCGCGCTGTAAATAGGAGGATCTTGTCTGCCGCGCACCCCCATCATTACGTGGCTCATATCCATCTGATTGATACATATTCATCCATTTTCTATGTGAAGATTACTATATTCAGTTTTGTACAGGCAGCGAAGAGTGCGCTTTTATCTGCCAGCTCCATCTGGCCCGAACCAGTGTTGTCTTCTCTAACCGGCCTCCTCCTTCGCGTAGTTTGCCGACCGACGCCTTAATCAGCCTGCATAACCGCCAAAGGCAAAACTCACGTACATCTCGCGCACAACACACTGCCCACAACCATTTGTCTTATCAAAAATGGTTTGTAGCCCCGTTGGCACGGTCGTCAACACATTACCATGCTCGCATACCCACATGCATGCATGTTAAAATTCTGCGCACAAAAATCGTTTGGCATTATCGGTTGGTCTCGGCTTATTTTTTTGCCGCGACGCTTCAAAAGCTGTTTTTAAACAGGGAAAAGCCTTCTTCCAGTTAAATGGTCTTTGTAATTTTTAAAATTCACTACCCTGTGGAGTGCGCTACAAAGCTACATTGATCTCGCTTCTTTTCAAACAGTTTATTATATTACCCAGATAAGCCACAAAGTGTGGTAATGCGCTTATAAGATTAATATTTAAAAAAGAAAATTGACCATTTTATCCATAGTTCACATTGGAAGGTCATGGTCAGCTTTTGTGGTCAGTTTTTGCGTTCTTTAGCGATTTTGTGAGAGAATCAACCTGTTTTTTGGTAGAACAGGCCGTGATTTTGTTGTGATTGGAATATCCGGTGATGTCGCGAGCGTGGCTGATGGGATGTCCATCTTTTTGGGTGGTTGTTTTGATTTGATTATGAATAAAATTGTGGAGAATGAACGTTTTAGAATACAGTTTTTAAAAAGTAATCAGTTTGTTGTGCTGTATGCAAATTTAGAAGGCCGAAAAACAGTGACGTCATCTGAATGGAAGAATCAAAAATTTGTTTTTCACCTAGTCGGCTGTCAGCAATGCGCACGCTCCCAACTCTCACGAAGAAAGTCATTTCCCGCCCGTTTGATCTTTCCCTCCTTGAGGGTGCTCGTTGTTCATTCGCGATCGCAGGCGTTTGTCTCGTCGGTTGCACTCGTCCTTCCTGCGTGGTCGCAATATCCAGCCGCTCGCTCTCTCTCGCTCATGCTTATCCGGACGCGTTCCCTGGGAAAGCATGCGTGGTGATAAGCTGGATGTAATCGTGTAGGAAGCCAAGCCTTCCCATCGCGCACTGATTACCACCCATCCCTTGTTGATTAGGGTTTTATTCCGCGTAGGGTAGGGAGGGTTTCGTCTCTCTTGTCTCTCACACGTTTGCTCTCTCTCACTTTGAAAGCCTGCAGATTTCCATCCCCCCTCCAGCCAGTCGAGCAATTCAATTGCAGCTCTTCTATAGCAGGTTGCAGCTAAAACATCTCGGAAGCATACGTGTCGCAGTTGTTTAGATTTGGCGAGGGTTGTTCTCCTTTCTCAACGTTTTTCCCCCTTTGAAATTGTACGCGACGTTATGTTTCGTGCTGTTTCATGTGAGCCCACCGAGGAGATCTATTTCTTGTCACGGTTGCAACGTATATGCTTTCGCTTATTGAATATGCTGAACAGTTTTTACCCTTATAATAGGCGTTTTTCAGTGGTAGTTTTGCCCGCCCTCGGGAGTGTCTACGGCTTCTCACGATGGGTAATAAATGCATGAAATCACCCGATCAAACCGCGAAACTTCGATCTCGCGCCATCGATGAGCAGGTTCGTTTTAAATTTTCCTTTATTTTGCGCACACTTTGACATTGATAATTTTATACCAGTTTTTTTCTCGAATTTCGCTGATTTTATATATATTTTTAGCTCAAAGCCGATCATGACCGTGCGTCCCGTGAAGTCAAGCTCCTCTTGCTTGGTGCCGGTGAATCCGGAAAGAGTACCATCGTCAAACAGATGAAAATCATCCATGAAACAGGCTACAGCGATGAGGAGAGGAAGGCGTATCGGCCCGTAGTCTACTCGAACACCATTCAGAGCATGATGGCCATCATCCGGGCCATGGGTCAGTTGAAGATTGAGTTCCGCAACCCCTCGACCAGTGATGACGCCCGTCAGTTCTTTCTTTTGGCGCAATCCACAGACGAAGGTAATATTGCATTATGTTCATGGACATCAATTATTCATGTTAAGAATTAATTGAAGGTGAGCTCCCTCCTGAATTGGCTGCGGTCATGAAGCGTCTATGGAACGACCCCGGCACCCAGGATTGCTTCACGCGATCTCGCGAATATCAGCTCAACGACTCCGCGCCCTATTACCTCAACTCCCTCGACAGAATCTCCACACAGGGCTACATTCCCACACAGGATGACGTCCTGCGAACGAGGGTGAAGACGACTGGCATTGTGGAAACGCATTTCACTCACAAGGATCTCCACTTCAAGTAAGTCATTATACGGCAACTTTATACGTGTATTACCGTTGTTTCCGTATTTGCAGAATGTTTGACGTCGGTGGTCAACGGTCCGAACGCAAGAAATGGATTCACTGCTTCGAAGGAGTTACTGCCATCATTTTCTGTGTGGCTCTATCTGAGTATGACATGGTACTGGCCGAGGACGATGAGATGGTCAGTTATACTCACCATTTAAACACAGTTTATTATCATTACCATTTCAGAACCGCATGATCGAGTCCATGAAGCTGTTTGACTCCATCTGTAACAACCGCTGGTTCGTCGAGACCTCCGTCATCCTGTTCCTCAACAAGAAGGATCTTTTCGAGGAGAAGATAGTCAAGTCTCCCCTGTCCCTCTGCTTCCCCGAATACCACGGTTAGTTTTGCCACCTTTTTGTGTCAAAAGCATTTACCCAGACATTCCAGGAGGCAACACTTACGAAGAGGCCGCCGCCTTCATCCAGGGCCAGTTCGAAGCGCTGAACAAGCGCAAGGATGGCCAAAAGGAAATCTACACCCACTTCACCTGTGCCACCGACACCAACAACATTCGGTTTGTTTTTGATGCCGTCACCGACATTATCATCAAGGAGAATCTCAAACAGTGCGGTCTGTTCTAAATCGTAGACACAAAAATACCCCCTTAATCCGAGATTAAAAGTATTCAGAATCTGATTTGTTTCTCTCTTTTTACCGTCTTATGTTTGTACCTACGTTAAATTTGTATAAGCTTTTCTAAGCGTTGTTGTTTGGCGTCACAAGACGGTCTCTTCTTTCCCTCCCTTTTAATTGTGCTCTTTTGGTACTGATTATCTGTCGTCCCCTTCACTACGCTTTAGCACCTGTTTATCCCTGCTATCCTTGTGGTTTACACTGTGTTTAAAATCTACGGGATCTACTTTTGTCGTAAGAGTCGTCGTCTGCTGGCAGCCCCTTGTTGGCTTCGGTTTCTGATGACCGTTTGGTTATGCTGCCCTTAACATATCCTAATATGATGTTCCATGCCTGGCGATACCTTATTGACTTGTTGTTTCTTTTATGTACACCGGGCATTGTGCATTGGTGGTTCTTTTCCAATCTAAAATAAATAAGGCTGAATTATTTGAGTTTCACATCAGTTTTGACGAAAATGACAATTGAAGGCATGCCTTGTGGGCATTGCGTTCTTAACAGAGGTTACAGTTTGGTAAAACTGTCTAAACCTTAGTTGTAAAACTATAACGTGACTATTTGTATTTGACCAACAGTTTAAATCCATACAACTTGTACCAGTTACTCACAAGCTTGGCACGCACCCCTCCAACCCCATAACTTTTGGCTGGGCAGCGCTCTCCATAATCGACACACAGCCGGACGTGCGGGCGTGTGTGTGACGCACCATACATGCGCGCAGGCATGCGGAACGACCACGCTGGGATGTTGGTGCGTAATTCAGTGCCGTTGAAGCAACTTGGCTTCAAAGAGACTCTGATTCCCTTAGAGAAAACTAGCTCCAAGGGAGCAAACCCGTGAAGACCCCATAGTTAGAGCAACTTGGCTTCAAGGGGGCACCCCGATACCATAAGGCCAAGTAGCGTCAGCTGACCGGGTTAGCGCAACTTGGCTTCAAGGGAGCCCTCCGACACCGATCGCCTCGTTAGCGCAACTTGGCTTCAGGGAAACATTCCAACACCGATCGCCTCGTTAAAGCGACTTGGCGTCAACCGACTTCGTTAGCGCAACTTGGCTTCAAAGGGACACCCCAGCACCGTAAGGCCAAGTAGCGTCAACGGACCGGGTTAGCGCAACTTGGCTTCAAGGGAGCCCTCCGACACCGATCGCCTCGTTAGCGCAACTTGGCTTCAGAGGGACACCACAGCACCGTAAGGCCAAGTAGCGTCAACGGACCGGGTTAGCGCGACTTGGCTTCAGGGGAGTTCTTCAAGACCGATCTTCTCGTTAGAGCGACTTCGCGTCAAGCGCATTCGCTGGCGTCAACGAACTACGTTAGCGCAACTTGGCTTTAACTGACGCCGTTAGAGCGAAGTTACTTTAACCATCCTAGTTGGAGCCAAGTTGCATCAAAGAGACAACCCAACACTAATCGTCTGGTTAGCGCCAAGTTGCGTCAACCGTTGGAGCCAAGTAGCGTCAACTGGCCAGGATAGCGCGACTTGGCTATAGGGTCGTCCTTCAACACGATCGCCTGGTTTCGTTGAAGCTACTTCGTTTTAAGGGGATATCCCAACACCGATCGCTTGATTAGAGCAACTTGGCGTCAACCGACTTCGTTGGCGTCTACCAACTCCGTTAGCGCAACTTGGCTTTAACTGACACCGTTAGAGCGAAGTTGCGTCAATCTACTCCGTTAACGCCATTCGGCTTCAAATGTACACCCCAACACTAATCGTCTGGTTAGCGCCAAGTTGCGTCAACCAACCTGGTTAGCGCCAAGTTGCGCCAACCGAGTTCACGCTACTTTTCTTTAAGGGGGCACCCCAACACCGATCACCCGGTTAGAGCCCTTTGGCTTCAACCTACCCAGTTAGCGCGACTTTGCTTTAATGGCCCTTTAACACGATCGCCTGATTAGAGCAACTTGGCGTCAACCGTCTTTTGGCTTTAACCTAACTCTTTGGAACGAACTAGCATTAGAAGTGTCGTTCAACAATGGTGACTGTTACCCTTAGCAAGTTCGAGCTAATTACATAGCTTTAACCCCGTTGACCATTAATGGTATTCACCCTTAATGCCAAGGAGCGCAACCTGGGACGGTTAAAGCCAAGTTGCGCTAACCGGGTCAGTTGAAGCCAACTGGCTCTAACCGGGCGATCGGTGTTGGGGTGCCCACTTAAAGAAAAGTAGCGTGAACTCGGTTGGCGCAACTTGGCGCTAACCAGGTTGGTTGACGCAACTTGGCGCTAACCAGACGATTAGTGTTGGGGTGTACATTTGAAGCCGAATGGCGTTAACGGAGTAGATTGACGCAACTTCGCTCTAACGGCGTCAGTTAAAGCCAAGTTGCGCTAACGTAGTTCGTTGACGCCAGCGAATGCGCTTGACGCGAAGTCGCTCTAACGAGAAGATCGGTCTTGAAGAACTCCCCTGAAGCCAAGTCGCGCTAACCCGGTCCGTTGACGCTACTTGGCCTTACGGTGCTGTGGTGTCCCTCTGAAGCCAAGTTGCGCTAACGAGGCGATCGGTGTCGGAGGGCTCCCTTGAAGCCAAGTTGCGCTAACCCGGTCAGCTGACGCTACTTGGCCTTATGGTATCGGGGTGCCCCCTTGAAGCCAAGTTGCTCTAACTATGGGGTCTTTACGGGTTGGCTCCTTTGGAGCTAGTTTGCTCTAAGGGAATCAGAGTCTCTTTGAAGCCAAGTTGCTTCAACGGCACTGAATTACGCGCGCGCGTGCGTCTGGCGGAACAACCCAGCTGGCGGGGGCATCGGTCCGTTTTCCTCGCGGCATACGCACCGCACACCTGGGTGCACCTATCCCGAATTTTCACACTCGTTTCTAGAAACGAGTGTGAACCCTGAAGCCTATGCTTGTGCGTTCGTCTCGATTATGGAGAGTGCCTGCGCACCTAACTTTTAACGCCCAATTTACCAAACAGGTGCCATATACACTCAAGTTCTTTCTATACATAACCAAAAGAAGTTAAATTAAATCCCAACATGCCTATAGCATTGTTTTTGTGCCATTGCCAACAACCAAAAGAACTGCCTTAAGCACACTCAACAGCGCTATAGTAACGTGTCGAGTAGCCTGTTAACACAAACGTACTTGGACCAGTCGAGTCTAAAAACGGTTCTGATTGTGCCTAACATAATTTATTGCTTGTGGCTATGTTGGAAAACTTTAATGTAACTCTATTTGGAATTGACTTTGGAGGCGATTATTCCCAAAATCGGGATCTACAGTTGCGCATCTTCGGTTGGGCGTTACTTTTCACTTGGGTAGCGGCTATTATCTATATTGCCAGGGAATTCTTCTTTCCAAAACTGTATGCACTGGATTCAGAATGTCCAACTACAGTTAACGAGTCAAATGTGGAAGAGTGTGCGTCTTTTCAGTTTAAACTGGACCTACCAAAAAGCATGGATTCGTCAAGTGTATTTATCGATCAAGACCAGGATGACGATATTGTAGAGATGAGTGATTTCGGCGAATACATTCAAACAGTTTAGCTCTACTATTTATTAATCTTTCATATTATGCGTAAATAAAAGTACTGACTAATGTAAGTAAGTTTCGATCACAACCACTAGAGTGAGAATCACAGATAAAAAAAAAGGGTAGGAAAACAAATAACTTTATACAATGAAGCTCTTTTCTTCTAATGATGCTTTCAATCGATCATGGGTTTAAAAAGGGTTTGTTTAATGCCAAAATCAGTTTTGCAAACAAACCTGTCATTGACGGGGCGACATTAGATTTACAAGAGCACCGTAAATAAGCAGTCGTTTAGACGCTAACAGATAACAGTTAGTGGCAATATCGACATTGAGAGAATGTTTAAAAGTGAAATAGTTGTCATTTAAAGCAGTTTATTCCTTGAAGTTGATGACGATTTGCTTCTGCTTCGGATCATCAAATCTGTCCATGGTTTGCACAGAGTTCAACATGAGGTAACCGAACATGAACACAGAAAAGAGAATAATGGAGGTAATAATGCCCATCCATGAGCCTGCTGAGAAGGTTCCAACACAATCGGCAGTGGCGCGAGTAAACTGTGGGACTTGGTTTTCAGCTGTGGCGAGAATACCGGAAGCCTGGATCTGGATGTTGTCGAAGACGACACCGACGAGAACGTTGGCTACAGATGAGTTGAAGAAGATGGCTTGAGTTTGACCGCAGGCGAAGTTATGGCCGAAATAGGCGCGGAGCGGGACGGCTCGAGGATGGATGGCGGGACCGTCAACGGTGGCCTTTTCGGTGAGGAAGTCGGGTTCTTTGCCGGCGTCGACGGAGAGGCCAGAGACTTCGGCATTGGTCAGGAAGAAACCGTCGCTGGAGTTGAATGAGAGACTGAAAAAGTACCATTTTCACCGAGCAGTTTTAAAAAATAAAAAAATAGACTTACGTGACAGTGAAGGTCTGCGGCTGAATGGATGCGGCATTAGGCTTGCCCCAGACGGCATTGTACGTATCGCCGACGTTGTATTCAATGGTGAAACTGAAATTGCAGATGAAATGTACGTCAGTTTATGAAAAATAACAACAAACCTGAATGGTTTAGTAGTATTAAAGTTCTTGACATTGTCGCAAGAATACCCATATCTGTAGGTATCACCAGCCTTGCTGCCGAGGGGGATGGTGAGCGCCTTCTGAACGCTTCCAACAGTGGACGCGTGCAGGACGACGATGGTAATATTTTCGACGTACAGGAGGCATGAAGGGCCCGACTTAAGGTCATAAGTCTCACCGCCATCACCAAAACGGGGAATGACGACAGGCAGGTTTCCACCGGTAGTCAGATCGGAATTGGAGCTGCTCTGTCTGGCACGAGACTTGCTTTTGCTCTTGCTCTTCGGCCGAGGCGCTTCGTCGTCAGCTGCGAAGTCGACATCGTTGTCATTGATAGAAACACGCTTCACACGAGTATTCTGGAGGATGGCGGCATTGACGAGAATGCCAGTGTAACCAGAAGGCAATTCAAGGGCCGCGAATTCCTCATTCAGCTGGTCCCAGGCAGCCGCACGAATAACAGTAGCAGATGTTGTTGGCTGCAATGGAAATCAATATTATATATATAAAATCCAATAAATAAAGTCTACCGAGATTGAAGACACATCCTGTGAAGCGTGATACTTCGCAGCACGGATAGCTGCAATCACAGAAGTATCATGCTGGCTAGAAGCGTCATTGGAATACGCATTTGCGGCCTTGCTGAAGCTAGCGAGAGTAAAGTCGTCGAGAGCAAGGATAACAACATTATCGCTGGCGGCGAGCTGGGTGGCAGAAGAAGCGCTAAAATTGGTGTTTATAGATAAGAAGGTGGTGTTAGCAAAGAGATAAAGCATTCCACTGACCTCACGTCCTTATCATTGGACCATACAACAGCATCTTCCGCGAGCGACGGAATAACTGCCAGTGCTAAGGCAATCGTAGATAAAAATAACCGCATGGCTTGTTGCCCAGAGTCGAGTTATCTGCAAGGAAAGTTGCTTATCAATGGAAAATAACAGTTTTATTATTTATAACACGTTTACGAAAGCCCGGAAGAGATAAAGGTTCATTCAGTTTTGAGTTGGTCTTTGCAAAATATTGACGGACTAGAGATCGTTGCTCGCGTGGCGGGACCTTCACAGCCATTAGCTCGGTGGGGTGCGTGCGCACAATGTGCATTGCCTCTGGCGGTGCAACAAAACGTTTTTTGCCAGCACCGTCACATTTATTTTATACAGTTTATACAATGTTTTATTACCATTCAAATGGTTAAATGTCATAATTGCCTCGATGAGATTCCACATTTATTTTTACACGAGTAATATCAATCAATCAGTTTTTAATTAATGCATATAAAAAGTAGACTGAATTATATGAACTTACTATTTGCTATTGGCAACAACCTCGTATTTCATACCAAATGAACTGAATGTTTTTGACCGGTCTGCGAACTATTGGTGGAGTCAGAACCGGAGGGGTTGGAGGATGACACATCAGCAGGAAGAGCAGAAGGTGATAATGACACTGGAGGCAAAAGTGGCGTAACACGTCGTCGAGGAGTACCAGGAAGCGATGCCTGTCGAGGAGGGGCAACGGGGAACAGCGTCGTAGCACCGTTCATCGAGATGGGGATAGCAGCTCCGCCGAATGGTGTCTCTGCCGGCGGCGATGACCCAAAGAGCTCGTAGATCTGCTTTATCTTGTAGTCTCGGGCAGTTTTACGAGCCTGCAAAGATTCATGTACAGTTTTTATGCCACAAATTATGATGAACCAAAACATACCACAGTCAAGCGTTGTTTCGCAGAGAAGGTTCGGATACTGTCGTCAAAAACGAGCAACCCCTCAAAGACAGGCTTGTCATGGAAGGCGAACCGGGTGCGTGGGTTTCGGATGGTTATCTTCACGCAGGTACGGTCAATCAGTTCGATTTTCATGTTCTAAAAACAGTCAGTTTAAACCAAAAAACAATGTAAAAACAATTCTTACCTCCAACCGACCAACATTGGTAATGATACCGTACCCAAATCTATGGGAATGCGTTTCCGCAAGAATGAAGTTAAACGTATCGGTGACAAGTGCCTTCGGTGGAGACTTCGGTGCATTTTTGTTCGGCGAATGCTTGACCGTGCACATCAGAAGATCGCTATTGGCTGAAATCACAAATGTTGCATACCAAAATAAAAAACAGTTTAAAACTTACAAAGATCAATACAATCATTGACTTCAACAAGATTGCCTTCTTGGAACGACAGCGGCAACATCTTCTCCTGCTGTCCTGTCAAATCGAGATGGAATTTCCGCAAGATGAAATACAACTGGAGCCGGATGCGGACTTCGTCTTCGGCATTGAATGGCAAATCCCTTGACAAATTTATCAAGTTGTCCTTCACGCAAACCGGTGGCAACAGTAGCGTAGCATCGGTAGCAGCATTGTCGATACGGACTTCCATGCGTTCGACGCGGAAGAACTCTTCTTCAAACAAGTCGAGGAAGTCGTCACGGGTCATCAGACTCAGCTCCAAATGCTTCACTATTTCAGTCAACGTTTCTTCGGTGGTTTCGACGATGTGGCGTTCAACATCTGTGCCCTGATCAAGACCGAGTACAGCGCGTCTGACGACCACTGTGAAGAGATTCATTGCCACGGGCCGAATAACGTTGCGATTGGGTTCTTCGGCAGCACGACGGAGAAAACCGAGGATGATAGCCTGTAGTTCTTGATTGAGGGCAGTGCAGCGACTACTGTGGGGTATTTGAGCAACTTCGAGGAGGTAAGGCATCGTGTTGGCTTAAAAGGCAAAGTAAGCACTATCTAAGTAAACAGTTTTCACAAACTTACGTAGTTTCTGGTATATGGCATTCAAAAACAACAAAGCAAAAAATTCGGCTTGATGATCGTACCCGCCAATGATGGTTTCGTTCAATCGTCGGAAAAACAATAACTTGGAAGGCACCGGCACACTGTCTCTGATTGTCAGCTTGTGAAGACCATTGGAGTCGATTCTGTATTCCCGACGGACTTCGTTCTCATTGCCGAACAATAACGGCTGCAAAGCGGATTGAATCAAGTCAACATCGCTGATGCAGAGGAGAAGATTCGTCAGAAAGAAGAAGCAGGAAGCCGGGCAGAGGAGAATAGCCCCAGATTCGAACGGCAACAGTAACGGCAGCAAGTACAATGGCTCCAGAATTGACGATACAAAACTTTCGCGGAGAACGGCGCTCTGAAATGACACCAGTTTAAAAACAGCGCTTTGATAAGATAATAGGCACTTACAAGCTCGGTTGACTGTGCCGCAAAGATGTCTCCAAAGTAGTTCAAATAGCCAATCTGCTCATCGATCATACCCGCCAGTCTATCCTGATTAGAAGTTTCATTCTGGGCCGACCGGATAAACGTATCCATGCGAACTACTTGATCAACGATAGACTGCATCAGTTGTGGCAAGAAAAGTTTCAGCTGTTCTACGGCAAACTTCTGGACTGACGGATCGTCCACTTTGTAAATACTCAGCGTAATCGTTCGAATAGCAGTCCTGACCATGGGTTCGGTGTTGTAGAAGTGTTTCAGGGCAACGGTCAGAAGAGGGAATTCACCAGTTGCCTGAAGGGTATCAGTTTAATGTTTTGTATATATGAAAAATATGTAAACGAACCTCATTGAAAAAGAAGTGAACAGTTTTTGAGTTGATTTTGAGCGACAGCGTTTTCATGAAAGAGATAAAGTAGGCCATAATATCCTCATTGGCAAAGTTGAATTCATGTTGAATCACAGTGTTGACGTTGTTATTGCTGAGTAAGAAGTCTGAAAGAGCATCCAGTTTAAAAACATAATCAAAACCATGAAAAACTTACATAGGGCACTTTCATTCCTGATGTTTTCAAAGATAATATTGAGCGTCTGCAGTAGTTGGACATGGACTGATGTTGAATTCGACTCTTGCATGATTCCGAGGAAGTGTTGATGCATTTGGCGTTCCAGGAAGAAACTGAAAGCTAATTGATGAAAAAAAATATATAAAAAGTTATCAACTCACTCAAAAATGCTAACATCGTTCTGGTCGCCCCAAACAAGCACTTCCGAAAGCAGCCTGAGCGCTTCAATGACAATGTCACGGTTGCTTTCAGTGACAACTTTGTTTTTTGCAAGGACACCGTGAAGATATCTGCAAGTTAATTACAAAAAAATTACAAATAACAGTTTTTTAATTACGAAGCAAACTTACTTCAAGTAGTCGATGCAATGGATGTTGCGCGGTTTCCACAGGGATGCCCCCGAGCCACCCAGCTTCCGAAACATGGTTGATTAGACCAGGGAAGTGGAGGCGAGCGATTGAAACAACTGTGGTTCGCAACTGATTCAGGTCATATGATACACTGCAAAGTAGTTTTATAATGAGCGAAACACTGATTTGTTAATTAGCAATTAACATCGCGCAATCTCAGCCACTGTGATCGTGTAATGGTTCTACTGGGTAACAATGATAAACAGCCAAAGACAAAGCACAGTTTTTGTATAAACACATGGAGCAAATGTTAAACAAAAAAGTCGCATGCGCATTGCTATCGACCAGGCAAGGAGGGAAGGGAAAACAACGTCGAAATAAGACTATAACGAGGCAATCCTTGGCGGCAAGAAACTATTGACAACTTGAGACGCTTACGGACGTTCTCGATAAACTCTTTCTTTGCAGTTACGCCGTCTTTACGCACTCACCAGTTTAGCCATCTCCGCGACAAACTACATCAAACCCGAGACAGCTCTTCACCGGGGTAAAACTGCACGTTGCACGCAGGCAACCCGTGTTGGCCGCAGGGTTTGGCGTTTCTAATTTTTTGATTTTATCAAGTATGGATCTTTTGCCCAGTTTTTTACTATTTAAATTTCACTGAAAAGAAAAAAAACCCAAGAAAAGTGCACCTTTCAGGACCGAAAAGTACAAAAAACCACTGAAAATCGCACTTATTAGCTGACAACTTTCCAACTAATGATTTTATTGCAGTTTAAAACACATTTCTAAACTCCCCATGTTCTGGTGGTTCAGAATTACTCATTCATAGTGATCTAGCTCACAATTTTTGCATCTACCAGAACCTGATTTTGTCAAAAGTCACCTATAATCGGTTCTGGTAGTTTTCTAACTTTTTTAAATACCAATCACATTGCAGTTTAAACAGCATTTTTGAATTTCACGTGTTTCAGAAGTGTAACTAATTCAGTTTCAAGTGATACAGCCAAAGATCTTTGATACTTTTGGAACCTAAATGGTCAAATCCGACCTAAATTGCAATTTTGTCTAATAATTTGACAACTATTAATCCAAGCACAGTTTATTACACATTTCTAAATTCCATGTGTTTGCGGCTCTGAATCATCGATTTAAATAATCAAATTCACAACCTTTTCACTTTTTAGAAACCTGTTTTTTTCCCAAAAATCGTTCATAAACTTTATTCGTTAAAGCTTTTATTTTCACACTTTTTTGGGGTCTGTTTACTTTGTTTAAACAAAAACTGGCTTCTTTACTGTATTTTACATATCAGTTAGCCGCCAAACTACACATTTCCACCAATTTTGTTATTTTTACTTTTACAAAACAACACCTTTGCAATGTACCTCATTAATGAATCTATAATGCCAGCAGTTCAGGTAAATAAGTTTATTTTTACGTCGCTGATAATTGACACATTAAAGCAGAACAACAATGAGATCGAATGAAACGCTTGTTCGTGCAAAAAATACACATGTACTGGTACAGGTTCGCAGAAATTGATATTCGTAATGATAGTATTGTGTTAATTAGTTAAACATAGTGTTATACGTCAGCTTCATTTAGGTGGTTACACTCGGGCAACTCATGCCGACTTACTGCCGATGATCTTTGTGTGGCAATGGAAGGACGAGATCGCCGTCGCGTTTTCGTGTCTTCGAAGTTACAGACGATGATACCACACGGTTCAAACAGTCTACCAATTTTGTGCAGATATTGAAGGAGACATTCACGATACATGCGCTGAGTCATTATTGTAATGATTGGGTTGAACATGATACCGACGACGACGATGGGGAAAAAGATGTTGATCGACTTGTAAAGGATTGTCATGGCAAGTCCCCGGTGAACCCAGGGACATGAGAGAAACATCAGATATAAGAGTCTGTATGGGAGGCAGGTGATGCAAGTCCAAATGGTACTGCTGAACACGAAGAATAGGCGTTTGAACATTTTCTGAAATGTCGAAGTTGCAGTAGCGTATTGCAGTTTAAAAAAAAGTAAACCTACCGATCCAGCTTGGGGTTCCGTTCTTCGTGAGTTTCGTGCAATAAGGTAAATGACAGCGGAAATGGCAAAACTCATCAGAATTATGGTGATGTAAATGATGCAGATGACGGAATAAACTTGGGGTGGTACTACTACTTGACTACAGTTATCCTGAAAAAAACTGACTTGGTCAGCAGTTTTATGAGTCAATCTTACCTTGACCACCATGAATGAATATAGCAGCAGTGCAAGGCCCAGAATGAAGCCCCATGATAAAAATGACAAGAGAAGAACACGTTTACGACTAACCATAGTGTAATAGTGTAATGGAAACATAATGTATATCAGTTTATCCAAATTTAGCCTAAATAAGATTCCCTTACTTTAGAAATCAATCAGCAAAGCTTACCATAGCAAATTTAAGCAACTGCACAACTGACTCGTAAATATCGTCACATAATAAGGAAAGCATAACCCAACAGGACAATATTCCAGGTACGGCCGCGTGATCATGTAAACAAGACACGTGAGTAGATCGGCCAATGTCATGTTGATGACAGCGATTTGTCTTGGCTTGTCGTAGGTGTCGGCATACTTAAGTGCAATAAACAACACAATCGCATTAAAACTGGCACCAAGGCTGCCATTGATTATGTAGAATAAAGTCTCAATCTGTGTCATTCGCTCGGGAGGCGGTGATGCCGTTGCGTCGGTAACATTATTCATAGCGCGAGCTTCACCTGACTACAGAATACAAATTAGAGCCGTCATGAAACTGTCTTTTCTTGACCGAAGCAATAAAGATCACGAAGAATCATTTTCGCATGTTTTGTCTTTTCTTGCGAAACAAAATGGGTGCCGCCACCATGTGGGGTGGGTGTCAAGATGGACCCACCCAAGCTTATGTGCACGGTAGTAACAATAATAGTATAATGATTTGTTTTTATTGCACTTTTTGACGCTTTATTTTGTGTCCGCCCTTTGACAAAATATACGAACGGAGGTGAAGCGCGACGGATTACATCGCCGATGGACGACCGACACAATCTTACGACAAAGCCTTTGCGCTTGCCGCCCGTATGCTTTCCACAAAATGAATTTTCGATTGGCGTTGGTCCAATTTATTGCGGACACTATATTCGCCAGAAATGCCATCAAAACCGCTCATAAAGTTATAGGTTCGGCAAATTTTGTGTTCTTTTTTTATCATGCAAAAGATACCCGCGTGCGGAGGTATCAGTGTTTACTAAACTGATCTAAATGTCTTTCAATAAAAACATTTATGTGGCTATTTATTAAGCTGTTTCCATTTCCCTAGTGGCATCTGTCAGGCAATTCCCCGATTTACTGCTCTCGCTTCACATTTCAAAAGGGTTCGCGTACTTGAATGTTTGAAATAACCAATGCTGACAAAACAAATCGTTTAGAAGATCTTTTTTTATCTAAACTTTGGCTTTTTTGAAGACGTTTAAAAATAAAAGTGTGAATTTTCCAGTTTTAAATTACAAAAATGTATTTTGAGCTTCACGCTAGGGAGACATTAGAATCACTGTAATCTGACACGAGTGCGAATTGAATTACGTTTGGCAAACCATTTTTTGGGTTGATAAGGCCAAGACAGACGTCACGATAAATGTTAAGTGAATTTCGAATAAAAAAGAGACAAATATCAACCACCACGTTGTCTTTTAAAACACGTAAATCTACGAAGCGGTACCAGCCATCGGATCAACAGGCATCGCAGCTGGGGTTAAAACTGCAGAGCTTCAACAATGCCTCCAGCTTGGCAAGCAATGGGGACGGGCCACTTGTTCTAATTGAAACAAGATGCCGTTCTTGACTGACAATCGCGCACAATTGACGTTCTTAGTTTCGGCCACAGGCGCTTGTGGTTTTTTTTTTTGTCATCCAGTTTGAACAAACTCGTCTGTTAAGACTTGACTTATATACACGTTCCCAAAGACAGCCTTCGACAAACCATCACCCCGCGTTAAAGCCAATAATGTTGAGAAACCCCAGGAACATGGGAAGTAGTCAGGTTACAGTCCATTTCCGAAGATTATGGTGAGTGTCAAATATTTGCCCGCCGATTCGGAGATGGAGACTACGCAAATTCAGCAGACATTGGCCCAAATCCTAACGTTCACGCCTTCATATGGGGTCGCGAGACGGATGTCGACTCGGCTTCCATGTAAACGAACGAAAATCTTCTTCGTTTTCAAGACTGCCTGCAAATCGCCCAATGCAATTTTTCGAGCTTTGTTTACATGCTTCCGAGACATATTGCTCTCCAGTAGCTTCGTGTGGGGTTCACGCCGTTTGACATAGGCAAAAAAACGTTCATTAACGGTAAGGGTTAAACAAGACAGTAGCAAAGAGTCGGCGTGATAGCGAATTTTCGAAAATTGACAAAACGAAAAGCTATCATCACAAAAATTGACATTGCAGGCAGTTTGGAAGGAAGACGAGAACATCATGATTGCGAGAAAGATTTTGTAAATAATAATTCAGTTTTTAAATATAAACAGCTATAGAGATCATGGGATAAAATGGAATTTGCTAAATATGCACACACTGAGTCGGTAAAACTTTGGCAGTATCGAAGATCACAAGAAGATTGAGTGAGTTGGATACGTTTCTCAATTCAGTTTAAAATGTTTAGTAGAATCAGTGTGATAGGGAATTTTAGAAGTTGATAAAAACAATAAATCAGTTTTAAAGAAAATTGGCATTGCAAAGAAGGCAGTGTGGAAGGAAAAAAAGAGCATCATGATTGCAAGAAAGAACAAGTAATCGCCAAATTAAAACAGTTTAACACCTATTAAAGAGATCATGCGACAATGGAATTTGCTAAATAAGCACACACCGATGAGGTTCAGCATCATCGGGTAACGTCATAGGATCAGTTGATTTAGATTCATTTACAGGCAGATGGCTCTGGAACGACTGAGCCATCGCGGCTGCATGTGGCAACGCTGATTTCTGCAAATGGAGACCTGTTTTAATAGAAATGAGATCGCACGATCTTGTGAAACATACCACGAGAAGTCGATGGTGTTGCATCTAAGCTAGCATTGTCTCCAACAATGAATCGCGGTCTTTTTGGTTTTGGTAGCTCAATGTCATCGAGTGATTCCGAGCTGGGCGAAGGTTTGATATCGTCATGTGATGAAGCAATGGAATCCATGCTGGACACATCAGGTGGTTGATTGCTCATGTTTTCACGGGAACTGGAGCTAGTGTTCGAACGAAGCACTCGTGTTGTCGGAGCGCATTTGGGCTCCTTCTTCGGACGAGTGCTAGCCTTGCGATTAGCTTTGCGTTCAGCACGGAGAATCCCTCTTTCAGCGCGCTCACGGTGATGTTCTTGGATGGGATGCATAATATCAGTTTCAGCATCGTAATCACGGTTCATTCGCATGTTGATGTCATAGAATTCATCCTCATTAATCATGTGTTCAGTTTTGAAATAGACAAAGAGCGTCATCATGGGCATGACAACGTTTTCCTCTTGAATTGCCTCACGGTTCTGCTCGACGAACATGCGCTGAAATAGATTAAACAGTTTAACTTTTTTTGCTTAAAGTGGTGCAACTTACACAAAGCCTGTAGTAATTGAATTCTCTGCCGCTTGGCCGACCATTTTCGCAAGTGAACTTATTCCACATCATGTAAAACTTGGTTTCAAGAGAATCCAAGTCGGTGATTTCGTTGATGTCACGAACCATTTTCTGATGTGTCCATTCCGGAACCTTGACATCAACACGTCCAGTTACAGTGTACTGGTTGTGAAGAGGACGTGGGCCTTCTTTGTTGATGAATTCATCGTACTCGTGCTTTGGCATCACGTCAATCAAGCCATCAGTAATTTCCTTGAACAGAGTGTTGCATGGTGTAACAAACGAGTCACTTAGCGAATACTGACGAGGCCATGCCAGATCATTCATGTACCACATGGTTACCTTCCGGTTATGCCAGTAAACGTCTTCTTCCGGAGGGGCGACCTTCATCACGATGCCGGGACAGTAATGACCTGGTTTATATTCGATGGCTGACCGGTACACATACGAAAACCGCGAGTGGCAGGTCTTCAGATGCCACATGAGTGCGAAGAGATTAGGGTTGTATACTTCACAAAAGACGCAGTAACGTGGCTTCTTAGCCAGCTTGTAAGCAAACTTCCTGGGTGGAGGAGCCCTAGCATCACATTCCGCTAACGCTTCTTGTAAATTGTGATCACTCTTGATGATCTGCTCCGCCTTCGTAGGCTTTGATGAATACGCAGTTTGATGATCATTCGCCGTTGATTCACGCTGGATCCGTGGTCGTCCGACTCCATTACAGGCGCCTCTCCCACCGCGTCCGCGACCTCGTCCCCGATGGCATGGTGTTGAGTGCCTGGTGTCTTTCGGTGGCTTACGGAACATGTCTAGCTCGAGCTGATAACTGCAAGAAACGAATGATTATATAAATTAAAAAGAAAGTGTTAACAAACATCATGTAGGGCGGAATCTCATACTGAAACTCGTCGACCATTTCGTAGGTATAAGGCACCACAACGCCATCGGTTGGATTAGATTTGCGACGCTTCGCATTAATAGACTTGACGGTAGTTTCATCATCATCAGCGGATTTGACGTTCAAGTGAACAAACGGATTCGTATGAAACTTCTTTGCCAAACTAACGACCTTCAAAACCATGCTTCCATCTGATTGCCAGGATCGTCCATTAAGGGATGCGTTCAGCCTATCTTCATCGCTGTAATAAATACAGTTCACATTTGACAGTTTTTTATAGCCATTAACTTACACAAGGATAATTGAAGTAGTGCCTCCGTGGCAAACCCATTCAGGATCGCATTCTGTGATTTTGTAAGTACCAATCATTGCAGTTTCAATACTACCTTTGTCAGCCCCGCGATTCTTAGACTTTTCTTGAGCTTCGCGAGCTCGTTCACATTGGCCGGCAATCCTTGCTGGAACACTGCGAAGACTTCGACCAGTAGGTACTTCTTGCGGTTCCTCAAAGAAAACCACTCGCAGAATGATGTATATCTCCTTAGCATCTGCCTCAGAGAATTCACAATCAGGCGGCATATCAATCAGAACCGGAATGAGATCATCCTTCACTTCAATTGTTACAGTTGACGAAGCGATTTTCCGCTAAAAATTTGAATTTAGGACGTGCATCGTAGTCAGTTGAAACTTACAACTTTGGTAAACTTATTCGTCCTGGGGTTGCGGAAAGTGTAATAGAATGTCACGCTCGCATGATACCCTGCGGGAAGAAGGTTATGACGGATCGAGACTAGCTTGACGATAATATCCTGGCTACAAGGTAAGATGCCATCATTGCTGTCATCCGAAGCTTCCGAAGCCGTTTCTTCTTCCATTGCTGGTTCTTCAAATTGGACTTTCTTGCTGGCAGTCATTTGAATTTTGGTTGTAACCTTTTCCGGTAAGTACTTCATATACCGTAGGTTTCGCCGTAAGAAAGGAAGAAATAGAGGCTTGAGAGGCTGTTCTTTATCGCCCATGGGTCTTGGAGTCGCGGAATTGCGGATCATAGTCCTGTACAAGGCAATAGAATTGTTGATATATTTCAACGTTTCATGTTGTTCCTCCACAACTTGGTCAGGCGATGGCAGAACGAACATTGGACGTTCCGGATATGCTTTCAGAGGTTCGTTGTAGTTGTAGACAACGAACTTTCCTCGCATCTTCTTGTCAGGCTCCAAGGTTTTGAGCATGGCATTTTGTTCGTCGGTCAGCCATGGTCTTGTCTTTGCAACCTGAAAGTTTGATATTTACAGGAACCAGTTTTTGACAAAATATAAATATGAGGTTAAAATATATATTCATAGAGAATATATATATATATTTTTACTATACAAATTGAAATCCGGCTGACCGGTCAATTAAGGTTGTGTATACAGGTTTGAAATTTAAAAATGCTTACTTCCGGGTCTCCATACTTCTGCGAAAGCTTATCTGTCCAACTTGGCGCTTCATACTTAGACGATGACGGTTTTGAAGCGGAAGCAGATGACGCGTAGGTTCCAGACTTGATTTCTGACCAGATGTTTGCCTTGGATGGCATTGCCACTGTCTCAGCTGTCTTCTCAATAGGTGATAGCGGTGGTGGTAGATCTTCCATCAATTCATCATCGTAAGCCGTTGAAACTGTTGCCATTGAACCCACAGTGTCACAACGGTCAAGAAGAGGCGGACCAGCGAACAAGTCAGCTACCTTCTGTTCAGTTTGGCGCGCACCCCGGGTCTGACCACGCTTCTTTGATGTTTTTGCTGGCTCACTGATCGTCAGCTCCGGAGGGATTTCCAGCTTTGCTGATGAGGCCGACATGACCTTTACATTTTTGGGTTTTCTTTTAAAACCACCAACGGCAGAACGACAATAGATAATTTCATCTTCGTCGTCAGCAACAGGCCATTCAATGTCTAAAGTTGTGGGTAAGTTACGACGAGCGTACATGGTTCTAGCTAACTAATAAATTAGAAATAAACAAAGCAGAGAAATAGCATAAGAAGTGATCCGCAATCGCTGGCCAATAAACGAATATTGTATGGAACCCAAAACCGTGCGCGGATTAACGACCCCGGCACAGCGCCGTTGAAGTTGACGGAATAGGTCAAATGTGGCGAAAAGCACATCTATGGGACGCAAAGAATGGCAAGATCGATTTTGTGCGTTGTGGTTTTACTACCTACGTCGGCGATGCGCAATGTGAAAGTGACTAATAAGGCTATGGGGGTGCTGTACGTAATTAGGACATGGCTTTGGCATTGCGCGAAAACGAAAATGACTTACAACTTCCTTGGTAGCTCACAGATCTTGCAGGTGGCTTAGCGTGAGGCATGATGGCGTGCTACTTTTGTAGTTTGCTGTTGTTCAGCTAACTGTATAAGTACTTCGTAATGCATACAATACAACCAATTCTATTGCGAATAAATAGCCGTAACAAGTGAAGTATTACGAATATATCACAAACTGCCCTTTTGCCACAGACTGAACTGATGATGTGGCACGGAAGTTAAAAAAACCGTCAAAAGTCCAATGCTCGGCACCAAAACAGCCTGCCTAACAGGTCTAATGTGTTGCTGTCAAGTACGGGCAAACGGAGTTTAAGACGTATGTAATAGCTGCGCAGGGCCGTAGGCCAGCAAGCCCTGTCGGTGGTAGCCGTTATTTCCAGCTGTGGGTGCGTTTTTTCTCTCTTGGTGAGACCTGGCGTCGCACCCTAGTGTACGTGGAAAAGATGTAGGCCGCGAGTTCCTATCGCATTAAACACTGCGATGACGGAATCAGTCTGCCTGACAATAATATATGATTCGACAATTCGATGTTGATCAGTACTGATAACAATTCGGCAAAGAGCAGTTTGATTATAAACAAGTTCAGTTTTTTGATTTAAATAATGCGAGGAGCTATGAAATTTAAACATCAGTTTAGATATTTTTTATAAAAGTTCGCATAAAATTAATTATGAGGAAGTTTTGTGTACTGGTTTCAAGCTTCATTTCAAATCCCGTTGGTGTACATAGTAAGCTAGGCCTCCTGGGCTTTGCATTTCTAGATCATTTTCACAGTTGTTGCGGGCAGTCGTGGCACTTTTTCCCCCCGCAGACATCGGTCGGATGAACTGAACACAGCGACTGCCTGATCATATAAACTGCTCTGTTGTGCGAATGCCGACGGCGTCACCTGCCAATCGTACTCTCGTTTGCATCTTTTTCCAGCCCTTTCGATAGAATGGAAACGTCCTGCAGGCATATGGCAGTGGGTGAGCTGTTGCCTCTGGTGTATTGCGGCCGCGTAGGAGGAAAAGCCAATCAACCTTTGCTTCGTTTAAGATGCGAAATTTAGAACATATCTGCTATCAGTTTGTTTTTGAATCTGGGTTTTCATTGTTTTTCCTTAATTTTCTTTATTATACAGTTTAATTACAATTTTCAAATTCTTTAAAGCTACAAGAATGATTAACTTTTTTACGATCCCCGTTTTTATCGACGTGATGCCAGTTTATTTATTCATAACGTAACGGCGGAGAGGCAACATGAGTCGATCGCGTGCAACTGTGGCTGCGCTGGAGCGCTACTACTAACATTTCGGACCTGCGAAGACAACCGTAATTTGCAACAAATAATGCATTACCGTGTGTTTTGTGCGCGAAGAAGCTTATTCAGCTTCGGGATTGGATTCATCTGCCTTTTAGCACGCAAGACAAACAAGCCAAATACGCTTTTGCTTACCATTTTGTGCAAGTTTGGCGGGGGTGGGTGGCCCGCTTCGTCGGTCGTAAGTATTGATTCGCCTACGAACAACACAGCCGCCGGCGGACCGCGCTGACCCGAGCACAACATAGCCCTTTGACTGAATTGAACGGATACGAGAGTAGAGTAGCCCCTAGCATCCAAGGTTCGTTGAAGAAGGGCACCCCAATGATGAACGCACATGCAGCCGGCTTAAGTTTATGCTTTTCAAAGTCTTTCGGCCACGCTATCCGAGCAACAAGTGTTTCAAGCGGCTTACTAACTTTTTTTCACCCCTGAGGCATCATCCATTCAATGATCTGTGTATCCACATTCCGAGTGTTTTTTTTATGCGCCCACGTTGTCTGTTGATTTGTTTTTGTTTCCGCCGGTTTAGCCGTAGGCATTGCCAGAAGTTATGATTCACGCATGCCTTTCAATGCGTGTATTGATGTCCGATATTACGTGTTTAGCATTGAAATGATTGATACATCGTAAAAGTTCATTCTGATTGAGTTTTTTTTTGCAGGCTTTATAGCCAGATTGGGGCACCATGTCGATATCGAGCCACTATCATGCTCATAAACCGAATGTGCCGATTATCCAGGAAGATGTGTTCTCGTGGGTGCGCGAGGGTAACACCTTCCAAGTGAGGGTATGGCTTGACGACAGTGAACATGATTTGAATATTGGGTTGGTTTTTGAATTGACTTACTTGAAAATGCTTTCGACCAGTTTAATACTACTTATACTATCTGAACATATTTGTGCTTCTTATTGTTCATACAGCACGTTTTAAATTTTGAATCCAATTCCAGTGACGATCATGCATTCTCACTTCTCCACTGGGCAGCCAAAGAAGGCCACATTAACATTGTCGACCTTTTGCTCAATCGCGGCGCTCGAGTTAATGCCACAAACATGGGTGATGATACACCTTTGCATCTGGCAGCTGGAGAAGGTCACCGTGAAATCGTCTTGGTAAGCGTCTATTAACATTCAGTTTTTATCGAAGAACGCCGAGAGCGTACTCATGCAATCAATCAGTTTTCAAAACCATTAAATATCAACATTTCAGAAACTACTCAGCAAAAGGGCAGAAGTAAACCCACCCAATGAACACGGTAACACTCCATTGCACTATGCTTGCTTCTGGGGTTATGAAGTTGTCGCTGCCGATTTGATTCAAGCCGGTGCTTTGGTTATGCTTTGCAACAAACGTGGATTGACCAGCATCGACGTTTGCCAGCCTCAAGTTCGTCAGTCCCTTATCGGTTAGTTATAAATAACGTAATAAAAACCAGTTTTAATAATTATCTATTTTCAGAAGTCGCCCTCAGCAGTGGTCAGAATCTCAACCAGAAATTGCCGTTCAGAGAACAAAACTGGGGTGGCACCAAGACTCGCGCTCGCGAAGCAACTCTGTCTCGTTACACCGGTGTCGATCTCCAATCCCTGCAATTGTCAAAGGAGCTCGCCAGCTCTCACAGTGGCACGCTCTACCGTGGTCGCTGGCAAGGCACTGAAATCGTCGCCCGAGTGCTCAACATTGCTAATGTCACATCCAGAATTTCACGCGACTTCCAAGTCGAATTCCCGTCCCTCAGAATATTCGCAAGTGCCAACATTTGTCCGGTGCTAGCAGCCGTCAACCAGCCCCCAAGACTGATCGTCATCTCCCAGTACATGAAGTACGGCTCCCTCTACAATGTGCTCCACGAACAGTCCGCCGACGTCATTATCGATCACTCGCAAGCCATCCGATTTGCCGTCGACATTGCCCGTGGCATGTCCTTCCTCCACTCCATGGAGCCCATGCTTCTCCGCTACTACCTTAGCTCGAAGCACGTCGTCGTCGACGATGATCTCTCGGCAAAGCTTTCCATGGCCGACACGAAATTCTCGTTCCAAGAAGTCGGCCGTCTGTACTCCCCCGCCTGGATGTCGCCCGAAGCGTTGCAACGATCTCCTGAAAAGTCGAATGTCCGTGCCAGTGACATGTGGAGTTACGGTATCGTCCTGTGGGAATTGAGCACACGTGAAGTGCCTTTCGCCGACCTCAGCCCGATGGAAGCTGGCATGAAAATCGCGCTCGAAGGTCTGCGTGTCCAGATTCCGCCCGGCATTTCAAGAAATCTCTTCCGTTTGGTCAACATTTGCTTGAACGAAGACCCTGGTCGACGACCGAACTTTGACCAAATCATTCCAATTCTCGAAAAGATGGCGTAAATGCACCCACGCATGTAACGATTTCTTCCGCATCACAGCTGCCTTCTTCTAAGTCCCAAGGTGCCAATTTTTAAAAGCTCATGTAAACTGCGTTTTAATTTCCTTGTTTTCTACTTAAAAAGATTTTTTGTCTTCAGTTTTAAGTTTATATTCTTCAGTTCGCATACAAAAATAGATTTTAATTTGTACTAATTGTTTTATTCTCCACCGATTTGTCATAATACCATTTTCTACGTTATCAGATGCTTCACGAAAACACTTTTAATAAAGAATAAAAACTGCACGATGGGCTGGCATCGAATACAACGGGGCTTAGTTCATTCAAAAGTGATTGTACACTGACACTACAGAAGTGAGACCTATGCAACAACGGTAGTCTTTTTGAAGTACGGATCCTGGAAAGCGTGCAAGTACCGGTGATTGACATGGCGAATCAACTGAAAAATCGGTAATTGGAAATGTTGAACTGAACTCTCTAGAGAGAAGTATGTACAAACCTGTCCGGACTGGGCAGTGAAGTTGGTCACGTGGCAAACGAAAAGCAACATGTTACGCGGCTGAACCTTCCACGCGAAGCGCATGAACACACTGGAATAGCCGATCAAGGCGACCGTCATGTTGCCCGAGATCATCTCGGGATCCTTCTGGAGATCAGCGATGGCAGCCAGCGGCAAGCCCCAGTTGGCGACGGGGCCCCAGAAGTGCGTCGACGCGAAGTAGTTGAGCCACTCCTTGGCAGAGTAGCGCGAGAAGTAGCCGGTTACAGCGCGAGCCGCCATGGTTTAGTTCCTGGAAGATTAAGGATAATCAAATTTTAAACAGTTTTGGATTAAGGTAGGCGATAGAATTGGGATAAAAAGGCTAATAACAACAAGAATAGGGCGTCAATATATAAAATAAGATTAGTGTCAGGCAAATAAGATAAACAGTTTTGAATCCGGCACGCATGAAGGTCAAAGGTGCATGCATCTACCTCTGCGTGCAATGTAAAACGTCTACCCTTGACAAACCTATCAGTACACATGATTTACTCGTGCACGCAACCTGCTGGCGCCATAGTCAATCAAACAGAACTAAATGGCCAGAGGGTTAAAAGAACCAAAGTTCTCAAAAAACACGACACGGATAAGATAAAGCAACCAAATATCCCTCAATTGCGCCAAAACGGTATCCATGGCAACGCGCGGTCCATTTCCTCCAGCCTTAGCTAACTTGAATTTAAAAGATAGAATGTCAAATCATAATGGAAAGCAGTCGATTGCAAGTTAACACAATATTTTCAACAACCACTAGTCTGATCTACCTCCTGACAGTTGCTGGGTACTCTACGCTGATCTACGTGATCTTTTTTGCGATGAGAAAGTGGAAGGTACGTCTTTTTGCGTCCGAACCTAGTCAATCGTTTAGCAATTTCGAACCAAATAAACGTCAAGTTGCATTTTTCACTAGACGGGGCGTTGCCTGTCATTCCAAAATCGATGCGTTGTTGCAGCCCAAATTATTCGAACCCGCCGAAAAGTCCCAGCCATTGAACCTCAACGCGCATGAAATCACATTTCTTGATTGTAGCGGAGCGTATGCCGTGTTTCCATGTAGCTGTTGCAGCTTTAGGGCGCTTTTGGGAAGGTGTTGTCCGAGAAAGGTAGATCATTTTGACAACTTATCAAAAAACAAGCAAAAACTTGCAGCTAACCTGTCAACAATACATAATGTGTGAATGTATTCGCCCAGCGATTCAAGGAAGCATACCTTATAAAGTCGACCTTGTCTGTTGCACGGTTTAAATTATTTATTCAATATGATTGAATTCAACAATAAACCAAACAAAATCCTAATCTAAGGCAAAACGAACTAATTCCATAACGAAGTAAAGTAATAGAAAAACAAATAACGGTTTTAGCCTTGGACGACACCGACTTGAGCTGGACGGATGGGGCGGCCGTGCAAGGAATACCCCAACTTCATAACGACACCGACATGACCGGGCTGGTGTTCAGTTTGGCCCTTGGGAACTTGGAAGACAGCTTCGTGGAGGTTAGGGTCGAACTTCTCGCCTTCGGGAGAGATCTGTGTGAGGCCATGCTTTTCAAAGGTCTTGTGCAAAACAGTCTTCATCATGACGACACCGTCGTGAAGGTTCTTGATGTCGCTGTTGGCGACGATGACTTCGGGCTTGACAGCGTTGATGGCGAGATCGAGGACATCTGCGACCTGGAAATGGATATAGATAGTGTTACCTTGCGAAGCATTTTATAAAATGTTAATTTACCTCTAGGAGGTCCTTGCAGAAACTTTGCACAGCAAAAATTTTGGCAGCTTCAGTTTGCTTCTGTCCACGGCCACGAACATTCTCGGTTTCAGCGAGAGCTCGCTTGTACTTATCCTGAAAACCATCCATTAGCCTGAAATAAGGCGGTATCGAACGCACCTTGAGATCATCAACTTCAGTCAACAACGCATCATACTCGGCAACAACAAGATCAAGCGCTTTACGCGGAACGTGGAAATCCTCATCACTAGCAGGGTCCTTGCCCACGACTTCCTTCAATCGCTGGAGGAACTGTTCGCCTAAAATATATATAAAATTAACAAATTTATATAAATTTAAAAGCCAAACTCACTCGAAATGCGTTTATTCTTATCGTCGCGAAGTGAGAGCTTTTCCAAAGCTTCGACATCGTGCTGAGCCTCCGCCGTTGAGCTGAAGCAGAAGGACGCATTGGAGTTAGCAAGGCTGAATAATATGACGACAGTTAGATAAGGCCACAAAAACCACAATTTTACCTGTTGATGCGCGGCGTCTGCTTGATCAGCTTGCCAAAACCGAATCCCTGACGCGCTATACGAGACAACAATGACATTTTGTTAAGTGGATTCAATGAAAAATGCCCTGATTATGATTAAAGACTGATAGAAACGCAGTGATGAAAGTCGCGAATTGCACGGAGTTCTGCGCTGTTGCGTGTGGCAAGGCGTGTCGACTGCCAAGCCGCGCAGTATGAAACGTGATTGCCTGTGGCGGTGAACCACGGACATCGATTGATCGCTGTTGTCCCTTCTTTACTATATCTTGCCAAGCTTATCATGCCCGCATCACTCAATGTACTCATTAGTGAGTATCTACAGGTGCAGGGCTTCACAAAAACAGCGGCAGTTTTCGAGGATGAACTCAACAGTGAAGTTGGTTTGCAAGATTCGGTTAGCTTCAGTTTATTCACGCCTTCCACTTGTACAGTTTTTTTATTTACAGGTTGAAAAGATGATTTTACAAATATTTTCATACATCGAAAACTATAATCTTGATAAACTTTTCCAAGTATGGCAGTTTCTCCATGAAAAAGTGTTCAATGTCCTCTCCGAAGTAAGCTTGTTGGCACATGACTCTTTTGTTTATTTGTAACCCTTACAGACCCAATCCAAAACTGCCGCTGATTTGGAGAACACGATATATAAGTTATATGTTGTAAATTGCGTCAAAAACGGGAAAAGTGACAAAACTACTGAATTTTTCAAAAAGATCTCTGAAATCGCCTTGGGCAATGCTGTCTGGACGGATTGGTTCGCCTTGCCTTATGTGAAGAACCCAGAAACTGAGAAAACGTTCGAAAAGTACTTTCTTCCACAATGGCAAGCGGCACAGATCATCTGGCTTCACAACTTCCTGTCATTAGCCTTCGAACAGGTGGATAAGTGCAGGCTGGTCAGTTGCGTCGAAAAGGGCATGCGAGCGTCGCTAAATGATAGTATCGCGTCGAATGCGAGTCAAGCTGGGCCTTCTACGCCGGGTTCGAGCTTTGAAACTGGGCTGGTGGATGATTTTAGTGTGATTGCTCAGTGAGTTTTGATTTTTTGGACAGTTTTTAATGGCAGGCTTTTATACGGTTACTGTATGTATCAATTACAGGTGTGGAACTCCCGGCTCAAAGACATCTTATCGTTCATTCAAGTCGATTTTCAAAAACATGGGTAAAAGCTAAGATGTTTTCGGCATCGTACCAGTGCAACACAACATTCAGTTTACCTTTAAACAAGTCACTTACCATTGAAGTCCTGTGTGTATTTACTGCATTACTGTATAACTCTTGTAGAGTTTTGAACCCATCAGTCATTTTTTAACAGTTTTTAACAATATCATTCTCGATTGTGATACATTTGATAACAATTGCCAATGCTTTCATGAAAATTTGAATCTCAGTTTCAACTTTCTTATCTACACGCATCAGACCAATTTCAACGACAGGAAACCGTACTAATTGAGTTATACCTCTGACCTGTGTAAAGCTATTTGTTCTTTATCGGTTCCCCGGTGCGCAGCGAGATGCAGTCAGTTCTCGAGGTTGAACAGTAAGACAGGCTTGTTGGACGTCTGCCATCAACACATTTCGGACAGCGGTTGCGCATTGTGGCTGTCGGCGATTGTGGCTGATGGTACTGCCGGCAAAAAAGTACGAAGAAAACGGAAATCGACGACCGACAAACACCCACACGACCCGTCTGTCCGCCTGCTGCGGTCCTGCGGGCAGCGGCGGCAAATGCGCGCCTGTCCCGCGGGTTGCTATTCCGTTCGGGCTGCTGTAGCCGCGTCGGAGGTCCAGTTCGTTGCCCCCCTTGGAATATCTCTTGCGGCGGCGGCAAAACCCATCTAACCTTAGGGTCCGACCGATACTCCGCCGTTTTCTCTCGTCGTTTGCTTGCACTTGGTGGATTTCAATTTTTTAGTGTTCCTCACTCCTCAGGGCATTACTGGCCTGGGGTGACCTGTCTTTCAGCAACTGGATCCCTCTTTTTTATGTTAGCGGTCGGATATCGCCGCGAAGCACTGACCGACTAAAGGCTTGCAATCGATTTTACACTTGCAAGCTAGCAGGCATTGAAAGACGGCAAGGCAAACACGATAGGGCAGATTGCCTCCCCCATTCGCCTGTGGCGTTTTGCGGAGGCGGTGGACCTGCAAGTGAGCAATGCTACCTTCTGCAATCAGGCAGGGATCGCACAACTGCCGTTCTACCTCCTCTGGCATTTGCCGATCTAACAGCAATAGGCCCCACTTTTCCCTCTGCCCTCCGTTAAATGTTACATAACGATGTTATTGTAGTTTTGATCTGTCAATGTTTGCTATGTTTAGATGTAAAACTTATGGGTCACCCCTAGTAGCATGTATGGATTACTCATTCAGGTGTAAAAAACACATGCCCACTATGTTTCTGCCTTAGTGCCCATTGGTGATTCATTCATTCACCGCGATAGTGCGTCGAATTTCGACCTTCCGCCAACCGCCAGCCTGGCGTATACGCCTCCCTCTGTTTGTTATCAATCGTTAAGACAGTTTCTGTTTCCGTTCCGTGTTTCTCGAAAGACGATTTTTCCTAACTTTAGTGCGAGTATGAATGGAATTATACGTTACAACAGTTTTACCCGACAACGCGTTTCTTTTTTTGTTCAATTTTAACACCTTGATGCGTTTTTTCAGCTTCTCAGCTCAGCATGGGACGCAATCGTCTCTTTGTCGTAATATGTATTGCAGCCCTAGCGGCTTACATCTCAGCTGCAACTTGGGAGGAAGGAGAAGGTCAGTTTATTTATGAAATTACAATGAAAAACGGTAAAAATTACAGTAAGCGACGGCGAAGTCCTCCAATCATCTGCTGATTTTCCGTGCCATTCCCTGTCTCCTGATAACTATACCTGTAGTGCGTGTATTCAGCTGCATGATACATGTGCTTGGTGTGCCGCTTGGGTTAGTTTGATCAATAAAAATACAATACAGTTTTCTAAAAACGCCATTTATAGAGTTTTAACAACGAAACCCAGTTCTCGCGATGTGATTCTTTGGCTAATCTGATTGCTAATGAATGCCCTCAAAACGAGATCGTCTCCCCTAAGACGACCCTCTCCAAGACCATTGTACGTTTTTACCGCTTCTATCAGTTTTAAGCTTTCAATATATCATTTAAGGACGAAGAACTCCGCGACGGCGATGGAGAACAGGAAGACATCCAAATCCGTCCCCAAGAAATCGATATCCGTATCCGCCCCAAATCCAAGACCCGCTTCCACGTCAAGTTCCGTCAAGCTGAAAACTACCCAGTCGATCTCTATTACCTCATGGATCTCTCATATTCGATGAAGGACGATAAAGAAAAGCTGTCCACGCTTGGCGATCTTCTCGCTGCCCGCATGAAGCAGATCACCCGTAACTTCCGTCTTGGTTTCGGTTCGTTCATCGACAAGAAGGTGATGCCATTCGTCGATCCTCGTAAAGAGAAGCAAGTTTCACCCTGCAGTGAAGGTTGTGCCCCGACCTATGGATTCCGTAACCAGATGTCGCTCACCAAGGATACCGACAAGTTCGCCAAGGAAGTCGACAAGGCTTTGATTTCTGGTAACTTGGATGCCCCTGAAGGCGGTTTCGATGCCATCATGCAGGCTATTACTTGCCACGACATTATCAAGTGGCGTGAACGATCCCGTAAGATGATCGTCTTCTCCACCGATGCCGGATTCCATTACGCCGGTGACGGACGTCTTGCTGGTATAGTGACCCCTAACGACGGTGAATGCCATCTCGATGCCCAGGGTTACTACACTGAATCGATCGATCAGGACTACCCTTCAATCGCACTTCTTCACCAACGGATCAAGGAAAAGAAGGTCAACATGATCTTCGCTGTCACCCAGAACAACCGTCAATTGTACGATCAGTTGGTCGAAGCTCTTCCCGACATCAGTTCATCCGTCGGTGTCTTGGCCAATGATTCATCCAACATTGTCCAGCTCATTGAAGAGGAATACGAAAAGATCGCCGAGAAGATTATCATGGTCGACAATGCCAACTCTTCCATGGGTCTCAAGCTGAGCTACCGTTCCAAGTGCCTCGAAGGCAAAGAACTCATCGACACCAACGTCTGTGACGGCATCAAAGTTAACGGTCAAGTCGACTTCGAAGTCACTCTCGAAGCTACTCACTGCGTTGATCAACGTGATTTCGAGTTGAAGATTGGCCCATCTGGTCTGGATGACTCATTGAAGCTCAATGTTCATGTTATCTGTGATTGTGACTGTGAAAAGGAAGAAGTCATCGAAGCACCGGAATGCAACGGTCGTGGTACCCTTGCTTGCGGTATCTGCAAGTGCGCTCCTGGCTTCGTCGGAAAGCACTGTGAATGTGACAGTGGCGGAGAAACTGCCTTCACTTTGGAATCCAAGTGCCGCAAGGACAACAGCAGTTTGATCTGCTCTGGTCGCGGCAACTGTGAATGTGGTGTCTGCAAGTGTTTCCAGCGATCTGTATGTTTAACAAATGTCGCAACATAGCTAACTTCTTGTCTTTTCAGAACCCCCTGGAACAGATCACCGGTCAATTCTGTGAATGCGACAACTTCAACTGCCCGCGCCACGACCGTAAGCTCTGCGGTGCCCACGGCAAGTGCAACTGCGGAGTCTGCGAATGCGAACCCGGCTACACTGGCCCTGCCTGTGAATGCCCTACTTCCACTGATACCTGTCTTTCCAAGAACGGCCAGATCTGCAATGGTCACGGTGACTGTATTTGCGGAAAGTGCCACTGCCGCACCGATGAAGATGGCTCTCGCTACTCCGGCCCATTCTGCGACATCTGCCCGACCTGTCCCACCAAGTGCGTCGAATACAAACCCTGTGTCATGTGCCAACAATGGGGCACCGGTATCTACAACGAATCTAAGTGCGAGGAGTGTCCCTTTGACGTCATCCCAGTCAAAGAGCTCCCAGTCTTGGATGTTGCCGAAAACGCCGAATCCGAAACATGGAAAGAGTGTCAATTCGTCGATCCTAGTGATGACTGTACCTTCTACTTCCTCTACTACTATGACGGTCGTGATAATCTGACTGTTTGGGTCAAGGAAGAGAAGGACTGTCCTTCACCACTTCCAGTTTTGGTCATCGTATTGATTGTCATTGCCGGTATCGTCATTCTCGGCTTGCTACTTCTGTGCTTGTGGAAGATTTTGACCATGATTTACGATCGCAGGGAATACGCCAGATTCGAGCAAGATAGGTTAAACGCGCGATGGGAAGCTGTAAGTTTCATCTTATCCAATACAGTACCAACAAAACTGATCCAATGCCCTTTCAGAACGAAAATCCGATCTACAGACAAGCCACATCCACCTTCAAGAATCCCGTCTACGCTGGCGGACAAGAAGGTAGAAACAAAGCAGACTGATCAAACGTTAATTGCAATCTTATCTAACAAGCTTCCAATGAACTACACTTTTAAGTTGTTTATGTAATTACTCCGGCCGTTGGCCCATACCGTCCTGCCATTTAGCAAGTTTGAACGTTTTGAGTTTAAAAGTTTGTTACTTAAATCCGCCTATCACTAATCTCATACTTACTTGCTGTTTACATTGTTATTTTTTCTCATTTTTATGACAGCTATCCCATGGTGCATGTGGCGCTTTAAAAAACGCGGTTTTGTTGCCTTAACTTTTTTTTTGTTTTTTTGTCGTAAATGTTATAGATTTTGATTTTTACTTTTGATTAATAAAGAAGAAAATATTATGTTGTGTCGACATGTTGATGACACAAATTGACTTTGTAAGTTATTCATTTCATTACGCGACGAACACTCGAAACTACAAAAACATCACATACCAAGATAGAGGAGTTTTTCAAAAATGTTAATACAAAAAACAAAGTAGATCAGAAGTGAGATCTCAAATAAATTAATCAAATGCTTGAACGGTTCATCGTTGGAGTTGGGGCGGAGGCGGCATCTGACCCGGTTGCATCTGCTGTCCCGGTGGTGGCATCTGACCCGGCTGCATCTGGCCAGGAGGCGGCATTTGTCCTGGTTGCATGAGCGGTTGGCCATGTTGCATCGGCGGAATCTGCCCGTGTTGCATTTGGGTTAGTGGAGCCATTCCTGGTTGCATCTGGCCTGGTGGCGGCATCTGACCATGCTGCATTTGTCCTGGTGGTGGCATTTGGCCAGGTTGCATTTGTGGATACCCTTGCATTGGCCCCTGTAGGTGCATATTCGACTGCATAGCTTGTGGATGCATGTGCATTCCTGGCGGTCCTTGGGGATGGTATCCTTGTTGCTGCATCGCCTGAGGATGCATCATTCCCTGATGTTGTGGCGTCATTCCAGGATGCATTGATTGACCTGGTGGCGGCTGTTGGAGACCCTGTGGCGGCGGACCCATACCGTTCATGTAGCCGTGATGGGGTGGTCCCATATATCCATAACTTCCTGGCGGCTGCATTCCATATGGCATGTGACGGTTATCATGTTGTCCAGGCCCCGGTGGAGACATGAATCCAGGTGGCGGCATCATTTGAGGCGGTTGAGCAGCATTGTTTCGACCATAGGGGCTCATATGACCATTTTGAGGAGTTGGTTGGTGAGGCATCGAATAGTTACTGTGGTTGCCAGTCGGAGGCGGAAGTAGTGGAGCTTGGGGAGGTAAAGGACCCTGAGGTCGTGGTGAGGCACTTTGATAAGGCGCTGCGGGTTGTGGGGGTGGCGCGGGAGGAGCGACTGGCTGATTTTGGGTCTGAACACAAACAATATATATACTTTTTCATCTCAAAAACGATGACATCATCGCCGAACGAACCTCAAGTTCAGCTAATGATGACGGATCCATTTCCTTGGCCAATACTAACAGATTCCGATGCAACAGTTCCTGATACTTGAGAGTTTCTTGTGTACGACCCATCTTCTGCCCTTCGGCTATCGCTAATAAGAGTTGAGCATTGTCCGACAGCAGCTTTATCACGGTGTAGTTGTCTTCCACTATTTCTTTTTCCTTTTCTTTTGGGGGCTCAACCGAGGTCGCCATCTGAAACAGCTAGATACACAGACTGTACTACCAAACATGGCAAATGGGCGCGATTTAACGATGAGAAGAAAAACCGTAAAAGGGAAATTGCAAATTCAGTTAAATGCCCTTTTGAACGCTTACAACATGATCGAAAAAGACGAAAAACAATCCTTGAACGATCACCAAGGGTAAAGGAACACCATAAGTGCAAATGGATAGGGGTCAAGACCAAAAAAGGGTAAATTAGCGTGATGGAAAATGAGAATTTGACGACGCGTATTCTAGAACGACGCACAAAGCAAGGCTGTCAGCCGACACGTTTCGCCAGTTGCACGCGCTTTGCGCCCCTTTTCGGTTCTTAGCGCGAAAATATCGGACCTCTCGACTCTCAATGACCGCTAGGACTTCATCGTTTTGACGTTTTTTTTTCAAACAGCGACAAAGTCAACATGTAGTGTAAGTCACGAAACACACAATTTTGCTTCCAAACACTTTTATTGACAAGGTAAATAACTGAGAGGTAAGTTTAAAGTGTGATCATGGTTGTTTAATATTCCTGGACAAGTAAGCAATGAGAATCTAATTGAAAGATTAAATTAAAAGTTGATGTGGATACTGAAAGGTTGACAGTACAATAGACATTTTGTATGTAAATTTCATGACAGGGAATGTATGGATGATGAGTTGAATGCTGTTTCGTCACATATATGGCGCAGATGCCTTCACGTTGGCTTGTTGGTGAAACTGATTCGCCAATTGTTGAGCTTGCACATCAGACGCGGCTTCAGTGTAGGCCGGAGGATTAGCAGGAGCATAGCCCATAGCGGGAGGAGGATACCCGGGGTATGGCAGGCCTTCTGACGGCGCAGGATATGATGCATCAAACCCAATTTGTGGGGGAGGTACCTGAGGATATGGATGGCTAGGAGCGGCTGGCGGTGGCAAAGCTGACGGCAAGGGTCGGGTGCCAGGTTCACCGGGGACGATGCCCTTGCTCTTCATGTAGGAGACGACTTGTTGGGGCACTTCGGCAAGGACTTCTTTGGCAAGGAGATACTGGAGGCGTTCTTCTTCGTAGGGGGACGACGGGCCCTTCTTACAGAACTTTTGGAATGGAACGAATTGGACGATGTCTCGGCTGGCACAGCGACCGTTCACGGAGAGGGTTGTGTCATCGGCATCAAGTTCGTCCATTTTGTCGAAGTTGGCTTGACCGACGCCGACAATGATAATGGACAGTGGCAGTTCAGAAGCCTGGAAATTCAACTGTTACAAAAGAAGAGCCAAAAAGCTGACAAAACATACGTTAATAATGGCACTTTTTGTGTTCTTCATGTCAGAAATGACACCATCAGTGATAATGAGCAGGATTTGATACCGAGTTTGTCGCTCAAAGTGCGCCCGTTTGGCTGCTTCGTTGATGGCAGGGGCGAAGTTTGTCGGTCCGTAAAGCTGAGTGTGCCGGATCGCGTAGTCGTAGGCATTCATAACGCCCTCCACGCCTTGAACTTCTGGGTTTTGCAGATTCTGTAAAGACTGACCAGCATTTATCAGGATTCAATGGGTCTTCGAAAACTTACCAAAGGGAACAAATGAGAAACCTCATTGTACGGTTCAATCTTGGCACCAAAGCCATAGGCTCGGAATATTCTGGTACGATTGTACGACTGACAAATGTCAAGCACCGCACGAACAGCCATCTGATATTCGTTGCTTCGTTGGCCAAAGTAATGGAGCGATGACGGAAGAGTGACTGGTCCGTTTGAAGCTGTGAAGTCGATGGAGACAGTGAAGTCGAGTTCGAGCCTGAAACCATCAACATGACTACCATTCCGTTGATAGAAGCACATACCCTCCATGTATGAACTCCAAAAAGGTGTATTCCTTCGTCACTCTAGCTTCGATGAACTTCAAGACGCCGGAATTCTTGTACTTGGACCCCTTCTTCTTCTTTTTCTTTTCATTGATAAGTTCCAACTCGGTAACTTCCCCGCTTTCCAACTTATTGACCGTGGTGGACGCGACTCCGATGAGGTCATGTCTTAAACTAAAAGTTGTACTGTGCATGCAAAGGGGTGCGAGAGCGATAAATGCAGGTGTCAAATGTAACATGTAGATTGTAGAAGCGGACAGAAGCAGGATAAAGGCAACCAAAGCGAATTGAAAAAAACATACCCGCCATCATTGTCATAATCGAAACATTCAAAAATGATCTCTTTGTCTTTGTCACCTTTACATAAGGCGCGCAATGAAGTAGTGAACGGCTGCCACATCGGATTCAACGTTTTCTTGATCACTTCGGTTCGTAACACCAGAATGCGGCTGAAAGTGACTTTCTTTTAGACGATGACCCCAAAAGTTGAATTCAAGCTTACCCTCCAATGTCATTGTTTCGATAGATGTTCAAAAAGGGGTCAGATTTGCCGAAAAAGTCCTTCTTATCCAACTTTTCACCGTGAATCTTGAATCGCATAGACTCATGCTGACCATCGTCGACTTCTTCAGCATGAATGGTGACAGTACCGTGCTGATTCCTTAAATCTCTGCAAAAACGCAATTAATGACAAAACTAGTTCTGCAAAGAGTGAACTGACTGCAATGGTAGGGTCAATGTGGAGTCCTCAGCGGCGACAATCTCAGCCAAATCACAGGTTGCTCGACCGAGGAAGTCATGACTGGTCAACGCTTGGTCAGCGGCGTCAATATCGTAGCTGAAAATGCATTCATTAAAGTTTCAATCTTTGATGCTATTGAAATTTGATGCTTACATCTCAAACTTCATCTGCTGGCGCTCCTCAAAGAAGTATTCGACCAAAATTTTCCGATTCCATTCAGGATTCAAGCAGTTTTTGACGCATTCTGTGCGGCCTATCTCGCCAAAGGTGGATTTGTTGGTCGTTTTGGACATGACATTCTCGAAGACAACACACAGCGGGTCAGATTTTGAGAAGACATCGCGATCTTTTAGGTTTCTGAAAAAGGATGACTTATGGGGGTATTAGTTATTTCGGGGAAACGAACTTGGCAGTGAGTGTTAATTCTAATCGTGTGACGGGTACGTCGGAAGTCATCTCCTGCAAAAAAGAGCGTAAGAATAAACAGTGGGGCACGAAAACAACTCTTGGGGCTTCGAATTGTAAACAAAAGTGTAGGGAAAACAACTTGGTCAGTTGAAAAGACCAGGAAAACCAAACGTAGGATGATAAAAAGCGAAGTCGAAAAACTGATATTGCACGCTCATATCATCGGACTGTTGAAGCGTGATGATAGCATATCCAAAGGAAAAGCATTACAAAAGGGTGACTCATGGAAAGGAAGGCGTATCGTAAAGTATCAAAAACCCGCTTAAAGTGCAATGACCTCCAAATTGAATTCCGAAAATACCCGTCTGGCAAGGGTGACAACTGCGCATGGCATATGCAGACCTAAGTAAGTGAGCATTTGGCTCGAAAGGAAAGGAAGCGAGGTAATCGATTGCAAGACTGCCCGCAACAAGGCCTCGTGCTCGCTCTCACTAGGAAATGAGAGGAAAAAGTAAGGACAACAAAAAGAGGAGGGATATTTTTGGAACAAAGCTATAAATGAGGCAGAGAGAGGTCCGTGTTGGCCGGAAGCCAAGTCGAGAGGAGACCAAAATATGCCGTCAGATAAGGGACACATGGGACTCGCTTTCCACAGGGCAAACTAGCTTTCGAAACATTTGCTCTCTTGAAAGAGGCGCTCGGATGACGTCAACAGCAAGTACTATAGTTGAGCCTTGGCCAAAGCCCAGGCCACCGAGTCGTATGCAATTAGCGCCAGAGTATTGGATGCAACATGAGCGAAGAAACAACGCTATATATAGGCGAAAAGAAAACCCCGGAGGAATTGCACAATATTAGTCGCATGAGCGAGAATTTTACACCCCGAACAATGAGTATGATTAATTATTGTAGCCCTTGTTTTTGATGGAACATGATAAGGCGCAGACCGGTTGATTTTTGCAAATACACTACGAAAGAAAAATTAAGATGGATTTTTCTCTTGGCTCTGACGTGTGTTTGCATTGTCACAGAAAGAAAGTATAGCAATTTTTGATGAGAGGTGATAAGAGCGTTAGTCACAAGTACGTCACAAGCTGGTCTTACAAACGTCAATTCGGCGGTAGTTTTTGATCTGTTAGCGTGATTGGGGCGTTAGTAATTCTATTTTAAGTTTTAGGAAATGCTCGAATTAAACATTGTGGGAAAAAAGTTAGTTTCAAAATGTTTCTTATTTAGTCGTTATAACTAACGCACGTTGATAAAGTTGAAATGGCGACTGTAAAGTGCGTCAGCAATATGTCAAATTGAAATTTCGCAAGATAATTTAAATGTCTCCAGACAAAACGTTGGGCTTGCAATGAGAGAAAAAAACAAATTAAATTTGTCTCAAAAAGGAATGAAACATTATTGACGCAAATGCATTTTTGTCGAAAAAGACAAAACTTAAAAGGTCGACTTACCCGTCTTGGTGCCATCGGCCAATTACCAAAATTCTCAGCATTCACGCTAAAACAAAGAGGATCGTAGAAGTCCTTGAAATCGGCATATGGGTCAAATCGCTCTTCATCATCAGAATCCGACCCCTTCTTCGGCGACGGAAAATCATCAATCGTTTCGACCCCGCGTGGAGCTTTCTTCCGCTGTTCAACAACATGGGCAGGAACAACAGTGTTGTCAATTGAATTCTCCGAACTTGATCGTATTATTTTGTGCCACAAATTTTTTTGCTCTCGAGATGCCGCCCATTTATAAACTTCTTCAGCCGTCGGTCGACGCAACAAGTTAGCATCCGTTTGGCGCCGCTGTCCCAGTATGTCTGTTGGCGGTGCGAGAAGTTTGGCCACCTTATCATGGCCTACCTCGGATCGGCGTCGCGTGTAGATATTTAGTGGCATCGCGAAGTTGAAACGCGTGAAAACGCAAATAAAACCAATTGAGGCTGGCTACAACACACAAGTATGGCGTAGAAAAAACTTAGTTGCCAAAAACATCAGCTGCCCAAAGTCACAGCATCGGCCTTAAGCTTGAGGCGCCAATTTTCATTCTCGCCGTTCTTCCCTTTGTGTCTTCATCTTTCATGTTGACGGCAAAGAACAGAGACACACCTACGCAAAGTGTGTCTCACAATTTGTGCAATGAAGGCGAAAAACAATTGTCGAGTCACATATTCATTAAGAAAGGCTCTAATTCAGAGATTTGTATGAACAGCTTTGAAGCATCCGCTATCTAATTGATGAAAAAGCCGCTTCGACCTGATGAAAACAAGTTTGCCAGGCGCTGTCAAAACGGCATTGATGAATGTATATGTCGAATAAAGCCAAGATCAACAGCTGTGGAACATCTTTGTTTTGAAAACATAGACACATACTTGCTTTTATTAACGGCAAGATGTCATACATCCTTCAGAAAACAGAAGCCAGAGGTTGTGATCCAATTTGTGTGCGACCTGTCAAGTGCAATTTATAGTAAGCTTTAAACTATTCGATAAATTAGAATCTCGCCCTTCTTACTGTAATATTTCATTGCCAGTAGCTCTAATGCCAACATTTAGTCGGTTCCGCCTTTCTTAATTATGATTGACCCATCTTGTAGAGGATAAATTCAATTATTTAACCGCGGATAAAATGTCTCTCTCTTTCAGATAAATGGTTATATCCGTTTCTTACCATCGTCTATCCTTATTACAATCGTAGTTTCATAACCTGAAACTTCAGTAAAAATGACATGTTTACTTCCTCTTCACTTTTTGTCAAAGTTTTTCCTACCGAAAAAAAACACCTCAAAGATACCCGGATAACTTGCACGATCCTCTGTGAGTAACGTCACGCCCCTGGTAATTTCGATTGTTTTCTATGAGTGATTTAGCGTTGCGGAGGCGTTCAGACCCGATCGCTCAATACTTAAGTTTGCCTGCCGCGGTTGATGAAAGGTAGCTACGCACAAACGCAAACAAAAAACAACAGTGCTGAAGCAAGCTGTTGTTCAAATGTTCGTTTCACGTTTTTTAAATAGAGCTTGGAATTTGTCGATCTTCCGCTAACGCTTGCTTTCATTATTCGTATGCTGGATGGAATCGTGTACTTCGTGTCTGAGTTGTCCCACCGGAAACACTTTTATCACTTGCGTAGCGTGCGTTGCGGTCGTTTATCCCTGTTTTTAACCACAGCTTAGTAATGGAAGCGCTTGGCTCTTCAGTTTCATTTGATGGAATTTCAGAAATCCAGTATGACGACTATCAACCATAGCTCTTCGTACAATCGTACTTTTGAACGTAAGGTCGTGGAAGAAGGCCCCAAAGTTGGTGGTGGCGTGCAACTCCAGAACTTTCCGGGACTTTCCGGTTTCCAGGTATGTTTTGTTGACTATTGTTTCTTAAGTTAAGCCGAAATAACAATCTTACAGCCGTCTTCATCGTTCATCCTTGGCCCCCACAACTACCACTTCGGTAGCAGCACCAGCGGCTCATATCACGCTACCGATGACTCCCTCTCCGTGTCACTTGACGTATCCGCCTACGCACCTGAGGATTTGAAAGTGTCCGTCGTTGGCCGATACATCGTCGTCGAAGCCAAGCACCCCGAAAAGGCTGATGAGCTCGGCCTCATCGCGCGTTCATTCACGCGCAAGTTCCTTATGCCGAAGAACTCCGACCCCGAGGCTGTTGCCAGCAATTTGTCTTCCGACGGTCTTTTGACCATAACAGTAACCCCGCCAAAGCCAAAGGTTTGTATACAAACCAAAATTTTACTTCCAAAAATCATCATTAATTATTCAGGAGGTCTCCCCGAACCGTACCATTCCCATCAAGATCGTCAACGGCGCTCCTGAACAAAAGCAAAACGGCAGCTAAATGCCATATGAATAAGATCAACGAAATCAAAATGCCAATCCTTCTCCTAATAACACTCGAGAAAGGCTATCTGACTAACAAGCTTCGCTCCACACCCCCACACTGGCTCGCATGCAACATGGTTCAATCCTTATTTTGCCGCTTTCATCTTTTCCAACTAAAACAAGCTACAGCGCTTTATTTTCAACTTTTCGTGCTCGTAACTTCTGGTTTTTTCTCCCTAGCAAGCCATTTTAAAGGAACATAATAAAGATGTATGTGACAATGGGTGTTGCAAAACCCCCCATGCTGTCGTTTGTGCATATTGATTTAAATAACAAAAAGCAAAAAGTAACAAAGGAAATGCATGAGTTAACGGAATGCTGCAAAGAGGTGCCATCACTAAGCCCTCTGTCCACTTCACTGTTTGACGATTGACCTTTTTTGGACTTTACAATAACTTTTATTTTTGTCGATATTGTTAACGTCGAAAAAGAAAAAAAAAACAAATCGCTTAAGTAAGGGCTCAAACATCCCGAGAATGCGTGAACATCCGCTTCTAATTGAGAGGGCTTCTATGCTTTGGCCGCCTGCTCGAGGGCACTCATTAATCCCATGCGTTTTATGTCAAACCGAGTTAGTGTTGACCAATGATCCCACCTCACAGACCTCACATAGGGAAACGGGATGCTGTATTTCTTCGAGGTTGAGAAAACATATTCTTTGTAGCTTTGTACGTAATTGTGGTCGCGACGAGGTACAATAAACAGGGTGAAGAGAAAAAGTACTATGCAATACCTCTACCGAGAATCGAATCGTCAAATCGCTACACCTGAAAATCCCTTGAAAATACTATCCACTGAAAGTTTTCGTTTTTCATATCCCCAGGGTCGCTAGTCCGTTGTTAAGCTTACAATTGACCAGTTAAATTTGGTTAACGACGTCGTGAACGCTAGCGGATTATCTCTCCAGTGCAGTGTTAAAAATTTTGAATGTATCAGTAGCGCGGGAAATGCCACATAAAGCGTTTGGAAACTCTTCAGTGCACTGAATTGGTTGTCCTCTTCAAATTTCGTGCCGAGCTTCCTTTTTCCATTAACAATTTACGCCGTGATTATTTTCTGCAGCCTCTCCCGAAGGGGTCAGACGCCGTGTTGCGATGCTTACAGCTCTTCAGACCATAGCTCAGTTTCAACAAAGGGCGACACGAGAAGGAGCAGTATGAAAATACATGTTACATGTAGCTAGTTGAAAATTGAAAAGACCTAAACGGGTACAAGATGCTCTTCTCATCAAACCGCCCTTGTTAACGTCGCCGTCGGGTAATGATTCTGCGCATTTTTAAAACAAGAATAGGCATCAGTCAAGACAGCATTAAATCCGAGATGCGCCTCCTTCGAATGTGTATGCATCCCTTTTTCGAACTGAATTTGTCGTCTCTTTTTTTCAACATGTGTCACCTCCCGTATGAACGTTGTCCTTTCATTTGGACTCTCGAGGGAATGAAAGCCAACCACATGAAATTGCACAGGTTTTTAGTCACTCACATTGAAAATGCGTAAAAGTGTGCGCAAGCTAACCTTGTTCACCTGGGCCTCACCCCTATCTCCAAACAAAACGGCTGCGGCTACGCTTGAGGTTGTGGGTTTCAGCGCTTCGCTTTCAATCAATTTCGTTTGCGCGTTCGACGTGACCAAAGGTGGTTTGGTTACAAGTCTGATGTGAGCGAAAAGCTTTGTCGGTCAGATTCGGTTTGAGCTAGACTGATGTGATTGGAAATGGACGGGACGCATGCGCGACGAGGGAAAACGGGAGAGAGGGAGGGAGAGAGTGAAACGGTCTCCCGTGTGAACGCAGCTTGCGGTGCTCACACGTGGCTACGTCCACGGAGCATAAACGTGCAATCGAGGCTTGTTCCCAAGTTCCCAATTCTTCCATCGATCTGGAGGGGCTCCCATTGTTCCATTATTATATCTATATCTTGTCGTTGGGTTTTGCGTCGATCGCATTTTTGCGGCAGTGTGCCTTTTTGAATGCGTCTATTCACTCCTCACGCCCCCTGCGGTCAGTGAAAATTAACGAACGCGTTGCGTGATTCTTCGTTTTTCCATTTTTTCCACTTCCTTCTAACTTCAATCCGCTGACCATCCGCTGATCCCATCCTCCATCTATCCTTTTCAGTCAGGCTCCCCTGCGGCTTGGGCGCAGTCTACATTCATCTTTATCCGATCTCGACCGCCTTGCATGTATACCGATTTCGACCAATGGTACTCACAGCCGTGGCGAGTACGCTCTTCTGCTTCAACGTTGTTGTGAACCTAGCATGTGGCTTCACCGGAACAACTCGTCGCGGCTTCCTCATCGCCCACTGGTGCTTCATCAATTGGCTCTACGCCGTCGAATGGCACATCTTCTGCTTGACCCCCGTGACGTCGGGTCTAGACGTGCTCTACCCCTTGGCTACCGTCCTGATTGCCATTGATCACATCGCCGTCGTTTCATCGCCTTCCGAAAAGCTGTGTGCTGTCAGCCGATGGCTTTTTGTTTTCCTCCTCATCACGTTTGACTCGTTATGTTTACTTATGCTTATCGAGTTCCGCTACGAAATGCTCCTCATGATGCTTATGCTGGTCACGTTTATGGGTTGTTTGCTTTATGGAATACGCCGTGGTACAAAATATTCATTCAAAGTGAGTTTTGGTTTTTTAAATCTATTTTACGTAAATGTTTTACCGTATCTTTGGATGGCTAAATAACCAAATTGGTTAATTGGCACGTTACAGTAGACCAAATGTCGAACTTTACTTTCAACATGCACTTTTCCAGCGTTTTTTAAACAGCTGTTTTTTAAAGCCTAAAAGTATACAATGCTATTAATGTTTCAAAAGTCGTATTACTCACTCCCCATTACGCATTCTGTTTATTGCAGGAATTGTACGAATACAGCACCGACAGCCTTTACTCTGAGCCAACAACAGCGTTCAGTTGCTTCGGACATTACGGATGGCTTCTTTACGGTTCTGTCTTTTTCCGTCTTTTGCGCGAGGTTAGTTTCTTCATCGCTATTGCTTTATCACCTATCCTAAATCAAACATTTACAGGTTGTCCCCGCACTACACTCCCACGTCATCTTCAACTACTTCCTCTACATCGGCTTGTGTCTCGGAACTCTCGACTTTCTTGCCCTGCCTGCCGTTTTCGGCGGATTCCTCAACAGTCTCAAAGTAGTTGGAGCTGCTCTTGGTGATTGTAGTACACCAAAAACTGCATCCAAGCAAAAATTGAAACGGGTTTCGCATGATATTTAATAAGTAATGTATTACGAGTTATTAGTTCAATATTTGAGCTAACAGTAATTAAGCAGAGAAACAATGAAGATTGAGGATCTAAGGACTAATCAGTGAAAATAACAATAAAAACGGTATCGATCAACGAAATGAAATAATGAGGATGCAAAACTGGTGACGAGGACACCACATGGGAGGTACAGGGAATAAATAAAGGAAAGTAATAAGTAAAAACAAAAATAGGCAATGCACTTATAGAAAGAAGCAGGAATGGTTGCACTATCTATAACCCATTGAACCTATTTAGATCAGCAAAGAGAACAAAGTGACAAAAAGAAGATAATAAATATGTATTGGGACGCGTGTGAGGTATACCCATAGTTTAAGGCATTAAAATTGTGTTGTCACCCGAATACATTGCAGCCATGTACTGCGTAGGCGTGAGTATCTTGACTTTGTTGCGTTCATAAATGGCATGGTCGACGGTGCTGGCGTTCTCTGAAAAGGCTTGTTTAGACAGTGTTATCAAATTGTAAAGATGTAAACGCACCACTCAAAACGATAAGACTTTCGAGTTTGCGCTTCCGACGGGTCGCCTGGGCACAGATCAAAAATGTACGGAAGTTCAGAGGGTGGTCATCGCAATAGTGGCGCTCTTGAACGACCAACTTGTCGGAGCCGGTGTAGTTCGAGAAGGAGCTCGCATACAGGATCATGTTGGCATTGGAATCCGTACTGCAAATTCTAAGATCAAAAAACTGATACAAGGTGTTAAAAAAGAAACATACTTGGCGTTTTCAAAGGCTTGATAGAGGTGCTGGTGAAGAATGATGGAAAAGTCTCCCATGACATGGCTGGCTTCAGGAGTGAGGGTGATCGAGAGCACGTCGTGAAGCATTTCAACAGGGCTGAAACAATTAGGGAGTTCAAAACATTCAAAAAGTTATGGTGGCTTACATTTGACTGTTGAAAAAGATGACAGGCTCAAAAATCACAGCCGTTGTGATGCGACGCTCGACCAGCGGGTTGGCGGGATTTATTTCAAGAAACCCCTCCTGAATAACAGAAGTTGTTGGCTTCTCATCATGATCGCGGACACGGTCAAGGCGTCTGTTCCTTCTAACTTGCATGTCAAGAACTGGCGGTGGCAGTGCAACATCGGCGCCGTCTCCACCGCGGCGAGCCACACGTCGAGCCATGTTCAGTACAAGGCTGTTGCGCTTTATAGCTGGCGGTCTCGGAGTGACATTGGCAAAAGCATGGTTCAAAAGCAAAGATTTACCACTAGCTTTGCCCTTCAGAAAGGCCTGCTGAACGAAATGCGCCGGCAAATCCCACGCTAGCTGGGGAGTTTCTTCAACATCATCGTCAAAATCCTCCTCAGCTTCTATGTTGCTGTAGTCGGCCTCTGTATCACAGAAACGCTCGAATCCTTCTTGTGCATTGCCAAATCGCTGGAAGGCTGCAGCAGCTGCGACTCGGATGTCATTATCACTGATGCGATCGGAACGAGCCAACAGATTCGATGTGGCGAGGGCAAACAAGCGCTTCTCATGCTTAATCGTTCTGAGAGGGCACAACTGGGGTCCGACTGGCAATCTGTACATCTGGAGGACGTGAAGAACTTCGTAGGGCAGACTGGGAATGCCCAGGATTCCCACTGCATTGCAGTTCGGAAAGACGTAGTTGACGCAGCACTGGTCATTGTTCTTCAATTCAGGCATGAATCCTGAGTAATTGACGTTGTAGGCACCCTAAAAACAGAACAAATAAAACGTTAAAAGTGAAAGGTAACAAACTTACGGCGCGCGTATCGTTCAAAAACTTCACCAATTCGGAAAACTTCTTATCAGCGGACAAGAAACACGTGTGCTTGATGATGTAATCAGCTATGCCACCATTGTCGTGACGAATGTGAATGTGCGAGCTGTCTTCGAAATTCCCACCGACACGCGTCATTGCCCGCTTGAACACCGACTTGGAAGTCAACCTGATGAGAGATGAAACTTCTGCGTTAAACGAAAGAGCGAAGTCCATCAAAGGTCGGCCACCAAGATCCATGTAATTGACACCCATTTTAAAGATGTTGGCAACGTTGACACGGAGTCGGCCAACGGGCGTGAAGTTGACATCGCCTGTGTACAGGACGGTGCAGTCTTCGTTGACGGTGAAATCGACGACACCTTGGAGACGTATGACTTCTGGCTGTTCCACTGGAAGGTAGAGGTCGTTCAATTCAGAGATGTAGACCAGGCTTTGAAGAAACCGCTCGAACGGTTTGTCGGATTCGGGCTTACTCTCGACAGAGAGGCGAATCTTGCAGGTCGGATCAGAAGGCATCACGGAATTGTCGGTGGTAGGAAGAACTTCGATGGTTTCAAACTTGTCGACACGAATGTTGTAAACGTACAGACGGTACGTCGCTCCAAGAAGGAAGCCGGTAGGTAGAACCGCATCCGGATGGCGTGAAAGATAGACACCTGAAATGTTGAATTGTAAATGGTAATCTAGGCCGATGACTTTAAACAAACCTAATTTAGGATTTCCAAGATACGGATACACTTCATTGCCAATCTTTGGCATCTTAATGCTCTCTCCTTTCAACGGAAACTGTTGTGGGTCAGGCACAACCTTCGCAGAGAAACAGTGATAGTACTTAGTCTCTTCGGCGTTGGCAGGTTCCGGGGCTTTGCCATACGCGATAATATCGGTGAAATTGAAAGCGTTTTGGTTGCCTTCGGAACAAAGGGAACGGATGGCGTCTTCCAACTCCAAACGCATTTGAGGCGTGTCAACTTCATCGAGCGTCAGTGTATGTTCCGAGACGTCCATCGCATTGGGAACAGGTTCGTCACTGAGAAAAAGCAATTGTAAGTATGTATGCGACAGTATTAAAGGATACTTACTTCACAGGGGTCGAGTTTTGAAGCTCTACCGGTCCTTCATAGCTCAAGTCGCCAGGCTCTACGATATCTTCGTAAGTCAAGTCGCCAGTGCCGGTGGGGCCTTCGTAGCTCAACTCGAGGGGAGGCATTCTGAAAGAGCGTGTTTAGCTTTTTGAAAATGCAGATTGGTGTAACTTACTCGTCTTCATTATCTACAGCATTGTAAGCCTGTTCCGACTGAGGGGTGTAAGCACGGAGCAAAAGCGGAGCTTCTAAAATCTGGATGGATTAAACTGAAACGAAAGGAAACTAAGTAACATACCGTCCGCCATGTCGCCAGATTCATCTTCACCTTGCATTTCGACATCTCCATCTTGACCTTCAACGCCTTCATCTTTGAGACCTTCACCCTTCGAGTCGACAGTATCGTCATGACGCTGAACGTCTAGTTCCTGCTTAACGCAGGGAAGACTCGGTGGAGGGGTAGCACTCAACTTCGGCTTATCGATAACTGGCAAAGACGGATCGCGTTCGAGAGGCAAATTTTTGGCACGGCTACTTCGACGATTAACGACTTTGTAGAACGGAACGCCATTGACATGAATGGGCTCACTCACGACTACACTGCTTGGACCGCCACCGTATACTGGCAACACTTTCTTACTGTCCGCTGCACCACCAACTTCCGAAACGGGCTTCTGCGCATCGACAACTTCGGTTTTCACAACTGCATCGTTCGATTCAGCATGAGGGCCGCCCTCTTTTGTGTCGACATCGCTATCCTTCACTTTGTTGTCGGCAGGTGCATCTTTTGGGTGGTCTTGTTCCTTGATGGCACTATCTTGAAGAAGTTCATCTCGGGGATTGCCAGCATCGACGTCACTTTCCTTCTCGACGACTTCGAGGTTTCCCACAATAGCGACTTGATCTTCAGGGAGGTCGTCTTCGGCCTTATGAAGAACGACTTCGTCATTCGGCTTGGAAGGCGTATCTTCTGCAACACCGTCAACGTTTCCATTGACATCGTGTTCTTCGACGACATCCTCCACGTTGTCGCGCGATGTGCCCTCAGTGTGGTCATCCGGAGGGGTACCTTCCTTGACCTCGGCAGCCTCGTCGGGAGTGGTGTCCTGGACCTGACTGGGCTCGTGCTCTTCCGAATGAGCAACATCCTTAGTGGTGGTGGCTTCAGTATCAGGAGCATCATTTGGGGGCAGCGCTTCTTGTTCAACACGGTCTTCCACCGTGTGGACATCAGCAGCATTAGTAGTGTTCGGCTTAGCCTTCTTTGGCTTTGGCTCTTCGGCCGACGAACCCCCAGCATCTGACAAGTCCTCTGAAATACAACAGTCATAAAAAATGTATAACAGTAGGTAGTCGTAAAGCGGTGCACAAGCTAATTGCCACACAGGTTGCAAGGAAACCGACAGCTCCATTGTGCGCGCACACAAAAGGTCCCCAATTCTTGACCACAGCTAAAAATATAAAAAACCAACCTCCTTCCATATCTTCAGGCTCCTCCTCATTGTCTGCGTTATCAGTGCCTGAAAAAGAATGTTTACGTATAACTGTTGATAACTAATATTTTCTAATTTAAGAGAATTTTTCTTATATATTTACTTACTCGATTCCCCGTCCGCCTTGGGCTTGCGCTTCGCCCGTGTTCGACCCATGTCTTGACGCTGCTGTGATGCTGTCGAAGCTATACTGACTTCGTAGAACGTCGGTACTCGAAGACAGGGTGGACGCTGAAACGACGAAACTTGAAATTTTACTATTACAGAGTCTCGACGCAAGCACCACACAGTTTCCTTCCTGTCAGTCGTCACTGAAGACGGTTGCGCGTCTCGCCCCGCAGTCGAACAGTGTTCCTTTTTCGGGGTCCCGCCGCGAGTTGTGCGTATGTCGGTCGGGTTACTCGTCACCCGCAAGTGGACACTCGCTTGCGCTGCCCGGGGCAACGCACTTCCCCGTTTTAGCTAACTAAAATGAGCCGTCGAAATGAGTCAATAATTAACGTGCCACTTCCGGCGTCGCCGGGCCAACGTGAGGCGCGGGTGGCGCCATCGGTATCTAATCCGTCAACCTCAAATCCAGCCCTGCATCGACTGTACAATCCTGCGGCTTTACAGACCAAGTCCCCCGCTTATTCGCAGTTTTCTTCGAAAGAGTTGGAAGTGACTTATGTGATCGAGATTGGAGCACGATGGACTCGGTTAGTTTTATCTTTTCTAAACTTTTATTTTACTTCAAATATAATAATTACAGATATGGCCTCGCAAATTCGTACTACCCTCGAGAAATCGTCTCCTCCTTCTACCCTCATCCAAAGGACCAGAAGCCCTATCACGTCCTTGACCATACCTTGTCTGAGGCCGATCACAGCATTCTACTCAATGCTTTCTTGACGAAATATTGCACAATGTAAGTTCGTTTACCAATTTCGACAGTTTTTATATATATAATTTTCAGGAGGTTGTCCAACGCCGCCATGGATAAGCGTATTGTGATTGTCGAAGGACTCTTTGTCCATGAGAAGGCGCGTAAACGTCTGGCAAAGTGCTTCTTCGAGCGTCAATCCGTCAAAGCTTCGGCTATTGTGTATGCTCCGGCTCCGCTCATGCACATTGTCCCCTACGGTACCGATACTGCGATTGTTGTTGATATCGGATACAACTATGTTGCTGTTACACCGGTCAGTTTCGTTAATTGTCGGAATTTTAAGTTAATTTTTGTGTTTTTAGGTCTGGGACAATGTCATTTTCTTCTCTGCGTGCACTTACAACTTGTTTGGCTCCAAGCATTTGCTCGAACGCATCCGTGAACACTACAAGACGAAAGGCCTAATCCGCACCTTTGACGGCACCATCCGCCCATTCAACGATGAAGATATGAAACGATTCGATGAATGGAACACTGCCGAAGACTTGTTGGCCCGATTTTTCTTCGTTACAAGATCGGATCGCGCGAAGTCGTTCCAGAAGGCTAAGGATGGCGATGAAGAAATCACTTACTGTCCCGATGCTGAATCCTACTTCTACACTGAGAAGCTCATTGTCCCCGGATCATTGCGCGAGTTCACGGCTGAGCTTCTGTTCGACGGTGTCGACTACTCCGACGTCTACTCCATTCCCGAACTCATCTACAAAGCCGTCGCCCTATCACCAGTCGACATCCGCCGCAGCCTTCTCAGCAATATCATTGTCACTGGTGGAGCCGCTTGTTTACGCGGAATCCACGGCCGTATCGACGTTGAGCTCAAATATCTTATCATGACCGGAAATGGCGGTCTCTCGATGAAGCTGATGGACAATGTTGGCTTCTTAAAGGTTCCTGGTGGCGAGCAGATTGAGAGGTATTCCGCTTGGCTTGGAGGCTGTCTCTGTGGCGGAATCATTGAGACTCGTCCTCGATATTACTCACTCAAACATTGGGAAGAAGGTGTACCCCTGCCTGATTGGACCACCCAAATTGATAACTACCGAATCCCTGTGTGTCCCGACAAGGTCGTCACCGAAAACGTCACCAAGCAATTGGTCGGCTTACGAGTTGTTTAATTTTATCCGTGTGCTTTACTTCTAAGGTGTCCTAATGCTTTTTTCTTTTATAATGTATAACGCTTTTTTTGGTGTTTTGATGCCATGACTTTATCGCTATTAAAAGTGCCTGAAACAACTAGTCAGTTTTAAAACCGTTGCATAATTCAGTTTATTTTGGTTAAAAACAGTAAACAGAAATTGAAAACAATACATTAAGTTTTGACATGTTGAAAAAAATACGTATACATTATTCACATAAACATGTGAACGTCCCCTATTATGAAGTAATTTTGCGCATTGACCTGTTATCCAATTCCGTCGCCCAGAATTCGTCATTTTTCAAATATCGTTCTTCATTTGTTGCTATTGTGTCGACTTGTGGTTGCGCCAGTAGATGCTGTATGTCCGTGGCCGATGAAGATGCCGGCAATGGAAGCCTCGAATTATTCACGTTACGCGCATTCAAGTTATTTGTGCTACTCCCAGGGCAAATTCCGTTTCGCGAAGTGCTGCCCGCTGGCATACAAACCGTAGAGTGCGGAGCTCGACTTAGATTACTCTCCAGACGACCGTATAAGTACCAATTAACGGCCGTGTTAACATAGGGGAAAATATGTGCGCAATAAAGTATCAACATTGTCCTTTCAGATGCATTTGTTAGTTCACGTAATTCTCGGGATTCAAACAAGTCGACGTAGCTGACGTAAACCACGCTGACCCAATATGGCGTCCAGCAAGCGAAATAGAATACGGCGATGGTAACGATGTATGTTGTTACGCGTTTCATGGGGATAATGCTGCGCATTGAGAGTTTTTGTTGGTGTTTTCTGAAAATTGACGGTTTTATAAAGGGTTTGATTAAAATAAGTTTTGTTATTACCGTATTTGAAGCAACAAACATGTGTTAAAAAGCGCAATGACAAACATCGGAAAAACGTAGCCAACAAAAAAGGTTGACCCCGTAAACCAGAAGAGCAAGTTTGTCGGCATACCATCGACACATTTGAAGACGCGCACCGTCAAATATCCCGCGGTCGTGTGGTTGCCTTGGTATATGATAAGACTTCGAGCTTGGGCAAATATCTGAAAACCCCCATTAGGCTGTTTCATCTTAGCTTGTATCAAAACTGACCAAAAGTGGCAACAAAACCGCAAACGCCAAACAAAACAACGAAATAACCACACAAGTTGTCGTTCTTGCCGATCTTGTCCCAAAATTTTGCGGATACGCCACACTCAAATATCTGTCTATGCTCATTGCCGTGATCTAAAACGTTTGTATGCATAATTTGCACGTAAGAATTGAACTCCTTACCAAGAATGTAGATGCAATTCGACCCACACTACCAAATAAATGGTGTACCTTGCAGGCAGTAGTTCCAAAGATCCAAAACCCTATTAGGCTATCGACAATTGCTAAAAAATACTTTCTTAATCTGATTCTATCGAACGCACAAAAACTAACCCCATGGCAAGCTTAACAAAACAAGCGTATCAACTATACATAAAGCTGCTACATAAATACGAAAACAGTCTCCAGTTGAACTCATTGACGGCACTGATGACTTTCTTCTGTTACTTTGCGGTGTTCCAAGACCAAATATTACAGTTAATGTTGACGCATTGCCACATATACCGACGACAAAGCATACCAGATAGATTGATGCTACTGTGAAGACAGCTGTGTCAGGTTCTTTTAGCGCGGGATATATTACTAAAACAAAGATAATAGTAAATGCTTGCTTTATGAACTGATTTTGCCATTTGTTAAAAAACTAACCTATCCCTGGCGGCGTTTCCGGTAGCGCACTCTGAACTTCCTCTGTCTTTGCTGTACTCGAAAACATTGTTGTTGCCGTTGTCGCGTTATCGTGGAAGTAGCGTGCTGTCGAATTCACGACAGAATTCACCGTCGCAGTCGTCGTTTGAAGCTGCCAAGTCGGCGTCGTCCGAGAAAAGTTGCTGTCTGAAGTCATGGCAGAAACAGTCGGAGGCGTTTGTCTTTGCAGATACTTTGTCGAAGTGTCATTCATGACAGTACACCGTGTCAAAAGTGATGGTTCTGCTTAATTAATTAGCAATCCTTCTTTATTAAAAATACCGCTGTCAATATGCTTTTACGTGAAGTTGGTGTTGGACTTATTGTAGGAACTATAAACTAACTTATAAAACAAAACTTGACAAAATAGTGTATGAAACACTGCAACGTAAAACAAGTGTAATGCCAACGAGTAAACATGTATAATTATGCAGCGATTAAAATAGGGTTGAGCGTAAAACATAGTTTACAGTCGAATGTGTTGGTTCCTTGTGCGGAGGGAAGATACTGAGTAAGTGGAACATACAACTTTTAGAACATTAGGAAACAAATTTTTGTAACTAAAGTACACGAAGATTTTAACATAATTAAGCATTTCAAGAGTGCATAAAATTAAGACTAGATGGCAATGCTTGAATGAAATCAGATCAAAGTTCACACATAGCAAAATAAATAAAATAATTACAGTCGTTATTCACAATCGACTTTTCCGAACCTTACAGTTAGTAAAAGCATTAGCATTATTCTCAAACGAGGGTAATCACAGGATATTTTAAACAAAAACAAAAATACTCGTCTGTTGAGTTTCCTCCAATGCAATTAGCAGTTCCTTGCTCTCATGTCAGTTCTCATCCTCATGGACTTCGAATTCCGTCGTGACCCGGTGCAGTGAAGTGAAGATTCATGAATAATTCGGTACGTTTTTATCTTACTGTGAAACGGAGACAATTTTATTTTTTGTTTAAGCGGCTAACATAAGACAAGAAGATATACCGGTTTTATATGCAAGGAAGAGCAATCTATTTGATGAGTTTTACCCATGATGGTTTAAATTGCAAAACAGGGATACACACATAAGCACAATGTATCTAGATTGTTGAATATAACTAACGTGAGATAAGTTTAGAAAAGCCGAAACAAATTTCAACACAACGAGCAAACTAAAAAAAGCAAGAAAAAATTGATTTAAAGTTAAATGCAAAATTATAAACGATCGACTAGAGGAACACTATAAAAACTTGCTACATGGTAAAACAAAAGCCAGGTTTTCACGAAAATGCCCTCCGCAACACCATAGTTCCACGTACAAGCGCGTCAAATCCCATAAAAATGGCCTATTTGCACGCAGAAAGGCACTTAGTAATGTTCAACAATAAGCCAACCGTAGCTAATCTTTCGTAGTCCCGGGCACATTGTGTAAGCACCCCCTATGGACTTTAGAAGCGAGGTTAATCGTGTCGGTATGAGGTCTCTTGTCTGGAAGAGAGAGAAGTTTCGCATTGATTGCGCATTTCCTTTTTTGAGGTTTCTTTTGTAAGAGTTGTTGAAGCAGAATGAAAGTCAATGTCTTGCGTGAAACATCTACGATTGTTGTTTCATGTTCAAGTGTAAAAATAAACTCAAAAAATACAACTTTTTATTAAAGTTTTACAGTATTTTGTGACATAAACGTATAACAAGAGGACTGCCAATGGCAGAGGACGCTACCGCACGAAGGATCCTCAAATGAGGTATGGAGACAGGTATAACTGCTTGAAAAAGTTTGCAATGAATAAAAAGCCTAACAATTTAAACCTGTTTTTGTGGAGCAACTGAATTGTTGCGTTTGGACGGATTCGAAGTACTACGTGGATGAGCAGAAGTTGATGCAATGTTGGTAGTTGAAGTCAACGTAATAGCTGGTGTTGGCGCTGTCGATGCGACATGCTTGTTGAAACGCATCGGTGTAACCGACCGAGAGCGATGCGTTCGACCGATTGGTGCTTTCAATGACGTTTCTTGGAGTTTTGAATCACTTGCCGTCGTCGCATTCAACGTGTTATTATTAGTAGCAGGAAAAGTGTCAGATGTCATTGGCCGGGAATGACCTGCTGTGAACTTCGCAGTTCCATTCGCTGTATCCACCGTTAAAAAGTTGCTTCCACCGTCGTTCGTTTTTGTAACTCCTTCACTTCGCGCGGTAGCTAATTGTCAATTGGAACCATTATTCGGGCTCGGCATGAAACTCAGTGACGAAGGAGCCCGAGAATTCGATTCACTGAATGTAAGCTTTTCGCCAAAAATAAAGCCGATTTTGTAACAGAGTTTCTCGCTCATAAATTTTGGAAAAAGGCAGACTTCACCCGTAGTTGTTGAAATGGACCGAAACGGCATCTTGCATCTAAACAAATACGTTAACACTACTTTTAATCTTTTTCTACCTATTAAAAAAACGAACCGTTGCTCCGGGACGCGAATTTCACGATGTCGTATATAATAATCAAGAAAAGTGTCTTTTGTTTCAGCAAAGTTTATCCGTTTTGTCAGAGGGTAGTCCGTGTTATTAAGGCCATTTAGAACTACCAAGAAGTTTTCGTTCTCCCTTGCAGTTCGGTAAATAAATTTGCGCACAGCTCGAATTTGGCCGCTCTAAAATCAAAACATACCATCAGTTTAGTGAAACAAATATAAACAGCAAACAAACTAACAAGAGTTTCTTCTCGGTCAGGACAAATGTCATTCAAGTAAACTTTTTTTAACCGATAATAGTTTAGGTCGATGGTTTCGACCGTTTTGTCACCTGCAAACGCAAAACATGTTTAACAGATGCTATCAACTGTAAAGATGCAAATAAAAAAATTAAAACTTACGTGGAAAGAAAAGCACAACTCGAATAAAGTCATTGTTTCTGGCAAAACCAAAATCATTTAATGTTTGCCGCACTGCGTTCATGACCTCTGGATTATGCGGGACTTTACAATCAAAGCGAACAACCCGTTTTGTTTTGTGAAAATATTTTAGGAAAGGTTTGGCACATTTGTTGTAGTTTGCAATTCGTTTCTACAATTTTGTTTTACAACTTCCGACGGACAATATAAATTTTTACCTCAAGTCGGCCTTTGTCGGCTTCATCAATGCCTTTAACAAAAGCAGTTAACTCTGGACTTAACTGTTTGGTATTGATGTCATTGTGATTTCCGTCGCCCTTGTCATCAAATGGCTTTTCATCTGTTGGAACGAATAGTTCGATAGCAAAGTGGATGTGATGCTGAATATTTACACTACTTATGTTTACAATGCGTTGCTAAACCAACCCTTCGCTCAAAATTCTTCATAACAGTTTCATGATCCACATTCCGATACGCCTCCGACTTGATAATCGAATTAAGCTCAGGCACAATGTCAACAATAAACCGTTGATTTGACGACGTTGTCAACTTGGCACTTATCATGTTTAAAATCCAGTCCACCGTGAGCACTCCGTTATCCCTCTATAATGTTCCGGAAATGGTCATAAATAAAAACCAAAGTCGTAATCTCTGTGTGCTTACTTTTAACATTTCCTGAATCTCGACTATGTCTGACACTGTGTTTGCAACTTTTCCAGGAAGATAGGAAAATACAATGTCCTCGACATTGATAAGAGTGAAGTCATATTCATGAGCAAGTTCCTGGGTAAGCACGCCTTTCTGGCTTCCGGGACCACCTGAAATATGGACTTATTTATCTGTGTGTGAAATGTGACGTAAGGCTTCATCCTATTGCAACGTCATAGCTTATTTTTTTGCTTTTTAAGCAGGCAGTGCGCAAGCTCGTCTAAGACGGCTCTCATTAGTGAAGGGCTGGCAAAGCGCAAAGAGACTACCATTGAAATTTGTATGAGAGATGTATTTAAGGGTTACAAATTGCCAAAGATGGAGAAACCCTTTTTGCAAGTGTTTACAATATAATTGAATGAACCATTAATAGACATGTTAATCAACAGAAACGTATAAATAAACGTACCGAAAACAAAAATCACAGTGTGCATCATATCGACTTCGCGAGAGATTCCATTCCCCACCACAATATCAACCTTTGGATGAGGAACAAATACCATAGCGGCGATACGGTCAGCATCATGGTCGCGAGTTTCATGATTGTCCGCAACGGACCGTTCGTCGTTACGTTTGCTAGGAGCGCATCCCATGAGCTGACAAGTGCGGGGGGTGGGCCGGAAACGTGAAAAAGAGGCTCACAATAAGTCGGTTGGCAGCTTACTGAAACGAATAAGGTATAAATTTAAATGGGAACATATAGGTTAAAATAGGATACATCATAGTGCGGCGTACATTTTAACTACAACTTAACTTTGTAGACTTTACACTACAATGTAACGAAAACGCGAAAAAGCACGTTAAACTCAACGGAAACAAATTTCAAATTATCGGTTTTTCGGCATTTCAATTTCACTAACCGAGACCTTCCTAGTGAGCCCCGCGCAAAGTGTGCATGCCGCGTGAAAAAGTCTTGTGTTGGCATACATATATGCACATCCCTGTAGCTACCTCAATGACCGCTTAGTCTTCTTTCTTCTAAGCATGGAGTAGCCCTCAGATACTCCGTGCCTTTATAACGCTACATCCGCACAAGTGGAAGGAGCTTCCTGTCGCTCAATAAGTCTCACACATTTTTAAAGTATTAAAGTATAACAATTCCTACAAGGCTTACATATCAGCTGGCGACATTTTTCCAGGCGAAGACACGTCATTAACAATTTTGTAATTTCCTTTAAAAGTACTTCACAGATTAATTTTACGCGTTAAAGTTTTGTAATATTGACGCATGTCCGCGGCATTGGCGTACAGTGTTAATTCACGCATCGTCTGATAAGCTGCACAGCACCCCCATCTACCAATTTCACCAGGAAGACATACTTTCTACTCCTTCTTAATTAAAAGAGGAAAAAAGATGTTTTAACTAATAATTGGAAAGGCAAACTCTATCAACCGCAAACAGAGAAAACAGAAATCGCGATAGCAAGTAAGATAGGGAAAAAGCCAAAATTAGGCAATTAGAAGCCATTTGACGTCAATGGGAAGCCACGGATGGAAAGCAGGGCAGAGAGACGAAAATAAGGGATAAATGTCAAAAGCCGTCTCTAGGTAAGGATAGTTCCCGAAGTACAAGTCTGTGGCGCTTCATTTTTTAAGTCATCCCATCCCGTTTCGCTTGGATGTTACTACGTAATAAAATGATAGACGAAGTTTATGTAGTTTGGATAAATACAAAAAAGTACCTTTACTTTAATATATTTACCAATAAACATTAAACATACATCGTTATGTTTCTTGTGGATTCATAAAAGTACAAAATTAGTAGGCCAGAAACTAATTGAAACAAAACAGAGCAACATTTGTATCAGGTAAAAAAATCTAAACGAAACGATGACTAGCTGGAGAGATACAAGTCAAATGCTAGATGACGAATGTTTGAAAATGGTCGGCACATGTTAGTTTTCTTTACCTTCAGGACAAGGACGCTCGTTTCTCGAGTTATGCAATGCTGGCATTATAATTTGCGGTTTCTTGACTGACGGAAAAACCTCGTAAAGATATCACCCGTTGCTATGTACAAGACACCTAAATTACAATACTTCCATTCTGCAGTTTTTGTGACCCCTTTACGAACGCACACATGCCGTGGCTGACTTCAAAGAGTCCGCCTACAGTGTTAATATCATGTTAGGGGAAACATGATTAAAGAAGAAGGCATTTGAGTAGATAAAATCGTCTAATCATTGCTTTCATAACGCAGTCGTCATCAATGCAATGAAAAGTGTAGAAAGTGCGATGAAAACTAAAGGCAGATGCGCTGAATAATGAAACAACTATTTGTAGGTACAGCACAATAATTATTTTAATCTGAAGGTACATTGGGCATTTGTATTTTTTTGGTTTTAAAAGAAGTAAAATGTTTATAGCTATGACGCTGTGGTCTTTTTGGCCGTAAGTAATTTTAATAAAATGGTTCAGTTTTTCTCGACCTAAGCCCAACATATATTTTACAATCAAAGAATATATGTACGTTTTTAGAAAAATGGCGTTGTAAAGCACTGTTGCTGAAATTGCAGCTTCTAAATACAAACTATGATTGTGGGGTTGTTTGTTAGCAGAGTCACCGTTATGTTTTGATTGCTTTGGCATTCAGTTTTCTTCCGGCACTTAACCATTTTTTCAGTGCATCCATCCAAAATGTATGCCAAAATCGTATGTTATTTTAATAATATTTATTGTAAAACAAAACAAACTTGTAACAAAGGTAATAACAGTGAACTTTTGGCAAACAACAAAAAAAAGGTTACAATAACGTCTAAATAAGTGTGCGGTTTTCACGAAGAATGTCGAGCAACTTTGACCAAGTATAGCTCTTATCCAAAGCGGCCAGTTTGCCAATAATAATCAATCCACTTTTGGCGCGAGTGATCGCAGTATGCATTCTGTCTTCTTGATTGAGGAAGTTGTTGTCTTCGATGTGCGTAGTTTTGGTGGTCACCAGAACAACGATGTCGGCTTCATGGCCTTGGAAACCCTCGACGGTGGAGAAGACGCAGCGATCAAATACACCGACACGTTTGGCTTCTTTGATAACGTTGGCCTTCTGTTTGCTGTACATGCACAAAACTGCGATTGTAGCTGTATTCGGCAACTTCGGGATAATATTCTGCAGCTGTTTGATAGTCTCAAAAGTTTGTGCTTTGTTGGCACAGCTTAGAGGGAATTTCCATTTATCCTTGCCACCGACATCGACAAAAACAATTGGCAATTTAGTGCCAGCTGGTTGAATCGCCGCAAACAAGTTTCGTTCTTCTGCCGTTGTTCCTGTGACCAGCTCGATGTTGGGGTAAATCAGCATTTTGATGACCGACAGGATAAACGGGTGGAACCGGAAGTTTGTGGTCAACACCATTGGACGGACCTGATGTTTGAAGACGTCAAAAGTCGACTTGTATCCGGTTCTTTCAAGAAGATCAGGTACGTCTTTGAGGTACACTTTGAGTTGTTGAGAATCGCCTACAACGACGAGCTTCTTGACACAGTCGTAGCGGTGGATGACAGCCGCCATGTGAATCAAAGGGAGCGTGGTCGCTTCGTCGACCATAATGACCTCAACATATTCACTCAAAATTTTGGCATGTTGGATAGCCATTGAGGCGGTTGCAGCAATCATGACGGGCGGCATTTTTTGCAGGAGGATGGCCAATCCGAGTTGGATGTCCTTTGAAGCCTGGTAGAATGCTTCATCGCGATGTAGGCGTGGAAGCGTGTCACATTGATCAGTTGCAAGACCTTCATTACTCAGGTCGTACATTGGATGAACACCACCGCCAATGATCAAATCGAAGTCCACTGCGCTTCGAATGTCCAACACTCTTTCATAAGCTGTATCCACAATTGGACGTTCTTGCTCAGAAAGATTCGGGCATAACTTCAGCCGGTGTAAGTGGTTCAACAAAGTGAAGCCAGCATCATCAGCAGTTAACTGGTTGCGATGATTGGCGGCCGCCACCTTTGATGCCAGAACCAGTGGCGGGTATTTGCATCTTTCAACGGCTCGCGCGGCTTGGATTAGTGGCGAGTTTGAATGGGATACAAGCAGCGGGATTTTAGAACCGTCATACAGTTTTATGCGTCGGTTATGCTCCATGACAGCAGCGGCAATAATCTTGGTTTTGCCTGTTCCTGCCGGCGCTTCACAGCATACAATGGGCGTCGACGGATTCAGGAATTCGTTGACGACATTCTTTTGATTAGCAGTCAAAGAAGAATCCAAAGTAATGTTGTTCCGGGCAGCAACGACTTGCGAGTTGATTCCTACGCCAAAACACGCTTTGAAAATGATGGCATTGATGTCGTTCTTGCGGTAGGGGTATAGCAGATCGACCTTGTTGGTTGAAAGCGTCTTGATAAGAGGCCATGCAAGTTCGTTCAATGCAAACGGCTCAATCGTGGTATTCATCGTGTGCAGTTCTTCGACGCTGGATGTGCCAAAACCTGCGATGACGGCTTCGACGGTGGCTGTGCAGATCAGACTCATCGACAAGTCACGATCGTTAAAGTCGACATCGGTGAGTGTCATGACCACGGGAATACGACGTGATCTGTCGTTTGGAATAACTTTCCGGATTCCAACGACACCGCCACGGATATAACATTGGGCGCAGGACTGTGCTTTACGGTCAGGAAGGAACTCGCATCGCACTTTTAGTTGAAGTTGACCGTCTTGGGAGTAGTTCCATTCAAAAGTAGTTTCTTCGTCGGTGAACTTGATGATGGCAAACTTTCGTTCACTTGTAGTGGCGCACTGACGTAAGTAAACAGCCAGCTTCAGAAGTTTGCCAATTTGAGTTCCTTCATCAGAATTACCAAGAAGCATTTTGATGTCATGACTTTGTACGACACTTGATACTGAGACGTCGACGACGGTCGCAACCATACCACCAGCTGGAACAATTTCATGTTGAATATTAATAAATGGAGTTTCAACTGTCGTGGGGAAGTACATGTCCTTGCTTGGAATCCATCGAGTACCGGGTCCATAGCGTACGTACTTGATGTTAAATATCGTTTCAACCTTCAGATTTTTAACATTCAGCGAACTGCGCAGCTTGTCGGCCAACGGTTTTCGCAGGGTGTGATGTTTAGCCGCGATTGGGTCGAGATATGTGTATTCCACAGTTTTGTAATGAACAACACTTCTCGTGATCAAAGTCGTCATTTCAATCGCTGGTGGTTGTGGCCTTTTCACAAAAATTCGTTTCGCCAAAGAAGCATCGAGCGGTGGAATACGGTGGATTGTTTTCTCATCTCTTGGCTCATATTCCAAAACTTGGACGGTGTGACTCGGTAATATAGTTTTCTTGAAGTCATTGAAAGTAAGCTGACCACCGTTGATGATCGTGTCGCAAGTGATTTTTAGAAGTGCCGGAGTTCCTTTAATATAAGGCCCCATGCGAGCAACAAGTACATGTTTGAAGCCGTTGTCGATGATGGGTCCGCACACTACTGCGAAGAATGTCGTGCAGAATGCTGGGGTGCCGGCAAAAACTTTATTGACACCTTTTGCCTGATGATTGCGGTTATCACTAGTAGAGTTTCCCCGGTGCTCGTTGTCAACCGTCTGTAGCGGTGCTTCATCCGGTTCACTATCACTTTGCCAAGAGTGACCTTGTTCTACAGGCAGTTCTCCTAGAAAGACAATCTTACAATAAACCTCGTAATTTTTTTGCTAAATTTACCTAGGTTCCTCTTAATCGGACTGTGAGAACTACGCAGCGGATGTTGATCTTGTTCATCAAATGCTTCTAAAAAGACTGCCATAAGTTACCGTAAGACAAAGGCTTTTGATAAATTTACCTTGATTTTGTCCAATAAAACTGGAAGAACGACGTCGTGGCAAATGCTGATCTTCGACGAACTGATTTCCTGAAAAAGAAACATTAATAACAATTAATAAGTGCATAGCCAATAATTACCTCGATAGTGACCATTCGAATTGGTTGATTCGCGTCGCCCACGCTTTCCGTGATCACAGTTTCGCTCTTCGGAATAAGCTCTTTTGCGATTGCTCATGATCTGCAAGTTTTGAGCGATATGAGTATCAAGTTTAAGCGATGCACGTATATCGTAATTTTAAAAGTGACAAGAATTGGAAAAGCAGAAAAAAAGCATTCGAAGGTAACTGGCGCCGTTTATGACAACCAAATGAGGTTCAGCAAAACGCTAACAATAGTCGTTGGCGGGAGATGCAATAAAAAGTAATTTGTTCAACACATATGTCGTCAATTGTAACTTTCAAAAAGACGAGCAGTGTCCCACAAATGAAACGATCGGACCGTGGTGCCATGCCGAAAAAATAAACAGCGATGACTTGCTGGGAAAATTTAGATGTTCACGGAGATAGTTTCACACTTGCTTTGAGAAAAGAAACCATCCTGAAAGTTTTATTGGCAATGTCTTTCGCAAGTAGTGCCAGATAAATTTGCAACGAGACAAAACACTTTTGCGAATGTAATGTTAACTTGACCATTTATGGCTATTGTTGATCGCATCACAACTTACCCTTCGTAACCCCGTTATTTCCTCGATTGTTTAGATTTTGTTTTTCATTTTTCAACATGACATGTGTTCTGATGCATTCAATCTCCACTGTATTAACAATCATGTTTCTATTCAAAAGTTTACTTCAAGCATAAGACAATGTTCAAATTAAGAATTACAGTAAGTGTCAAAACAATGAGTTAAAATAGACAATACACTTAAAATCGGGTGAGAGAAGCATGATAGAAAAGAACAAAGTATCGATCGATGTTTTGTTGCCAAAGGAAAGCTACTGGCTAACTAATGTTGATGTCAATTCGGAGATTCAAAAGATTTAAAAATATGCGGAAAGAAGTAAAAGAATGTAGTATACAAAGTTGAAATCACCGCGTTTAAAAAGCCACAGTCAAGTCGAAACGATACAGTACAAAAGCATATCCAAAAAGTTGTCTCTAGTAAGTAAACAGTCGGGCAGGAAACGGCCAAATTGTAAATTTAAACAAAGAACTGAGTGAACGATAGCTTAGAATCCCTCGTCCCAGCCAGAGAACTCATCTGGAGGGATATCCTGATCAGGTGGGTAGTTGTCAAAGTTGCTGACATCGGCAGGATTGGTCACCTTTGGCACGATGGGGGCCTTTAGCGAACGCGAGCGGAGTCCTTCCCAGTCGAAGCCCATGAACCAGCTGAAAGGTAAACGTAAAGACGGATCGAGAATGTGGAAGGAGATAAACTTACCGATGCTTGCGGATATCGTTGACACCGCCACTGCCAGAGCCCAAACGCTCACCCGGATTGTCGCGACACAACTTCTTCACGAGAGCCGTCGCCGTCTTGCCGATACGACGATTTGGAATGTCGAGAGCGTCAATGCCCTTGAGAATCAATGTGTAAGTCTTCATGGGGTCAGATGCCTGAAATTGTGGAGTTTAATACGAGTATAGATAGGAAACCGCAAAGCTACCTGGAATGGTGGCCTGCCTAGCATCAATTCGCAGATGTAGATGCCAAGAGCCCAATAATCAGCAGCTTGGTCATGACCCTTGTTCAAGATAATTTCAGGAGACACGTACTCTGGCGTACCACAGAATGTCCAAGTTTTGCGACCACTGGCAAGCTTTTTGGCAAATCCAAAATCGACCAGTTTCAGGTAACCCGACTGTGTGAGGAGACAGTTCTCGGGCTTCAAATCACGATAAACGATGTTCTTGCGATGCAGGTATTCAAGGCCTTCCAGCACGCAAGCAACGTAGAATCGAGCCGTGTAGTCATCGAAGTGGCCACGATCACGGAGGGTCGTCCAGAGCTCACCACCGAGACACGCTTCCAACAGCATGTATACATATTTGCTGTCACGGAAGGTCGTGTACAGCTTCACAATCCAGTCAGACCTGGTTTCAAGCATAATGTTACGCTCGGCGAAGATATGCTCCTGCTGTCGGGTGTCCACAATATGCTTCTTCTTGAGTGCCTTCAAAGCAAACGTCTTCGTTTTGTCGTTGTTGATGCAAACCAATTCAACGCGACCAAATCCACCCACACCAAGGGTTGCGATGCGTTTGAGTTGCCGAAGTTGGAGTTGAGCAAATTCGTTGGTCTGAGCAGCAGTCGTCGGGCTTGGCGGTTCCTGTACGGTGCGGGAAGACAGTGTAGCGCGTCGTTGGCTGTCACCGTAGTCACGTTTCAGGGCTTCGAGATCGCCGATGAGCTTGAGGAAGGATTCACGATCAAGAGTAAGGACCTCGACACCAGGATTCATTGCGATAACGTTGGCTGTGCGGACTTCCTCGCCGAGTAGAGCCTTCTCACCGAAGAAGTCGCCTTGCTTGAGGACACGGATTTCGCGGGGTTCAGGCTCGCCATCGATAAATTGAGTGACGCGAACTTGACCCGAGTTGATCACGAAGAAGGTATCGCCCTTCTCGCCCTCGCGAATGATGTGGTTGCCGCCGGCGTAGTAGTCCTGGTCCATGACATCGGCCATCTTGGAGATGCGGTCTTCGGTGAGGTTTTCGAAGATGGAGACCTTGTTCAAGAAGTTCATGAGTTGAGCGTGGCGTTCCATGCCGAGACGCATCGTGATCATTTGGAAGACGGATCGGTCCAACACCCAGAGGGAGACATCCGTGATTGCTTGCACTGACGCAGTCCTGTAACTTGGGAACCTTAGTGCTTATTCATATAAACTGAAACTATGACTAACCTTGTGCAGTTGTACAAAATAGCCAATTCACCCATGACGGTTCCAGGTCCAATCTTGCCCAAAGCTTGGCCTTCACGGGAGACTTGAAGCTGGCCCTCGGCAACGACGAACAGCCTATCACCGGGTTCGCCTTCCTGGATGACCCATTGCCCAGCGCGTGCGCGCATCTCGAACATGCATTCCACCAGCTCAATGACCTGTTCCTTGGCTAACTGCCGCAGGAAATCATTCTTCTGCACGGCATCACGGATGAGTTGCTTGCTACCAGCAGACTTGGCATGATGCTGCAGGGTGGTTTTGTGTTGATCAAGCTTGGCAGGCTCAGCAGACACGGCCAATTTCTTTGAGCGCGTTTCGCCATGGTTTTCGAGCGTCGGAAGTACAGCTTTCTGAAAAATTAATTAAATGCATCAAATTGGGATCACATATCTAATCCGCAGTGTAAAACGAACCTTCTCCATTTCAGTGTGCAAATCCTCGCTACGCGAACTTTTTTGGTTAGGCGCAGATGGTGATGTCACGGCTTCAGCCTTCTGCTGTAGCACGGAGCGCAACTTATCACATTCCGTCTGGAGATTATTCACTTCGCGTTCAAGCTCAGTGATGCGTTTGGTATGAGTTTCGATGACATTTTGCGATTGTCGTAGTTGCTTGTCCTTCTTTTCGATGGCTTCCTCGAGTTGGGGGATGAGTCGCTGGATTTCTTGGGCATCGTAGACACGTGAGCCGACCTGAACCTGAAAGTACAATTATTACTAACGTTTATCATTGAAATGTGGCTTAAGTAAACTATTAAATTTTTAATTTTGAAACTGTTTTGCTTTTTGTATTTTGATTCCAATCAGACAGACACACTCACCGTCCATGGATACCGAAGGAAACCCTTCAGCATGTTTGACATTGCTGATGAGGGTCTGTGAAAAAAAGAAGCTTGTCAGACCGCAGCTAATAAGAAAAACCGAGAGTCACGCAAAGTGCAGAAAACGTCTCAACCAATGGCATTGCAACTGTGGCAGACCCCCAAAAAACATAAAATTAGTGGAATTGGTCGATAATTGGACACATGTACCCGTGCTTAAATTACTCGCCTAACGACTAAACGTAAGTTTTTCAAAATTGAAAGTGAGGGATGGCAAAAAGAAACAAGAAAGTAGTGAGGTTATAATACCCACACGTCATTAGATGGCACACATACGTAAATGGCGCACCGCGTGGGGTACCTTCCGGCAACGCACGCACTACAATTGCAATTGGAATCGGCAACGCACGCAACTTCCAACAATCTAATGCAAGAATGTTGGAACAAAAATTTTTGGAGTTCCGACATCTCGCAACATGCCGCCCAGCACCTGATCTCCAGGTAAGAGGACAAAAAGCGACGTAAGAGGAATAAATTTAAAGCCTTGCTGTTGTCTCGTTTCACGGCTTGTCACTAACATAACCAAACAACTTTTTGGAGTAGATGGGGTCAGGCCAGGGCGCCTTCGACCACTAACCACCTCGTCGCGTCGATGACAACAGCCAAGAGTAGCAAAAAAAAGTGTTGTTCCAAAGGACGGAACAGAATATGAATGGATTGTCGAATATGACACACAAAAAAATGAGCGACCAGCAAACTCAATAGCTGTGTGTCAATCAAACACGCTTAACCAGTGTGAACCATTGGGGCTAAGCTACTATGTCGAACGCTGCCTTGGAACCTGCCGGTCACCCACCATACATAGGAAATGGTAACACGCTGCCAGCAGGCCCCCGGGGGATTTTATGTGGTTTGCCATAATAGACTCATAAATAGCTTATAAAAATAATAAACCTAACAAGAAGGAATTAAGACTGCGGAATGAAAATTTTCAAGTTGCCGCTTCTTCGCATGCATTTTTATCTAAGTCTGCTGAAGGGTCCAGTCTTAATCCCATGACAGTTAGCTTCACATGCTTAAGAAGAGAACATGAGAAAATGTGAGCCTCGAGAAGCGAAGAGGCAGTGTGGCAAAGCTACGTATTTTCTACACCTCCAAGTGTGCCGTATTAACATCCGTTTGGTCGCCATTCGGGCTGCGCTTCGCAAAAACGTTAGGTTGTCAACTCTACAGACGTTGGTAATGAGACTCAAATGCAAGTAAAGTAAAAACATTTTTAACGGCCCGTTGGCAGCTTCATCTTTCAGCCAACAGAGGCCCTTGACAATCAGAAGTCAAGTCGCTAACTGCGAAAGGGCATCCTTTTTCAAGCATTGAAACGTCTAAAGATCTATTATTGCCTGCTTAGCTTTAAAGGGGTATAACGTCCTTGCATAAATTATTTATCGTCGGAATTTGCTATCAGGGGTAATCTTCGATGGTTTCATTTCATTCTCCCAAGGCCTGGGTTGTCATTCATAGAAGAAAACACAATCAATTTACGACCCGTAACAAACTTCAAGGCAAAAGGAAAGATCGAATAATAAATCTATTCTGAACTGACGTGAAACTTCAAAATAGGAAAGGTAATTTGGGACATCAAAGCACAAAACAGAACAAAAGAATAGGCTGGTTACCTCGCAGAACAGTCTCTTTGTGGCTGCGACCAAAAAAGGGTCCTTCGAACAACGAAAACAGCTCGACGGACTAAAGATGGGAGCCACCAGAGCTGTCGCGAATGGCCTAATTGCCACGCCGAAGGCGAGACTTACGTATTGTTGACTGCACGCAGTCTGCATGGATGGATAAACCGCGTGTTATTCCAAGAAAATTTGTAATAAGGCGCGAGCCAGAAGCATGGCAGCATTGATGGTTCAAAACAAGTGATAAAAACTGTAGACAGACATTATTTCAACCCCGGCTAAATACATAAAAAATTTCACAAGTAGGAAGCATCCGACCGAATAGATTTGCAGAGCGGAATAAACTTAAGCGGAAGACATATTTAAACTCGGAGCAAACATTTCCACTGACTCACACTCATGAATAACAAATAACTTTAAGAGTGCAAAATCGAAAATTTCAACGCAAACAGCTTAGATGCACAGTTTTAATCGATGAAAGGATATAATATTTCAATGTGTGTAAAAAAGTAAAGTAAAACAGACAAATAACTCACCTTCAATCCACTGGTTCCTGCACCCGGTGGAGCCTGCATCCTCACAGTTCCGTGTGAAAAACCAAGGTTCGAGTGCCCCTTCCTCCTGAGGGCTCAGACTTACGGCGTTTTGTAAATCCCTCAGGAGCTGGAAAATGTTTAAAATAGAAACCCAAATATCGCCAAAACTTAAAACGCGACGCGCACGAGCAAAAAATTAAATCCGGAACGAGGGGACGCCGGGAGGACAAGGAAATGTTAAAAGTGCAACTTTAAAAGTTAGCAGAGAACAGTTAAGATGCATATCTATCAAGGTTAGCGCGGACCGTAACAAAAGGTTCATACTACATACGTATGACCCAAAACGGAGTAATTGCCGGAATGGATGAAAAAAGGGAAATGACAACACTTTTTCGCAAAGGAACTAAATTCAGAATGCCATTCTCAAGTGAAAATATTGTTACTTCTGAGGAAAAAACATCAATAAAGATGCTAAACCATGCAAGGAGATAGTAATGTAAACAAAGACATAATTGGCAAACCACCAGAATGCAAGTGGTAAGGCCACAAACCAACGTAAATGTCACAAGACTGCCTGTAGCTACTGGACCAGCACCAGTTAGGTTAACACAAAACTAAAGATAGACATACACTAAACGGTGATAACTACATACGCTTTTTAAAACTGCTAAAGTGCGTTGAGAGAAACCACTTTTGCATGTTGGCTGGGAATTACCCGAAATGGTACGATAAAAAAATGCAAATCAGCACGCTTACGATGCAAAAAAGTACAAGATTTCTACCATTATCGTACAAACAATCACGTGTTTTTAACGTTTTTTTGCAAAAAAGAATAACAAAGATGCATGGTCTTGGCGGATGCAGACTATCAACAACCAGCAAAGACAGCATTAACTTGAAAAAAAAGACAGCGATCTATTCGCAGTGCAGCAGCTTTTCTGCAGTGAAACGCAAACCCGTAAAACTGCAGTTCTAGTTGGCCCTGTGGCAAAGAAGAAACCAAACGAAAGACACAGACAAACATAACAAGACGCTCTATTGGTACAAAAACATTCCTCAAAGTTGGCAACAAAAATAAACTCTCCCGTTGCAGGCAAGGCTCAAACTTTCAGGGTCGATTGTTTCAACGTTGCAGAGTGGTACCTACTTGGCGATGAAATATCGTTGAGCCGAAAAAGGTTGACTTGACTTGACTTGATACTACGCTTAATAGGGGGGCTAACGTGAAACAATGCATCGATAGACTTTGTGACCTTTTTTTCTCATTCTGCAAGGGGCGTTGACTACAACTTCTGCTCGGCCGAAAACAAAATACTTGCCTTATCAACCTGACAATGAACGAACGATTTTTACTGCCTGTGGAAAAATCGAATGCAATGCATAGGGCAGTAAAACATAGATGTTTAAGTTCCTGAATGAACGTCCTCCGCTGTCAGTCGATCAACAGTCATACAAAGTACTCCGGAAAAGACGACATCAAGGGTTTTCGACTCACAATGTGAAAAATATAGTTTAGAAAGGGTGTTCCGATGTAACCGCCAAAAAGGGGGTAAAAATATGGATGACAAATAGCATAAACTACCCCCAATTATGACACGATGACTACACGGGAACACGTTTTGGCGAGTATGACTTTGTACCGGGCTGAACAGTTTCAACGCAGCAAGTTCGAATGGTCAGTTATGATGACTAATTGGGGCTACGTCCACTTTTCGAGGGATAAAGTGATAAAAAACGTAAGGGAGATACGTTTGCGACAATATGGGATGCAAAGTAGACCCGCCAGACCGCACTCATTTTGCAGTAAAAGCACTTGGCTGAAAAAAGTTAGGACATCTGCAGAACCATGGGGGGATAGCTAAAGCTAGAGAGCAGACTTAACAAAAACCGAAACAGGACCTCCTGCAGAGGCTAAAAGCCATGGATGGAATCAAATTGGTAATAACGGGGAGTAGTTGTTCTGAATTTTGATGAGAGCAATCAAGACGATTTGAAAACACGGAACAAGTCGGGCACAGCGTTTCTTGTCTAATGTCACGCAATTTTGCCAACAAAACCTCCGGAAAAAGAGGTTTACTCAACGGGAACTATCAGGGAAGCCTTTGCTCAAAACGCGACGTATAATGACGGGAACGCAAAAAGGAGCCGAGCCAGAGGCTTTGAAATGACCGAATTGGCGGGAAAAGCGCAACCACAACCTGGAGGTCGGTCTCGGGATCACTTTTATCTCATGAGTCAGCCAGCGCGAATTTGGCGAGAATGAAAAGGGGGATGACGCTCTCGGTTGGACCTACCTCGGACAAAATATTGATCGGAAGTAAACAGAGGACGACAGTTCGTTTTTCCTACGTACGTACACGATGTTGGTTGGCCCGCGACGTAATGTGCACCCAACCTATTCGGCAACATAAAACGTGAGACTACTTCCACAATTTGAAAAACAAGTAAAACCAATACAGCATCCCTATAGGCTATAGCGGTGCACCGAAACTGCTTCCACCCGCTTATCCCTCAGCAAGCGGATGAAAAGATGTAAATCGGATAAAATCAATCACAACCTTTGGAAAAACACACGAAATGAAGATCACACATCCGAAAAAATGTTAGCCACATTGAATGAATTTTAATTGTACATTTTATTTTCAAGAGCCCTTGGGTTATTTAGTTAGGCACCAGTTTGGCGGGCCTTTTTGCGCCTCATTGTTGGTGTTATCCCTGATGCACCATTAAGTTTGAGTGAAAATAAAAAAAGGACAAACTATTCCCGAGCTATACCTGTTGGACGTGAGCTATTTTTAAGTTTGTGAGGTAATTCCGACCTTTCGTCGCAGTGGTCCACTAACCTTTTCACCGTTTCAAAACTAGTTAGCTGGCAAAGCCTGGGAATGAAAAAAGTAGTGAAATACGGGAGAATGAAAGAACCCGCATGCGAGACACAGGCGTTAATTTACTGCTTTTCAAAAACTTATGACTAAAACAAGAATATCCAATAAGATTCAGACAGTAAAACAAAGAACACACGTGAAACCTATCAAACTACAATTGATCTTTGGCAGGACAGCAGACACCTGTTTTATACTAATTTCCAGGTAAACTATAAAACTAAGCGTATGCTGTGGTGCCCGACATGGACTAATGTAAACTCAACCCAGTTTTTCGAAAAAAAAAACTGTCAAAAACTAAACTCACATGGCAACCTAATAATGACAACCCAACATATGGCTGTCAATAAGATACAAAAGACAACGCGTGAAAGAAGAAAAAATCTGCATACGGACTACTACTACAAACCACTATTTTAATTCACTTTCACAAGACACATGCTACACTGTGTATTGTCAAAGCTGGATAAAAATATCGCTAATTTTAACCAATTCTACATTTAACTAATGAATAATCGGGACCGTTTGACGCGGTTTTAACATGCAAAACTAATGATTGTTTACTGAATCGAAATTTCGCCAAATAAGTACACCTATTATTAGACACAGAACAACCACAAAATAACAAAAACAAAATTATTTCACCTGTACAATGCAATGCGGTTAAGGAAGTTCGGCATGGGAATTAAACAGACAAGACACAAAAACTGCTAATTACGTGTTGCAGCTCAGACGAAACGGATTTATGAAAAGCAATACAAATGCAGAAAATTAGAACAATTAATAAGTTGTATTACTTTTTCCAACGAACATCCGTCTACTTTTTGTAAAATAAGCCGGAGAAAAGAACACCCACCCCCTCAGTAAGTGGATGCCGCGCGCGTGAGCTACTCGATTCTATATTCAGAGTTAACACAACTCTGCCAAAGACATGCATCCTGGTGGCCGGAGACCCTAAGCGCTGGTTTGAGTTGACAGCGGCAAGCCATCCCGTAGTTTACGCAACTTCCGTCTGAGATTTGGGTGCGCTACATGAGCACAACTTCCAGTCAGTCGTCTTGGAATAAGGGGTCATAAAACTTAAAAATCGCGAATAATGATGCAGTAAAAGATGATGTCTAACAGTGCCAAGGGCTAAATTCAGACAAAACAGTCGGCAGTGTCTTTACTTAAATGGAAGCTTAACGCTGTAAAATATGAACCAAACTGACATAACATGATTGCTTCATCTTTCGTTCACGAATGTAGCTAGCATTCCATGAGATACACTAGATACGTAACCTGACAACTAAGGCAATGCAATTTTGAAACGTCATTGAATTACCGCTCTTACTAGGACTTATCATACATAGAATGCTTTGAATTTCTTGCGAAGTGCCGTACCGGTGAAATGAAATTATTTCAAGCGTAGGCACTATCAATCAAAAAACAGGGTAACAGACATGATTGAAATCAAATTTAAACTTTGTTAAAAAGTTTTAACGCCTACATTTGGCTTTGTGTCTGACGACAAAACTATTTTTATCGAAAAAGTTTTCATTTGAATTCAAATTTTGTGTTTTTAAAAGTTTTAAATTGAAGTTTAAAACGCCAACCAACCTGATTAGTGAAAGGTACATTATCACTCTGCTTCCGTAGCTTACTAAAGAAGCTTCTCAGCCCGCTCTGACTGGAGCGTGCTGAATTGGACGACATATTAAGTCGTCCAATTTCAGTAGCTACAGCCTCGTCTGCGCCGTTCGGTTGTGACAAGCTTGATGACAGCCTCTTCAGCGTAAGGCGTTGATGTTGGGGTGAAGGCGTATTAGAATCCGTGGTAGGTGCTTGACCGTTGACAGAAATGATGGCAGTGTTGTGAGGTTATGGAAATGCAATCAACGGGCGGAGAGACCCGTCAATAGAATCTTCGAACTACCTAAAAAGGCATTTCCTGTTGTTTTGCGACGCATAAAAAGTGGGGAAAAAAGACATACACCAAGCTGCACGAATATAAAAATAGTATTTGAAATAGGCTTGTACAATTTGAGAAAAGTTGTATTCTGAAAGTAGAACAATGAAAAAGTGTGAAGTAAGTTCCGCGATTGTTCATTCTACCGCGCACGCGAACATAAAGGCAAACTTAATTGACGATATAGCCAATGGCTGTGTTGTCGATAACACTTTCTCGGAATAGAATCTCTCGCAGTTAAAGGTACACCAACACATTTTTATTCACAAGCATCGTACTTAGAAAAATTTGAGTTGTTACCTTCGGCATTAAGTGCAACAAACCCCCATGACATGCGGTCTCTCCTCAGGGGACAATGCCAGGGGCAAATGCTTTTTCACGCCATCAGTGATCAATCAAGCGAAATGGGTTACACGGGTATTTTCAGAGGCAAACACGAACGTACTAGTTACTAGTAAAAAAATTATATCATTAAAAAACCCATCAGTAGGTTTTATTTGGGTGGCAATATTGTAGCAGAGGCTCCAAATACGCCGCTCGAACAGCTGAAATCAAATTCAGAAAAGAATCAAATTTAATGAGTCACATGCGAGCGGGTAAAAGCGTTGTTAACCCCAGATCAATCGAAACGTTGAAGTCGAAAAATTGAGGTGTCAAAGAACTTTTTGCTTCCCACTAGTCGACTGATAATTAAAACGCAGTAAACGATAAGATGCGGCCGAACCTTTTAAGGTAATCATCAAATAGAAAAACGACATAATTTGCACGTAGTCCCAAAATTTTGCCGCAAAACAAGTTCGAAAAAGCCATAAAAAGAGCTTTACGGATGTCGCGCAGTAGTATGGGACGTCAATTATATGGCCACAAAAACATCAAAACAATGTTCGAAAAGTATACAGTCGATAAATGTCAGACAGTGCAGCGCACCACTGCGTCCAATGTTTTATGTGCCGGAAACGATTGAAAAACAAAGGAAATTACATAAAATGAGCTCGACTGTGACCAGGTGGTTGGTAGCATGCCATTGAAATGACACCTGTGAGTTTAGTAGGGGGGCACGCAAGGAAATGAACCATCAAAAGATCAAAGAATACACAAACCTGATGTTGTCACCGGGTCCAAAAGATCCGTCCTCAGTCGTGAGGCTGGTCTCGGCCGTCATCAACGGCGACGTCGCGCTGATGGCATTTTCGGTGATGCCGTTCGCGGCCATGAACTTGTTCAATTGGTCCAAGTCATCGGCGCTGATGCCCCGAAGTAGGGGCTTCATTCCTGCAAAACAAAGGTTCTCCGGTTCAGTCAGACTTGGTCTGTCGACGACGATGTTGACGTTGGTGGCAGCCTTTTCTTTCGATTTGGCGGTGACGACGCCTACGAAAGAGAGAAGCGCAAAGACTAAACAAAAACAAGTGCAGACGAAAGGGGAAGACGAAAAAGAAAAAACCCCAAAAATCAACATTCGATCGCTGGTACGAGCTTCTTGTATTCAGGAAACTGATAATCAAAACATCAGTTGGGAAATAGCAATATTCGATGGAATTGATGCAAAAAATATGACCACATGCAGCAAGGCAGTCGATGATCAGCGACATGGGCAGTCCATTTGCAAGCGACGTTCGAGAGAAAGTGCATGTTGCATGATTTTTTGCAAGGAAAAGGTGTCTACAGCGATTTTTTGCACGTGATTGCGCTTGCAGCCGACATCCTGCAAGTGCAGATCGCCAGCGCGATTGAACCCGTTCAAAATCGTATCGTAAAAACGTAGAGAAAGGATTACAGTTTTTGGCGTTGTGGTTCAAATCTCAAAAGTAAACAAAGTTGCCAACAATTACAAACGTATTCATGAATTTTCTAACAGGATGGTTTGTTTGTCGGAAAAAAAGAATGGACCCCGTTTAAATACTGAAGCCTAGACGCAGTTTCGGCAAGCTCTGTAGAAACTATTACGGATGCGTGAGCCTGACAAGAGCTTGAGCACTGAGTGCGAATAACAAAAAAGGAGAATTGAGCGGTTTCTTTGGCGTTCATTATTTCTATTTGCAGCCATTTTTCTTCCTTTGTTCAAACGAGGGGCACGAAATGAATGCACTACAAAGTTTTCGGCAACCTTGTCTGGTACATCGCCTTCATTTGTTTTGCCAGTCAAAATACGATGGAAGACACGGGCAAAAAATAGCTGGTGGACGCCAGCCAGAACCCAATGTGATGACTATAGATAAATCACGAGGCAAAAGATTAACTCACTGGCTAATAAATGTTTTCTGGACGGCCCATAAATTTCGAGAAGCTTCTGACCGAACTCTTGAATCGGAATTTCCGCCTTTCTCCAACGCGCCATGAGGACAGCAAATGTGCGAAGTTCAGCATTTGTAAGGCAAATGGAAATCTGAAAAATGGAGAGATTTAATGGTGTGGATAATAATAAATTTCAACAATTAATACAGTTTTGCATTTACTACGTAACACAACACCAACTTTATGTGGGTGTAAGTTTATAGCTTGCAAAATGTATCCGGCACCAATTAAATTTTTAGGCGGTCCGATTCATATGGAATGTGACACATAGACACATATTTAAAAGCGTAGTAACCTTTTTACAACAAATTGATCCCAGAGGGAGCCAAGGGCATATGCACTAATGCATTCCATTGCCACTTCGACCCTGATAATGTTAACGCGAACACGAACTAGAAGCACAGATTTTATAAATGTGAAAACATTTCGCCATTCTGATAGTTCAGCATCATAAGAGCGTCTCCTGACTTTTCAATTCGCGTAAAGTACATTTGTAACACCTCTTTTCAGAGAGCGGCTTCTTTCGATGCCTCCCAAAACAATGCCGATCCAGCTCTGTTTCTGTTCAAATAAACACACTGTGCGCGCATTTAGTTTTGACAGTGGCGCCAGTTGTCGCATGTTAAATACATAAAAACGCGAAAAGTGAAATGTCAATTGAGTCAACGGGCCGATGTATCAAACTAAAAAATACAGGCATGAATATCAGTTTACATGTTTCCTCAAGTAGAGAAAACACGATAAAGAAAACATGAACCTCACTTACATTAATTTGTTTGCATTGCTAGACGACTAAATTTTTCGAACGGGGGAAGTTAATTTTGTGAATGCGTCAGATCACTAATGAGGGCGTGTCTGTTGATGCAAAGTTCAGACGAGACGTAACAAAAATAGTACGATCGTACCTTTGGGTTCGATTGAAGTTGCCATCGGCGACGCCTTTTCTTTAGAGAACAAAGGGCGGCAGAATAACTTATTGTGGGAAGACTTCACAAATAACGATATCACGTAATAAGTTTCAAGCAATGGTAGTGGATAGACGCATAGCTAAAGCGTAACGACGGAAAATGTGTGAACAGGGTTAGTCACTTCTCGCGCTTGATCTTTGATCACTTCGACTTTTCTGCTTTTTGTTGTAAAACAAGAAGGAATAAGCAAGCCATTAAAAAGGCAATAGAAAAGAAAGAAATGCACAATAATTGTTTGCCAAAACTTGGCATTGGCATTCCTAAATCCCAAAAGGTTATTTGCTGCAAAATGCAAAATTATGATTGCTTGCCCAACGCGATAAAGTACCCATTTCGTTCTTCAAATCGTAAAATAAATTTGGCGGCGAAATAAGAAAGCAATCAAAAAAAGACATCTACGTGAGTAAAATCGAATCGTGAATTAACGCCGCACCACATTTGACCCGGGAGGTGTCAGTGGGCCTGCAAACGGGCGTATATTCGTCGCTTCTTCCGGGTGGCTGCGAAGCAGCATTGTTGTTGAACCATCGGCAGAAGGTTGGTTGTTTAACGTTCGCGCATAACGACATGCAAGCGCAAACGGCGGCCCGTAAGGCTGATCAGTTTTACTTTTTCCAACGGAACAACAACGTCCACAGAAAACTGAACCCGCAAAAACGCGAGCGCAGTGAACAAAAACGAAAAACGCTCGACAAAAAAAAGTTAAAAATCGACAACACATCGCAAAGACTGGTGGGGTCGACAGGATGAAATAAAGCTTTTCTGCAAATCAGCAATGTATAACGAGAGGAAATGGGCTAGGAAGAAACATCACCTTAAACGAAGCCGTTTCTTCAACTTTCTTTTTTTTTACATTTGCTCACTTTGTGTCCTTTTTTTCCCATTTTTTGGCGGCACACGTCTTGCCCGACGACCCCGTGAGGAGCATTTTGGAAGTCCGAAGAGTGCCACTGGGGTTGACACACAGAGTCCAGTTCGGCAGCAAGTCAAACCTGCTATCTCCAGCCAGGGTTGACGAGCCAAGTCTTAACCCTCGACCACGACTTTTTTCCTCTCGGTCAAATAAAGTGAAAATAAAAAATGAAAAACGTCAATTTAAAAAGGGTGCCAACAAGGTTGGCGCCGAGGGAAAGAAGCGCCTCTGCTTTCGCCCTTTTTCTTCGCCTCAGGCGTATCTACGCTTTTTTCAATTCGGAGTGATGATGCTACTAGTCAGACTTGGCTCTCTGACTGGGGCTATATAGTGTCAAAACGTCAAAATGACAAGCTCGACATGAAAATATGGGGGATTTGAGCCTTTTGCCAAACACCAGCAGATTGGAAGGGAAAAATTATTTAAAATCAGATCGGTTTGATCCCCAATGAAAATGCCTGGTCTCAAAAGAAACATTAAATAAACATAAAACAGTCAATAGCCGGCTAGATATAGCCCAAACAACATTTCTTGTTAAATTTTTTGTTATGTTTTGCCTATGCCTACAAATGTAGAGCGCGCCCTTTTTTGCCGGAACAGAAATGTGCAAGTGCATTTGAAATAAAGTGGTATCCATTGTGGTTTCTTATTGTTCGAAAAAAAGGAAAAGAGAGTCGAAAAAGACACGCCAGACTCACTCACCATCGTTATGTACTCGTTAATCATTTCTTCATTACGTCGAGACGACGCGCTTGTGGACGTAGATAATGAACTCTCGACAATCGGTTGTGGGTTTGGTGCGGGTGTCGCTGCATCAGGTGCCGCAGCTGGAAAAAAATCTGTTCACTCATTCTAGTGTAAACGGAAAAACGTACCAAAGGTGTTAAGTTCATCATGCTCGGCGGGATAATTGACATTTGCAATGGATTCTTGATACACAGATTGGAAACAGCTGCCCATGTAATCACAAATCTCGACCGCAAGTTCCTATAATTATGAATTATGTACTTTTGATTGGAAGAAAGGACAATCTGGACGATGGGAATATTCTCACTTTTGATTTCGTATAAAGGACGGCGAGGTCGTAAGCTTCGTAACTTAAGCCTATCCGGATGGGCAAGATGTTCAAAGAGTCTTCTTGGACAAAGCCAACTGAAGCTATCATGCTCACTGGAACTACCAGCAATTCCGCCTGCAATTAGGGCGTTCAAACTACTCTTTTTAATAAGAATGTTTCAAGCTAGAAGGATTCTGCGTTTAACCGACTTAAGTTAAGGCCGCTGACGTTTCAACTTTTTTGGTTCCATGTTGCCACACTAATTTCCTGTGTACAGTGTTTTTGAAACTGTGCAACATAGTTGTAACTTATATATAATAGCGGGTTTAAAAGTGCTTACTGCGAAACAATCAATTTTCCGGTGCAGAATTTTTTCCATTATGAAGGATACTTCAAAGAACTACTTAAAGCAAAACACTACGATGTCGATGTTCTTGCAGTTCACATTTGTTTGCATTAAAATGCGTTTAACACAAAATAAAAGCTTTTTCAAAAGTTTTTGTACACGGCGACTTGCGCGATGAATGTGATTAACAGTTGTGGGCAGACTGTGCAAGCGGTGTTTGACTTGCTGTGTACTGCTTTCGCATCAAAAAATCAAAAATTAACGCAAAGCGACGTGGTTAATGCAATCAATGTCAAGTTGAACAACGTCACAAACCTGCCCATTAAGCGATTGTATTCGAACTCCATCATTGCTAACTTCAAGAATAGCATCATCAACAACTGTTGCACCGGAACGCACCGCTCTAATGTTACCATTTATCTGTAAATAACATTAATTGGAGCTAATTAAATAGAAGTGAACATATAAACACCCACCTCGGCATCATCCAAAACTTTGAGCAAATCCGTTCGACCACTAGGATCGATGTCACAACGAATTTCGGGCACGAGACCGGCATACTGAAAAATGTCGCAGTAGGTTTCGCACAATCAATGTAAATTAAATTTTGAGCGCATATTCAGTGTTCGCAAGTACCTCTCGCATGTAGTACGTAAGTGAAACTTGGGTCGCTGTTAGCAGCCGTATCAGAACAGCCAGATGTTAGTTAGGCAGACACACAAATGCAATGAATATCCTACCAGCCTTTCAGTTTTTAATTGGTGACGACCGTGTATAATGGCCATTCAAAAAAGCACACCACATAACTTGTAAAAAATTAATCTTTTGGCTATGCATAGGTGAGTCAATCGTCGATCATTTTTGTTACGATTTGTCGATACTACCCGTAAGCCGGACAATTACACAAGTCTAATACCGCTGGGAAACAAGTAAAAAAGTAAGTGTCAACGCATGGTTGAATCGTAATTACGAAGACCTTTGGAGGATTGTGGTCATGCTATTTTTGTACAACAAAAATGCAGCCAATAAGTAGCAATAGAATAACATGAAAAACGTGAGATATCAATCTAATCACTGATTTTTGTTTCAAAACGCTCAAATTAAAATGTTGTTATGCTGAAAATGTTTGCACAAACATTTAAGGAGGCAATCGAATAAGGACTGATGTTTACACTTATTCAGACCAGCGCAAAAGCACTGAACTTTTCTGTTCGACATTTTTTAAAACAAAATGTCACTGCCCATTCAGTCAGTCAGTGGTGCGTTCCACACTGCAGCGTGAAAAACGAGGGTGGATAGGCAAAAGAAGGGACATGTACAAAAAGTAGCGTAGTTGGCTGGCCGGATTCAGTCGCTTGGTAGGCAGATCTGGCAGACAAGCGAAGCTAAACAAGACGGGTCTCCGGTGCAAAACAAGACATGGAAAGTGATACCCATCTGCGACAGATACAACAGTAGGTGGAAAAGGATAAATTGTTACCCGCATATGCGAGAGACAGGAAGGAAGGGGCAAATGGACTTCGACAAGCACTTGAGAACATGTTTGCAAGAGCTTATTACATTTACAAAAATAAAGATAAAAAATGATAAAAATGGCCTTGAAATTTAAAATCCGCGTCAGTGTAATAAAAGGTTTTGTCATAGATTAATGTGCTACTACATCCTCTGTAACGTAGATTTAAATTTGAAACTACAAAATTTTGAACTAGACATTGCTCTTAATCAATCTACCAGCCAATTTAGAAACCAGAAAAACAACAACTTTGTATAATAAAACTAAATAACAACGCAACTCGTCGATCTTATCGAACGATAAGAAACATAAATAAGATAATGAAATTAACAAGTTGTTTGACAAACAAGTCGGAAAACTATTTTAACGTACCGTAACATTAAACCTGCGAAGTTCTGGATTTGATGCATTATAAATAAATGCAGGTGTTGACATCATTTTTAAAACAATTTCAGGAGTTCCAATCTGAAATGCAAAATGTCACAGAGATTAGGTTCGGGTTTATGAAATACGTCATTAAAAAAGGTTAAAAAACGAATAGACGGGTCACGCTAAGACTATGGAAAACAGAAATCATAAAACAGTTGGTCATTTTAGCTTAAAATGAAGGCGTTACATTGAGTTTATTATCCTTTTAACCGTTATTTGCAAGTTTATGGGAGTCTGTTTCAAGTGTTACTTGTGATTTAATTTGATGATTACAAAATACTAAAAGGTAACGATCTAACCATAAAAATAAATTCTCGTTTTCTGTTCACACTTGTCGGAACAAAACACAGTTATGAGGGAAGGTAAGAAAAATTCTACAAGTTAGAATCCATAAATTTTTTTTTGAAAAATTTTGCGATGCAAAACAGGAAGCGTCAAACAGTTAAAAGTAATCTTTGAGGTCATATAATCAACAGGTAAGGCGATAACGTATTCCAGCGAAGAGAGGCCAATGCGCCTCTGAAATTTGTTTGTGTTTCTCAATATTTTATGCTCACGGTCACCTGTGCGATAGATACACAACCGGTACGTTTCACGGTGACAGCGGTGAGGGCAAAGGGAAAGACCGAAACAGGACAAGTTCAAGGAAACAGCTTTTCGTGATACCGGTGAAATATGGCTTCGGGTTTTGCAGACCTCTTTCTTGTTTTTGAAGAATCTGACAAATAAAAAGTTTTGAAATCTTCTTTGTCAACTTAAACTTAAATTTGGAAAAGCAAAACAATAATCAATCAATTCAATCTATGCAAGACGCAGAAAAAAGCAGTACTCTGTCATGGACGCATCTCCGCCAGCGTGTTGAACACTCACGATTTTGCATTGAACTTCTTTTTCTCTACCGCACCCGAAGGTTGACTGACTGCACGTTACTGCTGATAACCTTTTCGATTTTTTTGTCCTTCTGCACAGTGTTATTACTTACGCTCTGGTTTCACTCGTGGTTCTCCACCCTTTCCGCCGCTTCTCTCTTTTTCTTCAAATCAATTCATTGTCGACCATTCGAATCAACAGTGCGCCTTCCTCATTCGAATTTTATTGTGCACATCAAAATTTGGTACGTGTCTAAGCTGATAGAAATATGTGCGACTTTTTACGCTGGCATCAGAGTAGCTGATTACTTTACTAGTCGGGTTTTATTTATATTAGACAGTATACATCCATGTAAAATAATACTGTCATCACTTTTTGTAGGAAACAAATACATTTTGTAAGGGGGTAGCAAGCATATGGTAAAAGTGAAACTAACATATATACAGTTGAAGCATGTATTAAATAGATAATTTTGTGGAAAATTTAAAGATAAAGCATTGTTTATGGAAAAAAGTATGAAACGCGTAAAGTGTAATCATATGATTGGAATAGGTTTCGTAATTGTAAAAATGATGCATGCCAAAGTTTGTATAATCATGGAATAGATAGGATTGGAAAAAATAGGTGGTAAACATACAAGTGCTTGTTACAAACTTTGTAAACGCTGCAATATTAAAAGCAGAGGTGCTGTGCAATTATTAAATCGGCAAGATCGATGGTTCCTCGAAAGGGAAATAGGGTTTGATAATGCTGATCGTAATACTTAGGCAATGTTCATGGCTGCCGGAACTGCTGCAGGGGCTGCCGCCGGTGATGCCGTTGGCGCTGCATGTGATATTCGTGTTGAACTGATGCGGAGAAGTTGCAATTGTCGAATAGCTGCAGCGGCGTTATAGGCTTTACGCCAATTACGCTTGGCTAATAGAGACTTTCGCAAATGTGTCGCAACTGAACCATGGATATCCTTTGTGCGGGCTGTATTTCCGCTAATCCTGCAATAGAATTATGTCTTTTAAAACAGCAACGATTAAGATGTTTTAGCGCTTGCTTACCAAGGATGTTGTAAGGCACGCTCACAAGTATACCGCATTTCCGGATTGCAACACATCAGATGGGAGATAAAATCTTTGGCTGTAAGAAAGAGCATATGAATTATTGATCATGTGAAGACTTTGCACACGACTTACCGGAATCCGAAATCTCATCCCAATAAGGGGAATCAAACTCATATTCACCCTTAATGATTTGGGCAAAGAGGTTGGCATCGTTTTCGTCGTAAAATGGAGGGTAACCGCATAGCAGAATGTAAGCAATGACACCGATAGACCATACATCAACAGCCTTACCGTAAGGCTTTTGTTGTAAAACTTCGGGTGCTACGTAACCTGGTGTTCCACATGCTGTCGCCATTATCCCTGATTCTTCGGTCTTCGAAAGACCAAAATCCGAAATCATGATTTTCGAATCTTCATCAATGCAATAGTAAAGCAAGTTCTCTGGTTTAAGATCTCGGTGAACGACACCATTTCTGTGCATAAAGCCTACAGCTTCTAGTACCTAGAATCGAGATGCAGGTGTTATCGAACGTCACTACAGTACACTTCTTACCTGGCGTATTAGGTTTGATGCGTCTTTTTCCGTGTAAGACCCTTTTGCAACTATTCTGTCAAATAGTTCACCACCCGTTACCAACTCCATCACCAAGTACACATACGTCTTTTCGTCGTAAGTGTCATACAAATGAACGATGTTTGGGTGACGCAACCTAAGCATGAATATTTAAATATCGTTTTTATAGGTTAAAAGGTTAAACTCACTTCCTGAGAACCTTTATCTCGTTTTCCAAAGATTCTTCTTTTCCCTTGAGAGCCTTTTTATCGATGCATTTAATTGCGACCATTGTTCCAGGTTCGAATCTGCACTCGGCAGAGAATACCTTAGAAAATGCACCGGTTCCGAGTACATCTCGGAATTCATAACGATCACGAATGGTGGGAGCTCCATTGCCGTTGCCCATGGTTGTCGACGACTGAGATTGATTTGTGGTGGTCGGTGTCGAAGCACTGGACGTCAGTGTGCTACTGCCATTGGTGGTGGAATTTGTGGTGGTGTTAGCAGACGTGGGATCCTTTCGCTTGAAAAGCTGCATCTGGAGGCCACGTCAAAAGGTCGTGGCTGGTGCCGATGACAAGGGGGCCGAGACCAGTGGGCAAGGCTAAAGGGGCGGATAATTCACGCGCAAGCCTGCCGCAACGGCACCGAAGTAATCGGCTCTGATGAAGAAGTGCAGGATAAGCGCGCTTATGTGCGTGCCGCCGGTAGTAGTCGGTACTGAAAAAAAACAATACTTAAATGAAACGCAAAGTCTCATGGTTCGCGAGTCAACCAACACGTGCTTTTCGGGGGACGGACCGGGACTTGCCCTCAAACACAGATGAAAATTCGGTCTGATAAGGCACCTGAGAGAGCGTATGTCTGACGCAAATCCATTTCAGAAGGCAACATTTGTCAGAGATTATTAGTTTTTTAGAATGTATCGTCAATGGTGATGCACCAAGACGACAATTCCTGTTCGGTTCATTGCTAAGAGGATAAAACGCACATCACGACGACAGTGGCACAACATATTGCCAACGTAAACCAACTTGACTTACTCTTAAGAGTTTCTCTGGCAAAAAACTGAATTACGTAGTATATCTTGTATTGAAGCAGTGAAAAGGTCATAAAAGGCCGAAAAAGGCGATGGATACTAATAAGAGGTGACGTACACGGTCATATAACAAGAAAGTGAACGGCTTTCATCTGTTTTTGACGGCCATGGCCAAAGGCTTAGAATGGTTAAGAGTTTTTAGGACATATTGCGAGTAAAAAGTTCGCTTCTAACTGACACGGAACTAATCCGAAATGAATAAATTAAGAATAGACAACTAACACTTTTTGTTTGTTTAATCAAGATTAGAATCGTGTTAGTTAACCGTCCTGCAAGGGTTTAATAAATCTTCTGTATGCCAGATAGACGCTCAGCTCCGATGCCCGTCGGTGCAACTCGGTTTTGAAAGTTTAATCAACGAAAAGGCATTGCGAGGGCCATTAGCATGCTAACTGAATAATTTGAATGGAGAATTAGAAAGAACGACGACTACCATCGCACTTTTTTTTCGAAACATACACGCAGACATCTTCGCCGCTGGCGGCAATTGATTTTTTGACACTGCAGGTAAGGCCACGCGAGAAAAAAATGAAACATACGCTCAACGGATCGCTTAACGGTGGAACAAAATCATGCATTTGCAACGATTACTTGTGCTTATCTAACCGGCCGTCAGTTTCTTTACAGCAGCTAGTACGCCTGTCAACTAAATCAAGCAAAACAGACTTTAGGATAAACATTTTTCACAAGACTTCTCATATACGATACAGCTTTGAGCAGTGTGGAACACATTATTGTATCCATGGCTCTGTTCTACGTATTTGTGTCAGTTTTTTTGCTCATGTTCAAATCCACGTGAGTGTCCTAGACAAAAGAAAAACTAATTTTTCGTTCTTATGGAAAAACCTCGAGGCCAATGGCAACACTGTTGACGTACCGCTGTGAATATTAATATTTGCAACTTGCGTATGTGAAGAAGTTTGGAAAACGTTTCAAAAATCAAGAAACCCTTTTGAGAAACTGTCAATGTCGACGTTAATGAACGTCATTAACATGATAAGGAAAATGCGTGGGCAAAGCCGCCAAATTTAACCCGATGAACAGATGTTTTTCACACAAAATTTCATTTTCTCATGAGAAAATAACACATATCTTTTAAAAATGAGGTTAAGCCCTGCACTACAATATTCCCATGATGACCAAACCAAGTGTGGCGGTTTGGTCATCAAGGGTAAGCTGCGTAACAAGTGTTCGTTTCAAGACTGAAGTTACAAACCCCCATAGCGTGGCAAACAACTTTTTTTCGGCATCTAAGAACCATAAAACATTTTTCTTGCTTCTAGAAAACTTGATTAAGTAGAGGTAAAAATTGGCTTTGGCGTCCGAAAAAAATTCTATGTACTGCGAATGACTAAAAATGCAAGCGCACATATGCATGATAGCTTATTCATTTGTCCAGTCGGGGGCTAAATCTAATCTGTTCTTGCCGTGGTGAGTTCTTTCAGACTTACAATACACACATAGAGGGAAGGTAAAATACACAGGGTTGCACTTAAAGGGAAAATTGTATCTTACAATTGAATGTCACGACACGCAATGTACTTTAGAGGCAATTATTGGATTCTTATTTAAGCAGAGTAAATGCATTGTTTAATCAAAACAAGCATTCACGCAGTGCAGCGTAAATGTCACACTTCAAAAACCATAAGAACAGGTGAAAAAATAAACAAGAACGGTTTTCTGCGAAAGTGTTAAGTAAACGCGTTCCATTACCCCCTTCATTGCGTATTTATAGGCACATCTAAAAGCTCTAAATTTAAAAGTACAAGTTTTGTTACTTTAATTACAACGCAAAAAACAGATGTAAAGAATCCCCTCCCTCATCAATTTGTGAAAAGTTCAAGTTAGCAGGGTAATGCACCACGAACACGACCCATGCTCTCCATTGTTCCAGAGCGCATCCCAGTGGAAAAATGTTTGTATGTACCCGTGGGGTTGTTCTAAAGGCGAGGCCCAGCTATTTTCTAAAAAAAACTTTTTTCAAGGGTCAAATTGCGCTTCACTGACTGAGTCGAACTTTGTCTGTCAGAGACAGACGTGTTGCTACTTCTTTTTTGAACAACCATGGGCAACATCAAAAATGCATATTTGTCTAAAGCTTAGAGGATGGGGCGACGGCTGCGAGTGCCGAATTTTGTTTGGCAATAAGGGTCCGATGAACGTGTGAGTGTACATTCCCTTTTTTATTGAAAAAGACAAATGTACATTTAACAGATCGTTTCAATCTTCGCGATTTGCTTTTAAAAGTACGCGAAGCAGGGGAAAAGAAGCCCCGCTTGGATCGTCATTCGTCATTTCAGCAAATAGAACCCTGCGAAGAAAACATTGTATCAAGCTTTATTTTCGGGCACTGATGAACAGAATTGAAACCCTCTGGGACAGACATGTAACAGTCGTAGGTAAATCTAATAAACCAATGATCTAGATTGTATATTGACTAAGTTTCAAACTAAAAAAAGGAATTCAAAGACAACTTATCAGCTTGGAATAAATTTAAAAATTTCCAATCGTTTTCCTTTTCCGAAAAAAGACCGAATTGGTTAGTAGCCACCGGTGTGAAACAGTTTGCATAAAAACAGTTCTCTATATATTTTGTCAATACAGCACGGCGCACATGACCCCAAGCAGATGATTTTTGTATGATTGAACGACACGTCAGCATTTAAATTGCATGAAAATAATAAAGTAGGTAGAAATGCACTTGAGAAAACAACATATGTTATACAAAACAACTTGTATTATAAGAAGTTCTCGCAATATCTTATTCTATCGCTTCTTGCTATAGCAGATTTCAACATGTGATGACTGACAGCCTACAGTGCAGCCGTCAGACAGACAGTGGCGCCGTTATTAAGTAAAAAGTATACCCGGCATCGTCTAACCATTTGATGTGTTTTTCAACATTAACACGCAAAGACTACGCTTTTTGTAATTCAAAAAACAGTCAAATTTTTTGGTCGGAAATGAGCCTGGCTGGTACGGAAACGAGACTGGACGTCATTATGATTCCAATCTTTTAAACTGCTTTGAAGCAAGAACAAAGACGTTGTTAACGAAAATTTATAACCTTTTGATCGATAGCTGAATAGCCATTTTGTAAGATAATAGTATGCCTATTTAACTTGCATATAAATTATAGCAGCTCTAAACAACCTCACGTCATATTTCGCTATATTTATAGCTTAAAACTACAATTTTAAAACATACTTAATTTCGCATAGTTCAATTACAAACTAGAAATGACGCGGAATGGAATGCTTGTGGGAAAGTATTTCCCTTTTCTCGCTTAAATTTGAAGTTTGAACGCCCTTAAAATGCATTAATAATAGCAACAACAATTGAATGGTCAAATTTGTATGGAAAGTATATTTTAGGACTACAAAGATTACAACGTGGCTTTTTATCGGCATGCCGTCATTTAATGAAATTGACTTTCAAAAGCGGCGCAACAAACAAAATTACATTCTGACGAACTAAAACATCCCCCCTTGAAAAAACGTGCCGACATCGCTTTTTGCCCAGTCGATGTCAAGAGCCCGTTTACGGCATCCATTCTTCTGACGCTTTAAGAAAAATGTCTTGTTTTCCATGCCGACGGCGGCTGGCTGTGATAACACTACCGTTGAGAGCGAAAATAAGGCAGTCAGATAAAATACATCCATTACCATTTTCATAGAGATACATAAGATACATTGTGACGTACGGGGGCGCGTCGGCTAAGGAGGGCATTCATGTCATCGATAGCGGTGAAGCTTTTATCAAGCATATTTGATAAATAAATACCCGTCGGGAACTTTGTCCAAAAAGTACATTGTATTTAAGTATAAAATTTACCCGCTACTTTGGTCGTCGCGCATGCAAATAGCCTCAGGGGGCCAAAAAATTTCAAGTGGGATTATATTTCTTAAGTTGCCGTGTCCAGGGGTGTGGAAAGGAAAGAAGGAAAAGCAATTAAAAGGCAAGCTATTCGGCGTTACAATGTTTCCCTATATTATCAGGCCTTAGTTCAATGAAAGTGATATTGCATTACAAGGACTAACATAAATGAACACGTTGTTGTAATACATTTTTGCCGAACGCAAATTGACAAACTACAAAATGATTTTTGGAGTGAGTAATAGTAAGAAAACAATGACGGTTTAAAGCGTCACTAAGAGTACAACCAAAGAACCATGGTAAAAATTTAATGTTATAACATAGCTTTTATAAGCAAACTATTCAAATAACAGGAAGCATAATATTCGGTCACATGGAAAATAAAATAACTTGTAACTACTAGAAGACTAGCGCCTTTTCAGCTTACTTAATGGCCTGTTAACGCTTATTCGATATTGGCCGCAAAATTGCCCTTATACACATATACTTTTCAGATGCTTGTGCTCGGTTTTAAATTGTTTTTTGCACGTGGTCCCCTAAAACTGCTGCAGTACCACGCTTTCTTCAAGGTAGAACGCAATTTTTTTACTAAACAGAGTGAGTGAAAGCCCTTTATAGAGATCCGGCCCCCTACAACAGAAGCAACTAAAATAACTTTACACTGCTTAAAGAACTCATTCTCCTTAAGAGTACAACATAAGCAGCACATAGCGTAAGGACATTGCCGTTGCCAATGACTTCCAAGAGGTACAGAAGCAAATGGCTTATGGTTTAAACTTAATTATTCGACACAGCAATATGTTAAACTATAAGTTGCTAGAGGAAAAGAAAACGACTCGACCAGTACAAGTGTAATTTAACTTCACTAACTACGATAATAGTGCTGCTTGTTAAAGGAACAAAGATTGAAACTGATATGAGGTTATAATACACGTTTCATACACTCACGTATCTAAAAATAACTTTTATTAAGCTAAAATTATTTGTGGTAGTGATGCCAGTTAAAGCGCATTATGAATGAAGTATAAATTTGTGCAAAATTGTGTGTTTAATACAGTAAACATGTACCTTAATCGTATTAAAATTTGTTTACAAGAATGAAAAAAGAAATGTACAAAATTAGTTCGTTTGGTGCGTTAAAAATAGCGTAAACTTGCCTGGCACATCATTTGGACATAACGACCACGTGTGAATGTAATCATTTCGTAATGCATTACTTGGACATTGACTTGTGCATTTCTATATAAAAGAACAAAAGTTCTCAGAACGTATAAAAATAACTCATGGAAGAAAAGCTGTGTCAGAAAAGAGGAAATGGCATAGAAGCAAAACTCAACGTCTGTAATCGGAAAAGAAGCAGGTATATCAAGCGGAAAAACACGTTTTTTGCAAGAAAAAACGATCGATAATAAGATATTTATGCGGTTAAGGAGGTGGTAAGAGACTCTGTGGAATAAATGCAATAAATCGGCGTGACTTGACAAGAAAAATAGCTGCAGCGCCTACTAAAGGAAACTCAAGCTCTTATTTCAACAGACACGCGAAATCTCAATATTTTTATGCTACGTGGCATATGGCAAAAAGCTGACGACTGCCTTAAAAGGAAATAAGAGAACCACTTTTTCACTTGAGAACTATTATGCCACAAATGTGAGTCATTACATCGGGTGGTTAATCTTGACGTACATTGTTTAATATTCGTTACCTTTAAAGAAAACATAAAAGCGTAATGATACAATGAATTTTTCGTAGCCACAAGAAACCAATAGAATACGTACGTACGCGGAACCTGGTCAATGCTAGCCATAGCCAACCAAAACAATAAATAATAGTATAATAAATGTATTCAATTTTCGATAAATGGATCGAAAACAAGCGTTTGTACGTTAAGCTTACAAGTTACTGGCTACAAACAGCATGAAGAACGTTTAATTCCAGCTTTCTAAACTCTAATCAAGTTCCCTTATTGCCGAAGTTTGGTCTTGTGTCAATGTCAGTTTCAAAAAAGTTTTTGAATCGTCGATTAAGCTCCATACGATTTAACAAGTAACTCTGACTAGAGGGAATAAAGCTATAGCCAAGGCGAGGCAGATACGGACACAAAAATGCGAACAGTGGATGGCACTCACAACATTGCTGCTTGTCGATGCATTTAGTTCTTTGGATGGACGCCCGACTATGGCATTTTTAGTCCAAGGGACAGCGCCAACACGTCGAACTGGACGATGCTTTTATTTTCGACATGTTCGAGGCATGTCACTAGCCCGAAGCTGCTCTCTGCAATGCGCAGGACCGGAAGGAGCAGACCCAGCGACCGGAAGTATGATTTATCCCACGGCTTTTTTGTCAAACAGCTTGTTTATCTCGGCAATGATTGCCAAACATGGGTCAACAAAAAACGTATCCTTTGTCTGTTTTTGTCGTCATTGTCCACATGAGTGTTTTATTATTTCGATGAATTAGCAAAAATACCAAAATTACATTATGCAATAAAAATCAGTTACAAGAGTAAAAAAGTGACACAATTAAGTGGACTGGCTGGATTTGAGGGACTCGGCGATAGTAGTAAACTGTTTCCCCACAAAGTTGGGGTCGAGAGGAGTGAACTCGATAATAGTCTTATCAGGCGAAGCTTGAATAGATTCGACCAGGTACTGCGTGATTTCAGCGGAAAAACGCACGTTTGATTCGGGATTAAAAACGTTTACCGCTTTAATCTGCAAAACGTTTCAAATGAGATTAATCAATTTAAAATTGACACATACATGTAAGTAGATGACGCGATCATCGTGCTCACCACCACGTGCGAGAGTGGCTTTGTCTTCGATCTTTACGTAAATGCTTTCCGGAGCTTTGTCCAAAACGGCGCCTAACTTCTTAGTGAAAAGACTGGCAAATTCAAGGGGATCCGCGAGGGGCCGATTTGTGGAGAGAACGGCAATCGGCATGGCAATCTAAAATTTGAAACACGTAAACTTCAAAACGCAATCAAAACACAGCAAATCAATCACGACGAGTAACGATTTCCTTGAACTAAAATTTGTTTACGCCCATTTGATTGACATGTGGAGTGTTGCACACAACAAGTATAGTATTGGTCCCCACATACATCACATGATAAAGTCAGGCCCCCAAAAAGGTCGTTCCATCATCACTACACAACAATCAAGAAACAGAGCGACTCTTTCCTCTTCATTTTGGTTACCAACGCGCGACACAATACGACGCTATGCCGTTTGTTCATTTTGTTACCAATCTGCCGGCTGACCGTCTTGGTCCTACCTTCAATCAAATTTTCAACCAAGTCCTTGCCGATGCAATCCCTGAAAAACCGTATGAATTGTTTGCCATTAACACGGTTGCGGGCGCGACGTTAACTTTCGGAGGCTCGTCTGAACCAGCGGCAGTTGTCCATGTACGGTTAATCTAGCTTTTCGAAACGAAAATTTTTGGTTTTTTAGATTAAAGCGTATGGAATCTACACCCCGGAGAAGAACATCGAGTACTCGAAAGCCATTTGTACATTCTTGGCGGACGTTGGCATCCCCGGCGAGCGCGTGCTTATCGACTTTTCTGACCTTCCAGCGAGCCACTGCGGTTTCAATTTTACGACGGCCCAAAAACTCATCGACGAAGGAAAAATTTGATGTACCAGTTGCTGGTCGAGGGGTCGAAAAGTAGTTTCTTTTGTTCTTATGATGTAAACCAATATCTTGAATAGGCAAAGTTTGGAATAAAAATGACATAGTAAAACGAAAACAGGTGTTTCACAAAAAAGAAAACTATATGGTAAATATGTAGCCACTCTTAACATCAACACGTTTATGATGAAAGTCAAACAAAACTGAGAAGAGGAAAGCTGTCACTAGCTGCGCTATGGCAGAATGAAAGGATTACGTGAAACTGACTGAAGCCTTGAAATGGGCTTTATTTCAATTCACCTAGCTAACAAACCTCCTTTGATAACTGTGCTTGAACCGTGGTGTGTCAGTCAAGCAGGTACCCCTGGACGAACAAGAACAAGCGGAATAGAGACGTATGACTGACAACAAAAATATTACGTTACGCAACACGGCGATGCTCGCTTTTCTTCGCGTGTGGAGTCCGTTTGCGAAAGTTGTTGCTGTTTCCAATGCGACTGGTTTTTTTTGTTCATTCGTTTGTTGTTATTTTTATGCTGCATCTTTTATTGACGGCTGTGAGGCGTCGGAGTAACCAAAATTTTGTCTTGTCTTCGAACTTTTATTATGTTTTTTCTTTCACATCAAATATTTACTTAATAATCAGCATAGTCGTTGGCTGGGGGGTTTGGAGCATGCTTGAACTTTGAAGTACGACGGTGTTGGTAATGTCTAATTGGTGTCGAATCTCGGGAACTCGATCTTGATCTTGATGAGCCAGAGGCGCGAAGCCGTAGAAACTGGCCAATAATGAAACCAACGAACAGAGCCAGCCATAGCAAACTCACCCAAACGGCAGTCGAAAATTGAACATCCAGCTGTGGACAATAGAGTTCACGCGGCGGAATTTGAAAGGAGCCCAGTCGATAGTCATTTGCCAGGCAAAAATGCGGTTCGTAAAACCTAAAAAACATACATATTATGCATGATGGGTCACAAAAGTGTACACATACAGGCCTGGTCGCACACAACTAGTTCCTTCAGGGCATCGACCTTCATGGCCACAATTGGTCGAGTTACGGGAATGAACAACGGAAAATACCATGATGTTTCACTCAAATCAAATCAAAAACGTGTGAAGTTCACCGGCAGCTCAGTACAAGCCAGGTTGCTTTGACTTGAAGAAAGGCTTTATGCACTGGGGTATCAAGGATTTGTAACAGCTGTTGTCTTGGTGTTGCAGAACAACAAAAAATGTGTGTGATCTGGCATAGTCTTATCCAAGCACCGAGTGTTTTGATTGAGCTCGTAGTTTTTTGATACACTTGCTTGTGATCAGAAGTTAACCTTTTCTTTTGGTAGTACGCATTTGATTAGAGAAGTTGATTTAATAAAAATGTTTTTCAATCAATTGCTTTTGGCCAGAAGCTACGTTACTTATCAGCAAAGAAAGCAACTGATCCACGGTGGCTATAATTTGTATATTATAAGTATTGGTAATAACAAAATTAAAAAATGCATCAGATACAGACTATTATACCACGTTACTTTTGCACAAAACAGCTGTAATTTACCTTTGCACTTCGGTTTTATGTGTTAATTCTACTTCTGATTCATTACACATTTTATTCTGCTAAAAATTCTTCTGTTTTGCCACTGGCACTGCCCATAAAAGCCTGAAAGAGTGACCACCCACGACGAATGCAGTTGACGGGTCTATTTTTCCCCTTTCCAATGCCGCGGGCAACAACCCTGACAGAATGTGGCCGTGCATTGCAGTGACGGACATGCATAAGGTTGCGCACGGCTCACACCGCAAGCGCAATGCACGAGCTTTCACAAATGTAGTTTTATACAATGTAAGGGCTTTTGTTTACATTAATACCAAAACCAAGATAACCCGACAAACAGTACTTGTCAAAGGATTACCTTCAAGGACTGTCAAATTGTCAACTATTAACCCAAGCACATTTTTAATGTGTGTTTTTTTAATTTGTCAAGTTCTGGAGGTGTAAACCATTTTATCTATATCAGAATTCATAACAATATGGATAGCAGTTGTGGAAAAGTTTATTTCTTACGCTGGATGCAGACGGATGTTTTTCTCCAAGACAGTGCTTCCTGCGGAAGCTTTCGATAAGACGCATTACGGGCAATTAGAACATTTGGAATTACCTGATTTCTTTACCTCCACCGCCATAGCTCAATTATAACATACTTATTCAGTGCAAATCACATAATATTTGAGTAAATCAGTTTTATTTGTTTTTATTACGACACAACAATGTTATTAAAGTTTTAAAAAATGGCAAGGGTTAAAGAAGTTAAAAAAAGTTTGCAAACAGTCCACAGCTCATAACGGATCATTCTACTTTTTCATAAGCTTAAATAATACCTCCTCATTCTCATTAGGGGTGTTGAGGTCCACGGTAAAGATCCCTGGCTCACTAGGCATGTCAACGACCGGCAACAGTGGTGTAATTTCTTGCTTAAGATTTTGTACAAGATTTTCCAAGTTAATATCAGCAGTCGTACTGCAACGAACGTAAATACGCAGGTTTTTCTGAAATATATTATGTAATGTTTGAAAGAATGGTAAAAGACGAAACGTACGTAAAGAACCTGGATTATTTCTTCAGGTTTAACACTAAAAAGATCTTCGACCTGGCCGTCCAAGACATTGATGTAGGTGGTACCAGCATTTTCTACGATCGACAAGTCTGCAGCCCAGTTTTTGTACAAATTGTTGACTTGAATTTGTAACAGGTATGGAAAAACCGATAAAATATGATGGAACGGAACATGACCCGTAGCCAATTCAAATGTGTGTACAAAATCACTAGTTTTTTGAGCTATTTTTTTGAGCTGATTGACTGTTACGGCCTCAGATTTAATTATGATTTTGTTGGTTTCGGTTAGCCACAACCTATCCATACTTGGACTATCAAGAATTTCATCAGCTCCATCACAAAGTTTCACTAGGTGCCTGCAGCAAAAAAGGATATTTTCTTCAGCTTCTTCGATGTTTTCAGGTCTCTCACGTAGTGTGTCATACTGCAGTTTAATGGTATTGTCTTGAAAGGTCACAGCGATAACTTTTCTGGTTTCTTGCAGAGGCTGTAGCTTATCTGATTTATGACCTGCAGCAACTTGGAGATCGTAGGCTTCACATAGTGTCATCAATTCGCGCATACGGCTACGGAGACCATAAGAAAGTTCCAAAATAGGATACGGCATGATTGGAGGTAATAACGAGCAATGTATTTACTGAAAAATTATTTTATCTTACAAACAGGAATGTCACAAGGCACGTCAAAGCCAAAAAGAGCAGATTGGCCACAACCTGAACCCCAATTGCGCAGCTTAAGGAAGTGCCTATCTCATGTGCACGCAGGAGGTGGGCGTTTTCGTGAGCACAGTGTTTCTGCGGAAGGAATCGATACGATGCTTATGGCTGCTGCGCATGCACCACATGGACGTAATCTGGTACTTAACTGTCTGGGTCTGTGTCTAGGTCTGGGACGGCCCATGTAAGATCGGCAAGAGCGCCGAGATCGGAAAGCACAGAGGCCTGCGACTTTCGTATCCGCCGTTTAAGTCAAGTAATGGCTCTATGGACGCACCGCCCCAATATGGTACCGAAGCTGGAACAAAACCGAAGCATCAACAATGTAAAACACTAGCTATGGATAACTTGGCAAACTTTTTTGACATCAAAAGCATTCTTGAGACCACAACTGGATCGAAAAAAAAACGTTTTATAAACTCAACATAAGGTCACCAACGGATAGGGATAACAAAAACTCAAACAAATCAGATAAGACCAGGTTCTAGTAACATTCATTCATCCGCAGACTTATCAGCAATGGTCTTATCAATCATATCCGGAACGAAGAAAACATGAGGCTCGGTATAGCACTTCATATCCCTCAGGTAGCGACAATCGATGGGGATCTGCTGGTAAACAGTTTTTGGAAACTGGGACGACCATTCTCCATGAAGCCGATACCAGCCCACGGCACAGACGAACTTGAACAGGTTGGCCAGTTTGTTGCTTGAATGGGGACGGCGGAAGTCACGCGCATCGTCTTTCACGGCTCTACGGTAGCAGGTGTCTCGTTCGGGGTTGATGAAGTAGAAGTGTTCTGAAATGGTAACGGTATTATCTATCGATAAAAGTTCAACTCACCGAGAGGCTTCTGCAGCGTGTAATGCGGCCATTCGCCATGTTTTCGATCCGGATTGTCGACCGTTATGGGGCACAGTAGGCTCTTCACACCGAATCCGTAGCCGTGATGGTTGCGATATTTGTCGTTCGTGATGATGACGGCGCCGATGCGAAAGGCCAGATCAAGGGCGGCACGATCATCGGACTCTTTGTCGTTATGGTTTGAAACGACGGCATAACCGAGGTTGACGAGTTCTTGCAAGACGTTGCCGTTCGACACGAATGGGTGGAAGACCTTTGACAGTGTTCACTAAAGGACCGAACCGAGACCGCACCGATCCATGATCCTGTTCGGTCCCTAAAAACTCAATACGCCACTTTAATTTAGGCCTGGGAACGGTACAGATCAAGCAGATCGGTGAGGTCTTTGGTTCGGTCCTCTAAAAGTGTGAATGAAGACTTTCCTTTGGAAGAACGATGCGAACGCGGAAGCCATAGAAGTCGAGGTAGTAGGCCAATTGCAGCAGGATCAAACTGTCGTTTCTGAAAATGAGTTAGGATAAACTCATTGTTGCGTAACATATAAGAATGAAACCTGACCTTTCCTTCGGCTCCGAAGCGCCCGGGATCGCGTTGCGAGTGATGCGCATCAAATTAGCACCGTCAATGATGACACGACGTCGTCTCAAGCTCGCGACATCGAGAGGATCCTTGCTGGGTTCAAAGCAGCAGTAGAAAGGTTTCTCAGCTTCGACACAGCGTTCTTCCCAAGATTTTTGACTCATTTTTGGACAATGAGTGGCGACTGAAATGAAACGAACGCGCACAAATCGGAAATACAAGAAAGATAGACACAGGTGGTTTGGACGAACTTACAAATTTGCAAAACAGCGGACTTTCAGAGCAAAAAAACCGTTTTGACGCACAATGCCAAGTGATTTTTTTGAATAAAATACATGCTCTCTCTTCCAACTCTTTGTAACTATATGATTTTGCGGTTCACAAATGATTTTTATTTAAAAACCTGATCTTTTTCAAATTTTTTAAATTTTTGCCAAAATGCCCTTCTGAAAGCTTGTGCATAGCGTTTGCGCAGTTCTTTTTTTGTTCGTTTCTACGCGGTCAGTTGGGTGGCATAATGTCCCGTTTGCAGTTGTGCCCGCTACGCACAGTGCATACCTTCAACGCGAAAAAAAAACAGGACAGCGTTGGAAAAGAGACATGTGGTCACGCCCCAGCGCGACCACACTTGCTTCACTCGAGGAAGTCGCCCGGGGCGTTGGAAAAGAAAAAAGGACCCTTCAAGCGCAGTAGTCGTTGGTGGTCTCTATATGCAGCCCCTAAGGGCGCGAAATAGAAAAGAAGTAAAAAAACGTAACGGAAAAATGAACTTGTTAGGTGTCGCAATTGGAGCCGTAAAAGATAATAGCAAAACCGAGGCTGAGAATGCCAACTGCATCTACTTTTTGCGGCACTGAATAGATTGTTAATTACAGTTTTTTTCACGTTATGGAATGGTAACACATTTTACTTTTATACAAATAAAAAACATTGTTGAAAGCATGCAAAATAGAAATTCTGACTACGGTGTAAAAAGAGCCGCACACTTCGTTTCAATAAGTTCGAAGTATATATCCCAGCTGGCTAATAGCAATGATTCACACTGTTCAATACAACCATAGGTACTACAGATTACGTTGACTTCTTTTTCGTTGATCTCAAAAGTCAATTTCTTATTATCCTTTTTGAAACTGAATGTAGCGTTTTTGTCACTGTCGAGTGTTAATAGCACCCCATATTTGTAAGCGATAAGGTTTAGGTTGTTGATATGAACGAACGTTAATGGGCCGGCCTTAATCGTTTTACAATGTTGCAGTTGGCTCCGCATGATTTGATCTTGTTCAATGTCGTTTGAGTTTGGCACATCAGCCAATGCGTTAGCTGGACTCGGGGTAGTACTTGTAAACTCTGGTAATTGGTTGGAAAGAGCTGAAAGCAGCATTGCCATCGGAGTTTCGTCGACTCGTGGAATTTGTGCTTCTTCTGAAAAACCCGTTTTTATATTGGTTAACATTATCAAAACAATACCCTTTACAACCTTGGTTGAAGGATCGTTTTCCGTAATAATACGTTCTGGTTGAAACTTATCTAGATTTTTCCAAATATCCAACATCCATCCCGGAGTAACTGGCATCTCATGAGCTAGTGAAAGCATTGGTCCTCGTGTTGGTTTGAATGGATGATTGTGTTCACCATGTTCGTACAATTCACAGCCATCGGTCGTTTCAATACTCATCATTCTGTAGGAACAGGAAGAGTGTTTGCAATGATACCAATTTTTCTTACAGTTCGTACTGCTTTTAGACTGAGCTTTGTTCCTTCCTGCTTTGTTCACTCCATGATTCCGCCTGCATTGTTGCATCTCATTTATATTGTTGAAGCGTTGAACAAACTTCCAGGCTTTGTATCTATCTGTCATTTTGTTAGATCGAACCCTTGCGTCCGGAACAAGTTCATGAAAGAGTTTGTCAAGATTGATTTGTTCTTCTTCAGTGTGGCTAGATAGAGGTGCGTCGAGTGGATCTTCATTTGGTTGTTGCTGTAAGGCTGATGGCGGAATAGGAAGATCCAATAGTTTATATAAATCGTATAAGTTCTTAATAACGGTAGGACTACTATCGGCAGACATCGTCATTATACAATTGTCCTACAAAAACTTTAAACGTAAATAGGAAAAACATTAAGGGACAAATGAATCTTTCGTAATTGAAAATAATCGCCGCGATGACAGGGAAAAATGGGCTCAATTAAAACTAATTGGAACATTAAATCAGCAACGCCAGCGTGGTTATGAAAAAAGAAATGGTCATTATCTAGGTCGGACTTGTGGCCGTTGAATTTATCGGCGAAGAGTTGCTTTGAACGGTATGTGTCACTGTCAATGCCAGTTTGGTGGGAGAAATAGATACCTATTTTTGTTCTATTTTGCTGTTAGCTTAGTCATTTACTTCTTTTTATGTGGGTTGAATCGACCTACTCAGTTAGTTGTTTTCAAAAATGCAGAATGTTGATGCGAGCAAGGGGTACAATGCAACTACCAAAAACATTTCAACCGATTTTTTAATGAATGTGTTTTCAAACCATTTACAGCTTGATTAGGACAAATTCAGGGTTTTTTAAGCAAAGGACACTTGTTAAATTGTTACCACCACGTTTATTAACGTTTGATCATGATAAAATATACAGATATCATTAACTTTGGAATGTATAATGAACAAAATTTGAAAGTGAACGGTAAAAAATACAAATTACATTCATAAAACAACCGCTTTAAACTTGTCGCCCGTGTTTTGCAACTGACATCGTAATAAACAGACTAACCACAAACAATAGTAGTGGCTAGTCATTATGGTAGTATCGTAGATAAAAATTTCATGATAAATTTAAAAACAAATGTTTGGGAAAAGACAAAAACCAAAATGGCAAATATCATCATGCCGTTTAGGGTTGAGGAGTGTGTTGACTGCCGAAGCTATCTAGGGGGCGTCGAATTGTACCATTGTCTGAATCAGTTGATGAATTTGAACGTGGGATATGCATGAGACTCTGAAACATGCTTTTATAATGTCATTTTACTGTCTTTTGAATGTTTTAATTATTAACTTACGCTGCACGATGAACTTGCGGAACTGCTGGCCCAACTGTAATCTACGGGATGAGAATCTTCAGGACCGCCAATGCCGGAATTGTTGCTTGTGCTGGATTGTTTTTTGGTGACCTATAAGTCACTATTTAGTATATTAAGTTTAGGGCATTGTATTATCATACCTTATCAGTCTGACAACGTGCACTACGGCTTCGAATCGTTTTGGCACCGCCAACTTCGTTGCATCCCAACCGAGGATCCTCCGACGTCGTAGCCGAGATGGTAGCACAACGTCCATGAATCGCCGGAACGACATTGTCAGTGGTAAGCAGGTCTGTTGGAGTCATAGTAGTAGTCGTGGAGTTATCTTCTGAGTCATTGCTTCCGATTTGTGGACGATCGGTATTCGAAAATGTTGACTTCTGTCGACAGTTGACATTTTGGCATCGCTGAATGTTTTCGATTTGCGCAGAGCAATGGTGATGCACTTGTGGGTGGCGTGAAACACTAGTAATGCGTTGTCGGAAGAAAAACTTTTTCATGTGCGGATCCAGAAACCGAGGATCACAATTAGGGATATCGCCTTCCTCATTGGTATCAGAATCACCTCTATTAGCAGTGTCAGCAGTAAGCGCGGAGCCACTTTGGCGCTTTTCAATCTTGGCCTTTCGCGCTTCTTCAGCGTACTTCTTGCCTTTGACGTTTTCGCGCTTTCGGGCATCTTTTTCCATCTGCTTTTTTCGCGTCACATTGATGAAGCTTTCCGCCATTGCAGTATCTCCTGGACAGTTTTCATCCAAACAGTGAGTGACAACGTACATCTTCAATCCGGTATCGACTTCTTTGTCCTTGTACAGTCGATCAATTTCCATCACTGGATAAACCATGACATGTTCATGCGGTTTCCGAACGAGACAAAATGGTCCACCAACTGGTGGCATCTTTTCCGGAGTTTCACTTTTTGGAATAATATTGCCTTCTTGTGGTAGTGATAGACGTCGATCATTGTAAGCGTCTTTGATTAGATTCTGGCGATATGCATTGCGCAACATTTCCTCGATGTTATAACGAGGAGCATTGCCCTGGGGGTACATCTCCTTCAACGATTCTTCTGGGCAATGCTTATTTAAGCCAGGAGGTCGTCGTACTTCGATTTCAACATCTTCAAGGGCACCACCGGAAGCCTCATTATTACTCACATCACTTTCTGGAGTGTAATCCAGACTTGAACGTGCTGGCTGAGTTGCGTCCATAAGCCCGCTGCGATTAGTACTACTTTCGTCCTGTGAACTCCAACGCTCACATTTGGCTTCCTGTGCCGCCGAAGACCGCGCAACAATGTGTCTGTGGAATTTCTTGGGCTCAAGGACTTCAGCAAATCTTTTTGCAACGCCGTTAAGTCGAAATGCGTTCTTTGACGACTTCCGATGCTCACTGGAAAGTGCATGTGCAAAGCGTTTTGGCGGGGGCGTTTGTTCGGCGGATTCTGATGGGCTATTTACGGGAACTTCATGCCGAAGAGGTTGACAGGGAGGAGAACTCGGCATGGACGAAGACATCCAGGTGGATTTAGGTTCGCGCTTCTCGCTGACGGAATTGGATTTAGGCAACTCTCGCAATGGGCCGATTGTTGAAACTTTGGGTTTGTTGACGACAGTCACAATATCGGCTCCGTTGTCGTGATAGGGATATGCTTGATCGCCATGGGTATAGATGCCGCCACAGAAGCCTGGACATGTGAACATAGTGTTGAACCAAATGTGACCGATTTTTTCGTCTTTTCCGGGCTGAAATGACAGTATGAAGAAAGCCTATATAAAAATGCCCAATAACTTACAAAAAACGGTATTGGTTTGATATGCGACGTTTTCAAGATATCAATTCGAATATCACCTTCGAGAAAAACACGCTTATTCGGAGGAACGGTCCATCCATAGCATCGTCGAGAAATAATATCATGCCCAGGAACAGGCGCATCCGGGTTGTAACTGTCGTCCCCAACTGCTACAGGGTTACGTTGCCAGAGTTCATCTTCCTCATCGTATTGTTCATTGGTCAAAAGTAAATCATGTCCATGGAAGACGTCGACATCACCATTAGCCACCCGCAAACTGAGGGCACCTCGACGGATGAGTCCACTGATTCGTGGCGGTCGCTCCAAATAGACACCAATCAGTTCAGTCTTCAATGGCATGTAGTTCAGATGCTTGTCTCGAAGATGTGCGAAGTAGTAGACGTATCTCCTTTGAGATGGAATGGTAACACCCTTGTTGTTATGGGTTCGAATGATACTGTAGTAGTCCATGATCTGTCGAGGTGTTTCGAAGAAGCCAATATAGTACAAATATGCGCAGATCATGACGCCAGTTCGGCCTTTTCCAGCTTTGCAATGTACAGCAACAATGTTTGTCGGATCTGCCAATAAGTGATCATGAACCTCACGACAGAAAGGTGCCATCAACTCGAGACGTGGAGGATGATGGTCCTTCATTTCATACGAAATGACACGGTAGTGAAAGTTTTTTTCGTCATACGCATATTGTCCACGCAGATTAAAAACCTTGTACTTTTCGGGATGAAATGTTTCCAAAAACTTTACAGTATGTTTCATGCTGTTACGGTAGAACGCTTCAGCCGTGTCTGCGGGGTAACCCATAGCGATGATTCGGTCAGTAATGTCTAAAGAAGTTGTTATTATTAATATTTTGAATTTTGTTATGCGTTTCACTTACAGGTCAAATCCAAATTGAAACCATCAGCTTGAAATCGCCGTCTGTTTTGGCTCACCATCATCCTCAACGGCACACAAATCATGTTCTTCGGGCCATGGCCAAATACTAAACTTGGTGGCAATGGAGATGTTGCAGGTGGAGATGTCTTACCTGATGATGCCCGACTGAAGCTACGAGAATCTGGAGTAAGCTCCAACGTAGAGGTGGCTACAGGCTCGTTGGAAACTGGTGTCATAGTTTTCGAGGATGTCATTGAGTCAGCAATAGATTCGTTCAGTTGTAAAGATTCGAACGCAAGCGCTGGAGAAGCATCTTTTTGTGATGGTAAATGGTCGGTCGAGGACATCGTCGCAACTCCAGAAGAAGCTGTGCTCTCTGCACCATGATCTGAAGCTGATGTTGAGCTTACTGAGCCGGTTGAACTGAAAACTATCTTTACAAAGTTGCACTTTGCATAAAAGTACTTACAAAGTTGTACAGGTCGAACCATGATGCCGAAATAACTCATCAGTCGTAAACTGATTAGCTTCATCGTTTAGCTGGGATAGAGCGTCCATCGTTGACTTTGCGGCAGACGACGTTGCAGTGTCGGACACGGTTTGAATAACATCCGGGGGAACGGTTTCGATGGGCTTGGGCATCTATAAAAAACGGACGGATTAAGATCAAAAACAAAACAACGGTTACTATTTTCGCACAAATTCTTCCAGCTTTAAATACAAAGTTCAGCGCTTTTACGATGAAAAGACTTGATAAAAGTTACAACCGCTTACTCAAAACTAAGTAATAGAAATACGGCACGCAAATATTTGTCAACACGATAATAGAGTTAAGGTCACCTTATTCAAAAGGTCATTTGCCCGCATATGATATTTCACATAGCGCCTCATTATATTTTTTTCATAAGGGGAAAGATCAATTTGAATAGCTTGGTTATCACTGCTTGTGACCTACTTTGAGACAATAAACGTCAAAACCGTGATTGCTTTTTGAAACGCTTCCACTCATAGTGTCTTCAGTAAATGAAAACTACGACACTGGGAAAACGTTTCATTAGCCATTTTCACACCTCAAAACTGATAAAGAAAGGATTTAAAGCGTCAGCAGAAGTTAACGTACCTTTAAGTAGCTTTTTAAGTAGCTCAATGGGAAAACGCGCAATCCGTTACTAGAGTCGTAAACTAATTGATAGAGATGGGAGTCGTAGCTTTACATGAGACCAAAGACGTGTCAAGAGAATGCCTGTTCGGAAGGATTAGTCGCAGCGCTGCTCAATCTTTTCCATACCCGAGTCTTAGTTAATCTGTAATCCGTGCTTGGATAACTTTCGTCATACACTAAAAAAGTTAGCAATAACTGAATCACGTAAAGATTTCACGCTAGTCACGCTAACATTTGAAATAAGAAAGAAAAGTGGTGGAATTCGTGGTAGAGGTAGACAAAGGGATGCCCGCCTACTCCAGCACTTCCACTTCCACGCAGATAACATAACAATTTCGTAAAGTTCCGATATTGTATAATTGTGGGTTGTATTGGCCAGCCTACTAGTCTACTGTCGGCACGGACTGCTAGTCGGAAAAAGAAAACAAGCGGGGGCGATCGGAAGGAAAAAAGCGAATGACCAAAAATAAACAAAGCCACGGCCTGCGTTAACGCATAGACAAAAAGAAAAATCGTATAATATCACGACCTTTTATAAATGTACAAATGAACCCATTACATTTTGTCACACGACGACGCAACACTGCGACATCGAAATTTGTTAATTCGAACCCATTACACTATGAACGTCAAAGTAGAAAGAGCAGTTTTTATAAAACGAGTTTTACTTTCTAGTGATAAGCTCTCGAAGCGTTAGACATTGGTCAGTCGGCAGTCTGCACTATTTTATGACAGAAAAAAAAGCCAAAAGATAACGGAACGTCATAAAGTAACTCCAATTGGTTTCGAGAAACAAAAAATGTCTCATAGAATTTTTTACTTGTGGGTGGTCGACGGGCGCAACAGTGTGAAGGGCGAAAAATGAATTTTACTGCACATATTTGTCCTTGAAGGGTTTTTTTTATGTTGCAATACTTTTTTAAGTGTCTGCGAAAATCGCATCGTTTTCCCGGACTTTAGACCAAGAAAGACGAAGAGCAAAGTTAATAGCGTAATTTGCGTTTATGCTAAGCACTAAAATCACGATAAACCGTCTTGTTTAAATCAATAAACATGCTAACAATCAAGTTCGACGCGGTTTAAGAGTGCAAAGTGATCAAACGGTTGTACTAGAGTAAATTAAATTCCTGTCCCGTTATGAATCCAGGGGAAAAGAAACTATTCGGTACGCACACAACAATTGTTCAGTCTTCAAGAGACCACATAAAACTGCTTTCGCAGGGTTTCTTCTTTCATCTTTACCCCTTAGTGCAGTTTTTTTGCCTAGGGTTTGTGGACAGACATTCACAACGAACGTGATGTTGCAAAACGTTCCGTTGTGTTTCATTTTTTGATTTTACTTCGCCCATAGTGTCTAAACTACTCGGCAGTTAACTCAACTTATGCATAATAAAACCGAGTATTGAAAAAATTTGGCTTAATGAAAGTGATTGATCGAGCGCGTCCCACATGGCTGGTTTAACACACGTACGAAATATGTGTACCTTAAAACTTTTACCTTTCAGTTATCACGAATATTGTAAAAGTACAGAGCAGATGAGTCGGTGAGTTAAAAAAAATTACCATTTTTAGACTTTTTTTTAAAAAGGTGAAAAAACGACGGGTCGGGACGATTTTAGAAGTACATTTGGCTGTGTAAACGACAAAATTTATCGTACAATCATCCAACTTTTACTAGGCATTCCTCTAAAGTGCACTTTCTAACATAAAGGTACCCCACCAAACCGTTTTTAAACCTTAAAATAATATTATATAAAAAACCGAAAATGAAAAATGGCATCTGTTTAATTACTTGAAATAGTTACGCATACATGATAAAGTGCAGGACGGTGGGTAAAGTACACTGGCTTTAATTTTTTATAACTGGAACATATGGCCAATGATAGCGGTATTACAAGTTTTAGAAGTTTAAACGTTATTAGAGCCTACCATGTACTAAGTGGTATTCATGCAAAAAGTCGAGTAGAAATGGAAACGAGAGGACACGGAAAAAAAGAAAATGCATTAAAGGAAGTAAAAAACGGTTTTGATTAATTTCATATCATCAACAATTACACATTTGGCGAAAGAAGTCCAAAAATATGCATCAAAATAAACTGTTTGAATATGCGCAATCTCACAAGGGAATGGTCAGAGGTGGGGTTGGCGGATCCAGATGAGCTATACCGCGTTTGATAGCTCTCAAATATCTAAGATTTATGGCGCAAAATTTAGTTGCCATGGACATCTGGTTTTTGAGTAATACGTCTGTAAAGTTGTAAAAATCGAATTTTTAAATGATTATAACTTTTTGTTGGATGTTTATATTACTACGATTTTTTGAACTTAGAAAGAGTACATGTATATCTAAATGTTGGCTAAATTGGAAACCGATCGGCCGGTTAGTTTTTGAGTAATGAGGGTGGTAAAATATGATGACTTTTAAACCGAAATTACTCGAGAACTAACAGAAAATTTTTTTTTCTGTTCAGCCATTTTTTAGACCCGGGTAGACCCTATGAAAATGACTACTCGCCGTCGGCGTGTGATAAACACAAAAGGAGTTAAAATCGATTAAAAATCGACTTTTTTAAACTTTAAACGATTATTACTCGAATACTAGATGTCCATGGCAACTAAATTTTGCGCCATATATCTTAGATATTTGAGGGCTATCAAACGCGGTATAGCTCATCTGGATCCGCCAACCCCACCTCTGACCATTCCCTTGTCAGACAAATTACTTTAAAGCGCACCCACACATTCAACCATGTACTTTAACAGAGCGGCCACACGTCAATATGTCGAAAAGTGTGAGCACTTCGATGATCAAAAATTCAAAGGAAGCCACAAGAAGAACGAAAGACTGACCCACGAATTGTTCTTCCGGTTACAACAAAAACGTTCATTGATTTGACTAGAGCCAAGTAGTATGCTTTTCTACCTTTAGTGCGCGCTTGTCAGACCGTCTGACAGAAAAGTACAATTCTTATTGTGGCATGGATTAAAAGTTAGAGGAGATTAAATCGCAGGCATCCAAAAAGTAGCAACGCACGCGGAAACAAACTTCTTTTAACACCTCGTGACACGAGGTAAAACAAAGCAACAACGATGGGGTTACCGTTTTTACAAATTCCAAAAATTAAGAGCGGTTCACAGCTGTGTCATCAACGGAATAATGATCACGTTTTTGAAGCAAGCAAAAGGGCAACGTTCGCTTTTTTTTCTCTTCCTTTTTGTGACACCTCCACTTCGGTCTAAAATTGGTTCAAGAATAGCGCATAAAAAATGAGACAAGCCTGCGGAGAGAGGAAAAACGTTGGAAACGAGGATTGCAGAATATTCTGGGAGTGAAACAAATGTCTTGATACAGCGATGAAGTAAATGTGTATCCAAAAAAATGCCAAATTTGGTTTTGAAGTTAACGCAGAGAAGCCCACCGAGAAAAAAAAAACGTGGGTACTGCGCTGATAGTGACACAGAAGACCGAGACCGCCTGAGCCAGCCGGGAACACAAACAACACGAACGCCTGCGCTTATATTTGCTTTCTCATTTGTTATGCAGAAAAGCACAAGCTCGTATATATGAAGATATGATGATAGCCGTTTAGTCGTGACCGGAAAGATAATGTAGTAAAAACGCATGCACAACGTTTTTGCCGTCGGCATGGGGCACTAGTGCAAAAGGTTGGGCATAAAGGTCATTACTTGGCGGGTCATATTTTAATGTATGCATGCGTCTGCACGACTGCCTTTAAGGAGGTGCCGCTGCACATTAGCATACTGTTAGGCTTTTTGTAGTTTACAGTTTTTGATAGGACTTTGTCGGTGAAGCCGCGGCGCGAGTCGGTCCTTTCATCTTTTTGTAAGAGGAAGTACCTCTAAACTTAGCATTATTCCATTAACTCGTTATTATTCTTTTTTATACTTTATTCAACGCATTTAAAAAAGTTTTTGTTAGGACTGGAGTAAGGTCAGAATTAAGTTATTAAAACTCTGCACGGAAGAGAGATACCCGCACGTGGTGTCACAAGTGTGTTCAACCCATACCAATAAAAACTGACCTCTACACTATAAATTATAACAACTGCAGCATTCTTACCATCAAGACTAAGTCAATCCAACTAAAACAGAAAGAATAGCGCCAATGTGGAGATGCGGAGATGCAGACCACCCTAAGTTTGCGTCGCTGACAGAAGGTCGTATCGGTAACGCGAATCTGACGCAGTCCAGTGCTGTAATGCTTGCGATTCGACGGCGCTTCTCTGAATTAGAGCAATTGAACGGGTTGCATTTTTTTAGTGATTTTTTTACGCTTAGTGTAGTCAATCAAAAGGAATAGAATGATAAGATAAGTGACACTTGTCCGGCCCTCCAACATCGTTTGTCTTAGTTTTTGTCATTTCCAAAAAAGTTGATCGGCCGTTAAATAAGAACAATTAGCTTTCGTTGACATACTTTTTATATTTCTTTTTAAGTATGCAACTATTTCGTCAAAATGACCCAACTGTAATTGATAGTAACGGCATTGTCAAACCATTTTTTTGGTTAATCAAGTTTACTTTTTGCGTTTTGATTGACAGTATAATTATGGTTTGCGTAATTGACAATCTTGCAAACTTGCTGTTAAGCAAAAAATCATAAACGTCAAAACGAAGATAAAAAACCATGCAGTTTCAAGCAGTAAAATGATTAGATAAAATAGTTTAGGTTACCTTATTTAGACTTTAATTGAAACAGAAGTAAAAACTACTGCAACTACTGAAATGCAGCTGCAGCACTGGTGGTTAATGAATACTTAAGCTTTTGTTAATACTAAATGCTGACTAGTTCTGTAAAATTTAGTTTTTTTGAACCTTAAGAGACAATTTTATGGTTTAATGTTAGTTTTATGTTTTGAACTGACTGAGACCCTAAAGTCAAGGTATAAAAAACAAGTTTTATGGAATGTTTTCTTTGTTATACAATCCTTAACTGCTTTGTGACACTACTTTGCTTAATGAGTGAGTGCATTGGTGTCAAAATAATAACAAAGCCTTCCTCGACGGTAGCATAACACATCAACAGTACAATGTGGTTTTGTAGTTCTGAGGTTGTCCTCAAATAACATGTTTTTGTCTGTCCAACGACACGAACAATGCGATTTGGTTCCTGTTTAATTAGTTAGTTCATTCCATTCACTTGACTTCTGCACTTTACTTGTTTCCTCTGATCTGTTATACTTGATCTGAGACACCCGATTAATCACAATAGACATCGATAAATGACCAATCTGCCAGAACGAATATTCATCAATAACCGCCATTTATCATAGAAAAAGCGTAATTTTTGTGCTCTATCAACACGTGACGTCGATTGAACAAGTTACGCACATGTAGTTATCGATACGCCGAAGCTGTTCTGCGACTTTGTATCCGTTACTTCTACGTCGCTTCAGTCGGCTGCCTGCGAAGATGAGTCGGCGGCAGCCCGCATAAATCTGAAAGACAAAAAAGTGACATGCAAGGCTGTCTATGAGCCTACACCAATAGATAGATACACTGTAATGTTTTTTTGACGCCGTTCGCTGTATTGAAATACTTACTTGACGAAGATCACCTACCAAAGTTGCGCACGTGCAACCGCGGATGTCCACGCTATGATTTCACGTGAATAACTGCATTTATTGTGGACGATATTACAGAACTTTTTTCGGTCGATCCACCAAATTGAGCTTCCTGGACCGACCGCAATTACCCTTGCGCACCCTCCAACGTTTTTCATCACACGAGTGCATCAAAGGACCTTCCATGACCCTAGTCTTTTGGGCGGTTGTCAGGTGCGACCATTTCGTTTCTCCAGAGTACGTATCAATCCACAGTACTTTTTCCAAACATGCATATTCACTCAAGTGTTCGATCATAAAAACCAATTTCCCTGACTTCTGCTGATCTCAGTGTTTTAAGACACGATTGATATTAGGAATGATATTCTGAAGTTTTATGATCTCACGTGGTGATTGATGATTTGATCAGCATCATTGCTGTTTTTAAAGTGGAATAAACTATGCAGTATGAAATGTGTGTCTGGGATATCATCGCATTGCGGAAGGTTCCCATAGTCAGGCAAGCCATGCTGATCGGCGTGCAAGACGGTCACGAGGTGGATAACCACGACTTTTCAAGATGATATGACGAAGAGCGTGGAGAATTATGATGAATTATCCCACAAATCAAACTGCATAATCTGTGGTGGGCGTGTAGGGGGATGAGAGGAAAAAATGAAACATCAGAATTCAAAGAGGTAATCGCAAGTTCTACCTACGTTTTAAACGTGTTTCACTTAATGAAATTTGACACTAACAGCTTAATTTGCACGTTGTCAATAGTGGAGCCGTCAAATTTTTTGTCTGTAATTCAGTATTTGGGTAACTTGGTGCCATGTGATCGAATTAACTTCTGGGGTTTCAGTGATTCTTGATTTCAGGGGTCGGTTGACCTTCTGTCTGAAGGGATATACTCAAGGACGCAACAGATCCACCCTTTAACGTCAACAATAGAAAAAGGGGCGACATGCGTCAATGGAGTCATTATTTCGCCATACAATCAACGACACGTTTGTATTTAAATTCCTTTATCCATTGCGTAAGATTATTAAAGGTATTTAAAAAGTTATGTCCACACACTTATGAAATGCTTTATCCGTCGGTTGGGAGACCGCTCTTTGATTGCTTCGCGCTTTTTCCGGTCCACTCCCCTTGTTTTTCGAATTTTTGTGAGTGGTCGTTGTTGCTTCGCTTTTTTTGAATGTTTTTTCTTTCCGCGTAGCTCTTTCCCTAGCCATTTACAACGGCATCAGCTGTGCGCAGCCGGCGGGCTACAACTATGGCGTCGGTTTGTCCGTTTGTGACAGCTCTGGAAGCTTCTGTTTGCATCGAGAGAAGGGGCCGGCCCGAAGAGAGACGTTCAACGATGGCGCGTCCGAACAGCATAAACACGCCTTTGAAGCAAGGGGTATTTCGATTGTGCCGGACTCGCGGAGCACGCTAAGGGTTCAGGAAGCAAGCATCTGGACGAACTTTGAATCCGCCGCGCACTGACCACATTCATGTCGCAATCTTGGCCGAAATCGCAGGCAGTTGTGCCTTCTTTCGATCGCTGGAGGAGCGAGCTACTGTGGAGAAAAGAAAGGTTAGCATGAATTATGTTTGTCATGCAAATGCTAACAAGCTTGGAGATGCAAGCGTGGTTCCCAACAGAAAAATGTGTTTTGCATGTGGTGGGTGGTTTTTATCGTTTGGGTTTCAACGCCCGAGCTTCTCCGCTATGCCCTTTTTTGCACGTCGACCGCGCCTTCCGCAAACTCTTCAAGCTTGGAAAACCTGCTTTTTGGGCATACTGTTGGGTCGCCTTACCCATCCATGATTTTTGCCTGTTCTTCAATGTATGTTTCCACCGAGTTTGTGAACGCCTCCTTAATTGGTGTTACCGAATACCATCGTCATCAGTACAAATTTCAATCGAGCACACCGATTCCAATGTGACATGACCCTTTTGCTCCATCCATCCCCATACCTACCCTTCAGCCATCTATCTTACCCTAAAGGCATGGGCGGAGTCCGACTCCACCCCAAATGTTGAGACGCGACAACTTCGAAACCGATTATCAAGTGTTTAAAACGAGTATTCTTGCAGGGTCAAATTTTCTTTTTCACTCTACTACTTCAATCTGTACTGTAGACCTTTTCAATTTTCCCTGATCTACGGATAACATACACGGGCCGACTAACTGAGTAGACTTTATTTGAGCCAATTGCTCAATAGTGTCAACGATCTGTTTCACTGAATTGCTGCCAATTTTGTTGCTGTTATCCCTTGTTAGAAAAGTCCACAAGTGTCGCAGTCCTTCCCCGATCCTTATGGATTTAGTTTGTTGAGTTTGAAAAATCTGCAGCAGTTTATTCTCATCACTACTATGTCTCTTATCGACAACTTCAACTTAACTGAAATCGCCTCAACGGCAGAAAACTTTGCCATGAGTACGGCAACCGTCGTGCTCGAGACTACGGCTGGCGAAATGATTAGTTTTGAAAATGGCACAGAATACATGGTGTAAGTTGTTATTTTACTCACTTAAAGTTCATAACAGTACAGTACAAAATAATATTTTTGTGCATTCGTTCCTTTCTTTCTTTATCTGGGCTAGGCTTAATCTCTAAATTTCCTTCCGTTCGGCCTGCGTTCCACAATAATTGTTTTCCCAAGGTGTTTTTCTTCATGCTCTTTAAAATGGAACAACGTTCAAACCAGCAGAAAACATACTATTGGTCTTGTTGTTTCAATGGGGAGCTTGTTATTGCAGTTTTTTGATTCTTTGCATATTTTCTGACGTGACTCAAACCTCAACATATAAAGCACATGTCTAAACAACGTCGCTGAGGGGTGCTTAATATCATGATATTTGGGTGACGCCGGTTGGCTCAAGACCAAAGGATCTCCGTGATTGTTCGCTCAGCTGAGCCGTCGTACGTCATTTCCACGGTTCTTACTTCATCATCAACTTCTGAGCAGAGAGAGCTGTCACTTCTCCGATCATTTCATTAACCCTTGTCTATCCACTGCGTATTGCGATCAGTCAAAGACTGACTACGATTGTTATCGGTTCAGAATACAAAAAGTTGTGAACATTGGTATCAACTTGTCTTAATCAAAGAACAAAGTTGCATTTCTGACGATACACGTTTCGAAACAATCTTAAACGGAGGAACATTCCATTAAAGTGCATTTAGCTTTCACATATAAAGTCAAATTTTAAAGCGAATCATTTAAAATAGCTACTAACTGTTTGAATGGGGTAACAAAAGACCAACGTCAATTTAAAAAATGCTAATTGATTGTTTTTCAGAGACATTTCGGAGCCCCTTACGTTCCTCAGTGTTCTCTCCATCTCAGCAATCATCACTACGGTATCGCTCTTCTTCTGCGGAATGTAAGTCTTTCGACATGCGCTTAAATGATGTAATTATCGTATTTCTTTTAGCCCTATCTGTATCGAAATTCTGCGCCGAAAAGATACCGATGAAATTAGCGGGTTTCCCTTTATCATGGGATTTCTTGGGTTAGTTTTAATCGATTTTGATTTAACTTTTCAAATAAAAAAATACATTTTCAGTGGTTCTTTCTGGCTGCGTTACGGTCTTCTTAAGTATGACGTAACTATGATTACGGTCAATGTAGTTGGCGTTTCCCTTATGTTCATCTACATGTTGTTTTATGTCTACTTTACCAAAGAAAAAGTAAGCTGTTTTTATATTTTTGGAATTTAACTAACATAGTTTTACTTCAGGGTTTCATTCTCATGGAGCTATGCACCGTCGGAGCTCTAATCGGCATGATGGTCACCCTTGTCGAAATCTATGGACTAGCCATGATCGACATTTTGGGTTTTGTTTGCATGAGTTTTAATATCTTGAACTTTGGAGCCCCATTAGCTGGAGTTGTAAGTGTTTTTCCCATGTTCGATGAACACTCTTTAACTGGTTGATTTCAGAAAGTAGTACTTAGGAAAAAGTGTTGTGATTCGCTTCCACTGCCTCTCTGTACCGCTAATTTGCTTGTATCGTCGCAATGGGCTGTTTACGGTGTGCTGGTCAACGATATCTACATTATCGTAAGTATTTCATTACACAAAGACTGATGTTAATCAATTATCTTCAGATTCCGAACAGTGCTGGTGTCTTCCTTGCGGCGATGCAGTTGTCTCTGTTCCTTATCTTCCCCCGAAAAGTGGGCTCGAAAGCATTGTTGAGCTATTGCTGCTCGTCTGAATCGTCAAGCCACCACAAATCAAGCCACAAAGATCCTGAAAAGGCTGCTAGGTCGATCGCAGACAACAAGTTCCAGTCTACCGAATGGAATAACAAGCCGTGTGAAGGTCCTCAGTCGTCTGCTCGGTAGGCATTTTGTTGTCATTTTTCATACACCATACATATTTGTAATTTAATCCCCTATTTCCCTTTTAGAACATCACGCCGACCAAACTTTGGCATTATGCGGAACGGCATCTTTGGCGCGTCTCTTTCCTCATCGTGCTCTACCACAGTCACCGCGACGACGTCCCTGTCAACATCGCAGCTCCCAGGCAGCGGCGTCGACGTCCCTGCCATTACGGTGTGCTCTAGCGACAATGAAATCGATGATGAAGATGTGGACGTTGAAACACCTTTGAACTCGCCATCCTTCCAGACCGGCGCCAAAAAGACATTCCAATTCGATCGCATTCCCGAAATCGACTACCTCGAAGCCAACTGGATGGAGAACGAGCTGCGACACGCTCAATCCGCGCCCGAAATCAACAAATCCGGGCAGTGATATCACATTTGATTCTCACTTTAAACACTGTATGCTGTACATATCCTCCTCCTTATAGGCTTGAAAAGCGTAAAAAATCAAATCACTTTTAAACTGTGCTCAAATTAACATAGAAATTATAATTGCATCAATTGTTACTTACCCTTTTTTGCTTCGCTCACCGGTTTGTTATGCCTAACTTTCTTTAAACGGTTCACATGGTTCTACAAACCTTTCATATAATATTGTTTACTACTGGTTCAACTGTAGCTGCGCCCCGAGGTACTTCAATGTTTCATAATCAACAATAGTTTGTCTATTATACGAAGTAGTACCATTCGGTTCGCTTGTTTCAGTTATACAAACAAACGTTGTTGTCATTTCTGTAAAATAAAGTGCTTGAAATTGAAATAAGTGATGATATTTTTATCGTTCTCCAGCTCGAAACGTGAAAATGTACAGCAATATGAAAATGTTCAACTTTGCAAAAAGTAGACTAGACTGTTAAACAATACAAAAACAAATCATTGCCCCAGATGGCAGAATTTATACATTAAAAAGGGGGGTAAGCAAATAAGTGTGATACTGAAACGACAACCTCGTTCTCTCTCGAAGCGTGATCAGATATCAGTGGACTGTTGCCCGTGTTAAATTTTTTTCTTTGAAAAGGTGTTAAATGGAATTTTTGGATAAATAAGTGTACATGTCTACCTACAAGACGCGGTAGACGAAGACGAGAAGGAAAAACATGAGAACGACAAAAACGATCAGCAATACGAGTCGGTTTTGGATGACGCGATGAAGCATGGACGTGGCAAGCTGGTTGCTTCGGGAAATGTCGGCATCTCCTTCGCGCAGGCGTTCACGGGCACGATTAATGGTCTCACGTTGACGGCCAAGGTCTTCCAGGACGTCAGTTCCGATGCGCTCGGTTTCGACGACGGTGCGGTAGGCATCGCGGACTTTGCGGGAGGTGCGTTCGAGGCGTTCGGTGTTAGCGATTAGTTGGTCTTCCTACAAAAACTATCTAAAACATCGGAAAAGGGGTAAAAAGACAAACCTGTAAAGTGCTCTCCGAATCACCAAAAAGCTCCGATCTATCCGAACCGCCGCGCATCCGGGCCAAGGCCTTCTCGAGTTCAGTGTCCAAAGCCTTCTTATCATTGTAGTAGCTCTTGACGCGGAGCTCATACTTTCCGCGATCAGTGCTGCCAGCTTCGAGTTCACGCACGCTGAGATCCATTTGGTCGAGAAGGTCGTTTACTTCGGCGAGCATTTTCCTAACATCCCTGATGGCATCAGTACGATCGGGTTTTGGCACAGACGAAAGTTGACCTATCTTAGCAGTGATTTCGGCAGTAGATACGGAGTACTGCTGCTCGAATTGGGCTAAGAGGCCCAGGACGGCCGCCATCTGAAAGTGACACTTGGAAAAAAGTCAGCTTAATCTCGATCCGCGCACCGGATAGTGGCAAAGATAAACAAACTCGAAGCTAACGAGTGGGCTCAATGGGTTCAATAGCAAAGCAAATGAAACAAAAAAAGTTTATACTCAAATCAACGGAACTAAAAACTAATTTTCAAACTATAGAGTTGACACGTTATCCTCGGTAATGGGCGAAAGCGCGATTGGCTTCACAGGTCTTGTGGAGTTCCTGTTTGGCCTGAATCGTGAGTCCTTCATTCTTGCTGGCGGCCAAAAGCTCGGTTGCGAGGATGTCTTTGAGATGGGTCTCACCGTGCTTGGCTTTCTGACGACAAACTTCTCGCATCATCTTCATCGCACGGAACTCGGCTTCGGATTCTTCGATAGGGAAGGGAACTTGGTATGTGACAGCGCCTGGAAAATTATAATTTAATCTAGTAAACTTTAAAATAGCCAAAACTAACCTCGAGTAACGCCTTGCAGCTTCATCAAAGGCCGGCAATTACGGATAGCAGTGTTGGCAACCACAAAGGGGTTCAATTCAATCGTGGTCTTCTCGTCTTCCTTCGCTTTGGCCCACTGTTTGTACTGCCGACGTTTGATAATTTCAAGGGCATCGTAGACAGCATTTCGGGCGATTTCCTTCTTTCCATCCTTCAAAATGACTCGGACAAGCTTGTCTACCACATGATCTCGGTAGAAGACTGGTGATTCATCGGACTTCAGACAGGTGATTTTCTCAGGCTTGAGACGCTGAAAAACATTTTGTGTGACTAACAAAATCGAAAAAATGGTTCAAAGAGAGGATCGACTAAATATATTTTTGGACTACGTTGGATTGTATAGCCGGCAATTGCGAAATAGCAAAAAAGGCAGTGCCTTTGATGCCGGTTTTTTCAAAGCCGGCATCATCAGGAAATAAAAAAATTATATATATAAAATGTAAAAAAACTATATAAAATATAATTTTGAAACAGTAAAACTGGCTTAAATGTAAGAAAAGCCTAGTGGAATAGTCATAAATCGTGTCGATATCCCGACAATCGCAATATGACGCGACAAATACGCCTGAAGAAATAAACAAAACTGACCGAGTGATGCGCGAGTGCAACTGAAGTCTGACTCATCATCCGAATGCCGCTGATGGAAGAACGTAGCGACGCCATGAGTGGTGGCAACATTATGCTGAGGACCGCCTTGAAGCGATGGCACAAAAATTGAAATGAAATAAAACGTTGGAGGCAGTCAGTACAGCCGGCCGAGGTAGAAGTGACCCATCGATTGTGCAAGCAGCAAAGTGTCGGTTGCGTGCTGCAGGTCTTGCATGCGCGCATGACGCAAGGGCGCTTTCGTTATGGGACCCTGCAGCAGTGGGACTCGGGATAACGCTGCAGCAGGAGGCCCATTGTTTTTCGAGTTTGATATCCGTTTTTGATCAAGATTTCATTCTTTTTTTGATGCGTACTATATGTCATTACGTAGCCAATACCTGCCACAACGTTTCTATACAAATTCCTTCAAAATTAAAGAAATTCAGAAGTTGTTTTTCGAAGTTTTCGATTCGAGTCAAATGCACCCAACTTTTATATATAATTTTTGTAAAGTTTTGTTCCGTGCATTGTAAAAACTTTTCGTATTCATTATTTTCGATCTTATTTTAAAATTAGACATCTTTAGATTGATGGCAGCTTACGTTCCCGGCGCCTTGGGTGCGCTTTTCTCTGGCGGCCCTGTTCCTCAAGCCACCGAGTCAAAGGCCGTCTCTGATGTTCCTGTTTCAAAGCCAAAAGCTGTTAAACGTGTTGCCAAGTCAGAAGTTCCAGAAGTCAAGACTAAGAAACCAAAGTCTGTCGCGACTGAATCCAAGCCAGCCCCGACAAAGCCCACCAAAACGACGAAGTCAAAGCCCAAGAAGGAGGTTGCCGTCGAGACTCCCGAAGAATCGCTCCCTTCTGTTGCTGTGTCTAAGCCGGTCAGCGATGTCATGATCATCAAGAAACGTCCTGCGCTTGGAGATGCGTTGAAACAGCAAAGGTATGTTTTTTTAGATTTTTTAACTTCAAAAACTAAATTTGTTATTTTAGAGAAGACGCGAAGCAAAAGAAGAAGGACATTGCCCAAGCCAAAGTCGCATGTCAAGACCGTGAAATCTTCGTCGGTAACCTCACCGCCAAAGTCCGTCGTCGTGACGTCGAGAAGATCTTCAAGAAGTACGGTTCCATTGAGAAGGTCTGGTCGCGCTCCGTCATTGGCCTGAATGAAAAGAAGTCCTTTTCCGTCAAGCGCAAGTTCAAGAATGCTGAGAACAACGCCCTGGATCATGTCAACTTTTACATCCGGTTCAAAACGGCCGACGATGCTGTGAAGGCCCTCGAAATGTACGTTTTTGTTTTCCCTGTTTTGTCACACGCATTGTTTTGAATTCAATTGTTTGCAGGAACGGTACACTTTTCCACGACCACCATCTCCGAGTGTCCCTCGCAAATAAGAGTAAATTGGAAACGACACATTCGGCCTTCGTCAGCAACTTACCTTTCGACATCACCGACGAGGAGGTTTACGCCCATTTCGATGGCGCCGGCAAAATCAAAGCAGTTCGCGTCGTTCGAGACAAATATTCCGGGCTTGGAAAGGGAATTGCGTATGTCGAGTTCGACGGTAAAGACGGTGTTGAGGCTGCCGTCGAGTTGAATGACTCCACGTTGAAGGGCCGGAAGATTCGTGTTTCGAAGTCCCTCAAAAAGGCACAAATTGCTAAGGTGACGGCCACGAAGAAGAAGGAAAAGAAGGAGAAAGCGAAGTCGAAGGCGGCCAAGAAGGCCGGCAAAAAGCCGATTACAGAGGATGAAAAGATCGCGAAGAAGATTTCCAAGTTCGTTGTGCAGAAGAGCGGAAAATCGAAGGATACTGAAGCCAAACCTGTGGCCAAGGCAGGGGCGAAACTTGCCAAATCGAAAAAACTCAAGGTCAAGAAAGCTAAGAAGGTCCCGAAGTCTGTTCTCGCAGGGTAGTTCCTATTTCCATTTCCAAGTTCGTTGTTGTTTTTTTGTTTTATTTTTAAACGTTGTTGATTTTCTTACTCATAAAATTGTTCAAACGGAAGAATTTGATGGAAGGAAAGTGCAATTTCCCACGCACAATTGCAAAGTTGCAAGACAAATATTGGCCTTTCGGAATGAGTAGTCTGCACAGAATGCACCGTTCGGATATTCATTGTGAATGTTGAAATCGAGGAATGATTAAACGCTCGTCATCAATTGTCTTTGTACTGTATAACACTTTGATAAAACTCGTTTACCACAGCGTCAACGCCCATCACAAGCACCCATTTTTGTCGCTCATTTATAGGCGAACCAAAAGGTGAAGGCAAAGGGGGGTAACTGAAAAAACGCCTTACGTTTGAACTTTTGTTGACTACCATGCGCCCCTTACATTTTCACATTCATTCAACGTTTATATGGAACGCAGTCCTTCGCTGACTTCAGACCGAAGAAAACGATCATTACCTCGACCGTGATTTTGTTGTCCACCCACTTTGCACACTTATTTTGCCTTCTTCCAGAAAATGTTGACCCTTATCATTGCCTGGTGTTTGTTGTTGCCAATAGCAAATGGGATCATATGCCATCACTGCTGGTTTAACAGTTCAGAGGTCAGCAAGCGACATCTGTTTGATCGTATTGATGCAAGTCCGTCTTACTGTGAAACGAGTAGCTTTTGTGAAGGTACGGCATCCATTTATCCTTCAAGTTGTAACTTCCATCTTTCAGGAAGCTGGTGTTCCCAACGGCTCTCCGGCGATAACATTAGCTTTACTTGTGCCGAGCGATCCCCTCTCGTGTACCTCTTCCGCGATAAAGATATTCTATCACAATGTCAAGCAATATCGTCATTTTATGGTGTTTCGAGTGCATTGTGTTATTGTCGAAGTGGGGATTACTGTAATACTGGCCAAAGACCTTCATTCCATGTTATTTTCATTGTTTTTGTTTATTTTATTATCAGGGTTTTACAATAATCGTTGTTACGCTTATACATGACGGGTAGATACAATAAACTATTATTTGCTTTAATACTTAAAACTTTCTTTTCATTTTCAATGTAATTTTTTTCGTTTTTACGTGTTTTCACGTTTCACAAGTAAAAATCCTTGGCAGAGTTATCGCATCGGTAAACATCTTCCATACTCTGCAACTGACTCAATGGTTCGACGTCGGTAAAGTTGTGGAAACATGAGTGTGCTCTGCAAATTAAAACTTAACTCAATTAATCGTTTTACAAAATGTACCTCTGTCGCGATACTGGTGGTTGAGACTTTCGAATGTCGGCAAGACTGTGTTTTCCCTTCATAGCCAACGGATTTTTGTTTGTTCCGTTAAGCTCATCAACGACCGATAGTCGATTTTTGTTTCCAATATTGCTAAAATGTTTGTTAATTTACGATTGCATCATGGTTTCAAAGAAATTCCTCACTTTTGAGCATGACTGTCATTAATATTGTGATGTGCAGTCATATGAAAAGACTGCCTCCGCTTATTTAGTGCTTTCATGTGTTGTTGACGAAGTTCGCGATTAATCAACGCATAGAGAACTGGATTCGCGGCTGAGTTGAAACATACCAATATGTGAGCGCCGAAAAATACAGAACTAAGCGTTAGTGTTGACCAGGATACTATGATTAAATTAAATTGAGAAAAGATGTTTAACAACCAATATGGTGTCCAACAGAAGAAGTAGAACAAAACAACAGCAACAATGCGTTGAGTCACTTTTTGTAAACGATCTTGAGCGGGGTTTTGAGAATGGCAATGTTTTATTACATTCGCTGTGTTTAGTTGGAGTGTTCTTATTACCTAAGTAACCTGATTATTCCGAAACAATCAAAACTTGACTCACTCTGAAGTAAAAGTAAGAAATCAGCATCGCTGGAACCAGGTAACCGACAATGAATGTGTAGCACATAAACACTGGTGTTGTAGTATCAAATATGCACTTTGAAATCACAATCTCATGGATGTCTGAAAACATTTTAAAATCATGCAATGTTTTTGCCAAGTCAAAAAACGGAAGTCTGGACTTAAAATGCGCATTTCCAAACACATCCGGACTTATTGAATTGCCAAAACAGCAGTATTTTGCCACTTTTTTTGCAACTTTTACCTGGTCCATACATCTCTATGTCATGGTCGGATAGCCGTTCTCCCGTAAGCTTATTTACTTTTAATACTGTCGATTCTTTAAGCACAGGTGACAATAACAATGTTGCAATGAACGAACATGATAACAAAACACCAATGGCGACAGAGTTTTGTCGGACCCTGCAAAACGTTTGTTATCATAGCAAAAAATGTTGTTTATAAGCACCGTAGACTAGTTATAGGTGAGCATACAGCAAGATATCGATCCCACGACAACACTGTCATCAAGAACGAACTAAGCAGTTTATTTACACTTTCACCATACCAATAGAGTTTACACATGAGTGTGCCAAACTTCCATTGGCCTTCAACCATTTCGAATACTAGAAAAGGCAAGTGTAGAATAACCATTAAATCGACTATCGATAATCCTTAAAAAAAATAAATTTAACCTAGTTGGACAGTTAAAAGTCTTACCAAGAACGTAAATGAAAACATGCTTAGTTGCTGAAGCTGATACTCGTTGACGGACTGACCCGTAGTTTCTGTTTATCGACAACATTACATTGCAAATCATAACAATGACAACTCTGTAATAGTCACTGTCAATTGAAACTTTGAGTAAAACTTCAAAAAAAGCATACCCATTGCCTATAGTCCCGAGAACAAACAGTATGGCATAGATAATGCAAAACAAAAACTTAATGTGTTTTCGAGTAAGCTGTTCTTCTTCGATAATAGAATCATTCACGTCTTCGAAAACTTCATGGTTTGTTAAGTTGCCAATTGCATGAAGACCCGCAATATTGATGTCAGACATTAAGAAACGCTGTCAAAGTCAATATTAATCTTGAGTTGCTTACAGTGTTATACGCAATTGATACAGAGTTATGAAGTATATCAATGATAGTTATGAAAATCACTCAATTAACTATAAAAGCGTTTAGTAATTGTACTATGATTCAAAAAAAACGAAATAGGAAAGAGTGAAAGTTTATCGACAAAGATTTGATATTAACCAGGTATTTACGCAAGTCAGACAAGGCCTGGAACAAAAATAACAAAATGGCTTGTCAAAGAAGTGTGCGTTCAAAAAGCATACTGCCCACTCGTCGTTACACAGATATAGGAAACTTATGTAGCTTTTTTCGGGCAAACTAGAAGCTTCTTTGGAAAATGCCGTAATTGAGTTTTAACGCTTCCCTTTTTGTCCTTTTCATCGCTTGCTGTCATGGCTTAAAGACCGCTTTTTGATGACTTTGTGATATATTTTCTTTAACAAAATCAACAAATTCAATTATGTAATAACATTATGCTTATCAATAATTGTCATCGTCAATGCCAATTATGCCGGTGGAATAGAGATTGTCATGATCTGTTCATTGACACGTAATTTAGTAAAATGAATGACACAATAGAAAGAAAAGTGATGTCACTGGTCCTTTAGTTTATCCGAAGAAGAAGCAGATTGTAATGTGTTTGAAAAGTCAATTGGCTTCGGCCGTTTCAGTCGTACTGGCTTAGCGTGACTTGGCTTGAGGTATTGTGTGTCAGAAGCTGAACTCAGCGATCGAGCGTAAACGTTGTCAATTGGTGTTATGGACAAAGAGCCTATTGACTGCTGATCGGCAAAGGATTCACTGCTCTCACGATGACGCACTGTGCCTAATCTTTCAGTTGACAGGTCTCTGTCCACCCGATCAGATTTTGGCGATATCGATGGAGTCGCTCTGTTGATAACCACAGAAGTTTGAGGTACGTTTTTGGTAGTCGGTATGTTGTCTGAGAAGTTGCTTATTTTACGTGAGTTCTGGTTGGATGGCTTCATCCGAACGGTGACCGCACGAGTGTTTTCGAACCCATCTGGTATGGGTGGAGGACCAAAGAGAGCAATGTCTTCAGTTGATTTGTCGCTGCCAGACGGTGTTCTAAAAAAAGTGATGTTCAACTTTTCGTGTGATTAATTACATACCGAAAATCAAACACCAAAGGCGGGCGTTCCGGTAAATCGATTGCATTTGTGCGTTCCCAATCTCGTAGTCGACCTTTTGGTCGATCATCGCTATCACTGTCTCGACTAATTGAACTAATTTTTCTTGGAGTAATAGGTGTTCGCGGTGTCATTTGAATTTCTTCAATCGTAGCAAGTTCAATGGTGTTCACCGCTTCTGATTTGGCACTTTGTTCCGCCCATTCACGAATGCGCCGATGAGCACTGTGATAGTTGTCATCATCATTGCCATCCATGTGTGAAAAGTTTCGTGGGGTCTTGGCAGATGGCCCCCGTGATATGGGGTCAATATACATGTACATGTTGTCAGAGTTGTCACTGATTTGGTGTTGCGGTTGTTTTTGTTCTTCTTCTTTAGGCTTATAGCGCCAATTTGAAGAGTCGATGCAAGCTTTTAGAGGCTGTAATTACAAAAGTCAGACTCAAACTTACGAAAAATAATTTTTCACCTTTCGCTTACGATACCCTTCATAAATCGTATAAACACAAGTGAATGGCACAACAAACAGTGGACCGACCATTGCAATCCAAGCCACAATTTCATATCGCCAAGGCAGGATAGTAGCACGGAAATGCACTCTATCGTAACTAAACACAGACGCCATAAGCAATGCTGTCAATATCACTGGACTGAATAGACACCATGACCACTTGATGTATGGGCCAGTTGGGCCAAATATGCGTTTCACCTTCATCCATCCTAGAATAATTTTACTATCGGTAACAATAGCAATTTCCGGTTCAACACGTTGCATTTCACCGATATCATCCAAAAAGTTTTGCACGCCATACACATAGCACACGATTACAACTTGCATTAAACTTAGCGAAAATGAATTCCAATTGGCATTGAGATTTTCAATAGAGTGGAAGATGAAAATACCGCCTTGCATGCACAATGGAATGCCCAACACGAAGAAACATAGGCAGAGAATCACAAGAATACGGTTTTCAAGGGACTTTTGTTTGCTGTCAATTTGGTTCATGATGGAAGAAGCGATCATTTCAAGCCTACAAACAAACATTAGTAGTTCAATGTAGCACTTTTGAAAACACAAACCATGCAAACTCAGCATCTAAGGCAGAAATCGCCAGCATACCGAAGAACAATGCTGACCATAACGGACCCCATTCCATGTATGATGGTACTCCTGGGTAAGCTGTGAATGCGAGATAAAGACTGTCATGTTCTAAAGATAATATAGGTTTAAAACTGCAGATGTAAGCAAAACACCTTACTGAGAACTTCTGTAAGCGCTTTATTCTGAATAGTAGCCAAAAACCCGATGAATGAGAATATAACCATTCCACACAGAATACTCGTAATCGTGTCTATCAACACTAACAAGCACGCATCACGATAGATGTTGTTTCGATATCGACTAAAACTAGCCATTGATATCAGTGGACCGGCGTCTATACCTAATGAATAAAACACTTGTTCAGCTGCTGATTTCCATATCTGAAAACAATATTCACTCTACAGTAACTTTAAAAAGTTGTTAAATACATACGGATATAGACCACAGTTTATTCATATCTGGATGTAGAAAAAATTTGATTCCTTCAGTAGCACCAGGAAGGGAAATTCCGCGCAACAAAAGTGTTATCAGCTGAAACAATGTTAATTTAAAACGTTTTACATCTAAGTAGTCACCAGAAAGTACGGCACGGTAGCTGTGATCGTAACAGCCCATCCAATGGAACCGATGCCTTTGAAAACACCGAGAAACACTATGATCCAAGCAACTGCTAATGAAATCACAAGATGTGACTGAACATGACCCATGTCTGGATTGGCTAACAACGTTCGATTCAGCACTTGGTAACTAAAATACAAAAGTGAGAAGTGTTTATTTTGATTTGCTTACTAGAAAAAAGCTTCAGTCGAGGTCATGGAATATGGATTGTCGTAGCAAGACACATCAGAGTATAAGCCGCAACAGTTGAATCGCGCCACCCAATCTGTAAAGATCTTGTCAGTTCACATTAGTAAATACTGATTATACCATCATGGCACTCAATCCATGGTAAATCACCCGCGGTAAATAAACTTTTTATGGAGTACCAAAAGTAGTAAAGTGACCAAGCATTGATAATATTATAATATATAGAAACCGGAATCGCCAATAATACCAGTGCCCAGCCAATACCAGATGCCATAGGCATCATTTTCCAGAAAGCGCCGCTGGCGGAAAGACCTGCGTATTGTCCAATACATAAATGCATATACACTAAAGGTAGACCGAAAACACATAAACAAGTTAAATATGGTATAAAGAATACTCCACCGCCGTGTTGATAAACCATTGATGGGAACCTGAGTGTGTTGCCAACACCAACGATGAATCCCAAACAGGATAAGAAGAACTCAAACTAAAACATAATCCAATAATGCAAAGTTATAATGTTAAAAACGGAAACACACCTGTGTATTCCACAAATCTCGAACATGTTCAGCCTCTTGTTTTGACTTTGCTTCTTTGCCACTGTTAAAACATAATACTCGCCACCATTTTGAAGTGTATGGAAAATAATACGGATTTTGTTCAGCCTGAGATTCTGTCGCTTCTTGGGATTCCCAATTTGCTTGCCTTTGAAACTGTTTAATTTTTAAACTAGCTTAAATATATAAAATTGATTGCTTACACTTTCGGTTAAGTTGTTTATTGCAGGCGTCGTAGACCTCGTCGATGTATAAGAAAGACCTTTAGCTGCTAATATTTTCTCAGTTTCTGTGATGTAACCAAAGCATTTAATATGAAACTGTGCTGCTTTTGTCTCACTTTCACTCAACAGATGTCTCAAATTTAGAATCATTGAATCCATTTCCTATAACACATCAAGTAGCTGTTAGTTGTAAGCATCGTACTTACCTGTGTCCGATTATTAATTTCGGGGAAGCGTTTGTGGGTGGCATTTTGTTTTGCTAGATGTTCTATGGCTTGCCGTAGCGCAATACGCCAGTCGTCATGAGAATCCATGATCATTCATAAAAATACATGAGTAAGCAATATGATAAAGAAGGCCAAATCGATTGCGACGTCTTCGCAACGCCTTGGAAAACCGATTTGTTGCGCAAGGGTAGAAAGGAGTTGGGTGGTTATAAGAAACAGGTTTCTTTTTGCAAGGACAAAACGTGTCCCTTCAATTTCACACATAATCAAACCAAAATAGTGTACAACCACGATGCCTCTGTTTGTTTCTGTTTATACCATTAAAAAGTTTATTTTTACAATGAGCTAATACGATAGATAGATCTAATCACAAGTGCCTATCCTAGCCGCTGAGACATTGACTGTTTCATGGAATACCGAACTTCGTTTAAACCCTGTTTGTAGTCATCCGGAGACAATACAACACCCGATGTTTGGAAGGTATCATACAGCTTGCTCAACTCGGGCAAGGATCGAAGCATTCGTCCACTACCAACGAGGAAGAGATGACGTTTGGCGCGGGTTATCGAAACGTTCATTCGGCGGAAATCGGAGAGGAATCCCACATAATTGTTGGAATTGTTCCGAACGAGTGACATCAGAATGGCTTCACGCTGCTCTCCTTGAAACGCGTCGACTGAGTTGATGGCGGCTTCTGTGTCCTCTGAAACTTGTGCCATTAAAAATTTCAAGTAAAAAGGTAGCATTAAAAACTAACTTAGCAAGTTGCGAAGCAAATGCACCTGCCCCAAATAAGGCGTGATGATACCCATATCATTCGGAGGTAGACCCAGGTAGACGAGTTTTCGAAAGTGTTCAGCGACGATTTTCGCCTCCACTCTGTTCTGGTAGCTTTTGAAGTATGAGGTCTCATACGTCGGTCTGTTGGCGCCATACAGATCCGTGTCGACCAAAACCAAAGGACTGAATACGTCGTGGTTGAAAACTTCGTTGATATCGGATAACCGAATGTCCTTGACAGATTCGACTGGTCTCAACTTGGAGTTGTAAAAGGTTTCACTCGACCACTTTTGGATGGCTTCATTCATACGGTGTTGCTCGTCCAGCATGATAGTGACTGATTGTCCAAACTCTTTGGATACAAACTCGATCAGTGAGGTTCCAAGACCGCCTTTCACAGCTTCGCGACTCCTGATGACAGGGCCAAGCTGGCATGGATCACCGGCCAGAATTGCGCGAGGAGCCTGTAAACATGCAAAGATCAACAAAATCAGACTTAAAAAGCCATACCTGTAACAGAGCGAGCCAGGAAGCACACTCGATGGTCTGACCGGCTTCTTCAAGGATAACAATGTCAGGCTGGAAACCATATTGCCGGAGGGTACGGACCGAGATGCTGGATAAGGTCGTGAAAATGATCTTGGAAGAACCGACAACATCTTTTTTGATCTTTGAATGCAGAGCCGCGGCCTGATTCGACAGCTTTCGGAGGTCGACCGTGTTTTGGGTGGCGTGTCGGGCTTCGGTCAACTCCTCGTACAGCCGATCAAGAACGACGAATTCGGAATGCAGCTTCATTGCTGAGTCAAGAGTGCCTTCGGCAGAGTCGGAGGGATCATGAGCACGGTATGCACCGGAAATGTGATGCGAAACCCTTTTCATGATGTTGTTCACAGCCTGATGCGACGGGGCACAGATTAGAACAGACTGCTTGGCACGGTTTGCCTAAATAATCAAAACTAGAGTTGAACATAATGAAAGTCAACCAACCTGGAGGATAATCTCGGCCAAAACATGGGTTTTACCGGTTCCAGGAGGCCCTTGGATGCATACAATTGGTCGCTGACTGTTCATCGCAGCACACACGGCGGCAGATTGACGTTCGTTTAGGTCCTGGAATCGGAATTAGAAAAACTGCTTTCGAAACACATTGACTAACCTGGAAAAATTTCAGTTTACGATCTACATACACGGACTTGAGCGGTTTGGCACGATATACAGTTTGAAAGACAGGATACCCAGGAAGCTTGTCCCACTTGGCCCGCAGATCCAGAAACTCCTTCACGACCTGCATGGTGCCAACATCTTCGGAGGGCACGATCGAATACTTTGCCTCGTCCGCGATTGATGGATCAAACTGGTTGCCAGAGGCGCCTCGAAGCTTCAGTTTGAACCCATCACACCGTTTCTCAAGCAAAATGCATCCGTACTTTCGAACTCTGCCAAACTTCTCCAACAGGGTCACTGGCATCGGCGATCGCAGATCCATGTCCGACAAAAACTCGTCGTCAGCGAATCCAAACTCAACGATATGGCCCTTCATCGGATCGACGGAATAGCTTTTGAACACAAGATTGGACAAAAGTACATTCGGCTCTGACCCGGGTTGTTGGCATTTGTCAATCTCGAGTTGTATAAGCTGGGACCAGGTGTTGATGTGATTCTGATAACGCGGCGGAAAAGCGACGACATCCTTTTTCTTCCTGGTTTTCGGGCCCGCGGCAATTGCTGATGTTGAGATCGACCTCAACTTCACTGCCCAAGGCCGTCTGTAGAGGATTTTCAGCATTTCTGATCAGTGCAGCATAGCGGCAGCTGAAATAACACCGGGTAAACTAACAAAAATTGAAAGCAATACAAGCTATTTTAAACAATAATACTGTCGAGTGTCGGTAGATTGACAACCGGGTATAGTCAATATACCTGCCAACGATGTATGCTTTGTTAGTTTGCAACATTTATTGCACAATCAGTAACAAATCCGTAAAGCCCGTACTACGAAACATGTAAAACCGGTAAATGAAATACAGTAACAATGGCTTCTTGTCAGTAAACATACGATGGAAAAGTAACGGAAAAAACGGAGACAGCCCGTAATAGAAAAGAGTAGCCGTTTTAAGAGGTGATAGAAAGTTAGTTGTTTAAGTAGATATATATAATTTAGTCATTTTTGCATTATCATAATACTTTGAGAAGTTAATTAGCGTCGAGAGTGAGCTAGGCGGTACATGTTGAATGGCGGGTACGGCTGCTTTTCATCGACGGGAGTATGCGGGGAGGGTTCTCGGCGAGTTTGAGAAGCTGAGGGAATTCGAATATCGAGACATTCGAAGCGGTCATTACGAGCTTCTGGATACGGAGCTGGGTCAGGATAGCGATCGTCATACGAACGTTGGCCACCGTGGCGAGGATCGTCGTACGAAGTTGGACGACTGAGGCGAGGATCGTCATACACAGCTAGGCTGGAGCGAGGATCGTAATGTCTGTCGTCAACACGGGGATCATACTCGCGGCGTTCGTTTTGCCGGGCATAGTCGGCGTTATAATACTGATACTGTGGTTGACGCGGAGGATCCATGTAAGCTGGTAAATCTGACGTTGAACCGAGGCCACGACGAATATCTCGAGAACTGCTTCCATGATCATTCGGAGGTCCATACTGGTTAGAATTAACAAACTGCCGAGGAGTATCGTGGTGATCATAAGTACCATCGCGGCGATCGTAGTGATTGATGTCGTGAGTGTAGGAGAGTCTGTTCTCTGGGTAGTCGTCGAAACGCCGTCGGTCATAGTCATCTTGAGCATTGGCGTAAGCGTCATTCTCAGGATAATCGTAAGAACGGCGTCGTTCGGGTTCGGCGTCAAAGTGGTTTCTCTGGTCACGGTCACGGTCGTCGTAGGCTCGTCGATTGTCGTAGTCGTCAACAACCCTGTCATCGCGGTAGTCTTCTTGCATGGTGACACCGCTGTCGTCAAGGTACAGTTTGCAGTTGAATAAGTCGTGCCATTTGAGTTCATTCTGTCTGTCGTGAGAGCGGAAAGCATTGTTGTCGACAGAGTAGTGGATGAACCTAAAAAACAACAAAGTTACAACCGTTTTTGATTCAATGCAACGACTTACGTCTTCCAAAAGTGGCATTCGACCAGCGCATCCGGGTTACCAACGACGATCAACAGTTGTCTCGCCCGCGTGATGGCTGTGTTGAAGCGCTGAAAAGCGGACACTGTGAACTCAAGTTCACTTCAAATTGAAATGAAAACAAACCCGAATTTCATCGACGAAGCCAAGCCCTTTCGTCCGAGTAGTCGACATTATGATGACCCGGCGCTCACTTCCTTGAAACTTCTCCACAGTATCCACTGTGATATCTGGATGACGGCCAAGCGATTTGGAAATGTAGTTGACCTGTTCCTTGTAAGGGGCGATGATGCCGATCTCAGACGGTTCCAACTCGGGCACTCGCAGAAGATCGGTGACGTACTCCGAAACAACCCGCACCTCCTCTATGTTGTATTTCGACTCGCGTCCCCGTTCGGTGCCGTAAACTGCGTGAAAGCGAAACGGTTGCAACTGAAACAACGCTTTAATAGTTTATGGAAAACCAGAAGCAACAAACTTACTTGGCCATTTAAGATTGAATGTCTGACGAAAAAGTCGTGACCTTTGGGGTAGGTGGGAACGAGTTGGCCTTCGTACACGATCTCAGACGCGCAGACAACGATGGCTTCATGGGAGCGATGGTTTTCGGTTAATAGAACCATGAGACGCCTAAAAAGAAACAAAATTAAGTTGAACAAAAAACAGCAAAGTTAAACTCACGGATCTTCCTTGTATTCCGGCTTCTCCGACAGCCGCATGAGCAAGCTTTCATCAAAACGGAAGATGGCTTTGCTGAGCACTTCGTTGGTTATGACTGGTCCGAGTTGTTTCGGGTCGCCGGCAAGAATCAACCGAGTGTAAGGTCCGCTCAACACCAGCAGTGGCGCCAATGTCTCGGGCTCCGTGGCCTGACCTGCTTCATCAACTATGATGTGACTGAAGTGGTTCTTGCAGCTCTTGAACAGTTTCGCCGACAATCCGATGGTGCAGATAACGACGTCAAACCTCTTCAAAGTGTTGGTATCTGGCACGTCAGGAACGCCTTTCTTCGTGTAGACCACCTCTTTGACGGGTGATTCAACGGCGGCAAAGTCGACTCGCGACGCCAAAAGACGTGTAATTTGCGAAGCGTCGACAGCGCCGGATTTGAGGAGGGCGATGGCAAAGTTGTCGGCGGCCATATTGGATGGAGTGCAGACGAGGAACTTCGGAGGGTTATCTTGTCGGTCTCGGCGAAGCGATCGGATGGCTGCGACGAGGGTGGTCGTTTTGCCGGTTCCGGGAGGTCCAAACAGAAGGAATGCGTTGTCGGGTCTCTGTTCTTGGATGGAGTAGATGGCCTGTCGCTGACCCGCATTCAATATAGGGTCCATTTGAAAACGCCCACTTTCAAGGTCATCTTGTCGGTTTTTCAAGAAACCTTCTAGCGACTGAAAAATGATTAAAATACAAGTTGCCATTATGTTATGAAGTAACCTACTATGTCGAAAAAGCGATCACCAAATATCTTGGAAACAACAATTTCGCCGTTACGCAGCAACCTTGTCATTTGTTCGAGGGCGTTGAAGGTGGTTTCGAAGGGTCTGACAAAGACATGGAAGTCCTAAAATGAAACACAAATAAATCTTTAAAAGCAATGGCCCAAACAAACGGCTTACTTTTTCGGGATTTACAGCTTTTACGTTACCCATCTTAAGGACAAGAATGCCGTTGCAGCTCTCAACTTCGCCGAAGAAGGCTGATTTGACAGAATCCGATGAGCCAGAATACAGCCGTCCCGATTCAATGACAATTACCGGCTTCTTTTCAGCGACGGATTCGTTGACATTTACGAAACTGGTGAATTTGATATGTTTTTCCTTCACCAACACAGCTAGCGGTTTAGTATCGGTTACGATGGGAGTACAGCTTTCGAGCTAAAAAAAATTACAAATTAGCGGTATATAAAACTGACAATCGTGTAGTGTAACCCACCATCTCCACGACGTGCTGTACCATGTTGTAAGCGTCAAAGCGATCGGCAGCGCACTTAGGATCATCGTATTCCTCATTGGCCAGATGCTGCTGAAGCTCACTGTCGACGGTTGTGAGCTCACGTTTGGGATAGCCCTCGACAAACAGTTTCGAAGCTTGTTCGTTTTTGCTGAGCTTCTCTGGAGCAAGGACGGCGTAAAGTTCTGCCGGGTTGATGGTAGTTGGAGTTGGGGCAGACGATGTAGATGCCGGTGTCTCCAATGCGAGATTGCTGATGCCGTCGGCTAGGTTGTCCACGGTGGTGTCGGCCATGGTGCTGAAAGTTTCTCTTTATATATTTTGTAACCCAGAAAATGTTTTTTGCTCACCTCTTTGATGACCCAAGATCAGAGGCCGTGGTGTGAATGGCTCTGAAATGGCAATTATTAATCGGCGGCACGTGTATGACAAACACGGGTGAAAGAAAGGTGGAAAACGCATGGACACAGCCATTCTTCCCCAAGTGCGAGAAAGACGTGCAAAGTCGGTGACCTCTTTAGGGGTACTCGCAAAGTCCGAAACGCAGACCTTTTTCGTGGTGGGAGTAAACATGGGGCAGCTGCGGCGTGTATACTTTTTCCTTCACTGTAACCCGCAAAGTGAATTTAGTCGCATTGTTCACAAAACCAGAACAGTTCAAATCAAGCTCAAGGTAAAATGTCACTCCAATTTATCAGTCAACAACGTCACACAGACACAATGTTAGTAGTTATATTTAATTAAGACGTTCTTGCGGCGCCCTTCGTCCTTCTCCAACCATTCACGTCGGAAGTTCTCGGCGGCATCGTTGGGGGTGTTGAGCCATTCAACGATGACAACATCGGCGCGGACGTCCTTGCCAGAGCGGAAGGGGAGGCAGGAGATTGTCACGACGCAGGACTCCCGCGGAGCCAGGACACCCGACGACGGTTCAAGCTTGAGCCGCTTTTCGTTGGTGGCTTTGATGGCCCAGCCGATGCGAAAACGGCCCATGTTGGTGATCTTGAAGGCGACTGTCTGGATTTCATCGAAGGGAGCATTGAAAAAAACGCTTCCGCTCGGGACTGTCTCAATGGGGCCGGTTAGTCGAACGGACGTCGGCTCCATGGTGCTGCTTCGAAATGTTCGGGTCGAGGTTGCCATCGAGTGCCGAGAGTTTCGGGGAGTGTTGTCCGTGCATTCGGGCCACTTGGTTCGCAAGTGTGTGAAGCTCCGGCGAACGTGATTTGGGGTTGCCTTTTCGAAGCTGGAGCGGGATCCGGGGGACGCCATCTTCGTCGAGTCAATGATCCTGAACTAAAAGAACCCGCGCCTTTTATCCCAAAAAAGGGGTCCTCGGGGCCTGAGTGTTTGGGTCCTAGAAGGCGCAGGATCCGCCAAACTTGACGAATGGCGCTCTTGAATTTTATTTTTATCCAGCACAAAAATCAACATGACTTTTAAGACAATAGATTGAGGCTAGCGGTCAATACCCCCGAGCGTGAACAACATTTGGTCTATTACGATAACTTTCTACCTTGCAAAGTTAGTCATAAGGTATTGCGATTTTGGAAGCTAGTCGTATAGCATGACAGAGTCGAGCGAAATGAAAGCCTATGTGAAAACGTTGATTGTTTATGACACAAAGATTTTCTGTTTCTGTTTTTGTAAGCAACCGTTATATTGAAAACTTCATTTTGTAAAACATAAATCTAGATTTACATTACTTTCACATCAGATGTAAAAATACCAACAATAAGACAAGTAGAGTAACAAAATTTCTAGAGCAGTGAGTGTAGGGCATTGAGCATGCCTTGCTGAGTTCAGGTAACCCGTTTAATAAATCAACAACTTTAATCTGTTTTACTGCTGACAACACTAGTTGATAACGTTCTGCTTTTTCTAACAGGAAAATATATTCCAACTGGCGAACGTATGGCGCACATACTTTTTCCATCCTTCCAGTTTGCCATTTTGGATCCGTAACGTTGGTGTAGATGTCAAGTCCGTAATATTGAACTTGAAGCATGATCGATTGGAATTCCGGAAAGTCTTTGAGAATGATGATACGGCAAAGCATACCCTGAATATTATTTTGTTACACTTTAGAAAGGTATAAAAACAATGATTACCTTTGGCATTCGTTTTTCCATTGTATATTGCAACCGACTAACGATGTCCTTTACTACAGAACTTGCAGGACTGACAAGACCGGAGATTTCTCTGATGGGTTTTGGAACATTTTCTTTAAACATTTTCAACTCGTTTTTACTGTAACCGAGTGTAATGTATAAGCCAGGTGTTAACGACTCTGGTAGATCGTCCGACAATTCACATATGAATTCTCCGGAAATACAAATGCAAGCGCCTCTTTTGTCAATGTACAACCGTTCACCGAATGCTACTGTTGTCTGTGATGTCATACAACTGCCACCATCCAAACACGGTAAATCTTGACAAGCGAGAGTCTGGTTTTCCAAGCATTGACACCATTGGGAACAGAGTCCGGACCAATCATTATATTGCTAAAAGTAATATTTTAAGGGAAATGAGAGCAAAATGACAAAAACAAACCCGAACGATGGCATGTTTATGATGAACAATCCAATTTCCTTCAATATTTCGAGTTTTACATCCATCAATCGGCGGTGGAGGCTGTGTTACGTTCGCATCGAGGGCGAGTGGATCGATTTTGATGTCATTCCAACCTTTCACAGTTGTAGCGGGTTCAGTAGAGTTTGCGTCATCGTAATAAGTGTCATCAGAAGCATTTGATGCCCGAGTGGCTGCAGTTACAGGTGGTGGGGATGGCTTTTTCCTTTGGAATTTGCTTCTGTGCGGAATTTCGTCGCTTTGAAGCTTTTTATTAGTGAGTGGTGGCGGTACATCTGACGGGGACGCTGATAGATCTTCATCCTTCTGACTTGCGACATCGTACTTCGAGTTGTCGAGACCTTGTTCAGCATTCAGCTGAATCGGGTCCGGTTCAGCTTCGAGTACTTTAGGTTGCAGAAATTCTGGGTGGTGGTTTGCGTAGTCTTCGATTGCGATTTCTGAAGAAAAAACACTTTACTTTAAAGAACCTTGGCTATTGTAAGTAATTGCACTTACCAACACATGGATTGTTCGGAAGCATCAACGCTTGTAACGCCAGACATTCTTTATCATCACTCTGACAATGGCATGGTGTTTCCAAATCCGTGCCCCGAATAGCCATTAAACTTTTGCGACAATCATCGATATTTTTCGCTTTGCAAATGCTACCCTCAGTAACGGCACACGATACATTTAGTTCCGGAAGTCGACGACTAAATTTTTTTGTTATGTTATGTTTTTTTAAGAAAATTGTAAACAACTTCTTACTTGCAATATGAATCAGTTTTGCAATCGCGAACAACTTTTGTGCACGTTTCCAGCGATGTATCTTGGCCATACGAATACATACATCTGGGGAACATTAAATGCTGAAAGCGAAGAATACTTTAAACTGCTGCTCTTTCGGTGCACTCACTTGTAATTGCTTGCAGTCTTTATCCGCCGTTGCACATTGACAGAACGCGACAGCTTCCCCCAATTGCCTCGACACAAACCGTGAAAAACGACGCAGTGCCTTTAAAAACGCTCATTAACAAAGCTTGTTACAATGAAGTCTTGACCTACCGCGGCACACTGTGAACGAACACAGTCTTCTTCATCTGTTATGCAGCGCAGTTGGACCTCACTTAGATGCCATTTGCATGTTTCGTTCAGTTCGCATTGTTTGTGAGCGGATCCACAAGTACTACCTAAAATACATGAACTTAATTCAATTATCGAAAATCAGTGGTTCTGTCTGTGATTAGTATTACGTTTTTCTCTAATTTTCCTTTGCTGTGCTATCGTAATTATTGCGAAAAGCACAAAGCATGCAGGTCGCATTATACGATGGCTTTTTCGAAAGGGACAATTAGACGATATACAGCTTGTCGCAGTACCAACATAACAGAGGGCAAGCCAATGGTGCCAGAATGAATCAAGAAAGAAAACTAACGTAGCATCCTGAAGATACAAACATTCCTTATCTTTTTTGCGTTGACAGTGTACAATTATGCAAAATGTAAAGCACGAATGAACAGCGGACAAAATGCGTAACTATAAAAAATGGTAAAACATGAAGTAAAAAGGAAGACATAGTGGGACTGCTGCGAGTTTTTAATGCATCTATTGTGAAATCAAGCGGCAATAAACTGTTTGAGGATTAAAAATACATCAAGAGACGCTTGAGAACCTTCACAACTTTAAAGGGGCAAAAGCATTTATTTAAAAAGATGGGTTTGACATTGCGATGGATGGCAACGAAAAATACAGCTTTGGCAAGTTAAGTCCAGCTGTTAAGCGGCGTTAGAGTAAAGTCGGCCTTTCGACTGCTTCAGATTGCATTTATTGCAAGACGCAAGGGAATCCAAAAGTTGCTAAGTGCTAGTTACACCCGTACTTATTGATAGTGGTGAGCTTGATAAAAAAGACAGTCTGCGCGACGTCGGCCTATTACACAAAAGTGGCACCCTTTGGCGAAGGCAAAAGTAAAGTTAGAAAAATAAAAGTAAGACGAAAACTAACAAGTAAAGTAAACCATGGTTCCAATCGTGTGCCTTCTCATCCCCTTAGGCGGTGCCTGAACTGCGGGCATTCTTCTCGACTATAAGACGGTACCTATTATTCTTCTCGAGACAAAATAAAGCACCATCACCAAAGTGTGACGCATTTATAGGTGGCCTTCTTCCGCTGCAATTTTTTCGTACAAAGGTTTCTGCACCCTTTCTCCCCGTCTTCTATTCAATGGCACAAAAATTGGACAAGTCAGTGGGAGGCATAGCAATCGACGACGACGTTGGTGGGTGTACGCAGTTTGACAGAGACCACGAAATAAGGCAAGACAAAGAGCCAAATGAATGACCTTCGCGACAAGAAGGCGGAAAGGAAAGTTATTCCCACGCTGTTTGAGATACTTTTTCATGTTTTTGCAGTGTGTAAGTAATACTCACACATTACACGTCTAGTTCCTGCTATCTATTCTAGTCAAAACAAACAATCATCTGAAGGTTGAGAAATGAAAAATAAAATTTAAGATAAAATGGCGCTCTAACATTAAGCTGTCGTCATGCTTCATTTGTTTCGGCACCAATGAATAGAAATTTCCCCGCAAAAAGAATGTTCGAATAGCAAGAAATGGTTTTCTTAATTGTGATTGGCACTTTTTGAAAATAAAAAGAAAAAAGCAACTAATAAGCCTGACAAAAAGTCGAACATGAGGCATTGAATTGTTGAAGAATAACTTTTATAAAGATAAACTACCACTAACCTCGTTCTGGCATTGTCTTTTTGATATTGAGCTCTTTAGACGAGCGGATATAGTCGCCTACATAGACAGGAACAATGTTTTGGTGCATATCAATTTCGACCGCTTCAGTGGTTGAAGCAACATTGATACGTGATGCCGTCGTTGGAAGGGGTGTTGTCGTGGTGGTCGTAGTGGTCGTCGTAGTGGTCGTCGTGGTGGTAGTTGTTGTCAAAGGTCTCGGTGTAGTTGTGGTTGTGGTCGTGGATGATGTAATTGGAGTTGTGATGGTCGTCTGAGTGGGCTTTCTAGTTGTCGGTAATGGTGGTGGTGTCGTGGATGGATACTTCTTTTGATGAGTTGAAAGCGCAACTTTGACATTGGAAGGAATCCAAGGGGAACGGTTCTTGTTTTGCTGACGCTCCGCAGTATCAACTCTTTTCGAGGGAATTTCATTTTGATTTTGAAGCAAATTTCGACGTTTGAGTTCTTCTTGGTAACTTCGATCCCGTTCTTGTTTCTGTTTTTGATACAATTCGTTTTCTTTTTGCCATTGGATTCGTTGTTCTTCAAGTCGTTTTTGGTATTCGGCTTCTTGTTGGCGACGTTGAAGTTCTAGTTGTCGGTGATGGTCATGACGGATCTTGTTTTCTCTAGTGTTGTCGTTGACTACATTATTAGGTATGTTGTTAATATTAGAGTTATAATTATGTTGAGCTGACTGATGCCGATTCACAGGTAGTCTAGTTGTCAAAGGGGGAATCGTTGGAGGCGGTTGTCTAGTAGTTTCTACCCTCTCTTCACTAATTGAAATTGGTCGAGGTGCACTTGTAGATTCATGATGAAGCTGATACTGTTGAACATATGATTCATGTCGATAATTACCATTATTTGATGTATACCCTGCCATACTCAATTCATCTAAAAACTCGTCTTATAACAAAAATTATTTTCGTTGTTTACTCACAAATGCATTTGTTATAATTTGTCTGCAGCCTAATCCAATGACAATCCGAATTCCTATCATGACATGTACAGTTTCCCAACCCAGTCCAGCTAATACCCTCAAATGACTGCCAACAATCATCCCTATTTGACATTCTGCATTGGTTCTGTGCGTCGACAGTACACGAATTTCGAAATATTTTCCACAGTTCTCTGCATGAAATATGTTTTAAACATATATCATAAAGAGCAGAATGACACGTCAATGCAGGCTGTATTGGTGTAATTGCTGGAAGAGCTAAAACCCATAAATTTTAGTTTACATTATTTACATTTGCAAACGCCCTCGTACCACTGTTAAGCTCGTTTTTCCATTGCCTTATTTCGGTCGCCATGGGTGATCGTGTTGTTCGCTTAACAATAGTTTCTGGATTGTTGAAAACGTCAATATCGTCTTCAGCTTCTTCCGTTAACAAAAGAGAATTCTGTAACGGAGCTGGATATACTGCTTCCATGGTAGAAACTCGGTCCCTAATTGATTTATCGGTTAACCGTTTTTCACAAGGATGAGACCATATTTTTGTTCGGAAATGTTCGCATTCGCGAACAGCGCCTAAAACTTAAATTGTATAATCAAATAAGGAAAGCAAGATGATGAAATACCCAGAGATTCATAACACCAACAATTACTGTTGTAAACACCTAAAGATTCTCGTATTGACCTTAGGCAGTGGATGCAATCTGATACTGCGACTGTGTGACATCCTGAAGTGATTAATTAGAAACCATTAGGCATGAAAATAGTTACTTTGAAGTGAAATGCCACATTTTGACTCCAAATGTCTCAAATGCCGATGACATTCTGGAATTTGTTTACAAAGGGAGCGTAGGTGTAAACAACTGAATATGTCTGAAAATCACAGCTTTTCAAAAAATGAGATGTAATTTCGCTCACCTGTATCACAAAACACGTCTGTTATTAAGTAATAATAAAAAATGAAATGATAAAACCAATTCATTTGTGGCGTTGCACCACTATCATCGACGCTGGGAAATCAGAATCGCAGAATTCCCTGTAAAAATACCGTCTTAATGAATCGACTAATGTATACGCACAATAAGTAATAGTTTTCCAAACAATTCAACAATAACAGCCTACTTGCACGTACGGAGGACACTTGAAAGACATTGTTCATAAGCCGAAAAACTGGGGATGCCAAAAAGGCTGCCTTTTGGTGGTGACCTTATTGTTTTAAAACATAGACAACAATTTTTGTTTTTTACAGACAATAGACAGACTGCCGGAATAATAAATACCATGGAAATGATTTCGTAATTGTCAAAAAAGTTTGAAAGTCTATATAAAAGTTTTATAAAGCGGATTGACGACATCCTGGAAGTTCTCCCGCCGTCTTGGGAGAAGAAGAACCACCCTACGGCGTTTAACCAAGGAGTTCTTGGCAGACGGACCTGTGTCTTAACAATGCGTGCCCCCGTGTGGAAGAGCACAACGGCAAAAAAACCAAAAGCCTTCAGCATGCTCCGTGAACCCTCAGGAAAAATGCAAGTTGTTCTTTTTCATTCCGAACTGGAATTCAATTCGCATCGTTTGGCTTTTGTTGCGGCTGGCCGACATTTTTTCGGATTTGGAAACAGTTGTTATTTTTTGCTTGATCATTGCCGGGCCGTTTAACGATCCCCCTGGCCTAGCATCGATGGGGAGGGCTCGTTTGCGACGTTTTATTGACTAACGGGGTTATAATGGTGTGGGGTAACATGGCCGGCATGCCCTCGGTGACTTCTTTGTGGATCTTTAGGAATCGATTGCCAATATTCAAACATATGTCGAGGTGAAAAGGCGAATTTTGACATGCCGCGTCATCGCGTTTGATATAGTGCTGAAAGGCTAGGACAGGAACTCAAATTTGGCCTTTAGCTGTAGCGTGACAGTAATCAAGTGTGCAATTTAAACTTTGTGGGTCATAGAACTGTTGAATTGACATCACAAAAGTATTTGTCTACTCAATACGTAAATTTTTATGATTATTTTTGTTTCTTTAACCTTTTGATTTGCATGTATGTCATTGTTGTCGCTCAAACACAACCATATTATTATAAGTTCATAATAACAAGACGTTAAAAATGCTAATAAGTACTGTAATTACGCAAAATTAAAGAGTCAACAAGGAAACAAAGCTAAAAGAGAACGTTGTCGACGTACAGATCCTCGACGGATTTGACCTCAGTGTTGTGGAAGTAGTTCTTGACCTTATCGGTATTGGTTTTGTAGACGACGACAGCGCGGAGGATCTTGTCGTCAACGAAGAGATCGGCAAACGATTGAGCAACTTCATTGAGCACCGTGTCGGGGTCAGCTGCCCAAATCGTGGAAATCTGGCTCCTAAAATGCATTACTTGTAGTGAAAAAGCAAAAGTTAAAAATCCAAAAACTCACTGAATACGATCGACATCGTTGGGAACGCCACGGACGTATTCGAGGACAGAGAACTTGCCAGCGCTGCGGACGTAACCGACAGCTTGAACGATCTCCGAAATCAGACTGCGCTTGGCGGCATCGAACTGATCGGCATCGATCTTGCGGCTCTCAATCGTGTCCATGATGACCTTCTTGGAGGCGGTGTAGGCCTTTTCGAAGTCGGCGGCACGGTAGATGTAGAACTGAAGGCCTTCACAGGTGGAAACGTAAACACTGACGCCATAGGCAAGACCATTGCCGCGAACATGGTTCCACAGAGGACCTTCACATTGGCTGAAGTATTGAGCGAGAAGCTTGGCATAAACACTGCGAGTATCGAGGTAGCCCAAAGGAAGCGGCAGGCGTTGCAGGAGGAAAGAAGATTCACTGCCACCATAGGGGATGACGTAGGTCTTTCCAAGGCCGATGGAGTAGTCGTACGAAAGGCTGCGATTGCCGCGGAGATCCGATTTGGTGGCGGGGACATCGCGGGCTGACTGCCATCCTTGCTGTAGGCACTTGTCGAGAACAGACTTCGATCCGATGAGGTGAAGATTGACAGGGCTGGCGACAATAAGTTCCGACAACTTCTTCATAGCGTTGACAACGACGTCGTCTTTTCCTTCGTGGGTGATCTTGGCGACATCCTTGTTGAGCTTGGTCGTGGCGAGGAGTACGTTGTAGCGCTCAGTGGACTGGGGCGGATGCATCATCTGTTGGAACAGTTCATCGGCAATGGAATAGCCATCGTGAAGGAGTTCGCTGGCGCTACCGAGCAGACGATTCGCAGTGACAGCAATACGGGAGTTCTCGAAGATGATGTTGTTCAAGAAGATGTTGGTCCAGTAAGCGATCTTATCGTAGTTCTTGGGTTCCACGGCGAAAGTGAAGGTCAGCAAATGTTGATGAGCTTTCTTGACACCGAGGGAAATCTTGTAGTCGACGACGTCCTTCTTGATGAGCGTCGAGAGCTCCTCATACGTCACAACCTTGCCGTCGATCAAAGCGTTGGATTCAGGCAGAAGTTCAGTGAAAACTTGGATGAGCGACCGGTACTTCAATGGAATGTCGGCAATGTCATAGACGACGCTGGCGTAGACGAAGTTACCCTCGACTTCATGGGTGACCGTCGGGAAAGGAAAACCGGCAGGATGCTGGGTGCTGCGATTGACTTGGATGAAATCGACGCCTTCCATATGGCTAGAGAATTCACGCAGAGCTTCCTTGTTGGGTGCTGATGCTTCATTCGCGGCGACAGCCTTAGCGAGAACATCGGCAGCCTTGGCAAGGCCGTCTTTGCCGAGACGTTCAACCTGGGCCTGGATGCGATCTTTTTCACGTTTCGCCAGAGTATCGACGAGTTCAGCGTCCGGTTCACCGAAAACGAGGACGCGGTCTTCAGTGAAGTACTTGGAGATGAGGTTGTTCCAGAAGGCCTCGTCTTTGCCCTTGAGCTCTTCCAGAAGCTTGGTTCCATTGAGTTGACGGGTCAGGAACTCGACATTGTCGCTGGTCGAACTGACACCCGGAGCATAAAGCTGATAGACACTGAAGAGGCCGTGGTAGTAGTCGGTGGGGTTGCCTTCCAGCTGAAATGGAATACAGTAAGCATGGTGCGAGAAAAGACAAAAGATAACTTACATAGACTCCGATCTTGAGGATGTTCTGTTCGATGATGGCGCGCATACGATCAAGGTCAATTTTGTGGTTACGAATGACTTCAACGGCCTTCTTGTTGAACCTGAAATAAAAATTTCAGTTAGGTAAATAGACGCGAGAAAACAGAAACATACAGATCATCGTTCTTCAAATACTCTTCCTTGATACCACCAAAACGGAAGCCGAACTCCATACGAGGGCGCTCACGGAACTCGCGCGAGATGCTGCTGCAGATGGAATCCTTAGCCTGCACATACGTTTGCTCGAGCGGGGACTCGGCACCTCCGCACAGGTAGTTGAGGAGAACAGGCAGGGCAACATTGTCGGGATTCTGAAAGCAATACTTTTATGAACAATTCTCTACTAAACTTCTCAAAAGCTTACTTCGAATTCCGGTCCTTGCCAGACCATCAACATAGTACCATTGGTATCGTCTTCAACAGGACAGCGAATGCGCACAATCTGGTGCTCGTACTTCTCTGGCAAGACGACATCGTCAAACGGACGAGCAACAGTTTTGACAGGCTCCTTGTAGCCCAGCTCGGCCTCAAACTTTGCCAAAGTCGAAAGAACGCGCTCATGATCAATCTTGCCAACAACGGTCAAGATCATGTTGGTCAAAGTGTAGTGTTGCTTGTGGAAAGCCTTGACACGTTCAAGCGAGCACAATTCACGCAAGCCGGGAAGCGATCCACCGTAGACAGCGCGATATGGCGTTCCATCTTCCGAGGTGATGTGACGCTTCTTAAGGTCGATCAGCTCATCCATGTCCTGCTCGTGGTCCTGCATCTCGGCGTAAACGACACCACCATCTTTGCCTTCACCGTTGATGTGATGGATTTCGGTAGTGTAGTGCTCGGGCGTGAGAAGCGGGTTCAACAAGTGGTCCAGATAGACGGGAAGGATCTGAACAAAGCCATCAGTGCCGACAGTGCTGATGGAGTAGGCGGTGTGATCCTCATCGGTGTATCCGTTGGTGCCCGAAGCCATGCAACGGTTGGCAATGCAGTCCAGGAAGCCCTTGTACGGATGCTTCTTACTGCCCATGAAGACAAGATGCTCGAGAGTGTGGGGGAGGCCATCATCGGTGGTAGCTTTGGTCGCTGAAAGTAAAAACAGTATAGATAAGCTAACAATGAGAAAAGAAAAACTTACAAAAGCTGAACCAGCCACTCACAACAGGCGACGGATGGTCGACAATAGCGACCCGAACTCCGCTGAGTTCGGACCGGTAAAGTGCGACCTTCGTGCCATTGTTGGAGTTGATTTTGGCCACGTTAATAAAACGCTGGGCCATCTTCAACATGGAGAGATGCGCAGTATACCCAGATGAAAAAAGAACCTGTAAATGGTCATTAAACAAAGCCCGCAAACAAAACAAAGGTAACAACGGGAAATAAACCCTTTTTCGCTTTCAAGACAATACAACAATTAATAAAATCTTTCTTTTTCTGTACAAATTTAAAAACTGAAAAATTAAAAATAAGTTATTATGTACATTGTTACACGTTCATATTTTTACGCCGTTCATGGACGGCAGATATGTGAGTAAGCACATGCTTTTTCATGGCACCATTGACGCAAAGCAGGTTGATCTTTCGTAACATGCGCAAATCATTATTCTCGGCGGCCAGATCAGCAGCTTCAGTGTATTTTTTGATAAGGCAAAGTGCTTCACATTTTTGATCAATTGCTTCAATTTTGTTGGTGTAGACTTGTGCGAGTTCGTGATCGTTGTGACGGACGCACGCTTCGACGACGGTCTGAAAGAGAAAAATCTTTAATGTTATTACTCAATTATGGAAAATATTTCGAAATTCTTGTTTTCGGAAAAATCGGGACGTGACTTTTGGTTGGGGAACTTTATTGGACAAATTGGCGGAACCGTGCCACGGTTTACTGTACTTTCAATTATGAAAATATTTCGGGTCTTGTTTACGGAAAAATGGGGACATGACTTTTGGCTGGGGAGACTTATTGGACGAATTGGCGGAACCGTGTCAGGGTATACTGTACTTTCAATTATGGAAATATTTCGAAAATCTTGTTTTTGGAAAGATGGGGCACGACTTATGGTGAACGTTATTGGACAAATTAGTGGATCCGTGCCGATGTGGGTGTACTGTACATTCAATTATGAAAATGTTATAACAGTCTTGTTTACGGCAAAATGGGGACATGGCTTTGGCCGGGGAACGTTATTGGACGAATTAGCGGAACCGTGTCGATGTGGGTATACTGTACACTCAATTATGAAAATATTTCAAAATTTCTGTTTACGGAAAAATCGGGAAACTTTTGGTCGTGAACGTTATTGGACGAATTAGGGGACCTATGACAGGGCATACTGTACCGTTGGAAAAGTGAGTGACGGAAAAGAAGGAAATTGAAAAAAAATCACTCACCATGTACCCGGGGAAGTTCTTTTTGTACGTCAAATCGTTCAAATTTGTAACATTTTTCGCTTTCACGAAGCCTTCAATTGTCCAGCGCATGACTTGCTTGTCGGAGATTTTGAATTCCTTCCTCAACTTTTCAGCGTAAGCAGGATCGTTTCCAATACCAATGGCGAAGACAAAAGAATCGTGCAAAGTGCTGTTTGAAAGGTTGGTGTTTTTCTTTTGATCGTAGGCCGTATTCATCGTGTAGAGGGCTGAGGAACTTTTGACAACACTCGCGAGATCGTTGTTGCCAAACTTTGAAAATCGATCTTCCACCTTCGCAAGGAACGCGTTTTTCGGAGCGGGGTCAAACGGATTCTCAGCATCGTTAGCCTTTTCGAGGTAAATCAGGGCTTGACGGAGAAAATCATCGCTTTGTTCGTAAAGGGCGAGCATCTTGTCGGGTGAGTCTTCTCGAACAAGGCCTTGATACAAACGAGCTGCGTGGGGCTGTTGTCGGAGAAGCAGCATGTCGACATCGTTCTTTTTCCGGGATTGGCGCAAGTGGGATATCACCATATAGGCTGAAAAGTATCAAATATACAATGCAATGTTTTGACAGTTGAATAACTTACCTAAATTAGGCAGATGGCTGTTGTTGGCAATCTCGAGCGCTTCCTTGACATTGTCAAACTTCAGCAGCATTTGAACCTGCTTCGAAACATCGTTCTCTTTCTGTAGCACCTTGTTCGCGAGCGCAACGTTCTTCCCTTTGTTGTAGATGGTTTCGGCGATATCGGCATAACTTGTATCTTTGAACTGCGCAAACTGATTACAAATTTTGGCCGCAAGCTCGTCGACTTCGACATAGTGACCATCCGCGGAAGCTTCTTCGAGCAAGACGTCGGTCCAGTTTCGCATGATGCGACCGCTGCCGACGGATGCTTCGATGCCCATAGTCTTGCAGATAGACAGTGCCAAAGGCCAGTGTCGCAGCTCAGTGATACGGTCGACGAAGCTTTCAAGGGTAAACTCGTTCAATTCGCTGAACGAAATGGGGAGTCCGATCTCACGAGCTGCGTTGAGACAGCGTAGAAGGTTGATCAGGTAGACGAATTTACTGGCATCAAACTTGATGAAGAGGGAACTGGCCCATCGGACGGCCTAAAATGATTTGAGTAAAAATAGGCTTAAGCTAGTATGAATAGAAACTTACGCTCATCAAAGTTCGTTGAGTACTCGCGTTAAAATGATGTGCTGCGGCATTCATGCATTGCTCAATGGCTGGACCGAGGCGAGATCGAATTCGGGTCAAAAACTCAAACGTGTTGTAATCCTTCTTGGTTGAACCCTCATAGGCGTAGTACAGATAGGCCCCCGGTTGAGATGTCAACAATCCAAGGACATGTTCAATATCCGATGGGACAACTGTGATCAAATGAGCCTCGCTCCTGGTGTAGCAACGAAGGCCATCGCTGTCGGCATCGAACCAAACTGGTCGATAGAAGTTGGTCGTGTTTTCGTTGTCAGTCATCGAGTAGAAAGTGATCTCGCTGGACGATTTCCGGAATGCGAGGATGTCATTGCCACACCTGAAAAAGACCATTGACATCTTTAAATAAAAATTGAGTTTTAAAAAACATACCAAAAGGGGATCATATCAGTCATAACAGGCTGCGTCAAAGCAACAGCATGCAAAAGATAGCTCAAATCGGCGGTGGAGATCTGAGCCATGCCAGAGTTATGGACAAAAGCAACCTTGCTAGAGTCCCAAGTTGCTTTGCACGCCACATACTTTCCGCCATCAGTGAGAAACCATTCTTCTGACCGTCTCACGATTTCGCCGCCTTGGGATCCGCTGTAAATGGCTTCTCCGTAACACAGGATCACAGTTGTCGGCCCTGAAGTTGCCACAACAGTCCAGGCACTTGGGTTGGAAGGTTGACCTGAATCTTTTTTCGGTTTATAACGGCGAACTTAATATAAACAAAAAACTTACGGTTAGTGTTTGCCATCTTCCAAATCAGCCGATGCGTTACCGAGTTTACAATGTGGATTTGATGTGAAGTGTCCATGATGGCAAGACCCGTGTCCATGAAATTGTTGAAGGTAATAGCATCAACAAAGGGATTGTCGCGAAATTTCTGCAAAATCGCATTAAAATATATATAAAAATAAACAAAGACCTACCTTATCCATGTCAAAAGCAGCAATCTCCTTTCCTCGCACATTGAAAATCCGCGTTTCTCCATTTAGGCCAATGACAATCAGCTAAAACGACTTTCTTTAACTAATGCAACAATGTTTTTGATAGAAAAACTTACTTTGAGGCACTTTGTCCACGACATTTTATAAACTTCCATGGCCCTGATTGCGGCGAGCTGTTCGCCTTTGGCAGTGAACACAAAAACACCCCAGTTTGCCTGATCCAGCGGCTTCGCGATGGCAACAGGACCGCCATAAGGACATGAAGCGAAGAGGCAATCATCGGCGAAGGGAAGATTCGTTCTCTCGTAAAGGGATACTCGTCTAAAACGGAGGAAAATTAAGATTAGAAATCGAAGCAAAGTAAAGCAAATTTGTAACTAACCTCAGAGGTAAAGGCCCTAGGAAGCACCAGTCATTCGTGGACTCGGTCAACATTGCTTATCGACGTTCCAGAAGCAGAACTATGGCAGAGAAGAAGCAATCAGACGGGGAAAAGCGTTGTCAGCGTTCGTTTACGATTAGTGAGTAAGCTGAATGATGCAATGTGCGTTGTACACACTTTGCCAACATTCGGGGTGGACGAGTTTTGGGAAGCTTGATTGTGTGATTATTGGGCTTGTTCAAAGTAGTTGGGCAAATAAAATGATATTCTGTCCCACTAGTCGCAGGTTTTACATTATAATGGGGGTTCCAAGTCTGTAAATCGCCTTACCATAGGACTTTACGGTAACGATAACTATTTGGGATTTTATGTTTTACTACAGTACGAAAAATACACACGAGAAAGACATTGCATTTAAATACTAAGGCAAAATATGTAGATTGTAAATATGATATGCTTGAAGCGTTCCGACAAACAGTTCCAACAAAGATTTTTTTTGACAAATACGAATAACATATGTAAAATCGGTGTTCACGCTAACGTTTTAGGAAATGTAAAAACAAAAATTGTGCAATGCTAACAAAAGCGACACAGCACTTTTAAAACGTCAACAGAAATGTAATTTCAAAAACTGTACTAACAGAGCTGGCCTCCAGACTTGAACGTTAAGTCTGATTCATACGTAATACATGCAATCTGTCGCCAAAGGCGTTTTAAAAAATAAATTGCTTGTGTAAGCCGCTATTTCAAACACAAAAACAATGAAGTTTAACGTTTTTTAAAAAGTTGAATGATTTTTGGACAGACGCAGACATGATACATTCAATGGATGTGGCCTGTGGCGATGTTCGCTTCGATTTCAATTGGTGGTGGTCAAACTGGCTATTACGCGTTTAGGAAAGCTGACGAGTCTTTGTTAAAAACCCGAAGTCCAGAACCAACGTTAACGATAAGCAGGAACTCGGGTAGTAGTTTAATAGGTTGTTTAAAAGCTTTATCCGTAATGCTGTTTGATTTTCTTAATCACACTTATATCCACAATTGTCAACATTTTTCCCTTCAGTCACTCTCCATTTACTTTTTCTTGGCTTTGTTGTATGTTGAAGCCGATGATAAGTCCCAAGTAATAAAACATAATGTAGAAACCGTTTTTTTCTCGAGCTTCGATCCAACACTTAGCGAAGAGCGCCATACCATACCACATTTATAGAATTGAACACATTTAAAACTTATAATCAGTAAAATCTTGACGATCATGAAATTTTCTTAACTTAGGCACAAAACTACAGTAATACCCAATCAAAACTATTTCCCAGCTAAAAAGTAAGTTGGTTCTTATATTTTTCATAATAATGTTGAAAGTACAGTAGTCACAGATTTACCCTTGAGAACATAAAACGCGTTTTCTGGGAAAACCGAACACTCCACTGACACTTCAAAAATTAATTCCCTTTTAAATCGCTGAAAACTTGTGCACAGACCAATTAGAGGGCGTAGATGACGAATTCACACATTATTTTCTATATGGATGCTTTCTGAATCCGCCAGGCTCCAGAATCCGCCTGGCAGAATCCGAGATATGAACCCTTACGTATTGGGTATCAATCAACTGCCCACATCAAGGCGATCATTTTAAGACCAGGTAGACTAGTATTGATTAATTTTGACAAAAGTTATAAGCTATCAAAGTCGAAAAAAACGACGAGATAGCCTTTGGCGGACTGTAGCATCTCGGGGAGTATGTGACCCGTTTTTTTAACTATTTGCAATCGATGCAGCATTGAAAAAGGAACATTTCATTCCTTAATAACTTTTCTTTCTAGGCTGTGGAAAGCAGCCAGAACTGGCAAAAACTAATCACTGATAACGGTTAATTACAAATTTCTTGGTTATACGGAGCGATTAAGAGATTCTGTTTTGCTAAGACACAGCAACTATGTAGAGCTTTATTAATAGAAAAAGTTTAACCTTTATCGCTTGAAATTATTGATTTAGTTGAAAATTAAGCTTTAATTTCAAAATGTTTTTTTTATTTGCGAATTTTGTTTAAAATGCATTGACAAAACTGTAACAAACTGTTGCGGTACAAACCAGGTTGATATGCGACTAAAAAAAAGAAATAACTGTAACAGGGACCCGAACCCCCGTCGACGTGCGTGTCACTGTAACTTCGGATTTGGTTGACCGTGCGCTCGCATCACCACGAAGCTAGGTTCGTGTCCTTTTCAATAAACTTTTTTTTTCTAAAGTACAGATGATGTAATACACTCATTAAAAGTAAGACAAAGTGTGTGGCAATCAATAACTGCAAAAATATGATGTTTAAAAAAATTTTTAGAAATGAAGATTAATTTTCAATTAATTCGATAAATTTGTAAATAAAAAATTTAATTTTTTCTGGTAATAAAGCTTTATAAGGATGTCATGTTTTAGCAAAACAGAATCTCTTAATCGCTCCGTATAACCAAAAAATTTGTAATTATCCGTTATCAGTGATTAGTTTTTGCCAGTTTTGGCTGCTTTCCACAGCCTAGAATGAAAAGTTATTAAAGAATAAAAAGTTCCTTTTTCAATGCTGCATCAATTGCAAATAGTTAAAAAAACGGGTCACATACTCCCCGAGATGCTACAGCCCGCCAAAGGCTATCTCGTCGTTTTTTTCGACTTTGATAGCTTATAACTTTTGTCAAAATTAATCAATACTAGTCTACCTGGTCTTAAAATGATCGCCTTGATGTGGGCAGTTGATTGATACCCAATACGTAAGGGTTCATATCTCGGATTCTGCCAGGCGGATTCTGGAGCCTGGCGGATTCAGAAGGCATCCATATAGAAAATAATGTGTGAATTCGTCATCTACGCCCTCTAATTGGTCTGTGCACAAGTTTTCAGCGATTTAAAAGGGGATTAATTTTTGAAATGTCACAGAGGGGTCGAATATGTTCGGTTTTCCCAGAAAACGCGTTATAAAAGTGCAAGTTTTTTCACTCAAAACGAAGATACCGTATATTTCAAAACACATTTTGACATAATTGGTGGAACGTTCCATGCTGTGCCGCGTAGATAACAAGATAATTGATCCTCGCTCGTGACAGATTATCCCTACAGCCTTCTTGGTGAAGCTTACCGTATTCTGCCGCCAGGTTTTAACTCAATTAGAACTCTATTCGACGTCAAAAAAACAGAACGTCCTCATTGGTGGAACGGATTCTGACAATTGAATAATAAGGTTAGGGTAGCTGTAGTCGAGAACATCAAAACAACCGTGTTCTCAAAGTTCGCGAAGCCTATGATGGTGATAATATGATAATGTGATAATAGGGGCGTGTTTAAGAAGGGGGCGTGCCAAAAATGGGAGCTCGAAGTGGGAATAAAAGGTATCCAAAACCGGCAATCCTCAGTTCACTCAACTTCAAGCGAAGGGGTCGGGTCGGTTGGAACAGAGGAAGATCGAGTTCTGGGGAGATCAAGCCAAGTTTGGAGCCTTTTGTCGTTTATTTGACCCAAGGGCAGACGATGGGTCGAGTTGCCCCGATCCGATGATTTTCAGCCCACAGTATTTTTTCACCCCGCGTTCCTTCCCAATCGTGCAAACTCCGGTCCGGACCAAACAAGACAGCCCTGTCCAATCCATTTCATACCGATCCGATTTTGATCGTTCTATTTGATACCAATCCACATTGCCATTTTCGGTCCATCGTGTATCTTAAAATTTAAAAAGGCAAACACCAAAATCCAAGTAACCCCCGTAGAAACTCCTACCCGCGTGCCTTTCCATAGATTACTGTAGATTACCATACTTTTGTTTGCTCCATTCATCCCTGTCCCCGTCCATGAAAATCAAAGATAGCTTCTCTGTGAAAGGCCACGGCAATACCCATGACTGCCCCTAAACCGGGTTAGCCCGAACCGATCATGTTTTGACCACAGTAGGTTTTTTGATCCCGCGTTTCTTCCCAAAGGCAAACAACGGCGCGGGCCAAACGAGACAGCCCGGCCCGATACAATTGGTATTTTTGTTTGCTTCCTGCACAATCCATTTTATACCAATCCGTTTTTGACTCTTCCATTTGGTACCAATCCATCCAAAACCTTCATGATACAAGTCTTTAATACTGTATTTTGAGGCAAACCCCATGCCGGCCCGCTTGACCGTCCTAGCCAGAACCGATACTGTTCATCTCACAGTTAGTTTTTGATTCCGCGCTCCTAATTTTGCAAACACGGGTATGCATGATATCTCAGTACAAGCTATTTGCCAATCTGTTTTTCACCCTTCCATTTGATACCAATCAACTCAAACCGACAAGATGCAAGTCTGTGATACTGTATTTTGCATGTTTGAAACAAATCAGATACTTCTATATTAGCTCAGTAAACCCCGTAGAAACTCCTACCCACGTGCCATTCCATAGATTACTGTAGATTACCATACTTTTGTTTGCTCCATTCTGATCCCTGTCCCCGGCTATGAAAAGGAAAGATAGCCTCTCTGTGAAGAGCCCCTGCAAAATCCGATGACTGCCCGCTAGACATTGCTTGTTTTGGCCACAGTCAATTTGTTGATCCCGCTTTCCCTCTCAATCGTGCAAACAACGGCACGATTTAAACTAGACCGCCCTGCCCGATATAATTGGTACCAATCCGTTTTGACTCTTCCATTTGGTACCAATCCATCCAAAACCTTCATGATACATGTCTTTAATACTGTATTTTGAGGCAAAACCCATGCCGACCCGCTTGACCGTCCTAGCCAGAACCGATACTGTGCAACTCACAGTTAGTTTTTGATTCTGCGCTTCTAATCGTGCAAACACGGGTATGCATGATAGCCCAGTACAAGCTATTTACTAATCTGTTTTCACCCTTCCATTTGATACTAAACGACACAAAATGTTTAAGATACAAGTCTGTGATACCGTATTTTGAGTATGTTTGAAATAAATAATGTACTTCTATGTCAGTTCAGTAAACCCGTAGGAACCCCTCCCTCGTGCATTTCATAGACTACTGTAGATTACTATTGTCTGGTTTGTACCGTTCTGGCTCCTGTATCCAGCTATCTTAAACCGGGAGGTCCCCCTTAATGAACGGACCGGTCAGATACTCCTCTTTGATAGGCCCCGGCAAAACCCGTGTCGGTCCGCTTGACCGGGCTAGCCCGAACCAATGATGTTTAGCCCACAATGAGTTTTGAATCTGTGTTCCCAATCGTACAAACACCGGTGCAAACCAAACACGACAGCCCTGCCCAAATCATTTCATATCAATCCGTTTTGACCCTTCCGTCTGGTTCCAATTTATCCAAATCCTTCAAGATACAGTTTTTTTACAGTATTTTGAGACCCGGACAAAATCCATGTCGGCCTGCTAGACCAAGCGAGCCCAAACCGATGATGTAAAGCCTCCCGTTATTTTTTGATTTTGCGTTCCTAATCGTGCAAACAACGTCCCGGACCAAACATATTACCATCTTGAGCCCGGTACAATCCATTTGGTACCAATCTGTTTTTGACCCTTCCATGTGGTACCAATCCACCCAAAATCTTTAAGATACAAGTCTGTGACACCGTATTTTGAGCATGTATCAGCTCTGTAAACCTGTAGGAACTTTCTTCCTCGTGCCATTCCATGAATTACTGTAGACTACCTTATTCTTGTTCCTACAGTTCTGATCCACGGCAAAACCAATATCGGACCGGCTAAAACCGAAATTTATCAGAGCAGCTTGGGTCGGGCCAATTGTTTCATCCCGCGTCCAGCATTAAATGAAAAAACTTGTTTTTGGCTTTTTTAAAAGTTAATTTTTTGACCCCGCGTTTTCTTCCAATTGTGCAAACAACGGTCCGGGTTAAAAAAGACAGCCTGCCCAATCTTTTGCGCACCAATCCGTTTTTGACGTTTCCATTTGGTACTATTCTACTTAAAATCTTTAAAATACAAGTCTTTTATAGTTTATTTCAAGCGCGTTTTGGTAGAAAATCTATTCTTATTACCAGAACTTTGAGTTTAATCGGGAAATTATGTAAACTACCATTAAAAAAAGCGAATACTAAATAACCGGTTAAGCATGTAGAGATTTCCTTTCATGTGCTTTTTCAATTACTGTAGATTACCATACACATGATTTTAAGCAAATTCTATTCCCATTTTTTTCTTGTCCTATCAACACAGCTAGATACCATACTCTTGTTTGCGTCATTCTGTTCCCTTTACCCCGCTATAAATGACCGAGATGTTTCTCATAATAAACAGACCAGTCAGATCCATCTTCGTGATAGGCCACGGAAAAAGTCATGTCGGCCCGGGCAGAACCAAAATTTCTTAGGCTCGACCGGGCTGAGCTGTTTTTTTCACCCGCGTTCAACATTTAACGTCAAAATTTGTTTTGGAACCTTCCAAATTGAGAATAAGAATTGAACACCCTGTATAATTAATTAACTTTTTGAAACTGGCGGCATCTACTAGCAAAAAATCGATCTTATTCCATCCTTGCGACCGTCTACTACTCTCATAATTTGTCGTCATTAGGCACCGTGCTCTTGCTTTAAGTAGTAATTACTGTTTCTAAAATTGGTTTATATACTTTCTGTATGCGCGTGCCGACTGTTTACGTTATCTAATCGTAGTTTGATACAGATACCCTTATCCTGCTTGGACATTCGTCAAACATTCCTGGTTTAACGTACAGCCGTAATCAACATTGGAAGACCATTATGGCATTCGCCCTCCGAGTTTTTCTTCTCACGGTGATTGTTGCTGTCGGGTTCTGCAACCATGTTCCTCCCCGAAGCTTGACCGTTAACCATAAAAACTTTGCCTGCCCCATCTCCTCCGACAGCCTTTTGTTATGTAACGCTCGTGATCGTTGCGACTGCAGATTATCTACGGTCAACTGGGTTAGTTCTTTTTTTACTTAAAACTTTATGGTTATACTAATAGTGGTTTAGTTCCATCACTCCGACCATTGCCTCAACCCCCATACAAACGGAAAGACCATCATCCGTATTGGCGTTTTTATCCCTCACAAACATAGTGTGTATGAGGAAGTCCTAACCGTCCTGGCAGCTCCGTTCAATCGCCCATCGCTCAAGATTGTAAGTTTTTTTATTAGGTTGCTACTTACAATACAGTTCATCTTTTTCACAGTCTGATGCCCGTACGGTACTCGTTTACTGTGCGACTGACCGCGACGGCGACTATGCAAACTTCGAAGTTTACTTCGAAGTCGCAACAAATGAGTTTGATGGTGTTATGACGCAAAAGAAATGGCCAGAGCATTTCAAAGAGGCTTACAACAACCAAAATATTAGTTTCGTCGATTTCGATGTCTTTGACAACTACAACCACGTCCGCAAGTACGTCAGTGCAACCGCTAAAAATCCGGTACACATTGAATTCACAGACGTTTTGTGGATTGGCTTGTACGTCGTTGTTCCTATCGTTGTTGTCGTCGTCATTATCGTCCTGTACAAGAAGTTTTGGCACCGCATGGCTCGGTTCATCACGCGACGTGGCTGATTTTAATACCAAGTATGTTGCATAATACATCGTATTATCGCCACAACGTGCCTGTAAACTTTGTAATATATTTTGTAATAATTGTCTATAATTTTTATCAGAGCTGTTAGATACTAAAATCCTTCAAAAATTTAAATTTTCACAAAAAAAAATTTAAATAAAAAAAATAATAATATTAAAAATTATTAATCCAACAGCCCTGATAACTCTACTTTTTGTAAAATCTTTTGTTTTGCTTTTATTATTAAACGTTGTAAATTACCCTCCTGTGCGTTGGGAGTGAAATCCGTCACACTCATCAGTCACATCGTGTCACTGATCACGTTTTTAAAAAGTCTCCTATTCAGCCTGTGGCAGCTAAGTTTTGATAAATTTGGATTGAAGGTGTGACTCGTCAGGGGCTATCCATCGAGATCAAATGCGACGGAAGTGAAACCGGAATCGTCGAGATAATGCCATTTGAAGTAAGGAATCAAACACCATCGGATTGGCAAAGCGTCAGCCACGTCCAGGTTTGAGACTAACTAGAATATTGTTTTCTTTAGATCCGCTCTACTTAATCTGACTATTGTTTAATCAGTTAAAAATCGTGATAGAAATGCGAAAACAGCGAGAAGAATGAGGAAAAAGAAGGCAAATCCTGTAAAAATCGGGATCACACACCACGAACGATCATCCAAATCCGAGCGTCAATTGTGGCAGTTAAGACTTGACGATCTTTTATTTCTTACTTCGGATAGCTTTTTTTCGGCTGTTCCGATTCTAATCCCGGCACTTCTGGTCTCTATCGATAGCCCCTGACGAGTCACACCTTCGATCAAAAGCTTTTCAAAACTTAACAGCCACAAGCCGAAAAAGTGACTTTCTAAGAATGTGATCAGTGACACGATGTGACAGAGTGTGACAGATTTCACTCTCAACGCACAGGAAGGTAAAATTTTTGGTAAAAAGTAAATAAACTTGGCTCGTTCCAAATTGACAATAGAAACCATTGTGCACAACTGAACCAAAAACAAACTGTTATTGTTAACTGTAACTCAAATATTAACAATTGAAGATGGTAAAAGGTCTGTCTTCATTAACATTGTCATGAAAACGAACTGTCATAACCATAATGTTACATGTCTTTTTTATTAATTAGGATTGAGATACGTGCTGTTTGGCACAGTTACACACAATCGTGCCGTGTCGTCGAGTTCTAACAAAGTAAGCTACACTGAAAAAAAAAGTTGTGACGGAAAAGAGACAACGGTTTTTTATGTAACAAAATCATACCATTAAAGACCATTGTTTCTTTTCTGTCCCAACTTTTTATCAGTGTACTTCCTTTAGTTAGCTAAGTTAGACACAAAACTACAGTAATACCCAATCAAAACTATTTCCCAGATAAAAAGTAAGTTGCTTCTTATATTTTTCATAATAGTGTTGAAAGTACAGTAGTCACAGATTTACCGTTGAGAACATAAAAGTGCAAGTTTTTTCACTCAAAACGAAGATACCGTATATTTCAAAACACATTTTGACATAATTGGTGGAACGTTCCATGCTGTGCCGCGTAGACAACAAGATAATTGATCCTCGCTCGTGACAGATTATCCATACAGCACTCTTGGTGGAGCTTACCGTATTCTGCCGCCAGGTTTTAACTCAATTAGAACTATATTCGACGTCAAAAAACAGAACGTCCTTATTGGTGGAACGGATTTTGACAATTGAATAATAAGGTTAGGGGAGCTGCTCAAGGCAGAGCATCAAAACAACCGTATTTGGGTCAAAGTTCGCGGCGATGATAAGGCCCAAGAAGGGCAAAAAGCTTCCTGCATTGAAATAACGTGTTGTAAAAACTGTTTTCTCGAGTCTTGATCCAACTCTGAGCGAAGATCGCCATACCGCACTACACCCATAGAATAGAATCATTTAAGATTTATAATCTGTAAAAAAAGAAACATCATGACGATCGTGAGGTTTTTTGTACTCCGGCACATAACCACAGTAATCTCCAATGAAACTGTTTCCCATCTAAACAGAAAGTTTTATCCAATATTTCTTTAACATTAACGTTGAGAGTACAGTAGTCACAGATTTACCCTTGAGAACATAAAAGTGCAAGTTTTTTCACTTAAAAATAAGATACTGTATATTTCAAAACACATTTTGACTAAATTGGTGGAGCGTGTTAGCTGTGCCATGTAGATAACAAGATAATTTATTTTTGCTTATGACAGACTATCTATGCAGTACTCTTACTGAAGCTTACCGTATTCTGCCGCCAGGTTTATAACTCAATTAACATTCTATTCGACGTAAAAAACAGAACGTCTTCATTGGTGGAACGGACTCCCACAATTGAATAATAAGGTTAGGGTAGCTGTAGTTGAGGCAGAGCGTCAAAACAACCGTATTCGGGTCAAGGTTCGCGATGACGGTGATAATATGCTAATGTGATAATAGGGGCGTGTTTAAGAAGGGGGCGTGCCAAAGATGGGAGCTCGAAGTGGGAATAGTAGGTATCCGAAACTGGGAATTCTCAGTTCACTCAGTTTCAAGAGAAGGGGTCGGGTCGGTTCAAACAGAGCGAGACCAAGTATTGGGAAGATAAAGCCAAGTTTGGAGCCTTTTGTCGTATATTTGACCCAAGGGCACACGATGGGCCGAGCTGCCCCGATCCGATGATTTTTAGCCCACAGTATTTTTTTTACCCCGCTTTCCTTCCCAATCGTGCAAACGACGGCGCTGACCAAACAAGACAGCCCTGCCCGATCCATTTCATACCAATCCATGTTTGATCTTTCTATTTGATTCCAATTCATATTGCAATTTTCGGTTCATTGTGTATCTTAAAATATAAAAAGGCAAACACCAAAATCCAAGTAAACCCCATAGAAACTCCCTCCCCCGTGCCATTCCATAGATTACTGTAGATTACCATAATTTTGTTTGCTCGATTCATCCCTGTCCCTGGCCATGAAAATCAAAGAGAACATCTCTGTGAAAAGCCCCTGCAAAATCCCATGACTGCCCGCCAGACCGGGCCAGCCCGAACAGATCATGTTTTGACCACAGTAGGTTTTTGATCCCGGTTTCCCTTTCAATCGTGCAAACAACGGCGCGGGCCAGACGAGACAGTCCGGTCCGATACAATTGGTACTTTTGTTTGCTTCCTGCACAATCCATTTCATACCAATCCGTTTTTGACCCTTCCATTTGGTACCAGTCCATCCAATCCTTTCATGACACAAGTTTTTAATACTGTATTTTGTGGTCACTGCAAAACTCATGCCTGTTCGCTTGACCGGGCTAGCCCGAACCGATACTGTTTAACTCACAGTTAGTTTTTAGTTACACGTCCCTAATCGTGCAAACACGGGTATAGACCAAACATTTTCTTCTTAATTTTACCATTTTGAGCCCGGTCCAAGCTTCTCAGACCTCATTGGCCGGCAATTTGTTTCATCCCACATCCAGCTTTAAACATATACATCTTTTCTAGATCAATCCCAGTTGAGTTAGAGTTCAAAACAGTATTCGAAAATTAAAAATCTTTTCAAAACATTCGATATGCGTGTTCCGAGCAAATTGTTTACGTTGTTTAATCGTAGTTTTATACAGATACGCTTATCCTGCTCGCGCATTTGTCAAACGTACCGCGGTTGACATACAGTAATTAACAAGTAAAAAGACGTCGAACATGAAGTTCAGCCTTCAACTTTTTCTTATCACGGTGATTATTGCTCTGGGACTCTCTATGAATGTTCCTCCTTCCCGCAAAATTGTTAACCGCAGGCTATTCGGTTGTCCGATGCCTCCTAACCGTACTTTAATTTGCAACATCGATCATGATCCTTGCTACTGTGGAGGGACACCAGTTGCTGGGGTTAGTTTTTTTACATACATTTTCGTTGTCATAATAATAATAATTTCTTAGATCACGCCGTCGGATCATTGTGTATTTCATCCTCCCGATGACAAAATAGTCATCCGGATCCGCGTCACGATCGAACACCACAACATGATGTATGACGATGTTCTCACCGCCCTGGCACTTCCGTTCCGATATTCGCCCTTTAAGATCGTATGTTTTATTATTGTTTTGGTTATCGTAACACAACACATCATTTTCACAGAGCCAATTTCGTATCGTACTGGTGTACTGCTCGACCAAAGACGGCCGCTATGATGACAACCTCGTTGTTTATTTCGAAGTGTCCGAAACCGACTTCTATGCTATCATGTACATGAGAAAGTGGCCAGATCATTTCGAATCTGAATATCTGAAACACGAGATTAGATTCCTGGACTACGGCTTCTATGAGAACTACGACGAAGTCTACGACTTTGTCGGCAAAATCGATGAGACCAAAGGACCTCGTATCACGACACAAGCTGTCGCCAAAATCGAGGAGACCAAAGGACCTGGTATCATGACACAAGCTGTCGGCAAAATCGAGGAGACCAAAAAACCTGGTGTTTCGACACAAGCTGTTTGTAAAATGCTCTTGGTCATCATGGATGCGATCCTGCTTTTTGTCGTCTTGGGTTTCCTGTATAAGCACTGCTTCCAACAGAACGTGGATCATGGTCCTCCTATCCAGAGCGTATTGTACCAGACCACCACGCAAACCATCTCGCATGAAAACACAACGCTGTAAACGTTATGTTAAGAATGCGCAAAGTCTTTTCATAACGTTTGGTTCATCACACGATGCAACTGATTTTACCACCAAGTCTACTGGAAATTCCGTTATTGCCCTCATGTATCTGTAACATTATCGCTTGTCATAATTTCTTTTTACTTTTATCAGAGCTGTTAGATACGAAAATCGAAAATCTGAATTTTCAAAAAAACAAACAAAAAAATTAACATTAAAAAAATGTTTATCTAACAGCTCTGTACTAATTATTGTTTCATTAACTTTCTATTTAACCACTGTAAATAATTTTTTTGGGTAAAATGCGTCTTGTAAATGTAAATAAACTTGGTTTATGACCAATTGTCGATAGAAACAATTGTGCACAAATGAAATTAAACCAAACCGTTTTTGTTTACCGTAACCCAAATATAAAAACTTTAGATTGCAACAAATCAATATTCAAATGCGGTTTAATATTTTTGTGAAAACGAACTGTGATAACGTCGATTTTACAATTCTTTCTTTAAATTAAGGCTATGTATACGTGCTGTTTGACACAGTTACACACAATCGTACCGTGTCGTCGACCACAAACAAAGTCAGCTACTTCATTCAGTTAGCCCAGTTATTTAAAAATGCTCTGTGACGTCTTCCGCCCGCATCCATGTCAAACCTCACGCGTTTGCAAACATGCCAATAGTTTTTTGTGCCCGACCCACAGAGTACGGTCAACCCTCAAAACATGCAGTTTGTAGCATATAATTGTCGCGCAGTCTCCATTGCGCCAAGTCGAGTACCTTTGCAATCTCGTTTTGCAAAATGAACAACACCCTTCAAAAAGCTCATACTCAACAAGTCATATGTTGTCAGTCGTACGGGTCGAGGTTGTCGACGGATCCTTCCGATCTATGATAATTTTCCTGTGAATTTTATTAAACTTAAGCGGATTTTGTGATTTCCGCACTGTCAGGCGGCTTTCACAAAAGCTCTCACCGACGAATCGAATTTTCAAGTTGTTTCCACTCTAAATCCAGCTCCACCGACACGCGACAACTTTTTTTTCTCAGCTATGTCGTCGGTACTAAGCCCAGCTCCGAGATCGCTCACGATCGTGGTCTCACCGGGCATGGCTAGCAAGAAGCGTAATCCTAATGTCTTTATTGCGGATGTCGATGTTGATGAAGCCGAAGTTGTCCAAGCTTCCGTTGGTCAGGATATGATTCAGGTCGCTTGCGATTTGGGATGGGTGGCTTTAAAGGTGTGTATCAGTTTTTTGTACTCTTTTACCTTGAATTTTATTATATTGATTTCCAGAAGTTTACCAATGAGGGAGAAATGGCGCGTTTCCTCAAGCAGTACTTCGATCGCACTTATGGTGCCACATGGATTTGCGTAGTCGGAAAGACATTCGGATCCTACATCTCCGTCGATTCAAAGTATTTTATTCACATTCACATCGGTAAAACGGCTATTTTATTGTATAAAACTTTTTCTGCGGGAGAGTACGAGCGGATCTCGAGACACTTAGATGATCGTCTTGTTTAATGAGTTGTGTAACTGATGTAGCTTTTGTAGAGCGGTTTTCATATTTATTAACAATGAAGCATTTAATTTGACCATAAATTTGCGTTCTTTGACTGTTATGTATAATACAAAAGGTTGTTATTATCACCCCGAAATTAACTTATATGCGACAAACTGCGCTATAACAAGAGCGAAAACGGTGGACGACGAAGGAAGAGCGGAGTTAGGCTGTCCGTTACACAGATTTTTGGCGCATGAGCAAACACTAAAAAATGTATTACACTTAGACTGTTTTTGTGAAGGAAGATCATTTTTTATGTTTTTTTAAACTTGAAAGTGACTAGTTTGTGCATTTACTTACTGTATTTTTGACTCCCTGGTTCCACTTGAGTCAGCTATCAGTTGGGAAAGATTCGATTTATGGCAGACTTCTTCGGTGCGTAGTTGACCTACAGCGCCCGTCTTATTGAAACCATTTTTAAATACGTTTGACCAGCAACCACGAATGTAGCCAACGGCACCCACGCCTATAAAGCATAGTTTGATCAGTATTGTTAGTCGAGTAAAGTGTGCGACAAGTTTTTCTCAACGACTATCTCGGTGACTCACCGATTTGAAGCTCTTCTACAAGAGTGACACAGTTAAAGTGATCGTCGCAATATACGTAAGGCACTTGAGACCCGCGTCGACCTGGATCGGGGCAATTGTCCGTAAACGCCCGAGGTTCTATGTAGATTTGAGAATATCCAGCAAATTCCCAAGTTACACCATAATACCTTGACATACAACTATAACATCGAAGTGCGCCTAAATTATAACATTTTAAAACGTTTTTGTAAATTTTTTGACTCACCATCAACCCCGTTAATTAAGCAGAAAATAATGACATGCAGAAATATTGATATTTCATCGATACGCATGTTTTTCGAGCAAATTGAAATACGTATGAATCATTCCTACTTAATCATAGCCCCACTGCTACTATGGCAGGTAAAAGTGTAACGGCGTAATGAAAAGTACACAAAATTGCTGAAAAACACGTTTGCTTAATCGAATTATTAACAGGTGCAATGCGTAATAGTTCTATTACTACAGCGCGGTGCTGTAAAATTGACAAAAATAGGACAACAAACAGGAAAAAGTTGACCATGTGATGTTCACGCTTAAAGGGGAGTTACAGATGGGAAAAAGTTGAAGTAAGGCAAGGGTCATGGTAGAACAAAAGAATAGCATAAACAAAGCATACACTAGTGAAGCATGAATACGGTATGAACACTTTTTACAAGGTGTGTATTGATCTTTAAGCAAATCGGTTGGATGAGAATAAGTGTAACGTTCTTTTCTTCTCCTTAAAATGTTCTGATGTGGTTAGTCCATCTTGACATCACCCATCAAGAACCAGAGACAAGGGTGATTGGCAACAATGGCAGGACCCTCCCGATTGTGGTTGTCGTCGTTTTGACGAGTGAGCGTCACCTGAGCGACAACCTGTCCTGTCAGAAAGGTAGTCATTGTTACGGCACACAAGTCGAACGTCGAGCTTATATACAAGCATTGAATATTCAGTCAAATACTCTACCTACGAACTAAGCTCTTGAAGAGCTTCCACAAATTTCTGAAGACAATCTCAAAAGGTCCGACATACCCCAAGGCGTCGAAACGGGCACCACTGCCGAACTCCCATTGTTCGGACGTTTGCGTAAGGTGCAGAAGGACTCCAGGGCCAATTGTGCCGAAAAGGACCACTGGGTGACGCCCTCCTTTCGGGGGTTGGGTCAATTTCAAACGAACTGTGACACTCTGACTACACAACGCGTATACACTAAAAACACTGCTTCGCTTCAACCACTGGTGTTGAATATCGTGAGAATGTGCGCGCCGGAGGGCACGGGAGGACAAGTTACCGGAAATCGGCCCTCAGTGCCATGCGAGTTTTTTCGCATCGCCATAACCGGATGCATATTGGGGCCAGGAAGCTTCTGAGCTCTAAGCTTCTCTTCGCTATTTCACAGGGCTGTTGGGATACTGCAGTTTCGAGGATAACGAAGGGACCATCAGGGCTAAGTGCAGCACTTAGTATCATACATAACAATAAAAGCATCATAGTGTCGATGGTTGACAAAAAACAGTTTCGGTTGCCTCTCTCATCTTCGGCAAAGTAATGACTGCCCCAACCATCGAAAGGTCGTTTCTGCTTCTCCAAAAAAGATGTCGCCCCACGCGTCAGGACAGCGGTCTAACACTTCAGCATGACAGGCATTTTCAAAAGGCTAATTAGTAGTAGGAAGATCTTCAGACTGAACTCTTTGTGCGAGAAAAAGCGTGGACACGGTTCAATACACGATGATGGCACATAACAAAATTATGGAAAAAAATCAAGCACAACACACGTCAGATGAGATAATTTTCCGATTTTAAGAAAAATAAACGCATCAATACACATTTAAAGAGCAGATACATTTCAGACTACTTAATTGAGCCGTCCGAGGCGTAACGGATAAGGGTCTTTTTCAATAGGAACATACACTGCAAACCGTGGGAAACAAACTTCTGAATACACAAAGTAGGCCAGGCCATCAGGTGAGACAGATCTCAGGCCTCGGAGTGCCATCTGAGAAGGCCGGCCTTCGAAGTACGCGAGAACCACTCTTCTGGCTCGCGCGCAAAGTTGTGCCGCCAAAGTCGACCGTGTCTTTAGTGAGAGGCTTACGCCTTAAGGCTTTAAAGACACTGAAGATGCTGCAGTAGGAGGAAAACGAAGGGAGAAAATGGAGCGCCACAAAAAGGCCCTTCGGTCTTTTTTTGTGGCCAGTAGGAAGGTACTGCAAATAAATAAGTAGTGTATATTCCAAAGCCCCTTTTAAATGACTGTTATAAGATATTCAAACTTGCGCATGCACAAATTGAGCTCGTCTGTTGAAGAAGGAACGAATATGTGTATTGTCTGTAAGGGAAAGGCTTTGGGAGCAGCCGTCATCAACACGTCAGACAATGATTTTCACACAACAGTCAAGAAAGTCATTTTAGGAATAGGAAACAAAGCGAAAGCAACGCTACATGTCAACAGTTTCGCCGACCCTCGAAATGTGGCACCATAAGCAAGTCTTGGACACAGTTTTAAAGACTTTGGTCTGGACTGGTCGCCGAAAGCAATAAGCCGTACACCCATTTGAAAAAGCGTGTAATATATGGCTCATAAACACGGGCAAGAACTTGGTATATGTATTGGTTGGACCTCCCCGGGTTTCTTCCTAATTTAAAAACGCACACTAACTATCGAATACAAATCGTAGTTACTTACTTGCAAAATTTCCCGACCGAAAAATTAAGAAGAAGGGTCAGCATTTTTTAATGCTGCAAAGTGGTCAAGTTTGGCAATGTTGTTTGCACTTCTGAACGGCGACATATGCAGACTAGAGGGCACGCGCATCACCAACTGGTAGTTTGGCCGGATGCTTCAATTTGATTATCATAAATTATTGTTTGCAGATCTTGACAGAAGAGCGGTAGAATTGGGGTAAGAATAAATGCGCGAAAAAGTCCCTTGATATTGACAACATGGTGACTATGTTTGTAGGTAATTATGGTGTAAAATGCGGTCTTTGTTGATGACAAATGTAAAGCTGTTAGGCCTTTGGGACATTGGAGCTACAAATAGGCTCTTTGTGGTGTACAAAACTAAATTATTTTAAATACGCGGCAGAAATATCATCAAGTACATTTTGGGATTAGAGTTTTTACAATGATGCTCATATTAATAGCAAGCTGTGATTAAAAACGTAAAACGCATTTTCAACTTGAAATATGTGATTTTTTTAAATACGTATTTTAAACAGCGAAAAGAGGGAAACGAAAAACATGCAGACCTTGGAAGGTGTAACAAAGAGCGGTGGTTATTTGGTTCCAATTGCGTCTCTGTTACGGGCGCTTTAGGGGTTGAAAACATGACGAAAACCAATAGCAGCATGCATTTTATAGACAGCCTTTTGGATGAAGTTTTGATCTATCGGAAGCAGGTGTAAATTTTAAAAGATTGCGTTAGGACAATCTCAACTTAAACGGTGTATGCTGTTCAGGTGTTTTTACACTTTTTACATTTAAATGTTGGACGGAAAAACGTATACAAAATTTAAAAATAGCATTTCGAATTACCTGCTTTTTTTGTTTTTATATGTGATACCCCTTTGAAATGCTATGTTTTCCTCGTGCAACCATTAAACTTTCTTCCATTTAAAATTTCACATTTTTTCAACAGAAACGTTAACAACCCTACAATTTTCAACCACGCACACCTTAATTTCAGACGTTTTTGAAAATTTCAAAGAAAGACAGTTCAATTTCCGTTTGCACAAATTCAACGGATATGTGGCTGCCGTGGCATTCCCGTATGATGCCCTTTGATAGGACAATCAAAGTGGAAAATGTAGAAAAAGCTGGTGCGGAAGGCCATCTGGGCATTATTCATCGCCATTTGGAGTATAGTGTCAATCACACCCCCACGAAAAACATAGACATAAAGCAATAGGATATTGGCCATCAACTATCCTAAGATAGATGGCAGTACTAAGACTTGTTTTTGTGCCTTTTCAATTTTCTGCTGGCAGGGAATAAGTAATGGCGTTCTTTATAAAAACCGAAAGCACTCGAATTTTAAGACGTGAACGATGATGAATAATTGATATCGACTAAACACAATGTAAGATGATCATATTGTAATTACAAGTTTGACAGGCTTTTAATTTAGAACAAAGGTCTCAAAAAGATACATTTGCAAAATAAAAGTAAAAACGGAAGCCTATGTCCAGGTAAAGCCAGTTATTGCGCCACTGGTCATCCTTGAGAGCCTGTTATCTGCCAAGATTGTTATCGATGCTGGTTTCGTGATTGAAAACGTTTTTTTTATGTCAGGGGCGAACGATTCTATCCTCTGAAATCCGGATATGTTCGAGGTTGAGGGTGCGCTAATGAAAGCAAAAGGGGTTGCGCAAGAAGGGCAGGGCGAATGCAGATGGCCTGGTCAAATAAGAAAAATAATCATGTTCATCTTCACAATGTGCAGAAAAATTAACTGTAAAGTTAGCAAAGAGAGCATCTTTACTTCATTTGAGAATCCATCTGAAAATTAGTCACCGTTTTTAGTCTGCAAAATTCGTGTTTTTATATTTTTCCCATTTTTATGATGTACTTCAATGTGAACTAAAACTGCTGAAATTAAGGTACCAAAAACCCCCGTCTGGTGTAGCAACAACACCTTCACTGAAGCAAAACATGGCTTCAAAGCGGATCTCTTGGCATAACTCCGTCATGAGGGAACGCCCGCGGTAAGCCGGATACATTTTTTTACAACTAATAATACACTTCAACGGTTTCGTAGCCTTAAAAAGGATGCAACAAAATTTTCACTTTCTAAATTATGAAATTTGACCCCTAGGTCTGCATTGTATTCCTTCTCTTTCTTGTCACCTATATGCCCAAACGAAATCCCAGCCATAACTCTTGCTAAAATGGCACGCCCGAGGAAGTAGAAGAGTTTACATCACAGTTTCCTTAGCGGGTGTGACGTGAAAAAAAGGCAAACAGGGATGGTCTTTCAGTAGTCTGTCTGTTTTTTGTTCAAAAACAGTCTGTTCTTCTCGTTTTCAATCACTATTTAGGGGCACTAACTAGATGTACCCTTAGGCAGTCACAGTCTCACTGAGGTCCATGAGTGTGCTTGATTGGCAATAAATAGTGCTTATAAAAGTTTAATATGTAGTTTTCTTGTTTTTAGCCCTCAAGAATTTGAACCAAAGCCAATGATCGCGAACGATTCATTCAGCAGTAGTGGTGATGAATCCACTCCTCCTCCGGAACCCTACGATAGCCCATCTGGTATTGATGTTCAACTTCTGAACATTTTGAAGAAAAACTATGATATCAGTAAGTTTTGTTTATAAAATTCATCAGATATATGCGCGTAGAATTATATCTCTACACAAACATCGTCCGTTTTTACCTCAAAATATGTGTTCCTCCGTGTCTTTGTCCTTTCTAACTGTCTGCAAACGAACAAATGATCTACTATATTTTCGATTTCAAATCGCTATCTGAAGATCAAAAACAGCCCCATAAACAGCAGAACGAGGCAAAAATTTAAAGTAACCGATAGCATCTGCGACGGTATTTTAGGGGTATAAAGTAGTCATTACATGTGATGTGTTGTTAGGGTTCTCATTATTTTGACTTCTGTCATTTGTTAACAAACTTGTTGATTCCGCTGTAAGTTGGGCTAACTATATGGAAGGTCGATATGCCGGTGCCGGTGCCACTTGGGTTTAAGCCAAAGGAAAACCCAAAATACTTCAGCCGTTCGGATATTCTTACATTTAGCGATTTCGAGTTCGATCGGGACTACACTAATTACGGCTCGGAATCTCCGCATTGTGGTCAGTATAAATGATGGCAGCATCATACCCAATATTTGATTTATTGTCATTCTTTTTATTTGTAATGCATGTTTTTTTCAGTTTCATTCATTACCGACATCGAACGCTCCGAGTCACCTGCATTAACCATGTCATCTCAAGCTAAACTGAGTGTACCAACAAAAAACGGATTGTAAGTTTGTGTTTAACGCAGTGTTTTACAAAATTGAAATGTGATTAACCATCAATCATTTGTTTTTTACATTCGCAAAAATGCGTAACGTGTGTTGGGTGCGTTTTTCTTGCAAATACACTTATATCTTTCAGTGATCAGGACAACATTCAAGACCGATCGTCTCCCCTTCCATCAGTCCGTCATCGAACACGTTCGATTGCAGTGCCATCGCTGGTGGTACGCGAACCACCTTCTTCGTCCAGCAGTTCCGAGTCACTTTCTATGGCTGACCTCAACGTGATTGACGAAGATTCTGCACCTGAAAGTAATACGAAGGAGGGTGTATGGTTCCAACTTCGCTCCCATTGGGACGGTTTCATTACCGAGGTTTCTCAAGCTTTGGATGAAACTAATGAGGATGTGAAAGCCCGACCTCCCCTTGAACCCCCAAAGTTGAGCGCTTATGCTTTGCGGCGTGACATCAAACGATGCTGTAGGTACTTTTGGACAACATAATATCACTGTATGACGTTATTTAGTGGCCGAAAGTCAGCCTTACATCGAAACAGCTAATGGTCTGCGTGACCTGTTCACATGGAAGAACCCCGTGGCTTCACTGTGCCTCTTTTTCGTTTACATGTATTGCACATACCGTGGATGGGTCACATCCCTCGTGCTCTTTCTGATCCTTTTTCAACTTGTCCTAAACTACCTTACTGAACACAAGTAAGTAAAAAAAAGTGTACCAAACTGCATCAATCTATTTTAGAAACATAAAACTGGGTCTTTACTTTCTACCTCGTAAGGAAATCAATATCAAACGATTGGACCTGTCCGGAGCTCAGCTCGTATTCGACGTTGCCCGTCGTGCTCAAGTCCTGCTAACAGTCGCTGCCGATATTTTTGAAAAAGCCAAAGCGTAAGCATTCTTTGCAAAACTGATAAGTTCATCTTAACTTTGCAGTTTGTTCACTTGGAAACGGCCCGACGTCACTTTCAAGTTTTTCCTGATTATTTTATTCTTTTTCATTTCATCTATTACGTTTACAACAAACACGTGTATGACTGTTGTCGGTTTAGCCTTGGGCGGAAAAGCATTTATCACAACATACTTATTCCACCGGTTTCCCAAGCTTCAACGGACATTCGACGTTATTGTTTACTTTTATGATAGACTGCCCACGACAAGACGCCTTTCCGAATCGAAGCCATCTCTTCAGAAACAATTCACTGGATCATTGGATGTTTTGAAAGTAAATTGGAAAACTAGTGGTGAAAATTTATCGAAGGCAAGCAAGAGTTTTGAGATTTGTGAAAGGTTGTAAGTAATGTTATTTCAGTCTCCGAGCACTATCAGTATCACTGTCCCGGCAGTTGAATGTCGTCGCCGATCGCTTGGTGTTATTCCAATCCCGAAGAGCATTGTAAATATGACCACTCCACAACTAAAACGCGCAGTTATTAGTGAAACTCCTATTAATACTGATGAAGTTCCTGATGAAACAGACGAGCAGTCCACAAGTGATATTGAGTGTAATGACGACATGTTTATTATTAGTGAGTAACATGTTTTCACCTGTTTTGTAAAATTCAGCAAATTCAGCTCGATCTTGTGTCATTGTTGACAAAGATAAACCGTTCCCCCGTGGCATGAGTTCTGGAACCCTACTGTTAAACGAAAAGTAAGTTTTAACAAAACTGAGTAAAATTTGACTCTAAACCATCTTCAGGATGCTCGGTTTTCGTTATCAGCGAGTCCGTGATGGTGTCCGTGAGATGCTACAAATTCCATTCAGTGATATTCAATCTGTTCGAAAGGTATCGTTTTAATACGTATTACACAAAGTGATTTTGAATTTCATGAGTTTAGATAAGAACGTTGAACGTATTTACGTTGATGCCAGGCGCCAGCAAAGCTCTTGAAATTCGTATACTAGCTCGCAAAAAGCCGATCCAGTTTATTGGCGTACCGAAAAGGGACGAATTCTATGAATCACTGGTAGAAGCAGCCCGAATCACTGGTGTCGAACTCGGTTTTGCTGATGAAGAATAACTCTAATTCTAATTTCTGATATAAGAAATGAGTATTTCTGAACTTCGAAACTACACATCCAACCAAAGATGTAAATATTGCTGCACATTTCCTTAAACACGTAACCATTCGGGTGTGTATCTTTGTGTAAACGTATTTATACAATCCTAATAAAACTTAAAAATCAGCGCTGTCGGAGGTGGTTGTAAACTGAAAAATTTACGACAGATGTTTTGCTTTCTTTAAAACCAAAGCATTATTGTGGAACACACTGGGAATTAAAACTAAGTTGTTTTATTGCGTCTCAAAATATCCGTATTAGTGATTGTAAAAACATAAAAAAATATATTTAAAAAAAATAAGTTCGGAGATATTCAGTGGCCAGTCTTCACGCAGTACTCTTCTTTTCTTCGTTCCCATTCATCAATTTTCTTGTAGATCTTCATAACTTGCTGAAAGAACAACATAAGTAAGTAATATGAAAGCAAAACGTAAAACTTACAAAGATGGGTTGGATGACGGTAATGACGTATCTGTTAGCTGAAGAGATACGAAAAGTGTGGGGCTTGACTTCTTCGATGCTACCGTCAGGATTTTTGGTGACAAAGCTCTTGATCGGAAGATGGAGAAGTTTGGCACTTTTCAGAGCGGCGTAAATAAATTCCTTGTAGGTCTTGAACGACGCGGGTTTGACGTACCAAACATTGTCGATGAGTTCGCCAGTCTTGAGGTCGGGGTAACGCACGTTGACAACAGCCCGGTTGGGTCTCATTTCGAAGCGGTTCATCTTGACTGAAAAGAGGAAAACTTACTGTATGGAAGAAAGGAGAGAAGAACCGAGGTATTGAAATTTGGACCTTAAATTGACTCCGAAGTTATGGAAAATGTCGTTCATATTTTTTGCGAGAGAGTGTATAGGTGTCAGACGACGAGAGAAAACTACAAATAGAGTAAAAACAAATTTGAATAAATCCAGATTTAGATAAAAACTTTTTAGATGTTTGTCAATTCATGTTTTACTTTAAGCCGTCAAAAAAGAGCAGCTTATGAAAAAATTATGAGCAATGTCGACATGTTTTATTAAGCTTATTCGTCATATTGGTCTACACATGTGCCAAGAACACGCGCATCTGTATAAATGAAAAGCCAGATTACTATTATTTGATTTCTTTATTAATTGAAAACGAAAGCGAAAGCTTGCCAAGAATAATATCCACAATGATTAATCTAAATTAATTATGAGATGTCACATTCGAGAAATTCTTTCAAGTTCACAAAATCTATTAGGTTTATAGTACAAAACAAACTGAATGGTGAAAAGTTAAATGAATAATAAAAACAAAAGTAAAAAGTTAAACAAAGCCGCCTTTTCATGGCTCAAATGACTTAGGCAGATCAATTGTAATTGGTAAACCCGCGTGTGCCAATAACTTGAGCGGTTAGAAAAATTTGAACAGGAATTCATTATCAGAGAGCGTTAAACTCTTCCGTCAGCTTGGCGATCTCGTCTTCGAGTTCCGACTGTCGCTCGATCTTTTGAAGCTGCGTCAGCTCCAGTTTCTCGTCCTTCGCTACACGCGCCTGGAAATTATATATAATTAGTAAAACTGATTTTATTCACATTGAGTTTAAACTAGTAATAATTATTCACAGTGATACTAACCTTCAACTTTTCGATGTCGTCGAGCTTCTTTTGTACGCCCTTGATCTTCTTATTGATGTGATCCTGGGGCGTCACAGGCACGTTGTTGGAAACTACCGCACTGACCGGTAGTTTCACAGCAACGTTGTTCTTCTTTAATTTAGCTTCCCTCGCGATCTCTTTAAGCTCCATCGGCGAAAATCCAACCGGATACTTCGCCGATGAAGCCCCAGATTCGGTCTTGGGGACAGTGGCAGCAGCCGGGCACCGGTATTTCGGCTGCTCCTCTTGCGGGACGTAGCCCTCACGAACGCGGCGAGGCTTACGCCAGGTACCGTCGGCACGCTGGGTGGCGGCGATGTACGTTTCACCTTCAAAATTATACTTTCAGTAACTGTTTAGGACAAAAAGAGAATGATGTACTTACCGGTTTTCGTCTTCACGCGGAAGTCACCGACACGGAGGTTAGGGTCGACACCGGACATCTTTAATTATATATTTTTTTCGGTGGAGGAGGAGCAAAACGAGGAGTAATTCGTTAGAATTATCTGAAAAATTGTTTTAGATCATACTAAATATATTCATTTTTTTCACGCGTGACAAAGAGGGATGTAAATGCATGGATAAAAAGCAGGGAATATGAACAAAGACTGAACGGAATTCATGTGTGACACGTGCTTTGCGTTCACGGTTGCATGGTTTTTGTGTAAAAAACCAAAAATAGTTACAATAAGTGCAAAAAGACGCTTTAATTTATAATTATTTTCGTTTCCATAGACGCAATATTACTCTTGCAGATGCGCAACATAAAGTTTTAGATTTGGCGGAAAAGCATGGCGACGGTTTTCCGGAGTAAGGGGTAACGAGCAAGCTCTGCGCACTGCACTTTGCACGCACGCTGCTTGCACGTTGCACGCATAACGTAGCCAAATGTTTGACCTTATAGTAGTGATAAATATATCTTCTACAAACTGCTCTGATTAAGAACACAACGTAAAGTAAGTAAACGGAAGGCGATAGAATTGATAAAAACAAATAAGAATCATGGTGGAAAATACCGTAACCTAAAATTACCGAACGAAGATAGGTAGAATGCTAATTAATAAGTATATAAACTACTTTTTTCCACGGTGGTCTTTTAAAAACAGAAAAAGATATAGTTTTTCTATCCTAAAAACCGTTATGATATATATTTTCTTTTGTCTTTTTTCAAATGCTCCGACAGAAACACGAACGACGCCAAATCAACCGAATGCGAGAAGAAGCCGCATCCCAGGTTAGCCTGATTGAAGAACTGATGGTCATGAGGTCGCGTGCCTGAGCTTTTATACCCTTTCCGGATGTCTAGACGCGGATGGATCCGCGCACTCTCTCTATCTATGGTAGTGGCCGCTAGGACGCATTGATTTTTCCTCGGTTTATCTAAGCGACGAACTTGACCTGCGGGTTGTTTATTGGCGAACGCAAATACGCACATGCTGCTTGTTGCGCCGATTTCTGTGTATATTTGTTCGGATGGATCCTTAGCTAGCTAGGTCAGTGCTTATTGATTTACATTTATGGATAACCTAGTGTAAGTCCTTCATCCGCAGCGATAATGCTGATATAACTGAAACATTTATATATTTTTGTAACTTTAAGGTTAGTTCAACTGCTTCCTAGAGTTGGCGAAATGTCCCTTGCGGTTTGTTGTGGTTCCATCCTTTAACGAAGCGAACAAAAAGAGAACACCACTGCGCAAGTCATTTGTTTGTTGCCGACACGTGTTTATACTGAAAACCATTTGTTTAGAAGCTTTTCATCGCATTAATGGAATGCAAGAAGAGTTTGCTGAAAGTTAGCAATGAACAAAGATTTTATATTGGAGATCGCGCACAGTTGTGCCAAACTGACCAGAGGCCGTCATGAGGTTACTTTGCGTGATGGCACTGTGTTTCCCGTGTATATACGTCATGTAAATGATTCCTGTTTGTTGGATATCTGGGCATCAAGCAAAAACCTGTAAAGTTAATTTTTAATATAATTTTTAATGTAATTTATATAATTTTTAATTAGGTTAGCAAGTCCACACCATAAAGTGTCGTCGCTCATTCGGTCAACATCTTTCCTCGATGAAAATATTGCGTCCACAGAAGCCCGAAATGCTCATTCATTTATTGAACAACTTGCTTCATCATTCAGTATACCTCTACTGTTATCAAATACCTCACCAGAGACTTCTAATTTCATTTGGAATCCACCAACTTCGGTTCCGCATATTTCACCCATCATTTGTATTGTTTTGAATGAGCTAACTGGTCAAGCTACATTCATATATTACAATGAACCAAAAAAGTTGAAGAAACTGAGCTTCTATAGCCTGTTCCCACAATATGCGCCTACTGCTAATTCAATGGTATGAAACTTATATATATTTTTGCATTACAAAACTGCATTTAGGTTTTCAAATTCTACATTGCACAACTTCTTGCACTGTTTAAAGAATGTCATGCGAAAAGCTTTTACCCGATGTTTGATCCAAGTATTATCTTGATCAACGAACACCATTGGATATGGCTCAAGCTTGACGACGCCTTGGAAAATGTGTCAAGAACAAAGTTTTTTACAAAAGAGGAAAAGGAAACTGCTCTACCTTCAAATGAAACTGATTTGAGAAAGGCAACAAGAGAATGGTGTTCTGGAAAACTGTCAAATTTTGATTACCTGATGCTTTTGAATAAGTTTGCCGGTAAGCTTAACTTTAACTGTGATATAAACTGTTAAACTGTAAACAATTCTTTAAAGGTCGTAAAAGTGGTGACCATACGCGACATCCTGTTATGCCCTGGGTGTCTGATTTCACGAGTCCTGATTCTAACTACAGACCATTGAATCGTACTAAATACAGGCTGGCAAAAGGAGATGCTCAATTGGTGGAACAATATTCGAAACAGACACCATCGTATCACGTACCTGAACTGTTGTCGGATATATGTTACATGGTTTACCGGGCACGAGTGGAGTCAAGAGAAAACTTATCTAAGCATGTTCGAACTCAATGGGTGCCTGAAGAATATCCAACATCAATGGCACGGCTTTATACTTATACACCTGACGAGTGCATCCCTGAATTTTTCAACGATCCAAGCATTTTCAAGTCAATACACAGTGATATGGCCGATTTACAGTTACCTGAATGGGCACCAACCCCAGAAAAGTTTGTCAAATGGCATCGGGAAGTGTTAGAATCTGATGTCGTTTCTGATTCATTACACAGTTGGATCGATTTGACGTTTGGATACTTGCTAACTGGCAAAGCCGCGGTGAATGCTTTAAATGTGCATCTCAGCTTCACCGAACATGTTCAAAAAGAGAATATTGTCGGTCCGGTGCAACTGTTTGAAAATCCACATCCCCGAAGGTTCGCAAAGAACTTTGACATTTGTAACAATCCCTTAAACGAGGATGCTATTGTTGAAAATAATCTTGGGGAGTTGTTTTCAAAGGAATGCAGTTTGACGGAATTATATAAAAACATCATTTCAATTCACGTAAGTATAACGAAACTGTTGTCGCCATTTGGTATGAATGCCTTTTTGTTTTAGAAAGCAGATACTCCTGCAGCATTGCAATCCTTCCAAAGCATTGCCGTCGTAGTTGTCGAACTGTTGCTTCCTGTTCAGTTTCGAGATATTCTTCCTGGAAATGCTTCAATGAAACTGCGTCGTGCACAACAATTAATACAACATAAACTGGGAGAAGTTCCTGGTTATTTACGACGACCGTTGAAGCGTGTATTACTCGCTCATACCAATGAGGATCCGATTTCGATCAAAAGTATACTGCACGAGCTGAACCACTTTTACAACTTGCCAAATGTCATGGCTGACATCCATTATAATCTTGTTAAATATTTTGACAATGACTACTTGATCACGACGACAAGCCCGTTTTCATACAACAACTACAACAATGATCATTTGTACAGAAATAAGATCAAAGTTCTTGAACATTGTGCCGACTTTCCATCCATGGGATCGTTATGGTTGGATTTTTTCACTGAACTGCTCACTAACCGACGTATAGCTGCTAAAGTTTGCTACGTTTTACTGCCGCATCTCTCAAAAACTTACGAACGCCAAGAAATTATGAAGGTTTTGCAACCAATCTGTGATGTTTTTGACCTCAAAACTTCCAATTTAATCACGGTATTTTTTATTTAGCTTTTTTTTATTTTTAAAACTGTTTGCCATTTAAGATCCTTGATACGCAATTCCTCATTAACTGCTCTATGACGTTCGGCAGCCAAAACTTCTTGGAATCCATAGTCCCAAAATTTTTGGAACTCGTGGTTGTTGCTCGAGATAATTTGTATCAAGCAGTGCGCGAGATTATACTCTGGGTGGCCCGAAGATATGGACCGAATCTCACTGCAAAATATATAACATCAAAACTGCTGTGCCTACTGCCGACCTGCTATACAAATGCCGACCAACGCATTATAGTGGGATCACCCGATTCACTAACTTATGAAGTCACTGGAGACTTGCCTTTTCAAAACGTATCCAAATGTTTGGTTGAAATTGCCATCATGTTTGGCTCTTCCTTCATAACAGTTCAATATCTGCCTTTTTGTGCTGATGTATTTGAACAGGCGCATGGACGTACTGTTATTTTGACAGCTTGGGAAAGTGCAATGATTGCATCTGTTGTTTTGTTGAGGAAACTGGTGGATTGTCTGACTGATAAGAACCTAATGGATCAGCTTGAGGTATTTTTAAAATACATTTTTTTAAATCAAAAACTGAGATGAAAATTTTAAGGACGTTGTTGTCGGAAAAATTTTATTCAATGCGGTGAAGCTAATCACATCAACATCATTGAATTTTTCCACAAAGGATGGCCGAAAACTGTTGGCATACAAAACTATGAGCAGTCTGCACAGTATTGCTGATCGACTTGGGGCGGAAAATGTCGAGAGATACATGGCATTTGCTATTCAACGACTATTTTCAACATTTAGCGTTTTGTATGAACTTGACGCTAATGGTGGCTTGAAAGAATTGGAAGCGAGGCATACAGAGGTTGGTTTTAAACTGAGTTTTTTTACATTCGGGAATTTTGTTTTTAGTTATCGTCAATCTTCACGCCTAACTTTGCGCTTTTACTGGTACATCTGTTCTCCTTCACATGCGGCCGACAGTACACTTTTTCTATCATTCAAAACAAAGAACTGATTAATAAGTTAGAAACTGCCGCACAACTTACACCAGTTTTGCCGCAATTAGATCCCCGGTTACGTTATGGTGGCAGCATGCCGAAATCAATCACATCGTCACCATCATCGTCTAACAGTTTATCGCGATCGCTGCCAAGTGGGAATCGGATTTCAACTTTTTATGTCCCGGAGTCGTCACATACTCCACCAACTTCTTCACTTGAAGAGAACTTTGCTCCAGACAGTGTTACTGATTGGTTTGTTAATTTTAAAACTGTACAAATTCATTCATGAAATGTTACTTTTTTAGTCAGCGCGTCAATGACGATAACCAAACACACCTACAAGGGACTTGGGTAGACCACTTCCGTGGAATTTTAACTGCTTTTTCACCTTTCGTGGCATTCGACCAGATTCAGCTATCTTCGTTCATTGGGCACAGCTCTGCAATCAAGAAAACCTATGTCATGGAAAATGAAAATTCCTTCATTTCGGCATCTGCAGATAAAACCATCAAACTGTGGTCCCTCAAAAACTTCACCGAAGTCTGCACAGCTCAAATGACTTATGAACGGCATTCGAAGGCTGTCGTTGATGTTCTTATGTTAGAATCTGAGGGGAAGATTGTTTCAACTGACGGATCTCTTCACGTATGTTTTTCAGCTTTTAAAACTGTTGTACTCCACATCCATCTTTTAGATTTGGGATCCCTTTTGTGACAAAACATTGCGAAGACCAACGTGGCAAGACAGCGGCATTGATGTCAACGTGAATGGAATTGCCCAGCAAAACTCTTCAACTGTTTTGGTCAGTTCGCAAACATCGCCTTTTGTGTTGACGTACGATACACGCGTTCTTGACTGGGCAAATCGCTATGCTGTTGTTCCACCATCTGAAGTGACACATGGCGTTCGAATTATTTCAATTTCTCCAAATCGAAACTACCTCGCCGTCGGCCTTGCTACGGGATATTTGTCAATGCTTGACTTGAGAGCCGGTCGAGTCATCGGCTACGCAAACGTCAGTGATAGTGAAATCGTTCAACTGGAATGGTTATCAGACGACTTGGTGGTGGCAGTAAATGCCGATCATACCTCAATGATGTATGAATTGACCAACAAAATGCGCCAATTTGGTCACTTAAAAGAACCTATTACGGGTGTATACACCATCAACGACAGGGAGTATTTAACGCTGCATCCCATGAATCGATTGCGGTTTCATGTGGACGGCGATTATCGTACGGAGGTAAAACTGCATTCCGAAATTATTGGCGGTGGTTCTATAAGCACATTGTCTTATATGAAATTAAATCAAATGTTTTTGGTTGGGTCTAGTTCGGGAAGTTTTCGCCTTGTGTGTTAATTAGTCATTTTGTTCAAAACGGTGTGGGGTGGGACGAGCTTATTGAAATAAAGATTTTAAACTGAGTATGTGTGTATGTAAAAGAATATGCATGCACTTTTAAGACAACGACACCCGCGAAAGACAAGATAACGTCCGTCTGACAGTTGAACACACCCAAGTGAACAGTTTGAAACGATAAAAGTTCAGTTTTTGTGGTAGAAGACTCTTTCGATACATTGATGAGCGAGAGAGCGTGCGTGATTCACCCACCATCATTCGGTATATTTGTCATTCATGCAGATCAGAACTGTTCTTCGTGAAAAAGTCACAAGCACACATTGGGGTCGCCGGAGGTGGATGGGCCATACACATTTACGTGGCGCTGTGGTGGTTGTGTCAACTTTCTACCAGCAACGAGCTTCTCGCGTTTCCGTTTCGTGCGATGAGCGCAATGCTCTCAGTTTTTCTTGTACATTGTTCAATTTCGGTCTGGTCTGTCTCCTTGTACGCGAATCGATTGTAAGAATATCGTTCATCGAAATAAGTGTTGTCGTTGGACGGGCAAATGAGTCTTTCAAGGCGTGTCGACAGTGTTCTCGGGGAAAACCCTGTCGAAATCATGCTAATCATTTTAAAACTAAACTGGACGGTTTTGTGTGTTTCTTTGACGTCATTTTTAAACCTTCTTTTCGTTTCTCGAAGAACGACTTACCTTATGTACATTTTGTATTCAGACAGAAAAAAACGTTAATCATTTTTATTTAAAACTGCATGCTACTTTAGATGATTAATCATAAGACTTACGGATAATAATAAATCTCATGTTTAACGCGAATGCGTGATCTTTAACGACAACTCAGACTTAACTTTTAGTTGTTGAGAAAGAGGCATATGAGCTCACTGCCACCACCTCCGCCAGCTAAACCTCGAAATGAGTCCCTTGCTGCAAGCATACCGAGCTATCGCAATCGGCCGGAGGGCCATGGCCACGGGAAAGACGGGTCAACTTTCGGTGAAGGTAATCAATTTTTATTTTGTAACTTTAAACTGTGTTGTGATCAAATTGTACGAATTTACAAAAATTTGTCATTCTTGGCTTTCCGCGTTTACCTTTGTTCGTTTATGTTTACGTGAACAACCTTTTTATAGGTTTTTCCTTCGCCAATACACGCAGCATGTTCGAATCGTTGAACACGGCCGAAACTCGTAACAATGTCATGAAATTCCTCAAAAATCCCACCGTTCAACGGACTGCGGTGGCGGCCGCAAAGAATGAACAAGTAAGAAATGCAGCTATTTCGGTTGCACAGAATCCAAAAGCCCGTGAATTTGCTATTGAAACTGCCAAAGATCCTCAATCACGAGGAACTATTCTATCAATGGCTAAAACCTTTGAAAACAAGCCTGTCATGGGCTTTGCTACTTCACCTGTCAATGAGCCACACACTTCGCCGTTTATGGCAACTCAAAGTGAGTTTGACTCAAAATGTATAAATAAAAACTGTCAATCCGTTTATGTAGACACAAACCTTGCTCCTATTTCTTCATATCAACCGCCTCAACCGATGTATCCTAACCTAACGGGTGACTCATCGTGGAATAACCGCTCGTCATATAATAGTTCTGCGCCCTCTTATCCGGAGCGTTCTAAATCCACGGATCCAGAGCTAAACGCAATGGTCGATGAACTATTTCCAACTGGGGCTTTAACCAGTGAGTTTTGTTTTTCAAATAAACTGAGAAGATGTCCGTATTGCCTACTAACATGTCTGATTATTAAAAAAGCTAACTGTAAAACCTTTCTGATTACAGAATCTGCCCCGGCCCGACCGCCCCCGCCACAATTAAATTCTCGCTCTATCCCAAATTTGTCTACAGGCAATCTCGACCAAACAACCGAACCACACGCGATTGTCAAGTACCCGTATAACTCTGGTCAGCCAGACGAACTAAATTGTGAGGTGAACGACACTGTTCTACTCAAGAATGAAGTTGACGATCAGTGGATATATGCCATGAATGTGCGAACTGGAAGAAGTGGCATAGTTCCTATTTCCTATTTATCCATTAAAATTCCGCTTGTGCCAACACCGGGTGATCCTTATCCGATGCCGACTTTTGGGGCATCTACTCCGAGTTATAACAATAATCGAATCTCTATGTCACAGTCGACTTATACTGGATTTCTGTAAGCCACTTTTTAATATTTTTGATTAGGTCTTGAAAAACTGTAGTACGACGCTGATATTGAAGTAAATACATAATATCTTTTAGGGACAACCATAAAATTATTGCCCGCGGGTTATATGACTACGATACTGGCGTAGATGGCGATTTGAAAGTAAGTTATAACTTGTTAATTTATAACTTAATTATGAATGCTTTTCAGTTCCAAGCCGGTGATATCATAAACGTAATTGAGCGGGTATCAGCAGAATGGCTACGCGGTGATGCTAACGGCCGACGAGGCATATTCCCTCTCAATTACGTTGAATGCCAAGACATCAACTCCGTTCCCATGGCCAAGTCGGGTGGCACTGGAAACCCGCTTGCTGACTCAATGGCTAAACTTAGCTTTAAGCCAAAGTTTGTCACTGCCTTGTACAACTATTACAGTGGTGTTCCCGATGATTTGGTTTTTGAAGCCGGTGATGTCATTCAGATAGTCGAAGAAATAGATGATCAATGGGTAAAAGGTTATCTCGACGGACGAACTGGACTTGTGCCACTTACCTATGTGGAACGTGATCTTTTTGACTAACTTAACTCATATATTATGATTGTTTTCATAAATACGCGTGCAAATTATATCCAAACTGCTTTTTGATGCAATAATACATGTTCCGATTATAAATAGTTAGAAATTTTTAATAAACTGTATAACATTATCATGATTGTCGACTTTATTTGAAAGCAATATTGCCATTTTCTGGCATCTTGTCAGGGTGCCATCCCATGACAACTTTGTTATCGGGGGCAGTTAATCGCTTGCGGCCATGTGCCGCGCATTCAGTAACAATGACCGGAACATTCCGGCCACAACATCCCAGAAGGCATTTCGTAAGTCCAAGCCAACTTTTATTGCCTCGTTCTGGCGCCTTCTTCCCATTTTCAAGTCAATAAGCAGTAGCTTTGCCGGTTTTGCTACTGAAGCTAAGAAAACAAGTACAAAATTAGAGTTTCGTTTGTATACTCCCAGATTTCGTGCATGTTTGTCTCATTTGCAATGAAATGCAGTACATATTCTTGTGTTGATTTTCTTATGCAAACTACACATCCCGACAAGCTGCCATTTTTCATTGTAAGGCACCCCGCTGCGCGAGGTCCATGCTTTTCATCCCCGCCGGCTTTCTTGTCATCCGCAATGTCACTCTACCCTAAGGCGGTCTGGGGTGCGTGTATATCTGGTGCCAGTCATATTTCATTTCATTGTTTCTTAAAACTGTTACATTAATTCGATGTGTCAAGGAGCGACCAAATGACGTTCATTCTGATACGCCTTTCAAGCCTGTTTTGTCGAGACTTGATTTTATTTTTGACGTTAACTAAATCTTTTTCGTTTGTTATAATTAAAGAAAACTGCACGTGCTGGAAAATTATTTTTATTTATGAATCATAATCTTTAATCCGGATCAAAGTTTTACTTTTTTATTTGTCCATGTGTTGCTGACACCTGCAACTAAAGTAAAAAACTGCAATAAATATTTTATGGGATCGAATATGTTGCATTTTAGCGCCATTTGTCGGTATTCCTTAAAAACTCATCCCCCAAAAATGCGTGAATGTCAATCAAAGTCCGAGGTGAACCCTTAAAAACTGCTGATAACCGCCTCCGCTTTACCTCTGGCCATTTTTGTTGACTCAAATCGTTCTGCTTCACGGACTGTTATTCATTCTTCCTTCAAAATGCATAACTTTGATACACCAGGTGCTTTTAAGGATCCATTGAAGTTGTTTTTATTGCGCTCCGCATTCGATTTGTTGTTTTTTTTCTGATTTCGCCATTTCAACGGCCTATTGGGCTGGTTTGGTTTCGCTAAGGCATTGCCTTTGTCTAGAAAGTCGGTCTTTAACCTACTACTCATTTCCCCCAAAGCATTTCTCAACGAAGACCGGCTTAATGGCATGTCTTCCAATTTTGTCTATGATGGCACATTGCTTATTCTCGCGCTCATTCAACTGAGGAGTAACGCCATATTTTTTTGGTTGGCCCTGTAGATAAGGCTGCCACGCAAACGTGTGCTTCGAGAGTCTTGTTGCCCGAACAGCATCCGAGGAGCTATATACGGCTCACTTGTACGTCGGCGTGCCGTAGCGGGCAAGACGAAGTCTATTAGCATGGCTGGAGCGGATGTAGTATACCTTTTAGACGCCGGCAGCTTTAATGTGCTTTGTAGCGCCCCTAATACTTGTACACATGAAAAATGTTCGTGCCGTGTATTCATCACCTAGGTGCTTGAATCGCTTTTCCACAATGTCTACTTCTACTTTTTTCGAAATTGACAAAACAAGGCGTAGCCACAGGCCGTTGCCCGTCATGACCTTCCTTAAGTCGACTTTTACCACTGGTCGTTGTGTCAGTGCAGCTGCAACCACAGTTGTGGCTGCAATTCACTCTGTCTGCCTTTTCCCAGAAGCCTGCCTCATCACGACAGGTTTCAACTTTGAAGTTGCAATCGCGGTTAGTTTTCGGTGCATTTTATGCGACAAAGGGGCAGGGTGACGAAAATGTCTTGTTTCGGAACAATTCTACTATGACAACGACGTGAAAGGGAGATGCGCAAGCGTGCGATAGTGCACTTCTAGCGTGTTCACGTTCACCTGGAAACACGCATCAAAGTGCCTAGTCCATTTCTTCACGGCCGCAATCGAACGTATCAACACAAAACATTTTCCGTTCATTCGATCAAATGGAAGCTCAACGAAAGCTTTTCACTATTTTACCGCGTTCGCAAATTCCTGTAAACCCTTTGTTCGACCGAAAATGATGCGCGCCGCTGCCACCTCCAATCTCGAAGCCTTTGTTGACACAGCCCTCTCCATCCATGTTGTTAGGTGTTTTTTTAAACCTCAAACACGTTGCTATTTCATTTTCCCTTTCTGTAGAGGTAGGCGTTTGCGTTCGCCGCCCATTACGTGTGGTACGCCTGGAGGTTTCATGGCCTAGTCGGATTAGAATCACTCTCCCTGTTGTTTGGCTATCACTTGCATCATCACGCATTACGCTATTAAGCTGGTACTGATTTTTGTACATTTTTCAGTGAGAACTTTGGAACTTGTAACTTATGGTCCAACCTCACGGTCCGCAGTGTATTTGTCAAATTTGTACTTGCGGGTAAGCTGTTTTTTTAAATTTATGCGCATGACTAATTAACATTTCCCATTTGAAGGCGCCATAAATGCCCGTACAACGCCAACGCAAGCACACTCCAGTTGGGAAGCAATAATGAACAAAGCTTTCATCGCAAGGCGAGTTGTTTAACCCTATATTGAATTCACCCGGATGAAAATAGAAATTCATTTCAAAGGCCAATTTAAAATGCACAGCTTGTTTTCAGGAGTATGCAACGGTCAACGGCGGTAACGCTGTCGAACGTGCGCGACCAGTCCGTCATGAAGGCGAATTGAGTGCCACCAATTTCGGTGTAAGTTTTCACTAGCCCCGTAGACGAAGTAAGCATTACGCCCTTAAAGGGCGTTCAAATGCCCGGCTCAGTTTGAAATTGTTTAGTACCGCTGTATTAGTGGTAAGAGCGTAACCCAGGGAGACCCCAAAAAATTGCCACAGGCATATACCTCAGAGGGAAGGCTGGCAACGGACATGGCCTACGGGTAGTAACGACGTAAACAGCACGATGAAGGGAGAACAGGAAAGCGAGTAATCGTAATATGCCGGAAGCCAGCCGACGTAACTTGTGCAGTATAAATTTGACCACTCGTTAATTGTGTCTATTTATTTCAACCTAAAGATAGATTAGTCTATAAGTAGCTACATTGCCTTTACAATTACTGTCCCAGGTTGATACCCGTCCCCAAAGCAGTGGCAGCACCCGTGCAACAACAACCAACAAAACCATCTCGGCATCGAAGAGTGTTCATGATGTTGCCAATGCCCGTAATCACTTCATCACATCGGCTGCCTTGAAGAAACGTGGGCAAGCATCTCAAGTATGGTTGAGAAACAACGCAAAGTCACTTTTATTGATTATTCTTTTCCGAAACAGATTCTCTTTGACTCATCTTCAAACAACAACGGCAATGGTTCAACAATGCAAAGCAGCTATGGCGCTACAAATCAAGCTACGCTTTCCAGAAATGACGCATCTGCAGCCCGACAATCGGCTATTCGTCCTCGACAAACAACGGAACTATTCGACAAAAATGGCACTTCAAATGCCGCAGTGTCCACATCGCAAAATGAATACGGGTTGAAAAAAGGGGACCGTTTTGTGGCAAATCGTCCGCGGACATCCGATCTCTGGAAGGTTAGCATTTCCGTGTTTTTGTTCGACATGCATTTCAACAAATTTCTTCCGTTACAGACTAACGGCACTATTGGCACGTCGACAACAAAAGATGAATTTGGTGTCAAGACGGGTGACCGGCACTCGACCAAGCGGCCTCAGGACTCGAACATACTTAAAGGCGATGGTCAGTTTAATGACGCTACCGTGAAATCTTCAGAATTTGGAGCAAAAAAGGGTGATCGTTACGAGGTGCACAAACAAGGGTCGTCCGACATTTGGAAGGTGTGTTATCCGTTGTTTTTTGACGATTGTTGATATTTAAACTGTGAACAAATGATTGAGTTTTAATGTCTTGTATTTTTTTTAGACCGACGGTACGATGGAATCGACAACAGTCAACAGAAACGACTATGCTCGTGGTAAAGGTGAACGGTTTGATGTGAAGAAACCTGTGGATTCCGGCGTTTTTCCTCAATCCGCTACCTTTACGGGTGTGACCAGCAATGCGAGTGAGTTTGGTGCCAAAACTGGAGAAAGGGCAAATGTTGTTCGTCCCCAGAGTTCCGACATTTGGAAGGTACTACTTTGTTTTTATTGACCCGTTTTTTAACGTTCTTGTTTACCAGAACACCGGCAAAATCGACGCCTCCAGTGTCAACCGAAGCGAATATAAACACACTAATGGTGAACGGCATGATGTCAAAAAACCTGTTGACTCTAATATTTTGAAAGGTGAAGGATCGTTTGAACGTGAAAGCAGTAACATGCAGGATTTCCAAGCAAAAAAAGGAGAACGTTATGATGCTAAAAAGCATACTGAATCTGATGTTTGGAAGGTTCGTTTTTATAACAGACTGTTGTAAAACTGGAAAATTAACAACTTTTAGGCTGATGGATCAATGCCAAATACAACTGTGAACCGATCAGACTATGCGGCGAAAAAGGGCGAACGTTACGATGCCAAACGCCCTCAAGATTCTGACATTCTTCGCGGTGACGGTACTTTTGCTGGTGATTCTGTCAACGCAAATGAGTACAGCGCTAAAACTGGTGAGCGTTATGAAGCTCGACGACCCAAGGATTCCGATATTCTTCGCGGTGACGGTACATTTGCCGGTGGCTCTGTGAATGCACAAGAGTACGGCGCTAAAACTGGTGAGCGGTATGAAGCTGTACGTCATGGCGAATCTGAGATCTGGAAGAACGATGGCACAATGAACGACACCAGCGTCAGCAAAAGCGAATTCGCAGCTAAGAAGGGTGAACGTTATGACGCTAGAAAACCGAAGGACTCTGGAATTCTGAAAGGCGATGGCACATTTTCAAAAAATACTGTTGCCTCCACAGATTTCCAAGCTAAGAAAGGCGAGCGATATGACATCAAGCGTCCTGGCAGCAGTGGTATATTAGCACAACAGGGCAAAATGGCTTCTGAAAGCACTAATCGTGCCGAATATGCTCATACCAAAGGCGAACGATATGCTGCTACTAAACCCAAAGACTCCAACATTCTGAAAGGTGACGGCAGCTTTGAAAAGAACTCCGAAAGCCGAGCTGAGTTTGGAGCAAAGAAGGGCGAAAGCTACCAAGCGCGACGCCCGAGATCCTCTGATTTACTCCGCGGCGACGGTACCTTTGCTGGAGAATCTGTCAACGCAAAAGAATATGGCGCTAAAACTGGAGAACGCTATGAAGCCAGGCGACCTCAAGATTCGGATTTGTTGAAAGGCGATGGCAGTTTTGCCGGAGAATCAGTCAATGCTAAAGAGTACGGTGCCAAAACTGGTGAGCGGTATGAAGCTCGGCGACCAAAAGACTCTGACTTGCTACGCGGAGACGGAACGTTTGCCGGTGAATCTGTAAATGCTAATGAATACAGCGCAAAAACTGGTGAACGTTTCGAGGCTCGGCGGCCAAAGGATTCTGATTTGCTACGTGGTGATGGTACATTCGCCGGCGAGTCAGTCAATACAAAAGAATTTGGTGCTAAAACTGGTGAACGTTATGAAACTGTACGTCACGGTGAGTCTGATGTATGGAAGACGGAAGGTGCACTTGATGGTACAAGTGTAAACCGCTCTGAATATGCCGCTAAGAAAGGAGAACGATACGACGCCCGCAGGCCGCAACATTCTGACATCCTTCGCGGAGACGGTACTTTTGTCGGGGATTCTGTCAATGCCAAGGAATACGGCGCCAAAACTGGAGAACGGTATGAAGCGCGCAGGCCGCAAGATTCAAATATTCTTCGCGGCGACGGCACTTTTGCTGCAGAATCTGTCAATGCCAAGGAGTATGGCGCCAAGCAGGGTGAGCGTTATGAAGCCAGACGTCCCCAAGATTCTGATCTGCTGAGAGGAGATGGTACTTTTGCCGGAGAATCAGTAAACGCTAAAGATTATGGTGCAAAAACTGGTGAGCGTTATGAGGCTGTTCGACATGGTGCATCCGATATCTGGAAGAACGATGGTACCGTTGGCGATACTACAGTAAGTCGATCTGATTATGCGGCTAAAACTGGTGAACGATATGAAGCACGCCGTCCTCAAGATTCTGATTTACTTCGCGGTGACGGAACATTTGCTGGTGTATCTGTGAATGCTGGTGAATATGGCGCCAAACAAGGCGAACGTTTCGAAGCCCGGCGACCCAAAGACTCCGACTTGTTGCGCGGCGACGGTTCTTTTGCCGGTGAATCCGTAAATGCAAATGAGTACGGCGCTAAGACTGGTGAACGCTTTGAAGCTCGTCGACCAAAAGATTCTGATATTCTGCGAGGTGACGGCACTTTTGCTGGTGAATCAATCAACGCTAAAGAATATGGAGCTAAAACTGGTGAACGTTATGAACCTGTTCGACATGGTGAATCTGACTTGTGGAAAACTGAGGGTACGATGACTGATGCAACTGTGAATCAATCTGAATATTCTGCTAAAACTGGTGAACGGTATGCAGTTCGACGCCCGCGAGATTCAGATCTCCTACGCGGCGATGGAACTTTTGCTGGGGATTCTGTCAATGCCACTGAATATAGCGCTAAACAAGGTGAACGTTATGAAGCTCGACGTCCACAAGATTCAAACCTTCTGCGTGGCGACGGATCATTTGTCGGCGACACTGTTAATGCCAATGAGTTCGGCCCAAAAACTGGAGAACGGTACGAAGCTACGAAACATGTTGCTTCCGACATCTGGAAAAGCGATGGAACCACCGATGGCACCACAGTCAACAGACTGGAGTTTGGAAAGAAGAAAGGAGAACGTCATGAAAAAGTCTACCGAGGCGAAAGCGATATCTGGAAACATGATGGAGCAATTACTGGAATTTCCGCGAACACCGATGACTTTGGTGAAAAGGTCGGCGACCGTTTTGCACCGACATACCATGGCGAAAGTGAGATCTGGAAGCACGAAGGAGCACATACGGGTACATCTGCTAACCGTAGTGACTTTGGTGCTAAAGTTGGTGACCGTTACGACAAAACGTATCATGGTGAATCTGATTTTTGGAAACATGATGAAGCTCTCGATGGCACTACTGTCAACCGTGCTGAGTATGCTGCCAAACGCGGTGAACGATATGATGCCCGCAGGCCGCGTGATAATGACATCCTTCATGGCGATGGCAAGTTCCTTGGAGAGTCCGTCAATGCTAAAGAGTACGGCACCAAACAAGGTGAACGTTACGAAGCCAGGCGACCTCAAGATTCGGACTTGTTACGAGGAGATGGTACTTTTGCCGGTGAATCTGTCAACACTAAAGAGTATGGTGCTAAAACTGGTGAACGATTTGAAGCCCGGCGACCAAAAGACTCCGACTTGCTTCGCGGAGATGGTACTTTTGCCGGTGAATCCGTCAATGCAAACGAATACAGTGCAAAAACTGGTGAGCGTTTCGAGGCTCGCCGACCTAAAGATTCTGATATTTTGCGAGGCGACGGCACTTTTGCTGGAGAATCCGTTAATGCTAAAGAATACGCTGCTAAAACTGGTGAGCGTTATGAAACTGTGCGTCATGGAGAGTCAGATGTTTGGAAAACTGAAGGTACGCTCGATGGTACAAGTGTAAACCGCTCTGAGTATGCGGCTAAGAAGGGTGAACGCTATGACGCCCGCAGGCCACAAGATTCTGACATCCTTCGCGGAGACGGTACTTTTGTCGGTGACTCTGTTAACGCAAAAGAATATGGCGCCAAAACTGGAGAGCGGTATGAAGCCCGCAGACCGCAAGATTCAAATATTCTTCGGGGCGACGGAACTTTTGCCGCAGAGTCTGTCAATGCCAGGGAATACGGCGCTAAACAGGGTGAGCGTTATGAAGCCCGGCGTCCTCAAGATTCTGACCTGCTACGCGGTGATGGTACTTTTGTCGGAGAATCAGTTAACGCTAAAGATTATGGTGCCAAAACTGGTGAGCGTTATGAGCCTGTTCGACATGGTGAATCTGACATCTGGAAGAATGATGGCACTTTCAATGGTACTACCGCCAATCGATCGGATTATGGTGCAACGAAGGGTGAACGCTTCGAGAAAGTCTACCGTGGAGAAAATGAAATTTGGAAACACGATGGAGCAGTTACCGGTATCTCAGCGAATCAAGATGATTTCAAAGAAAAAGTTGGTGACCGGTTTGCACCTACGTATCATGGTGAATCTGAACTGTGGAAGAATCAACAAGGCGCTTTCGATGGCACAACAGTCAATAACTCCGAGTTTGCTGCCAAGAAAGGAGAACGCTATGAAGCGCGTCGTCCAAGAGATTCCGACATCCTTCGAGGCGATGGTACATTCAATGGCCACAGTGTCAATACTAAAGAATACGGAGCTAAAACTGGAGAACGTTATGAAGCGTATCGCCCTACAACCTCCGACCTTTTGAAAGCCAGTGGAGCTTTTGTCGGCGAATCTGTCAACGCTAAAGAATATGGCGCCAAAACTGGAGAGCGCTATGACGTCGTTCGTCATGGTGAATCGGATGTTTGGAAGAATGATGGATCCGTTGAAAACACTTCAGTAAACCGTTCTGAGTATGCCGCCAAACATGGAGAACGCTATGAAACTCGTCGCCCTATTGACAATGACATCCTTCATGGTGATGGCAAATTCATCAGTGATACCGTGAACACCAAAGAATACGGGGCGAAAACTGGAGAACGTTTTGATAAGACTTATCACGGTGAATCCGATCTTTGGAAACATGAAGGCGCCCTTGATGGCACCACTGTCAACCGCTCCGAATATGGAGCCAAAAGTGGAGAACGTTTTGAATCACGTCGACCACAGGATTCCAATATCCTTCGCGGCGATGGATCTTTTGTTGGTGACACAGTCAATCGATCGGACTACGCTGCTAAAACTGGTGAGCGATATGATGCTGTGCGTCGAGATGAATCTGACTTGTGGAAAAACAACGGCAAATTTGATGGAACAACAGTGAGCAACTCTGAATACGCCAACAAAAAAGGAGAACGGTTCGAAACACGTCGACCAAAGGATTCTACCATTCTGAAGGGCGATGGAACTTTTGCGACTGAAACTGAAAAGCAGAGTTCGTACAGCGCCAAGAAAGGAGAACGATTCGACGTAAAGCGTCAGAAAGAAAATGATATTTGGAAGAACAATGGAAAACTGGAAAACACAACCGTCAGCCGTAGTGATTACAATGCTAAAAAGGGCGAGCGTTTTGAAACCCGGAGACCCAAAGATTCCGATGTCCTACGTGGTGATGGATCGTTCATGGCAGAAACTGTTGCCTCCCGCGAATACAAAGCTAAAACTGCCGAACGGTTGGCTGCCAAGAAGTTGCAGGATAGTGGCGTTTTGAAAAATACGGGGAAAGTCGACAGCGAAACGGCAACTAGTGCCGCCTACAAATCCAAACGTGTTGAACGTTCTACCGCAGTGCGACCAAGGACTTCTGATATCTGGAAGGTTTGTTTATACTTTTTTTTCTTTTTTAATAATATTTCCATTTAGAAAACTGGATCGATGGAGAAAACAACTGTCAAACAAGGTGATTTCACCGAAAAACAACGACAAGGCGCACACGCCGTTAAACCGACAGAGTCCGGAATTCTGAAAGGCACGGGAAAGTTCACAGCAACGTCAACCACAGCATCCGAGTTTACTGGACCAGCACATGGAGACAGCTACAATGTGTTACGGCCAAAGGATAACGCATTTTTTGATGCCGATAATCATTTCGAAGGCAATACAGTCTACAGTGAAAGTTTCAAGCCAGAATCCACCACGCGGTCGCAAGCAGTGCGGCCGACAACAGCATTGAAACTTGATGGCAATCTGGAACTTGTCAGCGGGTACAAAGCTGTGAGTTATATTAAACTTGTTATTTTTGTTTGTTTAAAACTGTATCTGTACTTTCAGGAATATCAACCAAAAGTCGGTACTTGTATCGCAAGCGAATTAGTCGCATCTGTTAAAAAGAATCATCCAGCAACGGAGCATTTTGAATTTCATGACGTCAATTCCGGTCACCATTTTTATAAGTCAAAATGAACAAATAAGTGTTTCCTACTATTTATAGCGTAACTAATTTTATTAATGTTATCATTCATATTTAAATCTCATTACTGTCCTTCTTATTCACATTATTTTATAATAATATATCAGCTAAATAAACTGTACGTAAATGCAAAAATGTTTTTACACCAACTTGATCATGCGTTAGCGATATCTCATCTTTGAGCCTCATTCACATCAATTTTATGAAACTAAGTTATGGGAGTAGTGCCACAACTTTATTTCTCCACAGAGAAGTTTCCAGCCTTGCGGCTAAAAAAGATGGGCTTTGCCATAGCTTTCTCAATTCTTGATTGTTGCTCGTCGGTTTAAGCACATCCTATTTCCTCTTTTATTGGTGTTGGACGTGAATCCACAACGTCAATTATTTTGTCTCTCGGCTTCCTTTTGCATGTTTACGGGGCACTTCTATTCGGGTGATGCCTATGTTTGTCTAAATTAAGTTTATCCCTGATTCGATAATGCTCTTGCTTGAATTTATTTCGGGTGTTGTCTGTTGTGGCAAGTTAGTAGACCTATCATTACGGTTCCTCAGCAATCTTGGGGCTGTCTGGATTTTATAGTTTGTTGGTTCTATTTTTGATTTTATGCACGTTTTTTTGCGTATTTCTTGCTGAAAACTGCACTAGTTGGTTTTTGGAGCTTTGCACGTTTGCTTTTCATACTCTGAACACCCTCAGGTTTTTAAATAGAACAATTATTTTTAAAGGAAAGGGCATAAAACATCTATACTGGGTATACTTTTATATTAACGTATTCTACGAGTCACTGTTGATTTATTCACACCGTCTTGGGAGGCAAGTAAGTATCCCATTTCCCTGACGCACTTACTCTAGTTCTGTACCGGTGCCAAACGGGGTGTGCTATGTGCTTTCTTTGTGCAATCAATTTTTTAACAAGTTTATTAAAATTAGTGTTGACCTTTGATTAGGTGCCGTACATATATAAAGAAAACTGCCTGTTCTTTCCAAACTCAATTCTGCAAAAACCTTTTCTCATCCTACTCTTATATTTATTTTTATGACCAAAGATATAATCAATTTCTGATCGGCCAGATGGAACGCCTTAAGCTTCTCATCATTTATATCTACATTTTCTAACGGCGTATTTTGTCATTTCCGTCGGGCGTAAGTTAATGCTTATAATAGAGCCTTGCCATCACGTTCGTGGCATTGATAAATTCTGTTGTTCATGGCGTCTTTTGTACCTCGGTAAGGGCATTGTAAGAACAGGAAACTGACAAATAAATAAGGATGGGCAGGGTAGAGCTAAATTAATGACGGCCAGACGCATCGCTTTGCTGGAGCGTCTCTCGTGCTGTGCTTTCCCACTTAACCCGCCCATTAAGCGCTACCTAAAACCTCTCTTAAGTATCCTTGGTTGGCAATTTTTTTCCGTTATAAGCTTTTGACTCAATTTTTGTTGCCGCTTCAAACTGCTGTCACTAATTTTAAATGTTACTTGACTGCCGTGGAAAAAACGTCTGTGCTCTAAGTGGGCACCGTGCTGTTCGTCTCATCATCTGTGTATGTAGTTCACTGACCCACTTATAATTACCAGAAAGGCTGTAGTTAAATTAAGTCAGACACAAATGGATAGAGGTCATGTTTTTGCACAAAAGTGAACGCTGTTTTTATGTAATACTACGGTACTCATTTGATTTTGCGCTTGATTATAGCTTTTGTGTTTTTCGCCGCCCGTCTGGTGAATCCGACTTTATTGTACCCCGCCCAGTGCGTTATAAATTTTAGCTTTCAACACTCAAAAGAAAGCCGCACACATCTTATTTTCCTTGAACTAGGTAAACGCTATGAAGATTGTTTCCAGCCAAAATTTGTGCCCAGTCAAAAAAGGCATGAGAGGTAGTGGGGAAAGGCGGTCTGCCTGTTTTGAGGGTTCTTTTTTTGTTTATTTGAAGTAAAAAGTGTTTTCATAAAACTGTATCGATATAGGACCACACCTTTATCGTTGAGGTCGAAGATAAACCACCCGCAACGGTAAAGATGAGGTACTGTGGTGGTGTGCTTAAGTTCAAAAGGCTTTTTTGGTAAAACTATTTTGCGGATTTTAGAATCTAGTGGTTTAAACACATGTCTAACCCTGTACTTTTTTGGTAAAACTGCCAGTTATCTACTTTGTAGTATGAATTTCTTTTCTTTTTTCTAAATATTCAACAACAATCACCTATTTTTTTGTAAAACTGCCAGTTGTCCACTTTGTAGTATAAAAAATATCTCATCCAACTTTCTTTTCAAACATCATACACTAAAAATGTGTTTGTTTTGCCAAAACAGCTCAAAGTGACCATTTTTTTCATCAAATGTTTCACTCAACCCTTAAGTACCCTACATGGAAAAACATGTGCATCCCTAACATCCACAACAACGTATTTTTTCGGTGCCTTTTAAGTGCTGACATCAGCCGAAATTTGATCCATGTTTTACCGCACGACTAAATTGAATACATGCGGACTTCCCCGAAAGATAAATCAATCTTAAACAGACAGCGACAGTTTTATGGCGTTTCGTTAATGCCATTGGATACTGCTGTACAAGCTGTGTATTCAGTATTTTAATTATCTGGATGTGAAACTGCCAGATAAAAGCAAATTGACAGTTTTATGCGTTCCTTAAAGCAATGAATACACACGCTTGACTCGCATCTGAATCTGTTTGCTTTTCCGTATCCGAAGTCCCAATTTGTGGTATAAGTCTTTAGAATACAAATGTTTACATGGAACGTCCCAATTGTCTGTGCCACCAAACCGAAAAGTTTTTAAAATTGTACGTGTGTGTGACTAAAATACGTAAATTAATAGTTTTCAAACAAAATTATTGCCTTAACTGGTAGCATTCTAATGAGAGTTTAAAATTTTTGTCGTCCCCCGACCGGCTAAAGTGCTATTTAAAACTGCAAGCATATAACTATTTGTCTGACAAGGATATAGTTTTCCCCCGAAATATGAAAATTACTCCATAATTTTGTCAAATAAGTATTTACTGCACGCATTCCTGTCTTTTTATCACAAATTACTCCACCAATCAAAATAAGCCCCCCTTGCTTCTTGATAAGAAGTAAGCCGTAACTTGAAAAATGTTTCCGCGTCTGCCTCCCTCTGCAGCCCTTCCTTTGAACAATTACGAAGGTTTAATACCGCTGACAGCCCTCAGAATAAAAAGAACGAACATGGCATTCCACTCTATGTAGACTTTCCGGTCAAAAAATGGCTGCCTTTGTTATGCTTCTTTTCTATCTTCATTCTAATCTTTCGAGTTGTGCGTGGGGGCAGTTCTGGTATTTTAATCGTTCCTTATTTTTGACAAAACTGTTTTTTCGTTAAAAGACTGTCTTGTGCTTCTCAACTGTTCAACTTTACAGTCTCCAGAGACCCTTGTTGCTATTTTGTTTCCGTATTTTTTACCCTTTTTCGTGAGAAACATGTACGTTGTAGTTGGGTGACGTTAAATTGCTTACATTCACATTTTCGTGGTCAATCGTACCTTTTTTAAATAAGAATTTTTGTTTTAAAACTGTTTGTTGATAATAATTCGGTCTTAAAGCTCTCCCCTGCCCTCTTATCGGTACAAAACGACCAAATAAATCTGATGTAGCGCTATGACATTATTGGTGGCGCCGCCAGACTGAAGGTTGTCTGTCTATATGGAACGTTTCAGGAAAAGAATGATGAATCTAGTGCTCATAGTTTTCGGCCTGTCGCTTTTGTTTTTTTCGTAAGTCGTGACATCACTCTTTCATCGGAAACCATAAGTTTTCAGAGAATTCATATCAGGAAGTGAAGTAGCGCAAAATCAGAGCTTTATGAGTACTCATCCAATTTATAAACTGATAAGGAAAAAGATACCTCGAGTTGGGAATGCGCCACTTGATGTTAAGTTTGGATTCTACATTGAAAGTTTGGGGAACTTCAGGTCTAATGAAATGGTATAGTTTTGACTTTTGTGTCAAATTTTGATTGAAAATAAACTGGTTCAGGCATTTGATGTCGACATGTACCTCTATATGAGTTGGACCGATGCTGCGATGGAACATAATGACGAGGAGTATGTCCTAATCAACGATAAAACTGTTTTGGAAAACATGTGGGTACCTGATTTATACTTTGCAAATGCTCGCACGGCATATTTTCACGATGTCACAGTACCAAACTTCAACATGTTCATCAACAAGGATGGAGTAATTGCTTACGGGACACGGTTAGTCATTTCAAAACTTCAATTGTGCAAGCAATGCAATATTTTTGTAGGGTTACTCTCACGGTCGCGTGTAACTTGGTTCTCAAAAACTATCCACTAGACTCGCAAACGTGCTCCATAAAAATTATCAGCTGTAAGAAACTGAAATGAAAATTGCATGTTAGTAATGCCAACATTGTAGATGCCCACGTAATTCCAATGATGAATGTTACTTGGTTCAACGAGGGCGCAGTCCGCTTTAATCCCGAGATTGGCCTCCCAGAATTCAAAATAATGTCAATTCGACCTGCTTATTGCAACGGAACCTTCCATTATACCATAACAGAAAACTCGTCACGCGTGGGAGAATTTTCATGTCTCATGGGATTGATCGAACTTGAGCGAGCCATTGGCTACCACCTCGTCCAGAGCTACTTGCCTAATGCAGCTATTGTTATCATTAGTTGGGTGTCGTTTTGGGTAAGTTTAGGTTCAAAGAACTTGTTTTAGAAACTGGGCTGTAACGTCATTATCTTGCAGATTGACCGACGAGCGGTGCCGGCCAGAGTTAGCCTTTCGTTTACTTGTCTTCTTACGTTGTCCACTCAAGTGAGTTTCGGGGATGTTAGACGACCATAGATGGGATAATAAGGACAACACGACGCTGACGATCTTTTTTTCAATTTTCTTGGAAACAAATGCCTCGGGCAACAAAGTTGGGGTGTTTATGTCAATAAAGACGGTCGTCATTAAAGTTATTTATAAAAAAACTGGATCGCTTGCTTATTGCCTTTTTGAGATTATCACTTTTGGTGACGTAATAACACGATTTCAGGGAAATGGCCTACGATATGCCCTGCCGCCAGTGGCTTACAGCAAAGCAATCGATCATTGGTTTGGAGGTATGTGCTTTTTTTTAATTTTTAAAACTGTTGCTAGTTTTGACGCTTTGTTTTTAAAACATCGCAACGAGATTTTTTGTGTTAAACTGTCGATAGGTCGAAATCACAAATCTTATACCAGGTTCTTCTGCGTAATAAACATTAAATTTTTAGTTTGCATGTTATTTATCTTCGGCGTCCTCCTCGAATTTGCCCTTGTAAACAGCTACATGAGGAGGGCAAACAAATACAACAATCTTGCTCAAAGCATGCGATGGTCAACGTCACATGGCTATCATCACGGTGAAACTGATACCGACACTGAAGACGGGCCTCTTCGAAGACACAAACTCGGCAGCTACGTGTCCCAACCTGAATTGGTGTATAAAGCCATGTTTTTCAACAGGAGGGCTTTGGCCGTCGACCAAATCAGTCGGGTCGCGTTTCCGGGTAAACAAGATAATTGCCGTTACCAAAGCTATCATTATCGTTTTTCAGGGGGCTTTGCTTGCTTCAACTTTATGTATTGGTATTACTACCTTTACTACAGTGTCGTTACGAAGACAATAGATCCGGAATCCTGACGACGCGTTGGAAAGAAACAATGTTTCAAAACCCCTTTTTGTAAAAAACTGTAACAGAAAAAACGTTGACAGAAAAGTGCAACATTGTCTTTAATCAGTATAACTCTAGGAAACTCGACTATAATTTTATGCCGGTCGCACTATTATTTAAGATTATAACCGCCACTTATTATATAAAATTTGTGTTTGCAGTATTGTGGTTCAAACGATAAAAGGAGATAAACTGTTAAACAGATTGACATAATCGATGAAAAACAAAGTCACCAAACACATTATAATACAGTAATAAACTGGTCATTAGTGAGAAGATTGACTTTTATGTCAGTTTAACTATCTCTATCCGTGAACGGCGGGGTTCTGACATCACCATTACAATATTTTCTGAATGGTGTGAGAAATATCGGTTTGAAACTTGATTAAACTGATAGTTCGTGACAAATAGTTACTCATGCTGCCATCTGTTCATGGGAGATGCCCTTCGAGAACATTTTTCACGTGCAGCATCTTCGACGGGCATGAGCTCTCCCGTCCTGCAACCTTTTAAGTTGATAATGTTGTTTTACAGAAAAACTAAACTGAATCTGTGTAAAATTGTCTTGAAAGAGTATAACTCTAGAAAGCAGGACCATAACTCCATGCCGGTCGCACTTTTAATCAAGACTATAACCGCCACTCATTATATATAATTTGCGCTCGCAGCATTGTCGTTAACATAATGAAAAGAGATAAACTGTTACAATATTTGACGTAATCGATGTAAAAACAAAATACCAAACAAATCACACCACAGCAATAAACTGATCGGTGGTGAGAAGAGTGATTTTGATGTCAGTTTAACCATCCCTATCCGCAACCGCGCGGGGTTTGGTTGTCGTCATCACTTTTATATATATATCTTCCAAAATTCAAGACATGGCGGTTTGAAAATTGATTAAACTGATAATAAGTGACTGACAGTTAGTCATTCCGCTACCTGTCCGTGAGAGACGCCCTTCGAGAACGTTTTCCACTCGCAGCATCTTCGACGGGCATGAGCTCGTCGCGCCTCACCTCAAAAACAAGCGACGCACCCTGCCCTGGACAAACAATACAATCGAGCGAGAGTGAATGAGGTCCATGACCACCTCCCGCCGATCACCAACTTCGAAAAACTGACGTGAATGCTGACTTTCTTTCCGCCACTCATTCAATTTTAAAAGATTATAGTCCTATTATACTAGCGCTTTCTGCCCTGGCGCATTGCCAAGTCGTAAACAACAATGTTTTGCCCCTTTTCATGAAGAAATGGGTCCGCGCAATGCGATCATCGATCAGGGCAGAGGCGACGCAACGCGCAGCCAGTCGTCCCCGGGTGCTTTTGGCGCCGATTTTGCCCCTTTCCATTCAAAATTTTATTCGAAACGCGCCCACGGTTGCAAGAATGCTTGCTTTCATTGCCGGCAGCAGTCAGGTTACAGCCAGTCATTCGACTGATGCGGTCTTCGCTGTGTTGGTGTTTGTGTTGAATCAACAACACGCAGTGTTCCCCCTCCCCTTTGCCTCCTCCGAGTCACTCGCGTCCTGGCTTGTTGCGAAACATGTTGCAAACCTTATTATTCCCTAAATTTCACGATTAAAGTCCAATCTGTAATCCCGGTGTTTCAGAAGTTCTGCAAGTTGACAGACTGAGAGGCAGTGAGCAAGTGTTATGCTCGGCTTATTGACGCCTCGGTAAGTTGACATTCCAGTCGCCTTTTCTGGATCTTATTGTTCAAAACTGTTGATTTCAGCCGCCGCAGGCTTCCGGTTCGTACGCCGTCCTCTCCGAGTTTGACTCAAGAGGAGATCGATGCTATCAATGGCGAGCATAAGGAGGATACAGGATATACTTATGCCCGAAGGTTCGTTGTTTTCTTTCTTCAAAATATATAAAAAGTCCTCATCTGTTTCCAATTTCAGCTACAGTTACTCAGCGACCTATCCCCGCGAATACATAAACCCTGTCGTCGGTTACCGGCATTCTCTGAGCAATTCAGGCTTTGAAGATGACCGGACTTGTTTCACTCGTGGCCGGGATTTCCTCATTTATCTGATCTCCTCATTGTTGTACTGTCAGTTTGTTTTCTTGTTTGTTGCTTTTTGGTGCATGGTTTTTGAACCCTTAAATTTCAGTCATTTATAATTCGTCCTATTCCATTGCCGCAAACCTTATCTATGCCCTCGCGTATTTCACGCCGCTGTATTACGTCTTCAACTCGGCCAAAACTGCCTCTGATATTTCTGCCGTTATTGGCATCGTCGCTCAATTTATTTCTCGTGTCACCCAGATCTCGTACTACTGCGTCAAGGACTTCTTCCTCCAAACCGGCTACAACAGCATTTCTTTGAAAAACGACGTCCGTGAAGCCTTCTGGAATGCACTTGGCTATCGATATGTGCAAGGAGATGAAACTGAGGGCGAGATTCAAGAAGTTGGAGAAAACTTTGTCCGTCGACAGGCGCCGATCTTGCATCGCGTGGAAACTGTTTCATGGGGTCGTCGGTTCTTTGATTCTATCGTTTATGTCGTCACTTTTGGACATTATCCGGCTCGGTGAGTTTTGAATTGTCTTTAAACTGATTTTGAAGTTTTGCTATTTTAGCTTGGCCAATGCCGGTGTCGTTCCCCCCGCTCGAAGCTACCATCGCACTTCTGGATTTGGCAACAAGGGCTTCCTCGCCCGCACCGCCCTCAAGGTCTTCGGTATCGCGTACTACATCATAACGGCCGGATTCCTCTATGAACGTCTCGAACCAGTGCAAGTTGTCGGTGTCCAAACTCGCCATCGGTCTGCTATTCTGGCCCGAGAAGGTGAGAAAAAGTAAGATCAAAAACTGTAATGCACGGCACATGCTAGTACTGTACCCATTTTCAGATACCGATTCCGATGGGGACTTGCCAGCGCCCTCCTGTTAGCTCTCATCGCACTGATGTTGTTTTTTGGTTTTGCTCAACGAAATTCTGAAAGTAAGTTTATATCTTTGAGTTATTCTTTAAACTGTTTGAGATTACAGGACGTCATATAATCTCTCCTGCAGGTGCCACCCAATCTTCCGATGAAATCCATTACCCCAGCCTTCACCTTACCGAATCCCTGCGTCCAACAGTCGAACTGGCCTACACCAAAGGTCTTGATGCCACCGATTATGTCGTTGAATCTGGCAGCAATCTGATCAAGGCGGGTTCCAGTGCTTGGTCAAGATTTGCGTCCAACTTTTACGTTTCGTTCGATACCAGCCGTCAATCTGCCCAAAACAAAACTGCCGACTTTCTGGATAGCGCTACCGCTTTGACGAAATATGGATTCGGACAAGTTCTCGCCATCCCGCGCTTGTTGATCGATCTCATTGTGGCACTTTTCAACAATGTCCTTCTTCTGTTGTACAAAATCGGTGAAGCCGTCGTTGGTCTGGTTCGCGGCGCCAAGGATGTCTTGCTCCGGATAACGTTCGCGATTCTGAACTTCCTCTATGATTTTGTGTTCCATATTAGCCAGAAGATTGGTTTCGCCTATGATTCTGTGCCGTCAGTGGACACTGTTGCGATCGTGAACAATGTCAACAAGAACTTTGCCGCTGTCACCGGAAAGAATGGATATCTCTCTATCCTGTGGGAACAATTTGTCGCCCTTTGTAAGTCGATTTTGTTTTATTTTTTTAAACTGTTTACATGGTTATTTTCAGTGCTCTACATTGCTCTCCAATTGTGGAATGTCTTCAGTTACATTGTTCTCCTCCCCTACAACTTGTTTGGATCAGAGGGCTATATCAGCCAAATCTGGCGCTATGTTTTTTCGGGCGGTATGTTTTATTTTTTTCGCTTTTATGGTGTAAAACTGTTCACCTGTTCAATTTCAGTGGGATTCGCTGGTGAATCTGTCGCTGGAGCCGCGCGCTACGTTCTCGCAACGGCTTACTACATTCTTTCGAGGCCCATCGCTGTTATCAATGAAGCTCGCCAACAAGTGGTTTACCAGAATGAACTCAAGGAAACTGTGAACCATGTGGCTGCGCCCCGTGTCATCGACGACGAAGACTTCGAAGCGCGTGTGCTCGCGATCATGAAGAAGCATTACGCTACTCTGTCGCCGCCTATTGAGAATCAGGTCATCCATTTCACCGATGAGACGCTCCATAACCGCATCTTCCCGGCCATCTCGCAATACGTCACTGCCAATCCCAAGTTCTTGGAATCGGCCTTCAAGAAGTACTTGGAAGCCAATCCGATCAAGGCTGCTCCACAGACGTTTGACATTGACGCCAAGATTTCCTCCATTGTCGCGAAGGATCATAAGAATCAGAAGGCTCTTGTCGAGGCTGCTATCCAGAAGTATCTGTCCGTTCATGTTGCTCAGATCGTTTCCGATTACCATGCCAACAACCCGTCGTATCTGGCTGAGTTGATTAAGAACCATCTGACTGCGAATCCGTTGATCAAGGACGATGAGCTTAGCCAGAAGATCGAAGCCATCGTCAAGAATGAGAGCGTTATTAAGGTTGCGTTGTCGGAGCAATTAAAGGTATGTTTTTAAATTTTTTTGATGGGCATGTTTTCAATGTATTGTTTTCAGAAACTGCAATCCGCTGTAGCCTCGCCGTCGTACAACAATACATCTGGCTTGTCTGTCGCTTACCTCGATGACCGTCTCACCCAGCTCTACACTTTGTTCGATGCTAAACTGAGGAACTACTCGTATGATCGCACTGGTGAGGCCGATTACGCCCTTGAAAGTTCTGGCGGCTTCGTAGTCAGCACTCGATGCACTGAAGAGTATGATGCCTCCACCCGCCGTGAAAGCATCTTCGGAATCCCGCTCTGGTACACCCAATACTCTCCTCGCTACGTCATTCAGCGCCCATCTGCCAGTATCAACGCCGGTGAATGCTGGGCTGTCAAGGGTCAAACGGCATTCCTCGTCGTACAACTCGCTCGGCCGATCCACGTTTCCTCCATCAGCTACGAGCATCTGCCCAAGACCCTGTCTCCCGATGGCAACATTGACAGTGCGCCGAAGAAGTTCAAAGTTTGGGTAAGTTTTTTTAACTGCCTTAAATATAATTTCATAAAACTGTTAATTTAGTCGCTCCAAAACGAGAAAGACCCTGAAAAGGTTCTCATCGGCCACTACTACTACGACGAGAATGCCGAAGCCTTGCAGAAGTTCGCTGCGGTCAACACCGATCCTCGCGGAACCCCCATGATTGAATTCGAGCTTACCGAGAACTACGGTGCCTCCTACACTTGTATCTACCGCCTTCGCGTCCATGGCACTCCTCTGTGACTGAATATGCAGTTATTTTAAGTTTGTTTTTGTTATGTCCGAGTTCTCAAAACTGATCTTCAGCATCTCCTTCCTTATTTATGTACAATTTTGTTTGCGTTCTTGAAAGAAAGATAAAGTGTTAGATCTAACTTGGTTTTGTAACGACATTGAAACAATTTGTTGTGGTATTGATGTTTACATTACAAAAGATGTGCATGTTCGCATTTCACATTGATGCATCAATCAGTTGTGTTGGGTGGTGTTATCTAACGATCGAACGGGTGAAAGCGTGACGAGCCACAATATTTGTGAAACAAGTTTGGATTCAGTCTTGCGTAAGACAATTAGCGGTGTAGTTTGGTTATGTTTTAAAATTTTAAACTGGTTGGAAGCGAATATTTCGATGTTTTTATATGGTTTTGTGATTGTTTTTTGTTAATTTAATTAAACTGTTGTTAAAAATGGTTTTGAAACACGGTCTGGCATCGTTGACTCACATGTTTATTGACAATTGTTTTATTACAAAAACTGAACTCGACAATTCCATCGGTGTTATTTCGGATATGCTAATGAACGCACGTGACTAATGCCCCAACCGCAACACCCCCACCCACAGCCATCGGCGATAGCTAGCTCCTCGTCGATCCATTTTTGCATATTTGTTTCGCTGCAAGACGCTGCGTCCATGGAGTGCACTACCTCCTCTTATGTCTATCTCGCCTCACACCAAAGTTTATTTTAACTTGGTCGTGTCGCGTTTGTCTATGGATTTTAGTGCTGTTTCCCCCCTTCCACTACCCCACCTTGCTCAGGTCGATTCGCTTAGTCATACCCTAAGGCTCTCCTCCGCGTTTGACACCACACCTTGACGGTATTACTGCAATCTGGGGGGCACGAGATTGGGAGAAACTGACCTGTGGCACGGCAGCTTGCTCATTTTTTATTAAACCATTTCCGTTTTCACTTTTTGAATAAAACTGAAAATGAACCACCTAGCCACCAGGGAACCCCAATGATATCGGTCTGGTAGTCCGCGCCTGACTACTGGCTGACCAGTTTGCTTGCTCTATTTCTAAAGCATGTAGATAGAAAATAAACACCCCCATGAGCCACCTGGTTCTGATTTTTCTGCAATGCATGTAGGCGAACCGGCTCGTGTTGCCAGTAGCGATGAGCTTGCGAACGATCGGCTGTTGCTTTTTTTCGCAATATTCTACGCGGCTTCTTCCCACCAAGTTTGTAATTAGTCTTTCTTCGCTTCGTGGTCAATTGTTTATTAATTTATATTAAAACTGCTAATGAACCATTGTTTTGTTTCAGTCGTCAATGGCCGACAACTTTCGCAACGCTAATCGGCAACGGATCGAGCACATTGAGGCCTGTTTTGGCTCGCAAGGTCGGCCTCTCAATCAGGATGGCCGCATACTCGTAGGCGAAGGCGTTCTGATCAAGATGTGCCGAAAGAAGCCAAAGCCACGTCAGATTTTCCTCTTCAATGACCTACTAGTTTATGGCTCTATTCTGATCAGTAAGAAGCGTTACCACAAGCAGAGGGTTATCCCTTTGCAACAGGTTCAGCTCGAGAATCTCGAGGATGAGGGTTGGTGGTTCTTTAAAACTGATTTTATATATAATTATACCCATTTTCTAGCGGATAAGCATGGTTGGGTTGTTCGGGCCCGAGGCAAATCATTTGCCGTTTATGCTGCCACTGCCAAGGAGAAGGCTGAATGGATGCTCCACATCGAGCGTTGTGTGCAAGAGTTGATCAAGAGTGAGTGGTTATCTTTAAAACTGACTTTAATATAATCCTTTAACAGATGGAGCTCGCCCTGACAGTGTCCACGCGGCTGTTTGGATTCCCGACAGCGAGGCTACAGTATGCATGTGCTGCCACGAAACGCAGTTCACATTGCTCCATCGTCGCGTAAGTGCTCTCCAAATTCTAATTTCGTTTTTACATTTTGTTGACCTTTTAGCATCACTGCCGTTCGTGCGGTCATGTCGTCTGCGGTGCTTGTTCGTTGAAGCGCTTCGTGATCCCTGGCGTTGATAAGCGTCCTGTTCGTGTTTGCAACCGAGTAAGTGGCTGACTGACATCATTTGTTTTCAAACTTAAAAGTACTATCTGATCCTTTCAGTGTTACCAGAAGTTGTCCATCGGCGATAACAGTGTTATTCGCACCCGCACGGAACAAGCCTCTGAATCCGATGATTCTGATGATGACGAAGAAGTCCCTGAAGTGCCGACGAGTCCTCAGAATCCCGTATGTTGATTATAAAACTGATATTATGACATGAAAACTGATAATAACTGTATTTCAGACAACTTTCTATGGCGGTCGCGAGGGCCCTTCCACTTCTGCCGTGACGATGTAAATCCCTGCAAATCTACCTTCCATGGTTTATTGCCCTCTTCACTTACTTTGGTCTTTTGTCCGCGGGTACGGCTTTCTTACTTTTTTCTTTACCTGCGGTTGTGTTACCGCGTTTGACACTTATCCGTTGTTATTAATTCCATCTACTTCCATTCAACTGATTTCTTTTTGGTGGCTGTTTGTTTTTTTCCTCGGAGTTTCGGCTTCTTTCAAAAATACCTTTGATATTGTTCGTATTACCTATGTTGTGCCTTAAACTGACCTAATACGAATAATTAATATGAGATGTTTTGTTATTGATTTATTTTCATATTAGTCGGATAACTGTGATGACATTAAAGAGTATGATAAAGACAAATTGGTTAGCGTGTGTTTTGATCAAAGATCTGCTTTCGAGTTTGCAAAGTCGATAAGCGAAGAGTGTAGTTGATTGTTGAAACTGGGCGGTGCTGCTTGTAGTACCATGGCGTTTACACTTGTTTTACCCTTTGTGTTTTCAAACATTGAGTTTGATCGGTCTACTCTGCAAAACTATTCACTGAAACATTATTGTTAACACATGGATAGATGCGTAACTAGAAGTGTTTAAAACTGAAAATGTTTGCTCACTTGGCATTTCGCGTCGTATTATCAGTTGACGTTATCCGACCATTACAATTATTCGTGACAGTCATCATACTGACATGCTCATCGCTAGGGTTATCGTGTTTCATTTGCAACTGGGTGTTGAGTAGACCATACAAAATCCAGTTGGATGCGCTTCCGAAATACGGTAGTAAATGAACACAGTAAATAAGAAACAAAAGTTGGTCATTGGCTTGTTCATTTTTTGCGCTAAACAGGCTCATGTAAATGGCATATAACACGCTGCACCAATAAGGCGTCCAACATACAAAATACAACACAGCAATCAGAATGGTGTAGATGGAAATACGGCGGAGGGGAATACCACTTCGTGGAATTACTCTGCAAAATAAATACTTTTCGTTGCAGCAATGACTAAAAAAAGCTTGTCATCCTTACTTTGTATGAATGTACAGCTTTCGAACCAGTTGGTAGTTGAAATAACAAATGAGAAATAGAGGCACGACAAATCCAAGGATAAATGTACTGAAAATTAATAAATTGAACTCAAATCAGATGAAAGTATGAAAATGTAGACATACGTTGAGGTGAACCATAGAAAGACATAATACGGCATCATGTCAGAGCATTTATGAACTCGTACTCTTGTGACGTTTTCCACACCAGTTGAATTTTCAATGTGAGATAATTGATGAAGCAACATCTCATTAGCCTTTGCATACAATAACATCGGTAACAACAAAATGAAGGCGAAAGTCCAAAGTGTTGCTATCGTAGACAAAACAAACTTTTTAGACCGGTAATATTGCTTATATGGATGACAAACGGCCATATATCGATCGAATGACATGGCTGTGATTAAAAAGGTGGAAACAATCCGGCCCACACTTCCACATGCATGATGTAGTTTGCAAACAAACGTGCCGAACATCCAAAACCCGATTATATTGTCCTGCAAATGAGGGGATTATTATTACGAGGATTAAACCCAATAAGCTTACTAATATTGCTGGAGGTAGCGACAAGCTCATTAAGAAATCGACTACACACAATGCAGCGATGTACAAAATTGCGTTATCTCTACTTCTTCGTGTGGCATTCCTACTCGTCTTCCGTTCTGACAAAATGCCGCGTATAATTGTCCAAACACTTGCATTTCCACAAATTCCAACAATGAAGCAAATAACAAAAATAATGACAACGAAGAGGACGCGATTTTGCAGCTCTTGAATCGGTGGATATACATTTCGAATAACGATTTCGCGTGAATAGTTTGTACAGAGCAATGTTCCATGACCAGTGTCACTACAGTCTTGTAAATTAACGATAGGAGGGACAGTCTGCATAGTAAGTGACTGCGCAAATCTTGAAGGACCCTGTGAGTGACTGCTTACAACATTTTCATGCTATAGGAACAGTGTTTAACGTTATTTAGCACTGGCGAGGCCTGTAAATGATGAAGCATTTACTAAGAACGCGCCGAAAATGGTTAATTAAAGATTGCAATGTTTGATAAAGTCGATGAAAAACAGAAAATATCGGCAAAGATTCATGTCGCAAGGCGGGGATAACAGTTTTGCCGTTAAAGCACGAAGCACGGATAAGCACGGAAGTAACATTTGAAGGGTGAACCTCACTAAGTTCACGATTGCTTGTGGGGGTATAGAAGCCCCATCTAGCACAAAGTTGCGTCACGAAGGAGGCCGGAAACACATGAAGACAAAAAAGGAGCTATAAGTGTAGACAAGTGATTAAAGTTAGAGCGAACGGAAGTTGGGCAAAGTTCTTTTATAGAAACATTAATGATTGGAAGGTGATATGCACGGGCAACCAAGTTCCACGCGTAAAAAACTGGCAAAATGCTAACCGTATTAACTGTGAAGAAAAATTAAGCTGAAGAAAACTACGCAAAGGCCAAATTTCAAGAGCAGCTTCTTTATAAATAACAGCGTAAAATTCAAGTGTTACCGTAAATTTTTCACTGATTCGATTATCAACGCGATTATTGTGGTTTCAATTTGAAAACTAAAAATTTATAGGACGAATTTCGCTTCGTTTAACTAATTTACCCTACATATCAAGCCGAAATGGAACCACAAATGTTATATTTTCCATATCTTGAGATTAGAAAGGAGTGCCAGAGACTCTGAAGACACAAAAAAACGTTTATTGTTTAAATGCAATCATGCACAATGCGTGATTCTTCTAAAGTAAAAACACGAAAAAATAGACGAACGCAGAACGCATATGGTATACCGAAGGAAGGAAACGTAAGACGACGTTTAACTATTCAAAAAAGTTTAATAGTGCCACTGCAAATCAAAAGCACCACCCTTTTCGCGCGAAACGATGGATGGCGCCGTCAAAGGATGCCTCAGGGCTTCCGTTTGGGCACTCATCAACGTGACAGCAGTCATGGTTGCCCGAAAGGCTTCTAAAACAAACATACTTTCAGGCGGGCGAATTGAAGTATGCGAAGAAATTTTAATAACCAGACCAAGCAAAAATAACTGTAGAAGTCCACAGTCGCGCGTTGCGTTGTCGGAGTTCCTTTTTTCCAAACCACCTGCCATCACGCGTTAACTAATGAGGAACATAGAACGCATGACGAAAAAGACAGTGCGTCAGATTGGTTATCGAATAGATTCGCTCAACACGGGGCAAAAGTAAGTCTGTTGACAAGATTGAGGAATACAAATTTGGCATTTAGAGCAGCCACTTTAATGCTTCAGCATCACTACGATCATAGAGAACGAGAAGAGGCGAGACAAAAGTTGCTCCTCTCTCACGAAAATCAATTTGACGTTCATGGATAATACATAAGCGCATAACATATATGAAGCATCCGTGGTACCACCACGTTTCACACGCTAGCTCTTACTTTCGTACCGTAATACGTTGAGAATATCATTTCAGAACCAAAATACGTTCAAAACTTGGTCGATCTTCCAATGTGAGTCACAATTCTTATGACAATCGTACCATTTATGTAAAACACAAAATCAATGAACTTTCATCTTAAAAATTAAGCAGTTTCCAGACTGTTAACTAACAGTAGTTTTGAAAACACTAATTAAACTTTTAAACTGTTAAAAATTGATGCGTGTTTGCGCTAACGTGTTTTATAAAGCTACGTCGACGCCCATATGTGCTTTCCTGTTGGAATATTTAAAGGGCACGGCGTACCTATATGGCACAAACATCAGTTAGTTGAAAATGTGGCATTAGATGTATCTTGGGTGTCACATTGTGTACAGCTGACAAGTATCTATAAGATACGTTGAGAAGTCTGTTGCTCAAAAAAAGACTTATTTTGAAGACACTAGGTCTCGAGTGAAAGGTGAATGTAGAAGAAAGCTGTTAACGGTCCATTTGGCATGTATGGAAAAGTTCATGACGTACAAGTGATATGATTTTTTTGAATGAAAGACCGGTTTGTTAATGAATGAAGGCAAACATCAATGGCAAATGTTTACAGATTAGTGGAACAGGAATAAAAATAATTTTGCACCATTAAAGGTAATATTGTTATAAAGGGTCTCAAACGGAAGGGGAAATAGCATGCAAAAAGTAATTCAAATGGCCAAAAACCAAACCGTGGTGTATGATCTGTTTTAAGCGTGACAAGTTTGGGCTGACAATGTATTTTGTAAGTACTTTAAATTTTAAATTCTTGATGAAATGATGATAAAACTTGTAAAATAGTAAATAATTTTTCACCTGACACTGTAACGTAAACACTATTACACGTAAAATTTAAAACTGACTAAAAATGTCGACACCACAGCATACGAGCTTGTCGCAGTCGCAGTCCAAGATATCCACCGCCAACATCCTACATGGGAGGGAACGGGATTAACGTGGCCAACCTCCAGAAGGATTTTATACCATCATTTGAGGGAATATAGACATTGGTTTAGCCGGAAATCGGTAACATAAATTAGTGTCGTTCATCATTAGCATCCTGATGCTTTTAAGAACATGACGCGCGTTAGTTTGTCTGTCGGCTTCACAACGCCGTACAGTCTGCATCAACAAAATGAGTCTTCTGAAGGAAAAGGCTAGCTCAAATCCTACAAGCATGTCTGGTTGATTACTGCTAAAATTGATGATTCTTCGAATTCACTAGTCACTGCCGCCTGATGCTAATAATGAAATAGCAATGACTCGAAATATTGAAAATCAAATTATAAATCACCTGAAATGCGGGTCCTAATGAGCAAAGCAAATGCCTAGTGAAACCAGCTGAAAATGAAGAGGTCAAAACGGTCGTGGAAAACCCATTGTTGACAAAAACAGGCTAATGTCAGCAGCATGAAGTATTAGGTTTTTCTTATCAAAAAACAGGATAGCTAAATTATCTTGCATAAGCATATTTTAAAAATACGGAAACTGATAACGTTAATTTGCTTTTTGGTAACTGAAAGGGTGTAAAAAAACTGCATACAAAACAACCATTTCAGCGTGTAAAACACAACATTAATTATACAAGATAGTAGATAGAAGTAATTAATGTTTAACAGAATCTCGGACATTCAGCTGATAACACTTTTTTACTACGAACTGCAAGAAAAACGAACATGTGTTAAAACAAGTATACAGTCTGATTATATTTGCTATTTTAGCTATGGTAAAACATTAGGAGGTCCGTTCTTGTCGAAATGATAATATCATTTCGAGTGGGCGCAATTTATTAAAATAATAGGTTTCATATAACGCTTAAAATAGCAAAATCAATTATTTTATTGCGATTTAGATTTTGAAATGCTAGATTTTTGAAAGCTTGGGAGTAATGCCTTTGAGTGGGCAGTAAAAGGATGACAACCTATATGCATTTTATTGCAGCCCACTTATGCATGCACCTTAATGGTATTTCCGTTACTTCTGAAATCGAATTCCATGCAGTGGACGAAGTCGAGCACATATGCAACGGGAGCTAGGGTAAGCATACCCTGACACTGTGACACAAAAAGTGCAATATTCGGGTACATGAAACAAAAACAAGTGCCGACTTTATTCGACTACTTGGCCCTGTTTTGACAACTATCTCAACGAAACATAACTTTATACAAGCTACAAAGCAATAAGCTCGGGAGTGGATGGCAGAGACACGACTTGATTAAGTCGGGTATCTGTAATTAGTTGACCTATTTTCGGAAGCGAAGATAATCCCACCCCACGCAGACAAACAGATCGCAAAGCTACTATAAAGAACAACGACCCTTGTGATGATGCAGTGGATGGCTAGACTGTAAAAACTTGAACTTTTATGCACACAATTTTAGTTTTCACGTGCAAAATTTCAAAATACAGAAGCTAAAAGATTGTTTTGAATATTTTCGGAATAAATATACATAAGCTAGGATGGCTGGAATGCTCTTGATGTACAGATGATGTTACGTCCGGAAACGATGCGGCTGTGTACAGACCAAGAGCATCAGATGTCGATCTACAAATGCCTTCAGCAAGCGGACTACAAATGCGGAGGCGTGCGCGGACGTTTCAACGCGTCAAGTGGAAAGGCTAAAGATGCGCGTCTAAACTGAACGGCTAAGCTAATTAAAAACTTTACACAATTTAACAAACATTCGAGTTTTGAAACATCCGAAAAAGTTACTAATCGAATGGTTCAGAGTACAATCTTGAAAAAATTGACTTTTAAAAAACTGTAAAAACGTAAACATTCGAGAAGCACTTATAATATTGGTAACCATCTGGGGTGTCTGTAGGGCGCCCTTTTGTTTCAAACGGCATGAAAGTCTTACCGAAAAGACAGTGTTGCTTCTCAATATGAATGGGTGTGAAGCCGTGCAGATAAAGAGATGCTAAATTAACGTACGCTCTCGTGGACACTTGATATCCGGAAGTGCACCCCACAAGAAAATGCCTTCAGGCGTAAAGAACGTGCAAATGTAAGCCATTCCGTCGTCTTAGACATACCAATATCAAAGGAAACACGCGTCGGTTAACCGGAAACACTATGCATTTTATCAAAAAACACTTAAAAATATATTTAATTTAAATGGTCGTAAAACTCATCCAAACTGAAGCTTTATCACTACTAGACTACATCAAAAAAGTAAAATTTCGTGCCATCGTTTCCTTGTATATTGTACTCGGTTGCATCGGCCGGGCATACAATTTGGTTTATCTATATAATTGCTGGCAAAAACTGGTAAAAAAACAAGTTAGTCTAATGGAAAAAAGACAATCAGGCCGTACGATTCAACATCCGAAGGCGGAGGCACTTGTCAAAAGTGCTGAAAAATTAATAAAGAAGCTGCGTTTCGAGTACAACTAAAACTGCTAAACCACAAGGCGTTTGGTAAACAACTGGCTAAGCTAACACATAAAATACTCAAGAGTAAGTTGCAGTTTTAAGGTTGATTGAATCAAAGTAATTCAGAACAAAAAAGTCAGACTGTCTGCATAGATTCAACTTTTTAGGCCTGAAAAGCCATAATAAAGCTGGACTGAGTGTTTGGTTCATCTACTCTTGCCAACTAAATTGTATGCTCATTGAAGTGGCCGCCAATTTAATATTAATAGCAACAATTAAAATTGAAGTCAACAAACATAGACGGCTAAGATAAACAAAAGTGCAAAAGTCGTTCTCAGTTCGACTAGAATTCATTCCAGAATACCGAAACAAGGATCCTGGGTTGTAAGATCAAAAGCACGCGAAGACGTTGAAAACAAACCATAAATGTGGTTTCATGCCGGGCCAGTCAACAAAAGTTGAATGCACTTTCATGAATGAAAATGGACTGGTAAAAAACGGAAGTTGTGAATAACCATAATTAAGTAACAATTGTCCAGGGAGGCAACAATACGTCATTTTACGCATTTCACATACTAAAAATGAAACATAAAACTGATAGATATTTTATTGCATGCGCAAAAACTGTTGCCTTTAAACTGTATCGAAAAGCTTTATAAAATATAATGACTGTTTAGTAATTTGTCGCGTCATATTCATGAACGTTTTGATCGTAGTGTTGTGAACCATACTCATTTAGTTTTGCTTGACACTTGAATCTGCTGTTGAAGAGCCTGATATTGCACCCCCGATGTGGAGGGTACAATGAAGTTACATCAATACCGTTTTTTTTTTGTTGAATTTACCCATCGCTACTTCGAAAATTGAAAGATACCGCTCATTCCATATTTTACAAACTCTTCTTTTTGTTTTGATTTTAATGGTATATAAAAAATTTTGTTGTTAAACAGTTTGATTTCAACAACTTGACTTTTAACCTTTATCCGTCGGTTATACACAGTTCTCTTTATTTTCATTCACGAATTATCTAGTTTACCTTGCTGGATCATGAGAAAGAGCCACAACGTAATTGAGTATAATTGACAGTCGTTTTTATTGTGGGAAATTTCGAAATTCGGCGTCACCGTCGGCAGAGGGCGGTCGCTACTGTAGTCATGCGGAATTAGATTGAAGATGTGGTGGCTGTCAAAAGAACGTCAGTAAAAAGACTTCTACCGCTTGATAGTGGCTGCGACTTGAAGCTGTTTGACTCAACTCGCAGCCACGGATTGGTCTGAACGCAACAGTTCTAGTTGGCCGTTTTTTTGCGGTTAAAACGACTGTTTGAGTGTAGTCATAAGTCCCGTGTTAACTTTTTCTTTGCGTCTTGGTAAGATTTTTTTTTCCGTAGTTTGAACAAAATGTTGACAACGAAACTTGCAGAATCCAAATTATGTTAGTTTTATCAACTGGGGCTATATCAGCGTAGCTGTAGCCTCCTTGATCACGTTAACCAATGATGACACGCTTTTCAATTGGCCAAGACCTTCCGCACCGTTTCAATAGGGCTATATCAGCGTAGCTGTAGCCCTTTTAATTGCGCTGACGAAAGCTGGACGTTAAAAGATTCGCTGGGACATGATCTGCAACAATTGCTGCAACAGGGCTATTTCAGCGTAGCTGTAGCCCTTTAGCCGGCATCGATAATCATGATGCAAGGTGGACGTGCCTGAAGAAATCTTGGAGTGGACGAAATGTGGAAAAGGCAACTCCGACAAATATCATACGAAGTGTCTTAATCATGTTATAATATGAACAATGCTGCGGGTGATCGGTCAGTTTGCGCATAGACCTCGATGTTTTTTAAGTTTGACAGGCTTTAGCGCAAATTGTTTGATCATCCGTAGCTTTGATTTAGTTATAATGTGAGGTCAAAGTGATATTAAATTACAGTTTTCAATATAGATCTGGTTTTTGTTTGTTATAATTTTAAAATAAATGTGATAGTTCTAAAAAACATGACCGTAATAAATCAAATAAAACCCAAAAACAGTCGTGTATTATCGCTGTAAAAGGTATCTGTAGTGCTAGTTGGTATCGATGTGGTTTAAAAATTTCAAAAGTATGTCATTATTGTATTTTAAAACACTGTACTCGTCTGATAGTGTAGTGTTGGCCAATGTCTATCAAATACAACGTTTGAAAGCTATTTAAACCCCTCTGTAATTTCAAAAGTAAATAAAAGTTTTATGATAAAATGTGATTGAATCTGCTTTAAGATTTATGAAACGTGTACAACATAAAGGACAAACACGAACAGACGCATTTACATACTCGCTGACTCACAAGCAATGCGAAGAACTTGCGCGGTCAACCAGCAACTGCACGACACAATCGATAATTCGTATTTGAATATCCATGAAAAATGCTTAAATCTACCTTGAAAGTTAGAGAATGCGATGCATTCCATATCTCACAACCCCTTCTTTCTGGTTTTGTTCTGACCGTTTTTTAAATTTGGTTCATTATGACTGGATGCCAAACAGTTACTTCAACAAGATTTTAACTTTTAACCATCATTCGTAACCAGTTATCTTTGTTTACATCCACAAATTATCTAGTTTTAAGTCTAACTTTTTGCTGAATCACAAGAAAGGGCCACGACGTAATTGTGTATAATTGACAACCGTTTTTATTGTGGGGTATTTCGAAACTCGGCCTCACCGTCAGCCAAAGGCGGTCGCTACTGTAGTCATGCAAAATTGGAACGAAGATGTGGTGGCTGCTAAGAAAACGTCAGCAAAGAGATTTTTGTCGCTCGATAGTTGCTGCGATATGATGTTGTTTGACTTCGGCCACTAGCTGATTGTTTTTGTTGTTAAAAAAACTACTGAAGTGTAACTATAGTCCATGGTCAACTTTCTTCTCAATGTCTTGGTAAAAAAATTTTCAAAAGTTATTTTGGTTTACTGTAGGACGAACAAATTGTTGACAACAAAACTTTGCAACAACTTCAGCAACAGGGCTATTTCAGCGTAGCTGTAGCCCTTTTGATTAAGTTGATGAATAATGGACGTTAAAAGATTCGCGGGGATTTGATCTGCAATAACATTAGCAACAGGGCTATTTCAGCGTAGCTGTAGCCCTGTAAAATCGAATTGCAAAAATTCCTTATTGGTGAGCTGAGTACCCGCCAAAAAGGTTTTGGTGAACCATCCTTTTTTTGGCGTTAAAACCGTTTAACCCTATTCCTTTTTGTGGTCTGAAGTTGAACAAGACTCTACGCTCAAAACTAAGCCGGTACCGATGATACTCCTGCTCTTCAAATAACGTGATGCAAGTTCGACATGTTTGAAGTTCGGCGAAATAATTGCTTGTGAGAAACTGTAGAACGCGTGATTAAAAAGGCGTAACTCCGACAAATACCATATGTTATGTGTCCTATTTATCTTTTAGTATGAAACAAGGCAGCGGACGATCGGTCAGTTTGCGCATAGACCTCGATGTTTTCTAGTTTGACAGGCTTTGGCGCAAATTGTATGATCGTCCGTAGCTGCGATTCAAAAATCAATATGTAACGCCAAAATGATGTTTATTCACGCCAGTTTTTTAAACAGTAATCTGCTTTTGTTTGTTAAAAACAATCTATAAACTTGAACTACATTAAAATACACAGTGTGAACTTCCCGCCGCGCCAAAAATATCAGATTTGCAATTTTCACAGTTACCCTAAAAAAGTTTTATTGAATAGTTGGACCAGTCTCGACATAATCTAAAACTTCTTCTGAGTTTTACATCTGATCGCGTTGTACTTGTTCAGAAAAGTTAACACGTCTTTGAAAACGGATAGCAGTCAGTGCCCAAGTAATTTAATTCTAACCAACTGCTGATGTCAGAATTTTTGGTATAGCTTGTTTGTATGAAATGTGTAAGACATTTATCAAATGTTTTGTTTTTTATCCCCTTGGGATCAGACATTAACGGATGATTGTTAGTTGAATCAAAACCAAACACACGCTCCGTAAAATCACGAACTTATCCTTTGTTTTGTTGGGCTGTGTTTCCCTCTTTGGAGTTGTGTTTAGAGCCGACAACTTTGTCCCATCCAAATCCGTTTCAACGACCTCAGACACTTCCCTTGTGAGCAAAAAAGGACGTACGCTGTCAATTAATTCCTCGTAATGTACAGCTGTATTTATCAAATTATCCTGCAATGGGAGCGGTATTTGTTCACCAAAACTTGAATTTTGTGTTTCATAAGAATTCTTTTGTGTTATAAGGTGATTGGGTATTTAGTAAACTGGTGTAAAGATCTGATGTCTACATCCTACCAATACAGATACAAATAAACGAGTTACCTTTTGGGTTCTCTGGTAAAAAGAAACAAGAAACTCCACAAAAAAGTAAAGCAAAGCTTGATTGATACCCTAAAACGCCGGCGACAGTTGGCTACTGCGTTTGCTGATTTTTATTATTGCACCAATCACACTGAGTTTTTATAGTAATAAACAGTTTTACTAATGATTTAAGTTTTTTAATGTTGTTGTCAACCTATGTGTAAGACTGGTGTGTTGATATGATTTCATTTTCCACAAAAAAGGGAAGCAAAGCTCAATTGATACCCTCAAATGCCGACGGCAAAAGGCTCTCCTCAAATCATTCTCTTTCGAAGTGCACCAAACGTGAAGTCAAGACTGATCCGCCACCACCGCCAGTTGATTCCAAAGCTACTGCTAAGATTACATCATTGCCTGGTTTGAACACTTTGCACATCTGAAGTGGTTTTGTGAGGGGATGGATTTGGTTAAAATGAACCTACGATCCATTTACCAGTCTATGTGGTCCGACAGAGTTAACTTTATGCTTGCAAAACTTTCCAGTTTCCATACGGACACTCACAGATGCCGTTCTATAAAATTTCAAATTCCATTCTCAAAGTAGTTGTTGGAAGCCATTTAAGAGTAACCAAAACTGGGATTGGATCACTTGAAGTTGTAGCTGTTTGAAAGGAACTACGAAAAATCAAAGTATTTGAATTTCATAAAGAAACGCAATCTACACTTGTTTTGGCGGTAACGCCTATTCATCAAACTTGAAGACAGCTTTTTCCAAGATTCAAAGCACCAAAAATCGATCCAAAATAAAAAACTACATTTGTCAGTGTGCAGTTTACCAACTATCTGTCCCACAACACTTATAACGAGGTTTTTAATTTCTTCGTGTTCTGGCAGTTTAAAAAGACTCCTTCAAAGTGATCCAACTTGATGATCGCGAAGTCGCGACAAGTTGAATAATCACAAAAGCAATAACAATGTTGACCGATAAAAGTTCAAACAATCCAAAAACTGAAAGTTCGATAGCCTTGTACGAGCCGAGCCGTTCAAGCAAGGTTGTGGCTTTTTTCAAAAACTGAATTGTTTCACATTGCCTGCGGGAACCACCGGCATTGGCACAGTGCGTTTTTTTGGGTGAATAGAGGAGGTCCTGACTTCGAGCGCGTGCGCACTTTGATGAAGTTTTTAAAGTAAAATTGCTGACGCGTGTTTTGAAATCTTAAAAATCGCTTTTCGTTAAAGGTTCAAATTAATGTCATGAATACGTTTATATAACATGAAAGCGCTACGACGACAAATGATAACTTTTTTTTATAAATCTAAAAATGCGAATGCTTTAATTTTGAAACAAGTCAAAAACGGCACTTTTGATTTCAGTTTTTTTCGTTTCGAGGGCTTCATTGCTATCTACGGTAACGTTCCATCGGACGAAATTCTACGAAAAAAACGTTACATAAACGCTGGAATCCGATCGAGTGGGATCACCTAAATCCAGATTTACGAATCTGCTCCTAGAAGTCCTTGTTTGATGCGGTGTCCTAATCTAAAGCTTCTTCTTTGTTAATTGCATCCTTTGAAAGCAAAAAGAATCAAATTGCCAAGGAAAAAGTACGGAATTCACGTTTTTCATTTTGACACTGCCGCCGGCGGTGGTCCAAAACATTGCAAGTCAAAAACTGAGATAATTTTTTTCAAACGTTGTCAAATCCGGTCATTTTTGGTGAAGATACTAATCAGGGTATGAGTAAGCTTAACCAATTCGATTGGCGTCGAAATGTTATTAAAAATTATATAAATTATCGATTTTTGATTTTCGAAAAAACATTCATCTTAATTTTGCAAGTTTAAACGTTTTTCTGAGAATTTCGCTCGACCAAAAGTTTAAACTGATGGCGCTGAATAAGACAAACACAAAAAAGTCCAAATTAAAAATTAGCGGCAGAAGTTATTTACGATTTTGTAAATATTGCAATTTACATCGGTCGAAAAAACATCTAACACTGCGCCAAAGCCCTTGGTATTATATATTTTTTGAATCTTTTTCTGCACCAAGGGGAATTGACGGAATTCGAAAAGATTCAACTTGTTTTGAGAATTCTGTAAATCCAAAAATGCTGGGTGTGTGCGCACTTTCGCGTTGCGGACCCATCCTATTCACAAAACGCAAGCTGAAAAAACGCACTGTGCATTGGCTGGCGATCGGCGTTTCCCGTCGGCTGCAAATTGCAAAAACGGCGACAAACGCCCAAACAAAATGCAATGTGTGTTCACATTGCTGCGGGCAAAACACCGACCTCCAGCCATTGCACGCAACGCAGGGTTGTTCAGTTGCAAATATATATTACGAAATTCGCGCGCATTTTCTGCCTCGCAATCGTCCTCCTTGTCGCTCCATCGCTTGCTCTCAGACTTCATCTCCTTCTGGCACTCCTCGATTGTTGATCTGCTTCTCGTCGAACCTATCATCCTCCATCTGATCTGCTTCTCGTCGAACCATCCTCCATCATCACCATGTTCAATGCGTCGGGTAACGTCGTCAAGTCCTTCACCATCAATGACTTCAAAATGGTAACGAATCTTGGATGTGGTAGTTTCGCCGATGTAATGTTAGCATACGAAAAGAAGTCTAAGCACGTCGTCGCCTTGAAGGCCATTCCAAAGTCCAAACTGTACATCGAGCAAAACAGGGAGAACCTGAAGCGCGAGATTCAGCTTCAACACCGTCTGCAGTCAGTTTTCTTTACCAATTTTATTGATTACGTGTAACTAATGCATTTTCAGGCACCCATCTATTGTTGGCCTTCACTGTTTTTTCGTCGAAAAGCATAGCGTTTACATGGTGCTGGAGATCTGTGATACGGAGACCCTCGCCGATGTCATCGCTGCCAAGAAAGGTCTCAACATAACCCTCGCTGCCTACATCATTGACTCCCTCGCCGACGCCCTTCAATACTGTCACGAACGGAAGGTCATTCATCGCGATGTCAAGCCAAGCAACATTGTCTTCGGTGATGCATGGCAGCCGAAGTTGACCGATTTCGGGCTATCTGCACAGGCCATTGTTAAGTTGGTTGTTTTTATATATTTTTTAAGCTTTTGTAATGCTGACATTTTTTCAGCCGTGACACGTACTGCGGTACTATCATGTACATGGCGCCGGAGATGTTACAGTCGAAGGACGGAGGCCACAACTTCATGGTCGATGTTTGGGCCCTCGGGGTGATTTTTTTCGAGGCCGTCGACGGATGCAGCCCATTTGAGGAGCCGAGTTTTGTGGAACTCTGCAAGAACATCACCACGGCCAACGTCCGAAGCACAACCAAGGTGCCCCAGTGGGCTATTAAGCTCATCAAACAGGTATGGTTTACTCGTGACAAACATTTTCATGAGTTGCTGCATTTCAGCTTCTCCGCGTCGACCCGTCGTCAAGGATGAAGATATCCGGTCTTCGAGCCAATCGATCCTTCCAGCAACAGGTTGAAACTTTCCTGCAAGATGGCCTTCCGGAAGAACGCTGATATGTTTTATTGAGTGCAGATGAGGCTTTACTTGGGATTGGGGTGTTCAGGTTGTTGTGTAGTTGTGTTGTGTAGTTGTGTTCATTGTTGCTAGGAGAGTAAATTGAGATTCCGGTTGCTGGAGCGTTTCATGGAGACAAAGTTCCTGAAAATATATATAATTTACTGCATCAGAAGGTGCAAAATCAAACTCTTACCTTAAACCTTGGTCATGACGTATGTGGCCGCAATATTTACCATCTCAACTGATAATTGAGCTTCAAATTTGGTAGTTCAAGTTCCGTCTCCTTATGAAACTTGGGATATCAAGGATGTTGATTGGCGACGATTTCCCAAGACCCTTTCATCAGTATTCTTTGATTTCGTCGAGGGAATACAGAGCGCGATTTACGGGTTTTGGGGGCTGGACTCGGGTTCGAGGCTTGATGGATCCGGCAAAGACTTGGGTTAATGGCAGCTAGAAAGGTGGGTTTATGGTGGAAATTAGAAAGGAAAGGGGTGGCTTACATCAAAAACTTCTGTGACCGGTCAGGATGTCGTCATTGTCAAGTGGCAGCACGAAAAAGCGGCCTTCAGGGGTTCCAGTTGACGAACACTTTGTAGACTCCATGAACGAAGACGATGATCACCGTCCTTCCGGATGAAACAGCCAAGAGACGAGGACATTGACCTGCTTGACGACTCAGCTCCAGGGCGCACGCAGAATCGACACAATGTGGGCGATTGGCCACAGGAGATCGCCAAGATGAAGTCATTGCCGGCGGCGAAGACGGGCGCGACTCGTCGACATTGGGGGCGTCGTCGGGGACTGAAATGGGGTTAATTTCGAGTGAAAACTGTATTGGCTTAACCCACCTGTGATGGACATCAAACTTGGTAACGAGGTTTTTGCCGAGCTGGAAGAACGCCTGCCCCACCGTAACCCTATGAAGATCATCATCGGAGAGCTTGAGATCCTGGCGGGTCAGGCGACATGACAGAGCTGACCAGTCCTTCCGATAGTTGTCTGCGATCTGGAAGATCGGCAGGCGTCTTTGTGATGGAATTCAAACGCTCCGAGATGTCATCTTCAGTTTGGAATCCGAGTTCATTGACGAGTTGGATCATGTTTCGGATGAGCATAACGAATTTGAATCGACACATGAGCCTTCGTCGAAGCACGATAGGCTGATACCAGCAAAGCTCATGGTAATGGTCGGCGTATCGGCTGAAGCCATCTTGACACCGTCCATGGGGCAATGCTCAGCGAAGAGACGGATCACTTCTCAGAGTTTGAGGGGGATGTCGGAGAAAACGTCGAAGTCGTTTCGGATGCGACCCTAGAAAACAAGTAAAAAGAGCTTCTGCACACTGCCGACAATGGCCATCATTTGCGATCGCCACGCGTGTAGACAGTGAATCGGCAAGCCTGGATGACGCCGACAAGATCCAGCGATCGCGAGGACCACAATCAAGCGGGGCTAAGCCGGCTTCTTGGAATTCGCCGCATTACTGCAGCAAAGTCTCGTAAAACCGCTCCGATGCAGCGACCTGGGCCGTCGATGAGACGTAGCTGAACATGTTGAAACTGATTTTTGAAGTATTGCTGGATAATGAAACTTGAGGCGACATATTCCTCGACAAAGGTCAGCAAAGCTGACCAATCATTTGTAGACTATCGGCACAACGGGGTCATTTTGGCATGCTATTTGAATCGCGCGATGAACGACATGGAATGAACAGCATTCAACGTTGAAAAAGTTTGATGACATTGAGAGACTTCGGGCAGGCGAATATGAGCTCTTTGACAGATTAGTAGTCGACAGCGGAATAGAAGGCTAACTTCCGACGGTAAAGAGATGGCAGCGCCAGAGGCAAGCGCGTTCTGAGTTTCGAACGAGTGAGACTGTTGAAAATGAGATTCTGGTCATGCCGCCTCGGATGTGATTTCAGTCTGCTTCCAAGGGACCAAACTGAGCGGGCACCACATTTGACTTTGAATGTTTGCCATTCGACTTGTGTATTGAGGCTAAAACAAGGGGACTAACAGGATCTTAAAGGGAGGCTTCAATTGTTGTACCCAGGTAGGATTTAGCGACTATGAGAAAGAGTCAGGCAATCCTTGATTTAAACTGTTAAATAATATTCAGACTATTTTAGCACCTTCAAACAGTTCACGTTTTGCCGCGCCGGCCACACTCCACCGCCTCTGACGACTATCTCACTCTTTGCACACCAAAGCCACTATGAATACAAGCCTTTGCCGATCCCGTTGACGCCCCACGTCTAGCGCTCGACTTTCATGGTCCGCAAACGTTCGGGTCTTACCTTCGACCCCAACTTCGAAATCCATGTCAGATACTTGCATTACTGGTTCGCCAAGAGTCAGAACGGTCCTTAAGCAATCCTCTTGTCTTCTGATTGTACGTTGCCGTCGGCTGTTCCTCGATCGGATGCGCGCTGTCGGAGAACGGTCCATTCAAGGTCAATCCTAAAGGTCCGGCCCTTTTTGAAAATGTGTTATCTTGGAACAAGCAAGCCGCATTTTTGTATCTCGATAAACCGGCTGAACTGATTTAAACTGTAATATTTTTATTGCACTTTATGTTGCTGGTGATTTTATTACAACTGTTCTTGTCTGGCTTGATGTCTTTGCCAACTTTGCCCGTCGCTAACATTACATTAATGATAAAGCATACGGTGGCGTTCTTCTGTTATTAGTTGCATACCCTTGGGCAACAAAGATTGCGGTAAGTTTTATTGTTTTTAAAACTGGTGTAGATGTTGAATAGTTAAGAAGAAGTTGGTTCTAATTGAAACTCACGTTTCGAACAAAGAAACTTCTCTCAATCTTGATGGTATTCTCATTGACAACAGTTACCTTCCGGGTCTTACATTGGACCCCGCCGTCGGAAGACATAGCGGTTACCTCACCGAGGGAACTACCTGCACTACTGGTTTGCCGAAAGTCAAAACGACCCCTCAAGCGACCCAGTCGTCATCTGGTTGAGCAGTGCCGTCGGCTGTTCGGAAGCGCGCTTTCGAAGAACGGTCTCTTCAAGGTCAATCCTGATAGAGTAACCACCTTTGAAAACGTGTTCTTCTCGGACAATCAAGCGTCAACCGTGTATGAACTTAAAACTGTTGGACATCCACTTTCGGATCACTGCTGATACCACGGCAGCTATCCTCAACTGACTTGGCGTCTTCGGTAACTTTGCTGTTCGCCAACTTTACATTGGTGATAAAGCTTAGTGGTGTTTTTATGCCATTAGTTGCAAATTCTTAGGTAACTAGCTAAGATTGCATTAAGTTTTATTGTTTTTGAAACTGGTGTAGATGTTGAATAGGTAAGAAGAAGTAGGTTCTAATCAAAACTTAAATTAGGATAACGAGACTTCTCTCAATTCTGCTAGTGTTCTTTTTAGCAACGATCATCTGTTCAACAAATGAGAGGATGTGAAAAAAAAGCTGTGTAGTTAAGTAATAAAAAATGTGATTTTGATTCTCATAAGGGGAAAAAAAGGAAGGGGGTTTGGTGAAAAACAGGCACAGATAGCAGTGGTTTGAGTGACTTGTTTTATACAAACCAGTAAACTGACTGACTCGCTAACCATAAAAAAGGTTGATCGCCAACTCTACACTGGTGCTGAAGCTAATGGTAGTATTTTTCTGTCATTGGTTGCAAACTCTTTAACAACAAAGATTGGCATAATTTTTAGTGTTTTTAAAACTGATGTAGATGTAGAATGGTTAGAAAGAGAAAGAGGGAGGTTCTAATCGAAACTTAGGTTTAGGACAATGAGACTCCCCTCATTTTGCTGCTGTTCTTTTTGGCCACGATCACCTGTCCAGCATGTGGGAGGATTAGAAAAAAACTGTGTAGTTGTGAAGAAAAAATGTGATTTGATTTTTCCTATTGCACCTTTGAATTACTTGAACTGCATTCGTGCATTCTGTGCCAACAATGACACTATCTACTGTGAATTACCTCTAACTTAAAAGGCAACCTGTCATGATCAAAGTCAAGACAATTTCGACAAAAAAAACTGGAATAAAAAATATGGATTTGGTGCTAGTGCCAGAAACTACCGGTCTTCGTTGTTGTAAGTTATGTATATTGAATTGAATTATAAGCAATTTGAAAACTGTAGAAGATGGTCCCTGAATTAGTTTCTGCCAATGGCCAGTGTCGAGTTAGTCGAAGAATATGCGGTATCAGAAGTTGTAGTCCGACACTGTTAATGTGGGCTTTTTCGTTCGTCATATTTTTTCCCGGTCCTCAACTTCGCTGATAACCGACCTTCGGTTCCATGGCCAATGACAAACTTCTCAACCTTTTAGTTTACCCTCGACGGCGGCGGGATCTGGAGGCGGCTAGTGATAGCAAACCCCAAGCATAACGTCGAAAGTGCACAGCCGCCGCGGCAAGACTTGGAGCTGGTGTGCCTGGAGGTTTGGCCAATCCCGCTGACACTTGTTCGAAGACCATTGGGACGAATCACAATACGAGTAACAGCATTCAATATCAGCATTTTAGGATTTTGATTTATTTTACTTCCTTTTTGAGTAATAATAAACTGGAATTCATTATTTGAAAATCACAAATGAAGTTTAGCGTAGCCTTCAGTGTAATGTGATTGTACGTAGGCAGTGCGTTGTGGAGTGTTTGTTCAAAGCTAGGGGGATGGCTAGTTGGCCATAAGCGCCAGGGATGTCGACAGGGTCTAGAAAGCCTGGAGAGCCTGGGTTGCTAGGAGGGCTGGATATAATTCTTTCAAGTGATGCGTCCTGTTTTAAGGAAAAAAACGCAACAAAACACGAACGGTAATTTCCAAACCCTGAGTTTTTTAACTACATCCTGCAAAATGACAGAGAGGACACGCCGTCTGGCTAGTCAAGAATGAGTTTTGCTTTTGCATTTCTAAAAAAAGGAGCGAAATGAGCTCAACGCCAGAAGACTGGTTCATCTGTTTTGAGGCATTTTATCCCATTGCCTATAGCAATATTTTTACGATTTTTATAATTAAACTCCCGTTCGAGACGAGCATCCCAGTGTCGATTGTCAGGAAAAACAGTCGACGACGTTGCAGCGACACATGAGCGTACAGAAGGAAGGTGCATTTGGTAGTCAAAGACAGGTACAGATCGCAGTGGTTTCAGTGACTTGTTTCATACAAACGAAAAACCACTGACAGTTCTATTATGTTAACCACAAAATTAAGTAACCGTTGTCCTCCTTCAATCTCGCCCGCCGGGAAGATTGGCGTTATCATTGCCGATGATTGACACAGGCTTCGTTTGACATCATGCTCATTCGGATCGTCGGTTTTTTGAACTGCGCCATCGCCGACTTTGTCAGCAAGGCCACTCTCGCCTCTATGTATGCTTCAACGCTGCGTTCGACCTCACGTGCATCTTCGACGCCGCTCTCGACCTCATGTCCCGATCCGACGCTGCGTTTGAAGCTACGCCTTCCTCTTACGCAGCTTTTGACTTCTAAGGTCCTGTCGACGCGGCGATCAACGTCATGTTTTGTTGTCAACGTAGCTCTTGATTACGTAGGCCTTGTTCGACGTAAATGTCGTCTCCATGCCTAGCTTCGACGCCGTTTTACACTTCATAATAAAGTTTCTGGGTCTTTTCGACGCCGCGCTTAACTCAAGTTCATGTGCGATGTAAAAACTGGCGATAAACTTCTATTTCGGTTGATAAAACCATCTTCTGTTTGCTTTTTATTGGTTAAAACTGGTTCAAAATATGCATTGACTTTGGCTTAATCAGAATCATGATTACCGGTTTCCACTGATGGCAGGCAGTCGGTTGCAGTGACATGTTTGTGAGGGCTATACAGAAACTACATCACCGATAGACTGGCAGAGGGCAGGAGGAGCAGGGCAACAATAATGTCCGTATACATATTCATACTCGTAACATAAGGCTACACAATGATGAGAACTTAAACGGTGCGTGTCGTGCTAAACATTTAAAATGTTGATAAAACTGCGAGGATCAGTGACCAAGTTAAGGCAAATGGTGAATCACAACGTTCGTCGCGTTAACATTTAAAAATGAAACCGCGACGAGCAAGAACTCAAAAGATGAGCAAAACAAATAGCACCCGACTTAATTGGTTTCTGTCTTCTTTGGTGAAGAGCCCACGATAGACGCAGAAAATTATGTTCATTCTAAGAAGGAGAGGGGGCTTCAAACTTCATTCACTGTACAGCGAATTTTGCAGTTGTTTGCGGACTTTTCGCCTCCTGCAAAATGACACTTTCATTATTAAAAAAACATTGTTTAAATTTAACCTACAGTTCCATTTGAACATTCATTATAGTTGAAGTCTGCGAAGGTCTTCTTTGATAAAGAGCGTGAAGGGTACGGCACGATCGCGTTCATGATGAAGATTACGGTCCGCCGGCGGCACCAAACGTAAGGTGCTGTATCCAGACGCGGATCGTGTTTTTTGAACGCCAGCTTTGTTAACAAGGCGCTACTATTCAAGTCGGTGGCTACAGCTACGCTGAAATAGCCATCGCGCTTTGATTCGAGAAGCGTGATCATGTTACCCATGTTGTGAGGTCATCTGACAGCTTCTCAATGGTCTTCTTCTTTTTCTGCAAATTTGAACTTTTTTAATATAAATAGTAAAACTTCAACGGACTTACTTTTTTAAGCGTTGAGAAGGGTTCCCACCATTTTTCTTTAAATGGCAGAAAAAAACTCAAACTTGTTTACCATCTGCAGTGGTTTCTTTTCCTCTTGGTTTTCTGCAAAAATTAATTTGAAAAACGTTATCAGTTACCTTTTTATAAACTTACTTTTTTATGCGTTTACGCAGGTTGCGGGCTGGAAGCGCATGACGCACCCAACTCGACATCGGGCTACAGCTACGCTGAAATAGCCTTAACGGCTTTAAAATGGTTGATTCTAGCCGGAATCTCGCAGTTTTCATGAACGAGTCGAGCCGAGCACATCTTTCTAGTGTTTACTGGCTTACAGTCTAGCCAATCGCTGCTGTTCGACGACTAGATGGGCGTGGGCTACAGCTACGCTGTTATAGCTCCACGCCTTAAAGTCGTTGATTCTAACCTGAACCTTGCAGTTTTTATGAACGTGCCCAACCATCTTCGCTGTCTTAATACAAGGAGGCAATCTGCAAGCGCTGCTGTACGACGATTAAACGGTGTGGGCTACAGCTACGCTGTTATAGCTCCACGGCTTTACAGTCGTCGAATCCTTCCGAATCTTAGATTTCTTTCTGCCAACACAAATAACCAGCTGAGCTAGCTCCATGGATTAAAAGTTTTTACGCAGGTCAATTTCAATCCGGAGCGCTGCTTTGCGGGAAGAGGGTCAGGTGTTACTGGGAAGCAATCAGCTAAGGCTGCCGTACGACGATTAGACAAGGTGGGCTACAGCTACGCTGATATAGCTACACTATTTTGAATGTGTCAATCGTACGGTTTCCCGAAACCACAAGTTCCAAGTATCCGCTCATCCAACAAGCCCATACTGCCAAATAGAAAGCGGTGACTGCCGTCGGAGAAGAGTTTGAGGTGTGTGAGGAAAGCCGCGCGACGTGGCCCACGTAAACCATGGCAACGGGGTGTGGCTTAACGCAATGCGAGTAGAGGTCGGTGCTAGTGCCACGGGGACCTCAGACTGCGTGGCAAAGAGGCGTGGCATTGATAAACGTAACCTTTTTTATGTCTCTTTAGGGATATGGCCCTCGCATCGGTGAACACTCAAATTTATGTCGACAGGAATCTATAAAAATAATAACTTAAATTTGACTTTGTATATATTTTAATAAATTTTTAACAGAAACAACATTTGGGGTCAACATATCCGTCTGTGAAGATTGGACAACGATTTTAGTTTAACGGTTAACTCGAAAGTTTATTTATGACGTTGACAATACGCTGCTTCACTAGGGTTTATTTTTGAGAAAACTGTTTTTTCCCTTATCTTTACAGATCCGTCAGCACTATATCTGGAGGCGGTGGTGTACGTTGGCAGTTTGTTCTGAACGGGCAGAGGGCCGTCCTTATAAAACTGTAGACCATATAACTTTTTTTAGTTTTGCTACAACTTCAAATCAACTGATTCCAACGGCGGATACCAATTCTACGTTGCTAATGCCATCGCAAGCTACTCGCTTCAGCAGACTGTTAGGCATGCGTTGCACGTAACTAATTACGTTACGTCCTTTGATTAGTGCAGTATTGTAAAAACTGTTATTCGCTGAATATGGTAAAATAATTTTAGTTAGATCGAGCGTCAAAGGCAACTAAATGGTCAACTACAACGCCAACCTCAACGCTGCTTTGACCCCGACTTCCGTGATCCTTCTGAACTCGGCTTACGTTAAATCTGCAGATCCGAACTTCCTCTTCCTTATCTACAACAATTAAATTTTTACAAACCGGGTCTTTATGACGACGATCATCGTGGCCATTTCATATACACTTGTGTCGTGTAACTTTTTTTAAACTGATACAATAATACTATAAGCTCTTTATATTTAAAACTAAATAAATAGAAGCACATGAAAGTTGGCTTTTTAACGAGTTTGCGACCTTGGCTCTAAACGCAGGTCACCAAAATCTACCGCTTCAGCTTGCTCAAATCCAATGTTGCTCGATGATGGCATTGCGTGAAAACCCAAGCAAATTCATTAAAACCTTAAGCAGCGCCGTCGGCTGTTGGTCTAAACGTCATTCAAAATATTATGTTCACCCCCCCCCCCCCAGGGTCACTGACAGTCGTAAACGATTATATTATCCACAAAACTGAAAAACAACTGTCTAAGGAAGACAACAATATGTCGTTTTATGAGTTTGACAAACTAGCAATAAACCGTAAAACTGATTAATACACACAGAACGAGAGTTTAACTCACTCAGTGTTTATGCAGGGGTTAAACAGACGGTGTTTACTATAAAAGAAACCGAGTGGTTAACAACTAAAACATCGGATGTTTGAAGGAATAGTGTTTAAAATAGCAGTATCTGGTGTTTTTGGTTGCAAACACGATGGTGTTTAAAAGAATAGACAGCGAAGTATCTTGTGCTAAACATTAATGACTTGTATTGAAATCATTCAATGTTTACCTTGCGGTTCTACGAAAACAATATTGATCGCTCATTGCAACCTGTGTCGGCCGAACTATTGACCGTTTTTCCGTTTGCGTTGTCATGTTTGAACTACGAATTTGTCCTGTTTTTAACTGTATTGAAAAGTTCAACAATTACCAATTTTTGTTTCACCACGTCAATACTCATCACAAGGGATACGATGGCGTCTTTTTTTGCGATTGTGCCGGCAAAGCTTATGGCAGTAAAAGTGATTGGAAGCGACATGTGGTTCAAAAGCACTGCAGTACTACTGCAGTCAGCGATGAAAGCCCACCACCACCGCTTTTTACACCTCTATTTTCATTGCCTTCGGCGTCTGATATGGGTTGTCCATCTGACGATGAATGTTGTGAACAGCCAGTTCTCCAAGAACCCGAGCCGCTTCAGCCCCCCATCATGGATCAGTTGCAAGCGATTGTACATGCGTTAATGTTGGCTTTGTTATTAAAGCACAACATTTTCCCCGACGTTTATGAACTTATTAATGCAAAGATTGAAGGTGAATTGACTTTTTCAAGCATTTGGTAATAACATAATGTTTCGATTGCAGCGCTTCTTCTAGTTTTTTCTCAATGTTTCCCTGATGTCTCTCCTACTCAAATCAGCGAAATGATGGCACCATTTCAAACGGACTCTTCCAGAGAACGTTTTCTGCAAACAAACAGCGTCTACACGCAGCCTCGAAAGTATCGTTTGTTCACTGATTTGATTCCATCGAGAGATGACACAGGTGCCACTCATTTTGTTGAAAAGGAGCGGTTTTTTTATGCTATTGACGTCGAATACGTTATTTCCAACATGCTAAACCATCCAGATTTGCAAGTAAGCCGTTTAACCATGAAAAATATATAACAAATGTTTCTTTATAGACTCATTTAATTACACAACCATCTCGTTCTGGAGTGTTCAAATCAGCCATGGACGGTAACCGGTGCCGATCTCTGCAAGACAAGTACGCCGATCCAATTTTACCAATCGGATTGTATATGGACGGTGTTGCCCCAGGCAATCACTGCAGCCCAAAATCGGGCCCGAACGGCTTGACGATGATTTACTTGACGATTCTGGCGTTGCCTTCCTTCCTGAGATCAACTACAAAACATGTTTACTTCCTTGGTTGTGCTTACACTGCAGACCTGGTTCATACAAAATATGTCCCATTTTTAACATGGTTCAAAAACAGTATGAACCAGTTGACGAAAACCGGTGTGACAGTAGAATTTCGGCGAAAGCCAGTCAGATTTCGGTGGGTTTGTACAGTTGTTTTATACAAGGTATTAACACATTCGTCTTTAGACCAGTTTTTTTCGGCATACTCGGCGACAAAAAACAAGTGCATGAAGTGTGCGGTTTTAAAGCTGGATTTTCGCGTGGTTTCATCTGTTCGTCATGCTTAATCCCGTTTCATCTGATTTTGAAATATGTTGATCTGCAAGCCCTTCCAAAGCTGACAATTGCAATATACAATTTGCTCGTTACCTCCAAGAAAACAAAAAACGTAAAATTTGTTTCGGCATTGAATGGGATCCTTCACTACCACGTTGTTTACAATTGCTACGAAGACCTCATGCACTGTCTTGATGAAGGATGGGGTCGTTATATGATTACGTATACAGTAAGAACAGTAGTCGGTGCCGGTTTCATCAGTTTCGACCAGCTAAATCAGCGAATTGTTGAATTCCGGTAAGCCACGATAACTAAATGACTTGAAAACAACAATAATTTCAGTCTCGGTAGAACTGATAATGCCAATCAGCCAAGTGAATTGCCTGCCAACATTTTGAAATCTCGCACTGCCGTAGGTCAAAGGGCCAGTCAATGCCACAGTTTGTTGCGCTTTTTGCCTCACATTCTTCATGACGTCGTTCCATCCGACTATCCACCCTACAAACTTTTTTGTGATTATGTGCGGTTGGTTCAAACTATGTGTTTGCCTTGCTACACTGAAGGTAATTATTGAAATGCGTTATTTTCTTGTAATGCAAGATACTCGTTTTAGACGATGTGGCACTTATTCAAAATGGTGTTCGTGACCATATTTTAAACTTCAAAGTGGTCTATGGCGCTAATCTCGATGAATACACTAGCGATGAGGAAGTTGACGACGAGCAATCTACTTCCACCCATGAAATCGACGACGAACAATCTACTTCCACTCATGAAACCGTCTTGAATTCCAATGAAAACTACCCCGAAGACGACGAGGTCGACGATTGTGAAATTGTGGAAGCCACAACCAATGTTGAAACCGTTTGTTTTATACACGTTTTGCATTAGTTACTCAATCAATTTGTTATAGGAAATTCCCAATGACAGCTTTTTTGAAGTTGGCGTCGATACCGGAAGTGCTGTATCATCGGACACCACTCTTTTGCAGAATACTACCGGCAATTCATATCTTTCCGATGCTACTGCGGTTCCTAAACTGCATGCTCATGTTCATTTTGGAAACACCATTCGCCAGTTAGGAGCACTTTCAAGCATTACATGCTATGCATTCGAGTCCAAAAATGCAATTGCCAAGCGTATCACCTATTCGTCGCGCAACTTCATCAATTTACCCGTGACTATTAGCAAAAAAATGCTGAAGCAATTTGCTGCGGACTATGCGCAAGTTTACGTTGAAACTGTTCCTGGGAAAGTGAATATGGAGTTGATATCTTCCCATGGTGGCTTGAACACTGTCACAAAGGCCCTCACATACCGAGGCACCTGTTACAAAGTCGGCGATGTTGTCGTTTTTGACACGACAATCAATTACGAACCCATCTTTGCCAAAATCAACCACATTATTTTGCGCGAAAACCGCTGGCAGCTCATCGCACGCGTTTACAAAACGCATGAATATGTCGAAGCTGCTTGTGCCTACCAAGTTTACGAAACAGATACTTTTATTTCGAGGCATCCACAAGAACTTAACAGCTATCACCCTCTCGACATGTATTCAACATCACTCGGGCTTACAATCGTTCTGCGCCATCGGCCATGCGACCCAGTCAGTTTTTATTTCCAATGTTTTTGCTTTTAAACTTTGGGTGTTTATCCAAACCGGATGCGCAGGGGCTGTCTCGAACGGAATACAGAATGCAAACACACTCGAACCTCGTTTTCAGCGCACACTCGAGTGATTTCCTCATTTCGCCTCGATTATGTCAAACGCTTCACCGTTTTCCGTAAGTTTTATGAATTTTTTTCACTTATCATGTATTTTGACTGTCTGGAATTGATTGACTGGTGTTTTGTAGTTGTTTTTAATGCTTAAACCTCGTTTTTTTACAGTTTCACGTGCGAATCACAGACGGCGTCAACACCCTAGGCGAGCTTTCTACTCCACTGCGGTTTCCTTCTTGCATTTACGCAGCTCTGACCGCGGTCGGCATCTCACAAAACGCTGTGGTTTGCGTCAAATCCGTTGACATTAACGGCAACACTTCTATCGTTGCTCTCTCGGATGACCTGCCCCCGGGCTGTCTTGAAGTTGATGTCATATCCACGGTAAGACTAGTGCAAATGTCAGATAAAGAATAATCATAAACTGTTTTTAGACGAGTAATCTCTCGAGCAGTTCCACCAATGTCACGTCCGCAGCGTCGACAATTGCCTCGAATATGTCTTCAACCCCTCAGACCCAAACTTCGAGCAACTTGAACGCGCGGTCGGTGGTCGCTAACGACTGGATCCCATTACCCACTGCACCTACAGCTCCATCTGGTGTTTCCGCGATCACTGTTGAACAGCAAGTGACTGTATCCAGCGTTTCTCCTTCACCCACCAGCAACGCTAACTCGGCTAATGCGGTCAGTGTGAATGTCAATGAAATTCCTGCCGTAAGCAACCCATAAAGTTTTCTAAATGATCTTAAACCCATTTTTTAAGGAACATGCTATCTGTGCCAGTAATCAACGTCAATACAGCATTACCACGATCACCGCTGAGGTCCTCTTCAAAGACAAACCAGACATTATTGCCGAATTGCGCAAAGGCGTAGCTCTTCATGGCGATAAGGACGTATTCTTCCGAGCTCGTTGTGCTTACAATCTTGGAGTGCTTTGTAACAAGTAAGTTTATTATGTTTAAACTTTATAAAATAATGTTGTCTGTATTTCAGAACCTTCCAACCGTCGAAACACGAACGCCGATTGTTCATGGAAACGATTTTGAATCCGTATAACATTGACGTTGTAAGAAGCTGTTTCAATTCTTACAATTGGCAAAAGAGTTGTTTTCAGGACACCTATGTTTCGAAAACCAAAATGCGCGGCACTTTTGATTCCACCTGTAACAACGTTACTACCTCAATGTCAAGGAAGATGGGAATTTCGCGCAGAAAGCGAAGGCATCAAGGAGCAACGCCCCCTGTCGTTCCAGGCGCAACCGTTTTGGTAAACTTACACAACTCTGTCCCAGGATCCGACCTGAGGCGTACTTTGATCACAGAAACTTAGTGAGTTACTTATTCACTTATTATTACTTTTATGCAACGTTTTCTTTTTTTAGCCATCATCGCCAACTACTTGCGGCATCCAACGCCGAAAGTATGATTGAAACGTACCCGCTATTCTGGGAAGACCATTCCGTTGTAAGTTTCTGTGACAGCTTATATGCTTTTACAAAACTAACTGATATCTTTACAGGCTCTACATGACTTATCTCGAAAGTCCGGTCATTTAGACGTTTTCAATCGCGAATTCGCATCGTCACTCACTCAGCGTTTGGACTCTGTTTTGAACGCGAAGGATCCTCAGCCCAACATCCAAGGTGAAGCGTATCTGTCTGTTATGCCGAATTCTTTTGGTACGTTGTTAACTTGTTACTGAAGTCGCACAACTTACTTTCAACCACATTTTCAGATCAAACTGTATTTGACAATGTCAAAAAGTTGTTCATCCTTTCCACCACCCGAGGTCGAAGCACCCATCTTGACAGATTGAAGCACTTTTTCAACTTTTTTCCGGTGAGTTCATTTAGTTTTTTTGCAACATGTTTTTTGACGATTAACTTTTTGCAGGATATTACTACTCCGGCTTCGGCAGTAACCTCTCTTCGCGATGCCGGCGTTGAAATGCCCTCGATTGCGCGACTTGGTCTTTCCGTTCAAGAACCCTACTACGTCATCTACAATGAACGATACTTACATATCAAGGCCAACTTCATGACAAGTATGATGGTTTTATTTTCGTTCTACTACACCTTCAATATCAAATATCCCAGTTGTGTTCGCAGCATGATGCGCTTGATTGCTGCTTTGATGAAGCTGCCCGATGATAAAATTACTTATCACGAACGCCAATTGCTGGCTATTATCACTGAATAATTGCAAGTTCTTTTGTTTGTCATTGTTGATTTCTGCTTTTGACTCATTTGTATTACGTTGTTTGTTTGTTTATCAAGTTTTGGATTATAAATTTTTGGTTGAAATAATTGAAAATGCACAGTGCATGCACAGTAAACTGCAGAAAAAGCAAAAAAACGAGTTGAATAATATACATTGGCGGTTTAAAAATGCAAACAACAAATGTTTGTTAACGTAAACACCCGTTGTTTTTTTAGTTCTATTCATACAGCGAATGTTTAGATCGTAAGACAAAAACGTTTACGGTGGCAAACTTTAAGTGTTTGCGTTTTTAAACAGCAGAGACTTCGATTATAAACAGTAAAGTCTTTGCAGAAAACGAGGACACCGCTGTTTAACATGTTAAACATTCTTGGTGTGCGTGATTAAACTCTCGCTCTGTGTGTATTTCATGTTGTAAAGCTAAAAACTGTACACATGAAATCACATTGAAAAACAGATATATATCACAATGCAGCATTTCGTCGCGTCATTGCAAGCGTCCCGAAATATTGCGAACAATACTTGTTTTACCAAACTTGACTTTTGAATCCGCTGTCGAAAAAACTGTTGATGCACCCAAATCACAAATCTGTTTTCTCTCTTTCAGCCAGATCTGTGTTGGAAAACCTACAAAAACTGCTTCTTGTGTGCCTTTGGTTGAAAACACTTTGGCCACAAATATTAGGATAAGTTACATTTTTTTTAAACTGGTGCAAACGCTAAATAATAAATAGTTTGAAACAGTCTTGTTTAGATCTTACGTCAACTAAAACTCGGTTTACGTCAAATCTAAAGTCTCGAACTTCCGTATCGTCATCTACAATGGTGACGTCGACCTTACCACCAGGCATCTCGGAGAATCAATCCTGGGCAGGCAACAACGTCGTCAATCCGTTCTTCCACTGGGTTTACAGATTTGGTCGGACGAGCTGACTTACATTAATTTTGCGGTTATTGCCATCAGATACCTTTTGCTGCGCCAGTTACCTCGTCCCTTGCACTTTCAAAGATTACAACACTGCAGGCAACGCCTATGCTATCCCTAGCAGCTACTGCTTGTAATAAGATCGTTAAATAATGGGTTTTCAACGATGTCTGGGGCACGTTAAACGAAAAGACAGTATACCGTGTTTTTTCAGCCCGTTCCGGAAACTCCTCAAATAATCTGTCAATCAACAGAGTCGTCGTAACCGTCAATGGAGTTTAGACGGTTTCGAAGCCGTTTCAGACTCATACTTTTAAATCAGCTAAAGGATAAAAAAATGCAGATCTCAAAAATCTTCGATATCACTAAAGCTCTGAATCATAAGGGTTTTGTTTTTTGGATGAAAGCATTGTTTTGATATTTTTGATGCCTCATGTGAGGTTTTGAGATGTTTTTTATTGAAAATAAACTGGTTTTTATGGTTTCAGATCGCTGGAGTCGGTCTCAATCTCACAGGCGCCGATGTCGTCAACTTTCTTGAGCACGACCGGAACCCCGTTAAGGATCTCCAGCCCATCGATCGTGCCCATCGCCTTGGGCAACGCAAGACCGTCAATCAATATCGGTTAGTTACGCAGGGCAGTGAAAAGAAGGTTATGCGGTATCAGAAGGTCAAGTCGGAGACTGCTAATGTGGGTTTATTTTTTGAGAAAACTGTTTTGTAGCTTATCCTCATATTTTTACAGGTTCTCGTCAGCGCCGATACCAACATTCGGCTCCATGGCCACCGATAAACTTCTAAATCATAAGTTTACTCTCAACAGCGGCAAAACTTTATCTGGAGGCGGCAGTGATAGCAAACCCCAAGCAAAACGTCGAAAGTGCACGGCCGTCGCGGCGAAACTTTAGGCTGGTGTGTTTGGAAGTTTGGCCAAATCCGCAGACAAATTCTCTATCGAAGACTTTAGGGACGATTCACAATACGAGGAACATCATTCAATCTTGTCTTTCTTACGCAACTCGAAACTGCGGTCATAATAAGTCTGTAAAAATGTCCTCGTCGGCTCTGATAACCGACTTATGACCCCATGGCCCCAACAAACTTCTCAAGCTCGTTATTTTCGACGACAACAGAACTTTATCTGGAGGCTGCTGTGATAGTGACTCTTAATCAAAACGTCAAATGTACAGGGCCGGCGAAAGCGAAAGAATAGTGTTTGGAAGTTTGGCCAATCTAGCTTACAATGGCCGAAGACCTTGGGACGGTTGACAATACTAGGAACATCATTTAGGTTTTGATTTACTTTATTTGCTTTTTGATTAATAATAAACTGGAATTCAATGTTTGCAAATCACAAATAATTAGCGTTGCCTTCACTCCGATGTGATTGTACGTAAGCGGTTTGTTGTGGACAGGGGCAGTAGTCAATTTGGGATGTGAAAACTGATAAACTCATGTTTCGGTTGATATTGCCATCTTCTAACTGATTTTTTTGGTTAAAAACTGGTTTGAAATACGCATTCTCTTCGGCTTGTTGAACATCATTAATTTAAATTTTGGAGCATTAAACTGCAAAACAATTAACCTTAATAATGTGCATTATTCGCAAATTTTATATAAAAAAACTGCTTTAAAAGCTTGCTTGAAATTGAACGCAGTTATCAAAGTCATTTTGGATCAGTAAACTGTTTCACCGATTTGTGGAGCAGCTCTGAGTGTTTTTCGGAAACTGTCATGATAAAATATTGCTCAAACTGGTGTGGACACGTCGTATAATTTAGCAATGAACTCAGAATAGTCTCGTATGCACGTGAGAAAGGGCTTGGCCCAAGCGTGGCAAGAAATGGCATCGCTAATTTGTCCCTAATTTTAGTCAAAACTTTTTAATTAAGACTATTTTTATAAACTGAGTGTATAAGTAACAGGAAAGTTGCATTTTAAAACTACCAACAAACCATTTGTCGAATTGACAATTAAACATATCATTGACAAGGCTAAAAACAACATTGAGCTAAATTAAAACACAGTATTCACGTAGCAAAGAATCAGAAACTTTGGTAGTTTAAACCAAGAATAAGTACGAAAACTGCTACCCGGATTTAGCCTATTCGACCTCGAGATGGGGAAGACATCATTCTCGCATGATGGCCATGCTCTCATTCAAAAACTGCCAATCTTTATCTTTACAAGCTCTTTGCCGTTCTGACATACGCTTTCATTTAAAACGAGCATTCCAGTGTCGATAGACCGCAAAGACTGTCAACAATATTGCAGCTACTCATAGGCGGTTAAAGGGAAAACAAGTTTGGTCAAAAAACAGGTACAGATAGCAGTGGTGGTTTGAGTGACTTGTTTTATAAAAACTAATAAACTGACTGACTTAGCATCTTCGCCAACTTTGCTGGTTGCCAACTCTACATTGGTGGTGAAGCTTATAGTGGTGTTCTTCTGTCATGGGTTGCATACTTTGGCAACAACGATTAGCGTAGTTTTTCCTGTTTTTTGAAACTGATGTAATTATGGAATGGTTAGGAAGAAGTTGATTCTTATTAAAACTTACGTTTAGAACAACGAGACTTCTGCTTGTGTTTTTTAGTAACGATCATCTGTTTAACAAGTGGGAGGATTGGAAAAAACTGTGTAGTTGTGTGGAAAAAAAAGATTTTAATTTTCATAATTGCACCTTTTAGTTACTTGAACTGCATTCGCGCTTGCTGTGCCAACAATAACACTATCTACCGTAAAATTACATCTAGTTTAAATAGCAACCTGTCATCTGATCTAGCTGCGGAAATACTGCCTACACACAGAAGCGCGTCAAAACGCTCAGTTTAATCACATACATCTCTATCAGGATAGCTATGGTTACTCGATTCAAACTGGCATCCAAAAAAATGCAGTCCACAACGGCGAATTCTCGCATGGTTCCAGGGTTTCGGCCAAAGCTGCCTTCGTTTACCGATTCATGGGTTTTTGGAAGATTAAACTGATAATAATGTAACAAAGTTTTCATATAATTACGCTACATTATCAACTAGGCCGACTCCCACGGCGGAAACCAGTGCTACGCTGCTGGTGCCATCACAATTTACTTGCGGTAACATACTTTTAGACGCCACAACTGATGGAACAGAACCTCTAACGGCAACCCCGACCCGCAACCACCTTTAAGGAACGTAAATTCAATGACTTAAAGGTGGCTGTGAGGTCTGATTATTTGTTTTGTCACTAAGTTTAGCTCTTACCAACTTCTGGCATTTTGCGTAGTCCAAACGTCATTCAAAATATTATGTTCACCCCCCCCCCCCCCCCAAGGTCACTGACAGTCGTAAACGATTATATTATCCACAAAACTGAAAAACAACTGTCTAAGGAAGACAACAATATGTCGTTTTATGAGTTTGACAAACTAGCAATAAACCGTAAAACTGATTAATATTACATTGTAAAGCTAAAAACTGTACACATGAAATCACATTGAAAAACAGATATATATCACAATGCAGCATTTCGTCGCGTCATTGCAAGCGTCCCGAAATATTGCGAACAATACTTGTTTAACCAAACTTGACTTTTGAATCTGCTGTCGAAAAAACTGTTGATGCACCCAAATCACAAATCTGTTTTCTCTCTTTCAGCCAGATCTGTGTTGGAAAACCTACAAAAACTGCGCTAAATAATAAATAGTTTGAAACAGTCTTGTTTAGATCTTACGTCAACTAAAACTCGGTTTACGTCAAATCTAAAGTCTCGAACTTCCGTATCGTCATCTACAATGGTGACGTCGACCTTACCACCAGGCATCTCGGAGAATCAATCCTGGGCAGGCAACAACGTCGTCAATCCGTTCTTAAACTGGGTTTACAGATTTGGTCGGACGAGCTGACTTACATTAATTTTGCGGTTATTGCCATCAGATACCTTTTGCTGCGCCAGTTACCTCGTCCCTTGCACTTTCAAAGATTACAACACTGCAGGCAACGCCTATGCTATCCCTAGCAGCTACTGCTTGTAATAAGATCGTTAAATAATGGGTTTTCAACGATGTCTGGGGCACGTTAAACGATGTCTACAACACTGTCCGTTGACTGCTACAACCAACCGTACACCCACACTGGTCTTGCAAACAGGCAACAGTGTCGTCGAGTTTTTCAAAGCCGACCCAGACCTTTGCCAGGCTATAATTATAACCGTGGATAATACAAGATCTTTGAATGTGGCAGCCAGATCACCAACGACTTGTTGACTGCCCGAAGTGGCGGCCATCTGGTCTCGCTCGACCCTCCCGCTTTGTCCCTTCAAATGATTTACAATTACATCAATCGTTTGGACAACAGCCCTCTCTTAAAGGCGGTCCTTATCGGAACAAATCCACTGTAACAGAAAAAAATCAGCCTTCTGAACTGTGATCCCGTCAGGCAATCCTTGATTTAAACTGTTAAATAATATTCAGATTATTTTAGCACCTTCAAACAGTTCACGTTTTGCCGCGCAGGCCACACTCCACCGCCTCTGACGACTATCTCACTCTTTGCACACCAAAGCCACTATGAATACAAGCCTTTGCCGATCCCGTTGACGCCCCACGTCTAGCGCTCGACTTTCATGGTCCGCAAACGTTCGGGTCTTACCTTCGACCCCGCCTTCGAAATCCATGTCAGATACTTGCATTACTGGTTCGCCAAGAGTCAAAACGGTCCTTAAGCAATCTTCTTGTCTTCTGGTTGTACGTTGCCGTCGGCTGTTCCTCGATCGGATGCGCGCTGTCGGAGAACGGTCCATTCAAGGTCAATCCTAAAGGTCCGGCCCTTTTTGAAAATGTGTTATCTTGGAACAAGCAAGCTTCATTTTTGTATCTCGATAAACCGGATGAACTGGTTTAAACTGTAATATTTTTATTGCGCTTTATGTCGCTGGTGATTTTATTACAACTGTTCTTGCCTGGCTTGATGTCTTTGCCAACTTTGCCCGTCGCTAACATTACATTATTGATAAAACATACGGTGGCGTTCTTCTGTTATTAGTTGCATACCCTTGGGCAACAAAGATTGCGGTAAGTTTTATTGTTTTTAAAACTGGTGTAGATGTTGAATAGTTAAGAAGAAGTTGGTTCTAATTGAAACTCACGTTTCGAACAAAGAAACTTCTCTCAATCTTGATGGTATTCGCATTGACAACAGTTACCTTCCGGGTCTTACATTGGACCCCGCCGTCGGAAGACATAGCGGTTACCTCACCGAGGGAACTACCTGCACTACTGGTTTGCCGAAAGTCAAAACGACCCCTCAAGCGACCCAGTCGTCATCTGGTTGAGCAGTGCCGTCGGCTGTTCGGAAGCGCGCTTTCGGAGAACGGTCTCTTCAAGGTCAATTCTGATAGAGTAACCCCCTTTGAAAACATGTTCTCCTCGGACAATCAAGCGTCAACCGTGTATGAACTTAAAACTGTTAGACATTCACTTTCGGATCACTGCTGATACCACGGCAGATATCCTCAACTGACTTGGCGTCTTCGGTAACTTTGCCGGTCGCCAACTTTACATTGGTGAAAAAGCTTAATGGTCTTTTTATGCCATTAGTTGCAAATTCTTAGGTAACTAGCTAAGATTGCATTAAGTTTTATTGTTTTTGAAACTGGTGTAGATGTTGAATAGGTAAGAAGAAGTAGGTTCTAATCAAAACTTAAATTAGGATAACGAGACTTCTCTCAATTCTGCTAGTGTTCTTTTTAGCAACAATCATCTGTTCAACAAATGAGAGGATGTGAAAAAAACTGTGTAGTTGTGTAATGAAAAATGTGATTTTGATTCTCATAAGGGGAAAAAAAGGAAGGGGGTTTGGTGAAAAACAGGCACAGATAGCAGTGGTTTGAGTGACTTGTTTTATACAAACCAGTAAACTGACTGACTCGCTAACCATAAAAAAATGTTTATCGCCAACTCTACACTGGTGTTGAAGCTAACGGTAGTATTCTTCTGTCATTGGTTGCAAACTCTTTAACAACAAAGATTGGCATAATTTTTAGTGTTTTTAAAACTGATGTAGATGTAGAATAGTTAGAAAGAGGGAGGTTCTAATCGAAACTTAGGTTTAGGACAATGAGACTCCCCTCATTTTGCTGCTGTTCTCTTTGGCCACGATCACCTGTCCAACATGTGGGAGGATTAGAAAAAAACTGTGTAGTTGTGTAGAAAAAATGTGATTTCATTTTTCCTATTGCACCTTTGAATTACTTGAACTGCATTCGTGCATTCTGTGCCAACAATGACACTATCTACTGTGAATTACCTCTAACTTAAAAGGCAACCTGTCATGATCAAAGTCAAGACAATTTCGACAAAAAAAACTGGAATAAAAAATATGGATTTGGTGCTAGTGCCAGAAATTACCTGTCTTCGTTGTTGTAAGTTATGTATATTGAATTGAATTATAAGCAATTTGAAAACTGTAGAAGACGGTCCCTGAATTATTTTCTGCCAATGGCCAGTGTCGAATTAGTCGAAGAATATGCGGTATCAGAAGTTGTAGTCCGACACTGTTACTGTGGGTTTGTTTTTCGAAAAACTGTTCTTCATATTTTTTCCAGGTCCTCATCGCTTATAACCGACCTTTGGTTCCATGGCCAATGACGAACTTCTCAATATTTAGATTACCCTCGACGGCAGCGAGATCTGGAGGCAGTAGTGATATCGAACCCCAAGCAAAACGTCAAACGTACACAGCCGCCGCGGCAAGACTTGGAGCTGGTGTGCCTGGAGGTTTGGCCAATCCCGCTGACACTTGTTCGAAGACCTTTGGGACGAATCACAATACAAGTAACAGCATTCAATATCAGCATTTTAGGGTTTTGATTTATTTTACTTCCTTTTTGAGTAATAATAAATTGGAATTCATTATTTGAAAATTACAAATGAAGTTTAGCGTAGCCTTCAGTGTGATGTGATTGTACGTAGGCAGTGCGTTGTGGAGTGTTTGTTCAAAGCTAGGGGGATGGCTAGTTGGCCATAAGCGCCAGGGATGTCGACAGGGTCTAGAAAGCCTGGAGAGCCTGGGTTGCTAGGAGGGCTGGATATAATTCTTTCAAGTGATGCGTTCTGTTTTAAGGAAAAAAACGCAACAAAACACGAACGGTAATTTCCAAAACCTGAGTTTTTTAACTACATCCTGCAAAATGACAGAGAGGACACGAATACACATTCTCTTTCTCTTGACAAACATCATGTGAGTACTATATGGCGATGGCGAGAATCTGGAGAACAATGAAGTATTGCCGATTTCGAAGGCGAGTTAGATTCCGCCACTGGATCTGTGCAATGGATTTAAGTTGGACGGGGTTACGAGGTTAGGGAACGGAATGGTGCTGGCTTTTATCGGGGAATAGGTCTACACACTGTCCAAGTCAAGAAATTTCGATGCTTCGGCGGCGAACGGGATGGATGAAGCTTTTCCGCGTTTGGATGGCGGTAATGCTGCTGTTCTGACTGATCAAAATGGAGATTCCTACTTTTTTAAGGTAAAAACTGGGTGTTAATTTCCATTTAGTTTAAACAGGTACACTTAACAATAAATTCTGGCTTGTTAACAGCCGGGGAAGGCTGTATCGCGGTTATCTGGAGAAGGCTGCCACAGGGCTCGTTGATGTGCTGCACAACGTTGACGCCGCTTATGTGTGGAACTTTGATATACTCGCCCTACGGCGCTCAAGCCCATTTCTTCTTTCTTTTCTCACCTTCGACGCCATCCGCCGCGTATCGAAGCCGCCGTCATTTTGGCGATACCTTCCTCTTCAGTGAAGACCATTATTATAAGCCGTTGCCGTCTCAAATGATAGTAGCCCCAGGCTGTCCGCGCCAAACTTCACCCATCTTTGTTTATGTTTGAAATTTCTTTGATGCATTTTGTCATCTCCTTTTACTGATTAATGAAAAACAACTTTACTCTAATTTTGGTATGAAAACTGATTATTAATTGATCATAGCTTCGGTAGCAAAACTTCTCAAATGATTTTGCGTTTACTTTATTTCAACCAGGCAAAGGAGAGAACAGCCCCACAAAATATTGACAACGACGTTACTAACATGATGCGTTTTTATGTTAGTAACCGCCGGTTAGCGTCTACGGATGACAAGATATGAAAAAAACTGTTCTGACTTATGCTTTGAATTTGCTTACTTCCACTTTGCCAAGGTAATCAATAGAAGTCCGTATCGCGATAGTTGACGTTTTTCACCGGCTGCCGTCTACTGCATGATTGACTCAAAAAGGGTCAGGGTTTCGCTCAGATTCATAATCAGCGTCAACGTTGTGTCGAATTGGAGTCGGGTGAGGTCATGGAGGTGTCGAAACTCAGTTGCGAGTGATAATGACACCATGCACACTGGATCATTTGCATTTGCAATTGTTAAGATCCAAATTATCATGTTTGTGGGAGCTGTCAAGAAACTACATTATCGATAGACTAGGGGAAGTGGAAGGGAGGAGCAAATCCACAATGACGGGAAATGATGAAAGGAGGGAACGGGGTTTAAATAAAACTGTATGCATTGTTCTGCTGCTAGGACCTTACCATATAGGTCATAACGGCGATCGAAAACTGAACACATTGTATGGTTTTATTAAATAAAGGTTTAGATGTATTAAGAGTTCTCTGTCACAAAGAAACAAAAAACGCCGCAAGATTCGACGCCGATTTGGATTTAACGTGCTAATTCAATGTCGGCTTTAGGCCTTGCTTCGATGTTCACGCGTTTTTTCGTCGCCGCGCTTAACCTCATAATAAATAAAACTGTCCGCATTGTTCTGGTGCTGGCTCTTTACCATATAGGTCATGAATAAGATCAAAAACTGCACACGTTATTTGGTTTCATTAAATAAAGTTTCGGATCAAGGCGGTTTCGCCCAAAGCAGAACGTAATTCGCTGATCTGTGGAACAGCTAAGAATGCTTCCGTGAAATTGTGATGATAAACTGTTGATTAAACTGCTGCGAAACAGTGTTTAATTTGACAATGAACTTAGAATAAGCTCGTATGCACGGTTGAACTAAAAACTGTGACCGGACTAGCATTGTGATCGGACTAAAAGTTGACCGCTTTGTAACTGCCAAATGTGCCGATTTGATGAACGCTAAAACACTGACAAATACGGCGTACCCCTTCCAGTTAATGCCAGTGTTCAATGTGGTGTGGTGTTACCAATGCCAATGCGATAAACATTGTGGAGACTGGGGATGTGCTCGTTTCGTAAATTTAGGGTTTTCAAAAACTGAGTGTACGTAAGTAATGCGCTTTTCGAATTAATGTCTACAATGTTTACCAAGTTTGCTACCCGCAAAACAAGCTGTCTTTTAGGTTTTTTGGCCCGGAGAAACTAGTTACTCGACAGAAAGGTGAAGTAAAACTCAATCGCTGCCCTGAAACGCCGGCGACAGCTGGCTACGGCGTTTGCAGACTTTTATCAATACACTATTGACAATGTAGGTTTTGATGGTAATAAACTTATGTACATCTTGTCGTGCTCTTTTTAATTGTTATCATACGGTGTAAAACTGATGTATTCATTTAATGTTGCATAGTACTACTCAATATCATGGATCGAATTCGCCAACGCAAAAGAACGATTTACTTTTAAGTTTGAAAACTGTATCGCGGAAATTCATAATCATCGGCAACCTAGTTCGTTCAGATTCATCAACAAATGACAATTTAGAGTCGGGATCCGTGGGGACACTGTTGGAAGGGTTACAGAATCTCGCTCATTCACAACGGCATTACGAATTTAAGCTGAATTCAATCGTGATTCTCTTTCGCTGAGCGTCGACGTCAATACGGAGTCACATTAACATCGATGTGTTGGATGCGGTCGTGTAGACGTCGGAATCCAGCTGCCACGGATCGCACTGCATGAACTTTTGAAGCTCTTACTTTCAGATTCGTCAACAATTTTTTACAAAGTTGACACCGGTGTTGGGCCGTCAAGTTGTTGAAACTCATTTTATCAAAAAACTGAACTGTGCCATTTCGAAGAATGCTATGACAATAACATGTGCGGCATTGCTTTGTTTACATTTCAACATTTGTTAGCCAAAAACAGATCTTATCGATGCTTAGAAGATAAATTTGAACATTGTTTGTTTCGCTATTGGCAATGTTATTTTCAATGCATACCAAAAAAGCAACCGTTTCACTGCAATGATAAATAAAACTGAACGTATTGTTCTGCTGCCGGGACTTTACCATATATATACGATCAAAAACTGAACACATTGTACGGTTTTATTAAATAAAGTTTCGGATTAAACCTCCATTCCCGTGAATCCATAGCGCCCATGTTTGCGTGTTGAACAGGGTTGTGGGGGCGTCAGTAACCGGCTGTCATTAACAACGGCATTACGACCATTCACACTGGCTACGATTGTGATTCTCTTTTGCTGAGAATCGTCGTCAGTGCGGGGTCGAATCGGAGTTGGCACCGGTGTTGGATGAAGTTGTGGAGAATGCCAGTTGTCACAGATCACACTGTATGCATTTTTACTTTTTATTTGCAATTGTTAAAAGCCAAATTATCATGTTTGTGGGAGCTGTCAAGAAACTACATTATCGATAGACTAGGGGAAGTGGAAGGGAGGAGCAAATCCACAATGACGGGAAATGATGAAAAGAGGGGGGGGGGGGGGGGGGTTTAAATTAAACTGTATGCAGTGTTCTGCTGCTAAGACCTTACCATATAGGCCAAAAAAGACGATCAAAAAACTGAACACATTATTTGGTTTTATTAAATTAAGTTTCGGATGAAACCTTCATTCCCGCGAATCCATAGAGCGCCCATGTTTACCACGATTGCTACTCACAAACAAGTTGTATTACGGGTTCTTTGGCACAAAGAAACAAGAAACGCCGCAAAAAGGTCAAGCAAAGCTCGCTCATTGCCCTTAAGTGCCGACGGATAAAACTGATGTATTCAACCATATAATGTTTTTCAGTACAACTCAACTTCTACCAATGCCTTTGGTGTTTGAAAAAAAAAACTGGTTTTTATGAGTTTAGATTGGTGGAATCGGTTTCAATCTCCCTGGCGCCGACGTCGTCAACTTTCTTGGCAGGAATGGAACCTGTTAACACTCTCCAGTCCATCGATCATGCCCGTTGCCTAGGGCAACGCAAGATCGTCATTCGATATCGGTTGATTATGCAGGGAAGTCAAAAGAAGATTATGCGGTATCAGAAGGTCAAGTCGGATACGACTAATGTGGGTTTATTTTTGAGAAAACTGTTTTTTAGTCTATCCTCTTATCTTTACAGTTCCTTGTCGGCATTTTGTCTGGAGGCGGCGGTGTACGTTGGCAGTTTATTCTGAACGGACATGCAGGTTGTTTTACCCGGCATTTCGTTCAGATTCGCTTCTCTCACCAGGTTTTTGAGATCTTTTTTTGCTGTTCTCGTCAAGAAAGGCTATGCTCCAGGTAGGCCTGGAGGGCTTTTTGGATACAGGGATCCGCGTCCACCGATGGCATCCATTTCGTGGCCTCTGATAATTCCTTGAAGGCCGGGGGTTCCTGAACCGGCCACAGTTGCCGACGTAGCCTGTTCGAAGCTAGGGGGTCCGGGGGAACCTTGTTAACTATCAGCGCCGGCGAGGCCGGCAGGGCCGGAGATGCCAGGAAAGCTGGGTTGCTGGGAGGGCTGTACAATGGATTTTTTGAGATAATGGAGACTGACATTATAGTGTCATTTTGTAGTCAGAAAGGTCATCTGTACTTATAGGGCTGTCCATATAAAATATTTACTGCAACTGAGTTCGTGGCCTTAATTAAAAAAAAAGTTTCTACCATGGTCAACATTATATGCCGTGAGCTTTTTAGTGGTATGTAAACTGTATAAAAAATTTCAACTTATTTTCACCTTTTAAACAAATCTCACCTTGCCACGCTAACCGAAACTCTACCGCCTGTGACGACTACTTTACTCCTCGCACTTTTACTGATAACACAACTCTTGAAACTGCTGGTAATGTTTCTGCTACCTCTAGCAGGGGTGCTACTGAACCCACCCCCAAAAAAATACTGAACTACCCCCAAAAAAATGGCGCCCCCAATACATTTGCTGAATCTAACCCCAAAAAATGACGCCCCCAAAATTTTTGCTGAAGTTACCCCCAAAAAATCAAGCCCCCAATAAACTTGCTGAAATTACCCCCAAAAATTGTCACCCCCAAAACGTTTGCTGAAATCACCCCCAAAACTGGCAACCCCCAAAATTAATACTGAAACTACCCCCAAAATTCAAGCTCGTGGAAAAGGCCGATATTGCTGAAACTGCACCCTAAAAGTCTGAGCTAAGTCTAAGTCTGAGAAGTCTAAGTCTGAGAAATAAGTGGGGGGCTGCGCCCCCCACACCCCCGCTAAGTTCATAGTTAGGAGATATGAGAAAATGAATTGATAAGCATTATCATTTCCACATTCAAACCATTTGAAAAACATTTTGGGGGCAGTTTCAGCAACTTGGGTCTGTTCAACGAGTTTGTATTTTGGGGGGTAGTTTCAGTACCCATTTTGGGGGTTGCCAGTTTTGGGGGCAGTTTCAGCAAACGTTTTGGGGGTGACAATTTTTGGGGGTAATTTCAGCAAGTTTATTGGGGGCTTGATTTTTTGGGGGTAGATTCAGCAAATGTATTGGGGGCGCAACTTTTTGGGGGTAATTCAGTATTTTTTTGGGGGTGGTTTCAGTTTTACCCCCTCTAGCAGCGACCCTCTTTCTAATGCTTGCAGTAAGCTCATTGCGGACTATGGTTCAAACAATGTCTGGATCACGTTTAACGACGTTTACAGCACCGTCCACATACCAGACATTCACACTGGCCTTTGCATTTTTAGTAACTGAAACTGCATCCGCGCTTGCTGCGTCATTTTGAAGGGCGATCTGTCATCTAATCTAGCTGAGGAAACATTTCCTACTTCCTGACCCACAAGCGCGTCAAGATGACCACTCTGAACACGTACAATCTCTGCCATGATCGCTACGGTTCCTCCAGTCAAGCTGATGTCCAGAAGGATGCCGTTTTAAACGGCTAATTAACTAATCATTCCAAGGTTTCGGCCAAGGCTGATTTCGTTAACAATATTGTGAGTTTTTTGCTATTGTAAAACTGTAGGCCTTTTTTAGTTTCGCTACAACTTCAAATCAACCGGTTCCAACGGCGGATACCAATGCTACGCTGCTACTGCCATCGCAAACTACTCGCGGCAGCAGACAGTTCGGCATGCGTTGCACGTTTCTAATTATGTTCCGTCCTTTGATTATTGCAATATTGTAAAAACTGTTATTCGTTGAATATGGTAAAATAATCTTGGTTAGATCGAGCGTCAAAGGCAACTAAACTGCTAAATACAACGCCGACCTCAACACTGATTTGACCCCGACTTTTGTGACCCTTCTGAACTCGGCTCACGTTAAATCTGCAGACCCGAACTTCCGCGTCCTTATCTACAACGGCTTTTTGGTGATTCTGCTGTTTTTCCGACGTTCTAACAAACTGGGTCATTATGACGACGCTCATTGTGACGGTTTCAGCTACTACACGTGTGTCGGTAACTGTTTTTAAACTGATACAATGATACTATAAGCTCACAAACTCATATTTAAAACTGAATAAATAGAAGAACTCGTTGCTTTTTCAACGAGTTTGCGACCTTGGCTCAAAACACAAATCACCATAATCCACCGCTTCAGCTTGCTCAAATCCAAATTGCTCGATGATGGAGTTGAGTGAAAACCTTAGCAAATGCATTAAAACCTTAAAACTATCGTGGCCAACTATCCCGCAAAGATTTCAATTAACAACGGCGATGTTAGATTCTGTAAGTTCAAAACTGCACGTTGTCTTTGATTCGTAAGAAACAAATGGTTTTCAGGCTTGCAATTTTATGACCAGTGGTATGTATATTGAAGCAGTCGCTAAACGCTGGGGGCATTTTGGGCCTTTAAGACCTCCATGTGACTCCGCATCCAATAAATTCGTGATTTAGACGTATGATCGGTGGGAGGCTTACAATTGAAAAAAACTGAATAATAGTTTAAAATGTTATCTTTTTGGCTCGTAAGAAACAAATGGTTTTTTAAGCTTGCCACTTTATGGGCGACCAGTGGTTTGTTAAAGCAGTCGTTTAGTGTTGGGGGATCCTTGTTGCTGCGTTTCAGCTCTTGTCCAACTTCTTCAACAGCCACGATTTCAATCAGGATGTCGTTTACAACACTGACAACTCACCATCGAAGGCGCAATACAAGGTCCTGTGGCTTCTGACCGACGTCCCCATCACGGCTTAGACGACTTTCACCGTCCCAAAGAGAAAGGCTCATATCGGCGATGCCCTCTCAAAGCGCACAGTACACGAAGTCAAAGCTCATCTGCCATCACCACCAGCTGACACTAAAGCCACTGACAAGATTACATATTTGCCCGGTTTGACGTTTGACAATGATAGCGCAATTGATCTGTTCGTTGTATGGCTTTTTGGAAGTCCTGGATGTTCATTATTGGGTTGTCTTATTAACAAACTTGGCCCAATTCCACCAAGTATTAATAGATACAGCTTGTGTACGAGGCTTTGGTTTCTCGTACAATGGCGGTGCACATTATTCATCTATTGCGCGGTATAACGATACCATGGTATGTTTTTATTTGTTAAAACTGTTAAAGCTTGTCTTGACATTTAAAAACGCCTTTTACTTGTACACTGGTCTTGCTTACAAGCAACAGAGCCGTCGTGTCCGTCAATGGAGTCTAGGCGGTTTTTAAGCCGTCCCAGACCCATACCATGGGTCGGAGCTGACGAGGGCCGCGTAGACTCGGCGAGGCTCGTTCGAGCTCGGTTTCGCACTGGGATGCGTTTTACGAAAGAGAACGCAGTACAGAGAGAGTGCAGACACGCAGCCCGCGCGCGCGCGAAGAACAGTCAGTCGCCACTGAGTGTTCCCCGCGCGCGCGCGGGCTGCGTGTCTGCACTCTCTCCGTACTGCGTTCTCTTTCAAAACGTTGACTCCCAGTGCGAAGCGAGCTCGAACGAGCCTCGACGAGTCTAGCTGGCCCTCGCTAGTTTCTAGCCATGGTACTTTCCAATCAGCGAAAGGATAACAAAAAATACAACTCCTGTTTCAGATTCCTCAAATCTAATGTTAACAAAAGACTATCAGGGTTCTAAAGGCTTACTGTTTTTATTTTTTTTGATTCGAACTACCACCCCCATAGGTAAAAACCCCTGTCCAAAGAGGCCTTAAAGTTCTTGCCTTTGACCGATTCGTCGATTTTTATCGGGATGTGTCGGAGAAGTTGGAATTCAAAGGCTTTGTTGTCACTAAAGCTTTGAATCATGAGAGGATTGTTTTGATGTTTTTGACGCCACATGACACGGCTAATTCAAGATGCTTTTCATTGAATAAAACTGATTTTTTAAGTTTTAGATCGAAGTGAAGTTGATCTCGATCTCACAGACGCCGATGTCGGCAACTTTTTTGAGCACGACCGGAACTCCGTTTTCAGCCCATCGATCGTGCCCATTACCTAGGGCAACGCAAGACCGTCAATCAAAATTAGTTGATTACGCAGGGCAGTGAAAAGAAGATTATGATCAGAAGGTCAAATCGGACACGGCTAAAAGGGAAAACTGTTTCTAACTTATCCGTTTGTTTTTACTTGGCGCTGATACCAACCTTCGGCTCCAGGGCCACCGATAAAGTTCTAAAAAATTTAAGGTAGGCCTGGAGGGCTCTTTGTACCCAGGGAACCACGTCCACCGATGGCATCTATTCCGTGGGCTATGATAATCTCATAAAGGGGGAGGGGGGCTAGTTCGATGCCAGGGTTGGAGAATCCTGGACGGCACGGGTTGCTAGAAGGGCTGGTTATCTTGGTGGACCGTTTTTGTCTTAAGAACCTTTGACAAATGTATTTCGGAAATGCCGTTCTCATCGGGAAAGTCTATGGGTCAAGGTAGGCCTCGAGATCATGGACTCGGGGATCCATGGCCCCGATTTCATTCATTCCTTGGGCTTTGATAGTTCCCTGAAAACCGGGGGTTCTTGGACGGTCACAGTCGCTGATGTAGCCTTGTTCAAAGCTAGGGAGGGGGAGGAGAGCTAGTTGGCAATCCGCGCCAGGGACCGCTGGGCTGGAGACGCCTGGAAGGCATGGGTTGCTGGGAGGGCTGGATTTAGCGATGCAGACGCCACAGGACATTCGGTAGTTTGGGGTAATGTAAGCTGACGTGATAGCATCAGTATCGTAGCTAGGAAGGTCATTTAGACATGGAGGGTCGTCTGAAAGAAAGAACATCAGCGCCTGGAAGTGTGATCATCAAAAAGGCAACAACAACACCGTGATCAACATCATATGCACCGTCGACGCCTCGTTTGATTTATGATACCGCTCTTGCCTCCATGTCCAGCCGCTTTTGACTTTCTGTAAATGTCCACTGCCCTCGTTTACCCACCAGCATTAATCAGGACCCAAAGAATATATTGCTCGGTGCCGGCACAGTCACTTCCGGTGATAGCAAACCCGAAGCAAAACGTCGAAAGTGCACGGCCGTCGCTGCGAAACTTTACTTTAACTGTAGAAGATGGTCCCTGAATCATTTTCTGCCAATGGCAAGTGTCCGAAGATTATGCGGTATCAGAAATTGTAGTCCGACACCGTTAATGTGGGTTTGTTTTTCGAAAAACTGTTTTGTAGTCTATCCTCATATTTTTACAGGTCCTCATCGGCGCAGATAACCGACCTTCGGTTCCATAACCAATGACGAGCTTCTGAATCTTTAGTTTACCCTCGACGACGGAAGAATCTGGAGACACCAGTGATAGCGAACCCCAAGCAAAACGTCGAACGTACACATGGTGTGCCTGGAGGTGTGGCCAATCCCGCACCTCCAGTTGTTCGAAGCCTACACTATCTACTGTGAATTACCTCTAACTTAAAAGGCAACCTGTCATGATCAAAGTCAAGACAATTTCGACAAAAAAAACTGGAATAAAAAATATGGATTTGGTGCTAGTGCCAGAAATTACCGGTCTTCGTTGTTGTAAGTTATGTATATTGAGTTGAATTATAAGCAATTTGAAAACTGTAAAAGATGGTCCCTGAATTATTTTCTGCCAATGGCCAGTGTCGAATTAGTCGAAGAATATGCGGTATCAGAAGTTGTAGTCCGACACTGTTACTGTGGGTTTGTTTTTCGAAAAACTGTTCTTCATATTTTTTCCAGGTCCTCATCGCTTATAACCGACCTTTGGTTCCATGGCCAATGACGAACTTCTCAATATTTAGATTACCCTCGACGGCAGCGATATCTGGAGGCACCGGTGATAGCGAACACCAAGCAAAACGTCGAACGTGCACATAGTGTGCCTGGAGGTGTGGTCAATTCCACTGACATTTGTTCGAAGCCTTTGGGACGATTCGCAATACAAGAACCGTCATTGAATCTTGTTTTTCTTACGCAACTCAAAACTGCAATTACAATAAGTCTGTTTTTCGTTTTTCTCAACCGGTTTTTAAGGTCTTCCTACGAGGCTATCGGCTTTTGGTTGTCTTGGTACACTGTCTATGCCCCAAGGACCTTTGGTGACTGACATTTCGGTAATGGAAGCCCTATGTCTCCAGGTGGGCCTGGAGGTCCTTTCGGACCCGGAGAACCACGTACACGGCTGGCATCTATTCCGTGGGCTCTGATAATCCTATAAAAAGGGGAGGGGGCTAGTTGGCCATCGATGCCAGGGTTGGAGAAGCCTGGACGGCACGGGTTGCTGGGAGGGCGTGTTGTCTTGGTGGACCGTCTTTGCCTTGAGCTAGTGGGCCATCGAGGTCGGAAGAGTTTGGTTGGCCGTCGGCGCCAGGGACAGCAGGGTGGGAGAAGTCTGGACGGCACGGGTTGCTGGGAGGGTTGGTTAACTTGGTGGACCGTTTTTGCCTTAAGGACCTTTGACATCCAATCTTTCTGATTCTTCGTTCAACGCCGGGGGTTCTTGGACGGTCACAGTCGCTGATGTAGCCTTGTTCAAAGCTAGGGAGGGGGAGGAGAGCTAGTTGGCAATCCGCGCCAGTGACCGCTGGGCTGGAGACGCCTGGAAGGCATGGGTTGCTGGGAGGGCTGGATTTAGCGGTGCAGACGCCACAGGACATTCGGTAGTTTGGGGTAATGTAAGCTGACGTGATAGCATCAGTATCGTAGCTAGGAAGGTCATTTAGACATGGAGGGTCGGTCGTCTGAGCCAGAAAGACTATCTGCACCTGGAAGTGTCATCATTATTATATATTATGGTGAGTTATTATTAATCGAAACTGTAAAAGTTGTCTTCAAAATGCTTTTCATGTGTGTGTTCAGAAATACCTTTAATTTGAAACCTTTTCTTGAGCGCTGGGCCTGTCATCCCCGGTGATCAGACATTCAGAATGGCAACAACAACGCCGCGATCAATGTCACCGCCGCGTTGACCTCGCGTGCATCTATGACATCGCTCTTGCCTTTATGTTTAACTTCGAAGCCGCTTTTGACTTTCTCTCAATGTCCCATGCCCTCTTTTACCCATCAGCACTGATCAGGAGCCAAAGAATATATATATACATATATTTTGCTCGGTGCCAGGACAGTCACTTACAGAAGAAGTGAAATGGAGGGTTTTTTTTCACATTCATGTAACATTCATCAAAATTCCAATAATGACTTTCTTTATCTTAATCGACTTGAAGCCACGGGGATGTATCTGCGCAATGGACAAGATTCTTCATAAATTTCCAGCCGGATATTACCAACCAGCTTATATTTGACTTTGTTGAAATCTGTACAACGTCAAGAGTGCTCAACACATCTCAACGAGTAATAAAGTCTCAAATATGTAAGGGCTTTGCTCCAGAAACAAGCAATCAAAGCTTGCCCCCGGGCAAAGTTGCAGAAAACTGATATTATATATTTTTTTCACTAAAATTTGCAAAACTGATGGGTTAATATATCTCTTAACGATCATTGTACCGCTAATCGACGGTTTGATAACAATACAGATGAAAACTTGAGCACTTACGTCTCAAATTAACGGAAACAGCACGGCTAAGTAGCCACGCTCAAAGCTGAAGAGTAAAGCTCGAAAAACTCACGCAGCAGCCACTCGTTCGTTGTGGGACCGTCCTGTGAGCAAACAGTGTAATGGTGCATTTCTTAAAAAAAGTATTCTTTATTGTTTAGTTTGCCAAACAGTTTGCTCGCAAAATGTTAACCTTGGTATGTTGGAGTGAATTCAAGTAAAACTGGAAACATTTTACACAAATATCAATGACAATTCTTCTAAAACATGTTCAGAAGCAGCAAAAAAGTGTCGCTCACGGGCTACCCCTCTGCTCGTGTGCACGAGCTCGTTGCGATCACCTTTACCACTCGTCGCGGGTTCTTTTCCGTGGCGATACTGATTCGTTGCTTTCTTCCGGAAAACAAGCGAGAGTATCAGGCACGACTGATACAATGTCCTATAAAAACATTGATTGCACGGTTTGAAAAAAACTGACAAATTGTTGAACTTATTTTATCAAGAAACTGAGTTGTGCCGTTTCGAAGCGCACTATCACATTGGCACGTACGGCATGTGATCTTATCATTGCCAAAGCGATTAACAATGTGTTAACTGAAAAGTCGCACGGTTTATAAGTTTGGGTTTTGAATAAACTGCCTGTCGTAGTTACTGAATTTGTAAAACAGAAGTCTGTAATGCCTACCAAAATAAAAACTGATTTTTTAATAAAATGTTTTTACAACAAACCTAATTTGCCAACATTTTTGTAGTTCTTCATAAGAACTCTCTAAAACTGCATCATTGACACGATAATACCCTACTGTCTTCTACAAATGCGGCATTAGTCCTTAGGCTCAATGACTGTCCAATATGTTTGTCCTCGTCTGGATTGTTTTAGGAAAACGACCCTACCGAACAACTGGACTTATTGAAGCTTACGAGATAAGTTAGAACTTTGTTGGTTTCGCTATTGGAAATGGTACTTTGAATTAACACCAGGAAGTCAACAGTTTCAGTAATCTATCGTTCTACCATGGTTTAATTAATCTCGAGTATGCTCTATAGGTTGCTTTTTTTAAAAACTGGCAACAATTGTATAGCGCGTTCAGCCAAGTCAACGACTTCTGCCAACAAGCGACGTCAATTCTCCAATCTGGCAACTTTATCCTCGCTATTTGTGCCACCTTCATCAGAAACGTCGGTGTCTATGGCTTTTGAGGTCTCTGGGATCCGTACAACATCGCTGTATGTATGCTACAAACCCGACAGTGGTATGCAGTCAGGAGTGCCGTCGCATCTACAAGTTGCGTCAGAACCACCCATAAAGTCACTTCAACACCAATAATCACCGATAGAGTCGATCGATTCGGCCAAGGCGCCCAAAGCAGATCGTAATTCGCTGATCTGTGGAATAGCTAAGAGTGCTTCCCTGAAACTGTGTCAAAGCTGGTCCATCATCACCACCAGCTGGCACTAAAGCAACTGGCAAGTTTATATCATTACCCGATTTGACTTTGATCATGACAACACGATTGATCCGATCACTCTCAAGCTTAATGGGGGTTCTGGATGTTCTTTATTGGGCGGTCTTATCAATAAACATGGCCCCTTCCGACCAAGTTTTGATGGAAACAGCTTGGATGAAAACCCGTTCGCGTGTGCTTAGTTAAACTGGCAACAATCAGTTCTTCGAAGGCCTTCGAAGCTTTGGTTTCTCATACAGAGCCGTCGACTGTTCCTCGGTCGGAAGCACGCTTTTGGAGAACAGTTTCTTCAAAATCTATCCCGATGAACAGACCTTTTTTGTAAACTTGTAGTCCTGTAAAAAGCAATCGACTAGCTCAAAAGACCGGTGCGCACTGGTTTGAGTTTTCTGGACTCGGGTGTCAAAAAGAAAATTACCTTTGATGACGACTTTGTACGTTTTTAAAAATTTTGAAAAACAAACTGTAATTGTTGAAAAAAATGTGATTTTGATTTGCACAATTGCACTTTATAATGACTGGAACTGCATCGCATTTGCTGCGCCAACAATGGCACCATCTACTGTGACATTACATTTAATCTGAAGAGCGATCAGTCATCAGATGACTCCGAAGGCGACGGCAGTCTTGGTAACATCTATTGGAGGATCGTTTTCGTAGTTTTAATTTGGCAGTTGTAGACCCCGTAAAATCACAATTCTATTGCGTCGACCAGGCCAATGCACCGACGACGCCGCCATTATCCCTAATAAAACTCTGGGTCTCTATCTCGCCGCCGGGAGGATCAGCGTTATCATTGCTGATAATTGGCCCAGGTTTCGTTCGCCATCATGCTCAATCGGACCGTCGGTCTTTTAAACTGCGCCGACGACACCGCTTCCGACTTCATCAGCGAAGCCACTTTCGTCTCCAAGTCTGTTTCGACGCCGCGTTCGACCTTATATGCATCGTTGACGCCGCTCTCGACCCCATGTATTTCTCAAAGCTGTTCTCGACACCATGTGCATCTTTGACGTCGCTATCGAAGCTAAGTTTCTCTTCAACCCAGCTCATGACTTCTATGGTCTTTTCAATGCTGCGATCAACGTCATGTTAATCGTCAACGTAGCTCTCCATCCAATAGGCCTCGTTTGATGTAGCCCCCTTTTCCATTGCTTTGAAAGAGGTTTATGCCAAATTTTTTTTTTTTTAAATTTTAAATCAGTGGGAGGAACGGGGTTCCTTGTTTTTCTCGCCGTGTTCCTCGGTGGTAATTTTTCATGTGTCATTAATTGCTTTCGCCTTGCAGAAGCCACCACTGAGTCCTCATCAGCGTCGAAACGCGGGGTGAGCGCGGCCACTGGAACATCAAAAGTTGCCATCTCGTCTGGAGTCAACGTATCAAACCATTTCCTCGCAAACCGCGACAATCGGTACTTCAGCGACGCCACCTTGCGGACTTCAGTCATCCGATCATCCGTCATGATGAAATAGTCCTTGAGGCCGTCAGCACTTCTAGTTAAGGCCAGTGATCAGTGTGATGTTTATGCAATCAACAATGTGTGGATTGCTGAACTGCTTGTTTCGTATGTTTAGGGTTTTTATAAACTGAGTGTACATAAGTATTGCGCTTTTCGAACAAATGTCTACAATGTTTAATAAGATTGCCACCCCAAAACGAGTTGTGTTTTGGGTTCTCTGGTACGGAAAAGCAAGAAACACGACAAAAACGTGAAGTAAAAATCAATCGATGCCCTGAAACGTCGGCTACAACTGGCTACTATTTTTTGTTCTGATTCTTGGATGTGCATCTTTTCGTAATCTTTTTGTTTGTTATCATACGGTGTAAAACTGATGTATTCATTTAATGTTGTTTAGTACTACTCAATTTCATGGATGAAATTCGCCAACGCAAAAGAACGATTTACTTTCAAGTTTGAAAACTGTATCGCGGAAATTCATAAACATTGGCAACCTGGTTCGTTTAGATTCATTAACAACAGGGCAATTTAGAGTTGGGATCCGTGGGGACACGATTGGAAGGGCATCAGAATCCGACTGTCACAGATCACACCGCATGAACTTTTGCGGCTCTTGCGTTCACATTCGTCACCAATTTTTTTATAGAGTTGACACCGGTGTTGGGCCGTCAGGCTGCTGAAACACATTTTATCAAAAAACTGAACTGTGCCATTTCGAAGAATGCTATGACAATGCTATGTACGGCATTGCTATGTTTACATTTCAACACTTGTTAGCCAAAAAACTTATCTTATCGATGCTTACAAGATAAATTTGAACATCGTTGGTGTCGCTTTTGGTAATGTTATTTTCAATGCATACTAAAAAAGCAACCGTTTCGTTGCAAATGATGAAGGGGGTGTAAATAAAACTGAACGTATTGTTCTGCTGCCGGGACGTTACCATATAGGCCAAAAAAACGATCAAAAACTGAACACATTATTTGGTTTTATTAAATTAAGTTTCGGATGAAACCTTCATTCCCGCGAATCCATAGAGCGCCCATGTTCACCACGATTGCTACCCACAAACAAGTTGTATTACGGGTTCTTTGGCACAAAGAAACAAGAAACGCCGCAAAAAGGTCAAGCAAAGCTCGCTCATTGCCTTTAACTGCCGACGGACAAAACTGATGTATTCAACCATATAACGTTTTTCAGTATAACTCAATTTCTACCAATGCCTTTGGTGGTTTACCTTGCTTTGGAACCGGTGCCGCTACCGAACGGTTGAACTTGCCCGAAGTTCGTCGTGCCCACTACGTTTCGATTCTAATTATTCTGTCAAGATTTTTATTTACAACGGCGATATTGTTTTTTAAATAAAAACTGCAATGGTCCCATCCCGAGTAATCACCTTCACAATACTGCTGGCTAGGACACTCGTGTCAGTGCCAATTTAACTTTGGAATACATTTTTAAGGAAATGTCGGCGGCAACGGGGATCAAAGTCAATACAGTTCTGAAAAAAACAGGGATGTTTTTTTATTTTTTTGTTCGACTTACTACCCCAAGGTCTAGAAACTCTGGTCCAACGATTTCTCAAAGTTCTTGTCTTTGACCGATTTGTCAATTTTTTTCGGTATGTGTCAGAGAAGTTACAGTTGAAAGATTTCGATGGCACTAACATGAGGTTCATAATCATGAAGGTTTTGCTTTTCCAGATGAGAGCATTGTATTTTTTTAACGCCTCATGTGGGGTCTTGAGATGTTTTTTTTGTTGTTGAAAAAAACTGGTTTTTATGGTTTTAGATCGGTGGAGTCGGTTTAAATCTCCCAGACGCCGATGTAAAAATCAAACGGCAGGAAGCTTACTGTTGTATCTGCAGGCCGGATATGACCCGCAGATATTGATGGTCCCGCGTGAGTAGCCGAGTGTTAAAGAAGAGAAGGTTTATTGAGGACGAAGTGTATAAACAGCAATACAATGGGAAAAGTGAACTATCGGTCAGTGGGACCGATGGGCTTATATAGGGGTCCTCGTGGCGTTCGCGAATGTTCGAACGCCCGGTTACAATAACAACAGGGGTGGCACACACAACAACAAAACACAACTGGCAGTCCAGAACGTGGTTCAAGAACTGCTGAATAGACATTTTACAATAACAATCATTGTATGGATCTGGGGATCCAACATCTCCCCGCGAAGTGTGAAAGTTCCTGATGAGAGAGCTTCTTCGGTGGTGGCGCTTCGGATGGTTCCGATGAATGACGAGCGAATCGGTCGCAAGGTGTCGGTGGACGCTTCCTGGATCCCAAGTCTGGTTGCTGGGAATGGCTTCGCGGTGGTCGTTGACATCGTCAGCGTTGATGTGACGGGATGGTGTGTCGTGAAGTTGATCAGTAATGGACTGATGCTGAAAGTGCTGATGAGGAAGGTGGTCAACAGTAGCTGGTGGTCGCAAGCGTCGACGTAGATCAGTCTCGCAGTGACTTCGGTGTCGCAGAAATGCTTCGACTGGAGAGCATTGACCATTGGCGTGACGACTTGGCAGTGTACGGTAGCGAAGGAATGGCTGAAACAAAATGACGAATGTTCGAACGCCCGGTTACAATAACAACAGGGGTGGCACACACAAAAACAAAACACAACTGGCAGTCCAGAACGTGGTTCAAGAACTGCCGAATAGACATTTTACAATAACAATCACTGTATGGATCTGGGGATCCAACACTTACAACTAATAAAAACTGGTTAATAGTCGGGAAAGATATCTGGATAAACATAAGTATCGCCACCTCTGCCCTGAGACGCCGGCGACAGCTAACTGCGGTATTTGCTGATTATTATCAATGCACGATAACAATGTGAGTTTTCACGGTAATAAACTGATGTGTATCTTGTCATGCTCTTGTTGTTTGTTATCAATCGGTGTTCAAAACTGATGTATTTATTTGATGTTATTTAGTAGCACCCAATCTCAATCAATGCCCTGGGTGGTTTTCTTTGCTTCGGAACCGGCACCGCTACCGAGTGGTTAAACTTTCTTGTCGTGCCCTCTGCGTTCTGAATTGGATCACCCAAGAATAAGTTTACTTGAATGACGATATGTACGTGAACAATAACCGGCAATACAAACTGATGCACACTAAAACGTGAAAATGAAGGCGCTTTTGACGAATCAAAATCGTTGTCAGCGCTTTCTATGCTGAATACGTTGAGAAATGAATACGTCGATCACCTACTTTTGATTTGACAAACTGGAAGGCATTCAGATGCATTTTCTGATGGCGTCAAAGTGCCGTCCCTGAATGTGCAAAGGGCTCTCATGTGATGCCAACGGCAAACCAGTGTCTTTTTGGTCGTGGAATATCTAAACAGTGGCGCCTTTGGAAACGGAATTTCATATGTGAGATTGGATGACATAGTCAAACTTTGTTATTAACACTCTGTAGTTTTAATTTTTTGGAGGAGAGCATTGTGTTGAAGCTTTTGACGCCTTATGTAAGGTTTTGAAAAAAAACTGGTTTTTATGAGTTTAGATCGGTGGAATCGGTTTTAATCTCCCAGGCGCCGATGTCGTCAACTCTCCTGGCACGAATGAGACCCTGTTAACAATCTCCAGTCCATCGATTATGTCCATTGCCTAGGGCAACGCAAGATCTTCAATAGATATCGGTTGATTACGGATTGAGCTGTACGTATGTCACAGGACAATAGGTTGTTTGGGGAACGTAGGCAGACATGACAGTGTCAGCGTCGTAGCCAGGAAGATCATTCAAACCTAGTGGGTCGTCTGAGCCAGAAATACCATTAGCACCTGAAAGTGTCATCACTATTATACTATGGTAAGTTTTCATTAATTAAAACTGTAGAGTTTGCCAAACATTTCTAAAAACCCTGCTTTCTTAAATCATACTCAGCCAATCCACAGAATACGCTATTGTCGTCCTTGAATGTTTTAATGGCGTACATCGGCCTCAACATAAAAAAACTGTTTAAAACTGGAAATTCTCTTGCATTTAAAAAAACTGTTTTACAAGCTTGCTTGAAACTGGTTTCAGTTATTACAGCCATTTTGCTTCAGTAAACTGACCTGAAGTGTTTTCAACTTTATTATAGTTAACAAGTGTGGACAACAGGCTAGACCGACAAATTAGCGATCGGGCCGGCCGGCCCGCACAAAATTATGACGTGCTTTATTTGCTTTCTGACGGTCCGATAGCGAGCCGGCCGGGCTTCATTTTTTAAACGCCGGCCAGGTCATCAAGAAGTTGACCCACGTCCATCTTTGATAGTTAACTTTACACTTGAAAACTATCTCAGATGTTTTCATTTCAGTACGGTGGAACCCCAATCGATAGCTGGGTGAACCTCCATTCCCGTAATCCCATAAAAGAATACATTGAATCCTACTGTTGGATCGTACCCATTGAGTCCCAATGTACGAAATAGTTTTAGACAATCACCGAGCTCGTGAGCAACAACAAATAGGCATTAACATGCACCTTTTATCCTAATCAATCATGTTTTTGCTGCCTCGTTTGGAGGTTTCTAAACTGGCAATCCGGCATAAATGTCTAAAATGTCGTTGCTGCAACGTGTGATGCCCGAAGTATCGTTGATCCAATAGAACATGACAGTCTTAGAAAGCGTATCCATCGACATTTTGGACCTTCACGATCTACATGTGACTCCGCATCCGAGCAATTCGTGATTCGGACTATGAAAATCAATCGGTAGGAAACTTACAATTGATGAAAACTGGAAAATAGTCGGGAAACTTGTCTGAAAAATTTTAAGTAGATTTTTGAAACTGGTTACTTGTAACATTTATCAATGGTTTTATTTTGGTTTTATTAACATCAGTGTACAATTTGTCAAAAAGGCGCCTAAATAAATGCGCACTTTGCTGACTCGTGAAGCTAAGTGTTTCTTTAAAACTGTTGCGAGATACTACGGTTTAAACTGATTCAGAAACGTTGTCTTATTTGAAATTGGTCAAATAAGCTAGTCAACTATGCTGTGATTTCGCAGATGCTGCCTAATTTGACACTGCTAACGTTGGTGATGATGGATCAACTTGCTGGCAGCCGTTACCCCTTTTATCAAGAAGCTGCCTTGTGCCGTTTTTGATGAACGTTATAAAACTGACAAATACGGCGTAGCCCTTCCAGTTAATGCCTGTGTTCAATGTGGTGTTACCAATGCCAATGCGATAAACATTGTGGAGACTGGGGATGTGCTTGTTTCGTAAATTCAGGATTTTCATAAACTGAGTGTACGTAAGTATTGCGCTTTTCGAATTAATGTCTACAATGTTTACCAAGTTTGCTACCCGCAAAACAAGCTGTCTTTTAGGTTTTTTGGCCCGGAGAAACAAATTACTCGACAAAAAGGTGAAGTAAAATCAATCGCTGCCCTGGAGCGCCGGCGACAGCTGGCTACGGCGTTTGCAGACTTTTATCAATACACTATTGACAATGTAGGTTTTGATGGAAATAAACTGATGTGCATCTTGTCGTGCTCTTTTTGATTGTTATCATACGGTGTAAAACTGATGTATTCATTTAATGTTGCTTAGTACTACTCAATATCATGGATCGAATTCGCCAACGCAAAAGAACGATTTACTTTTAAGTTTAAAAACTGTATCGCAGGGATTCAAAGTTATCGTCAACGTTGTGTCGAAAAAAAAACAACATCATGCACACTGGAATCATATGGGGGTCTGGTTCGTTCAGATTCGTCAACAATAAGGCGATTAAGAGTTGGGATCCGTGGGGACACGGTTAGATGGGTGACAGAATTTCGCTCATTCACAACGGCATTACGAATTTAAGCTGAATTCAATCGTAATTCTCTTTCGCTTAGCGCCGACGTCAATACGGGGTCAAATTAACATCGATGTGTTGGATGCGGTCGTGTTGGCGTCGGAATCCAGCTGCCACGGATCGCACTGCATAAACTTTTAAGGCTCTTGCGTTCAGATTCGTCAACAACTTTTTATAAAGTTGACACCGGTGTTGGGCCGTCAAGTTGTTGAAACACATTTTATCAAAAAACTGAACTGTGCCATTTCGAAGAATGCTATGACAATGCTATGTACGGCATTGCTATGTTTACATTTCAACACTTGTTAGCCAAAAAACTTATCTTATCGATGCTTACAAGATAAATTTGAAGATTGTTGGTTCCGCTATTGGCAATGTTATTAAAAACTGGTTTGAAATACGCATTCTCTTCGGCTTGTTGAACATCATTAATTTAAATTTTGGAGCATTAAACTGCAAAACAATTAACCTTAATAATGTGCATTATTCGCAAATTTTATATAAAAAAACTGCTTTAAAAGCTTGCTTGAAATTGAACGCAGTTATCAAAGTCATTTTGGATCAGTAAACTGTTTCACCGATTTGTGGAGCAGCTCTGAGTGCTTTTCGGAAACTGTCGTGATAAAATATTGCTCAAACTGGTGTGGACACGTCGTAAAATTTGGCAATGAACTCAGAATAGTCTCGTATGCACGTGAGAAAGGGCTTGGCCCAAGCGTGGCAAGAAATGGCATCGCTAATTTGTCCCTAATTTTAGTCAAAACTTTTTAATTAAGACTATTTTAATAAACTGAGTGTATAAGTAACAGGAAAGTTGCATTTTAAAACTACCAACAAACCATTTGTCGAATTGACAATTAAACATATCATTGACAAGGCTAAAAACAACATTGATCTAAATTAAAACACAGTATTCACGTAGCAAAGAATCAGAAACTTTGGTAGTTTAAACCAAGAATAAGTACGAAAACTGCTACCCGGATTTAGCCTATTCGACCTCGAGATGGGGAAGACATCATTCTCGCATGATGGCCATGCTCTCATTCAAAAACTGCCAATCTTTATCTTTACAAGCTCTTTGCCGTTCTGACATACGCTTTCATTTAAAACGAGCATTCCAGTGTCGATAGACCGCAAAGACTGTCAACAATATTGCAGCTACTCATAGGCGGTTAAAGGGAAAACAAGTTTGGTCAAAAAACAGGTACAGATAGCAGTGGTGGTTTGAGTGACTTGTTTTATAAAAACTAATAAACTGACTGACTTAGCATCTTCGCCAACTTTGCTGGTTGCCAACTCTACATTGGTGGTGAAGCTTATAGTGGTGTTCTTCTGTCATGGGTTGCATACTTTGGCAACAACGATTAGCGTAGTTTTTCCTGTTTTTTGAAACTGATGTAATTATGGAATGGTTAGGAAGAAGTTGATTCTTATCAAAACTTACGTTTAGAACAACGAGACTTCTGCTTGTGTTTTTTAGTAACGATCATCTGTTTAACAAGTGGGAGGATTGGAAAAAACTGTGTAGTTGTGTGGAAAAAAAAGATTTTAATTTTCATAATTGCACCTTTTAGTTACTTGAACTGCATTCGCGCTTGCTGTGCCAACAATAACACTATCTACCGTAAAATTACATCTAGTTTAAATAGCAACCTGTCATCTGATCTAGCTGCGGAAATACTGCCTACACACAGAAGCGCGTCAAAACGCTCAGTTTAATCACATACATCTCTATCAGGATAGCTATGGTTACTCGATTCAAACTGGCATCCAAAAAAATGCAGTCCATAACGGCGAATTCTCGCATGGTTCCAGGGTTTCGGCCAAAGCTGCCTTCGTTTATCGATTCATGGGTTTTTGGAAGATTAAACTGATAATAATGTAACAAAGTTTTCATATAATTACGCTACATTGTCAACTAGGCCGACTCCCACGGCGGAAACCAGTGCTACGCTGCTGGTGCCATCACAATTTACTTGCGGTAACATACTTTTAGACGCCACAACTGATGGAACAGAACCTCTAACGGCAACCCCGACCCGCAACCACCTTTAAGGAACGTAAATTCAATGACTTAAAGGTGGCTGTGAGGTCTGATTATTTGTTTTGTCACTAAGTTTAGCTCCTACCAACTTCTGGCATTTTGCGTAGTCCAAACGTCATTCAAAATATTATGTTCACCCCCCCCCCCCCCCCCCCCCCCCAAGGTCACTGACAGTCGTAAACGATTATATTATCCACAAAACTGAAAAACAACTGTCTAAGGAAGACAACAATATGTCGTTTTATGAGTTTGACAAACTAGCAATAAACCGTAAAACTGATTAATATTACATTGTAAAGCTAAAAACTGTACACATGAAATCACATTGAAAAACAGATATATATCACAATGCAGCATTTCGTCGCGTCATTGCAAGCGTCCCGAAATATTGCGAACAATACTTGTTTTACCAAACTTGACTTTTGAATCCGCTGTCGAAAAAACTGTTGATGCACCCAAATCACAAATCTGTTTTCTCTCTTTCAGCCAGATCTGTGTTGGAAAACCTACAAAAACTGCTTCTTGTGTGCCTTTGGTTGAAAACACTTTGGCCACAAATATTAGGATAAGTTACATTTTTTTTAAACTGGTGCAAACGCTAAATAATAAATAGTTTGAAACAGTCTTGTTTAGATCTTACGTCAACTAAAACTCGGTTTACGTCAAATCTAAAGTCTCGAACTTCCGTATCGTCATCTACAATGGTGACGTCGACCTTACCACCAGGCATCTCGGAGAATCAATCCTGGGCAGGCAACAACGTCGTCAATCCGTTCTTCCACTGGGTTTACAGATTTGGTCGGACGAGCTGACTTACATTAATTTTGCGGTTATTGCCATCAGATACCTTTTGCTGCGCCAGTTACCTCGTCCCTTGCACTTTCAAAGATTACAACACTGCAGGCAACGCCTATGCTATCCCTAGCAGCTACTGCTTGTAATAAGATCGTTAAATAATGGGTTTTCAACGATGTCTGGGGCACGTTAAACGATGTCTACAACACTGTCCGTTGACTGCTACAACCAACCGTACACCCACACTGGTCTTGCAAACAGGCAACAGTGTCGTCGAGTTTTTCAAAGCCGACCCAGACCTTTGCCAGGCTATAATTATAACCGTGGATAATACAAGATCTTTGAATGTGGCAGCCAGATCACCAACGACTTGTTGACTGCCCGAAGTGGCGGCCATCTGGTCTCGCTCGACCCTCCCGCTTTGTCCCTTCAAATGATTTACAATTACATCAATCGTTTGGACAACAGCCCTCTCTTAAAGGCGGTCCTTATCGGAACAAATCCACTGTAACAGAAAAAAATCAGCCTTCTGAACTGTGATCCCGTCAGGCAATCCTTGATTTAAACTGTTAAATAATATTCAGATTATTTTAGCACCTTCAAACAGTTCACGTTTTGCCGCGCAGGCCACACTCCACCGCCTCTGACGACTATCTCACTCTTTGCACACCAAAGCCACTATGAATACAAGCCTTTGCCGATCCCGTTGACGCCCCACGTCTAGCGCTCGACTTTCATGGTCCGCAAACGTTCGGGTCTTACCTTCGACCCCGCCTTCGAAATCCATGTCAGATACTTGCATTACTGGTTCGCCAAGAGTCAAAACGGCCTTAAGCAATCTTCTTGTCTTCTGGTTGTACGTTGCCGTCGGCTGTTCCTCGATCGGATGCGCGCTGTCGGAGAACGGTCCATTCAAGGTCCTGCACTACTGGTTTGCCGAAAGTCAAAACGACCCCTCAAGCGACCCAGTCGTCATCTGGTTGAGCAGTGCCATCGGCTGTTCGGAAGCGCGCTTTCGGAGAACGGTCTCTTCAAGGTCAATTCTGATAGAGTAACCCCCTTTGAAAACATGTTCTCCTCGGACAATCAAGCGTCAACCGTGTATGAACTTAAAACTGTTGGACATTCACTTTCGGATCACTGCTGATACCACGGCAGCTATCCTCAACTGACTTGGCGTCTTCGGTAACTTTGCCGGTCGCCAACTTTACATTGGTGAAAAAGCTTAATGGTCTTTTTATGCCATTAGTTGCAAATTCTTAGGTAACTAGCTAAGATTGCGTTAAGTTTTATTGTTTTTGAAACTGGTGTAGATGTTGAATAGGTAAGAAGAAGTAGGTTCTAATCAAAACTTAAATTAGGATAACGAGACTTCTCTCAATTCTGCTAGTGTTCTTTTAAGCAACGATCATCTGTTCAACAAATGAGAGGATGTGAAAAAAAACTGTGTAGTTGTGTAATAAAAAATGTGATTTTGATTCTCATAAGGGCAAAAAAGAAAGGGGGTTTGGTGAAAAACAGGCACAGATAGCAGTGGTTTGAGTGACTTGTTTTATACAAACCAGTAAACTGACTGACTCGCTAACCATAAAAAAGGTTGATCGCCAACTCTACACTGGTGCTGAAGCTAATGGTAGTATTTTTCTGTCATTGGTTGCAAACTCTTTAACAACAAAGATTGGCATAATTTTTAGTGTTTTTAAAACTGATGTAGATGTAGAATAGTTAGAAAGAGGGAGGTTCTAATCGAAACTTAGGTTTAGGACAATGAGACTCCCCTCATTTTGCTGTTGTTCTCTTTGGCCACGATCACCTGTCCAACATGTGGGAGGATTAGAAAAAAAACTGTGTAGTTGTGAAGAAAAAATGTGATTTGATTTTTCCTATTGCACCTTTGAATTACTTGAACTGCATTCGTGCATTCTGTGCCAACAATGACACTATCTACTGTGAATTACCTCTAACTTAAAAGGCAACCTGTCATGATCAAAGTCAAGACAATTTCGACAAAAAAAAACTGGAATAAAAAATATGGATTTGGTGCTAGTGCCAGAAATTACCGGTCTTCGTTGTTGTAAGTTATGTATATTGAATTGAATTATAAGCAATTTGAAAACTGTAAAAGATGGTCCCTGAATTATTTTCTGCCAATGGCCAGTGTCGAATTAGTCGAAGAATATGCGGTATCAGAAGTTGTAGTCCGACACGGTTACTGTGGGTTTGTTTTTCGAAAAACTGTTTTGTAGTCTATCCTCATATTTTTACAGGTCCTCATCGGCGCTGATAACCGACCTTCGGTTCCATGGCCAATGACAAACTTCTCAACCTTTTAGTTTACCCTCGACGGCGGCGGGATCTGGAGGCAGTAGTGATATCGAACCCCAAGCAAAACGTCAAACGTACACAGCCGCCGCGGCAAGACTTGGAGCTGGTGTGCCTGGAGGTTTGGCCAATCCCGCTGACACTTGTTCGAAGACCTTTGGGACGAATCACAATACGAGCAACAGCATTCAATATCAGCATTTTAGGGTTTTGATTTATTTTACTTCCTTTTTGAGTAATAATAAACTGGAATTCATTATTTGAAAATCACAAATGAAGTTTAGCGTAGCCTTCAGTGTGATGTGATTGTACATAGGCAGTGCGTTGTGGAGTGTTTGTTCAAAGCTAGGGGGATGGCTAGTTGGCCATAAGCGCCAGGGATGTCGACAGGGTCTAGAAAGCCTGGAGAGCCTGGGTTGCTAGGAGGGCTGGATATAATTCTTTCAAGTGATGCGTTCTGTTTTAAGGAAAAAAACGCAACAAAACACGAACGGTAATTTCCAAAACCTGAGTTTTTTAACTACATCCTGCAAAATGACAGAGAGGACACGAATACACATTCTCTTTCTCTTGACAAACATCATGTGAGTACTATATGGCGATGGCGAGAATCTGGAGAACAATGAAGTATTGCCGATTTCGAAGGCGAGTTAGATTCCGCCACTGGATCTGTGCAATGGATTTAAGTTGGACGGGGTTACGAGGTTAGGGAACGGAATGGTGCTGGCTTTTATCGGGGAATAGGTCTACACACTGTCCAAGTCAAGAAATTTCGATGCTTCGGCGGCGAAGGGGATGGATGAAGCTTTTCCGCGTTTGGATGGCGGTAATGCTGCTGTTCTGACTGATCAAAATGGAGATTCCTACTTTTTTAAGGTAAAAACTGGGTGTTAATTTCCATTTAGTTTAAACAGGTACACTTAACAATAAATTCTGGCTTGTTAACAGCCGGGGAAGGCTGTATCGCGGTTATCTAGAGAAGGCTGCCACAGGGCTCGTTGATGTGCTGCACAACGTTGACGCCGCTTATGTGTGGAACTTTGATATACTCGACCTACGGCGCTCAAGCCCATTTCTTCTTTCTTTTCTCACCTTCGACGCCATCCGCCGCGTATCGAAGCCGCCGTCACTTTGGCGATACCTTCCTCTTTAGTAAAGACCATTATTATAAGCCGTTGCCGTCTCAAATGATAGTAGCCCCAGACTGTCCGCGCCAAACTTCATCCATCTTTGTTTATGTTTGAAATTTCTTTGATGCATTTTGTCATCTCCTTTTACTGATTAATGAGAAAGAACTTTGATCTAATTTTGGTATGAAAACTGATTATTAATTGATCATAGCTTCGGTAGCAAAACTTCTCAAATGATTTTGCGTTTACTTTATTTCAACCAGGCAAAGGAGAGAACAGCCCCACAAAATATTGACAACGACGTTACTAACATGATGCGTTTTTATGTTAGTAACCGCCGGTGAGCGTCTACGGATGAGAAGCTATGAAAAAAACTGTTCTGACTTATGCTTTGAATTTGCTTACTTCCACTTTGCCAAGGTAATCAATAGAAGTCCGTATCGCGCCAGTTGACGTTTTTCACCGGCTGCCGTCTACTGCATGATTGAGTCAAAAAGGGTCAGGGTTTCGCTCAGATTCATAATCAGCGTCAACGTTGTGTCGAATTGGAGTCGGGTGAGGTCATGGAGGTGTCGAAACTCAGTTGCGAGTGATAATGACACCATGCACACTGGATCATTTGCATTTGCAATTGTTGAGATCCAAATTATCATGTTTGTGGGAGCTGTCAAGAAACTACATTATCGATAGACTAGGGGAAGTGGAAGGAAGGAGCAAATCCACAATGACGGGAAATGATGAAAAGAGGAAGGGGGGTTTAAATAAAACTGTATGCATTGTTCTGCTGCTGGCTCTTTACCATATAGGTCATGAATAAGATCAAAAACTGCACACGTTATTTGGTTTCATTAAATTAAGTTTCGGATCAAGGCGGTTTCGCCCAAAGCGGAACGTAAATCGCTGATCTGTGGAACAGCTAAGAGTGCTTCCGTAAAATTGTGATGATAAACTATTGATTAAACTGCTGCGAAACGGTGTTTAATTTGGCAATGAACTTAGAATAAGCTCGTATGCACGGTTGAACTAAAAACTGTGACCGGACTAGCATTGTAATCGGATTAAAAGTTGACGTTGTTGTGGTGTTACCAATGCCAATGCGATAAACATTGTGGAGACTGGGGATGTGCTCGTTTCGTAAATTTAGGGTTTTCATAAACGGAGTGTACGTAAGTATTGCGCTTTTCAAATTAATGTCTACAATGTTTACCAAGTTTGCTACCCGCAAAACAAGCTGTCTTTTAGGTTTTTTGGCCCGGAGAAACAAATTACTCGACAAAAAAGTGAAGTAAAATTCAATCGCTGCCCTGAAGCGCCGGCGACAGCTGGCTACGGCGTTTGCAGACTTTTATCAATACACTATTGACAATGTTGGTTTTGATGGTAATAAATTGATGTGCATCTTGTCGTGCTCTTTTTGATTGTTATCATACGGTGTAAAACTGATGTATTCATTTAATGTTGTTTAGTACTATTCAATATCATGGATGGAATTCGCCAACGCAAAAGAACTGTAGACGTTGGAATCCAGCTGCCACGGATCGCACTGCATGAACTTTTAAAGCTCTTGCGTTCAGATTCGTCAACAATTTTTTATAAAGTTGACACCGGTGTTGGGCCGTCAAGTTGTTGAAACACATTTTATCAAAAAACTGAACTGTGCCATTTCGAAGAATGCTATGACAATGCTATGTACGGCATTGCTATGTTTACATTTCAACATTTGTTAGCCAATAAACTTATCTTATCGATGCTTACAAGATAAATTTGAACATCGTTGGTGTCGCTATTGGCAATGTTATTTTCAATGCATACCAAAAAAACAACCTTGATTTTTTGGAGGAGAGCATTGTATTGAAGCTTTTGACGCCTCATGTGAGGTTTTGAAAAAAAAAACTGGTTTTTATGAGTTTAGATTGGTGGAATCGGTTTTAATCTCCCTGGCGCCGACATCGTCAACTTTCTTGGCAGGAATGGAACCTGTTAACAATCTCCAGTTCTTGCCCATTGCCTAGGGCAACGCAAGATCGTCATTCGATATCGGTTGATTATGCAGGGCAGTGAAAAGAAGATTATGCGGTATCAGAAGGTCAAGTCGGATACGACTAATGTGGGTTTATTTTTGAGAAAACTGTTTTTTAGTCTATCCTCTTATCTTTACAGTTCCTTGTCGGCACTTTGTCTGGAGGCGGCGTGTACGTTGGCAGTTTATTCTGAACGGACATGCAGGTTGTTTTACCCGGCATTTCGTCCAGATTCGTTTCTCTCACCAGGTTTTTGAGATCTTTTTTTGCTGTTCTCGTCAAGAAAGGCTATGCTCCAGGTAGGTCTGAAGGTTCTTTCGGATTCGGGGAACCACGTTCACCGATGGCATCTATTCCGTGGCCTCCGATAGTTCGTTCCTTGAAGGCCGGGGATTTCTGGACGGCCACAGTTGCCGACGTAGCCTGTTCGAAGCTAGGGGGTCCGGGGGAACCTTGTTAACTATCAGCGCCGGCGAGGCCGGCAGGGCCGGGGATGCCTGGAAGGCTGGGTTGCTGGGAGGGCAGTACAATGGGTTTTTTGAGATAATGGAGACTGACATAATAGTGCCATTTTGTAGTCAGAAAAGTCATCTAGACTTAGAGGGCCGTCTTTATAAAAGATAAACTGCAACTGAGTTCGTGGCCTTAATTAAAAAAAAAGTTTCTACCATGGTCAACATTATATGCCGTGAGCTTTTTAGTGGTATGTAAACTGTATAAAAAAACTTCAATTTATTTTCACCTTTCAAACAAATCTCACCCTGCCACGCTAATCGAACCTCTACCGCCTCTGACGGCTTTCTTACTCCTCGCACTTTTACTGATTACACAACTCTTGAAACTGCTGGTAATGTTCCTGCTACCTCTAGCAGCGACCCTCTTTCTAATGCTTGCAGTAAGCTCATTGCGGACTATGGTTCAAACAATGTCTGGATCACGTTAAACGACGTTCACAACACGTCCACTTACCAGACATTCACACCGGCCTTTGCACTTTTCAGGAACTGAAACTGCATCCGCGTTTGCTGCGTCATTTTGAAGGGCGATCTGTCATCCAATCTAGCTGAGGAAACATTCCCTATTAGCTGACCCAGGTGCTCGTCAAGATGACCACTTTGAAGACGTACCATCTCTACAATGATCGCTACGGTTCCTCCAGTCAAGCTGATGTCAAGAAGGATGCCGTTTTAAACGGCTAATTAACTAATCATTCCAAGGTTTCGGTCAAGGCTGGTTTCGTTAACCAATTTGTAAGTTCTACTATTTTTAAACTGTAGCCCTTTTTTAGTTTCGCTACAACTTCAAATCAACTGGTTCCAACGGCGGATACCAATGCTACGCTGCTACTGCCATCGCAAGCTACTCGCGCAGCAAACTGTTCGGCATGCGTTGCACGTTCCGAATTATGTTCCGTCCATTGATTATTGCAGTATTGTAAAAACTGTTATTCGCTGAACATGATAAAATAATTTTGGTTAGATCGATCGTCAAAGGCAACTAAACGCCCAAATACAACGCCAACCTTGACACTGCTTTGACACCGACTTTCGTGACCCTTCTGAACTCGGCTCACGTTAAATCTGCAGACCCGAACTTCCGCGTCCTTATCTACAACGGCTTTTTGGTGATTCTGCTGTTTTTCCGACGTTCTAACAAACTGGGTCATTATGACGACGCTCATTGTGACGGTTTCAGCTACTACACGTGTGTCGGTAACTGTTTTTAAACTGATACAATGATACTATAAGCTCACAAACTCATATTTAAAACTGAATAAATAGAAGAACTCGTTGCCTTTTCAACGAGTTTGCGACCTTGGCTCAAAACACAAATCACCATAATCCACCGCTTCAGCTTGCTCAAATCCAAATTGCTCGATGATGGAGTTGAGTGAAGACCTTAGCAAATGCATTAAAACCTTAAAACTATCGTGGCCAACTATCCCGCAAAGATTTCAATTAACAACGGCGATGTTAGATTCTGTAAGTTCAAAACTGCACGTTGTCTTTGATTCGGAAGAAACAAATGGTTTTCAGGCTTGCAATTTTATGACCAGTGGTATATTGAAGCAGTCGCTAAAAGGGGGCATTTTGGGCCTTTAAGACCTCCATGTGACTCTGCATCCAATAAATTCGTGATTTAGACGTATGATCGGTGGGAGGCTTACAATTGAAAAAAACTGAATAATAGTTTAAAATGTTATCTTTTTGGCTCGTAAGAAACAAATGGTTTTTTAAGCTTGCCACTTTATGGGCGACCAGTGGTTTGTTAAAGCAGTCGTTTAGTGTTGGGGGATCCTTGTTGCTGCGTTTCAGCTCTTGTCCAACTTCTTCAACAGCCACGATTTCAATCAGGATGTCGTTTACAACACTGACAACTCACCATCGAAGGCGCAATACAAGGTCCTGTGGCTTCTGACCGACGTCCCCATCACGGCTTAGACGACTTTCACCGTCCCAAAGAAAAAGGCTCATATCGGCGATGCCCTCTCAAAGCGCACAGTACACGAAGTCAAAGCTCATCTGCCATCACCACCAGCTGACACTAAAGCCACTGACAAGATTACATATTTGCCCGGTTTGACGTTTGACAATGATAGCGCAATTGATCTGTTCGTTGTATGGCTTTTTGGAAGTCCTGGATGTTCATTATTGGGTTGTCTTATTAACAAACTTGGCCCAATTCCACCAAGTATTAATAGATACAGCTTGTGTACGAGGCTTTGGTTTCTCGTACAATGGCGGTGCACATTATTCATCTATTGCGCGGTATAACGATACCATGGTATGTTTTTATTTGTTAAAACTGTTAAAGCTTGTCTTGACATTTAAAAACGCCTTTTACTTGTACACTGGTCTTGCTTACAAGCAACAGAGCCGTCGTGTCCGTCAATGGAGTCTAGGCGGTTTTTAAGCCGTCCAGACCCATACTTTCCAATCAGCGAAAGGATAACAAAAAATACAACTCCTGTTTCAGATTCCTCAAATCTAATGTTAACAAAAGACTATCAGGGTTCTAAAGGCTTACTGTTTTTATATTTTTTGATTCGAACTACCACCCCCATAGGTAAAAACCCCTGTCCAAAGAGGCCTTAAAGTTCTTGCCTTTGACCGATTCGTCGATTTTTCTCGGGATGTGTCGGAGAAGTTGGAATTCAAAGGCTTTGTTGTCACTAAAGCTTTGAATCATGAGAGGATTGTTTTGATGTTTTTGACGCCACATGACACGGCTAATTTAAGATGCTTTTCATTGAAAAAAACTGATTTTTTAAGTTTTAGATCGAAGTGAAGTTGATCTCGATCTCACAGACGCCGATGTCGGCAACTTTTTTGAGCACGACCGGAACTCCGTTTTCAGCCCATCGATCGTGCCCATTACCTAGGGCAACGCAAGACCGTCAATCAAAATTAGTTGATTACGCAGGGCAGTGAAAAGAAGATTATGATCAGAAGGTCAAATCGGACACGGCTAAAAGGGGTTTATTTTTGAGAAAACTGTTTCTAACTTATCCGTTTGTTTTTACTTGGCGCTGATACCAACCTTCGGCTCCAGGGCCACCGATAAAGTTCTAAAAAATTTAAGGTAGGCCTGGAGGGCTCTTTGTACCCAGGGAACCACGTCCACCGATGGCATCTATTCCGTGGGCTATGATAATCTCATAAAGGGGGAGGGGGGCTAGTTCGATGCCAGGGTTGGAGAATCCTGGACAGCACGGGTTGCTAGAAGGGCTGGTTATCTTGGTGGACCGTTTTTGTCTTAAGAACCTTTGACAAATGTATTTCGGAAATGCCGTTCTCATCGGGAAAGTCTATGGGTCAAGGTAGGCCTCGAGATCATGGACTCGGGGATCCATGGCCCCGATTTCATTCATTCCTTGGGCTTTGATAGTTCCCTGAAAACCGGGGGTTCCTGGACGGCCACAGTCGCCAGTGTAGTAGCCTTGTTCAAAGCTAGGGAGGGGGAGGAGAGCTAGTTGGAAATCCGCGCCAGGGACCGCTGGGCTGGAGACGCCTGGAAGGCATGGGTTGCTGGGAGGGCTGGATTTAGCGGTGCAGACGCCACAGGACATTCGGTAGTTTGGGGTAATGTAAGCTGACGTGATAGCATCAGTATCGTAGCTAGGAAGGTCATTTAGACATGGAGGGTCGTCTGAAAGAAAGAACATCAGCGCCTGGAAGTGTCATCATCAAAAAGGCAACAACAACACCGTGATCAACATCATATGCACCGTCGACGCCTCGTTTGATTTATGATACCGCTCTTGCCTCCATGTCCAGCCGCTTTTGACTTTCAGTAAATGTCCACTGCCCTCGTTTACCCACCAGCATTAATCAGGACCCAAAGAATATATTGCTCGGTGCCGGCACAGTCACTTCCGGTGATAGCAAACCCGAAGCAAAACGTCGAAAGTGCACGGCCGTCGCTGCGAAACTTTACTTTAACTGTAGAAGATGGTCCCTGAATCATTTTCTGCCAATGGCAAGTGTCCGAAGATTATGCGGTATCAGAAATTGTAGTCCGACACCGTTAATGTGGGTTTGTTCTTCGAAAAACTGTTTTGTAGTCTATCCTCATAATTTTACAGGTCCTCATCGGCGCAGATAACCGACCTTCGGTTCCATAACCAATGACGAGCTTCTGAATCTTTAGTTTACCCTCGACGACGGAAGAATCTGGAGACACCAGTGATAGCGAACCCCAAGCAAAACGTCGAACGTACACATGGTGTGCCTGGAGGTGTGGCCAATCCCGCACCTCCAGTTGTTCGAAGCCTACACTATCTACTGTGAATTACCTCTAACTTAAAAGGCAACCTGTCATGATCAAAGTCAAGACAATTTCGACAAAAAAAACTGGAATAAAAAATATGGATTTGTTGCTAGTGCCAGAAATTACCGGTCTTCGTTGTTGTAAGTTATGTATATTGAATTGAATTATAAGCAATTTGAAAACTGTAAAAGATGGTCCCTGAATTATTTTCTGCCAATGGCCAGTGTCGAATTAGTCGAAGAATATGCGGTATCAGAAGTTGTAGTCCGACACTGTTACTGTGGGTTTGTTTTTCGAAAAACTGTTCTTCATATTTTTTCCAGGTCCTCATCGCTTATAACCGACCTTTGGTTCCATGGCCAATGACGAACTTCTCAATATTTAGATTACCCTCGACGGCAGCGAGATCTGGAGGCACCGGTGATAGCGAACACCAAGCAAAACGTCGAACGTGCACATAGTGTGCCTGGAGGTGTGGTCAATTCCACTGACATTTGTTCGAAGCCTTTGGGACGATTCGCAATACAAGAAACGTCATTGAATCTTGTTTTTCTTACGCAACTCAAAACTGCAATAAGTCTGTTTTTCGTTTTTCTCAACCGGTTTTTTAGGTCTTCCTACGAGGCTATCGGCTTTTGGTTGTCTTGGTACACTGTCTATGCCCCAAGGACCTTTGGTGACTGACATTTCGGTAATGGAAGCCCTATGTCTCCAGGTGGGCCTGGAGGTCCTTTCGGACCCGGAGAACCACGTACACGGCTGGCATCTATTCCGTGGGCTCTGATAATCCTATAAAAGGGGGAGGGGGCTAGTTGGCCATCGATGCCAGGGTTGGAGAAGCCTGGACGGCACGGGTTGCTGGGAGGGCGTGTTGTCTTGGTGGACCGTCTTTGCCTTGAGCTAGTGGGCCATCGAGGTCGGAAGAGTTTGGTTGGCCGTCGGCGCCAGGGACAGCAGGGTGGGAGAAGTCTGGACGGCACGGGTTGCTGGGAGGGTTGGTTAACTTGGTGGACCGTTTTTGCCTTAAGGACCTTTGACATCCATTCTTTTTGATTATTCGTTCAACACCGGGGGTTCTTGGACGGTCACAGTCGCTGATGTAGCCTTGTTCAAAGCTAGGGAGGGGGAGGCGAGCTAGTTGGCAATCCGCGCCAGGGACCGCTGGGCTGGAGACGCCTGGAAGGCATGGGTTGCTAGGAGTGCTGGATTTAGCGAGGCAGACGTCACAGGACATCGGGTTGCTTGGGGTGATGTAAGCTGACGTGATAGCATCAGTATCGTAGCTAGGAAGGTTACTTAGACATGGAGGGTCGGCTGAGCCAGAAAGACTATCAGCACCTGGAAGTGTCATCATTATTATATATTATGGTGAGTTATTATTAATCGAAACTGTAAAAGTTGTCTTCAAAATGCTTTTCATGTGTGTGTTCACAAATACCTTTAATTTGAAACCTTTTCTTGAGCGCTGGGCCTGTCATCCCCGGTGATCAGACATTCAGAATGGCAACAACAACGCCGCGATCAATGTCACCGCCGCGTTGACCTCGCGTGCATCTATGACATCGCTCTTGCCTCTATGTTTAACTTCGAAGCCGCTTTTGACTTTCTCTCAATGTCCCATGCCCTCTTTTACCCATCAGCACTGATCAGGAGCCAAAGAATATATATATACATATATTTTGCTCGGTGCCAGGACAGTCACTTACAGAAGAAGTGAAATGGAGGGTTTTTTTTCACATTCATGTAACATTCATCAAAATTCCAATAATGACTTTCTTTATCTTAATCGATTTGAAGCCAAGGGGATGTATCTGCGGAAAGCACAAGATTCTTCATAAAGTTCTAGCCGGGTATTACCAACCAGCTTATATTTGACTTTGTTGATATCTGTACAACGTCAAGGAAGTGCTGAGCATACCTCAACGAGTAGTAAAGCCTCAAATATGTAAGGACTTTGCTTCAGAAACAAGCAATCAAGGCTTGCCAACGTGCAAAGTTGAGGAAAACTGATTTTATATATTTTTCACTAAAATTTGTCAACGTGATGGGTTAATATCATCTCATAATGATCACTAACCGCTGATCTACGGTTGAGGTAACAATACAGATCACATTTGAGCACTTACGTCTCAAATTAACGGAAACAGCACGGCTAAGTAGCCACGCTCAAAGCTGAAGAGTAAAGCTCGAAAAACTCACGCAGCAGCCACTCGTTCGTTGTGGGACCGTCCTGTGAGCAAACAGTGTAATGGTGCATTTCTTAAAAAAAGTATTCTTTATTGTTTAGTTTGCCAAACAGTTTGCTCGCAAAATGTTAACCTTGGTATGTTGGAGTGAATTCAAGTAAAACTGGAAACATTTTACACAAATATCAATGACAATTCTTCTAAAACATGTTCAGAAGCAGCAAAAAAAGTGTCGCTCACGGGCTACCCCTCTGCTCGTGTGCACGAGCTCGTTGCGATCACCTTTACCACTCGTCGCGGGTTCTTTTCCGTGGCGATACTGATTCGTTGCTTTCTTCCGGAAAACAAGCGAGAGGATCAGGCACGACTGATACAATGTCCTATAAAAACATTGATTGCACGGTTTGAAAAAAACTGACAAATTGTTGAACTTATTTTATCAAGAAACTGAGTTGTGCCGTTTCGAAGCGCACTATCACATTGGCACGTACGGCATGTGATCTTATCATTGCCAAAGCGATTAACAATGTGTTAACTGAAAAGTCGCACGGTTTATAAGTTTGGGTTTTGAATAAACTGCCTGTCGTAGTTACTGAATTTGTAAAACAGAAGTCTGTAATGCCTACCAAAATAAAAACTGATTTTTTAATAAAATGTTTTTACAACAAACCTAATTTGCCAACATTTTTGTAGTTCTTCATAAGAACTCTCTAAAACTGCATCATTGACACGATAATACCCTACTGTCTTCTACAAATGCGGCATTAGTCCTTAGGCTCAATGACTGTCCAATATGTTTGTCCTCGTCTGGATTGTTTTAGGAAAACGACCCTACCGAACAACTGGACTTATTGAAGCTTACGAGATAAGTTAGAACTTTGTTGGTTTCGCTATTGGAAATGGTACTTTGAATTAACACCAGGAAGTCAACAGTTTCAGTAATCTATCGTTCTACCATGGTTTAATTAATCTCGAGTATGCTCTATAGGTTGCTTTTTTTAAAACTGGCAACAATTGTATAGCGCGTTCAGCCAAGTCAACGACTTCTGCCAACAAGCGACGTCAATTCTCCAATCTGGCAACTTTATCCTCGCTATTTGTGCCACCTTCATCAGAAACGTCGGTGTCTATGGCTTTTGAGGTCTCTGGGATCCGTACAACATCGCTGTATGTATGCTACAAACCCGACAGTGGTATGCAGTCAGGAGTGCCGTCGCATCTACAAGTTGCGTCAGAACCACCTATAAAGTCACTTCAACACCAATAATCACTGATAGAGTCGATCGATTCGGCCAAGGCGCCCAAAGCAGATCGTAATTCGCTGATCTGTGGAATAGCTAAGAGTGCTTCCCTGAAACTGTGTCAAAGCTGGTCCATCATCACCACCAGCTGGCACTTAAGCAACTGGCAAGTTTATATCATTACCCGATTTGACTTTGATCATGACAACACGATTGATCCGATCACTCTCAAGCTTAATGGGGGTTCTGGATGTTCTTTATTGGGCGGTCTTATCAATAAACATGGCCCCTTCCGACCAAGTTTTGATGGAAACAGCTTGGATGAAAACCCGTTCGCGTGTGCTTAGTTAAACTGGCAACAAGCAGTTTTTCGAAGGCCTTCGAAGCTTTGGTTTCTCATACAGAGCCGTCGACTGTTCCTCGGTCGGAAGCACGCTTTTGGAGAACAGTTTCTTCAAAATCTATCCCGATGAACAGACCTTTTTTGTAAACTTGTAGTCCTGTAAAAAGCAATCGACTAGCTCAAAAGACCGGTGCGCACTGGTTTGAGTTTTCTGGACTCGGGTGTCAAAAAGAAAATTACCTTTGATGACGACTTTGTACGTTTTTAAAAATTTTGAAAAACAAACTGTAATTGTTGAAAAAAATGTGATTTTGATTTGCACAATTGCACTTTATAATGACTGGAACTGCATCGCATTTGCTGCGCCAACAATGGCACCATCTACTGTGACATTACATTTAATCTGAAGAGCGATCAGTCATCAGATGACTCCGAAGGCGTCGACAGTCTTGGTAACATCTAATGGAGGATCGTTTTCGTAATTTTAATTTAGCAGTTGTGGACTCCGTAAAATCACAATTCTATTGCGTCGACCAGGCCAATGCACCGACGACGCCGCCATTATCCCCATTGTAGAATTCTGGGTCTCTATCTCGCCGCCGGGAGGATCAGCGTTATCATTGCTGATAATTGGCCCAGGTTTCGTTCGCCATCATGCTCAATCGGACCGTCGGTCTTTTAAACTGCGCCGACGACACCGCTTCCGACTTCATCAGCGAAGCCACTTTCGTCTCCAAGTCTGTTTCGACGCCGCGTTCGACCTTATATGCATCGTTGACGCCGCTCTCGACCCCATGTATTTCTCAAAGCTGTTCTCGACACCATGTGCATCTTTGACGTCGCTCTCGAAGCTATGTTTCTCTTCAACCCAGCTCATGACTTCTATGGTCTTTTCAATGCTGCGATCAACGTCATGTTAATCGTCAATGTAGCTCTCCATCCAATAGGCCTCGTTCGATGTAGCCCCCTTTTCCATTGCTTTGAAAGAGGTTTATGCCTAATTTTTTTTTTTTAAATTTTAAATCAGTGGGAGGAACGGGGTTCCTTGTTTTTCTCGCCGTGTTCCTCGGTGGTAATTTTTCATGTGTCATTAATTGCTTTCGCCTTGCAGAAGCCACCACTGAGTCCTCATCAGCGTCGAAACGCGGGGTGAGCGCGGCCACTGGAACATCAAAAGTTGCCATCTCGTCTGGAGTCAACGTATCAAACCATTTCCTCGCAAACCGCGACAATCGGTACTTCAGCGACGCCACCTTGCGGACTTCAGTCATCCGATCATCCGTCATGATGAAATAGTCCTTGAGGCCGTCAGCACTTCTAGTTAAGGCCAGTGATCAGTGTGATGTTTATGCAATCAACAATGTGTGGATTGCTGAACTGCTTGTTTCGTATGTTTAGGGTTTTTATAAACTGAGTGTACATAAGTATTGCGCTTTTCGAACAAATGTCTACACTGAAAAAAAAAGTGTAACGTTTGGTAGGAAAAGTGCAACGTATGGGTAGCAAAAAGTGCAACGGAAAATCGCATAGCACTTTTTGCAACCCATACGTTGCACCAGGTTTCGTTGCACTATGTGCAACGCAAGCGACATGAATTGTGCAACGATCGTGTGTTTCAGTGTGTCGCATTCGTTGCAAAAAGTGCAACGCTTTTGTCGCAAAAAAGTGCAACGTTTCATACCTACGGCTGAACAATAGAAAAATGTTTTTTTTTGGATTGCGTTTTTTCATATGTGGTAATTAACAGCTGTTAATTGATTCCAAAATTTACAAGTCTTACATCTTCAAATGCTAGACACGGGCCCTGAGGGCTTCTCACATTGTCCCGTAGGATGGTAAAGTGGAAAATCAACCGCGGTATCATGAAACAGGGATCGTGACATTGCGTGCGAGAGTTCCAAAGTACAGACGACGAGAGAGAGCATCTCTCCCTTAAGGAATCAAACGTTGCACTTTCGGTGCAACGATGATGTTGCACTTTTTACTACGAAATATTTCGTTGCACCGATTGCAACGTAATCGTTTTACTTTTCCGTTGGAAACTATTCCGTGGCACAAAGTGCAACGGATTTGTTGCACCCAAAAGTGTCACGCGCCGTTGCGATACACCTTTTTTTTCAGTGTACAATGTTTAATAAGATTGCCACCCCAAAACGAGTTGTGTTTTGGGTTCTCTGGTACGGAAAAGCAAGAAACACGACAAAAACGTGAAGTAAAAATCAATCGATGCCCTGAAACGTCGGCTACAACTGGCTACTATTTTTTGTTCTGATTCTTGGATGTGCATCTTTTCGTAATCTTTTTGTTTGTTATCATACGGTGTAAAACTGATGTATTCATTTAATGTTGTTTAGTACTACTCAATTTCATGGATGAAATTCGCCAACGCAAAAGAACGATTTACTTTCAAGTTTGAAAACTGTATCGCGGAAATTCATAAACATTGGCAACCTGGTTCGTTTAGATTCATTAACAACAGGGAAATTTAGAGTTGGGATCCGTGGGGACACGATTGGAAGGGCATCAGAATCCGACTGTCACAGATCACACCGCATGAACTTTTGCGGCTCTTGCGTTCACATTCGTCACCAATTTTTTTATAGAGTTGACACCGGTGTTGGGCCGTCAGGCTGCTGAAACACATTTTATCAAAAAACTGAACTGTGCCATTTTGAAGAATGCTATGACAATGCTATGTACGGCATTGCTATGTTTACATTTCAACACTTGTTAGCCAAAAAACTTATCTTATCGATGCTTACAAGATAAATTTGAACATCGTTGGTGTCGCTTTTGGTAATGTTATTTTCAATGCATACTAAAAAAGCAACCGTTTCGTTGCAAATGATGAAGGGGGTGTAAATAAAACTGAACGTATTGTTCTGCTGCCGGGACGTTACCATATAGGCCAAAAAAAAACGATCAAAAACTGAACACATTATTTGGTTTTATTAAATTAAGTTTCGGATGAAACCTTCATTCCCGCGAATCCATAGAGCGCCCATGTTTACCACGATTGCTACCCACAAACAAGTTGTATTACGGGTTCTTTGGCACAAAGAAACAAGAAACGCCGCAAAAAGGTCAAGCAAAGCTCGCTCATTGCCCTTAACTGCCGACGGATAAAACTGATGTATACAACCATATAACGTTTTTCAGTATAACTCAATTTCTACCAATGCCTTTGGTGGTTTACCTTGCTTTGGAACCGGTGCCGCTACCGAACGGTTGAACTTGCCCGAAGTTCGTCGTGCCCACTACGTTTCGATTCTAATTATTCTGTCAAGATTTTTATTTACAACGGCGATATTGTTTTTTAAATAAAAACTGCAATGGAATCGTCCCATCCCGAGTAATCACCTTCACAATACTGCTGGCTAGGACACTCGTGTCAGTGCCAATTTAACTTTGGAATACATTTTTAAGGAAATGTCGGCGGCAACGGGGATCAGTCAATACAGTTCTGAAAAAAACAGGGATGTTTTTTTATTTTTTTGTTCGACTTACTACCCCAAGGTCTAGAAACTCTGGTCCAACGATTTCTCAAAGTTCTTGTCTTTGACCGATTTGTCAATTTTTTTCGGTATGTGTCAGAGAAGTTACAGTTGAAAGATTTCGATGGCACTAACATGAGGTTCATAATCATGAAGGTTTTGCTTTTCCAGATGAGAGCATTGTATTTTTTTAACGCCTCATGTGGGGTCTTGAGATGTTTTTTTTGTTGTTGAAAAAAATTGGTTTTTATGGTTTTAGATCGGTGGAGTCGGTTTAAATCTCCCAGACGCCGATGTAAAAATCAAACGGCAGGAAGCTTACTGTTGTATCTGCAGGCCGGATATGACCCGCAGATATTGATGGTCCCGCGTGAGTAGCCGAGTGTTAAAGAAGAGAAGGTTTATTGAGGACGAAGTGTATAAACAGCAATACAATGGGAAAAGTGAACTATCGGTCAGTGGGACCGATGGGCTTATATAGGGGTCCTCGTGGCGTTCGCGAATGTTCGAACGCCCGGTTACAATAACAACAGGGGTGGCACACACAACAACAAAACACAACTGGCAGTCCTGAACGTGGTTCAAGAACTGCTGAATAGACATTTTACAATAACAATCATTGTATGGATCTGGGGATCCAACATCTCCCCGCGAAGTGTGAAAGTTCCTGATGAGAGAGCTTCTTCGGTGGTGGCACTTCGGATGGTTCCGATGAATGACGAGCGAATCGGTCGCAAGGTGTCGGTGGACGATTCCTGGATCCCAAGTCTGGTTGCTGGGAATGGCTTCGCGGTGGTCGTTGACATCGTCAGCGTTGATGTGACGGGATGGTGTGTCGTGAAGTTGATCAGTAATGAACTGATGCTGAAAGTGCTGATGAGGAAGGTGGTCATCAGTGGCTGGTGGTCGCAAGCGTCGACGTAGATCAGTCTCGCAGTGACTTCGGTGTCGCAGAAATGCTTCGACTGGAGAGCATTGACCATTGGCGTGACGACTTGGCAGTGTACGGTAGCGAAGGAATGGCTGAAACAAAATGACGAATGTTCGAACGCCCGGTTACAATAACAACAGGGGTGGCACACACAAAAACAAAACACAACTGGCAGTCCAGAACGTGGTTCAAGAACTGCAGAATAGACATTTTACAATAACAATCACTGTATGGATCTGGGGATCCAACACTTACAACTAATAAAAACTGGTTAATAGTCGGGAAAGATATCTGGATAAACATAAGTATCGCCACCTCTGCCCTGAGACGCCGGCGACAGCTGACTGCGGTATTTGCTGATTATTATCAATGCACGATAACAATGTGAGTTTTCACGGTAATAAACTGATGTGTATCTTGTCGTGCTTTGTTTGTTATCAATCGGTGTTCAAAATTGATGTTTTTATTTGATGTTATTTAGTAGCACCCAATCTCAATCAATGCCCTGGGTGGTTTTCTTTGCTTCGGAACCGGCACCGCTACCGAGTGGTTAAACTTTCTTGTCGTGCCCTCTGCGTTCTGAATTGGATCACCCAAGAATAAGTTTACTTGAATGACGATATGTACGTGAACAATAACCGGCAATACAAACTGATGCACACTAAAACGTGAAAATGAAGGCGCTTTTAACGAATCAAAATCGTTGTCAGCGCTTTCTATGCTGATAACGTTGAAAAATGTGGTCGATCACCTACTTTTAATTTGACAAACTAGTGGGCATTTAGATGCATTTTCTGATGGCGTCAAAGTGCCGTCACTGAATATGCAAAGGGCTCTCATGTGATGCCAACGGCAAACCAGTGTCTTTTTGGTCGTGGAATATCTAAACAGTGGCGCCTTTGGAAACGGAATTTCATATGTGAGATTGGATGACATAGTCAAACTTTGTTATTAACACTCTGTAGTTTTAATTTTTTGGAGGAGAGCATTGTGTTGAAGCTTTTGACGCCTTATGTAAGGTTTTGAAAAAAAAACTGGTTTTTATGAGTTTAGATCGGTGGAATCGGTTTTAATCTCTCAGGCGCCGATGTCGTCAACTCTCCTGGCACGAATGAGACCCTGTTAACAATCTCCAGTCCATCGATTATGTCCATTGCCTAGGGCAACGCAAGATCTTCAATAGATATCGGTTGATTACGGATTGAGCTGTACGTATGTCACAGGACAATAGGTTGTTTGGGTAACGTAGGCAGACATGACAGTGTCAGCGTCGTAGCCAGGAAGATCATTCAAACCTAGTGGGTCGTCTGAGCCAGAAAGACCATTAGCACCTGAAAGTGTCATCACTATTATACTATGGTAAGTTTTCATTAATTAAAACTGTAGAGTTTGCCAAACATTTCTAAAAACCCTGCTTTCTTAAATCATACTCAGCCAATCCACAGAATACGCTATTGTCGTCCTTGAATGTTTTAATGGCGTACATAGCGCCGTCGGCTGTTGGTCTGGCAACACGCACTCGTTCTGATTTGGTTGCGGTTTTGAAACTCTGTCGCTTTGCTTCTTGTGGATTTGGCTGTATTCAATTCTTTTTGGGATACTTTTAGCAGTCAAAACGTAACTTTATTCAATTCCAAAACGATAAAAGTCAACAACAAAAACAAAAAGTGAAAAAAATTGCAACAAAAATAATGTCATTCAAAAAACGCATACAACAATAAATGTACAAAAAACATCCTTATTCAATCGGTGATCATCCGGACGACGAATCAGAAGTTGAAGAGGTACGCGACGACGAAGCGGACGTCGAGCAGGAAGAGAAAGAGTTCTCTAAAACGCCAAAATCGATAAACTAAATCAAAAAGTTAACAGCAACTCACCATCAATGGCGTGAGAATGATGGCCATACTGGAACACCTTCATCCAGTCTTTGTTGTTCACGGCGAGCATCCGGAAAGGGCATTGAGGCTGACCGCACTTGAAGTATCGCTTCTGGCATCCGTTCGTCCAGTATGAATGGTAGAAGATAATGCCCTTGGGTTTCTTGAAAGCCGATAGAGGCATCTTCTTCTGGTAATGCCACTTCCGGGTCATCCTGTCAGTCACGACATGCAGCTGGTACAGCGATTCAGTCAGTTGGCCTGAAATAGAACGAACAAGACGATTGATATATAACTAAAGTTGGTAACTAACCCTTTGCCTTAGGGCCGGTACGATGCGTTGGGTTGTATTCGCTGACATCGGATTCGCCAGACTCGGGAGTTTCGGATTCTGATTGGGAAGAAAGGCGAGCCGGCGAAGTCGGTGGAGCAGCAGTACCCGCGTTCGACGGCAGAGGATAATCTTTTTGAAGAGTTGGCTGAATCGGCGGAAGAGTCGAGTTGGATGAAGCCTCGACCGAAGCGGACGCCACATGGATTGATGGAGACTGGCGCGGCACGGCAGAAACTGATGGAATGGCCGGAGCGACGGGAATAGATGGAATCTGCGACTGCGGCAAAGCGACAGAACCCACCAGGGGCGTCGACAGAACCGCAACCGGAGTGGTGGATGATTTCGCCTCGCCTGCAAAAAAACAGTTCAATAAAAAGCTCATAACGTAGTGAAAACACCTACCGGAAACAATAAGCGCAATCCGGCTCTTATCGTCGACAGCATCCTCGACCGAAGCGGACGCCACATGGATTGATGGAGACTGGCGCGGCACGGCAGAAACTGATGGAATGGCCGGAGCGACGGGAATAGATGGAATCTGCGACTGCGGCAAAGCGACAGAACCCACCAGGGGCGTCGACAGAACCGCAACCGGAGTGGTGGATGATTTCGCCTCGCCTGCAAAAAAACAGTTCAATAAAAAGCTCATAACGTAGTGAAAACACCTACCGGAAACAATAAGCGCAATCCGGCTCTTATCGTCGACAGCAACCTCGACCGAAGCGGACGCCACATGGATTGATGGAGACTGGCGCGGCACGGCAGAAACTGATGGAATGGCCGGAGCGACGGGAATAGATGGAATCTGCGACTGCGGCAAAGCGACAGAACCCACCAGGGGCGTCGACAGAACCGCAACCGGAGTGGTGGATGATTTCGCCTCGCCTGCAAAAAAACAGTTCAATAAAAGGCTCATAACGTAGTGAAAACACCTACCGGAAACAATAAGCGCAATCCGGCTCTTATCGTCGACAGCATCGTTGTTGTTGGCCACCGGCAAGGTTCCGACACCACCATCCTCCTCCGAAACTGAAATCAGTCATGTATTACAAAAGTTTACGAAAAAGAGTCTAAATAACACCTACCCGGCTCCTGTTTTTCTTCCTTCACTTGTCGTTGAACATTAGCGGCATTGCTGCCACCATCCAGATCCGACACAGCGTCACGGAAATCCGAAAAGTTGGACATCGGATGGGCCCGTTGAAGGTGCTTCAAAAGCCGACCAACATCGGCGTGTATCTGGACTTTCTTGCACGCCCGGCAAGCCACATTGACGGCTTCAAAGTATTTCCATCCCTGTAAAGTTAATGTAAAGCACATTGGAATGATAAAGTTTAGAATAGAAACAGCGAAACATACAGGGTGATGTTGGTCCAACTTCAACAACTCGCGCTCTTGACCGAAGACTAAAAGTAAAAGTTTGTGAAATTATTACCATTTTTAGGATAGTTATGTAAATCAACTTACATCCTGTAGCCCTTTTGAACCGGTAGCAATCGCTGCTGCTATGGACAATCATGACGTGAGCCAGAAGGGTCGACATTACTTCTCGGCGGCCATAACGTTGGGGACACAACTGGCAAGCAATGGTGCTTTGGTCGTCGACATCGAGATCGTAATGGAGCCACCCCTGAAAGTTCACATTGAAAAGCATTTGGAATCGGTAATAAAGGTATGAAAAGTTGAAACTAACCGGGTGAGGGACTCGATTGCCAGCAGGGGAGAACATTATTGGCACTTGCACTTCAAAATGAACAAAAACAAGTGAGAAGTGAGCCTAAACGAAGTGACAGCTCGAGTAGGGGCGAAACTGTTATGAAATACGAATTGGCGAAATGGACCAAACAGATCAATCCGGGGTGTCAGCGACAGATAAGACCACACGCAGCTGATTGGCCGCGTGTCCTGACACCCGCACACATTAGCACCTGTTTCGCGCAGGCTTGAACTGTGTTTTTTTGAATACTGGTAGCCGCCATCATCAAGAAGTTTAACTGCTTTTTGGCATCAACAAAGTTTCCCAGAAGTCAAAAAAGGGAACCCTTCCAAGCTTTCAAAATGCCCTTTTAGGTCCACCAACTGTATGCAAATTCGTCCCTCAATCCGACTTTCTGCACGAAAATGGTCCTTTACCGAATACAGGTATTCTTTCGGAAGTTTTTTTCTTATTGATAGAAATCCACATGCATTTGATATGGACCTAAACAGTTTGAATACCTCGGGGCAAATACGTGATAACGTGAGATCGTGTTTTCAAAAGACAGTATACCGTGTTTTTTCAGCCCGTTCCGGAAACTCCTCAAATAATCTGTCAATCAACAGAGTCGTCGTAACCGTCAATGGAGTTTAGACGATTTCGAAGCCGTTTCAGACTCATACTTTTAAATCAGCTAAAGGATAAAAAAATGCAGATCTCAAAAATCTTCGATATCACTAAAGCTCTGAATCATAAGGGTTTTGTTTTTTGGATGAAAGCATTGTTTTGATATTTTTGATGCCTCATGTGAGGTTTTGAGATGTTTTTTATTGAAAATAAACTGGTTTTTATGGTTTCAGATCGCTGGAGTCGGTCTCAATCTCACAGGCGCCGATGTCGTCAACTTTCTTGAGCACGACCGGAACCCCGTTAAGGATCTCCAGCCCATCGATCGTGCCCATCGCCTTGGGCAACGCAAGACCGTCAATCAATATCGGTTAACTACGCAGGGCAGTAGAAAGAAGGTTATGCGGTATCAGAAGGTCAAGTTGGACACTGCTAATGGAGGTTTATTTTTGAGAAAACTGTTTTGTAGTTTATCCTCATATTTTTACAGGTTCTCGTCGGCGCCGATACCAACATTCAGCTCCATGGCCACCGATAAACTTCTAAATCATAAGTTTACTCTCGACAGCGGCGATACTTTATCTGGAGGCGGCGGTGATAGCAAACCCCAAGCAAAACGTCGAAAGTGCACGGCCGTCGCGGCGAAACTTTAGGCTGCTGTGTTTGGAAGTATGGCCAATCCCGCAGACAGATTCTCTATCGAAGACTTTTGGGACGATTCACAATACGAGGAACATCATTCAATCTTGTCTTTCTTACGCAACTCGAAACTGCGGTCATAATAAGTCTGTATTTCGCCTTTCTCACCCGATTTTTCAGGTCTTCCTAGAAGGCTAACAACATTCGGTTGTCTTGGTAGACTGTCTTTGCCTCAAGGACCTTTGGTGACAGACATTCCGTTTTCGCCGGGAAGGCCTATGTCTCCAGGTAGGTCTGGAAGTCCTTTCGGACCCAGGGAACCACGTACACGGATGGTATCTATTCCGTGGGCTCTGATAATCTTATAAAGGAAGGAAAAGGGCTAGTTAGCCAACGATGCCAGGGTTGGAGAAGCCTGGACGGCACGGGTTGCTGGGAAAGCTGGTTGTCTTGGTGGACCGTCTTTGCCTTGAGCTAGTGGGCCATCGGGGTCGGGAGAGTTTGGTTGGCCATCGGCGCCAGGGACAGCAGGGTGGGAGAAGTCTAGACGGCACGGGTTGCTGGGAGGGTTGGTTAACTTGGTGGACCGTTTTTGCCTTAAGGACCTTTGACATCCATTCTTTTTGATTATTCGTTCAACGCCGGGGGTTCTTGGACGGTCACAGTCGCTGATGTAGCCTTGTTCAAAGCTAAGGAGGGGGAGGCGAGCTAGTTGGCAATCCGCGCCAGGGACCGCTGGGCTGGAGACGCCTGGAAGGCATGGGTTGCTGGGAGTGCTGGATTTAGCGAGGCAGACGTCACAGGACATCGGGTTGCTTGGGGTGATGTAAGCTGACGTGATAGCATCAGTATTGTAGCTAGGAAGGTTGTTTAGACATGGAGGGTCGTCTGAGCCGGAAAGATCATCAGGCCTGGGAGTGTCATCATTATTATATCATGGTGAGGTTTTATTAATTAAAACTGTAAAGTTCAAAAATGCCTTTTATTTGTAGTTCACAATGTCCTCGCTTTGATACCTTTCCTTGACCGCTGGGCCTTTCGGACCCGAGGATCAGAGATTCAGAGAGGCAACAACGCCGCGATCAACGTCACCGCCGCGTTGACCTCGAGTGCATCTATGCCACCACTATTGCCTCTATGTTTAACTTCAAAGCCGCTTTCGACTTTCTTTCAATGTCCCATGCCCTCTTTTACCCATCAGCATTGATCAGGAGCCAAAGAATATATATATATTGCTCGGTGCCGGCACAGTCATTTATGGAGGAAGTCAAATGGAGGGTTTTTCACATTCATGTAACATTCATCGAAACTTTCTTCCAATAATGACTTTCTTTATCTTAATCGACTTGAAGCCACGGGGATGTATCTGCGCAAAGCACAAGATACTTCATAAAGTTCTAGCCGGATATTACCAACCAGCTTATATTTGACTTTGTTGAAATCTGTACAACGTCGAGGGAGTGCTCAACACAACTCAACGAGTAATAAAGTCTCAAATATGCAAGGGCTTTGCTCCAGAAACAAGCAATCAAGGCTTGCCAACGGGCAAAGTTGAAGAAAACTGATATTATATATATTTTTCACTAAAATTTGCAAAACTGATGGGTTAATATTTCTGGTAACGATCATTGTACCGCTAATCGACGGGTTGATAACAATACAGATGAAAATTTGAGCATTTAGGTCTCAAATTAACGGAAGCACGGCTAAGTAGCCACGCTCAAGAGAAAAGCTCGAGAAACTCACGCAGCAGCCACTCGTTCGTTGTGGGACCGTCCTGTGAGCAAACAGTGTAATGGTGCATTTCTTAGAAAAAGTATTCTTTATTGTTTAGTTTGCTCAATAGTTTCCTCGCAATATGTTAACATTGGTATGTTGGAGTGAATTCATTTAAAACTGAAAACATCTTACACAAATTTTAATGACAATTCTTCGAAACCATGTTCAAAAGCAACAAAAAAATGTCGCTCACGGGCTACCCCTCTGCTCGTGCACGAGCTCGTTGCGACCACCTGCGGTCCCGCCGCGACATCGATCGCATTGCGTTCGACCAAGACTGCTTTTCGTCTAATCCACGCGATTTGTGTTTTTCTTGAACGTTTTATCCGCTTTTATCGATTCGAATTACGTGCAATTCTTGTTCCAAATCTTTCTCATGGCCAAGTTCTGTATAAAAATTAAACTGAATGTTGCATTCGATTGTTATAAGTTTGACTTTGCAATCTGCACGTTTGTTCGGTTTTTCCGTGTTGCTTGCAGCTTTTATATATTTCTTTCCCTGTAAACGTGCTGCCGTTGCCGATTTTACTGAAATTTTGCATGTTTTATCCGTTTTTCACAGTTTAAGATATATAATCTTTCAGCCATGTCTCTTTTGCGTGTAGCGCAAACGCTGACGCGCACGGTTCGCCCGTTGTCGATGTCCGTGCCCCGTGCCGGAGCCCACGACGACATCATGGAGAAGTGGCCCGCAGATCGCTTCGATAAGCACTTCATCGACTACCTTAGCCGTCCCGAGATCGACGGATGGGAGGTCCGCAAGGCGCTCTCCGAGCTCCACGACTTCGACGTTATCCCCGCTCCCAAGGTTGTCGAAGCCGCTCTCCGTGCTTGCCGTCGCGTCAACGACTACTCCCTTACCCTTCGCTTCCTTGAGGCTATCAAGATCAAGTGCGGTGCCGGCAAGAACCGCGAGCTCGTCTACGGTTACATCATTAACCAGGTTCGTTTAACCTTACCACGGATTTATATATAGTTTAAACTGAATCGTTATATTTTCAGGTCAAGCCCGTCCTTGAAGAACTCGGAATCAGCACACCCGAAGACCTCGGTTTAGACAAGCCCGAATTGTTCATTCCCCAGGCCGAATACTGGTGGGAGAAGAAGTGGTACAAAGAGTACGGCTACGACAAGAAGCCCGGATACGAGTTCTAAAACAGTCGATCGCTCGTTTTATGTCTTCTGTCTTTGCTAGACGTAGGTACTCGTTGCGTAAAAGTGCTCTCTTTGCTGTAAAGTCTGTGAAAACTTTGACAAGAATAAAATAGAGAGCCTTATTTTGGTTTTAAACTGAATTAAACTTAGTTTATCTTTTTGCATGGGGTATTTTTTACTTTCATTTTATTTTCTTTTACGGCAATATCGGTTTCAAAGTCAATTCAAACTGTTTTAAATTGGCTGTTTTGAAACGACAGGTACATTAAAATCATTTTGTTTTTTGAAAACTGTTGGAAAAAGCATCAATGATTGTCTGCAGCATCGAAATTTGTACTTCAAGTATATTGAGCATCACGTCAGATGTGCATGTCTGATCACATGGCTACCGTTTGTAGAATTAAAAACTGCCTGAATGTTACAACTTGATTTTATTTAACTTTACTTGTAGCAGGCTTTATTATTATGTTAGCAGGAATGACAAAACTAGCTGCAGTCTACAGTATAGACTTATAATAAGAAAAGGCTGCTCATAAATATGGCAGACAAAGTAAGCACTTTAAGCTGGAAACAGATTTGCACAGAGTGTGAACTTTTTGGGGGAACTTGAACATGGCACAGATCAACGATGATTGGGGTTGATGGGCGCTGTGAAGGCCTCTGCTGTCATAGGACGGTTCCTGGAAAGGTTTGGATTTAAGTAAACTGATTATTTATGGTAAGCAAGCAACTGTAAAGGGCCATAGACGACTGATCTCGAACTGTACTACATAATAAAACTGTTTTTAAATGAGATCTGATGTAAGGTCCTTTGCGGTACGGTATAAGAAAGGAAAAAGATAGCAGGGGTGGGATAAAGCAGAAACTGTGCAGTACTTTTAATTTACGGCTTATTTGCTACCGCCAAACTTGGCACCATCATCCATTGTGAGTGATCCTGCGCCTAAACCGAAGCCAACACCCTTAGGACCGTATTTACGCCCGTGGCACTGCTTGCAATAGAGTTCTGCTTCATGGGGTGCGACGTTGAATGAATCGAGAAGTTTATTGCACATGTCTAAAATAAATCAAAAGATGGAACAACAACCATCGAAGTGTCGATCAGTTCCGAAGTTTGCAAGGATTAGCGATTCAGACAGAGTGTTAGCGACAGATAGTTAGCAAAAAACATCATCAGTTAGCCAAATCTCAAATCAAACGTACGTCATTTCGACTTCTTTGTTGCCAAACTGCTCGCCGGTGTCCATGGTGAGTGCGCCGGCACCGATTCCGAATCCAATGCCCTTGGGGCCGTACTTCCTGCCGTGGCACTGCTTGCAATACAGTTCAGCCGCGTGCTCACAGCAATTGGTTGAATCGAGTAGCTTGTTACACATTGCTGCAATAGAGACAATGGAACGCTTCACATTTGGAACTCAACAGGACAAAGGACAGTGTTATTTTTTTAAACTGATCGAAAAACCATTTTTTGTATGCAATTTCTACTCATCCCAGACAATGTAATTGCCGAATTGTACAATTCCCCCAAAAAAACGGCTTTGTACAAATGTTTTTGCTACTTTTACCCATGTCTACGTTGACACATCGCTAGGTAGAAAGGATTCCGTGTCCCAGGAACAGTACCTACCGGGAAAACCCGGGTTGACAATAGAATCCCCGCGAAAATCATTCACAAAAGAACTCGTATTATTTGTTCTTCGGCTATCTTTTTTTAACGCCAACCTTTCAAAAACAGCGTGTACAAATGAACGAAAAAAGGGCCCTTCTCGCCTTGCAATGATACGTGTTCATTTACATCTTACAGATGACTCATTGCACCCCACTAAATGATTTCCTGGGGATGCCAGACAAAATAGATTAGTCATAAAACAACGCCGTTGGCTGGAACGATCGCAAGCAAAAGGAAATTGCCCGGGGCAGCAGAAGTTAAAATGCGTCAACCGATGTTTTTTGTTTCGACAGCGTTTCCCATCAAAAACAGTTGCATCAAGAAAATAGGAGCCCTTTAAACTGCGTTCAATCAAAAAATTTTGAAGGGTGGGACGTTCTTCATTTTTAATTTTCAAATTAAACGATTAATTTTGTTAAATTTCTAAACTGCGATCTTAGGCTCAAACTTCGCATTACTTTTCACCCGTCAACATCTTGTTTTTTGAAATCGGTTGACAACAAACGCACGGCACGCACAATCTTGAGAACTGATTCACGCCAAGTATTTAACAAAACAAAACTGCCAATCATTCAGAACGAAAGTTAGTTATTTCAAAATTTTTGGTTTTTGACTATGATTTTATTGAAAACTCACTGCACTTGAAGCAGAATTTGTGCCACTTATAACCACCTGCAACCATTTCCTCTGCCGCGTACACGGATTTGCCACATTTCGGGCACTTTGGGTGTTCAACCGGCTTGAAAGGCATTGTGAAAACTGAAAGACGAGTTTTTGTAACCTAGGTTTAGGGAACTACAATTAGAAAGGAACAAGTTTGGAAAATATCGCGGGTAAAACTGGCGGACAAGATTGGTAAAAACATTACAAAAGTGAAAAACAACGTCGCGGAAACTTTAGGCATTGAATACTACCCAGTTTAATACGTCTGGGGTCGCGATGTGTGAGGGTGGAGGATGTTTTTATTGTGCTGTCGGCAAATAGCGCGGATAAATGAACAGTTGTCAACTGAGATCAAAGCTGTTTCGATGAACTCTCAGGCTAAAGGTTAAGCATCGAAACTGAGAGATGCTAATAAAAAGTTTCGTTTTCATATGATTTCAACTTGAAGAAACTGCTGAATAATACAAATAAAACCTGGATGTGCGATCAAACTAACATCACTGAAGACAGGTTAAACGGAACGGCTGAAGTTCGGAGATGATCTGCAGACGCCCACCTATCCCGACCTCAGGCACGCTGGCTTAGACAATCACCGACAAAACGAAGCAGCCGCGCTCCTCTTGACGATGAACGCGCAGACAGCCGGTTGCGGAGGAGGCATATCGACTGGTGACACGGTCGTCGTCGGCGTTGCGGAAACGCTGGAAAGTTGACTTCTCGCGTAACACTGGGGGGATCTTTCGCCTCTTCATCGAGGCCCTGACTGCAAAGTCGTTGCATTTAGAGAGACGTTGGGCTGTGACGCTTGTCGATCGGGGGGATGAGGGGTTTTTGAGGTCTGCAGGGCCATAAGGCCTCCCTTCTTACCAACCTGTTCAGTTGTTGATGCTGAAGAGAAGGGTGTTACCCGGACTGTTGAATGGAGTACAGTTTGAGTGCAAGGAAAGCGAGGAGCAACCTCCGATCTCGCTCGAGGAGGAAGAAATGCTTGACGGTTCAATGATGGCCGTCCATAGAAGTATGGAGAAGAAGGAGAAGACCTTCGCCGTTACCACCTCCATCAAGCAGATGAGGGCGTGTTTTTCAACGTTGCTGACTAGCGCATCTGTTGTAAGCAGAACGATGGTTTTTAGGGTCCGCCCGTTCAGCCCAAGGATTACACTTTGATGACGCTCATTGTAGTGGTGGCCCCACTTGGCAACACATTTCAAATGCCCCGAAGGCTTTCAATGAATGGGAAAAAAGGGAAGATGAGCAGAATGGCAAAAAATCCAGATGTTGATGCATTTCGCGAAAAAGGGTGACACATCGTTGTCGATGAAATCAGCCGGGCCGAAAGAAAAATATCGCAGGTTTGAAAGTATTTCATTTTTATTAGATTTCTGTTGAAAGTGTTTTCACTAACTTAATCGAAGAGACATTAGAGATTACACACATTCCAGCAAAAATATGCGCAAATCGGTATAGAGATAAGTGAAACGCGTCGCGAAAGAAAGTTCAATCTTGAATGTCCGGTTTAAATCATAAAACTGGCAATGTTTGTGATCGCGGTAGTCAGTCGCACGCGTTACGATGCATATGAGCCGCAAAAAGTGGATCATGACAATCCCCCGAGGTATGGATTCGCTAAAAACGTTTTGAGCAGCGCAGGTGAATAAAGCCACAAAACCGGATAATATGCAGTGCCCGAAAGCTGTCGTCAACAAACCTTTAGCTGCACACACTAGCTCAAGTAGAGCCCTCATAACTGAAGGGGTAACTAAATTGACAAGTATTTATTTATACCAGTTTAAGTGTTTTTTGTTTTTCTGTTATCATTAGCAAACTGATAGGTGATAAAGGTGAGATATACTTGTAAAGTCGTAATGAAAACTGATAAGAGACATTTCCGATCGTATTTTGTCTACTTTTGGTTCTGGAAGGGTCGAAAACCTCAGGCTAGGTAGTGTTTTGATGGAAACATTATAAGCTCGGTTACTTTACGAAAGTGTTTTTGAACCGTCAGAACACGTGAAAATCAGAAATATTAGTGAAATCGGTTTTGGATCAATACTTGATAAGTCGACAGCTAACTTTTTGTCTTTTTTCAGTGTTTTTGGCTTTGTAAGCTCCACATATCTCAAACTCTTACGTGTTGTTTCAGTACTTCTAAACCGCCAAAACACGGAGAGTTCAAAACTGTGTACAAAATTTTGATTAGATCATTAGTTGACGATTAGCCAACTGATACTTGCAGATTTTGGGCATTTTTGGTGTTTTTGACCCTGGAAGGTGCAAAGACCTCAGGCTAGATATCGTCAATTAAGTGTTTTTACTCTTTTAAAACACGTGAAGTTTAAAAATACTCTTTAAATCGCACTGAGATTAGCGGTTCACCAGTTGGAAAAGCTACCAGAACGAATTTAAAGTGACTTTTGGCAAAATCGGGTTCTGGTAGGTGCAAAAATTTTGAGTTATACCACTTTTAGTAAATGTTTCTTAACCGTCCAAACACGGGGATTTCAGAAATGTGTATCAAATTGTGATGGTAACAATGGTTGGCGAGTTGCCAGCTGATAAGTGCAGTTTTGGGGCATTTTTGGGCGTTTCTGGTCCTAGAAGGTCTAAATATCTCAAGCTAAATTGCTTTAGATAAGTGATTCCGGACCGCCAAACCACTCATTTACAGAGAGGTAGAGTTGTGTGTGAGCGACCATTTTGTTTCAGGAATATATGGAAGGGTAACTGCGACTGACGAAGCGCTATTTCGTTCGAGAATTGAAACATGGCTTGATTTATTTTCTACTCTGTGTGGCGAAAAGTAAAGTTAAAAGAATGAAATCTGTGAGACTGTGTGGAAGAAACTGCACATTAATAAGATTCAGGCCAGCTATGATACCAGACTGTCTCAAAAATAGTCAATGTAATTGAAAAACTGATGATACAGGTGAGTAAATTCGGACAATGCTTTTCTAGTAGCAATTCGTTGAAATATGGTTTTAGAAACCAAATTGCTTGCGGAAACAACTGCTGTCGATTCGACGTTCGATAAAGAAGAGCCAAAGGATTTTTCATGAGCTATAATGGCACGACTCGGTCTTTGGCGTTGAAAACTGTGAAACAAACATCTGAAATCCATTACTGTGATCAAGTCTCTGGTACGAGTTTGCATTCGCAGTTTAGGGATGTTGTAAACTACAAATACGTATTACTTTATAAAACGCGCCACCGTATCGCATAAACATGGGTATCAAAAAAGGCAAACAAAAGGGCGTATGATTGTGCAATGTGATAATAACTGATTCAAGTGCCCGAGATCAAACATATGCTAATTTAAGTGAATTTGGTTCTACTGAAAGTTCAGGATCCTTTAACTGTCAAAAAGTTAGTTGCCTGTGGCTTCTGAACGTGTGCGTCTTCATCGCTTCTGTATTCTCAAACCGACAACCTCTTCGACAATGTCCGGACAAAAATTCAACATCAAAAACGACTTCGAGCACGTCAGTTACCTCGGCAAGGGCGCGTTCGGAGTGGCCAGCCTTTTCCGCGACAAGAGAACCCAAAACTATGTCGCCATTAAGTCCATCAAAAAGGCCTACTGCCACACCCTGTATGGCATGGATGCGCTTCGCCGAGAGCTGCTACTTCAGTACGGATTGGTGTCAGTTTTTAGTTTTATTGAAAACGTGTTTTCATTGCACACTTTTCAGCCACGAAAACATTGTCCGTCTCTACGCGTTCTTCTACGACAAGGACTTCGTTCACATGGTGATGGAGCCGTGTGAAACCGTCACTCTAGAAGGCGTTTTGGAAATCCGAAAAGGAAAGGACAACCTCAGTGTCCACCGGGTCGCCTACATTGCCGATTCCATTGCGGCGGCTTTGCAGTACTGTCATGCCCGACAGATCATCCATCGAGACGTCAAGCCGGCGAACATTTTGTTTTGTGACGGTAAACCAAAACTTGCCGACTTTGGCGTCTCCACGCGTCTCCATGAAAGACGGTTGGTTTTTAAACAATATTGTTTTATCTAATAAACTGACAAACTTTTCAGGCAGTTTTCCATCGTCGGAACGCCCGAATATGGCCCGCCCGAATATGGCCCGCCCGAGCTCATCTGCATGTCGGAAACCCGCGGCCACAACCACAAGGTCGACGTCTGGAGCTTGGGGGTCGTATTCTATGAAATGCTGGAAGGCGTCTACCCTTTTGAAGGCATGACCGAAGTGCAAAAGAAGGAAACCACAAGGACAGGAGAGTTTCGGCGGGCGAAAAGTGTTCCTGATTGGGCTAAACCCCTCATCAAACAGGCATGATGTGCACGTTTTAGCGTTACCATGATACCCTATATTTCAGATGCTCAAACGGTCCTATCGGGATCGAATGGAACTTGCGGCCTTCCGGGCCGATCGTGATCTGCGAGACGAGGTCAAAAAGTTCCACCGGCATCGCCTTTACGCCAAGGGACAGGGCAACTGAACGGGGCTAAGTTGAAGATTAAGTGTAACATTGGTACTAAGTGATAAAGTAATACTGTAATCAAAAATTAGAATCAATTTTGCACATGGTATTATTAGCTTGAACTGTTGAAGTAGTATTGTGGAGTTTTGTACTGTATTGCATCAACTTTTGTTTTTAAACTGCATGATTTGTTGAATCGAGAGAGCATTTGTTTGACTAAATGCAACATTTACTCAATAAGGTTACCACGAGGTACAATGTTCATGTGCCCTATTGATTATCAATCCAATTGCAGATTCTCTAATCCCCTTTGCCCCCGACAATGCTTATTTTTAGTTTGCTGCAGTCAGCTGCGATCAGCTTCGTGTCAGCACTCATCCTTATCAGCGGTCTTTTAATCCTTGACAATGTGCTCTGTATGATCCATTTACTTTGATTTTTTGCCATTTAAAAACTGCTTTAACAAACTGTCAATGGGAAGAATGTCTAGACTTTTTATGCGTGCACTCATAAGGCATTTGATCTGTTTCATCACGTCAGAAGGTAATAATAATAATAATAAAAGCAAGCGAGAATGAAGACAGACCATTGATGATTGACTTCAGAGAACTGATAACATTTTCCATCGCCTGTTCACTTTCCGGAAGGTACGGGCTGCCGACTGCTTTAATACTTTGATTTTGTCAACTAACAAGGTATTCCGGATTATTAGAGCTTATCAATCTTAACAATGACACCGTTACTCAGGTGCCGTTTGACGTTTTTTTGTCGAGTAAAATATTAAAATGTAATAAACTGCCTTTTAGATTGATTTCAATATGAAAACTTCATTTTACTATGTTCTCATTGCGTTGGTGGCACTGGTTAGGTGTCAATGTCCAACGTTTGGAATGTATGGCTATGTACTGGTGTCAATCACATCGAGTTCTTCAATCGATACTTTTGAAAACTTATTAGATTGGTATGGGAAGGTAAATTAAACTGAAACTTTAATGACTTTGTTGATTTTGAGCGTTAACTCTAGATTTCCCACGCATGCGGACAAACAATCACTCATGAGATTCGTTTTGGGCTATCTAAAAAGCGCACAATAACGACACAAAACTTAACTGTCGCAAACTTTGGGCCGGATATAGCGGATTTATACGGGGCAGCTATTATCGATGATGCTGATTCTCATCTCGTTGCTAATGTTGTCTCGGACTTTTTTGTTGAGGTTTGTATTCAAAAAACTGGGCACTGAATAGTTATCTCATTCAGATCGATGACCAAAACACGGCGCCCGATACCGTCGTACTTAAAAAGGTGGTAACTATACTCACCGACCACTTCAGTCCGAACAGCACATCGAGTATTGCTGGAATGCAACTGGCATCGGTATAGTTTTGAGTTTCTAAAGTTTAAACTGATACTAATGTGTATGTCTGTTTAGGATAATGCAGACGCTTTCATTATGACACCATATCGATCGGTTATCGATTCGATCGAGCACTTTGATAACGAAATCAACACGTGCATTATGGATGTTGCCAGTTTTGAAGCATGTGCAAACATATTTTGCAAAAATTTAACATTAAGTAAGCTTAAACTGGTGTGCTGGGCATATTAACGACATGAGTTCTTTAAGGCATCAAAAACAGCATATTACCGACGCCCCCGCCACAAGTAATGTCATACATTGAAAGTTTTGACGGTGACATTGGGATGTTTCGAGAACTGGCTAAACAAATGGTAACTGGTGATTTGTGTGTAGATAATCAGCGAACTATTGTGAAAAACCATCACATTGTTCACTTCATGAACAATGATGAGGATGTTGGTAGGTAAACTGGCCATGTTCCTTTGAAATGTTCCATTTTTTTAGTCTTTTCGATGCCATGGCTTGGAAACATGACAGAGCCTTTCTATGGAAACTGCATCACACCTGAACTGATGAACAAGCTCAACATTCGGCTCGGGAACAATACAGCTTTGATCAATATTCACCGAGATGATACCTGTCAAGAGGAATCAGCATTTTATCAAAATCTGCTGTCTGATTTGTCAAATCAGACCCTTTTGAATTCGTCTATTGTCGCGTATACGACGAGAAATACAAACTGTCTGTCCAACACTTTGTTTAAAATCAAAAAATTAGGCGTAAGTTAATTTTTGGAAAACTGTTAACGAATTCAATTTTTTTAGCCAGAACTACAGTTATTCTTCAAAGCGGGTGGCAAAAGTCGTCGAAGCAGTTTGTTCGACACATTCACTGCCCCAATTCACGATCATCTTGTGGAAGCGAAGTCCAAGCCGGTGACTGTCACGTTTGTGGCTTCAAGTGACGAAGTCAGAAATGCAATGGTAGTTTGCCAAAGCGTCGTCGCCATGGCCAATCTGACCCTGGCGGAGAAATACAAGTATCGTGAGCCGTGGTCCATTGCCATCGACCAGTTTTTCATTGTGATACTGCTGTGCGGTGTGAGTGCCGTCAGCATCGGATCCTACTTTTACCGGGTGTCGAAGAAGGCATACACGGATACGTCTTTGGACGAGACAGACGATTACACTGTTACGAAGCCAATGTAAGAACTTATTTTTTGAAGAAAACTGAAGGTAAGTTCGATAATTTTTAGGACTCAGGAAGAAAAGATGCGAAATGACATCCTTGCATGGGAAGTTCATATCGATCGAGTCCAGATCAACCACGACTTCCCACTTGCTCAGACGCCGAATTCGGTCATTTATTTGGGAAAACTGAAGGGAAAAGCACCCGTGATGCAATGGATCAATATGGCAGAGATGCGCCAGTTCCAGGATTGTACTGTCGCGATGCGGATACCAGTACGATACGACCAGGAGGAAGAACAGCAACTCCTCAGGGAAATCAATTCAATGAAAATTATAAAATACCACGATTACGTGGCAAATCTACTTGGATGGGTAAACAAAAACAATTTCGCATGTACTATTATGGAACTGACACATACTAGTCTGCTGAAATATGTTTCACAATTAAAAGAAGGGTTTGTTGGTTTTTATAAACTGAGTTGCGAACTTGATGTTGTTTTAGAATGATTTTTACCGATTTGGAGTCTTCATACTGCATGATCCCGTATCGACAGTACCTGCGAATTATGGGTCAGATATGTGATGCCATGGTAATTCGTTTTTTAAATGTTAAACTGGATGTGATTTACTTTATTTTTAGGCGTTCATTGCTCAAAAAGGTTACTGCCATCGAGATTTGAATGCTCACAATGTGTTGCTGACCACAGGGCTCAGAGCTAAAGTCAGTGGATTCAACTTTTGTTCGGACGTTGATGATTCCTGCTTCTTCACTGATAGACCCGCTTTTAAACTGTTAAATCCCCGATGGATGGCTATCGAAGCATTCAAGGGCAGTTTCAGTGAGCGAAGCGATGTGTAAGTCAAATCAAATTTTGTTGGTAGTAGACTGCTACGGTTATTGATCAACTTTACAGGTGGTCCTTCGGAATGCTCCTGTACGAAGTGTACACCCTCGGTGATAAGCCACTGTCTAATGTTCGTGACAACCAAATATTGGCCACACTTCGCGATGGCCACCGACCACCAAAACCGACTTATGCTTCGGATGAAATGTATGTTTAAAACTGATACGGAATAGCATGTTTTTAGTCATTTTTGATTTCAGTTATTCAATCATGAATCGTTGTTGGAAGCGCTTTCCCGAACGACGACCCACATTTATTGAAATCAAAAATCAATTTGATGAAATCCTAGAACGGCAATATGATAACCAAGCCTTTGAGTTTGAAAATAATTCTTAAAACTGTAGAAAAAGCCGATTATTTTTGTTCTGTGTTATTCTTTCGATCTCGCTGATAAACTCAGATTTACCACTTTTTTAACGATAACATCCGATTTACAACCAGCTCATTGATAATGATTGGGTTTACAACCGGTAGTGGTTACAAATGGGTAGTAAAGGTGTAAAAACTGGCGTGAAGTGCCTGATAATGCTCCGACCACCTCTGCATCGAAGCGAGTGTGCTAGGTGGACGGAGTTGTGCAAGCAGTGTGCATTAGCGCTGTGTACATGTGTCTCGGACTCAACGAAGCTCACACAAATTTGCTGAATGAATATAAACTGAAGTGTTTTTTATCTTCCCGGTTTCGCTTTTCGCCGCATCCCACGCCATGGACAACATTGACCCTGAAATCCTCGAACGTACGTTTTTTGTTTGCTTTTGACCTTCTCAGTCATGGCTTAGCATGAGAAAATCAAATGAGAACGACGCTTTCAGTGACCCGACAGCATATGCAATCAGGAAAGCAGATCACCGACGCGAAATATCGCTCCCGTTTGCCTGAAATCACGGCAGCGTACAGGTTGTTGCAGGCTGAGAAGGATGAAACGCCCGACTTTAAGGTGGGTTTCGGTTTACTGGGCTGACGTAGTACAAAAATTAAACAGTTTTTGCAACTATTGCGCTTTTCAGCAGCGAGTCTCGGTCGATACGTTTAAACCCGATTGGAAAATCAGCGTCGTGGCTTGCAACGAATCGGTCAACAAAAGCCTACATCCAGTAGCTGAGCTCAGTATCGGCGATCAACGCGTTGAGCTCAGTGTCGAGCAGCTCTCCAATCTCCGTTACACCGTTGCCATGCTGATGCATCGTTTTCATCATTACGTGTAGTTCGGATTGTCCGGCAATGTATTATATGTATTTACAGTATGACTAAGTAAAAACCTTTTTTAATCGCATGAATGAATGGAAGTTTCTAATCTGCTGACGGGGAATTGACAACACTTAGCGAGATTATCAGCAGGAAAGTAGGTATAGTACCTCAGTCAGATTTGTGTGTGGGGCGAAAACTGTCCAGGCCCCGCGGTCTCCCCATCGTTCTTCCTCAGGCGGTTGTTTTTGGGTCGGAGATGATGGGGGAGAAGAAGCTCGTGATCATGTCTGCCACAATTTGTGCAAGGAATATACTCGTGATTCAGAGAATACCTCTCAGCCCGATGGATGAGAAACGTCTTGGGTGTTCCCTTCCGTACATCTTTGCCCCCTGTGACCGCGGGCAAACAGCTGCTGCTGGCGTCAGCGAAGGACCTGCGCAAGACTGAAGGAGCCGCCTCGGGGACACGTAAATGCGCAAACTTCGCATTTTTACGCGTCCGTCAGCCATTACACGTCGGTCTTCGTTTGCACTTCATTTTTCTTATCGATTGTTCTTAACAGTTTGGACAACTTTGAGTAATATTGCTTATCCATAGCGGTCCCTCAACACGTTGACCGGCAGCGGCCGGAGCGGAGCCACCGTTTCCGTTCCAATGCGTAAGCGCCGATTCGATTACGGTCGTTGCTGGAAGAGGTGATGAACACTTGCTCTGACCATAGTAGCTTTCAACAACTTCCGGTTATCGCAAATGTACTCCTACGATGAATCGACAGCAGTAGGAGGGACGACGCCAAATTGTGCCTTTCGTCCTCCATCACCGTATCCAGTCATTTTTTTCAGTCTTCCAGCTGGTCCATCCCCGTCCGACCTTGCCCATGTACATTATATGTGGAAAAATATTAATGGCTATCCATGACTGTGTATTTCCATGCCCTATGTATCTATGGCTGGCCTTGGAGACAGCCATACACCCCCTCCTTTAGTCGCGCGTGATTGCTTTTGCTCTCTCTTCCCACTAATTCGCACAACAAATTTTCAATTTTTCGCTGTCTGTTAGTTATGGGCCATTCATTTATAAACTGTAAGAATGTCAAACATTTCGTTTGTATGTTCCAATCGGAAGAATTTCCATTCCATCAATCAGGTTGGGTCCCTAAAACTGATGATGACCAAATGGACATTTCAATGTACCCCTCGCCGCCTATGGCTATTTAACTGCGGTCTGATAGCTCAAGGCGAAGAAAAAAGCACAAATCATATACCCCAGTGCGTACGTCTGCAACTGCGTCACGAAGATCGCAAGCTTCTGACCGCCAATCTTTCGCGCCACACTGATAATACCCATCCGTCCGTGTGTTTGTTTCCGTGTGCGATTTTGTCCCCGTTAAATATACTTTCCGGCCAGCCCTGAGGTGTCTTTTTTTCACCGTCATAGAAATCGAAGCAGGGTATCTTTTCTGGACATCTGCTCCCCCTCACCTGGAACGACCCCTCTATTTTGAAACGAAAAACGTCCTTTGCTTTTCGCAATCTCGGCCTTCAGAGACAATGACTTCTACCTCTTCCGTTGTCGTCGGCACTTTTTTCACATTCTGTTTTTTTATGCTGTGTTCCTCGTTTGCCTTCAAATTTACACCCTCTTGGTTCGCGCGGCAGTCTCCGATCGGTGCTTGCTTTACATGATGCCGCCCTTGACAATTTGCGTTCGTTCGCTTTTTAAATGGTCACTTAAGCCATTTCCGAAGCCCATTTTGACGACCGACCTTTATGCGCGCCTCTATTCATGCCAAATTTTGTTTGATCGTGCCTTCCGGTGAAAAGCTGTCTGGTTTCACCGGCCGCTCGTGACGTTTTTATCGGACACGCTTTGCTTCGCATTGTTCGTAATCAATCGCACTATGCGTCGAAGAAATTGCAACAACCTTTTTTCGTTTTTATAGAGCTCATCAGTTTACACAAGAATCACAGCCAGAACTTGATTGATTTCAACACTTTCGGTACCCCCATTGTTTATTTTGCTGCTACCACCTCTGTCGATGAACATATTTTCGTTCAGTTCATCTGATCCTGCGGTGAAAAGCCTTCTCGCATACACGGTTGGTAATGAGGAGGAAAAGTGGACGATTCGAGCGGTTGAGACGCTCGTCAAGAAATTACGTAAGAAGAACGGCGTGAACGGAACTGTCGAAGACCTCAAACATGCATTAGAGAACCCTGTTCAAGCGAGTAAGTGTGTGACGATACCACGCTCAATCGATGGACGGCTTCAGGTAAAGTGGTTTTTGTCTTAACACTTTGGCTGTGTTTTGCTCAACTCAATCTAACCACATGATCTTCGCAGGTGTCCCATCGCAAAGGTCTTCCCCATGTCATTTATTGCCAATTGTGGCGATGGCCCAATGTCCAGTCCCACCACGAACTTCGTGCCATTCCAACTTGCCACTTCCCCTACGACAAGGGCAGTGAGCAAATCTGCATTAATCCATATCACTACACCCGGGTTGAGCAACACATGGGTCCAATGATCTTATCCGCACCGTCAAGTTATTATAATCGTGGGTCACCGTTGGGTGGAGGCGTCTCACCATCATCATCAGGGTCAGAATCTGAGTATTCCATGAACCCAATGTCTTACAATATGGCTATTCCCCCCGGTAGCATGTTGAATCAAGGTGGACTGGGCAGTTTAGGTATGTAGGGAGGGAGAAACAAGGGGTCGTAAATGACTTTTACCAAGAAAGATAACATCTAAACTGGGACATTTTGCTTGTAGGGTATCGAGGCTCCCCTGAAGGAGTGGGTTCATCATACTATCCCCGATTAACGGGTTCTATCTCCCCTTCGGCTTTGAGTGATGATGCCGAGGATGTCACCCGGAAGTTATCATGTTCCTCTGTACAGACTATTCCGCCTGAATTACGGATTACCGATACGGTAGATTCAAATGTGTGGTGTACTATTAGCTATTATGAACTCAACTCTCGTATTGGTGAGCCATTTAAGGTAGGTGTTATTTGACTTTTGTAAATATAAAACTGTAAGCATAAACATAGTTTTCAAATCTTTTTCCACTCAAAAAAACTTAACCATTTTCTTGATTACCTTTAAAAAAACTGTTAAACTTGGAAGATAAAATTCAAAACCCAAATGCAGGTATCCAGCTTCGAAGTCACTGTCGACGGCTTCACTGACCCCAACACCGGCTCCAACTCTAATCGCATCTGTCTCGGCCTGCTGTCAAATGTAAACAGAAATCACCTCACTGAGAAGACCCGATGCCACATCGGTCGGGGTGTAAAGTTTGTTTGTGATGAGAATGCGGTAACCGTGACAAATTTATCACAGACCAATTTTTTCGTCCAATCAAGCAATGCTAATATCAGGGACAAGAGACCCCGGGCGACCGTATGTCGGGTAGTTTCCGATGAAAAGATGGTCGTTTTCGACTTTAATTACTTCCATAAGGTGAGTCAATCCCATCTGGTGCCACTGGGGGTGCTTTTATCGCGACCGGAAGTCGCCGGCTTCTTTATCAATGAACTGAATACATACATATTATTGTTTGTGTTTGCAGATGCTCGCCATCGCGGAGGACTATGAAAGTGCATATGAATTGCATAAAATGTGCTTTATTCGAATGTCGTTTGTGAAAGGGTGGGGACAACACTATAACCGCCAAGAAGTGACGTCGACACCTTGTTGGATTGAAATGCAATTGCATCGGCCATTAACTGTAAGCCAAAAACAATGCAATAAACTTCTAAAGACATAAATTTCAGGAAGTCGACCGGGTCATAACCAGGGTAAGTCCCTCAGACGCAATAAAGACAAACTCAAGATGATCGGGATCGGACACATAACGATTATCTTTAATGATTGTATAGTGAAAACTGTACCGCGTTACATATGTTGAATAATAATGCCATTGTAATGTTGATGTATGATTTGTGTCATTTGGGCGGAAACTTTGCAGTCCTTTGTGCCAAAAATTTGTGTTTTTTGTTTTGGTTTTTGTTTAATAAAACTGTATTAATTTTTTATGTGAGAATTGCAAAAGAACAACTTTTTTATGTCAAATGTGTGTAACACCGCGATCAAGAAAAAGTCGAACAGTGTCGAAAGAACTTTCCATGTGCACTTGATTAAATGTTGCATTTTGATCGTCACTGACAAGAATGATGGACGCTCGAATTGACACAACGAAATCAGAAGAAGACAGCCATAAACTATAGTCATGTCTGCCTAGTCAAACAAAACATCAATGACTACATATACTTCTGATCCAATGCTTCACTATCGATTTATATTATCGTCATCAGTTCGTGATGACAAAATTAAGCGAGTATTTATCAGGACAGGTCGCGTGCTAGGGCTTGCTGTGATGCGTCTGCACGTGCACCATCTCAGTACCCACGGAGGCTCGTCGTTTTTTACGTCTTCCTTCCTACAGCTCTGGGTTAGAGGTATAGAAGAACCCCACAGTCTAAGCTTCCATCATAACGTGACTGATTGCGGGGCGAGAGTGCGCAAAACCTCGAGAATAACCCTAATGTCGCGTGAAGCATAATGCGTTCGTTTTGTAATCTTAAACTGCTGGTAGTGACAGTTTTTGAATCTCCTATCTAGAAACCCTATCTGGAAGCATCTGATCCCATCAGATTACTTCCGCTCCTTCAGTTTATACCTTTTTTATGTCTCGTCAAAACGGCATAACAAAAAAAACTTCAAAAAGCTCATACGATTTTTGTTGCCTTTGATGCCTTCGACTATTTTCAACTCATTTCGTGCATCTGAATTACAACAAAGGCATTCGACGAGCGATGGCGCCACATTGTCGCCTCCAGGTACCCCGTTTTTTCCTCTCGTGTCTTTTCGGTTCTGTATTCGCAATTCGTTTAGTCGTGCCGACAGGTCTTGGTCGTGTTCGAACAATGTTTTCACTTTTTCGGTCTTTAAATCACGTTTTTTTTTAGTGATTAACATAAAACTGTGATAATTTAAACAAAGCAGCTATGATGAAGTTAGACAAACTTGGCCAGAGCGTGTTGAAATGGAAACAAGGTTGGTGTTTTGTAATTTCGTTTTTTATTTTTCCTATTTTTGCGTGGCTGCAGTACTATGAAATAAAACTGATTGCAGGTGACGAAGATGATGGTTGGTCCAAAAAGGCTATCGAGACGCTGACTAAGCGCTTGCAAAGGCACAACGAGAACGCTATCGACCAGCTCAACAAGGTACTCGAAAATAAAGGCCGCGAGAAGAGTGAATGTGTCACGATTCCGCGATCTATCGACGGCAGATTGCAGATAGCGCATCGAAAAGCTCTTCCCCATGTTATCTACTGTAGAGTTTACCGATGGCCCGATCTGCAGTCACACAATGAGCTCAAAGCGATAAATTCATGTCGATACTGCTTCGAATCGGGACAGAAGGATGTGTGCATCAACCCGTATCACTATGATCGAGTTGATAGCGCGAATGTACTTCCGCCTGTTCTGGTGCCGCGATTTCCTGAATACCCGCCAGGCGTAATGGAAGCAATTCCACACATGCAACACGACCCAATGAATTCGATGCCTAGTAACATCGACACAGGGAAGCTTTACAGCATGCCGTATCAATACAATGTCGACGAAGACGATGAAATGGTAATAAAGAAAACTGGCACCATTAATAAGAAACATTCTAAACTCATCTTAACTTCAGATCGGTAAACCTTACCAAGCATCAACTCCAAATCCACAAAACTGCATTCCCATCTCATTCGAAATGGACAAAGAATGGGCCACCATATTTTACTATGAAATGAACACCCGCATAGGCCCTGCCATCAAAGTCTCCTCAAGCACCGTCGAGATAAATGGCTTCACAGACCCGACTAAAAACCCAAAAATCATTTCCTTAGGGCTTTTTCCGAACGTCAACAGGAATGCAACCACAGAAAGCACCCGACGACATATCGGAAAAGGTAACATTTTTTTTATTCATAAACTGGAATCGTACTTTTTTAATGATAGGTGTAAAACTCACATACGTCAGTCATCTTGGCACCCTCTACGCAGAATGTGAATCCAACAATGCAATCTTCGTTCAATCGAGGAATTGCAACTATCTTCACAACTTCCACCCGACTACGGTATGCAAGATTTCGCACGGCTACTCGCTAAAAATCTTCGATGCATCCAAATTTCGCGAAGTTTGTTTTTTGTTTAGAGAAATTTGGAATCAAAAAGAAGTTTTCAGCTTTTGAAAAAGCATGCCATGATGGGCTTCAACAAAAATTATGACTTGACGAAAATGACAATCATTCGAATGTCGTTTGTTAAGGGGTGGGGCGCTGAATACCAACGTCAAGATGTGACATCGACGCCTTGTTGGATCGAAATTCACTTACACAGTCCTTTAAAGGTGGGTTTAAATCTTTGAATGGTTTAATTTAAAAAAAACTGCATCGTAGACATTGTGATGCATTTCAGTGGCTAGACAAAGCTCTCATGGCAATGGACCCGTCCACCGAACCCATCTCTTCCGTGTCGTGACAGTCGACACTCATGTACAATCATAACTTTATTCATGCAAGAATATCTCACCTAATTGGCTTAATGAGTTGGGAAGGGGATTGTTTTATAAAAGGTAAAAACAGGTATATTAACGTCTAATAAAGTTAACGTATGCTTTATATATCCGTTTGTTTATTTGTGCCATTCGTAAAGTACACAAACATCACATGTGCAGCCGTTGCATAAGCCTCTGGTAATGAAAAATCTTTTCCGTAAGAATTGTATTTAGAAAGGGAAAAAACTGCACTTCAAATAATTGAATTGCTCAAAAAGACCATAAATTCGGCAAAGTTACGCCATTGGTACGGCTCTCCTGACGAAAGGGGCATTTGACTTGCGTCGAGGGAGCAGAGGGCGACAATCCTGCTGGAATCTGCAAGGATGTGGGGGGAATCGAAGGGGGGGGGGGGATATCATGGGGGCGGTAGTCGTTGGGATTTTATATAAAAAAAACTGGTGAACATGGTTTGGAAGACTTTCTTGACAACAGGATTCCTTGGTCACAACACAGGTCATTATGGCCATCCTTATATATATGAAAACTGAGCATCGTTGGAACATCAACATCATGTCAGCGAAGAAAGATATCCCTTCCCGCAACTTGGGTTCTTCATTGGGCTCATTTTTATATATAAATTTATAAACTGTAGTGATACAGCGTTCCGCAATGACAAGAACTATCTGGTAAACAACACGTATACGTGTCCTCACACAGCCTTGGGCTTGAAAATATATATAAACCACGTCGTGTTTACGACCATGGAACTCTCTTTATATATCCAAGCCAGCATCGGTCTTGGAAAGTTCAACAAATCAGCCAAAAAGACCTTTCTCGAACACCACTTTTTATATGAAAACTGGAAGGGTGGTGTCAAATATTTATTCCTTGAAATGATAAGAACCTCAGTGGCTCAACCTCATCCAAATCATCACTTTTCGATCGGCTACTCGGACAACGTTCAGCGTTGCTCGCGAGTACCGCTCATGCTCATCCCCCTCCGTCCACGTCACCCATATTTTAAACTGATTAACGAAACTGTTCGTTTTGGGTGACAAAGACTCTTGTTGCAGCGCTTATGAAGACGACACTTCGACGTACCTTAAAGCTCTGCCAGCGGCGTAGGACGTTTCCGGGGTCTTGAGGAACGTCATCGAAGAAAAGCGGGGCATCGACGAAGCATACTTTGGCTCCTCCTCAAGAGAGTTGGCTGGCGTCGGTCGTGGATTCCGACGAGGGTTGCATGAAGAAGGAGGCCTGTGTCAACCCCGGGCGATAGGCAGGGGCAACGAACAACGAGCGAGCGACAAACGAGTCCGCTGACGCTGCTGGCGGCGGGGAGGGGGGAGGTCCCGCCTCACTATCGATTTGGCTGCCTTGTTTTTGCTCCTCACCGATTGCACGTGTTGGTCTAGCGACGCTGCTCTCTTGCCGACCTGCACTCTCTCGCTCGTCGCCAGCAGCGATCTCCTTCGTGTTGCGAAGGCTGTCGTGTGCGTATACACGCCTCCCAAACGAGGCGTTTGTCCGCAACGTTTCTTGTCAACTTTTTTCGCTGCTATAATTTGGGCCGGCTGGGGCGTCAGTCGGTGTAGCGCCGCTACAGCGGGTACGGACACGTGCGTCGCTGAGTCCCAGTCTTGGAATACATCGACAACTCGGGGTTGCCCTGATCCGAGAGTTACTCGAGTTGGCTTTTCTGTTCAGTTTTACACAGTATCTACTAATTTTACCCCATAATCATAAAACTCTACAGATATACCTCAATCAGTTTTTTTAATTTTCCAATTCATACCATTTTTCTGTGTAGTTGCCGTGATTGGCATCGAACCGCGACAATCATAGTATCTAGTCATTGCAATTCGGTTAGCGTCATTCGTTTATCGGTCGTCGAGTATTCCAGTCGCACATGGAAACTTCCAGAAACAGACTTCCACTCCCTCTAAACATTCCTTAACACCTTAATATGAATACGGTACATCAAGCAGGAGCTGCCATTGGTTTTGAATGAAACACCAATGACCAACCAATAAAGGCACCTATATTGTTAAAGTGAAGCATCTGAATCGTGTTTCCTTCTGATTCTGGCATGCGCTGAGTTGCAGACATGCTTAGAAAACCCAATCAGTTTCCTTTTCCACTTGAGACACAGCATTATTGACGCGATTTAAAAATTTAAAATACAGTTTTCCCTCACAACCCCTTCCAAATCATCCCTATTGATGTTCCGTCGTTGAATGTTGGCCAATTGAAGAAAAAAGGCTTACGTCAACAATTTGCAATGATTGTTATTGTTCGAAGCCGAATGGTGGAAGAAATTTCACTTCTGCTTAAGCAGTAATGAACCACGATTAATCAAGTAATGCACGAACAATTGGACTGACAATGTGAGCCTCCTAAAAAACAGCATAACGACCGTCATCAATCCGTTCATCAATGTCGCAGCGGTTCGGCTGCGAGGTACCCGAACAAACGTGTGCCCTGCCACGTAGTCGACCACCGCGCGTTCATTGCGAGATCTAAAACGGCTGTGAACGAACGTCATTACGATTTAGTCATCTTTATTGTTTCCGCTGTGTATTTAGAACAATCTTTTTTGGTTTTTGAACCTTCCCAATCCGCATGCCACCAAAACAAAACAGTTTTATCTTTCCAAACGTGTTTACAGGCTGTTACCTTAAACACGCCCTGACGTCATGCCAAATTAATCTTCCTTTTCTTTGCAGATGGCGAATTTTAGTACATTGAATCCCTCTTCCGCCGTACTTATTAGTAACGGTGTTGTCCATTCTTCAAATCCGAATAGCATGCTCAATTACATTGTGTACTCCCAAGCAACACCCCTCTTTGTCCCCAATGACCCTAGAAACGGTGCCATTGTAGTGGCTTCATCATCTCAAACGCCCCAAATTTTGAATACTGATGCAATCACCCAGCTGAATTCTCCTAATGGTAAGTTTTGTTTTGTCTTTGCATCTCTGCGGTCATCCTCGAGGATGCTGTTTGAATAGGGCTAGCCGGGTGGGGTTGCTATGTAAGATGCACATGCGAAGTGAACCGTTCCGCTTTTTGGACTGTTCAGACGAAAAAAGCAGCTGAAAATTCGGCAAGTCTCAGGCGGGATCATGGGGAACCTTGTTGCCCTCGCGCTCATGGTGATCATTCTCGAATGTAACTTCAAGTGTGATCGAGTGGCGCACCTTTTTGACATTGCTTCTGACAGTTTTTGCAACTTTGCCGAAAACCTGTCACTGTCAACACATTAATCAATGCAGCGTATTAGAAAACTTTGGGATTGCTTTCGTGGTATCAACCGTTTCGTTGAAGGTTTATCGGATGTCGCTCATCGCTGCTATCAAATCGGCGACTACGATGGCGCCGAACAACATTGCCTAAAGATTCTGGAAAACGACCCGGCCCATGCAGGTGCCTTGCTTTTGTTAAGCTCGGTTTATTTTCAACGGAGAGATTTGAATAAGTAAGTTGTCATTTTGTATTTTGGGGTTCCATTCTAATCGGCTAACCGTCTTTAAGATCCATGCACTACTCGCTAAAAGCTATCGAATACAATCCCAACTGTGCAGAAGCGCACAGTAATCTCGCGAACGTCTATAAAGAAAAACAACAATTTCAAGAAGCCTTAGATCATTATCAACATGCAGTGACTTTAAAACCGGATTTCATAGATGGTTATGTAAATCTTGCCACGGCCCATGTATCCGTCGGACAATTAGAGCAAGCAGCTCATGCTTACATTATTGCGCTACAATACAATCCAGATCTTTACTGTGTTCGCAGCGATTTGGGCAATCTATTCAAGGTCATGGGAAGACTCGAAGAAGCCAAGGTCAGTTCATCTTTTTTTCATTTCTTTTGTTGTTGTCGTTACACAAAGCGTGTTGACGAGGGCGTTGTCTTCCTAGTTGAAAGCTCTAGCACCCGAAAACTTCGTTGTTGGAGAGAATTTTACGGCCAATGAGAATCGAATTTGACTTGCAATAACTTCACATTTTCGCATGCTTTTTTCTCATTGGTGGAAATTTTCTTCAATTGAGTCTTCAAAATGAGGTACGCCAGAGGGAGGCACAGAGTATGCACTGATTTGAGCAAGATTGATCCACTTTACGCACAGTTTATCGAAATTTCGAACAAAAAAGCAATCTAGATTGAATCAATCGAACAACAATCACGATTTCTCTGTGGCTCTTTGCTTTCTAATAGATGCCTATTGCTTTTTTGCAAGCTATCAATGCTCAAATTTCGGAGAAAGCAAAAAGATAGCTCATGAAAAGCAATAGACATCTATCCTTCGTAGCATGTTTGCGTCACTTTTTTTGTATTTGTCCATGATTTTTAATCATGAAAAGAACGCAAAACGTTCAATTGTGTTTTTGTCCACCATAATAACAAGGACGTCGTATGAAAAGAGTGAACAAACATGCTACGATTCTGCTTTTTGAACAATGTGTTTTTGTATTTCGGCGGTATGAGGGAATTCAAACCGCTCAATTTCAAAAACAAATTGTTCAACGTACTTCATTTTGTTTCGAAACGGAAGTAGGCTTTCCATTCGCACTTTTTACTTTGTTTTTAATGGAATTTGCGAGGGATTAAAAGCCTACGTCCGTGGTATAGCGAAGTTCTTGGATTGTCAGATCTCTTGACTATCTTTTCACTTCTAAAAGACCGCAAAGTCACCTTTTTTTCGCTTGCCAAATTGACACACTCCCCCTCTGATCGTGTATGCGCAGGAACTGATTAATTATTCATACCGGTCTAGAGCCCAAAACGTGCTGGATCAATGAGACCAATCGGATCATCGACGTAAACCCTAATGGTAGGAGTTGCTTTTTATGTGTTTATTATTTATTACCGTTATCATGAACTTTGCTTGCTTACCGTCTCGCTTCTTTCTCCTTTCCCGTGGCGCGTTGATCTTTTAATAGTGCGACAGGCATCGTGATATCTTTTTCCGTCCCCGAAATTGATGGATGATGTCAATGCAGTTGTTCTGTATTTTGATCTCTGATGCTTTGATTTGATATTTGTCGATTTGTCTCTCTTTTGATAAAAAGTCGTCTAAAACGGGGGGTTTAACAACGCTTTTTAAGGTATGCTACTTGAAAGCAATCGAAACACAGCCACGGTTCGCCGTTGCTTGGTCAAATATTGGATGTGTGTTTAGCAGTCAAGGAGAATTATGGCTTGCCATACACCATTTCGAACGGGCAATCTCGCTGGACCCGAACTTTGTCGATGCATTAATTAACATGGGAAATGTGTTAAAAGAAGCAAGGATATTTGATAGGTGGGTTTTGATCGTCACATGAAACGGCTGTGATAAGTTGTTTGTTTTGCAGGGCCGTCGGAGCTTATCTACGTGCATTGACTCTGGTGCCGAATCACGCGGTGGTACATGGGAACTTAGCATGTGTATATTATGAACAGGGGTATGTTCTTTCCGTTCTTATCTGTTGTTAGACAGTTCTAAATGGTTTCCTTTTACAGGAACATTGACTTGGCGATAGAAACATATCGGAGAGCAATCGAGCTTCAACCAAACTTCCCAGATGCCTACTGCAATCTCGCGAATGCCTTGAAAGAGAAGGGTCAAGTAGCAGAAGCAGAAAAGGCCTATTTGACGGCTTTGCAGTTATGTCCGACCCACGCAGATTCACAGAACAACTTGGCCAACATAAAGCGCGAACAAGGTCTCGTCGAAGAAGCTACAGTCCTTTATCGGAAGGCATTGGAAACATATCCCGAATTTGCCGCCGCTCACAGCAATCTCGCTTCAATTCTTCAACAACAAGGACGTTTGGCTGATGCGATCAATCACTACAAGGAGGCCATTCGGATTCAGCCTACTTTCGCCGATGCCTACTCAAACATGGGAAATACGTTCAAGGAACTGGGCGATATCAATGGCGCTTTGCAGTGTTATGCACGTGCGATTCAGATCAACCCAGCCTTTGCCGATGCTCATAGCAATCTGGCTAGCATCCACAAAGACAGTGGTAACATACCTGAAGCGATTCAGAGTTACTACACTGCCTTGAGGCTGAAGTCTGACTTCCCTGATGCGTTCTGCAATTTGACGCATTGCCTTCAAATCATTTGCGATTGGACGGACTACGATAACCGCATGAAGAAGTTGGTTGCCATAGTCGCCGACCAGCTTTTGAAGAAGCGACTTCCATCAGTTCATCCTCATCACTCGATGCTGTACCCACTGTCCCATGCCCAAAGGATGGCCATAGCCGCTAAGCATGCCCAGCTTTGCATGGAACGTGCTGGAGCTCTCCGCAAGAAGGCCTACGACTTCAGCAAGTTGGTCGTCCCGCCGCAGTGCCGTCTCCGCATCGGTTACGTCTCATCAGATTTCGGCAATCACCCAACCAGCCATCTGATGCAGTCCATCCCTGGCTTGCATGACAGGTCTCGCGTTGAGATCTTCTGCTACGCTTTATCTCCCAACGACGGCACCAACTTCCGAAAGAAGCTCATGGATGAAGCTGAACACTTTACCGATTTGTCCGTCGTCACGTGCAATGGAACTGCTGCTGACATGATTTACAAGGATGGCATCCACATTTTGATCAATATGAACGGATACACCAAGGGCGCTCGTAATGAGATCTTTGCCCTGAGACCGGCGCCGATTCAGATCATGTGGCTCGGCTATCCTGGTACTTCTGGAGCGCCTTTCATGGACTACATTGTCACTGACGCTGTCACATCCCCGTTGAATCTGGCCCACGCTTACAGTGAAAAGCTGGCCTACATGCCGCATACCTTCTTCATAGGCGATCACATGAACATGTTGAGCCATCTGACGGAACGAGTTATCCTCCAGGAGAAGAATGTCAACAATGAAGTGACTTCCCGAGACACTTGCACTGTTTTCAATGCCACTAACTTGCAACCACTGTTGTCAAAGACTGAAGTCAAGACCTTTGTTCGTGAAGCTGAGGTTTCAGTCGGTCCTGAAAAGAACATGGTCATGACGGAGATCGTCGTGCCAGTCGTCGAAGTGCCTACCACCGAGCCTGTCAAACAGATGATAGGCTCCGGTCTCATCGCAGCCAATGTTGAAGGTGTACCAGTCCAGAATGGTCTCACTACATTGAATCAGACACATATCAAGGCTGCTACTGGCGAAGAGGTACCACAAACCATATTGGTAACCTCGAGGCAACAGTATGGACTTCCGGAAGATGCCATTGTCTACTGTAACTTCAATCAACTGTACAAGATTGACCCGGCTACATTGAAGTCGTGGTGCGATATCTTGAATAAGGTTCCAAATAGCGTTCTTTGGTTGCTCCGATTCCCTTTCCATGGCGAACCCCATGTGTTACACTTCTGCGCGAAGCAGGGTGTCGATATCAAGCGTATCGTGTTTTCAAATGTTGCCGCAAAAGAAGAGCACGTTCGTCGTGGTCAATTAGCTGATGTATGTTTAGATACACCCCTTTGTAATGGTCACACTACCGGCATGGATATATTATGGACCGGCACTCCGATGATCACAATGCCGTTAGAATCACTTGCCTCTCGAGTGGCTTCAAGTCAGCTTACTGCGTTGGGTGTTCCTGAATTGGTGGCGAATAGTCGTGAAGATTATGTCAATATTGCTGTTAAGCTTGGAACTGATCGACAATAGTAAGTTTTACATTTCCAAATAAGCTTGAAACATTGTTCTAATCACATCTTTTCAGCTTGTCTCAAATACGTGCCATAGTCTGGAAAGCCCGAACAACTTCAACCCTTTTCAACATCAAGCAGTACTGTAACGACTTTGAAGATCTCTTCCACAAGATTTGGAAGCGCCACGCGGACGGCAACAAACCTGACCACATTACGGAGTAATTTAGAATCTTTCATATTCGATTTTAAAATTTTTCAATATTCTGAGACACTTTCCATGCCGGTTATATCCTCTTAACGTTGGTTCCTTTTGTAACTTCCTCATATACTCCTCCACATTACCTACTGATTTCCGAATCTCGACAATATCGCTTCCTAAGGATAGCTTTGTATTTTATAGTTTGTTATTTGTTTTACCCTACTAACCCCTCCTCCTCTATATCTTCCTACCTAAATTTTGTATTTATTTTTGTATTGTTAAAAGTGTTTGTATCTTCTGGGTTTACACTGCTGGATTTCTTTTTGTGTTGACTTTCCATCCGAGAACCATCACCGTCTTGATTTGTGTGGTATCAATTCGCAGTTCGACATGTAAATAAATGTGGTATGTGAATATTGCTTGAGCTTTATCGTCGTTAGGAATGAGAAACAACAACAATAACAAGTCATTCAACGAGCAAAAATGAATAAAAAGAAGTTCAACAAAAACAAAAACTGCCGCTAGGTAGATGGCATCAGCTTTCAATGGCGATTCTTGGCCAGTTCAAACCAGTTGGCAACTGCATCACGGAGGCAAACATCGGCGCAAAATTGACCCAGCTCCATCCTGTCCTCAGGTTTCTTTTTGAGCAACTGAAATACCCCAAGTAATGAAAATGTCAAATGCGTGTGAAAAAAACATACTTTGCGAATAAGTTGCATCGCCCAATCCGGCACTTTCTCGGACTCCGGGATGATGCATTTCTGGATTTTGGCAAAGATGGCCATCGTATCTTTGGCGTAGAAGGGGCTTTGGCCATTCAGCAACTCGTAGAGAAGGATGCCAACGGCCCAGACGTCGACCTTGTAGTTGTGGCGGTGGTGGCTGTCATTGTCGGTCATTTCCGGACTGACGTACTCGACGGTACCGTGCATGGTATCGCGGCTAAAAGGTACATCAGTTAGAAGTTGAAAAATTTATATAAAAACCTACTCAGGGCCGATAACGCGAACACAGAAGCCAAAATCGGCCAACTTCGGCGTTCCCATGACGTCGAAGAGAATGTTCTCCGGCTTCAAGTCGCGATGGATGATGTTGTATTGGTGGCAGTAGATCAAAGCGTTGGCCACGGAGTCTACGATGAATGCGACGTGTGGGATAGGGAGTCCATTCGGGTTACAATACAGGAGATGGAAGACACTTTCGGAACGGCAGGCTTCGAGGACCATGTAGATCGTTTGCGCGTCGGAGAAAAACGCGTGGAGCCGGAGGATGTTCCTGTGCCTGAAAAAGACGCAATGATAAGTTTGTTCAATGAACTGAGTAAAGACAACTTACTTGAGGTGATATTGGAGCTCCAGCTCACGGCACAGCTGCCTCAGCGACTTCTCAGTGTCGAACTTCGCCTTCTCCATCATCTTCAACGCCACCGGATAGTTGTTGCTCTTTTCAATGGCGTAAACCACTTTCCCATAACTCCCGCGTCCCAGCTCCCGGACTATCTCAAAATTATCAATTGAGAATTTGGTCTTGCCTTCGGCAGCGGACGAAAGGTCACCAGCAGCAAACATGACGAAGTATAACCGATACTGGCTAAATTCCAGAGAACGAGAGTTAAGAGAAATTCGTACCAAATATTTGGTCTCAAAAAATATTTTTCAACGTTCATTGGACGCTCCACAGGCCAAAAGTGAAGCCAACTAGCGGACACGCGGACGCATGTCTCAACAGACACATAAATGCGTGCGGCCGAAATTTGATATCATTGCGCCATGTACAGCGAATGAAGAGAACTCTTGGCGTCGTGTGTCGAACGCAAAACGACGACGATGCATGCCGCTGGCATCATACAACAATTTGATTTTCAAAAACCTTCTTGAATGTGTTATAATCAAAAATTTATTGTCTTACATCTCTAATGTGTTATCATTTTTAAGATTATGTTGACTTTTTCGAAGAGAAACTATTTGTGACCACAAAAAACTACTTTTATTTCTTGAACAAGCAAAAAACTGGCAGCTTAAACTCATTATAACAAAATAAAATCAACAAATATAAATTCAAAAAATTAGAAACAACTATTTAGACATATTATGCAGCTGATCTTCTCATGGGCGAGGCGCATTCATTTTTCAACAAAACCGTCCTTGAGGAACTTGACAACTTGGCTCTTGAAGCTGCGATTAGCCTGAAGCTCGGCGATCTGCAATCTTCCATTCGGGTTGACAACGAGTAGCTAAAATGACGTAATGGTAATGGTAATAGTAATGATTATCACGTGTAAAACGTACCTTCTGGATCAGATTCTCGGCCCATTGCGGCAAATCGGACGAGATCGGGAGGGTGCCATTCGTTTGAAGAGCCTTGAATGCCGATGGGTCCTTGAACGGAGTGAATCCGACTAGCGTTTCATGGAAAGTCACACCGAGGGCCCACAGATCAACAGTGTAGGTGTGGCCTTGTCCATTACGCAACTCGGGGGCCATATGCCGCAGAATGTGTCCTGTCTGAAGGAGTATCAATGTTAAAAAAGTCATAATTTATATATAAAAACTAACTTTTTAAAGGTTTGAACTGCCAAACCGAAATCTGCCAGTTTTGGTTGCCACGAACGGGCGTAAAGAACGTTGGCCGGTTTCAAATCTCGGTGGATAACGTTCCGCTCATGGCAGAATTCGAGAGCGTCGCCAATGCCGTTGATCGTATGGGCTGCCAGGGGGACGTTGATTCCATCCTTGTAGCAGCGGAGGAGATCGGCCAAGTTTCGTTTTCGGCATGCTTCAAGAACTAAGTATACCGTGTCGTCATCGAAGAAAAAGCTGTGGAGACGGACAATGTTCTGATGCCTGAAACAATGCAACGATTACACATAAATAATGAAATTTGTAATGAAAACTGACGTGAGGCGGTGTTGAAGTTGAATCTCCCGCTTCATCATAACTCGTTCTTGATGCTTGCGAAGTTTGTGTTGGCTGATTGCTTTGAGGGCGACGGCACGCTGTGTTTCCATGTGGTAGTAGAAGTTCACATTGGCGTAGCTGCCGTTGCCAAGTTCACTAGAGAACTCAAACTCGTCGAGCCGGAACGTCTTTGGAAGATCATTGCGAGCAGAAGACATGGTTGATGGCTGAAGGAAGGTCGAGAAGTGCCAGAAGGAAGAGGATGTCCAGAAGCAACGGATGGAACGACAAGGAGGACGATTGCGAGGCAGAAAATGCGTGCGAATTTCGTAATATATATTCGCAGCTGAACAACCCTGCGTTGCGTGCAATGGCTGGAGGTCGGTGTTTTGCCTGCAGCAATGTGAACACACATTGCATTTTGTTTGGGCGTTTGTCGCCGTTTTTGCACTTTGCAGCCGACGGGAAACTCCGATCGTCAGCCAATGCCGGTGCTTCCCGCAGGCAATGTGAAACAATGCAGTTTTTGAAAAAAGCCACAACCTTGCTTGAACGCCTCGGCTCGTACAAGGCTATCGAACTTTCAGTTTGTGGATTGTTTGAACTTTTGTCGGTCTACATTGTTATTGCTTTTGTGGTTATCAACTTGTCGCGACCTCGCGATCATCGAGTTGGATCACTTTGAAGGTAATTTGCACACTGACAAATGTCTTTTTTTATTTTGAGTCGATTTTTTGTGTTTTCAATATTGGAAAATGCGAAGTCTTCAAGCTTGATGAATAGTTGTTAACAGATTGCCAAAACATACATTCTTTATGTAATTTAAATGCTTGGTTTTTTGTATTTCCTTTCAAACAGCTACAACTTCAAGTGAAATCACGGCACTTTTTCAACTAACCAGAAACCGCATAGATTAGGTTGTTCAGACTCCGTGAAATTATGGTTAAATCGGCAACATATGGTTCCCTATTACATTAGAATCATTTGGAGTAATCGGAATACAATAACAAACGATAATTAAAACCGGGACAGTGATTTTTAATAGGTGAATGTTACGGAAAAAAGTGCGGGGGTGTCGATTGCGCGAATTCGTCTTGATCATTGTCACTTTGCAGGCCACAGGACAGACCGCTGAAATTTTTAACTCGACGTGGTGATAGTATTACCTGCAAACGGGTTTCCCCTCTATTGCCCAAAGTGTAATTGACAATGCTGCGCCTGCGCGCCATCGGTTGCTCACCGCCCCTCCACAGGCAGATCAGGACAAGGTCAACGCCACAGGGCTGCTTACTTCAAAGGCGTTAGTTGGTGACATTTGTTTTTCGAACCCGCCTAGTGTGATCCCTGTATTGTCTAACCTGCGTAGGTGTTTGATTACTTGGAATTTTTGGCTGTAGGCGTTGATGCATCATTAGTCTACACCAATTTGAACTTCAATTGTTTCATTAAATCCGATCTTGGTTATTACTTTGCAGTTTGTAATCGATTGTTTTTGCGCCTTTTAAAGTATTGTCACAAGGGTTATCACCTCTTACGGTTATCATGCGCCTTCTGTGGACAGTTTTGTTCTTTGCCTTTGGTAACTGTGTCAGTGCAGAAGTATCACCTGCCGAACCCAATAAAAGTCCAATCCCCGTTTTGGCTACGCTTAAAAGTCTTCCAATTACCACTTGTGAGAATGGAATTTTGAAAAATGGCATCTGTGAGTGTCCGTATGACTACACTGGAAAGTTTTGCGAACATAAAGTCAACTGTGTCGGACCACATAGACTGGATAATGGATCGTAGGTTCACTTTATCCAAAACCATCGCTTCAGAGATCCATTTCAGTTGTGCAAAGTGCCAAACCGGCTACACAGGCCCTCTCTGCAATGTGATCGTATGTCAAAAAGGTGAACGCAACCCCGATGAAACATGCAACTGTACCAAGCCCTATTCCGGCAAATTCTGCGACCTCCTTGATACCAAAGACGTCTATTTACACTACAACAAAAAGATCTACCAATTTGGACCCGTTGGTGCGTTCATTATTATTCCAATGATTTTGGCCATGTTTGCGTGCTCTCACACTTCGAAAAGGCGTCAAGTCAAACGTGCGGAATTTGCCTACGAGCATCAAAACACGAATGATGTCAGTAAACACTCGATTACCGAGCCTATCACTACTACTACTCCATTAACTCAATAGTCCAATAAACTATTACTTTATTTCATCACTCGTGAAAATGTCAGTTTAGCATAATTTATAATTATTAAACATGTGTAATTACAAGCCATGGACACATAAATATACAAAATAATGTCTTTCTGGATATCCGCAATAGTCAATACTCGCATCGATTTGTGTAGGTCATCAATTTAAAGTTCGTTATGTACATCAAAGTCGGTAAAGTTGATAGGAGTAAAAAAAGTACTATGCGCCGTAAATAAACTTGTGGTATGGTTTTAGGAAATAATTTAAGATAGTATTTGGCTCGAGGATCGTTCGTGATGGGGATTTAAGTTAGGTATTTTGCATTTTAAAGTGACTTATATTAAAACTGGTCATGCGATATCTGCATCTCGTCCTCTGGGGGTGGCACTCGCAATAAATACGTTGTCATGAGACCTTTTCCTTTCACGTTGATTTCACCGCGACAATCGAATTCGAAACCTTCGCTGGCTAGGATTTGCTTTGTTTCTTCGGTTACCTGAAAGGATGAATTATTCATGCAATTAAGGGCTAAAAATAGATACCTGAATCTTGCCAGGGATGCCAGAGCTATCCATTCTGCTTGCAACGTTCACTGTGTTGCCCCAAATATCGTAGTGCGGTTTTTCAGTGCCGATGACACCAGCGATGACAGGGCCAACATTTATACCTACAAAGTGCAGTGACTATGTCAAATCTGCCAAATTTAGAGTGCAACTTACCAATCCGCAGATTAAAGTTATTGAATGAGTGCTCATTAATGTACTTTATCTTGTGCAGAAGTTGAATAGCAAACTTGGTCACAGCAACAACGTGACTGTTGTCAGTGACGTCACCAGTCAAACCGCTTGCGGCCATATACGTCGTCGAAATGGTTTTGATCTTTTCAATACAGGAGAACTCGGGACTGTCACCCAGTAACTATAAAAAGTTCAACTCGTCAGTATTGTACAGTTAAACTATCTAATTCAATTAAACCTACTTGATCAAAGTCTGCAATGATTTCATTCAGTAACCGAAGGCACTCGACACCTTCATTATTGCCGTCCAGTTCCATGTAAAACTCATTAAACTGTGTAATTGTAGCAAAGATGACACAAGCACACTCTCGCGCTTCGCTATACAGTTCTGCTCGATTCTTTGGCTGTTCCTTGAGGAAATGCGCGGCGACGTGAGCCGGTAAAATGTTCTCCAATATTACTCTGTTCTGGTCATGGTTCTTTTTCATCTCATTGTTTTCACAACATGCCTATAAATGACGTCGTAAAAGAGTACTAAAAATACGACAATACAACATAAATCAGTTTGGACTATTTCGACATGACGGGAAAGAATTTTTTTTACTATGCAATTAATTGGGCAAAAGTTAATTGGGGTACAGAAGGGAACGCCTAAATTAAAGTTCAAAGGGTGAGCAATTGTGAGGGAGGATGCGTAACGAGAATTTTCCGGAACGGTTTTAGTTAGACTAATGGAACGTAAATTAATCCCATGGGGAGCGTCAATACTTGTCATTGCACTTAGTTAAATGACTCACCTGTAACTTCCAAATGAAGTCATACCGTGCGACCATTTCTGATCGACGGCTCTGGATGGTGATCATCGTGAGACCAAGGAGTGTGAAAAACGTAAACACAAAACGGAGATCAAAGTACCAGTATTCTCTAAAATATGATTTTAAAGTCTTACTGTATGTTTTGACAGCAATTGACTCACCCGCAATACGTTTCAAGTTGCTCTGGCACAGTATAATTTGTGAAAATGTAATCCGGTTGTCGATGTAGCCACAAATTGAATTGTCGTGCGTGGAAACCAGATACAGGCAGAAACCATAGGCAAACAACAGTGAAGATTGCAAAAGCTGTAGCTAAGACGGTTTTTTCCAAAGCTAATAAGGACAAAAACATGCTAACGGACAGCAATATAACCAGAACACCCTCGTAAACAAGCTGCAAAGATACAACATTAAAACTACCGTAATTATAATGTTTGCGGGGAAGTAAATTATGACAATTACCTCAATTTTATAAGGACTTTGCGACAAGCAATCTGGGCGTTGTTCATAAATAGTTTGCATATGTGTCGTGTTAACGTTGCATGTGAAGTTGCACGCATCTTTAGCTGCGTTTGAAGCCTGCAAGTACAACAAATAAGAAATGACGTGATTAGTGATGAAAGTATGACCCACCAGATATGAAAAGAAAATACAGTTGATGAAAGCGATAAACAATACTGCGATGACGAGGCATTTGGATTTGCGGTTGGGAAAGTTGGAGTTTTTGCGATTGGAAAACTAAACAAATTAGCGTGTGAAAACTGTAAAAAGTTGTAAGAATACAAACCTTGCAGGATTTGAATGCCATGATAGTAGCAACTATGAGAAATGCAGTTCCGGCAATGGCGTAAACAAAGTGATTAGCCATCGTTCCGATTGCGAGCATGAGAAGGCAGAGTCCAAATACTGTGAGGATACGGCCTACTTCGATGAGAGTAGCATTTGCTTTGTATGCGAGGAATTTCTCTTCCATCTTTTCAAATTTGAAGTTAAGCTTCCATTTTTGACAGTATTCACCCTTCCAGGCTTCTTTGTTGATGGCTTCGATCATCTTTTCGAGATAATTGTTGACATCTTCATCACTTGGACGAGACAGTTCACGTCGAACACCTTGTCGATCGACGAATCCTGTCATTTGTAACTCTTTCTTCGAGATTGGAAGTGTTGCTTGATGGTTTCTCGCAATGTCACGACTGTCATCATGAAAAATCAAAAATGTCTCCACATTATGTTGCTTCAAATATTTAGATCGCTCTTGCCCATTCCCCGGTTCAACTTTAAAAGCTCCATTCAACGCATCTAATGTCGCCTTTGTGATGTGAATTCGTCCAGGTATTCCACCGCTCTCCATGTGGTTTGCAAGTGTTACATCATCGGACCACACATCGAATTGCCATTTCTTCAATCCAAGTACGCCGCAATGTGCACGCCCGGAGTGAATTCCAACTCTCATATTTACATTGACGTTGTGAAGATCGCGAACAAGCCTGAAATACGATCATTCAATGTTTACAACATCTATTACACTGTAAAGTGCTCACTTGATGGTGTGAATCATGTCCAATCCCATGCTGACGGCACAAACAGCATGATCATCACGCGTTTCCGACAATCCACTCACACAGTAATAGCAATCTCCCAAAATTTTGATCCGCATACAATGATTCTCATGGGCCAGTGTGTCAAATCGAGCAAAAAGCTCATTTAAAGTTAAGACGAGATCTCCAGCAGTGCACCCGGAGGCTAGATTAGTAAACCCGCAAATATCAGCAAATAAAATACTTATGTTAGTGTGTTTCCGAATGTAAATCTTTTTGAACATTGACTCTTCAGTGCCGCCTTCAATGTCCTTCTTCATCTCATGAGCAATATGTTTCGGTAGGACGGATAGTAGGATTTTTTCTTGTTTCTCGTTTTCACGGATTAGGTTTAACCGATTTTCGACGTATTTTCGGGTTTCTCGAAATGTACGGCGCTGGACGAGTTCAGTGGGGTAATATACAAGGATACCGGTAATATTCATGGCTATAAGTAGCAGTAGTTCGGCAATCATCTGGAAATTTTTAATGTTTTCTTTGTTTAAAGCTTGCTAATTTTGTCTGATAAAAGTGTTTGTACCCTCAAGACTGCAAAAAAAGTCGAAGAAACGATTTTTGTTTTGTTTTAATTCGTTCCGGTGGTTAAAAAACCCTTCGCAGTTAAAAAAAGTTTAGTGAATCTATGCCCATTTAAAGATAAAGCTGACCTTTTACCCGCAATGTATTCTTAGAAAGCAGTTTGCTCGATGAGAAAAACAGTTTAAATTATGCAGGCTAATGCGAAAATGCAGACGCTTTTCTTTGATCAGTCCTTTTTCGAAAAACATTGCAACAACCCCAGAATAAAAAACAAACCTGCGTCAGATCCCACGATTCAAACGCTTGACGCCCCAATGCAGTCATCGTTATCAGAAAGGCTGCTGCCGCTGAAGCTCCGAGTTGCAATGGCATCATCGTGTAGCCCAGAAACAGCGTCAATAGCGCCGTGGTTGAGCTCATCACGGCCGGTGAAAACCCGATCAACACCAAGCAAGCTGCAACAAGAACCCATGAAAACGCCAATGGTTGTCGATCCCAGAAGAATAGCATCAATATCAGTCCAATATTGAGGACATTTAAGGCTGCTACTTTAATCCAATCATCAAATATTCCAAGGACAACAATTTCAAAAAAGCCCATGATGATGACGCATAGCATTGCTGTCTGAAAATAATGAGGTTAACAATGTACTTTTGCACAACTTTTAAATGTCATTTCTTTTGCTCTAGTATTTCTTTGTACACACGGAACATGCAAAAAATTCTGCATTTCCGGTGGTTTAACTGGAGTAATTATTTTATCCTTGCTCACTGCACCCATTAAGCCGATCTCATCTACTTTGCAGCACCTACAAAGCCCCTCATGAGCCAAAATGTACGAAACACTTGCTTAAACGCTGTGTCTTCTAATGTTTCATTGAATATTTTATAACTTAACCCTAAACCCACGTGCTTCCAGTTATTTACGCTTATATGGCAGTGCTGCATGTCGGATGTAATTCGTTTTGGCGACGCTTACAACCGTGAAAAGTGTCCATAAAACCTTTAATAAATGAGACCGCTGTCTGATTTAAGCACGTGAAAGCTAGCATGTTTGTGGGTTCTTTCCATCCTCAACGAGCTCTCAAAATACAGAAATTGTTGCAATAAAGTCTTGTCTGGATGGAAGTGCGAACTGCGAACGGTTTTTTTCTTTACTGATGCGCATTTTGTTCAGGACGTGTTAACACGTAAGTACATGGGGTTGGTTCGCATGACATGGGCATGTTCCCGGAAGTGGCTCATAGAGAACGACTCTTTTTTTCTCGCTGTCTTTGCTGTTATTCGTTTGATGTAGCAGGTCCTTACGACATCGCGGGAACGAGCCGTTTTCAGTTGGTTGATCTTGGCCTTTGGCAAGCAGCAAGTTGAAACACTTCTTGTACACGCCACGGCCACAACCAGCGGCCGATATTGTGCTGACAAAAAAGCTTATGACAAAGCGGGATAAACAGGCCCTAAAGTGACAAAGTTGCGTCTGTAGGACTATAGCTTGCGTGTCGCTGTTGTTTCACAAGCGCTCCCAAGTGCATACAAATTAAAGTAATGTTCATGCATCGGCACGAGTATGCCAAACGCTATACAAACTTTTTTGGTGCGTGAAAGCTGGAAAGAATGTGAATTTGGGGTATTTAGCTGACAAAATGGGAATGCGTGTCCTGCGCATCGATCCAAGCCATTTAGATAACATATTGTGTATGCATGTCCTTGGTACTTTTGTTTATCAGGAAGCTATATTTAAAAGGAGAAAAACATTGTGTAATAAGATCAGTTTTACGCAGATATTAAGTCCAAATGGCTTAATCCAGCTTAATGAAAGCCTTACAATGCAAAACCCCCCATGTCGCTCACATCCTTGTTCCTGTCAAACAAGATGATGCGGATCCAGCAGTCAAAATGTCCTTCTGGATACAGTAATATTTGGAAAATAGAAAAAGTGCATCAAATTTTGCCCTGGTAATGCCAAAGTGGATCCATCTTTAACTCATTTTGGCGTAATCCACGCATCGAAACACATGACATCTCTCGTTTGGCGAGTCAATCTCGTTTGACAACGGCTCAGTGTCTCATCACTGACGCTCACCCCTAATTCCATTGGTTTTTTGTGGTGGGTGGCTAACATTTTTCGGATGACTTTGTTCATATACAACGACAAAAAGCACCAAAAAAGGACGTTGATAGTTTGAAAACTCAAATTTGGTTACACTTGCCTTGAGCCGTCCGGAGTTCATGTGACGGAAGTAACTGGTGTACAGTGGATCAGAATGCCACAATTGAAATGCGATGCTTTCATTGTCATTTGTCTCAATCATCTCGATGACTGACTCATCCGCGAGACCATTCTTGCTCCACTGACTTTGCAACGGCTCGAGCACGCTGCTGTCGCGGTTTAACCCCATGTCGAAGCTCTGAAAGAGCCGTTTAATTGCTCAAACTAATTAAATTTACATGACAGGTATTATAGTTAACAAGTGGAATAGGTAATAGCACCACCAAGTAATAAGAAAAAAACAAAACCACCAAAGACGGAAATGGAAAACAGACGAAATATGTTAAAAAAACAATCTGTACCCGGTTCGGAGGAGGAAAACTAAAATATCGTAGTGTAAACAACAGACTTTTGTGGTTGTACATTATGTCTAAACCGGCCGAAACAAGTTCAGAAACTGGCGTGATGTTCGTAAATGACGACTGAGAGCCGTTATGAATACGTGTGCCTCACGGGTAAGGTTGACTCAAAAAATTAGCTCAATTTACGTGTGAAAACGTACGTACATTTGCACACCGATGGAAAAGGTTGGTCAATCTTTTTTGTCGCTTTCCTTTCACTTCTTTACAAACGCATTTGAAGGCGACAAATGAAGCAAACACAGGGAGGGCTATACGTGAAGTAACAAAAAAGGGGCTTACAAATGCCGAGACTATGGCTTGCAGAGAAGGAACGGATCACAAAAGGCACAGACCACCTCCTGCGGATAAAAAGGCGGAAGTTGAGGTCAACACCACCGTCATGGGGGGTAAGGGTCGTCGAGACCGGTTATTATTTGGACTTAAATGAGTTTAAGTTTAAATGCAAACTTTTAACATTGGAATAATTGAAAGCAAAGAGAAAACCGACAATCGCCGAAAGCACTTTGCACATGCAGACAGCCAGCCTTTTCCAATAGTCAGTTTTCATTTCTGTACATTTCGATTGAATCACTTGATGGTGAGAAAAATGATGCTCTTGGAAGTTGAGGATGCTCATCACTGACAACACCATACATAGCAATGTGAGAACGCGATTCAATTCAAAGTAATAGCAAAAAAGACAAAAATGCAACGAGAGAAAAGCAAAAACCCGCCGAAACATGCGAGGTTAGCGTGTACATACAATAGCACTGCTGATTTTGACGCGATGAATCGATCGAATATGATAGCAATTGGTGATAGCGTCAAGCAAGGGCATCCAGGGTGTAAAAATATTAATAGCACAGTGATGGTGCTATTTATAACCCATCGCAAAGCACAAATAGTGACTAGCCTTTCCTGGTTCTTGATTGTCCACTGCACGGAAAGTTTAGATGGAGGAAAAAGAGGGGGGAAATAACGAGCAACTGGAGCAGTCTGATGAGAGCAAGGCTCACCGAAAAGTCAAATGCCATTAGCCGGTTCGATTTTGGAGGCTCGGCTAGAAACAGAGACCCAGAAAGACAAAAGAATGAAAAAACCGTAACAATGCGGATGGAAATTCACTCACACTCAGAGTCTCGAAGTTGGCTGACATATTAAGTTCGTTCGAATCAAGCTGATGGACTTAATAACCTTAGCAGCGTAGATTTATAATAACAAAATCTCATCAGTAAATTGAGATAGGCTATTCAGTATGTGTAAAAACAATGTAAAAAAGGGCTACTTCCTGGAAAACAGTCTGGATAGCAACAGCCGAGCTAAACCATGTACAGATGCAATTTGTAGTTGATGCCCGGCTAACATTAGTCGCAACTTGGTCGTCTTCTGTTTTTTATCCTCCAACAAATTTGGTACTCCTATCCTGCGTTTCGGTTTTTTGTGGGTGTGTTTATGTGTTTTGTATGGTGTATTTAGGCGATTACGAAGGAATGCCCTTCGAATTTTGGTTTGTGCCACAATGCCTTTTTGTCTCCAAGCGTATCGCTCCGCTTGAACGAAGGAAGGGAAACAAATACAGACGCAGACAAGCGTGAACACCCCTCCCCCGTTTTCAATGAGATTTAATTTTTGTGTCGAGCTGGTTGCAAGAAGTAATCTTAGACGAAGCTTCCCGCAAATGTGCAACCATTCGCTCCCAATTCAGATGGTCCCAAAAACTTTATTTGACTGACTCGGTTTAAGCAAGGCGTCGAGCGCTGTTGGAGTCACTCCTAACTCGTTACATAGCCTATGTGCAACACTTAAACTGGCACGAATTCACGAACAGCATCAGCGATGGAGTGTGGGACATCAAACACGAGTTTTTTGTGTGTGGCATTTTTGAGTCTGTGAAGGGTTGTTTTTAATTCTGAAGTTTGGGGGGACGAAGGACAACGCAATTATCAAACTGTCAGTGACCAAGATTGGTTCCGTTTGGCGGGGTCATATGGGCAAGCTGCATGTCGATTCGATCAGAGTTAGTAATCAACGAAGTTCAAAAACATACACGTACCGGGGGGCTTTGTGTTTACAAGAGACTTGCCGTCAGCGAAAAAAAGTTGTAACAAAAAACTTTGCTGCCCCCCGTGCTCATCTTTGACTTATTAATGGAAAAGCCAAGTTTCCAGGCAACCGTTTATGCATTGTCTACTGTTACAACGTTAGTGCACTTTCGCAACGACAAGTCATGACGGAATTGTTCAAAGGTCGGCCGAAAATTAAACATGAACGTATTCTTTACCAAAATAGACCAACGTGGCCGGCTCAAAAGACGTTTGAATTATCAATAATTTAAATTAAATGGTTTCTGGAAGCAAAAAAAAACAATAGTGCGGCCTTCTTTGTGCAAAAAGAAAAACAACTCATCAGAAGCATAAGCGAGTAAGCCAATTTTGTCATAACATGCCATGTCTGACTGGAGATCGGCCGCCGAAAAGCCTGAGAAACTTGCCGTGTAAATGGCTTTTTGTGAAAGTAGGTAAAATTTATTCTCCTCCCGGACTTTGTGGTTAGGCCCTTGTCTTGTGTTGCTAGCTTGCGTTCAAAAGTCATAAATGCATGCCGTCACAGTGTCGCAACAATAACAAGCATACTTTTTAGTTGGGTTTGTCACTCGCATCATCCAGGACATGCTGCGAAATGCAAAAGCACAACAGGGGATAGGCGGGCATCGAAGCTCGAACTTGAAATTGCTTTATTTTTGGACGGTCAAGTTCCAGTTTTTTGCAAGTAAAAGAAGTTATCCGGAGTCAGTCAAAATACAAAGGAAAGTTGAATTGACAACAGGAAGCTCGAGGGTTCCGGCAAAACTTATCAAAAAAGTGTTTACAATGAAATAAACAGAATTGCATGGAAGTGTAAACCAGTTACATAAATGTATCCTACATTTGATAAATAAACGAAAAGGAAACCGCAGAAGTCGTAATAGAGATCCATCATCGATGTATAAAAAATGGTTTAATTGAAAAACACTGACAAAGGAAAGCATGCTTAGCAACGTGACGTTGTTAACGACGATTTCGAGATGACACTGAGAATACTTTCGAATGGTTTGTATTTCTATTCCGGAAAATATATGGATGGATAATGGCTTTACCGTATTTCGATAACAATGACAACGTTCCGGGATAAATGAAATGGCATCAGGAAATGAATACGATCCCGTTTTAAATTGGAAAAAAACTGGCATTAAACCTAGACTGGCAAAAGCCATTGTAAGCCGCGACAAAAATGGTCGTTATAACCGAAACCGACACCGTCGTCAAAACGCCAAATAAATTATGGGTGAAGCGCACGAAAACCAACAAAAAGCGAATGCCGAAAGCGGAGAGGGGTACAAGTGGTCGATACAAACAACCTAGTTTTTAATTTAGAATTACCTTTTTTTGATGTGGGGTCCGCGAACGAACCGACCGGATAGACATGATCCGTGCTTGCGATTTCCGTTGATGTTGACGTTACAGGAAAATATTTACTAGTCGGCTTGCAACCACAATGAGACCAAAAAAAATGCTGGTTTTTTACAGTTTTGTAAAAAATTGTGCCTTTTAGCGGATTACCGACTCATAGAATTTGCATCATTGTCGATAACTAGATAGACGGCACCAATTATCATCTGAATCGAAGGAACGCTCGTCTGCTCATTACAATGGACTGGACAGTCCAGTTTTAGCTAACCAAGTAGGGACAAGCCAGTTCAGTCCATGCACCAAGAGCACGCAAACAGGCGGGGGGTTTTACGTACGTCAAGCTGATCAGCGGGAATAGTGTGAAAGAATATGCTTTTGCTGCTTATGCTCTCTCCGCGGTCGCGAGTACCGCCAAATGTCCGCCTTTCAAAGGGCGTCTCCTTTTCTATGCTATGAAGACGAGCCGAGCCTGAAGCGTTCGCACGGAAATGCCGAAGCGTTTGTCGGAGTTGCTTCACTATCATTTTAACATGGCCTGTGGGGCTGAAGTGTGTCACATTTGTCGCTCGAGTAGTGCCACGCCCCGTATCGCCTTTGGTTTTTTTGGTGGTTATACATGATTGTTTTGGCTCCTCGAACATTCCCATAATAGGGAGTGGTGATGTTAGCTGAGTCATTAGGAAAATTTTGTAAAATGATATAGACAAAGAAAGATACGCTCATACTCATCATGAATGAAGAAAATAGTCCCCAAAAGTTATTTTTAAGCAACAAATAGATCGTTGAATCAATCAAAGCTGCACTATAATGGCACGAAAAATAGATCACGGAAGACTAGAAAAAAGGCTGTCAAGAAAGTGAATGGCGACGACCCGCAGGTAGTTGTCTCCCATCCATCATTGCCAGCATGACTAGCACCTGGCTGTTTGAACTTAGCCAACGACTTAGTCATTTTCACAATTTTACGAGATTAAAATCATGACATACAATCAACATAAAGCAAATAAGCGTTTACGATTTACAATAGCGCGGATAAAAATAGCGTAATTGCCAGCAATGAATTACCTAACACGCAGGAAAAAATTTCAGAATAGACGCTAATTTCAGATTCATAAACCAAAACATCAAAGTGATAACACTGACACGTCCGTCCACCGTGTGCTTTAATTAATCTCTTGGAATAACAACATAAAAACAAGCTTGAAGCAAATAAATCAACGCAACGCTAGCGGTGTTGAATTACAACGTGCCAGGAGAAAACAAATCATGGACCACAATGCTATTGCCAACCTTGCGAACAACTGCACCACGGGGCTTTGAAAAAGTACAGTTATCGTAAATGTTACTTATAATGAGGGCAAAATGAAAAGTACACAAGTAACGTAAGGTTACTAGTGCAAAATCGGCTAAAAAGTTTGCTTAGAGCGAGTGTGTAGTGGAAAAGGTTGATAGAATAGGCGGAACTACGTTAAAGCAGAAATTACGGCACGCTCGGTTGATCGCATAAGCACTTTTCAGTCAATTCTAGCTGCAAAAAACGACTGACCGCAAACAGGAACTCATTTTTGACAGGATACAAAAAACACCAAGAGTATCTGACTGTTTCGCGCTAAATCCTCATTTTACGACTCTTCATTCATGAACAAGTACACATGTCATATATTATATATACCCTCCGTTAGATACGGCAATGCAAAAAAACCGTGTATTAGAATACCATTAAAATTGTGATTTGATCAACTGATAAGGTCGTATTTTTGGCATTTTTGGTTCTGGGAGGTGCAAACTTGAAGCTAGTTAATTATAAATAGGCGTTAACAAACACTCTAAAACATTTTAAATGAGCGTTTTTAAACCGCTAGAATACGTGCAATTCAACTACACCACTGAAAATGTGTTTGGATCAATGTTTGGCAAATAGCTACCTGATAAATGCAACTTTTAGGCATTTTTTGGTGTTTTTGGCCCTAGAAGATGCAATGACCTGGTCTAAATTGCTTCAATTAAGTGTTTTCACACTTTTATAACACGTGAAGTTCAAAAATACTCTTTAAGTAGCCCTGGGATTAGCGGTTCACCTGTTACAAAAATTACCAGAACGAATTTACGTCGACTTTTGTCAAAATCGGGTTCTGGTAGGTGCAAAAATTTTGAGTTAGACCACTTCTAATAAGTGTTTCTAAACCTTCCGAATACGGAGATTTCAGAAATGTGTATTAAATTGTGATTCGATCCATGGTTGGCGAGCTGCCAGCTAACAAGTGCAGTTTTGCGGCATTTTTGGGTGTTTTTGGCCCTAGAAGGTGCGAAGAACTCAAACTACATTGCTTTAAATAAATGATTTTAAACGGCCAAATTACAGGAAGTTTAAAAATATGTATTAACTTGTCATCGGACTAATATTTGGCGAGTTGCCAGCTGATAAGTGCAGTTTTGGGGCATTTTTAGGTGTTTTTAAGCTGAAAGCTGCAAAGATCTTAAGTTATAGCATGTTTAGCAAGTGTTTTTGACCCGCCCTTACACGGAAATTTCTAAAATGTGTATTAAGTTGCGATTGGATCATCAGTTGGCGAGTAGCCACCTGATAAGTGCAGTTTTTGTGCATTCTTTGGTGTTTTTGGCCCAGGATAATGCAAAGACCTCAGGTTAGATAGCTTCATTTAAGTGTTTTCACACTTTTATAACACGTGAAAATCAAAAATACTCTTTAAATTGTTCTGGGATTAGCGGTTCAGCAGTTAGAAAAACTACCAGAACGAATTTAAGTTGACTTTTGTCAAAATCGGGTTCTGGTAGGTGCAAAAATTTCAAGTTAGACCACTTCTAATAAGTGTTTCTTAAACGTCTGATTAGGGGGATTTCAGAAATGTGTATTAAATTGTGATTCGATCAACGGTTGGCGAGCTGCCAGCTAACAAGTGCAGTTTTGCGGCATTTTTGGGTGTTTTTGGCCCTAGAAGGTGTGAAGAACTCAAACTAGATTGCTTTAATTAAGCGTTTTTTGACTGCTGAACCCGCAGAATTCAAATATATTATATTGAAATTTATTTGGAACTAATTTAATAGACCAAAAAATAGTTTTGCTGTCTTTTTGTTGTTTTCCGGCCACTTGTACATTACCTGGTCTATTGAAAACACGCAGTTCCGCACTCGCTCTCTCTACGATTTTAAGACCACCCCTGGCACCTTCGCAAGGGGAAGCATTTTCACACCCATGGCTAGCCCGCACATATGTGTGATGCTATAACATGAGTAAATTCTTTCCTGCTTCCACCTGAATCGAGCCTGTTCTTGTCGATTTGCACGTTAACTCAAAATAAATTGATCGTTGTGAGGTGACACTTATACAAATTGATCTAAAATTTGTCATAAAAAACAAATTATATTTGATGTTCACGTCAAAACATAAGCAAAAAGCAGACTTTTGATATTTGTCACATTGTCTCTCTTTTATTCCGATGGTTGTTGGAGTTTTGGTCTACTTTGGTAATGCACAAATCGTTTTTCTTTAATTTATTAGATTTTATAGGTCTGTGCAACACTGTGTTGCACATATTTTTCATCATTCGTTGTTTGAATCAGAAAATTTGTCACCTTTCAAATCGAGACTGTGTATTGGCAAGCGTTACAGTAAGTTATTTTTGCACAGACTTATTTATCATAAGAAATCGTTTGGCGTAGTTTCATAAAACTTTTACAATGTGATTTCAGTTTCTCTTCTCTGACTGCTGTTTCGTTGTGAGTGCTTTTATGACTGCCAACATTCCTGAAGCGTTTAGCATCTACATCATGTCTATTGTCATCGGTTACTTACAACTGTTTGTTCATGTGATTTGGTTAATAATCTTGACACTTTCATTAAAACACGCCAAAAGTCAGTTACGTGAATCGCAACCATGTAATGTTGTTTAGCTACAATCTGTGTTATACTGATATGTCATGTTTTTGATTTCCTTTATTATGTTACATAAGTTGCGTATACTGTCTGTAACAAATAACAATTCAACACAAATAAAAACGTTGGACACGAACCACCGGCAAATAGACATAATTTGCATGTATACAAAAGACAAAATGAAATGGCTTCTTCTGATTGGTAAGGAAAGGTTCGTACAATTGATAAGGCAATATTCACATGCATGTAGCAAAGTTATTTGGGATGTGCCGAAGGCAATCTACTAAATAAAGGGATACAAGTGGAGAAAATAAGAATAGTTTATTTTTTAGACGCTATTAATAAATGAAGAGAGACAATAGCTCTCTAAATATTTTCATTTTTCACTGACAATTACGTGTACAAAACAATCAACGTAAATATTATTCAATTTCCTTCAATGCGCCGTAATGCTGTAACTTTTTGCAGCTCGGTGTAGAGGTCGCCGTTGGGGGCCGCTGTGACGAGACGTGTGTTTTCAGACCGTTTTGGGGGTGGCGGTGGTGGGGCTTTACGGCTATTAGCTTGAATCGTGCTGGTTGTACTGCCAGTGGGTGACTGCATGTGGAAGGTTTGATTTTGAGGGTTCAAGTTGATCATTTGTGGTTTTTGGGCAGGGCGAACATTGCTTGGTGGTGGCACGGGTGACGCAAATGAAGATCGATTGGACATCTGGAAAGAAAAAGTTAGAAAAAGATTTAAAATTTTGGAAATATTTCTTACCAATTGAACTTGTTGTGGTGTCGGTGTTCGTGGCATGACAACTTCTGGTGGTGGCGGGAAGTGCTCCTCATCAGAATCATCATCCTCGACAACAGTTTGAACTTGATTCATCCGAGATACGCTTTGCCCGCTTGACGAACTTGAAGAATGTCTCAACATGTAAGTCTGAGCCACAGCATTGTTGGCAAAAGCAAAGCGTTGCATTGAAGTAGCGTTATCCATGAGATCACACGGCATCCGCTTGATCGTGCCACAATCGTCCTGTTCGAAGGCCATCCCGGAAGAATGATCACTTGACATTGTTGCCTTTGAAGTAACGCTTAATCTCGCCGGACTTCGGGGCGCATTCATCGATGTCGTTGAAACCGGCCTCTGGATAACAGCATTCTGCAGAATAGATGATAACCTATCTGGAGCAGGTACAGCAACCTTAATCGGCGAAGTCGGTGCAACCATAAGTTTAGCGGCGTTCTGATAATTCTCATACAAAGTCGCACAGCTGTTCCTCGTAATCCTGAGAGCAGTTAGCCACTTCATGTAAGTCGTTTCATCATCAGTGCATACGTATTTGATGTATTTCGAAGTTTTAACTTGAATTTTCGGGTGCTTAATAGCGAAACCATACTGTGTCGGAGCCTTGTACTTCTTCTTCCAATCCGTGCATGTGTAAATTTGGTTGTTGTAGATGTTCATCAAGCATTGCAAGTCCTTCATGCCCTTCATCTTCGACTTCGGACAGTAATACAATCCTGATGATCGTAGAGCAAAATAGAACTTCTTCCAGGACTTCTTGCCATCTTGTTTGAGATAGAGGTGTCCTTCCAATTCCGGAACTTGAGCACTATCGACAAATCGCTTCAACAGACGTTGTTTGAGTTCGGGGTTCCACTCAGGTGACTCAGCAGGGGGCAAATCAAAGTCGGACTTCTCACTCAACAGGAAGTGCTGCGGGTGATGGACAAAGTTGTACTTGTCAGCACGTCGGGTAAAGTGAAGCTTGTTCTTGGAATCGGCCAGCCAGTCTTCGATGTTTTCAACGACGAATTCGTGGTCTTCGTAAATGCGTTCTAAAAAAATAAACAAATAATGTAACGTTTTTGTGTATTTCTGTCGTCTTAAGGGGTCCAACGGTGCCATTATTTTGTCTTCCGCATAAACCGAAAAAAAGTCCCGCTGGCACGGCGCAACCGGGAGGATGCAAATAACAAAAGCGCTAATTGAAAACGACCAGACGGTACTGTCAGCCAGCTGAACAACCAGTGACACCCGATCCTGCCGATCCATTTAGCACCCATTTGTGGCTCCAGGCAGACCAGAGGGAAACGATGGGTTAAGTGGGTTGGGATTAATGAATCTGTAGAACTTACTGATATGCAAATCGGGGTACTCTTCAATAATCGAGTGCTCAGGAGTGAGAGTGATGCCAAGCTTTTCTGCCAGCTGCTTCATCGTTTCCAAAACGGTCCATCGTTCGTCGATCAAGATGCCCTTGTCGCTTCCGTCATCGAGGAAGATCTTAATAAAGATCTTCTTCATGTTTGCTTCTTTCATCTTTTCCAGCGCTTCTTTCACTTTCAATGTTTTCAAATCAGCGGATAGGTTACTCGATGAAGTCGATGATGCACAAACGGATTTTGGTGAACTCTGTAATGAATTAAATGAGGTGTTTAATGTGTATTCATAATGCAAAAAGCTGTATTTCCCCTCGCCCATTGTTTTGCCATTGCGTTTCCTTCATCGGTCGCGCCGTTTTTAATGAAAATTATTAGCGCTTGTTGACGCTTTTGTCATGGGTATCGACAGCAAAGACGGTTCGGAAATGGCTGATCCTCGTGCGCGCCGAGGTCTGTCTGCGGTACAGTCCATCTGCGGAGATGAAGATCGGACCAGTGTGTTGGCCGACGGGATTAAGTTTCTTTGGCCGGTGTCCAACAGCAGTCCCTGACATAAGTGCCAAAGTCAGGCAACAGCAGGACGCTACCTTCTGTCACCGTCGGTAAAAAAGTTAGCCTCAATGACCAAAGGAGAAACGAAAACATTGCTGGTGCCATCTATCTTTCGTCTCCTGCGCAACATACATACATCTAAACAAATTGCCGAGGGAGAATTCTTTTTGTTTCTCTCCAGCTCGCTGTCGGACGACGTTTTTGGTTAGAGGTTGTGATTCTTTCAACAAAAAATCACTATCTCACATTGTCAGTAAAACGGCGATGGATCGCTTTTTTATACAAAGAAATGGTTGTCCGGAAAGGGTTTTTTGCGGGGTTTCAGGATGGTGTTGCGCTTCTTTATTCGAAAAGATTGTGTTACAAAGTGGTCGGCTCGATTGCCTCAAAGGAAAGCGAGTGACGGATGACTGGAGGTCATCTGTCGCGCAGGCGGCAGTAAAATACGCAAAAACGGCTGCAATCCCAAGTAAAACTAACCAACCACCTCGATGTCGACAGGTGTTGCGCGCCTTCAGATGATTAAAAATTCATCGCAACTGTGCGAAGCCATCGCGTCTTCAATGAGATGGCCGCCATCCTGATTGACTATTTGTCAGCCTTGGCACGAAAAATCGCACGAAGAAGAACATTAAAATTGTTCTTTCTTGCAGACCGCCTGGTCGTTAATCCCAGAATACAAGCTTAATTGGTACAAGGTGGTCGTGTGCCGGCAGAATTCGCTTCCCTTTTTTAATGGCGCTACTACCGCCTGACCGGCCCAGCGTATTGTTATTCGTCAAAAAATGACCCCTATTTTGCGTTCTTAAATGTTATTGGAAAATCATGAAAAGAGTGACAGTGCATCGGTCACTGCACTGTACGCTGACTGATCGACCAGTCCAACTTTCTCCGATAAAAAAATCGAGACTGTTATGTGTTAACGATGAATCAGAACCCATGACGATACCGACAAAAAGCAGTGAGGGTCGATCGTACTAACCGAGCCGCTCCGTTTTCACATGTATCTAATCACAACATTTGGCGTCGTTATGGGCACAGAAGCCGCCATTTAAAGTTTGGCATTGTTATGAGAGAGACAGTGTCCTCGATAACATCATGCTTTCGGCCTCTGCGGGCATAATAAAAGCTTGCGCAGCAGGAGTTAGCGTTCACGAAGGCAATTGTGCTTTGCTTACCTGGTGACTCGGACTTGGTGTGTTTAGTGAACCGCGATAGCTATCTGTCGAGGAAAAGTCGGAGTGTCGATAACGGTTCATATCTCCGGAAGAGCAATCAGTCGAGCTGGAGTCGCCGAAAGCGGAATCAACGTCAGGACTCGTACAAAAATCAGTATTGACTCGAGGGGGTAGGGGTTCGTCTGGCGAGGCACGGGCAAGTGAATGGTTCGACTAAAAAGGGATTGAAATTGAAAGAAAATAATTGAATCGTTTGTAACTTCAATGAAAAATGACACAAAAACAGGTGGATGCGAAAAGAATACAAATTTCTTACATCAGTTTTAACTGTTGACGCCCTTTCAGGAATAAAGCCATTTGAAGCATTGATTATTGGTCGGGTTTGAATAGTCGGAGCTGGCAATGGTGTCGTTGTCGTGCTGGTTACAGTAGATGAGGATGAAGCTGCAGGCAAGGTGGTGATGCCCATGAGAAGGTTGTTGGCTCCTTCTTCGGAGTTGAGCTGCATGCCGAGCTCGTAGAGTTCGCCGAGAATGGCATCCAAATCGTCATCTAAAATTACAGTTATAAAATTTTAAAACTATTACGTCAAAGATTTAAGTCAACAATCAATAAAATCAAAAAACAAACCTTGATTAACGTTAGCCATGCTGTACCTTACAAGGTCAATCTGTGGTTTTGGAGGTACTTGCGGCCTGCAACGCACGATCGGAGTATCGGCAGTGATGGCTCCGCCTCGCAGCTGGGAAGCAGCATCGATGAGGGCAGGAGGAGGGGGCGGTAAGGCGGATAGGTCGTCAGAACCGGTGGCGTCGATTGAGCAGTGTTGAGGATAATGGTGTAGCTGCTGTTGTTGCTGCTGCGCATTGGCATTTTGCCGTCGTAGAGCGGCTGTTGAGTCTGCTACATTCATAGCCTTAAAGGAATAGCGATTTTGATTGATGAACCGAGAGGGAAACACGAGAAGATGGAATACGATTGGCATTTTGGTATCGACAGTCGATGGCATTTTTCTCGAGGTACTGCTTGGGTTGACATATTTACAACCGGCTTACAATAGGGCCAGATATACAGTTTTAAGAACACAAAACAATCGGATTCAAAGAAACTACAGTTTTTTAATGTGTTAGCTTCCTGATGCCTAAATGCGTGACCGGAAGCCAGTATTCTATCCAATTTGGCTCATCCTGAATTACCCCTCCCGTGGGTTGCGTCCGATGTGACAATTAATCGTGTTTAGTCGAGCAAACGTCATGGCAATGAGCTGCGGGATTATTGGTCTTTCCTGCCTCTTTTGTCTTTCTTAAACCTCGCAGTTTTGAGCCAATTTTAGCTGCTCTGCCCTCCGCGGCGGCGATGGCACCCCGTTTTTTTCCCAAGCACAACAAACATCTGCCATAAAGACACCCGCGCAGAAGGTGATGATCGACGGAAGCCAAACACGCATCGAATCATGCGAACGCCCTCCAAAATGACGTAACAAATTGTGCAACCACCTTGATCGCAGGTTATATAACGGTCTCGTCATGACCGAAAACGGTAAAAAGCAATGATGCGCCCATTGGGACTGGACCGTTTGAATGTTTGAATGGGACAGTGTCAAGCACGGAAACGCGGGAATTTCAACTGTTTTTCGTGGGGGGCAATTGGCTCAATGTCAAAATGGCAGCCTTTCAAGCTTAAAACAACGGCACTTGGTTCCGGAAGAATCTCGTGAGACAAGAAGCAGTTGAAAATCCTTTATGCATGAGTGGCATCGCTGGCGGCACATGAAAAACCAGTCCGCAATAACGGGAGAGGGGCAAAAAGACAACAAAAAGAACAAAAAGCGCATGTAAACTCGTCACCCGAGGCAATGTCCACCCCAGAGGCGATGCCCACTGGACGTAAGGGCAGTCTCGGAAGTGCCAAAAAAGGCGAAAGTAAAGATTAAATTATGGCAATTTAAAAAATCGGAAAGCAATGCATGGGAGCGGATTTTTTGACTGTTTGATTCGCAATAAACTAAACTATCTCGGAAGTCGTAGAAAGGGTGTTAGCTAGCTTAAAAATTGCTGCAAGTCAGTTCAAAAAATTGCACAACTGTTGTCAAAAACGATGTTCTTTGAGTAGCCCAGCCAGGCGACCCGGAGGCTCTAAATAGGGCGGCTTGAGTCCCAGATTATGTCGGACTATTTTTTATAGCTACAAACTAGGGACGGGACCCCCCTCGATAAAGCTAAAGAGGACGCACGCGCTTCCAGAGTTGATCGCCTCAAGTCAAGGCGCTCGAAGGACGACATACAAATTGATCTATTTGTTAAGGAGAGCTTCTCGCTGAAACAAAGTTTGGATGAATCAGCGAAAAACGCATAAAGCACATGGCTCTATTCCATTCCTTCTACATACAACACATCTGGCAAAATGGCCGCGTTGTCCAGGAGGGTTCCTGGTGACCGCTACCACATGTTGCCGACTCGTCCGTGGAAGCATCGTCGCTTTAGGGCCTATGGAATGTAAGCCTCGCGCCTTGCGACGGCAAAGGACACAAACAAAATTGGACCTTGTTTGAGAGTAAAGAAGCAAATGTGAACAGGCGGTTTTGACGTCCTCCTGTGAGTGGACCAGCGTTCGAATCTTATGGAATTTCTATGGTTTGGCATCCCTCAACGCGCGCTCCAAAATTGTCTACAATAAAGAATGTCGAGAATGGAAGCGCGCCCGGGAGCACCAAGAATGCCGACAATTCGTCTTTTGCTGTTTTGGAAGACAGTTTGAGTGACCCCTGAGCGCAAAAAAGGGAGAACGAGTCAAAAGTGCCGCTGGCTATTTGACCAGCCGACGCGGGAGAAACATCTGGAGAGTAAGCTGAGGGGCTCAATCTCAGGGACCCCGTTAAGCCTCAACGGAACACAGTAACCGAGATCCTTGAAATAATTCATTCGTGCTCGAAATTTGACCCCTCTCGGAAAGAAGAAAAAAAATTGGCCGAGTGTAGGCGAAAACCCTGAATACGGAGAGTGAAATCGGCCTGGCCCGTCTGTCGCATGATATAATTGTCCGTTTTTGGCCATAGGGCAAGGTAAACTGAGAAAAAAACATGCAAAATGCCGTGGTCTTTGTGACAATCGTGGTCACGGGTACTCGCTACACCGAAAAGGAAACATCGTGTGCCAAAGATGGAGGCTTAAGCACACAATAAAAGCAACTTTAAGGGTGTAGGAGACGGAAATTTTCTGTTTCCTTATGCTTGAAGCATGAGTTTTTTTCATTCTTCCAACCCGCCGAAAACTGAAGAAAGCGAAACCCGATCGGAATAAGGTATAACACCTACGGCATGCGTATTGAACATAAAAATCAAATATTCATGAACACCTGAGCATTCTTACACAAATGCGAATTCAAAAAACGTAAAAAATAAGATCATGAGAAAATTCACAGAAAAGCAATGATCGTTGGAGTCTCATAAAGAGGCACACGAAATGTTACTCCGGAGTTTCAAAGCGCATTATACTGCTAGTTTAAAGGGACGGAAATGACGGCTGATCTGACGTGGCGATGCTGACTGTGAACAATGATAGGAGTTATCAGTAAAAAGGGAGAAAAATAAATTCGAGAAACGTACAAAATTAAAATTCAAACAAAATAATGATGAAAAACGTCATTGTTAAAATGCGAGAATAACGATAATGTGTTTTTTTTTTTGCTTACAAATGCTTCTTTTTAAAATAATCTGAAACATGTGGGACCGGAAAAAATGAATCTGTTTTTTGGAGGGGTGACACATTGTGAACTTATGACTTTGCTGTCTGGTCCGCAAAAGGGAAGTTTGATAAATTGCTTTGCTTCCAGAGTGCAACAAAAACTGTTGAATTCAGATTTAAACAGAAGCTTTGAAAAAAGCGACATTGTAAATGTTGTAAATAAAGACACCCAACACCTCGAGACAAAATGCCAGACAAATTAAAGTAAATAAAAAATACTTACGGATAAAACGTCGGAAGTGTCAATCAGACTACCAGAGTCATGAGAATCGTCCTCTTCCGAGTCGTCGTTGTCGTCGCTTCGACCACCTGCTAGTAGTCGACGCTCGAAGGCTTTGAGCTCAGCTTGCTCCTTCTGGTCAAGCGGCGCGTTGGATTCGTTGTCGAGGAGCGAAGCAAAGATAGATGTGCTGAAAAAGATGGCATTCAATCATCATAAAGCTATTTTTTGTCGTTGAATCGCAGGTGCGCGAAGGAATTCAGATTCTGAGTGGACTGAACGCATTGAACGCGCCAAAAAAGTATTACGCATTCAAAAAACAGATGAGTTTCATTTTTAACATTGCAGCTGTTTTGCATACAAAGCATGAAAAATGTAAAAGTAAAACGAAATTAATCAGCAAACTAGAATCAATCACCCACGCAGAAATGAATTATGTACGTCGATATTAATCAGAGAATGATAGTAAAAAGAAAAACACGGGCCGTGTTGTCGGTGTTCCATAATCTCAAACGCTCACTCGGAGGGGATCGCATGTAATAAGTACTATAAATTCTGTTTTCGAGAAGGGGCATAAGCATGAAAACTGATAACGACTAGAACGTCAAAACCATTTGACCGAGCAAGTGGGTATTTATCATTTCTGAGAATAAATTAACCTTTTTACACCGTTTACATTTAAAAAATCAAATCACAAAAGTCGTAAACCTTTAAAAAACGAGTGCAATAATGGCAAATTCATTGCCATTTATGATACTGGTTGTATAGCAGGTGCGTTTTGAAGCCTTGGCAGAACACGTAAAGAGCGCCCTAGGCTTTTGCAAACATTGCATACAGGTGAGTGACGGCGAAGAGTCATAAAAGATACGATAAAAATAAATTTTTCTTATGTGATCGTCGAGTTTACAGAAGTCTCGATGAAATGAATGAATAGATGCGCCTCAATTTATCCGAGGAGCAACATTTCGTCTTTACACTTTCACAATTTCAAGCGAAAGCACGAAAGGAAAACACAAATTAGCAACAATTGCCAGAGGGCAAGGCACTGGTCAATGCATTTCGGAAGAGCTCGAAAAAGTTCCTCTTCTTTAAATTTCGTGTTTAACACGCAAATGTTCGTTCAAGGACAAAACAGATGTTACAATAGAAATTTAAAATTAAGAGTTTTGGTGCTGGGCCACCCCGAGTGCGGGAGAAAGCATTTGCAAATGGAATGAAATGTAATGTAGCCCCAGGGCCTCGGAAGTGACGCCAGCAACGTTACTTACAACCTATGCTCAAACTCGAAGAAAAGCGCAAGAGAATCGTGAAAGGTAAACCGATACCCACACCCTCTCGCCGATATTACGAGTTGTGGGACTTCTACGAGCTCGTGTTCAAGTCGCGGAAAACCTGTTGTCCTCTTCTGAGGCTTGAGGCGGTCAGTGACCACCAGACAACCCTTACTGACCACCAGAAGCTCGTCAAAACAGCGATCGCGTGCAGCAAACCGTGAAATGCTCAAGTCCGTGTTCAAACCAACAACCGATACACGCGGAAAAGCCGAACCGCCAGTCGGTTGTCCTGTCGCCAGCGGCAATGTGCCTCTCTTCCTCATTATTTGCATAACCGTGTCAGTAGCGGCGACATCGGACCGTCAGTCCAGCCCCTCCGGTCCGAAACGGTGTCGGCGGCGTGCTTCTGCTGCCTTCTCATGTATGTAATCGACGATCCTCATTGACTGCGTTCAGACCACACTGCAAAAAGCAAGCGTTCGAAGACTGGCGGATCATGCAAATTTATCGCGTGTCGATGAGGATTACAAGTGTCGTACAACATGCGGGTTTACATGAGCCGAGAAAGGCGAGACCCAAATGACCGGCGATACTTGACCAGCTGCTAGAGTTGCGCAACTGATTCATCCAAGAGCTACATGGAGATGACAAAAATGGCTGGTGCTTTCATAACAAAGATGAATGCTGTCGCGAAGGAGGTATGAATGATGAATAGCCACGGCAAAGAGCCGAAAATGCCAGGTATGGACGGCGCAGATGACGGAAAATGGCTTTAGTACGTACGGAACAAGCCATAAATCATCCTTGTAATATGAAAAATGTCATGAGGATCGAGCGACTTTACTATTATACAAAAAATGGCGGTTATGCAATTTTTTTATGGCGGTTAGGATGTCAAAAGATTGGATTAAAAGTTGAATGACACCGAAAAGTACGGAACTATCCATCCTCAGAAGATCGGACTCTCATCTTTCCAAGTCGCGTCCTAGTTCTATCGTCTGACCGGTCTGCCGACAAATAGCTAAAATCCGGTCAATCAGTCTTGAGGGCGACCAACGCTTTGAAGCTCGCCAGAAGCTAGCAAACGGACTGTTTTTTCCCAGTCCATCAAGCAGCGCCGAGGTGCGTTGACAAAATCGTAGTCGGAAAAAAACGCAATCTGACCATAGCCCTATCCATCTACGAGATGAAAGCCTTGGAGCTTTCAATCTCAGGAAGTCGAATAAAAACAATAGCTATATAGAATGGATAAGGAACGCCAGAGGGGCAAAGCGTGTGTAAATGACAGCCGGAGCCATTTGGCACAATTGGTCCGAATGTTATTGTGGCACCTTTTTTGATATGAAAAATGAAAATACGAGGGTGGAGGGAGAATAAATATGTATTGCGTGGTGGAATAATAAAGTGGACGAATGAACGAATTGCCGGAGGGGAGGAAGGGCAGAAAGTGAAAAGGTACCGATGGTCATTATTGCGCTTATTGTCGCCTAACGACGACGACATCATAAAAACACCGCACCGACAAATGAAAACATTCATGAACCGGCCGGCCTCATTGTTCTTCCCAATTGGCCTGACAATAACCGGAGAAATGAGCGAACCGCCGGTGGCAATTTGACCGAAACTACGTCGTTCACGAAGAAAACACTGACAAGGCCTTGTGGCTATTCGGGCTTGACGGCTTATTAAGCTGTCAGACGCTGCGCAGATGATGCTGTTGCATCCTGCAGGCGTCAGCGAGGGTGACTGACTTGACAGCTAATGTAAGAACAAGGACAAAGCTCAGTCAGAGCGAGCCGTCACTTCATCATCCGGAAACCTGAGGCTCCGAGCTCCGAGGCAACATACGTATAGACGACGTACGAACGCGCAATTGAGTTCAATCATGAAAATTGCCCCTGCGGTCATCAGTCGGGTTCGGGATAGACGAGAGCCCAAGGGCAAACGAGCAATTCAATTTAAAATGTCCGACAATAGGGGTCGACGAGATTCCGACGTTTTCGAGATTGGGCAAAAGTGGCCAATTTCATGGTTGACTATTGTTCTGTGGCATGTGGAACGCGCGAGATTGAGTGAAGCTCCACAGCTTTCCGAACGACGGATGCGACCAGGGGTCATTTGAATGAGTGATGAACGGCGACGTCCGTGCGCGCCAACACAGAATAGGCTATTGTAGGAGATAGGGACAGCCAGCCAGTGGGCACATGCCTCCGGGAAGGGCACAATCTGTTCCGGAGGGTGGAAACGAAATTTGCATGACCCCAAAGGGCTCGAAATAAAGGGAACGGAAGGATGCCATCGGGAGATGTAGCTGCGCGATAACCATTGCGACAGACAGAACCGGCGTTCAAACTTTAAGGGAGAAAAAATGTGTCTGAATCCGACAAAGAAACACATTTGCACTCCACGTAGGGATAACAAATTGCAAGAGTCGTCGCAAAAAACCGGCGGCAATAAAAGTTGAACGCGATGCTACAGAGGTATGCGCAGAATGCGCAAACCTCCCAGAAATCCAATCAAATCAGACAGAAACCTTGATTGAGGGCGGCTAAAAAGCTGCATGGACCCCCGAGAGGATCGTGACCAGTGGTGAATTTCAAAAGTGACATAATTGGATTAATGTTTGACTCTCTCTGCCCCAAAAGTAATACAAAAATACCTTTTTTAATTAAAAAACTGCGTTTATGGCTGTCATTTGTACCTCTTGTCACATCAGGCTTTGAGTAATAACCACTTAGAAATTGGATAAAGCTAATCCCAGCCAAGAGTGTAAAGTACGTCCTTCACGGGGCCACCGTTTGAAGGCGAGGCGACTTCTCGGATGCGCGATGATCAAGCAAAAATGCAAGTGCTTCTGTGGAGCCAGGAAGCCAGCAAACCAGTTTAGGCAGTCAAATCAGCGCGGTTTGAGGTGCGATAATGTCCGTAAGGTACAGAGTTGCAGTCAACCGCGACTACCGAAGGGGAAAGCAAGGACAACAAAGGGCTAGCCCCGATAACAGGATTAGCCTTGAGGGTAAAGTAAGATCAGATCAGCTATTTTTTCAAATTACTTTTAGCTTAAAATGGTAGCCATAAAAAAGTTACAAGTACCACAAAAGTAATCTTCATGTAATCGGTACTGTCAATCCTGATTAACAAACTCGTACACTTAACTTTTGTTGTTGTCCCGAAACGAACTCTACCGCGTAAATAATTCGGTGAATTTCGTTCGGGCACAAGTGACAAACAAGCCATCAGTAAGTCAAGGATTGGCACGACTTTGACTGAAGTCATCTGATGCCGTTAATCCAATTAGGTGTGAACGATGCGCGAACATGCCCGTAGGGGCTGAATTCCAAACGAGTAAGGAAGTAGGGGGTTCGTTATCCCGACGTAAAGTGTTTCCCGCAAATCGGTAATTAAAGACGACGCCAAAGGGTAAACTAGCGGGACTCGAACGACCGAACACGAGTAACACTGGAATTGATTGCGGGGCGGAAACAAGACGTAGGAAAAACGGGACCCGAGGGCGAACCACGAACGACCAAGAGGGAGACTAATCATCGAGACGGTGCTCGTAGCCTTGGCCAAGTGTCGTTGTAAGATGACACAATGGTTCCCAGTGCCAGCGGTGATAAAGCTGAGTCAGCAAATGGTGAATTGATGAGAAGGCTGAATCATCCATCGGCATGCTTGAATGGTTGTTAAAACTTCTTGAGGGCGGAATACGAGGCTGTTTTTTAAGCGTAATGGGGTAATTAAAAAAGATTGCGAGACGGAAAGAATCATAAAATGTAGAAAGCGAATTTCGTGGAGAGACCAACTTTCAAAAAAAGAACAAAAAAATGAAAATCTAGTGTGAAATCGATGCAATTGTTGACCCGGTACTTCCTGAAATTCCAATCAAAAAGTAATGGTCACCGACGAAGAAATCGAGAAAAAGCACGCTTAATCAAATGCGCCAACCACCAACTGCCGAATGTCCGCCAAAGCACTAACCCTGGAAGATCTCCTACCGATCAAGCGGCACAGAAATGTTGACGGTGAGCGAGATCGTCAATCGAGACAGCTGATCCGCGCTGCAAGTAAGCTTGGAAAGGTGCCAACAACAAGACCGGGGGTGGCGGCTGTCACGAAGTAGCCATAGCCGTCTCGACCGACCTATCGCCCCCACATTGAAAACATTAACTGTCACTGCCGCATCCGGAGCTTTTTTAAGGATGTCTGGAACTTTGGAGTTTGGTAAAAGCTACCAGATGTGGACTATACGAGGCAAAAAGCAAAATATAGAATATCCGTCAAATGGGGTATTGGTTAACTGGGAAAACGACGTGTTGCATTATTGAATGTGTCAGTCAAAAACATTGTGCAACAATGGACCGGATAAAGACAATGCGGTTATCAGAGGGATGTGGTGACGGAAAATGGAACTATTACGTCAAAAAACGACAAAACGCCTGCCTTTTGTGAGGAAGAAATGGAAATATCACCTTGGCTTGCTTGTGAAGCTGAATAGATGCCTTTGCTTTTCACCTCACCTGACTCGTCAAGGATAGTACTGTTAGCACACGTGTACTAAAGTATCAAGCTTTCTTTGTTTGATTCAAAAATTGGAAGAATAGAGGTTGAAAACTGACACGCAAGCCGCCCGCGCAAATACAAGCTAACTGTGTTTCGACCCCCAGGGGGTTGATGGATGATGTTGCCTCGGGGACTCCTGCCTGGCCTGGCTTGGCCTCAAGGCGTCTAATTTGCAAAAATCGCGCAATCCGTAAGTGGTCCTCACGCGTGTCGAGAGCTACTCTCGACAAAATGATGTCGTCAGTGGAGAGGGGTTCTATTCTCGACCGAAAGGGGGGATCCCTGTCAACACACATCATCGCCATCCCGAAACAGCCTGATAGATACATTGTCTTCCAGCAATGGGATGCTGGGAGCCGAACGATGAGCTCCGAGACGACATTTATCGCATCGGCCGATGTCGTCGTCGTCATCCAAAAACACATACACGCGCCGTGGTGTAAGCGGACACGCATTTTTCGGCTGGAATTGGATTTGATTTTACGATGGGATATGATTCGAAATCCCTGTCGATGGTGATGGTACTCCTTTTTCGAGCCGAAGAAGACACAAACAGTACAATAGATGGAACAGTAATATGCAGATCACGCAACATGCCAAGACATGCGCAACACAACGTTCGCCTTCAGTGGAAACCATTTGTCTTCATTGCCGCCGTTCGTTGAAGGAAGTCAGCGATCCGCCTCAAGTCAAGGGCACTGATGTCGAGGCCTATTCAGACCCTCATTTACGCGCGGATCACCATAAACGCAATTAATTGGCGCGTAGAGATGGATGTGCCAGATTAGGACACACTTGTCACGCATATTCATCGCTCTCGGGGGCACATCTTGCGAGAAAAAAGGGGTTGCAATGGCGAAGGACCAACGTAAACTTACACAAAAAACTGGGAATTGTATCTATTGTACGATTACAGCGAGTCCGTGACCGTAACGCTACGGAACGGGGATCAGCAAAAAGGAAACAATCAACGACCGGAAGCAAATCTGAATGGCAATCAACAGGAACACATCCAGCAAACATCTATGTCACAAGTTTCTTTCAGGATTTGCAATAAAACAAAAAAATGCAAAAAGTCTTTGCGAAAACAAAAAGTTAGAACGCAAAGTAGATAGATTGAGACAACATGACATGCATGAGAAGGACAGAAATTGGTTCACACAATGGGCTTCTGAAAAAAGGGAGCACCGTGGGAAGGTTTTTAGAAGACAAATATGGTGAATGCAACGACATGGATACATAGAAAAAAGAAGCAAAGAATTCTGAAGGTATGTAAATGTACATTATGCGGACCGGACCGATATTTAGGTAAATATGTATACAATGAACATGTGACAATAGTCAAAAAAGTCTAAATGACTACCCCTTTTTGGAGAAAAACGTTCAAAAAAACCGACGTGAATGATCGATGAGCTTGGCTCGCCTCTAAATACAAGTCGCGCATCAACTGTCGCCCTGTTTTTGAATCCCTGCCTTCTGCGTGGCCACTGTTTGCGCGTATTTTTGCTACTTTACGACATGAAAAACTAAATCCCTTAAAATTTCAATGTCCACCCCCAATAGTAAAACTTCCGCCTGTCGCATTCATTCACAAAAGCTCGTCCAATTTTCATTTCAAAACCCCTGTTACCCTCAAAATGCCACGACCCTCGGAGGCCCACATCTAATGAATGTGACGCCTCAGGGTTGGGTTAGGTGTGGTTGAGGCCCTGACAATAAACGTTGTCCTTTTGTTATGCCCTGAGGTTGTAAAGCTTTTTAAGCCGCAAAGGGGTCAGCCGTTCGCTTTTGCCCTGTGGCTCGTCTTGTGTAATGAGTTTTTAACGAAACAAAGACAACTAACATTAATGCCAAAAGCTAGATGGAAGCAATTATCAGCAGCTGACAGGAAGCTTAAAGCAACAAAAAAACTTGGGTCTTTAACGTAGGTAAAAAGTCAAAGAAAAAACTGTGTAACTTTTTATCTGGAACGCAAATCAGTTTCATTTCTGAACATACCTAGTGTAAGTAAATCGAACCGATCAATCAAATTAACAGTGTTGCAAATTTGTCATGCAGAAAAAGAGAAGGTTGAAACCCTGGTCAAAGGGTGTGGCCGCGTACTAATATACGATCAGAATTCGCGCAAACAGTATAATGCACACTATTTCCAGACGGTGGCGCGAGATATAATGACAGACAAGACGGATGTAAATTACAGTGCCAAAGGGGTAGTTAATTTATGGAAATTAGCTGCTTTTGTATCTAACACTTACTTATTGCAAGGAAAGTGAGCTCCTTTTTTGGAAGCTAAGTGCGCAAATCGCCGAAAATAGGCTTTGCACATACAGTCAACCTCGGTCACTCACAGTGATAATCCAATTCACTTGGAGTCGCTATGAAAATGAAAATTGAGACAGTCCTCAAAAAGAACGAACTGGAAGGGCGTACATATTAAGTAACTATCAACTGACCAGAGGCTATTAGCATTGAAAGTGAAGCACGCGTGCTCATTTTTCGATCGGAGTCCACGAAATCGAGTGAAAATATCAAAGAGACCGACAAAACAGGACAGACTAGTTGGTCAGTATGTTCTCGGATGCATGAATGGCAGTACGCGGACAGTGTTTCTGTTTATGTTTCGCAGGAGGGCTCGTTCCGTGGACACTGTCCACTCACCGAGTTCACTTCACAGCAAATGACTACGACGACGACCATCCATTGCCCAGCGGCGACTACCTGGCTTCCGCATGCGCCAGCATAGTGTGGACAGGTAGCTTATGTGAAAAGAAGCCCACACGCACTCAGCTGGCAGCAAGCCGCCTGGATCGCCCCCAGACTTGCGCAGGCAGGCATATGCGTAATTAAAGCGAGAAGTCAGTTGGAAGCGACCGACAATGGCTCGAGTGAAACTCAAGCGTATAGCCGACAAGCTTTTAACTGTGAACGGGATAAATATTTCATACGGGGGAGCGCGATTTTTAAACCTGTGCGGGAGAATCGGAAGTTGGCAATATAGGGGTGTCATGAAACTGGCTGGACGCTCACCAGCAATTACGGTCATGCTCTGATGGACGATCTTTGCCAGAATGCTTGCTTTTCCGCCTCAGGCTGCCTGGTCGCACAGTTCATTAGATAATGGCACTTGGACGTCGGCGCAAGGGCAAAAACACTTGAAACCTAAGTACTAATCTAATTTTTGACGGCAAATGAGTGAGTGTTTACATGAACTATTCGAATTCAAAGAAAGAAAAGGTAAAAGCAAGGCCAAATTCAGAATCTTAATTCCACTTCAACTTTAACTTCTAATGCTAATAAAGACCTAATATGTAAAACAAACTTACTACTTCTCGCCGAGCATTTCCTCGTCACTATCGTCGTCGCTGAATGCCAGGAAGTGGCCGTAGTCCTCCATCGCCAGACTTTCGAGTGACATTGCTGGTCAGAAGGATCGTTCGGCAGGTCAAAGTGCTATAACGGTGATGCTTTAATGGATGGCATCGGCTGACGCCACGGAAAAAAATGTTTATGCATCCGATCGGAATGATGGTAGCGCACAAAACGATGGTTGTATTAGAAAAAAGTTTGTGTTTTTTGTAAAAAAGCAGGAGCAACACTTGGTCAAAATAGCGCCTGGAAACAACAACGCGACGTCCGAAGGTCCGATACGATACGAGATAGTCTTCGGAAACGGGGCACACAATACGGGGGTAAAAGCTTGTCGTCTCATTGAACCATAATTCGGTTAAGATTATTCGCGCGACGAAGATTGTTAGCGGCACTGTCGAGGTCCGGGCCCAGCAATAGGCTTGATAATTGGCTAATAGACGGGTGAAACGGATAAATTGGCCTCTGGCAGTAATCCTTTAAGATAAAAGGCAACAACATTTACGAGACAGAGGGAGGAAATAGAAATTACAGACATCGGATTTGTCTTGCCTCCTCCCGCCACCCACGCAACTATGTATTGCCAATTGCGACGACCCTCGTCTATACGACTTGAAGGCATTTAGTAAAAAGCATCAACAATTTTTATAGCTGTTCGTCTCAGTCAATTTTGTGTCCTTGCCGAAGGCGATTCAATTTGACCATGATGACTGCGCGAGTAAGTGGACCAAAAGCCGCCTGAAGGGCTGACCGTGGCCGTGGCCATTGGTCAATCTTGTGCGCGATATCATCGACGGTCTCCTGAGATTTGGCGCCGCATTCTTGGCAAGCTTAACGGGAACGTTTTCTCGTTAGAAGAAGCGCCTACGACACTGAAAACGCAGTCACAATACGACTTCGCAAAAATTGTTTCGCTAATATATTCAGAAAAATATAACGCATGTGAAAAATGCAAGAGTGAGAGGCTGGAGAATGTACAGATTTATTGTCGAAACAAGCATAAACAGGCCAAAATACACCAAACTTGATGAGTGAGAAACTTTGAGTGGACGGAAGGGAAAAAGGTGCAAAAAGACACTTTAGATGATGATTGTTGGGCGTTAGCTCATGTTAGTGCTAACAGCCTACAGACTGGCTCATCCTGTGGCGTGTGTCGAATTGTATTGGTCATCGTGATCACCACTACTCGTCGCGGTCACGGTTCTTGCCCTTTCGGTTTCTTCGGGCATTCTTCGGCTTCTTGCCGTGGCGCCCACGTTTGTTTTGCTTGTTCTTACGTCGCCGACCATTGTTGCCAACGTTTTTGTGTTGCCGATGTTTTCCCGGGCTGCGCGGAATACGAATTGAGTCGGTGTTGATCAAAAAGAGGCCCTGAAGATAACAATTGATGAATGTATGACCCCAGTAAGAACGGAGGAATGGAAGTTGATTCATATGGTGATTCATGGGAACATGTAGAATCAGTGCGAAAATAAAGTGACTCAACTCACATTATGGACGCTGTCTAAGGAATTTTCAGAGGCGAGGAGGCTGGTTTCCGGAAAAGGTAAAGCCGTGATAGTCTGGATAAGCACTGCGACAATAAGAACAGCACCAAATAAGCGCATTGTCACTGAATATGGCAGCTGTACAGTCTCCAACTCGACAACCGCCGAAATCTCAAACCGAACCTAACCCGACGAAAAGAAAGTAAGTGGCCTTCGCGGATATGCAGCTCTATATTTGCCTGAACGAACCGAACCCCCTCCCACGCATATGCGGCGCCTGGCTTTTGATGGTATTGTATTTTCTCTCGGCGGAGAGGCTCGCACAGTACATTCGGCCTCGGCGCCCAGGGTCTTGACCTCGACAAGCACAATGCGGATAGAATTTTGCGGCTCTCCCGCGCGGGTTAGCCTTCCATGGATTTGGTCAACCATGCAATGTCAAGTCAATGGTTTGAGAAAGAATTGCAAGTTTATTGATCGGCTATTGTAAACTACAGAAACAGAAATTACCGAGTTTAATGTAATACATGTAAGCGAAGCGGGTCTTTTGCGGTTATGGTTATCATGTCATAGTTTACTTGCGTCCGTAATAGACGTAAGCCGGGTACGTGTAAGCAGGGTAGTAGTAATAGACAGCAGGTTGAGCATATGAGCCTGAAGTCGAGGTGGAAGCAGATCCAGAAGTCGGTGAATCGTAGGCGGCGTTGTTGGTGTACTGCGAGCTGGAGTACTGATTGTTGGGAAGAGGGCCATTTGATCCGGAGCTGTAAGCGTATTGTCCATATTGGCTCGGGTAGGCAGAGTTCGAGCTAGAATAGCTAGAAGGGTAGCTATTTTGACCATAAGCGGAGTTACTGTACTGATAATTGACGGGATAGGTGTTTGAAGTTTGGAGCGCCGGGTTGTATGCACCCTGTTGTTGCTGTCCACTGTAGCCATATTGGGACTGCTGTTGTCCACTATAACCACCATATTGCGACTGCTGTTGGGGGCCATCATTAAGCCCATAGGTGTATTGAAGCGTCGGATACACCTGGGTGCTCGTATCAGAGCTGTACTGCGCCAAAGCGCCCACAGCCAAGACGGCAACAACGAGAACAGTCGAAACGGTCTGCATCTTTGGAGGAAGTAGACTGATCAAAGCAAGCTTTGGTAGCGAAAATTCTTCAACAATTCCAGCCTTATATACTGCCACCGTGTAAGTAAACAATGCACATTTTGATGGCAAGTTCATGTTTGCGTAACTTCAGTTGCTAGAAGAAGTTCGAAAGGCGGTGCACACCTCAACATTTTTGTGATTGGAGGTCGAAGCTAAGCGTGAAAACGTGAAGCCAAGACTGTTTGTTCGAGTTTTTTACCCAAGACAAAACATCCCTGTGAGGTTTATGTCAAAAGGCGAGAGTAAATAACAACGCATCAGTCCGACGTCAACCACTTTTTACCTAAACTCGAAAAAAAAATATGCTCCAAGTAGAGAATTAAACATCAGGTTCGGATCCAGTTTTTTATCCGAATAACTGTTACGAATTAGGTCACTTTTAACTTCGAAAAGACAAAACGTCACTTTTCACATTTATTGGAATTAGACTTTAAAAAATAAAGTAATCTTGCAATATCTGTATCAATATCAATAAATTAATGCATCAATCAGTATGTACAAAAACCGTTCAGTTCGAAATATCTACTACACGTCAGATTAAGTTTTAGCGAAAGTTGAAATAGCAGCCATGTGGGGGGTTTGTGACGTAGGATATGCAATCCAGGTGGAAGGCCATAAAACACGTTGGATAGAAGTTTTTTCAATGTTTGATATGAGTTATCACAGGATATCATTCGGACCCTTGTTGACCAGAGTAGTGTATTTCGTCGCCGGGTAGATAGCGAATAGGGATAGCTGGATCGCGGATATGACGACGGCAACGGAGTTTGGCATCTGAAACACAGTTAATAGGTTTAAAACACAGATATATAAACTGGAATTTGAATTCAACGTTCAAGGAGAAAATTTTATCCAGATAGCTTTCGAGGAAGTAAAAAAACGGCTATGGGAAATCAGATTAGTATTTTTTGGAATCCGAGAAAGAGGATTGAAATTGAAATGGACTTTAAATCTTGTAGGTGGAAATACAAATATTAAAAAGCTTACTTTCATATAAAAATCGTCAGTGAGAATACCATAGGCCAGCCATTGCACGGATACACCCATATTCATGACGCAGAGAGAGAATGGTAGACTCTCTGTGGATTTTGTTTTGATCACTTGGCCCTGAAAAGCATACAAATATATAAAATTTCAAAATTTCGATAAAATTAAACTCACAACATCCAATAATGGTGCGCCAATCGTCGAAATATTCAAAAACATGCAGATTACACCCAACACGTTCTCCTTGTCATCGAGGCTATGATCAGATCTAATGAACCACCAGGTGACCAGACAACATGCGACCTCAAACAGCACCAGTTTGTTCAGCGTTCGCTGTAAAAGGCAATAAAATATTTATGAGTAAGTTTAACGATTTTACGATAAACAAAAACATGCTAAAAAATAAAAACTTACGCGAATCCGTGTCCTGTAATAATAATAGCATAGATAGACTGTCTGGAAAATGAATCCGACACCGTTGACGAATATGATGGTGTTGTCGTCCTTGATGATGCCATAGCCGAGCCAGCACGCGCAGCTAATTGATGTGAGCAGAAACGGGGCGACACTGGTGCCATCTGTGTTCCCCCGCTGAGCAATGCGACGACAGATCGGGATGCCACAGAGGAAGAGGAGGATGGTCGACGATGTCGCTGTGACCGATAGGAAATCGATCCACGAATCCATGGCGATGGTGAAAGACGATCAGTTGAAGGGCTGGGAGAATTAGAAGTTTGCGCCACGTCAGAAGGCGGCGTTCGTTGTCGTTGTCTAGTACACTCGGCAAGACATACCTATGCAATAGCTATATGTGCACCAACGTCCGGAAGTACAATGGATGGCCGCCGGGCCTGAAACAAACGATAAACAAGGCGTGTAGCAGTCAGCTGAGAGCACAGGCCGCCGGGCCGCCTGCGTTTGCAAAACTGCAAAACAATTCAAAGATCTGTGGCGGTGACTCTCTTCACTTTGCCCAGTGTCTCGCGTGCACTCTCGCTCGGGTCTTTCTCGTCGCGAAAAAAATGGGGCTCGAGAAAAACGCGACGTCCAGCTAGTGCAATAATTCAACACGTTGCATTGAACGACGCCGACTGACCTGACCGCCACAGGCGTCTTTGCGACACGGATTGCAGCGAGCTCGGGTAATACGAAATTGTACATTCGAATGCTTCCATCGCCTTCAACACGTTTTCGCGAACGGATGGGATGTGCAAAGCCGCCGACTGACTGGCTCACGCGCGAGATATGTCGTCGTGACACACGTTCATTGCCGCTGGCTACTATCCCGCATCCCCAGGGGGACTGATGTCATCATCCGAGTAAGTGAACTCTGGATTGTCAAAAATGAAAATGACAAAGAAGCAAACGCGCAACCCGTCGTAAGATGTAAATTGCGCTGCGAGTGACGTTAACTTACAACGAACCAGCCGGCTGGGTAACTTCAACTTCCAAATTCTGACCCTAACCGTTTATTTTTCATGCTTCGACAACACAACACACATTGACACGCAAAAAATCAGGATTATGGTGCCTCAATCTACATCGACCATCACAATACACAATGGAGGGGCAACACAAATAAATGGATGGATACATTAATGAATGCAAGATAAAAAAACGGATAGGGTGCCTTGAAAAAATTCGAGAAGTTTCATGCCACATCACGATTCTGCGCGCTTCTCGACACGGAAGCTTTTTTTCGTTATCAAAAATTATTATCGTTTTATATTTTGCAGGCTATTGGTCAAGACACAAATACACAGTTATTATCATTCAAGAATTCGTACATATTTTTGTCACGATTAGACAAACAAATTGACGGGTGCCACAGTAAACAACACCTTCCACAAATACAAAGGGGCTATATTTTACAACTATTGTATAAATTTTACAATCGTTTAAACTCAAAAATAAACAGTTTTGCGCATCTTTTCATTAGGAATACACGAGCATACTGGACAGTGGAATACTATTCTTATTATTTATAATAATTAACATACATGCGTACCATTTCATTGGAACAATTGATTATATGATTTTGGTTTCCTAAGCGATATCCTAGCAAAGGTTTTTGTCTTCTCAGAGCACATGGTTATATAGATAAGCGCATTCAAATCGAGTTTTACTGACACGATTTACGCCAGGGGTTTTCGAAAAAGTAATGTAATTCTAAAAATCCAAATTTACAGGGAATGACGACAATTCAGTGATTGATTATATGGATCAAATACTAATGACTATGATAAGGGGTATACAATTCGGTCAGCGGAGTTTAACTTTGCAACAGGGTTCAGCTTTGCGAAAAGCTAGAAAATGGACGAATTTGAAGGATAAGACACAAGTATTGGATGTGTGCACGTGGTTTAAGGGTGAAGTTTAGTTAGACAATTAAATTCCAACACCCGTTAACGTTAAATAAAGTGCTTATTTTTACATAGATGGAAAACAGTTTTCCTCAACATATCCATGGATAACCGTATGGATTTTTAGTTTTTGTATGGGAAGTTTTTACAAAAGTGCAACGGGATACAGTCGATAATAAGTAAGTGGTTACAGTAGGGGCTTCGATCAGATTGAAGGAAGCGAAGGCAATGATAAATGTTAAACAAATGACAATGTATAGGTGAAATGCAATAACATGCGGATTGGTAGCTAAGGGTGGACATCACGCGGCATCACGCTGGGTCTTGATCGGTCGCAGCTTGATCTCTGGCGGTTCGACGTTGAAGTTGTTGTCGATGATGCGCTTGATGTGGGCTTCTTGGGTGGCGTCTTCGGTGCCGATGGTCCAGAGAAGAGCGCAATAGTTGGCGGCACGCGAGCGGAGAACTGCCTGGCAGACTGTGTTGAGGGCTTTGAGGAGGTTGACGGATTCTAAAATTACTACAATGTAGATCGGGTGATAGTTAGGTGGTCTAACTTACCGATTTCTTCATTGTAAGAACCAATATCACCACGGAGATGGTTCAGAATAGCACAACGCTCGCTGAGTCGGCATTGCTGAAGGGCACGGATGGCATCAAGAAGTTCATGAACAACGTCATGAAGCTTTTCGTTGAGCGATTCTTCACGCAATTGCTCCATCTTGCCGAACAGAGTCACAACACGGGCATGTTCTCTGAAGAAGTCGACCACGAGACGGTCGATGCGTGATGGAGCAGGCGGCAGACGCGGAATCGGAAGATTGTTGGCGCTGCTGATCTTCTTGCCAAGGTTGTGGCGAGCCAGCTCGGCTTCGGTCTTCTTGCGTTCCTTCTCGAGTTGTCTGTACTGCTCGGTGCACTCCTCCAAACGAGCATGAAGTTCAACGCTGAGGGCATTATTGCGGCGATTGTAAGCTGGCTGGAAGCGACCAGCATTATTGTTGGATTGGTTGTAAGGGGCATTCGGGAATCCGTTTCGCTGGTTGTAGTTGTTAGGAACTGGAAGCTGGCCCGAAATCATCAGGTTGTACACGTGTTCGTAGACGGATTGCTGCAGTTCGAGATGCTGGTGGTACCAGTTGAGTTCGGCTTCATCGCAGGACGACGATTTGTGGGTTCGACCACCCGGTGGAGGAGAGAGAGGCAAAGGGACGCGAGCAGCAGACATCTGATCCAACGGCATCGGCGGCATGTCGGGAGCGCTGACGGAGCGGTAGTTGGGGTTCATTTGTCGGGCACGCATGTCGTTGCCATCATTGTGATGATAGCCGCTGTTGTTGTACATGTGGCTGTTTCCATTCGTCGGCGAATCCCAATACCGTTGAGCATAGTTCATCTTCGGCTCCGAGGCCACTGGCGAGAATCCTGAGTTCACAAGCGGCTGAGGCTTCATGTAAGCACTGTTCTTGTGGGTGCCATTCTGATGCGGTGACGAATAATATCCCGTCGGATCAACGAAGTTAATCGGCGACGGAGCTGAGTTGTGTGATTGAGCAAAGTTGTTCAGATGTCCGCTTGAACTCTTGCTGCTACCAGTGCTAAGATTCGATGACGTCGAATATCCGGTAGATTGACGTGAGTCATCAATGTTCAGCTTCAGCATTTCATGGAACAGCGAATCATCAGTGTACGCATCATAGATGCTTGAAACGGATTTCGTCGGTTGCTGCGGCGCTGCCGATGCGCTCGGCGGATCTTCGGCGGCGGTCGTCGCCCAGGGGTTACGGATCGGTGAATTCTGGAGCATCGAGGAGTTGAGCGACGCGGAGAGCGAACGGGCGCTATCTGTTTGATCGTCACTTCTGTTGCTGCTGCACACCTGAAAGAAAAGAAGAAAATAGCTTCGCTTTTTATCCCTGATGGCTCAAAGTTTTTTCATCAATATGTTACTATCCTATCAGTGACATCTCGTTTCTTTCTCTTCTTCCGTCAACTATGATTGCCGTTTTTTATATTTATTTTTTAATCTACGCCCCTTGCCTGTCTATCAAATAGAATACTGGTATCTGGCTGTATCGTAAAAAACTTAAAAAAACACGGATTAAAATAAACCAATTAGTTTTAATTGAGTGGGGTATTCTTCGTGCCAGCCCCGACAAAAACGACTACCTTCTTTTATGTTACAGATATATTTCTTTTCTCCTTTAGTGAGGTTGTTTTATGTAGTCGTTTTTTCGACTGACGAATGCCGACCGACAGGCTACGAGACCACCACTACTGCCAGTTGGCGGGAACGGTTCCATCCGGTGCCAGGCACAACCCCACGACGCCCTGCACCTGCAGTGAGAAACGCACTTCGCAGACATCTGACAGAATGGCGTACCAAACGGAGGCTCGGGAGCGTCCGGAGGTTTTTTTTGTGTCGAGCGTGAGTCGAATGGCCGGTCCTCGGCCTCGAGAGTCGTCGTCGTCCAGTCTCCCGGACCCCCTAACAATGCTCCGACGACCGTCGTCTTCGAATCCCCGACGAACACCGGCACTACCACCATGATGAGGCTTCGAGCTTTCGCCTGTACGTGTGTTATTTATCATACGTGGTGAGCAATGACTGTACTTTCTTTCCATCTCGACGAACGACACCCCTCATCACGGAGGGCTAAACCGCCTCCCATCAGGTGAACTAGTTTGGGGCCACGTGAAGCCCAGCGGTCGAAAAAAAGGAGAAAGACCACCGACCCGACAGGTAAACTTCTTGCTGCATCGGACTGTCAACCCTCCCCCCTAGAGCCAGCCAGTCACCCAGGAAATCAAGCATTCCACGGCTTCGCGGCAGGTCGTGACCGACACCGACAAACAATTCAGGTCCAAAAACCGTGCGTCAATCAGCAAACAAGAAAAGAAATAAAATTTGATGAAAAACTAAAGTTTGGTGACAAAGACAGAAACCCGACCGACAGACCACACGTACACAGATATTTTTTGCTTCGGTTTTAAACTTAATCGGTGTACTTTTGATTCCCCACCCAGAAAGTCGCAAAAAGTTGTTCTACGTGTCAGCTTCCTGCTTAAAGTTACTTTTTGATTAACGAACAATGAAAAAAATAGTGATGGACGCGTATCACTTTTAAGCCGATTGATAAGGAAAAGGAAAAGGCTTCCTCGATGCTTGTTGTTTACTCCTTTTTTGCATCACAACAATGACATAATCTACTAACGCAGCACTTTTTAATGACTCCTGTCAGTCAGCTGTCAACTGCCGACTCAACGGGCAGTGCCAGTGGCCAGACATGGGACCATGTGGATGTCTAGGACTTAAAATGCACCCAACTACTTTACATAAACACTTCTTTTTGACTACTTTTTGTGACAAAAAAATATACAAACCTGGTCGCTACCATTGTTAATCCAGTTGTTGACGTTACTCCATGCAGTTGACGTTGAGGAGTAATCCGCGGCAATCGGTGACCAGCATGATCTGTACTGATTCTGCCCACCGGCGCTATGATTCAGCAAGGGTTGTCCGATGGCACCGAAGCCGTTGTTGTGTTGGGATGATGAAGTCGGTTGCTGATGGTACGTGCCGGTGGCAGGAAGACCTCCGGAAGTCGCACCACCGAAGAACATGTTGTTGTTAGTGTTGGAAGTTTGGCGGCGATAAGTCGACGCCGTGGTATCGTACGTGTCAGGCTGGTCATCCACAGCGTTGCTGCTCCAGATGCTCGAGAGTGCGTTCGAGGAATGCAAAAACGTCGGTGGGTCAAAGCATCCGACTGCCATCTCTGCAAAAATCACGGATTCAACAACAGTAAATCACGTTGAAGCGCCACAATCGCACGCAAAATTCATGTGCACATTGTAAGGGTACAAAAATTAGTACACAAAACGGTCATAATAACAGAGCAAAGGCTTTGTGTGTGTGTTCACCGGGTTGTGGTCCCAGTCCCAGACACGGGAAATGAAAAGCAAAACGATCGCTTTAAGTACAGCGTCTGGGGGCAATCCACGAATCTGACAACGCTACAAATTTCATTCTTTCTGCCCATTCCAGCTGTAACTTAATGGGTTCCATGGGCAAATGGCCCCAATGAAGAAAGCTCTTATTGTATCTTAGCTAAAGCATCGCGGGTATCGTGGCTCATTTACTGCTTCTCACGAACGATAGTGATTGAGGGCGGAATACAAGAGGAGCTTCATTCGAGTATCCAAACATGAGAAGAGTAGCACATGAATCGCGCGGCAGGACTTCTACCACTTTGACCAACAGGCGTGGAAGGCGAAGGCGGAATAACGGGGTCACTCGGTAAAAAAAACAAAGAAAAAAAGCGTGTGCGCCACGTTACATGTTATTATGGAAAAGATTGGAGGCATCGCCTTAGGCGTCGGTTTTCGGTGTTGATCAACGCCACCGAAAAAGGAACCTTTTTAAACGGCTTTGAGGTCTCGCGCAGCCTGACGTATTCTGAGCGGACACGCAAGTCACCAGCTCTACCCGATTCTAGACGTGCACACTTACCGTTAAGTTTTTTTTTACTTGTATTATATAAACAAAAAATAGAGTCAAGTGGTCAAGAAGAGACTATTTTTCCCTTTGAAAACCCTGAGGGGGTGTCAATCGAGAGGTCAACTGATGTTAGACGGGGGAATCTGCCTACTGCCTGCCTGATGGGAGGTAGACCTACATAATCGGGAAGAAGGGGACGACTAAAACTAACAAAAACAACTACGACGTTGGAAGTGTCAGTTTGCAGCACGAATCAGTGCACAATCTAACCAAGCGAGGTTAAACAATACCTCGGTGCCTAATCGGATGCTAGCCTATATTTCAAGTGCTTAGGGATGTCTCAAACACGAAATGCCAAATCGTATTCAACCGAAAAAAACTGGGAAATGCCTGCCATTCCCGAAATACTGAGCCTGTCAATTTGCATGCGCTTGAAATGGGCTACTGCTTCCAAAAATGGCTTCTTCAAGGTTTCAAGGAGTAATTTTCAGACGACCAGAAGATAATGTAGACAAAAAAATTCCTGGGAGAGGAAGACAGTGGTACAAAAAAATGGCCCAAGTAAAAGGAATACTTCAAGGAAGGGGCGGTTCAGCCGGGAGGGGGAGCATGGGTGGTCGAACGACAGCTGGCAAGGACAACATTTTGACAGGGATTGTGATTTTACTCTGCTGTTGTGACTTTGGAGTGGCCTTTATCAGCTGCACTGATCGTGTACTAACATTGATTATTAAAAAAGAAGGACGTGTTAACAGAAAAATGTTGGATGAGGCACACAATAGAGAGACTGATTCACACTTTCCCCCGTTTCATTGAAATCAAGATGAAAGCTAGTTGATACTCTTATCTGTGTGGCTTAAAAAACTAACAACGTGATACTTTGAAGCGATTCCTTTGTATCGGAATGCTATGAGAAAATCGACCCCGCCCGCTTCGTATAATCAAAACTTTAGTCTTAGGGACCGGACCGTCGCCTGATTCACCATGAATGAAGGAAGGAAATCAAAGTTTTATAAGAACTCATCAAGCTTCAACCTTGGCGCCTGTCAAGGAGGGTCCAACTTTTGTAAGGTCTTTTTTAATATGTATGTATCTGCATGCTTTTACCCTTCATTCCCGCCCTTAGTAGTTATTTCTATAAACCATAGTATTGCATCCATCCCCACTAACAACGCCAAAAGCATACGTCAGTACGTGCGTGTCCTCCGCACGTTTCGACGAGCAGAAGGGCGGGGTGTGGCGGGGGACACGGACTAGCACCAGACACGGCCTGACACATTGTTTGGGGGCCGAATCTGCCTTCCTTGCAGGATACGACGACGGGATGGTGGGGTAGTGCAGAAAAAACGAAGCAGCAAAAAATATGGAGGGGAAGACGGAAACAGGCTTGCCTTGTGGGCATTGAGTTGGGGTTAAGGCCCAGCCAGAGTCGCCTGGAGTAAGTTAGTTGAAAAAAACAGATGCGGACAGACGGCGACCGTCTGCTGAGTTCATGATGTTAAGCAAGGACAATGCAGGGTGGTCGGAAGGCGGCCGTCGCCGGGCGCATGGCACGGTTCGAGGTCGTACCAACTGGAGATCGGGTTTTTTGACAGTTTATTTTTTGTTCAAGTTAAATATTTAAACGACATTTAGTATTTAAAGTTTTTCTTTTCTTTCTCCCGACAAAACGAAAAAAACAGTCGTTTGATATCGAAATTTGACTTTTATGTTAAAACTGTTTAAATATTGAAACATTCTTGATAAAAAGTTTCAAACAATCCGATCTAACCACCAATTGTCCTTTCCCGCGTCCTTCCACCTCAAAGAGATGGATGAATTGCCGGTATATGTCAAACGCGTCAAAGGAGTCAGCAAAGAAGGGCGATATTTGCATGATTCCGGCTTAGACTCCGATCGTCAAGGTTGTTGAGGCCTATTAGGTAAAGTTTTTGGCGGGTAAACTTTATGCGACTTTGACAGACTCCAAAAAACTCATTCAAAGATCGTAAACACATTTTAAAAAGAGTAAATGATCACTATGTAAGAGTGCTTATTACTCAGTTTCGAGTAAAAGAAAAGAAAAAGTACAGTTGTAAAAATTGTACCCTTAGATTATAACTACAATAAGCAACATAAAAGCGGGATTTGTAGGCCAAGCGCGGAAAATCAGTTCCGTATTTAAGAAATGACAGTCAAATAGGACAGAAAAGCCGCAGGTGTGGACGTCCACCTCTCGCGCATTACTATTTGTCAGAACGATTAACGAGCGGTCAAGGGAAACGCGTGGCAGCTGAGCTGTGGAGGGTCCATTGGCGACGGGCCATCGATGGTCGTCGACACTGTTTTCGATCGCCGTCACATATCCGCCCAATTCGCACCCAAATCCACAATGCCTGCGCAAATAGTACAAAGCTCGCGAAATGTGACGTACAAAAAACAGTGAGGGGTCGAAGGCGTGTTCCTCAACATACTGACACGTCGTTCCGTCAAAAAGCAAAACGAAAATGGGGGTGTACTTTTGGGGGAGCTTTTCAAAGATTTTCAACCCCACACCTGAGGAATTTAATGAGCACTTTGGGTTCCTTCAGATACTTATAATTCATGCATGTAAACAGGCCCCGACCAGGTGTTAGCTTTCCATAAACACGCCAAAACGGGCAAGTGTTGTTGCCCTAATAAAGTCCGTCCGAAATTCAGCCGGAACTTGGAAGACGAGTCGAAAATCAACTATTTTTTATTGTGCTTTTTCGATGCTAAACGCTGTCTAGTCTGGTGATTCCAGACGATATGTATGTGTATCCTTTTCGAAGGCACCACCATTAAAACGGAACAGCATCGTTCGTCCAGACACGTTCGTTCGGGCGGTCTTTCTAGGAGGACTTCAAGGGTTCGTCCTTTAGTTGTTTTTTACAACGCGTACGCCAACGGTTGAAAAAATAGCCTATTGAAAAAGTGCAATAAAAGAAACTTATATCAGGAAAGGGCGTGATACCCGGTTCTAGATACCAAAACTATTCCGGAATGAATTGGAAGAAATTAGGCTAAGGGGCACACGGTTTATTTAAGGGTATTACGTCTGCATTGCGTATAGTTAGGTGAGACGGAAGAATTTAAAAACGAGTAATAAAAGTACAAAAAGGACTACTTTGTTTAAACCAGTGGTACAAAAACAGCAAAAACGGCGTCATCGTACCAACCACAGCGCTGCACTTGTAGCTAACGTAATTTTAAAGCAAGTGTTTTGTATTTTGCACTCATAAACACCGCGTAAAAAAATGTTTCAATAAACACTTGGCTCACTTTTCACTGCTATTATACTTCATGGCGCCAATAACGTCATAAAGAAGTAATCGGAGGAAACATTTAACAATGAAAAGAATGAGACTTTGCGCGCCAACTCGATAAAAGCATTTGGTAGCTCATTTTGGCGCCCATTTAAATCCATTAACTTTCTCGATGACTGTTGACATTGAGTTAAATGTTGCGCATTCGCCATAAAAAGGTCCAAAGATTCGAAAAATAAGCACTGTGCAAACAATGCTCTTTTAGTACTACGATGCAGCTGGCACTACCGGGCCGATGAAGATCCGCCTGGAGGGCCAGATGCTTGACAAGTGCCTCGCCAACATATTTCTGCCACTTTATTTACAGTCTAGCCATTTTTTCTTCACTTTCTTTCGAACTAACATTGGCAACGGATGTTCAAAAAGACCCGAGGGTGGGTGGAAATGTGCGATTTTTAGAGACTTTTTTCTCTGTCGGTGGCGCTGGTGTCGCTAATGAGTTTACACTTTAGTTGAAAGGGGTGGAGAAGTGTGATTCAATGGAACACACGTGAATGGATCATCGGGTGCAAGTTACGCGACGGTACAAAATGCGGAACTACGGGTGGACTTGCCAGCTGATCACAGCCCTCACCGGCCACCGCAGGGGTCAAAGGCTGTTTGCGTGACTAGGCTCTTCTCAAAAAACCCCTCGTTCTATTATCATAAAACACACATCACGGGAATAGGCATAGGGCAACAGGCGAAATGAAAACTAAAAAGAAGAGCCAGCTTGCTAGTTCAACGTTAAACAAGCTCACGGCAGCTTTCAAAGATCGGGAAAATGTTGCGAAGTTGTGAACGAACGACAGCCGGCTTACGATAGGGATTGAAAGAATTCAACCCGAACACCTTGAGGGAGGTCAAAAAAGTGTTCCGACAAGGTGTCCTATATACACTTTTTTGGATGGAAAGATGTTGGACCGTTCTATGCGTGACTTTTTAACAACAAAAATACATCGAAAAAAAGGGTGGTGACATGAACAAAGCGGCACGACTTTCATTTAGGCTCAAGAGAGACAGAAAATGCAACAACACGAACGTCTGCGAAGCAGCTCCACGTCCGATTTTGGTAGTATGGCCCTGTGAAAAGGGGGCGAGGCCGGGAGGGATACTCCGAGTTTTCGTCCAACCCCTCAGGCAGTATAAACATTCTTTGGCCTTGGGCGCCAGTCAGCAAAGTATGTGTATGTTTCTACTAAAAAAAGGGACCGAAACTCTTCCACGTTGCTTGACGTGCTTTTCAGACGACAGACGAAACAAACAACAAAAAGTGGGGTCTGCAGACTGGGGGTCCAGTGTCTAGTTATGCATGTTCATACAAAAAAAACTACGACGAAGTTGCGCAGGCATTAGATTCCCAGAAATGAAGAAGGTCAACCGATGTCTGCAGACAGCCGTTCATGAAAAATTGAAGAATTCAATCTAGGTGCCAGGCACTGACTTCGTTTGCTGCGAAGATAGAACGTTCGTCGAATCATCGTCTGACCTTGAATCCGAACGACAGTGTTCGCCTGACATTTTTTATTCTTTTCATCCTGCTATTTTTAAGACTAAATAAACTAAACAAACATCATGAAGATGATGGTAACATGGATGGGAAAATAGGTCACGCACAAAAAGTTATTCGGAATGTGGGCATCAGCTGGTCAGATGATGTATGTCAGAGTCCAGGAAGGAAAACATAATATACATATTTTTGTCGAGACTACAATTTCGTGCCATTGCCGACAGACAGCGCTTTATATACGTCTATCCTGCAAAGAAGCCGACGCCCAGGTTGTTGATGATGGTCAATGGCACTGGTCAGTCTGTAGAATGGCACGCATTGTTACACGGAAAAATATGAAAATAAGGTTTTCAATACGTGACCGACCGTTGACCGGGGGTCCCGGGAATAACAATAATGGTCAGCTTTTTACAGCCAGCGAGTCGCTAAAGAAGGTGATGCTCATGGGAAAATATTTAGCATAATAAAAACTGTTACTTTTCTGATAAAGGATTCCATGTCACAAACAACGTGTTTGTGAACGCTGGTCAGTGTGGAATGCTTAATGTTCTATGGATCAAAACATCTTTAAAATAGTATAATTTCATTTGGAATTACATATCTGCTAAATTTGGTAATAACAATAATTTGGTTAATAACAAAACCCTCTTTAAAGTGTAGTAGTTAAACGCGTGACAAATTAGGTTAAAGGCCTCAAAAAGTGGAAAGATATGCAAACAATTCTCTGTAAGTAGGAAAATCCGTAGAAGACCAAAACGCAGTCAGGTAGGTCATTGCAACAAGTTTGCAAATGCAATAAACAAAAAACCTTTTCAGGTTAAATACATGTGATAAGTACGATCTCGTGGTAGGAAGGCTCAGAATGGCATAAAAAACGGTAGGAAATTGCACCCGAAAAGAAAGAAAAATAAATACAATAGATCGATGCTTCTAAATTGAATGAAAAATGAGAAAGTCAAGCTCTAACGTTAAAGTTAAAGATAAGAAAATAGAGTGTCATGGTTAATGGAAAAATGAACAATGTTAGGCAACAATGATACTGTTTACAAATCGGGAACGAGCACAATCGATGAATAGTCACGTTGGCAAACGGCGACAGCGTTGAGCCATTGCGTGCGTTGAACTTCGTCGACGAACGCCACGCAGAAGCCGCTTGATTTGTTGTTATATTTACCGTTTTTCAGGAGGAACGTTGTTGTATAGGGGAAGTTGGTGGGTGGTTTTCGCTCGGGAGTGTGGCCAATGAACCAGATGGTCTCATCGATGGTCCATTCTTTCTGGGGTTTTTGAAGTTTTTCACCCTGCAAAATTATCAGCGTTTAAAACTGTTTAAGTTAAGTTTACTTGTCATTACCTTCGGGTACTGTTGAATCTTTTTACCATTATCGATCTTCAATTGCGCCGATTTAAAGCTCTTCGATCCGGGCTCGGCGATTTTGATTTCTTCCGCGAAAGGTCTCGTGTTCTGCAAAAAGTTTGTTTGTTTTCGTGTTTTTTTTTATCTTGTACGCGAAAGCCACTTACAGCTGGGTTGAAAGGATCACGATCTTTCTTAAGAAGAAGGAATGCATCCGTGGCTTTCCACTCGATCCACCGTTCTAGAGCAATCGATTTGATGGTTTCATTGTCGCTGACTCGTCGCTCCAATGTACCACCTTTAACGACTTCGAAAAGTGCCAAAGCAGTCGCCGCCGTCGGCTTATCCAACTTTTTGACCTTGTACTCGACTATCTCTTCGGCGGTCCAATTTGATTGTACATTGAAGCATTGGTTGTCTTTCTCGTAAAGATGGACCGGGATGAGGAAACCTTCCGCACGGGGTTTCATGACACACTTGGATTCGAAGGATTCGCTCATTCCAATAGCTCGGATTGACGCCGGTGTTTTGAATATTTCATCATACAAGTCGATGAGATCATGCATAACACTGATCTGTTGTCCAGTGCGGCTGAACATGCTGGATGGGGTATCATTGCACTTGTCCACAACGAATATGGTGGGTCCGAAGACTCTTGAGAGATTATCAATCGATGCCAAATTATCCGATTCGTATGAATTGACTTCAATCAAATGGTCAATCAACCTCTTCAATGTTTGGAAATGCACCGGAGGGAATGTATCAATCACGTTACGGTACTCGTTTGCTTTCGCGTTGCGAATGAGGACTCTTTTGGTTTCCGCAATGGCGTCTGGTAGGTTTTTGCACTCGAGCAAAGCTATAAAAACCGTCATTTAAACTGACGGGGGATGAATCATGGAAAGAAACCCAAACCTGGTCGGTATCTGTCACAGATGTTGTACATTTCTGACTGGACCTTCTCGGGCACCAAGGGGGTCTCCAGCTGGCGCAGAAAGGTTCGAAGAACATCTGCGATTGCGTTTATAGTTTCATCGTTGTTTGGCGTGAGATGAGTGCCGAAGGGGTCTAAAAGGGAAATTGTAATGAAAATTGGACTAATTGAGGTGATGCGGTGATTACCTTTCTTAAGTGCATCAAAGAAGGCTTTTGTCATGGTGTTTGGCCCGTTTCGACGGTACAAGCCTTGCTGTTTGAGGCCATAGGTGGCTACAAACTTGATACATTTGTCCATTATCATTGGAATGTCGTCGGCTGTGAGTCGGCATTCTGAGAGATGCTTCGCAGGACGATTGCCCTGAGCTTGAAGGAATGTAAACCACGTCTTTGTGGCGGCATCGTTTTCATTTTGTAAATAGAGTGAAGACCCTTCTAACATGATCAACAGTGGTCCGAGATGGCTGTGCGAAATGTGGTTACAGTAATCAGCTAACTGCATATCCATCTTGATAACGGAGAACTTCCGCATATCGACTTCGCGGACGACTTCATCCTGGTGAGTGAAGAAGCACAGACGATCATTCCGAGTGAAAGCATATCCCTCAGCCCAGACGCCGGTGATGCCTTCACGGATGTAAATCTTTCCACCTGCGTCCATCTCTTCTATAGCTTCATGCAAAGCCGGATATCCCGGGCAGTTACATTTTGCCAGAAGGCTAATCCAGAAGGCGAAATTCTCTTCCGGAGCGAATCGGACAACTTCCGCATTCGCATGTGATGTTTTCCTGTTCTGATTCGTGGGTCGGAGGACAACAATGATATCGCTAGCGTTATCAGTTGACTTCCCGACGAAAAGCAGGCGTGATAGATCAAATGGACCGACAATGGGGCACTCATCCTGAAATTTGACTTGGTTTATATATGTTACTCATCAAAACCGGATGCTTACATCAATATCGGGCATAAACAACAGTTGCCGATGGCGAATCGATGCCCAAACACGAGCACAGTTCTTCTTTCCCGTCTTCAAATTGACCCAGCCGGACAGACATACTGATTCACCCTCCGCTTTCATTGTCGGGCTGTTCTGAACTGCCGGAAGATCGGCCGTAACGGCTGGCCGAAGGAACTCATACATATCGCAGGAGGATACATTTGAGGAAGATTCGCCACAAACGGATCCATCGCCATTGCTGGACACTGAATATCCCGGAGGCATCCGATGTTCACGTGGCGATTCAAGCAAGGGTGATGACCGGCCGTTTGTTGACACGACTGATAAGGCTGTTCCGTCATCGGTGTCGTTGTCATTATCAGTTTCGTCAATAATTGGCTCTGGTAGCGAGCGTTCACGGCCTAGACGTGGTGGAATCGGTGGCGGAGGCCCTAAAGGCAACTGGAAGTGGGCCGGTAGCCGAGGTGGTGGTGGCATCGGCGGAGGGTATGAAGGCGGTGGCGGCGTACGCGTATAGGACTTATCAGACGCCGGAGAGCTCATTGCCGTTTCACTACTGCTTGAACTCGAAACTGTCGTTGCTGCGGCCGGCTGATTCGAAGACGAAGAAGTGGTGTGAACGCTCGAAGCAGACGAAGCCGAGGACGATGTACGTTCGACAGTGACGGTCGGATGCCAGCCATACTGACCGGGGACCACAACAGCAGGTACTATGGATTGTGATTCATTGCAAGTCACGGGCGAGATCTGGGGACTAACGGCAGCGGGAGATTGGCCGTTTGGAACGAAACCAAGAGGGGTTGAGAAGATGGTTCTGGGTTTGGGGACAGGTTTATCCACTTGAACCATTTTGGCTTAAAATGAAATTAAATTAAGAAACGAAGACGCTTCCCCACAAGAATGACACGCCGATCACACGTCATGAAGAAAAAAAACCACATGCAATTGTACTTGCTGTCTTGGTCAAAGGGGAAGGAAAAACCGTCAACGGCGTCGGAAAACGAACACAAGCTCATCTATCGCAAAAACTCGAACTAAAAAACATGATGGTTGGCACAGGGGGTATGCCTCCCGGCGGCAAGCTCGACCACTAGGGGCGATAAACGACGCCGCTACGGCTGAACTGCAGGAAGGAACGCATCATCTCCATCGTCTTTTCGCTCCTCTCAAACAAATCAGTCAACGGAAAGAGCATGAATGAGTCAGCACCTCACAGGTCTTCCCCTCTCTGCCACAGGCGGTCTCCGGGTGCGCGCGCTAGCCCTACACATCTGACACGCAATACTTCGGCTTGTACGGGTAAGAAGTGCTCGATCAATGCGCAATATAAGTGAGGAAGGGCACCACTATTGTATTGTATTGTACAATTGATTGATCTTGTACGAACACCGCTGTGCTTGCTCAATACGACAGCTAACAATCGTCGGTCTCTATCAAATGGGAAAAAACAGCTAGGTCTGACTGTATCGGAAGATTCTAGCAAGTGTGTAAACGGAGTGGGGAGGTCATGTTTGCTCAAGCTTGCACATATACGGGAAAAGCAATAGGGCCCAAATTGGCTTGCGGTGTCAGAGGGAGGAGAAACACAATTCAAACTGAATAATAATTAAACAATTGAATTAAGACCATATTTTTGAAGTTGGAAGTGCTTCTTTTTGGCAAAACAAACAATTAGATACAGTTAGTTAACCAATTAAAGGCATAAAAGAATACGGTATGTCGATCAAAACTGATAATTTCCAATTTTTCTAGCAAAAGTACCAAATGATGGCCAAAACTGAAGATAAACAAACTTTTCAAACAACGTGTTGAACATTTGACAAAACAACTACACAAATTCTTTGGCAAACAATGAAAAATGTTCAATTTAAAGAAACCAGACTCGAAACCGTCGAAAATCAATCGAAAAATTGAAAGAAGGCTCGGTTCACCCATTAGGAAAGCTATGATGAGTCATCGTGAGAGTGAACTGTATCCTCGAAAAGAATTACAAAGCAGTGCCTCGGGCTATATAAATCATTGTCGACCACTTTTTAACTCACACGAAGCGAGAGGATCGAGGAAAGTCAGTTGTTTGTTGAGCATTTCGCATCGTGGGCTTGACGCGACCCGGACTCCTTCTTCCCGACCCGTGAAAATAAGTTATTGTTTATCAACTGAAGAAAAACTGCTGTAAGGTCAGACGAGATGCCAAAACTGATTGGAACATCGATAAGATCAAAACTGGGATGGGAGATGATGGTTCAAGCTAGAGCGGATGAGTCGGTGTGGGCATCGATCGACTTGCGCTCGTTTTGAACAAAAATAGAAAAGGACCTATTTTATTGTTAGTTTTGATTCGGTATTTACTTTGATCAACGTCCTGTGAGGTTGCATCGGGCCTATGGCCCGCTCCATCGAGAACCTGTTCACGGGGTTAGGTAAAAATGGAACAAATCAGCGGACAAACATTGGAAGTCTCTCCGGGTTGGGGCGATGGGCCGCGTGCGTGCTCGCAACTCTCATCACGAAAGAGCGATACTCGAGAAAAAAGAAGACAGCCCGAGGCGTCTGCTGAAACGCGACAATTTTGATCCATTCAAGCTTCTTCATTTCCATCCAACTTCAGATCATGTTCTCCTTGGGTCGACTTGTAGCTGCTCCGATCAGCCGACGACAGCTTTCACTGTCAGCGGAGCTGCTGAAAGGTCATTCAAAGTGGCAGAACATCAAGGCGACGAAGGGTAAGAATGACCTTCTCAAGTCACAAAAAACGAATCTTCTCCTCAGACGGGTCAAAACCGCGGTCTCTACTGGTGGCTATGATCTGAAGTTGAACCGTAAGCTGGCGGATCTGCAGCTGGAGTTCAAATCGCTCGGATTGTCGCTGGATACGTTCAACAACTATTTGGTTAAGCTGAAGGTTGGTTTTTCTTTCCTAATTTTGTCATTTTATATATAATTTTCCAGAACAAGCCCGATCTCACCTTCCATTACGATTTGATCGGTCCCTCCGGGTCTTTCTTCATCATTGAAGCCGAGGGTGAAAACAAAAGCAAGATTCAATCCCAAATTGCCAAGTCCATCAAAAAGGTTGCATATTTTTGTCTTTTCGTTATATAAAATTCTCCTTTCAGATCGGTGGTTTCCGATTCGCTGCCGATTCCCTTCAAAACCGTTTCGAAGCCAAAGGCATTGTCCACATTTCCGCCAAAACCGCCGATGGCAAGACCCTCAAAGTCGAAGACGTCGAAGAACTCGCCATCGAGCTTGATTGCGAGGAAGTCACAGCCCTCAACGATGACGGCGAGAAGCTTGAATTCACAACCGAGCCGAACAACGTTTCCAAACTCGAATCCGAGCTAGCAGCCAAGGGCTACACCATCGAGTTGGCCGAGACCCAATTGATCCCCCTACATGCCATCACAGTCAGCGAAGCCGAAAGCACACTCGTCGAAAAGTTCTATGAAGCCTTGCAAGACGTCGAGGAAGTCAAACAAATCTTCGACAACATCGACTCGTCCGAGGGTACCGCCGCTGCTGCTACTGCTTAGATTTCTGGTATTTTTGATTTACAGTTTAATTACATTTAGGAATGGCAGTATTTTTATTGCCAGTTGTTAAAATAGGAAGTTGCTAGCAATGGTTTATTATGATTGTAATAAAATATGTTATTTTTAAAAAGAAATACTTTTATGCGAGAGGGGTAACGTATGGTATGGTAGTGCCATTAGTTTCGATTTCTGTGGTGTTGAATTCTTCGGTGGTCCATGTTTCGGTGGTTTCTGAGGGGGTGGTACTGTATTCTTCGGTTGTAGTGTTCCAACTTTCAGTTGGGGGAAGGGTAGTCGTGATTAAGTTTTTGGCAGTTTCCAAGTCAATTTTCAAAACACCGGCCAAAATGGCTAATGTTGATTGAGCAACGTCCAAAGATTTACTGCCGGTGTCGTATAGGTATGACATTACAACTTCCCAGATAGAGTTGTTTTGTGTGTCGAATTCTTCCTCGACTTCTTCCAAGTTTTGCTGAAATGGACAATGTCAATTTTTTTTGCCTCAAAATTGCAACATAAAAGACCAAAAAAAGTCCAAACAGTTTTAATCTACTCACCACTCCAATCTGAATGTTACTCCAACACGAACTCAGATACAGTTTTACCACACGCTTATTCAGCGATTTGTAATGCAGATTAGCGAAGGATGAGATGGTATATTTCGGGGACAATCCGATTCTTGCGTTTTTTTCCTAAATTTATGTTATTGTTTTTCCAATTTGTAATTTGTTTTTCACAATTTCACTAACCGCGATATCAAAGTACACATTGAACGCAGTTGGCAGCATAATTTTCCCATCAAGTTTGTCAGTATCCTTCATAGCCGATGTTGCTATGATCACTTCATGAGTGCCACTTTCGCTATTCTGTGGCGTCGTAATCTTATGTTTAGCACAGACGAAAGCATCTGTCTGACTAGGGCACAAAATGCTAATTGAGGGCGTGCTTGTTCGCAAGTACCGGATTGGCTCATCAGTCCGGTAGCACAAACACATTCTGTAAGAAAGTGACGTCAATGTCTGCGTGAACATTGTTGCAAAACTTACGTTTGACCAGTACACGGCTTCAAGTCGGCAAAGATGTTGAAATGATCATTCAAAGCTTTGAATACTCGGCCATTTCCAGTAAGAGCGCTTACGCTTGGGTAGAAGAAAAGTAGAATCAATGCAGCGGAGATAATTTCTTTTTGAAACATCTTTTAAAATGTTAAAACACAAAGAAGCTGAGAGAAGACAATGGTGCTTTCAACTATTCGATGGCACGTATTTATGTGGATCATTTTGCACGCCTTTTCAAACTGATTTGTCTGGGATTGCCCATTTCAGCTTTCTTTTTTGTTGTTCGGCGATTATTCACTGATTTTTTACGAGCGGGCTTAATCAGCGAATCTTCTGACCACTATACGAACAATGCTTTTTCTGTTTTTGTGTACTGAATTCGACAAAACTCTCAAAACAACCAAAAATGTAAAATTGCACAGTTTTATTTAAAAGTATAGCATATGAATATAATTTTGTGTGAAAAGCTCGTAGTACGGCATTACCGGGAAATTAATACGAGATCGATTGATCACGATTACGTTGCGGTTTATTTTGTTTCGTTGAGCTTGCGGCTTAAATTACATTAGCTGTCATCGGTTGTTTGTCGGCGGAGTAGATTCCAGGTACTTCGTTTTCGATTTCCTGAAACTCCCTCTAATGTAAGTATTTGTCATAGTCATAGTTTGTAGTTGCGTATACCTATCAACATGGGCACTTGGTTCTTATGAATAATCTGAATAATGCATGGTGGCTGCATCCAGGGTTCGCCATCGATTTGCATTGGAAACGGCTTATGTGTCCTGTAATTGATTAAGAATGTTGCTAAACCGGTCTCACGTAATCTTTGAAACCCGGAAAGCTTACTGAATTACCACCGTCGAACACTGAGATAATCTTCGCGCATTGGCACGTACACCAGCTTTTATTTGGCCCATTTGAATGGCACTCTCGAGACCGACGACCTCAATCAGCCTGTCACCGATGTCTTGGACGCGGTTTTGGAGACCGTGGACGGCATTGTTTGTGATTTGCGGAAAGAGAATTGGGATATGGAAGGCGGACGGACTTTTGCGGGAGTTGCCCCAGAGGTTGGAGCCACCGTAGATTGATGCAATATTGAGGAGAGCGATGCCTTCGAGGTTGGGGCCATTACCGAGGTCTATGGTTTCGCCATCACACTGAACATAACAATACCGATAATAACAGTTTTAAAGTTCAATTAAACTCAAAACTCACAAGAATATCAATCTGTTCATGCAGATTCTTACATGTACTCGAAAGCGTTTCACTTGTACCCAGTTCAAAATACCATAACTTATTCCTCATTCTACTGTTAAACTTCTCCGGATACTTTTCCCGCATTACATGGAACCGGTGCGCAATACTCGCATCAACACCGATTGAAAAGTAATTATTGATAATGTGGTTCGGCTGGGGGTCACCCTTATCACTCTTTTTAGTTTGTTCAATTGTTATTTGCCAGCGATCCATGTACACCTGCAAAGTATTATTTTTTAACGAACTTGTTTATCAGTTCCGTTTTCCGCCCCCCTCGCCCTCTCAACTCACTACTTGACTTGACTTTTCGATACTTTGTAGTATTTTTTGCAGGGGCTCGTTTTCATACCCGCCACCCCATTTGAGACAACGTGCCAAATCATTTCCAGTGCCCAATGGGAGTACGGCTACTGGTGGTCTGTTGTCGCCATAATCCATCTTATCTGAAACAAGAGTACATCCAATGTGTCTTATTTCAATTTCGATGTTTGTTAGGATAAAAAAAGATGCGTAAAAAGTTGAAGCGTAAAGATTGCTGGCTTTGCTTACCCATAGCATCGAGGACCCAGCCAACAGTGCCGTCGCCTCCACAGACGAGAATGTTAGCATTTTTGATTGACTTAAAGAGATGCAGCCTAAAATGTGACAACCGAGGTTATTTTGAGGCGTTTTGGTAGTCTGGACACGACAATCACGCGACTCACCCAGGCTCGGGCCCATCTTTTATGAGGTCGTAGACTTGGCGTGGATTCAGCAAATACTGGAACTTCCGATAGATGCGCTCGCCTTGTCGACCACCACTTTTTGGATTGATTAGTACGAGGAGTGGACGTCGATTGGGTGGGAGGACAGTGACGCTGAATCGAGTTGTGCTGTTTAGGCTGGATGAAGCTTGGCTCGATGTTCGATCGAGGAAGGATGGGATTATGTTGACCGGTGGAAGGATGTGATATGCCATGGAGCCGAGGTCGCATTCTTTGGGCCATTGATCGATACATTTGGTGTGCAGCTAAATAGGATGATGATTCATGATTCTAACCATGCGCTTGGAAAAGTTCCACGTTTGCTTTTGTAAAAACTCACCAAATTATGGCACCAACGACACCTTTTCCCTTGAAATATGGATACATTCGATTTACATTTGACACATTTTGCCGACACATTCGATTCTAACCAATGATGATGCATCACCGTATCCTTGGACGGATTTGTGTTGTACGTATGGATACACGTATTTTGGGCACTTCTTACACACCTCTCATGCACGGTGTACTTACAGACTATAAATATGGGATATTTTTAACGGAAAAAAAGGCGAAAAAGGATGCACAAAATGACATAAAGGTAAGTTCAAAAAGGTCATAGATGATCGATGATAAAATCACTAACGTGCACAAGCTAGACCCTGTTTGCCGCCCCAACCAACAAGCAAGTTGCAGCAGACGTTGCAGTATGTGGGTTTGCTGAAGTGCCGGAGGCGCCAGATGTGGCAACCATCCTCCTTCATTTCCTGAAATAATTCCAAGTTGCAAGTTTGAAGAAAACTGACGTGAACCCCCGGTCGTTTTTCCACTCGTTTTCCCCCCACCAGTCCATCCCCGCCTATTATAAAACGACCCGGGGCCAAAAGACACTGACGGTATCAAAGCCAAGCAATACGAGGAGCGGAATGGTTGTTAGGCCGCCGCGTTTCCATTCCTCCAGCGATACTATTCCGTCATTGTCGTAGTCGATTTCGGCCATCATTTGACGCAAAATCTATAAAAGATGAACATGAACATCCGTGAACGACAATGTTGTAAAAAAAGGTTGTTTCTCAGCGATGTGAGGATAGGTCACCTACGGGTTCGAGTTCGATCGTGTCCCATTGCTGATAGCGCGCAACGTTCATCATCTGCTCGATAATGCTTTCGATTTCTTTGCTGTCCAAGAAGCCGTTGTCATCCGAGTCATACACATGAAACACGACTGCAAAATGAATCAATAAAGAGTAATCAAAATGTATGTGGGCTGTTGCTTTGTTAAGAATCAAAGTGCGTTCATAGCTATTTTTTGGACGAAAATGGTCCCCATGCTTTTCCTCTTTACTTGAATCGTTAATTTTTATTGGTTAACGGCGTCGAAAGAATTGATTGATGAGCATATGGGATGGTGTAAAAAGTTTAAAATGACTTACATTCAAGCTTGTTTTCCGGGAGCGCGCCTTCGAGTAACGATAAGTAGCAGACCAACGGCTTTAGCGGGATCCGCCGATTCGAATCATCAATAAGCGGCTGAAATGCAGGAATTTGTTGATTTATCGCTTTCTTGCCACACGCGAATAAAAACAGTGTAAAGCTTACAAAATCGTTGCTGACATCTTTATTGGACGACGATTGAAACGCGCTTTTTACGACTCCGAGAGCTTCTTCGAACACGGATGGTCGCCGTTCTATAATAATACAATGTGGAACATAACAGATAAGTATGTCTTTGTTTTTTATCTCTTATTTTGCCTACCTGGCTTCGCTACCGGCGGAAGTGTGTTAGCTGGAGGTGCAGCGGATGTCTGAGACGATGACGATGCATATGAACTCGTGATGGAAGTGCCGTCAAGGGACTCCTGGGGTGCCAATGACGGGGGCCCAACTCCAGGTGCATTGCCGACTGGAAGGCTGCCTTCTTGTCCGGATTTCGGTGAAAATGATAAGAACAATTGCTGGATCAGATCAGCCGGTAATTCCGCGCCGAAGTAACAATTAATAAAATGGGTAAATCCGATGAAGTTTATTGTTTGCAAACCCTGTAACCTCTTTCATTTTTCTATTCTTCACCACTTCAATTGTCTGTCTACCTGTTCATCTTCCACGATATACTTGTAGAACATACCCTCTGGCTGGAATTCATCCAGCATATCCAGTAATTTGTGGCTCGAATCTAAAATTATGCATGTCACGGGATGAATGACTACAAGTCCAATTTTTCAGTCTCTCTAAGGAAATGCGCCGTTTAACACATTTCATAGACTTTATTTTAGCTCCCCCGACAACTAATAAAGCTTAAATTTACGTATATTTGTTTTATGCAAACATAGTACGTGTCGAGTTCATCTCCAAGCTATGAGACATCGCTTAGTTAGAGGACTCCTGTCTACGTCTTGCCTTCGATTGCGCAAAACGAACTGTGCTGAAGCCATATTCAAACAGAATTCACAAGCATGAAGCCTTTTTGCAAGGCTTTATGAGTTTTAGAATTTCATTATTCAGCGCATTGTCGATGTGCGACTAACAATAAAGTGCGTTAACGTGGCCATTGTATATCAATGATTCATCTAAACCGCTGCTGACGTGAGTTCAAATCGAAATATTTGCAAGTTGTCAACTGTTGAAATACACTACTCGTTTTCTGGTTTGTAATTGCTTTTTAAGATTGTGGACACCTTGTTGACACTAAATTGCAGAATTAGAAGGGTTTCCTTTACGGGGTCGCTACTCAACTTTTGTCTTCATAGGAAGTGGATTAGACTTCCAACATTGTCTTTTATAAGAATCAAATATTCACTAAAGAGGAAAAATTCGAGCAAAGCCGCAGGGCGAAAATCTCCTCTAAAATCCGCTCGGTAGGTGTGTCTCGCGCGCATTCTAACCCATCCTAGCTAGCCTACGGGGACCCAAATCCGTTTCTAAGTCGTAATGTAATGAACGAATGAACGCATCAACATGAAGCTTGTGAAGGCAAAAGGGGTTAGAACTAATTTTGTTCTTGAATGTGCGCAAAAAATATGTATTATGTAGTGAACAGAGCTATTATGATATTATGAAGTAGGGATGTAACACTTACACGACGCATATTCGGTAAGCCGAGCAAACTGCTCAGGCGACAACAGCATTTAGCCAAGCCAAGGCAAACAGTCGTCTTCAGCTGACTGGGCAGTGCAGCGTCTTCGTTATTGTGAGAAACAGTGGCCCTTCCCGGAAGGATGGTCCACTTGAAGCGGGGTGGCGAGAGGTGAGTCGCGAAACGTGTAACTGTCGAAGTGAAGTGAACTGAGCAACTAGCGGAGACAGGCGGGTTCCACTGCGTCGCTTCGAGGCCACAAAAATACAGAATGTCGAGGTATATACCCGCTCGCTTAGCGAACCAACCGACAACCGGCAGAGAAGACCGGCCAACAACCACCGACACACACCTTCTGTCTCTAGTGATGCGGGTGATAATTAAATATGGATGAGGACAACAATAACAAAACAAAAAGAAGAAGGGAGGAGGAGATTTGCAATGGGTGAATTGAACGCAAAAACGGCGGGGTACCACTTCGTTGTTAAATGAAGCTGCGTGGAGCGCGTCTTCGGGATTGAACGCGGGCGGAAGGAGGGGTTCGTCAGTGCCGCGGCATTTCTTTGAAGGAATGTCAAAGTCCCGCCTGCAGGCATTCGTCGACCAACGAATCAGCACGTCGGGCACACCGTCGACCGACTCCGCCCCATTTCAATCTCAGGACCGCCGGTCGAGAAGCGGCAACGAAAAAAGCCACCACCAAAGGGCTTAGTTGATAGTTGGCGTCCTGCTCCTCTCGTTTACACCTCTTGATAGGATTGCCTCACCGCTCCACACAATTTGTTTTAGTATTCATTATCACTGGAAAAATGCATAGAAAGAGGTGCGAGAAATACTGAGCGCCTTTCATGAGGTGCCGACAAAGGGAGACCAAAAAAGGAATGTAATTGGAACGAGTTGCGATCGGAAAAGACTTGATGTATCGTCGGAATTTTGAAGGTGTCTGCAAAAACTAACATTGACACTGTCGTGGGCACGATCTGGGGGTTCATTGACACTGGGAAGCAAGGCGGAAGGCGTTATCAACGCTGTAGATCGAAGGACGCGACGCCTGGTGCACATGTTTGGAAGTTGGCCTCCGAAAAGTGAGGAAGTCAACCAGTTTGCTTCTCCCCCCCTCCACGCCCCCACATCTTCACAAAACCGAACCGTCGATCTAACGCCTTCTCCAGTGCAGTTTGGTTGTTTTGCCGTTCACTTCCTGCGTCCCCATCCATACAAAGCCAGTGGTGTCGTCGGAGGACTTCTATCTTCTATCCCAGAATATCTAAAACAAACAACTGTCCCCTGCTCCAATCCGATGCTCCAGCAGGCAAGAAATCTGGATGGCCGGATTAGCCGAGGCACACCTTACGGGACCATTCAATTAGTCCTTGTCGCCCTCCATGTGAGCTGTCTCGTCTTATCCGTATCCGCTTCGCAGTGTCACGCCAAATGTAGCCCGCATTTCACTCTGCCCTGGTGAGTGTGTCTTTACACTAATAAATTACCTACAATTAAGTCGTTGTTGACTGTTATACTTCAAGCGTGTGATGAATGACGTTGTTTGTCGTTAATTTTTAAAAGTTTAATTACAGTTCCTTCGGTGCCTTTGATAAGTGCATCGAACGTTCGTGTCAAGACCTGTGCCGGAATGATGGGAACCGAAAGGTAGCAGCATGCTACTGCCGAGGTACTGTTGAAGGACCCACAATGCGTGCTTGTTTTTGCTCTCCCAGTCCGAACAGAAAGACTCTTAACTTCTTTTAATTAGTTGGTAATTAGTCAGCTAAACACGTCCCCCTTTCTGGTTAATGTTTGTCAAATTTGTATCCACAATTGTGTTTGTAGCGTAACTAAATGAAATATACTACCATTTTGTAAGGCGTAGATTAAACTCTGATATTATACTAGAGCGCAACTGCCTTAAACGTTAAGCATAAACATCATGATATCAGATAATCTCTCAATATAAAGTGGTATTGAAGACTATTTTAAACGATGCGTTGAGTCAGAAGCATTTAAATAAATGACTTTATTTTAGTTACTGTTATCTAGTGTAAGTGAAAATTGCCTTTGGGCACGCAAGATATGGCAACGAAAGACAATCGGTTGTACCATGTGAACTACCTAGAAGAAGAGATCGATGATGTTGTTTTCGGTGACGTCGTCCTCTTCGAATCTGATGTCGGTGTCATAGAGCATGACAGTGGGGATGGATTTGAGGTTGAACACCTTGCGGTAGTGGTTGTTGGGGTCCTTCCATCTGTAAATGGGTTAACAATGATAATAAAGCAGAAAAAATGGACTTACACTTCCTTCTTCCCGACAAGGATGGTAACAAAGTTGACCGGGATCTTGGTCTGATCAATGGTATCCTTAATCTTCTCCATAACGCGATCAGATTTTACGCAGTCCGGGCACCAGCTGTCGCCGTGAAGGGCGCGATCACCGACGAAGTAGATGATGGTACGGCCGGTGAGGCTGGGCAGGACCTGCTTCTCCCAGGTGTACTCACCGCGACATTCTATCCAACGGATTCCCATGGTTTACCTGAAGCCATCAATTAAAACATTTCATAAAACTCCAAAAGAAGTCAAAAGAAATTAAAATGGTTTTAAAACCAATTTCACCAAATCAAATCAAAAAAATTAAAACAAAACGAGATTCATTTAATGATTCTTTTAAGGTTATTGGCAAAATTAACCAATGGAGTAGGCATGAAACAAGTTAGTTTTAAAATAATGAATTCAATCTACAAACTGACGAAATTACAAATTGTATCAATGAAAAACAATCGCGACCAGAGATAGTACTAAATGAATTACCAAAAAATTGCAAAAATGACAAATTTGAAAAACCGCTTCTGATAAACACGCAAGTGAATGACAATATACATTGATACAAAACGAAAAAATAATTTACAAAAGAGACGGTGAACCTGTGGAGCGTGCGAAAACGAATCTGACCATGGAGGAAGGAGCAATGTGGTTAAACAGGGCCAAGAATCTGGCTCACCTTCATTCGAAGGTAGTAGAAAAATTTGTAGATAAAGAAGGCTGCGGTTCCGTAGGCAGCGATGACCAAGACAATCAGTAACCAATAGTGGCTCTTTTTGAAATACATCTGAAAAGGGTTGGTTGGAAGGGAATGGAGGGATGAAATGAAGGCTTACCGTTAGCAGGAAGCCAATACTTGCGCTAAGAACCAGGCAGAGGAAGAAGATGAGGGCACGGGCTCGCTTGTATCGGGTGCCAACAGATGAGCTGAAAGCTTTCAGAGGTTCGTAATGACTCATTAATGATCGCTAAATCGTAAAAGAACTTACACGGTGCGGCAGTGAGGGCAATGAGCAGCAGCATTATTCAATGTGTTAAACATGAAGATCTCCTGGCATTCAACACATTGCACACGGCAGGTGCCAGCTGGAGCTCGTATCGGCGTATCGACGGGTCCAGTCGGTCCGAGCGTTATCACACGGCGACAGTTTTCCCGGGGACACGCGATTCGGCTCGATGAAGCCTTGCAGATGAGAAGGCAGTTGCATGGACAACGAACATACTTCTTGCCCGGTGGAGCGGCACGAATCGGTGTGGCTTCATTGCAGGCATCACAGCGAACGACGTGATTCATCATACGATTTTCGAGAAGGATTTCATGTTCACACACGCGACAAGTCACGGATGGTCCTAAAAATAGGAAAAACATTTAAGCAATGATGTTTCACGGAAAAGGGAAGCAAAAAAATATATAAATGTAAGGGAAAACGATCAAGCATTAAGTGGGCAATAAAATCAAGTCTGAGGGACATACCTGTCTCGGGTGTAGCATCCGTAATGTTGGCTACCTGTTCAGGATCAACGGCAATCGGCTCCATGTAGCTATTATCGGTGTATTGTGGCTCAGGTGGATTATTACCGAGTAGAGGCACATTTTCGGACGACATCGCGGCCCAATGCTCGCCTAAAACCGAAAATCCAAAATGAAATCGAACGGGAATACGCGAACACTGAGCGAGATCAATGCACGTGCTGGCGATATAAACATAGGGGCTAGTGAGTCACGATCAGATCAACAGCGGTCACAATGAATGAAAAATGGGTCTTCCTTGGAACATTCGATACTTGACAGCCCAGAAAAATCGAAACTACTAACGACGAGTGTGGGACCAGAAGTTTGGTGAACCGGTTAAAAAGAGCGCAGCGGGTAAAAACAAACAGTAAAAACAAAGTTAAGCCAAATGAATGGGGTTTCAACACCGTTGAAATGGACATTGTTGTCGTACACGCGTATGGATTGAAGATTGGTGAGCAAAATCGTTACCATAGGGATGCGGGAAGGGCACGCATTGCAAGAAAGCCGTCCGCGGTGGGGGGTAATGACGGTAAAGCCATCAAATTTGCACCGAGAAAGGACGTAAGACCGCGGCTTGCACGTTGAACTTGGGAGGTGAGCGAAGCAAGCCTGCATTGCAACAGAAGGAGCGGAGAAACGACTGGACGCGACGCACAACTGCACTCACGTCTCTTGCGACTCTCGCGGCGAAACAAAGAGCGCTGCGACAAGATGCATTCTGTTGTCGGATATGTGAATCGGGGAAAGCTGGCTTGAAGGCACTTTGATCTTTTTCAATTCTTATCAATTTTGGTTTCTGACTTGACTACTATGTTTATCTACGTTTTTAACTCATAACAGTTTCAATCGTGCTCCTTTTACGCTCTTGTTTTTCGTCTCAAAGAAGGCAGTCAACTCCATCTTTCAGCCAGGAGCCATGGCCCTGACCAACGACGTGAAGCTGCCAACAGATGCCGAGCTCACGGTGCCCCATGAGATCACCCTGTCCACGCCATGGTTGAAGGCTGTCGGGCCTTACATGGCTCGTAACTGTGAGTCTGAAATCAAGGTACATTTTTCCGCAAACTGTCAATGTTTATATATATTTTTGACTTCTTACTTCAGGAATTCATGCTCCGTCGTTCCGAACTTGCTGACCCTCGTGCCACTCTCGCGGAAGGCCGTGAAGTCACCGCTTGCGGCATCAAATTCTTGCAGTCGTTGAAGAAGTTTTGCCAGCCGGAGGCCGCCAAGTACGCCGATTGCATTGACAAGGGCGATGCCAAGCTTTACGTTTCCAAGTGAGTTCCACTCGATCTGATTCAATTAGCAATATGAAATATATAAAATTCTCTTTCTAGGTGCCGCCAAGAACAGCGCTACCTCGACCAATGCGTTGAACAGAAGCTCAACATCGAACGCCCCAAGCTCGGCTACTTCAGTAAGATCCATGTGCATGAGTCGGCCCAGCCGAAGCCGACTAAGCGCCCGTTCCGTGATTATCAGAAAGAGGCGGCTGAGGTCATGGCCAGTCTCCCCGACGACTACCACAAGCGCAAAGACTACCGCCGATTCAACGACTGGCGTCTCAGCTTCTTTGAAAACTAGGCTAATAGTTGTATCTTGATTTGATGGATAATAGTAGAATTGCCTTGGATGGGTATTCAATTTCTTTACGTATAAATACACCTATAAAAGTGGAACATCTGTATATTTGAGATTTAGTGATTTGGCATTTGTTAAACTACAGTTTTTATATTTTTTAAGTTTTTTTTTTACATTTTTTGTCTTTTTACGCGTTTTAAGTGAATTTGGCCCTTTTCAATTTCGAATATTAATAGTCTTAAAGTACGTTGAAGTCAAGAAACTTGACTTGAATACTTATTTACATTCGAAACGCCCGAAAACAACGCCCCCAGACAGCCATTGGCGATGTGCGACGTGCACCTTCGTGGTGGCAGCCTTGTCGTTCTTCGATTTTTTTGACACTCGCTCTCTCTTTTCAGTCGAGTCGGACAACGTCATGTTCATTGCCTTCCGCAAAATGGTCTAAACTGCACCGATGCAGGAGAATTTTGCTCTTACTAACCTTCAGGGTTTGGCCCTCTGTGTCGCTCAACGTGACGATGTGCTTCTGAACGATGTTGTTAGCAGTCTGTTTGGACCCAATGCCTTAGGGCTCGAGAATTCGCCGTTGACTCACAATGTTCGGTCGTCGACGATTGCAGCGTGTTTTTATGTGTTATATTCGAATGGACAGCATGCCGAGGGTATTGTCGATATTTTGCTGGCTTTGTTGAAGCGATTGCCCTCGGTGAGATGGATTGATGATGCTGCGGCTAATAAGTCTGACAGTGGGTTGCTTTTTGTGTTTTTATATATATTTAAAGTGATGGACTTTCAGGGGTGACCATCTATGAACATTTCATGTTCTGCTTCAGCACGGGTTTGTCGGATATCGCTGCCCACTTTCCACATGTTCGGGATGAGATTGTCAAGGCCCAGATTGAACTGTTGGAGAAGCTTGTCGACAAGATTGTCAGTGTATCGGCCGTCGTTCAGAATAGTGAGAACCATTCTGATGTTGAAAATGGAAAAGGGACGGATTCCATTTTGCCGCAGTCGATCGAGACTAAAGGTATGCCATTTGACTATTTTTTCCTACTGTAACATCTATTTCAGTCGATCTCATGAAACTCCTCTGCATGGCCATTGGCTACATCCGCGCCATCTTCCGCTACAGCCCTAACCGAGCATTCCCACTCATCGCCAACATCCATCCGCCACCCTTCCCAGCGAAAGTCAATTCCGATGACGACGACCTCATAATCGAGCCCCCAGTCAAGCTCAGCATCGACTCTTCAAACTGGAACTGGCGTGAAGTCGAACTCAAAAACAACGTCAAGTCGATCGTGTCCAAGCATGGCTGCAGTTTCATCAACATTCTGCCAACTATTCCGGATACCAGACCCATCTTCCAACTCTGTTTCGATGAAATCCTAAAGGTTATGAATTGCCTTTCGAAACTGACTTCTGTCCAATCTCTCGATGAAATCGCTGCCGAAGTCTTCATTTCCGGTGAACTGCGACGGTTTCCATACAAGTCGATCAGTGAAACCCTTCAACTCGTTACGGTTACAATGCTACGGGAAGTTGTTGCGCCATATTCGCTCCAGGAAAACGCTCTTATACCTGTCGAGACCGTAGGCAGAATAACGGACGAATTTATCAGCCGTGTTCGCGAATTTGCGAAAAGTACTTACCATCATGGCCAGGAACAGATTCTACAGCGGGATAGTACAAAGGACAATCCACGAACCTATTACTTGAAAACAAGACGCATCATGGATGCCGATTCCGTTATCAATCGCGTCAAGATGCTTGTTTTGGCGAATTCAATCTGCTTGGAGTTGATAGTGTGGTGCGCTGTTAATGATACTGGTAAGCCATTTTCTTTTTTTAATGTAAATCGTAAATAAGGGAATATCTTTCAGATGGCGACAACGTCTGCGCGATAATAACCGAAAAAATGCTCAAATACCAACGCCATCTGTCCCTGAACCTTCCAATTAACGTGACTTGTTTGGATGCTCTTGGAACACTGGCTGAGAAGTTCCCTACACTAGCTAAGAATTTTGTAGTGCAATTTCTTTGCCGGTTTTTGTTGGACCCATCTCCGGTGTTGACTGTTCTGGCGGGTGATAATGTGAGTTTGTTATGATTAGAAGCTATTTTATTTATGCCAATTTTACAGTATGCCGAAAAGAAACCGTCCGCCCTCGAAAAACCGAAAGTTGAAGATTCAACTTACCGTCGAATGCAGGGTTTTGTGAGTCTTCGCAGTGCTGCCATTGAAGCCCTCTGCAAAGCGTTGAAAGCCGCTCGATCTGTGGATCCTAACAGTGTCCAGGCTTGTCTTGCCAGTGTTTCGTCAAAGCTGTATCTGATCGCTATCAAGGATGATGTGTATGTTATCATTCGCTGTTTTCATTGTTAAAATTGTGTTTTTAGCAATTCCCTCCTCACCCTCGAAAACGCCATCCTCACCCTCGGCCGAATAGGTGTCGCTCTTCGCGAACAAACAGAAGTCCCCGAGCTCGTGATGCAGATATTCTTACAACGTTTCTGTAATCCACCATCGACTCAGGATAACCTCATTATCAGCAGCATGACTGACATGATCATTGCCGGCGCAAAAGGCATCTACGACAGTGTCATGAAGCTGTTCGTTCAAGTCACGGTTGAATCCTCGAATAAGGTGTACACCTCTGATCCGGATACGGTCGATCATCGATATGCGTATGTTTTGGATTCTGATTTTTTTCATTTATGAACGTTATTTTTGTTTAGACATGTCTCCCTCGCCGTGGACAGTGCATTGGCTCGACTCTCCCAAGTCGCAGCAAACGACGATGATCGGATGACCTTGTTAATCCGCCTTCTGGAGCTCTTTGTTCAACTCGGTGTCGAAGGCAAACGCATCGGCGAGAAGACGAGCAAAGCTACGATCAAGGTTTCAAGCGGTGCCGGCAATCTTGGTGTTTTGATTCCGAAAATCTCTGCTGCGATGTCCCGATTGGAGCCGATCACGAACCCATCCACCAAATTGAGGAATCTGTTCCGAGATTTCTGGTTCTACTGTTCCGTTTTGGGTTTCGATGTAGCCTATTCGGGGCTCTGGCCAGAAGACTGGTATACCGCCGTTTGTCACATTGCTTGCAAGTCACCTGTGCTGATTGCCAATGAGAACTTGAAGTCGGAGTTGATTGACAATGCTGCCATTCGGTTCAGTGGAGATGCTGTAAGTTTCTATCCTGGCATTTTGTGAATGATTCTGATTTTCGCTTTTCAGATGGAAATACAAGCCCTCCGAACAACACTGTGCCAAGAGTTCTACGCCCAAGATGCCAGCAACATCACCCAAATTAACCGTATGGACATGACACAGTGCTTGTATCTGATTTCTGTCTTCCGCATGGAGACGATGCGCGTGAAGCACTCTCAAAGTCCTGAAGCCGTTCACTGTATCTTCAAATATCTCGAAGATCGCGCTATACGGAAAGACAAAAGCGGCATATGGCATTGTTTTTTGACCGGAGCCGTTAACATCTTCGATGAGTACCTCAAACACGCCAAGAAGCACTATGCTTCCGATAAGAAGGTTGAAAAGCACTTGGTTTTCCATGCGCAGTTCTGTTTGGTGCAGTTCGGCCACAATTTGCGTGAGATTCGTCGCTGTGCTGACACTTGTTTGAGCAAGCTGACCTGCAGTTTTCCATTCTTGCTCTGGAACGGCAAGGTCATATCCACTGCGTTGAAGATTCTGCAACGCTTCTCCTACAACCTTGAATCTGATCCCGAATGTGTCGAATCAACGCTTGATTTTGAGGATGTTCCATGGACAATTCAACTACAGGATACACTGGAAGCCCGACAAGCTGTCACGAAAGACTTTGGACATCGTTGTGAGCAGCTTCTCAGTGAAGCAATGAGGTGGGCTCCTGGAACGACGCACAGTCATTTGTTGGAGTACGTTCGGCTGACCAATTCAAGCAATGACAATGCTCTTCGACTCACGATTGAAGCCGTTTTGAACAACAGTAACCGTTCTGAGGATCTGCTGCTCGTCGATACCGGTGGCCAGAAGCGTGAAGACAAACAAGGCACCGATGTGGCCACTTACTTGAATTCACTATCCATGCGTTCGGAGTACCTCGGCCAAATCAAGGGCATGCTGTCGATGTTGCGCGATGTACAGGACGCTGAATCCGCTGAAATGGCTCTCGTCGAACACTTGGAAACGTTGCTTGATCAAGGCCTTGAACGTGACGACGAAGCAAAGATTGCCAAAGCACTGATGCTCATGTCGGCATTCTTTATTTACTTGGAAGACCTGAACCATCGATTGCTGAAAAACCTGGTCTGGGCACCATTGCGACGATTCACCGCGACCACTGTGAAGTTGTGCACGGCATCATGGAACTGGATTCTGGCTGCGAAAGACGACTTCCACATGCACTTCCAACAAGAAATGGCCAGCTGTTGGATCACGATTGCTCAGCGTCAATTTGGTGTGTTTGAACGTGACGATATTCAACCTTCGCCGTTGAGTATGCTGTATTGTGAGCGTGAGCCTTCGCCTAACATATTGCCACATGTTATTTGGATCAATGTAAGCTGTTTTTTTCAGTAATTTGTCGTAAAGTGAATGTTTTCAGTTCCTTACCGAACGTATTTGCCTTGCCAAGTACTGTAACCAAGAGCAGCTGGATCTGTTTGAACTCATGTTCATTCAAACACTTTCCATGAGCATCGGCACACGACCCAATACTGGGAATTCGTTTATACAACAAGTGACATTGGCTCCTGCAGTTGTCACTACTCCGGGTAATTGCTTTTTAACTTTTACGTTTTTAAGACAATTTTAACTATTTGCCATTTAGTTTCCATCACTCGCAACATCGAAGCCATTGGTGTTCGTTTCCGACTCCTTTCCTCCGTGTTGGACATGATTCAAAGCGATTCTTCCCTCAATGGACTCTCGAAAAACGTCCTTCGCCATCGTGTTTATGCGACCGCTTTTGACTATTTCACTCTGGGCCCACAAACACCAAAGCAATCTGTCATGCAGCTCAAGAATGATCTTCACCAGTTGAATATTTTCTGGAAGGCTCTCTACGCTGATTCCAAATACATCAACAAGGAGTGCTTTTTGACCAACGGTAAGCTTGTTTTAAATTTTTAACTTTTTTTCAACGAACGTGTTACAGATTTGGAACTCCATCTCAATACAGTACATTCCTTACTTGCCGGCGGCGACAATCACAAATCCAACACTTGGTATGGTTCCGCGACTTCTCCGATGAATACCTGGGCCAATACCATCTCCATTGTGGCGGCACATTCTTCACGCAATAACCCACAGACACGGGTGCAACAGAATGAACGTGTCAACCGTGATATTGAACGCCAAGTTCGGCAATGTCTGCGACATCGACAGCTGCTGTTACTGTTGGTTGGCAGTGAAATCGAACGTCTGAATGCGTGGCTGAATCCGTTGTCTGATGTCATCGATGAGGACAAGTTGACTGTGGACCGTTGGATAAAGTCAACGTTTGGTGATACGCGTATCAACATGAAGCAGATGCGTGATCTTGTCAAGTTTGCTTGGGAGATTTCCCCCGAGCTGGCGGTTGCGCTGTCTTCACGATTCCCTGCCCACACCACCGTTCGAACAACCCTTCAGGATTTGGTGCGCACTTTCCCGGAACAAGTTTCGCATCTCGAAAGTGCATTGCCGTTGTTTGTTGGTAGTGTGAATACCAATTATGATGAGTTTGATGTACGTTTTCCACTTTTTTTAAAGTTTGGCATTTAATATTTGTGAATTTCAGCTGAGCCATCTGCTTACATGGACCAAATGCACTCCCGTCATGGCATTGTCCCTTCTAAGTCCACGCCTCCATGCCCAGAATCCCGTCATCATGCAGTATGCTGTCCGGGTGTTACGGTCCTACTCTGCTGACGTCCTTCTACTGTACATCCCGCAGATTGTCCAATCCATGCGCTGGGACAATTTGGGCTACGTTTCGGATTTGATTCAATGGCTAGCGGGTCACTCACAACTTCTGGCTCATCAGCTTTTGTGGAATATGAAAGCCAACATGTTTACGGATGAGGAAGCCAAGCTCGAGGATCCGATTTTGTACAAACCACTTAGAGAAATTTCTGATAAGGTACGCTACTTTAACTTCGTTCTTAATTAGGTCAATTAATATCGATACTTTTTAGATTATCAACCAGTTAGAAGGTGCTGCCCGTCGTTTCTACGCTGCCGAATTTGATCTCTTCGACAAAATTACTCGTATTTCTGGTGCCATCAAACCGTATCCGAAAGGTGAAGCTCGCAAAAAGGCCTGCTTGAAAGCTCTGGCAGAAGTCGAACTTGGGTGTATCGGTTACTTGCCATCGAATCCCGAGTCCATTCTACTTCAAATTGACCACGCTTCCGCGACTCCGATGCAAAGTGCTGCGAAAGCGCCATTCCTCGCCCGTTTCAAGGTGCGCAAAGGCCACGTGAATGAAGTGGAAGCGATTGCTTTGACTTACTACCAGAATGCTGATGCATCGAAGGACCATCTTGAGAACGAGTTTCGACAATTGTTGCGGCAAGATGAGCACGTTTGTTGGAAAGGCGCCATTTTCAAGGTTAGTTTTGATTTTGCTGCAAATAGCTTACCGTAATTTTATATATTATAGGTCGGTGACGACGTCCGACAAGACATGCTTGCCCTCCAACTCATGCAGCTCATGAAGAACATCTTCGACGCCCTCAATTTGGATGTTTGCCTCTTCCCGTATCGTGTTGTCGCTACCAGTCCCGGTTGCGGTGTCATTGAGTGTGTTCCGGATTCGAAGTCACGTGATCAGCTCGGTCGACAGACTGATTACGGTCTTTTTGAATACTTTTTGACGACATATGGCGACGAAACGTCTGAAGGTTTCCAAGTTGCCCGAAGGAACTTCATTCGATCCATGGCGGCCTACAGTGTCTTCAGTTTCTTGTTGCAAATCAAGGATCGGCACAATGGCAACATCATGATCAACAAACACGGTCACATTATCCATATTGGTCAGTCATACAGTTTTTCAAAAAATTGTGCTAAATGTTATCTTTTCAGACTTTGGTTTCATGTTTGAAAGCAGTCCCGGTGGCAATCTCGGATTCGAACCTGATTTCAAATTGTCACAAGAAATGGTCGACATTATGGGTCACAAAGTCGATTCCGCGCCGTTTAAACAGTTTGCGACCCTCTGTGTTCAAGCGTATTTAGCTATTCGTCCTCACTACAATGTTTGTTTAGACAATTTTGTTTTCTTTGCTTTACAATAACCGTTTTTTAGGCTTTCATTTCGCTCGTCTCCATGATGCTTGACACGAAACTTCCCTGCTTCCGCGGCAAAACCATTCAACAGTTTCGAACGCGCTTCGCTCCTGAAGCCAATGACAGGGACGCAGCCAAGTACATGAATACTATTATCAACAATTGCTTCAACAACATGCGCTCTAAAATGTACGACCAGCTGCAATACTTCCAAAACGACATTCCGTATGGCTAACTTGGCAATATTTTTGCTGTAATTTAAATTATATATATTGTTCATTTTGTAAAAATGCTTCAGAGAGTACGTCTATATTAAAATGCTTGTAGATAAAGATATTTTTGCTGAACGTCCTAGTTGAACTTTTGATGCATCGAAAAAGGGCAAAATTATCGTTGAGTTTATGTTGATTCTGTTTTTGCCGTAAAATTTTTGATGCCAGGGCCACGGGGACCCTCGAATACCCTCAGAAAGGCGCCATCGCGATCGGATTCTGTGCCCCTATTCTTCAACAGCCCTTCATTCCACCCCACCATGGCATCCTCGTCCACCATTCCGACCACCACCGCCGATGCCACCGCGAAGTCGTCGACTACGACCCCGAAGGCAAGGATTCCGTTGACCGAACAGCATGTCGCTCAGCTGTATGCCGAGGTCGACATGGTTCGTCGTCGCCGTTCCAGCTTTGCGTCACGTCGGCTCTCCGATGCCAACACCGTCCCAACAATCCGCCCATCCATGCTGATCTCCCCTTCGAAGAAGATCGTCTTCAACGCCCCCTTCGCTGACAGTGACGCCGGAAAAGTCTGGATTAAGAATATTGGGGACCGGCGTGTCGGCTGGGCTATTAAAGTCAACAACATCAAGCACATCACCGTCTATCCCGCCAGCGGCGTCCTTGATCCCGAAGCCGGCTTATTCGTGACCCTCTACCGCGAGCCCATCCGAAAAAAGGCCCTTCCTGACGACGTCCTGACGCTGACGTGGGTGGCATCCGGCAGCCCCGGCCAACCCAGCCAGTTCGGGCTTTCAAGCATGATCAAACTCGCCATCGAGTACAACGATTAAAGAGCCCATCGATGGATAACGAGGACAGATAAGAGAGGAATGAAGACGACATTGGCAACCAAAAAAATGACTAACATAGATTGAAAAAAAATAAAATAGCATCTTAGATTATGTTGTTGAAAATGTTACAGAAAACAAAAACCTATACAGAACAGAAAATTCTGAAAGATAACTTCGCACTCAATCTGAAACACACTTTTCGCAAAATCTACCAGAACAATTATTACTTTTATGCCGCATATGGCGTCACCTACATTTCCAAAACGACAAAACAATCTCGTTCTGGTCATTTTTCAACATCGTAATGGCAAAATCAAACTAGGTCGATCTAACCTAGGGTAAAAAAAGCAATCAATGACAAAACAAAGTTCATTTTCAAAAAGAATTGAGTTTAACCAACCACCATGTCGGCATTGGCAGTTCAAAGTACCGTATGATTCAGACTTCCCTGACAATAGCATATGACTGCCTCTGGCATCGAACTAGCAGTTATCAATGATGTCGTGACTGATTAGTGCATGAATAGATGTCGTCCAGATGGCTAAATCTGGTTTCAGGGAGTTCATGCTGATTCTTTTTATGGAGAAAATAGTTTTTATGTCAAATACCTAAACACCTGGATCGCGGGGACCCTCGAATACCGTATTAAAGGCGCCGTCGCCCCGGTTTCAGGTTCCTTCACGCGTGTAACACCCATGATGGCCACCCCTCCCCGATTCTCCATTTCGCCGGTCAATGTCGAACGAACCGTCGTCACCGTGCAACACCTCGCCGAGCTGCAAGCCGGCAAGGCTGTTGTGCGAATCCGCAACTCGGCCGACCGCACCATCTCCGCCGAACATGTCATGGCCGACGTCCTGAAGTTGTCCCAGGCCAGGATCGTCTTCAACGCTCCCCCCGACGCCGAAGAAACGGTCCGCCTCCAAATGAAGAACGTCACGGCAAACCGCGTCGGCTGGGCCATCAAGACGACCAACACCGCCCGCGTCACGATTAAGCCCCCGATGGGCATGCTCGCCGGCGACGGCTCCGTGACGCTCGAGCTCGTCCGGAATGCCAGCAAGAAGAAGATCCGCGGCGACGACCGCTTGGTTGTCGTCGCGGTGAAGGCCCCGGACGGCTCCCACACCACCGGCTTCGACTATCCGGCCATCATCAAGAAGATGGCCATCGTCTACGAAGGATGATTTCTCTGAGTGATTTTTTTGTAAAATAAACTAAAAATGAAATTACCAACGTTTTATAAAAGCACAAACTGACCAAAAAAACCCTTCTAAAGACTAGGCTTTCAAACATCGTATGTCACTGATCAACGCCTATTTACACACTGTAGCTGCCCCATGTTTACTCCCATCACGAAAAGGGGCTGCGTTTTGGACTTTGCACGTCTTTCTTGCACTTGGGAAAGTGGCTGTATCCATGCGTTTCCCACCTTTCTTTCACCCGTGTTAGTCATACACGTGCCACGGATAAGTAGTTTCCATTTCAGGGCCATACACACCACGGCCTCCGAGCTTGGGTCATCAAAGAGGTGAGCATAAATGCATTTTCTGGGTTACAAAATATATAAAGAGAAACTTTCAGCACCATGGCCGACACCACCGTGGACAACCTAGCCGACGGCATCAGCAATCTCGCATTGGAGACACCGGCATCTACATCGGCTGCTCCAACTCCAACTACCATCAACCCGGCAGAGCTTTTCGCCGTCCTCGCTCCAGAGAAGCTCAGCAAAAACGAACAAGCTTCGAAACTGTTTGTTGAGGGCTATCCCAAACGTGAGCTCAAAACCGTCGACAGTGGGCTTCAGCGGCATCTGGCCAATGAGGAATACGATGATCCCAAGTGCGCTGCCGATCGCTTCGACGCGTACAACATGGTACAGCACGTCGTCGAAATGGTGGGTTACACGATTGTCAGTTTTATATCCGCTAATTTAAGAGACAGTATTTGAGCCGATTTGGGTCGGCCGACACAGCAAATTTACACTTTCAAATGTTTTGAGTCAAAAGTGTAGGTATCTATACCAAAGGTCTTGAGCCAAAAAAGTTCGGTCTGAAACATCCGGATTCTGGAGATATGCCTTCTGAAAGCTTTATTTTCAAAAAATTCTAGCGAGCTTCATAAACAAGTTACGATTCTGATATTTTGGTTCTAGTGTCAACTTTCGATGGGGAATACAATGACGTACTCAAAATTTTGATGAAAATTCTAGAATTATCGATTTTTGGAAAAATTATTTTTTAATAGGCCATAACTCAGTAACCTCTAGCCGTATTTGGCTCATTCATGTTTCAAAATATAGCCTATTGTTTTCTACATCGAATAGCACTCAAAAAGCTAGAAAAAAGTGTCGAACCAATTCCCTTCTATGGCATCGATTGGTACCGATTTCCACGAAAAAGAACTAAATCCTCTGGCAACTTCATGATTCATCCCAGATTGATCTGAAATTTGTTTTACACACTTATTTTGAAGCGCTGATCACGAATTTCTACTTTGTTTTTTTTGTTGTCGCCTTCAGAATCCGTTAGGCTCCAGAATCTGCTCATCGGAATCTGTAACATGTATCCCTACGTTAGTGATATCATTCGAATCCCTACAACAAGGCAATCATTTTAAGATCTAGTGGACACCAATTGCTTTACTTTGACAAAAGTTATGGGTATTAATGCCAAAAAACGAAAATTTTGGAATTTGTTGGTGTAACTTCCGTGATAATCGATTGATTGACGTCGCCAAGGTCTTAAAATGACCACCGAAGTGCAGGCAGTCGAATGATATCACATACGTCGGGATTCATGCCACTTTTTCTGACGGCCGGATTCTGGAGCTAAGAGGATTCTGAATCGAACAAAGTGTCAATTCATGATCTACGCCTTTAAATTAGTTGGTACAACACTTTTCAGCAGAAATTGGGCTGAATTATGGAGTTGCCAGAGGATTTAGTCCTTTTTCGTGGAAATCGGTACCAATCGATGCCATAGAAGGGAATTGGTTCGACACTTTTTTCTAGCTTTTTGAGTGCCATTCGATGTAGAAAACAATAGGCTATATTTTGAAACATGAATGAGCCAAATACGGCTAGAGGTTACTGAGTTATGGCCTATTAAAAAATAATTTTTCCAAAAATCGATAATTCTAGAATTTTCATCAAAATTTTGAGTACGTCATTGTATTCGACATCGAAAGTTGACACTAAAACCCAAAAATCAGAATCGTAACTTGTCAATGGCGCTCGTTAAAATTTTTTGAAAATAAAGCTTTCGGAAGGCATATCTCCAGAATCCGGAGGTTTCAGACCGAACTTTTTTGGCTCAAGGCCTTTGGCATAGGTGCCTACATTTTTGACTCAAAACATTTCAAAGTGTAAATTTGATGTGTCGGCCTTTTCACCTTGGTCCTAAATCCTGTCAAACACTCTCTCTTAAACCCTTTTCCAGCTCCTGAGTTGCGAGCCTATTGTGACCGATGAGAAGCCAATATCTGTGTCAGTGAACGATAGAAAGATCACCTTCACAAGTTTTGTCAATGTCAACGAATCCGTTGCTGAAAAGAAGCCGGTGATTGTCGTCGAGTCCCAGCGGCTGTATTCTGGCTCGTCGGATTCTCTCAAATCAGCGTTCTTCGGTGAAGTGCATAAATGCAGCGGAAATCTTGTCCTTAGGATGGGTAGCGTCAAAGTGGTGAATGCTAATGCTGTAAGTTGATTGTTTGTATTTTTGTTTTTGAAGGTTGATTTGTCCATATTTCAGCACTTCCATGTCTTTGTCAGACCCTTTGAAAACACCTTCAACGCCCTTGATCAGATGACAAAGTTGCTGCACAACGGCGACGTTGTTGTTTCGAAGATATTTGGTGATCGGACTTTCGCGATGGTAGGTTACTTTATAACATTGGCATCTTGTATTTTGACCATTTTTCAGTCGCAAGAAGGGTTTGTACAAAACCGCGAGGACGACCTGAGAAATGGGCGCTTCGAAATGGACCCCATGTTGAATGCTGGTCAGCGACAAGCCATCTACTCCATCCAAGAGCAGAAGCCCGACAATGCGTTCCTTCTGTTTGGGCCTCCCGGAACCGGCAAAACGACCACCCTCGTCGCAGCCATCCGATCACTTCGCCGAGACCGACAGGTGGAAGCCCCGAAGTTCCTCGTCTGTACTCCATCCAACATGGCCGCCGATAACTTTGCCATCGCTCTCCTCAAATCCGGTGCCGTCGACGCTTCGCAAATTACACGTCTTTTGGCGTCGCGGGTCGACTTTGCTGCCATTGATCCACCGGTCAAAGATGTGGTCTACACGAAGAAAGGCGTACCTGACGTGCCTGATACCAATACCTTGAAGGGGTTTGATGTCGTCATCTGCACCATTGGATTGTCGGCGAAGTTGTTCAAAGGCTGCAAGAACCACTTCAGCCACATCATTGTCGATGAAGCGGGTCAGGCCACGGAACCCGAGACACTGGCGCCGCTTCTGGTGTTGAGCGGAGTCAACACTCGGCTGATTCTCGCCGGTGACCCGAAACAACTCGGACCTGTCATCACTAACGACGTGCTCAGCAAAGCCATCTTTCGGTTCGATGAAAGCCTGCTGATGCGGCTGTCGGAGAAGCCAGAATACAAGGAAGATCCGTGAGTTGAACTTTGCTATTGTTTTTGAACTTAATCTAGCTGTTTTTAGGCGTCTCATGGTTTTGCTGACTGAAAATCATCGCTCCCATGAAGCCATCGTTATTTGCGCCAGTGAGATCGTGTACGAAGGCAAACTTGTTCCCACTTACCCCAAAGGTCACAATTTCTTCGTCTATCATCCGATCATAAACGGCCAAGTAATTCTTTTACTTCTGTTTCTCTGTGAATCATTGAAATCAAATATTTTAGGAGCAACCGTTCCGCTTTCACGCAGTTTATGGCACCGAACGGGGACGCGAGTCGAAATACAACATAGAGGAGGTGCGGGTTGTTTCGGAGTACGTCACCGATCTTCTGCGAGTGCCCGAGTTGGAACCGTCTGAGATCGGCATCATCGCCCCTTACAAGGAACAGGTCCATCACATTTCCAACTCAATTGGCCGTCATTCAGAGATTACGGTGGATACTGTGGAGAAGTTTCAAGGGAGTGAACGACGGGTCATTATCATGTCGACCACTCGGACGAAAGGACTTGGCTTTGTCGATGAAATTCGGGTTTGTTTTTCTGTTACATGGCTGGAATTAATAGTGTCTACTTTTCAGCGCTTCAACACTGCCATTACGCGCGCTCGCCAACTGCTGATCGTCGTTGGTAACCCGAATGCGCTGGTCGAATGCGCCTTTTGGAAGACGTAAGTCAATGCATTGAATCAAAAACGGTTTTAACTTTGTTGTTTTTTAGGTTCATACACTACTCTGTCGACAACAATGCTTTCCGCTCTCACAACAGACAAAATGAAATCGAATGGCACGACTACTTCAACTGCAAAAAGTACTTTAACGACAGTGGTGTCGTCATGCAGGAAGATTTTCGCGATGACAGGGTTGTTGACGACTACGATAATCGACGAGCCTATGATGACCGCGACCATGCCCAGATAAACCAATTTGACGTCGAACCCGAACGACGCCCTTCTTTTGATTATCGTGAGAATGACGGTTACGCGGCCAATGCTTACGATGACTATGACCGACGGCGTGGGGACGATAATCCAGAGATAAGGCCCTTCTTCTACGACGTCGATATCCGGATTTCACGTAACAACAACTACGTTCCTCGGCGAATCCCCTACATCCGTGGAGTCAATTCCGGCATGGAACCCGAAGATTTTGTCCTCGAGACGAGGCAACCGCATCCCGACGACTACGACTGTGACCGCCGTGATGCTACATATCTTGTTGATCGCCACTACGATACTCCATGGCATGTGATCAATCCGTACCAGCGTGGACCTTCGGATGAGCGCGGGAGCAGCTCTCGAGATGTTCGTCGTGATTCGAATTCGACCGCGGAGTTTCGACCATACATGGATCCTCGATTGGATGATCAGTGTGAACGGACACCCCGAAATTTTGTTTACGGCCCACGTGATGAATCGCGCGTTTTGAAGGATGATGGCACTGTTCCAGTCGCTCGTGTTGAATCGCCTGTTGAAAACCGTAGTGTTTCGACAAGTGAGACTGATGATCGACTTCAATCTTCGATGACCAAAAACCAGCGACGCAGGGCTCGAGAAGAAGAGGAGGAAACTACCCGTCGTATGTTTGATGATGACCCATACTTGAACCGGTACCGTAAACTAGAAGAGGGACCAAACGAGTTCGGCATTTCGGTCAGGCCTATTTTGGACCCTCGAATTCCTCGTGACGACGATGACTGCCCTCGTCGTGTTCCTTATCTGCGCGGTGCCAATTCGGGTGTGCTTCCTAGTGCTGTTTACCCCCGACCGCGGCAAGTACAGTATCAGCATTATTTCGCCGACAATGAACGGCGAAACGAACGCCGCGAGTATGATTCCCGTGTTGATGACAGACATTACGATCCTCGCCCCAGTCACCCACCATCGTATGACAATCCACGCCCCAGTCGCCCACCTTCGTATGACGATCGTCGCCCCAGCCCAGCTGTGTATGATGATCCTCGCCCCAGTCGCCCACCTTCGTATGACGATTCTCGCCTCAGTCGTCCATCTTCGTATGACGAACTTTGCCCCAGTCGCCCACATTCGTATGACGATCGTCGCCTCAGCCCAGCTGTGTATGATGATCCTCGCCTTAGTCGTCCACCTTCATACGATAATCGTTATGCTGACCCAGCTCCGTATCCAGAACCTCGTAATGACCGCTACGAGTACCTAGATGCGTCTTCGCGAACCAATATCCGCCGAGAGCCATCCCCGCATGCCCCCGTCGATGAAGTGAAGTCTTACCCGCCGACCAACATTTACCGCCAAGCTCACTCTCGACGCTAAACTTTGCAATTATACTAATGCGAGTACTACTAATGTACATATTTAATTGACTAATTAGCTCTCTACTCCCTATCAAAACGGCTACTTCTTTTGTACGACGGGTTGCCTCCGTTTTTCTTGATTTTGCATCGTATACCTCGTTTATTGTCAGGAAGCCGTTGTTGCCATATTCGATGTACCGGTTTTATCTGTTTTGTAGTACGGGCTTTACTGATTTGTTACTGATTGTGCGTGCAATAAAAGTTTTGACAGGTACTAACGATACATCATTGGCAGAATACTTATACTCGGTTGTCAATCTACCGACACTCGACAGTATTATTGTGTGAAATCGCTTTTATTGCTTTCAACTTTTGTCAATTTACTTGGTGTGATTTCAGCGGCCGGAATGCTGCACTGATCAGAGATGCTAAAAATCCTCTACAGACGGCCTTGGGCAGTAAAGTTGAGGTCGATCTCAACATCAGCGATAGCTGCTGGCCCCAAAACCAGGAAGAAAAAGGATGTCGTCGCTTTTCCGCCGCGTTATCAGAACCACATCAACACCTGGTCCCAGCTTATCCAACTCGAGATTGACGAATGCCAACAACCCGGGTCTGAGCCGAATGTACTTTTGTCCAATCTGGTGTTCAAAAGCTATTCCGTCGATCCGATGAAGGGCCATACCGTCGAGTTTGGTTTCGCCGATGACGAGTTTCTGTCAGACAAGGATCTGCGATCACCGATGCCAGTGACTCTGTTGGAGAAGTTTGGCAGAGTGCGAAAGTACGGGTGCATTCTGCTTGAGAAACGAAGTGATGGGTTGAAACTGAAGCTTCGAGGCGCCTTTGGCAACCAGTTTGATCCGTCGATCGCGGACGAGGCAAAGTATTCGATTGTGCCCTCCGAAGATGTTGGCACCATGCAGGTCGTGAAGGAGTTTCTGGATCTGCGGGCCAAGTGGGACAAGCTTCCTGGGTATCCCGTCTTTCAAACTGTATACCGTGCCAAACCCCTCAAGTCCGTGTATGTAGATCGGAAACTGAAGTTTTTCCAGGTTGGTCAATCTATTTCGGAAGCACATTTTCTGTCTAATTCCGATTCTAGGACCTAAATGAACGCCAATCTGCCGTGTGTGCTGCGATGAACAGTCAGCGACCGATCGTGTGTATCCAAGGGCCTCCAGGAACCGGTAAAACCCATGTTTTGGCCGAGATTATCCTCCAGGTTGGTTGACTTTCATTATGTTCAATTCTAACTTTGATCATTCAGGCAAACCGAGCCAAGCAGTCCGTGCTAATCTGTGCCCCGTCACATCAGGCTGTGAACAACATCATGAAAAGGGTTTCGCATCACATTTCGGGTGCATACCAAAAGTGGTCGAGTGAAACCTTCTACAATTCCAAGTTGAGACCCGTCGAATCTGTCAAGGACATCCGTCTATCCGATGCCAACGAAGTTTTCAACCACGATGTGTTCGGTCCCTTGGTTTTGATCGACACGGATCTGTATGGCGCCAACAGTCCGACGCATGAGACGTCATACTTCAAAATCTACCAGAACAGAGTCAAAGCCAAAATCGTCGCGGAACACTTTCGAAAACTCGCCTACCTGGGTCTGCCTCCGAATGATTTGGGTATTATTACGCCGTATTTGGGGCAGGTCCATTTGCTCCGAAACTTGCTAAGTTCGTTTTTAGTGCTATCTTTTTACTTGCAACTTCTAATGGCACAAGTTTCAGAGGACACAGAAGCCGCTATTAACTCAGTGGACGCGTTTCAAGGAGACCAACGTGAAGCCATCCTGATGTCACTCATTCGAAACAACTTCAACAACTATGTCAGATTCCTCTCCGATTTCTGCCGAATGAATTGTTTTAATAGTTAAAGTGCCGGGTTCGTTGTATAGCATTTTGTTTTACTATGTGTAACATTAAGGAAACTTTATCTCAAGAAGAATTATAAATAACGCCCGTAGGCAACACCGACAACCACCTATTCACGCCCCGTCAACAACTCCTTATAAGATCCAATGAAAGGGGCCTTATAAGCCTTTGCCACCTCCTGGAGCACCTCTAGCCATTCCTTGTTGTCCGGAGGCATGTAAATGCCATCAGTTACACGAAAGTCATGCACCTTCTTGTTGGCAAGCTTCTGGGCGTTCTTCAGATGAACAGCCCATTGGGGGATCTTCTTCACGTGCTCCGGTTGCACAAAAATCTTCTTCAGACCCCTCTCAATGGCCAACTCGTGCGAGTTTTTCTTAGTGGGATCAAACTGCGCGTTGATGAAGCGGTCGGCCATGAAGTGGGTGTATTTTCCTTTGCCTAGAAACCATTTTTAAACCTTGTAGGCCAGCAAAATCCCGTTGATCGTCTCCAAACTTACCGCGTTTATCCGGATCCGCCTCGGTCGTCACGTAACGGGTCGTTTCTCGAGCCCGACGAAGGGATTCACGATTATAATGCTTCTTCACAGCAAGGATGGCGATTCGAAGCTCTTTGTTGCTCTGTACCAGCTTTCCTTTAGTTTCATCGTGGTCCTTTTTTTCACTGTTGAATCGGTCTTGGCGAATGCGGACTTGGTCTTCGAGGCGTTTGATCGTGTCTTTCAAGCCGGTAACTTCGGCTGTACGGTAGATAACGGAGTTATCGTACTTTTCGGTCATGGCAAGAAGCGCCTCATTCTTTGACGTCAACGAAGTCTTCAGAGACTTGACTTGAGTCTCAAAATTACGTTTTGCCTCAAACGTATCTGTTTGAGCTTGGAGGCGGGCTGCAGTTTCGACTTCAAGTTTGGCTTCAAGCTCCCGGATTCGGGCTATGGCGGCTTCCATATCTAAACGAAGAAACAAAAGGCAGTATCTTTAGTATATTATGTCTCATAAATAACCCTCAGATTGAAACATGTAAAACTCAAAACTTTAAATAGTTAAGTATACGTTTTATAACTTTATAATTACACAAATGTAATATTTTACATGGGATCGGATGTTAGTAAAAATCTATGTGGAACCATGTTCTTCCATCCATTTGATGTACTTTTCAATGTCTTTGGGACTGGAAGTTGGAGAAGCGCGAGAGATTGCAGTTCGAAAGTGACGCATTTCGAGAGGTAAGTCGAATTTGGTGACATCTGGAGCTTTGCACTCGTCCAGGGAAAGATTCTTGGTGTAGTCGCGAAGTGGCGCAAGTGCAGCATCACGGCAAATGGAAGCGATATCACTGCCGGAGTATCCTTCTAATTCGTGTGCCAGCGTTTCGAAGTCGACGTCCTCGGCAAGCTTGACTTCGGAGAAGTTGGACTTCAAGAAGGCGATACGCCCAGCAAGATCAGGAAGACCTATGTAGATGCGCTTTTCCATGCGACGAAGAAGCGCGCTGTCGAGAAGCCAGGGATGGTTGGTGGCGGCTAACACGAGGACAGGCTTGTCGGTACCGTCGATGCAACCATCCATTTGGACGAGAAGTTCTGATTTGAAACGACGAGAAGCTTCATGTTCGCCTTCGGCACCACGATGGGAGCAAGCGCTGTCGACTTCATCGAAGAAGATGACGGATGGGGCGTAGAATCGGGCCTGAAGTAAAGAAATGGCGCTAAACACCGGTAAAGAGTTGAAAAGGGTATCCTACCATCGTAAAAAGCAGTTTCACAAGCTTCTCCGAGTCACCACGATACTTGGAAGCCATAGAGGAAGACGAAACACTGAAGAAAGTCGTATTGCATTCAGTGGCAACAGCTTTTGCGAGGAGAGTTTTGCCGGTTCCGGGCGGACCGCACATACAGATGCCTTTCCAGGCTCGTCGAATGCCCTAAAGATAAACATGAGCATTGAAATGAAAACATTGCCAACAGTATGAATCACCAAAACGAACAAACACTCACCGTGAAAAACTCGGGAATAGCCATCGGCAACACAATCGCCTCGGTCAAAAGACGCTTTGCTTCCTCCAGCCCCGCGATATCATTCCAATGTACATTTGGATGCTTCATCAACATCGTGGACTTGATCATGTCGACAAGCTCGGCATCGCAACCGAAGGCGTCGAATTCCTTCTTCTCTTCGCTGTCGTCGGTTTCATTGTCCGCCGGCGGCATGTCAGACGCGCTCACGACCTGACGGACGGGCTTCTCGGCAACGGTGGAGTAGTTGACGGAAGCTGGACTCGGTACTGCTGATCGATTGGCTGCTCCACGTCTCGGCGGAGGGTTAGAATCCGATGCTCTGCGTTCCCCAGGCTTCTTCACAGCAGCAGTCGCCGGATTTGGTCTCACACTCTTGACAGCTGCCCGCTGTTTTGGAACCGGCTTCGGGGACGGCGGTTGCCAGACCTCTGGATCCGACGGCGGCGTATCGCGACGGGCTGATAGCTGCCAGACAAGACTGTTGAATTCGGCGAGAACTTCTTTCACGCCCTCAAGTTCAGCTTTGACAATTGCGCGAGCCTGAAATGACACATTTTATATATAATTTTCCCCAAAAAACCATTCTAACTCACAGAAACCATATCATTTCGCGTCGTATTATCCGTCTCGGCCTGGATACGCTGATGAAGATCGTCATAAATGTTTTCGTAAGCTATCAAAGCTAAACGAAACTTTGATTGACGGACATAGTTGCGTGCCTTTGCAACCGTCTTCAGAACGTCGCCCATTTCGGCTGGAAACAGTTTTTTATACGGAAACGTAAGCTGCGCGACAACCGCGAAACGTCAAAGCACGAGTCAAACCAGCTGGATCAATATGTCGACCACGTCAAGGAGGCAAGCGCAATCCTTTAAAAGCAAGAGCGCACATATAGCAAAGGCTGTGCAAAGTGCGACATCATGTGCAGTTTTCCAATAAAACATGTTTACAGCTGCCCCTGTATTTTACATATTCCTTTTTAAACTTGCATTAGCTATACTTTTGCCACAACTTAAATTGTAAAATCTTTGGTTTTAAGTCTTTTTGTAAAGAACAATCAAAAATGCGTCGTTTTCCTCATGTCGCGTTGACGGCTCTGTTGATGAACGACAAAGAACTGGATATAGAAAAGCATTCCGGACACAATGCCAAACCTCTGTCCTGCAACCCTCACTTTCAAAAAAATTGAACTTGACACTGGCATCTTTTATCTTGTTATTGTCAACCCATTTTTTGCTTTGGGAATTATGAATAGAATATTGTTTTTGTAAAAATGAATCTTTTGACAAATGTCCGTTTTGCAAGCGTTCGGCAGAGTCGGTTGTGCGAACGAGTATTCATAAAAGGAGTCAAAATTTTGTTTTCAGTAACGTGTGCGACGTCAAATTTATTCACACCGTTTTCATCAACTTAATGATTAGAATAAGTAATTTTTCAATGCGTTGTAAAAAGCTTTGAATGTTGAATAGCAGTTTTTTCACAGAATGCAGCAGACAGTTTTTGTAACATCTTTTTCCTTGAAAGGTTGTTCCAACTTAACCGGTATCAGCAAACTTTTACCCGTAGACTTTACACTGCAAAACTTTGTATCGTTATGATGTTGACCGGTCAATTTTTTCATCTAAAAGTCAATTTCCGGTAGCGAAGGAAACATGGTTACTGTAAGGATTGAATTTTTGCTTGTTTTGCAGATGCACTTTCTGCGTGCAGCTGTCACGTTGCGAAAGCGTTCGTCAGATTGTTAGGATGCCATAAATTGTGGAAGAGGATGCCACCCTGAACACATTTATTTTACCCCTTATGACTTACACCAATTTCCGGACAATGGCATTGTGCATTGTTGAGCTTAACGTGGTGTCAGTTTCTTTTGAATCATAGCTTTGGAATGTTTATGAGAGGCATTTCTGGCAACAGGTGAAAGTTCATTGAATGACACTGTACAAAAAGGTGTATTAGTAATACGCGCAGGTGAACTTATTTGGTACTATCTTCACAGAACTAGAACTAATTGAAAAAAGATATGACTGTTCTCAAAGTACTACCGTAAAATTATAACTTTCATTACATCTGTTTAATCAAACTGCCAAAATATAAAATTTAAATTACTTAACTGCTGACTGATTGCGAGGACAATTAATTGCGATAGCCTTAAAGTGCGAGCGAACTTTAATCTTTGATTAACAACGTGATTGTCTTCTTTGCCTAACATGCCTAAAATAAACAGAGCCGAAGTTCCATCGGGACTAACTTGACCAAACTCCATTATACTCATCGGAAGGGCAACGTTCCGAATCATAAAGAGTGTCGCAACAATTGAACGTGACACAAAGGACATCTGTCCCAAAAGTTGGCACTAACTCATTCTGTCAAGATCAACGTCAAAAGACATCAAAATGTCTATTCCTCAAACGCAAAAGCGGAAAAGATAAAAATGATATAGCAAATCCGTGACATCTGAATGAAACAACCGAGTAAAACATAAATAGTGGTATGTATGATAGCTTTTTCGGGACACATGAAGTGCCTTGAACATATTTTCTGTGTTCAAGTGTCGGTTTCGCGTTGATACTTGGGAAGACTCGTCAGCTAATCCACCAGTTGAGATGAATTTTTTTAACTGCAATACGCCTGTGACTGACTTGTGCGTGCGGCATTTGGCAGTGAGGTCGAGGCTGCCACGGCGGAAAAAAGAAAAAGGGCGCATCTTTCGGTGCTTGTTTTAGCGCTTCAAAATGTTCATGAAAGAGAAGATGTCGGGACTGCCCTACGGGCAAGAAGGAGTCCATTCGGCGGATAGGAAGCAACAGCTTGTTTCCCGCCTTAAGTCAGTAGTACTCCCTCCTCTCACTCACTAGCTGCTGTCGACGTTGTTGTGTCGTGTGTGTTGTCGTCGTTAAATGCCTGAGGGCCTCCGGCGGTTCATTGTCTGCGTGTGCTCCTGGGAATTGCCAAGTAGACATTTTAACGTGTCTTTTTCCGTGATTTTAAATGGATTATGGGGTTAGCTTCCGGCCAAGATTCGGTGGGGGTGGTCTTACGATCAATCCCTCGGGGCTTGTTCATCATAACCCCTGCCCATCCCTTACAGGGACAAATCTGTCGCACGTTAAAAATCGGTTGTCACCAAGTTGTCCCTAAAATGTACAGTACCCCGAAACCTCGAATGTCTGTCTTTCAGCCAATTCGGTCTATTCTTATGATGTCTTTCGTCGTCTAACCTCTTAGATAGGCATGTCTAGTTAAACGAACATCATCAAACATGCCTTCTTACTTGCCGTCATTGGCGTTTCTTTAATAGGATTTCGCGCTAGATAACAAAATAACGCAATTTTGCACAAGCGTATAGTTGACGACCGTAAATTGAACGATAAAAAGCGTCTTCGTTTTTCACTTTTTGCCCTATTTTTTCATACAACTATTTCATCAATGACTTTAAACAACAACCATTTATTCTGCTACATTTCCTTTGTTCGGTTTAATTTTAAGCCTCTGACTCGTTTCCCTACACAATGGTCACTGCCGGAATTCCCCAGTCGACCTGTGTCTTCAAACAGCAAAATTCATGGGTGTCGTAAGGTTGTAAGGCACTTTCAATGTATCCTAAAAAGGCCTCCAACAGTGAAAAACATTGACCATTTTTTCGTACAACATGAACACAGCCCTACCAATCCCAAATCTTGAGCAATGTTGTCGTCTGATGGCAGGTGAAATGGGGCCCCGTTTTCCCGGCCATTTCTGTTTTTGCCTAATTTTCTTCATCAACGTGTTTTCGGGAATCGGGTTCGCCCGGAAGTCACAAAAATGACGTATGACTGGGCCGCTTTTTGGCGATTACCACGGGCGCCTTGCCTTTGGCTATTAAGTCTGAGCGTCAAACCATTCACTATACTTGATGCCGGAATGTTCGAGCCTAGACTTTGGTGATGCCGCCGATTTTAATCTTACAGTGAGAGGTCGTGAGATGCCTGCGGTTAGTTACGTCTTACACCATTTGTTTGTATTGTGTGTTTTTTGCCTGACGTTTTGTGTATATGGAGTTCGTTCGTATATGGGTTTGATAACTCAGATTGTTGCAATATTGCGGAAGCAACTCTCGTTATTCTCGTTCTTTGCTCACTTGGCAAAGCCTTGGAGAGATGCCATAGGCAGTTAAGTGTTTAGATAAGGCTCATTAGAAGGTCCATCCCCAACTGGTGGCATGGCCTAGCAGACATCAAATTTTTATCTTTTTTATGCTCAAATTACGTTGTTTCTATTTACTTTTATACATCTATAACTATTTTTAGGGTTGTACTTCAATAACAAAGTCATCTGACATAGTAAAATCTAATTTGTGATCAGTTTTTCATTTTTTATACTCCTTTGCAACGAAAAGCCAGTTTTGTCCACCACCTGCGGCATATTTTTTGTCTTTAAACGTTTTCAATGTGCTCCATTTTTCAGCTTCTTTCTTCAATCGAGGGGAAGGTTTATTTGAGTAGTAGTCGTAACTAGTAAAGAAAAATAACGATTACTTCTTCTAGAATAAGATTTTTGTTTCATTTTTGCCGAAGCAATACATCATAAAAGCTGTTTTGCATTGGTTCCGTAAACGCTATGCTATAATCGTGGCTGTTGTTTGTCGCGCATTCTCGACTGACTCAAGCCTGCATTGGCACTACTAGAACGATCTGGTTGTCCATTTAAGCGCCTCGTTGGCACACAACATGGCGACACCGAAATAATGTTTTTATTCGCATCGCTGACTTCTCATTTCAAGCGGGTTTGCAGCTTTTTCGCACGACTTTTTGTAAAGAAGCGCCTTTTCGGAGAGTCTGAACCCTATTAAGCAGTGTTAGGGTCATCGGGGTACATGGTCGAGTGTCTTGACGCGACAAAGTGTTCTTTGACATCTTTTAAGCTTCTGCAAGTGCATACGGCGAAATAGCTTTACCCACGTCACGAACGGGGATGAAGCATTTTAATATCTCGGCCCGTAACATAAGTTAGAAGAGTTGCACGCAGATTATGTTTAAACTCTGTCTGGATGCCAAATAAAGCTTCCGATTGCCCTTCAGCACACTTAGACATGCGAGCGCACACTGATAGTTCTTATTATGTATTAGTCCTGAGGGCACAGCCGTTGGCAGTGAGCCCTTTCTCGTCGAGCCTCGAGTCGCGCAGAATTTTACTCACGTGAAGGACGCTGCAGAAGGGCCAGCAGCGCTGTGACATGTGGATAATGCCGTCAGTATAGCGCCATCGACACGCCTTGACGACTGGAGTCGTCCGTTTGAAGAACGGGAGCAGGATGAAGAGAAGGCATGAGAGTAGTAAAAAACCTCCCCTTACGCTGTGCTTTTTTTGGTGTCGCTTGCTTCTCGACGCCCTTCACGCCATGTGGCATCGTATGCGCGACTCTTCGCAGGACGGCATTCAATGGGCGGGTTGGGTACCCGATTTCCACTCGTTACATGAGCATTGCCCTCTGGGCGTAAAACGTGAACAAACATGTTCTCAATGTCGCTTCGTTTTTATCCACGCGTGTCCGACACCTGCCATGCCCTTCCTTCCCCCCTCCCCAAAGCCCTATCACCCTTCTTTTTCACCAAGGGGCCACTACATAAACCTAAAGGTTCGCCCAAGAGACATTTTAACAAAAAGGTGAAGCGTGTCCTGGTCTCTTAACTCAATTCTTATGCGTGATTAAATGGACCTTAACTACGCAATAGTGCCACCGGAAGGCGCCCGCGTGTGTGAGAGCGTACCGATGATGTTGACAGACAAAGACGAGTCTGCCCTTAATCTCTTTCGTCTTCCGTGGGCCCTTCGGCTCACTCGGAGCATCCTGTATCAGCCTTTGGACTTCTATTCCCTCCACCTTTTCAGAACTCCAACGCCATTCGAATGATTGAGTGATGGCGTCGGTGGCCGCGTGGTTACCCTTCGCGCGCGCCGCCGCCATCGGCTGGGTGCCAATATCGCGCAATCCCATGCCCAAGCCGCCTGTAGCTATTCAGTCAAAAGATTTGGCCGTAGATCACGTCTCCGACGAGAAGCTATCAATTAACATCTCAGGCAGACGCTTCGAAACTTGGCGCAACACACTAGAAAAATTTCCGGAAACATTACTTGGCTCAAACGAAAAGGAGTTTTTCTACGATGAAGAAACTGGTGAATACTTTTTCGACCGTGATCCCGATATTTTTCGGCACATTCTCACTTTTTACCGTACGGGGAAATTACATGTAAGTGGCAATTAGCTCTGTCTGCATGACGTCGGAATTCCATGGAAACGCTGTCACTTTCAGTATCCAAAACATGAGTGCCTTGTTGCCTACGACGAAGAATTATCCTTTTTTGGCATCATGCCTGATCTTATTGCGGATTGTTGTTATGAAGATTATAAAGACAAGAAACGAGAAAATCAGGAAAGGCTCATGGAAGAGCGAATTGACGCACCTGACAAGTCAAAAACTGAGGCGACTGTTCAGGTAGGTCTTGTCATTCATTTCCCCATCCTCAAACTTTGACTTGAACCCGATGGACACTTGAATTTCCTGTCACAACCAGGCCCGACTCGAAATAGATTACACTTGTCGTGGTGTTCCTAGGAAACGGATTAACCACCGGCCAGTAATGCTTTTTTACGTGCCAACTTTGATCAATTGTATGAAGTTTATCCAAGGATCTTGGCATATGTCTCGTATACCCCACGGCAGTTGCCTATGCAAAAAGATGTGTGGCAGGTCTGCTGACATGTCGTGAAAGCCAATACAAGGACCCTTCAGAAAAAAAAACTGAGATGGATCAATGCATTGTTGTGCATGTGTATACACGTACCCTTCGCTTATACATGATCCGAAGTAGCAAGACATCACATGTGCCGAAGCACGTGGCTGGTGCCGTTTTCGCATACATCTTTGGACCGCATTCCAGAATGCTGCCCGAAGCCTCATACATTAGGAAAAACATGCCAGAATCATAAAAGGCAATTATCAAAATGTGAACCCCGAAAACACAGACACTTGAGGCCCAGTCATTAATTGACCGTTTTCATTGCAGCAAAAGATGTGGGCCGCCTTTGAAAACCCACATACATCGTCAATAGCGTTGGTCTTCTATTACGTTACTGGATTCTTCATTGCTGTATCAGTCATGTGCAACATTATTGAAACAATTCCATGCAAATATCACGGGGACGATACTTCAGTGACCTGTGGAGACTTATATGAAAGACAAGTAAGCCCTTTTATCACGTCATATAAACTATTCTGTCGAAAAAGGTGTTTCCGTCTGTCGGAATCTGCCGTCCAAGCGCAATCAACTCTCAGGAACGACACTTAAAAAAAGAACCAAAACTTTAAATTGCGTTAGCACGTTCTATAGCCGTATAGTCTTAGCATAAACGTATTTCGTATACATACCGGCGCCGAAAAACGGCTTTCACGTTTGGAACGGAAGTGTTATTCTTTGAACCGACGGCTCACGATCCCAAAGCAATTGAGATTCTAAAGAGCGGCCATTGAGAAAAATGTAGCCGAACATGAGCCATAAACGGAACCCATGAAAAGACGGAAACCGAGTGCATTTATTTTAGGTTGTAGTATAAATTGCATCGGAAAATTTTAATTTATGCCGTTTTTTCGCCTTCGAAGAATCAAATTAAAACATTTATGGCACGGATATTACACATTTGAATCGTTCCCTGTTTGTTTGCGTCAGAAATTAAATTAATTTTCCTTCCGATCAAGCAATAAATGACGCTTCAAGCTTTTACGAGTCCAATTGACAAGTTTATGTGTTATTGAGATATTGCTTCTTTCTTTGCCATTGCACAACACGTTTCTATTGTGTAACAATTGGCACAATGCACGTCACGATGAATGTCCCTTCATCGTTCATGTTTCGCGTTGAAGCTAAATCTTTCACGTAAGAAAAAAACGTCTTTCCCACTGCTTCTTGTTACACTTTCCGATTTGGGACAAAATTTAGCTTCCTTGCCCTAAAGGGAAGCGCATTGTACTTTGGACCCGAAGATGATTAAGCTGTTCATTTCAGTTTTTTGTTATTGACACTGCCTGCGTCATTATATTCACTATAGAATACTTGTTACGATTATTTGCTGCCCCAGATCGATGTCGATTTGTGAGGTCCATAATGTCGGTGATCGATGTTGTCGCGATCATGCCGTATTATGTCGGCCTTGGTCTCCAGGACAACAAAGATATTAGTGGTGCCTTTGTTACTCTCAGAGTATTTGTAAGTTTATCGATTGAATTTTTAAGAAAAGTTAAAAGGTTGCTAATTTCAGCGTGTTTTCCGTATTTTTAAATTCTCTCGACATTCTCAAGGTCTTCGTATCCTTGGTTACACGCTCAAGTCATGCGCTTCAGAACTCGGGTTTCTTGTCTTTTCGCTTGCCATGGCTATCATCATATTTGCTACAATCATGTATTATGCTGAGAAAAAGGTACCTGATACGAGGTTTACATCGATTCCGGCAGCTTTTTGGTATACGATTGTCACGGTAAGCTTTAAACTTCATTTAAACACAATTTATACATCTGTTTAGCTCACAACATTGGGTTATGGTGATGTCGTACCAGCAACTGTTATGGGTAAAATTGTTGGAGGTATTTGCTCACTCAGCGGTGTCTTGGTTATCGCTCTTCCGGTTCCTGTATGTTTTGTCTTTGACAATTTTTTGTATTCTAAATATTGGAATTGTAGGTTATTGTGTCCAACTTTTCACGAATTTATCATCAGAATCAACGAGCCGACAAGCGAAAGGCTCAAAAGGTGAGCCCAATAATATGCATTTTTAACAGCCCCACTAAACGCTGTTCATTTTCAGAAGGCACGATTAGCTCGCATTCGAATAGTCAAAAACGCAAGTGGTCAAGCATTGTTTGCCAAGAAAAAAGCCCACGAGCAACGTATGCAAGCATTTGAACAAGGCTTACTTAGCGTGGATGCCCTCAAAGACGACGACATCTTTGAAATCCAACATCATCATCTTTTGCAGTGCCTCGAGAAAGCCACAGTGAGTATTTTTGATTAGACAGTGACGTGACATGAGAAGTAGTCGCCCAGACGCCTCAGGACATGCCTGAATGGACTGACTGGTCGAGACAAAAGCGGATGCCTCATATCGATGTATGCCTTTTCTTTTTTCAGGAGCGAGAATTTATTGATGCTGACGACTTCGAAAGCGGTATTTTACGCAACACGCCACCGCCATTGACGCCACCACCACTGACAACAAGTTCGGCAAAGCGCCTTTTCGGTAGCCTTCATCGAAATACTCGGGGTAGTTTCAACTTTCCGACGGTGAGCGAGTTGGATACGACCGACGACTCCGAAGCACCGCCACCGCCTTCATCCAATTCTGGGTGCGGGTGTTGTCCTATGATCGGAAACAGGTCACGAGCTTCACGTGCGGATACCCAAAATCAAAACCATGATGACCGACATGGCAAAGATGGCTCAAACTCATCCGAATTGCATACATTGAAATCAAATTCACACAAGGCGAATAATAAACCGCCGGTTGTTGTTATTGAAAACCTGGATTCACAAGACCAGTCGCACGTGCAAGTCGACGAAATTGAACGGGCACTCAATGCAGACGAGCCGCCACCAGATGATGACGACGTCTGTATTTCCAGTCTTTAATGGATTGCTGGTTGACTTTTTACCACTACCTTCATACATATCTTTCCTTGTTTTTATGCTGTTTTCTGCATTTACAATGTAAAAAATCTAAGAAGATACAAAATATATGATTTAAAGAAGATGGATTTTGATAGTATAAAGTATGAATTATTAAATTCGAAACGTAGTGCAAACTAAACACTATTTTATCAATGTGAACTTTTATGACAAAAACAAAGAATGTGCAAAAAGTTGTTTATACCTTGGCAGTAGCAGTTTTTATTGTTGGTTTTCAAGAAAACAGGTTTCAATCCCCTATCAGCCAGCGGTATACCCCGAAAAGTTGGGGTCGGGATAGTCCCTCGACACGCGCGGTCCAACAGTACCATACTTTCCATCACTAACTTCCTACATTATAACCGTTGCGCAACTGTCCATGAAACATCAATTACTTACAAGCTCCTACCCTGTCAACTAATAAATGAGGCGGCGTTTGGGGCCGTCACACAGCTGATACCACTCGATTGATAACGATCGCAGTTATTGAACGCAGTTAACGACCCGATTTGGAAGGAGCTCGGACGGATCGGTCTACTTTTCGCTGGCCCGATTGATTTTTAATCTATTCTCGTCTTAAAGGGCATATTTAACTCTGCAATTTGATAATTTCTACTTCCTCATCTCTGGATAGAAGTGCCGTTTTGCAGCATGTGTGGTATTTTGGGACTTGTTGTGGGTGAAAATGTCAAAGAGACCAACATAACACCCATGGCGGTCGATTGCCTCACGGCACTGCAGCACAGGTTTGTCATACATCATTATTTGCTAATCTGTCGTCTGTGACTGATTGCAAAATTTGTTTTTAGGGGAACTGAGAGTTCAGGACTTGTTGGCACGGTCGGTCAGCCAACAAATCACTTCAACATCGTCAAAGGCCATGGCCTCGTGCGAGATGTGTACAACGAAGAGATTATTTCTAACCTCAAAGGTACGAAGTCAGGGATCAAATTGCAATTTAGTTTTTGTTTTTTGCTTACTGAACTAACAGTTATGTTAACTCAGATTCTATTGCGATCGTCGGGCACAATCGTTACTCAACTGCCGGAATGAAGGGGGCCATCAATTGCGTCCAGCCGTTTGTACTTTATACGGCACGAGGAAACATTGCCGTCGCACACAATGGAGAGCTCGTAAACGCCTCAAAAACGCGTGAAAAGATATTGCGTAGCGGAGTCGGCTTGTCAACCGACACAGACAGTGAACTCATTGGACAGTTCATCTCAAAGACTATAGCTCAAAACCTCAAATGCCAAAATGACAAAAAAGAGCTCGGCAACATCACACAGGAATTGGCAGCAACAATGTCGGCAATTGAGCTGTCATACTGTCTTGTTGTGATGACTTATGACCGCATTTATGCCATTCGTGATCCCTATGGCAATCGACCTTTGAGCATTGGATGCGTTTACGGAGCGGAGAAAAAAGAAGGTAAGCAATCACAATTTATGGGTTTTTTAAAAGTGCAGATGGGGAAATGCGTTTTTTGTAGGCGACTCGCCACTGGCCTATGTCGTTGCCTCGGAGACATGTGCGTTTCCGACTGGAACGAAGTTTCATTGCGAAGTTGAAGCTGGAGAGTTGGTTGAGATCAAACGAAGTGGGATCAGATCAGTTTGGCAGGTAACTATCATGGCGCAAAAATGATCAAAGCAATTCAAAATTAAAATTCTTTAAGATGATGGCAAAAGTAAAGTCTTTCTGTATCTTCGAGTATGTCTACTTTGCTCGTGCCGATTCCTACTTTGAAGGCCAACAAGTGCACTCTGTCCGAGAAGAATGTGGCCGAATTCTAGCCAAAGAATCCTACGTCGAAGCTGATATCGTCAGCACTGTGCCCGAATCAGCCATGGCTGCCAGTCTCGGTTACGCTCAACAAGTCAGTTTATTGCTACAAACGTCAATGTCAAAATACATTACTTAATTTATGGCCTCTTTTTGCAGAGCGGTATCACTTACGAGCCTGTGTTATATCGAAACGCGTATGTCGGACGGTCGTTCATTCAACCAAATGCAGAGATGCGCCAGAACGCTGTGACGCGCAAATTCGGCGTTCTACGAGCAAATGTCGTTGACAAACGGATAGTACTTATTGATGATTCGATTGTCCGAGGCAATACCATGAGAATCATCGTAAAAATGCTCAAAGATCAAGGTGCAAAGCAGGTTTGTCCTTTTCCGTCTAGACGTGGGCAACAGTTAATGCTGTCCTTTTTTAAAGGTCCATCTTCGCATTGCATCGCCCCCACTAAAGCATCCGTGCTACATGGGTATCAATATCGCATCAAAGGATGAGCTTATCGCGGCAAAACTGAGTGAAGATGAAATCTGCAGTTTTTTGGGTGCAGATTCAGTGAAGTATCTGACCTTAGAAGGTTTGCAACGAGCAGTCGATGCCGGAAATAAAGCCGAAAACAAAGGGCACTGTGTAGCGTGCTTGACGGGAAACTATCCAGTTGATATCAGTTTCTAAATTTAAAATTTAATTTTTGATCCTGTTTTCAAAAAAACCTATTTTCCACTCAAAATTGCTCAATAAAGTTGGATATGACGGATCAAAGTCAAACCAGGTGGCACGGCCCAGCACTAAGAGACTTACCACATCGTTGTGCCACCCGAGTGGGAAGACGCTAACAGACTAATAAATAATCTCAAGTACCGTTTTTATAAGTGAGGGATGTACTTATAATGGCATTTTGAGAAGAGGGGATCGTCTGGGGGATCAGATCTGAGGAAAGTGCCGTTTCGTATGGCATTTGAAGCTGAAAAGTCAACCGGGTGATGTGGCTTCGGTTGGTTGTCTTTTTGGCCATCCTGTTTTACTGTCAAGGCCATGATGCCAGAACAAGTAAAGGTGAGTATCTCAAAGTGTGAACTTATTCATTAATGCCGAAATCATAGCTGTAACCAAATGTTGTCCCGCGGACCGACAAGCATGTTGCTTTGAAAAACTATCCAAACCGCACAAACCTCTTTTCTGTACTAATGATACGGAAACCTGGGATCCCATTCTACTTTGTTTGGAGAAAGAATTGTACAAGTTCTCAATGGCCCCAGGTGAGTGACTTATCTTTACCTCAGAAGTTATTAAACAAAATTCACAGCCGAAACATGTTGCGACCTCCTCTACCGCGACCATTGCAAAGAAGCCTGCCACGATCGCTTCCAGAATCCCATCCTTTCCGTCGAAGAAAAACTAGCTTTTCCATCATTTTGTATGCGCGATTACGACTTTACTAATATTGATTGTTTCACCGATTCCTACCGTCGCCTACACTTTTGTTATCCCCAGTGCGTCTTGCTCACTATGCTGAAGCTTCATCATGATAAGTCGTATGTGTTCAAACCGCATGACCACTGCTCGTACTTCCATGATCCAGATCGCGATCTCTGCATTGGCCGTGAAGTCGACAAATAATTGCATTACCCATGTCTAGTCACTGAATTTTATTGTCTTTTTAGCTGAATTCATTTGTAATAAACAAGCAAGGAGCAGTATCGGTTCCAAAAACTAGTTGTTTACCTTGAATTTGCGTCACTTGCGTAATTCCACCGATAGCTTTGCCGCTAGGGTCATCCCAGGCGTCGACGATTTCACCTGTTTCCGAATGGACAAACAAAACTGCTGCAAATTCGCCGATGTGGGGTTCCGATGTGTGGAAAAAGGTTTCGTAGACCTGCAAAATTTATTTATTTTTGGTCTTTAATTGATTTTTTTAAGTCCAAACCCATAACATGTAGTATTTAACAAAACTAAAGTTAATTAACCATGGTAACTCAAGCCTGTCCTCCGGCAATGGCACTATCAATGTCACATTATCGTCCATCAGTCGAATATTGTCAGGCATACCGGGTAACCCTTCAATCAACGGTCTAATCGCTGACACCGCACCGCTTTCTTCGTCAAACTCAACCCTAAAATTAAACCCTTTTTTACTTTAATCGACTTTGCTGTTGTTTGTAAGTCAATCAAAGTTTGCTTACTTATTTAACCGATAAGCCATCATCTCAGCAAAAATAATCGACTTCCGGTCCGGACTGGCTTGAACTCCGTTAGGTGCGTAGAGACCATCCACCACGATGGACATCGTTTGTTGAGCGCGACTCCAGCGCAACAGACGGCCACTTGGTCGACTTGCTAGGACGATCCGATGGAAATTAGAATCGGATTCGTTGGTACATGGCTGAGAAATTATAAGATCGCCATTTGAAAGGAAATCAAAATCATTGAGATAAAGATTTTGTGTTGACGGTGTACTGTATATTGAACGTGTCTCCTCTGTAATGGTTTGATTTATTGCTATTTGTGCTTAAACAAGGTAAACCCTACTTTTAATGACGTCGAATCGGAAAATTCCTTGATAAGCATCGAGGAAAACCAAGCTGTCAGCATCTGTTGGGGAAAATCGCATTCCAAGCGGCCTCCTTTTACGCGTTTCATTTCCATAAGGATATTTTCCCACGATTTCCATCACCTGTAAACCTAACCATTTAGTCCCTGTTGTTTGTTATTACTATTCGATCTCTATTTATCCCCGTACATTAGGTATAGAAACGCTTATCTCGACGATCCATCCATCTCGCGTACCGCCGTAAAGTTTTTGAGAAGCCGCATGATACGCAAGCGATTCCATCCCAACCACATCACCATCAAGTTGTTTTTTAACTGCTTGAAGCGCACCGCGAAATACAACCTCATGGTGTGGCCTGAAACTGTTAACGATCAGAGTTAACTATAGGGCTATGCGGACCAAAAAGTGGTCACTGATCGACACTGTTAACGATGGCATTGGTATACGTGATTGTTAAAGCTTTAATGATGTAAGTTTATTGCACAAATTTTTTTTCCTGACTGGAAAATTGGCACGAGGAAGTTGTTTTTTAACAACTTCAAGCGCACCGCAACATACGACCTCACGGTGCCGCCTGAAACTGTTAACGATAGTGTCAGTCTACGTGATTGTAAGCTTTAATGGTGTTTAGTTTATTGCAGAACACTTTTTTACCAGTCTGGAAAATTGGCAGGAGAGAAATCGCTCATTTGAAGGATGATCGTTGCATGCAGGGTCGCTACAAAAGCTAACCCCAATCGTACTCGATGACCGCTAAAAGTTTGATCATTCTTGTGTTCGTCACTGATGTAAATGCGATTGATAGCGACTCACCCTATCGGTACTCCGCGAATAACCCATAGAGTACAAAGCCATTTCACTAGTATTTGCAACATGGTTTGGTTGTAAATGGGATCGCGACGTCTGCGCAGATCGTAAGAACACCATCTTCTGCTACTGGCTGTTTTATTGTCAGTTTCAGTTTACAATCGATTGTGTAATTAACTCTCGTTTGAGAAGTGTGCCTCTAGGATACATCATATGTGTCATACACAACGCCAGCCCGCATGTGAAACCGATAGACGTCACGTGTATCATGCAGACTTTTTGTGTCCTGTCGAAATGCATGCATGTGTTCAGCTTGCATGTTTTGTCACCTGCAATATTGATTATATAACAACACCGGTTGAAAACATGGATTATGTTAAAAGGGTGTTGCGCTTTTAACAACAGCATTTATTACGCTCTCAATCGTGTTGGAATGATGCGAAGAACATGCAAGACTGATTATGCACATGCGGAGCATCTGCGATCGATGCTTGTTTAGCCATGTTTAAACTTCGACTTACGACGAAGCACTGAGATCACTCAGTGGGTGCGCCGTGTACTTTTGGGAATTCTATCCAATTATTGCTATTTCAGCAGTTTTCTTTTACTGACAACTCTCCGACAAAGAGGGTATGTCGCGGAAAGCGACATCTAGTTAGGGCGGCTCATTTGTTAATCCTATGTGTGGCGATCGCGCGATACTCTTTCGCGAACGGGTGGTTGACTTAAGGGTATAAATTAGGTAAACTGATTGATTACTTCGGGGATGTAGTTTTAAGTTTATATTTGGCGGTGAAAGTTTCAGTTTTGATGCCAATTCTGGTCATAACTACAGTACACTTATCAGTTTTTGACCTTTTAAGGCATCGGATTTCATTAGTTTTCGGTAAAAGTTACTTTGAACTGTTCATACAACAACTCTTTTGACTTACAGTTTGATTGCAAAACCCATGTTACCGCCTAAATGATATACTTTAGAGGGAGCACATGTAGGAAGTTATCGAAAGCGACCCTGATGTCCTAACTCTTTAGCGGTTTCCAACGAACAGTGTGACACACAGCCACACCGATCACGCAAAAAGTCTCGCCTGCATTCTCGCCCGGCTGATCGGACGTTCATTGCCCGCCATCGACCCGACCTTTCAGCCTCTTCTTCCCCCCTCCGTGCAACAATGCCCGCCACGCGCCTTGGGCTGTATGCATGCAATGCAAGCCATGTTACCTGTGATTTCCTTCTGGTCATTAGTAACATTCAGAACGACTGTTCTGTTTGTACTTGAGGGTTTTTTTTGTGAATTCTTACCATCCGAAACTTTTGGGGTTACTGTTCGACGAGGTTGCGTAATTTATGCAAGCTAGCACGTCCCTGTCCGACCCTTTGGGGCCCTTTGATTACATCTTTGCTTTTTCTCCGTCTCTTCCTTACTTCGCGCCATTAGAAATTCAAAGGTGAGGTGGTGGACGGTGCCCTCGGCCTTTCACATCCGGTGCCTTTGTCTCAAATTTAAGTCTAATGCGCCCAACCAGGTGCAAGTGTCGTTTCGATCGAGCCGCTTCTCACTTTCCGGAAGTGTCAGATCGCTAATTTGCGCGAAATTCTTGGTTTACATCCTGGTGTACTTCGTCCCCCCGATCCTGATCAGTGTTCCAGTCGCAATCTATTTCCGTCTCCCAAGTTACCCCCGTTTTCCACCTGCCTAGCCACTTGCATGTACTGCTTCCCTTTACAAGATTGATAGAAGACTCATGTTCTGTCACCTTACCAATTCTGTTCAATACGTGCTTCACTTTTTGTATTTTGTATTGATTGCCCAGGTCCAATACTATCATTTTTAGCAGAGTGACCTAAGCGCTTGCGGAGTGACTTCCCGATTGTGCCTCTTTCGGGCGCCTCGCCTCATCGCATACGACCTCCGCCGATTGTCCTCATCCGCGGCGCGCTTTTTGCTCTACCTCATAACGGCTAGCGATAAAGCAAGCCCTAATATCTCAACTCACGGCTCAAACTTACCCGTAGAGCCTGGTTTCACACCGTTTTCCGGCCCTCGGCGCTTGATTCAGACCAAATCTGAAGGTGCCCAGCCGGCCGAACAACGAAGACAGAGAGCAGTGGTGGCCGTGCCCTTTCTCTGTTCAATTGTAAGCTTGCAAACATGATGCTAATTTAGCGTTCCATCGTTTTTACGCACCTCTTTAAAGCAACTCGCAATATTAGTATTAGTGAATCAAGCTCACGACTACCTTACCATGTCGACTGACGTGAGTTATCCGAATTTCGTGAACTGTTTTTGTTTTAACTTGGCTAATTGTAGAATCTCCCATCCGTCCATGTCCCCAAGATGCTGAGTGACGACGCTTTCCAACGTCTCCTGTACGATCTGTTCTGCACCTGGCATGGTGTGCAACGCCATTACGATCCACCACCAACAAATTCAGAATCTGAAAAGATGCTTAAGGTACACAGGCAATTGTTTAGTAATCGTTGTAAGTGTTCCTGCAAATTTTTTGGCTTTAGCGTTTTTGGCTTTAAATTACATTACATGTATCACTTTTAAATTATTCCAAAATTGAGATGCAAAAATTCAACGATGCAGCGCAGCAGTAGTGATCTTTTTTGTTTTTGTTAAGTCGAGCTGCGTTAAAAGTTGTTTTATTTTTACAGATCAGATCCATGCTTTGCAAGCTTATCGATGAAATCGATGCGCGAGTAGAGATGATCAAAGGACGGATTGAAAAGTTGGATTACACCGGTAACAACTTACAAGATGTCATCGAAGAGTGGGCCATGCTCACATGGAATGTGCTGTGCATCACTAGCCGACTTCAGCTTAAGATGGAAAAACAGACAATGACACCGGATGAGAAACATATTTACTCGAAATTAAACCATTCATTGATTACTTTGGTTAATTGTACTAGGTTAGTGAAGAAGTTTAGGCCGAGTTTTAGATAATTTGTGGGTTTTTAGCGTGATCACCTTCCCTCAGACTCTGAATTTTGATCTCCCTGAAACCAAATTTAAATCACTATCAGTCACTTTGAGCGACACAATGCAACAGCAGTACAAGCTTTACCAACACTTGAAAAGCATGCGCGGCGTTCGTTATTGGTCAGCCCAAGAAGTCGAACAGATGGATGTCTTATTGCGTGAATTCAGTGAAACAGCTTTGTGTCCTTTCATCAACATGTTCAAAAACTACTGTAATGCGTACTCAGTGCCACTTTGGCGTGAAGTTCGATCTGCGCAAGTGTCCAGAATGATCCACTTTGTACCCTTCCCAGATGAACCTGTCGCCCGCCTTGTCAGTTTCTACAGCTACATGGTGTATGCCCTCGCCATCCTGGCTGCACGGCTTCAAGGCTTCCGATTCGAACTTACCCAAGCCAAAATTTACGAAACCCACTACATAAAATGTGATCCTGTTCAGTCACTGATGGATATCATCTACGGTGCGCTCGAACTACTCATGTCAGATTGCGTGCTTTGCGTTGAACCATCGACTGATCCTATCTTGGTTACAAACAACCTTTTCCCTATTAATTGTGGCGCTTTGGCGCGAGGCGTCGTCTTCAAACAGTTTGATGTGCAGCTGGTTACGGAAGAGGCGGCAGAGCATATTCAGTCGGAAATGCGACGCCAGAAGTTGCTTCAAGAACCGGCACCGATTCAAAATGTGCAATCAGCTGCTTTGTTGGCTATGAAGCCAGCTACAGGAACAAAGCGATCGAACGCAAGTACACAGGGTGATGGATCAGGAAATACGTCGCACAAGAAAAGCGATGTTAACAGCAAAGATATTGTCACAATCTATCCGAATTTCAACACAAAGAATCGATACTGGGCTGCGACTTATCCGCACCTGCTTTGCACGACAAGACAGAAGAACCGTCAATCAGCACATAATTCGTACCAGGTAAAAATAGGGCAAAAAAATTCGAAAAACCAAATAACTTTTTAAGGATTTATCACCAAATGCCCAACTCGATGCCAAAAACATCGGCAAACGTCCAATTTTCTATTTCCACATCCACGCTACCATGTTCAGCCCATCTGGCAAATATGCCGATGCGCATACCCTTTCATTGCCGCTGACCATCGCGACTCGTCGGAACCAAGATTGCCAAGTCCAACGGATGATGTCTTCTTACACGGCTACCTGCTTCTGGCTTTACGGTAGCAATGTTCACAATGGTTTGCTTTTGACATGGACTGACACCGGAATGGGCTGGGACAATTTCAAAATGCTTTTCAAACAGCATTTTCGGATCAATGCCGGCGTTCAGCGTACCCTCATGGACCGCGATTTCGATTTGTTACAGTACAAGCTTACGTGTAATGATTGCCGAAGCGAGTTGCAACATCAAGATCGTATGTTTATTTTTTTATTTTTGTTAATGACTCTATTTTGAATATTTCAGTTCCCGAAATTGTCACCTTCAAAAACATGCTTTGCCCCCATTTACGTTACGAATGTGGAACCACCAATGTCCGATTCAGCGTTTGGCGCGGCATGTTGGAGCTCCTTCAAATCTTCCAGGACCAGAAAACCCACGTTCGCAAGTTTTGGGAACGGAATTTAATCCTTGGTTTTATGGAGTTTGATCAAGTTTCAAAGGTGCTTGAACGCTATGACTCAGCTTTAATTATGCGGCTGTCCTTTGTCACTGGGGGTTCAATTTGTTTCACCGTGAAGTCCAATGCACACAGCCTTGACAATGGGGCAACGGCTCCGATGCATCTTGAACCTCTGGATTTGAAGAAACTGCAAGCGAAATGCATCAAGGACTATCTTCGTGACATTGCCATTGCGGAGAAGGTCAAATACGTGCTAGACGCAGATTTCGAGCCGGTTTTGATCACTGATTTGATTAAAGAATGGCAAGCGGATAACAGCGAAGCGGAAGACATCTCGACCAGTCGGATGATTACGTCAAACGTGACGCATAGTGGCGATATCAAAAATATGCAATCTATAACATTCACGGCAATGCGGATTGCTGTTGTTACGTGTAAAGTGAAGCCGCCAAGTGCTGATGATTCTGATCAGGGAGGTTCAAGCACTTCGACGCATCTGTCACCTCAAACTCAGCATCCGTTGTACCAGTACAATAGTCATAATCACAGTGCGCTTCCGGCACGGGATAACAATAATGAGGAGTTTTTGCGGGAGTTGTTCCAACTTTGCAATGTTTACGGCAAATCGAAACAGGTAAGACAACAGTTTTCGATTACATGATACAATGTTTGATATTTCAGGACGTCATTGAAGCCGTCGACCAAGCCATGGGTACCAACCCCCAATACTCCCCTCTCCAAAGCCTCAACATCCGATCAAACGATTCCAACGGCATGATCTCCCAGCCCGAGAGTGCTAATCCCACTCCCCCGCATTCCGCCGGATTCAATGCCTTCAACATGTTGCCCCCAGCTGGCTATACCGCTCACTACCCCAGCTCAAGCAACGGCTACGGCAGCGATAACGGCATGGAGCCCATGCATTACCAGACACACTATACCGACGAAAGATCAACTTGAAACCACTGAACTCAATTTCGCACGTTTTTTCGAGTTCCTTATTCACTTTTAACCGACTTGTCCAATTTATTGCCTTGTGTACACATCGTGTAGCTCAAACACCTGGCCAGCATTCGTCATCTAAAACAAGAAAAAAGTATTCCCGATATCTTTAGACTTCTATCCTGTGATTTAAGCAAGCTTATTGTTCGTTTTCGTTAAAACGATGGCCTGTTTTCAAAGTTTATAACCACATAGTTTATGCATTTGTTTTGTTGAATTTGATTGAAAGTTGTTTGCTGATTAAGCCATGAATAACCACCCCCTTTTATAACATTATTGTTAACTGTTTGTTTAAATTTGGTGCTAAATTAAGAATAGTTTTTGGGGAAAAGCATAAAGTTAATGGAGAATATAAAGAGTAAAAAGAACGCGGAAAAATAATTCAATTCCGGGTTTTTGATTTAATATCTGTATTTTGAGCTTTTATAAAATGACATTGTTGTTTTATTGTTACATTGTTTACAAGTGATTGGTTAAATGTAAATTTATTTTGGAAATAAAAAATTTCTAAGCAAATGTTTTTTATGTTGATAGTCCCACAGTTTAGTATCCAAAAGCAAGAGATTTGAACATTTTTATTAGCGTTATTTTGTTGTTTACGACCCATCTTAAAGAAACATTTGTACAATTTAGTGAAAAAGGACTAAAGTTTAACACATTTTACAACTTTTTAATGTTTACAAAGATCAATCACCAACTATTACGACGTTTTAATAGTGCTTCCGTTTTGACCTAAACATTTTTTAATGCGTCATTAGGGCGGATCACAAGGAACAATAAAGGCGGAAACAAGCCGCAGATCATGTTTAACGCTAACATAAAAAAAGAGCTGTTTCACTGGGGGAAGCCACCATCTATAAATAAGAGACGAGGTGTTCAGGCAATCGGGGGTCGATCGTCCCAGTGTCAATCAAAAACGTTGATGATGTGAGGAACAATGATTTCAACTTTAACCCCGACCAGGCCAATGGGTGTTGTCGCATCAACAAAGGGGCCATAGGACCAGGGGCTAAAACTTGGCTCTTAAACCCGACGAGTGCGACGCACAACAACGACCTTCTTTGACGCTACAAACAATTATCTTCTTTTTTTTTTGTTTCACCAATAGCAGTAGCAATTTACCACACCGATTTGTCAAAATTAGCCAAATCAAGCGTAAACGCGTAACCCCATACTCGTGTTGAAGTTTTTTGTCAGCGGTTTTCGTAACGGACGCCGTTCGATTTAGGTCCTCGAGCCGGCGAGTCCGCAGTCTCGAAAGATATCAAGTTTGCTGAGCGGTGGTGTATCTTCAATCTGCTCAACATGTCTCGACTCATCATTCTTGGTTTGTTTTTTTAATCTTCTTCTCGAACAACTTCTCCGCAAACTTCAGCACCTTGAGTGAATTGTGATGTGCTAATCTAATTAGATAACTTACTTATTTAATGTTAATTTAATTTATTTCGATTGCAGCGTGTGTGTTCCTCGTCGGAGTCATCTACACCGATGCGGCCGTCGCGCGCATGCTTGTCGAGCTCGGAAAGGAAGCCCGTTTCGATTTCGGTGAAAACATGCTTGTCGTGAGACGGACGACAAAACTTAGCCCGAATTCGCAGTACATCTTCGCTTCACCTCAGCAGGATGGCACATGGACTACTGATGGAGTCGGTTTACAGTCTTGGAAGGACGTTGGATGAATTAAACGTGTTTCAGACTGACAAAATCGGCAAAGGCGCCCATCTCTTCTTCAATGGCACTTTGATCATTGCAAAAATGACGGAAGAAGATATTGGCAGCTACGAAATGCCAATGGAGACCCCGCGACCGAATCTGGCTCGCACCATGATCGACTTCGCTCTTAAAGATAACTAAACCGTGTGCTTTACTTTAACCATGCCGGTATTCTTTCAATCACCGCGCCTTAATCTTATAATTTTTGATACTTGTAAATTGCAATTCTTTTATTAATGAACACAATAAATTTGGCTCCGAACTCGGTGCATTGCATCTCGCATTCACATGTCTACAGTATACCATCGCCGTCACCTTCATCCTTTGAAAAAGGTTAATCGCCTCCTTCAGAAGTCACAGTATACCTGTGTTTTTGTGAACCCTTTGTTGTTTACGCTGAGCTGAACCATCGACGCAAAAGTTTTCGAGGTACCCACCCACAAAGCTTTCGGTCATTGATGGTTCAGTAACCTTAATGCGACAAAACAAGCCTCTACCCTTGCACATCATGGTTACGACAGGTGGACCCGGGTACTTTTTCTCAGTCCAGGTAATTAGCGCCATATTAATTATAGCAACGCCATTATACCCCAGCCACCGACATCGACAATCACCTTCTGATGCTTCATGGCGCCAGTCGGAATCAGTTGATTGGGGGTCATCGACACGATCATGCGCCTGAATAACAACGAAATTGGGGAGGTGATTGACATCATGAAGAGCAAATGGGAACGGCACCCCTGATTATAAATAGATCTGTATGTATCAGCATATTGACGGGAAAGGGCAGTTCAAATTTTGAAAGTTAGAGACCATTTTAATAAAAAGCCCCTGGACGTCACTGTTTTAAAAGGGCTATGTTGTGGCAAGTCTGAGAACAACTTACCACGGGGGGTAATATACTAAAATTAAAGGTTTGTCGACCATAGGTGAGTTTTGGCTAAAGCAAAGACTACAAATTGCATGTGTTAACAACGTGACCACACTTGCAAAATACTGCCCTAGCTGGTCACATAAAAGACACCGATTCTGTGTTTAATGCTCTTTAAAAATGAGGTCGTTGATGTCAGTTGCTAACTTACTTTTATGAGAAAATGATGGTGGTAATTTTGTTCAAAAATAAAGTAGTTTTCCAGAAAACTACAATATATCAAAACACATTGGTCTGTACGGGGAGTTCAAAACAAAAATCACAGCTAATTCTAGTGTAATGGGGGCCATAAAAGTAATATAGGACAAGCGATGTTCTAGTCTGCATTTAACTTTATTATAGTTTTTGCAATGCGTGGTATGGATAGAATCCGAAACGATAAGGTTCAACATTACGCAAGTGTCTACATTTGACGTTTATAATTAGGAGTTAAATTATGTGGGTTGATATATATATTTAAAGTTGTCACCGGTAAGTTAAATTGTAAATTTGGAACTCAAAATTGAAAAAGTTTAAATTCAATTTTTTAGGTTTTTGATAAAGAGTGACTATCATTTTCCAAGAAATGTACTGAAACTGCAATTACAAATCAAAAACATCCATAAAAAGATGTCGAGTATCATAGATGTTTGATTTGCTACGCATGCTGGAATAGTTTTGTTTCGGCGTATGAACTTATCCCGTAATAACGACAGTATGACGGAGGTTCAAAAATACCATTATACAAAATGTGTTTGAAGTTCGATTATTACATTATGTTTGTTACTATGGCAATGAAGTAACGCTTTTTTATAATGGAAAGATCAGTGGAACCGTTTTCACCAAGAATATAACAATGACATTCGAAAAAAGGAAGAACAATGACCACCCAGTGTCTACTATGCACGCGCAAAGGCCCCCCAAAAGTCGCGCAGCTTCTCCTACCGCGAAAGCAAAGCGCGCTGTTCTTCGTCGCTTGGGTGGTTTTTTTTTCATCTGGGTCCGCTTGATGGTCAATCTGTTTTCTGTTTACGATTTCGTTTCGCTTCCTCTCCGTTTGTCTTCTCCCCCTTCCCCGCAAAAGTTGCCCTGAGGCCGAGATCTGTTGTGCGTGAATCATAGCGTCCCCATTGATGAATGTTGTTACAGCCGCGTCCAGCGTAATCAAAACGAACACGATGCAACAACGGGGCATGAACAACGGACGCTACTCGCATGCCCAGCAAGGGAAACGTGGCCAGAATGCTGCTGCTGCTGCCGCCGCTGCTGCAGCTAACAATCAGTTACCCCCGGCTCCGTTCGCTAATCCGATGAATCGTCCGAATCAACGTAACAAGCGTCGGCGGAATTTGGATCGATCCATAATGAACGAGGTGAGACAGTTTATATAAAAGTTTGTAATTTGTTTTATATCTCACATTTTGCAGATAGCGATGGCCTATCCCGAAGGCAAGTCCTACGTCGACCTCCTCGGAATTGAAGCCCACCTCGACGCTCTCCTCATGCGGAAACGGTTAGCGATCCAAGAATCACTAAAACGCCCTATGAAGCAAAAGAAGAAGCTACGCATTTACATTTCCCACGTCTTCCAATCACCCCCAGAACGGGATCTCGATCTACACACCCCGTCAACCTGGGAACTCCGTGTAGAAGGCCGCATGTTAGACGATTGCCCGCCGAATCAGGTCGATCTCCCGCCCTCGCAGATGTCAAGCGCTCAAAACATGGCCGCCAACCGATCCAAGCGCAAGTTCAGCTCCTTCTTCAAGAGCCTCGTCATTGAGTTGGACAAGCACGTCTACGGCCCTGATAACCACCTTGTCGAATGGCACCGCGGCCCTCAAACTAACGAAACCGATGGCTTCCAAGTCAAGCGTCCAGGAGATCGTGATGTTCGTTGCACGATTCTACTATCACTCGACCACCAGCCGATGAAGTACAAGATCCATCCCCGACTTGCCAAACTTCTCGGTATTGCTTTGGAGACGCGCAGCAAGGTCATTGAAGCCCTCTGGCAGTACATAAAAACTCACAAGCTACAGGTTTGTTTACTTCATTTACCTTTTTGAACTCAGAATATCAATATTGTATTTTCCAGGACACCACTGACCGCGAGTTCATCAACTGCGACCACATGCTTGAGCAGATCTTCAACGTCAAGCGTATGCGTTTCCTCGAAGTCCCTAACCGTGTCCAGCACTTGTTATCAACCCCCGATCCGATAGTTTTGAATCACATAATACGTCGCAATGATAGCGAAAAGCCCGTAACCGCCTGCTACGACATAGACGTCGAAATTGAGGACCCTCTGAAGGCGCCCATGACGCACTTCTTACAAAATATGACCAATGTCAGCGATATCCAGCATTTGGACAACAAGCTCTACGATCTCGCTGAACAGGTCTCCGAATGGAAGCTCCGTGTCGACTACTACCGTCGCATGGCCGATGACCCTCAGGGCTTCGTGCAAAAATGGCTCAAGTCGCAGGAGAATGATCTCAAGGTTTGTGTTTTGCTGCTTTTGATGTTTCAACTTATGCTCCGGCATAATTACCTTAGTTTTTGAGCACCCACATGACATTGCTTTACCATTTTAGGTTATCACTGGCAAGAACGCCGAAACCGAGTCTGAGCGTCATGTTGAGCGCTATCTGCAGCCCCAGATGCAGGAAGGCGTCTTCCGCTATCTGTACAACAAGGTCCAGCAACGCCGCAAGGAGCTTGAAATGGGTATAAACAGCAAGAGCCTGTATTAAAAACCTAAAAATTCAACAAATCGCATCTCATTTTTTACATGTTTTCACCGTGTCGAAACACTTGCATGTTCTCACTATGTAATTTGTTGATTGTCGCATTCAACCTTATTTATTTGTTTTTTCGTAATGTACGAGGCGGAGTTTCATGAAGTAACACTATTACAGTATGTATTTTGCCTACATGTTGGGGGCCAAATGTAGTTAAGTACACATTAAAGTAGAAGTAGCACTTGTCTCATGCCGCCGTATGAGGGCGGCGCATGCGTATGCCTGTCGTAATTGTGTTGGCTAAACCTCTCTGACATCGGAATCAAAAGCGGTTGCCAATCTTTCGACATGAATTCCGTCAACCTGTCCGAGTATTCGACCGGTTACTGGATGTGGCTACGCACAGTTTACAAGGTTTCAAGCCTTCTCTCCGAGAGCTTATCCCTATTCGGAAACTTTTTACTCATTTGGCTAGTTTTATGCAAAACACCCCGCGAATTACGAACATACAGCCGTATTCTTATCCAGAACGCAGTTGTCGACATTTTGTACACATTGACATGCATCATAACACGTGCTGTAAGTTGGATAAGCTAATTTTATGTCGAGTGACTTATGGCCCCTTATGGTGGTCACGTCGGCACCATAAACGCGTAACCTATTATTTACAGCAAATCGACTTCGACAAAGGAGTTATTCTCATGATGATGGCGGGCCCATTTTCACGGTTACCAAATCCATGGACATTTTTGCTGATAGATTTATACATAATCGGTCTTTTTTCGTGCGTAATTCTGTTACCAGTGCCATTTATTTTTCGCTATTTTACAGTTTGCAGGTTAGTACTGTAGAAAATTTGTCATGATAACAGAACACCCAACTTTTTCAGGAATAAAATATTAACTGGATGGCAATATGCTGCTTTAATAGCCATCTGTTATTTAATAACGTTTTTATATACTGGATTACATTCATGGGCTTTTTGGCCGTCTGACTCCAAGGATCGTTATGCCTATATTATCGATCACGAGTTTTGGAAAGATGATGACGGAAATTTGCCGTATTTTGTCGCATCTGATATCGTTAGTTTTGACGTAAACTCAAAGTTTGGCATACAATAGTCCATTTTTAGAAAGAACGACGAATTATCGTACTCGTCTTTTTCACAATGCTGTTCGGAATGATCTCATACGCTTTTGTAATATGTTTCAACGTTTGTATCATGCGTGTGCTTGGTCGCAATGCTCACATTATGAGTAAAAAAACACAAGCTATGCAGAAACAATTGGGAAATGTATTTAAATATCAGGTAATTAAGAGTACTTTGAGCCTTTTACGTATCCTTTTCTCACACTAGGCATTTTAGGCACTTGTACCATTCATAATTTGCGTGATGCCGTTAACATTTGTCTTTGTCCTTTGCGCTCTTGGTGTACGAACTGCGGGCAAGGGCTCAATTCTGACGATGATAGTTGGCTGGATTCCAGTGGCGAATCCTTTTTCGACCATCTTTTTCATTCGACATTATCGAAGAATCGTATTGAGAAAAACGCCGTTCAAAAAGTGCTTCAAAAAGCAAATCGAAGATGGGACTACTGGGAAGGCATCGACGACTCCATCAAATGTCAATGCCATAACAACTGTCCAACCACCTACGCCCACAACAGATTTTCAAATCATTTGAGCATTCGTTTTACATTGTATGTATCATGTAGTAAAAATAGTAGTTTTGATACTGGTGGTCAGCAATATCAAAGTTTTTTCAATATTGTAGACGTGGGAACAACGCAGACTACAGAACAAACTGAAAATTGAAACATGCATGTTTACATAAGTAACTACAATATGTTGTAGTAAACAAAAAACAATTTTGTAATTAGTAATACAAAATCAAAAATTGATAAATTTGATTATAACGTTTTACTATTACCTGGTAAATTAAGAACACTCAAAAATCATAAAACAATATAAATTTTGACTTCTTGAATGCATTAAGAACTTTAATTCATTTAATGTTGTCAATACTGTTAGTTTTGGCCTCTCATTAATAATAGAATAAATTTAGTCTAAACAGACACAGTTTTGACTGACGCTGTGGAACTTTCTGATGTCATGCATAGGAAGTTTTTTGCCTTCTGCGAACCGGTGGAGTTTAACCATGCAGTAGACAGTGCTGTTTTTCTATGCAACTTTTAATTTTTCAAAACAAGAAAACATAATGGTTAGAATTCGAATTAGATCACTTCTAATGAGTGTTTCTGAACCGCGAGAGTACGCAGAATTCAAAAATGCTGATAAAATCGTGCCCATGTGAACGGCTGGCAAGTTGAAAGCTAAATTGTGCCATTTTTGTCGATTTTTGGCGGTTTTAAGCCTAGAAGGTTACCACTTTTGGTGACAGATCGCTTTGAATAGGTGTTTGTACATCACCAAACATGGTTAAACTAAAAATACTGCTTGGGTTGTACCAGAGTTAGCGCTTCTGGTAGTTAGCAAAACTACCAGAACGATTTTTGTTTGACTTTCGCCGTTTTTCGATTCTGGTAGGTGCAAAAAGTTGCGATTTCCGGATCTTTTTTACCGGAATCAGATTCCGCACTGGCAAGAAGGCTTAAAAACGTGCGAATCCCTGTTTCGCACTCTTTAATTTGTACCGTAATTGCAAAAAACAGCAAAAAACGAGGAAAAACCCCATTTTTGACCTGACCATAGCCTATGACGGTCATCAATGGGGTCGGAGAAGTGCCAAAGGGGTCGTGGGTGAGAGCCCTGGCCACAATTGTTAAGATTCACGGATGAATCGTGCAAAAGTTGGTGAAAAGCTAGTGGAAAAAGGGCTTTGACGCCCGTTTCCACCGGCTGAGTCGCTTGAATCGGGATTCTGACGGCCATTAGTGCGCTATTCATTCTGATTACCGGAGGCAATGTGAAAACAAGCCCAACTGATGTTTTTGAGCGCTTGCAATGATCTAATATCGACGTTAGCATCATCGCAATCATCAAAAAATAGCTGGTAGTTGCACAAAAGGTTGTCGCCTTTGGCCCTCTTTGACTCATCCAGAATCCCTAGACGTTGGCAATGTGTGCAGATGTGCACGAGATTGCAAGTTTCGTTATGGGAAAGAAAGCGGGTCTTGCTGTTTTCAGAGACGGGTGTGATCAAATGTCAGTCGTTCGTTTTTATGGTCAACATTGTTTGTATCCCGACGCTTGCGGTTTATCCATCCAAAAAAACATTGAACAGTTTATTTTATCAGTACAAAATACATACTAATCCTAATATCCAATCACCTCTGCCTAACTCAACTGTTGCGATAATGATTGAGTCTTGCTAGCTATTCGAACTTCGTTTAAACCCTGTTTGTAGTCATCCGGAGACAATACAACACCCGATGTTTGGAAGGTATCATACAGCTTGCTCAACTCGGGCAAGGATCGAAGCATACGTCCACTGCCGACGAGGAAGAGGTGACGTTTGGCGCGGGTTATCGAAACGTTCATTCGGCGGAAGTCGGAGAGGAATCCCACATAATTGTTGGAATTGTTTCGAACGAGTGACATCAGAATGGCCTCACGCTGCTCTCCTTGAAATGCGTCCACCGAGTTGATGGCGGCTTCTGTGTCCTCTGAAACTTGTGCCATTAGAAGTTGCAAGTATAAAGGTAGCATTAAAAACTAACTCAGCAGGTTGCGAAGCAAATGCACCTGACCCAAATACGGAGTGATGATACCCAAATCATTCGGAGGTAGACCCAGGTAGACGAGTTTTCGAAAGTGTTCAGCGACGATTTTGGCTTCGACTCTGTTCTGGTAACTTTTAAAATACGACGTCTCATAAGTCGGTCTGTTGGCGCCATACAGATCCGTGTCGACCAAAACCAAAGGACTGAACACGTCGTGGTTGAAAACTTTGTTGAGGTCGGATAACCGAATGTCCTTGACAGATTCGACGGGTTTCAACTTGGAATTGTAGAAGGTTTCACTCGACCACTTTTGGATGGCTTCATTCATACGGTGTTGCTCGTCCAGCATAATAGTGACCGATTGTCCAAACTCTTTGGATACAAACTCGATCAGAGACGTTCCAAGACCGCCTTTCACAGCTTCGCGACTTCTGATGACTGGACCAAGTTGACATGGATCACCGGCCAGGATTGCGCGAGGAGCCTGTAAACATGAAAACGTCAACATAAATAAACACACAACACCATACTTGTAACAAGGCAAGCCATGAAGCACACTCGATGGTCTGTCCGGCTTCTTCAAGGATAACGATATCGGGCTGGAAGCCATACTGCCGAAGTGTACGGACCGAGATGCTGGATAACGTTGTGAAAATGATTTTGGAAGAGCCGACAACATCCTTTTTGATCTTTGAATGCAGAGCCGCGGCCTGATTCGACAGCTTTCGGAGGTCGACCGTATTTTGGGTGGCGTGTCGGGCTTCGGTCAACTCTTCGTACAGTCGATCGAGAACGACGAATTCGGAATGCAATTTCATTGCTGAGTCAAGAGTGCCTTCGGCAGAGTCGGAGGGATCATGAGCGCGGTATGCACCGGAAATGTGATGCGAAACCCTTTTCATGATGTTGTTCACAGCCTGATGCGATGGGGCACAGATTAGAACGGACTGCTTGGCACGGTTTGCCTAAATGATCAAAGATAAGACTGAACACAATGGGAATGTACCAACTTGGAGGATTATCTCGGCCAAAACATGGGTTTTACCTGTTCCTGGAGGCCCTTGGATACACACGATCGGTCGCTGACTATTCATCGCAGCACACACGGCGGCAGATTGACGTTCATTCAAGTCCTGGAATCGGAATTAGATAAACTGCTTCCGAAATAAACTCACCAACCTGGAAAAACTTTAATTTGCGATCTACATAAACTGATTTCAGCGGTTTGGCACGATATACAGTTTGAAAGACGGGATATCCTGGAAGCTTGTCCCACTTGGCCCGCAAATCCAGAAACTCCTTCACGACCTGCATGGTGCCAACATCTTCAGAGGGCACAATCGAATACTTTGCCTCGTCCGCGATCGACGGATCAAACTGGTTGCCAAAGGCGCCTCGAAGCTTCAGTTTCAACCCATCACTTCGTTTCTCAAGCAGAATGCACCCGTACTTTCGCACTCTGCCAAACTTCTCCAACAGAGTCACTGGCATCGGTGATCGCAGATCCTTGTCTGACAGAAACTCGTCATCGGCGAAACCAAACTCGACGGTATGGCCCTTCATCGGATCGACGGAATAGCTTTTGAACACCAGATTGGACAAACGTACACTCGGCTCTGACCCGGGTTGTTGGCATTCGTCAATCTCGAGTTGGATAAGCTGGGACCAGGTGTTGATGTGGTTCTGATAACGCGGCGGAAAAGCGACGACATCCTTTTTCTTCCTGGTTTTGGGGCCAGCGGCTATCGCGGATGTTGAGATCGACCTCAACTTCACTGCCCAAGGCCGTCTGTAGAGGATTTTCAGCATTTCTGATCAGTGCAGCATACCGGCCGCTGAAATAACACCAAGTAAATTGACAAAAGTTAAAAGCAATGAAAGCGATTTCACACAATAATACTGTCGAGTGTCGGTAGATTGACAACCGAGTATAATCAGTCTGCCAATAATGTATCGTTAGTACCTGTCAAAACTTTTATTGCACAATCAGTAACAAATCAGTAAAGCCCGTACTACAAAACAGATAAAACCGGTACATCGAATATGGCAACAACGGCTTCCTGACAATAAACGAGGTATACGATGCAAAATCAAGAAAAACGGAGGCAACCCGTCGTACAAAAGAAGTAGCCGTTTTGATAGGGAGTAGAGAGCTAATTAGTCAATTAAATATGTACATTAGTAGTACTCGCATTAGTATAATTGCAAAGTTTAGCGTCGAGAGTGAGCTTGGCAGTAAATGTTGGGCGGCGGGTAAGGCTTGACTTCATCGACGGAGGCATGCGGGGGTGGCTCTCGGCGAAGATTGGTATGCGAAGACGCAGCGATGCGAGGATCAAGGCGCTCGTAGCGGTCATTACGAGGTTCTGGATACGGAGCTGGTTCAGCATAGCGATCGTCATACGAATGTGTGCGACTGGGGCGAAGATCGTCATAGGAAGGTGGGCGACTGAGGCGAGGATCATCATACACAGCTGGGCTGGGCCGACGATCGTCATACGAAGGTGGGTGACTGGGGCGACGATCGTAACGCCTGTCATCAACACGGGAATCATACTCGCGGCGTTCGTTTCGCCGTTCATTGTCGGCAAAATGATGCTGATACTGTAGTTGCCGCGGTCGCGGGTAAACAGCACTAGGAAGCACACCCGAATTGGCACCGCGCAGATAGGGAACACGGCGAGGGCAATCATCGTCGTCACGAGGAATTCGAGGGTCCAAAATAGGCCTGACCGAAATGCCGAACTCGTTCGGTCCATCTTCTAGTTTACGGTACCGGTTCAAGTATGGGTCATCATCAAACATACGACGGGTAGTTTCCTCCTCTTCTTCTCGAGCCCTGCGTCGCTGGTTTTTGGTCATCGAAGATGCAAGGCGATCGTCGGTCTCACTTGTCGAAACACTGCGGTTTTCAACAGGTGATTCAACCCGTGCGACTGGAACAGTGCCATCATCCTTCAAAACGCGCGGTTCATCACGTGGGCCGTAGACAAAATTTCGGGATGTCCGTTCACACTGATCATCCAATCGAGGATCCATGTATGGTCGGAACTCCGCGGTCGAATTCGAATCACGACGAACATCTCGAGAGCTGCTCCCGCGCTCATCCGAAGGTCCACGCTGGTACGGATTTATCACATGCCATGGAGTATCGTAGTGGCGATCAACAAGATAAGTAGCATCACGGCGGTCACAGTCGTAGTCGTCGGGATGCGGTTGCCTCGACTCGAGGACAAAATCTTCGGGTTCCATGCCGGAATTGACTCCACGGATGTAAGGGACTTGCCGAGGGACATAGTTGTTGTTACGCGGAATGCGGATATCGACATCGTAGAAGAACGGTCTTATCTCCGGGTTATCGTCCTCACGCCGTCGGTCATAGTCATCGTAAGCATTGGCCGCGTAACCGTCATTCTCACGATAATCAAAAGAAGGGCGTCGTTCGGGTTCGGCGTCAAAGTGGTTTTTCTGGTCACGGTCGCGGTCGTCGTAGGCTCGTCGATTATCGTAGTCCCTGTCATCGCGAAAATCTTTTTGCATGGCGACACCGCTGTCGTTAAGGTACTCTTTGCAGTTGAAGTAGTCGTGCCATTGGAGTTCATTCTGTCTGTTGTGAGAGCGGAAAGCATTGTTGTCGACAGAGTAGTGTATGAACCTAAAAAACAACGAAGTCATAACCGTTTTTGATTCAATGCAACGACTTACGTCTTCCAAAAGGCGCATTCGACCAGCGCATTCGGGTTACCAACGACGATCAGCAGTTGGCGAGCGCGCGTGATGGCAGTGTTGAAGCGCTGAAAAGATGACATTGTAACTTCAAATTCACTTCAAAATAGAATGCAGACAAACCCGAATTTCATCGACAAAGCCAAGTCCTTTCGTCCGAGTAGTCGACATGATAATGACCCGTCGTTTACTCCCTTGAAACTTCTCCACAGTATCCACCGTAATCTCTGGATGGCGGCGAATTGAGTTGGTAATGTGGTAGACCTGTTCCTTGTAAGGGGCGATAATGCCGATCTCGGAAGGTTCCAGCTCCGGCACTCGTAGAAGCTCCTGAACGTACTCCGAAACAACCTGCACTTCTTCTCTATTGTACTTCGACTCGTGTCCGCGTTCGGTGCCGTAAACTGCGTGAAAGCGGAACGGTTGCTCCTAAAATATTTGATTTCAATGATTCACAGAGAAACATAAGTAAAAGACTTACTTGGCCGTTTATGATCGGATGATAGACGAAGAAATTGTGACCTTTGGGGTAGGTGGGAACGAGTTTGCTTTCGTACACGATCTCAGAGGCGCAAATAACGATAGCTTCATGAGAGCGATGGTTTTCAGTTAGTAGAACCATGAGACGCCGAAAAACAATTAGAATAAGTTCAAAAACAATAGCAAAGTTCAACTCACGGGTCTTCCTTGTATTCAGGCTTCTCCGACAACCGCATCAGCAGGCTTTCATCGAACCGAAAGATAGCTTTGCTGAGCACTTCGTTGGTTATGACAGTTCTGAGTTGTTTCGGGTCACCGGCGAGAATCAACCGAGTTTTGACTCCACTCAACACCAGAAGTGGTGCCAATGTTTCGGGTTCTGTGGCCTGTCCAGCTTCATCGACAATGATGTGGCTGAAGTGGTTCTTGCAGCCTTTGAACAGCTTCGCCGACAATCCAATGGTGCAGATAACGACATCGAACCTCTTCAAGGTATTGGTGTCAGGCACTTCCGGGACGCCTTTCTTCGTGTAGACCACCTCCTTGACCAGTGGATCAATGACAGCAAAGTCGACCCGCGACGCCAAAAGACGTGTAATTTGCGAAGCGTTGACGGCACCGGACTTGAGGAGGGCGATGGCAAAGTTGTCGGCGGCCATGTTGGATGGAGTACAGACGAGGAACTTCGGGGCTTCCACCTGTCGGTCTCGGCGAAGTGATCGAATGGCTGCGACGAGGGTGGTCGTTTTGCCGGTTCCGGGAGGCCCAAACAGAAGAAACGCGTTATCGGGTTTCTGCTCTTGGATGGAGTAGATGGCCTGTCGCTGACCCGCATTCAACATGGAGTCCATTTCGAAGCGCCCATTTTTCAGGTCATCCTCGCGATTCTTCAAAAACCCTTCTTGCGACTGAAAAATGATCAAAATACAAGATGCCATTATGTTATAAAGTAACCTACCATCGCGAAAGTCCGATCACCAAATATCTTCGAAACAACAATGTCGCCGTTGTGCAGCAACTTTGTCATCTGATCGAGGGCGTTGAAGGTGTTTTCAAAGGGTCTGACAAAGACATGGAAGTGCTGAAATATAGACAAATTAACGTTTAAAAACAAGAATATAAACAATCAACTTACTGCATTGGCATTCACCACTTTGACGCTACCCATCCTAAGGACAAGATTTCCGCTGCATTTATGCACTTCGCCGAAGAAAGCTGATTTGAGAGAATCCGACGAGCCAGAATACAGCCGTTGCGACTCGACGACAATGACCGGCTTCTTTTCAGCGACGGATTCGTTGACATTGACAAAATTTGTGAAGGTGATCTTTCTATCGTTCACTGACACAGCTAGCGGCTTCTCATCGGTCACAATAGGCTCGCAACTCAGGAGCTGGAAAAAATTACAAATTTTCGAATTTAAAAATGAATTTCGTGGAACATACCAGCCGGTACGGACGAACGCAACCGAAAGTCGTGTTTGTTCGAACCGCGCTATAGCTTGTGTGGCACCGAAGGACGTGTTCGCACCCAGCATCTAGCAGAGAGACCCTTTCTCCTACAATCGTCGCCCTGGGCCTTAGTCACCCAACCTCGTGCACTCACTCGTGCAGCGTGTCGACAAGAGTCTGGTCGTTGTTCTTTGCGCCGTCGGCGATCTTCCTCAGCCTTTCGATTCCACTCCGCGAAATCATCCCCTGATATCGAGTATCCTCTCTGTGCGACACTTTCGTCATGGGCTAGTACACCTCCGGGCAAGTCTAATGAGGTCTTATCTGAAGAAAACATAGCTTATTTATTCGATTTTTACGACCCTGTTATTTTTGCCAACATTATATATATTTTGGGGTTTTTGTTGCAGTGAAAATACTCCAATTGATTTGTCCACCCCCGGTCAGGCTTTTACACCTCTGCCTGTGGGTAACTATTATGCAAAACTATGTCATGTGGTTCGCCTCGAGGCTCACTTATGCGGCTGGCGTCCAAAGCATTGGTACATACTTGGTCACGGCTCGTTAGCCCATCGGTTGGAATTAGTGTCGTGCCCCGCTGCGCATTTTTTGTCGGGGTTTCTGGGGTTTTCGGCTCTTGCGGTTCTAATGTCTGCTGATTGTGGTTTTACAAAATACGTACAGAAAGTTCACAGGACAAAAATACACGCGATTGTGTATTGCTCGGCGCCTTTTGTGGTCGAGGATTCTGCATTTTTTGGACACTCGTTACAACATTGCGCATACAACCTTTGCTATTTTTACCCTTTCACGCTTTTTGGCGGCTTTTAAGTTTTTGTTACTGGATAATAGTAGACTGATTCCCGAGAATGGCTAGACTTCAGTAGTCGCACATCCTCCAGGACTCGTTACTTTTATTGGTTTTTGTTTTGTTTGCATGGTGGCCGCTGCAACGACTATGTCGACATACAATTTGCGTTCAAATCAACGAAAAAGACACAGATATACAGGGCGCGTCAAAATAACGCCCCTGTATATAACTTTTAAGTTGGTTTAAGTGCCGCCAGTAACAGTCAGTTCCAAAAAACTTTTTACTTTCGTGTAAATCTCCGTGAGCTCTACTGTTTTTGCTGCGTGATTTAAGTTATTCCATCATGTAATTATCTTAAAATATACACAATTGTTTTTTGCAGGTCAAAGCGCATTTTGGATCTTTGCTCCTTCATAACCGTCAGCTCCCATGGACTCCATGCACAAGAATTCTGAGAAGAAGAATGCCGAAAACAGTCTATCAAATAAGTATCGTCGTCCCGACACGCAGAATGCCAAAGCCGGTGAGCACAAGGACAACATTCACTTGGAAGTCACGACGAGCCAGCTTCTGAACCGGAATCTTATAAATGAGAATTGTGATCCCAAGAATGAAGTCGATGATCTTAAAAGAGAGTTGGAAGCTGAACGGAAAGCCCGAGCCAAGGCAGAGGATGCGATTACCGAGCTGAAAGAAACCTTCGAAAAACGCAAACTTCGTTACGATAAGGAAAGGGAGGCTCATTTAGAGACGATCGAATGCCTCGAAGAATCCGTTAAATCTATTAAAGAGCATAAAGATTCTGTCCTGCTAGAAAAAATTAGTTTTCTGGAAAACGAGCTGGCTAGAGTGAATGTTGAGCTCAGTGCCTTCTCCTTCGAAGTCAGTTTTTCACTTTTGCCTTTCAATATACAACTTTTCAATTTTAGTCCTCAAAACACGCACAATCCGATCCACCGGCTGCTGAATGTAAACCGAAAAAATCGGAAAACTCAGTAATAATTGTAAGTTTTTAACAAGATTCATCACATACGCAGTTATGCACGAACTGTAGAGATTTACATTAAAAATTGTAACTATTAAATTTTTATTCTTTCAGAATCTGGGTTTACACATGATCTTGAGTGGACAACGACAGATGAACTTGGACGGAATTATGTCACTTTTCACGGAGGCCTATTCCCAGGAAGACATCAACGACAACGACAACGATGCTTGGAAGAAGTGTTTTGTCAAGGTTGCCGCCTGCGAAATGAATGGAAAAATGGAAAACATTTCGTCTGCGGCCGAACGTCTCTTGAATAATGAGCACACCCAGCAGTTTCAAGATATTCTGAAAGGTGTCCATGTTGAGAAGACGAAGTTTCATGAAGATGAGGTTAAGTGTTTGGAATTGATTTGTAATGCTATGTGCATCGAGTTCACGGCTAGTTAGTCATCAAGTGTTTTTGTTAATGTTTATTTTTGTTAAATTTTTATAACTTTATAATTTATAATTGACATAAATCTAGTTTTCATTAAAGTGATTTTGTGATTAAGTGAACATGATGTACAAATACTGTTCAAAAACAAATAAGCTAGTTTTTAAAAAGCAATAATTAGGAACTATCGATGACACAGTGGTCTAACCAGTTTTTGGTCTACAGTAACGCGTAAACATTACTTTTCTTTGCTTCTTTAAGTTAACAAAAAGACGGTATGCTTAAGCCATCGTGTCAGCAGCAATACCATCAACTTCAAACTCGTGTTCCTTCTGAAGTTCTTCAAGTTCGACCTTCGTTTGATGATCGTATTCTTGTGACTTTGCCCAGTCTTGCACATCGCCGGAGGAGAAAAACACAAAAAAGATGGTGCTAGCAGCCGTGGTGGCTGCGATGATAAAGAAGATGGGGCGCCATTCTTCGAATGTACCCTGAAAAAGTATAAAGTCAACTTTTTAACGGTGTGCTTTGACTTACCGTGCTTCTGAAGAATGAAACCATGATTGGCGTTATTACACGCGCAGTTATGCCACAAAGCATTGAAGCCGAGCTGATCATGCCAGTGTAGGGCGGAGCGATGGAAAGCATGCTAGTGAAGAAACCGCTGGAGGTAGTGCTGAGCGAGATTGCGACGAAACAGAACATGGTCAGTGTTAGGTACGGATTTTCGCAATTACCGTAGAAGGCGATGACAATAAACGCAAGGACGGTGACGGTTCCGGCTGAAAGTCATCAGATCAATGTGATTAAGCAAATAAAGAAAGTTTGAACATACAAAACGTTTGAGAAATCTTGCACGCAGCCGTCGGCGTTAACACTTTCTTAGCTTTCAAGTGATCGATTGCAATAGCCCACATGAACTTCCAAAAGATTTCGACAAACGGCGGAATTGCGCCAAAAATACCATTCTGAAATTAAAATTGTTGTAACTTATAACCAAAAGTATTAAACTTACATCCACCGGGGACAGATACAAAACTTCTTTGTAAAATGAAGGCTGATATGCGTGCAAAAACGTAATGATAATGTTCATACTGAAGGCACATAACAACAAAGAGTAGAAAGCGGGGGAAGTGAGCATTGCCTTCCATGGTACTTCAAATTTGCGCTAAAACCAATTAACGTAAGATACTGTAAACAACCGGAAGCACTTACCGCATGTTTAGACTGCAGTTGAAGTTCGGGACGAGACAACAGGTACTCCCGTTCGCGCTTCGCAATTACATGACAGCCGTGGGGTGTCACTGGAGTGGTAAAATGCCAAACTGTCGTCCACAGAGCACCAGCGGTTGCTAAAATGTGTATTTGTAAAAAGTAATTTGAAATGAAATAAACAAGCGGTTTTGTCTTTGTGCGAACAACGCAAACAACAACAAAAGAAAGTTGTGAAATAGTTTCACAACGGTCACTGCACGCATTCGCAACTGCGTTTTTATTCATAATCAGTCGTGTTTTTCGAGGACGGGTTTGCTGTCTTTCTTAAGTTGCTGCTGTCTTTCTTTTTATTCAAATTTTACGACGATGATGTCTCTCCTTGTGCATCCGGTGACCTTTGACCATATTCAGGTTTGTAATCACTGTTTTTGCAAGTTTGCATTACAACAGTCTAATTTGCTTCCAGGCTGTCTCGGAAGCGCGAAATTGTGATACAGTCGTCTGTTTCGGCGACGCTAAGAACATTGAGAAGACCGAGTTTGGACGGGTGTTGATCCGATTGGGCGGCTTGAAGTTGCAGGTATGTTTTTTACTTTGCTTTTCAACTCTTATGTTTTGGTTTCAGGAAGCGATCAAGAAACGCGGTTATTACGACGACACCCCTCTCGATACGACCAGCATCGACGAGTTGCCGTTTCGCCGAATCGTCTTCATCCCGCTCCTGCCATACTCCCAGCACACCCCGCTCTACACTCACGCCTTCAATGAATTGGCAAAGCTGAAGGCCATCAATGTCATCCTGCCGATCATCGAAAAGGGTTTGTTGTTTTCATGCTTTTATGTTTACACGCACTGTACGTACTGTTTTAGGTACCACGACTTGTCCCTGTTGGATTCTCACTGCCATCCGCCATCAGGAAACCTATGGCGCTATTGAATCAATCTCCCTCTACGATCCGAAAGACATGTTTCCTGTTAAAGCTTCTATTAAAGTTGGAACCCGTTTCCCCGTCGATCTTCATGTTCAGCGTTTGCCTGGTAACCGCGTTGTCCGATGTGACGACTGCCCCGATGCCCTCTTCAACGTGGAAACGGATGACAACGTCATCATGAAGGGTTGTGACCACGCCTTCCACCAGGCTTGTATCCGCGACCTTCTCACCGACGACCTTTCCTGCCCTGTCTGCGAAGTCGAACACAGCAACGGAGAAAAGCGGAAGTACCGCATCGTCGGGTGTCCTCCTCCCCCGCCTCCTGAAGGCGCCAACTTCCCGAAGCGGTATGTTTTTACTCATCATTTTTAAGCGACACTTTTCATTGTTCGCTTTCAGTATCCGTCGAGCGTAATGGTCATGCAGTGGACCGTTTTGGTTCAGTTCATCGATGCTGGTGTTTTTTTTTTTGCTTCTTGTATCGAAATGTTTGTTGTACTTGTTGTTTGCCATTGTCTTGTTGTTGTGCTTGGTTTTTCTTTTAAAAAAATGAGATAACGAAGTGTGATGTCGAAATTCGGTTGCAAGTGGGTCGACGGCATAAGTGTGTTATTATCTGCACGACGGCCCTTGAACGCTGTATTTTCCTGTTTTCATTCGCTCCTTACGCAGACTTTGACTTTTTTCCGTTTTTTTGAATGTTGTAGCAATGCCGCAAGCATGGGATACATTGATTGTTTGCGCTTTGCGCACAATCCGTATCTTAAACTCCGAGTTAGCTACGTGATTCCCCGCCTTCTTTCTCACGATCGATGCGCAACCGGCATTAATACCGGAATAGAGCCCCATTCCTAAGTTTAGTTTAGTTTAGTATAGCGTGCCAAACACACAACTCATCTTCACCGCCTTTATTACTCATTATTAGCGTGAGCTCGATTTAATCGCGTGATTTTTGTTATGATATCATATAATATATACAATTTGGTTTTGCAGGCGAACGTGAACGTGCGTATTTTGACTCCTTGCTTCTGCACGAGTTTCACAAAAATCGTCATCTCCTCATGAACCCCAGTGCCAAGAGCTTGGACAACAATTCCACCAACGAGACAGCGGTAAGACACAAGCTTCCGGAAATGGACCTTCAGACGGAGAATCAAGCTCTCAGAAGTCAGTTAGAAGCTGAACGGAAAGCGCGAGTCAATGCAGAGCAGCAGTTTACCGAGCTGAAAGAAACCTTCGAAAAATGCAAAGCTTATTACGCCGAAGAACGAAAACACAACTTAGATGCGATCGAGTGCCTCCAAGAACACGTCGAATGGGTTCAAAGCAACAACGACGCTGTTCTGAAAAAAAGAATTCGTGTCCTCGAAGACACGCTGGCTAACATGAATCTTCAAAAACTTGAACCCAGTGCCTCCTCCGTCGAAGTCAGTTTTTCACTTTTGCCTTTCAATGTACAACTTGTCTATTTTAGTCCTCCAAACACGCAAAATCCGATTCCCCGACAGTGGACGCTGAGTGTAAACCTGTCAGTTCCAAAAAATCGGAAAGTGCAGCAACAATTGTAAGTTTTTAACTAAATAAATCACATACCCAGTTATGCACGCACTGTAGAGATTTACATTACAAACTGTTATTATCAGAATTTTGATCTTTTAGACATTGGGATTACACATGCTGTTGAGTGGACAGCGACAGATGAACTTGGACGGTATTATGTCACTTTACACAGACTTCTACTCCAAAGAAATCGTCGACGATGACGACGATGCTTGGAAGCAGTTTTTCGTCAAGGTTGCCGCCTGCGAAATGAATGGAAAAATGGAAAACATTTCGTCCGTGGCCAAACGTCTCTTGAACAACAAGCACACCCATCTGTATCAAGATCCCGTGGAAGGTGTCCATGTTGAGAAGTCGAAGTTTGATGAGGGTGAAATTAAGTGTTTGGAATTGATTTGTGATGCACTGTGTATCGATTTCACGGCTAATTAGTCATCAAGTGTTTTTGTTAATGTTTATTTTTGTTAAATTTTTATAACTTCATAATTCATAATTGACATAAATCTAGTTTTCATTAAAGTGATTTTGTGATTAAGTGAACATGATGTACAAATACTGTTCAAAAACAAATAAGCTAGTTTTTAAAAAGCAATAATTAGGAACTATCGATGACACAGAGGTCTAACCAGTTTTTGGTCTACAGTAACGCGTAAACATTACTTTTCTTTGCTTCTCTAATTCAACAAAAAGACGGTATGCTTAAGCCATCGTGTCAGCAGCAATACCATCAACTTCAAACTCGTGTTCCTTCTGAAGTTCTTCAAGTTCGACCTTCGTTTGATGATCGTATTCTTGTGACTTTGCCCAGTCTTGCACATCGCCGGAGGAGAAAAACACAAAAAAGATTGTGCTAGCAGCCGTGGTGGCAGCGATGATGAAGAATATGGGACGCCATTCTTCGAATGTACCCTGAAAGAGTACAAGTTAACCTTGTTAATATTATGCTCTGACTAACCGTGCTTCTAAAGAATGAAACCATAATAGGAGTGATAACACGCGCAGTTATGCCACAAAGCATTGAAGCCGAGCTGATCATGCCGGTGTAAGGCGGAGCAATAGAAAGCATGCTAGTGAAAAAGCCGCTGGAGGTAGTGCTGAGCGAGATTGCGACGAAACAGAACATGGTCAGTGTTAGGTACGGATTTTCGCAGTTACCGTAGAAGGCGATGACAATAAACGCAAGGACAGTGACAGTTCCGGCTAAAAGTCATCAGATCAATGTGATTAAGCAAATAAAGAAAGTTTAAACATACAAAACGTTTGAGAAATCTTGCACGCAGCCGTCGGCGTTAACACTTTCTTAGCTTTCAAGTGGTCAATTGCAATAGCCCACATGAACTTCCAAAAGATTTCGACAAACGGCGGAATTGCGCCAAAAATACCATTCTAAAATCAAAATTGATGTAATTTGTAGCAAAAAACTGTTGAACTTACATCCACCGGGGACAAATACAAAACTTCTTTGTAAAATGAAGGCTGATATGCGTGCAAAAACGTAATAATAATGTTCATACTGAAGGCACATAACAACAAAGAGTAGAAAGCGGGGGAAGTGAGCATTGCCTTCCATGGAACTTCAAATTTACGCTAAAACCAATTACCGTAAGATACTGTAAACAACCGGAAGCACTTACCGCATGTTTAGACTGCAGTTGAAGTTCGGGACGAGACAACAGGTACTCCCGTTCGCGCTTCGCAATTACATGACAGCCGTGGGGTGTCACTGGAGTAGTAAAATGCCAAACTGTCGTCCACAGAACACCAGCGGTTGCTAAAATGTGTATTTGTAAAAAGTAATTTACGAGTATTAATCAACGAACCGCAAGTGTAAAAAATGCTTGGCCATCCGAAAGAACTACTGCACAAATAAGCAAAGGTGGGCACACCTGAAAGATCGTTTCGATAAACAATAAATAGCCATAAAATGGGTTAAGTTATGATGAAATAAATACCTAAAACACTGGCGAGAGAAAAACCGGATGTGTAGATAGTCGCGGCAGTACTTTTTTCGGCAACAGGAACCCAGAAACTACACATTTTGTTTACGGCAGGGATGACTAATCCCTAAAAACCAAAGGTTTGTTAATTAAAATGAATGTTTTATAAATGCTCACGTCTCCGCAGCCCATGATGACCCGCATTATAAAAAGAGCAAACCAGCCACTGTTAACAGCTAAATATGGTGTAGCAAATGTTCCAATTGTTAACATAATGGCGGAAATTGAGGCCAAATGTTTTGGTGATTGGGTATCGGCGAGATATCCGGCAGGCAATATGGTGAGGATGGATCCGTAGAAAATACTGGAGAAAAGCCAGCCTTGAGTTGTAGAATCCCAGAAGAGTGATCCCTGAAGTTGAATTTGTGATACCGTTTCGTTGTTTTGTGACTTACGCCATAATCATTGATAACGACATCGCCTTCATTTTGAGTCTTTCCACAACGTTCAGCTGCCCCAGATTCTTCTATGAGAGGTTCTGGTGGAAGCACGATGGAACTGTTATCCAAAATGGACAAAGATCTCAAATCAGCCAAGCGAGCATTTTTCTTTGCTAGCTCAGCTTGGGTGACAGCTGTCGAGTTCACCATGCAGGTCATAGCAACCCCCATGTTGATCCGCATAGACACAATCACGAAAAACCCGATCATCATGAGCAAAAGCGTATGAAGCCGACGAGAGAGAGGGTGAAACAGCGCTAAAAACAACAAATCAACACAAAAATTGCACCACCATTTCAAACTTACGCAATTTCTGCGCTTCATAAACAGCCGCATCTTGAAGTAACACCGGTGACGGCGACATTGCCGTATGATGACCCGTTTTGAGCCTTAAAAGCACCACAAACTGAATTGAGTGTAATTTTAGTCGACAAGCACGATAAAAACGATGCAACAGTGACGCTGCAATGACGGGCGTACTTTAAGCCAGCTAAAGACGCTGCGGGATCACAATTTTCATCATTTCAAAACGTTGCTATGCATCCCAACGTTCTCTTTCCCCATTCACAAAAAATTGAACCCAGCTTTCAATAAATGTTTGTGGTCGAGAAAAAGTCAGAACGGCCAAAACATTATTGACTGACCAGAGCTATGTATTTTAAAGAAAACAGGAAGCCAGTGTCCTCATGGCGTGTGAAACATTAAGAAACTATAGACCAATATGACGTCTTTACGAAATAAAGTTAAGTGAAGAGCGCCCTCCAACGGGTTTACATGTGTAAAAAGAAAATGAGAATGCAACTAAAAAACGTCGATAGCGCAATGGGCAATGGCAGCATTAGCTAAAGTACAGGGATTTAGGCGGCATGTTTTTATTCGCCCTTTAAGGAACCGCCGTTTTTTAACAGCGTTCGTCTGGACAGTTGCTCCCGTGAAGTCTGGAAACTAAATGATTCACAAGCTTGTACGTAATTAATTAATCACAGATTTTATAATGTGTTTTGAAGCAATTGTAGCAATGGAAACAGGCAGACATAAACGTCTACAAGTAATGGAAGCCTTGCACGACATATTAATTGCACATTTGGCCAAAGTGTTTCCATGCGACAAGGGCAAAAAAATTGTGTTACATATTTTTTGCCATATTTCATTCTAAGCTAACGTTCAATGAGTTCAGTTTTATCCCGGTTGCTATGCAGTTTGTGCTTTCTATTTCATAGCGTTGAAATAAGCAATGAAAACATATTGGTTGGTGCTACTCAGCTAGCTAGAGGCCTTTTTTTCATGCAAAATGGCTGCATCGACTGACCGACTGCATTATGCCTGCTAGTGGGGGAGATAACTATATCATATAATTAAGAGCGGTTGATGGTCTTTATTCAAGGCTGATAAGGGTGGAATGACAAAGAGGATTGAAAAAGGGACACGTGTTTACGTTTTAAAAGAGCAAAAGCTAACGGTTGTTGATGAGGGTAGCAAATTGTTGGTCCAAATCGGCAGTGGATCGAATGCGGTTGGTGGCGATTGGTTTGGTGTTAGCGGCGCTCTTCACGGGTAGGAAATTTTTGTTTATGTCTATGATTTGTCTAGGTCTATAGAAATTTAAAGGTAGCGTCGCTCAAAGACCATGCGCAGGTCGAAGTTACCCGGGTGCCAAAACTAATTTGGTCTGTGTCTGTAATGCTACTTATTGTGACGATGTACCTGTTATTGGAAGCTTCAGCGAATTTGAAGCCGTGGTTTTTACGAGTTCTGCTTCGGGGGCACGATTTCAGCGCTCGGTATTGAAGTTTGGGGCTTTGAAAGGTAATAATATGTCACGCAAGCGCAATTTTGTTTTACACTTTTATTCCAGATTTACCAAAAGCCGACACGAGTTTCAAATTTAACCCAAGTACCCAATATCAAGAAATCCTCGGCTTTGGTGGCGCTTTTACCGACAGTGCTGGGATAAATCTAGCTAAACTCGACACTCAACTGGTAACAAACATAATCAAGCAATACTTTGACCCCGTTGACGGCTTCAACTATGTTATCGGCCGCGTTCCGATGGCTAGTACCGACTTTTCGACGCGCGAATACTCCTACGATGACGTTGACGGTGACTTGAACTTGGTTCATTTCAATCTCACACTCGAGGATTTCAACTACAAAGTAAGCACAACACTTGTGGCCGGATATAATGATTAGGGTCAAAAAGCAATTAAAAACGCACTCGTTTAGATCCCTTACATCCAACAAGCTTTGATAGCTAACAAAAACTTAAAACTGTTCACGACACCTTGGTCGGCACCTGGCTGGATGAAAACGAATGGACGCATGAAGGGCGGTGCTCCCCTTCGTGGCAACGCTAACGGCCCTTATTTTCAAACTTGGGCCAAATATTTCATCAGGTATGAGAAAATTTACAAATTTTGACAAGAAAACGCTAAAGACCCCAATTACATTGTAGGTTCTTTGAGGAATACGCTAAAAACGGCATCACTTTTTGGGCGACGAGCATTCAAAATGAACCTTCGTCAGGGCTGTTACCCAACTACGCTTGGCAAACAATGTTCATGCCAGCCGCAGTGGAAAAGTAATCACTCTGACGCGTTATTTGTTTATTTTTACAGGCAAAACAAAACGGATTTTAGAGAGTTTTTGAGCGAACTGCTCGGCCCTGCACTGCGAGCATCGAATGTGACTAAAGATATCAAAGTCATGATATACAGTGACCAACGCGTGGGTATGCACAGCTATGTGAAAACCGTAAGTGTTGAAACAGTGTGACTAATAAGGGACAAATCTTAAAATGTGCAGATAATGGAAAATGAAAATGCAGCAAAGTACGTGGATGGGATTGCTTTCCATTGGTATGAGGATTTTCTCGAAGATGCATCGGCTTTAAGCCGAGTCCACGACGACTTTCCCCAGCTTTTCCTGCTTGCAACAGAGGTTTGGTTTCACTTTTTATAATGAAAATTTAAAGCTTTTTTTATAGGCTTGCACTGGATATTTACCGATTATCAGGGGCGTTTTCCTGGGAGATTGGTCGAGGGGTAGCCAATACGCACACAGCATCATTGAGGTAAGTAAGAGAAATCCGTCATCTTTATGCTTTATTTTGTGCCTGTACTTTGTGTGTAATGTAAGCACAGTTCTATTTTTAGGACCTGCAAAACTGGGCTGTCGGCTGGACGGATTGGAACATTGTTCTTGACACTGAAGGTGGTCCTAATTGGGCTAAAAACAACGTGGATGCACCTATTATTGTTAACAGTACAGCCCAAGAGTACTACAAACAGCCCATGTTCTACGCTTTAGGGCATTTCAGCAAGTTTGTGCCCCCAGGGTCTATCAGGGTCAAGATTACGGACGATTCTGGAACCCAGCCAACCGGTGACATTGAAGCTGTTGCGTTTACGACGTCGGATAATCGAAATCGCGTGATCGTAATTAACAACCGTATCGAAACGTCAAAAACTGTGAGAATCGAGGACGCGTCGCGCGCGGGCAGAGGATTGACTGTAGAGATTGAAGGAAATACGTTGAAAACGATTATTTGGAAAAAAGTTTAATCATTTATTTTGCTTTGAAGATATCAGTAAACAATAAAGTGGCACTATTGAGCAGAGGTGTGAAAAACCAAATAAAATTCTAACTGAACTGTCGATCAAAAGATAACAAAGTCACAAATAAAAACATCACCCAAAGAACCCCCAACTCTGAATCTCATTCTCGATAGCATAAGCACGCGCGTAATCAGGCTGCACAGATTCCAAATGCATCAATTTCGGTTTTTTGGCACTATTATAGATAACCCTTTTGGAAGTGATATCTGCAGCTGATCGCGATAATACACTTTCGCGATTGTGGTATCTGTCATGAAGAGTCTTGCTACCGCGGGCGTGATAAAGACGACGACGTTGTTGAAAGCATTCTACAGCGTCCACCTCAATCGCCCGATGACAAGTGTACGCCCCGGTCTCGTCTGTAAAAACGTGCTTATAATGTGCCAGATATGGGATTAATCTTGAAATTTGTAGTGTATAGTTTCGGTTGCGCTCTTAGCACCAGCTTAAAATGATAAGACGCACCTGAACAATAGACTGCACCGCAACTTTTAGGACACAATTTTCGGACGCGTTGCCAAGAGCTATCACATAAACCGTCAAGAGCCCATTGGCAGCAACGTGCTGAATGATCAGTGATCGGTGGTGTTGTCGCTGCTGTATACACGGGTTGCAGAGGAGCTTGACTGTGCCAAGTGTGTGTCGGAGAACCTCTGCAAAAACAATAATATGTTATGAAACAACAAAAAAATGGTAGATTACAAGATAGGATAGCTCGTTGACGACTGAAATCTGTTTTCAAGACCATTAGGTGGGCCAAAGAAGTTGACATTTTCAGGAACTGCAACTTCATTTGTGGATTGAAACTCAAAATCAGCGGTATCAGGCTGCTTTGAAGGAGGTACAACTTGGTTGGGTTCTAAATTCCTTTCATTTTCATAATCTGGGGAAGGGTCGGGAACACTTGGACTCATTGGAATGACGTTATTATCCTAAAATAACCATCTTCTTTCAAAACTACAAAAACTAAAGATTATGTCATACGATTTCTCTAAGATTGTAAGCCGGTGGCGCCACTGTGGTAGTCACAGTTGGATAACTCGGCGGAACAACTGCTGAATCATAACTGATAATTCGTATGGACGCCTCGGGCGGTGTATATTCCGGCTGTACTGTGGATGTTGCATAGTCACCGTAATAACTTGCCATTGGGGCCGTTTTGTACTCATTGTTGCTTGGTTGTGGGTATCCAACAGTTGTAGGGTCATCGTAGGAGCCACCGTAAAACGGTAGGTTCTGATTGTTGTTAGAAACTGATAATGGAGCCTGTGGCAATGACGGTATACCGAGAACTTTTCGTTGTCGCGAATCTGTTGGTCTTAAAGGACTGATAATAGAATTGGTATCCAATTCATCAGGGCGAAAAGGCGCAATGAACGGTGCCATTGTAGGCGTAGGTGTGGTCAGTGGAGCCAGAGGCAGTTGTAAAGCTGGCGTGTCAAATTCAAGTTCAAGCATTCGTTTGATTTCTGTCATGCAATCTCTTGGCACTGAAAATACAAAACATAAAAACTACGAAAACGACAAATTTAGATTACATCTTTGACATCTTTGTCCAGGATATTTGTTATCAATCCGATACTGACAAACTTGTGATGAAATATCGCAGTCTATTTGACAATCTTCTAATGCCGGTAGCCATAATGGATCGCGGAATTGATCGCCGCCTTAAATGTCACTTATGAAAACATTAATAGGCCTATAATTAACTCACAAATATTTTCATTGCTCAAAATAAACTGAAACACCGGCTTCAACACATTTTCAGCACATATACAGTGCCAAAACACAAATATAACTATTCTATTAACGATTCGCATTGAATTGTACCTCTTTGAAGATCCAGAAATGAGTCCTGAGCCCTCTCCGCAAACAGCACCGTTTGAACGTCCTGTAAAACTGTACGTAGGGCGGATCACGCATGGAGATGAGTGAAACGGACCGTATTCCCGGAGGGCGGTTGAAATTGAGCTCAAGTGCGGCGAACAAATACAAACATTGTACGGGTATCAATGAAAGTAAGGAGGAAAAAACCAGTGGTCCTTTATGCCGTAAAACAACAGGCTAAAAAAGGGAATGTCCTCACAGCGTGAAAATTTTGTGTCTTGAATGATGTGGGGGGTTTCATTGAGGGAAATTGAGAAGGAAACACTTTAGAACGATACGACGATGACAGCGGATAAATAAAAAATGATATACTGATGGCGTGAAAGGCCTTGAAAACGTGACTTGAACTACAACTTTGTGTTTTCTGGCTAAAAGTGTGATTTTTCTACAGTAATAAAATCGTTTATTTTTTCAGTTTAGAGCGCAGTGAAAAATATTTGCGTCAAAGTAAATACAAAAGTGAAAGTTTATCGACCAAAAAAGTCATAAAATTCCACAAGTTTTGCTTGCAAAAATGAACAATGTCATCAAGTATCCATTGTAAACCTATTGTCTGCATCGAATCGGTTTACATGTCATGCATATGTCGTTCGTCACGCTTTCCGCGTTCAATTGTGTACATTCTCCGGGTTCAAATGCAGTAATTTGTACCTCAGCGGTCACTCACTTGTCTCCAATTTTAATGACCACTGACCAGTCAGTCTTGTCATATGCCCCAGGGTATTCCCATGATTTGAACTTCCCAACTTGTTAAAACAACCCATGCAAACATAAAATCATAATTTCAATACCCTTTGCAACTATCATTCCATGATTATGTGACCTAATGAGTCGTTAAATTTCGCACTGAATTCAGCCTGTGTCACGACGCGATTTTGAGCCCTGATCATAAAAGCTCATTTAGGTCGCCAATCACCGCCCTAATCAACCCACATGTGGCCCAGAAGGCCGTGCAACCACGTCTGATTGAGTAATTCGAAAACCGCCCCGACAATTGACATTTAATGATGCATCAGTTCGCACTGACATTAGTGTTTACGGGATCTCCCACAAAGGAAACTTTCCTTCCGTTTTTGCAAATTTAATTTCTTGATGTATTCAAATGCCGATTAAAATAATGTTTGTCCACAAAACAACCCGCCCACAATTGTAGATTTGTAGTGTCACCTTCAAACCTGTTGCATCGTGCGCGGTCTTCAATTAATGTTCCCTTTAATGGACTTATGTCACAGGTGAAATCATTGATAGTGGGTGCAGATTGCGCGAACTCTTATTTTGATGCGTAGTCGTATTTCGTTTGAGACTTATAAACAAATATTGTTGCGATTTTAGTTTGTTCCGTGAAATCGATACGTTTTTTATTGCGGTTATTGATTACTAAAGATCTATCGCCGTGGTAATGCATTTTTCACTATGATTCACCACTGACCTTGCTAATTGCAACGACGTAATTGACCACGTTGACGCATCGACCCTGATCATTTACACGCCATGTTCCTTCATATTTTATACATTTCTTTGTTTTGTGTTTTGTCCAGAGCGGATAATTCAACGATTTCTTCAACAGTTGAACCCTCAACAGCGACAAGTAATGCGACTTCAGACTCTAGCGACGAAGATGTTTACATTACTGCGTTCATTGAATCGCCATCATTTGACGCATGGTTTGTTACCTGAGTTCCTTCCAACAGACAACGTAAATTACCTTTTAAAGACTCTTTTTTCCCTTCAGGCGATGGAAGCAGCCAAATCACATGAACAACAAAGCCATGTCATCACGTAATTATCTAAACCGAACGTCTCCCCACTGTAGTAATCATGGATTTTTTGAATTTGGAAAATGTCGCTGTCTGTACCCGTATACTGGCTTAAAATGCACGGATTTTGCTTGTGGTAAGTGTGTTTTGATGTGTTTTTTCCCAAGAAACCATCTCATGACCAATGACATAAATCACCGCACCTGGGTATCTTTCAGAGCACGGACTGTCAGTAGGCGCTCGCTATGATCCCCAAAGCCCTATATTTAATAAGAAATGTATCTGCGACGATGACTGGTCCGGCGATCTCTGTAACATTCCTATTGCTGATCAGGTTTGCTAACCTTGTATTAATTTTTTATGACCAGAAGCCTTTTTTCCAGTGCAATGGCAAAGGACAATACGTCAAAGGTCTTTGCGTTTGCCTCGACTATTATTTTGGGAATCGCTGCCAGTATGTGGGCAAGTGTGATCATGGGAAACTCAGTGAAGGACAGTAAGTTTTTATTACATCCCCATCTTAATTTATGGCAATTTTTGTCAATGAACGTTGAAAACGCCCGTAGTTCACTAAAAACTTCCTTATAGGTGTACCTGTGAATACGGTTGGGAAGGAGATACCTGTAACGAAATCGTATGTCACCATGGATACACAAGTGAGTTGAGTTGCAATTTATTATTTTTAATCACCGGAAGTGCATCGCCCAAAGATGAAAGACAAAAGTCCAATATATTGAGCTTATTTTAGCACCTGAACTCAATCATTCGTCATGTGTCTGTCCCCCGAGGCACACTGGACAGTTTTGTGATGAGTGCAAGTTGACGGGGATCCATGTATTACCGTTTCCAAATTGCACTGAAGAACATGTGCCCTCACCGGCGACTATATCGAGACAAAAGACTCGAGGACAAATTATGAACAGACTCATCTTCATAAGCATAGCCGCTGGGGTATTGTTAATGCTGTTATTTGTGATGTGGATTCTGCGATGGGGCAGAAGGCGAAGTTCATCAACAGTAGACATGGATTCACATAATGGTGGATCGTTGCCAGCAATGGATGACATGGAAGCACCAGACATCCGGCTTCTTGTTCGGAAGAAAAACAGTGTCACGTAAGCATTGCTAATCAACTTCATAATTGCAAATTTATACTTTTAGAATTACTCGTGACGGATTCCACGACTACAGATTCGTCGTTTAACGCATCTCAATTCAGCAAATCACTTTCTACTATTCCATTATGCTTTAAGTTATTACTGTTTTAAACCTGAAACATTTCCAATACGCATAGTTTTTCAAGTTATTCTTATATTTTTTCGCTCAATGAATAAGGCAGCCACCAAAGACTGTACAATTCAAAGACACTGCAAGTCATAAATAAAAGTAAAATACAGATACAAATGTGAATATATTGCGAGTGTGTGGGTGCTCTTCTACCCGTTGGTTTCATTTAAAAAAGGGCAGGCTGGTAAAAACAACAAACAGCAGAGCGAAACAATACTTCGATCAATAAACATAAAAACTTTATATAAAAAGGAGACCCGATACTCTTGAAAAAAAGGAATTCCATACAAACAATCAGCATGCAAGAGTGCAAAAGACGCAACTTATTACAAATAAAACTTGTTAGATACAAACTTAAAAGGGGAATAACTTAAACAAAAACTCAAGGAAGCTTTGTGATAAGTGTGACGTGATGATGAGTAACATTAAATTGGAATCACCACCACAATACAAAGTTAACAACTAAGATATTAGCAGAACCAAAGTAAATGCATCACAACCTCGAGAATATAAAACCATCACATCACACAAGCCAACATTAACAGCCATCCGAGCGTAATATTTAAAAAATCAAGTCGGTTCAGGGGGTAAAATAGGTTCAGCAAGCCGTTTGCCACTTCGGGGTAAGGATCGCGTCGACGAATTAGACTTCAAACTGTTCATTGTACGTGTAGCGGTAGGGATCTTCGGCCGGGTAGAGGGAGGAACGAAGCACGCTTAAAAAACCAGAGTTACGATAAGTTAAAAACCACCACATTGGATAAAAACCATGAAAGCAATTAGCTGTTTTTGTTGGTTAATATAAACAAAAGTATTTACAAAAGGATAGTGGTGAAAATAAGATTATTATTATTAAAAGAAAGTTAACACCACTTATTAGAGGTATGTAGCATTTTTGAGGAAAGAAAGATCGACAGGGACATATTGTTTAAATTTAAATTATAAATAAAGAATTAGATGAACCTGTTTCCAGCGCCGGCATTGATAGTATTGTTGCCTGATCCGATCGGAGCAGAGGGGTTAGAACGCTGCCAGGCTGTGTCGAGAAGCGGCGTCGTTTGGCTGTTTTGCTGAGGATTCGTAGCAGAAGTAGTGCCAGTAGACGGCTCAGTGTGCTCCCTAGAATGCAATACAGAATGTGTATACAAGCGAAAAACATTGCCACAAAGAAGTTGATTAGGGTACTGATGAAGAAAATTAATGTAACGTGATTTAAGTGAACCCACAACGAAAAATAAAACTTGCAACAGAACAATCGTAGCTAGCAAAAGCTAACGAATTGACTTGACATTACGGTCATACGAATAAAGCTAAAAACTACTTACAAAGAGCTAGGCGTAAAGCGGGTCCGATGGTTAAACACGTGGGTGCCGTAGATGTCGGCAGGGATTACGGTATCTTGTTGACGCGGGTAGAAGGGATCTTCTTCACCGACTTCCATGTAATCATTCGGACTAAAACAGAACACGGTTACGATCACAATAACGAATATTTAGACTCTGAAGGAACTGACAGCCTATTGAACATGTACCAGGTCTGAGAGACAACGATAAGCAGAATGAACATGAAAATTCCGGATAAGAGGGTTGTGGCAAGCATGATTATGGAGCCGATGCTGAAAATGACACAATCAATCGATATCAAACAACTTTTAAAGACAAACTTACACAGCATCATAACAGATTCCATCATTAATGCCAGTAACGTCGTCGTGAAGAGCGTAGCATGACAGAGTGAACTCGATGGCTCCAACATTCTTGAAGCTTTCGGAGATGTCCTTTTCAATGTTTCGCATGATGGCAGATACATCAGCACTGTTGTTGAACAATGTGTTTAGCTGTCCGACCAGCTTGGCTTCACCCGCTTGAATCTCAGTGAATCGATCATTGATAGCATTGACGGGAAGGTTTGTCGGTACTGATTTGTGAGATTCAGATGGCTCGCAGGTACGGTAAAAGTTGTACGCATTGTAGACTTCATGGCGGAGATGCGTTTTTACAAACTCGTCGTGCGTCGAGCAGAGATCGGCATGCGCGATAGACAATGGCACAACAATGGCAATTAACGCCCAAGTCACGAAGAACGTAACGACGCCGAGGGCGCTGAAGACGATCGAACCCTTACGGGACTTTCGGCAGAACGAAATGACCCCGATAAACAGGACTGTAATGACGATAGCCGGGAGGGTGATATACAAGGCCGATCTGAAATTGTTCCAATCATCGTTAAATGTCTTAATTGCTTTTGATGTGTTTCGAAAATGCGAATGCGTTCGTGGCGGTCCGTCTTTGCATCAATTGCCGGAATGGCGCAATTTGTGACCCCTATTCATCATCCCAATGGCAGCCAGCTTCCGCTAGCCATAGGTGACTGCGCCCATTCTTAAGTACATTGAATCTCTGCCAATGCTTTCCCGCAAACTAAATTGTCCGACTAGCCGGTCCATTATAAAATATCGGCGCGCCAGCTTGGACACAATCACTCTGCCGACATTGAGTCTACGTAATGCATGTCAAGCGGGGACTCCCAATTCGGCGATGACATAACAAACTGCTTTTTGAGTCAGCCCAATGAAGGCAATATCCGATAGTCGCGCCTACTGCCGCTTCTTGCTCATTACCCCCGTGAGTAGTCTGCCGTTGCCATCCTTTGACGGTTACCGCCGAAATGTGATGTATTGAATGACGGCCCCCGCATAATGCCATCGTTTTGTGCGCTACCATCTCCGCGCTTCCGAAGAAAAAAACAGAACTGCAATGTTTGTCAACGAATATCGATAAACAGGGGGATGTTTCATTGTTTCGATGAGAGAGCAGAAGCCGACTGTAAAGCAGACGCGCAGACAGACTGCCGCCACATGGTCGAGCGAACTTTGACAGTTTCCAGGATGCGTTGCTAATCCGCATTGTGTCCATAAATGACAAACCAACCCTCCGATGCCGAATTAAAACCCGATATGTAGCACATTGAAACAAAGGTCATGTTGTCAGTCAGCTGACTATGCAAATTTAGGCGCTTAAGTATTGAACGGGGCAGAATTAAGCACCCCGCGGTTCGCGACCAGCTTAATTTTGTTCAAATTCAATTGCATTATTGAAACGCTCTAGCCAGGTTTGTCGTCAATCAATGCCAGGCGATGTTTATAAATTGTTGGCAAACAAATGGCACGTTTTGGCACACTTGTTGCTTCCGTCACCGGCCCTCGCTTTGAAAAGATTGAATTGAAACGAGGTTCAATGTGTGTGACCAGCTGTCGGTCAAGACCCCCACTTTACACTTCCGCAATCAGGCAAAGTGCCAAAGAGAGTTATTTTTAGAAATACACATACCTGTCGAACTCGAATCGATCGATGTAGGTCTGGGTTCGCTTGAGCTTCTTGGAATCGGTCAATTCGAGATTCAAATGCTCCAGTTGGCTCTGAACATCTTCAAACTTGTCGGACACGGAGGTCAGCTCGCCGTCAACTTCATCGAGGAGCTAAAAGCGTTCGAAACATGATAAGTGCTCTCGTTGCGACGGCTTCCAACATCGCTAATGGTAAATCCGATACTTACAGTCTTATTGATGTTCGTCGACTCGCGCGTTTTTTGGTCAATAAGCTTGACAAGTTCGTCGACATGGGCTTGAGCGCTCTGCTGGGTTGAGGTCAGCAGGGAAGACTGAAAGTAACAAACAAAATATTAGCTAATCCGAGTGAAAAAGGTTGTTGGAATGCATGAGCGAAAACAAGCTTACCTGAACTTCGGCGAGCTTGAGGCTACGATGGACATTGTCTAAACTGTTGGTCGTTTTACCGATACTTCGGTTAAGTCGTTCGTTGCCGTATAGACTCGCTGCCAAGAGGCCACTGTAAACAGATTAATTAGCCTTATTTTAATCGTGTTTTCATAAACAACATACAAACAAAGGACACTAAGGATGAACAGGACAACAGTCAAATTCCTCGCACCATTGCGGGACCGAACGGTGGTATCCTTGTGGCGACAGCATTGGCAGATCCACGTGAACACGATGATGAGCAGCAAGAGCAGTCCAATGAGTGCGGTCAAAGCGGCAAAGATCGCGATTGCCTGGAAATACCGACTTTAATTACAAAAAGGAAGTGGAAGTTTATGAAATCGAAAACCATCAGATGAGATAAACAAGATATTGAATTACGTAAGAATTCTGCATTCATCTGACCGAAAAACTCTACTCGCGCAACTTGAATGCACCCGAAAACAAAGACTTTGGCAGCCAAATCTATGGTTACGATATTGAATTTCGCCAACAGTCAGTGAAAAAGCTGTGAAATTGTTTCAAAAGAAGATTGAATTGCCGGACGATTGGAAAGTCGAGCTTACCTGAGCGTAGGGACTGCTGTAGTCGTAGCTGAAAGCATCACTGGTACGGCGAAAGTGAAAATCCACATGGGGAATCTTGTGGAGAAGGTTAACAACCTTATCCACGAGCATGGTGGATTACCTGGAAACAATAATGAGTAATATTACAAAAATGAACAACCATTAAAATAAAACTATTTGAAATGAAATGAAGAAACACGGCACGCGGTCAAAAAAGTTACAAAAAACGCCGACAAGAAGGTGTGATCGATCGCGGTCAGGCTTCAAAGGGAAAATACGGACCATGTTAGAAAAAGAGGAGCAAAAAATGGACAATGCTGTTCGCAGCTGAAAATCGTAAAGCGATAACACACTTTTTCCAGGGGCCTGTCTGCGCTTCAAAGATGTAATTTTGAAGAGGTGCTGAAGGAAAGCGAAAGCGGAATCGCAATTTAGACGCAGATGGATGTTCAGAAAGTGTTGATGGTCAAAAATTTAGGGGTAAACAAATGGGAAAACCATCAATCAGAGGGAACACTGATAACATTACAAGAGGTGTACTTCCTGAGAGTGTCAATCAATCAATACAAATTGTGTACAGGGACTATCTCGACACCACTAGACAGCAGTTTTTTGAGGTCTGTCGTGCACTATTCGTACGTTTACATAGGTACACGACGCGTTCGAGGTCGTGTGAGTGGCGCCAAAAAGAGCTATTAGCAATGTGCTTCGTTCGGGTTGACGCATAACGAGAGACGGATCAAAAAGACGTGCCGAAGATATGGTGGTCTGGATTGGTTGGAGTGGCCTCGATACCGTATGTCGTCGGCACCGTTTAAACAAAATTTGTCCCTCTGGGTTGCTTGTAACCGGGGAGACAGGCGGATAGTTGCATTAGATAAATTTATGGGTTTTTTTCGTTCGTAACAATATGGAAGTAATAAAATGAAACGAAACAGGGAACCCCGGACAACGCGAGCTAGCGCTTTCAGGAACAAAAAATATGTAATGTTTTACAAGTGGGGTCTGAGGACGACCGACGACGACCCGGCTTGGCTAGAAGGGCTATTCTGGGGACAGCGTAGTGATAAACACCGGAGGGGGACAAGCACGGATGGGCATTGTTGCCGATGGCAGACAACAAATGGGGTGTGACCTTGCAACTAATGTTGGCCTCACGTCAGGGGGGAAAGAAGCAGAAGCGCCCACCCACTGCCGACCATGTGGGACAAGGAGATAGATCGATCTTATGATGCATCGCCTTGTTTTTTGGAAGGAAGTAGTTACAAACAAGTAAGTATCATCTCGAAATACCCGAGAAAAATGCGTGAATCAGACAGTTTTTGGAAGCAGCAGAAAACAAGCGCACTCCCAATCGTATGGGAAAATGATATTGATGGTGACGAACGATTAGAAGAGCACTGAACGGCCGGCGGCGCGGCAAGCAATTGCACAGTCCGATCGAATGGGGGGATGTGATCGTTGTTGGGTTGGCTGCCGTCCATGCAGAAGAGCAAAGATACGGACTTCTCATGAGACGTAAAAAAGATCTGGCAGGCGACTGCCGAAAGATGAGAGTCATGCGACTTGGCACTCCTCAGATATAAAAGCAAAAAAAGTGGATATTCAGTGGCCTCAGGACGAGTGCAAAGATAGGTTTCGCCGTTTTCCGTTTCGTCAGCATGGCAAAACGCTTGAGGGCGTACCGACCTGTCAAAAAGAAGTAAATTAATCCTGTTGCTGGATGGTACGGAAATACCCGAAACACCCAATTTTGGACAATCAGAGTCATGTCGACCCGAGATGGATGGATTTCTCGGAATTGACAGGAAGCCGGGTGTCAGAAACTGTAACTGGGTAGAGACAGGGTAAGCTTGATCCCATTGGCATGAGATGTATGGTTTCCTCCTCCTGCCAGCCTTCGGGGTGGCAGATGGATGGACGGGGGTGGGGAAATGCTTTTTCAAGCCTGAAGAGAGCTTTTTTTAGGCAGAAGCAAAAAACTGAAAGAGGATTGTTTCTTGAAGAAAGCCAGGAGGCAGCAGCGCAACCGTGTGCGCACTTACGAGCGCGGAGTAGCGACCGGCGGCTATCGGCTCGGCCTTTCAATTTTTTTTCCAACAGAGAGAAGAGAGGCAGCTAGGAGGTCTGCAACGACGGAACAACAGCGCTCCCAATGACGACGACAGCGATGCTCGGGACATTAGCCCGGGCAAGCGCCGTTCCGCGGACCTTTCCGCGACACACAATGGGCCCGACGACCGCTGGCGACGCTCGGGAGGCAAGGGTCGTCGGTTCGTGAAGCACAAGCTGCCTCTGCGCGGAACAGCCTCTTCCCCCCTTAACCGCTGACGGAACCCATCCTTGCGCGGTTGTGAGCGGGAAAAGGGTTTCTGGACTGTCAATGGACACTGACAGTCAAGCTCCGAAGGAGAAGGAAGATGTGCTTAATGGCACGGCAAGAGGAGCTTAGCGAAGGCTCTTATCTTTATTTTTTGTCGAAGAACGAGGCTCCGATGAAATAGCGACAAAACCCAGCGACCGCGAGGGGGGTTTGATTCATCATGGATCAGCTGTTACAATAAAACCCTCCAATGACGGATGAATTGATTGATGGCGACTACAAAGGGGGATCAATTTGAAGCATGGAACTAGTTAACCTTAGTCGGTCCCTAATTTTGAGGGACCGGAAGTCCCATCTTCACCTCGTTTCCGGTCCTTTCAAAAATTGAAACACTTGGCCATGGGAAAAAAAGCTGATGACCACCCATAAAAGCGCTTTAAATTTATTCCATTCTTCAAAACGCAAGTTGCTAACAAGTAAGCATCCATCGCGTGAGGCTGAACCAGCCACAAAAATGCGGATGAATGGGTAACACGCAAGGCATTGAGCGCCATCCGGGAGCCAATTAGCACTCCGTGTCGGTTGCCCTGTGGCGCTCTCCCCTTTGCGGTAAAATTTGTGCCGCCTCGACATCAAAACGAGCCCAGGCGGGCCCCACTATGAGTCGTCGAGCACCACCTTTAATGTGGTCTTGAATTTGTTATGACCCCCCGGGGGTTTGTTATGTGTGGCCCCGCCTTGTAGACGCAAATCACCACCTCCACTACACGGGAGCCTTGAAAAAGTTAACACGTATTACACGAAAAAAGGGTTTCAAGACGAACTAAACTTGTTAATACGGTACTACCAATTCGTTGAAGCGTGAATGAGTCGAGCGCCTCAAAAATAGATTCGTTACAACTTCTTTTTTAGTGCTTGAAGACATTTGTACTTTTCTAAAGGCATTCATGGAAAGGGGAAGGAGGTAGACTTTCGACGAAGCTGGCACCGTCCTTTGGTGGTCATTTTTTTCCGTCCACCCGAACTACCCCGAAACCAGGATAAAGAGGCGCGCGCCGTTGCATGTCCAGAAATGGCGTGAGCCGTCAATCAAATCGTCTTTTCGCTTTGCCCAGGAAAAGGTCATTTGAAATACGGAATACCACAACACCCATGTGGAGGATGCGAGTGTCACATAACACCAATATAACCATTTAGGACGTCGTAGTGAGGAAGAGATACTTGACTTGACGCAAAATTCCATCGGACTTGGTTGGCGTCACGCGTCGCGCGCATACAATGACGAACGTCTGTTGAATCACATCAAGCATTCGGAAAGCGGCGCTCTGCCGTTGAAACATTCTTCCAATAAGCTCGAGGCGCGTTGAACCGGCAAGCTTTGGAAGTGAAAAGTGGAAATGGATAAGTGTAATGGAAAACAGTCGCATAGCCTGAGGGTACTAGTAAGTCCGGGTTAATCGGCCATGAAGTCCATCCAGGTTAGAGGGGATGACCACCAAGCGTATACATATAGCCTGAAGTGAAAATGACCCTTTCATTTTTGTGGGTTCCAATTTTTACGCCAACGCCCTAGGGAATGTTAGTAGCACGCCCGCAGCCGGTAATGGTTACCCAGTTACTTATTTTTATTTTCTTCCTGGCGTGCCTACAAGTCGAACGCTCTCGAGGTGACGACAATGAATCAGTCGTCGCAAATTGGGACACTACAGTATCAACGCCAGTTCCATCATCAGTACCTGTTGACTCACAACATCAAGCCGGGGTTCACAACGTGACTGACGACGGCAGGCCCTTTCCGAGTCCCTCGAACGCACTTCAGGAAATGGTGGAGAAAGCTAAAGTAAGGGGGGTGTTGATAAATACGTTCATCCTTGGGGTTTTCCTTTTGCAGGCTTTTGCTCGGCGGTACTTAAAACCGACGGAAATCACGGAACTACAGCATCTCGTTGCCGAAAAACGGAAGAATAAGGCCCCACGAACGGAAATACGGGCAGCTATTCTTGCTTTTCTGAACAGTGTTCTGAGTCCTACAGTCAAGAAGGAAATCAATAGGCATCGAATGGAGCTTAATCGCGACTTTGCGGATGAGGTCATTCTGCTTGATAAGGGCTTTTAGTCGGACGTTAAGTGCGCGCGATTATGATTAATCTTTTCCGATTACACAGACTGTTTTTTGTAGATAACGTTTATGCAACAATAAATAAATCATCTGTTTAATGGATGAAACCATAAATAACATGTAAAATTGAAGGAACAAAAGCGGGAATATGTAAGGAAGCACCAGGCAAGGACGGCAACGCGCATACATGATTAAAAATATCTCACTTAGTCGACCTTTTTGACTGGTTTTGACTCATCTACGAGAGACACCCGGCGTAACATGACCAGAGGGATCGCGAACAGCATCGCGCCGAAGATATAGCAGGCCTGGGGACCGACCAACCAGAATGCTGTAACAAAGAAAAACGATAAATAAGTTTAAAGGCCAGAAACAATTAGCTATGTCGCATAGAATAGTGCCGTTTGGATGGGACCATATGCAAATTGGGCCCACAAAAGGCAACCCTTCCGTGCCTCAAAACTTACTCAAAGACCCGAAGACTGGACCGGCAGCACGCGAAAGCGCTCCCAAACTGCGGAACACACCCATCGTGGCACCCTTTTCAGCCTCGGGCGACAGTTGGGAAACCAGAGTCGTGAGGCACGGTACGACAATGGCTGACGCTGTAAACAGGAGAAACTTGAGTTATCTTGGCACGTGATAAATACAATTTAACGCTTACCTAGAGCGTACAAACAAAGCCCAATATAAAATTGCCATTGGCTAGTTGCCAGACTTATGATCACGTAAGCGGGCACTAGCAACAAAATGCCAGCAAAAGCGCTTTTGTGATGTTTGCCCGTTGAAATCCGACGTGCGTAGCCACCTTGCGTTAGAATCATCAAAATTCCTGCAACAAAATACATTCGACCTTGTTGCATTCCATCATATTTGAACATGATGTGAGTGTAGAAACTAAGTGTAAATTCGAGACCAGAATAAATGAAGAGGTAAATAAAGTAGACCCGTCCATAGGCTTGAATTTTATCCAACGACTCTTTTGGCAATGACTTTTGCAGAATTTTAAAGTTCAGCAACGAAATCGGCGAAATGTAGTCATAAGCTGCTGTGAAGATACTTTGTTTTGGCTTCTGCAAAAACGCAATAAACAGATAGCACCAAGATAAACATAACAGATGGTTTCAATTTGCTTACAGATTTATCGGCAGTCTCGGGAAGCAGGCCCCAGATCAAGATCAGCTCGAGAATCGTTAATGCCATCGCAAATCGGGGCGCATTGAAAAGTGCGTCAGCGCCGAAGCGGGCACTGTTGACAGAGAAATAGGCACCGATCATGGGCCCCAAGATGAAAGCCACGGAGAATGCAACACCGACAAAGGCCTGTAAGAGTAAAAAGAGGGTATCGGTTTCATGACAATGTCGACAGCATGCGTGTAAACACAGCTGATTTGAGATGAGTAAATATTGGTAAAACTAACCATGCCACGGCCGCGTTGGTCGATGGTACAAAGATCGGACACGACGGCAGTTGCGATGGATACGCTGGCTTTGGAGAGGCCTCCGATGACGCGTGAGACCAGGAAGATGGCAAAGGTGTCGGAAATGGACCAGACCTGTTAATAATTGATAAATTTTATGTTTGTTTTATTGTTTTAAAATTTAAAAATTCAAAAGACGTTCAAAATTTCAAAATTTATGTTTTAAATTTTGAACTCTTTTTCATATTTGAACTCACATAATAGGAAAACAGCGACCCCAAAGTTGCTATAAACAAAATCGGTTTTCTACCATAAACATCCGATAACGATCCCAAGATCGGTGAAGATAGATATTGCAGAAAGCTGAATAATGATCCCAATACACCACCAAAGAACACATTACTGTATCTTTCTAATTTTGGCACTCCAATAGCAGCTTCTAAACTTTGTACACTTTCAACAAACTTTGAATAAAGTGCATCCTAAAACAAGTACTATTAAGCATTAAAAATCTTTACTTCATATAAACTTACTTTTGGACTTGCTTTTGCGTAACCGTCTAATATAGTCGGAAACAAAGGCAGAATGCAAGTAAATGAAATCAAATCAATGATAAGTATGGAGATTAAAATAAACAAAATCCGTGATCGATTGCTGCCATCATATTTTTGCATGATGTGGGCCTATTGAAAAGAAAGAATAACAGACACTGAACGCGACAGTTCCGACAGTTAGTAGGAATGTGAAGTGAACTTTTGCAGGCGTTTTCAACGTCTGTGTCAAGCACAATTTTCGATTAAGACGTTGATTTTCCTTTTCTCCGATCAAAGCAGAATGTGAATCCGGAGACAATCGATGGTTTTGGTTGGTTGGTCAGTTGCCGTCAGGCTACCACCGCCCCTAACAATGTTGAGACTCGGGGGGCTGGCTGCTGCGCAAGGAGGTGCGCGATCAACCAAGACCGGATTCGATTCTTCTTCCCTTTTCCATGTGCACAAACAGCCACCGAACACCCTACGGCTGACAACAACGAAGTATAACCAAAAGCCTTTCCCCTCATCTCATCGTCGCAACAAACACCAACACCATTTGACATTTGTGGACATTGGGGAGTGTCAGGTAGAACCCCTTTGAAGCGGAATTTTAGTACTTACGCACACGCAAGACGCCTCATGTGCATTACCTTCTAACCTCTCACACGTGCTATGGGTACCATGTTGTTTTAATCCGTCCTTTGGACGTACAATTCGTCATTTCGTACAATTGAGAGTCACTGTCGATGCAAAAAGGCCGGTACCTGTCGCAAAATACTGAAGCAATTAGCTATCGGATGGAAGAAATGAGCGTTATTACTTTATGGTGCCACTCATACAGTGAAGCATCCTGGCATTTCTAGAGCAACAAAGAGCATCGCATCCGTTATGTGCCCGTAAAAATACTAATTGAGGGCATCCATTCATGTGTCATTTTCAAAACGTCATAACTCATTTCCCTTTTTGGGGTGCTATTTTTTCAAATTGTTTCTGTCCACAAACAGTCCACAGGGATTTGCGCAGGCAAGCAGTGGTGTGCCGAAGCTCAACCGGACCTTTGGAAGCTTAGATTACAACGAAGGAGGGCACTATTGTGTCCCTACGGGTACGGGGCCGTGGAGAGCACATGCAAAATTTTTTGCGGAAGCCCCATTTTTCTCGTTTTGGAGACGTTCCGTTCGGCGCCGTATATTGGCCGCGAAGTGGCGAGAGTACCCTCAGGGTAGTAGCGTCTTCTTAGTTTTGCCCCGGTTGCGCTTGGAGATAGCTAGTCGCTGGTCAACGCATGTCAGGAGCGCTTTTAGCCGATGTTTCGAACCTGGTGATTTATGTGAGCCGGCTTATCACCTCACGTAGGCCCTGTCACGCCCCAAAGCAAATCGCTTTGCTTTTTCTGCTCTCTCGTTTGTCACTTGATTGACCTGACCTGTGCACGCTTTAAAGAAAAGATTTTCATCTGCTGTAATTCGGCATTTTGAACTTGAAGCATGTGTCATAATAATACATCAGGCAGTTCGGCAGCCATCTGTCACTTGGAGCTTATTGCACTTAAGCTAAAACCACTTCCTTCGTGGTAAAATGTGTTTTTTTACTGGAGATGACCCGTTTATTCTACTGACTGTTTACTCAATGTGCGATAACACATACCCTCCGACACTTAATGAACGTTTGGACTGCTTTTGTTGAAATTGCCTTCGCCTATTTTGTCGGACTAAATTGCTGATCCTAAAAAAGTTGAACCAAGTAATTCACGAGTCAGATTGCATGTGCCAGCCTTCTTTGGCAGCAACCCAGTCTCGGCGTCCTTGAGGAAGGAAGTCTCAAACGAAAAGCTCGCCGTTCCCCAGCGCCACGCCATGACCCTACTTCGCGCAGTAACCAACGTTCTAGCGCTTCCGTTCATGTCCGTTTTTACGCGAGTCCGCGCAATTCACACTGATGCCTCAGGCCAGTTCAAAATGAGAGGCCCTTAAAAACAGTTTTGCGAGTTGTTCGAATAGATGCTGCTATGATTCATCATTGACAGCAAAGGTCGACGGTCTGCATGATTGCACAAGTTACGCAATCATTACGGAGAACACGATCGTTTCAAATGTAATGTAAGGCTCGAATTGTTTTCCAATCCACCCCGCGTTTCACTCGATTCAATGTTTTTCCAATAGTTTCGCACTACAAAAGCATTTTCACGTAGCTGTGCACCCATGAGGCTCCCAGGTTGATCACCAACAACCATCAACCGACCTGTTGCATTGAGGGGGTCTATATGTCCGTGAAAAACCACGCAACTTTTTCCCGCTTCGTGCGTGATTGAGCGTGTGTACCGGAGGAGATCTATGGGTGACAATGCGCGATTTGTGACACCCTCTGGTCAGTCCAGTCCCAAAACCGACCGTCGGCAATGAATGGTCAACGCCGACGGTCCGACGATGTTATTCTCCCTGGAGACTGACTGCACCCACGAAAACCGCCGATGCACGCGCCCACGCAAGCGATTGAGATTTGTTTGCTGCCACCGAACAGTGCCTGCCGTCGTTCGATTCTTAAAGGAAATCTTGACCAAGACCCAAAGAGAAGCTCAACTGACCTTCTTTCTACTGTTCTTCAGAGTGCATTTGTTGTTCTACCCCCTGCGAGTTCGTTTTTTCTCTCGAGACACCATCTGGCAATGTTGATCTCCCCCTCATTTCGCGCCGATCTATAAAATGCAACTTTTGTATGTATGCTTATTTGCACCTGTTTTTCAACCTTTACATTTCACATACATTCATTGAAAGCATGCCTCACCCTCATCGTACCTAAGGCTATAAAACTTTAACAGCATTTAATCGCGAAGCACCTGACCATTCAATGAAGTCAATGAATGTTCTTTTTTTAATGGCAAACATTGACCATTCCCCAAAAACACGTCCGTGATTGATACATCGTGTTTGAATGGCCCCCGGATGGATGACTCGGATGAGCGGCACATAGCCGTGGTGACGGCTGTCCTCCGATTGAAGACACAACAATTGCGCCACTTTCACTCCTCCAGTCCTGGCGAACCAGACCCATAGGGGCACCACTAGCGTTCTCCTTGTCCTCAGGGCGACGTCTTCCCATTCCATTTTGATTAAGCTCGAGAGCAGGCGCGAAATTTAGTGTTACTAATATTTTATACCGAAAAGTACGCGGTAATCGAGGGCCTTTAATTTGAGTCCGCGCACGGCACGACATGCTTGCGCACTGTAGTGTCTTTCATATGCTAATGGATCATAACCACATTTGTTTGCCTTTACTTCCGCCTGTAATTATCTTTACAAACGATTTTATCGTCTTAAAGGAGAGGCGTCAACGTATAGTTTGTTTAATTGATTGCATAGCGGTCAACTTTGGTGATACGCATGCGTCTCAATCAGTCAACGAGTTCTTTTTTTTGTGTTATCAATACTTCATCCCTTTTCGTCTAAAAACTATTTTCCCATGAAACTTAACTTGGCTTGAAATAGTTGTAAATTTCGTTTCATTCATCTAAAATGTTTACAAACATCCTGCATTTTACACGCGACTCGGCCACTCGTTCATAAAACTGTTTTTTTTTCTTTGATTCGAGAATGATAGCTATTTCTTACTTTTAATCATTCTTCGAGAGCGCGTGTTTTTGCCATGATGAATCAGAGAGATCATACAGCGAGAACTTTTCAGCTCCTGTCTCCCTTTCATTCACCTATTTTGTGTCTTCGATGGCTGCCTTTTTGTATTAAGATGCTAGTTTGGTCCTATTTAACAACACATAATGGGAGGCAAAGAGTTTACTGCAAGTACACAGGTACAATTTTATCAGTTGACCCATCTTTTGAAATTAACTTCTAATTTTTGTTTGTTTGTAGGAGCTTTTTGATAATTGTCGAAAAGGCAATCACGACAAAGTTGTACAATGGCTCCAACACAAAACAAAGAAGTCGGTGCTCAAGTACGTTTTTTTAAGTTTATTAAGAGCACTTCTTTTCTAAACATGTGTATTTTTAAGAATCTTGCGACCATCAACCCCGAGTGCCGGATGGTTGGCCAATTTTCGGGACCCTTCCACGGGTTACACCGCCCTCCATTGGGCCGCGTTAAACGGCCACTTTCCGGTTGTGAGGACTCTCGTCGAGCATGACAATCAGCTGATCACGGCAAAAGATCGACGTGGCTGTCTGCCATTACATCTGGCTGCATGGAATGGGTACTGCCAAATTGTCGAGGTTAGCACGTTCACACGCATAGAAAATGTTATTGCTATTTGTAAAAACATGAATATTAAAGTAAATAGGCTAATTTTACTAAAAGGTATTAAATTTTAGTATTTCCTGCAAAACGATGCATCCATTATCGATGAAACCAACAACTCGAAGGAATCGCCGCTTCACTTGGCCTCGCAACACGGCTACGGAAAGGTGGTTGCGTCGTTGTTGCAGGTATTTTAATTGATGATCGATGAGATTTTAATTAATTAATTAATTAATGATTTTCCAGAGACACGCAAATGCGAGACTGCGCAACGCTCGGTTTGAAACGGCTTTGGACATTGCAGCACGAACTGGTAAAGACAACGTTTGTCGGCTGCTCATTTGTCATTGCCCGGAACTAGCACTTCAGGTATTGTTTACTTAGTCAACCATTTTGTCACTTTTCAAGTGCTTTAACTATTCTCTTTAGAGTGCCGCGGAGTGCTCGCGCGCCGATAACAAGACGATCTCGCAACACGTTGTGTACCCTTTACATGTAGCCGCTCGCCACGGCCACATCGAATGCTTGAAGGTGCTCTGTGAATCCGGTTTCAACGTCAATTACGTGACTGAAGAAGGCACTGCATTACATGTCGCTGCTCTTTTTGGTCAAGTCGAAGCTGTCAAATTGTTGCTACGTAACGGTGTGGACATTGCTGTTAAGGACAGTCGCGGAAAGACAGTTTTGGACAAACTCGAGGAACACGAAAACCAGAAAACTGATCTCACACAGCTAATTCAAAGCCGGGAAGGCTGGGCTGAATGTCGACGCTTAATTGAAGAAAGTGGCAAAACGCGTTCGACTGCGATGGAGCCACGACAGGAGAAAGAAGTTATTTGGAGGACTTTGCCTGAGAATTCTCACGCGGCAAATCATCTGTCACCGGGCTCGAAACGGGATTCTACGGAAACAGCTGGTAGTCACAATGGCATCTACTACCCGCCTTCGATGACTGTCGAACATGTTACAGTTCATGATCATGACGGTGCTTCAACTAATCACGTTTCGACGTTAAGCTTGTGCACTACGAATAACAATTCTGATGCTAATATGACTTTGAATGATTCTCTAACGGACAATGCCAGCGGATCTGTGTCCCCGTCTGTCGCGTCAATCTCGTCCCAGCATACCCGTATTGTGCCGAAGTTTCCAGTTACTTCACCCAATGCGAAAGGGCGTCATTCAAGTGCGCGTCGATTTGGAAATTCAGTGCCGATTAATGGTGTTGAACCGAAAATAGCCGCAGGCAGCAGTCTGACTGTGACTGAAACCAGTTGTACCTATCTGCCACCGCCGAATTATGATACTTGGCACTCCAAGCAAGCCGCTGGGGAAGCGCCGGTCATTTCACAGGCTCACATTTCCCACATTTACCGTAACCTTCCCCAAGTTTACGATAATGCGCCTCTCGGAAACCATCGACGATGGGATCATGAATGTAAGCAGCATCAACCGGGTCATACTCATCCTAGAAGTCAGTCAGATGCTTCTGTGAATTCCCCCGCTGCTTCTAACTCCGTTGGTTTTGCGCAAGGACGAACAACTGTCCGAACAAATCATGGATTACGGGAAGACGGAACACAAACAATTGGTTCTGGTATGCAGTTTCTCATTAATTTTATTATCCAATAACCTCAAGTATCACCAATTTCAGCTAAATTGCCTCCGCAAAGACCAACTATCCTAAATAACATTTTCCCAGCGACAATCCCTGAAAAACCTGAGAAATCACCCTCCCCTGTGGGCCTCCCGCCGAAACCGACATTCGTCAATACATCGAAAAGCATTGAATTTGATCAAAACCCAAAGCGCACTTCGAGTCGAACATCTGTGACCTTCGCAAGCTTCACCCTAGACAGGGGTAAGTCTTTCAGGGTGTTTTTGACGCTGCGTCACCCACCCATCCGCTGACTCATAGTTTGCTCAAATTTTTATTATTACAGCCCATTCACCCGATCGCAAAGACCATTTAACCGCATTGAATGGCAAGGCACCCCTTGCATTGCCCGAGGAACTTGGCGGATCCACTTGTACTAGTATTATGTCAATGTCGCCAGAACGGGTGCTTAATCCTGTGGATGAACGTTTACGTGGATCGATGACTACAACATCTGAAGATAGGACGCTGATATCAATGCATGAGGAATTCACGTCTCCAAGTGATGAGTATGACGAACGTGTCCTCGAAATGGTCAACAAGGATGGTGCTCCAATGGTAAAGTCACCTTCGACGTTATCTACGGGCAAGTCAACACCCTCCGGAGCAACGGTGATCTCACCTTCAACGACGGGACAGTCGAGTTGCTCATTGCCACAGATTTCGAGGTTCTCTTCGTCGTCGGTATCGCCTACTGGGGCTGGAATCAGTGAAATTGTTGAACAGAGGTATAATTTTTTTCTTTTTTTGCAATTTTTTACTTTTTCACACTCATACCGTTATGTTTAATTAGTTTTAACCCGATCTTTACAGTGATTCATCACCAAATTTTGTCGTTTCTCTGCGTGACAAACACAAGCAACGAAACAGCACTGCATCGTCACAGCGATCTGAAGACATGGATCAACTTGATGAATGGAAGAAGATCGAAGAAATTCTCTGTGCCATCCGACGTGATTCACTTTTTGCTGATGCCAGTAACAACCAAGTGGCTGTATCTGTTAAAAACCGAAAATCACAAGCCCTTACTCTCCAGCTGACTTCAAACAACCAGCCAGCCACACCACCAGCAACGGCAAATGATGTCAACACCAATGTATTTTCTTATCCCAGTGAATCCGAAGATCTTTCAAAGGCATCACGTTCTGGTTCCGCAAAGGTTCCTTTAACCGAAGTCGCGAAGTGGTTGAATTCATCTGTTGGGCTCCCTCTGGCACGATCAATCGAAACTGCAACTCTGTTCGAACGAAACGGCTACGATGCCGTTAAATTCATGTCCGCAACACTAACGAAGCACGGTATGAGTGAAATCGGCGTTGATAAATCCATCCAACATCAAATTTTGATCTTCCTCGATAGTCAGCCGTTTGCCTCAATCCCGACAATCCACGAATTTGAATATGCTTCCGATTGGCTGAGTTCACTTCAGCTAATTGATCACCTGGGATCTTTTGCGAAACAGAATTTAACCCTGACAAAAGCCGTGAAGAACGCTAATCTGTCGACATCCGAATTAAAGGTTTGTGTCCGTGTCTAAAAATATTCTCTCCGTTCCCATGTAAATCGGTATGAACAATGATCGGTCTCTCTTTCTCTGTATAATCGTCATCATTCGCATGCATAATTGATCCCTTTTTTCAGAAAATGGGAATCGATTTGCCTGGCCATTTGGAGCGTATTCAACGATCTCTGCGCTCAACAGGTGATCGATCTAACTTTTCATCCATGTCGACACTGCTTCCTGAGTCAAACAAAACACGCAGTACGTCGACTTTGAATACAGAATCAACCCATGTGAAAGAGGCTTCCCCGGCTTCAGACCATGCTTCAAAGTGGGAAGAAAAAACGAGTTTGTTGCTGTACAAATGTGCACCGTACTCGGCACACTACCTCGGATCGGCCGAAATTAGCAATGTTGAGGGTGCTGAAGATTGCCGGAGGGCTATGAATGCGCTAAAAGTGAGAAAAACAATACAAACAGGCCTAAATTGGTTACCAAAAAACATTTTAGAGTCGTATTCGTCAGATCGCAAAGGTCCCCCAGGTCCTATTGGAACTGTCTGTCGGCGGCGTGAATGTGTTGGACCCTTCGACAAATGTGAGATAACGTAAACTTTTTGAATGCCTATTCAATCGAAACTTTTTTAGCGTCTAACTGTACAACATGAAATAAGCCGAATTCAAGTCGTCTGCCAGGATGAACTCGATCTCAACTGTTTTGCGTACATCTTCCAAGATGGGGACAAGAATTTCTGTCACGTGTACTGTGTTTTGACCGCTGTGAGTTTAACTTTTAACGTTTATTAGACGCATTAGTTTAAATGTGAAAACAGAACGCTCACCAATGTAATTTGCAGGAAATGGCTCGAGACATCATCATGACCCTCGGACACGCCTTCAATCTTGCCTATAACATGGCACTCGGCAATACGGGAGCACACTAACTGATAAAAACCCTTATCTTTCTTTCTGATAAAGCCAAAAGATAATATTTTGATATGTATGAATTGTGGCCATGATAACCCATACTGTACGGTACTTGCAAATTGTTCGATGAAGAGAAAATAAAAAATGCTACGTTAAACCATAAAAGCAATGATCAATCACCGTAAGAAGAGTCAATTAGTTTGAAGGAGAGAGTCGTAATCGAATCTCAAGGTCGCGCATGCTCAATCTGTGTATTGATTTCGATGGGAGATGGTAGGGAGCCTCATAATGCAGGTAACCCCCGTATTCATTCCCCCGACTTTCGTTCGATCACAACATCGTGCATCTCGTTCCCCACACCCTTCTAACCATTGTCAGGCTCTCTCATCAGCTCGCTAACGTTCATGTGGATGTGGTACAAACGTCAGGCTGTGTGATCTGCCATCGGCAGGGTGAATCAGCAGCCAGAGGGGGGAACAGAGTTGACGGAGGCCGTGCGTCCGCATCACGTTCAAGACTACCTATCGCGCAGGAGCTGGTTGTGCATAGCCTGTGGGTCCGTCTGGCGTCTGACAACCGCCCCAGGCGGCCCTTTTTTCAAATTCGCGCGCAACCATTCGTTTCTCGCGTAATCCATAGTTTTTCGGTCTTCGTTCTTTGACTTCGGGCGTCGATGTCGGTGTGGTGTAGAGAGCAAAGATAGTCAAAGAGCAGAGCATGGCAGAATCAGCCCCTGAAGCTCGCCCTCGACTATTTCAGTAGTATCACGACCACCTCAACATATGAGGAAGTGGTCTAGCTGCGAGGCAGTAGGCAGTCCATTTTGCAGCGGAAATCGGCCCGTCACCCCTAGTCATCTCACTCTTGCGCAGCGTGGAACGCGTGGCAGTTGTTCCGTGTTTACTGTTTCCATTACAAATTTCGTGATCGAGTCATCATATAAATCCCATTTTCAGAGCTTACTAACAATGTCGTACGATCTTGAGGCTGCTGAGCGCGCTGCGTACGCTCCCTTCTTCGGGTATGCCGGAGCCGCTTCGGCCCAGATCTTCACCGTCTTCGGTGCCGCTTATGGTACCGCCAAGTCGGCTGTCGGTATCTGCTCCATGGGTGTCATGCGACCCGAACTCATCATGAAGTCGGTCATCCCCGTTATTATGGCTGGTATCATCGGTATCTACGGTCTCGTCGTCGCCATGGTCCTCAAGGGTAAGGTCCAAGCCGCCAGCGCTGGCTACACCCTCGAGAAGGGCTTCGCTCATCTTGCTGCCGGTCTTACCTGTGGTCTTTGCGGTCTCGGTGCTGGTTATGCCATCGGCATTGTTGGTGATGCTGGTGTCCGCGGTACTGCCCAGCAGCCCCGTCTGTTCGTCGGTATGATTCTCATCTTGATTTTCTCTGAGGTAAGTCGAATCCGAATTCCGAATCACAACCCCTAAATATATGAATTTCCAGGTGTTGGGTCTCTACGGTATGATCGTCGCTTTGATCCTCGGTACCTCCTAAACAACTCGCCGCTCGCTCCATCATAACATCATGCTCTGAGGGAAATTCTTTGAATCTATTGTGTATTCACTATTTTAAGCTCCACACAAGGCTGTCTACTCAAGACTATCATCTTTATAAGCTTATCTTATCGAAACAACGCGGTCTTGCGTGTTGTTTTATCGTCGTAAACTCTTGCGTTGTACCCCTAATATCTAGACCATTTCCAGCGATAGTGACTGCTTTGTTTTCTTAATTTGTAAACGGTTTAAACGCGTTGTGACTTTTCTTATCTTTGCCTGGTTCAAGTTTGCATAATAACTTGTTGTTGACCCTATTTTTATCCTTTTTAAGTACGAAAGTTTTATATAGAAATATGTAAATGAAGAGTATAAGATATTAATGGTATTGTGTATGTGGGCGGAGAATAGAGTGACATTGAAAAGCAAAAAGACAAAAATAAGGTTGTAAATTGGCTCCTATCGATGGGAAAAGGCCTTTAAAGCTGTCGGAAACAGCTTGAAGAAGACCCGTAAAAGGTGTGTGCGGTAAAACTGCGATTTGCACAACGCACTGATCGCTTGGGAGGTCAATCTGTGCTAGCTCGGTGAGCTAAAGTTAGTCTCACGCGGAAAGAACCACTCGCAAGCACACTCTTTCTGTCCTCAGGTTGTGGTCATTCCATCGTTGTCGCTCTTTCGGATCAGTCTCGCTGCGCCCCCATCGCTGCCGATTTCGTCGCTCTTGTTGGTTGTGTTGTTCCTCGTCACGTCGATTCCCACACTGCTGCGAAAACAATGTCTGCTACTGCTGTAAGTCTTTTCGTTATTATAATTTATATATGAAAATGTAATTTGTAATTTTTAGGAAACCCCTGCCCCGGCTTCTGCTCCTGCTGGTGCTGTTCCAGAGATCCTTCAACCGTCTGATGAGGCTGGTAAGTTCAATTTCAACGTAACAATAGATCAAAATATATAAAGTTGTTGTTTTCAGCCATCCCCCGCACCGAAGTCTCCCTCCTCAACAAGCTCCTCAGCAAGGAGATCAATGAGATGAACGAGGGCCGGGTCGAGATTCGCAGCTTGCAGTCTGATCCGTCTTCGCCGCTCCACTCCACAGAGACCTTCGAAAGCCTCCGTCTCAAGCCGGAACTCATCGCAGCGTGCTACAGCAACGGCTTCAATCAACCGTCGAAGATTCAGAGTGCCTGCATCCCTCTGATTCTTCGCACGCCGTACCCAGACGTGATCGCGCAGGCTCAAAATGGCACCGGCAAAACAGCTACCTTCTTGCTGTCGTTGCTTCACCGCATTGACCCCAAGATCGAAGCCACCCAGGGCCTCATCATTGCTCCGACGATTGAATTGGCGCAGCAGATCGAGGCTGTGGCGAAGAAGCTCGCGTATAAAATGCCGGAAATCAAGATTCGGTGTGCTGTTCGCGGTGAAGTCGGTCAGTTTATCAATCTTTTACAAAGTTTTGGACGAGTTTATATATATATCACTTTTCCAGCCACCCACGGTACCGTCTTCAACGACCACATCTTCGTCGGAACACCCGGAACCGTCGAAAAATGGCTCGTCCGCTTCCGCACCATCCAGCCTGAACATCTGATCTGCACCGTCGTCGATGAAGCCGACGATCTGTTCTTCATGCAGAACGTCAAGGACAACCTAATGCGGATTCTGGGCTTCATCAAGCAGAACAAGAAGGATTGCCAAATGCTGTTCTTCAGTGCCACTTTCACTGAAGACAACATCAACTTCATTAGCAACGCCTTCGTTCCGCAAGCCCAGTACATCACCCTCCGCCGTTCCGAGCTGTCTCTTCATCACATCAAGCAGTGCATCATCTACTGCCAGTCGCGTGAGGAGAAGTACCAAGCCGTCCGCAACATCTATGCCTCCATCAGCAACACGGCTTCCATCATCTTCGCCTACACCAAAGCCAGTGTGGATTGGTTAGCTGCCCGCCTCAAGGCTGATGGTCGCAGTGTCGCTACCCTCCACGGCAACATGACGGTCCAGGAGCGTGCCCAGAGCGTCTTGAAGTTTGCCCAAGGCGATTACAAGGTTCTGATCTGCACCAATGTGGCTTCCCGTGGTCTCGACATCCCTCGCGTCACCATCGTCATCAACTACGATCCTCCTGTCAAGTATGAGACCGTCATCGACCCGAATGCCATGCTCCGTACCGATGGTCAACTCGGGTACGCCGACTACGACACGTATTTGCACCGTATTGGCCGTACTGGTCGCTTCGGTCGCCCTGGATTGGCTGTCAACATGGCCGATTCGCAGATTTCGGCGAAACTGTTCAGCGAGATCGAGCAGCATTTCAGTATGAAAATGCAAGTCCTCGATCCCAACAACTACGACGCCCTCTTCGCTCTCGACGATGCGCCTTATTGATTTTGAACGGGTTTCACGCTTTGCTATCAGGTCTTCACTTTTTGTTTTTCATATTTTATTGTTTTTCATTCCGTTTTGATAAAAAGTTGTTTTTGAAATTGAGTTTGATGTGACATTGGATTTAGTGGACAAGAAGTTAGCACGTAAATGGGACATTGACACTCATTGGGGTACTGTAGTAAAAAATGAAAGCAAAAGGTCAAAGCAATTTTGTTAAACATGCTTGAAATAACTTTATCCATATAATGAATATGTGAAAAACAACAAAGAAACGTTTGAAAATGCATTTTTTAACAATGCTTTATTTGGAATCGTAAACTCTGTTTTTGGCGTTCCGTCCACAACGACTCAACTCCAAATGCGCTGGCTAAAAGTTGCATGCATGCATCGACGCAGACACTCACCGATCGTTGCTTGTCCCCCACCTCTGCTAATCGTTAATCGTTGTCCAATCCCATTCATTCACTAAAACACCAATTCTTACAGCTTCATCATGGTCGAGAAGAAGCAAGCCGCCGCCACGTCGTCCGACAAACGTGATGCTGTCTACAGCGAGGCCGCCATCCGCAACAACTTTGGTATTCTCGAGTACTCGCGAACCTGTCAAGCTGCCGCCGGCGGTATTGCTAGCGGTGCCCTTGGTCTTACTGGCACATATGGATTCTTGTTCTACTTTGTGACAGTTTTCCTTCAGGTTTGTTGTCGGCATCTTGATTTTCTACTATATTTATATATAAAAACATCGGTTTCAGGCTGTCTTCTGGGAATACAAAGCAGGCTTCAAGTGGCAAGACTTCTTCGCCGTCCGAAATCTCAGCATCAGCCATTCCCTCGTCGGCGGTCTCCTTACTTATGTCCTGTTTTGGGTCTTCATCTATGGCATCGTTTATGTCTATTGAGTTTTACGGGACAGTACAATTTGCTTGATCTAACTATCTTATCGATCGCAACCTCATTCACTAATAATTTATTAAAAATTCTAATTTGAATAAACTTTTTCGTTTTTAAACACGTTGTGATTGTTGATTTTACACGGTTTTAGCAACCGTTATTATATATTTTTGGTCTTTCATGGTGTCTATGAAGTGTATTCGACGATTGACGTTTCAGATGTCAGCGAAAGACCTGCAACGACAACTTGAAGAACAGAAAAACCAAATCGTCAACTATGAAAAGAAGCTCAAAGATGTGGTCCGTGCATACAAGAGCCTCGAATTGGAGAAGAAGGCCCTAGAAGTCGCCCTCGAAGCTGTCGGAACAGCATCTGCCCCAGCTGATGGCACTACTGCCACGCCAGCAGCTGAACCACCTCCAGACGCCGACGATGAAACCAAGATTGCAGCTTTGAAACAGGCTCTGTCTACGTTGACCATCGAGAATAAGCGGAAAGAGATGGCTTTTCAGTCCGATCGGAAAGCACTTATTGTAAGTTTGAGTCTTTGCAAGTCGAAGTTCATTCTTATCAGTTTGTTTCAGACAAAGAACGAACAACTCCAAGCCCAGCTCGACAAGCTCAAAAACGTCTCAGACGCTGTTGGCATCGCAAAAGCATTGAAGAAGGGCCTCAAACAAGCTGAAAACGATAAGGAACGAATGCTCGCTGATCACGGAGCTGTATTAGCGGAAATGCAGTCTCGATACGCCAAGGAACACACCCATGCGGAACAACTTGAACGGCAACTCACCGAACAGTACAAGAATCTTGCCGCCGCCGAACAGAAGCTCGGAAAAGTGAAGGAACTTGAAGCTCAAGTAGCTGAATGGAAGACACGAGCTGAAGGAACGCCGTCTGTTCGGGTTATCCGAGAAGAACTGGAAAACACCAAGAAAGCCCATGCTCAGGAATTGGCTTCGTTGAAGGCTAAATATGCGGCTCGTGACAATATTCGGGACGACAAGGATTCCCGAATCGTGGCTTTGGAGCAAAGGATCCGTGAATTGACTGAAGAAAGTGTTGCGACGATGCAGGAGAAGGCTGAATTGATGTCGGCGATGGATCAGCTGGAGAAGAAACTGAATTTTTTGATGAAAGAAAGCGATAGTCTGAAGAAGGCACAGCGGCGATTGTCGATGGAGGTTGAGGATGGTACTAATGAGGAGCGGTTGATTGAGTGTTATAAGCAGTGTATCAAGGAGAAACCAGGGTTTGATATTTATGGTATGTTTGCCCTTTAACAATTAGATTGTTTGTTAATGTTGATCGTTTCAGAGATCTTGAAACTCCCGCTACCGTACTTCCACAACTCCGAGCGACCTGCCAGTGCTGTTCCTCCAGAGTCCCAGTCAGACACCGATGCTCCGAGTCATTGTCATACCTGTGAGCTTGCTCAGAAGGACTTGTCGTACTTCAAGAACCTCATTGGCCATCTGCAGAAGAAGTTGCGCACGCTTGAATCCAGTCATGATTCGATGAAGAAGGATCATGAAAATGTAAGCTGCTTAACACCAACCAAATTCATGATTTAATGATGTATCTAACATTTTTAGGTGACGTCAAGCCTTCGCACTCGCATCGCCGATCTCGAAACCATCCAGGAGCAAACCTATTCCCAGCTCACGGCCGAATGCAAACGGAAAGTCGCTGAACTCGAAGACGAGATGACCAAACAGCGAGCTCGCTTGCTTGAAACCATCAACGAAAAGGAGCGTGAAATCGAGCTAACGAAGCAAAGCCTGGCCGCGATGTACTCCAACCAGGTCCCAGACCCTGTCGATCCACCTCAGGGCAAATCCCCAGTTGGACGGAAGGATTCTCGCAACTTGCGACGCTCTACCGACAGTCTTCGCAGTGCCAAGACCTATCATTCAGAAGACGGCGATGATCTTACTGTCGGTAGCCCAGGCCAAGTCACACGTTCGTTGAGTGCTCATTTGGGCGAGAATCGCAACATTTTCTACGAGCAGGAGCTGAGTCGTCGTGAACATGAGATTGCTGAGCTCAGGTTTGTCATTTCGTACCTTCATCGACAAGATTTATCTGTTATTTTCAGGCATCTCATCCGTCTCTCCGAAACCAAAGTCCGCGAGATCGAATCCGCCACCCTCACGAAGGACATGCAATACCTCCAGATTGTTGAAACTCTCAAAGAGGAAATCCGGGTCCTCGAAGGTCGCTTGACCCTCCAGAAGTCCGAAGTTAACCTGGAATACTTGCGAAATGTGTTCATCTCGTTTTTGAACTCTGAAAATCCGAAGTCACGGAAACATATCTTGAAAGCCATTGGTGCTGTTTTGCGGTTAACGCCATCTGAGATGCGCAAAATTGATGCATGGTGTTTGTAACATAATCTAAACTTTATTTATTAACTTGCTTTTTAATGTTTGTTACTAATGGTGCAATGAGGGGTGCTAATATATGACTGTGATAACAGAGTGAAATAAATATTGCATATCACTTGCGTTCTAAATGTGAACTGTGTACATTACTTTCAAATTGTCAGTCGGTTTTATGATTATTGTCAAACGTAATTTTGTGAACAGTGCAAAGATTACTTATTGTAAAGAAAAGAAGCATCTTTCTCGGTCTTTCCCAACCCTCTGCCCAGCAAGCTGATGGATCGCATAGATCAAGGCGTCCCGAAAACCGAGTACCGGGGAGCACGGAACCAGATCGCCCCTCGGATCTGATGCGAAGATCGTGACCACACCCGCGGTATTATTCGTCTCGTATCCCAAACTGCAGATCAGCGCAAGTGCGTTGAACAAAAACTCTGTAAACGATAACTTCCAGTCATGTTAGAATTGCTGGTGTAAAGTGTTATTTCTTCGTAGAAAATTTTTTCGTATGGTGGTAGCAGCGAGTGGTACAATTCGAATAATAGTTTTCGATTTTGAGAGGAGTCATAGTAACTCTCCAGCGAAATTAAACTTTAAAGTTTCCCTACAGCAAAGGGATTAGAAATTGTGCGATTGTAAGTGTACTTAAATGGCCGTAAAAAGCCTAGATAATTTTGTTTTTCCATGTTTCAAATTTCGTTTTATTTCAGCATGTCAAACCACGGAAAGTTATGGTACAACGCGTTCAACTACCTATTATTATTTTTACCTTTTTTGCATCAGTTGTTTATAGCGTTGACAATATCCTTGTTTTGTAATATAAGCGCGACATTCTTAATGTGTTCTTAATAAAAAATTAATTAGTGTTTTTGCAACCACATTTTTGTTATACAAGAAACACTGCGTAATCAAGACAACAACATCGCAGTCCTGTTCAAAACGCTCACTTATATGACCGAGGCAATCAGTGAGTGATACAAACCGCGTAATAATTACGAAACTGACTGGGCATGGAACTTGGTAACGATCTTCTTGGTTTTTAAAAAGGTTGAAGTACGGTTTAAACACATTCATATTACATTCTAGAAATAAAAATGTACAAAACTGATACTATGAAGCTATCGATGGTAGTTTCCATAACGCTGCGAAGGTGAGGAAAAACATTAGCTGAAACACTGGTTAAAAACGAGAATAGTTGTAGTTTGACTTACGATAAGGCAATACTGTCGTTTGTATGGACAAAGCTCAAACAATAAAAGACGCGATTTCCGCGACGTTTTCAAGAAAGTGTGATAACCCAGGATTGTAGACGCTACCTAAAAACATAACTTAACCAATTGTTGAACTTTGGTAGACTGACTTCTTCATGCAAAACGCGGTTTGCGGCTACTATTATCAATGTTGGTTCAGAAAAAGAAACAACACTTTCATTGACTGCTGCTCCAAATCCAAATATTAAATTTGTCACTAAACAATGATCAATAACAGCAATTATGATGATTGCAGTTGTTTTCCATTCAACAATTATATCATTAAAACTCGGATGTAATGCCGCTATCAATGTGCAAATTGCGCATAACACAAAACCGTTGCCAACTTGAGCGAAATAAGTCCGAAATTTGTGAAAAACATACAAAATTTGAGCATGAGCAAATAAGTAATGCCGAATTACTGGTAGTTGGTACGTGTTTTCATCGCCTTCAAAGTCTTCGGAGAGTCCTTCAAACTCGGCGATCAGGCAGAGTAGGACATACGTAAATATTGAAAATAGAATCGGAAAAGCAGCAAATTGGATAATGACAATCGAAAGAAAGATGACATTCAGAAGGTTTGGATCAACGGAAAGCTGGAAGTTGAGAAGAGGGTGTCGGTGATGGAACTGGAAGAGCCCATAAGCGGAAGCGTAGAAAGCCACACGCAGGAAGCCGTAGATAATTGCAATTTTCTGATTAAATGGATTGTTCAATTAGTTTTGCATAATTGCTTGTATTATTTATGCGTCGCAATTAAAACTCACATTTTGTCCGTGTAAAATTGCCGATTTCTTCACAATCCCCACACCATTCGTCGATTTAAGGATGTCTTCGCGAATTTTTATGTCACCTTCATTCCAAAACCATATGAAAACACAGACGAACGCGAATGTAGCTTCGATTCGTACAATGATCAAAATAATTCTGAGGCAGAGGTGTGAACTCGTCCGAACTTGAGATACTTCAAGCACAAGTGAGACTGTGAACAAAAATGACAAAATGACGAGAGTGGTCCAATTTACGACCAGGAAGATCTTTTGGGCTGGTGTTCGATGGTCGGGCCGTCGACGACAACGCGCCTGAATGACGGCCCCAAGGACATTCGAGGGGCGACTTAGGCGGCTGAGCTGAAAGAGTTCGAATTCTGAATAGTTTCATTGAAAAGTAAAACTTAATATACTTGTTCGATCAATCTGGTCTGTAGAGCAATGGCTGCTTCGTAGGTCGAAAAGTTGAGCTGCATAAACGGCATTTCGTGGTCGGTGCAAATGACCGCGACAAAATGAGAATTCCTCGACTCGACTTTGACGGCATTTTTTTGTTTTTATTTTCCGACATGATCCTACTCGTTTGAAAGGTCGTTTGTCAAAGCATACTTGATCCCATCCCTTTCTTGCCAGACCTACTGGGTTATGACTGTTCACGGCTCTGACGTCGCTTCCTTCTTCTGACGTAGACGACCCCCGACCGCAAATCCCACTGTTCCGTGATAGATGTACGTTTCTGCAATTTGCCCCCGTCTTTCTTACCGAATCGCGGGGGCACGAAGCCAGCGCCATCTTCCATGTACGTACAAATGCTTTTTCTGTCGGCTGCTGGCTTTGCTTTGAGTTGTCAGTATTTTCGGGGGCAACTAACTCTCCCTTTCATTCCAGGCCTCAAGGACGCTTGCAACCACACCACAGCCTTTAGGGTTTTATAATAGTTGACTGGCTTTACTGCTGACACAAATCAAGTTATTGCCAATGAAGGAGGGGTTCCATTTTGGATCCGTGAATACACGAACGACGACAGGTAGCCAGACAGGCGGGGAGGAAACAGACTTACGCAACATGGATCGGAGGCCAAATGGGGGTATTCTGGGCCTGGTGGAACTGGTCCAGCATGATCGCTAATGTAAGTGGGATTGTTATTAGCGGAAAGCATGTTGACCTGGAGCTGGCTTATGGAATACTGTTCTTTTGATTTGGCGACTAAAAGAAGTTTTTATGGCTTTTACCTTTCAAAATACCCTCAGGTCACAAAAAAGATCTGCATCGCGGTGACGTTTGCGCGATGGCTTAAAGTACTCCGGCTTTTACTTTTTTGTAAGCGTCTTCCCCGACAAATACGGAAATTTTGACATTCGATTCGGAGGCAAACAATGGTCAGACACTGCCTACTGACTGACCAGTAAAGCATCTCCCATGTCCGACAGACAAGGATGCGCAATGTGCGGCAAAGTGTTAGCGATTAAAGGGTAAAGTCAAATTGCGTCGTTGCCTTCTTTGTAATGATCAATCCCTCGGGCGCTAACCTCTTTTTTTACCTGCGTAAAGCAAACTGTGGAAGGTCGGACCGGATGATACCCTAAGGGGCGTCGACTAGGGGCATCCCTCTAATCCGATGTCAAAGCCCCGGGGCCAAAGAGATATGAGTCAACTGCAACGGGCGTGAGGACTTCCATTCGATCATTTAAAACTCGTGTTCGGCCAGGGTCGTCAGAACGGCTACACGGTGTTTTTTGAATAGCAGCGCCTCAGGGAGGATAACCAACCGTTTTAAGCATTTTGGTCGTGAATTGGTTGTGTTGTGGGACGTGTCGTGAAAACAGTGTTTATGAGGTTGTCTCCTTTTAAGGGTCCAAAATAACGGGTGGAAACTTGGGTTTGCCTATTCTACATATTTACCTCTGCAGTGGCGACATGTTTGCGGTTTTTGTCTTTCTGGGGTTATTTTGTGTAGTAGCTACAGCGCCGGCGCCGAGTATTACCGTCACAGATGTATGTTTAGACCTTAAAACATCCTTAATTTAAGTTATTTGACATTAAGGTCGTCGATAAAACCGCTGCAGAAGGAGAAACATCACTAAACGCTGCAGACTTTTCAAACACCCCCCTTAAGGAAGTTGATCTCCGCGAAATTGGTATTACCGTCCCAGATGATCCGACACTCGGCTCCAAAGCCGAAGGTGATATTGCGATAACCAATTTGAAGCGATTCATGGACGACCAATCCAGCCTCGGTCGCAATGCTATCCGCCAACCGTACCGTCGATGGCCTAATAATGAGATCCCCTATACCCTTTCAACCCAATATGGTGCTTATTCCCGATCAATCATCGCAAAGGCTATGAACGAGTACCACACAAAGACGTGTATTCGCTTCGTACCCCGAAATGAAGCCATCCACAAGGATTACGTTTACATCCATCCCGATGATGGTTGTTATTCGCTTGTCGGTCGAACTGGCGGGAAACAACCGTTAAGCTTGGATTCCGGATGTATTCAGACCGGTACCATCGTCCATGAATTGATGCATACTGTTGGTTTCTTCCATGAACAGAGCAGGTTTGTTGCATTTTTAATTTGATCCATCCGTGGGCCCAGCAATCAATAGTGTCATTATGTGTTCCTTAATCCAAATACGAACATAAAACAAAACCGTATTAACGAGGGTTAACATGTTCATAGTCTGTATTTTTGTAGATACGACCGTGACGACTATATCGAGATCTCCTGGACCAATGTGATCAACGGAGCAGATGATCAGTTTGAAAAATATGGCATGAATGTGATTGACCAAATGAATGAACCCTACGATTACAGTTCGATCATGCATTATGGCCCATATGCTTTCAGTGCCAATGGCAAACGCACCATTGTGGCACGGAAGCCCGGAGCTGGCAAAATGGGTCAACGTGTGCAGTTCAGTGAGATCGATCTGCGAAAGATCAATAAACTCTACAGTTGTAACAATTCCGGGTCACCTAATCCGTCGCCGAACCCTAATGGAACCCTGCCGACCCCCAATGGAACCGACAACAGCATTGCTACTAATAAGGTGGTTAAACCGACTTATCCGTTTCTTTATCGGTCTCGCTTTATCAAGGCTATCGCACCATTCCGGCGATGGGGTCCTAATGGTCTCATCGGACGCTAAGTGCCTCATTTTTGCTGCTTTTTGGCGATTTTCATTTTATTTCCACACGGGTCATAATGACAGTGTCTTTGGTTTCGCAGCTTTATCAGTTTTAATGATGCTTTTTATGTTTGACTTTCAGTTTGCTTTTTTATTTATTTTGCTATCTGAATAAATTATGGTTATATGCTTTTGGTTTCTTTTGCAATTGAAACTTTAGCTTGTATGTGAATAGAAATACGGTGATTTCAGGCATGCGTAGATTTGAATTGGAGGTGTTCATTCTGGTCAATGACAATATTTGGATACTGTAATGAGTATGCTGAGGTAAGAGACACAGTTTGCAGAAGGTCGTGTGGAAGTTGTTATGATCCGCCGCCGCCACCATTGGTCGATGCTGGTAAGACTTTAAATCCCCTGAGGCGATGTTTTTCTAACATGTCAACCTTACAGTCTGCGAAGACTCCTCCCCTCTATGCGTCCATATCAAAAAGTCAAGTTGCTCCTCGCCACTGACCCAAGTTACATGCCAGAAGACATGTAACCTTTGCAAAGCTAGCGTCTGTGAAGATAAGTCAGAATGGACTGTATGTCAATCAGTAGTGTTGCTACAACTATGTTCAGAGCGTACAGATTGCAACAGATCTTGTGGATTTTGTGGAACATAAATCACTTGCTATGCATATGAATTAACCCGATGATATCATGTACAGTGTTGAATAGTTGTTTATAAAATACAAATACAAAATTCACAGATCGGGTAGGGTTAGATCATTAGGAAAAGTTGAGATAACGGGTTTTAACACGTAGAGCGGGATAATGTTAATCGTAATACAAAACAATGAGGTAGTAATAACAAACTACAAAACATCAAAATCAGCTTCTTGTTGCGCTTCATCGATCTCTTGTTGGCTCAGACCGGCTTCTTGTTGCTCCATTTGGGCTTCTCGCTCCTGTTGCCGTTTGAACTGATTCATTTGATTTAGCAAAATGGTGGCTGTAGAGACTTCGAAGGAGGGACGCTTCGGGAGATTGATGTGCAGAAGGCGAATGGTAGGTCTTCCGTGAGGGCAATTCTGAAAATGCAAGTTCCGGTTACGCGTTCGCTACAAGTGCAAATGTAGATTGAACTTACCCATGGATTCTTCAATGTTGACAGATTTGTGATGAGCTTGCGGATCTGACGTTTCTCAAGATCATCACCGACCATGATGGACTTACGACAAGCCTTCGACGCCGCAGCTTTGAGCATACGTTGGGAACGGTAGTACTGACCAGGGAACTGCTCCAAATGCGCAAGAATTTCATCAACATCATCAGCTCCGAAAGAATGCTCGTAAAAGTTGGGGACAGATGAAAGCTTTGCGTGATCTAAACATGTCCAACTCAGTCGATAACAACGATAAATCGAAACTAACCTTCTTTGATTTCAAAAGTAAATCCACAATTTTCAAAATAGTCGAGATTCGTCACAAGGATTTGAAACTGTACTGGGGACAAGAGCAGTTCGATTGGACTGAAACAGATATCAGATAGATTGCAATTAGACAGTGTAAGTAAAAACTCACTGAATCAACTTCTGTCGCTTGATTTCGGTAAAGTTGAGAATGTTCTCATAATTGTACTTTTCATCAGCTGCATGTTGATCAACGGCAAAAACGTGCTTGTCCAAGGATGTGAAGATGAAGGATTTGTTGTATTGGAAGAGAATGTGCATGTCATTGAAGGATTCCTTTCTAAAAAGATGGCCCAATTATTGTTATTCAAAGACTAAAACCAAAAGTAAACATACTGAAGCAGAAATTCCGTGGCTTTTTCCTCAGCAATCACCTTCTGATCATCATCGTCATCACCAGCAGAGGCGGGCAACTCAAAATGACCATTTTCAGCGAGTGTCTTGAGGTAGTTAATGTAGCCAGCATGGTCAATGACGGCCCCAGTACGGTGCTCCTTCGACTTAATGGCGGTGACAACCTTGGTAGCCTTGTTGAAGTTGTACACAGCGACAGAGCTGTCTTTCTTCGTTACGAGTTCATATCGAACTTCTGGGTTGGTCTCGTTCGAAGCTAAGACAAGGGTGCGAGCATCGAATGCAGGGCGACGGATTTCGGCTTCAATGCGAACATCGGTATCCATCGGTTCAGAATCCTTGCTCGGCGGAACAACGATAGCAGACTCGATTTCAGCATCAACATCGACATAAGACGAAAAGGAGAACTCTTTGGGCGGAGGCGTTTCTCTGTTCGACTTGCGAACAACAGCGGGTTCGAAGCTGAATTCAGATGCAGGTGCCGTCGGCTTAGTACTTTGCTGCTTCTGAGGTGAATTCCGTCTGCCCTCCCTCAGTTGCTTCCGCATTTCAGGGGTTTGAATATTAGCTGATGTAGTGCTATCAGGCATCGACCACAGACCAGGGAAGGAAGTACGAGGCGGTGGAGCTCGAGATGACTTGGCACTGCTCTGTGAGGAAGACATCGGCGGCGAATCAACGGGAGTGTAGTAGCTCGGACTGCGTTGTCGACTTGATGACGGCAGTTCAGTCTGCTTCAAACGCTTGCCCAACGGCGGAGAATTTGCTGTCATCCCCCTCTTTGTAGGGCGATCAGACGCAGAAGCGCGCGAAGAGGAGGGCTTAGAAGACGCCGCGCTGCTTGTCGGCTTATCAGAATGCCACACAGAAGGCAGCTTTTGCGAGGCGACTTCTGTTTTTGGAGCGGCATCGGAGCCAAGACCAATTTGGGTGGACATCGCTTTGTCACCATTGAAGGCAGTCAGAAGGCTTGAGTGAAGTTTGGCGAGGAAGATGTTCTCATCGCGAAGTTGGACGGTGCGCTTATCCGGGGTGATGTTGACGTTGACGCGGCCTGAATGAACAAAAATACAGTTAGTTAGAAACGTATGAATGTCAAACTAACTTGGATGGACATCAACAAAGATAACAAAGCCAGCATTCTTGTGCTTGTGGGCCTGTTTATACAAATCCTGGATCACTTTGACCGCTTTTGGATAGTCGACGTGGCGATTGTTCACAAACAAGAATTGCCGTTCATCGGTACTGGCCGTAGAATCGGTCGATGTGACGTAGCCGTGGAACTTCATTACTTCAAACTTGATGTCAGGCTCCCTTTCGAGTTCGTACATCTTTCGAACAATGCCCTCTGGCAAGACGTCTTGAATCTCGACAAAGTCGCTCTTTCCTTTTCCACGCCCTCCAAACAGCATCGCCATGACGTCTTTCAGCTGTGAAGTGCCGCCCATGGTTGAGAAGATTGGGGTTTTCTTCCTAAAACGGTTTAACTGTCAATACAATTAAAGTTATCGGTGTCTAGACTTACATTTTGAGCGTGTTTGTAAAGACAAACTTGATCTTCGGATGAGCCAGCGCAAAAGCCTGCACAGTCTTGATCAAAAGAACCAAATCCTTCTTACAGTTTCGCTGGAGCTCACTTCGCCGAACTGCCATCGTTGAAAACAGCTTATTCACCGTGACGGTAGTGCCTCTTCCACGGGCACAGGTAGCTTTCTCAGTGATCTCACCGGCATGATCAAAGACAAGTTTCGAAGCAACTGGGCTGGATTCCGCCCGTGTAATGATGACCAGATCGGAGAGCAGTGCAAGTGCGTGAAGAGCTTCCCCTCGGAATCCGAACGTATCTAACGCGTTGAAATCGTCCATATTGGTCAGCTTGGAGGTGCAATGGGCCTTGGCGAGATTTGGAAAGTCGTCCGCTTTGATTCCGGAGCCATTGTCCACGACTTCGAAACTGGTTGTTCCATTGTCGACAAGTCTGATGTCTGAAAATATAGGAATGTATTTCAGTTTGTAGGAATGCAAACCATTACCGATAACAGTCGCCCCAGCGTCTAGAGCGTTGTCAATCAGCTCACGGACCGCACCGGCCAGCGACGTGATAACCTGGGCATTGGTGATCACCCGAGCGACCTCTTCAGGCAGACTGGCGATCCTGTTTTTGGCGGTGCTCATCGCCTGAGGGTGGACATATTACTTTTGAATATATAAAAATTCAAAGATAAAAACTGAATAAAACAGTCGCCAAATATAAAAACACAGATTTTTCACCACCCGCATACCTTTATTACAACGAAACCATGTAAAAGGTATTAATTATGCGACATTGACAGGAAAAAAGAAGGTAAAACCATACAAGGTTGACAAAATACAAATATCAAGACCATACAAAATTGAAAGTTCAATTGACAAATGCAAAGTTAAAAGCACGTAATTGATAAAATGAGTAAGTACAAACCATAATAAACAGGGTTAAACCGATAATTACAAAAAAGAAGGTACCTTATTGAAAGCAGAGAGATTGGTGGAGCGTCGGAGGATGCAGACGCATGTACTCCTCGGCAAAGAGGTAGGGATCAATGGTGTCGAACTTGTTCAACATGCTCTCTACCTCGCTCCAATCACAGGCGCTTCGCAGGTATTCAGAGCGCCGGCGCTCTTGAAACTGGGCGAGAACAGACCAATGGACATGGCGATGTATCTTGTGGGCGACTTTCTCGACTTCCGACTCCAATATGTAGACGGCTGGGTACTCGCTGGATGGCTTGTATCGGCGGAGATGGGCAATGTGGCGATCACTGAGGAAGTAGTGATTCTTCGCGTTTATAACGCGGCAGTAGTAGTTCGTGACACACCGATGGCAGAGCGGGTCAGCGTCCGGGCCAGGGAGGACTTCCTTTACTTTGTGACATTTGATGCAGGTGGGGGTTTCGTCGTCGATTTCTGCAAAACGCAATAATTAAGCATTGAATACAAAAAAAGAGTTCAACTTACCCATATTGTTATTCTCGCAGCTGCCATTAAGGAAGAAAGACGCATCGCCCTTTGCAATGGACGCAAAAGGTGTGTCGTGTAGAGGGGGCATGTCAACCTCATAGTTCATGTACTCCTGGTCAGTCGTGCTAAAAACAAACATAAACCTCTATAATCATAACAAAACAAGCTTCTCACCGAAAGCGCTTGGGATCGTCATGCCCGTGGAAGAAGATACGCCGCTTCATTGTGTTCTAACAGCCGACGTGAGTTAGTTTGTTAATGGGAAAACAACAAATAGCGTCGTGAAGGAACGAACGAAAGCGCACGGACAGCTACGCGCGAAGAAAAAACAATTCGACGTTGGACGCGTTACGCCAACCACCCGCGTGCTTTGAAAAAAGCCATTGAACACAGATTCTTCATTGACGTTTGCTTGTTCGGTGCGCAGGAAAAACCAACTATCCTTTAGCGATGGGCGTTTTTGGAATGAATTTCGGAGTCATGGATGGCTAATTTGGCTTTAAAAACACGTTTTGGTGTGATCATGGAGAAGAGCTGAACATCGTCAAAGCTGTTTTAGGACGCGATGTGAACATTGTACCCATAGGTTAAGGAACATTTTGATGTAGATAAATCTAAAAACAACAGATTACACTGACATTAAGTTTTGGCAATTATAAATAGATCATTGACGGCAATGAACATTCAAGAGTTACTGTATTTTTTTAACAGCAGGCCTTGAGACTAAACTTTTATCTGATCGTCATAATTATAGTAAACTTGAAAAATTGTTGTCAAACCTCTAATCATCAGCGAGTATATTCTTTAAGACACACTTTTTAGTCAAACTTTTGGAAGTATTTGAACTTTTTCCTTAAACTTAGAGGCGGGTTAATGGTCACTAACTATGTGAAACTTGCACTTTTTTTGAGCCTAATACCTGTGTTCTCCCAACACCAACTTGATAAGCTTGTGAATAAAACAAAATAGCCATCAATCATAAAGCCGTCCACAAAAACAAGAGCCACACTGGTCATTTCCCGTGTCTTTTGTGTCAAGACACAACTGTGGTGTCAATTTGCAATTGCAGAAGTGCCTATTATTGATCTAAAGTTAACCTGACCTTGCTTTTTTGAAATCTCCATTTAAAAATAACCATCTTTTAGCTAAATTATTACTTAGAACTAGTGATGTACCTGCTTATTTACGTCTTTTGTCCCGAACTTTTATTATGCTTTTCAAAAGACCCTCCGTCAAACACGTTGACGTTTTTGAGGTTAAAAACTTTTAACTTGTACCCTTGTGTGAACTTCGAACGTTCCAATTGGATTATTTAAACTGCTTTAAGTTCTGACGAATTTTGTCAACATTCAGGAACCCTTGGGGCAGACAGATAATTATTGCCTAAAACGAGGAAGTCGCTTGTGCTAAATCTTGTTTTACCGTTTTATTTTGGTTGCAAATTTGGTCCCTCTAAAAGGCTGATAATTCAACCACCACTTTACGATTCGTCTGCCTAAACAGCCGTCTTTTTAACAGATATTTAAATCGACTTAATCAGTTTTACTCGGTGTTGTCTCTCGTGTCGGATGCGACTATTTGTTTTGATGTTGTTAGCGTGTACTGTATAGGGGTGCGTGGAGTGTGTTGGTGTGCGAATACACGTAATTCCGATGTTGTTTTTATATTTTTATAAAAAATATGAAAGGTTGATTGATTTGTTTACGTGACATTGCAGGTTTGGTGCAGATGTAGATGTAGCCAGCCGCTAAACCACTGTGTCGTCAGTCGTTCTTGGCACTATTTTGACGTTGTGGGTTCTCCGTTCACAGATCTCTTGCCAAAACCTTCAAAATATTGGTGTGAAGTCAAGGTTATGCACGTCTTCCGTAACCACTGCGCTCCCGGTATAAAAAGTTGTGTTGTCTGAGCTGAGCTGAAGTGGTTGGAAGCGCAGGAGGGGGACAAATTGCAGAGACCTCTGACGGAACATGGCACAAATGAGAGGCTTCCTTTTTGCGGAAGGACCTACTCGGCAGCCATTTACATTTTATTTTACAGGACCTGAACCTATGCAAGCTGTGCCACTGGGGGTTCTTGGCTTCTTGGCGGTATCTTTATTGGGCCGTGTAACTCACAACTCAGGAGCAGCTTATCCCAGAGGGCAGGAGGGAGGGACTTCATTGAGAGGCATCTTCTAGTGGCCCGTATTTGCAACTCATCTTCAATTTTGGTATTGCCTTACGGAAAGGTTAAGGATTCGGACTCACGGCACGCCACTACCATTCCACGAACTCTGGATATGCGTGTCCGACTCATTCTACTCGCTTTCTATGTAACTACCCCGAGGCTAAGTGTGGTTCTTTTGCGCTTTTTTAAGGAACAAATATTCCATCAGGAATTGGCACTATCGTCTTTTGTTGTTGGAATGACATTTGTAGAACGGCCACTCTTCCGAAATGTGTTATTTTTTGCAAACGACTGTGTTTTATTTTAAGTTGCTTGTCAACTATCGGCACATAGATTGACACGCGGAACTCCGCCGTTATTTCGATTTCTCGCAGTTGTTCATTCTTCCTAGCCCGACTCGGAATTGAAGGGCTTTATAAGTTTGTTTTTAACATTCTTTTTGGACACTAGAAACTGGAAACATTCAAAAAAATATCTGACATTTTTTGTCTATCTGGCGTTTCCGATTGGTTGGGGCCGGCGGCGAAAGCTGAGAAAGTGCAAACAATGCTTATTTTGAGATTTTGATAGAGCTTTTCCGCTGCCCAGGTGGTAGCATCATCGTTGAGTTGACCATTTTCACAGTTACTGGACTGGAGGTGGTCTAGGCAGCATTGTCAGGTTTGGTCATCACTTTTTTCCCGAACCCGATCGTGCGAGCTGAAACGCCTTATTTGCACAGATGAGTTCACTCCTTCATATCATTGCCTCGGGTCATACTCAATAAATAGACATACCTGAAACGAAGCCTGGACGCAGTGCACTCTTCGACATTCTGCTGGTCGGCGCCTATAGTCGTGACAATCATTTGTAATCTCCATATTACTGAACCATATTGGCGACATCTAGCAGCATTCTTGTCTCAATTTGACACTAATTAACCCATCATTGAAATGGCATCGTTTTCAAAAGCGATTATCGCGATTTTAAGCTTGGGAACAGCCGTCCAGGCGCTTGAGTACTCTCGAGGCAATAACGGTGACCCGTGGAATGCTTGGGGCAATGTCCAGCAAGGCAGTCACGAAGCTTTCGGTTCCGGAGGACGTGGTAACGGTGGTGACCCTATTGGTGGGGCTGGTATGCCGGTTCCGGGCGCCAACTTCAGACGTAATTACAAATCGTTTTTTAACTCTCTCACATATATAGATAGTTTTTTAACCCTTAAAACGACTTTAGAATGCGTTAAGCCGTGGCAACGTCCGGTTATGACAATTGCGACAATCAGTATGCCTGCGCATGCTGTCACTTGTCATCCGGACCATCGACCCTGCGAACTCGACGTTGCAGAGTGTCAATTCTCCTTCAGCACTTTCCAATACATTTGCTGCCGTGACCGTGAAGATGTTAAGCCTCCTGGTAATTGTGATTCTCACAGACACATTCATTAATTTCTTGTGTCCCCACGACAGCGTCTCATCTTGTTTTTAGAGTGTCCCAAGTATCACAGCACATTGCGAACCCTGTGTGGTGGCGTTAATGACGTGTCGTGTCCTCGTAGTTACCGATGCCTGCCATCACGTTTTGACCCCAACATTGAAATCTGCTGCAAACCGAATTCCACCATTGTGTATCCCGAGCCTGACACGTGTAAGTTCAAGTCCAACCCCCCGTTTGACATGCTGGATGCGTAAAACGCATTCAGACCCACGAATGATGACGGCCACGCCATGTTTCAGCCTTCCGGGACAACTTCATTGTGCCAGAGCATTTGCCTGCGTCACCGATGACTGAAATAAAGGCATGTTTGTCACTGCAACCCATTAAACGGAGCCATTTGGCTTCACTTTATCTAGTGAAGTCTTACCACGGAAGCTTTAGATCAAATTCAAGTCCCTCACGATGGCACCTGGACAACTTGTCGCGACCGACGATATTGATGACCTCCTCAAGCACGCACCAACCCTCCTAGACTTTGAAGGCGATGACAGCAAATTCTATACGATTGTTCTATTCGGTTCGTCTGACCATTCATGACAAATGTTTTTGTTTGCTTTGAAACTTTTCTTTTTTTCCATTTCCGCCCGGATTTCTTGTATTCTTGTAGGCTTCCCCCGAAATGCGCCAACCTTTGTCAAAGGTGCAAACCGTGCTACCCTCCATTGGCTCGTTCACAACGCCAATCCATCGAACGGCACTTTCTTTGCCGACGGCTATAAGCGCACATCCGGAAGAGAAACATTCGCATATTTACGCCCCCTTCGTGATGAAAAACCTTTCGGTGAGTAAGATATTGCGGTGAAGTCGTTTATTAGTGTACATTAAAGAAAATGCCGCTATCACACGCGCAGACCAAACCAACCTGACCCCGCCTATTTTTAGGTATCCACACAATGGTCTTGATTATCTTTGAACAGAATGCGGAAATGATTAACAAAGCCGACTTTAAAGTGAGTCAAACAAACCATGATTTCGTCTTGAAGCAGTGGCTAGAAGATAACCAAGAATTGATTAACACGACTCCAGTTGCGGGTAGTTTTTACGGAGTAAGTATTTTTCCTTCCTTATTGTAGGACCACCTACAATTATTTTATATTTTCGACGACACCCTGCCAATTTTGACACCCCCTTTTTCAGTATGCCTCAGCTGATCCGCACCCGGAAGGCACAGACTTGATGCCCCACTAAGTCATTACAAGCGTAACCTTGTCCTTTTGTGTCTGTATGTATTCTTGTCAAAGATGAATATGTCAGTATGTTAATATTTTTCCCGTTGTTTGGTCGTTAATTAACTTTCTATTTTCTTGTGAAGTGACAACATGTGGATATAAATTTGTGAACCTTCCTTTCGATGTACCCTTGTTCGTTGTGGTTCTGTGTTTGGACGATATCAGTTTAATTTCTTCCAGTGAGGGCCAGTCACCTTTGCTTTGTCCTCAGTTCGTGAGTGTTGGTCTTCAATGTCCTTATGAGACGCTCAATTTTGTTCGAAATGGCGCTTTGAATATTTATGTTATTTCATGAAAGACGCGCACGACAGTTGGTGGCACTATCGAGCTCTCTGCACCCGAAAGAATGTTCGCTCCATGCCATTTGTTAATGTTTCATGCCCATCTTTAGTTGTATTTAGCAGCTACGGATGCGCGCAATGCCATCTTATCGTATGCCGGTTAAATTGAGCTTTCATCTGTGTCGTTACACTTGTGACGTACTTTTCTACACACACCTTCCAGGTGCTCTTCTTTTCCTGCAAACTAAAGAACTAAGAAAGATTATTGGTAGATTTTGTTTCACTTCAGATTTGCAGTAACTTTTAGTACTTCGCCCAATACACAATTCCATTGAACGCGTCCGCCTTATTAGCGTGTCACTTAAATTGCTCGTCTTTTTGCCAAATTATTTTATTCCCACCCCACATCGTGTTTTGAGTGACGCCAGGCTCCGTTGTCGCCAGATTATTGCCCAATAATAAGTCTTAATTAGGTTTTACGTTTTTTCCATCCGTGGCCGGTTTTGGCATTATTGTTTTCATTGATAATCCTAGTTCCTTTTTCGTTGCGTTTAATCAGAACGTCGTTACCCTGTTTTGATTGAAGCCTGGCTGCATTAACTTTTATACGCTTCCTTTTTGAGGTAATAGCATGGAACTGTCAATCGTAAATGCGACAGCGGAATTCATACATACCTCTCCGGACGGCGGGATATACAATGTAACACCAGCATCAATTGCGTTTCAAAACGGGACCGCAATCGCGCTCCAATTTATTAATGAAACGGTAGTATTCCATAGGAAATTAAACATATCCATGAGTACTCTATTGTTAATGAAGGTAAGGCACTGCTCACAATGTGCGTGCCATCACCATCCATGTAGCTTTCCCCATTCATAATTATCGCTCTTCGTTCTTTTCAGATTAGCAATGCGGCAGGCTACATATACATGTTACTGGCTGTGCTCGGTGTTATCCTCAATGCTGGGGTACTAGCCAGACTTGCTCATCTTGCATACAGCGATTACGTAAGTATTGTTTGGGGCCCAACATAATTTACGTCCATTCATAATTAAGCCATGTCAAAAAAAAAGTTAACGTATAATAGATTAACTATTTTCAGTACCGATTTAAAACGGGATGTGGATTGCCACTAGCTGCAATGTCTGCTGCAGACTTGACATCATTATCGTCCATTATTGTCACAGTAGTACTGAGCGCATTCATTCCACACAATTTCTTTCCACCATGGGCTCGCTCGTTGCAATGCAAAGTAAGTAGAACGCTTTTGGAAGTTAAATATCAAGTTTATTATTTGTGACCTTTGGGAATTACAGTTCACGTTTGAACTTTTGCAGGTGACGATGTTCCTAATACACGCAATGACAGGATTTAGTACATGGTGCTGGTTATTTATTTCTGCTCAGCGATATATGGCTGTTTATCATCCGTTATGGCATATCAGTAGATGGCAACTTGGATACGGGTCGTTACTTTTAATGTTACTGTTTTTGTTACTCACAAACAGCTGGTTGTTGTTGAGTGTAGTTGGAATTTCACACACTTGCGGCGAAATGCCGTTGACCACGAAAATGGACTTAAATCGGTTTGACCCTACAAGCTTAATGACTCTGTTTAACTTTTAAAAATGTTAAGGATTATCCATGGCATTGAAATGTTTATCTCGTACATCGTGCCTGCAATCATTACATTTGGGATTGATGTGAGAGTGTTACTCACACGGCCGCCAAATTTCACCGTAGCCAACACAAATATCGTATCTGACAGGAATTTAATGTCACATGCTGCAGATAAGCCGTGTTGTAAGTCATTCGACCTTCTTATTTTTAAAGGTTTAATCTTTTATTTAGCTTTGCTGTGTTGTTTCAAATCAAAACGCTATAAAAGTTCACATCGGCGGTCACAGTCTAATACGGAAGTTGGTGTTTACTGCCTTGTAAAAAACCTTTTTTAACAACAAATATTTCAGTATGCTTCATTAAGTGAGGATGCAGTTCTTGCTTACGATAATACATTCGCCAAGCATACACCAAAAATAACTAAACCGACTACAAAACAGCATGTACGTCGTGCCAGGTCAGCAGTCCGCAAATGGTTAACAATAACGACAATTGACCTTTTGCTAAACATGCCTGACAATCTTCTCCGGATTGCGTCTATTATATCGACTGGCGAGTAGGTTTGCGTTGAAAGAAGCTTAATTACTGACTGTTGAACTTACGGTTTTTAAGCTAAATATATCTCTAGCCAAATGTTAATTGCAGGCAGAAAAATCAAAGTTCGAAAGTCTACCATCTCATTGCCTTGGTGGCACGATTGCTCTACTTTGCTCAATTTTGTTTCAATGCCCTCTATCTTTCTACTCTTGTTTACAAACGCAATGTAGAAAGTTCCAAATCTCGCAAACAACGCCTCCGGCAAGAGCGAGGTATATGTCGTAATTGCGGCCGAAATGTAAGTGCACTTATATGAAAAACAGAGCAAAGGAATAACAAACGTGCGGTTCGTATATTTGTTTTTCGCAACCCCCTCCTGTGACGATGGTCGCATTCCCGAAATTAATAACGCAATTCTATTATATTGGCTTCTAGCATGACCCTGGTTGGAGATGTCATCGATCCCCCGCCGTACGCAAACATCTGCAACGCAGATTCAGTCTTGAACTCGGTTTCGAGCGACAACACATTGATGCCAACGGTTTGATCGAATCTCGATCTACTCACACGTGTCTCAACCTTCCCGATCTCACACGAGCGCCTTCGCTTCCGCTAAGTGTAATCAACGCCAAAAATCATCATTAGGTTATCTTGTTTTTACTTCCTCACATCATTAACACTTATTATAAATGATATACAAAAAAGTCGATTCCGAAGAACATCATAGTTAACAAGAGCTGCATAATTTACGGAAACAAATGCAAAGTGACGCTGTCTGATCTGCTCTAACTGGCACAGCAACCGTCTAATTGTTGTTGAATAAATTGTCAGCCTCCTGAAAAACGCAGTGCCTTTGATGTATCGTTTGATGCGTATAATACGTTAATGCTTTCTTTGTGTGCGTGCATGTGAATTGTGAAATGAACGAACAAGAACAAAAACTTACAAATACTTTGCCAACGTTACTTAATTGAGTAAACAGGATACGCCCGAAGATGATGTGGTCGTTCAGGCTTAGAATCTTTGCTGCAGCGAGAGCGGCTTCGGATGAGTTGAGAACCGTGGTGCAACCGACGCCTGAAATGTCTCATTTACATAATGCAAGTCGACATTACGGAAACAACGTACCGGTAGGCATTCGCAATGAGCTCCAAATGTCTTGAGCCGCCCAGTCGGCGCTATTGTTCGGCGCATTGATGACTGGAAGGGTTGAATTGGATGAAAGGACTGGTCCGAGCCCGTTGCTTCTGCCGGCAATACAAATCACTACGGTGGGGGTGCCGTCTGGAAGGAGAAAAACAATTATATCAGTTAATATGGTTGTTTTGGAGCAGTCAAAACAAACAAACAAACCCTCATACTCGGCAATCAAATCAAGTGCCTCGGAAGTCGACTTATGTGCCGAGCTAATGCGTCGGAACACATTAGTAATACCATATTTGCCTGCAAGCAAGGCAGCTTCATCAATGAACGGTTTATCGGCACCGGAGCCAGCGACAATGAGAAGCCGAGCTTTACGGTCTTCTGGACGCGGTAAGAAGTCTTCCGTCAGAATCTGGACTTTGTGATAGTTTTTCTTCAGCTCAACCAACGCATCACCAGTGACTTCATTCAAGTCACGATAGAATTGCTTGTCCAATTGAAGCCGCTTATCACCACCCGGCCAGACTCGCCAGCTGTCATTATCAATCACATCGGCCAAGACGATCTGACCCTTCGAAGTCACCCCGAATTCGACCTTCATGTCAACCAAAGCACATCCCAATGTACGCCAAGCCTTCTCAAGTACTCGGAAGATGGCATCCGTGAGTCGTTTCATCCAGTAAATTTCATTCTTGCCAATTTTGCGGTTGTTGAAATCAAACTTGGCATTGAGAATCTGTTCATCGGACCATTGCGGGTCATCGTTTGCGTCATCTTTGAAGAATGTTTCTATCTTTAGGGGTTTGAAAGTGTAGCCCTCAGGGACGCCAGGGTTCCGTTTAAGGAAAGACCCAGTAGCAATGCGTCGAGCAACCCATTCAATAGGGATCATTAAGCACTCCTGGGCAATGAACTCATTTTCCTTGTCACCAGCACGTACAAATGCAGTAGGGCAGCCTGCAAAAGCGAACAACATTACATGAAAACAAGAAAAACAGCTTAAAAACATAAGAAAATGGGTTTAGCTTAGTTTTGAGAACACTTACCGAGGTCATTTAGATAGTTGAAGACATTGATAGTCGTCTGGGTCGCGAAAACAGCCTTGCCATCGACTTCATCTTTCCGTTTCGCATTAAACGCGGTTAACGTATCCCGGCTACGGACGAGAACAAGCTTAGTACCATCATCCCCGGGGGGAATTCGAAAAATTTCCTTGGTTTTACCTTCGTTAATGCGTTCTTCAGTAGCCATGATAGACAGTTGTGGTTACGTAGCCGGACTGATCACCAATAACCGCTGCAATTGCTCTTTTATCGCGATCGTATGGCAACGAAAAGGTAAATACGCGGACGGTCATCGGCAAGGGGCATGGCCATGTAATCTCAAATCAGCAATCAATTTTACTGCGATACCCGCGCAGAAAAAATCGACTCTTCGATACTGACAATCACTGCTCCTTGCAAGGTTTGGGGTATCTTGTCAACGACAAACACATGGTTGTATTCGACAGTTTACGCATGCTATAAAGGTACATCGTTTTCATCGACATTGAAAGGGTAACGAACGGGTGATCAGGTCTATCAGTGAGTAGGGACAGACCATCAATAACATGGCTAGAAGTGTCGTTTAATCGCAAAGATCACTGATGTCTGCATTTCAAAGAACAGGAAAACGAGTTCGGGCGAGCACAAAGCCTGGCATTTTCATTGAGGTATTGTTGCGGCGTTTAGGCAATCAGTAAACACATGTGTTTTTTTAGTTTTGTTGAAAGAAAAAAACGCTGAATAATAGTAAAAATGTGTAGCCATAAACGGGAAAGCAATCAAATAATCATGGATAAAAAGTGTTGACAGTTTGATTGGCCATGAATATCGAAAAAACTTAGAAATCAAAGATTTACGCACGGGAAGTCAACTTTAACAACTTTTATTGCTTTTATGGGGTTTTAAAAGGTCAAACAATTTTTGCCGTAAGGGACAGCTGATATCGAGACATTACAACCGCACCCGCAAGTATTTTATTGCCTATTTTAAGGGTTCAAAATTAGAGAATACAACAATTGCTAGCCCTTGAGCTTTTCATGTTGATGTAAACAACGTGCCATGGGTTCAGACGTTATCTATGGCTAATCCGTTCAAAGATTAAACGTCTCTTTCCAACTGTTTCAGCGTGCAGACTTGTTCATCCTTGATCGCGATAAACCCGTCAATGTCAAATATCGCGGTCAATCAGTTTCTTTTATTTATGAACAAAAACTAATTAGCTAACTAGTAAAACAAGTAATACCTATAAATTTACACGTATTTCATTCATCGCCATTCTTTGATTCCGTCTGCAGTTCGCTTTTCAGCTGCCGTTTCTTCATCCGCTGACGATTCCGTCGAAGTTCAACTTCTCTCTGTAGACGATCCAATTGAGCCTGATACGAGTTGTCGCCATTGAGATGTCTGTCAACGGCAAACTTCAGCCTTTCATGAGCGATTTTGATGTTTTCGGGAAGAAGTCTCGAATCGTGCACCTTTACCGTGATCCCTGTCGGCTTATGCTTCAACATGACAGCATTCTGCGCAGTGTTAACTTTCTGACCGCCTGGTCCCCAGCCCGAGATGAACTTTTGGTCGCAGTCTTCCTTGCGGATTTCGGGAAAAACGTAGTCCTTGAGTTTGAGTTTACTTGACGCTTGCCTCGTGGAAACCGCAAACAATGAGGATGACGCTTGGAGCACACGCCACATGGCTAATCGTTTGGAGGGAAAACAATCTGCGAGAAAAGTCATGTACCGAGATTAAAAGTCATTTAGGTCATTAAAGTATTGCAGTGAATCTAATTAACACAAAACTTGAAAAAACTTTAATTAAACAACGTATAAATTACAAATTTACTTCACCCGAAACACATGCAAACAATATGAAAAAGGAGTAGATATGATAAGGTATAAATTATGGTCAAAGGCACTGTAATGAAAGTGACTTAGTTAGCGCCGGGAATGATAGTTATTTGCGAAAACAGCAATGTAATCAAATAATTTTCAAGATTTCTCGTTGATTGGTGCCGACGTAGAGGGTGCCATGGTTGCTGTTGGCAGCCATACATTTGACTTCGGTCTGTAGATCATGGGAGTCCTTGACGATCATTGATTGTTGTCCGTCGTATTCCCAGGTATTGACAATGCCAGTTTCCGTCGATGTGCACACCATTCGCTCGCCGTTGAAAACGCCTTCAGCGACGTGTGTGAAGTTGCTACCATCGGGGGACCAGACTTGGGCTTCGCGGGCGGAATCGATCAGGGAGTAGCGGTTCATTTTCTGAAATAGAGTTATTTTGATTGATGAAAAATTGTAAGTAAGCTGAAACTTACGCCATCAGTAGTGCAAACGAATGCGTTCCGATCAGTCGCGGCAAACTGCGTGAGTCCATTATTGACCGGAATTGCTGTTGACGAGAATTCAATGCTGCCGACATCGCCAATGTAGGAGTACAGATATGTTTGAGTGTCGTCATCTCGCATTTTGTGATTGACCAGAACACGAACATGGCTATCATCTTGGTAGGGGACAACCTTTATGTTTTGGATTCGCGACGATCTGAAAATGACAGTTAATAATTTCAATTGTTGCAGTTGTAGCCAAACACAAAGAACAGCGCTGTCACAAACACTTACACAGGTGCCACGAAGCAGCCTACGCATCGCAAGCAACGGAGATCCCACACACGAAAATAGTTTCGAGTGGCAATGTAGAGGAAAAATCCATCGGGACTCCAGGCTAAGCCTTCGATCATGGTTTCACTTTTCGGAATTTCGGTCTTCTTGAACTTTTTCTCGACGTACGTCTCCTCGACGAGCCCAGACGACTGCACAACCTTGAGGCATTCCTGATTGTCTCGAATGTCGTAAATCCTCGTGCTAAACGCAGCTGCCGACGCGACTATCCGTTCATCCGGTGCAAGCGCCACGTGGTTGACCGTGTAGGCATGAGCATGCACACTCCAATGGTTGACATGAGTGCGAAGATCCCATGCACGGATGTAATGATCACGACCACCACTCATGAGGATATCACCATAGGTATCCAAAGTCGTCACGCCGGTCTTCTCATGGCCTTCCAACTTCTGGTATCTGTCGGTAGGGTTCGCGGGAAGACGTCTGGTATCCCCGATGGTAACGTCCATTGACGAAGACGGCTGGGCTCCATTCGACGAAAGACCAGCAGATCCCGCATCATCTGACCGTACCATCGCGCCAGTGCCAACATTGACGTCCTTCAGAGCTTCACGGTATTCGTAGGAATCTGAAAAAAGAAGATTAATATTGTTTATAAAATCTAAAAGTAAAGTTAAACCGAAAAAATTTGATTAAAAGTAAATGATAATTCAAAAAACGAAAGGCTTATTGGTTAGAAAACTAAAAAACGCGAACCCTCGGGAACTGGAGTCAGATTACAAGCCGATTTCGACTTTTCGACGGCCGGTCCACCGTAAAGAAGGTCATTCGGCGTCGAAGTACGGCGACGCAGTTTGGTCTTTGCAGCTGGATTGACTAAAACAACAACAAAAATAAAAAAAAAGCAACGAAAGACACCTGAGACAGGTTTAACTAAAGCTTGACAACGACAACAACAATAATACCAAAAAATAAGGGCAGCGTTAGTCAAAACTTAAAATTAACTCAAAAAAACTCACCATTTTCACCTTGAGGCGAGGCAGACTTGGTCATCTCGAGAATGTCGTTAATCTCGTCCTCGTTAAGAGTCATATGCATGCCCTTCATGTCCTCAACAGTCTGACTGAGGGCTTGCACTTCACGCTGAAATCACCAGCTATATAAAAGCTCCTGACAAGTGCAAAGTTTCCAACCTTAAGTTCATTCTCGGACTGAGACATGTTGGCAATACGCTCAATCGTAAAGTTGATCAGATTGCTGAGGATGTACTTGTATTCCTCGGCGCTTCGGCAACTCTGGACCAGTGTTTCCATTTCCGCCATGTTAGGTGCATCGGTTTTGCCATTGTACTGAAAGAAAATAACCAGTTAAGTAAGTTAAACTAACAAAAAAGTTCTGTTTCCTTTCCCGGTGGCACCGATTACGCAATCTAAACTAACAGTAAACATGTATTTTTGCACGTAGCCCTTCATTTCTTTAACGTCCCTTATCCGCACAAAACATCGAAAACTGGTAGTAATGCGCCCCCTTCGTTTATAAGTAGCTCTCCGACGGTCTATATTAATCCATGTAGTTGTTTCAAGCATGCCATGAGTGCGGGAACTCCAATGGCACACGGATGATGAAGGGTTCAAAGACCGCATGCCCAAACAAAAACACCGCGTGCACCATTTGAAAAAAAAACAGGTCGTCGTTCACAAGTGCCGCTTTTGCCAGAGGGCGGAAGAACTCTCATGGCTTCCCCCGACACCCCTGCCTTCGAGCCCCCGGAACGACCTCCCCCTGAACCGAAGTCGAGAAGAGCCGTTCATTTTCGCATGTATCCCGTGTTGGTGGAGCCACTCGCATATGATATTCGCAATTTTTGGTCGCGTTCTTCCTGCCGGCGGCAACAAAGCCAAAGCAAGCAGGAGAAGCAAAAAAAACCTCTCATCTGCCGTGACTTTTTCGAGCCTGTCAGTTCTGGTTGTCTCCTCGGCTTCATCCTCGCGTCATCCTATCAGGCTCATGTGTTTATTCGTGTCCTCCTCCCTCACAAGGTCGACCACCACAACCACCATTGCTTTCGGCAAAAGTCCAAAAAGCAGTGAGCTCCTCAAAAAAAGCCATGTGTTATGGCGTGGTGGCCGTGATGCCGGGGCGTCGTAGTCGTCGTCCTTGTATTTCCCAATCCAAAAACAGGGTGCTGCGCTTTCCGAGGGCAACAAATAAGAAGCTCGACCCTCTCCCGAGAAAGATCATGCGCGTGACCAGCTAGGCAAGCTTTTCATTGCTATTTAGTTCCGTTGCCCGTCGTCCACTACGAAACACCAACCCTACAAGTCCCTACATCAAGCCCCTCGAGCAACCCCTCCCTCCAAGCCCCCGCCTTTTTTTCGGGTTGTTCTAAATTTGAACGAACGCGCCTCGTTTGAATTCCCTCTCATTACAATTATCGTGCCATCGCTGCATTTTCCAGAGTCTAACTGTGCCACCTTGCGGCATGGTTCCGAGTCTAATTTTATCCTAATGAATCTTAATTCTCAACTTAACTTATCTGCAGAAAAACAAATCAAAAACCTTAACTCTAACGTTTCACTGCAAAAGTCGCCCTTTTTTCATCCGGCAGCGACTAAAAGGGGGCATGCAAATACGGCATATGCCTCTATTTTAATTGGTCTCGTGATATTATTGTGCCATTTGCCAACAAACTGTTCCGTGTTCTTCTCCTGGTCGTTAGTGGCAAGTGCATCAACATGTGCTTACACGTCGTTCGACCGAAGTTGATACCTACTTACTGATACGTGGTTTTATCGCGAGCGAACTGTGAGCCTTAAGCGCGACCCCGTGGGAGTACGTGAAACCAGGGGGATGCCGTATGAACGGAGGAAGCAATCCCGTGGTTTGAACTTACGGCGCGGCGCCTGCAAGAGGGAAGCTATTTTTAGAAGATTTGACCGCTCTGTGTAAAATCGCGTGCTTTCGCTTTACCCAAAACGGATTTTTCTAACCCCTTTCCTTAAACACGCTACAAAAATGGCAGCAATGTAATGTTTGACCCTTCCCCCTATTCCACATTGGCAGTCGATTAACAAAGGATGACATCGAAAACAATTCGAAGCGTATTTTAAAGAGGCAAAACCGTAGAATTAGCACACTCTGGCTAAAAATGCAACAAATGGAATGCTCAATTGGTGCTCCGGAACGAGCTCCGGAAAAGACAGACGCATCCCTCGGCATCCTCGAAAGATGTGAGAAGACATCTCATTGGCGTTGTCTTTATTTACTAAGACACCAAAAGACCATCCTATATTTCCCCTCTGGAAAAAAGCTGGCATCAGGATCATGCCAAATTGACCAATTTTTCTCGCTCCTATATTTTTATAGCTTGTCATGTCGCAAACATAAATAAACGTCACACGTTTTGGGCTGACGCATGTAAAAACTTCAGCTTCCACTCGGCAACATATTTTCGAGAGTGGTAAATGCGTACCTAAGCTGCCAAGTACGAAGAGCCCAGGCGACATATCAAGGGTACCTGTCGCATTGTTGCTACAACTACGTGCACGCGGGCAAAAAAACCAACTGCTTGAAGTGAATGAATGTGATCGGAAGCGCCGATTGACTTGACTCCCACAAGATGGAAGCGACATCCTCCCTCTGCCGGCTGTTTGATAATGGTTAAGCCATTTGCTCAAAAATTCGAGGATCCTTTAATTTAATGCGTTGTCGGCAAGTCTAATGGATAAAAATATATAGTTCTCGGTAGTTCCTAGCCAATTTTATATTGCTTCTCGCATATTTTTTTTGCTCTGGGTGGTATTTCCATCGTCGAGTAGGTGGAGAAAAACAAAGCCGCTAATAATAAACCATCTATCTCCTCCCTCGCTTGTGAGACCGACCTTAGGCACATGTATTATTTTAACTCGAACAACAACTTATGAATGCTAGCTCGTTATATTGCTGCTAACTTGTTAATAATTTGGAAGGCAAAGACTAATGGGAAAATATGTGGTAGCGCTTTTGACTGTTAGCACGATGCACATATTTCAAAAGGTATGTTGTTTGTTTTTCAAGATGCACTCAAACGCATCGTTGGACTTCCAATGCCCTCCTCCTTCCATCCATCTGGTTTCACTCCCTCTCGTTTTTCTCGCCTCACTTCCGCAGCCTGCGGGTAACCAACTCAATTTTCGAGGCAGTTAATTGCAATCTGACTAAACGTCGGACCGGAACGAACGGCAGCAAAAACAGCTGACGCCTATCATAGGTGTTTTGGTCCAAATAGCACGTTTCTTTTTGCCGCCACACTAAATAGATCCATCCAACGCCCGCCGCCACCGTTGACGCTCCTCCTCAACAAGCTAATATCAGATGTTTGAGATGCTGCTCGCATGGATGGCTGGCTAGGCGCCTGCAAGCATCCCTACCGTGTATCGCGCTAATAGCATGTTCCTTGGCATTACACTCCCTTCGCTTTCACCCCTTTCGATTGGACCATAATTTGAACGCGTAATTAAGCATCAACACGTGTCGTGATTATTGCCCCCACCCATCCCGTGCGTGGTGCGTCAAACAATGCCAACAACACTAAATAGCGCATTTTGAAGGGAATCCTTATTTGTGCTTCGTGCCGAAAAGAGTCGTCGCAACAAGTGCCAATAAACGTAGCATACCACTCATTTGCTACCGAGCACGCTGCATTCCTCAGAATTCTGATTGTGCCCCCGCCTCTCCTGTGACTGACGCTTCTGCAACATCTAATACGCTTTATTGGCGGCGTCCATTTCGTGTTCTCTGCTGCTGAAGCGGCATCATGATCACCACCGGCGTTGCCTCTGACAAGAGGGCAAGCCTCACATATAAGGTTGGTATTTTACAGCAGCTTATGCTTATGCCATTACAGCATACTAAAATGAGTCGACTTTTACGGTTTTATACGCTAGAAGTCGAATCGTAACTCAAATGTCAAGGTTGTAATGTGCGGGGTTACAACTTTGCTCCTGATTACGTAGATAGTTCAGGAAACTTCATCTGGTCTGCTCTTGTAGGCTAAATTTAAACTTATTTTTGCAGACTAGTATTGCGGATGGCAGACTAAGCGAACAAATTAACCCTCCGAAAAAGCAGAATACTATGTCAACATGCGGTCAGGTAAATATGGTTTTCTATTGTTGTCGTTTTATTTTTGTTGGCTCTACAGTTAGTTAGTTAAACAAAGAGCAAGTCGCTTTGTTCTAAAGCGGTCGTCCAAAACAGTACTTAAATTATGCAAACCCATTAATTTTGCCTTGCAGATCTTCTTGTGCATAATTGGATCCCTCCTGAGTGCGAGCATCTGTGTTTGGTTGGCATTGTTCAGTACCGATGTCCAATGGAGGCGAATGTTATTTGCTGGAGGCGCAGCTCTTTGTGCCATCATGTTTGGATTACTTGCTCTGGCTACATACAAACGACAGAAAAAGCTAAGGTCAGTCTTTGGTCCAGGGTGAAGGGTGAATGAAAAATGAATGAATGAAGACAAAAAACAAAATAAATAACTACAAAATCGCATTTTCAGTCGACCCGTTTGGGAGCCCATGTCGATCCATCGGCGGTCGATCAGCGCTCGAAGGGCAACCCACACCGGCGCTCCCCACAGCACCCGACGGCTCTCGTCAGACATTGAGACTGGCCAGCATCACAAGAAGCATTCGCTCGATGACGCTTAACACTTTTCTCTCTTTCTCTCGGGTCACAAGGGAAAACAAATTGTTCGTGCTTTTCACCTATCTATCTCTATTATATCACTCCCAAATCTAAGTCATTTATATCCCTCGTAGACCAATGAACTAAAAGTTTGCATGAACGGTTGCTATTCTAAAAAAGCGGTACTACCTTCGTTACTGTACTTGCCTTTCCGCTACGATATATCCATCTTTTAACGCCTTCAAAAAATCCCGCAGTTTTAAACCGTTCATCAAAAATGGGCGTAGAAGGCATCTGTATAATGCTAACTTAACTTTTTTGTTACGATGTTTTCGATTTTTGTGTAAAATAAACCCATTTGCCACCGGTTTGAAAAGAATTTGTAATTTGTTGATCGAACCAACCTCATCAGCTTCGCCGACAATGAGCTTCTGGAGATACACTTGACGGGTATCGACGTAGGCACACTTTTCGTTGAGGCTATCGATTTCGGCTTGCAGAGTTTCGATATTGTCGGAGGTTTTGGTGGCGAGGAATTCGGCTTCCTGAAAGGGGAAGATCGTTCATATGAGTCACATAATCGCGCGAAAACTCACCAATTTCGCCTTTTTCTGGACCATTACACGACGCTCTTCGATCAGGCTAGTCAATTCCTCGTTATATACATCATAGAGCTGACGCCGCCGAGCGGTGCTGACCATACCAGCCGTGAGGGTCTTGAAGATCTTGTGGACACGATCGGGCGAGAAGACCGCGGATTTCTTCGGGGTTCGGTTGACTGGCGCGGCGGTGAGGGCCTTCAGCTTTTGCTTGAGTTCAAAGTCCCTCGATTTGCGTTTCATTTCATCGCGTGTTCGAGCCAATATCTTTTCACGCATATCGCCCTTCCGTTCGAGGAGCTGGATCTTGTTCTTGTACTTCTGGTTTTCCAGGGCTTGCAGGCGCTCACGTTTAGCAGCTGCACGTTCGAACTGGACACGGGAAGCTTGGACAGCCTTCAGCTGCTTGACGAGATCGACCTTGTTGGCCTTGAGATCGCGCATTTCCTTTTCGCGCGATTCGATGATCTTATCCTTCTGGGCGACAGTCTGCTTCAACTTCTCATGCGACTTCTCCATCTTCTTGAACTTGTTCTGCTCGGAGATCAGCTTGGCCATCTTGCTCTCGTATTCCTTGGTGACCTTTTCGATCTGCTTCTTGTTCTCAGCCGTATTGCCACCGGGACGAGACTGTTGCTTTTGCAGATCGGCAAGTTGGCGATCCCGCTCGGCCGCAGTCTGTTCGATCTTGTCCTGCAGACCCTTCAGCTTCATCTCGTAATTGGCACGTATCTTGTCCATTTCCGCGCGTTGGTTACGGATTTCGCTGATCAGCTTCTCCTTGAACACGATGTCCTGGTTGAGGTTGGCCAAGTCTTGCGAGATTTCGTAGGCGACCTTCTTGTTCTCTTCAAACTCATTCTCCTGCTCATTGTCCTCTTCATCCTCAGCGGCGTCGCTCTCAGCCATCTCGACGTCGACTTCACCATCGCCATCTTCACCTGTATCCATAGGCTCAGTCTCATCCTCATCCTCGAAGTCACCCTCGTCGTCGTCGGAGCTGTGCTTCTTCTTCGCATGCATGTTGCGGATACGAGCAGCTTCGGCCTTCATGAGTTCAACATTCTGCATCGCTTGTTCGAGGAAGTCGTTCTCTGGCGGTTCATTGGGAGAGCCTAGACTGCCATTGCGTTGATTGTACGTGACGCTCATATCCTGGTCACGCTCCAAGTCTATCATCATACGGCGGTAGTGATTCACTTGCTTGTTCAAATCATCAATCGTAGCTTGGTACTCGTGAAGTTGACTGTGGAGCTTCTCATTGTCCTCGAGCATTTGAACAGCCAACGCGGAAACGGTATCGCCTTCGGTCGCCTCCTTCATATCTTCACCCTCCTGGACATGTCCGACAAGCGCCTGGCGTTGCAGACTTATGTTTCGGGCATTCGCGGATTCGACGACGCTTTCCAAAGCCTTTATTCTGGTCTTGTGTTGGTTGATCTGGTCCATGAGTTCCAAATTCTCGCGATACAGGTCAGATTGCACAATCTCGCCATCAGCATTGACAGTGCGCTTGCCCTGAAATGTCACAATTATACCAAAAATCGTTAAATTTAGCAAAACTCACATTCTTGAGTTGTTCATTCTCGGTCTGGAGCTGCTTAACCTTGTTCTTCAACTCGTTGATGATAGCGCTTTGAGGATCCTGGTTAGCCGTAACCTTTGTCGTGATGTTGCGTAATCTCAGACCAAAATTCAAGGTTTGAAGCGTCTCGGCAAAGTTGAAATCGCTCGGACTGACGCAAACAATGACGGCAGTACGACTGTTGCCACCGAGCGAATCCTGGAGCATCAGAGTCAGCTTACTGTTGCGATAGGGGACGAACTTCGAGCCCGAGACAAGGGCGTTCACGACATTTCCGAGTTGAAGCTGAAATATTTAACTGTTTAAAGAAAAAGTTGTTCCCAAATCACTGACCAATCCGGAGTTGATGTTGATACCCTCAAGAGCATGTGTACCAGTGGCTCCGGTCTTGTCCATGCGTTCGGAACCCGCCAGATCGACGAAATGGAACTTCGCATTCAGAATTTCAAAGTCAGTAGGAGCGTCTGGGTATTCTGGGGGTATTTGCCTCTTTTGACGGATATATACGGTGAAGATTGCGTGTGAACGGGAGGAATCGCTGTTCATCTTTGTCGCGGCGACGGATCGGTTGACGGAGCCGTCCTTGAGGGCTTCCAGCATCTCGGCTGGGTTCTTGATCTTGCGAATGTTGACGCCCTTGACGAGAATTGAAGATACTGTTTTGTCGTAATAGACGGTAACCTTCTTTCGACTATCGCGTGAGCAGAACAAGTCGATGAAGTTTTCATTGTAGATCTAAAAGGCCAGTTTTGTTATAGATTAAGATTGGCGAAGTGATACAAACCTCGATGAACTGAACCGAAATATCAAAATCAGGCTCCAGCATGTTCTTCTCGAGAGCTTGCCGCTTCCGCTCTTCAATGCCCGCAAAGAAGTGTTCAGCGGCTCGTGGTACGATACCCCTCGTATTATCAACATCAGCGCTCGAGTAATTCACAGCTGTACCCATAGTAAACGTTTTTCCGGATCCTGTCTGACCGTAGGCACACACGGTAGCATTATACCCGTCAAATGTGTTTTCAACAAGGTCCTTGATGGCAGAATTGTAGACATCTTCCTGATTGGAATCCATGCCGTAGACATAATCAAATTCAAAGGCACCTGGACGGTTTTGGACGAGGATAGAGGAATCACGAGGCAGGACTGTAAGGGTGCTTTCATGGTAGTTTGCCTTTTCCATCTCATTGAATGGGCGCACTCTGAAAGTTGGAAGAAGATTATATATAATAAGCTTGAATTAAGCATAAATGTACTTACCGCGCAGCCACAATGACTGGACAAGTGCCATCGGCGTTGTTATCACCGCCTGCGCCCATGAGTGAGATTGGTAGACGGCTGAAAAGTGATCCACGTAAGTTTATATAGGGAAATAAAAAACATAAATCACAGCTGCAAAATCACGCAACGCGCAGCCACGGGCGATTCGACAGTGTGCGTATTGTGCTTTCTGGGCGTTTCGCACTTTGGGAGACGGATCGATGTAGGAAGTTTTTGAGAACCGAGGTTACCTTTTCAATAGGCAACAAGAACCTACGACGCGGTCATAGATTCAATATTGAAAACTTTCAGAATGGCAAAACGCGTTCAAAAGGCCAAAAGCGTCATGCAAATTGCGCTTTTCAGTCAAAATCGCCGCGTGTAAGTCAACAGAAGCAAAATAGCGCTCGACTATTGAACGACAGTCTCGAAAAGCCAAACAGCCAAACTTTCTCATGAACAACACAGCCGTATGGTCAGTGATTTCAGTCCGCTACGCTGCGTTCCGGCAATAAACCACTTATAATTCATTTGACACCCGTCACCGAGAGGGGCGTGAGAGATAGGCGGCGCGCTTTTCATGGTAATGAATAAATTGTCACGGTCAAAGAAGGCGATCACGCAAACAGTGCGTGACAGAAACCGAACTGACGGAAACCTCAAAAACGGACCGCCGATTTCGAAGGGTCAAGCCAGCCGCCAACTGAACGTAAGTAACACTAGGCCAAGCCGCGAGAGAGGTACTCATAGCCAGTGGCCGGGTGAGTAGCCGCATCTTGCTGAGGGCTATAGGGCTTTGTGATGGTTGTATAATCGGTTTAAGTTTACGTATGAGAAGGGATGAAATTGTGGGGATTGAAAAATACGCGCTTCGCAAACAGCTTCGCGGCTTTAAAAATGGAATAGTCGTAACTTTTTTGGTGAAAACGGTTTTAAGCGACGCTACACGTTTTCCGTTTTGCTTTTTGCAGCCGACGAGGGGACACGGGACGCACACGTGGAAGTTTTATCAAGCCTTAAAAAACGCTAACGGCAAAATTTTTGGTGGATTTTTTGACGGCTACTAAGCCAAGGTGGTTGGCGTTGGTTGGCTTTCATGCAAGAAATTGCTGATTTTTTGCTCTATTCTCCCAAAGCATTGTTTTCGCCACGCGTGAACAGTTATTGTGAAACAAAAAGTGGAATAGACGTAGTTACATGTTAAAATAGCCGAGTCTGACCTCGGGCGGCGGAAAGGTGCATCGAAAGGATACGCATGCATAGCGAAAACAGAACAGAACAGCGAAGTGGAGGGAACAGTCGCAGATTCAGAGGGCACCGCAATTTCCTCCACCAGGGTGACGAGTGTCGTCGACCGATTGAAAAGGAGGCGAGGGGAAGCAAGGCAAAGCAAAAACCAAGGACAACGACGACTGCGCAATCGCCGATAGCATTTGGGCTTTTCCTTTCTTTTCCTTTGGGACCGGTCAAACTTTGAATAATTTGACGGCCACAAAAAGCTTGACAGCTAGGAGGCAATAAATGGAGGGTGACGCTTTGGTTCAAGAGGGTTTTTTCGGGACTTGAAAGGGGAAAATGAATAATAATGGAGACGGAAAAAGTGGTTTGTACCGGTGAAGTCGTGTGTCAGACAGGACCGACTGGAGGCAACTATCGGCGAGGGGGGTGGCATGAGGGTGACATTGATTGGAAATTGCTATTGTTAAGCATACAACTGGTACAAACTAAAATTGCCCAATTTTCTCAATCATCATAAAGGTTATGATTTTGCATCGATCGCGAAAACAAAATCCCCATAAACGCCCCCAAATTGAAGACGTTGCTAATTGCGAAAGCAAACACCCCCCGCGCGAACGTCGCAAATACCAGCCTCCGGTTCAGAGGCAAAATTTGGCGGGAAACGGAACCCTCTCCGGTCCAGCTGACCAGTCCATTGTGTGGGTTGGGTTGGGTTCAGCGAGTATCGACCATGCTGCAAAGCAAACCCAATCAATTTCGAAACGGAAACAGTTCACTTCGAAAACTTTGCATTTTGATTAAGAGGTACAACGGCCGTCGGCAAAGCGCAAAGACGAGATTTATGAGGGCCGGATTGCAGTCGTTTCCTCCTCGATTTTTCATTTCACCCGCGCCCGTCAGATGTTTTTCTCTTTCTCATTTATCTAGATCAAGTCCGACAATTTTTATAACTTTGTAACAAATGGCAAGCAAACCAGACAAGACACAACCACAAAAAAGTCGAGATCGATCAAATTAAAACGCCGCAAGGGCTCCATCCACTGACTTCCTCAGCGAAACAATAAATCTATGAAATTCGCCCAGGGTGAATTCATATCGATGGTTTTCGATGCGATTCGTTCCTTCATCCTTCGTCTTGAGCTCGACATTAACGACGGTTGCGCCGGGCTCGTCGGAATCGGAGGAGCAGACGGGAACTGAAAGAACACTTTTCATTTTAGAGAACAAAGTGGTGTCTTTGAGGAAAGACGTGTTTTCTAACGTATCGATTTGATAAACGTTATCATTTAAACAGAAAGTTGCGGCTTAAATGCCTTCACTCACCGACGACAGCGTAGCCCAGGTGCTGCAGGCGCCTCACCATGACGAATCTTTCGTCTTTGTCGTCGGGCGTTCTTCAATAAAAGGGTGAAGCACCTTCGAACTCTCGCTCGGTCTTCTAGGGGGTACCGCACGAGGCACGTCTAAAAGAAAGCAGGACAAAAAATGGACGTTAAGTAAACAACACATCGCAAAGGTCTACCACAGGGCGTCACGCAAAGATCGACAGATTCACTTTCCCTCAAATTAGGATCAATTGGGATATATGAAAACGTTGGAATATTCCAATTTCACGAATCTATGAGTAATTGCTGCCACCAGCGCGTTGTATTTGCACGAACACGCAGTTCAGCAGCATCCCTTCCGCGTCAGCTGTTTTCGTGGCGTTGCGCGACGAATCAGCTTTTGTTAGCTTTTTCGTGAGCTCACAACCATCACATCACTGAGACCGTTGATTTCGAGACCGACAATTGATTTTTTGTCCGTGTATATGCATGCTTTTCTCGTGAGCACGTCCTCGCGTGTGGTGGGGTGGTGTCGCATAAGTGACCAGCGGCATTACTTATCGCCGTAATTATTTCTTCAGGTTTTGCCGACGTTGACGTCGTCGACCACCAGACTAACCGTCACCACAGCCCGAGGAGGACGAGCCAGGGGTCCGGAGTTTTGGTGATGAATCACCTCTAACGAGTCAGTCGGTTTTGTTGTGAGACGGGTCGACATTGCGCCCCGGGCTCCTGCAATTCTTGATTTTGTATAAAATCAAATCACACGGTTGCGTAATGGCTACCGAGGATGAAGCTTCGCCGTCCGTTCGCGATCGCCGGGCTATGTTCGAGGCATCAAACGGGGCATCCGTGGCAACAAGCAGCGGGGATACTGGAAGCCGGGTTTCCAAAGCCAAACGTGAGTTGTGTTTTCTTTCCTTTTCCCTTCCCCCTTTCATGTTTTTCCGACAACACCGGTCCGATTCAATGTCCATTAGAGCCATTCCATTCAACCCGATTAATCCATTGAACAAATTTTACCTACCCTTTTCCTCCTATTTTAGGGCTTTTTGAAAAGTCGAAGAATGCTGCTCAAACACCGCGCTTCAAACCAGCACTCCCGCCCAAGCCGAAAGATCTCGACTCGGTGAGTTTGTCTCCAACCATTGATGCCTTAAAATGGGAGAACCTCCGAGATGTACGGTTGTTATTCGATTCCAGAGAAAATCCATCTTCCCGCCACCTGTGCCGAAACATGCGCCACCTGCGATCCCTGAAAGGCCCTTCAGTTTACGACGCAAAAGTTGGACCGACAACAACAACGGCAGCCCATCCAATGAATCTCAATCTCAACAGAATAACCAATTTCAACACAGAAGGTATGTATATTCAATATTGAATCACATTTCGCGTTTTAAACGTTTTCCATGAGGTTTCGTTAAGCCATTTTCCCGAGTTTCCCTCCCTCTTTTGTTGAATTTATTATTCAAAATAACCTGTTTGCGAAGAATCCGTCAATGTGACCTTTTTGTACAACAACGTGAGCCTCAAAAAGCAAGCGTCAACGTAGTTTTTGACTCTTCGGAGCCTGAAAAACCCCTACTATTTTTTGTATTTCGTTTTTGTTGTCAGTGAAGGCACTCAATACCCAGCGGTTTTCTTGATTTTTTTCGACTTCTATTTGCACTCACAAACTTCAAAAACTCCCGCGACATCCAAAATGTCCGCGTTTCTCATGGAGTTGGGCGATCACGTCGTTCGTCGTACAGTGCGTCTGGTTCATGATGCCGCTATGGCACCCATTGGCTATTTCTTTCCGGAACAAAGGTTGGCCGCTATAATACAGTCTTGAATCCCTCTTCCTTCCTCGCTTGTGACTGCCCCATTCGTATTTATAAGCATGAGCTCTCCTCTCGCTTGATGGCTCGTTAAGGCTAGTGTCTGTCTTGATTGCCTCGTTCTCGCGAGAGTGGATCTGTATTGCTTCAGCTGCTTTTTTGGTTTATTTTTCCTTTCGACCTCACAGAGCCGTTTGCGTTTCGATTACAACATTTAACGCTCTATTTTGTCGTCATGAGTTCATCGGAGCTGGCTAAGGTTCTACTTTTTTGCGAGCAAGCTTTGTGCTTTCGAAATTGGTCGGTTTCCCTGTTCTATTAGGCCTGTCTTTGTGTTTTGTATTACATTCTATTTCTTTTTTTCCGTTAGAAGCATTCAATTGGATGCCCAGTATGAACAATTTGTTGTTTTCCAGTTCGGTCGATGGGTCAGATAGTGCTCGTGACTCCGTCATATCCGACGATGGCCCCTCACCTGCTGCCAATGAGAATGTTGACAGCAGTGCCGACGACAGCGCATCAACAGACGATACTTCCGATCAAGGCGACGACGAACCGTACGGGTCCCAGTTTAATCATCTCAAAGATTACTTCGAGGAGGAAGGCCCTGGCACATTCTCCAAGCAGGACACACTTCACACATCTGTGATTAATCAGATGAAGCGTGAAGGTCTATTCGAAGGGCTGGCCGAGTACCGGAAGCAACAAGCTGCCACAACCCCGAGTTCCATGGATGACGATTCAAAGTCGACGCTGGAGGATTTCGCCGATGGACATGACAGCGGTGTCCATAATGATGGCGATCTCACTGCCGATGGTGACGAAGCTGCTATGGTCACTCTGCGACCGCCACCTCAAGTGCCTCCTCATCGGTGAGTCATTTTCACACTTGCGGGAGTTTCACATTCCTCTAGTGTCAAAGCTAACTGTTTATGTTTGCAGGACTAGTGTGGTGAAGATTTCAAAGTATCCTTGCGATGATCCGAAGGAAGAAAAACGGCTAATAAACCTTGAAAACTGCGTTTTGGAAATGGCAATCAATGAAGAACGGTTCACGCGAGTATTGACTCACATGGTCAAGGTTGGTGCTGAAGTGTGACTCAGAGATCAAATACCACAAACCAAATGGGTTTTAGGATTACCCAAGATACCTCAAACATGTCGAAGAGAAGCAAGGCAACACCTGCCCCCAGGAATATCAGAAGCTTATTGAAGAGATCACAGCTTTGCTTTCTCCCGTTTTGTCGATCCATGATGCTATGCTGGCCAATTTCGAGGAAATGGCGCAGAACTGGGATTCACGGAATCCGAATCTTGCTGGAGTCATGATGCCGAGTCTGGATTACTTGAAGATCTGTGGACCGTATGTCGTTAACAAGCCGATGCTGTGTAGAGAATACAAAAAGATCTATGATCGGAATAAACAGTTTGCATGGGCTACGTTTCGAGTGAGTTTAATGTGACTACTGTAGCCTGTTTGACGTTTTAATTTACAGTTTGAAAACGAAGTCATGAATTTTAACGAAGGATTCGTTTCACGCTTTGCATCGTATCAGTACGCACCACCGCAGTCAATGGTCGTCAGCCAGGGCACCGGTATAACCTATGTTCAACAGATGGACCTAATACATCAGAACGTTGTCCGATACAAGCTGTTTGTCAACCGATACATGGAACTCCTGCCGCCTGGTCATTCTGAACTTCCAAATGCAGAGATCATTATGCGAAAACTGGATCAAGTCGTCAATGCAATCGATGAAAAGCTCGGTGAAGAAGAGAAACTCAAGTTCCAGTACGACCTCCAAGTCAAACTAAATGGCAAATTTGACGTACTGAAACCAGGCCGTAAACTCATAATGCACGCAGAACTGCAACGTCAAGCCCGAAAAGATCGCATCGATCAATTGGTTGTTTTGGTGGGTTTCGTCCAAAAATAGTGTTGTGATTACTCACCGCGCTGATATTTTCAGTTCAGTGACGTACTTCTCATGTGCAAACCAAAATGTCAAAGTCTGCGTCAAATCCCCGTGAGCAATCTGCGCGTCGAAGTTGAGGATAACAGCGAGCGTGATTGTTGGTTCATAATCTACAGCCATCAGAAGACTACTGCCATCCTTTGTCCCACTAAGGATATCCGGAACAAATGGGTCGAAGAAATCAACTCGACGAAGCAGATTTTCATGGCGTCCTTGATGTCGAGAAATCGGAACAACAATGTGAGTTTAATTTGATTAAAATTTTGAGTCATTTTATTTTTATTTGTAATTTACAGGCCCTCAGCGAAGAGACCCCCGAAGTAGCCTTCCAAGCTCTCTGGATAGCCGATGAAGATGCAACCATGTGCATGATGCAGGATTGCGCGAAACGGTTCAGTGTCATCAGCCGGAAGCACCATTGTCGAGTCTGTGGCTACATCATTTGCAATCGTTGCAGCGGTTTTGCTCCCGTCAAAAGTGAGGGATACAGGACGAACCGAGTGTGTCCCGAGTGTTTCTATGAAACCCAAGAATTGTGTAGGTTTTTCTTATTTAACCATTTTGTTTGTCCTGCAGATTATGATTTTAACCTTTATTGTTTGTGTTTATTTACACGGAACCCCTTCTTTGCAGTTCTGTCTGGCAAATTCTTCCCCGAATACATGATTGTCTGGAGCTCATCCGCTAAGAATCACAACTTTTCAATGAACTCGTCAGAATTCCGAATTCTCTACAAAACCGGCAAATACCATTCTGCCAAAGAACTCTTTGAAAGTCCCAAAAATGGTCATCGCAAACGGTCCGAAAAACTGGACACCCAGGAAAAATTTTTGATCTGTGGAACAGTATGGATGAAGTGAGTTCCCCTTGCCCGTGTTTTGTGTTCTAGTTTAGCCTAATACACATTTTCACGCTCTTTGATTTGCAGGAACGGTCAGTGCTACGCTCGGCTATGTCGCGATTTCATGTTGTACATCTATGCAGCTCGTTACGTAAGTAGATTAAAAACGGATTTACAAAGGTTTCAAATTAACGGCTTTCGATTGTAGGACCCATGCTACATGCACTCTTTTACCATACAACGCTACGTGTGGTCTTCAAAGAGCTTAAAAAGTGACCGTACTCGTTTTCGGCTCGTCCCTAATTCAACGTCACCTCGTCATTCTATTGACTTTGATGTCGCCGACAAACAAGCATCTTTGTAAGTGGCTTTTTTAATTTAATCACAAAGTTAGCTAATTACAATTATTTCAGATGGGACAACGCCTTAGAAAAACTGCTCCAAACTTCGAACATGAATCCTGCCTCCAATGATTCCGACTAACTAACTGCAAACTCCTTCTTTCACCTCTATTCACTTACTAATTTTAATCCCTGTTTATCACCGCATTCGGTTCTGTTTTTTAACTCTTGTCACGATCTGTATTCGCCTTTCGGTCCCATTATAGTCAGCCGGGTTGGTTGGTACACTTTTGGCTAATACGGGTACTAGATTGATTATGCCCTTAACACTAACTATTGTAACCCCATGATAAGCTAGTTCAATGCGAAAAGAGCACAAAAATAAAGAAATTTTATTATTATTATTACGGTATTATTACAGCTACATCTTAAAAGAAGAATCGATTTGTATGGAAAATGTTGTAAAGCCCGTTGGGTGCTGGCTCCGGTCCTCCAAAGGCTTCCGGGATTCTAGTGTCATGGGGACTATAGGATGCTGGCTCCGGTCCCCCGTAGGCTTCCGGAACTCTATCGTCATGGGGACTACCGTCATAGCTGGCATGGGGGTGTGATTGGTGGGCTCCAGAATGATCAGGTTGGCCTAATATCGCGCTGCCATGATCGTGATTACCCTTCTTGTGTCCGAGAATCGCTTCCAAGTTGACGTTTTCATCATCCTTGTGCATGTGTTCCTCATGGGCTTCCTCATCCTCGTGTGAGTCATGACCACCACCGAGGATATGCGGGGAGAGGACCTGTAATGCAATCACGTGTACATAGATCCAGTTGGAGAGGCGCCACATAACCGGATAACCCTGTCCCTTACTTACCTCGACCAACATGGCATGACCACTGAGCACTCGGGGCGACAGGATGTTTGGACTGAGTACAAGGACGCCCACGGCTTCGGGAGACATCACGCGTGGTGCAATTATAGCTGCAAGGTTTTTTTAGTTGCTGATCCAAACTACAGGGTGCACTTTTGGGCGTTTTTTGAACGTGCGTATATGGTAACTGAAGCGTCAATGATGGACACATAAAAAACTTACACGGTGACAAGACCTGAATAATCATAGCTTCTGGACTGAGAACTCTCAACTCTAGAAACTTGGGCGAAAGGACTTCGAAGATGAACGCTTCTGGTGTTAAGATCCAAGCAGTAAGTGCACGGGGTGATAAGATTTCGGTACGAAAGGCGGCTGGTGACAAGATTCGAGCAAGTAACGCGTTTGGTGACAGAATTGACGGGATAAACGCACGTGGGCCAAGAGTTTGAACGCTCAAGGCTTCAGGCATCAAGATTTCCGAGAAGAATGCATATGGCGACAAAGTTGTGACTTCAAGGGCGACACCATTAGCAATTCTGCTGCTGAATGCGAAGGGGGTAAGAGTATGGAAATGGATGTGTGGTTCGCTATGACTGTCGCCTCCTTCACCTCCGTGGGGGTCAGTCGGCTCATGAGCTCCATCATCGGGAACGACTGGACCAGCACCGTAATCGCCGTGGTCAGATTGTCGACGCACGCGGTACAAATGAGATTCTGAAATGAAAATGTGTAAATTAGCAACGCTAGAAACTAAATTTACCAAGTTTGGCCAGCTTTCTGATGTCGTCATCCATTCGACTTTGACGTTGTTCGTTGCTCATTTGGCTGTATTCGTCCAGATCAACAGTTGGTTTCACGTGATCTGAATTGTACTTTTTCAATATTGTTTTAATAAGAAAGCTTATTAAACGTACGATCATCATTGTATATCATCTGGATTTGTTCCCGATGCAAAAACGCATAACCATGCTCCTTCATGTTGTTAATTTGTTCATCAGTATAACTGCTCGATACGATTTCCCAGTTTTCTTGCATTCTCGCCAACTTTACTGCTGCTGGATAGATCTTTGTATCCATTTCTTCCATACGGGGTCGAAGTTGTTCGGCAACATCGTCCAAAGCTTTGATTCCACCACTGACTTCTAGGAAGGTCTGAAGCCACTTTTGGCTCAGGGCTTCGTCAAGGTCAATGTTCTAAAACAATAGGTTTTGATAAAAAAAAAACAATAAACAAAATACAGTACCTTCATCAAGTCAGGAAGCGCAAACATGCCATCTTGATTGTGAAAACTGAAAAGCGTTGGTGACAACAGGTGCTTTCTCTTATTTTGATCAGTTGGTAAAATGGAAAACAGTCGAGGCGACATGAGGCTGAACTTTGCTTTTGATTTCTTATCGCCCTGTAAATTCTTTATGACTACTGTAGTTTAATTAAAAAGTGTTTACCAAAAGAGCGTTAACGGCTTCAAAAACGTTTTCAACCACACTTTCGTTGCCATCTTTACGCATGGCAAACTTGAAAGGTGTGTTTGAGACCGAATTGATAAACCTAAAAGTGCATTTTACAATATTTTAACATCCTTAATTTCGTTTAGTTCTTACTTTGAGTTGCTATGATTTAAGTCTCCCATAATTTTTTCAACGAATTTCATTTTGCGATGATAGTCTTCTATTTTCTCCAAACTTGTGCGAGACCTGTTGATAGTAGGGTCAATGGAATCGTTTTCTGTAAAGCAGGCTTTTTTAAACGACAATAAAAGTGACTATTAAAACAGACCTAGATGTCGTTTCTTACGACCGTCCGGTCTCAATAAAGGCTTAATGTTGTAATTCAGCGTATCGTAGTCCCCAAACGTACGTGTGCTTTTGCCCATGTCATAAAAAGATGCTCCAGATTTGTCATTATTGTAGTAATGTTCTTTCATGGCGATTGGAAGTGGCTGGTTTAGCGTGGCTTTTTGATACTTTGTACTGTCGTAAGAATTGAAAGGAATTGCGGGACTTTCCGCATTAATCGGAATGATTGGTTGAGCAAAAATACTTCGAAAAAGGCTTCCTATTTTTTCAAGAACGGTTGGCGAGTCGGACTGTTGCCCGGATTTTTCGGATTCTGGACGCTCCGAGGCATCCATAAGACTGACAACGCATTGAGCATGAGCTACTGGCGTTTTTGCGGCTTTGGCACATTGTTTGTACAGTACTTGATCACTGAGCGGAATCTTGGCTGTACGGAGGATTTGTGACGCACGGGCCTGGAGATTTTAAAGTTCAGGGATAATCGCAAATTGGATAAAGTGTAAAAAAACAGACTTTAACGAGGGCCGTGACGGCTGCTCGGCGATAAACATCATCAAGACGGTCCACATTCAATTCAAAGGCACCCGATTCGTCTTGATTGGCATCAACATCAACAGTAATAAATAGTATACAAATAAATATGAAAAGCATGGCATAGTTGTGACTTTTATGCCGTATACATCGATACGGATTCATTTGGACAGCTTTTTCATGTCCAGGAGCACGAGAAGACGGAATAGTTGAAGCGCTAAGTAAAGCGTACACTGAAAGTGCGTGAAACGTACTGTTTAGAACGTCAGGCTCGATGGATGTCTCTCAAGCGAGCTGGATATAACGGGCGTGTCCGATCCAGCCTGTCGCCGGACAGGTTGATGGGGGCAAAAAAAGTGAAATAGATACCTGTTTTGGACGTGAAAATAGTGACCAGTATCTCGATGAGTGATGGGTTCACTAGATCATACTCCGAACGGGCCGGAAATGGACAGGTGTGCAATGCACAATTTTCAGAATTCAGGCGTTTGTTTGGTCAACGACTGGCGCCACAAGATTCTGACTTCAACTTATGAGGCCAGTGACGGGTTGTGTGACCCGCTTAAAAGCGATGGCGCCATGATAGATGGGCGATGACCAGACGACCTACAAGTACAGCTTAACCTCGGCATTGCCTGTAAACTTGACATTCCGGAAGAAGGGCACCTCTATTGTAGCCCACACAGGAAATCGGTTTAGCAACGTTTTTGAGCCGACTGACCAATGCACATTTTGCATAAGTCAATTGTGTGGCCGTTCATGCGGAACACCTCGCGCCCCTGTCTGAAACTATTATTGTGTCAATCTGGATACATACTTTCGGTCATTCAACTTGGTGACGGATTAAACTTTGTGACACTTTTTTGTTTTGAAAAACTGGAAAAACAAACACTCTCACAATTATGATCAAAACAACGGCACCAAATTTGCATACATACCCATAGCATCACTGAAACTTTTTAAAAGCAAAAAATACCCTGATTTAGTCAGCGATACCCATATCCGATGAAAATCCATAAGGGATTTCAGTAATCTGTTCTGTCCATATCGACAGCCATTGCTGGGCCAAACATTATGTTAACTGTCACGTAAACTTGAAATTCGGCCAACAAATCCTCTCATTCGCTCACTCTGTTCACGTCAGTCATACGTTAGGTTTTATCCGCGAGAATGCGCTTGGTAAAAGTTTTCTGTGTGTTTTTAGCGGTATTATTCGCTAAATGTTCGGCTCAAGATGCGTTGGCAACACTTGGAAATCGGGAATTTATGGATTTGAATGGAGGACCATTGACGGATGAACAGGATTCAACGAAGGACGTATTAGTTTCATTGCTCGCTAATCAGTCTTCTTCATTAGAAGACGTGTACAACAAGTGGCAATGGCTGAAGGATTCGTTCCCGGATGAAACTAAGGTTGGTTTTGAAGTTAAAATTTTTGATGAACTTCAATTTTATAGAATCTTATTGACGAATGGGAAGTCAACCGAAGCAAGCTCCAAGCATCACTTTTCAAAGAACTTGAAAACGAATTGGACGAATCTGGTAATACTGATGACATCGAAGCTTTCACCACGTTTCAATCAGCGGCAGAGAAGCTGGCTTCTGGTAACATTGGCGAAATCACACTTGGCGAATATGACACCCTGCGGAACAATCTACTCGCCCAACCTTTGTCAGCTAACCTTTTGAATGAACTTTATTTGAATCTGTCCTCAGCCTATCCTAATGTCTGTTTTGTTTTCATCCATTAAAAACCAACTCAACTTTGATTGTTTTTCAGATGAAAGGCTCTGGCCAAAATGCGACTGACTGGTTCCGCGAACTAACTTCCGTTGGCCCCGCATTGACACGCCATTACAATGAGGTAGGACGCAATTCAATGCTAATCCGTTCGCAATCGATAGAAAGATTATAGAGTTTAATGGACTTCAAGGGCACTGTGGAAACGCTGAAGGCAAAACTGGATAACATGACGACAACGATTCGAGGTGGTGTATCAAAGTTTTGGAATACGACTGCCGAACGGTTTTCTGATTTCAAGAATAAGACGAAGACATGGATTCATGAACAACACCCAAAGTTTGAAAATACATTAATGAAGGTCGAAGAAGCCGCAAAGAACGCTACTAATGCCGTGAGTCAGGTGTGGAACAACTTCAAAAGTTGGATTGGTAATGCGACCAAAGATGACGACGATCTTCTTGATGACATTGTTCCAACTGAAGTGCTTCAAACAAACGATTGAATGTTTTTTTCTCACGTGACTTAAATTAAAAAAATTATTACAAGATATCAAGATATCAAAGTTTGCGTTTTTGAAATTTGATCAAAACAGTGTTAAAACCGAATTGGTAATAAAGTATGTAGGTTTTATATTAATAAGGTGTATGTGACAGACGAAATGATTGTGTCCGATCTAACAATAATGTCAGATGAGATATATACAAAATCACAGAAACAATAAAATACAATGCAATAAGCTACATACAAGCAACCAATTAAGTCTTTGTTTTTCAAAAAGATACTGTAAAATGGTAATAGAATGAAGAAACTGACAACAACACAAAAATAAAGAGTCATTGCAAGACACAATAGATGTCCAATACTAAAAACATAAATTTTATTTTTATTACTTCTTAAGTATGGTGAAAGAAAACATTTGTAATGCCTGCAAGCGTCATCTAGTTTTTTGTTGAATTTGGAAGCTACATTTCTGTTGCGATATATGGTAAAGCTGAAAAATATTCATAAACACAATTTAATAAACCATTCACCAGAAACAAAAATACGCTCGCGCTATAGTAGCTTGTACTAGCAGCGTTCGACGCTTTATATCCTAGTCATACATACCAACTGTTAAAACGATGAGTTTTTTGTGCTACAAATTCTGCAAACTCGTAGTATTCTTCTTCAAGCATCTGCAATTCGGCGCTGATACGAACTTGTTGCACATTGGGATTGACTAATCGTTTAACTTGGTTGACATTAATGTTTCCATGTAAAACAAGTCGGGTATACGGCCCACAAATAAAAGGAATAGACTTTTCGTAGGCGTCAATAGAATCACAAAATAAAACAAGAGTATTTTTAACGTAGATTTGTTGTTTTTTGTTGATGATGTCGTTAACATGTAGAACAACCTGCCATGATGGGTTTATATCAAAAAGTCCGTCCAAAATTATTCTAAAAAAAGCAACTTGTTGCAACACTTTGAATATGCGAAACCAAAAAGTTTCTTTAGACGCCCAGCAATACACTGCATCGTTATCAGTGATGAACACTTGATCGTAAACGTGCGGACAATCTTCTATGGTGTCTAAAGAAACGTTATGTGAAACGTTGCCAAGTTTAAGCGGTGGTAGTCGAAATGGCATGGCTGTAAACTGAACGTTATAAGAAGAACAATTCGATGCGCACGCTAGACACAAAAAAGCGCAAACTTGGAATGTTGCCCGCTCATTTTGCCCATAGATCAAGATCTAGGAGGCGTACACAATCAATCAAGATCTGGCCGCAGTCGGCGTAACGCCCACGACGGCACTGCGTTCTAATCGAACTCAAGCTCTGGTTTTGCACGTATGCAAAAGGGTCGCTGCATTAGTTACTGTATCTATTTTAAAAAAGCCAAAAATAGAAATTTTGAGAACATTTCTAAGTTAAACATCTTGGGTAATCGTGTTTTATGGAACATCCGTTAATTCATCAAGTTTGGGCATGGCCAAGAGCCAAGACCGTTATCGTCAATATCCCTCGCGGCAAAAGATATCGGCGACTTTCCGATTCTTTCACGCACTGTTCAATCGGATATGCTGCAAAAGCTGTGTAAGCGATGAAGAGATCCTTGAAATTCGACACAAACTGGAAGAAAACAACTTTGACGGCACGAGCAGCGTTTCGAAGACACTGATTAGTGTTCGTGTAATGGATTGACTGACGTGGGTCGACGTGAGGTGTGAAAAGTTGGCACTCGCCTGCGCATGCATGTCTCTCTTTGTGTTTTGACTCGGCTCTCTTTCGGCCGTTTCATTGATTGCCGGTTTGATGTGAAACGCAATCAAGCCAATTTGTACGGGTTATCTGTTATTTCCATTCCATCAAAACTATGAATTTTGAAGGCGAACGCGGGTGTGATGCCGAGTCGTGGCAACCGGATGGTGCTGGGTTGATTCAGGTTGTGTTTTTCGTCCACCTTTTTATCAAATAAAAAGCTGTGTTTTCAGAATCATCCTATTTCTGCCGATGCCAAACACGTTCCTTCTCCCTCGGAAGTCCCCTCGAGCCATCAATTCGACGGAAACTGTATCGATGATCCGAATGCCGAACATGGCCCGATGGAAAATGTAAGTTTTTGATGACTTTGCGATTATTGAGATAATAATGATGATTTACCTTGCAGAACGGAGCCTCCAACGACACTATGTATGATCCATCCGAGCACTGGGAGTCACAAGGGCACCCTCGGCTACAAGATGGGCACCTCTCCGACGACCGCCCACCGCAAAGCTGTGATGAGCCTGTTGCCGGCTTCGAATCAATTACGCCGCCTGTCATCGTCGAGCAGAATGAGCTGTCGACGGAGCCGAAGCCAATCGTAAGCAACAATCTCAATGATCTCACCGAATCCACGTTGACGGGCGAAGAGATAATCCGGGCCCACGTGAATCCTCATCTCGTCACGTTTTGCGAAGTTCCGGGCCGACTGTCTCTGCTGGGCACCCACCGTAAGACGGTCGTCACTTTGGCCGAGATCATGCGTCGAATCAGTCCGCCTGAGTCGCTGAATCAGTCGCTCATGAGTGCCATGCTTCGGAAAGCAAAGAATCGGGATGGTGGCGAGCAGGTTACCAAGCGCCTTCGTGACTTTGGCTTGTCATTGCCGCAGGGCCGCCGAAAGCCCCTCTCGAACACGCTGTTCACGTCATTGTGCGAAGGTGAAGCCGTTCAGTTGGGCAGGGACTTTTTGAGGCTGTCTCAGTACCACTTCCCGACCAAGTCCATCATCTATGAAACCTTGAGCAACGTCAAGTCCGTCAAAGACATGTCCTCCTGTCAGGCCGCATATAAAGCAACATAGTAGGTCAGTTTTCGGTTTCAAACGAAACTTATTGTGTGGTTTTCAGCAATGTCGTCAATGACATCGCCAAGATTCTCAGCAAAGATAGAGCGCCCGTTTGCGACATGCCTCCCGGAATCAAGTCTGACCTTCATCCAGAATCGCAGGAAGAGTTTACTCAGTATTCATTGGTGAGTTTTACAGTTTGTTTAGAATCGTGCAGTTGTAAGTTTGCGTTTTTACAGTTGACTCATGGCTTCGGTACGCCTGCCCATCTGGCCGGACTTTCAACTTTTACCAACACCCTGCAAGAAGCTCATCGTGCAATGTCAGCTCCGTCCGAGTTCTGTAAAGCCATTCAACGACCGGTGCCGACGGCTGTGAAATCCGCGCTTCTAGATCATTTTGTCACTTCAAATCAGGGACGTGGATAATTTAGTTTTAATTAATGTTCAAATCGGGTTAATAATTGTTTTGGTTACTGGTTTTTCATGTTTTGAATTGTTTATTTATAAAATAAAGCTAAATACGGGTTAATGAATCTTGGTTTTTCACTGTTTGAATCGTTCTGTGCTAGACTGATGCCGGTATAGAAAGAACTTTGAACTTGAGAAACGGTATTTTTATGAGCAACAAAACGTAAAAACAAAAACAATAACGAGGAACGGTGAGAATAGGTGTTTGCCGTCTATTTCGGTCGATAGTCCATGCCATCGCTGCCATCGATGAGAAGTCTGTATTCGCAATTAATGTCGACCTTTAGTTGCAATTGGACAGTTTCCCGTCTGTCGTCGACGATGATGGTTCGCATGCGATACCATTCGGGGTTGGTGGAAGTGCGACAGTAAAACTGAAAAAGACGTTTCTTTATAAAGTTGTGGATAAAAGAAAACAAACCATTAGATATTTCGACGTCGATGAAGCTTTGTCATTCCGCTCCAACGGCAACGCTTGATGTGCCACAAAAAACTGTACCAATACCTCGTCATGAGCGTCTCGAACTTGGAAGTCGTACGGACAGCACTCAATTACGTCGAAGTAGTGCATATCCTCCGCACCAATCAGAATCCGACCCTTGACAACACCGCCGGCGATGCAAAGATGCTGATGGTAGAAAGCGTCTGGGTCATTCATGGAGGCAGCAAACCACTTTGCGTCGAAAATTTGCTTCAAGATAGCCAATGGTTCCTTCTTGATGTACACCGCGGCACAAACAAAATTAAAGTCCATTAAAAACAGGCGCAACGGTTTCAGCCGATTGGTAACCACTTCCGGATGTTCCATATCGTAGGGAATGACGTGTTCGATTCTCGGCAGGTACCCTTTATCAGTGCGGTAATACACAGTGATATGGAAGTCCTTCTCGTTGATGATTACGAACAGGCACATAGACCAAATCGGCATGTCAACATTCTCGGCATAAGCTACACCCATGAAAAGAGCGTCACGAACATTGATAAGCCGATAGTTTCGGTACTGGGCTGCCGCCGCTGCTCGAACGATCTTTTCGACCAAGCGCCACTTGAAGCGTTCCGGCGAAAAGGCAACAACGATGCCGGCAACTTCTTTCTGGGGAAAGTCCTTCTTAATTCCGTCAAACAGCGAACTCGGATCGGCCGTTGTGACGGAAGCCGTGATCGGATGAACAGTATATTGCGAAAAGTGAATCGACTTCGGTGCGAACATTTTCTTCTTCTCGCTCCAGACCTTCGTGTCGTAGAGATTAGTCACAATGACCCGCTCCAGGTGGGAATCTTCTTTGGCTGAAATAAAACATATTTGGGATATATAATAGACATGGCAAAATATTGAAAACTTACGGAACCCAAAGAACGGCTGGGTTGAAACGAAATCGTCATAACGTTTCCAACGATGGTTCATACGGTTCATAATTGATCGGCTGAAACTGTTAGAAGTATATAATGTCGCTAATATACACGCAACGGAGACTTCTTTGATAAATTGTGGAGAAAATTTTATAAAATGTGAGCGATTTAGGGACAAAAACTGTTCAACGCAATCAACGGTTCAGCGGCGGGTGGAACGGAAAGGGCGGGAAAGTTTACGCTAAACTTGGCGCGGTCGCAAACTCAATGACAGTCCCGTTACAATTGACACATCAAGCTACCCTAAGGCTTGAGCCATCGATGGCTTGAAAGCTCATTTCCATCACAGTTTCAAATTTGGCAGTCCTGAGGATCGTCGTAACGCGAATGACAGTCGTTTCCCGGGCGCGCTGTCCTGACTGAACGTCTCTTCGCGAACACAAAAGCAGCTTCAACGCCATCGGCGGTTCAAGCCAGCTTTTCGCGTTGTGGAACAGAACGCCAAGCGTGGAAAAAAAATTTTGATTGCTCCTTGAAAGTGTCTTCAATGTGACAGTTATCATTTTACTTCACCAGAAATCAACAACAATCGATTAGAAAAATATCTGTTTATTGATTAATCAATTAAATATAAACATTCAATCACAATAAATGCAAGTCTATTGAACAATTTAATATTCGACAACCACATTCTTTGTAACCAAGTATTCATTAAGAGCTTCCTGTCCAAGATCCTTGCCAAAGCCGGATTGTTTTACACCGCCAAATGGAGCCGCGACATCGGTCTTCTGATAGTTGTTAACGAAAACAGTTCCAGCCTTCAATTCACGTGTGACTCGCAGAGCACGGTTGACATCCTTGCTGAGAACACCGGCAGCCAAGCCGTATTCAGTCTTGTTGGCACGCTTGATAACATCATCGACGTCGCGTTCATTGAACTTGCTGACACACATAATGGGGCCGAAGGATTCTTCAACCGCTCCGAAAGTACCGTCTTCGATGTCGGTGAGGACGGCTGGCTCGAAGTAAAGACCGCGACGGTTGGCACGCTTACCACCGTAAACGAGCTTGGCGCCATCTTTGACGGACTTTTCGATGAAATCAAGCAGCGAATTCAAGTGTTTCAGATGGTTTTGAGGGCCGTGGTGGGTCTTGCGGTCGAGAGGGTCTCCGATGATAATGCCTTTGGCGTGTTCGACGACGAGGGCAATGAACTGGTCGTAGATCTTTTCGGCAACGAAGATACGGCCAGCGGCAATACAGTTTTCACCCTTGTTGAAAAAGACGGCATCGGAAGCTTGGCGGACTGCTTTGTGGAGGTCAACGTCGGAGAAGATGATCAGAGGGGACTTGCCGCCGAGCTCGAGGGACACTTTCTTCAAGTTGCTGTGAGCGGCGCTGAAATGAAAACATTATTAGAAAAGTTGGGCAAAAGATGCACCCACCTTGCCATAATACCGGCACCAATCGGCGTGGATCCAGTGAATCCAACCTTACGGATCTTGGGATGGTCAACGATAGCTTGTCCGGTCACGCTTCCGGTACCTGTGACAATGTTGATGACACCTGGGGGAATTCCAGCACGAGCAGCCAATTCGGCGAATTTGAGCGCAGTCAACGGAGAAACTTGAGCAGGTTTGTGGACGACTGTGTTGCCAGCGGCGAGACAGGCGGCCATCTTCCACGAAAGCATCATCAAAGGATAGTTCCAGGGAGTAATAAGACCAACAACGCCAATAGGCTCACGACGGGTGAAGCACAGGTTGAAGTTGGGTCGGGCATCAGTAATCGGGATGGTATCACCTTGAATCTTGTCGGTCCAACCGGCGAAATATCGCCAAACTTGGATACTCATGCCGACGTGAGTCTTCAACGCAAGTGTGTAAACGGCGCCACTGTCGATGGATTCGAGTGTAGCGAGTTCTTCCTTGTTTTCTTCCATCAAATCGGCCAACTTGAAAAGCAAACGTCCACGTTCGCGAGCCGAGATGCGAGACCATTCACCATAGAAGAAAGCCTCCTCAGCAGCGCGAACAGCGAAATCGACATCTTTGGCGGACGCAATGGGGACTTTGCAGATGACTTCTTCGGTGGCAGGGTTGATGGAATCAAGGAACTTGTCGGATTCACTGTCGACAAACTTGCCGTTGATGAAAAGTTGGACCGGGAAACGGAGGGTGAGGTTGTTGGCTTCGATGACCTTTTCCTTGAATTCAATCTTGACTTCATCGTCACCACGAAGCTTCTTGACAAGAGTCTGGACAAAACCGGCAAATACGGGGTCCTGGTAGACGTCAGCAGTGTCCAGTTCGACGCCAGTGACGCTCTTGACGTCTTCAATCAGACGAGTGAGGTCAGCACTGGAAGCGCCGGAGGCGAAGAAGTCGGTGTCGTCTTCAACAGTGGCATTAATGATGCCCTTCCAAGATTCCTTGAGGGCTGGGATGAGTTTCTTTTCCTCTTCGGTGAGTTCGATTGTTCCGCCTTCTTCGCTGAGGCCGTAGAAGCTGCCCTTGATGGCTTTGCCGTTTTCGAGTTTGAGGCTTTCGACGTTGACCTGTAAGTTGCAAAAATGAACACTAACTCTTAAATGATGTGATCTAAAACTTACATATTTACCATCGACAGTCTTGAAAAGCAAACCCTTTTCATGGGCGTAGACTTCATCACCAACGGCACCCTTGGCTGGAACAGCGCGAGCACTGACCGGAGGGTCGTCGCGTTTCCAGAGCGAACTTCCGTAAAGAGTGACCTTTGCACCGTCGAGAACTGTCCAGGCTCCGGGAACTTTATCGTTACCACGGATGAAGTTGTGGACATCACGCTGCGGCTTGGTCCAGTCGACTTGCGCAAGCTCGGGCTTCGTCGTGATGTATGGCTCATACGAAGCGCCCTCTTCCGGCTGTGTGATCCGCGGGGCCTTATCGGCGGCGATCAAATTGACCGCTTCAACCATGGCGTCCACGCCCGCAGGGTACAGGAAACGCTTGTAAATCGAGTTGAGAGTGTCATTTTCCTCGAGGTCAGTCTTCTTCTGCAACAAAATGGGTCCAGTATCGACGCCATCATCGGCCCAGAAAACGGTGAGACCGGCTTCATCGTCGCCGTTGATGATAGTCCAGTTGATAGCGGAGGCACCACTGCAAAAAGTTGATTGATATGACCTTGTTTTTGAACAAATGGGTGGACGATCACGTGTACCCAGTGGTCACTACATGATCGAACTAATCGTAAAATGGTGTAAAAACGAACCGATGAGCTGGCAGAATCGACGGATGGTAGATGATAGTCTTGTGCTTGGGGGCGTCAATCAGTTCCTGAGGGATGAACTGAGTGCAGAACGGCAAGACGTTCAGCTCGGCACCGTAGGACAGGTACTCCGCAAAGATATCCGGCAACACTTCAAACTTGCCTTCGGCATTCTTCTTACGCCAACGAGCTGTCTTGATGACCGGAGTGCCGTTCTTCTCGGCTTCGAGAGCAAGAAGGTCGGCACGTCCGTTTTTATCGGGCTCTGTACAGACGACGACGATTTCATGGCCATGGGCACGCAGCTGGGTGTAAACATCCGCGCCAAAGGCGGATTTACCGATAATGGCAATCTTCATTGTTGATCAGGGGAGCGCTAAAAGGTTGGAAATAATAGATGGTAGAGTAACTTTGCACGCATCAAGACACGAATGACAGACAACGACTGAAAGGATGTGCAAGGAAAGGACGATAATAACAAAGAGGTCGTTAAGTTGATTTCTGCAACACCCATCGAAGACCGTAGACATCAGACAGATGGGGATAAATAACCCCGAAAATGAATAGTGGGTGGTAACGCCGGCGGTCGATTTTCAATAGGTGATAGATAAGAAAAGGTACATCGAGGAAGTAATATGACGACACATGGTAGTTTTGATCAACTTTTGCAAAACTACATGTCTGTCTTTAAAAATGAAACCCCTGGAAACGCAAAGTTGAGCAACTATGTGTTTCATTTGTGATCGTACGTGCTAAAATCAAAGACAAAACATCGATAGGCAATCCCACACAGACACCAATATTCTATAGAAACATTCTCGCAACAGTTTTGTGTCTTGATTCCATGGTCTTTGTGGTCCATTTGGCGATGAAAGATACAACTGGACAGCTCGTGATAAAAACAATCACGTTTGCTTCCTAATAGAAACAGCGAAGACACGTAGAGGGATTTATTTTTATCAGTGCTGGTTTTACAGTGCAGTTTTCTCAACTACCTGCACGTTGAATAACTGCGGTGTTGACTGCCTTTAGAAAGTAAGTACAATCGGGAGAGACCTGCGACGCTATATGAAATCGGTAAATGAAAGATCGCATCAACCGGTGGGTGACCAAGACCATTTTGAGCGCAAGTGTCCATTTTGTATATCAATCTTATGGTTTGGTTCCACGTGGTCTACATGGCTTATCAGATGAATCGAGCATGAGAGGCGGTGCAAAACATCAAAAAGATTGTGATTGGTGACAAATTAGTGCGCTGCGGTCACAGATGACCACGGAATGCGCACAGGGTAGTGTTATGAGTTGACTGATTTTTGATATTGGGATCAAAAAGCACACATTGGGTGCTAAACAAACAAATTTATAATATAACTCAATATGAAACACGTAAACACCTGCTTTAAAAGTTGGCATAGAATAAAAATAAGTAAATATTAATCCTAACAAATCAAACTGGCACTAATAAAGGTTATCTATTTGCGAAGTTGGATAAACGCAGCAGCATCTTGAATCTTCTCTCGCAACTTGCCAAGAATGGACCCCATAGACTTTTCGCAATAATCGACGTACTGCCAATCGTGGAAGGTCAAATATGGCACACCGCGATCGTCCAATCTAGCCTTGGCCCCAGGTTTGTTTGACGGTTTCTCGGCCGAAAAGTCCTTCGCGATTTCATCGGCGACCCCGACCGCCTCGCTTTGAGTAACGGCAATGACACCATTTGGGGTATGTGCACACCAGCCTGTCGCATAAACCTTTGCAAAATCGTTCGGTACACGGCACCAGTCAGACATGAGGAGTTTGCCGTCAGCATTGGTCGGTAGCCCCGGCAATAAGACGTTTTCATAGCCGATGGCGTAGATCAGCAGGCCACAGGGAACTCGAGTTTGTTGCCCGGTTTGGGTGTCTTCCATGGTGACTGCGTTGATTCGGCCAGAGGCGTCGGATTCGATGGATACGGGCTTTTGGAAGAACTCAACGGCACAGGATTTGGCGGCGGTAGGGTATTTCGGTGATCGTCGATCGAGCATGAGTTGGAGGATTCGCTTTTTAGGTCTTTCGAGGGAGGGAAGCGCTTTCTCGAGGGCTGAGGCGGTTTCGTCGGAGATTTTGGTTGCGGCAGTGACATTTTCGAGGTTGAGAAGTTCACGGAGCTCTTTGATGGTGAAGCTGGCCTGGAAAATGTAACTTTAATATCAATAAAAACATGTTTAAGCGTACCTCTTTCGGTCCACGTCTTCCAAAAATCCGAATATTCTGCACATTTGACGACTTGAGCAACTTCAATGCCTTCTCAGGGATGTCAAACTGCCCCAACTTCTGGATCGACGACAACAAAATACGCGAACAGTCAATGGCGACATTACCATTGCCAATTACGACGGCGTTGGGGTCATCTAGCAGTGGAAGTGTCTTTGAATACTTGCCATTGTACCTGTAATTGACCAATTCAGCTTAAGCATAAAAAGTCAAGTAAGCCTACCACGCAACAAAATCGCCTCCAGATAGACAATTAACAGCATCCGACCCCGGAATCGCTAAACTGCGAGCCTTATTGGCACCATACGCGAGCACTACAGCATCATAGTCCTTGACCAGTTCGTCGTACATGATGTCCGACCCAATTTGGACATTGCAAAACAATGAAACTCGGTCGCCATGATCGTAGAATACCTTCTCAAACTGATTGATGCATCGTTTGACGTCGTAATGGTCCGGGGCGACGCCATATTGGACCAAACCGTACGGGATGGCAGATCGGTCAAAGACATCGACGGAGGCATTGGGGAGACGGGAAACGATGCCGGCACATGTGTATAACCCTAGAAACGCAAATTTAGGATTCAAAATCTTGTCATAATAAACAACGCACCAGCTGGCCCTGATCCAATAACAGCAATCTTCGCCCTTCTGATGCTGCTCGTCGAAAAGGCACGCTTGAACATCATCTGTAAACCAATTTCTAAACTTTTCACATTCCAATCCAAAGATACCCAAAACTGAGAACAACACAGTTCTGCCCAACCAACAACAACTACAATTCTTCTGCATAAAAACAGCTTTATTATGAAAATTAGATAATCAAAACACGTGTGAACCAACAATGTTAAACAGAAAAGGACCCAAGATTAAGCCACCAAAACTGGTACACGAGCAACTCGAAAAGCGACACCGCTGACAGCACCCTCTTCATAGCTGTCTTCGTCAATGTCGTGGCCATAGGTATCGGAGAAGGTGACGGCCTGAATGTTGACAGACGTGCCGTAGACGTTGTTGATTTCAGCGACGAGAGCAAGGCAGCGCGGAATCGAGTTGCCACGACCGACTATCCGCAAGACGTCGGTTTTCAAGTCGAGGATGTCGGTGCATTTTTTGATTTGGTAGGCGAAGGGGGATTTACTGAAAAGAAATATTATATACTTGCAAATGTAGTTCGAATGAAAGCAAACTCACGTAGTGATATTAAGTGTGAATGGTTGAGGCTTGTTTTCCTCTTGATTAACCGAACCGGTCAACATGGTGATAAGTTAGAGGAAGAGGAGGATGCCGGCCATCAAAAAGCAACCAGCAGAGACCCACAGGGAGAGGCGCTCACCGACACGGGCGCACTTCCAGAAGATACCGCCAATGCTGAAAAACAAACATTAGAAAATGAAACAAAAACAGTTAGAAAATGGACTTACCCTTCCTTTTGACGGTCAATTATCTTGGGGAAGATAGCTCGGACGTAGGCACACGTACAAATGAGCAATAACACGACGCTCACCAACGACTGGAGATTGAATATGGCCGACTGGAATATATAATTTTAAACGCTGAAAAGACGGAAGTGGGTCAACACGCTTACCAGCTTGACGGTGGTGGTCCCTCCAAAACCCTGGAGAGAATAAATATATAAATAAATGTAAAGCTGACCAACAAACGGTCCGCGAAATAGCAACAGTTGCGTCGGAAAGTGAAAATGCACGACACGTATCGCAACAAAGAGCCCTCGGCGGTCTTGGAACGAAGGGGAGACATTAGAAATGCGGGGATGGAGTGAGCCAGTGTCGAATAGTCAATAAGAGCCCCGCGGGCTTGCCAGCTGACACTCCCTATCTTACATTAGTGTGACCGCCAGTGGCATTGAGCTTACATCCCATTCTTTGTCGAGCTCGTATTTCGTATTTCTATCAAAAATGGATGAATCTTTCGACTATCTGTTCAAAATCGTTCTTGTCGGCGACATGGGTATCGGTAAAACTTGTGTCGTTCAACGCTTCAAAAATGGAACCTACATTGAGAAGCAGGGCACGACTATTGGCGTCGACTTCACAATGAAGACCCTTGTCATCGATGGCAAGCGTGTCAAGCTCCAAATTTGGGACACTGGCGGACAAGAGCGTTTCCGCACAATCACGCAGAGCTACTATCGCTCCGCCAATGGCATCATTCTGTGCTATGATATTACTTGTCGACACTCATTTGAATCATTAATTCGATGGATGGATGATGTGTCAAAATTCGCAGTGCCTAATGTCGTCAAAGTGCTTATCGGTGCGAGCATTTTAAACCCAAACCTGTCCCCCACGTAAAAAATTATATATAATTTTAGCGACCAAAGCCGATATGACAGAAAAGCGCGTGGTTGAAACAGAGGAAGGTGATCAACTTGCTCGAGCACATCATATGACATTCATGGAAGTATCCTCCAAAAGCAACTACAATATTGACAAAGTTTTTGCTGAGCTAGCCAATTCATTAAAATCACAGTATGACAGTGGTAACCTCGCCGAGACGCAGTTTGACTCGTTCAGACTGAAATATCCCGATACAACAGCAATAACCAGTACATGGAGCCGCTGTTGCAATGGATATTGAAACTCCACGGCAGATTTTTATATAAAAATATCGTTCCCAAAAAGCTTGTAAAGTAGTCCAACCAAAATCTCGATTTTCATCATGTTCGTGAACCTTAGTCAACCTTAAAAAGCCTTCATTGTCCTTTCCTCTCGTCCAGTCGTACTTTCTGTGCTGAGAAAGCCAAAAACGCATTCATTTCATGCATTGTTTCAGTTCAAGCCTTTTTTGTTTAAATTTTGTTGAGAAAGAAATAAAGCTATTTGCAGCGCAAAAACTGAGCTAAATACGTTGTGTAAAGATGACTAGTGGTACGCAGGGTGAATTGAGAAGCATTGGGAGATGAAAGAATGACAATTAGCGCCCCAGGGGATAAGCTAATGCGGGGTAAATAAGCGTCAATGAGTCTCAATTTACGTCTTTCAAAACAGACAGCCCAAAATGGGGCTCGACTGGTCCCACCGCGAACGTCTGCAGGCTGCAGTGAGTGCAACCTTCGAGAGCACAGCCGAGGGATACTCGCCTAAAGTAGTGATTGTTTGTTGAATTTTTTATATAAATCCTTCATATTACCGTTTCTTTTTTGATTCAATAGATTCCCCATCCCATTCCGCACCTTTTGAGCACCGATTTGTCATATTTTGGTTCACTTTTGCCTTCGTTTTCGCGGATCTGCGATTGCGTCATGTTATGAAATTTACACTCCCATTTTTTAGGTTTCGGATAATCATCTATGACTGAAGAACGTTGGAAGGTCTCCAAGCTCTTGGAGCTGGAGAAAAATGCCCAGGAGCGCTGGACAGCTGGCCATGTTTTCGAACAGGATTTTGATGAGTCCAAGAAGTATGTTTTTACCATTACCCTCCCCAATAATGAAATTACTATAAACCTCTTTCAGGGATGTTGATCATTACACGGTTACCTTCCCGTTTCCGTACATGAATGGCCGTCTTCACTTGGGCCACACGTTCTCGTTGTCAAAATGCGAGGTTTGTCACTTTTCATTCATTCTCAATGGTATTATGACTATTTTATATATTTTATAGTTCGCCGCTGGCTTCAACCGCTTGATTGGCAAGCGAGTTCTGTTTCCGTTCGCTTTCCACGTGACTGGAATGCCGATCAAGGTTTCTGCCGACAAACTGGCCCTGGAGATGAAGACCTATGGATTCCCTCCAACGTTCCCAGCACACGAGGAGCCTGTCGCCGAACAAGAAGTCTCCGCTGAGGATCTCATCAAGGACAAGAGCAAGGGAAAGAAGGTTGGTGGTTTCGATAGGTTTTGGTTCCATCGGTTCAACCGGCTCATTTTTTTAGACCAAAGCCGAGCAAAAGTCCGGTGGTGCCAAATATCAATGGCAGATCATGAAATCTTTGGGTTTGGAAGATGAAGAAATCAAGAAGTTCGCCAACCCAGAATATTGGCTTGAATATTTCCCGCCTCATTGCACTTCTGATTGCAAACGTATGGGCTTGAAGGTCGATTGGCGCCGTGGCTTCATCACCTCCGATGCCAACCCCTACTTCGATTCGTTTGTGCAGTGGCAGTTCCGTATCTTGAAGGAGCAGAAGCTGATCGAATTCGGCAAGCGCAACACCATTTTCTCGCCTCTCGACGACCAGCCTTGCATGGATCACGATCGTGCCAGCGGCGAAGGCGGCGCTCCACAGGAGTACACTCTCATCAAGCTGAAGGTTTTGGAGCCCAGGCCGAAGATCCTGGCTAACATCACGAAGCCCCTCTTCTTTGTTGCTGCGACTCTCCGCCCCGAAACCATGTATGGCCAGACGAACTGTTACGTCCATCCAGATATCAACTACTCTGCTTTCTACATTGGTGCTAACAATGACGAGGTTTTCATCGGTACTGCTCGCTCTGCCCGCAACATGGCTTTCCAATTGTTGACCAAGGAGTTCGGCAAAGTCGAATACGTCGAAGGACTGGCTAGCTTCAAGGGCGCTGAACTTTTGGGTACTCCGTTGAAGGCCCCGTTGTCGCCCTATGAACGTGTTTACGCCTTGCCTATGCTGACCATCAAGGATGACAAGGGCACTGCCGTCGTGACATCCGTCCCGTCTGATTCGCCTGATGATTTGGCTGCTTTGAACGATCTGAAGAAGAAGAAGCCGCTCCGTGAGAAGTATGGCATCACCGACGAAATGGTTTTGCCGTTTGAACCTACTTCAATTTTGGAAATCCCCGGTTTGGGTAACCTCGCTGCCGTCACCATCGTCAAGGAAATGAAGATCGAGAGCCAAAATGACAAGACGAAGTTGGAGGAAGCTAAGAAGCAGGTTTACATGAAAGGCTTCAACGATGGCAAGCTTTTGGTCGGCAATTATGCTGGCGAACTTATCAAGGACGTCAAGAAGTCTATCCAAGATGATCTGATTGCTGCCGGTGAGGCCATCAAGTACAGTGAACCCGACAAGAAAATTATCTCTCGTTCTGGTGATGAGTGCGTTGTCGCCCTTTGTGACCAGTGGTACCTGAACTACGGTAATCCGGAATGGAAGAAGAATGCGCACCGTGCTTGTGACCAAATGGAGACTTACGTCGACGAAGTTCGTGTGACTCTGGATCGCACCATTGACTGGCTCCATGAGTATGCCTGCTCTCGTTCTTACGGTCTTGGTATGTTTTTGCTTTAAATCGTTGTTTAACACATGTTTATTTCGTCTGTTTTAGGCACGAAGGTCCCCTGGGACCCCGATTACTTGATCGAATCATTGTCCGATTCCACCATCTACAATGCCTACTACACCGTTGCCCATCTCCTCCAGAGCACTCTGAATGGTAGCAAGACTGGCACTCTTGATATCAAGCCTGATCTGTTGAATGATGCCGTTTGGGATTACGTTTTCCGCGCCAAGCCGTACGACAGCGAGAAAATCAAGATTGAAGAAGCCAAGCTGAAGAAGATGAAGGATGAGTTTGAATACTGGTACCCGGTCAGCATGCGTTCTTCTGGCAAGGATCTCCTGAGCAACCATCTGACCTTCATGTTGTTCAACCATGTCGCTATTTGGCCGGACCGTGAGGAAATGTGGCCGCGAAGCTACCGTGCCAATGGACATTTGCTGCTGAACAACGAGAAGATGAGCAAGTCCACCGGCAACTTCATGACCCTCAGCGAAGCTATTGACCGTTTCTCCGCCGATGGCATGCGCGCTACTTTGGCTGATGCTGGTGATGGCCTCGAGGATGCCAACTTCCCCGTCGAAGCTGCCGACGCCAACGTCAAGCGTCTGTACAACCTCCTGGAAATCACCAATGAGACCATTGAATCGGTTAAAAAGAAGGAGTACCGTTCTGCCGATCAACCCATCTTGGCTGACGTCCTCTTCGAAAACTCAATGAACAACCTCATCAACCAAGCCAAGGAAGCCTACGCCAAGACCTTCTATCACGATGCTGTCATTAGCGCTTTCTACGATTTCATCAAAGTACGCGACTTCTACCGTGAAGTATCTGGTACTGATAAGATGCGCGAGGATCTCATTCTCAAGTACTTCGAATACCAGGCTATCGTGTTGGCGCCGATTTGCCCCCATGTGTGCGAGGAAATCTGGTCCCGTTTGGGCAAGGATGGATTCGTCATTGACCAGCCGTGGCCAGTCGATGTTCCCGTTGATCCCGTCGTCTTGGATACTGTGCGCTTCATCGAGAAGAACACTCACAACTTCCGTCTCCGATTGAAGGACTACAATGATCCCAAGAAGAAGAAGACGACTGGTAGTGTTCCGCCCACCAGCGCCACATTGTTGTATGCCGTCAAGTATCCGACTTGGCAAGCTGAGATATTGAAGACGCTGAAAAAGCTTTATGAGGTTTGTGTCGTATGCGATCTACTCTTCTGTATCTTACAAACTTTCTTTCCAGGAGAACAACGGCACCTTCCCCGACAACAAGGCCATTTCCAAGACCATCATGGAAAACCCCGAAGTCAAAAAGTTTGCCAAGAAGGCGATGCCATTTGCCACGTTCATGAAGGCTAATGTGGATCGTATTGGACTCGAGGCTCTTTCGTTGACAGCAACCATCGATCAGGAGAAGGTGTTTACTGATATGGCCGCGTATTTCCGTTCTGCCTTAAACGTTGCCGAAGTCAAAGCTGTCTGTGTCGATGATGAACCCAATCCATCCGCTGCCGACGTCATGCCAGGTTATGCCGGAGTCGTTTTCCAATAAGCATATTCCTAAATTCCTGTTTTTCTGTGATCTTAATGGGAACACTTAAGTTCCAAGTTTTGATATTGTGCAATTTGCCGTTGCGATTATGGTTTTTGCATTGTTTTTGCCGTCCCTTCATCTAAGCAATGCACTGTGAGCGCTGATCAACAGACCTCTGTCTTCTTGTTGATTTGTCATTTGTATTGTACTGATAAGGTTAAATTAATAAATTTTGTGTCTCTAAAGATGGTTGTTTATGACAGTTAATGTATTCCTACATTGTGCATATCTTCTTGAGTTGTATGCTGTCTTTTCAGGATCATGCGCAACATACTTGTCGACGAATCACGCTTTATACTATTCTGATTGAGCTTTGAAATTGCAAAATTAAATGTTTGGATACATGTGTTACTGTTGTGTAGTGTCCGCAACGTTGGAGTTGAATAAAAGTTAACCAAAATTGTGCAACATGGAAAAAGAAATGTATTTTATGCATTGAAAATACTGCTTTTCGTCCTTAATTACCAGTTGTAATTTACGTTGTTTGTTTAGTTGACATCCCATGTCGGCACCCAATATCTGCAATGGGGATATCACTCTTTCGCAGCAAATAGTCTCCTCTTCCGCGGGTGCCTTCCTCACCTCGGTGATGGTCACACCCATGGATGTCGTCAAGATTCGGTTGCAGAGCCAAGTGCATCCCATCGCTGAGGGAGAATGCTTTTTATACAGCAACGGTTTGATGGACCATCTGTGTAGGAATTGTGCCGATCCGAAGATAAAAGAACCCTGTCAATGGTACAATCGGCCCGGCCATTTTACGGGTACTATTGTTAGTTTTTTGACACCACTTTTATCCGTTTACATGGTCCAATTTTAGGATGCATTTGTCAAAATCGCTCGCAATGAAGGAATTCGATCACTTTGGAGCGGTTTATCACCGACCTTTGTTAGTGCCATACCTGCTACGGTCTTCTATTTTACCATTTACGACAACCTTCTCCACATGACGCGTCGCAAGTACGGTGAACGGTTCTACGATCCGCTGTTTGTTGGTGCCATTGCTCGCGCGACTGCAGTCACTGTCGTTTCACCGATCGAGATGATTCGGACAAAAATGCAGTCAGAAGCACTTTCCTATCGAGGTTTGTGTCCACCTTTACCTGTAAAGGCTAAGTTTATCCATACAGATTGCAGAGATTGGAAATGCACTCGTCAAAACAGTTCGTAATGATGGCTATATTGCGTTGTGGCGCGGCTTGGGACCGACAATTCTGAGGGATATTCCATTTTCTGGTGAGTTTTTATGACTTTATCAATGGGTCTTACATTTATATATATTTTCAGCCATCTATTGGACCGGTTTCGAAGCCCTCAAGAAAGTGTTAATGAAATACCTCGAGCGTGATCGTACCGACTTCGCGATAAGCTTTACCTGTGGCGCTATTTCCGGAACGGTCGCAGCAGTGGTTACCCTCCCGTTTGACGTCATCAAAACCCATCGACAGATTACTTTGGGTGAAGTTCAAACCAAAGAAGCTTCGTCTCTGCGAAAGCAGTTCCAAGAACGTGCCACCCTGCCATTGATGCGCGAGCTGGCTCGAAAGCAAGGATATCAAGCTTTGTTTGCTGGTCTAACCCCGCGTGTTGCTAAGATTGCTCCAGCCTGTGCTACCATGATTGCTTCGTATGACTATTTGAAAAATGTCTTCAGTAAGCGCAACAAAGAAACGTGTAGACTTAACAATTTATCTGGTTAACACTGTTTAATTAGTATTTTCCTAATTGTATTTGCGGCAATAGAAATTATGTAATAGTGTAGTCCGAATAGTTTGTACTAATTGCGTGCGAAAATAAAGGGAAGCATTAAATTGGGTGGTCTTGTTTGGAAATGTATGCAAATTTGGGTTTATCAAGGTAGTTTGCTTGGGGTGGTTGATTGCACTGCGACTCCACACTCATCTAGTCAGTCACTTCGAAAGGGACGCGGAAGAGAGACGCTTCACTTTCACTTGTCTACGAGTCGGCGTCCGCGTAAGCTCACTCCATCGTAACCTTCCTTTCACTCCGCTGGCGGGAGTTCAAATCTGATGGCGAAAGAGCTACGTGTCTGTGCGTGTACGTTCGTGAGTGAAACTTTCCCATGGTCTTCGCAACGTGGGTGGTGCGCGTCGTTCGAAGAAGGCAGTCAGTGAGGAACGCGAGTACTGGGCATCCGGATGGGAGCGCTACGTGGACACTTGCAATTAGCTACCTTTCCACTGCGCGTTGATCTTCCGTGTCATTTCTTCGATTCCTTGGGACTTCAATCATTTTTTCTATTACAGACCTTTGTCCCTTCGTCCCATCCGACGTTGCCACTTGATCATGTCTGGTGCCACGGATGAGGAGCCTCCGGTGCAAGAGCAGCAAAACCAAACGGAGGGTCTCCAGTACCGCTATCCTTGGTCTGGCTCCGACTCGGATTCATCCGATGCTGAGTAAGTTAAACTTTTTGTATATATAAATCAACCAATCCAATTGTGTATTGCAGACAGCATGACCCTGAACGTAAGTCGGTTTCTCCGAGCCTCCGCTCCCCCAAGCTGCTCGAATCGCCGGAAGATGAGGCGCCGAGTTCCTCGTCCTCGCCACCGCAGATTCCGTTGTAAGTTCTTGTTGTTTTAAAGAGTGATGCAATATAATCTTGCCATTTTTAAGGAAATCCGAAGAGGAAAAAGACCAATGGTGGCAAGAGTTTGTCAAGGAAATGAATCAGAAGGATGACGACATCAAAGAAAAACTCAAGAACCTCCATGCGTCGATTGAGCCCACGGCAAAGCAGCCCGACCACCTTTCGCGTTTGGTGTGTTCCTTTTCTCTTCCTACTGTATTTACAGTTTGCCCTTTTAGATCATTACGCCCACTTATCGTGTTGGTGCGAAGAGAGCCCGTTCGCACTTCGACCTGTCGGAAGTCGCCGAAAAGAAGAGCAAGTACACCGACGATGAGGCTGGCCCGTCGAATGCCGCTGCCGCTTTGCCGGATATCGTCGAGGAACCGAACATCGAAGTCAACGAAATGGCTAACAATGATGGTGGAGAAGAGGCCTAGCATGGTTTCGATGTTTTGTTCGTCAAACCGTTAGAACGGTTATTACTGATTTGCCCATCTACACGGGTTTGAGTAGAGTGTTTAGAGGAAAACATATCGTTGCATCATATTAATTCAAAGTGAAATAAATATTATCAAAACAATTTTGAAGAGGGGGTACGGTACGGCAAAGCTATATTGGATAATTGAGTTAGCCACGGTGGATCAACTGGGACGACGGTATCTTTTTATGGTTGCGAAAGAGGACTGCCTGGCTTGTCCATGAAGACTGATTTAGTGGTAAATGATAAAATTGAATTATAAACCCTGCGTGACCAGTTTTTATATTTTTATTTCGAAATGGCAATCTCAAGACATCAGACGTTTTCTTCCGTTTTCGTCATTCTTACATATTTTGGTTATGAAAGGCAGTGGCTGCAATCTCTCTTTCTCTTTTTGCCTGCTGTTGTGATCGAAATGTCTGATCCAACGTTCTTTATAATGTCTGTCTAGCCAACGCGCAGTTTCTGTTCGCTAATTAACGCGATTTTAGTTTCACCTGCTTCAATCAGTTAAAAACAATTTTCAACGTATATCCAAAATGTCTAGATATGTATGTATTGCGTGATTCACAGCGGCCTATCAGATTATAATGTTTCATTGCGAGTCGGCAACAGTTTTTTAGCGTGACAGCTAGTTCATCGTTCGTCAGACGCGTTGCCTTTCAGTTTACATTTGATGCCATGCGCGTTGTTTCAGGTCAAGGTTTCTTTCATCAAGGCGGAAACCATCGTTTTATTTTTGCTGTCATACCGTGTATTTGCCAGGTTTTGCAGAATCTGAAATCATTTGCTGCTGTCCAGAAATTACGTCCTTAATGGACGGGGGATGGGGATCAGCACCACAATAACGAAAAATAATGAAGGGAGAGAGAGGTCAAGATTTCAATTGACGTCATCGAAAAATCGTTAAATTAAGCGGAATCCGCGATCAAAACTACGGTACAGTGCACTAATTTTCGGTTTTTTTTGGACTTTTGTCAAAACGTAGACCTCAAAAATTGAAAAAAAAAACATGGTTGGTGTTTAAGTTTAGTTTTTTTCTCAATTTCAAAGAACTTTACAAATTTGAGAAATGAGAAAGGGGTTCAGATTATAATGACAGTTAAATATTGAAGGGGAGGTGTATTTAAATCACGTTGACGTAATTTCTGGGCAGCCTCTTAGGTTAACAAAAGGAAAAGCATATGATGTCGCCAGAATCTTTCTTTGGTGATATTTGGACCATCCAACGGGCCTGCCAAATGATGGGTATTACGATATTTCTTGCAACGGTAAATCAGAGAACACATTTAACCAATTGACTTTCTAATTGTCCTTTTTTTCAGTGTTTGTTCTTGTTCGACGTTGCCAAAGATGTCCTGAGAAAAAAAGAAGCGAAGATCGTATATATTAATATCACCACTGAGCAACAACTCGAGGAGTTTTTGGCAGATCCATTTGAAGATGAACCAAAGGATAATATGAGAGAACTGCGTGAACGACGGAATGACTAAAATATTTCAAACCACCACTTCTGACATCGCACACCAGCCAATGACTATCGAACGACCAATGAAAGAATTACTGTACCCCTTACTACACCACATACACCATTTTTTTACCATAAATATCTAAGTTTTTTTTATGTTTTTAAAAATAAACTCAGTTTAAAAATAACTGTTGAATATACCTATTAGCTTTTAAAACTCCCAACTTTACCGTATCTTAATGATAAACATTTTTTATTATTAATTTGTCAAATTTATCACCATTTTTACATTTAATATCAATGCGTATTACATATCTGTGTATATATATTGCTTCAATGACAATAAAGGTTTTGCTGTTTTGAAAGCAGGATACACCTACGCAAACCATTTCGAAAAAAGTTGGATCCAATTTGAAAGTTGCTCTTTTATTGTCATTTTTTGATGCAGTAAAGAAAAACCTGTCAGTCTCGTTAAAGCTTTAGCGCAAGCAAAACAGACCGAGTGCACAAGCGAAAACTATGCTTTCCCTCCTAGTAATCCGCACACGATGACGGAAGAACCTGTAAAATCGTTGAGATGAAGTCAAAAACTGAGGAAAGAACGTTCGGCCACTGCAATTCGAATCATCTCACAAAGTTTGACAGGCATGTTGGGTCGATCCCGACGAGCTAGCCTTCATGTGGACGAACCGGACAAGCATCACTGGGGTTAAACCAACTACCGACCCATTGTATTGACGCTAGTTGTAATACTGAAAATAAAAAGGATCGTTTTTATTTGTGTGAATTCGGGTACCTTTGATGATTAACCCTTGTTTTCACACAAGTTACTCTGTCAATATCGGATAGTTTGTCGTTGTCACAACTTGGTCGTTTCTCCTGCGCGTTTCGTTTAGATTCTTTTTGCTCAAATTCTGATCAATTTTAGTCAAAATGCCGCCACCCAACATGGGTCGGCAAAACTCAATTGATACATGGCGGTCAAGAGAAGCCATGAAGATCCTTGAAAAGTATTGTAAAAAGAAATATCGCACTTCCACCGTGTTAACGACGCCACTTGATTATGACTACCCATCAGTGCCGTCGACACCATCATCCCAGTCATCTATGTTTTTATTTCCCGGCTTCGGGAAATCAAGGCAATCTAATATAGCCGGTGATTTTACGGATCGACCAACATCTACATTCTTCGCCAGCGATTCTAGAGGACCCTTAAGTGCAAGAACAATGTCAGATTTCCTGGAAATTCCAATAAATGAAGAAATAAAGTTTGTTTTTTTAGTGTTAAATTTTCAAAAATGTTCGTAATTAATTTAGACAACGTCCCCAAGAAACCCGAGTATCTTACTTTTGGCGTGTGCTAAAGTTTCTCTATCGTCACTTGAGGCTACACCACATCGTTATTGTCACTGTTGTCATTTTGTACTCATTGCTTGGTGGTGCTTTGTTTTCGTATTTTGAAGTTCCCGAGGAAGCTCGTCGTCATGAACTTCTCATTAAGACCGCCAAACAAAGACATGAAGCATTTAGTGCTTGTTTTTGTTCGATGGACTGTGATTCTTGGCTTAGCAAATTTGGAACTTTTCCAAACGCTACTAACTACAGACTGACGAGGAGATCTGAAGAAGCTTGCAATATGGAAATGAAACTTATGCTTGGTGCTTATGACATTAAAGCCGGATTTATGCCAATTGGCAAACGTGTTTGGGCATGGGAAGACTATTGGAATGCAGTATTCTATGCATGGACACTTTTAACTACTATTGGGTATGGAAACTTGACGTGCCACACAAAAGAAGGTCGCATTTTGACTATTTTTTATTCGTTAGCTGGTATTCCACTTATGCTTATTGCTCTGCAGTCAATTGGCGAGATGATGTTTTACAGTGTTCGGTACCTCTGCAGGCGGTTTAAGTCGTGAGTTAGCATGAACAAACATGTTTGGAACGCGTGAGCAAATATTGATTGACACAAATTTTAGCAAAATCAAGAAAACAGTCAAATACCTTCGAACGCGACTGTTTAAAAAAAGTATGAAGGGCCTTGGTAATGACAAAAATGAAGAGCATGAAAAACAGCGCGAAGAAACAGCAGAAATGAGTGAAGAGGTGAGAGTAAAACCTTTTCAAATGTCAATAACTTCAATAAGTTTGATTTGTTGTAGGCGGAGGATGAAGAAGAGATGGATATCATTGAAACATTTCCAATCAAACTAGCCTTGGCGATTGTATTTGCCTACATTAGTATCTGCTCATTGATTTTTAAATTTTGGGAAGATTGGGACTATTTGACGTCGTTTTATTTCTTCTTCATTTCTTTGTCGACCATTGGGTTGGGCGATGAAGTCCCGGCACATCCTCGTTATGCTTGCGCTTTTTTCTTCTTTTTTGTTATTGGACTTTCACTGGTTTCGATGTGTGTTTCCATTATGCAGAAACGCGTCGAAAACAGGTACATGTCAGCTCTACAGCTCATCGATGAGGAACACCGTCAAGGCATTGTTGAAACTAATGAAGAACAGGAAGGTGATCAAACTGAATCACCGCAAGTCATGGATACTGATGTAACAAGAAGTCCGACTGAACCATCAAAGTTAAACATTCAACGACCGACATCGTTGTTAGTGCCTGCGGCCGGTGGTGGGCCTGGAGGTCCTATGAGCGGACCGGGAGCTGGCGTTAAATGGCGTCGACCGCCAATGAGATTCTTCCAGATTCATGCTACTTCTGGAGATGTACCACAGCATGAAGAAATGTCGTCACCGCATACTGAAGACGCATCGCCAAAAGAAACAGCACTGACACCCCGAAGTTTGGATTTGGATTCTGCGCCACGTTCACCGTTTTGTCGATTGCCAAGCACATCCACACTTTCTGTTGCGAGTTCTGGGATTATGGCAGCGCCTCCTGTTTTGCGTACTTTAATTTCACGACGGCGTAGCACAAGACGGTGCAGGCAAAATCCGTTGATTAGAACCGATTCAATCAAAAATGTTGAAGAAAGTCGGGATGAGTTGACGCCATTGAATGAAATAAGGTATTTTTAAATTTTTTAAATTATAGTATTTTATTAATTAAACTTTTTCAGATGGCATCCCGCATCTCCTCGTCTACCATCTGACTCACACTCTCCGCCTGCTCATCGCACTTCCGTCATGAATGCGCCATTATCAGTTATCACAGAGGCGAGTGATGAAGAAGTGCGCGAACAGCTTCAGAAAAAGTTTGGAGCTAAAGCGTTCAAAACGAGCTTGAGGGTAAGCTTTCTCGTTGTCATTCAAACCACTAACTTCCGGGTACATCAATGCTTTTTTGCAGCCAGACAGCGCCTCCGAGAGTGACAATCCCTCTTCCTCTACAACAACACAGCCGCAAGGAGACCCTAAGGCTGCTGATTGATGGCATACACTAAAAACCGTGTAAATTATGGGTTTTTGTTGTTTAGCAAATGGCTTCAACATAAATATGTGACTTATGTTAAGTATTGTGAAAAATTGACATTCAAAACAAGTGTCATTTTTATATAAATGTGTTTGAATTTTTTGAAAATACACAAAATGCACGTCAAAAAGAAAGAAAGAAAAATAGGGCTAAATTTAGCAGTGCCATGAATCAAATGAGTGATAAGTAAGCCTGTTTTGCTCTGCCCTTTTTAAGCCTCGCGCAGAAGCCTAATCCACCCGAGTAATTTTGTTACTCGAACCGAATAAAATGACTAATAATCAGAACGTCAAGCCGGTAATCGAATCTTGCGCGCATTTCCATCGGGCGGAAGCTTTTGCCACACAGCGTGCTTCCGTTGACGGAACTTTGAAGCCCCCGCACTTTATTTTTGGTTTTTATCGCATTTTGCGGTTTGTATATTCGAAATTGGTGATTTTAAGGTCATTTTTTTGTAAGATTTACAAGCTCAGTTTAAAACCGCTGCTTTTTTTCATTGAAAAACTTTGAAGGTCACTATTTACTTACAATCCAGAAGCCGGATTGGTAGCGTTACTTCCGATATAAAATAAACAGTGTTAAATTTCATTTGCCATTGTAAATACTTCTGACCACAAGATTGTATAGTCTGTCATTAGACGTTCTAGCCGTATAAGCGGAAAATGATGCTTTTCCGTACCTGCCGCCGACTTAATGCATGGTTCAGTGCCGTAATGTTGGGGTTCGATTTCTGTCTAGCACGACAATTACCAGTCTTGTTACGTTACTTTCATTCATCTACCACCACCGGCGTCGTTTCCTGTTTAATGTGTAAAAAACAAGCCCTACAGCATTGTTCGAGGAGATTTTGTTTTTACATCACAAAAAGCAGATCCGTCAAGGGCTATGTTTTTGCGGCGCACTTTGGACATATGTCATTGCCGCCGACGGCGTTGTGATTTGTCTGCGATCCAAGAGTAGCCGTTTCCATTTTTTCAACTTTTTTGAATTGATCAATAGAACCAGCAAAGAAAGACTTTCAATGCTATTCTTAGGTTGGCAGGTAGTTAGTTGGATGCTTTTTGCACGGCTGTTTTTACGTTAATCCAAAAACTTTAAAAATCACATTTTGTACCCACCTAAAATAGTTCTTTTTGAAACACGTGTTCCTGCAAAAGGACGCAAATCACCTCCCGGTTTGCAGACACATGCTTCGCGTCAACAAGTCCTGTTGCCATTCACCGTAAAAGGCACTCGGGGGAACCGGAGGGCTATGGTCCGTATGTTTTTGTTCGCTTTGTTTCTTTACTTTTTACCGAGTTGAACCCTGCCCAAAAGGGCTTTTTAAACCCGGTCCTCATTGTCGTTTACGAAAGATAGAAGGGGTTGGCCCATGTTCAGAGATCTTTTAAATTTGGAGCTAACGACGTGCACATTAACTTTTGAAGCGAGCCCCATTGGCTCGTCAGAAGAACGATATCTCACATCTGGTATTTTTGCGAGGTCATCTCCACTTGTCGCGTGCAATTTCACTATCACGAAATTTAGCATGTTTCTCGTTAGAAGACTCAATCTAACCGACGTTTTGCAATAATAGTTCAGGCGCATCAGTCTCCGGCGAGTGGGAAGCTTTTGGTACAGCTGCAAAAACAGTAACTAGCAATAAACGCGCTTCCTAAACGTGGATCATTTCACTTGACAGTTTTTTTCCCATTGGTAATGAACATTTCAGCTTTGTCAAAAAGCACATGTTATTATGACTAACGTGGTTTTGGCAAAAGTTCAAAATGACAAATTTTGCTTTCCACCATTTTGCATAGAGTGCACATCCCTCTTTTTACTCGAATGTTTACCTCAACCAGGCTGGCACCATTTTTCAAAGGTCCGAAACGTAGGCCTTTTTCTCAAAATGTCCAAGATGATGATGCACACATGCTGTTTTATTTACCCAAATAGAGTAATTCTTTTTGCGGTCCTTGTAAGTACGTCTCCGCCCCAGATAAGTCATCCTATGATGACCCGTCACTGATCATTTGTCGCTCCGTTTTTATTTTCTTTTTGACACTTTGTATTTTTAAAGTCATTCGAAGCCATAATAGTGCGTTCCATCTTAAAAATTGAACTTTTCCTTCCAATCAACTCTCAAAATAATACATTTCCTCGGCTGTTGCGGGTGTGCCGTTTAACTCAAGGGTTAAGCAAGCGCTAGGGTTTAATCCACGTCCGCTTTGAATACAAAATGCAAAAAACCCTCCTAATTGCCCTTTCCGGCGACATTCCTTTACTATGGAGAAAGGCGTTATAACATAAATGACGGCTTCCGCGTTGTTGCTGACTGGACTGAATTTAGCCCTTCCATGGCAGGTAGAATTCGTTCGGTTTGTGAAAAATGTACCACTTTAAAGATAAATGGCTACAAATTGATGCTGGAAGTGGTACATGGTCTTCAGATTTGCTCTGGTCTTTATCAAGGCATTCTGAACGTTTACACAAAAAACCTTTTTAACTTATTTTGGTTTAGCGGGTCGCCAAGTGTTGTTGTTTTACATAATTTAGTATGCGTTAGCAAGTCAAAAGTTTGCAACGTGTTTATGGATATGGTTTTTGCTACCTTTTTAAAATGAGATCAACGATGAATATTAGAATTTTGAAAAAAGTTTAGAATTGATAAGTTGCTTTTCGAAGACTGATGTTTTTTGTTTTTGTTTTTTTTGCGTTTAACCGTTTATCTTTCTGTAATTTTGACCCCCCCTGGTCTGAATATTAAAAAGATCCATTCCACTTTGCCATCTTTATGTTTCATTCTGCCCACGTTTTCGACTTACTTATTTGGTATTTATTAAAATGATGCAGTTCATCACCGCTACATCTGCAGAAACTATCACGCAATGAAGATTCCGTGTGTAGTTTTGCCATTTACGCCGACCAAAAACTTTATCGCTTTCATCCTAAAATGTTTGTAAGAAGGCTTAGACAGTCCTCTCATTTTTGCTCAAAACACGTATCAACAATTTGTGAATCGTTCAATGCCGGTGACACCGACATGCACAAAGGTCTAAAACTGAGATGCCGGTCATGGGTTTATCCCCCCACCCCGCACGAGGGCAAATATTTTCACACGGCTATCACCTTACCCAAAAACGGTTACGTAATGGCCTTTTTGAAACAAAACAAGACAGGGTTAAGCTTTTTCGATGCCTATAAATATATCTTTTGTTTATTGTTGTGATGACAACCGCTCAAAAATGACAGTTTCGAAAAGATCCGTCTCAGTTGCTGCTTCAAAACAAAGCGATTCAACTTTTTGTTGCATGTTTATTTTGTTTTCTTCCAAATGGACTTCCTAATGTTCCGTGTTCATCCTCCTTAACTTAGATTGGAGGCCTTTAAATGTCTTATGCGCATGTACTATGCCACTATCACACTTGTGGCGGCACGCTATAAAGGCCCACATCCGCTCCCAGATATGCACATAGATAAATAACGCTTCCAAATGGGAAAATCTGGTACGATGTCATAGAGCGTTTGGACAGGGTTGCACCGAGGAGTGAAAGGAAGATGTAAGCCGAACATGTCATTCTTCCCACATGAAATGGCTTTTGAATATATCTCCATTGCGCCGTTTTTTCGCGGATATCAAATGGACCGGACATTTGTTAACTCGCATTGGTCGGCATTTTTCATAGTAACAACACACCCGCCACATTTTCAACTTAAAAAGTCAAGCGCACTCGCTCCTAATCAGTGTCTGTTCTTCTCTGTTTTCCTTGTTGTTTCTTCAATGCATTTTTGCCAAGTTTTTGTCTCCGGAAAAGAAGTTTGTTTGTGGCATGACTTCTAAACCCGACATGTGGCTTCGCCCAACTTTGTACTCCTCATCTACCCCGTTCGACAGACAGTGACTTGCAGAAGGCCTCAGGGCATGTAGTCTTTCAATTTTTAATGGCCTTGGTTGTGCCTTTTGCTTCCGCGCCGTTCGTAGTAGGTCATAAACCGTGAAGGGCAGATGGTTCGACGAGAATGGTCAAGATGGGTGGTTCATCCCTGACAGACTTGACTTGCCAGCTCAAAAGCCGACTTATCCGTTCGTTCGCACGGACGGAATTTAACTTTCGAACGGGATGCGTTTTTTGTTGCGCTTTTTGGCAATTATGCAAAGGGTCCCTGGAAAAACGGCTTGTCTCGTTTTAAGAACAACCCCGGGCGGTCGGTGCCAACTGGACTCGACCGATTCGAATTTGCATTCTCTGGGCGAACATATGAAAGCTTCTGAAGCCTGGGCCTGTATTTTGACCAGCGGGAGATTTTTTTTCGTTGTTTTTGCTGTATTTACGAGTCTTACAAAACGTACTTTTAGCGTGGAACAACATGGGCCCTATTATTTTATTCTTAGTTCCGGCGAAAATAGAATGTTTTCTTTACCGAGACACTTGTTACGTCGGTATCTCTAATCTTTGCACATGTAAATGGTGCTTCCTTTTTCCGTAGACAGACCAGTTAATCTGCAATTACGAAAATACAAAAAGCGTTCCCTTAACTTTTTTACACTAACTTTAGGGCTCGTTATGCCTTGAACGTGTATTTTTTAACTTGCCTTTTCATCGTTTGTCTGACTTAACGACCGCCTAACTAAGAAACCGATCATATTGCCATCGGTGCTTTTCCGTGTAGACCGCCCAAAGTCACCCCCATAAGTGCAATGGCACTCTTTTTTCACTGTACTCAAGAAACACTTGGCTCCTCCGCCTTTAAGGTGAACAAATACCATGGCAAAGGAATTTGTTCCGTCATGGCCCTGCCCCTGAAAGTGGATAACGATCCGTTTTTCTCAGGGGTCCCGAAACCCATTGCGTAGCCCACTCGACCCTCTGAGGTCGGCCTTCGGCACCGGAAGAGGATATCCTGTATAGACGTTCCTGGTTTCCGTTTATTTTGCTTTTTTTATTGCCACCAGGAATGAACATGTTCCAAAAAAGACACAAATTGACCTTATATCAGCGGGGAATTGGATGTTTTCCGCGGTTTTGATGATGTTGTCAATTCTCTATCAAAATAACAATGTGACGGTTTTTCAGATATTGTTTAAACTGTCGGACATTTGCTTGAAAATAAACATTTCGACAGCTGAAAGCAATCTGTTTCGCTGAATCAACAAACACTTATTGCGAGCGTGCTCCAGACACCCACAGGGCAGTAGCGATACAGTAAAAAGTCAATCGACAACACGTGCTCGGTTGTCCTCATCAAACCCTAAACTAAAATTGCCGGGCTCTGACGCAATGCAATACCCGATCCACCCCCGGGTACACGCCGTAACAGGGTGATTCGGGGTCAAAATCGTTGATATCGCAACACTTGCATTCCAGCTGGTTGCAATTTAACTTGCCCTCAGGGCACCCACCCCCCACGGGAGAAACATTTTTGTGGAGGAATCATTTGAAAGTATGAAGGTTAGCCGCGAGATGCCGCCAGCACAGCAACAGCATCGTCGGTTGTCGCTAACTAATGGAAATTTACACCGTAGCTTGTCAAGTCCAGATATGGCCAAGTCGAGTGATCTCAGTTTTAATGACCAAACTGAAGTGGCGGGCCGGTCTCCACGAAAGACCCCAGATGGCAGTGTTTCGTTCGAGAGTTTCGAAGGAAACAATACCAACCGTCTCGAGACGCCGCGTGTTCACTTGAATGGATCACTTTTATCAATAAGTAATTCTCATTTAATGGATAGTGCCTCTAAATTTATGGATTTTACTAGAAAAGTCAGCATATCGTCTCAACATTCAGATTCAAGGCGGAATCTTATTTTCCAAGGTGTTGGGAGGACATTTCAACGAACTCAAAATCAGCTTAAAAATAAAACGCGAATGATACATTTCGTCTATTTTATTGCCTTACCGCTCTATACTATCATCGGTGCATGGATTTTCCAAGTATGTTTTTGTTTCGAAAATCTGTTAATTAGTCTCATTTCAATTGCTCTTTTTCAAAAACGAACCCTTTTGCAGCAACTTGATGGGGAACACGATGACTTGCTTCAACGCGAGTACGAACACCGCTGCAAGGAAAACAGGGTCCAAATGCTTACGGCCGCTCAAAAGATTTGTGAGTCCTCAGGGGGCGAATGTTTCATGCGTATGCAGACAATTCTGAATCATGTTGAATCGTGCTACCGCGAATGGCACCGAGTCAATCGTACTGTAACACATCCGATGTCTGATTACACCAACGCCATTATTTATGCCTTTTCGTAAGTCTTGATCCCTTTTTTATTATTTTATCATAGACAAAGCGAAAACAACAATTTTAGTGTCTATACCACAATTGGTTATGGTAACATATCAGCTACCACGATGAATTGCCGAATTGCTACAGTTTTGTACGGCATGTGCGGCATTCCTGTAAGCGCTTGCCTAATTGTAATTAGATGAGCATGGTTGCTAATTAAATTTGTTTTAGCTATTTTTCGCATTCATCAAAGAAGAAGGCAACCAGGGTAGACTGATATTCATATGGGTGTATAAGAAAATCAAAGATGGTCGCAGATGGTGTTGTCAGCGGTCGGAAATGGGTCAGTTTGTACATTATAATTGACAAAATCTTGAAATTAAACAAGGAAATTGTAGGAAATACAAATGAGAAAAAGACAAAAGATGGTCCCACAACTATAGCAATACTTGTAGAAAGTTCGTTAGAAGCAAATCCGACGACAAAACCTGCGCTTGTCAGACGATACAGTATGGAATCATTGCGTGGTATGTTTACTTTTCAATTTGTTCACTTTTCAAAACATTTACTTTAGATGGTCACACAATGTCACCACAGCGATCGTATGAACAAAGACGCGTATTTGTTTTTGGTGTTTTGGTATTTGCAGTCTACTTGCTGGTAATAAGTGCTGTATTTTCTAAAGCTTCAGGATGGGACTTTTTCACTTCATTTTACTTTTTGTTTAATAGTGTGGCATTGATTGGTTAGTCGATTTTTTTTACATTTCAAAAGTTAAAAATGACATTTTCAGGTTTTGGCGACATTTTCCCCCCGAATCCAAAAGTCATTCTCTACCACATGATATTTATCTGCCTCGGAGTCATCCTATTCTCCATGTGTTATTTCATTCTACAAGAAGAAATCCGTGACAAAGCGCTAGAAGCCTCGCAACGCGCGCGAAAAAGCATAAGCAAGTACTCGCAAATAATGCTTTCAACTAAAAACAACTGGTCCCGACGCAACAGCCCGGCTTTTGATCGTTCTCCAGGTTCTGACACATCCACTTTCGATCGCTTAAGGAAACGACGTCAAAGTGCACCTGCAGTGACATTAAATGATACGAAAACATTGCTAAGTTTTGCCCGTTGATGGCTTTACATAGATCCTATTATCATAATTCACATCCATTATGCTTATGTCTTTCGTCAATATTTTCATCTTTCTAAACATGCCAGTTGGTACGTACACCTTTATCAAAATTCAGTACATCATAACTAACATTATTTATTGTGCCTTTATGCCGATATATGCAATTGCATGCCTAATACGTATTTTTTTGATAGCTATGAATTTATTTGAAAAAAGCAAGCATTCCCGTTCATGTCATTTTTGCACAAACTTGTTTATTGATCTTCATCCGGGGTACGGTATTATGAACAATGTATGTATTTAATACTTGTAGATTTCGTTTATGGTAAAATTTAAATAAATTGAAATTTGTATTGTTGGGGAGAAAGACAATTTGAAACAAAGAAAATGTCAAGGCCGCTCAAATTCAAAATTTTTGTCGTTAAATCGTATGGTTTGCGAGTTTACGAAAACAGTTTTTCAAATTTTTTGCTTTGTGAATTTGGCTGCTCTTTTTACCTGTTTAGGCTTCATGTAAAACAATAAAAAATTTAACAGTAAACTTTTGTTAGCTTTTTAACTGTGCAGCGCAAGTCGAAAAAGTTATTGCTTGACTTCTTACAAAGTGCAGCCCACGCACATCCGGGATGAAGGCCACATGTACAGGAAAGAATATGAGGAAAAACGGTGCAATGCTTGAGTTAGTGACAAGTATGTTGGACACAACGGGGCATTGACGGCGTGCGTCTGATCCAGGACGTGAAGAAGATTCCAAGGGACTGACGATGGGTTGAGATATGCTGTTGCGGCTGGATGTAAGCCTTCTCTTTCTGCGCGCAAAATCGAGTCTCTTGTCAAGTGGAAGAGTGCGAAATGCTAGGTTGTACAGACAGGGATTCCAGAAAGCTGCCGCGAGAAGCAGGTACAGCTTCGAGAGAGGGCGATACTACAGGATATAGACGGTGCGGCGCATCCTTCCCATTCAGTCTAAGGAGTCCAACCTCCGCAGAGCATCCCCCGATGAGACTTGTTAGCGTGTATCTCTTCTGTGTCATATGAGGGTGAGGAGAATCGGGTGAAGGGAAACTTTTTGGTCGCACTTGCCCACGACGAAACACTTGGGTTCTTGTGTAGCTCAAAGGCTGAGACTAGGGACAAGTTAAAGACGGTCCGCGTTTATCGTTTGTGCGTGTGTCGCGAATCTTCGAAAATTTGTGTAACTCATTCATTTTCATAGCCTTTCCGATCTTCTAGCTTGACTCCAATCAGGCTTATCTTCGGGAAGATGTGTGACTTTGCCAGGTTCGTTTGTATCATTATTTTTCAAAACTTATTTGCTATTTCTATTTATTCTATTAATTATTCACCGGTTTTTTCCTTCAGCGAGGACGAAACCGAGTACGGTGTCACACCGTACGAGGAGGAGGAACAAGTCCGTTACGGTGGCGCCCTCGCCGCGTGCGATGACGATGAGGAGGAAGAAGAAGATGACGATGAAGACGTATGTTTCAACACTACTTCCAAATGCAGAATCTTAATTATTGTCGTTGTAGAAGCGTCTTGTCGCCGAGCGCGAGCGCAAGAAGGCTGAAGTCCGTAAGCGTCTCGAGGAAGCTGGCCGCATGAAGAAGGCCAAGAAAGGTTTCCTTACACCTGAACGTAAGAAGAAGCTCCGTGTACGTTTTGCCTTTTCTAAACACTGATTTTACCATCTGTATTCCATTTTCAGAAGCTTCTCATGCTCAAAGCTGCCGAAGATTTGAAGCAGCAACAAATGCTGAAAGAACAGGAACGCCAACGCATCCTCCAGGAGCGTATCCTCCCCCTGCCAGAAGACTTCGACTCCCTTGACACTGACGAGCTCAGAGAACTCGCCCAAGAATTTGCTGAGCACATTCTGGAACTCGAATCTCACAAATACGATCTGAGCTATGATGTCCGACAGAAGGATTTCGAGATTAACGAGCTCACCATTGCCGTCAACGATCTCCGCGGTAAATTGTACGTAAACAGTGTATCATATTTTGTTATTTTTCTTCGAATTCCATTCATTCCAAGACTGTTGACACAACTTTTGTTTCCGTGTTTTTTTGACTCTTTGTTCACCCCCTCATTTCTATTTTTGCAGCGTCAAACCCACGCTCAAGAAGGTCTCGAAGACCGACTCCAAATTCAACAAGATCAAGAAATCCACCAACGCCAAAGTCGACTTCCGTTCCAACCTCAAGAACGTCGACACCAACAAGTTTGCCCTTGATGATGTAAGTTTGGCCAAGTTTCCCACCGTATTTTTTTTCGGTTTCGAAAAATGCAAAAGGAACAAAGTTTTGCTGGATAATTTGTCTAATGTCTAGGCTTCATGTTACCAAATTGTTATTCCCACACTTACATCATTGTTTTATTTTAGGAGAAGACCGAGACCAACAAGGCTGACTGGGCTAAGTAAGCTGACACTGAAGTTTTCGTTTCGACCCTCAAAACCATGGAGCTACCCGATTATATTCGCAAAAACAACAATATTTGTGAAACAGTAAACATGCATCTGTTTAGCACTTCCAAATAAATGTCACTTTCAATTGATAGCCTATCAGTTTTATGTTTATCGATACATTTGTAATACCAATCTTTGCATTTTGATGTTTCATTGAATGAGAAGTAAACGAATTTGAGATGTAGGGAAAATATTAATCAACCCCCAATATTAGTTGAATCGTCCCCAATAAAGCGCGCCCCCAAAACGAGTGACTGAAACTACCCCCCAAAAAGCGCACCCCCAAAACAGTAGATGAATCTGCCCCCCAAAAAATTACCCCCAAAATGCACGGATGAATCTGCCCCCAATAATTTGACCCCCCAAAAAATGGATGAAACAACCCCCAAAAAAACTCAGCTCTAATATGGGCAAGTAGCTGAAACCACCCCCAATAAAACGGATGAAACAATCCCCAAAAAGCGGATGAAACAATCCCCAAAAAGCGGATGAAACAATCCCCAAAAAACCCCAGCTCTAATGAAAGGACCATGTAGCTGAAACCACCCCCCAAAAAAATTGTGCAAATGGCTCAAACGTGCAATTCGAATTTTTGTGCGAATGACAAAAAAAGCCTATTGTAAGTTTTTTGCGCACCCGCATTATTTGAACTTAAGGGGGGGGGGGGGGGTGCGGGGGGCGCAGCCCCCCGCTTATTTCTCACAAGGGAATGTTTTGAGGTCATCCGCGCCGATTCGAACAAGCTATATGGCATTCGAAAGAGCATCAAATTCTAAGATTTTTCACGCAAACCGGAGCTGCCAATCGATTATTTCGACGGAGTTATGCCCTTTTTAGTTCAAAAAAAGTCGTTTTTAAACAATTTTTGAACGGTCATAACTTTTTTTGCAGGAGGTCTATGGAGACGGGGTTGGTTTCAATCGATAGACAATAACTTGAACTAAAAACTACTTTTTATAAGCAAAAGCCATAAACCAACCAGTTTTTGGCAATAATCAATTGAAAAATGCCAAATTTGCGTAATCATTTACGCAAAACTGTGTGGCCCAATGCTTTTGGCCATAAAGAACAATTTTTAGTTTAAGTTATTGTCTATCGATTAAAACCAACCCCGTCTCTATAGACCTCCTGCAAAAAAAGTTATGACCGTTCAAAAATTGTTTAAAAACGACTTTTTTTGAACTAAAAAGGGCATAACTCCGCCGAAATTATCGATTGGCAGTTCCGGTTTGCGTGAAAAATCTTAGAATTTGATGCTCTTTCGAATGCCATATAGCTTTCTCGAATCGGCGCGGATGACCTCAAAACATTCCCTTGTCAGACTTAGACTTCTCAGTCTTAGACTTAGACTTCTTAGACCTAGACTTCTTAGACTTAGACTTAGACTTCTTAGACCTAGACTTCTTAGACTTAGACTTCTCAGACCTATATAGAGCACATTAGTGTATAATCTGAATTTGCACAAAACCGTTATTTGCACGTTCGGTGCGTTTGCACAATTTTTTGGGGATAGTTTCAGTCACGTGGAGCTCTTATCCGAGCTGGTGTTTTTTGGGGATTGTTTCATTCGTTTTTTTGGGGGTCCACTTTTTGGGGGCAGATTCATCCATGTATTTTTGGGGACAGCGGTTTGGGGGGCGAATTCATCAAGAAATTTGGGGACAAGCTTTTTTGGGGGTGGTTTCAACACTTTGTTTTGGGGCGCGTAGTTTTGGGGACGATTCATCAAACTTTGGGGGGTGCGTTCAACCGCATCCGATTTAAACTGAAACATTACAGAAATGCATAGTAAGTGTAAAAATGTGGTACTTTGGTAAAATAATTGATCAAAATGAACAGACATGTTTAATATAACCAGTTGATAAATTGAAATTAACAATTTCAATTTCGGGACTTGGCAGATGTCAAATTACTTTTTGCGGTTTGTTTTTATGGTTTGCAAAACAAATTTTTGAATTTTTTTTCTATTTTCATGTTACCGTTTCTATTTACCAGTTTGGTCAATAGTTAAAACAATAAAAAGTTCAGTCATGAAGTCAATCAATAGATACACAAAAGCTATTGTCAAATTGTTTCCATCGGTCATCAGCCTGTAATTGTATACGACTTGCAATGCGCAGGTGCCGTCATCGCGCATTTGGTCTGTGCACGATCGAACCAGAGGTACTTTATTTGAACAATCAAGAGCTGTTCAAACAAATTTGTCACCCATCCTGTGATGATGAGCGCAGCAAATGGAAAAGCGAAGCTGTTATTAGGCGGTGAAAACTATCGCTATCAAAAGTTACATTTTAATTTTGCAAACAAAAACGCCAAATTGAAGCAATTGAACCTACATGTCGAAAGAAAAAAGTATTCTTCATGATGATCTACAGCACAAAAACTGTTTCACCAATTTAGATCAACCTTCGCACGCGTCAATTAACAAAATTCGTCACACATTTCGCATAAAAACGATGAATGCCCTTATGTTTGGGGCTACTCCCGACCGATGCAAGTGTAACGGTATTATATTTTGAAGAAGGAAAATAAACCTACTGCACCACTACTTGACGCTCTTCAAGAAGCCGCGGCTTATGCGCGTTAAGTGTCCGAAATCAGACTCTCTCACCCTTGGCGATGAGACCTCATCGTATCATTTTCAGCTTCTTTTCGCGCAGCTCAGTCTAACTAAGCTGTCCTTGGGCACGAAAAGCGCTTATTGCAATCGGTTCAATGAGATATGATGATGTGTGGCTTCACCTATCCCCGGTGTATCAAATCTGTTTTCAGAGCTTAAGCGAACACTGGACCATTAAACGTTTTATTAGCCAGCTTCATGCTATTAACTTTTATGTTGTTGCAATAAGATTGAATTTTCCCACAGAGGCATTCGTTTATAGCGTGTGAGTGATGCCCAAAAAGTGATACAAAACTTTTAATTCCATCAAAGCTTGCTTTCAGCCTCCTCTGTTGTACTATTTACCGTCAACATCGAATGTGATACTGAAAATACTATTTGACCTAAAAAGTGTATGCTGTATTTCGGTTCGGCAATCCATTTGATCCAGCTCTCATCCAATCTGTCCCGACTCCGCCATGAATTGACTTCTGTACAAATAAATCGTTTACAGGCAACCCTCATTTGGGAGGAGCGAGTGCAAACAGGTGTGAGTTCGGCATAAATCGAAGCTGAATCCGACTGATCATCGACAGTGTCACCAGTCTGCAGCGTCCTGACCCTCTTTGGGAACCAGCCTCTCCATTTTTGAACGTAAAAGTAGTCAGTCGCACCTGTAAAAAACGTGTTTGCTAATTCTAAGTAGTAGTGCCGCAGGTAATGGTAATAACATGTCTTACCTGATCATTGCTGCTTAAAACTAACAAGCACGTTCCACTTGGCTTCTATTAGTGCTACATGTTTCGACCGACTGTAATTGCCTACAATTTGCATTGTGGGGGAGTTAAACCTGGCAAAAAGTAACAAAAAGTAAGTTGAATGTTCTTAAATCTTGATTTGTGGAAAAAGCGCCGCCTTTTTGATACCCCAAAGCTCTTGGCAGGACCCGTAACAATCTTTCAGAACCAGTCCAACACTTTTCTTGCCGACCAGGTGCCTTTCTCGATCAAACGGACCTCATAAAAAACTTGCCTTCAATGCGGACTCTACGCGAGAGATCGTATCGAGCATCGGTCTTCAATCAAAAACTTTATCCATCATCATTGTTCCTTTTTTTGTTATTCGTTTGCGTGGGATAGAAATCATGAAGTTGTGACAGTGAAAAATAGGCGAAAGAAAAATGAAATTGAGTTTTGTGAAAAATCGTTGGCAAAATGCCATGAATGTTCAAACTTGTAAATCAAGTTTTTTGCGTGGTCAAATCAGTCAAATTTCGTAAACTTACTCATGTTTCGTTCAGTCCAGCCTCGCCTCGTGAAATCCGCGTCGGATTCTCGTCTGAAGTCCACGATGAACTCGTCGTCAACGCCAGCGTCGTCCACGAGAAGCTCGTTCTCGTCCCGGAAGGCGTCAATCGCGAACATGCATGTTCGATTTGTAAGTTTTTTTTATTTGCGCTTTACCCTTGCTCCCTGCAAAGTTGCGATGCGATCTTCCGACCTTACCTTACTCTCGGTCGGCTAATGTACAAGTTACCTAACTAACCAGCAGACAGAGAGGAAAGTTGAACTAAAAGAAAAAAGTCCCGAAAAAGTAAGCCATCTGCCTTTGGCGTTGCACGTTTCCCAACTTTCTCAAAAAAAAATTTGTTTGCGATTTGCTTTCTTGCGCAACATACATGTACCACACGCTCCAATGTTTGTCATAAATACACTCGAACCTATGCATTTATGACACTAAGCATGACGCGATCATCATCGTCCTTAAGCACCGATCATAATGCGCTCAAAGCGCACCGAAGTCAAGCAAGCTTTATTCCTTCAACGAGGAGGTTACACGCTCTTCCTTGCTTTGCCCTATGTTCCCCCCTCTCCGCAATCAGTCGTCAATGTTGTCCTCTTCTGCATCTCTGAAGGACCCAGATGGTATGCCTGTGTCCTATTCCTATGCGGGAAAGGATGCCCGTGCTTGTTATTTGCTTATTTGATCATCACCCCCTTTTTGTGGCTTGCCCCAGAATATATCGGAGGAACTGGGACGAGAAAGCGAAACGTCTTTAGTCGAGACCCCAGTTCCTTTACATTAGGCTTTTATCTTGCCGGCGTGCTTGATTCCTCGCGCTCCATCCTGAGACCCAACACACTTGTAATGGGCCTGCCGATGGCAATCAAACTTTAATGCGATCGTTACGACTGGACCGCGTCCGAACTGTATAATACTTGCGGTAGCGAAGGGGTCCTGATAACAATGTAAGCCCATCATTCCGTCAGTTAATGCTTTTTTACTTTCTTCACAGTTTTTATGGGCTTTGTACAGTCTCAGGGTCCAGCATTATGAATGGGGCTATTGGTCAGTGAATGGCCACGGATTCGGGAATCGTTTCGAACGGCTATTTTGAATACGTCAGTTTATTCAGTTCTCCAATGTCAGCGTGTCCATGCTATGCTAACTGTCCACGTTATCTGTACCTCCTGAACCGATTTTGGAGTGCGTTGTTTGCTCTCAGATTGAAATTTGTAAAAGAAGACAGTTGGCTGCTCGAAGGTGCAAATTGTAGTCAAGTTTTTCTTCTGCTTTGCATATTTTTCACCAATGAAAAAAGTCTTCCGTAGTTTTTTGCCCTTGGTCGTTGGAGCACTTTTTATTGGTTTTGAAAAAGCCATAATTTGGCCCGACAGCCCATCATTATGGTCACTTTTTTCAATGTTTCATCTGGCCTTGCAAGCAATCAGCATAGTGAAGAAGACACGTGTATCAAGTACTTTTTTGCAATTCAATTTGATTGTTTTTGATGCCAGTCGACTGAAGTTGTCATTAGCATAGGTTTGGTTTCATGACGTTTTTATTTTGACCAGCTCATAAGGACCAGAGTAGACCCTCAGACGACCTTGTGCAAGTCCGTCAACACCTCTGGAAGACTTTCCAGAAACGAATGATCACAATTCTAGTCTCCCATGCGAGTGCCCTGCTGCGCCATACGTCACTTTGTGATACTGTGAAACTTGTCCATTCATTACTGCCACCCTCATTTCGTGCCTATACTATAAAGTCATTTGTAGTATATATCATGAATAATTTTTGGCCGTTTTAATAAAGCAATGAATGGAGTCTAAATTTCATTTTTTTCTTCTCATTCATCCTGGCTTTCACCGTTTCTCCCCTCTTAGTGATGCCGTTCAATGCGCTACGACCCAGCTGCGAGTCCGGTGCATGTGCTTAAGAATTGGCCCTCTGGCTGTGCCTTGCCTAAAATGATTTAAGGGGCGAGAAAGGCGATTTAGACCCAATAGAACCACTTGCACCACCACCAGTGGCACAAGAACGTTCGCACTATTACGCGAGAACCTCTAATTTTTTTACTACTAGCCGGAGGCGCAGCTTTTTTTCGTGTCGTCGTGGCCTTGCTGCTCCACACGCGTACAAAGAGGACCACAGCACAAAGAAATGTTCCTCTTCCTCATCAAATGAGGCGTTTTTTGTGTTCATTGCCCTTGGCTTTGGGCTTTCTCCGGAAAAGAGGCGACAGCCACCAGCAGCTTCTGAACAATGTCGAAGCCGTCTTGTTGGTGGCATTAGTTTCGGCATCCATTTCGGTTGAGTTGAAGCTCCTGATGGTGTTGCTTCATCCCCACCGGCTAACACTGACCAAATGACTCGAACTGACCTGTGAAGAGTGTTAAAAGCGCCTCCCTCTTGCTGCCAGTCGTTCGACGGCGAGATCATCGTTGATGGCACACTGGGGGAGATAACTGGAGACAGCCGTCTTTTGGCGGTATACCCCGATCGACACTCATCATTACTTAGCCGCAGGGCAAGCGACCGACCAGAGATGGCTTGCGAGTGAGTCGCAATCGACCTCTTGGATGCTGCTGTTTGTGCTCATCCTCCCCCATCGGCTTTCAACGACAACAAGTGTGATCTAGCGGATATTTCCAAACCGAACGCTCGTTTGCATAGTGTTCCATTCTGTCGGCTTTGACTTATTTAGTCATCTGCCGTATTTCGCCCTAGCACACCGTTTGACTTTTTTAATTAAACATCGTCAAAAAACAAAGTCCGTTTTCATTGATAGCGTTTCCAACACGCAATGCACGTATAAACGTATTTATAAAAAAGTGCACATTCAGTTTGTTTTCACTTTTGTATTCTGTCCTTATGGTTTTTACACCTTTTTAACGTTCCATTATCACGCATAACGGTGTAGTGTAAAAGCCTGTAAGCTTGTCAGTTTCGTAGATTTGCGGAATGTCGAGAGGAGTATCATTAATCACGGAATGAGAGTTACCCCCTCGAGCAAAGGTACTCTAACTTGGCGAAGCTCTCGAGGTTGCATATTTGACCCTTCGCCTCGAGCACTTTTTCGACGACTGAAACTACTTTTCTCAACTTTTCTGACGTGTATTTCCGCTTTTCTTTCTCACGTTCTTGACCGTGGAGGAAAACAGAGAGTGCTTGGAGCCTAGTTTGGTTGTACAGCTTCTCGAGAGGGTGAGATCAGTCAGCCTTGAACGGAACCAGCCCCGGGTTATGTCCGCACTCTCGAGAGACTGACGGCGGATCCTACTTGAGCGTCGTCCGCTTTACTTGATTTCGGAACGTGTCCTAATTGGTAGAAAGTTAGTTTTACGGGTGTAGTTTTCGTTGAAAAGTTGTATAACTTTCACAATTTTGTCGTCATTGATTGAATTGCGTGAACTTTTCGAATTTAATTGTTAGCGCCGAGTTTTTATTGTTGTTTTGGACTTTGCATTGCCCATTGTTGTAGACCCTTCCACAATGCCGAGCACGGCTAAGGCTAACGGCAAGCCGACTCGTGCGACCAAATCGGCATCCCCCACACGTCGGGGTCGGATTCCGACCGTGTGCCTAGATCGGGACAACCCCGAATACATTCGTGAGATGCAACGTCCCGCATCTATCAAGGTAAGCAAAAAGATTGCCTTCTATGTCTTCTTGCTAAATACCATTATAATCCGCCACCCTTCAATCTGGGCTTGTACTTAAGCCTCATTATTCATTTTGAATGCCCACAAATCTGTCTACCCTCGCATCTGTCTCCTATTTCTTCTATTTTTAAATCCCATCGTATTGGACTTCACAATTTTCTGTTCGGTGGTCCAGCTTTTTGCAATGCTATCATTTTTTCTATTTTTGTTTGTCCGCTGCAAATTCTTCTGGTTTGGTTGATGGATGCCTTCTATGCTTTTGGCCTTCCACGATACCGGGCTGTCATCAGCAGCAACCATCAACCCTGTCTTCCAGTAGGCCTCAATTACTGACCCCACGGGCTCCGGTCGGTTGCCTTGTCAGCTACTGAGAAAAAGGCACTTAAGCGCGAAAAACTGAGCAAAAGAGGTTCATGGAGCTGCTTGTTTGAAACGCCCAGCATGAGACTTTTGGGGGTTTACGTTTCCGCCTTTTTTTGCTACATGTTTGTATGTAGTAGCCTTTAGCGATACTTTGCAGCTAGCCAAATCCGTCTTAGATTTTGGGATGATGCGCAGCGGCTTATGAAGCTTTTAGCCTTGCCTTTCAAACGTTTTACCAATTTCACGATAAGTTTTAAATAAACTTTTTCCCTTGTGAACATCTCTAAACGGCCACGCTTATTAAAGTGTTATGTGCGTCATAAATAATTTATTCAAAATAACTTCCTACAATAGTTTAGCCCCTATTTATGTCGGTAATTTCTTTCCGCTGTCGCTCGTGCTTAACTCTCTACTTTTTCTTCTGTCAATGGACTTGTTGACGCGTGAATCCTCTCCTAAAAGACCTTAGGCGGCGAAACCAGCTGAACGGGAGCCTAGCTTTGCTCGTAGCCTCAGGCCCATACACACGGTTTCTTTTTTCGGCAAGCCAGTGAAACATTGTATGTTGCGCAAACGTGGGACGGATTGTATTTACACAGAGCATTTAGCGGTGGTGTTCAATTTTTTGCTTTTTGCAATTTTATTTTTCCAACATCACTTTTTAAACCACACATCAAGCATGTTTAAACAATAAGTTGGCATTAACCTGTGTAGGCGTATTTTTTCCACATGTTTGAATACATTTTGCCAAAAACCCGACTTAATTATGTTTTAACCGAGTTTTGGTAACGGCGTTTATGGAATGCAGCTGCTCGTCATTCCACATGTATAACTTTGCTCAAAACTATTACGCTCAGCCCACCTACGCGCCTAAATAATTAATACCATTAAACCTTTTAAGCATAACAAAACAATATTTGATGGTTGTGAATCGTAAATCTGCTCTGTTCGAATTCGATTACGTTTTTCGAGCTGTGCTAACCACATTTCCTAATTTCTTGCCATCACTGCTAATTATCAACCTCCAAATTTAGCGCATTTAGTGACGTTTTTCGCTGCTAGTCACAAAATAGCATGTCCGCCCTCCTTTTCAGCACTTTCCCCCCTTCAGCGACTTATATTTGACATTTTTGTAGGAGGATCTCTGCGAGATGGAACGACGTAAGCGTGTGCAGGAGCTGCTTGATTCAAAGGACTTTTGCCGGGAACTCGAGCACGTCGTCAACCAGGACCCGAAAGCTGGTGATTTTGCGGCGCAGGATCTGCCTGAGCCGTCGATGGTCACCTCTCGGAGTACTTTCCTGCCATCTTCGCCGTCGGGGTTGTCCGATGTGGTTCTGCCTCGGAGCAATATGGGGTCTATCAATTTGCGGAGTAGTTTAGGTATGGTTTTAGTTCTTTTTGGCTATTCTTATCAGTGACTTTCAGCTAATGCCGGTAGCATTGTTCCAATCGGGGACTTGCGCCCAGTCGAATCGATGTCCATGGAAGAAAGGATAGCTCGAACGAAACTTGCCTCACTGTATCGCCTTGTCGATCTCTTCCAATGGTCTCAGGGTATCTATAACCACATCACAGTCCGTATTGGCTCGGCTGAACCGCCCGAAATCCTGATCAATCCCTTCGGTCTCCTTTACCACGAAATCACTGCCAGCTCACTTGTCAAAATCAACCTCGCCGGTGATATCCTCGATTCCGGCACCACCAAAATGGGCATCAACAGTGCCGGCTACGTCCTCCATTCCGCCATCCATGCTGCTCGACCCGATGTCAGATGCGTCTTGCACATGCATACTGCTGTCGTTTCAGCGGTTTCTTCCATGAAATGCGGGTTGCTACCGATTTGCCAAGAGGCCATGATCATCGGCCCTGTCGCATATCACGATTATCAGGGCATTGTGTGCGATGAAAACGAACGAGAATCAATCGTCCGCGATTTGGGTGATAAAAATGTATGTTTTTCCGGGTTTTGCTGCCCCAAGCTTTTGTAATCGGTGCCCTTGGAGTGAAACTGCTTTGGTTGGAGAGTTGGAAATCCGTTGTTTCAGGTTATGCTGTTGCGGAATCATGGTGTCGTCGCGTGTGGTGAATCCATCGAAGATGCTCTTCATCTCGCTTTCCACGTTGTAATTGCTTGTGAAACCCAGGCACGTAGTTCATGTTTTGGATTGGGGTTTTTATATTTGGGGAAACCGTTTTTGGTCTTGCTTTTGTCTTTATGGATGGAAAAGTTTGCAAATAGGCTTGATGGGCGCATAGTGCATTTGCATTTGAACGGATCTTTTGTTTAGTTTTGCTTATCTTTTCCGCATTTTGGTTTTGCTCAATGCAGCGCTGCATTCCCGTTTGCTAAAATGTTTTTCGTCATTTTGGTTGGTACTTTGGAAATGATTGTTGTGAAATGGCTGAAAAAGTTTAATTCGACCCATTTTTTCAACAGATACTTCTAATCCGGGGTCGCGGTTTTGCGGTATGCACAGAAACCGTTGAAGAAGCCCTTTTCATGGCGCAAAGTCTAATTTCGGCGTGCGAGCAACAGGTTAGAACGATTATAACGAGACTGAAAGGATAAGGTTTAGCAAACGACCAAATTAGAGAATATCATTTAGTCACGGGGACATAAAATGATAGTTTTTATATATAATTTTCTTTAGATTCGCGCTTCCAAGGCTGGCATTGACAATCTGATCGTTCCTGATGCCGAAGCCGTCGAAAAGGCATACAAGATTGCTCGCCGAGGTGGCGGAGGTGTCAATAAGACCGGTGCTAATGGAGATGCCGCCCCGAAGTGGCGAATTGGAGAGCTGGAATGGGAAGCTTGGATGCGAGTGCTCGATGCTGCGGTTAGTTTTTTCGACTAAACTGAATCCACAATCGCATTATATCTTTCTAGGGTCTTCGAACGGGTCATATCTATCGCCAGCCCCATCTGAAGCACCGTCACGTCTACGCTACCTCTAGCCTGAATCGACATGGATGTGCCTATCCCTCGGCTGCTCGATCTGTTGGAGCTGTAAGTTTGTTTTTCATGCCAATAAGGAAACAGGTTTAGTGGGAAAAGTTTATTTAAAAACACAAATAAAAAACAAACAAATACAATTACAAAACAAAAAAACCGCCAAGCGGTTTTCACAGTTCATCCTCACCGAGGATGAACTGTTTCGGGCCGAGGGAGGATCTGAAAAGGTCATGTTAGCATCCATATAACAGCATTGAAAAGTGATAACTTACCGAACTCCCTGTTGTCAAAAAGAAGACAACAGGGCTTTCAGCCCTCGGCCCCTTAATTTCAGCTCGTGGCCGCCAGTCTGGAAAATAATATATAAGTATAGGTTAAAAAGTTGTTATCAAAAAGACTTACCAAGGGCGGCCACGGCCTCACTTCGATGATGTCCTCGGGGGGTGCGGCGGTGGTGCGCACCCCCAATTGGCACGTCCGGGTGGCGGCTGCCTGAAACAATATATAAATGAACACTTCTAATAACAAAGGGATCTATATTAGCAATGACACATGATAAATATATAAAACTTACCGGCTTCCTTACGATTCTTGGCTGGCACGCCCCCAGTACGCAGAGATCGGCACCGGGGGCGTGTTGATGGGTGGTCGTTCGAGTGTCAAAATGAAAAGTTTCGAGTGTCCTCCCTTGAAAACCGGAGGGGACACTGCGTCGTCCTTGGTGTTCCCTGAAACTGATTCAAATTTGCATGGATTTTGAACTAATTCGTGTCCTTTTGCAGCTCGATGAGTCAGACACGGAGGCCATGATCGCCTATCGTCTAGCTCTGTTACGGAAGGAACAAGAAAAAGCAAAATGGTTGAACTCTCCTCACAATTATCAGAAGGTGCAGATTTATGAATCAAACACATCCAATCCCAAGGTTATCACAAAGGTATGTTGTTTTAACTTTGTCGTTCTGAATGTGGCAATAATTAAAACCTTCTTTAGTGGGTACAAGATCCGAATCAACCCCAAAACGGAACACCCATCAAAGTCGACGGCGTCCATCAGTACACCCCCGTTGGCACTGATCCGAAGGAGTTCAAGGCCAAGCAACGTGAGCTGAAGGAGTACCGACGTGCTGGACTTATGTCCGCTGGGCCGCAGTCTGCCGTCTTTGAGGATGTGACTATCATCGATGAAAATGGTTTTGTCAAGGTTGGTTTTTGAAAAACAAGGATACATGGTCATTGCATAGTGTTTCAGAAAGCCAATGGATCTCCAGTTCGTGATCCCGTGCACATCGGAACCGCCAGCAAAGGTATCATTGATCGCAGTCAGCAACACAACGCGAAAGTGTATCGCCAACTCTACGCTCCGAATCCATTTTCAAACGAAACTGACGAAGAAATTCGAACGTACATGCGTGATGTTGAGCTGAAGTCACGATCTGCTTCTGCGATGGATCGGCGGGAGTCCAGTCCGCCACGGCATTATGCCCTTCCGGAAAGTCCGACTCCAGGTATGTCTTTTTTCATTTTGTTTTCACTAAATTTGACTTGGCTTTTTGCTTTTTATAACCGACCTTGCTTTATTAATGATACCTTTAACCATTTCAAAAACTAAAATACCCCTCTTTCGTTTCTTAACAGTTTTTCATTTTGGCTTTTTACAGATACGGCCTCACTCATGCAAGCTGCTCGGCGAGGTCGTCCGATGAAGAGTGCCTCCATGGATGATGAGCTCGATAATGTCTCAAGTGCCGTGTCACCACGTGGGTTATTCGCCATCGTTTTCTGTGTATTTTTATGTTTTGGTGTTTCGTTTCCTTGTTTTCAAAAGTTTTATGTTGTATTTCGCTTTTTCGTTGTCATGAGTGTTGTGGCGTGAGGGTGATCGTCATTGCAGAGTCACCACCTCTACCTAGCCCTCCGGCAACCGTGTTCCGCCCGGAGCCTGATCCTGCTCCCACTGTCACTGAATTCGCTGCAACTTCTACTGACTCGCTTCTTCCCGAACGGGCCGCATCCCCGAATCGCTCACGCCTCGTCACGACGTTTGACGAGCATACCGATTACTGCTCGACAGCCGTCGTCGAGTGTGGGAGCTTTTCGGGATCGGCACAGTGGTCACCCAACACCGAGAGGACAGCGAGTATTCCGCTTCCACCTCTGCATATCCAACCTTTCCCGTTACCTCGCGAATCGAGCCTGTATCACCACAACTATCAGCTTCGTACGGCTTTTCCAGAAGCTCAGAGTAATTTGCTTGTTTTTTATTTTGGTTTTTGGGTTTGCAGTGTGTTCTATTTTAGACTGTGCATAGTTATCTCGTTTCCAACCTTACTGACTGCACTAACATCTTAAGATCACCGAGTTTCTTTTCACCGTTCATTGTTTTAATTCTGTTTGGTGTGGTTTTGTTACTCTTTGCACGCTGGTCTTAATTTTTACTTTTTAGGCCTCGCACTTACTAGTCGATCTGAAATGACGAACGTTCATGCAGTAAGTTATCCATCATTTTAGGGAAATCCGTTCTAAAACTGCCAATTTCAGCTCGAATCCGCCAAAGATGGTAAAAAAAAGAAGCGCAAGGGTTTCTTTTCGTTCGGTCGTAAGAAGAAGCAGTAATCACCTCGTAAAACCCACTTTCGTTCTGCCACTTCTGTACGCTCATTATCCCTGTGCCGCCGCTGACATGATCCTGCTCCTGTTCACTTGACTTATTGTTGTTGCCCTTCCGTATTTATTTACAACCACCCTCTGCATGTCACAAATCGCTGAAAACAGTTATGCTGCTTTGCTTATCATTGTGGGCAGTGCCGACCCACAGTTTTTGTTCTTTTTTCCAAAGCCGGCACCTATTTGTTTTGATTGTTGCACTTTTCGAACTGCTGCATTCTGCCTTTGCTTTTCTTCCTTTCATGTTGTTGGTGATTTTGATGCTATTTCATTGTGTTACGAAGCTGTCTAGGCTTTTGTTGACCTGAATGGAATAAAGTTAGTAGTCATTATTTGAACACACGCAAGTGCAAGATGAAAACAACAAAGCGAATCGTAAAGTGGTCTGCATTAATAAGTTTAAGAACGTCTAAATACAAAAGATTATTGTGGAAAACCGCTTCAAATGAATTTTTTAACTTTGAAGATTTTATAAGGTTTCAAATTGATGTCCAGCGTAATTTTTTAATGAAAACAGTTTATTAAGTATGAACATATTGGACAAGTAAAAACATTATTGTATCGGCAAACTTGAAAAAAGTTAAATGCTGCTATACCAGCTTTCAATTACACCCTTAGGACTATTCAGACGTGCATTTTGGCGACTCAAGTACTTTGCACGTTTAACTTGAATTAATGGAGATGGTGATGTGAGCGGACTGTTGTCATCGTCTTCCGATGGCGTTTCAGCAATCGATTCCTGATGCGGAGTCGAAGCGTGGTCTCTCATGCGATGACTTCCAAGAGATGCGCGCCGTGATTTCGGTGTTATCGCATTAATGTCCAACGTGGCCAGGCTTGTTGTTTGTCGTGGTGGATGAACGTAAAGATGATGTGTCGGCGGTATAACCTTGTTATCTGTGGCGCATTCTTCTTCAATTGAGTCGACTGTGGAAACTTTCTGTTTTGCCATAGCACGCTCATAGAGTACTGCACACTTTTCAACATCATAATTGATAGCCAAATTGTCGTTCATAGCAGAAACTACGGATGCTCGAGCAATTATGAGAGAGCCGATGCCATTGCGAATACGCCTGAAAAGCTACTATTAGGAGGGCTAATTTTTTGCTGAGTGATGACACGGTTTAGAATAATGAATGAGATTTTTCAGTTTTTGTGTTTAGAAGCGTACAACATGCAAAACACAACTGTTTTAGGTTTAAAAGTATTGAAAAAAGTGTCCTTACCCCGAAGCTGAATCAATGCTGATTTTGCTGTTGCTGATTCGAGTCGCATTGGTTGTGTTAAGAGCCCCGTTCGAAGCCTTTTCAAGTTGTTCGTAAACATGTCTACGTTTTTCGGCTTCAAAAGCACGACGTTTTGCACTGTTTTGAACAGAAAAACAGCAGACCACCATGTAAATACGATTGACTTTAACGCGAACCTATAAAAAGAAATAAGTATTTTTAGAATAAGCGACAAAAATAAAGAAAAGTGTGAAGAAAAACAAACCTCTTGCCGAATCAGTTTATCATTTGCGATGTAAATCGGTAATCGCAATGCGGATGCGAGAACGGAAAGAAGTGAAGAAACATCTGTGGCAACAGTGTAGAAACCGTTGTATGTTTGAAGTGCTTCTGGTACGGTGTACTCAAGGAAGGCGATAATGACGTCAATAATGTTAGCGAAAAGATAACAGGAAACAACAATAATGAGCATGCGGGTCGCAGCGCGAACACGAGATTTCAAACGTGCGACTTCCCCTCTGAAAATTGAAACATTAAGTTTCGTGGAAAAGATTATTTAAATCAAATCAGTCTATCTATCTTATCTGGCTACTCACCCGTGGCCCATAGTCATGTATAAAATGAGCGTCTTAATGACTTTGTCGCGCTCGTTTTCTTGTAAACTGTACACGATTGCCGCGTTACAGTAAGCCAATACGAAGAAAGGAACAAAGATTGTCATAATGCGGCGAATCCAGAATCGATAGATGTCGTACCACCAGTATTGGACGATGTCGCTGAGCTTGACACCGGTTGATGCAAATCCTTGGCATTCGTGGTTGTTGTAAACCTTTAATTGAATTAATGATGCTAAGTTTTGTCTGGGAAGAATGAATCTTACTTCAATTTCAAAAAATACACTTCCTCTGAAGATGATGCCTCCAAGGAAGGATAGAAACACTCCAGCGTTCCGATGTCTCGCGACAAAACGCAGTATTTTCCCCGATCTGCAATAACGTCATTGTTGGTTTGAATAATGCATTATTATGAAGTTGAAATAGCCTACCCCATCTTAATAGTCTGTAAATAACGCTCAAATGTAGCTGCAACCAGCAAAAATGACGCAGTTGTTAATGTGATGTTTGAGACGGCGAATGCAACATTAAGACATTGATGCCACAAGACGTACAGTGGTACGACTTGGAAGTATTCCGAGTAAACCTGAATGAAAACAAAAAAAGTTATTTCGGTTGTAACATTTTGGAATTATTTCACCTGGATACTCATGATACCGATATACGATATGCCAATGAAAATATCACACAAACTCAGACAGGTGAGATATGTGAGATTTCGGCGACGAAGCAAAGATGATGACACAAAGGTGTAAAAGAGCAATAAGTTGTGCACAATGGATACGATGGCGATGGTACTTCCGAGGCAACCAACAAGGAAGAATTTAAACTCCTGGAAATGGTCCAAATTATATTTGCGGAAACGCTAATCAAATGCGTACGATGAATTGAAGCATCTGAACCTCGCATTCAGCACTGGTTTCGTTCTCTTCATCATTTAGCATTTTCTGGCTGTTTTCAGAATCGTCCGCATTAACGCATCCCAAAAAGGCAAAGATCAGAATACATTGTTTGAAGCCATCCAGTACATGATTGTGGAATCCGCTATAACGCGGCTTTCGGCGAACCATGGCCGACCAACAACGGCGAGATCCTTCAAAGCGGAAAGGAAATCATCAAGGAACTAATGCACATTTGAATGGATGGCCCCCGGGACCCTCATTTTTTTGCATCCATAGTACAGATTAGCACGTTTTTCATTTTCAGCACGACCCGCGACCCGTAACACCAGTTAAGTTTCAACTGGCACTTGGAAGAAAACGTATAAAACTAAACGGCCATCAAATCGCGATAACTGATTCCGACAGGTTGTCACCTGGGTACTTTTAACAGAGAAAGGTGTTTCTTTTCTTTTGACAGATTAGTTTGAGGAAGAAAACCTGATAATTCACAACTAACTTGATTGAATCCCGTGCGTTCGTTTAAAAAATATGATTAAACATTTAAATGGGAAACAAAAACTGGAAGTGGCAAAGTGCGTCTGGAACGCCCCCGTTAGGGGAAAATGAAGGCGAACACAGACTTTACACAGACTAGTTCATTGGAGGGTGTGCAGATTGCAGAAACATGAAGATAAACTGTGCCAAGGCGGGTCATTGGGTTCGTCCTAAAATGTGTTTAAGACAGGGAGCATCTACGCTTGGCACGCTATGTTTAGGCGAGAGACTTAAACCACTTCCTTCTAAATTATGTTTCAATTCAAATGGTATAAATAAGCTATGACCCGCAACCGCCCTCTCGAATGATGATGCTATTAGAAATTGAAAAGCCTGCCAATGATTCTACTTCTTCAAAAGGCTTTCCACTTGTACTTGCTTGTTTTCAGGTTGTTTTGTTCAAGGCACTGCCTAAAAAGGATAAAAACAAGGCACTTTTGAAAAATTGAGCACAACACGCGCGGAAGCGGCTTGGCAAAAATGCATAGTTCCGGAGCAACTTTTTGTGCAATTCATCGTTTTGTCTGCATCAATGATAACTGAATTAATTGGTTGGTGTGCAACCGCATAAATGACTGACCAGGAATGCATCCATTAGGAAAATAACTCAAAATTTCATATATATTTTCAAACAAAGGGCAGTGCCAATAAGCGTTAAGCGTTCAAAAACCCCCATAGTTTGCATCAAGATCAAAAACAAGCCGGACAGGAGGACGTTCATAGGGCACGACTCTTGTTGTAATTGCTTGCGAAACATACGAAAAAACATACTAAAGAGGTGCTGCCGGAAGGAGATGTACTTTAGCCTGTTTGATAGCGACAGTGTTTAGTGGTTTAATTTTGTGCCACTTTGCAGGAAGCCGTTTCACGGAGTCAGGCTAGCACCTCCTGCACCGCAAAGACGTATCCCAAAATTAGCCATAAGTGACATAAGTTTGTGGGATGAATAATGTCTTAAACCCCAAGGAAATGCGTAAGGAGTGTTTATACAACCTCCACCCCACTACACAATTATTAAATTTATCACAGTCCAAATACACACGCCACGCGTTTCAATCATACGGAGATCGCTTCCGAGAAAAAGGATAGTACACCATGTTGACCTACAATGAATTTAGCCTGGGGCAACATTTAAAAAAGTTGCATCAACATCATCATCATCTCAATTTTTTACCGAAAAGTAGTTGTTTTTCGCATAATAAAAGTTTTCTTAGCGGGTATGAAGCATCAAAAGGAAGTAAATTGAAGAGTCATGTAGTCTTAGCCTTTCGAATGAAAATAAATTAAAAGAAAGTAAACTCCTTTTTGGCAGCTGTGGTTTCCGGCAAATTAAATTGGCAAACATATTATACTTTTCAATAGAAATAGGTCGGATTAAATTCCTATAATAAATTTGCTATCAATTTTAACGATGCCATGTTGCACTCTTTTGTGACAAGGAAATTGAAGATGCTCACGACACTATAAAAAGGCATGATGTTAACTACACACGCGAAAATACTTAGTGAATATTTATATAAGCTACAAAGAAAAAGATTACGGTAACGATTAAATCAATTAAATTTTTTATTTCCGCCATTTTGAATATTAATTTTCATCAGACATGGCCATTTTATTTTTTATTCACGCCAAAGACCAACTCCAGAAAACCTGCAACCCCTCCATTATAGTTATAAATCCCGAACCACTTCTCCATGCAATTCTAGTTTAGAAGAAAGGGAATTGTTTTTTGTGGTCCTTAGTGGTAAAGTAAAATCTACGGTGTGCATAATGAAAAGCAGTTTTTAAAATGTGCCCGCCCTACCAGACAGAGCGAACACAATTCCTGATGGCGTCTGACAATAGAATTCTTGGTTTTGAGATGTCTAAACTTTGGTCTGAATGATAAATGGAATGGGATGATGCTAAAATAACTGATGGAGATAAAATTTAAGAAGAGTTAGGTATGCATGATAGGTATAACAATGAAGATTACGACATTTTGGGACTTACTTCTGGGAAACCGTGAACACACACGTTTTAAAGAATGAAAACAAATATGATGATACATTGAAATAACATCATAAGTCGTTAAAAGTCGGTATTTTTGCTTAACTTTATTAAATTTATAAACCGACCAGGTAGGAATTTTGTTTTTATTAAGGAAAAGCGGATTTTTGTCTCGCCAACAAAACTAAGAATGACGTCTTATAATTTTTTTGTTTTTAAGAGACGCTAATGGGATGGGATCTTGGCACATAATATATGTGCCTGGAAGAATATGCTCTTCGACATCACCCACCATTTTTATTTTGAGGAGGGATATTTGTGGAGTGAAATGGGAAAGATCTGAATGCGTTTTTAGGCAAAATCCACAATTAACTACGGTTTATGTAGTCAAAGACCGTGGCACGCGTGAAAGGTTTACTGAGAATGCCTTCCCCTATGTGCGCACATTCAAGTTTCCAATCACAAAGCAGATGGTTAGAGGGCTTTTCCTAAAACATGAACTACGGAAATGAACAAAACGTGCTATCTTTAACCAATCTAAGTCGTGTATCCGGAAATGCTTTGGCCAGGTTCCAAATAGGACAAGACGTCTGCATAGTGCCAAGTAGCTTCATTCAGACTGGGTATTCTTGGAAACAAAAAAATCTCGATGGCTGAGTCTCGATGTGTCAGTGTGTCCTCAATGTCCGACGAGTTTCTTACAAAGATAGACGAAGCGCACCAAATTAATTCCGCTTTTTTGGAGCATTATTGCATTCCTAACGAGTTTCTCATTGATGAGGGCAAAATTGTTCAACGCGCATCTGTAGGTCCTATGGTCAATTTCATGACATATAGCACACTTTACATGCCAATTCTATACATGAGAAAAATGAATTGACATTATGAATGACATCGCTTAGGAAATCTGAAATATCATTGGACCAATTATTCATGTTTTAAAGATATACAAGTTTAAACGGGACAGTCACTTAACTCTAGCATAGCCTTAAGTGATTGGGAAACTGAATAATAATGGACGCCGGCGGAAAGAGGCGAAACGCAACTACATTTAAGATTAAGCTAAGCTGTCTATCTATTTTAGGTTAAAAACACCTTGCATCGAAGAATCTAAGTTCAAACATTACAAGTTGCAAGCGACTGGCACTGAATCTTGTAAGCAACATGTAACCATTGCCTAAGCTTTGATCGCACAACGGGAAAGGCGTGTGTGTACTACCCCAAACTAGGTCGGTAAATTAAATTCGCCCAAAGAAGAAGACATACATAAATTAAACGAAGCAAACTGATTTGGTTAGCCAAACTTTGTGGATGGGTATTCTATTGTTCCTAGTTGGAGGGTGCTAAAACTAGAAACAACAGATGAAATTCAGATGCCACGTCACACGTAGTTGTCCTGCAAAAAAAGGGAATTCTTGAAACGCCCGATTCAGACGGGAACGGTTTCAAATGTCTTTCCGGCAACGTTTAAAAAGTTTGCTGTATTTTAAACAAATAAAAGTGCACCGCGGTACATTCTTAGTACTTCTATAGATATGCAATTATGAATTCATTGGATCCTAGATGCCTCAATAAGAATAATATAGCTACGCCATGTGTGAGGTTGTTTCACGTTAGGCAGAATATGAGATAATCCCGCGTCCTTTACATGACGTTTAATTTATAATTAACATAGTTAACTGCAGAAAATACGGTTGAGTTAACTTTAAAAAAGTATTTCAAGTTGTTCTTGTAGCCAAAACAATCTTTGTCTTCAGCAAAGAGGAACGGAAGTCAGTCCATTTCATGGTATATATCGGTACGGGAGGACGCAAGATGCATCGAGTGGGAAGCGTCCTTAACAGTAATTGGCAATAATGTCATTTCATCGACAAACTTTTACTAGGTTTTTGCTTCTTTGCGTGCAAAAATCATTTTATTCTTAGAAAAAAACTATGTTGAAAAAATTCACAACTACCATCGTGATTGACATGAGTGTCAATCAGGAAGTTGATTCTTTTTTTCTTTGTAGTGGATACTGTTGTGATACGTGATGTGTTGTGTAATCTAAAAGGTTATCGTAATCAGCACGATTTTCAGGTGTCGTTCCGTGCAAACAAAAAACAAAAACCAGTTAACCAATGCCCTTTTATATAAAATGCATGATCTCAGATGCACCAACCAAAAAGAACTTTGGCAAAGTTGCACGTTTCCAGATGAAAAATAGATTTGCAGGTGTCATTTGACACCGAACACAAAATAAATAATTGAGTAAATAATGTTTAATTCAATAGTCTAAATATGAAAAACTCATAGAATGATTATGGCTACAGCTGTTTTCATTCAGACCACAATAGTCGTTAGTAGCTTACTTGATTAACTTTATCTTGTTTAAAATCTAGTCTGTTTGTATAACTTTTGCGTTCTTACAACTTTCTAATACGTTTATATATATATTTGTCGTATTTTGGACACCAAATAATTGCAGAAACAGGATTGTGCTCGATATAATAAAGAAAACATATATTTGCGATCGGGAAGAGGGGCTAACATCGGCCAATGAAAAAGGATTACACAGAAATACCACAAAAAGCACAGACAGTCACAGTTTGCTTGTTCGCAAAAATACCAATGGTTTCAATTGTGATAGATCGGATTAGGGATTTTCCGCTGATTGAAAGCAGAATGAAAGAAACTTGGTAAAGACGTACGTTCATGGATTGACGTATATTGCAAAGGTACATTTTTCCTAGTCCCATTTAAGCTAAGAAGCTGGTTTGTTAATTTTATTTAAAAATAGATAAACAAGAATGAAATTTGATTGGTTTCACTCTTGCAGAGGTAGCCCAACGTTGCACAGGCATGAAAAAGTATACTTTTCTATTTGATTGACGACAATTATAAGATACACATTAAATAGTGCCAAAAAATGGACAAAAGCAATATATATAATCTAGCGAGCTAACAAATTCCAAGAAAATGACAAAGATGTACAATACAGTTTTTTAACCAAAGGGTGGTAGGATTGGACAGGTTAAATGTGAATGCAGTTTTTATCACTACTTTTTAGAGGAACAACCCTAGGCGAATGTAAGACTGAAAGATTGTGTATTGCTAAAAAGTTAATGGGCTTAAACCGGGAACAACTGTCCGGGGGCAATATAGTGGATGGGTGTGTGCACGTTTGTAATTTTATTTTTATGAACGGTTCATGAACAGGTAACAAGTAAAATTGAAAGACGCGGTAGATTGGAACGAGTCACCGAAATTAAATATAGAAAGATACAGTGAACTATTGTATAGTTGACCTTATGAAAGAACAGACTGAAAACTCTATTTGAAAACTATTGCCATTTTCCGAAAAGCTAAAATAAAGGTGCGCTCAGGGATGTTTAAATTAGGAAAGGAAAGTCTATGCGGAAATACAGTGGTTGAAAGATAGTTGTGGTGAACAGTTGGACATGCAAGTCCGTTGTACGTTTTTAGTTTTAGTTTAAAAAGAAAGATGCATTTCATCAAGCGCGAAACATCATCCCGGCAAGGGATGACTGGGCATCGTTATTCGATGGGTCAAAAATTGACATGAGGTCTGTGTTCAGAATGAAAGGCATCACGGTTTCGATGGAAAGATTGCCTATAAGACCACTGAAGAAAAGCTCAACGAGAACGGGTTGTTTGAACCAACGAAGGCAAGCAAGATATTGCATCAACAAAGAAAATCGTTTTATAGTCGCTTGTTGTGCGTGGATACTTGGCTCGCCAGTCTGGGACGAATCTGAATTGGCAGTGTGGCGACCGTCTTGACTGACACTGTGGCTAGCACCAGAGGATGAGGTTGAATGGGTGTCGTGTTCGCTGAGGTTGTCATCCATGATAGCTTGATTATTGGCGAGAATGTACTCATACAGTTCATGGCAAGTTGCTTGGTTGATAGCCTTGTAGTGCGGCCTTGTGGATAGTTCGGCAATGTCTAAAGTTAAAAGTTTACAATTAAAATTATTATCTCATTTCAAACCACCTTGGGAAGAAAATGCGATAATCTTCAAGTAGGCAAACTCGGTCGGAGTAATTTTGAGTTCTTCTGCCTTCTGAGCCAAGATGATCAGGTTCTTAATCTGATCATTGACTTCATCGAACCTATCTGTCTTCAGTCTTCCTGCAATAACTATACTATAATTGTTTTATCACTGAACTTTTTTGACCAACGTACCAAATCGTGCACAAGCTCCCAAGTGTGAGTTCATTGCCAACAACAAAGTGTTCAAATGAAAATCTGACGAGCATTGCATTAGTCCCAGCACGAAAATATCACACCATTTAGATTTCATGGTAATGGCTAGAGATTGGGAACTTTGGGAAAGTGCCGGCACATTCTTGATCCAGTGTACGGACAAAAACAATAATCGACTTGCAGTTTCACACGAAAACTGCATGCAATTATTGATGTCGTCAGGAGAGTGATGGGGAACGGGAAGGTTGAAGTCGATGCACTCTCCGCTGAGAACCGGCCCGTCCGGCACGGGTAATGGTATATCTTCATCCGAGGTCTGCATCAGACAATCCAATCCGCTGGTCGAAGTCGTTGGGGAAGTGGATGAAGCTGCAGTCAGGGCGGTGGTAATCGACATGTCAACCCCGGAATCAGCGTCCCCGAGTTCTCGCTTGCAGTTCAACACCAAAGATGTACTTGCTGGTCGGTGGTGTACGGTCGAAACTGGTGAAGCGGTCTGCCGATCGGAAAGTGCAGACATACCAAGATCGTGTGGCGGAAATTTGAAGTCTATCATGGACGTTGGACTTGCGCTGTCCGTGGTCGTATCGGCGCTTGTTGATTCGTTCTTCATCCGTGAACCGTCACGTGAAGAGGACATCATCGGCTTGCGTTCGGCTTGCACAGCTGGAAGAAGGTTATCATGCGAGGCGAACGCTTTGATTGACTGACTGATTAACTTTAACCGTGCCGGCACATGGCTCGTGGTCATGGTCAAAACTAACTGATAAAAAAAGTACTTACATTCGCTCTTCATGCCCATGGCTATGCACTTTTTAAGCCGGCAATGCTGGCATCTGTTTCGATGAAATTTTGTGACTGGACAGTCCTTTGTTCCACGGCATGCATAGCTTACTCGGAACTGATTCTATAAAAGAAACTTTAATGATGAATGGATATAGTCGGGGATGAACGCTAGTGGGTCGAAACGGCAACAATACAAACCTGTTTTCGGATGCTCCTTTTGAAAAAACCTTTGCAGCCTTCACAGCTCTGCGCGCCATAATGACGACCGGATGCCTTGTCGCCACATCTGCAACCCCTTAGGTCAGTCTCCGCGAATGGTCTTCAATTTTGAAATCGAAAAAGTAACTTACACTACGCAGAGCTCATAGCCATTGTCCTTCGATCCGAGAAGACCCGCTGAGTGTGCCGATTCTGACCCATTGAAGCTGACGGCGGGGCTTCCGCTCTGTGAGCCAAGTCCGTATTGTGGCATATACTGAAACGTAATAAATTTAAGATCGAAATGATTGACATTTAGTTGGGGGTGCCCCTTCGTTAAGTCAGTCAAAAACAATGCATGGAAGGGAGCCAGATGGACAGATCATCGCGGCATTTGAAACTCATGACGTTCTTTTGGAGGAAATGCACCGGAAAGAAGTTCACGGACGACTACAAAAAATTCGAGAGGGGATTCAACAAGACGAGCTGGTCCGTTTCGGACGAGGCGGAGAATACGAAAGAGAGACACATACAGCAACATCAAATGAGCAATCACTTTGCATTGATAGCACGAAGTGCGAAAAAGTTCACCTCGAAGAAAAATGGAAACGAGGCATGATCGCCAGAGGCAAAAGAAGGGCTTTACAGGTGTGGGGGCGCACATGGTTCACGTTTCAGTCGGGGCGTTGAGGTGGTGGTAGTATTAGTAAAGCTAGAACGAGGCCAGAAGGGCTAGCCCTGAGAATGGGCGAACCAAACCGAAGGGTCGCAGCGGTATCCGAGAGCGCCTCTGGAAAAACCGTTTCAATCGGCGGAAAACGTCCTAGTTTGAAGGGGGCAGAACGGACGAGACCGCCACGCCTGCGTGTCACTACATCATTATGCAAGATCGAAGTGATAGTTGACCTTCTTCGGGACAGACACGGTGACACAACCGTGGTCTGGAGCGGAATGTACATAATGGCAAAACAATCGCAAGGGCGTTCGAAAAGCAAGTGTCTTTATTTGTTCACATGGGAGTTAATTGAACGACAGGTAGGTGTAGGTGTATCAGTAGTAACGTCCAGGAGCGGCTGTTCGTTTTTGAGGACTAATAAAGTCACGTCAATCACGAGGAGCTTCGGTGGTGAAGTCAAAAACAATGGACAAAGATATCGGTCAGCTGAGTTCAAACTTTGCTACAACTGATATTTTTCTAAACACTTGGTACCCCTGACCTACAGTATCCAGGTGTAAAAGGGTAGACCGTATTCAACTTTGAACTTTACACCCCAGATAATAAAAGTTACTATGACAGTAGTCATGAAGTACACTTTTCCCCAAAGTAGTACTTGTAAGAAACGTAACCGTAAAACGGCTTTCCTTTTCGAACAAAATGAACCCCCCTCAATATTCAAAATTCAAGCAGTCTCTATGGTGGCATGTCGCACATGCTATAAGCGGGAGGGCAGTAGCGGCGATTAGTCGCGTAAATGCGGGTCACTGCGCCTCGTTTGGCCGCTACGAAAAGCGAACGCTTTTTAGAGGGCGGACCCGCCAGACGGCAAAAGCAAGCAAAATGCCTGGGGGTGAAGCACGCCTGGAGAGAGTGACCACCGTTATGTAAGCGACAGCCGCCCTAGCGGCCAACTGGCAGCCGGCTGGCCTTGACTGACCAGTGGTCAGCAGAGAGTCGTGGTGGTCCCGAGAGACGCCCATTATGAAGCGACTCGAGACCCCTGAGGGCAAAACGGCTCACGGCGGCGTTCCTGCAGCCTTGGGCAACTGACTCACTACCACGTCGTTCGTTGTGCAGGACCTCGCAAGAGGGCAGGCAGGAAGCAGCGGTGTGGACTTCAGTCACTTTCCTACAGGGGGCAGTATGCTAACCAAGGTCCACGCCTGGACCGGTCAGAAAATGCCGCCACAGCCCAGCGGATATCGAAACGTGTTGCCAGCGTTACAAGTCCGACGCAACAACTGGACACTCAGTTAGTCCTCGGGCGCTCGCACGGGGGTGATTTTCGGCGAGCTTATAGTGGGGCTTGGAGGCAAAAGATGGAGATCCTATGAGCGCCCCCTAGGGGCTCAGTCCACCGGCTTGACCACGGGGTGTCCCCAGTTTAAATCCGGCTGACTTGAGGGATGTGTTGCCGTTTGCTTCGAAGCACCAACGACGTAAGGCCATAGAATGGCCCCTTACGGCAACGGCTCAAATGACTGACTTGCCCTTGACATGCTGAATGACCATTGTCCACACTAGTTGCCCCCCCCCCCCCCCATCGCCCCTGAGGCAAAAGGCGAGCATGAAGACGATACGAAAAACGCACTTCGCCCTGCGGCTATGACAACCGATAATACGAAAGGTGCACCTTTTGGGCCAGCCGCAATATGATTCTTTTGAAAGGGCAGCAGTAAACGTTCGGGGCGCGCCTTATCAGTTTAAACTTTCAAAAGTTATAGTGACCCAGAAACAAAGTTGACAAAAGGGCACCGCGTGTGAGAGTGATAAGAACATATGATCAAGGAGGAATACACCAAAAAAACCGCCACATTTGAACGTCAGAAAAGCATAGAGTAAAGCCTCAAGGCAGATGCCCCTCGTCTGGATCGGGCCCTGTGGGGGTTTAGCTAAAGCCTTAATTGGTGACCCACTTAAGGGTCAAAGTCGGTCGCCTTTCCTGTGTGGCCCGCTCCAAGTGACCTAAAATGTGCCGCGACCAAGAGCCCCAGAGAAAATTTATTCAACTAGGTCATAGTCGGGACAGGAGAGGATCATGCAATGCGGGAACGGTGAAACTGAAACTGGTGCTTCGAATTCGGGCTACATGATGGGGGGCAAGACTGCGAACAGCCCCAGCCATTCGTCATACGCGTAGAGAGGACACTGGGTTCACCGCCATTGACAAATATAAACAAAAACAAAAAGGAGGCAACGCATTTCATTTCATAGCGACCGAAAAAGAGAAGCGGCAACAATGGCAGTCAAATCGGACGTTCGTCAAAATCGGCCTAAAAGCAGGCTTCAATGAACGAACGCCAAGAACGCCACAGGGCAGACGGCACAAATGGGAGCGCAGAAAAGCCCCCAAATGGGATTTTGAGAAGCAGGAGGCAACACGAGGAGTGAGTGACCTTCAGAAGCCACTCGATCTTCCTGGGGACCGCCGCTTGACTCGTCGACGCAGACGACCCCGACTACAGGCTTCCGATGATGACCCTTGTGGTAGTGGTGGTGGAGCGGCAGTTCCGTCGGGAGTGGCTAGCCACAGGAGTGCAAAGTATAACGTCAAAACTGAACGGAACAATACAGACTAACACGTAGTTCCGCTGGAATCGGAAAAAAGTGCAACTGCATGAAACGTGTCTGCAGGCTATTATTCATTTCAGATTGTAAACCGTAGTCAACATTACGTTACGCTTTTTGGACTAAAAATTGGCTTCCTGGCAACCGGCTGGTCAGGTCCAACAAAAGGTCTTTAACCTTCAATAATGGCCCAATTAAATGGGCCTAAATAATAGGCCAAAGGAATCGGTACGAACTGACACTTTATTTTTAAAAAATTTGATCAAAACCCAGGGACGGATAACTGTCAGACCGCCGCCGGCAACGAATTGACGCCTGAGTTGAAGCTTTTGTTATTTCAAATTCGACCCAAGGCAGCCAAAAAGTAAAAACTAGCTGGTTTTGCCTTTAGAACCTTGAGACGTACCGCTGGGACAGCTTGAGGCATTGCTTTTACTCTCGCAATAGCAATCGTAGTGGTTTTTTATAAATGTGGTTCAGGTTTTGCACGAGACCCCAGTTTTGAAGGATCTCCGCTAATGCCACCTCCAGCATTCCTAAGGTTGCTTGATGATTAAGCGATGTGAAAACCCGTCATGGGTTAAACGCGAGTCGGGTGGGTTTAATGTTTTCTTTTGAAAATGAATGAACACCCACAAAATTTAACCTATATGCGACTGAACTTCTCGAAGACTTTGTCGTTCTAAAAATGCTATTTTTGGACGGCATGCAGCTGACCACAAGTAGCGCTGACCATAAATGTGTAAAATGCAAATAGGCAGGCGTCTAGCCTTGCGCATGCTTCTTGGAGTTGAAATGGGGTAAAAAATCGTAACAAAGGCAATCATAAAGCGAAATGTATTCATGAAAATGTACTTTTGGGTCGTCTACGACCCCTGCGATGCATCATACATTTGTCGATTCCAAAAATAAAAGGGGGTTAAAGTTTTTAAGTCGCCATTTTCCGGGGTGTCATGTATTGCTTTGTTTTTGCATACTGCCATTATTTGTTCAAACTTTTAGGAAATTAAAAACAGAACAGCCATCTCAAAGGGGTGAAGAATAGATAGTTTTACGTTCCAGCTGATTTACGTTAAGGTTCGGGGCTTCCAGACACGTTAACCCTAGTCTCGAGAGGGGGCAAACTTCCTGTTTGCCCCCCTAAAACGAGAATCTCAAAAGATGACGCTGTTCAACGACCATCAAGGTTATGTACACACATATCTGGAAGGCAATGAGGATGAAAGTTACGCAGTGACAGTGTTAAAAAACGGGAGAAACATCCATCTCAAAATAAAAAGTAGACAAAAAGTGGGGTTCTGGATGCCCGATTGCATTCTAGCACCACGACGCCGATGGATGTGTACTTTTTCCACGAGTCAAGTAAAGTCAAGAGTGCGACCGGCGGGGGTCGCTTATCGTTCCGTAGAGGGGGGAGCGTAAAGGGCAGAAACACAAAGTAGACATCCGAAAAGGGTCGGATAGAAGGTCAAATCGGGCGAAGGAAGGCGCACCAAACTGCCCCATAAAGACGTCATGGATCTGATCCAGGTGGCGGGAGACGCGGCTGCCTCTCATCCACCAACCAAACTGATCCGAACGACCAACCTGATTTCCGATTTGACCGGCAGCAGCAGCAGCGGCAAGCGATGCGTATCCAGGTGGCAATTGCGGCAATCCCAGGCGGGTCGCAGTTGCAGCAGCACTATCGTGAAGGTCGGCAGCTTTCAGATGGCTCGGAGAGAACAGGACACTATTAGCCGAAACTGCCTGAAAAAAGATTGAAATGAGTTGAGAGTAAGTCAGAAATTGACAAACGTGCCCTCGGGCTAAATAGTTAAGTTAATTTTGACACCGATCCAATCTCGCATAATTGAAAGCCTCTTTAAAAGATCAAAAAAGTTAAAGGGCAAAAACTATCGCTGCAAAACATCTACGCGCCAAAATTTTCAAACTTTTCAGTGTTAAAATGAGCGACGGAGGTCATTTTGCTTAATCCCCGCGACCTATACAAGTACGACGGACGTGTCACCGGCGAACACATTGATCAGAATGAGCGCCGCGCGTGGGTCTACCAGAACATACACACAACTTCGTCAAAGTTAAAAGTTCGCCCCTCAGGGCAGGAAGGGGTCGCGGCATGGAGAGAACTGATTTCAGACGCGAGAATGAAACATGCAGGTCGCGCCCGCGGGCTGATGGCGGCGGCGGCATGCTTCCGATGAGGTCAAGCGCCGGGTCGACCTTTTGACGCCCCGACGGTGACTGCCGCCAGCTGGCTGGCAGCGGAACGGTCATCACAGTGTCACCGACCTCCTGGGGCGCGTGGGGGCATGCGCGTTTGTGGAAACGGTCACATATAAGATAAAAATTTTAATGAGACTAAACGGGGCGCACCCCCTCCGACTGACCAAGTCTCCTTTTGTCCGTACGAACTTCGTCACTACGGAGAGTATCATTCGGCATCCGTTTTGCCTTCAGGGCAAATGGGAGAGGTCAGTCGGGCGGCGAGAAGGGGGTAAACGATTTCATCATTAAATCATGTACGGAGATGGTTAGACAAGGGGAGCGGGAGGGGGTCAGTTATTCAACCTATTGTCGTCGACCCCTTAGGGCGAGAGGGCAGTAGGCTCGATCTACGTTGCAAAACGGGACCGGTTAGAGGATGCGGCTCAACTTTTCGAGGCTGCCTTAAGGGTCATCCGTCTATCGGCGTCTTCGGATTGACAACGGACTACAACCTGGAAGAGAGTAGACAAGACGGAGGTCGAAGAACCCCTTCATGTTCTATGTACAAGGGCAAGCAGACCGATCGACCACCCCAGACACCCAGATTAGCGTTGAACCCTGCGTCAGTAGGGGGCGACCGACAAGTATGTGAGTTCGAAGACAGCTTGCGCTGTCTCCAGCCGATGAGGTACAACAACCGGAGGGGCGTTGACCTCGTATGTACCTCATAACTCGACCGGTCACCCATCACCAACCCGAAATGAGCATTGTAGCTCTATCTCATTCCTCTTTACGGGATTTGAACTTTAACAGGGTAACGCAGGAAGGACATTGACCTCCGTCAAATGCGCAGCTTTATGGGGTAATTTCGAAGGTCAACCATTAAGTTTAAGATTTACAAGTCTGTCTGCAAAGGTCACTCGGTAGCCGCAGGTAAGACCTCCTCGTCGTCGTCATTGTTGAGAGCTTTTCCATGAGTCAAGTGGCCTGTCGTTACCTAAGGGGGTCCGGATGGTGCTGCGCAATTACATTCAATTCGGAACAACATGCATGAGGTAGGTGCAACGAGACTAGGCCAGTACTATAGTACTATAGGGAACGGAACTCGAGTCTACTATTTTTACGAAAGAATGGACAGCGCCCATAAAAAGTCGGGTTGAAAATGATTGACTGACCTGTAGGAACTGCATAAGTGATTCGTTAGGGCCAAGCAGGTTTGAGTGGGGATTCTCCATTGCTTAAGCCGAAGAAATATTGCACCAAATAATAAATGAAGAAGTTTGCGTCTGTCACACGTACCCCATTCACGGATTAGAGTACCGATATTATAGGAATGTTAATGTTTGCGAGATGTCCAGGCAGAGAAGAAACGCCGCGGCGAAGGTTAACCAGTTGCAATATGAGTCCGCTTGTATCTTCTGAAAATTAGGTGTTTAAAAGAAATCGTAAGACAGCGAGCGTCTTGAGACAATCACGCAAAATTTAAGTTTTGGAAAAGCTTGGGCAAACAGTGCCACTCACGCCACGCCTCGTCTCGAAATGATAGCTGGGGCAAAAGCTACCGTAATTTGGGGGTTGGTAAAAGAAGCCGATGACATGCTTATTGTTTATGCATGCCAGAGCACAAACGTAAGTGGCTGCGACAAGTCGGGCATGTGTGAATCCGGCGGAAGGGGGAACAGATACCGTGTCTCACTCAAAGTGAGAAGAGACCTTTGTTCACTGTGGATGGCACACAATTGGCCGTTGACGTGCTATCGGGTCTAACTAACGCGATTATTCGGTGGTGAACTCGTTAAGCGCCTCAGCTTTCGAGGCACCATGAGACAAAAAGGCTTCGGGGCGTTGGGCCAGAAGACAAAGGTTTGAGCAGGGCCAATTTACGGCGTACATAGGACAATGTCGTTCATGCTCGGGTTCTCGATGCCAAAACGGAATCTGAGCCAAAGTAGAAAGCAATCAAGTCAGGCGCAAAGTGTTGAAGCTAACACCAACCTAGACTTCTTTGTTCAATGGCATCATACACACGAGTAGGCTTGAGCGAGATGATAGCTGACGAGAAAAACAGGAACAAATCAGAGGCCCAAGGCCGCCTCGGTGCGTGCCACCGACCGTATCAAGGCAAATGACGGCGTCAAAACCGGAGGCGACTTGAGCCCTCTAACCGGATACTCCTAACACTCAGCAGAGTCATCAAGCGCGCCAGAAAAAAGAAACATCAAAGAAAGGCACAAAAATAGAGCGAATTCAGAGGGTTGAGGAGCAGCAGGAGAGAATGAAAAACTCAAAAGAGCCGCCTGAGGGCAACTTCAGGAAAAGACCTCCGTCGTTGTCTGCGCGGGTGTAGGGTGCAAACTGATCAAAAAAGACTTGAAGAAAATGCGGACATCCCACTAGGAAACGGTGATCGGGCGCCCAAAAAAGTCCAGATAGACGATGGTCGTCGTCATGGACGCATCTGCTCCTCAGGGCAAGAGGCTGGATAGCCAGCCAGCCGATTGAAAAAAATGAATCCAGGGTGTTGAGGAGGCTCTTCCAGAACGGGTGTGAGGTTCCGTCGAGACTGTCTCGCCCCCTACCCCCATCGGTGGTCGCGCTAGGTGATTTCGGACAGAGCAAACAAACCACAGGCGACAAAACCAGAAACATATCGAGACAATCGGGAGGAAGGCGAAAAAAATGTCAGGAAGTCTGGGCCGCAGGATCAGGAAGTGTGTATTGCGTTCGATCAAGTCGAGACCGTCGATGCGATACGGTGTTGAAAGAGGTCTCCTCTCCGGATTTGGAGAAACTAATCCGGCTCCGAGGTAGAAGACATTACAAAACCCGGCATGATGCTTTGAAGCCGCTTCCAATGACCTTCGCAACAGGGCACTGATGGTCAACCTTGGGAAGCAAAATGAATGCCCTCCTGCCCCTGGGAATGTAATGTGCCCTTCTCAACCCTTCCATCACACCACCAACCAGCCAGCCGGCCCTAGGTTAAGCGTTTTTTTATTCCAGGAGGATGAGGAGAGAGTTGAAACGGTATGCCCCTCGAACGAGAAGTAACAGCGGTCAGCGTGTTGTCGCGGAAGGGATACGGAAAACCAGTTTCAGCGTGCCAGTAGTGTCCATCCAGCTCGCATTAGACGACATCCATGAATGTCGCGATTTCCACTGTCAACGGTCAGCGGCCTCTAACCGGTCGGCCTTCTGTCCACTTGTGGCAGTGACGGCGACGCTCCCTCACTCAGGAGCCAGCCCTCCGTCGCCGTGCAACGTCAGGGGTACAGGAAGAGGAAAATGTCGCAGATAAAAAGTTCTGCAAGTGTAACCGGCTCGCTTTTGAGGTGAAAGAGTACCGCACTTCGATCCTCTTTGCCTTCAGGGGCTAAGCTGGAGCAAGAGCGCGCGAACGAGCTGTTGCGCGAGCGCTTGCTCATGTCAGAAGCAGGTTGTTGGCTCTTCGTTTCGGATGTCACGGGCGTGATGAACTGGTCATGAGCGCATTCCTTGACCACTGTCCATTACCGAGTCAGAGTGCAGAATGATGTGCTGGGGCATCTGACGTAGTAGAGAGATAGTCATCGGGAAAGTAATAGTGATCAACAAATTACGTAAATTTGAGACTGGTTTAACGGATTCAGGAGTAATATAGTGTACGAATGTTATCACAGATCGAAAGTAACGACTTCAGAAACAAAACGAAATGCACACACCCGCAAAAGGAACATGCCGACACAACGACGAAACATAATTAGCCTCAAGGTTAGAGTGAGACACTCCCCTCTCTCACAATCATAGCCCCTCTCGAAAAAATTATATACATAACACCCTTTCGCGAAGTGATGGCCAAATGCCCTGACGATAGAAAAGGAAAATAACTGTACAGTCGCCCTGTTCGAAAAATCAGACACACGCATGGCCACGCGACCGTCGCCTGAAATGTCCACCCCGGAGTGCCCGGCTGCTTTATCGCCTCCAGCACGGGCGTCCAGAATGAAAAGCAAATACGGAATTGCACAAAAGGCAAGCAGTCCTCGAAGCCATTGCCAAAGTAAAGCACAAGCAGCAAGCATGAAAAAAATCATCCCTCTGTGGTCAGCATCTAAACGCGTATCACAAAAACGGTATTGAGGGGGTTCCGCCTTTTTTAGAGTGACCAAGCGGTAGACCAAGGACAACAACGAGGCTTGAAGCCGCAGCTGACACACCAAAACCTGGACAGTCGCTCCGGGAAAGTCAAACTGCATGGATCAAGCTGACGAGAGGGTGATCAGTGCATACATCCAGAAGACGACACAAGCATGGTAGGGTTTTTGTACAAATAAAAATGGCCATCGTGAATAGAAGCTTGTAAATTTCGGTCTCGCGAAGGGTAAGGCTATTCAGGCAAAAGGCAATTATTGTCAATGTTAAAAAAATGCGTGGTAAAGGGATTGAATACTGAAGAGCGTTGATGCTTTAATGACAGCCGACGCATTGTGAGTTCAGTCTAACATGGTACCATCAAAAGAAGACCCTTTTTGGCAGGATGAAGGACACTGATGACCGACCGATTCATAAATGATGGAACTCGCTTCCAAAATTTGCTCATGACCGTGGTGGTCTTGCCAACAGGGAATCGTCTGTAGTCTCGCCTGAGGCTGAAGCGAGGGCGCGGCCCCGATTCCTCCTGTCAAAAAGAGAGAAGAACGACACTGAACGCAGTCTGGTCAGCTAGGATGGCCAAAAATGGACACGTAAAAACGTGTGCACACACAAATTCCCGAATTGGTCCCACTTGAGCTAAAAGCAAATGATATGATTCCAATTTTATGAGGTGGCTCCATCGAAACACGGTGGAGCAAAGTGGTATACACATAAAGGCGGAAAACGGGGCTAAAAATAAACCTCTGAGCAAATCCAACGTGTTTAAATTTTGGAAATTACAATCTAGCGGTCATCCTTTTACATTAACGACCGTAACAGTAATGATTAATGATCACAAAAAGCAAATCCAAGTCTTGGAAGAAGTTTCGGTTGAGGACCAACCAAGTGCATCAGCAAGAGCAAAGGTAATCAAAAGTGAACGACGCTGTCAGGTCCAGTATCCTCATGGCCGGAAGCCGATCGTCATCGCGATCTTGCTTTTCATTTCAATGCTAGTCTTGGAGTCAAAATCTTTTTTTGCAATTCGTCGCTTCCGCTTTGTCCACACAACCCCACCCCAGGCACAAAACCAGTTTTTGTACAGATGGGGGCAGCAGGGCAGGGGCATCCGAAGAGGACGCGGTTGTCGCCAAGGAAAAAAGTCCTTCCTGCTTCCCCATCCGGGTGGACACTGCCCCTCCTTGATCGTCACAATCATCGTCATCAAGCGCCTGCCTTCTCCGCATGGTCACTCAGTCAGTCAAAGGTGTGCTCCTGCATTTTGAGCTATTTGCCCCGACGGACTGTTGTTGGTCGAGAGTGCACTATCCTTATCAGAGTGGACCTCCGGGCTTCAAGTAAAGGGTCTTCCTTCTTTCCGAACGAAAGGAAGAGAGAGTGACCGCCGAACCAGCTGTCTGCTTAGACCCCCGCACCCAATACCTGCAGTATACCCGCACACACCTGACGACTCGCCTCCGGGGGGACCGAGATGGCTTGCGGCTACTCGAAGCTCATGCTGTACAGGCAAAGCCGTTCTCCCTCCTGAGTCAATGTTTGCGGAAGATTTCTATTTTTGTTCGTCGCCTTTGCAGTATTTCTCAACTTGATGTTCATGGAGAGTTTGTCCGGGAGCCTTTAAAGGTAATCTAACAAGCGGACACTAGCTGTCCAAGAGCGGGAGACAGAGAGCAAAAGTTATTCAACTTTGAATGCAATCGAGACGAGACGATGGTAAAAGGATGTCCTGATAGGTGTCTTTCAACCTTCTCAATCGGGGTATTTCCAATCACCAGAAAACACTACGATAACCGTTTTGCAGGAAATTAACTTCATTCAGTTTTCTTGAGGAAACACTAAATTTCATAAGACAATTATTACAGTCCCAAAATAACTATAGAGACACAGGAAAAAGTAAATCAGAAGTCAAAAGAGTAAATAAAAGAGTCAACCGGGGCAAAATCACGGGGTTCATAAGTAAGGCAAAGCGTCACTTCTGATAAGCATATGAGTTCAAGATTGAAAAAAGTGAAAAAACACCTTTTTATTACAGTCCGTAAAGCGGTCATTTGATACGGACAGAAAAGTTAATACCTATACAGTAAGTGGAAAACAAAAACAAAAACGAACATATGGTTATATCATTCAGGTTCGGGTAATAACCTGCTTCAAATCTCTGATTTTATACTATTTTTGAAGGATATACAACTAATACAATGGAGAGGGCGTTTTACGTTAGAATGAAAACCGGCAAGAGGGATTGACGCAAAAAAACGAACGCAATCAAAAAGCAAAGGACAGATTAAAAAAACAGCATCGAAAAATGAGGATGATGACCACGTATGGCCATTATACGAAACGATTTACATCAGGCCGTTTTGAAAGGTGGGACTGGCTAAAAATGGATGATGATGGCGACATCTAACACTATGTATTGTATGTGATTCACGGTTGCCGTTTGGGGTGGCGAGGGGGGACGTTAACTAACTGAACGCCCTTAGTCAGGGGGCGGTCAACGGGCCAGACACTGGAACAAGCCGGTTTCACGTTCCCTCCGTTCAGCAATGCAGAAAATGTGGCGTCTCCCACGAGCTGATCCAAAAACAAATCGAGCAGATACAGAAAAGTGTGAACGAGAAAAAGTGACTACGAAAGCGTGGATGGAGCCTCGTTGAAACATGCATGGAACAGTGATACATTTTTGGTCAGACACCTTCATGCCTGGAGGGCAGTGAGGGCCGAATAGTACTACGGATTGCTTACAACAGTGAGAAAAAGCGTCAAGAAGCACACACGATGGAGGGTGAAAAGAAAATTCGTATCGTTGTATGGGCAAGGATGGGCCAGGAATTTGGAGGCGAAAACCAAGATGGTGCAAAAGAAACAATACAAAATAATGAAATATCATAATGGTCAGAGGAGAACCAGAGAACCAGAGCGCCGCTGCGATGGCGTCGGATGATTCGAAGGCGAAAGGCCAGGAGCCGAGATGCAACATGATGAACGGAAAATGAGCCGCCTGAACGTTTTTGCCTTGAGGGGAAGCAAAGTAACAAAAACAAACATCGTCGGGCTTGCAAAGGTTCCAGAATGAAGCGGTCAGTCGCGCCTCCGGGCTTGTCCGCCAACCGGATGACCACTTCTGAGCGGATAGGGCGACCGAGGCAAGGGCGATTGTTGGCCTGCGCTCACAGGGATTCCTGAAGGCGAGCCAACCACTAGCACCCCCATCGTCAAAACCTAGCGAACTCAGATCGCAAGGGACAAGTCGTCGGACACACACGCGCCTCTGACCACCGACTACCTGAACCAGTTTTGGAGCCACATGAAAGGGGAAAGAATGAGACGGTGAAGCACAAAAAAAGAGTCTTGTGGTAAGCCTGGTCGAGTGGTTGAGGAAGCGGAGGGTTCATCGGCGTCGTCGTCAGAGGGCGACGACGGAACAGATCCGGTCCATGGGATCAACAACAACAAATAACTCAAGGAAACGATCACGAAAGCCCCGGAAGAAGTTGAAGTAGCCTTGACGAACTCTTGAAGGGCCTAAGCCAGTTGATGGTCGGGTCTTCCGGTACACGAATTAGCTCGAAACGGATCAGAGAAGATGGCCGAAACGGATCAACTACAGTATCCCAAACAGGTATAATCCAAAAAGGGTTTCTACGAAAAACAACGCCAGAATCCTTAATGAAAGATGCTCCCGCTGGCACGAAAAAGAAAAACGTGAAAGCATTTGCCCCAATGATGCATGTGAAAACATGGCTCGCAATCGAGCTTTCGCCCTCTGGCGCTGTCACAGACCGGTTAGGCAGGGGCGGCAGAAGACCTTGCACCCGCCCTATCCGATCCGCCACAACCCCCGGAGGGCAAACGATTCATCGGCCGCCGGCCTTGTTGAACGAGTGAAGATGCGTCGGCGACTCGGGAGAGCTCAAACGTCCAGTGTCGGAAGGGAGATGAAAGTGCGAAGCATCACATCCGCGCACCCGGCTTCAGACTGGATTTCAGAGGGGAGCTTGCCAGCTCTGGCGCATCTTCAAAATCGGTAGTTTCGTTTTCACTTTGTACATGCATGCAGGGAGCACATCCAGAAGGCTGACGGCAGACGCGCATCACGCCGAAAGAGAAATCCGCGCCGTTCGGACGTCTTCGCGCAGACACACATCCGAAAGTTTTGCTCTATCTTTCTCTTTCCTTTCATTGCGGAATCAGCCTGGATGCATCCTCACGCCCCAGGGTGCAGAGGATGCGTAGAAGCTTGTCTTTCTACGTGCTCATCCTTCCCCTCCACTGACGGACCATCAGCGTAATGGAACTGGTTTTGTGCCGGTGGGCGTTCAGGGTCAAAATGGACATTGCGAACGAACGACAATGTGATTTCTATTGAATCGCCATCCATTATACATCAGAGGGGTGCACATGGAGTTTCGTATTGGTCGCTCGATCCCAGGGATAGATGCATGCTTCAATCCGTCGTCTGCCTCACGGGCATACAGCCAGCCAGCCCGATCGGTCGTCGGGGCAAAACAGAAATGTTTAAAAAAACTTTCACCCCTCTTCCCCTGAGGGGCTTTCCTCCTCCTGCTCGCTGTACGTCTGACGCCAGCAATGGTCACCGCCACCACCACCGCCGACGCTGAAGTTGAACCGATCACAATGACGCTGAGGGGGGATGCGCCTCGTCGTTTACATCGTGGCGTGGCGCCTCTTAGACCCTACGGGGCCAGTGCAATTTCCAGTCAGCAAACTACACGCTAGGCTTAGTCAGAGGACTGTAGCAATGACCGCTGAAAGGTATTGAAAAAAAGAGAGAGAGAGACAGACAGCATCCGGGCCGATCGGCCGGCGCCCGAGGGCGAAACTAGTTCTGTACAGCTGACAGTGAGTGAATGTGCCGTTGTTAAAGATGGTTCGACGACACCCCGGGACAGTGGAGCTTCAATGTCGTTGGAATACTAATGACCCAAACTTTTTCGCAAAAAAGACAAAGGATGACAACGTATAACCTTGAAGATAGATTCATCTCTTCAGGGCACACCCGTCCTTGCTCCGTAATTATCATGTTTAAGGGATCGGTAATGTATAATTTAACTCGAACCAGCTTTACTTTTTAAACAAGCAGTTTATCATACCATTTTACAAAATGTACGACATAGGTTATTAAAAAATGCAAAACAAAAAGCACATACAAATTAAAGTTTGGTACAAATTTGTACACGTAGAGAGCAGGCAGAATTATTATCTTTGACAAATTCAAGCACTTCGCAAAGTGGTTACTCACTGTTATTGCTATAACACTTGTTATACGATGATCGAATGATTGTGAAGGGAAAACAGGACTCGAGAAGGTCATAATGCAGCCATGGCGAATCCTTGACGAGTGTTTCGAGCAGAACAAAGATGGATTGATGCAGTTCCATTTCCGTTGCCTCGGGTGTACCGATGATTTGGAGAAGACAGCTTGATGTCAACTAAAGATGTATGGTGATTGAAACAAATTAAGTTAGATAGTGGAAATAACTTACAGCTAAAAACTCGCGCATCCTTTCTTGGGTATCGGCTTGTTTGTGGTGACAGAAGAGGGCACTGGCCATCGTATTCACGGCTAGTGGCACGACGTGGCAGTTGTTCGCGGAGTACTTCTTCTTGGCTACGTAGAGTGATGCTCGGGAAGTGGCAAGCTTTGGTAAACTGATGGCAATGAATACAAATAGAAGGCTGCTGAGGAAGTAGTGTTCTTCGTCGTTGACCTCACTGATTTGGGCCTGAACTTGGATGGCTTTCATGAGCGCGACGTCGACTTCGGTTTGGATACCGGCTGCGGCACACATTTCACCCATTTGCTAAAACAAACCTCATCTTTATCATTTTAGAAGATAGTTTAAACTCACAATTTTACCAAGTGGATCCGCACTTTGGAACAACCCATTCAAAGATCCCATCAAAAACGGCAGCTTGGCATCAACAACATCCTTCAACGCATCGATAAGCAGGTTTCGGAAAGCAATGATCTCGCCAATGATGGTAACTCGCTGCAGAACAGATTCAATCGGTGATCCTTTCTCTTCTTTGGACTTTTTGTCCTTCGGATCGGCGACACTCAATTGACTGATAAGTTCACGCATCCGATCTGGCTTGTCAAACGACCCCCGGCACACGAGCAAAACATCGCGATGCTCCTTGACAAGCTTGAATAGCTCGGTGATCTGTGACGCAACATGCCAGACAAGACGTTCCGCCAAGAATTTGATGCCATAGGGGCTGATAAGCTGAGCAAGTGCGCGTAACTCGCGTGTGTCGGTGAAACGTTCAGGTGAAAACGGCAAAGCGACATCGAGAGGGCATTCAAAAAGACGAAGATGGTCAGAGTAGACGATCTGGCCAGCGGAAGCTTTTCGGAGAAGGGCTTCAAGGTACCAACGACAGTATTGAGAGGTTAGCGTTTCTTTGCCGTATGAATCGGTGGGTTGGGTTTGTTGGAGGAGGACGTTGTTGAGGAATTGGGTCATGTCGAAGCGTACTAAAGACAACTTTTTAGATGAACCACAAAACGTTTTAAAATAGACTTACAACAACCCTCAAGAGTCTGAATGGCACTGATTTGCGCCTGCAACAGCATCAACATCTCAGTGGGCCGACGCGGATGATCATTGTTGCCACGGAAATACTTGTGAAGCGTGCTGACCATCTCCGTCTCCAGATGCGTTTGAAGGTATTCCCGCGGGGCAAACGTATGATCGAAAGTCCGGATTTCCTTGGAATACCCAACCGCAGTGCAGAGATCAAGCAGATACATGTAATTCTTGTCAGCGGCAGTGACGTTTTCACGATTTTTTCGATAACTCTCCATGCCGGCAACATCTTCGTTCGTGACGTTCTGATGAGCGCGAATCACAAAGTTGGCACATGCCTGAGGGCTTGTTTTGATCGCCAAAATGAATTCATCATTGGTAATCCTACTGACGACTTCGGCGGTGCGGGCAGCTAGCCAATCGAGGGTAACATTGCAGAGGGATAGGCTGCGTTCGGTGATGTCTTCGTGTTCTTCGGGGCAGTATTCATGGAGGGCATTCTCGAAGTGACTGCAGATGTGAGCGAACGCGATGGAATAGCGGGATTGGACGGGTAGGTTGAGGGATTGTTTTAGTTGGGAGTCAAATTGAGCGAAGTAAAAGCTGAAATAGGTGCAAATTAAATGTGAAACATTAAGAGTGATGTTAAGCTTACCAATAAACACTCAAATCACCAGTATCCCGGAGCATGTCTTGAATCGAGTCAACCATTTTTGTATGGAATACGGTTGTATTCATCGCTTCGGTGAATTCACGATGCTGCATCAATCGGAACTGAGAATGGATACTGCTGACAGAGGCTTGGAATCGGAACCAATCGAGTCGGATTCCGCGGAGATCGCATCCTTCGTCTGAAAATACCGTATTTTATCGACTCCACAGAAAAAAACATTCGACTTACGCATAATTTTCCGCAACTCATCAACAACCGAATTGACCAACATCGCCTCCCGATCAGACATCCCACTCAATCCCGGCATCAGCTCTTCCAACAGCAACACATCATATCCGGCAATGTATCTCGCGTGGTAGTTCGAAATGACATACGAATACTTCAACACAAGGTTTTGCAGCTCCACCATGTAAAACAGCAACTCAGGCAAGGATTTATCGTTGATTCCAACATCTGCCAGCTCCTTGGCCTTCTTGTTGGCAATGACTTGGGGCCATACTTGGTTGTGTCGCAGAATCCAATAGACTTCATCGCGAGAGAGGGACAGCGCCATCCAAACGAACAGCGCTTTTGGGCCAAGAAGGCCAGGCTGATCCCGGATGAGGAAACAGAGATCACGGAGGGTGTTTCGTAGAAACTGACGACGATGGGCATGGAAACTGATGCAAGTTTGAAGGGTCAAGTTGTACAGATCCTTGATGTCCTGAGCTCGCTTGTGACAGCCTTTGATTGAATCGTAAAAGTTTTGAAGGGCGTTGAAGATGAGAAGATTCTCGTCGCGGAAAAGACGAATACAGACACCATTACGGAGGGCTCGATTGTATAACTTGACCATGTTGTCATTGGCGAGGAGGGTTGAATGGCAGACGGTAATCGTTACTGAAAGTTTTTTTATGATTCATTGTTAAAGAGAAGTGGTAAGCTTACAGATGATCCACCGATCCATCAGATCCAAAGACAAATATTCACAGGCACATGTACCCGTCTGAGCGGCAAACAGAATCTGAGCCGGACTCGCCAATAGCGACAAGAAGGAAGACTTTCGTTGATCGTCGGCCGAGATGTTGCGTCGTTCATAGATCGGCATCACCGATTCCAAAGCACTGGTGACGCTTCTGTGGATGCTGCTGAGATCTTCGCTCAACTTCTTCAATGGTTGGTCATAATCGACGACAAGCTGAGCCAAGCGGTGGTATTTCGGTTCAGGCGTGCCTCGGGAAAGTTCGTGAGCAACGTTGTACAGCCCAATGAGCGACTTTCGCTCTTCTATCCGGCTCAAAAGGATCATAGCACTGATAAAGTTGACAACCAAGTTAAGATAGGCTGTTGTGGCATCGAAGTTGAGCGACTGCAAATCGAAATTCAAGATTCAGAAGAAAAAATATATATAAAAATGACTCACAATGTCGAACAAAAACTGATTCGCGTCCATGATCGCTAACTGTTGAAAAACTTGCTCTTTCAGCTCGAGTAAATTAACAAAAGTAAAGTAATACTGGCTAAGAGACTTGAGGATGTCTCCCTTGGCTTCATCGACGTTGGAAAATGCGCTCTAAAAGTATTGGATATATAAACTTAGTTTGTTTTTGCTCAAATGATCTTACACTGTGTTTCTTCAAATCCGTGTGAGGAAACTTCTTTCCAATGACGCTGATAGCCTGTTCAAACGGCTTCGAAGTGAGGACCTTTGGCCGAGATTCAACGGTGGCACAGCTTTTCTTGATGTTGTATAATCTCGTTAGTAGTCCAACACAGCGGTTGTTAAGGATAACCAGCCGTTCGGCTATCCGTTGATGGGAGTCGTTCATTCTGGAACTGTATGGAGGTGGTTTAGAAACTGGGATTAGGGGATTGGAAGTTTTAAGCTTTACAAAATATATCCGATAATGGTAAAGAAAAAGCGACTGGGGATGGATGAGTTGCACGGTCCAGTGACCCCCACAGCGTCAACTTTCGAGCATCCCGCAACGATGAGTCAGCAGTGAAGGCGTTCAGTGGGCACTGGGCCGTTCCCAGGAGCAAGGCTGCCGACGTTTTCGACGAGAGATCTTGTTGTTTTCGCATTTTCAACTGTGTTTCAACTGTCAAGAGCAAAGATTGGTCATCAGGTGTCTTTATTGAATCATGTGAACCAAACAATATTACAAATTATAAAAAGTTAAAAACTGGAAAATGTGGAAAACTTGAAACGGTAGTAACGTTATTTTAGTAAAAGTTGATAGATGACATAACAATAGCTTTAAACATTAGTTTGAATCATGCCCTGTGTTGTACTTATGTTAAAAAAGGTAATTTCATACTGGATATGGATGTCTGTGAAGTTGCGATAAAACAGAGTTGCGCATACGGTATCGTATATATATATATAAGTTAAATCATTGATGGCCGTTCGAACCGAGGAGGTTCTTCATTCTTGTCCATGTGGGCCTGTGTATTCTTTTCCTCTTCGGCATCAGTGTAGTTGTCGGGTAGCATGAACATGTCTCGAAGAGCGTGAATATCAAGACCATCAGCATGCATCAGCATAGCCATGAGACAGTAATCCAGAAGGATCTCAGACTGAAGGTAACTAGCATTTGCGATCAATTTCTTAAACTGATCTTGATCCAACTGGTAGCAAAAAACTGTAGCCGCGTCTCTGCGATGAGGCTTTTGACGTTCTTTGGGTTCAGGGGGCTTTGGAGCGGAAACGGTTGTAAATGAATTAGCGGGGTTTTCAGAACTTGTAGCCTCAGTTTCTTTTTCTTCCACTTCAGATTCTTCTTCATCCCGCGGGAATTGATCATAATATAACTCAAAAAAGCGAATCACATTTCGCATGGTCTCGGCATCAACATTGGGCAATGGAAACCCCTTTTCTTTGTCATATATGGCCGCGCTTCGGATGGTTTCACTATTGTCAATAATGTCGCGGTTGACCTCGAATGTTTCGCCATCTGAGGTCGTAACTTTAACAGTTTCTGGCACTTCCTCAACTTCCATGTAGGATGGAACATCCGAGGCTTTGTCGTCGGTGACCATTGCTTCCGCCGCTTCCGCCATTTTCATATATCCGCACGAAGCAAGTAGCAGAGTCCTAAAGCTACGTGAATATATATAATATTTGGGATTACTTTGCTTTAAAAAATTGCTTTCTACGGAAACCGTCGGCAAAATAAATATATAAAAACTGGCAACAAAAGAAACCAAGCCAATCTAGTTTTGGTAACTGCAAAAACACGACTGTCAAAACCAAGCGCTAAACATAACAGTCCGAATTAATCTCTCACCTACGTTGCAGACGATCGAGACTCAAAATGGTTCCCCCGGCAACACGACTGCCAGTGGCTGCCGTGGCATGGACGCACACAATGATATGAGTACGTCAGTGCAAAAGCAAAAGACACGAAGATGGGGAGCGAATGGGGCTGCGCCACAACCCGTCCTGCGGCCAGTCGGGGGTATTTTGGATCGATGTTCGGTAGCTACATGCATGTATGGAAAACGGGCAAAACGATAATTGTATAATAGAAAACTATTAAGGAATCATTTGGGACGACAACAAAAAAAGAGAATATACACATTTGAAGGTCAAACTGTGTTTAATACAATAAAAGTAACAAAAGAGTAAACGTTTTAAGGTAAAAGTTAAGCTAACAGCGAATACAAATTTTTATATGTCAAGGTTTTATAAAAGTTATGATTTACTACAACGTTAAATTCGAATAGGTGAGACAACATAAAAATAGGGTTTTACAACCTCTTTTAAGCACAAAAGCTGGAAAAATGCGGTTGAGCGAGCTTATCAATATCAGTCTACGGGTATCGTATCCGTGACAAGCGGAATTGCACCTTCCAAAAATTTTTATAAATTCGAACAAAACAAAAAATTTCATTGAAAGGCATACCTTGATGCTGTGCTAAAGAAATTTATTGAACAAACGAGGGTCATTCTTTGAGAAGTTTTGATGTGTGCAGCATCATAATAAAAGCATGAACCACTCACTTCTCTATTGTAAATTTGGCATTGTAACTGACTGTTGCATTTGCATTTTAACAGCATTTTCCCAAATCAAAAACTATTTTGATCACAACATTAAGCTTCGACTTCATGACACCAGAAACTCATACATGCAAAAAGTGCTGGTCCAAAAAGCGAAACAGAAGATAAGTATAATCAAAAGATGTATTGATTACAACAAAAAAAGACGTTTTTAGCAATGGAAGGGGCATAGGCCTGTTCATTACAGATATTGTGATTCACCCAAGGCTTTCATTCAAGCCGCGCCCCTTCTTTCGTTGGCAGCAAACGCTTATGTCGATCGCTTCAAGCCAAAACATTCAGTAGATGGTTGTAGCTGGTTTCGGCCTAGTCGATAGATCGATTCACATTGACCATCAGTTTTCTCTATTTCTGCTTTTTGTTAAAAACCTAGTTGAACTTTAATCAATTTCAAACGTGATACTTTCTACCGATATCCTTAAAAGTATTAGCTTCAACGCTCCGAAGCTATTCACTTTAAATATTGAGTATAAAAATTTTCATTTCAATAGGAGAGACAATTCAGGTTTTTTTTTCTTGAATACTTGTATTGTTAATCAAACAGCCTAGGGAACATAAACATTATTTAAATTTTGCATGTTTCATGTGCTATGCCCTTATAATGGTGTTCTTCTCATTATCATTTGTTGATATCCAAGAACGTGCAGGGCTATTGTATCAATATAGTCATATTCCATAACACTTTTTTTGTTTTACGTCCTGACCTATTTTAAAGTCGACGTTAAAACGTGAGTCATAGTTACCTTTAGTTTTTTTAAAGTGACTTCGTACAGCTAACCTTATTCATTCAAGCAAAAAGCATCCGGCTTCTCGTACTTTTACTGACCTTTCGTCCTTTCAAATAAAATCTTAACTAATATAGTATTTAAGTTGAAGCATTTACAATCACAAAGTGCCATGAAGCCCAGAACTCAAGACGATAATCCTGACAACCTTGCACCGCCCAATAATGTAAGCTCAACCGAGTCATCTGGTCAAGAATGTGATGACAACTTCCAAAGCTCGAACCTAGTCGAACATGTAACTGATATTCATTGCCCTCTTTTGGTAGGTTATGGCCGTTTAAATTGGGTTTTTAACTATATCTTCCATGTTTGTGTTTACAGGAAATCATTACACAAACCGAACTACTTACCGAACAATGCCCCGAATTGGAACGTTTTTCTAATAATGATGACGCTAATCGTAAATCGGCATTGTATTTAGCTCTGGAAGAGAGCGTTGAAGCACCTCCCACGTTAACCCCTATGATTAAAGGTAGGTTGCCACTATTTAGGCTTATTAAGAGTATAACAGCTTCAGGGGCGGCAGAATCAGTTGATCACACGCCGATACGGAAGTCTATTTTTCAACGTACGACGGAAGCTTCTACTTTGGAGAAGCTAATGCAAGCACGATTAAAGAATTGGCGGTTTTTCAATGGTAAAAATAAGCGTGAATTCGTCCGGAAACATGTTCTCGGGATTTGGATGCCTTTACCAATGAAGCCCAGAGAACTTTGCCGTTATTCGAAAATACTGGCTAAAGAACTGGAAAATGCTAATTTGCTTGATTCCGCCGCTGATGCCGTAAGCTTTATGTCACCGATTCAACAGGTACTCGTTTTGGACATCCTACAAGATATTCCACAACCAACGTCGAACACTGACAAAAACAAGAAGACTGTTGATCAACAAAAGTTTCTGAAAAAGAAAACAAAGTCGTCTATAAAGGTAACATCAGCAGTATGTTTTACTTGCAACGCTACTTAGTTATGGTTTTAGAACCGTAAGCAACAAGCCAAGGCAGCAATGTCACCAACAATTGATTCTTCGGCCATTCACTCTGCGGCATGTGATCCCCCACAGAATGAGTCTTTTGATTACGAACAGGAAAGTTTGAACTTAAACAACATGCTGTCTTTGGAGGTACCGTCAAATGTATTTCTTACTGACGGAAAATGTTAATAATGTTATAGAATCTTACAAAACACGCACTGGCGGTGCCACAAAATATCCCTCATGAAATCGAGACAATGCTGGAAACATCCACTGTTCGTCCGTTTTCAACAGAGAACAGTAATGGTCAACAAGAACACCTTAAGATGACAACTCAGTTGTCCTTGAAACAATCTGGGATAACGGAGCCACGAGAAAATGCTTCTTTGGAAATCAGCGCTATGACGGATACTTCCAGCGGTTCTCAGCCGTCGAAAGTGACTGCTGACGACCGACAAGTTCTTCAAAACTCGGTATCGCTTGCATCATTGACGGTAATGTTAGCCAAAGTGTTTACTACTAAAGTGACCACCCTTACTTGGTTTTAGAATCTTGAGGAACAAACACAACATGTCACTTCGCCGAATACCACAACGACAAATGCATCAAATTTGTCTTCACCGGCGAACCATACACCAAAAAGTACCCGAGTCCGTGACAATGTTAAAATTCTTCCGAAACCGTATACTGGGTTTCGCGCTTTGAAGAAAGCAGCAGCAAAGGGATTGCCGAAGTTGAAAATGCCACGGTTCCCACCTGCTCCCAAAAGTTTAACGGAGCAAGAAAGAATAATTTTGCAAAACTTGGGAATGACTGATTCTCAACCGCCAGCCCAACAACTTGAACATGATGTTACAATGTGGAGAACTGCCTATGGTCAACATATGAGTACGTCTCAGAACAACATGACGAACAACACCGATCATATGATTCACCCTTTAGCTCCAGCGTCGGATTGGATAACGACAACTGACAATTATTACCATTTAAAACAACCTCCAAGAACCATGCAAATGGGAGGCAGTGGACCGCAAAATCAAGCTGGAATGAACCAAGCCAGATCAATTCATCACGATCCACAGTTTTATTCTCAGCCTCATTGTGACTATTATAAGGGTCCAACGTTTCCTCCTCTGTATATCAACAACAACTATCAGAACACAGGTCAATCGTCAATCTATCCAGCTCAGTATCCTGACAATCGGTATGATAACGGACAAAACCAAACTGGTTACAACCATTCTGAATATCGCAATGGAGTTCATCAGTATCCTACACGGTCTCAGATGAATTCTAATCTAGATCCATCGTCGATGCCTCCTCCTAACAACAACAATGATAGCCAGCCAAAGTGATCCAATGAACTGAATTAAACAATGCTTCTAATAATTTTATAACCAAGGGTGGACGCGGGCCGACTTTTTGACGGCCCGGCCGGCCCGACGTTTTAAAAATCAAGCCCGGCCCGGCCCAGCCCGCAGCTCAACCGGCCCAGCCCGCCATCGGGCCGTCAAAAAGCAAAAAACCACGTTCTTAAGCGCACCGAAAAAACTTTTAACGTGAGTTTTTTGCGGCCCGGCCGGCCCGTCGGCCGCCCGATCGTTAATTTCGTCGGCCCAGCCGGCCCGGCCTGCGGCCGGGCTAGGCCGGCTTGAGGCGGCCCGGCCTGTCGTCCACCCTTGTTTATAACGCAAATTAATTATTACTTAACGTTCCTACTTCATCATAATGTTAACAGTTGTTTTTAAACGTGTTGTGCCTTATCGCAGCATTTTTACGTTGGTTACTAAGAAACATTTCATTACTTGTCACTTTCATTTAAACAGATTTAATAACTGCAATCAATGTGATGCAGAAGTATCAAAGTTTCAAAAATCAGAAGTTTTCAAATGAATCACTTTCAGTTTTATTTGCGTATTATACTTTTCCATTGCTTATTCAAATAAATCTAAACTTTTGTGCACATTCTCCGGAAGCATGCAGCTTCCACAGGCGTACATCAAATAGCGTTCTCGATGACTCAGTCATTATTTGTGTGTACAATGCGGTGTTTGCACCGCAACCTCACGGTTTCAAGGTCACAGCTGAGGTTGGTAGTGTGTGAGAATCAGTTTGCGGTTTTGATCCAATATAATGCAGCGGTCCAATCTATTACCTCTTTTAACTGCTATCATAGTTATTTATTTCGATATGACAATTGCTCAAAATCAAGCTGTCTATCCGTCAAGACTGCCTCAAAAGACTACTACTCTGAACTTAGCTCCGATAGCTTCATTTGTTCGACAGCTTCAAACCTCAGTTAATTATTATTCCGGATTGTTGTATCAACTGGACGGAACGTATGTTTTTAATTGCTTTTTTTAGAAACACTGATAATCATAATGTTTCACTTCAGCATTGCCGATCAAACAGTTTTGACGGCTATTAACAGAAACTTGACTCTTATAAAGAACAACGTCCGATCCTTGGAAGGTTTTATGACAAACCTATCCTCGGGAAAAGTATCCTCGTCAAATATCCAGGCTTCTTTGAAACCTTTATCGTTAGTTGATATTGTGTTTTCAGTTTGAAGAAGTTACATTTTACATTTACAGAGACAGTCAATCAGCAATCGGAAATCCGCCAGCAGCATCTACCCTAGTCAGTTCAGGCCGTCTACAGACAAGACGAGCTCGATCGTGGCTTCAAACGTGTTCTGATTATTTACAAATTGCTTTGAAAAACCTTTCGTCTTGATATGAATTTATTGTAACAACTGCATTCACATTTGTATATTCCAAATTCACATGCTAAAAACAATTACATGCATAAATGACAGCCACTAAACAAAGAATGATCAGTATTAACCCAGCTATAAGAAAAAATTTATGCTTTTCAAAGAAACTGTCATATTTATCCGCTTGTTCTTGAACAACATTATCGTTTTCCTGCAAACTGTTATTAACTTTGTTAAAACAGTTATAAACCATACTTTTCCAGAACTTAACTCTTGCAAATAATTATCGATGTACACAGAGAATTTGTTACCAATGTCGTCCAGGGAAGTAACGTTAGTCAAGTTTCCATTTATAAATATTTCCACAATGTTGTAATCGTCACCCTCCATGGCCCATCGTTTATCCATGTAGGGTCCTTTAATTGGTCTTGGTGAAGGCAGATTGTAATATGCCTTTCTCTTCAGAATGCATGCATAAATCTTTTCTCCGTTGACAACTGTTATCAATTGACGAGAATGACCGGATTTACAATGTTGCGTCTCATCCTTAGAGCTGTATAGCATTGTCAAAAGAGCATTGTATGGATGGGGTTTTTGACCCATTGAGCCGTTTTTGACCACACAGAACGTTGTTCCGAGAAACATGGTGACAGTTTCTGATCCATAAGGGCACGCGCTTTGACCATTGAAGTTGTTCACTTGTCCGATATCAAAATATCCCTCAAATTGAATGCCGTTAACGTCTTTTGAATTTTCTGGTTGACACCAATATGAGTTGATGTTAATGACATCTTTGAACGTAATAACAGCTGTCAATGTGAAACATTCTTCATCAAAACAGGTTACGTTTTCGTAAGTCGCAGTAGTAATAGGCATTTTGTAAGTGTAAGATATAATTGTATAATTTTTGTCGTTTGCATTGCAACTGTAGTCATTTGTTACAACATTTTTAGTTCGAAACTGCTCGCAAGGTGAAATGCGACCCAAGTTGAGCATTGCAAGTTCGTGATCGAGTGTTTCAGTTTCTTCAGAAGCTCGGCACGTTTGGTACATGCCTCCTTCGGAATCAATTTTTTCTTTTTGTATCTTATATTCTCCTGTGAAATTTTGATATAATAAATCTAGTTTTTTTTAACTTACGACATTTTTTAAGTTTCAATTCACCATTATTCACAACGACAAAATGATCTTTAGCGCAATCAAAATATGCTTTTGCAGTCAAATTTTCTTTTAGTTCGACAGCAATATCGCATTGTCCTTCTCTTAAACTGTTCAACGTACAATCATCACCTTTACATGTGTTATCGTCTGCATTTGCCTATAATATTCAGTTTTTATATATGTTTTTTCCACTAGTAACATACTTGAAAGTCAAAGTTAGCACGGCTTCCATTTGTACATCCGTAAAAAGTATTGCGCTCAAAATATTCATTTGTTGCATCTTCAAACAGTTCTCGAAGTGTTCTAGCCATAGCATAATCAACGTTTTCGATAGATCCGCTCTGCATATACAAATAAATTGGCTTAATGCTGCTAGATAAAGCTACAGGATATGTGTCATCCAATAAATTCTGAAAAAAATAATACTTTTTTGTTGTTATGTTAAACAAACTCACATCAAAACCATCTGATGCCAGTTGTTCCAGTTTGCTGCCACCCTGTACCCATGTTTGTATGTCCATTTGAAAATCAAAACTACCCTCACCGTCGCCAGATGATTTTTCTCCTTCGACAGCGCCACTTACATTTGCGGCACCTGTTGTAACATCAACTTTGGCTTTGGCTTTTATTTTTATTTCAGTAGTCGTTTCAGTAACCGAGCTTTTTACGAATACTCTATGCTGAATCAACGTGCCGACAATAACTTCTGTAGTAACATGAGTGCCAAAGTCTGTGATTATCTGCTGCACCAAGTATCGGGCTTTTTCGTTTTCATTGTTATGAAGTGCTTGAATTATTGGCTTCAGACGATATTGAAAGTGTGATGCTGGCTTTGTAGAACGATCTGCTGTTAATCTGTACATTTTGTTGACAAGCGAGTAAGTGAACAGTGACTCCTTTTTCTTTTCCATATGGCTTTTTGTTTTTTGAAATCCTGCACTAAACGAACCACCAACATCCGTTTGACCAGCATCTGATGAAGCTTCTACTCCGCCTTCAAGTCCCAGATTTTCAGATTTTTTCGAAGACTTTTCATGTTCTACGGACGATTTAGCTAGGTACCGGTCCATAATCGATTCCACTGTGCTGTTATCAGGGACATAAAATCGGTAATCTGGTGTTCGACTACAGTGGGAAAAGGATTCTTCCAACATGTAAAAGGTGCTGACACTGGTCAAAGGATCGAAGCCACGACCCAGAAGTCCAGCCAATGAAGTGGTGATAGATTCGGCTTCCATGCCTAACATTGCATCAACAGCGTGGCACACTGTCAAGGGATTTAGGCTAAATTGTTTAACATGTGTATTGTTAAGGACTTTGTCCATTAAAAGAGAAATGGAAACAGGTTGATGTGATGTATGTGTCCCATACTTGAAAATAATTAATAGTGAAACTATCAGGCGAAACATTGTTGATAAGGAAAGAAGCAAAAAGTGTAACAGCGCCGAATTGTGTGCGATACTAATTGTTTACAATTGTCTGCATATAAAATATCAAATCAAAACTTAAATGTTGTTTAATGTCCTTACAATGACCTTAGATGACTCAATTCGGCGATGAAAGTTGTTCGTTTTGAAATAACACCACCATTGATTTTTCAATTTTATATTACCACAGCTTTACAATCAGACACTGCTAATACAGTGTCTGAAAAACTGTCAAAAAAACCTTCTGAATTGTTTAACAGACATGCAAAAAATACAGAAGGTTGTCCAACTAATTGACTACAAAAATGTTGTGCTTGCACCGGAATCGGCCATAAACCTATTCGTTTATGTCATTAAAATTAATAAAGACAACTATTGTTTGTGTTATAACTCCTTTAAAACCTGATTACGACCATGATAACGTAAACATTTATCTCTTTTTCCAGTAAATGTTGTGCTTTAAAAAATGCATTTTGTCGGTTAAACTATATGCGTAATAAAAACAGATGCTCAATACAAAAATTTTGTATTTATTTTTTGTTGTGGCTACTTAAACAATCAATTCTCAAGTTTTCTGTTTCTAAGAACATTTATCATTTAAGAGCAAATTACATTGTGGCAAAAACGTTATAAGTATTCATGAACTTTGTACCATTTATAAAATTTTGTTAGTTTTATGTAATGTAGCTGCCGTTTCAAAGCAAAGGTCGGAGGAAGACAGTCATAAAGGGCATCACCACCAACGCATTTCTGCACATTACAGAGCAGCCCTTCAGGCGAATACAGGGTTTCTGTCTGGCTGTTGTTCCTCTTTTTTTGTTTTAAACTCGATGATTCATATATGACAAACATACATCGCAGCAGAGTCGTTGTTCCGAGAGGGCAACCTTACGGTTGTTATGAATGCAAATGGTGCAACTGCATTTTGGTTTTTTTCCGTATAACGGCTGACTTTTGATGACGATTATAGATACGTTTTGTCACGTAGGTGTTTTAAACTTATTACCTTTCCTTTTGCCATGTTTACTTGGTATCAATATTAAAGTTACGGTTTCTACCTCAAGTAGTTCCCATTTCACACGTAGGAATTGTAATTTGAAAGTACAGAACCAAAAGAGCAGCTTTATGTCCTTTAGCCTGAAACACACATGCACTTCCTTCATGGTGTCACTTACAGTCAAAAGAAGAAGATTGCAATGCTCAGAGCTTACAACTTTAGACAACAATCATGTTTATTTTGGGCTACGTGAAATCAAAATATTGACAGATGAACTCCTATCATTATTTTGCAACCTAGTAATAGTTGTGTCAAGTTGGGGAAAACATCCTCCCACCTTGCGGGCAGTCTTTTTCAAAACACAATGTTTGGATAACATAAGTTCTGTTATTTAGTTTCGAGCAGGCGGTGCAAAAATAACCTTGCTTAAGACCCATTTCTTGACAACCCCGTTAAGTTATTGTTTTTGAAATTTCCGGTCCTTTCCAGACCGACGAAAATAATGCATCAACAAACAAACCATTACAAAGATCATCTCTTTCAATGAATTGAGCTTTGTTTATTATGAGCGTAATGTCCTGTTAAATTACGGAAAGTTCATTAATGCTTCGTAATGATGATTACAGTTTGAATCGTAAACTGTTTTCGTAGAACTGGCCTGCTCTGAAACAAAACTTCTCTACGTGTGAAAAGTCGGCATTCCCTCGTCGTTCCGCAGTAGTATTTTCAACTTAGAACTAAATTATTGCGTCCATGATTTATTTATGTTTCCCCCCTGCTTTCCGTCCACACAAGGCCTTTGAGAAAATTCATTCATTTGTGGGGGTGGTGACGAAGAACGTCGAAGATGAAGCTCCCCATTTTTCACTCACGGCTTCACGTTTGTTCGTTCTTTAAAGTCGACGAAAACTTATTCGTCGATAGGTGTCCCCCTGATTTTCGGGCCTCTGCACTTGCCCCTATGCATCATCATTCATAGAAAAGTCAATGCGGCATATGAATGTAGCGCGTTCCATTTTGAGGTTTGGACCCACAAAATAAATGCTCAGAGTATGGCCATATGTATCTCGCCCCCTGGGGGTTTCAAAAGTAACTGTAACTATGTCAGTCGCCCCCGCACGTATTCGCATGCCTCGTAGATGTCTGCAATGACAGAATTGCTTACGAAATATCTTAGTTCATGCATAATATAACCTGGATAGATAAATTTTTAAAGATAAAAAACACCAATCATGCGTTGCAAGCATTAATTCCAATACGCACAGTTAAAAACATTGTCTATTCTGCAAACTGAACCCCTTTTTGACTACAAATAGTTACAGTGTTTCACAACAAGATTAACAGGTTGTATTTTATATAGTTACTGCGTTCATATCCGGCGTACAAAATGAACACACCTTGTATTATATGCCTATAATTTCATAGCGGACCGGAAATACAGTTTCTCTATCCTCTGTCGACAATTTTAAACTCTCAAATACCAAACAATATGCTTAGACTACACTGCAAAAAATGGAAATGCTTCTGAATTTTTTATTTATGCAGTCAACAAGAGGCGCTGCTTTTGTGTTCACTCTCATTTTGAATTCGATTATCAATTTTTGCGAGATGATCACGTTGCATTGACGCGCCTACTCATTCAGTGTTGGGTCATGACCGAATTTGCCGGACCGGATCGGACATCGGACATTTTAGTTCCGGAAATGTCCGGACATGTCCGGACATATCCGATGTCCGATTCGGAACTTTAACCGTTATCCGACATTGATATCAAATAACTGCTGATTTTATCATTTTTGGTTAAATTAAGCTCAAAAACACTTGCTCGATGGGTAGGTACATAAGTTTTAGATGATCGGACATTTCTCGGACATATCCGTTCCGGAAATGTCCGATGTCCGGTCCGGAACTCGGTCCGCTACCCAACACTGTACTCATTCACATTGTATTGCGAGAAGGCCCCGCAAATCCGTGTCCTGAGTTTTAGTTCCTGATTCACGAGCCTTTTGCTCCATTCAACATCGACGCGGGCGATCCCCCATCGCATCCGTCGGTGAGAATGACGAACGGCCAACAGCTGTCCGAGTCCGAGGGCGTAGAAAAAGTGGCTGACCATATAAACGCTTCGCAACATTCCGAACGATGAATAGGATTACCTGCGGCAAAAATTCTGCCACATAGTCAACCTCGCTTTGATCCAATTTCGCAACTGTTAGAGTCGTAAGTTCCGCATTCTATTCTTACTTCAACCTGAGTTTGAGTCAAGTTGTTTGAGGAGGAAGAAAGACGAGTGACGACTGACTGCACCTCCTGAGTTCATAAAAGATCCGAGGTTTTGACAACGTTGTCGAAATCGATTCAATTTTGAGAACAGAAAGCAGCATGAGGTCTAGAGCGTCTTTCAACTGACGACGCGCAAAATTCACGCCTGACTTTTTATCTTTTTTTCTCCGTTTCTTTGTAAATTTAAACAAACACCTAACGTATTTCCGTTGTGCTGGACACAACGTTCTTTTCTCATGTGTGCATATTTAATCAAAGCCTACTTAGCAGTGATTAGCTTGGGAAGGAGAGCCCAGCTACGGCGCAAGCGATAAACATGCGGCGAAAACGTCTGCTCTAACGTCTACTTCACTTTCTTCATTCTATACCTGACGGGTGACGTTTCATGTTGACGCCAACCAGAAGCAGCACACCCACAACGTTCAACACTTTACACGGAAGTCCGAAAATACCAAATGCACCACTTTCAAAGGTGTGCCGTCCTGACATGCGGCTGTTCTGGACGCTTTCCGCAATGAACTTTGCAGTTTTATGAGTCAGGGTAATAGAATAAGGCGGATAAAAGTGTAAAAAATTATTCCCAGCGTCATTTGACTTTTATTTGTTTTCGCAATGCAGGTGTCGTTAACGCAGTGCGGGTTTAATGAACCCCCTTAGGCATACTGCAACTCATTACCGTTTCTTTACGCTTGCGTTGATACCTCTCTGCTTCTAATCCTGCTTATTACGCGAGCCTTACGCGATTTGTGGTATTTGTTTCTTAAGGCTTTTGCAATAAAACACCCATCCAACAAAGGACAAATATCGGTTAGTAGTGTTGATCAAAATAGTAATCACCCATTTGGAGCGACTTATCAGTTGATGCATTCCAACCCGCGACAACACCCAGAAAAATGTCCGATGATTTTTCCCCGTCCCTTTTTGGTGGTTATTTTACAGTAGTTTTAGCAGAAACAAAAACAGAACAAAAGCGCCGACGAAAACAGATTGAATGTCATTGCGCGCAGTCTGATCAAACAAATTGAATGTCCTGATTTTGCAAAATGAGCAAATTTAATGTCAAAAATAGAATAGCGAAGCGCAAGTTACCACATGACGTGTTGTCAATATTTGCTTTATTAAATTTCGGAAAAGCCAAATTTGGGGCGAATTGTTGTATGCTTTTCGGTTGACATTTTTGAAAAAGTATTGTTTGTGGAAGTACAAATTAGGCCTTGCTTGCATGCATTGATAAGAATGAAAATCCCCTGCTCTATAAGATTTGCGCAAATTCGCATATATATAAAGTCAACCTTTAAATCGGGGCAAAAGGTAATTAAATTTTATTGGAGCATAAAGGCAATGCGAATGATATCGTGTTTCAGTAGGCACTTCCGGCGACTGGGTCACCCTGCAAACCGCTGAACCTATGAATTCGTAGGTGCGACGAGCAACAAGTTTAAAGTGTGCAGCGCGTGAAGAAGTCGCGCACCACGCGTGTCGGTCGGTTTGGAAGTCTCGCGCAGCCTTTTCCGGTATCATTCATCACTCTCGGAAGCTTTATGGGTAGCCGTGTCACGAGCACAACCCGCAAAACCCACACCACCGATTTTCTTACTTTTTTTAGGATGATCAATAGTGTTTTGATGGGTGGATGGGGTTGCGTCGCGTCCGATTAAACATGCCTTGGAGCGGTGCCCAATCTTTGATGAACCGATGACGACAAGGGACCAGCGCGGTCTTGTCTGAACGCGCGAGTGCACTTTCGAAGTGTTGCTTTCTTCCTTCATTAGATTCATTTACGCGGGCCAATTGATTATTGCCTTGTTTTGAGGCCAACTATCCCCGTCGATCTTTCCGGGTGAACGTACGTTGCATGCGGCGTGCGTGTACCAGGCAGCGCAGCGCGCCATTTTGTCTCTGTCGATCCCCTTTCAAAAGGACTTTGGCCACAACGAACCTCCTTGACAGTCGCTTTTCTTATCTTTGCCGCCAAGGATCGACTATAGCATAACACTGTTTACGGATCGGTTATCACTTCCGCCCGAAGACCGGCCCGCACGCATATCTTTTCATTCATGTTCTGGTTTTCAACCCCTTTCACCCTCTTCACGTGCGGTTATTTTCTCCTTTGCTCATCTCCGCATCTGAACCGCCGCCAGATGTCAGAGGGTCTGGTCTGGTATGTATGTAATCGTTGTTTCGATTGGCGTAGGCCTGCGTATTAATGTGTCAAACATTTTCTATTTCGAGGTAGTTGCAAAAATGTATTACAATATCGCGAGGTTCAGGCCCCTTAGCATGTTACACATACCTCCGCCAACGCTTGCTTTCACGTTTTTGACTACGATCAGACTGCATACATCACTTCCGTGCGAATACTTTATACGGGATACTTCCACTTCTACCCGCGCTTGTCTTCCGGTGCCCCGACTGATTTGCAGTATTCTGCCCCCGTCAAACAATAAGACTGTCATTTCCGCATCGGGATTTATGCGATCATTAAATAACGAATCAAATTTCCCGGGGTATCAAAACTTCTGCTCATTCATTCACTTCTCGCTCTGACTCCGGGCGAGTAGCGTGGGTACATCGCGATCTCTCCTCCGCGTGTTTTGCTTACTGCCACCCATTTGTCAAAGTAGATTCGTTCTCCGAATTCCACGATATGTCAGGCTTTAGAGTTGATGATCATTGTTGTTCTGGGCGTCGAGCGATTCTGGTTCTCCGACACTGTGTTATGAGTATCTGGCCGGCCTGATTTTAGGCTACAATAACCCCGTTTTCTCGAGCCTTGTTTCATAACGCGTGTGACTGATTGTCGAACGCAAAAAATGGAAAATGGCGGAACTATTTTTTCAATTGCCGTGTGATCTTTGCGGACAGCGTGTTCCTCCATTCTCCATTTCAGGCTGGAATAACGACAAGTGTTTCGGGAAAAAATTACGATCCGAAATGAGAGATCCGCCCTCAACGATGTCAGAAGAATGCATCGTGGAGGATCGGCGTCTTTGATGGGTTTCTGTCTTGTTGCTGACACTTTTACGATTCTGTTTCCCCTGTTTTCCTCCGTCATAAATTGAGACGTCTTTGTTCAAATTTTGCACTCCAACACCTGGAGGATTTATTTTTACGTTTCTTTAACCACTTTGTCGAAAGCTGCACTGTTATTTTATTATCTTTCGCGGTTTTGATGATCACAGCTAGGGCTCATTAAACCTTGGCGCCGCCAAGTTTATTGGCGCTGAAAAAGTGCGTCGGTGTTTGGTCCGCCTTTATATATTTTAGTTTTGTTTTTTTATAAAAGAGTAGTATCACAGCAAAAGTGCAGAATCCCGGCTGATTCTGTCTACCTCCGCCATTGAACACTACGCACATTAGTTTGTTTATTCACATTTTTAGGCGTAATTTTTGAATAGCTCTTGGTATTCAATGCGCTGGTTTGAAGTATACAAACTTTTCAACGACTGTGCGGAAAAGGGGTTGGATACAAGTGATAGGAGGAACAGGGGAACTTCTCCTCCTCCTTCCGTCAAAGAACACCAATGAGCCTCTTCGTTTTTTTCTGGGTTTGGATTGTCCGTGCTTGAGCTTGAGTTGAACTCGTTCTTCACTCCTTTGAGCCCGATCCATCCCTTCCTATCGACAGTTTTACGAGACCCTTGACCGCCTGAGCTCAATGATGGGCTTCTCCGCTTCGCCCCCGCAAAAATTATATACTGTAGTTCTTTCGGCTGGATTGAAAGACGGAAAAGAAGACCCTAGCAAGTTAAATCTGTGATTCGTTTAGTATCTATCGCCATTCTGGACTTTGCCGGAGTAACTTACTCGGGCTCGCCTGTCTTATTCACTTACTCATTCAGTCAGAGGTCGCTGCTCATCCTAGTCTTTGTTAGTAAAGTCATACCCCCTCGCCTGTCCTCCTCCACCCCTCATTTCCGGTGTGAAGTGAGAGAAAGGCAATGCGCCAAACAAAACAATTTAATTTTTTTGTCCCCTTATTCGTCCATTTTTGTGCATAGCTCACAAAAGTGTTTCCGCCGGAAGCCGCTGCGCGTAAACCCGCCCTTGGCTGGATGGGTATCTGTTCCTCTTCACTTAGCATTGTTTTTTGCTTATTGCCATTCTTGCCCCCTCTTACTCATGAATTGGCTGATACGCATCGAAGGGCAACAATCTTTTACATTGCATTCATTTGAATGAATGCTCGGCTTTTTGTCGCTTCCTGTTTTGGAAGTGTGTTCGTTCAAAAACGCAAAAATTCCACATGCTCTTTCTGAAATGGAAAGTGCTTTGGAATTTCGGTTCAAACCCGAATCAAAAAAACGTGGGGGGTACGTGGCGTGGCGCACACGACTCCATTCATTCGCGCATTGCCAGGCTTAATCGTGTCTGGCGCTCGCTTTTGGCTGGCGTGTTGATCCATCTGTCTGTGAAGACAAGCCTCCACGGTTCCACAAACCTTTATGTCAAACATACTCGCAACATGAACACAGGAAAATCTCGACGGCTTCATGTCTTTGATAAATAATCACATTTGCGCAAACACATGTCTTTTGTGATAGTAGTCTGTATCCCCCAAAATAAGTTTAGTGGCGCTAATACAAATCTAATTAGTTTAAACTTGATTTTGTTGCTCCAAATCCATTCAACATTTTTTTGCCTTTCGCCGCGCCACCCGCATTCAGGCGTCGGTTACGGCACAAAGTCAGGCGTAGGCGGTAGTTTCTCTCCTTAACGTCTTTTTCGTACTTCTTCTACGAAATTCTTTCCGACGTTAAACGAATTTTTGTGTCGGTATGAACGTGTTGCATAATGAGATTTCAGACGCTTTACTAACAGATGCAGGAGGACAGCCCCCGCGAGGCCCAGCTAGACCTTCCCCTCCCTCTCGCAAGCATCGGAACATGGGAGGGTCCTGCCGTTTCTGTCGTCCTTTATTTTTTGACTCTCAAACGCATGAATGGAAGTGCGAAAGCAAAAGTCGCTCCTCCGTGACTTCCGGTGCAGCAGCAGTAGCAGCAGCGGCGGGCGGCCCTGACTGTGATCACAGTCACCCACCGTAGATGCCGCCGGCGGTGACTCTACTCTTTGCCTGTCTTCATGTGCCGTTATGTGGAGATATGCCTGAAAGAGGAGAACCCTTTCTCATCGCCAAAATGCTGAAAGCTTGCTATTTTTAAAAAGTGTCCTCCAGATGGGAGAGGTGCCTTCTCGACTGAAAGCTGAGAACTTCGACTTCGGTCTCGGCTCCCCTTATCATACGGCTTTAGGAGGCAGGGGTACCTCCCGGACGTGTCTTTTTCCGCTCCGCTTTAAGATCCTCAAAAAAGCCCTCCATCGGCACTTTTGAAAGCTTGTCACCACTGGCCTGGCCTGGGCGTAAGGCGAGTCGTAGGCGTTGCGGAACTTTATGAACGAACGGCCCCTTACAAGTGACAGCCGTTGTTAAACAGCTGAATGGGAGGGCGCCCGTCGTACATTCGAAGCAATAGCCCACCCGCGGAGCTTTGTTTGAACTGAGACCCACTTCCCTTTTCCCTCGGGGTATATAAAAAAACTCTATGTCCACCCGTTTCCGACGTAAATCCACTGGCGGCGTCCTTTGACAGCAAACAACACGGAATGAATGGAGAAACTCAAGAAAGAAACCACCCCATACTCCTCCGCGCTTCTCTTGGCTTTATTGCCCTCAGGCTGTTTGCCAGTTCTTCTTCCCCTAAGGCTTTAGGCTGTTTTGTCTTTGTATTTTGCAAAAATCCGTTCTTTCTTTTTTTATGTCAACCGTCTTGGTGAGATCTGCTGAGAGTTGGCTAGCTAGCGTGGGCGATGTATGCTGGTCTCCGTCGTTTAGTCCAAAGTTGTTTTGCAAGCACCGCCTGTCCTTCGACTTCTAACCCGCCCTGCCAATGGCCCTCACCGACGTCGTCGTTAGTCTTGAACGTTGAATTAGCGGTGTTTGTACTTACAAAGATGAAAGATAAACCTCCAAAAAAGATTTTTTTCCCAACGGGTCAGTCGCAACAATTGTTGCGATTTGCCCACTTTTTGGCACTACCAGCCCCCTCGAGGCAACTGTTTGCCGCTGCCTACGAGCGTTCTCTAACCGGTCGCCGTCCGGAAAACCGGCTGATCGCACCTTGTGATCGCAGCGAGCTCACTGTTTCCTGCAGACATGCGACTGGCACATATTTCGAGGTTGCTCCTCTTTGAACTCTATGATGCTTGTTATTGCGGAGGCGCGAGAGTGCGCTTAAGCCCCGCCAGCCAGATAGATCTCTGTCGTGATTTTGTTTGTGGTTTTTGACGCAGCCAGCTATGCTATCCCACCCCAACCCAACCCATTCAATGCTTGATTCATACTTTTGTTTCGTCATGTCGTGCTACGACCACCTCTTTATCTGGACATAAAATAACGTGCTCCCCCGACTTTTATGAGCATTATGCCTTTTTATGTACGCGAAAGGTTATCCTTTGATGCCGAAAAGCATTGTCAGTCCGTCGAGGCGTGTTTGTTTTGCGCGGTTGAATCCTTAAAATGCCGTATACGGCTTTTGCATGCAAATGTGAACCCCCGAATGTCTATACCAACTACAATGTTCTTCCTTTTGCAGTAGGGATGATGGAACTCGAGCACAATTCTTCCCGCTCATTTACGCCATCAGACGTTGCCAGCACGTCAGACTTTGCGGATTTGGCAACTGTCAACGTCGAACAGCTAGCAGAAATTCTGCAGGAGCAAAGCTATGACAGCATCGTTTTGGACTGCCGCCCGCCTGGCGCTGTTCCGGTGAGTTATTTTCATTCGTAGGCAGAAATTGAAATTAAACCGTTCGTTCGGATACAAAAAACGTGTGTACTCTGACGGAGATTATCTTTCGCTAACGACGCGCGGGTGTTATTCACCAACGAAGCGAATGAAGCGAACACTTTTGTGTTTGTGACGCAATTGTATCGACCACAAAACAAAACTTTCATTTTCATATTTTTAATTTTCAGACAATTCACGGAGCTCAGCCAATCTTCTTGCCAACCGTTCTGTTGCGCCGTCTGAACAATGGCACGATTTCACCATCATCAATCTCACCCATGCTGGTCACCACGAATCGGCGCGTCGTGATTGTTCCCGATTCCATGCAGCCCAATTCGCTGGCAACACGCGTTTTCAATACACTGGTTCGCCGTCAATATTCGGTCGCATTCCTGAACCGTAAGTTACTCACTCCCTCCATTCATGTAAGCTCATTTTCACTTCTTATCATTCCAGAGGATGTCAAAGAGCTGGCCAATTTGAACCCTGAGCTGTGCACCGATAATCTCCCCGTGAACGTTATGAAGGGGCTTAATTTGAACATTCTCACCGCCCTGAACAAGAAATCGAACAAAAACAGCAACGTCGTCATGGATTTTGAGACCGTCCCGGACGAGAATCGCCATCGTCGTCCGAATGCACTGTTCCCAGTTCAAATTTTGTCTTATCTCTTTTTGGGCAATGACGAAACGGCCAAGAACAAGGACACTTTGAAACGGTAAGCATCATTTTGGGGGTTTCATCAAACAGCAGCATTACTCAGCGCCTTTTTATTACAGTTACAACATTCGCTACGTAATAAACGTGACAAAGAACTTGTCGAACTACTTCAAAGATGACCCGGAGTTCCATTACCTCCGTATTGGCGTCGATGATACCGGCTCCCATAACTTGATCGAGCATTTCCCAAGTGAGTTTTAGTTTTTGTGCTTACTTGTATCTTTAACCGATAGGGCCAAATCTGGGAACGTATTATGTTCAGCTAAGCCTTTTTACGTTTTCGTTGTGAATGGGAAGCGTTTTCGATTCCATAAAGAGTCGCTAGCCCACAAACATCGTTTGGTCGTGAAAGACGATAGCCAGCAGACATTGGTCTTCCGGTGGGAACCAAAACTAATGCTAACTAAATGCACAGTACTTTTTGATTTGAAGAAAAGCGGAAAAGGACTTTATCCATTGCCCTGGGACCAAAATAGCATGATATTTTTCAACATTGGCAACTGATTTATGCCATCTATCCACTTCATTGCGCATTTCAAACGTCTCGACGTAACAAAACGCAAACCATGGAGAAAGAAAAATGGTGCGGTTGATAGCGTCTCTGTGGAAAATAATTGTAGAAAGTGTTTTTTGAATCTATTTCTGGCAAGTGCATCATGTCCAAGAAAGTGGAAAGAAATTGTGGGGGTTTGCTAATTTGTCCAGGCGCTCTCCGCTCCAATTTTGCTCGTAATTTATTCATTGACGCTGAATTAACACGATTGCATATTTTTCAGCTGCCATCCAATTCATCGAACGAGCAAAGGAGGACAACAGTGCCGTTCTCGTCCACTGCATGGCCGGCATCTCACGTTCCGTCACGATCTGCCTCGCGTATCTCATGCAACACACGCACAGTACCCTCGAGCAGAGTTTCGACTTCCTGCTGAAGCAGAATGGCGCGATCGCCCCCAACTTCCACTTCATGGGTCAATTGATCGACTTCGAGCGCAGCTTGTTTGACACAACCGGATCCTCAAGTAGCACCAGCTCCTCACTACCGCCGTCATCCTCAACATCAGCGACGTCAGCCGAGATGAGTGGTTGACCTCCCGTTCAATCACAGCTCACACGCTCCGAGTTTTTTAAAAGTTTATTTAACAGTAATGTGGGGTTTTCTTCATCGGTGTACCGTCTATCAAAACAGTCATTTTATCTGCTAAGTTTTTGAATCATCGGTCTTCTAGTCATTATCAACAAAAGCTTCATTGACAAATATTTTATACAAACTATGGATAGGCAATATTTGTCTCTTTTATTTAGTCTTATTCTCTTTTCACATTGTATAACCAGCGGGAAGGACGCACGTCTTTTCCAAATTGTTTTTACAATAGTTTTATCTTAGTTTTCACTATTTTTGTTCTTTTATTTTAACATTATTTTACATTTATATTCGTTTTCCTGTACTTCCAACTTCTTTCACCTTTAACCGAGTTTCTCGAATTTATTGTCAAATATCTTTACGATAGGTATGTATCGATTCGTCATTTGTATTGGCCAACACATTTGTACCGATTTCCGGGTCGCTTCTTATTTCTATGTTTGTGCCTAACAAAACACCATAGTAGTATTGTAACATAGGATTTTCGACACTTGACTTCATCATGAGGTAACATTAAATCCTAACTACGGTATGCCACGATCGATTTGAATGCAATGTAAGAATCTTGCTAAGTTTATATCTTTTTGGGAATCATTGACATTGAACTTGGATAAAAAAAAAGCAATACAACAGTTTCTTTTGCGGATTGTCATTGAATGGTGTATTGTGTCTATGGTTAGCTCGGAGTGTTTTTAAATACATTTATATAAAAATATAGTTTATCTGAACGGTTAAAAGCAAGTTATAACAGAAAGTTTAATAAATTACATTAATAAGTGCATTGACTAGTGTAATGGAAACTCTGTATGTGGGTGGGATTTCACTGGAGTGTGCAAGGTTATCAGTACAGCAAAAAGTAATATTGCTAAAACTCGGTTAGAATACCGTATTACATTATTGAATTGAAAGGCGGGTGCAGATTAAATGTAGAAAACTACGGTATAATTTAGTTTAGAACAACTGGCTAGATAGCGAGACTCATTATGGGTTAACTAGGTGTACTGTCACTGCTGCACTCGTACAAAACACAGGACAGGTTAAAATAACCGTCATGATGACGAGATGCGTGGAATCTATGTAAAGAGGAAGCGACTATGTTATTCAGTAATTATAATAAAGCTGTACGGAAGCATAATTGTCAAGTCATCGGAAACACCAGTCATAGGCAGGATGAACAATAAATACTTTTTAAAAAGGCATTTCAGATTGGTGTAACGGAGCAATATTAATGAGAACACTGAGAAGTTTCATGTCGAGTGAATTGGATTTCTGTTAGATACCTTTTGGCAGTAACGATTCTAGTCGAAAAATTCTAGGAAGGATTCTGATTTTGCGACAGCAGGCTCCGTCAAATCTGAGATGTCGACACTGTTGAACAGGGCTGTCGTGTAATGAGCTACTGCGTTTTTCTCGTTTTCACGCATCTGCTGTTCAGCGAGGTGTTGAGCTTGAACTTGGGCCACAACTTGTTGAACTTGGGCTTGCATGTCTTCAATGCTCATCTGTGCAGCGTAATCAGCTTCAGCATTTGAGGTCGTGCTTGAAGGCGTTGTTGCGGCAGTATTGATAGATCCATTTGATGAGATTGACGCGTAATGTTCTTCGCGTGCTGATTGGAGATCGTGTCGACGACGGCGGGCGTTCATGAAAAAGTTAGCCACGGTCGTTATATCGAGATTGAGTTGTTGTGAGATCATGAGTTGCATTTCGCGGCTTGGGCGTTTTGTTTCTTTGAAAATGGCCTAAATATATGATTGTTATCAGTCTGTTCATATTTAGAATCCGTCTTACTTGAAGTGTTCTTCGCTGGATGTCAGTAAAAACAAGTCTCGGTTTCTTTGGAACTGACGGTTGTGTTTGTGAAGTATTTTGTTCCTCCTTTCGTTTGCAAGCTGAAAATGTCATGTCTTAATTCATGTGCCAAATACAGTCCCACATTGGGGTCTTTGATTTCATTGTTTTACTGCAAATCAAATTTCGTTGATTCCCTTTGACAAATTACATTCCCCCAATTGCTATATTTGTTTTCCAACTCCACATTTTGTAAACAATCAGGTTAGATAGCCGAGCTACCATGGACAATAAATTGCATTTTCCATGGAATGGGCACGAGACAGTAGCAAATAGCGCTTATGTTTGCCGACTTTTGACTCTAGGCATACTTTTCGGGGCGATGGCATCGCCCGCGGGCACACACATCATGGAGGATTGGGTAGTTTTTGGGTTGACTGGTCTGACATCAACCAGAGTTACAAATACATTGATAGATAGGCCGAGACGATAGGAAGCATTGCTTATAAATCCCGCAGGACAAAAGAAAGGCACACAGCTGCGGAGCATTTTTTGTGTATTAAGAACAATGACGAATGCGTCTTTCAATTCCACCAGCAAAAACGACTTTGTTTTTTGAAGACGGCGGGCGGCTTATCGTTGATAATTTTGATGACTTTTGACATTTTGTTAGTCAGAAAGAAAGACGAAAAGTCTAAAAATTTGAAAAAGGTCCCTATCGGTTTGAGTTTTGTTAAGCTTATAATGCACTTCAAGCAAACATGTGGAATACTCATGTAGTCTCGGTGTATTTCCAACATAAGCAAGTCGTCCTCCGGAAAGGGAAGAAACATGATCCTACCAACCGAAATGCACTCCTCGCCCCTCGATTGCGAGATGCCATTTACGGTTACTCGCCCCTTCCGCCACGCCGTTTCCCGTGCACTCTGAGTCGTCGGAAATCAGTATGATGTGAAGCCAACAAAGCACATATACAAACAAATACCACCCTAAAGCATCAAATGCCGCTCCAATATCTGACGTTGGCCTTGGCTTAAGTGTATTAGGTTTTTTTTTGTGACAATGTGATGCAAAATTGCATAATAATAAAAAACAGAAGAGAGTAATGTAGTCTGTGATAATATCGAAATGGTTATCTGTTTTGAATGGAGTGAAGTATGATTCCCCGTGGGGCTGTTCAGGAGGCTCAATCATTGCCTTCTTTGCCAAACTCTAGACCACTGAATATGGAAATGTATAAATCCCAACGGGAAGGCTATCGCGCTTCGTCGACTCAAGATAAAAGTGCGCGCATTCGCATCATTTGTCATTTTGCATCACAGGATGTATGACTGTGAAGCATGCAAGTTGCAAGCAGCCATAACTATTGTTTTGTTCGCCCACTGCAAAAGTTGCTTAATGTATGCATACGCGGAGTAGACAATAAGTTCGCAACAAACTGAAAGTAACCGAAGTTGTCATACCATGTGATGTAATTCGGTGAAAAATGTCTTGAAGCTTTGAGTCTACGAAATTTCATCACTATCTCGGCCGGACCGAGAAACACGACCTCGCTCCAGTGAAAGTTGCACTTTTCATTTGCTATTGGGCTTTCTAGCTTTCACGGACTGTCTTGAGCTGCCAACAGTGACGATAGGCTTTACGCACATGAAATTAGGTTCCCTCACATAATGCACAGGGACCGTTTCCATGCCCATGAAAAGAGAAAAAAGCAAGGCCGAATAGACAGCTGCACCCGGATCGTTGCGGCTTATTTGTGTAGACTACCATACCCAGCCACGCAGAATTGCCGTCGGAAGAGAGGGTTGTATGATTTATTGCTTTGGTGTTTGGCTACCATCGTTTTGCATCAAGTATGGCTGTCGAGACTTATGTGCACCGTCAAATCAAGCAAGCATCCTGACGGACAGGAAGTCAGGAAACATGGACTGCCATGGCAGTCGTGCCAGAGGAGGAAATCGTCGGTTAATGCTCGGCTTCTCCCCAACCAGGAAATCAAAAGACGTATCCCACCCCACTTCTCTCATCCCGTGAAGACAACTTTCAAAACAAGAGTGCATAATTGAGGAAATTACAGTTGTTAAAGCAGTAAACAGAGCATGACAGTCTGGAGCTATTCGAACAGAGTCGGCGTATTGCTCACAAGATTGCCGTTTTTCATTCTAGGCCCCTCGACGCCTTAAGTGCTTGCATGCCGTGGGCAAAGTAGGATTGCGAGAGAAATTGCGCCTCTTCCAAAATGACATCCTCCCGCATTCTTACGGCTTTTGCCGTTTCCCTGGATGCTTTCATCGTAAAAAACATTTCTTCTAAAAAGCAGGAAGGGCAGAGAGAAAGAAAGAAAGAAATGCGGCTCGAAATAATTTACCGCTTACGTGGGCTGGAAAACTAATGAATACGTTTTCCGTTTCCTTTTAGGGTGAACAATTTGCGTTCGAAAATAAATTGGAAAAAACCGTACCTGCAAGACGAAGCGCCGACATGCGTTGGAATTCCGGCTCTTGGAGCCATTTTGCCATTCGTCGAAAAGTTTCACGACCCGATTTCAGCTTGGACCAAGGTTTTGGGTTTCTCAAAAGGTCGGAAAGTGTGCCTTGTGAACTGTAATTGCTATCAGTTATGAAAAGAACATCGTCATGACATTCACTGACCGACAAAGCACCCGTTGAGCAAAAATTGCCTGAGGAATAGAATAACGTTTAAGTTCGGATGAGATCCGTTGAGCAAGTTCTCGTGTGTTTAGTTCCTCAATGTCACCGTCGCATTCTGGAGATTCATCACAAAACAGAAAATCAGTAGGCAATGGTGACTGTAGCAATCCATTTGGTGATGGGCTCTGTAAATTATCATTTGATGTACATATTTATCATGTTTTTGTGCATTTATGATTTCTATTTTTGCAATTCTAGGGCGCCCAATTTTCGGCGAGCAAAATCTGAACAATTGAGCTTCGTCAAAAAACCCCCCATGGCACAATTTTGCCATTCATGGTTGCCCAGGCAGACACATCATTCGAAAGAAAACTCGTAAAACTGCCTCGGGCCCAAAGTAACGAGCAAATAAACGTAAAAGGTTTATAATAACGAAATTGCCTCAATTTCTGTGATATTGCGCCATTTATTTTTTTAATCCTGTCTGTTAATATACATACATACCTCCTGGCGAAAAGATCCTCATAAAACCCACTTTTCTTCAAGTTTGTGCTCAAAAATGTTTGAATATTTATGAACGAAGCTATTCAGGCAAATGCCCTTGCAGGCGACCCTCAAGGGCAATAAAGTTCTATGGCAAGACCGCATCCGCCATGGTTGTGCCGTCGACGGTGCATGCAAATTTGTGATTCTTTTGGGCGGCATCGGAAAAGATTTCAAAGCAAAGTAAAAGAAAGTACTTTTTCTTCACCCTCGCAAATCTCTTTTCGCACGTGGATACATGAAACATTAGCCGGTCCATTGATACGGCATTAAAATTGCTTCGAGGATAGGAAACGAGTTCAAAGTAGTAAGGGTGAGTTAATGAGAATGCTCGTATTCGCTTCTCGAAAATGCAGCCGAAAAAATTGCTCGTTAAGCCATCCTGTTTAGATAACAAAGGAATATCTCAAAAAGCATCTTGTTAGTGTTCCTCAAAACGCAAATCAGCCTACTACGTTTGGCATGACATTTATTTTTGCTTCGAAAGTCGTGTTTTCGGTAAAAACGAAAATACGTCGTAACGAAGCTTGAATTTCCTTTCACCCAATGCAAATTAATGTGCGCGAAAGTCGCTGAACAGCAACGCAACTGCAAGTGACAGGCATGTCTAATAGGATAAAAACCCGGAACAAACAGCCAATTTTAGCAAAAGCTAACGTACCCTCAACTTAATGTCTTCGAGAATTGACATGCCATCAGTGATATCGCCGCTGTAACCATCAAAAGAACCATTTGATGCGTAGTAAATTTTCTCAATTTTCGGCTGAACGACATGGACATTTTGATGAACCGAGCCTGTCGAAGCGGATGAAGCCGCCGACGACGAGGAAGATGAGTACGGCACGGCAATGAATGTTTTCGAATTGTGTTCGTCGGCCGGTTGAGTAAGAATGGTTTGACGGCTGGTTTGGCGTTGATGATAGCCATTTTGAGCGTGCTAAAAGCAATAAATCTCGGTTGAAACTTACTCAAAACATGATAGCCTCACTTTGTTTTGAGATTCACTAGGCATGGGAGACATCAAACTACTGCATTCTAGATCATTGTCATCCTCAGCTATGTCATACTCATACTTAATGTCTACATTATAAGAAGGAATGATAGAATTGTAGCCAGAAGATTCATCCGGCGAAGATCCACTACCTGCCGATGGCGAACAAGGTTCATGTATGTTACTAACATGGTAATATGTGGTGTTTGGCGTTTCACACCCATAATGAAGAGGCGAATTTCCACCGAGACTACAGTCACTAAACGTCGACTCGCTTAAGGAATTATGGTTTGAGTCGTTAAGGGAGTCTATTGAAGTCGACGCGGCACCATTGGTCTGAATAATGATGTACTTATCCTGAGACGAACCCGTTACAGTTGAGAGGGGCGGAAGACTATGTAGCGTCGTGAGGTTCGAGTAATGAGAGTTATAGCCGTGTGATGTGCTGATCATGGAGCCTGCTTGCGGCGAAAGCCGTCCATGATACATCGAATTATCACCCAAGTGGCGGTAGTCGTCCATTTGATGCATAGATACTGGGGAATGAATATCGAGAACTGAGCAAAGCATCGGATCGGATGAGAGTGAGGTGTCTAGGCTCTCCATTATGATGGTAAAAGTTAGCCGGTCTTGTCGGCGAGAGTCTGCAAAAAAAGGCTGTAAAGTTGCTGACAAGCAAGTTTGGTGATTAGATACCAAACTCGCGGCCATAGGGCGTTCAACGATACCACAAAAGTAGACACGTTAAGGGAGGGGGAACGGGAACTGCAGTATGGGGGGTTATCTCGAAGTGGTGCGAGGGCGGTCCGTATGGACGTATTATAGACTAGTTCGAAGTGTCAGCTAATTTTGTGGTTGAACCATGGCAGTTTACAACGGTTAAACGAGAAATCGAGTGCATGAAGTTAGTTTTAGGTGCCACAGCAACACGAGTAGCGTTTCTAAGAAGGCAAAATTTCTACGAAAGTTGTAAAGAATGTGGTAAAAACGTAATCACAACTAAATTTTTACGATTTAAGAACGTGGGTCGTATAATAATAATGTTAGACAAAGTTGGTGACATGTCTTTGATCAAGCTTGGCTTGTTTTCGTAACTAATTCTTCAAAGCGTAGGAGGTGGTTACTAAGACGATGTCCATCGAGTGCCGTCGACGATCTTGTTGGTTTCAGCCACTTCCAGCCAGTGGACAAAAACCGGCCGTAGAAAAGAAGGAAGCTTCTCCCTCGCCATACATTGCTCCCTGACGACTGGCGTTGAAATGGCCGGGTCTGGAAGACCCGTCGACTGGGAGGAGGGGGAGAAAGAACAGACTTGTCTGTTCCATTGCATAGCCCGCGGCACATCGTCGGTCCTGAAATGAAGGGCTCCGCCGTTTTGAAGCTCTCCTCCTCCTGCTGCGTCTTCTCGGAGCGCTCTGGACTGCAGTCCCGAAAACTGACGACCGCCCGTGCTGAATTACTTGCGGTCCATCCAGCCTCGGGGCAAAGGCCGCCTTACTTGCCGAAAATGGCGCCCCCTGCAGCGGGGCTTGACGGGCGGCGCACCCTCCCCTCCTTCATGCAAGTGACAAATGCGGCAAAAAGCAAGAGGAGAAGCTTACATCAAAGGGACTCAGGCTGATTTGCTTGATTGCCGTCAGTCGACAGGGAAGCGTCGTCCACGAGAACGAGAAGTTATGTTTCGCCGACTGCACCCGAGATGGTATGTACGTGGCAAGTTGCCAGGGATAAGGAAATCTCTAAACTTGAATGGGTTTGCCAAAACCGAACACCCTCAACACGATGACGTTCAGAAGTATACTTGTTCGAAGCTTACTTCAGAAGGCAAATTTACCATCAAGAAAGCTCAGTTAGTCACGCCTTAAGCAAATTTTAGGTTCATTTTGTTCCTGTTGCCAGCAACTTCACACCCGTCACTGAGCTTCTAAACAAAGTAGTTATGAATAAAACATGTAAAAACCATGGTCCGTCTGAAGCTTGTTCTTCTGGATTCCGGCGCTCCTTTATTCTTCAAAGGCGCCGTCTATGTTGAGATATTGTTCATATCCGCCTTTTCTCGTTATGTTAGTGACTGAAAAGGACCAGTCGCTAAACAGTTTTTCTCTTTTTATTACCATGCCATTTATATTTATTTCTTTTAAGGCTAGTATCCACTATTTTTATGATCAAATACTGGTAAGTACAATCATATAATTGCAGAAACCAAGATAAATTAACGAAATTGCCGGCTTTTTAGTATGTTTATGATTTAACCAATTAAAAATTCTTTTCTTCATTCGTACTTTAGTCATGTTTACAGTGGCCAAGCTCTATAACTATATTCTGTAACTTCTTTTTACATACTGTGTCCAAATTCACTTAGTCCTAAAAACACGGGTCTAAACACAAATGCGATTTATTACGGCATCGGACGTCAACCCGATTTTTCTTTTTCTGTGCTTATCCAGTTACCAATTAAAATCCCCATAACACACTTACGGATTTAGCTTGGTGTGTGAGTCTTGGCGCAGTTACATGGCTAATAGTGTTAGTGTCTGACAAGGTTAATCCGCTTTTTCCCCCCACATACAATTGTTATCGGATGATCACATTTATAAAAAAACTTTTAATCTTTGATTCACAATACAACTTAATATTGCAACTTGTTGAATTGATGCTTTTGTTAATTTTTAACACATAAAAAATGCCGTCATTGTTAATAAAAAAGATAAATAACCTATACTAAATAATATTAACGTATCACAACAAAAATGTTAAACATGTTCAATATTATTTGAAAATTACAAAATAACTCTGGTGAACTCGATAAGGATCTAACCAATTACCTGTTTTTCATACTTAACCACTTTGCTATGTTATGACGACACCTCTCAATGAGCCGCCTCCGATTGTAACACTGGACCCGGCGCCGCCGTGTTCAGTGGCGGTTATTTTGTGCTGCAACGATCGGTTGCCTTGTTTTACTTTGTTGTGCTAGTTTAATTCTTCTTACTTCGTGTTTGACTTCGAAAAACTCTGTTCTCTTTTATTCGTCTCGGATCATATTCCGACATTGTGGTGCATCGGCCGGGAATGAAACTCGACGACTGTTCCCGAATCAACCGCGTTCGTGACCGATGTCACGTCCTGGGTCGACATAACGGCGAAAGCGGAATCAAGATACTTGACTCTGCTGGGACTGAAGATGCCGGACGACGCAATAGTCATCTGTTCTCAAGGCGCTGGCGCCACTGGTAGGCACGGAGCTGAAACGCCTGCTATAAATAAGCTCTACCCATGTTACACACGCTAACTTAACTCATATGTAACCTTTCCGTATGTTATCATATAAAATCTGCCGGTAAAATAACTGAATAACGAGAAAGAAGAAAGAAAAGGGACTCAAAGATACCAACGTTCGATTTTAGATCGTTGTATGGTTGGAAGATGTAACGGTAATGCGGTAACAAACAAGACTAACATAAGAGGATTTTAATTGAAAAATCCATGTCCAAAGTACGTGGGAAACAACAACACTCGTAGTTTCTTTAGTGATTTTGTCATTAGCTAATATGATAATTAGTAGAATGTTAATTCAAAAGTCATAAAAAAAATCAAACTCCCTATGTCTTAAGGGTTCAAAATCCCAGACCGTAAACAAGGCCGTATCCAGCCAAAAATTTTATGGGGGGGGGGGGGGGACATGTTTTAGTCATCCTAGACCGAAAAGGGCTCTTCGATGGACTCTCTCGGCTCTAAACCAAAGTACAAAGAGGGTACACGCCCACACAAAACGAGGGATTTCTTCATGATTTTGAAGAGCGTGCGTGCCTTATGAGCCGACGCGGGGCCATCAGTTGTCCAGGATCGCCCGGTGAATAGTCATCCTAAACCGAAAAGAACTCCTCAATGGACATTCTTGGCTCTAAACCAAAGTACAAAGAGGGTACACGCCCACACAAAATGAGAGATTTCTTCATGATGCTGCAGAGCGTGCGTGAATTTTAAGCCGGCGCTGGGCCATCAGTTGTCCAGGATCGCCCGGTGAATAGTCATCCTAAACCGAAAAGAACTCCTCAATGGACATTCTTGGCTCTAAACCAAAATACAAAGAGGGTACCCGCCCACACAAAACGAGAGATTTCTTCATGATTTTGAAGAGCGTGCGTCCCTTTCGAGCCGGCGCTGGGCCATCAGTTGTCCAGGATCGCCCGGTGAATAGTCATCCTAAACCGAAAAGAACTCCTCAATGGACATTCTTGGCTCTAAACCAAAGTACAAAGAGGGTACACGCCCACACAAAATGAGAGATTTCTTCATGATTTTGAAGAGCGTGCGTGAATTTTAAGCCGGCGCTGGGCCATCAGTTGTCCAGGATCGCCCGGTGAATAGTCATCCTAAACCGAAAAGAACTCCTCAATGGACATTCTTGGCTCTAAACCAAAGTACAAAGAGGGTACACGCCCACACAAAATGAGAGATTTCTTCATGATGCTGCAGAGCGTGCGTGAGTTTTAAGCCGGCGCTGGGCCATCAGTTGTCCAGGATCGCCCGGTGAATAGTCATCCTAAACCGAAAAGAACTCCTCAATGGACATTCTTGGCTCTAAACCAAAGTACAAAGAGGGTACACGCCCACACAAAATGAGAGATTTCTTCATGATGCTGCAGAGCGTGCGTGAATTTTAAGCCGGCGCTGGGCCATCAGTTGTCCAGGATCGCCCGGTGAATAGTCATCCTAAACCGAAAAGAACTCCTCAATGGACATTCTTGGCTCTAAACCAAAGTACAAAGAGGGTACCCGCCCACACAAAACGAGAGATTTCTTCATGATGCTGCAGAGCGTGCGTGAGTTTTAAGCCGGCGCTGGGCCATCAGTTGTCCAGGATCGCCCGGTGAATAGTCATCCTAAACCGAAAAGAACTCCTCAATGGACATTCTTGGATCTAAACCAAAGTACAAAGAAGGTACACGCCCACACAAAACGAGAGATTTCTTCATGATGCTGCAGAGCGTGCGTGAATTTTAAGCCGGCGCTGGGCCATCAGTTGTCCAGGATCGCCCGGTGAATAGTCATCCTAAACCGAAAAGAACTCCTCAATGGACATTCTTGGCTCTAAACCAAAGTACAAAGAAGGTACACGCCCACACAAAACGAGAGATTTCTTCATGATTTTGAAGAGCGTGCGTGAATTTTAAGCCGGCGCTGGGCCATCAGTTGTCCAGGATCGCCCGGTGAATAGTCATCCTAAACCGAAAAGAACTCCTCAATGGACATTCTTGGCTCTAAACCAAAGTACAAAGAGGGTACACGCCCACACAAAATGAGAGATTTCTTCATGATGCTGCAGAGCGTGCGTGAGTTTTAAGCCGGCGCTGGGCCATCAGTTGTCCAGGATCGCCCGGTGAATAGTCATCCTTAACCGAAAAGAACTCCTCAATGGACATTCTTGGCTCTAAACCAAAGTACAAAGAGGGTACACGCCCACACAAAACGAGAGATTTTTTCATGATTTTGAAGAGCGTGCGTCCCTTTCGAGCCGACGCGGGGCCATCAGTTGTCCAGGATCGCCCGGTGAATAGTCATCCTAAACCGAAAAGAACTCCTCAATGGACATTCTTGGCTCTAAACCAAAGTACAAAGAGGGTACACGCCCACACAAAATGAGAGATTTCTTCATGATTTTGAAGAGCGTGCGTGAATTTTAAGCCGGCGCTGGGCCATCAGTTGTCCAGGATCGCCCGGTGAATAGTCATCCTAAACCGAAAAGAACTCCTCAATGGACATTCTTGGCTCTAAACCAAAGTACAAAGAGGGTACACGCCCACACAAAATGAGAGATTTCTTCATGATGCTGCAGAGCGTGCGTGAGTTTTAAGCCGGCGCTGGGCCATCAGTTGTCCAGGATCGCCCGGTGAATAGTCATCCTAAACCGAAAAGAACTCCTCAATGGACATTCTTGGCTCTAAACCAAAGTACAAAGAGGGTACACGCCCACACAAAATGAGAGATTTCTTCATGATGCTGCAGAGCGTGCGTGAGTTTTAAGCCGGCGCTGGGCCATCAGTTGTCCAGGATCGCCCGGTGAATAGTCATCCTAAACCGAAAAGAACTCCTCAATGGACATTCTTGGCTCTAAACCAAAGTACAAAGAAGGTACACGCCCACACAAAACGAGAGATTTCTTCATGATGCTGCAGAGCGTGCGTGAGTTTTAAGCCGGCGCTGGGCCATCAGTTGTCCAGGATCGCCCGGTGAATAGTTATCCTAAACCGAAAAGAACTCCTCGATGGACATTCTTGGCTCTAAACCAAAGTACAAAGAGGGTACACGCCCACACAAAACGAGGGATTTCTTCATGATTTTGAAGAGCGTGCGTGCCTTATGAGCCGACGCGGGGCCATCAGTTGTCCAGGATCGCCCGGTGAATAGTCATCCTAAACCGAAAAGAACTCCTCAATGGACATTCTTGGCTCTAAACCAAAGTACAAAGAGGGTACACGCCCACACAAAATGAGAGATTTCTTCATGATGCTGCAGAGCGTGCGTGAATTTTAAGCCGGCGCTGGGCCATCAGTTGTCCAGGATCGCCCGGTGAATAGTCATCCTAAACCGAAAAGAACTCCTCAATGGACATTCTTGGCTCTAAACCAAAATACAAAGAGGGTACCCGCCCACACAAAACGAGAGATTTCTTCATGATTTTGAAGAGCGTGCGTCCCTTTCGAGCCGGCGCTGGGCCATCAGTTGTCCAGGATCGCCCGGTGAATAGTCATCCTAAACCGAAAAGAACTCCTCAATGGACATTCTTGGCTCTAAACCAAAGTACAAAGAGGGTACACGCCCACACAAAATGAGAGATTTCTTCATGATTTTGAAGAGCGTGCGTGAATTTTAAGCCGGCGCTGGGCCATCAGTTGTCCAGGATCGCCCGGTGAATAGTCATCCTAAACCGAAAAGAACTCCTCAATGGACATTCTTGGCTCTAAACCAAAGTACAAAGAGGGTACACGCCCACACAAAATGAGAGATTTCTTCATGATGCTGCAGAGCGTGCGTGAGTTTTAAGCCGGCGCTGGGCCATCAGTTGTCCAGGATCGCCCGGTGAATAGTCATCCTAAACCGAAAAGAACTCCTCAATGGACATTCTTGGCTCTAAACCAAAGTACAAAGAGGGTACACGCCCACACAAAATGAGAGATTTCTTCATGATGCTGCAGAGCGTGCGTGAATTTTAAGCCGGCGCTGGGCCATCAGTTGTCCAGGATCGCCCGGTGAATAGTCATCCTAAACCGAAAAGAACTCCTCAATGGACATTCTTGGCTCTAAACCAAAGTACAAAGAGGGTACCCGCCCACACAAAACGAGAGATTTCTTCATGATGCTGCAGAGCGTGCGTGAGTTTTAAGCCGGCGCTGGGCCATCAGTTGTCCAGGATCGCCCGGTGAATAGTCATCCTAAACCGAAAAGAACTCCTCAATGGACATTCTTGGATCTAAACCAAAGTACAAAGAAGGTACACGCCCACACAAAACGAGAGATTTCTTCATGATGCTGCAGAGCGTGCGTGAATTTTAAGCCGGCGCTGGGCCATCAGTTGTCCAGGATCGCCCGGTGAATAGTCATCCTAAACCGAAAAGAACTCCTCAATGGACATTCTTGGCTCTAAACCAAAGTACAAAGAAGGTACACGCCCACACAAAACGAGAGATTTCTTCATGATTTTGAAGAGCGTGCGTGAATTTTAAGCCGGCGCTGGGCCATCAGTTGTCCAGGATCGCCCGGTGAATAGTCATCCTAAACCGAAAAGAACTCCTCAATGGACATTCTTGGCTCTAAACCAAAGTACAAAGAGGGTACACGCCCACACAAAATGAGAGATTTCTTCATGATGCTGCAGAGCGTGCGTGAGTTTTAAGCCGGCGCTGGGCCATCAGTTGTCCAGGATCGCCCGGTGAATAGTCATCCTTAACCGAAAAGAACTCCTCAATGGACATTCTTGGCTCTAAACCAAAGTACAAAGAGGGTACACGCCCACACAAAACGAGAGATTTTTTCATGATTTTGAAGAGCGTGCGTCCCTTTCGAGCCGACGCGGGGCCATCAGTTGTCCAGGATCGCCCGGTGAATAGTCATCCTAAACCGAAAAGAACTCCTCAATGGACATTCTTGGCTCTAAACCAAAGTACAAAGAGGGTACACGCCCACACAAAATGAGAGATTTCTTCATGATGCTGCAGAGCGTGCGTGAGTTTTAAGCCGGCGCTGGGCCATCAGTTGTCCAGGATCGCCCGGTGAATAGTCATCCTAAACCGAAAAGAACTCCTCAATGGACATTCTTGGCTCTAAACCAAAGTACAAAGAGGGTACACGCCCACACAAAATGAGAGATTTCTTCATGATGCTGCAGAGCGTGCGTGAATTTTAAGCCGGCGCTGGGCCATCAGTTGTCCAGGATCGCCCGGTGAATAGTCATCCTAAACCGAAAAGAACTCCTCAATGGACATTCTTGGCTCTAAACCAAAGTACAAAGAGGGTACCCGCCCACACAAAACGAGAGATTTCTTCATGATGCTGCAGAGCGTGCGTGAGTTTTAAGCCGGCGCTGGGCCATCAGTTGTCCAGGATCGCCCGGTGAATAGTCATCCTAAACCGAAAAGAACTCCTCAATGGACATTCTTGGCTCTAAACCAAAGTACAAAGAAGGTACACGCCCACACAAAACGAGAGATTTCTTCATGATGCTGCAGAGCGTGCGTGAATTTTAAGCCGGCGCTGGGCCATCAGTTGTCCAGGATCGCCCGGTGAATAGTCATCCTAAACCGAAAAGAACTCCTCAATGGACATTCTTGGCTCTAAACCAAAGTACAAAGAAGGTACACGCCCACACAAAACGAGAGATTTCTTCATGATTTTGAAGAGCGTGCGTGAATTTTAAGCCGGCGCTGGGCCATCAGTTGTCCAGGATCGCCCGGTGAATAGTCATCCTAAACCGAAAAGAACTCCTCAATGGACATTCTTGGCTCTAAACCAAAGTACAAAGAGGGTACACGCCCACACAAAATGAGAGATTTCTTCATGATGCTGCAGAGCGTGCGTGAGTTTTAAGCCGGCGCTGGGCCATCAGTTGTCCAGGATCGCCCGGTGAATAGTCATCCTTAACCGAAAAGAACTCCTCAATGGACATTCTTGGCTCTAAACCAAAGTACAAAGAGGGTACACGCCCACACAAAACGAGAGATTTTTTCATGATTTTGAAGAGCGTGCGTCCCTTTCGAGCCGACGCGGGGCCATCAGTTGTCCAGGATCGCCCGGTGAATAGTCATCCTAAACCGAAAAGAACTCCTCAATGGACATTCTTGGCTCTAAACCAAAGTACAAAGAGGGTACACGCCCACACAAAATGAGAGATTTCTTCATGATTTTGAAGAGCGTGCGTCCCTTTCGAGCCGGCGCTGGGCCATCAGTTGTCCAGGATCGCCCGGTGAATAGTCATCCTAAACCGAAAAGAACTCCTCAATGGACATTCTTGGCTCTAAACCAAAGTACAAAGAGGGTACACGCCCACACAAAACGAGAGATTTCTTCATGATTTTGAAGAGCGTGCGTGAATTTTAAGCCGGCGCTGGGCCATCAGTTGTCCAGGATCGCCCGGTGAATAGTCATCCTAAACCGAAAAGAACTCCTCAATGGACATTCTTGGCTCTAAACCAAAATACAAAGAGGGTACACGCCCACACAAAATGAGAGATTTCTTCATGATGCTGCAGAGCGTGCGTGAGTTTTAAGCCGGCGCTGGGCCATCAGTTGTCCAGGATCGCCCGGTGAATAGTCATCCTAAACCGAAAAGAACTCCTCAATGGACATTCTTGGCTCTAAACCAAAGTACAAAGAGGGTACACGCCCACACAAAACGAGAGATTTTTTCATGATTTTGAAGAGCGTGCGTCCCTTTCGAGCCGACGCGGGGCCATCAGTTGTCCAGGATCGCCCGGTGAATAGTCATCCTAAACCGAAAAGAACTCCTCAATGGACATTCTTGGCTCTAAACCAAAGTACAAAGAGGGTACACGCCCACACAAAACGAGAGATTTCTTCATGATTTTGAAGAGCGTGCGTCCCTTTCGAGCCGGCGCTGGGCCATCAGTTGTCCAGGATCGCCCGGTGAATAGTCATCCTAAACCGAAAAGAACTCCTCAATGGACATTCTTGGCTCTAAACCAAAGTACAAAGAGGGTACACGCCCACACAAAACGAGAGATTTCTTCATGATTTTGAAGAGCGTGCGTGAATTTTAAGCCGGCGCTGGGCCATCAGTTGTCCAGGATCGCCCGGTGAATAGTCATCCTAAACCGAAAAGAACTCCTCAATGGACATTCTTGGCTCTAAACCAAAGTACAAAGAGGGTACACGCCCACACAAAATGAGAGATTTCTTCATGATGCTGCAGAGCGTGCGTGAGTTTTAAGCCGGCGCTGGGCCATCAGTTGTCCAGGATCGCCCGGTGAATAGTCATCCTAAACCGAAAAGAACTCCTCAATGGACATTCTTGGCTCTAAACCAAAGTACAAAGAGGGTACACGCCCACACAAAATGAGAGATTTCTTCATGATGCTGCAGAGCGTGCGTGAATTTTAAGCCGGCGCTGGGCCATCAGTTGTCCAGGATCGCCCGGTGAATAGTCATCCTAAACCGAAAAGAACTCCTCAATGGACATTCTTGGCTCTAAACCAAAGTACAAAGAGGGTACCCGCCCACACAAAACGAGAGATTTCTTCATGATGCTGCAGAGCGTGCGTGAGTTTTAAGCCGGCGCTGGGCCATCAGTTGTCCAGGATCGCCCGGTGAATAGTCATCCTAAACCGAAAAGAACTCCTCAATGGACATTCTTGGATCTAAACCAAAGTACAAAGAAGGTACACGCCCACACAAAACGAGAGATTTCTTCATGATGCTGCAGAGCGTGCGTGAATTTTAAGCCGGCGCTGGGCCATCAGTTGTCCAGGATCGCCCGGTGAATAGTCATCCTAAACCGAAAAGAACTCCTCAATGGACATTCTTGGCTCTAAACCAAAGTACAAAGAAGGTACACGCCCACACAAAACGAGAGATTTCTTCATGATTTTGAAGAGCGTGCGTGAATTTTAAGCCGGCGCTGGGCCATCAGTTGTCCAGGATCGCCCGGTGAATAGTCATCCTAAACCGAAAAGAACTCCTCAATGGACATTCTTGGCTCTAAACCAAAGTACAAAGAGGGTACACGCCCACACAAAATGAGAGATTTCTTCATGATGCTGCAGAGCGTGCGTGAGTTTTAAGCCGGCGCTGGGCCATCAGTTGTCCAGGATCGCCCGGTGAATAGTCATCCTTAACCGAAAAGAACTCCTCAATGGACATTCTTGGCTCTAAACCAAAGTACAAAGAGGGTACACGCCCACACAAAACGAGAGATTTTTTCATGATTTTGAAGAGCGTGCGTCCCTTTCGAGCCGACGCGGGGCCATCAGTTGTCCAGGATCGCCCGGTGAATAGTCATCCTAAACCGAAAAGAACTCCTCAATGGACATTCTTGGCTCTAAACCAAAGTACAAAGAGGGTACACGCCCACACAAAATGAGAGATTTCTTCATGATTTTGAAGAGCGTGCGTCCCTTTCGAGCCGGCGCTGGGCCATCAGTTGTCCAGGATCGCCCGGTGAATAGTCATCCTAAACCGAAAAGAACTCCTCAATGGACATTCTTGGCTCTAAACCAAAGTACAAAGAGGGTACACGCCCACACAAAACGAGAGATTTCTTCATGATTTTGAAGAGCGTGCGTGAATTTTAAGCCGGCGCTGGGCCATCAGTTGTCCAGGATCGCCCGGTGAATAGTCATCCTAAACCGAAAAGAACTCCTCAATGGACATTCTTGGCTCTAAACCAAAATACAAAGAGGGTACACGCCCACACAAAATGAGAGATTTCTTCATGATGCTGCAGAGCGTGCGTGAGTTTTAAGCCGGCGCTGGGCCATCAGTTGTCCAGGATCGCCCGGTGAATAGTCATCCTAAACCGAAAAGAACTCCTCAATGGACATTCTTGGCTCTAAACCAAAGTACAAAGAGGGTACACGCCCACACAAAACGAGAGATTTTTTCATGATTTTGAAGAGCGTGCGTCCCTTTCGAGCCGACGCGGGGCCATCAGTTGTCCAGGATCGCCCGGTGAATAGTCATCCTAAACCGAAAAGAACTCCTCAATGGACATTCTTGGCTCTAAACCAAAGTACAAAGAGGGTACACGCCCACACAAAACGAGAGATTTCTTCATGATTTTGAAGAGCGTGCGTCCCTTTCGAGCCGGCGCTGGGCCATCAGTTGTCCAGGATCGCCCGGTGAATAGTCATCCTAAACCGAAAAGAACTCCTCAATGGACATTCTTGGCTCTAAACCAAAGTACAAAGAGGGTACACGCCCACACAAAACGAGAGATTTCTTCATGATTTTGAAGAGCGTGCGTGAATTTTAAGCCGGCGCTGGGCCATCAGTTGTCCAGGATCGCCCGGTGAATAGTCATCCTAAACCGAAAAGAACTCCTCAATGGACATTCTTGGCTCTAAACCAAAGTACAAAGAGGGTACACGCCCACACAAAATGAGAGATTTCTTCATGATGCTGCAGAGCGTGCGTGAGTTTTAAGCCGGCGCTGGGCCATCAGTTGTCCAGGATCGCCCGGTGAATAGTCATCCTAAACCGAAAAGAACTCCTCAATGGACATTCTTGGCTCTAAACCAAAGTACAAAGAGGGTACACGCCCACACAAAACGAGAGATTTTTTCATGATTTTGAAGAGCGTGCGTCCCTTTCGAGCCGACGCGGGGCCATCAGTTGTCCAGGATCGCCCGGTGAATAGTCATCCTAAACCGAAAAGAACTCCTCAATGGACATTCTTGGCTCTAAACCAAAGTACAAAGAGGGTACACGCCCACACAAAATGAGAGATTTCTTCATGATTTTGCAGAGCGTGCGTCCCTTTCGAGCCGACGCGGGGCCATCAGTTGTCGAGGATCGCCCGGTGAATAGTCATCCTAAACCGAAAAGAACTCCTCAATGGACATTCTTGGCTCTAAACCAAAGTACAAAGAGGGTACACGCCCACACAAAATGAGATATTTCTTCATGATGCTGCAGAGCGTGCGTCCCTTTCGAACCGGCGCTGGGCCATCAGTTGTCCAGGATCGCCCGGTGAATAGTCATCCTAAACCGAAAAGAACTCCTCAATGGACATTCTTGGCTCTAAACCAAAGTACAAAGAGGGTACACGCCCACACAAAACGAGAGATTTCTTCATGATTTTGAAGAGCGTGCGTCCCTTTCGAGCCGGCGCTGGGCCATCAGTTGTCCAGGATCGCCCGGTGAATAGTCATCCTAAACCGAAAAGAACTCCTCAATGGACATTCTTGGCTCTAAACCAAAGTACAAAGAGGGTACACGCCCACACAAAACGAGAGATTTCTTCATGATTTTGAAGAGCGTGCGTGAATTTTAAGCCGGCGCTGGGCCATCAGTTGTCCAGGATCGCCCGGTGAATAGTCATCCTAAACCGAAAAGAACTCCTCAATGGACATTCTTGGCTCTAAACCAAAGTACAAAGAGGGTACACGCCCACACAAAATGAGAGATTTCTTCATGATGCTGCAGAGCGTGCGTGAGTTTTAAGCCGGCGCTGGGCCATCAGTTGTCCAGGATCGCCCGGTGAATAGTCATCCTAAACCGAAAAGAACTCCTCAATGGACATTCTTGGCTCTAAACCAAAGTACAAAGAGGGTACACGCCCACACAAAATGAGAGATTTCTTCATGATGCTGCAGAGCGTGCGTGAGTTTTAAGCCGGCGCTGGGCCATCAGTTGTCCCGGATCGCCCGGTGAATAGTCATCCTAAACCGAAAAGAACTCCTCAATGGACATTCTTGGCTCTAAACCAAAGTACAAAGAGGGTACACGCCCACACAAAACGAGAGATTTTTTCATGATTTTGAAGAGCGTGCGTCCCTTTCGAGCCGACGCGGGGCCATCAGTTGTCCAGGATCGCCCGGTGAATAGTCATCCTAAACCGAAAAGAACTCCTCAATGGACATTCTTGGCTCTAAACCAAAGTACAAAGAGGGTACACGCCCACACAAAATGAGAGATTTCTTCATGATTTTGCAGAGCGTGCGTCCCTTTCGAGCCGACGCGGGGCCATCAGTTGTCGAGGATCGCCCGGTGAATAGTCATCCTAAACCGAAAAGAACTCCTCAATGGACATTCTTGGCTCTAAACCAAAGTACAAAGAGGGTACACGCCCACACAAAATGAGATATTTCTTCATGATGCTGCAGAGCGTGCGTCCCTTTCGAACCGGCGCTGGGCCATCAGTTGTCCAGGATCGCCCGGTGAATAGTCATCCTAAACCGAAAAGAACTCCTCAATGGACATTCTTGGCTCTAAACCAAAGTACAAAGAGGGTACACGCCCACACAAAACGAGAGATTTCTTCATGATTTTGAAGAGCGTGCGTCCCTTTCGAGCCGGCGCTGGGCCATCAGTTGTCCAGGATCGCCCGGTGAATAGTCATCCTAAACCGAAAAGAACTCCTCAATGGACATTCTTGGCTCTAAACCAAAGTACAAAGAGGGTACACGCCCACACAAAACGAGAGATTTCTTCATGATTTTGAAGAGCGTGCGTGAATTTTAAGCCGGCGCTGGGCCATCAGTTGTCCAGGATCGCCCGGTGAATAGTCATCCTAAACCGAAAAGAACTCCTCAATGGACATTCTTGGCTCTAAACCAAAGTACAAAGAGGGTACACGCCCACACAAAATGAGAGATTTCTTCATGATGCTGCAGAGCGTGCGTGAGTTTTAAGCCGGCGCTGGGCCATCAGTTGTCCAGGATCGCCCGGTGAATAGTCATCCTAAACCGAAAAGAACTCCTCAATGGACATTCTTGGCTCTAAACCAAAGTACAAAGAGGGGACACGCCCACACAAAATGAGAGATTTCTTCATGATTTTGCAGAGCGTGCGTCCCTTTCGAGCCGACGCGGGGCCATCAGTTGTCCAGGATCGCCCGGTGAATAGTCATCCTAAACCGAAAAGAACTCCTCAATGGACATTCTTGGCTCTAAACCAAAGTACAAAGAGGGTACACGCCCACACAAAATGAGAGATTTCTTCATGATTTTGAAGAGCGTGCGTCCCTTTCGAGCCGGCGCTGGGCCATCAGTTGTCCAGGATCGCCCGGTGAATAGTCATCCTAAACCGAAAAGAACTCCTCAATGGACATTCTTGGCTCTAAACCAAAGTACAAAGAGGGTACACGCCCACACAAAACGAGAGATTTCTTCATGATTTTGAAGAGCGTGCGTGAATTTTAAGCCGGCGCTGGGCCATCAGTTGTCCAGGATCGCCCGGTGAATAGTCATCCTAAACCGAAAAGAACTCCTCAATGGACATTCTTGGCTCTAAACCAAAGTACAAAGAGGGTACACGCCCACACAAAATGAGAGATTTCTTCATGATGCTGCAGAGCGTGCGTGAGTTTTAAGCCGGCGCTGGGCCATCAGTTGTCCAGGATCGCCCGGTGAATAGTCATCCTAAACCGAAAAGAACTCCTCAATGGACATTCTTGGCTCTAAACCAAAGTACAAAGAGGGTACACGCCCACACAAAACGAGAGATTTTTTCATGATTTTGAAGAGCGTGCGTCCCTTTCGAGCCGACGCGGGGCCATCAGTTGTCCAGGATCGCCCGGTGAATAGTCATCCTAAACCGAAAAGAACTCCTCAATGGACATTCTTGGCTCTAAACCAAAGTACAAAGAGGGTACACGCCCACACAAAATGAGAGATTTCTTCATGATTTTGCAGAGCGTGCGTCCCTTTCGAGCCGACGCGGGGCCATCAGTTGTCCAGGATCGCCCGGTGAATAGTCATCCTAAACCGAAAAGAACTCCTCAATGGACATTCTTGGCTCTAAACCAAAGTACAAAGAGGGTACACGCCCACACAAAATGAGATATTTCTTCATGATGCTGCAGAGCGTGCGTCCCTTTCGAACCGGCGCTGGGCCATCAGTTGTCCAGGATCGCCCAGTGAATAGTCATCCTAAACCGAAAAGAACTCCTCAATGGACATTCTTGGCTCTAAACCAAAGTACAAAGAGGGTACACGCCCACACAAAACGAGAGATTTCTTCATGATTTTGAAGAGCGTGCGTCCCTTTCGAGCCGGCGCTGGGCCATCAGTTGTCCAGGATCGCCCGGTGAATAGTCATCCTAAACCGAAAAGAACTCCTCAATGGACATTCTTGGCTCTAAACCAAAGTACAAAGAGGGTACACGCCCACACAAAACGAGAGATTTCTTCATGATTTTGAAGAGCGTGCGTGAATTTTAAGCCGGCGCTGGGCCATCAGTTGTCCAGGATCGCCCGGTGAATAGTCATCCTAAACCGAAAAGAACTCCTCAATGGACATTCTTGGCTCTAAACCAAAGTACAAAGAGGGTACACGCCCACACAAAATGAGAGATTTCTTCATGATGCTGCAGAGCGTGCGTGAGTTTTAAGCCGGCGCTGGGCCATCAGTTGTCCAGGATCGCCCGGTGAATAGTCATCCTAAACCGAAAAGAACTCCTCAATGGACATTCTTGGCTCTAAACCAAAGTACAAAGAGGGGACACGCCCACACAAAATGAGAGATTTCTTCATGATTTTGCAGAGCGTGCGTCCCTTTCGAGCCGACGCGGGGCCATCAGTTGTCCAGGATCGCCCGGTGAATAGTCATCCTAAACCGAAAAGAACTCCTCAATGGACATTCTTGGCTCTAAACCAAAGTACAAAGAGGGTACACGCCCACACAAAATGAGAGATTTCTTCATGATTTTGCAGAGCGTGCGTCCCTTTCGAGCCGACGCGGGGCCATCAGTTGTCCAGGATCGCCCGGTGAATAGTCATCCTAAACCGAAAAGAACTCCTCAATGGACATTCTTGGCTCTAAACCAAAGTACAAAGAGGGGACACGCCCACACAAAATGAGAGATTTCTTCATGATTTTGCAGAGCGTGCGTCCCTTTCGAGCCGACGCGGGGCCATCAGTTGTCCAGGATCGCCCGGTGAATAGTCATCCTAAACCGAAAAGAACTCCTCAATGGACATTCTTGGCTCTAAACCAAAGTACAAAGAGGGGACACGCCCACACAAAATGAGAGATTTCTTCATGATGCTGCAGAGCGTGCGTGAATTTTAAGCCGGCGCTGGGCCATCAGTTGTCCAGGATCGCCCGGTGAATAGTCATCCTAAACCGAAAAGAACTCCTCAATGGACATTCTTGGCTCTAAACCAAAGTACAAAGAGGGTACACGCCCACACAAAATGAGAGATTTCTTCATGATGCTGCAGAGCGTGCGTGAGTTTTAAGCCGGCGCTGGGCCATCAGTTGTCCAGGATCGCCCGGTGAATAGTCATCCTAAACCGAAAAGAACTCCTCAATGGACATTCTTGGCTCTAAACCAAAGTACAAAGAGGGTACACGCCCACACAAAACGAGAGATTTCTTCATGATTTTGAAGAGCGTGCGTGAATTTTAAGCCGGCGCTGGGCCATCAGTTGTCCAGGATCGCCCGGTGAATAGTCATCCTAAACCGAAAAGAACTCCTCAATGGACATTCTTGGCTCTAAACCAAAGTACAAAGAGGGTACACGCCCACACAAAATGAGAGATTTCTTCATGATGCTGCAGAGCGTGCGTGAGTTTTAAGCCGGCGCTGGGCCATCAGTTGTCCAGGATCGCCCGGTGAATAGTCATCCTAAACCGAAAAGAACTCCTCAATGGACATTCTTGGCTCTAAACCAAAGTACAAAGAGGGTACACGCCCACACAAAACGAGAGATTTCTTCATGATTTTGAAGAGCGTGCGTGAATTTTAAGCCGGCGCTGGGCCATCAGTTGTCCAGGATCGCCCGGTGAATAGTCATCCTAAACCGAAAAGAACTCCTCAATGGACATTCTTGGCTCTAAACCAAAGTACAAAGAGGGTACACGCCCACACAAAATGAGAGATTTCTTCATGATTTTGAAGAGCGTGCGTCCCTTTCGAACCGGCGCTGGGCCATCAGTTGTCCAGGATCGCCCGGTGAATAGTCATCCTAAACCGAAAAGAACTCCTCAATGGACATTCTTGGCTCTAAACCAAAGTACAAAGAGGGTACACGCCCACACAAAATGAGAGATTTCTTCATGATTTTGCAGAGCGTGCGTCCCTTTCGAGCCGACGCGGGGCCATCAGTTGTCCAGGATCGCCCGGTGAATAGTCATCCTAAACCGAAAAGAACTCCTCAATGGACATTCTTGGCTCTAAACCAAAGTACAAAGAGGGTACACGCCCACACAAAATGAGAGATTTCTTCATGATTTTGAAGAGCGTGCGTCCCTTTCGAACCGGCGCTGGGCCATCAGTTGTCCAGGATCGCCCGGTGAATAGTCATCCTAAACCGAAAAGAACTCCTCAATGGACATTCTTGGCTCTAAACCAAAGTACAAAGAAGGTACACGCCCACACAAAACGAGAGATTTCTTCATGATTTTGAAGAGCGTGCGTCCCTTTCGAGCCGACGCGGGGCCATCAGTTGTCCAGGATCGCCCGGTGAATAGTCATCCTAAACCGAAAAGAACTCCTCAATGGACATTCTTGGCTCTAAACCAAAGTACAAAGAGGGTACACGCCCACACAAAATGAGAGATTTCTTCATGATTTTGAAGAGCGTGCGTCCCTTTCGAACCGGCGCTGGGCCATCAGTTGTCCAGGATCGCCCGGTGAATAGTCATCCTAAACCGAAAAGAACTCCTCAATGGACATTCTTGGCTCTAAACCAAAGTACAAAGAGGGTACACGCCCACACAAAATGAGAGATTTCTTCATGATGCTGCAGAGCGTGCGTGAGTTTTAAGCCGGCGCTGGGCCATCAGTTGTCCAGGATCGCCCGGTGAATAGTTATCCTAAACCGAAAAGAACTCCTCGATGGACATTCTTGGCTCTAAACCAAAGTACAAAGAGGGTACACGCCCACACAAAACGAGAGATTTCTTCATGATTTTGAAGAGCGTGCGTCCCTTTCGAGCCGGCGCTGGGCCATCAGTTGTCCAGGATCGCCCGGTGAATAGTTATCCTAAACCGAAAAGAACTCCTCGATGGACATTCTTGGCTCTAAACCAAAGTACAAAGAGGGTACACGCCCACACAAAACGAGAGATTTCTTCATGATTTTGAAGAGCGTGCGTGAATTTTAAGCCGGCGCTGGGCCATCAGTTGTCCAGGATCGCCCGGTGAATAGTCATCCTAAACCGAAAAGAACTCCTCAATGGACATTCTTGGCTCTAAACCAAAGTACAAAGAAGGTACACGCCCACACAAAACGAGAGATTTCTTCATGATGCTGCAGAGCGTGCGTGAGTTTTAAGCCGGCGCTGGGCCATCAGTTGTCCAGGATCGCCCGGTGAATAGTTATCCTAAACCGAAAAGAACTCCTCGATGGACATTCTTGGCTCTAAACCAAAGTACAAAGAGGGTACACGCCCACACAAAACGAGAGATTTCTTCATGATTTTGAAGAGCGTGCGTGAATTTTAAGCCGGCGCTGGGCCATCAGTTGTCCAGGATCGCCCGGTGAATAGTCATCCTAAACCGAAAAGAACTCCTCAATGGACATTCTTGGTTCTAAACCAAAGTACAAAGAGGGTACACGCCCACACAAAATGAGAGATTTCTTCATGATGCTGCAGAGCGTGCGTGAATTTTAAGCCGGCGCTGGGCCATCAGTTGTCCAGGATCGCCCGGTGAATAGTCATCCTAAACCGAAAAGAACTCCTCAATGGACATTCTTGGCTCTAAACCAAAGTACAAAGAGGGTACCCGCCCACACAAAACGAGAGATTTCTTCATGATTTTGAAGAGCGTGCGTGAATTTTAAGCCGGCGCTGGGCCATCAGTTGTCCAGGATTGCCCGGTGAATAGTCATCCTAAACCGAAAAGAACTCCTCAATGGACATTCTTGGCTCTAAACCAAAGTACAAAGAGGGTACACGCCCACACAAAATGAGAGATTTCTTCATGATTTTGCAGAGCGTGCGTCCCTTTCGAGCCGACGCGGGGCCATCAGTTGTCCAGGATCGCCCGGTGAATAGTCATCCTAAACCGAAAAGAACTCCTCAATGGACATTCTTGGCTCTAAACCAAAGTACAAAGAGGGGACACGCCCACACAAAATGAGAGATTTCTTCATGATTTTGCAGAGCGTGCGTCCCTTTCGAGCCGACGCGGGGCCATCAGTTGTCCAGGATCGCCCGGTGAATAGTCATCCTAAACCGAAAAGAACTCCTCAATGGACATTCTTGGCTCTAAACCAAAGTACAAAGAGGGTACACGCCCACACAAAATGAGAGATTTCTTCATGATTTTGCAGAGCGTGCGTCCCTTTCGAGCCGACGCGGGGCCATCAGTTGTCCAGGATCGCCCGGTGAATAGTCATCCTAAACCGAAAAGAACTCCTCAATGGACATTCTTGGCTCTAAACCAAAGTACAAAGAAGGTACACGCCCACACAAAACGAGAGATTTCTTCATGATTTTGAAGAGCGTGCGTCCCTTTCGAGCCGACGCGGGGCCATCAGTTGTCCAGGATCGCCCGGTGAATAGTCATCCTAAACCGAAAAGAACTCCTCAATGGACATTCTTGGCTCTAAACCAAAGTACAAAGAGGGTACACGCCCACACAAAATGAGAGATTACTTCATGATGCTGCAGAGCGTGCGTGAATTTTAAGCCGGCGCTGGGCCATCAGTTGTCCAGGATCGCCCGGTGAATAGTCATCCTAAACCGAAAAGAACTCCTCAATGGACATTCTTGGCTCTAAACCAAAGTACAAAGAAGGTACACGCCCACACAAAACGAGAGATTTCTTCATGATTTTGAAGAGCGTGCGTCCCTTTCGAGCCGACGCGGGGCCATCAGTTGTCCAGGATCGCCCGGTGAATAGTCATCCTAAACCGAAAAGAACTCCTCAATGGACATTCTTGGCTCTAAACCAAAGTACAAAGAGGGTACACGCCCACACAAAATGAGAGATTTCTTCATGATGCTGCAGAGCGTGCGTGAATTTTAAGCCGGCGCTGGGCCATTAGTTGTCCAGGATCGCCCGGTGAATAGTCATCCTAAACCGAAAAGAACTCCTCAATGGACATTCTTGGCTCTAAACCAAAGTACAAAGAAGGTACACGCCCACACAAAACGAGAGATTTCTTCATGATTTTGAAGAGCGTGCGTCCCTTTCGAGCCGACGCGGGGCCATCAGTTGTCCAGGATCGCCCGGTGAATAGTCATCCTAAACCGAAAAGAACTCCTCAATGGACATTCTTGGCTCTAAACCAAAGTACAAAGAGGGTACACGCCCACACAAAATGAGAGATTTCTTCATGATTTTGAAGAGCGTGCGTCCCTTTCGAACCGGCGCTGGGCCATCAGTTGTCCAGGATCGCCCGGTGAATAGTCATCCTAAACCGAAAAGAACTCCTCAATGGACATTCTTGGCTCTAAACCAAAGTACAAAGAAGGTACACGCCCACACAAAACGAGAGATTTCTTCATGATTTTGAAGAGCGTGCGTCCCTTTCGAGCCGACGCGGGGCCATCAGTTGTCCAGGATCGCCCGGTGAATAGTCATCCTAAACCGAAAAGAACTCCTCAATGGACATTCTTGGCTCTAAACCAAAGTACAAAGAGGGTACACGCCCACACAAAATGAGAGATTTCTTCATGATGCTGCAGAGCGTGCGTGAATTTTAAGCCGGCGCTGGGCCATCAGTTGTCCAGGATCGCCCGGTGAATAGTCATCCTAAACCGAAAAGAACTCCTCAATGGACATTCTTGGCTCTAAACCAAAGTACAAAGAAGGTACACGCCCACACAAAACGAGAGATTTCTTCATGATGCTGCAGAGCGTGCGTGAGTTTTAAGCCGGCGCTGGGCCATCAGTTGTCCAGGATCGCCCGGTGAATAGTTATCCTAAACCGAAAAGAACTCCTCGATGGACATTCTTGGCTCTAAACCAAAGTACAAAGAGGGTACACGCCCACACAAAACGAGAGATTTCTTCATGATTTTGAAGAGCGTGCGTGAATTTTAAGCCGGCGCTGGGCCATCAGTTGTCCAGGATCGCCCGGTGAATAGTCATCCTAAACCGAAAAGAACTCCTCAATGGACATTCTTGGCTCTAAACCAAAGTACAAAGAGGGTACCCGCCCACACAAAATGAGAGATTTCTTCATGATGCTGCAGAGCGTGCGTCCCTTTCGAGCCGGCGCTGGGCCATCAGTTGTCCAGGATCGCCCGGTGAATAGTCATCCTAAACCGAAAAGAACTCCTCAATGGACATTCTTGGCTCTAAACCAAAGTACAAAGAGGGTACACGCCCACACAAAATGAGAGATTTCTTCATGATGCTGCAGAGCGTGCGTGAATTTTAAGCCGGCGCTGGGCCATCAGTTGTCCAGGATCGCCCGGTGAATAGTCATCCTAAACCGAAAAGAACTCCTCAATGGACATTCTTGGCTCTAAACCAAAGTACAAAGAAGGTACACGCCCACACAAAACGAGAGATTTCTTCATGATTTTGAAGAGCGTGCGTCCCTTTCGAGCCGACGCGGGGCCATCAGTTGTCCAGGATCGCCCGGTGAATAGTCATCCTAAACCGAAAAGAACTCCTCAATGGACATTCTTGACTCTAAACCAAAGTACAAAGAGGGTACACGCCCACACAAAACGAGAGATTTCTTCATGATTTTGAAGAGCGTGCGTCCCTTTCGAGCCGACGCGGGGCCATCAGTTGTCCAGGATCGCCCGGTGAATAGTCATCCTAAACCGAAAAGAACTCCTCAATGGACATTCTTGGCTCTAAACCAAAGTACAAAGAAGGTACACGCCCACACAAAACGAGAGATTTCTTCATGATTTTGAAGAGCGTGCGTCCCTTTCGAGCCGACGCGGGGCCATCAGTTGTCCAGGATCGCCCGGTGAATAGTCATCCTAAACCGAAAAGAACTCCTCAATGGACATTCTTGACTCTAAACCAAAGTACAAAGAGGGTACACGCCCACACAAAACGAGAGATTTCTTCATGATTTTGAAGAGCGTGCGTCCCTTTCGAGCCGGCGCTGGGCCATCAGTTGTCCAGGATCGCCCGGTGAATAGTCATCCTAAACCGAAAAGAACTCCTCAATGGACATTCTTGGCTCTAAACCAAAGTACAAAGAAGGTACACGCCCACACAAAACGAGAGATTTCTTCATGATTTTGAAGAGCGTGCGTCCCTTTCGAGCCGACGCGGGGCCATCAGTTGTCCAGGATCGCCCGGTGAATAGTCATCCTAAACCGAAAAGAACTCCTCAATGGACATTCTTGGCTCTAAACCAAAGTACAAAGAGGGTACACGCCCACAAAAAATGAGAGATTTCTTCATGATGCTGCAGAGCGTGCGTGAATTTTAAGCCGGCGCTGGGCCATCAGTTGTCCAGGATCGCCCGGTGAATAGTCATCCTAAACCGAAAAGAACTCCTCAATGGACATTCTTGGCTCTAAACCAAAGTACAAAGAGGGTACACGCCCACACAAAACGAGAGATTTCTTCATGATTTTGAAGAGCGTGCGTGAATTTTAAGCCGGCGCTGGGCCATCAGTTGTCCAGGATCGCCCGGTGAATAGTCATCCTAAACCGAAAAGAACTCCTCAATGGACATTCTTGGCTCTAAACCAAAGTACAAAGAGGGTACACGCCCACACAAAATGAGAGATTTCTTCATGATGCTGCAGAGCGTGCGTGAATTTTAAGCCGGCGCTGGGCCATCAGTTGTCCAGGATCGCCCGGTGAATAGTCATCCTAAACCGAAAAGAACTCCTCAATGGACATTCTTGGCTCTAAACCAAAGTACAAAGAGGGTACCCGCCCACACAAAACGAGAGATTTCTTCATGATGCTGCAGAGCGTGCGTGAATTTTAAGCCGGCGCTGGGCCATCAGTTGTCCAGGATCGCCCGGTGAATAGTCATCCTAAACCGAAAAGAACTCCTCAATGGACATTCTTGGCTCTAAACCAAAGTACAAAGAAGGTACACGCCCACACAAAACGAGAGATTTCTTCATGATTTTGAAGAGCGTGCGTCCCTTTCGAGCCGACGCGGGGCCATCAGTTGTCCAGGATCGCCCGGTGAATAGTCATCCTAAACCGAAAAGAACTCCTCAATGGACATTCTTGACTCTAAACCAAAGTACAAAGAGGGTACACGCCCACACAAAACGAGAGATTTCTTCATGATTTTGAAGAGCGTGCGTCCCTTTCGAGCCGACGCGGGGCCATCAGTTGTCCAGGATCGCCCGGTGAATAGTCATCCTAAACCGAAAAGAACTCTTCAATGGACATTCTTGGCTCTAAACCAAAGTACAAAGAGGGTACACGCCCACACAAAATGAGAGATTTCTTCATGATGCTGCAGAGCGTGCGTCCCTTTCGAGCCGGCGCTGGGCCATCAGTTGTCCAGGATCGCCCGGTGAATAGTCATCCTAAACCGAAAAGAACTCCTCAATGGACATTCTTGGCTCTAAACCAAAGTACAAAGAAGGTACACGCCCACACAAAACGAGAGATTTCTTCATGATTTTGAAGAGCGTGCGTCCCTTTCGAGCCGGCGCTGGGCCATCAGTTGTCCAGGATCGCCCGGTGAATAGTCATCCTAAACCGAAAAGAACTCTTCAATGGACATTCTTGGCTCTAAACCAAAGTACAAAGAGGGTACACGCCCACACAAAATGAGAGATTTCTTCATGATTTTGAAGAGCGTGCGTCCCTTTCGAGCCGACGCGGGGCCATCAGTTGTCCAGGATCGCCCGGTGAATAGTCATCCTAAACCGAAAAGAACTCCTCAATGGACATTCTTGGCTCTAAACCAAAGTACAAAGAGGGTACACGCCCACACAAAATGAGAGATTTCTTCATGATGCTGCAGAGCGTGCGTGAATTTTAAGCCGGCGCTGGGCCATCAGTTGTCCAGGATCGCCCGGTGAATAGTCATCCTAAACCGAAAAGAACTCCTCAATGGACATTCTTGGCTCTAAACCAAAGTACAAAGAAGGTACACGCCCACACAAAACGAGAGATTTCTTCATGATTTTGAAGAGCGTGCGTCCCTTTCGAGCCGACGCGGGGCCATCAGTTGTCCAGGATCGCCCGGTGAATAGTCATCCTAAACCGAAAAGAACTCCTCAATGGACATTCTTGGCTCTAAACCAAAGTACAAAGAGGGTACACGCCCACACAAAATGAGAGATTTCTTCATGATGCTGCAGAGCGTGCGTGAATTTTAAGCCGGCGCTGGGCCATCAGTTGTCCAGGATCGCCCGGTGAATAGTCATCCTAAACCGAAAAGAACTCCTCGATGGACATTCTTGGCTCTAAACCAAAGTACAAAGAAGGTACACGCCCACACAAAACGAGAGATTTCTTCATGATTTTGAAGAGCGTGCGTCCCTTTCGAGCCGACGCGGGGCCATCAGTTGTCCAGGATCGCCCGGTGAATAGTCATCCTAAACCGAAAAGAACTCCTCAATGGACATTCTTGGCTCTAAACCAAAGTACAAAGAAGGTACACGCCCACACAAAACGAGAGATTTCTTCATGATTTTGAAGAGCGTGCGTCCCTTTCGAGCCGACGCGGGGCCATCAGTTGTCCAGGATCGCCCGGTGAATAGTCATCCTAAACCGAAAAGAACTCCTCAATGGACATTCTTGGCTCTAAACCAAAGTACAAAGAGGGTACACGCCCACACAAAATGAGAGATTTCTTCATGATGCTGCAGAGCGTGCGTGAATTTTAAGCCGGCGCTGGGCCATCAGTTGTCCAGGATCGCCCGGTGAATAGTCATCCTAAACCGAAAAGAACTCCTCAATGGACATTCTTGGCTCTAAACCAAAGTACAAAGAAGGTACACGCCCACACAAAACGAGAGATTTCTTCATGATGCTGCAGAGCGTGCGTGAGTTTTAAGCCGGCGCTGGGCCATCAGTTGTCCAGGATCGCCCGGTGAATAGTTATCCTAAACCGAAAAGAACTCCTCGATGGACATTCTTGGCTCTAAACCAAAGTACAAAGAGGGTACACGCCCACACAAAACGAGAGATTTCTTCATGATTTTGAAGAGCGTGCGTGAATTTTAAGCCGGCGCTGGGCCATCAGTTGTCCAGGATCGCCCGGTGAATAGTCATCCTAAACCGAAAAGAACTCCTCAATGGACATTCTTGGCTCTAAACCAAAGTACAAAGAGGGTACACGCCCACACAAAATGAGAGATTTCTTCATGATGCTGCAGAGCGTGCGTGAATTTTAAGCCGGCGCTGGGCCATCAGTTGTCCAGGATCGCCCGGTGAATAGTCATCCTAAACCGAAAAGAACTCCTCAATGGACATTCTTGGCTCTAAACCAAAGTACAAAGAGGGTACCCGCCCACACAAAACGAGAGATTTCTTCATGATTTTGAAGAGCGTGCGTCCCTTTCGAGCCGGCGCTGGGCCATCAGTTGTCCAGGATCGCCCGGTGAATAGTCATCCTAAACCGAAAAGAACTCCTCAATGGACATTCTTGGCTCTAAACCAAAGTACAAAGAGGGTACACGCCCACACAAAATGAGAGATTTCTTCATGATTTTGCAGAGCGTGCGTCCCTTTCGAGCCGACGCGGGGCCATCAGTTGTCCAGGATCGCCCGGTGAATAGTCATCCTAAACCGAAAAGAACTCCTCAATGGACATTCTTGGCTCTAAACCAAAGTACAAAGAGGGTACCCGCCCACACAAAACGAGAGATTTCTTCATGATTTTGAAGAGCGTGCGTGAATTTTAAGCCGGCGCTGGGCCATCAGTTGTCCAGGATCGCCCGGTGAATAGTCATCCTAAACCGAAAAGAACTCCTCAATGGACATTCTTGGCTCTAAACCAAAGTACAAAGAGGGTACACGCCCACACAAAATGAGAGATTTCTTCATGATGCTGCAGAGCGTGCGTGAATTTTAAGCCGGCGCTGGGCCATCAGTTGTCCAGGATCGCCCGGTGAATAGTCATCCTAAACCGAAAAGAACTCCTCAATGGACATTCTTGGCTCTAAACCAAAGTACAAAGAGGGTACCCGCCCACACAAAACGAGAGATTTCTTCATGATTTTGAAGAGCGTGCGTCCCTTTCGAGCCGACGCGGGGCCATCAGTTGTCCAGGATCGCCCGGTGAATAGTCATCCTAAACCGAAAAGAACTCCTCAATGGACATTCTTGGCTCTAAACCAAAGTACAAAGAGGGTACACGCCCACACAAAACGAGAGATTTCTTCATGATTTTGAAGAGCGTGCGTCCCTTTCGAGCCGACGCGGGGCCATCAGTTGTCCAGGATCGCCCGGTGAATAGTCATCCTAAACCGAAAAGAACTCCTCAATGGACATTCTTGGCTCTAAACCAAAGTACAAAGAGGGTACCCGCCCACACAAAACGAGAGATTTCTTCATGATTTTGAAGAGCGTGCGTCCCTTTCGAGCCGGCGCTGGGCCATCAGTTGTCCAGGATCGCCCGGTGAATAGTCATCCTAAACCGAAAAGAACTCCTCAATGGACATTCTTGGCTCTAAACCAAAGTACAAAGAGGGTACACGCCCACACAAAATGAGAGATTTCTTCATGATGCTGCAGAGCGTGCGTGAATTTTAAGCCGGCGCTGGGCCATCAGTTGTCCAGGATCGCCCGGTGAATAGTCATCCTAAACCGAAAAGAACTCCTCAATGGACATTCTTGGCTCTAAACCAAAGTACAAAGAGGGGACACGCCCACACAAAACGAGAGATTTCTTCATGATTTTGAAGAGCGTGCGTCCCTTTCGAGCCGACGCGGGGCCATCAGTTGTCCAGGATCGCCCGGTGAATAGTCATCCTAAACCGAAAAGAACTCCTCAATGGACATTCTTGGCTCTAAACCAAAGTACAAAGAGGGGACACGCCCACACAAAATGAGAGATTTCTTCATGATTTTGCAGAGCGTGCGTCCCTTTCGAGCCGACGCGGGGCCATCAGTTGTCCAGGATCGCCCGGTGAATAGTCATCCTAAACCGAAAAGAACTCCTCAATGGACATTCTTGGCTCTAAACCAAAGTACAAAGAGGGTACACGCCCACACAAAATGAGAGATTTCTTCATGATTTTGAAGAGCGTGCGTCCCTTTCGAACCGGCGCTGGGCCATCAGTTGTCCAGGATCGCCCGGTGAATAGTCATCCTAAACCGAAAAGAACTCCTCAATGGACATTCTTGGCTCTAAACCAAAGTACAAAGAGGGTACACGCCCACACAAAATGAGAGATTTCTTTATGATTTTGCAGAGCGTGCGTCCCTTTCGAGCCGACGCGGGGCCATCAGTTGTCCAGGATCGCCCGGTGAATAGTCATCCTAAACCGAAAAGAACTCCTCAATGGACATTCTTGGCTCTAAACCAAAGTACAAAGAGGGTACACGCCCACACAAAACGAGAGATTTCTTCATGATTTTGAAGAGCGTGCGTCCCTTTCGAGCCGACGCGGGGCCATCAGTTGTCCAGGATCGCCCGGTGAATAGTCATCCTAAACCGAAAAGAACTCCTCAATGGACATTCTTGGCTCTAAACCAAAGTACAAAGAGGGTACACGCCCACACAAAATGAGAGATTTCTTCATGATGCTGCAGAGCGTGCGTGAATTTTAAGCCGGCGCTGGGCCATCAGTTGTCCAGGATCGCCCGGTGAATAGTCATCCTAAACCGAAAAGAACTCCTCAATGGACATTCTTGGCTCTAAACCAAAGTACAAAGAAGGTACACGCCCACACAAAACGAGAGATTTCTTCATGATTTTGAAGAGCGTGCGTCCCTTTCGAGCCGACGCGGGGCCATCAGTTGTCCAGGATCGCCCGGTGAATAGTCATCCTAAACCGAAAAGAACTCCTCAATGGACATTCTTGGCTCTAAACCAAAGTACAAAGAGGGTACACGCCCACACAAAATGAGAGATTTCTTCATGATTTTGAAGAGCGTGCGTCCCTTTCGAACCGGCGCTGGGCCATCAGTTGTCCAGGATCGCCCGGTGAATAGTCATCCTAAACCGAAAAGAACTCCTCAATGGACATTCTTGGCTCTAAACCAAAGTACAAAGAAGGTACACGCCCACACAAAACGAGAGATTTCTTCATGATTTTGAAGAGCGTGCGTCCCTTTCGAGCCGACGCGGGGCCATCAGTTGTCCAGGATCGCCCGGTGAATAGTCATCCTAAACCGAAAAGAACTCCTCAATGGACATTCTTGGCTCTAAACCAAAGTACAAAGAGGGTACACGCCCACACAAAATGAGAGATTTCTTCATGATGCTGCAGAGCGTGCGTGAGTTTTAAGCCGGCGCTGGGCCATCAGTTGTCCAGGATCGCCCGGTGAATAGTCATCCTAAACCGAAAAGAACTCCTCAATGGACATTCTTGGCTCTAAACCAAAGTACAAAGAGGGTACACGCCCACACAAAATGAGAGATTTCTTCATGATGCTGCAGAGCGTGCGTGAATTTTAAGCCGGCGCTGGGCCATCAGTTGTCCAGGATCGCCCGGTGAATAGTCATCCTAAACCGAAAAGAACTCCTCAATGGACATTCTTGGCTCTAAACCAAAGTACAAAGAAGGTACACGCCCACACAAAACGAGAGATTTCTTCATGATGCTGCAGAGCGTGCGTGAGTTTTAAGCCGGCGCTGGGCCATCAGTTGTCCAGGATCGCCCGGTGAATAGTTATCCTAAACCGAAAAGAACTCCTCGATGGACATTCTTGGCTCTAAACCAAAGTACAAAGAGGGTACACGCCCACACAAAACGAGAGATTTCTTCATGATTTTGAAGAGCGTGCGTGAATTTTAAGCCGGCGCTGGGCCATCAGTTGTCCAGGATCGCCCGGTGAATAGTCATCCTAAACCGAAAAGAACTCCTCAATGGACATTCTTGGCTCTAAACCAAAGTACAAAGAGGGTACACGCCCACACAAAATGAGAGATTTCTTCATGATGCTGCAGAGCGTGCGTGAATTTTAAGCCGGCGCTGGGCCATCAGTTGTCCAGGATCGCCCGGTGAATAGTCATCCTAAACCGAAAAGAACTCCTCAATGGACATTCTTGGCTCTAAACCAAAGTACAAAGAAGGTACACGCCCACACAAAACGAGAGATTTCTTCATGATTTTGAAGAGCGTGCGTCCCTTTCGAGCCGACGCGGGGCCATCAGTTGTCCAGGATCGCCCGGTGAATAGTCATCCTAAACCGAAAAGAACTCCTCAATGGACATTCTTGGCTCTAAACCAAAGTACAAAGAGGGTACACGCCCACACAAAATGAGAGATTTCTTCATGATGCTGCAGAGCGTGCGTGAGTTTTAAGCCGGCGCTGGGCCATCAGTTGTCCAGGATCGCCCGGTGAATAGTCATCCTAAACCGAAAAGAACTCCTCAATGGACATTCTTGGTTCTAAACCAAAAAACAAAGAGGGTACACGCCCACACAAAATGAGAGATTTCTTCATGATGCTGCAGAGCGTGCGTCCCTTTCGAGCCGGCGCTGGGCCATCAGTTGTCCAGGATCGCCCGGTGAATAGTCATCCTAAACCGAAAAGAACTCCTCAATGGACATTCTTGGCTCTAAACCAAAATACAAAGAGGGTACACGCCCACACAAACTGAGAGATTTCTTCATGATGCTGCAGAGCGTGCGTGAATTTTAAGCCGGCGCTGGGCCATCAGTTGTCCAGGATCGCCCGGTGAATAGTCATCCTAAACCGAAAAGAACTCCTCAATGGACATTCTTGGCTCTAAACCAAAGTACAAAGAAGGTACACGCCCACACAAAACGAGAGATTTCTTCATGATTTTGCAGAGCGTGCGTCCCTTTCGAGCCGACGCGGGGCCATCAGTTGTCCAGGATCGCCCGGTGAATAGTCATCCTAAACCGAAAAGAACTCCTCAATGGACATTCTTGGCTCTAAACCAAAGTACAAAGAAGGTACACGCCCACACAAAACGAGAGATTTCTTCATGATTTTGAAGAGCGTGCGTCCCTTTCGAACCGGCGCTGGGCCATCAGTTGTCCAGGATCGCCCGGTGAATAGTCATCCTAAACCGAAAAGAACTCTTCAATGGACATTCTTGGCTCTAAACCAAAGTACAAAGAGGGTACACGCCCACACAAAATGAGAGATTTCTTCATGATGCTGCAGAGCGTGCGTGAATTTTAAGCCGGCGCTGGGCCATCAGTTGTCCAGGATCGCCCGGTGAATAGTCATCCTAAACCGAAAAGAACTCCTCAATGGACATTCTTGGCTCTAAACCAAAGTACAAAGAGGGTACACGCCCACACAAAATGAGAGATTTCTTCATGATGCTGCAGAGCGTGCGTGAATTTTAAGCCGGCGCTGGGCCATCAGTTGTCCAGTATCGCCCGGTGAATAGTCATCCTAAACCGAAAAGAACTCCTCAATGGACATTCTTGGCTCTAAACCAAAGTACAAAGAGGGTACACGCCCACACAAAATGAGAGATTTCTTCATGATGCTGCAGAGCGTGCGTGAATTTTAAGCCGGCGCTGGGCCATCAGTTGTCCAGGATCGCCCGGTGAATAGTCATCCTAAACCGAAAAGAACTCCTCAATGGACATTCTTGGCTCTAAACCAAAGTACAAAGAGGGTACACGCCCACACAAAATGAGAGATTTCTTCATGATGCTGCAGAGCGTGCGTGAATTTTAAGCCGGCGCTGGGCCATCAGTTGTCCAGTATCGCCCGGTGAATAGTCATCCTAAACCGAAAAGAACTCCTCAATGGACATTCTTGGCTCTAAACCAAAGTACAAAGAGGGTACACGCCCACACAAAATGAGAGATTTCTTCATGATGCTGCAGAGCGTGCGTGAATTTTAAGCCGGCGCTGGGCCATCAGTTGTCCAGGATCGCCCGGTGAATAGTCATCCTAAACCGAAAAGAACTCCTCAATGGACATTCTTGGCTCTAAACCAAAGTACAAAGAAGGTACACGCCCACACAAAACGAGAGATTTCTTCATGATTTTGAAGAGCGTGCGTCCCTTTCGAGCCGACGCGGGGCTATCAGTTGTCCAGGATCGCCAGGTGAATAGTCATCCTAAACCGAAAAGAACTCCTCAATGGACATTCTTGGCTCTAAACCAAAGTACAAAGAAGGTACACGCCCACACAAAACGAGAGATTTCTTCATGATTTTGAAGAGCGTGCGTCCCTTTCGAGCCGGCGCTGGGCCATCAGTTGTCCAGGATCGCCCGGTGAATAGTCATCCTAAACCGAAAAGAACTCCTCAATGGACATTCTTGGCTCTAAACCAAAGTACAAAGAAGGTACACGCCCACACAAAACGAGAGATTTCTTCATGATTTTGAAGAGCGTGCGTCCCTTTCGAGCCGACGCGGGGCCATCAGTTGTCCAGGATCGCCAGGTGAATAGTCATCCTAAACCGAAAAGAACTCCTCAATGGACATTCTTGGCTCTAAACCAAAGTACAAAGAGGGTACACGCCCACACAAAACGAGAGATTTCTTCATGATTTTGAAGAGCGTGCGTCCCTTTCGAGCCGGCGCTGGGCCATCAGTTGTCCAGGATCGCCCGGTGAATAGTCATCCTAAACCGAAAAGAACTCTTCAATGGACATTCTTGGCTCTAAACCAAAGTACAAAGAGGGTACACGCCCACACAAAACGAGAGATTTCTTCATGATTTTGAAGAGCGTGCGTCCCTTTCGAGCCGGCGCTGGGCCATCAGTTGTCCAGGATCGCCCGGTGAATAGTCATCCTAAACCGAAAAGAACTCCTCAATGGACATTCTTGGCTCTAAACCAAAGTACAAAGAGGGTACACGCCCACACAAAACGAGAGATTTCTTTATGATTTTGAAGAGCGTGCGTCCCTTTCGAGCCGGCGCTGGGCCATCAGTTGTCTAGGATCGCCCGGTGAATAGTCATCCTAAACCGAAAAGAACTCCTCAATGGACATTCTTGGCTCTAAACCAAAGTACAAAGAGGGTACACGCCCACACAAAATGAGAGATTTCTTCATGATGCTGCAGAGCGTGCGTGAGTTTTAAGCCGGCGCTGGGCCATCAGTTGTCCAGGATCGCCCGGTGAATAGTCATCCTAAACCGAAAAGAACTCCTCAATGGACATTCTTGGCTCTAAACCAAAGTACAAAGAAGGTACACGCCCACACAAAACGAGAGATTTCTTCATGATTTTGAAGAGCGTGCGTCCCTTTCGAGCCGGCGCTAGGCCATCAGTTGTCCAGGATCGCCCGGTGAATAGTCATCCTAAACCGAAAAGAACTCCTCAATGGACATTCTTGGCTCTAAACCAAAATACAAAGAGGGTACACGCCCACACAAAATGAGAGATTTCTTCATGATGCTGCAGAGCGTGCGTCCCTTTCGAGCCGGCGCTGGGCCATCAGTTGTCCAGGATCGCCCGGTGAATAGTCATCCTAAACCGAAAAGAACTCTTCAATGGACATTCTTGGCTCTAAACCAAAGTACAAAGAGGGTACACGCCCACACAAAACGAGAGATTTCTTCATGATGCTGCAGAGCGTGCGTCCCTTTCGAGCCGGCGCTGGGCCATCAGTTGTCCAGGATCGCCCGGTGAATAGTCATCCTAAACCGAAAAGAACTCCTCAATGGACATTCTTGGCTCTAAACCAAAATACAAAGAGGGTACACGCCCACACAAAATGAGAGATTTCTTCATGATGCTGCAGAGCGTGCGTGAATTTTAAGCCGGCGCTGGGCCATCAGTTGTCCAGGATCGCCCGGTGAATAGTCATCCTAAACCGAAAAGAACTCCTCAATGGACATTCTTGGCTCTAAACCAAAGTACAAAGAAGGTACACGCCCACACAAAACGAGAGATTTCTTCATGATTTTGAAGAGCGTGCGTCCCTTTCGAGCCGACGCGGGGCCATCAGTTGTCCAGGATCGCCCGGTGAATAGTCATCCTAAACCGAAAAGAACTCCTCAATGGACATTCTTGGCTCTAAACCAAAGTACAAAGAAGGTACACGCCCACACAAAACGAGAGATTTCTTCATGATTTTGAAGAGCGTGCGTCCCTTTCGAGCCGACGCGGGGCCATCAGTTGTCCAGGATCGCCCGGTGAATAGTCATCCTAAACCGAAAAGAACTCCTCAATGGACATTCTTGGCTCTAAACCAAAGTACAAAGAGGGTACACGCCCACACAAAATGAGAGATTTCTTCATGATTTTGAAGAGCGTGCGTCCCTTTCGAACCGGCGCTGGGCCATCAGTTGTCCAGGATCGCCCGGTGAATAGTCATCCTAAACCGAAAAGAACTCCTCAATGGACATTCTTGGCTCTAAACCAAAGTACAAAGAAGGTACACGCCCACACAAAACGAGAGATTTCTTCATGATTTTGAAGAGCGTGCGTCCCTTTCGAGCCGGCGCTGGGCCATCAGTTGTCCAGGATCGCCCGGTGAATAGTCATCCTAAACCGAAAAGAACTCCTCAATGGACATTCTTGGCTCTAAACCAAAGTACAAAGAAGGTACACGCCCACACAAAACGAGAGATTTCTTCATGATTTTGAAGAGCGTGCGTCCCTTTCGAGCCGACGCGGGGCCATCAGTTGTCCAGGATCGCCCGGTGAATAGTCATCCTAAACCGAAAAGAACTCCTCAATGGACATTCTTGGCTCTAAACCAAAGTACAAAGAAGGTACACGCCCACACAAAACGAGAGATTTCTTCATGATGCTGCAGAGCGTGCGTGAATTTTAAGCCGGCGCTGGGCCATCAGTTGTCCAGGATCGCCCGGTGAATAGTCATCCTAAACCGAAAAGAACTCCTCAATGGACATTCTTGGCTCTAAACCAAAGTACAAAGAAGGTACACGCCCACACAAAACGAGAGATTTCTTCATGATTTTGAAGAGCGTGCGTCCCTTTCGAGCCGACGCGGGGCCATCAGTTGTCCAGGATCGCCCGGTGAATAGTCATCCTAAACCGAAAAGAACTCCTCAATGGACATTCTTGGCTCTAAACCAAAGTACAAAGAAGGTACACGCCCACACAAAACGAGAGATTTCTTCATGATTTTGAAGAGCGTGCGTCCCTTTCGAGCCGACGCGGGGCCATCAGTTGTCCAGGATCGCCCGGTGAATAGTCATCCTAAACCGAAAAGAACTCCTCAATGGACATTCTTGGCTCTAAACTAAAGTACAAAGAGGGTACACGCCCACACAAAATGAGATATTTCTTCATGATGCTGCAGAGCGTGCGTCCCTTTCGAACCGGCGCTGGGCCATCAGTTGTCCAGGATCGCCCGGTGAATAGTCATCCTAAACCGAAAAGAACTCCTCAATGGACATTCTTGGCTCTAAACCAAAGTACAAAGAGGGTACACGCCCACACAAAACGAGAGATTTCTTTATGATTTTGAAGAGCGTGCGTCCCTTTCGAGCCGGCGCTGGGCCATCAGTTGTCTAGGATCGCCCGGTGAATAGTCATCCTAAACCGAAAAGAACTCCTCAATGGACATTCTTGGCTCTAAACCAAAGTACAAAGAGGGTACACGCCCACACAAAATGAGAGATTTCTTCATGATGCTGCAGAGCGTGCGTGAGTTTTAAGCCGGCGCTGGGCCATCAGTTGTCCAGGATCGCCCGGTGAATAGTCATCCTAAACCGAAAAGAACTCCTCAATGGACATTCTTGGCTCTAAACCAAAATACAAAGAGGGTACACGCCCACACAAAATGAGAGATTTCTTCATGATGCTGCAGAGCGTGCGTCCCTTTCGAGCCGGCGCTGGGCCATCAGTTGTCCAGGATCGCCCGGTGAATAGTCATCCTAAACCGAAAAGAACTCTTCAATGGACATTCTTGGCTCTAAACCAAAGTACAAAGAGGGTACACGCCCACACAAAACGAGAGATTTCTTCATGATGCTGCAGAGCGTGCGTCCCTTTCGAGCCGGCGCTGGGCCATCAGTTGTCCAGGATCGCCCGGTGAATAGTCATCCTAAACCGAAAAGAACTCCTCAATGGACATTCTTGGCTCTAAACCAAAATACAAAGAGGGTACACGCCCACACAAAATGAGAGATTTCTTCATGATGCTGCAGAGCGTGCGTGAATTTTAAGCCGGCGCTGGGCCATCAGTTGTCCAGGATCGCCCGGTGAATAGTCATCCTAAACCGAAAAGAACTCCTCAATGGACATTCTTGGCTCTAAACCAAAGTACAAAGAAGGTACACGCCCACACAAAACGAGAGATTTCTTCATGATTTTGAAGAGCGTGCGTCCCTTTCGAGCCGACGCGGGGCCATCAGTTGTCCAGGATCGCCCGGTGAATAGTCATCCTAAACCGAAAAGAACTCCTCAATGGACATTCTTGGCTCTAAACCAAAGTACAAAGAAGGTACACGCCCACACAAAACGAGAGATTTCTTCATGATTTTGAAGAGCGTGCGTCCCTTTCGAGCCGACGCGGGGCCATCAGTTGTCCAGGATCGCCCGGTGAATAGTCATCCTAAACCGAAAAGAACTCCTCAATGGACATTCTTGGCTCTAAACCAAAGTACAAAGAGGGTACACGCCCACACAAAATGAGAGATTTCTTCATGATTTTGAAGAGCGTGCGTCCCTTTCGAACCGGCGCTGGGCCATCAGTTGTCCAGGATCGCCCGGTGAATAGTCATCCTAAACCGAAAAGAACTCCTCAATGGACATTCTTGGCTCTAAACCAAAGTACAAAGAAGGTACACGCCCACACAAAACGAGAGATTTCTTCATGATTTTGAAGAGCGTGCGTCCCTTTCGAGCCGGCGCTGGGCCATCAGTTGTCCAGGATCGCCCGGTGAATAGTCATCCTAAACCGAAAAGAACTCCTCAATGGACATTCTTGGCTCTAAACCAAAGTACAAAGAAGGTACACGCCCACACAAAACGAGAGATTTCTTCATGATTTTGAAGAGCGTGCGTCCCTTTCGAGCCGACGCGGGGCCATCAGTTGTCCAGGATCGCCCGGTGAATAGTCATCCTAAACCGAAAAGAACTCCTCAATGGACATTCTTGGCTCTAAACCAAAGTACAAAGAAGGTACACGCCCACACAAAACGAGAGATTTCTTCATGATGCTGCAGAGCGTGCGTGAATTTTAAGCCGGCGCTGGGCCATCAGTTGTCCAGGATCGCCCGGTGAATAGTCATCCTAAACCGAAAAGAACTCCTCAATGGACATTCTTGGCTCTAAACCAAAGTACAAAGAAGGTACACGCCCACACAAAACGAGAGATTTCTTCATGATTTTGAAGAGCGTGCGTCCCTTTCGAGCCGACGCGGGGCCATCAGTTGTCCAGGATCGCCCGGTGAATAGTCATCCTAAACCGAAAAGAACTCCTCAATGGACATTCTTGGCTCTAAACCAAAGTACAAAGAAGGTACACGCCCACACAAAACGAGAGATTTCTTCATGATTTTGAAGAGCGTGCGTCCCTTTCGAGCCGACGCGGGGCCATCAGTTGTCCAGGATCGCCCGGTGAATAGTCATCCTAAACCGAAAAGAACTCCTCAATGGACATTCTTGGCTCTAAACTAAAGTACAAAGAGGGTACACGCCCACACAAAATGAGATATTTCTTCATGATGCTGCAGAGCGTGCGTCCCTTTCGAACCGGCGCTGGGCCATCAGTTGTCCAGGATCGCCCGGTGAATAGTCATCCTAAACCGAAAAGAACTCCTCAATGGACATTCTTGGCTCTAAACCAAAGTACAAAGAGGGTACACGCCCACACAAAACGAGAGATTTCTTTATGATTTTGAAGAGCGTGCGTCCCTTTCGAGCCGGCGCTGGGCCATCAGTTGTCTAGGATCGCCCGGTGAATAGTCATCCTAAACCGAAAAGAACTCCTCAATGGACATTCTTGGCTCTAAACCAAAGTACAAAGAGGGTACACGCCCACACAAAATGAGAGATTTCTTCATGATGCTGCAGAGCGTGCGTGAGTTTTAAGCCGGCGCTGGGCCATCAGTTGTCCAGGATCGCCCGGTGAATAGTCATCCTAAACCGAAAAGAACTCCTCAATGGACATTCTTGGCTCTAAACCAAAGTACAAAGAAGGTACACGCCCACACAAAACGAGAGATTTCTTCATGATTTTGAAGAGCGTGCGTCCCTTTCGAGCCGGCGCTAGGCCATCAGTTGTCCAGGATCGCCCGGTGAATAGTCATCCTAAACCGAAAAGAACTCCTCAATGGACATTCTTGGCTCTAAACCAAAATACAAAGAGGGTACACGCCCACACAAAATGAGAGATTTCTTCATGATGCTGCAGAGCGTGCGTCCCTTTCGAGCCGGCGCTGGGCCATCAGTTGTCCAGGATCGCCCGGTGAATAGTCATCCTAAACCGAAAAGAACTCTTCAATGGACATTCTTGGCTCTAAACCAAAGTACAAAGAGGGTACACGCCCACACAAAACGAGAGATTTCTTCATGATGCTGCAGAGCGTGCGTCCCTTTCGAGCCGGCGCTGGGCCATCAGTTGTCCAGGATCGCCCGGTGAATAGTCATCCTAAACCGAAAAGAACTCCTCAATGGACATTCTTGGCTCTAAACCAAAGTACAAAGAGGGTACACGCCCACACAAAATGAGAGATTTCTTCATGATGCTGCAGAGCGTGCGTGAATTTTAAGCCGGCGCTGGGCCATCAGTTGTCCAGGATCGCCCGGTGAATAGTCATCCTAAACCGAAAAGAACTCCTCAATGGACATTCTTGGCTCTAAACCAAAGTACAAAGAAGGTACACGCCCACACAAAACGAGAGATTTCTTCATGATTTTGAAGAGCGTGCGTCCCTTTCGAGCCGACGCGGGGCCATCAGTTGTCCAGGATCGCCCGGTGAATAGTCATCCTAAACCGAAAAGAACTCCTCAATGGACATTCTTGGCTCTAAACCAAAGTACAAAGAAGGTACACGCCCACACAAAACGAGAGATTTCTTCATGATTTTGAAGAGCGTGCGTCCCTTTCGAGCCGACGCGGGGCCATCAGTTGTCCAGGATCGCCCGGTGAATAGTCATCCTAAACCGAAAAGAACTCCTCAATGGACATTCTTGGCTCTAAACCAAAGTACAAAGAGGGTACACGCCCACACAAAATGAGAGATTTCTTCATGATGCTGCAGAGCGTGCGTGAATTTTAAGCCGGCGCTGGGCCATCAGTTGTCCAGGATCGCCCGGTGAATAGTCATCCTAAACCGAAAAGAACTCCTCAATGGACATTCTTGGCTCTAAACCAAAGTACAAAGAGGGTACACGCCCACACAAAATGAGATATTTCTTCATGATGCTGCAGAGCGTGCGTGAATTTTAAGCCGGCGCTGGGCCATCAGTTGTCCAGGATCGCCCGGTGAATAGTCATCCTAAACCGAAAAGAACTCCTCAATGGACATTCTTGGCTCTAAACCAAAGTACAAAGAGGGTACACGCCCACACAAAATGAGAGATTTCTTCATGAATTTGAAGAGCGTGCATCCCTTTCGAACCGGCGCTGGGCCATCAGTTGTCCAGGATCGCCCGGTGAATAGTCATCCTAAACCGAAAAGAACTCCTCAATGGACATTCTTGGCTCTAAACCAAAGTACAAAGAAGGTACACGCCCACACAAAACGAGAGATTTCTTCATGATTTTGAAGAGCGTGCGTCCCTTTCGAGCCGGCGCTGGGCCATCAGTTGTCCAGGATCGCCCGGTGAATAGTCATCCTAAACCGAAAAGAACTCCTCAATGGACATTCTTGGCTCTAAACTAAAGTACAAAGAGGGTACACGCCCACACAAAATGAGATATTTCTTCATGATGCTGCAGAGCGTGCGTCCCTTTCGAACCGGCGCTGGGCCATCAGTTGTCCAGGATCGCCCGGTGAATAGTCATCCTAAACCGAAAAGAACTCCTCAATGGACATTCTTGGCTCTAAACCAAAGTACAAAGAGGGTACACGCCCACACAAAATGAGAGATTTCTTCATGATTTTGCAGAGCGTGCGTCCCTTTCGAGCCGACGCGGGGCCATCAGTTGTCCAGGATCGCCCGGTGAATAGTCATCCTAAACCGAAAAGAACTCCTCAATGGACATTCTTGGCTCTAAACCAAAGTACAAAGAGGGTACACGCCCACACAAAATGAGAGATTTCTTCATGATGCTGCAGAGCGTGCGTGAATTTTAAGCCGGCGCTGGGCCATCAGTTGTCCAGGATCGCCCGGTGAATAGTCATCCTAAACCGAAAAGAACTCCTCAATGGACATTCTTGGCTCTAAACCAAAGTACAAAGAAGGTACACGCCCACACAAAACGAGAGATTTCTTCATGATTTTGAAGAGCGTGCGTCCCTTTCGAGCCGACGCGGGGCCATCAGTTGTCCAGGATCGCCCGGTGAATAGTCATCCTAAACCAAAAAGAACTCCTCAATGGACATTCTTGGCTCTAAACCAAAGTACAAAGAGGGTACACGCCCACACAAAATAAGAGATTTCTTCATGACGCTGCAGAGCGTGCGTAAATTTTAAGCCGGCGCTGGGCCATCAGTTGTCCAGGATCGCCCGGTGAATAGTCATCCTAAACCAAAAAGAACTCCTCAATGGACATTCTTGGCTCTAAACCAAAGTACAAAGAAGGTACACGCCCACACAAAACGAGAGATTTCTTCATGATTTTGAAGAGCGTGCGTCCCTTTCGAGCCGACGCGGGGCCATCAGTTGTCCAGGATCGCCCGGTGAATAGTCATCCTAAACCGAAAAGAACTCCTCAATGGACATTCTTGGCTCTAAACCAAAGTACAAAGAAGGTACACGCCCACACAAAACGAGAGATTTCTTCATGATTTTGAAGAGCGTGCGTCCCTTTCGAGCCGACACGGGGCCATCAGTTGTCCAGGATCGCCCGGTGAATAGTCATCCTAAACCGAAAAGAACTCCTCAATGGACATTCTTGGCTCTAAACCAAAGTACAAAGAGGGTACACGCCCACACAAAATGAGAGATTTCTTCATGATGCTGCAGAGCGTGCGTGAATTTTAAGCCGGCGCTGGGCCATCAGTTGTCCAGGATCGCCCGGTGAATAGTCATCCTAAACCGAAAAGAACTCCTCAATGGACATTCTTGGCTCTAAACCAAAGTACAAAGAAGGTACACGCCCACACAAAACGAGAGATTTCTTCATGATTTTGAAGAGCGTGCGTCCCTTTCGAGCCGACGCGGGGCCATCAGTTGTCCAGGATCGCCCGGTGAATAGTCATCCTAAACCGAAAAGAACTCCTCAATGGACATTCTTGGCTCTAAACCAAAGTACAAAGAGGGTACACGCCCACACAAAACGAGAGATTTCTTCATGATGCTGCAGAGCGTGCGTGAATTTTAAGCCGGCGCTGGGCCATCAGTTGTCCAGGATCGCCCGGTGAATAGTCATCCTAAACCGAAAAGAACTCCTCAATGGACATTCTTGGCTCTAAACCAAAGTACAAAGAAGGTACACGCCCACACAAAACGAGAGATTTCTTCATGATTTTGAAGAGCGTGCGTCCCTTTCGAGCCGACGCGGGGCCATCAGTTGTCCAGGATCGCCCGGTGAATAGTCATCCTAAACCGAAAAGAACTCCTCAATGGACATTCTTGGCTCTAAACCAAAGTACAAAGAAGGTACACGCCCACACAAAACGAGAGATTTCTTCATGATTTTGAAGAGCGTGCGTCCATTTCGAGCCGACGCGGGGCCATCAGTTGTCCAGGATCGCCCGGTGAATAGTCATCCTAAACCGAAAAGAACTCCTCAATGGACATTCTTGGCTCTAAACCAAAGTACAAAGAGGGTACACGCCTACACAAAATGAGAGATTTCTTCATGATGCTGCAGAGCGTGCGTCCCTTTCGAACCGGCGCTGGGCCATCAGTTGTCCAGGATCGCCCGGTGAATAGTCATCCTAAACCGAAAAGAACTCCTCAATGGACATTCTTGGCTCTAAACCAAAGTACAAAGAAGGTACACGCCCACACAAAACGAGAGATTTCTTCATGATTTTGAAGAGCGTGCGTCCCTTTCGAGCCGACGCGGGGCCATCAGTTGTCCAGGATCGCCCGGTGAATAGTCATCCTAAACCGAAAAGAACTCCTCAATGGACATTCTTGGCTCTAAACCAAAGTACAAAGAAGGTACACGCCCACACAAAACGAGAGATTTCTTCATGATTTTGAAGAGCGTGCGTCCCTTTCGAGCCGACGCGGGGCCATCAGTTGTCCAGGATCGCCCGGTGAATAGTCATCCTAAACCGAAAAGAACTCCTCAATGGACATTCTTGGCTCTAAACCAAAGTACAAAGAGGGTACACGCCCACACAAAATAAGAGATTTCTTCATGATGCTGCAGAGCGTGCGTGAATTTTAAGCCGGCGCTGGGCCATCAGTTGTCCAGGATCGCCCGGTGAATAGTCATCCTAAACCGAAAAGAACTCCTCAATGGACATTCTTGGCTCTAAACCAAAGTACAAAGAGGGTACACGCCCACACAAAACGAGAGATTTTTTCATGATTTTGAAGAGCGTGCGTCCCTTTCGAGCCGACGCGGGGCCATCAGTTGTCCAGGATCGCCCGGTGAATAGTCATCCTAAACCGAAAAGAACTCCTCAATGGACATTCTTGGCGCTAAACCAAAGTACAAAGAAGGTACACGCCCACACAAAACGAGAGATTTCTTCATGATTTTGAAGAGCGTGCGTCCCTTTCGAGCCGACGCGGGGCCATCAGTTGTCCAGGATCGCCCGGTGAATAGTCATCCTAAACCGAAAAGAACTCCTCAATGGACATTCTTGGCTCTAAACCAAAGTACAAAGAGGGTACACGCCCACACAAAATAAGAGATTTCTTCATGACGCTGCAGAGCGTGCGTAAATTTTAAGCCGGCGCTGGGCCATCAGTTGTCCAGGATCGCCCGGTGAATAGTCATCCTAAACCGAAAAGAACTCCTCAATGGACATTCTTGGCTCTAAACCAAAGTACAAAGAAGGTACACGCCCACACAAAACGAGAGATTTCTTCATGATTTTGAAGAGCGTGCGTCCCTTTCGAGCCGACGCGGGGCCATCAGTTGTCCAGGATCGCCCGGTGAATAGTCATCCTAAACCGAAAAGAACTCCTCAATGGACATTCTTGGCTCTAAACCAAAGTACAAAGAGGGTACACGCCCATACAAAACGAGAGATTTCTTCATGATTTTGAAGAGCGTGCGTCCCTTTCGAGCCGACGCGGGGCCATCAGTTGTCCAGGATCGCCCGGTGAATAGTCATCCTAAACCGAAAAGAACTCCTCAATGGACATTCTTGGCTCTAAACCAAAGTACAAAGAAGGTACACGCCCACACAAAACGAGAGATTTCTTCATGATTTTGAAGAGCGTGCGTCCCTTTCGAACCGACGCGGGGCCATCAGTTGTCCAGGATCGCCCGGTGAATAGTCATCCTAAACCGAAAAGAACTCCTCAATGGACATTCTTGGCTCTAAACCAAAGTACAAAGAGGGTACACGCCCACACAAAATGAGAGATTTCTTCATGATGCTGCAGAGCGTGCGTGAATTTTAAGCCGGCGCTGGGCCATCAGTTGTCCAGGATCGCCCGGTGAATAGTCATCCTAAACCGAAAAGAACTCCTCAATGGACATTCTTGGCTCTAAACCAAAGTACAAAGAAGGTACACGCCCACACAAAACGAGAGATTTCTTCATGATTTTGAAGAGCGTGCGTCCCTTTCGAGCCGACGCGGGGCCATCAGTTGTCCAGGATCGCCCGGTGAATAGTCATCCTAAACCGAAAAGAACTCCTCAATGGACATTCTTGGCTCTAAACCAAAGTACAAAGAAGGTACACGCCCACACAAAACGAGAGATTTCTTCATGATTTTGAAGAGCGTGCGTCCCTTTCGAGCCGACGCGGGGCCATCAGTTGTCCAGGATCGCCCGGTGAATAGTCATCCTAAACCGAAAAGAACTCCTCAATGGACATTCTTGGCGCTAAACCAAAGTACAAAGAAGGTACACGCCCACACAAAACGAGAGATTTCTTCATGATTTTGAAGAGCGTGCGTCCCTTTCGAGCCGACGCGGGGCCATCAGTTGTCCAGGATCGCCCGGTGAATAGTCATCCTAAACCGAAAAGAACTCCTCAATGGACATTCTTGGCTCTAAACCAAAGTACAAAGAGGGTACACGCCCACACAAAATAAGAGATTTCTTCATGACGCTGCAGAGCGTGCGTAAATTTTAAGCCGGCGCTGGGCCATCAGTTGTCCAGGATCGCCCGGTGAATAGTCATCCTAAACCGAAAAGAACTCCTCAATGGACATTCTTGGCTCTAAACCAAAGTACAAAGAAGGTACACGCCCACACAAAACGAGAGATTTCTTCATGATTTTGAAGAGCGTGCGTCCCTTTCGAGCCGACGCGGGGCCATCAGTTGTCCAGGATCGCCCGGTGAATAGTCATCCTAAACCGAAAAGAACTCCTCAATGGACATTCTTGGCTCTAAACCAAAGTACAAAGAGGGTACACGCCCACACAAAACGAGAGATTTCTTCATGATTTTGAAGAGCGTGCGTCCCTTTCGAGCCGACGCGGGGCCATCAGTTGTCCAGGATCGCCCGGTGAATAGTCATCCTAAACCGAAAAGAACTCCTCAATGGACATTCTTGGCTCTAAACCAAAGTACAAAGAAGGTACACGCCCACACAAAACGAGAGATTTCTTCATGATTTTGAAGAGCGTGCGTCCCTTTCGAACCGACGCGGGGCCATCAGTTGTCCAGGATCGCCCGGTGAATAGTCATCCTAAACCGAAAAGAACTCCTCAATGGACATTCTTGGCTCTAAACCAAAGTACAAAGAGGGTACACGCCCACACAAAATGAGAGATTTCTTCATGATGCTGCAGAGCGTGCGTGAATTTTAAGCCGGCGCTGGGCCATCAGTTGTCCAGGATCGCCCGGTGAATAGTCATCCTAAACCGAAAAGAACTCCTCAATGGACATTCTTGGCTCTAAACCAAAGTACAAAGAAGGTACACGCCCACACAAAACGAGAGATTTCTTCATGATTTTGAAGAGCGTGCGTCCCTTTCGAGCCGACGCGGGGCCATCAGTTGTCCAGGATCGCCCGGTGAATAGTCATCCTAAACCGAAAAGAACTCCTCAATGGACATTCTTGGCTCTAAACCAAAGTACAAAGAAGGTACACGCCCACACAAAACGAGAGATTTCTTCATGATTTTGAAGAGCGTGCGTCCCTTTCGAGCCGACGCGGGGCCATCAGTTGTCCAGGATCGCCCGGTGAATAGTCATCCTAAACCGAAAAGAACTCCTCAATGGACATTCTTGGCTCTAAACCAAAGTACAAAGAGGGTACACGCCCACACAAAATGAGAGATTTCTTCATGATGCTGCAGAGCGTGCGTGAATTTTAAGCCGGCGCTGGGCCATCAGTTGTCCAGGATCGCCCGGTGAATAGTCATCCTAAACCGAAAAGAACTCCTCAATGGACATTCTTGGCTCTAAACCAAAGTACAAAGAAGGTACACGCCCACACAAAACGAGAGATTTCTTCATGATTTTGAAGAGCGTGCGTCCCTTTCGAGCCGACGCGGGGCCATCAGTTGTCCAGGATCGCCCGGTGAATAGTCATCCTAAACCGAAAAGAACTCCTCAATGGACATTCTTGGCTCTAAACCAAAGTACAAAGAAGGTACACGCCCACACAAAACGAGAGATTTCTTCATGATTTTGAAGAGCGTGCGTCCCTTTCGAGCCGACGCGGGGCCATCAGTTGTCCAGGATCGCCCGGTGAATAGTCATCCTAAACCGAAAAGAACTCCTCAATGGACATTCTTGGCTCTAAACCAAAGTACAAAGAGGGTACACGCCCACACAAAATAAGAGATTTCTTCATGATGCTGCAGAGCGTGCGTGAATTTTAAGCCGGCGCTGGGCCATCAGTTGTCCAGGATCGCCCGGTGAATAGTCATCCTAAACCGAAAAGAACTCCTCAATGGACATTCTTGGCTCTAAACCAAAGTACAAAGAAGGTACACGCCCACACAAAACGAGAGATTTCTTCATGATTTTGAAGAGCGTGCGTCCCTTTCGAGCCGACGCGGGGCCATCAGTTGTCCAGGATCGCCCGGTGAATAGTCATCCTAAACCGAAAAGAACTCCTCAATGGACATTCTTGGCTCTAAACCAAAGTACAAAGAAGGTACACGCCCACACAAAACGAGAGATTTCTTCATGATTTTGAAGAGCGTGCGTCCCTTTCGAGCCGACGCGGGGCCATCAGTTGTCCAGGATCGCCCGGTGAATAGTCATCCTAAACCGAAAAGAACTCCTCAATGGACATTCTTGGCTCTAAACCAAAGTACAAAGAGGGTACACGCCCACACAAAATGAGAGATTTCTTCATGATGCTGCAGAGCGTGCGTCCCTTTCGAACCGGCGCTGGGCCATCAGTTGTCCAGGATCGCCCGGTGAATAGTCATCCTAAACCGAAAAGAACTCCTCAATGGACATTCTTGGCTCTAAACCAAAGTACAAAGAAGGTACACGCCCACACAAAACGAGAGATTTCTTCATGATTTTGAAGAGCGTGCGTCCCTTTCGAGCCGACGCGGGGCCATCAGTTGTCCAGGATCGCCCGGTGAATAGTCATCCTAAACCGAAAAGAACTCCTCAATGGACATTCTTGGCTCTAAACCAAAGTACAAAGAAGGTACACGCCCACACAAAACGAGAGATTTCTTCATGATTTTGAAGAGCGTGCGTCCCTTTCGAGCCGACGCGGGGCCATCAGTTGTCCAGGATCGCCCGGTGAATAGTCATCCTAAACCGAAAAGAACTCCTCAATGGACATTCTTGGCTCTAAACCAAAGTACAAAGAGGGTACACGCCCACACAAAATAAGAGATTTCTTCATGATGCTGCAGAGCGTGCGTGAATTTTAAGCCGGCGCTGGGCCATCAGTTGTCCAGGATCGCCCGGTGAATAGTCATCCTAAACCGAAAAGAACTCCTCAATGGACATTCTTGGCTCTAAACCAAAGTACAAAGAGGGTACACGCCCACACAAAACGAGAGATTTTTTCATGATTTTGAAGAGCGTGCGTCCCTTTCGAGCCGACGCGGGGCCATCAGTTGTCCAGGATCGCCCGGTGAATAGTCATCCTAAACCGAAAAGAACTCCTCAATGGACATTCTTGGCGCTAAACCAAAGTACAAAGAAGGTACACGCCCACACAAAACGAGAGATTTCTTCATGATTTTGAAGAGCGTGCGTCCCTTTCGAGCCGACGCGGGGCCATCAGTTGTCCAGGATCGCCCGGTGAATAGTCATCCTAAACCGAAAAGAACTCCTCAATGGACATTCTTGGCTCTAAACCAAAGTACAAAGAGGGTACACGCCCACACAAAATAAGAGATTTCTTCATGATGCTGCAGAGCGTGCGTAAATTTTAAGCCGGCGCTGGGCCATCAGTTGTCCAGGATCGCCCGGTGAATAGTCATCCTAAACCGAAAAGAACTCCTCAATGGACATTCTTGGCTCTAAACCAAAGTACAAAGAAGGTACACGCCCACACAAAACGAGAGATTTCTTCATGATTTTGAAGAGCGTGCGTCCCTTTCGAGCCGACGCGGGGCCATCAGTTGTCCAGGATCGCCTAGTGAATAGTCATCCTAAACCGAAAAGAACTCCTCAATGGACATTCTTGGCTCTAAACCAAAGTACAAAGAGGGTACACGCCCACACAAAACGAGAGATTTCTTCATGATTTTGAAGAGCGTGCGTCCCTTTCGAGCCGACGCGGGGCCATCAGTTGTCCAGGATCGCCCGGTGAATAGTCATCCTAAACCGAAAAGAACTCCTCAATGGACATTCTTGGCTCTAAACCAAAGTACAAAGAAGGTACACGCCCACACAAAACGAGAGATTTCTTCATGATTTTGAAGAGCGTGCGTCCCTTTCGAGCCGACGCGGGGCCATCAGTTGTCCAGGATCGCCCGGTGAATAGTCATCCTAAACCGAAAAGAACTCCTCAATGGACATTCTTGGCTCTAAACCAAAGTACAAAGAGGGTACACGCCCACACAAAATGAGAGATTTCTTCATGATGCTGCAGAGCGTGCGTGAATTTTAAGCCGGCGCTGGGCCATCAGTTGTCCAGGATCGCCCGGTGAATAGTCATCCTAAACCGAAAAGAACTCCTCAATGGACATTCTTGGCTCTAAACCAAAGTACAAAGAAGGTACACGCCCACACAAAACGAGAGATTTCTTCATGATTTTGAAGAGCGTGCGTCCCTTTCGAGCCGACGCGGGGCCATCAGTTGTCCAGGATCGCCCGGTGAATAGTCATCCTAAACCGAAAAGAACTAGTCAATGGACATTCTTGGCTCTAAACCAAAGTACAAAGAAGGTACACGCCCACACAAAACGAGAGATTTCTTCATGATTTTGAAGAGCGTGCGTCCCTTTCGAGCCGACGCGGGGCCATCAGTTGTCCAGGATCGCCCGGTGAATAGTCATCCTAAACCGAAAAGAACTCCTCAATGGACATTCTTGGCTCTAAACCAAAGTACAAAGAGGGTACACGCCCACACAAAATAAGAGATTTCTTCATGATGCTGCAGAGCGTGCGTGAATTTTAAGCCGGCGCTGGGCCATCAGTTGTCCAGGAACGCCCGGTGAATAGTCATCCTAAACCGAAAAGAACTCCTCAATGGACATTCTTGGCTCTAAACCAAAGTACAAAGAGGGTACACGCCCACACAAAACGAGAGATTTTTTCATGATTTTGAAGAGCGTGCGTCCCTTTCGAGCCGACGCGGGGCCATCAGTTGTCCAGGATCGCCCGGTGAATAGTCATCCTAAACCGAAAAGAACTCCTCAATGGACATTCTTGGCTCTAAACCAAAGTACAAAGAGGGTACACGCCCACACAAAATGAGAGATTTCTTCATGATGCTGCAGAGCGTGCGTCCCTTTCGAGCCGACGCGGGGCCATCAGTTGTCCAGGATCGCCCGGTGAATAGTCATCCTAAACCGAAAAGAACTCCTCAATGGACATTCTTGGCTCTAAACCAAAGTACAAAGAGGGTACACGCCCACACAAAATGAGAGATTTCTTCATGATGCTGCAGAGCGTGCGTGAATTTTAAGCCGGCGCTGGGCCATCAGTTGTCCAGGATCGCCCGGTGAATAGTCATCCTAAACCGAAAAGAACTCCTCAATGGACATTGTTGGCTCTAAACCAAAGTACAAAGAAGGTACACGCCCACACAAAACGAGAGATTTCTTCATGATTTTGAAGAGCGTGCGTCCCTTTCGAGCCGACGCGGGGCCATCAGTTGTCCAGGATCGCCCGGTGAATAGTCATCCTAAACCGAAAAGAACTCCTCAATGGACATTCTTGGCTCTAAACCAAAGTACAAAGAAGGTACACGCCCACACAAAACGAGAGATTTCTTCATGATTTTGAAGAGCGTGCGTCCCTTTCGAGCCGACGCGGGGCCATCAGTTGTCCAGGATCGCCCGGTGAATAGTCATCCTAAACCGAAAAGAACTCCTCAATGGACATTCTTGGCTCTAAACCAAAGTACAAAGAAGGTACACGCCCACACAAAACGAGAGATTTCTTCATGATTTTGAAGAGCGTGCGTCCCTTTCGAGCCGACGCGGGGCCATCAGTTGTCCAGGATCGCCCGGTGAATAGTCATCCTAAACCGAAAAGAACTCCTCAATGGACATTCTTGGCTCTAAACCAAAGTACAAAGAGGGTACACGCCCACACAAAATGAGAGATTTCTTCATGATGCTGCAGAGCGTGCGTCCCTTTCGAGCCGACGCGGGGCCATCAGTTGTCCAGGATCGCCCGGTGAATAGTCATCCTAAACCGAAAAGAACTCCTCAATGGACATTCTTGGCTCTAAACCAAAGTACAAAGAAGGTACACGCCCACACAAAACGAGAGATTTCTTCATGATTTTGAAGAGCGTGCGTCCCTTTCGAGCCGACGCGGGGCCATCAGTTGTCCAGGATCGCCCGGTGAATAGTCATCCTAAACCGAAAAGAACTCCTCAATGGACATTCTTGGCTCTAAACCAAAGTACAAAGAGGGTACACGCCCACACAAAATAAGAGATTTCTTCATGATGCTGCAGAGCGTGCGTGAATTTTAAGCCGGCGCTGGGCCATCAGTTGTCCAGGATCGCCCGGTGAATAGTCATCCTAAACCGAAAAGAACTCCTCAATGGACATTCTTGGCTCTAAACCAAAGTACAAAGAGGGTACACGCCCACACAAAACGAGAGATTTTTTCATGATTTTGAAGAGCGTGCGTCCCTTTCGAGCCGACGCGGGGCCATCAGTTGTCCAGGATCGCCCGGTGAATAGTCATCCTAAACCGAAAAGAACTCCTCAATGGACATTCTTGGCTCTAAACCAAAGTACAAAGAGGGTACACGCCCACACAAAATGAGAGATTTCTTCATGATTTTGCAGAGCGTGCGTCCCTTTCGAGCCGACGCGGGGCCATCAGTTGTCCAGGATCGCCCGGTGAATAGTCATCCTAAACCGAAAAGAACTCCTCAATGGACATTCTTGGCTCTAAACCAAAGTACAAAGAGGGTACACGCCCACACAAAATGAGAGATTTCTTCATGATGCTGCAGAGCGTGCGTGAATTTTAAGCCGGCGCTGGGCCATCAGTTGTCCAGGATCGCCCGGTGAATAGTCATCCTAAACCGAAAAGAACTCCTCAATGGACATTCTTGGCTCTAAACCAAAGTACAAAGAGGGTACACGCCCACACAAAATGAGAGATTTCTTCATGATGCTGCAGAGCGTGCGTGAATTTTAAGCCGGCGCTGGGCCATCAGTTGTCCAGGATCGCCCGGTGAATAGTCATCCTAAACCGAAAAGAACTCCTCAATGGACATTCTTGGCTCTAAACCAAAGTACAAAGAGGGTACACGCCCACACAAAATGAGAGATTTCTTCATGATGCTGCAGAGCGTGCGTCCCTTTCGAGCCGACGCGGGGCCATCAGTTGTCCAGGATCGCCCGGTGAATAGTCATCCTAAACCGAAAAGAACTCCTCAATGGACATTCTTGGCTCTAAACCAAAGTACAAAGAAGGTACACGCCCACACAAAACGAGAGATTTCTTCATGATTTTGAAGAGCGTGCGTCCCTTTCGAGCCGGCGCTGGGCCATCAGTTGTCCAGGATCGCCCGGTGAATAGTCATCCTAAACCGAAAAGAACTCCTCAATGGACATTCTTGGCTCTAAACCAAAGTACAAAGAAGGTACACGCCCACACAAAACGAGAGATTTCTTCATGATTTTGAAGAGCGTGCGTCCCTTTCGAGCCGACGCGGGGCTATCAGTTGTCCAGGATCGCCAGGTGAATAGTCATCCTAAACCGAAAAGAACTCTTCAATGGACATTCTTGGCTCTAAACCAAAGTACAAAGAGGGTACACGCCCACACAAAACGAGAGATTTCTTCATGATTTTGAAGAGCGTGCGTCCCTTTCGAGCCGGCGCTGGGCCATCAGTTGTCCAGGATCGCCCGGTGAATAGTCATCCTAAACCGAAAAGAACTCCTCAATGGACATTCTTGGCTCTAAACCAAAGTACAAAGAGGGTACACGCCCACACAAAATGAGAGATTTCTTCATGATGCTGCAGAGCGTGCGTGAATTTTAAGCCGGCGCTGGGCCATCAGTTGTCCAGGATCGCCCGGTGAATAGTCATCCTAAACCGAAAAGAACTCCTCAATGGACATTCTTGGCTCTAAACCAAAGTACAAAGAGGGTACACGCCCACACAAAATGAGAGATTTCTTCATGATGCTGCAGAGCGTGCGTCCCTTTCGAGCCGACGCGGGGCTATCAGTTGTCCAGGATCGCCAGGTGAATAGTCATCCTAAACCGAAAAGAACTCTTCAATGGACATTCTTGGCTCTAAACCAAAGTACAAAGAGGGTACACGCCCACACAAAACGAGAGATTTCTTCATGATTTTGAAGAGCGTGCGTCCCTTTCGAGCCGGCGCTGGGCCATCAGTTGTCCAGGATCGCCCGGTGAATAGTCATCCTAAACCGAAAAGAACTCCTCAATGGACATTCTTGGCTCTAAACCAAAGTACAAAGAAGGTACACGCCCACACAAAACGAGAGATTTCTTCATGATTTTGAAGAGCGTGCGTCCCTTTCGAGCCGACGCGGGGCCATCAGTTGTCCAGGATCGCCCGGTGAATAGTCATCCTAAACCGAAAAGAACTCCTCAATGGACATTCTTGGCTCTAAACCAAAGTACAAAGAGGGTACACGCCCACACAAAATGAGAGATTTCTTCATGATGCTGCAGAGCGTGCGTCCCTTTCGAGCCGACGCGGGGCCATCAGTTGTCCAGGATCGCCCGGTGAATAGTCATCCTAAACCGAAAAGAACTCCTCAATGGACATTCTTGGCTCTAAACCAAAGTACAAAGAAGGTACACGCCCACACAAAACGAGAGATTTCTTCATGATTTTGAAGAGCGTGCGTCCCTTTCGAGCCGACGCGGGGCTATCAGTTGTCCAGGATCGCCAGGTGAATAGTCATCCTAAACCGAAAAGAACTCTTCAATGGACATTCTTGGCTCTAAACCAAAGTACAAAGAGGGTACACGCCCACACAAAACGAGAGATTTCTTCATGATTTTGAAGAGCGTGCGTCCCTTTCGAGCCGGCGCTGGGCCATCAGTTGTCCAGGATCGCCCGGTGAATAGTCATCCTAAACCGAAAAGAACTCCTCAATGGACATTCTTGGCTCTAAACCAAAGTACAAAGAAGGTACACGCCCACACAAAACGAGAGATTTCTTCATGATTTTGAAGAGCGTGCGTCCCTTTCGAGCCGACGCGGGGCCATCAGTTGTCCAGGATCGCCAGGTGAATAGTCATCCTAAACCGAAAAGAACTCCTCAATGGACATTCTTGGCTCTAAACCAAAGTACAAAGAGGGTACACGCCCACACAAAACGAGAGATTTCTTCATGATTTTGAAGAGCGTGCGTCCCTTTCGAGCCGGCGCTGGGCCATCAGTTGTCCAGGATCGCCCGGTGAATAGTCATCCTAAACCGAAAAGAACTCTTCAATGGACATTCTTGGCTCTAAACCAAAGTACAAAGAGGGTACACGCCCACACAAAACGAGAGATTTCTTCATGATTTTGAAGAGCGTGCGTCCCTTTCGAGCCGGCGCTGGGCCATCAGTTGTCCAGGATCGCCCGGTGAATAGTCATCCTAAACCGAAAAGAACTCCTCAATGGACATTCTTGGCTTTAAACCAAAGTACAAAGAGGGTACACGCCCACACAAAACGAGAGATTTCTTTATGATTTTGAAGAGCGTGCGTCCCTTTCGAGCCGGCGCTGGGCCATCAGTTGTCTAGGATCGCCCGGTGAATAGTCATCCTAAACCGAAAAGAACTCCTCAATGGACATTCTTGGCTCTAAACCAAAGTACAAAGAGGGTACACGCCCACACAAAATGAGAGATTTCTTCATGATGCTGCAGAGCGTGCGTGAGTTTTAAGCCGGCGCTGGGCCATCAGTTGTCCAGGATCGCCCGGTGAATAGTCATCCTAAACCGAAAAGAACTCCTCAATGGACATTCTTGGCTCTAAACCAAAGTACAAAGAAGGTACACGCCCACACAAAACGAGAGATTTCTTCATGATTTTGAAGAGCGTGCGTCCCTTTCGAGCCGGCGCTAGGCCATCAGTTGTCCAGGATCGCCCGGTGAATAGTCATCCTAAACCGAAAAGAACTCCTCAATGGACATTCTTGGCTCTAAACCAAAATACAAAGAGGGTACACGCCCACACAAAATGAGAGATTTCTTCATGATGCTGCAGAGCGTGCGTCCCTTTCGAGCCGGCGCTGGGCCATCAGTTGTCCAGGATCGCCCGGTGAATAGTCATCCTAAACCGAAAAGAACTCTTCAATGGACATTCTTGGCTCTAAACCAAAGTACAAAGAGGGTACACGCCCACACAAAACGAGAGATTTCTTCATGATGCTGCAGAGCGTGCGTCCCTTTCGAGCCGGCGCTGGGCCATCAGTTGTCCAGGATCGCCCGGTGAATAGTCATCCTAAACCGAAAAGAACTCCTCAATGGACATTCTTGGCTCTAAACCAAAGTACAAAGAGGGTACACGCCCACACAAAATGAGAGATTTCTTCATGATGCTGCAGAGCGTGCGTGAGTTTTAAGCCGGCGCTGGGCCATCAGTTGTCCAGGATCGCCCGGTGAATAGTCATCCTAAACCGAAAAGAACTCCTCAATGGACATTCTTGGCTCTAAACCAAAGTACAAAGAGGGTACACGCCCACACAAAACGAGAGATTTCTTCATGATTTTGAAGAGCGTGCGTCCCTTTCGAGCCGGCGCTGGGCCATCAGTTGTCCAGGATCGCCCGGTGAATAGTCATCCTAAACCGAAAAGAACTCCTCAATGGACATTCTTGGCTCTAAACCAAAGTACAAAGAGGGTACACGCCCACACAAAATAAGAGATTTCTTCATGATGCTGCAGAGCGTGCGTGAATTTTAAGCCGGCGCTGGGCCATCAGTTGTCCAGGATCGCCCGGTGAATAGTCATCCTAAACCGAAAAGAACTCCTCAATGGACATTCTTGGCTCTAAACCAAAGTACAAAGAGGGTACACGCCCACACAAAACGAGAGATTTTTTCATGATTTTGAAGAGCGTGCGTCCCTTTCGAGCCGACGCGGGGCCATCAGTTGTCCAGGATCGCCCGGTGAATAGTCATCCTAAACCGAAAAGAACTCCTCAATGGACATTCTTGGCTCTAAACCAAAGTACAAAGAGGGTACACGCCCACACAAAATGAGAGATTTCTTCATGATTTTGCAGAGCGTGCGTCCCTTTCGAGCCGACGCGGGGCCATCAGTTGTCCAGGATCGCCCGGTGAATAGTCATCCTAAACCGAAAAGAACTCCTCAATGGACATTCTTGGCTCTAAACCAAAGTACAAAGAGGGTACACGCCCACACAAAATGAGAGATTTCTTCATGATGCTGCAGAGCGTGCGTGAGTTTTAAGCCGGCGCTGGGCCATCAGTTGTCCAGGATCGCCCGGTGAATAGTCATCCTAAACCGAAAAGAACTCCTCAATGGACATTCTTGGCTCTAAACCAAAGTACAAAGAGGGTACACGCCCACACAAAATGAGAGATTTCTTCATGATTTTGAAGAGCGTGCGTCCCTTTCGAACCGGCGCTGGGCCATCAGTTGTCCAGGATCGCCCGGTGAATAGTCATCCTAAACCGAAAAGAACTCCTCAATGGACATTCTTGGCTCTAAACCAAAGTACAAAGAAGGTACACGCCCACACAAAACGAGAGATTTCTTCATGATTTTGAAGAGCGTGCGTCCCTTTCGAGCCGGCGCTGGGCCATCAGTTGTCCAGGATCGCCCGGTGAATAGTCATCCTAAACCGAAAAGAACTCCTCAATGGACATTCTTGGCTCTAAACTAAAGTACAAAGAGGGTACACGCCCACACAAAATGAGATATTTCTTCATGATGCTGCAGAGCGTGCGTCCCTTTCGAACCGGCGCTGGGCCATCAGTTGTCCAGGATCGCCCGGTGAATAGTCATCCTAAACCGAAAAGAACTCCTCAATGGACATTCTTGGCTCTAAACCAAAGTACAAAGAGGGTACACGCCCACACAAAATGAGAGATTTCTTCATGATTTTGCAGAGCGTGCGTCCCTTTCGAGCCGACGCGGGGCCATCAGTTGTCCAGGATCGCCCGGTGAATAGTCATCCTAAACCGAAAAGAACTCCTCAATGGACATTCTTGGCTCTAAACCAAAGTACAAAGAGGGTACACGCCCACACAAAATGAGAGATTTCTTCATGATGCTGCAGAGCGTGCGTGAATTTTAAGCCGGCGCTGGGCCATCAGTTGTCCAGGATCGCCCGGTGAATAGTCATCCTAAACCGAAAAGAACTCCTCAATGGACATTCTTGGCTCTAAACCAAAGTACAAAGAGGGTACACGCCCACACAAAATGAGAGATTTCTTCATGATGCTGCAGAGCGTGCGTGAGTTTTAAGCCGGCGCTGGGCCATCAGTTGTCCAGGATCGCCCGGTGAATAGTCATCCTAAACCGAAAAGAACTCCTCAATGGACATTCTTGGCTCTAAACCAAAGTACAAAGAAGGTACACGCCCACACAAAACGAGAGATTTCTTCATGATGCTGCAGAGCGTGCGTGAATTTTAAGCCGGCGCTGGGCCATCAGTTGTCCAGGATCGCCCGGTGAATAGTCATCCTAAACCGAAAAGAACTCCTCAATGGACATTCTTGGCTCTAAACCAAAGTACAAAGAAGGTACACGCCCACACAAAACGAGAGATTTCTTCATGATTTTGAAGAGCGTGCGTCCCTTTCGAGCCGACGCGGGGCCATCAGTTGTCCAGGATCGCCCGGTGAATAGTCATCCTAAACCGAAAAGAACTCCTCAATGGACATTCTTGGCTCTAAACCAAAGTACAAAGAGGGTACACGCCCACACAAAACGAGAGATTTCTTCATGATTTTGAAGAGCGTGCGTCCCTTTCGAGCCGGCGCTGGGCCATCAGTTGTCCAGGATCGCCCGGTGAATAGTCATCCTAAACCGAAAAGAACTCCTCAATGGACATTCTTGGCTCTAAACTAAAGTACAAAGAGGGTACACGCCCACACAAAATGAGATATTTCTTCATGATTTTGAAGAGCGTGCGTCCCTTTCGAGCCGGCGCTGGGCCATCAGTTGTCCAGGATCGCCCGGTGAATAGTCATCCTAAACCGAAAAGAACTCCTCAATGGACATTCTTGGCTCTAAACCAAAGTACAAAGAAGGTACACGCCCACACAAAACGAGAGATTTCTTCATGATGCTGCAGAGCGTGCGTGAATTTTAAGCCGGCGCTGGGCCATCAGTTGTCCAGGATCGCCCGGTGAATAGTCATCCTAAACCGAAAAGAACTCCTCAATGGACATTCTTGGCTCTAAACCAAAGTACAAAGAGGGTACACGCCCACACAAAATGAGAGATTTCTTCATGATGCTGCAGAGCGTGCGTGAATTTTAAGCCGGCGCTGGGCCATCAGTTGTCCAGGATCGCCCGGTGAATAGTCATCCTAAACCGAAAAGAACTCCTCAATGGACATTCTTGGCTCTAAACCAAAGTACAAAGAAGGTACACGTCCACACAAAACGAGAGATTTCTTCATGATTTTGAAGAGCGTGCGTCCCTTTCGAGCCGACGCGGGGCCATCAGTTGTCCAGGATCGCCCGGTGAATAGTCATCCTAAACCGAAAAGAACTCCTCAATGGACATTCTTGGCTCTAAACCAAAGTACAAAGAAGGTACACGCCCACACAAAACGAGAGATTTCTTCATGATTTTGAAGAGCGTGCGTCCCTTTCGAGCCGACGCGGGGCCATCAGTTGTCCAGGATCGCCCGGTGAATAGTCATCCTAAACCGAAAAGAACTCCTCAATGGACATTCTTGGCTCTAAACCAAAGTACAAAGAGGGTACACGCCCACACAAAATGAGAGATTTCTTCATGATTTTGAAGAGCGTGCGTCCCTTTCGAACCGGCGCTGGGCCATCAGTTGTCCAGGATCGCCCGGTGAATAGTCATCCTAAACCGAAAAGAACTCCTCAATGGACATTCTTGGCTCTAAACCAAAGTACAAAGAAGGTACACGCCCACACAAAACGAGAGATTTCTTCATGATTTTGAAGAGCGTGCGTCCCTTTCGAGCCGGCGCTGGGCCATCAGTTGTCCAGGATCGCCCGGTGAATAGTCATCCTAAACCGAAAAGAACTCCTCAATGGACATTCTTGGCTCTAAACTAAAGTACAAAGAGGGTACACGCCCACACAAAATGAGATATTTCTTCATGATGCTGCAGAGCGTGCGTCCCTTTCGAACCGGCGCTGGGCCATCAGTTGTCCAGGATCGCCCGGTGAATAGTCATCCTAAACCGAAAAGAACTCCTCAATGGACATTCTTGGCTCTAAACCAAAGTACAAAGAAGGTACACGTCCACACAAAACGAGAGATTTCTTCATGATTTTGAAGAGCGTGCGTCCCTTTCGAGCCGACGCGGGGCCATCAGTTGTCCAGGATCGCCCGGTGAATAGTCATCCTAAACCGAAAAGAACTCCTCAATGGACATTCTTGGCTCTAAACCAAAGTACAAAGAGGGTACACGCCCCCACAAAATGAGAGATTTCTTCATGATTTTGCAGAGCGTGCGTCCCTTTCGAGCCGACGCGGGGCCATCAGTTGTCCAGGATCGCCCGGTGAATAGTCATCCTAAACCGAAAAGAACTCCTCAATGGACATTCTTGGCTCTAAACCAAAGTACAAAGAGGGTACACGCCCACACAAAACGAGAGATTTCTTCATGATTTTGAAGAGCGTGCGTCCCTTTCGAACCGGCGCTGGGCCATCAGTTGTCCAGGATCGCCCGGTGAATAGTCATCCTAAACCGAAAAGAACTCCTCAATGGACATTCTTGGCTCTAAACCAAAGTACAAAGAAGGTACACGCCCACACAAAACGAGAGATTTCTTCATGATTTTGAAGAGCGTGCGTCCCTTTCGAGCCGGCGCTGGGCCATCAGTTGTCCAGGATCGCCCGGTGAATAGTCATCCTAAACCGAAAAGAACTCCTCAATGGACATTCTTGGCTCTAAACTAAAGTACAAAGAGGGTACACGCCCACACAAAATGAGATATTTCTTCATGATGCTGCAGAGCGTGCGTCCCTTTCGAACCGGCGCTGGGCCATCAGTTGTCCAGGATCGCCCGGTGAATAGTCATCCTAAACCGAAAAGAACTCCTCAATGGACATTCTTGGCTCTAAACCAAAGTACAAAGAAGGTACACGTCCACACAAAACGAGAGATTTCTTCATGATTTTGAAGAGCGTGCGTCCCTTTCGAGCCGACGCGGGGCCATCAGTTGTCCAGGATCGCCCGGTGAATAGTCATCCTAAACCGAAAAGAACTCCTCAATGGACATTCTTGGCTCTAAACCAAAGTACAAAGAGGGTACACGCCCCCACAAAATGAGAGATTTCTTCATGATTTTGCAGAGCGTGCGTCCCTTTCGAGCCGACGCGGGGCCATCAGTTGTCCAGGATCGCCCGGTGAATAGTCATCCTAAACCGAAAAGAACTCCTCAATGGACATTCTTGGCTCTAAACCAAAGTACAAAGAGGGTACACGCCCACACAAAACGAGAGATTTCTTCATGATTTTGAAGAGCGTGCGTCCCTTTCGAACCGGCGCTGGGCCATCAGTTGTCCAGGATCGCCCGGTGAATAGTCATCCTAAACCGAAAAGAACTCCTCAATGGACATTCTTGGCTCTAAACCAAAGTACAAAGAAGGTACACGCCCACACAAAACGAGAGATTTCTTCATGATTTTGAAGAGCGTGCGTCCCTTTCGAGCCGGCGCTGGGCCATCAGTTGTCCAGGATCGCCCGGTGAATAGTCATCCTAAACCGAAAAGAACTCCTCAATGGACATTCTTGGCTCTAAACTAAAGTACAAAGAGGGTACACGCCCACACAAAATGAGATATTTCTTCATGATGCTGCAGAGCGTGCGTCCCTTTCGAACCGGCGCTGGGCCATCAGTTGTCCAGGATCGCCCGGTGAATAGTCATCCTAAACCGAAAAGAACTCCTCAATGGACATTCTTGGCTCTAAACCAAAGTACAAAGAAGGTACACGTCCACACAAAACGAGAGATTTCTTCATGATTTTGAAGAGCGTGCGTCCCTTTCGAGCCGACGCGGGGCCATCAGTTGTCCAGGATCGCCCGGTGAATAGTCATCCTAAACCGAAAAGAACTCCTCAATGGACATTCTTGGCTCTAAACCAAAGTACAAAGAGGGTACACGCCCCCACAAAATGAGAGATTTCTTCATGATTTTGCAGAGCGTGCGTCCCTTTCGAGCCGACGCGGGGCCATCAGTTGTCCAGGATCGCCCGGTGAATAGTCATCCTAAACCGAAAAGAACTCCTCAATGGACATTCTTGGCTCTAAACCAAAGTACAAAGAGGGTACACGCCCACACAAAATGAGAGATTTCTTCATGATGCTGCAGAGCGTGCGTGAATTTTAAGCCGGCGCTGGGCCATCAGTTGTCCAGGATCGCCCGGTGAATAGTCATCCTAAACCGAAAAGAACTCCTCAATGGACATTCTTGGCTCTAAACCAAAGTACAAAGAAGGTACACGCCCACACAAAACGAGAGATTTCTTCATGATTTTGAAGAGCGTGCGTCCCTTTCGAGCCGACGCGGGGCCATCAGTTGTCCAGGATCGCCCGGTGAATAGTCATCCTAAACCAAAAAGAACTCCTCAATGGACATTCTTGGCTCTAAACCAAAGTACAAAGAAGGTACACGCCCACACAAAACGAGAGATTTCTTCATGATTTTGAAGAGCGTGCGTCCCTTTCGAGCCGACGCGGGGCCATCAGTTGTCCAGGATCGCCCGGTGAATAGTCATCCTAAACCGAAAAGAACTCCTCAATGGACATTCTTGGCTCTAAACCAAAGTACAAAGAAGGTACACGCCCACACAAAACGAGAGATTTCTTTATGATTTTGAAGAGCGTGCGTCCCTTTCGAGCCGACGCGGGGCCATCAGTTGTCCAGGATCGCCCGGTGAATAGTCATCCTAAACCGAAAAGAACTCCTCAATGGACATTCTTGGCTCTAAACCAAAGTACAAAGAGGGTACACGCCCACACAAAATGAGAGATTTCTTCATGATGCTGCAGAGCGTGCGTGAATTTTAAGCCGGCGCTGGGCCATCAGTTGTCCAGGATCGCCCGGTGAATAGTCATCCTAAACCGAAAAGAACTCCTCAATGGACATTCTTGGCTCTAAACCAAAGTACAAAGAAGGTACACGCCCACACAAAACGAGAGATTTCTTCATGATTTTGAAGAGCGTGCGTCCCTTTCGAGCCGACGCGGGGCCATCAGTTGTCCAGGATCGCCCGGTGAATAGTCATCCTAAACCGAAAAGAACTCCTCAATGGACATTCTTGGCTCTAAACCAAAGTACAAAGAAGGTACACGCCCACACAAAACGAGAGATTTCTTCATGATTTTGAAGAGCGTGCGTCCCTTTCGAGCCGACGCGGGGCCATCAGTTGTCCAGGATCGCCCGGTGAATAGTCATCCTAAACCGAAAAGAACTCCTCAATGGACATTCTTGGCTCTAAACCAAAGTACAAAGAGGGTACACGCCCACACAAAATAAGAGATTTCTTCATGATGCTGCAGAGCGTGCGTGAATTTTAAGTCGGCGCTGGGCCATCAGTTGTCCAGGATCGCCCGGTGAATAGTCATCCTAAACCGAAAAGAACTCCTCAATGGACATTCTTGGCTCTAAACCAAAGTACAAAGAAGGTACACGCCCACACAAAACGAGAGATTTCTTCATGATTTTGAAGAGCGTGCGTCCCTTTCGAGCCGACGCGGGGCCATCAGTTGTCCAGGATCGCCCGGTGAATAGTCATCCTAAACCGAAAAGAACTCCTCAATGGACATTCTTGGCTCTAAACCAAAGTACAAAGAGGGTACACGCCCACACAAAATGAGAGATTTCTTCATGATGCTGCAGAGCGTGCGTGAATTTTAAGCCGGCGCTGGGCCATCAGTTGTCCAGGATCGCCCGGTGAATAGTCATCCTAAACCGAAAAGAACTCCTCAATGGACATTCTTGGCTCTAAACCAAAGTACAAAGAAGGTACACGCCCACACAAAACGAGAGATTTCTTCATGATTTTGAAGAGCGTGCGTCCCTTTCGAGCCGACGCGGGGCCATCAGTTGTCCAGGATCGCCCGGTGAATAGTCATCCTAAACCGAAAAGAACTCCTCAATGGACATTCTTGGCTCTAAACCAAAGTACAAAGAAGGTACACGCCCACACAAAACGAGAGATTTCTTCATGATTTTGAAGAGCGTGCGTCCCTTTCGAGCCGACGCGGGGCCATCAGTTGTCTAGGATCGCCCGGTGAATAGTCATCCTAAACCGAAAAGAACTCCTCAATGGACATTCTTGGCTCTAAACCAAAGTACAAAGAGGGTACACGCCCACACAAAATAAGAGATTTCTTCATGATGCTGCAGAGCGTGCGTGAATTTTAAGCCGGCGCTGGGCCATCAGTTGTCCAGGATCGCCCGGTGAATAGTCATCCTAAACCGAAAAGAACTCCTCAATGGACATTCTTGGCTCTAAACCAAAGTACAAAGAGGGTACACGCCCACACAAAACGAGAGATTTTTTCATGATTTTGAAGAGCGTGCGTCCCTTTCGAGCCGACGCGGGGCCATCAGTTGTCCAGGATCGCCCGGTGAATAGTCATCCTAAACCGAAAAGAACTCCTCAATGGACATTCTTGGCGCTAAACCAAAGTACAAAGAGGGTACACGCCCACACAAAACGAGAGATTTCTTCATGATTTTGAAGAGCGTGCGTCCCTTTCGAGCCGACGCGGGGCCATCAGTTGTCCAGGATCGCCCGGTGAATAGTCATCCTAAACCGAAAAGAACTCCTCAATGGACATTCTTGGCTCTAAACCAAAGTACAAAGAGGGTACACGCCCACACAAAACGAGAGATTTCTTCATGATTTTGAAGAGCGTGCGTCCCTTTCGAGCCGACGCGGGGCCATCAGTTGTCCAGGATCGCCCGGTGAATAGTCATCCTAAACCGAAAAGAACTCCTCAATGGACATTCTTGGCTCTAAACCAAAGTACAAAGAAGGTACACGCCCACACAAAACGAGAGATTTCTTCATGATTTTGAAGAGCGTGCGTCCCTTTCGAGCCGACGCGGGGCCATCAGTTGTCCAGGATCGCCCGGTGAATAGTCATCCTAAACCGAAAAGAACTCCTCAATGGACATTCTTGGCTCTAAACCAAAGTACAAAGAGGGTACACGCCCACACAAAATGAGAGATTTCTTCATGATGCTGCAGAGCGTGCGTGAATTTTAAGCCGGCGCTGGGCCATCAGTTGTCCAGGATCGCCCGGTGAATAGTCATCCTAAACCGAAAAGAACTCCTCAATGGACATTCTTGGCTCTAAACCAAAGTACAAAGAAGGTACACGCCCACACAAAACGAGAGATTTCTTCATGATTTTGAAGAGCGTTCGTCCCTTTCGAGCCGACGCGGGGCCATCAGTTGTCCAGGATCGCCCGGTGAATAGTCATCCTAAACCGAAAAGAACTCCTCAATGGACATTCTTGGCTCTAAACCAAAGTACAAAGAAGGTACACGCCCACACAAAACGAGAGATTTCTTCATGATTTTGAAGAGCGTGCGTCCCTTTCGAGCCGACGCGGGGCCATCAGTTGTCCAGGATCGCCCGGTGAATAGTCATCCTAAACCGAAAAGAACTCCTCAATGGACATTCTTGGCTCTAAACCAAAGTACAAAGAGGGTACACGCCCACACAAAATAAGAGATTTCTTCATGATGCTGCAGAGCGTGCGTGAATTTTAAGCCGGCGCTGGGCCATCAGTTGTCCAGGATCGCCCGGTGAATAGTCATCCTAAACCGAAAAGAACTCCTCAATGGACATTCTTGGCTCTAAACCAAAGTACAAAGAGGGTACACGCCCACACAAAATGAGAGATTTCTTCATGATGCTGCAGAGCGTGCGTCCCTTTCGAGCCGACGCGGGGCCATCAGTTGTCCAGGATCGCCCGGTGAATAGTCATCCTAAACCGAAAAGAACTCCTCAATGGACATTCTTGGCTCTAAACCAAAGTACAAAGAAGGTACACGCCCACACAAAACGAGAGATTTCTTCATGATTTTGAAGAGCGTGCGTCCCTTTCGAGCCGACGCGGGGCCATCAGTTGTCCAGGATCGCCCGGTGAATAGTCATCCTAAACCGAAAAGAACTCCTCAATGGACATTCTTGGCTCTAAACCAAAGTACAAAGAGGGTACACGCCCACACAAAATAAGAGATTTCTTCTTGATGCTGCAGAGCGTGCGTGAATTTTAAGCCGGCGCTGGGCCATCAGTTGTCCAGGATCGCCCGGTGAATAGTCATCCTAAACCGAAAAGAACTCCTCAATGGACATTCTTGGCTCTAAACCAAAGTACAAAGAGGGTACACGCCCACACAAAACGAGAGATTTTTTCATGATTTTGAAGAGCGTGCGTCCCTTTCGAGCCGACGCGGGCCATCAGTTGTCCAGGATCGCCCGGTGAATAGTCATCCTAAACCGAAAAGAACTCCTCAATGGACATTCTTGGCTCTAAACCAAAGTACAAAGAGGGTACACGCCCACACAAAATGAGAGATTTCTTCATGATTTTGCAGAGCGTGCGTCCCTTTCGAGCCGACGCGGGGCCATCAGTTGTCCAGGATCGCCCGGTGAATAGTCATCCTAAACCGAAAAGAACTCCTCAATGGACATTCTTGGCTCTAAACCAAAGTACAAAGAGGGTACACGCCCACACAAAATGAGAGATTTCTTCATGATGCTGCAGAGCGTGCGTGAATTTTAAGCCGGCGCTGGGCCATCAGTTGTCCAGGATCGCCCGGTGAATAGTCATCCTAAACCGAAAAGAACTCCTCAATGGACATTCTTGGCTCTAAACCAAAGTACAAAGAGGGTACACGCCCACACAAAATGAGAGATTTCTTCATGATGCTGCAGAGCGTGCGTGAATTTTAAGCCGGCGCTGGGCCATCAGTTGTCCAGGATCGCCCGGTGAATAGTCATCCTAAACCGAAAAGAACTCCTCAATGGACATTCTTGGCTCTAAACCAAAGTACAAAGAAGGTACACGCCCACACAAAACGAGAGATTTCTTCATGATTTTGAAGAGCGTGCGTCCCTTTCGAGCCGACGCGGGGCCATCAGTTGTCCAGGATCGCCCGGTGAATAGTCATCCTAAACCGAAAAGAACTCCTCAATGGACATTCTTGGCTCTAAACCAAAGTACAAAGAAGGTACACGCCCACACAAAACGAGAGATTTCTTCATGATTTTGAAGAGCGTGCGTCCCTTTCGAGCCGACGCGGGGCCATCAGTTGTCCAGGATCGCCCGGTGAATAGTCATCCTAAACCGAAAAGAACTCCTCAATGGACATTCTTGGCTCTAAACCAAAGTACAAAGAGGGTACACGCCCACACAAAATGAGAGATTTCTTCATGATGCTGCAGAGCGTGCGTCCCTTTCGAGCCGACGCGGGGCCATCAGTTGTCCAGGATCGCCCGGTGAATAGTCATCCTAAACCGAAAAGAACTCCTCAATGGACATTCTTGGCTCTAAACCAAAGTACAAAGAGGGTACACGCCCACACAAAATGAGAGATTTCTTCATGATGCTGCAGAGCGTGCGTGAATTTTAAGCCGGCGCTGGGCCATCAGTTGTCCAGGATCGCCCGGTGAATAGTCATCCTAAACCGAAAAGAACTCCTCAATGGACATTCTTGGCTTTAAACCAAAGTACAAAGAAGGTACACGCCCACACAAAACGAGAGATTTCTTCATGATTTTGAAGAGCGTGCGTCCCTTTCGAGCCGACGCGGGGCCATCAGTTGTCCAGGATCGCCCGGTGAATAGTCATCCTAAACCAAAAAGAACTCCTCAATGGACATTCTTGGCTTTAAACCAAAGTACAAAGAAGGTACACGCCCACACAAAATGAGAGATTTCTTCATGATGCTGCAGAGCGTGCGTCCCTTTCGAGCCGACGCGGGGCCATCAGTTGTCCAGGATCGCCCGGTGAATAGTCATCCTAAACCGAAAAGAACTCCTCAATGGACATTCTTGGCTCTAAACCAAAGTACAAAGAGGGTACACGCCCACACAAAATGAGAGATTTCTTCATGATGCTGCAGAGCGTGCGTGAATTTTAAGCCGGCGCTGGGCCATCAGTTGTCCAGGATCGCCCGGTGAATAGTCATCCTAAACCGAAACTCAATGGACATTCTTGGCTCTAAACCAAAGTACAAAGAAGGTACACGCCCACACAAAACGAGAGATTTCTTCATGATTTTGAAGAGCGTGCGTCCCTTTCGAGCCGACGCGGGGCCATCAGTTGTCCAGGATTGCCCGGTGAATAGTCATCCTAAACCGAAAAGAACTCCTCAATGGACATTCTTGGTTCTAAACCAAAGTACAAAGAGGGTACACGCCCACACAAAATAAGAGATTTCTTCATGATGCTGCAGAGCGTGCGTGAATTTTAAGCCGGCGCTGGGCCATCAGTTGTCCAGGATCGCCCGGTGAATAGTCATCCTAAACCGAAAAGAACTCCTCAATGGACATTCTTGGCTCTAAACCAAAGTACAAAGAGGGTACACGCCCACACAAAACGAGAGATTTTTTCATGATTTTGAAGAGCGTGCGTCCCTTTCGAGCCGACGCGGGGCCATCAGTTGTCCAGGATCGCCCGGTGAATAGTCATCCTAAACCGAAAAGAACTCCTCAATGGACATTCTTGGCGCTAAACCAAAGTACAAAGAAGGTACACGCCCACACAAAACGAGAGATTTCTTCATGATTTTGAAGAGCGTGCGTCCCTTTCGAGCCGACGCGGGGCCATCAGTTGTCCAGGATCGCCCGGTGAATAGTCATCCTAAACCGAAAAGAACTCCTCAATGGACATTCTTGGCTCTAAACCAAAGTACAAAGAGGGTACACGCCCACACAAAATAAGAGATTTCTTCATGATGCTGCAGAGCGTGCGTGAATTTTAAGCCGGCGCTGGGCCATCAGTTGTCCAGGATCGCCCGGTGAATAGTCATCCTAAACCGAAAAGAACTCCTCAATGGACATTCTTGGCTCTAAACCAAAGTACAAAGAAGGTACACGCCCACACAAAACGAGAGATTTCTTCATGATTTTGAAGAGCGTGCGTCCCTTTCGAGCCGACGCGGGGCCATCAGTTGTCCAGGATCGCCCGGTGAATAGTCATCCTAAACCGAAAAGAACTCCTCAATGGACATTCTTGGCTCTAAACCAAAGTACAAAGAGGGTACACGCCCACACAAAACGAGAGATTTTTTCATGATTTTGAAGAGCGTGCGTCCCTTTCGAGCCGACGCGGGGCCATCAGTTGTCCAGGATCGCCCGGTGAATAGTCATCCTAAACCGAAAAGAACTCCTCAATGGACATTCTTGGCTCTAAACCAAAGTACAAAGAGGGTACACGCCCACACAAAATGAGAGATTTCTTCATGATGCTGCAGAGCGTGCGTGAATTTTAAGCCGGCGCTGGGCCATCAGTTGTCCAGGATCGCCCGGTGAATAGTCATCCTAAACCGAAAAGAACTCCTCAATGGACATTCTTGGCTCTAAACCAAAGTACAAAGAGGGTACACGCCCACACAAAATGAGAGATTTCTTCATGATTTTGCAGAGCGTGCGTCCCTTTCGAGCCGACGCGGGGCCATCAGTTGTCCAGGATCGCCCGGTGAATAGTCATCCTAAACCGAAAAGAACTCCTCAATGGACATTCTTGGCTCTAAACCAAAGTACAAAGAGGGTACACGCCCACACAAAATGAGAGATTTCTTCATGATGCTGCAGAGCGTGCGTGAATTTTAAGCCGGCGCTGGGCCATCAGTTGTCCAGGATCGCCCGGTGAATAGTCATCCTAAACCGAAACTCAATGGACATTCTTGGCTCTAAACCAAAGTACAAAGAAGGTACACGCCCACACAAAACGAGAGATTTCTTCATGATTTTGAAGAGCGTGCGTCCCTTTCGAGCCGACGCGGGGCCATCAGTTGTCCAGGATTGCCCGGTGAATAGTCATCCTAAACCGAAAAGAACTCCTCAATGGACATTCTTGGCTCTAAACCAAAGTACAAAGAGGGTACACGCCCACACAAAATAAGAGATTTCTTCATGATGCTGCAGAGCGTGCGTGAATTTTAAGCCGGCGCTGGGCCATCAGTTGTCCAGGATCGCCCGGTGAATAGTCATCCTAAACCGAAAAGAACTCCTCAATGGACATTCTTGGCTCTAAACCAAAGTACAAAGAGGGTACACGCCCACACAAAACGAGAGATTTTTTCATGATTTTGAAGAGCGTGCGTCCCTTTCGAGCCGACGCGGGGCCATCAGTTGTCCAGGATCGCCCGGTGAATAGTCATCCTAAACCGAAAAGAACTCCTCAATGGACATTCTTGGCGCTAAACCAAAGTACAAAGAAGGTACACGCCCACACAAAACGAGAGATTTCTTCATGATTTTGAAGAGCGTGCGTCCCTTTCGAGCCGACGCGGGGCCATCAGTTGTCCAGGATCGCCCGGTGAATAGTCATCCTAAACCGAAAAGAACTCCTCAATGGACATTCTTGGCTCTAAACCAAAGTACAAAGAGGGTACACGCCCACACAAAATAAGAGATTTCTTCATGATGCTGCAGAGCGTGCGTGAATTTTAAGCCGGCGCTGGGCCATCAGTTGTCCAGGATCGCCCGGTGAATAGTCATCCTAAACCGAAAAGAACTCCTCAATGGACATTCTTGGCTCTAAACCAAAGTACAAAGAAGGTACACGCCCACACAAAACGAGAGATTTCTTCATGATTTTGAAGAGCGTGCGTCCCTTTCGAGCCGACGCGGGGCCATCAGTTGTCCAGGATCGCCCGGTGAATAGTCATCCTAAACCGAAAAGAACTCCTCAATGGACATTCTTGGCTCTAAACCAAAGTACAAAGAGGGTACACGCCCACACAAAACGAGAGATTTTTTCATGATTTTGAAGAGCGTGCGTCCCTTTCGAGCCGACGCGGGGCCATCAGTTGTCCAGGATCGCCCGGTGAATAGTCATCCTAAACCGAAAAGAACTCCTCAATGGACATTCTTGGCTCTAAACCAAAGTACAAAGAGGGTACACGCCCACACAAAATGAGAGATTTCTTCATGATGCTGCAGAGCGTGCGTGAATTTTAAGCCGGCGCTGGGCCATCAGTTGTCCAGGATCGCCCGGTGAATAGTCATCCTAAACCGAAAAGAACTCCTCAATGGACATTCTTGGCTCTAAACCAAAGTACAAAGAGGGTACACGCCCACACAAAATGAGAGATTTCTTCATGATTTTGCAGAGCGTGCGTCCCTTTCGAGCCGACGCGGGGCCATCAGTTGTCCAGGATCGCCCGGTGAATAGTCATCCTAAACCGAAAAGAACTCCTCAATGGACATTCTTGGCTCTAAACCAAAGTACAAAGAGGGTACACGCCCACACAAAATGAGAGATTTCTTCATGATGCTGCAGAGCGTGCGTGAATTTTAAGCCGGCGCTGGGCCATCAGTTGTCCAGGATCGCCCGGTGAATAGTCATCCTAAACCGAAAAGAACTCCTCAATGGACATTCTTGGCTCTAAACCAAAGTACAAAGAGGGTACACGCCCACACAAAATGAGAGATTTCTTCATGATGCTGCAGAGCGTGCGTGAATTTTAAGCCGGCGCTGGGCCATCAGTTGTCCAGGATCGCCCGGTGAATAGTCATCCTAAACCGAAAAGAACTCCTCAATGGACATTCTTGGCTCTAAACCAAAGTACAAAGAAGGTACACGCCCACACAAAACGAGAGATTTCTTCATGATTTTGAAGAGCGTGCGTCCCTTTCGAGCCGACGCGGGGCCATCAGTTGTCCAGGATCGCCCGGTGAATAGTCATCCTAAACCGAAAAGAACTCCTCAATGGACATTCTTGGCTCTAAACCAAAGTACAAAGAGGGTACACGCCCACACAAAATGAGAGATTTCTTCATGATGCTGCAGAGCGTGCGTCCTTTTCGAGCCGACGCGGGGCCATCAGTTGTCCAGGATCGCCCGGTGAATAGTCATCCTAAACCGAAAAGAACTCCTCAATGGACATTCTTGGCTCTAAACCAAAGTACAAAGAGGGTACACGCCCACACAAAATGAGAGATTTCTTCATGATGCTGCAGAGCGTGCGTGAATTTTAAGCCGGCGCTGGGCTATCAGTTGTCCAGGATCGCCCGGTGAATAGTCATCCTAAACCGAAAAGAACTCCTCAATGGACATTCTTGGCTTTAAACCAAAGTACAAAGAAGGTACACGCCCACACAAAACGAGAGATTTCTTCATGATTTTGAAGAGCGTGCGTCCCTTTCGAGCCGACGCGGGGCCATCAGTTGTCCAGGATCGCCCGGTGAATAGTCATCCTAAACCGAAAAGAACTCCTCAATGGACATTCTTGGCTCTAAACCAAAGTACAAAGAGGGTACACGCCCACACAAAATGAGAGATTTCTTCATGATGCTGCAGAGCGTGCGTGAATTTTAAGCCGGCGCTGGGCCATCAGTTGTCCAGGATCGCCCGGTGAATAGTCATCCTAAACCGAAAAGAACTCCTCAATGGACATTCTTGGCTCTAAACCAAAATACAAAGAGGGTACACGCCCACACAAAATGAGAGATTTCTTCATGATGCTGCAGAGCGTGCGTCCCTTTCGAGCCGGCGCTGGGCCATCAGTTGTCCAGGATCGCCCGGTGAATAGTCATCCTAAACCGAAAAGAACTCCTCAATGGACATTCTTGGCTCTAAACCAAAATACAAAGAGGGTACACGCCCACACAAAATGAGAGATTTCTTCATGATGCTGCAGAGCGTGCGTCCCTTTCGAGCCGGCGCTGGGCCATCAGTTGTCCAGGATCGCCCGGTGAATAGTCATCCTAAACCGAAAAGAACTCCTCAATGGACATTCTTGGCTCTAAACCAAAGTACAAAGAAGGTACACGCCCACACAAAACGAGAGATTTCTTCATGATTTTGAAGAGCGTGCGTCCCTTTCGAGCCGACGCGGGGCCATCAGTTGTCCAGGATCGCACGGTGAATAGTCATCCTAAACCGAAAAGAACTCCTCAATGGACATTCTTGGCTCTAAACCAAAGTACAAAGAGGGTACACGCCCACACAAAATGAGAGATTTCTTCATGATTTTGAAGAGCGTGCGTCCCTTTCGAGCCGACGCGGGGCCATCAGTTGTCCAGGATCGCCCGGTGAATAGTCATCCTAAACCGAAAAGAACTCCTCAATGGACATTCTTGGCTCTAAACCAAAGTACAAAGAAGGTACACGCCCACACAAAACGAGAGATTTCTTCATGATTTTGAAGAGCGTGCGTCCCTTTCGAGCCGGCGCTGGGCCATCAGTTGTCCAGGATCGCCCGGTGAATAGTCATCCTAAACCGAAAAGAACTCCTCAATGGACATTCTTGGCTCTAAACCAAAGTACAAAGAGGGTACACGCCCACACAAAATGAGAGATTTCTTCATGATTTTGAAGAGCGTGCGTCCCTTTCGAACCGGCGCTGGGCCATCAGTTGTCCAGGATCGCCCGGTGAATAGTCATCCTAAACCGAAAAGAACTCCTCAATGGACATTCTTGGCTCTAAACCAAAGTACAAAGAGGGTACACGCCCACACAAAATGAGAGATTTCTTCATGATTTTGAAGAGCGTGCGTCCCTTTCGAACCGGCGCTGGGCCATCAGTTGTCCAGGATCGCCCGGTGAATAGTCATCCTAAACCGAAAAGAACTCCTCAATGGACATTCTTGGATCTAAACCAAAGTACAAAGAAGGTACACGCCCACACAAAACGAGAGATTTCTTCATGATTTTGAAGAGCGTGCGTCCCTTTCGAGCCGGCGCTGGGCCATCAGTTGTCCAGGATCGCCCGGTGAATAGTCATCCTAAACCGAAAAGAACTCCTCAATGGACATTCTTGGCTCTAAACCAAAGTACAAAGAGGGTACACGCCCACACAAAATGAGAGATTTCTTCATGATTTTGAAGAGCGTGCGTCCCTTTCGAGCCGGCGCTGGGCCATCAGTTGTCCAGGATCGCCCGGTGAATAGTCATCCTAAACCGAAAAGAACTCCTCAATGGACATTCTTGGCTCTAAACCAAAATACAAAGAGGGTACACGCCCACACAAAATGAGATATTTCTTCATGATGCTACAGAGCGTGCGTCCCTTTCGAACCGGCGCTGGGCCATCAGTTGTCCAGGATCGCCCGGTGAATAGTCATCCTAAACCGAAAAGAACTCCTCAATGGACATTCTTGGCTCTAAACCAAAGTACAAAGAGGGTACACGCCCACACAAAATGAGAGATTTCTTCATGATGCTGCAGAGCGTGCGTGAATTTTAAGCCGGCGCTGGGCCATCAGTTGTCCAGGATCGCCCGGTGAATAGTCATCCTAAACCGAAAAGAACTCCTCAATGGACATTCTTGGCTTTAAACCAAAGTACAAAGAAGGTACACGCCCACACAAAACGAGAGATTTCTTCATGATTTTGAAGAGCGTGCGTCCCTTTCGAGCCGACGCGGGGCCATCAGTTGTCCAGGATCGCCCGGTGAATAGTCATCCTAAACCGAAAAGAACTCCTCAATGGACATTCTTGGCTCTAAACCAAAGTACAAAGAGGGTACACGCCCACACAAAATGAGAGATTTCTTCATGATGCTGCAGAGCGTGCGTCCCTTTCGAGCCGACGCGGGGCCATCAGTTGTCCAGGATCGCCCGGTGAATAGTCATCCTAAACCGAAAAGAACTCCTCAATGGACATTCTTGGCTCTAAACCAAAGTACAAAGAGGGTACACGCCCACACAAAATGAGAGATTTCTTCATGATGCTGCAGAGCGTGCGTGAATTTTAAGCCGGCGCTGGGCCATCAGTTGTCCAGGATCGCCCGGTGAATAGTCATCCTAAACCGAAAAGAACTCCTCAATGGACATTCTTGGCTCTAAACCAAAGTACAAAGAAGGTACACGCCCACACAAAACGAGAGATTTCTTCATGATTTTGAAGAGCGTGCGTCCCTTTCGAGCCGACGCGGGGCCATCAGTTGTCCAGGATCGCCCGGTGAATAGTCATCCTAAACCGAAAAGAACTCCTCAATGGACATTCTTGGCTCTAAACCAAAGTACAAAGAGGGTACACGCCCACACAAAATGAGAGATTTCTTCATGATGCTGCAGAGCGTGCGTCCCTTTCGAGCCGACGCGGGGCCATCAGTTGTCCAGGATCGCCCGGTGAATAGTCATCCTAAACCGAAAAGAACTCCTCAATGGACATTCTTGGCTCTAAACCAAAGTACAAAGAGGGTACACGCCCACACAAAATGAGAGATTTCTTCATGATGCTGCAGAGCGTGCGTGAATTTTAAGCCGGCGCTGGGCCATCAGTTGTCCAGGATCGCCCGGTGAATAGTCATCCTAAACCGAAAAGAACTCCTCAATGGACATTCTTGGCTTTAAACCAAAGTACAAAGAAGGTACACGCCCACACAAAACGAGAGATTTCTTCATGATTTTGAAGAGCGTGCGTCCCTTTCGAGCCGACGCGGGGCCATCAGTTGTCCAGGATCGCCCGGTGAATAGTCATCCTAAACCGAAAAGAACTCCTCAATGGACATTCTTGGCTCTAAACCAAAGTACAAAGAGGGTACACGCCCACACAAAATGAGAGATTTCTTCATGATGCTGCAGAGCGTGCGTGAATTTTAAGCCGGCGCTGGGCCATCAGTTGTCCAGGATCGCCCGGTGAATAGTCATCCTAAACCGAAAAGAACTCCTCAATGGACATTCTTGGCTCTAAACCAAAATACAAAGAGGGTACACGCCCACACAAAATGAGAGATTTCTTCATGATGCTGCAGAGCGTGCGTCCCTTTCGAGCCGGCGCTGGGCCATCAGTTGTCCAGGATCGCCCGGTGAATAGTCATCCTAAACCGAAAAGAACTCCTCAATGGACATTCTTGGCTCTAAACCAAAATACAAAGAGGGTACACGCCCACACAAAATGAGAGATTTCTTCATGATGCTGCAGAGCGTGCGTCCCTTTCGAGCCGGCGCTGGGCCATCAGTTGTCCAGGATCGCCCGGTGAATAGTCATCCTAAACCGAAAAGAACTCCTCAATGGACATTCTTGGCTCTAAACCAAAGTACAAAGAAGGTACACGCCCACACAAAACGAGAGATTTCTTCATGATTTTGAAGAGCGTGCGTCCCTTTCGAGCCGACGCGGGGCCATCAGTTGTCCAGGATCGCACGGTGAATAGTCATCCTAAACCGAAAAGAACTCCTCAATGGACATTCTTGGCTCTAAACCAAAGTACAAAGAGGGTACACGCCCACACAAAATGAGAGATTTCTTCATGATTTTGAAGAGCGTGCGTCCCTTTCGAGCCGACGCGGGGCCATCAGTTGTCCAGGATCGCCCGGTGAATAGTCATCCTAAACCGAAAAGAACTCCTCAATGGACATTCTTGGCTCTAAACCAAAGTACAAAGAAGGTACACGCCCACACAAAACGAGAGATTTCTTCATGATTTTGAAGAGCGTGCGTCCCTTTCGAGCCGACGCGGGGCCATCAGTTGTCCAGGATCGCACGGTGAATAGTCATCCTAAACCGAAAAGAACTCCTCAATGGACATTCTTGGCTCTAAACCAAAGTACAAAGAGGGTACACGCCCACACAAAATGAGAGATTTCTTCATGATTTTGAAGAGCGTGCGTCCCTTTCGAGCCGACGCGGGGCCATCAGTTGTCCAGGATCGCCCGGTGAATAGTCATCCTAAACCGAAAAGAACTCCTCAATGGACATTCTTGGCTCTAAACCAAAGTACAAAGAAGGTACACGCCCACACAAAACGAGAGATTTCTTCATGATTTTGAAGAGCGTGCGTCCCTTTCGAGCCGGCGCTGGGCCATCAGTTGTCCAGGATCGCCCGGTGAATAGTCATCCTAAACCGAAAAGAACTCCTCAATGGACATTCTTGGCTCTAAACCAAAGTACAAAGAGGGTACACGCCCACACAAAATGAGAGATTTCTTCATGATTTTGAAGAGCGTGCGTCCCTTTCGAACCGGCGCTGGGCCATCAGTTGTCCAGGATCGCCCGGTGAATAGTCATCCTAAACCGAAAAGAACTCCTCAATGGACATTCTTGGCTCTAAACCAAAGTACAAAGAGGGTACACGCCCACACAAAATGAGAGATTTCTTCATGATTTTGAAGAGCGTGCGTCCCTTTCGAACCGGCGCTGGGCCATCAGTTGTCCAGGATCGCCCGGTGAATAGTCATCCTAAACCGAAAAGAACTCCTCAATGGACATTCTTGGATCTAAACCAAAGTACAAAGAAGGTACACGCCCACACAAAACGAGAGATTTTTTCATGATTTTGAAGAGCGTGCGTCCCTTTCGAGCCGGCGCTGGGCCATCAGTTGTCCAGGATCGCCCGGTGAATAGTCATCCTAAACCGAAAAGAACTCCTCAATGGACATTCTTGGCTCTAAACCAAAGTACAAAGAGGGTACACGCCCACACAAAATGAGAGATTTCTTCATGATTTTGAAGAGCGTGCGTCCCTTTCGAGCCGGCGCTGGGCCATCAGTTGTCCAGGATCGCCCGGTGAATAGTCATCCTAAACCGAAAAGAACTCCTCAATGGACATTCTTGGCTCTAAACCAAAATACAAAGAGGGTACACGCCCACACAAAATGAGATATTTCTTCATGATGCTACAGAGCGTGCGTCCCTTTCGAACCGGCGCTGGGCCATCAGTTGTCCAGGATCGCCCGGTGAATAGTCATCCTAAACCGAAAAGAACTCCTCAATGGACATTCTTGGCTCTAAACCAAAGTACAAAGAGGGTACACGCCCACACAAAATGAGAGATTTCTTCATGATGCTGCAGAGCGTGCGTGAATTTTAAGCCGGCGCTGGGCCATCAGTTGTCCAGGATCGCCCGGTGAATAGTCATCCTAAACCGAAAAGAACTCCTCAATGGACATTCTTGGCTTTAAACCAAAGTACAAAGAAGGTACACGCCCACACAAAACGAGAGATTTCTTCATGATTTTGAAGAGCGTGCGTCCCTTTCGAGCCGACGCGGGGCCATCAGTTGTCCAGGATCGCCCGGTGAATAGTCATCCTAAACCGAAAAGAACTCCTCAATGGACATTCTTGGCTCTAAACCAAAGTACAAAGAGGGTACACGCCCACACAAAATGAGAGATTTCTTCATGATGCTGCAGAGCGTGCGTCCCTTTCGAGCCGACGCGGGGCCATCAGTTGTCCAGGATCGCCCGGTGAATAGTCATCCTAAACCGAAAAGAACTCCTCAATGGACATTCTTGGCTCTAAACCAAAGTACAAAGAGGGTACACGCCCACACAAAATGAGAGATTTCTTCATGATGCTGCAGAGCGTGCGTGAATTTTAAGCCGGCGCTGGGCCATCAGTTGTCCAGGATCGCCCGGTGAATAGTCATCCTAAACCGAAAAGAACTCCTCAATGGACATTCTTGGCTCTAAACCAAAGTACAAAGAAGGTACACGCCCACACAAAACGAGAGATTTCTTCATGATTTTGAAGAGCGTGCGTCCCTTTCGAGCCGACGCGGGGCCATCAGTTGTCCAGGATCGCCCGGTGAATAGTCATCCTAAACCGAAAAGAACTCCTCAATGGACATTCTTGGCTCTAAACCAAAGTACAAAGAGGGTACACGCCCACACAAAATGAGAGATTTCTTCATGATGCTGCAGAGCGTGCGTCCCTTTCGAGCCGACGCGGGGCCATCAGTTGTCCAGGATCGCCCGGTGAATAGTCATCCTAAACCGAAAAGAACTCCTCAATGGACATTCTTGGCTCTAAACCAAAGTACAAAGAGGGTACACGCCCACACAAAATGAGAGATTTCTTCATGATGCTGCAGAGCGTGCGTGAATTTTAAGCCGGCGCTGGGCCATCAGTTGTCCAGGATCGCCCGGTGAATAGTCATCCTAAACCGAAAAGAACTCCTCAATGGACATTCTTGGCTTTAAACCAAAGTACAAAGAAGGTACACGCCCACACAAAACGAGAGATTTCTTCATGATTTTGAAGAGCGTGCGTCCCTTTCGAGCCGACGCGGGGCCATCAGTTGTCCAGGATCGCCCGGTGAATAGTCATCCTAAACCGAAAAGAACTCCTCAATGGACATTCTTGGCTCTAAACCAAAGTACAAAGAGGGTACACGCCCACACAAAATGAGAGATTTCTTCATGATGCTGCAGAGCGTGCGTGAATTTTAAGCCGGCGCTGGGCCATCAGTTGTCCAGGATCGCCCGGTGAATAGTCATCCTAAACCGAAAAGAACTCCTCAATGGACATTCTTGGCTCTAAACCAAAATACAAAGAGGGTACACGCCCACACAAAATGAGAGATTTCTTCATGATGCTGCAGAGCGTGCGTCCCTTTCGAGCCGGCGCTGGGCCATCAGTTGTCCAGGATCGCCCGGTGAATAGTCATCCTAAACCGAAAAGAACTCCTCAATGGACATTCTTGGCTCTAAACCAAAATACAAAGAGGGTACACGCCCACACAAAATGAGAGATTTCTTCATGATGCTGCAGAGCGTGCGTCCCTTTCGAGCCGGCGCTGGGCCATCAGTTGTCCAGGATCGCCCGGTGAATAGTCATCCTAAACCGAAAAGAACTCCTCAATGGACATTCTTGGCTCTAAACCAAAGTACAAAGAAGGTACACGCCCACACAAAACGAGAGATTTCTTCATGATTTTGAAGAGCGTGCGTCCCTTTCGAGCCGACGCGGGGCCATCAGTTGTCCAGGATCGCACGGTGAATAGTCATCCTAAACCGAAAAGAACTCCTCAATGGACATTCTTGGCTCTAAACCAAAGTACAAAGAGGGTACACGCCCACACAAAATGAGAGATTTCTTCATGATTTTGAAGAGCGTGCGTCCCTTTCGAGCCGACGCGGGGCCATCAGTTGTCCAGGATCGCCCGGTGAATAGTCATCCTAAACCGAAAAGAACTCCTCAATGGACATTCTTGGCTCTAAACCAAAGTACAAAGAAGGTACACGCCCACACAAAACGAGAGATTTCTTCATGATTTTGAAGAGCGTGCGTCCCTTTCGAGCCGACGCGGGGCCATCAGTTGTCCAGGATCGCACGGTGAATAGTCATCCTAAACCGAAAAGAACTCCTCAATGGACATTCTTGGCTCTAAACCAAAGTACAAAGAGGGTACACGCCCACACAAAATGAGAGATTTCTTCATGATTTTGAAGAGCGTGCGTCCCTTTCGAGCCGACGCGGGGCCATCAGTTGTCCAGGATCGCCCGGTGAATAGTCATCCTAAACCGAAAAGAACTCCTCAATGGACATTCTTGGCTCTAAACCAAAGTACAAAGAAGGTACACGCCCACACAAAACGAGAGATTTCTTCATGATTTTGAAGAGCGTGCGTCCCTTTCGAGCCGGCGCTGGGCCATCAGTTGTCCAGGATCGCCCGGTGAATAGTCATCCTAAACCGAAAAGAACTCCTCAATGGACATTCTTGGCTCTAAACCAAAGTACAAAGAGGGTACACGCCCACACAAAATGAGAGATTTCTTCATGATTTTGAAGAGCGTGCGTCCCTTTCGAACCGGCGCTGGGCCATCAGTTGTCCAGGATCGCCCGGTGAATAGTCATCCTAAACCGAAAAGAACTCCTCAATGGACATTCTTGGCTCTAAACCAAAGTACAAAGAGGGTACACGCCCACACAAAATGAGAGATTTCTTCATGATTTTGAAGAGCGTGCGTCCCTTTCGAACCGGCGCTGGGCCATCAGTTGTCCAGGATCGCCCGGTGAATAGTCATCCTAAACCGAAAAGAACTCCTCAATGGACATTCTTGGATCTAAACCAAAGTACAAAGAAGGTACACGCCCACACAAAACGAGAGATTTCTTCATGATTTTGAAGAGCGTGCGTCCCTTTCGAGCCGGCGCTGGGCCATCAGTTGTCCAGGATCGCCCGGTGAATAGTCATCCTAAACCGAAAAGAACTCCTCAATGGACATTCTTGGCTCTAAACCAAAGTACAAAGAGGGTACACGCCCACACAAAATGAGAGATTTCTTCATGATTTTGAAGAGCGTGCGTCCCTTTCGAGCCGGCGCTGGGCCATCAGTTGTCCAGGATCGCCCGGTGAATAGTCATCCTAAACCGAAAAGAACTCCTCAATGGACATTCTTGGCTCTAAACCAAAATACAAAGAGGGTACACGCCCACACAAAATGAGATATTTCTTCATGATGCTACAGAGCGTGCGTCCCTTTCGAACCGGCGCTGGGCCATCAGTTGTCCAGGATCGCCCGGTGAATAGTCATCCTAAACCGAAAAGAACTCCTCAATGGACATTCTTGGCTCTAAACCAAAGTACAAAGAGGGTACACGCCCACACAAAATGAGAGATTTCTTCATGATGCTGCAGAGCGTGCGTGAATTTTAAGCCGGCGCTGGGCCATCAGTTGTCCAGGATCGCCCGGTGAATAGTCATCCTAAACCGAAAAGAACTCCTCAATGGACATTCTTGGCTTTAAACCAAAGTACAAAGAAGGTACACGCCCACACAAAACGAGAGATTTCTTCATGATTTTGAAGAGCGTGCGTCCCTTTCGAGCCGACGCGGGGCCATCAGTTGTCCAGGATCGCCCGGTGAATAGTCATCCTAAACCGAAAAGAACTCCTCAATGGACATTCTTGGCTCTAAACCAAAGTACAAAGAGGGTACACGCCCACACAAAATGAGAGATTTCTTCATGATGCTGCAGAGCGTGCGTGAATTTTAAGCCGGCGCTGGGCCATCAGTTGTCCAGGATCGCCCGGTGAATAGTCATCCTAAACCGAAAAGAACTCCTCAATGGACATTCTTGGCTCTAAACCAAAATACAAAGAGGGTACACGCCCACACAAAATGAGAGATTTCTTCATGATGCTGCAGAGCGTGCGTCCCTTTCGAGCCGGCGCTGGGCCATCAGTTGTCCAGGATCGCCCGGTGAATAGTCATCCTAAACCGAAAAGAACTCCTCAATGGACATTCTTGGCTCTAAACCAAAGTACAAAGAAGGTACACGCCCACACAAAACGAGAGATTTCTTCATGATTTTGAAGAGCGTGCGTCCCTTTCGAGCCGACGCGGGGCCATCAGTTGTCCAGGATCGCCCGGTGAATAGTCATCCTAAACCGAAAAGAACTCCTCAATGGACATTCTTGGCTCTAAACCAAAGTACAAAGAGGGTACACGCCCACACAAAATGAGAGATTTCTTCATGATTTTGAAGAGCGTGCGTCCCTTTCGAGCCGACGCGGGGCCATCAGTTGTCCAGGATCGCCCGGTGAATAGTCATCCTAAACCGAAAAGAACTCCTCAATGGACATTCTTGGCTCTAAACCAAAGTACAAAGAGGGTACACGCCCACACAAAATGAGAGATTTCTTCATGATGCTGCAGAGCGTGCGTGAGTTTTAAGCCGACGCGGGGCCATCAGTTGTCCAGGATCGCCCGGTGAATAGTCATCCTAAACCGAAAAGAACTCCTCAATGGACATTCTTGGCTCTAAACCAAAGTACAAAGAAGGTACACGCCCACACAAAACGAGAGATTTCTTCATGATTTTGAAGAGCGTGCGTCCCTTTCGAGCCGGCGCTGGGCCATCAGTTGTCCAGGATCGCCCGGTGAATAGTCATCCTAAACCGAAAAGAACTCCTCAATGGACATTCTTGGCTCTAAACCAAAGTACAAAGAGGGTACACGCCCACACAAAATGAGAGATTTCTTCATGATTTTGAAGAGCGTGCGTCCCTTTCGAACCGGCGCTGGGCCATCAGTTGTCCAGGATCGCCCGGTGAATAGTCATCCTAAACCGAAAAGAACTCCTCAATGGACATTCTTGGCTCTAAACCAAAGTACAAAGAGGGTACACGCCCACACAAAATGAGAGATTTCTTCATGATTTTGAAGAGCGTGCGTCCCTTTCGAACCGGCGCTGGGCCATCAGTTGTCCAGGATCGCCCGGTGAATAGTCATCCTAAACCGAAAAGAACTCCTCAATGGACATTCTTGGATCTAAACCAAAGTACAAAGAAGGTACACGCCCACACAAAACGAGAGATTTCTTCATGATTTTGAAGAGCGTGCGTCCCTTTCGAGCCGGCGCTGGGCCATCAGTTGTCCAGGATCGCCCGGTGAATAGTCATCCTAAACCGAAAAGAACTCCTCAATGGACATTCTTGGCTCTAAACCAAAGTACAAAGAGGGTACACGCCCACACAAAATGAGAGATTTCTTCATGATTTTGAAGAGCGTGCGTCCCTTTCGAGCCGGCGCTGGGCCATCAGTTGTCCAGGATCGCCCGGTGAATAGTCATCCTAAACCGAAAAGAACTCCTCAATGGACATTCTTGGCTCTAAACCAAAATACAAAGAGGGTACACGCCCACACAAAATGAGATATTTCTTCATGATGCTACAGAGCGTGCGTCCCTTTCGAACCGGCGCTGGGCCATCAGTTGTCCAGGATCGCCCGGTGAATAGTCATCCTAAACCGAAAAGAACTCCTCAATGGACATTCTTGGCTCTAAACCAAAGTACAAAGAGGGTACACGCCCACACAAAATGAGAGATTTCTTCATGATGCTGCAGAGCGTGCGTGAATTTTAAGCCGGCGCTGGGCCATCAGTTGTCCAGGATCGCCCGGTGAATAGTCATCCTAAACCGAAAAGAACTCCTCAATGGACATTCTTGGCTCTAAACCAAAGTACAAAGAGGGTACACGCCCACACAAAATGAGATATTTCTTCATGATGCTGCAGAGCGTGCGTGAATTTTAAGCCGGCGCTGGGCCATCAGTTGTCCAGGATCGCCCGGTGAATAGTCATCCTAAACCGAAAAGAACTCCTCAATGGACATTCTTGGCTCTAAACCAAAGTACAAAGAGGGTACACGCCCACACAAAATGAGAGATTTCTTCATGATGCTGCAGAGCGTGCGTGAGTTTTAAGCCGGCGCTGGGCCATCAGTTGTCCAGGATCGCCCGGTGAATAGTCATCCTAAACCGAAAAGAACTCCTCAATGGACATTCTTGGCTCTAAACCAAAGTACAAAGAGGGTACACGCCCACACAAAACGAGAGATTTCTTCATGATTTTGAAGAGCGTGCGTGAATTTTAAGCCGGCGCTGGGCCATCAGTTGTCCAGGATCGCCCGGTGAATAGTCATCCTAAACCGAAAAGAACTCCTCAATGGACATTCTAGGCTCTAAACCAAAGTACAAAGAGGGTACACGCCCACACAAAACGAGAGATTTCTTCATGATTTTGAAGAGCGTGCGTGAATTTTAAGCCGACGCGGGGCCATCAGTTGTCCAGGATCGCCCGGTGAATAGTCATCCTAAACCGAAAAGAACTCTTCAATGGACATTCTTGGCTCTAAACCAAAGTACAAAGAGGGTACACGCCCACACAAAATGAGAGATTTCTTCATGATGCTGCAGAGCGTGCGTGAATTTTAAGCCGGCGCTGGGCCATCAGTTGTCCAGGATCGCCCGGTGAATAGTCATCCTAAACCGAAAAGAACTCCTCAATGGACATTCTTGGCTCTAAACCAAAGTACAAAGAAGGTAAACGCCCACACAAAACGAGAGATTTCTTCATGATTTTGAAGAGCGTGCGTCCCTTTCGAGCCGGCGCTGGGCCATCAGTTGTCCAGGATCGCCCGGTGAATAGTCATCCTAAACCGAAAAGAACTCCTCAATGGACATTCTTGGCTCTAAACCAAAGTACAAAGAAGGTACACGCCCACACAAAACGAGAGATTTCTTCATGATTTTGAAGAGCGTGCGTGAATTTTAAGCCGACGCGGGGCCATCAGTTGTCCAGGATCGCCCGGTGAATAGTCATCCTAAACCGAAAAGAACTCTTCAATGGACATTCTTGGCTCTAAACCAAAGTACAAAGAGGGTACACGCCCACACAAAATGAGAGATTTCTTCATGATGCTGCAGAGCGTGCGTGAATTTTAAGCCGGCGCTGGGCCATCAGTTGTCCAGGATCGCCCGGTGAATAGTCATCCTAAACCGAAAAGAACTCCTCAATGGACATTCTTGGCTCTAAACCAAAGTACAAAGAAGGTAAACGCCCACACAAAACGAGAGATTTCTTCATGATTTTGAAGAGCGTGCGTCCCTTTCGAGCCGGCGCTGGGCCATCAGTTGTCCAGGATCGCCCGGTGAATAGTCATCCTAAACCGAAAAGAACTCCTCAATGGACATTCTTGGCTCTAAACCAAAGTACAAAGAAGGTACACGCCCACACAAAACGAGAGATTTCTTCATGATTTTGAAGAGCGTGCGTCCCTTTCGAGCCGGCGCTGGGCCATCAGTTGTCCAGGATCGCCCGGTGAATAGTCATCCTAAACCGAAAAGAACTCCTCAATGGACATTCTTGGCTCTAAACCAAAGTACAAAGAGGGTACACGCCCACACAAAATGAGAGATTTCTTCATGATTTTGAAGAGCGTGCGTCCCTTTCGAACCGGCGCTGGGCCATCAGTTGTCCAGGATCGCCCGGTGAATAGACATCCTAAACCGAAAAGAACTCCTCAATGGACATTCTTGGCTCTAAACCAAAGTACAAAGAAGGTACACGCCCACACAAAACGAGAGATTTCTTCATGATTTTGAAGAGCGTGCGTCCCTTTCGAGCCGGCGCTGGGCCATCAGTTGTCCAGGATCGCCCGGTGAATAGTCATCCTAAACCGAAAAGAACTCCTCAATGGACATTCTTGGCTCTAAACCAAAGTACAAAGAAGGTACACGCCCACACAAAACGAGAGATTTCTTCATGATTTTGAAGAGCGTGCGTCCCTTTCGAGCCGGCGCTGGGCCATCAGTTGTCCAGGATCGCCCGGTGAATAGTCATCCTAAACCGAAAAGAACTCCTCAATGGACATTCTTGGCTCTAAACGAAAGTACAAAGAGGGTACACGCCCACACAAAATGAGAGATTTCTTCATGATTTTGAAGAGCGTGCGTCCCTTTCGAACCGGCGCTGGGCCATCAGTTGTCCAGGATCGCCCGGTGAATAGTCATCCTAAGCCGAAAAGAACTCCTCAATGGACATTCTTGGATCTAAACCAAAGTACAAAGAAGGTACACGCCCACACAAAACGAGAGATTTCTTCATGATTTTGAAGAGCGTGCGTCCCTTTCGAGCCGGCGCTGGGCCATCAGTTGTCCAGGATCGCCCGGTGAATAGTCATCCTAAACCGAAAAGAACTCCTCAGTGGACATTCTTGGCTCTAAACCAAAGTACAAAGAGGGTACACGCCCACACAAAATGAGATATTTCTTCATGATGCTACAGAGCGTGCGTCCCTTTCGAACCGGCGCTGGGCCATCAGTTGTCCAGGATCGCCCGGTGAATAGTCATCCTAAACCGAAAAGAACTCCTCAATGGACATTCTTGGCTCTAAACCAAAGTACAAAGAGGGTACACGCCCACACAAAATGAGAGATTTCTTCATGATTTTGAAGAGCGTGCGTCCCTTTCGAACCGGCGCTGGGCCATCAGTTGTCCAGGATCGCCCGGTGAATAGACATCCTAAACCGAAAAGAACTCCTCAATGGACATTTTTGGCTCTAAACCAAAGTACAAAGAAGGTACACGCCCACACAAAACGAGAGATTTCTTCATGATTTTGAAGAGCGTGCGTCCCTTTCGAGCCGGCGCTGGGCCATCAGTTGTCCAGGATCGCCCGGTGAATAGTCATCCTAAACCGAAAAGAACTCCTCAATGGACATTCTTGGCTCTAAACCAAAGTACAAAGAAGGTACACGCCCACACAAAACGAGAGATTTCTTCATGATTTTGAAGAGCGTGCGTCCCTTTCGAGCCGGCGCTGGGCCATCAGTTGTCCAGGATCGCCCGGTGAATAGTCATCCTAAACCGAAAAGAACTCCTCAATGGACATTCTTGGCTCTAAACGAAAGTACAAAGAGGGTACACGCCCACACAAAATGAGAGATTTCTTCATGATTTTGAAGAGCGTGCGTCCCTTTCGAACCGGCGCTGGGCCATCAGTTGTCCAGGATCGCCCGGTGAATAGTCATCCTAAGCCGAAAAGAACTCCTCAATGGACATTCTTGGATCTAAACCAAAGTACAAAGAAGGTACACGCCCACACAAAACGAGAGATTTCTTCATGATTTTGAAGAGCGTGCGTCCCTTTCGAGCCGGCGCTGGGCCATCAGTTGTCCAGGATCGCCCGGTGAATAGTCATCCTAAACCGAAAAGAACTCCTCAATGGACATTCTTGGCTCTAAACCAAAGTACAAAGAGGGTACACGCCCACACAAAATGAGATATTTCTTCATGATGCTACAGAGCGTGCGTCCCTTTCGAACCGGCGCTGGGCCATCAGTTGTCCAGGATCGCCCGGTGAATAGTCATCCTAAACCGAAAAGAACTCCTCAATGGACATTCTTGGCTCTAAACCAAAGTACAAAGAGAGTACACGCCCACACAAAATGAGAGATTTCTTCATGATTTTGAAGAGCGTGCGTCCCTTTCGAACCGGCGTTGGGCCATCAGTTGTCCAGGATCGCCCGGTGAATAGTCATCCTAAACCGAAAAGAACTCCTCAATGGACATTCTTGGCTCTAAACCAAAGTACAAAGAAGGTACACGCCCACACAAAACGAGAGATTTCTTCATGATTTTGAAGAGCGTGCGTCCCTTTCGAGCCGGCGCTGGGCCATCAGTTGTCCAGGATCGCCCGGTGAATAGTCATCCTAAACCGAAAAGAACTCCTCAATGGACATTCTTGGCTCTAAACCAAAGTACAAAGAAGGTACACGCCCACACAAAACGAGAGATTTCTTCATGATTTTGAAGAGCGTGCGTCCCTTTCGAGCCGACGCGGGGCCATCAGTTGTCCAGGATCGCCCGGTGAATAGTCATCCTAAACCGAAAAGAACTCTTCAATGGACATTCTTGGCTCTAAACCAAAGTACAAAGAGGGTACACGCCCACACAAAATGAGAGATTTCTTCATGATGCTGCAGAGCGTGCGTGAATTTTAAGCCGGCGCTGGGCCATCAGTTGTCCAGGATCGCCCGGTGAATAGTCATCCTAAACCGAAAAGAACTCCTCAATGGACATTCTTGGCTCTAAACCAAAGTACAAAGAGGGTACACGCCCACACAAAATGAGATATTTCTTCATGATGCTACAGAGCGTGCGTCCCTTTCGAACCGGCGCTGGGCCATCAGTTGTCCAGGATCGCCCGGTGAATAGTCATCCTAAACCGAAAAGAACTCCTCAATGGACATTCTTGGCTCTAAACCAAAGTACAAAGAGGGTACACGCCCACACAAAATGAGAGATTTCTTCATGATTTTGAAGAGCGTGCGTCCCTTTCGAACCGGCGCTGGGCCATCAGTTGTCCAGGATCGCCCGGTGAATAGTCATCCTAAACCGAAAAGAACTCCTCAATGGACATTCTTGGCTCTAAACCAAAGTACAAAGAAGGTACACGCCCACACAAAACGAGAGATTTCTTCATGATTTTGAAGAGCGTGCGTCCCTTTCGAACCGGCGCTGGGCCATCAGTTGTCCAGGATCGCCCGGTGAATAGTCATCCTAAACCGAAAAGAACTCTTCAATGGACATTCTTGGATCTAAACCAAAGTACAAAGAAGGTACACGCCCACACAAAATGAGATATTTCTTCATGATTTTGAAGAGCGTGCGTCCCTTTCGAACCGGCGCTGGGCCATCAGTTGTCCAGGATCGCCCGGTGAATAGTCATCCTAAGCCGAAAAGAACTCCTCAATGGACATTCTTGGATCTAAACCAAAGTACAAAGAAGGTACACGCCCACACAAAACGAGAGATTTCTTCATGATTTTGAAGAGCGTGCGTCCCTTTCGAGCCGGCGCTGGGCCATCAGTTGTCCAGGATCGCCCGGTGAATAGTCATCCTAAACCGAAAAGAACTCCTCAATGGACATTCTTGGCTCTAAACCAAAGTACAAAGAGGGTACACGCCCACACAAAATGAGAGATTTCTTCATGATGCTGCAGAGCGTGCGTGAATTTTAAGCCGGCGCTGGGCCATCAGTTGTCCAGGATCGCCCGGTGAATAGTCATCCTAAACCGAAAAGAACTCCTCAATGGACATTCTTGGCTCTAAACCAAAGTACAAAGAAGGTACACGCCCACACAAAATGAGAGATTTCTTCATGATGCTGCAGAGCGTGCGTGAATTTTAAGCCGACGCGGGGCCATCAGTTGTCCAGGATCGCCCGGTGAATAGTCATCCTAAACCGAAAAGAACTCCTCAATGGACATTCTTGGCTCTAAACCAAAGTACAAAGAGGGTTCACGCCCACACAAAATGAGAGATTTCTTCATGATGCTGCAGAGCGTGCGTGAATTTTAAGCCGGCGCTGGGCCATCAGTTGTCCAGGATCGCCCGGTGAATAGTCATCCTAAACCGAAAAGAACTCCTCAATGGACATTCTTGGCTCTAAACCAAAGTACAAAGAGGGTACACGCCCACACAAAATGAGAGATTTCTTCATGATTTTGCAGAGCGTGCGTCCCTTTCGAGCCGACGCGGGGCCATCAGTTGTCCAGGATCGCCCGGTGAATAGTCATCCTAAACCGAAAAGAACTCCTCAATGGACATTCTTGGCTCTAAACCAAAGTACAAAGAGGGTACACGCCCACACAAAATGAGAGATTTCTTCATGATGCTGCAGAGCGTGCGTGAATTTTAAGCCGGCGCTGGGCCATCAGTTGTCCAGGATCGCCCGGTGAATAGTCATCCTAAACCGAAAAGAACTCCTCAATGGACATTCTTGGCTCTAAACCAAAGTACAAAGAAGGTACACGCCCACACAAAATGAGAGATTTCTTCATGATGCTGCAGAGCGTGCGTGAATTTTAAGCCGACGCGGGGCCATCAGTTGTCCAGGATCGCCCGGTGAATAGTCATCCTAAACCGAAAAGAACTCTTCAATGGACATTCTTGGCTCTAAACCAAAGTACAAAGAGGGTACACGCCCACACAAAATGAGAGATTTCTTCATGATGCTGCAGAGCGTGCGTGAATTTTAAGCCGGCGCTGGGCCATCAGTTGTCCAGGATCGCCCGGTGAATAGTCATCCTAAACCGAAAAGAACTCATCAATGGACATTCTTGGCTCTAAACCAAAGTACAAAGAGGGTACACGCCCACACAAAATGAGAGATTTCTTCATGATGCTGCAGAGCGTGCGTGAATTTTAAGCCGGCGCTGGGCCATCAGTTGTCCAGGATCGCCCGGTGAATAGTCATCCTAAACCGAAAAGAACTCCTCAATGGACATTCTTGGCTCTAAACCAAAGTACAAAGAAGGTACACGCCCACACAAAACGAGAGATTTCTTCATGATTTTGAAGAGCGTGCGTCCCTTTCGAACCGGCGCTGGGCCATCAGTTGTCCAGGATCGCCCGGTGAATAGTCATCCTAAACCGAAAAGAACTCCTCAATGGACATTCTTGGCTCTAAACCAAAGTACAAAGAAGGTACACGCCCACACAAAATGAGAGATTTCTTCATGATGCTGCAGAGCGTGCGTGAATTTTAAGCCGGCGCTGGGCCATCAGTTGTCCAGGATCGCCCGGTGAATAGTCATCCTAAACCGAAAAGAACTCCTCAATGGACATTCTTGGATCTAAACCAAAGTACAAAGAAGGTACACGCCCACACAAAATGAGATATTTCTTCATGATGCTGCAGAGCGTGCGTCCCTTTCGAGCCGGCGCTGGGCCATCAGTTGTCCAGGATCGCCCGGTGAATAGTCATCCTAAACCGAAAAGAACTCCTCAATGGACATTCTTGGCTCTAAACCAAAGTACAAAGAGGGTTCACGCCCACACAAAATGAGAGATTTCTTCATGATGCTGCAGAGCGTGCGTGAATTTTAAGCCGGCGCTGGGCCATCAGTTGTCCAGGATCGCCCGGTGAATAGTCATCCTAAACCGAAAAGAACTTCTCAATGGACATTCTTGGCTCTAAACCAAAGTACAAAGAGGGTACACGCCCACACAAAATGAGAGATTTCTTCATGATGCTGCAGAGCGTGCGTGAATTTTAAGCCGGCGCTGGGCCATCAGTTGTCCAGGATCGCCCGGTGAATAGTCATCCTAAACCGAAAAGAACTCCTCAATGGACATTCTTGGCTCTAAACCAAAGTACAAAGAAGGTACACGCCCACACAAAACGAGAGATTTCTTCATGATTTTGAAGAGCGTGCGTCCCTTTCGAGCCGACGCGGGGCCATCAGTTGTCCAGGATCGCCCGGTGAATAGTCATCCTAAACCGAAAAGAACTCCTCAATGGACATTCTTGGCTCTAAACCAAAGTACAAAGAGGGTACACGCCCACACAAAATGAGAGATTTCTTCATGATGCTGCAGAGCGTGCGTGAATTTTAAGCCGGCGCTGGGCCATCAGTTGTCCAGGATCGCCCGGTGAATAGTCATCCTAAACCGAAAAGAACTCCTCAATGGACATTCTTGGCTCTAAACCAAAGTACAAAGAGGGTACACGCCCACACAAAATGAGAGATTTCTTCATGATTTTGCAGAGCGTGCGTCCCTTTCGAGCCGACGCGGGGCCATCAGTTGTCCAGGATCGCCCGGTGAATAGTCATCCTAAACCGAAAAGAACTCCTCAATGGACATTCTTGGCTCTAAACCAAAGTACAAAGAGGGTACACGCCCACACAAAATGAGAGATTTCTTCATGATGCTGCAGAGCGTGCGTGAATTTTAAGCCGGCGCTGGGCCATCAGTTGTCCAGGATCGCCCGGTGAATAGTCATCCTAAACCGAAAAGAACTCCTCAATGGACATTCTTGGCTCTAAACCAAAGTACAAAGAAGGTACACGCCCACACAAAACGAGAGATTTCTTCATGATTTTGAAGAGCGTGCGTCCCTTTCGAGCCGACGCGGGGCCATCAGTTGTCCAGGATCGCCCGGTGAATAGTCATCCTAAACCGAAAAGAACTCCTCAATGGACATTCTTGGCTCTAAACCAAAGTACAAAGAAGGTACACGCCCACACAAAACGAGAGATTTCTTCATGATTTTGAAGAGCGTGCGTCCCTTTCGAGCCGACGCGGGGCCATCAGTTGTCCAGGATCGCCCGGTGAATAGTCATCCTAAACCGAAAAGAACTCCTCAATGGACATTCTTGGCTCTAAACCAAAGTACAAAGAAGGTACACGCCCACACAAAACGAAGGATTTCTTCATGATTTTGAAGAGCGTGCGTCCCTTTCGAACCGGCGCTGGGCCATCAGTTGTCCAGGATCGCCCGGTGAATAGTCATCCTAAACCGAAAAGAACTCCTCAATGGACATTCTTGGCTCTAAACCAAAGTACAAAGAAGGTACACGCCCACACAAAACGAGAGATTTCTTCATGATTTTGAAGAGCGTGCGTCCCTTTCGAACCGGCGCTGGGCCATCAGTTGTCCAGGATCGCCCGGTGAATAGTCATCCTAAACCGAAAAGAACTCCTCAATGGACATTCTTGGCTCTAAACCAAAGTACAAAGAAGGTACACGCCCACACAAAACGAGAGATTTCTTCATGATTTTGAAGAGCGTGCGTCCCTTTCGAACCGGCGCTGGGCCATCAGTTGTCCAGGATCGCCCGGTGAATAGTCATCCTAAACCGAAAAGAACTCTTCAATGGACATTCTTGGCTCTAAACCAAAGTACAAAGAGGGTACACGCCCACACAAAATGAGAGATTTCTTCATGATGCTGCAGAGCGTGCGTGAATTTTAAGCCGGCGCTGGGCCATCAGTTGTCCAGGATCGCCCGGTGAATAGTCATCCTAAACCGAAAAGAACTCCTCAATGGACATTCTTGGCTCTAAACCAAAGTACAAAGAAGGTACACGCCCACACAAAACGAGAGATTTCTTCATGATTTTGAAGAGCGTGCGTCCCTTTCGAACCGGCGCTGGGCCATCAGTTGTCCAGGATCGCCCGGTGAATAGTCATCCTAAACCGAAAAGAACTCTTCAATGGACATTCTTGGCTCTAAACCAAAGTACAAAGAGGGTACACGCCCACACAAAATGAGAGATTTCTTCATGATGCTGCAGAGCGTGCGTGAATTTTAAGCCGGCGCTGGGCCATCAGTTGTCCAGGATCGCCCGGTGAATAGTCAGTCATCCTAAACCGAAAAGAACTCCTCAATGGACATTCTTGGCTCTAAACCAAAGTACAAAGAGGGTACACGCCCACACAAAATGAGAGATTTCTTCATGATGCTGCAGAGCGTGCGTGAATTTTAAGCCGGCGCTGGGCCATCAGTTGTCCAGGATCGCCCGGTGAATAGTCATCCTAAACCGAAAAGAACTCTTTAATGGACATTCTTGGCTCTAAACCAAAGTACAAAGAGGGTACACGCCCACACAAAATGAGAGATTTCTTCATGATTTTGAAGAGCGTGCGTCCCTTTCGAACCGGCGCTGGGCCATCAGTTGTCCAGGATCGCCCGGTAAATAGTCATCCTAAACCGAAAAGAACTCCTCAATGGACATTCTTGGCTCTAAACCAAAGTACAAAGAGGGTACACGCCCACACAAAATGAGAGATTTCTTCATGATGCTGCAGAGCGTGCGTGAATTTTAAGCCGGCGCTGGGCCATCAGTTGTCCAGGATCGCCCGGTGAATAGTCATCCTAAACCGAAAAGAACTCCTCAATGGACATTCTTGGCTCTAAACCAAAGTACAAAGAAGGTACACGCCCACACAAAACGAGAGATTTCTTCATGATTTTGAAGAGCGTGCGTCCCTTTCGAACCGGCGCTGGGCCATCAGTTGTCCAGGATCGCCCGGTGAATAGTCATCCTAAACCGAAAAGAACTCCTCAATGGACATTCTTGGCTCTAAACCAAAGTACAAAGAGGGTACACGCCCACACAAAATGAGAGATTTCTTCATGATGCTGCAGAGCATGCGTGAATTTTAAGCCGGCGCTGGGCCATCAGTTGTCCAGGATCGCCCGGTGAATAGTCATCCTAAACCGAAAAGAACTCCTCAATGGACATTCTTGGCTCTAAACCAAAGTACAAAGAGGGTACACGCCCACACAAAATGAGAGATTTCTTCATGATGCTGCAGAGCGTGCGTGAATTTTAAGCCGGCGCTGGGCCATCAGTTGTCCAGGATCGCCCGGTGAATAGTCATCCTAAACCGAAAAGAACTCTTCAATGGACATTCTTGGCTCTAAACCAAAGTACAAAGAGGGTACACGCCCACACAAAATGAGAGATTTCTTCATGATTTTGAAGAGCGTGCGTCCCTTTCGAACCGGCGCTGGGCCATCAGTTGTCCAGGATCGCCCGGTGAATAGTCATCCTAAACCGAAAAGAACTCCTCAATGGACATTCTTGGCTCTAAACCAAAGTACAAAGAAGGTACACGCCCACACAAAACGAGAGATTTCTTCATGATTTTGAAGAGCGTGCGTCCCTTTCGAACCGGCGCTGGGCCATCAGTTGTCCAGGATAGCCCGGTGAATAGTCATCCTAAACCGAAAAGAACTCCTCAATGGACATTCTTGGCTCTAAACCAAAGTACAAAGAGGGTACACGCCCACACAAAATGAGAGATTTCTTCATGATGCTGCAGAGCGTGCGTCCCTTTCGAGCCGACGCGGGGCCATCAGTTGTCCAGGATCGCCCGGTGAATAGTCATCCTAAACCGAAAAGAACTCCTCAATGGACATTCTTGGCTCTAAACCAAAGTACAAAGAGGGTACACGCCCACACAAAATGAGAGATTTCTTCATGATGCTGCAGAGCGTGCGTGAATTTTAAGCCGGCGCTGGGCCATCAGTTGTCCAGGATCGCCCGGTGAATAGTCATCCTAAACCGAAAAGAACTCCTCAATGGACATTCTTGGCTCTAAACCAAAGTACAAAGAGGGTACACGCCCACACAAAATGAGAGATTTCTTCATGATGCTGCAGAGCGTGCGTGAATTTTAAGCCGGCGCTGGGCCATCAGTTGTCCAGGATCGCCCGGTGAATAGTCATCCTAAACCGAAAAGAACTCCTCAATGGACATTCTTGGCTCTAAACCAAAGTACAAAGAGGGTACACGCCCACACAAAATGAGAGATTTCTTCATGATTTTGCAGAGCGTGCGTCCCTTTCGAGCCGACGCGGGGCCATCAGTTGTCCAGGATCGCCCGGTGAATAGTCATCCTAAACCGAAAAGAACTCCTCAATGGACATTCTTGGCTCTAAACCAAAGTACAAAGAAGGTACACGCCCACACAAAATGAGAGATTTCTTCATGATTTTGAAGAGCGTGCGTCCCTTTCGAGCCGACGCGGGGCCATCAGTTGTCCAGGATCGCCCGGTGAATAGTCATCCTAAACCGAAAAGAACTCCTCAATGGACATTCTTGGCTCTAAACCAAAGTACAAAGAGGGTACACGCCCACACAAAATGAGAGATTTCTTCATGATGCTGCAGAGCGTGCGTGAATTTTAAGCCGGCGCTGGGCCATCAGTTGTCCAGGATCGCCCGGTGAATAGTCATCCTAAACCGAAAAGAACTCCTCAATGGACATTCTTGGCTCTAAACCAAAGTACAAAGAGGGTACACGCCCACACAAAATGAGAGATTTCTTCATGATGCTGCAGAGCGTGCGTGAATTTTAAGCCGGCGCTGGGCCATCAGTTGTCCAGGATCGCCCGGTGAATAGTCATCCTAAACCGAAAAGAACTTCTCAATGGACATTCTTGGCTCTAAACCAAAGTACAAAGAAGGTACACGCCCACACAAAACGAGAGTTTTCTTCATGATTTTGAAGAGCGTGCGTCCCTTTTGAGCCGACGCGGGGCCATCAGTTGTCCAGGATCGCCCGGTGAATAGTCATCCTAAACCGAAAAGAACTCTTCAATGGACATTCTTGGCTCTAAACCAAAGTACAAAGAGGGTACACGCCCACACAAAATGAGAGATTTCTTCATGATGCTGCAGAGCGTGCGTCCCTTTCGAGCCGACGCGGGGCCATCAGTTGTCCAGGATCGCCCGGTGAATAGTCATCCTAAACCGAAAAGAACTCATCAATGGACATTCTTGGCTCTAAACCAAAGTACAAAGAGGGTACACGCCCACACAAAATGAGAGATTTCTTCATGATGCTACAGAGCGTGCGTGAATTTTAAGCCGGCGCTGGGCCATCAGTTGTCCAGGATCGCCCGGTGAATAGTCATCCTAAACCGAAAAGAACTCCTCAATGGACATTCTTGGCTCTAAACCAAAGTACAAAGAGGGTACACGCCCACACAAAATGAGAGATTTCTTCATGATGCTGCAGAGCGTGCGTGAATTTTAAGCCGGCGCTGGGCCATCAGTTGTCCAGGATCGCCCGGTGAATAGTCATCCTAAACCGAAAAGAACTCCTCAATGGACATTCTTGGCTCTAAACCAAAGTACAAAGAGGGTACACGCCCACACAAAATGAGAGATTTCTTCATGATTTTGCAGAGCGTGCGTCCCTTTCGAGCCGACGCGGGGCCATCAGTTGTCCAGGATCGCCCGGTGAATAGTCATCCTAAACCGAAAAGAACTCCTCAATGGACATTCTTGGCTCTAAACCAAAGTACAAAGAAGGTACACGCCCACACAAAATGAGAGATTTCTTCATGATGCTGCAGAGCGTGCGTGAATTTTAAGCCGGCGCTGGGCCATCAGTTGTCCAGGATCGCCCGGTGAATAGTCATCCTAAACCGAAAAGAACTCTTCAATGGACATTCTTGGCTCTAAACCAAAGTACAAAGAGGGTACACGCCCACACAAAATGAGAGATTTCTTCATGATTTTGAAGAGCGTGCGTCCCTTTCGAACCGGCGCTGGGCCATCAGTTGTCCAGGATCGCCCGGTGAATAGTCATCCTAAACCGAAAAGAACTCCTCAATGGACATTCTTGGCTCTAAACCAAAGTACAAAGAAGGTACACGCCCACACAAAATGAGAGATTTCTTCATGATGCTGCAGAGCGTGCGTGAATTTTAAGCCGGCGCTGGGCCATCAGTTGTCCAGGATCGCCCGGTGAATAGTCATCCTAAACCGAAAAGAACTCCTCAATGGACATTCTTGGCTCTAAACCAAAGTACAAAGAGGGTACACGCCCACACAAAATGAGAGATTTCTTCATGATGCTGCAGAGCGTGCGTGAATTTTAAGCCGGCGCTGGGCCATCAGTTGTCCAGGATCGCCCGGTGAATAGTCATCCTAAACCGAAAAGAACTCTTCAATGGACATTCTTGGCTCTAAACCAAAGTACAAAGAGGGTACACGCCCACACAAAATGAGAGATTTCTTCATGATTTTGAAGAGCGTGCGTCCCTTTCGAACCGGCGCTGGGCCATCAGTTGTCCAGGATCGCCCGGTGAATAGTCATCCTAAACCGAAAAGAACTCCTCAATGGACATTCTTGGCTCTAAACCAAAGTACAAAGAAGGTACACGCCCACACAAAACGAGAGATTTCTTCATGATTTTGAAGAGCGTGCGTCCCTTTCGAACCGGCGCTGGGCCATCAGTTGTCCAGGATCGCCCGGTGAATAGTCATCCTAAACCGAAAAGAACTCCTCAATGGACATTCTTGGCTCTAAACCAAAGTACAAAGAGGGTACACGCCCACACAAAATGAGAGATTTCTTCATGATGCTGCAGAGCGTGCGTCCCTTTCGAGCCGACGCGGGGCCATCAGTTGTCCAGGATCGCCCGGTGAATAGTCATCCTAAACCGAAAAGAACTCTTCAATGGACATTCTTGGCTCTAAACCAAAGTACAAAGAGGGTACACGCCCACACAAAACGAGAGATTTCTTCATGATTTTGAAGAGCGTGCGTCCCTTTCGAACCGGCGCTGGGCCATCAGTTGTCCAGGATCGCCCGGTGAATAGTCATCCTAAACCGAAAAGAACTCCTCAATGGACATTCTTGGCTCTAAACCAAAGTACAAAGAGGGTACACGCCCACACAAAATGAGAGATTTCTTCATGATGCTGCAGAGCGTGCGTGAATTTTAAGCCGACGCGGGGCCATCAGTTGTCCAGGATCGCCCGGTGAATAGTCATCCTAAACCGAAAAGAACTCTTCAATGGACATTCTTGGCTCTAAACCAAAGTACAAAGAGAGTACACGCCCACACAAAATGAGAGATTTCTTCATGATGCTGCAGAGCGTGCGTGAATTTTAAGCCGGCGCTGGGCCATCAGTTGTCCAGGATCGCCCGGTGAATAGTCATCCTAAACCGAAAAGAACTCTTCAATGGACATTCTTGGCTCTAAACCAAAGTACAAAGAGGGTACACGCCCACACAAAACGAGAGATTTCTTCATGATTTTGAAGAGCGTGCGTGAATTTTAAGCCGACGCGGGGCCATCAGTTGTCCAGGATCGCCCGGTGAATAGTCATCCTAAACCGAAAAGAACTCTTCAATGGACATTCTTGGCTCTAAACCAAAGTACAAAGAGAGTACACGCCCACACAAAATGAGAGATTTCTTCATGATGCTGCAGAGCGTGCGTGAATTTTAAGCCGGCGCTGGGCCATCAGTTGTCCAGGATCGCCAGGTGAATAGTCATCCTAAACCGAAAAGAACTCCTCAATGGACATTCTTGGCTCTAAACCAAAATACAAAGAGGGTACACGCCCACACAAAATGAGAGATTTCTTCATGATGCTGCAGAGCGTGCGTGAATTTTAAGCCGGCGCTGGGCCATCAGTTGTCCAGGATCGCCCGGTGAATAGTCATCCTAAACCGAAAAGAACTCCTCAATGGACATTCTTGGCTCTAAACCAAAGTACAAAGAGGGTACACGCCCACACAAAATGAGAGATTTCTTCATGATGCTGCAGAGCGTGCGTGAATTTTAAGCCGGCGCTGGCTGGGCCATCAGTTGTCCAGGATCGCCCGGTGAATAGTCATCCTAAACCGAAAAGAACTCCTCAATGGACATTCTTGGCTCTAAACCAAAGTACAAAGAGGGTACACGCCCACACAAAATGAGAGATTTCTTCATGATTTTGCAAAGCGTGCGTCCCTTTCGAGCCGACGCGGGGCCATCAGTTGTCCAGGATCGCCCGGTGAATAGTCATCCTAAACCGAAAAGAACTCTTCAATGGACATTCTTGGCTCTAAACCAAAGTACAAAGAGGGTACACGCCCACACAAAACGAGAGATTTCTTCATGATTTTGCAGAGCGTGCGTCCCTTTCGAGCCGACGCGGGGCCATCAGTTGTCCAGGATCGCCCGGTGAATAGTCATCCTAAACCGAAAAGAACTCCTCAATGGACATTCTTGGCTCTAAACCAAAGTACAAAGAGGGTACACGCCCACACAAAACGAGAGATTTCTTCATGATGCTGCAGAGCGTGCGTCCCTTTCGAGCCGGCGCTGGGCCATCAGTTGTCCAGGATCGCCCGGTGAATAGTCATCCTAAACCGAAAAGAACTCCTCAATGGACATTCTTGGCTCTAAACCAAAATACAAAGAGGGTACACGCCCACACAAAATGAGAGATTTCTTCATGATGCTGCAGAGCGTGCGTGAATTTTAAGCCGGCGCTGGGCCATCAGTTGTCCAGGATCGCCCGGTGAATAGTCATCCTAAACCGAAAAGAACTCCTCAATGGACATTCTTGGCTCTAAACCAAAATACAAAGAGGGTACACGCCCACACAAAATGAGAGATTTCTTCATGATGCTGCAGAGCGTGCGTGAATTTTAAGCCGGCGCTGGGCCATCAGTTGTCCAGGATCGCCCGGTGAATAGTCATCCTAAACCGAAAAGAACTCCTCAATGGACATTCTTGGCTCTAAACCAAAATACAAAGAGGGTACACGCCCACACAAAATGAGAGATTTCTTCATGATGCTGCAGAGCGTGCGTGAATTTTAAGCCGGCGCGGGGCCATCAGTTGTCCAGGATCGCCAGGTGAATAGTCATCCTAAACCGAAAAGAACTCTTCAATGGACATTCTTGGCTCTAAACCAAAGTACAAAGAGGGTACACGCCCACACAAAACGAGAGATTTCTTCATGATTTTGAAGAGCGTGCGTCCCTTTCGAGCCGGCGCTGGGCCATCAGTTGTCCAGGATCGCCCGGTGAATAGTCATCCTAAACCGAAAAGAACTCCTCAATGGACATTCTTGGCTCTAAACCAAAGTACAAAGAAGGTACACGCCCACACAAAACGAGAGATTTCTTCATGATTTTGAAGAGCGTGCGTCCCTTTCGAGCCGGCGCTGGGCCATCAGTTGTCCAGGATCGCCCGGTGAATAGTCATCCTAAACCGAAAAGAACTCCTCAATGGACATTCTTGGCTCTAAACCAAAATACAAAGAGGGTACACGCCCACACAAAATGAGAGATTTCTTCATGATGCTGCAGAGCGTGCGTCCCTTTCGAGCCGGCGCTGGGCCATCAGTTGTCCAGGATCGCCCGGTGAATAGTCATCCTAAACCGAAAAGAACTCCTCAATGGACATTCTTGGCTCTAAACCAAAATACAAAGAGGGTACACGCCCACACAAAATGAGAGATTTCTTCATGATGCTGCAGAGCGTGCGTGAATTTTAAGCCGGCGCTGGGCCATCAGTTGTCCAGGATCGCCCGGTGAATAGTCATCCTAAACCGAAAAGAACTCCTCAATGGACATTCTTGGCTCTAAACCAAAATACAAAGAGGGTACACGCCCACACAAAATGAGAGATTTCTTCATGATGCTGCAGAGCGTGCGTGAATTTTAAGCCGGCGCTGGGCCATCAGTTGTCCAGGATCGCCCGGTGAATAGTCATCCTAAACCAAAAAGAACTCCTCAATGGACATTCTTGGCTCTAAACCAAAATACAAAGAGGGTACACGCCCACACAAAATGAGAGATTTCTTCATGATGCTGCAGAGCGTGCGTGAATTTTAAGCCGGCGCTGGCTGGGCCATCAGTTGTCCAGGATCGCCCGGTGAATAGTCATCCTAAACCAAAAAGAACTCCTCAATGGACATTCTTGGCTCTAAACCAAAATACAAAGAGGGTACACGCCCACACAAAATGAGAGATTTCTTCATGATGCTGCAGAGCGTGCGTGAATTTTAAGCCGGCGCTGGGCCATCAGTTGTCCAGGATCGCCCGGTGAATAGTCATCCTAAACCGAAAAGAACTCCTCAATGGACATTCTTGGCTCTAAACCAAAATACAAAGAGGGTACACGCCCACACAAAATGAGAGATTTCTTCATGATGCTGCAGAGCGTGCGTGAATTTTAAGCCGGCGCTGGGCCATCAGTTGTCCAGGATCGCCCGGTGAATAGTCATCCTAAACCGAAAAGAACTCCTCAATGGACATTCTTGGCTCTAAACCAAAGTACAAAGAGGGTACACGCCCACACAAAATGAGAGATTTCTTCATGATGCTGCAGAGCGTGCGTGAATTTTAAGCCGGCGCTGGCTGGGCCATCAGTTGTCCAGGATCGCCCGGTGAATAGTCATCCTAAACCGAAAAGAACTCCTCAATGGACATTCTTGGCTCTAAACCAAAGTACAAAGAGGGTACACGCCCACACAAAATGAGAGATTTCTTCATGATTTTGCAAAGCGTGCGTCCCTTTCGAGCCGACGCGGGGCCATCAGTTGTCCAGGATCGCCCGGTGAATAGTCATCCTAAACCGAAAAGAACTCTTCAATGGACATTCTTGGCTCTAAACCAAAGTACAAAGAGGGTACACGCCCACACAAAACGAGAGATTTCTTCATGATTTTGCAGAGCGTGCGTCCCTTTCGAGCCGACGCGGGGCCATCAGTTGTCCAGGATCGCCCGGTGAATAGTCATCCTAAACCGAAAAGAACTCCTCAATGGACATTCTTGGCTCTAAACCAAAGTACAAAGAGGGTACACGCCCACACAAAACGAGAGATTTCTTCATGATGCTGCAGAGCGTGCGTCCCTTTCGAGCCGGCGCTGGGCCATCAGTTGTCCAGGATCGCCCGGTGAATAGTCATCCTAAACCGAAAAGAACTCCTCAATGGACATTCTTGGCTCTAAACCAAAATACAAAGAGGGTACACGCCCACACAAAATGAGAGATTTCTTCATGATGCTGCAGAGCGTGCGTGAATTTTAAGCCGGCGCTGGGCCATCAGTTGTCCAGGATCGCCCGGTGAATAGTCATCCTAAACCGAAAAGAACTCCTCAATGGACATTCTTGGCTCTAAACCAAAATACAAAGAGGGTACACGCCCACACAAAATGAGAGATTTCTTCATGATGCTGCAGAGCGTGCGTGAATTTTAAGCCGGCGCTGGGCCATCAGTTGTCCAGGATCGCCCGGTGAATAGTCATCCTAAACCGAAAAGAACTCCTCAATGGACATTCTTGGCTCTAAACCAAAATACAAAGAGGGTACACGCCCACACAAAATGAGAGATTTCTTCATGATGCTGCAGAGCGTGCGTGAATTTTAAGCCGGCGCGGGGCCATCAGTTGTCCAGGATCGCCAGGTGAATAGTCATCCTAAACCGAAAAGAACTCTTCAATGGACATTCTTGGCTCTAAACCAAAGTACAAAGAGGGTACACGCCCACACAAAACGAGAGATTTCTTCATGATTTTGAAGAGCGTGCGTCCCTTTCGAGCCGGCGCTGGGCCATCAGTTGTCCAGGATCGCCCGGTGAATAGTCATCCTAAACCGAAAAGAACTCCTCAATGGACATTCTTGGCTCTAAACCAAAGTACAAAGAAGGTACACGCCCACACAAAACGAGAGATTTCTTCATGATTTTGAAGAGCGTGCGTCCCTTTCGAGCCGGCGCTGGGCCATCAGTTGTCCAGGATCGCCCGGTGAATAGTCATCCTAAACCGAAAAGAACTCCTCAATGGACATTCTTGGCTCTAAACCAAAATACAAAGAGGGTACACGCCCACACAAAATGAGAGATTTCTTCATGATGCTGCAGAGCGTGCGTCCCTTTCGAGCCGGCGCTGGGCCATCAGTTGTCCAGGATCGCCCGGTGAATAGTCATCCTAAACCGAAAAGAACTCCTCAATGGACATTCTTGGCTCTAAACCAAAATACAAAGAGGGTACACGCCCACACAAAATGAGAGATTTCTTCATGATGCTGCAGAGCGTGCGTGAATTTTAAGCCGGCGCTGGGCCATCAGTTGTCCAGGATCGCCCGGTGAATAGTCATCCTAAACCGAAAAGAACTCCTCAATGGACATTCTTGGCTCTAAACCAAAATACAAAGAGGGTACACGCCCACACAAAATGAGAGATTTCTTCATGATGCTGCAGAGCGTGCGTGAATTTTAAGCCGGCGCTGGGCCATCAGTTGTCCAGGATCGCCCGGTGAATAGTCATCCTAAACCGAAAAGAACTCCTCAATGGACATTCTTGGCTCTAAACCAAAGTACAAAGAGGGTACACGCCCACACAAAATGAGAGATTTCTTCATGATGCTGCAGAGCGTGCGTGAATTTTAAGCCGGCGCTGGCTGGGCCATCAGTTGTCCAGGATCGCCCGGTGAATAGTCATCCTAAACCGAAAAGAACTCCTCAATGGACATTCTTGGCTCTAAACCAAAGTACAAAGAAGGTACACGCCCACACAAAATGAGAGATTTCTTCATGATTTTGAAGAGCGTGCGTCCCTTTCGAGCCGACGCGGGGCCATCAGTTGTCCAGGATCGCCCGGTGAATAGTCATCCTAAACCGAAAAGAACTCCTCAATGGACATTCTTGGCTCTAAACCAAAGTACAAAGAGGGTACACGCCCACACAAAATGAGAGATTTCTTCATGATGCTGCAGAGCGTGCGTGAATTTTAAGCCGGCGCTGGGCCATCAGTTGTCCAGGATCGCCCGGTGAATAGTCATCCTAAACCGAAAAGAACTTCTCAATGGACATTCTTGGCTCTAAACCAAAGTACAAAGAAGGTACACGCCCACACAAAACGAGAGTTTTCTTCATGATTTTGAAGAGCGTGCGTCCTTTTTGAGCCGACGCGGGGCCATCAGTTGTCCAGGATCGCCCGGTGAATAGTCATCCTAAACCGAAAAGAACTCTTCAATGGACATTCTTGGCTCTAAACCAAAGTACAAAGAGGGTACACGCCCACACAAAATGAGAGATTTCTTCATGATGCTGCAGAGCGTGCGTCCCTTTCGAGCCGACGCGGGGCCATCAGTTGTCCAGGATCGCCCGGTGAATAGTCATCCTAAACCGAAAAGAACTCATCAATGGACATTCTTGGCTCTAAACCAAAGTACAAAGAGGGTACACGCCCACACAAAATGAGAGATTTCTTCATGATGCTGCAGAGCGTGCGTCCCTTTCGAGCCGGCGCTGGGCCATCAGTTGTCCAGGATCGCCCGGTGAATAGTCATCCTAAACCGAAAAGAACTCCTCAATGGACATTCTTGGCTCTAAACCAAAATACAAAGAGGGTACACGCCCACACAAAATGAGAGATTTCTTCATGATGCTGCAGAGCGTGCGTGAATTTTAAGCCGGCGCTGGGCCATCAGTTGTCCAGGATCGCCCGGTGAATAGTCATCCTAAACCGAAAAGAACTCCTCAATGGACATTCTTGGCTCTAAACCAAAGTACAAAGAGGGTACACGCCCACACAAAATGAGAGATTTCTTCATGATGCTGCAGAGCGTGCGTGAATTTTAAGCCGGCGCTGGGCCATCAGTTGTCCAGGATCGCCCGGTGAATAGTCATCCTAAACCGAAAAGAACTTCTCAATGGACATTCTTGGCTCTAAACCAAAGTACAAAGAAGGTACACGCCCACACAAAACGAGAGTTTTCTTCATGATTTTGAAGAGCGTGCGTCCCTTTTGAGCCGACGCGGGGCCATCAGTTGTCCAGGATCGCCCGGTGAATAGTCATCCTAAACCGAAAAGAACTCTTCAATGGACATTCTTGGCTCTAAACCAAAGTACAAAGAGGGTACACGCCCACACAAAATGAGAGATTTCTTCATGATGCTGCAGAGCGTGCGTCCCTTTCGAGCCGACGCGGGGCCATCAGTTGTCCAGGATCGCCCGGTGAATAGTCATCCTAAACCGAAAAGAACTCATCAATGGACATTCTTGGCTCTAAACCAAAGTACAAAGAGGGTACACGCCCACACAAAATGAGAGATTTCTTCATGATGCTGCAGAGCGTGCGTCCCTTTCGAGCCGGCGCTGGGCCATCAGTTGTCCAGGATCGCCCGGTGAATAGTCATCCTAAACCGAAAAGAACTCCTCAATGGACATTCTTGGCTCTAAACCAAAATACAAAGAGGGTACACGCCCACACAAAATGAGAGATTTCTTCATGATGCTGCAGAGCGTGCGTGAATTTTAAGCCGGCGCTGGGCCATCAGTTGTCCAGGATCGCCCGGTGAATAGTCATCCTAAACCGAAAAGAACTCCTCAATGGACATTCTTGGCTCTAAACCAAAATACAAAGAGGGTACACGCCCACACAAAATGAGAGATTTCTTCATGATGCTGCAGAGCGTGCGTCCCTTTCGAGCCGGCGCTGGGCCATCAGTTGTCCAGGATCGCCCGGTGAATAGTCATCCTAAACCGAAAAGAACTCCTCAATGGACATTCTTGGCTCTAAACCAAAGTACAAAGAGGGTACACGCCCACACAAAACGAGAGATTTCTTCATGATGCTGCAGAGCGTGCGTCCCTTTCGAGCCGGCGCTGGGCCATCAGTTGTCCAGGATCGCCCGGTGAATAGTCATCCTAAACCGAAAAGAACTCTTCAATGGACATTCTTGGCTCTAAACCAAAGTACAAAGAGGGTACACGCCCACACAAAACGAGAGATTTCTTCATGATTTTGCAGAGCGTGCGTCCCTTTCGAGCCGACGCGGGGCCATCAGTTGTCCAGGATCGCCCGGTGAATAGTCATCCTAAACCGAAAAGAACTCCTCAATGGACATTCTTGGCTCTAAACCAAAATACAAAGAGGGTACACGCCCACACAAAATGAGAGATTTCTTCATGATGCTGCAGAGCGTGCGTGAATTTTAAGCCGGCGCTGGGCCATCAGTTGTCCAGGATCGCCCGGTGAATAGTCATCCTAAACCGAAAAGAACTCCTCAATGGACATTCTTGGCTCTAAACCAAAGTACAAAGAGGGTACACGCCCACACAAAATGAGAGATTTCTTCATGATGCTGCAGAGCGTGCGTGAATTTTAAGCCGGCGCTGGCTGGGCCATCAGTTGTCCAGGATCGCCCGGTGAATAGTCATCCTAAACCGAAAAGAACTCCTCAATGGACATTCTTGGCTCTAAACCAAAGTACAAAGAGGGTACACGCCCACACAAAATGAGAGATTTCTTCATGATTTTGCAAAGCGTGCGTCCCTTTCGAGCCGACGCGGGGCCATCAGTTGTCCAGGATCGCCCGGTGAATAGTCATCCTAAACCGAAAAGAACTCTTCAATGGACATTCTTGGCTCTAAACCAAAGTACAAAGAGGGTACACGCCCACACAAAACGAGAGATTTCTTCATGATTTTGCAGAGCGTGCGTCCCTTTCGAGCCGACGCGGGGCCATCAGTTGTCCAGGATCGCCCGGTGAATAGTCATCCTAAACCGAAAAGAACTCCTCAATGGACATTCTTGGCTCTAAACCAAAGTACAAAGAGGGTACACGCCCACACAAAACGAGAGATTTCTTCATGATGCTGCAGAGCGTGCGTCCCTTTCGAGCCGGCGCTGGGCCATCAGTTGTCCAGGATCGCCCGGTGAATAGTCATCCTAAACCGAAAAGAACTCCTCAATGGACATTCTTGGCTCTAAACCAAAATACAAAGAGGGTACACGCCCACACAAAATGAGAGATTTCTTCATGATGCTGCAGAGCGTGCGTGAATTTTAAGCCGGCGCTGGGCCATCAGTTGTCCAGGATCGCCCGGTGAATAGTCATCCTAAACCGAAAAGAACTCCTCAATGGACATTCTTGGCTCTAAACCAAAATACAAAGAGGGTACACGCCCACACAAAATGAGAGATTTCTTCATGATGCTGCAGAGCGTGCGTGAATTTTAAGCCGGCGCTGGGCCATCAGTTGTCCAGGATCGCCCGGTGAATAGTCATCCTAAACCGAAAAGAACTCCTCAATGGACATTCTTGGCTCTAAACCAAAATACAAAGAGGGTACACGCCCACACAAAATGAGAGATTTCTTCATGATGCTGCAGAGCGTGCGTGAATTTTAAGCCGGCGCGGGGCCATCAGTTGTCCAGGATCGCCAGGTGAATAGTCATCCTAAACCGAAAAGAACTCTTCAATGGACATTCTTGGCTCTAAACCAAAGTACAAAGAGGGTACACGCCCACACAAAACGAGAGATTTCTTCATGATTTTGAAGAGCGTGCGTCCCTTTCGAGCCGGCGCTGGGCCATCAGTTGTCCAGGATCGCCCGGTGAATAGTCATCCTAAACCGAAAAGAACTCCTCAATGGACATTCTTGGCTCTAAACCAAAGTACAAAGAAGGTACACGCCCACACAAAACGAGAGATTTCTTCATGATTTTGAAGAGCGTGCGTCCCTTTCGAGCCGGCGCTGGGCCATCAGTTGTCCAGGATCGCCCGGTGAATAGTCATCCTAAACCGAAAAGAACTCCTCAATGGACATTCTTGGCTCTAAACCAAAATACAAAGAGGGTACACGCCCACACAAAATGAGAGATTTCTTCATGATGCTGCAGAGCGTGCGTCCCTTTCGAGCCGGCGCTGGGCCATCAGTTGTCCAGGATCGCCCGGTGAATAGTCATCCTAAACCGAAAAGAACTCCTCAATGGACATTCTTGCCTCTAAACCAAAATACAAAGAGGGTACACGCCCACACAAAATGAGAGATTTCTTCATGATGCTGCAGAGCGTGCGTGAATTTTAAGCCGGCGCTGGGCCATCAGTTGTCCAGGATCGCCCGGTGAATAGTCATCCTAAACCGAAAAGAACTCCTCAATGGACAATCTTGGCTCTAAACCAAAATACAAAGAGGGTACACGCCCACACAAAATGAGAGATTTCTTCATGATGCTGCAGAGCGTGCGTGAATTTTAAGCCGGCGCTGGGCCATCAGTTGTCCAGGATCGCCCGGTGAATAGTCATCCTAAACCGAAAAGAACTCCTCAATGGACATTCTTGGCTCTAAACCAAAGTACAAAGAGGGTACACGCCCACACAAAATGAGAGATTTCTTCATGATGCTGCAGAGCGTGCGTGAATTTTAAGCCGGCGCTGGCTGGGCCATCAGTTGTCCAGGATCGCCCGGTGAATAGTCATCCTAAACCGAAAAGAACTCCTCAATGGACATTCTTGGCTCTAAACCAAAGTACAAAGAAGGTACACGCCCACACAAAATGAGAGATTTCTTCATGATTTTGAAGAGCGTGCGTCCCTTTCGAGCCGACGCGGGGCCATCAGTTGTCCAGGATCGCCCGGTGAATAGTCATCCTAAACCGAAAAGAACTCCTCAATGGACATTCTTGGCTCTAAACCAAAGTACAAAGAGGGTACACGCCCACACAAAATGAGAGATTTCTTCATGATGCTGCAGAGCGTGCGTGAATTTTAAGCCGGCGCTGGGCCATCAGTTGTCCAGGATCGCCCGGTGAATAGTCATCCTAAACCGAAAAGAACTCCTCAATGGACATTCTTGGCTCTAAACCAAAGTACAAAGAGGGTACACGCCCACACAAAATGAGAGATTTCTTCATGATGCTGCAGAGCGTGCGTGAATTTTAAGCCGGCGCTGGGCCATCAGTTGTCCAGGATCGCCCGGTGAATAGTCATCCTAAACCGAAAAGAACTTCTCAATGGACATTCTTGGCTCTAAACCAAAGTACAAAGAAGGTACACGCCCACACAAAACGAGAGTTTTCTTCATGATTTTGAAGAGCGTGCGTCCCTTTTGAGCCGACGCGGGGCCATCAGTTGTCCAGGATCGCCCGGTGAATAGTCATCCTAAACCGAAAAGAACTCTTCAATGGACATTCTTGGCTCTAAACCAAAGTACAAAGAGGGTACACGCCCACACAAAATGAGAGATTTCTTCATGATGCTGCAGAGCGTGCGTCCCTTTCGAGCCGACGCGGGGCCATCAGTTGTCCAGGATCGCCCGGTGAATAGTCATCCTAAACCGAAAAGAACTCATCAATGGACATTCTTGGCTCTAAACCAAAGTACAAAGAGGGTACACGCCCACACAAAATGAGAGATTTCTTCATGATGCTGCAGAGCGTGCGTCCCTTTCGAGCCGGCGCTGGGCCATCAGTTGTCCAGGATCGCCCGGTGAATAGTCATCCTAAACCGAAAAGAACTCCTCAATGGACATTCTTGGCTCTAAACCAAAATACAAAGAGGGTACACGCCCACACAAAATGAGAGATTTCTTCATGATGCTGCAGAGCGTGCGTGAATTTTAAGCCGGCGCTGGGCCATCAGTTGTCCAGGATCGCCCGGTGAATAGTCATCCTAAACCGAAAAGAACTCCTCAATGGACATTCTTGGCTCTAAACCAAAATACAAAGAGGGTACACGCCCACACAAAATGAGAGATTTCTTCATGATGCTGCAGAGCGTGCGTGAATTTTAAGCCGGCGCTGGGCCATCAGTTGTCCAGGATCGCCCGGTGAATAGTCATCCTAAACCGAAAAGAACTCCTCAATGGACATTCTTGGCTCTAAACCAAAGTACAAAGAGGGTACACGCCCACACAAAATGAGAGATTTCTTCATGATGCTGCAGAGCGTGCGTGAATTTTAAGCCGGCGCTGGCTGGGCCATCAGTTGTCCAGGATCGCCCGGTGAATAGTCATCCTAAACCGAAAAGAACTCCTCAATGGACATTCTTGGCTCTAAACCAAAGTACAAAGAGGGTACACGCCCACACAAAATGAGAGATTTCTTCATGATTTTGCAAAGCGTGCGTCCCTTTCGAGCCGACGCGGGGCCATCAGTTGTCCAGGATCGCCCGGTGAATAGTCATCCTAAACCGAAAAGAACTCCTCAATGGACATTCTTGGCTCTAAACCAAAGTACAAAGAGGGTACACGCCCACACAAAACGAGAGATTTCTTCATGATTTTGAAGAGCGTGCGTCCCTTTCGAGCCGACGCGGGGCCATCTGTTGTCCAGGATCGCCCGGTGAATAGTCATCCTAAACCGAAAAGAACTCTTCAATGGACATTCTTGGCTCTAAACCAAAGTACAAAGAGGGTACACGCCCACACAAAACGAGAGATTTCTTCATGATTTTGCAGAGCGTGCGTCCCTTTCGAGCCGACGCGGGGCCATCAGTTGTCCAGGATCGCCCGGTGAATAGTCATCCTAAACCGAAAAGAACTCCTCAATGGACATTCTTGGCTCTAAACCAAAGTACAAAGAGGGTACACGCCCACACAAAACGAGAGATTTCTTCATGATGCTGCAGAGCGTGCGTCCCTTTCGAGCCGGCGCTGGGCCATCAGTTGTCCAGGATCGCCCGGTGAATAGTCATCCTAAACCGAAAAGAACTCCTCAATGGACATTCTTGGCTCTAAACCAAAATACAAAGAGGGTACACGCCCACACAAAATGAGAGATTTCTTCATGATTTTGCAGAGCGTGCGTGAATTTTAAGCCGGCGCTGGGCCATCAGTTGTCCAGGATCGCCCGGTGAATAGTCATCCTAAACCGAAAAGAACTCCTCAATGGACATTCTTGGCTCTAAACCAAAATACAAAGAGGGTACACGCCCACACAAAATGAGAGATTTCTTCATGATGCTGCAGAGCGTGCGTGAATTTTAAGCCGGCGCTGGGCCATCAGTTGTCCAGGATCGCCCGGTGAATAGTCATCCTAAACCGAAAAGAACTCCTCAATGGACATTCTTGGCTCTAAACCAAAGTACAAAGAGGGTACACGCCCACACAAAACGAGAGATTTCTTCATGATTTTGAAGAGCGTGCGTCCCTTTCGAGCCGACGCGGGGCCATCTGTTGTCCAGGATCGCCCGGTGAATAGTCATCCTAAACCGAAAAGAACTCTTCAATGGACATTCTTGGCTCTAAACCAAAGTACAAAGAGGGTACACGCCCACACAAAACGAGAGATTTCTTCATGATTTTGCAGAGCGTGCGTCCCTTTCGAGCCGACGCGGGGCCATCAGTTGTCCAGGATCGCCCGGTGAATAGTCATCCTAAACCGAAAAGAACTCCTCAATGGACATTCTTGGCTCTAAACCAAAGTACAAAGAGGGTACACGCCCACACAAAACGAGAGATTTCTTCATGATGCTGCAGAGCGTGCGTCCCTTTCGAGCCGGCGCTGGGCCATCAGTTGTCCAGGATCGCCCGGTGAATAGTCATCCTAAACCGAAAAGAACTCCTCAATGGACATTCTTGGCTCTAAACCAAAATACAAAGAGGGTACACGCCCACACAAAATGAGAGATTTCTTCATGATTTTGCAGAGCGTGCGTCCCTTTCGAGCCGACGCGGGGCCATCAGTTGTCCAGGATCGCCCGGTGAATAGTCATCCTAAACCGAAAAGAACTCCTCAATGGACATTCTTGGCTCTAAACCAAAGTACAAAGAGGGTACACGCCCACACAAAACGAGAGATTTCTTCATGATGCTGCAGAGCGTGCGTCCCTTTCGAGCCGGCGCTGGGCCATCAGTTGTCCAGGATCGCCCGGTGAATAGTCATCCTAAACCGAAAAGAACTCCTCAATGGACATTCTTGGCTCTAAACCAAAGTACAAAGAGGGTACACGCCCACACAAAACGAGAGATTTCTTCATGATGCTGCAGAGCGTGCGTCCCTTTCGAGCCGGCGCTGGGCCATCAGTTGTCCAGGATCGCCCGGTGAATAGTCATCCTAAACCGAAAAGAACTCTTCAATGGACATTCTTGGCTCTAAACCAAAGTACAAAGAGGGTACACGCCCACACAAAACGAGAGATTTCTTCATGATTTTGCAGAGCGTGCGTCCCTTTCGAGCCGACGCGGGGCCATCAGTTGTCCAGGATCGCCCGGTGAATAGTCATCCTAAACCGAAAAGAACTCCTCAATGGACATTCTTGGCTCTAAACCAAAGTACAAAGAGGGTACACGCCCACACAAAACGAGAGATTTCTTCATGATGCTGCAGAGCGTGCGTCCCTTTCGAGCCGGCGCTGGGCCATCAGTTGTCCAGGATCGCCCGGTGAATAGTCATCCTAAACCGAAAAGAACTCCTCAATGGACATTCTTGGCTCTAAACCAAAATACAAAGAGGGTACACGCCCACACAAAATGAGAGATTTCTTCATGATGCTGCAGAGCGTGCGTGAATTTTAAGCCGGCGCTGGGCCATCAGTTGTCCAGGATCGCCCGGTGAATAGTCATCCTAAACCGAAAAGAACTCCTCAATGGACATTCTTGGCTCTAAACCAAAATACAAAGAGGGTACACGCCCACACAAAATGAGAGATTTCTTCATGATGCTGCAGAGCGTGCGTGAATTTTAAGCCGGCGCTGGGCCATCAGTTGTCCAGGATCGCCCGGTGAATAGTCATCCTAAACCGAAAAGAACTCCTCAATGGACATTCTTGGCTCTAAACCAAAGTACAAAGAGGGTACACGCCCACACAAAATGAGAGATTTCTTCATGATGCTGCAGAGCGTGCGTGAATTTTAAGCCGGCGCTGGCTGGGCCATCAGTTGTCCAGGATCGCCCGGTGAATAGTCATCCTAAACCGAAAAGAACTCCTCAATGGACATTCTTGGCTCTAAACCAAAGTACAAAGAGGGTACACGCCCACACAAAACGAGAGATTTCTTCATGATTTTGAAGAGCGTGCGTCCCTTTCGAGCCGACGCGGGGCCATCAGTTGTCCAGGATCGCCCGGTGAATAGTCATCCTAAACCGAAAAGAACTCTTCAATGGACATTCTTGGCTCTAAACCAAAGTACAAAGAGGGTACACGCCCACACAAAACGAGAGATTTCTTCATGATTTTGCAGAGCGTGCGTCCCTTTCGAGCCGACGCGGGGCCATCAGTTGTCCAGGATCGCCCGGTGAATAGTCATCCTAAACCGAAAAGAACTCCTCAATGGACATTCTTGGCTCTAAACCAAAGTACAAAGAGGGTACACGCCCACACAAAACGAGAGATTTCTTCATGATTTTGCAGAGCGTGCGTGAATTTTAAGCCGGCGCTGGCTGGGCCATCAGTTGTCCAGGATCGCCCGGTGAATAGTCATCCTAAACCGAAAAGAACTCCTCAATGGACATTCTTGGCTCTAAACCAAAGTACAAAGAGGGTACACGCCCACACAAAATGAGAGATTTCTTCATGATTTTGCAGAGCGTGCGTCCCTTTCGAGCCGACGCGGGGCCATCAGTTGTCCAGGATCGCCCGGTGAATAGTCATCCTAAACCGAAAAGAACTCCTCAATGGACATTCTTGGCTCTAAACCAAAGTACAAAGAGGGTACACGCCCACACAAAATGAGAGATTTCTTCATGATGCTGCAGAGCGTGCGTGAATTTTAAGCCGGCGCTGGCTGGGCCATCAGTTGTCCAGGATCGCCCGGTGAATAGTCATCCTAAACCGAAAAGAACTCTTCAATGGACATTCTTGGCTCTAAACCAAAGTACAAAGAGGGTACACGCCCACACAAAACGAGAGATTTCTTCATGATTTTGCAGAGCGTGCGTCCCTTTCGAGCCGACGCGGGGCCATCAGTTGTCCAGGATCGCCCGGTGAATAGTCATCCTAAACCGAAAAGAACTCCTCAATGGACATTCTTGGCTCTAAACCAAAGTACAAAGAGGGTACACGCCCACACAAAACGAGAGATTTCTTCATGATTTTGCAGAGCGTGCGTGAATTTTAAGCCGGCGCTGGCTGGGCCATCAGTTGTCCAGGATCGCCCGGTGAATAGTCATCCTAAACCGAAAAGAACTCCTCAATGGACATTCTTGGCTCTAAACCAAAGTACAAAGAGGGTACACGCCCACACAAAATGAGAGATTTCTTCATGATTTTGCAGAGCGTGCGTCCCTTTCGAGCCGACGCGGGGCCATCAGTTGTCCAGGATCGCCCGGTGAATAGTCATCCTAAACCGAAAAGAACTCCTCAATGGACATTCTTGGCTCTAAACCAAAGTACAAAGAGGGTACACGCCCACACAAAATGAGAGATTTCTTCATGATTTTGCAGAGCGTGCGTCCCTTTCGAGCCGACGCGGGGCCATCAGTTGTCCAGGATCGCCCGGTGAATAGTCATCCTAAACCGAAAAGAACTCCTCAATGGACATTCTTGGCTCTAAACCAAAGTACAAAGAGGGTACACGCCCACACAAAACGAGAGATTTCTTCATGATTTTGCAGAGCGTGCGTGAATTTTAAGCCGGCGCTGGCTGGGCCATCAGTTGTCCAGGATCGCCCGGTGAATAGTCATCCTAAACCGAAAAGAACTCCTCAATGGACATTCTTGGCTCTAAACCAAAGTACAAAGAGGGTACACGCCCACACAAAATGAGAGATTTCTTCATGATTTTGCAGAGCGTGCGTCCCTTTCGAGCCGACGCGGGGCCATCAGTTGTCCAGGATCACCCCAATAGAAGTTTACTTAGATGACAAAGGAGGCCGTAGGGCAGTTTAACAAGATCACCAGAATTACCGTGGTTCAAATTGAGAAACAACAATGGTAGACTAATTTGCGAAGATGGTATGAGAAACAATAACTACGCTGCACAGAAACCCCGAGGGTAGAACACAGGACTTTTAAAAAAGTCTATAAACATTGATCTTATACAATCGTGTTCGGTAACCGCACTGGCAAGTAAAGTCGCTTAAAGGCGGATTGTTTTATTGAAGTGAAACAGTTTTAACGTTATCTTTATTAAATCTATGATACCACAAACAATTGACAAAAACAGTTTAATTCTTACAAAGCATTCAGGTTATTAATTTTGCATATGCATAGGTCAAGCAAGCATATTCTGAAGAAAGTCGATGTTAGTGGGCGAGACTTGTGCGTAAACTGGACACACGAAAACGGTGAACGGCAGACAATGCCAGCTGGGCCAAGATAATTAGCGGCCAGACCAGGTCGGAATAATTTTTCTTAAGACACGCTTACAATTCTAAGTTTACGACGGCCCGCAGAATGAACTGTTTGCTAGGTCGGTCTAACAAAATTTACTCCTGTAACTGTAACCATACAAAGTGCAACTGTGTTTGCTGCGTTGATATTCTAGATTGTTTTGTTTCAATCTTTTTGTGTAAATTAATGCAATAAAACTGAACATAAACATATTTACAAAGGTTTAGTCAATAGCTTTATAAAAGTTTTAACTTCGTGTGTCGCTTGACCAGGTTGCGGACAAAATCTTCTCTCAAAATGTGCTTTAAAAACAAAATAATTTTGTGAAATTACAAGATTATGCCACAACCTTTTCACGTTTTCTACCCCTTGTTGACTTTCACATTTTGTATTTGGCGGAAGAAGGTCACGATGTGCGTAATAGTATTATTTCAATTGATCCTAATCAATAGGTGTGTCTAGATTTTTCTATTGCCGCAATTTGTAGAATTTCATCAGTAGCGATTTTTACAAATCTGAGTATATAGCGGCTTCTAAGTAAGTAAATCTGTAAATCTCCATCTAGCCACTATGTAATGAAGTAGTGCAGTAGACGATTTTTGCGTCATAATCAGCTTTATCGTCGCCAACAACGCAATAAGCAGATGACCGTCGCATCGGGGGACGTGAAACCCTTCGACAATGCCATTTGCGAAATCACTGTTTAAATTGAGTAGTCGAATTTCTCCACCGTCAGTTTAGAGCCAGATTGTTGTATCGGAAAGAGGTAGCTTCCACAGCGCAACAATGACGCTTTTAAGAAGCGTACCGTTGCTTCTGTTGTTTTTCGTGGGGGCTAGAAGTTCGACGCGATGTTCCCGACAGGCGGAAGTCGATACTGTCGCGGCATCTGATTTACCGTCAAACCTAAGTACTGGTCTTCAACGAGAAATAACGGCAGACGTAAATGGCAACGTTGTCATCCGAATCGGGCATATTGGTGCCATTGGAATGTTGCCTAATGATAATAAAGTTTTGGATATTAGTCGACAGGAATTGATTGAATCTGGAGTGCTTCAAAAAGGATTTAACTTTGAGTAAGTGTTATCACATTTTGTTTTTCTTTAGCTTTCTTCACAAAATTGTTTTAGAATTGTTTCTCGATCTGGATGTGGCGACTCATTCCAAGGAGTTGCAGTTGCAGCCCAAATGTATCACACTGAAAAAATTCGAGCTTTTCTCGGTCCCTATTGTAACGCTGGTTTGTATTTTTTAAAAACTTAAATGCAATAGTTGTTAAAAACTGCGTAGTTAGTTAGTCACCGTTGCTTTCACACGATGACACCGTTAACAACTAAAAACTTGTTGTTCATTTTCTCAACAGTTTATTTTTTGTTCACTTTTGTTATTACAGAGTTGGATGCTGTCGCTAAAATGAGTAGTTTCTGGAACATTCCAGTAATATCCTATATGGCCACAACGTCTGCCCTCCAAGACAGAACAATCTACAAGACTTTGGCACGCATTTCATCAAAAAACACTAACAGTATTGCTAAAGCCACTGTTAAGCTTATTTCGCATTATGGATGGCGACGTGTATGTCCTCACTTCCATACTTTAACGAAAATTGAAGTCGAGTTTATCCTCTTTTGTCATTTTACAGATTGCAATTGCGACAAACACTGGAGCTTCGGCGTATGAAAGAGTGCAAGCCTTTGAGGATGAGTTGCGCAGGGCTTCGATCACAGTTGTCACTAAAATTATGCTTGAAGAAGGTTGGAATGCAACGGAAATAGTTCATAGCGGGATGCTGTCGGAGTTGCAAAATAATGCGAGAAGTACGTCAAAGGTCAAATTATCTTAAATACCGGGTTGTTAATTTAAATTTACTTCTAGTCGTCGTGTGTGTCTTTTCATCAACGCGCGAAATGACTCGTGAGTTTATGCAAGCAACCTTTAAAGCTAATGTTAACAATGCTGAATATGCGTACATCCTTCCATGGCTGCAATCAGGCCCGAAAGATGCTTCTCCTTGGGTCGGGTCTAGTGGTGAGGTGCTTCAACAAGTCAAAGATCACTACGCTAATGCAATTATTGTAAGTACAAAAACAGGAAACGGAAGTATTTGCTTCCATGCGCATTCAATTCCATGTTTAACCTTTGCAGGTGGATGATGTGAACGGCTTTGATGATGCGATAGTTGAAAATTTTATACAAAAAATTGGTAATTTTGGACTTTCACGCGATGACATCGACGTGGTAAGTAACCATACACATGGGACCGAATCCAAATTAATACGTTCCACGGGAATTATTTTTAGGCAAATATTTTTGGATACTTACACTTGTACGATGCTCTTAAATTATACGCTCTCGCAGCGTCGAAAGCATTTAAAAATTCCGGAAACGACATGGCATCCTTGACCGACGGAAGGCTTATCTGGTCACACATGCGACGAATGAAATTTGAAGGTTCATAATTTGAAACATACTAATTAGAGATTAATCTTATAGTTTTTGACTTTAAATTAATCTTGAACAAAAACAAAATAGTAATTCAGGAGTTGGATCTACAGGTGATACTGGCACTGTCCTCATGGACGATCTTGCTGATCGCGCACCGGTATTTGCGGCATTTTTCATCGCTCCTAATCGAGAAAAGGTTATGAAAATGGTCAACATGGAATCAGTACCGATGACAAACTGTGATTCAAGCAACAATAAAACAGGCTGTTTTGACCTGGTAATACACGTCTTCATAAGCATACGTCATTTGTAAACTTTCTTTGCAGAAACTCACCGATATAATGACCGGATTCTGGCCGAGCGACAACGGCAGCATGCCAACTGATGAGCCAGTGTGCGGATTCCGTGGTCAAAAGTGTTCCTACACGTTGGAAATTGCAATCGGTGCCGCTGTGCTCTTGTTCATTATTCTCATTTTTGCGTCATACTTTATCTATCGTTTCTGGTAAACAACTTTTTGCAATTAGACATGTTCCAACTGACGTGTTGTATTGTTTCAGTCAAAGCCGATCTCTTGATAAGATGCCATGGCGCGTCTTCCAAGACGATTTACGCATGATTGATGATGCCCAAGCGCGGTCATTGGTAAGGTTTAATGAAAGACGAAAGAGACTATGCGTCGAACGACATGTTTTCTAGTTATCTCTCGGAAGTGCCAACACAAAACTTAGTAATATGAGCACTGGAAACAAACGTCATGCTATCATTGGAGTAAATACGCACTCAACATACCATAAATACTCACAACGACGACCTATTAAGTTTTGCAGAGCTGATTTATTGCTGCTTTCACAAGTGAGTATTACTGTAAATGTCATAGTAACAAAAAGTCATTTTCTTTTCTTTATTTAGATGAAGGCAGCTATTCATGATAACATTAACCCCTTCCTCGGCATTTCCTTTAATGAAAAAGAAGACTTGCTTGTGTTGTGGAAATTCTGTTCTCGAGGTACGGTTCAGGATATTATTTACAACAAGAACATGACACTCGATGAAAAATTCCATGGCGCATTTGTTCGCGACATTACCCTGGTGAGTACGCAAGCTGCATAGCGGGGGCGTGAGATGCAACTAAATCTGAAACTATGCGTATCTTCAGGGTCTCGAATATCTGCATCTGTCTCAAATTGGTTATCATGGCTCGTTGTCGCCCTGGGCTTGCGTCATTGATCGTAATTGGAGCGTTCGGTTAACCGATTTCGGCATCTATAATGCGTTAGAGCGTTGGGAGAAGGAAGGAGCTATTTCCATCGAGAACGTTCAGGGTGATGATGACAAATCCCAGGCATCACAGCGTACTTGTGAGTCAGAAGTGTTAACTGTTACATGTTTAAAATAGCAAATGGATAGAGTGATGACAGATAACACTAATACACAACTTTTTAGCGGCATTGTATCAACCACCGGAGCAACTGAAAAACCGTGAAAGTAACCGTTCGCGCCGAATGGATCAGAAATGGGTTGCTCAAAGTCAGGCCCGTCGCCAAGCTGCTGACATCTATGCTTTCGGAATGGTCATGTATGAAATTCTTTACCGTTCACTTCCATACCCTGAAGGAACAGACATCGGCGCACTTGTCGACTCTGTAGTTGATGGGTCACGCCACGTTCGCCCACAGATCCAAGACAGGTCCAAAGTTCACCCGGACATTTTTGCTCTTTTGATGGACTGTTGGAGTGAAAATCCTGAAGTTCGGCCAAGTATTCGAAGAGTTCGCTTGAACACGGAAATGGCTTTGAAAACGTATGCACTTATTGAACCAGAATAATGCCAATTCATGCAGATGACAGATGACATGTTTTTTCAGCAAGGGTTCCCTCGTGGACCAAATGATGCGAGTTATGGAAGTTTATGCTAATAATCTTGAGAAGTTGGTTCAAGAACGTACAGGCATGTTAGAAGAAGCTAACCTTAAAGCAGAGCGACTTCTGAATCAACTTCTACCAAAATACATCGCAAACGAACTGAAACTCGGTCGTCCTGTGGCTCCAAAATTGTTTTCCTCTGCGACTGTCTTGTTTTCGGATATCGTAGGCTTTACAAGGTTATGCGCAGACTCTTCGCCCCTCGAAGTTGTCAATATGCTCAACGGCATTTACACTGGCTTTGATGAACGCATTGCAAAACATGGCGCTTACAAAGTTGAGACCATTGGTGACGCCTATATGGTTGTGTCTGGCATCCCTGAGGAAAACGGCATTAACCACGTCAAACACATTGCGAATATTGCGCTAAACATGCGAACGGTGAGTAATTAGGCACAAGGTTGCGAATGTCACAAAAAATACAAACAAAAGTTCCCACGCACGGCACATTGCGGGGGAATGAAAGTGCAAAGGGAGATTACTGTTCATAACTGTGATGTATTTCAGTTCCTTTTGAGCTTTGAAGTGCCACATCGTAAAAATGAGCGGATTAAGTGTCGCTGGGGATTTCACACTGGTGCGGTCGCGGCTGGTGTTGTTGGATTGACGGCTCCGCGGTACTGTCTTTTTGGTGATACGGTTTGTTACTTTTTTATAGTGAACTTTAGTAAAAAATGGAGTATATTAATCAAAAGAGAAAGTAAATACATTTTTCGTCAGCACGTGTCGGAACATTACGCAATGAATGTCTGGCATTGAGCTGATTTTGTACTTATTTGTCCAACTTTTTGAATAGGCTACCAAAAAAGAGCAATAATTAAATACCACTTCGACTTTAAGGTAAACACAGCGTCACGAATGGAAAGCACAGGACTACCTGAGATGATACAAATCAGTCAGCAAAGTTATCAAGTTCTATCAAGTTCATTCCCTGAATTCAAGTGCAAGAAGCGTGGAGAAGTTGAGATCAAGGTATTCAACAAGGCTATGTTATTAAGGTTTCAACTTTCATTGTTTCAGGGAAAAGGTTTATGCATTACTTACTGGCTCGATGACAAAATTTCAATGGATGATCTCGCCGCATCCCAGCAAAACTTTGATGCACTTTTCTAACACAAATCTTCTCACAGTCAAAAGGCCAGACCAACGACTATTTCCGGCTTGTGCAAAGAAGAAACTTTCCGCTGCGTTTTACATGAGACACATTATCCCCTCCTTCACACCATATTGCATACACTCCCTATTTTTACACCTCTAAAATCCAATTTTACGTTTTGTAATTCTTCCTTTTTTTAAAGATCGGTCTAACTATGTTCTTCTCCAACATTTTTTGACCTATCATATTCCATAATCTAAATTTAATAAATAAATAATATGCTTGCATAAATTACGAGAATTTCACATTTGTAGACTTACCGTTATGAATTCTTTGTTTGTTCAGCGTGAAAAATTGTTGCAACACTATGTCTAAGACTATGCAAAGTTCACACTAGTGAGAAAAAAGAGCAAAAAAAAAGTTGGCTTTCAGATTTCACATTTCAACGCCGCCTTTGTTCCTAATTAGCGCGCTTCGACTATCTTTTAGCAGGCATTCATCGGCTATTCTGGAATCTCCACCCAGAAGAAGCTACCAAGCGACCACAGGTCATTCCTGTAAAAAAATTTAAGCCCCCGCCTCCTTAAACCGCGACTAACAGGAAGCGCCTTTTTGTGGATCTCGTATGGGCTGCTGTTTTCGTCACTGTTAGTCATTAAAAAAGGACACTTTTGCCCTCTGCTTTCTTTAACAATGGCAACAATTTCTTTTGTGAAATGGACGCCAAGAGGGGGCGCGGCATCATCAAAACACTGTCACCCTGACCTTGTGAAAATGCTTATTTTTGGTTATGTCTCCAAATATACCGCCCATTTTGTCGCATCATGCGAAAGTTATTTTTCGATTATTTCGGTTTTATCTGCGTAAAATTTTGTGCAGCTTAACCCTGCTATTAGTTTTGTTTTACGCATTTTCGTTATTTTAAGAATGTTTCGAATGTTTTAACAGTATTTATGAGTTCATAATTGTTAGTTTAGTAAAATTTGACATTCTTGAAACGCGTTTTTGTTTTAACATTCAATGGAAATAAAATCTGCCCTTTTTCCCTGAATACTATCCATTGTTTGCAAAAAACGATTTTTTGTATGTTAAGCTATGTAGACATGTGCCATTAGCACTTACGACAAAAATGATCATGTCACAAGCAGTTCATAAAGTTCCTCCTTTAGGGTAAACGTATGTTAACAAGTGCAAGTTTTAATTATTGCTTACTTTTTTGTTGCAGTTTCAAAGAAGAAGTCACAATGTCATATGTTGTTCCAAGTCGGCTGATACCAATTTTAAGAATTATCTTACTGAAATTTTTGAATTAATCACAATGTCGACATGACACGTTTTTTGATGTAGTTGATCAATTATAGAAGTGCATGTTCTCTAACATCCCTAGAGTGTCTCCAGTACAGTATCATTTCACTTTTTGGGTACGTAGGTATGCACTTTGTTGCAACATCCCCTAGGGGTTTTTGAAAAACATGTCCGACACGAAAGAAATCGTTACGTAGCCATCAAATAGGAACGCTTCGATGAAAACACAGTTACCCGTGTTCATACTTTGTTCGTTACTTTAGTTTAAAACAAGGTTTTTCTGTTTAGATTGCGCATTTTTGTTCTAGTCACTTCCCCCACATTTGTTATACGTACAGATAGATGGATATAGTTTAACATTATCATCATTGTCAGAAATAGAATTGCCTCACCCTTCGCACTTGATGTATATAACTTTTTTGAGGTAAATGTGAAGTTTGATTCCTTAAATGTGAATTCCCTTGCTGAATGGAATCAAATGTGTGGGAACGTAGGACTCGCAACATACTCTCAAGTGTCACCAGTCACTCAAAACACCTTTTTTTACTCCTTTTTAGTATTTTGTATTGGCATTTTTTTAATTTTTTGAAAAGGTATAGACGTATGATATTTTGTATTTTTTGCGTATTTTGTATGATCTTCTTAAGAAAGGCTTATTATTTACTCATTTGAAATTGACTTTACAAAATGACATAATGGTTAGAACTATTCTTTTAAGAAGCGGAACTATTTTAGAGGTGTACAAAAGTATAAATACTGTAAAGTTTCACTATTAGAGTTTTTAAAGGTTTCTGTCTTATAGAATTCTTTTAGAATCTGAATAGAACTTTTTTACAACTTTTTTTTACCAGTATACAATTGGCTCGATAGTCTCCCGATTAATAGCAGTTAAAATGCCAAGTCGTGAATGAATGGGAAAAGGAAATGATGTTACTTTTTACCTGCCCAGTTGCAATCTAAATCTAGCCCTCTGCAATTACTTTCATTGACAGGTTTATAACTCTTGACCTGCGCTACATTCCACAACGTTGTAATAATTGCCCCCACAAGTAGCTCTTAATTGATCTTGATAATGTTTTCCTAGACTTGCCATTAGCTCAACCAGAGGTCAACTAATTTGTGGTCAATAGCATTTTTATGAATGAATTTCACAAATATTAATGGACATGGGTTGCTGTTTATGATGTAAACATTAATCACATGAAATGTTTATTATTTCTGATATGGTTTCATAGCCTAACGTTTACAGTGACCCCGTAATTACGCTTAGACACGCCTTCTTTGTCGTTGTCTGTCCGAGGTGGCACAGCCCACCAACAATCCAAAAAGCAATGGCCTCGGAACAACGTTCATTTATTCATTTGATCGCGCAACGTCTCAAAACTTGTTTGAGTGGAAACGGAACGTCTGCAACTCAGACGGAATATGTTTCCATGAAGCATTGTCTGGAAAGTTGCACACTATGAAGTCATATTCATATAAAATGTTGCCGTTTATCCGTAAACATATACGTTAGATGTCTGTTAGATAGGCGTTTCCTGAAACATAGTTGCGAACATGTTGGTTTTTGTTCGTCTTTTTGTGTTACTGAAATCTAGGCGTGTGCTTACTGCCCTCCGTCCGACGTAAAACATAGTCAAAATATTTCAGTATGCCATTTGATTCCGCCTCTTACGGCAAACCCTCAGACTGCTTATCACTCCTTTTGACTAAGAAATCTGATTCACTGTCAGGATTAGTAATGACTAAACAAGCTCAATTAGCTCGATTGGACGCGGAAGGACGCGAAAAATAGCTGACTGACACGGCGTAGACTTTTTTGACCGTAATTTTACTTTTAAATGTGGGTAAAAATGACAAACTTCCTTAAAGGCTGACTAACTTTTTTGTTACTGTTTCGCTAACTAGCCTTTCAAAATGAACGTGTTCAATGTTATTTTTCGTTGTATTTGTTTCCGAGTAGCCCAGTTTGGAAAGTTTCAAGTATCCCCCAGAAACAGCTTTCTATGCATAAATATTCCGTTGTTACGTAGTAGCGATGACACTCACGCAATTTCTTGTAGTCAACGTTCAAAGTATCATTGTCAAAAAACCAGTGAACAATTGCAGTCTGTACTTAATAAGCTGTGACATGACTAATGTGCTCTATCGTGACGTGGTCGTTGACCTTACCAATCGCGCGACGGCACAATTGCGAAGGTTATTGCGTGATATCGTTAAACAAATAAATGTTGCCTATGCAAGACGGGCAAAAAATGCATATTGTTTGTTAACTTTTGTATCTTTTTCGGGTAAACTAAGCGCGCTTCCGCATCATTTCACACCATGTTCTCTGCAGCGGCCAAAAAATTAAGGTATGTTTGCATTTTTTGCAACAAAATTTTAGTTAGTTTTCTTTGAATTTGTTAATTCTTGATAGCAATTTCAGCATGAAGAACGTTATTTTGTGCCTTGTCGTGGTTGCGCTGCTACCAACTGCCGAATGTTCCTTTCGGCTTTGCGGGTTCAAGCTCACCATGACCCTGCGCAGTCTGTGCAACAATAAATTTTGTGGCGGCGGATTTATGATGAAACCAGCGGCACCTTATTCAGGTATGTTTTTTTCTTTGTTCTTTGCAAAACATCTCATAACTCATGCTCTTTGTTATAGGTCCCGACTCCTTTGGTGCACCCGATTATAGCAAGCGAACCGCTCCATTCTACATGTATGGCCCGACCGCCAAACGCGCCGGTATCGCTACTGAATGCTGTGAAAAGAGGTGTAGCATGGCATACTTGAAATCCTTCTGCTGCAACACCAACATTCCCATGCCACCTGTCAAACGAACCCCGCTCATCGCAACGCAAAACGATGCCTACGGCGACACCAATGCCTATGATTTCTCATCATAAAACACCCTTAACTCAGTACATCAGGAACTGTAAGATCTTTTCTATATGGTCGCACCTCTTCCACAATCAATCTTCACACTCTGTTTTTTTCTCTATCTGTAACAACACATTCAGTTCTTTTGATGAGCCATGCTTTCCTTATTTGTTAAAAACGTAAATAATTCAGTTATTAAAGGACGGTAGATAAAATTCTGAGATATTAACATCATCAAATATCTGATTACATTGTATCATGTTGCTTTCACCTCCATCCAACATTTATCCCCTGCATTTCTAAGAATGCGAATACAGCGTTGTAATATTTGTTATAATCAATCTGTCATTGACAATTAGTTATTTTCCACTGCAAAACGAATACGCATGTATTCTCAATCCTCTATCAATCAAACCACGTCATCGATTTGTTACATTATTGTTTAATATTTTAATATCTTAAATTTCAAATCAGAGGAAGCAACTTGTGAACTTTATTTAACACGTTTAAAATTGTAACATACGAATGGTGACTTTTCATCGCAGCTTGCAAAACAAACCTTAAATAAATTCGCTGTTGAAAAAATATTTATAAGATTGACATATGAGTACATTGGGGAAATAAGTTGACGTGATAAACAAGACTTATAAGTACACACGCGCTGATCAGCCGGTGTCTACCGTGCCAAAGATAAGGACTCGGGTCGCATTGGCGTTTGGTTTTGCTTCCTGACAAGCCGCCGAACCATCAATAACCGGCGATAATCTAAGTCGGCTATCAGTATTAAGCTAATGTATACATACATAAACGACGGGTTACTACTTCAGTCTGGTACTGATCAGTGCTGTCGTCATGTCGGTGCTAACTGAAAATACTCCCGTGTCTACTTCGCCTTTTACGATTGGATATGTGTTGGAAAAACTGCGCAATGCCGGCGAAACTGGATGTGACATTGAGAACTTGGAAGGTTTTCATGCCGAGGTTCGTAGTTTACTTTAGTGCATTACTCTTTTCAGATCATTAAGTTCATTATTACGTGGTTTTGCAGGATATAACCGGTGGTGTAGCCTTTTTCTCGGAAATTTATGTCGTTAAATTCCAATGGAAAAAACCCGCGAGTTTAACAAGTGTGGTTGTTAAGGTATGACTTGTACATGATGTTTTGAAGGTCAAATTGAAGTGTAAAAACTGGCTTCAGGTCCCGATGCTAAAAGGCGCCAGAGAACATTTAAAAAAGGGATTTGACCCCGAAACGGCAGCACGTTTGGCCGAGAGTCTTACCGAGTATTTGGAAGAGAGTCACAAGGTCAGTGAAATAAAGTTTGATAATGATAAGCTTTGGTTGATTAATTTTTTTTACATTTTTGCTTAGTCGGTAGTTATAGCTCCCTTTTTACAGCTGGAAGAAGCCGTGTACACTTTTTACTCGAAAACAGCAATTTCCGGGTTAAAGTTGCCCAAATTCTTCTATAGCGCTTCGTTCAATAAAAATACGACCGAAGGAGTGCTTATCATCGAAGACCTCACGGGGGTCGCCGCAACAACGAAAATGATTCCGGGGCTAAATGACGAGCAGGTGTGTGCGATAATTGAGGAATTAGCACACTTACATGCTGTCTCGCTTCAAAATCGGGCATGGTTCGAAGAATTGAGCAACTTGAACTATTTGGAGACTATGATTAACGAGTTTACCAAGACAGCTTTGAAACTGATCGATGTGGGTAGCACATATTTAGTTAAAACGAAACGCACATGACATTTTTGTAGATCGATGCCCCTCGATTTGAGGACCTCGTTCACCGCTTCATACCCCTTGTCACTGTCGATTCCATGTCGAAAGGAATCTTCAACGATGTAAAGTTTGGAGCACCCCCGGTCTTGACCCATGGTGATCTCTGGGCCTCAAACATCCTGTGGGCTCGTAATTCGGAGGGTGCGCCGTCCAACGAATTGGCTGCGATTATTGACTGGCAGTTGGCGAGACCTGGTAAGTAAGTAATGACAAGCGAACAGTGTCAATATGATGACACATAGTATAGTTAATCATGTTCGGCCACACCTTGAGGGCATTGACTGACAACTTGTGAATTATCTCCGTTACAGGACATCCGGGCATTGATATCGGACGGCTTTTGGGTCTGAACACACCCGCGGCTTATCGGCGCGCCAATACTGATCGCCTCTTGAAACTGTATCATGACAAGCTGGCGGAGCACCTTCAAACGGCGCCACCAATGACCTTGGAGCAAGTAAGCTGATTAAAATTTAAGAGGAAAAGATTAAGTTTTATTTGCAGCTCAAAGAAGGCTACAACAAATCGCTTGTCAATGTGACCCTGTTCATTTCGTACGGGGTTCCATCGTATTACAAGATGGAATCTGTCGTCGGTTCGCCGGAAGACCCCGAGTTGCAGGAAGAACTTCTAGATCGCTGTCATAAGCTGTTTGAAGACACCCTTGTCGCGCTTGAAAACTAAAAAAGATACACTGATAAGTTCTGACTGTGCAAATGTGTGACGAAAGTATTAATGAATAAAAAGTATATTGCATGCTTCTACTTTGTCAGTTGATCCGATTCTATAATAGACACTAAATCAGACCCTTTTGACACGCTTATCAGCTGAAACTCGCGAACTACAAGCCGAAGGAAGATAACTAAGCTCGATTTGACTTCAAGCATTCCTCGTTAGTTCCAGGGTTTGGCACCTATTATTGTGCATTGCTGAGGTCGCCGCTATCAGTATCAGCATTCTTTCACCTCTGATTGTGGCCACTTTTTTGTGAGTGCGACCATATACTGGAGCCAGCTAACTCGCTCGCCTTTGTGACTTCCAGCTCTATTGTGAAGGCGCGGCAGTCGTTATCTATGACAATGAAAAATCCACCAACCTCCAGTTTAATGATGGATGAACAGGCGAGTGTCGGTGACTTGCAATCTTTTTATACACAGGCTTCCTTCTATCGGCAAAATAAATACGTGCGTGAACAAGGCAGGAGCTTCCTTATGCGTATCACTTGCAGGAGCGGCAGTTCGTCTTGGACGCTATCGCTGACGAGGTTGCATGCCTATCGGTCGAGTGCAAACTGCTAGCGGATCGTGTTGATTGTGAATCTAACGTGTGTGCTTGCTTTTTACAATTTGTCTTTCAAATGACAGCGAAACTTACACAATTCATTCATAATTTCGTGCATTGTTTCAGGACCGGCACATCTCAGACGAATTGAATAAAAAGCGTCGTGATTTGGCCGATTTATTTGTGAAGCAGATTGTTTTGACACAGGAGGTAGGCCTTTTTCTTGGAGCATGAATTAAAGTATCGCTTTCGGTGGAATGTGACTGACTATTTACATTTCAGGACGGACCTGTCGTATTGCGATCAGCAACAACAAGTGTCACCAAAATGTTGGGTGCCTCGTCTACGGAGTCGTTGGACACCATTCGAGAAGTCGAAAGTGAGTTGGAGCGTAGTATCGGAAGTGGAGCTACTTTCACCAGAGGTGGCATTGGCTCTTCATCTCATGGCAGCATTGGCTCTGGAACCACAGTATTGCCGCCGAGCATTGGTCATGGCAGTATTCCTGGTGTGAAGCAGGAAGTCCACGGTGTTATTGACCCTGAAGATGTCATTGCTTCTTTGCATCTGCCGGAAGGTGCGGTAATCAAGACGAAGGAAGTTGTCATTCTGAATGGTCATCAAGTTGATGGCAGTGAACACACCCTTGTGAATCACACTGCGGAGCATGGTGATCATTCCGGTCATCATCTGGAGCATTCTGGTCATCAGACGTCTGAACATCATGAGCATCATCATAGTCACTCTGAACATCACCATGAACATGGCCATCATCACGAGCACTCTGGTCATCATCATGAGCACTCGGGCTTGCACCACGAGCATTCTGACCACGGTCACGAACATAAGCATCATCACGAGCACTCTGGCCATCACCATGAACATTCTGGCCATGGTAATGAACACTCCGGTCACCATCACGAGCATTCTGAACATCGTCACGAACATCGTCATCACCACGAACATTCCGGTCACCATCACGAGAAATCCGAACACCACGGTCACAGTGGAGGTATCCTCGGTCTCTCCGAAACCACCCACTCTTCCGGCCACGGGCAACACCATCTAGTCAGTGGCTCTCCTGGTCTAAGCCTCCATTCATCTGACAGCCACCGTACCGCTTCTGCTGAGGCTGTTGTCACCACCCGCAGCTCTTCTACCGCTACTGCGCAACACACTGTTAGCAGCGCCAGTTCTGGTTTTAAGACCGTAAGTGGAAGCGGCAACATCCAGGCCACCAGCGGAACCGTGTCTCGTACTATTGACGGTCACTCCAGTCATGGTCACCATGGTCACCATAATGACCATCACCACCACCATCATCACATCACTGACGAACTGGACCACCGTCTCCATGAGCATCACGAGCACTCTCACCTTGACGGTGTTATCCACGATGGCGAGCTCCCCCGTCGCGATGACTACTTTGAATTGATTTCGACGGTCGTCACTGATTGGCAAGTCAACAAGCATGGCCATGTTACCGACATGACCCTCGATGTTGAGCTCCAAATTGCCAGCCTTGGCGTTGTCGAAGCTATCGTCCCACTGTCATACCTCGATATCGTCAACATCGAAACCCTCAAACTTGAACCTGAATGGAAGGTCTTCGACGAGGTGACCGTAATCAACACCGTCGAGTACGAGTACGAAGAGAAGGTCAAGGGTCCTCCGAAGGTTACCACAATCGAGGAAACTGAAGTCGAGACGAAGGTGACAACCGATGTTGAAACTGAAAAACGTAAGTGGCGTCTGGAAGAAGAAGAGCGTGTTGAGAAAGAACGGTTGCGCCGCGAAGAAGAAACCCGAATTGCTACAGAGCGCCGGAAGCAGCGCGAAGAAGAAGAAGCTCGTGCCGAATCGGAACGACGAAAGTGGCGTCAAGAAGAAGAAGCCCGGATCGAGGCTGAGCGCCGAAAGCGTCGTGAAGAAGAAGAGGCCAGAATCGAGGCCGAACGACTTCGCCGTGAAGAAGAAGCCCGCCTCGCCGCTTCTCGACGTGCGGCGACTACTTCTGTCCGTGAAGAAGTCAAGGTTGAAACTATCACACGCACCGCCGTATCCGACGATTTCAAGGCGAACCGAAATCTTTTCGAAAACATGGCAAAAGAAACTGGACCTTCAAGCCCCATTGAATACCAGAATCGCTACACCAACCGTCGTCAATACGCCCCGGCATCGCATCACAGGCCTCACGCTGCGGAATACAAGGTTGTCGGTTCCTATGTTAACACCAAAGAAACCGTTTACAAGCCGACCAACCGTGGTGTAGATGAGACCCCGATTCTTGGCCAGAACGCCATTGCTGGCAGCAAATCGTACTGGACCTCCGCCTCGTCCCAATCCAATGTAGCTGAATTTGACCGCCTCTCGAACGCCAAGTACGAGTTGAAGCAAACCACCGTCGAGCCTCCCACGTCGAGGCAAATTGGTGTATTCAGCGCTAAGAAGACTACGCTTTTCGATGATGACAAGAACGTCGATGACACCCACGAACTTTTCCGTGCCAAAGCTTTTGCCCATCGCCGCCAAGAACTTCAAACCGATGAACAGCCAGCCGCCCCTGTGTCCCGAACCTCTGGGTCCCTCTCCTCGCAGCACTTCGTCTCTACCGGTGGCTCCACCGGTAGGTTGAGCACTGAGAGTTCCGAATCATCCAAAGTCAATGGAGTCGGAACCAAGACCAATGGCAGCACTATTTACTCGGTGATGAAAAAAACTTCCAGCACCAGCAACGGCAACCCCTTTGAAAGTGATGGCTATGTTTCCCAGTATTCCAACAAAGGCGCCAACTACTCCTTCACCGCCGGAACACCTACAACAGAAAAGCAATCCGTCATCACCGAATCAAGCCACACCACAACCGAAACGCATGTTCAGCATTCCTCGTCGGGAGAACAACTTCAGCGCACCGGAGGCAAATACGTCATCGAGCATGATTCGCCCGCCATTCGCTCCTACCGCATCAACGTTGATAAGTAACATGTTTTTGCTTCTTTCTTTGATTGTGCCATTTTATTTTGTAATTTTCTTAGAGGTACTTCGAACAATTGCATTTATTTTTTTCTCTCTTGTAACCCACTTATCAGTTTTTATTTGATTTATCAATGTTCCATGATATTGCATTTAATTTCTATAAATAGCTTCAACCAACAAAGCCTTTGAAATTGCAGCAAAAAACGACTGTGAGAACTGTTTTTGTAAACGTGTTCAGACTGCATTTATTTAGACTATTTACGGATGCATGTTTGCTTATATTGTCTTGTTCAAGAACACAGGAGCAACCCATCTGGCAACAGGACCCGGTTGGGCTTGGCCAGTGCCGAACTCAGCTGCGCTATCCGGGTGCAGAAACCGAATTTGATGTAAAGCGACAGGAGGGGGTGCTCATAGTTCCCGAATTGACTGTGCTGCTTTGACGTGGTCTCTATGTGTGTGCTGTTGCCCCAGGGCAAACCGGCGTAGTGGTCCCAAACATGTTGAAACATTGTCCATCCTCCTCGAAAGGGGTCAGAGATAGGATGTCCAGCCGACCGAACGAGGAAGGCTACTGGCCAGCGGCGTTTGTAGCTCAGTGTCCTTCACCCATCTCCCGAAGAGCCCAGGCCTCGACACACTACCACTACACTAGCGTTGTGGGTCGTCGGGGCACCCATTTCGAGCTAACGGCTGCAAAGTGCCTCAGGTCATAATGGTAAGGCTAGCTGGTTTGGTGGTCGTCGGACAGCCTGTAGATGTGTGTACAGCTTGCTTCCGCCACAAAACGCACCCCCCCATAGACTTGCTTTTCGGGTGCATTCAGGCTTGCCCGCACTAACGGACCGGCATATCAAACGTTCCGCATGCTGGTCGCTTCCCAATCCCCGACGGCACGAAGCCATCTTTTGCTGGTCGAAGGCCGTTTGCTGAAGAAAAAGATGTCTGGTAGGAAGGAACATGACAAAAGCAAAACTACTCCGGCCCTGTGGACAAGGCCTACATTGTCAAAGTTGTTTTTGTTTATCTCAACATGTTATTTTTTTTATCACAGCGTCGGATAATCGGGCTTATCTATATTTTTCTTGCAATTTTTGTAAGGACTTCTTTAAAATATGCAATATGCATTCGTCGGTCGATATGGTCGATATTACAGTCCCGAAAATTTTTTAATTTCGCACAATTCAAAACTTTGAACTTTTTTTTATTTCAGTTAGTTAAGTTTAGTTGTTTTTTCCTGTTGAAGGGATCATCCATCGACTCCGATTGTATTTCTGTTCAGTTGTCAATAAGACAAACATCGTCTCCTTGTCACACCTCCCCAAGGGTGGACGACGGGCCGGGCCAGCCCGGGCCGCCCGGGGCCGGCCCGTGTTGGGCCGTGTCGGGCCGAAAAAATCGAAGCCCGGGCGGGCCGGGCCGATATTGTCGGTCCGCAGTTAGGTTTTTGACCCTGTATTCCAAACCATACAGAATGTGTCCTACATTTTGACAAAGTTATTCCATGCGTTTTTTGGTTTTGTTAACTTAAAAACATTAAAAAATGTAAAAATCAGTTTTGGGTTTCCTAATGGACTTTTAAAATGCCTCTTTGGAACCTTTTTTGACGAGAAAATAGGGTGAAAACGCGGGCCGCCCGGGCTGGCCCGGGCCGGGCCTTATTTCAATGACACGCGGGCCGCCCGGGCGGCCTGGGCCATACAGCGGGCCGGCCCGGGCTGGTTACTGAAAAACGGGCCGGGCCGGGCTGTCAAAAAGTCGGCCCGAATCCACCCTTGCACCTCCCTAGGGACGTCCCGTTTATTCCCTTCATTGCTGGCGAGTTTGCTGTTGGCAACATTTGATTGTAATATGTATGTTTCTCGCAAAACAACAACACACGTCAGGAGTGCCCTTGTACACATGCGAAGAAATACCATTTCGCGCACTCTTGTTGGCGGCTGTCATGAACGTGTCGTGTTTCGAGGCTGTCTTCCTCGCGCATTCATCCGTTTTAGGCCCCAATTATAAGTTTTATGTTAGGCAGAACCGTCGGGATGTGCGCAAGGCCATTGATTGGAAGTTCCTCTCGATGTTGGTAGTAGTTGGTAGAGCAAGAATGTACAACTTACCCCTATACAAAACAGAAACGTGTCGCTATGGCTTAAGAGAGGTCGTTTTCCGTAGCTGCTTATTTTTTCGCGTGTGACTCCTCGCATGAAGGTAAATATTCACTTGTTCACTCGGTGCTGACAAGAAGATGCGTGAAAAGCGTGTGACACGAACACCCCTTGCACACCGGCACTCCTTCTTCGGAGCAGCAAGCAGGCAATCTGGAGTCGTGTCTTCAAAAGGTTCGTGTCCACGATGACAGAAGAAGGAGCGGTTCCCCTTTTGTTTATTCTAAGCCATTCCCTTTTCCTTCTTGCTCAAGAAAACGCAAAACCCTGAGGCGAGAGCGGAACAAGCAAGCCGCCACAGTCTCGAATGGCGAGGCGCCTGCGCGTTGTGTGGGCCCGGACCGGGTTTCGCATCGTTGTCCTTCAAAACAGTTCGATCCTCGTGGCGACCCCTTCCGAAAAGACCTCGTTATTCAGTCCTCGATCAATCAATCGATCTCCGTGTGGAAGTGGGGGATTGTTGTTGTCGAAGACCGGGAGGCAAAAACTCTTTGCAATTGAGATTGCAGGGTTGGTTGGTTCATTCAGCCAGCCCTCTGGCGTAAATTGGTCGTCGTTGCTACTGGTCGGGGTCAATTTTGTGTTGTAGTGGCAACGGCTCCCGCAGATCCCATTCTGTACAGATTCCACTATCCCCTCGTTAATTGCACACCTCTCTGACACGTTGCTTGCGGTTTTTGTTTCCAAACAAATTGAAAAGAAAAAACGCTGCTCAAAAGTGTTGTCTTTTTGCTGCATATCACTCAGCCTAGTAACCCTAGCCATTTATTTCGTCTTCTCAACCCTCCCATTACCCCCAAATCTTTACTTCACTAAGCCATATGGCTTTAACTTGTTGATCTCTTGAAAGGATTCTTTTTGCAAGAATGAAAAAACACACCCACAATAAACATTTAACTGCTACTCGGACTTTACGAGTATTTTTAAATGGCAGCTGCTTTCTTGCATTTTGTCCTCTTTGTCAAAATACGCTGTTTCCTTCCATTCGATTTTGTGTTTCCGTGACAGCCGTTTTTTTGCCCTATAGCTATGAGTGTGTTCATGTTTGACGCCAAAACAAATGGGTCTTTTTGTGGCTGAAAAATGTATTGACAGTTCGATTATTTTTGATTTGTGTACGGGCGTTATAGCCGGCCACTTTTATAATTGCCCATTGTATCCATCTCGCGGACAGCCTGCAATATTGTCGTATCCTGAAACCAATTAATTTTCAGACATCAATTTTGCTCGTCTCAGTGCTCTTACATCGCGAAAGCACTGCGCCACGATACGAGTATAGTTGTGGTCCCCCGCGAAAACGAAGCTCGAGCACATCCGGACGTTAAAGGCAACGGGGCATCATCGACTAGCTTCCGGAAGCATCCGGTCGACGATAAAGACTCCAAAAACACTGTTAACTGTTTGACGACGGCTCTTGTGACACTTGAGGTCGTGTTTCGTGGTCGTTTGTTTCAAGCATCATGGCAGAGGTGGACGCTCCAAGCAATGGACTTATTACGTCCGAAGAAAGTGATGTCATTAGAAACTGGGATCCGACGGATTTGATCCAATCTCTGTATTCTATTGACTACTCACCGCGGATCGAGCAAAAGCGGAGCAAATTCCGTAATATGGAAGGGCACTTGGAGATTCCGAATGACGAAGTCACTGTGCCAGAAGTTGAGAATACATGGAAAAAGGTTTACTTCCGGACAAGAGACAGCCGATTGCAGTGGTTTGCTGTAAGTTCAATCATTACAAAAGACAGTAAAATATGAAAAATTACAGACAAAATATGCCGACGAACACCCTATCGGTGACATTCTACTTTCCGATGCCGAAATTATCACCGACAAAGAAAAACTGCTCATAACAGTCATCCCGAAGAAAGACATCACCGTGGCAAAGTTGATTGTCCGAGTACCATCAAATTTGTTCCAAAAGTGGCATCAAGCCCTTCTCAGTCATCGTGATTCATCTATTCTCGATGCCTATGTGCAACCGATTACACCGCCGGTTCCCCATTACACTGAAAAGGTTTTGATCGTTGAACTCGGTTCCTGTTCCATTCGAGCGGGGCTTCTGTCGAATAAGCCATCGTTGCCACAGGCTTTCTTTCCGGCCATCGGTTGCGTGACACCCGAAGGCAAGGTTCATGTTGGAGTTGATGCATTACGGCCGGATGTACGGCACAGTGGCAAACTTTTACGACCAATCGATGCTGTCGATACTTCTGTGGAACGATACACCCTCAACAAAGAAGTTCTGAATGCTATCATCGAAAAAATTCTTATCGACCTTCAAGTTGATCCGACTAAACACACAGTATTACTTTCTATTCCACAAAACGTTCCACAGATTTTTATTTCTGATTTGCTTAAGATTTTATTGGAAGAAAATAACTTCAAGGTAAAATGCGTCTTAAAACTAGGAAGTCGGTTTTTAAACTTACATTTTCCAGGCTGCTAGCATTGCCCGTCAACCAAGCCTCATTTTGTATTCCTACGACGTCACAACCGGCGTCGTCGTCGACATCGGCGAACGGGTGAACGTTGTGCCGGTTATTGACGGTTTGTAGTTAAATTTAAGAAAGTTTTGCAACCAAAGGTTTAATCTTTTAGAATACATCGTAGACAGCGCTATTGTATCACTACCGTTTGGAGCACAACAAATTCGTGACAGTTTGCGCCAGAATTTGAAGCAAAGCAACAACGGTTTATACGCATATCAATCACCAATCGAGCATGTCCTGTTGCGTTACGTCGTTGAGAATACGTGTTACGTTTCGACTGACTTGGAAGAAGACAAAGCGCAGCCACCGTCGAAAACTGTTGATTTGAGTAGTTTTAAGCTGAGCCCTGATATGGAAAAGAATTTTACCGTGCGTTATTATTATAAATTTTTATGAATTTTTACTAAAGGTTTTGTTTTAGGTCGATCAAGCCGCATTCCATGCACCTGAAGGTCTATTCCAACCAAAACTGTGGAACCTCGAAACGAAAGGCTTGCATCAACTGATCCATAATGCGATTCTCCAATCCCCTATTGATAGCCGAAGGACTTTGTACCGGTTAGTTTTATAAAACACATTTTCTATCTTGCATACCAAAACCGAAACTACTTTCAGAAACATCTATCTCTCCGGCGGCACTTCGCTTCTTCACGGTATGGCCGAAAGAATAGAAAATGAGCTCACTAAGCTTGTACCAGGCACTATCCGAGTCCAAGTGCATATGTCTCCATGGCGTTACCATGCTGCCTATCTTGGAGCACAAGTTATCGCCTCCGGCAAGCAGTTTAACAAGTGCTGCGCAACACAGGAGAACTTGAGTGACTACTTAAAGCAACTTGACATCAGCTCCTACAGTAACGGAAACTGAGCTTATTGAGCAACGCAAAAAACAGATACTTTGTTTCATCCTTTTGTTTTCTTGCTTCGTTTTTGCAACTATTAAAGAATTCAAAATCTATCTTACACAGAAAACTTGCTACGGATAAGATTTGCCGTTTTTTCTTTTTTGATTTTTATAGAAGACAGAGTGGTAACTTTTTAATGTTTTGTTAGTGCTAGCGGTAATAAATAAATATTTATAAAATTAATGGAAAAACAAACTATAATCAGAACACATGTTGTAAACAGATGCGGATTAAGTTTATGTCACGATCACCATGGCAACGTGCGAAATAGCCGGCGACGAAGAAAAAGAAAGCCGGCTCCGCATGGCCTAAATTAAGGCTAAGGTAAGTGCACCCCTCTGGGATGACCGAGCTACCCGGCTGGCAATGGTGACCAGCCATCTGTCTCGCGCGACCGCCGATGGCGACGTTGCAGACATTGCCTAAACATCAACATCCGTCTTCGACCTGTGCGCGAGCGGGCTAAATTCGCGCATTTGCCGTTGCACCGGTAATGCCAACCATGCTGCCAAGCACGAAGGTGCAATTTTTAGCATTGTTTGAAACCAATCAATGTCAAACATTGTTTAAAGAATCTTCACAGACTGCGTTAAATGCTCAAAGAAACTTTACTCGGTTGCTGGCTGCTTATTTTCTTAACTATCCGATTATTAGTGTTTCTAAAAATGCCACGAAACTGCCAAATTTGTTTGAATGGGAACAGCTGACCAAAAGAGGTTTGTATCATTTGCTTTTTTCCTTTCTGTTATCTTAATTTGTTGTTTTAGATTTACTTGCTCAAGGATTTTCCGACTTAGATAGGTCCGAACTTGCCGCCAAGCTCACTGCCGACTTCTGCCCCAAGGCGGTCGTTTTGCTTCTATGTAAATGCGGGCTCCAACTTGAAGCGGTGCTGTATTGTGATCATTTTAATGACTTCAGGTCCATGCTTATCTGTAGATTTTATACAGATTACTCCCTCGGGTATGTTAAACTTTAAACCTTCAAAGTAAAGAGACACATTTCAGGCTTCCGACTTTTATATCTGCTCTGCCTACAATAATCGAAGATCTAATTGAAACCGTAGAATCTTCTGCTAATCTTGAACATTCACTACAATCTATACAGACATCAATAACAACCCACATTAAATGTATTGTCCAACTTTCATGTGTTTTTTCGCATGAATTGCTTGAAACTACGGAATTTGCGCTGATTCAGCAGTTGGAACTTCATTTTTCTAGTCTATCTGAAAAGGTGCCAAACGATGTCAACCTACCAAGACCTCCAGTGTTTTCAACTCCAGCACAATATGCGGTTAAAGAAAAACATGAATTGCTCACATGGAACAAAATGCATTTTTATATATCCGCATTTGCGGAATTGCTTCAACGGACTAACCGAATGCCGGAACTAATTGCTCACGTTCTTTCTCAAGTTAATTCTGCCGCCATGACTTCATCTGATTGTGATCTATCTGTTATTTTTGAAGATGCTGAAACGTTTGGTAGTAGTTATTCCAACCTGCTTAATGTCATTCTTATTGTTTTACGGGTGTATTATCGAGACATGCTTACAATACTTGGTGATGGTGATAATGATCTCGAAGAGATACTTCAAGAATTTTATCAAAGCCTGTTTCCTAATGAAGAACACCGCACCGAAGAAGAGTTGTTTGACAAGTTAGTTTGATCTTTTCAGACTGTTGTTCAAAAATAAAATTTGCTTTTTTAGTTTTCTTTCAAACGCACAAGAACCCGACCTTTCATTCGTCACCGTCTTTCTGCATCACATGAAAGACAACTATCCTCAAAATGAGAGTTTTTTGCCGCCATTGACTTATGAATCACTTGATCAGTGGAGAGATATGTTAACAAAAAACATCAACGTACTTCAAAAAACTAACAACACTGACAATCTTTCAAGTTGGATGTATCCAGACAAAATGTTTTTGGATTCAGCTGCAATTGAGAAAGTCAACTTTTTGGAAACAAAGTTTTTGAGCACATCGCTAGCGGATCCGACGTTGTTACAGATTTCGTTGAGGTTGAGCACAAAGGAGTTATTTGATGATCTGCCGATGACTGTTAGTGGGCAAATTGGCCAAGATGAGGCAGAAGATTACATTACAAATGAAACTCAACTAACTGTGGAAATGGAGAAAGTAAAAAGTACGTTTTAACTTGTTTTGATAAAGTTTAATTAATTTCTTATAGGTGTTTCACCACTTCCTTCAAAAACGGTTCCAACTATTGACCTAGACGAATTCGAATTAGAACTTCAACGAGAAAAGAAATTCATTGAAAGTTTGCCAAAAGTGGAACCATTTGTTCCTCCAGCTTCCTACAGAGTGCCTCTAACAATCCAATGCGACCCAGTGATCCGAAAAGTGGCTCCTTCTAATTTTGATACGATAAATCGAAATTTGGAAAAGGAATTGCAACAACTTGGAGAACGTCTGGCAGTATTACGTGCCTCGTCGCCGAATGTTCCTTCCACCAGACAGATGAATCATCCGACGTCATCGCCATCGACTTCTGCATCGTCATACTCTCCGACATCAGTTTCAGCTAGAAACCGTCGGCTGAAAACACAATCACACGCACGTCTTGAACGATCAAGAGTGAAAAAGTTGCAAAGGTCATCAACATCCACCGTGACTGAAAGCAGTGATAATCAACAGATTGCTGTTAAACAAGCTGTTCCGAGCGCTCGTCGTAGGGACTATCTACCGACAGCTCAACTAATTCCGGTCCCTACACCACCCACACTGGAAAAACTGAATTTTAGCCTGCTGAGTCCGACTTCGCCGCCAATCGGAAAACAAACATGGAAGCAGATTGAAGTGTACGCACAGTCACCAAAGCTCAAGAAATCCCACGCTACTATAAATGGTGCAGATATTCCAAGCCTGGAATTAACCACTTCAATGATGTCCATGGACGATTCGTACTTGGAAAAAGAAACGAACAAATCTCCGCAAATGCAGGAAAGCTTATACGGCACCAAGCATAGGGATCATGAATTACCGAGTTGGTTGAGATTAATACCGCCGAAGGATGATGATAGTGGTAGACCTAATACGGCCAAGTTTGGTAAACTGTTGGATATGGAAGCTGCTTTAAAGTTAAGTGCCCGATCAGGTGTGTTTTAAACATCCTTAAATTTTGAAATGTCAATGTTGATCATTTTAGCTAGACCAGTAAGCATGAAACGCCATGACAGCGGCTTCCTCGAAGGTGACTCCACACCGAAGAAAAGTTTCCCAATTATGAGCCCTCCACCGACAACGGCTTTCGCGTGTAGCATGACCGATGACCAGATTAACGAGCTAATGCATTTCTGCACTTAGCCTTGATAGACAGTACAGTAATTATGAATAACAACAACACCGAAGCAGGAACTGAGCAGTTTAGAGAAAAAGTACTCAACATTCAAAGTCAATGACACTTATTTCCATGTTACGCGCGAGTGATGTGACACTTATCGTCCCACCATATGCCTTATTTATCCTTTTTATTGTGTCTAGCCCGTGTGATCATCGACTAAAATAAACATTCCTCTTTCCGCACTTAAAAAAAGCGGCTCGCAAATTATAAAAGTCACCTACTGACATAAACTCAGAAATTGTCGATTTCTCATTCCGTACCGCAAAAGAACGCTGAAGCCGTGCGTGGGTGTGAAAAGCCATCCAATTATTGTGACGGCCGTGTCAAACGGCTCATTTCACCTCGCGCGAACAAGTCTGATTTTGCGATTTGCTGTAGCGCTTGACCATGATTAGCAACAAGTTTCAGCAGCCACAAAATGGCCGCACACTTTCCGCAAAATACGCAACAATCCAGTTCGGGCATTCAAAGTTTGGCGCTGTTTAGAGTGCATTGAGGATCATCGTTGTTTCCTTTTGTTCAAAATTCAGAGATTCACTTTTAAAACTGTCCTGCAAAACAGGTTTTTTTCAGTTGACTTTTTAGAGTGACTAAGAGGGAGTAAGAGCGTATAACAGCCATTTGCATACATTCATTGAATATCGTTGCACCTTTTTTCAGGGTGTCAAGTTGTTCACTTTTGTTTGTGCCTAGTATCCTAGTTTTTGCCAAGAGTTTCAAGAAAGAAAAAAGTTGTTAACGCTTCATTGACACCGGTGCGGTGTAAAACGCGATCTCGCAAAGGTTAACAGGATTGAATTTCATCCTTGATTCATAGTGCGTCCGGAAGCGTGCGCTAAGTAATATTATATAGTGTGAGTTGACCCACACCCACAAACAAAAGACGTTTCAGCCTTGCATTATCTTTGGCACTAAGCCCACCCGAAGTCAGTCAGTATTCGCGAAATGAATAATCTCTCTCTTTACACTTTTCTGCCATTGTCAAAGTTTTTGCAGACACCCAGACTTCCATGGTCCGAGCTCAATGTACTTTTGTTACATCATTCAACGTCTGCCTGTTTACTATTTATCTTTTTTAGGGATGAGGATGAATGAAAAAATTGTCGTTGCCTGGATCTTGAATGACTTTCTTGATCGGATTACGTGCATCCAGGTACAACTGTCATCAACTCGACGCTATTGAGTGTCCCCTCAAGTTGTTGACATTCTCATAGAATGACCAATCCTTTGTCGGTCGCCATCGAAACGCATAGCATTTGGCAGAGTCGTCTTTGGGTTTTTCGGGAGCGCGTCGTAGTCCGTTCCGTGAGCTTTTCCGAAACAAGGATATCACATGTCAAAAGAAGGCTGGATCGGACAATCTTACAGCTTTTGGAAGTCCACTCACTTATGCCCCTATAGCATGGGATTCGCTTTAGAATTTTTTGATTCTGGATCACCCTTATTGTTGTTATTGGCTGATCGTCAAGTTGTTGATGTTTTTGAATACATATTGTTCGATTATTCGAGTTTTTATTTTCATTTTATCACTATGACTTTTGTTAACTGACTATGTTTTCGACTTTTTATACATAGTTAATGTTTTAAAGGAATGTTTTTAACCTTTGCTAACAGTCTGGTCCCATTAGACAATTAGAGGTTGCGTAGCCTCCTTCACCTGATGCGCGCACCATCATCTAATTATATTATAACAATACCTTGCCTGGCATGAATCGTATTTCCTCACCTCCATAAGATTTATCGTATTCCCGTTTGCGGTTCGGTTCGAACCCTCCTTTGATTTAATTCATTTATGGTTTCGCGCATTCAGTCATCCGAAGCATAAAAATGTACAATAGTGTGAAACGAACGAAGAGCACTTTTGCAGACGTCGCATTTGGAGGACCAAAAGAGAGACAGCTAAATGGTGTCATGACAGTCGCGTCAAATAGTCATGCAACTCGCAGCCCTCATACTTTTCCTGGTCGTTGTATCAGCTGCGGTTAAAGCCGCGTTAGCTTTGACACCGGAAGAACGTGGCGAACTTGCGCGTAAATTCAAATATTATCACACTTCGGTGCGACCTGGTGATAAGTTTAACTTGGTAGAAACTTTAAATGGAACATTTTTTAATCTCAATGTGGAGATTGAATTGCTGCAGACTAGGCCAATTAAGGTGAACTATTTTAGACTTTTTTGGTTTTAACTTTATATTTGTAGGGTAATGTTGGTCTTGACATGGTAATAATTGTTCATTATCTCGATGATCGGCTTGTCATGAGAGAACTGAACAATGTGCTCACCATCCCCATCGAATTCACCCCTTGGCTACCTGCAATTGACTTTGGTCCATACGGCACACCGACTAAATCTGTTCATGTTGATCCAAAAACCGGACAGATGACTATTTTTTACCGACTACATGCCTTAGTTCCGTGTTTTGCAGAAACATGGAAGTATCCGTTCGAAAGATACCAATGTGATATTAATTTCGGAACCGACCAAGGTAAACCTCTCTTTTAAAATCCATCAACTTGGCAATATTTTTTAGATGAACGCATTTTTGTCAGAACGTTACGTGATTTACGCCCAGACAGACAAATTAGTTTAATCAAATATCGTACAGGTTTGTTTCATCAATTCAAATAGGGCAAGGAACATTAATTTTTCATTACATTACAGTCGACTGGCCTCATATGATGTTCCACGTTATGTACAGTAGTCAATGGCATTCCTCAATCGTAAACGTCTTCTTGCCTTCTATTTTGATCTTTTCGGTCGTTATTTTTGCTCAATGGAAACGACGCAAAGTTCAGATTATGATTTCTGTCGGTGCTATGATTGCTATAATCATTATGGTTTGTTCAAGATTAGAAATGCAAAATGTTTATTGTTTTTGCAGCAAACATCTCACAAAGAACACGACCAAATTACAATGCAAGATCTCTGGATGAGTGGTATGCTGATCCACATCATTGCCATACTTACTGCAGACCTGATACTGCCATCACGGCGCATCATTCATACGACGATTACCACGCCGAATTCATCGCGTAAGTTTGTGTTTTGTTGCTTATCGTCATTATATTAATCAATTTTACTCCATTAGCTGCAACATATGTGCATAAAAGCTCACTTGACCGATCTCCATTGATTCAACACAGCCCTGCAACAACAATTAGAGGGTCAAAGAATGCCGTCAACTCCTACGCATATATTGGGCCTGGAGCCAGTGAAATCATAACGGATGTTGCACCACTTGCTTCTGGAGAGAGCGAAAATGATGTTTTGAAAGACTTGTACCTTCTTCGGAGTCCAACGATGGGTGGATCGATGCCGTTGGCATCGCCAACAAGAAGAAGAATGACAGAAATGACAATTGGTAAAAAGAAAAAGATTGCCCTTGCGGTTATTTTGCTGTGCTATGCTATTTTTGTTATTACTTATTCGTTTCTTGTCATTTTTATGTTAACGAAAACGTAAAAATCGATTGTTTATCTCATGAAAACAAAATAAAAACTAAAAATTCAATTTGTTTTTAAAGTTTAAGTCATTCGGACAAGATAAAGCAACAATATCACACAAGAATAAAATGCAGAAGCAACATTGAGCGTAAAAAAGTTTGCAAACATTATAAAACCGAAAAACAAAATCACAAAATCACATTGGCTATTTCAATGATCCCTCAGGGCAATCAATAAAACGTATTTAACCCGTATTTAGCTTTATTCAATAAATAAACGATTTATAATATGAAAAACCAGTAACCAAAACAATTATTAACCCGATTTAAGCATTAATTAAACTAAATTATCCACGGCCCTGGTTTGAAGTGACAAAATGATCTAGAAGCGCTGATTTCACAGCCGTCGGCACCGGGCGTTGAATGGCTTTGCAGAACTCGGACGGAGCTGACATTGCACGATGGGCTTCTTGCAGGGTGTTGGTAAAAGTTGTAAGCCCGGCCAGGTGGGCAGCCGTACCGAAGCCATGAGTCAACTGAAAGAACGCAAAGTTACAATTGCATGATTCTAAACAAACTGTAAAACATACCAATGAATACTGAGTGAACTCTTCCTGCGATTCTGGATGGAGGTCAGACTTGATTCCCGGAGGCATGTCGCAAACGGGTGCTCTATCTTTGCTGAGAATCTTGGCGATATCATTGACGACATTGCTGAAAACCACACAATAAGTTTCGTTTGAAACCAAAAACGGACCTACTATGTTGCTTTATATGCGGCCTGACAGGAGGACATGTCTTTGACGCACTTGACGTTGCTCAAGGTTTCATAGATGATGGACTTGGTCGGGAAGTGGTACTGAGACAGCCTCGAAAAGTCCCTGCCCAGTTGAACGGCTTCACCTTCGCACAATGACGTGAACAGCGTGTTCGAGAGGGGCTTTCGGCGGCCCTGCGGCAATGACAAGCCAAAGTCACGAAGGCGCCTGGTAACCTGCTCGCCACCGTCCCGATTCTTTGCTTTCCGAAGCATGGCACTCATGAGCGACTGATTCAGCGACTCCGGCGGACTGATTCGACGCATTATCTCGGCCAAAGTGACGACCGTCTTACGGTGGGTGCCCAGCAGAGACAGTCGGCCCGGAACTTCGCAGAATGTGACGAGATGGGGATTCACGTGGGCCCGGATTATCTCCTCGCCCGTCAACGTGGATTCGGTGAGATCGTTGAGATTGTTGGTCACGATTGGCTTGGGCTCCGTCGACGGTTCATTCTGCTCGGCGATGACAGGCGGCGTGAAGCCGGCAACAGGTTCATCACAGCTTTGCATTGGGTGGTGGTCGGAGAGGTGCCCTTCTTGTAGTTGAGGGTGCTTTTGGGTTTGCCAGTGCTCGGATGGATCATACATAGTGTCGTTGGAGGCTCCGTTCTGCAAGGTAAATCATCATTATTATCTGAACAGACGCATAGTCATCAAAAACTTACATTTTCCATCGGGCCATGTTCGGCATCCGGATCATTGATACAGTTTCCATCGAATTGTTGGCACGAGGGAACTTCCGAGGGACAAGGGGCTTGTTCAGCATCGGCAGAAATAGGATGATTCTGAAAACACATCACTCAATTTATAGAAAAGATGAATGCAAACACAACCTGAATCAACCCAGCACCATCCGGTTGCCACGAATCGGCATCACACCCGCGTTCGCCTTCAAAATTCATAGTTTTGATGGAAGGGAAATAACAGATAACCCGTACAAATTGGCTTGATTGCGTTTCACGTCAAACCGGCAATCAATGAAATGACCGAAAGAGAGCCGAGTCAAAACACAAAGAGAGACATCCATGCGCAGGCGAGTGCCAACTTTTCACACCTCACGTCGACCCACGTCGGTCGATCCATCACACGAACGCTAATCAGTGTCTTCGAAACGCTGCTTGTGCCGTCAAAGTTGTTTTTGTCCAGTTTGTGTTGTGTCGCACTTTGTCACCGATAGAACTATGGGTAGTGCAAATACGATAAATTTATTATATCACATTACATTTTGTCATTTGCAGTTAATTATGGATGGCGGCAATAAACCCAAACAGGCCCTATTCGGAAAACTTTATTGAAATGAGGACTAAAGTATTGGGTGAATTTGCGGCAAAACCTGATTGTGGCCCTAAAGCGGGTGTTACTTTGCCAAGCTTAAGGGTTTCCGATGTTTCTGACATTTTCGTTACATGGACCACTGCGCCACCGATGCCGAACTCCCTGTGGATGGATTATCGATCAAGGTGGGCTCCAATTTGCCTAAATTTTCAACAAAGTTCATCATTTCCAGATCCATCGCCACTTCCTATGCATGGTATCGCCCGTATTTTAAGCGTGCTTTTCCCAAGACCCCCGGGAAGCAAAAACTGGCATCATCGAAAGCAAAAATTTTGACTTTGACGCCGTTCAAAGCGTAGTTGACTTCTGTTACGGCCGCAAACTGGATTAGCCGATTCTCCACATTGTTAATATGCTTCGGTTCGCCGACAAGTGTGACATCAAATGCGTTACGGTTTGTTTTGGTACCATCGTGGGAAACTCTGTGATTGATATATATATATATTTCGGTAGAAACACGGCCATTTTCCTAATGTCTACCTCATTCTCGACTACTTTTGCATTACGGCTCGATACGCCTGGGATTTGGAGAAGGACGAGCTCAAAGAGCAGAGTGCTCAGTTAAACCGGCGTAATGTTTTGGAACTGACGATTACGAGTGACTTTGCCGACTTACCGACCCACATCCGAGAAGACATCCTGCATTGTGCCATTGCGCTTCGACGAATTTACATTGATTACTAGTTGTATACCATTGCTAGATATGACGTTTTTTAGTAGACAGTAGTAGTTTATATAACCAACGATAAACTGACGCCCTTAAAAAGTAAAACTCGGCAACGCAACAACCCCCGAACAAGGCACATCGATATCCTCAGCTTCAATCGATGGTACATCATCCGGGGGGCAGTTGCATTACTGGTTTCGGATAAGGACGGCAAAACTGAAAAGGAAATAACAAAAACCAGAGAGCGAGACTGGCACAACCGCACAGCAAAAATTGAGAACAGGCAACTGAAAGCAGTGAGAGCCGGCGGCGAGGGTTGGGAAATTGCGAGAAAGAGGCATTCAATAGACGGTGTGGTGTGAACATTACAAACGTGCGCACAATAGATGCTTGATTAGTAAGTGCGTCCGAGTGTCCATAGAAACTGGCTGGAGTACTCATCCACCACTCGTCCATTGAACGTTGTGTCGGTGTCCACAACGTCGCAAGTCAAGACTGACAACTGCAAATCGTAGTCGATAACGTGCACGCGAGCGATCACTAGACGTCGTTGTCATATCAATGCAGCTGTCGCAATCAATCAATGAGACGAAAAAGTCGATAAATGTTATTAATTGATGCAAACATCGAATGTCGTTGATAAAAAAAAACCTGCGCAAAACAAATTTTCCACTCCCACAACGAAAAGTGGTGCACGCACTCCCAGATTTGGGCCAGCCAAATTATATATAACTCGTAACGTTTTCTATTATAGTTTGATTGTAGTTCGTGCTTGTGTTATGTTTTGTGTTACAAAGTTTCACAGTGATAATCGCCGAATTTCAGTCTCCAACTTGAACCCATCCAGCAACCCTCCGACCATGTCTAGCCCGACCTTCAACGCTCTGCAGCGGAAGATGGACCTCGAAGCGTCCGCGGTTGATGGCTTGAAGGCGTTCTCCTGCGAAGTGTAAGCCATTTTGTTACCAACATACCTTCAAAACTTTAATTTGTGTCTTTTCCAGGCTTTTCCGCCATGCCAAGCACCTCTACAACGAGGCCATCTACCTCGAGCACGAGTTGAAGGAGGATGAATCGTGGACCCGCTGGTGCCAGGTCGGTGCTATATGCAAACTTATCAATGAAAAGTTAGAGACGGTCAACTTTTTGGAAAAATCAGTAAGTTTTCTGAGAATGTGTTTGGCGGTAGTGGCTAATTGGCCTGTTTTCAGACAGAGAATCTGTTTCGCGAGATTTATCAAGAATATGAGGCCAAAATTAAGTCTGCTGTGACGTTTGAGAAGCAGCAATTCGAGGTTGGTCTTATCCAGTTTCTTTTATTGCAATTCTGATCAATATCAAAGTAGTTTTGGTTCCAATTCTTTGTCTTTTACAGGAAGATGGAGCCCTGGCCGAGCAGCAATCCGACGAAGAGGACGTTTATCTCAGCCACATCCACACCCCGAAAGATAATCATTACTTCCGTCTGGAAAAAATGACCACATTCGACATATTCCAAGCCATGGACCACTATCACACCGATGCCGAACTCGTTGTCGATGGCAAGTCTATCAAGGTTGGCTTCAATTTGCCCAATTTATCGTCCAACATTACCTTTTTCAGGTCCATCGCCATATCCTATGTATGCTATCGCCCGTATTTCAAGCGTGCTTTTCCCATGACACGCAAGAAGCAAAAACTGGTGTCATCGAAATCAAGGATTTTGACTTCTTCGTCGTCCGAATGGTCGTCAATTATTGTTACGGCCGCAATGTGGGCGACCTTCCGATTGCTGACGTCATCAGTATCCTGCGTTTTGCCGACAAATATGACATCAAGTCGATTACCGTATGTTTTGACGTTTTTTTTGGCCAGTTTTTGACGTTAACATTTCAGACAAAGATCGGTCACTATCCCTTCGTCAACCTCACCATCAACAAGTTCTGCGTTGTGGCCCAATACGCTTGGGACTTGGACAAGGAGGACCTCAAAGAAGAGTGCTGTCGTTTCTACCGGCGAAAGCTTGCCGAATTGACACTGACGCGCGACTTTGCTGATTTGCCGACCTACGTCCGGGAAGATCTTCTGCATGGCGCCATTGCGTTTTGTCATATTTACCCGGAGAAGGAAGAAGATGAATAGTGGTGAGCTTTTAGGGCCGCTTTTTGTTAGTTTTTGTTGTTGAGTTTCGTTTTGTTATAAAAATGCTGATATTGAGTTGCCCGTGTTTGGCGCGTTCTTCTTCGAAATTCATAGTTTTGATGAAAGGGAAATAGCAGATGACCCGTACAAATTGATTTGATTACGTTTCACAAACGGCAATCAATGAAATAGTTGAAAAAAGCCGAGTCAAAACAGAACACTAACTTATCAAATTGGATAAGTATGGACACGAAATTGCATCCTTCACCTCATACTTTATTTTTCAACGAAAGATTGAATCAAATTTAAATTTATTATACAATAAATTTCAACTTTTCGAGTGTAATAAAAACAATTCACTTTATTAATTAATGTTCATGAAGAGCTGGTCGATGATGAACTGCAAAAATCTCAGATACTTGCGATTGAAGGAACTCATACCACATTGCACGGGTGTCTGTAGTTATCTGTGAATGTATTACTTTTCTGAAATGAGTTTTTTAGTAATTGTTACAGTTGTCTTGGTTTACCTTGCACGGAAACTTTTCCGTCTCATCGCTTGTTCCAAACTGCACTTTGGAGAAGACGTGGCATAAGCTAACAATGTACTATTTGGAGAAAGGTTGAATCGTAAAGCTCTGTCTTGGAAGAAGCTTCGGGTATCTTTTGGGTGATGGTCATTTACGTGTTCATCATGTAGTTCAACGATCTGTAAAAATGGTACTTTTGTTTTTGCAATACTTCCATTTTAAGCTTACTTCGTCTGGTTCTTCGCAAAAGCGGTCGATACAGTTTTCCAACACATCTCGACTGTCCGTACTCAAATCTTTTTGAAAAATGTCTAAAATTTCCGGAATTTTGCCAGGTTTTGCAAGCATAACACGGACTGTGATCTGCAAACGTTTTGTTTTCTTATGATTGTTGTTATTTAACAGATAGCTTACCGGAATCATTGCAAATTGGAACATGTGATCTTTCGTCATGTAAGGAAGTTCTTCAATATCGTCAGTGGGAAAGAGAGCACTTAATTTGTCTTTTGCATCTCGCGAAATTGAACGCAAATTGTTACATCCTAAAAGTGAATCCTGCAGTTTTGACTTTAGCTTGATAGCAGCAATTACCTGTAATGTTGCTTTTCGGATCTGTCTGTATACAACCCCTGTGCGTCGAGACAAACGGATAATGCATCTGGTAACCAGCGGCGTTTTCGTCAACTTCACTGATTTCTGGTGCTTCTGATTCTGCTGTTGATGCAGTCGACGAGCTTTCTTCGTTGTTATCATACGGTGTCGTTGTTGATTCATCATCAGTCATTGCGTCCGTAGTCGTACTGGCTTCATTTGAGTTGTCTGGGTTTCCGTAGTCAGTGTCGGGTTCAACCGTTCTTTCAGTTGTTTCTTCGATATTGGAAGCTTCTGTAGTAGACGTAGTTTCGGCTTCCTTGCTTTCATTTTCTGTAGGCGTCTCTGTGGACGTTGTGACATCATTATTATCGTACGGTTCTATCGAAACTGGCAACTCAGCGCTTTCCATTGTCGTTGTAAATGGAGCCGAAGTTGTTGTCGTGGTTGTGACCCGATGAAGCTTTCGGTGCCGACGCCCCTTGTGCTTCCTTCGTTTCTTCTTGGCCATCCGTACAGTTGTTGGAGCTTGTGTCGTCGTGGTCTGAGGAGCGTCAGTCATCATGAGTTCTTCTTCCTCCTCCTCCATTTCATTAGTTACAGCGGTCAGTCTTTTGATTTCTTTGTCGAATTGCTCTTTCATACTTTCAGCAAAACGACTCGAGAAGTAGTTCATTAGCTTTTGCATGTCTCTGATTGTGATTGTTCTTGCAGTAGATGCCCAATATCTTTCCCTACAAACATTGTTAATAAACATTTGTTTCAAAATAAGAGACAACCAACAGCTTATTCAGTAGTACATCCTTAAATCGGAACCTAAAGCGTTCCATACCAACACCAAACACAATAACTTCGTCAAAAGCGTATCTGCATGCAAACTTCCACACATTCATGGTGCCGTAGATGTGTTTATCATACTAAAAATGTTTTGTTTCAAAAGTCAGCGCCGTTTTAAACATACCGAAAAGTGTTGTTGACTCATGGAAATGTAATTATACTGTACACCACATTTGGCTAGCTCGTTTTTGATGTCTTCAACGGGCACCCATGGTTTCAGTGTCAATGGGCCGAACAATTGTGTGATGTTTTTACTTGCTATATATTTGCGTAGGTTGGACTGTTGAAGCCTATAAGTTGGCATAATAATAAAACGTTGAAAATTGGTGAAAAACATACACTCCGGTTCTAAAGAAACTGTCAGCATGAATGTCTCTAAACGGTAGATCTGTTGTAGTCTTAATCAGATCTTCTGCTCCTTGATAGCTGAATTCGTCGAGCAGGAATTGTTCTGAAAGTAAAAACTGATTTGTTTATTTTTATGTAATCAACAAACCATGAAGATATTCATTGCGAAGTTGAATACGCAGAACATGTTCAATGTTGTTATTTGTTGCGGAATCGGCTTTGGTGAGGTCAACACAACAACTGACAATGTAATAAAGCTGGATTATCCAAAAAAGAGCAGACCTAAAGCAGGGGAATACCATCAGTGGCACTAAACAAACGCAGGAATGCTGCAGATGGAATCCAAATAGGCCACTTCAGTGATAGTGAATACCTTTTATAGCATCTCGAAAGAAAAATTCAGCTGGACTTAAAACAATCATCACCATTCAAGCTTGTGCAAACATGAACTGACCCCTTGAGGTGAATTCACGATCAAGCAATGTCCCAAAAAAGCCGGCGGGGCAAGCTTTATTTTTATCAACATCTGTGAAAGAGGTTACGTTTCAACAGGAGATTACAGAATACAAAAGTCTTCAGTACATAATTGCCAACTGCAAGCATTTTTAAATGACCCAAAAAGTTTTCGGGTATAAGAGCGTGCAATCTTCTTAGTTTGTCTGCGAAATGATGACGCTCTTTTGCATTGAGACGCAAGTCTTTGGATCGCTAACCCGTATGAATCCTCTTTCATGGTTGCGGATCGATGTTAAACGTCGCGCAATACGTAATTGCGTTTTCCGGATGGATCCTTCTATTGTGTCACTTTTTCCTGCAGTGACATTCGACTTGTCGATTTCGTTTGACGATCACTATTTTTGGAGGTGACGCGCCCGTCTAACCGATGAAAACGCTTTTCTCGATTGTAGTGATTCATGCTTGTCTCTGTGAGTTGCATTTCAACTTGAATTTCGGACTTTTGTTGATCTCTACCTCTTTCTTCAAACTTTTATCAACAAATTTTTGTTTCAGATGTATTTGTATTGACATTGGACCCTCAAAATGCTGAATGTAATTTTGAAAGAAATGATTTCTGTGACTGGTCAAACATAGCATTACCGCCTGAAAACAAAAACAAATGGAATGTAGGATTCAATTATAATGTTCCGGTTATTGGACCACGGGTAATAGGTGATAAAAAGTTGTCAGGTGTGTTCATATATAATTCACTTTTATTGTAAAAAACTATGCAAAATGTATTTTTGTAGGTGGAAAGTATGCATTCGCTCAATTTTACAACCCCTCTGGAAGTGCCACTCTGATCAGCCCAAGTACCGCCTGTTTTAACAGTACATCACAACTTTCACTGCAATTTTATCTAGTTGGCGATGCAAAACTTTATATTTGTCGCAAAATTGTGTCAACTTTAACCCGCAGAGCGAAATTTGCCGACTGTCAGGCGGTGGCGTCTAATGGTAGTGGTGATTGGACGTCACACAGCTTAACATTTTCACCCGTGCGTGACCCTTATCAGGTGAGCTAGTGAAATTTTATCGTTCAACAATGAATGACAGACTGCTGATTTTAAGGTTATTATCAGGGCGTATGGGTCATTGTTGACGGACGTTGCAGCCATTGATGATATAACAATCAAATGTGCCGATGATGATGAAAGGGTCCGCAGAGACACTTTGACCCCGCTGCAAGTTATTACATATGAAAACTGGGCTCGACTCCGAGCAGAAAATCCGTCATTAGCCTCTGAAGTGCACTATGGAAAACCGTCTGTCATGTTGGTGGTTTCTGATCACATTGAAGCATCAAGTGAAACCATCGAGCTTTCAACGACAACTACAACGTCTACACCAGCGACCACAATGACGACAACAACGATTCCACCAACCACCACAACAGAAACCACAACGACATCAGTGCCCACGACTACATTGACCGAGTGCAGCGATGATTTTTGTGTTGAAAAAGAATCATCTGAAGAAGTAGCTGATCCCCCGAGAAAAAAACCAGATCTGTCGAAATCTACCGATGAAAAAAACATCACAGCCCCTGACCCGAAAGAAGCGCTTTCAAATTTGGCTCAATGGGTGCAAATTATACGGAATGTGGCCCCAGTCTTACCAATGATTCCGTCCCTTATTAATTCATTCAAAAACGGTGATGCACCTACGTCAACCGCGACCAACCTAGATACACCGCTTGAATCAACAATGGGAGAACCGATTGCTGCTCCCGAGTCGGTCTTTCAATGGAAAAAAGGTGACACCCGATATCACCCGTCTGAACAACATGTTCTCCCCATAACTCCAATTAAAGTCCACCATTTGGGAAGTAAAACATTGAAAACCGCGCCACTAAGACCAAGTCAAATCAGCAGTATGGAACGAATGTCACCACCAGCGGTGACGCATTCACCGTATGAAGCACCATTGTATCCGGAAAACGAATTTCGATCTGATTTGAATCTGTCATCTTTAACAATGACTGAACTGAAAACGCTTGAATCTATCCACAAAAAGATTTTTCCGAGTGCAGAAAGCCGGGAGAGATCAGTTGAAATTGAAGTCACCACGCCACGACCTCGTAGATTTGGAGAATCTAGAAGAAGGATACCAGTTGAACCATCAACCATATCACCGTCGATACAGAAAACTGCAGTTTCATCGGTGAAAGATATGAACAGACCGAAGCAGCAAAAGAGCAAACCGGTTGAATTATCTGTCGGTGCAAATGATCTACGTTACCTCACACCCCAAATGATTCAAGAAATTCACATGATTAGCAGACTGCCTTATTTCGAGGAATTGACCGAAGGTCTTGATTTGTCACTTTTCAATAAACCAGGCGGATTTGCAATACTAAAAGACCAAGTTATTGAACGGATGATTGCCCGCGGTCTTTACAGTGCTGCTGATCTTAATAAAAAGAATTAACACATTTTCACGTTATTAAATATTGAGCTTTATTTTACTTTGTATTGCTGACACTGTACATTTAGACACGGATATAATTTAGTTTTTTGATAAAATTGCTAATATACCTGAGATAAGTGACAAAAAGTGATATAACCTATTCCGTTTTAGCCGGTTCGTAACATACATCCAAATAAACGTGAGCAAAATCAGAAACTATAGTTCGATCAGGAAGTTTTTGAATCATACCGTATAATGCTGCGGGTCCTGTAGATTTCACCTTCGGCGAAGCTGCAATAACTTCCGCTACCTCGATGACGTCATTTATAAATAACTCTGCTATGCCGGGTTTTATGTGATTTTGTGTAACCATCAAATGGACACTAAAAAGAGCAAAATAAATGCAATAAAAGTGTTTGTCAAAGTCACGTACCCAGAAGGAAACTGGAGGTTAGACAGCTGCCACCCTCGCTCATACATCAAGTCTTGGAAACGATGTATGTTAATCGTGCTGGAAGTAAAGCTCACAACACATACATCCGGCGACCCTTGAACTTGTAAGTGATGACATTTTCTAATCCCATCGCGAATCTTCCGCGTTGTGTCAACAATGGCTTTGGCGTTGGAACGGTATGTATCGAAGCCGTGGTATAAAAGCGCTGCCCAAGTCATAGCAATGTTAATACCAGCTCGGCTTCCTTCCAGTGTAGCTGAAGCATAGACACCACCTTGCCAATCGGGGTTACAGTAATATTGATGGTGTAAGTAATCTTTGTTTCTGTATACTATCACAGACGATCCTTTCGGTGCAAGACCGTATTTGTGAGTATCCGCAGAAATACTAGTAACACCAGGAACGCGAAAGTCAATTCGGGGATGACCGGATTCAGTGTTATCAAGGAATGGTAATATGAATCCACCGAGACACGCATCGACATGCAACGGGATATCGTGGGCAAGAGCAAGTCTGCCCAGTGCTTCAATGTCATCAATAATGCCATAGGGAAAGTTTGGAGCTGACGCTACTATCATTGCAGTGTTCGATGTTATCGCTTGCTGTACTTTGTTCACATCTACTGTAAAATTTGGTCCAGCGACTTTGATTTCAACAACATGGAGCCGAAAAACTTCAGCAGATTTGAAGAAAGCAGCATGTGCCGTGCTTGGCAAAATTATTTCAGGATTTTTGATGCCTCGAGAATAAGCACGATTGCGATGTGCGAGACAAGCTAAAAGAATTGACATCGATCCGCCGGAGCTCATCTGCAATAAATTATTAACAGCTGTTTGTTTTTTTCGTAAAGGCTTACCGTTCCACAAGTCTGTTCATCACCTCCTAGCAACGTACACGTCATCCTAACAACTTCCGCTTCCATCTTACGGACACCGGGAAAAAGCTTTGGCCAAAGAGGATTTGACCAAGCAAAGTTTGCCGTTACTTCTTTGTAGATTTCTAGTTCATCTTTACTCATTTCATCATTGAAAACTGCACCGGATACTCGGCCACCATAATAATCAGGTGCTTCAAGGGTACTGTAACATCGCGTGAGGGAAGTTAGCTCATCTTTAGGAATACCAGATTCCGGAAGTTTAGTGAAGCTTATGTTAGTGTTGTCGGAATGGTGTATACTTTTACGTAAATCCGTCTTGACTTTGTTAATTTCTTGTTTTAGTTTTTGTTGAACAATTGGTATAGACTTGATAAGACAGAATATTTTGGCAAGTACTTTTTTCCAATGATCTAAAACAAAAACGGTAACATTTAACATAACTTGTAAAGTATGTTTACCTTTTGAAGCCCAGTGACGGAAATATAAATAACTTATGACGGAAAATAAAACCACGCAGACTGTCGTTACAGTTCTCTCATCAGTCGGTAAAACAATACACACCTTAGTAATGCCATTGTGTTGGTTAAATAAAATGCCACCGGTTGCGTCTGTGCTATTCATTGCCACGCTGACCGGAATCGTTGAAGCAGAAGCCTTAAAGACCGCCTACTAATGATTGCTTATGAAAAGGATTGCGCAAACAATAAGTTTGCTGAACGTCCTACTCGCACGAAGGGGATCTGAGCAGACTACCCGTCGCAAAGAGCCCGCATGTTTAAATATGCTCTCGACCGAGTGCCTTGGTTACAATTGTGTATGTAGCTTGATCACTCTCGACCATTCATGAACAACGAACGACCCAAGAGCGGACGTATTAAAATTTTGAACATGTCAGATAACTCGAATATTTTTTTCTTGCGGTTATACAAGTTTGTCCACCCCAGTTTTTATATTTACTTTGGTCTAAAGGCGGACCTAAGAGCAAAAAAAATCACGTGGTATGCGACCACGTGCAATCTGAGCATAGTCAAATTGTAAAATTTTTGTCTCAACCTCAAAAAACAGATAACGTAGTGCAATCAAGCGTTAAGTCGCTACAAGAACTGACGCGGTCAGGAAAGGGTCGTTCCACTAACTTATCGCGTCGTTGAAGCGTAACAAGTGATAACTGAATTGCGTTCTCAATTATGTTTTCCCAAATTTACACGCACTTGTTTATCCGTTTCGTTTTGCGTAAACAACAATCAGTAAATCTGGGTATAATTATTGACTCAAACACAGGGAAAACTCATATTATGCAATGCACGATACAATATAGTTAATTAATTACATTTAATTAGCAAAAAAACTTAACAGAATAAATAACCCATTAGAGTGCCTCAAACACAAATTTACCCGTAAAAAAGAATTCAGTATTATTCAAATGAAACCGTAGAGGCTGCTCCACGCGGTGTTAGTGGCATCTTTGGTGATTGTACATCGGCCATGATTTTCTGGCGAACCTCGCGTATTTTCAGGGTCAGAAGCTGGCGGTTGGGAAAAACGTTGATGTGTGATTGTTGAAATGTCGAGATGACGTCAGCTGCAATGATTCAGGGTTAGATTTTTTTTAGTTTTTGGGGTAAAAGTGCAAACTGCGCCCGACCCAGACATGTTTGCTTACCTGACGGGTAAAGGCCGTGTTCTTTCAATAGTTGAACAATGAGTTGTCTTCGCTGATCAAGTAGCCGCCGAGTGAGTGATTTTTCGGCGCCCATCGGAGTTCGCGGCGTACTTGGACTGTAGACCGATATTGACTCGTCTGAGTCTTCAATAATGGCACTCTAAAAACGACCGGAATTAAGAATGGAATTTAAATTTTTGAACAAACAAACATACATGATCATTCGGAGGTCGGAAATTGGGTCCAAAGAAGAAACTTCCGCTTTCATTCTTTACTGGAAAAACGAAAGCACTTTTTGGCGCCTGAGGTATTGGTCGTTGTTGCTCTACATGTGGAGGCGCAAGACCGGAATGTTGTTTTTCCATGATCCAATTACGCACCATTGCGGAAGGCGTTGACGGCAGAGATATTGTGCCACCACGCACATCCTCGGGTGTAAATGCTGGCAAGTTTGCAAATTTGTTTGCGAAATTGACTTTTGTTAAAACGCGATCCATACTATCGTCATTCCTTTTGAACAACTTTTTGTAAGGACTTTTAGGCGTCGACTGAAATGTATAAAATTAGAAAAAACTGTGAATCATGGAAAAGAAATGCACAAATACCTCAGGTTCGTCATTATCAGATACATTGTCATAACTGAATGCTTGACATTCGCTACTTCCCGATGCGCTCTCCGGATATGGTGGCGGTGGCTTTAACTGTCCCTTGGCGAGACCTCGCTGAGCAGGCGTCGGCATCAAGACAAACACCGGCGATTTTTCCCTTGGAATCAAAGGTGACTCGCTATCGTTGACAGATGGTGATGTTTGATGATTGACATCAATCGACAATATGTTGGGCTTTACATCATTTAGTTCGGCAGGATGCTAAAAATGTGTAAATACGTTATTGAAATATCAAAAATGCCAGTGTAGTTAATCATAGGTAGCAAATAAAGTTAATAGCAATGTGCAAAAATATTTTTCACATTTGGTTGTGGGTGAGAAAAGGTGTAGTAATACCTACCGTACGCTTAAGTGTATTAGAATGACCTGCGTCAAGTTGTTTTGCGTCATCATCAACTTGATCAGGACAACTGTCTTTCTTTTTTATTCCTTCACGATTGCACCACTTCCACTTAGGATGCGCTTTAAAATGCGCTTCTTTTACCTGCAATTTAAAATTATCACAATCACAACATCTTTTTTAAATAATAACTTACTTCACTTGCCAACTCATGATACTCTTGTTTTTCCTCTGGCCCAAGGCTGTACCACCATTCTCCTAGAATCTTCGATACGGCTCGATTGTCTCTATTCGGATACTTCTGTTGCACAATAGGTCGATGGCGTTTTGAAAAGATCATAAATGCATTCATAGGTCGTCGAATGTGACCCGGACCAAATTTTGGTGTCATAGGTTCACACTCATCACTACTAGCCTTATCATCTGCCATCAACCCTTTGGTCATTTCTGCAAGAACGTGTTCCACATAAAATAATAACGTTATATACAGTATTCCATGTATTACTCTAGGTCATTCTTACTTTTTTTCAAAGTCGCGGCACTAGATTTGGGTGGTTCTTCCAACAAATGCGGAGGTATGAATTCTGAAGTCATACCCCCGATGTTGTGCCCAGAGTGCGATAATGGCGTTTTCGGTTCTTCTGAATTGTTATTACCACCAGGTGTTTGTGGCATATTTGTCGGACGATTGAAGGGGGAGTGTTGTTGCTGATACTGATGCTGCTGAAGATGGTTTAAATGATGTATCATAGCTGGAAGCGTTGGTGGTGCAGTTGACATCATGGTAGTAGCATTTGTTTTTGGGGAACCATAATGAATCGCCGGCAGACGGCACACACTGGCAGCTATAGTTTGAATGTCAAACCCATTAAAGGTCAATGGTAACACAAAAGAGTTGTTATTATTCATTTTAGCTTCAGTCAATGACGATGAAAGCTGATCAGAATTTTGTGAACTTGGCAAATTTGCATTATTATTGACCAGTTTAGATTTGCAAAATGGGTCGCCCGGATATTGTGCAAAGCTGTGCGATGTGCTAGGTTGCGTTAGGTGAGAAACTTCTACAGAACCTGGGTGGTTACCGTTAGGATCCTATAATGTTACCATTTTCATTTGTACATTTATTGAGCCAGTTTGATGCAAAAACAAATAAACAAATTCATACCTGTTGAGTCTGACTTTGTATTCTATGAACAATAGGCAACAATTCATACCAAGGAAAGATAGTTGCCATTGTCTTCGATATGGATTCTGGAGACGAATTGATGATGAAATGATCGGCTGAAAATGAATAGAATTACATAAATCATAAAATGTATAGAGCAATTCAAAAACTGACTGACTCTATGACTATTTGACTCAGTTTACTATTTAAAAAATTGAAAGGAAATCTAAAAACCGTCAGTGATGAATAGACTCACCTAAGCCCATTGAAGCTACACAATTGATGCCGTCAGTACTTAGAGGCCACTGATCAGAGCAAGTTTCATTGCCGTGAAGTCGACGAGTTAACACTAGCGGAAGTAACTGTGCGGGGTCCGGAAGCTCAGAGAAACGTTGCTTTGAGATAACGTCATGCCCTGGAGCAGCCGCATGCATTGCCTTAAGGCGTGAAATAAGCAAGGCTTCGTCGTTTTCACAGAGTTTCAGGTTGTCGGGAGAAATGTTGAATCGGTTACTCGTGGTTATCTGTGAGGTATGGGAATCTGTAGCGACCGACGACGAATGAGGCAATCCCGGGTCAGGATGAATAAAATCGTCGGATGTGAAATCCTCCGGTTCTGCAAAATATACGTATACACTGACTGTAGAAGAATTAAATCTAATGCTATGCGCTGGAACGACTATTAGTAGTAAAAAACGGCGTGCATCGATTTCGAAGCACGCGTCGCAACAACTTCAACAAGTGGGGATTTGCATTTTTAAGGATTCCCCAAGAGAATTATCAGTTAGCCCTCAAGACCGACAATAGTGCATGTCGCGTTAACTGTGGCGTAAAAGAGGTGAGATACTGTCTACGGGTTTCCGCGCTTCACAAACGACGCGAACACTTCCTGACGTCAAAAACGTGGTTTTTAAAACAAACCTAGGCCACAAATATAGATAAAGAAAAAGGACGTCTGCCATTCCGTAAGTGTTCACGTACATATGTATTTGGCTGGACAGAAAATGCCATTCACAAAAAAATAAAATAACGGGGCCCTAGTCGCCCACGGCCTGTCTATTTAACAAGAGCAATGGCTCAAAAAATGTAAAACTGTACTATTTGAAGATAAATGTAACTCTATGGCTGGCCAAAATGTGTCAATAAAAAAGCAGGAAAAAACGTATGATGACACTTACTCGGGCGTATTATGCGCGGCTTTGTCATTCGGTGTTTGGCGCTGTTTCGGGTCGAGTTCCAGGAGCACAAGACCACGTCGCGGCCATCTATTTTGGAACGGAGCGATAAATGACGAGAGCAGAATCCACGTCGCTGCGATTCCTTAAATAATGAAATGAGTCTATTAAAAACTTGTGAACAAAGCATAAGTTTTATAACAATATAAAATAAAGTTTTCACGTCCTCAGAAAACGCAACGCTGGAAAGAAAGTTCGAGAAGAAATATAATCACAATAGGTTTTACGAACCATAAAAGCTGTATGATAGCAAAACAATGAAAGGTACTGAATGTCATTTATAATGAAAGAAAGAAAGACACCTCTAAAATAAACAGAAAAGAAACTTGACGTTCAAAAATAAACTCGAGAGGAACACAAAAAGCGAGGATGTTCAGCGGCCCCTAACTATCACAATGCATTTTGTGGCAGTTGAAAATATATTATTCTCCATTTCCATTGCACGCATCTTTGTGGTTGCATGGGAATTGCGGAATTTCAGTGCACTTGTGGCATTAAATAAAGAGCAAAAAGGGCGTATGGGCTTGCGTGAACAGTTTTTATAGTTATTAATAACGCGTTGTAAGGTTTGTTAAAAAGTAATATTACTGGTTGGGGGCAGAGCGAGAAACGGATTATTAAGTATCACATGCTTCAGAAATACACAATTTCTCTAATCTTTAAGACTTCGGTAACCAGAGTTAAGCCTAAATAACAAGAAGCTCACACAGATAAAATTGCGGTAATTTGCAACGGTTAATACTAGTAATTTTGAAATAGAATTAGGTGAAATGTAGCAACGAACAAAGATTAGTCCTACACACCAGGTGCAGGTTTGGGTAAACGTGAATCAAAAATGCATTGCAGTGAAACAATTCCATGAACATGCACAGTTCAATAAACTTATCTATACAGGTCGAAAAAAATGAGCTAGTCGTCAACGTTGACTTACTCGAAAGGTAATTAAATGGGACATGATAGGTGGAAAAGCATATTTGACCTTAACAAATTGAAACGGAACGATAACAAATAAACGCCAGATTGTGCTAGATCTACGCCGCCTGGTAGGTTGATGACGCCATGCAAATGAAGACTTTTCGACAGATTTATATCGCGTTTGGCATGGAGGTCAGCAAGACAGATTTACTATCTATAAAGGGCTCGGAAAATCGCAGGGCAAGATCTGCGCGAATCTTGAACACTGTGTTTTCGGCGTCGTATATTCAGATAACACAGTGCACAAACGCGTGCGTCTTTGTCGAAGTGATGGGGGCTTCGCTGGGTAGGCAACGCATTGAATGAGTCAAAAACGCCTGATAGAAAAGAAAGTTTCCTTCTTTTTTAGTGCAAAACCCGCAAAAACACCGCGGTTGAGGTTCAGTTATACTCCCGTCACGAGCGTGGTGTGCGGCATCGCTGTCGTCGACGAGACCCGCGACAACATAACTGACAACAGCACTCCGTCAGGAAGGGGAGGGGGAGACCGACTGCCGACAGCCTGCGGCACAAAAAGCACCGCTCTCGGGACTCGAGGATAGCGGAGCAAGGGGACTTCACAGTGAGGGCTTCAGGGCCTACTTCCTTCGGGGCCCCAGTGCCTCGCCCTCTCTTCTGGCGTCGTGTTCTTTTGGCAAGGCGTAGCTCCATGCTTGTGGCAGGCGACAGGAAGTCGTACGGGACGCAGTTAACTCTCAGGACAGAGGACAAAAAATAAATAAAGAAAACGGAGCAGCATTCCCTAACACTTCGAATCCTTACCTTGGTGCATCCGTCCTTGCCGCAGAGTCGTCTCCATTGCTTGCCGTTGAATTTCTTGCGGATTCCATTTGCATCGACGGTGTCGCCTTTCTTGACGCCTTTGTTCTGAAAAAGTGTACTGTGACAAAAGTTTGTTTTTTGATCACTACAATTCAAAAATTGGAGGCTATTGTATTCGGTGTCATTACGATTGTCAGTCAATAAGGATGTGAATCGCCTATTCTTTCTCCCCTCGGTTTTCTCCTTCGTCTCATATATTTGTTGCAATCAATTAAAACGTATTCGCCGTGTTGCAAAATTATTTGCAGCGAAATAGAAACGGGTAAAAGAAGAGCGCACTTATCGGTTAAACAGACACGCCTGCACGCGTGTTGGCGGCCAGCTGAGCATTAATGATTCAATGAATCACTTTTTGTCCTTTTTACTCCAGCGGTACCAGAGAACCAGGTCTCCGCACATCAAAATTTGCACAAATCACGGTGAAACCACGCCCGTTTCGATCGGAAGATGATTTAGATCGGTTACATCGGCGCTGGCATCAATGATTGACAAGTAAAAAGGATTCGAAAAACTACGCCCGCATTGTATGATGTAGTATGACCAAAGTTTCAACGAGATCTTCCCATAGTACCGAAAGAGAGCGCGATCAGTTATTTATAGCTGACGGTGCTCCATTTAATTGCGGAAGTTATCTTTGAAGAAATTTGCTGCTGATTTTTAATGATTGAAACTTTTTTGAATGACAATAAAAAAAGTGCATTGATACGAACCTTATCCACATGCTTCACCTCTGAAGTCGATGCATGTAAATCTGTTTGGAATTGAAGACCATTTAAGCCTGGCAGAAACCCAATGCCACTGCTAACAGAAAGTTTGCCAATGGTATTGTAAGGAAAATAAGCGTCCATTTTCATTGGATACTCTGGAAGTGTTCCTTTTTCGCACGACTGCCCACCAAGCAGTGGGAAAGTAATCAGGCGGAAGAGCCGTGGCAGTCGGACATTAAAAGAAACCAGGGGTTGAGAGCACTTCAGGTAAACATAGTAACACGCGGAGTACTGTAGCGAATAACCGGCTCAGAAAGGACGAGGAATACGGTAACAAATTAGGTTGTAGTTATTGTTGTCAACACGTGTGCTGTGATTATACTGCGGTTTTTTGGAAATTGATTGACTTTGTTTCAAACCAATGGAAAGGCTTTGTTATCTTTAGACCTTGATACTGATAGTGAAGTAGTGAACGTAGCCAACTGTAGCAGAAGCCAAGAAAATGAAGCAACCAAATGTAGTTGTGCTTTCTCGGCCGTAAACATATATGCCTTCCAGCTTTTTTTGCTGCTTGTCGTGTAGAAGTTGTTGAGGGCCACTAACAAACACTGCCAAAAAATGGCGTAAAAAGGCGCTTAGTTGGTTGTAACAGGCAACAACGTCACGGCAACTTTTTTGGTGACACAGACAATGCGAGCTGCAACAAAATAGTGATTACCAGAATGGACGGGTTGTAGAAAATAGGGAGTGTCGGGGGTCTCCTCCCAGATTCCGCCAACGCCCGCGCCGCGAACGGAGTATGTAAGTCTTAGCCAATGAATGGAGTCGTAGTACAAGGTACCAAAATACCGTGAATGGGAGCGTCCGAATTAATAGGAGTCGAACGAAAAAGTTTCAGTTCAACTGTCAGACAAACAACGGACTCTGATTACTGATCACTCAACAGCCTTGGGGATGAAAATCGGCAAGGGGTTATGGTGTGCTGAATTGAACGATTCTGTCGGTCGCCGATTCAAAACCGTCCCCACCACGAACCCGTCGGAGTGTTGGCGCGGAGTTTCAATTGCTACAGTTGGGTCGAGTGTTCCGGGGGGTGTCAACGGCTCACGCGGGCACCACCTACAGTTGCACGCGGGTTGGATTTGATAGTACAAGAATGAAACCTACGCCTTTTGTAGACTTAATCGTAAAGGATGATAGCACAACTGTCGGGAGTACGTCGGTTGTTAACGCGAATCGGGCCGGAAAAGGCTGAACGACGCCCGATGAACGACCGTTTATCCACCTTTTCTCAACAATTATTTGCCAAGACGCAACATGCTCCTTGGAAACGGTACCTAAAGAACATGACTGCAGTTCAAAACTATTCTGACGAAGATGCGACAAATCCGTCGTACACGTTTTTTTGCAGCAAAAAATGCTATGTGCCAACGAAATAAACGTTAAGCAAAACTGGCATGTCGTCCTATGAATGGCATGCTTGCTTCGTGCCGACGTTTTTTCTTTATCTCTTAAAAAAACCAAGAAAGCGAAGCAAACTCACGTCAATGTGTAGCGCATCAATGACATCGACGGCAAAACAGTCAAACCCTGGGCGCCCTCCTGTTCTCGGACGTCTCGTTGCTTTGAAACTCTGCAAATAAACGTCCTCATTTAGCTTAGCATCATGTCCATTCACGAAAAGCCGTTTGAAGCACTTAGAGTTACCACGTAGTGTTCTATCGGCGCGCAATCATTAGTATTTTTGTGAGTCTCCGCGGAAACCTGCTTTCTCCCGAGTCTTCCCAGATGGGTTGTATGTATGCGTATGTACGTGTAGTGTGTGCCTAATGCTTTTTTCCCTTCAATTTAACGTCATGTCGACAAAAGAAACAAATTTTTGCAACATTCCTCCGCCCTCCTCCGGGACAGAGGTCGAAGGATACCCCCGCTTCACTTCGACCTCCGCCTTTTTTCACTCCCGGAACATGATGGTAGGCCGTTTGAGCGCATTTGTGCAAGTCAGTTTCTGTTCTGCTGTTTTATTTTTGCTGCTGGCTGCTAAAGCAATTCTAAAACACATGCGTGAACAGTGCACACTTCAAGGCGTGCGCGCTTTGCGTGTCTTGTTGTCGCGTCGTACGCCAGGATACGCATCCGTCCGGATTTTTGCAACTCTTTTTGAGTGTAAACTTTTTATGACTCTCAAATTTTGTTTTCAATGAACACAAACGCTTGAAAACGCGCACTGCAATGAATGGAGGTTGTATGCGAACTGATCCAACTGACTGACTGAAACAAAATGATCGAAAACCAAAAGTGAGGTGTACAAGATCGCACTCGTTTGATTACACAATGGGGAGAGAGAAAAACTGTTGTAAACAGTGAAATGTACTTTTATGATAACCAGAAAATATATTGAGATAAAGCCGTTACCGTGACTAGAGATAATTGAGCAGACAAAGACTCGAAATTGCAAGAAGATTTAAAATAGCAGAGTACGGTAGAAAAGTAACTAAAACGAGTTTATGATTACCCGTTTATGGCAAATGTAGTGATAAATTGTATGGTTTAAACAAATATAAAACATACTGAGTCCCACGAAATACGGTACAAAAGGTCAATTTAATCAAAAAAGTAAGTTGGAGTTTGTTTACAACGGGAAATATCAGTAAGAAGAAGCACTCGCAGAAAACAGCTGAATTCCGGCTTCGAATATGACTGTTTCGGAACACACTAAACAGCCCTATGATGGCTCATGCAACTTCGTTAACGGATTCGGTCATGATTGGTTCTACGTGCTGCCGCTATCGACAGAAATGAAGCCGCTTCATGCCTGCTTACGCAGCCGGCCCCGCCTGACCATGGACCATTTTGTCGATGGTTGCATCCGATGGTTATTCACTTTGTTTCGTTTCGTTATTTTCTCTTCGCTTTTTCTCTATGTATGTGTTGCTGCATCGTTTTCCAAACAAATTCGCTTGTCGTGATTGCGGCAGATGCAAGTCCATGAACATGAAAAAAACGGGGAAATGCATCAGTCCGGGACCACGCTATGCTTTTACTTCTGAACCATCACATGGCAGGGGTGAAAGCATGAACGTGAAGCTGGGGAAAGAAAAATTGAGAATTGAATTGAATTGGACACAAGCGGGACTTTTTCTCACAAGGGACTGACGAAGCAAGGGAAAAATCTGATCTGAACGAGTGTCACAAGCTAGAAGTATGGGTCATTTAGAAGGTTAGTTAATGAGTGACAGCTACGGCGCTGTCTCGAATAGCGAATTGATACCGATCTCTCTCTCTCGGCCGACCGGATTACGTTAAAAATATGTGCCACACAGGCGTTGAAAAAGTTTGTCCCATCCTCAATATTGGTGATAAAGGCTGCAAGAAATCCGGAAGCTGGCTACCTACAAACTATGTTGTCTTGCAAAACGTCTAATGTGTGTATACCGCACATGTCCGTGTCTCGGTTAGACGTCGTTCCAAGCGGATATGCGTTGTCGGTGATCTAAGGTTGCACTTGCCAACGTTTTTGTTGCCTCAAGGTAGTGGGAAGCCTATTCGACACGGCCAAACTGAACTGAACAGGTTGAAGCGCAGGGTCCAGGCAAATCCCCCTTGTCCTCGCCCCAGGGGGCTTTAGCGACCTGGAAAAAGCCGACTGGGGCGATCGCGAAAACGAGCGATGGGGGAAAAATGAAGCAAGATCTCGCTCGAAGCGGACCAAGAACAGTTGAGGAGCACGTCGAGCTCATTGACTCCGCAAAAAGTTTGAATGACTCTTGCTTGCACATATTGAGTGTACAACCGTGCGGAATGAATTAAACGACCTGATCGCGGATTGCCATGGCCCTCATCTCAGTAAGCCGTAAGCCACAATTTCCGCTTTTATGAGTACATCTGCAGCTGCATTAATTTCACGAATGTTTTTATCCAAGTGATCCTAGTTTTTCCCGTTTGTATCTAAGCACTAAGAGTGTGTGCTTTTCTTTGTGAAGCATCCTCTTCAGACACTTGTTTAATTGTCTTAATTAGTGTTCGCGCGAGTTTCAACATATTTTCAATGACTAATTTCGCGTACCCTTTGTTACACCTTTCAACCTTACATTTAAAAATCAAAAACGTTGGCATTTGTGTGTTTTTTGTTGTTATTTTTCGTTACGGTAACCTTTATCGTAAAAACTATGAATCTTATCCGCTACCCCTTTCCAGCTTGGCCTCAATTCGATCGAATGAGTAACATAGTGTGGCTAGTGTTGTCATGGTTAATCATAGCTATCGGTTGTTATTACGTGGTGTTTGTGTTGGGCCGACAAAGTAATACTACCACGACGGTGGAGGAAGACGACGAACGCAAAAAGAAAGAAATCCAAAAAAATCTTCAAACGCCAAATGGCAACTCGCATATTGGCAACTCTGGTGGTGGGAGCAGGTAAGTCAGTTATCTTGTTTTTTCATTATTTTGTGGACAACAAAAACCCGCAAAAAATTGTTCTCGGATGTCGCCGTAACCTAATCCTTTCGATTCTTTTATCGTTTGCGACTGTCAAAAATAAAAATGAATAGACGGAAGATTGACCGTAGCAATAGGTTATTTTTGGATGTTACAAAAGTACGTCTTCCAGCAACAATGGTATTAAAAGCTACGTAGGCGTAGGCGGAACTGATGCGACGCAATTGATCAATGCGATTATCTCCTGGATTCACAACTACTCGGGGATTAGGTTCGCAACTCTTCAAAACGAGCTAATTACGGCTTTCGATGATGCGTCAAAACGTCTTCTTCATGACGTGAGTTTCTTTTGGGTATTAAATAACCACACGTGTGGAGCAAAAAACTATTCCGAGTTGCAGGAAAAGTTTGATCTACGTTTTGAAAAGAACGAACTTGAAGCTGGACAATTTGAAGCGCCGGAAATCTCAAATTTTGTGCTTACTGATGGCCCGCCCAACCAACTTGTAAGTAATTATATGAAGAAATGTTTTTTGTATTGTAAAATATACAAAATGTTATTATGGAATGATAACCAATTTTGTATGGCAATTTGAAGTAATTTAAAAATTGTAGGCGGCACACGCGCAAGTTGTTATGAAGAGAGCAACGTTGAAACTGCTCGTTTCAAAACAGAAAAACGATCGCTATTTGGTGAACTCTTATGAAGCTCTTCTGAGCAATATTCATGCCGAAGTAAGTATCCCAAAATGGAAACACGGGCACAACAACGTGAATAATTTAAGGTTGACATCCGTCTTGCGCAGATCGCTGATCATCCACACCTTGTTATCTGTTTTTGTGAAGCACCAAAGAGCGAAATTATCTTATACGATACCCAGTTGGGCAGAGTGAGTATGAAACATGTTTTGAAAATCTGTTCAACAGTTTATAGATTAGCGGTCCCGAGGCGAACCAGATTCACGATCTTGTGAACAAATCGATCGGGGCTTCAATCGTGAACTTGAAACTGAACTCACTACTCGACCCGGAAGGCGGACTGAACTATCAAACTGACGCCACTGTCAACGATGCTGTAAAGCGGTTGTATCGGTCTACGGTAATAACATTTTACTACTTACATAATGCAATAAACTTTGAGTTGAAGGAAAATGCCGCACGACAGTCGGTAAAAAATACGCCTGCTGCAAAATTGTTGCGAGTAAATGTGGTCCGCGCATACGACTTGAAGATACATGACCGTAAGTTTTCGAGAAGGAGAAAAAGACAGGTTAAAATTAAAGAAGTTAGGTGACACGCCTAATTTGCAGAGAAGGAAACACCCTTTGTTGTCGTGGAGATGGATGAGCCGTTACAGCGACACATTACATCCCTTGGCCAGACTTCAAGTCCGAACTGGGACGAAACTTTTGAGTTGTAAGGATTAACAGATAAAAGAAAAAAGACTAAAGCATGCCATAGGAAGAAAAAAGGAAAAGGGCGGGCTACGTTTAACATACTTTTTTTTCTTTTCTTTATCCTTCAATTTTTCAGTGACCTATCAAAGGGCAGTGACGAGATACTTTTCGAGGTTTATAATCCAGCAAAACAGCATTCAACTTCCGAGGAAAACACTTTCCTTGGCTTGGCTATCGTCGGTGTTAATGAGCTGTCACAAACTCATAATCCCGTACAGTATCTGAAGCTGCAAAGCCGCCCATATCAGAATGACGTAGTTCATGGTACCCTGCTTGTTCAGGTCAGTGTTTTGTCATCCGCTGAATTGTTTTAACGACAAGCCATTGCGTGACACTTCTTAAAAGTAGAGCGTCACAATCTTGAGTAAATAGGAATTGAACCTTTGTGCCTGGCACTATTTAAATTTTTTGCAATAACACATATTAAGTCATTATTTTTTGGGTGCACACAATTCTATTAGAATAGTATTATGCTAGTAGGGCTACAAGGTGTGTAGCATGGGTATGACCAAGCTCTACGTCAAGTGTTGTTAGATTTTTTAATCAGTAGTAATTTGTAATTTTCAGTTCGACTTCTCATCTGATCCGCGTGCTGCTCAAATTGGATCCAACTCAAGCCACATTCAATTCAACCAACCCGACGGCTCACACCTCAGCCAGACTGTCACGGAATCAGTTCGGCCTTTGGCTAATCTGCACGATAACTACAACTTTGAGCCAATCACAACCAAAACCACTACGATTACTGTTAAAGGCGTACAAAAGACGGAGCAAGCTAACAATGGGATTAGCAGCAAGTTGGATGCCTTTACAGGCTACGATATTCACGATGATAGCTACGCGAATGCGCATCTCGAAGGAATCGGGGCTATTGTTGGCAACTCGAACATGGTCACGACAACCGTTACGGAAATGAATCAACAACGCCGACAACACAGCGAAGATCCACCATCGCAACAAACGATTATCACGCGAAACTCGACGTCGCAAGGACCCGGTTCACCTGGACACAGAGTGAATCACCTTGGCCAATCCTACAGTGTGGAACCAGCCAGCCCGCAACGATTCATGGATGCCACGAATTCTCCCAATTTCAACCAGAAGTCGCAACATTTCAACTTTGATCAGACCGAACAAGCCTACACTACACGACCCCTGGCAAATCGGCGTAGCGACAGTGAAAAACGTAAAAGGAATAGGTCATTCTTTGGTGACCTCAAAGACAGGCTTAGTCGCAAACGTGCAAGCTACACACGTTCAAAGAGTGCCGACCCGGCGGGCGCCCAAACCTTCCATGAAGCAAGCGAATCGTGTCCGCCTTCTCGGGATCAATCTCGCGAACCGTATAATGGCGAATTCGATGACCATGGTGGGTTTCCTATAACTTTTAAAAACAACTAGCTAGCAAAAAGTGAACCCATGCAAAAAAACTATAATTGCGCACACTTCAAACGGAAGTATTAGGGTTAACACATATGGCAGTTACAAATATTAATTTACGTTTTCCATTTTTCAGCACGCTTCGCAGGTGACGACAGCAAGTGTACCCTTGTACTTGAGCTCCAGCGATCTGGAGAGCCAAAGTAATAACATTTGTCATTTGTAAACTTTGATCCTACTAGAGAGCCTCTTACTCACTTTGCAGGTATTTCTTAATTCCGCCTTCGATTGCGCGTGAACCAGCTGCCACAGGCATCCTTAAGAAAGGCAAAAAGTTGCACCTGTGCAAGGATCATACGTTCGTTGCTGTCAAAAGCACAGGGTAATTTAGTCTTATGTATTTATTGACAGCAAAAAAACGTGGATATGCACGTAGCCCTGGAACTGACTTATAATGACGTTCAACTAATACAATTTTTAGGGGCATTGTTTGCAACGCGTGCAATGGCAAAATCGCGTCTGGCTTCAACAAGCAAGCGTATCAATGCAGAGGTGAGTATGCTTTAACTTGATAGACGACCGAGTACGATAAACGGGAAAACCGTAGTTTAAACGTACTTTGCAATGTTTTTTGTTTATATACTCATAAAAGCAATTGCAGCGTGTCGCCTGGTGTGCCACAAAAGTTGCCACACACACATTCAAACTAATTGCCACCAGAACAACTCGCTGAAATTATCTCTGTAAGTTTGTTTTGTTGGTTTTATGGTCACCGGATCCGAACACTAGCTCTATCATAAAAGGCTGGAGTATTATGTATCCAGTTGAAACTACGACACATAGATAAGCTTGTTTATGTTATGTGTTCTGAGACCAATTTTAAGCACGTCTATCTATCACGCTTTCAAGCACGGCAAAGTTGTAAGAGGGCAAAAATAAAATTCAATTGTAGAACGAAGATTTTATACTTGCTAAAAAGTACTTTTTACAGGGCTAAGGACGTTGACTGGGCGCATTACCTCAGTCACTCGCGAATCGGCGAGTACATCTCTGCCGAAAATCTTTAAAGCACGTCACCTTGGTTGAAACAAGGCAAACAACCTTCCTGATAAAATCCAACTTCAGTGAATCCCTTTTTACACCGACAATGATGTCATTGCCGTTCCGTTTGTCTCAACTCAACAAGTGAGGCGCTTTTTGCCTGCCGTAATGTCGCATTTATTTCGATTATATGCTTTTTGTCACAATTCACAATTGTCATAGACTGTTTTACTCTTTATCATTCGGTGCCTTCATTCTTCCCAGTTTGCCATACTTAAACCAACCAATACTTATGATTTATTTTATAATCTGTCTAGATAGATAAATAATCTTACATTAGTTAATAAATTCTATGAAAAAGAACCGACGAAGTGAATGCACCGGCATTCCCCTGATAAAGACCAACGTCTTCTTCAATTTGATCCGTAACATTGGGGGTAATGACTAAGTCAAAATGGAGAGAACGCAGCAAACCAAACTGCCCTAGTAACAATCAAAATAAGGCAATTTAAAGATTTGAGAAAGCAACAATTACTGATGAAAAGAGAGCACCACCGATAGGTAACCACGTGTGTAGGAAAGTAAAACATCTTAATTGTGCCTTAAAGTTCAGATGAAACTTTGGTCGGCACCGTAAGATTGGCAAAAAACAACCGACAAGGCACATGTTTTAAACAACAAGCATAATAAATAAATTTGGAATTTAGAGTTTGGCATTTTCGTCCTTATCATCCTCGTCTTCAACACCCGTTTCAGCAACCGAAGGATTATGGTATTCGTTCATTATCATTTTGGATGGACCTCCAGTTTGCCGATCCAAACAGTCGAGAATGTACTTCATGATTTTGGAAAGACGGCGCTCTAAGGCCGGATAATGTTTGTACGCGAGCACCGGTGTAATGGGATCTTTGGACATCGACCTAAATTTGGATGACATTGAATTTTGAATGCACATGAAGGTAACAAAAAAGCTCACTCGTGCAGAGTTTCAGAGATGCTCTTAGATCCGGCGTAAAAGTGCATCAATTTCAGCATTGTAGATGGACGGATAACACAGCACTGACGTAAAGGCATCAAGATATCGTCATCATCAAATTCTGTTTTGCCGAAGGATCGACCATTGTCGAGATGGATGGCGTAAGATGCCAAATCCTTGAAAACGGAGAAGCTTTCATAGTGGTGACGGTCTTGGTTGCCTATTAGGTAATCCATGATGTGTAGATCGACGAGATCGAGCAGCTTTCTGCCGTGCGCGTATTGTGGGTTGGTTTTGACCGTATCTCGGCAGAAGTCCATGTTTTCTTGCCATACTGCGAGTTGGGTTTTCTTGGAGTAGGTTCTGAAAGTGTCAATATTTACAATAAAGTCAAGTTTTTTAAAGGTTAAACATACCGCCGATACGGCGACTTGTTGTGTTTCCTCGGAACAGATCTGTCGTCAGGTAAGAAAACCTGCACAGAGCCTTCTTTCATGTCTGGCGCACCGCAAATGGCATGCGTGGTGTCACAGTAGTAGTCGCATTTCCCGACGAAACAATGATTCTTTGCTAAAATTCAAAACAATAACCAAATATGAACAAACTTTCGAAAAACTAACCTGGAGAAACAAAAAACGTCTTCTTCAATTTCTTCTCCGCATTATCTCTCAACTCTTTTGTCATGTTGACAACCCGTCCAACTGTAGGCACCGCACGTCGAAAACCAAGTATTCTGCAAAAAATTATGGGTTAAACAACCTCGAAAACCGCCAAAACTCACTTGTCAATATGGAATGTGGCAATTTCAGCATTATGTCGTTCAAAATCCCCAAAATAGAAGTGATTTGGATCAGTTTCGTAGTCACGTCCGAAGCGCATTGGTTTGAAAACGGCCTGTTTGTCATTGTCAAAGGTGAAGATGAGTTTGACTTGAGTGCCGCCCTCCATAATTTGAACATGCTTAATAGGTAGGGTGCTCATGTCATGAAGAAGTTCATCGATTTGTTCTTCATTACGGTAGAGATCACAGGTGCCAATGTCGGAGTAGAAGCGTTCCCAGGAGTCGCGTTTTGGTACTTTGTTTCTGAAAAATGAAAAATAAGTTTCTGTTTTGGCTAGTTTTTTGAAGACATACCCATTTATTCTCAACCAATACTGTTCCAATGTTTCGTTTACAGCACATTCGGATAAAGTTTGTGTCACCAAATCACTGCGGCTTAAATGCATTTGAATACGCTCCACAACTTCTTGATCGACTTGCCGGTCGACTCCTGTAAAAAAAGTAGATGAGAAGTCATTCATTTGACAGATAACACAGCCAAGCAATAAAAACAAGGCCATAAATCAGTGTGAATAATTATTTCGCTGTGTAAACAAAAACGGCAAAAACACCTACCGAGGTCTTGGTACCGAACTCGATCATTGTAGACGGGTCCGGGCTGTGATTGGAAAGCGAGCTGTTCCCCGGGTCGCGGAAGTATTCGATAACCGCGTGGGAAGTTCTGGATTCCCTTTCTTACAATGTTGTCTGCAAACAAAAAGCTTTTAATTCAACATACTTTGAAAAGATTTTGATGCACTTGTGCAAAAATTGTATGTATAAATAGAGAGAAAAACTGTCAAATACTCACCTGAAAGAGATTGTGCTTCCAGAGACGACGATCTCGACGCAATGAAGACCAAGATTCCAAAGAACAACACGCAGACGACCACAAAAATCCGTTTTGTGTAGAACCGAAGTGTGTTCATGGCTCAAAGCAAGGTCTCAATAATCGGTGGCACACTGGGCTTCATCATGCGATGGCGATCGCGACGGCAGATCGAAGCGAATCGCGCAAAGACGTCGGGATGGCTTCAGCTCGAAGTCAGTTAGAAGAGGAGCTGATCGTGTGAAGCAGTAAACCCCTGTAAGCAAGACGGTCATTATTGTTTTTGGTTGCATCGAACTCCAAGTCGGTCATTATCAACTCCCGCACGTAACTTCCGACTCACGTTAAATCAATATCAGCGAACAAAACACGCGAAAGGAGGGGCTGCAAAGGTAAAAGCAAGTGTGCAGTCAGTCATTTGAAAACCAAATGAACGAACAATCTCAGTCGGTTAAGTTATTTTTGAGTTTTGCGCAATAATAAACAGACTTCTTGGACGATGTAGCCATGCCACATCAAGCGATGAAAGCCTTTTTGCAGAATGGTCGCTACGTGAGATGCAAAATATCTTTAGACAGTGAGATCGACAGTTTTTCCGAAAGTCCAAAACCCGTCACTGTCGCGCATTAGTGACGGAGGAAAGTTGCCTAGCCAGTACTCGAGTCTCGGCCAAGATTGGGCGTCGTTTATGAAGACAAATTTGACTGCGTGTCAAATTGGCGGGTTCACGGCCATCGAAAAGGAACCCGCGAGTGAGCTTGAACACATTTGATGCTGACAGCCTGTCAACCCAAATGGCCACACGTGAAAAAAAGACAAGTCCGAGAGGCGTTCAGTCTTGCGGCTATCGGTATACCTGCAGAGAGCCTCGAGGATCATAGGCCACGGCGGACATGTCAACGGGGGAAGTGGGCAAAATAGAGTAGAATTAGAACCCGATCAAAAGCAGTTTAAATAAAGTGGACGGGTAGTGTCTCCAAGGGAGCAAGATTTCAAACGCTCCAGCGGCTTTCACCACAAAATAGGGAATAAAGTCATAAAATCGCACCGAGGCTCCAGGGCGATCGCCCCCGGCTGACAAAATAAAAGCATCGCAGCGGAAAACAAGCTTTGCGGCAGCAAAAACACGTTCATATTTACATACATCAGTTACTGCTATAAAGTTTTGGATTGGAGTTCCAGAGGTTCGATTGAAAATGGGAAAGAAAAGGATTGCCGCCAAGCCGTGGAAAAGGATAAGCCGTCCTAAACTTAAATCAAAAATAGTAGAAAAAAAGGCTGCGGAGCAACAGTCTATGATCAAAGCAGAATAAAGTACCCCTTTGGATACATTCATTGAATCGGTGGTCAGCAAACGTTCATCGATGGGCTGACTGCAAGAAAAAAGGAATGCAGGAGTTGGATTCGCCTTTGACCCATCCTCAAATAACAACACAGGGCTAGCCAACTGAAACGAGGGCCATTGTTAAAGTTACGAGGGTCCACGGGCAATCCAAATCCGCTTCCATCGAAATTTTCCGCTCGCTTTGGGGAACCCATATACATACATAATTTGAAGGAAGAAGGGGGGAAGCTGGCTGCGCATATGGACTAACGTAAGCGAGCTGCATGATTTGTCGCTTGATCCGTGTGTACTCATACCCATGTTCACGACAAACATCGGACAAAAACGGATTGCGTGAGTTGCGCAATCAATGTGTTGGACAAAAAATTTGGGCTCTTTGGTGTGGCCAAGCCAGTTGAACAAATATTGTCAAAATAGTTACAAGATTGTATTTTGTGAAGATGAAAAGACAACAATTATCCCATGATTGTAAATTGATCAAGGAAGGATAAAACTAATATCTATCTATTACTTAATCTATCTATCTTTCACAAGATTTACCGAGATACTACCCAAAAAAAGAAATCCTTCCACGTCGCCGTCAACAATGATTGCGCACGCGGAGGACCACTTTGATGGTGCTAAGAGCCGACTTCCTCGTACGCGGCCTATCGCCTTTAGCTATTATGTTTACCGATATGTTGCGGTATTATTTAACGCGTTTGACAATGAGGCCTTTGACCCTTGGTGTAAAGTTTGGCGCGTGCAACTACTATTAGCGTGATGGCTCCAAAAAGTCTGGTAGCCCGGGATACAGCCGCCACAACAAACTGCGAAAAGTCGTTTGGCAGAAAGGATACCGCTTGCAGGTGTTGTTTTACATACGATCGTAATCAGTATTGCCCGGAGCACCAAATTTTAATCAAGAAAAAAAAACACACTTTGACGGTCGTCGTAAAAGTGAGGCAAGCGTGTGTTTATGAGGTAGGAAATTAAATGGCTCTTATGCTGTGCAAATACTTTATATCAGTTTCTTAAACAGAGGGAAACGTGATTCCAGAAACCGTTAACAGACGTGCATTAGATGGAAACAAATGAATCAGAAAATGTCGAAGAGCAAAGAAACAGAAGAAGCATCATCGCTTCCAGTTTGGTCTCTCCGTACCGCCGCGTCTTAGCCCATCACGTCATCAAATGCAACAACTACTATGTACCTAGGGCGCCGCTGCTCAATTATCGAAATACAGGATTTTCGGGTTCGTGGGGCTTGCTTGCGCGAGTTGAGCAGAATTGCCAGACAGACTAATGCTCCACCACCATCTGATGGACGTCGTCGATATCAAAAAGTCGGTCCACATTAAGGTCTAACTGCTGTTTCACGGGCGCGAAAAAGACAATTTTGAAACGCGAAACGGTTATTTTTTGCGCAACAAAAATGGGAATTACCGAAAAATGTCAACAACACCATCCATCGTATTGGAACATTTACACTATCAAAGAAGTGTGAGTGAAAACGGGAAAAACCAACATCATTCTGCGTTCAATAGTCATAATTTGAATGGGACGAGATTTGAATTGGGAAAAACGAGTCTCGTAATGATGGCCGTAAAACGTGATGTGCTTCAAACTTCAAAAAAACGGTAAAAATTCATAACCCGCAACTGGATCTTATCGCCGGTTATCCTAATGAAGATTATTCCTGCGCACTGCGCCCTTCAGAGTGAAACCCTTTTTTGGGAGAAACAAAATGTGCTAATTTCAAGGCCGATGATTTCCTCTTTTTGCTGTTCACCAGTTTTCTCATGCAAGTCAAAGTTTTGCTCCAAAGACGACAAAAACAAAAAATCAGTGTAGTCATGATGCGCGACGCGAAATATTTCCCCCGGGTGATTTGATTTGAAAGGCCGTTAAAAACAGATTGTGTGGTCAAACGCCGGGATTCGACATCAAATGGGGAAACAATGTCAGAGTTTGTTTCGGGATCATGCTACCGATGTTAACGTTTTGATAGTGAGTGTTCCGTTTTTTTCCGAATCCGTTAATCCGAACGACTACTCTGCACTGCGAGTTCTCACCAGGGAAAATATCATACACCAAAACACTGAAAATGAAGCATCAAAAAGGACAGGACAAAATAGGGGAAATAAAAGTGTGGAAAATTTTAAAATGAACGTGTTGCAATGACGATTATGAATGCAATGCGATGGAAGGCTGATTCATTTTGACAAAAGGCATTGAAAAAGTAAATAAGGTGTTTTTAGTTTTAATGTTGGTTAGTAGTCGTTGATCGACGACTGTAATAATGCGTGGTCCGTTGTCAAATCGGAGAAACAAAAGTTGCGCACCGCGTCTTGGCATTTGAGAGAATGAATAAGCAGGGCCGTGGCCGACGAATCCGCATTCCGAAATATAGTAAAGAAAACATCGACGTTATTCGCACCGTGATTCAAGTAAAAAGCAGAAGCAAAACAGAAACAAAACTTTTCTGACTTTAGTTTCTCGCGCGATTTGTTGACAACAAAGAGCAGCAAAATGTTTTCAATCCCTTCGTACATTCCCATTTTCATCAAAAAATGAAACGAAATAAACAAAGAACGAAAATGAGGAATCAGACTGAAGCATGGATGAGGCGGGACAGTGGAAAGCAGATCACAAACGACGAACGGTTGATCGACAAACGACGTACCCGAGGGCAAGGGCGGTGGCTGGCTCATCTCATTTTGCGCAGGAAGGGGGGAGACGCGATCTTGATCAGGTGCGCCAGTATCACACCGAGATGTGGAGACAGTGCGGTTGTCCGTGGCGAGGAGCACATGTCGGTGGTGGGACTACGCAGATTGAAAGATGAGCTCACATCGTTGTTGCACGTGTTATTGCGGTTGACCCCGGGCACTAATAGCTATTCCCATAAAAAGAGGTTTTGTTGCCCATCATAATCGGTAAAAAAACTTGCAAAGGTTAAGGTTAATCAAATCACCAGAAACCGAAAAAAAACAGTTTTTAACCTGTCCATTCCGGTGTCAAAGGTAAAGAATTTGACCTTAACACCAAAACCATCAAATAAAAAACCTTAGTTTAACTTTGGCATCGCATTAACGAATGATCGAAGTTGGTCTGAAACGCGTGATTTATTGCGCTTCGACTGGTGGTGACAACACCGTTAGGTCTACCGGTAAAGCAACGAATTAACAAGAATCACATCAGTTTTATTCACCGATTCGACGATGGTTCCATTGAATAAATTTCATTCAATTCGATTGCATAAAAAGCCTAAAAGATCATGAAACAAACAGCGAAGCCTTTTATTTTACAACATCACGTCACGCAAACCGTAAAACCAGAATAGCTTAACTCCCACAATTATTCCCGCTTCCGCTAGGTTTGGCCTCACCTAAGGTGCAACAAAAGAGTGCAAAAAAATGAAAAAAGTCCAGTCGAGCGCCATTTCGACGAAAATGAACATGCGAAGTGCCGACGGTGCTGGAAAATACAGCCTCCCGCGGCTTCGATCCAAGCGGCCTTCGTATTGCCAGAAGCCATTTAAGTAAAGAGTTCCTTTGAATTCTTCTGACCGATTGAGCCGACAAAGCAAAAGCAAAAATGGCGTCTTTCGGGATGGCGCTGTAATACCAAAGGTGGCAACAAACTGCGCTGAACAAAGGCTAGATGCAATCCGACTGACAGGGGGCCGAATTAAACAACAGCTTGACAAATGGTTCGTCTTCGGAATCGTCAATATTGTTTGATGAGAGTGTGGTTAGGATTGGCTTGAATTGAGGGGTATTTAAATTGAAAAATTTAGAAATGTCACTCAAAGAGGTCCTTTTTTAGGATGACTGAGTATTTTACCCATAAGTACCATATTACAGTCGTCAACCGACAATGCTCATGCAAAAAGAAAGTTAGTATACATTGAATGAATAATGTCGCGTTATCCGGACAATTTTACATGTCTATAATCTATAGGTTATGCATTACATACGCCTGGCAACTTCCTACGACATTTATCCAACGCAACAATTTTTTTCGTCACTCGACAGTCTCTTTAGTCAGTTCCTTTGTCCTGTCGTTAATTTTTAATGCCAAGTTTAAAGAATGAACAAAATAAACAGCGCCGCTCTCGATGCCACAAGGCATAGATGTCCGACGGTAAGTCGGAAATAGGGGGAAAACACGCGCATTTGTTTTGGCCTGCATATTTGTCAATCCGGGAAATACGTTGCCGATGGCAATAAAAAGACGAGCGCAAGAGCGACCCTCTTTTGCCGAAAATCCACTGTGAGAGCCGGACAGGGTGACAACAGGCACGCCGACAATGAGTGTCCTGCCAAGTGGCCCTGCGGCCAATACTTACAAGCTCTTGTCAGTCAAATCTAGGTATGTATTTTTTTCAAAAATTTGGGACGTTCTTTGAATTGATAATAAGTAAAAAACTTGATTTGATGTCAAAATTATGATGGGAGGAGATTATGATAATGTATGTTACACATAGAACAGTTTTGACATTGGAACATGTAGGAGGTTTATGTTAAGAGAATCAAACAACAATGATCCACGTTAGTAAAACGAAAACCATTCCTACAGTGTTTTAGGCATTCATAAGTTTGACACCAATAAAACAACAGTTCGAACAAAGGGAAACCGGTAGATCCAAAATTCCCATCATAAAAGAGGGCACTGCTCGCGTAAACCGATCCGATCAGGTTGAACTCATTCGGCTGTTCCGCAGGGGGCAGCGAGCCAGGAACCGTCGGCAGCGAACAAAAAGTGAAAGTAAAAAGGGATGCTTAAACACAACTCGCGAATAAGTAGCGGGCAACTGCATCTGGTTTTGGTTTTAAGCCACTAAGCGATACCCTTCTCTTTTGTGAGGCCTACTTTCGTGCTTTTCAAAATAGGTCTCCTCCATCTTTCGGCGTCTAATTCGTGAAAGTGGACACAACCCAGGATAAGTTTTACTTTCATTCTTAACAAAAGCTATTTGTATGTTGTAACTAAGTAGACATGCCTAAATTGGCCCAGTCTTTATGGAGGGCGATAAAATTTGATTTGATTAAAGTGAGAAGGCTGGAACGGTGCTCAAAAATGTGTATCCTCCCGAGGGTATTGGAAGTTTCGGAAAACAGAGCATTTCGAAAAAGTTTATTTGTCACGCTTTCCAAGACGGGTAATAACATATTAATACAAATAATTGACCGAAGATGGCTCAAACGGCATCCTGAGCTGCGATTGGCACCGAAGGAGTTAGATGCGGATGACATCGAGACAGTTGCGTTCATCCAATCGTTGGAATCCAGGAAGGCAATCACATTTGAACGATCCTGGCAAGTTAATACACATTGTACCCATTTGACAACCGCCGAGCTGAAATTAGTTAATTTGTTTTTTTATTTTTCAATTATGGAATCAAACCTGTTGCCTCGCACTGTCATCCCATAGGCACTCATCAATATCAAAACATTTAGTACCATTGCCGAAAAATCCCTACAAAAATTAGTTAAATATATGTAAATAAATACTGTAAGTTACCGTTTTACACTTGCATTTAGCTGCAAAGGGCCCATTTTCACAGGTTGCATTTGGATCACATGGATTTCTGTCAGCTGCGCAATTGTCTTCATTTATGCAGACAGGACAGCACTGATTTTCTGGTGTTTCTTGTGCAGCACAATCCAATGGAGCACAATTTTCTGGTTTTCTGCAAAACGCAATTTCAGGATTTTAAGTAGGTCTTATTTTTGTGCAAAGAAGTGAACGAAGTTGGGATTACCTAAATTGGCACGACATTTTTCCATTTGTGCAAGCGCAGCGAACGCATGTCTTCGGCCAGAACTCTTCGCCGTGTTCGTAATGCTTGCCGTTGTAGAAGCACTGAAAATGGAAAAAAATGGAATGTGATGGATTTTAATTTAAGCAGTTTTGTAGAAAACAAGAAAGTTGGTCGAAAATTGAAAAAAAGTATACCTGTTCCCCGCATTTTGGGCAACATTCTCCAAACATTTGAATCGGATGTGCACACTTCAAATGAGGGCATCCAATCATGCCACAATGGAGTTCGCCTGTGCTGGAACACTGGCATTCCGTGCAGTTTACGGCATTTTGTTGTTTTTCGCCAAATGAGATAATACGACCACTAATTTGACACCCACGCTGATACAGTTCAACCTTCTTAACTCGACCATCGAGCCCCTGGACTAATGATTTCCAATGCTTGAACTGGTCTTCCAAATATTGTACTCTGTTTTCGAGTCTGCCCAAATTTTCATCACGCTCCTCATTATTATTATCACGTCGTTGAACACTTTCAGTAGTCGTCTCCGCATCCCCGTCCATGTCTGAATCCGAATCTGACGTCGCTGGAGTAGTCTCGATAATTGTCTCAACTGGACTGTCCATCATTATTTCCAAATTTGGGCATTTCATCTGGATGGGGTTCCCAGAGTCACCACTGAACTCTCGCATTTTTCCCACAAACAATGTTTCGCCATTGATATCCTCGCCGAGATGCATCCGGACATTTGATACAGCCCTGTAACGGAAATCCTTTAGGATAGTACATAAATGCAATTTTTTGGTTTGTATGTATTAAAGACAACAGGAAACGTACGGGAAGTCCATGTCGTAGACCACTTTCTTCAACATCTGGTGACAATTTTCAACAACTTGAAGCTCATCGCCGTTAATAACAATAATTATTTTGTGCCATTCTTCATCGTTTAAGGGTGCTTTTAGAATAAATGTTCTCGGAACGCCGGTTGTTGTGAGATGAGTGAAAATGATCTAAAAAGTGGTGTTTGTACTTTTTGCTACAGTATACCAAGTGTGTTATTTTAAATCACACTTACTTTGTTTTCAGCTGAAAATATTTTTATCTCTAATAACTTTTTCTCCTTTTCCGGTAGTTGTTGATAGATACTGAGTAGAACTCCTTCTGCGTCACCTTCTTGCTGGACGTCAAATTGAATCGACGCACTTCGGTCCACAAACATTTGCCACAGGTTTTCAGCCTACAAAATGAACAGTTTTAGTCTCTATCGGAAAATGCATTATAAAGGGTATTCTCGTTCATGTCAAGCCTCATAAAACTGGCACGCTTCTGCGGCACATGCTGACGGCCCGGAACGACAAAAAAGACTCATTTCCGTTTCGTGATGGATTCCATAATACAAGTTTGTAGATTGGAAAATAAAAAAAAGGTTAACTCACTTGCATTTGCGGTAATCGCATATGAAGTGCAGTGTGGGATCTGGCATCAGCTTCTTTGCAAATAAGGAGGATCAGAATTATTGATGATAAGCATATCAGTAAAGATGACTTTCTACAGCTGATGAAATGTGGTCGCATCATGTTGTTGACAGGGTCCTCGGAGCTTTAAGAAATCAAAAGCCAATTGAACCGATTACTACCACCTAATGATGACCGAGCCGAAGGGCACGGCCGTAGGGTAGGGACGATCGGCGGCAGCGCAAAGGGGTCGTTCAAAACAAATGTACGTCCCGCAGCGCCGAAATATAAACGGCAATGGAACCACAGACGGCAAATTAGCAGCAGTTGGCTGAAATCGAATCTAGCTAGTCATCAACACCCTTTTTATTCTCGGACTCCTCCTTCGCGTCACCCTGGGGTCGCTCGAGGATTTTGAGGGTTTTGGACATGTTTTTTGAACGTTTATCTTCCGCTTAGGTTGCGGCAAAACCGAAAGAAACACGTTGCTGTCACATGAGTAACAATTCTATTGGGAATGTTCAACTCATTCATCCGATGTAAGGTTTATATGTTTCTACAAAGGGTTACCGCAATGGTTGATGCCCTCAGGATAAAAGCCGCGACAAATGGTAGAAAAAAGATTGAGCCGTGATGGGGCATCTGAGGAAAACATTTAGTGGCCCCAAAGGTCGCGGCACTGACTGAGTGAGCTTTTTGCCAAAGACGACGTTTATAAAGCCTGTTTGATGGAAATAAGCGCGGTCCATAGATGGCAGTCGCATCACGTAAAAAAACAGCAACGTGCCGAGTGGCACTGCCCCAGTCGCCACAGATAATAATAGTTTTTTTTTCATGAGTTGTGCCGCCACTGTTGTGCACAGATAATCTATCCTGGGTTGGGCTTCCGCTTGGCCGCGGTAGACCTCCACCTAGGCCAAGAGTCAATAGAAGCAATAAGTGACATGCCCTGGGGCAAAGTATGGACTTGTTCCAACGGCACAGATGATGATGGCGAGCTCATTAAAGCATACCATGATTTGCAACTTTAAATAGGGTTTTCGAACACTGAAAGCCATTGGCATCCTCTTAAAAACTAAGACATTTTCAACGGGGCACACAAGTGAACGGACTTCCGACAAGTGCCGCAGGAGCGCAGGCACAACGACCCTCCTTCACAACAATGCGACTCAAGTAAGCTTGAAACGGAAGCAAACTTCAGTAATACGTCTAATCGTATTTTAACTTTGCAGTTGCGACAAAAAGCCGGAAAAGGAGAGAATTCTGTAAAACAAAGCAAAAAATGAAACTTTTTACTTCTGGAAATATGCTCTAGTTTCGGTTCCAACGCGACGCAGACTAATTCCCAACGGTCATCAATTCACGGCACCACACGCTACACGCTTTTATGATGATATACATCGTTTTGGGCACGGTTTTTCCGAGGCAAATGCAATCTGACGTAAATTTTACACAGTTCCGTTTTTTTATCCTGCTCATCCGACTAAACGCAAAAGCCTTTCCTTCATGTTAGGAGATGAGTCTTTTAATGTAATAAGTGTGAGTCTTTTTTATGAATAACGCTTGCCAAACTTTGTAGGCAACCATGCATCAAAAAAGATAAGAACAATGAAAAGCGAAATAGGAATGGACAAATCAAAAAGAAAAAGCATTGATCGAAGAAAATTGTATTACATAAATATGGTTATCTAAAAATGTAACAGCAAGCAGACGTGCACAACAAGTTTAAAAGTCATCAAAATAACATTCAGGTCAAAAGGCGGTGAGACTTCGCCACTTTTTTTAAGATTTCGAACATGTTGAAGAAAAACAACAGCTTGAATACCTTTTCGGTAAACATTTTCAATAATACTGAGTTTTTAATACACTTAAACTTTATTTTTAGTTTAAAGAGTCACGCAACCTGCTGATTCAGCACAGCACAACTGTGTATTTTATATTACGCTTTTTCTTTGTCTTTTTAGTAATTTTACGTTGCATGTCACCGGCTAAGTTTACAAATCTTTTGATCACGTCATAGAACTTTGAAATAAAAGTTAGTTTTTTTGATTTGCAATCTACAATGACGTATTTTTTCATCAAAAGTCTTGAAAATTGTAATATGTTTGCATTATTTTTTTTCATTTTGAAGTTTACGATACGTAGTTACATCATTTGAACTTTCTCTAAGCAAAAATTACACCACTGAAACCGTGTTTTATCTTAATACTGATTGAACGAAGAGGCTTGACAAATAAACATGGTGTCATCTACTTTATGTAACACCAAACGCATAATCATTTACATATCCCCTAGAACCTACGTATTTGTAACTTTCACCGTCATTGTAAGCCTAGCCGTGTTGTTCCTGGTCGCCTTTTAAAAAAGACATAGACGATTTAAAGAATGGCATGCGCATCCCTAATGCGGGCTTTTACATGCAGTGTAGTCATGTTCTTGCGTCACACAAAGATCACCATGCATTCTTGATGTGACCATCTGAGCTATTCTTAAACAGCTGAAGCGTCTTCTATTCAAAGTTCGGCAAAAACTAGAGCTTTTTAAGGCTGCCTCTGAAGTAGTCTCGTGTTCAGTCATCACAATATGTCCATGTTACATTCAGTCGCGACGCAATGCAGCATTGTCTTTATTTTTCTTGTAATATTCCTTCGCCTTTCTGATGCCAGGGAGTGTATCAGCTTTCACGACTTTTCCGAAAGTGGACAGAATCGGCGTATAAATCTTGGATTCTGCGGTGCTAGTACCGGTTATTGTGTCCGTGCCATCTACGATGATCCCGATTATGGTAAAAAGAATGGATTTTCGCTCGGATGTGATAAGACTGATTGCATCGGTGTTGAGAACCCCCTTTTTGGCTGGGATAAACAAGGATGTAAAAAGAACACCGATTTTGGCGCTAACGGGTATATTTGCTGTTGTAACTCACATGATCATTGCAACGGAGCTCAAAGTTATTCATCATTCATCCTGACTTTCACCTCAATCTTCATCGCCATGTTCCTTTTTCTCCGAAGATAAATGGAACTCGGTAACTTTCAAACGACAACTGTATTCACAATATCAGCTTTCCATTTCAACTCTTTTGCCTTTTTTCTTTAAAAATGATTACCGTAATATAGACAATCACTGCTAAACTATAATGTTACTGATAGAAACCAAACTTTGTAGAATAAAGTATAAATGTAATACAAAACGAACGAATGAGTCAACAAATAGACGATGAAACATGTCTACTGTAAGTTGCTTATGACGGGTTGACTTCTCCATTTGAACCGATTAGTGCGTTAAGAAGATTCTCAGGATTCATGGTATTGTGTTGCGTCTGCTTAAACCCTAAACCGTCGACACATTTTTGGAGCTTCATAGAAGCGGAATGATCCAAAAAGAGCGCTTTGCTGAGCGTCATTAGCTGCATCAACTGCCCTTGGTTGTGGATGTCAGCGTCATGGTCGTGATATTTTCTTTTTACGAACTCAAGTTCTTGTCGATCGTCTTGTTGTTTCCGCTTCAAGAGTTTGATTTCTCGACTGTGTTTCTTTTTCAGCATCTCTATCTCGAGACTCATGCGTTTCTGCTCCTCGACCATATCATTCACCTTTTGTAAAACTTGGTTGTGTTCTTCATTGAGGCAGTGATTTAGACGGCGCGAAATTTCTTCGGGCGATGGAGGGCCGTGCCCTTGGTTAGTGTTTCTGGGGTGATTGTGCTGATTGACAGTGGCCATACTGTTGGCATCGGTGTTTTGGGATGGACGTGGCTGCTAAAATATTATCAATTTTACTTTAATTAAAAAAGGTGTTTAACTGTACCATTTGTTGAGGTATGAAGTGTGGTAAGAGTGGCTGCGAAGTAGTTGGAAGAGTTGAGTGATTGAAAGCACTAAAAGGAAGGGTCACAGGTGGTAGAACTATTGGTTGACTCCGCAAAGTCATTAACGCCTGGTCAAGCAGCTTTTGATGTTTCTGGATAAGGTCATGTGAGTTTTTGTTCATAAGTTCTTTTTGTCGGTTGTAGACCCGATTGATACAATCATCAATTTCACTTTGAAATCGGTTGGTACGCCTTTCATTCTGCGTAGCACTAATATTGACAGTGTCTCGCGACCCTGATGGTGCTGACATAATAGTTTTGGCAGAATTGGTGATATCTGCAATGGGTACTGTAACTAACCATCAAAAACTGTGACTTTAAATACGACTGACATCGGTGCGTGTAAGCTTCACGTAAGAATCAACAAATCTGCGCGTTCGAAATAAAAGATAAACAAAAACACAAACAAGCCATCTGTTACCCAATTTAAAAACCCAAATCGCAATTTTTAGCTATGTTGTTGTGGTTAAGGCCCACATACTACCTTACATTACACGACCGGAAACAAAAAGGAGACATCCCTTGAGAAAGGTACCCAAAAAAATAATCCGAATAGGAAGCTACGGCAATGCGCTTCACCAAGCTTAGCAACCGTAAAATTGCATATAATTTAAAGCTTAGCAGTCTGTGTAGTTTATCCATAAGTAGCCTTAATTGTGAGGCCTATGAGTCCAAATGAACAACATTAACCCTTCTAAGTTACCTTTTTTAATGCAGACTTGCTTAGGTTCAATTGGCACTATTACCACAATGTACCTATGTGAAAAGGGGCGGTTACGTGAAGATTGCGTGTGGTAACACGTTATACCGCGTTTTTTCGCACGTTCTTTGTCGGTCCTTTCATACTTAAAATTACTTTTGAATGGTATGGTAATGCCAGGTTGCATAAACAATGCGCTACAAAAATTCCAATATTTTCCGCCGGAAAGGGTGGCGAAAAGTAGCATGCATCTATTGTGTGTTTTATAGGTTCGGAAGCCCATTGCGATACGATTAGTACGTGATTATACAGATTTTTTGAGAACAATACGGGAATACAATGACGGCATACAAAACAAAATGAAAGTCAGTATTATTAAGTGGCTACGGTGTCTGAGCAATAGAAAAAAGAAGTAGAGCAATTTAAGTGACTACCAAATGCCGAAATAGTTGATCTCAGAATGATCTGGAGCAAAATTTTTAATCACTATCAGTTTGCCGCCCATTGAGAAGTTTCTGTTTATACGCTTAACTTCAAAGCCGTATGTTTTGTGTGTTTCTGATAGCCATCTTGTTATTGCGGTAAACCTGATAAACACAGTTTTCAATTTCTGTAAAATAATCGAACGAAAATATAAGTCAAAGATCAGTATATCTAAATGGCAATGAAAGTTAGTGTTCAGTCATTTTTCACTTTCACCAAACCGGTAATTTGCCATTTATTTGATCATTTCACATTATTTTGTACAACTTTCATGCATAATTTCAATGTCATTTCATTTAAACTTTTCCGATCAAAGGTTCCGAGACAGTAAGATTAAAGTCTTATTATGTTTACAATGATTAATGTCACCCACGCCGTTTTTGTTTAGCTTTATTACGGAAAAAGTCAAGAGCATGACTCACAATTCTTCCAGAAATGGACCTCAATGAGCAATAAGAACTACAAACTTTTTCCACGATCTCCATTCACGTCAGGCCATTATTGTTTTGTCTGACTGCATAAGTGTCCATAGCACGGGTCTACGCGCAAGAGTACTGTTTGTCGGTGAAACGTGAGACTCAAAATGGAAATCAAGAAAAAAGAAGCATGCGTCAGACTTCCCGATAATGCAAATTCAAGAAATTGCCGCAATAATGGTTTTTTATTCCAATCATTGCGGATTACATTCAAGTCTGAACTGAACTTGCGAGTTCGTTGCCAATGTTTTTGTTTGCCTTGTGCGTGTTCGGAAAGAAAAAAAGAAATGAAACAAATTGTTTCCACTGCGCAGGCCCCACCATGCACGAGCATTTTGAATTGTTGATTTTAAGGATCTGAATGTTTCGTAGGTGAGTTCCTGTGGCCTTACCTAAAGCACACGCTTAACTCGCGCAGGTGGCATTGCAGTCAACTTTTAACCTAAAATGTGTGCATTTTGCACCTAACGTCGGAAGAGAATCGGAAGGCGGTTGTGAAAAAAAGAGGAACCGCCATAAAGCGTTTGCCTAATCCGCTCAGTGATTTTTTTCTTCTGTCGTTCTTTCTTCGTGGTCCTAAAATTACGCATGGGGCGGCGCCTGTAACCATCACCTTTGATTTATAAGACGGAAGGGGATACTGGTGAAAGCATCAACGTGTTCCAATACACGGTTCAGTTCGAGACATACCATTCCTTTCTCTTGCGTTCTTACTTACAGTGCAATACATTGGTTCTTTTAGAATCCTTCAAGCAATCATGAGCTTCCCCATGTTTAACTTTGGCCCCAACCCCGATGACATTCATTACTTGCACCTGGATACGATCGTTCAGGGCAAGGGTCCCGATCGCCTGAAGTATCTCGACTTGGAAGGCCGCTGGACTTTGAGCAGACGCTCAATCCCGTATATTTCGGCGGCATTCAACCATATCGAAGAGCTTAACTACGCCAAGGGCGCTATCTTTGTATGTTTTTTCCTACTATAACCTTGTTTGATTGTACTTTTTACTCTAGGATATCGTCGAACCCGCTCTCAACGCCATTGGCGGTGTTTCCTGGACTCCTGAGCAACAGGAAATCAAGGAAGAAGTCGTCGAGCGCAAGAAGAAGCCTTTCACTATCCCTGTCCCACCTGTCGTTGCTGTCGATGGCGAAGTCCCACCATCTCCCCGCGAAATTGTGCCACACCGTTCAGCCGGCTATGGCCCTGCCCACCAGAAGCGGAAGTTGTCCGTCCCCGACCGCTCTCGCAGCAACTCCGTTAACTCGCGTGGTGCTTCACCCGTTCCCGAATTCAACAAGTATGCCGTCAAGTACGGTAGCAAAGGTGAGACAATGGTCACGCTTTCACGGGGTAGCAGTGGTATCTTTACCGGTGATGATGATGACGACTTGCCGCCACCACCGGCATGTCTGCTGAAACAGGATTCGGGTAAATCCATTGGGGCTATCTTGTCGGAGTTGAACGCATTTAATCGGAAGAGTCTGCGGAACATCTCGGACATTATTAGACAGCCGTTTCAACCTCCGCCAACACCTCATGACAAGTTGATGGAATCGATTTCTGGCTTCGACAAGACAAAGTTGAAACATGTCAAGCCAAGGGAGTCCAAAGGCCCAGTTCTGGCAGCTTTGTCAAAGAAGAAGCCGTTCGAAGAACTTTACGTTGTCATCCCAGTCGGTCAAAAAACCGGACGCGATGAAGGCTGCCAGACGGACTCCGGATTTGAAGACAGCCCGCTCTCTCCGACGTTTACCGAATCATCCTATGACGACCTTTACAGCATGGATGACCTTTGTTACTCTCCTGCCAGTACGGAATCAAGTGACTTGGTTTCGCTGGCACCAACACCTCCAGAACCGTCAGATTCCGGTTTCCGATGGGTGTTGGTTGACGAGAAAATCACCCAAATCTTGATCATTGAGACTGAGATTGTCTAAATTTTACTATCTTTAGGCTGTACATGCATTATAAACGTGTTCCATGAATACTCGAATCGGATTGTGCCAAGTTTTAATTGATTAACATTTCAGACAATGTTACAAGTTACGGAACCAAGTGGAACTCTCCCGGTGGTCGCGACGATGCTGGTTATGGCAGTGCTGTCAGCTCCGGTGCTCCTAGTCCTAACCTCAGCTATCTCAAAAAGGAAGAAGATGGCTCCATCGATCGCTACCCTCACCGTACTCAAGCCATTTCACCCCTCCCTGAGCATCGTCCCGTTTACGACAGTGATTACGATCCGTCATACTTGAAGAAGGGTGTGTAAAAACTGTTTAAATAAGGATGATAACCCCTATTTTTCAGCCACCGAATCCTACCAAAACGCATCTGTCGAGATCAAAACACGCGCCGACAGAGCCAGCCAATACGGCCGCCATCGCCACACCGACTATTCATCAGGGTAAGCGTCTTTTTTTCACCATTTCTCTCTGCAGTCCTTATAAAAATTGTTGTTCCGTCTACAGCTCGGAGCAGTCATCGCCAAATAAGAGACCCCAAACAGCAGAGGAATATCTGCTCGAAAGCTACCACCGCACTTCCACCACAACTGCCCCCACGACCCGTCGCTACTAAACCGTTCGACCTGTTCCCAGTTTGAAATCATATTCGATTATGGCGTCTCATCGCACCATTGAACAATCGTGAATTTCAAACTTCCACTGCCTCCCTTCCTCACGTCTCTCTAAATTGCTTACCTTACATTAGTTTCGAGTTTCGACCAAAGAACTGTAAATGATTCTTCCGCATTGAAAGTTATAATCGAGTTTTTATTAGATGCAAGTCTTTGTTTCATACCCACTCGCAAAGATGTCCCAATAAACCCTATCGACGCTTTCTTTGACATTGATTAAACCTATGACAAACATCCTGGACACGGGGGCGACAAACTGAGGCACTTTCCGCGACCGCTTCCGTTTTTGTTAGACAAAAGTCGAACGGCAAATGTTTAATTTTGCTTTTTTCCACGGTATAAGAAAAGGTTCGCGTTGTTTTTTCGTCAAACACAGACAAAAAGCTCTCTGCAACGAGTATACACAAAGGTGAAATGCGTAGGCGCTTTGTTTTGTATACCTCATGTTTATTGAACCTTTACATCCTTGCGATACGAATACAGTGGAATCGAAAAGTTAAGCTGTTGATTGCCGTGATCTATGACATGATCAGCTTGAACACGGTACCACACAGAAACAGGGGTGTTCTTTTTGTGGGGGAGTAATCTCGGCGCGAAGGATAGAGACAATTCAGATTGGTCATCGTAATAGTAGGCCTGAAATTTGAATTTCTTAAAATTTTGTTCAGTAAAGAAACCCGTTACATCGCCTTCCGTGTCTTTGGCATCGATTACCGGCATCGCGACCGACATAGACCAGAGACAGTTGGCGACATTGGCCGACTTTCGTCGTGTAAATGTTGTACTTTCGCATGTTGCATTTACCTTAAACAAAACAGTTCAAATTGGCATTTCTAGCAATAACTTACATCCTTTTCAAAATAGAGCTGGATATTGAGACTGTGAAAACGTAGATGCTCATATTTGTCGGATTCAAAAAAGCGAGGAACAGAAATGTCGATGGTTTTGTTTTGGTTGATAGTTGGTAGTGGAAGATAACTCTTTTCTGTATGATTCATGATTAGGACTACATATTATTGAATTTACTTACTTTGAATTATGCAAAAGTGTCCAACCTTCTGAGCTGTAGGGGCAGCAGGACTTTTTTGAAGGCTGCATTTTTGAGGAATGTCATTGATGCAATGGGTAGAATTGTTAATTACGGCGCAAAATCTGTAAAATTAATTTTTTTTAAAACAAAATTTGAATTTCTTACCTAGTTAATGGATGTGTACCATTACGACATTCGTCACAAGCGCGCACTGTCGTTTTGAAACTGACACTTTTATCGCATCCAAGAGTTAGGCATCCTGGCAATTTTGGGGGTCCATCGGCTTGAGCTGTACCAAATAGGCAAAACAGTAATAGTATAGACAGGATCATCGTTAATTGACGCCTAAACAACGTAAAAAGACTAATTTCCGTTATTCAAATTGAAATTTCAACAAATCAGCCTTGCGCCATGTACCTACCCGTCAATTAACACGGTGTTTAACGATCGACAGCAATGAATATGTTTTGTCGACTTGTTGGTTGCCTAGAGGCAGACCACGGGGTGGTTGGTTGCGCGGTACAAATCAATGGCGTGAAACTGAATTGGGATGAACACTGACTTGTCAAAAATGTTTGAACCGTGTTGTCAACCACGATTTTTGATGGTTGAACGATGAGGACTTTTACTTTGGCCAAAAAAGTGGGGTCAGAAGAAAGACACGTTCACTTCACACGAAATGGACGAAACAATGTCGGCGTTGTTCGTCTGGTCTGGATGCATGGTTGGATGAAGATAATTTGAGTGCGGTACGAAGGGCCAATTTGAAAAGGCGTGTTTGGGGTTCCCCTGGGAAGCACTTCCAGATGTTTGGATGTTGGCCGACTCAATAAATTTCGGGATACTTTGAAGTGAGTCGGCAACCTATTCGAAACGAGTAAGTAAGATTGGCACGGTGTGAGTGGGGTTGAAATCGGTTTTGAGTTGATGGGATTAGACATTTGGTTTGGTGCAATTTAATAGTGTTTTTCAAGCATACTGTAAAAAATTGAAACATTACAGTAGGACTTGGGTTTTTACAGCAAATAAACACAAATTTGCTGTAAAAATTTCAAATAAAGGGTTACAGAAAATTGCTATTATGTTTACTTTAATGCTCGTAATTTTTATAATGAGAAAAAAAGTCCATAAAACGCCAAACCCATCCCAACCTCGGACCACCAACAGCGTGTCTCTCTCCCCTCTCGAGAACGCTGCGTGCAGCCTGCGACTGGCGCGAGAGTGTGCATGTGCTCGAGGAAAGTCGCGCCCAAAATTCTTCCCTTATGTAATCCTTCTTCCAGTTTCATCGTCCTTCTCATCATGGGTACGGCGCAATCTAACCTCTCCTGGGATGACTTGGCCGATCGTGGCTACAAGCAACGTAAGTTGTCACCTTTATCAGCTAATATCACCAAAAAAAATATATAAACACAAACTTTCAGTGCTTCGACAGGACTATCATGATCTCAGAGCAAAGCTCACCCAGCGTGACAACCCAATCTACTATCATGAGTTCTGCCATGTCTATCTGAGACGCCACACACTGCCGGAGGATGTGAAGAGGAAGATCTTTTCGTTATGTTGCAAAACTAACAAGAACTACATCGATGCTGAGCTCTTCCTGCGAACGCTGGCTATGATCCGATATGGCAAAGTCAAAGTTCTCCGACGTAAGTTAAACTTTCTTCCCATTGTGACTGTTACATAGTGGATGATTTTCAGAAATATTCGGCGCGGGGCTGGTCCCTGTAAAGTTTCAGTTTGGTGAGATTTCTTGGGTCGACCGTGACGATGCGTTCCCGGATGAGCGTGAATTGATTCTGCTCATCACGAACCGTAAGTAATCTCATCAAAAGTGGCATTTATATATATTTTTCTTCTTTACAGTCGAATTAGAAGGTCTGGGACGTGTGCAGAACTTCTTCGATGCCAACAGCAAAGACGGCCTCATGGAAAAGCGTGACTTTGAGCGGCTCATGTTTCCCGCGTGTTCCAGCAGTATCATCTCGGGATTTTTTAACATGGCGGATCTCCTGGGCTGCGAGAAGGTCTCCCAGTTGGAGTTTGTTCTCGCCATTTCGTCGATCTCGCAGGGGCCGCCGGAGGAATGCCTCAAAAGTAAGCATTTTTATTCAACAAAATGGTTTTTGATGATTGTCACATTTCAGACATGGCCCGTATCTGGGATCAAGAAAACAAAGGCTACCTCGACGTCAATGATGTCATGCTCCTGTACAATGATCTCAACATTCCCACGGAGTATCGGACCCTTCACACCCTCCCCAATGAGCGGATCACCTTCGTCGATTTCCAGATGTGGGTGACGGACGCGGCGTTTTTGAAGTCGATTGTCCTGAAGAAGCTGCTGGTGATTTGCAACATTTGTCTCGGTGCCCCAGTGTCCAGCGCTCAGAAGAACCAGGAACAGTCCTTGGATAAGATGCTCGAAATTCTTGGGGACGCAACTTTGGATGATTACTCGGAGTGGACCCTCGTCCCGATCGGTTGGCCAGAAAAGGCTGTTACTGCCATTGGCTTGGGCAACCTGCTTCCGCCATTGAACATGAAAGATATAATCGACACAGATGACAGCAAGAATGACTACGATTATGTCGTTACCCTTGTTCGCAACCTGGAACTTGGAAAGGACTGTTTAGCTGTGCCTTCTTCATGGTTGCGCACCCTTTACGTGATGAATCGTCAAAGAATGCCGAAAACGGTCGACCGTAGAACCGTGAAGATGTCCGACTTGCCTCCTGATTTTGAGTGGCCTGAAACTTGGCATGAGAAAGAGCCCAATGCTCGCGTTTTCCTCGATCTCTACCCCATCGCCGGTTACTTCAACATTGAGACGGATACCGTAAAGCGCGAATTCTTCAGATACGTCCACGTGGATCGTACCCGACCCATCATGGAAATGGTCGAAGAATGGATTGAGGACGAGACGAAGTTGGGCGCGTTTCCGTTCCGTGTGGTCTTCGTGCAGTCCGAGGCCGTCAAGAACCAATTTTCGGAGATTGATGAACACACAACCGTCGCTGATCTTAACTGCGCATTCTTCGCTGACTTCGACGTCATTATTGATACTCGCGGCAAGGAGGAGAATGTTGAAAAGGATTCCGTTAACTCCAAGGACGCGGCTTCTATCCCGACCGTCAGCACTGCACCCAGATGCGGCACCGGACTCACCAACAAGAATCGCGAGTGCTACATCAACTCCGTCCTGCAGTGTTTGAGCAACACCCATGCCTTCAAGCAGATCGCTCCTGAAAGCTACTTGCGAAGCGTTGAAACGCATCGCCTTCATCCATTCTCCGAAGCGTTGCGAGCGGTGTTGATGGATCTCTGGGCCGCGACGAAGGACATTACCGTTGCCGATAAGTTGAAGGTTTGTCTCTATTTATCGACATTGTAAATGAGTAAACAAGTGTTATTGTTTCAGCGTCTCTTCCGCGAAAGACACTCCCACATGGACGATGACCAAGATCAGGATGCCCATGAAGCCCTCGAATTCATACTTGAGATGGTCCACGAAGAACTGAAGACTACTAACGCACCTCAACTTGCCAACAACAACGCAGATGTCGAAAATAACAACCTCATCGTTTCCCAGGGTTTGACTGCGTGGGCTCAGCATGTCGCCGCGAATGAGAGCTTCATCACCCACGCATTTGATGGTCTTACGGGTTCTGAGATCCAGTGTCGCAAGTGTGATTTTGTTTCGCCGTCTTTTGAGACCTTCCGATCCTTCAACGTGACTTTGCATCACGATGTTAACTTGCATGTTCGATTCTTCTGTAAGTTTTTGTCGGCTCCCTTAAAATGCTTTCCCTATTAATAACTTTTACAGATGCCAATGACTCTCAAACGCAATTCACCGAGCGTCGGATTGTCGTGCCCCAGAATTATACGACCACAGACTTGAAGCGTGAGATTGCCAATGACCAAGGTGTGCCGGAGGACAGGCTTTACTTGCATTTGCCCAACATGCGCAATGTATGTCATTTTTACAATCTTACTACGGTTGGCAGCAATTAGCTTGATTTATTGCAGGAGGCAGCTGTCGGCAATTCCGAGTATCTCATGACTAAGGTTGCGCCGCTTTCCGAGAGAGAACAATTGGTTGTTTACGAGCTACCGAGTAGTGACGCAAAGCTGACGCCTCGCGTGTGCCTTCAACGCTCCATCCAAGTGCATTACGGTATGATTACTCCGCGTGTTGACGGCTTTACGGTCGACATTCTTGCCATACCGTTGCTGTTCCAAGTTCCGGAGAAAATTACTGGCGCACAGTTCTACAAGATGGTCAACGATTACATCCAACGGATCAAAGCAATCTATCCCATCAAGCCGGGACGTCAAATGAATCGGGCTATCATCGAGTAAGAATTGACAAAACTGAAAAAGTAACACAAGTTTATGTTTATCACTTCCAGCATCGAAAAGACAAAGGAACTCCCATTCTATCTTGTCTACACCGAGCAAAATGGCGAATGGTGCGGCCGTTGCCACTGGTTGAACTACTGCCGTGGCTGCTTGATCCCGAATGACAATACTGAGGTTGAACTCAAATACCATGTCACCATCCAATGGAAGCCCGCGCCGTACATCCTCTACATGCATCACCTCTACACGGCTCTTCTCACCCTGGACGACAGCAAGGAGAGTCGTCGGAAGCTTTCGGAATGCAAGCTGGTCTCGCTGGAATCCGCGTTGGCGGGGACGCTTCATCCGGAGCTTCTTGACACTCCGTTCAACTGCGAAGGATGCAAGGAAAAGTGCTTCTTCCAAAAGAGGCTCTACTTTGTCCATTTGCCCACGACACTGGTAAGCAAAATGATACATATCGATGGCAAATTGCGCAGCGACATGTCATCGGGTCATCCCGACAAAGCACCCCGCCGCAACTATAAATCATTCAACTTACAGGTGATCAATCTGCAACGATTTGCTCTGGCGGATCGTGGCGGCTGGGTTAAGGACAAGCGTCATGTCACCTTCCCCCTCGTCGACTTTGATATGACACCGTACTTTGGGCCTGGTTTCAAGCCTGATGGCTTGTACGAGTGCATTGGCTTCATTGTGCACATTGGTGAATTGCATACGGGTCATTACGTCTCCTACTACAAGAAGAATGACACCTGGTACTTGTGCAATGATGAAAAAGTCTATGTAAGTGTAGTGTATCAAGTTTGCGACTTTTCTGAATGACTTCTTTTCAGACTGTCCCTCTGTCGCAAGTCGAATTCTACAATGCCAGCGTCATCTTCTACCAGCTGCAAGATCTGTCGCCGCACCCTGTCTGTGTTTCTGAAGACACTGTCGTTGCCGCATCGGAGGAAGACTTCGTGGTTCCCGATGACCCGGATCCAGGTTTTGCCGGCGAGGAATACTTGGTTCGTAAGATGTCGAGGCTGAATGTGACTCCTGAGAAGTCGGAGAATGGCGCTGTGACCCCTGAGAAGTCGAAGAGTGGACCTGTGACTCCCGAGAAGCCGGAGAAGGAAGCTGTTGTTGCCGAAAAGCCGGAAAGCCAAGCTGAGGTTGCCGAGAAATCGAAGAATCAAGCTGTGGCTGCCGACGTTTTGCCTAATCAAGTTGTGAATAACAACGACGACGACTCCGATGAGGGCGTCGATGTTGACTGATCTGTCGATCTTAACCGTGCCTGTTTTAGTTTTTAATGTAGCCTTAACTTGTTTTTCATTGTTTTAAACTTTTTTAACTTTCCCAGACCCGTTGTATACGTGTTCCCATTAACTCATTTCTTTCATGACAGCTTGGTGTTTTTCTATTTTGCGGTGAATAAAAAGAACAAAAAAATGTGGTTCGTCTTAGCCAATGGCTTACATTAGTTCAAGTGTGTCGGATTGGATCATGTCGGGATGGCTTTCGCGCATTCCGCGACAAGGATCTCTCGTTCGGTGAAGGATGTCTAATCCCTCTTGGCGCCCCGTCGATGACGCCGCGGCTTCGTTTTTTTTAGCGCGTTGGCACCAATGCTTTGAAGTGTGTCCCGGTTGGTATCGGACAAAAGCCGGCGCCTCGACTAGCTGGCGCAATCTTATCAGGGCAATCAGCGGTATTTCTCAAAGCACTTCGCCCCAGCAAAGGAAAAGCCGCTCGGCCTATCAACGCACAGAAGCTGTGACTGCTTATCACAGTAGCATTCTCGTGTGCATAGACAAGGTAAAAATGGCAAACATTAATCAATCTATCGCATAGATAAACAACAAAAAATACATATGGACAATGTTAGCAAGGGTTTCGTTTCAATGAATAAGTTTTTTGATACATATAAGGTTACTCTTTATTATCCACGGATGAACAAATGGAAGATGATGTTACATGTTAGCATTCAATGGATAAGGTAAACAAAAAGTGGAACACCCTCAAGTCATTTAAAATCTTGGATAGTTAAAATAGGTAAAACGATGGGATAAAAACTTTAGAAAACTAAAAAGAAAGGTCGGTCACGGTCCGCATTTGCTGGATTTGCGAACGAATCGTACTTTTAACTGGAATGTTTCTTGTAATACGTCGTTTCTTAATTTGTTTGTCTCACACCGTTATGTGAAGAAGACTTGCTTTCGGGGTTCTGTTTGCGTTGCTTGGCACGTCTGAAAACGACAAAATTTGAATCAATGCACGACTGCAATTTTGGCTGTCCGTTCCCGAGGAGGTTTGATGAAAGTGAGAGGCGAGCGAGCGCTCTTCCGTCGTGTTCGTTTATGTTTTCCGGTCGCCTACAGTACACAATCGTAAAAGTTCCCCGAGCAGGCGAGGGTCCAGACTGTGCAGCTTTTTGCGGTAACGTCGACAACCCCGCCGGCAGTGTCGCCTTTGCTTCGTTTCAAACAGGCTGTGTATGCCCACGATCTTCTGATTGGGTCTCGCTCACACCCGCTCCGAACACACATGGTTTGGGGTTCCGATGACAGTGAACGCCAGAGGAACAGAGCAGTGCCTTTGTTCTGTGAGTTGACCCGAACCACCGTAAATCATGCGCACATGCCGGGGGAAGATGCTACGTTTTTGACCCGTCAAGTTTTTCCTATTGTACAAGCGGCTCGGCCAGATCGCCTTGCTTGGATAAATGCCAAAAATGGACTGCCGATAAGGAAAAAAAAGTAAAAATACAAACCCCTAACCTTCTCTCAAATCTCCTACAACACCATACCCAATTGATTGGCGCAAAAGAGTCTACAAATCGTGTCATGAAGTCAAGAAAATTGCAATTTTACAACTTTAAAAGACCCTTTTATAGCGCTGAAACCCTCGGCAATTACTCGTCGTGCTGGTTTCGGCAGTTACTACGCGATCAAGGCCGGTTGGCAGTCGTCGCGGATTTGAAGTCCTTACCCCCAAAAGTTGCCAATACGGTTGCGCAAAGCTTACTGACAGAAAGCCAGCGCACTTGACCCCCGGTAATCCCTTAATCTGGTTTCGCGAAAAAACAACAACACTTGAATCGATCACGCCTGTTGCACAACATCGTTAGCGTTATTCGAGAGTGCCGAAAGCGTCGAGATCGGATCACCTGTTTATGCGAGAATGGTGTCTTTGGTGGCGGTGCGCAAAAGTGACATATAACGCATTTGCTGGGAAAACCAAACAGATCCGAACCCCCAGTGACATTTCAAAAATTAATCCCATTTTAAATCGCTGAAAATTTGTGTACAGACCAATTAAAGGTCGTAGATGACGAATTTACCCATTATTTTGTATTTGGCCGCCTTCTGAATCCGCCAGGCTCCAGAATCCGCCTGGCAGAATCCATGATACTAAATCCCCACGTATGCGGTATCAATCAACTGCCCACATCAGGGCGATCATTTTAAGACCAAGTAGACCAGTATTGATTGATTTTGACAAAAGTTATAAGCTATCAAAGTCGAAAAAAACGACGAGATAGCCTTTGGCGGACTATAGCGCCTCGGGGAGTATACCGCACCAATTTTTAACCATATACAATCGATGTAGTATCAAAAAAAGAACTTTTCATTCCTTAACAACTTTTCATTCTAGGTTGGGGAAAGCAGTCAAAACGGGCAAAAACTAATCACTGATAACAGTTCATTACAAATTTTTCTGTTATACGGTTCAACTTTAAGATTCTGTGTTGCTAATACATGGCAAACATATAAAACTACAAAATTAGAAAATGTAAAGTTTTTTGCTTACAAATTTATCGATTTAATTGAAAATTAAGCTCAAATTTTAAAACTTTTTTTCTATCTCCAAATTTTGTGGTAAATGCAATGACGTAATTATAATAAAATGTTGCTGTACAAAATTAGTTGTTAAATGACAAGAAAAAAGAATTAACTGTAACAGGAGTCCGAACCCCCGTCGACGTGCGTGTCACTATAACTTCGGATGTTGTTGACCATGCGCTCGCGTCACCACGATGCTAGGTTCGAATCCTTTTCAATAAGTTTGTTTTTTCTAGAGTACAGATGATGTAATACACTTATTAAAAGTAAGTCACTGTTAGTAGCAATCAATTACTGCAAAAATATAAAATTAAAAAAAAATTTTTGAATTGAAGCTTAATTTTCAATTAAATCGATAAATTTGTAAGCAAAAAACTTTACATTTTCTAATTTTGTAGTTTTATATGTTTGCCATGTATTAGCAACACAGAATCTTAAAGTTGAACCGTATAACAGAAAAATTTGTAATGAACTGTTATCAGTGATTAGTTTTTGCCCGTTTTGACTGCTTTCCCCAACCTAGAATGAAAAGTTGTTAAGGAATGAAAAGTTCTTTTTTTGATACTACATCGATTGTATATGGTTAAAAATTGGTGCGGTATACTCCCCGAGGCGCTATAGTCCGCCGAAGGCTATCTCGTCGTTTTTTTCGTTTTTGATAATTTATAACTTTTGTCAAAATCAATCAATACTGGTCTACTTGGTCTTAAAATGATCGCCCTGATGTGGGCAGTTGATTGATACCTCATACGTGAGGATTTAGTACCATGGATTCTGCCAGGCGGATTCTGGAGCCTGGCGGATTCAGAAGGCGGCCATATACAAAATAATGGGTAAATTCGTCATCTACGACCTCTAATTGGCCTGTACACAAATTTTCAGCGATTTAAAATGGGATTAATTTTTGAAATGTCAGTGGGGTGTTCGGTTTTCTCAGCAAACGCGTTATATTGCCCAATGAGGACAAATTGATATTCTTTGTAGGGGCAAGGCGAAGAAGACATATTTGAAAGAAAAACTTACCGATTTTGGAACCAAATTTTGATTTGACGCTCGGTCAGATCCAGCAAACCGGCAAGCTCGCCCTTTCGTTGGGCATTGATGAATTCATTGTGCAAGAATTCCTTCTCAAGTTCGACTCGTTGTTGGTCAGTGTACACGGTGCGGTAGTTATCAGTAGTGCGGACTCGGACGTCTGTAAAGTGGATTAAAATAGAAATAAAGCCGTAAATTTTATGGCAATGAGTGAGTTAGAACAACAGCCGTTTACGGTACTTGTTTTTTTAGAAGATTGTAATAGACAAAAAACTTACTGTTTGTTCCAGGTCCTGTCTGATGACGACGACGTTGTTGACGGTGGATCACCAAACTGCCGACATCTGCATTCGGTATGGATGGCTTCATCTCATTGGCGTACGCAGCGTTTTTCCAGGCTGCCATAGTCAAGTAATCTTGGTACTGCATTTGCGGATTACAGTATGCTTGGTATGGGTTGTTGACTGAAGTGGATGCATAATCGTTAAAGCAGGCTGCTTCCTGGAAAGAGTTTTGATGAAAAGACGTATTTAGATTTATAGTATCAATAAAACTTACAGCAGGATTGATAAAACCGGGATTTGCATTCATGAGATACGGAGAGTAGAAGTGAGCTGGATTGGCATCGTTCGCCCAACCATCCAACGGTTTGATGTCGACAGCAGGCAGGTTTCCGTTGGCCATGGCAAATTTATCATCGTTGGGGCTGTTTGATGCCACAAACGGGTAACCGGAACCGTTGATGGGCGAAGTAATTGGGACTGTCGGTGGGACCAAGTTGGAGTTGTTAGCATCAGCAGCCGAGGGGCCCCAAAGTGAAGTCTGGTTCGGAAACATTTTATCGGGCATCGGTTGTATCCTGAAACAAAACAATGTGTGAAGCGACCACCAATAAACTGGGGGTTGTAAATTGATATCGGGAAGCGCGAAAGATAGTAGACTCAACCAACATCAAGGCCCCCGGGGTGATGGTAAACCCCCCGATTGTTAATCAATCACGGCCGTGTTTGTAAAACAATTCGCAATAAACCGCTGATTGCCTCGGATGGGGTCGCAAACCTCTAAGGAACTTCATCCCTCAGAATACGATGCGACAACATTTTTGTGATTCCCATAAAATCATTTTCTTTAACCACACAGACTCAGCGCATAGCGCCGCCCACCCCTACGTTCAACATTGGATGCGGGGACGGCCGCACGCAGATGTCTGCTCGACCGAGTTACGGTACCAATCTCGCCTTCCCGGATATGGTCTCGCTGCTTCGAGGAAAAAAGAGTAGGTCGATAAAAAGGAGACCCGAAAGGCGGTGATGCAGCCATTGTGTGATAAGTTTTTTACATTAGACGTTAGAGTGCTTGCTACTCGTAGTACAAGATGAAAGCGCGGACCGCCCTGGTCGAAAATGGGACGCCGAGATAAATTAATCAAACGCCAAATACGTCGGATGTTCTAACCACGAAAAAAACAGCTTCTCATTTCAACCTGTGATAATACAGGTACGAAAAGGCGAAAGTACGGTTCCGGCGGACACGCTGGATGATATACGACCGCGATTCTCTAAGGAACTTTGCCTCAACTGACTGAGGCGGTTGTAAATCGACATGCTTGCGCAAACAATGTTTTCGACAATGATGTTAGCCGCCGGTACATAAAATAATATTTTAAGAGGGAGTGACAAGCTTGGATTTTTTAAGTTTCATAATTGCAAAAAACAGCTTTGTCTAAATACAGTTCAGCCAAAGTGTGGATGACACTGTCTCACAGTTTCGCCGAAAGTGTCAAGCGCCGCTTACACTCCGACAACCTTCCCTTAGAGCATGCAGATGGATGCTTCGAACATTTGAAAAAAGTGTCTACGGCGCTATTATGTACAAAGGTATCATACCATGTTCATCGAAGCTTAAACGGCTCGCTTTGCGGGTGTGACAACATTTTGACAAATGAACCTTTGAAACAATTGAAATGTGCGCAAGACCATGCTACCGCTGTCAACGCATCCCGGCCGATGATGCCATCAAAGCTGGCCGCAGCGCGAGATAGTGCTGCTATGCATGTGTCGAATAAGGCCGAACAAACAGAATTGCGCGTGTTGACCCCGGATAAGCCGCTTTTGATGATACCATATGCCGCAACTGTAATCTATCGCTTCGACGTGGAATGTACATAAAAAAAACAGCTACCGTAAATTAGGGGCCGATATGAGGACTTGGGCGTCGAAAGAACAGCAATGATAAGAAGCGGCAAAAGAGAAGGAAGGAGAAAAAAATGAACGCGGTGAGGATCTAGACCACCCGGGCAAAAAAATGGTTTACAACAAATGAGAAAGATTCTGTATAGTGAGAACAATTGCTACATTACGACTGAGCAGGCTAACTGTGATTCTGCTTGATCTTGCAATGTTATCGATTACAAAAGGCTCTAGGAGGAAGTATTCTGGCATGGACCATGGCCGTCTGTTAATGTCAAGGGATATGTTAGCACCTATCAGAGAGACAAGCATGAACTAGCAAGGAGGTCTGTCATGTTGAACATGGTGTGGGGCGCGTTGGCTAACCTCTGCAGGCAAACTAATCTTAGCACTTTGGTAATGAATACCATAAAGTCGTCACCAACATTGCGCGGATCAACAACAGCTCAAGCAAACGATTCCCGAAAGGCGTGAAAACAGTCTGGTTACGGTGTGTGGCGCAACAAAGCCCTGCGCTACATTCCCGAGGATTAAAGTCGCACTTGCCGCTTATGTCGAGAGCAAGTCATAAATTGTTGCGGGTATGAAACGATTGAAAGACAAAAAAGCAAGACAAAGTTTTAGGCATTGTTTAGACTATCCGATTTCCGCTTTGATCTCATTATGCGGATCGCTTGCGCATATTCCTCAAAAAGGAACGAGATCCGCATCCCGATCGCGGGCGGCGAACGTGTGAAGGCCGTAGAAAACCCGGCTGTGCGCAGCTTCCTTGCCAGAAAGGTCAGACTGGCTATTGTATGATGGAAGTTTTATTGCTTTTGGTCAAAAGACGAGCAGGAGGACATCCACAACTAATTCATCAAACGGCACACTTGCAACTTTTTCACACGAACGGGCATACAGAAAACTTCAGCCAAGGTCTCGGATACTGACACTCTCGGCAGGAGTCCTACGATTATTGACAATCGGTCAACCGGAGCACCACGGGTACTCGTTGAGCTTATCAAAAAACCCATAAAACAGTTATGGTCATTAAATTTTAATGGTTTTCAGTAGGCATTTAAGGCAGGTAATGTTTGTCTTATCAGATATTCAGTAGCAGGCTTAACAATAGAAAAAATAAATCGATCAGAAAAAATATTCCAATTCATCTATTGGATCTTTGATAAGCCTATTAGGGCGGTTGTTGATGACACCGTTTAGCATGGGTAATCGGTGAAAGAGGAACATCGTTCTGTTCGCCCGCTTACTTGTAAACAAAGCCGCGGTGTCTTTCGGAAACGATGGCACATTCCAGGGTCATGCAGATCATAGTGTAAACAGACGCCCCGTGAACCTTTGTATTAGGTGCAAACATGGAACGATCCTCATGTACCTGCTTTTGTATGTGCATCCATATTGATGTCGGTAAACGTTTATAAGTGTATTTTAGGTTCAAAATTACCTTTTTTTTATCGATAATACAAATGAAAACAATCAGAATACTGTTTTAACGATATTAATAAGAAAGACAGAATTAGTTCACAATACTTCGCAGTTTATGATTTAACCTAAACCAATGCAATGTTTTACAAAGACTAAATATAAACTCGTCGTTTAACATGTCGCAACATCAAGCAAGGCCAACATGTATGCGTTCTATCCCGCGACTTGATAGGTTTCTTTTTTTTTGTTTGAACGGTTTTGCATATCTGTTGTTATTAAGGCAAACTTGCAACGCTGTATCATTAGAATTATTGACCATCAGTCATGCCATTGGACACCGCCTTGAAAAGATGGCAACTAGCTGATAAGTAAACTGCATTTTGCAAAAAAAAAAACTGAAAGGTGCAGCAATGTACATGTTCTCACTACCAAAAATTTTGAAATGTGATTATACATCACACGGTTCGAACAAACGCGACTTTCGGTTGCGTGCGTCCGTGCGGGCGCAGCACGAATGGTAAACCACAGCCGCGATTTCGCTAGCAAAAAACGAGACCAAGTTCGAAGTTCGCCGCGTGCACCAAATTTTTTACGAAAATTTAGCATTGGTTTTTGGCATAATATTAAATCTCTAGTATACAGACAACAGAAACGTCCTAAAATGCCACTTTTTAACGCTTTGCCATGTTTTAAACGGCATAAAAAACAAAAAAGTGCTTTTTTCTGGTAAATATGGCACCGTAACTTTTGATTTCCTGTATGAATTTTGTTCTTTCTAAGTTCAATCGACGCGTAATTTGATGCTGTTTTCAATGGTGCTAAGAAAAAAAGGAATCACCATCCTAAAAAAATGTTTTGGCACAAAAACAGTAAAAATCGCGTTTTTGGGTTGCAAATGACACTGTAACTTTTGATTCCTTGTATGAATTTTGCTCTTTCTAAATTCATTCGACGCGTAATTGGGTGCTGTTTTCAATGGTGCTAAGAAAAAAGGGAATCACCATCCTAAAAAAATGTTTTGGCACAAAAACTGTAAAAATCGCGTTTTTGGGTTGCAAATGGCACTATAACTTTTGACTTTCTGAACGAATTTGGTCCATTCAAAAAACAATCGACGCATTATTTGATTATCTTTCCAAAAACCTATAAAACAAAGGGTTTCTACCCAAAACAAAATAACTACGGCACAAAAACGCAAAAATTGTCAAATTTGTGCTCTTTCAAGAGCGCTAACTCGCTTCAAAATCACGTTAGCACTTTCGTTCAAAAAAGAAAATGAGCATTTTTTGATAGCAAACAAAACGCATTGATAAGAATTGTGAGATAGTGCCGTATAAAAATAAAAAAAAATAAATAGTGAGAACGAGGCGAAATCGGCTCTCTTTCAAGAGCGCTAGCTCAGCCAAATCAAGTTCGTTTTATCTCTTTTTGACGTCAAACGATTTCTATTTTGTTCTAGATCAATATCCATAGATTGAAATTTGAAGAATCAGCGAAGTTGCGGCGTTTTAGGCAACAGAAAACGGCCAACCCGAAATGCAACGAACTTTCTACCCCCTCTGCGTGGTTTGGCAAAATGCGCGCAACGATCAATGACGTCTTTTCAGTCGAGTGTTCGAACCGTGATCAGCCAAAACTGTACACGAAATGCATCAAATAAGTTTTGTATTACTGGATCATACAATATATAACCGTGCCCTCCTGAAACTGCTGCAATAGCAAAGTCCGCCACCGTTAACGACGATACACAACCCCCAACGTGATTACAGATCTCGTGCGTGTCCAGGATTTTCACGGCGGATTGCGAGAGAAAGCCATTGATAGAAGAGACAGTCGAAATCGAAAGACGGGTCGCGCGTCTTTACACGTCTGTGGCCTACTGCATGAAATTGACAAACCCGTGGATTTGAGTCCCCGTTTCGCGGTTTGTCTCACATGCATAGTGACGGGGTGATAAAAACCACGCCAAGTTCGACACTCTCGCACGCCTCCTTCCCTCCTCGTTCGGCTACACCCGACTTTACGCACTTTTTTACTCCCACCACGCAAACCGACGGAACCGAAAATCGCACATTGCGTCAGTTTTTTCTTGTTTTCCTTCGGTTTTTATCAACAATCTCTATCAGTGATCACATTTTATATATATTTTTTATCTTCATACGCGGCCCGCACCGTGGTAGTGGTTACAGGCTGAAGAAAGTACAGTTTCAATCAAAATTTGGAGTCCCAGAGGCTGATCAGTGTTCTCACATCGGTTGCTGCTATATCCGACTGTTTATCCATGTCTTCCGGCCTTTTCCGCGATGGAAGTGTGGCTCCGAAGCTCTGCAGTTGCTCCAAGTGCCGCTCCTGGACGACGGGCGAGAAAGTAACCCGCTTCTTTGACGATCCGCGTCGGACGACGCTGTTGCCACTGGCGGTCGACGAAGATCGCGTTTTCTTCAAGATTGGCGGCGATTGCGAGTGGCTTCGCTTTGGCATCTCTTCTTTTGTTGGCTTCTTCTTATTCACTGGACTAGTTGGATCATGTATAGTGACACTACTTGGAGATATCGGCTTCGGATAGATCGTCGGGTCCGAGAGGCGCCGCTGGCGGTCTGCTTGTTTTGTGTCTTTCTGATTTCCAAGAGTTCGTGTCCTAAAAACAACCCTATCAATACCCAAAGTGCTTCTCGATGACTCTTACAAGAACTGTTTTGATTCTGATAACCATAGATGCACTTGATTTCCGTCATGGGGTTCATTCGAGAAGGAGTTCTTGATCTTGGCTGCGTGTTTCTTCATTTCTTCGCTCACGTTTTCAGCTGCTTTCTTCAGTTTTGCTGCGAGTACTGATGGGGACACTGAAATTGGTTGATCATTGTTGGTACTTTGTTGTGTAGCAACTTACTGTCGGGTTTTAGTACGGCCATGAAGATATCTACGCGGTTTACGTGTTCAATAGCAAAATTGAATCCCATAGTCGTTTTTCCGTGGACAATAACGATCAAATTGGGGTGGGCTTTGGTTATTTTTTGGATTTCTGACCTAAAAGTGAAAAATTTTATATAAAAACACGGTATTTTTGGTTGTTTAACTTACACTTTTATTAAGAATCTCTGTCTCGGCCCCGAAAAAAACGACAGATACAATTCCATATCCGGATCAATCTCATTTCTCGTCCTGTAAGCTATCAGCGCCCCCGAAACTCCAGGAGTCCACTTATCATCCTCAACGAATAATATCTGAACATACGCTTGACAGCTAACATAATTCACATTACTCGCCGGCGGGGAAGTCGCCACAGAGCCATAAGCGGAATCAGAAACGTCAGCATGCGGTAGAAAACAGTCCATATTTGAATCGAATCGACGGTTGAGCATTGAATAAAAGGCCGTGAACTGCGACTACGATTAGATCCTACCTCCATGTTTGCAGATTTTTATTGGCCTCCACTACTCTCAAACTTAATCTGTCTAGTTTTAACGTTGTTTGGTGTTTGATTACACACGCGTGAAACGTTGCCTCATGTCTATTGTAAATACGCCAAGATTGGGCTGCTTCGGAGACAAGTGGCTACCCCCGTGTCTATGTGAACTTTATTTGTTTGTTATTTTACGCTTTTCGGGTTTTCCAGGGTAGGACTGTACAAACCGAATCAATGTTGCGTACCATTTTGAGTAAGCCGGTTTCAAAGGTGAGTTTTGGGGGGATCGTCACTTGATTTGATTGACTCATGATTTTGTTAAATAATAGTGTTAGTCATTTTCAGACTGTGGGGTCAGTTCGATGGCTGAATCTGCAAGAATACCAAAGCAAGACGATTCTGGACAAGCGTGGATGCACGGTTCAGCGGTTTTTTGTTGCTGAAAGTGTCACTGATGCTGAAAAAGAGTTGAAACAGTTCCGTAAGTTGTTCAATTTTGTTACCAAGAGTCAAAACTACAGTATGCTTTCAGGCCCAGAGGAATACGTCGTCAAGGCCCAGATTCTCGCTGGTGGTCGTGGTAAAGGTCGATTCATTGGTGGTCCACCTAATTTGGGAGGTGTTTTCATCACCAAAAAGTTAGTTTTTACCTTCAATATGATGTCATATCTTAATCACAACTTTCAGCCAGGACGATGTCATCACCTCAATCCACCAGATGCTCGGCAAAAACCTCGTCACGAAGCAAACCGACAAAGCTGGCGTTCTTGTCAACAAGGTCATGGTAGCCGAGTCGATCCCCATCAAGCGTGAAACCTATGTTGCCATTCTTATGGATCGCGAATACAACGGCCCTGTGATCATTGCTAGCCCGGCTGGCGGCATGGACATTGAAGAGATCGCTGAAACGTCGCCCGATCTCATCTTGAAGGAGCCCATCGACATTGCCATTGGCATCACATCCGCTCAGACTTTGAAGATTGCGAAGTTCCTTGACTTTAAGGGTGATCTGGCTGAAATTGCTGCCCAGCAGATTGAACGGCTCTACAAGCTCTTCATTGATGTTGATGCGACGCAGGTTGAGATTAACCCATTGGCGGAGACTGATGATGGCAAAGGTTTGTTAAATTCAACTTTCTTACAACTACAGTAAGCCAAACTTACATTTTCAGTCTACAGCGTCGATGCCAAGCTCAACTTCGACGACAGCGCCGCTTATCGCCAGAAAGACATCTTCGCCCTTGACAACCATGAAGGTGAAGACGTCCGCGAAGTCGAAGCCAAGAAGTTCCATCTCAACTACATCGGCATGGACGGCAACATTGCTTGTCTCGTCAACGGAGCCGGCCTTGCCATGGCTACAATGGACATCATCAAGCATTTTGGCGGCTCACCTGCCAACTTCCTCGATGTCGGTGGTGCTGTCACCGAAGAACAGGTTTTCCATGCCTTCCGGATTATCTCCTCTGATCCTAATGTTCGTTTATTACACAAGAACCAACTTAATTCAACGTTACATAATGTTTTTTTTGTTTCCAGGTCAAAGGAATCCTCGTCAACATCTTTGGCGGTATTGTCAACTGCGCCACCATCGCTAATGGCATCGTCAAGGCCTGTGAGCGGATCCAACTCAAAGTTCCGTTGATTGTTCGTCTCGAAGGCACTAACGTCGATGAAGCGAAGAAGGTACTTGCTGACAGCGGTTTGCCGATCATCTCCGCCGATAATTTGGAACATGCTGCACAGAAAGCTGTTTCAACCATCGAAGAGTTCACGCATCAGGCAGTTCATGCATCTGGTTAAGACATGGTCTGTTAGGTGATCTTCATAGCTAGAAGTTATTGCATTAGGGGTGGTTTTTCACTGTCATTTGATTGTTTTAGTTTGATTAGTAAGATTTAGGCCTTTAAAAGTGCATAATTTGAGTATCAAATCCCCCAGAGTTTTAACTTTATGTGTAGTTTGTTGTATTGTTTCATACCCGAATTTGTCACTTTACAGTCTTAAAGTAAATCTACTATTTCACTTTCAACACTAATGATTGTTTTACCACCTTTTTCAATGCAATGATTTCTTTTCTTTTGTTTTTTCTTACAATTGAGATCAAAAGCAAGCCTTCCAGACGATGTCTTACCCTTTTTTTAAATACTTTTTCGACCGAATTAGGTATCAACATAGTTTTTAGATAGGAAAACTGTTATATTTGTTAACGTTGCGACATTGTCGTTTTGATTGTTATGTATTTTGTCGGCTTATAGTACATCCGATAAAAATGGATTTAATGTGTAACTGTCCGAAGTGGGACGTGTCTGCGATGATGATGACCACAGGTATGGTAGTCAATGTCCAATTTCAACAGCAAAAAAACCGGACATTATCGAAAGGTAATGTGCCAAAGCTTCAATGAACCGGTTCCCCGGGGCGATGGAATCGGTCATACATAGATAGTGAGCGTGTCCCGGTGATGCGCTTCACTGACCTCACCTTCCATAACCACAATGAGCCTCGAGGCAACCTGTCTATCATCATCGGTCGGAGGGGGGACGATGGAAAGAGTTAACTGACTCGGATACAGGCGGCGGCATCCATTGCTCCTCCTTTTCCATTGACAGAGGTGGATGACGGAAGCGATTCAGCGTTGCAAAAAGGGCGCGACTCGCGCACTCAATGTTCATCGGATGAGATCACATGGAGCCTTTGGGGTTATTTTCTCCCAAGTTTTTGTATTTTTGACTTTTTTGGGTATTATGGGAGGTTGTTTTTTTGATTTGATGTTATTGTTGACGAAAGTCCCGTTTATTTTTGATTATTTCATGGTTAAAAATAAGTAAAAAGATAGAATTCAAATCCGCGAGTCCAAGAATTCCAAAATTTAGAAGTGTCTAGCTATACTTGTACAAACCCATTGTTCATATTCACTGTCAACATCCCAAAATACCCTTTTGAAACATTTCCAGCCTCTTCAAAAGTATAATAGTACATTTTTTTCTTTTTTTCTGCAAATGGCCCCATCGCTGTATCCATCACCTCGGCAATGCGTTGCCATAGGCAATCCAGTAAACTAGAAGCTTTTTTGGTTCGTTAAAAGCCAGTAGAACGTTCGAAAAATGTCTCCGCTGGTCACTCACTGTATGTTTTCCCCCACCCCAAATGACTTTCGGCAATTCTGAGGATGCGATCTTTTCCTCATTCTGAAAGACGTCAGTCAATTGCTAGAAGGATGCATGCGCGATTGACCGAATGGGGTACTACCGACGACTACCTGAGGCTGCATTCCGTTATGGATACTGACTTCGTTCCATTTCCGGTTACAGACTTACAGAATAGAGACGTTCGCGAAGAGACTATTCTTTTCTTACATTAGCCCCGTGTATTGACTTTCCATTTCGATATTTTGACCCGTATACTTAAGTTTCTTCTTTTTAAAAATATAGATTCCTCATTCAGAATTGTGCATCAGATGGTGATTTCCTGGCCCAAATTCAAAATGCGCCGTGAAGCTGGGCTTTTGTTGGTTTTCCTTGTCATAGCGACGGATTCATGTGCGCCTCCAGGCTTTGTTCCGAGTCAAGATCCAGGTTTGTTGTTGCAATTGCAATTCTTTGTTTTTCCTTTTCGAAAGTGGAATTCCTTAATCATACGTAAAACCTGTACAAAAATGCATCTGGTCAACCAACGCCTTCACGTTGTCGGTGCAGACGGGTCAAACCCATGGGGGTCCATTATGTCGTGCAGTGAAGCGTATCGGCCAGTCAATGTTGATGACCACAATTGGATGACAATGACCAAAAGTGAAATCCACTGTCCCCACCAATTTCCGGAAATAAAAGTGAAGCAAGCCATTCACGCTACAACCCCCCTTCCTTTTTCAGCGTTTGTCGGTGCCCGTTGTTCTGATCTCATCCTGTATCCCGTGAATGCAGTCGACCAAGCCGACCAATACCGTTTCGACTACAGCGATGTCAGCTTCGGCAATACTCACAGTCAAGGTGCGACTGTGGCTATCACATGCACAACAGGGGGTCAAGCAGCTACAGTAGAGGGATACGATCAGGTAACACCCACTCAAAAACAATCTTATCCGTTAAACATACTGTAATTACAGCAACGCGCATCCATCAGCGCATCCCCATCCTTAATAGCAACTTGCACGAATGTCGGTGGCTCCCAATACACTTGGACCATTCTCGGAAGAATTCTACAGTTTGTTGATTGTCGGTACTGACATCTGCCCCCAAACTCCTCACAGTAACATTGGAAATGCATTTTTTTCCCATTTTCTTTCAACTTGACTGTAGAAAAACAAAGAATAACTGCCTAATGTATGTTAAAAGAAACCTGCGACGGATAAGTGCGCAACTATTGTATCGTATTGTCCCATTGGTCTGTCTGTGTCTATTAACCTTATTTTTCCTTTCCAAACTTGTTCAAATTACAATATTGTAAAGTAAACATTATTCCCAAGTAACTGCGAATAAAGTAAAGAAATTACATTTTTTTCATTTTCAGAAAAGCAATAAATTAATACAATCAAAAGCAAAGTTAGTTTTAAACATCAGTTGGGGTTAGACACGTTCGAGAAACAAATAAGCAGTGGTACATGGGAAGGAAAGCTTACAGTGATATTAGTGATAGAAATATCCATGGAATGGATACCCAAGAGATAAGCACTTTGAATTGGCGTTCTTTGCGGGTCACTTTTGTTTAGGAAAACATTTAGGCATCGTCCTTCTCCTTGGTGCCGTGTTTCAACATGCGGGTGAACTCGACGTAGTTGAACTTGCCATCGACAATCGGGGCATCACGGAAAAGTTCATCCACCTGTTCATCGGTGTAGCGATCGCCCATGGTCGTGAGAAGTTCGCGGAGACGATCTTCATGGATGTAGCCGGTGTTGTCTTCGTCGAAGCAGACGAAAGCGTTGCGAATAACCTCCTCGGGATCGGTGCCAGTGAGCTTGTCGCCGAACAAGGTCAAGAACATGGTGAAGTTGATCTGACCAGGGGCTTCATTGATCATTTGGTCGATGAATTCGTCGGTGACTTCCTTGCCTGGAAATGGGGGCGTTTGGACACTTTTTATATATATAATTACTTGCAAAACTATCAAAGTGAATCACAAAACTTTAATAAAGCTCCCAAAAACAACAAACTAACCGAGAGAAGCGAACATGTCATGCAAATCCTGCTGCTCGATGAAGCCATCGTGGTTCTGGTCGATGAGGTTGAAAGCTTCCTTGAATTCTTGAATCTCAGCCTGGCCAAACATGGCAAAAACATTGCTCGTGGTGCGGACATTGCGCTGACGGCGGCCAACAGTCTTACGAGAAGCCATTGCTGAAGATTTGGGATCAAAAATATATATCACGCTGTCCACGAAATCGACATATTTTCGAAAAGTAACCACGACTGATAAACAGAGCGACTTTCAGCATTCCCCGCGAAAAAAACGTAGAAACATCCATCTCGTTCCGGTTGAAAAGAACGTTTTTCGCGTTGAATCACCAGACCCCGGGGGGAAGCAGCAATGCAACGCGATGCTTGCATGAGTCACCATCGCCGAATCTGTGGATAGAACACCCATCTCGAGGAAAAGGGAAATGTTGGACGAAAGCGTCTCGAATAAGAGCGGGCAAAAGTTGAAGTTTTCCACGATAAAACAAAGTGGGAATATGCATAAATAAAGGTTAAAGGTATGGGAGTAACTGACAGTCGGTTTGAGGCAGATACTGCAGAGGGTTTCGTCGCAATCAATCCATAATGTCAGGGACGACGGAGGAGAGAAGACACAGCTCAACACCGATACGCAATGACCGACATACCAAACAAAGAGTTGGTGCGCACGCATAAGAAATCGCAACAGAGACAGGGTCAGTCGACAAAAGCAGCGCAGTTGTCAAACGGTCAGCGCGCGCGGGTAAAACGGCTGGCAGGTGTTGGCGACACTATGCCAATATAGGTGGCAATTTTCAAATGTAAAAAAAATAATAAAAGTTAATAATTTAATAAAAACGGGGAAAATATTACAAGGCAACGCCACAAGCATTGTAGCGGTCTTGGCACCTGCCAACGCAACCTGCGCACATAGAATTCCCCGCCTTCTCACAATCGGCCTACGATCAATCCACAACCCGCATAAATGCTGGAATGAACATTCGCCAGTGTTGCATGTCAAGCACGAACTGCATCTTGACCATTTTTCGCCTTATTAATTGCCAGTTTTAGAAAAATCATCTAAAATACCACTTTCCATGCCGTATCCCATCCTATCCCTACCGTACCCCTTCGCTAAACGTCTTCGCCAACTTCTAAATCCATTTGAGCTTCAATGCCTTCAAGCCGCCGCTGGGCATAATGTCAACGCCGGACTAAAACCTCTTGTGGTATCACATATGATTACCAGTCTTGACTTTAAAAGAGTTTTAAACAATGCTCCAGATGCCATTCCGGCATACGAGTTGCACCACAATCAAAATATGCTAACTATTCCTAAAAACGGCCTGCTCATTATTAGATGCTCAATGCTTTCTTTTTACCACATGTCGAATGATGCTTTAAAAACTTTAAATACTAATAATTTAACACTTGGAACACATCTGATCATTCTTAAACATTGTCATATAAGCAACGAGTTTCTTAAAAATGTGTCCAAAATGGCTGTTATTCAACCATCTCAATTAGACATGCGCTACAGCGCTAACGTCGACGAAGACGTCAAGTTTTCTACGATTCTCGACATTTTTCCACACATTACCTATGTCGCGCTTAACAAAAGTTATTATGGTTGGCTTCAAGACTTATCTGATACTGGAAAAAAACTTCATGCCGTTGAACTCTTCCATAATAATTTTGACGAAATGTTTAATTTCTGTTCAGAAGAACTCTACACGTTTACTACCGTAAGTTATAAAAAAGGTACGTTTGCTTAAAAAAATTTTTTAGAAACAGCACCCAGATTTTTATTTCCAACTATACATACGAACTGATGACGCAAACGTCACTTTCGGTAAAGCAGAATCGTTTATAAATTCTCGATTTGATACTAAAAAGAACGGTTATAAAAAGATAATCGTAACGATCTTACCACCGCAAATTCGCGAATGGAAAACACAGAAGTATTATTATAAACAGTTATAATTTAAAAGCTGTTTTAAAATTGCATTTTTGTCGGTTTTTCATCGTCTGATTTTTGTTTGAATATAATTGTAAAATGAATAAAACTAAAGTCATCTGAAGTGGTAAAAAATTGAAAACAAAATCTGTTTTATGTTCACAGAGGATCAAGTGAAACACGTTAGTCGAACCGAAACACATTTGTATTTGTCAAGTTTATTGTATTCATTGATCTAGATTTAATAAATTCAACGTTTCAAACGGTCTTTCAATGCGTTACAACGAAATAGGTAGGAAAATGCAGAACAGAAATGAGTTTTGCATAAAGTGCGAACTGAGTGAGGCTAGTCTAAAATATGTACAAGTTTCAATCAACCAAAATAACATCAATCTCGGTGATCGTTCACGAGGTCTTGCCGAGAAGAGTACCTCTGACAAACCCGAGGAATGACGAAAAAGACCGGAGGGGAAAGAAGACAACTGCTGTCGGCGGTGACGCGCTCGGGTCGTCGAGAGCCGCTGAGAGCAAGCAGATCGGCTCGACGTAGAGATTCCGACCTCCGCACCGAGAGCCCTATGTCGCCAGCCAGGCTCTCCTCCGATCGATAATTGACGGACGACTTGCGACGATACTTATGAGGGGGGCTGGCTGCGCAATGTGCAGCCGCCGGCAACCCATGGAAAAAAACTGTTGGTTGGAATGGATTGCGCGCGGGTTGCCAATGTTCAGGCTAAACACAGCTTTTCCTTCTTCCCTTTCAACGCTGTTTCGCTGTTATCAATTAGTAATCAACGCGAAGCGAAACACGCTGATTCAGTGAAAACAGATGGCTGACTGCGTGAAAATACTATGCGTGAATGAATTAGGGAGGTCTGAACCTTATTCGTATAATGTCGGTGGTCCATTGCGTCGTTCCTATATACTAGCGATCGCCTCCCGACTTTGTAACATTTCCCACCCCAGTCGTTTTCTAATGTTCGTCCTGACATTCCAACGGATATAAAGCAGCCTATATTTTCGTTCCCGGTCGCGATTTAACTTCCCTGTGGCAAATTTATATAAAAAAAAGTTTAATGAATGTCATTTCAGGGCAAATTTTCCACCATCCCCTCATCAGATGATCGCGGCACGGCCTAACTAAACTGCCAGAGAGTAACAATAGTCCAGAACCTGATATCAACCATTACACAACCAGTTTTTCTTCGCTTCCAGTCTTTGACCGACCTCTGCTGTCTCTTATCAGCGCCCACTTCCGGAAAAGGCGGATTACGACCGAGAGTCCTCAACCATGAGCGGTTACTCGCCTCACGGCGGCCGCCGCAGGGTTCCCGTGGGACATGATGCAGAGGAACATGTTTTGGACAAAATCTCGCGCCAGGTTGCCAATACTTCATTGATTTTTTTGCGTTTATGTTTCTAACCGTCAGAAGTTTGCAGGGCGGCGAAGTTTTCTCGAAAAAGCGCCAAACACGCGATGAAGCACGCCAACTCAGGATGGAACAGTTAGAAAAGCAGATCCGCGCGGTTCGTTATCTTTATATTTATTTTTTAATTGCTCCGTTTTCCCATTCCAACCCATCGGACCCTTATTTTGCTAATGAATCAATGAGTTTACCCCTATCCTTTGCAGGACGACGATTCCAATTTCCTAAATGCCGACAGCAACGCGGTACGTTTAACACTTGTTTTTATTACTCCATCCATATATGTGTGAAAACATTTTGGTGTTTTTTCTTGCTAACAATAACACTTCAAAGCTGCTTTATTCCTCTTTCGGGATGTTTGTCGTTGTCGAATCGAAAATCGACCCGTCCTTTTCCTTTTCGTTTTCACACCAATATTAACAACACGTTTTTGTTCAATCCAACCAATGTGTGAGTCTTTTTTAGACTAACGGTTTAATGTCGTTTTCTCGGAGGGTAAAAAAACTTCCGGATCCTGCTGCCGGTGATTCTCCCGCAGATGAAGTCGATTTGCAGGTAAATAGTGTTCTTTTCTTCATAATTACTCACGGTTTTGTACTTTCCGGAAATGATGTGAAGTTGTACTAATCGAGTTGTACCTTGAAACTACTAAACCCACGTTTGTAACAACTTTTTATATATTGAACACCTTTTTAGGAAAAAGTCAATGAACTCGAAGGCAAATTCCAAAGAGCAATGCTTCTGTATTCGCAGCTTGATAACGAGAAATCTTCACTTTTATATGAAATTGACTTGTATAAGGATGAGATGGAGGAAAAGGATCAGCTGTTATTCGTGGCGAATAGGGATGTGCGGGAGTTGACCAGTGTGAGTTTATTTGGGCCAATTTGTTAAAATAGTGTTTAATTTTGGCCTTTTCAGCAAGTCAAAGCCCATCTCAGAACGATCGAGGGCATGAAAGCAACGCAAGAATCCCTACGCAATGAACTCGCCCAGAGGGATCAGCTTATCCAGGAGAACGGCCTCGTTGTCGTCGAGACTGAAACGGATGAAAGTTCGGCCGTTTCGTCCACCGAAGGCAGTGGAAGTACGATCAACATGTATGTCTTTCCTTGGTTACTGTATTTCAAATTCTAAAATTGTGACGTTTCAGTCGACCTGGCCCAATTCTGTTCTCTCAACAGACCATCTCCAGCATCGACAAGGCTATTCCTGGCTCATCCACCATCGATGAAAAGATCCGGAAGCTTGTTGATATGGTTTGTTCTTTCATTATCTCCTTAGAAACGGTGAAAATGACCTCTGACGCTACTTCGAAAAAAACACTGGCGCCAGCTCAAAAACAATGGAACAGTTCCGTTTTGACATGACCAGATTTGACAGACATGTTGGTTACGAGCATTGGTGCCATTTTTCATCATATTGTTTCATTGTTCTCGCAATTTAGGCGGCCAATATTTCAATACTACCGTAGTTTGGGGCGTATGATAGGGTTTAATCAACGGGGAAAACAATGGCTATTTAGAAGGTTTCAAAAACATTTTAAAAGACAAAAACAGTCAAAACAAAAATCTTTTTAAAGAAAAAAATTAGGTTTTCAAAGCCATGTTCATTTAAAACAAAATCAAATTCGATATTTCAGAACAAAAAACTCCGCCACCAAGTTGAAGAAGCTGAACAAGCCATGTACGCTCGCCGAACCCGGTACAACGATCAAATGAATCCGGCTCATAACGGCGCCAATGACGAAGCCCAACGTGAGTATTTGAATTTCATTCCTTGTTTGCGACTTTTTTTGGCACCCACTTTGTCATCGAATGCCGCCCACCCGGCTAGACTTACTCAGATTTTGACTCAATGAAATTTTTTCTCCAGGCGACGCAGCTAAACAAGTTGCTGAACTCAAGCTGAAGCTACAGGAAGCCGAACGCGAAAACACCAATCAGCAAGGCAGTGTAAGGATGAATGGGCATTTAGCTAAATATGTCTTAATTAACGGATTCTTTTCTTTCCAGATTATCCGCTTGGAGGGTCAACTCAAGCGGTTGAAGCAGCAGTCTGATACGACTGATAAGGAGTGTATCGAGTTGAAATCGCAGAATCGGTTTCTTAAGAAAGAGGTTTGTTACGATTTACAAATTGAAAAGGTTTAAAGTTATTTTTGCAGGCTCGAGACAAAGGACTCGCCCTCGATGAAGCCAAAGAGACCAATCGCCATCTCCAAGCCCGTCTCGAGAAACTGCGCACTACCCGACGTGCTTCCTGAAACCACCCTTCGCAAGTTCATCCCGGATCACTACACCAAGGTGATATTCAGATTGCCATTATATAATTGGTTCATGCCGCGTCTCTCCTCATACATTGCCGCCTCGTAACTAACGTCTACGCAATACCTAATTTGTTTCACCGGCATATGGGTACCGTGACAAACAAACAAAGTGTCTTATTCAGTAGCAACACCATTGCTTTCGCTCGTCTTTACCAAAATGAGTGCTTTACTAACATTCATGGCGCTCGGCGCCATGAGCCTTCTCCACATTTTCGGCCAAAGCTTTCTTTAAATTATTTTGAACTCGTTAGATTGCATTTCTTCTGTCTCTCTTTGCACTTGATTGGAATTGTCCTTCCAGATTGTGAATATTTTAAAGGTGATAGAAATAGGAAAAAAGTAAATAGAGCGAAAATGTTCAAATTGACCAAAGTTGTTTCAAGATGTGCCCCTGAGGGGATCTGACGCCGGAACTCGATGGCACGGAAATCTTAATTAAAGCCGTTTTTGACTCGACGATTGTTTGAACAAGTCGACGCCTGTCTCGACGGACATGGCCCAAATGCAACCTTTTGTCGCCAAATCTGTGTGTTCTTCAGAAGGAGGGGTGGAGCACCCCCCTCTACGTAGGATTAACATCCGCAAGCACAGCCAGAGGGCGTGTCGAAGGGGAGCGAAGGCGTTGACAGGGTGTTGGAGACCCCCTGTCCGAGGGTTGTTATCATTTCGAGACTTTCCAGGCCTTCATTCATTCATAGTCCTTGACTTGGTAGAGTCACTACTGCCTTTCTGCAGACTGATCCATCCCGATTTCACGGAAATGCAACGCGCGAATCTCTTATCCTTCATCTGGCTTCTGTTCTTTGTTGTTGCTGGTGTCTTCGCCCAGCCCATGCTATACAAGCAAGTCCGTCCGTATCAGGTAAGTATTTCAATGTTTCAAGGTGACAAATTTTACTTTTTTTGAAATTCACACGAATACAACAAACTGCGTGGTAAAATTTCAAAGAATAGTAACCAAAAACTTTAAATACGTGCGATATTCAGACTAAATTTGTTTATAATTTCAACTTTTTCACATAGTAACCCCCACTTTCTCATTCTTATTATCATGTGTTTCTGAAACTTGCAAAGTACAATCTGCAAAAACCAAGTACGATAAAAGCACACTCACGTTTTTACAACATCCGAGTTGGAGAAAACATAACTATTCTTTTCCGGTGTGTGGGTCCTTCAAAATGCCATAATGATACCAGTTTTACCCACAAAATAGTACTGACTCAAATAAATGTTTCCTACTTTAAAAACAGGGGCATTATTTAGCCTGAAGCAAAATGGCACGAGTTAACTCGACTTAATGTAAAAAAGTCTAAAAATAGAAAGAACATCGTACATAGGGCAAAACGATTTACATACATCATGGGTGAATTAACGAATGAATGTTTATCTTTGCTTTTTTTGCAGTTCAACTCGGATGCAATCATGGCAAAGCGGTCCAACGCTGAGCTTATCAATGGCTTGATCGGTATGGATTTGAATACGCTGAGTGCTGTTGGCAAACGATCCAATGCTGAACTCATCAATGGTCTGCTCGGCATGAACTTGAACAAGCTGTCATCTGCTGGTCGTTGATCTCCATCGTAGTGCATACCTGTTTCTGCAGTCAGATCTCTTCCTTCAAGCAGCCGCAAATCACTTCTTAACCCACCGTATTCCAGCCAGCAAACGTCCCGTGTTTGGTTTGCCCGTTGAAAGCCCGTCACAGGGATACTGTAAATGTTTTTTGTTATTGTCCTACGCAAGCATTGCGTTGATAAAGTTCCTCGTCCTCTCTGTTCTGTTTCTAATCCAATAAGATCGGATTGATTGACCCCCTGTTTTTGTGTATTATGTTATTTTTACAAGTGTGGCCTAATTGTGTCTCTTAATCCTCACCTGTAAAATTGTTTTTGAGTTCCGGTGATTCTGTTGTTCCATCGAGCGTGTTTCCGGAAGATGAGGAAATCATCCGCAAGTAAAGTGAGTGAAATTGGAAGCCTATTGCGCAATGAGGGGGTTGACAAAAGAACAAAGATGGGACTCGTGGGACTGATTGATGGTCGGTCTTTTCATTCATTATGCACGTCCTAATCGCCTTTGGCCGGCTTGGAATGAAGATTCGAGCACATTTTTAAATGGCCCATGGCTACTAGTGACTCATGCAATGCCCTCAGGACACTCCACGACCGATGGGCACTGCGATAAGCCGTTCGTTTCATCTGGGTGTGCCGTCGTCTCGGGTCGACAGTTTCAAGACCCATTGTTTGCCAATGCGCGATGGTTAGACAGACATATTTGGAGACCAAGTGACAGGCTTCGCAAATCCGTTGCGCGCCTTTAAGCCAGCCAGCTTGCCGGCCTATCGGAACCCCGACAGTTGCAGTATTCACCGTCACACATGCCAATATGCTTGCTGTGATTTGGTTGCTTCTCAGTGGCCTTGTCGGTTTCGGCCAATTTCTAGTCCTTTCCCAGACAGATTGGATCGTACACGGTCCCAGACATCAGGGTCTCTATGCCTTCTGCTATCTCATGGAATGTCAACCTCGAGTTCACACCTTTGCACTTTTCACACTAAGTGCCTATCTCATCGGCGGGTGCGCCCTTATATTCAGCGTCATTCTAGCAATTCCGTATCTCCTATGCAGCAACTACGCAAGACCCATTGAAATCGCTGCTAATATCCAGCTTCTCTCCGGTAAGCATTAGCGTTACAATTGGATCAGTTCCACTGGACTGGTCATCTCGGCTTACGAAATTTCTCGTTACTTTCCTGCCTATTACACATACGTCAGGCTTTATCTAATTAAAATCTCGAACCAAAATGAAGTTAGGTCTTCGTACCGCACGGTAATGCCGTTGCTTTTTGTGCCATTTACAGCCTCAAAAGGGATGAACGAAAAAGTGTGAATGACTAGTGAAGAACAGTAATGCTAACGTTTAGCGCCGAAACACTTGCTTTTTTGGTAGTCTCGGTTAAAACATTCAATTAGTCGACCAAACCGTTTTCACAGAACTTGGTTTTACGGATTTTTACTTTTCTCGGTAAAGAAGAGCGTATTTTTGTTTTAGCTTTCATTACCACTATCGCTTTGCTAGCTGTACCTTTGGATGTTGGTGATGTAGCGTGTACTACGCAGCAGTTAATTCGACCAATGCATCATAATTGCAAGTAAGAATGCTTTATTTTGAACTTTAAACTGAACGATGACCGACAATTTTCAGACTTGGCTGGGTCTATGGTATCGCCTGCATTCTGGGCTTAGTTTCGATGAGTTGTCCTGTGATTGCAAGACTAGTAGCTGATCAACGCAAAACCTATTCGTTTGTTTATCATAATCAATACATGCTGTAAATTTGTCATAAACATATGCAAACTTATTCACGAAATAAATCATAAAACATGACATCATTGTATATTTACTTTGTACAATACAAGCGTACGTCAAATAACGTAATTATTTGTCCTCATTACGCCTCCGTCAGTGATTGCAGTCATGCGTAATGCTTATATTTGCAAATTTTAACAAATTTAACAAATTACAGCACGTATTTCAGTAAGGCTGACTACGTCTTTTTCAGATTAGACAAATATGTCAACAAACGAATATTTTGACTTATTTCACGTTTTGACCGTTCGTACTACCTACTGTAGCCCGTTTGTTAAAAGATAAACGAAAAAAGTTAATAGTGCAAAAAATCAAAACAAAAAACAACAAAAATATTTTAGCCTTTTGTTATCTGTTTACAAAAAGAAACAAATACGCTTTTTAGTTCTTTGTTCACGTTTCAATCACACAAAGGTCGTTATCAAAAACCTTTTGTATGCTTGAGTTTATTGGTTTTAACGTAGTATAAAAGAAAATGCTTTAAACATTTGTTATGTTTGTTGTTCAAAATGCGACCGATTCAGGTCGCTTTTTGCGTGTTCGCAGTATTTTTGTTGACCGTGGTCGAAGTCGACTCTTATTTCAAACTCACCAACAGAGAATCATGTAAAAACAATTGCAATCAGCTATCGACCAATGAACGTAGAAAATTTCGCTTATGTCTTGAAAAATGTGCACTTAGTATGTGGTGGAATCCTCGTTCTCGGCGTTTAGGAAACTACCTTTCTACCAGGAAGCGTTACGGTTACAGTTAAAGTTTTAGCCGATGTCGTGTCCGATGCATTAAATAAATTTATATTGCATTCGTTGTCGAATACATTACAAAATATGACATTTTGGTCTTTGGGGGTAGTAGCAGTGTATAAATCTTGCATAATCTTATAGTAATTTTGCACTCATCCACAAATTTCAACAAAGAAACCGATAATGATGTTTTGGTTTTCTCCGGCTAGGCAGGGATACAATTATGTAAATCCCATTCTCAGAAAAGGGTACCCTTTCACATTCCGTCCGATGTTTTTGCCATTTACCCCAACCACGGTCGGTGCCAAAAGCCTCTGTTCTTCCCGTCTGAAGCCCAGGATCCGACAGCCACGAAGAACACCATGCCATCGCCGACTGCTAACAAGACCTTCGATGAAACCCTCGTCGAACAAGTCAACAAAGCCGATCACGCCCTTGCCGCCATGGAAGCCACTATCAGAAACATCCTCGCCATCTGCGACAAACTCGTCAATATGGAAACCATGAAGAACCAAACTAGCGATGAATAAGTTCCCCTTCATAATGTAATTGATGTGTCAAATGTTGAATAAACCTAACTTTCAACTTTTCTAAACAAGGATCCTCTCCAAAGGAACCTGTGGTTTTTGACTGGCACCGTAAAACGCGCATTTTAGGCGAATTTTATACCCATGATAGTTACTTACAAATCAGAAACGCATTGAAACACACACCAAAAATTAGTCCTGCTCTATTCTACGTAAAAATAACAAAAACAGAAAACAAATACAACCAAGAAGCCTAGACGGAATGAGGACGAGGCTTGACGAGGTAACGGAAGGTTCGCTTGAACAAGGATCCACGCGAGAAGCGGTGGCGCAGATGACGGATACGCGGACGGCCAATTTCCTTTTCGAAGTCTGCGTAGTTGGCGGCGATGGCAGCGACGTTGAGGGGATCGACCGACAACTCTTCTTGGGTGAGAAGACTGACGTCCGTGCTGAAAATTGAGAATTGAACACAGTGAAATCACCAGATTATACTCACTCTTTTTCAACAATATCATGAATGCTGTGGTTCGGCTTCGTGTGGGCATAATCAGCGTCGTGGGTGCCGTTGAAAGTCAACACATACTCATGAGTAGTCTTCCAATGACGAAGCAGAGAAGCCATAGAAGCAAGATCAATGGCGATGGGAAGTGTTTCGCCAGGAGCACTGCCGATCAGCTTTTCATCGGCGTAGATGCCTACAACCCACAATGGTGTCGCCGAATCGAAGCCACTCGTGTGCAGAACACGGGATTCGATGGACTTGGCTTTGAGGTTCTTCTTGGCGTAGTCAACCAGTACACCGAAGGGACGAGCGAAGGGTAGGACATCTTCGAGCGGGAAGGATGTAACTTTGGGAATGATAGTATCAACGACTGCGAGTTGACGACGAGCCGGACTCAAAACAGCGATGACTGCTCTGAAAGCATCGGCGAGAGTGGCTTGGTGCGGCGGGAATTCACCAGTCCGGACAAGATGCTGCATGCCGAGCGAAGTGGCAGCTTCGGCGAGGATTTCGTTGCTGGCGAGAACTTGGACAAGGGCGCCGATGAACTCTTCCGGGGCTTTGGGATAGTGAGTTCGAAAGTAACCCGTAAGTATGTTTTTCACGTGAGTTGCGCCTGTAAGAAAGCGTTATTCAAATGGTTCAAACTGTCATGCAACATACCCTCAACAGCGAGTTTAGCGTTATCCTCCCGATTTTGAATCTCATCCTCCAGCGCTGGCTGGGCTCCAGACGCATCAACAGCAACATCCTTTCGTTCAAAGAAGGTGGCATTGGTCAGAGGTTTGATAAACCGTTCGTTGTCATGGTCGTCGCCGTGGATGCGATGGCGGAAGGCATATAACTCTGATGGGTAATCCCTAGAAGCATCGATTTAAATACAAACTGCATTGATATAGTTAGATTGAAAACTGCACAACTTTATAAAAAGCAAAAAGAATTAAACACCGAATTTACAATTGAAACAGTAGAGATAAGCGTTTTACTAATGTAAGAAAACTATAGCTAAGAGAATAGAGAGGTAACTGAGATAAATGCGCATAGACAGTCTACATGCGGAAGACGCCATATTTTGTCTCAACAGGCTTCTTATTCAGAGCAGCCTGAATAGCGAGACCCAAGACGCGGCGCGAATCACGGGGATCGATAACACCGTCATCCCAAAGGCGGGCAGACGCAAAGTACGGATGACCTTCACGTTCGAAACGCTCCTCGACGGGCTGCTTCAACTTCTTGTCTTCATCGTCGGTCCATTCCTTGCCTTCACGTTCACGACGTTCACGCTGGATCTGGGCCAAGACATTCGCGGCCTGTTCACCTCCCATGACGGAGATACGGGCATTGGGCCACATGAAGAGGAATCGCGGAGAGTAGCCTCGACCGCACATGCCGTAATTGCCAGCTCCGTATGATCCACCGATGAGAAGAGTAACCTTCGGAACGTTGGCACAGGACACAGCAGTCACCATCTTGGCACCGTGTTTGGCAATTCCGCCGGCTTCGGCCTCACGTCCAACCATGAATCCGGTGATGTTTTGAAGGAAGATCAAGGGGATATTGCGTTGACCACAGAGCTCGATGAAATGGGCCCCCTTCATGGCGGATTCGGCGAAAAGAACGCCATTATTGCCGATGATTCCGACACGACGGCCGTACAGACGAGCGAATCCGGTAACGAGAGTCTCGCCGTAACGCTTCTTGAACTCATCGAAACGGGAACCGTCAACGATGCGGGCGATGACTTCACGGACATCGTAGGGCTTCTTCAGGTTGGTTCCAACGATACCGTAAAGCTCATCGGCGGCGTAAAGCGGGTCTTCGATGGGATATCCGGTGTGATCACCGTTGTTGTTATCGCCAAGGGAAGCGACGATGTTTCGAGCTTGGGACAAAGCATGATGGTCGTTGATGGCATAGTAGTCGGTTACACCGGAGCTTCCGCAATGGAGATCAGCACCGCCAAGGTCTTCGGCAGAGATCTGAAGAAGAAAAAAACTGAATATGTGTCGAAAATATTGACAAATGTTTGACTTACAACTTCGCCAGTCGCAGCCTTCACCAACGGCGGTCCTCCAAGGAAGATAGTGCCGTTCTTGCGAACAATGATGGACTGATCAGCCATCGCCGGAACGTAAGCTCCACCAGCAGTGCAGGATCCCATGACAACAGCGATTTGGGGGATCCCTTCAGCGGACATTGTCGCTTGATTGTAGAAAATGCGGCCAAAATGATTGCTATCGGCAAAGATGTCAGCCTGGCGTGGAAGGTTCGCTCCGCCAGAATCGACCAAGTAGATGCAAGGCAAGTTGTTTTCCCGAGCGATCTTTTGGGCACGGAGATGCTTCTTGACGGTGATGGGGTAGTAAGAGCCACCCTTCACAGTCGCATCATTCGCAACGATGACACATTGACGGCCGCTGACCGTTCCGATGCCAGTAATGATCCCACCGGCTGGGACGTTCTCATCGCCGTAGAGCTTGTATCCGGCGAGTTGGGAGAACTCAAGAAACGGTGTTCCCGGATCGATCAGAGCTTCAACTCGATCACGAGCAAGCAGCTTGCCTCGCTTGATGTGGCGCTCACGGGCAACCGGCTCCGCACCGTTCACAACGCCATCGACAACCGTCCTCAGATCATCCACAACAGTTTCCATATCCTTGGCGTTTGCCTTAAACTCCGCCGAATCAACATCGACCTTTGATTCAAGGACCGGCCATTTTTGACCAGCACTTTCCTTCTCCGGAAGAAGCGCACAGTGGTGCGAACGAGTGGAAGACCTAAAACAGGGTCGGTTCAGATTAATATAAAATCGAAGAAGTATTGAAAGCAAAACAACAAGACAGAGGGATACAATACTACAGAACCGACCCTGCAAACTAGCTAGCAAGACAAGACAAAAGGATTGAAATGAAATGAGGAGCAGCTCAAGGAAGACAGCCAATCGAAAACTGAAGACTCACCAGTTGGGAAGCGCCGAACGATGGACAAGCGGTTCACCACCAGCGATGACACGACGATGGTACAGATCTTTGAAGAAGCCCTGCTGCCAACGAGCTCGAAGCTGACGGCCTAGAGGAGAACACAATAGTTATGCTTGGTTGAACTGTCAAAAAGCTAAACTTACTGGGCACGACAAGCGAACTGCCGGCTCGATTGAGCTGGCCAAAACGATTTAGACCGCCAAGCATCTGAAACGCCAGTTACCTTAGATGGGTTCGGATGGAAACTGAACGGATGAAACCACGAAATAGAAAGTCGTAAACGGTTAAGTGGACAAAGATCAGATGAAGCTGCAAGTCGAACGGACGGAAAAAAGGAAAACAGTGCGGGCGAGCAGCAGGCGCAGATATCGCGGCGGGAGTGTCGTGCGCTGCGGCTGGCTGCATAGCCGTCGGCGATGAGCGACAACGGCTTTACGTTACACGAATTCAAAAGGAAAGTAATCTCTTAAAACCATCTGTAGCGTTGGACAATGTGCTAATGCAGTTGCTTCTTCGAAATATATATAAAAAATCTCACTTTGCAAGTCGTAATCTGATCGGGTTGATGGAAATGTGAAAAATTGAAAAAAACTGTCAGAAAAAATTGCGCAGATAACCGACACCACACAAGGTTCAAAGCTTCTTCATTGTGATGGCGAAGGACAAAATTTGGATCACTTTGTGTTTGCACTGATAAACTGATTTGATAAAAACGTGGTTGTTTACGTCTTGAAAAATTAAGGACACAATACGAAACTGAATATGTCTCCAACTTTGTCCGAGCTGTTCGTATATAGATTCAATGAGATTTACATCGAGGTGCACTCTTTTTTCTTGGTAGCAGCTCAAATTTTCGAGAGCTGAGGTGGGGCTTGCATGAGGTGGCTGGTTCGTCCAAAACCATCGACATTTGTTCAAAATCTATTCACAACGCCTTCTAAATCGTTGATGTATATATTTATATTCGATTGAAGGCTTGTGGCCAAATAAATATATATAAATATGCGACATTTTCTTATCTTGATGATCGGTTATAAAACCGGCCGTAAATTGACAATCAGATCGATTCAAAACCGACTCAAAACCTCTAGGAAGCTCACTTAAATTGAATAGATGTTATAGGATTGATGCCAAGAAACTGATAGGCGATTTAGATGAAAAACTGAATGAAAGAGAAAAGCAAATTTGAAGCTCTCGAACAAACTGCTCGATCCGCAGCAAGAACTGCGCACGCGTTCGTAACGGGACCATCCCCGTCGGGTCCGTCGCATCGCCGTCGGCGGTGACCTTCCTTTCCGCTGATAGCAACCAGCCGGCAGCCCTGCTCACTGTCTTTTATTGTTCTATTTTTCCAGTTCTCAGGATGTCGATCCACGAAGACGACTCTGGCCTCGGCAGTGATCTGGCCGAATCGGAGGTGTTCAACACCGATTACAAACAGTTCCTCCAAAACCAGATCGACGCTGTGCTCACGGCCGAACGCGACAAGCAAAGTGGCCTTGACCGCCGCGAGGAGCTTCATATCGCCATCGATTTGTGCAAGAAGAAGATCGTGGAGATGGACGAGAGTGACGATGCAAAGAGGCAACAGATTTTGGACTTGATGGTTGAGTTGCGATTGGAATTGGAACAGTTGGAGGTTTGTTTGTTTGTTTACATGATCTTCGATCGACGTCGATTATATATATTTTGCAGGAGATCCAAGCCAAAGACCCTGCAGCAAGTGTCATACATTGGCAGGGACATGAGTTTGTACTTCAATCGCTCCGAGGGCGGAATCCGTACTGCGAAACGTGTGTTTCGACGATTTGGAGAATAGCCCAAGCTTGGCGGCGTTGTATCAAGTGTGGATTCCGAACACACGACAAGTGCGTCAAGAAGGTCAATGACAAATGCGCTGCCTGGATCGTCGGTAAACCAGGATTTGAATTCGATCTGCGAATATGTCCAGAAAAGACGCTTCTGAGCCAGAATTATGAATGCTTTTCGTGTAGCCGGGCGATTTCCTACGGTAAGTTACACTTTTCAGTTTGCATTTTGATAAAAGTTTTTGTATTTTAGAATCAGGGAGTGACGCTGAACCCCGACTATGTGACTACACCGGCCAATACTACTGTAAAAAGTGTCATTGGAACGACAATATGATCATCCCGGCTCGGGTCGTCCGGAACTGGGACTTCCAACCTCGAGGCGTGTGTCGAAGCATCAAAAAGCTGCTCATCGCTGCCAGCAAGAAGCCGATCATTCAACTGGAAAAGTTAAATCCAGCATTGCCGAGTTACATTCACAGCGTAAGCGAGATCTGCAAGCTCCGGAAGCAGATATTGCTTATGAAATGCTTCTTTCTGTGTTGTCGGGTGAGTTTCTTTTAGCTCTACAGTAGTCTGAACACATCTAACGCAAAAAAGTATTCATTCCAGTCTGCTCGCAACCTCCGCATCCTTCAACACCTTAATCGCTACCAACATTTCGTAGAATCCAGCGACCGATACACCATGGAAGACCTCATCGCGCTTCATAGCGGCAATTTGCTGCAAGAAATACAAGACATCGTAAAGATCTTCCGGAAACACATTACCGAAGAATGTGAAACATGTCGAGGAAACGCATTTGTTTGTGAGCTGTGCTCCAACAAAGAGGTCAGTTAGTCCAACTTTATGGCATATTTTGTAACTTCATCCTTTTAGACTATCTACCCCTTTGACGACTCCGCCTCAACTTGTCGAACCTGTTGCGCCGTCTTTCACAAAACGTGTTTCGCAACCGCAAGCCGACGGTGTCCTCGTTGCGCTCGACGAGAAGCTCGAAAATGCGCCATACTTGCGGAGATGAATGAAGATGGCCAAGACAAAAACTAACTTATTTGCAATACAATATCATTATTATTCGTTTGTACAGAAATCGTTATTACCGTCACACGGGCCTACGAATACTAACATTTCGCATTAAAAACAACATGTCGTTTTGAAAGATTACCTCAAAATAAATTACTTATCGACCATCCATTAGGCTTGAAACGTTTTTGATAACCAGCTTTATTGTTTTACTCGTCAAAATCAACTTTTGCGCACAATGTTTAACCGTGTGTGATTCGCTGAAAAGCGAATACCAAAGACAACCCGATTTGGAACTAGCTAAACTAGGAAACTGAGGTTTGGGAGAATTTGGATTTGAAACTTGGCAGTGTTAAACCAGGCAAGACGAACAAAAAACAAAAAAGGAGTATCATTTTAGTAATAGAAACAAGAACGAAAACTAGGAAAGTGAAACAAATACAGGGCTAGACGAGTAGGGGTACCGGCAGTAAAGAAAATGGTCAAAAGTTAAGCGAAAAAAACAGGATTTTGGTATTAGAAACGTTAAAGTTGGTCAAAAAGTGTTCCCCTATTCGCCTAGCCCTGCGTAAACCACCGTAATCTACCATTCATCGTCATTGGGAAGACGCTCGGGAAGGTGGGCGAGTTCGTGCTGGAAGAAGTCAAGCGTTTCCTGAACGACGAAGCAGATGCTGTCGGCTTTCTTGAAGCTGTGCCCCTCCTCAGGGAGCTCGTGGAAGACGGTGCGACCACCAGCCTCGGCGATCTTCTTGTGGACGGCACGAGCATCGGTGCTGCTGACGACGGGATCGAATTCGCCGTGGAAGAAAGCGACGTGGGCCTTCTTCTTGATGAGCTTGCCGGCGACATCAGGGACATCCTTCGGGAGGAGATCTTCGGTGTATTCGCGCTCGAAGATGGGGCATTCCTGGAAATTTGGGGTACTGTTACTGTAACAAAAAAAGATTAAAGTGACACTTACTTGGAGCAAAGCCCTGGGGTCAGTGAACGAAGCCGAAACGGCAGCGGCACAGATGAGGTCCTTCGTGTCGGCAGCAAGGGCACCGAGAGCCAAGTAAGCACCAGCCGAGGAGCCGACGAGGAAGATACAGCCCTCTTCAGCAATTTCCTCTTCCAGAAGCTTCTTGGCGGCGTCAAGAACGTCCTCGACGTCACGAACTCCCCAGTAGTTGTAAAGGTTGGTACGGTAGTCGCGGCCGAAACCACCGCTGCCTGAAACCATCCAAGTTTTACATCATTCATTTTACCAAAGATTCAAAAAAACATACCTGTGTAGACGAAGTCAATGAGGTTAAAGCCAGCCTCAACATAGGCTTGCTTGCGGAAGTCGATCGTGTTGTGAACACGCATCGCAGGTCCGCCATGAAGCCAGATGATCGTAGGCATGGTGCGATCATGGTATCCATCACCGAAGTGAGCAGAGTGCTGGTAGAGGTACCCCTTAAGGTCTTCGTCCTCGGTCATAAGCTCCGGCAAGATGAGGCCATTAGGTTCCTCGTGGTAGGGGATGGTGTAGACGACAGTCGGGGCAAGATTGGCGATGCTCAAGTCGATGGAGTAGACACGCTTGTAGACGGGGCCATCGCTCTTGAAGTAGACCTTGTTTTTGTTGCTCGGGTCGACGCACATGAGATCGACATTGTCGATATCCACAGTAACATGTCTGTTAACCTCAAGATCATGGACGACCAGCTTGCCCTCATCGGCGTAGACGATGTACCTGCCCGAGATGATGAAGAAGCGTTGGTTACCCATGATCCAGTAGGGGTCGCCGATGTCGACCTTCTTATCCTTGCCAACCTTAATCCGCAAGGCCTTATCGTTCGCCATGTCATAGCGCTCAAAGTCGCTGCCCTTGCACTCCTCGGTGTAGAACCACATGTTGCTATCGCTGTCAAAAGTGGGCCAGAGAAGGGCGCCATTGCTGACCGAAAGTGCCACACGAACGACCTTGGTTTCGACATTCTGGAGGACGACATCAGCAGTGTCGAAAGCCATGCCAGAAAGCCAAGTGTTGTACGCGATGTACTTGCCATTGGGTCCGCTGGTAAGGCCGCCGTAGAAGTGACCGTGTTTGTACTGTAAAGAAGCTATTTAGTGAAATTGGCAGAAAAAGACATCATAACTTACGGCAACGACGTCATGCTTAGCTTGGGTCGGATCCGAAAGCTCCATAACCACCGGAAGGTTGTACCGAATGATAGCCTGGCCGACGCCAGGCACGTCAGCAACCATGTACAGCCATTCGCCGACAACAAGAGGATCGCCGAAACGGTAGCCCTTCTTGTCGATGATGTACTTGTACGGCTTGTCGTCGCTGTTCGGCACTATGAATACCTTGGACTTGTTGATGCATACGATATCCTCTGTCTTCGGGATGACATTGAAGGTAGCGGCGCCATACTCGTTCACTGCAAAATGTCGAAAAATGATTACATTTATATATAAAAATGCGAAAAATGTGAAAACTTACGGCTACTACGCAACGGGACTTCACAGCGGCGGTACGGAACGCTCTGACCAACGCGCTGCTTCATGTCGAAGAGGCAGGCGGCACCCGTCTGGGAATCCGAAAGAGTGAAAACAGGGCCATCGCTGGTAGCACGGAGCTCACAGATGTCCTTGTACTTCATCTTGCGAATAAACTCAAGCGCACGAAGAGGAGGAGGACCCGACGCACGAAGAGGAGGAGGACCCATGACGAAGATAGAGACTGAAAAGCTGTACAAGTTAATATAAAGTTTGAAAAAGAAATGTTGAAAACGAACGGAGAAAACGCGATTTTAAAAAGTGAAATTGTGAATTTTGGAAACTTGGGCCGAACGGGACGAGGAGGACAATGCGCGCGCAGGGAGGATACTGTAGAAGTGCCCTGCAGAGATATATCGGGATCTAAACGCTTCTGATTACAAAATTTGACCATTCCCGGTGATAGGTATGGCCTTCAGCATTATGAATCTGCAAAAATTAGAGCTCTAGCGTGAAAACTAGGCTCAGAAATTATATAAACGTCACAATATTTTCCAACAGCCCATAAACGTCCGTCACATATGTGCGGCCGCATAGTACTAACGAGGAGAAAAAGCGCGCGCATTCTTGCGAGAGCGTGCTGCGGCTGGGGGGATAAACTCCCGGGGACCAAAATGTCCCACTGCGCACACACTATTAAAACGGTAGCGTGCATCGTTCATTCCGCACTTTTCAATGGGACACAATGTCCATCGATTCTCCGTTTTACCTTTACGCCAGCGGTGACCACAACAACAACATATATATATTATGCAAGCAGATCAATGGAGTACCTCTAATTTCGGCGAGGATTCAACATCATTGGATTCTGATAATCTGTCTACAACAGCGGCCCAATTAAAGGCAATTGTGAGTGGATTTGTGGACGTAAAACAGCTCGAAGCGACGGGTCAAGTACGGGCCGAGCTAATGGAAGAAGCGAGACTATGGGAAGAGCACTTTCCGTCCTTGTCTATCACTGGTAAACAGATTCGACGAGAAAAAGAAGTAGCCATTGTCAGTCCGCACACAACGACCGAGCGGTTGGCTGTAGCGAGACGCACTGCCGTGGGCAGTTTGATGGGAGATGTGAGTTGTTGTCACTGATTTCACTTCGAAAAAACTGCTTCTACAGATCCAGAAGCTAATAAAAACGGAATTAGGTCCGTCACTTCCAATGATCGCACCATTAGACACAAAACGATCGCAATCGACACCGACCCCGAAGCAAGTGAATGTCGATCTACCAAAATTAGACGACAAAAAATAAATTTTATATATTTTATTTAATCAATTCAAATCAAACCAAGTCACCATGATTCCCAACAATAACTCAAGTCAATCAAATTGAAAAGGTTATTATCCTCAACCAGTTTTGCCCGCAATAAAAATCTGCATTATAATACTTAAGTACTATGGGATCAACATAAGTATAACAAATTAATAACTTATAAGGCTCCAACAACAACTCTACTCCTCCAAGAAGGAGATGCTGCTACCGGCATTGCGACGCATGAAGCGCTTGTACTGCTTGTAGCGACCAGAACTAGCTAGGCGTTCCTTCTCCTCGGCTTCTTTCTTCTTTTTGTATTCGGTGTAGGCCTCAGCGATCCATAGTTTGAGTTCGAAGTACTCTTTGACTTCATCGGCGTCGAGAGCCTATAATGAATGGAACTAAATTCAAAACTACAAAAGATAGACAAGTTTACCTCAAACTGATCAGCAGACATGTCCAAATTGCGTCGAATAAGATAAACCTTATCCTCATGGGTCAGATCAAGATCCTTGTATTGTCTGTAAGCCAAGCTGCCTCGCTTCATGGCCCATTGGGGAAAGTACAACGGCGAAGTAATGATAACCCAAAGAAGGGTGTTCTTCAATGACGCTGGCTTGTAGCCTCCACTGACATTGATGTTTTCCTCGATGATGCTTGATATGATTTTGTCTGGATCGACACCCGTCTTCTGCTTCTTCTTGATCTTACCCGTTTTCGGATCAAACTCGAGCAGGCCACGCTCACGCGCGATTTCCATCGCTTGATTGCGGAATTTCGGCTGGGTGTTGGCATAGGCTAACGCTTCAGAGTGTTTTTGAACGGCCGATAGATACTGAAAAAAAGGTTTCCAAAGTTTGATAAACAACATAAAAAGTGATAAAACATACTTGTATGGTTGATATGAAGAGGATGGTTCCGACGATAACGTACCGAACATCGACCTTGGGGGCAGCCATACGATAATACTGATAGTAATTATAGTATCGCTCTTCAGGGTGGTCAAGGTAGTAGTCATAGTACTTGCGAGTCTCGTCATCTTTCAAAGTTTCATATGCTGTTGTGATCAGTCTGAACATGACCTCAGATTCCTCGACTTTGGACTTGTCTTTGACACGATCCGGATGGTAGACGCGAGCAAGCTTGCGGTACAGCTTCGACAACTCGGGTTTCGTGAAGTTATCGCGACTGATTCCGATCACTGAAATGCACCATTTAAGATTCGATTTTAAAACTAAGCCAAAACTAACCATCGTAACAGTCCTCATAACCACAGTACAGCCCTCGAGCCAAGCCGACGCCCGCGGCACTGTCAAGCGCGAAGCAGAAAAGCAGCAACAGAATTGCGCCCTTCATGGTTGAAACAGCAACCTGGCGGATTTACCCTAAAATTTTTATATTTTTATTCAAGGACTTTCAACACAAAAAAGCGAAATCAGGAACACGTGAGAAACGCGACACGTAACAAAAGATATAAGTAACGAATCATGGATGAATAAACATATATAGAGAAATGAGATTATGGAATACTGAAATGGTTAACTTAATGCAAAAATTAGAAATGGAAAGCCCGATACAAAAAGAGAGATTCAAATTCAGTTGGGACAGTGATCCAGAACCAAGCACCGAGGTGCAGCTTCGAAATCAGTGTTAATGTTAAGTGACAATAATCCAAGGGTTGTTAGCAACGGCCTTGGGTGAATGATCACCGTAGTCGTAGAGTAGTTCATCGCCGGCCTTTATGGCACGTTTTGCGAAGAGGCATAGATAAAACTTGTTGTTGGGGGCTTCGACGACCTGAAATGACATCAATAGATGGACATTCAAAACATGGGGCGTACCTTTGTATGCAAATTAGGATTCAGAAAGCTGTGGTTTACGAGCCGACCTTTGTAGGGGGTCTCGGCGGTGGCATCGACGCAGTAATGGCGACCCTTGCGCTTGAAGTAGTACATGTATGAACCGATGCGTTCATCTTGGGAGTACTTTTGTTCGCGTCGTTCGGCTTCGGGGATGGAGATAAGCTCGCCTACAACAATAAATCGTAAAAAAATATATATAAATATATATCGCTATACCTTTATATTCGACTACGAAGTCGTTCCGCTTATAATCGATGGGCGCAACGATGCCTCGGCCTTTGGGCCCGAAATCCTTGATAATCAGATCTTTTTCATATATTTCGGGATTCTCGATGCGATGAAGTACGTCTTTTTCCTTCTCCTCCTGAAAAAAGAGCCTTCAATGACGTCTGGAAGAGTCCAAATCCGCTAAATCCCACCTGGAGAGTTTTCCCGGTCTTCCGAGCACTGCGTCGTACGGGAAAGAAGTCCGTAATTTGGAATTTCACGTCGGCAGAGTAGAATCTGTAAACCAACTCATAATGTACAACGTGTATCAAACTTTACAATGAGAAAAAACACACTCTTCGTCCGCAGGGTCTGTGTTAGCAGCTCGCTTTCGGCGTCGATTTTCAACCATCGCGATTTAGGATTTTGACAGATCAGTGTTGCTCCGATGACAAGCGACAACGTTCGCGACCCCTAGACAGTCTATCGAATATGAATGAACTATTACGACGACCAAGCGCAAGGACAATGGTCTCGCCTGTCTCTCGACACAACTGCAAAGATGATTGCGTGCGTCCAAGACGCGGACTGCGCGGTGTGTTCAAAAAGCGTTGGTTTTGGCGATGTGCGGGTAACGCCATGAGGGCGGAGGGATATATTAGGGAACAATGGTATTTTTCTATCCATTGTGGCTTACATTTGCATACTTCTTTGCGCTAATCGTAACGGTTGACGCCATACCAGTAAGGCAAAACAAAAAAGCGCTGCCCTTTTGTCTTCTGGCCCGCGGATATGTCTCTACCCAGAATACAGTATCCGCGTGCATTGTGCGTGCGTCCTCCGTGAGGCCCAAAGTCTTGCATCCTCTCCCGCATTTTTCCAGTACTTGATGTTCTTTACACCTTTCCATCAAAGGTTATCCTACTTTTTCTTGCCCGTAGGGCTATATCCATCTGCCCGGAAGTTTTGCCATTGTCATATACTAAATATACAAGAAAACTACGCGTTTTTGATGCAGTTTTATAAATCGCGAACTTTGCGGGATCTTTGCAACTTTTTCAAGCTAATTTTTATATTTTCCAGGGGAAACAACATGGCTTACCAAATCACCAAGAAGCGAAAGGCCGTCCAGGATGGTGTCTTCAAGGCCGAATTAAACAACTTCCTGATGAAGGAACTTGCCGAGGATGGTTACTCTGGCGTCGAAGTCCGCCGTGCTCCTTCCCGCACTGAGGTCATTATCATGGCCACCCGCACCCAGAACGTTCTCGGAGAACGTGGCCGTCGCATCCGTGAATTGACCTCGGTTGTCCAGAAGCGTTTCGGCCAGAGCGCCGGTGGTGTTGAGGTTCGTTTTTTATCAAATTTTTCCGTTTTGGAATATATAAAAACTTGCCTTTTTCCAGCTTTACGCCGAGAAGGTGTCACACCGTGGTCTCTGCGCCGTCGCCCAGTGCGAATCGCTCCGCTACAAGCTTGTTGGTGGTCTTGCCGTCCGCCGTGCCTGCTATGGTGTCCTCCGTTTCATCATGGAGTCCAACGCTAAGGGCTGTGAAATCATCGTTTCCGGCAAGCTCCGTGGTCAGCGTGCCAAGTCGATGAAGTTCGTCGACGGTATCATGATCCACTCTGGTCACCCCAAGAACGAATACATCCAGGAGGCTGTCCGTCACGTCGAACTCCGCCAGGGTGTCCTTGGTGTTAAGGTCCGTATTATGCTTCCCCACGACCCCAAGGGACAACTCGGCCCCAAGAACCCTCTGCCCGACAACATCACCATCAAGGAGCCCCGCGACGAAGTCTTGCCTCTTGCCCCTTACTCTGAGCCTCGCCAGGGTGCTGAGGTTCCCCCCGTTGCTGCCCTCCCCGTCCAACAGCCGCTTGAGGGCTATTGATAATCTGGAACGTCGCATGTTGGGATTTTTTTGTTATTGTTTTTAAATAAAGTTGAATAATTATAAAATTTTGTGTTATTTGAAATGTATGTGAATTCACTTTGTTATATATACCACTAACTGCATAGGGATGGTAGTTTACTAACCATTCGCAGAGTTGATGTTTACTTATTGAGCATTGGCTTGCAATGTGGAATAGTTTCAAGTTTCATCAATGAAACTGCACTCTGTCTGATAACAATCGACGTATTAGCCGGTTGTTTGGTTCTAGCCTCATTTGTCTTTCTGCGTCTGTCTGTCTATCTGATATTCAATCAAACGTGTTTTGCTTCCACGTGGAAGCACTCAAGTGGAGTTCCCTTATCCACGTATGTGTCACTCTCTCCAAGTTAGTCGTGGATCATAACTCGGACGGGCCCGCTGTCCACGACTAGCTGATGATCGCGTGCGCACAATTCTTCTTCGTTGTCACTGTCCCAGCACGACTACGTGGCGTGCACACGCGTCAACTGGGGTTGCCCGCAGTCCCGTTACTCACCTCGCCTTATCGCAGTCCATCTTGAAAGCCGCGATTCTTTCACACTTTTACCCGTCTTCCTCTAACAACCATGAAAGCCCTGATCCTTGTTGGCGGTTATGGCACCCGACTACGTCCCTTGACCCTCACCCAGCCTAAACCTGTGGTCGAATTCGCCAACAAGCCCATGGTTCTCCACCAAATCGAGGCATTGGCCGCCGTCGGCGTTGATACTGTTATCCTTGCCGTGAGCTATCGTGCCGAGCTGGTAGAGAAGATGATCCGGGACCATGCTGAACGTCTGGGCATTAAGGTAAGCCACTTTTACTAATATTAGAAATGAACTTATATATATGAAAACTTTTTCAGATTATCTTCAGCGTCGAGGACCAACCCCTGGATACTGCTGGCCCCCTAGCCTTGGCCAAGGATGAACTCAACGATAATGAGCCCTTCTTCGTGTTGAATTCGGATGTCATTTGCGGGTTCCCGTTCAAGGATATGATGGAATTCCACAAGAAGCATGGTCGTGAGGGTACCATTGCGGTTACTCGTGTCGAAGAGCCAAGCAAATATGGCGTCGTTGTCTATGACGAAAAGGATGGAAAGATCAACCGCTTCGTTGAAAAGCCCCAGGAGTACGTCGGAAACAAGATCAACTCTGGCATGTACATTTTGAACCCTACTGTGTTGGATCGAATTCCCAAGGCCCCGACATCCATTGAGAAGAAGGTTTTCCCCGAAATGTGCTCCAAGCAAGATCTTTACGCGTTCGTTCTTCCCGGCTACTGGATGGACATCGGTCAGCCGAAGGATTTCCTCAAAGGTAGGATTGAACTTTGATTTGGTTATGTTTCTAATACCGTATCCCCTTCCAGGAGTCCGCCTCTACCTCAAAGACGTCCAAAAGACCGATGTCTTAACCGGCGATTCCGTCTTCGCTCACGGTCCCAGCATTGTTGAACCCGTCATGGTCCACTCATCCGTCCAGCTCCCAAAGAGCGGTACCATCGGGCCGAATGTTGTAATCGGCCCTGATGTCGTCATGGAAGAGGGTATCCGCATCATCAACTCGACCATCCTCGCAGGTACCACTATCCGCGAACATTCTTTCATTAATTCCAGCATCATCGGTCGCAAGTGTTCCGTCGGACGCTGGGTTCGCATCGACAACACTTCCGTCATTGGTGACGATGTTGTCATTCAGGATGAACTCTACCTCAATGGCGCGTGCGTTCTGCCGCATAAGTCCATTTCGAAGAACGTTCCTGAACCAGATATAATCATGTAATCTTTCATCTGACATCGGATCACCGTACTCGCATCTACCGTCGTCGTTAACATTCCGATTACCTGTTTTTCATCATTTAAGCCAAAGCTAGCTGCAATCGTCGTTGTTTGGGGGTATATAATTTATGTGATAACTATTTATTGTGTTTTCAATGTGCCGAAAACGTTGTGCCTTAAGTTAATTTTAATTATAAAGAATATTTATTATCCATGTTCGAGGTGTTAACGAAGCCAGCGGTTGGACTATCCTTACTAACAACTATCTTTAGAGGAAGGGAGTGGTGTTGTTGTTACATTTGTTTTGATTTTAGGGTATCCAAATGATTCACTGTGGTGCCACGCTTAGCACGTTGATGCGGCTCAAGCATCTACGTTAGTTTGGTCACCTGTTTGACAGTCAGTTATTGTGTGTTTACAGAGATTCCGTGGGCACAGCCGGTCGATGCTCGCTTCAAGTTGAGTTGCTCGCGCGATGACCGTGTCGCCGGTGTCAGTGCCAACGGTGTGGTCCGTTACGGTAAAGTGGCTGACCGGAAGAGCTCTTCGACGATTCGGGCTCATACTCGTATGTTTATTTTGCCAATACAACTAAGTTTCATTAACCAATTATGGGTTTCAGCGGTTTCGGGTGCCGTAACGGCTATTGATCTCAGCGTTGACAAATCAACCATCGCCGTCGGCTTCTCCACTGGTCTATTGAAGATTTTCAAAACTCGAAACGGGCACTTGCTGCGTAATGTCAATCTTCCAGATAAGATCACGAAAATTGTTCATTCCAAGTAAGTTTGCCGCCATTCTTAACTTATTCAAAATAAAACAACGTTTTTTTAGTGACTTCATGACAATCTTGCATGACAATCGCACCATAACCCACTACTCGGACAACGCGTGTGTGCCAATCGCATTGGAACCTGCCTTCCAAGTTGCCTCCAGTCCCCAGATCTCTGCCATTCTCACAAATCAAGGCATTGTGATCTGCTTCAATAATGGTGTCTTCACCGACGGCGACCCCCTTGTTTTCACCGAAGATGACGATCTCTCCATGGCCAGTGTTTCCATCTACAGTGTGGGCCAAGAGCATTACATTTCCTACTCCATTGGCCATCACATGACTGTCATGAAGTATGTCATTGATGAGGATTCATGTTCCTTGATTTGGCAGGAGAGCCTTCGCTTTGATCACCCAATCAAGAATCTCGCTATCGTCAATGTGCTGAACGGTACGCCGCTTACTGTATGTCTGAATTCCCAGGATGAGATGCACATCGTTGCGGGAACAATCATCCTTGAATGGGACAATTGTGGTGATAAGTTTATGGTATGTTAAGTTTTTTTTGTGGTGATCTTTTTAACAAAGTTTTTACAGCCATCACCCCAGGAAGCGAAGTCCTTTCCCTGGAGCGTTGAAGGTAACACTCTGACCTGCACCGGCACCAACATGTCCGTTACCAAAGTCGAGATCGCCGAAATTGGTCAATTTCTGACGAGCCTTCAAGCCGAGAACAACATTGGTGCAGTCCTTGCGTATGTAGACAACCTAGCTGCAGCCCTTCCAATTTTTCAACCTGTCTGCATTCCACTCATTGAAAACACTCTCATCCATGTTCGTCAAAAAGTTGATTCAAATGCAGTCACTGAGCATATCAGGGTATTTGTTAGGTGTTCTGACACTGTTGAAACGCTACTTTACAGGATCTCATCCAGAAGCTAATCTTCATCGTTGACAAATTCGATCTCCCTACCGAAACCAAAAGACAGTACATGGCGTCCGCACTGATCCATCCGAATCCCAACTTCGAGGAAGATTTTTTCGCGGTTTTCTACAACACCTATAGAGGCGTCAATTTGAACAACTTCCCGAGAGATATGATAACGGCCTTCATTCGTCAACTCATCGCCACTGAAGACTTTGAGATAGTCCAGGACATTGTATTGAGGCAAGACATTCATCATGTCGACTTTGGCGCTATCGCTACGATTCTGCAAGAACACAACTTGTGGAACAGTTTCATCATCATTTGCTGCCGAGGCGGATTGGTTCATCGCGTCTATGATGTTTTTACCGGTGCTTTGGAGGCCGGCGAACACCGTCCCGATGAGTGGACTTTCTCCAACTTTCTGCGGTACCGTTTCGGCTTGGATGGAGAAGGCACCGAAGCAACTCGGACTGAAGTTATTAGATGGCTTCTCAACGACGACAACAAGGCTCTCAGTGTGATTCTGACGGTTTACTTCGACCAGTTTCTTCAAGTCTTGCGCGAGGCATTGTCGGCTATTTACATCAACTTGAAGCAGTTTGTGCCCCTGGTCAATGCTTGTTTGGTCGTTGGAAAGCCGCCGAAGTTCGAGCCTGTTGTCACCCGTTCCATCTTTGAACTTGTTGCGGGTTCATTCAACTTCCGACAGTACAACGATGCGTCTGTCTGGAGCAACCTTTCCACCGTAAGTCATTTAAAAAGCTTTTTTCTCATTGTACCTTTCACTTTTTCAGTGTATGTTGTTCCTGATCAGGAACGACACTTACCTCGCCGACAGTTCTCCGATGTCGATGGACACATTGACTAGCGTCAATGCCATCATTCGTAACACTGAGCCTGAAATGCTGGACGAGCTGAAACTTTCCGCGATGTTTCAACAGAAGTAGGAACTTTAGCATGATATCTGAAAATCTGGTCATCGTATACTCCATTTCAGATTCTACGTCGTTGCCCTATGTGCCGAATGTCAACGTGACTTCGCCGTACTTGTCCTAGCTCTTCTCGACGAGGACTTCCCCTTCACGCCGTCATCGATGCACTTTGCCTTGTCAATCATCCAAGGTTATACCGAAAACCTTCTGGCCCATGATGAGCTGTTTCTCCAGAAATTGTACGAAGTAAGTTGACGTTCATTTTGAGAACGTGCATTGAGTGCATCTATTGCAGAAAATGTACAAAACGGCGCCATGTCTCACTGTTGAGTGTATCATCCTGTACCCCGAGTGTGTACTGAATCCTGAGTTTTCGTGTGAGCTGTTCTTGGCACTTGTCGCGAAGAAGTTAGTTCCGTTTGATCATATCCATTCTCCTTTTTTGTTTGGAATGCTTGATTTACTGTTATTTTCAACTTTTCAGCCATCACAACGAAACCTTCATGGCCCACATGTCCCACAGGTTCATGACGAACTTTATCACCCAACTTGTCGAGCGATTCTACGATCAGAATGTCGTCTGCGATGACTTGTTCAGCAACTGCCTCCTGTCAAACGACCTCTTCCTGGAGCACGCTGCTGTCGAAACCGACTACTGCCTCAATGTCGCATCCGCCAACAACCTGTTCGCTTCGAGGATCTTGCTGTCTCTGGCCCGGCTTCTTCCGGAACCGGCTTTCCTCGATGCGGTCGACTATGTCAGGGAGTGCCGAAACGCTGAGCAGCTTGGTACGTTTATTTCTTCTTTTGTTTTTGTTTCAACTAATGAGGTTTGTTTTTATAGATCCTTTCATTAAGCGCATCTTGCAATTCGCCGAAATGTACGTCGAAGTCGTCATTCATCTGGAGGTCTTCCCCAAGCTGATCATTGAGCTGGTCAACCGAATCGTGCTCAACCCGACGGATGCCTTGTACAACCTGTGTGATCAGGTCTTCTTCTTGGCTGTCGGCCTGAACGCCCCCGGCGAGCAAATCGGCGCCATGGCCAATTCGATTGCGGCCGCCTTCCCGCAGGAGCGCTACTATGCTCTTATGAAGTTTGTTTTTGCATTTACAGTTTAACATCGTGTTTTTAACATCCTTTTTTCAGTCGCGCCTTCACCGAATTGACTCTCTCTGCCGAAATGACTCACATCCTGCATCAACTCGTCAACCAAGAAGGTCAGGAACAGCTTCACATGCAACTCGAAGTCAACGGATTCGAAGTCCAGAATCTCATCTGCTCTGTGTGCTTTGCTGGTTTGGCCGGCGGTTCCGTTGCAGTTTTCAACGGCTTGAAGTGCCACACTACGTGTCTGCCGAATTAAGGGTCTCTCCACTATTACGAGGTTAACTAAATTATTCTAATTGCCATCTTCTTTATTATTGTTATCTTAATTGCCATTTTCGGTCTTATTGTTATCTTAATGTTCTAATAATGTTAATCACCTCGGTTTATGTTAAGTTTCATAAAAACATTTTATAGACACTTTCAAAGGCAAGATAACGCTGCATTAACATACACATACTAAATGTTGTGACAAAATTATTACAACGGATTTAAAAACAGGAAGTCGCAGCATATTATTTTGAAAAATACAAAGTGTATGTTTAGTCAAGGATAAGTAAGGGAAAGGAAAAAAGTCGCCAAGCTTTAAAAAACTGTGCGGCTTACAATGTTTACCTCGAGCAATATGGAAATAACAACAACAAATAGTGTGCTTGAACCCGGGGAGAACGACAGAGTATGTGTATGTGCGTCTTAGCCAATTGTATATTTACAGGACAGCGGGATGTGATTATAAATGGGGCATCGGTGAATCGGTCTGTGCCGTCAAGAGTAAGTGTTACGGTATACAAATGCAGCAACGGGTCGGATCATTCGGTGTGCGTTTACTGTTTATTCGTCGTCATCAATGTATGGCCAGGTGATAGCATCCTCAAAGCTGACGCTACGAGATGAATCTGGTGTTGCGGCATCGAGGGTACGTGCAGAATGTGTTGGCGAATTGTTGCTATTGCGCTTCGAATGAGGCCAGAAAAAGAGGGAACGGCTCGTCTGCGGTCCACTGCGCGGCGTTTGCCCGAGGGGCGATGTGGATGGCGATGAACTTGGCGACATGAAGCGTCGCACCGACTCGGCCACGCGCGACCGGATGCGGTTGTAACTAAATTCATGTTAAATATTAGCATTTTAATCATTTGCGAAAATTGTGAATGTCCAGTTTCAATGAAGCAGACATCAAGTCGCTCTTTTGAATATATCTTGCTTGTCCCATCGGTGTTGACAGCGTATTTTTAGTCTCGGCTTTCGCCGGGTGTCAGTTTCTGTCACTCTTAATGCCAATGATGGCAAAGCCTGCCTTTTCTCGCCTTTTTTGTTCCTGCCAAGCTTGACAGTGTTATTTTTCAAGCTTTTTACGCTGGAGATTGAAACCCTCTAGCTAGATCAGATTACAGGGTTAGTTTACGTTTTAAATGGGGTCAGAAGTAGAAAGTGCCGTATATAAAAACTAGGCCTTTTCCCCTTGGTTTGCCCTTAGACGCATTAAAATTCTAGCAGATCGAAAGTTGCGAGTTAACAGTTTAGCGGCTTGGCAAATGCTATTCCTGATACCAATTAGGTTTGTAAAGCGCCAGGAAAGTCGAATTCGTCACTGCGAAAACAACATTAAAATTCTTGCCTTTGGTGTTTTCTCCAAAAGGTCGTCGTTTGGAGATAAAAGAACGGATAATGGTGGCTACAAAATGCCATTAAAAGTCGTAAGGCCCGTACAAAAACAATGGCACTGCTTCCCATTTTGAGAGAATGGGCCTTTGTGACAAAGCTTTCACTGGCAGGAAGACGCTTCTGGCCAACACCGACATGAATAAACAATGGATTCTCACCTGAGTGCAACCATTTTTCTGCCAGATGCTTTTCAATTCGTCCAATTGATGCCTCGAAAAAGGCTGAGAATGTCCACTCCACTCAACAATGTAGCGGGCAGTTGGCGCCGCTATGTACTGAAAGTTGAAAAGTTGAAATTGGTAGCATTAAGCAGTAGTCAAAAACACAACGAAAAAGTTTTGCAAAAGACTCGTGGTGGGGGGTAATCGCTTGGACACAAAATGGAAGCGTCGTTTCTGCTCATACCGCGTCGGGCTTCCTTCCTGGAGACCGGGACCTCGAAAAAACCTCCTGAAAGTCGACGGCTCGACAACGACGACCATATAGAACGATAAAACTGTCCCCCTTTTCGGCGAGGACACCGTGCCCTTCCTCAGCTTACAAAGTAGCCAGGCGGGGAGGGGCCACTCCTTGTCAGGCGCGGCACCGGATTCTGTCATTCACAGTGTCGAATGCTGCTTCTCCGCCCCCGGACGGCTTCCAAAAAAAGATGAAAGGAATAATGAGCAGTGCGATTGGGAATGCCGTCCAGGTGAGTGAGCGGTTTCGGCAAAAGATTCGCTTTTGCCGCAAAACAGCCTCCGGAAAGGGGTGGGGCCGCCTGGTTGCAAGTGTTTCGGCTATCTTTAACGTTTAGAAATAATTACGATGCTTTTTTACAAGGGAGCACTCGGTTGCAGTGAGGAAAAGCTTGTTTATTCATGGAAAATGAAAGTCCTTTCACACTCGCATGACTAAAAAGCACATCTAAGCCCTAATTAAATCTCTGCAGTATCACGAAGTGTCGCCACTCGCCACGGCAAACATTTTGTTTGATTATAGCCATTAAATTTCACTGTAAATGAAGTCTGTCGCGAATATGCAAAAAATAATTGGCATTTTTGTCGCAGCCCGTCAAAACAGCTCATAAAGCCCCGCTAATACTGTCTGATGCACGTGGCTGGGCTTAATTTTGTTAGACTAACATAAGAGTGCTCCGAAATTTTGTTAACAAATTTGCAAAGTTTTGAAATAGCATGAACGGTTCAAGGAATTCTGAAGTGAACGAACGGAACTCCAGCCCGGAAGACTCGGAGATGCAAACCTTTCGAAGTTGGTGACAGCTTCTTGAAAAAACAAAAAAGGCTCGAAGGAACTGAAATGTCGTCTGACATCAGCGACACAATGAACGTCTATCTACAACGACCGAAGCTCTTTGCGGATTTTTTGATTAAGCGTGTTTGGTCGTCTCACTATTTGGAGACGACATCCTAGAGAAGTACTGCCCTCAAGACGCCCGAATGAATGAAAAGCAAAGCAACAGCCCTCCTGTGGTCGCGGACGCTTCGGGGGAGGCGATAATTATTAATTTGGCTAATCAATGCCATGGACGTCGTTCGGGCAGCTAATAACACGGAAGTGCTTCGAAATCGGAGTGAACGGAGATGGATGATGGTTGAACATCACGTGTCTCGTCGGAAGAGGGGGCCCTGCGGAAGGCGGAGGATGTAAACAATTCAGTCAGCATTCAGCGATTCCGAATTCAAAAGTACGAACGAAACAAAAAGAAGAAGCTGAAAGAACACCGATGGAAGTGGAGTCCGCATTAGTTCGGTCAACTGAACGAACTGCCGACGGCACAATATTGCACGTTTTGAGCAAAAGGTATATTCAAAACGCTCCCCATCCTGACTGACTCCAGGAGAGATGAGGGTGGTAGTAGTCGACGTCGATCCATCGAAGCATGAAGGAACTTTTTGAGCTTTGCCGAACGCCACATGTAGCACGTATACGATGACCCGCTCTCGGCCTGCCAGCTAGAAAGGCATGGCCCTCAGGCTATTGACGTCACATAGGGCTAGCCAGATTTGTAATCGCATTAGTACTGTATTTTGTTTCAAACCATGTGTGCGTGGACCTTATGTCTCGCCGAAGATCTCCGCTCGCCTAACGACTGCTCGGTATGCATGAATTTCAACAACCGGACGCGTATACACGTCTCTTCCACTCAAAAGTATCGTAAAAAAGATGTATATTGAGAGTTTTTTAAAACTGGCAAAACAACTTGCCGGTGTGACTAGCTGTCATCCATGGATGAGAGCCAGATTGTTTGGTTTCAACAAAAGAACCCCTCAAAGCTGTGAATGCAATTTTAAAACGCCTCATTGAGTTTTGTAAAGTAACCCTTTATGCATAACAAGTTCAGAGAAAAAGCGCTTTATTTTTACTTACAAAAATTACTTTTAAATAAAATAGTAGGTGTCGACAATAACACACAAAAATCAGATTCGGATATGAGACAGGTTTGTTTTGAAAATGTTCAATTTGCAGAAAACTGACAGCTTGGCAATTGGGGCACGGTAATATAACAGAGATCGCTTATTTGCTGTAGAAAGTGCCGCAGGAATAAGCATGATTGCCGGGGCAGGATAGATGGTAGTAGAAGTTGGTGGAGAAAAGGTTAAATTTAGAAACGTCATCGTAGAACAGCGGCACGCGGTCCATTGTCATGGATTGAAAACAAAAAGCTACAAAGACATCCCGCTGAGGCTACGTTGGATGTCCAAAGTGTAGATAGATGGAAAAAGCTGCCAAAAATGTTGCCAAAGGGCCTTTCCAAAGTGAAAGTTTGGAGGTTGTAATCTACGAAGTCGCATCGAGAACGCCGAAAAAGGTCATCGGCTTCTTTCGGGGTGGAATGTAATCCAAACTGGAATCGGAAGAGTCACTGTCGGAAGAATCGGAATCGGATGTATCGGAATCCGATGTGTTATCGCCGTTCTTCTCCCGAAGAAAGTCGTATTTGCCATTGAATTTAGCCATGAAATCCGGGTAGCACATGTACATCCGGATGATCCATTGACGTAGGAATGAAGGTCGAGATTTGATGCACTTCTCGATACATTTCTCGAAGTTGAACTTATCGATAAAGTTCTCCGTGATGGCTACAGTATCCTCGGTGTTTAACACGACGTGCCACCAACCCGACGGGACGTACATTACCTCGCCTGCTCTTTGAAGGCATACGGTAGGATGGTACATATCGCAGTATGGTCGTTTTCGTAGTAGCGGATACACTTGAGTGAACCAAGTTATGGCAGCATCTGGATTGTTCGTGATTCCCAATTTCGGCTTCAAAATGTGCCGCGGCGTGTTCGGTGGAAAGAGACACCACAGTTTGACGCCATCCAGGAGCGCATTCCACGCGCTTGATCCAAGTGGATCGACATGTATGTTCGTTCCCGATCGACGGGGGCCAATAATGAACCAACGGTGGGGCGGAATCTTCTTGCGTTCTGATACTTTGTAAAAGTCGGGTATGAAGTATGGCAGCGGTTTGACATCACACAGGAGACGGCGGACTTTTGAGCGCTAAAAAGGGCAAAAACATATATATGTGGTACCTTAGCTATCGTCCTACGTTTCCAAACCCGGCATCAAACACGTTCATTGGTGAATCATCCATATTTTTGTACATATATCTCGTGAAGTATTTCAGCTTCATCCGAATACTTCCGCCGCCATCTTTATCGCCGACTTTGAACTTCTGATCGGGAAACCGTTTCGTCAATCGCTAAAAAGGCGGGTACTGTAATTGTATGATGATTTCAAATTAGTATTTTGCCATACTTCAATGGTCCACTCTTGCCTGGCCGGCCAGTCATCGATTATGCCTAGCAATAAGCACGGGATATTCTTCGCCCTCACAGCATTGTCGAACTCTTCTTGGGTTGGCTTTGTCATGCGCAATATATTGTCTTCGCCTGCGACGGCCGGGAATGTATGATAGTAGTCGTTTGCATTCCAATCCTCGGGTTTTGCACCTGAAAATGGGTTTAATTGGTAGCATAAAGACAAAAAAGTTGAAAGTTGGTAACATACGAGGTCGGAGTTCTTTTTTTGCTTTTTTGACAGCTTCCTGGTAGGCGAGTTCAGATGCCGAGGCATATCCCGGCATTTTGGAAGGATAGTCTGACCGGCGCAAACGTAAACTGCGGTGGTCTGCGAACAAATCGCACTTTCAAGACGTCTGCAGAAAGTCGATCATCGATTAGGAACGCTTTGCCAATGTGCACTTTGGTGCAGAGAAGCTGGGTTGTGGCCATGACGACGGAATGAGCTCAAAGAACAACTTGCTTGATATAGGTACGTTGACCTGACCGTATTTCCATGTAGTTTCATTACGAGCCCCGTGTGTTAGTCTTTTGGTGGATTGATTAGCCATGGGGCGCCTTTTGCAAGAACCTCCGGCTGAAGGAAAAAAACTGAACTCTGTTGAGAGTTTATCGCTCAAAGAGCGGCGACACAAGCCGTCAGATGTGGAAACAAATGGTCTTCACAAGCAGCCATGGCCCCAGCTCAGGTGATCACCACATCACAATTCCTCGGTTTTCTCACGTAAATACATATCCTTGGGGTCGGTAGTCTCCCGCCCCATCCCATATTGACTGACGGTGCTCACGCGCCATATAAGTGGCGTCCGGCCATAGGCTCCTTGCTTGTCTGCCCGTGGCTATGGCATGTGTCTACATGTTCATGTTTATTAGGCAAGCCGTGTTTTGTTTCGTTACCTTTGAAACAGTTTTCATCAACAGAAAGCCACAAGATCAAGCACATGCTGTCTACTTTACGTTCGTTTATCTAACCCCAACCCTCCCAATCCGATAAGAACTCTGTCTCCGTTTCAATGAATTTTGTTCAATCGCGGGGACAGATAGGCATTCAAAACGATCTGACGTCTCCATTGGAGAGTCATTTTTTATCTTTGCTAACCCTCCTTTCGTTTATCAGCCGATCCGGGCCAGCCAAAAACCTGTTTTAAGGCGTGAATGTCTGTCATTCGCGTCTCTGTCGGTTTCCCCTGGCCTTGAGGCACGCGTGAACGTGGTGGTCTGTTGCAAACCTTTTACCTGACCAAAATTACGTCTAATGTGCTTTATTTTCAGGAAACTAATATAATAACTGACCTAACAACTGATTTACCATGTCTGCTAACTTCCAACCCGAAGAGGACATCCTTCGCCAGAAGCTTATTATCATGGAGAATGCTGTCTCTCAGCTGTCCTTTGTCAAGACCCAACTTCGCTCCAATGCTGAACATGTAAGTTTGATTGAATTGAGTTTTGGTCGCTGAATAGGTAGTACTTTGGTCTTTCTTTGCAGGCGCGCAAAGAGATCAGCCGCGCCGTCGGCCATCAGCTGGATTTGTTGCGTGCCCGTGAGCAAACGCTTCTGAATCTGCTGGAGACCGATGTCGAATCGAAGGAACGTGTCCTCTGTGATCAGATGGAAAACATCAACCAAGCCATTGGGGCTTGCCAACAAGCACTTGAGCTTGCCGTGGTTGGGAATAACTCGGCCATGCAGTCTTCCATCTTCCGGTTTGTTATCCCCCTTTTCTATATAAAATCTTCAAAATGCCATTCCAGCATGAACGCCATGGAGCTCCGTCCCCGCACCAACTCCCATCTCATCTTCAAGTGCGACCCCTCGGATATGCGTCGTGCCGTCTGCAACTTTGGCGAAGTCCTTTCCGATTCGTCCATCCAAGAAGGTTCCGACTGCCTCGTCTTCGACAACGAGCACAACGAAAACGGACCCCAGCTCATTCACAAGTCCGTCACAAGCACCATGCGCCCCAAGTATCAGCCGATGGAATACAACGGCTTCGAGTTCATCCGCGTAGGTTTATTTCTGGTCCATAATCTTTCAACTTTCTGTCCTTATCAGTTCGATCAACGGCCTGTGTTTTTTTAGAATCGCCTGGACTCCACCGCTTCCTCGGTTGAAATCATTCCTGATAACAACTCCCCTTCAGAGGTAAGAAGAGATTAGTCTTGACAGATTTGACGAAACGTGATGTTTGCAGGGCAACCAGGGTGGGTCTCCAACTTCTGAGGGCTTGAACTCGAAGATGTCGCAGACTGTTCCGCTGCTTCCGGGATTGAAGCGTGGTTCGAAGATTCAGTTCCCGATTTTGTCTAAGGTTGGTTACTTTGTTGAATTTATAGTTTTGAGAGTCAATGATCGATTCATTGGTCCAGCATGGCTTTTTTGTGGGGTCGATAGATAAGGCTAATTCACTTTTTGATACTGGGTCTCTACCGGAATTTGTCGATTCTATCAAACTTGACCTCCAATCAGTCGTCTTTGCCTTTTTTATGAACCGTTCTTTAATCTTTGGAGTTTCAGGCTTTCCCGAAGGTCAGTGAAGAAGAACCCGAGCACCCCGAAGACTTGCCCGAAACAAAGCGCACGAAGTTCGAGTTCGAAAGTGTCATTGAAGACATCGTCAAGGCCTCGGTCGAAGATTGGCTCCACAAGCCGACCCCCGTCCAAACCACCTCTCCCTGCACTTCTGAACCCGGTTCCTCCACCGAAGCCCCATCGACCACTTCCACGCCATCCAACGACTCCAACTCCAATGTCAAGCGTGTCCTCAACTCGCTTTTCAGCGACATGTCTCTCCATGACCAAGCCTACATGAACAAATGGCTCGCCAAGGAAGTCTACGCCGCAGCATCGGCTCCGTACGAGTCTGCCAATGATGGCCGCATCGACTGGGACGTAAGTATCAAATTGTTTCATCATTTTGTAGTCACATTCTTTCGAACTTTTGGTTTCAGATGATCGTTAACCGCAAGACCTACCCTCAGTCATACTGGATTCACCCGTCGTCGAACCCGTCCTCCAACACGCCCACACAGAAGAACGCCGAACCTGTCGTTGGACTTACCCACTAACATCTTTTTTTCTTACGTTTCCATCTGTACCTTTATATTTTTTGCACTACTTTTTCTTAACCAACTGACTAATTGCTTTGGGGTTTTTCCGTTCTGAACTTTTCCTGGATAGTAAACATGCGTAAACATCTGATTCGTTGGGCATACATAACAGTCGGTTTAAACCCGTAACAGTGTTTATCGCAATAAATCTGAATTGGAGAGTTTTGTCTGTTCATCATGGGACGAGAATTTATTTTTTGCAACAGGATGACTGTCGGTGGCTCCTTCTACGAGAAGTCGAACATCCCGAAGATCATTGGCGAGTTGAAGCATGTCTCTTTTGGCCCGAATGAGCGATTCCGTGAGACGGCTGTCGAACTTGGACGTATTTTGAAGTTGGGCGATTCGCAGGAATTGGTTGATCAGCTGGTGGCTCCGCCGGATTCGCTGACGACCCCTGAGAAGGTTAACTGGTAAGCTTTTGGTGTTTTTTGAAGGTGATTTGAGTTATGTTTTAGGTTTTTCCTCATGGACTTGATCAACTTTCACTTCTTTTACGACAATTACGATCCGTATGTTGTAAAACTCCAAGACAAGACCTATGTTGGTTCAATGGCCGGTGCTGCTGCCATCAATCGCTGGTTGCTGCAGCATTCTTCGCGTGTTATTGCTCCGCTGTTTTTGGGTCTGGCTAGACCCGAGTTTATCAAGGATATTTTCAAGGCTGAAAATGGAGAGGATATCCCTTTGGTGAGCTTTTGTGCCTTTCACATGGTTTTTAAACATAATTTTGTGATTTAGCTGGAAGAGCGCATCAAAATGATCCACGAAACATATACCACGATGCTTAATGTTAGTTTTTTTAACTTTTAGAAATGTAATATTGCTAATCTATGTCTATTTCAGCTTAAAACAAACTTCTATGAAGCCTCGTTCAACCGTAAATTCGACCCTAAAGCTATGGTCGACTTCCTCATCACCAACTTTGAGCACTTCCGCGACTTTGGCCAATTCGGATCGACCCAAATCGCCTTCCACAAACGCGCTCAGCTTCTCGTCAAAGACGTTCTCACGAATTGTGCTGCTGACATCAAAGCTTTGGGCTTCACTATCAAGCTGGACTACCTTTCCGTCTTCGCCGACTATCGCATCCCTCAAGTCCTCCGTCACTACGGCCTCATCAAATACAGCGACGAGCTCAGTGCTGCCATTGCCGAAGGCCCTTTGACGGATTCCACGATGGAAGTTGAAATCAGAGCTATTACATTGGCTGCCTGCGACGTGAGTTTGATTTTCTATCATGGTTTTCTTCGATGTAACTATTGTTTTGCAGCGTCTGAGCCAGATCATGGGCATTCCGTCGGCCGAGCTGGACACGCTTCTGTGGAAGAAGCGTCGCGTTATTGGGCCGTCTCTTGATGAGCGTTACCCCTTCCATCGCTACCGTACCACTGCTTATTAATCCGTTACCGAGCTTCTATTTCATATCAGTGCATTTTTGGATGAAGTTATAGTTTATTTTGTTTTAACCTATCTATATATGCTCATGACATTCTCTTGTCTGCTTCATATAGCGGGTAATAACTTTCTGTGGGCATTTGTGCGTTTGTTTTTGTTTAATTGTTTCGCGGTTTCGTTTTGATAAAAAGGAATAAAGTTGCAATTTGGAAAGTGTACCACCAATCTTGAATGGCAAAATTAAGCAATTTAATTAACGGATTACGACAGTTTGCCAATAGCATTTTGAAGAATGATGTCGACTGGCTGCATCAGTTTTGACTAAATTGTGGCCTGCAAAATTAAAAAAAAAAATTAAAAAAATGCAACCTTGGTATGTTTCAACAATTTGCGTTTGCATTTCTTCAGAGTTGGTAATATTTTATTGTCGTAAGTTAGGGTCTACAAAATAACATTTTTTTGGAATTTAAAAAAAAAAGTTTTATCTGATTATTGAATACTTTAGAATAGCGTGTAGTCTAGTTAATCCTCATGAGTGTTCCGAATCCCTGAGCGATGTTATTGCAACCTTAACAACTTGCTGACGTAATGGTTGAAGGTGAGAAGTACAGTTTTAATGGAACGCCTACAACAATCGGGAGCAATTGCTAATGCTCAGGGAAATGAATAGGTGGAGTTACCTGACAATACTTCATGCTACATAAATCTAAAAGCATGCCTTCAGGCTTTATCACTTAACGGAATCTAACATTATTTGTTGCAGTGCTTCCTATTATAATATAAGGTTTTATGTTTTCGGAATAGTTTTGCTAAAATGGTTTATTTTAGCATTTTTTGGTTCAAACTACTGCTAAACTGTGCTGAACGAGCGTTACCCCTTCCATCGCTACCGTACCACTGCTTATTAATCCGTTACCGAGCTTCTATTTCATATCAGTGCATTTTTGGATGAAGTTATAGTTTATTTTGTTTTAACCTATCTATATATGCTCATGACATTCTCTTGTCTGCTTCATATAGCGGGTAATAACTTTCTGTGGGCATTTGTGCGTTTGTTTTTGTTTAATTGTTTCGCGATTTCGTTTTGATAAAAAGGAATAAAGTTGCAATTTGGAAAGTGTACCACCAATCTAGAATGGCAAAATTAAGCAATTTAATGAACGTATTACGACAGTTTGCCAATAGCATTTTGAAGAATGATGTCGACTGGCTGCATCAGTTTTGACTAAATTGTGGCCTGCAAAATAAAAAAAATGCAACCTTGGTAAGTTTCAACTGTTCACGTTTGCGTTCCTCCAGTGTTTAAAATATTTTATTGTCGTAAGTTAGGGTCTACAACATAACATTTTTTTGGAATTTTAATAAAAAAGTTTTATCTGATTATTGAATATCTTAGAATAGCGTGTAGTCTGGTTAATCCTCATGAGTGTTCCGAATCCCTGAGCGATGTTATTGCAACCTCAATAACTTGCTGACGTAATGGTTGAAGGTGAGAAGTACAGTTTTAATGGAACGCCTACAACAATCGGGAGCAATTGCTAATGCTCAGGGAAATGAATAGGTGGAGTTACCTGACAATACTTCATGCTACATAAATCTAAAAACATGCCTTCAGGCTTTATCACTTAACGGAATCTAACATTATATGTTGCAGTGCTTCCTATTATAATATAAGGTTTTATGTTTTCGGAATAGTTTTGCTAAAATGGTTTATTTTAGCATTTTTCGGTTCAAACTGCTGCTAAACTGTGCTGAACGAGCGTTACCCTTTCCATCGCTACCGTACCACTGCTTATTAATCTGTTCCGAGCTTCTATTTCATATCAGTGCATTTCTTGATTAAAATATAGTTCATTTCGTTTTAACCTATCTATATATGCTCATGACATTCTCTTGTTTGCTTCATATAGCGGGTAATAACTTTCTGTGGGCATTTGTGCGTTTGTTTTTTGGTTTTTTTTTATTTAAAAAAGAATAAAGTTGCAATTTGGAATGTGTGCCACCAATCTTAAGTGACTAAATTAATCAATTTAATGAACGGATTACTACAGTCTGCAAATAGCATTTTGAAGAATAATGTCGACTGTCTGCATCATTTTTAAGTAAATTGTGGCCTGCCAAATTAGAAAAGAAATTTAAAAAGTGCAACTTTGGTGTGTTTCAACTATTTACGTTTGCAATCTTCAAGTCCTTCCAATATTTTATTGTCGTAAGTTAGGGTTGAAATCTACAACAACTTTATTTTGGAATTTTTATAAAAAAGTTTTATTTGATTATTGAATGTTTAAGAGTTCCATGTAGTCTGGTTAATCCTCATGAGTGTTCCGAATCCCTGAGCGATGTTATTGCAACCTTACTAACTTGCTGACGTAAAGGTTGAAGGTGAGAAGTACAGTTTTAATGGAATGCCTACAACAATCGGGAGCAATTGCTAATGCTCAGGGAAATGAATAGGTGGAGTTACCTGACAATACTTCATGCTACATAAATCTAAAAACATGCCTTCAGGCTTTATCATTTAACTATCTGACATTATACGTTGCAGTGCTTCCTATTATAATTTTAGCCTTTGTTTTTGAAAAAAGTTTTGCTAAAAATGGTTTATTTCAGCGTTTTTACGGTTCAAACTGCTGTTCTGTGCTGAATCCATGACTTCCGAGAAATTTCCGGCATCTCTTGACAGGGGCCTGTTGTTTCGACTTTCAATCCGGCTTCTTCCCCGATTGCTGTTAAGACGAGACTACAAAGCCAATTGTATGGTAGTCGACAGTACACCAATGTGCAACATCTGCTTTGTGCCCAATTCGAAGCGGCCTGTGGCCTGTAAAGCGTGCTCCAAAGTCATCGGCTGTGCCAAATGTACCCGAAAATGGTACAAAGAATGTCTTCTCAGAAGCACGACATGCCCTCTGTGCCGTAGCAAATGGGAGGGACTTCATGACATTGTTCATGTTCGAATCAGAAACTGAATGCTTTTTTGTATCCGACCGATAAAATGTTGATATTAAAGATTTATAAACACCGTTAAACCGATAAAAACATAAATTTACAAGTTGTTGCAAACTACTAATATCGAACTGCAAATATCTTCAACATATAACATGTTGTGGCAAGCTTAGTTGTCGTACTTCTGGATGTATTCCAGCAACTCCGCAACATCGTCTTTAGATCCAAGGAAAATCGGGGAACGCTGATGGATGTCGTGGGGCTCAATGTCCAGCACGGAGCCCTTGCCAGTCGTAGCGGCGCCACCAGCCTGTTCAATGATGAAAGCCATAGGATTGCACTCATACAACAGACGGAGCTTGCCGTTGGGCGCATCGGTTGTCGCGGGATACAGGAAGATACCGCCGTTCAGAATGGTACGGTGGACATCGGCAACCATCGATCCGACGTAACGCTGGCCCATGGCGGATTTGCCTTCTTCGGGGAACTTGCGGGTACGGACGTATTCAGAGACACCTTTGGACCACTTCTTGGCGTAGCCTTCATTGAGGGAGTAGATCTTGCCCTTCTTGGGGCATTCCATGTTGGGGTTTGTGAGGATGAACTCGCCGATGGACTGGAAAGGGGTGGAGATAGAAAGGGATATATAATGAGGGGTGGAAAACTTACAGGATCGAGCTGGAATCCATTAACACCATGACCAGTAGACAACACAACCATACAAGCAGATCCGTAAAGACAATAGCCAGCGGCAACAAGCTTATTGCCAGGCTGGAGGTAGTCCTTCTGGTCGACGACGCCGTCGGGGTTGACTTTCTTGTAGATGCCGAAAATGGTGCCAATGGAGACGAGGCAATCAATGTTGGAGCTGCCATCGAGAGGGTCGAAGGTGACGACGTATTTGCCTTGGCGACCGGCTTCGACTTCGATGATCTAAAAGAAACACTTTGAAAAAGCTCTAGACAGACAATGGGATATATAAAAACACAAACCTCATCATTCTCCTCCGAGACCAAAGCACATGTCGTGAACGATGATTGAAGCATGTTGATCATGAGCTCATTGCTGAGGACATCGAGCTTCTTGACTTCCTCACCCTGGATGTTGGTCTGACCGGCGATGCCGTACAATTGAGCGAGACCAGCCTTTCGGACCGACGATGAGATAGCCTTGAAGGCCGTGCAGAGCGAGACCAACAAGTTGGTCATATCGCCGGTGGCACTGGGGAACTTTCGCTGTTCATTGAGGACGAATCGTTGGAGAGTGATGGCATCGGTTTCAATGCCGAAGGATTGGGTTTGCTTGGCGGCCATCGTGAAGTTGGTTAAAACTGAAAAGAAGCGTCGTGATAACGATGAAAAGACCAAAGGCCTCGAGCACATCTCGGTTCAAAAGACCTAGAATAACATAACACGCACGCGTGAGGACTGAAGAAGTAAACGAAGAAATAACCCTGCCGTCAAAAAGGGGGTATAAAATAGATTGTTTAGCGATGTACTCCGATCACAGCAGACGACAAACACGCCACACACAACAGGCGAAGGCAACGAGACTCCTCCTAGCGAGAGCAAAGAACGTTTCAGCCGAGGCAGAGCACACTGGTTGCCGTTCGATGACAACGTGATAGGCAGGCCGCGACCATTTCTGCACGTCGACAATAGCGATTCAGTGTGGTCGAAGATCTCAAAGGTCGCCACGTTTGATGGGGTAAACAACTTTTCCTGACGTTAAAAAGAGCATGGGGAACCGAGGGATCGATCGAAGGGTTGATGGCGACATTCAAGCAGACTTATATATCTGATCGCCAGGGGCGGTCGAGATCACGTCGACATCGGGCCCAAAGAACATTCAGTTCGGAAAGTACGGCTGCTAGTCCACTCAATGATCGCTGTAGTTTGTATGGGTGCGTTTTGAGTGCTATGTGCGTCGATCTGCCATGAGTTTCCATCAACAAAGTTGCGTTGACAGCGCTTCAAAGTGCCTCTGGGCACGTATAAAGTAATTTATTCAAACGAAGAACCAAAAGTCCAAGCATCTTTTTGAACACCCGCGGCGACTCTTGTTGACAGATTGCCAAGAGCGGTCCCATGCAGAAAGTGTTTTTGTTTACGCCCCTGGGCTGTGGTTGTGTACCTTCTCGAACAACCTTGGTCCTCGTGCGGTTTTATCTGCCTTGAGGCGTCGGAAAGGGCTTTCTTTCCACGTGACGTGCTTCTAGGATTGAATTTGAAGGTAATTGGAAGGTTTTCACCTCGGTTCCAAGTCTCAATCTAGCAACAATGGCCGCCTTCTTCGCTGCTGTAAGTTTTGATCACTGAAGTGCTCCTCTAACGCCCACTTACAATGCATCTTTTCAGAAGCGTCTTATCACCCCTCTGCTCCGCCAGCAGAACCAGAGCATTGCTGCTCGCTTCGCTAGCACTGGCCTTCGCGCTCTCGGCCCCAAGAATGAAGTCCCGCAGTTCAAGGTTGGTTTTTAGCTTGTTCTTATATATAAAGTTGGGGTTGTATCGAGGTTAGCCTTGTTGTTTGATGCCTTATTTCATTATCATTGGCTTTCTTATACATTGAGGGCAATTTTAAGAGATTTTAGTGATAGTTTTGTTCTTTTTTAGGGCACCTCCGTCTTCAACGGCGAGTTCGCTCAAATCTCCAACAAGGACTTCGAAGGCAAATGGCTCATCTTCTTCTTCTACCCCCTTGACTTCACCTTCGTCTGCCCCACGGAGATCATTGCCTTCAGCGACCGCGTCGAAGAGTTCCGCAAGCTCGGTGCCGAAGTCGTTGCTTGCTCGACCGACTCGCACTTCAGCCATCTCGCCTGGGTTCAGCAGCCTCGCAAGGAAGGCGGTCTTGGTGACATGAAGGTAAGCCTTTTACCACCTCCTACCCCTTTTTACCAGTTCTATCCCCACCCTTTTAGATCCACGTCCTCTCCGATTTCACCAAGAACATTGCTCGCAGCTTCGGCGTCCTCGAAGAGGAATCCGGCCTCTCGTACCGCGGCCTCTTCCTCAGCGACCCTAAGGGCATCATCCGTCACACCGTTGTGAACGATCTGCCCATCGGTCGTAGCGTTGATGAGGCTTTGCGCGTCCTCAAGGCCGTCCAGCACTTCGAGAAGCACGGCGATGGTCAGTTTTTTCTCCTTTTTTGCGTTTTATCCGTTTTACTAATTGCCATTTCAGTCTGCCCTGCCGACTGGGAAGAGGATCAGCCTGCCATTACGCCCTCCAAAGCCAAGGAGTACTTCTCGAAGGTCAACAAATAAAAAGTGACCCAACCATACTCCCCCATATTTAGTTGAGTCGTCTTTTTGCCGGTATTTTTCTTCTTTAGCCTATTGTAAAATAAAGGTAAATAAGGGTTTGACATTTTCTTGCTTGATTGATGACAATGCAAAGGGGTGAAGAGGGCGCCTTCAATGGTGCATAACGAGGTTAGCCTCGAAATTTTTTATTTTAAATGTCCCTTGGTTTTCGTTCATTCGAGTTTTGGAATTTAAATTCACTTTCGGCCATTGAATTGAATTGGTATGTCAATGACGCTTTAATCTCGTTGTTCATTTGCCTTTTTTCGTTAAACACGATCGCATTATTCGACGATATGCAACAGGAAACTGGGACCGCATTATGGCAAAAACGATAGGGTTATTGTCGACTCCCGGAAAAGTCGATGACGCCGTGAAGTACGGACAGATTAGGCATTACGAAGCCGCTCCCCATGTTCGCAGTTGTATACTCGACGCTTCGGGGGCCTTGACAATACGATCTAAATACGTGACTCGTCCCGTCAGCCAACAAGTATCGTTGTTGTCATCAGAGCCGACCACAAACTGGTAAAGCGTATATGTTTTACTATTGTGAGGGTTGACAGGTGTAGCAATACGACTGATATTTTGTTCGCTATTTAGTAGATTTTTGTCCGTTTTGACTTTCGACCTTAGGCTATGTAGCAGAGAGGTCAAATCTATCCTTTTTTTATTCAGTTGGAGGAGGGTGCATGCATGTAATCCATAGCTCACCCAGTTTGACAGTTTTTGACCGTGTTCACCGCCCTCTGCCCCTCGCGAACGGACCTCGACATCCGTTGATCCTCTCTGTCGGTCGCTTTCTGTTTTGGCTACAGCCCGAACTGTCGATTCCTTTACTTTCAGGGAGTCATCCTGATGAAGGATCAACTGTGTACGTTGTTGATTACCTTCACCGACTTCAACAACGATGTAAGTTTGATCAGTTATAACTTCCACTTCCTAGGGGTCGGGTCCCACACGTTTGTTTTGTTTCCCCTCACTTTTGAAGAAGAACATCAGACGTGCGCAGTTTTTGAACTCCTTTTTGCAATTGCTCGAAACATAAGAGCCTTTTTCAAGTATCCTCCTCCGATTTGTCGGGGAAGGTTTTTGTTACGGACGCATCCTCGCAAAACAACAACGCTTTGTCCTTCAATGAGTCGTTTTTCACTCGACCCATAAAGGGGAAAAGAAACCACGTTACTTACTCAGTTTACACCCCTCAAGGGTGCCTTGGACATGCCTCCTTCCACTACCTCGAGGACAGAAGAGCTGATCCTTCCTGTATGCCCGTGGCAGTTGGTCTATCAAGGCTAATCCGGCCTGAAATCGCGCTCGGGTGTCGGTCAATTGACTGCCTGACAGGCGAGCCGGTTTGTTCGTCTACCACCCCTTTTTTGCATTTTTCCTGATGTGACACCGGGTGTGTACTCCAAGTTCCGGATGGCTGACTGAAATCAGTTTTATCCGATCCACAAAGTTCACGTCATTCACGGTTCGTGGAGGCGAGGCCAAAGCCAGGTCATGACACATGCACTCTTGTCAAAGCATAGGGCAAAAAAGACGCCAACGCTATTGCTCATCCACCGTAAACAAAGAAAAATTCCCAGTTTTGTAAAATAACAGAACAATGAAAAAAGCAATTGTGAAATGTTAAATTTTTCAACGAAACCAACATAAAAAAATACTAATACGCAAACAGTTTGGCTTAAAAAGTCGTGTAAGTCCGTAAGATTTGCGTTAACACCATGTTTGTTTATTTCTATCTTTTCTATGAAAGACATGTATGTCTAACATCAGTTTTTTCACCATCATTGTCCTTCCGTAAGTCGCTTCTTTTTTGCAGGTGAAACAAATAACCACTGCGCACACGTTTGCCAGTACTGATCCTCGCCATTATCCACAGCGACGTCGAGTTGTGCATACGAGCCAGCGAGCTGTCGGTAAGCCTATCCTTTCACATATTTTTTTATTCTTTCTGTGCTTCGGAAAAAGTTTTATTCGCCTCGCTTTCACTTCGCTATCACGATTCCGATTTTATCTTTATTCATTTTTGTCGAGGAAGAGGCACGGACTCCGAAGCGATATCCCTTTACTTTGTTTTTTGCATCCATCCCTGCCCTCAACCTTCTCGCGCATGTGTTTGCTTTGTTCCGTGCAATGGAGGCGTAGCAAAAAGACATAACCAACTCGTTTTTCCCTCCTGGCCTTCTACACTTTCTAATACACGTGTTTTTTTTCTCGGTGCCGCAACGGCCTTGCTTTTTTGTGTTGTTTTTGGATGGCAGCCTACTGCGAGCTTCATGATCAACGGTATGTCATTCGTGGTCACTCATAGTCGCGGCTGGGCTGTCAAAGAGGCTCCCATCTGCGAATCTCTTCCGCGCAGACAGACGTCAACGTCAACCGCTTTCCGTGTGCTCTCAGGGCCCTCCCATTGTTATTTATTTACTCTATCGCTTCTTTTTTATTTTGTTTTTTAAATTTGTGTCTACATGCACTTCTTTCCCCTCAATCCGTGCCAGTAGGTAAACTTAATGTTACACTGTACGGTTTTATGCGGTGTTACTTGTCTCGAATATAGAGACTTTTAATCTGATAGATACATATTGTATCGTTTTACACTTACTAACTGTTTGTTAACTATGCATTTTTTACATCACGTGTTGTTTTTGTTTATTGTTATTTGTTCTTTTTGCAGGCCTCAAGCGTAATGATCCACAGTACGTAACTGTTTCGCGGACGAGTCACTCTCCTCAGGGCGCCCTTGGTTCAGACATGATCGAACGGCCGCCGACTTATCAGCCGCTTGTACGGTCCGGATCGCCAACATTGCGGCAATTCACCATTCAAGAGGTACGCACCACAGCCGTTTTGTTGTCCTTTTTTGCCCCTCTTTTCTTCCATAGGCTCGAAGCTTACTATTGATGCTTTAACTCACGTAGAAACAGAGAGTCATTGGTATTGCTATCAGTCCTTTTCTGTCGTTCTTTTTTCGATTCGATTTCGAGGTGTGTTACCGACAACATTACATCACCGGTGCACTTGTTTTGCAGGTCCAATTATCGTACAAATGTGCTAGTGCCGAAACATTTTCACATTTGCAAGGTCTCCCACGTGCGGGGCCACTGTATATCGACTACTCACAAGCTGATGATAGTGCCGAAGGGCTAGCTGATACAACCACGACTGCCACGGAATCTATGGGCGCTGTTCATGCTTTGCCTTCGCACTATGCGAGCGAATCGAACCTCTATTGGAAACAACAATATCCCGACCATGATTATGATTTAGATGGTGGTTATTTCGATCAAGAAGAGCGGAATGAACGTTCGAATCGGCGAAGAGGCATCTCCAGTGAACCTCACGGGTGAGTTTCTGTTCGATTTTTTGGAAGTTAGTTCAAACATAGACATGCGTCTACGTCTTTTTTGTATTTTTAATTGTGTCACTCTGGACTGATTTTTTTCTTTATCGAACGCTTGCTTGCCTTTTTGGAGTTTAGTTTACGAAAGCCACAATCAGACCTTTTTCGAACAATAAATGTCAGACCGTCCCTGAAATTTATAAGGCTTGGCCACAAGCCAGTCATTCATTCGGATGTGCGCAGTCTTGAGACTAACAAAAACCAAGAACAGACGAGAGTTGACTTGTCCATGTACTTTGCTTTTTTTTTACCTATTTGAAAATGCGTTGTCTTGTGGAGTCGATTGGATCGTCGCATGTTTACTTTGATCCCATATGAGTTTCGATGCTCAGGCTTTCCTTTTTGACAATCAAAAAAGTAAATTTACTCAAGCTAATCTGTGCCGTTTAACTTATTCTGCAAATTTTACTATTGTAATTCCTTTTTTAGGTACGCAAACACCACTAAATCTTCGCGGTATCTAGAAAGCTACGACGAGCACTTCGCCCATACTAAACAAAAACACCATCAGCATCTCTATGATCACCAGTATTCCGAGACTCTCGTCAAATCTCAGCGCTATTCTCGGCATCAACGCTCCCCCACGCGTCATTCGGTGACAACCTTCGAAACTTCTGTGAATGAGCCATATCGAGAGGACGGTATTCGACTCTACGCCCGCTACGACGATCGTTCGTCACACCAGGAACACCACACTAGCGGTGACTCAAGGGCAGTGTTTCCAAAATTACCACGGACACGCGTTGAAGTCGAGGAAAAGCGCTATCGCAGCATTGCTCCAGGGCCTCATATGGCTACTGATAATTGGCGTGTGCCTCATTTGCCCATGACTATCCCACCTCGAAATTCCATCAGCCAACAACAACAACATCATCAACAACATGCCTACCATGAGACCCAGATTGTTCAAGCTAAGCGTGTTCGCACCGATGCAGTCCGTTCGAAACCGGTGGTCGTAGCTCAGAAACGAATTCCGTTAGCATTGCCGCCGATTGTCACGATTGAAACAGATGAAAAACCGCATCGTCAACGGCATGAAATCGACTTCCAAACATTCCAGCGCGAAGTGGAACGCCTCAAAGTGCATGAACGTCATGTCGCTCATAATGTGACAGTGTTTGAAGACAAGGCGGATGAGGTCGTGACATCGCCACCGTTGGTCACTTCGCCTTTGCCATTGCCGCCACCGAGTCATCTTCGCGAAGAGGTCGTACAACAAAAAATTGATCACTTCGAAACGATTACGCGGGATCCGGTGAAGCAAACAGCACGATCGGTCACGGAGTTTCCGGTACATGAGCCGCATTTGGCTGCTTTATCGCCACCGCCGCCACCTGTACAACTGAGTCAGAGTACCTACGAGTTAGACGCTCGTGAAAGGGCTCTAATCGAGGAGGAAGCAATGAGGCGCTTCAGTGAAAAGCTGGACATTCTACGCAATTCGAAACGGTTCAGACACATGCGTGATGGCGGGACTTACGAGTATTCTTCAACTGGGGTGTCGACTCGACCTATCCCTGCACCCCGGACCATTGAACAAATTGAAACGATTGAAATCGAAACAGAGGAATATCGCCGTATCCCGCCACCGCCACCTCCAAAGAGTGAGCCGCCGAAGCAGGAACCGATTCGGATACCTGAACCGGAGCCTGAGCCGATTGAAGAGAAGCTGGAACAGTCAGAAAGTCCAATGGAGGAAGATGATGTCAGTATTGAAGAGATCGAAATTCCACCACTCCCGCCACGAACGCATTCCCCGACGATGGAGACTTCTTCGACGACATCATACGATGAAACTCGACGCCACGTGAGGGTCGAAGTCACTGAAGAGATTCTCACTGAGCGTATTGAACGCATCAGCCGGCGACAAGAACGTATTGATCAGAGCGAAAAGGAAGTTCAAGCAACGAGCACACATCCGGAAGTTGTTGAAACAGCTACAGAGACCATCTTCTTGCCAGGTGTAGACACTTCTACCCAATCCGAGTTCACCACAACCCAAACAACAACAATTGACTCCTCTACGCAGCATGAACAGTCAACTTTCCACGATGCCGGTACAGTCGTCACTCCAATTCCGACCCCTGAAGAAGTGCCATCCCCAATTCCATCTCCAGAACCCGAAACGACAGATACCTGGACCCAATTCGAATCTAAAGAAGTTGCCGATGCGTCCACACAAGACATTGTCCCTGTCCCCACACCTCCGGCTGTCGTCGATTCGTCAACCCAATCTGAGCCCCCGCGAATTCCAACACCACCTCCGGTTGTTCGAATTCCGACACCGCCGCCGGTTGTTCGAGAAGTTGAAAAGATTGATGTCGTCGAGACAATCAGTGATTCACGCTACACCGAAGAGACTACAACTACGACTAAATATGAAATCCATGAGGATATCGATGTCAATGTCCACCATCATCACGCTCCAGCCGAACGCAAAGACAGCACTTCCTCATCGTCTTCATCTTCGTCCTCATCGAGCAGTAGCAGCAGCAGCGTGTCGGACCTCGGAAGTCGCTATGACGAGTACGAAACGGTGAGTCAAACTTTTGGGGCATTTGTATTCATGCTATTTTTGAACAAAAATAGTGACATTTTTGCGCTAACTTGCATTACACGCATCAGGCCCAAACAATCAAACGCCCCTGACACTGACATTCAGACTAATATTTTTGCCTCCATGTCAGACTGATTTTTTTATCGTTCTCAAATGCTTATCCGATTTGTTGTCAAGTGCCGACGGTCAATGTATCACGGACAGTACGGACACAATGGAGCTTATTGCATATGCAACAGTTCCTCCTTCCGCATTTTAGCGTCAGTGACAAACATGTCGAGATAAAAAAATATGATAATACGAAAGGTGCGGCGGCTTGACTATGTCCGACGTCGTTTACGCGTGCGCTATCAGTTGAGACGCCTTCGAACCAAGCCTTAATCGCTCCCTCCCTTCTGGGGTTCCATAAAGGTTCCTTCGCGCTTAGTGTCACCATACCCAATTAAATTGTTGTCCAGTATCAGGCGTAGCTCACGGCGTCGTTGCGTCGAGACTTTTTTTGAACTTAGCTCGTTTCAAAAGTGTGATGAGATAGCATTGGAATTTGTTTACTTTTGATTTTTTGTGTTCTTGTGGTCGCGTTTCGAGTTGAATTCAAACTTGTAAAAGCGAAACATTTCCTTATAGACTACGGTACCGTCTGTTGTCGAGGAGATGTCTAGCAGCGAGAAAAGCTCCATTAGCAAGGAGTCGCGCACGATTTCCTCCACTGGGTACACTACCAGTCATGTAACTCATCAAAGCAGTAGCCTTCGTGATAGTGGTCTTGGCAGTGGTGTCGGAATCCGTAATAGTGGACTTGGACTTGGCAGTGGTGTCGGTATCCGTGAAAGCGGTATCGGCCATGGCGCCAGCATCCATGAGAGCTCTATCGGCCATGGTACCTCTATCCGTGAATCCGGCATCGGTCATGGTACCACTATCCACAGCAGTGGACTTGGCAGTGGCGTCGGAATCCGCGATAGCGGTCTCGGCAGCGGTGTCGGAATCCGTGAAGGCGGAATCGGCCACAGCACAACCATCCGCGAAAGCAGCATCGGCCACGGAACCACCATCCGCGAATCCGGAATCGGACATGGCGTCACAGCGAGCCACGGTGCTCGCGAAAGCCAAATCGGTTACGGCGCATCAGCGAGCCACGGTGTTCGCGAAAGCGGCATTGGCTATGGGGCTGGTCTTGAGCGCGATAGTGGCTACATCGGTACGGGAGCTTACGCTTCCGATGGCGGCAAAGCTTTGAGCTCTACTGTAAGTTTAAAACACAATAGTTCGGACAAAAACAAAAGCGTGCGGCATTTCCAAAACCTTTGAATGACAAAATTCTATTTTTGCTTCGTCATCGTAATTGGCAGACAATACATACTACTATTTTCATTGTGCAAATCTTAACGAAACAAAACAAAAATTGCGCCGATTGCTTGATTGCAATTACTTTCATAAAAAGGGGTGTTGACATTTATCACGTTTCATCAATCTTATTCGTGTTTACAGTACACATCGCAGATCAGCGACCGAGCTTACCCCGCTCGTGTCACCAATTCGTCCACCACTACCTCGGCTGAACTTAAGTTGAAGGTATCTGCGAAGCCTGCGGTGCCGGCATACAAACCGTGAGTTTTGATTTACTTGTTTGATGCGTTTTAAACGCAATGCAATATTGATCTTCTCCATTTAAAACGATCCCAAAACACAAACAGCTTTTGTATACAATGTTCCAATCCAGGTCGTTCTGGCTGATTTAAATTTACAACCCCTAAAAAGGTCCCATAAGCCCTTGGAGAGAGTTTTTTGGTTGTTTGCTGGCGGGGCCGGAAAAGGCACATCGTCGCCCTTACACCCTTGATAGTATTATGGGGACGGAGCTTGCTGGGTGTTTGTTGATAAAAGCGACGCCAGAAACTGTCACTAGACAGGCATAAGCAATGCGATGCGATTATCAGTGCGTCGACAGGCGCTTCCCATGTTTCATGCATACCACTTAGTGTATGATAGATAAAACCTGGGCGAGCGAGGGTATGCCTTGTGGGGGTGTACGAAAGGGAGATAGGAGTTAATCATTCATTACTTTTTTTCAGCATGGAGTACACTGGAAGCGATTACACGAGCTTGATCTCGTCCCGCTCGGGTTACACCCGCCAAGCTCGGCAATTGGAAAACAACAGTGAGTCAACTATAAGCGGATTAGATGTTTCATTGACTTGATAACATTTCAGATGCCGCTAACCGTGTCATCCGCATCGTTAGCGAGACCACCTCCATCGGCAGCGGAGCTTCCTACGGCAACAATGGTGCCGCTCTTGCCGTCCGTGATGCTCGCGAGCGTGAGAAGAAGGAGATGAGCGACCTTAACGATCGCCTCGCCAGCTACATCGAGAAGGTGCGCTTCCTCGAAGCCCAGAACCGCAAGCTTGGAGCCGACTTGGAATACTTGCGTGGACGCTCTGGCCATGATGCCACCAACGTTCGTGACATGTACGAGATCGAACTTCGCGAAGCTCGCAAACTCGTCGAAGAATCCGACCTTGAACGTGACCGTCTCAACGGTGAGATCACCAAGATCCAAATCGAGATCAACAACTACATCTCCCGCTACGAAGCCGCCGTCCGTGATCACCGCAACGACAAGGGTGTCATCGAAGAGCTTCTCGCCAAGTTGTCCGCCGTCGACAGCGAACTCACCCTCCTGAAGCGCCGCATCAACAACCTCGAGGACGATATCAACGCTATCAAGCGTGAGAACCACCGCCTCCTCGGTGAATTGCAGCGTTCGCGTACCGTGAGTTGTTGACATTTGCGTAGTTAAGATAAAAATTAAACACGTGTTTGCAGGACATTGACCAGGAAACGCTTAACCGCATCGACTACCAGAACCAGGTCCAGACCGTCCTGGAAGAACTCGACTTCCTCCGTCGCGCTCACGAGAGCGAAATCTGGGACTTGCAAGCCATCGCTTCTCGCGACACCACCAGCGAGAACCGAGAATACTTCCGCAACGAGCTTACTGAGGCTATGCGCGAGATTCGTGCTGAGTACGACCAAGCTACGATCGTGCAACGTTCCGACATGGACAACTGGTACAAGATGAAGGTCCAGGAGATCGTGACCCAATCCGTTCGCCAGAACATGGAGACCGGCTACACCAAGGAAGAGATGAAGCGTCTGCGCACCCAGCTCGGTGACACTCGTGGCCATTTGGCTGATCTGGAAGCTCGCGTATGTTTTAATTTTGTCTTTTTTTTGTGGATTGGTGCTGATTGAGATGTTTACAGAACTCCCTGTTGGAGAAGCAGGCCGAAGAGCTTCACTACCAGATCGAAGATGACCAGCGCACCTACGAATCCGCCCTCAACGAGCGTGACAGCGCTACTCGCAAGCTCCGCGAAGAATGCCACACGCTCATGGTTGAGCTCCAGATGCTGCTCGACACCAAGCAGACCCTTGATGCCGAGATTGCCATCTACCGCAAGATGCTCGAGGGTGAAGAGGACCGCGCCGGTCTTCGTCAACTCGTTGAATCGGTCGTCCGCACGCAGCATCACTTGCAATCAAGCCAGGAGATTGGTATGTTTTTTTGTTGAATAGAACCTCAAAGCAAACATTAAAACTCATTGAACTGTTAACGCTAAGGGTGTGCCTTTTCAGAATCGCACCGCATCCTCCGTGGTGAGACCGCGAGCCGCAACTCGTACCAGCGTTCTGCGAAGGGCAATGTTTCCATCTCGGTATGAAACTTTTTCCTTTCATACTGTAAAGCCGATTACGGAATCCTTTCAGGAAGCCTCGCCTGACGGCAAATACATCATTGTCAACAACACCCACCGCTCCAAGGTCGAACCGATCGGTGAATGGACGCTGAAGCGTAGCATCGACCACAAGCATGAAGTTGTTTTCACCTTCCCGAGGAGCTTCGACTTGAAGCCGGGTCAGAGCGTCAAAATCTGGGCGCGCGGTCATGGTGTCCACAGTCCTCCTGAGTCGCTCGTTTTCGACAAAGAGGAATCTTTCGGCACCGGCAACAACGTGCATACGTACCTGTACAACGCGACTGGCGAAGTAAGCTCTTTTAATCACACCCTTCCCTTATCTTTTAATCACACCTCATCATTTCCAGGAACGCGCCACGCTCATCCAGCGTACGAGCCACACTACTGCCGAAGTTTAAGCAAAGCTGCCTAAGCCAACTTTTCCCGTTTCTAAAAGCCTCCGCAACTTAATTGCTCATAGACATAACTGCTCTCTTTTCTTTTACAGTAACGCTTTCTCAAGGAGACAATCAAATATCTATTCTTAACATATCTAACACGAATGGCTATAAAACTAATTTTTCGTACTCTTTGTTAACTTTATGAGCATAGCAGAATCAACAATACACAGGAATTCCATCAATGATAAGAGACATAAAACTTGTATAAGCGTTAATCGCAGAGCTTCGACAAGAAAGACGAAAAACCAAGAGTTCTTTGAGCCACGATTGATAACAAAGTTGCTAGTTTTTTTTATTGATCTGACGTTAAAATAAACCGTAAGCAGTTGAAAACATTTTAAAAACACGATAAAAGTAAAACCGTTGAAACATAAAACATTTAAAAAAATTTAATGCAATGCTTCGACGACGCATAAATTTAAAAACACAATGTTTATAAATGCGAATTACTTTACTTACAACAACAAAAAGCCACAGCAACTATGCAAGCTATAAACAAAACAGTTGCAATAATAATACTGATGTAGTTTTTGAAAACGAAACCAGTGACTTCTCCATGTTTTACTTCAACGCTTTCATTTTTCAATATTTTGAAAAGTCGTTGATGGTATCCGTAAATCTTATGCCCAATTTCCGCTAAAAGCTTTTTTTCCACAAGTTTTCCGCTATGCCTGATTGTAAAAAAACCTTGATCATAAAGATCCATAGCGTTTGAAATGCAGTTGAAAACATTTTAAAAACACGGCAAAAGTAAAACCGTTGAAACATAAAACATTTAAAAAAATTTAATGCAATGCTTCGACGACGCATAAATTTAAAAACACAATATTTATAAATGCGAATTACTTTATTTACAACAACAAAAAGCCACAGCAACTAAGCAAGCTATAAACAAAATAGTTGCAATAATAATACAGATGTAGTTTTTGAAAACGAAACCAGTGACTTCATCATGTTTTACTTCAACGCTTTCATTTTTCAATATTTTGAAAAGTCGTTGATGGTATCCGTAAATCTTATGCCCAATTTCCGCTAAAAGCTTCTTTTCCACAAGTCTTCCGCTATGTCTGATAGTAAAATAGCCTTGATCATAAAGATCCAAAGCGTTTGAAATGCAGTTGAAAACATTTTAAAAACACGGCAAAAGTAAAACCGTTGAAACATAAAACATTTAAAAAAATTTAATGCAATGCTTCGACGACGCATAAATTTAAAAACACAATATTTATAAATGCGAATTACTTTATTTACAACAACAAAAAGCCACAGCAACTAAGCAAGCTATAAACAAAATAGTTGCAATAATAATACTGATGAGGTTTTTGAAAACGAAACCAGTGACTTCTCCATGTTTTATCTCAACGCTTTCATTTTTCAATACTTCCAAAAATCGTTGATGGTATCCGTGTCCAATTTTCGCTAAAAGCTTCTTTTCCACAAGTCTTCCGCTATGTCTGATAGTAAAATAGCCTTGATCATAAAGATCCATAGCGTTTGAAATGCAGTTGAAAACATTTTAAAAACACCATAAAAGTAAAACCGTTGAAACATAAAACATTTAAAAAAATTTAAGTTCAGTCCTTCGACGACGCTTACATTCAAACACAATATTTATAAATGCGAATTACTTTATTTACAACACCAAAAAATCGCAGCAATTAAGCAAGCTATAAAGAAAATAGCTGCAATAATAATACTGATGTAGTTTTTGAAAACGAAACCAGTGACTTCTCCATGTTTTATCTCAACGCTTTCATTTTTCAATACTTCCAAAAATCTTTGATGGTATCCGTAAATCTTATGCCCAATTTCCGCTAAAAGCTTCTTTTCCACAAGTCTTCCGCTATGTCTGATAGTAAAATAGCCTTGATCATAAAGATCCATAGCGTATCGTTTGTCTAAATATGGGCCTTTAAGGATAGCAGGTGTGTCAAGGTATATTGCCTCAGAAAACACTTCCTTCTTGAGCGTGTCGTTTTAAAATGCATGCGTAAATTTTTTCAAAATTAATAACAGTTATGAGTTGCTTTGAGTGACCATGTGGACAGTTAATAGTTCGATCTCGATTACTGTAGAGAAGAGTCAATTCCGATGTATTGCCAAATATAGTATCAGTTTAACAGAATGTTGTTCCGTGAAAGAGAGTAACCTTTGGAGTGTCTGAGGGGCAATCTCTTTCGCCAATGAAATTGTTGACCTGGTTGTGATCAAAGTAGCCGCCGAATCCAATTGAAACGTATTCGTCTTTGTTTTTTGAACCACACCAGATTGACTTCAAATGAACTCTGTCACGGAAGACTACGTCAGTGTGAACATCAACACATTTGGTTTCGTTACTTGAAGTATCATTGAAGCAATGTTCTGTTATGTTTGCAATGTGGACATCGGGGAGAACGTAGTCAAAACTGATTATTTCAGTTGGATTCAAGTCTGATGGACACTCTGAGATGTCTCCTGGATAGCCTATCCGCAGTCGTTCGCAAGGATCACTTCTGTTTTCTTTAATGTTCCAATGTTTCTTGAGCAGCGGCCATTGGGAATTGTATATGTTTGATTCAGGATAAGGTTCGCACTTTTGGATAATACCACCGATTGGTGCTAGAGATGGCTTATCTTCGTGACCTAACAAATGACTTATTAAGAACATGTTGAAAATTGATAAAGTCAATAAATTACAACTGACCACACTCTAGTATTTGAAACTGGCTATCTTTGTAAACATGGTAGGATTCCGAATCCCAAACTTCACAAATACCCATTGCTTTTGTAAAACGGCGACCGGAAGGTTACCTTCATTGGCTTATCAGAAAGCCTTTTACAACTTTTAAGTCCCATTTTTAAGTTAAAAACCATTAAAAACGAACCAAAAACGGCGAACTTAAAACGATACAAGTCACAAGTTTACCCAAATTCGGGTTTACAAGTATTGTAAACCGTTTCATTGACGCCATGATGTGATGCCAAGTTGACTTTGGATCACATCAGTCTCAGAAACCATACAAATCAAACTCATTGGAATCAAGAATTCATTAATTTAATCAAAATGTGAATTGAATTTGAGTACAAAAAGCAAAAAAACACTATAACTTCGGGCCAACTTTAACCCTAATTATACCAGAAGGCCACTGTGATAGCTGGAGGCCAGCGAGATGGCCTATACGGTAGGCCTCTCCTTGCATTCCAATTTGGAAGATGGACAAAGCGAAAGCGCCTATATGCCGGTGTTATCCATGGATTGTTTCATGGCGCGAGGGTCCACGGACTGTCGAGACAACGAGAGAGCCATTCTCTCGACGGTTGCACGTGTACACCCTTACACACTTTTGCTGCCCCACAGCGAAAGTTGCACCCTCGCCCACTCCTACTCACTTTACCTCCCCCGCAACGAAAGTTGCACATTTGTCATCATCGACCCCCGCATCTGTTCTTACTGCGAATGTTGCACTTGCGGACACTTCGCCCGCATCTTCCTTCCCAGCAAACGTTTGGAATCTGTTTAGTCATCGTTTGGGGATTCTGGAGGGGTCAAAGTTGTTGAAAAGGGTGATTTTAGGGCTCATTTTGACCAAAATATCCTCGAAACCGTGCACTTTGCATCTACCAGATGTGTTTTGCATGAATGCGATGAAGCCAACGTTGACATTGGTTCATTGCAAAGACTTATTTACATCATTGGGGCTTGTCTAGAATTCGGATTCTTGCTATTTACAAAGATTACGAACAAGTAAACAATGTTGAACCGTATCTTTCACATAATTACGTTGAACTTGAACACTTTTTGTTCACAAACTTCAACTGAATCATAACAAAATGCAAACTATGCCAGCCCTAACCCTCTCCACGACTGCCACGAGCCATGCACAAGTCCTTGGAGGGGTTCAGAAACCCCGAAAGTCCATCTGTTTTGGTGGGTAATGGCCAGAGTTTAAGTGTTTCTTTATCAATTGGCACACTTATCAGGTAAATGAAGCCCGCGACAATGAAACAAATGTGATAAGTGGCTCTCAGGCATCTGTCTCAAACACAATGCAACCGATCTGTAGTGGTTCAGATGCCTGAATTTAGTGTTTAAAGGCTGATAAAAGAAGCACAACGGACTTTGAATCCGATTTAGAGCGAACTGTGATCCGAATCCTGAATAAGGCCTTCGGAAATCATGTTCGCGGATCTTTCGAACCTTAAATCTTATAAAAATTTTAACAAAAAAAACCACGAAAATGCACAATTTTTGCAACTACCAGAACTTTAAAGTGGCAAGTTTAGCCGAAAATAGTTCTGGTAGCTTGTCCAATACTGTTGTTTCGAGTCTGAGTCTTCAGAATCCTCGCTTTTTTTGTTTGAAAACACCAGAATTGCACCCGTCGATAAGTGGATTCAGGGCTACAGGCGTCAGAAGCTGAACGATTTGCAAGTAAAGGCCATTCAAAAGCCAGATTACGGTGACCGAACCCCCTGAGGCACCGTTTCCTACCCCAATCCTACTGATCTGGGGAGGATCCGGCGGCTGTTTTTTGGAAATTTGAGGGTCTGGAAAAACAATTAAACAAAAAACAAATTGAAAAAACTATAGCTATTGACTACGTAATGAGTAATAGAGGTAATTGGAGCATAATTAGGAGCATATTTTCCGTTTGAGGGGCATCGATGCGACACGCCGGAGCCCATTGTTGATTTCGAACGATGACAAGATCGCTTATATGACGGGCATTAAGGAGCTTTCAGCAGTAGCGCGAGAGTGGCCCGGCTCTCGAGACAACGAGAGAGATCAACTCTCGTCAGAGGCAGGAATAATGCGTCCTCAGACAGGCATTGAGAAAACCGTATGTTATGTAACGGAAAATGGTCGTAGCCACTTTTCGCTTTTAATAATGTTAGAAAATAACAGTAGCGATCATATTCCATCAAAATGTTACACATGTATAAAGAAATTTATCCTTTTTTTGCAAAAGCTACATAAGCGGGCCCAGTTCAATGGATCATGTGCAAAATGTATCCGTTGAAGTCGTGATAAATTTGAAGATTTTGATCGCAAACGAAGCCTGGCGGTCTTCTGATCAGCAATCTTATCGTTTTTTACATTCCGATCTCTCAGAATCCGCAATTTTTCATGAACTACACGGAAACCGCACCAGTTGAATGGAGGGATTCTCGTGGAAATTCGATTAGGAAACCCATTATAGGGTTGAACTTTCCTGTCATACATATCAATTAAACTCATTAACATTAACAAAACTAATTGGACAAACTCTTCCTGGCAATATCATCCAGATTCCTTGCATATTCCATTAAAAAAGCCAAAGTTTCATCCGAAACTTGGAAATCGCACATGCTGATATGTGGATTTCGGCGGCTACAAAGTGCAAACTGGGCATCAGAAATCCCAAAATCAAGATTCCTAGGACCCTGCGATCTTGGAATCACCAACTTAGTGTCTTAGTTAGGATTGCCGAAGGAAGACATTGCATTCCAAAATTTTGTATTTATCGCCCCCACATTTGTCCCTCTTCAACATTCTGAATCCAATCCCAGACCGCCAACAACATTGCGCGGTCCATGGTAGGATTCCGAATCCCAAACTTCACAAATACCCATTGCTTTTGTAAAACGGCGACCGGAAGGTTACCTTCATTGGCTTATCAGAAAGCCTTTTACAACTTTTAAGTCCCATTTTTAAGTTAAAAACCATATAAAACGAACCAAAAACGGCGAACTTAAAACGATACAAGTCACAAGTTTACCCAAATTCGGGTTTACAAGTATTGTAAACCGTTTCATTGACGCCATGATGTGATGCCAAGTTGACTTTGGATCACATCAGTCTCAGAAACCATACAAATCAAACTCATTGGAATCAAGAATTCATTAATTTAATCAAAATGTGAATTGAATTTGAGTACAAAAAGCAAAAAAACACTATAACTTCGGGCCAACTTTAACCCTAATTATACCAGAAGGCCACTGTGATAGCTGGAGGCCAGCGAGATGGCCTATACGGTAGGCCTCTCCTTGCATTCCAATTTGGAAGATGGACAAAGCGAAAGCGCCTATATGCCGGTGTTATCCATGGATTGTTTCATGGCGCGAGGGTCCACGGACTGTCGAGACAACGAGAGAGCCATTCTCTCGACGGTTGCACGTGTACACCCTTACACACTTTTGCTGCCCCACAGCGAAAGTTGCACCCTCGCCCACTCCTACTCACTTTACCTCCCCCGCAACGAAAGTTGCACATTTGTCATCATCGACCCCCGCATCTGTTCTTACTGCGAATGTTGCACTTGCGGACACTTCGCCCGCATCTTCCTTCCCAGCAAACGTTTGGAATCTGTTTAGTCATCGTTTGGGGATTCTGGAGGGGTCAAAGTTGTTGAAAAGGGTGATTTTAGGGCTCATTTTGACCAAAATATCCTCGAAACCGTGCACTTTGCATCTACCAGATGTGTTTTGCATGAATGCGATGAAGCCAACGTTGACATTGGTTCATTGCAAAGACTTATTTACATCATTGGGGCTTGTCTAGAATTCGGATTCTTGCTATTTACAAAGATTACGAACAAGTAAACAATGTTGAACCGTATCTTTCACATAATTACGTTGAACTTGAACACTTTTTGTTCACAAACTTCAACTGAATCATAACAAAATGCAAACTATGCCAGCCCTAACCCTCTCCACGACTGCCACGAGCCATGCACAAGTCCTTGGAGGGGTTCAGAAACCCCGAAAGTCCATCTGTTTTGGTGGGTAATGGCCAGAGTTTAAGTGTTTCTTTATCAATTGGCACACTTATCAGGTAAATGAAGCCCGCGACAATGAAACAAATGTGATAAGTGGCTCTCAGGCATCTGTCTCAAACACAATGCAACCGATCTGTAGTGGTTCAGATGCCTGAATTTAGTGTTTAAAGGCTGATAAAAGAAGCACAACGGACTTTGAATCCGATTTAGAGCGAACTGTGATCCGAATCCTGAATAAGGCCTTCGGAAATCATGTTCGCGGATCTTTCGAACCTTAAATCTTATAAAAATTTTAACAAAAAAAACCACGAAAATGCACAATTTTTGCAACTACCAGAACTTTAAAGTGGCAAGTTTAGCCGAAAATAGTTCTGGTAGCTTGTCCAATACTGTTGTTTCGAGTCTGAGTCTTCAGAATCCTCGCTTTTTTTGTTTGAAAACACCAGAATTGCACCCGTCGATAAGTGGATTCAGGGCTACAGGCGTCAGAAGCTGAACGATTTGCAAGTAAAGGCCATTCAAAAGCCAGATTACGGTGACCGAACCCCCTGAGGCACCGTTTCCTACCCCAATCCTACTGATCTGGGGAGGATCCGGCGGCTGTTTTTTGGAAATTTGAGGGTCTGGAAAAACAATTAAACAAAAAACAAATTGAAAAAACTATAGCTATTGACTACGTAATGAGTAATAGAGGTAATTGGAGCATAATTAGGAGCATATTTTCCGTTTGAGGGGCATCGATGCGACACGCCGGAGCCCATTGTTGATTTCGAACGATGACAAGATCGCTTATATGACGGGCATTAAGGAGCTTTCATCAGTAGCGCGAGAGTGGCCCGGCTCTCGAGACAACGAGAGAGATCAACTTTCGTCAGAGGCAGGAATAATGCGTCCTCAGACAGGCATTGAGAAAACCGTATGTTATGTAACGGAAAATGGTCGTAGCCACTTTTCGCTTTTAATAATGTTAGAAAATAACAGTAGCGATCATATTCCATCAAAATGTTACACATGTATAAAGAAATTTATCCTTTTTTTGCAAAAGCTACATAAGCGGGCCCAGTTCAATGGATCATGTGCAAAATGTATCCGTTGAAGTCGTGATAAATTTGAAGATTTTGATCGCAAACGAAGCCTGGCGGTCTTCTGATCAGCAATCTTATCGTTTTTTACATTCCGATCTCTCAGAATCCGCAATTTTTCATGAACTACACGGAAACCGCACCAGTTGAATGGAGGGATTCTCGTGGAAATTCGATTAGGAAACCCATTATAGGGTTGAACTTTCCTGTCATACATATCAATTAAACTCATTAACATTAACAAAACTAATTGGACAAACTCTTCCTGGCAATATCATCCAGATTCCTTGCATATTCCATTAAAAAAGCCAAAGTTTCATCCGAAACTTGGAAATCGCACATGCTGATATGTGGATTTCGGCGGCTACAAAGTGCAAACTGGGCATCAGAAATCCCAAAATCAAGATTCCTAGGACCCTGCGATCTTGGAATCACCAACTTAGTGTCTTAGTTAGGATTGCCGAAGGAAGACATTGCATTCCAAAATTTTGTATTTATCGCCCCCACATTTGTCCCTCTTCAACATTCTGAATCCAATCCCAGACCGCCAACAACATTGCGCGGTCCATGGTAGGATTCCGAATCCCAAACTTCACAAATACCCATTGCTTTTGTAAAACGGCGACCGGAAGGTTACCTTCATTGGCTTATCAGAAAGCCTTTTACAACTTTTAAGTCCCATTTTTAAGTTAAAAACCATTAAAAACGAACCAAAAACGGCGAACTTAAAACGATACAAGTCACAAGTTTACCCAAATTCGGGTTTACAAGTATTGTAAACCGTTTCATTGACGCCATGATGTGATGCCAAGTTGACTTTGGATCACATCAGTCTCAGAAACCATACAAATCAAACTCATTGGAATCAAGAATTCATTAATTTAATCAAAATGTGAATTGAATTTGAGTACAAAAAGCAAAAAAACACTATAACTTCGGGCCAACTTTAACCCTAATTATACCAGAAGGCCACTGTGATAGCTGGAGGCCAGCGAGATGGCCTATACGGTAGGCCTCTCCTTGCATTCCAATTTGGAAGATGGACAAAGCGAAAGCGCCTATATGCCGGTGTTATCCATGGATTGTTTCATGGCGCGAGGGTCCACGGACTGTCGAGACAACGAGAGAGCCATTCTCTCGACGGTTGCACGTGTACACCCTTACACACTTTTGCTGCCCCACAGCGAAAGTTGCACCCTCGCCCACTCCTACTCACTTTACCTCCCCCGCAACGAAAGTTGCACATTTGTCATCATCGACCCCCGCATCTGTTCTTACTGCGAATGTTGCACTTGCGGACACTTCGCCCGCATCTTCCTTCCCAGCAAACGTTTGGAATCTGTTTAGTCATCGTTTGGGGATTCTGGAGGGGTCAAAGTTGTTGAAAAGGGTGATTTTAGGGCTCATTTTGACCAAAATATCCTCGAAACCGTGCACTTTGCATCTACCAGATGTGTTTTGCATGAATGCGATGAAGCCAACGTTGACATTGGTTCATTGCAAAGACTTATTTACATCATTGGGGCTTGTCTAGAATTCGGATTCTTGCTATTTACAATGATTACGAACAAATAAACAATGTTGAACCGTATCTTTCACATAATTACGTTGAACTTGAACACTTTTTGTTTACAAACTTCAACTGAATCATAACAAAATGCAAACTATGCCAGCCCTAACCCTCTCCACGACTGCCACGAGCCATGCACAAGTCCTTGGAGGGGTTCAGAAACCCCGAAAGTCCATCAGTTTTGGTGGGTAATGGCCAGAGTTTAAGTGTTTCTTTATCAATTGGCACACTTATCAGGTAAATGAAGCCCGCGACAATGAAACAAATGTGATAAGTGGCTCTCAGGCATCTGTCTCAAACACAATGCAACCGATCTGTAGTGGTTCAGATGCCTGAATTTAGTGTTTAAAGGCTGATAAAAGAAGCACAACGGACTTTGAATCCGATTTAGAGCGAACTGTGATCCGAATCCTGAATAAGGCCTTCGGAAATCATGTTCGCGGATCTTTCGAACCTTAAATCTTATAAAAATTTTAACAAAAAAACCACGAAAATGCACAATTTTTGCAACTACCAGAACTTTAAAGTGGCAAGTTTAGCCGAAAATAGTTCTGGTAGCTTGTCCAATACTGTTGTTTCGAGTCTGAGTCTTCAGAATCCTCGCTTTTTTTGTTTGAAAACACCAGAATTGCACCCGTCGATAGGTGGATTCAGGGCTACAGGCGTCAGAAGCTGAACGATTTGCAAGTAAAGGCCATTCAAAAGCCAGATTACGGTGACCGAACCCCCTGAGGCACCGTTTCCTACCCCAATCCTACTGATCTGGGGAGGATCCGGCGGCTGTTTTTTGGAAATTTGAGGGTCTGGAAAAACAATTAAACAAAAAACAAATTGAAAAAACTATAGCTATTGACTACGTAATGAGTAATAGAGGTAATTGGAGCATAATTAGGAGCATATTTTCCGTTTGAGGGGCATCGATGCGACACGCCGGAGCCCATTGTTGATTTCGAACGATGACAAGATCGCTTATATGACGGGCATTAAGGAGCTTTCATCAGTAGCGCGAGAGTGGCCCGGCTCTCGAGACAACGAGAGAGATCAACTTTCGTCAGAGGCAGGAATAATGCGTCCTCAGACAGGCATTGAGAAAACCGTATGTTATGTAACGGAAAATGGTCGTAGCCACTTTTCGCTTTTAATAATGTTAGAAAATAACAGTAGCGATCATATTCCATCAAAATGTTACACATGTATAAAGAAATTTATCCTTTTTTTGCAAAAGCTACATAAGCGGGCCCAGTTCAATGGATCATGTGCAAAATGTATCCGTTGAAGTCGTGATAAATTTGAAGATTTTGATCGCAAACGAAGCCTGGCGGTCTTCTGATCAGCAATCTTATCGTTTTTTACATTCCGATCTCTCAGAATCCGCAATTTTTCATGAACTACACGGAAACCGCACCAGTTGAATGGAGGGATTCTCGTGGAAATTCGATTAGGAAACCCATTATAGGGTTGAACTTTCCTGTCATACATATCAATTAAACTCATTAACATTAACAAAACTAATTGGACAAACTCTTCCTGGCAATATCATCCAGATTCCTTGCATATTCCATTAAAAAAGCCAAAGTTTCATCCGAAACTTGGAAATCGCACATGCTGATATGTGGATTTCGGCGGCTACAAAGTGCAAACTGGGCATCAGAAATCCCAAAATCAAGATTCCTAGGACCCTGCGATCTTGGAATCACCAACTTAGTGTCTTAGTTAGGATTGCCGAAGGAAGACATTGCATTCCAAAATTTTGTATTTATCGCCCCCACATTTGTCCCTCTTCAACATTCTGAATCCAATCCCAGACCGCCAACAACATTGCGCGGTCCATGGTAGGATTCCGAATCCCAAACTTCACAAATACCCATTGCTTTTGTAAAACGGCGACCGGAAGGTTACCTTCATTGGCTTATCAGAAAGCCTTTTACAACTTTTAAGTCCCATTTTTAAGTTAAAAACCATATAAAACGAACCAAAAACGGCGAACTTAAAACGATACAAGTCACAAGTTTACCCAAATTCGGGTTTACAAGTATTGTAAACCGTTTCATTGACGCCATGATGTGATGCCAAGTTGACTTTGGATCACATCAGTCTCAGAAACCATACAAATCAAACTCATTGGAATCAAGAATTCATTAATTTAATCAAAATGTGAATTGAATTTGAGTACAAAAAGCAAAAAAACACTATAACTTCGGGCCAACTTTAACCCTAATTATACCAGAAGGCCACTGTGATAGCTGGAGGCCAGCGAGATGGCCTATACGGTAGGCCTCTCCTTGCATTCCAATTTGGAAGATGGACAAAGCGAAAGCGCCTATATGCCGGTGTTATCCATGGATTGTTTCATGGCGCGAGGGTCCACGGACTGTCGAGACAACGAGAGAGCCATTCTCTCGACGGTTGCACGTGTACACCCTTACACACTTTTGCTGCCCCACAGCGAAAGTTGCACCCTCGCCCACTCCTACTCACTTTACCTCCCCCGCAACGAAAGTTGCACATTTGTCATCATCGACCCCCGCATCTGTTCTTACTGCGAATGTTGCACTTGCGGACACTTCGCCCGCATCTTCCTTCCCAGCAAACGTTTGGAATCTGTTTAGTCATCGTTTGGGGATTCTGGAGGGGTCAAAGTTGTTGAAAAGGGTGATTTTAGGGCTCATTTTGACCAAAATATCCTCGAAACCGTGCACTTTGCATCTACCAGATGTGTTTTGCATGAATGCGATGAAGCCAACGTTGACATTGGTTCATTGCAAAGACTTATTTACATCATTGGGGCTTGTCTAGAATTCGGATTCTTGCTATTTACAAAGATTACGAACAAGTAAACAATGTTGAACCGTATCTTTCACATAATTACGTTGAACTTGAACACTTTTTGTTCACAAACTTCAACTGAATCATAACAAAATGCAAACTATGCCAGCCCTAACCCTCTCCACGACTGCCACGAGCCATGCACAAGTCCTTGGAGGGGTTCAGAAACCCCGAAAGTCCATCTGTTTTGGTGGGTAATGGCCAGAGTTTAAGTGTTTCTTTATCAATTGGCACACTTATCAGGTAAATGAAGCCCGCGACAATGAAACAAATGTGATAAGTGGCTCTCAGGCATCTGTCTCAAACACAATGCAACCGATCTGTAGTGGTTCAGATGCCTGAATTTAGTGTTTAAAGGCTGATAAAAGAAGCACAACGGACTTTGAATCCGATTTAGAGCGAACTGTGATCCGAATCCTGAATAAGGCCTTCGGAAATCATGTTCGCGGATCTTTCGAACCTTAAATCTTATAAAAATTTTAACAAAAAAAACCACGAAAATGCACAATTTTTGCAACTACCAGAACTTTAAAGTGGCAAGTTTAGCCGAAAATAGTTCTGGTAGCTTGTCCAATACTGTTGTTTCGAGTCTGAGTCTTCAGAATCCTCGCTTTTTTTGTTTGAAAACACCAGAATTGCACCCGTCGATAAGTGGATTCAGGGCTACAGGCGTCAGAAGCTGAACGATTTGCAAGTAAAGGCCATTCAAAAGCCAGATTACGGTGACCGAACCCCCTGAGGCACCGTTTCCTACCCCAATCCTACTGATCTGGGGAGGATCCGGCGGCTGTTTTTTGGAAATTTGAGGGTCTGGAAAAACAATTAAACAAAAAACAAATTGAAAAAACTATAGCTATTGACTACGTAATGAGTAATAGAGGTAATTGGAGCATAATTAGGAGCATATTTTCCGTTTGAGGGGCATCGATGCGACACGCCGGAGCCCATTGTTGATTTCGAACGATGACAAGATCGCTTATATGACGGGCATTAAGGAGCTTTCATCAGTAGCGCGAGAGTGGCCCGGCTCTCGAGACAACGAGAGAGATCAACTTTCGTCAGAGGCAGGAATAATGCGTCCTCAGACAGGCATTGAGAAAACCGTATGTTATGTAACGGAAAATGGTCGTAGCCACTTTTCGCTTTTAATAATGTTAGAAAATAACAGTAGCGATCATATTCCATCAAAATGTTACACATGTATAAAGAAATTTATCCTTTTTTTGCAAAAGCTACATAAGCGGGCCCAGTTCAATGGATCATGTGCAAAATGTATCCGTTGAAGTCGTGATAAATTTGAAGATTTTGATCGCAAACGAAGCCTGGCGGTCTTCTGATCAGCAATCTTATCGTTTTTTACATTCCGATCTCTCAGAATCCGCAATTTTTCATGAACTACACGGAAACCGCACCAGTTGAATGGAGGGATTCTCGTGGAAATTCGATTAGGAAACCCATTATAGGGTTGAACTTTCCTGTCATACATATCAATTAAACTCATTAACATTAACAAAACTAATTGGACAAACTCTTCCTGGCAATATCATCCAGATTCCTTGCATATTCCATTAAAAAAGCCAAAGTTTCATCCGAAACTTGGAAATCGCACATGCTGATATGTGGATTTCGGCGGCTACAAAGTGCAAACTGGGCATCAGAAATCCCAAAATCAAGATTCCTAGGACCCTGCGATCTTGGAATCACCAACTTAGTGTCTTAGTTAGGATTGCCGAAGGAAGACATTGCATTCCAAAATTTTGTATTTATCGCCCCCACATTTGTCCCTCTTCAACATTCTGAATCCAATCCCAGACCGCCAACAACATTGCGCGGTCCATGGTAGGATTCCGAATCCCAAACTTCACAAATACCCATTGCTTTTGTAAAACGGCGACCGGAAGGTTACCTTCATTGGCTTATCAGAAAGCCTTTTACAACTTTTAAGTCCCATTTTTAAGTTAAAAACCATTAAAAACGAACCAAAAACGGCGAACTTAAAACGATACAAGTCACAAGTTTACCCAAATTCGGGTTTACAAGTATTGTAAACCGTTTCATTGACGCCATGATGTGATGCCAAGTTGACTTTGGATCACATCAGTCTCAGAAACCATACAAATCAAACTCATTGGAATCAAGAATTCATTAATTTAATCAAAATGTGAATTGAATTTGAGTACAAAAAGCAAAAAAACACTATAACTTCGGGCCAACTTTAACCCTAATTATACCAGAAGGCCACTGTGATAGCTGGAGGCCAGCGAGATGGCCTATACGGTAGGCCTCTCCTTGCATTCCAATTTGGAAGATGGACAAAGCGAAAGCGCCTATATGCCGGTGTTATCCATGGATTGTTTCATGGCGCGAGGGTCCACGGACTGTCGAGACAACGAGAGAGCCATTCTCTCGACGGTTGCACGTGTACACCCTTACACACTTTTGCTGCCCCACAGCGAAAGTTGCACCCTCGCCCACTCCTACTCACTTTACCTCCCCCGCAACGAAAGTTGCACATTTGTCATCATCGACCCCCGCATCTGTTCTTACTGCGAATGTTGCACTTGCGGACACTTCGCCCGCATCTTCCTTCCCAGCAAACGTTTGGAATCTGTTTAGTCATCGTTTGGGGATTCTGGAGGGGTCAAAGTTGTTGAAAAGGGTGATTTTAGGGCTCATTTTGACCAAAATATCCTCGAAACCGTGCACTTTGCATCTACCAGATGTGTTTTGCATGAATGCGCTGAAGCCAACGTTGACATTGGTTCATTGCAAAGACTTATTTACATCATTGGGGCTTGTCTAGAATTCGGATTCTTGCTATTTACAAAGATTACGAACAAGTAAACAATGTTGAACCGTATCTTTCACATAATTACGTTGAACTTGAACACTTTTTGTTCACAAACTTCAACTGAATCATAACAAAATGCAAACTATGCCAGCCCTAACCCTCTCCACGACTGCCACGAGCCATGCACAAGTCCTTGGAGGGGTTCAGAAACCCCGAAAGTCCATCTGTTTTGGTGGGTAATGGCCAGAGTTTAAGTGTTTCTTTATCAATTGGCACACTTATCAGGTAAATGAAGCCCGCGACAATGAAACAAATGTGATAAGTGGCTCTCAGGCATCTGTCTCAAACACAATGCAACCGATCTGTAGTGGTTCAGATGCCTGAATTTAGTGTTTAAAGGCTGATAAAAGAAGCACAACGGACTTTGAATCCGATTTAGAGCGAACTGTGATCCGAATCCTGAATAAGGCCTTCGGAAATCATGTTCGCGGATCTTTCGAACCTTAAATCTTATAAAAATTTTAACAAAAAAAACCACGAAAATGCACAATTTTTGCAACTACCAGAACTTTAAAGTGGCAAGTTTAGCCGAAAATAGTTCTGGTAGCTTGTCCAATACTGTTGTTTCGAGTCTGAGTCTTCAGAATCCTCGCTTTTTTTGTTTGAAAACACCAGAATTGCACCCGTCGATAAGTGGATTCAGGGCTACAGGCGTCAGAAGCTGAACGATTTGCAAGTAAAGGCCATTCAAAAGCCAGATTACGGTGACCGAACCCCCTGAGGCACCGTTTCCTACCCCAATCCTACTGATCTGGGGAGGATCCGGCGGCTGTTTTTTGGAAATTTGAGGGTCTGGAAAAACAATTAAACAAAAAACAAATTGAAAAAACTATAGCTATTGACTACGTAATGAGTAATAGAGGTAATTGGAGCATAATTAGGAGCATATTTTCCGTTTGAGGGGCATCGATGCGACACGCCGGAGCCCATTGTTGATTTCGAACGATGACAAGATCGCTTATATGACGGGCATTAAGGAGCTTTCATCAGTAGCGCGAGAGTGGCCCGGCTCTCGAGACAACGAGAGAGATCAACTTTCGTCAGAGGCAGGAATAATGCGTCCTCAGACAGGCATTGAGAAAACCGTATGTTATGTAACGGAAAATGGTCGTAGCCACTTTTCGCTTTTAATAATGTTAGAAAATAACAGTAGCGATCATATTCCATCAAAATGTTACACATGTATAAAGAAATTTATCCTTTTTTTGCAAAAGCTACATAAGCGGGCCCAGTTCAATGGATCATGTGCAAAATGTATCCGTTGAAGTCGTGATAAATTTGAAGATTTTGATCGCAAACGAAGCCTGGCGGTCTTCTGATCAGCAATCTTATCGTTTTTTACATTCCGATCTCTCAGAATCCGCAATTTTTCATGAACTACACGGAAACCGCACCAGTTGAATGGAGGGATTCTCGTGGAAATTCGATTAGGAAACCCATTATAGGGTTGAACTTTCCTGTCATACATATCAATTAAACTCATTAACATTAACAAAACTAATTGGACAAACTCTTCCTGGCAATATCATCCAGATTCCTTGCATATTCCATTAAAAAAGCCAAAGTTTCATCCGAAACTTGGAAATCGCACATGCTGATATGTGGATTTCGGCGGCTACAAAGTGCAAACTGGGCATCAGAAATCCCAAAATCAAGATTCCTAGGACCCTGCGATCTTGGAATCACCAACTTAGTGTCTTAGTTAGGATTGCCGAAGGAAGACATTGCATTCCAAAATTTTGTATTTATCGCCCCCACATTTGTCCCTCTTCAACATTCTGAATCCAATCCCAGACCGCCAACAACATTGCGCGGTCCATGGTAGGATTCCGAATCCCAAACTTCACAAATACCCATTGCTTTTGTAAAACGGCGACCGGAAGGTTACCTTCATTGGCTTATCAGAAAGCCTTTTACAACTTTTAAGTCCCATTTTTAAGTTAAAAACCATTAAAAACGAACCAAAAACGGCGAACTTAAAACGATACAAGTCACAAGTTTACCCAAATTCGGGTTTACAAGTATTGTAAACCGTTTCATTGACGCCATGATGTGATGCCAAGTTGACTTTGGATCACATCAGTCTCAGAAACCATACAAATCAAACTCATTGGAATCAAGAATTCATTAATTTAATCAAAATGTGAATTGAATTTGAGTACAAAAAGCAAAAAAACACTATAACTTCGGGCCAACTTTAACCCTAATTATACCAGAAGGCCACTGTGATAGCTGGAGGCCAGCGAGATGGCCTATACGGTAGGCCTCTCCTTGCATTCCAATTTGGAAGATGGACAAAGCGAAAGCGCCTATATGCCGGTGTTATCCATGGATTGTTTCATGGCGCGAGGGTCCACGGACTGTCGAGACAACGAGAGAGCCATTCTCTCGACGGTTGCACGTGTACACCCTTACACACTTTTGCTGCCCCACAGCGAAAGTTGCACCCTCGCCCACTCCTACTCACTTTACCTCCCCCGCAACGAAAGTTGCACATTTGTCATCATCGACCCCCGCATCTGTTCTTACTGCGAATGTTGCACTTGCGGACACTTCGCCCGCATCTTCCTTCCCAGCAAACGTTTGGAATCTGTTTAGTCATCGTTTGGGGATTCTGGAGGGGTCAAAGTTGTTGAAAAGGGTGATTTTAGGGCTCATTTTGACCAAAATATCCTCGAAACCGTGCACTTTGCATCTACCAGATGTGTTTTGCATGAATGCGCTGAAGCCAACGTTGACATTGGTTCATTGCAAAGACTTATTTACATCATTGGGGCTTGTCTAGAATTCGGATTCTTGCTATTTACAAAGATTACGAACAAGTAAACAATGTTGAACCGTATCTTTCACATAATTACGTTGAACTTGAACACTTTTTGTTCACAAACTTCAACTGAATCATAACAAAATGCAAACTATGCCAGCCCTAACCCTCTCCACGACTGCCACGAGCCATGCACAAGTCCTTGGAGGGGTTCAGAAACCCCGAAAGTCCATCTGTTTTGGTGGGTAATGGCCAGAGTTTAAGTGTTTCTTTATCAATTGGCACACTTATCAGGTAAATGAAGCCCGCGACAATGAAACAAATGTGATAAGTGGCTCTCAGGCATCTGTCTCAAACACAATGCAACCGATCTGTAGTGGTTCAGATGCCTGAATTTAGTGTTTAAAGGCTGATAAAAGAAGCACAACGGACTTTGAATCCGATTTAGAGCGAACTGTGATCCGAATCCTGAATAAGGCCTTCGGAAATCATGTTCGCGGATCTTTCGAACCTTAAATCTTATAAAAATTTTAACAAAAAAACCACGAAAATGCACAATTTTTGCAACTACCAGAACTTTAAAGTGGCAAGTTTAGCCGAAAATAGTTCTGGTAGCTTGTCCAATACTGTTGTTTCGAGTCTGAGTCTTCAGAATCCTCGCTTTTTTTGTTTGAAAACACCAGAATTGCACCCGTCGATAGGTGGATTCAGGGCTACAGGCGTCAGAAGCTGAACGATTTGCAAGTAAAGGCCATTCAAAAGCCAGATTACGGTGACCGAACCCCCTGAGGCACCGTTTCCTACCCCAATCCTACTGATCTGGGGAGGATCCGGCGGCTGTTTTTTGGAAATTTGAGGGTCTGGAAAAACAATTAAACAAAAAACAAATTGAAAAAACTATAGCTATTGACTACGTAATGAGTAATAGAGGTAATTGGAGCATAATTAGGAGCATATTTTCCGTTTGAGGGGCATCGATGCGACACGCCGGAGCCCATTGTTGATTTCGAACGATGACAAGATCGCTTATATGACGGGCATTAAGGAGCTTTCATCAGTAGCGCGAGAGTGGCCCGGCTCTCGAGACAACGAGAGAGATCAACTTTCGTCAGAGGCAGGAATAATGCGTCCTCAGACAGGCATTGAGAAAACCGTATGTTATGTAACGGAAAATGGTCGTAGCCACTTTTCGCTTTTAATAATGTTAGAAAATAACAGTAGCGATCATATTCCATCAAAATGTTACACATGTATAAAGAAATTTATCCTTTTTTTGCAAAAGCTACATAAGCGGGCCCAGTTCAATGGATCATGTGCAAAATGTATCCGTTGAAGTCGTGATAAATTTGAAGATTTTGATCGCAAACGAAGCCTGGCGGTCTTCTGATCAGCAATCTTATCGTTTTTTACATTCCGATCTCTCAGAATCCGCAATTTTTCATGAACTACACGGAAACCGCACCAGTTGAATGGAGGGATTCTCGTGGAAATTCGATTAGGAAACCCATTATAGGGTTGAACTTTCCTGTCATACATATCAATTAAACTCATTAACATTAACAAAACTAATTGGACAAACTCTTCCTGGCAATATCATCCAGATTCCTTGCATATTCCATTAAAAAAGCCAAAGTTTCATCCGAAACTTGGAAATCGCACATGCTGATATGTGGATTTCGGCGGCTACAAAGTGCAAACTGGGCATCAGAAATCCCAAAATCAAGATTCCTAGGACCCTGCGATCTTGGAATCACCAACTTAGTGTCTTAGTTAGGATTGCCGAAGGAAGACATTGCATTCCAAAATTTTGTATTTATCGCCCCCACATTTGTCCCTCTTCAACATTCTGAATCCAATCCCAGACCGCCAACAACATTGCGCGGTCCATGGTAGGATTCCGAATCCCAAACTTCACAAATACCCATTGCTTTTGTAAAACGGCGACCGGAAGGTTACCTTCATTGGCTTATCAGAAAGCCTTTTACAACTTTTAAGTCCCATTTTTAAGTTAAAAACCATTAAAAACGAACCAAAAACGGCGAACTTAAAACGATACAAGTCACAAGTTTACCCAAATTCGGGTTTACAAGTATTGTAAACCGTTTCATTGACGCCATGATGTGATGCCAAGTTGACTTTGGATCACATCAGTCTCAGAAACCATACAAATCAAACTCATTGGAATCAAGAATTCATTAATTTAATCAAAATGTGAATTGAATTTGAGTACAAAAAGCAAAAAAACACTATAACTTCGGGCCAACTTTAACCCTAATTATACCAGAAGGCCACTGTGATAGCTGGAGGCCAGCGAGATGGCCTATACGGTAGGCCTCTCCTTGCATTCCAATTTGGAAGATGGACAAAGCGAAAGCGCCTATATGCCGGTGTTATCCATGGATTGTTTCATGGCGCGAGGGTCCACGGACTGTCGAGACAACGAGAGAGCCATTCTCTCGACGGTTGCACGTGTACACCCTTACACACTTTTGCTGCCCCACAGCGAAAGTTGCACCCTCGCCCACTCCTACTCACTTTACCTCCCCCGCAACGAAAGTTGCACATTTGTCATCATCGACCCCCGCATCTGTTCTTACTGCGAATGTTGCACTTGCGGACACTTCGCCCGCATCTTCCTTCCCAGCAAACGTTTGGAATCTGTTTAGTCATCGTTTGGGGATTCTGGAGGGGTCAAAGTTGTTGAAAAGGGTGATTTTAGGGCTCATTTTGACCAAAATATCCTCGAAACCGTGCACTTTGCATCTACCAGATGTGTTTTGCATGAATGCGATGAAGCCAACGTTGACATTGGTTCATTGCAAAGACTTATTTACATCATTGGGGCTTGTCTAGAATTCGGATTCTTGCTATTTACAAAGATTACGAACAAGTAAACAATGTTGAACCGTATCTTTCACATAATTACGTTGAACTTGAACACTTTTTGTTCACAAACTTCAACTGAATCATAACAAAATGCAAACTATGCCAGCCCTAACCCTCTCCACGACTGCCACGAGCCATGCACAAGTCCTTGGAGGGGTTCAGAAACCCCGAAAGTCCATCTGTTTTGGTGGGTAATGGCCAGAGTTTAAGTGTTTCTTTATCAATTGGCACACTTATCAGGTAAATGAAGCCCGCGACAATGAAACAAATGTGATAAGTGGCTCTCAGGCATCTGTCTCAAACACAATGCAACCGATCTGTAGTGGTTCAGATGCCTGAATTTAGTGTTTAAAGGCTGATAAAAGAAGCACAACGGACTTTGAATCCGATTTAGAGCGAACTGTGATCCGAATCCTGAATAAGGCCTTCGGAAATCATGTTCGCGGATCTTTCGAACCTTAAGTCTTATAAAAATTTTAACAAAAAAACCACGAAAATGCACAATTTTTGCAACTACCAGAACTTTAAAGTGGCAAGTTTAGCCGAAAATAGTTCTGGTAGCTTGTCCAATACTGTTGTTTCGAGTCTGAGTCTTCAGAATCCTCGCTTTTTTTGTTTGAAAACACCAGAATTGCACCCGTCGATAGGTGGATTCAGGGCTACAGGCGTCAGAAGCTGAACGATTTGCAAGTAAAGGCCATTCAAAAGCCAGATTACGGTGACCGAACCCCCTGAGGCACCGTTTCCTACCCCAATCCTACTGATCTGGGGAGGATCCGGCGGCTGTTTTTTGGAAATTTGAGGGTCTGGAAAAACAATTAAACAAAAAACAAATTGAAAAAACTATAGCTATTGACTACGTAATGAGTAATAGAGGTAATTGGAGCATAATTAGGAGCATATTTTCCGTTTGAGGGGCATCGATGCGACACGCCGGAGCCCATTGTTGATTTCGAACGATGACAAGATCGCTTATATGACGGGCATTAAGGAGCTTTCATCAGTAGCGCGAGAGTGGCCCGGCTCTCGAGACAACGAGAGAGATCAACTTTCGTCAGAGGCAGGAATAATGCGTCCTCAGACAGGCATTGAGAAAACCGTATGTTATGTAACGGAAAATGGTCGTAGCCACTTTTCGCTTTTAATAATGTTAGAAAATAACAGTAGCGATCATATTCCATCAAAATGTTACACATGTATAAAGAAATTTATCCTTTTTTTGCAAAAGCTACATAAGCGGGCCCAGTTCAATGGATCATGTGCAAAATGTATCCGTTGAAGTCGTGATAAATTTGAAGATTTTGATCGCAAACGAAGCCTGGCGGTCTTCTGATCAGCAATCTTATCGTTTTTTACATTCCGATCTCTCAGAATCCGCAATTTTTCATGAACTACACGGAAACCGCACCAGTTGAATGGAGGGATTCTCGTGGAAATTCGATTAGGAAACCCATTATAGGGTTGAACTTTCCTGTCATACATATCAATTAAACTCATTAACATTAACAAAACTAATTGGACAAACTCTTCCTGGCAATATCATCCAGATTCCTTGCATATTCCATTAAAAAAGCCAAAGTTTCATCCGAAACTTGGAAATCGCACATGCTGATATGTGGATTTCGGCGGCTACAAAGTGCAAACTGGGCATCAGAAATCCCAAAATCAAGATTCCTAGGACCCTGCGATCTTGGAATCACCAACTTAGTGTCTTAGTTAGGATTGCCGAAGGAAGACATTGCATTCCAAAATTTTGTATTTATCGCCCCCACATTTGTCCCTCTTCAACATTCTGAATCCAATCCCAGACCGCCAACAACATTGCGCGGTCCATGGTAGGATTCCGAATCCCAAACTTCACAAATACCCATTGCTTTTGTAAAACGGCGACCGGAAGGTTACCTTCATTGGCTTATCAGAAAGCCTTTTACAACTTTTAAGTCCCATTTTTAAGTTAAAAACCATATAAAACGAACCAAAAACGGCGAACTTAAAACGATACAAGTCACAAGTTTACCCAAATTCGGGTTTACAAGTATTGTAAACCGTTTCATTGACGCCATGATGTGATGCCAAGTTGACTTTGGATCACATCAGTCTCAGAAACCATACAAATCAAACTCATTGGAATCAAGAATTCATTAATTTAATCAAAATGTGAATTGAATTTGAGTACAAAAAGCAAAAAAACACTATAACTTCGGGCCAACTTTAACCCTAATTATACCAGAAGGCCACTGTGATAGCTGGAGGCCAGCGAGATGGCCTATACGGTAGGCCTCTCCTTGCATTCCAATTTGGAAGATGGACAAAGCGAAAGCGCCTATATGCCGGTGTTATCCATGGATTGTTTCATGGCGCGAGGGTCCACGGACTGTCGAGACAACGAGAGAGCCATTCTCTCGACGGTTGCACGTGTACACCCTTACACACTTTTGCTGCCCCACAGCGAAAGTTGCACCCTCGCCCACTCCTACTCACTTTACCTCCCCCGCAACGAAAGTTGCACATTTGTCATCATCGACCCCCGCATCTGTTCTTACTGCGAATGTTGCACTTGCGGACACTTCGCCCGCATCTTCCTTCCCAGCAAACGTTTGGAATCTGTTTAGTCATCGTTTGGGGATTCTGGAGGGGTCAAAGTTGTTGAAAAGGGTGATTTTAGGGCTCATTTTGACCAAAATATCCTCGAAACCGTGCACTTTGCATCTACCAGATGTGTTTTGCATGAATGCGATGAAGCCAACGTTGACATTGGTTCATTGCAAAGACTTATTTACATCATTGGGGCTTGTCTAGAATTCGGATTCTTGCTATTTACAATGATTACGAACAAATAAACAATGTTGAACCGTATCTTTCACATAATTACGTTGAACTTGAACACTTTTTGTTTACAAACTTCAACTGAATCATAACAAAATGCAAACTATGCCAGCCCTAACCCTCTCCACGACTGCCACGAGCCATGCACAAGTCCTTGGAGGGGTTCAGAAACCCCGAAAGTCCATCAGTTTTGGTGGGTAATGGCCAGAGTTTAAGTGTTTCTTTATCAATTGGCACACTTATCAGGTAAATGAAGCCCGCGACAATGAAACAAATGTGATAAGTGGCTCTCAGGCATCTGTCTCAAACACAATGCAACCGATCTGTAGTGGTTCAGATGCCTGAATTTAGTGTTTAAAGGCTGATAAAAGAAGCACAACGGACTTTGAATCCGATTTAGAGCGAACTGTGATCCGAATCCTGAATAAGGCCTTCGGAAATCATGTTCGCGGATCTTTCGAACCTTAAATCTTATAAAAATTTTAACAAAAAAACCACGAAAATGCACAATTTTTGCAACTACCAGAACTTTAAAGTGGCAAGTTTAGCCGAAAATAGTTCTGGTAGCTTGTCCAATACTGTTGTTTCGAGTCTGAGTCTTCAGAATCCTCGCTTTTTTTGTTTGAAAACACCAGAATTGCACCCGTCGATAGGTGGATTCAGGGCTACAGGCGTCAGAAGCTGAACGATTTGCAAGTAAAGGCCATTCAAAAGCCAGATTACGGTGACCGAACCCCCTGAGGCACCGTTTCCTACCCCAATCCTACTGATCTGGGGAGGATCCGGCGGCTGTTTTTTGGAAATTTGAGGGTCTGGAAAAACAATTAAACAAAAAACAAATTGAAAAAACTATAGCTATTGACTACGTAATGAGTAATAGAGGTAATTGGAGCATAATTAGGAGCATATTTTCCGTTTGAGGGGCATCGATGCGACACGCCGGAGCCCATTGTTGATTTCGAACGATGACAAGATCGCTTATATGACGGGCATTAAGGAGCTTTCATCAGTAGCGCGAGAGTGGCCCGGCTCTCGAGACAACGAGAGAGATCAACTTTCGTCAGAGGCAGGAATAATGCGTCCTCAGACAGGCATTGAGAAAACCGTATGTTATGTAACGGAAAATGGTCGTAGCCACTTTTCGCTTTTAATAATGTTAGAAAATAACAGTAGCGATCATATTCCATCAAAATGTTACACATGTATAAAGAAATTTATCCTTTTTTTGCAAAAGCTACATAAGCGGGCCCAGTTCAATGGATCATGTGCAAAATGTATCCGTTGAAGTCGTGATAAATTTGAAGATTTTGATCGCAAACGAAGCCTGGCGGTCTTCTGATCAGCAATCTTATCGTTTTTTACATTCCGATCTCTCAGAATCCGCAATTTTTCATGAACTACACGGAAACCGCACCAGTTGAATGGAGGGATTCTCGTGGAAATTCGATTAGGAAACCCATTATAGGGTTGAACTTTCCTGTCATACATATCAATTAAACTCATTAACATTAACAAAACTAATTGGACAAACTCTTCCTGGCAATATCATCCAGATTCCTTGCATATTCCATTAAAAAAGCCAAAGTTTCATCCGAAACTTGGAAATCGCACATGCTGATATGTGGATTTCGGCGGCTACAAAGTGCAAACTGGGCATCAGAAATCCCAAAATCAAGATTCCTAGGACCCTGCGATCTTGGAATCACCAACTTAGTGTCTTAGTTAGGATTGCCGAAGGAAGACATTGCATTCCAAAATTTTGTATTTATCGCCCCCACATTTGTCCCTCTTCAACATTCTGAATCCAATCCCAGACCGCCAACAACATTGCGCGGTCCATGGTAGGATTCCGAATCCCAAACTTCACAAATACCCATTGCTTTTGTAAAACGGCGACCGGAAGGTTACCTTCATTGGCTTATCAGAAAGCCTTTTACAACTTTTAAGTCCCATTTTTAAGTTAAAAACCATTAAAAACGAACCAAAAACGGCGAACTTAAAACGATACAAGTCACAAGTTTACCCAAATTCGGGTTTACAAGTATTGTAAACCGTTTCATTGACGCCATGATGTGATGCCAAGTTGACTTTGGATCACATCAGTCTCAGAAACCATACAAATCAAACTCATTGGAATCAAGAATTCATTAATTTAATCAAAATGTGAATTGAATTTGAGTACAAAAAGCAAAAAAACACTATAACTTCGGGCCAACTTTAACCCTAATTATACCAGAAGGCCACTGTGATAGCTGGAGGCCAGCGAGATGGCCTATACGGTAGGCCTCTCCTTGCATTCCAATTTGGAAGATGGACAAAGCGAAAGCGCCTATATGCCGGTGTTATCCATGGATTGTTTCATGGCGCGAGGGTCCACGGACTGTCGAGACAACGAGAGAGCCATTCTCTCGACGGTTGCACGTGTACACCCTTACACACTTTTGCTGCCCCACAGCGAAAGTTGCACCCTCGCCCACTCCTACTCACTTTACCTCCCCCGCAACGAAAGTTGCACATTTGTCATCATCGACCCCCGCATCTGTTCTTACTGCGAATGTTGCACTTGCGGACACTTCGCCCGCATCTTCCTTCCCAGCAAACGTTTGGAATCTGTTTAGTCATCGTTTGGGGATTCTGGAGGGGTCAAAGTTGTTGAAAAGGGTGATTTGAGGGCTCATTTTGACCAAAATATCCTCGAAACCGTGCACTTTGCATCTACCAGATGTGTTTTGCATGAATGCGATGAAGCCAACGTTGACATTGGTTCATTGCAAAGACTTATTTACATCATTGGGGCTTGTCTAGAATTCGGATTCTTGCTATTTACAATGATTACGAACAAATAAACAATGTTGAACCGTATCTTTCACATAATTACGTTGAACTTGAACACTTTTTGTTTACAAACTTCAACTGAATCATAACAAAATGCAAACTATGCCAGCCCTAACCCTCTCCACGACTGCCACGAGCCATGCACAAGTCCTTGGAGGGGTTCAGAAACCCCGAAAGTCCATCAGTTTTGGTGGGTAATGGCCAGAGTTTAAGTGTTTCTTTATCAATTGGCACACTTATCAGGTAAATGAAGCCCGCGACAATGAAACAAATGTGATAAGTGGCTCTCAGGCATCTGTCTCAAACACAATGCAACCGATCTGTAGTGGTTCAGATGCCTGAATTTAGTGTTTAAAGGCTGATAAAAGAAGCACAACGGACTTTGAATCCGATTTAGAGCGAACTGTGATCCGAATCCTGAATAAGGCCTTCGGAAATCATGTTCGCGGATCTTTCGAACCTTAAATCTTATAAAAATTTTAACAAAAAAACCACGAAAATGCACAATTTTTGCAACTACCAGAACTTTAAAGTGGCAAGTTTAGCCGAAAATAGTTCTGGTAGCTTGTCCAATACTGTTGTTTCGAGTCTGAGTCTTCAGAATCCTCGCTTTTTTTGTTTGAAAACACCAGAATTGCACCCGTCGATAGGTGGATTCAGGGCTACAGGCGTCAGAAGCTGAACGATTTGCAAGTAAAGGCCATTCAAAAGCCAGATTACGGTGACCGAACCCCCTGAGGCACCGTTTCCTACCCCAATCCTACTGATCTGGGGAGGATCCGGCGGCTGTTTTTTGGAAATTTGAGGGTCTGGAAAAACAATTAAACAAAAAACAAATTGAAAAAACTATAGCTATTGACTACGTAATGAGTAATAGAGGTAATTGGAGCATAATTAGGAGCATATTTTCCGTTTGAGGGGCATCGATGCGACACGCCGGAGCCCATTGTTGATTTCGAACGATGACAAGATCGCTTATATGACGGGCATTAAGGAGCTTTCATCAGTAGCGCGAGAGTGGCCCGGCTCTCGAGACAACGAGAGAGATCAACTTTCGTCAGAGGCAGGAATAATGCGTCCTCAGACAGGCATTGAGAAAACCGTATGTTATGTAACGGAAAATGGTCGTAGCCACTTTTCGCTTTTAATAATGTTAGAAAATAACAGTAGCGATCATATTCCATCAAAATGTTACACATGTATAAAGAAATTTATCCTTTTTTTGCAAAAGCTACATAAGCGGGCCCAGTTCAATGGATCATGTGCAAAATGTATCCGTTGAAGTCGTGATAAATTTGAAGATTTTGATCGCAAACGAAGCCTGGCGGTCTTCTGATCAGCAATCTTATCGTTTTTTACATTCCGATCTCTCAGAATCCGCAATTTTTCATGAACTACACGGAAACCGCACCAGTTGAATGGAGGGATTCTCGTGGAAATTCGATTAGGAAACCCATTATAGGGTTGAACTTTCCTGTCATACATATCAATTAAACTCATTAACATTAACAAAACTAATTGGACAAACTCTTCCTGGCAATATCATCCAGATTCCTTGCATATTCCATTAAAAAAGCCAAAGTTTCATCCGAAACTTGGAAATCGCACATGCTGATATGTGGATTTCGGCGGCTACAAAGTGCAAACTGGGCATCAGAAATCCCAAAATCAAGATTCCTAGGACCCTGCGATCTTGGAATCACCAACTTAGTGTCTTAGTTAGGATTGCCGAAGGAAGACATTGCATTCCAAAATTTTGTATTTATCGCCCCCACATTTGTCCCTCTTCAACATTCTGAATCCAATCCCAGACCGCCAACAACATTGCGCGGTCCATGGTAGGATTCCGAATCCCAAACTTCACAAATACCCATTGCTTTTGTAAAACGGCGACCGGAAGGTTACCTTCATTGGCTTATCAGAAAGCCTTTTACAACTTTTAAGTCCCATTTTTAAGTTAAAAACCATTAAAAACGAACCAAAAACGGCGAACTTAAAACGATACAAGTCACAAGTTTACCCAAATTCGGGTTTACAAGTATTGTAAACCGTTTCATTGACGCCATGATGTGATGCCAAGTTGACTTTGGATCACATCAGTCTCAGAAACCATACAAATCAAACTCATTGGAATCAAGAATTCATTAATTTAATCAAAATGTGAATTGAATTTGAGTACAAAAAGCAAAAAAACACTATAACTTCGGGCCAACTTTAACCCTAATTATACCAGAAGGCCACTGTGATAGCTGGAGGCCAGCGAGATGGCCTATACGGTAGGCCTCTCCTTGCATTCCAATTTGGAAGATGGACAAAGCGAAAGCGCCTATATGCCGGTGTTATCCATGGATTGTTTCATGGCGCGAGGGTCCACGGACTGTCGAGACAACGAGAGAGCCATTCTCTCGACGGTTGCACGTGTACACCCTTACACACTTTTGCTGCCCCACAGCGAAAGTTGCACCCTCGCCCACTCCTACTCACTTTACCTCCCCCGCAACGAAAGTTGCACATTTGTCATCATCGACCCCCGCATCTGTTCTTACTGCGAATGTTGCACTTGCGGACACTTCGCCCGCATCTTCCTTCCCAGCAAACGTTTGGAATCTGTTTAGTCATCGTTTGGGGATTCTGGAGGGGTCAAAGTTGTTGAAAAGGGTGATTTGAGGGCTCATTTTGACCAAAATATCCTCGAAACCGTGCACTTTGCATCTACCAGATGTGTTTTGCATGAATGCGATGAAGCCAACGTTGACATTGGTTCATTGCAAAGACTTATTTACATCATTGGGGCTTGTCTAGAATTCGGATTCTTGCTATTTACAATGATTACGAACAAATAAACAATGTTGAACCGTATCTTTCACATAATTACGTTGAACTTGAACACTTTTTGTTTACAAACTTCAACTGAATCATAACAAAATGCAAACTATGCCAGCCCTAACCCTCTCCACGACTGCCACGAGCCATGCACAAGTCCTTGGAGGGGTTCAGAAACCCCGAAAGTCCATCAGTTTTGGTGGGTAATGGCCAGAGTTTAAGTGTTTCTTTATCAATTGGCACACTTATCAGGTAAATGAAGCCCGCGACAATGAAACAAATGTGATAAGTGGCTCTCAGGCATCTGTCTCAAACACAATGCAACCGATCTGTAGTGGTTCAGATGCCTGAATTTAGTGTTTAAAGGCTGATAAAAGAAGCACAACGGACTTTGAATCCGATTTAGAGCGAACTGTGATCCGAATCCTGAATAAGGCCTTCGGAAATCATGTTCGCGGATCTTTCGAACCTTAAATCTTATAAAAATTTTAACAAAAAAACCACGAAAATGCACAATTTTTGCAACTACCAGAACTTTAAAGTGGCAAGTTTAGCCGAAAATAGTTCTGGTAGCTTGTCCAATACTGTTGTTTCGAGTCTGAGTCTTCAGAATCCTCGCTTTTTTTGTTTGAAAACACCAGAATTGCACCCGTCGATAGGTGGATTCAGGGCTACAGGCGTCAGAAGCTGAACGATTTGCAAGTAAAGGCCATTCAAAAGCCAGATTACGGTGACCGAACCCCCTGAGGCACCGTTTCCTACCCCAATCCTACTGATCTGGGGAGGATCCGGCGGCTGTTTTTTGGAAATTTGAGGGTCTGGAAAAACAATTAAACAAAAAACAAATTGAAAAAACTATAGCTATTGACTACGTAATGAGTAATAGAGGTAATTGGAGCATAATTAGGAGCATATTTTCCGTTTGAGGGGCATCGATGCGACACGCCGGAGCCCATTGTTGATTTCGAACGATGACAAGATCGCTTATATGACGGGCATTAAGGAGCTTTCATCAGTAGCGCGAGAGTGGCCCGGCTCTCGAGACAACGAGAGAGATCAACTTTCGTCAGAGGCAGGAATAATGCGTCCTCAGACAGGCATTGAGAAAACCGTATGTTATGTAACGGAAAATGGTCGTAGCCACTTTTCGCTTTTAATAATGTTAGAAAATAACAGTAGCGATCATATTCCATCAAAATGTTACACATGTATAAAGAAATTTATCCTTTTTTTGCAAAAGCTACATAAGCGGGCCCAGTTCAATGGATCATGTGCAAAATGTATCCGTTGAAGTCGTGATAAATTTGAAGATTTTGATCGCAAACGAAGCCTGGCGGTCTTCTGATCAGCAATCTTATCGTTTTTTACATTCCGATCTCTCAGAATCCGCAATTTTTCATGAACTACACGGAAACCGCACCAGTTGAATGGAGGGATTCTCGTGGAAATTCGATTAGGAAACCCATTATAGGGTTGAACTTTCCTGTCATACATATCAATTAAACTCATTAACATTAACAAAACTAATTGGACAAACTCTTCCTGGCAATATCATCCAGATTCCTTGCATATTCCATTAAAAAAGCCAAAGTTTCATCCGAAACTTGGAAATCGCACATGCTGATATGTGGATTTCGGCGGCTACAAAGTGCAAACTGGGCATCAGAAATCCCAAAATCAAGATTCCTAGGACCCTGCGATCTTGGAATCACCAACTTAGTGTCTTAGTTAGGATTGCCGAAGGAAGACATTGCATTCCAAAATTTTGTATTTATCGCCCCCACATTTGTCCCTCTTCAACATTCTGAATCCAATCCCAGACCGCCAACAACATTGCGCGGTCCATGGTAGGATTCCGAATCCCAAACTTCACAAATACCCATTGCTTTTGTAAAACGGCGACCGGAAGGTTACCTTCATTGGCTTATCAGAAAGCCTTTTACAACTTTTAAGTCCCATTTTTAAGTTAAAAACCATTAAAAACGAACCAAAAACGGCGAACTTAAAACGATACAAGTCACAAGTTTACCCAAATTCGGGTTTACAAGTATTGTAAACCGTTTCATTGACGCCATGATGTGATGCCAAGTTGACTTTGGATCACATCAGTCTCAGAAACCATACAAATCAAACTCATTGGAATCAAGAATTCATTAATTTAATCAAAATGTGAATTGAATTTGAGTACAAAAAGCAAAAAAACACTATAACTTCGGGCCAACTTTAACCCTAATTATACCAGAAGGCCACTGTGATAGCTGGAGGCCAGCGAGATGGCCTATACGGTAGGCCTCTCCTTGCATTCCAATTTGGAAGATGGACAAAGCGAAAGCGCCTATATGCCGGTGTTATCCATGGATTGTTTCATGGCGCGAGGGTCCACGGACTGTCGAGACAACGAGAGAGCCATTCTCTCGACGGTTGCACGTGTACACCCTTACACACTTTTGCTGCCCCACAGCGAAAGTTGCACCCTCGCCCACTCCTACTCACTTTACCTCCCCCGCAACGAAAGTTGCACATTTGTCATCATCGACCCCCGCATCTGTTCTTACTGCGAATGTTGCACTTGCGGACACTTCGCCCGCATCTTCCTTCCCAGCAAACGTTTGGAATCTGTTTAGTCATCGTTTGGGGATTCTGGAGGGGTCAAAGTTGTTGAAAAGGGTGATTTGAGGGCTCATTTTGACCAAAATATCCTCGAAACCGTGCACTTTGCATCTACCAGATGTGTTTTGCATGAATGCGATGAAGCCAACGTTGACATTGGTTCATTGCAAAGACTTATTTACATCATTGGGGCTTGTCTAGAATTCGGATTCTTGCTATTTACAATGATTACGAACAAATAAACAATGTTGAACCGTATCTTTCACATAATTACGTTGAACTTGAACACTTTTTGTTTACAAACTTCAACTGAATCATAACAAAATGCAAACTATGCCAGCCCTAACCCTCTCCACGACTGCCACGAGCCATGCACAAGTCCTTGGAGGGGTTCAGAAACCCCGAAAGTCCATCAGTTTTGGTGGGTAATGGCCAGAGTTTAAGTGTTTCTTTATCAATTGGCACACTTATCAGGTAAATGAAGCCCGCGACAATGAAACAAATGTGATAAGTGGCTCTCAGGCATCTGTCTCAAACACAATGCAACCGATCTGTAGTGGTTCAGATGCCTGAATTTAGTGTTTAAAGGCTGATAAAAGAAGCACAACGGACTTTGAATCCGATTTAGAGCGAACTGTGATCCGAATCCTGAATAAGGCCTTCGGAAATCATGTTCGCGGATCTTTCGAACCTTAAATCTTATAAAAATTTTAACAAAAAAACCACGAAAATGCACAATTTTTGCAACTACCAGAACTTTAAAGTGGCAAGTTTAGCCGAAAATAGTTCTGGTAGCTTGTCCAATACTGTTGTTTCGAGTCTGAGTCTTCAGAATCCTCGCTTTTTTTGTTTGAAAACACCAGAATTGCACCCGTCGATAGGTGGATTCAGGGCTACAGGCGTCAGAAGCTGAACGATTTGCAAGTAAAGGCCATTCAAAAGCCAGATTACGGTGACCGAACCCCCTGAGGCACCGTTTCCTACCCCAATCCTACTGATCTGGGGAGGATCCGGCGGCTGTTTTTTGGAAATTTGAGGGTCTGGAAAAACAATTAAACAAAAAACAAATTGAAAAAACTATAGCTATTGACTACGTAATGAGTAATAGAGGTAATTGGAGCATAATTAGGAGCATATTTTCCGTTTGAGGGGCATCGATGCGACACGCCGGAGCCCATTGTTGATTTCGAACGATGACAAGATCGCTTATATGACGGGCATTAAGGAGCTTTCATCAGTAGCGCGAGAGTGGCCCGGCTCTCGAGACAACGAGAGAGATCAACTTTCGTCAGAGGCAGGAATAATGCGTCCTCAGACAGGCATTGAGAAAACCGTATGTTATGTAACGGAAAATGGTCGTAGCCACTTTTCGCTTTTAATAATGTTAGAAAATAACAGTAGCGATCATATTCCATCAAAATGTTACACATGTATAAAGAAATTTATCCTTTTTTTGCAAAAGCTACATAAGCGGGCCCAGTTCAATGGATCATGTGCAAAATGTATCCGTTGAAGTCGTGATAAATTTGAAGATTTTGATCGCAAACGAAGCCTGGCGGTCTTCTGATCAGCAATCTTATCGTTTTTTACATTCCAATCTCTCAGAATCCGCAATTTTTCATGAACTACACGGAAACCGCACCAGTTGAATGGAGGGATTCTCGTGGAAATTCGATTAGGAAACCCATTATAGGGTTGAACTTTCCTGTCATACATATCAATTAAACTCATTAACATTAACAAAACTAATTGGACAAACTCTTCCTGGCAATATCATCCAGATTCCTTGCATATTCCATTAAAAAAGCCAAAGTTTCATCCGAAACTTGGAAATCGCACATGCTGATATGTGGATTTCGGCGGCTACAAAGTGCAAACTGGGCATCAGAAATCCCAAAATCAAGATTCCTAGGACCCTGCGATCTTGGAATCACCAACTTAGTGTCTTAGTTAGGATTGCCGAAGGAAGACATTGCATTCCAAAATTTTGTATTTATCGCCCCCACATTTGTCCCTCTTCAACATTCTGAATCCAATCCCAGACCGCCAACAACATTGCGCGGTCCATGGTAGGATTCCGAATCCCAAACTTCACAAATACCCATTGCTTTTGTAAAACGGCGACCGGAAGGTTACCTTCATTGGCTTATCAGAAAGCCTTTTACAACTTTTAAGTCCCATTTTTAAGTTAAAAACCATTAAAAACGAACCAAAAACGGCGAACTTAAAACGATACAAGTCACAAGTTTACCCAAATTCGGGTTTACAAGTATTGTAAACCGTTTCATTGACGCCATGATGTGATGCCAAGTTGACTTTGGATCACATCAGTCTCAGAAACCATACAAATCAAACTCATTGGAATCAAGAATTCATTAATTTAATCAAAATGTGAATTGAATTTGAGTACAAAAAGCAAAAAAACACTATAACTTCGGGCCAACTTTAACCCTAATTATACCAGAAGGCCACTGTGATAGCTGGAGGCCAGCGAGATGGCCTATACGGTAGGCCTCTCCTTGCATTCCAATTTGGAAGATGGACAAAGCGAAAGCGCCTATATGCCGGTGTTATCCATGGATTGTTTCATGGCGCGAGGGTCCACGGACTGTCGAGACAACGAGAGAGCCATTCTCTCGACGGTTGCACGTGTACACCCTTACACACTTTTGCTGCCCCACAGCGAAAGTTGCACCCTCGCCCACTCCTACTCACTTTACCTCCCCCGCAACGAAAGTTGCACATTTGTCATCATCGACCCCCGCATCTGTTCTTACTGCGAATGTTGCACTTGCGGACACTTCGCCCGCATCTTCCTTCCCAGCAAACGTTTGGAATCTGTTTAGTCATCGTTTGGGGATTCTGGAGGGGTCAAAGTTGTTGAAAAGGGTGATTTGAGGGCTCATTTTGACCAAAATATCCTCGAAACCGTGCACTTTGCATCTACCAGATGTGTTTTGCATGAATGCGATGAAGCCAACGTTGACATTGGTTCATTGCAAAGACTTATTTACATCATTGGGGCTTGTCTAGAATTCGGATTCTTGCTATTTACAATGATTACGAACAAATAAACAATGTTGAACCGTATCTTTCACATAATTACGTTGAACTTGAACACTTTTTGTTTACAAACTTCAACTGAATCATAACAAAATGCAAACTATGCCAGCCCTAACCCTCTCCACGACTGCCACGAGCCATGCACAAGTCCTTGGAGGGGTTCAGAAACCCCGAAAGTCCATCAGTTTTGGTGGGTAATGGCCAGAGTTTAAGTGTTTCTTTATCAATTGGCACACTTATCAGGTAAATGAAGCCCGCGACAATGAAACAAATGTGATAAGTGGCTCTCAGGCATCTGTCTCAAACACAATGCAACCGATCTGTAGTGGTTCAGATGCCTGAATTTAGTGTTTAAAGGCTGATAAAAGAAGCACAACGGACTTTGAATCCGATTTAGAGCGAACTGTGATCCGAATCCTGAATAAGGCCTTCGGAAATCATGTTCGCGGATCTTTCGAACCTTAAATCTTATAAAAATTTTAACAAAAAAACCACGAAAATGCACAATTTTTGCAACTACCAGAACTTTAAAGTGGCAAGTTTAGCCGAAAATAGTTCTGGTAGCTTGTCCAATACTGTTGTTTCGAGTCTGAGTCTTCAGAATCCTCGCTTTTTTTGTTTGAAAACACCAGAATTGCACCCGTCGATAGGTGGATTCAGGGCTACAGGCGTCAGAAGCTGAACGATTTGCAAGTAAAGGCCATTCAAAAGCCAGATTACGGTGACCGAACCCCCTGAGGCACCGTTTCCTACCCCAATCCTACTGATCTGGGGAGGATCCGGCGGCTGTTTTTTGGAAATTTGAGGGTCTGGAAAAACAATTAAACAAAAAACAAATTGAAAAAACTATAGCTATTGACTACGTAATGAGTAATAGAGGTAATTGGAGCATAATTAGGAGCATATTTTCCGTTTGAGGGGCATCGATGCGACACGCCGGAGCCCATTGTTGATTTCGAACGATGACAAGATCGCTTATATGACGGGCATTAAGGAGCTTTCATCAGTAGCGCGAGAGTGGCCCGGCTCTCGAGACAACGAGAGAGATCAACTTTCGTCAGAGGCAGGAATAATGCGTCCTCAGACAGGCATTGAGAAAACCGTATGTTATGTAACGGAAAATGGTCGTAGCCACTTTTCGCTTTTAATAATGTTAGAAAATAACAGTAGCGATCATATTCCATCAAAATGTTACACATGTATAAAGAAATTTATCCTTTTTTTGCAAAAGCTACATAAGCGGGCCCAGTTCAATGGATCATGTGCAAAATGTATCCGTTGAAGTCGTGATAAATTTGAAGATTTTGATCGCAAACGAAGCCTGGCGGTCTTCTGATCAGCAATCTTATCGTTTTTTACATTCCGATCTCTCAGAATCCGCAATTTTTCATGAACTACACGGAAACCGCACCAGTTGAATGGAGGGATTCTCGTGGAAATTCGATTAGGAAACCCATTATAGGGTTGAACTTTCCTGTCATACATATCAATTAAACTCATTAACATTAACAAAACTAATTGGACAAACTCTTCCTGGCAATATCATCCAGATTCCTTGCATATTCCATTAAAAAAGCCAAAGTTTCATCCGAAACTTGGAAATCGCACATGCTGATATGTGGATTTCGGCGGCTACAAAGTGCAAACTGGGCATCAGAAATCCCAAAATCAAGATTCCTAGGACCCTGCGATCTTGGAATCACCAACTTAGTGTCTTAGTTAGGATTGCCGAAGGAAGACATTGCATTCCAAAATTTTGTATTTATCGCCCCCACATTTGTCCCTCTTCAACATTCTGAATCCAATCCCAGACCGCCAACAACATTGCGCGGTCCATGGTAGGATTCCGAATCCCAAACTTCACAAATACCCATTGCTTTTGTAAAACGGCGACCGGAAGGTTACCTTCATTGGCTTATCAGAAAGCCTTTTACAACTTTTAAGTCCCATTTTTAAGTTAAAAACCATTAAAAACGAACCAAAAACGGCGAACTTAAAACGATACAAGTCACAAGTTTACCCAAATTCGGGTTTACAAGTATTGTAAACCGTTTCATTGACGCCATGATGTGATGCCAAGTTGACTTTGGATCACATCAGTCTCAGAAACCATACAAATCAAACTCATTGGAATCAAGAATTCATTAATTTAATCAAAATGTGAATTGAATTTGAGTACAAAAAGCAAAAAAACACTATAACTTCGGGCCAACTTTAACCCTAATTATACCAGAAGGCCACTGTGATAGCTGGAGGCCAGCGAGATGGCCTATACGGTAGGCCTCTCCTTGCATTCCAATTTGGAAGATGGACAAAGCGAAAGCGCCTATATGCCGGTGTTATCCATGGATTGTTTCATGGCGCGAGGGTCCACGGACTGTCGAGACAACGAGAGAGCCATTCTCTCGACGGTTGCACGTGTACACCCTTACACACTTTTGCTGCCCCACAGCGAAAGTTGCACCCTCGCCCACTCCTACTCACTTTACCTCCCCCGCAACGAAAGTTGCACATTTGTCATCATCGACCCCCGCATCTGTTCTTACTGCGAATGTTGCACTTGCGGACACTTCGCCCGCATCTTCCTTCCCAGCAAACGTTTGGAATCTGTTTAGTCATCGTTTGGGGATTCTGGAGGGGTCAAAGTTGTTGAAAAGGGTGATTTGAGGGCTCATTTTGACCAAAATATCCTCGAAACCGTGCACTTTGCATCTACCAGATGTGTTTTGCATGAATGCGATGAAGCCAACGTTGACATTGGTTCATTGCAAAGACTTATTTACATCATTGGGGCTTGTCTAGAATTCGGATTCTTGCTATTTACAATGATTACGAACAAATAAACAATGTTGAACCGTATCTTTCACATAATTACGTTGAACTTGAACACTTTTTGTTTACAAACTTCAACTGAATCATAACAAAATGCAAACTATGCCAGCCCTAACCCTCTCCACGACTGCCACGAGCCATGCACAAGTCCTTGGAGGGGTTCAGAAACCCCGAAAGTCCATCAGTTTTGGTGGGTAATGGCCAGAGTTTAAGTGTTTCTTTATCAATTGGCACACTTATCAGGTAAATGAAGCCCGCGACAATGAAACAAATGTGATAAGTGGCTCTCAGGCATCTGTCTCAAACACAATGCAACCGATCTGTAGTGGTTCAGATGCCTGAATTTAGTGTTTAAAGGCTGATAAAAGAAGCACAACGGACTTTGAATCCGATTTAGAGCGAACTGTGATCCGAATCCTGAATAAGGCCTTCGGAAATCATGTTCGCGGATCTTTCGAACCTTAAATCTTATAAAAATTTTAACAAAAAAACCACGAAAATGCACAATTTTTGCAACTACCAGAACTTTAAAGTGGCAAGTTTAGCCGAAAATAGTTCTGGTAGCTTGTCCAATACTGTTGTTTCGAGTCTGAGTCTTCAGAATCCTCGCTTTTTTTGTTTGAAAACACCAGAATTGCACCCGTCGATAGGTGGATTCAGGGCTACAGGCGTCAGAAGCTGAACGATTTGCAAGTAAAGGCCATTCAAAAGCCAGATTACGGTGACCGAACCCCCTGAGGCACCGTTTCCTACCCCAATCCTACTGATCTGGGGAGGATCCGGCGGCTGTTTTTTGGAAATTTGAGGGTCTGGAAAAACAATTAAACAAAAAACAAATTGAAAAAACTATAGCTATTGACTACGTAATGAGTAATAGAGGTAATTGGAGCATAATTAGGAGCATATTTTCCGTTTGAGGGGCATCGATGCGACACGCCGGAGCCCATTGTTGATTTCGAACGATGACAAGATCGCTTATATGACGGGCATTAAGGAGCTTTCATCAGTAGCGCGAGAGTGGCCCGGCTCTCGAGACAACGAGAGAGATCAACTTTCGTCAGAGGCAGGAATAATGCGTCCTCAGACAGGCATTGAGAAAACCGTATGTTATGTAACGGAAAATGGTCGTAGCCACTTTTCGCTTTTAATAATGTTAGAAAATAACAGTAGCGATCATATTCCATCAAAATGTTACACATGTATAAAGAAATTTATCCTTTTTTTGCAAAAGCTACATAAGCGGGCCCAGTTCAATGGATCATGTGCAAAATGTATCCGTTGAAGTCGTGATAAATTTGAAGATTTTGATCGCAAACGAAGCCTGGCGGTCTTCTGATCAGCAATCTTATCGTTTTTTACATTCCGATCTCTCAGAATCCGCAATTTTTCATGAACTACACGGAAACCGCACCAGTTGAATGGAGGGATTCTCGTGGAAATTCGATTAGGAAACCCATTATAGGGTTGAACTTTCCTGTCATACATATCAATTAAACTCATTAACATTAACAAAACTAATTGGACAAACTCTTCCTGGCAATATCATCCAGATTCCTTGCATATTCCATTAAAAAAGCCAAAGTTTCATCCGAAACTTGGAAATCGCACATGCTGATATGTGGATTTCGGCGGCTACAAAGTGCAAACTGGGCATCAGAAATCCCAAAATCAAGATTCCTAGGACCCTGCGATCTTGGAATCACCAACTTAGTGTCTTAGTTAGGATTGCCGAAGGAAGACATTGCATTCCAAAATTTTGTATTTATCGCCCCCACATTTGTCCCTCTTCAACATTCTGAATCCAATCCCAGACCGCCAACAACATTGCGCGGTCCATGGTAGGATTCCGAATCCCAAACTTCACAAATACCCATTGCTTTTGTAAAACGGCGACCGGAAGGTTACCTTCATTGGCTTATCAGAAAGCCTTTTACAACTTTTAAGTCCCATTTTTAAGTTAAAAACCATTAAAAACGAACCAAAAACGGCGAACTTAAAACGATACAAGTCACAAGTTTACCCAAATTCGGGTTTACAAGTATTGTAAACCGTTTCATTGACGCCATGATGTGATGCCAAGTTGACTTTGGATCACATCAGTCTCAGAAACCATACAAATCAAACTCATTGGAATCAAGAATTCATTAATTTAATCAAAATGTGAATTGAATTTGAGTACAAAAAGCAAAAAAACACTATAACTTCGGGCCAACTTTAACCCTAATTATACCAGAAGGCCACTGTGATAGCTGGAGGCCAGCGAGATGGCCTATACGGTAGGCCTCTCCTTGCATTCCAATTTGGAAGATGGACAAAGCGAAAGCGCCTATATGCCGGTGTTATCCATGGATTGTTTCATGGCGCGAGGGTCCACGGACTGTCGAGACAACGAGAGAGCCATTCTCTCGACGGTTGCACGTGTACACCCTTACACACTTTTGCTGCCCCACAGCGAAAGTTGCACCCTCGCCCACTCCTACTCACTTTACCTCCCCCGCAACGAAAGTTGCACATTTGTCATCATCGACCCCCGCATCTGTTCTTACTGCGAATGTTGCACTTGCGGACACTTCGCCCGCATCTTCCTTCCCAGCAAACGTTTGGAATCTGTTTAGTCATCGTTTGGGGATTCTGGAGGGGTCAAAGTTGTTGAAAAGGGTGATTTGAGGGCTCATTTTGACCAAAATATCCTCGAAACCGTGCACTTTGCATCTACCAGATGTGTTTTGCATGAATGCGATGAAGCCAACGTTGACATTGGTTCATTGCAAAGACTTATTTACATCATTGGGGCTTGTCTAGAATTCGGATTCTTGCTATTTACAATGATTACGAACAAATAAACAATGTTGAACCGTATCTTTCACATAATTACGTTGAACTTGAACACTTTTTGTTTACAAACTTCAACTGAATCATAACAAAATGCAAACTATGCCAGCCCTAACCCTCTCCACGACTGCCACGAGCCATGCACAAGTCCTTGGAGGGGTTCAGAAACCCCGAAAGTCCATCAGTTTTGGTGGGTAATGGCCAGAGTTTAAGTGTTTCTTTATCAATTGGCACACTTATCAGGTAAATGAAGCCCGCGACAATGAAACAAATGTGATAAGTGGCTCTCAGGCATCTGTCTCAAACACAATGCAACCGATCTGTAGTGGTTCAGATGCCTGAATTTAGTGTTTAAAGGCTGATAAAAGAAGCACAACGGACTTTGAATCCGATTTAGAGCGAACTGTGATCCGAATCCTGAATAAGGCCTTCGGAAATCATGTTCGCGGATCTTTCGAACCTTAAATCTTATAAAAATTTTAACAAAAAAACCACGAAAATGCACAATTTTTGCAACTACCAGAACTTTAAAGTGGCAAGTTTAGCCGAAAATAGTTCTGGTAGCTTGTCCAATACTGTTGTTTCGAGTCTGAGTCTTCAGAATCCTCGCTTTTTTTGTTTGAAAACACCAGAATTGCACCCGTCGATAAGTGGATTCAGGGCTACAGGCGTCAGAAGCTGAACGATTTGCAAGTAAAGGCCATTCAAAAGCCAGATTACGGTGACCGAACCCCCTGAGGCACCGTTTCCTACCCCAATCCTACTGATCTGGGGAGGATCCGGCGGCTGTTTTTTGGAAATTTGAGGGTCTGGAAAAACAATTAAACAAAAAACAAATTGAAAAAACTATAGCTATTGACTACGTAATGAGTAATAGAGGTAATTGGAGCATAATTAGGAGCATATTTTCCGTTTGAGGGGCATCGATGCGACACGCCGGAGCCCATTGTTGATTTCGAACGATGACAAGATCGCTTATATGACGGGCATTAAGGAGCTTTCATCAGTAGCGCGAGAGTGGCCCGGCTCTCGAGACAACGAGAGAGATCAACTTTCGTCAGAGGCAGGAATAATGCGTCCTCAGACAGGCATTGAGAAAACCGTATGTTATGTAACGGAAAATGGTCGTAGCCACTTTTCGCTTTTAATAATGTTAGAAAATAACAGTAGCGATCATATTCCATCAAAATGTTACACATGTATAAAGAAATTTATCCTTTTTTTGCAAAAGCTACATAAGCGGGCCCAGTTCAATGGATCATGTGCAAAATGTATCCGTTGAAGTCGTGATAAATTTGAAGATTTTGATCGCAAACGAAGCCTGGCGGTCTTCTGATCAGCAATCTTATCGTTTTTTACATTCCGATCTCTCAGAATCCGCAATTTTTCATGAACTACACGGAAACCGCACCAGTTGAATGGAGGGATTCTCGTGGAAATTCGATTAGGAAACCCATTATAGGGTTGAACTTTCCTGTCATACATATCAATTAAACTCATTAACATTAACAAAACTAATTGGACAAACTCTTCCTGGCAATATCATCCAGATTCCTTGCATATTCCATTAAAAAAGCCAAAGTTTCATCCGAAACTTGGAAATCGCACATGCTGATATGTGGATTTCGGCGGCTACAAAGTGCAAACTGGGCATCAGAAATCCCAAAATCAAGATTCCTAGGACCCTGCGATCTTGGAATCACCAACTTAGTGTCTTAGTTAGGATTGCCGAAGGAAGACATTGCATTCCAAAATTTTGTATTTATCGCCCCCACATTTGTCCCTCTTCAACATTCTGAATCCAATCCCAGACCGCCAACAACATTGCGCGGTCCATGGTAGGATTCCGAATCCCAAACTTCACAAATACCCATCGCTTTTGTAAAACGGCGACCGGAAGGTTACCTTCATTGGCTTATCAGAAAGCCTTTTACAACTTTTAAGTCCCATTTTTAAGTTAAAAACCATTAAAAACGAACCAAAAACGGCGAACTTAAAACGATACAAGTCACAAGTTTACCCAAATTCGGGTTTACAAGTATTGTAAACCGTTTCATTGACGCCATGATGTGATGCCAAGTTGACTTTGGATCACATCAGTCTCAGAAACCATAAAGCTGAACGATTTGCAAGTAAAGGCCATTCAAAAGCCAGATTACGGTGACCGAACCCCCTGAGGCACCGTTTCCTACCCCAATCCTACTGATCTGGGGAGGATCCGGCGGCTGTTTTTTGGAAATTTGAGGGTCTGGAAAAACAATTAAACAAAAAACAAATTGAAAAAACTATAGCTATTGACTACGTAATGAGTAATAGAGGTAATTGGAGCATAATTAGGAGCATATTTTCCGTTTGAGGGGCATCGATGCGACACGCCGGAGCCCATTGTTGATTTCGAACGATGACAAGATCGCTTATATGACGGGCATTAAGGAGCTTTCATCAGTAGCGCGAGAGTGGCCCGGCTCTCGAGACAACGAGAGAGATCAACTTTCGTCAGAGGCAGGAATAATTGTATGGTTTCTGAGACTGATGTGATCCAAAGTCAACTTGGCATCACATCATGGCGTCAATGAAACGGTTTACAATACTTGTAAACCCGAATTTGGGTAAACTTGTGACTTGTATCGTTTTAAGTTCGCCGTTTTTGGTTCGTTTTTAATGGTTTTTAACTTAAAAATGGGACTTAAAAGTTGTAAAAGGCTTTCTGATAAGCCAATGAAGGTAACCTTCCGGTCGCCGTTTTACAAAAGCGATGGGTATTTGTGAAGTTTGGGATTCGGAATCCTACCATGGACCGCGCAATGTTGTTGGCGGTCTGGGATTGGATTCAGAATGTTGAAGAGGGACAAATGTGGGGGCGATAAATACAAATTTTTGGAATGCAATGTCTTCCTTCGGCAATCCTAACTAAGACACTAAGTTGGTGATTCCAAGATCGCAGGGTCCTAGGAATCTTGATTTTGGGATTTCTGATGCCCAGTTTGCACTTTGTAGCCGCCGAAATCCACATATCAGCATGTGCGATTTCCAAGTTTCGGATGAAACTTTGGCTTTTTTAATGGAATATGCAAGGAATCTGGATGATATTGCCAGGAAGAGTTTGTCCAATTAGTTTTGTTAATGTTAATGAGTTTAATTGATATGTATGACAGGAAAGTTCAACCCTATAATGGGTTTCCTAATCGAATTTCCACGAGAATCCTTCCATTCAACTGGTGCGGTTTCCGTGTAGTTCATGAAAAATTGCGGATTCTGAGAGATCGGAATGTAAAAAACGATAAGATTGCTGATCAGAAGACCGCCAGGCTTCGTTTGCGATCAAAATCTTCAAATTTATCACGACTTCAACGGATACATTTTGCACATGATCCATTGAACTGGGCCCGCTTATGTAGCTTTTGCAAAAAAAGGATAAATTTCTTTATACATGTGTAACATTTTGATGGAATATGATCGCTACTGTTATTTTCTAACATTATTAAAAGCGAAAAGTGGCTACGACCATTTTCCGTTACATAACATACGGTTTTCTCAATGCCTGTCTGAGGACGCATTATTCCTGCCTCTGACGAAAGTTGATCTCTCTCGTTGTCTCGAGAGCCGGGCCACTCTCGCGCTACTGATGAAAGCTCCTTAATGCCCGTCATATAAGCGATCTTGTCATCGTTCGAAATCAACAATGGGCTCCGGCGTGTCGCATCGATGCCCCTCAAACGGAAAATATGCTCCTAATTATGCTCCAATTACCTCTATTACTCATTACGTAGTCAATAGCTATAGTTTTTTCAATTTGTTTTTTGTTTAATTGTTTTTCCAGACCCTCAAATTTCCAAAAAACAGCCGCCGGATCCTCCCCAGATCAGTAGGATTGGGGTAGGAAACGGTGCCTCAGGGGGTTCGGTCACCGTAATCTGGCTTTTGAATGGCCTTTACTTGCAAATCGTTCAGCTTCTGACGCCTGTAGCCCTGAATCCACCTATCGACGGGTGCAATTCTGGTGTTTTCAAACAAAAAAAGCGAGGATTCTGAAGACTCAGACTCGAAACAACAGTATTGGACAAGCTACCAGAACTATTTTCGGCTAAACTTGCCACTTTAAAGTTCTGGTAGTTGCAAAAATTGTGCATTTTCGTGGTTTTTTTGTTAAAATTTTTATAAGATTTAAGGTTCGAAAGATCCGCGAACATGATTTCCGAAGGCCTTATTCAGGATTCGGATCACAGTTCGCTCTAAATCGGATTCAAAGTCCGTTGTGCTTCTTTTATCAGCCTTTAAACACTAAATTCAGGCATCTGAACCACTACAGATCGGTTGCATTGTGTTTGAGACAGATGCCTGAGAGCCACTTATCACATTTGTTTCATTGTCGCGGGCTTCATTTACCTGATAAGTGTGCCAATTGATAAAGAAACACTTAAACTCTGGCCATTACCCACCAAAACTGATGGACTTTCGGGGTTTCTGAACCCCTCCAAGGACTTGTGCATGGCTCGTGGCAGTCGTGGAGAGGGTTAGGGCTGGCATAGTTTGCATTTTGTTATGATTCAGTTGAAGTTTGTAAACAAAAAGTGTTCAAGTTCAACGTAATTATGTGAAAGATACGGTTCAACATTGTTTATTTGTTCGTAATCATTGTAAATAGCAAGAATCCGAATTCTAGACAAGCCCCAATGATGTAAATAAGTCTTTGCAATGAACCAATGTCAACGTTGGCTTCATCGCATTCATGCAAAACACATCTGGTAGATGCAAAGTGCACGGTTTCGAGGATATTTTGGTCAAAATGAGCCCTCAAATCACCCTTTTCAACAACTTTGACCCCTCCAGAATCCCCAAACGATGACTAAACAGATTCCAAACGTTTGCTGGGAAGGAAGATGCGGGCGAAGTGTCCGCAAGTGCAACATTCGCAGTAAGAACAGATGCGGGGGTCGATGATGACAAATGTGCAACTTTCGTTGCGGGGGAGGTAAAGTGAGTAGGAGTGGGCGAGGGTGCAACTTTCGCTGTGGGGCAGCAAAAGTGTGTAAGGGTGTACACGTGCAACCGTCGAGAGAATGGCTCTCTCGTTGTCTCGACAGTCCGTGGACCCTCGCGCCATGAAACAATCCATGGATAACACCGGCATATAGGCGCTTTCGCTTTGTCCATCTTCCAAATTGGAATGCAAGGAGAGGCCTACCGTATAGGCCATCTCGCTGGCCTCCAGCTATCACAGTGGCCTTCTGGTATAATTAGGGTTAAAGTTGGCCCGAAGTTATAGTGTTTTTTTGCTTTTTGTACTCAAATTCAATTCACATTTTGATTAAATTAATGAATTCTTGATTCCAATGAGTTTGATTTGTATGGTTTCTGAGACTGATGTGATCCAAAGTCAACTTGGCATCACATCATGGCGTCAATGAAACGGTTTACAATACTTGTAAACCCGAATTTGGGTAAACTTGTGACTTGTATCGTTTTAAGTTCGCCGTTTTTGGTTCGTTTTTAATGGTTTTTAACTTAAAAATGGGACTTAAAAGTTGTAAAAGGCTTTCTGATAAGCCAATGAAGGTAACCTTCCGGTCGCCGTTTTACAAAAGCAATGGGTATTTGTGAAGTTTGGGATTCGGAATCCTACCATGGACCGCGCAATGTTGTTGGCGGTCTGGGATTGGATTCAGAATGTTGAAGAGGGACAAATGTGGGGGCGATAAATACAAAATTTTGGAATGCAATGTCTTCCTTCGGCAATCCTAACTAAGACACTAAGTTGGTGATTCCAAGATCGCAGGGTCCTAGGAATCTTGATTTTGGGATTTCTGATGCCCAGTTTGCACTTTGTAGCCGCCGAAATCCACATATCAGCATGTGCGATTTCCAAGTTTCGGATGAAACTTTGGCTTTTTTAATGGAATATGCAAGGAATCTGGATGATATTGCCAGGAAGAGTTTGTCCAATTAGTTTTGTTAATGTTAATGAGTTTAATTGATATGTATGACAGGAAAGTTCAACCCTATAATGGGTTTCCTAATCGAATTTCCACGAGAATCCCTCCATTCAACTGGTGCGGTTTCCGTGTAGTTCATGAAAAATTGCGGATTCTGAGAGATCGGAATGTAAAAAACGATAAGATTGCTGATCAGAAGACCGCCAGGCTTCGTTTGCGATCAAAATCTTCAAATTTATCACGACTTCAACGGATACATTTTGCACATGATCCATTGAACTGGGCCCGCTTATGTAGCTTTTGCAAAAAAAGGATAAATTTCTTTATACATGTGTAACATTTTGATGGAATATGATCGCTACTGTTATTTTCTAACATTATTAAAAGCGAAAAGTGGCTACGACCATTTTCCGTTACATAACATACGGTTTTCTCAATGCCTGTCTGAGGACGCATTATTCCTGCCTCTGACGAAAGTTGATCTCTCTCGTTGTCTCGAGAGCCGGGCCACTCTCGCGCTACTGATGAAAGCTCCTTAATGCCCGTCATATAAGCGATCTTGTCATCGTTCGAAATCAACAATGGGCTCCGGCGTGTCGCATCGATGCCCCTCAAACGGAAAATATGCTCCTAATTATGCTCCAATTACCTCTATTACTCATTACGTAGTCAATAGCTATAGTTTTTTCAATTTGTTTTTTGTTTAATTGTTTTTCCAGACCCTCAAATTTCCAAAAAACAGCCGCCGGATCCTCCCCAGATCAGTAGGATTGGGGTAGGAAACGGTGCCTCAGGGGGTTCGGTCACCGTAATCTGGCTTTTGAATGGCCTTTACTTGCAAATCGTTCAGCTTCTGACGCCTGTAGCCCTGAATCCACCTATCGACGGGTGCAATTCTGGTGTTTTCAAACAAAAAAAGCGAGGATTCTGAAGACTCAGACTCGAAACAACAGTATTGGACAAGCTACCAGAACTATTTTCGGCTAAACTTGCCACTTTAAAGTTCTGGTAGTTGCAAAAATTGTGCATTTTCGTGGTTTTTTTGTTAAAATTTTTATAAGATTTAAGGTTCGAAAGATCCGCGAACATGATTTCCGAAGGCCTTATTCAGGATTCGGATCACAGTTCGCTCTAAATCGGATTCAAAGTCCGTTGTGCTTCTTTTATCAGCCTTTAAACACTAAATTCAGGCATCTGAACCACTACAGATCGGTTGCATTGTGTTTGAGACAGATGCCTGAGAGCCACTTATCACATTTGTTTCATTGTCGCGGGCTTCATTTACCTGATAAGTGTGCCAATTGATAAAGAAACACTTAAACTCTGGCCATTACCCACCAAAACTGATGGACTTTCGGGGTTTCTGAACCCCTCCAAGGACTTGTGCATGGCTCGTGGCAGTCGTGGAGAGGGTTAGGGCTGGCATAGTTTGCATTTTGTTATGATTCAGTTGAAGTTTGTAAACAAAAAGTGTTCAAGTTCAACGTAATTATGTGAAAGATACGGTTCAACATTGTTTATTTGTTCGTAATCATTGTAAATAGCAAGAATCCGAATTCTAGACAAGCCCCAATGATGTAAATAAGTCTTTGCAATGAACCAATGTCAACGTTGGCTTCATCGCATTCATGCAAAACACATCTGGTAGATGCAAAGTGCACGGTTTCGAGGATATTTTGGTCAAAATGAGCCCTCAAATCACCCTTTTCAACAACTTTGACCCCTCCAGAATCCCCAAACGATGACTAAACAGATTCCAAACGTTTGCTGGGAAGGAAGATGCGGGCGAAGTGTCCGCAAGTGCAACATTCGCAGTAAGAACAGATGCGGGGGTCGATGATGACAAATGTGCAACTTTCGTTGCGGGGGAGGTAAAGTGAGTAGGAGTGGGCGAGGGTGCAACTTTCGCTGTGGGGCAGCAAAAGTGTGTAAGGGTGTACACGTGCAACCGTCGAGAGAATGGCTCTCTCGTTGTCTCGACAGTCCGTGGACCCTCGCGCCATGAAACAGAATCACCAACTTAGTGTCTTACAAGGGAATGGTGTGAGCTTAACCGCACCGATCCGAACCGGACCGGTGGCATTCGAAAGAGCATCATATTGTAAGACTGAAAAAAAATTTTCAGCTGCCGAAGAGACACTTAACGGAAGTTATGCCACTTTTAGTTCAAAAAATGTCGTTTTTGACCAATTTTCAAACGATCATAACTTTTTTTGCAGGAGGTCTACCGAAACGGGGTTGGTTTTAATCGATAGATAACAAGTTGAACTAAAAGTTGTTCTTTATGGCCAAACAACAAAAACCAACCAGTTTCTGGCAAAACTAAATTGAAAAATGCCAAATTTGCATTGACTTTTACGCAAAACTGTGTGGCCAAATCCTTTTGGCCATTAAGAATAACTTTTAGGTTAACCAAATATCTATCGATTGAAACCAACCCCATTTCCGTAGACCTCCTGTAAAAAAAGTTATGATCGTTTGAAAATTGGTCAAAAATGACATTTTTTGAACTAAAAGTGGCATAACTCCCGTTAAGTGCCTCTTCGGCAGCTATAATTTTTTTTTCAGTCTTACTATAGGATGCTCTTTCGAATGCCACCGGTCCCGTCCGGATCGGTGCGGTTGAGCTCACACCATTCCCTTGTTAGTTAGGATTGCCGAAGGAAGACATTGCATTCCAAAATTTTGTATTTATCGCCCCCACATTTGTCCCTCTTCAACATTCTGAATCCAATCCCAGACCGCCAACAACATTGCGCGGTCCATGTTGTTGGCGGTCTGGCCGTTGTTATCCATGGATTGTTAAAGAAAATATGCACAGATGATATTTTCTTTATTTTTAAAAGAATGTTTAGAAAAGAGACAATTTAGGATAGTGGGGAATGTGAGTATCGTAGGGTAGAACCCGCGGATAAACGCATGCACAAGCATAGTATAATTAATTATATGGTTCAAGTATACTCGCTTAGAAAGTGATTCCAACGAGCATTCAGTTTCAGTTGAGTTCGTCTTTGGATGGAAATGACTTCATCATACGTTCGTCGTTTGACAAGGACCGGCGTGGTATCTTCCGAGTTGACATCACAAGGCACAGAAATCTGCAGAGTTGGGCGATTTTACTCGAAATGACGTTCAGATGCCCTAAACGCAAGCGATGTCGAGGGCACCTTGGTATTGCACAATTCCTCAGCATGCTCCGTCACAAAGCCTTCGAAACGAGTACGGCAATCACGGGAAACACACATTTCAGCTTCAAAACATACAAGCAGACGCATCAGCATTAGGCAGATCATGGCCAAATCAGAGCTGATTAGCCATTCAGATGACGTCACAGCAGCACCACGGGAGAAGGAAGTTCTGTTATCGACGTTCGGACAACATGTTCAATCAATCTTGAACTTTGCGATCGATCTGAAAGTGTGAGAATGAGTGAGTGAAAACATGTCAATACCGTAATCACATCAAGATCATCGAAGAAATGAAAACATAACGAAACATGTAACACACTCGCCCGTCGACGGAAAAGGGGCAGAAGCTGGAAGGTCATGCGAACTGGCGACCATTGGGACCAAATCTGGGCCAAAAAAGACGAACATTCATCAGCAGTAACAAAGAGCCGATGGTCACGGACGATAGCTTCGGATCATAAAGGGAAATCGATCCATTCTTCGCGATGCGAGCCCATCAACAAACGATCCATCCCAAATTACAAACACCAGTGCCATAATGTCCTTAAGCAAGCGTCAGTAAAGCACTTCCAGACAACTGCCCTCCGACAAACTTTAGGATGGAGCAATCGTTAAGGAATCTCACCCGAAGCCGCAGAGGACAGAGGCCATTAGACTTTCCCCGGTTTCAGATCGACGGTCGGGAAGAAAAAATTGCCAGAAACTAAAAGATCGTCGACCCTCATCCTAGTACTAGTCCCCGACCGGCTAAAGCACAGTACCGACAAGGCTATCATCGGACGACCCTCATGCCTGAGGCAAGAAACGAATCGCTTGAAGAGAGGGGCAGTGAGCCGCGATTGATAAGAACTGGGCTGACGTAAGAATAAACCGTATGCAGTTGAAAACATTTTAAAAACACGATAAAAGAAAGTCGGTGAAATATAAAACATTTAAAAAAATTTAGTTCAGTGCTTCGAAAACGCATAAATTTAAACACAATATTTATAAATGCGACTTACTTTATTTACAACAACAAAAAGCCACAGCAACTAAGCAAGCTATAAACAAAATAGTTGCAATAATAATACTGATGTAGTTTTTGAAAACGAAACCACTGACTTCTCCATGTTTTATCTCAATGCTTTCATTTTTTAATACTTCCAAAAATCGTTGATGGTATCCGTAAATCTTATGCCCAATTTCCGCTAAAAGCTTCTTTTCCACAAGTCTTCCGCTATGTCTGATAGTAAAATAGCCTTTATCATAAAGATCCATAGCGTATCGTTTGTCTAAATATGGTCCTTTAAGGATAGCAGGTGTGTCAAGGTGGTAGTGAGCGTGTCGTTTTAGAATACATGCATAAACTTCCTCAAAATTGTGTGGGCATTTGATAGTTCGATCTCGATTACTGTAGAGAAGAGTCAATTCCGATGTATTGTCAAATATAGTATCAGTCAAACAGAATGTTGTTCCGTGAAAGAGAGTCACTTTTGGAGTGTCTGAGGGGCAATCTCTTTCGCCAATGAAATTGTTGACCTGGTTGTGATCAAAGTAACCGCCGAATCCAATTGAAACGTATTCGTCTTTGTTTTTTGGACCACACTAGTATGACTTTACATGAACTCTGTCACGGAAGACTACGTCAGTGTGAACATCAACACATTTGGTTTTGTTATTTGAAGTATCATTGAAGCAATGTTCTGTTATGTTTGCAATGTGGACATCGGGGAGAACGTAGTCAAAACTGATTATTTCAGTTGGATTCAAGTCTGATGGACACTCTGAGATGTTACTGATAAAAGTTACTATCCCATATTGCAAGAATCGTTTACATCATGTCAAAAAACCCCAGATTCACGATTTTACATCCCCAACAACTATCGCGTAATGTTTCTAATGCAACGGTACATCGATATGTCTGCCCAGCTATAAACTACCTTTAGCGAAGCCACTGAAAGTACGACAGCAGGAGGCACAGCGAGTGGTGGCGGAACTGGTAAAAAGTTTGCAGGAAGTGGTACTGGCAGTGCTAATTATCAGCATACAAAGAAAACGATGGAGCAGGAGGGAAAGGCAATGTACCATATGAGCGTCATTAACAAAATGTATCGTCTGACTGGAGATATGTCAGCACCTTTTACAAAAGCATTCGAAAGCCGATTGAAGGCGGTTATTGATGCACTTGAAAAAGACAGTCCGCTCAAAGCGAGATACCTTGTTGAGCGAATAATCAGCGACTTCGGGACACATGTGACTATGGAAGCGTTAGTTGGAACTCATATGGAATATCGATCGCCAAATTCTTTCATGAACGTGTTTTATGTCAATTCAACCCGATGGAAGCCTGTTCTAAACTGTCTCGATACCAACAAACAGCCTGCAGCCTTGGTTGCTCTGGATAATGGCACTGCAGATGGCGTTGAACACATTGTTTTCGCACATAAAATCGACCATTTCCTTGTTAAGATCGCCTTTTGGGATTCATTACTGTACATGTCGAGAGGTGTTTCGAATTATACCCTCGATCATTACATCGAAATTGATATTGACGACATATTTGTTGGACAAGCTGGATCACGACTGCTGGAGGACGACATTGATGCGTTGATACAGTCACAGGAATTCCTTCGAGAACACATTGAAAATTTCAACTATACACTGGGCTTTTCTGGGCACTTTTTTCAACGCGGCGATCCTGTCGAAAACCGAGCTGATGAAGTCCTCGTGGCCAATGCAGACAAGTTTTATTGGTTTCCCCACATGTGGCACCACAACCATGCTACGGAATATGATTACACTATGTTGCAAGCTTTAATGACACAGAATGCATTGTTCGCTGAGGTTTGAGATATAGAATCTTGTCGATATTTATGTAAAACGTTGTTTTCAGAACTTCAACCTCCCACTTTTAAAGTCATATGCCGTTTCGCCACAACACTTGGGTGTATATCCATTACATGAGCCATTGTACCAAGCCTGGAGTGAAGTTTGGAACGTCAAAATCACATCCACCGAAGAATATCCGCATCTGAAGCCGGCTTGGAATCGACGTGGCTTCATTCATAACAATATCTCCGTTTTGCCAAGGCAGACATGCGGCTTGTTTACCCATACACACTTTTTCCATGCTTATCCCGATGGAATCAAGAACCTTCAAAAAAGTATTCACGGCGGTGATTTGTTTTCCACCATTTTGTTGAATCAGGTCAGTCAATTTTGTGATAACTGTATTGAATGCTCTCTCTTTTTTGTTTTGAACGTTTGTTCAAATTTTTCTTGTTGCAAAGTTTTAAATTTTTTCCTGTTTTTCAGTTCACTATTTTCATGACCCACCAACAGAACTACGGTAATGATAGACTTGCTCTCTACACCTTCCACAATGAAATGGCCTTCTTAAAATGTTGGACGAATCTTCGCCTCAAATGGGTCGAACCAACTGTGATGGCCGACCTTTACTTTGAAAAATTCCCCTCCCAGAAACAGCTTCTCTACACAAATCCCTGTGCTGACCCTCGCCATCGCAAAATGCTTACTGCCAATGTTACTTGTAGCGATATTCACTTGCCAAATGTAGTTATTGTCGGGCCGCAGAAAACGGGTACTACGGCTTTGCTAGAATTCTTGAAGATTCATCCTAATATTACGTCGAATGAGCCAGTGGCGGACTCTTTTGAGGAATTGCAGTTCTTTGGGGGTAGTCATTACCATTTTGGATTCGACTGGTATGCCGACAAGTTCAAACCGAAGCGCGAGCACAAAATAGTTATTGAGAAGACAGCTAACTATTTTGATAATCCAGCGACTCCTTTGGCGTTGTCGACAATGTTGCCTGAGGCTAAGATTGTTGTGATGATCGATAATCCTGTGGAACGGGCTTATTCGTGGTATCAGGTAACTTTTGACGACTTTTTGAGTAATATGGTTAACGTCATTTTGATTTTACAGCACGTCCGATTCCACAATGATCCTGTAGCCCTTAAATACTCCATGGAAGATCTCGTATCCTTCCTCCCGGCCTCGGCCGAATACAACGAAACAGCCCGCCTGCGATTACGGTGCCTCAAGCCGGGCCACTATGCCGAGCATCTGGACCGATGGCTTGACTACTACCCACCCTCGCAGATTATCATTGTCGATTCATCCAGCTTCAAACACGAGCCGCTCGAATCCCTCGACAAAGTTATTTCTCGACTAGATCTGAAACCTCATTTCAACTATTCACGCCATATGACCTACGTCGAAAAGAAGGGTTTCTACTGTGGAATTCAAAATGGAAAGCCAAAATGTCTCGGTGCCGGTAAGGGTCGCAAATACGACGACATGCATGTAGATGCCAGGATTCGCCTGAATTCTTATTTCGCTCCTCATAATCGGGCACTATACGGGTTGCTGACACGGTATAAGTTGGATATTCCTTTCTGGTTGACGCAATTTCTACATATTAACGGTTAAGCATGTGTTATTTTCATTGGTGTTAAAACTGCTTTCGATCTCTGGTAGCCTCAACAGATATTCTTGCCTTGATATAGCTTAACAAAATGATTAAAATGTTAAATAAAAAATATTTAAAAATATGAATCTCTGGTTTTTACAGAAAATGAATCTTAACAAAAAAACATATGGATATGATTACTGCTCAGCTTTTCGTGCTGTAAAAGCACAAAATGATTAAAATGTTAAATAAAAAATATTTAAAAATATGAATCTCTGGTTTATACAGAAAATGAATCTTAACACAGGAATTCCATTAATGATAAGAGACATAAAACTTGTATAAGCGTTAATCGCAGAGCTTCGACAAGAAAGGCGAAAAACCAAGAGTTCTTTGAGCCACGATTGATAACAAAGTTGCTGAATTTTTTATTGAGCTGACGTAAGAATAAACCGTATGCAGTAGAAAACATTTTAAAAACACGATAAAAGTAAAACCGTTGAAATATAAAACATTTAAAAAATTTTAGTTCAATGCTTTGATGACGCATAAATTTAAAAACACAATGTTTATAAATGCGAATTACTTTATTTACAACAACAAAAAGCCACAGCAACTATGCAAGCTATAAACAAAATAGTTGCAATAATAATACTGATGTAGTTTTTGAAAACGAAACCAGTGACTTCTCCATGTTTTATCTCAACGCTTTCATTTTTCAATACTTCCAAAAATCTTTGATGGTATCCGTAAATCTTATGCCCAATTTCCGCTAAAAGCTTCTTTTCCACAAGTCTTCCGCTATGTCTGATAGTAAAATAGCCTTTATCATAAAGATCCATAGCGTATCGTTTGTCTAAATATGGGCCTTTAAGGATAGCAGGTGTGTCAAGGTGGTAGTGAGCGTGTCGTTTTAGAATGCATGCATAAACTTTCTCAAAATTGTGTGGGCAGTTGATAGTTCGATCTCGATTACTGTAGAGAAGAGTCAATTCCGATGTATTGCCAAATATAGTATCAGTTTAACAGAATGTTGTTCCGTGAAAGAGAGTCACTTTCGGAGTGTCTGAGGGGCAATCTCTTTCGCCAATGAAATTGTTGACCTGGTTGTGATCAAAGTAACCGCCGAATCCAATTGAAACGTATTCGTCTTTGTTTTTTAGACCACACCAGTATGACTTTACATGAACTCTGTCACGGAAGACTACGTCAGTGTGAACATCAACACATTTGGTTTTGTTATTTGAAGTATCATTGAAGCAATGTTCTGTTATGTTTGCAATGTGGACATCGGGGAGAACGTAGTCAAAACTGATTATTTCAGTTAGATTCAAGTCTGATGGACACTCTGAGATGTCTCCCGGATAGCCTATCCGCAGTCGTTCGCAAGGATCACTTCTGTTTTCTTTAATGTTCCAATGTTCCTTGAGCAGCGGCCATTGAGAATTGTATATGGCAGATTCTGGATACGGTTCGCATTTTTGGATAATACCACCGATTGGTGTTAGAAATGGCTTATCTTCGTAACCTAACGAATGACTTATTAAGAACATGTTGAAAATTGATAAAGTCAATAAATTACAACTGACCACACTCTAGTATTTGAAACTGGCTATCTTTGTAAACCAGATCATACCGTTTTGCACAGATGATATTTTCTTTATTTTTAAAAGAATGTTTAGAAAAGAGACAATTTAGGATAGTGGGGAATGTGAGTATCGTAGGGTAGAACCCGCGGATAAACGCATGCACAAGCATAGTATAATTAATTATATGGTTCAAGTATACTCGCTTAGAAAGTGATTCCAACGAGCATTCAGTTTCAGTTGAGTTCGTCTTTGGATGGAAATTACTTTATCATACGTTCGTCGTTTGACAAGGACCGGCGTGGTATCTTCCGAGTTGACATCACAAGGCACAGAAATCTGCAGAGTTGGGCGATTTTACTCGAAATGACGTTCAGATGCCCTAAACGCAAGCGATGTCGAGGGCACTTTGGTATTGCACAATTCCTCAGCATGCTCCGTCACAAAGCCTTCGAAACGAGTACGACAATCACGGGAAACACTCATTTCAGCTTCAAAACATACAAGCGAAAGCATCGGCATTAGGTGGATCATGGCCAAATCAGAGTTGATTAGCCATTCAGATGACGTCACAGCAGCACCACGGGGGAAGGAAGTTCTGCTACCGATGTTCGGACAACGTGTTCAATCAATACTGATCGATTTGAAAGTGTGAGAATGAGTGAGTGAAAATACGTCAATACCGTAATCACATCAAGATCAATAAAGAAATGAAAACATACCGAAACATGTAACACACTCGCCCGTCGACGGAAAAGGGGCAGAAGCTGGAAGGTCATGCGAACTGGCGACCATTGGGACCAAATCTGGGCCAAAAAAGACGAACATTTATCAGCAGTAACAAAGCGCCGATGGTCATGGACGACGCTTCGGATCATAAAGGCAAATCGATCCATTTTTCGCGATGCGAGCCCATCAACAAACGATCCATCCCAAATTACAAACACCAGTGCCATAATGTCCTTAAGCAAGCGTCAGTAAAGCACTTCCAGACAACTGCCCTCCGACAAACTTTGGGATGGAGCAATCATTAAGGAATCCCACCCAAAGCCGCAAAGGACAGAGGCCATTAGACTTTCCCTGGATTCAGATCGACGGTCGGGAAGAAAAGATTGCCAGAAACTAAAAGACCGTCGACCCTCATCCTAGTACTAGTCCCCGACCGGCTAAAGCACAGTACCGACAAGGCTATCATCGGACGACCCTGATGCCTGAGGCAAGAAACGAATCGCGTGAAGAGAGGGGCAGTGAGCCGCGATTGATAAGAACTGGGCTGACGTAAGAATAAACCGTATGCAGTTGAAAACATTTTAAAAACACGATAAAAGTAAAACCGTTGAAATACAAAACATTTAAAAAAATTTAGATCATTGCTACACAGACACCGTGATTTGATCGCGTTCAGCCATTTTCCCGGACTTGTATGAAAAACCGGCTCCAAAACCCCGAACATAGTGCAAAAATCGAAAAAATAACGCGTTCTGCACAGTTGTGATCGCGTTCTGCAAGGTCAAAACTGTGCAAATGAACGTCTCTCGTTCGCGTCTTTTTGTGCGAATGACGGTTTTTAACAAAATTTTATTTTGATCGCGTTTGATCGCGATCGAACGCGATCAAAAGTGTGCAGAACGCGCTCAAATCACGGTGCCTGTGTACGACAACGCATAAAGTTAAACACAATGATTATAATAGCGAATTACTTTATTTACAACAACAAAAAGCCACAGCAACTAAGCAAGCTATAAACAAAATAGTTGCAATAATAATACTGATGAAGTTTTTGAAAACAAAACCAGTGACTTCTCCATGTTTTATCTCAACGCTTTCATTTTTCAATACTTCCAAAATTCGTTGATGGTATCCGTAAATCTTATGCCCAATTTCCGCTAAAAGCTTGTTTTCCACAAGTTTTCCGCTATGTCTGATAGTAAAATAGCTTTGATCATAAAGATCCATAGCGTTTGAAATGCAGTTGAAAACATTTTAAAAACACAATAAAAGTAAAACCGTTGAAATATAAAACATTTAAAAAAGTTTAGTTCAATGCTTTGATGACGCATAAATTTAAACACATAATTTATAAATGCGAATTACTTTATTTACAACAACAAAAAGCCACAGCAACTAAGCAAGCTATAAACAAAATAGTTGCAATAATAATACTGATGTAGTTTTTGAAAACGAAACCACTGACTTCTCCATGTTTTATCTCAATGCTTTCATTTTTTAATACTTCCAAAAATCGTTGATGGTATCCGTAAATCTTATGCCCATTTTCCGCTAAAAGCTTCTTTTCCACAAGTTTTCCGCTATGCCTGATTGTAAAAAAACCTTGATCATAAAGATCCATAGCGTATCGTTTGTCTAAATAGGGGCCTTTAAGAATAGCAGGTGTGTCAAGGTGGTAATAAGTGTGTCGTTTTAGAATGCATGCGTAAATTTTCTCAAAATTTATAACAGTTATGAGTTGCTTCGAGTGACCATGTGGACAGTTGATAGTTCGATCTCGATTACTGTAGAGAAGAGTCAATTCCGATGTATTGTCAAATATAGTATCAGTCAAACAGAATGTTGTTCCGTGAAAGAGAGTCACTTTTGGAGTGTCTGAGGGGCAATCTCTTTCGCCAATGAAATTGTTGACCTGGTTGTGATCAAAGTAACCGCCGAATCCAATTGAAACGTATTCGTCTTTGTTTTTTGGACCACACCAGTATGACTTTACATGAACTCTGTCACGGAAGACTACGTCAGTGTGAACATCAACACATTTGGTTTTGTTATTTGAAGTATCATTGAAGCAATGTTCTGTTATGTTTGCAATGTGGACATCGGGGAGAACGTAGTCAAAACTGATTATTTCAGTTGGATTCAAGTCTGATGGACACTCTGAGATGTCTCCTGGATAGCCTATCCGCAGTCGTTCGCAAGGATCACTTCTGTTTTCTTTAATGTTCCAATGTTTCTTGAGCAGCGGCCATTGTGAATTGTATATGTTTGATTCAGGATAAGGTTCGCACTTTTGGATAATACCACCGATTGGTGCTAGAGATGGCTTATCTTCGTGACCTAACGAGTGATTTATTGTTAGGAACATGTTGAAAATTGATAAAGTCAATAAATTAAAACTGACCACACTCTAGTACTTAAAACTGACTATCTTTGTAAACCAGATTATACCGTTTTGCACAATAAAATATCAACATTCTACGATATCTTCTAAATGCGTCTGAATCTTTGTATGGTACATTCAAATATTTACAACCGCTTGTTTCGTTTATTATATTTGATGCCATAACGGGTATTAATCGACAATAATCAAAATCTGAGCAAGTACCATCGTCGACATTGGCCTAAGAGTACCGAATAAAAAGTAAAAAAAAAATTCCAAACAAACTTGAAAATCATAATTAATCTTGTCTTTATTTTTGCATCCGTTAATCCGATTCCTTTCAAAATACTCATGTGTAGCATCCTCAAAATGTCGACGCAATTCAGCTTCGATGTCCATGTCAATAGTGTTATTAATAAGGTGCTCGAGAATACCGCTATCCATCATCATGTAAATTGGATAAACATTTCTTGAAATAGCGACGGGATAAGTGTCGTCAAACGCTTCCTACAAAAATGGTAAACATTGCTAAATCAAAAACTTGCAAAACGTACTGTAGGATTGTTGAGTTTTTTAAGTTCCACACCGCCGACCACAAATGCCTCAACATTCATCGAGAAGGATTCTTCACTTGATCGGTCATTTTCGACTTTATTAAATGTTCCAACACCACCTCCCTTAGCGTTCTGCAACTCTACCGTTGCCTGACCTGAGACCAATGTTTTAGTTGATTCGTCGACAGAAACAGCAGATTTTTTAACGTATGCCCGGTATTCCATATGGGTTTCAACCAACGCTTCCATCGTCACATGTGTCCCGAAGTCGCTGATTATTCGCTCAACGAGGTATCTCGCTTTGAGCGGACTGTCTTTTTCAAGTGCATCAATAACCGCCTTCAATCGACTTTCGAATGCGTTTGTAAAAGGTGCCGACATATCACCAGTCAGACGATACATTTTGTTAATAACACTCATATGATACATTGCTTTTCCCTCTTGTTCCATCGTTTTCTTTGTATGCTGATAATTAGCGCTGCCCGTACCACTTCCTGCAAACTTTTTACCAGTTCCGCCACCACTCACTGTGCCTCCTGCAGTCGTACTTTCAGTGGCTTCGCTAAAGGTAGTTGATAGCTGGGCAGTCATGGCGATGTACCGTTGCATTAGAAACATTACACGATAATTGTTGGGGATGTAAAATCGTGAATCCGGGGTCTTTTGACAGGATGTAAACGATTCTTGCAAAATGGGATAGTAACTTTTATCAGTGAGAAGGTCATAGTTTCGACCCAGCATGCCTGCCAACGATACATTCACGGACTGATATTTGAGGTCAAGCATAGAATCAAAAACGTGGCAAATACTAAGGAGAGAGATGACAAAGGATGAAATATAAGCATTTTTGGTTGCTTCGACGTCTAACTCTTCGGAAGAATCGGCATAGTTAGCACTGGACGAATGAATAAGGAAAATGATAGTCACGAAACTGTAAAATTTCATCGTTGTTTACCAAAAAAGTGACCAACATTTGATGAGTTGCTAATCTCAGCAACATCGGAACGGTATCACCAAAGATGGGGTATCAAAAACATCGATTGTTGCAAGGAAGTGTTTTCTGAGGCAAAGCAAAAACCAGCCACCTCGGAACAGCGAGATCGAAGGCGGAAGTCATGGACTCACGAAGGAAGTTGAACCCAAAGGGGTGAATGTGGAACGACATCTGAAAGATCAATCAATGTTAAGCATGAACAATGTGTCAGAAAACTTCAACTCACCGAAAACCATGGGAAAGCGACACCATGGAAGATGCGGCAACGGTTATGTACCGTAATCCGCAGGATTGATCGCAAAATTAATCGATCGGAAAGGAGTAATGAAGGCTTGAGATCCAGTTGAAACGGCAACACGTCAAACTTCGGGCAACATCTTTCACGGGAAAACGAATCAGCAACGGCAACAGCAACAGTAAGGAGAAGTTTGAGTAGACAGAAGATTGAGTGGTAAGAGGAAAGGAAGAAAGACATTATCTTTTAACCACACTTCATTATTTCCGGGAACGCGCCACGCTCATCCAGCGTACGAGCCACACAACTGCCGAAGTTTAAGCAAAGCTGCCTAAGCCATCTTTTCCCGTTTCTAAAAGCCTCCGCAACTTAATTGCTCATAGACATAACTGCTCTCTTTTCTTTAACAGTAACGCTTTCTCAAGGAGACAATCAAATATCTATTCTTAACATATCTAACACGAATGGCTATAAAATTAATTTTTTGTACTCTTTGTTAACTTTATGAGCATAGCAGAATCAACAATACACAGGAATTCCATTAATGATAAGTGACATAAAACTTGTATAAGCGTTAATCACAGAGCTTCGGCAAGAAAGGCGAAAAACCAAGAGTTCTTTGAGCCACGATTGAAAACAAAGTTGCTATATTTTTTATTGAGCTGACGTAAGAATAAACCGTATGCAGTTGAAAACATTTTAAAAACACGATAAAAGTAAAGTCGTTGAAACATAAAACATTTAAAAAAATTTAGTTCAGTGCTTCGATAACGCATAAATTTAAACACAATATTTATAAATGCGAATTACTTTATTTACAACAACAAAAAGCCACAGCAACTAAGCAAGCTATAAACAAAATAGTTGCAATAATAATACTGATGTAGTTTTTGAAAACGAAACCAGTGACTTCTCCATGTTTTACTTCAACGCTTTCATTTTTCAATATTTCCAAAAATCGTTGATGGTATTCGTAAATCTTATGCCCAATTTTAGCTAAAAGCTAATTTTCCACAAGTCTTCCGCTATGTCTGATAATAAAATAGCCTTGATCATAAAGATCCATAGCGTTTGAAATGCAGTTGAAAACATTTTAAAAACACAATAAAAGTAAAACCGTTGAAATACAAAACATTTAAAAAAATTTAATGCAGTGCTTCGACGACGCATAAATTTAAACACAATATTTATAAATGCGAATTACTTTATTTACAACAACAAAAAGCCACAGCAACTAAGCAAGCTATAAACAAAATAGTTGCAATAATAATACTGATGTAGTTTTTGAAAACGAAACCAGTGACTTCTCCATGTTTTATCTCAACGCTTTCATTTTTCAATATTTCCAAAAATCGTTGATGGTATTCGTAAATCTTATGCCCAATTTTAGCTAAAAGCTAATTTTCCACAAGTCTTCCGCTATGTCTGATAGTAAAATAGCTTTGATCATAAAGATCCATAGCGTATCGTTTGTCTAAATATGGTCCTTTAAGGATAGCAGGTGTGTCAAGGTATATTGCCTCAGAAAACACTTCCTTCTTGAGCGTGTCGTTTTAAAATGCATGCGTAAATTTTTTCAAAATTAATAACAGTTATGAGTTGCTTTGAGTGACCATGTGGACAGTTGATAGTTCGATCTCGATTACTGTAGAGAAGAGTCAATTCCGATGTCAACCCCAGTATAGTACAGTGTTGTGTCCGTCATTCTGTGTGTATGTGGGGAATGTCCGTATGGTCTGTATTTTTGTGGGTGAGTAGGTTGGGGGTCCAGTATCCCGAATCTCTTGCACCGTGCCGCGGACTCGACTGCAAGTGCCGTTTTTGGCGTGCCAAAGTTGGTAAAAAGTGCGTTTTCGGGTCCTGTCGCTGCGTGTTTTTGCGTGGTCGAGTGGTTAGTGCGTTGGGTTTGTACTGTGTGGGGGTTGGTGGGTTCGAGTATTTTGGGGTCGTATTTTTTTTCCAGTATTGTAAAATGTGTGTGTGAAGTATTGTGGGTAGTGTATAGGGGTGGTACTGTAATTGGGTAGTGGGTTCGAGTATTTTTGTGGTGTAAATGGGTTTTTTTTGTTTTTTAGTATTTATTAGTAGGGTAAAGTTGAGTGGGTAATGTGGGTGGGGTAGTAGTGACTGCTACTATGTATAGTGTTGTGGTAAATGAGTGTGTTGAAGGTAATTGTGCCGAGTAATGGTATTTTGTGGACGGGTAAGTGGTATGTACGGTTGAGTGACGCGGGGATGGGGCCCAAAGGGCCTCAAATCCCCGTTGTGGGGTAAATGTAGGTGTAGTAAGTACTGTGTAGTGTAGGTAAATGTTGTAAAAGTAAAAGTAGGGTATGGTAGCCAAGTCTGGGGAGCCCCGAAGGGGCGACCCAAAGGGTCATGTGTACAACAAAGGAGTAGTGTGCGTGCCGCGTGTAGGGTAGAGTAAGGGCCAAGTGTACAAGTAAAACAGTAGTAGCGTATAGTTATGGGTATGGGGTACTGTATAGGTATAGAGTATCAAGCCGAGGAGCCCCGCAGGGGCGACTTAGGGCTTGTCCCCCCAATGTAGAGTAGTGTTTGTGTCCGTCATTCTGTGTGTATGTGGCAAGTGTCCGTTGGGTCTGAATTTTTGTGAGGTGATAGCCTTGGGTGTGTATATGCCGAATCCTGTCCACCGTTTGTCGGACTCAATGGCAAGTGCCACTTTTAGCATGTTAAAGTTGGTATTTTTGGCCTTTTCGGGTCTTTTTTTGTCGGGGCGCTGCGTGTTTTTGCATAGTCGAGTGGATAGTGTGTCGGGTTTGCGCTGTTTGGGATAGGGCGGGTTCGAGGTTCGGTGGGTGCAAACTTTTTTTTTTGTTGTGTAGTAATAAGGGTAGTGTGGTAAGAGTGTTGCATACGTACTGTATCACCGTTTTGACGGTTTTTACGTGTATTGTGTGTTTTGTAAGGTGTAAAGTGTCGTTTTTGGTGTTTTTTTGAATGTGATGTAGGTGTAAAAGTGTCCGATCGTTATTTCCGTTTGTAAAGCAGCAATGTTAGTATGGTGTTGTGTGGTAGGTTGTCTATGTTGTAAAATTCGTAAGAGATGAGGGGATGGGGGCCCGAAGGGCCCCCTAATCCCCGAATTACGATCAGCGTACTGGGGTTACTATTTTGTGTTTACTGACAGAAAGTGATACAGTACCGTGTCATTCAGGTTTTGTGTAAGTTATGGTTTTTGAGCTGAAATTAGCAAGTTCTGCCAAAAATGTCGAAAGTCCCATTTTGTCTACGAAATTTCACTGTTTCGTAAAATTTTATACTTGATACGTCGTGAGTAGATTGTTCAAGTTTCAAATGCATTGATGGCAATGTTGACATTTTATCAAAAAGCGCCAAAATTTCATTTGTCACACCTTGCAAATTCTGTCGTTTTATTCACAAATCTTCAGTTTTTACTGCGTTTTGCGTCTGATACAATGCAAAGGGGTGCCTGTGACTTTAATTTTGTTATAATTGACATGACAAGTGCGAAATTCGTCACAGAATTAGCTAAATTTTGGTAAAAATGTCAGAATTCCCATTTTGAATACAAAATTTCACTGTTTTGTGAAATTTTCCACTTGATACCATGTGAACAGATTGTTTAAGTTTGAAATGCATTGATAGTGCTGTTGACATGGACAAAGTCAGTAAAAAATAAGCAAATTCCGTCAACCAGTGTGTTAGGACAACTGTTTTGTATTGACCGGCAGAAAGTGTTTGCCGTACAGTACCGTGTTATTTAATGATTTGTTGGTTTGGTGGAGGTTCAAGTTGCGTTGATAGCGATTGTGGTAGCAATGTTGCACTGTTGAGTTCCTTAGAATGAGCTGTGTTTTGTTGTTAGAGTTTTCACAGGTTGTGTTTACAGTTATTGTTTAATAACGGTAAAGAGCGACTTTGCTTTGATGAAACAGTGTAGTGTACCGTAGGTATCATCTGGCTTATGTTTGTGGTTTTGTGTAAGTGTCGCGTATGTAAGTTGCGTCGGATTGTGATGTCTGAAAGGTGTCTGTGTCAGTTGTTTCAAGCCTTCAGGAGCCCCGAAGGGGCGACTGAAGGATTGAAGTTGTTGTGTTGTGGTAGTGTTGTTGTTTGTTGTGTCGGTGTACAAGCCTTACGGAGCCCCGAAGGGGCGACATAAGGCTTGTATTGCCAAATATAGTATCAGTTTAACAGAATGTTGTTCCGTGAAAGAGAGTAACCTTTGGAGTGTCTGAGGGGCAATCTCTTTCGCCAATGAAATTGTTGACCTGGTTGTGATCAAAGTAGCCACCAAATCCAATTGAAGCGTATTCGCCTTTGTTTTTTGAACCACACCAGATTGACTTCAAATGAACTCTGTCACGGAAAACAACGTCAGTGTGAATAAAAACACATTTGGTTTTGTTACTTGAAGTATCATTGAAGCAATGTTCTGTTATGTTTGCAATGTGGACATCGGGGAGAACGTAGTCAAAACTGATTATTTCAGTTGGATTCAAGTCTGATGGACACTCTGAGATGTTACTGATAAAAGTTACTATCCCATATTGCAAGAATCGTTTACATCATGTCAAAAAACCCCAGATTCACGATTTTACATCCCCAACAACTATCGCGTAATGTTTCTAATGCAACGGTACATCGATATGTCTGCCCAGCTATCAACTACCTTTAGCGAAGCCACTGAAAGTACGACAGCAGGAGGCACAGCGAGTGGTGGCGGAACTGGTAAAAAGTTTGCAGGAAGTGGTACTGGCAGCGCTAATTATCAGCATACAAAGAAAACAATGGAACAAGAGGGAAATGCAATGTACCATATGAGCGTCATTAACAAAATGTATCGTCTGACTGGAGATATGTCGGCACCTTTTACAAAAGCATTCGAAAGCCGATTGAAGGCGGTTATTGATGCACTTGAAAAAGACAGTCCGCTCAAAGCGAGATACCTCGTTGAGCGAATAATCAGCGACTTCGGGACACATGTGACTATGGAAGCGTTAGTTGGAACTCATATGGAATATCGATCGCCAAATTCTTTCATGAACGTGTTTTATGTCAATTCAACCCGATGGAAGCCTGTTCTAAACTGTCTCGATACCAACAAACAGCCTGCAGCCTTGGTTGCTCTGGATAATGGCACTGCAGATGGCGTTGAACACATTGTTTTCGCACATAAAATCGACCATTTCCTTGTTAAGATCGCCTTTTGGGATTCATTACTGTACATGTCGAGAGGTGTTTCGAATTATACCCTCGATCATTACATCGAAATTGATATTGACGACATATTTGTTGGACAAGCTGGATCACGACTGCTGGAGGACGACATTGATGCGTTGATACAGTCACAGGAATTCCTTCGAGAACACATTGAAAATTTCAACTATACACTGGGCTTTTCTGGGCACTTTTTTCAACGCGGCGATCCTGTCGAAAACCGAGCTGATGAAGTCCTCGTGGCCAATGCAGACAAGTTTTATTGGTTTCCCCACATGTGGCACCACAACCATGCTACGGAATATGATTACACTATGTTGCAAGCTTTAATGACACAGAATGCATTGTTCGCTGAGGTTTGAGATATAGAATCTTGTCGATATTTATGTAAAACGTTGTTTTCAGAACTTCAACCTCCCACTTTTAAAGTCATATGCCGTTTCGCCACAACACTTGGGTGTATATCCATTACATGAGCCATTGTACCAAGCCTGGAGTGAAGTTTGGAACGTCAAAGTCACATCCACCGAAGAATATCCGCATCTGAAGCCGGCTTGGAATCGACGTGGCTTCATTCATAACAATATCTCCGTTTTGCCAAGGCAGACATGCGGCTTGTTTACCCATACACACTTTTTCCATGCTTATCCCGATGGAATCAAGAACCTTCAAAAAAGTATTCACGGCGGTGATTTGTTTTCCACCATTTTATTGAATCAGGTCAGTCAATTTTGTGGTGACTGGAGATTGCACGCTCTCTTTTTTGTTTCGAACGTTTGTTCAAATTTTTCTTGTTGCAAAGTTTTAAATTTTTTCCTGTTTTTCAGTTCACTATTTTCATGACCCACCAACAGAACTACGGTAATGATAGACTTGCTCTCTACACCTTCCACAATGAAATGGCCTTCTTAAAATGTTGGACGAATCTTCGCCTCAAATGGGTCGAACCAACTGTGATGGCCGACCTTTACTTTGAAAAATTCCCCTCCCAGAAACAGCTTCTCTACACAAATCCCTGTGCTGACCCTCGCCATCGCAAAATGCTTACTGCCAATGTTACTTGTAGCGATATTCACTTGCCAAATGTAGTTATTGTCGGGCCGCAGAAAACGGGTACTACGGCTTTGCTAGAATTCTTGAAGATTCATCCTAATATTACGTCGAATGAGCCAGTGGCGGACTCTTTTGAGGAATTGCAGTTCTTTGGGGGTAGTCATTACCATTTTGGATTCGACTGGTATGCCGACAAGTTCAAACCGAAGCGCGAGCACAAAATAGTTATTGAGAAGACAGCTAACTATTTTGATAATCCAGCGACTCCTTTGGCGTTGTCGACAATGTTGCCTGAGGCTAAGATTGTTGTGATGATCGATAATCCTGTGGAACGGGCTTATTCGTGGTATCAGGTAACTTTTGACGACTTTTTGAGTAATATGGTTAACGTCATTTTGATTTTACAGCACGTCCGATTCCACAATGATCCTGTAGCCCTTAAATACTCCATGGAAGATCTCGTATCCTTCCTCCCGGGCTCGGCCGAATACAACGAAACAGCCCGCCTGCGATTACGGTGCCTCAAGCCGGGCCACTATGCCGAGCATCTGGACCGATGGCTTGACTACTACCCACCCTCGCAGATTATCATTGTCGATTCATCCAGCTTCAAACACGAGCCGCTCGAATCCCTCGACAAAGTTATTTCTCGACTAGATCTGAAACCTCATTTCAACTATTCACGCCATATGACCTACGTCGAAAAGAAGGGTTTCTACTGTGGAATTCAAAATGGAAAGCCAAAATGTCTCGGTGCCGGTAAGGGTCGCAAATACGACGACATGCATGTAGATGCCAGGATTCGCCTGAATTCTTATTTCGCTCCTCATAATCGGGCACTATACGGGTTGCTGACACGGTATAAGTTGGATATTCCTTTCTGGTTGACGCAATTTCTACATATTAACGGTTAAGCATGTGGTATTTTCAATGGTGTTAAAACTGCTTTCGATCTCTGGTAGCCTCAACAGATATTCTTGCCTTGATATAGCTTAACAAAATGATTAAAATGTTAAATAAAAAATATTTAAAAATATGAATCTCTGGTTTATACAGAAAATGAATCTTAACAAAAAAACATATGGATTTGATCACAGCTCAGATTTCGTGCTGTAAAAGCACAAAATGATTAAAATGTTAAATAAAAAATATTTAAAAATATGAATCTCTGGTTTATACAGAAAATGAATCTTAACAAAAAAACATATGGATATGATCACTGCTCAGATTTCGTGCTGTAAAAGCCATTTAACTCGATTAATTTTTTTTCGGAATGAGTTTATTAAACTTTATCTTAAATATATTCGTTACATTTGACACTTGACTGACCTATGAAAAAATATTACAATATGTTTTTTTGATATTATTATTAAATAACGGGGTCGCTTACAAGATAGCTGCTCTTTCGTTAAAATAAATAAAAATCAAGCGAAATTAGAGATCGAAGATACAAAAAGTAGAAAAACCCAGTTTATTGGGATTTCAGTTGTCTTTGAGCGACGTCGAACTCGGCGATGGTCTGACTGGCAACGACGAGATGAACCAGGCTGATCAACTGCTTGACAAATGCCACAGGGAAAGTCAGGAATGCGAGGAACGACACGAATGAGACTCCAAGGAATGCCGGGCCAGTGTAAAACGCGTGGATGTAGAGCAGAGAGAAGAAGGCTTCATTGCCGAAGCACATGAAGAACAGGAATGGGCTGAAATGTTGTTTTTTTGATTTAAAATGGTTGAAAATGGTAGATAGCTCACCGAGAAGTGTAATAGTAGTGCAGAATCGGGTTGTCAGAGTCCTTGTGGGTGTTCTTGCCGGTCAAATCAGTCGCATGGAGATGCAACCAGTGGGAAGCAATGTCGATGATGGCCGTGAGTTGAAAGATGAACAGACAACGCGGATATAGCTGGTCGAGCATCATGAGTAGGGCCAAGAAGGTCAAGCGATCGGTCAGCTGGTCCAACATGGCTCCGAAGCGGGTTCCTGTAAACTTTTAACTATAAAAAAGCATCGAAAAAACAAGTTGACCCACCTTGATTATACAATCTGGCAATGCGATATAACAAGATTCTGCGAGATTTCATTAGCTATCTGCATGTCCCAGTTCGAATGGAAACGATCCTAGGCTTTGGAAAGTTGACATTGAGCTTAGTCCGTGGTCGCTTTTCTTTGATAGTGTTCGAGAACTACCACAGATACGCCTTGCTAAACGAGGATGCGAAGAAGGAGCTACATGAATATTGCCGGCAACACAAAGTTGGAATAATTTCCTTTGTCAATCATCCTGAAGATGGTAAAATGCTTGCTCAGAATGGATTGAAGATGGGCCAGCAAGTTCAAGCTACCGATTTGCATTTCGATTCGGATTCAGTGGTTCCCTATGTTGGTCGGAAGGGGGTTACACTTCCCGTTCGATCGCCAAATTCTTTCATGAACGTGTTTTATGTCAATTCAACCCGATGGAAGCCTGTTCTAAACTGTCTCGATACCAACAAACAGCCTGCAGCCTTGGTTGCTCTGGATAATGGCACTGCAGATGGCGTTGAACACATTGTTTTCGCACATAAAATCGACCATTTCCTTGTTAAGATCGCCTTTTGGGATTCATTACTGTACATGTCGAGAGGTGTTTCGAATTATACCCTCGATCATTACATCGAAATTGATATTGACGACATATTTGTTGGACAAGCTGGATCACGACTGCTGGAGGACGACATTGATGCGTTGATACAGTCACAGGAATTCCTTCGAGAACACATTGAAAATTTCAACTATACACTGGGCTTTTCTGGGCACTTTTTTCAACGCGGCGATCCTGTCGAAAACCGAGCTGATGAAGTCCTCGTGGCCAATGCAGACAAGTTTTATTGGTTTCCCCACATGTGGCACCACAACCATGCTACGGAATATGATTACACTATGTTGCAAGCTTTAATGACACAGAATGCATTGTTCGCTGAGGTTTGAGATATAGAATCTTGTCGATATTTATGTAAAACGTTGTTTTCAGAACTTCAACCTCCCACTTTTAAAGTCATATGCCGTTTCGCCACAACACTTGGGTGTATATCCATTACATGAGCCATTGTACCAAGCCTGGAGTGAAGTTTGGAACGTCAAAGTCACATCCACCGAAGAATATCCGCATCTGAAGCCGGCTTGGAATCGACGTGGCTTCATTCATAACAATATCTCCGTTTTGCCAAGGCAGACATGCGGCTTGTTTACCCATACACACTTTTTCCATGCTTATCCCGATGGAATCAAGAACCTTCAAAAAAGTATTCACGGCGGTGATTTGTTTTCCACCATTTTATTGAATCAGGTCAGTCAATTTTGTGGTGACTGGAGATTGCACGCTCTCTTTTTTGTTTCGAACGTTTGTTCAAATTTTTCTTGTTGCAAAGTTTTAAATTTTTTCCTGTTTTTCAGTTCACTATTTTCATGACCCACCAACAGAACTACGGTAATGATAGACTTGCTCTCTACACCTTCCACAATGAAATGGCCTTCTTAAAATGTTGGACGAATCTTCGCCTCAAATGGGTCGAACCAACTGTGATGGCCGACCTTTACTTTGAAAAATTCCCCTCCCAGAAACAGCTTCTCTACACAAATCCCTGTGCTGACCCTCGCCATCGCAAAATGCTTACTGCCAATGTTACTTGTAGCGATATTCACTTGCCAAATGTAGTTATTGTCGGGCCGCAGAAAACGGGTACTACGGCTTTGCTAGAATTCTTGAAGATTCATCCTAATATTACGTCGAATGAGCCAGTGGCGGACTCTTTTGAGGAATTGCAGTTCTTTGGGGGTAGTCATTACCATTTTGGATTCGACTGGTATGCCGACAAGTTCAAACCGAAGCGCGAGCACAAAATAGTTATTGAGAAGACAGCTAACTATTTTGATAATCCAGCGACTCCTTTGGCGTTGTCGACAATGTTGCCTGAGGCTAAGATTGTTGTGATGATCGATAATCCTGTGGAACGGGCTTATTCGTGGTATCAGGTAACTTTTGACGACTTTTTGAGTAATATGGTTAACGTCATTTTGATTTTACAGCACGTCCGATTCCACAATGATCCTGTAGCCCTTAAATACTCCATGGAAGATCTCGTATCCTTCCTCCCGGGCTCGGCCGAATACAACGAAACAGCCCGCCTGCGATTACGGTGCCTCAAGCCGGGCCACTATGCCGAGCATCTGGACCGATGGCTTGACTACTACCCACCCTCGCAGATTATCATTGTCGATTCATCCAGCTTCAAACACGAGCCGCTCGAATCCCTCGACAAAGTTATTTCTCGACTAGATCTGAAACCTCATTTCGACTATTCACGCCATATGACCTACGTCGAAAAGAAGGGTTTCTACTGTGGAATTCAAAATGGAAAGCCAAAATGTCTCGGTGCCGGTAAGGGTCGCAAATACGACGACATGCATGTAGATGCCAGGATTCGCCTGAATTCTTATTTCGCTCCTCATAATCGGGCACTATACGGGTTGCTGACACGGTATAAGTTGGATATTCCTTTCTGGTTGACGCAATTTCTACATATTAACGGTTAAGCATGTGGTATTTTCAATGGTGTTAAAACTGCTTTCCATCTCTGGTAGCCTCAACAGATATTCTTGCCTTGATATAGCTTAACAAAATGATTAAAATGTTAAATAAAAAATATTTAAAAATATGAATCTCTGGTTTATACAGAAAATGAATCTTAACAAAAAAACATATGGATTTGATCACAGCTCAGATTTCGTGCTGTAAAAGCACAAAATGATTAAAATGTTAAATAAAAAATATTTAAAAATATGAATCTCTGGTTTATACAGAAAATGAATCTTAACAAAAAAACATATGGATATGATCACTGCTCAGATTTCGTGCTGTAAAAGCCATTTAACTCGATTAATTTTTTTTCGGAATGAGTTTATTAAACTTTATCTTAAATATATTCGTTACATTTGACACTTGACTGACCTATGAAAAAATATTACAATATGTTTTTTTGATATTATTATTAAATAACGGGGTCGCTTACAAGATAGCTGCTCTTTCGTTAAAATAAATAAAAATCAAGCGAAATTAGAGATCGAAGATACAAAAAGTAGAAAAACCCAGTTTATTGGGATTTCAGTTGTCTTTGAGCGACGTCGAACTCGGCGATGGTCTGACTGGCAACGACGAGATGAACCAGGCTGATCAACTGCTTGACAAATGCCACAGGGAAAGTCAGGAATGCGAGGAACGACACGAATGAGACTCCAAGGAATGCCGGGCCAGTGTAAAACGCGTGGATGTAGAGCAGAGAGAAGAAGGCTTCATTGCCGAAGCACATGAAGAACAGGAATGGGCTGAAATGTTGTTTTTTTGATTTAAAATGGTTGAAAATGGTAGATAGCTCACCGAGAAGTGTAATAGTAGTGCAGAATCGGGTTGTCAGAGTCCTTGTGGGTGTTCTTGCCGGTCAAATCAGTCGCATGGAGATGCAACCAGTGGGAAGCAATGTCGATGATGGCCGTGAGTTGAAAGATGAACAGACAACGCGGATATAGCTGGTCGAGCATCATGAGTAGGGCCAAGAAGGTCAAGCGATCGGTCAGCTGGTCCAACATGGCTCCGAAGCGGGTTCCTGTAAACTTTTAACTATAAAAAAGCATCGAAAAAACAAGTTGACCCACCTTGATTATACAATCTGGCAATGCGATATAACAAGATTCTGCGAGATTTCATTAGCTATCTGCATGTCCCAGTTCGAATGGAAACGATCCTAGGCTTTGGAAAGTTGACATTGAGCTTAGTCCGTGGTCGCTTTTCTTTGATAGTGTTCGAGAACTACCACAGATACGCCTTGCTAAACGAGGATGCGAAGAAGAAGCTACATGAATATTGCCGGCAACACAAAGTTGGAATAATTTCCTTTGTCAATCATCCTGAAGATGGTAAAATGCTTGCTCAGAATGGATTGAAGATGGGCCAGCAAGTTCAAGCTACCGATTTGCATTTCGATTCGGATTCAGTGGTTCCCTATGTTGGTCGGAAGGGGGTTACACTTCCCGTTCGATCGCCAAATTCTTTCATGAACGTGTTTTATGTCAATTCAACCCGATGGAAGCCTGTTCTAAACTGTCTCGATACCAACAAACAGCCTGCAGCCTTGGTTGCTCTGGATAATGGCACTGCAGATGGCGTTGAACACATTGTTTTCGCACATAAAATCGACCATTTCCTTGTTAAGATCGCCTTTTGGGATTCATTACTGTACATGTCGAGAGGTGTTTCGAATTATACCCTCGATCATTACATCGAAATTGATATTGACGACATATTTGTTGGACAAGCTGGATCACGACTGCTGGAGGACGACATTGATGCGTTGATACAGTCACAGGAATTCCTTCGAGAACACATTGAAAATTTCAACTATACACTGGGCTTTTCTGGGCACTTTTTTCAACGCGGCGATCCTGTCGAAAACCGAGCTGATGAAGTCCTCGTGGCCAATGCAGACAAGTTTTATTGGTTTCCCCACATGTGGCACCACAACCATGCTACGGAATATGATTACACTATGTTGCAAGCTTTAATGACACAGAATGCATTGTTCGCTGAGGTTTGAGATATAGAATCTTGTCGATATTTATGTAAAACGTTGTTTTCAGAACTTCAACCTCCCACTTTTAAAGTCATATGCCGTTTCGCCACAACACTTGGGTGTATATCCATTACATGAGCCATTGTACCAAGCCTGGAGTGAAGTTTGGAACGTCAAAGTCACATCCACCGAAGAATATCCGCATCTGAAGCCGGCTTGGAATCGACGTGGCTTCATTCATAACAATATCTCCGTTTTGCCAAGGCAGACATGCGGCTTGTTTACCCATACACACTTTTTCCATGCTTATCCCGATGGAATCAAGAACCTTCAAAAAAGTATTCACGGCGGTGATTTGTTTTCCACCATTTTATTGAATCAGGTCAGTCAATTGTGTGGTGACTGGAGATTGCACGCTCTCTTTTTTGTTTCGAACGTTTGTTCAAATTTTTCTTGTTGCAAAGTTTTAAATTTTTTCCTGTTTTTCAGTTCACTATTTTCATGACCCACCAACAGAACTACGGTAATGATAGACTTGCTCTCTACACCTTCCACAATGAAATGGCCTTCTTAAAATGTTGGACGAATCTTCGCCTCAAATGGGTCGAACCAACTGTGATGGCCGACCTTTACTTTGAAAAATTCCCCTCCCAGAAACAGCTTCTCTACACAAATCCCTGTGCTGACCCTCGCCATCGCAAAATGCTTACTGCCAATGTTACTTGTAGCGATATTCACTTGCCAAATGTAGTTATTGTCGGGCCGCAGAAAACGGGTACTACGGCTTTGCTAGAATTCTTGAAGATTCATCCTAATATTACGTCGAATGAGCCAGTGGCGGACTCTTTTGAGGAATTGCAGTTCTTTGGGGGTAGTCATTACCATTTTGGATTCGACTGGTATGCCGACAAGTTCAAACCGAAGCGCGAGCACAAAATAGTTATTGAGAAGACAGCTAACTATTTTGATAATCCAGCGACTCCTTTGGCGTTGTCGACAATGTTGCCTGAGGCTAAGATTGTTGTGATGATCGATAATCCTGTGGAACGGGCTTATTCGTGGTATCAGGTAACTTTTGACGACTTTTTGAGTAATATGGTTAACGTCATTTTGATTTTACAGCACGTCCGATTCCACAATGATCCTGTAGCCCTTAAATACTCCATGGAAGATCTCGTATCCTTCCTCCCGGGCTCGGCCGAATACAACGAAACAGCCCGCCTGCGATTACGGTGCCTCAAGCCGGGCCACTATGCCGAGCATCTGGACCGATGGCTTGACTACTACCCACCCTCGCAGATTATCATTGTCGATTCATCCAGCTTCAAACACGAGCCGCTCGAATCCCTCGACAAAGTTATTTCTCGACTAGATCTGAAACCTCATTTCGACTATTCACGCCATATGACCTACGTCGAAAAGAAGGGTTTCTACTGTGGAATTCAAAATGGAAAGCCAAAATGTCTCGGTGCCGGTAAGGGTCGCAAATACGACGACATGCATGTAGATGCCAGGATTCGCCTGAATTCTTATTTCGCTCCTCATAATCGGGCACTATACGGGTTGCTGACACGGTATAAGTTGGATATTCCTTTCTGGTTGACGCAATTTCTACATATTAACGGTTAAGCATGTGGTATTTTCAATGGTGTTAAAACTGCTTTCCATCTCTGGTAGCCTCAACAGATATTCTTGCCTTGATATAGCTTAACAAAATGATTAAAATGTTAAATAAAAAATATTTAAAAATATGAATCTCTGGTTTATACAGAAAATGAATCTTAACAAAAAAACATATGGATTTGATCACAGCTCAGATTTCGTGCTGTAAAAGCACAAAATGATTAAAATGTTAAATAAAAAATATTTAAAAATATGAATCTCTGGTTTATACAGAAAATGAATCTTAACAAAAAAACATATGGATATGATCACTGCTCAGATTTCGTGCTGTAAAAGCCATTTAACTCGATTAATTTTTTTTCGGAATGAGTTTATTAAACTTTATCTTAAATATATTCGTTACATTTGACACTTGACTGACCTATGAAAAAATATTACAATATGTTTTTTTGATATTATTATTAAATAACGGGGTCGCTTACAAGATAGCTGCTCTTTCGTTAAAATAAATAAAAATCAAGCGAAATTAGAGATCGAAGATACAAAAAGTAGAAAAACCCAGTTTATTGGGATTTCAGTTGTCTTTGAGCGACGTCGAACTCGGCGATGGTCTGACTGGCAACGACGAGATGAACCAGGCTGATCAACTGCTTGACAAATGCCACAGGGAAAGTCAGGAATGCGAGGAACGACACGAATGAGACTCCAAGGAATGCCGGGCCAGTGTAAAACGCGTGGATGTAGAGCAGAGAGAAGAAGGCTTCATTGCCGAAGCACATGAAGAACAGGAATGGGCTGAAATGTTGTTTTTTTGATTTAAAATGGTTGAAAATGGTAGATAGCTCACCGAGAAGTGTAATAGTAGTGCAGAATCGGGTTGTCAGAGTCCTTGTGGGTGTTCTTGCCGGTCAAATCAGTCGCATGGAGATGCAACCAGTGGGAAGCAATGTCGATGATGGCCGTGAGTTGAAAGATGAACAGACAACGCGGATATAGCTGGTCGAGCATCATGAGTAGGGCCAAGAAGGTCAAGCGATCGGTCAGCTGGTCCAACATGGCTCCGAAGCGGGTTCCTGTAAACTTTTAACTATAAAAAAGCATCGAAAAAACAAGTTGACCCACCTTGATTATACAATCTGGCAATGCGATATAACAAGATTCTGCGAGATTTCATTAGCTATCTGCATGTCCCAGTTCGAATGGAAACGATCCTAGGCTTTGGAAAGTTGACATTGAGCTTAGTCCGTGGTCGCTTTTCTTTGATAGTGTTCGAGAACTACCACAGATACGCCTTGCTAAACGAGGATGCGAAGAAGAAGCTACATGAATATTGCCGGCAACACAAAGTTGGAATAATTTCCTTTGTCAATCATCCTGAAGATGGTAAAATGCTTGCTCAGAATGGATTGAAGATGGGCCAGCAAGTTCAAGCTACCGATTTGCATTTCGATTCGGATTCAGTGGTTCCCTATGTTGGTCGGAAGGGGGTTACACTTCCCGTTCGATCGCCAAATTCTTTCATGAACGTGTTTTATGTCAATTCAACCCGATGGAAGCCTGTTCTAAACTGTCTCGATACCAACAAACAGCCTGCAGCCTTGGTTGCTCTGGATAATGGCACTGCAGATGGCGTTGAACACATTGTTTTCGCACATAAAATCGACCATTTCCTTGTTAAGATCGCCTTTTGGGATTCATTACTGTACATGTCGAGAGGTGTTTCGAATTATACCCTCGATCATTACATCGAAATTGATATTGACGACATATTTGTTGGACAAGCTGGATCACGACTGCTGGAGGACGACATTGATGCGTTGATACAGTCACAGGAATTCCTTCGAGAACACATTGAAAATTTCAACTATACACTGGGCTTTTCTGGGCACTTTTTTCAACGCGGCGATCCTGTCGAAAACCGAGCTGATGAAGTCCTCGTGGCCAATGCAGACAAGTTTTATTGGTTTCCCCACATGTGGCACCACAACCATGCTACGGAATATGATTACACTATGTTGCAAGCTTTAATGACACAGAATGCATTGTTCGCTGAGGTTTGAGATATAGAATCTTGTCGATATTTATGTAAAACGTTGTTTTCAGAACTTCAACCTCCCACTTTTAAAGTCATATGCCGTTTCGCCACAACACTTGGGTGTATATCCATTACATGAGCCATTGTACCAAGCCTGGAGTGAAGTTTGGAACGTCAAAATCACATCCACCGAAGAATATCCGCATCTGAAGCCGGCTTGGAATCGACGTGGCTTCATTCATAACAATATCTCCGTTTTGCCAAGGCAGACATGCGGCTTGTTTACCCATACACACTTTTTCCATGCTTATCCCGATGGAATCAAGAACCTTCAAAAAAGTATTCACGGCGGTGATTTGTTTTCCACCATTTTGTTGAATCAGGTCAGTCAATTTTGTGATAACTGTATTGAATGCTCTCTCTTTTTTGTTTTGAACGTTTGTTCAAATTTTTCTTGTTGCAAAGTTTTAAATTTTTTCCTGTTTTTCAGTTCACTATTTTCATGACCCACCAACAGAACTACGGTAATGATAGACTTGCTCTCTACACCTTCCACAATGAAATGGCCTTCTTAAAATGTTGGACGAATCTTCGCCTCAAATGGGTCGAACCAACTGTGATGGCCGACCTTTACTTTGAAAAATTCCCCTCCCAGAAACAGCTTCTCTACACAAATCCCTGTGCTGACCCTCGCCATCGCAAAATGCTTACTGCCAATGTTACTTGTAGCGATATTCACTTGCCAAATGTAGTTATTGTCGGGCCGCAGAAAACGGGTACTACGGCTTTGCTAGAATTCTTGAAGATTCATCCTAATATTACGTCGAATGAGCCAGTGGCGGACTCTTTTGAGGAATTGCAGTTCTTTGGGGGTAGTCATTACCATTTTGGATTCGACTGGTATGCCGACAAGTTCAAACCGAAGCGCGAGCACAAAATAGTTATTGAGAAGACAGCTAACTATTTTGATAATCCAGCGACTCCTTTGGCGTTGTCGACAATGTTGCCTGAGGCTAAGATTGTTGTGATGATCGATAATCCTGTGGAACGGGCTTATTCGTGGTATCAGGTAACTTTTGACGACTTTTTGAGTAATATGGTTAACGTCATTTTGATTTTACAGCACGTCCGATTCCACAATGATCCTGTAGCCCTTAAATACTCCATGGAAGATCTCGTATCCTTCCTCCCGGCCTCGGCCGAATACAACGAAACAGCCCGCCTGCGATTACGGTGCCTCAAGCCGGGCCACTATGCCGAGCATCTGGACCGATGGCTTGACTACTACCCACCCTCGCAGATTATCATTGTCGATTCATCCAGCTTCAAACACGAGCCGCTCGAATCCCTCGACAAAGTTATTTCTCGACTAGATCTGAAACCTCATTTCAACTATTCACGCCATATGACCTACGTCGAAAAGAAGGGTTTCTACTGTGGAATTCAAAATGGAAAGCCAAAATGTCTCGGTGCCGGTAAGGGTCGCAAATACGACGACATGCATGTAGATGCCAGGATTCGCCTGAATTCTTATTTCGCTCCTCATAATCGGGCACTATACGGGTTGCTGACACGGTATAAGTTGGATATTCCTTTCTGGTTGACGCAATTTCTACATATTAACGGTTAAGCATGTGTTATTTTCATTGGTGTTAAAACTGCTTTCGATCTCTGGTAGCCTCAACAGATATTCTTGCCTTGATATAGCTTAACAAAATGATTAAAATGTTAAATAAAAAATATTTAAAAATATGAATCTCTGGTTTTTACAGAAAATGAATCTTAACAAAAAAACATATGGATATGATTACTGCTCAGCTTTTCGTGCTGTAAAAGCACAAAATGATTAAAATGTTAAATAAAAAATATTTAAAAATATGAATCTCTGGTTTATACAGAAAATGAATCTTAACACAGGAATTCCATTAATGATAAGAGACATAAAACTTGTATAAGCGTTAATCGCAGAGCTTCGACAAGAAAGGCGAAAAACCAAGAGTTCTTTGAGCCACGATTGAGCTGACGTAAGAATAAACCGTATGCAGTAGAAAACATTTTAAAAACACGATAAAAGTAAAACCGTTGAAATATAAAACATTTAAAAAAATTTAGATCAGTGCTTCGAAACCGCATAAATTTAAACACAATATTTATAAATGCGAATTACTTTATTTACAACAACAAAAAGCCACAGCAACTAAGCAAGCTATAAACAAAATAGTTGCAATAATAATACTGATGTAGTTTTTGAAAACGAAACCAGTGACTTCTCCATGTTTTATCTCAACGCTTTCATTTTTCAATACTTCCAAAAATCGTTGATGGTATCCGTAAATCTTATGCCCATTTTCCGCTAAAAGCTTCTTTTCCACAAGTCTTCCGCTATGTCTGATAGTAAAATAGCCTTTATCATAAAGATCCATAGCGTATCGTTTGTCTAAATATGGGCCTTTAAGGATAGCAGGTGTGTCAAGGTGGTAGTGAGCGTGTCGTTTTAGAATGCATGCATAAATTTTCTCAAAATTAATAACAGTTATGAGTTGCTTCGAGTGACCATGTGGACAGTTGATAGTTCGATCTCGATTACTGTAGAGAAGAGTCAATTCTGATGTATTGCCAAATATAGTATCAGTTAAACAGAATGTTGTTCCGTGAAAGAGAGTCACTTTCGGAGTGTCTGAGGGGCAATCTCTTTCGCCAATGAAATTGTTGACCTGGTTGTGATCAAAGTAACCGCCGAATCCAATTGAAACGTATTCGTCTTTGTTTTTTGGACCACACTAGTATGACTTTACATGAACTCTGTCACGGAAGACTACGTCAGTGTGAACATCAACACATTTGGTTTTGTTATTTGAAGTATCATTGAAGCAATGTTCTGTTATGTTTGCAATGTGGACATCGGGGAGAACGTAGTCAAAACTGATTATTTCAGTTGGATTCAAGTCTGATGGACACTCTGAGATGTCTCCTGGATAGCCTATCCGCAGTCGTTCGCAAGGATCACTTCTGTTTTCTTTAATGTTCCAATGTTTCTTGAGCAGCGGCCATTGGGAATTGTATATGTTTGATTCAGGATAAGGTTCGCACTTGGATAATACCACCGATTGGTGCTAGAGATGGCTTATCTTCGTGACCTAACGAGTGATTTATTGTTAGGAACATGTTGAAAATGGATAAAGTCAATAAATTAAAACTGACCACACTCTAGTACTTAAAACTGACTATCTTTGTAAACCAGTTTATACCGCTTTGCACAATAAAATATCAACATTCTACGATATCGTCTAAATACGTCTGAATCTTTGTACGGTTTATTCAAATCTTTACAACCGCTTGTTTCGTTTATTACTTGTGACTTCTCAACCTCTTTAAAGTCACAATAACGAACATCCGAGCACGTACCATCGTCGACATTAACCTAAAAGTACCGTATAGAAAGAAAAAGCTAACATCGAACAAACTTGAAAATCATAGTTAATCTTGTCCTTATCTTTGCACCCATTAATCCGATTTCTTTCAAAATATTCATGAGTAGCATCCTCAAAATGTCGGCGCAATTCGGTTTCGATGTCAATGTCAATAGTGTTATTAATAAGGTGCTCAAGATTGCCGCTATCCATCATCATGTAAATCGGATAAACATTTCTTGAAATAGCGACGGGATAAGTGTCGTCAAACGCTTCCTGCAAAATTAGTTAGTTTTTTTTTGAATCGATAATTTGCAAACCGTACCGTAGGGTTGTTCAGCTTTTTAAGTTCCACACCACCCACTACAAATGCTTCAACATTCATCGAGAAGGATTCTTCACTTGATCGGTCATTTTCGACTTTATTAAATGTTCCAACACCACCTCCCTTAGCGTTCTGCAACTCTACCGTTGCCTGACTGTCGCCACTGACGGCGAGTTCTGTCTTCCCTCTTCACTGTCAACCGATTGCACGCATATTTGCTCCCCCAAACACACTCTCACCACGATGTGCGTCTGTCTGCATGCCTACTGTGGCGATCGCCTTCGATGGCGTTCGCTGCGTTTCGTTTTAGGCTCATGCCATTTACGCCCATTTCCATCATTTCGCTACTATTTTCACGTTTCTTTAGTTTTGTATCCACCATGCCATCACTATACTTTGATACCATTACTCCATTTTGACCCTTTGCGTTTATATTTGTTATCGCGCCAGTATTGGTTTATTTGTTGTTGTGATTGAATTGGTTTAATTACCCAAGTTTGAGATTCTGGAGGTTTTCTTACCAATAAATGGTCTTTCCTTCAAACGTGTCTCAACACTGGTGCATCATTGCCGTCTAAACCCCGGCCGTTAAACCTTGGCGCGACCATCGCCACCACCATCATCATCAACAACTTCGGGTGCCGCCCGCGCGGCCCGTCGTTCACCATCACCATCACCACGAGCACCTCACGTCCACGGCATCACGAGCTACGCTTTTCGCACCCTCTTCAGCCTGGCACGTTAGCTCAGCGACCGATCATCAGCATTTTGGAACCTCAGTGAGTTTGCTTTTGATTTCGTCGCAAAACAACCAAATTTTTATATATACTCTTATAAAATTTTGCCATCGCTCAAGGGCATCGAACCCACTCGATCCCCCATTATTCTTATATATTTCTACTCCATAGTGTCTTATATAAGTTCACCAAACCCTCCGCTACATCCTTCCACCAGTCTGTTCCTGTTTTCCATTCAGCTTCCACCGACAGCCAATCCAACCACCTTGACCACTCCAGACAAACCCAATTTATTGTCTTTCATTGAATTCCTTCCATCATTCTGCTCCACGCTTAGCTCTTCCATTTATCCATCCCCATTGCCCAATTAGGTCACTAGTCTATTCGTCAAATCCGGAAGATGAGTACTACTACCCCAACCCAACGGCTTACCGCATGGCGGATGAATGTAACAAAGAACATGCAGCAATGGCAGCAGCAGGCGTACCAGTACGAGCATGGATTGATTGATGAGGATGATGCTGAGACCGTCAAGAGCGTTGTTGAACGATATATCAGTGGTTTGAAAACCATTGCGTCGGACGAAATGTACAGGATCAGTCTGTTGGACAACGACGAGCAGCAAGCGGAAACTGACAGCTGGATAGAACGCATGACGCCGGCAAAGGAGTTGAAGCGACAACTTTTAATGATCGAAAAGTCTCTCACTCCCCTTCCTCTAGCCCCAACTCAGCCAAGTTCCCGTAGCAGCGTCGTCAGCGAGCATTCCGCGATGTCAACCAGATCGAATCAAGTTTATGCCAATGGTGAAATTCCAAGGCAGGTGCCTGTTTTGACGCCCCGTGTTCCTGAGTCGGAGCATATCTATGCTGCCAGCAGTTCTCGCCAAAGTGTTGTTTCGGTCCCTCCTCTGCAACCAACTGTCCCACTGGCCAATGAATTTGAAAGGTTGAGTATGTACTCCTACATGACCCCCTTCACCAACATGCCACCAAACAACAGTTTGTTTTCTTACAATACTGCACCTCCACCTCCCACTAGGGCCCCTTCTGCAATCAGCTTCGGTTACCCACCAGCCGGTAGCGTTCCTTTTGATCAGCCGTACATTGACACGAAACCACCGCCTGTCAAGATTGAAAGCAAGCTGCCCCGAATGTCGATCCCGAAGTTTGATGGCTCACTTGAGAAGTTCCCCGAATTCTATCAAACATTCATTGAACGTGTCGGTAGTCAGAACATCACAGCTCAGGACAAGCTTTCTTACTTGCTTCAAAGTTTATCCGGCAAAGCGAAGGCTGCACTGGATGGCTACGCGGCAACTGCCGAGAATTACGAGAAATGTTTGAATCTTCTCAAAGCGGAATACGGGAAGAATGACATCATCTGTCGGTCAATCAAAGCAACGCTCGAAAAAGTTCCGGAGCCCCACTACACTCTCGACAGCCTTCTAAACTTTACTAATGAAGTTTGCGGCCACCTGCGAAGACTGGCATCCCTCAGCGACAAGAAGGAAGACGATCTCATCATGAAAATCGTCCAAAAGATCCCACAGCCTTGGAAGCAGAGTTATTCTGAGGAATTTCGTTACGGAAGAGTACCCACCAACGAGGATCTACAAAACTTCCTTCGCGAGCAGTTCCGAGTCACCCGCGAGCTGAAAATGACCCAAGAAAATCCACGTTCCAGCGAGCAATTCAAGGGAAGTCGCAAAGTTTGGACACCATCATCAGAAGCGGCAAAACCTACTGAGGTCAAGAAGGACTTTTGGTCAAGCAAGCACCCAAAGCCGTCTTTTTCTGATCCCAACAACAAAAACTTGCGACCTTGCCTGTTTTGCAATGAGCAAGGCCATCCCTGCGCAATGTGCCCAAATGTCAAAACTCGCAAAGCTCGACTAACCCATTTAAAAGATCGATGCCACGTCTGCACCTCCAACCGCCATACCACGACGGAATGCACTTCAACCTGGAATTGCAAAATCTGCAACGGTCGCCATCATTCATCAATCTGCCCCAAAGATCAATCGTTATCTCTGACAGCCGTCACCCCATCAGCAAACCCGAACCGACACATCCTGCTGACGACCACAGTGAAGGCGAAAGCACCGGAAAAGGAGAAGGTGTCAGACGCCGTCATAATCCTCGACACTGGCTCGCAGAAGTCATACATCACAAACCAGTTCGCCAGCCGACTGGGCCTCAAATCCGATGCATCACAAACAATTTTAATCAACGGCTTTGGCGGAACAACCCACGCGGAACAATCCAAAGTCGTCGAATTTGAAGTCTTATCCGAAAAAGGAAGCATCCCCATTGTCGCCAACACCCTCAAGCAGATTGTCAGCGGCACAGTCGATGTCCCGGACAAGAATGGCCAAACTACGAAGCAGGGCCTCGACATTTTGATCGGTCTAGACTTTTTCTTTGAGTTTGTTGATGCTCCAAAAGAAGTCAAGAAAGGCGTTACTTGTGTTAAAAGTGCCGTCGGCGATCTTTTTCTCATTGCCGATGAATCAAAAACTGCATCATCCCACGGTTTACTCGCTTTCGAAGGCTTCGACCACCAGGATCTCTTCGGATGGAACTCCGAATACGGTGATTTGCAGCCAGTTCAAACCAAAGAAGATCTCCAAACCTTGAAGTTCTTCGATGAAACCACCACCAGGGACAACGATCGTTACACTGTCTCCATTCCATTCAAAGAAGATCGCAACTCACTTCCGACCAACTTTGGTCTAGCGCGTGGCCAACTCAATGGCACACTTCGCCGTTTGTCCAAAGACCCTGCCCTGCTGTATGAATACGATCAAATCATTCAAGAACAGCTTCGGTCAGGCGTGCTTGAAGTAGCACCTCCTCGCAAAGATGGTCTTCTTACCTATCTCCCCCACCACCCGATCATCAAGGAAGAAAGCATCACTACAAAAACGCGGCCTGTAATCAACTGCTCCGCAATGGCTTCCAAAACGGACAAATCGCTCAATGATTGCGTACACCAAGGCCCCGACTTACTGCCACATCTTAGCGGTATCTTCATCCGTTCCCGCATTCGCCAGTTCGTCGTCTCCGGTGATGTCGAAAAAGCCTTCCATCAGATTATCATCGCCGAAGAAGATCGCGATTACGTCAGAATTTTGTGGGTCCGCGATTTCCAGAAGCCCTTTTCAAATGATAACCTCATCGCACTTCGTTTTGCCCGTCTCCTTTTCGGACTCAAAACAAGCCCCTTCATTCTGCTTGCTGTTTTGAGGAAACATTTGATGGAGTTTTTCGACAATAAGGAGATTTTGAAGAATATCTACGTCGATAATGTCTTCATTTTCACTGACGACAAAGATTTCGCCCTCGAAGAAAAGAAGAAGCTCAAAGAAGTTTTGGCCACAGCTGGAATGAACCTCCGATGCTTTTTTTCCAACGACGCTGAAATTGACTCCACTTTCCTCGAAAACGAGCGATATGCCGGTGACACGAAGAAGATCCTCGGCGTCGAGTTTGACTGTGCTGAAGACTGCTATGTTTTCAACATTGAAATCGCGGAAATTGGCTTCCAATGGACACCAGCCAGAATCATCAAAGCCAAACTGCAAGTCTTCGACCCGATGGGTTTCCTTTTGCCCGCTTTTGTCGCCGTCAAACACTTCCTTCACAAGCTCACCAAAGACAAGCATCCCCTCAAGAAAGCTCTGAAAGCGGATGACGAAGCCACCTGGCGTGAACTCATGACCGACTTCGCTACTCCTCAAACCGTTCGCGTTTCTCGTTTCATCGGAATCGGCAGCGAGTTTGAACTTCACGTCTTTTGTGATGCTTCTTCCCAATTTGTCGCTGCTGCTGCGTACATTCGCGTCAAAACCATCGACAGCACCTTCAAAACAACCCTCATCATGGCGAAGAACCACGTCAAAGAAGAAGTCATTCCCGAAATCGACAACCAGAAGATCCCGAAGCTTGAACTTGTAGCTTTGGTAGTCGGTGCCCAGCTCATGGAGAAAGTCACGGAAGAACTCGATATCAACCTGTCCACACGCTTTCTCTGGTCTGATTCGCAAATCAGTCTGGCTTGGATCAACAAATGCCCCGACATCCCATTTGTCGCGAGGCGAATCCCGTCCATCATCAAACTCCAATGCAAATATGGCTATGTTCAGTCCCAATTCAACCCCGCTGACTTGCCAACCCGAGGATGCTCTCCCAATGCACTTCAACAGCACCACCAATGGTGGCACGGACCATCCTGGCTCAATGATCCCGAAGAATCATGGCCGCAACAACCAGTTTCAATGAAGATGGTTCAGGTTTCGGAGCGATTTTTGCTCAAAGCTGATGTCTCTTCCTTCCCTCCTTCCATTCCTCATGAAATTGATAATCTTGACAAATTTTACTGCCCAATCATTGATCTCTACCGAGTCTCTTCGTACTCTCGAGCGATTGCAGTTTCAATTTGTTTTCTCAAGGCAATCAAAATTTTTCTTGGCAAAATTGGCCGAAAAATTTCAAGTTTTGCGACGAAATCGAAGGTTGACTCTTGGCAGGATGCCAAAGTGTTCTTGCTCCACCAAGAGCAAAAAAGATATGCATCGGTCCTAGAGGCTTCAAACAAAGTCGGGCTGCGTGACAATGTCTTCGTCTTCATTGATCGTTTTGACAATTCACGAGGTGTTAAGTCGAACTTGCCCGTGCTGCCGAAGGATTCCCGACTCGCTGCTCTCATCGTACTCCACGTCCATCACGCACTTCTACACGCGGGTGGTCCTCAAACATTGGCAAACGTGCGAAAGCATGTGTGGATCCTGAAAGGCCGCAAACTCGTCAACGAGATCATCCATAACTGCCCTGTTTGCCGTCGATTCAGCGCCGCTCCGTTCCGACTTCCCGACTATGCTCAACATCCAGCCGAACGTGTAAACAAAGCCGAGCCATTCAAGTTCATCGGTCTCGACTTTTTCGGACCCCTACATCTTCAAAACAACGACAAACGCTGGGGTCTAATCCTCACCTGTCTCACTACCCGTGCCATTCACATTGAACTTGTCCCCGATTTGTCTGTGTCTTCCTTCATTCGTTCTCTCTCTTGCTTCACCAGCAAAAGACGCATTCCCACCGTCATCTACAGTGACAACGCAAGCACTTTCCGTGCAACGTCTGAACTGTTTTCCCTGATCACTGATACGTATCCGCACCATCCACAAGCACTCGCCTTTCTCACCCGCAACAACATTGATTGGCGCTTTATCACTGAACGCGCCCCATGGCAGGGTGGCCTGTATGAACGTCTCATCGGTGTCGTCAAATCCAGCTTCAAGAAGATCATCGGCCGCAGCAACTACAGCGATCACGAACTCCGCGTCATCATGGGTGCCCTCGAATCGGTTGCCAACCAGCGTCCACTGTCATACGTCGACAATGAATCACTTACACCAATTCGCCCTTGCGACTTTCTCGGACAAGCGGACCCCAAGCCTCTCCTCGTCCCCGAAGTGCATCCCGACTCCGACGAAGACAACGACCCAACATGGATGCCTAGTGGCCCTGCTGGCCGGGAGGAACTGCTGAAGCAGCTGAACCGTCACAACGCCCGTCTCAATGATACATGGAAGCACTGGTCTCACGACTACCTGAACGCCCTCCGAGAATCCCAAGCTGTCAAGTCCCGGAACCCTCGCTCAACCACCAACCGGCTTCCCATCATCGGTGAAGTCGTCATCATCTACGACGATCAACAACCACGTCAACATTGGCGACTGGCCACTGTCAAGTCTCTTTTGCCGTCCCGAGATGGCGTCATCCGAAGTGCCGTCGTCACAACTGCCAATCGACGTGACAAGAACCGGCCCATCAACCACCTTTACCCCCTGGAGCTGGACCAGTAAGCCCCGTGTGGCCCCCGGCAGTGTCGCCACTGACGGCGAGTTCTGTCTTCCCTCTTCACTGTCAACCGATTGCACGCATATTTGCTCCCCCAAACACACTCTCACCACGATGTGCGTCTGTCTGCATGCCTACTGTGGCGATCGCCTTCGATGGCGTTCGCTGCGTTTCGTTTTAGGCTCATGCCATTTACGCCCATTTCCATCATTTCGCTACTATTTTCACGTTTCTTTAGTTTTGTATCCACCATGCCATCACTATACTTTGATACCATTACTCCATTTTGACCCTTTGCGTTTATATTTGTTATCGCGCCAGTATTGGTTTATTTGTTGTTGTGATTGAATTGGTTTAATTACCCAAGTTTGAGATTCTGGAGGTTTTCTTACCAATAAATGGTCTTTCCTTCAAACGTGTCTCAACACTGACCTGACACAGATGTTTTAGTTGATTCGTCGACAGAAACAGCAGATTGTTTAACGTAGGCCCGGTATTCCATATGAGTTCCAACCAACGCTTCCATTGTCACATGTGTTCCAAAATCGCTGATTATTCGCTCAACAAGATATCTCGCTTTGAGCGGATTGTCTTTTTGAAGTGCATCAATAATCGCCCTCAATCGACTTTCGAATGCTTTCGTAAAAGGTGCCGACATATCACCAGTCAGACGATACATTTTGTTAATGACGCTCATATGGTACATTGCCTTTCCCTCCTGCTCCATCGTTTTCTTTGTATGCTGATAATTAGCACTGCCAGTACCACTTCCTGCAAACTTTTTACCAGTTCCGCCACCACTCACTGTGCCTCCTGCAGTCGTACTTTCAGTGGCTTCGCTAAAGGTAGTTGATAGCTGGGCAGTCATGGCGATGTACCGTTGCATTAGAAACATTACACGATAATTGTTGGGGATGTAAAATCGTGAATCCGGGGTCTTTTGACAGGATGTAAACGATTCTTGTAATATAGGGTAGTAACTTTTATCAGTAAGAAGGTCATAGCTTCGACCCAGCATGCCTGCTAACGATACATTCACGGACTGATATTTGAGGTCAAGCATAGAATCAACAACGTGGCAAATACTGAGGGGAGAGATGACAAAAGCTGAAATATAAGCATTTCTGGTTGCTTGGGCGTCTAACTCTTCGGATGAATCGGCATACTCAGCACTGGACGAATGAATAAGGATTACAATGGGTACCAAACTGTAAAATTTCATCGTTGCTTAACAAAAAATGACCAACATGTACTGGAATGGTGCATGCAGTCATTCGAAAGCAGAACCGTTTTTAAGCCAATTCTATACAACAACAAAAATTTACAAATGTCAAGTTTAAAGGTCTTTTAAAACAAAATTTAATCGGAAAACAAGTGTAGTGAGTCATTTGTTTTAATAAAATGGTAACCACATTTGATACTTGTCATTGTTACAAGAACATTTGCATCCAAGCATGCGAAAAGTATTTTGTAGCTTGTGATTGCCGCAGGCAAGGTAAACGATATATAGGATTTAGAAGTTTGGAATCTCTTGCGGATGTGTCATAAAAACATTGGAAACACAAGCGATAGGGCAAGACAACATCCAATGCCATGTTAGTGCAGTTGGTTTATTGATAAGTGCACTCATGACAGGGAAAATGTCTATCAAAGCAAATAGAATTTCCAACCAGAAGCAGTGCTCAACATATTTAAATAGACAACACCTTTTTGCAAATGAATACAAAAACTGTCTCAAATATATAACTTTAATTACCATTACATTACAACAAATAGACATAACTTCGTAAACTTAACAGATAACATAACAAAGGATATAACAGGACTTTTCTTAATAGAGCTGATCTTTCATCATTCATTCAGTTGAGTTCGTCTTTAGATGGAAATGGCTTCATCATACATTCGTCGTTTGACAAGGACCGGCGTGGTATCTTCCGAGTTGACATCACAAGGCACAGAAATCTGCAGAGTTGGGCGATTTCGCTTGAAATGACGTTTCGATGCCCTAAACGCAAGCGATGTCGAAGGCACTTTGGTATTGAAGGGACCAGGGCTTGGCTTGAGTTGACTTTGAAACGTTAGACCAAAGACTTCACGATTCCTCGAGTACGGTAATCACGGGAGACACATACTTCAGCTTCAAAACATACAAGCGAAAGCATCGGCATTAGGTGGATCATGGCCAAATCAGAGTTGATTAGCCATTCAGATGACGTCACAGCAGCACCACGGGGGAAGGAAGTTCTGCTACCGATGTTCGGACAACGTGTTCAATCAATACTGATCGATTTGAAAGTGTGAGAATGAGTGAGTGAAAATACGTCAATACCGTAATCACATCAAGATCAATAAAGAAATGAAAACATACCGAAACATGTAACACACTCGCCCGTCGACGGAAAAGGGGCAGAAGCTGGAAGGTCATGCGAACTGGCGACCATTGGGACCAAATCTGGGCCAAAAAAGACGAACATTTATCAGCAGTAACAAAGCGCCGATGGTCATGGACGACGCTTCGGATCATAAAGGCAAATCGATCCATTTTTCGCGATGCGAGCCCATCAACAAACGATCCATCGCAAATTACAAACACCAGTGCCATAATGTCCTTAAGCAAGCGTCAGTAAAGCACTTCCAGACAACTGCCCTCCGACAAACTTTGGGATGGAGCAATCATTAAGGAATCCCACCCAAAGCCGCAAAGGACAGAGGCCATTAGACTTTCCCTGGATTCAGATCGACGGTCGGGAAGAAAAGATTGCCAGAAACTAAAAGACCGTCGACCCTCATCCTAGTACTAGTCCCCGACCGGCTAAAGCACAGTACCGACAAGGCTATCATCGGACGACCCTGATGCCTGAGGCAAGAAACGAATCGCGTGAAGAGAGGGGCAGTGAGCCGCGATTGATAAGAACTGGGCTGACGTAAGAATAAACCGTATGCAGTTGAAAACATTTTAAAAACACGATAAAAGTAAAACCGTTGAAATATAAAACATTTAAAAAAATTTAGATCATTGCTACACAGGCACCGTGATTTGATCGCGTTCAGCCATTTTCCCGGACTTGTATGAAAAACCGGCTCCAAAACCCCGAACATAGTGCAAAAATCGAAAAAATAACGCGTTCTGCACAGTTGTGATCGCGTTCTGCAAGGTCAAAACTGTGCAAATGAACGTCTCTCGTTCGCGTCTTTTTGTGCGAATGACGGTTTATAACAAAATTTTATTTTGATCGCGTTTGATCGCGATCGAACGCGATCAAAAGTGTGCAGAACGCGCTCAAATCACGGTGCCTGTGTACGACAACGCATAAAGTTAAACACAATGATTATAATAGCGAATTACTTTATTTACAACAACAAAAAGCTACAGCAACTAGGCAAGCTATAAACAAAATAGTTGCAATAATAATACTGATGAAGTTTTTGAAAACAAAACCAGTGACTTCTCCATGTTTTATCTCAACGCTTTCATTTTTCAATACTTCCAAAAATCGTTGATGGTATCCGTAAATCTTATGCCCAATTTCCGCTAAAAGCTTGTTTTCCACAAGTTTTCCGCTATGTCTGATAGTAAAATAGCTTTGATCATAAAGATCCATAGCGTTTGAAATGCAGTTGAAAACATTTTAAAAACACAATAAAAGTAAAACCGTTGAAATATAAAACATTTAAAAAAATTTAATGCAGTGCTTCGACGACGCATAAATTTAAAAACACAATGTTTATAAATGCGAATTACTTTATTTACAACAACAAAAAGCCACAGCAACTATGCAAGCTATAAACAAAATAGTTGCAATAATAATACTGATGTAGTTTTTGAAAACGAAACCAGTGACTTCTCCATGTTTTATCTCAACGCTTTCATTTTTCAATACTTCCAAAAATCTTTGATGGTATCCGTAAATCTTATGCCCAATTTCCGCTAAAAGCTTCTTTTCCACAAGTCTTCCGCTATGCCTGATAGTAAAATAGCCTTTATCATAAAGATCCATAGCGTATCGTTTGTCTAAATATGGGCCTTTAAGGATAGCAGGTGTGTCAAGGTGGTAGTGAGCGTGTCGTTTTAGAATGCATGCATAAATTTTCTCAAAATTAATAACAGTTATGAGTTGCTTCGAGTGACCATGTGGACAGTTGATAGTTCGATCTCGATTACTGTAGAGAAGAGTCAATTCTGATGTATTGCCAAATATAGTATCAGTTAAACAGAATGTTGTTCCGTGAAAGAGAGTCACTTTCGGAGTGTCTGAGGGACAATCTCTTTCGCCAATGAAATTGTTGACCTGGTTGTGATCAAAGTAACCGCCGAATCCAATTGAAACGTATTCGTCTTTGTTTTTTGGACCACACCAGATTGACTTTAAATGAACTCTGTCACGGAAAACAACGTCAGTGTGAATAAAAACACATTTGGTTTTGTTACTTGAAGTATCATTGAAGCAATGTTCTGTTATGTTTGCAATGTGGACATCGGGGAGAACGTAATCAAAACTGATTATTTCAGTTGGATTCAAGTCTGATGGACACTCTGAGATGCCTCCTGGATAGCCTATCCGCAATCGTTCGCAAGGATCGCTTCGATTTTCCTTTATATTCCAATGTTCCTTAAGCAGCGGCCATTGAGAATTGTATATGGTAGATTCTGGATACGGTTCGCATTTTTGGATAATACCACCGATTGGTGTTAGAAATGGCTTATCTTCGTAACCTAACAAATGACTTATTAAGAACATGTTGAAAATTGATAAAGTCAATAAATTACAACTGACCACACTCTAGTATTTGAAACTGACTATCTTTGTAAACCAGATTATACCGTTTTGCACAATAAAATATCAACATTCTACGATATCGTCTAAATGCGTCTGAATTTTTGTATGGTTCATTCAAATCTTTACAACCGCTTGTTGCGTTTATTAAATTTGAATCCTTAACGTTATTTAACCGACAATAAGCAACATTTGAGCACGTACCATCGTCGACATTAGCCTAAAAGTACCGTATAAAAAGAAAAAGATAATTCCAAACAAACTTGAAAATCATAATTAATCTTGTCCTTATCTTTGCACCCGTTAATACGATTCCTTTCAAAATACTCATGAGTAGCATCCTCAAAATGTCGGCGCAACTCAGCTTCGATGTCAATGTCAATAGTGTTATTAATAAGGTGCTCAAGATTGCCGCTATCCATCATCATGTAAATCGGATAAACATTTCTTGAAATAGCGACGGGATAAGTGTCGTCAAACGCTTCCTGCAAAACTAGTTAGCATTGCTGAATCAAAAACTTGCAAACCGTACTGTAGGATTGTTGAGTTTTTTAAGCTCCACACCGCCCACCACAAATGCTTCAACATTCATCGAAAAGGATTCATCACTAGATCGATCATTTTCGGCTTTATTAAATGTGCCAACACCACCTCCCTTAGCGTTTGACAACTCTACCGTTGCCTGCCCTGAGACCGATGTCTTAGTTGATTCGTCGACAGAAACAGAAGATTTTTTAACGTAGGCCCGATATTCCATATGAGTTCCAACTAACGCTTCCATAGTCACATGTGTCCCGAAGTCGCTGATTATTCGCTCAACGAGGTATCTCGCTTTGAGCGGACTGTCTTTTTGAAGTGCATCAATAACCGCCCTCAATCGACTTTCGAATGCTTTCGTAAAAGGTGCCGACATATCACCAGTCAGACGATACATTTTGTTAATGACGCTCATATGGTACATTGCATTTCCCTCTTGTTCCATTGTTTTCTTTGTATGCTGATAATTAGCGCTGCCAGTACCACTTCCTGCAAATTTTTTACCAGTTCCGCCACCACTCACTGTGCCTCCTGCAGTCGTACTTTCAGTGGCTTCGCTAAAGGTAGTTGATAGCTGGGCAGTCATGTCGATGTACCGTTGCATTAGAAACATTACACGATAGTTGTTGGGGATGTAAAATCGTGAATCTGGGGTCTTTTGACACGATGTAAACGATTCTTGCATTATGGGATAGTAACTTTTATCAGTAAGAAGGTCATAGCTTCGACCCAGCATGCCTGCCAACGATACATTCACGGACTGATATTTGAGGTCAAGCATAGAATCAACAACATGGCAAATACTAAGGGGAGAGATGACAAAGGATGAAATATAAGCATTTCTGGTTGCTTGGGCGTCTAACTCTTCGGATGAATCGGCATACTCAGCACTGGACGAATGAATAAGGAAGATGATAGTCACTAAACTGTACAATTTCATTGTAGTTTGACAAAAAAAACAACCAACATGTACTGGGAGGAAAGCAGTCATTCGAAAGCAAAACTGTTTTCAAGCTAATTCTGTACGACAAAAAAATTTTACATGTCAAGTTTAAAGGTCTTTCAAACCTTTAAAACAAAACTAAAACGGAAAACAAGTGCAGTGAGTCATTTTTTTTAATGAAATGGTAACCAGATTTGGTATTTGTCAACAATATTCGCATTTAGGCATGTATTCTTGTAGCTTGTCATTGTCGCAGGCAAGGCAAACGATATGAAAAAGGACCTAGAAAAGACCACTCACAAAATTGGATGTCAACAACCTGTTGTCCCATCATCACACGTTACAGCAATACCGTCGGTACAGTATGCTTTTCTTCCACCTGTTGTCACGGCGAACTCCCCGATGCCTATTCTGTCCTGCTCATGTTTGTCGCGATGATGGTGACAGCTTGTTGTTGTGGTTCACGGACGGTATGTTAATTGATTACTGTTCATGAACAATGTCATTTTTATCGACCATTTGGTACTCTTATTGCACTCAGTCTACATTGGCTTTCTGTTCTGGACTTCGGTAGTGCGAAAAATACTGTATATTATCGACTAATTTATTGAACAACAATTAACTCAAAATACAAAGGCACTTTAGTCTAAGCTTCAATAACGTTAAAATTGTCAAGATTATGGATAAGTTTAAAAAAAGCGAGCTCATTATAGAGGATTTCGGATATTTCAGGTATGATAAGGTGATGTGTCGATTTGAAAGTGTTGCCGCTGAACTGCATTATAGTGTCGTCGATGATTGTCGCGAGTTGAGTGATAAATAAGTCAGAGTTGAGTCCTTCAGGGAAACACACCCTATTGGACTGATTTACCACCAGCCTTCGCAGCCTGAAATGACATTTGAAGGACCTAGACGCTAGAAACAGTTGGCGTGCGTACTCAGTGGCGAGCTCGGGAGTAATGACTTCGTCGTCATGCTTGTTGAGCCACGGCACAACGTGTTCAATGATAAGGCAAATGTCCTTCTCGACGCTGCTAGCCACATCTTCGCCCGTGATCTCGAAAGATGTGCCCCCGGAGCTCGCAAAATTTTGGATTCTTTCGAGCGTGCGCTGCTTCTCGAACTTACCGCGAGCGCTGTTCAGCTGCGACAGTGCGACAGCCTTCTGCAACTCGCCTGCCGATGCGGACTTGCCCCCACAAAAAGGATAAAAGCTCAACCTACCTTGGCTTCTTCATCCAATCCATCAACTTTTTGATCTCCTTCCTGAAAGAACCACACTATGAGTAATCAGTCGGAGGTAGTAATACCCAATTTCAGTGCAACAAGCCTGGCAGTTAGTCAAATAATGGTCAGAGTAGCAGGAGCCAAATTGAGCGAAACATGTGTCCAGCTTAAGCGAACCCCAGCCCAGCTTAATGCAGTTTCTAAGACTGTGGCAAAGCATTCACTTAACTGGCTCGGACATGAAATCTCATTTTGGCTTGGTTTAGGCAGCACAAAATACCTTAGAACAATACACAATCGGCGAAATTACGGTGCAGTGTGGAACGGTGCCTTTAGCTACAACGGATCGATCAGTGGATCGAAGCGGTATAAAATAAAGGCAGTCACAACACGCAGCACACTCTCGCCAACATTGCATCGAACTGTTAATAGAGGTGAGGAATAAAGCAATCAGTGATAGAACAGAGGAATTTCGGGCAAATAGTAGCACAGCAGGGCTGTTAGATGGTCACTGGGAACGCCCATGCCGGTAAACCTCCTCACACTCATTACGTCGCGTAGCACTGAATCAAAGCTAGCACTGGATGAAGCATTGCCTGCGGCCAAATCCGATAGGATGCCGCTTAATGCGTGCATGGTTTCGGGTGTGGCTCCAGGGAATGAGCGTTCCGGCGTCGGTGCGGGTGACGTTTGGTGATGATGGTGATTATAAGCTTTAGTGACTGGCAGATGGACTGGTTCAACATAGCCCGAAACACCACCGCTTAAAACCGACACTAGCAAATTGATCTGCAAGAAGAGCCATAGACTAGCTAGCACTTGGGGGTAGAGGGGGTGGTCATCGTCACGGCATCCACAGCCAGACCCTACTATGCGTCTTCCAACATATTAATATTAAATGGGAGACTGTTCGGAGCGAAACCATTGCACCGTCGTCATCGAGGGAATGCCTGCCTACTAGGACAATGCCCGGATGTGGGAGTTGTCTTGAAGAAAGGGGGCGGCGTTACCCGACAAACTCCCAGCCCAAACTCGTGGAATACGGTCTGTCTATGGGGACGTGCCAGAGGGTGGGTTCGAGAACAGCGCAAACTGAAGGTATGCCTTCCTCGTCGGGGCTTAAGCCCCAGACTGAAGCGAGAAAAAAAGACTCACTGAAGAGGATTGAGGAACAGCCCTGTTGAAGGCGACAACAGCGGGCATTAGGTGGCAGAAGGGCGACAACGACGCAAAAGAAAACGCCGCTATTTGGCCTGTCCAGCAGGAGGAGACCCGCCTTAGTCTTCGGGGCAACTTTCGTTCAAGACAGCGCATCCCCATACGACAACCCCATTGATTATGGCAGCTGTTGCAATGTCTATGCTCTGTTCCGGATCAGCCAGAAACCCCTTCCTCTCAGCGCAAAGCATACCCATCAACGCAAAAGCGCAACGATAAAGACAGGCGTCCGCGATCGGCCTGAGCTTACTACGGTGACTGTTCCATCGGCGCTGTTGCCGCCGGCTAAGAAAAAAAAAGCAAAACAGACGGTGTTGACCCGCGAGCAATGACGACGGGGATCTGCCGAGCAGATCGCTCGTCGCTGGGAACAGGGTGTTGTAGTATTTTGAAGTCATAAAGAAGTGCCCCCGACTATCGTTTCCCTACTCTGGACAACGTCGCTAACAAAAAGGACGCGTTTGGCGCCGGGGCACCGATCACAGGACACAATTCTGAGATGTGATTGGTGATTTGCATTTGTTCATTCACAGTGTAATTCCGATGGGAAACAGGAAGAAAGAATGAATCATTTGAAAGGTGCTTGGGGAGGAAAAGTAAAATTCGCAAACGCCATCCATCGCTGACCTTTGCAGAAAGCAAAGAATTCAACCATGTGGCACGGGGGCAACAACTAACAAACCATATATTTTTCTATAAATATGTGGGCGCCATAAAAAGAGGCATTAGCCTTGGAGGCAGTCGCGACATTTTAGATTGCATTGCGACAATATTGCGTCGAGTCTGTTTGCCTAAAAACAAGTGTTTCGACGGCACTTTCGGACAAGATCGCATGTCCAGCCAAACCTAATTCACCGGCGACACAACTGTCACTTGGGAACAAGGCAAAGTAACTTGAAGCAAGTGGAAGACAACAAAACTGCAGTAAATCTTAGACGGCATGACAGATTTAAAGTCGCTCGACTACCTGCCCTCTAAAGTGTCTGCCGCCCTCTTTGCGTGCCGTTACATCGAAAGGGGCGCGAATCGTTTCTGAATTTTGAAGTAGTTTCGGCCAACACGGCTGGCTAGCAAGAAATGCAAAGAGTGAGAAAGCATTAAAAATGCGATTCCCAGTTTACGGGGAGAAGATCGCCGTGCGATTGGTATTTTCCCACTGAGCTGGCGCGAAGGCTGCATCTTCGTGTGGCCAGAAGAAGATGGGGGATGCAAATGGGGGTGACCTTTGTGGATGCCGATGGATGAGATGACCACGAGATGCAACGAAACCACATAAAATTGATGAAATTTGCAAACCTGGTCAACAAGCATCGTGAGCCTGTGCCCCTGAGTGGCAAGTTGGTCTTCAATGGCAGTCAAGCGAGGCAGTATCTTGTCACAAGAAGTGCAAGACGAAGCAGGGGAATGGGTTAACTTGTTGCAGGATGGTCGGGGTTGTGCCGGTGCCGTGCTTCCGAGAGTCGATATGAACTCTCGTCGAACTTCATCAAGAAGCTGTAATGGAAAAATAGCGAAGCGGGGAAGGAGGAAGGAAACGAAGCAAGCCAGGGGAAGGAACACGGGGTAGCCGTAGTGCGGTTGCGGGTTAAAATAAGATAAAATTCGGCAGAAACTAACCTCATCGTTTTCATCAGTGGCTTCTCTGACCAATTGAACCGACGTCGTCGATGATGCGGGTTTGCCGGCTTCGCCAGACGGGGTTGATGCCCCTTCTTCCGGCGAGGTTGTTGCCTCTTCCAGCGTTTGGCGGATGGTACTCAGCGCCCTAAAAGCGAGCCCTTTGCAATGTACTCAAAAGAGAAAACAGTAATTACTCGAGGCGCTTGAGTGCAGCCTGATAAGTATCGTCCATCTGTGTTTGGGTCAAACGTTCCCGAATGGCCGTCATACGCGTGCGGCGTTGTTTTATCGAATCCAAATGACGCACGATCTCGTCGTATTCCGTGCTCGTGCTGCAAGCCCAACAAATTAATTAACCAAAGTCTCGAATGTCACAAAGTTGACAAAACGCAAAGTCCAAAAAAGATACCCTGGTGTGCTGGAGGCAGCTTCCAAGACGGCTGTCGTGACTTTCTCTTCCTGAGCCTCTTGCTTTTTCAGCAAGTTTGGATTTTCGCGCAGAACACTGAGTAACTTGAGCACGGCCTGTTTCTTTTGCACATTCTCTTCCTGGATGTCGCGAACTACAACGGATTGGCATATATAAAGGTCAAATATTACAACCAAGCAAGACAAGACTCAAAACGTGCGACACCATTGATTGATGGCACCTTTTCGCTTAATTTAAAGTGGCTCGACCGAAAAAACATTGCCTTTGAAAATGTGTCGCTGCGATGAGGGGCACATTGGGGCTACTACTAAGCATAAAGCGCGTTTGGTGACAGTTGTGCTTCCGGGCCGCCGTAAAGAATCCCCAAAACTTTGGGACCACAACATTTTTTCATCGGTATGACACATGTGGCTGGCTAGGGGCTCTAATCATAGGGAATGTTTGCAAGAGTAAAAATAACCGTCAATTCACGTAACTGACAGAATTTTAAATATAGATTGCAAGTTTGTCTACGTCGACAAAAAAAAGATGAGTAAGAATAGTAGAAAAAAGAAAGAGAAAAGTCGCCTTCTCGATAAACTCTGGATGGCAAAAAAATGTTAAATAAGATATGTGCGCGCGGCGTGAAAAGCGTGAATGCTTTGGCGTAAAAGGCTAAAATTGCGCTTAGTTGCTCTATTCATCCTGCAAAATACTCGTCTTTTTTACTCGGCGTGCTATCCGAACTTCATGATTGAGTTTTGGGCTTTCAAAGGCTAGTTCGACTAGACAGCAAAGAAGAACAAGATGTCTCCAAAGCCTTTTGAATGTTCATCACTCCTTGCGACTCATCCTCACCCCCCTCGCTTCCTCAATGTTAGCAGTACATTTGACTGAAACGATGAGCCCAACGAATAAGTAAACGATAAGCGTTATGCGAAAAGCCAGAGTGATTGATGCACACTAATAGAATTTAGGTCCCGAGGCTATGGGGAACACAGACCATCTTCAGCACGTTTTTTTTCGTTGAGTGTCACTAAAAGGAACATTATTGGCCAAGAGCTAGTTCGATTTTTTTGTCTCCATCCGGGGCTTCTGTGCTGTAAATGCACTCGAAATTTAGACCAAATAGACGCGTATCAGCAACCGGCTGAGACAAAGTGGTTCAGGACCATGAGGAAATGGATGTATAAAAACAGTCAAATAGGCTTAGACAGCTATGTGTACTAAAAGCAATGTGGACCTCTAAATCTAGGGGACACAGGAAGGGCCAGAAGCTCAATGGCGACAAAATTCGCGTCCATTTCCGTTTCAAATTAGCAACGAAATGCAACAGTGTGCGCAATATTGTAGAATTAAAGTGAAAAATAGCCTTACTTTGCTTTCGAAGCGAGTCACGCTCGTCAGTCGTGCCTTGGAGAGATTTGCTGGCCTGAAAAAAACAGAAATTTTAAATAAAGGGCATTATCACAGTGGAAGTTGAACGGGATAAAGTGTAAAAAACAACTTACAGCTTCTTTTTCAAGCTTGACGTTTTTCTTTTCAGCTTCAGCTAAACGGGCATTCGTTTCAGCGATCTGCAAAACCAATTCTCGTACGTCGGCGCTAGTCTTTGCAGCGTCAACAGCTGAAATGGATAAACATAAAACTAAAATTAAAACATTGTAAAGGTTGTAAACTTACCGGTAGGGGCAGGTTGAGGGGCTTTTTCGAGGGTGGCAGGTGCAGCTGTGCCAGAATCAAAACCTGTGACTGTCTTGAGAATAACCAGGATTTCAGCTTCTTGGCGGACAAAGTCGTTGAAGCGTTCGTGAAGGGCTTCAAGCATCTTTTTATCGAGGGTCTGAAAGTTCATATTAATGTTTAACACTTAAAAATAGGTAATTTACATCTCCACTCTGACGCAGAATCTCCAAAATCTTAGTCTTGCCAGTACGAATCGTCTTTAAATGTTGCAAAGAACGCGATTGAATGTCAATCTGAAACTTTTTTGGTCAACGTCTAAATCTAAAAACAGTATTTCCTACATTCTTCTGAACAGTTTGCATTTCCTCATCGACAGCAGCTTCAGCCGCGGCAATATCGGGCTTCGGCTTGGCTTCAACAGTGACGTCCTTCTTTGACTTGCCCATATTTAGACTATGACTGATGTTTCGAAAAATGCAAGAAATTAAAATTTTAATACACAAAAAACTAATATTATCACGGTATTAGCGAATACAACGCGACGAATTCGAAAAAACACAACATCTCTAACCCGCTTTTTATCTATTAAACACGTAAAAGTCAAAAAGAAAACAGAGATTCCAAGAAGAAAAAGAGATCAAACAAATTTAAAAGAACATTCTTTCCAAATCGTGGCGTCTAATAGATTTGCCGGTAGCCCTTAAGGCAAAAAGCCGCTGAAACGTATCCTTGTCGGCAAAGTAAGTCATGTCAAATCGGTTGTAAGCTTCGGCCAGAATGAGTCCCGCGGTATGTCGGCACTGAAAAGAGGGAATCAAGCTCAAAGGGCATGGAATAGGCAAAAGGGCAAAAATTAAAGGACTATAGTAATTTTAAAAGAGGTGAATTGATTGCGTCTACAGGTGGTAGATAGCATAGCAAATTGCACAGGGGCCAAAAACTAGAAGTAAAGCCTCCCCCGCTCAGAAAAGACTAAATGTCAACATTTTGGTTGTTCGCGGGAACGGGTAGAAACAAGTTTTGTGCAAAGACTGCCGTTTTGATTAGGAAAGAAGCCAGGTTGAGGGAATGAGTAATCGGAAAATGTAAAACTTACAATATTAGGTTGGAAACGGGCCTTGCGGTGATCTTTAAAGTCGCGACAGAAGCAATGATTCACATTGGGCAGGAGGAAGAAGATGGGCGCCTTCATTCGACCGGTACGCCTCATATGGGCGCGATAGTAGTAGAGGAGGACTTTTTTGGAATCACCTTGGCGACAGATCTTGCCGAAACGATTGCGGCGGATGGTTCGATAGAGCTCGCGATAGTCGTCACGGGTGAGGAGTTGCTTCAAACTGAAGAGGAAAAATGAGAAAAGTAAAATACAAAAAAGGAAATACGTACGCTCTCATTAGCTTTTGTCCGAGACGCTTATCATACGGCTGGCCATAGTTAGCAATGCGAAGAGATTTGATCTTGTTCGCAATGTGTTTGATCATGGCATAGCCTCCGGGGCCCTTCTTCCTCGGAATGTCCATGCTTTCCATCAAGAAACACGTCCGAAAGAGGAAAACGCGCAGGAAAGTGACCACAGGATTGACCGTCCGAGGTTGCGGGTGGAGAGCTGGGAGCAAAGTTATTATCGATCAATAGGCGACCTGACACACGTCGCCTGTAGCGCGGGTCCACGGGCGGTGGTTGCCTGCAGTCGCCTTGTGCGTGTACAGAGAGAGGGACCTCAAAACCGATTGCAACGACGGTCGTTGTCGGCGGTGGTCCAGCCAGCCCATGGAGTATCGGTAGAAGGGGGGCGTCAACGATGGCGACCCTCCTCGTTCCATTTCTGTATGACATATCGGAGCCGATGGCCAGTCAGCCTTGACTCTTTACGCTGATTGTGGGCGTTTTGCGTGGTTTTCTTGGTCCTGTGCAAGGGAGGGATTCATTCATGCTTCGATAACGTTATTTCGACTTTTCGAGAGACGAAAGGACATACAAATACGCATTTAAACTTTACAAAGATAACTTTTTTGAGTGTTATTTTATAATACAGTACCCCAAATACCTAAACCCTTTTAATTTTACACTTTTAACATAATCCCCTCATCCCCATCAAAGAACAAAACACTCTTGACAGCCATAAACTTTAAAATTTATCATTCTAACAATCTGCGTAGGCGACGACACAACTTTCTTCATTCATTTCCCCAGAGTATTTGCAAATCCTCGTGTCTACGCATAACACATGCTCCATCCTTTTGTTTTTTGATGTTTTTACAACAACCGTACACACACCTAATCTGAATCCCAGCGGATTCATCATGAGTTTTAACAGATTTATGTACTTTTTTAACAAAAATAAAATTCGCAGCCACAACATGAAATAAGAGTTACACATCAACCGAGTAATTTTTAAGTTCCGTAAAAACCTCAAGGAAAAATGTTGAGGATGAGTTAAGGCGAAGCATGTCCGAGCTGTGAGCGTTAATGATGTCGACGCAACGTTTCCAGAATTTGTTACGATCCTGCAAGACAATGGCGCATTTTAAACTTTAGTCTTTGAAATTGGGTCTAATTTTAAACTGACTGACCTCACCATCACCAATGAATGGCTTAAGTGGGTATGAGATCTCGTTGCCCATGTAAGAGTAGCTAATATAAAGGCAAGTAAGCACCATAGACTGAAGATCGTCGACTGTTTTGAGGCGGTCGGCGTCTGACCCCAGTCGATCCCGAATGAGCATGTAAACAAAGACAAGGTTGGCCGGGTTGATGAAGGCAACGTCTTGCCATCCCTGCAAAAAGACTCATTTTGGTGGGGAAATGTCATACGAGCCGAAAGGATTGAAATCTTGCCTGCAACATGAGGGAACGGTCAACCGTCCGCATCCACATGACGAAGTCGGCCGCTTCGAAGTGGTGCATACGACACTTGTGCGCGATGAAATGGCCTAGGCCTCGAAGGAGCTCCGAGGTCGATGCCTGAATGACCGTCTTCTTCCGGGAAGAATTACATATCTCATCGACGGACCGAGATGACATCGGCGGTAACACCGCATTCCGAATCTCGTCGACTTGGGAGGATCCCATCGATTTGAACCGCCGCTGATTAGCCGACAGGCCGCCCTGCATCATCATCAAAGGCACATCGTCTCCACGACTCTTGATGTTCTTTCCATTGATGCTGTGATGAGCTTTATGCATCGGAGACATCGGTGTCTTGGCTTTTGCCGGCGTGAGCGGACTACTATCCAAATGGTTGTTGTTATTAGCATAGTCCTGAAAACAAAAGCGTTACTTATTTCCGATGTACTTTCTTTGCACTCCTATAAATACCATAAATGCCGACACGAACCTGATTGTCGAGCCGCAAATGACGTCGCAAGTCTTCCTGTATACTGTAGTTATTCGAAATGACTGTAGTCGGTCGATCGTTCGCCGCCCCATAATAGGAAGTAGTTGTGCCATTGGATGGCTCTTGATACGAGTCGCGATGTTTCGAAATCTTTCGATTACCCAGTAAATAGGTCGGGCGAGTTTGCTGTTTCTTATAATTATGGTTACTGTCAATGTGCAAGTCGACAGCTGGCGGCGGATGGGAAACCAAGGATTTCCGTGCTTCAACCCTTTCCTTTGTTGTCGAAGTTCTCGGAATGGCACTTGCAAGTGACATACTCGAATTGTGCGACCGCGTCATCATGAATCGACTACTGTTAACCGTAGTCGACGGAGCCTGGTGGTCTGAATTCTTTTTATTACGATTTCCGTTGCTTCTGGCCGTCGGTGGATCGTTGTCATTATTGTTGTTATTGCCACTACAACCATTTGAATTCCCATTTGAAGAGGCTGTGTGACTTGAGTGAAATGAAAATGGCGGTAATACGTTCGCTGAAGCAGCTGCCGATTTGCGTGCAAAATTCCAACCAGTTACAAACATCGAATTGTGCTTTTTGCCCGTACTGCTTGACGTGCTGCTACCGGAAGACGACCGGTACAGAGAGCCTGCCGGTGGACCGACATCTGTGCCCGTAGTGAACAAGTGATTGCAGACGGAAGTCGGCGGAGCCGTCGCGCCCGAAGGCGAACTGAGTGACCCACCCATGGCTAATTAGAAGGAGAAGGAATAAGGCGATAGGAAGAATTGAAGGGTTGAATCACGGGTTGAAGGGATAAGGCATTGTTTCTATTCTGCTCGGCAGAATGCTACAGGCTGCGCTGTCGTCGTGGACGGCGGAGAAACGCAGCAGTAGCAATGGCACCCGAAAACGAGTTGTCACATTGCGGGTGCCAATCTGAAATCAACATCTTCACTTTTCAGCTTGACTGACGGGGGGCCTTCCTAAAGAGCGCACGTCAAGAATTGCTCAAGGAGGAGGGAAGGAAGCCACAAAAAATGAAGGAAATGCAAACTTTTTGGCAATTCGCCCGTGCCTCAGTGCTTCTCGTTCTTTTGGCTGCCTTCGAGGCATATTCACGCACAGGAACAGCAACAAAAAATGGGCCCACGGAACAACGGCACCGGAGCTGCTGCGTAAAAAGATTGTTTTGTGACGAGAAGCAAGGCATCCGAACGAAGCGGTGGATTTTCGGCAGCAAAGCGCCGCGACACAGCGTGGCCAAAGCTTGTGCATGAACTCAAGCGATGCCGACGGAGACGCCTAGCCTCGGGGCTTCGATTTCAAACGAGCGCGACAAGACTGATGACCGAACGAGAACGACGCAATTCCCTAAAGCTGGTAGCTGCCACTGAGACAAGAAGCGACGCCAAAAAGAATAGCCAATGTCGCGCTGCTGTGCCTTCTGGGCAAGAGCATACTCTTGCGCGCTGATGCACTGGGTGGGCGGTAACAGTAGCAGTGGTCATCAAAAAGGCGAAGGCAGAAACAAAATGATAGTAGTAAAGCGAGGCATCCAGACGAAACAAAACAAGGATGTTCGGGTTGAGTCTTTGAATCGAATGTGTCGTCATCCACGACACGAGACTGACTGAAGTCCAGACCAGCGGGCGCGACGAACAATGTTGCCTACTTCGCAAATGAGCCAATTCACTTTCATTGCTTGATTAGAGGATACACCGAACGGAAACAAGACGGACCATGCTGTCCCTGTCGCACACATAGTTAACCAGCAACTACCGTTAGTCGTCACGGCTTATTGTTTCGTCGTTGTTGCCGACACCACAACTTGGTAGATGCCATGTTCTTACTGTTACGAACTACTCAGCGCTAACCGAATTTAGCAGGGGCGGATAGGGCGCAGTTTTCGGTAACTGAGCCCCATACAAAGCAAATGCCGAAGCAATGCGACGCCAAGTCGGCGACTCCTTTTTTGTGGGGAGTCTGGGTGCCTGGGGGCTTTAATGTTTAAATTGTCGGTTGGGAAATAGTGAAATGTTGCAGGATACAGAAAACTAAACAACCTCCGAGCATAGCCAAGCCATGAATAGGTCAATCAAAGGGAGGAAGCACAACGTTTAGGACGCAGGAACGAACGACCCCTTCTTATTCAGAATGGTTTTTTATTCGTTCATTTGGTCGAGATGGCCATAGCGAGCAGCATTAATGCTGTTCCTTTCTTTATACGCAGTGCATGGAAATTTGTTCCAATCTGATAATAAAAACTGGACTGGCAAACCTCTCAGCGCTTCATCTCTGACATGACTTAAACGGTTGTGTTCATCTTCGTTGTACGGTATTACCACCTTTTTTCATGTTTTTCATGACTTTTTTAAGAGGAAAACGGAAGACGGATGGCTCTCATGCTTTTTACGGAAGCTTAAGATGGTGAAATGAGCCTGCGACATTGATTCGCGTCATTTTACGGCTTTTTTCGAGGGTCGTCGTTGTTTTGAGACGACACGCGTAATTGAAATCGACGAACGCCCGCGTCCAGAAAATGTTTTTCATCGGTCAGTCGAGGCATAATTATGTCCTGCTTATTTCCGTTCGCGAGACCGCCTCGGGCCAAATAAGCTAAACTGCGCGAAAGTGGAGTTTGATGCGACCCAGTCGAGACAAGACTGACTCAATTGCCGCGGCGTTTAAAATGAGGATTTGAACTCCCTTAGGGCATGGAGCAATGAGACGCTTCTGAGGGTGGACGAAGCCAAAAAAGAGTTGTGGAAAGAAACTTTGCTGGTTCTTGGCCGACATTGGGATACGGAAGCTAAACCGATGTGAGGCTTCCAAAGTTAGGGCCAAAAGCAGCGTGGGACGACGACGACGACGCGCACATGCCATTCTCCTCCGGCTTTTCCATCAATGGGCTCAACCGCCCCCCCACTCAGAGGACACCAACTACCCTCAGGGCGCTCTCTCCACTCCACTCGTAAGCATCACAACTACACTACAGGCGCGGTTGACGACGACTACGACGACGCTGCCGTTGTTGCGACACAGAGCGCCTCCGGGGCCTAGAGTCGAAATGGGGGGCACAAGCCTCTTTCTTTGGCAGGCGATGAAAAAATGGGGAGCACCCACGATAAAGCCTCGGGCAACGAACGAACGACGGCACTGGCGCTTCCATGGAAGGAAGGGGAAGGGGGAGGTAACAAGGGGGGCCTTTGCGCTCAGCTGGCATGGCTGGACTCCTGCGCATATACAGACATCATGCATCGTCGTTGGCATGGGCTGTTGCCACCCCCTACACGCACTCTACTTCTGGGCCCCTGACGTCGACTCTTGAAGGAAGGGCGGCGCCTTTTTTGTGCCGACGGCACTCCTACTTACGTTTTTTAAGCTATCCGTTGGCGCTTGCATCAAAGTTGGGACAGCATTGTCGTGACGCTATCGCGCAGTCCGTCCATTCATGCAAGATGAGTCAGACAAGATAACAGCCAAATGTGCCGCTTAAGCCAATAGCCCATTGTTTACGCATTTATGCCAAAGGGCAAAGTCATTAATAGGAAATAAAAAGTTCCGTTTCCGACAATTACAACTTTCTTTTTTCAGACTAACCGTTTATTGTCTAACAATGGCAACTAGTAACAGGAACAAAAAATCAACAAGTGTAAAACCTAATTTTTCAACTGAAAAAGTAAACAGAATCATGGACTTTGGCTATTTCCAATTCACCGGGTGTAAAATCTGGGGTTAGAGTTGATTCAAAATGTTGCGCTTGTTCTTTGGACATGAGTTTGACGAAATTCTCGGGAAGGTAACGCCGCTTCAAGTCCTGAAACGAGTTTCGGAAATTAGATTTCCGTTATAACAGACCAAGTGCCAATTCGACGAACCTCAGCAAGACGCTCAATCAGGGGTTCGCTGTGCATACGAACAAACTGCTCTCGACAGATTACGTTCATTTCATCCACAGTGCAAGCGTGTGTCCAAAAACAGTCGTGAACAGCGGCGAAGGTGATGCCACGTTTGTGGCAGTGGAGTGCCGTCAGCATCATATGGGTCGAATCAAGGGAGTGGACATAATTCGGCGGAAATGCGTTGACTTGCTTGTGTCGAACTGGCAGAAGACAGATTTTGTTTTGCTTTGACTCGATTGATAAATACGGCTGCATAACGGGCATGCCTAAGGGCGTCGTCCATTCAATCGGTTTCATCAGCTGTGTCGTGGCGCTGGCACAATCGCGCAACCATTCTTTAATGTTCATTGAAGCTGTAAAGGCATCGTGCAGACTTGCAAGCGTTCTTTCGGCCAAGTATTTGGCGTAGCGAGCTGCCTGAAAGATGAAACCCGTTTCGAAACAGAAACAAAAAAGTGCCGACAACGACGTACCTCTTCGGATGGAATTCCGAGTGCCTTTAACTGACGTTTGATCTGTTGACGAGCACCAAATGGAGTGACACCGTAGACCGTCGTCATAACCGTTTGTTTGACGACTTTGCGAGGAACGGTTTGCGGCATCGCTGCTCTCAGCTCAACTGCAACTTCATGCCCTGGGGCATCCGGGTTTTGCTCATCCTCAATGCGCTTCGATTCCACTCCAGCAGCGACACTGGAGTAAACGTCAGCCGGAACGTCACACGGAAGCAAATTGACTTCAAGTGCACCTTCCTTATCACGACCGAGAGCAGCGTAATGCTGGAGGCCGTTGCAGGATCCGTCTTGATGAATCGGCAAATGACTGATAAACTCAGCCGGGTTTTCCAGCTTCAAGGCATCGCGAAGTTCCTTGCAGGCTGCCAACGTCTGCCATGGATCATCTGACTCCAGCCACCATCGACGTCCGTTCAAAGGGTTATTCGCAGAATCAAGCATGTCATCAAGACGTTCATCGGCGTAAACAACCCTGTCCGCAATTGACTTCCGCTTCAACAACCCAGTGATGTTGACAATGTGCAACTTGAGCCAGTATAAACCTCGTTCACCAAGTGGTTTTCCTTTGGCAAATTTGAGTAGACAACGATTGATATCATCTCCCATGTGATTCAAGTGAGGCGAAATCGGATAAACACGACCACGAAAGTCCATGTTGTGCGGGAAGAAAAGGACATCGTTGCGGTAATGTCTAGCCAGCGAGATTCGATAATGCAACCAGCACCACAGGCTATTCATCTCATTTCTGCAAAGGGACCAAGCGACATGATGGGTTTACAATGTCTGCAAAAACCAAAAAAACTCACTTCTTCTTTATAGCATCTGCCTTGTCGGTATAGTACTTGCGCCATTGGGCCGTTGTGACATCAGCCATGACAGAGCCCTCAGGGAACATGTCACCCAACTCAGGAACTGTTATCGCTGATGCATGCATAGGGACACTCAACTTTGAAAGAAGCTCAGCTTGTGTTTCATCGGATCCGAGGGTGAAAACATCAACCAGAACGTCGAGCATTTCATTGTTGATAATCCATGGAGTGCTTCCGAGGTCGTTTAGAGCGTCGAGAACAGGTCGAACTTGGGCGGGTGAATCTTGTCGAAGTTCGAATTCCTTATTGACATCGACGTGACGGTATTCATTCGCGATTCGGATCAGCTGAGAGGGCCGGGAGTAGAAAGGGCCATTCTTGCCGGTATCAATCCAGGGCCGAGGAGGCACACGCATCGGAAGGAATTCATGCGGGAAGAGCATAAATTCAAATTCATGGGCTGCCATAAGCGACATGACAGCTGGGTGGATGCGGACCATCTTGCTGAGGGAAATCTTGGTCTCAGTGGTGACTTTGGATTCTTCTTCGTGGGATACTTTGTCGTAGAAGAGTGCTGGCTTGAAGGCTGATTTGAATGGGAAGCGACAGGTGTTCATGACGATGTTGGAAACGACCATACTGATCTGGAACTCGTAAATTGAAACAAAAAACCCAAATTTGACACAAAAACCAACCTTCTGCAACAGAGCCCTCTTGAAATCAACCAGAGGTAAAGTCAATTCAGGATCAACATCCATGTTGTGGCAGCAGATCATCCACCATTCTCGAAGGGTGTACCTCTGCGGTAGTGTGGGATCGTCGAAGTAGGTCACGAACTTGCTGAATGTTGATGTTGTCACCTGAAAGTTGGCCAACATTAGTCAGTCAAAAAAGTTTCAAAAGCTTACCTCATCGGCAGAAATGTTAATCTTGTCCAAAAAGCTTCTGTAGCAATACTGCAGCACTGCATTCGCCAAAGAATATTGAAAGGTGCCAACGGTAAAATAGTTCTGGCCCTGGGACAGCTCACACTTCACAACATCGGTGATCAGCTTGGCGCATTCGTCAAAATTGATACCGATAAAACAGCTTTTGATCTGCGGATCACGGATGTAGTTAGCCTGTGCCTTCAGTTGAGCAGCAATATTGGCTTCCCACTTCCATTCATCGATGACGGCTTCCATTGGCTTCAGTTTCGACTTTCGAGCAAAGTTCTTCACTTTCAGGAAGCCTCCCAACTCCGATTTGATCTGATCTCGGAACATGCTTTCATAATCGGCTGCTGATCGTTGTGTGATCGAAAACGGCGAGGTGTACTCTGGAAAAGGCTTCTTCAGAGATAAATCCTTCACCAATGTCGATGAACTGTCGTAGCCAAGGCTGTTAGCATAGTGAGATTCGCGATGCATATCCGCAAGACCGCCAGTTTTGAGCAATTCAACCCGATCATAGTCCTCGTGATCAAACAGCAGCATGTTCGGCTTCGCATGAGATCTGACAACGGCCTTTTGAAGACGAAACTCGCACTGTTGGAGCGGTTCTTCGACATCGGCAAGATCAAGCTTTTCGGCGTTCTTTGTGACGAAATTTCGAAGTGAAGCGACGGCAGCGCCGTATCCAACGACCGTCAAATCGTCTCGTAGATCCAGCGTCGACAGGAAGTTCAAAGCTCCATTGATTGAAGACTTCCATTTCTCCTTTGTCAAAGTGTTTGAACCCGATTCAAAGAGCAGTGCGGTGTATTTCAAAACGACGGGAAAGAACTGAAAAAAGACATTTGTTACCACCGCCGACGGCAACGATCAAAAACAACCATACCTCCGGTGAAATCGCAAACCTTGGATTGCGCTTGACCTTCTTCGCAAAGTCAGTTGACATTCCAAAGAGCTGACGGGTGTCATCAGACCGAATGAAGCTGAAATTATATATAAAAATTTCGAAATTTCAAAGTTTTAAATTAACTCACTTGACAATGCAGCTCTGAACATTCTTCTTTGTCAGGTTATTCCTTGTAGCTCGTTCGGTTTCAGTGAACAACTTATTCAGAGCCTTGACAGTGTGCTTTTCCCAATCATTCGATGAAGAGCTGGGTCGTGCAGCGGAGGAAAGTGTTGAAGCTACTGAAAACGCTGCGCGTTGATTGAAAACACGGTAAATGTAGTCGAAAAGATGACAACTTACGGTGTTTATGATATACCAAGATTTTAGGAACCAGTAGTTTGCCCATGGCAACATTGAGCAATGTAAAAATTGAAATAAGGTAGATTAAAGAAGCTTCGACATCGAAGCAAAGTGCTCGAGGGCTGTTGGCAGTGCACACACTTTGCCAGAGAACGAGAAAATCTAACGATTTGAAGTGTTTGATTTTGCTTTCTTTTGTTGTCCATTCTTCACAAGTGCGGGTTTTCAATTTTATTGACAATATGATACCTCGTATACACATTCATACTCGTAACATAACACGCAATGATAAGAAATGGAACGGTACTTGTCGTGCTAAACATTTTAAATGTTGAAACTACTAAGACAAGCAACGACCAATTTAAGGCAAACATACTCCAAACATTACCCGATTTACAGTTGCTTGAGCATCTGGAAGTCTTCTTTGATGAAAAGCCCACGGTAGACGCGGTAAATTTGTTTGTTTGAAGTTGATGCGGCTTCAAACTTCATTAAATTTTTGTTGTGACTACTGCACCGTATTGAAAGTATACGGTACATTCTGTCATCTTCTGCAAAATGACATTTTCATCATTAAAAAAGCATTGTTATAATTTCACCTACTGTGACGTTAGAGCATTCATCATATTTAAAATCGACGAAAAGCGTCTTCTTTGATGAAGAGCGTGAAGGACACGGGACGATCGCCTTTAAGATGAAGATACGGTCCGCCGGCGGCACCAGACGTGAAATGCCTGATTTTTGCGTGTGCGCGGACCGTATTTTTTGAGTGCCAGCTTCGTGAAGAGCTGTCGCTGGAATCAGCTTCTGGTTGAAGAGAGGCGTTGACCTATGGCTACAGCTACGCTGAAATAGCCATCGAGCTTCACTTCACAAAGCGTAAATGGTCTTCTTGCCTTTTTTCTGCAAAATATAACTTTTTTTAATCAATAGTAACACTTTAATGAACTTACTTTTTTAAAGCGTTGAGAGGGGCTCCCACCATTTTTTTTTAAATGGCAGTTGACACTCAAACTTGTCACCAACTTCGGTGTCTTCTTCACCCTTTGTGTTTCTGCAAAAAGTAACTTTAATAATTTATACAAATACGTTTTAATTGACTTACTTTTTTAGCCGTTTACGCAGGTTGGGGGCTGGAAACGCATCGACTACATGATCCTGCCCCCAGTGGTCGTCATAACCACTCTGTGGCCTTGGGCTACAGCTACGCTGATATAGCCTCAACGGTTTTAAAGTGGTTGATTCTAGCCGGAATCTCGCAGTTTTCATGAAGGAGCCGAGCCCATCTTCCCAGATGTCGTTCACGTTTTGGTTGGTGATGCAAAGGTGCATCTTTTTTTTTTTTTGTTGGTGAGGCAAAGGTGTATCCTCAACTGCCGTCCGATGACTAGACGGGGGCTACAGCTACGCTGATATAGCTCCACCGTCTTGAAATGCCTGATTTTCGGCCTTTCGTTTAGCCAACCATATGGCTGAGCTCGCTTCACGGCTTGAAGTCTTGACGCGACCGAATCTTCGCCCTTTTTCCGGAGTGCTGCTTTGCAGGTAGAGTGCGGGGTGTTAACTGGCAGGCAGTCCGCTAAGGTTGCCGTCCGACGACAAGACAGGGTGGGCTACAGCTACGCTGTTATAGCCTCAATGGTACGGCAACATTGTCAGTTTCGGTTGATGATGCATGTCTGCCAAGTGCTGTTGATAGATGACTAGACGGGGGCTACAGCTACGCTGATATAGCCTCAACGGGTTTAAAGTGGTTGATTCTAGCCGGAATCTCGCAGTTTTCATGAAGGAGCCAAGCCCATCTTCCCACTTGTCGTTCACGTTTTGGTTGGTGATGCAAAGGTGCGGTTGATGATGCAAAGGTGCATCTTTTTTTTTTGTTGATGTTGCAAAGGTGTGTCATCAACCGCCGTCCGATGACTAGACGGGGGCTACAGCTACGCTGATATAGCTCCACCGTCTTGAAATGCCTGATTTGCGGCCTTTCGTTTAGCCAACCATATGGCTGAGCTCGCTCCACGGCTTGAAGTTTTGACGCGACCATATCTTCGCCCTTCTTTCCGGAGTGCTGTTTTGCTGGTAAAGTGTGGGTGTTAACAGGCAGACAGTCCGCCAAGGTTGCCGTCCGACGATGAGACAGGGTGGGCTACAGCTACGCTGATATAGCTCCACGGACCTGAATGTGTTAATAGTACAACTTCCTGGTAACACAAGTTCCACTTACCTGCTCATCCAACAAGCCCATACTGCCAAATGGGAAACGTAGACTGCCGTTGGTGAAGAGCTTGAAGTGTGTGAGGAAAGCCGCGCGACGTGGTCCACGTAAACCATGGCAACGGGGTGTGGCTTAACGCAGTGTGAGCGAAGGCTGGTGCTACTGCCACGGGGACCTCAGACTGCGTGGCAAAGAGGCGTGGCTCTGATAAGCGTAACCTCTTTTTATGTCTCTTTAGGGATATAGTCCTCATCGCATCGGCCAATGAACACTCAAAATATATCGACTGGAATCTATCAAAAAAGATTTAAAATATAAGGTTGTAAAGTTTTCCATTGTATCAGTCTCATAGCAATGAGTCAGTAAAAAGAATACGCAAAACAGTAACTTTAACTTGACTTTGAAAATACTTAAAAAAATTTTTACAAAAATAATCCTTTGGATCAACATACGCATCCTTGAAGATTGGACAACGATTTTAAATAGTTCAACGGTATGCTCGGAAGGTTATTTTATAACGTTGACAATATGCTTTTTTACTGTTACCAGGTTTGCTTCATTCTTGAGAGCGTGAACAACGTCATTGTTGCTGCTGTGGTTTTTGAGAGTAGAAACTGCATTGTTAATTACATTGGTATGATTTATCTTTTATGCAGAGAGAACCCGGAGTTTTTAATCGTCATGTTATCGGCATGCGCTTCCATTTCTGGCTGCGTCGTTTCGTGCCACTTAACTTCTACGCATATAAATCAATGATATCGCATTGTACTCACGCTCTCTTTGTTTGTGTTTCCGTCAACTTACGTAACCATGACAATGAATATCACACCAATATATTGTTAAATAAAACTGTTTATTACAAACTCTTACAAAGCAAAACAAAAACAAATAAAAAGAGGCCCAGTAAATTGTCAACTGATTACTTGTGGGGGATACAAAAACAAAGCGAAAAGAAACCCGATATCTGTGAACCAAATGTAAAATTGTTTTTACATGCTTCGGAATAATTTTCAATGTAAAAAAGGGTGAGGAGGTGCAGTGATGCTTAAATGACACATGCCGAAAAGTCTTAATGCAAAGATCTTGGGCGAGTTGAACAGGGAAACACAGACAAAGCTCAAATTTGCGGCCCAGTTTGAAACGGACGATCTTATTATTCGTAGATTTTAAGAGCAAAGACACAAGAACCAAATCAAGTTAGCGACCGGAGGATGGCGAAATTACATGTGGACGGAGGCGCTGTATCTGACTTGGCTCGCGGGGCTGCGCCACTTGGACGGGCGATACTTAATGAGAATCTGGCCAGATTTGCTGTAGGGGTTGGTAAAGGCATAGTAGACCCAAATGCCGGCAGCAACTGCGAGGATGGCAAGGACGATGAAGATGGTGAGGAAGCTGCTGCCTTTCTTTGTGGTTTCGGATTTGGCGGCTTTTGCTAAAAGATTGAAGGATGAATAAAATGTTTTTATATTAGTGTTATTGTATCTCACTTTTTTCATCGGTGGGAAGGGAAATAACGGCATCCGGGTGGTTGGCGGCTTTTGTTGTCGGATTTGTCGCCGTCGAAGTATCAGCCGGATCTTCGCAGGTGTCACTTTGTTCACGCACGCAGTTCCCTTCGACCCAATCTTGGCGCCGGCGATGAAGGCTGAAGATATACGTAACATAATGAAAACAACATATGACGTTCGTCTAACATAAAACGTCGGCAAGGTCAAGTTACATACCCGTCATGATCGGAGCAAAAGCCGGGAGAGTTATCTTTCGGCTTGCACCATGAGCACGTGAAATAATTCAAAGTCACGTTGTTGCAAGCTTGGCAATCCGTGTACTGCAGACAGGTTGGAAGAGCCTTGAGGACTACAACGGCATTAGATACAACCTTATCAGCAGGGACTGTAATTCGATGGTATTCATGGATCACTCGCTTCGATTGCGCTTGATTTCCTGAAAATCCATCTTTTCAAATGTCCCACAACGAAAAAAAACTAACCCTCTTCAAACAGCTTGATCTTGTGTGTAAACAGATAAGCGTCACTGACGCCGATTTTACAGGGATGGTTGGCGTCGCTAATGTTAGAAGCGGGAATTGGGACATCTTTGTAGACAAACCAGATATCTCCAGTATCAAACAGAGCCAATTGGAACGTGAAGGGGCCCGCTGCAATTTGATTTTTTACAAAGGTCTTACGTTTGACACCCAAGAAGCGGTTCCCACCATTCAAATCGTCCCGTAAACGAACGTTGGTCCACTGAATGACCATCTTTTTACCGTCATCACCGAACATAATAGTCGAATCGCTCGAGTTTGTATCAAAGTTGGCCATTAAAGGTGCAATGTATTGCGTGGCTGCGAGCCAGCTGTGCGTCTGTTCGCCGACATAGCAAAAGCCGCCAGTGGCAATGGTCATGTTGTTTAATTTGTGACCGTAAAACGGGAAGTCAAAGCGCATCTTGATGCCAGCTGCCTTGCGATAGGCGTTATCCAAGTGATCATGCTTGGATTGGCCAACGACAGATGAGTTTTTGAGCCATTCTGTCATATTAATCCAATATTTTGAAAAGGCTTCAGGGTCTGGCGTCAAGATTGTCATGTTGTAGTAAGTGTGTTCGGTTGTAGACGATTTGGGATCATTTTCCTCGTCCTCGACTTCATAGTCCGGAGGGATCGTTGGCAGCCAGCGGGCATTATCTTCACGTTTTTGACGTAAATGTTGAATGTCGCTTGCAGGGGAAACGTCATACTCAATTAGAGTCCCCGCCGCAAGGGCTATGTTTAAGAACAGCCTCAAGAGCATGGTTCTGCAAAGGCGAGAAATGTGATCAAAAAGGTCAGAAATCAAGGAATTGGACAATGGTGTGAGTCAAAAAGGGGCAACATTTACGCGTAAAAACAACAGTGATTATCCGTCTGACTTCCACGAATGATAAATCAACATGAGTATAAGGCTCGCATTGCCGTCCCTCCAACCACTTGACGCTTCTCACGCCCCTCGGATGTTCAAACGGCACTTGTCTACTCGATTTGACATGCTACGATAAAAGCCTGCAAGAACTCGACCTAATTCGTCGAGGATGATGCCGCCACCATCAACACCTGCTCAATCATCGTTGCCAATTGTTAGTGTAAGGAGGGAAAAAGGGTTAAAACTGACAACGTGATAGATCAAAATGAATTAATGAAACCAATAACTGATCTTCACTTTATAACTTAACGATTGGTCTTACTCAGGCCACGCTGGTCTGACTGAACTGACTTATGTGTCGGAAATACCGAAGGCAATCCTGTTACTCACGAACCTATTGATCAATATATGTACCATCGCTACTACTATGAACGGGTAGACGGGCAGGCAAATGGTTGAGCGCGCAGGTAGGTTCGTATTATTTTTGGAGAGGGTGTCGCGCGATCGATACAAATACGAGGCTGAAAAGAGCAACAAACACCCCTGTGGCGGGCACTTCGACGGAGGTACTAGATGTAAGATAGGACGAAAACGATAGGAAATCTGTGAGGGTTACAGAGAACTTTAAAAAAACGATAAAATCTACACTAGTATTAAAGTAGCAGCAGTCCAACTGGACTGATTATGTGATATGAAGCTGTAAATTACGACATTCAACGCTGTTATTACCGTGTGGGCAGGAAGCCGCGACGGCGTGAAGTGTGCTGTCACTAAACGGAGTAAAAACATCGCAAAGAGGGCGGACTTCCTTCCTTCGATCTATAATTTTGTGGAAGAACCTCGTTTTGACCTTCAACTTTTTGTTGGTCAATGTTCGGACTGCGTGGTACATAGTGTTGGCGCCGAACTGCGCAGGAGGAAGAAGGGGGTGGCTTGCCAGCTGCAGCTCCGAAAACGACTTTCGGCGCGAGTTTACAAACATGGTCAGTTTTGGAAGGAATGTTGCGGATGACGAGGACCAACGCTTGCCCCTGTGAGGCGACAAGTCTTCCATCTTTCGGCACGACAGGGACGACCGAGACTGCAGATAGATACAGTCTGAAGAGGCGTAACGCTCAGCTCAGGCGATGCCGGAGGGCCGGACCTTCTTATGTTAGTCATAATATGAGATGGGGAGGGGACCCACCGGTGAAAACGTGGAAAAAACGGCTCAACAAACGACATAAGTATCGTGGGGGGCTATAGGATTGCCAGACAAATAGAAAAAGAAATATGAAGGAAGTGGATGGAAGCGACAAACGCGAAAAAAACAAGTAAAAAGTTGCAGATAGTTAAGGGTTCATTATTTACGGCCACAGACAAATGGCGCGCAACCCCTGAGGCATTGCAAAACTGGTAACTGACCTGATTACAACATAAGGGAAAGGAGATCATAAAAGTTTCTATTTGTGGGGTAGTTTTTGGATTGAACTATCAGAGAGACGACCTCTCACTCAGACAGAAAGAGATAAAGGAAAGGATATTCCAAAAGTGTCGACAAGGTCAAGAGTCCACTTTTAGTTTAGTTTAGAACCGAACTACATGTAGCATGTAACATGTACGCCAAATGACCACAAGGGCTACAAGTGTGCGCGGGAGCCGAGACTCCCGAACAACCCCGCAACGATAAAAGCAATCGTGGATAGAAGGCCCTTCCCGCAGGCTGACGAAGACCCGAACGGAGGAGCGACTCGCACGCGACTAAGTAAGCTTGCCGCCGGCTTTGGTCTGCAAGTTCCCGGCTCCAACAGCCGAGACACACATCCATTCTCTCTGACTATGCTACATTTGCATAGGGCGACGGCTGTGGCCATTGTGACACGGCGCCAAACGGCGTGCCGATTACGCGCCCGTTTTTTTGCGACAAGGAACGTCGTTTGCCAAAGTTTATACTCCTTGTCCATCCAGAACTTACAAGTTAGTCTCGGCAAGTGAAAGCAGTCAAAAATCGGTCTAATTGTTCGAGCGTGGCAGGCTTTTTGACATTTTACAAGGGTTGTCTCATTCTCACGTCTTTGTGTCAACTTTGTTTTTTTCGAAAAGTTCGCTAAACTTTTGAAAAGCACAAAAACAGCATTTGGGCATTTTTATCATAATATTTCCTTCCAAAAAGTCTGGATTTTCTATTGACATTCTCGAGATTCCAAAACAGATTACTTAACATCACGTTTGATCTCTGATTTTGACACTTGGCCAAATCAAATCAACTTCCGATGCGCAAAAAAACGAAAACACTGATGAGCCACCAATTTTATGATCGACGTCCTAAAAACAATCTTTCAAAATACTTAGCACCGCATTTTCACCACTTGTTGAAAAACTGCCCTTCGCGAGCTGAACACAACAAAGTTATACAATTTAAAAAGGAGGCCAAAAAGAGGCAAAAGCCCCAAAATATTATTTACAGCCTGTTGCGGGCGCAAAACCCGGAAAACGGACGGTCCGAAGAAATGAAACATTAGTTTTAAGCGACATGTCAGATGGACTCAAGCCCATGACCACCACCACATTTATTCAATTGCAGAAGGCGCGGCAACCATTCACATTCAACGGACTCCTCGATTTGACTATGTTGCATTGTTTCAAAAAGGAGGACCGACATACAACTCACGGGTCGATGGAAATAAAAAAAAAGGTCTTATTTACGTCGGTTCGCCCTGAAGTGCAAATAGAAAGGTTTGGCTTTTACGGTGCTGAAGGAGTTCCGAAAAAAGCGCGCGAAGTTATTTGTAGCGGTCTTCACATTAGTTGCGAGTGAAGTAAAAAAATAACTGTCAGAAGGAGGTCGGACGGATTTGCAGGGCAGTACAAAGCGGAGCTTATTTATGTAAATACGTAATAAGGGAGATGAGACTATACAGTTGTGCGGTTGCGCGTTAAATTGAAGAATAAAATGTGAACACATAAATGTTGTCACTTTTTCGCAGTTTCTAACGCATTTAACTGTGAATTGGCCACATTACCGACGTAATAAATAAAAATTGAAAGAAGTATTAAACAGACAACAACTGACACTATTGGATTTTGCAGCCAGTGGGCCGCGGTAGACAAAGAATAAAATGGCATGTCACCTATTTTTAACGGAAAAACTCGTTTAAAAAAACGTTTATTATAGGGGTGTACATTACCGCCCCCATCGTAAAACTAATGTGATTCGTAAATTAAAAATTAGATTCGGGAGTGGTCTGTTTATGTGCCACTAAATTGTACGACCGTTTTCTGTGCAGCAAAAAATCCTAAAACGCATCCTGGAAGGAATAACAACAAAAACTCCCGAAGATTATTGGATTCTCTTTTTATAAACAATAGTTATTTGTCTATGCTTTTCATAATGAAAACAATTTACACTTTCACAGGGTCTTTTGACTTTCCACTAAGAATGCTTGAAACAAAACTAGTCAAACTTTCAATACTTGGAAATCCGCTATAATCGATGTATCTGATGCGATTCAGGTCCTTCGGAGCATAAGCACCGTCCCAGAGTGTATCGCTGCCTCGTTTGCGCTGGCCATACTTTTGTTGCAGCATGTAGGCAACCCGTGTCAAATCCGGTACACGTACCATCCGTCCGCCCACATTGACGAGGGCATATCGGGCGTCTTTAATGGCACGACCGAAATAATGGATTTTTTGGATGTACTGAATACCGACAAGGTCGATGCACATTGTTCTAAAAGTGTGGAATGATCAATTGGAGAAGGATTATTTTAGTAAATAGGCTTACGTAATCGCTAATCCGATAATAATGTAGAATAAATCAAAAATGAAAAACTGCTGTTTGACAGGAACAATGTCACCAAAACCGACCTAAAGATGTTAAGTACATCATTAGCCATACTTATTAAAGATAGCAGCTACTTACGGTTGTCATTGTGATGAATGAGAAATAAAATCCCTGGAAGAAGTCCCAGTTTTCCCAGGTGCCGAGCAGCACTGCGCCGATGGCCATATACCCCAGAAGGATAATCGCAATTAAGGAAGTGGGAATGGAGACGTCAAGCTGTAAAAACGGAAGTCATGCATCATTCGATAAGACCAATAATGCCTCGAGGGGAATGGACTCCCGCTTACCCCAATGATTGCTTCTTTGTTCTCATTGCGGTCTTCACCACCATCGACACTTTCTGGTGCCGTTTTCGACGATTTTTGCATGTTAGCATACAAACCGTACAGCCATACAATGTTCTCGGAAAGAAATTTACCAATATCAGCGACAGTGATCAAAATCAACGGAACTCCGAGCAGTGCATAGAAAATACAAAACATGCGGCCTTTGAAAGTAACTGGGACGAGGTTGCCGTAACCAATAGTTGTGAGCAATGTTGTCGTGTAAAAAATAGCAGTGGTCATGGTCCAAGAGTGATCAATCAAATTTGAGGGGTTTCGAAGGTGGCTAGCAGCGATAAAGTGAGTATCAAAGGCATCGAAAAGAAGGCGCGAGGTGTTGTCAACATGTTCAATGACTGTCATTTCAACTTGCTCTACAAACTTATCAATAAATACCAACTTCCAACATTTGATAAACTCCAAACCTCTCGTAAGTGTATTATTATTAACCAAAAGCCATAAATTCCTTAACATTTTTCGTCTGTTTTCATCAATCAGCCTGAGATTAGCACCTCGAATATACATCTCATTCGGATGCTCCAAATGGTAGAATACAAAGGCACCGCCAATAATGTATACCAGTGACAGGATGATCAGGCCGACGTGTGGAAGGATGATACGCGCGTACTTTTTCCATGTTGGCATGTCATCCAGCATAACCTGAAGCTTAGCTAATGACAGTTAGCACTTAGTGCCTTAGGGCAAAATTGGGAGGACCGTCAAGAATAAGTGACTGTGCCCTTCTGCTCCCTGTCGGTTAGCTTCTTCACAGTTAGTTGCCACAAGGGGGGCGTTTCAAACAATCAGATAAAAGACAGAGGAAAAAACTAACGTTTTCCTTTTGAGAAACAAGACTTTTCGGTCGAAATGAAAAGAGAAAACTAAGAAGAGCGGTTGTCAATACTTAAAATAAACCAAAAACCTTCGTGCTGCCAACTTTAGGGACAGCCTACAATGGCGGGTAAATTTCATTATCGCCTTGAGTTGGAGATGGCGGTACATTTGAGACAATGCACTAATTTTGGGATACGAAGAATAACAACTTTGTTTTGTTTTTAAATCTATCTTTTAGCGCATTTGAGAGGTTTATTTTAGGAACGGCAAGTGTAGCGTTGCAGCAATCAGCTAGGGATGCGTGAAGGAAGAGTTTACCTGATCATTGGGGAAAACATTGACCGTAGCACCACGGCCAAATAGCTCAGAGCTATGTTGACCTCCAAACATGTTGATGTATTATACTACGAATTTTGAGCCAAAGACAAAATAATACAAAATACAAAAAGAAACAACACTAATAGCAGTCACAGCAACATATACGCGAGCTTTCGACGCCCTTTCAATAGATTAAAAACAAAGCTCAGGGGGGTGGGTTGCTAGCATTTGCCGTGAGCGAGCTATCTGAGCATCAAGTGCCATTATTCCGTGTCCTCTTTGTGCCGAAATTCATGACATTTTTGCCTAACGCTTGACGCATCGCGCCGTTCGGTTGAGTTCTAACACCCTAGAGAAGAGTGGCATAGATAAAGGAGGCTAAGGTTTGTTCCTGTGTTTTTATCTTTTTCTTTTCAGGCGTTTGGAACACAATCTACAATCTACTTGACATGAACCCAGACTTTTCGAAAAATAATAACATTGTAACGGAAGGAAAATTTTTGATTTATTGTATTTTGAACTCGAGGATGACTTGAAACCCGCATGGACCCAATCGTTGGAAGCCGGAGACAGAAAATAACACAAAAATTTGTTAAAACGAGGTGGCAGTACATCCATTTTTAGCTTCTTGCCCGACTGGTGCCGAACAAAACCCTGCCTGAGGCAATCTGCAAAATGAATAAGTAATTGGATTACCTGATCTTCTGGCAGTAGTTGTTCAAGGTCCCATGCATCGTTGGTCGGCAGATCGTTGAAGATGGCACTACCTTGGGCATGATTACTGTGGGTGTTGCGATCGCCTAACATATTGGCGGCACTCGACAGACAGGAATATGCTTCAACTCGACCACTATCCAACCGAAAAAGACAAATTCAATGGGAACCGCTTCCCAAAGCGAAATTGTAACTCGATTTAATGTCTTATTTGCTTCGAAGCGCATAAACTTAGCAAAGGGTAGTCAGTCGAGTCTGCGGTGCCCCGTAACTTGGGAGAAGAGTCGGTTTTGATGGCTCCGAGTTGAGGCCATTTAGAACATGAGTCGACGAGGAGCACTTTCATGGGCCTGGTCACTTGTGGACTCTTTCCTTTTTCACACACGGGGTTGGAGGGCATTTTGTAGCGGGAACGAGGAGGTTGGTCCACAGCGATTTGGAATGAAGATTTGGAGTGAGTGAAATGTGGCAGGCAATGAGGAGATAGCAAGGAGCTGGCCGATGACCCCGGAAATGGGGTGTCTTGTTGTACTATCTGGGAGAAAAAAAGGCGAAATTGAATGATGTGGGATGCAAATTGGTGAAGCAATTTAAAGGTTGTAACAGGGTTGGGTCTCTGAGTTGGATGAAACATCCTCGGCAGATCTTTTTCGTCTTTTAGTGCAACATGAGATCAATCATCGCTTGGCGTTGTTTTAATGCTGTGTCACTCTTCTGGCATACGGTACATCGCGCACACTACTTGCAACCGTCATACTGTAACCGTTCAAAGAAATAACATTGTAATGCTAGTTTTTTATCCATACCCCAAAATATTGACACTTATCATTTATCTTCATATGTCATCCCCTTCAACAATCTCTTCTGCAAGAAAGCTAAAGTTATGCAAAACCGTTCGTAAACTGTCTTCATCCGTCGGAACGCTTCCAAACTTCTTTCCTTTCTTTCACCAGTCATTTATCCAATTTTTAAAGCCGTACGCTTCCTGTTTTCAAAAAAAGCTACAATTGATTGCCATTTTTGACAAGTCACGCTTCAGCTTCTTTTCGCATAAAGATGTCCAAATGGTAGAACAAAACCGTAATTGGATCTTCTCGGTAGAAGCAAAAAGGCCGCCAAAGACATGCATTGCAACCAACTTTTTCCAACAAAGTCCATGTTACCGCCGTGAAAGCATTAAGACCACCCAATCCACACATGACGGCATCGCTGGCCCTGGTCTGACTGAGATCCAATCATGTACGCCGGCAGGTTATACATCATGTCATCCGGCGTGAGTAAAATACTGTGTCGGTGGTCAATGTTCGGTGGTTTTTTTGATGTTTCTATGTTCATTGTAATGATGAAGTAGTATGCTTGACGGCGGTGTCTTTACGGAACTGCATGTTCACCCGGAATGTGTCTACACAGACTTAATTCCTGGTTTATGCGACGGTTATTACTCTAAAGGCATTCTTTAGAAAGAAGTTTAGAAACCCAAACTAAGTACTCTATTTATGTAGCGTCTGCACTGCTGAAAATAAAATAGTCGTCACTATTTTTACTATCCGTATAGTCGCCCTTTGGACGAATGGACTTTCCCACGGGTAATTTGAGTACCTAAAACAGCCTGGTAGGAACATCTTCAGATGCCACTTTTACGGCTTCTATTCTTGTCAGTGTCAGTTTTTTTCATAGCCTTTGAAAAACATCATCATGCGTCGACAGGCAAGTTTTAACTCGGTCGAGAGGCATTTGCATGCAACAATAGTTTATTGGCGTTCTGCCACGGGTCTCGCGCTCCCTCCGCTCCTGCCAGCGAAGTTCGTTCGCAGCACACTTCTGAGTCCTGTAGAGGGTCCTGTCTCCAGGGAACAATAATAGACGGAAGCTTTCTTTGCTTTTGGCGGCTCCAGACCGGCATATCCGTGTGGTGATACTTGGCGCATGCTTTTCAGACATTTAGTTTTTGTGCTGCGCTTCTTCGGGCTTCCCGCCCTCCTTGGCCTTGAGACAAAGAGGATGTTCGACGTTTTCATTTCATAACCGGACCCGAACAAGAACTCTTCTTCAATCGACCGCTGTCCATCCCCCAGGGTTGGCAGCCCGAAGCGATACTCCCAAGCGGTTACTTCTCAGACTTTTGTTGAAAACTCGAAGCCCCCGTGTCCATCCGAAGGGCGGTCGAAAAAGCAGCTTTGTTTCTCCGAAGGCCAAAATTTATCTCATTCCCGCGGCATTGCCAACTTTTAAGCATGTATATTAATATCTTTGAGGATGCGCTTTCGGCGAGCCTATTCGCACTTGAGACGAACGATATGGGCATACTGATTTTATGTCATTCTCTTTTGAAGCATCTTTTTAGAATGTGCCATCTGTATTTTGTTTCTCTAGACATTCAGGATCCTCCCTGATAAATGTGGGAACGTCTGCATACGTAAGCATGTTTGTTATTGGCCAGCACATATTTTACTCTCGACAGTGTAATGGTCATTGACATAAGTGCCTGGAATGCCCTTTCCTCCCCAAAATCAACTCTATCCGCTTTGTGGCAACTTTTCTCCAGAGTATGGACCCTCGTGGCAATAGAGACGTCGAGTCTCAGTCAGTTATTTTAAAACAATGTTCTTCTGAGCGCGCTATTGAGCCTTCTGCGTGTCGTGTAGCACTAATACCCTCTCCATGTTGTCAAAATCGCGACCATGGCCTCACCTCTGGCGACAATCAATGATAAAGCGAATGTCAATGCTCTAGTACTTTCTGAAAACACAAATGTCTCAGCGATGACCAGCGTCGTCTGCTTCCGTGGTTCCGTGACTTTGCAAGCGTTTCCTGCATATTTGATGCAGATGAACCCTATTAAATTACCGACAGATCTTCTTTTTTTCAGGCCTTCTAGTTTACATATTGTTGCCACTGCCAGCATATAGCATAAATCTGCTTTCAAAGTTATGTAAATGAAATGTCATCGTAAGATGCGACGCGCCTCTGGGCATTTTTAACACATATGAAGCGCGCACAAGCTTGATAATCAGGGAGTTTGTGGGAGTGCAGGTGCATCGAACATCATGAGTCGAAACCTGCGACGACCCTACTATCGCCGTGAATATGAGCGGGTCGGAAGTGATCCGACGATTGCGGGAGATTCCGAACCGCTCACAATGCCATCGAGTGAAGATGGTGTGAAACAGACATTGTTGACTCCTGGTTCTAATCGAGCAGCTTTCGATCCTGCGGAGATTGAGGAAACTGCGCAATCAACTTCGAGGCGAGATTCGGAGTATGATTTGGAGCGTTATGAGATGGATGATCGGATTGGTGATATCCCGCATTCGTTTAATCGACGTCATCGAAGGGTATGTTTACACTTATAGGCATCATAGCTATTTCTCTTCTCTCAACAATGCACCAATTCAAGAATCCTGCCCACTTTTATTGTTACACCCTCCCATTCAACCTTAAAAGTACACAACACTTTGTTTACTCCTTACTTCATCCATCAAAACATTGCCCCTCCACATTTCATCAAGCTTTCCCCCCTTCCCGAAGAGATTAATTTTGAAGCCTGCTCACTCCTCCTTCGGTTTTTTCTGATGCCCCACGGCTCTCAATTGCACAAAGTAATGAAGACGCAAGCTTTTTTATTTGCTGTTCTATCGGAACTCGACTTTTCGGCACCACCAGCTCAACTTAAACTTTATTCTACAAAAGATAGACGACCTGCGTAGCTGCTTTTTTCTTAACTTTTGCTAACTTCTATTGTTCCGCCATGTGTCACCCGCAAATCGCTTATTAATCAATGCCTCACACGACAACCTTGAGTGCATCTGATCCCAAAACTCATTTTTCTTTATGATTCCCGCGTCAAACACGCAGCAAGTAAAGCTCTTTACGCCGCCCTTCCGACTTTTTGAAGCGGTTTTTGGCGTCTGTAGATTGTAATTGACTTTTTACGCTTTGTCCTAATGACACAAATGAGCTGGAATAATAACAGTGGTGCATTGGTAGGTTACTTCCTTTTTGCATTAATCTTCTGTCGTTTCATTGACAATAACAATATCTCAAAGTGTATCTATTTTGAATCCATCCGTCTATCAAAAGTCAATTTGTTCAACATACGATTACTTTACGTGCTTTGCCCATCTTGTAGGAAGGCCTGTTCAGCGCATCATCAGCGTCACATCCTGAAGCTTCATGGGAAACCAACGAGCTACTCGCTTCAAATCACACAGGAAAAGTAATACAATACATTAATTAGTCAGTGGGAAATTGTATCAACTATGTTGTCCATTTTTAGTCAGATGACTTCACCGGTAGTGACGAGAACAAAGGATCGGAAGATGACGAAAACGAAGAAAAAGGCGTTCGAAAAGTTGGTTTGCATTTGCATGGTGGTCAGGATGTGTGTATTTTGGACTTTTTAGTATGCGAAACTTATATTGCCCCATGTTGGTCTCGTATTGCTCACATGTCTGTATACATTGATGGGAGCATCGGTGTTTTATAGTTTTGAAAATCCCAATGAACATACTACTAAACGGCAACAGGTAATTTTACTTGTTTAAATTTTCCATTTAACAGTTTAAATTAAAGCTGAATTTGATCCACCACCGCCAAACACAGTTTGTAACTTCCATGTTAGAATTAGCCGCCAGAAATGAAACTAATCGGGCTGCTTGGGAGGAAATTGCCCGAATGCACATGCACAATATGAGTGATCACTTATTTGTTGCCTTCGAAAAATATTTTTTAACTTCGAGTGAAGTCAAGCGTAATTCGACTGTCGAAGTTTGGTCCTTTTCGACGGCCATCTTTTTTGCTGTTACGGTTGTGACTACCATTGGTTAGTTTTGAACACTTTCAAATTGGCTTGAAAATGTAGGTTATAGGATACGGTAATCCCGTCCCAATTACCAGAGCAGGTCGACTTGCATGTATTCTGTTTTCCTTGTTCGGTATCCCGTTGACCCTTGTGACTATTGCCGATTTGGGCAAGTTTCTGTCAGAACATCTCATCTGGATGTACGGAAACTATCTCAAAATAAAACACTATCTATGCCAACGGGTTGAAAATCGAAAAGAACGACGCGAACATGTTTGTGAACAGTGCCAACATAGGGGTATATCGCCTCACATGTTGCCAGTTGAAGAACAGAGGTTGGTAAATACTATTATTTCAGTTGTAAAACTCAGAATTTTAGAATTCCTGCCATGCTAGTCCTTTCAATATTGATGTTATACACTGCCTTAGGTGGAGTACTGATGTCTCACCTAGAACCATGGAGCTTTTTTACGTCATTTTACTGGTCTTTTATCACTATGACCACGGTATTTCTTATTTTTTTCAACATTTTTTAGCAAAATTAAAGTTTAGGTCGGTTTTGGTGATCTTATGCCTCGTCGGGATGAGTACATGTATCTGATTTTGTCGTATATAATCCTCGGTTTGTAATACCAGACACAAAACAAACTTTAATCAAACTTTTTGTAGGTCTTGCGATAACAACAATGTGTATCGATCTTGTCGGTGTCCAATACATCCGAAAGATACATTACTTCGGTCGAAAGATCCAAGATGCCAGATCTGCTCTTGCCGTTGTCGGTGGCAAGGTACTACTTTTTTCCCATACATTACCACCATTTTGAACATTTTATCGGTTCTGTCAATGGACAAAGAAATGCCGCCCTCATTGTTCCCCACGGAATTGACCCACCGGCGGAAACATGTTCCAAGAACACATAAAATAAGATGAATGAACTTTTTAGGTTGTTCTCGTGTCTGAGCTATACGCTAATCTCATGCAAAAACGAGCGCGCAACGGTGCACGTGATGCCTTTATCATTGAGAACCTCTACGTGTCCAAGCATATTATTCCATTCATTCCAAATGACATTCGATGGATTCGATACATTGATCAGAATGAACAAGGATCGATATCGACGTCGACATCCAGTCTGGAGCTTCACTCTTGCCGTTTCTGCCATTCAAGGTTTAGCATATCACATCATACTTAGCTTTGGAGTCTGGTCGTTCTGTTAGAAGTATACCTGTGGCATTTGTACACCGATTATCTCGTGTGTAGTTTCGAGTTTTTTATTTCTATAATTTTGAGAATTGAGTAATTTAGTTATTACCCTAACATACGTTTTTCATGTAAAATACGTTGTTTGTTATTACTTTTCAATAATCAAATCCGGTTTATACTTTTTCATGACAATAAGACTAAGTTGTTGAATGATAGTTACTGTTAATGTATAGTGTTTAAGTTATAAACTGATTAAATCAAGGCAAAGTGTATTATTTTTGCATGAGTCGAGTAGAAATCTCTTATTCATGGAGATAAAAGGGGCTATCCAATGTCCCAAACAGCCGAGTCATTGAAATAAAAACAATGGCAATGTGTTTCGGAGACGTGCGTCGTCTTCAGTGGGTCGAATGAGCTGGGAATAAGATCGTTGGTCTTCCCATACATGCTTTTTTGATGTTGTCAAATAGCTTCTCCCGGGCTCAGGCCCGTCCTAAAAAAACCGACACACTGCAACTTGGTATGGGAGCATTGGATGCTTCCGGAGGCGTTAAACGGCAGGATATATGCCTCGACACGACGACCCATAGCATAAAACAGACATGACATGCGTTGTCTTTCTTTTGTAAATGCTTTTATCTGTTTATTAACTCATCCGACGACCATCGAAGGCTTGGTTTTCTTAGCCCCCCACGAAGACGATGCTTCGAAGGGTTGTGGTCTCAAATTAACGGATGTTGCGGCCTTAAGGCATCTTCGAATTTACTTGGGCTACGGCAACGGTTGTTTTCCGCTTTGGAGGTACTTTGTAGACTGTATTTTGGAAAAGGTTGATTAAAAGCTCCACTGTGAAATGATAACTAATGGAAATGCCGTCTTTTTCATCAAAGTATCCGAAGACGTCGGCACTTCCGCCCCCGCGACTGAAACCCAACTCGGGTTGGGCATGTCGCAGCTCTTCTATGATTCAACAAAAAGTGTTAAATTATCATGGAATTTCGCACAGCCGTCATCAACCAACCTTCTCGATTGGATCGGCATGTTTGAAGTTGGTAAGTCTGTGCTGTTTGCACATCCTCTGGGGCTTAAGTTGAGATTTCTATTGTGTCAAAAGGAAAAAACATTGAAACGAAATGTCATGTCCAAGCTTGAAAAAGCGGGAAATAGATATTCCCATGATGGCCACTTGGCGCCCTTTTAAACTAACCCGAGACCACGACAAGAAGTCTTGCTTTTCAAAGACGGCAACTTTTAACTTTAACTCCACCGGGCTTAAATACGTTATCTTTTTCATTTGATCCTAACAAATTTGCGCTTCTGACTGATTTATTCGTTTCAGACGAGCACAATCCGCTGCAATATATCGACTACAAAAGTCACGGCGTTTGCGGAAGTGCCACAGGCAGCGTTGAGTGGCCAATTGTCGCGGACTTCTTGACCGCGTCAAAAATGAGGACAGAAGTTTGTTTCCGGTATTTTGATGGTCTTACAGGGTTTTTGAGAGCGAGTAGTCCACCTTTGTTGGTATATTCTGATGCGAAATTGGTTGTTGATGGTATGTTTGTTGTATTTTTTGTCGTGATGAAACCAGTTTTAACAATTATGTTTTAGCAATATCAGTAACAAACCTCAAACATGGCAAACACATCACTTATCGTGCCAAAGTTCATATGGGTGAATCTATAGAGTACAAAACTGTCCCCACTGCCGATGGAAGTTGGACTGACCTGGTAAATCGCATCTTTTTTTAAATTTTAAGCCTTTTCAACCCGCTACACATCCATCGTGAAATGTCTAATACCAAAAATGCCAGTAAAACATTAGCCCCCACATAAATCAAAGCATTTAGGACCATTTCAGTCTCGGGGGCTTGGCGTTCACTGGCTTAAAAACCAAAACTGCGATAATTTACGCCTTTGCTTCTCCGATTTCAACCAAAACAAACACTTTTTGTACCACGATTTAAAAAGATATTCAGAATAATGACACATTTCAAGGAGCAGTGATAAATGGTTGAGACATTTTTTAGTGCAATCTATCATTTTCGTTTTTGGGGATCCATTCCCGAATGCACCCTTTTCCTTCTATTTGATGCTATCGAACTCGAGGTGAAGCTGTTACATTTTTAGAACTTCGCCTTCCAAGCTGACCGTTCGCGAGAAATCCAGCTAGTCGTCAAACAAAAGTCTTGGAGGCACGAACGCATCCTTGGTGAAGCAACTATTCCGATAGCTGATTTAATCTATCAACGCAACCAGTAAGTCGACCAAAAAAAGCATGTTCCACCCCCTTTGTCGTGTTTTGCTCTTTCACGGGCAAACTTTTTGAATGATGGCCGCTATAGGCTTATTTGGTGGTTGTGTCCCCGGTATTTGATATCGGATTTCTGTCGTGCACGTCAATTCGAGAGCTCCAAACTTTTATAATGTCTTAGTCACGGCTTTTCTTTACACATTCCAAATCTGTGGATTCCAGGGAATTTGCCTTTGTTCTACGGCCAACTAATCGGCGCTCGAGCAGTCATTCGGCATCAGCAACTTCGCAGTTTGCATGTCAAGTTTACGTTAATTGTCATTTCATTCCAGAAAATAGGCAGTCAATTGAAGGTGGGTGAAAAATAACTTTGTACACGCCCCACATCGCTGATAAGATAAACACGGACAGTAAAAAGTTAGTGTCAGCGAGAATTAGGTTTAAGTTTGTTGAAACCGGCACATTTCCGGTTAGACAAATTGCCATCATGCGAGTTTGGTGCCACTGGCCACCAAAAAGAGACAAAAAAAGGCTTGCCACAGTTGAAGCGAACCCTTTCCCTTGGGAGATAATCAAAGCGTTGCCTTTTGGCTTGGACAAATTGACATATTTCTTGCTTTTCAAACGTCGCAATGGCGCTTCTTTAGTCTGGTAGTTTCTCTCAATTTCAACATTTGATGTTTAATAGTTTCAAATGGGTATGTTTGATGCAATTTTAGACACCCTGGAAGCCCTTCACATACCACAAAGTGCGTCAACACGCATGACCCCCGATGACCCCACAACAACGGCAATGACAATGTCCGCACTTAGCGAATCCACTTCAAACTCATCCGTTTTATCCTCATCTGTAACGACGTCGAGCTCAGACCAAGCGTATTCTTCCTTGTCTTCGGGTAGTTCGGTGCTTCCACCTGGCTGGGAAGCGCGGGTTGATGCCAAAGGCAGAGTCATTTATCTTGACCATGTCAACCGGACGACCACCTGGAAGCCGCCGACAGTCCTGGAGCCAGAGAGTGATGACCAAAGCGATCTCAATTCGAATGCCAGGTATGTCAGCCATTATTTCCAAAAAGAAACATTCGAAACTAAAGTACCCCAATAAGGAAAAAAACTACTGCATTTTAGATATCCTAACGCCAGACGAACTGTTAGTGGTAAAAACAATGGCGGCACTACGTATACGCATCCAGTGACATTCCTATTGCGGAACAACTTTGTCCATTTGTTGCACAATAATGTGGAAGCCCGACAAATGTACAACGACAGTATTTATTTAAAACATGTTTTGCATAAAATTCGCAAAGAGCCGTCATCGTTTGAAAAGTACGCTCAAAACCGGGAATTAGTCGACTTTCTTAATTCTTTTGCTGATAAAACTCAGCCCCTTCCATCTGGCTGGCAAATTGCTAGACGACCGAACGCTGACCAACGACTTTTCATCGATCATCAATCACGACGAATTACTTTAATAGATCCGAGACTGCCAAATGAGTCTAAACGTCGAGCTCAGAGTGCACCCCCGACGAGACGAAACCATGTAAGGGTTTTATACGGTATTCACTTTGTAATGATTTTTGTTGACATTAATCACCCTATTCTTTGCTATATAAGATGACATGTTTATACGTCGTTGTAGGATGTCAATGGCAACTCCATGGTGTCCATTCTTCAACGAACGGATGAAATCGCTCGGCTTGTTGTTGAACGTTTTCCGGAAATGGCACCACGCGTCTGTCAAAAACTGAATGCCATAAAGATTAATGGTATTGAAGCACTTTTGAGATATAGCAACGATATTGACTTGATTACTGCCATAAGGTGAGAATGGGAGAGATAAATCAATCAGGTAGAGGTTAACAGAAGGTGTTATAGTGTTCTTGATACTGCCCCGACACTGCCGAAGACAGATTTTGAAGAGAAGGTTACATACTTTTATCAAGCATTACATCGAGCTGGGTATGGTCAGGGAAATGGAAAGATAAGGTGATTTCGTCTTGTTATGATGAATAATTAAGCAAATTATGATTTTTAGATTCCGATTACGACGCACAAATCTCTTAACTGATGCGTTTGAAAAGATACTGTCAATTGACGCAACACAGCTGAAACGTTTTCCCATGACAGTTACATTTGATGAAGAAGATGGGTTCGTTTTTTATACTCTTTTTGCACTTTATGACCTTTGTAAACTTCAGTCTGGATTACGGTGGCCCGTCTCGTGAGCTGTTCTTCCTTCTTTCGCGTGAACTTTTTAACCCCTACTACGGTCTTTTTGAATGTGCTTGCAACGATAACTACACAGTTCAAGTCAGTGCCATGTCGAAGTTTGTTGACAATCACTTGCAATGGTAACGTCTTTTTTATTTTGACATTTTGTACATCTGTTTGTTTAGGTTTGAACTTTGTGGTCGCATCCTGGGTCTTGCATTGATTCATCGTTGCATGATCGACACATTTTTCACACGTGCATTTTACAAAATGTTGCAAGGGTTACCATACAAACTTGAAGATTTGCAATCGATGGATCTTCAGTATTATAACAGTTTGTTATGGGTTCGGAATAACAAGATTACACCAGATCTTGAACTTACATTCACGACGACTGAAGACATCGCTGGCGAGGTATGATGGACTTTATGATTAACCACAACATAAATATCATATTTTAGGTTGTTGAACGAGAACTATTGCCTGGAGGCAAACAAATCCTTGTCACCGACACAAACAAAGAAGAGTTTATAACGCTCATGATTAGGTCACGGGTCGAGAGGAATGCGGAAGCACAAAACAAAGCGCTTCTACGCGGCGTTTACTCTGTCTGTTCTTGTCCCCAAATCAATTCTCCTTCTTATATTACAACCTTTTCAGCTTGTCGATCGTGAATATTTGAGAGTATTCGATGCAAAACAACTTGAATTAGTCTTGTCCGGGACTGTTGAAATCAATATCGAAGACTGGCGAGAAAACACCGAATACAAAAACGGCTTCTTTGAGGATCATGTTGTCGTCCGTTGGTTTTGGGATACCGTATATTCATTCAGCAACGCCGAACGCCTCAAGTTGTTGCAAGTAGGTCAAACGTGCAAAACTGGACACCAATTGTTTGGTCAAAGATTCAAGACTAATTGCAATCGTTTTAGTTCGTGACGGGTACATCGAGCATACCTTTCGAAGGGTTCAAAGCACTTCGTGGATCGAATGGACCAAAAAAATTTACTATCGAAAAGTACGGGACAGAAAACAGCTTGCCACGGGCGCACACCTGTTTCAATCGACTCGACTTGCCGGCATATCCGACAAAACAAGTGTTACTTGCAAAGCTGCAAATCGCTATTAATGAAAGCTCGAGTTACGCTATGGAGTAGTAATGCGAGTCATGTGAAGTAAATACGATGTTTAATAAAAATGAAAATGCAATTTAAATAAATGAGTGCATACAGTTTATGATTTGAGGAGGTGGAAATCGTTGGTCTTCAAACATTCAGAAAAGAAAGTCAACACAACCTAAGTTTGCGTCGTTTTTTATTCCAAACAATCATCTGTCTTTTTTCTGCTCTTTTCTTCCGCCAGGTATATCGTCTTTATTGCGTTTAGCGACTTTCTTTGACTTGGCTGACAACTAGCAATGCTCGAGATCCTAGCAGCCTCACGACAAGGCCAACCGATATTTTCACGAGACAAACGCGTGCGGGCAGACAGCCGGCGGATCTCGCCTTTCCATTACCTAGCTATTGAATGATGCTCTTTTTTTACCCTGGGCAACTTTAGAGATGCGCTTTGCATACTCGCACCTTGACCACACTACCGTGTGAACAGCCGTTCGTAAGTCCCTGCAGGCAGGGCATTTAAAAAAGTTATTCTGCTTTTGTTAAGACGATTTAATCTGGGCCAACTATCACAGCTTGATTTGTCGCTTGCATTTTGACGATGATTGCCTTCCTGCTCCGACGATGGCTAGGCTCCGGGTCGTCGTCGGAAGCTAATCGACGCTCTGTTTCAAACTCTACGACGCAGTCATTGGATTCTTCTGGTGAATTGGACTGTACGACGACAATCAGTGATGAGGATGACGACTTCCTATCTATTGATCTTAACCATGCCGACGAATTTGACTCACTTTCTTACTATGGCACTCCACGTTCCACGCTTGACCGTCGACACGCCCGTGGCAACCGGTTCCAACGGTCAAGCCGGCCCGCGTCCAGTTTGTCCAACGACAGCTTATTGGAGCCTCCCGTACCTGTCTTTATGCCTCAATACGTCGACATGACGTCAATTCTGTGTGCGGCGCCGCTTCCGCCCATCGCTCTAATACCGGTACAACCAATTGACCAGCCGCCATTACTACCCGAAATCGATGAGTTCGACGAGCCACCACCACAGGCTCGACATTTTTCAATGCCGCATCGGGCAAGCTTGCCAGAGTACCATTTCCAATTCCAACCTCACGAAAATGACCTAGTCGACCGGTTAATGCCACTGACAACGTATGTTTCAAGTCAAACGTTCATTTTTTGCTCTTTGTTAGGTATCCTTGACGACATGTGTCAAATTCGTTTGTACTTTAAGGTCGCCCGTCTGTACAACGCGTGACCGCCGCTTTGAGGAATTCGCAGGACCTCCAGAAATGCGACATCTTCACAGGCCATCGATGCAGTTCAATCGGCCAACTTTGTTCCAGGAAGAACAGGAACTTGCTGAAGATTACATCGAAGGCGGCTACGCTCCGCTAAACTTCGGAACGAAGATCGGTCCTTCGTAAGTTTTCAACATCACTATTTTTTCTGATGTCATATTAATGTATGATTTCAGTAACTATGTCGTCAGAAAACTCGGTTTTGGTCATTTCTCAACCGTATGGCTATGCTATAACACAACCAACAAAAATTACGTTGCTGTCAAGGTTTCTCGGTCGAATTTCGACTACGCACAGACGTGTCTTGACGAAATTAGGGTATGAAATCTGTCAAAAATAATTTTCCCTCACATCCGTAATATGTATAGATATCTTTTTAGTTCCTTAAGCGCATCGCGGATGCTTCAAGCCAACCCGGCGCCGACCGTGTAGCTTCCTTAATTGACGAATTTGGCTACATTTCACCCTTTGGCGCACATCGTTGCGCTGCTTTGGAGCCCCTTGGAAGATCCCTTTATCAGCTGATAGTTCAAACAGGACAATTGGGCTTTGGTCTTCCAGTGATTCGTAAGCTTGCTCAACAGATTCTCGAAGGCCTACGCTTCCTCCATGACGAGTGTGGCATCATTCATACAGACGTAAAGCCAGAAAACATCACCATCAACAGCAACCACCAAAACCTACATGAGCTTACGCGTATCGCGTTGACTGACCATGCCCTGGGGCGATGGACACCATTTGCTCATGCCCATACCCCAGATGACATCCGGAACAGGGTAAGTATAAAAAGCATACGAATGAAAGGGTATTGTTGTCTCAAGCAACAGCAGCATCACAATGCCCATGTTATTTTTTTAAAATTTAACTTATAGTTGGAAAGAGCAAATGCCGTTGTTTACTATGACAGCGTTTGTCGGCTCGAAAAAACACGCAAAGAATTATTGAAAGCCGTGTGGCAAGACAAGTTCGAAGGCGTTGAAGGGTCGTATGAAGAATTTGTACAAAAAGTGAGAAAACAAGCCGCAGATGAGGAATTTGAAGTTTTCACCGAGCAGGAAAGTGAAGTTGGAAGTGATGATGATGGCGATGACGTTGATTCCTTCTTAATGGACGAAAATACGTCATTTAAAATTGTTGATTTGGGTACAGCACAATACAGAGTAGGTTCATTAGCATATCCATTAGCACCCCAATCTGGAATAAGCTTATACTTTTAGGACAATATCGTCACTACCGAAGTGCAAACCCTTCAGTACCGCTCGCCAGAAGCCATTCTCAGTGCCGAAATCGGGCCCGCCATTGACATTTGGAGCGTCGCTTGCGTTCTCTTCGAAGCAGCCACAGGCGATTACCTCTTCAATCCTCGCGGAAATAGCTTCAATTTGCATTATAATAGGGCTGCCCATGAGCATTTTTGCTGCTTTATTTCCATTATGGGATCGCCCCCGCGTGATCTGGGTACTGTATTCTCCAAGTCTCGCATCTATAAGAAGCTCTTCGATGAAAACGGTAAATTCATCCATGAGCCTCATTTCGGGTCGCCATCACTCGCAGAACACATTAAGCGTCAAATTAATGAACCTGGTGTCACTGCTTTCGTGTCTTTCATGGAGCGTATGCTCTGCTTCAACCCGATGCGTCGCGCTTCAGCTGAGGAATTACTACGTCATAAATGGTTGCATCCTGAAACGTCTGACGTGTAGCCAAAGTTCGATGCGTCTTCGGTTATCATATAAACCATCAATCATTCGCTGACTACCCCCCGCTGTAACCCCTATCAACGAGTGTTCTTTTGTACGTCTCGATTGCATTTTGTTTACATGATGATACTGTAATAAACCTTTGCCTCTATGTTTCCATCGTGATAGACACCAAACCAGAGGACAATACCATGGTTTCGATGGGTGGGACTAACTTGTACCTTTTTGTATTTGACATCTTTGGATAAGCGTCATCGTGCAGCGGATCGGCAAAGGTTGCTGGAGTGACGCATCCATGGCCCCACCCCTCTGGCGCCGAATAAATATCGGAAGCACCGTGCTGCAAATTCGGCATCCCACCCACGGTGGAACGAATCTGTCATCTTTCGTTTTCCCGCTTATTGGAAATGCCACGTCAGCAGAGGTCTGACGCCATTCAAAGCAACCTCCTATCCGATGGACGCTGGAGGCAATGTTAGCGGAGTCAAATGCTTTTAGAAGCGCTTTTCTTGGATAAAGGGGGAGCAAAATCTGGCAATCCAATCAGGCGCACTACCTCTTCTGCAAACCCAGGAGGGCGGCGATAGATAATCCGAGGTCCTAAAATGGCACGACCTAAAAAGGTTTTTTTACTTGGTATTGTTTTTAGATCTTTGCTGGAACTCATTGCATAGTCCTTTTTCATTGCTCCGCCCCATGAAGACACCCCAAAAGAAGCGCCTTTTTGTATTACAGGCTTGCCAATTGGGCATTCCGAAGCGCCGGGGGTGAGACGAGAAATACCTCACGGAAGTCAACTTGAATGACTTCCACCCCGGCAGGGTGGATGTAATATATTCCAGACCTCCGTGTTGTTTTAAAAAAGGCCTGCAACCGCTGCAACCCCCACCGATTATCTTGCATTGAAGAGTCTTTTTAAATTACTTCAACCATGTTAACTATTTTCGTGACACTAGAATGCCGAAGCGTATCCTACACTTTCACTATTTATATGTTTTTTCTGTTGCTTCTTGGCGCAGTTTAAGCCCGACGAATCTTTCAGGGCTTCAGGGTCAAATTCACACACACGTCCCAAAAATGAACGGTTTCTCCCTTCGTCAATTTGCGATGATCTTCTTTGCGTGCGTCTTGGTGATTGCCATGGTCGCTGCCACTGATGATGAGCCCAAGCGTGCCTCACCGCTTCTGTCCCGTTACGGTCGTGCCGTCCTCTCCCGTTACGGTAAGCGGTCTCTGCCGCTAGTGCAGGTGGCCGACCCCGTCAGCGGTCCAGACTATGAATGTAAGTGTTTTTCAAACTTTTTCACGATACTTGAAATGCTCTCTTAACTTTGACAGTATCCCATATCATAGTGGCTAACCCAAATGCACTTGGATGTTTCCCTTATCCTAACCGACAACACGCTCTTTGAGATTTAATTTACCCAGTCGGAAAATGCTATTTTAACTTTGTTTATACTCTCAGTTTTAAAATAACAAAAATGAAAAACAAGCGCGACAAATGTTTTACTCGCTTTTTATAAAGGCACACGTGAACAAAAAAGCGTAATTACAATAGTTGGCGAGGGTGTTTTCCCCGAAAAACGCAGTAATACCACCCAGATAAACGACACAATCGTTCGTTAAAAGTAATCCCTACTTTGAAGCGGGTTTTCTCGTACTTTTCAAAAAACGTGATGATGGAGTTGTTAATTCAATTTTTTACGTTTCAATGAGTGAGGAAGCGTCGAACGACTCGACTTCTCGCCTTTTGCAGTCACTTTTTTCACTTCAAAATCATTAATCACGGTCCTTCGACCACACGATATACAGATGATGCGATTAATTTCAAAAAGGCAAAGAACGTGCCCTCCGGCAAGAGTCACATCTCGTTATCGGATTTGTCGCATGCTAAAACATCTGAAGCACGCAAACTGACCCCTAATGTCGGGACCATGAGTAGTTTCAAGAAATGGGTGTAAAATTTTATGGTCAATTTGAAATATAGTATCCAACTTCTAACTTTTTCAGATGTTCTCTGCCGCCGCATTGTTGGTGACATGCTTGAATGTTTTCCCACCCAATAAAAAGTGCTAAATCTGCAACGAAAGTTGAACAGCCTGAAGGAGGGCCTTCTTTTTCCAATCACCGTCATCGCATCATTATGATAACATCTGCTGCTTCTGCTTGTAATACAGCTTTAACGACACTTCGATACTCTTTACCACTTTTATGAATGAACATCTGAACACAATCGTACCTTTTCAAAGCGAGCTTGGTTTTGCATTTTTCCAATCCGCCTGGTGTGGATTCAAACAACTCTCACATGTAATCATCTATGCACCACCACAATCAGCAAATCAGATTTATTTCTGTTGTTGCTATTTTCCGAAAACATATTTTATCCGCTTCATATTTAATATAATTGGTCAGAGCATCTTGTAAATGCCATAGTCGAAGTTTGACCGTCGTGCACTAATCTAATAAAGAATGTTAACTTATTGTGTGTTAGTAGCGAGGAGTGGCACGGATATCAGCAAGGGTTTTGTCAATTTTCTCGAGGAATCGATCTCTTGGACGAGTAGTCAATTGAACAAAGTTTGAGCCGACAATGCGGGAATCTTGACTGTGCACATATGGATGGTCTTGATACATGTATGGGGACAATGGGGAGCTGTAAACACAATATTGCATAAGATTGATAAAAAATGTAACAGTTTTCAAACCTGTTGAAATCTTTGTAATCAACCAAAAACTGTCTATCAGTGGTACGCCAGTCGTTCCGTTCTTCGCGGTCTTTTCTGGAGATAAATTTGGGCTGAAAAGTCAACAATAATGTCGGGTATTATAAGTTGTAAAAAGTGTACTTGATAAACCATGGGTTTGTAAGACTCGCCGGTGCCTGCTCGTGTTCCATAATACTCTCCGCTGGACTTGGGATTGTACACCTGCCACGAATTGCCGCTGCTTTGATAGTTTTTAAGGTTTTTCTGTTCGATTCCGAGAAGTCCGAGGTCGTCGTAAAGCTTTTCCAATGGGGATTTTTCAACAAATTGTGCGTCATCTAAAAACTGATTTATAGTCTACTTTTTTTTAAATGTTAACTTACTCGAATCATCCAAAGCATGTTTCCCGAATTCCTGCTCCAACTTCAACATCGCTGACGCGCTAACCTTTGGAGTCGAAGATTCTTGTCCGTAATTAGTATTGTGACTGCTGCTGCCGGTGAACTGATCATAGTTCGGTACCGGCTTGTAGTGTCGTTCAAGACCTCCATCAGCAATAGTCTTCGGAGCATCAAATTCGTCTTTATTAGCAGCCTCTGGCCGGAAGACATTCCTTACATAGCTTTCAAAGTCTTGACTGATAGGCCCGCCCGGAACTTCATGACGATCATTGCGCGACGTGTCATACTCACGTGGCGGCTTCCGTTCACGCCATCCAAGATATTCTGACATTTTTGAAACTGAAAAACGTACACTTAATGCGTTATATAACGGGGAAGAAGAACAATTCGAGGACAGCGAGGCACAGCTGAGACAAAAAATGGCACTGGTTGGAGTAAAAATCACAGGCGAAGGGCAGACGACTTCGGCAAGTGACTTTTTTACGCCTTAGGCACCCGCCTCCACGATCCGAAAGTGTAATAGCTAGGCCGATCGGTCGGCTGTTTGCCCTCGGGCAGCTGGACTTTGCATTAGTCAAGACTCGGTCGTAGGAACTGCAAAGTAGCAAGCAAACGTTTTGTTAGATTTTCGAACGGATAAAAGACCGAATAAAAGAGTTCAAAAATAATGCAATCAATAAAAGTTTATGACTACAGTAAGCATGTTGAAGTGAAAAGTATTTTGTAACATGTTTACTGACATTTTTTGCATTACAGTATTACTAAATGCGTCATTGTTGGTTTGCCTGTCGGGTTAAACCTTTTTCAATTGGTTTCATAAAGACGTTAATTAATGTTATGGTTTTTCTTTAAAAGTGTGGTTTGACTCATGGAGACGCTTCGATTTTGACGACCATTGTTTAAATACCATTACAATCTCATTTTGCATTTGTTTGATGAGGCTGAACACTGGCCCTGCAATACACTATACCCCGCAACCATCGTTAACGACGAAAGATAAGCTTTGTCAAACAAATTTGACCACAAATGCACTGTCGAAAGTAATAGGCTACGTGAAAAAAGTTATCGAATTGGGCATGAATGGAAACTGTAACGTAAATAAGTTCTATTCAAAATACGTTTTACTCATTTTCCTATTTTTGCATGTGTAAACAATCTTTGGAGCTAGGGTTTTTGTGATGTACCATGACGGATCGCCATACGACAAGGTGCGTTTGTTTTTTATTCGATGCAAACTTTCTTTCAACACCATCTTTGAGCGATGAATCAGAAAGTATGAAAAACGTGTGCTCTTGGGCCTTATTATCTCTGAAAAAGGTCGCATGCGCTGGCGGGCGGCGTGAAATTGATTCGAATTAGAGGTTTACGCAAACACGCATTCGTTGACGAGACCCACCCAACCTGAGATCAGCTTCGCCTCGGACGGCCTGCCTGCCAGCCCAGAGGCGCGTTGCAACCTCACAGTTGCGCAAATTTTGCTTTCATCTGTGGGGGTAGAGGTAGTTTCCGTAGCCACTCATGTTGAGTCTATCTAGTCTCGATAACCACCATTCTCCCATGTACTTCTTGTTTTTGTTGTTGAAACGCCTAAAAAGGATTCAAAGAATCAAAACCTCATAAACAATTTTTGGTGTAAATAGTTTAGACAGGCGCCAAGTGTCTCCCACACATGCGTATAACGTGTTGAAAATGTCTTATCACTTCCTGAAGGGGTTGATCCTGTCATATTTTCAGCCTTCAATTCCACCTCCAATGTACTGACAAGCGTTCCGCTCCCACCAGATTAATTTATTTGTACTCGCTGGTGTTTCGCACTCGGTATCATTAGATTCATTCACTAACGACCACATAAACATGGAAAGCGACTTCTCTTTTTTCGAATTCACCCCCGCAATGACTTGTCCGCCGGCTATTTTCGAGAATTGTCCTGAGTATACACCCAAGGACTGTAAATACGGAGCATGCGGCAGCTTTTCAGATGAAGATGGCTGCACTTATCTCAAGGTTTGATCAGCATTGACATCATTTCCTGTCGGCGTGTTCTTTAATTATCTTTGCCCTTATTTTTAGACTTTGCACCTCGCCAAGGGATTTCGAACATACTTTTTGGCAATTATCCCATTGGTTTTATCCATAATTTCAATCATTGCAAATATAGTTTTTGCACTTTTTTCGACGTTAGTGTTAATGAAAAATGGAAAAAGGTTGGTTTTCAATTGGTCTTTTTTGTTATTTACTTAGCCTTTCAAACCGTATTTTTCAGTTCTAAAAAACGATATGCTTTTCTTCTCAGCAGATCTGTCAGCACCATCGTTGCGCAGATTTTGTTTTACGTTGTGTTGATTTCATGGAAAACAGGGTCATTTGAATACTCGTCTGCGTCTATTTTTATTCTAATTGGCAGTCTGAGCTTTCTAACTTTGACTGGAACATACTTAGCACTGTCAACATTAATGTATTTTGCGGTTATACATCCATTTTGGTACAGGACGAACGTGACGATGTTCAGAGTTGTTGCTGTGAACATCGTTATCTGGATTTTGAGCGTCGCGTTTTCGATATGTGTTGGTATTTATGGAGCTACACTATTTTATCCCGAAACTGCACCAATTAGTTGCTCGTACAAAACATGTCAACAACCTCTCGCGATTATCCTTACTGTTGTTCTTGGACTTTGCTATTTTGTAACTTTAATCGCTTATGCTACCATGCTAATACGAATGCATTTGCGTAATACTCGAAGAAATGGGCATGTACAAGTATTGCGCCAGGATTCAATTGATAGAAACATCACAGCAATGAATCGACTTTCTTTCAATTTGGTTTCATTCGCTATTTCAAAGCTGCCTATTTTGATCGTTTGCATAGTTGCAGTCGCAAATCTGGATCATTTGAAAACTCTTGGAAACGGTGATAAATCACCATGCAAAACGTTTCTTAATGGTAAACTCTACTTTCAAGTTGAGTTGCTTGCATCCATTGCAGCGATTGTATGGCTTATCGGTAAGTACTTTCCCTTTCTTAGCGTATTAGCATCACTTTCCAATTACGTGTTGTTATTTCTGGGTCTTTTCTAGGTATGATATCAGACCCTGTGATCAACGGATTGAGTGATCCGAACATGGTCATGTACATGAAGAATGGATTGAATCGAATTAAAAGCAGTTTTGGAGGAGTGCAGAATTCAAAAAAGGCGGCAGATGACGATGATTCTGACAGTAACGCCAGTGATTTGTAACTTTAAACTGCAGTTACGTGTTTGTTATTTTATTTTGATCTCTTTCCATATTCTTGCCGAAAATAAACAATCACATTTTCATGTTCCAATTGTTAATAATGTACAATAAACTGTATCACTTTGTTGCATTTTGTTTTGAAGAGACACCTTTCACTTTGCAACGGTTTCAGTTTGCGTTACCACAAACTGGGACAGACTTTTTTCTCACCCTCCATCTGTCATCAAATGCTGGGACGAAACATGATGTCAAGGGTGCCGTAACAAGTGCCCCGCGGCTATTAGCGTAGATAGAAGCACGCACACCCGGTTGGATCTTTCTGTGATTTGCGCACTTGACGACCGAAGGAAAAAACACGACAGCCTTCCTTACCGGGCGGGCTTGTAGACGACGAACGTCGTCAACGCGGCCTCCAAATGTGTGTGATAGACTCGCTCTGGCCGTATGTTGACGACTTCTGATACACGCGCGGAAGACGAACTCGAAAAACTCAGGGGAGGGCACACATTGGCTCATGGAGTTGCACATCCTTCGTGTCAGTACGTATTGACAAGTTTTGGGAACTGATTTTTACGTATCAAAATAACGTTGCCTGATGCGCAGCGACCCTTGAACCGGCACCGACCCCGCCCATTGGGGGTGCCTTCAGGACTTGAATCATAACGTATAAAAGTATTGCCTGCGATGGGGACAAGCATGCAGTCTTTGCTGCAAAGTAAGGAAGTGCTTAGAAACATGCGGAAGTTCATTGTGAGTTTTATCATTCAAAATGATAATTTTTGAACAAAGTTGGGTTTAGATTTTGGCGTGCTGCATTGGTTTGGTTGTTTCGGAGCTTAATGTTCCCGATGCCTTGAAACGTGAATCGAATACTGTAAGTTTAACTCAAAGGATTCTAGAAAATTTAAATCATGATGATTCTAGGGTCGTGCTGGTGTCAAAGCCCGACTATCTCCTCGGGGCATTAATTTCATCGCCAACTTCCTCACTAATGCGCTTATCACCGAACTGGTAACTGTATCCGTCACTTCGGCACCGCAGAAAGTATCCACAAGCGCTGGTGAGATCACCGTCAATGAAATGACCCTCACCATTAACCACGCCCCTGGAGCTATTGACACGCGTCCGCGCGCCCCTGCATCGGTGCTCCTTCAAGTCAATCAGCTCAACATCGCCGCTAATCTCAAACTTGGTGGTGCCGTCGCCGGAAATGCCAGAATCACCACAAGCAATGCCCAAGCTAACCTTGAAATCGCCATTGTACGCAACTTCAACGGCGCCCCCAATCTTCGCATTGCTTCCTGCAAAATTGTGCACAAAGCACCAATCAACCTCGAAATGTCTTCTGGGCCGGCCAAAGATGCCCTCAACAAAGAAGTCGCCGAATTGCTTCAATCACTCCTGTGCTCACGTGCTGAATTTATCACCGAAGAACGCATCAACGAGCGTTTCAGTCTCCTTTCGCCCAAAATGCCTTTGGCCAACATCAACGACGAAACCATCGTTAAGGACTTGATCGCAAGCATGCGTCTGATCCGCCGCCAGCGGTATGTAGCACGTTACCACACCCTTCGACCCCAGGGGGCTTCTCTTTCACTTTTTGCACTCTATTAATTTAATCCGGTTTTCAGCGACCTGTTTAGAGCGGAACGACGTCCTCGCGAGTCATTGATCACCGGCTTCAACGTGGTCGGTGTTTCATTTACAACAGCTTTACACCGTTAAGTTACGTAATCAAAAAGGGTAATTTTAGACACGTGCGGAAAGCCTGTTCCTCGACTACACCATTCTTAATGAAGTGAAAGTTAACGACATGGGTGTGGAAATTGAGACCTCCGGGGAAGTGAGTCTACGAGGACGTGGTGGAACACCTTTTGGAGCTGTGCCGTTCTCGTTGCCTCCTGCCTCGAATGCGGATTCGATGTTGCAAATGGTTGTCAGTGATTTCGTGCCGAACTCGCTTATGTACCATGGACATACTATTGGGCTCTTTAACACCCACATTGACCCCTCAACTCCTCACTTCGGCCCTATCATGAAGACTACGTGCAGCTTGTCATCTGGCTCACTTTTCTGCCTCGGTGATTTGTTCCCCACGCTTCGTCGTATGCACCCCAATCAGCAGCTATCAATGAGCTTTTCCACTGTTCAAGCCCCCGTCATTCAGTTCAAACCTGCCAGTGAAGGTGGAATTAGCTTCTCTCTTCTCGGAAAAATTGTAATCAACATTGTTAACCCCGCTTTCAACACCGAGGAGAAGGTCGCCGAAATGGGTATCAACGTCGATGCCAAGATGAAAATCCGCCTCTCTTCGAGCGTCGTCCGACCGAAAATCTCACTCAACAGCATTATCCTGACAACACTGTCTCCCGGCATCCTTCTTCAGAAAGAACTCGACGATTCTGTCCTCCTTGCCCGGGAAGTCCTCCAACGCATGGTTAATGATGTCCTTCGAGAAGGTATCCCTATCCCGGTGCATCCGCTTTTCCAGCTCAACAAGCCAAAGGTAAGCAATTAAAATAGAGGCACCAATAATCGTTCCGAGTCTAATTTGATCTAATTCAATTCCGGTTTCAGGTCAAGGTGCTCAACCGAGCTCTCCTTTTGCAAACCAACTTTGATCTGAATGAACGACTTCTTCGCCAGCTGACTGCGGCTGACCTTCGCAAACGAGTTATTCGCGTGTAGCTGCTTGGAAATTGGATTCAGCTGTGTAAAACGGGTGACACAATCCTGCCTGTAAATATATCATTGCTCCTTCGACGTATTTGTATCATACATGCTTTCTTTCTTATGTTGAACACTCGCAAATGTTGTTTTCAATTTTATGTACAATGATGACAATAAAACTGTTGTTAGTAATTTTTGGTTATTTAATACTTTACGAATCAATCTTTGCAATTCTTAACTTATTTAACATGAAACATCAACCATTACAGTATTGCTAGAACCACCGTCCCGAATCAAGTCTCCATCTGAGGCCAAGCTGTTCGTGTATAGTTTGCACGTATTTCCAGACATGACAACAACCTGAAACCAATGTCAGTTGTCAAACTTCCTTAGCGACGAAAAAGGTTGTCAATCTTAAAATAAAAAAACGCACTTTACATGCGGAACGCCCAAGGCAGCTCTTAGTACAGTCGGCAAGGGTGTCAACGTTGTCTATCACATGCAACGGTGAAGCATGAAGTGTTTTACCAACAAGAACTTTGAGGTGGACATCATCGCCACATCGAACATTACGGTTAAAACAAAACTTTTCAGCGACCACATTAAATCTTTTCGGTTCAACTCGCGTAAATAACGCGGCTTCCTTCGCAGATTCGTCGTGAAGTTGACATTCCTCGGTTGCGGCATCATACGAAATAAGAACGCAACGAGAATAATCTCCGCGGGAGTTCTAAATAGGTTTTTGATTTGTTCGTTGTGCTTTGATTAGATAGATAAAACTACAATATTGTTTGTGACTTACTCTGTTTTGCGCACAGTAGTTTAGGCACTCAAATCGATCAGCACTGACGGCTTTATCCACGGGTGTCGTAGGTGTAAGCTGATAATCGCGAAGAACAAAGTAGCCCATGCTTTGACTACGTGTACACTCTACAAAATTAACATTGACATTGTTGACGTAATATTGCATCAATAAGACGATTAGAAAGTACCTCCAGTTGGCTCATTTGGATAAAGGTTATACGATTTGGGTTCACCCGGTTGCGCAAAGCCGGTTCCCAGCGGCTCTTGCACGGGTTGTTTGACCTGAACCGTTTTAGCAGCAAATTCCTTTCTTTGGGGATAACCGCGTGCGGGGGCTGTAAAAAGTGTCATAAACTTTGAACAACGTCATTTCACAAAGCATGAAACAACTCACGATGTCGATCCTGACAGATCCCATCAAACTTTGTTCGGTTATAGTAGTCATGGCCCATGGCGAAAACGACCTTGGCATCGTGGAAAGTGCCATCGTGACCGTATAGTTGACACGTCGAAAACCGTCGGTGATAAACAACTGCCGCACATCCGTCCTGTGATGTCAGAGGGTTAAGATGGATAAAAGTCTTTAATTCATTACAATTCGGGTTAGACCCGATAAAACCACGCACGTGGATGGCATGGCCCGACCGAAAATACGTCTTTATCCAACTTACCCCAGTTTTGCCGGCATTAACAATGCAATAGGTCAGGCAATCGTAAGGGCTAACATTCCAGAGCTCGGCTATGGCCACCGCATTGGAGATTCCGCGATGGTAGGTCGGGAGAAAACATTGCGTTGCTAAAGAAGTACCGCTCAACATTGGCAACCCCGGCTATTATGCATGAAAAATAGCGTCATCGGCGAAAGTATGAACTTACCAAATGTGGCCGAATTGCAAAAAGTTACACAATACAAAATAAAAACAAGACAAACTGACGCAACTCCGTTTATTCTCATCTTCGACAACTGACAGAAGAAAGCGAGAAAAACCATTAGATGCATCCTGCATTTGGTTCGGATACAATCGATCAAGTGTCCTAGATTACCGCCACAGGCAGTGATCGTTACCTACCTCGGCGACGGAACGCAGAGCTACTTTAATTTATAATACGTTTGGGTAGAAGTTTCTCATCAGCAAAGTGTTGTCTTGTCGTAACCACTTTTATGGATGAATATTGTAAAAGCTTCTTTATTAACGCGGTAGTATCTTTATTAACAACGAGCACATAAACAAGCATACACGGAGGGTTGGCCGTTATTAAGTATTGTGGAGACAGAAATTTGCAATTGGGAGACACATGCCAGAAAATACCGTCTTTACAGTCTGATAACAAAGAATAGTGCAGGGATGTTAATTATATTTTTGACCTCATTTGAATCGGGATTTTTGATGGAGTACAACCAGGTGCATACTAAATTTTCAAAATGGGAGGGACTTCCGTTTGACGTACGATTTGCGAGTTCTTCGGTGAAATCATGTTCAGCCGAGACGCAATGGCGCTCTTTTCGACGGTAAAAAGTAGGATGTTCGCTTGCCGAGACGCATGTAGGCGCGTTTTCCGAGTCTCATGAGGGCACGCTTCTCGGGAGTGAAGAAGTCTGATTCGGCCTGACGAGGGGTTTCGTAGACGTCGTCATAGAGTGAAAGATCACCTAAAATAAGCTTTTCAATGGAAACTTTACGTTTTTTATAAACGAACCATTCAATGGCAAGCCTAAAGCGGAGTCAATGACGGTCATCGTCAACAGAATGGCGAGCATAGTGGCCACAAGTTCTCGAACAATCATCCTCGTAGTTTGGGTATGGAGTGCTTCTGGAAAGAATGATGCTCGTTAATGGGTTCGCGGTGGTTGAACATTTCAAAACGCGTATTTCAAAAATGAAAGAAACATCCACTTTAGACTTCCCAGAGGCCCCCAAAAGAGATGCGAATGAAACTATCTGAGGCAGGACATGGTATCTACCTTCAGGGAATGCCAAGCCCGCGAGGGTTGGCTGTGCCCGCACCAACTACGCCCTTTTTCGTCATGCCAGAAGCAAGGCCCACCAAAAAGTAGTAGCCATGACTGTCGTTGGAGAGGGGGTTTATTTTAACATTCGTATTTATACTTGTTGAGATGGCAAAAACTTCCATGCATTTTGAAGTTCGGTAAGAAACAAAGGATAGGCATCGTGACGTCGGACCTTTTGCGGGACACGCTGACCCTCATAGTGGCCGCTACAACGGCACATTGTGTCAAATAAATAGCCGGACTTGAGGCAGTCAATTAGTGTTTTTCGGAGATGGATGATGAAGGCACGGTCATAAAGAACAAGGAGCCGTAAAAAGTTTTGGCGCAAAATAATGAAGGCACAGTTTATTACTTGTAAAAATGCGAAGTAAGTAAAAATGCAATAAAAACTCTTCGACGAATAGCTAATTCATACTATAACTTTCTGAATGGAACTTATTTAATATTGTTAATGAGCGTTTATGTATTTCCATGCATTTTGTCTTTTCTCACGTTGCTGTCAATCTAAACTGAAAGTAAAACAGCGCTTCTATCACCGATTGCTTCACCAAATGATAAATACTTCCGCCGTCCGATCACCTGGCACGTGGGTTAATTCCAAACACATGTATTTAGACGTGGTCGATTATCTATCGCGTCTCAAAACGGTAGACACTTTGATATGGTCACCGATCTTCGTCGTTTTGAAATCAATGTAACACGGAAACTGCTCCGAGCCTCATTTATTATCGGAAAACATTTGTGTTATCGTTGCTCTGAGGGAAGGTGTTTTTTCCGAGCGCAACCTCAAGACGTACAGCCAAAAAGGAGAACATGAGGGCGGTACTGATTGACATGATGATCAATCTGACCAACACGACACCTCGTCTGAGGCTTGTAAGCCTTATCATAACATAGAGCAGTGCTTCCTCCGTCGTGTTTCGATAAGACAGACTCGTGTGTGTGAACTCTAAAGGTTGAGACCGGCAGTAGACAGTAGTCGTGACCGATAGTTTCACGATGGATACTACTTTAGTACTTGATGACGTCCCATTTGCGATTGGATTCGTGTTGGATAATTTACGTAAGCGTGAAGCGACTTATGCTGATGCACTTCCGGAAAATTTGGTTGAATTTACTGCCAAGGTGCGTTTTTTGCTTCTCTGGTTCGCCTTTCTTATCTCTATTGTACTGGTTTAGGATATAACTGGCGGGAAAGCATACTTTTCTCGTATAATTCGGATTGCATTCACATGGAATAGCCCCTCTATCACTCCGGAATCGATAATCTTAAAAGTTCCCGGAGTTCAAACCTATGCACTGACAGGAGATGCAGAAACTGATGCGGCTACCGATGAATACCTGGAGTACGCCCACAGCAACGAAAATGATGTTTACAAGTATCTCTGGAATGCCGCCGAAAAGTTCAATACGTCTTTGAAAATTCCAAAAATCTACTTTGCTTCGGGCTATAGCAAGTCTCATACCGAAGGTGTTATCATTATGGACGATCTTTCCGTCACTGGTACAACTTTGAAACTGATTCCTGGGTTTAACAATGGCCAAGTCGAGTCATCCATTGACGAACTCGCGAAAATTCATGCTTTGGTCTGGAAAAACGGCGGGGTTACTGTGTTTGATGGTTGCCCGGGGCAAGATGAATTCGTGCAGGAGATGAAAAGAACAGCAAATGCATTGCGGACGGTTGGAATCTTCAATTATTTATTGTTTAAAATAACAAAAGAATTCGCTTTTCCTTTCAGATTTCTCCCAATTCCGTTGGTCTTCTAATGGATGAAGTCGATGGGCTTTTCACCTCAACTGTGTATCACTACACTGTGTATTCAACAAACAAATTCGGCTTTCCGCCCACGCTTGTTCACTCCGACCTTTGGTCTGCCAATATGCTTTTCAAAAATAACGCTAATGGCACCCCAACTAACGACCTTTTGTCTATCATTGACTGGCAATCGGGTCATGCCGGTATGTTTTTTGTTTGCAATAACTTCTTGCAAAGTTCTATTTTTATCCAAACTTTAGGTAATCCATTTGCTGACATCGGTCGTTTGCTGGCCGTTAACACGTCGGCCGTTTATCGCCGTCGCGAGACAAACCGTCTTCTAAAACGGTATTATGACGTAGTTTCGGCCGAGATGGATGGCAAGGCACCGTTTACAGAGGAACAAATGCATTATGCGTATGCTGCAGGAATGGGCTATGTAGCACAGTTCCTTGGGTTCGGCATCCCCGTTTACTACAACATGTCAGCTATTGTCGGCACTGACGAAAACAAAGGAAAACTTCAGGAAGAACTGCTTGACCGCACGAAATGCTTTTTTGAAGACACGTTGCAAGCGTTCAAGGAATACGGTATTGAAAAATGAGATGTTTGTGTGTTTGGTAAACTGTTTGACGTGTTTTGAGCTTAATTTGATCATTAGTTAAAACTAATAGTTATGATTTCAATAAAAAAGTTTTTGCCTTTTGCCGTTTAACATTTTTGGGGTAAAAAACTGGGATATCGAAAGATGAGCCATTCCAAAGATCTGCACAAAAATATGGATGGCCAGAAGTGGTGTAATTTTTTTGCTGTGGACGTTGATCAGTGTAGTATCAATTAGGTCAAGGTTAAACGATAGACGTAACTTTGGCAAAGGCGTGGAAATCCGCAAGTAGAATCAGATAGGGTAACTATAAACTCACTCATATTAACCACTGGTAGAAACTGTTGGAATAAAAATGAAGAATTTATTTTTATATGTGTTCTGTTTTCGCCTAGTCCAATCTGCATTCAAATATCCCCTTGAGTTAGAAAATAGATTTAGTAAGTTCAAAAAATATATCTTGTTTTGTTAACATGTAAAAAATGCTTAGGAATTAAGAATTGCCGATACAATGCAGCCAGAACCTTTTTTGAAAATTTTGACGATGTGATGGACGACTGTTACGACAAACCAGTTCGCTCACTGCGGCTAGAAGGTTGTGATACACGTCTTACTCGGTTGGAAAAACTGCCTAATATGCCATTAGAAAAGCTGTTTATTACTCACTGTAGAATTGAAGAAGTTGCTGAAGATGCTTTTGAAAACATTGGTGATACACTTGTTGAGTTGGATTTGTCAAACAACTTGCTTACTCAATTTCCGAATTTAACTCATTTGACGAAATTAAAAAAACTGACATTAAGAGATAATAAGGTAGTTGAAAAAACCGCTTTAAACTTTTCAAATAATATCAACAAGTTTTAGATTCAAATTTCGTCGAACTTCTTTGATGAAAAACGATACGATGTTGGTCCCAGTGCTGAATTAAACATCGAACACTTGGATCTTGCATACAATGAAATTGTTGGAGCATTGACAGAATCCACATTTGCTCAGTTTAAAAATCTAAAATCGCTAAATCTGAGAAACAATCACATCACTGGAATATTACCGGCTGCTTTAGCATTACCTAACCTAACGGAGCTCTATTTGGATAACAACAATATTACCAAATTGCTGTCGGGAGTATTTGATCTATGTCCCTCACTATCAATACTATCGTTAACAACCAATCAAATATCTGAACTATCGCCCGACGTATTTTCTTCGTTGGAATTATCCGAAATCAGATTAGCTTACAACAACATCACCAAGTTGCCGAATGATGTGTTTAGCTCGTCCACGTCTCTTTATTTTCTTGATTTATCAAACAATGGGTTAACCGAACTCCCGCATCAAGTATTTGCTAACTCACGTAATTTAACAATTGTCAATCTTGACTGCAACAAATTGCATACCCTTTCTGCCGACCTTTTTGCGGAAGCAAAAAACATCACCCATTTGGACCTGTCTTACAATAGAATTAGCCAGTTGCCGGCAAATGTATTTTTTTCATTGCAAAAGCTGAAAAAACTGGACATGTACTTCAACAATTTAACTGAGCTTCCAAGTGGATTACTGTGGAATTCTGAGGACACAGAAGGACTGTATTTCGCTCGCAATCAGATTCAAAAAGTAGAGGAGAATGCGTTCCCTCCATTGGAGTATGTGCAAACAATTAATCTCAGTCATAACAACTTGACAACGCTGCGACGCAGCAGTTTCGGAACACTGACAAAACCTATGGATTTTAATCGGTTTGACGGACGTTACTACTTTAGAATAAATTTGGCCGGTGAGTACCTAACAACCCCTCTGTAAACATGGAAGGTATTTACGATTAAAAAGTTACAGGTAACCCGCTAGCATGCCACGACAACTTAGATCGGATAGTCAAATCGTATGGTAGGATCTATAGAGATGATTATGTGGAAACTGATGATTTTTATATGACTCCCGGGGGGAGGCGTGAACTCAGCTTTAAACTAGCTGGCGATAGTGTTTGCATCCCTTCCGAAAAGTTTGCTGATCAATCGACGGCGAAAATATACAGTTCATAATTTGCCTTTTTTTTATACGAATGACTCTGGAATGCGGAATAGATCTGTGCATTGTAGAAAGGTCTGTTGGCCGGTGGCTCTTCGCGGAATTTGGCAGCTTTTCTGTTTCATTATTTTCTGTTTTTATTCCTTCGTGATTAAGTGTGTTGATGGCAAATTAGAAAAGTTTATACTGTGGCACAGCTCCAAATTATGGACGAATACCTGCTTCGGGATAAGGACAAGGACCTAGTAAATTAATCGATCGAAAAGAGCCTTGTACGGCAAAGAATTAGCCTTCAAAATTCATCCATCCTTCCTTCATATGGTCATCTTTGTAGGTATGTAAAACTGATAGAAAGCTGATGGCAGCTTAGGAAAGTCGAAACTGTGGAGCAGATAAAAATGTAGCGAGTGCTTGCTTCGGGTTGAGGGCGTGTGGACTGGGCAAATTGATCGATCAAAAACAGCCTACGGCAAAGAACCAGCCTTCAAAATTCATCCATCCTTTCCTCTATGGTCATCTTTGTAGGTATGTAAAACTGATAGGTTTGATATTGTTGGCATCACATGTAGTAGGATTGGCAGGGCGACCGATTTAGAGCTCAGATTTATATATCCCAGGAAGGAAGCGATGACAGAACAAGCGCTCAGTAGTCCAGATGACATTATCGTCCAATATGCCGAACTACCGCTTAAAAAACGTCTGGCTCGTATGTCTATGCGTATTGTAAACCGCAAAAGAAGTAAAAACTGAAAAGACGAGCAAAAAATATATAAAAACTGCAAAGCTCGTGTCCCACAGAAAAATTGAACATTTTCCCGTTCCACACACGGAAATATCCTGCGACAGCTCAACCTCATGGTTTACAATCGTTGTGAGCTGGTTTCTGATGAGTATTTATGAAGAAAAGTAGAAGATTAAAGTAACTTTGGAGCAAAAGCATGAATTTCAACTTTTGCTCAAAGTGATGACAAAAACGATCAAAGAGACTCCGTTCCTTGGCAAAGTGCGACCAGCGTCGACGCAAAAACACGCTCACGCTGTCGATTTTTCAACATCTCGTCGACGTTGTTTCCGCTTTCAAATCGTTGACTCATCAGTTTTCTTCCCCCTCGAAATCCGCTCCAACATGAATGACTTCCGTGATCCTCGCTTCATGCAAGAAGTCAGACTCTTTGAGAACAGTTCGGAACGCGAGCGGCTCGACAACATGAGCGAATTGTATGCCATCATGATGGCGCTCGAAAACCTCGAAAAAGTATTCCGCTGCGATTGTGTCAGTCCCCGAGAATACACCGCAGAATGCTCAAAGTTGCTTGCTCAGTACAAGGTAAGTATTCCCATCTGAAACCCCATATTTCCCTATCAGTTTTATATATAAAAACACTACTTACAGATTGCCGTGAAACTGCTCCCTGGCCTCGATTTGGACGATTTCCTCCGCAAATATCGGGTCAACTGTCCGGCTGCCTTGTCTCGAATCCGTGAAGATCGTCCCACAACAGTTGCTGGTGACGCCGGTAACGCCACCATCGCCGAAATCGTGGCGATGTTCATCACGCTGCAGGATTACCTCAAGCTGAATGAACGCGGTGTCGAAGAGCTCTATCCCACTTTGAATGATCTGCGTCATGCTATGGAGGCGTTGAAGACACTGCCATCGGACTTTGACGGTGCCATCAAGGTCAACCATTGGCACAACAAGCTGAAAGGGATGACCGCCAGTGAAGAAATTTCTGAAGAGGAAGCGCGACAGATGGTTTTCGAGATTGAAACGGCTTATAACTCTTTTATGCGATTTTTACGGAATTCGTAAAACTGTAAATTTGGTTTTTTTGTAATACTCACTACCGTTAAGTGAAATGTATAAACATTATAAATTACCAGTTTGTAAAAGGTTTAGGAGCTACATTAATGCAGGGTGCTCATGTCTTGTATGATGTTCAGGGGTGTCGCCTGAGGGGCCAAATGGGTTGGCAGAAGGGTTATGCTGATTGACGGATTCTGGACTACGAGGACCCCAGATTACGGTATAAAAGGCCCCGTCGGGCTTGTTTTCGGGTTCTTTGGCCCCAAATCGCGTCTTCAAGATGAATTCCTCGCGCCGCTCCTTCAGTTCATCGTTAACCGGCCCCCCGAGGCGTTCTCTCACGAGCTCTTATGGTGAAGCCGTGAGTTTTAAACTTTATCATCTTTTAGTCGTCACGTAATCGATGTTTTACAGGCGACGATGGCAATACTAATCAACAGGTATGAGACCAAGTACCCTACTGACACGAAGGCTCGAACCACGGCCCCGCCGGTGATGTCGTCGATGAAGCCTGTCCCCCCTCCGACTTTCCCCCTGACTGGCATGGTCGACATCTCCCCGAGGACTTCGATCGTCTTCAACGCCCCCTACGACGACCTGCAGTTTGGCCGCCTCCAGGTTGTAAACATTTCGGGCAGGGCGATCGGCTTCGCCGTCAAGGCCACTAACACCAAACGCCTCTCCGTCTCTCCCAGCCACGGAATCCTCCAGCCAGAGGGCAGCATCACCATCGCTGTCGGCTGCGAGGCTTTTCGGGCTGGGAAGGACGTGAGGCAGGACCTCCTAATATTGGAGTGGGTCAGCGTGCCCGATGGCCCCTCCCCGACGTTCCGTCCCCATTGGCTTCGCCAAGGTGGCGGGCGTCGGAAAAATATTAGCGTCCTTTATAATTTTTGACTGATTCGGGCACACACTGACACCATAAAATAAATAAAAATTGGAAATTGTGTTTATTGTTATTACTTTGAGTTCAACAAGAGCATTTCTATTATGAGCAGTTGCGGTTTATAGGAATTGACTTAGTTAGCAACGAACGCTTATCCATGACATTTACCTCAGTTGTATTGATCGAACGGAAAAGAAAAAGTGGTAAATGACTAACATAAAGGCACTTTTGTAAAAAAAAAAACATCTGATTCGTACGTGATTTCAATTGCCACAGGAAATGTTCGATGCTATAGATCTCGAGATCGATTCCGCGTCCTTCAAACAGTTTGTTACCTCTTGTGCCAAAGCGTATTCAGCTATTTGCCCTTACTACAGTGTTCGGTTACGTAAATGTATCCCATTCACTTTACCGTAACCGTTTTTCAACCTTATTTTGCTTGTCTATGTGATACTTAGCCGCAAGATTCTGATTCCGCGAAAAAATCATTCAACAGTTTTAACGTACTTCACTGCAGAAGCCTATGACAGGGTTTCTGCTCGGCACTTCAGAACAACTTTTAAAACGGTTTTCTTTATGGCTAATATTGCACTTTAAATCAGTATGTACGGTATTGTTATCGATCAAAGTCTTTACATGGCGGCTGAACCAGTTTACTACATAACAGAAAATCGAAAGTAATGGAAGGCGGAACGCTCACACATCATGTAACATTCATGGTTGTCGCCTACGAGACCAAATTGGTTGTTGAAACGGTTACGATGCCTTCCAGGCCAACGTTTTCAATCTCAACTGTCTTGTATCCGACCATGGGAATGGTGGAGTCTGTCTCCAGAAACAAGATCGTGAACAATGGTCCATTTGATCAGTAAAAAGGAAAGCTCTGTTGTTGTGTCAAACGCCTCCGGCCGCCCAATCACGTGGACCGTCAAAGCGACCAATACGTAGAGGTTGAATGCTACGCCTGGGCAGAGAGTCCTTGCTACGAAGGAGAGCGTCATCGTCGTCATCTTAAAGTATTGATTGCTAAAAGCTCGAAATAAATAGTCTCGACGGCAAAATAAAAAAAAACCGCCACCCAATTGGCCACCGCTGGGCTATCTCGGCCAGCATCGCCTATTGAATAGTCATTCTAAATCGAAAATAAGACCTCTTCGAGGGACATCACTGGCTCCAAACCAAAGTACAAAGAGGGTACACGCCCACACAAAACGAGGGATTTCTTCATGATTTTGAAGAGCGTGCGTGCCTTTCGAGCCGGTGCCGGGCCATCTTGTCACGGTACCCATATGCCGGTGAAACAAATTAGGTATTGCGTAGACGTTAGTTACGAGGCGGCAATGTATGAGGAGAGACGCGGCATGAACCAATTATATAATGGCAATCTGAATATCAGCTTGGTGTAGTGATCCGGGATGAACTTGCGAAGGGTGGTTTCAGGAAGCACGGCGGGTAGTGCGCAGTTTCTCGAGACGGGCTTGGAGATGGCGATTGGTCTCTTTGGCTTCATCGAGGGCAACGCCTTTGTCTCGAGCCTGCAAAACACAACTTTAAACCCTCCTATTTTGTTAATCGTAACAAACCTCTTTCTTAAGAAACCGATTCTGCGATTTCAACTCGATACACTCCTTATCAGTCGTATCAGACTGCTGCTTCAACCGCTTGAGTTGACCCTCCAAGCGGATAATCTGGAAAGAAAAGAATCCGTTAATTAAGACATATTTAGCTAAATGCCCATTCATGCTTACACTGCCTTGCTGATTGGTGTTTTCGCGTTCGGCTTCCTGTAGCTTCAGCTTGAGTTCAGCAACTTGTTTAGCTGCGTCGCCTGGAGAAAAAATTTCATTGAGTCAAAATCTGAGTAAGTCTAGCCGGGTGGGCGGCATTCGATGACAAAGTGGGTGCCAAAAAAGTCGCAAACAAGGAATGAAATTCAAATACTCACGTTGGGCTTCGTCATTGGCGCCGTTATGGGCCGGATTCATTTGATCGTTGTACCGGGTTCGACGAGCGTACATGGCTTGTTCAGCTTCTTCAACTTGGTGGCGGAGTTTTTTGTTCTGAAATATCGAATTTGATTTTATTTTAAAGGGATCTGTTTTCAAACACTTAATTTTTTTCTTTAAAAAGATTTTTGTTTTGACTGTTTGTATCTTTTAAAATGTTTTTAAAACTTTCTAAATAACTATTGTTTTCACCGTTGATTAAACCCTATCATAAGCCCAAAACTACGGTAGTATTGAAATATTGGCCCCCTGAATTGCGAGAACAATGAAACAATATGATGAAAAATGGCACCAATGCTCGTAACCAACATGTCTGTCAAACCTGGTCATGTCAAAACGGAACTGTTCCATTGTTTTTGAGCTGGCGCCAGTGTTTTTTCGAAGTAGCGTCAGAGGTCATTTTCACCGTTTCTAAGGAGATAATGCAAGAACAAACCATATCAACGAGCTTCCGGATCTTTTCATCGATGGTGGATGAGCCAGGAATAGCCTTGTCGATGCTGGAGATGGTCTGTTGAGAGAACAGAATTGGGCCAGGTCGACTGAAACGTCACACACAGCATTGGATCGTTTGCCAACAGCACTCAGCGTATTCAAATCCATACCGATCAAGCCATTGATAAGCTCAGCGTTGGACCGCTTTGCCATGATTGCATCCGAGTTGAACTGCAAAAAAAGCAAAGATAAACATTCATTCGTTAATTCACCCATGATGTATGTAAATCGTTTTGCCCTATGTACGATGTTCTTTCTATTTTTAGACTTTTTTACATTAAGTCGAGTTAACTCGTGCCATTTTGCTTCAGGCTAAATAATGCCCCTGTTTTTAAAGTAGGAAACATTTATTTGAGTCAGTACTATTTAGTGGGTAAAACTGGTATCATTATGGCATTTTGAAGGACCCACACACCGGAAAAGAATAGTTATGTATTCTCCAACTCGGATGTTGTAAAAACGTGAGTGTGCTTTTATCGTACTTGGTTTTTGCAGATTGTACTTTGCAAGTTTCAGAAACACATGATAATAAGAATGTGAAAGTGGGGGTTACTATGTGAAAAAGTTGAAATTATAAACAAAATTTAGTCTGAATCTCGCACGTATTTAAAGTTTTTGGTTACTATTCTTTGAAATTTTACCACGCAGTTTTTGTTGTATTCGTGTGAATTCCAAAAAAAGTAAAATTTGTCACCTTGAAACATTGAAATACTTACCTGATACGGACGGACTTGCTTATACAGCATGGGCTGGGCGAAGACACCAGCAACAACAAAGAACAGAAGCCAGATGAAGGATAAGAGATTCGCGCGTTGCATTTCCGTGAAATCGGGATGGATCAGTCTGCAGAAAGGCAGTAGTGACTCTACCAAGTCAAGGACTATGAATGAATGAAGGCCTGGAAAGTCTTGAAATGATAACAACCCTCGGACAGGGGGTCTCCAACACCCTGTCAACGCCTTCGCCCCCCTTCGACACGCCCTCTGGCTGTGCTTGCGGATGTTAATCCTACGTAGAGGGGGGTGCTCCACCCCTCCTTCTGAAGAACACACAGATTTGGCGACAAAAGGTTGCATTTGGGCCATGTCCGTCGAGACAGGCGTCGACTTGTTCAAACAATCGTCGAGTCAAAAACGGCTTTAATTAAGATTTCCGTGCCATCGAGTTCCGGCGTCAGATCCCCTCAGGGGCACATCTTGAAACAACTTTGGTCAATTTGAACATTTTCGCTCTATTTACTTTTTTCCTATTTCTATCACCTTTAAAATATTCACAATCTGGAAGGACAATTCCAATCAAGTGCAAAGAGAGACAGAAGAAATGCAATCTAACGAGTTCAAAATAATTTAAAGAAAGCTTTGGCCGAAAATGTGGAGAAGGCTCATGGCGCCGAGCGCCATGAATGTTAGTAAAGCACTCATTTTGGTAAAGATGAGCGAAAGCAATGGTGTTGCTACTGAATAAGACACTTTGTTTGTTTGTCACGGTACCCATATGCCGGTGAAACAAATTAGGTATTGCGTAGACGTTAGTTACGAGGCGGCAATGTATGAGGAGAGACGCGGCATGAACCAATTATATAATGGCAATCTGAATATCAGCTTGGTGTAGTGATCCGGGATGAACTTGCGAAGGGTGGTTTCAGGAAGCACGTCGGGTAGTGCGCAGTTTCTCGAGACGGGCTTGGAGATGGCGATTCGTTTCTTTGGCTTCATCGAGGGCGAGTCCTTTGTCTCGAGCCTGCAAAATACAACTTTAAATAAACTCTATTTGTGAATGATAACAAACCTCTTTCTTGAGAAACCGATTCTGCGATTTCAACTCGATACACTCCTTATCAGTCGTATCAGACTGCTGCTTCAACCGCTTGAGTTGACCCTCCAAGCGGATAATCTGGAAAGAAAAGAATCCGTTAATTAAGACATATTTAGCGAAATGCCCATTCATGCTTACACTGCCTTGCTGATTGGTGTTTTCGCGTTCGGCTTCCTGTAGCTTCAGCTTAAGTTCAGCAACTTGTTTAGCTGCGTCGCCTGGAGAAAAAATTTCATTGAGTCAAAATCTGAGTAAGTCTAGCCGGGTGGGCGGCATTCGATGACAAAGTGGGTGCCAAAAAAGTCGCAAACAAGGAATGAAATTCAAATACTCACGTTGGGCTTCGTCATTGGCGCCGTTATGGGCCGGATTCATTTGATCGTTGTACCGGGTTCGACGAGCGTACATGGCTTGTTCAGCTTCTTCAACTTGGTGGCGGAGTTTTTTGTTCTGAAATATCGAATTTGATTTTATTTTAAATGAACATTGCATGGAAAACTGAATTTTTTTCTTTAAAAAGATTTTTGTTTTGACTGTTTTTGTCTTTTAAAATGTTTTTGAAACTTTCTAAATAACTATTGTTTTCACCGTTGATTAAACCCTATCATAAGCCCAAAACTACGGTAGTATTGAAATATTGGCCCCCTGAATTGCGAGAACAATGAAACAATATGATGAAAAATGGCACCAATGCTCGTAACCAACATGTCTGTCAAACCTGGTCATGTCAAAACGGAACTGTTCCATTGTTTTTGAGCTGGCGCCAGTGTTTTTTCGAAGTAGCGTCAGAGGTCATTTTCACCGTTTCTAAGGAGATAATGCAAGAACAAACCATATCAACGAGCTTCCGGATCTTTTCATCGATGGTGGATGAGCCAGGAATAGCCTTGTCGATGCTGGAGATGGTCTGTTGAGAGAACAGAATAGGGCCAGGTCGACTGAAACGTCACAAGTTTAGAATTTTAAATACAGTAATCATGGAATGACATACATGTTGATCGTACTTCCACTGCCTTCGGTGGACGAAACGGCCGAACTTTCATCCGTTTCAGTCTCGACGACAACGAGGCCGTTCTCCTGAATAAGCTGATCCTTCTGGGCGAGTTCATTGCGTAAGGATTCTTGCGTTGCTTTCATGCCCTCGATCGTTCTGAGATGGGCTTTGACTTGCTGAAAAGGTCAAAATTGAACATTATTTTTACAAATTGGTCCAAACAAACTCACACTGGTCAACTCCCGCACACGAATAACAGCTGATCCTTTTCCTCCATCTCATCCTTATACAAGTCAATTTCATATAAAAGTGAAGATTTCTCGTTATCAAGCTGCGAATACAGAAGCATTGCTCTTTGGAATTTGCCTTCGAGTTCATTGACTTTTTCCTAAAAGTATTTTATATAAAAAACTGTTACAAACGTGGGTTTAGTAGTTTCAAGGTACAACTCGATTAGTACAACTTCACATCATTTCCGGAAAGTACAAAACCGTGAGTAATTATGAAGAAAAGAACGCTATTTACCTGCAAATCGACTTCATCTGCGGGAGAATCACCGGCAGCAGGATCCGGAAGTTTTTTTACCCTCCGAGAAAACGACATTAAACCGTTAGTCTAAAAAAGACTCACACATTGGTTGGATTGAACAAAAACGTGTTGTTAATATTGGTGTGAAAACGAAAAAGGAAAAGGACGGGTCGATTTTCGATTCGACAACGACAAACATCCCGAAAAAGGAATAAAGCGGCTTCGAAGTGTTATTGTTAGCAAGAAAAAACACCAAAATGTTTTCACACATAAAGGATGAAGTAATAAAAACAAGTGTTAAACGTACCGCGTTGCTGTCGGCATTTAGGAAGTTGGAATCGTCGTCCTGCAAAGGATAGGGGTAAACTCATTGATTCATTAGCATAATGAGGGGGCGATAAGTTGGAAGTAAATCGCACGAAATTTGTTCTTGTAGTTTGGTAACTTGGAAATTACGTTTCCTAGCGCAATATATGATCTATTGAGAACGATCTGGCTGAAGATATTAGCATCTTCCATGTCCAAAAACCACCAAAAACGTTTAATTATTTTTGATTTTAATAAGAAAGAGGTAAATTTTTTAGAATTATCACATGTTACTACAAATGTCTTCAATAGAAGTACTTGCCATTATAAATTGAGAAATAGAAACCTTCCGAAACGGCCGAACTTTCGTTGAATGTGTGGGCATTGTGGAAAGGTATGATGGCCCGAGGCTTTCCCCCGAGTATGTCAGTCTTTTATGTTTCGCTGTTTTTTGTTTTCATCACTTTGTCATAAGGAAGATTAAGAAAGTCGAAACTGTGGCGCAGCTAAAAATTTAGCGAATTCTTGTTTCGGAATGAGGACGTGTGGACCAGGCAAATTGATCGATTGAAAACAACTTACGGCAAAGAATTAATTAGCCTTTGGAATTCATCCACCTTTCACTCATGTGGTCATTTGCGTCCATTATAAAAGATTTTGGTGTTTTTAACGTTGTCAAAAAAGCCTTTAAATAGCGGTGAAATCACTTGTTACATAATTTAAAATCAAAATGAATAGAAAATGACTTGTTGTGTGACAGGAGTGTGGGGCCAAATTGGTGGCCGAAACAGTTATGCTGATTTTTTCTACCGCATACCCAGACTACGAGGACCCCGGATTACGGTATAAAAGGCAGCGTTTGGCGTGTTTTCGGGTTTTTTGGATCCTCCGTGGCTCGTCGACGTCCACATTCAAAATGTCGAGCAATACGCGCCGGTCGTCGGTTACAATCATCACTACGGTTTGTTACAAAGGTTGTTGTTTGTTAGCTTTGACTTAATCTATGTTTTACAGAATGTGTCTCCTCGAATCCACCGTCTCGCTGCCCGGTGGCCAGAAGCGAAGCGGGAGACGGCCCCACCAACGCTTCAAACGGCTGCGCCATCGTTGCAAGGGACTACGTCTTCCAGGCCGACGTTTACCATCCGAAATGTGACCTATCCGTCAACAGGCATGCTTGAGACTGTCCCCAACACCAAGTTGGTGTTCAACGGGCCTTTCAATGAGGAAAAAATGTGCCCCGTCGTGATCTCGAACGCCTCCGGCCGCCCGATCGCGTGGACTGTCAAAGCAACCAATACGAAGAGGTTGAAGACTGTCCCTGGACACGGAGTCCTTGATCCGAAGGAAAGTGTCGCCGTGGTCATCAGCTGCGCCGTCATCCGAGCCGCTAAGGACATCCGTTCCGACCAAATCATCATCGAATGGGCCAGCATGCCAGATGGCTCCGAAAAGGCCTTCCAGCCAAAATATCTTATTTTTGGCAATGATCGACGAAAGAATGTCCAGGTCGAGTATAACATCTAATGGCGTTTCTATAATTGACTGATAAAATTATTGTGACTTGAATTATTATCTTGAGCTTGATTAGGACATGCTTTGTTTTATTGAAAACATCGAACTACAGAAATTCACATTGCTTTTGATGGTTTTTTTCTCAATTGTAATGCAACTTTCGGTCTCTTCCACATCGCCAAAGACTATTTTTAATAGTATCAACATGTTGCTAGAAAAAAACCTAGTTGAGTTGATCAAACCGAAATAAATGGTGGTAAATGACAGAACTATGTAAATGCATTTTTGTGAAAAAAATACCTATCCTAACAACCAATATGCGGGCTAAGTGACACATACCATCAGAGGCGGCGGTTCGTTGGCCAAAATAGTGGTCACAGAGACGAGCTCTGGATGATAGCCGTTTCGATCATTCATACCCCCTTGAAACGTTGCTTATTTTCTCGTTCCGATTCATTTTTCATTCACTCTTGACATCGGTTGAAAGTTAGGCAACCATCATGTCTGCCGTCAAACGAACAGTTATCATTGATGCCATGTCTATCATGCATGAGATCAACACTGTTATCGACGAACTTTTTGAGAAGGACGATGAGTAAGTTAATCCGACGTAGAACAATGTCATTTTCAAGTATTACAGTCTCCCAGATGCCGTGTACCTTCCGACTGCCGCCAAATTCTTTGTCAATTTGAATGCAAACGTACGCATTTACATCACAAAAGAAGAATTCGATAATCGGTATCAATATCGCAACCCTGAAATCCTTGAAGTGAGTCACATAGGAACGCCATTAATACAGATTGATTGTTTCAGAAACTTCTACAAATTGGATTGTTGCACATTGAAGACAAAAGCACACATCATTACTACTGGGACCTGTTGACAAATGCCGAATTTCATGCCACTTACCTGATGGTCAACTACGACTATGAAAACTTTCCTGGCATGTATAAAAAGACAATTGAAAAATATGTGATCCCTTTCATGTCTTTCAAAAGGGAAAACTGGAACCGAGAGATAATAAAGAAACGCTTGCGTTTTCAATATAGTGTTATGATGAACATCAACCTCAGTAAGTTGAAATGAGTCTAAATGATAAGATGGAGAGTAACTTCAGAAGAACTATCCGTCGAACCTACCAATGTTGATTACCAAAAGTGTATCAGTGCTCTTGTGAAACACCCCAACGTATCCAACGATCAGTATGTAGCCCTGGATGACCTTTTGGAATTGATCCATACTAAGCTCCGCATATGGATGTTCAATGACGACGATGAGTGACAAAGCTTTATAAATCGGCTGGTTTTTTACGGATATAGTTTTTACGTAATTTCGGTTTATCATTTTTGCCATAATATGAAACAATGTTTGGTTTTGCTAACAAAAATTTTACTAAATTAAAGTATTTACTTGATTTTTTCTCATAAAAACAACGCTAATTTACCGCAACACCCTTAAGCCTCAACAATGAAAGCCCTTGAACCTTGAAAAGCAATTTCCACTCTTACTTAATTTCCAACAAGCGTGTCAAGTTGCTGTTGACTGAAGTACCTCATCGGATGCAAAATCAGTGCACATAAGACCCGGTAGCTCTTCACAGGCTTCGACAGTTTAGAACCACGCGACGCCGCGTTGCATTCACTGTCTCTGGCTGTTGACAACCCTCTTCAACACGGCATGCAGCTTTGTCGTGAGGTACAGGTTGCATTCGCTTTATCGACGAATACCCAGGCATTGTTCTGTCTTTGCTTTGATGGCCTCCTGCCGCGCAAGGAAGGCCGATTCAACTCGATGCGATGGAATCGGTTTCACCTATTTTTGTTCTTCTTGTTGTGCCGTCAGGGTCAAGCTGACTGCGCGATGTTTTCTCGTTTTTACTAATAAGTCCATTCAGTAATAAAAAGAGGGCCAAATGAAGTGCAGCTCTTGCCTCCGTTCTAATCCGCTCTTCAAACAATCACTCGTCGCCTCGCTCAACAGAAGTGTCTGTTCGTTTATTGCTTTCAGGCCTTTTAAAACTTTTTGCATGCAAGTTGCATTGCTACCATCTGGGCTGACCGCAATGCAGTTACATTGGCATTTCAAAGTCTATTTTTTGTGGTCTGGTTCCAATTTTTGGGAGGGGAAGAGCGGTGCATAGCACTGTCAGTCCAACTTACATTGCCAAAAGCACCACGTTCATCGTTTATGCAATGCTTCAACGCCTTCCCAAATCGACAGACCTTCAAGGTTTTTTTCCATCTCCTTCCGTTCGGTGTAGTTAGCGCTCCCGAAAAAGGGAACACCATCGGCTGCCTTCATCAATTATTTCGGCATGCATTCGGCATTTGGCCAATCTGTCTTTCAAGCAACATCCAACTGTCCGGCTTGTTGCGCACTGCGCAATCACGAAATAAGGTGATTCATTAAATATGTATCCAAAAGCTTTGGCCCCACCTATGTATGCCGCCATCTGTGGAGTATTATTGTTGCCAAGGGTTTTCAAAACAGATGCCATGTGTCTTCATTTTGCCCAAAAAGTGTCATCAAAGACAACAGTCTTTGGCCATCCTTCAAATGAATCGAAATTCAATAAGCGACAAAAAGGCACTGAAACTAGCGCAAAGTCACGATGGATTTCCTTCCGTTCGCGCCCCATCGTCCAGACTTTATAGCGCCTGAGGTCCTCATTGCGTGAACATGGCTTGTTGTCTATTTTTGCAGCTTGTTCAGTTGTTTGAACCCAGGGAAAAGCAGCGTCTATGTTAGGCGTGCGGTTTCATACACAGACCAAAAAGCACTGTTTGAGTTTAGTTTGTAGCACGTGTTGGGAGCTATAGGGGAAGCCGGCAGACTCCCCGAGATTGACCCTTGTCATTATTGGCCTCTCTCGCGCACTCAGCTAATCCGGCTCTCGTGTACCATACAATAGCCGCGCACGCTTTACTCTCGGCACCCGAATGCCATCCATCGTCGTGTAATTCATCTGTTTCGTTCATTCAACTTTGTTGTTCTCCCTCTTGCCGAGAGTTACTTGATTGCCTTACTTTTGCCTTATTTAAATAAGTTTAAAACCGTCTGACTAAATCTATTTCCCCAGTTTTTGCTGGAAATTCGTTAACAATCGCCCGCCTCCCTTGTTTACCCCCCTTTAAGCCCAAATAGTTTGACTAAAAACACCCTTGGGCTTTGTCCCACCCTCGGGGTTGTGTCAGAACCTCCCCTTCTCGGATGGATTATACCGTGCCCCTTGGCGGTTGTCTTTTGTATAACATGGGAAACACTTTGGACTTTATTCGTCGAAAAGGCAATGAAGCATTCAAAAATTTGCGCAACCCCAGAATTGTGCCGTTAGTTGCACTGTTCTTTTTGCCCGTTCCCACGACATGCCTTTTGCTTGTCTTTGAAATTTTTCAATGAGTATTTCCGGTCAGTCTTTATATTGAATTGCAAAACGGGTCGACGCTATCTGCCATTCTAACCCATATTGACAGTGTGGTCAGCGACCACAACAGCAATCGCCGATCGGTTTGATATCTTGTTAGGGTGACCAACCGCAACAGCTGGTATCCGGGGCGTTACCGATTTGCTCTGAGGCTATAACACACATCGTGCTAGCTGCCACGAGTCGAGGTGTCCTTAAGATTAAGGGGTTCGCTCACTCCTCTCCGTGGACCTGTATCTCGTCGTATGTAGTAGATTGGAAGGCACTCGACAGGTGAATTATTCGAGCCGCTTTATACCCCCGCTGTTGTCGGAGTAGTGACAAATTTGTAAATTTGTGGGTGCCTCTTTTGCCCCAACGACGGCCGACGACGACCCAGACTTCCCGCGCCTTCCATCGTTTCGCCCCATTCGTTCATTAACCCTGCTTCTAGTCCCACCAAACTGACTTTTTCTCCCTCAATATTTCCCCCGCTTAAAACTTCATGGTCCCAGGAGTGTCCCCAAAATGGTCCATGTTTTTTTTGTTGTTGAGCCATTAGCGCAAGTTTGACAGACGACTTAAGACGGTAGTCGTCCTCGTTTGCTCCTAAACGTGTATGTCTCCCGAGATGCAAATGCGGATGTCACTCTCGTCTTCCTACAGGGGCGTGAGTGCTTCTTCCCCCACATGAGCATGGACCCCCAGCGGCAGTTTTTTTACTCTACTTTTCGCAGGAGCTCTCGAGGCCATGGAGTTTCCACGGAAGCATCCCGCGTTATGGCCAATATAAGCGTTGACTAAACGTTTTTCGTCCGAACATGTTCAATAGATAGTTCTCCCGAAAAGTTGTAATTTGTGCCATTTGCCATTTCCGCGCGCCCCAGACGATCGTTTTACGGTCTCCGCGAACACATTTTGCTAACGCGTTCATCCATAACGAAAATGTTTGCACTTGTTGATGGGCCGTTTGTCATCTTTGATGTCTCCTGCAATTAATGAGCTACTTTGAGTTGAATTATTGTTATGTGGTTTCAAAACGTTCTGTTTAACTGCCAGTTTTGGCATCTAGACCTCCGCGGTTTTCAAACTTTCAATGTGACATTTATTATCCGCGTCATGTGTAATAAACTTTCGCCATCAATGTCTTTTACTTTCACTTTTTAGATCGAACCGGGTTCAGCATATTTTCAGTCATGAAAAAAGTTCCCTGTTGAAGCCGACTAATATGTTACTAAAAATGCTACCGTCGACTTCATTCCTAATTATAACTTCTACGCTATTGCTGCTTTTGAAGCCTACTCGTTAGTTTTTGCAACTTTGTTTGCTTTCATTAAATTTGTTATTTCTGTTATTTGTTTTGACCCTTCTGAAAATATTAAAAATCCAATTCCATTTAAAGTTATTTGCGGATAAAAGTACGCAGATAACGTTAATATTACGCTATTTGCAAAGCGGGATGCATACTTACCCCGCAATGACAACCCAAAACCCGCAAATTCCCTAAGGGTGTCGCGCCTCGTCGAAAAGTGCCAACATGTTTCTTTACTATTGCTACTCTGGTCAATCGCACGGTTAAAGAGGGTGAAAATTATACCCGAAAAGTGTCGCCTTTGAAGCGTTGCCAAAATGACCGAAAAGGGAAGCTGAGCTCCTGCAGAAGCCTCCACCCTAGGATTAGTGACCACTGTCAGTTTCCGCAGATCCAAGCGTGTGTAATTGGATTACGGATGGCTCGCAGCCGAGGAGGGGGTTTAGCGAGGTCCTCTAGTTTAAAAGAAGGCGCGAAAAAGTGTCATCCCTTTCTTGGCCCAAAACCAAATGCCAATTGAACAATTAGCCGTCGTCGTCTGCGACAACAAGCACGAAAGCAAAAAACCCCGATTGATGAACCCCTTTATTGGAGTCACAAACGATGGGTTTGTTGTATGTAGATGTAGATAGTCCAAATTGAAGGATAGAAGTCCTGCTGTTTTGACTAATTGGCATCCATGAAGTAAAGTGCGCTATATCCGCTCCTTCGCAAGCTTACATTAGACCCCCCACCAAACATTGTTGGCACATGATGAGTGAAAACATAGCGCGATGCCTCAGGGGATTGCTAAATATTTGGTTTCGTCGCTTTCTTTTCACTACTCAATCTAACTGTATGCCAACTTTTTGCAGACGGCCAAGAGTGCTTCGAGCAGCAATATGCAAATTACGAGGCTGACTTGGGCACAGTCCACAAAATACAAAGAATAGCAGTTGTGGCGCCCTTAAGTGCATTTTACATTTATTCGATGATTTCCGACGACCATGTTAGTCCTGTTTTTATGGAAAATGGTCAGAAACAAGTAAGCATTGAAAAATAGATTATGTAAGTAATGCAAAATAAACAAATGCAGGTTGTGTACGCTTCAATTTCGTCAAGCAGTGTCGAATGGTTACACTTAAACCTGCTTTCACGAGCTATCCGCCTTGTACCGGTATTTCCTTCACATCCTATGGATCCCTCACCATTAATATTAATAACTGCATGTAAATATCGTAAGCATTTGATAAAAACAAACAGTGAAACAGTTCATAATTGGTTAACTTCAGCTAGCCATCCTCTCTATTTCGATGCTCAACCCTATACGGTCGATTCCTTCAAAGCCGGTCTTGTCTCAATGTATGAGAACGAGTTAATTGTAACATTCCGCACCTTCGAAAACGGTGTATTCTTCTTTTCTGTCGCTGATCAAGGAGACATGTTGATTGCACAGATTGTTAGTGGTACTGTTGAAACGATTTTCGACTTTGGATCACTATCAAGAACGTCGATCACGGGTGGCCGAGCACTTAATGATGGTGAATGGCATGAAATGCGATGGTCTCATCAGTTTGATTCCGTTCAACTCTATGTTGACGGTATTCTCATGAATGCGACAACACCGTCTGGCTTGTATCGCAAACTTGATTTCAACTTCCAAATTGAGATTGGTGGCCGCCCCCAGGATCAGTACAGTGCTGACATTGAAACTTCATTCCATGGTTGTCTTGCCCGAATTCAACTCAACAACATCGACCTCCTCAGTTTTGCACCTGCCACCCTACGTGAATGCCAAATGCCAAAACCTCAAATTCTGACAATTCATAGTGGATCTGTCGTCATACCGTATTCATTCCTACCTTTTGCATTTGAATTCCGAGTCCTTCCGGTGGCGTCCGTCCTGCTGGCAGTGTTTGATGCCAACAATGCAACACTTGTGAGTGTTGCGATTGATGCAAATGAAACCCTTTTGTTGGAAGCTGACAATCAACGCATTCGCCAGGCATCATCGCCTCTCATTCGAGTCACCGATGGCGGGTGGCATGCATTATCAATGAAGCTGCGTGGCGGGCGTCTTGATATCGACGTCGATGGAATGACTGTGCTTTGGTTGGAAGGTGCGGTTGTGCGGAAAATAGGATTACGAATGTCTTCCTTCCGACTGGCAGCCCAAGGATGTTACCGTAGTGCGACTGTTGATTTGAAGTCGGCCGCGATCATTGCGGGAAAGATTTCGAAAGGAAAATGTTCTTATATCGATCACTGCATGCCGAATCCTTGTGAAAATGGTGGAAGATGTGTGCAGACAGAGTTGGATCACTCGAAGTGTGAATGCACAGAGCACTATGGTGGTAGATACTGCCACACATCACTTTTACCACGGTCTTGTGAGGATTATCGAACAGCTATCCGGGCTGAACCAAAAGTTCACCATCCACTGCTAAACTTGAAGCACTATAAGAAAGTTTCACCTTCGCCAAACGTGACAATTGACTTGGATGGTGGCGGCCCACTGAAGCCGTTCACAGTGCGTTGTACGACTGCCATCGGCGATAAGAAAGACGGCAAAAAGTCAACCAATTTGGACGACCAGGATGATTGGACCATCCTCGAATACTATTCTACAACTTCAAGTGGTGAACTTTACAAAGACCCTGAAGTCATTGTCGCTGGTGAAACAGAGCCTGGAGCTGTCAGAAAAGAGTTGAATTATCTCATCAGTGACAGCGAATTGGATCGTTTTGTCGAAGGCTTCGAAAGCTGTCGCCAACACATGCGCTTTGAATGCCAAGGGGGCGCGAAGTTAATGACGTACAACAATGAGCGACGACCATCAACCTGGTATGCGACACGTAATGGACAACATGGATTACAATGGGCTGATGCACCACCGTATTCACGGATGTGCTCCTGTGCTATGAATTCAAGCTGTGTTCATCACAGTTTGTGTAATTGTGACTCGGGAAGAGATGGCGTTGATGAAGGTTACAACACACATAGTCAACTGCTTCCGATCATGCAGTTGTTTGTCGGTGGAACTGGGCCTAAAACGACGGCAAAGGTTAACATTGGACCGCTACAGTGTGCACGGAGATGTAAGAAGGAAACATATTAGATAGAGTTATAGTTCAACTTTTCAGATGTACATGAAACGATTACATTTGTTGATCGTAACCAACACCTTGTCGGATCACAAAGCTTCCATGGCAACGTTTTCGACATCTACTTTCAAGTGAGATTTTCACACACGCAGATGACAATCTGGACATGGGAATCGGCTAACAGTGAACGCTGGTTCCAATTGTTCGTTCGCGGGGGCAAAGTCGTTGGACAACTTGTAAACGCCGGTCGAACCCATGAAATTACCTCCGATAATGCGATAAATGACGACGAATGGCATTCAGTTTATTGGGAAGTTGATCCGTATTCAATGAAAATAGTTGTGGATGGAAGAGAGAAAACGTTAAGCGCGTTTTATCTGTTACCGACTACATACACCTACATTGTCGGATCTCGGACATCTCGAGGCAATGCTGGTTATGCCGGCCAAATCCGTGGTTTCTACCTTTGTGGACGTGAAATTGAGTTGGGCCAAATGGTTCGTAAACAGAATCCTCTCGGCATTCAACTCGGCGCTACTGGCTACTGTCAAATCAATCGATGCAGCAACAATGGAGATTGCGTCGAGTTCTATGACACTTACAAATGCAATTGTTCGAGAACACCCTTTGGTGGTGACAAATGTGATCAAGGTATCTTTTGACCTTATTTTAATTCGAAAATGTATTTAATTCATTTACATTATAGAAGTTGGAATGTGGGTCCCTGTAGGCTCCCGAATGTACATCCCATGGCAACATCCCGGCCAAGTTTCAACATGCTACCGAATGAACGTCCACACATTGACTAGTAACGTCTCATTGATTCGGGCCAAAGCCCACTTTGCCGAAAGCTCCTTCAACCTCAGCATTGACCCCTTGGGCCACTTGAACGTGTTAATTTACGATGGCGTGTTTTTCCATCACAACGAAACGTACACGAAGCAAATCGTTCATGACGACAAGGCAAAAGATATCGAATTTTGCGCAACGAAGAAGGTCTTTAGTATGAAATTAAACAACGAAGACGCTATCAAAATTGATGGAAACTTCAGTTTCTTTATCAATTTCAATTCCTGGAGCTTTATTGATCAAAGTAAGTCCATCGCTAGCACAACATTGAACTTATTTTTGTGTTTCAGCGTTTACTGGTTGCATCTCTCGCTTGCAAGTCGGATCAACATTCCCATTGAAGGACCCCACAGATTCTCGATTAAACTATAAGGGTAAAATACGGTTCGGAAGCTGTCCATATGATCATCTGCAATACAATCAGCCTACGGAAACTGCTGATATCGCATCTGACATTCAGATTTCGTCTTTTGTTAAGACTCAGCAGAATCTTTTGTACATAACGCGTACGTTTTCTAGTTTTTGCCGTATTTTAATAATGATTGTGGTAATTTCAGCTGTCCTGGGCGTACTTGCAGCCTTCATCTTAGCCCTTATGATCTGTATTTGTGTATGCTATCTTCGAAGTCGACCTGATGGCGTCTACAAAACAAACGAAAACGTGGTAGCTTACTGTAGCCCTAGCAAATCTGCCGAACCTTTAGTTGAACCTGCCGTGAACAAGGAATACTTCTGTTGATCACATCAGTTTCGTCCCATAGTGCCATTACGCCCTTTTAAAGGGCAAACTTTGCTCAGTTTTACTTTCTTTCATTGAATGAATAAATTGTACCTATTGAACGGAAAACTTTGAAGTTTTTGGGCGGGTGGTGCCGCCGTTAAGGTGACAATAGCACCGTTTCTTAAGAGGGAACAAATCATGAGGGAAAGCAGAATAGGGTACGCTTTTCATTGTGGTGCCTAAACTGAAAGAAAGGTATGGAAATTCTCCTGGTTGTCGGTTCATCAAGGCCCTCGGCGCCGATAGGGTTTCCATTCCGTCTGTCAAACCGAGTTGAAAGAAAGCGGGAGTTAAAGTGTTTTGTCTAAAAGGGGGCAAACAATCGGACAGGAGCCCCTCTCTGTCCTGTAACACCGTCGTCAACGCTCCCGATTGCAGTTTAACCATGCGATGAACAGCTTTAAATTTAAAGTCCATGTTCGGTGCGCCCCATCGATGCCACGTGTATATGAGTTGTATCGTTACGTTCCTGGAAGCTATTACATCCATGTCGGATCGAAGACGTTAGAGGCAAGTTTTTTGGTGTTAACTTTCCATTATTTATATATTCAATCAGTCTGTTTTAGGTGCATCAAGAAGTCCTTAGGAAGATCTCTTCATATTATCGCTCTTACTTGGTTGCCCGCAAAAACATGCTGATTCGTTGTGAAGCTTCGGACATTGATAGCGATTACAATGCCGTCAAGGCTACAATTGACTTTGCCTATGGGCGTGAAGTGAAAAACAAGTCGTTTGACGGATACGTTAGCATCTATCGGTTCGCAAACGAACTTCGTTTGGATGCTGTTACCGTAAGTTGTTTACATTTTACTTCATTAGTTGTTTTTGTGACTTCTGATTTACAGGATGAGCTCGACAAGTACTTCATTTCAAATCTGTCCATTGATACCATTTCCACGGTGATGCAGTGCATGTATGACGCCAATGAGAAAGTGCATCCGCGTTGCATTCAGTACTTCAAAGATCACGAAGCCGACGTCAAGAAGACCGAGAAGTTCCTTCAACTTTCACAAAACACAGTGATTCATGTTTTGAAGAAGGCTTTCCAATTGGAGACCAATGCTGATGTTCTTCGTCATGCTAGCAACAATCGCTATGAATTTGTCATGGTAAGTTGTAAATTTCTGACTACTACTATAACAAACGTTACAGAATAAAGTTGAACAATGCCTTCTGAAATCGTTGACACTCGCCGAGTTTTGTGATGCCGTCAGCTATGCCTGGGAACGTGACCGAGACGACATCAAACAGGCATGCGCAAAGTTCTGCAAAGACAACCTGGCCGAAGTTATGAAGCTCGACGCCTTTTTTGAACTTCCGACGAAAACCATTGGCGGTGTTATGAAACTTGCGCATGATCTGAACCGTGAAGGGCAGTGAATTTTTTCAAATTGGTTTTGGTTTTTTACGGTTTTTGTTTTAGTGAGGTTTAAATGGCACATTTTTTGTGTTTTGTTGAATTTTTTGTTGTAAAAAGTGAATAAATGTATGTATTATCTTACTCTCATAGCCTATGGGCTTGAAGCAAACTTTCAATTGTTTCAGTTAGACAGTCTCACAAATCATTTCAAGCAATCGGGTGTCAATAAAGATGCTAACACATTAGCATTCATTTAAGATCCCGTCAATCCATACTTATTGGGGAATGAATCCCCGTTGTTGAACACAAAAATCAGTCTTCATTATCCTTGAAATTGCCGACGCGTTTGAGTTATCCTCTTTCGTATTGAACAGCACATTTGAGTCCACGATGCACCTTGTAGTTATATAAGTCAAGGTGCTTCGCGAACTCAAATGTGATGTTCAACACGAGTGACGATTCTTTTGATGTCACACCATACATTCATATAAAATTCCTGACAGACAGCCGATGACGCCGACCGATAAACCATGATAAAGATTGTTGAAGCTGCAGTAAGGGTTAAAGTTTGGCATTTTGCTTGTTTGATAATAGTGTCTTGGCGTTTCGTGCATTTTGATTGTGCGTGCGCATTTAGAACTCTTATCACGAAAAAAACAAATGTCAAAACAACACGCGTGCCTGATTTCACAACTGTTTGTTTACGAGGGGCGAAACGAAATGCGTGTCATCAGTCGCGCCTGTTCTTTTTCGTGGAAAGGTGTTGCGTTTTAACACCTCTGATCGTTGTTGTTTTTCAGATGTCGTCGTCCATGTCGTTTCAAGACGTCGCCACAATCACTCTCGCTGAAAGCGAGCTCCGTCCATTCTTTCGTGATGGCAAAGTCACTGTTACCTGCAAAGTGAAATTCAACGTGAAACCGGTAATTCGTTTTATTTATACCATTAAAATTATTGAAAAGTTTTTTTCAGCCAAAACCCACCGTCACGTGTGATGTTGAATTCGAAATCCCTGATCCCCAAGCTCCGACCATTCCACAATTGTATCAAATTTGTAGTAATCCTACAAATTACACACTTGAAGTTGGGTCGAAGAAGTTGGAGGTTGGTTTTTATCATTCAAACTGTTTCCGAAGATGTATATTTGTTATATACAATGACCTTCTAGGTTCATCGCGAGTGTCTTATGTTGGTTTCTCCGGTGTTCCACGCTATGTTGTCCTCTGGCAAATCGAAGTCCCGTAAAATGAAGATCCCAAACTTGGAATACGATGCCGTCAAGGCTGCCATCGACTTTTGCTACGGGCGTGAATTGCATGATAAGTCGACCGAAACTTATCTTGGCATCCTTCGATTCGCTAAGAAGTACAAAATTGATGCTGTCGCAGTAAGTTGGCCACAGATTCTACTTTATTTTAACGTGTTCTTTGTCAGGCTGAAGTGGAGCGGTTTTTGACGTTGAATCTGTCCGTCGATTCCGTCTCCTCGTTGATGCGCTACGAATTCTGCCTCGACAAGTGCATTCAATTCTTCAAGGAAAACAAGGCAGAAGTTAAGAAGACCGAAAAGTTCGTCAAACTTCCACCAGCCATCGTCATTCGCGTTTTGAAGGCCGCATTCGAGCTGAAGACCGATTTCGAATTGCTGCAGTACGCCCATAGCCACGACTATGAATTCATAATAGTGAGTTTTTACTTTTTGGGTGGTTTCACAGACGACTAAAACAAGTTCAATCATTTCAGGATGAACTCGAAAAGCGGGTCCTCACTTCCATCACCCTCGACAATTTCGGCCCTATCGTCAGCTACGCCTGGGACAACAACCGCGACGATTTGAAGAAGGCATGCGCCAAGTTTTGTACCCAAAATCATGCTGACATCGTTAAGCTGAACAGCTTCATCTCCCTTTCGGCCGGAACCATCGGCGGCGTCATTAAGTTGGCTTTTGGTGTGAAGCAAGAGATGCCGTAAAGTGTTTCGATTTGTTGTTTTTGTTTTGCATTGTCAAATTGGTCGCATTGTTTTGATTGTTTTTGGATTTTTGAATCTGCTCATTGTTTTGTCGTGAACAGTTTCTCTTTGCTGGTTTTGTTGTTGGATTTGTTTCTTGTTGTGTTTTTGCTTTTGTATTGTTTGAAGTTACGCATTGTTTTGTGGTGGTTTTCGTTTTTGGATTGTATAAGTGACATTGTTTTGTCGATTTTTTGGATAAAAATTTGGTTTTATCTTTTAATTGACAACGAATATTGTAATTTTAAGTCAACTAATCGATGTATGCCATGCCATGTTTTTGATAGTTTGCATTGATAGATCAAATGTGAGCTACTTTCAAATTTGAATATTACTTTTGGAAGGATCTTATTTGAAGCGCTAGACAAATGATGTGCACTTTTCGCGTACAAGCTTATTTTTTAGAATTCACAGGAATCACATTATACACTTCGTTCTTCAAGCCACCGTAGAACATCACCAAGTTATCAGAAAGATCGTAATAATGCATGTCTATTGCATAATGCCGTTCGGACAACGCTTCTTCCGGCTACGTCGCTGTGTTTACAACTTCCGCGAACAACTTTGTCTTCGTTTTATGTAAACACATACACCACTGCGATATACAAAGACCAATGCTGCAGAAAATGAATTGCTTTACTTCAAATTTCAAAATAAACCGAAAAAAAGGTTTCATACTGTTTGTACTGTCGTCTCAAAGGTGAAAAAGTAAAAACGTGTCCTGTGTGGGCGAATTTGGCACTTGTTCTAGATGCTCAATGTCCGAAGGCGTCGTTGGACAGTGAGTTTCGAGACACGGCACAATTGACAGGCGCGACAAGTCAAGTCAAATCGGAGGAAGTTTCTGAGAAAAACATGTTTGCACTTTTGACTTACTTCGATGTAGCATTCAATGGTTTGACCAATGGCAATGACTGGCTGACTGAAGCCAAGGCCATGGCATGGTAGCAGTTTCAGGGGTTGAAGATGACGTCGAAATTATAAAAAAAAACACAAACTTGAGCAAATCAGATTACTGTCAGACATACTTATCATGTGTTGAAAAAACCAATGTCTAATCCCCAGTTGCGGAGCAAAGGGGTAGCGAGTGAGCGGGAGCGCTCGAGCGGCCCCGGAGGGCCGCGCTGAGCCGAAAGCTCAGTTTTCACGGAGTGTAGCGCAGTGAAGCGTAGTGAAAACGGTCGATTCCTTCAAAGCCGGTCTTGTCTCAATGTATGAGAACGAGTTAATTGTAACATTCCGTACCTTCGAAAACGGTGTATTTTTCTTTTCTGTCGCCGATCAAGGAGACATGTTGATTGCACAGATTGTTAGTGGTACTGTTGAAACGATTTTCGACTTTGGATCACTATCAAGAACGTCAATCACGGGTGGCCGAGCACTTAATGATGGTGAATGGCATGAAATGCGATGGTCTCATCAGTTTGATTCCGTTCAACTCTATGTTGACGGTATTCTCATGAATGCGACAACACCGTCTGGCTTGTATCGCAAACTTGATTTCAACTTCCAAGTTGAAATTGGTGGCCGTCCCCAAGATCAGTACAGTGCTGACATTGAAACTTCATTCCATGGTTGTCTTGCCCGAATTCAACTTAACAACATTGACCTCCTCAGTTTTGCACCTGCTACCTTACGTGAATGCCAAATGCCAAAACCTCAAATTCTGACAATTCATAGCGGGTCTGTCGTCATACCGTATTCATTCCTACCTTTTGCATTTGAATTCCGAGTCCTTCCGGTGGCGTCCGTCCTGCTGGCAGTGTTTGATGCCAACAATGCAACACTTGTGAGTGTTGCGATTGATGCAAATGAAACCCTTTTGTTGGAAGCTGACAATCAACGCATTCGCCAGGCATCATCGCCTCTCATTCGAGTCACCGATGGCGGGTGGCATGCATTATCAATGAAGCTGCGTGGCGGGCGTCTTGATATCGACGTCGATGGAATGACTGTGCTTTGGTTGGAAGGTGCGGTTGTGCGGAAAATAGGATTACGAATGTCTTCCTTCCGACTGGCAGCCCAAGGATGTTACCGTAGTGCGACTGTTGATTTGAAGTCGGCCGCGATCAATGCGGGAAAAATTTCAAAAGGAAAATGTTCTTACATTGATCATTGCATGCCGAATCCTTGTGAAAATGATGGAAGATGTGTGCAGACGGAATTGGATCACTCAAAATGTGAATGTACAGAGCACTATGGTGGTAGATACTGCCACACATCACTTTTACCACGGTCTTGTGAAGATTATCGAACAGCTATTCGGGCTGAACCAAAAGTACATCATTCATTACTCAACTTGAAGCACTATAAGAAAATTTCACCTTCGCCAAACGTGACAATTGATTTGGATGGTGGTGGCCCTCTGAAGCCGTTCACAGTGCGTTGTACGACTGCCATTGGCGATAAGAAAGACGGCAAAAAGTCAACTAATTTGGACGACCAGGATGATTGGACCATCCTCGAATACTATTCTACAACTTCAAGTGGTGAACTTTACAAAGACCCTGAAGTCATTGTCGCTGGTGAAACAGAGCCTGGAGCTGTCAGAAAAGAGTTGAATTATCTCATCAGTGACAGCGAATTGGATCGTTTTGTCGAAGGCTTCGAAAGCTGTCGCCAACACATGCGCTTTGAATGCCAAGGGGGCGCGAAGTTAATGACGTACAACAATGAGCGTCGACCATCGACCTGGTATGCGACACGTAATGGACAACACGGATTACAATGGGCTGATGCACCACCATACTCACGGATGTGCTCATGTGCTATGAATTCAAGTTGTGTTCATCACAGTTTATGTAATTGTGACTCAGGAAGAGATGGAATTGATGAAGGTTACAACACACATAGTCAACTACTTCCAATAATGCAGTTGTTTGTCGGTGGAACTGGGCCTAAAACGACAGCAAAGGTTAACATTGGACCGCTACAGTGTGCACGGAGATGTAAGAATGAAACATATTAGATAGAGTTATAATTCAAGTTTTCAGATGTCCATGAAACGATTACATTTGTTGATCGTAACCAACACCTTGTCGGATCACAAAGCTTCCATGGCAACGTTTTCGACATCTACTTTCAAGTGAGATTTTCACACACGCAGATGACAATCTGGACATGGGAATCGGCTAACAGTGAACGCTGGTTCCAATTGTTCGTTCGCGGGGGCAAAGTCGTTGGACAACTTGTAAACGCCGGTCGAACCCATGAAATTACCTCCGATAATGCGATAAATGACGACGAATGGCATTCAGTTTATTGGGAAGTTGATCCGTATTCAATGAAAATAGTTGTGGATGGAAGAGAGAAAACGTTAAGCGCGTTTTATCTGTTACCGACTACATACACCTACATTGTCGGATCTCGGACATCTCGAGGCAATGCTGGTTATGCCGGCCAAATCCGTGGATTCTACCTGTGTGGACGTGAAATTGAATTGGGCCAAATGGTTCGTAAGCAGAATCCTCTCGGCATTCAACTCGGTGCTACTGGCTACTGTCAAATCAATCGATGCAGCAATAATGGAGATTGCGTTGAGTTTTATGACACTTACAAATGCAATTGTTCGAGAACTCCTTTTGGTGGTGATAAATGTGACCAAGGTACGTTTCAAACTTTTTTAAAACTTCAAAATGTGAACATAAATTATTACATTACAGAAGTCGGAATGTGGGTCCCCGTAGGCTCCCGAATGTACATCCCATGGCAACATCCTGGTCAAGTTTCAACATGCTACCGAATGAACGTCCACACATTGACTAGTAACGTCTCATTGATTCGAGCCAAAGCCCACTTTGCCGAAAGCTCCTTCAACCTCAGCATTGACCCTTTGGGCCACTTGAACGTGTTAATTTACGATGGCGTGTTTTTCCATCACAACGAAACGTACACAAAGCAAATCGTCCATGACGACAAAGCAAAAGATATCGAATTTTGCGCAACAAAGAAGGCCTTTAGTATGAAGTTAAACAACGAAGATGCTATCAAAATTGACGGAAACTTTAGTTTCTTTATCAATTTCAATTCCTGGAGCTTTATTGATAAAAGTAAGTTCATCGCTAGCACAACATTGAACTTATTTTTTTATTTCAGCGTTTACTGGTTGCATCTCTCGCTTGCAAGTCGGATCAACATTCCCATTGAAGGACCCCACAGATTCTCGATTAAACTATAAGGGTAAAATACGGTTTGGAAGCTGTCCATATGATCATCTGCAATACAACCAGCCTACGGAGACTGCTGATATCGCATCTGACATTCAGATTTCATCTTTTGTTAAGACTCAGCAGAATCTTTTGTACATAACGCGTACGTTTACCCAAATTTTGTATTTTTTTAAACGATAATGGTTAATTTCAGCTGTTCTGGGCGTACTTGCAGCCTTCATCTTAGCCCTTATGATCTGTATTTGTGTATGCTATCTTCGAAGTCGACCGGATGGCGTCTACAAAACAAATGAAAACGTGGTAGCTTACTGTAGCCCTAGCAAATCTGCCGAACCTTTAGTTGAACCTGCCGTGAACAAGGAATACTTCTGTTGATCACATCAGTTTCGTCCCATAGTGCCATTATGCCCTTTAAAGGGCAAACTTTGCTCAGTTTTACTTTCTTTCATTGAATGAATAAAATGTACCTATTGAACGGAAAACTTTGAAGTTTTTGGCCGGGTGGTGCCGCCGTTAGGGTGACAATATCACCGTTTCTTAAGAGGGAACAAATCATGAGGGAAAGCAGAATAGGGGACGCTTTTCATTGTGGTGCCTAAACTGAAAGAAAGGTATGGAAATTCTCCTGGTTGTCGGTTCATCAAGGCCCTCGGCGCCGATAGGGTTTCCATTCCGTCTGTCAAACCGAGTTCCATCAGTCGTGTTTCCGCTCTTTGCCATCTACGATGCTCGGTAAAGCCTTTGTAAGCCTCGGCGAAAGTGTGCGAAATCGATTCAAAAATGCGGTGGCGTCGATTTTACCATCAAAGAAGGACGTCAACGAGTCGCTGGATGCTTCGACCGTCACACTGTTGTGCAAAGCTGATTTTAAATCTGAAAACTCCGACTGCAGTGAAAGCGAAGATGCCAGTCGTACCAACCTGGTTATCAACACCGACGATCATACATGCAAGTTTTGAATTTACTGTAGCTATAAAAACGTTGTTTTTGCATTTCAGTGATCCCTCTTTATGCCGTTTCGCGTCGTCGGAACAAGAATCATCGAAAAAACAAGAAACAAGAAGTTCTGAAGGGGACACGGGTCGCCGGCCCCGTGCAAAAAACGCAAAAAGGTTCGTGAGCGCGAGTTTTTTCAATGGAATGCTTCGCCAGAAGCCGGCATCATAGCTAGAACCGTCAATTTATTAGGAGACTTGATCAGAGGTGTCGAGGCCGCAAATTCTGAGTTTCATACGAATTGGTTGACTTTGGCACTTTTTGTGCCTAAAAATTCGTTAAAATTGGTCAAAATAAGGTGAAGTCAAATTTGGAATGCTTCGCCTGAAGTCGGCACGGCATGCACACGTCTGAAAAAAATCAGAGCAATGCCAAAGTGGGTCTAGACGAGAAATTCTGAGTTTAAAATGAATCGATTGACTTTGGCATTTTTTGTGCCGTAAAACCTCAAAAATGCGTCAAATTAAGGTGAAAGTAAAATTGGAATGCTTCGCCTGAGGTCGGCACGGCATTTGGTATCCTGGCAAAAATCAGGTTGATGCCGCAGGGGGTCTAGTCAAGGAATTCTGAGTAGGAAGGCAGTTCAGTGCCATTTAAATTTTTGGCATTCAAAAAACGTTTTCGAAAAAAATGCATTTGCACGCAACCGGATTCGATCCACCCCGAGTGACTCGCGGGTCGACCGACAAAGTTTTTGCGCTCGCCGGCCACCCGTGGGGAAAAACGGCAAGAAGTCGGTCGTTTCTTCGAAAAAAGCTTCGAAAAAGCTAGTCAATCTTCCAAGAAAGTTGAAAACGAAGAAGGATAAAAAGAACGTCAAAAATCAGTTTTCCTATAAAACTCTCAAAACTTCATCATCCTCGTGTTCTGTTCGTAGTGATTCCACAGTCGGCGGCAACAATCTCTCTGAATCAGACCACGCTGAGTTCTGTAAGCCCATTTCAAAAAGTTGAGCGTGACTAAATGATTTTTTAGCTGACTTCAACAACAAAAGTTTCGACGATGATGACGACGGCTTTGTCACTTCAACTTCGTGGGAATACCAATGGAACAATGACGAAACTCAAGATCATTGACGTTTATAATGGCTAATTACAAAAATAAAGGTGTTCAAAAGGCTCAGGCTCAAATTAATGAACTACAAAAAATCAAAACAGTCTATCGTGAGATGATTTCAAAATCAGTTAACCAAAAACAATAAGAAAAACGTAACAAAAAACGGGGTAAACCTCGCATGTTCATGGTCAAACTACGAGGACGAAGAGAGGCTACGGGGTGGGCCCCAGGATTTGATGAATTGGGACGGAATTTCTCGGACTTCCTCGACCGGGATGGTACGGAATTCTTTTTCGTCCACCAAAGAGAAGCGGCACATCTGTTTGCCTTGCTGGTAGCCGATGAGCCTTCCACGGGTGAGGTCGCCATGGCGGTTGAACACGAGGTAGTAGCGGCCGAATTTGAAGTCGTTTGGACCCAATTTTTGGAGGGTGTTGAAGAAGATCAGCGAGTTCTCCATATCGTTATCAGGCAGGGCCGGCTCCGGGCCTTTCGCATTCCATTTTGTCCGACGCAAATAGTTCAAAACTTCAAACGAAATAGCAGGTTCGTCGGGACCGGTGTACCAACGTTCACGCGTTTCCTTGTGCACACATGTATCTGAAAGTGGTAAATTATTACAACTATTCATAGCGAATGGGGAAAAACAAAAATGGAAAGCGTGGAAGAGGAAAAAACATACCGTTGTGCTCAAATCGGCGAATACGGTCTTCGGACTTTCGGATGGTTGCTTGAGTTCCGCTTGGCATGGTTGAGGCGAGATATCGATCGTCGGATGATCGTAGGACACTTTCCTGAAATTGGTCAGTTTTGAATTGTTTTATAAAACGCACACGATATAAGAAAGAAAGAACGGGAAAAAAACTCATCAGCGTTGAGGAGAAAAAGAACATTTGAAAAAAGCAAAAGTAAAAACACAGGTAACAAAATAAAGGGAATGTTACACAGTATAAACAAGGACTATCAGGCAGTTCGCCCTAAAACAGAATACAGTACACGCTGACACGTAATCAAAATCAAAACCGGAGACACACACACCGCCACCGGCGGTGCACTCGAAAAGCACAAATGTGCGGACAGGGCAGGGCTATGACGAAAAAACAAGAGGCCAGTCAAAAAAGATTGTCTCAAAGCACGGGGCGCGAACACGTAGATAGATGCTTTCAAATTAGAGCCGAGTTTCACAACATGGGTGCACCACCACCCACACACAACCTATGCGTTCGCAGACGCATATCTTTTTCATGTTTTTTTTATCGGTGTGCACTTTTGCATAACTTCAAATTGACTCAATACACCGCTTTTTTAACCTTTTTACCAGCCCCGCACATCCAAATCGATAAGTAAGAATTTAAAAAAAAGCAATTTAAGAGTTGTATTCGATGGGAAGATTCTTACGACGGATCAGAACCTCACCCTCTTCGAACAATTCCCGACTGAAGACTTTTTTGGCGCCTTTGGGTGTGTTTGTCCATTCGAAGATGAGGCGATCTTTGCTGGAATCGGTGCTGCAGGGCGTAAAGGCGATGCACGCAACTGAGGCAAGGAGGGATTCTTTGGGATCGAGGACGCCGGAAGACGGAGCCATTTTTATGCGATTGTAGTTGGTCGTCCTCGCCGTCCATGATACACGGCTACCAGATGTGTTTGTTATGCCAATGCGGCATTCCTGTTGGACGCGAAACGGGGCGTTGAACACCACTTTCGAGCTGGGTTCAATGGTGATGGCGTCAGGAAAGATCATGGGGGCAACCGTGTTGGACTGCAAAGATAAATAAGGTATTAACCGATGAATAAAAATTATGATTTTTAAACTTACCGCCGTCTTCAACGCGATGGAACTGTTGCTGGGTTTGCGCTGCACTGGCACTTCAGTGAGCCGGCGCCGACGACGAATGCGTTCAAGAAGGGAGGGCACGGCCGGATCCACGCGGTCATACGGGTTGCACCTTGCACACGCACCCAAAAAAACCATTTTTTGAATAAATTTTTTAATTACAAATAAAATAGTAGGAAGTTGCGAAACCACAATTTCGTTTTGCCATTTCACTTTTATTGGCATTTGCTATCAACTTTTAAAAAATATACTGAATTCAAGCTTAACTGCGAGAGCTGTTAACAAATAGTCCATTTTTTATTCTGAATAGAACAAAATCCTTCAAAAATGAGCAATTCCATCGCCGTTGGCGCCAAAACGTTAGAAATACTCTAAGGAACAACTTCCGGGTCACAGAAGTGCAACTTTGGGTCGGGTTTTGCCGTAGGATAAGATATTCCATAAGTTGAGGTTTAAAAAATTTAAAAGTCGATTGATTCCAGATAGAACAATATCTTTCAAAATAGAGCAATCAATACGGGGTTTGGCTTAAATTGAAGCCAACAACCTAGAGAACAACTTCCGGGTCACAGAAGTGTGACTTTGGTTCTAATTTAGGAGATTTGTGCCAAAAACCGCATTTTACAATAAAATAAGGTCAAACTTTGCCCGAGAAATTTTTTTTGTTATTAAACCGTTTTGGCCTACTATTTTGCATTTTCTAATAAGTATCTATACATACTTCATGAAAATGTTAAAAAAAGTGGGGTCAAAGGCACAAATTTTGGCACAATCTGCAAAAAACGTTATTTTTGGCAATTTTTGTAGGATGCAAGCGCTCGCACTCGCCCGAGAATCATGTCTTTCATTTTCAGCGTTGTGCTATCGGTGGGCAAGTGCTAGGTGCCGTTTTTCATGCTGATCACGAATTTACTCTTGAAAATGGCTTGAAATTTTGTTAAATGTGTCAAAAGTTGCTTTTAACGCGCATTTTTTCTTTCGACTTGCTCGCTCATCACACAACTGCGGAGACTCAGTAATTTGCATGCGACCCGAAACGCGAGAAAGGGACAGTTCTCTGTTTTTTGCGCGATGCAATAAAAATACACCGGTGGTCCGGCCGTGAGGGATCTTCCTCTGAAGAATTCATGGAACCGGCGACAGATAGGGAGAAAGGAAACCCGAAAACACCCCGAAGTCGCCTTTTATACGGTAATTCAACGTTTCACCGGTCCGAGGGTCAGGGTGTCCGGCAGAACGGGAATCAGCATAACCCTTTTAAAAAACAAATTTTGCCCGAGGGCGACATCCATAAACGTCACACAACGTATGAGCATTAGTTACCGTATTTTATCATGTTCTATTCTTATGTACTAAGTGAGCTCAGCCAAGGAAAGGCATCGTTTGATGAAAAACAAATTGCTGTTCTAACAGCATATATTACTACATTCGCGACAACCACTACCGCCGCAGGCTTTAGATGGAATCTGGTGGCAGTCGAAAAACACACGGCATTCCAGCGATTGTAAAACTTTTAAACTGACATGTTTTAATTTAAGTCTTTTTAAATAAACTCTCTTTGTCTTTTGCGAAAAGTTTATCGATAATAGTGTTGCTTTCATGCATGATAGACATGGCATCAACTATAACTGTTCGTTTGACGGCAGACATGATTGCCCTTTTTCTTGCCCAACTTTCGATCATTTTCAAAAAACTTTTAAATACTCATCAAAGTCATTTGGAATGAATTTTTTTATTATGAATGATCGAAGTGGTTATTCATAGCTCGTCCCTGTGGCCACCGTTTTCGTCAATGAACTACCGCCTTATCAGACGATACGGGTCGCTGTCGATGCCCCATAGCGGTGGGTAGCATAGCTTGTTACAAAAACGAGTTTAGCTTAGCCATTTACTACTTTTTTGTTTACGTTAACTCAACTGAACTTGGTTTTTTGAACAAAATGTTCATATTGGCAAAAAGAATACTATTTTGTTGACTTGGCGGTGTGATAGTAGTATTACAATTGCGGTAAATGTAAAGCGTTCATCGCAAAGTGATTTGTATAGACTGAAGTTGCTTGTAATATTAGTGCCCTTATCGGTTTTAATACAACAACAATTGGTACACTTTAAATTTTATCAGTCTCAATATTTGTATCAGTATTAATCAAATTAAAAATTATAAGAGATTTTAATATTTTTTCGTCGCCCATCGCCTTCGTTGAGCCAGACACGCCGGAACGTAGATGAAGCGCCATCCGGTGTGCTCACCCATTCAAGTATAAGAAGGTCGTTCCGGACATCTTTGCCTATGCGAAAGGGTTCACATCCGACCGTGATGATAATCTCTTCTTTTTGCCCCAGGCATCCGTTTTGAGGATGCACCGTAATCCGTTTAAGGTTAGTGGGCTTGATTGTGAAGCCTACGGCACGTCCGGACCTGTTTTGAAGTTTAAGCTTATAAAACTGCTGATCCTCAAAAGGAGCGTTCATGACAAGCTCGAGCCGGGGAATGGTTTCCACAATGCCCGTTGGGGGATAATGGCGGGGCACGGTTGCGATAGTCGACAATGTTGGTGGCGCCGTAACACGCTGCTTTTTGGGATCAACCCACACAGCATCGAACATATGAAGCCGAGATGAAGCGGCATTCTATAAAGCACAGATTATGTCAAAACTTGAACGTAATAATATCTGTAACTTACGTTGACAATGAGCGACGACCGTGAGGATGCCCGACTGTGGGAAGTTGTCGATGTTGAGGAAGTTGTGATCAGTGTGGATCGTCGATACCCTGATAGTGTGAACGATGATCGTGGTGAATCAGTGCCCATCGTGGCAGTGGACCGTTGCCGTAAATCCAGAAAAACCCGAAAACAAGCCCGACGCCGCCTTTTATACGGTATTTCAGGGTCCTCGTAGTCTCGGTATCAGGCAGAAAAGGGAATCAGCATAACCGTTCCGACAACCAATTTGGCCCCGCAGGCAACACCCGTGAGTGCCATTTTTTCGGAACTCTTGTAGATGTGGCTGTACCTTTTTTTGTCAATCCACTGTTTTTTTATTATTTGGTAAGGCGTGTGATTTTTAACCTCATCCCTAAATGTATACATGTTGTGTAGTTACGACGAGACGTTCGTGCAAGCGACTTCATTAGTACTGTCTAGATGTGTCGTACTTCAACATTTGAGACAAAACTTTGTTCCTGACATAAAGTATTTACGTTAATGTTTATGTTTTACTTAGCTTCTGGTCAGTCGGTCAACGCGAAGGCAACAGGGTTCGCCTTGCAACCCCGACCACGATCCATGCGAGCTGTCATTAGGGCGGAGTCCGCAAGTCCGAGGGTGTGCGCTGTCGTCGGGGGTTGACGACGACTGCTGCGGTTGTCCGTCCCTTGGACTTATTGTAGTTCGCTTGTTTGAATTGCTCGAGTTCCTGCTAGTTACTTGTCAACTTGTCGAAACACACTTTGTTGTGATAATATTTATCCACTCTCAATCAAGTTAAGCCCTCTTGAGCCCTTTTTGCGAATCCCTTTCGACTTTTTTCTGCTTCATTATTCACAGCAATTTTGTTGTTGCTTTGCCATGACGGCTCGACTGTTGTGAATAAACTGATGCCGCTTCGTAATGGATGAGTGTTGGCGCCCAAAGTTGCCCTTTGGCAACGACAACAATCATCGCTTATTCCGTGTATTTTTACTTGTAATGACATCCATGACTTTTGCTAATGCTAAGAAATTGCCCGATGTTTACTGGAACAGTACAAATCCTATGTGAGTTTTGCTAGTTTGAATCCTTCTGCAGTTTGATGTATTTTTTTCGCGACTTCTCCCTGAGAAGATTATCGCGCTTTTGTGTCCCCTATTATGACTCCCCGGAGATGCCGGTTTTTTCTCTCCGAACTTTCTTGCCACATTGTTTGCTGGCTGCCTTTTAGCGCATGGTTATTTTCCAGTTTTTACTCGGGGCATAAAATCCGTGAAATCGGTTCGGAAGAGACGTTTATGGTCACTCTTACTCATGCAAAACTACGATAATGCTAGCACTTGCATTCATGATTTTGGAACATTTCATAGCACCTAAAGACGCTGTTGAATCGGTTGGAGGCAGTCGAACAGGTCCATGAGCGAACGCCGCCACACGCATTTCCTTCATTTGACGCATTTATTTCTGTCTTTAATTCAAAATCAAAACGTTTTTCGATGGGTTGAAAGAGACGGGGTTCGCCACGCCGTTGACACGCAAGACAAAAACGATGAAGGTTGTCGCCGGATCGACGGGACCGGACAGCCGCTGTCACCTTACTTTTTTTCAAGCAGCATTGTTTCTCCTTTTTCGGGAATACGAATCACAATTCCGTCAAAATGTCGATGTTATAACACATGTCAGTCAAGCAGGTACGATGCGCTTTTGACTTTTTCGGTGAACGCATGCCGGTGCCCTTTAGCTGGTGACATTTGAGGACATGATGACAATGAAGGCAGTTGCGGTTGCGCAAGGTGCATCTAACCGGCTTCGAAAGCGCTCGGGATTAGCGATGGCAGCCGCCAAAATAGACCGGCAGGAGGCCCCCAATCACATGTCGTTCGCTTGATTGCTGTTGCGATGACTCCGTTCGTTCTCGACTGATTTTTTATGACGGTCTCTGGCAATTGGTGCACTATCGTTTTTTGTTCGAAAGGAACACGCACACTGCTGATAGTGAAACGATTAAAAAATACGGCAGTTTAGTTAACCGCGTCTGGGTGTGTTTTACGAGCTTTTCTTCCTATTTAATTAGCAAAGACTGCGTTTCCGGGGACATTAAGTCGATTCTGTAGTTTGGGGTTCTTTCTTGAAGGGTTTTCGGTAAAGCAAGGGGTTACATTCACATCCATCGTCGCATGAAGCATATCTCGTCGTTTCGCTTTTCCTTTGCGGTTCTACAGGGCTCCCACGGCTATCATCTTTGAGTCGCGCGGCGGCTTCACTATTAGGCGGCTAATCCCGGACAGGTGCCTCTGCATGCAAATTATCTTTGCTCCGCTGGATGCTGGTGCCAAATCTGGCACGCCGAACCGAACGTGCATACCGTGTTGATAGAAATTAGAGGCAATTGAAGCCGAGCTCACGATAGCTATAATTGCGTACCTTTCGGGTCGGCATGACATCCTGGACCTTCAGGGACCTTCCGAATCGAGCGAACATTTGTTTGCAGGCTGTCACAGGGCTTCAGTTTTTGAACAAGCTGTGAGTGTTAGATTTGCGGTATGACAGTCTTATTATGTTTCTCAAGCACGGACTTAAACGGGAGACGATCTCCACTCTCTCGAAACAAAGCACCACCGCCTTTATTTTATGTCTCTTAAGAGTGAAAGGAAGCGGGAGTTAAAGTGTTTTGTCTAAAAGGGGGCAAACAATCGGACAGGAGCCCCTCTCTGTCCTGTAACACCGTCGTCGTCGCTCCCGATTGCAGTTTAACCATGCGATGAACAGCTTTAAACATGCATCTCTGGATCGGCAAGGTTTGACCAATCCGCGGAAAAACATTTATGTCTATTGCGCAAATCGCCAGGTATATGCCTACTTTGATTTGACCGACTATGGAATGATTTGTGGGTGCTCCTCGACCTCGGCTCAATGATAGATAGCCATCTAATGCCCGATATTCTTCTCCGGTTGGTGTCTTCCGTACGATGCATGGCATATTGAGTCCCATGTTCTTAATATCGGGATCAATTACGAGCATAGGAGGCCAGATTTGGTAGGCACTCGACGGGGTAGCGCAGTTTGCCCCGCACTACGTGCCGTAATAATTGACCTTTTAGTCGGATGGAGAGGGTCGCCGTCGATGGCAAACAAGCCGGTTGGTCATCTCACTAACAAGGAGCAAGCACCCAAGCTAACCCTCAGCTTAAGACAATCAACAAAAAGCTGTCGGGTGTGCTGCTGAAACAGAAGTTCAACATCGACTTAGCGACGGACTAGCTAAATCAGGGTCTACCGTCGTCTTTTCGTATTTTTAGCATTGCATTTTCTCCGTCCTCAACCGTCAAAAAAGCTAATGACATTGATGGGTTTGCAAAGTAGCAATGCGTTACGTAGTCCGTAAAGAACAATGTATTCGCCTAAGGCTGCCAGCTTTTGTCAGCCTTTTTACGTTATTCGGAGCGGATGAAAGACAAAAAAGTGCATTGACTTTCTTAGTTAGGAGACGTTAACATCATGTACTTCATTTAAACCGATTTTCCAATCGACCGACTTGGAGGGATCACGGCAAATTGGTGATGTCGGCAGATCTGTAGAATCCAATCCGCCGACGCGGCCGGCGGACATTTTTACGAGGCTCAAAAGACAGTCAGGCCATAAATCATTGCACAAGTATTTCTGAGTGCCAATGCACTGTCGTTCCTGCGCAATGAGCCCACCTGCGGGAAGTGATGGATGGCTTTTGTTCAACTAGTGCCACTGGCATTGTACATTCGACAAGGTCACTTTGAACTCGTGAGTCAGTCCTCACAACTTGGAATCACACAAAAAGCAGCTTGATGTCTGTCAACAGCCTTTTTTCGTTCTGCCTTTGTTCCGAAACAAATGCTGACTTAATCTGACCCAGATTTGAATGAATTCATCAAACCTAAAAAGCTAAAGTTTGGGTGTGGTGGTGTCTTTTCGCTGCCGACTTTGGCACCAGCTGATTTCATCCAACCGGGTGGGGGTACCCGCGCATTTGAATTCAATTAGCCGCTACGAGTACAATGGCAATTGTTCATTTTTCGGCAACGAAAGTGCATCTGTCTCGGGCGTAAATCCTCTATAAACAATCGACTCCCAGTATGTGTATGTGATCGTTATGGGCAGCGGGAGTTCGCGCATTGTACGATGGACACTTTTTTGAAGAAAATAGTCTCAGGCATCATGGAAGGGGTAAATTAACAGAGCATGTCGTGTCGATGGGATAATTCAAATCCGAACAAAAGGATGTGTGATTTTGGCGTGTAAGTTCACGGCCAAGGAGAGGAGAAACAATCTTATGCAAATGAGTGTTTATCGTGTTGTCATTTCAATTCCGGAAACAAATAGGTGGCATTGTCCGAAAAGCTGTTGTCAAACACATAAAGGTGCACATATAAGTGAGTGCGCAACCTCACAATTTGAAGAATAGCATTTGGCGGTCATCTTAAGGTTATTGTTGATTGTTCGCACTTTGAAAGTAGATTGAAACACTTGAAAGTTGATTGCATTATAACCTCTTTACAACAAATTGTGACTAATTATTTATAATTCAACTTTTTAGGTTTGATATGAGCAACACTGATCACGTAAAAAACGTCAGAATCATGGATCGAGTCACGTTCATCTGTCCATTGCCACATCGAAGTTCCGACTACGAGTTCTCCAAGCTCTACATGGTCAGTTTATCTCACTCATTTCATTCCACAAAGATTCGAGTATTGACCAACTTCCGGCGCGCCAAAATTGGTGGTTTTGTCGTCACTGTGCACCATAAACAATTGCAAGTCGTCGAGCCAACGCTTAGTCAAGTGCTAATTTTTGCCGTTTAGCAGTCGCATGCGCTTGCTTTTCGTGTTTAATGTTTAATTCAATTGGACACTACCAGGATGGGTTAGAGAGAAAAGCGAATATTAGCAGCCTCAAAAACTTGAAACGGCATTTGCATTTTTCGGCAATGGGGACCGGACCAATCGCCCGTGAACACAAGCAGGCATGCATACCCTGAGGCGATGCATGCTAGCTGCCACCCCACACTGCATACATAGTAATTGTTTGTAATCCACGCGTATACTTGTCGATTCAGGGATGCTCTTTTGAGCAGGAGATGACGGCGCAGCATTCGTCAACTGCCAAAAACAGTGACCGACGGTTTCATAATTGCGGATGGGTAAAGAAAGGGAAGAATGTCCATCCATGGCTGTCGGATGGGTATTTCTAAACGAGGGAACCTGCATTCTGACTTTTAGACCGTTCTGCGGCTAGAATTTCTTTTGAGTTTGTTCTTTTTATGCGCAAACTGACCTCACATTGTCAGTTCGACATGTGTTAGCGTTAAATCGAGCATGTCGCTGCCTCGCGGCGACAAATTTCGTTTTACGCTTCTTTAGCACCACAAAAATTGGCCAAATTGGCATCGAATTTTCAATGTCGAAAATCGCAGTAGCAACGGAATTAGCTTTGTGTAGGAACAAAGTTCGGTCGGAAACGTCCGGGAAATCCGGCCAATGAAGAAGAGACATTATGTTTCTAAAAGCTGCTGACACATGCGACTTAAAATAGGGATGTTGCATCTTTTCCACCCTTGCAAAAGGTTACTGACCGTCGTCCATGCGATGAATGAATGACCTTAAAGCTCGAGCCATAATTACAGATTTGGTAACGGCACATATTCTGGTATGGTTTTCAGTGATGGCAGGGGGCATTTCATATTCTGAGGAACACGCATAGGAAGAAATAGGGGCATATGACAGTCACGCAATGCCGTTCGCGCACATAAGTAGCCATTATCGCATGAGTTATGAGCCGTTTAGAGAATGTGTTTCTTGAAAACTTGAATTTGAATTTGCAGGTATCGAGGGAAGACTATGAAAATTGTCAACTTCATTCGGAGAAGCTGGTAGGTAGCTGTGTAACACCAGAGCGGCACAGTTCAATCAGTCTTGTCTTCCGAGATTTCTCGCCATTACCATCAGCGTTGGAGTTTCAACCTGGTCGGAGTTACTATATTATTTGTAAGTCTCTTAACGTTAAGAATTTTGAAAACAAAGAAATTTACAGCGACTTCTAATGGAACCCGTTCCGGTCTGGACAACGCACATGGCGGTCTCTGCGCGAGACGGCATATGAAAATGCGTTTTGATGTTCTTCCCGATGATTCAATACGCTCAGAAACTGCCGACGGTGATACAGTTCTCTCTGGGAGTAATGTTCCAACGTAAGTCATACTAACTTTCAAAACTCATTTCATCACAATCATTTTTACAGAGAATCGACAGGCGATTCACCCCTCATGTACATTATCCATACAGTAGGCCCTGAAACAATGCCATCCGCGGCACACAGTGCCCGTAATGTTGAAAACGCGCCTGATAGCGCTCCAACTGCGCAAATATCTATCTTCGGTTTAAGTATTTGCTTATTGCTCACTTTCCTGAATCAAAACCTCCGGTTATTTTAAGTTATTTTAATTGTTTGTTGCTGACTGCCCTTTCTTTCTCACCAATAGTTGTATCAATGAAAATTTATTGTTCCTAACATTGAATGCGACTACAAAACCAATAAAAGAAATATTTTTAGAATGTGTATTTCATATATAAGATCTATAGTACATATTTGGTATCGTATTTGCACTCGGGAGGCAATGAGATCAATTCACTGGTAAACAGATACAAAAAGATATAAATATTTCAAGAAGGAAAAATGTAAACACCGAAGGAATAAGTGCAACTAAAGGAAACACGTAGAAATATAGGAATTTTGTTTTGGTATTAGTTTTTGGTAAGATGAAAGTTGTGTAATACGGTTTTAGAAGACGGGGTTGCATTGGCAACGGAACATTGTTAAGTTTTTTAGTAAGTAAGACTTTTAGTCAAAAGTGGTAATGCTTCAGTTTATCTGGCATCAGTTGACAGGTAATCATGATGGGCATCGTACGCTGGGTGAAGCGCTGTCATTTCGGATGCCGATGGGTGTCCATTAGTTGATCCACCATTTGTTGGAAGCAGAGAACTGTTCTCTGATCCACTATTTGTAGTGCTTCGCATCTTTTGCATCGCTAAAGTTTCACAGCTCACGTTGAAACTAGTATCTGATGGCAAGGCAATGCGTTCAGTGCTAATGTTGACGACACAGCCGAGAAAATCCATCTCGGGTTGAAGTACGCCTTTCTTGAAAAGAAACTCCGATAAAAGCGATCCACCGATGCAGCAAGCGAAGGAGCACGCCATTGACATTGACTTGAAGGGGAAATATTGGGTCTGGGTAGCTTCATCATACATCGGATAATGGATCGTTGCGGGGAAGCCGAGAAGTGGTTCACCTCCAGACAGACGGAGTAAGAGACCAACTGTAAATTATAACTTATCAATATGAACTAATACAATGATAAGTTAGTAATTTACCTATGTATCCTAAAAGACAACCGTATGTGTTACTTCGATGGAAGTAAACGACGCAGCACAACTGGGGAAACAAGATAACGTAGACCAAATCAGCGCAAAGGTACCATAAACCATAGATGGATTGAATTGTCAATGCCATGGCCGTAGCGAGAATGCCGACCAGAATGATAGCGAATCGCATGACAATGATCACTTCACGTTCATTTGCCTGTAACACCGTCACAGTAATAAAAATTAACAATTGTAAGGTAAAATAGACTCACATCAGGGCGAATTGTCAACTTCCAAATGTTATGCGCAAACATTGATGCCGCAGAAAGCACCGAAGAATCAGCCGATGACATGACAGCAGCAGAAACAGCACCAAGACCGATAAAACTGACCCATTTGGGAGTCAAATACTGGAAGACAAGCGGAACTACCATGTTGGTCTGTTCGGGTGGGATCGAGTGGACTTTCGTTCCGTTGGCCCAGGGCTCGTAATCAGTCAATTTCCAATCTGAACTCAAAAGTTAACTTTACATCAAAAAATATTGAATGCAAACCTGTGTTCCGTGCAATAGCACCAATAAGGGCAGGCGGGATGGCCATCAAAATGCATCCCAAACCGGCAACAAATGACAGCTTTTGAGCACCAGATGATGTTTTTGAAGACAAAACACGCTGGAAGTACACTTGCCATGGAATGCCGCCAAAAACAAGAAGCAGCATGGAATCGCCCCAAAGGAATCTTTCGCGAGTTCCTCCAATAGTTCCAAGCCAATCCGATGCGTTTCTTGATAAGTCCGTTGTTTTGTCTTGTAACAACGCTGCCGGAATACAGACCCACTAAAAGTTTGTTTGTTTTTATGTTTTGACTGCATTTGGAGAGCTCATTGTCTATTGTAGTAACGTCAATCAATTTCAAAAAGAAAAACATGAGTGCTTATTTTTCCTATTTTGCAAAATCTCATTCAACTTTTTGTTGTTAGGTCAATAACTTACCAATCCAATAAAGATGCAAAACAACTGTACGACATCAGTGTAGGCCACGGCGTAAAGTCCTCCAGTGAAAGTATAGAAGACCGCAATGAAAGCCGACAAAATTACTGAGACCGACATGGACATTTGCAGGATTACACTCAATGTTGCGCCTGCAATTGAATTGATTTCTCAATTTAGAGGCAGGAAGTTGGAAAAACAACAAAGTAAGAATGTGAGAAAAGAAAACAGAGTAACATACCCAGTGCGGAAAGAATAGCTGCCGACCAGAAGACTTCTCCGAGCAAAGCTGGGATGAACATGAGGCCGCCAATGCGTTGACCATATTTGATCTAAATAATTAGTTTATCACTTTTTTGTTGCATTCTATTTTGGCAACTATTTTGTCAAAGTTTCTCATGTCTGCCAAAATAGCAAAACACGTAAAAATAGCTTACTTGGAAAGGGTCCAGCATTGTAACATATCCCTCTTCCCTCATCTTTTTCGCAAATAATATACCGCCAAGAATCAACGATAAAGCATAGCCGATGGGAGCTTGACAGCCCGCGAGTCCACCATTGTAAAGTGCTTCTGCAGTACCGTTGATGTAAGCACCACCAACCCACGTTGCTAAAAAGTGCTGACGTTAATCAAATTCCATGAACCATCCACTTTTCTTGATTTAGGATATTTCGCACTCTCCAATTTCTTAAATTACTCCCTTTCAAACAATGTTGAAGCGTTCCGAAAAAAATACGCGTAGGCGTCAACAAGACTGCAAAGAAGCAAAAAGGCAAGTGCATAAATATTTTAAACGTCCCGATTTCTTTTGTTACCAAAAACACGACTTTTGGAAAAAACGGCTCACGCCATGCAAAACTACTGCGCTCAGAGACGAACGCCCAGAAAGTAATGTGTTACCAGTAGAAACGAAAAGAAATCTGTCTAAAGCGCAGCAGAAATCACTTACCCGTCATCGTGAAGATGCCAACAAGGGTTCCGATGTTTCGGCCAGCAAGCATGACCTCTTCGGTCTGCTCACCTACCGTATCGGCGGTCTTTCGTCCGGCCCAGATACCGACGACTAAGATTACGATGTAAAAAAATACAATTGCCAAGATGCCTACGTAGTCGATCATGGTTGTAGTTTGTTATCTTTAAACGAGAAGCATACGTTTTGTCCTATTTAAAGCCACAAGAAGCTGCTTGTTTTCCCAAGAGAGTGACTATGCCCGTAGCGGAGCCTTCTGAAAAATTGATACGCTTATGAGTAATCGCGATGGGATGAGATGCGTGGATGTTCTTTCGTTGGTTCTGGTAGCGTCATTGTAAATTCTTCAAGAAGAAACCACGGCACGTCAAAAGTGAAAAAGCGCAAGCATGTGAAAAGGGCAACTGATGGCGGAAAAATAGACATACATAATATCCATCCATCGCTTGGCAGGGTTTTGGAGGAGGCTCTGGGAGTCTCTCGGATGGCACATAAAAAGGGTGTAAAAGGATTCGAAAGAAGGTTTATGCTTCGTGGATACGGTCAAATTGCGTTAATCATGCGCGCGGGAGGCATGACCGATGAGTCCGTTTATCAATGTGTGCAACCGTTTGGCTCTGGCTCGACGGCAGTGATTCCTTTGTGCCAAGTGCTTTTACTTGGCTTATTGAGCGCGACTTATTCGAGAAACTGAATTTCCGCTTCGCTGGCAAAGTTTGAGTTCCGCCAAAATCCGGCCCACAAACTCCGCCTTGCGTTTTCGCCTCGACATGCCAAAAAACCAAGTAAAAGAACGGGAACAATGGCCTAATTTGAGCGAAAAGGGGATATCCTCACATGCACAAAGCGTCAACCTTGCTTCCCATAATTCAATTGGTGTCTGTGCCAACACCGGAAGACAGATACTGTTCGGAAGCAAAACGTTCTGTAACGGACTCCGCGTGAGTGATGTGATGGGGCGGAGGACGTCCGATGTCGACCGGCAAATGACGCGAGATAATTGAACGTCGAACGAGTTAAAGCGTTTTGGCAAACAAGCCGGAAACTAACGCATCATCCGGATAGAATAACCGCAGATTTTCGCATCCGATACCGCATTCGGGAGAGGGGTGCCTTCAGGACGGACAACGCACGTCAATGTATTGTTATGCTTCATGCGTGGGAGCTTGACTAGATTTCCATGAGGACAACGAGGGAGGAAGCCTACGCTGCACGGTGAGAATCTCGGTAGTCGTTGAGCGCTCAAGCATTCTCGCGCGCAAAAACTACGATGTTCAGAGAGCGAGCATATTGGCACAATTTGCAAGGGGTGTCCTAACTGTTACTCTTGACGAACAACTTGTTTGTCGTTACTTTTTACGCATCTGTAGCAGGTCCCTTACACGCAGACTCCACTTAGGTCGCAATTAGTAGATGGCAATTTTAAAATGCGCACACCAAGATTCCTTGGCTACTCATATTTTTGCTATCAGAAAAACGGGTTGTCACGCCTTGACTTTTTCGTGGTCTTGTGGAAAGTTAACATTGCGTGCCTAAGTTGGAAATGTGTGAACCACGTTTGTAGGCCGAATCGCGACCAAAAAGATGCGTCTGACCATAAAAAAACTGCCAAATTCCTGCGTAAACGACTGGAAATTCAATTGGCAAGTTTTAGGTTTTTTTCAATACGAGCATCTGGGCTCCGTGGGATGACGGCGATTCCATTTGCATAGGTAATGTTGGGAGACCTCATAAAACGTAACAACTCACGAGATGGGTTAAAGTTAGGCAAAAAAAAACTGAGAAAAAGTGATTTTTTGAACCTGAGAAAGGCAAGAAAACAGACGACACGTCGAAGAAGGACGAAACACTTGACGTTACAGCATCCATGGAAACCAAGTGAGGTAGACGGCGACGGCATGCAAGCCCTACCAACATCGACCAACGAAAGAAGGCACACCCTTTGCGGAAGTTCAACCCCAAACCTCGAGGAATCATTTTAAGGATACTGGCTTCTTTAATAGTTCGAGTAAAAAGAAGCAGCGCCGAGGCGTCAGATACGTCAGTCAAAACGAGGCAGTTACCCGAATGAGGCTGCAGTCCATGGCTTCAAAACGTCTTCGCGCCGACTACAGCGTCGAGACTCCCACGGGAGTCACACGCAATCTCGTTGGGTCCTCCTTTGCCCCCTGCTCTTTTTGAAGCGTGTATTCGATACAAATGCTTCCCGTTGAAATGTGCCAAGGCCCGAGGGTCGAAAGCAACCCGTGGACGTCAGTAGCCTGGAAATTCGTCATGTTTGGCCCGAAGACCTGACCTTCTTTGTCGGCATTGTTTTCTTCCCACGAGCCAGAAGTCGAAATGCGATAAGCCTCCAGTCAGCTGGACAATCACAAAAGTTTCATGCAATTTTGGAGTCTGTGTTGATTTCAAGTCTACAAAAAGTCACACAATGCCAGTCTGTTGCAGTGTTGCAGGGCTTTTATTCATTGTCAAACAGAAGTTATGTCACTCATTACACCTGACGAACCAAATTTTTTGGGATACTCGTTTTGTTAACGAACACAAACCATGATATAGCGGGCGACAAAAACGAAGCATAAGGACAGTCGCCCGCGAATGAGCTGTTACAGTTAGCGATTCGCGCACGAAAACAAGAAGCAGAGGTAGTAAATATAGAGGTATGACTACACTAGCACTAGCGTCAGTAAACAAAAACCAAATAAGCAGTATCCAAAGGGCTAATATGTATGCAATAGCTGAGGCCATCCATGGATTTTGGGGTGTTTCAATAACCTGAACTGAATGGTGCGAAAAAAGGAGTTTATCATTACCATTGTTGTCGCCACCGTTATTCGTTACTCGGACTAACGTGATTTCTCCAGAATTCTTTGTAGCTTCACCGAGGCTTACTAAATATTGAGTTTCTTCCAGTGACTAAAAAAGACGAAAAGTAACACCACATTCCCACAAAAAAGACAATAAACTTACATCGAGGCCATAGAGGGAATAAAATACAGAAATCCATGGAGTCTTTGACTTGTGGTGTTGCAGCAAGGCAGCTGATGTAGTTTCATCGTACTGAACGTCTACGCACATTGTTATTCGCAGGCGGTTGAGGTTCGATGTTCGCGGAAGCAAGTCGTTTCCGATGGAGATGGACTCATCCAACACGATTTCATTGCAATCCAGTGATGTCAGAATGGGACAAGCTTCAAGAAGTCTCAGAAGGTCAGACTTCGTAATGTACAAATAATCCAATTTTAAGACTGACAAGTACCGCAAGCTTGGGTTTAACTTTCCCAGGACCGCAGACCAGTCGAATCGTCGAAAAGGGAAGCCTTGATCCCTAAAGGTTAGTCTAACTGTGGGCCACGCATTCAAATCGCAAATTTGATCTGCATTGTCTAACGCTTTTCGGTTTACGAATAACCGGCGATGGGACCATTCAATCGTTACAGCTTCCTGTGATGGATCAACGCGTCGCAGGCAATCATCAGCTATCATTTTAGAAGTACAATTTAAAAGTCGCAGTCGATACAAACGTAAATAAGGTACTTTTTGATAAATCATACGAAGGACCTCGGATGGAAGCGTATCCATCGTCAGTCCTTCGAAAGTAGAAGTTTACCTGACCGCTTGGCCAGACAACTGGAGACAGCTCTGTCGGCTTACTAAGGTCGCAAGGGGCGTCGCGCGATCCAAATCGATAGGCTGCTTGCGGTTACCATCTGTAAACATGCATTGGGGTTGTCGCTCTTGCAGCACAAAGCCCTCAGGTTGATGCGCAAGATTTGTGTTCTCAGCGAACGCATTGAAAACATGGTCGCAAAATTTTCACCTGCGTTAAGTGGCCCTATTAATGGTCGCGAAATTTCATCCCTTGTAAACTGTTAGTATCGGTGACAAACACATTGAACCTTTTATAGAACAAACTGCCTTAACATAAATCCCACAGTGATGCGTTTTCTAATAATAATTTGTCATGCAAAATGTTAGATGCTATCCTAAAAAAACATAATTCGTAAAAGTAAAAAGCGGAACTACTGAAGTAAAGGTGTACTGTTTTCAACACGTGATCACCGTTCAACAGTCAAATTGCAATTGGTTTGACATGTCGAAGCAGCAGTTCAAATGGTATGTGTTATAAATTCGTTTGATCAACAAAAACACACACTTGTAATGTATTTATCAAAACTTTTTTTACAGTATGTATATGAGAACTTAGTTAGAAAAGAACTTCTTTGTTTTGATTATCTCTGTAAAATTTATTTTAAAGTTTGATTGAATCATTTGATTCAAGAGGCCTTCAAACAAATTAACTAATCAAAGGTGAAAAGGGTAGCCCAACGCAACGCATTAACTCCTCCTTACCTATAAACAACATCAGATCGCTGATAAACGAAGAGTACTAATAATGTCTCGCATTGATTAGACTGTGTCTGAGCAGTTCACAAAACAGGTATTATTTAGCATCGTGTTCGGTTGTGCGTGTAACTTGCGGTTTCTCAACATGGCTGAGGAGAGGTAATTTTTTAAATCTAAACTTTTTCTATTATAAATTTAAGTTTTAGAAATATTAAAGACATCATAGCTGAGTTGGACGATAACACAAATCTGAATGCTCAAAATGAATTCAAGGAGAAAGCATTAAACATTTGTAAGCAGTATATCGGTGGTGTCTGGAAAAAAGGTAGCATCAATGAGTTTAGCGTTTTAAAACTCAGGCAAGTTTTTGATTAGTGTAGGTTAAACAAAGCATATTTTCATTACAGTGGGGGGCTGACGAACATGGTTTTCCTATGTAGCCTCGCAGATAACGCGCAACCAGAAAATACGGAACCAGCGAAAGCTATTCTGCGAGTTTATTTTAACGCAGATATTGACAAAAATCTGGTCACCGAGACTGTTGTGTTCATGTTGCTGTCTGAGAAGAAGTTAGGACCAAAACTGTTTGGTACTTTTGAAGGCGGACGATTGGAAGAATATATTCCAGTAAGATTTTATTACCCATTTGACTTCTTTAAACATTCTGTTTCAGTCACGCGCATTAAAATACGAAGAACTCGCAAGCGACCGCTTTTCGAACGAAATTGCAAAGAGTATAGCTCGTATCCATAAGCTTGAAATGCCGATTTGGAAAGAACCTGATTTCCTGTCGGAGCTGCTTACACAGTATGGCTTTTGAACAAAAAATGTAACTAATAGACGTTGTTTGTAGATGGATAACCCAACTGGCTGAACATACCAAACCCCACGACATAATTACCATCCCTGAGAAATACAGTCAATGGGCCCCTAAATCAATTACGGTGGCAGAACTTGGACAACTCGTCGAATCAACTAAGAAACTTATTGCCAAAAGCCAAAGCAAAGTTGTATTTTGCCACAATGACATTCTGGAAAACAACCTCCTTTTAGTGAAAAAGAAGGGCCAAGGTACAGATAAAGCAAACTTGGAACTTGTGGTGATTGATTTTGAATTCGCGTGCTACAACTACCGTGGATTCGAATTTGCTAATCATTTTGTTGAGTGGACAATTGACTACGACACTAAAACACCACCATTTTATGAAATTGATACTAAAAAGCTTCCTTCCAAAGCACGCATGACCGAGTTCATGGTAGTTTATTTGAAAGAACTTCACTCCACGGAATCCACTGACAACATTCTCGAAGAAGCAACCAACCTTGTTGAAGAATCACTGCCATTCATTCCTGTGGACCACATGCTCTGGGGGGTTTTTTGTTTTTTGCAAGTTCACCTTGTTTCGGCTGCTGATTTTGACTTTGCAAAAATTGCACAAGACCGTCTGGGAATGTACTATCAGTACAAACATTTGTTAGACAAGCTAGCATGACCTTTTTTCCGATTTGTAGCGCTTCTTTTTTACCGACGCAGCATATACTCTCGATATTGCTGATCTTTATATGCACGAAGTAATTCTGATGTTTCTTAAAAAGTCTCCCCGTTAACCACACTTACACCTATTTTTGAATCATCTGTCTCTTATTGAATTTATGCGATGTGTGAGTCAGTACAAAGCTTAATAAAAAGCTTAAGTGACTCATCTTGTTCCCAACTGTCATTAAAAATAAACTTTATTGACTTATAAATCTCCTTACAAATACAGCAACATTATTGTCATTTTGATAAAACAACATGATTCAATCAGTTCGAAGCATTGTCAAACTGCATCGGCGGGATTGAAATGACACCGGTAGAAACGTCCATCGTGAACTGGACGTTAAAGCGGACGAGATGCTTGAGGACGTCAAAGTCGGGTTTGCGATCCGCAGGAATGGCGACATATTGCGCGTATTTCTCAGGGCCCAGAAGGTGCTGTAGCATGCGTTGCTGAACAGCCGACATCGTTAGGTATGACGCAAAGTTGGATCGGCAAGAGAAAAGCTGAAGCAGACGAACTCGGTAAACGTCTAACGATATAGTAGGTGCAGCGCATCAACCGCGCGGAAAGTGTAAAACACAGACAAAGGGCTCACTGTCAAAAACTGTTTAGACAATGTTTGAAAGCGAAGAAGAGCGTTGAAAGCATTCACCGCATAAACGGCAAATATAGGACATTATGAAATTGAAAATGAGAGAAAGAGATTTTTGTTAGTGTCTGCTCGAAGACCTATCTTTCAGCTTAATTGAATAAATTAATTACGTAGTTAGTCGTTTTTAGGGCGCGCTATTACAGTAGATTGAAAGAAGAAAGTAAACTATTCTAGTTTTTTTTATCGAGGGGAAATTTTTAATGCAGTGAAAGCAACGAGAAATGTCTGCAATGACAGTAACCACGACTAAGCTTGGTGGGTCTGAACAACCGTCTGAACAGCTCGTCAGTCGAAGTGATCGACGCTTTGCGATGCCAGACTAGAAGAAGCCGACTGTTTGTGGGTTGGAACTATTCGATTTAAGCACAGCCCAAGGCAGTTAGTTGTCTCGTGATCGCCCTTTCCTGTGCGCCGCTCGTGCTTGTTCGTACCAAAAACAAAAAAAAGCCAGACTTGGAAGCTCACTGGCCTTTCAAGCGATCGCTGTAGACCACAACACAAAATGAAATAAAACCTTTACATAATCATTTCTGAGGGGTCTTTGGTGGTGTAATGTCTCTGGACGAGACACAGTCCCTCGATCGTAGCCAACTCGCTCGATGAGTACGGTGCACATCCGTGGTCGTACGACCATTATGAGTATAAACAGTGCATTGGGATGTAATCATCCCCGTTACATTGAATTAAAATCAGAAAAGTCACATTATTTATTCAATTCAAATTCATCGGTCGCTTACAGGTCATGTATGTTATTCTTGAAAACTAATTCTTGTCATCGATTTTTTTAGCATACTTTTTTGGTGCCGCACATATAGGATCACCAGGAAGCTCTTCGTCTAGTTTTTTCTCGGCTTCACGTATATCATAAGGAGAAATGCATTCATCATCAAAGACTGTGTAATAGGGATTAACCATCCAGACCAAGTTGTAATCACAGACAAGTGGGTTACCTGAAACGTATCTTTACATTCGTTCGATCAAATCAAAGCATACCTGCCACCCTAACTTTTCATACTCCACTTCTTCTATTGTACGAAGAATGATACAGAAGAGTTGTAAAGCTATTCCTCACTGAAAAAAAAGCGTGAAAAATTTCCCCGCGCAGGGGGGAAAGTGCGGATACCCTTGCGAAAAAGAGGACCGTTTTCCCCTCTGTGCGCGGAAGTGCCGCCGGCATCCCTCAAAAAAGGGGAAAGTGCTCCCTCGCGCACACCCTTCGCGCAGACCGTTTTTTCTGTGCTCGACAGCGTTGTTATGGCTAAGCCCAATTTTCGGCAAACGGTGCAGAAAGGAAACGCATTTTCTGATACTTCTTGAGTCTGATTGATTGGGTAAAACAATGTTTAATAGTAATCCACTTTGAAGAGCAGTCAAATTGTTGAAACTCAAAGATAAGTATTTTAGATCTTTTGATTCATGAAAGATTTCCGTAGGCAATTGACTGATGTTGTTATTCTAATAAAAAAAAGACAAATCCAAATGAGTGACGGTTTTCGATAATTTAAAAATATTGGCAGCAAGTGTCGTTAGTCGATTGAAAGACAAATTGAGGCCCTTTTTTATTAAAATAAACGTCAATTGATATTGTGGGTGATGTGAAAGGTGCAAAAAGTGCTAACGCCGGTGAAATTGCTAGAACGCATACAAATGCCTTACAAAAAACTGTTTATCACTTCGGATGGTACACGGATTACGAAAAGTTTCAGCTATACGAAATGGATGACGAGAAGACCGTCATCAGTCGACCTAGTACGGCCGGATTTTCGTCCATCGTCTATCCTGACAGCTCTACGAGTTGCTCCACTCTCGCATGTCGACGAATTATACCGTCATCTTAAGCTGTATCCGCTATACTGTCCGCACCTTCGAGAACATGGTATCCTTTTTCGAGTTCTTTGGCGACTTCGAGATCGTCAAGTCAAAATGTAAAGAGCCGAAGTTTCCGCACGGCTATGTCCCGAAGCTTACCGACTTCCTTCAAGTTTTGTTCTTTTGTGAATGAATTGTTTTTTTGCGACTTTTTAATGTGTGTTTCTGTCCCCTCACGCAGTTCCGCCCCATCAAAGAAAAAGATGTTCCGCAGGGCCGCGCCGCCAAGAATCCATGCCCCTGTCGTATCCGTCTCAACGAAGCCGTGAAAAGATTCTGCGACTAGCTCCATGTCGGGCGTCGCAGTCTCATGAACTTCGATCTCATCAATAAAGACGACATGAACTAGGCCAAGCTTCAGTAACAGACCCGCTACTGCCTTCGACGACTTGCCGATTTTGAGACCACCTCTGAACATTTGAGCTACACTACCTTCACTGGCTCAAATGTTCAGGCACCCTGCCCTGCGGCTTCTCAAGAACGGCAGTGTCAAGTGGCTGAAGCTCACGATGTAGAAGGGCACTCCCCTGCAATACGGATCCGAACGCGTCCTTCATGAAGGCTTTTACTGGCTTGAATTTGTTGGTGACATGGTCCTTCATCGGTCGCCAGTTCTCGAATCTAAATTACTTCGATTTTAAAAGCCAGGACTTAGCCTATGGCATGGCTGGAACGCCCCGCTGTAACTTTGGGCATGGCTCTCGTGCACCGGTCATATTAATACATTTTTTTCTGTAACTTATAGAAAAAACAAACCTTTTTGCGGTACCCAAATTCAAAAATTGAGCATGACTCTCGCGCACCGGCCATTGTGACAATTTTTTTTAAAACTTGTACTCAAATTCGAAATTTGGGCATGGCTCTCGTGCACCCGCCATATTAATACGTTATTTCTGTAAAATACGGAAAAACCAAACCTTTTACGGTACCCAAAATTCAAAATTTGAGCATGGCTCTCGCGCACCGGGCAGTTCGACGTTTTTTTCCTGTAAATTCGCCTTTTCGTCACCTGCTAAGGTACCCAAATTAAAAATTTGGGCGTGGCTCTCGCGCACCGGCCATTTTGACAAATTTTTTCTGTAACTTACGGAAAAACAAACCTGCTTTAGTACCCAAAATTCAAAAATTTGGGCATGGCTCTCGCGCACCGCCCATTTTGTCAAATTTTTTCTGTAACTTACGGGAAAAAACAAACCTTTTACGGTACCCAAATTAAAAATTTGGGCATGGCTCTCGCGCACAGGGCATTTCGACAATTTTTCCTGTAAGTTCGACTTTTAATCACCTGCTACGGTATCCAAATAAAAAATTTGGGCATGACTCTCGCGCACCGGCCATTTTGACAATTTTTTTCTGTAACTTACGGGAAAAACAAACTTTTAACAGTACCCATATTTAAAAATTGGGCATGGCTTTCGCGCTCCGGGCTTTTCGACAATTTTCTCCTGTAAATTCGAGGTTTAGTCTGATGATACTGTACCCAAATTCAAAAATTGGGCGCACCGGCCATTTCGACAATTTTTTCCTGTAAATTCAAGGTTTAGTCTGATGATACTGTACCGAAATTTAAAAATTGGACATGACTCTAGCGCACCGGTCGTTTTGATAAAATTTTCCTGTAAGTTTTGAAAAAACAAACCTTCTACGGTACCCAAATTCAAAAATTGGGCATGGCTCTCGCGCACCGGCCATTATGATTTTCCCAAGTTGTGACGAGAACCAGAACCAAAGAAGTTGGCCACGACGTAAGACGCCTAAAAATGTAAACGTTTAGTACTTAGTTTTCGCGCATAGGAAGTTAAACATTTAATTCTAAAAATAAAGTAAAACCTAACCTGTATTGGGGGGCATCGATCTGGTTGTGGACCAGTTGGTTGTTAACGTTAATGAAGATTTGATGGCCATCGTGGAGGGATATACGGTGGGTGTAGTGGCCGAGGGTGCCAATGGATCGGTACGTCTGTTCATCGAAGAAGGCGAAACATCAATCCTGAAAAACGACAACATTAGTTTCTGAACAAAGTAACATACCTGATACCACCATCTGCGTCTACCTGGCTAAAAACAAAGAAAAAATACCCCACAGAGCAATACATCCCCGAAATTCCCTACGACAACCCGTACAACCCCTAAACTCCCTCGTGAGCAACCCCAGTCCCCTATGTGGTACAGATTGGTGGAACCTCATCCCTTTTGTAGCCCTGCGGCCGGGTCCGGTCGGATGAGGCATCTTCCACCAATCTCTACCACCTATCGACGAACAAAACTGCTACCCGGACCCTATTCCGCCCGCTGGATAGCGAGCCATGCACCCTCAGGGCACCTATTCCCGACAAAACTGACGTCGGATACATCCTCCACACAGGTATACAAACTGCTTCTATAAATCTGCAGCACCCACTATATCAGAAAACTGCATCAAAACTGTTCAATGTCGCGAAATCCGACGCTTCCGGCCAAGCGCCCTCAGGGCACCTACTCCCGACGAAATAGACTCGACACGCGCTAAATACAGTCATACAAACTGTTTCTAGTCTGCTGTGCCACTGTATATATCAAAAAACTGCATAAAACCAATCACTGGAGCGAAATCCAACGCAACGCATCCTGAATGCCAGAGGCAAAGCACCGTTTCACTTCTCACACACCAAACTACTCAAAATGCTCGAGCGCCTTGTCAAAATTACACGAATCTTTTCCTATTGCATCCACAATTTCATTTCATGTCGAATAATGTCGATTCCGGCTAATTTTCGTCAATGCGTGATGCCCTCGCTCGAAGACAGCCATCGGCGGTGACCGCGTCGACGGACCACCCATCTGTCACAGAACGCCAAACGATTGGCGCGTCGTACCTTTCCGAACCAAATCGCGCGGGCGCGTCACTCGCTTGCTTCCCTCCAGTCTCTGCTTCTCATTGACGTCGTTATCACGTCTTCTTATCCGCGTTTCTCATATATACTCTTCTAAATCGATGTGAATCCCGTGTCACCAGCTTCCCAATGACACTGTGGCTCTTTAGTCACGTGTTTTGGGCTAATGTCACCTCTTTTTGACCCTATCTAGCAGCGTCTCGCTGAATTCGATTTTTTCTCATCTATTATCCTTTACAGCTTTCCTAGCCATCCGTGATCCAGCTGGTAGCATAGTTTGACCTTTCTTAACCGTTTTCTGTAACTGATAGAGAAAAAATATATATAATCTTCTTAATTTAAACACTTCCAAGTTTTTCTATGTAAATTAGCGCTTCCTAACACTTCAATCTGCCTAAAGTCACAGTGGATACTTTGCTCGACATCTATGACTGGCTCAACTTATCCATGATGCATTTAGACGCTGGCTAATATAGATCTAAAAAGTTCGAGTACGCCGCTGTTCGTCTCTGGCTATCTGCTGTTTATCCAATCGACTCCGGTCGAACTTCCAGCTTTAGAGACCCTATTTATAAACGCTTTTCTGATATACAAGCGCAGGCTCCTTGCAAAATTGCTACGTTTCGTTTCAGCGTTCCTATAAGTCGTCCTCTGCGTCTCACCATGACTTTGAATTAGATCTTTGCGGCGTCGCACAGAAAAACCACGCCTACCTATCGGTGTTGTAAAGTTTTCTCCGCGTTTGATATATATATATATTCTTCTAGCTTTACGTGCCATTAGCTGCCCAGGAATATTCTGATTAAACGATGTCAGCTTTTTTGACCCCTTCGAGCTGCATTTTGCAGAATTCTCACCTGATGTTCCTTACAGCTCACCTAGTTGTTCCACATACTTGCTAGAAGGCAAGTTTGACATTTTTAAATCGCTCTACGGCAAAATTCGGTAAAGAATATATATAAAATTTCGTAGTTTAAAAGATTTTTCTAATTTCCGTCAAAACCTAGCGCGTTTGCCACCATCCTGTTTATTCGTAGCCTATAATCAGTGCTCGACCTTTTCGAATGACTCAAAAAATCTACGATTCATGCATGCGCTGGATAAAAAAAGGTCCAGAAATGTGGCAAAAGTGAATTTATATGATCGAAATCTTCAAGTGGATGTTACATCCATGCGTGCTGCGGGTTTACTAATCATTTAGCGTTTCTACACCATTTTACGGCAAAGTCTGATAAAAAATATATATAATCTTCAACGTTGACTTTTAAAATTGGCGAACAAACTTTTGAATTATCCGATATTCATGTGCTAGCAGGCTAACATGGGTCTAAAAAGACAATTGAGGTTCATACGCCGTTTTTTGGCTGCTGTCAAAAGCGGGCAATTTGATAATTCCTCTATGCGGTTTTTGAGTCTCCTAATCACAAGCAATTTGATTTTGTTTCAGCATTGGTTGGAATGATCGAACTTATAGGTTTACCGTTTCACTTTGCAAATGCATTTTTCGTTTACAAGCGTAGATTTTTTTAAAATTGCGGCACTTTTTTGAAAAAAAATTTTGTTGCAATTAGCTTTTTGAAGCATTCCTTTGCGTGTCAGCTGGACTTTAGACATTTATGTCGGTTTGGATTTTTTTGAAGTCGCGTATGATCAAAATAGTTGAATGTTATGCGATCAAAGGTGGCAGATGTCAAATTGTGTGGTTTGTACGTGAGTATTTTGTCAAGTTGACAACTAAAATATTGAATTGAGGCTAGCTCGATAAAGCCGTTGAAGTAATAAAAGGATTATTTAAGGGAGATGATTTAGTTTTAACAAAAAAGTAAAGGGAAACAACAATTGTAAGTTTAAAACGAGATGTTGACGTAAAAGGGTATGTTGGTTGGGTAAGGGTTGATTATAGAGACCGGTGTTGAGGTTGGAACTGTTATAACGAAAGTTGAGATAGTAGTTAAAACGGGTTGGTTATTGACAAAGTTAGAACCAATATTTTGAGGATTAAATTAAAAAAAGTATGGGTTTTAGACGACTTTTGGTGTTGGAGTCGAAGTACGTGTCGGTGTTGAGGGTGTTATGGTGGCTTTTTGTGATGTGCCACAGACCATTTTCATAATCCAAACATTTAATTCCTTCCGATGTAGAGTGATCAGACACCCACGCATATAGTTGACACTTCTTACCACTTTATAGACACAAGTCTTTCTGCTGCACTCTTCTTACCACTTTATCGACACTCAGGTCTTTCTGCTGCTCTCATATGATAAAATTTTTAAAAGAAACTGATCTTGGGAACGATGCCCGATATATATATATTTTTACGGTACCCACGCATACCGTTGACACTTCTTACCATTTCATCGACACTCAGGTCTTTCTGCTGCTTTCATATGATATATGATATAAATTTTATAAGAAACTGATCTTGGGGACGACGCCCGATATATATATTTGCGGGAACAAAGCCCTGATGGTTTGGGCATAGCCCAGTGGTGAGGCCGTTGGCACTGCACAAAAAATTTTGTCCACCTAGTGGATAGTCGGCATGCCGAGTGGCAGCAGTATTTAAATTTTACCTTTCAACGCACACAGCACATCTCGATCAACCATACATAACTTTACCTTTACCTTCTTGCTTGCAGGGTGTCGACCTTGTTGAGGTTGGGAGGAAATAAATGTTTAGATTTTGAAATTGATCGTTTAAAGGGGTGTTCCAATACGTGGTACTCCACCATTCACCAAAACCCGTTTCACAGATAAAGTAATTGAAAATATGATTTTTGACGGAAATGTCAAAATGTCTAGAAATACAGTGGAAAAGGAAACACTGAAGGGGGTAATAATGAACTTTACCACGTATAAAAGTAGTTCAATTTTGAGGGGAAAGAAAAGTTGATAATAGACAAAGTTTTAAAGTTGTTCAAACCACAATTTTGAGAGTGTGCCATATTAGGCTGTGCTTCAAGCTTTAAAGATCAGAAAAAGGGAATAGACGTGTAAAATAACTAAATTCTTTTTGAGAGACACCTTTTGCCGTACCTTTGCGCGTCTTATAAATAGCCGACATCCATAAACCGCTTTTTAAAAAGTTGCGTAAGCCTTGAAAATACGATTTTATAGCAAACTAATCGAAAACCAGCACCCTTTAGCAATACTCAATCAAAAAAACGCCGGTTCGCACGCTAAGTTCAATGAAATTGCGCCACTTGCAGTACCCTGATTATTCGTGAAACCATGTAGAAAAGCCGAAAAAAGATTTTAACTTCAAAATCATATTAAACATTCTTCGAAAATTTGATCTCCATTGCATAAAGATCAATTTGACGTCCATGAAAGCCTCTTTTAAAAATATGCAAAACCCTCAAAAGCCAATTTTACCGCAAAATTACTAAAATCAACCCACATCGCAACAATGTTTAGAACTTCCGCCGAAAAAGTGTGTACCAATCCCTTGCCAAATGCTGATTTGCCGCCTTTTAACCTGATGCATAACCCTTTTTGACCTCCGATTGCAAAAATCCTTCGAAAACCTTTCACTCCAGACTAATAACGCCGCACCCTGCTACTAATTACAACCACCTAACCACGCAGATGCAACGCCGGAGAAGACGTTGCGGTTTTAATTTTTTTGATTTTTTGATATTATTTTTTTTTTTGGATTTTGATTTTTTGAAACGAACGGAACTATAGACTAAATTAACTAAATAAACTATAAACAACTAGGAACGAAACTACGAAAAGCGCTATAAAAATTGAACGATGAACTAATAAAGGAACTGGCTAATTCTAAATTAAAAGAACGAAACGAAACTATTTAGATAAATGAACGAAAAACTTATGTACAAAATTTGCAAACCAACCTGGCCGCGGGGGCAATCCGGATCACGGATCATGCACGTCCCGCGCATCAGACCGTTCGAAGACGGCCGACACCCAGCTGCCGTCGTTGGCAGTACCACAACGGTAGGCCCGTCCCTCGAAGTCCCAAGCCCAGGACTCGGAGCCCAGTGCTTCAATGGACTTCACTTTGAGGGTGGCCATACCGAGGGGACTGCGCATGATGGATCCCAGCGTCTGCGACGCCAAACGGGTTTGACGAAGGCGGCGTTTGGAGCCGAGCTGACCATGGTCGTTGCTGCCGAAGACCATGATGCGACCCCGGCTGGTCCGAAGGATGACGTGATCGGCGCTGGCGGACACGTCGGTGAACCGGCTGTAGAAAGGCGGAGGGATGGTGACCCCGCCGTTGGCAGCCTTGCGGGCGAAGTCGGATTCCTCGGCGAAGCCCGGGATGATACCGACCAGCTTGACGGAGCCGTTGGCGAGGAGGCGGACCTCGAAGCCTTCTCCTTGGGCCAGTTGGACGACCTTGAAGGGGTTCCGGCGTGGGCCACGAGGACGACGGGCGGCCGGTTGGATGGGCTGGGGGTCATTTGCGCCGTCTTCCGGAAGTGCTTGATGGTCAGCAACAACCGGTTCAGGGACAGGGATGGCAGGGGCCACATCCATCGGCTCATCGACGTCAGCAAGTTGGATGGGTTCTGGCTCGATGTTGTGGCCGTTGAATTCGTCGTCGGCGCCGAGAATGACGTGATTGGCCGCTGAAAAGTGATAAAGATGAGGTTTGTTGAAAGTTTTTATATAAACTTTGTGCTTGTTTATCACAAAGCTATCATTTTTATATATAAAAGTTGTTACAAAAGTTGGTAATTACAGTTTTGCAGCAAAAAAAGTCGACTTACCCCTATCTTCCTCCACGCCGTAGCCAATATCGGCAAAATCATTAAGGTCGGGAACTTCGACAACGGCTGGGGCAGCTTCTTCATCTTCAGCGGGAACTTCGACATGAGCCGGCGCCTCTTCCAGTCGAATCCGCTTGACAGGGCGGTCCGTTTCCGATGATTCACCTGCAATTGTAAGTTTGAACTTCAAATTTGACAAAAATTGGCAGTTTTTATATATAAAATTCTTTCAATTTTGACTTTTCAAGATTTTAAAGTGAACTTACAGGCTTCAGACGCACGCTTCCGCTTGCCACTGACGAATACACTCATGACGCGGCGAGCTCCGCCCATGAGCCATTCCACCGAGCGTCGGCGCAAGTTTGCCAGCTTGCGGGCCCATCGGCTCATCCTGGACATCGGCGCCTTCTGCCGGAGGGCCTTTGCGTTCTGAAGCCGCTTCAACACCCGCTGCTTCAACCAGTCACCCGAGGGCATCATATCAGATGTCGGCTGGTGAAGAACGGGCGCATCGACGACATCTTCGAAGCCTTCCACGACGTAGGGCTGCGGCTTCGGCATGGGATTCGGTCGAGGCGGGGCTGGCAAGACAAAATCTTCTTCGCCGGGTAACAAATCGGTCACTGAAATGGACGAAGTTGGTTTAATGGTCAAAAAAAGGGTTTAAAATCACTTACTTTTGGAGTACTTGGGGTAGTAGCAAGTCAAAATGGTGCTGATTCTTCTGAAAATACGTAAAATTAGTCTTTATCACGGAATTTCACGTCAATTTTATCAAAAACACGTTTCTCCACGCCCTTCGAGAACATTCCAATGCGCGAAAACGAGTACCTCTTTCGCGCCGTTGCGCACATCACCATCCCCTTCACTTGCCGTGTCGGTCGAAACGCCACTCGCGTGTCGCCGATCCAACGACTTTTTGTGTCTCTGCCCTCCTCCTCCCCCTTCTTCTCTCTTGCACGTTTTGCGATTTGCTCTTGCCGTGGCACCGCGCTGCGTTTTACCGCAATCGCCGTGACTCGCGCCGTTGCGCACATCACCATCTCCCGCACTTGCCGTGTCAGTCGAAACCCCCTCGCACGATAACTTTTTGTGTCTCATGCCCTCCTCCCTTGCTTTGTTCTTTTTGCACGTTTCGCAATTTGCGCTTGCCGTGGCAAAGCGGGTCAGAGGTTTTCTCTCGCCATGTTTTACCGCACTCCAACTTGCGGCGTTGCGCACATCACTATCCCCATCATCAGCGATTGGCATGTCTTATCGATCGCCATCCTCACGTGTCTTCTGCCCTCCTCACATCCCTTTCTTGTTTGCACGTTTAGCATTTTGAATGGTTGCCATGGCATTTTTTCACGTTCCGCGATCCTATATTGCCATTTTTTTTTCGTTTCCTTATCCGTTGCATCGCGTTTTCATGTTCTGCTTTTTGATGTTTAGCGTTGATTTCCATTCCAGACCAACTTTCCGACAATGACAAATCGCAGCGTGCCTTCAAGGGTTGATTACTGCGCTCCCGACGGCCGAGCAAGATGTGGTTTTTATATAAAATTGGTTTGGATGGTTGTTTTGTATGGTTTTTTTGATCCCATCGGCCCTCTTAAGGGCCATATTCATTTGATTACCTTCGGGTAACCATAATCAGTCTGTTATGCGTAATAAAATAAAGTATTTTTGTTTGTTTTCCAACAGTTTTTCGTCGTAAGTGACCAAGTATGATATGATCGCACCTTTGTCTGCCTGGCAAAGTCGAGTTTCACTAACAATTTGCGATGCATTTGGTCAGTTTAAGAAGTGAATTTCGTTGACATTGACACAAAAAAGAAACAAAATGATTGAGTTAATTTGTAAACTATCCACGCCACAGTGTTGCACCTCCTGAAGTGGACTGTTTACAAGGTCTCGTTTGGTATTTCAATGTTGCAACTCGTTTATTAGGATCATTTCGTGTTGCCCTGATGTCGCTGGCTGTACATCTTTTCCAACAAATTGTCAGTTTTTGATGTTTTGAAACCAGGATCAACATACTGCGTGTCAAATACGACAATGTTTTCTATCAGTTTACTTCCCACATAAAAAAAATTTATTGAGACTTGCTTATTTTTAGTTTACTTCACCCATGGAATCCACATCCATTTGTGCTCTTGTCGAAGCTTACAATCGCCTGCATTCCGATACATCTTTGGCCGTTCGTCTCTGTCGTGTGGGTCCGGCCTCTGATTATCTTGATTACGCTTCATGTGACGTTATTCGCGTTGATGGCCTTCGTGCTGGCTGCTTTCCTCTTCCCTCTGCGGAGCTCGTCCACATTGACCTAGCTCATTATGAAAACCGTACGTGGGTGCCACTTCTGGGTGTTCTCAGCGGTCCTAATGCCTTCTACTCCGTCTCTGATCGTCATGAACCCCCAGATATCACACTCAAACTCATCCTACAAAAACCAAATCCCCTCCCGGCGGCCGAACTTATAAGCGTCTTGATAACAGCGTTTCGGCAGGTTGTACCCCATTTTGGTGCCATCTTGTCCATTGCGAACATACAGTTGCCGTTTGCTATCATGGGTGACGTTTATTGCGATGTTACTGTCGATTCTGCGTTAAACCGCATCAAGCAATGCAACATTTTGGCCCATTCGATGCAAATCGGGTATCTCGAAAGCATCGAATTCGTGGAAACTTTCAACGGCGACGAGTTTATTGAATCTGTGAAACGAGCGATGAAACGTCAAAGCAGTTTTTTGAACGTTGATGCAAGTTTGCGACGAAATGGTTTAGATTCACTTCAGATCGCATCGTTGGAGTATGAGTTGCGGCAGCAATACGGTGATGACATGATTCCGATGGGGATGTGTTTGAAGGCTGAAAGTGTGAGAGAACTTGTTGGGCTAGTCAATGGATTACAAAATGCGAAAATCAAACCGACGGTTGAAACTGTTTATGGCGATAACGAATCTCCATGGCAACTGTCCGAAGCCCAAAAACAACTGTTGGCATTGTTTGAGGTGGATAGTGAAGCTGGAGACAACTTTATTGAGGAATTTGAGATTGGCTTCAGTGGATACACGACTGAGGAACTGGAAAGCGCTTTGAAAGTGTTGATAAAGCGGAACCCACTTCTACGATTGACAGTCGGCGCACCGATATCTGAATCAGAGGCATTTGGCCGTATTATCGTCAATAAAGTCGACGAATTCAACGCGGTGAGTCGGAATCCAACAAAAGGGTTAGGATTTGCGTTTCTGATAAAACAGTCGGCCACAAACAATCCAATGCTAATCGTCCGAATACATCACATTCTTTTGGACGGTCGATCTATGGCAATGCTGGTGGAACAGCTTCTGAGTATTTTGAAAAACAATGAGCCGTCGCCGAAACTGATACCATCTTACCGAGATTACGTCACTTTCGAATTTCAATATCTTGAAAATACCGATTTCACAGAGTCACTTACTTATTGGACTCATAAGGTTGCATCAATGGAAACAACAACACCATCTCGAGCATTGAAAACATCGGGATTCGTAACTTCTATCGAGATTCCACATTCTGCCGCAACCACTTTCCACAACTTTGTATCAGAATCAGGAACATCAGTATTTGCCGCTTTTTACGGCATTTTCCGATCTTTCATGCACAAACTTCACGGCCATGTTCCTGCACCTGTGTTGATTCCTGTCGATAATCGACTGTCTTCAAAATTTCAAGACACCCTTGGGCTCTTTGTGAATCTCGTTATTTCTGATTTTCAAATATCTTCCGAGGCAACGGTTTTACAAATTATTCAGTCTGCTGAGTCTGAACTGTCCGATAGCTTGACGCATTCAACTGTTCCATTCCACAGGGTTCTGGCCCATCTTCGAAAGGAACTAAAAACAGACGACTTACCTATTCCGGAAGTGATGTTAGTTCACGATCGCGTCAACCTCCCTGAAGGATGCACTTTGAATGTTCCAGCAAAGAAAAAGTACATCCAAGCTTCGCAAATTTGGTTTCTACGAGAGTACATCGGTTCCGGAAATATGGAAGTAGTGATTGAAACTCGTGATGGATACCTTCGGGCAGCCGTACAAAAGCGACAGTTGGAGAGATTTGTCAAATTTTTTACGCGTGTTGTCCAGCTTGGAGGACAATGTAAACTTTCCGAAGTCGACTTACTGACAGCGAAAGAAGATGCAGCGTTTTTTCGTTACCGTGAATCGCTGACGGCAAAGCTGCCGGATAAAAGCGTCATTGACCAAATTTGGCATCAACTTAAAACTGTTGATCCAACAAAGCCAGTGATAAGAGGTGATTTTGGAGTTGTTACGTCGCAAGAACTGATTGGACTAGTAACAGTTTTTGAAAAACAACTTCTGGATGTGTTCAAGCACCCATTGGCGCAGAACAATGTGCTCGGGTTGACGATGAACCGTTCTCCAGCTCTGATTGCATTGGTTTTGACATGTTGGCGGCTTAAAATAGCTCCATTGATGATTGCTGAAGAATGGCCAGCGAAACAGATTAACAGTGCCATTGGAAATGGTAACAAACTCGGATTGGTTGCTGTAGTTACAGATCGCTATGAAGAGTTAAAAAATGAGCTTGATTGCGTCGTTTTGGATGTTGACAATTTGTCAAATGCCCAAATTTACAGCTTAACAAAGGTCGCTCCCACCAATGAAAATGTCCAAATCGCATATTTGACCTTCACTTCTGGATCGACCGGCATTCCAAAGGCTGTTGCATCCACGGAAATCGGACTACGAAACGTCGCTCAAAACTACAAAACTACATTTGAATTATCAGCGGACTCCGTTGTTTACAATGTAGTCAATCCAGCTTTTGACATCTTTTTTGCCGATTTGGTAAGCGCACTTTGCCACGGTGGATGTTTGTATTTGGCGAGTTCAAAGATACCAAAGCTTCACGAAATTCAAGGTTGTACGCATGCTTACATTATGCCAGCTTATTTAAATCAACTAGATATGAACGAATCTTGGGTGGAAGCGTTTAACAGTCTGAAAGCAGTTCTCTACGGTGGCGAAACAATCAGCAAAAATTTCCTTCAAGCCGCTTTGGCTGCGGGCGTTCGGCTATTTCAACAATTTGGCGTCACCGAACACGCAATTTATTCAAATGTGTTGGAACCAGCAAAACCAGACGCTAATATTGTTGTGGGAAATAGTTTCTTCAATTATCACGGTTATCTCGTTGATTCTGATGGGTGCCGTTTGCCGCCGGAGGACATTGGTGCAACGTGTGGGCTGTTTCGATCAGCTGGAATTGGAGTCAGTATTGGCTATGTTGGCAAAAATGCTGCAAATAAGGCTTTTGGAGTTGAAACCTGGCCAAATGAAACTGATGGGTGGAAGTATTTTGACACAGGTGACAGAATGTGCTTCTCCGATGACAAAAACGTTGGAAATCCGTGGGCAAGAACCTTGGTCTTTCTCGGCAGAAACGACTCCATCGTCAAAATCAAAGGGAACCGGGTTGATTTGATGGAAGTTAAACGAATTTTGTTATCACTCGACAGCGTCGTCGATGCGGTCATTCTTCACGATAAAGAAGAATCTTCAATCGCGGCCGGGCTGATACTGGAGAACCATATAACTGTCTACGAAATTGGAACGGATTTGAACAGCCTTCTCCCGAGTTACTTGATCCCGTTAAAACTTGTTAAATTTGACAAATTTCCATTAAATTCAAATGGAAAAGTCAACAATGAAGCTGTTTTACGATTAATCAAACAGAAAGACGACACTGCGGAAAAATTAATTCCAACTACTGTGCCTATTTTAAAAACTGACAACGTCACCTCAATGGCATTATCAATCTTCTCCAAGCATCTGAAAGCTCCTTATTTAACGCTTGATGATAATCTTCTTCTTCATGGTGCAGATTCACTAAAACTACTGATGGCCTTAAATGAATTGGAAGACGCTACTGGCTTCAAAATATCTTTGAAAACGGTATTTTCAGCAAAGACGATTCGAAACTGCGTTCAACATGCCGCCGCCGTCGCAACCATACCAAAGCTAGAACTCATAAACAATGAAAAAGTGACTTCAATCGTCTGTCAACATTTATGGTTTCTCGCACATTTCGAAGAATATGATCGCGTTTCCGACAGCTATCATTTGCGGTTTATTTTAAAGTTTGCAAGCACCAACAGTGCTGATTTGACTGGTGTGATCAAATCTGTCCTTCAAAAACACACTATTCTGAGAACATTATTAGTTGACTCGACTGAGAAAGACAACTTAGTTTACAAAATACTACCAGTCGAGGCTGCGTTTGCTCAAATCATGGCTCAATCAAGTGCAATTGTCGACAGAAAACGCGGATTTGATCATTCAAAAGGTTTACCCATTGCGTTCAAGCTCACTGATACATCATTGGAAGTTGTATGTCACCACATTGCCGTTGATGGTTGGTCCCTGCGAATTCTCATTAACGATATCGGTACTTTTATTAAAAATGTTCCATCATCTGATATACGGCCTGATTTGAAGTACTTTGAGTTTGCCCAACTTCAGCAGCAAGCGAAGTTCGAAAGTGAGTTAAACTTTTTCAAGGAAACTTTAGCTGATGTCATCGACTTTGCATTGCCGACGGATGTAATGCGATCAAATAAAATCGTCAATACTGCTGGCCGTATTCAAACAGATTTCATCCTCGAAGATGCCGATGCAACTGTCACTAGTCACAATTCTTCAATGTATGCCGTCTTCCTGGCCATGTACGCCGATTCCTTCTTCCGTCGTCATGAAAGTTTTGACGTTTCGACAGTCGGGGTGCCATTTGCAAACAGAAAAGCGCAGTTCACTAATACAGTTGGCTATTTCGTGAATTCCCTGCCCGTTGTCATCCGTCGACAATCGTCAATGACTGAACTGATAAGTCATGTTCATGATCAACTTCTCCGAACAACTGAGAACAGTGCCGTGCCGTTTGAACTAGTCATCCAAAAGTTAAATCCACATCGAGATCCACATAAGCATGCCGTTTTTCAAATAATGGTCATCTTTGAAGATGTTCGTGGCGACCACAGTTCAAATAAGAAATTCGAATTTGTTGAAATCCCGTCAGAAAGTGCCAAGTTTGAGCAGACATGGCGCATCAAGCGGGTTAGTGACACCAAGTTTAAACTCGAAGTTGAAACAATTGCTGAGCTGTTCAAAGAGGAGACAATTGCATCAACATTAAGAACCTTTTCCGACAGCGTCAACATGGTATTTCATCAAAAGTCTGCGAAAATTGCAAGTATTGATGTAAGAAACGAAACTAAACGACTATGGGCACGATTCTTGGATGTAAAAGCAAATGAAATCCAAGATGATTCCAACTTTTTTGAGATTGGAGGTCATTCCTTAACAGCGGTTCGTCTTTGTCAAGCGCTATCAAAAACAACAGGACGTTCTGTTTCCGTAAAAAGCCTATTCGAACATCAAACGTTCAGTGACTTCTGCGATGCTTTCAATGTTGTTGACATAGAACTAAATGCCAAAGCTGTTCCACCACCATCACAAGAATTGACTCAACTTCATCCAGTCAATCCTTTACAGCTACCATTGTTAAAGAAACTAAAACTAAATCCACGCTTAACTGCTGCTTACACGCATAAAATTGAATTACAAGTCTCGTCTACGTTCAATGATGAATCTGTGGAAACAGCATTGACATCACTCTGCCGACGGCACACATGCCTCTGTCTCCAGTTTCTGGAAGTTGATGGAAAATGGTTCATGCAGTATCGGAAGCCAAGTAAAATCAAGCTAACATCGAAGCCCGCATCGAACGGAATTGACATTCACACTGATCATATGCTTCGCGCCTATCGGAACCCTGACAATAGTAATGTCATCACATTGGAAATCAGTCACCTTGTAGCAGATGGCCATTCCATGAATGTTCTGGCCAATGATTTAAAAAAAGTTGCGTCTCATAGCCCGTCTGAAGCTGAACCACCGTCATATTTGACGTTCTCTGATCTCTTTAGAGCCATCTATCAAACCCAATTTCCACAAAATACCAATTTTTGGAAAAACTTCCTTCTAAACTCTGGCGGTGTTCTTGAATCTGACAGTCCTGCAAATCGAGCGTCAATTATCATTCCTAAAGTGGTAAAATCCTTCGAGACAGTCATCAAAAACGGCGCTTCTATCCTTTCGACGGTATCGGCCACATCAAAAGTCTCTCCCTTTGCTATTCTGATGCATTCGTTGGCATTCCGATTGCGTGAACGGTTGACTGACTTCGATTCAACCTTCCGAATCGCATTCTGCAAAGATCTGCGCTGTATCAGCGATTCTGTTGACTACTTTCAAAGCATTGGTTTCTTTGTCGGGACTTTCGTCGTGCCAGTGGCCAAGGATGACAAGTTGGTGGATACTGCGGCGAAATTGGCTCAAATCGACGAACACACTGCCTTTACCGTGGACGACATTGCTGCAGTTGTGGCAGAAAATGGTGATAATGGATCGTTGTTTGATGTTATGTTGGTCCATGATAACGCCCCTGTAACTCATGGAGAAATCAGTGAGAGTTTTAAGATCATTGAGTCCAATGAAAGCAGTCCAAAATCACCGCTGACATTTTTTATTCAAAACAATGGAAAAGATTTGAAAGTTAAACTGGAATTCGACGATACTGTTTGGACGAAGGAGTCTGTTGAGGGAATTGTGACCGCTTGGATGGCTGAATTACATTGCGATTATCATCAAAAAAGCCAGCCTTATCAATTTGGTGCTTCAAAAAGCTGTGAAAGTCCCGAATATTCATCACTGCCAATGTTGCTGCAACAAGCATTTGATGTAAATGCCTCAAAAACAGCACTTCTGACGGATACTGACGTGATTTCGTATGAACTGTTACATCAAAAAGTTATCTCAATCGCAGCTATCATCAGAAAAGCATACTTCATCGCCACCGGCACAATAATTTCACCCGATGTCATTATACCGGTGCTAGCAAACAAATCAGTTGAAACATGGCTGATTTGTTTGGGCATCATCTTTGCCGGGGCCGCCTATCTTCCGATCGATGTCAAACTGACTCCAGCTAATCGGATACACACTTTATTTACCCAAATAGAGCCGTTGTTTGTCATTTCAGAATCCCATTTTGATGGATTTTGGAAATGTGTGTCGATTAGTTCCATTTTAAGCGACATTCAACAAACCACAACACCGTTGACTCAAATCAACAGTTCTAACGACCTAGCTTATGCGATTCTGACTTCGGGGACCACAGGCCCACCTAAAGCTGTCGCCATAACCCACAAAGGGGTAGTCAATATAATTTCCGATGCCATCAACTTCCTCAAAATCGATTCTACCTCGGTTGTTTACCAGTTTACCAACTTCTGTTTTGACAACAGCGTCCTTGAAGTTTTTGCAAGCCTCGCCGCCGGTGCTACTCTTTTTGTCCCATCTGAACCTTTCAACTCCATCGATTTTGTCAGTTCCGTCACAGAGTTTGGTGTAACGCATGCCATGCTGTTCCCGGGGCTTGTGAACACCTTTACCGATGCCGAACTGGCCATTCTTGGATGCCTGGAATGTTGGGTCACAGGCGCGGAGAAGCTTTCGCAACAATTGTTTGAGCGGTTTCTGGAAATGCGGACAACAGCCAAGATCGTGCAAAACTATGGCCCAACCGAGACGACAGCCTATGTTTTGCGAAAGGAACTGAAGGTTGGTGACGATCCACAGAACTTGGGTTCCCCGATGCCAGGAGCGAAGGTCAAAGTGACGAGACCAGATGGATGGGAAACGGCTATTGGCAGCAAAGGCGAACTGTATGTTGCTAGTCGCGGATTGATGCGGGGCTACATCGGAAGGGAGGTACAGCCATTTGTGGAATTTGATGATGAACCCGGGATCAAGTAAGTTAGCTCCTTTTCGTTTCATGCTTGACAGTTTAGTTTCAGATACTATCCCACTGGCGACATCTGCATCCGATTGCCCTCCAATGAAATCAAATTTGTCGGACGCCGCGATAACCAAGTCAAAATCCGTGGGTTCCGCGTCGAACTCGATGAAGTTGATACAATGCTGACGAGTCAGGCTAATATTCTATCCGCTAAGGCGGTTATCGATCCAAAAACAGGCCAAGACATCATTGCATTTTATACTGAGAAACTGTCCTCCGAACCTGTCGATGCCAAAAGCCTTCGTATATTGTTGAAGTCAAAGCTGCCACACTACGCTGTACCTCGGAGATTTATCAAAGTTGATTGCATCCCGTTGACAGCAAATTCAAAAGTTGATGTCGACACTTTGTTAAGTGAATCGAGTTCCCAACCGACAATATCGGCTTTAAAAACAACCAAAGAAACAAAAGTCAGTCAAATATGGTCAGAAATACTCCAAATTCCAATCGACGAAGTAGCAGACACCGATGACTTCTTCTATTCTGGTGGAAATTCCTTGAGTGCAGCAAAGTTGCTGGCGCAGGTGGCCGAAGAAACTGGTGTCCGGATAGATGCAACGGAATTCTTCAAAAATCCGACAATTGGTGAACTGGAAAAAATTGTTCAAAATGGTGAAACGAAAAAAGTTATTACGTCTTCGATAGCTGCGCAGTTCAAACAGTTCCCCCTCTCATATCAACAAGAACAAATGCTCTACCTCAACAACCTGGACCCCCTCGGCGTCTATAACCTCGTGTTCGTCCAAGAATTTAAACGATCCATCAATTTAGATCGATTTAAGAAAGCTGTTTTCCAGCTTATTAAAATGAACGACATTCTGCGAACTCAAATACGAGAAATCCAATTTCCATCCGGCGCAGACAATATTTTATTTGTGCAAGAAGTTCTTTCCTGGGACGCCGTGAAGCCAAAGTTGAAGCTAGATGTCACCGAAATCACAAACTGGAGTGAAGTGAAAGCTGAATTGACAGAATTTAAACGTCAAAAGTTTGATTTGTTCAATGAATTGTCGCTTCGATGCAAAATTCTTCGTGATTCAAAGTCCGGAAAAACTGTGATTGTTCTCGTAGTACACCACATTGCCAGTGATGGATTCTCGACTGGGCTAGTAGAAAGTCAATTGAAGCAGTTTTACGAAGCTGGCACCCTTGACGATATAAAACTTGGTGGTAGTTATGGAGAATACGCAGAATACCAACGTGCAACTGACACCAGTCGTCACTACATCAAACTTTTGAATCATTACGTCACCCAATTTGAACCAAGACTTGCTTCTACCGCCGGTTTTGTGAATCTTTTCAACGTGCTAGGAATCTCAAAACCAAAGGAACTTGCGCAGACCTGTCGTATTTTCCAATTTGAATTTCCGACAAACCGCAAACTGCCAGCTACTGCTTTTGCAAGCATTATCAATGTCATCAAAGCTTTAGTGTATTCTCAACAAAAATCTGATAAGACCCTCGTCGTTGCCGCTCCATGTGCAAACCGCTCTGATCTACGGTTTTCCAAAACAATCGGCAACTTTTTGACAACTCTCCTTTACCCAGCTAATAATACCGTCACTTCGCTGAAATCACTTGAATCAGAGTTGCTGAGCCTGTCAAAGTATGCTGAGATTCCCTTTAATTTGGTGTCAAAACATTTGAGGAAGCAGTTTGGAACTAATGTTCTTGATATCCAAGTATTTGTCAACTGTCGATACAGTATTGAGGACGAAAAGGACATTTCTACTTGGCCGGAAGCTGTTCCAACTAGTGAAAGTGGACTATTGATTGATGTTTTTCCAGTTTTTGTCAACTATCCGATCGAAATTGACTTGGATGAGTATCCCAATCAACAGACAAAAGTGACGATAAGAGTTTCTGAGAGCTTTTATTCGAGTTCAAAGGCTGTTAGTGCCATCAATGGATTTATTGATAAGCTTAAAACTGAAATTTTGGCTGCCTTTGAACCAAAAGTTCAACCTGCCACCAGTCAAAAGCCTATCATAACACTGATCGGCCAATGTTTAAACGTGCCAGTATCAGAAATCAACGAATCTGAGTCGTTTTTCGACAATGGAGGTGACTCATTTGCCCTCTGGCGGCTTCACCGGGCTGTTTTAGCTGGTTACAACAAGCAAATTGAGTTAAGTGAACTGATACAAGCCAAGAGTATTTCCCAAATGATCACAATCATCGAACAACCCAAGCGTCCAACCAGTCTACCGATTCCGCAATCTACAGTAACCGAACTCTTTACTCGAGTACATCTTTCGACAACTGACCCATTGGGCGTTATTATTATTTTTGTTTATCCGCTCATCGGCGGTTCTTTGAGCTATTCGACGCTAATTACAAAGCTGAAACAACTTGATCAAGCCCGCAAAATCCAAACAATCGTCGGCTTGACCCCACCCAGTGACCTCGAATGTGAATCTCTCGAAAAGCTGACCAAACTGCACCTCTCCGAATTGAATCGCCGCTATGCTTTGTCAAAATTTTCAAAAACCGTCGTCATTGGCGCCTCTTTTGGGGCATCACTTGGCTTTGAACTCGCCAAACAGCTGTCCGCCCAATTTGCCATCGAAAAGCCGCCACCAAAAGCGATTCTAAAACATACTGCCAACAAGCTACGTGTGGCCACGTTCAAAGTCACTTCGCGTCAAGTTACACCCGATCCCCGCCGGCATTCCGTCACTTTGGGCACGCTGCCATCGGCCAAACCCGCGCGACCGTCGTTCATGCGAACACGGCTAGAATCCAAGGTCAAACTCATTTCAATTGATGGCACCATCAAAACTCTGAAGACCGATATTCCAACTTTCGATGAACACAGAAAGCAGATTATCAAAATAGGCAAGCGACACGGAATCGACGAATCGACGCTGGCTTCAGAAGTTGACACAAGTTGGAAATTGCTCAACTTGGCTGGGTCTTATGTGGCAAAAGCAGTTCCCAACGTTGATGCATTGTTGTTGAGGGTCCGCAGAAGCATCGAATTGGAGATGATTTGGAGACAAGTCTGCGGCAAGTGTATCGATGTCGGTATTATTCCGGCTAGCCATGAAAACATGTTGATGGAGCCTCATGTTGATGTTGTTGCGCAGAAGGCTTATATTTGGATTTAAATAATAACATAATGCTTGCTTATGTAATACTTGAATAAAAATTTTCGTTTAAAATTGGTTTACAAAAGCTGCAGATCGCTTTTTTATTTAGTAAATATTTATTCCCGAAATAACAATTAGTGAAAAATTAGTTACCCGACTTATTTGGGAAACATCGTTACAAACATGACAAACAAAAACAAAGTGTTAGTTTCAAAGAATACAATATCAAACAGTTTTTAATACATTACTTTACAAAATTACCCGTTTTTATAGCCCCGACCCTTACCCCACTTTTGCTCGGGTATGGAAAATGTAACATGTAGACGATCCAGCACATCCGCAAGAATCTTCTTTGTAATTCGCTTGACGCCGTGGGATGAAGCTGCCATTAGAGTAGTGATGTCGTTCTGAAAATGCGCTTTTATTAAAGGTATGAAAAGCAGATTCACTCACTAAGTTGATTGGTCGCATGGCCAAAACATTCGCATACAGTTCTTCATTCTCCGGAAGCCGTAGCCACTCGGCAAACTGCTTCACGCCCGTATCCACATCCTTGATCAGTTTGCCTTTTGTGGGAGATCCAGTTGATTGAGATGAACCAACTGCCTCATCATTGTCGAAGTACACACTGGCTTCTGGATTCTCAGAGTCACATTCATTGCCCGAGGTACCCGAATCGTCAGAAGCATTGAAAGCAGCGTCGAGATCAAAAGTTAGCGGAGATCGGGGGCGTCGTTTTGGAGTTTGCAGGTTGTCGATGACAGGGTGGTGATCGTCATAAATGCGCTTGAGCATCTCAATCGCTCGTTTGCGACCCATTGGACGGATGTTGTATCGACCCAGTGCATCCTGAAAAGGCGCTGATAACATTGACAGTTTTATACGATTTTAAACATACTTTCAATTCGGCATCAGTGAACTTCTCAAAAGCCGGCATTGGCGTGATATCAGTCGTCTTGACCACCTTGACACCTGAACCGAGTTTCATTGCGATGTAGCGTGCTCTTCCGGTTTCGGTCATCTCATTTTGACGATTGTCCGGCGAGGACGGCAGAACTCGATCCTTGGGGGTCGTCGGCTCAAAAATGGTCTTATCGTTGAGAAAAGAATCGTCCTCGGGAATTGCAGCAGAACGTTGTGGAAGCGAAGTAGCTGGCGGCTTTGTTACAGTAGTTGTACCAAGCCCAGCTGATGAACTTTTGAAGGCGTCTGACTTGAAAGCAGCTATCTTTGGCGGCGGTGAATCACGAATCGATCGCTGCACGCTTGTCAATGGCGGCGAATCAAACAAATCGGCACTAGCATTCAGCGAAGTTATGGAATTCGAGCGTCGTGCAAGTGGTGTAGTCGCTTTCTCGGGGGTCTTGTAAAGACTTCGTACAACTGGCTGGCTCAATGTCTTTGTAAATGACAAATCCTTTGCCGCTGGTATGACATGGACCTCATCTGGCTTCTTTTTGATCGGAGCGGGGATGCATTCAATGACGGCAATTTCGTCGTCGTCATCCGAAAACACTGTCTTGACCATGGATATCGGAGGCGGAGCAACAAATGCAGGCGCTGGAGACTTCAGTGGGGCAAGGTCGACATCCATGAAAGTTGGCGATGTATCAAATCTATTCGGAGTCATCGGGAAGGGTTGTTCGGCGGTATTCAGGTTGTCAGGTTCAGTATGAGCAGTTGGAATGGGATCGAAATGGTTGTCGGCAGCGAAGGGAGTTTCGAAGTTCTAAAAACAGAAAATAGACGTTGAAAAGAAACAATAAAAGTAAACTCACATCGTCTTCATTATCAATCAACATGACCAAGTCCAGCGGCCCATAAGCTCTCGCCAAGTTTCCAATTTCCTCATGATCATCCAGGGTCCACATAATTTCGGTGGTGTACAAGTAGTGAACATACGCTTCGAGAATGCCCAGCGTACAGTCAATAGGAACTTCTTTGGCGTCTTTTGGAATCTGTAAAGAACTGTTTCAACATCAACTGATGTGTAATAGGATCACAACTTACCGTAATCTTGGTCCTCACGGAAATGATAAACGAATGCACTGGAACGAATCCGCCATCTTTGGCCTTCAATCTCATATCTGTTTGTTTGAACAAACTGCGACGTAGATCGTCAGCAAGGCGAGCATACCGATCAAGCTATAAAAGATAAACTATTAGGAATTACATTTAAAATATATATAAATACCTTCTTTAAGCTTTTGCAAACTCTCGATTCTTCCAAACCAGCTTCCGCCCGATCAGCACCGCCGCCACGATCTCTACATTTGAATTGGGCACAAAACCGCTTCTGAATCGCGTGAAGTCCATTGCAGCGACAAGTCACAGGTTCTTTCGGTGCAAAAACGGTCGATTTCATCTTGGAAGCAAGCACTCCACGTCCGCGATTCGTTCTGGCCATCTTTGCAGGTGGCTGCGCAGGTTCTGGGCTGGATATAGTTGTCTCCGCTTCAACAAGCCGTTTCTTCGCCTTCTGGATGAGTTCAGACGTCAAGGGAGCAGCCTTGGATAGCCCGGTATTGCGCAACTTGACATCGATCACCGAGTGTGTTTCCAATGTTTTGATCAGGTTGTTTACGTCCAATCCGAATAGTTTGGCACATTTCGTGGCATGGGCGATGAGATACTGAAAGACTCTCACGTAAACAATCTAATCTTTATTATATGTAAACTCACAGGTCCTTTGGCAACCATATCCCCGCAGCATGGACATGCAAACATGGTTTTCGCTATATTCTTTGCTTCAGCCACTGCGGCTTCATTCTTGTCCGAATCGACGCAGGAATTGACGTGAATAGCTCGTCGGACATCGCTAAGATGGTTCAAATCTTTGCTACAGACGGGACAACGCACATGAGCACCGCGGATATTGGGATTGGCGGCTGGAACCCGGAAGCGGTCAGCGCGTATCTTTGGGACCGCAGACGTCGAAGCCGAGCTGGATGGCGCCTTTTCCTTTCTGAAATCAGTCATTTACTTGCTTGGTATCATAAGAATGAGATTGTAAGAAGAAAACTTACTTTTTCGGAGATTCAAAGTCGGAGTCGTCCATCGTTGCGTTTGGCGGTGTTCAAAAAAGTAAAGCAAAAAAGAGAAAACACAATTGGCAGTGTGCGCGTTTCGCCAATGAGAGGTTTCGGTTTGGTTTTGTTTTTTCGAACAAGCAATGAGTTGGTCAACTTCGTTCATGCAGATAATATTTCACATTTTTGTCTTTTACTTTATCAATTTCGTTCATAAATAAGCTTTTTGCATTGATCGATATACATCAAACGTCATATTCTTTGTTATATTGAGGTTCGAAAAGTCTTTTTGGTATAACAGTTTGTCATTGCTTTGATAATATGTTTTCAAACTTTCAAATTCGAAACACTTAACACAATTCTAAAGTTTTTCACTTCAAATGTTTACTTTTTAATCTTAATCGTATGTGTGACTCTTAAAATGACGCACATTATGTCATGAATTGGTTTTCACAGATCATTTACATCATCCTTATATCAACTAAAACACACTTTACTTAATCAGCCAGATTAAGATTTACCATTATCTCTTGACAATAACCGTGATGCAATCAATTCCGGTTACACTTTACCCATCTTGAAGTCGATGAGCACCTGTTTTTCAAACTATTTTCTTTTTAACGCTCTTATCTAGAAAAGTTCACTTAGACTTTCCTGTTTTATTAGCTGTTCCGCATGATTCAGACTTCTACATATGTTTAAGTACAACAAAATGATATACTTCAAAATGTATAAAAAATGATCGGCTTGTTCATAGTGACAATCGAAGTACGCCAGGAATCTCTTCCGATAATGACTTGGCAAGGGGGGAGGGCTAAATCACTGAAAAGTGATAATACATAAGACAGTGATAATACGGACGTTTTCACTCGGTGCAGTACACGCTGATTATTAGGACCGCCACTCAGGACGCCATTGTCGGTTGTCTGTTGGTTGTTAGCGTCAGGCTGCTGATTGCACCCCGTACACATTTAAAAGGTCGTTTCGTGGTACAACTTTAACGTTCTAGTCGGCGACGATGGGCAAACTGTCTGATGGTATGAGCTTCTTTATTACAGGCAATATAAATAGTGCTTCTTTTTAGCTGACTCTTTTGAGTCAGGCATCCAGCGGAGGCCTGCAAATGTACCGGTTAAGCAGCCGGAAACATGGGGAGAGATGTTCAAAGCCTGGCCCAAGACCACTCTCTGCATTGTGAGTAACGAATTCTGCGAACGGTTTTCCTACTATGGAATGCGAAGTAAGTGTAACTAAACTTAAAATTGGTCGGAAATGACAATGTTTACAACGTTTTGATCATATTGGATATAAGACCTTCCACGGGGATCAAAACGGAAACTGCTTGTTAAGCAGTTTCTTATCAGATAAGCCGGAAGACACATGATGAACGTAGAACCCAACTTGTAAAAATTGCACCTACAATTACTGATAACACTGGAACAACTTTCTTTTTAGCTGTACTGACCCTTTATCTGCTCAACGTCCTTAAATTCAGCGACAGCGTGTCTACCATTGCGTTCAACGGTTTCACAGTACTTTGTTACTTCACACCCTTGTTCGGATCAATTGTTGCTGACGGTTATGTCGGTAAATTCAAAACCATTTTCGTCGTTTCTATTGTTTATGCCATCGGTCAAATCTTACTTGCACTTGCGTCCACCCAAAATTCTGAATCCTCCATCCATCCTTGGGTGGATATCGTTGGTTTGGTGACGATCGGTTTCGGTACAGGTGGTATCAAGCCATGTGTCGCTTCCTTCGGTGGTGATCAATTCGAACCCGGACAGGAGCGCATGTTATCTCTGTTCTTCTCGGTGTTCTACTTCTCGATCAATGCTGGTTCCATGATTTCTACCTTTATTTCGCCTATTTTCCGTTCCAAGTCATGCCTCGGCCAGGACAGCTGCTATCCCATGGCCTTTGGTATTCCCGCAGTACTAATGATCGTCGCTACAATGCTTTTTATGGCTGGTAGCTTTTCGTATAAAAAGCCTCCCCCGAAAGATAACATTTATGGCGAGGTCTGGCGCTTATTCAAGGTACGTACGCAAGCAGTGAAAGTCATTAGCTTTGTTTTTCGGCTTTTTTGAGCTTATCACAATTCTTGCAGTTTGCACAGATCATTTTCCATTTTAGGGTGCGTTGAAAAATAGAGGCAAGGGACCCAAACGTGACCACTGGTGCGAGTACTACTTGGTGACACATACCTGTGACAACGATGAAAAGTGCCAAGAACTTAAGCGTGAAAAGAACAATCCGGCAGTGTGCCAAAAGGTTAACTTCGTCGATGATGTCAAGTCTCTTCTTCGAGTTTTGATCATGTTCTTGCCGGTCCCTATCTTCTGGGCGCTTTACGATCAACAAGGTTCGGTCTGGCTTATCCAAGCTATTCAAATGGATTGCCGTATCTGGGGCAACACGCTCTTGCTTCCTGATCAGACTCAAACTTTGAACGCTGTGTTGATTTTGGTTTTCATTCCGATTTTCCAAGTTATCATTTATCCTATTGTTGGAAAGATTATTACTTTGACGTAAGTTTACTTAATTTATATTTTAATTAAATAACTTAACAACAATCTTTAGTCCATTGCGTAAGATGGTAGCTGGTGGTATCATTGCTGCCGGTGCATTCGTTGTTTCTGGTTTCGTTCAAATTCAGGTCAACGTAAGTCAAACAACTTCAAATACAGTTCGAAAAGTGCTTTATTACAGAAAACTTTGGCAACTCTTCCTCCGGATAACTCTGCCTACATCTCTGTCATGAACACATTCGGCCCCGAGTACAACTGCACACTCAACATCACCTTGGGTGATCAATACCGCTCCATCTTGCCTGGTGAATCCATCAACGACAACAAACACTTGCAACAGAAACTTACCTTCGAAAGCAAATCCGGCAGTGTCTCATTCGCTATTAAATACGTCAACTGCGCCAAGAACCCTACAAACCCTCTTCTAACTTACACAGACACCGTGAGCGGCGGCGATATCTTTAACCTTGTCATCGGTCCGCGAGGATCTTACATGTTTAAGGTGGATCCCGATAAGCCGACGGAAGGAACTGGTGAATCTAGTATGTCTGTTACCGTCCAAGTCGATGATCGCGGAAACTACACCAAGAACTTGTGCTTCTGTCGCATCACCAAGGATACGGACAAGGACCATCCTTGCAATCCGCAAGTCCCATCTGACTTCTACTATTACGAACAGAAATACAATGACGGCAAAAAGGAAGATTTCCATCGTCTTCTTCCCGTTATCGATTCAAAGGGTATTAGCAGCTTTGCGACGATTTCCAAATTCAAGCCGTTGAAACCTGGAGAGTAAGTTTTAAACTTATTTTATACATTAGTTATTATATAAAACTTTTTTAGCTGGCAGTTGTATTTCTTAAACGAAACCGCTAAGAGTGTTGGCATGAAATCACTCTCGAAAACTCAGATCCACGTAGAATACGCCAATGTCAAGTTCTCCAACACAAAGCAGGGTGGTGTTCGCTCTCTTATTATTACCGGTAAAAATGGTACCTACGAACACTTCATCAACGTCCTCGTCCCAGACAACACCGTTTCCATCCTCTGGCAAGTCCCTCAAATCTTCATCATCACCGTTGCCGAAATTCTGTTTTCGATTACTGGTTATGAGTTTGCCTATTCCCAATCGGCGCCATCCATGAAGGCCATGGTACAAGGCATGTGGCTCTTGACGACAGCCGTTGGTGACACAATTATTGTCATTATTGCTGCCTTTAACATCTTCAGCAATCCTGCTGTTGCTGCTTTTGTCTATGCCGGTATGTTTTATTTTTATTTTTTGAGGTTATCAATATAGTTGATCGCTTTAGGTTTGATGTTCGTTGTTATCCTAATCTTCGCACTCATGTCTATCTTCTATTACGAATACAAATACTACACCGGCGTCGACGATGATGACAACGTGCTCATTGAGGACGATGCCATTTCAACCGCACTTGTCAAGGATGCCGTCGACATCGGCACCGCGCACCACAACAAGGCCTACGAAGATGAGTGGGATACACGGTTTTAAACGATTTTTCTTTGTTACATACTTGATATTGAATTAAACTGTTCATAGTTTCATAACCATTGTTAACAGACATAAATTAATTTACACACTTTTGACCAGTGTCGAAAAAGGGGAAGCAAAAGTTCGGGTGAGTCATCGTTTTTGGTTGAAACAAAAGTAAAAAAAATCAAATGTAAGGCGATTAATTCAAAATTGATTTTTTGAGCGAAAGATAGCTTTGCGCCTAAATCGACGCTACGGGTTTTCCGTATAATGAGACAACGGCTTACAACTTAACATGCAGAAAAATGTATACGTGGCTGTGTTCAGAATTTGATTTGTCTATTCTCAATCGTGGGTGTGCCGGACACGTTGTATTCACCAACGGTGATGCGAGTGTTTCCGGCGGGGACTGTCGAATGTTGTTCTTTAAAGATTCGATAAGCTTGCTGATTGATTTCCTTGAAGGACATGGGTGGAGGAATTGGAGTCGTATCCGTGGCCGGTGGTGCTGGGGTGATCTCAATTTCCAGCGTATTAGGCTTGCTACCACCATTAGCCTTTGGAGGTAATGGCTGCAAATAGGTTGAGACATTGGACCCAATATTGGAAATATTGTAATCCGACACCACATTCCGCTTAAACAGCAGGACACGACCGAGTCCCATAATTAGGAGCTGGCCCAGCGGGGCAGTGATAAGGATACTGAGAATGCACGTTTGGAGCACAAGATTAGCGTGAGATTGGTAGTCTAGATTACGGGCGCAGTAGACTGCCAGAGCCGGAGCTAGTGCTGCCTGAAAAGGGTAATACATCGGCTTATTTAGTCCATGTGAACACAGGTGACGTTTTTATCGTGGTTTTTACCTGCACTGTGGCCTTTGGACAAAATGCAATCGACATGAAAGCCTGTTCCTGAACCGTTAATGACGTGGCGCATAGAGATACCGCAAAAGCTGAGACTACTCGGAAAAACACAGCTAAAAGATAAGTTTTGTAAGCATGATGATTGAATGATGATTGTAATCAGATGAACATCAGCTTACCGAGTACAAGGATCGCCATGGCATCACCGAAGAGTTCCCAGGTCAACACGGAAAAGTCAAAGAAAAGACCGATCAGGGCAAAGAGCAAAGGTTGGAAAATGAGCACCCAAATAATACGGAAACCACGTTCTTCAGGCTTTGTCTGAAAGTTTGTCACGTGAGTAGATAAGTTCAAACGGTTTTAAAGGATAGTTACTAACTCGTTTCGGGTTATCGTATTTCCACTTCATCGCAGCAACAATACACATTAGGAAGACAATAACCGGACCAGCGATGACACATCGAATTCCACGGGTACCGTAGTACAGCCCCAAAGCCAAGCTCAACACCATAGCACCACGGCTGAAGTGCAACCAACTTGCGTCCTTTCGTGGCAGGACACGAAGCATTACACCAGCAAGAATTCCGAGAATGCCGGCAATGAGGGCTTCAACGAGGATGCGCGGAATGGTGTAACTAAGCTGTCCATTAGCGTTTAGGGTAGTTGCAATAACAATGTAAAAGGCAGTGATACAATAGAGATTGTCGATATTTGTACTGGCAAGAACAACGGTCGGAATGCCCTTGTCGGTGCCACGTTCCTCTTTTTGCAGGCGAATCATGGTCGGAACAGTGACGGCAGGCGATGTAGCAGCTAGAACGTATCCAAATGCGATGGCAATGGCAACAGGGACGCCGAAGAAAAAGTGCGCAGACAAAGTGACGACGATGACTTCAACTGTGGTTGTGACGAAACCGAGCATGGCACAGGTGTACTGTAATTTTTTGTTTTCGTTTTGAAATGTGGAAACTGACTCACAATTGAAGTTTTAAGCATATCAGGATCGAGACTCAAACCAGATCGAATCATAATAACGATAAATGCCAATTGGCGCACAGTTTCTTCCCAATATCGATTGATTACGAGAGTATCGCGGAATGCGCTAACATTTCCAAAAATAATTCCGACAATAAGCATACCTGTTAATTGTAAATTTTAACTGAAATGCTTTTGAAGTGACGGTAATAGCTTACCCAACAATGGCGGCAGGTAAAGCAAACTCGCAATCTTGCCTAAGGCAAGAGCGCAACCCCACAACAAAAAGAGTGATATGGTCGTGAGGATGTAGTCCTCCTCTTGAGACAAACGCCGCATCAACATCCAATGGTATGGCGCCACAGTTGTCGTGGGTTCAGGATTCACGGCATCCGCGATGGCATCTACCACGTCTTCGCCGGCTTCAACCGCTTCAACGACATCGGCAACGGCTTCCTCCGCTTCATTTGCTGCTGCATCCGCTTCTTGGACGATTTCCTGTACGACTTCGCCTTCATTGACAGGTATGTTCAACTGTTCAGCCGGAGCGATTGGACCAATATCTTCCAAGGGGTACGGATCGAAATACAGTGGATCAGTTTCATAAAAGTAGGTTGCATTTTGAAGCTCGAGTGGATGGATAATGTTGCGATGGAAAACGGCAATCAAGCCGATGTAAAGCGAAATAAAGGCAACGATAAAGGTGAGGATCAAATTTGCCTAAAATAATGCCGAGATACTGTAAGAGTGGTAAATGAAAAGTAAAATCAAACCTGCTTGTGCCTATAGACGGTAAGCCAAACCTCGCTGACACGTTGGCGTATTTGAGCGTCCATTTTCACTTTCTTTTACCAACGAAGAGGACTTCAAAAACTTCCGGTTCTCCTGACGCCACTCACTGCACTGACAAACTATCAACGACCGCGAATCCGAACCAAATGCGTCAGAATGGCTCATCAACAAATCAACCCTCGTCGAAATGTTGTACGATCGGTGCAAAATGGACAACGCGTTTACATAAGCAGTCGTGGTGATCCGTTGGTACGCACTGTCGCCGAAGTCGAGCGGTTGTTCCGGTTTTTTTCGTCGGGAAACGGGCATCATTGTATGTATCGACGTTTTCTCGTCATAATTAGCATTTCAAGTGTACTAGTTTGAAACAACTTTATTGTCTGCGATACGAGATGACAAAGAATTAACAATGTTAAAAATAACTGACTTGTTAGGATGGGTAAAAAGAAGGTCGGAGTCAATGCCATATTGAATAAGCTTCCTTTTTGAGTGAAATGTCTACAGGGAAAAGAATAGATGCAAAGAGTCCATAGTCGGTTATGAAAGTAGGAAAGAGGACAGACTAAATCTGGGTAAATGGAGTACCCAAACGCATCATGTGGCGGAAGATAGCTCGGGGGACTCGGGGCATTTAGAGCCTGATGCAGCCGTTTTTTCGTTGTTTAACCGAGTTTGAAGTTGGTCAATGGTATTTCGAAGTTCTTCAATCGCCTTATTCTGAAAGACATTCTTAACCGGATCCTTAAAAAATAATGATACCTGCATAATAATATGATTTTTGGCTAATAGTAGCGTCGCAATCTTGGACAACTTTCGCACAGTACTACCGTGAGCGTACGGAATCACTTCGCGCAACTCATCTAACGCCGCATTGAGATCGTGCATACGGCAACGCTCTCGGTAGTTGATAGTCTTGCGCAGACTTGAATCCATTTTGCCGACGACTGCTCGCTGTTGCGCCGATAAAGCTCGACTGCCATGGCGAAAAGCGTTGTTGTCCTCACTGCCATCCATCAAGACTTCCAAATCTGACGCGACAGCAATGCTCAAGGCACCAATGCGAAGCGTTTGACATTATCTACCGCCTCTTTCGGATGCTAATAATATGCCAGCTTCTCGTTTTCTGAGGTCACGATTGACTTGCAAAACAGCCACCTATAAAGCAAACTGGTAATTAAGCAGGGCACCTGTGGGATAGCTCAATCTCTGTCACTAACGGATTTAAAAGAAATGCATGAGGTTATAAGCATCCACAGTGTATTTTCAAAGAAACGAATTTGTTGTGTACGACGGGTTAGTTGCAATTTAAAAAGCAAAATGCAACAAATACAATGTAGTTTTCTAAACATCATAAATAAAACAACACGATAATGTTGTTACTTTTAATGCTGTAAAGCGAGTTACTGGATTTTTTAAGTTTGTAAGCAGTCGAAGTTTGTGTGGCAATGACAAATCATCCATACTCACCATTCAAAACGCAATCGTAAAGCTTTAACGTATTTCAAAGTGCGCAATTCAACTATTTGTTCACCTTAAAAATTAAAAATTGAGTCTGCACAAGCCAACCTTTGTCTGACAAAACATTTTCTTGCGTCTACATGATTAAATCCATTGTCAAACGTGAATAGTCACTGAAAAATGCTTGCTGTTTTGGGTTTGTATATTATGATTCGCACATTGCTAAAAGCTATAAAAGGCGTATGAAGCATGTGTACAAAGTCAGACAAGAACAGTTTTGGACATTCTTTAACTATGCAGACACTCTTTGTGGCGTCGTTTCTGACTGTTTTTTCTTTCAGCATGGTAAGTTGTTTTACCATTTTTAATGATATTCATACGTCCAGTTTAGGCCTGTCAAGCAACTGATATGACAGCGGCGGTACTCGATAATGAGTTTTATCCCGCGAAGTTAACCATGGGTCCAGCGAATGTAGCACCAGATTATGACGGCCTTATGGTGGATTACACATGACTTTTAAATGATTTATAATTTGGTTTTTAGAAAACATATCCGGAGTTAACAAAAGTTTTGAACTATATGAAAAGTGTTTCCAGTACTATTACAACAGGGGCTACAGATGCGACAGTATCCATTGGCCCGTTAACGCAGCGTCAATGTGATATGCTTCAAGAAGCTATAAAGACAGAGAAGAAAATTACTTCTCACGTATTACTATGCGAGGGATGCTGTTATTATAAATAAGTGGAATATTGCACAGCTTTCGGTTAAAATCAGAAGTGTTGTGGCGAATATTAAATCAAGTATTGCATGTATTGTATGTCCTACATATTTTTCCTGATTTTTTGCTGTAATAAATTTTAAACAAGAAAATGTTAATACATATAAAATCAGATGAGCTTCAGTTTCAAAAAATAGATAAACTTTTATGATAACCATCTTTTTGTTTTAATTAAGAAAAATATTAAAAACAGTTCATTATCACAACAAAAACAGCACGTTTCGAACGTGGTCGGCAAAAATTTCCTCCACTCAATATCGATTTTAGAGGTAATTTAAGCGAGAAACAGTTTTGTATCGATAGGCTCGTCGCCGATAAATTCAATCTCTTAAAAATAGCAAATGTATAACAGCTTACTACAAAAAAAAGTTGATTACCTGACTAAAACTGGGATAATATGGGCATTTCTACGCTCAAACTCGATCTATGCCATTTACCCATATCGGTAACAAGATTGGTGGGGTCATATTGAGTTACGAGATATATCTTTTTCGGGTTGTAAGCAGTCTAAGTTTGTGTGACAATGACACAGTATCCATCCTGACCCCCTCTAGCTCTAATGTAATGTAAAGAATGTATTGTGTTAAAAAATTATTTGTTCATCAAAAGTAAAAACTAAGTTTGCACAAAACCATTTTAATCAAAAAAATTTTTTTTGCGTTTACATGATTAAATGCATTGTCAAACATGGTAAGTCATTGGAAACTGATTGCTGTTCTGAGTGTTTAATATTGCGTCTCACACTATTGAAAAGATTACAAAGGAAGCATGCGTACAGAGTCAGACAACAACAGTTTTGGGCAATCTTTAACTATGCAGACACTCTTTGTGGCGTCGTTTTTGACTGTTTTTTATATCAGTTTTGTAAGTTGTTTTACCATTTTTAACGATTTTTATACAACTTTTAGGCTTGCCAAGCAAATGATATGACAACGACATTCAATAATAAACTGTATCACGCGAAGTTATCCGTGGGTCCAAAGATAGTAGACTTAAAAGATGTTACTGACAAGCTCATTCAAGAGGCGAGTTATATCTAGTTTTAAATTTTGTTGCATTTTGCTTTTCAGAACGAATATCCGGAGTTAACAGACGTTTTCACCTTCATGGGTGGAACCTCCACTATTCCGATTACTACTGCGGATCCAGAACCGAAATACTCCATCGGCACGTTAACGAAGCATCAATGTATGCGGCTTAGTGAAGCCATTCGCTCACGAAATGAGATCTCTACTTACACATTATTCTGCGAGGGGTGTTGTACTTTTAAAAACTGACCCTGATCAGTTCATTACTTAACTCTCGATAAAAAACTGAATTGTTGTAGCAGGAATTCAATCGAGTATTGCATGTGCGTCATACAAATCTTAATATATAAAACTATTTATTGTCATTTATGCAACCTAAATCAATCAAAAATCAAAGTACCAAACAACTACTTTTCAACAGGCTTGCATTTTCCCAACGAAAACAGCACGTTTTGAACGTGATCGGCAAGTATTTTTCTTCGTTCAATTTCAACTTCAGTAGTGATTTGAGCGAGAAACATCTTCGTATCGATAGGCTCGCCGACGACAACTTCCACCGTCTAAAAATAACAAACTTATAACAGCTTTTTACAAAAAAAAGTTGACTACCTGTCCAAAAATGGGATAATACGGCGGTTTTGACGCCCATACACGATCCATGCCCTTCACCCATATCGGTAACAAGATTGGTGGCTCTGCAGCTTCATTGATCATACGGCCGATACCCCATTTGATGCGAATCGGGTCGCGTGTGACCTTTCCTTCCGGATACATGTGAACCCACTGCTTCTCGTTGAGTTTGCTGATGCAGAAGTCAACGCATTCTTGAAAGACACCCGCGCCACGGACGATCGGCACACAACGACCAAGGGAGAACCAGCTGAAACAAAATGGTAATAGTAAAGGCTCAGATTATATATAAATAGCTTGTCAAAACTTACTATGTGTGAAGGGCATTTGTAAAGCAAATGTTATGGGCCGTCGGCGTGTATCGAAAGCGATCAATGTTTTTGAAGAAGCGGCGCATTGGAATCATGGCTAAAATCATTGTGTAAGATTATATATATTACTGACGATTGCGAAAGACATACCCCAAACAAGAGGATCGTCGATGTTGCATCTGTGGTTTGAGATCGTTAGAAGTGACCGCGAACGATCCTCAAAGAGCTTCAGGAAGGTTTCCCTATTGTGCACGACGAGCTTGTTTCCGCCTGAAGATTAAAGGAAGTTAGCAATAATGAAATAAAACAGTAAAATAGTTCTAAAAACTCACTGAATAACGTTTTTGCACAGAGATAGACAAAAGTCATTGTCGCCCGTGACTTGAAGCGGTACCAAGCACTGGGCTTTTTTGGGAAGGGCCATGGAAACTTGAAGCCATCTACGTTTGCTACCGACATTGCGGCATCAGAGAGGAAAAGCGAGGTTTCAGAAGGGTCTTCGGGATTTTTATATATATTTTGGGTTTTCGCAATCTGATTTCGTTTTCTACTTTGTCATTCGGGACGTATTGCCAAGAGAACGATGGCCCCGTATGCGACATTTATTCGTGAATACAATTACGATTATTTCAGACACTAACAGCAGTTCATAAATTTGTTTCTTACAAATTGATTCACATCTTATTTATACACAATGCTGGAAAACAGTTTTTGAATAAACTTTATATTTCGAGGGAAACGAACAATTCGGTTTACAAAATCGACAAATCAACTGTCGCTGTCCTTGTTGCCCAGGTCATGTCAAGCTGCAGTTTCTCTTTCTTTGTGCTTACTTCTTTTTCTAACTTTTCTAACACTCAAAGTCAGTTTTGTCCTCCTTTCCCCAGTTGAATAGTTGATTAGATCTGTTTTTTTACTCTGAATTGAATAGTGTGTTACCTTTTTCCGTTAAGAAGGTGTATAAATACCAAACAACAGTTTTTATTTTCAACCAATCAATCAATCAACCAAACCGCAATACAATAGTCGACTTCTAATTTGGCGGCCCCTTATGCCACTGATCATGCAACTGAGAAAAGTAGATAACACCTTCTTCCGGTGCTGGCTGAATCTTTGGTCCAAAAAACATCTTCACGATGAGAGATTTTGTTTCGCTAAGGCTGAAAATCATGACAAGGGTGATGATTCCCATGAAGGTAATCATGCAGAGGCTGTAGGCCGTGTTCATAAGCATTGACAAGCTGGGGTTTGCGGACATTGAGGCAGCAATTTGGTAACAAACGCCACCGCTGAAGGCACCGAGGCTTGCAATTTGAAGCACCGGGAAGAGGGGGCGGCTAACACGGAGGTTTTCATAGAACTGAAAATTATCACCATTACAGTTTTTATTTTGACAATATGAGCACAGTTTACCTGATACTTTACCCCAAGGCTCATTTCGAAGTACTTTTTCATGAGCTCTTTGTTGCGTCTCCGTGTGAAAAACATGACTATCGCTGCCACCAAGCTGCTGGCGGCCATTGCAAATGGCGGCCAAACCTGGGGCACTATTTTGATGTAGCGACAGACGCTCCAAATACTTGTGAAAGTGACGACGATGAAAATCGAAACAATGGCAAAGACTGGATGGCGCATGTTTTCGTAGGTGTAAACATTTTGCGAAGCGTGGAAGAGGTTCAAGCTAAGGAACATGATGAGGTTTATGCCTGCGATGAGAGCGCCTTCTCGGAGGATGTAGACAGGATAAGCTGGACCGTTCATAGACAAGTCTGTAAAGGTTTAAACGGTTCAAAGGTTATTGTTGCCAAAAATAGTTCTAAACTCACCTTCGAACGAACAAAACAACGCCATCGTGTAGAGAGTGATGGCAGAGATTTCATAACACCAGTAAATAACGAAAAAGCAGATGAGGAAAACGCACAAATTGGCATGATACAGTTTATGCAACTTGAACAGGTAGATGCCGATGAAGTAGATGACGACAATGTCAGTGAGTATGTGGCAGCTGATGTCTGCTGTCAACAGCGCATATTCGACATGAACTTCGACTGACGTCAAATGATAGACTGAAATTCCTTGTTTTACATCTGTTTTTAGAGGGTTCAAAGGTTCAAATCTCACCTGGAAAGATTGAGCTAATGTTGATCAACCGCTGTAAAAAGCTGGCTGAACTACATTGCATGATCGACGAATACTCGGGTTCAATACTAAAATTCATGATGTAAAAATTTACCTGCCGGTCGGTCAGAAGCAGACTAGGTAAATTTAATAAACAAAATAGGTACGACTGGCTGTTGCCATTTGCTTGTTAAAATTTAACGGCAAACAATGCCCTCAGGGGAGTTCTAATGCACTCCGCCCTTTCAAAAGCCGCACAAATGTGGACTAATGATGACAGCATTTCCACTTATTAAAATAACTTTATTGCGTGGTATTTATCATTTTTTCAATATGACGACAATGTCAACTTTTGACGATGTTTTGGGAATTTACCGCGACAAAAATTTAAAAAACCGAAATAAGTCAGTTAAAGGAAAAACGAATTGCATTATCTAACAGCCAACATAAAAAATTGCTGCTTTCACACTATTAAAATTTAGTTCCAACCTCCAGTTTTCAAAAGCATGAATCACGATAGGAACAACAACCAAAGTGCAATTGTGCAAAATACAAGTAAAAACGTGTAGCTTACCTCAAATCAAAAAATAGCTATCATCTCTTACAACAACGCAGTGTGTCTAGCAGTGTTGTTTGTACTCAAACATCAGGGATATTTCATGTCATCTGAAAACAAACAGAAAATTAAGCAAAAATAATATTGTCAAGCGCTGAATATTCTGCAAGAAGTCTCTAAATAATCAAAAAGCACGTCAAGGAGGTTGCAAACGGGTATATATGCGAGTCATGCATAAGTTTTACAACGGTGCATCTATGATTAACCCACCCTTTTTAGGAGTTCGCGGAACCCTGAGCAGTAAAGTTTACATTACCTTTGACGAGAGCCTTAAGGACGGTTTGACAGAGTTATGGTGCCCGCCCGCAAGGCAAAGATTACAGCAGTAGAGTGTTTTTAGAAACATTTACACACATGTTATTTTTTATAACTGCTTAAGCCACCTGTGGCAACGAATTTAAAATATTTAAGTTGAGGAACATTGAGCATTTAAAATTGGGTTAAAAAATAAATGGTCAATACAATGGTAACAGATTTTTGTAATTGCTTTCTAACTTTTTACATTTTAAACGTGCAGGTAGTGATTAAAAATTTCTTGATGTGACGTTTATTTCAATGCTGTTGTTTTTTCTTTTATGTTCCTTCCGTTAGTTGAAAATACTATAAATATTAAATTTTAAACAATAATACAAACAATGAATGATTAACTTTTAATTTCTGGACCTGTATAACTCAAATTTATAGTGTAAACTGAGCTTAATGGGTTGTACTTCCTCATTTAGCACAAACTATATAAATTTACTACACATTATTTGTTATCCATCGCCTTTTCCATACGTGACAATAACAAACATGCAATAAACGAACGGCTGACAGAGTGCATGATTTGCAGACAAAATTGATCACCACATTCTTCTACGGCTTTCGTGTATTCGAGCCGCGCACCCAAAAAGGGAGGATTCCAGAACAGCATTTATTGTGTTCTTTTTATCCATCTAGAGAAAGTAAAAAAAAGAAAACCGAAATTGGGTCATCAAGCGTTCTAACTAGTGAAATGGAGCTCCCTTCCTTCCACGATTGTTGCTCATTGCGGGGGGTGTCTGGATTAGCCCTCATCCGAACCCGGTCAGTTGACTAATCTCACACAATCACCGGTAGAGGGTGGTGTACGTAAAAGCTGAGAAGTTACTTGCCCTTGTTGACGTTCGCACTTCCTTTGATTTACGCAATGTGTCTGTACAGGAGTTTTATTGCATTGGTTTTTATGGCAGTTGTAGTTCAATGCCAGTCGCAACCGAACCGTTAGTTTTATTCAATATAGGTTTTAATAATGGAATTGATGTTTTGTACTTTTAGCTGAATTCAGACAATACACGTGCATTGAGCATGAGGATGCCGATGTCACTGAATGTCGATTGACTTTTATGACTACCGATGATGAACCTATTACTATTACTGATAGTGGATGTTTTATGGTTAGTTGGTCCAAAATCACGCAACTTTTAAAATTGTAAATTAAATTTTAAGGAAAAAGAGCCCAAAAAACAAGAACTCCGCAACTTCTGTCCTCTTCAATGCACCAACTCCGACTTTGCCTATGTCATTGGCCGCCGACCTCTTGAAAACTCGGCTTGTCGCGAAGACGAAACCTTCAATATTGTCCGCCGCCGTAACGATTGGTTCCTTTGGCGCTCCGGAGACTGTCTCTCCGAAGAAATCCAATTCGACGTTGGCTGCATAAACTCTGCCAGCCTTGAAACCGATGTTGTTGTTGGTGATAGCCTTGATAAGCCGGAAGCCGCTTCACCCATTGTGTAAACTCCGTTTTCAATTAATAAGCATCATTGCCCTGCATAAAGTGCCGTAATAAATTACTTAGAATCTGGAAAGTCGAAAGAGCCGCTGCGCGAAATGTTACCGAAAAAAGCTTTAAATGTCAATCGGGAATGGCCGGTGCCGACAATGACAAATCTGGCCAATGCGCGAAAAGGCAACGGCGATCAGCTTCGTCAAAAGGCATTGCGCAAGCACCCGCTGGGTACAGCGCTGGCGTTAAAACAGTGAAATGAGTTGGAATTAATTAGACACCGAGACCGTTCTCGCCATTAGGCGGACCCAAAAGTGCAAGAATAACGAAAAGCAAATTTGCTCATCACGAGTTTCATAGTTTTTTTCTGTGGTATTTCTTTCAATATAGTCGACTTCTAGCAGACGTGCTACTTTCTATAAACAGACCATTCAAGAGAGACTCCTTGAAAGGTCAACAGACGCACCAATCCGGACGATCGTGTTTTGCTCAGCGATGCACCCTCTTGAACTTAAACGACCCAGGCAACCACCGTAACATGGCTAGCGAGCCACTGTATGCAGTTTCCGTGGCTGTCACCTATTTTTTTCAAATGCCGGTGGCATCATTTACGAAAACTGATGGCCCTGTTTTGTTCACTCGGTGCGGGTGCCGCTCATTGTCTCGCCTTGATGGGTGCCTTGGATTATGTCGTGCTCAATTTGCCAGTTGGAGCATAAACTATGCTTCTTCCGACGCATGCCGAAAAGAAACCAGCCGCTCTTCCTTAAGGGGCGTTTCTTCGTTCGGGATACGGTAGCTTGTTCTCTCGAATAGAAAGGATGTGCTTACTGCCAACGGCATTGTGTCATTGCTTGCTGTCTTTCTTGATCAACACAAACGTGCCAAGCGGACTTTCTGACCTTTTAAAGGGTTTTTATTTCAGATTAGCCCAGAAAGTATTCATAATTACTCGAAAACCCGTAAAACCCTGCGACGTCATCTGAGCCAGATTCTCACACACGGCGTACGTCGTCTCTTGTACGGAGGGCCGGGGTGTCTTCCGTGAGCTTAGCAAGGATTTACTTTGTTCTAAAAGAAGGGAAATTAAGCCTGCGCCTCGCGAACCCCACAAGCCCTTAGATTAAGGGTCAAAATAATCCAATGGATTTGAACGGCGATTCAACATTTGGATTTAGCGCCGCTGCCCACCTTATTGGGGCTCTAGATGCATCGTCGACGGGAACAACTGCTACTCCTGTGGCGTATGATCCTCATTTGCAGTGTCCCGCGTTTCCGGCCTACGGTACTGGCAGCAGTTTTGGTGAGTTTTGGATTCAGTTTTGATTTGAATCATTCGGGTTTTCAATGTGAAAGTTCAATGTTTAACTTTGATCATTATAGGACAACTACCGTCCTTCTCAAGCCATGACCCCTTCTGTTCCATGTCATCTTTATCTTTTGCGGGTTCAAGTTTCGCCTCACATGGTTTGCATAACACCCATTATGCCGATGAAATCAACAATGCGCTAGCACCACCTGTCATGTTAGCCAATACTGGCATACCTCCAGCTATGGAAAAGAAGACAAGTGACAAGAAGAGTAAGCAACCTTTAACCAAAAAAATGACCGTATACCCATCTCTTTAGCATCCTCAAAAAAGTCTTCCAAAACTGAAGCATCGAAGAATCAAGCTGCGCTCTTACAAAATCAGAAAACCCGTCGCCAACGAACCCATTTCACAGCCTACCAACTCGCCGAACTTGAACATTTCTTCTCACGTAACAAGTATCCAGACATGGCCACCCGAGAAGAATTGGCTACGAGAATAAGCCTTTCGGAAGCTCGAGTCCGTGTAAGTCATTTATAATAATCCGTTATAACTCTGTCTTATTACCTTCGTATCACAATGCTAACAAACAAAAAGTCATATTGTTAATTCGTGAAAGCCATTTGCATGGCTGCAAACTCATTCAGTTTGTAATCGATTTCTATCTATTTTCGGTTTTCTGTAAAGCAAGTAATTAATTTGTCGCGCTTCTTTTCGAGGAAGATTCCCTTGGGCTGAACTCTAGCCGAACAATGACACTGCTGTCTTTTTCAATTCGGAAAAAATGTGTTAACTAACTTGAACAAACGAAATAATGACACAATTTTGCGTGTTGCAGGTTTGGTTCAAAAACAGACGTGCAAAATTCCGTAAGCGCGAGAAGCCATTGCAAAGTATGCCGAGTACCGATGTGAAAGCCATTTCGGCAGCGGCGGCCGTTGCGGCGACGACTAATCGGCCACAAACAATGGCCGCGATTGTAAGCCTTTCAAAAGTTGACATTTCTTGGGTAACATGACGCATTGCAGTTTGAGGACAACTCTACCGTGTATAATGGCAATGACTGGAATCCACAGTACCCTCCGACGTCCAAGTCGTTAGCAGCTGCAGCCTCGGCGACCCCTTTTCAGTGGAACCAACAGCTTTCGAGTAACATTCAGTTACCAGCCGTTGTAGCACAACAGATTCAGACATCAACCCAAGACAATGGCCAAAACTCTACAGTTTCGACTAGCCAGTCATCTTTGTATTCACCGTTAGCGTGTTCTAATTCGAGTACGACTTCCTCATTGACCAGATCGCCGGCACATGTCGCAAAAATTGACTCAAATTCTTTTAATAACGCGTCAATGACGTCAGCTTTCTCGTGCAGTGATTACTTTTCGCCATACATTCATTCGCCCAGTTCTTTCACCGCTCCCATTACATTCCCTCAGTATCCGACCTACCATAACACGCTTTAGATTTTCAATAGTCGACGTTCCCAATTTTCACTTTTGTACGCAAATCTATCCAAGGCTTGTCAGTTTTATTTTCATTCGGTACAAAGTAAGTGGCTCGCAATATATTCAAATAAACCCACATTGTATGTTTTTGGACGAAAAATTTTTAAACTTTTAAGATTGTTATATCAATTTCGAGGTTACATTGTTACGCTCATCCTCAAGGGCATAATTAAAGTGGATAACTTGACCCACGGCCATTACAACAACAGTTACTGTAATGACTAAGATGGAAAATACGATTAACAAGACACGATCCAACACTGTCGCCAAGAACTCCCATTCTTGAGCGTTGCGACGTCGAAGTTTAGCATGCAGCATGGCATTGTCATTTGAACCGGCACTACCACGGCCACCACCCGATTGAAGACCAAGAAGTTGCAACGCTGGCAAGGGCATCGAAGTTGATGCGCTACGATTGGCCCAGGGTGGGCGACTTACACCAATTTGGGGGGTGCTACAGTCAGCATACGGGATATCAGCGCTCTCTTCGCGGCCTTGAAATTGTAAACAATCGCATTTGTAAACTACTAAAAGCAAACTTACGCTTCGCACTCGCTCGTTGCGCAAGCCTCTTCCAATTATTGCGTGCTGCAATGGAAGCTTGTGGAGTGTTGCGTCGTCTGGCGATTCCCCCACCAGCCGGGTCAGATACCGGTGACGGTGGCGGTTTTGCTGCCGGATCATATCGTGGACTTGTCGATTGGATTGACGGTGGCCGCGATGTCAGGAGCGTGATATTGTTATTGTTGTTACCCTGGACTCCAATATTATTGGTCAGAATCGGCAGGGGGTCAGAAGCCAACAAATAGTGCTGAAATTCATAAAGATTGTTTGTGTCCCCCGAGGGCAATTAACAAATTACGTGATTTTCGTCGCCATTGGCATGCTTACTGCCGAGTTTGCCCTTCTTTTCAGGCTTTTCACGCTCTCGCTTTTTGTTATCGTCGGCACGTTTCTTCAAAGCACACCTTGCCCTCATGCCGCTCATCTTTTCAAAGCCTTCAATGCGGACACCCGTCTCCATCCAAAGCTCAAGCAAAGTGGTCGATGGCCTGATCGCCAGCCAGACAGCAATTTTGCGGAAAAAAATGTAGGACACCAACGGTGGAATGAGCTTATTGTGTGTTTTTTGCAGATGTATGTTCAGAATGAATGCTGTGAACAGGGTGCCGACAAAGATAATCGCGATGATGGATAAGTAGAAAAGGCCGAAAAGAGGAACATAGTCGGACGTCGTGGGCATCTGTTCGCTCACCTGAAAACCACATAGTCACATAAAAAAAGTGCAATATTGCTAAAGGCTCCACGTCCTTTTATTGTCCATTTTCGGTTGAATAAATACAGCATTTTGTAGCAGAATTTTCATTCACTTACCATCATAAGCAAAAGTGAGTGGGCAAGGAGGGAATCGATGCCGAGTGAGAGCTTCTCTCTGCGTTCGTTGGAAGTTGAGGCTGGAGTGAAGAAGCCAGTGACAGCAACAAGTGTGATTACCGATGTAGGAATGACGAGATTCACAATGTAATATAGCGGTTTCCGTCTTACTATCAATGTCGCTTCAAGAAGGACCCAAGGCTGCGGGCAACATACAAACTTTTGTTCAACTCTTTTCACATTGAAGCTAACAACGACCCATTCTTCATTAGGAATGAAATTTTCAAGATTGACAGAATCAAATTCTGGTTCGTAATCGATTGCACTTTTGTCACTTGTCCAACTGCTGATAATAAGTGTGCAAGTTTGTTGATCATAGGGGAAATATCTAAAAGACAAACCACTTTTCAAAATGATTGCATTATCAAGAAACATACCGAATATTAAGTCTACACGTAGTTCGATACAATGCCGGATACATAAATTTCACAACGGCCCCGCGTTTACGCTTCCAATACTCTGTCGAAACCACAACGTTAATGTACCGCTCAGTTTCCTCCCTATTCATGACAACGCTGTTGTAGACATAAGTATCCGGAAGCCTGAAACACGTTTTAATTTTTTAAATAAATTCTATAAACCTACCAAATTCTATCATAAGGCAAAATAGTCGAATTAATACTGCCGTATTTGTGTGGATCCCATCCCAGGAAGGCGTCATTCCACTTTTGTATTACCCAAACGTTAAGTTCCAAATGTTGCATTTTTTCATTCTACAATTTGCATACATTATGTTTTTAAAAGTCAAAGTTTAAAAAATCTTACAATTGCAAGAATTTGATACAAACTCATCGAAAATGTCACTTTGATCGGTGTGGTGAATTCGACAGATGGTCGAACCCGTTTGTCGTACCTCCGCGTATCCAGAAGGTCTTTCGACAGCCGAATGTGCGGCAAAAAGTCGCCATCGGACTGGAGTACGGCTTGGCCTTTGAATTTGCAAATACGTCAATTATTTTAGAATAAATGGAAGAAAGAGGAAATGGATGGAAAGGGGAAGTTAAAAACAAGCTTACGATCAGCACAGACGATGTATTTAGCGAGAACGATGAGAAACTGAGCAAGGAAACGTAAAAGATACGTTTTAGTAATCATGTAGACCCAATGTTGCACTTCACATACGCGATGTAGGTTTCGTGTACCCTGTAAGTGAAGCAAGTTTAAAAATAAGTTTAAAACAATTGTTGTTTGTTAAAATAACGATTGACGTGGGTGTTGAGTTAAACAAAAAGCAAAAAACAAAAGGTGTAAGATCAAATTCCAAATATTTTAAGTACAGAAATAAAAGAATTTACGCCTGTCAAAAACCAGAATTAACTGCCGAGGGACAAGCCTACCGCCTACGGCTACGTTAAACACACGCCACAAAGTGCGAAAGGGACCAATCAGCTAAATGGCAGAACATGTAACCCTAACAGGCATTTGTACATTTTGAACACGACAAAAACTGGCGATTTGAGTTCTCCCAATGGATGGATTTATTTATGAAAATTATTCGCACCACTGCATTCGACGGCTTTGTTTTTTCAGATAGTGGATGCAAACAATTGACAGAGGCAGCCCGGGGCTACCCCCTCAGAAACTGAATTGGCTTCAAAGGTAAATGAACAAACGAACAGTTTTAACGAATTTGACGTGGTTCAAGGCGACCTTGTTGTTGGACGGCAATAACAGATAGCTGCCCTGAGGCGTTGAAAGGACGGTGTCGCTGCGCCGGTCAAACAATCATCGATGGCACTTTCATTCGGCGAAATTGTTCCTCTTTGTCCAGCGGAATCAAAAGTACAACCTGCCGGAAGGAAGCGATCAACGCCTTGCATTCACGGCGTTTGCAGCGGGAAATAGGACGCCGCAGTTTGTGGCCACAGGAAAAAAGAATAACGCGTCACAATCGTGTTGAGGTTGAGCCGAGGATGTCACCAGAGGTTACAACGATGACAGACTTGTTTTGTTCAGTTGTCAACATCAAGTTTAAGCAGTTTGAGCTGACATTAACCTGTCAAAGTGACGACTTTATAATTTCTTGCATAAGCGATTTGTTTTTGTTTTTGTCAAAGACAGTGCACTCAAAAACCACGTCACGTTTGAACACGCGCGAACACAATTGGCATAATGTATGTCATTCAAGGCCGAAGATGGCGGCACTAAATAATGAATGCGTGAAACCAAATGCAACTTAATGAAGAAAAAACGACTGAAGATTGGTATAAAATACTTTACGATTTTCAAAGGGTCAAAAATTTGGGTTTGTTAGGTCATTCTCACGGGGTGAACGTTGATTGTTTAATGATGGCAGACGTTTTAAATAAAAAAAATTTCAATCGTGAAAAAACACTCATTTCAAGTCACAAATCCACAGATAACAAAACATGTGATGTTATTTTTGATCTCATTGAACACAAAAGTAAAAATGCAAGCTGGCACTCTCAATGCAGCTTGAAAGCCGTATTGGTCAAAGGGGTCAATGAAAGCAGTCGACCGCCGCCTTTTGTTTTAACAAAATTTTTCAAAAAAAACAGACATCTTCAAAAGCAATGTCAAAATAATCAACAAAGACTACAAAAACACGTTAAGTCCGTCTGAGTGCGTTTCATAGTAGCCTTCTAAAGGTCTATCGATAAAAACAATAAACCCAGAAAAGACGACCCATGAGGACAACAACCATTGTTCTTTTTTTACTAACATCAGAAATTACTTTGCCCTGGGGGCACATAATCAAATTTATTAATGTAGTCGGTATTCCGAAACTGTCAAAAACCACCCTAATTTGTCAAACTATTTGCTGAGCAAATACTTGGAGACCTTCTGAAGCTGTCAAGCAAACACGATGTGGAAGAAAAGTTCTATTGTGCCTCACCTAAACTTCATCAACCAAAGCCGCTAAATTTTGACCGAACAAAGGTGTTTAGACGCGCCTCCGGACCAACTATTTACGGCACTTTTTCGCAACAGCAGTGGTTTTTGTTGGAAAAGTTCTACGGAAGAACGTCTGTTCGATGTGAAGCGACGCTTTTACAACTTGGACAAATGAAAAAAAACCTCGGAAAATGGGTGATTCAGTTTTTTTGCAGAGTTTTTCACTGTGTCCTTGTTTGATGTCATGAGAGTGCAATTGGGGTGGCACGTTGCGTATCAAAGGGTCACCAATTTCATCGAAAAGCGGAAGGAGTTACAAGCTTAAGCACGTTGACTTGGTCATTTGGCCATTCGAGTGTCGTGCTTCTTGAGCAAACTCATTTCCTTCATGAATTAACAAAAGAAGCAGTCAATGGACACCACAACCGACATCTCGTGGTCCAAAGATGAGTGAACAGGGTCCAAGTAGCCATATGTTTTAGAAGCTTAACAAAGGCAAAAAGTTTATGCCATCCAAAAAACGGAGCAAGTTAGAGATAAGACAAGTATAGATAGCTTTTTACGCGTCTTTGAGACCAATTACTCTTAAAACGTTTAATAGATTCTGGAAGAAAAAAGTTTTATTTGGATAAAACAGCGTTCGCATGACCAAAGAAACCAAAGAATTCAAAATGAAAAAAACTTATCGTAAAAATAGTCTAGGCTACTTGATCACTAATGTAAAAATACTACATACATGCTACTGTAGCCATGAATGAACTTAAGCACCAGCAATTGGTGGCCAAACTAAGTTTTGCGGGGGAAGAAGCAACAAAAGTCCCCACGCGCTTCTGTTTTACTAATTATCCTTCTGTCAAAAATAACGCACCCTCGCGGTCTTAAAGGACGTCAATAATAACCATAAAAGCGTATTATAGCTGCCCTAAAAAGACAAAAAGCGCGAATAGGCAGTTTCGAGGAACAAAAAAAGTGAAATTGTTTGGGCCACTACGGCATCGCGTCACTAGGTGGTCTTAGTTTCTGGGGTCCGTTTTCAAAGTTTAAACTCCTCTGGCATCAAATTGTTTCTGAACGATGAGCGTTGTTCTGTTTGTATTTGGAAGGACGCCTTCCTTAACTCCTTTTTTTCGATTCACGACATCGCCGTTCTCGTCAGCATTGTGTCACTTTGAAACTTCTTTGGCATTGCTCACCGCCAGAGGCAAAATGCCAGCATCGTCTCTTTCTGCATTCAATTTCCGTTGTTAAACTTTTGGACTATGGTGGAGGGGGTCCCCGAGGATCACAGAATAACTGTCATCGACATGTTGGTTTGGAGTGCAAGTGGAATGAGTGGGTGGGTCAAGATTAATGTCAGAATGATTGAAATGGTGTTTAACGCATGTCGAAGCGGCTGTCTTTGAACGCGAAGTTAAACCAAAGTGCAAACTTGTTTACCAGTCGTTTGAAAGCTTGACTTGTTTTCTATACTGTTCAAAATCAGATGTTCATCATCAAGTTAAAAACAAAACTTTTATTTAATAGGCACAATCCAAAATAGCCAGAAACAATAATTGTACACTGTACCTGCGTATGTGGAAACCATGTTGAGACGGATATCAAATTTGTACTTGTAATGATTGATAATATCACGAAGACACGTGAAGTGAGGAAGCAACCCATATGATAAGACTTGAAAGTTGGCAGGTTCTGGGATAAGCGGTACACGTAACAAATTTGAGGTGAGATCCGGAATGAAAGTTTAGTTTGAGATCCATCTACACTGACAGAGACACAATTACACACCGACAATGGGATAAAATAAGGCGGTTACTAAAGATTAGATGGTCAGAAAGAACTACAACTATTAAAAGACAACAAGAAAACACAAAATTAAAGATAAAATGGCATCTACGACTTGATACCTGAGGCTAGTTTCGCATAGTTGGCTTCTCCACGAGCGGCCTTCTTCTTGCGGTAGTTGGTGATGGCGTGATAGATGCTGATTGCGAAACGAAGCGAGCTGTAGCACGAGGTCATGGCAAGAAGCTCGTCCATGCGATGCTCAACGACGTCCGGGATGTAGAGGACATGCATGTAGAGCAGGGTAACGACGAGGCGGACAAGACGACCTTCGACCGAGGTGCGCATTTCCTGGATGATGGGATCGTTGAGATAGGTGAGGCAGGTCGAGATGACGGTGTCGATGAAGGTCTTGTTGGTGAAAGCGTCACACTGAAAAAGACCACTATTAAACACAGCTCAAAGAATCCAGAAACAACTTACGTGACGGAAGTTCTCAACCACGAAGCGCACCAAAACAACCACAGTCATGGGACAGAAGTTGCCGCTAATCAGCTCCGCAATGAAGTCGAAAACGAATTCGTCGCCACTGCGAAGCATGTAGGCCAAGCAAACACCCATGGCATTCGGATTGATCGTGATGAGCTCAATGAGCCGCTCGTTGGTGACCTTGATCTCCTTCAAGGGCGCGTAGTTGCATCCTTCGAAGAACGTCTTCGCGATTTCCAGATGCTCATGACGGATAGCAGCAACATCGCCTTCGAAGACACAGCGCAAAGCCGTCTTGATAGGCTCATCCTCGGGCTTCTCGAGCTTCGGTGGGTCCTTGCCCGGCCACAGAGCCTGTCCTAAAAAAGGAGGGAAAGGGGTGGCGACCAGAGCCATAACCTTGTCGTAGCACTCCTCGATGTTGGAATCACCGCTGGGGAAGCCGTCAAGCATCGTCTGAGCAGGGTCCTTTTTCTCCTCCTTCTTTTTTGGCGGCGTCAGATTGCGCTTCACAATCTCGGACATGGTCGGCTTGCGGGGGCCCTCAGGCTTCGTCTCAACCGGCGGCGGCTCAATCGGCTTCGGATCCGGGCTTGTACGAGCAGAAGCTGGAGCCGTCCGGATCATCGGAGCCGGCAGCGGTGGCGGGGGAATCGTGAGCGGATGCGAGAGAACCGTTGGCGGCAGCGGAGGAGGCGGCACACGGAAGCCATCACCGGCAGGGTTGAACTGCGGCAGCGGGAACGGCATCATAGGAGCAAACCCAGGCGGAACCGAGATGCACGGAATCTTGCGATTGGCCGGACCCATACCAGCAAAGAAAGCTGCTTGCATCTGCTGATGAGCCTGCATCTCCATCATGGCAGCAGGGTTGAACTGACCTGGCGGCGGTGGGAAGAAGGCCTGATGCATGTGAGGAGGATGCTGCATGTGCAACGGCGACAACATCATCGGACTATGTTCCGCAGGCGGAAACATGGCAGGATTGACCAACACTGGAGGCAGAGGCAAAGGCGGAGGAGGGACCTTGAACTGTTCCTTGGCGATCTGGGCGAGAGTCTGCTCATGCATCGTCTTGGCACGTTGGTGGTGGGCCTTGTTCTTCGCTTCTTTGGCTTCAGCTTGACGCTTCTCCTCGGCGGCGACATTCGCAGCAGCCTCGGCGGACGCCTTCATCTGTGCCTCCAGAGCATCGTGTTCACGTTGAAGACGCTCGACATACTCATGCGGAGCGTACACGACAGCCGCATCATAGGGCAAGTCGAGCAATCCCGGCGGAACCGGAGACCAGGTAATAACGGTGTCTTCGCCAATGTCACCACTATCACAAGGAACCGCATCCAACGGCACAATGTCTTCCGCAAACAGTTGAAGCGTGCGCTGTGCATCAAGCGTTTCAAAGCAATCCGAACCATCCTCCTTCTTTTTGGCCGTAGCAATCATGAATTGATACAGTTTGATGCAAGTGTTGATGTTCTTGAACATATCGTTGGCACGCTTCACAAAGTCGTGTTCACGGATCAAGGCGGACGCGGCACTTATGTGCGGATCGTCGTTTTTGACCTCAGAAAGGGCCCGCGGAGTTTCGTCATTCAGGAACATACGACGCTGGCACGAATTGTATCCGATCAAGCGACCAATGAACTGACGTTCAGCATTAGTCATGTGGGCGAAAACACTGTCACGAGCGCCATTGGGAGTGCCCTGTAAACGTTTTTAAATTGATATACTGTACTGAACATAGAAATATTATAAAATAAAAACGTACATAGCACTTCAGCAAAACCGCGATAGCCGGAGAGATGCCGGTGTTGTAGTGGAAGGTCCAGATTTGCTCATTAATGTAGCCTTTGTACCCGTGCGACCTATAAGACTATCGGGTTTTAATATATAAAGTCGAAAATCAAAGACAAAAGAAACTTACAGGAAAATGAGGAAATGCAAGACTATGCGATGCGGGGCCTTCTTGAGACCGATGAAGTCCTCCTGAACATAGAGATCAGATAAGGCCACGATCATGTCCATGCGAGAGCACTTGGGCATCGCCTGAAATAGACAAAAAATATATATAATTATTGCATATATATAATGCAACGCTTACCGTCTTGAAAAACCTCTCGATATCGGCCAGACATTGATCTATCTTTTCCGGGATCCTGGAAGAAATAAACATTATAGAAAATCGGAACTAAATAAGTAAAATGACAAACTTACTTCAGTTTTAGAAGCTTCGATAGCTCCAGTACCGCAGGCGTAAGCACCTCGGGCTTGGACCCTGTGGTACAGGGGGCCATGCCTCGGAAGAGCTGTAAAACCATTGACGTTGTGAAGAGTATGCCAAAACGCGACGAAAAGTGCCCGAACGAACAACGCACTAGTGCGAAGGAGTCAGTATGAGTCACGCATTTTTCACGAGAGTCCCCAAAATGGGTCAAAGTTCGGGAGAACGACGATTGACAAAGACCGATCGGCCGCACTGCTGTCCAGCGATGTGCGCGCAGGTACAGAACGATTGCTTTCGCGATGGGAGCCAGGTGCACAGACCGACCGCACGTTTGCGTGTGCTTTCAAACGCTAACAAATATTGCCAACGGCAATGTGTTGCGCTTGTCCGGTCAAGAGGTAGATAAAACAAAGAAAAGCCACAACCAAAAAGCGTGCCAACACTTTGTTGGCGTTTATGTTTGTGGTCAGTCGGCCCTGTCGCCGCATAGGACTCGTGACTTCCTGTTGTCTGGGATGAGTGCCTCCGGCCTTTTAGACAACGCGTCCAGACCTCACGCATATCGAGGCTTTCCTTGAGACTTCCCGACTGACTTGAGGCGTTGTTTTTTGGGAGATGAGCTAGTGCGTACGATGAGGCTGTGAACAAATAACAATTTTCGGACCAAACGATGAATGATTGAATGGAACGGGGAATTCTTCGAAAGTAGCGCTCAGGGACACGAAAACATGGAAGATGAGGGTCGTTTGTCGGTACAAAATCGGGCCCATTTAAACTTTTCAATGTCATGACGATGTCTGTGCGACGACGACTTCCTCGGGTTGGTCTGCTGTTGAAATTAGCCAGAATTTAGACATGCAGTCTTTCCCCGGCGGAATTCATATATAAAAGTTTCATTATGGTTGTAAAAAATGAGTGTACTGTACACCTCTTACATTTTTTTTATAAATGGAACACAACTTCAGCCTGCCTAGTCGTAAATTGGCCCCAGCTTGATCTCAGCCTTTATCAGTTAAGCCTTTATCTGATGTTCCCTTGACTGCCCTTTATTGAACACACGTGTGTTGTTTGGTGACGTATTTACGGCTTTGGCGGTAAGCAATCACTCCCCGAAAAAGAACAACGGAGGCAGATGGAGGCGGTCGGGCCTTGAGAACAACGATTAACCCGACTAGTCTCCCAGCCACCACGAGGACATGATGCGACACGCATTTGAACCGTCGCCCGATTATAGACGCGTTTTTTCATGTATGTTCACATCTATAGTTAACGACAGGGCCACATGCATAGTGGAAAGTCATGAAAAAACTGTCTAAAGAATTCACTTGTTGATTTATCACTTTTTAAGTGATAAGCAAGTCAGTTGTACAGTTTTGATTGTTCGAAACGTGTGATTACCTCATTGTTGATATATAATTTTGAGCTGCGTGGTTTTTTCGGGTCGACCTTTTACGATCTTGGCATTATGATAGGTGCGTTGCGTTTCAGCCAGTTAATCCAACCTATCGCAATGGCAATCAAGCACCCTGACCACACCTTCATGAAGCTGGCCATTGATGAAGCCATTAACGGCGTCAAAGCGGGTGATGGTGGTCCTTTCGGAGCTGTAATCGTCAACAAAGCGGGTAAAATTATCGCCTCGGGCCACAATATGGTTTTGGTTAACAATGATCCGACTGCCCATGCCGAAGTCACAGTGATTCGCAAAGCTGCCGCCGCATTGAATAACTTCGAATTGAAAGGTTGTATTTTGTACACGTCCTGCTATCCCTGCCCGATGTGCATGGGTGCAAGTCTTTGGGCTCGACTTGATGCCGTTTACTGGGGTGCTACTTCCGCTGATGTAAGTCTCGTCTTATTTAATTACAAAATTTGAGTTATTTCTGGGCTTTATAGGCGTTGAAAGCGAACTTCGATGACAGCGCCTTCCATAATTTTGTCAAAAATCCTCAATCGACCGCTGAACAGACCTGGGAACACCTTCCGGTTGAGAACACGTTTGCCCCCTTCGCCCTCTGGAACAGTATCGTCGACAAGACCCCCTATTAAACACATTTTATTCAATTCCCGCGGCAATTTTTGATACCTCAATCATCAGGGCTTACATTATTCAATCTCTTTATAAAGGCAATACTTCAACTTTTGATTTAAATAGAATACGCAAGTGAAAAGAGCCATGTCAACGGGGAAAAGACAGATTGTTCATAGATCAAAAGTTTAAACGAACAAAAGACATAGGGAAAGTCTGTAAAATAAGTGAAGTACTTCCAAAATATCTACGTTTTTCTGTTCAATACTTTGCTGACGAGATTCTCAAGTGACCATTAGTTGAAAGGCGTAAAGGTATTTATTGTGTGAATGATTGATTAGTAGAGCCGAATGATTTCTTCGATTTTCTTCCTTCGAATGTCAGGCACATGTGTATTCTCTGCCGGATACCCGACTGGCAGCAACAAAACGACCTGCAAACCATAACGCTAATTCAATAAATCTTTCCCAGATGTGTCACGTTGGGCCTACTTTTTCATTAACAGGCCTTTGAAGCAATTCGCGAATCTGGCCACCTGCATTGAGGGGCGTTGTGGTCACAGTTACGAGACCAACGTTGTGAATTGCTGCCAGGAGGAAGCCAGTCGCGATGCATGTGCTGATTTCATTGTAGTATGTGGGCTGCCGTTGATTGTTTTCGAGAATTTGATAAGTCTGCAAAAGGTTAAGGGTTACGTCAAAGTATGAACAAAAAAACTATGAAGTAAAAAAGTTTACTTGTTTCATGATAACTATGAGATAAGGCGCTTCTGTAAGGTAAGGCTTGTTCCAATTGACATTCAAATGTTCAACGTCGAGAACCCATTTTGCACCCATACTGAAAAGTGACTTTTATGATCAGTTTGCAAGGCTATGCGTTCAAAACATACCGCCTGGAGTAATTAATCTGCTCTTCAGTTTCAACAATTTCACGAATTCTGACTTTGATAGCCTCATCGGCAATGACACAAAATGTCCAGGGTTGAAGGTTAGCACCGCTGGGGGATGTTCCTATAGACAGCACATTGATAAAATCGTAAAAGAGGGTGTAAACAAACCGGCAGTTTTAATGATATTCTGAATAATTTTCATAGGGACAGTTCGGGGGCTAAAGCAGCGTACGCTTCTGCGCAGTTTCATGGACTCGTAAAATAGTTGAGATCGTCGAAGCATTTCATCTTCAGTATAGACTGGGCCACGATATGGAACTTCTTTGGCATTTTGGAATTCATCATGGTCGTCGACAACGTCGAGATCGTCTCCGACCTGCATAATTAAAAGTTAAAATTGTATCACGCAATTTGAAATTGTAAACTTTACCTGTTTATCAGCATACTCTCTCTTTTTAACCGGCTTCTTGTTAAAAGATTCCGTAGCGAGAGCTTGTTTAGGCCTCGGCCTCACAACAAACATACTCCTCAGTTGAAAGTAAACAAACACCGTCACAACAAACGCGGATAACGCATTCAGATGCCAAGAATCGACCGATGCCAGAAGCGTTTTCACGTAGCCGGTCATTTTGAATCGATCGAACAGTCCACTGGCGCTTGGAATGATACACTGACCCGAGGCTGCCCTGATTGCACATAGTGGTTGTGGTTGTTGCGCTTGCTGCTGATGTTCCGCAGCTTCCGCAAACAAATTCATCATGAAAGACGTTTCCGGTACGACGATCGCACCCGATCCAATTTTAGTTCGTCGTTGAACTGATAAATTATGGAAGAATCAATGACCAGACGGAAAAGAAAAAAAGTTGCAACAAAGCGGAAAATGCCCCTGAGGCAACAACACCACACACACAACAATGAGGATCTGAACAACAGCAACAGTTAAAAATACGTCACTAATCAATCAATAATGCTTTTGGAAGGTAGGAAGAAAGTTTCTCCATTCATCCGCCCTCTCCCGGGTCGTCTCTTCGTTAAGCTCATTTTTTGAGGGGTGAAAAAGTTCCGACAGCTGGTACGGCCGCCCTTCCTCCTGAACTCGAGCTCAGTGCCACTTTTGCAATGACAACTCATCACCGAAAAACAAGCACATACGTGTCGGCGTGCCTTGAACAAAATGTGTCTACGGATAAAAAGGTTAAACGAGTGGCAACCCGTAAAATAAATGATGTGATTCGGCAATTAGGATGCTTGTTTATTGGTAGTTAGATTATAGGGCTTGCTAAATTCATTTTCTTATTTCAATCTCTGGGCGTAGACGAGGAAGATAAACATAATCTTTTTAATGTGGTTTTTGTCTCAGCGATAGTGTTTATTGGCGTAAAATTTGTAATCAGTTGATATAGACAATCGAAATTAACATAATTAAATAAATTAGTACTAAATAATTATTTGAGCGTTTTGGCATTGCAATCACATGCGCTTCTTGACGTAGCTGTCAACCCGCTTCTGGCGAATTTGCTCAAAGTTATGCCCATGACGCGTGATAATGGCGTCCCACATGAGAAGATAGACGCTGGTCTCAATCAACACGGCTTTGATGCCGATCCAACAGCAGATATAATCGGCGAAGTTCCATTTGCCTAAAACAATAAAAGTTAGCCAAATGTGATAAATGGCTTCAAAATTACCGGTAAAGAACTTGAAATAAAGATAAACTGTCGTCCCACCGACCATCAGAGCGTAATGCAAAGTGGCAAGGAAGGCGAGGCCGATGGTAAAGGGCTCGTACTCCTCGGTGAGCGCCTCGAAGGTATGCTTCTCGGCTTCCTCAATGATAGCTTCGGTGACTTTGGTCAACGGGGGAGCAGTTTCTTCATCGGTGGAGTCATCCGAGGTCTCGGAGTCTTCTTCATCGACTTCGATCAACTCTTCAAGTGAGTCATCAAGGTTCACGATGGCACTATCACCAGCTGCAGTAACTTTGAGGCCGGAGACAAGTTCATGCTTCTTGATACTGTCCTCTGAAACTGGCATTTATATAAACAATGATCCGCTCGAATGACGAAAAGGTACCTACCATCACCACAGGCCAAAGCATCGGTGTTGCAATCCGTTTCGTTGTCAGAAGACACGTCTTTGAACACGTAACCGTTGATGAGGTTGAGGTCGTGGGTTGTCATTGTCGGAAGGTTACGAAAACCGAAGGAAACAGAGAGTACGTGGAAGGATGACGATCCGATGACTCGACAATCGAATGGACTGATATCGAAACGCTTTTCAAGGAAAACATGGAAATCTTCATGCAAATTTTCATACCGAAATTGCTAGACTTGAAAATCATAGCGTAAACGCTTTTTGTTTGTACTGGATAAACTGACTGTGGTGTATTTGCTGTGAAACAGTTTGGAAACTTGAATTTATTAAAAAATTAATACACACATTATCAATTTTGGCGGTTTTGTTACAATTGAAAGGAATTAAATGATTTAGACGGTGACTCGTGGTGGGATCTTGACTTCGCCAGTGACGGGGTTACGTTCTGAAAATGACAGTTTATTTGAGCTGTACCAAGTCATTTGTAACCTACCGATAACGGAAATCGGCTTCTTGCTGGCCTTGGCCGGTGACGATGGCGGCTCATTACCGAAAATGTTGCTTTTAAAGGTTGCGGTGTTTTTCACGATTTTCGGCGAGGCCGGAGTGGCACCAAAAAGACGATCCTTGGTGTTAAGCTTGGGCGCGCAGTGTCGCTGAAAATGTATTTAGTCCAATCAAGAAAGGCATGTGACCCATCTGAAACTGGCACTACAATTAGTTCCGTTCCCTCTGCCCTCTGGACAGGATCGACAGCCCCGGCTGTGCCGTACTTTGTTTCTGTCGGTCTTACTACAACAAGAACATTAAATCGAGCGCCTGCCTCAAGACAAGAGCATTCTCCATAGACTGATATCCCTCTGGGAGTCCGAAAAAGAAGTAGAATCCATTTGTTGCACCAAGCTATGGATCTTTTTTTCAGTTTTAAAAAATGAGGGTTAACATGAGTTTGGACAAAAAAAACACGTGTACCAAGTCAAGTTTATGGTTTACAGACCCGTTTGATAGGTTCAGTCGCCTCCTGTGCCGGGGGACCGTTTTCGTCGTCAGTGGTAACGACAGTAGTTGATTGAGAGTTGTCGTTGGACATATTTTTGATGGTTAAATAACAAAAGTACGATAAAGGCAGTTATTTTTTCCGTCGAAAATAAATTTTTGACAGACTGGTTGGCATACAAGCACGGCGACAACAAAAATTTTGACTGACTGGCACAAGGTGAATGAAGAATGCAAAGTTTATGGGACTCCCGGAGCAAACAGCCCGAATACTGACGTGCCGGGGCCGTGAGGAAGGAATCCCGCAGTGCATTCAACCACAATGCACCTCCTTTATGCAAGAGGTCGAAAAACTGTTCGGAACAACTTCAACTGCCAGGGTAAGGGCGAGGGAGGTCGGAAGCGTGTCGTGTTGTTGCCGAAACTTGGGACTTACCGGTGAAGCAGTGGCCGAAGCAGGTGCCTGAGGCGTTTCATTGTTAGCGGCCGGTGCGGGCTTCGGCGATTCGGCGGCGTTGGTCATGGTGATGCGAGTGGACGGAACTGAGCAATCAGCTGCTCGAGGGAAGATTCAAATAGTGAATGCCTTTGTGTGAGGGTGAAGCTTCGCTCTAAATATGGGGCGAACAACGTGAAAAGCAAGCCCTCCTCAATTCTAGACGGGGCGGAGCTGTTCGTTGGCGTTGATGCCCTCCGGCCTTCTCAGTGCCCTTCAGCAGCTCTGTTTCCATCCATCTCGAGGAACGTACGAGAAACAAGCCCCCCGAAGCGCCTGGCTTCCCGCCTACTTTTTCACAAAATTGGGGCGTAAAAATGAACCGAAAAGGAAATAAGCTCAACCCGAGGGAAGATGGGCGCGCAGGCCGATGCAAAGCAAAAGCATTTGGTGCACGGGCACTCTCCATAATCGAGGGTTGGGGTACATGATGCCCCGTTTTCAATGATGCCCCGCTACGCACAGTGCATACTTTCTACACCGGGGCATCATGTCAAACGGGGCATCATGTACCCCAACCATAATCGAGACGAACGCACAAGCATAGGCTTCAGGGTTCACACTCGTTTCTAGAAACGAGTGTGAAAATTCGGGATAGGTGCACCCAGGTGTGCGGTGCGTACGCCGCGAGGAAAACGGACCGATGCCCCTGCCAGCTGGGTTGTTCCGCCAGACGCACGCGCGCGCGTAATTTGGCGCCGTTGAAGCAACTTGGCTTCAAAGAGATTCTGATTCCCTTAGAGCAAAGTAGCTCCAAGGGAGCCAACCCGTGAAGACTCCATAGTTAGAGCAACTTGGCTTCAAGAGGGCACCCCAACACCATAAGGCCAAGTAGCGTCAACTGACCGGGTTAACGCAATTTGGCTTCAAGGGAGCCTTCCAACACCGATCGCCTCGTTAGAGCGACAGCGTCAACCGACTCCGTTAGCGCGACTTGGCTTCAAAGAAGCCTTCCAACACTGATCGTCTCGTTAGAGCGACTTAGCGCCAACCGACATTGCTGGCGTCAACCGACTCCATTAGCGCGACTTGGCTTTAACTGACGCCGTTAGAGCGAAGTAGCGTCAATCTACTCCGTTAACGCCATTCGGCTTCAAACGTACACCCCCACACTAATCGCCCGGTTAGCGTCAAGTTGCGTCAACTGACCAGGTTAGCGCGACTTGGCGATAGGAGAGTCCTTCAACACGATCGCCTGGTTTCGTTGAAGCTACTTGGCTTTCAGGGGATACCGCAACACCGAGCGCCTGATTAGAGCAACTTGGCGTCAATCCGTTGGAACTATTAAGATTCAACTGATCAGGTTAGCGCAACTTGGCTTCAAGGGAGTCTTCCGACACAAATTGTCTGGTTAACGCCAAGTTGCGCCAACCGACTTTGTTGGCGTCAACCAACTCCGTTAGCGCAATTTGGCTTTAACTGATCCCGTTAAAGCGAAGTAGCACTAACCATCCTAGTTGGAGCCAAGTTGCTTCAAAGGGACATCCCAACATTAATCGTCTGATTAGCGCCAAGTTGCGTCAACCGTCCTAGTTGGAGCCAAGTTGCGTCAACTAACCAGGTTAGAGCTAAGTAACGTCAGCCGATCAAGTGAGAACCGAAGACCCCATAACCGATCGCCCGGTTAGAGCCACTTGGCGTCAACCGACTTCGCTAGCGTCAACCGACTCCGTTAGAGCCATATGGTTTCAAAGGGGCACCCCAACACAGATCGCCTGGTTAGCGCCAACCAACCTGGTTAGCGCCAAGTTGCGTCAACTGACCCCGTTAGAGCAAAGTAGCTTCAACCATCCTAAATGAAGCCAAGTTGCTTCAAAAGGACACCTCATTACAAATCGGCTGGTTAACGCCAAGTTGCGCCAACCGAGTTAACGCTACTTCGCTTCGCAGGGCACCCCATCATCGATCACCCGGTTAGAACCGTTTGGCTTCAACCTTCCCGGTTAGCGCGACTTGGCTTCAGTGGCCCTCTACTGAAGCCAAGTCGCGCTAACGAGGCGATCGGTGTCGGATGGCTCCCCTGAAGCCAAGTCACGCTAACCGGGTCAGTTGACGCTACTTGGCCTTATGGTGTTGGGGTGCCCCCTTGAAGCCAAGTTGCTCTAACTATGGAGTCTTCACGGGTTGGCTCCCTTGGAGCTACTTTGCTCTAAGGTAATCAGAGTCTCTTTGAAGCCAAGTTGCTTCAACGGCACTGAATTACGCATCAACATCCCAGCGGGGTCGTTCCGCATGCCTGCGCGCATGTATGGTGCGTAGGCACACGCCCGCACGTCCGGCTGTGTGTCGATTATGGAGAGCGCTGCCCAGCCAAGCATTTGCGCCTTGGCCCAAAATAAATGTCCTTCGGATGAAAATGACAGCAAATTCGAAATGGTCGTTTGACCACTGCCGGACTTGATGACAACAATGAAAAGCGTTGAGTGTTCCGGCCGGCAGCCCGGTCCAGCTTGACTCGATGACAAAAAAGACGAGGGCTTGAAGCATGGATCTCTAAATGGGCTTCAGACTCATTTATTTTTTTTTCGGTTTTCGCAATTTAAGCAAGCTTTAAATAAACGAATGGCCTTTTCCTTGTTTTGAATGCTTGAACTTTCACTTTCACAAACTTCTAAACGATAATGATTACCCTGAAGCAATCTTTCATGACTTCAACGTTCTTTAGTCAGTCATTTTTTTCAACATGCATAACTCATCGAAGCCCTGAGGCACTGCACACTTGCAAAATTGCTATCTTCGATAATAGCCCGTGTAAAAAGAAAGAGGGCTTTCAAACTTTTATCGATGGTCGGATTCCTAGGTCAGGGGCGAGAAGTTGTCAAATTTGTTTGACCGTTTTTTGTTCTCGATTTTGCACACCTTTCCTGTTGACTTTGATGCCATACCCGGATAACACGCACAATTACACAACAAATGACCTTAGATTTTATCGAGTACTGACGCGACAAATTAAACGAAAAGTAGTATTGCACGTGTTAAATTTTACAAGAAATGGTTTCGAATACAAGTATATGAGTAAATAGGCAAGGCAGACAAGGCAAATTGTTCATTCACGTGTGTCTTTTTCGTTTAACAGTTGTGCCGAACTGATCAAAAAGTCCTTGTTGAAACTTTTAGCATTTTCGATGAGATACGGCTTGGGCTCACATTTGAAGGTTGTTGGATTTGGTGCAAACGGATGACAGCAGCATCGGCATACCATTTCATTTTCCCTGTAATGTGAGGCAAATGTGCTTAATTAAAGTCGGTCTTTTACGGCCATGTTGAAACAGTTTTGGAGGCATTTAGGGCCTCACAAAAAGGTTTCGAAGGGGGGTTGCTCATTCCGATTTGGCCTCCATTCCGAGGGAAACCAATCCAAATTGGTTGGTCATTTTGGATAGAGTGCATAGCTCGCTTTAAGCGAAAGCGGACAATGAAACATCGCCATGGACTGGGTTGAAAATTGAAAATATATAGTGCTTTTGGTTACAGTTAATATTTTACGGTCAACAGGGTCGTGGTGGTACGTACCGTTGTTCGGGAATGCATGTGAGGTAATCAAAACCATTAATAATTTCGCGAATTCCGTCGGTTACATTCGGGAGGGGCACTTCAGGGTTTGGCCAGATTTTACAGTTGTTTATGTTGCGTGAAACACAAGCTGAGCTCTGATCCACACGGGCACATCTGCGCTCTGCCACGAAGAGAGGGTTAATTTCGTCGACATTACCACTGTAAATGACTCAGTTTAAATTAAAAACAACGAACGAGACGAGTCTGTTGTGACACGTGACAAACAAGCCAATAAAACTTACTGGCGATGGCACTGACGCCCACAACTTTGCTGATAAGAACACTCGCCACATGGTTCTTCACTGATAGTCACATTTCGCATGTATTCAAAGAAATTTGAGAACGCCTGGAAAGTACATCACTTGCATTTTGGCATCATTCATAAGTCAGGTGGGTATGGGAATACGTTACCTGGCCCCATTTATCTTGCAGCAACCGGTAGAAGATGTGATGACGACATCCGGAACGGCCCGGAAGAAGTTGGTCGAAGTAACTTTTGTTCCATCGGGGTCGTTTTCCCTTGAGCCAGATGCAAGCGCCCCAGTTTGACCATTCTCCTGGAAAAATGGGTGAACTTTGGCCCATTCCCAGGGTTTGAACAACTTTTGTGAATGAAAAGCGACACCATGCGTGTTCGAAAAGTGCCTTCCCACAATAAAAACTCACCACAGTTGTTGGCTTGAACGGCATTGCCAAAAATTACCGATACTTGGGCTTCTTAAAATACAATATTAAAAGTTTCTGCAAAAATAATATTATAATAAAAACACAAACCCGTATATGCAGCACATAAGCAAACAACAAACAAGTTTAATATTCCCTTCATGTTGGGTTTGCACACCCGCCTGAGGCAGAGTTTGGTTAGGAAAGTGAAAGCGATTTGACAGATCTTCCAGACAAGTGCGAGGGTGCAAGGATATCCCTACATGTCTTATAAGTTTTTGGATGTTGCGGCTCATTGCGGATTTGGGTCGTTGGTCAATTACGCATCATTGACGATACATCATGGCGGATCTGCAACACTGTGACAAAGGGGGAAAACACACGCATCCTTGGATCTTCCGCAATACCACAAGATGAAGGTGTCTGTTTAGTTTTGCATACCATGTAAAAGCAATGTTTCCGCGTTGCAAACATGATGTTTAACAAAGTAGCTTCAATCTTCTTTAAAAACGTGCTTTAACGCATGGAAAAACTTCATTTTGAGCAATATTTATTCAGGCAGTGAGCAAATTAAAAATTATTAGAAAGCGGTTTAAAGGAAAATGGTGTTTATTGCATCTGGATTTATGGCGTTCGAGGGCTTTTTGCAAGCAATTCAACAAGTGGCACCTCCTCCGTGCGATGGAAAATCGGCCGTGCGATACCATAACGATCAAATAAGGCGTTTCGTTTGGGATTAAAGACGATCAGGCTGTATATAGAGAGGAACACTGCCGACACCGAGTAGACAAAGAATGTCAAATCTGAAATAAAAATGTTCTTTTAAAAGTTCTGTTGTACTTTGTGTTCACTTACATAATGCTCTTGCTTCATGCTGCAGAATAGTTCCAACTTCGATATAGCCATTCTTAATAAGAGTTAGAAAAACGCCTTTTCCAACGACCATAATGACGTGACTTGCGTTAAAGATGTTGTGAATATGACCGAAATTAAACGGTTTCATGGCTTCCTAAATGGATAGTTGCTTCATTACTTACAATATAATTAGATTGCGCAATTTGTGTACTCACTTCAGTGTTGTCTTTCATCACTTCTGTGCCATAGATGCAGAAAAATAATGAAACCGCCATGATGGCTTCCGAGACGGTTGTGACCCTAAAAAGTGCATCCTATTAAGAAAAGCTGAGCCGATTAAGACATGAAAAACCCATTACTGGCTTTCAGCGTGGAAATTTTCGAAGAATCCCATCATGACAGTTGTCATTGTAACGATACGGACGAATGCTGTTTGGTAGACAAGCCATTCGAGGAAATGAATTCGAAAGCTGTAAATTGCAGATGCTTTAGTTTTGTTTTAATTGTACAATAACTTACACTGTTGGGCTTATTTCTGGTAAGCAGCACAACTTTTTCGTGCACAGAAAAAGTGCGTTTAAGTTAATCTTAATTCCATGGGTATTCATGTAGCTAACAATAGCTTGTCGAGATCCAAAGAGATGTTCAGTAAGTTTGATCAACATACCGAGGGTTATCATGAGGTAACTGTATTTGAGTTTTGATGGGGTGTGTTTTAAATAAAAAAAAGTTACCTTGCAGAAAGAATTTCGAGAAACATGGCAGAACGAGGATAATACATGCCCAATACGGATACAAATGTTGTCACTGGCAACATGAACACGACCCAACTAAGGTAGTGCCGTATAGATTCATAAGTTACGTGCCGTTTCACATAAGTATATTCAATAATACCTATTAATATGACAATAAAGCAACATACAGTAGATGCTACAAGAAATGCGAGATCCTGGATGTCCATTCCTGCAATTTTTCATTTTGTAATTGGAAACTTCGATTTTGTAAAAAACTTACCCTGAATCCAATTAACAACAGTCGGAGGATGCTGGTGTTCATGTTCAGACTTTTCTTCGTGTAATGTCATTTTAACGTTTTTTACCGGAAAAGAATTGGATTTTACTATTTTTATTATTTTATTAAATCCAGCTTCACGAAAATACAAAGTACACAAAATAAAAGGCAAGTTGACGGAAAAAATGCAAAAAAAAACTCAGAGTGGGCTTATCAAATATAAGTGAAAGGAGGTGAGTATGTCCGATCAATGACTCGGGCATAAGACAACTTTGCTATTTATTTTTACTCGGTTGTCAAGGCTCGAAACACCGCACCGCTAAAGGGAAAAACGGAGACAGGACCAATACAACAGGAAAAGGGCAAGTGGAAAAAAGGTGGGTGACAGGCAAGGCAGGAAAGCTCTCCTGGATACCAACATACAAGGGAAAGCAAATGAGTTTTTCGTACGTAATAGCAACAACAAAACGGCGACGGGGAAACACGGTTCCCCTAATTCAAACATCCTGGCGAATGCTCCGAACGCGGCGCGGAGTCGGGGCACTGCTGATGCACTGTTGCAGGGTCATGTCCTCGCATTGAAACCTGGAAAACGTTGAAGTTGAATTGATGAAAGACAACACCTGTTTCATTGGTATTTTCCACGCGTTCCGATGTTTCATCCCGTTGAACTATTTGCTTTTTTGAAGCTTACTTGCTTTGTTTATCTATAAAAAACGGAAAAGTGCGTCGTGATTGCTTACTCACCGGTGGTAGAACGTTGTGTTATTTATTCGGTGACAACGATGGACGATACCGTTGAGAAGGATATCCCGCCCCAGTTCGATGAAAAGACCGCCTTCATCAATGCATCCCAAAACGTTGACTAATCCAGATTCCGTGCACTGATAACGAATGTGTTTTTCAGTCCAAATTTGGCCTTCACCATAGATTTCGTCACCTTTCTTACATCCGAGAGCTGAATTTTGTAACTTGTAATCTCTTGTATTCAGCTTTTCAACATACCGTTAACAACGTATCGAATTCTTCCTTGATTCATAACCTCACAGGTGTGTTTTTGACGCCCGATTATGACAGATTGGCCAAGGAGGATTAGATCGTCGCGATTTTGGAGATAACACCCTTTAAGTGATAAAGTTCTTTAGCGCATTGACCTTTCAAGTTATTACAAACCTTCAATAGCGACTCCATTATCTTTGCAGACCAACTTGAAAGATCCGTTTCTAAAGCTTTCACCAATATCATAGTGGATTCCATTCTCGAAGCATGTGGAACCTAAACAATGATCAATTGACCTTCTCGAAATGTCCTTATCACGTCATTTGATTTTAGTTCATTTCACTTCACAACCTTGATTCAACTGTTCAAAGCACTCGCCGCACCCAAAATTAGTTGTGTTTGCTAAACTCGCTTAAAATAATGATTCCTCGCATTCTTTTAGTGCTTTGCTTTGTCGCTACTTTCACTTTTTCACATTTAATTGTTCTATTAAATACTCACGTTGCTCATAAGTCACAGTATCACCGTTGATGAGGCATTTATGTCTAATCCCGTTCCGCAGGAACGTCCGGCCAATTTGAATGACTGACATGTCGTCGGAGACGCATGCTGAAAAACGAAGAAGAATAGACTCTGTTGTTTTTGGTCGGAATGTTGATGGCCGGGTAAACGTTTGTTTATTGTGACTTGATAGTACCGTCGAAGAGCTATGAGTCACTCACCCATGACCTCAGCGGTGCCATTGTTGCATTTGTAGTGGAAGTTGTCCTTGAGGAAAGTTTGGCCATGTTCATGAGTGCCACTGCCTGACACAACGCATGGAAGCGGTGGGAGGGGACCGTCTTTCGAAACTAAAATGATATTTGAAACATAAATGTTATCAATTCATGCATTTCCAGCGATTGGGTCTATTTTTAAATTGTAATGAAATGGTATTTAAAACTAAGAATAGGCAAAATTAATCATATCAAATGATTTTCGTTCTTCAATTTGGACAAAAAATTGTTGACAAGCGGTTGGACATGTCTCAGAATGTGGAACCATACTAACAAAACCACCACTGTTCGACAATCAATTCATCGGGCGAGCAAAAAACTAACCGTGGGGTATCACAACCCTGTTCTTGGACGTGTCAGGGTCCTCACCATGCGGCACAAGAACAAGCGTACTTTCTTCGCCCTGGCTGCTGGTAACACGTAGTTCACAGCTTGCAAGTGCAATCAATGCTAGTCCAGTAATTACAAATAGCTTCATCGTTGGAACTCCAAAGGTTGAATCCAAGAATCAATTGACTGACAAAACAATTCGAACTTCCAATCGAACGCCTTGATTAGAAAAATAGCTTTAGCCTGCGGCAATGTCTGATCAGCCAAAAGACACGAAGCGACCTTGAAAAAATTTAGGAGGATTCAATGCTCAAGTTTCAGTGCCTTTGGGCGCAATCTCGGGTTAGGTGACAAGGTCAGTGTGACTTTGAACTGAGATAGATTCCTGACTTTCGGATTCCTTTCATCTTTTGGAACATAGGGTGGGGTTACAACCCCATTAATCAGTTCGCGCAGCAACACTCCCCTGGCATGGAACTTCACACAATGACACCACAGATATAACAGTTTTTATTGTCACTCATTAAACGTTATAAACAAAATCTAACAGTGGAGACAAGGAAAACGTGAAATGTTTTTTCTATATTTTGCTTTGTGATTACAGTCTAATTGAACAACAAAAGATGCAACAGTGAATAGAAACCTGTCTGGTATTGCAAACGATATAAACATAGACCAGTAAAAACATTAGTACATGTAAAAGATCCGCAAATGTAAGATTTATCGGTGTTTTTTGGATTTTGTTGCGGCTCGTAGGAAAAAAGTGTTAAAACTCGCAATTGCATCAGTGCACAAAGATGACCCGTTTTAAAGTTTGCTTGTTGCCATCAGATGGACCTAATTACATTGGCAGTGTGAAATTTCGACGCGCGAAAGTCTCGGAACAATCGGGATCCTCCAGTTCGCAAGGATGAATTGTTCCAATTGAGTCGCATCGATTCATTCCATTCAATGGTTGCCCGATCAATGATGCCAAGCCACTGGAGCCAGATTCTGCAAGAGTCGATTTGGTGTCGGCCGTGTGAGCTGAACCATTTGAAGAAGTGCAATCGTCCTTCTGATCATCATGGTCCGCATCGATACTATGGGTTTCGTCGGCGATGGAAACGTTTTCAGTGCGTTGGAATTCGTTAAACTGTGTAGTTTCATTCTTAACAGTGGTGAAGGGTGGTGATGATGTACTCTCTTCACTGATGTATGTCGAGACATCAGAGCAGGCTGAGATGACATCATTGCGGCCATGTTGATGCCTCTTTTCGGCCCAGCGGCATTTGGGTCCCACAGTATCATCGAGGTTGGAGCTCAGAATGGTGTCCAATGTGTAGAGGCGGAGGCGTTGAAGGATGACCAGGGTGATCGCGAAGATGAGCGACAAAATACCAGCAGCAATTGCGACATAGAAGCTAGCTCCGTATCTCATAGCGATGTAGGTCTTCAGGCCATCAGTACCGACAAATGGGATGATCAGTTGAGCTGGACCAAGGGAAGCATACACGATGACACCGATCAAAATCATCGTTCCAGTGAGAATGCCAACTTTGCCAAATTGATGCGGCAACAGGAATAATACCAGTAATTGAAGGCACCACACAGCGAAACCAGCCCTGTAAAGATCACCAAAGTAAGGAAAACTGTTCAAACATCAGGTAAGACTGAACCCACCAGAGCATAGCATGGGCGTAGTAACCAGCTTGTCGATATTGTCGTCCCCAGCAGAAGGAGCCACCATTCAAGGTAAAGTATTCCAAAACCTTCAACAAAGGGTACGGCATGCCTTGTTCATAAGCTGCAGCCAGCTCCAAACCCATATCATTAACACCATCAAGTGTGTACTTCTCATTGAAATACATTCCTTGGTACATTTGGGAACGGACTTCATCCAATGTTCTGATGTAGTTCAGTGTGATATTGACTCCTTTGAGGCCGACTGCGACTCCAACTTGAGCTTCGTGGCGCAAACCCGAGTTCGCTTTGAACTGCGACACAATGATGTTCGAACCGACATTCCAATAGGGCAAAGCCAAGGCCGCTGAAACCCAAAAAAAGTTACTCGAGTGCGTCAAAAACAGACGGAGTAAGTACAAATCAAAAAGTAATTGGTGTCTATGTTTTCCGATCGCCGAAACAATGAATAACGGTTTGTTTTAAAATTAAAAGTGTCTTCGGCCATCTATTTTGGCGATTGATTTAGGGCCAGAGCAAAATACATAGGTAAAAGACTGGTTCATGATTTTGTCAGAACACAGACGATGAAACAATGTTCATTTGGGTCCTGGTCGTATGATGGGTGTAGATGGCAATCGGTTTCAGTAAACAAGGAAGTGGGCCGGTGAGGAGGAAACAGTTCACATGGACGACGATGAAAACTTACCAATCAACAGGGCGCCGACGAGAAGATGGTGCGTGATTGTGAAAAAGCTGCTGAAGCGCTTTTCACGCATGCCCGGCAGGATAATAATGAAAGCTGCATATGGAACGAGGAAGCAGGCAAAAAGTATGAGCGTCTGAAATGTGGGAAAAAATTAGATTGCACAATTCAATCAAATTCATTTTTTACAAGGAAATGGTATGTCTTAATTGATATGGTATAAAAACTGACCCGAATATTAATGTGCAATGGCTCGCTTGAAGCATAGTGACTCGGACTGCCATCAGTACGGAAAGCACTGAACCAACCGTCGGCCATAGTCATAGATGGAATCGGAGTGCACAGTGGCAAGGGTTGAAGTCAATGCTGAAAATGATTCTGTCAATGACGGAATTGAGACCAAAGAAATGTGGGGGAACAACGCATCTCGGTCTCGGTGACGTAAGTATCATTTCAGGCGCGCCACAAACAAAAACCTAGGTGATGCGGAATCTTCGATAGGGCGAAGGAAGTAAAAAGTAAGCAGGACAGAAACGTTGACCCACCAAACAACCCGATAGGCATGGACAGAAAAAAAACAGGGGTAAAAAACCGTGAAAATGTACGGACGATCACTGATTGTGGCAAACAACAACCGTATAAAACGGAGTTTTAACAAGAAAACGGCATGCATCAGTTACAAATACAAATACAAACAGTCGTAAAATAAAAGAGAGGGAAAATAATTTAAAACAAAACATATGGGGAAGAAAAGAAACGGGGGCCGTCTTGCAACGTCATGGCAAAATTTTAGCATGCTACGAGCCACTACCAACCATGATTCAGACAACAGAGTTGAAGAATACGATTAGGGAGTCACATCAGAAGTCACTTTGTATAACAAAAGCATTGCGCCAGTCGAAAATGGGACTTGAATTGGACAAAACAAGTATCACCTGTAACATACGACATTGTTTAGTGTTCTGTGTGACCCGGGACGAGCGGGAAGAAGGAATTCCGACCCAGACTGAACTGACTCGACGACCTAGCCACAGGGCCTGCTTGCCTGTGGGGGTGTTTTTCGATCATGATGGGTGTCGTGGAAAGACGTTAAAACGTAGTGTCTCATAGTTAACATGAAGCTTCGCGTCAAAGGGCACTGGGCGTGGAGGTGTTCAAGTACAAGTTCAAAGGGGATAGATGTTGCAGTGGCAGACATCAGTCAACCTATTGTGTCATTCTTGTGAAAAGTGGGAGAATCAAGAAGCAGAAGCTCTTCATATTGCGTGCACTGGAGGGGGAACCGGTTCAGCTGACCGCGCAACAACATTGTGGGTGAAATAATCTCGAAAAAGTGAAATGATGCTTGAGGGCATGGATGGCGCAATGATCACGGGGGCTGCGTGTGGGTGTAAAAGTGGCTATGCTTTCGTGGGAGCATGTCCAAATTGGAAATCACAAGCGGAGAAAAGTGATAGATACAACCTTCCTTGCATCCGCCCGTTAACGATGCACTAATGAAGCAATTAGCGCATGTACCCTTCGGTTTTATAGGGACCAGGAAAGTTATGTTATCCCCGTGTGAGGTGAGGTGTTCTTTGAAGTCTCGTAGTAAAAAACGTGCGAGACCGAGGCGTGGCAAAACAAATACACCTTTAAAATAGTCACACTAATGAAAATGCCGATCATTTCGAAACTTGGCAACCGAACACAATGCGCGGAATTTAAGGGTACTGGGAGCCAAGCAGCATAAACCGAGGACGACCCTGAAGTCAACATCGGAACACTGGGAGCGAGACGGTGAACAAAGACTTCAGGGAGAGTACGTGTGATGGTGGTCGCTTTACTACTAGTAAGCAATGTTGTGACGCTGTGATTGCGACGTGCCGGCCGCGTGAAGCATAAAAAAGGGGGGAAGAGGCGTGGGTTCACAGTATGAACCCAAAAATGGAATGTGTTACCGTAAAACATCACACGTATCTATGATGAATTCATGAAATTGGGCATGCGACACATACTAATCAACCAAACTTATGGTCCTTAAATTAGTTGTATTCACACATATTTCCAAGTTTGGATGACATTCGAACCAAAACCATGTGAAAGAATTCAAAACTTGCACCCATTTGCAAACTTTTTTCATTCTTCCGAAAATTGACAAGAGTATGAATGGGCCAGATGGATGGACGAGTAAAAAGTGTGGCCTTCATTCAGAAATTTCGCGCGGCAAATGCCCCAAAGTGAAGAATGGTGAACGAACGGAGCCTCAAAACTATTCTGATTCTTCAACCTTTGTCCTTGATTACATCGCTCTGCAAAATTGCAATGCGGTCTTCAGGTAGTTGAGTCATGGACCACATTGTTGTGGTTACAGACTAAGTACTTTCAGCATATGTATTGTAAATGCGCCCTAGTGAGTACTAATTCATCTAAACCGAGTCACAAAACTATTTGCACCGGAAAACGCCCAAAAACAAACGCAAACAAAAGAAAACAAATTCTTTCCATTAACAAATAGGTATTTAGATGGTGTGAATATGTGTTAACTAAAATCCAGGAAATTTGATCTCTACCAAACATGTCTTTTTGGCAAGGAGGGGGCGATAGAAAAAGGAAGCAGCCAAGTAGCTTTATCCCTACCGCTTTCACGGAAATGGAGATTGCGCAATCAGGACGGGAAAGCATGCGCAAGCTGCCCTGAAGGTAGGCCGGTCATGGTCACTTTTTCAGTCGTTACGACGTGAGCTACCAAAAGCGGCAGATAACGCAATGGGCTCGCTCACTGTCCACTGGTCAAGCGACCATCCTTGGTAGGGGGGAACAGGTTTTAGTCGGTCAGGCCAGCCGTGTGCTGTAACGCTGCCAGCGCCAAAAGTATCGGAATCGGCAATGTCCAGACGGGCAGAACCTAGGGGGAATCTGGGGAGAGGGAAATAGATTCGTCTCAGTAATCGGATGGAGGTGCTTGTCCTGGCGGGGCAATTACGTGATTGCAGCGAGGGCCTTGACTTACATTTGTGCAGTCTCCAAAAGAGGTTCAAATCGAATTGGTCGTCGAAACGAAACGCGAAATAAAGGTTATTGGTTTTTATCGTTTTTAGAGTAAAGAAACTTGTGCATGAATGAAAAGGTGTGGCTGGTCATTTCGCTAACAGAAAATCAAAAATCAGGCCGAAAGTAACTCGCATTTGGTAAATGAAGGTTCTTAGAATTAGGCCCTAAGGGCAAGTTGTCCTTTGGGGTTTTCGATTGTCTTTTCCGTCGGCCTTTCGTGGACAATGTGGATGCTTGCCAACGGTCAACAACGTATAAGCATCGATTTAGCGGGTTCGTTCAGGGTGCAGTGCTGCCTCGCTAACAGCTGCTGCCAAGCACGAGGATGCTGGCCTGGCCTTTCCGGGCCTTCTGACCAGTCGTTCTCACATAGCTCACGTTTGAAGACTTGCTTTGTTAGGATTTGTCGGAAATAAAAAGGAGATCGCACACGATAGATTGCATAATAGCGATTGCGCGATATGAAAGCCAAACCCGTTTCCCGAAAAGGGGTTTCCCAGACATAACAAGTGACAATTTTTAAAGTTAAAATAACTGAGAAATACAATAATACATCGTAAAATAGTCATGTAATGTATTTTTACCGAATGAATGTTACAGAAAGGTTGTCGAAGAACTAAATAGCCTCAGGCGAGTCCAGTGGAACCTCTCTTTTTTATCGTTGTCTGTTGTTGCACGTTCGCAGACAGGGAAATGATCAGGCAACAATTGAAGCTGATTCTGGCCCGATCACGTTCGCTTTTATATATTCAACCTTGATCGTGCGCCAGAAGGCGTTTTACTTCTCGCAAAACCTGCCAGACGGCAAAGTTCATGCAGGTGTGTGGCAAAAAAAGTTTGCTTTAGCCTCGGGAGGGGAGGGTGTCAATCTAGTGAGGGCAGAGTCAATCACATTTGATGTGTTTGTTGTGGCCTTCCTGGCCTCGAGCGCGTAAGCACACGCACAATACGTGAGGTTGCGCCGATACGTGGAGGGAGGTAAATCTAGTCCCGGCCTGATGCACATGCTAACTAGTTTCCTGAACAAAGCAATGATGGGAAGGGTGCGCAAGCGTCCGTGTCGATCATCTTCATGCCTCGGGTCGTGTGTCAACTTTTTTTGCCTCACACATTCCAGTGCTTCTGAATTGCCTCTGTTGGTCTTATTGATACGTTGAAGGGTCCCGCCACAATGAACCGCTTGAGTGCAATGACACTAATTGTTTTATTAGCACCGCAAATGCGACTGTTCCTCTACAAACTTATGCAACCGATTGTTTAATTAAGGTCGCTGAAACGGTTGCAGCGTTACTGCTACTGTATAAGTTAGCAATTAAAAAAGGAAAACATAATGTCAGGTTTATTCATAATAAGTTTTCGAAGAAAAACAAGTTTACATCAACACACCATCAATGAGCTAGTTCCCTCGCTACTGCCGACAGTAAATATCAAATCAATCAAAAGTTAACTTTCACGAAATTAAAACAACTGGGTTCAAAAGATGTATGTAAAATGTTTCCAAAGCCGATTTTGCTATTTAATCGGTTACGCTTTGGAAGGTTCCTTCGTCTCATTTGTCGACAACATCTTGACGACTTCTTCTGGATCCCGCTGTGCATCTTCTTCCTCCTCAATGTGTACGTGATCTAGATTGATGCCCTTCGTTTCCACAAGGCCACGATAACTCACGAATAAATTGAGTGAGCCCAAAAGTACGACCGTTAAATAAGCACTCGGAGGCCAATGTGCGTTCATGTAAGCCAGCTGAAAAAATTACAATCAAAAAAGGCCGCTCGAAGCAAGACAAAGTACGTAGTCAATAGGTCAGGTCAAAAAGCATAATAGTTTTCATTTTATGAGGTCATTTGAGTAAAGCCGAAAGAAAGCGAGTGACCACACCCATTGAAAGTTTTCTAATGGCGTCAGTTTAATAACTTACCACTGGCGCCATGATAGCACCGATCCGAGCAATCAGTGAGCATGAGCCCATTGTGGAGGCTCGCATTGCGGTTGGCATGACTTCAACGCCACAGAGGTAACAAGCATCCCAGGACATTTCGATGAAGACAGTGCCAATGACGTTGACAACAAGAATCCATGTGCCCTGCAAGAAAAGAAAAAGTAAAACTTGAAAGTTCAAGAGGACACTTACATCATAATCTGCAAACACCAACAAAGTAAGAATCAAAAAGCAAACAATGGCGACAAATTGCGAAAATTGATGCAAAAATCGACGACTGAAGTGTTCAGAAAGCGTATCAAACGTTACAATAACCTGCAAATGTTTAAACATAGAACAACTTTTGGTCGAAGTGTTAATCCTCCAGCCAGTCAACGTCAATGATGATGCAAAAACTCACAATTTTCGACCCCGCAATCAAAATGGAGAAAATGACTTGATTCAAAAATAGATCACCGCTAATGTTGGAACTGTTAAGATCAATGGCGTAGCCACAGAAGCTGGCCACAAACCACATGAGCCATAAGACAGAAATACGTTTGAACAACTTGATATCGTTTACAATATTTCTGCAATTGATGTTATTGTCTTTGTGTTTCTATTGTGACGACTCTATATAAATAGAATCCATTACGGAAGTCCCTTCAACTTACTTGAATCCCTGTTTAGCTACGATGGGTGCATGCGAAACTTCAACATACTCGACACCTGCTATTTTTGCTTGACGTTTTTCGCTTTCGCGCATTTCTTCCAATTTGCCCTGAAGGAAAAAAAGAAAAGTTATTTTTGGAATACAAGTATTTGCATGTTTAAACTAGTACTTGGTAGTGGAGCCAGGTAGGACTTTCAGGAAGAACAAACGCAATGACAAGGATTGCTGGAGATGCAAACAGTGCGCACGCGATGCTGGCAGATCGCCAATCATTGAAAAAATAGCAAATAACGGTCATTAGGAGACGTGCAACACCCTAAAATTACTTTTTGTTTGCATTTGATTTAAACTGGAAGGATGAAAAATTTTTACCCAATTGATGAAAGCGCGAAGTGCCATTCGTTGTTCTGCCAAGATCGACTCCATTACAAAAGTGCAAACAACAACAAGAGTTCCACCGACTGCTAAACCAACAAAGAAACGAGTTACGAGAAGGAATTGCCATGTTGGGGATACCGCTAAAGTTTAAAAATTTCATTAAAGTCACTTTTTTTAATAGCTACCTGATAATAAGCTCGCTGTAATACCCATAGTCATTGCAGCCAAGGCCACCGGCTTTCGACCAAAATTATCGCTCAAACTTCCACACGTAAAAGTGCCAATCAAAACACCAGCAAATTGCAACTGACTGAAGAAAGTGGCCCAATATGAGCTCCATCCGCAGATCCAATCAAACTCCATAGCTGCCGAATGGAAGTAAATTTGGTCAAACTCAACTTCTGATCGGCAATGAAGATACGCCGAGCAGTTTTTGGCAAACTCTTCATCCGGCGAACATCTCCATTTCGGTACATAATTACTGAATATGGGAAAAATTTGTTGACTTGCGAAGAATATCCCAAATTGCCATGTTATCAGTGGAAAGATGTGAAAGCGGTTGATGTTGAACAACATCTGAAAAAAATGAACGTCATCAACAAAATGTCAAAAAAGATCAACTGTTTGGCAAAAACCAAACGAGACTAAATATGGCGGTTTGCAAAAACGAGAACCTCAACTCGGACAAAAAGAATAAAATATAAAATCGAGGCGAGACGTGGTTTTTATTTTATAAGCCGATTTGGGTTGATGGACGGGAAAATCGAAGTGAACACGGTTTTTATCCAAATGCGGTATGACAGGGGCAATAGTGATACTTCATTTATGGACGTTTAGCGTCTGCCAACCGAATAATAAAACTGAGTTATAATGCAAATCAATTCGGAAACGTGCCAAAATTCAGCTTAAAATTAAAAGCTATTGGCTGGAGTCGTAAAAAGTAAAATTGAAGCGGATGGACAATGATTAAAAATAACCATCAAAGCGAAGCCGATTTTGCCTCGATGCGGTGGGCTTTTCTTATCACGTTTATTTTATTAGTTGCAAAAAAGTGAACTGATTTCACTAATAAAAACATCAGCGTCATCCTTAATTTGAAACTTGACTTAAGTTTCAAGTTTACATTAGCGCTAATTAATTAAAAAGTGATAATTCACACATAAATTAACACCCTCTAACGTCGCGGCTCCAATAAAGTTGAAACGGAGCGCGGCTACTGACTGAACCGTCGGACGAGACAGGAAGTTCCCCCCGAAAACTATTGTCGACATTCGGTGTTAAAACAAAGGAGCGCGATGATCAATCAAAGGCATGCGCAAGGTTGGTGATCATTATCTGAGCTGCCGGCCATTAATTATTAGAACAACTTTCAAGTGGCAGCTACTTAGAACCTGGGTCCGTAAAACGAATTTATCATGGCCGGTAGTACAAGGGTTGCCGCACTCGTCTGGCGTTTTCAGAAGACTGTCGCCAGGTGCGACGGCGTCGAACCCCGATGACGGTTCAGTCTTTTTTTCCGACATATCAGTTTTGTTCAACGTTTTGATGTGCTGAAAACAAAATTGTGCTTCCTTTTTGCGGTATCTTTGATTGGTTGAGGCAAAGATTGACATTTCTCATGAGATAACTGTTTCACGTTCCCCTAGACCCGACGCCGATGTAAAAAACAAACATAACTTCGTCAAATGGGCTGATAATTTTTTGTCAAGCTACAGCTTACTACCCCGTTTTCAGCTGATATACACTTTATGCTTCCTGTTATTTAATTTCCAGATAAAAATTCAGACTGTTTACGTGCAGTTATTGAGGGTCGCCAGATGTAGATTGAACTGTTATGATTAATGCAGACAGACACCCCGAGGCCGACGATATGAATGTGAATGATAGTTGTGGCGAAAAGTTCAGCACATTGGTAGTATTCGTTCAGTATTTGCGACGCTTCGATCAAACTTACAACCATTCAAGTGGTGACATGTGAAGATAATGCTGCCGCAGAAGTCGATGGTTCGGGTGTGAACACAAGTTTTTGGGTTTATGTATAAAATGATGAAAGAAACACAGTGTTTACAGAGAGGGGTTAATAGACATGGCATTTCGTCGACCTTGATTAGTCATTGGTTGGTGGAGCGTGTGAAAATCATCAAACTGTCAAGTGTTCCGAAACTGAGAATCAATTACGTTTATAAATGGCAAAAAACTGTTTACATTACACATTTCCTATTATCAGAAAACTTTTGAGTGAGTTTTTACTTACAAAGAAAAAAAAACGGTATTGTAATTTATTATAACTTAAGTATAACTTAGACCCAAATAAAATGCGTTGAAAAGTACAAAAATCATAATAAAAATACTTGGCATTTGAGAACTTTTAATTTACCCGAATTTTAAAGGCACAACAAAAAACTTATTCTGTCTTTGGCACAATTATGTCTATCTTCCCCTCATGGCAAGGACGGAAATACAAATCATAGAAACCTATGGTATTAGGTTCGGCCTTTTTATATATATGAAGGCCCCTGCCCATTTTCACAATGGTCCCGGTGTTGAAGTGGACGGCCCGATCGTGTAAATTGGGTACAAGTTCCATGGTCAAAGCTATATTGTTCAAGCTTTTCAGGCTAGCGGCCAACTGGTCTATCGAAACCTTCATGGCGTCGCCCTTTGTCACGACCTTGATGATTCGAAGAGCAGGGGCACGACGAACAAGCATCTCACAAAAGCGAACGAGGTTTTGAACCTAAAATAACAATTACAAATTGTTGAAGAGGGATAAATATATATAAATTTACTTGGTGATGCTGCTCGAGATAGGGCTCTTCGATTCTGCAACTGGTGATGGTTTGGTTCAAAATTGGTTCGAAGATTGATTCATATGAAAAACCGATGCCGTTATCCGGGATGTTTCGTTGCTTGACATCGCTTGCAATGGTCGTTTCAAGCTTTGTTTGCTTGATCACGTTGGCTCGATTTGTGTAGTTCAAGGCCTGTTCTCGTAGTTTGGGCACGGTGCCATCGTTTGAAGGGAGAGAACCTAAAGATATATAAACTCAATCTTGACAGGATGTGAAAGAAGAAAAAAACTGACTGATCAAGTTGTTCAAATGAAAAGCACTCTTCTCGTACGCTTGACAAGCCTGATAAAACTGCCCTTTTTCCTCACATTGAAGTGCGAGATGGCTCTCTTGAACAGCTCGCCTTAGTTTTTCACGTTGCTCGGCGGTAAATTTATCCATGCTGCGGTACGATTAGCTATTGATAAAAGTTACAAACTGAAGGAAGCGTGGAAAGTTCGTGCTTGATCAACGCACACTTTTCAGCGCAGCTCAACGAAAGATGCATGCACGCCTTTTTTCGTTATGAGAGTTGTTTTGTGTGCACGAGCTGGTGTAAAGATGTTTTTTTCTGGAGGGGGTTTGCCGACGGCTATAGATACACGTTTCCGCCATGAAACTCCATCAAAATCGCCATTTAAACAGTTAGTCACGATAGGATAACCTGTCTAACAGTTTTAAAGCCGTCATAACGGAATATCAAAGCCAAAAAGCAGGCGCAGCGTTGCCAAGACAACCAGAAAAACAACGAAAGCATTTGCCATGGGCCAGGATGACTTTTTATATATATTTTTTAAATGCAATGCTGAAAACACTAACTTTGCTTATATTTTCACAAACTGTCTTAGCTGAATATGAATTCCCGGAAGAATTGTACCCTCCAGTTGAAGTATTTCAAAGAATCGGTGGATTTACCCCTTTTCTTGGATATAGGGATTTGCCTGAACAGATTTTCCTTTCCAATGTTCAAAGATATCTCAACACCACTCAGATGAGTGCATTCATTCAGTTTAAGTAAGTTTCAACTTTGAAAATTGCATTAAAATATATAATTTGCAGTTCTGAATCGGCCCAAAAAGACTTGAAATGCTTACTGCCCTCGAGCAGTTCAAAAGTTTGCAATGTTGCCAATTCTAATAAAGTATAGCTTTCCCATGGTTAAATGGAATGTTAACATCCACATTCCAGGTTGCACCCCAATTCCCACAATCACATGTAGCCGAATCATGTGAAGAAACCAATGGTACCTCAATGTCAATTCTGACGGCTGGTAAGGCCTTGTCATACTCCCCACTGATAATGTTTGTTTGGCGTCCTTTGTAGACCCTGAAACAGGAGAATGTGTCCTCGCAAAGGAGCTCACATTTGACCTGCACCAAAATTCCACACGAGCTTGTCGCATTGCATGCCCAAGTGACGACACCCTTCCCACACCCTTAATCGCTTATCTTAATTCCACACCGACTTTTTGTAGTTGTGGACAATGTGTTGACTTAATCCTGTAAGTTTGGGGGTGCCTTGTCTTGGAATTTGATGTGTCAACTTCAGGTTGGAGGATAAACACAAAAAGAAAAACGCAAACAACTCAGTCAATGGGATTACTGTAAAAATTACCACAAATCACAGTCAGATTATACGGGTTACAGCTAGGTCAGTATTATCAGTTTGGTTTACCGGACTGATCCCTGGTTATTTACTTTTTTCAGCTTAACCTATGCTTCGACCAATACCTGTACGACCACACTACTTACACTAATAAAAAGTGTTCCAACTGATAACAGTGCGCGTCTGCGGCGGTAGGGCGTTTCGTTTCTCATAATCATTTTTTTACCAGTCATAAATTTTTAGCTATGATCTGCAACGCGGACGATTCCATTGTCCTTCGGAAGTCACTTGCCCCTGGGAGGTGTTTCACGTTTTTACAATGAACGATCCATTGTTTCGACCTAGTTACATTTTTATCGTTATTGTTGTAATATTGAGCGTAAAAGTGGCATTCAGTGATGAAGGCCTTGGATTTTATCTAAATAAACTGTCGTTATAGACTGCTCGTCAAATGCGGGGGAACTGTGAATTTAAGCGATTATCAATTCTGACGGTGTTTAAGGCCAAGGCGTTTGATAAGTCAAGGGGTATTCTCTACACATAAAAGTGATGCTCTTTGCATTGACATTCGTCGTTCTTACTGATAAATAACTAAAAAGGCTTGGACGCATACCTCAACGAGCGTATCGCAGGTCGTTTGCGATGGGTGCGCCAAGTTGGGGTTGCTTTTGGGGCGCTTTTTGACGTAGAAATGTGATTATTGATTGAATTGTTGATTAAATTTGCAATTTTAGGAAACATGGATCACGACGACAACAACGCTATCGTTGTTGACAATGGATCCGGCATGTGTAAAGCCGGTTTCGCCGGTGATGACGCACCGAAGGCCGTTTTTGCGAGTATTGTGGGTCGTCCTAAGCACGAAAGCGTCATGGTCGGCATGGGTTTGAAAGACACGTTCGTCGGAGATGAAGCTCAAGCTAAACGTGGAGTTTTGTCCCTGCGCTATCCGATTGAGCATGGTATCGTCACAAATTGGGATGACATGGAGAAAGTCTGGCACCACACCTTCTATAATGAACTTCGCATCGCCCCAGAAGAACATTCTATCCTCCTCACTGAAGCCCCAATGAACCCGAAAGTCAATCGCGAGAAAATGACTCAAATTATCTTCGAAACATTTAGTGCCCCCGGCATGTATATTAGTATCCAGGCCGTGCTTTCCTTGTATGCCTCAGGTCGTACTACGGGTATTGTGCTTGACACGGGTGATGGCGTCACACATACCGTACCCATTTATGATGGATTCGCTTTGCCGCATGCCATTCAACGCATTGATCTCGCGGGCCGTGAATTGACGGACTATATGGTTAAACTTCTGACCGAACGCGGCTACAGCTTCACCAGTAGTGCGGAGCGTGAAATCGTTCGAGACATCAAAGAAAAGCTCGCTTTCGTCGCGCCTGATTTTGAACATTCCATGGCTACTGGAGATCAGTCTGAAACGCTAACCAAATACTACGAACTTCCTGACGGTCAGATCATTAGCGTCGGTAATGAACGATTTAGGTGTCCAGAAGTCCTTTTCCAACCCGCATTGATCGGCATGGAGCATTCTGGTATCCATGAATCGACCTTCCACAGCGTCATGACTTGCGATGTCGACATTCGACGCGACCTCATGAGCAATATCGTTCTTTCCGGTGGCACTTCCATGTTCCCCGGCATGGCCGACCGAATGCATTCCGAAATCACTGCCCTTTCTCCGTGTCCTGTCAAAGTTATTGCACCTCCTGAGCGGAAGTATTCTGTTTGGATTGGTGGAAGTATTCTTGCCTCCCTGGCAACTTTCCAACAAATGTGGATCAGCAAGCAAGAATACGACGAAAGCGGAGCCTCTGTTGTTCACCGAAAGTGTTTTTAATCTGTCAACTTTATTAAAACGATTATTATTCTTGTAATACACATGAAATAAATAAATAACCAAAAACGAGGGGTAAGTAAGTAACAAAACATAATCAAAATGAGGATTAAATAAAAATGGTGAGACCAAAATGTACAGGGAACCCGTGATAAAAAAAATATACAATAAGATCAATGCGGAATGGGATTACCATTTAGCCCAAACTGATGTAATTGGATCGACGAAATTTATGAAGCTTTCCAATACTTCTTCGACATCGACTTCTCTGGTGGGGTCCTGATCGACTTCAGGAGAGGGCAAACTGTCGTCATCTAGACGAGGCTCTTTTTCGACGGGTTCGCCGTTATGACGCCGATTTATACGAGTGTGATGCTGGTGGGATATCGGCACAGGAGGCTCAGGGTCTTCGACAATGACTTCATCATCCACGTCAGGCACGTCGTCATTGGCTTCAGCGTCGGCGACTATTGTAGGATCCTTTGGCACGAAACTGAATCCGATTCGATCTGCTTCACTCAAAGTAGACAGGACGAAGTGCTGGTTGTTGTTTTCGGTCGTCTCGTTGAGGCCTAGGGTTGTGACCATGTCATCAAAGAGCTGCTTTGCAGAGGTGTCAGCGGATTTGACCCTTGGGCGTTTTGGAGATCGGCGTTTGACGGTGCTGGCAGAAGGTGCTGATTCATCGTCCTAGAACAGCTTTTTATAGCCAAGTTCAACAAAACAGAAAAACACGTACCTGATGATCGTCGCCTAGTACGACTGTAGACTCGTTTTCAGCAAAAACAACACAATCATCGTCGCCTTCTTGGGTTTGGGCAGGAGGGTCACCCGAAGTACGACGTCGCTTTGGACGAGCACCATCATCAGAGTCGTTGGCAGCAGCTTTAGTCGATTTCAAGAGCTTCATGTAGTTTCCTCGAGCTGCTTTCGATTGAGACCGTCCACGTCCCTTTTCCAATAGACCAAGAGTGGCAACACCAGAACTGACGGCATCGACATCACTCTTTTCAGCCCTTGCCAGATACTTCTGTACCGCATGCCACTGTTTCAATTCATCAAGTTCCAGTGGAGGTTTGATTGTTGTAACAGGCATGTCGACGGGATTCTTCGCTTCTTTCGAGAAACGTGGAAAGGCACTTGCTGGTATTTTGCAGGGATCAATCAGGGGTCTGCCGCGGTTCAAACTGAAACAAATTCATTGATTGATGTTTTAACACAATGAAGAATGACTTACCGCTTAGCTTTCCAGTAATCAAATACCTCCGCTACTTGTCCAACATCAAACTTCTTGAAGAGGTCATCATTAACCCGTGGTGCAAACGCAAGGAAGTCCTTCTCCAGCTCATCGAACATTACCAAACTAGGCTCGAACAACAAATCACGGCGTCCATCACGGTCTCGGATCTTGATAAGTTCGTCGCGTCGCTTATGCGAAGCAAAATACGCATTCGCCTTCACTTTCGAGTGTTCGTAACAATAAACGGAATACTCCGTTTTAGCCGGATTCCGCATGTCTTCTACCATCCAAAATCCACAGCGATCCGCACAACCAATATGGAAGGGCTTGCCACATCCATCCATGCTACAGAAGGCAACCACACCGTATTGAATGCCGCAAACATAACACCTGAAAGAAACATACAAGTGAATACAGTTACAAGAAACTATGAACAACTTACGGAACATAGCGAGCAGCGTTGTACAGATATTTCCGGGCTATGAGCCTTTTCCGCTTTGGAAGATCCATGTAAGTGGCAAACGGATGCCAAATAGCGCAAGTCGTATGTACAAAGTGCAGTTCATCTTCAGTTAGATGTACTGCACCGTTAGGCACCGGGCAAAAATAACATTGAGGAAACGCGTGTTCGTCACGGCAAGAATCACACAGCCAAGAGCCTTCGGGAACTACAGAAATGCCGTAGCAGGAAGTGTGAACAGCTACATTACAGCCATCGCAAAATACAAGCACGGAGTCGTCGTCAATGTCTTCAGTGAGGCAGATGCTACATGGATCGCCTTCAATGCCGGTGTAGTTTTTGTTGTCGGTTCTGTCCCATTGCAGTTCCAAATCTCGGACTTTGAACAAGCAGCGTTTCTGGAAAAGCATCAGATTACGTTTTGCTCAGACTTTAAAAGCGAAAATAACATACCATGTACGAATCTATCTCTAAGATTTGAACAATTTGTTGAAACTCGGCATACTTGATCGAACGTCCGTCCCGCTCAAGCCAAGCAAAGTCGCTTGCATCGGCATGGTACAACAAATCGTCAAATGTTTTCGATTCTACACTTTCCAGAACGGTTTGTTGCTGGCTTTCTGGACCCTTCACAAAGTTCGCAGGTTGTACTCGGCAGGACAACTGGGGGTTGTTTTGAGGCTTCGATGCCGTCGGCTTCTTGCTCTTTGAAGACTTCTTTGGCAGAGTTTTTACAGGTTCTTGTTCTTTTGAAGCCTTCTTCGACTTTTGCAACTCGATTTGACATTCTTCAGAAGTAAAGCCGATTCGATTTGTGGGACTGAAAATATAACAAATCAAAATTGGTAACAACAAGCGAACAAGGCACTTACATAGCACATTCTTTAGCGGTCCACAAAGGAAGTGGTACTCCATTCGCTCTTAACACTGTATCATCCTTGGTGTTGTCCACTTTGACGGGAGGTCGACCGAACGACATACCATTTGCACTTTGAAGCCGGTCTGCATCTCGCTCTGTTATCTGTAACGTCGACTTCCATTTCAGCTTCTCAGTGTCATTTGAAGAAAGGAGATAATCTGTACCGCCGATTTCTTCTACTTCAGAAAGCTTCGTTTTGGTCAAGCCATGAAAATATTGCGTCAGAACTTCTGGTTCTGAAAAACATAAAGGTCAAAACGTATTTAGGTAAAGTTAAGTCAACTTACTGTGTACAGACCGCTCTTTGAACAGCTTTTCCCTTTCTTCTGAAACAAAAAACAACATTATTTAAAAGTTTGAAACGAAATAAAACCGTACCAATTGCCTTCTTGTTTGATTCAGATGCGTGAAGTGTAAAGCTATCGTCAGTTTGCGCAAGTTGTGTGGAACGATTCTGTCTGGGCCGTTTGGTTGCAACACGAACGGGACGTTTCAGAAATGATACAGGAAAGTCCGCTACATTCGGTCGGACGCTTGATGTCGCCGGATCAGTACGACAGAGCTTGAAAGCGTCAAAATATTGACGTTCTTGGTTTCGGTAACGCTTCCGGAAACGACGTTGAGAAGCAGTCAGCTGATTGTCGTTTCGTCTTGGCACTGATGAAACTTGTTGCTTCGAAGTTGCCTTCTGGGTTTTCGAAGAAACGGTCGCGGGTGTTGTAGCACGTTTCGCGGCAGCTTTCTTTTTTGCGGGCTTTTTGGGTGGAGGTTTATCAGCTGGTTGAGTCGACGGAGCTGGTTGCGAGTTTGGCTTCTTCGAAGTTGAAGCAGTGGCTTTTAGCTGGGCAGGCTGTTTGGTTTTAGACGGTTTTGCGGGAGCAGCAACAGATTTTGATGGGACAGGCTGTTTGGTATTTGAAGACTTTGTGGGGGCAGAAACAGCTTTTGGCGCGGCAGGTTGTTTGGATTTCGAAGACTTGGAGGGAGCAGCAACATGTGGATCAGCTGGCTTCGCTTCCGGAATCGGTTTTAGAGCAATGGGCTTTGGATGTACATGTTTCTTTGGAACCTTTGCTGGTGACGGTGATTCCGGAATGATTCGTCTTCCTTTCAAAGCTCGCGCGGGATTTCGTTTCGGTCCAGGTTCGGCTACAGACGAGCATGCTGGCGCTTCTGAAGCTGTATTTGACGTTGGAACGGAAGCCGGATTCGCTGGGACACTTCCAGTTGGGTGTTGTTGCTTGTATGGAGACCGATCTACAAAAAATATATACAAAAACCACATGTCGTAACAAAAACAAACGGACGTAAGAAATCCCAGTACGGATCATCCCGAGGTGGCGCAAACTGATCGTTCTTCGGCTTCTCAAAACGTGTAATATCCAAATTGCGGATTCGTGGAACGGTAATCATCTTAGCCAGCTTTGTAGGTGTCATTTTAAGCGTAAAAACCGCGTTGCATTGCGGGTCCCGCTCTGGCTCATAACTCGTGCCAGCTTCCGGTGATGTACTACTCGATGGCAAAAGAAACGGTGGAGTATCGACAACGGATCGCGGCGGCGTGACGTGACGAACAGGACTTGCTCGAAGGTTTCGCTCAGATATGCATCGAGCTACCTTTGGCACCACATTAGTCGGCGAGGTAGCTTTGCGCTTGGCTGCAAAAACGTGCAAACGTGACGTGATTTATATATGACAAACAGATGACTCACCATGTAGACGACCTTTCGATCGGGATCGTGGGGAAATGTTTTCAATAATAGGTGTATCATCCGGAGTTAAGAATCCGTCGCTATCATCTTCCATGGGGCGTGATTTCACCAACGTCCGCGTCGTTTTGGCGGGAGGCGAAGTGTCAGCTGTCGTTTCGGGAACGCCGTCGGCAACAGTGCGCACGCGGGTGCGAGTGCTGCGAGGGACGCTCACAGTCGGACTCTCCTTCGTCACAGCTGTTCCCACGGCGTGACCAAGGTGACCCATTTGCTGGACACCCGGCCAAACAGGCGGCTCGTTTTCTCCGCGCCATGGCCGCCTGCGCGCAGAGAACGAAAAAATGAGACCTTTTTTTTCAAAGGCAATTATCTACCCTTTAAACCCTATTGATTTACTTCAATTTGGTGTCATTAGAATCACAAGATTCTTGACAACACATCTGTAAACTGAAAAAAAAATCGGTAATGAACCCTTTCTGATAATTACGTGCAAAGTTGGGCAACTGCCGTTCTCACTTTTTCGTTCTCAAAAAAGACGCGCGCGCATCTTCTCTGTGCGATTGTGAAACCTGGGTGGTAATTCCCTCGTTCCCCGAGCGGCCCCTTGTGGTCGCGCCGTGTTCCCTCTATCGACCTGTCGCCGCGGACAGTGCTGGTTGCGGGTATTCGATGACCGCGTACTTGTACGGACAAGATTACCTTTCTGTATACTCCTCACGATTTGCAAAACAGGCAGTGTGGAGAAAACTGTCTTTAAACTACGTCTAATATGCTAATTTTCATAAGCATGGACATTCAAATTTGATCAAAATGTTATAATTTTTCCAAAATTTTAAAATGGCCTTGGTTTTTTGGGGGTTAGCCGAGTGAAGGCTTTTTCGACTGTGCGCGAGTTTTTGGCAGCAGCTTTTGTTTGTTTTGCGGCCACGGAGGCCCAACCCCTGGCTCGCGCACACTTGGAAAGTGACGAAAAGGGTGAAGTAACATCGCAGTCGGAAGGTGGCGAGTTCGTTCGTACTTGTAGTGCCAAGTCAGACTAAATGGTATCCAAAGGTGTCCACCTCGTTCTGCCATTTAAGACAACTTTTTCAACAAACAGTTTTATACAGTATAAAAAAACGATTTAACTTTGCTGTTCAATAACAAATGAAAGCTAAACAAAAACAAAATGAAAACAGATTCAACTTTCAAAAAATCATGGCTCATAAAGGTCGAAGCCATTCTCCGAAAGCGTCTGATCGACGTCATTGATGAGATTGGCCGCATCCATTAAAACTGCGATCATCGCTTGCTGGGAGGCTTTCTGTTGAGCAATGTAGGTTCGCATCCCCGGCTCTTTGTAATCCGGATACTGAAATTTCATCTCGGTGCCCTCAATGTAGGCATATTGCACGCCCTGAAATACGGAAAACAGTTAGAACACTTTACCATTGCATTTAAAAAACGAAGTTACCTCCTCGAGAGCGCGTTCATAAGCAAGCTTAAAGGCGTTCATTCCAGGTTGGGTGTCGTCTTGAAGGAACGTGACGAAGCCGAAACAGGCATCGAAACCACTCTGACCGGGAAGAGGAATTCCGGCATAGTGGACGGCATCATGGGCGAAGTAGGCAAGCACATTGTTGGCCATGAAGCATCCAACGTAATTGACGGCGCCCTCGCAGTGATCCATGTGGGGGTTGCGGAGCTGGACAGGAGGCGGTGGCGCAGGTTCGTCGGCGGCAGGAACAGCATCAGTAAGCGCAAGAGGAGCAAATTCAGACGTCAGAGCCTGTTGAGGAGCAACAAACGAAGACCCGGATGAGCCTGCAATGGCAGGAATGTCAAGGGTGCTACCATTCACTTGCTGCTGATCCTTCGAAGCGGCATCGTGAGAATAAGGCTCTGGAGTCGCTTTGGCAGAAGCATCAGGGGACGCCATGGAGGTAATGTGGTCGATGGTTCTGAAAAACAACAAAGTGAATTCAAATTCAACGAAAAAACGCAAAAATATTCACGAAATGAAAGCAAAATGTGTACCAATACTCGCGAAGGGCAATCAACGTCATCGGGAGGCCCATAAAGGGTAGAAAAAATTCAATTACAATTAAAAAATTGGTGAAAACCCGGAAGAAATAAGCAAAATTGCGCTGCTGTAGGGCAAACTTTGAAAATAAAACGCAGTTGAAAACAGTTTCACCATCCAGCTTGGTTCAGGAGTGCGCGTCGAGACCACGTTTGGGGCGAAGGAACTGGTGGAAACAGGGCAGCGTGCACTGTTTGCTTTCATCACTTTGCAAAAAAGACCCAGCCTCGGGCAACGCTTTTTAAAATTTGAATAACAGGGTATTCGCTGTCAGACCATCCGAGATTATTAACGGAGGCGTCTTCCAGCCACCTTCCCGTCAGTCTTCATTGCGTGATTCTCGCTTGACACCGCCGTCCAGTCGCCCGATATGACCCTCCGCGTCGTTCACACCGTCGTTGGCACCGATGTTGGCGACAGCTGCTTCACCGCCAAGAGTATGGACTTGACTGATGGCTATCCATCTGCACCGAAGCCGATGCCACTCGGAACTTCCCCGTCCTACTTCTATGCGGGAAATCTGATTGAACAGAACTACATCCTCGCCCCTGGTGCTCGTGTCATTGCTCAGACGAACCACTCGACGGTGCATCGAGCTTACTCTGGGCTGTAAGCTATCGTTTATGCGTTTCAATTATATATCATTTGCTTTTTTCAGATTTCAACGGGAAATCGCTATCAAAATCATTGACAAGCGCTCGATTCCCACTGCGGCGGTGGACAAGTTCCTCCCTCGGGAGCTCGAAATCACGAAGAAAGTCCTCCATCCCCACATTGTCCGTTGCCTCCACATCTACACGCCGCATCCGTCGAAGGTTGTGATCGTGAGTGAGTTCTATCCCGGTGGAACTCTTCTGCAGTATCTTACTGTTCGTAGAATCATCGACGGTCAGTTTTTTATATAAATTTTGTTATTTGCTTTTCTAAATTTCAACTTTAGAGGGCAATGCCGCACGCCTGTTCCGCCAACTCTCCGAGGCTCTTCACTACCTTCATGATGGCCTGAAGGTGGTCCACCGCGATGTCAAGATGGAGAACATCCTCATTTCCATGAACGGCGACGTCAAGCTTGCCGATTTCGGCTTCGCGCGTTACGCCGACAAGGCCACTCGATCCACCTCCTTCTGCGGGACACAGCCCTACTCCTCCCCACAGCTGCTAAACCAGATCCCCTACGATGGCTTTGCCGCTGATTGGTTCGCCGCTGGCATTGTCTTGTTCACGATGCTTATGGGCAAATGGCCTTTCGTACGTTTTTCTTTTCTTTTTGTTACAAAACCTTGTCAAAACTGTTGTCTTTCAGCAAATGCTCGACAAGTTCAAGCGCATCGTCTATCCCGATCGCTGCCCAATCTCCGTCACTGCCCGTGAGCTCTGTGCCAGACTGATGGAACCGACCGAAGAAGCTCGTTACAAGTACGACGACGTGATCCGTGACCCGTGGATGATCGCCAATACCGGTGGAAAGTGGCTCATGTCGGACGACATGTTTGTCTATGAATTTTAGGTTGAATCCCGATTATTTTGCTTATTATAACTGCTTTTGTATGAATTGCCCTCTGGCTTTACCTGTGGTGAAGTGTATGGAAGTAAAGCGAATAAAGAGAATGAATTATAACGTTTTTGATAGCTCGATTTCTCTATAATTACATTTCTGAAGTTTTCTGCCAGTTGTTACAGTATCCACACACATCAGCCGCGGCTGCACATTAGAAAAAGGGCGGAAAAGGTGGGAAAAAACTGAGTGGATGTAGACATCGTCATTTGCAAGATAGTTTTGATTTGTAATGATTCTGTAGTTGAAACTGATTCACACGGGTTTGACTACTTTGAATTCTGAGCATAAGGAGGACGAGTTAGGTTTGCGCCGTTATGACCTTCAGTTCAGCAACGGTGAAGACAAGAAACTGCAAGAAATGAGTTGTACCAATTGTAACAGACACGTTCTGTAACACGTACTTGACGACGTCAAAGTGTCAATTGTCCATTTAGACGACCATCCGACTAAACGAACAAGCATCAGCCAAAGTTCCTCGAAATTTTGACATGTTAGCACAGTTATGGTTAATAATATCAATCTATGCTTATCGCTCTACGAACTAGAAGAAGGTACCATGTATTGAAAGTCAACAAACCGAAAAAAATATATAAAGTTCCTAAACTTGTCTTTAGACACGCTTCTTCTCCGCTGCCGGCGGTCGTTCAGCGTTGTTAATGAAGCCTTAAGAAATAGCATTTCTGAAAACTTTTATGCATGATTTGACCTTATCATATCAATGTAAGCTTAACGCTGAACGTTTTGGAGAAAAAATAGGCAGAGTCAAAGACATCGCACCACGAAATATATATAAAATGTATCGTGTGGTTTCACTGTTTGAAATATCCTTTTCAAAGCCTTTGTTGCTTTTTTCTTCAAAAACTGAGATCACTACAACAACACATCCGTACTACTAGACGTAATGGTACAACATAAGCTAAATCCATCGCTGTTCGGCTAAAAAGGTTGCTCAAAGTGTCAAGTGTCCATTTATGTAGACGAGCATCCGACAAAACGAACAAGCATCAGCCCAAGGCCCCTCCAAGTTTGACATGTTAGCACGGTTATACATAATCATATCAACCTATGCTTATAGCTTAACGTTTTGGTAAAGGATAACATGCATTGAAAGTCGGCAAGCCGAAAAATATATATAAAGTTTCTAAACTCATCTCTAGACACGCTTCTGCTCCGCTGCCGGCGGTCGTCGAGCGTTATAATGAAGTCTCGAGAAAAAGCAGTACTGAACCTTTTGTTTGACTTCACCATATCAATGTATGCTTATTGTTAAACGTCTGGAAGTAAAATGAGGCAGATTGAAAGCCATTGTGCCATGAAATATATATAAAGTACAACGTGCGATTTTACAGTTTGAAAAGGCATTTTTGAATCTTTTATTGTTTTTTTCTTCGAAAACTGACTTCACCACAGCAATACATCATTACTACTAGACGTGATGGTGCAACGTAAGATAAATCCGTCGGCGTTCGGCTAAAAAGATTGATAGTGCAGAATGAATCTTGCTCGTTAATCATCATCCACATTCGTTGCCCTTCGAACGTTTCTTCGCTACACGAATTATATAATTTATAGCTTTAAAACTGGTGTGTTATCAATATAATTATATCTGTGACGTTTTTTAATCGTCGTACAACCCTGCAGTGGCATTTTCAAGTTATCTTGGTGAAGCATCGGTTGAACTTTTTGTGTAAACAAAACTGGCAATTCTGAACTTTTTTAAAACTGTGTTCATAAACTAACCTTACCAAATCGATGTAAGCTAGTTGCTTAACGTTTTTGTTAAAAATCAAGCGGAATCAAAGTCTCTTTATCGAGAAATATATATAAAGTTTTTTCTTGGCTGTGTCAAGCTGCGCGAGCATCTTCAGTTTGCGAAACGCATTGGCAAAGTGTGCGTAAACGCACTCGCAAACTTCGGGGTGTAATTTGCAATCCCAAGTTGATCTGTTGCAATTTTAGATTGTTTCTTCGTCGCAATGGAAGTTTCTGCTACTGATGACTTCCGAGTCTACAATCTGTCGAAGGGAGACTCGATCCCAGATGTGAGTGAACCCCTGAAGTGTTTGAAAAATATATAATATTTGGTTTCAGTGGGTTTCGTCGAAGCGCCGTCGCAAGCTTGAGAAACAATATTCCACCTTTCACAGCGGTATACGACTTGTCCAAGATTTCGGCTTCCCAGATCTCTCCACATCCATCGCCTTGACGCCCGACGGGCAGTACCTTCTTGGATCAGGGGTGTACAAGCCGTCGTTGAAGCTGTTCGATGTGAACGAGTTGTCCCAGAAATATGAACATGGTTTGGACGCCGATGCAATTGATATCTTGCCAATCAGCGACGATTACCGCAAGGTATGTTTTCTATATATCCTTTTTCATCTTGTATTGTCGATCTTTCAGATGATCGTCCTCGAAGTTGATCGCTATTGCGAGATCTTTTCCAATGGCTATCGTTATTACCGTTTCCGCTTCCCGCGTTACAACCGTGCGATGGTCTTCAGTGAAGAGAGCAGTGATTTGATTGTTGTTGGAGCTGGGTTAGTTTGATTGAGCTCTTTTTATGTCAAAAGTTTATATAAACTTTTCTTTCAGTCCCCACGTTTATCGCTTCAATCTCGAAGCCGGACAGTTTCTTCAGCCAATGGAATCCAGTGTCCCGTCTTTCAATTGTTGCGCTCTGAGCAAGCATCATCAGCTTCTTCTCACAGGTAGCACAGACGGCCGGATTGAGGCTTTCGATCATCGCGATCGTAACAGCGTCGGTTTACTTGACTGCGCCCTCAGTACGATTACCGATTACGACCATGTTTTTGCTCGGTGCGTTTGTTTTTTTTCATCTTGCATTCTATTCAATTTGTATCTTTCAGCAGTACTCCCCAGATCACCTCAGTCGCTTTCAAAGATGCCCTTCATTTTGCTGCAGGCACTAGCACTGGCCATGTATGTCCTTTTTTCCAACTTTGTGAAACAGTTTTTACTTATGCAACTTTAGGTTTTGTTGTACGATCTTCGTTCAAGCAAGCCTCTTCTCGTCAAGGATCACAACATGGGATTACCTATCACCCACCTCGACTTCCAGAAGGAAGAAGAAGTCGTGATGAGCATGGATTCGCGTATGTTGAAGTTCTGGGATGAGTCTACTGGCAAGCCGATCGGTGCTATTGAACCCGGTGTCCCACTGACGAAGTTTATCCGTTACCCCGACTCTGGCTTGTTCTTCTTTGCCGCAGAAGCCCCCGAAATGCTTCAGTACTTCGTTCCCAACATTGGTCCTGCTCCGAAGTGGTGCTATCACTTGGAATCCATCGTGGATGAGCTGGATAATGTTGACGCTCCTCAAGGTTTGTGGTTACTGTAATTGTACGAGTGTTTTAAAACATTTGTTCTTTTTCAGTTTACGACGACTACAAGTTTGTCACCAAAGATATCCTCGAAGAAATTGGCCTCGAACATCTCATCGGTACGAATCTGCTTCGCGCCCACATGCACGGCTACTTCATCGATGTCCGTCTATACAACCGGGCAAAGACGCTTACACAGCCCCAGGCTATCCGTGATCACCGTCGTAACAAGTTGCGTGAAGATTTGGATAAGCAGGCGACGACACTCCAGAAGGCGAAGGACCACAATGCCGTCCGTGTCAAGGTCAACAAGGAACTTGCTACGCAGCTTAAGCAAGCGACTGATCTCAAGAGTGGTTCGAAGAAGAGCAAAGATCGCGTATGTTCATTCCTACTGTACCATTTCCGTTTTACACATTATACTTTCAGGCGCAAATTGCCGGCAAACTTCTCACCGATGACCGTTTCTCATCGCTCTTCGAAAATCCGGACTTCTCCGTCGACACTGGAAGCGAAGCATACAAGCAACTCTCTCAACGCCTCGGTGCCGAACAGCTCAAGAAGTCTGGCAACAAGAAGGAAGTCGTGTCGTCCGATGAAAACGAGGATGACGACATGGAGGTTTGTATTTTCTTGTTGATGTTTTTTCATTTTGCACGCCTTTCTCTACGGACGTAATTAGTATTTTGCCCACTTTTAGCAAGGCCCGCAAAGTGGTCTTTTCATGCCGGATGATGCCCATGACAGCGACGCTGATTCTGAGGTTGAAGTCAGCAACGACGACGGCAGTGCAGAAGACGACGACTCCGAAAGTGACAGTGATGAATCGAGCGAGGATGGAGACGACGTCGATATGGAAGGTACGTGCCAATAGGTTTCATTATTCATTATTTTTTGGTCCCACGAAAATTGACGAAGCACACACGCATTTAAAAATGACAATTATAGATGAAGAGGACGCAGCCCCCGGCAAGGCAGAAATTAATGTGCATAAGCCGAGAGGCTTCAAGTTTTTGCCTGTTGGAAGCCTTCGAGAGGTCAACGCAATCAAAACGGGCGAACAAGGCGTCGACGAGGGTCTCACCGAAACGTTTGGTGCTCGCAAAAAGGAACTCAAAAAGAAGAACGACGGCTTCGACGTCGAGGATACTGGAACGTTTGGTGGCCGTTCCATTTCGTTCGTGCCGAAAGAGTAGAACGACCGGATACGTTCACTTTACCGTTTTTTTGTTACTTGTTGATTTGATTTTTAATGTTTGTTGTTGGCTAATAAAATTGTTAGTTTGATTAACTCTCAGCTAGCCAAACCCGGAAGCTCTGCAGGAGGGCGGAAGGCATTGAAGGACGGAATCAAATAATGACCGGATTTGCGCTGAAACGCGTTTGGGAGTCAAAACGCGTCCTCGAGCATGCCACTGCCAAAGTCGGCACCATCCGCAACAATCGATACGCTGCTGGGTTAGGATAGCCTCAAAGAAGAAGGCCTATTTCAGAAGGCTCCCACCAGTGCTGTCTTTGGTAGCAAGCAGCTCGCTTATTGTTGTAGGCGCCATGCCCCAACACCCGAGATCGCAGTGCCGCTCTAGTTTAAGCGAACGAAAAACAGCCAAGGGCACATTTTTTGGCTTGTTCTGTACACACATGACGCCACGACCCGGCCTTGAAACTGGAAGATGAAGGCGCGCCTGCAGGCTTCACCCCCAATCTCATTGCGAAACGCGCGCGCGTTCCGTTCTGCCTAGCCCTCTGGCCATGAACGGGACCATAAAAAAAGAAATGGCAAGACCTTCGAAGCGTGCCGTGAGCATCGAGACAGGTCTTGTTGTGCCGCCGGACCCTTTTTGCCACTAGCCAGCCAGCTGCAAGGGGCAAGCTACGCACAACCAAAAATAGCGCTTACGGACATCCCTTCAGGGTTTTGATGGACATTGAAGAAGTTAAGGGGCGTAATGTTTAAAGTGTGCGAAAAAATGACTAAGTAGATTATAGATTGTGTTTCCGTTCGAAGACACACCCTGTCCCTTTGTGTTCTCATTATTACAAGTGCCGTTTCAATTGAATCCAAACGTGTTTCATTACGATTTTTTGATATCATCCCATGTAACTATATATAAATTTACATTTTGCAGCCTACTTTTTATGTTTTTCAATGTGAAAACAATTCTATGTGAACATGTCATCTTGGTTCTCGTCCTTCTTCAGGTATGCTAATGTTGGCATTGAAAAACAGTTTTTTTTATAGAATATACGTTTGTTCGCGTTTCGCAATCAATGTTTTTCAGACAATCGACGATAGCAGAAGTCGATGAGGAAGAGCAACAAGAAGAAACATGTCCCCCAGAACCCCCTGATCCCGACATATCGCCGACATCGGCAATCCCCGGCCTTGATGATGAGCAACGAGAACATATTCGATCTGTAAACTTGATTTGTTTTTCTCTTTTATATTTCAAACACTTTAATTACAGGTGTTGCGTCGTGCCGAATTATCAAAACAATCAGCTAAAATGGTTGTCGATCCAAAAAATCTGCAATCGCTTCGAGAAAGCCAAAATACACGTGATGGAAACCGTTCTAGTATTTCTCATGAATATATCCCGGAAGAGGATGATGAATATTATGCAGATGAGCTAGTTCATATGGATTCATTGCCAGAAAGTACACATTAACTAAATATTTCGAAAAAACGACTAACTAAATAAAATTTCAGCGATTGAAGTCACCCTTGGCCCCTCCTATGGAGGATCTGCGATGAGTCTAACTCAGTCAGAAACGGACCAATCAAACGTTCAAACTGTGGAGGAATCTGAATTGTCCACACAAATTGCCAAACGAATGCGGTTAATAAGTACTAAAATTACTGAATGGGTCAAAAGTCTGGATCAAGAAGATGATTACGTGACAAAACCTGATGTGCCTGTATTGCCTACTATACAAGAAATTCTAAAAGAAGATTTGGATGATTATTGCTCATTCCTTGCTCGCCAAGCGTGCCTTCATGCCATTGTTGAAATTGTAGCATCTCAAAGCTCCATAGAACCACCGGTAGATCTTCAAGTTATTGACAAATTTGCTCAACGTCTGTCAAACGAAATCATCACATTAACACCGCCAGAAAAAGATATAGAAAAAGATTATGCGTTAATTGAAAAACACTGTAAAGTTATCACAGAAGAATTCTTCAACTGGGCCTATATGGATATTGCAAACTGTGAAGGAAGCGGCCGAAGTTCTGAAACTAATGAAACTGTGGAAACAATTATCAAAAGATCAATTTCGCATATTCAAAACTTGATACGACCGGACAGTGATTCTGATAGTACAATCAACAGCGATAGCCCCTCAAACTTGGTGTTTCCAAGTTCTCAATCTTTTGACAGCGCGTTGGCTGTGGCAAATATGATGAAAAATGACCGGTATCAACAAAGTAAGTAAAGCAGTAGTGAAACTATAAACTACAAAACAAAGTAACTTTCAGATACGGCAAGTGACAACAGCGAAACGAGTTATGTGTATACTATTTTAAACGGCAGTACAAACGACAAACATACATCAACCAGCGAAACGAAAGGCATGAGCGAATCCCATAACAGAAACAACTTCTATATAAACATAAACAGAACAGCTTCCGAAACATTTGAACCAAATACGAGCATGGCGTCACTGTTAAATGAAAAAGAACGGGAACATCTTGAATATATCAAATCTATATTAAACGATCATACCTATTGTTACGACACGACGGAGCAACACTACGACTACGAAACGTTAACTCACAGAAGATTCAGTAATGACGATCGATCAAGCCCGTTAATTCTTCAGGAACCGGAAATGGAAACCATCAAAGAAGTGGCGGACATTCCTGAAAGACCAGCTCCTCCTGTGGCCCTCAAGCAGCAAGTCTCGCTGACGCAAGACAAACTTGACCACATCGAGTACATCAAGCGACTGGCCGAGCAAAGCAGCTTCGATGCCAAGAATCAGATGGTGATTGCTGAACCAACAGTCAGTCCGCCAGAAGACAACGCTTCCGAAGCTACTTCCGGTGCCGATGGTGAAGCTGGTTCTTCTTTCGAAGCGTCTTTCGATGCACCCATCAGCTACGATCGATCGAGTCCGTTGATACAACAAGAACCAGAAATGGAAACCGTCAAAGAGGAAGTCATGCAAATTCCAGACAGGCCAGCTCCTCCTGTGGCCCTCCAACAACAAGTCCCACTGACGCAAAAAGAACTCGACCACATCGAGTACATCAAGCGACTGGCCGAGCAAAGCAGCTTCGATGCCAAGAATCAGATGGTGATTGCTGAACCAACGGTTATTCCGCCAGAAGACGGCAATGCATCCGATGCTACTTCCGGTGCCGATGGTGAAGCTGGTTCCTCTTTCGAAGCGTCTTTCGATGCACCCATCAGCTACGATCGATCGAGTCCGTTGATACAACAAGAACCGGAAATGGAAACTGTCAAAGAAGAAGTTCCACACATTCCTGAAAGACCAGCTCCTCCTGTTGCCATCAAGCAGCAAGTCTCGCTGACGCAAGAAGAACTCGACCACATCGAGTACATCAAGCGACTGGCCGAGCAAAGCAGCTTCGATGCCAAGAATCAGATGGTGATTGCTGAACCAACGGTTATTCCGCCAGAAGACGGCAATGCATCCGATGCTACTTCCGGTGCCGATGGTGAAGCTGGTTCTTCTGTCGAAGCGTCTTTCGATGCACCCATCAGCTACGATCGATCGAGTCCGTTGATACAACAAGAACCGGAAATGGAAACTGTCAAAGAAGAAGTGCCACACATTCCTGAAAGACCAGCTCCTCCTGTTGCCATCAAGCAGCAAGTCTCGCTGACGCAAGAAGAACTCGACCACATCGAGTACATCAAGCGACTGGCCGAGCAAAGCAGCTTCGATGCCAAGAATCAGATGGTGATTGCTGAACCAACAGTCAGTCCGCCAGAATACAACGCTTCCGAAGCTACCTCCGGTGCCGATGGTGAAGCTGGTTCCTCTTTCGAAGCGTCTTTCGATGCACCTATCAGCTACGATCGATCGAGTCCGTTGATACAACAAGAACCGGAAATGGAAACCGTCAAAGAGGAAGTCATGCAAATTCCAGACAGGCCAGCTCCTCCTGTTGCCATCAAGCAGCAAGTCTCGCTGACGCAAGAAGAACTCGACCACATCGAGTACATCAAGCGACTGGCCGAGCAAAGCAGCTTCGATGCCAAGAATCAGATGGTGATTGCTGAACCAACAGTCAGTCCGCCAGAATACAACGCTTCCGAAGCTACCTCCGGTGCCGATGGTGAAGCTGGTTCCTCTTTCGAAGCGTCTTTCGATGCACCCATCAGCTACGATCGATCGAGTCCGTTGATACAACAAGAACCGGAAATGGAAACTGTCAAAGAAGAAGTGCCACACATTCCTGAAAGACCAGCTCCTCCTGTTGCCATCAAGCAGCAAGTCTCGCTGACGCAAGAAGAACTCGACCACATCGAGTACATCAAGCGACTGGCCGAGCAAAGCAGCTTCGATGCCAAGAATCAGATGGTGATTGCTGAACCAACGGTTATTCCGCCAGAAGACGGCAATGCATCCGATGCTACTTCCGGTGCCGATGGTGAAGCTGGTTCTTCTGTCGAAGCGTCTTTCGATGCACCCATCAGCTACGATCGATCGAGTCCGTTGATACAACAAGAACCGGAAATGGAAACTGTCAAAGAAGAAGTGCCACACATTCCTGAAAGACCAGCTCCTCCTGTTGCCATCAAGCAGCAAGTCTCGCTGACGCAAGAAGAACTCGACCACATCGAGTACATCAAGCGACTGGCCGAGCAAAGCAGCTTCGATGCCAAGAATCAGATGGTGATTGCTGAACCAACGGTTATTCCGCCAGAAGACGGCAATGCATCCGATGCTACTTCCGGTGCCGATGGTGAAGCTGGTTCCTCTTTCGAAGCGTCTTTCGATGCACCCATCAGCTACGATCGATCGAGTCCGTTGATACAACAAGAACCGGAAATGGAAACTGTCAAAGAAGAAGTGCCACACATTCCTGAAAGACCAGCTCCTCCTGTTGCCATCAAGCAGCAAGTCTCGCTGACGCAAGAAGAACTCGACCACATCGAGTACATCAAGCGACTGGCCGAGCAAAGCAGCTTCGATGCCAAGAATCAGATGGTGATTGCTGAACCAACGGTTACTCCGCCAGAAGACGGCAATGCATCCGATGCTACTTCCGGTGCCGATGGTGAAGCTGGTTCCTCTTTCGAAGCGTCTTTCGATGCACCCATCAGCTACGATCGATCGAGTCCGTTGATACAACAAGAACCGGAAATGGAAACTGTCAAAGAAGAAGTGCCACACATTCCTGAAAGACCAGCTCCTCCTGTTGCCATCAAGCAGCAAGTCTCGCTGACGCAAGAAGAACTCGACCACATCGAGTACATCAAGCGACTGGCCGAGCAAAGCAGCTTCGATGCCAAGAATCAGATGGTGATTGCTGAACCAACGGTTACTCCGCCAGAAGACGGCAATGCATCCGATGCTACTTCCGGTGCCGATGGTGAAGCTGGTTCTTCTTTCGAAGCGTCTTTCGATGCACCCATCAGCTACGATCGATCGAGTCCGTTGATACAACAAGAACCAGAAATGGAAACCGTCAAAGAGGAAGTCATGCAAATTCCTGAAAGACCAGCTCCTCCTGTGGCCATCAAGCAGCAAGTCTCGCTGACGCAAGAAGAACTCGACCACATCGAGTACATCAAGCGACTAGCCGAGCAAAGCAGCTTCGATGCCAAGAATCAGATGGTGATTGCTGAACCAACGGTTACTCCGCCAGAAGACGGCAATGCATCCGATGCTACTTCCGGTGCCGATGGTGAAGCTGGTTCTTCTTTCGAAGCGTCTTTCGATGCACCCATCAGCTACGATCGATCGAGTCCGTTGATACAACAAGAACCAGAAATGGAAACCGTCAAAGAGGAAGTCATGCAAATTCCTGAAAGACCAGCTCCTCCTGTGGCCATCAAGCAGCAAGTCTCGCTGACGCAAGAAGAACTCGACCACATCGAGTACATCAAGCGACTAGCCGAGCAAAGCAGCTTCGATGCCAAGAATCAGATGGTGATTGCTGAACCAACAGTCAGTCCGCCAGAATACAACGCTTCCGAAGCTACTTCCGGTGCCGATGGTGAAGCTGGTTCCTCTTTCGAAGCGTCTTTCGATGCACCTATCAGCTACGATCGATCGAGTCCGTTGATACAACAAGAACCGGAAATGGAAACTGTCAAAGAAGAAGTGCCACACATTCCTGAAAGACCAGCTCCTCCTGTTGCCATCAAGCAGCAAGTCTCGCTGACACAAGAAGAACTCGACCACATCGAGTACATCAAGCGACTGGCCGAGCAAAGCAGCTTCGATGCCAAGAATCAGATGGTGATTGCTGAACCAACGGTTACTCCGCCAGAAGACGGCAATGCATCTGATGTTACTTCCGGTGCCGATGGTGAAGCTGGTTCTTCTTTCGAAGCGTCTTTCGATGCACCCATCAGCTACGATCGATCGAGTCCGTTGATACAACAAGAACCAGAAATGGAAACCGTCAAAGAGGAAGTCATGCAAATTCCAGACAGGCCAGCTCCTCCTGTTGCCATCAAGCAGCAAGTCTTGCTGACACAAGAAGAACTCGACCACATCGAGTACATCAAGCGACTGGCCGAGCAAAGCAGCTTTGATGCCAAGAATCAGATGGTAATTGCTGAACCAACAGTCAGTCCGCCAGAAGACAACGCTTCCGAAGCTACTTCCGGTGCCGATGGTGAAGCTGGTTCTTCTGTCGAAGTGTCTTTCGATGCAGCCATCAGCTACGATCGATCGAGTCCGTTGATACAACAAGAACCGGAAATGGAAACTGTCAAAGAAGAAGTGCCACACATTCCTGAAAGACCAGCTCCTCCTGTGGCCATCAAGCAGCAAGTCTCGCTGACGCAAGAAGAACTCGACCACATCGAGTACATCAAGCGACTAGCCGAGCAAAGCAGCTTCGATGCCAAGAATCGGATGGTGGTTGCACAACCAACGGTTATTCCGCCAGAAGACGGCAATGCATCTGATGTTACTTCCGGTGCCGATGGTGAAGCTGGTTCCTCTTTCGAAGCGTCTTTCGATGCACCCATCAGCTACGATCGATCGAGTCCGTTGATACAACAAGAACCGGAAATGGAAACTGTCAAAGAAGAAGTGCCACACATTCCTGAAAGACCAGTTCCTCCTGTTGCCATCAAGCAGCAAGTCTCGCTGACGCAAGAAGAACTCGACCACATCGAGTACATCAAGCGACTGGCCGAGCAAAGCAGCTTCGATGCCAAGAATCAGATGGTGATTGCTGAACCAACAGTCAGTCCGCCAGAATACAACGCTTCCGAAGCTACCTCCGGTGCCGATGGTGAAGCTGGTTCCTCTTTCGAAGCGTCTTTCGATGCACCTATCAGCTACGATCGATCGAGTCCGTTGATACAACAAGAACCGGAAATGGAAACCGTCAAAGAGGAAGTCATGCAAATTCCAGACAGGCCAGCTCCTCCTGTTGCCATCAAGCAGCAAGTCTCGCTGACGCAAGAAGAACTCGACCACATCGAGTACATCAAGCGACTGGCCGAGCAAAGCAGCTTCGATGCCAAGAATCAGATGGTGATTGCTGAACCAACAGTAAGTCCGCCAGAATACAACGCTTCCGAAGCTACCTCCGGTGCCGATGGTGAAGCTGGTTCCTCTTTCGAAGCGTCTTTCGATGCACCCATCAGCTACGATCGATCGAGTCCGTTGATACAACAAGAACCGGAAATGGAAACTGTCAAAGAAGAAGTTCCACACATTCCTGAAAGACCAGCTCCTCCTGTTGCCATCAAGCAGCAAGTCTCGCTGACGCAAGAAGAACTTGACCACATCGAGTACATCAAGCGCCGTGCCGAGCAAAGCAGCTTTGATTCCAAGAATCGGATGGTGGTTGCAGAACCAACGGTTATTCCGCCAGAAGACGGCAATGCATCCGTTGCTACTTCCGGTGCCGATGGTGAAGCTGGTTCTTCTGTCGAAGCGTCTTTCGATGCACCCATCAGTTACGATCGATCGAGTCCGTTGATACAACAAGAACCGGAAATGGAAACCGTCAAAGAGGAAGTGCCACACATTCCTGAAAGACCAGCTCCTCCTGTGGCCATCAAGCAGCAAGTCTCACTGACGCAAGAAGAACTCGACCACATCGAGTACATCACACAACTGGCCGAGCAAAGCAGCTTCGATGCCAAGAATCAGATGGTGATTGCTGAACCAACAGTCAGTCCGCCAGAAGACAACGCTTCCGAAGCTACCTCCGGTGCCGATGGTGAAGCTGGTTCCTCTTTCGAAGCGTCTTTCGATGCACCCATCAGCTACGATCGATCGAGTCCGTTGATACAACAAGAACCGGAAATGGAAACTGTCAAAGAAGAAGTTCCACACATTCCTGAAAGACCAGCTCCTCCTGTTGCCATCAAGCAGCAAGTCTCGCTGACGCAAGAAGAACTTGACCACATCGAGTACATCAAGCGCCGTGCCGAGCAAAGCAGCTTCGATTCCAAGAATCGGATGGTGGTTGCAGAACCAACGGTTATTCCGCCAGAAGACGGCAATGCATCCGTTGCTACTTCCGGTGCCGATGGTGAAGCTGGTTCTTCTGTCGAAGCGTCTTTCGATGCACCCATCAGTTACGATCGATCGAGTCCGTTGATACAACAAGAACCGGAAATGGAAACCGTCAAAGAGGAAGTGCCACACATTCCTGAAAGACCAGCTCCTCCTGTGGCCATCAAGCAGCAAGTCTCACTGACGCAAGAAGAACTCGACCACATCGAGTACATCAAACAACTGGCCGAGCAAAGCAGCTTCGATGCCAAGAATCAGATGGTGATTGCTGAACCAACAGTCAGTCCGCCAGAAGACGGCAATGCATCCGAAGCTACTTCCGGTGCCGCTGGTGAAGCTGGTTCTTCTTTCGAAGCGTCTTTCGATGCACCGATCAGCTACGATCGATCGAGTCCGTTGATACAACAAGAACCGGAAATGGAAACCGTCAAAAAAGAAGTCATGCAAATTCCAGACAGGCCAGCTCCTCCTGTTGCTATCCAGCAGCAAGTCTCGCTGACGCAAGAAGAACTCGACCACATCGAGTACATCAAGCGGCTGGCCGAGCAAAGCAGCTTTGAAGCCAAGAATCGGATGGTGGTTGCAGAACCAACGGTTATTCCGCCAGAAGACGGCAATGCATCCGATGCTACTTCCGGTGCCGATGGTGAAGCTCGTTCTTCTTTCGAAGCGTCTTTCGATGCACCGATCAGCTACGATCGATCGAGTCCACTGATACAACAAGAACCGGAAATGGAAACCGTCAAAGAAGAAGTCATGCAAATTCCAGACAGACCAGCTCCTCCTGTGGCCATCAAGCAGCAAATCTCGCTGACGCAAGAAGAACTTGACCACATCGAGTACATCAAGCGCCTTGCCGAGCAAAGCAGCTTCGAAGCCAAGAACCGTTCTGATTCAACAACAAGTGCAGCAGTACCGCAGACTTTTGAAAGACCGGCTCCTTCTGCTGCCCTCCAGCAACAAGTCTCACTGACGCAAGAAGAACTCGACCACATCGAGTACATCAAGCGCCTTGCCGAGCAAAGCAGCTTCGATGTCAAGAATCAGATGGTGAATGCTGAACCAACGGTTATTCCGCCAGAAGACGGCAATGCATCCGATGCTACTTCCGGTGCCGATGGTGAAGCTGGTTCCTCTTTCGAAGCGTCTTTCGATGCACCCATCAGCTACGATCGTTCGAGTCCGTTGATACAACAAGAACCGGAAATGGAAACCGTCAAAAAAGAAGTCATGCAAATTCCAGACAGGCCAGCTCCTCCTGTTGCTATCCAGCAGCAAGTCTCGCTGACGCAAGAAGAACTCGACCACATCGAGTACATCAAGCGGCTGGCCGAGGCAAGCAGCTTTGAAGCCAAGAATCGGATGGTGGTTGCAGAACCAACGGTTATTCCGCCAGAAGACGGCAATGCATCCGATGCTACTTCCGGTGCCGATGGTGAAGCTGGTTCTTCTTTCGAAGCGTCTTTCGATGCACCGATCAGCTACGATCGATCGAGTCCGTTGATACAACAAGAACCGGAAATGGAAACCGTCAAAGAGGAAGTGCCACACATTTCTGAAAGACCAGCTCCTCCTGTGGCCATCAAGCAGCAAATCTCGCTGACGCAAGAAGAACTTGACCACATCGAGTACATCAAGCGCCTTGCCGAGCAAAGCAGCTTCGATTCCAAGAATCGGATGGTGGTTGCAGAACCAACGGTTATTCCGCCAGAAGACGGCAATGCATCCGATGCTACTTCCGGTGCCGATGGTGAAGCTGGTTCTTCTTTTGAAGCGTCTTTCGATGCACCCATCAGCTACGATCGATCGAGTCCGTTGATACAACAAGAACCGGAAATGGAAACCGTCAAAGAGGAAGTGCCACACATTCCTGAAAGACCAGTTCCTCCTGTTGCCATCAAGCAGCAAGTCTCGCTGACGCAAGAAGAACTCGACCACATCGAGTACATCAAGCGACTGGCCGAGCAAAGCAGCTTCGATGCCAAGAATCAGATGGTGATTGCTGAACCAACAGTCAGTCCGCCAGAAGACGGCAATGCATCCGATGCTACTTCCGGTGCCGATGGTGAAGCTGGTTCCTCTTTCGAAGCGTCTTTCGATGCACCCATCAGCTACGATCGATCGAGTCCGTTGATACAACAAAAACCGGAAATGGAAACTGTCAAAGAAGAAGTGCCACACATTCCTGAAAGACCAGTTCCTCCTGTTGCCATCAAGCAGCAAGTCTCGCTGACGCAAGAAGAACTCGACCACATCGAGTACATCAAGCGACTGGCCGAGCAAAGCAGCTTCGATGCCAAGAATCAGATGGGGATTGCTGAACCAACAGTCAGTCCGCCAGAATACAACGCTTCCGAAGCTACCTCCGGTGCCGATGGTGAAGCTGGTTCCTCTTTCGAAGCGTCTTTCGATGCACCTATCAGCTACGATCGATCGAGTCCGTTGATACAACAAGAACCGGAAATGGAAACCGTCAAAGAGGAAGTCATGCAAATTCCAGACAGGCCAGCTCCTCCTGTTGCCATCAAGCAGCAAGTCTCGCTGACGCAAGAAGAACTCGACCACATCGAGTACATCAAGCGACTGGCCGAGCAAAGCAGCTTCGATGCCAAGAATCAGATGGTGATTGCTGAACCAACAGTCAGTCCGCCAGAATACAACGCTTCCGAAGCTACCTCCGGTGCCGATGGTGAAGCTGGTTCCTCTTTCGAAGCGTCTTTCGATGCACCCATCAGCTACGATCGATCGAGTCCGTTGATACAACAAGAACCGGAAATGGAAACTGTCAAAGAAGAAGTTCCACACATTCCTGAAAGACCAGCTCCTCCTGTTGCCATCAAGCAGCAAGTCTCGCTGACGCAAGAAGAACTCGACCACATCGAGTACATCAAGCGGCTGGCCGAGCAAAGCAGCTTTGAAGCCAAGAATCGGATGGTGGTTGCAGAACCAACGGTTATTTCGCCAGAAGACGGCAATGCATCCGATGCTACTTCCGGTGCCGATGGTGAAGCTGGTTCTTCTTTTGAAGCGTCTTTCGATGCACCCATCAGCTACGATCGATCGAGTCCGTTGATACAACAAGAACCGGAAATGGAAACCGTCAAAGAGGAAGTGCCACACATTCCTGAAAGACCAGTTCCTCCTGTTGCCATCAAGCAGCAAGTCTCGCTGACGCAAGAAGAACTCGACCACATCGAGTACATCAAGCGACTGGCCGAGCAAAGCAGCTTCGATGCCAAGAATCAGATGGTGATTGCTGAACCAACAGTCAGTCCGCCAGAAGACGGCAATGCATCCGATGCTACTTCCGGTGCCGATGGTGAAGCTGGTTCCTCTTTCGAAGCGTCTTTCGATGCACCCATCAGCTACGATCGATCGAGTCCGTTGATACAACAAAAACCGGAAATGGAAACTGTCAAAGAAGAAGTGCCACACATTCCTGAAAGACCAGTTCCTCCTGTTGCCATCAAGCAGCAAGTCTCGCTGACGCAAGAAGAACTCGACCACATCGAGTACATCAAGCGACTGGCCGAGCAAAGCAGCTTCGATGCCAAGAATCAGATGGTGATTGCTGAACCAACAGTCAGTCCGCCAGAATACAACGCTTCCGAAGCTACCTCCGGTGCCGATGGTGAAGCTGGTTCCTCTTTCGAAGCGTCTTTCGATGCACCCATCAGCTACGATCGATCGAGTCCGTTGATACAACAAGAACCGGAAATGGAAACTGTCAAAGAAGAAGTTCCACACATTCCTGAAAGACCAGCTCCTCCTGTTGCCATCAAGCAGCAAGTCTCGCTGACGCAAGAAGAACTTGACCACATCGAGTACATCAAGCGCCTTGCCGAGCAAAGCAGCTTCGATTCCAAGAATCGGATGGTGGTTGCAGAACCAACGGTTATTCCGCCAGAAGACGGCAATGCATCCGATGCTACTTCCGGTGCCGATGGTGAAGCTGGTTCTTCTTTTGAAGCGTCTTTCGATGCACCCATCAGCTACGATCGATCGAGTCCGTTGATACAACAAGAACCGGAAATGGAAACCGTCAAAGAGGAAGTGCCACACATTCCTGAAAGACCAGTTCCTCCTGTTGCCATCAAGCAGCAAGTCTCGCTGACGCAAGAAGAACTCGACCACATCGAGTACATCAAGCGACTGGCCGAGCAAAGCAGCTTCGATGCCAAGAATCAGATGGTGATTGCTGAACCAACAGTCAGTCCGCCAGAAGACGGCAATGCATCCGATGCTACTTCCGGTGCCGATGGTGAAGCTGGTTCCTCTTTCGAAGCGTCTTTCGATGCACCCATCAGCTACGATCGATCGAGTCCGTTGATACAACAAAAACCGGAAATGGAAACTGTCAAAGAAGAAGTGCCACACATTCCTGAAAGACCAGTTCCTCCTGTTGCCATCAAGCAGCAAGTCTCGCTGACGCAAGAAGAACTCGACCACATCGAGTACATCAAGCGACTGGCCGAGCAAAGCAGCTTCGATGCCAAGAATCAGATGGTGATTGCTGAACCAACAGTCAGTCCGCCAGAATACAACGCTTCCGAAGCTACCTCCGGTGCCGATGGTGAAGCTGGTTCCTCTTTCGAAGCGTCTTTCGATGCACCCATCAGCTACGATCGATCGAGTCCGTTGATACAACAAGAACCGGAAATGGAAACTGTCAAAGAAGAAGTTCCACACATTCCTGAAAGACCAGCTCCTCCTGTTGCCATCAAGCAGCAAGTCTCGCTGACGCAAGAAGAACTCGACCACATCGAGTACATCAAGCGACTGGCCGAGCAAAGCAGCTTCGATGTCAAGAATCAGATGGTGAATGCTGAACCAACGGTTATTCCGCCAGAAGACGGCAATGCATCCGATGCTACTTCCGGTGCCGATGGTGAAGCTGGTTCCTCTTTCGAAGCGTCTTTCGATGCACCCATCAGCTACGATCGATCGAGTCCGTTGATACAACAAGAACCGGAAATGGAAACCGTCAAAGAGGAAGTGCCACACATTCCTGAAAGACCAGCTCCTCCTGTTGCCATCAAGCAGCAAGTCTCGCTGACGCAAGAAGAACTCGACCACATCGAGTACATCAAGCAACTGGCCGAGCAAAGCAGCTTCGATGCCAAGAATCAGATGGTGATTGCTGAACCAACAGTCAGTCCGCCAGAAGACGGCAATGCATCCGAAGCTACTTCCGGTGCCGATGGTGAAGCTGGTTCTTCTTTCGAAGCGTCTTTCGATGCACCCATCAGCTACGATCGATCGAGTCCGTTGATACAACAAGAACCGGAAATGGAAACCGTCAAAGAAGAAGTGCCACACATTCCTGAAAGACCAGTTCCTCCTGTTGCCATCAAGCAGCAAGTCTCGCTGACGCAAGAAGAACTTGACCACATCGAGTACATCAAGCGCCTTGCCGAGCAAAGCAGCTTCGATTCCAAGAATCGGATGGTGGTTGCAGAACCAACGGTTATTCCGCCAGAAGACGGCAATGCATCCGATGCTACTTCCGGTGCCGATGGTGAAGCTGGTTCCTCTTTCGAAGCGTCTTTCGATGCACCCATCAGCTACGATCGATCGAGTCCGTTGATACAACAAGAACCGGAAATGGAAACCGTCAAAGAAGAAGTGCCACACATTCCTGAAAGACCAGTTCCTCCTGTTGCCATCAAGCAGCAAGTCTCGCTGACGCAAGAAGAACTTGACCACATCGAGTACATCAAGCGCCTTGCCGAGCAAAGCAGCTTCGATTCCAAGAATCGGATGGTGGTTGCAGAACCAACGGTTATTCCGCCAGAAGACGGCAATGCATCCGATGCTACTTCCGGTGCCGATGGTGAAGCTGGTTCCTCTTTCGAAGCGTCTTTCGATGCACCCATCAGCTACGATCGATCGAGTCCGTTGATACAACAAGAACCGGAAATGGAAACCGTCAAAGAGGAAGTGCCACACATTCCTGAAAGACCAGCTCCTCCTGTTGCCATCAAGCAGCAAGTCTCGCTGACGCAAGAAGAACTTGACCACATCGAGTACATCAAGCGCCTTGCCGAGCAAAGCAGCTTCGATTCCAAGAATCGGATGGTGGTTGCAGAACCAACGGTTATTCCGCCAGAAGACGGCAATGCATCCGATGCTACTTCCGGTGCCGATGGTGAAGCTGGTTCCTCTTTCGAAGCGTCTTTCGATGCACCCATCAGCTACGATCGATCGAGTCCGTTGATACAACAAGAACCGGAAATGGAAACCGTCAAAGAAGAAGTGCCACACATTCCTGAAAGACCAGTTCCTCCTGTTGCCATCAAGCAGCAAGTCTCGCTGACGCAAGAAGAACTTGACCACATCGAGTACATCAAGCGCCTTGCCGAGCAAAGCAGCTTCGATTCCAAGAATCGGATGGTGGTTGCAGAACCAACGGTTATTCCGCCAGAAGACGGCAATGCATCCGATGCTACTTCCGGTGCCGATGGTGAAGCTGGTTCCTCTTTCGAAGCGTCTTTCGATGCACCCATCAGCTACGATCGATCGAATCCGTTGATACAACAAAAACCGGAAATGGAAACTGTCAAAGAAGAAGTGCCACACATTCCTGAAAGACCAGTTCCTCCTGTTGCCATCAAGCAGCAAGTCTCGCTGACGCAAGAAGAACTCGACCACATCGAGTACATCAAGCAACTGGCCGAGCAAAGCAGCTTCGATGTCAAGAATCAGATGGTGAATGCTGAACCAACGGTTATTCCGCCAGAAGACGGCAATGCATCCGATGCTACTTCCGGTGCCGATGGTGAAGCTGGTTCCTCTTTCGAAGCGTCTTTCGATGCACCCATCAGCTACGATCGATCGAGTCCACTGATACAACAAGGACCGGAAATGGAAACCGTCAAAGAAGAACTCATGCAAATTCCAGACAGGCCAGCTCCTCCTGTGGCCATCAAGCAGCAAATCTCGCTGACGCAAGAAGAACTTGACCACATCGAGTACATCAAGCGCCTTGCCGAGCAAAGCAGCTTTGAAGCCAAGAATCGGATGGTGGTTGCACAACCAACGGTTATTCCGCCAGAAGACGGCAATGCATCTGATGTTACTTCCGGTGCCGATGGTGAAGCTGGTTCTTCTTTCGAAGCGTCTTTCGATGCACCCATCAGCTACGATCGATCGAGTCCACTGATACAACAAGGACCGGAAATGGAAACCGTCAAAAAAGAAGTCATGCAAATTCCAGACAGGCCAGCTCCTCCTGTTGCTATCCAGCAGCAAGTCTCGCTGACGCAAGAAGAACTCGACCACATCGAGTACATCAAGCGGCTGGCCGAGGCAAGCAGCTTTGAAGCCAAGAATCGGATGGTGGTTGCAGAACCAACGGTTATTCCGCCAGAAGACGGCAATGCATCCGATGCTACTTCCGGTGCCGATGGTGAAGCTGGTTCTTCTTTCGAAGCGTCTTTCGATGCACCCATCAGCTACGATCGATCGAGTCCACTGATACAACAAGGACCGGAAATGGAAACCGTCAAAGAAGAACTCATGCAAATTCCAGACAGGCCAGCTCCTCCTGTGGCCATCAAGCAGCAAATCTCGCTGACGCAAGAAGAACTTGACCACATCGAGTACATCAAGCGCCTTGCCGAGCAAAGCAGCTTTGAAGCCAAGAATCGGATGGTGGTTGCACAACCAACGGTTATTCCGCCAGAAGACGGCAATGCATCTGATGTTACTTCCGGTGCCGATGGTGAAGCTGGTTCTTCTTTCGAAGCGTCTTTCGATGCACCCATCAGCTACGATCGATCGAGTCCGTTGATACAACAAGAACGGGAAATGGAAACTGTCAAAGAAGAAGTGCCACACATTCCTGAAAGACCAGCTCCTCCTGTTGCCATCAAGCAGCAAGTCTCGCTGACACAAGAAGAACTCGACCACATCGAGTACATCAAGCGACTGGCCGAGCAAAGCAGCTTCGATGTCAAGAATCAGATGGTGAATGCTGAACCAACGGTTATTCCGCCAGAAGACGGCAATGCATCCGATGCTACTTCCGGTGCCGATGGTGAAGCTGGTTCCTCTTTCGAAGCGTCTTTCGATGCACCTATCAGCTACGATCGATCGAGTCCGTTGATACAACAAGAACCGGAAATGGAAACCGTCAAAGAGGAAGTCATGCAAATTCCAGACAGGCCAGCTCCTCCTGTTGCCATCAAGCAGCAAGTCTCGCTGACGCAAGAAGAACTCGACCACATCGAGTACATCAAGCGACTGGCCGAGCAAAGCAGCTTCGATGCCAAGAATCAGATGGTGATTGCTGAACCAACAGTCAGTCCGCCAGAATACAACGCTTCCGAAGCTACCTCCGGTGCCGATGGTGAAGCTGGTTCCTCTTTCGAAGCGTCTTTCGATGCACCCATCAGCTACGATCGATCGAGTCCGTTGATACAACAAGAACCGGAAATGGAAACTGTCAAAGAAGAAGTTCCACACATTCCTGAAAGACCAGCTCCTCCTGTTGCCATCAAGCAGCAAGTCTCGCTGACGCAAGAAGAACTTGACCACATCGAGTACATCAAGCGCCTTGCCGAGCAAAGCAGCTTCGATTCCAAGAATCGGATGGTGGTTGCAGAACCAACGGTTATTCCGCCAGAAGACGGCAATGCATCCGATGCTACTTCCGGTGCCGATGGTGAAGCTGGTTCTTCTTTTGAAGCGTCTTTCGATGCACCCATCAGCTACGATCGATCGAGTCCGTTGATACAACAAGAACCGGAAATGGAAACCGTCAAAGAGGAAGTGCCACACATTCCTGAAAGACCAGTTCCTCCTGTTGCCATCAAGCAGCAAGTCTCGCTGACGCAAGAAGAACTCGACCACATCGAGTACATCAAGCGACTGGCCGAGCAAAGCAGCTTCGATGCCAAGAATCAGATGGTGATTGCTGAACCAACAGTCAGTCCGCCAGAAGACGGCAATGCATCCGATGCTACTTCCGGTGCCGATGGTGAAGCTGGTTCCTCTTTCGAAGCGTCTTTCGATGCACCCATCAGCTACGATCGATCGAGTCCGTTGATACAACAAAAACCGGAAATGGAAACTGTCAAAGAAGAAGTGCCACACATTCCTGAAAGACCAGTTCCTCCTGTTGCCATCAAGCAGCAAGTCTCGCTGACGCAAGAAGAACTCGACCACATCGAGTACATCAAGCGACTGGCCGAGCAAAGCAGCTTCGATGCCAAGAATCAGATGGTGATTGCTGAACCAACAGTCAGTCCGCCAGAATACAACGCTTCCGAAGCTACCTCCGGTGCCGATGGTGAAGCTGGTTCCTCTTTCGAAGCGTCTTTCGATGCACCTATCAGCTACGATCGATCGAGTCCGTTGATACAACAAGAACCGGAAATGGAAACCGTCAAAGAGGAAGTCATGCAAATTCCAGACAGGCCAGCTCCTCCTGTTGCCATCAAGCATCAAGTCTCGCTGACGCAAGAAGAACTCGACCACATCGAGTACATCAAGCGACTGGCCGAGCAAAGCAGCTTCGATGCCAAGAATCAGATGGTGATTGCTGAACCAACAGTCAGTCCGCCAGAATACAACGCTTCCGAAGCTACCTCCGGTGCCGATGGTGAAGCTGGTTCCTCTTTCGAAGCGTCTTTCGATGCACCCATCAGCTACGATCGATCGAGTCCGTTGATACAACAAGAACCGGAAATGGAAACTGTCAAAGAAGAAGTTCCACACATTCCTGAAAGACCAGCTCCTCCTGTTGCCATCAAGCAGCAAGTCTCGCTGACGCAAGAAGAACTCGACCACATCGAGTACATCAAGCGACTGGCCGAGCAAAGCAGCTTCGATGTCAAGAATCAGATGGTGAATGCTGAACCAACGGTTATTCCGCCAGAAGACGGCAATGCATCCGATGCTACTTCCGGTGCCGATGGTGAAGCTGGTTCCTCTTTCGAAGCGTCTTTCGATGCACCCATCAGCTACGATCGATCGAGTCCGTTGATACAACAAGAACCGGAAATGGAAACCGTCAAAGAGGAAGTGCCACACAATCCTGAAAGACCAGCTCCTCCTGTTGCCATCAAGCAGCAAGTCTCGCTGACGCAAGAAGAACTCGACCACATCGAGTACATCAAGCAACTGGCCGAGCAAAGCAGCTTCGATGCCAAGAATCAGATGGTGATTGCTGAACCAACAGTCAGTCCGCCAGAAGACGGCAATGCATCCGAAGCTACTTCCGGTGCCGATGGTGAAGCTGGTTCTTCTTTCGAAGCGTCTTTCGATGCACCCATCAGCTACGATCGATCGAGTCCGTTGATACAACAAGAACCGGAAATGGAAACCGTCAAAGAAGAAGTGCCACACATTCCTGAAAGACCAGTTCCTCCTGTTGCCATCAAGCAGCAAGTCTCGCTGACGCAAGAAGAACTTGACCACATCGAGTACATCAAGCGCCTTGCCGAGCAAAGCAGCTTCGATTCCAAGAATCGGATGGTGGTTGCAGAACCAACGGTTATTCCGCCAGAAGACGGCAATGCATCCGATGCTACTTCCGGTGCCGATGGTGAAGCTGGTTCCTCTTTCGAAGCGTCTTTCGATGCACCCATCAGCTACGATCGATCGAGTCCGTTGATACAACAAGAACCGGAAATGGAAACCGTCAAAGAGGAAGTGCCACACATTCCTGAAAGACCAGCTCCTCCTGTTGCCATCAAGCAGCAAGTCTCGCTGACGCAAGAAGAACTCGACCACATCGAGTACATCAAGCGCCTTGCCGAGCAAAGCAGCTTCGATTCCAAGAATCGGATGGTGGTTGCAGAACCAACGGTTATTCCGCCAGAAGACGGCAATGCATCCGATGCTACTTCCGGTGCCGATGGTGAAGCTGGTTCCTCTTTCGAAGCGTCTTTCGATGCACCCATCAGCTACGATCGATCGAGTCCGTTGATACAACAAGAACCGGAAATGGAAACCGTCAAAGAAGAAGTGCCACACATTCCTGAAAGACCAGTTCCTCCTGTTGCCATCAAGCAGCAAGTCTCGCTGACGCAAGAAGAACTTGACCACATCGAGTACATCAAGCGCCTTGCCGAGCAAAGCAGCTTCGATTCCAAGAATCGGATGGTGGTTGCAGAACCAACGGTTATTCCGCCAGAAGACGGCAATGCATCCGATGCTACTTCCGGTGCCGATGGTGAAGCTGGTTCCTCTTTCGAAGCGTCTTTCGATGCACCCATCAGCTACGATCGATCGAGTCCGTTGATACAACAAGAACCGGAAATGGAAACCGTCAAAGAAGAAGTGCCACACATTCCTGAAAGACCAGTTCCTCCTGTTGCCATCAAGCAGCAAGTCTCGCTGACGCAAGAAGAACTTGACCACATCGAGTACATCAAGCGCCTTGCCGAGCAAAGCAGCTTCGATTCCAAGAATCGGATGGTGGTTGCAGAACCAACGGTTATTCCGCCAGAAGACGGCAATGCATCCGATGCTACTTCCGGTGCCGATGGTGAAGCTGGTTCCTCTTTCGAAGCGTCTTTCGATGCACCCATCAACTACGATCGATCGAATCCGTTGATACAACAAAAACCGGAAATGGAAACTGTCAAAGAAGAAGTGCCACACATTCCTGAAAGACCAGTTCCTCCTGTTGCCATCAAGCAGCAAGTCTCGCTGACGCAAGAAGAACTCGACCACATCGAGTACATCAAGCAACTGGCCGAGCAAAGCAGCTTCGATGTCAAGAATCAGATGGTGAATGCTGAACCAACGGTTATTCCGCCAGAAGACGGCAATGCATCCGATGCTACTTCCGGTGCCGATGGTGAAGCTGGTTCCTCTTTCGAAGCGTCTTTCGATGCACCCATCAGCTACGATCGATCGAGTCCGTTGATACAACAAGAACCGGAAATGGAAACCGTCAAAGAGGAAGTGCCACACATTCCTGAAAGACCAGCTCCTCCTGTTGCCATCAAGCAGCAAGTCTCGCTGACGCAAGAAGAACTCGACCACATCGAGTACATCAAGCAACTGGCCGAGCAAAGCAGCTTCGATGCCAAGAATCGGATGGTGGTTGCAGAACCAACGGTTATTCCGCCAGAAGACGGCAATGCATCTGATGCTACTTCCGGTGCCGATGGTGAAGCTGGTTCCTCTTTCGAAGCGTCTTTCGATGCACCCATCAGCTACGATCGATCGAGTCCGTTGATACAACAAGAACCGGAAATGGAAACCGTCAAAAAAGAAGTCATGCAAATTCCAGACAGGCCAGCTCCTCCTGTTGCTATCCAGCAGCAAGTCTCGCTGACGCAAGAAGAACTCGACCACATCGAGTACATCAAGCGCCTTGCCGAGCAAAGCAGCTTCGATTCCAAGAATCGGATGGTGGTTGCAGAATCAACGGTTATTCCGCCAGAAGACGGCAATGCATCCGATGCTACTTCCGGTGCCGATGGTGAAGCTGGTTCCTCTTTCGAAGCGTCTTTCGATGCACCCATCAACTACGATCGATCGAATCCGTTGATACAACAAAAACCGGAAATGGAAACTGTCAAAGAAGAAGTGCCACACATTCCTGAAAGACCAGTTCCTCCTGTTGCCATCAAGCAGCAAGTCTCGCTGACGCAAGAAGAACTCGACCACATCGAGTACATCAAGCAACTGGCCGAGCAAAGCAGCTTCGATGTCAAGAATCAGATGGTGAATGCTGAACCAACGGTTATTCCGCCAGAAGACGGCAATGCATCCGATGCTACTTCCGGTGCCGATGGTGAAGCTGGTTCCTCTTTCGAAGCGTCTTTCGATGCACCCATCAGCTACGATCGATCGAGTCCGTTGATACAACAAGAACCGGAAATGGAAACCGTCAAAGAGGAAGTGCCACACATTCCTGAAAGACCAGCTCCTCCTGTTGCCATCAAGCAGCAAGTCTCGCTGACGCAAGAAGAACTCGACCACATCGAGTACATCAAGCAACTGGCCGAGCAAAGCAGCTTCGATGCCAAGAATCGGATGGTGGTTGCAGAACCAACGGTTATTCCGCCAGAAGACGGCAATGCATCTGATGCTACTTCCGGTGCCGATGGTGAAGCTGGTTCCTCTTTCGAAGCGTCTTTCGATGCACCCATCAGCTACGATCGATCGAGTCCGTTGATACAACAAGAACCGGAAATGGAAACCGTCAAAAAAGAAGTCATGCAAATTCCAGACAGGCCAGCTCCTCCTGTTGCTATCCAGCAGCAAGTCTCGCTGACGCAAGAAGAACTCGACCACATCGAGTACATCAAGCGGCTGGCCGAGCAAAGCAGCTTTGAAGCCAAGAATCGGATGGTGGTTGCAGAACCAACGGTTATTCCGCAAGAAGACGGCAATGCATCCGATGCTACTTCCGGTGCCGATGGTAAAGCTGGTTCTTCTTTCGAAGCGTCTTTCGATGCACCGATCAGCTACGATCGATCGAGTCCACTGATACAACAAGAACCGGAAATGGAAACCGTCAAAGAGGAAGTGCCACACATTCCTGAAAGACCAGCTCCTCCTGTGGCCATCAAGCAGCAAGTCTCGCTGACGCAAGAAGAACTCGACCACATCGAGTACATCAAGCGCCTCGCCGAGCAAAGCAGCTTTGAAGCAAAGAATCGGATGGTGGTTGCAGAACCAACGGTTATTCCGCCAGAAGACGGCAATGCATCCGATGCTACTTCCGGTGCCGATGGTGAAGCTGGTTCTTCTTTCGAAGCGTCTTTCGATGCACCGATCAGCTACGATCGATCGAGTCTACTGATACAACAAGAACCGGAAATGGAAACCGTCAAAGAAGAAGTCATGCAAATTCCAGACAGGCGAGCTCCTCCTGTTGCTATCCAGCAGCAAGTCTCGCTGACGCAAGAAGAACTTGACCACATCGACTACATCAAGCGCCTTGCCGAACAAAGCAGCTTCGATGCCAAGAATCGGATGGTGGTTGCAGAACCAACGGTTATTCCGCCAGAAGACGGCAATGCATCCGATGCTGCTTCCGGTGCCGATGGTGAAGCTGGTTCTTCTTTCGAAGCGTCTTTCGATGCACCCATCAGCTACGATCGATCGAGTCCACTGATACAACAAGAACCGGAAATGGAAACCGTCAAAGAAGAAGTCATGCAAATTCCAGACAGGCCAGCTCCTCCTGTTGCTATCCAGCAGCAAGTCTCGCTGACGCAAGAAGAACTTGACCACATCGAGTACATCAAGCGCCTTGCCGAGCAAAGCAGCTTCGATGCCAAGAACCGTTCTGATTCAACAACAAGTGCAGCAGTACCGCAGACTTTTGAAAGACCGGCTCCTTCTGCTGCCATCAAGCAGCAAATCTCGCTGACGCAAGAAGAACTTGACCACATCGAGTACATCAAGCGCCTTGCCGAGCAAAGCAGCTTCGATGCCAAGAACCGTTCTGATTCAACAACAAGTGCAGCAGTACCGCAGACTTTTGAAAGACCGGCTCCTTCTGCTGCCATCAAGCAGCAAATCTCGCTGACGCAAGAAGAACTTGACCACATCGAGTACATCAAGCGCCTTGCCGAGCAAAGCAGCTTCGATGCCAAGAACCGTTCTGATTCAACAACAAGTGCAGCAGTACCGCAGACTTTTGAAAGACCGGCTCCTTCTGCTGCCATCAAGCAGCAAATCTCGCTGACGCAAGAAGAACTTGACCACATCGAGTACATCAAGCGCCTTGCCGAGCAAAGCAGCTTCGATGCCAAGAACCGTTCTGATTCAACAACAAGTGCAGCAGTACCGCAGACTTTTGAAAGACCGGCTCCTTCTGCTGCCATCAAGCAGCAAATCTCGCTGACGCAAGAAGAACTTGACCACATCGAGTACATCAAGCGCCTTGCCGAGCAAAGCAGCTTCGATGCCAAGAACCGTTCTGATTCAACAACAAGTGCAGCAGTACCGCAGACTTTTGAAAGACCGGCTCCTTCTGCTGCCATCAAGCAACAAGTCTCACTGACGCAAGAAGAACTCGACCACATCGAGTACATCAAGCGCCTTGCCGAGCAAAGCAGCTTTGAAGCCAAGAATCGGATGGTGGTTGCAGAACCAACGGTTATTCCGCCAGAAGACGGCAATGCATCTGATGTTACTTCCGGTGCCGATGGTGAAGCTGGTTCTTCTTTCGAAGCGTCTTTCGATGCACCCATCAGCTACGATCGATCGAATCCGTTGATACAACAAGAACGGGAAATGGAAACCGTCAAAGAAGAAGTCATGCAAATTCCAGACAGGCCAGCTCCTCCTGTTGCCATCAAGCAGCAAATCTCGCTGACGCAAGAAGAACTTGACCACATCGAGTACATCAAGCGCCTTGCCGAGCAAAGCAGCTTTGAAGCCAAGAATCGGATGGTGGTTGCAGAACCAACGGTTATTCCGCCAGAAGACGGCAATGCATCCGATGCTACTTCCGGTGCCGATGGTGAAGCTGGTTCTTCTTTCGAAGCGTCTTTCGATGCACCGATCAGCTACGATCGATCGAGTCCACTGATACAACAAGAACCGGAAATGGAAACCGTCAAAGAAGAAGTCATGCAAATTCCAGACAGGCCAGCTCCTCCTGTTGCCATCAAGCAGCAAATCTCGCTGACGCAAGAAGAACTTGACCACATCGAGTACATCAAGCGCCTTGCCGAGCAAAGCAGCTTTGAAGCCAAGAATCGGATGGTGGTTGCAGAACCAACGGTTATTCCGCCAGAAGACGGCAATGCATCCGATGCTACTTCCGGTGCCGATGGTGAAGCTGGTTCTTCTTTCGAAGCGTCTTTCGATGCACCGATCAGCTACGATCGATCGAGTCCACTGATACAACAAGAACCGGAAATGGAAACCGTCAAAGAAGAAGTCATGCAAATTCCAGACAGGCCAGCTCCTCCTGTTGCCATCAAGCAGCAAATCTCGCTGACGCAAGAAGAACTTGACCACATCGAGTACATCAAGCGCCTTGCCGAGCAAAGCAGCTTTGAAGCCAAGAATCGGATGGTGGTTGCAGAACCAACGGTTATTCCGCCAGAAGACGGCAATGCATCCGATGCTACTTCCGGTGCCGATGGTGAAGCTGGTTCTTCTTTCGAAGCGTCTTTCGATGCACCGATCAGCTACGATCGATCGAGTCCACTGATACAACAAGAACCGGAAATGGAAACCGTCAAAGAAGAAGTCATGCAAATTCCAGACAGGCCAGCTCCTCCTGTGGCCATCAAGCAGCAAATCTCGCTGACGCAAGAAGAACTTGACCACATCGAGTACATCAAGCGCCTTGCCGAGCAAAGCAGCTTTGAAGCCAAGAATCGGATGGTGGTTGCAGAACCAACGGTTATTCCGCCAGAAGACGGCAATGCATCCGATGCTACTTCCGGTGCCGATGGTGAAACTGGTTCTTCTTTCGAAGCGTCTTTCGATGCACCGATCAGCTACGATCGATCGAGTCCACTGATACAACAAGAACCGGAAATGGAAACCGTCAAAGAAGAAGTCATGCAAATTCCAGACAGGCCAGCTCCTCCTGTGGCCATCAAGCAGCAAATCTCGCTGACGCAAGAAGAACTTGACCACATCGAGTACATCAAGCGCCTTGCCGAGCAAAGCAGCTTCGAAGCCAAGAACCATTCTGATTCAACAACAAGTGCAGCAGTACCGCAGACTTTTGAAAGACCGGCTCCTTCTTCTGCCCTCCAGCAACAAGTCTCACTGACGCAAGAAGAACTCGACCACATCGAGTACATCAAGCGCCTTGCCGAGCAAAGCAGCTTTGAAGCCAAGAATCGGATGGTGGTTGCAGAACCAACGGTTATTCCGCCAGAAGACGGCAATGCATCCGATGCTACTTCCGGTGCCGATGGTGAAGCTGGTTCTTCTTTCGAAGCGTCTTTCGATGAACCCATCAGCTACAATCGATCGAGTCCACTGATACAACAAGAACCGGAAATGGAAACCGTCAAAGAGGAAGTGCCACACATTCCTGAAAGACCAGCTCCTCCTGTGGCCATCAAGCAGCAAGTCTCGCTGACGCAAGAAGAACTCGACCACATCGAGTACATCAAGCGGCTGGCCGAGCAAAGCAGCTTTGAAGCCAAGAATCGGATGGTGGTTGCAGAACCAACGGTTATTTCGCCAGAAGACGGCAATGCATCCGATGCTACTTCCGGTGCCGATGGTGAAGCTGGTTCTTCTTTCGAAGCGTCTTTCGATGCACCGATCAGCTACGATCGATCGAGTCCACTGATACAACAAGAACCGGAAATGGAAACCGTCAAAGAAGAAGTCATGCAAATTCCAGACAGGCCAGCTCCTCCTGTTGCCATCAAGCAGCAAATCTCGCTGACGCAAGAAGAACTTGACCACATCGAGTACATCAAGCGCCTTGCCGAGCAAAGCAGCTTTGAAGCCAAGAATCGGATGGTGGTTGCAGAACCAACGGTTATTCCGCCAGAAGACGGCAATGCATCCGATGCTACTTCCGGTGCCGATGGTGAAGCTGGTTCTTCTTTCGAAGCGTCTTTCGATGCACCGATCAGCTACGATCGATCGAGTCCACTGATACAACAAGAACCGGAAATGGAAACCGTCAAAGAAGAAGTCATGCAAATTCCAGACAGGCCAGCTCCTCCTGTTGCCATCAAGCAGCAAATCTCGCTGACGCAAGAAGAACTTGACCACATCGAGTACATCAAGCGCCTTGCCGAGCAAAGCAGCTTCGAAGCCAAGAACCATTCTGATTCAACAACAAGTGCAGCAGTACCGCAGACTTTTGAAAGACCGGCTCCTTCTTCTGCCCTCCAGCAACAAGTCTCACTGACGCAAGAAGAACTCGACCACATCGAGTACATCAAGCGCCTTGCCGAGCAAAGCAGCTTTGAAGCCAAGAATCGGATGGTGGTTGCAGAACCAACGGTTATTCCGCCAGAAGACGGCAATGCATCTGATGTTACTTCCGGTGCCGATGGTGAAGCTGGTTCTTCTTTCGAAGCGTCTTTCGATGCACCCATCAGCTACGATCGATCGAATCCGTTGATACAACAAGAACGGGAAATGGAAACCGTCAAAGAAGAAGTCATGCAAATTCCAGACAGGCCAGCTCCTCCTGTGGCCATCAAGCAGCAAATCTCGCTGACGCAAGAAGAACTTGACCACATCGAGTACATCAAGCGCCTTGCCGAGCAAAGCAGCTTCGAAGCCAAGAACCATTCTGATTCAACAACAAGTGCAGCAGTACCGCAGACTTTTGAAAGACCGGCTCCTTCTTCTGCCCTCCAGCAACAAGTCTCACTGACGCAAGAAGAACTCGACCACATCGAGTACATCAAGCGCCTTGCCGAGCAAAGCAGCTTTGAAGCCAAGAATCGGATGGTGGTTGCAGAACCAACGGTTATTCCGCCAGAAGACGGCAATGCATCCGATGCTACTTCCGGTGCCGATGGTGAAACTGGTTCTTCTTTCGAAGCGTCTTTCGATGCACCGATCAGCTACGATCGATCGAGTCCACTGATACAACAAGAACCGGAAATGGAAACCGTCAAAGAAGAAGTCATGCAAATTCCAGACAGGCCAGCTCCTCCTGTGGCCATCAAGCAGCAAATCTCGCTGACGCAAGAAGAACTTGACCACATCGAGTACATCAAGCGCCTTGCCGAGCAAAGCAGCTTCGAAGCCAAGAACCATTCTGATTCAACAACAAGTGCAGCAGTACCGCAGACTTTTGAAAGACCGGCTCCTTCTTCTGCCCTCCAGCAACAAGTCTCACTGACGCAAGAAGAACTCGACCACATCGAGTACATCAAGCGCCTTGCCGAGCAAAGCAGCTTTGAAGCCAAGAATCGGATGATGGTTGCAGAACCAACGGTTATTCCGCCAGAAGACGGCAATGCATCTGATGTTACTTCCGGTGCCGATGGTGAAGCTGGTTCTTCTTTCGAAGCGTCTTTCGATGCACCCATCAGCTACGATCGATCGAATCCGTTGATACAACAAGAACGGGAAATGGAAACCGTCAAAGAAGAAGTCATGCAAATTCCAGACAGGCCAGCTCCTCCTGTGGCCATCAAGCAGCAAATCTCGCTGACGCAAGAAGAACTTGACCACATCGAGTACATCAAGCGCCTTGCCGAGCAAAGCAGCTTCGAAGCCAAGAACCATTCTGATTCAACAACAAGTGCAGCAGTACCGCAGACTTTTGAAAGACCGGCTCCTTCTGCTGCCCTCCAGCAACAAGTCTCACTGACGCAAGAAGAACTTGACCACATCGAGTACATCAAGCGCCTTGCCGAGCAAAGCAGCTTTGAAGCCAAGAATCGGATGGTGGTTGCAGAACCAACGGTTATTCCGCCAGAAGACGGCAATGCATCCGATGCTACTTCCGGTGCCGATGGTGAAGCTGGTTCTTCTTTCGAAGCGTCTTTCGATGAACCCATCAGCTACAATCGATCGAGTCCACTGATACAACAAAAACCGGAAATGGAAACCGTCAAAGAGGAAGTGCCACACATTCCTGAAAGACCAGCTCCTCCTGTGGCCATCAAGCAGCAAATCTCGCTGACGCAAGAAGAACTTGACCACATCGAGTACATCAAGCGCCTTGCCGAGCAAAGCAGCTTTGAAGCCAAGAATCGGATGGTGGTTGCAGAACCAACGGTTATTCCGCCAGAAGACGGCAATGCATCCGATGCTACTTCCGGTGCCGATGGTGAAGCTGGTTCTTCTTTCGAAGCGTCTTTCGATGAACCCATCAGCTACAATCGATCGAGTCCACTGATACAACAAAAACCGGAAATGGAAACCGTCAAAGAGGAAGTGCCACACATTCCTGAAAGACCAGCTCCTCCTGTGGCCATCAAGCAGCAAATCTCGCTGACGCAAGAAGAACTTGACCACATCGAGTACATCAAGCGCCTTGCCGAGCAAAGCAGCTTTGAAGCCAAGAATCGGATGGTGGTTGCAGAACCAACGGTTATTCCGCCAGAAGACGGCAATGCATCCGATGCTACTTCCGGTGCCGATGGTGAAGCTGGTTCTTCTTTCGAAGCGTCTTTCGATGCACCGATCAGCTACGATCGATCGAGTCCACTGATACAACAAGAACCGGAAATGGAAACCGTCAAAGAAGAAGTCATGCAAATTCCAGACAGGCCAGCTCCTCCTGTTGCCATCAAGCAGCAAATCTCGCTGACGCAAGAAGAACTTGACCACATCGAGTACATCAAGCGGCTGGCCGAGCAAAGCAGCTTTGAAGCCAAGAATCGGATGGTGGTTGCAGAACCAACGGTTTTTCCGCCAGAAGACGGCAATGCATCCGATGCTACTTCCGGTGCCGATGGTGAAGCTGGTTCTTCTTTCGAAGCGTCTTTCGATGCACCCATCAGCTACGATCGATCGAGTCCACTGATACAACAAGAACCGGAAATGGAAACCGTCAAAGAAGAAGTCATGCAAATTCCAGACAGGCCAGCTCCTCCTGTTGCCATCAAGCAGCAAATCTCGCTGACGCAAGAAGAACTTGACCACATCGACTACATCAAGCGCCTTGCCGAGCAAAGCAGCTTCGAAGCCAAGAACCGTTCTGATTCAACAAGTGCAGCAGTACCGCAGACTTTTGAAAGACCGGCTCCTTCTGCTGCCCTCCAGCAACAAGTCTCACTGACGCAAGAAGAACTTGACCACATCGAGTACATCAAGCGCCTTGCCGAGCAAAGCAGCTTTGAAGCCAAGAATCGGATGGTGGTTGCAGAACCAACGGTTATTCCGCCAGAAGACGGCAATGCATCCGATGCTACTTCCGGTGCCGATGGTAAAGCTGGTTCTTCTTTCGAAGCGTCTTTCGATGCACCCATCAGCTACGATCGATCGAGTCCACTGATACAACAAGAACCGGAAATGGAAACCGTCAAAGAGGAAGTGCCACACATTCCTGAAAGACCAGCTCCTCCTGTTGCTATCCAGCAGCAAGTCTCGCTGACGCAAGAAGAACTTGACCACATCGACTACATCAAGCGCCTTGCCGAGCAAAGCAGCTTCGAAGCCAAGAACCGTTCTGATTCAACAACAAGTGCAGCAGTACCGCAGACTTTTGAAAGACCGGCTCCTTCTGCTGCCCTCCAGCAACAAGTCTCACTGACGCAAGAAGAACTCGACTACATCGAGTACATCAAGCGCCTTGCCGAGCAAAGCAGCTTCGATGCCAAGAATCGGATGGTGGTTTCAGAACCAACGGTTATTCCGCCAGAAGACGGCAATGCATCCGATGCTACTTCCGGTGCCGATGGTGAAGCTGGTTCTTCCTTCGAAGCGTCTTTCGATGCACCCATCAGCTACGATCGATCGAGTCCACTGATACAACAAGAACCGGAAATGGAAACCGTCAAAGAGGAAGTGCCACACATTCCTGAAAGAACAGCTCCTCCTGTGGCCATCAAACAGCAAGTCTCGCTGACGCAAGAAGAACTTGACCACATCGAGTACATCAAGCGCCTTGCCGAGCAAAGCAGCTTCGAAGCCAAGAACCGTTCTGATTCAACAAGTGCAGCAGTACCGCAGACTTTTGAAAGATCGGCTCCTTCTGCTGCCCTCCAGCAACAAGTCTCACTGACGCAAGACGAACTTGACCACATCGAATACATCAAGCGCCTTGCCGAGCAAAGCAGCTTTGAAACAAAGTCTCAGCAGATTGCAAAAACGCCTTCAGGTTTTGAAGTAGATGAAACAATTGCCGAGTCGACACATACTACGGTTTCTCGGATGGATAGTTTCGCAAAAGGCATGCCTCGTAAAATAAGGTCTTCACTTTCTATTTCTTACGGTGACTACGAAGACCACAAGTCACCATCGTCAGAAGGTGATGCGAGTGCGTTGCCTTCTCCTGTCGTGAAAATTATGTACACTACAGATACACCTACGTTTTCAAAACAATCTCGTTATGCTGATAATTCTTATACTTTGCCTGCTGCTATCAAGAAGATTTCCCCTCCACTGTTGCCGCCGGTTGTAATCGTAAACAGTCCTTCTGTTAATCCTTATTCGGATTGTGAAGCACGTTGTTCTATTAGTGACAGCGACGAACTTTGTAATATTGACTTCATGGTCAAGCTGAACTTCTTTGCGCAACGGTTAACTGAAACAATTGCTGAGGATGCTGCTGCCGATTTAGTGGCAAAGATTCGTATGTCTAAAAATCCCCGGGCGCGGTTCTTTGAAAAAGATACAGAGGCATTTTATAATGAGTCGGAGTCTTCAGTCAGTGAAGATGAGTACGTTACTTTTGTTTTATGCAGCATTCATTTAATTAATTTTTGTTATAGGGAGCCCACCATGCCCCTGCCCGAGAGTCAAGGCTTTGAAGTTCATCCTTTGCAAGAAGAGCCGGAAACATTTGCGTCTTCATTTCTGTCATACTTTCGACGTCGCAGTTCATCGGATCGTCCACGTTCTGCCATGGCAATCATTCAGGCCGCAAGGTCTACTCCCTTAAGTCATCAAGATTCGATAAGCAGAAGGTCTTCGACTGAAACACGTCCCGCCACAACGTCTGGTGGTGATATAATGGAACTTATTCGTCGAACATCTATGTCGTCCGAGAAAACGAGTGATAGTCCTATTAAACTACCAAATGACGCGCTGGCTGGACTTTCCGACAGTGAAAAAGAGCATATTTTGAAGGTCTTGGCCGCTGCTGGGCGTTCTCAAACACCACAACAATCTCGAAGGTTTGTAATGATTATCTTATATGTCGTTAATTTTTAACATTTTAGAAATTCGTCTGCGATGCATACCGTTCCTGAGTGGGAAGATCTAGAGATCGATGACACAGAAAGACGACACATTGAAGAAGTAATGTACAAAGCTGAACAACGACAACCCTTCATGATTCCTAAAAAGTTGTCTGATGAACGCAAACCAACATTCTTGCAATTTCACGAGATTGATCAATCTATTCCTCAAGTATCGATTCAGTCACCTCTCAAAACTGAATCTGAAATTGAGCGAATGCGCGCGGAAAAAGATATGTATCCAATTCGTCGTATTCTGGAGCGGATTGACTCCCAGAGCGAAATTTCCTCAGAGCGGCCTGCTTCTCCGAGTATGGACATGACTCCGGAAGAAATTGAACACATGAGCCGAAACATTTACTTATCAAACAAAGATGACACGTTTCCAAAAGATTTGACAAACCTGCGTCGCAACTCACTATCTCCATCGCTTTTGTTTGGTGGAATGCGAACGGCGTTTAATCGAGCTATGGATAAAGTTTCGCCAACAGCACCACCAGATAGCTCTAGGCGGTTATCTGCTCCAGTAATGCCAGGACATTTGTACTCACCTCTGTCACCTGATAGAACAACAACCATGAGTGATGAAATGGTCAAGAGTTTTGGAGTAATCAGTGAAAACGATGAATTTGACAGACAATCATCAAAAACAGAAAGTCATGTTTCATCTGTGGATAATGTAAGTATAACAAGTGCAGACGAAGCAACAATGGATACCACTGGACTGACTTCTGAAGAACTGGCACACATTGAAACAGTAAATGCTAAGGCTGCGCTTGAGAAAGCCGTCATGAATACACAAGGTACAATTTTTTTCATTCACATTCTTATTCAAACTTGAAAAACATTTAGACACGCAATCATCATCGGGTTCCAAAGGTCTGACGGACGAAGAGTGGGCGCATATTCAGCAAATTAATGCTATGGCAAATGCCGAGAGTTCCGAGCCACAAACGAACGTCATGTCTAGTGTCTTGCAGAAACCTCAAATGCCAACTTCGATATTCGGTTTTGGATCAAAGTTGACATCACAAGTGAAGTCTGCTTTGAAATCATCTCCTGCTGTGAATCTTACAAAGTCGACAACTACACATAGGGCTAATGACGAATTAACCGCGGAGGAACTGGAACACATCAACAGAATTGCGCGTCAAGCGGAAGCTGATGATACTCGACAACCGTTTAAGGCATCCGTAACTGATGAACTGACTGCAGAAGAACTGGAACACATTAAGAAAGTCACTGAACAAGCTGATAATGCTATGGCAAACAAGCCTATTCCAGTCAAGCCTGTTCAAAATGTTGAACTCTCTGCCGAAGAACTTGCTCATATTAACAAAATTGCGCAGCTGGCAGAAATGGATCAAGCACTGCCGATTCCTCAGAAGGCACCGCACTCGGCAGATAGTCAACTGACTGCAGAAGAGCTCGAACATATTCGACGTGTGACCGAAATGGCTGACACTATGCAACCGTCTGCGATTGACAAACCTGCCGTTGTCGGCCTATCCGCCGAAGAACTTGCCCACATTGAAGAAATCAACAAAATGGCTGCTCTGGCTTTAGACGAACATCCTGAACATATAGCTCCAAGCAAGCCTGCAGCTAAGCCAATGTTCGGTGGATTCTCGATTAAAGATAAGATGACAAAATCGTTGAACACAATGGGTCAAAACATCGCAAATACTGTAGCAGAAGTCAAAGTTCCTGATGCGTTACAAATTCTGCCTCAAGTGACCTCGTCCAAACCTGGCTTATCTGCTGAGGAACTTGAGCATATCAACAAGATTAACGCTTTAGCTGCGCAGGAAGGCATATCCCAGGAGACTCATTATGCACCTGACAAGCCGTTATTCGACACAGGAATAAAACGACTGGGTGGCTTCAACTTCGGTAAAGATTTAGCAAAAAGCATTACGCAGAAGGCTGGCCAAGTTGTGGAGATTGCTACGGCAAAGTTAGAAGATGCAGGCAGCGACACCCCAGTCGAAAAAGCTCCAATTGAAAGCCCATATGACAGCGACACCGAGTCCAATGCAACTTCGGAAGCTGATGAACCTGGATTTAGCACGTCTGTTGAAAGTGTAACTATTCCTGAGTACGTCAAGAGGAGTCCATCCGAACCTGAACTCACTGCTGAGGAAATTGAACATATTGCACGCATTGCTGAAATGGCTGAAGCTGATAGTATTGTTGCACCTTCTGTTCTGAAGCCCGAGATTCCAGCAACATCTTATGATTCAAACAATGACAATTTTGATATTCCACCGTACTTGGCACCTTCTCCACAGCCTGTTATTCCTCGACAACTTTCTTCTGATATTTTGCAATCGATGCATTCTATTCCTCCTTCAGTTGAACTACCGCAGGAAGTCGAATTGACCGCAGAAGAAATAGAGCATATTAACAGAATTGCTCAGATGGCAGAGGAGGATAGCAGCATTCTTCCGGCCCCATTATCTCCAACCGTTGCGGAACGCCGTGATACGGAAAGCCAATTAACTGCAGAGTTGGCAGATGCAATGTCGCAAATGACACCTGAAGAGCGTGCCCATATTGAAAAGATGAGGCTTGCAGCAGAGGAAATGGAGGCACCAATGCCCTCATCTCCCTATGCAACGCCGCAGAAAGTATTGCCGGCTATTAATGAAACTGCTTCAAAGTTCACTGGATTTGGATTAGGTGCATTCAAAAAAGCGAAAACTGCTTTGACCAAAGCCGCCGACGACATCGTAGAACAAACTCGCGCAAAGGCTGAAAGCTTGCCTCCAACTCAACCAGATGTCGAAGATGCACCACCCAAGTCTGTGGAAAACGATACCGTGATTGAAGAGCTATCTCAAATCCCACCGACTGAACCGGCCTTCTGGGCTGACAAAGCAGCGTGGAATAGTTCGGCCGAAGACTCCGCCGTCGACATTGGAGCTTTCCAAGACTCCCCTCAGACATCTGACTCTCAGGAATCTCACGAGCTCAGTGACTATGACTTGGCAAACGAGCCTCTGGCAGAGTCTACCAATATTGAAACTTTCCAGTGGTACGAGCAGCAACTTTCCCAAATGAATCAAAATCTGGACGATGTTGGTGTGCCTTTAGGTACGTTTTTTTCGTGTTTTATTTAATTCGGGGTTTCGTTTATCCCCTTTTGCGGAGGAAGTCATCATGAGAACAAAAAAAAATGAAAATTGAGGGAAAAAAACTTTCGGCTTTCAATTGGTTTTTAGGCGACACTGAAGAAGTGGGTAAGTTTGAGGCAAGTACGCCACAAGACGTCTTCCCTACATCACCATCAAGCGGCTCTAACGTTGTCACTCAAAGCCCCGCACATGCACTCCCTCGCCTAAAAACCACAACCAGCGATGCCACTTTAGCCAAAGAGGAGGCGGAGTTCCATAGTGCCAGCGGGCTCGAGCCAGACAACGAGAAAATCGATGTGCTCGCTGCTGCCGAAGCCGACCGCGCACTGCGAATAGCCACCCGGACTGCAGGCCTTGGCTCCAACGAAGGGCAACAGCAAACGCCGTTGCCGCAACGAATCGCTCCCTTTGTGGAATATAGTGGCGGCACCGGAACAGAAGAACGCCCCAGCCGTGCTGTCGTCGAACCAGCGCCTCCTCTCTCGGAGCCGCCTGCAACTGAGCCGGCTTTGCCTCAGGTCGATGCAAGCTTACCGGTACGCGCTGCGGCACCACCTGAACGAAACAACGATGAGGTAATCGCGGCATCTGCTATTTCCACTGCCACCGCTACACCTGTTGCCACTTCTGCACCGTCGCAATCGCCTGCGGTCAATTCTACCTCAACCATGTTCGGGTCAAGAGGTAAAGGTAGCAGCGGATTTGGTGGATTCGGAGGATTATCCAAATTTGCCAATAATGCGCTGCAAAATGCCAAACAAGCAGGAGAACAACTGGGTGCAAAAGCTGCTCAAGCTGCTCAGGCAGCCTCAACTGGTGACCTTACACAAATTGGAAAGACAATGGTGAGTCAACAAATTTAACCAAGTTACTACTACTACTAATTTATATTGTGTATTTTACAACTTTTAAACTTATGCCTACAAGTTTAAAATTGGTACCACTTGTAGTCGATAAGAATTCTAGAGCTAGAGTATATCCGATATATGGACATTGTATCAAGTTTCAGTTTATATTTCTTAGTCATTTTTAATTCTTTTCCACCGGAAAAAAAGTTTCTGGTTCTTTTTTTATTCAACAGCTATATTTGTAACGGGTGCAAATTCTGTCGCGTGTACTGAAGCTGTAACATTTTTATTGCAGGCACCTCAAACAAGCTCAATGCCACCAACACGGTCTCAATCTACACTTTTGTCAAGCACTACTCCAGATATGGTTCCCTTGCCTCCTGGCCTTGAGGATTTATCGCAAGAAGAACGCGACAAAATTATGGCGGTCATGGCTTGCGCTGAAATCGATGCAGCTGCGGATGTGCCTCCAGCAAAACCACCCACATTGGCACCATCCAAGATTTCGGCATCAAAAACTGAACAGAATATTAAACAAGAAGCGTATGTTCCCGAGGACTAGCATTAATTGAGGGGTAAAAGCTAAAATGCAAATTACAGAGCACCACCAAAACCAGTCTCTACGCCATCGCAAAAGTCAGCGTCGCTCTTGGATTTGTCTGGTCCATCGGGCATGATGGACACGATGAAATCTCCATCATCAATATCCGCTGGACCTTCAATAGAAGAATTAGGACTGTCACATTTATCATTGGAAGAACAAGAGCAAATTTTGGCTGTTATGAGAAATGCGGAAATGCAAATGCAAGCACCTATGACACCGGTTCCTGAACCAGTGAAACCTGCACCTGTACCTGTGGAATCTAAACCTATTCCTGTTTCAATGCCAATGCCAATGCCAACACCAGTAACGACATCAACACCACGTCAAATACAAATTTCACCTGACAAATCTGAAGAACTTCCACCACCACAAAGTGAGTAAACTTATAGTGCAGCATTAATATTAATGTATAACATTTTAAAAAGGGACATTTAAAACTTAAAATTAGCGTTAACCTTTTCGCAACCAAGATATGAATTGAAAATTTTGATCGCCTTCAATACAACATTTCTAAAATGTCATTCCAAATTAGCCGCCCCAAATAAAGAAGATGCGCTTTAGCGTTGGGCAAGCTATTCCCATTGCGGACTAATTTACTCACTAACGGCGAATGTCCCTATTGCTTGGCCAAAATACATTATTGACGTTTTTTTCAGGCGTGAAGCCGCCAGACTCAGTGCCATTAGTGTCGCAGGTTGATGTTCGGCCACCCGTGATCGACAGTCCCGACGAAGTCGAAACGCTCGAAGAGGGCTACGTCAATGAACCGGAAGAGGAACCGATTCCGCCACCTCCGTATATTGCTCCCATTGAACCCGACGTTGGACACGAATTTAGTTCTGATCGTGGCTTTACTATTCCAACGACGACGCATCCTACCGAACTGCCAAAGACAACAGTACAAATTAGTGACAGCGGGTACGACACTGGCAAAAGTACAAGCTACGAAAGTACCTACGATATGCATGTACAACCTGAAATGCAGCCAACTTCAACTGAAGGTGAATCGAGAATGTTATCTTCTGATGATATCAAAGAGCCGATGCTGCCTGAAAGCTTTGAAATCGATGATGAGCAGGAAGAACATAGTGAATATTCAATGCCGAGCGGGTCTGCTGGTGATCTTGGTCGACAGTATTTGGAAGATGATTGGAGTCAACATCCGATGACGTCCCAGTTCCAGGATGTGCAACAAACTGAAGATGAACGAAATGAATCTATCAAAATTACTGAAGGTCAACAGTCTGTCGATGCCGTGGAATTGGATGACGATATCTGGATGCAGCCGAAACATGAGTACAGGGTAAGATTAAATCATATCAAAGTTAGATAAGTAAATTATGAATTCATTTAAGATTCCGGATCATTGGGAACACAAAGCTGGGCGAATGTGGACGACCGATTTCTCCGACGATGCTGAATCTGCCACAGATGACTCTAGTCGGGAAGTATCCACTGCCCAAGATTCAATGTCATCTCGACAAAACCAGTTCACCATGGAAGACAACAAATTCAGTGATGCTCGTATTCCAACAACTTCTGCCGGCCCTCCATATGCTCAAAATGAACCTAATCGATTCGAAGATTACACTTCTCATGACCATGAGTTGATGACAGTGTACAACAAATCAGGTGATCCACACTACGACATTCAAATGGATGATCCAATGTCGCCAACTATTACCGTAACTTCGTCGAGTGCTATTCCATCGAGCACCCAAGCAGCACCAATTACCGCTCGTCGTGAAATGATTGATGAACGGCAATCCGCTGATAAGCAACAAGCGATGGTAGCGCAGCAGATGCAGAAATCCAACCCTCCGGAAATCAAAATAACAACCCATGAAGACCGCGAAAAAGTGTCCGACGATGAATCTGAAGATGAAACTTCGCCGAGTTCAGAAGAAGACGACTACCCGGATCAAATCATTGAAGCACCATCTGCTCCGTCCATGTCTTTCACTGAAATGGAGCATGAACGGGAAACTCAATCAGCCTTTGCTCAGGAAGTTTTGCAGCAAATCCAATCCTTCGGAGAGTCTGCAAACGATGAATTCGACGTACAATGGGCGACGGATAAACACCGGAAAGAAGCTCAACAACAAGCTCAAATACAAATGGCTCAAATGCAACGCGCAGCTCAACAACAGCAATATGAATTAGAACAACAACAAAAACAACAACAACAACAGATGGCTGAACAGCGTCAGATTCCAACCACACTTGTATCCAAGGTAGCTGCGCCGAAAGAAGACACTCGGCAACAGCAAATGCAACAACAACAACGTATCAATCCTTTCTTGGATTCCCCTGATGAAGAAGAAGGTGACAGTGTCATTGTTGAACAACACCAACTTGACCAGGATGATGTTGACTATAACCAGGCAGCTCAATATTATCGAACTTATGTTGTGTCTGACAGAATAGAACAACACCACCATCAACGCAAGATTAACACAATTCCAGAAGGCGAAGAAGAGGATAACATTGTTAATACCGACAGTCGATATCATGGTACGTTCGAAACATGTCTGCCCCTCTTTACTATAATGCGATTTGCCCCCGCCCCTAGTTCGCTTCATACTATTATGAAATTACTTTTTTAGCAAAAGAACTTGAACGACGGCCGCTGCATGGCAATACTATTCCACCATTGGCACCTGTTGAAGATAAGGCAGCTAAACGCAGAGCCGCTAGTGCCAAACGATATGGTGCACCGCAACCGACCAACATTCCCTATTCAACAGGTATGTTTTATTCTTTGGCTATTCATTGAGTCGTCAACATTTTACAATTCGCCCTTTAAAGTAGTGTTTAAAATAATTTTTTGACCTTGCGGTAGCCAATTTTGGTCCATTCTCCATCCTTAATGATAATCCCTCGAGACAACGAGACGGGTTCCATCCTATAAGCCGGTCCAGGGCGTGAAGCAACATGCTTATTGTTTTCTGGTGACAGTCGTCGCCATGGTTCTGTTGTTCCACGGTAATGAGCATGTTAAAAGGCCCTGGAGTCGTGTAACAGAGCGATTTTTTGTTTTAGTCGAGCTACTAACAATCCTGTAGTAGCACGGATGTTATGTGGTCATTTTTCGTGCGGTGACTCGTTTTACTTTCGTTGACCGGCACATGCATTGACTTTTGAAGAGGCCTTTCTGCCAATAGATTTGCATTTTCTCAGATTAACTGGCACTATGCCACCCTAGCCCGTCGGCTGGATTCCATTTGGCCGTGAGTGCATGCGGTGGTCTAACATGACACATAGGGGAATAAAAAGTCGTATCACAGAGTCAAAAGGGTGTCATCGTGGTCGGTTTTGTATTAAGGATGAGCCGGTTCTAGCCTCCAGAAAAAAAATGTTGCCTTTGTTTTCCTTTCTTATTTTAAACGTATTTTAGCGTCTACGCCGGCTGCCACCACACTTCCTTTGGAATATTACACCAATCCACCGCCTCAGTCTCATTATATCTCTGCGGGTTCATACAGTCAGCCGACTTACACCTGGGCAACCAACGTGCCTATATGCTCCCAACAAGGAGTATCTCTGTCCCAGCAACAGGCATCCCCAGGGCCGTCTGACACGCAAATTCGTGTTAGCATTCCAGAAGGCCACGCCGGCATTCATCCAGATCAGACAAGTCCACTTACGCCTATACGCCACGCACCACCTCCACCCGAGACCAGCAGCTCACCGTTGACGCAGCAACAGCAAGCGGAGTACGCTCAGAATGGTCACTACCACTTCCGTACGAACATCTCGGCACCAGATGACTTGATTCCCATCCGGAACCACCACCCGTTGCATCCACACGTTCAACCACAACAACCGCTGCAACAGGCCCAATTCAATCGTGGTAAGGCTGGCTATTATGTCGTTTATTTTGGGCTAATTGGTCAAGCAACCAATTACGCGGTCTCAATTTATTCATCATTTCTATTTTTCAGAGCCCGTTCCCGCGAATTCGGCGTCAGATGCTGAGTTCTTGGCTCAAATTGGCGTATCTCCGATAACGCCTACGCAGTTGGCAACACTACAACCGGAGTCGGAAACCCTTGGTAGCAGTCTACCGTCCGCGAATCATGCCGTTATGGAAAACGAAGAAAGTCCGGCGACACCTCGGTTTGTTTCCGGCGCTCAAATTGTCGTGACACCACGTGAAATCTCCTTCCTTTTAGGCTGAAGCGGTCGCCTGCCATGATTCTCTCTGGCGAGCGAACGGTGTCCACCGAGGACCTGCCACAGGTTTTCAACTTTCCACCTCCCACCTTCTCCATGGTGGCACCTCCCGGCAGTTATCCGAACATTTCGGCTGGCGCCAGCAGTGCCGACGGCTTGTCAACTGGTATCCTGGTCCGACGCCCCTTCGTCCGTGACGTGGGTTTTACTTTTTACGAATCAATATTTTTCCCTAAACTGTGCCATAATTTTGTCGTGGTTGTGACAAATTGAATATATGTATTTCCCCATTTTGTCCATCATGTATTGGATTGACATTTGACAAAAGACAACAATATCTCGTCCCCCAACCCATTTCCGCATTTTTGTCTTCTTTTTTTAACTTCTTATCCCGTCTATAGTAGTACCGATGGGATGTCTTCTTTTCCCATTGTACGTCAATGACCACCACTAAAAAAGCGCCGACTCCGGCGATATGCCTTTAAAAAAACCATTCCAACGGGCTTTTATCTGCCATCGTTCACACCCGTTCCTCCCCATCTTGCCAATCCATCGTATGTAGCCAACTTTGACGGTCTACTTTGCCCCCGCATGCTTAAAAGTTTTGAGTTAGCCGATGCCCACCACTCTGTCAGAACAAAAACACTGCGATAGATCATTGCCGGCCTACTTTCGGCATTGCAGCAACAACTCCCCAAGCTGTTGTTTGTCATATGAGTTTTGTGACACCGCCTTACTAACTGTCAGAAGCCTATATTTGAACGCATGCCCTGCATTAACTCATGATTAAGTAGTTTTGAACATACTTGTTACACTTTTTATCAAATGTGACGCAATTTCTGAAATAATGGGCTATACTTTGTGGTAGTTTTATTTAATTAGAGCTGTCTTTAATACAATGTTTCTAAATATGCCCTTTAAGTGCTTCTTCGCATATGCATTTGTTACGAGAATGAATGCAAAATGATGCAGAATCAATTTTTTTCTGAAGCTAAAAGTTTTTTTGCTGGCAAAGGAAAACGTGTAGACGCAACAAAACAATGAAAAAAAAGTTTCCAAAATATACAAAAAGATTTTCGGATGCTTTCGTTTGAATGGGACTACTGGGTCAATAATCAAAATTTACATGTGCCTCGCCGGTTGAGCTGAAAGTCCTTCGCAGCGGGACCGTTAAGGGTGCGAAACAACGACAAGCGTACATCGCGTCTACCAACCGCATTGTAACTGTCAGGAAGAGAGTCCATGCTCGCTTTTTCACAATGGCATATTTGGTAGGAAGGCCTTTTCTCCTTCACCCTTCGAAAAAATGACGGGGGTCCAACATTGAAAAGCGCGTAAGCTTAAGGTTTTTTGCAACTGCATGCTCTTTTTTACGCTTGTCTTCAGTTTTTTTCTTTGAACAAAAAGCGAAAGCGAAGCGATGTCATCGACGAGGGCACGGGCACCCCCTTTTCGGGCTGGAACGACCAGGGGGCAACACCAAAATGGGGCGTGACGGATGCCGAGTCCACGCTGGCTGCCCCTATGGATGCTGTGTCCCTTTTTTCCCTCAATAAGTAGGAGGGCTTCCGAAGGCAAGCAGGCTGCTGCTTTGATTTTTCCTACACACACGGCGTAGCACTTTGCCAACATCGAAGGACCCATCCTCCGCGCCACTGTGCCCTTTGCAACCTCCGCTTATAGCGTCGTTAATCTTAGCTGCCTCTAGTCTGGCCGGTACACACATATTAACTGTTATTGCCGCTGATAATTGCGTTAAAATTTGTGTGAAACTGTCAAGACGTTGAAATGGCACTGGGCAGTCTGGATTTAAAGATCGATTTGACTGATTAACTTTGTATAAAAACCAGCCGTCGAAGTTATTTGACTTCTTGACTTACCTAGATTGCTCATGAAAGGTGTGCTTTTTTACTTCTTAATATAACTCTCAAAGCTAAAAATGACTTTGCAATGGTTCTTTGTCGGGGCGCCATAAATCTAAATTTGTAAAACATTTTATAAGTTTGCAAAGTTTGTTCTACATTGCGTGCCGAAGTTAAGCTTTCATTTGCTAAATGAATTCCCTGCATGCTAATGTTAGAAGCCGCCTAAAAATGATTTTGTATCTAGTAGTTTTTAACCCGAAAATTGTATTTCTTTTTTGTCTGAAATGAATGCGCAGAGACTAATTTTCACGTCAACGCAAGTTGGCAGACCTATTTTAGTTACCGCTACATGACATTTTTTATTACGATACAATTGCCGAATGCCAAAGCGTAGACGTCGCGTCCTAAAGTTGCGCATAATCGATTGCCTTGCTCATTGGAATGTCGACATGGCATCGTCGCCGAGGTTTCAGCGGATTCCGGGATTTGCGTTGCTTAGCTAAATGCACTTGCAAGGAGAAGCGGAACTACAAAATTGCGCCAATTTATTCTGTTAAGCTTGTTTCCTGCTCATGCATACACCGCATTCATACATGGTTCGAACCTTTTTAAGGAAATGCGTAGGAATTTACACTTTCACTTTTCAAATGGAAATTTTTTATCCCATTTGTAAGAAACCTACAAAAACAAACGATTTCCGGAAAAGTGAACTGCATTAGCACGGCGGGGATTGCTTTTAAGAAATTTCCGGCAATGTCTACGCGTCATTTGTTAACTGATGACGGAAAAGATTGAAAATAGGAAAAAAGTAGTAAAAGGGCATGTTTGGGTTCTTTAATTGCGCTAGTAGTAGACCGTCAAAGTACCTGCATACTTCTGAAACCGCTAATTTTCCTCAATAAACATTAAAATTCACAAAACTCCTTCTCTCAACCTGTCAATTCTCGTTTTAGGAGGATGTATTGTTGCCTATCTCGGGTTCTTCATCAACAGCACCAACAGCAACATCCGCTTCTGAAATGGGTCGACGAAAATTGCCTTCATTGCCACAGCCTTACGTGGGCAGCAGTGCTGCCTCCAATGTTCCCGTCTACTATACGTCCAGTGGGCCTGAAGCCAAAGACACCTCTGACAGACGAAATGGCGGCCCGGGAACGATCTTGTTTGATCCTTCAACGGCGTCAACAACGACGCGCCTTACGTCGGCCGCGAGAATGGCTCCTATGCATGGAATGTCATCGGCGTCATCGACGCATACGCTTCCACGACCTTCAAGTGCAATGGGCAGTGGAACGACGGCACACCCGGTTGATCCGGCCATTTTGCCCGGAGCCACGTTTAAAGTAGCACCCCAGTCGACGGCCAAGACAATTATCATGCAGAATGGAGACCTGTCCACTGGCACAAAGCAACGTAAACCGGCAAAGATGACTGACACTATGTCGAGAGTGATGTTGAAGAAGGAGCTTCGAGAAGTGCTGCTGCAGCGACGTGATAAGCTTGACGCGTGTGAGATTGAAGCGAATCACAGGCAGTACGTAATTAATCGGATGCTTAATAGTGGTTTGATGCCCGAGGCGCGGCCCGACGAAGTGCCTGCCGTCATTAAATGTGACTTGCCGGAGGATATCGTGCGGAATGCCCAAATTGTTCCGCCACAAAGAATGTACTCCTCCATGCGGCCTGACAGAACTAACCGCGGCGTTGGAACAGATTCGACGGCTAGAACAAAGACGGTATCTGAGGGCACTTCAACCTCGAGAGACTGGGGCTATGCAGGGCATAACAGCCAACCAATGCAGCGCCAGTTCAACATGACAACCACTTCCGGAAACAAGAAGTCCATTGCAGTACAATGCGATGCACCTCCGAAAACCGTTGGCACTCAATCGACGTATACGTCATCATCCTCATACAATCCGACAAGCTCCTTAATCCAGCAAATAAAGGCGGAATCAGCGGATTTCGCTTTATGGTCAAAACGTAATGCCGAAACCCAAACTGATACAAGTGCCGATTCTGCACGTCCGAAGAAAGTGCCTAAGCCTCGAACGTCAATTTTGATGAATCCAACAACAACAGCATCACAATCGACGTCAAATGAGCCGAATTTGCTTGAATCCACGCAGAGATACTTTGAGGAGTACGACCGACGTCTCAGAGAAGCAGCTGGAGTCAGATTTGACAAACAGCGGTTCAACTTCACTGACAATGACATTGAGCACAAACAACAGCAAATCTTTAATGAGCTTGCTCAACGGCGTGAAAAGATTTCCTCCATGATAGATCTGCGTTATCTGCAACAACAACATTCAGCCCGGCTTGGCAGTCAACCTCATTTGCCTTCAAGCGATTACGCATCGACAGTACCGCATTACGGGTCTCTTCCGAGAATTGATTATCCTGCAAGGCGAATCTCACCACAACAAAGAGATTTTACCATTCGCTATGGCGCTACTAACCAACAGCGTCAACCACCATATAGCTACGGGTCTCTGCCGCGAAATTACGAGCGGTATTTGGATTCGACCTTTAATGATGATTCCCGATTTGCTCAAAACATTTTACCTCAATCTTCAATGCCGATGACAGCTCCAAGCAACATATCACGATCGATGTATAACTTGAATCAGACCGAAAACTACTACCCACAATACATGCCTGAAAGCACGTTTACGCGACAGCCGACTGCACAGTATGGGCGTTCAATGAATTACATTGACCAAATGCTGCCAGCAGATGACCTCTATGGCTCCAGTCGCAACATCAATACGGGCACGCTGACGGGCAGAGATAACATGTTGTCGCAGTATGCCAATTACTTAAACAACCAGTTCTTGCTGACACAGCATGACCCGTTAGCTGAGGAACAACCGGCGCCACCACCACACAGCTACAACCTAAGTCCTTCGTTGCCTCCGCCGATGGAAGATTTTACTGCGGCGTATAACCAGACGCAACAGTTGTACAACCAGGCCATGTTGAACCGAGATGCTTCTCTGTCAAACACCTTGCAGATGCAGCAACAGCTTCAACAACAAAAACAGCAGCAATACGATAACGAGGTATCTTCATCCATGTATGGTAGTCTGCCGCCATCACAAGTCTATTCGCGGCGGGAATACAATTACGGATCTCGACCAGCACACGCGATAGGTGATTACGGTAACTACCTGCATAATCGTGCGCAAAGCCTGAGGCAATTAGACAATCTGCAAGATTTCGTGAACCACAATGTCGGAGTCGTGCCGAACAACTTGCCCCAAGTGAACACCTTCAGTCCCGCTACGTATGGATATCAGCCGAGTCCATGGAATAACGGATTCAATTCCACCTTCCAAACATACCAACAACAACAAGCACAACAAATCCAGCAACAACAACAACAGCAACGTGCACAAGCTGAAGCACAACTGCAATTCCAGCAGCAACAACAGCTTCAACAACAACGTCGTGCCATAAATCCGCATCAATATGAAGCCAAATTTCCACCAGAAGATGGACTTAACCGAATGTATCAAACCTACACCCGTCGACATCGCACACCCTACAACAAAACTGGAACATATTCGGGTACGCTTCGTGATGTTGACTTGTTGAATCGCAATTACATGGTCATTGATGGTCGATGATAACCTTTCTGACGGCAGAATACTATCTATACATAACAGTCTCTTTGCCGTTTCTTTTTATTTTGCCAGCTCTTTCTCGAAAATTTTAAATAATGTTTTGCCATTTTGCTCTTTTCATTTGATTTCTTCTTTGATAATAAACCAACCTACACCCTAATTATAACCAAAACTGCTCAGTGTTGTGTTGCTTGTTGTGTGGCAAATATGCATTTTGTGAAAGCTACAAAGCATAATAGTGCAAAGTGAAAATTGAGGTCGATAAGGCTGCTATTTGTAAATGCGGTAGCCATGGTTTTCATTCAAAGCTCAAAAGGAAAAGATAAAAGGCAAAATCAATTCAAAAATGATGAATTGTAAAGCCAAAAGCAATTTTTTGGTACTATTGTTCATTTGAAGTAAAAAAAGGTCCTGGCGTCCATGCATAAGCACATTCGTTTATGGTGCATTCAAATGCTGAAACATTTATAAAAAAACTGCATGATGCCATTTAAAATAGGCATGTGTAGGGGTATTTATTGTTTGCATAGTTGAAACTGACAAGTGAAATGCGTTTTTGTTCCGGTGAAATCAGTAAAAGCAGGCAGTGTCAACATTAGAGCTATTTTCGTTTATGAAATTGAAATTTTGAGCCTTGTTTTTGAGAAAATGCAATATATTTCAAAAAGGCGCTGAAAGCATAGCTCTTATGATTCGGTTGGCTCATTACTCTTTCTGAAATGCATCTTTTTTCAAAGGAAAGAAAACTAAATCCATGCCATCATGCAGTGGGGGAGAAGAAAATATTGAAGGACACAACGGCACGCATAGCACTCGAAATGTATATTTTTGTGACACGCTTGCTGCGGGTCCGGCGAACCCAGTAAGCTTTTTTGAAAGATGATACTGATTAGGCAATGTCACACTTGAAAGCCCATTTCGCGTATGCATCTCTTTCAAAGTCCTGTCTTTTCTCCTTTTTGCGTCTTGCCGTCAGAAGGGTTATCAGCCGTAAGTCAATTGAAATGAATTGGATTGAACAGTCGTTGTTTACGTTTTTTGAATAAAATCTAACATTTTTACGTTACAGATTTTTCCCAAGGTCAACAGTATTCGACTTCGAGCCTAGGCCGAAATACGAGAGCCAAACCCAACAACAATATGGTAATAAGCGAATGAAATATAATTGGGATTCAAATGCTTATTTTAATACAGCTCAAATTTCAGACAAGCGCTTCACGAGGCCGCTCGATGACAAATATTGGTCGCGAAATTAACGAACTCCTGCGCAACCAATCGGATCGCCAATCCCCGCAGGTGCATCGCCAACACAGCTCTCGCATCAAGCGGATTCTGTTGACCAGACGATACAAAGATCATAATGTTTATAATGGTAAGTGTTTTTATCAAACTGGTAGGATCTTTAAAGTTGGGTTTATAGACCTCGGAATTCGAATTACCGGCGGAAAGCGCCTCTCAAACGGCGATCTTGGCGCTTTCGTAACAGCTGTTAATCGAGGAAAAGCCTTTGAAACGCTCGGCGAAGTACAGGAAGGCGACCAAGTCCTCGAGTGGAACGGTATCTTCCTGGGAGGAAAGACCTACGAGGAAGTCGAGCGGATCGTCGCTTCCAGCAAAGGCGAAATCGAAGTCATTATCAAATCGTAAGTGATACATAACCAGCGCCAATAACATTGAAAAAACTGAATCGTTGCAGACATATACCCCGAAGCCGCCATCATTCAAGCCATCGAAGTGAAAACGTCTACGACAACGTCTCTGAACATGTTCGAGCACGTGAAGCAGCAACTCAAAAATGTAAGTTTTTGCCCTTAAGTTCCTAAATAAAGCCATATTTAAGCCCATCAATCCGAACACCAATCTAACTACTGGCCTCGGCCAGAAGCCCCACCAGTACCAGCTCATCGATCCCTGTCTCCGCGATATCCGTATGAATCGCGGGGTTTCAACCAGTCAAATGGCTATGGTCATCAGAGCCAGAATTACGTATGCTTGAAAACTGAAATCATACATGTTGAAGCTCAAATTTTGTAATTTTAGCCCCGCCGAAACCAAGGCGAACTTGGAAGAATTCAAATCGCCCTAGCTTACGATCAAATCAACGGCCTTCTACTTGTCTACATTATGGGAGCTCGTGGCCTCAGATGCCGCGAGTACAACGGAAAAATCATCCCACCGAATCCTTTTGTTAAAATCTACCTTCTACCTGGCAGAAAGTTTGTAAACCTTTTTGAAATAATTGTTTAGAAAAGGTGTTTTCAGAGTTTCGAACAAACGTCGAACTAAATACATTGCAAACACAGCAGATCCTGAATGGAATCAAACTGTTGAATACTACGTCAATTATCAAGATATTTCCGGATACTACCTGGAATTCACCGTCTGGGACTACGACAGATACAATGATAACATCTGTCTGGGCCAGGTTGTGGTTAGCTTGTCAGGTGGGAAAATGAAAAATAGAAATGACGAAATTAGAGTTTGTTTTACAATTGTATTTCAGATACAACAGTTATGAACAACATCCCACGAACCTACCCTCTCCAACGACCTGACGAGAGTTCCATCGTTCATGGACTCTCGACCAATGTACCAGCACCGACAACTCGTCTCCAAACTCAATCATATTACAATCCAAGTATGTTAAAACTGTTGTTTGAAACTGTAAAGCACCAAAAACTGTACATTGACACCCATTTTAGCTTCTCTTGACCTCGGCTATCCAGCAATTTGTTAGCTCATACACCATACGCCACACCACATCATGCCACGTAAAAAAGTGCATGTTCTTCGCTCATTGTGACTGACACACATTTTCATTCATCACTAGTATACTAGAAACTCATTCCTGCAAGACATCGTTTATCAAACCTCAACATCTTACACCAGACGGACAGACACTCGCCAGTGGCCTTTCCCGTGAAGGGGTCAACGAGACTAGACAGATGATTGTCTGTCAGCGACGTCGTTCGGTGTCGCAGGTTGTTTCTACCGACTTTACTTCCGTCGCGCTCATCTTTTTATATTCTACATTTCATTCAACATTCCTGCCCAAACTGTTCATACATTTAAATACATTTTGCATAGCTTTAGTTCGATAAGATATATCCATTAATTAGTTTTCTGTTAGGTATTTGTCTGCCTCGGTTTACTTACTCAACTTACCACTAATTATTTTGTTTCTTTCACTATTATTTGTGAATAGATATATTTTCATTGCCAGAGATTTATATTTAATAAACGAGATGAATAATTGGTTGAATTTCAACAAACGTGGTTGAATTTTTACGGAAAAATGTGTTTAGTTGCGCATTGTCGATTATTTATATATAATTTTTGAAAAGTTTTTAAACTGATGTTCTAATTTTACAGTTAAAACCATGACCAACGTCCCAGAAGTCTTCTGGACTAAGTATGATTCATACATTTTTGACGCCGATGGAGTTCTTTGGCGTGGAAAGAACCCTATCCCCGGCAGCAGCACTCTCGTCAATGCGCTCATCGACGCCGGAAAACAGGTCATCATTTTGACGAACAACTCAACGAAGCCCCTCTCAAGCGTGTTGTCAAAGCTGAAAAAGTTGGAATACACCTCGGTCTCGGGGAAGAATGTCGTCACGGCCGGTATTGTGACGGCAGATTACCTCGCAAAGAAGAAGAGCAATCTCCCCGTTTACCTCGTCGGATCCGAGGGATTGAAGTCGACCCTCGATGAGTATGGCGTTAAAAGTTTTGGAGTTGGTCCAGATCCGATTACTCAGTATACTGATGTGAGATTAAACTGATTTGGGAAGAAAAATATATATAAACTGTGACTTTTTAGGAAACCATCCTTTCCAACATCGATTTCAAAACTCCCGTCAGCGCAGTCGTGACGAGCTTCGATTCGCATGTTTCCTACGCGAAGATTATGCGGGCCGCCAACTACCTCAACAATCCCGAGGTCGATTTCGTCGTCACGAATGAGGACGCTACCTTCCCGGGCGATGTCCCCGGCGTTGTTATCCCTGGGTCGGGAGTCGTCGCGGCTGCGGTGAAAACTGCTTCCAGCCGGGTCCCGAAAGTCATGGGCAAGCCCTCGGAATACATGATCAACTACATTATCGAAACATACAAGATCAATCCAGCCAAAACTGTCATGATCGGTGATCGCCTCGACACCGACATTCAATTCGGCAACAGTCACGGTCTCGACACAATCCTCACATTGACGGGCGTTCACACTCAAACCGAAGTCGACAAAGCTATCGCTGACAACCGCCTTGATCTCGTCCCCAAGGCCGTCATTTCGTCGATCTTTGCACTTATGAAGTAGTTTTGATTCTTCGTTGATCGCAATAAAATGTCCGGATTGCCTTTTGTGTGCGTCCATTGCCGCTGGTCACGCTGCCAGCGGCGATTATGTCTCTTTTTTTCATTTTGCAGTTTTTCGGTTCGTTGCGTCGCTTAGGGCGCTCTCGAAATCACTTTCATCCATGCTAGACATCCGGACAGACATGTCCACCTTTGAATGTTTATTGTGTACCTACTATTCTTTCGTCATTCCTTCAACTCCCATTTTTCTTGTTTTTCCTTTCGATCATGAAACTGACTGTTGTGAGGTGCGTATGACTCACCTTGTAACTAATAAAACCAATTTCACGTGGACCCGTCTCGATGTGTGGTGTGTTTCAGTACAGATAGTGAAACAGAAGGGGCGTTCGGGGCAGCTTTCAAAAGTTGTTTTCAATAGGCTTATCTTTTATTTTGCTTTTGGTTTGAGTGTCGCGATCGACGTTTTTCGTTTCCTCTTTTCGTTTTTTGATTGCTATTGCTATAGTTTTCAATCCCTTTAGTTCTGCCATGGCCACAGATTCCGATGCCATATCCATCGTCGACAGTCATGGAAACGACGTATTGACTGCCTTTGAAATTACGGCTCCAACAACTCCAGAAGAGCCGTTGAACGATTCAACTTGGTTCGCCCATGCCCGAAAGCTTCAGTATTACTTCTATCAGAGCTATTCGCCCAATGATTATGATCGATATAACATTAGCAATGTACCCATGTTGGACGAGCTTCAAGTCCTGAAGACTAAAATCTGTTTCTTGCGGTATGGTCAACCAAAGTGTAAGTTGCAAATTTCACAATACATTTTAAAACTCAAAAATGTGTTTTAGTCGATGACGAACGCGAAACTCTTTTCGAGCTTGAACCGTCGGAAGAGACGAAACAGCTGATCGAAAACAGCCCTAATTCCGACTTTAACTGCCCCTTCGATTACTACACTGTTGAACAGCGTCGGGAAGCAGAGAAGCTGGCTGAGATTGTCGTCAAGCAGAAAAACGAGCACGAAGACTTCGTCGATGTCTGCATTCTGTTTCTTTGTTACTGGAAGCCATTGGAGGATAACAAAAAGAAAAAGAAGAAGGACGAGGAAGACACTGACGAGGTTCCTGAAGTCTTGCCGGTGCCGTTGTTTCGTATCGGTCGATCGGCGAAGTCGGAAAAGGACAGCGAAACTGTTACATTTGTCGACTTTGAAGGGCGGGTTTACCCTTCTTGGGAGGTTTGTTATTATCAGTTATCGTAAATCGGTTTTACTATAATCTTTTCAGCGTTACCTCAAATACAACCGTCTCCCCGCTGGCGCATATTGCTGCCCTCATGATGGCTTCTACAGTATGCGCGAAGCCAGTGATGCCAATGAGAAGTTTGTCGACCCTGCAGATGCCCTCCGCCTCGATCATGGGTTCACTCCTGCCAGTCATTCGCTGTACAAGTTCATAGAAATCGGCGACAAGCTCAGCATCGTTTCATCGGTTGGATCCCTTGCTGTTACTGGTGGTGCCATTGGAATTGGCCTTGCTACTTCGATCACCGTGGCGCCGGTTGTTTTCACTGGAACTGCCATAGCCGGTGGCATCACTGCTCTCTACAGTGCTGTCCGAGGCGCTGGACGTCTCGCCGACCGTGGTATCCACAAGCAATCGATCAGCATCATGGAAACTGAAGCCCGAAGTGCCTGGATTACCATTGCCTCCACAGCTGCCGCTGGCGCCAGTCTCGGAGCAACCACTTTGCTGGCTTCATCGGCGGCCAACGCGTCTGACATTAGCAACTCGGCTATTTTGACGACAAACTTCTTCAATGGAACCAATATTGCTGTCAGTTTTGCTGGTTTGATCAACAATGGCCATCTTGTTATCATGGAGTAAGTTGAAACTTGTTTCATACAATGAACAACTAACTAACTTGACCAATTTCAGATACATTTCAAAAGACAAGAAGCCCAGTACGTTCGAGATAATGAACTTGACTCTCAGTGTGCTTCTGTTCACCCACTCTGTCGTCAACTTCAAAACTGCCAACACCATCATTGAAGAAGCCAGCTCCGCCCGTGTCAGCCAGATAGAGCAGAGCCTTGATACCAAGAAGTCGCAGAAGGGCTATGAGCGCATTCTGCAGAACCTTGATGAGCCCAATATTGTCACGCGCAACAAGCGTATTATCCGAACCGTGAAGAACGTTGACAATACGCGAGACTTCTTCCGGAGGGTGTACGATCTCACCAAAGTTGTAAGTAAATTCAAGCTGCCGTTTCGTTTAGACTCTGATTCAATTAATTTTCAGAACAACCGCGAAGGCCACAACCAAAAGATTACCTTCGGCGACAATGGCGGCATCATTATCGGTGGCAAAGAATTCTCTGCCAATTCCATCAATCAGCTGACGAAGGGCGAGCAAAACGCTTTCCTGAACGCTCTCAGTTCCTCTGGCGCCGTTGATCTGACCGAAACTGATGCGGTCAAACATTTGGAAGAACTGAAGAACGTCCCGACATCGACCGAAAAAGCTGTCCAAAAGGCTCAAACGGAAGACATTCAGGCGAAGGTCTTCACCGAAAAGAACATCAAAGCCGTTTCGTCCGTCCTTTTCGCTCACTTGCCGAAGATCGCGAAACTGCTTGAAAACGTCAAGGATCCAAAGAATGTCGAGCTCATCATTCTCATCGCGAAAGACATTTCCAATCGGATGGGATTCAAGAATCTCAACTCTTTCCTTGAGGTCGTGCTTCGCGTCCGCATCTGGTTCATGAATCAAACTAACAACAAGGCCAAACCGAAGAAGGCAACTGCATTTACCGAGAATCCTGTGACGAAGGATGTCATCTACCTTGCCTTCCACGAATTTCACCATGACGACAAATACACGTACAAGTTCGAATCGCCGGAGATGGCCATGGAAAACTATTTGACCCATTTCCCGCTGACTTCTAACAATGTGATGTCCGTCAACGATTTCTGGCAGACGGTTCAGAATGTTTTTCAAGATGCCACACATCAGATGGAAGTGCGCAACACCTCGGTCCGTATTGTGGAGCATGAGCATTGGTTTGGAAAGTGCCTTTTCCAAGAAACTGACAAAATGCGAGGAGTTATCTTGTCTTTCAAACCGAAATAAGCCTTATTACTATGATTTATTTACTTTTATTGTTTTGTACTGACTAATTAACTGTACACGTGTTACTACTGGTTGTTTTTAATAACTAATCGATGATTAATCTTGTTGCGAAGCTGGTTGTTTTGAATGTACCGACAAATAAAAACATTTCGAGTACGACTGAATTGTTGATTCACAAGCATGGGCAAGGGCGACTCACCGATCAATGTAAAGACCTAGCAGAGCCGCCCTGATAACGCAGAACCGTCATTCTACCAGCCGGGCCGCGTAGGGTTTGGCTCTTTCCCTTTCACTTCCGACATGGAGTTAGGTGCTTTATCGAGTAGTAGCTTATACAATCGCCGCCAACAGAGAACTATTGTGCCAGCCGACACACTTGCGGAAGCTCAATGTGCCCTTTGTAAGGATGCTTTCCAACCTGATGAGCAGTATTATGCTGTCGATGAATTGTATTTCCATCCAGCTTGCTTTAGGTAAGGGACTATACTAGCATAACTTTCTGATAAAACTTATTACAGTTGCGCGCAATGCTTCAATCCCCTCGGAGAAGAAACCTATTTCAAGTTTGGACGAAAACTGTATTGCGAATACGATTATTGCCAAAATTATGCTCCTGTTTGCCAGCAATGTAGTAAGTATTACTCATAAAGCTTTTTTTATTAAACGTATTTTTATAGGAGGGTTTGTTATTGGAACCGTGTTGAAAACTATTAGGGGCAACTATCATCCAGAATGCTTAAAGTGTGATGATTGCGACAAAACGATTGAAACGGCGCTCTACGTTAAAAATATGAAGTATGTTTTTATTTGTCGTAAAAAGTTAAAACAAATATTGCAGATGCCTTTGTGGCAACTGTTATAAGCCTCACACAAAAGTGGAGCGCTGCGCAAAATGCAGGATCGAAGTACTTCCGGAAGAGCGCATTTGGTTCAGAGGCGATGTTTACCACGCCAACCATTTTGACTGCAAAACATGCAGGTTTGTTGAAAATGATTTAACTTATCTTTGTTAACATGCGTACTATTAAGCAAGAAACTGGACAATCGTGCTCAAATCTGGCGAGAAAACGTTTATTGTCAGGAATGCTACGATCACCGTCTCATGCGTACATGTGCTCATTGCCACAAAGTAATCGACTCTCAAAACGAACGATGCAAACAAGCTGGCGACAAATTTTACCACGTTGATGTATGGGATCTTACATTAGTCGTATCAAAATCAAACTAAACGTATCGCAATTTTAGCACATTTTTTGTTTCAAATGCGGACTCAATCTTAAAAACGCCGGATTCTTTCCCCATAACGGTGAAAACTATTGCATGAAGTGTCGCTTGACGGTAAAATGTTATATTATTAAACAAACAAAGTCAAATAGATAAGTTTCAGGAAATTGGAGTGAACTGCGAAGTGTGTCAGAAAACATCGAAAAACATGCTGACCGTTTTCGGCAAGCACTATTGCCAAAAGTGCTTCCGGTGTGTTCACTGCCAGAAATTCTTCACAGCTAAGTAAGATTACTGAACATATAAAACCCGTATATTAATGACTTTTTAGATCAACTATCGCAAACTTTGATAATCAACCCACTTGTAAAAAGTGTTTTGACAAACTGCCCAAGGAGTTGCGTAAACGCCTAAAAGAAGATGCTAAAGCAACATCGCCAAAGGCTACTCCCTAAACCCCATTGAAAACTGCTTTTACCCTCGCAAAAGCAATCACAACAATTTTTATTTCTTTCGAACAAAAATCAATATTTAACAACATTTGTATCAATCAATCAGTTTATAATACTTTCTGAACATAAAGATATTTAAAATCAAAAGAAAGAACAATAAATAACATTGACAACTTAAATAATGTCATGAAAGTCGTCATCGGAATACTGCAAAGACATTATTGCTTCAATTTGGTCATCGTGTCGGCACTGCAGGGTGTCATCGTTGCGTATAACGTCGCTAAAGGAAACGGTGGGGCAGGAATTCAGTTCATCGACGTCAAAGGAGCTTTGATATTGCGGGCAATGATTAATGTTGCAGTAGGCGGCCTGAAAATTGTATTAATGTATATACATAATTCTATAATTACATTAAAAAAACATACTTCCTCGACTTTATTTTGCTTTTGGTAAAGGTCGAAATTATTAGCGCTCGGCTGCTTCTTCATACCATAAACCCACAATTGCGAAATGATCACAAGACAGGTGATCACTCGAAGAATTCTGTGTCTACTTTCGACAACTGAAATAGAAAAAGTCGATCAGAAAGTGCCGAAAAGGGAAAGCCATGAAGAGCTTTAAACTCACTTGCGTCATGTTGCTTAGCCTGTGCAGCTTTTTTGGCTTTAGAGGCGTTTTCCTTCGCTTCGAAGGCTTTGATTTTGGCCTCGGCTTTTTCAAGCTTGGCCTTCAGAATTTCGAACTCACATTCTCTTTGGTGTTTCATGAATGCGTCAGTCATGTCTGTTAAAAAAGAATAAGTTCAGAAACCAGTATATAAAAATATATCACAAAAGAAATTAAAATCAGTTAAGAAAAAAGCGTAAAAAAATATGACATAATGCGATATAATGACAGAAACTTTAATGACTCGTCAAACATAAAAGAAAAACCCGCTTTTTAGCGATGATATACGTGAAAAGGGTGTACGGTAGTTTATTTTACTCATAAACAACAGCGTTTTAGAATGAATAAATGATTTGTATAAAAAAGAGAAAACATATAAAGGACTCGGTCTAGACGCTAAACCACAGCAAGTGCGCGCGATTGCTCGGGGCACAATGTCAAGGCAGACTTCCCGAATATCGGCCAGAGACCCTACATCGCCAAAGACCTCCCTACTAGCCTTATAACCGACATGTTTTGATCGCCAACAGCTCGAAAACAATGATGCCCCGATGACAAAATTCAAAAATACATCATTCAGTTGGTAAATTTTGTCGTTTTTAGGACGGGAAGGCTCACAAATTCAGAGATCACTTCTGATAAATGTTTCTGAATCGCCAGAATGCGCAGAATTTAGAAATATTACTGAAATCGTGCTCAGACTAACAGTTGGCAAGGTGTCTATCGATTTGTGCACTTTTTAGTTAATTTTTGCCTACTTTGGTCCAGGGCGGTACGAAAATCTGAAGATTGAGCAGGTCAAATCGGTGTTTCTAGACCACAAAAACACGGAAAAATGAAAAATACCATTGAAGTTGGGCGGGAGTTAGCTATTTCCGATTTAACAAAACTACCAGAACGATTTTTGTCCGACTTTTGTCAAAATCGAGATCTGGTAGTTGCAAAAAGTGTGAGCTAGATAACTTTGATGGTGTGTTTCCGAACCGCCAAAACATGCTGAGTTCAGAAAAATGACAGGAATTGTGCCCAGAGTACCGTCTGGCAAGTTTCAACAATTTATGCAATTTTTGACCGTTTTAGTTAAACGGTCGTTTGACTTAACGCTCATTAGCGTAAATCTGATCATTTGGCAGCACATACAATAATTTTAATCTTTCCAATGAGAAAGATAAATATGTAGTTTTGCAAAAAACAGATGAGAAAACTATAGTTTTGGTTGTTAAAGTATAAAGCCATCTGACGCAAGTCGTGATCATTTATCTGAGGAAGGTCAAAACGTGAAAGTAGATAGCAATAAAAAGTATAAAAAAGTTGAATAATAAAAAAAATTGACGAAGTTGATTGCCATTGGAAGCAATTGAGTTGAATAAAAAGCGCTGCAGCGCAGAACGGAAAGGATGGAAGCCGTCTTCGATGCCGTATTTGCCGACTTCCCTGACGCATTTGTTTTGTGCCGGATTCGTCGTTGTCGCCCAATCTATTGTTGATGATCGCCATTGCTTCACGAAATGGCTTCACTATTTCCGATGGTCACCTTTTCTCGAGACATGCCGGCTTTCCGGCATCCTGGCTGATTGATGCTTTGTATTAGGTATGTTTGCAATTGCCACCGGCAAAATGCTGCTTTTCCGTTTTCTTCATTTCGGTTTTGAACGTTTCGTTTTCGAGATCAAAGCAAACGAGAGGGCTCTGAGGAAATATCGGTAAATGCTCGCAGTCCTGACCGAAGTGACCGGTGGCACAGCATTTCTTACGATTGCTGACGCTGAGGTATTCGAAAAGGTCGGGATCAGACGTCTGCTTCTTGAAGAACCACTTTTCAAGAACTTCTTCGTGTTTTTCGACGAGGGTGTGGCACTGAAATTATATAAAACATAACTTTCCATTATAATTATTTGGTGTCACTTACCGTTTTACCCTTAAGCAAACTTATGTTAGTCGGAAGTCTTGATTCGGTATAAGTTTGTTGTAAATGGTTTTCTAAGTTTTAGATATGATAAGTTAGTTTGAAATTGATGGTATCAGGAAGACGTAAACCTTTTTGCCGAATTTTAAAAGATTGATTTCGTTGAGTTTAATTTTCAAAATAATATAAAGAAAAATTTTCAATCCGAATTGCTTCATGGTAATTTGATCTGATCTTCGGAGGGGAACGCACTGGGTGTAGGAAAGGCGAAAAGAGGCTGTTTGCGGGTCTCATCACAGTGGTAGATTGTTTGCCGGAGGTAGCAAAGGACCCGAGGCACCATTCGCAGCCATCGGGTGTTCCCTCTTGACTACCGATTAGCTGCTTTTTTCGACCGTCCAACCGGCTGAGACGCCCTTTTTTGTCCCTCTTTCTCCTCGTCCTTGCTTGTCTTTGATCTTTTGTTATCACTGCCTGCGTTCCTAAGAGGTCAATTAGCAAACATTTCGTCGTCGTCTGCTTTTCGAAGCGTTTCACCCTGAGGCTAAAGTCCGACGACACAAATAAATGATTTAGACCGATTTACGCATTTTCAACAGCCCTGCTGACACTTGTTTGAAAGAAAGAAAGAAATTTTAATGACTCATCAAACATAAAAGAAAACCCCGCTTTTTAGCAATGATATACGTGAAAAGGGTGTACGGTAATTTAGTTTACTCATAAACACCAGCGTTTTAGAATGAATGACTTATATAAAAATAGAAAACGTATAAAGGACTAATGCTGGACGCTAACTAACCACAGCAAGTGCGCGCGATTGCTTGGGGCACAATGTCAAGGCAGACTTCCTGAGTATCGGCCAGAGACCCTAAATCGCCAAAGACCTCCCTTGCCTTATAACCGACATGCTTTGATCGCTAACAGCTTTAAAATAGTATAGCCCCGATCGCAAAATTCAAAAAACACTACTTGATTAGTAATCTTTTGGCGTTTTTAGGACGAGAAGGCTCACAAATTCAGAGTTAGATCACTTTAAATAAATGTTTCTGAATCGCCAGAATGCGTAGAGTTTAGAAATATTACTGAAATCATGCTCAGACTAACAGTTGGCAAGGTGTCCATCGATTGGTGCGCTTTTTAGTTGACTTTTGCCTATTTTGGTTCAGGGCGGTACAAAAATCTGAAGATAGAGCACGTCAAATTAGTGTTTCTAGACCGCAAAAACACAGGAAAATAGAAAATACCATTGAAGTTGGGCGGGGGTTACCGATTCCCTAGTTAGCAAAACTACCAGAACAATTTTTGTGTGACTTTTTACAAAATCGAATTCTGGTGGATGCAAAAAGTATGAGCTAGATCACTTTGATGGTGTGTTTCCGAACCGCCAAAACATGCTGAATTCAGAAGTGACAGGAATTGTGCCCAGACCACCATCTGGCAAGTTTCTCAACGATTTATGCGATTTTTGACCGTTTTAGTTAAACGGTCGTTTGACCCAACGCTCATTAGCTTAAATCTGACCATTTTGCTAGCAGCACATAAAAAAGGCTAATAATCTCCCCAATGAGAAAGATATAAACGTAATTCTGCCCCATTTATTCCCTTGACAGGAATGCAAAATTCTGAACTCTTACGAATTGATCACTGCGCCGCTTTTATGTGCTGCAAAGTTTCTTTCGAATGATGATCATTCATGGAAATCAACTGTCATAAACGCCGTGATCAACGAGTTGTCATAAAGTTTGCATGTTTTCCCAGTTTATGATTATTGTAAAACGACTTTCCGCAGGGCCTTTTCTGGTGTCGATATTGAAACATTCATCACTTGTGGTTGCAACCACGACGATCCACAAAAGATTGATAGACTTATAGATTCTTGTCCACACCTCTCCTACTATGTCACAGTGTAGGTAAACTTTGCGATTTTTTACCCCAACATGGCGTGTGCTCACAATTTTTCCGGTTTTACAAGTCTATTGACACGTCGTCGGCCTACCCATGTATGTCCGCCACTGTTTTACCCTTAAGCAAACTTATGTTAGTCGGAAGTCTTGATTCGGTATAAGTTTGTTGTAAATGGTTTTCTAAGTTTTAGATATGATAAGTTAGTTTGAAATTGATTGCATCAGGAAGTCGTAAACCTTTTTGCCGAATTTTAAAAGATTGATTTCGTTGAGTTTAATTTTCAAAATAATATAAAGAAAAATTTTCAATCCGAATTGCTTCATGGTAATTTGATCTGATCTTCGGAGGGGAACGCACTGGGTGTAGGAAAGGCGAAAAGAGGCTGTTTGCGGGTCTCATCACAGTGGTAGATTGTTTGCCGGAGGTAGCAAAGGACCCGAGGCACCATTCGCAGCCATCGGGTGTTCCCTCTTGACTACCGATTAGCTGCTTTTTTCGACCGTTCAACCGGCTGAGACGCCCTTTTTTGTCCCTCTTTCTCCTCGTCCTTGCTTGTCTTTGATCTTTTGTTATCACTGCCTGCGTTCCTAAGAGGCCAATTAGCAAACATTTCGTCGTCGTCTGCTTTTCGAAGCGTTTCACCCTGAGGCTAAAGTCCGACGACACAAATAAATGATTTAGACCGATTTACGCATTTTCAACAGCCCCCGCAACGAAGGTTGCACATTTGTCATCATCTACCCCCGTTTCCTTTCCCATAACGAAACTTGCAATCTCGTGCACGTCTGCACACTTTGCCAACGTCTGGGGATTCTGAATGAGTCGGAGAGGGCCAAAGGTGACAACATTTTGTGCATCTACCAGCTGTTTTTTTTGATGATTGCGATGATGCTAACGTCGATATTAGATCATTGCAAGTGTTCATTAACATCAGTTGGGCTGGTTTTCACACTGCCTCCGGTAATCAAACTGAAAGGCGCATCTAATGGCCATCTGAATCCCGATTCAGGCGGTGGAAACGGGCGTCAAAGCCCGTTTTCCACTAGCTTTTCACCAACTTTTGCACGATTCATCCGTGAATCTTAACAATTGTGATCAGGGCTCTCACCCACGACCCCTCTGGCACTTCCCCGACCCCCTCGATGACCGCCATCGGCTATGGTCACGTCAAAAATGGGGTTTTTCCTCGTTTTTTGCTGTTTTTTGCTTATTACGGTGCAAATTAAAGAGTGCGAAACAGGGATTCGCACGTTTTTAAGCCTTCTGGCCAGTGCGGAATCCGACTCCGATGAAAAAAACCCGGAATTCGACACTTTTTGCACATACCAGATTCGAAAAACGGCGAAAATCGCACGAAATTCGTTCTGGTACTTTTGCTAACACCAAAACCGCTAACCCAGCCACAAACTATGCAGTATTTTTGGTTTTCCCCTATTTTGGTGATGTAAAAACACATGTTTAAAGCGATCTAACACCATACTTTGGTACCTTCTCGGCTTAAAAACGCCAAAAGTCGCCAAAAAACGGCACAAATCGACGGCCAACTTGCCAGCCGTTCACATGGGCACGATGTTATCAGCATTTTTGAATTCTGCGTACTCTCGCGGTTCAGAAACACTCATTAGAAGTAATCTTATTTGAATTCTAACCACATCTAGAACGCAAACGTGTCAAAATTTACACGGTTTTCGGTTTTGATTTGCGTTTTTAGTGCCAGATTCGCCCTATGATGTGGGTTTTCGTGACATCTTATGATAAATAAGCACAAAACAACGGATTCTGACCGGATTCGGCTTTCCAGAAGCTGTGTTTAGCATGAAAAACTGGGGAATCGCACCGGTTGACGGTGATTCCCGCGGAAATGGGGACGGGATACACAATTTGGGGTTAAAAAACACACAAATCTTGTTAAATGCCGGCACAACAAGGTGCCCGAGGGCAAAAACTAAACAATTTGCAAATGAATGTCATCCAAAAACGCCAAAAAGCACCCAATTTCGTGCGTTAATGACTGTTAGATCGTTGAAATACCAAGTATTAGCATTGCCAAAGGCATTGCATTCCAAAATTTTGGTTTCATCGCCGCAACATAAGTCAAATCATGAGCGGAACTCGTACTAACACTTATTGCCGGCGGCAATGAACCTCATTTGTGCCCGCCTGACGGAATCATACCCGATTTCGACGAAACCGTCAGTCGGGATGCGTTGAATAGCTACTTTTTATCAGTTTTAAACCACTCATTGTTGCATAGATGGTTATCATTTGGCCCGTATACACATCCTTGATCCCCTCCCAGACCGCCAACAACATTGCGCTGGTCTGTGGAGGGAATCTGAACTCCCAAGTTTCACTGCTGTGATGCCAATTTTGACGTTGGATCACAGCAGTCTCACAAAACAACAAATCAAACATAATGAAACTCAAAATTTTATTTATTTTGTTGAAATCGTAACTTAAACTTGAGTATAAAGTGCAAAAAAATTACAATTACGGGTCTTTTAGAACTAATCAAACAAATTAAACTCAAAATTTCATTGATTGTGTCGAAAATGTGAATTTACTTGAGTAAAAAATGCTAAATGTTGCAACTCCGGGTCGACTTAGCACCTAAACAGTTTCAGAACATCAATTGCAAACCCGATTAAAGCAAAAGTGTCTATATGCTGGGCATATTCATGCATTGTTTCATAGTGCGAGAGTACATTGGCTCTCGAGACAACGAGAGAGATCGTCTCTCTTCGGGAACGGGCAAAATTAATCCTCGGAACTGAGCCGGCTTTCATCAGAACGGTCACTTTTGTGACAGTCTGTCACATTCCCCCGTTTTTATTATTAAAATCAAAGATTCTGGCAAGATTCTGAGCTTTCAGAATTTGCTTTTTGAATAAAAAACACAGGAATCGCACCAGTTGAATGGTGGATTCCAGTGAAAAATCGAACTGGAAACCCATTTTAGGGTAGCATCTGCACTTCAAAAAAGCTATTTTGATTGATATTACACAATTGAAGCTAAGTTAACAAACGTCCTTGCGGGGATGAAACCGATCGACGCCAGCCGAACGGCTTGCCGGTCGAAACGAGGATCAAATCCCCGTTTCCGACTAGCTCTAATCCAAATTTTGGCCGATTCATCCGTGAATCCTAATTATTAAGAATCAGTAACTATTCAAATGGTGTTTACGCACATCCCCGATTCCCTCCAAGACCGCCAACAACATTGCGCTGGTCTGTGGAGGGAATCTGAACTCCCAAGTTTCACTGCTCTGATGCCAATTTTGGGGTCTATCAATTTGCGGAGTAGCTTAGGTATGTTTTTATGCATTTACGTTTGCTTTGCTTATCAGTGTGTTTCAGCTAATGCCGGTAGCATTGTTCCAATCGGGGACTTGCGCCCAGTCGAATCGATGTCCAAAGAGGAGAGGATAGCTCGAACGAAACTTGCCTCACTGTATCGCCTCGTCGATCTCTTCCAATGGTCTCAGGGTATCTATAACCACATCACAGTCCGTATTGGCTCCGCTGAACCGCCCGAAATCCTGATCAATCCTTTCGGTCTCCTTTACCACGAAATCACTGCCAGCTCACTTGTCAAAATCAACATGGCCGGTGATATCCTCGACTCCGGCACCACCAAAATGGGCATCAACAGTGCCGGTTACGTGCTTCATTCCGCCATCCATGCTGCTCGACCCGATGTCAGATGTGTCTTGCACATGCATACTGCTGTCGTTTCGGCGGTTTCTTCCATGAAATGCGGGTTGCTACCGATTTGTCAAGAGGCCATGATCATCGGCCCTGTCGCCTATCACGATTATCAGGGCATTGTGTGCGATGAAAACGAACGAGAATCGATCGTCCGTGATTTGGGTGATAAAAATGTATGTTTTTGCCGGGTTTTGCTGCCCCAAGCTTTTGTAATCGGTGCCCTTGGAGTGAACTTGCTTTGGTTGGAGAGTTGGAAATCCGTTGTTTCAGGTTATGCTGTTGCGGAATCATGGTGTCGTCGCGTGTGGTGAATCCATCGAAGATGCTCTTCATCTCGCTTTCCACGTTGTAATTGCTTGTGAAACCCAGGCACGTAGTTCATGTTTTGAGGGGTTTTATATTTGGGGAAACCGTTTTTGGTCTCGCTTTTGTCTTAATGGATGAAAAAGTTTGCAAATAGGCTTAATGGGCGCAATAGTGCATTTGCATTTGAACGGATCTTTTGTTCAGTTTTGCTTATCTTTTCCGCATTTTGATTTTGCTCAATGCAGCGCTGCATTCCTTTTTGCTAAAACGTTTTTGTCATTTTGGTTGGTATTTTGAAAATGATTGTCGTAAAATGGCTGAAAAAGTTTAATTCGACCCCTTTTTTCAACAGATACTTCTAATCCGGGGTCGCGGTTTTGCGGTATGCACAGAAACCGTTGAAGAAGCCCTTTTCATGGCGCAAAGTCTAATTTCGGCGTGCGAGCAACAGGTTAGAACGATTATAACGAGATTGGAAGGATAATGTTTAGCAAAAGACCAAATTTAAAAGAGTCAATTAGTCATGGGGACATAAAATGATGGTTTTTATATATAATTTTCTTTAGATTCGCGCTTCCAAGGCTGGTATCGACAATCTAATCGTTCCTGATGCCGAAGCCGTCGAAAAGGCGTACAAGATTGCTCGCCGAGGTGGTGGTGGTGTCAACAAGATCGGTGCCAATGGCGATTCCGCGCCGAAGTGGCGAATTGGAGAGCTGGAATGGGAAGCTTGGATGCGAGTGCTCGATGCTGCGGTTCGTTTTGCGATCAACTAAACTGAATCCTAATTCGTATTTTACCGTTCTAGGGTCTTCGAACGGGTCATATCTATCGCCAACCCCATCTCAAACACCGTCACGTCTACGCTACCTCCAGCCTGAATCGACATGGATGTGCTTATCCCTCGGCTGCTCGATCTGTTGGAGCTGTAAGTTTGTTTTTCATGCTAATAAGAAAACAGGTTTAGTGGGAAAATGTTTATTTAAACACAAATAAATAAAACAAACAAATACAACTACAAAACAAAAAAACCGCCAAGCGGTTTTCACAGTTCATCCTCACCGAGGATGAACTGTTTCAGGCCGAGGGAGAATCTGAAAAGATGATGTTAGCATCCATGTAAAAGGGTTGTCAAGTGATAACTTACCGAACTCCCTGTTGTCAAATAAAAGACAACAGGGCTTTCAGCCCTCGGCCCCTTGATTTCAGCTCATGGCCGCCAGTCTGAAAAGGATATATAAGTATTGGTTATAAAATTGTTATCAAAAGGAACTTACCAAGGGCGGCCAGGGCCTCACTCGAGGACGTAACCGATTCGGTTACGTCCTCGGGGGGTGCGGCGGTGGTGCGCACCCCCAATGCGCACGATGTGGTGGTGGCGGCTGCCTGAAACAACAAATATGAACACTTTTAATGATAAACGTATCTAATTAGCAATAACACATAATAAATATATAAAACTTACCGGCTTCCTTACGTTACTTTGCTGGTACGCCCCCAGTACGCAGAGATCGGCACCGGGGGCGTGCTGACGGGTGGTCGTTTGAGTGTCCAAGTGAAGAGTGTCGGGGGTCCTCTGGGTTGAAAAACGAAGGGAACACTGTGTCTCTCTCTGGTGTTCCCTGAAACTGCTTCAAATTTGCATGGATCTCGGACTGATGCGTGTGCTTTTCAGCTTGACGAGTCAGACACAGAGGCAATGATCGCGTATCGTCTGGCTCTGCTACGGAAGGAACAAGAAAAAGCAAAATGGTTGAATTCTCCTCACAACTATCAGAGAGTGCAGATTTATGAATCGAACACATCCAATCCCAAGGTTATCACCAAAGTATGTTGTTTTAACTTTGTCGTTGTGAATGTAGCAATAATTGACCCATTTTCAGTGGGTACAAGATCCGAATCAACCACAGAACGGAACACCAATCAAAGTCCACGGCGTCCATCAATACACCCCCGTTGGCACTGATCCGAAAGAATTCAAGGCCAAGCAACGTGAGCTAAAGGAGTACCGCCGTGCTGGACTCATGTCCGCTGGGCCGCAGTCGGCTGTCTTCGAGGATGTGACTATCATCGATGAAAATGGTTTTGTTAAGGTTGGTTTTTAGAAATGTTGTACAGATTCATTGCTTGTTTTTTCAGAAAGCCAATGGATCTCCAGTTCGTGATCCCGTGCACATTGGAACCGCCAGCAAGGGCATCATTGATCGCAGCCAGCAAGACAACGCGAAAGTTTATCGTCAACTCTACGCTCCGAATCCATTTTCAAACGAAACCGACGAAGAAATTCGAACGTACATGCGTGATGTTGAGCTGAAGTCACGATCTGCTTCTGCGATGGATCGGCGGGAGTCCAGTCCGCCACGGCATTACGCCCTTCCGGAAAGTCCGACTCCAGGTATGCCTTTTTTTCACAAAACTAAATTTGACTTGGCTTTTTGCTTTTATTAATAGACCTTGCTTTATTAATGATACCCTTAACCTTTTCAAAAACTAAACCACTCCTCTTTCGTTTCTTAACAGTTTTTCATTTTGGCTTTTTACAGATACGGCCTCACTCATGCAAGCTGCTCGGCGAGGTCGTCCGATGAAGAGTGCCTCCATGGATGATGAGCTCGATAATGTCTCAAGTGCCGTGTCACCACGTGGGTTATTCGCCATCGTTTTCTGTGTATTTTTATGCTTTGGTGTTTCGTTTCCTTGTTTTCGAAAGTTTTATGTTGTATTTCGCTTTTTCGTTGTCATGAGTGTTGTGGCGTGAGGGTGATCGTCATTGCAGAGTCACCACCTCTACCTAGCCCTCCGGCAACCGTGTTCCGCCCGGAGCCTGATCCTGCTCCCACTGTCACTGAATTCGCTGCGACTTCTACTGACTCGCTTCTTCCCGAACGGGCCGCATGGCTTTTCGGGATCTGCCCAGTGGTCACCCAACACCGAGAGGACAGCGAGTATTCCGCTTTCTCCGCTGCATATCCAACCTTTCCCGTTACCTCGCGAATCGAGCCTGTATCACCACAACTATCAGCTTCGTACGGCTTTTCCAGAAGCTCATAATTTGCTTGTTTTTTATTTTGGTTTTTGGGTTTGCAGTGTGTTCTATTTTAGACTGTGCATAGTTATCTCGTTTCCAACCTTACTGACTGCACTAACATCTTAAGATCACCGAGTTTCTTTACACCGTTCATTGTTTTAATTCTGTTTGGTGTGGTTTTGTTACAATTTGCACGCTGATCTTAATTTTTAACTTTTAGGCCTCGCACTTACTAGTCGATCTGAAATGACAAATGTTCATGCAGTAAGTTTACTCTTTTTTGTTGAATTCAGCTCTTAAAAGTGCCTATTTCAGCTCGAATCCGCCAAAGATGGTAAAAAGAAGAAGCGCAAGGGTTTCTTTCCGTTCGGTCGTAAGAAGAAGCAGTAATCACCTCGTAGAAAGCCCCTTCCGTTCTGCCACTTCTGTACGCTCATCATCCCTGTGCCGCCGCTGACATGATCCTGCTCCTGTTCACTTGACTTATTGTTGTTGCCCTTCCGTATTTATTTACAACCACCCTCTGCATGTCACAAATCGCTGAAAACAGTTATGCTGCTTTGCTTATCATTGTGGGAAGTGCCGACCCACATTTTTGTTCTTTTTTTTCAAAGCCGGCACCTATTTGTTTTGATTGTTGCACTTTTCGAACTGCTTCATTCTGCCTTTGCTTTTCTTCCTTTCATGTTGTTGGTGATTTTGACGCTATTTCATTGTGTTACGAAGCTGTCTAGGCTTTTGTTGACCTGAATGGAATAAAGTTAGTAGTCATTATTTGAACACACGCAAGTGCAATATGAACACAACAAAGCGAGTCTGGTTTGCATTAATAAGTTTAAGTACGTCTAAACACAAAAGATTATTGCGAAAAAGAGCTTCAAATAATAATTTTTAAATTTGAAAGTTTTATAAGATTTCAAGTCGATGTCTAGCATAATTTTTTAATGAAAACAGTTTATTAAGTATGAACATATCGGACAAGTAAAAACATTATTGTATCGGCAAACTTAAAAAAAGTTAAATGCTGCTATACCAGCTTTCAATTACACCCTTAGGACTATTCAGACGTGCATTTTGGCGGCTCAAGTACTTTGCACGTTTAACTTGAATTAATGGAGATGGTGATGTGAGCGGACTGTTGTCATCGTCTTCCGATGGCGTTTCAGCAATCGATTCCGACAGAAAAAAAGGGAAAGAACTGAAATTTGAAATCCAACAAAGAATCAACGGAAAAAAGGTAAACCATCAGTGTCATTGCTTCATCAGAGTTTGGTTACACGTAGTGAACCAACTCCAAATTGCTTAGAGTTCTGTCGATTGTGCGGGCGCACGCGCATTGGCGCAGACCATCCGGATGGTCTGACGGCGGCAGTAATTAAACAGAAAAAAAAGTAAAGAACCGAAATTCGAGATCAAAGAGTGAATCAATGGAAAAAATCTGTAAGCAAGAAGATGCTTCAAGAACGAGCTTCCGATCTTTGCTTCAGACTTTGGTTACACGTAGTGAACCACCTCCAAGTTGCTTAGTTAGAGTTCTGTCAATATTGTGCCGGCGCGCGCGCAAACGATACAAGTCACAGGTTGACCCAAATTCGGGTTTACAAGTATTGTAAACCGTTTCATTGACGCCATGATGTGATGCCAAATTGACTTTGGATCACATCAGTCTCAGAAACCATACAAATCAAACTCATAGGAATCAAAAATTCATTAATTTAATTAGAATGTGAATTGAATTTGAGTACAAAAAGCAAAAAAACACTATAACTTTGGGTCAATTTTAACCCTAATTATACCAGAAGGCCACTTCGGTAGCTGGTGAGAGGGACAGTACCTATATGGTAGGCCTTCCAAGCATTCCAATTACGATGTTGCTGAAATCGAGGGCGCCTATATGCTGGGCCTATCCATGGATTGTTTTATGGCGCGAGGGTCCACGGACTGTCGAGACTACGAGAGAGCCATTCTCTCGACGGTTGCACGTGTCCACCGTTACACACTTTTGCTGCCCCACAGCGAAAGTTGCACCCTCGCCCACTCCTACTCACTTTACCTCCCCCGCAACGAAAGTTGCACATTTGTCATCATCGACCCCCGCATCTGTTCTTACTGCGAATGTTGCACTTGCGGACACTTCGCCCTCATCTTCTTTCCCAACAACTTCACTGGGATTCTGAAGGGGTCAAAGTTAGTGAAAAGTGCGGATTTACGGCTCGATTCGACTAAAATATCTCCGAAATCGTACACTTTGCATCTACCAGATGTGTTTTGCATGAATGCGATGACGCCAACGTTGATGTTGGGTCATTGCAAACGCATATTAACATTATTTGGGCCTTATCTTAACGTTGCCTCCGGCAATCAAACTGATTGGCGCACTCATGCCAGTCTGAATCCTGCATCAGGCTGGTCTGTGGAGGGAATCTGAACTTTCAAATTTCACAATTGTGATGCCGATTTTGACATTTGATCATAGCAATCTCAGAAAGCAACAAATCAAACAATATCAAACACAAAATTTCATTAATTTTGTTGAAAATGTAATTTCGTTGCGGGAGAGGGAAAGTGTGTAGGTGTGCTCGAGAGTGCAACTCTCGCTGTGGGGCAAGAAAAGTGTGTAAGGGTGTACGTGTGCAACGGTCGAGAGATAGTCTCTCTCGTCGCCTTGACAGTCCATGGACTCTCGCGCTATCGATGACAGCCGGGGAATGCCCGGCATATATGCGATGTCGCGTTCGTCCTCATCACTCAAATTGCTGGCCTGTTTAGTGTGGCGCTTATAATCACATGCTCGAATTAACGATATTACAGATCACATAATCAATGAATGGCTTTACGTTACTGTATTTTTTGGTTTTTTTAACTTTAAATTCCCCGTAATGTTGAAAACAGTGATAAAAAGACGAAAAAACCCCATTGTTGACCTGCGCATTGTTGATGGCGGTCATCAATGGGGTCGGGGAAGTGCCAGAGGGGTCGAAGATGTAAGCTCCACTCACAACTGTTCAGATTCACGGATGAATCGTGCAAAAATTAGTGAAAAGCTAGTGGAAAACGGGCTTTTGAGGCCCGTTTCCACCGGCAGACCCTTCTGAATCGGGTTCAAACTGGCACGAGTGCGCCATTCAGTTTGATTACCGGAGGCAAGGTAAAAACAAGCCTAATGGTTGTCAATTAGCGTATGCAATGATCCAATATCACGGTTGGCATCATTGCATTTGTCCCAAAAACACCTGGTAGAAGCAAAAAATGTTTGATTTTGGAGTTATTTTGACAAAAATTTGTAATTTTTTGCGTTTTGTACTCAAAGTTTAATCCAAATTTTTAACAAAATTAATGAAAGTTTGAATGAAACTTGTTTGAATTGTTGGTTTGTGAGACTGCTGTGATCCAACGTCAAAATTGGCATCAGAGCAGTGAAACTTGGGAGTTCAGATTCCCTCCACAGACCAGCGCAATGTTGTTGGCGGTCTTGGAGGGAATCGGGGATGTGCGTAAACACCATTTGAATAGTTACTGATTCTTAATAATTAGGATTCACGGATGAATCGGCCAAAATTTGGATTAGAGCTAGTCGGAAACGGGGATTTGATCCTCGTTTCGACCGGCAAGCCGTTCGGCTGGCGTCGATCGGTTTCATCCCCGCAAGGACGTTTGTTAACTTAGCTTCAATTGTGTAATATCAATCAAAATAGCTTTTTTGAAGTGCAGATGCTACCCTAAAATGGGTTTCCAGTTCGATTTTTCACTGGAATCCACCATTCAACTGGTGCGATTCCTGTGTTTTTTATTCAAAAAGCAAATTCTGAAAGCTCAGAATCTTGCCAGAATCTTTGATTTTAATAATAAAAACGGGGGAATGTGACAGACTGTCACAAAAGTGACCGTTCTGATGAAAGCCGGCTCAGTTCCGAGGATTAATTTTGCCCGTTCCCGAAGAGAGACGATCTCTCTCGTTGTCTCGAGAGCCAATGTACTCTCGCACTATGAAACAATGCATGAATATGCCCAGCATATAGACACTTTTGCTTTAATCGGGTTTGCAATTGATGTTCTGAAACTGTTTAGGTGCTAAGTCGACCCGGAGTTGCAACATTTAGCATTTTTTACTCAAGTAAATTCACATTTTCGACACAATCAATGAAATTTTGAGTTTAATTTGTTTGATTAGTTCTAAAAGACCCGTAATTGTAATTTTTTTGCACTTTATACTCAAGTTTAAGTTACGATTTCAACAAAATAAATAAAATTTTGAGTTTCATTATGTTTGATTTGTTGTTTTGTGAGACTGCTGTGATCCAACGTCAAAATTGGCATCACAGCAGTGAAACTTGGGAGTTCAGATTCCCTCCACAGACCAGCGCAATGTTGTTGGCGGTCTGGGAGGGGATCAAGGATGTGTATACGGGCCAAATGATAACCATCTATGCAACAATGAGTGGTTTAAAACTGATAAAAAGTAGCTATTCAACGCATCCCGACTGACGGTTTCGTCGAAATCGGGTATGATTCCGTCAGGCGGGCACAAATGAGGTTCATTGCCGCCGGCAATAAGTGTTAGTACGAGTTCCGCTCATGATTTGACTTATGTTGCGGCGATGAAACCAAAATTTTGGAATGCAATGCCTTTGGCAATGCTAATACTTGGTATTTCAACGATCTAACAGTCATTAACGCACGAAATTGGGTGCTTTTTGGCGTTTTTGGATGACATTCATTTGCAAATTGTTTAGTTTTTGCCCTCGGGCACCTTGTTGTGCCGGCATTTAACAAGATTTGTGTGTTTTTTAACCCCAAATTGTGTATCCCGTCCCCATTTCCGCGGGAATCACCGTCAACCGGTGCGATTCCCCAGTTTTTCATGCTAAACACAGCTTCTGGAAAGCCGAATCCGGTCAGAATCCGTTGTTTTGTGCTTATTTATCATAAGATGTCACGAAAACCCACATCATAGGGCGAATCTGGCACTAAAAACGCAAATCAAAACCGAAAACCGTGTAAATTTTGACACGTTTGCGTTCTAGATGTGGTTAGAATTCAAATAAGATTACTTCTAATGAGTGTTTCTGAACCGCGAGAGTACGCAGAATTCAAAAATGCTGATAACATCGTGCCCATGTGAACGGCTGGCAAGTTGGCCGTCGATTTGTGCCGTTTTTTGGCGACTTTTGGCGTTTTTAAGCCGAGAAGGTACCAAAGTATGGTGTTAGATCGCTTTAAACATGTGTTTTTACATCACCAAAATAGGGGAAAACCAAAAATACTGCATAGTTTGTGGCTGGGTTAGCGGTTTTGGTGTTAGCAAAAGTACCAGAACGAATTTCGTGCGATTTTCGCCGTTTTTCGAATCTGGTATGTGCAAAAAGTGTCGAATTCCGGGTTTTTTTCATCGGAGTCGGATTCCGCACTGGCCAGAAGGCTTAAAAACGTGCGAATCCCTGTTTCGCACTCTTTAATTTGCACCGTAATTAGCAAAAAACAGCAAAAAACGAGGAAAAACCCCATTTTTTCCCAGTTTATGATTATTGTAAAACGACTTTCCGCAGGGCCTTTTCTGGTGTCGATATTGAAACATTCATCACTTGTGGTTGCAACCACGACGACCCACAAAAGATTGATAGACTTATAGATTCTTGTCCACACCTCTCCTACTATGTCACAGTGTAGGTAAACTTTGCGATTTTTTACCCCAACATGGCGTGTGCTCACAATTTTTCCGGTTTTACAAGTCTATTGACACGTCGTCGGCCTACCCATGTATGTCCGCCACTGTTTTACCCTTAAGCAAACTTATGTTAGTCGGAAGTCTTGATTCGGTATAAGTTTGTTGTAAATGGTTTTCTAAGTTTTAGATATGATAAGTTAGTTTGAAATTGATTGCATCAGGAAGTCGTAAACCTTTTTGCCGAATTTTAAAAGATTGATTTCGTTGAGTTTAATTTTCAAAATAATATAAAGAAAAATTTTCAATCCGAATTGCTTCATGGTAATTTGATCTGATCTTCGGAGGGGAACGCACTGGGTGTAGGAAAGGCGAAAAGAGGCTGTTTGCGGGTCTCATCACAGTGGTAGATTGTTTGCCGGAGGTAGCAAAGGACCCGAGGCACCATTCGCAGCCATCGGGTGTTCCCTCTTGACTACCGATTAGCTGCTTTTTTCGACCGTTCAACCGGCTGAGACGCCCTTTTTTGTCCCTCTTTCTCCTCGTCCTTGCTTGTCTTTGATCTTTTGTTATCACTGCCTGCGTTCCTAAGAGGCCAATTAGCAAACATTTCGTCGTCGTCTGCTTTTCGAAGCGTTTCACCCTGAGGCTAAAGTCCGACGACACAAATAAATGATTTAGACCGATTTACGCATTTTCAACAGCCCTGCTGACACTTGTTTTACAAGCAAGCATAAAAACTGACCGACCAGATTGTTGTCATAGTTGCCGTTTGTTTAGCTTGACTGATTGGTGCTTACATTGAACGAAAGCTGTATGCACCTTAACTGACCATGGTCTTCTTTTTTTAGAACCTCGGAAACGCCTGCCTTGACGGTGACAAGCACACGGTTGCGCATTTTAAAACCATTGTTGTCATCAAACATTTTTTTCTCCCGCTTTTGTTTTTGCCGAGGCCATAGCCACATTCCGAGAGGGAGAGGCTTCGAGCACAAGGTGTCACCTTGCTACCGTCATGCGGCACCCCCAGCGACAACGGCTTTTGCGGCGTCGCAGCCTCGACCTCGATGCATTTTTGATTTTTACCGTCGATAGAACGAAAAAGAGGCTGAATGCGAAAGTGAAGCACAGGCGTTCGATCTCCTTCTCAATTTGTAACATCGTTGTCAAGGGCCGGTTCTACTATTTCCCTGGTTTCACGCTTCAACGGTGCCATCGCGCAGGGATTTGTGAGGAGAAAGCATCCGACACGTTTACCTGTCACAACCGATCGCGATTGCGCGTTTGGCAGATGTTCATTCAACATCCGACAAATGACGGCGGCTTTATCAAAAGCGAGTCTCCACCCCCTCATTAGCTGCCCTTTCTACGCTGTCTCGTAAAAGATCGATGAGGCGTTGATGAACCGAGTTGCGATAAAGTGGAAGTTTTATTTTTGCAGCCGAATGGTCTTTAACTTTAAAGTTTTTATGTGGACTTTTAATGTTTATCGATAAAGGCAAGGTATTGTTTTGTAATCGGATTCACGTGATTCACAGTGACAAGCGTGAAAACAAACTTATGTGGTCCGACTTCTGTGCTTCTAGAACTCTTTTCAATTCGCCCATTAATTACACCTATCGCTTCTTTTACACTTTATGACGAATTTAGAATGATTGTCAGTGCATAAATGAACCAGAGCAGGGTACATTTGAACTTGATTGATGATTGACGTAACTTTTTTCTTTCTGTTTTGCTCACGCGTTCTTCACGTTGCCCTTTTTTGTACTGGTCAAGGCCTAATTTCGTTTGGGCTAGTCCCAGCGGGTCTTTGATAAGTTGAGACAGCCATTTTTTATCCTTTATTGTGCCGAATGTCTGCCTTTTTGCCAGCCAATTCCTCAAATCCCGGACACCCCCACCCAACTGGACATAGCATAGAGCCTAGGCTTGCGTGCAGATGCTTTTTCAGTAACTGTGCCATAGAGCCATGATGCATCATGTTGTTAAAACAACCTCTACGTGATTCTTCTCACACCTTGTATTTCAAAAAGGGTGGCGGCTACTGCTTTATATGCTTAAACCATGGAGTGTGTGTGTTCTGAGAGAGTCCTGTTTAAGGAGGAGGACCTCAGGCGACACCACTGGCTCCTGTTGTCGCCAGTGGCGGGGACTGCCTCCTCCGTGGCGGACCGCGAGAGCTAAGCGGCTTTGCGTCGGCTGAACTAAACTCACTTTTGCTTGTCGATCACAGGCTTTCCATCCCTCTTCGCTGGTCGACACGTTGCTTGTATAAACGATGTAAAATTTACTGTTTTACGTGTTCCTTTTTGTGATGATAGGCCTTCTTTTGTTGGTTGTATTTTGTGAAGGTTGTGTGCTCTCAAAATTTTTTTGTTATTAAAATCAGTACGACTTTGACTATTTTAACATTTTAAACTATTTATTCCTTTCATAATTCCGCCTGTTGCCAAGTAAGACTCATTCCCCCTTTTTTGTTTTTATAAAACTAAACTGCTGTGACACCCGAATTAGCTTGACTGATTGGTGCTTACATTGAACGAAAGCTGTATGCACCTTAACAGAGGAGGGTCAAAATGTGAAAGTAGATAGCAAAAAAAGTATAAAAAAACAAAAATATAAAAGACTGATGAAGTTGATTGCCATTGGAAGCAAGTGAGTTGAATAAAAAGCGTTGCAGCGCAGAACGGAAAGGATGGAAGCCGTCTTCGATGCCGTAATTGCCGACTTTCCTAATAACCGTCTGTGCATTTGTTTTGTGCCGGATTTGTCGTTGTCGGCCAATCCAATGTTAACGATCGCCGTTGCTTCACGAAACGGCTTCACTCTTTTCGATGGTCACTTTTTCTCGAAACATGCCGGCTTTGTGGCATCCTGGCTGATTGATGCTTTGTATTAGGTATGTTTGCAATTGCCACCGGCAAAATGCTGCTTTTCCGTTTTCTTCATTTCGGTTTTGAACGTTTCGTTTTCGAGATCAAAGCAAACGAGAGGGCTCTGAGGAAATATCGGTAAATGCTCGCAGTCCTGACCGAAGTGACCGGTGGCACAGCATTTCTTACGATTGCTGACGCTGAGGTATTCGAAAAGGTCGGGATCAGACGTCTGCTTCTTGAAGAACCACTTTTCAAGGACTTCTTCGTGTTTTTCGACGAGGGTGTGGCACTGAAATTATATAAAACAAAACTTTCCATTGTAATTATTTGGTGTCACTTACCGTTTTACCCTTAAGCAAACTTATGTTAGTCGGAAGTCTTGATTCGGTATAAGTTTGTTGTAAATGGTTTTCTAAGTTTTAGATATGATAAGTTATTTTGTAATTTCATCAGGAAGACGTAAACCTTTTTGCCGAATTTTAAAAGATTGATTTCGTTGAGTTTAATTTTCAAAATAATATAAAGAAAAATTTTCAATCCGAATTGCTTCATGGTAATTTGATCTGATCTTCGGAGGGGAACGCACTGGGTGTAGGAAAGGCGAAAAGAGGCTGTTTGCGGGTCTCATCACAGTGGTAGATTGTTTGCCGGAGGTAGCAAAGGACCCGAGGCACCATTCGCAGCCATCGGGTGTTCCAGAGGAGCTGGCCGAGATTGTCGTTAAGCAGAAAAACGAGCACGAAGATTTCGTCGATGTCTGTATTCTGTTCCTTTGTTACTGGAAGCCATTGGAGGATAACACAAAGAAAAAGAAGAAGGACGAAAAGGAAGACACTGACGAGGTTCCTGAAGTCTTGCCGGTGCCGTTGTTTCGTATCGGTCGATCGGCGAAGTCGGAAAAGGACAGCGAAACTGTTACATTTGTCGACTTTGAAGGGCGGGTTTACCCTTCTTGGGAGGTTTGTTATTATCAGTTATCGTAAATCGGTTTTACTATAATCTTTTCAGCGTTACCTCAAATACAACCGTCTCCCCGCTGGCGCATATTGCTGCCCTCATGATGGCTTCTACAGTATGCGCGAAGCCAGTGATGCCAATGAGAAGTTTGTCGACCCTGCAGATGCCCTCCGCCTCGATCATGGGTTCACTCCTGCCAGTCATTCGCTGTACAAGTTCATAGAAATCGGCGACAAGCTCAGCATCGTTTCATCGGTTGGATCCCTTGCTGTTACTGGTGGTGCCATTGGAATTGGCCTTGCTACTTCGATCACCGTGGCGCCGGTTGTTTTCACTGGAACTGCCATAGCCGGTGGCATCACTGCTCTCTACAGTGCTGTCCGAGGCGCTGGACGTCTCGCCGACCGTGGTATCCACAAGCAATCGATCAGCATCATGGAAACTGAAGCCCGAAGTGCCTGGATTACCATTGCCTCCACAGCTGCCGCTGGCGCCAGTCTCGGAGCAACCACTTTGCTGGCTTCATCGGCGGCCAACGCGTCTGACATTAGCAACTCGGCTATTTTGACGACAAACTTCTTCAATGGAACCAATATTGCTGTCAGTTTTGCTGGTTTGATCAACAATGGCCATCTTGTTATCATGGAGTAAGTTGAAACTTGTTTCATACAATGAACAACTAACTAACTTGACCAATTTCAGATACATTTCAAAAGACAAGAAACCCAGTACCTTCGAGATAATGAATCTGACTCTCAGTGTGCTTCTGTTCACCCACTCTGTCGTCAACTTCAAAACTGCCAACACTATCATTGAAGAAGCCAGCTCCGCCCGTGTCAGCCAGATAGAGCAGAGCCTTGATACCAAGAAGTCGCAGAAGGGCTATGAGCGCATTCTGCAGAACCTCGATGAGCCCAATATTGTCACGCGCAATAAGCGTATTATCCGAACCGTGAAGAATGTTGACAATACGCGCGACTTCTTCCGGAGGGTGTACGATCTCACCAAAGTTGTAAGTTTATTTCAACTACCGTTTTGTTCAGATTTTGATTCTAATTTTTAAGAACAACCGCGAAGGCCATAATCAAAAGATTACCTTCGGCGACAACGGCGGCATCATCATCGGTGGCAAAGAGTTCTCGGCCAATTCCATCAATCAGCTGACGAAGGGCGAGCAAAACGCTTTCCTGAATGCCCTCAGTTCCCCTAGCGCCGTTGATCTGACCGAAACTGATGCGGTCAAACATCTGGAAGAATTGAAGAACGTCCCGACATCGACCGAAAAAGCTGTCCAAAAGGCTCAAACGGAAGACATTCAGGCAAAGGTCTTCACCGAAAAGAACATCAAAGCCGTTTCGTCGGTCCTTTTTGCTCACTTGCCGAAGATCGCGAAACTGCTTGAAAACGTCAAGGATCCGAAGAATGTCGAGCTCATCATTCTCATCGCGAAAGACATCTCTAATCGGATGGGATTCAAGAATCTCAACTCATTCCTTGAGGTCGTGCTTCGCGTCCGCATCTGGTTTATAAACCAAACGAACAACAAGGCCAAACCGAAGAAGGCAACTGCATTTACCGAGAATCCTGTGACGAAGGATGTCATCTACCTTGCCTTCCACGAGTTTCACCATGACGACAAATACACGTACAAGTTTGAATCGCCGGAGATGGCCATGGAAAACTATTTGACTCATTTCCCGTTGACTTCTAACAATGTGATGTCCGTCAATGACTTCTGGCAGACGGTTCAGAATGTTTTCCAAGATGCCACTCATCAGATGGAAGTGCGCAACACCTCAGTCCGTATTGTGGAGCATGAGCATTGGTTTGGAAAGTGCCTTTTCCAAGAAACTGACAAAATGCGAGGAGTTATCTTGTCTTTCAAGCCGAAATAAGCCTTATCACTATGATTAACTTTTTTGTTTTTACTGACTAATTAATTGTACACGTGTTACTACTGGTTGTTTTTTAATAACTAATCGATGATTAATCTTGTTGCGAAGCTGGTTGTTTTGAATGTACCGACAAATAAAAACATTTCGAGTACGACTGAATTGTTGATTCACAAGCATGGGCAAGGGCGACTCACCGATCATTGTAAAGACCTAGCAGAGCCGCCCTGATAACGCAGAACCGTCATTCTACCAGCCGGGCCGCGTAGGGTTTGGCTCTTTCCCTTTCACTTCCGACATGGAGTTAGGTGCTTTATCGAGTAGTAGCTTATACAATCGCCGCCAACAGAGAACTATTGTGCCAGCCGACACACTTGCGGAAGCTCAATGTGCCCTTTGTAAGGATGCTTTCCAACCTGATGAGCAGTATTATGCTGTCGATGAATTGTATTTCCATCCAGCTTGCTTTAGGTAAGGGACTATACTAGCATAACTTTCTGATCCAGTGGCGGGGACTGCCTCCTCCGTGGCGGACCGCGAGAGCTAAGCGGCTTTGCGTCGGCTGAACTAAACTCACTTTTGCTTGTCGATCACAGGCTTTCCATCCCTCTTCGCTGGTCGACACGTTGCTTGTATAAACGATGTAAAATTTACTGTTTTACGTGTTCCTTTTTGTGATGATAGGCCTTCTTTTGTTGCTTGTATTTTGTGATTGGCTTTAGCTTCCAACATTTTTTTGTTATTAAAATCAGTACGACTTTGACTATTTTAACATTTTAAACTATTTATTCCTTTCATAATTCCGCCTGTTGCCAAGTAAGACTCATTCCCCTTTTTTGTTTTTATAAAACTAAACTGCTGTGACACCCTCACCCAACTGGACATAAGCATAGATCCTGAGCTTGCGTGCAGATGCTTTTTCAGTAACTTTGATAATCAACCCACTTGTAAAAAGTGTTTTGACAAACTGCCCAAGGAATTGCGTAAACGTCTTAAAGAAGATGCTAAAGCAACATCGCCAAAAGCTACTTCCTAAACCCCATTGAAAACTGCTTTTACCCTCGCCAAAGCAATCACACTAATTTTTATTTCTTTCGAACAAAAATCAATATTTAACAAAATTTGTATCAATCAATTAGTTGATAATACTTTCTGAACGTAAAGATATTTAAAATCAAAAGAAAGAACAATAAATAACATTGACAACTTAAGTAATGTCATAAAGGTCGTCATCGGAATACTGCAAAGACATTACTGTTTCAATTTGGTCATCGTGTCGGCACTGCAGGGTGTCATCGTTGCGGATAACGTCGCCAAAGGAAACGGTGGGACAGAAGTTCAGTTCATCGACGTCAAAAGACCTTTCATATTGCGGGCAATGATTATTGTTGCAGTAAGTGGCCTGAAAATTGTATGAATGTATACAAATTTATATAATTACATTAAAAAAACATACTTCATTGACTTTATTTTGCTTTAGGTATGGGTCGAGACTATTAGCGCTCGGCTGCTTCTTCATACCATAAACCCACAATTGCGAAATGATCACAAGACAGGTGATCACTCGAAGAATTCTGTGTCTACTTTCGACAACTGAAATAGAAAAAGTCGATCAGAAAGTGCCGAAAAGGGAAAGCCATGATGAGCTTTAAACTCACTTGCGTCATGTTGCTTAGCCTGTGCAGCTTTTTTGGCTTTAGAGGCGTTTTCCTTCGCTTCGAAGGCTTTGATTTTGGCCTCGGCTTTTTCAAGCTTGGCCTTCAGAGTATCAAACGTTTCATCAGCTGCCTTCTCCCAATTTCTTTGCAGTTTTGTCAATGCGTTAGTCATATCTGTTTAAAAAAGATTAAGTTCAGAAATCAGTATATAAAAATATATCACAAAAGAAATTAAAATCAGTTAAGAAAAAAGCGTAAAAAAATATGACATAATGCGATATAATGACAGAAACTTTAATGACTCGTCAAACATAAAAGAAAAACCCGCTTTTTAGCGATGATATACGTGAAAAGGGTGTACGGTAGTTTATTTTACTCATAAAAAACAGCGTTTTAGAATGAATAAATGATTTGTATAAAAAAGAGAAAACATATAAAGGACTCGGTCTAGACGCTAAACCACAGCAAGTGCGCGCGATTGCTCGGGGCACAATGTCAAGGCAGACTTCCTTCAGAAAAGTGACAGGAATTGTGCTCAGACCAACATCTGGCAAGTTGCTTAACGATTTGTGCGATTTTTGACCGTTTTAGTTAAACGGTCAGAAAAAGAAAGAAAATTATAGTTTTGATTGATAAAGTTACGTCATCTGAGGCGAGTCGTGATCTTTTATCTGACAAGGGATGGTTTTCAACTCACCCGCGCCGATTCGAACGAGCTATATGGCATTCGAAAGAGCACATAATTCTAAGATTTTTCGCGCAAACCAAATTTGCCAAACGACAATTTCGACGGAGTTATGAATTTTTAAAATCAAAAAAAGTCGATTTTAAACGATTTTTAAACGGTCATAACTTTTTTTGCAGGAGGTCTATCGGAACGGGGTTGGTTTCAATCGATAGACAATTATTTAACCTAAAAAAAGTTTCTCATGGCCTAAAGCATTTGGCCACACAGTTTTGCGTAAAAGTTCATGCAAATTTGGAATTTTTCAATTGAATTTTGCCAGAAACTGGTTGACTTATGACTTTCGGCTATACGAAATAAATTTTAGTTCAAGTAAATGTCTATCGATTGAAACCAACCCCGTTCCGATAGACCTCCTGCAAAAAAAGTTATGACCGTTTAAAAATCGTTTAAAATCGACTTTTTTTGATTTTAAAAATTCATAACTCCGTCGAAATTGTCGTTTGGCAAATTTTGTTTGCGCAAAAAATTTTAGAATTTGGTGCTCTTTCGAATGCCATAGAGCTCGTTCAAATCGGCGCGGGTGACCTAAAAGCATTCCCTTGTGAGGAGGGTCAAAATGTGAAAGTAGATAGCAAAAAAAAGTATAAAAAACCAAAAATATAAAAGACTGATGAAGTTGATTGCCATTGGAAGCAAGTGAGTTGAATAAAAAGCGTTGCAGCGCAGAACGGAAAGGATGGAAGCCGTCTTCGATGCCGTAATTGCCGACTTTCCTAATAACCGTCTGTGCATTTGTTTTGTGCCGGATTTGTCGTTGTCGGCCAATCCAATGTCAACGATCGCCGTTGCTTCACGAAACGGCTTCACTCTTTTCGATGGTCACTTTTTCTCGAAACATGCCGGCTTTGTGGCATCCTGGCTGATTGATGCTTTGTATTAGGTATGTTTGCAATTGCCACCGGCAAAATGCTGCTTTTCCGTTTTCTTCATTTCGGTTTTGAACGTTTCGTTTTCGAGATCAGAGCAAACGAGAGGGCTATCAGGAAATATCGGGAAATGCTCGCAGTCCTGACCGAAATGACCGGTGGCACAGCACTTCTTAAAATCGCTGATGCTGAGGTATTCGAAAAGGTCGGGATCTGATGTCTGCTTCTTGAAGAACCACTTTTCAAGGACTTCTTCGTGTTCTATGACGAGGGTGCGGCACTAAAATTGTATATAACTTTTTATTATAATTATTTGGTGTCACTTACCAAAAGTGGCACGTAGATAGCTCCTTTCGTGTTTGACAGCTGTTGTTGAATCATGAAAAAACCACGGGCGAGAATGACTAAAACTGTGATGATACTGACGAGGTAGGTTCTTTTTTGACGGGCTAAAAGAAGGAATAGTATATCGGTGGGCGAGCGCGAAGCAAGAAAATGTAAAACTTACTTATCATTCGCCGAGCATCTTCTGCAGCAGATTCGGCTTCAGCGGCGGCAGCCTTCTGCTCCATAGATTCAATTTTTTTTCTGTACTTTGCGGCTTGAATTCGAACTTTGGCAGTTTCAGCCTTAGCTTCTTTCGCTTCCGCTTCTGCTTTCAATCGAGCAGAATTGGCCTTCTCCAGCTGCTTAAGTAAAGTATCCATGACAATACACGGACTGAAAACGATTAAAGAATTTAATAAAGTTTAAAATTGCACGAACGCCAAAGGAGTGCACGACAAAAACCCGCGGCAAAATGCGATGAAAGAGCGCGCGGTTTCCTCCAAACTTCCGATTTCACTTTGAGCAGTGATAACAATTTCATATCCATTCCACATTCCAAATAAAAATAACTTAGTTTATTCTAATGTCCCAATAATTTAAGTTATCGTTAACAAAAACGAGGAGTAAATAACATTAATAACCCGAGTGGTGTTTGAAAAGGCGATCAAAACCATGTAATATCACAATCAGTTTGCACAATACACTTATTAAAAAATTGCACCTATTATAAAATCACAAATCCGAATGCACCTCCGCAGCGGCTTCTGATTCACCGGCCTCGGGAGCGGTATCAGAGGTTGTTTCGGGACTGGCAGTGGTGTCATTGATGACTTTTTGAGCTAGAATGAAGGAAAATAAAAAACTGAGAGATCGAATTGGATAAGTTTGCTCGTCCTTGTGGGGAAAGAATCTAGTTGGAAAAGACTTGTTTGGCCTCATCGGGAATGGCATCTTCGGGCATGATGAATTCAATGTAAAGGATAGCGCCGATAGCAATGATAAGCGAAACAATGGTAAAAGTTGAAGGAGTATAGAAGATGATAAACATAGAAACGAGAAAGAGGCCAAAATAAGCTAAAATTCGAAGTGCGACGTCGGCAGTTATGGCAGGGAGACGGTCTCTGGCTAAAAAACAGAGAAGTTTTACTTAAATTTTGAAGCGCAACAAAAGGACAGCTATTGGAACAACCACAAGGACGAGCAACACGGATCAACTGATATAGTAAAACGTTGAAAAACCTTACCTTCGATGTCGACTTCACATTCTTCATTGTTGTTGCGTCGGAAGCCCCTGGCACAATCACAGCGGAACGATCCGACGAGGTTGGTGCAGACTTCGTTGTCCTTGAGGCACTTCGTTCCCTCGACGCATTCATCGATGTCCATACAGCCCAGCATGCCATCCATGGTGTATCCGGACCGACAGCTGCGGCAACCCTTTGGACCGGCGGCGGTACATCCACTGGCACAGCCATCGTAGCACTCTAAAACGAATGATAATGGTCGACGATCAAAAGAAGAAGTCGTTAAACCAACTCACCACCACACTCAATCGCCGTATCATTCTGGTGAATTGGGTAGAAATGGGCATCGCAATTGCTGCACAGATGGCCAACGTAGCCTTTCTCGCACTTGCATTTGCCGGTACCGCTACGATAGCCATTGCCCTGGAAAAGGATATTTAGAACTTAATGCCACTTGGAATTGAATTTTATAAAACTTACATCACAGCTTCCGCGGCCAAAGCAAACGGGAAGGCCTTTTTGAACAGCAGGGCAGGGCTCGCAAGCTTGGCCAAAGTGACCGGCGGCGCAGCACTTCTTGAGATCGCTGATGCAGAGGTATTCGAAAAGATCGGGATCAGATGTCTGCTTCTTGAAGAACCACTTTTCGAGGACTTCTTCGTGTTCTTCGACGAGGGTGTGGCACTGAAATTGCATATTGTCGTATTGATTTAATGATTTAGTGATTCTCACCCTGAATTTCAGATCCTTGGCAGCATCAAACTCCTTCGAATCGGCTAAACTCTCCTTCTTGCAGGCATGTTCTAACACTTCGATGAAGCGAGTTTCACTGGTCGCGAATTTGCCGAGTTTGCGTTCTTCCCAATCCGTATTGCCACCGGCGAAATGCTGCTTTTCCGTTTTCTTCATTCCGGCTTTGAACGTTTCAACCAAAAACTTGCACTGCATGCAAGCATTCTCGGCAACGCTGGAAGCTGCGACGGTTCCGGCTAGAAGGAATAAGGCGCCGATAAGGATACCCGTCGACGGAGGCATGGCGAGCTTCGGATCGCGGCCTGAAATGATCAAAAGTAACATTTTTTAAAACAACAAAGATAGGAAAGGCCACGGAAAACATGCGCGAGGTCAGACAATACACGAGAGCCACGTCACCTGTAAGCCAAGCTGCGTAGGTCGGTCAATCGCCGATGGCTGGCCCGAGTTTTCTCGAACAACTTTCTCTAATTTGTCGCATCTTCCTAGAGAAGATGTCCCCGTGGAACAACTTTCCCATTGAAAATCCTCGGACAAACCTGTAACCAAGTATATAATGTGCGCACGCATTAACGGGACACAATGTCCAAAACCCATCGTCAGCAGTCTTTTTCGTTATAAGAGTACATTTGGGGGTGAGGTCGCGTGCACCATTAGCCAGCTGCCTTTTCTTCGTCTTTAAAAATTGCATAATGACGCCAACTAAATGCTTCCATGACCGTTAATCCGTCCTTAAAGGATTAGTCAACTCCACGAGTAAGCTTGTATAGGCTTTGCGCTCGGCGGTAATCGTTCAATTGTGCCGGAAAGCGCAATCTATTCGTTGTTTCTCAAGTTTCAGCTTTCACATAACAAAATGAAAAAAAAAGACAAAGAGACATTTCAATTTCTAACAAGATTCCCAAGAAATCGAACTGGCACAGCCCGTCGGGGCCAACATCCCTTCCGGAAGGGTGCCTCGGGTCAAAGTCAAACTGCTGTCAGCCGCATTATGTATTTTTTAACGATGGTTTATCTTTTGAATAGATCGTCCAAAATGCCTCATGGCTTTGCTGTTTCGTTTGCGAGAGCTGTCAAAAGCCATTTTTTAAAGGATGAAAAAATGCCTGACTGAGGTTATAGTTGTTTATCAATTGCTTGTTTGCTCATGCAAAGCAAGGTTCAGTTGATCTCGTGTTCGAGGTATGTCAACATTGCGAGTTTCAAGCGCATAAACCTCCGTGTCCTGCGCAACCTTGATAATCCTATTCATCGCCCGCAATGACACCATCGATCAATGTTTAGCTAGCGTGAGGGAGTACTCTAAAAGGTCAAACTGATAGTACCGTGGTTCTGTTTGTTCATTTTGTCTTGGCTGTTTATAGATTGGTGACAAAATTTCTGTTAGTCCTTACCAAATGGCCAAATTATTGTAGTTTTATGCCTTTAAAGTGTGTCTCTGGCCCAACTTTTGATCATAAACTTATGCATAAATTCCAAAAATCAACAATTTCGCTATCCACGTGCAAGGCAGAGTGCACCCTATAAAGCATGCTTCAGTTCAGTCGTGTAGGTTACTAGCGCATTTCTGCAATGCAAAATATTATTATTATGTTTGCAAGTGAGAGGCAGTCGACCTTGCAGACAGACACCCAACCTCATCCCATCTATCTCCTGCGCGTCCGCAAACATGAAATCAACAGAATAGCCGCTTCGAGGCAGCCCCAGACTAAACGATGTCCTCCAGTCGTCCGACATGCCCTCAGGCGAGACGGAGGACAGAACAGTGTCGGCGTCACCTCTATCTGGCTGGTCCGAACGGTAGGAACACACTGGCGAACGCGGTAGTCGTGCGAAGGGATCATCTTCCTCTCCGCGATTTCCGCTCACTCTCGGCGGCTACCACTGTGCATCACCGACGACGACAACTACTACTACCAGCCTACTACCCGCAAAAAGTTTGCGTCAGCGTTGTCGGGCATTGTCGTCGCTTTCACAATGACTATCCCCCCGAGCCGAGCCAGTGGTGGTACACTGCCACTGGCGACCGAACGATGGATGGATTGATGCATCCCCCACCCTCTCTTTGATCACAGTCTTTCTTGCTATGTTATGTGCGCGAGAGGGCCAACGCCGTCCGTGGTGATGGTTGCGCGACCCCATGACGGACGGAAATCAAAAGACGTTTTTCACATTGTCACCTTTCCGCCTCCGACTTCTTAACCGCCTTCCTTACATGGGTGGTTGTGGGGGTGGGTGGCGCAACTGGGGGTCTCTTCTAGTACGCCCTTTTTGGCTGTCATCACTGCCAGACGACGACCGTCGTCGATTTCCCCCTCCGGTTGAGCCTCAAGTTACACCGCCAACTCATGAAGTTACGAGAATTAAGTTCACTCACGCTCGATCAGTTAGTCAGTCAAACCGACATTAACTTAGTTTAGTGGTATCCCTGTCAATCCAAATGACATTAAACGCTCAGAAATAGTCGTCACTTATCCAACGCCGTGGTAAGTTCGCCCTCAAGGTCGGAAGGTGATGCCCGAGAGTTCTAAACCGCCGAAATCCAATTACCTACCGGATTATGCAATGCGGACCGTCGTCGAATGAGTGTCCTAAGCTGTCAAACCAGATCCTTCCTCTGTTCGTTCGGTCATTTATCCAAAGGACATAGCCGGATAACACTTGCGTCAATTGGTCCTCTTTTTCGCATAAAGAGTCAAATCATTCATTCTGCCTGAGGTCCGTTCGTTCATAAACCAGTCAATCGTTGCCAGTACATTATGTAATGAAAATTCTTCTATCTGTTCATCTCGCGCGGTTTCCTTTTTTGTTATGCAATTCACCCTCTTTTTACGACCGTGTTTCGTTCCGCTCTACTCGTTTAACACTTATGTTTCCATTCCACTTTTATGAATTGCATGTAAAGCTTTATTGAGTTCATCAGATTAGTCAATTTCGATGACTAGTGTAAACGAAAATCCATCAAAACTGCTGCCAATAGGCTGTAAATTTGACAAGTCTGACAGCCATGGATCATCATTATTTCAAGCCCAATCCGAAATTACAACTTGACGACTTTGTTTTTTCGTCGTTAAACGATTCGAACGCCTTTGGAGATTGTTTTTATACTATCTGCCCCATTTATTCCCTTGACAGGAATGCAAAATTCTGAACTCTTACGAATTGATCACTGCGCCGCTTTTATGTGCTGCAAATTTTCTTTCGAATGATGATCATTCATGGAAATCAACTGTCATAAACGCCGTGATCAACGAGTTGTCATAAAGTTTGTATGTTTTCCCAGTTTATGATTATTGTAAAACGACTTTCCGCAGGGCCTTTTCTGGTGTCGATATTGAAACATTCATCACTTGTGGTTGCAACCACGACGACCCACAAAAGATTGATAGACTTATAGATTCTTGTCCACACCTCTCCTACTATGTCACAGTGTAGGTAAACTTTGCGATTTTTTACCCCAACATGGCGTGTGCTCACAATTTTTCCGGTTTTACAAGTCTATTGACACGTCGTCGGCCTACCCATGTATGTCCGCCACTGTTTTACCCTTAAGCAAACTTATGTTAGTCGGAAGTCTTGATTTGGTATAAGTTTGTTGTAAATGGTTCTCTAAGTTTTAGATATGATAAGTTAGTTTGAAATTGTTTCAGAAAGACTGGTGCAAACCTTTTTGCCAAATTTTAAAAGATTGATTTCGTTGAGTTTAATTTTCAAAATAATATAAAGAAAAATTCTCAATCCGAATGGCTTCATGTAATTTGATCTGATCTTCGGACTGGGTGTAGGAAAGGCGAAAAGAGGCTGTTTGCGGGTCTCATCACAGTGGTAGATTGTTTGCCGGAGGTAGCAAAGGACCCGAGGCACCATTCGCAGCCATCGGGTGTTCCCTCTTGACTACCGATTAGCTGCTTTTTTCGACCGTTCAACCGGCTGAGACGACCTTTTTTGTCCCTCTTTCTCCTCGTCCTTGCTTGTCTTTGATCTTTTGTTATCACTGCCTGCGTTCCTAAGAGGCCAATTAGCAAACATTTCGTCGTCGTCTGCTTTTCGAAGCGTTTCACCCTGAGGCTAAAGTCCGACACAAATAAATGATTTAGACCGATTTACGCATTTTCAACAGCCCTGCTGACACTTGTTTTAACAAGCAAACATAAAAACTGACCGACCAGATTGTTGTCATAGTTGCCGTTTGTTTAGCTTGACTGATTGGGGCTTACATTGAACGAAAGCTGTATGCACCTTAACTGACCATGGTCTTCTTTTTTTTTTGAACCTCGGAAACGCCTGCCTTGACTTGACTTCACGGTGACAAGCACACGGTTGCGCATTTTAAAACCATTGTTGTCATCAAACATTTTTTTCTCCCGCTTTTGTTTTTGCCGAGGCCATAGCCACATTCCGAGAGGGAGAGGCTTCGAGCACAAGGTGTCACCTTGCTACCGTCATGCGGCACCCCCAGCGACAACGGCTTTTGCGGCGTCGCAGCCTCGACCTCGATGCATTTTTGATTTTTACCGTCGATAGAACGAAAAAGAGGCTGAATGCGAAAGTGAAGCACAGGCGTTCGATCTCCTTCTCAATTTGTAACATCGTTGTCAAGGGCCGGTTTTACTATTCCCCTGGTTTCACGCTTCAACGGTGCCATCGCGCAGGGATTTGTGGAGAGAAAGCATCCGACACGTTTACCTGTCACGACCGATCGCGATTGCGCGTTTGGCAGATGTTCATTCAACATCCGACAAATGACGGCGGCTTTATCAAAAGCGAGCTCCACCCCCTCATTAGCTGCCCTTTCTACGCTGTCTCGTAAAAGATCGATGAGGCGTTGATGAACCGAGTTTGCGATAAAGTGGAAGTTTTATTTTTGCAGCCGAATGGTCTTTAACTTTAAAGTTTTTATGTGGACTTTTAATGTTTATCGATAAAGGCAAGGTATTGTTTTGTAATCGGATTCACGTGATTCACAGTGACAAGCGTGAAAACAAACTTATGTGGTCCGACTTCTGTGCTTCTAGAACTCTTTTCAATTCGCCCATTAATTACACCTATCGCTTCTTTTACACTTTATGACGAATTTAGAATGATTGTCAGTGCATAAATGAACCAGAGCAGGGTACATTTGAACTTGATTGATGATTGACGTATCTTTTTTCCTTCTGTTTTGCTCACGCGTTCTTCACGTTGCCCTTTTTTGTACTGGTCAAGGCCTAATTTCGTTTGGGCTAGTCCCAGCGGGCCTTTGATAAGTTGAGACAGCCATTTTTTATCCTTTATTGTGCCGAATGTCTGCCTTTTTGCCAGCCAATTCCTCAAATCCCAGACACCCCCACCCAACTGGACATAAGCATAGAGTCTAGGCTTGCGTGCAGATGCTTTTTCAGTAACTGTGCCATAGGGCCTTGATGCATCATGTTGTTAAAACAACCTCTACGTGATTCTTCTCACACCTTGTATTTCAAAAAGGGTGGCGGCTACTGCTTTATATGCTTAAACCATGGAGTGTGTGTGTTCTGAGAGAGTCCTGTTTAAGGAGGAGGACCTCAGGCGACACCACTGGCTCCCGTTGTCGCCAGTGGCGGGGACTGCCTCCTCCGTGGCGGACCGCGAGAGCTAAGCGGCTTTGCGTCGGCTGAACTAAACTCACTTTTGCTTGTCGATCACAGGCTTTCCATCCCTCATCGCTGGTCGACACGTTGCTTGTATAAACGATGTAAAATTTACTGTTTTACGTGTTCCTTTTTGTGATGATAGGTCTTCTTTTGTTGGTTGTATTTTGTAATGGGCTACAACTTCTGAGATTTTTTTGTTATTAAAATCAGTACGACTTTGACAATTTTAACATTTTAAACTATTTATTCCTTTCATAATTCCGCCTGTTGCCAAATAAGACTCATTCCCCTTTTTTGTTTTTATAAAACCAAACTGCTGTGACACCCAAAACCAACCGACCCAGAGGCAATTGGCTGTTCTTTTTTCCCAGTCTTGTCAACTCTTTGTACTGACCGGAAGCGCCGAGTCAATTATAGCTTTCATATATCGAGCTGGGTGGCTAGCCGTGGCCGCGCCAAGCCGCGCTGCTACCATCGCCATTCTATTCGGTTCGATGGTCTCACTCTCCATTTTTTGTTCCTTATCGTTTATGCTTTTCGACTCCCGATTGGTCGAGAGCCACTTGATCGAGGTCGTTTTCGATTAGGTCTCAGAGACTCCGCAATCAGGCCAGGCCAACTTCTGCCGAGGCGACCCCAAACATAGCGCGCTCTGTTGTTCATAATAATCATTGTTCAATCAAACAGTGCGACCGTTCCAGCCCTGCGGCAATGTAATTTAGAATTAGTGAGGGAGGTAGTGCGGGGTCTGAACGTAAGTCACTTACTCACGCATAGAAAAGCTTGTCGAACTTCTTAACGCGCAACAATTGACGTCTTCTTGAAACAACTTGTCAACATGCGTGTCGTCGTGAAGGACTGTCGTTAAGTACTGCGTAGTCTTCGAAGTATCTCAGGTTTAATCACACTGGCTGGCTGGAGACAATAATAAAAGCGGCTTTTTGAGTTTATCTTCTTATCCTTTGCAAGTGTTTCTTATCTTTGCATTCCATTCACGTTTTTTTAATGCAATTTGGCCAATTTTGATGATTTCTGTCATTTTCTGTGTTTTTTGTCGACACATCACACCTAGATTTGCGGATGTAACAGTCCAAGTACTGTTTGTACAAAGAGTTTGTACGAAATCCCTCGTTTACCCGCTGATCCGTGACTTATTTTCCGGTCACTTTAACAACTACTTCGAGAGTTTGTGTGCAGCTTTAAAATACAATCAACCCCCCAGGTAGGGGAGCAAGCGCGCCTACTTGACTTAATCGTACCACTTAAAACGTGAATATGTTCAAAAGAGCTCCTCTCGTTCTCATTCTACAACCTCGTTCCCCCGTCTCATTGTTTTTACTCACGCGAAAAAAAACTAACCAACTTGACTCGTGCTACCGTGTTCTTATACTTTCGTAATACTCATACGAGTAGGTAGTTCTTACTTTTTTGTACTTACCTACTTCGTTTACAGGTGAGGGTAGAATCACCACGAAACGCGAGCCCTTCCTCCCTGTTCCTGATCCCCACTTCTGGTATAGTCGGTCCCGAGGCCAAGCTCATCCCTGCCGGCAAAGCCAACGATCCCCTCCAGCCGAGCGTGTATCGTTCGTTCACATTTGCCGCGAATTATCGCACCCCGCCCCTATCAACTACATCCGCCAGCCATGGATGAAGCAAAGAATATGGCCCTGCTCTTCTTTATGGACCACTTAATGCAAAAAAATGGCCGTCGAACGATTCACGATCTAAGCTGCCAGTTTGGAGCTCGTGGATTTTTGCCTGAGATGCGTGAAGCCGTGGGCACGACACAGGAAGGTGAGTATTTTCGAGTATTTTCATCAATACATTAGAAGGTAGTTTGTCAAAAGTTTTGATCGTTTGACAGCCTATTTTTCGGATGCACGTTAACGATGCCCTGTTTTCTTTTTTTCATTGCTGGATTTTACGAGTTTTCCGCAGTATGGGGTTGTTTGAATTACCTCATAAAAGTTCACTCAATCAACAGACTGCATTAATCCAGATCTAAATGTTAAAAAATGTTAGGCCGGGCGGGCACTTTGATCATTTTGAAAAGTCGAATCATGGTTATTGGAGTATAAAAAGGTCGCCCTTTCAGGTCTTACCGATTTCCTCCAATCACATCCATCTCTCTTCACGGTGGAAGGAGATCAGGTGATTCTCAAGGGATTTGGCGAAATCGACGGCAAGAATCACCTCAGCAAAATGCCGACGACCGCCCGCAACCGGGACTACGAGCATGAAGCTGTCGAGTTCTTTGAACAAAAGTTGAACAAATTCGGACCAGAACTTTTGGTAAGTTTTTTGTTTTTTTCTTTATTGGCAGATGTTTCTCGCTTTTGGTTGATTAGGCAATGTCTAACGGAAAATGTTTACGCTACGCTTTCTTTTTTCATTTCAGATCAAAAGCTTGCTCGGCCACCGTTCCCAAGCTGCGCCCGAAGTCCGACTCGTCTCGGGGCGCCATTTGAAGGAATTTTCCGACTTTCTCAGTGCACAGACGGATCACTTCGTAGTCGAAGGTGACCGTGTACGTCTGAAGAACATGCCGGAACCGAGTGAAGATGCTGTCGAACTCGACGATGAAGGCAAGCCTCTCACCGGTGTCAAGGCTAAGCAGGCTGCTGTCGATTACCTCAAATCAGTGTTGGAACAGGTTTGTCATTTTTCTATTTCATTTCCTTATTCATTGTTATAATTGTTGTTGCGTTTCAGAACGAGGACACTCCAATTCCGTTGGAAGCGTTTTACAAAAAGTTCTGCGATCGTTTTCCACACTCCGTTCGTCAAGAAGTCGCCACGAACCCCAAGGAACTGCTCGCTTTCCTTAAATTAAACCGCAATATTTTCTTTATTCGATCGAACCGGGTGTCGCTGGTCAAGATTCGACCGGAGGATGGCTCAGAGAGTGGACGCTCTACTGATTCGGGTGAATCTGCTTCAAACTCTACGGATAATAACAATGTACTGTTTCCGTTGAACCGGGAAAACTTGCACCGTATCCATCTCGTAAGATCTTTGAAACATGCTCAAGAGGTTGTTGCTCAATTGGTTAGTGATCTCGATGCACAGACTGAAAAGTTTGTCGGTATTGACTTCAAGTTGGTCATTATTGGTGGCCAATCGGATGAATATCTCTCCTTAGTTGTAATTGCTTCGTGCAGCCGTGTGGCTGTCTTTGATCTGATGCACTCAGCGTCGATCCTACTTGAAAGTGGTCTTAAGGACCTACTTGAGAGTGCTTCTGTTGTGAAGGTTTGTGCGGCTTCACAAATTTGGTCATACTTATTTGATTGTTTTCAGGTGATGCACGACATTAAACGGGTCTCCAATATCCTAGCGTATCAATACAATGTCAACATGCGCAACGTCTTCGACACTCAGATTGCCCATGCCGTCCTACAACACGAAAAGTTCAACAAGCCATTCAGCGATCTTCGAGCCATTTCATTCCTGAATCTGCAAAGAGTATACTATCCACAGAGCATCATGCTGAGTGACCTGTCACCCCGGAAGCTGTCCCAGTCGATCACCTGGCATTCCCGACCCATTACCAATGACATGTTGTTAGCGGCCGCCGAGGAGTGTCATGCCATTGTGAGCGCGTTGTACCGTCTTCTCAATGGCCAGCTGCCAGTCCACGCACGAACCATGTTCGAGGATCGCTGCTTCGAGGCCCTGATCCCATCGGCAACGAAGCCGCCTCCAGTCGTTCCGGGTCACAATGTTTCTCCACTCATGCAGAATGGCGTCTACAGACCACCACAACGTCGCTCCACAAATGGCGTCAGCTCACCACGCTCCGCCAATACCCCTCCGCCGCCGATCCAGAATCTGACCATCAACGCACCTTCACCGGCGACCACCCCTCCGCGACCCAAAATGTCCGATGCATCGACCCAAACGTTCTCCACAGGAGAAATCCAGTGTATCAATGTGTATTTTGACGATTAAACCTAACCCATGAAAAAAACAGACTCAGACAATAATTGACGATGACGTGGTGCTTCTTTCCCTGCTCAATTTGTAACGAACAGAGTGTATCAACAAAGTTTTTTTATAACCTACTAATGTCTATGTTGCTTCATATTTTTGATTTTGATTTACTATGGTTGTTTATTTTTTGATTTGGCATATGCTAGCTTACTTTTTTTCTAATGACTAGCCTTGCATATCACTTTCCCTTCTATTTCTGCCATATAGATAGTAAAATTATTGTTTCACGCAAACATCGCATCAATTTCACATTTGGAAACAACATCACAGTGAGTCAACCAAACTGCAAACAAAATCTTACCTGGTATACGCTTTGTAATAACAAAAATGTTAACATGAAACTATTTGGAACACGTAATCGATGCAGACTATCTGTACAGTAACCTTACGTAATTGTATTTATTTTTTAGCTTTTCAAAAATTTGAAAAATAAATAGACAATGATATTCTTAAAATAAGCAAAGTCAACTTTTGAACTCAAAATGGAAAGAGAAAAACGCCGTTGGCAGTTGAAACAACTTAAAAGACTAAAGTTAAGGCTCGGAAGGAGTTGTTCTGACCGTGTCAGCCGTGGAGTTGCGCTTTAATTTGTTGCTAATTCTCCGAGGTACTAATGGCGCTTGGGAATCTGACTTTTCAGAAATGTCGAGATCGAAACTTTCTTCTCTCTTTGTTCGGATTATGGTTGGAGGAAGTTCGTTCATTTCATTTTCGTTTTGGCGATTCTTTCTGCGCTTTCGCTGATAGATGCGGTGTGGTTGTTTTCCTGGAAGGTAGTAATTTAGATATGGAAGCTAAAAACGGGAATGCGTACCGATATAAATAATAATTTCACATAAGACTTCGACCACTTCAAACATTGTAATTACAGAGAAACCAATCCAGAGACCAATGTTACCACCGAAGTCGGAGAAAAGGTTGACAAGCTGAAATATGGATATGAATTATTTAGCAAAGTCGAATGTAATAAACGTACAGTATAACCAGCAGTTTCTTTTAATGTTTCAAAGTTGAGTTGTTCGTAATAGATTTCAATATAGGCTGTGTTAAGCCTGAAAAAGCATATTAAAACAGAAAAACTTGTTGAAAATGCAAAATTACCGGTAATATTCTGCACAAGCTTTTGAATCATTAGATATGTGGTATACTGCTGGACAGTCTGCGCCAATATTAAAGTTGATTGCAGGCCAAGCAGCTGCTGAATACGCCGTTTCAAAGACATTTTCCGTACATGGTTGCACACAGTGACAATCATGTTGGAGATGGTGGAATCCGCCGAGGATGGTGGTCAAGTTGGTTAAACATGTTCGCTCACGGGCGTTTCGGGCGTCACAGGGCTTTTCCTTGTCAGAAGGTAGGGGGAATCGAGGGTCACCACAGCCACAAGTGTCGAGAATCATGTGTTGGAAACAGTTTCGATAACAACCCTGCAATGCCAAAATTAAAGATGTCAAAGTTAACATCAAACTACCTCAGGTGAGTAATGTTCTGCATAAATGTACCCTTCTGGTCGAAAGGTGTCACTACACATTCCATACGGTTCGTTTAGTCGATGCAACACTTTCTGAAAATACTTTTTTAAAGGGTGAAAACAGTTTATCGCTTACAGTTTTCAACCCAAAACTCGAAACAAAGCCCGTCGGTGCAGAATAACCAAATGTGTCCGGAAAAGGCTCCTGATCCTGCTCGTGAACTACCAACCGCACACCTGCAGCTTCAGTCGTGGGCATGTAGTCGCTCTGATTCACATTCAACAGTAATCGCAAACCATACATCGGACCGGCTCGACTGTTTTTCAATTCAACTGAATCATTGAAATTGAAGGTGTAACAATTTCCAAACTCAGGATCCATGTGAATGTGGAAGTCGCGTCGAAGATCGCAATCCTCGCTGTTGAACGAACATCGAAGCACAAATTCATCTAATGTGTATGACAACTGCCTTCGAGTTTCCATTGGCATCGCGGCCACCAAGAAAATTAGATTTTCTTTTGTTTTTGTTGTAATTGCACCACGATCACGCAGATCTGCCAACCCAAAAGCACTTTCAATTTCCGGTGACGGTGTTGGTGGAGCGGTCACTGGGAAGACTGTATAGTTGTTTGGATTCCACCACTTTACATCCTCAGTTGGTTTCATGACGCAATAGTGCGATACACTTTGACACAAACATGGTGTAGCCTTAGGCTCAGTCAGCAAACTCGTAATATTGGGCGGTCTATCGGGGTCATCACACGTGTTTGACTTTGAACAATGATAACATGTCTGCAATGTATTGTTTTGTTTGCAATGCAACTAATTACTTTAAAAGTTACTGCCAGACATCCCGCTATGGCCACCCGAGTGACGGGTTGTCTTTAAAGACACAATGCAATGGCTCTGGACATCGATTCAAATGGATGCTTCCACAGAGCTTTGACACTGCGGCCACTAATTTATCATTTGAATGCGTTTTTGGCCCTTTTGAGAATTGGATTTGACAAATTGAGCTTGAAGGACGTTCACGAATGGGTTAAAGAAAAAATTATGTAAAAAATAGCGAGTACGAGTTCAGGAAAAAGTTAGTTTTTGTAATGAAAAATGGGTGTATACAAACCTTTTCATTCCAAACAGTCGTTGGATAGCATGGCCAAATATCGCCCGTTGTTGCATCCTCAAAACACATGCAAACAGATGTGTTTTTCGTGAGCGGGTTGCGTTGTGGCACACATTGGTCATCAGGTAAGTTGCAGACGCATCTTACGTAGACTGGCTCATACATTACGTGTCTTTTTCGACGGATTGGAATTGGGTTTAGTTGAGTTTGGTCTATTGTATTCATGGCGCGCTCCCAGACTTGGAACTGAAATTTTTGATCAAAGTCAAAAAAAGGCAAATAAAATGGCATTTGAACATACACCCTGTTCGATTTCCTCGTACTGCTTCAACTGACTGGCCTTGAATGCATTCAAATTGCATACGGTAGCGGCGGGAAATGGAGCTGGCTCGAATTTAAGTTGCATTTCTATGATGGTGCGGTATTCAAAGTAGTCTGACATTGTTAGATATGTTTGGAATAAGAAAATAATTAATGCTGTTAATGTTACTACAGACCAAATGTAGGGACCGAAAAAGGAATGGGTTCTGAAAAAATGCGGTTAAAAATAAAAGTTGATTTGTTCTTGTGGGCTAACTCACCCTACAAATGGAATTCCATGTGAACTAGTCCTCGCACAGAAGTCTACAAAAATTTGTTTCATAGAAGTATACTCCTCCAACCCTTCCGATAACCGTGTCGATCTGATCGATCTTCGCTGCGCGACGGAGTAATGCCGTGGCAGCTGCGTCGATTCGACCGATCTCGTCGAGAAGTTCGGCGATGCCGACCTTCCGATTCTGTTGTTGGTATGGCGATAGCTGCCCTGGGGAGTTGGTACATTACTTCCTCCTTCATGACTAAACTGATATGCAGGGTACTGCACTGGATGCTCGATGTGAAGGGTAGCACTGGATGTGGATGGTTTTTGCGAGATTCGGGCATGGGAGTGCTCATCGAACGGAGTTTCGGCAAAGTGTTGACGTCGCGCGGAACGCGGAGGCTTCGATGGTGGAGATTGATCCGTCATAGGGATTTGATCTCAGTAGTTTGGCGCGGCAATGCAACCGGGCTTTCGTCATAACTCGGCGTGGAATCCAAGTGATAAACTGAGGGGGTGGCAGTTTAGGGAAGGAACACCCGTGCTTGCAGGGGGTTCACGAAATTGGCTGTACTATGTTTGATACATGGCTGGTGACAGATTTAGTAAAATAATATCTCTACAAAGAAGAAAACTGTTAATTATAATGAAAATCTAAACATAGAACTCAAAAACGCGTCTCACAAATCAACTTCCAAGTTGCACTGATAGAAGTAGATATATTTTTGCAATATGTTCGAAAATGCTAAAAAAAAAGTGCACTCCACCCCCAGACAATTTTCACTATTGTACATACACCAAAATTGAATTCGCGTCTCAATAGTCTAAAATTTTTCATGCGACGACACAAATTGCCTCGTAAGGAGCGTATAAAGTCATCTTAAAAACCACCCGATCCAGTCATCCACATGCCCTGAAGGATGCTATCCAGCAAGTGCAGCCATTGATACGCGACAGAGATTCCCGCTGGTCGCAGTGTCCTCAAGCGTTGGCCTTCCTAAACTGACTTCTGGCGGCCCCAGCCACCCTCGTCGCCTCGGGGCCCCGATCCCCAGGGAGTCTCCCTCGGCACAGAACATTCGCTCGGCAATGAATGCCTCCCGCGCTCGCAGGACTAACAGCTTGTTCCCATTTTCGACGAGACGCTGCCTGCGGGCAATCTTTGACAAAAAGACATCACAATTTAAGAAGCACAAAAAAGTATTGTCACCGGGAAATGCGACTGGACCCACCGGCCTTAAAAGTTCTTCGTCAGGACTAGCGTTCCATTGAGGTGTCTAAAGGTGTACTTTTTACACTTTATTGAACATATTTTGAAAGAGTCGACCTACTGGTCAGAAAAAGTTCAAGTCTCACGATTATATTGATGAAATTGTCTACGGTTATCATAATTGTCATTTTGAATAAACGTAGAAACATTACAGAAAGCGTATCACAAACTACGGTATCATGATGATACAACACATTGAAGTATCAGAAAATTACAAAATACTTTGAACAGACGTAACCTGGTATGAATTCTGTCAATATGTGGGCAAGTGTAGCCTAATGCGATAGTTGATTGCAACCCTTTGATGCCAGCCCACAATGTTTTCGATCTTCGAGTGGAACAGGGCAAAAGAAAAGCCACGTTTTGATAAAGTCGATTATGCTAGCTATCGCTGGCAGTGTCGATAGTTTATTTCCTTGCGTTCAGTCTAATTTGTGCATTTTCATTTCTTTAAACGGTTCATTTCAACCCTTAATGTCTTAACCCGAGATCATGTTTGACACATCATTTGAGTCATGATCTTTTTGATGTTTGTTAATTTCCAATGCGTCATTTTCAAACTTAGTTTCCGTTTTCTATTTAAACGCTTTAGATGATTGACAATTTTCATTTAGAAAAAAGTCTTCTATTATGAATAAGAAAGACGTTGCCGACGATCCCAACATGTGTTTTTCCCTCGGCCAAGAGGAAGTCAATGACTTGCGCTCTCTGTTCAAATACGTTGATTCGGATGGCGATGGATTCATAAGCATGGATGATTTGACGACAACTTTTAATGATCTTGGTAAGTTTAACTTTTGTTTTTGTATTCAGAGTAATTGAACGTTCAACTTTCAGGTCAACCGATGAGCAAGGAAGCCATTAGAAAAATGATCGGAGAAGGGGGTAACCTGGAAAAGGTTAGCTTCCCTATCTTTCTGACCCTGTTTGCAAAAAAGTTTGCTGAATTTGACCCCATAGAAACCATGACAGACGCTTTCAAAGTTTTCGACACAAATGGCACCGGTTTTGTTGACGTGAAGGATCTCTGCGTGGCACTGACTACGTATGGAGATGTTTTAACAAAGGAAGAGGTGCGAGATTTCAAACTGTTTATTTTGGACAACGGTAAAACGTAATCTTTAGGTCGACGATTTTCTGGGGAAAGCAGACATTGTGGCTGGTCAGATTGATTATGTCAAGTTTATTGCTAAGATTTTGCCTGGTGTAGGTAGTGGCAACCATACAATGAATGACAAAAACATGTCTTAACCAATGGACCAACGGCTTATTCTGGACAGCGCTATTTATAAATTGTAAATTGTTTAAAATTTTTTTTTCTGATTTTGTATTTATGTCGAACCAAAAGTAAATAAAAAAAATTTGCATCTCGATGAACACGCAGTCAACAGCAAAACTAGTCAGTGACATCATGTTTCACATGTTGGTTATTTTGCACAGTAAGTTGAAGATTCGAACCAAAGTACAAACGCTTTTGTTGACATTTTGGTATATTTTTGAAAATGTCTTGACATTTTTACGTATTCGATTCGATGCAAAATGAAAACCCAAAACCGCCTCAAGTCATCCATCATCAGTAGTGTTTTTGCCAAATCTCAATTATCTGAGTGCGCTCTCTACCGAAAGACGTCAAAACCGTGGCATTTGGAGCGCCCCCACCGTCGGTATTGGCAAATCTGACGGCTCGTCAAGTGCCCGGATATTGGTCTACCAGTGTTCGTGGAGTGTTTGCCAGACCAACACATCATCAGCACGTTCCACCCACATTCGAATTGGAAACTAGGTACATAATGGGACCATGAACCATCTCGAAAGCCAGTTAGCTCTTCTTGCAACCTTCTTGGACGGTTAAACCAACCAAAAACCAATCTTCATACAACAAAAAATGCGCTGCTACGTTGTCTTGGGTATGGTAGTTACCATTACGCTGGCTGTTATGGCTGACCCCGACGAATGGAAACGATCTTTCGTGAGTTTGTGTTTTATGGTTACGGAAGTATACGGTAGTATTTTTAGGGCAAAGGTTTTCACATGGGCTTCGGAAAACGTAGTGACGAGAGTGAAGCTGTTGATGGCAGGCTTGGGGGTCTTCACATGGGATTCAAACGGTTCAGTTTTGATCCAACGGAGTCGCAAGAATTCGATAAGCGCTACGATGATGGACATCACTTCCAGATGGGCTTCGGAAAGCGAGGTATTGCTAGTTCATCTGGTTCAAAAGCTAAACTTGTGAAAAATTTAGGTAACAGCCCCTTTGCCAGCAACTTCCATATGGGATTCGGAAAGCGAGGTACAGTTTGAAATTTTTAATGCTTAAACAATACAAAAATTTCAGCCAGCAGCCCTTTCGCAAGCAACTTCCACATGGGATTCGGAAAGCGAGGTACAGTTCACGTAATTTTATAGTTTTTTAACTATTAAAAATTTAGCCAGCAGCCCCTTTGCCAGCAACTTCCATATGGGATTTGGCAAGTGACAATGGTAAGCTTGTTTTTTTACAAACATGATTAAAACATTCAATTATAGTGGACAACCAATTTCCTGACTTTCATAGAGCCACGCAACCCTCCAATAACTACAATGCCAACATAGTCGCTTCTCAATTGTAAAGTATTTAAGATGTAATTCCAGATCAGTGTGTATGTGTAACCTTTGTAATCCAAAATAAACACTATCTGAGGTTTACAAGCACAGTTTACATTCAGTCTTGATTAAAATATCCATTGTAGTTTCTTGTTAGTTGATCACTCAAATGGATTTTGTGTGTTTTACTAAAAGCAGGTGTCACAAAGTTCAGACTTTCAACAAGTTTGTGGACAAGACACTAAAAACAGTTTCTCAAAAAGAGCACTAAAAGAGGAACAACGATTGTGAACTGATAAGTGTGGCACTGTTCAATGTGCACGGAAGTTCATAGGAAGTAAATCAACGCATATTTGATTGGCTACAAGAAATAATGGAATACAAATCCCCATATTTTAAAATTTTAAAAACAAATAAAAATGTGAAACTTTAAACTAAAAAAAAAATTATGAATTATCAGCAAGCTGCCAAGCATTGAAAAGTTAGTGCTATTGATCACACAAACTGCAGAACCGTGTAACATTGCATTAATTTATTAACTGATGTACAGTTCAAATAAACAACGTTTCTGTGCAATACTGTAAATGAAGTGTTTCTGAACTCTTCAACTGATAGTAAATTTTATTCAATTTCAATTCAATTTCAATTTTCAATTTTAAATAAACAGTTTGAAAACCCGCACCTCTTCATTTGTCAAAACATCCTCATATGTAGTCAGTGCCATGCGAAGATCCTTTACGTCAACGAATCCGGTGCCATTTGTGTCGAAAACTTTGAAAGCGTCTGTCATGGTTTCTATGGGGTCAAATTCAGCAAACTTTTTTGCAAACAGGGTCAGAGAGATAGGGAAGCTAACCTTTTCCAGGTTACCTCCTTCGCTAATCATTTTTGTAATGCCTTTTTTGCTCATCGGTTGACCTGAAAGTTGGATGTTTAAATACTACAAATACGAAAACAAAGTTAAACTCACCGAGATCATTAAAAGTCGCTGCCAACTCATCCATGCTTATGAATCCGTCGCCATCCGAAACAACGTACTTGAACAGAGAGCGCAAGTCATTGACTTCCTCTTGGCAGAGGGAAAAACACATGTTGGGATCGTCGGCAACGTCTTGATGACTTTTCTTATTCATAATTGAAGACTTTTTTCTAAATGAAAATTGTCAATCATCCAAAGCGTTTAAATAGAAAATGGAATCGAAGTTTGAAAATGACGCATTGGGAATCAACAAACATCAAAAAGATCATGACTCAAATGATGTGTCAAACGTGATCTTGGTTAAGGCATTAAGGGTTAATATGAACCGTTTAAAGAAATGAAAGTGCACAAATTAGACTGAACGCAAGGAAAAAAACTATCGACACTGCCAGTGATTGCCAACAAAATCGACTATATCAAAACACTGGCTTTTCTTTTGCCCTGTTCCACTCGAACATCAAAAACATTGTAGACTAGCCTCAAAGGATTGCAACCAACTATCGCATTAGGCTACACTTGCCCGCATATTGACAGAACTCACACCAGGTTACGTCTGTTCAAAATGTTTTGTAATTTTCTAATGCTTTACCGTAGTAGGAAGTAAATCAACGCATATTTGATTGGCTACAAGAAATAATGGAATACAAATCCCCATATTTTAAAATTTTAAAAACAAATAAAAATGTGAAACTTTAAACTAAAAAAAAAAATTATGAATTATCAGCAAGCTGCCAAGCATTGAAAAGTTAGTGCTATTAATCACACAAACTGCAGAACCGTGTAACATTGCATTAATTTATTAACTGATGTACAGTTCAAATAAACAACGTTTCTGTGCAATACTGTAAATGAAGTGTTTGTGAGCTCTTTAACTGATAGTAAATTTTATTCAAACACGTTTATTGTATCAAAGACATGCAATAACGACAAAAGTAAACAACCAGCATAACCCGAAAAGCAAAAATTAATGTAAAATATAAATAACTTAACGAGCACGACCCCTTTTAAAGTTCATTCTTGCGAGATTTGATGGAAGGGCTCAAAAACGTGCTAATAAAAACACTCGTTTCGGCATTCAAGGTTGCGTGCCACCATTTGTCGGGAAAATAGATGACTTCACCCGATTTCATCAAACATTCGAGAGGCTTTTTTTCGGGGGCGATGTGGGGGTAGTCATTGATGTACCAGTCGAGAGTGGATTTATCCGGGTTGAAGCTGGGCTGGTTCTCGTACGGTTGCAAGAACCATCGCTGCAAATATTGAGGTACAAAGAGGCATGACGAAGGAAATGAGTGAATGAATGACGAACCTTACTGCCATGAATGACTTCGGCGAAACCAGGACCATGGAAATGGAAGGGAACACCTGTGCCGGAGGCAGCAATACCGAAACTAAGAGCAGGGTCGTAGTTCGGGAGCGTCCATTTGGGAAGTTTGTATTCGCTGAGGAGAGGCTTCCAGAGGGTTTGATCAATGTCGCCGAAGAGGTAGAGCGTTTCTGCAAATCACATAAGTTAAAATGGTAAATGTTAGAAAGTTGTAAAACCGTACCATTCCCGAGTGTATCCAAGCTCTGCGGCTTTAAATGCAAGTTAAGGTAATCCTCAAACTTTGTCGGAACCCTCGTATAAGAATACGTATTAGCCGAATTCAAAGTCACATCAGCATGAGCCCATTCAGCCAACATCGTATCCTTTTCCGTCCTCAACTTGAACACATCATTGTCAACATTGAAGATGATCACCGGCTTCGTGTAAGCATACTTATTCAAAAATTGCTCTCGCGTCAGTGTGCTTCCATCAACACGTTCTACCGTACAAGGCCCTTCATAACCGACCCTTTGTTCATCCGGAAATTGCCTAAAAAGTTGATGCGTGTCAGAACACCCGTGACTTTCACGCTTCCCATTGTGTTGTTAAACTTAGCTTACCAGCCTCCATTGTCGTTCTCCGATGCCATGACAGTAAGAAACGTCAATGCCACCACGAGTAGAGGCAGTCCTATTCCCGCGAACGTCGTCATTTCCGTACCTATGCAAAGGGTTCTATTATTCTCAGGTCGACCAAAACTAGACTTTTCAAACGCAAAACGGAAACAGGTCACGGATTTAGTTTTCTTTTTGAATTTTTGTTACTCAGCTGTTGCTTTCAAAGTTTTCATTCAACCTATTTGCATGGCTCTTGAACAGACTTTTAAGAACGCCTGCACGAAATGCTGTAAAACATGCAACTGCGCTTGCTATTGTCGAAATTACTTAAAAAAGTTAAAATACAATAGATTTCAAAAGTATAGGTATTCGTGTTCGCATGCCTTGAATACAGCATCCTGTTATTTTTTCATTTTTTCGGAATTCATGCGTAAAAGGTGCCTATTTTGGGGTAACGTGTAACTTGCGCGGCGGTAATCATGAATTAAGTGTAAAAAATCAGTTTCCTGGGTGGTACACAAAAGCCTTTTTTACACGTGGGCCGTTTAATAGTAGTTCTCGCGCGCCTTCAGCATAAAAACCTCGAAAAGCCGGACACAATGCAAAGGCGGGCCCTAAGGCAATTGTATTACTGTAAAATAGGCGGGTACGCCAGCGTATTGAGTCCATTGAAAAAAGAGGTTAGATTAGCCTTCAAAAGGGAACGTGAACCCACGAAGTTCAGCCAAGGTTGCTTGCACCGCTCTAATCAGCCTATTTCAACCATTTAAACTCCTAATAGGATGGGTAATTCAGTCCTGTGCATGCTTCTTGGAGTTGGAATGGTTCTGGCCGTTGTGGCCGTGTCACCGGTGCGAGACGCTGACGCGATGCTACGCGGCTTGGAGGATGCCGATGGCGCTGATGCGGCGGAACGCTTATTCCTTTATCGGTCTGTTATAAATGCGCCGATTCTTGATGAACAAACTGTTGTCCTTCCGATGTAATCTTTACATTTAACACAGTGTTTACAACTTAAACTGATAAACTTTCTAGATCTGATAACGAGGTCCACAAGCGGTCCGCCAATGATGAAGCAACCGGTATGGGCAAACGTGTCTACCTCGCTCGAGTCGGCAAACGCCAATACTATGCAGCTCGAATCGGCAAGAAGTAAGACCAGACGACCATCGAACAGCCACTGACTCCCATCAACATCGTCCTCATCCCACACTCCTTATGTAAACGCCCCGTAGTTTCACATAATTATCTATCTCCGCAAAGAACAAAACAAGCATGTTGCATATTCCCTTTTTAATTTTGGTTGAATTCGGCGGTATTTTCTTCGTGCGCGTAATCAATCCCCATAGCTTATGCTAATAAAACTCGTTGAAAAAGGGCTTGCAAGATAGCAAAAGCAAACCACATAAGCAATGCCATCGAAGATAATAGCCTAACTAATGGTAGCAACAAAGCTTTTAGAGAATCCAAAATCAATAAGAGCGTGAAGTAATAGGTGGCAAAGGCGGATATAAAAAAACCTTTTAAACAAAAGGCAAACAGCGCATAGTCAATGGGTCACGAAAGGCTAGCATTGAGAAAAAGCCATTGAAAAAAACACACGAAACAAAACGCACGCTTTCCCCGGTCTAAAAAAAGAAGTACAAATTAGATGAAAACAAAATGACACCTCGGATTTCGAGAAATAGGTAAAGCTTTCGAGTACACTTGGCCGGCAGCAGTTCTTTCGAGAAAAACGATTGCGCGCATTCATTATTCCACGTTGGTCGCACAATGCCAGCGGGACTGATAAAGTTTTCGACAGTTTCATTAAAATCAATAAGTAAACAGTTTAAAATATGCGATACTAGCCGTTAACAAGATCTATTCTAAATAGTGATTCGATAGGAAGTTAGATAACAGGATCATACTGGTAGGCACATTCGTCGATGGCCTTGATAAGGTTGCCGGCTTCTCTCAATCCGTACAGTTCGGTATACCCGCCGATGAACTTGCCGCAAATGAAGATCTGGGGGACGGTCGTGATGCGGGTGGTGTAGACGAGGCCGTTAACATATGCCTGGAGGAAAAAGAGGGTTGAAATATATATAAAGTATCAGTTTTTAATGTAACGAACTTGATAGCCTTCGGGGTTAGTCGCGGAAACTAAATCCAAGTCGTGTTCTTTGAAGAGAACTTTCTCCTCATTCAGAAGGTTCTTGGCCATCTTGCAGTAGCCACAGTTGGGCTTGGAGTAGACGACGACGGGGTAGTTAGTGGTCTGGAAGAGGGGGAGGTGACTTTATATATAATTTTCGAAAAATATATATGAAAACGGACTTCCTTGACGATCTGATCGTTATTGACCTTGGATCCGATGGAGTTGCCCATAATTGGTAAGTGGTAGTGAGGTGATAGCCTAGAAAAGTGTCAAGTATGATCAGTAAAGAAAGTGAGAGCGTCAAAGGTTGTTGTTGTTGACGAGTTAGTTGTGGGACCACGCTCTCTCCACGGGTTTGGTGCAAATGTTCAATGAGCAAGAACAACGAAACGTGATCTTTAAAAATGATAAAGGTTGTTGTTTCAAAATAGTTAAGGCTGCCTGACCAAATGTATAAACCAGTTTTACTTTATATATTTCACATTTATTAACGCCTTTCAACACAATTAACCGTCTTTGTAATCACTCCAAATCAATAACCGTCACCGGATCCGTATTTTCTTCAAGTTTCCTCCGCTTCACACCACGTCCACCAGCCACTGGCTTGTTCAGGAAGGACTTCAGCCCAGTTTGGACCTTTGAAAGCGGCGCCATTCCGAGTTCGCCATATCGGACACCGAGAAGTCGAATCTGGAACAATTTTATATATATTTTATATATAAAATCTCTCTCTCTCACCTCCTTTTTCCCCTGCTTCGCTATAAACTTCGTCAAAAGCGTCTCCGATACATTCTGCAGCAATTCCACATTGGTCAGGGGCACTTGTTCGTTAAACTTTTGCGAACATGTATGGACATCGTAGCTGCCAAGCTTGACCTTTACAAAGAGAATCCCAACACTGGTGACACCGTCCCCTTTCGCTGATTCAATCGCAGATTTTGCAAAACTGCGGATCAGTGAGACGAGCTCGGCTAAGTTGGATGTTGGTGTGAATGTGGACTCGGTGCCGACTGTCTTTCCGGAATCTGTAATCACAAAATATATATAATGAACGTAGAAAACGCAAACAAACCTATGCCAGAATCAGTTTCACTGGTACTTTCTTCAGTTTCATCAGGAGGACAATCAACACCAGCAACAATCCTAGTGAGAAGGTAGTACTGGGAGTTTGAAACCATAAATCTGAGATTCTTTTTGTGATTCAGAAGGTCTGCCACAGTTTTGATGCCGAATTCAGCCAAAGAGTTGGAAGAAGTGGGGCCGATTCCGGGGAACTGAAAAGTTGAAGTTACTAATGAACACGTTGAAAAACAGTTTTTAGGTACCAGTTTCAATGGAGACGAAAGGATGAACGTATCCAATGCATCATTATCGCCAGGCAGGATGAATTGACCATTGGGCTTGTTGATGTCACTGCAAACTTTGGCCAAGTAGTAGCTTGAGGCGACGCCAGCGGAGCAGGAGAGGTTCGTGCGCATAGCGACTTCCATTCGGAGCATTCGTATCATCTTAAACGGCGAATATAAACAAAAACAATTGACGAAACGTTGAAATTAACTAACCCCATCAATACCAGGCAAAAAGTTCATCGTACAGTTGAAGTAAAGCTGGACCATGCCGCAGATGGTGCAGGTTATATTCCCAGAGGATATGACTTCATCGTCATCTGTTATATCGTCTTTCCGAGGGCGATTACATTGACATTCGCCGTCATAGGCTACCGTATTCATGGAATCTGTAATGGTAATGTTGAAAATGTACAAGAAAACTGTAAAACTTACATCCATCGGGAGCATCAGCAACAAAATTGCTCAAATTCAAATAGGCCTCGTCCAGTCCAGCCATACGGACATCAGGATCGAACTTTGACAAAACTTGATGAAAGGACCAAGAGGCCTTGTGATACAGTTTGAAGTCGCACGGAAGGATCACTAATTGGGGGCATAGCTTTTTAGCTTGAAATCCAGGCATTCCGGATTTGACTCCAAACTTTCGGGCCGGGTAGTTCGCGGTACTCTGTAACCAATTTATAAACAGTTTAAGCAATAAAGTCAATTTCAAACCCACCAGCATGGAATCCCCTCCAACGGCCATTGGCAATCGCGTGTACTTAGGTTCGCGGAGACACTCGACCTGGGCATAGAATGCATCCAGATCCACATGAACACAGTAGTCTTTGAGTTTCCTGAGGGTCTTGTAATCAGCGACGACATCGTTGAACTAAAATGGAATAGTAAACAGTTTAAAGAATTGAAAAATATATATAAAAACACACTTCTTTTTCATTTTTTGCTTGTTGGGCTGGGGTCGCTCTTGATATCATGGATTTGACATAACCAACGTTCGATTTGAGGCGTTCACGCTTGTCGTTAGCATGGTCGTTGAACAGAGATGATCCTGCGGGCTCCATAGGACCGGAGGGAGAAGGTTTGACAGCTGGTGGCGGTTTGAACATTTTCGCGCTGAGGTTTCGCGCAACAATCTGGCACGTTTTGCCAAAACCCAAGTCGCTAGTGAAAACACTAAACAGACCTTTTTGTGTGCCACGTTTATACAAGGCCACCGTCAATTCAGTTTAAAAAGTACCCTGTTTATTTTCTTTCATTCAAATTACGACATTGTAATAAATTAGTATTTTACGGATAGTACACAAATAATAGATCCGCGAAGATCTTATTTAAAATTAAACCATTGAGTGAGCACTATTTTAACGACGAAAACTGGCAGCTGCAACATGGTCAATCTACACGACACGTCGGACTTCAAAGAATCGCTTGAGGTAGAAAACTTGGCCGGCGGTCATTAGCACAAGGACGATGGCTTCGAAGAGGGCCCAGATAACGACGCGGCTGTTGGTGTTCTCGTTGACTGAAAAGTTTTTAATAAAGCTTTGCAAAAGGATAGATAAATCAGAAACATACTGCCTCGGTGGACGCGTTCGCGCACTTCCATGTACTCCTGCTCGTGCTTGACGGATGTGAGAGCGTTCGAAAGTTCCTTGATCATCTCTTCGAGCTTCTGGCCATCGGCTGGAAAGAAAGGAGGGTAAAACACGAAATAAATATATAAAGGAAATAACAAACCATCAGAAGGAGCGTTCGGATCGGCAGGGTTGGCGGCTCCCGGGGCAGCGACGTCCATCGTGAACAAAACCATCTTCGGGGTCATGGTGGACATCTTGTTGCTGAAGCAGTAGGTGTAGGAGCCATCCATATCGGCAGCAAAGGTGTATTTGCCAGAGCTTTCACGCTCGCCCTTGTAGATTTCCTTGTGGTCGGGGCTGGTGATCTGAAAATATATATAAAGTTAGACACTGTTTATCCGCTAACTCCCCAAAAAATAAAGCTATCAAACCTACCTTAACATCGATATCCAAGAATCCTCCTTCAGCTACCTCAAACATCAATCCCATTTTGGTTCCCTGTGTGACCCGCTCGAAGAAGCATTTTTCCTCGTTCGCATCAATGGCGATGAAGTAGCTCTGCACTGGCACCACAAGCGCAACAAGCGCGATCAACGAAACCACAAGACCTCGCATGATGTAGCTAGATGCTGAAAGTGGGTAAAAATGAGGGAATGAAGCTGGAATCAACGCGACTTGCACGAACTAAAATCAACGTCCAAAATGACGTGGAACAAACGAGGAACAAAGCCGCTGGCAAAGTGTCCACATTGCCAATCTTTCACGATGCAAATTTGAGTTTCATTTTTTAACGGCTTGCATGTTGCATTTTACTTCGCCGTTTTTGAAGTGTTCATTCTTAATTTTCAGCGAGATTAATCGGTCAACATGCGAACACCTAACAGGGTAAGCATAAATTTATGAGTTGCTAAACTAGTTACTTATTTTCAAAGTTGTTCGGAAGATTGTTACGAATTTATAAACAGTTTAAAACATGCATTAAAATTCCTCAACAGCTAGAACCAAAGTAAATTTTACAAAATAAAACTATAATGTTTAAATTACCGTGGTACAACACAGGACGGGCGATTTTCTAGGAAGGTCGGCTGGAGTTGCTAGGAAGAATGTGCACAATTCTTCCTAGCACGCACAGCGGACCTTCCTAGCAATTTCTGGCGATCTTCCTAGCGATTTCGCCTTTCTTCCTAGCAAAGCCCCCTGTTATTTCGCCTCCTTTTTTTCTCTGCAGCCCGCTTTCGCTCTCGATCCCCTGCCTTCAATACACATTTAATACTGGCAAATAGTTCATTTTTACTACAAACAAGTACCACAGAACATTAAAAATCACAAGAAAATATATAAAATGCGCCAAATATGGTCAGGAATAACAAATACAAAGAATGGAGTAGTTTGGGACACCTTCATGTGGGATTCTGGAAAGATTCTGGTTGGGCCGAGCAATGTAACAGAAGGGAGAGGAGATAACGAATGGCGGTGGCTGGGAAATGATTAAGGAAGCTGCCTGTCGGTGCGGAAGTGCGTTTTAGGTCGGAACCACTAAAAATTATATATAATTAAGCAGCTAATCGACCTCTCGTTCAACGCCGCAAAGCAAACGAACCTAATTCAGCTCGGGACATAATAAGAAGCTGGAAATAGAGAAACAACGGATGGAGGTAGCTGGGAGATGCTCGAGGAAGTCGCTTGTCAAAGTAGAATCGCTGTTTGTGTCGGAATCGCTGAAAGTATATATAATTCAACAGGTATCGACTTCTAGTTCAACGCCGCAAAGCAAACAAACCTTATTCAGCTATGGGACATGATTAGGAGACGCAAAATGGATGGCGGTGGGAGATGCTTGGGGTTGTCCTGTTGTTGGGAGACGGCTGAAGAGCCATAGTTCGGTCGGAACCGCTGAAACTTTTACAGTTAGCTTTAATGAAAGAAACAACAGATTCTTACCTACTACGATGGTAACGCTTGATGTACGCTCAACAAGGGTTCGATTGGAGCTTACTCATTGCGTGAGCTTCGGAAGTGGTTTCAGAAACGGCTCTGATGCTGCCACTTGACATTGCTGCCACGGAGGATAGGCCTTCATCGGAAGTCCGTTGAGCAGCTTCATGACTTTTTCCTTATCCGGACCATCTCTTTGCTGGATGAATGCTCCGACGATCGCTATCAGCTCATCTGAAAACAGCCTACATTATGTTTTTATCGCAACCAAAACTTCTTCACGCGTGCGATGCTCCACGACTTCACTGTTGTCACCAATGATCGAGACCGTGGCCGACGGCCTTCCTCGGCGTCTTATCAAAGAAGCGGGCAATTCACCGCTCGACATATCGTTGGCATTTGCTGACTTTACTTCGACGTACTTCACAGTAAAGGCACAGAGTTCGAATCCGGCGAATTCAGAAATCCAGGGCCATAGTCGGATGACAGTCAGCTGCAACGGCATCCAAATAGAACAGATAGGATTTTTCGATGCCCAAATCAGTCGGAATGTCAATGCAAAAAACGCTTCAGGTCGCGATGATAGTTTGGAATCAACAAATGTGTGTCACCGATTTCAGGAAGTTTTACATTAAATCGATGTAGATATGTGCTTTCAGCAACAACAGGTTTGAGGCTGATGAAAAAGATCAAAATCGAAGGTAGCACCCGAGACAGTATCCGTGAAAATGATCGGATCTTGCTGCCAAACCGATGGAACGTGGGAAATTCACTACGAATGAGTGGCACAGCTAAATTGGGCTTAACAGGTGATTCGAGGATGAACTCCGGCGCCGGACCGCGCTGCACATCCGAGCAGGGGCCTCCAGGCGTCCACGTCGTTTTGTTAGATGCGGCATCGGTGGTCCGTTAGGGTTTATGCGGCCCAGGTACACGCGATGATCGTAGTCGAAAGGTCGGCCCATTGGAGGGTGACGATGAAGGGGTTAAGCAGGACAGGGCCTGGATGCCCGAGACGACTAGGATGTGTAGTAATAGATGAGAGGGGCCATCGGCGATGTAATCGGGTCGAAATGGCGGTGTTCCACGATGGTTTTCACGACGCCGTAGTTCTGCTCTTCGCCAGGATTCCAATGTGTGACGTGACGGCGGCCGAGCATCATATAGAAGTCCATTCAAGCGCGGTTCCGGCATGTCGGGAGTCTAATGAGTGCCCGCTCGTTAAGGTCCGAACATGTCTTCAACCGGTGGCATCAGTCTCTCGGTGGAAATCCACGTTCCAACGTTTTTCTTTGAAGAAGATGCACCGGCAAATCCTTCGTTGCCAATGGCAGGCTTTAGTCGGGGATTCACGTTGACGAATGTAAGAATGTAATTGACTTCATTGTCGGCAGGCTTGGCAGCTTTATCGTCAGCAGCGATACGCTTTTCGTGCTAATTGCGGTTCCTGCGTGACGTCTTTATTGGTCATCCTTGCTGGTCTCGACCAGCTCGGCATCGTTGTCTTGGACGGCGTCGGTCTTGATAGAGGCGTTGCGAGTGCGATGGTTGAGACGTTGCCGAGGTTTGGAGATTTCGGCTTGGAAGCCATCGGAGCTGGCATCCTCGGTTTTGCGAAACTTGTGCGGGGAAAAGCTTTTGTCTAAACAGTGACCAAAAACAACGTTGGGAACGTAGCGGAAGCTCGTGATGACGGACTTGTCCGCAGGGCCTAAAACATTAGCCGCCTCGGGACCGTTCCTGCTCCTTAATAACGTCGAAAACGCCTCCTCATTGTTGGCAAGGCTGCGCAGGAAATACTTTCCGAAGGTGCTGATTGATTGTCATTTCAACGACGTTGATCGAATCCACCACGATTCTGATCATGACCTCCTCGAGATCCTTATAGCCTTAGGCTAACTGGCTTGAAATCGTTCCATAGGACAATTCCTTAACGCACACTCCGACACGGGGTTTCACGAAACTCAAAGACGAGCTCAATAGAGCTGGCCCCTAGATACTTCCGCAACAACATGACTCTGAACACAACGGTTTGCCGAAACGCAACCATCGGGATCACAAGGAAGGCGTATTTCACCGATCAAACATACCCCAATAACGTTCCAAAGGTCAGGAATCAAGAAAAAAAGACATTCTTAGCAGAAAGACTTACCGTGTCCCACTTGCTTTGATGTTACCACTGGATGCGATTGAAATCAGGATAAGCATTATCGATAAGCTTCGAGTCTTCATTTGTCTTTGTCGAAGTTCTTTTTGGATTCCTGAAGGCATTGGATATATAAAAAACTGAAACGTAAAAATAGGAAAAATGCCTAACTTACACCACGTTATCGCCTGACAGCAAATCCCCTCCTCCCAGGCTGGTACAAGCAAGTCCAGACCGCCGACTGAGACCTTTACCGAGATGTCCCTTTTCTTCACAACTGCGACGGTCATCTTCTTTAGCATCGTGACTGCTAACGATTTTCGGAAGCTTCGGAGAGGGTTACGTTGCCCTATCGGTGTCCGGACTGATGGTTCCTGGTTTCGATGTGAAGGGGGCGTGTTGAAACGGGGCACTCTGGAAAGTTGAAGATGGAAATATATAAGTGTCAAGTAACCCTCGGCTAGCTCAAAACTTACCTTGTAACCTGCACAAAACGTCGATGACAAGCCGCGGTACCTCGGCATGGATCTGGAGGGGCGTTCGGGAAAAAAAGAGCACGTTACGTACGTGACAGATAAGCTAATCGTGCGCGCAAAACAAATAACCGAAACGAAAAAACAACCAAGTCCAGTCCTGTGCACGCAGCATGCGAAATGCGATTCGTGGCGAAACAGGGCTCAAAACCCCGCTAGGGAAAACGACGCAATTGCTAGGAAGAAAGTCGCGAGTTTCCTAGCGAAACACACTGGTTTCCTAGAAATTTTGACCCTTCCTAGCAAGACCAGCAGACCTTCCTAGAAACGGCCGACCCTGTGACGTATTTAGAACACTTCAAATGTGCAAATTATTAACTTTGGTAAGGAAAAATATATATAAAAAGCAGCATTGCAGTGATAACAAGCGCGAAATGACAGCCGGAAAAATCAAAATAGGAACAATGCACTTCGCAACGGGTCCCACCGCGATTGTGCGCGCTCACATGCACGCGGTTCGTGATCAAGTCGAGTGCTCATCACGTCGTTGGCTGTCTCGAGCGGTTTTTTCATGTTTCCGTCTGCTCGCAATCCTGTTTTCGTCTATCTTTACTATCTATATATAATATTTATGTAATTTGAAGTAGCCATCGCGAGCTCTAGATCTTAATCCTAAGACTTATAAAGTTTTTCAGATGTCAACAAACAATAATAGCCAAAATGCCAGCGGTCTCACCCCGGTCGCGTCATCCTTTTCTAGACGACTTCCTGTTGCAACTTTGAATATTGTTGCAAAGAATGTAAGTTTTATTTCCAGCTTTTTTTGATATGTTATTATAGTTACTGTCATTGCAGGCAAAAGTCGTGTACAAAGAGACTCCACCACCGCCGATAACTGCTCCAACGCAGCCAATGCCGGTGCAGCCTGCGAATCAAGAACCTCAATCTGACGCTACGAATCCAGAATCGTCGATTGTTTTGAAGCGGGCGCGTGCTCGGTCGGTAGCCGCAAGTGCTGTGATTGCCCAGAAGGACGCAGTTTTGACAAATTCCGCCGCTGAAACCGCCAACCCTCCAGCCAAAAAACGAGGCCGACCGTTCAAAAATCAACCACCGCTGCCGGTTATTCCTGCAAATCCGGCGCCAGAAACTGCTCCAGAGCCATTATTGCCGACGACCGAGCCATCTATGGTCCCGAAGCAACCTGTTTTTCGTGTTCAACCGCCGCTACCGACCCGGATGCAAACACGTTCACTATCCAAGGCGGCTTGGCTTTCGAGTCAACTTGCTGCAACTGGCGATGCTGTGCCTGCGGAACGGTCTGAAATTATGCATCCGACTAGAACGCAGAATCCAGTTCAGAACCATCCAGACGCCGCCAATGATCCGTCATCTTCTGCCACTACTGGAGATGTGCCAGCTTCTGTAGATCAGATGGTCCTACCCGAAAAGATGCCGACAATTGTCTCTGCGAATCCGTCACCGATGACTGAACCAGTGCCTGCACCGCCGGTTAACCCGCCATCTTCGACTCCGCAACAGCCTGTGCTTGCTCCTTCGGTAGCTGCGCCGCGTCTGTCTCCATCTTCGACTGAATTGGCCACTTCTGGGAATCCATCGGAACTGTCACAGCATCAGCCGCCGCCATTGAATGCCGAACCGTTTGTTGAACCCAAAGCAGCTTATGACGTTGTGCCGAAACTTGCTCCATCCGTTCATCCAAGTAAGTATACTTTTTCTGAGATTGTTTAGCCAGTTTTATATTCATTTTTGTTTTCCGAATCCGGTTATGACCCACACATCATCGGCGGGTTGGCGGAGAGTTGCTGGAATGCCGTGCTCGAAGCGGTGGAAAAGGAGGAGCTTGAAGGGGTTCCAGTTAAGGTATGAACTATCTTTCTTCAATTCGCTTATTTCATCTAAAATTGTCAACTTTATAGCCCAACTACCCATGTGTCATGCCATGGCAGCGAGACCCAGCTGATCCGACCTTCGGTTTAACCCCAGAGAACATTGCTGCAAGAAACAAGATGAAACTTCCATTGCCGCGACAGCCAGGAGACACATTTCCAAGGTCGTATTTGTCCCCTGATGGTCTGGGAATCATCTCAGAAGAACAGTACACTCGAGTTGTTTTTTTACATAACCTTGCCGTTGATATGGGTTTGTGCTTTTCATCGATAGGGTTGGCTTAATTCGAGGTTTTACAGGTGTGACACCTCGATCTGCATCGGAACCACGTCAGAAGGCACCTGCCAAAAAGAAACCTGTGCCAACTGGTTCAAAGACTCCGAAAAAGAAGCCAGTGCCAGCTGCAAAAACGCCATCGCGTGATCATCTTGGTTCGAGTTCGTCTTCAATGCCTCGCCTTACTGCTATGTCGACCAAAACTTCGCATTCAGGCGCTTCCAAGGCCAACACGAATCCAGCCCCAGGCTCTAAGACACCAGTCCGATGCCACCCTGCCGTGATCAATCCTGTCAGGCGTAATCAGCAGAATACTGCTTCGACGACCCATCCGCCCGCTCCCCTCATAAGAATCCCAGATCGACCGACACAGGGCATAGTGATGGTTTCCGACAACAACAATGATAATCAACTACTTCACCCGCCTGCTGAGATCCTCGAATCCCGTCATGCCGCTGTTTCCCAACAAAATGCGCGTCCGACTCGGCCTTCGAATCCTCCATCCAACCAGCATTCATCCCATTCGTCTCGTCACGCTAGAAACCCCGTACAAGTTGGTGTTCCAAAACGCATTCAACGAGATGATTCTTTATCGACGGACTCGTTAGATTGACTGCCGTAATGATTTTTTTATTTTAACGCTTTAAATTTATATTGTGTTTTACTTTTTCTGCCATTTTTGTCGTTGCTTTGTTTTGTAATTTATCAAAACAGATTGTTAATTAAGTTTTGTTATGAATTTTTATTAATTAATATACGATATCTTTAACTGTGATGTACTTTACAAACAGACAAACAAAAATAGACATTTTAGGTTTCAGAAGTCGGTGTAATATTGCTTAAAATCTTCAAGCCCAGCCATGTAGTCGACAAATTCAGGGTCACAGTTTTCATAAATAGGCTCCTGGGCATCGACTTGCAGGTCAGAAACTTCGGTGGCAACGGCTTCGTCTGGCTGGATGGTATAATCCGATTCTTGGGGCCATTCATACCCTTGTGGCTCTTCGTAGGCGATCTTCCTAGCGATTTCGCCTTTCTTCCTAGCAAAGCCCCCTGTTATTTCGCCTCCTTTTTTTCTCTGCAGCCCGCTTTCGCTCTCGATCCCCTGCCTTCAATACACATTTAATACTGGCAAATAGTTCATTTTTACTACAAACAAGTACCACAGAACATTAAAAATCACAAGAAAATATATAAAATGCGCCAAATATGGTCAGGAATAACAAATACAAAGAATGGAGTAGTTTGGGACACCTTCATGTGGGATTCTGGAAAGATTCTGGTTGGGCCGAGCAATGTAACAGAAGGGAGAGGAGATAACGAATGGCGGTGGCTGGGAAATGATTAAGGAAGCTGCCTGTCGGTGCGGAAGTGCGTTTTAGGTCGGAACCACTAAAAATTATATATAATTAAGCAGCTAATCGACCTCTCGTTCAACGCCGCAAAGCAAACGAACCTAATTCAGCTCGGGACATAATAAGAAGCTGGAAATAGAGAAACAACGGATGGAGGTAGCTGGGAGATGCTCGAGGAAGTCGCTTGTCAAAGTAGAATCGCTGTTTGTGTCGGAATCGCTGAAAGTATATATAATTCAACAGGTATCGACTTCTAGTTCAACGCCGCAAAGCAAACAAACCTTATTCAGTTATGGGACATGATTAGGAGACGCAAAATGGATGGCAGTGGCTGGGGTATGCTTGGGCTTGTCTTGTTGTTGGGAGACGGCTGAGGAGTCTCGTCATAGTTCGGTCGGAATCGCTGAAACTTATACAAGCTTCAAACAGTTGTTCGTAAACTGCACCAACCTTGGTCAGATTTGAACGTGAGCTGCGGTAGTGGTTTCAGAATCGGGCTCTGACGCGGCCACTTAACATTGCTTCAACTGAGGCCTTCATTCGAAGTTCGTTGAGCAGCTTCATAACCTTTTCCTGATCCGGGACATCTCTTCGCTGGATGAATGCTCCGACGATCGCTATCAGCTCATCTGAAAACAGCCTACATTATGTTTTTATCGCAACCAAAACTTCTTCACGCGTGCGATGCTCCACGACTTCACTGTTGTCACCAATGATCGAGACCGTGGCCGACGGCCTTCCTCGGCGTCTTATCAAAGAAGCGGGCAATTCACCGCTCGACATATCGTTGGCATTTGCTGACTTTACTTCGACGTACTTCACAGTAAAGGCACAGAGTTCGAATCCGGCGAATTCAGAAATCCAGGGCCATAGTCGGATGACAGTCAGCTGCAACGGCATCCAAATAGAACAGATAGGATTTTTCGATGCCCAAATCAGTCGGAATGTCAATGCAAAAAATGCTTCAGGTCGCGATGATAGTTTGGAATCAACAAATGTGTGTCACCGATTTCAGGAAGTTTTACATTAAATCGATGTAGATATGTGCTTTCAGCAACAACAGGTTTGAGGCTGATGAAAAAGATCAAAATCGAAGGTAGCACCCGAGACAGTATCCGTGAAAATGATCGGATCTTGCTGCCAAACCGATGGAACGTGGGAAATTCACTACGAATGAGTGGCACAGCTAAATTGGGCTTAACAGGTGATTCGAGGATGAACTCCGGCGCCGGACCGCGCTGCACATCCGAGCAGGGGCCTCCAGGCGTCCACGTCGTTTTGTTAGATGCGGCATCGGGGGTCCGTTAGGGTTTATGCGGCCCAGGTACACGCGATGATCGTAGTCGAAAGGTCGGCCCATTGGAGGGTGACGATGAAGGGGTTAAGCAGGACAGGGCCTGGATGCCCGAGACGACTAGGATGTGTAGTAATAGATGAGAGGGGCCATCGGCGATGTAATCGGGTCGAAATGGCGGTGTTCCACGATGGTTTTCACGACGCCGTAGTTCTGCTCTTCGCCAGGATTCCAATGTGTGACGTCGCGGCGGCCGAGCATCATGTAGAAGTCCATTCAAGCGCGGTTCCGGCATGCCGGGAGTCCAATGAGTGCGAGCTCGTGAAGGTCCGAATATGCCTTTAACCGGTGGCATCAGTCGTTGATGGCCTGCTCTCGGTGGGAATCCACGTTTCATCGGTTTTTATCAAAGAAGCGGCGATGCACCGGCAGATATTTGGTTGCCAATGACAAGCTTCACTTCGGGGATTCACGCTGACGACAGTAAAAGTGTAATCGACTTCATTGTCGGCAGGATTGGCAGCTTTATCGTCAACAAAGATACGCTTTTCGTGCTTCTTGCGGTTCCTGCGTGACGTCTTCATTGGTCATCCTTGCTGGTCTCGACCAGCTCGGCATCGTTGTCTTGGACGGCGTCGGTCTTGATAGAGGCGTTGCGAGTGCGACGGTTGAGACATTGCCGAGGCTTGGAAGTTGTCTCATCGAAGCCAGCATCCTCGGTTTTGCGAAACTGGTGTGGGGAAAAGCTCTTGTCTTACCGGTGACCAGAAACAACGTTGGAAACGTAGCGGAAGCTCGTGCGGATGACGGACTTGGCCTCAGAGCCTAAGACATTAGCCTCCTCGGGTTGGTGATGTTCATGAGGTGGACAAAGACGTCTGACTTGCCATTATCACGGGTGATAAAACTTTGGCAGGACGGAGTACCACTTGACCTTGCCAGTTGGGATTGTCACGACGTAGATCGAATCCATCACGATTCTGATCATAACCTCATCGAGATCCTTATCCCCAAAGGCTAACTGGCTTGAAATCGTTCCATCGGACACGACGAGCTCAATAGAGCAGGCTCCTAGACATTTCCGCAGCAACATAACTCCGAACAGAACAGCAATCATCGGGATCACAAGGAAGATGTATTCCACCGATCAAACAGACCCCAATAACATCCCAAAGATGAGGAATCAACAAAAAAGACATTCTTAGCAGAAAGACTTACCGTGTCCAACTCGCTTTGATGTTATCATTGGATGCGATTGAAGTCTGCATAAGCATCATGGATAAGTTCGAGCTTTTGTCTTTGTCGAAGTTCTTATTGGATTTCTAAAGGCATTTGATATATAAAAGTCAAGCATTTAAATAGGAAGACAGTCTAACTTACATCACGTAATCGCTTTCTAGCGAATCCCCTATTCCCAGGCTGGTACAAGCAAGTCCGGACGGACGACTGAGACCTTCACGGAGATGTCTCTCGTTTTCACAACTGCGACGGTCATCTTCTCCAGGGTTCGCGGAGCATCGTGACTGCCAACGGGTTTCGGAAGCTTCGGAAAGGGTTATGTTGCGCTGGCGGTTTCCGGACTGATGGTTGCTGGTGTGAAGGGGGCGTGTTGAAATGAGGCACTCTGCAAAGTCGAAGATGAAAATATATAAATGTCAAGTAACCCTCGGCTAGCTCAAAACTTACCTTGTAACCTGCACAAAACGTCGATGACAAGCCGCGGTACCTCGGCATGGATCTGGAGGGGCGTTCGGGAAAAAAAGAGCACGTTACGTACGTGACAGATAAGCTAATCGTGCGCGCAAAACAAATAACCGAAACGAAAAAACAACCAAGTCCAGTCCTGTGCACGCAGCATGCGAAATGCGATTCGTGGCGAAACAGGGCTCAAAACCCCGCTAGGGAAAACGACGCAATTGCTAGGAAGAAAGTCGCGAGTTTCCTAGCGAAACACACTGGTTTCCTAGAAATTTTGACCCTTCCTAGCAAGACCAGCAGACCTTCCTAGAAACGGCCGACCCTGTGACGTATTTAGAACACTTCAAATGTGCAAATTATTAACTTTGGTAAGGAAAAATATATATAAAAAGCAGCATTGCAGTGATAACAAGCGCGAAATGACAGCCGGAAAAATCAAAATAGGAACAATGCACTTCGCAACGGGTCCCACCGCGATTGTGCGCGCTCACATGCACGCGGTTCGTGATCAAGTCGAGTGCTCATCACGTCGTTGGCTGTCTCGAGCGGTTTTTTCATGTTTCCGTCTGCTCGCAATCCTGTTTTCGTCTATCTTTACTATCTATATATAATATTTATGTAATTTGAAGTAGCCATCGCGAGCTCTAGATCTTAATCCTAAGACTTATAAAGTTTTTCAGATGTCAACAAACAATAATAGCCAAAATGCCAGCGGTCTCACCCCGGTCGCGTCATCCTTTTCTAGACGACTTCCTGTTGCAACTTTGAATATTGTTGCAAAGAATGTAAGTTTTATTTCCAGCTTTTTTTGATATGTTATTATAGTTACTGTCATTGCAGGCAAAAGTCGTGTACAAAGAGACTCCACCACCGCCGATAACTGCTCCAACGCAGCCAATGCCGGTGCAGCCTGCGAATCAAGAACCTCAATCTGACGCTACGAATCCAGAATCGTCGATTGTTTTGAAGCGGGCGCGTGCTCGGTCGGTAGCCGCAAGTGCTGTGATTGCCCAGAAGGACGCAGTTTTGACAAATTCCGCCGCTGAAACCGCCAACCCTCCAGCCAAAAAACGAGGCCGACCGTTCAAAAATCAACCACCGCTGCCGGTTATTCCTGCAAATCCGGCGCCAGAAACTGCTCCAGAGCCATTATTGCCGACGACCGAGCCATCTATGGTCCCGAAGCAACCTGTTTTTCGTGTTCAACCGCCGCTACCGACCCGGATGCAAACACGTTCACTATCCAAGGCGGCTTGGCTTTCGAGTCAACTTGCTGCAACTGGCGATGCTGTGCCTGCGGAACGGTCTGAAATTATGCATCCGACTAGAACGCAGAATCCAGTTCAGAACCATCCAGACGCCGCCAATGATCCGTCATCTTCTGCCACTACTGGAGATGTGCCAGCTTCTGTAGATCAGATGGTCCTACCCGAAAAGATGCCGACAATTGTCTCTGCGAATCCGTCACCGATGACTGAACCAGTGCCTGCACCGCCGGTTAACCCGCCATCTTCGACTCCGCAACAGCCTGTGCTTGCTCCTTCGGTAGCTGCGCCGCGTCTGTCTCCATCTTCGACTGAATTGGCCACTTCTGGGAATCCATCGGAACTGTCACAGCATCAGCCGCCGCCATTGAATGCCGAACCGTTTGTTGAACCCAAAGCAGCTTATGACGTTGTGCCGAAACTTGCTCCATCCGTTCATCCAAGTAAGTATACTTTTTCTGAGATTGTTTAGCCAGTTTTATATTCATTTTTGTTTTCCGAATCCGGTTATGACCCACACATCATCGGCGGGTTGGCGGAGAGTTGCTGGAATGCCGTGCTCGAAGCGGTGGAAAAGGAGGAGCTTGAAGGGGTTCCAGTTAAGGTATGAACTATCTTTCTTCAATTCGCTTATTTCATCTAAAATTGTCAACTTTATAGCCCAACTACCCATGTGTCATGCCATGGCAGCGAGACCCAGCTGATCCGACCTTCGGTTTAACCCCAGAGAACATTGCTGCAAGAAACAAGATGAAACTTCCATTGCCGCGACAGCCAGGAGACACATTTCCAAGGTCGTATTTGTCCCCTGATGGTCTGGGAATCATCTCAGAAGAACAGTACACTCGAGTTGTTTTTTTACATAACCTTGCCGTTGATATGGGTTTGTGCTTTTCATCGATAGGGTTGGCTTAATTCGAGGTTTTACAGGTGTGACACCTCGATCTGCATCGGAACCACGTCAGAAGGCACCTGCCAAAAAGAAACCTGTGCCAACTGGTTCAAAGACTCCGAAAAAGAAGCCAGTGCCAGCTGCAAAAACGCCATCGCGTGATCATCTTGGTTCGAGTTCGTCTTCAATGCCTCGCCTTACTGCTATGTCGACCAAAACTTCGCATTCAGGCGCTTCCAAGGCCAACACGAATCCAGCCCCAGGCTCTAAGACACCAGTCCGATGCCACCCTGCCGTGATCAATCCTGTCAGGCGTAATCAGCAGAATACTGCTTCGACGACCCATCCGCCCGCTCCCCTCATAAGAATCCCAGATCGACCGACACAGGGCATAGTGATGGTTTCCGACAACAACAATGATAATCAACTACTTCACCCGCCTGCTGAGATCCTCGAATCCCGTCATGCCGCTGTTTCCCAACAAAATGCGCGTCCGACTCGGCCTTCGAATCCTCCATCCAACCAGCATTCATCCCATTCGTCTCGTCACGCTAGAAACCCCGTACAAGTTGGTGTTCCAAAACGCATTCAACGAGATGATTCTTTATCGACGGACTCGTTAGATTGACTGCCGTAATGATTTTTTTATTTTAACGCTTTAAATTTATATTGTGTTTTACTTTTTCTGCCATTTTTGTCGTTGCTTTGTTTTGTAATTTATCAAAACAGATTGTTAATTAAGTTTTGTTATGAATTTTTATTAATTAATATACGATATCTTTAACTGTGATGTACTTTACAAACAGACAAACAAAAATAGACATTTTAGGTTTCAGAAGTCGGTGTAATATTGCTTAAAATCTTCAAGCCCAGCCATGTAGTCGACAAATTCAGGGTCACAGTTTTCATAAATAGGCTCCTGGGCATCGACTTGCAGGTCAGAAACTTCGGTGGCAACGGCTTCGTCTGGCTGGATGGTATAATCCGATTCTTGGGGCCATTCATACCCTTGTGGCTCTTCGTAGGCGATCTTCCTAGCGATTTCGCCTTTCTTCCTAGCAAAGCCCCCTGTTATTTCGCCTCCTTTTTTTCTCTGCAGCCCGCTTTCGCTCTCGATCCCCTGCCTTCAATACACATTTAATACTGGCAAATAGTTCATTTTTACTACAAACAAGTACCACAGAACATTAAAAATCACAAGAAAATATATAAAATGCGCCAAATATGGTCAGGAATAACAAATACAAAGAATGGAGTAGTTTGGGACACCTTCATGTGGGATTCTGGAAAGATTCTGGTTGGGCCGAGCAATGTAACAGAAGGGAGAGGAGATAACGAATGGCGGTGGCTGGGAAATGATTAAGGAAGCTGCCTGTCGGTGCGGAAGTGCGTTTTAGGTCGGAACCACTAAAAATTATATATAATTAAGCAGCTAATCGACCTCTCGTTCAACGCCGCAAAGCAAACGAACCTAATTCAGCTCGGGACATAATAAGAAGCTGGAAATAGAGAAACAACGGATGGAGGTAGCTGGGAGATGCTCGAGGAAGTCGCTTGTCAAAGTAGAATCGCTGTTTGTGTCGGAATCGCTGAAAGTATATATAATTCAACAGGTATCGACTTCTAGTTCAACGCCGCAAAGCAAACAAACCTTATTCAGTTATGGGACATGATTAGGAGACGCAAAATGGATGGCAGTGGCTGGGGTATGCTTGGGCTTGTCTTGTTGTTGGGAGACGGCTGAGGAGTCTCGTCATAGTTCGGTCGGAATCGCTGAAACTTATACAAGCTTCAAACAGTTGTTCGTAAACTGCACCAACCTTGGTCAGATTTGAACGTGAGCTGCGGTAGTGGTTTCAGAATCGGGCTCTGACGCGGCCACTTAACATTGCTTCAACTGAGGCCTTCATTCGAAGTTCGTTGAGCAGCTTCATAACCTTTTCCTGATCCGGGACATCTCTTCGCTGGATGAATGCTCCGACGATCGCTATCAGCTCATCTGAAAACAGCCTACATTATGTTTTTATCGCAACCAAAACTTCTTCACGCGTGCGATGCTCCACGACTTCACTGTTGTCACCAATGATCGAGACCGTGGCCGACGGCCTTCCTCGGCGTCTTATCAAAGAAGCGGGCAATTCACCGCTCGACATATCGTTGGCATTTGCTGACTTTACTTCGACGTACTTCACAGTAAAGGCACAGAGTTCGAATCCGGCGAATTCAGAAATCCAGGGCCATAGTCGGATGACAGTCAGCTGCAACGGCATCCAAATAGAACAGATAGGATTTTTCGATGCCCAAATCAGTCGGAATGTCAATGCAAAAAATGCTTCAGGTCGCGATGATAGTTTGGAATCAACAAATGTGTGTCACCGATTTCAGGAAGTTTTACATTAAATCGATGTAGATATGTGCTTTCAGCAACAACAGGTTTGAGGCTGATGAAAAAGATCAAAATCGAAGGTAGCACCCGAGACAGTATCCGTGAAAATGATCGGATCTTGCTGCCAAACCGATGGAACGTGGGAAATTCACTACGAATGAGTGGCACAGCTAAATTGGGCTTAACAGGTGATTCGAGGATGAACTCCGGCGCCGGACCGCGCTGCACATCCGAGCAGGGGCCTCCAGGCGTCCACGTCGTTTTGTTAGATGCGGCATCGGGGGTCCGTTAGGGTTTATGCGGCCCAGGTACACGCGATGATCGTAGTCGAAAGGTCGGCCCATTGGAGGGTGACGATGAAGGGGTTAAGCAGGACAGGGCCTGGATGCCCGAGACGACTAGGATGTGTAGTAATAGATGAGAGGGGCCATCGGCGATGTAATCGGGTCGAAATGGCGGTGTTCCACGATGGTTTTCACGACGCCGTAGTTCTGCTCTTCGCCAGGATTCCAATGTGTGACGTCGCGGCGGCCGAGCATCATGTAGAAGTCCATTCAAGCGCGGTTCCGGCATGCCGGGAGTCCAATGAGTGCGAGCTCGTGAAGGTCCGAATATGCCTTTAACCGGTGGCATCAGTCGTTGATGGCCTGCTCTCGGTGGGAATCCACGTTTCATCGGTTTTTATCAAAGAAGCGGCGATGCACCGGCAGATATTTGGTTGCCAATGACAAGCTTCACTTCGGGGATTCACGCTGACGACAGTAAAAGTGTAATCGACTTCATTGTCGGCAGGATTGGCAGCTTTATCGTCAACAAAGATACGCTTTTCGTGCTTCTTGCGGTTCCTGCGTGACGTCTTCATTGGTCATCCTTGCTGGTCTCGACCAGCTCGGCATCGTTGTCTTGGACGGCGTCGGTCTTGATAGAGGCGTTGCGAGTGCGACGGTTGAGACATTGCCGAGGCTTGGAAGTTGTCTCATCGAAGCCAGCATCCTCGGTTTTGCGAAACTGGTGTGGGGAAAAGCTCTTGTCTTACCGGTGACCAGAAACAACGTTGGAAACGTAGCGGAAGCTCGTGCGGATGACGGACTTGGCCTCAGAGCCTAAGACATTAGCCTCCTCGGGTTGGTGATGTTCATGAGGTGGACAAAGACGTCTGACTTGCCATTATCACGGGTGATAAAACTTTGGCAGGACGGAGTACCACTTGACCTTGCCAGTTGGGATTGTCACGACGTAGATCGAATCCATCACGATTCTGATCATAACCTCATCGAGATCCTTATCCCCAAAGGCTAACTGGCTTGAAATCGTTCCATCGGACACGACGAGCTCAATAGAGCAGGCTCCTAGACATTTCCGCAGCAACATAACTCCGAACAGAACAGCAATCATCGGGATCACAAGGAAGATGTATTCCACCGATCAAACAGACCCCAATAACATCCCAAAGATGAGGAATCAACAAAAAAGACATTCTTAGCAGAAAGACTTACCGTGTCCAACTCGCTTTGATGTTATCATTGGATGCGATTGAAGTCTGCATAAGCATCATGGATAAGTTCGAGCTTTTGTCTTTGTCGAAGTTCTTATTGGATTTCTAAAGGCATTTGATATATAAAAGTCAAGCATTTAAATAGGAAGACAGTCTAACTTACATCACGTAATCGCTTTCTAGCGAATCCCCTATTCCCAGGCTGGTACAAGCAAGTCCGGACGGACGACTGAGACCTTCACGGAGATGTCTCTCGTTTTCACAACTGCGACGGTCATCTTCTCCAGGGTTCGCGGAGCATCGTGACTGCCAACGGGTTTCGGAAGCTTCGGAAAGGGTTATGTTGCGCTGGCGGTTTCCGGACTGATGGTTGCTGGTGTGAAGGGGGCGTGTTGAAATGAGGCACTCTGCAAAGTCGAAGATGAAAATATATAAATGTCAAGTAACCCTCGGCTAGCTCAAAACTTACCTTGTAACCTGCACAAAACGTCGATGACAAGCCGCGGTACCTCGGCATGGATCTGGAGGGGCGTTCGGGAAAAAAAGAGCACGTTACGTACGTGACAGATAAGCTAATCGTGCGCGCAAAACAAATAACCGAAACGAAAAAACAACCAAGTCCAGTCCTGTGCACGCAGCATGCGAAATGCAATTCGTGGCGAAACAGAGCTCAAAACCACGCTAGGAAAAACGACGCAATTGCTAGGAAGAAAGTCGCGAGTTTCCTAGCGAAACACACCACGGCAGGATTTTGGTCAACCAGCGGTGCGACGCTAGGACGTACATGGCATGAACCGACGCACCAAATCACTGACCAGCGGGATATGCACCGATCGGCAGTTGCCCTCATTCGTTTGCAAATAACTCCAAAAGTAAGCAATTAAAACCGACCAAATTAGGCTTAAACTGTTCGAAAGATTCATAGCTATCATTTTTCATAATAAAATTTGCACTTTTCATCTTATTTTACCCGTGGCGCCAAAAACAGTAAAGAGTTTTTCGCCTAAACGACGCACTGGTTATCTTTCGACGCGCGAGACAAGCGAGAGACACGATCCTCCACTGTCTTTTCTGCCTTGCTTCCCCCTTGCACAAAAAAGGGAGACCATCCTGCCGTGACACTGGTTTCCTAGAAATTTTGACCCTTCCTAGCAAGACCAGCAGACCTTCCTAGAAAACGGCCGACCATGTGAAAAGAAGAAAAAAGTCGACAAAACCTTTGGCAAAGTGTCCACATTGCCAATCCGTCATGATGCGAAATCGTTTTTTTTCTTTCACCCTTCGTTGTCTGCACGTGCTCACCCGCGGTTGCGAAAAAATGTCCGATGGTATGCATTGATAAGAGACAGCTGTCCATGGCACACGTTTGACTCACCCTAGTGTGGTGTGGCATTTCGATTAAATGTACGTATTTTGGTAGCTTTTATCCTTTGTTTATAACTTCTCGATGCGTCGCACTTCCCTGTCCACTTTTCTTATCAGTCACGGTTTATGTGATGTTGTTTTAGTCGTTATCAATTAACTCCAATTATCAGGTCGCACTCTCTTCTTCAAATTGTCCAATCTAACCGCCATCTTTCATTAATTTTTGCGTTTCGAAACGGCTTTTTTTGTAATTTTCCCATTTCTGTTTTTATCTCTTGTGGTTGGGTTCACGTTCATCCACATGATCAATACCCTGCGGGGGTAGCAGACATGTTTTCCATTCAGCGTGAGAGGCCATCCAAATTTTCTCATTTAAGACGCATTTGCAAAGACGGCATTGGTCCCACATTTTTGCCGTCCGTTACGTCAGTCGTATAATCGGACGTGTTTTTGTTCGGTCGTGTTTTGGCATTTTTGGTTTTTCTCCTTATGCGATTATCTTAAATATGCATTTTTATTGTACCCAAATGAACGATTATATCAGGCATTTCTGACCTTTTAAACACGCACTTCGTTTGCTTCCCACAGCCGACAGCAACGCCATTTTTACGTTTTGCGCTCGACGGCACAGGGCGTTTGAAACTGAAACTAGTAGCTGTTTCAACCAAGTATTGAATTGAGTAACTGACGACGTCACTCATGTTACTGGACGCTGCCACCGAGGAACTGCGACTGAGGTTCGATTCGATGAGGTCCGTCGGAAAAAGTCTTCCTTCACTCGTCGTTTTGCGGAGCTGCCATAATTTGCTTGACTTTCGCTTTGGCCGTTCGCTTTCCCCTGAGACTTCAATTGTTTTCATGTTTGGTTGTGGATGGATACATGGTTGACCATGGCTGAGCTTTCATCCGCTACACAGCTTGCCCAAATGCGCCTTCGTTTCTCAGAGCGATAGACCAGACCAGCACAACCGAAAAAGGGCTATATATCCGATTCATTCTTTTTCGTTGTCGTTGCGTCATTATTATTGAGCTTTCTTTTAATGCTTCTTGTAGGACCCGGCCTGCGACGCTTTCTAGAGGCTTAGCTTGTAAGCCTTGTCCTCATTTTTCATCTGGTATCTAACCACCGAATGTGGAATGCCTGAAGGGTAGGCCGAAAGCTTCTTTAACTGTCCTCCAAATGGCACTCTTTGCCATGCTTATGTACAATAATTCATATTTGAAGCACTGCTAATACTTTCGTGTTCGCTCGCTGTTCCTCAGTTTCGGTGTACTTATTTTTTCAACTTTTTTAAAGTCTGGTCAAATCAAAATTAAACTTGATTGGCGACTCGCCCGCCATGTCCCCCAATCAAAAGTTTTTCAAGCATTTCATAGCAAAAAGCGATTGAAAAAATTGAACGAAAATTCGTGCGCAACCAGCCAACCTGAACGACCCTTGACATGTGCTAGTCAACTGTGATCTGACGATTGGGGTGCTAAGCTTACAAACTAGCCTCCAGACTGCTCGCATTTCCCTCTTTTAGTTTTCTCCCGCAGTAACGATCCGATCCGTCTTTTCGGACTGGAATCCTTCGTGCGATCTCGCTCGATTGTTTCACTCGCCTCTTTCCCGTTTCATTTGCATTCAACGAATAGATGGACGGTGTCCACTTTCAACTTCTGACTCGTAAAACCGTTCAAATCTGAAACCGTTTCAATTGAACCCCGAAAAAGGTGTGAACCTACCTTGCATTGATACCTTTTATGGCCATCTGCTCTGTCCTGCCTTCAATATGGTTTTTGTTTGTATCGTCGTTGATGTCGTCTGCCTCGAGTCACGATGAGTCACGCTCTTCAAACAGTTTCCCCACATCTATCTGCCTTCTTCTCGTCTGTGCGTCCATTTCGTTTTCTCTTCATTTTCAACGCAACAACCTTTTTTATCCGCATTGTAATACACGTTTGTTCGTTTTGTGCGCCGCTGCTAAAGTTCAGCTCCAACCGCTTGAAAATTTCGATTTTTCTTAGTTTATCTTCACGTTTTGAATCTCACCTGACTGTTATTTAACTTGACATGTTCAGAGAGGAACGAACCTGGCTATTGCCGCCGCACAGGACGATGTCAAGCTCGGGCATCGGCTCGCCCTGCACGAGTCCCTCTCGAAGCCCGTTGAAGGATATTTTTGATGTCTGTCGGCCGATCAAAGAGCAACTAGAGATAATGCAGGCTAATTATGGCGAGGATAGTATTTTTAATCTCACTGTTCCGGTAAGCTTTTTGTAATGGGTTTTGGGTTTTTGTTACAAAAGGCGGTGGTTAATTGGTGTTGATTACGGTAGTTAATTTGATTTTTGTAGGTTTTGGCAGCGTTAGAAGAACTCGAACGGTATAAATTGTTGTACGATGAGGAAAGGCATCGTGCTTCTGAAGACCATGCAACGATTGACCGACTTGAGCGAGAATTACGACAGAGACATGACGAAAAGAAACGTCTACAAGAGGTAATGGGATTGCTCATAGAAGGCTGTCAGTTCTCTAATGCGAATTATTTTCATTATCAGGAATTGGTCGAATCAGAAGCCGCCAACCAGGAAGAACTTGCAAACGCCTATAAGGCTATCCATACTTTGAAGGATGAAAACAAAAAGCTGAAGCAACGAATCGCCGTTGAATTGGCTAATGAGACCCTTTCCGATACAAGTAATGGTTTGTCTTAACCATTCTTCCCTTAGACTAGCATTAAGCTTAATCGATTTCAGCTGGTAGCAGCCTCTCCGAGGAAGAAGCCCAGGCGATGGACAATCTACGCAACCGCTACGCAAAGGAACATGAACGAGTCCGCGAAATTACTGACCAGCTTGATGCAGAAAAACAGCGAGTGAATGATCTCCGTGAAAATATTGAGCGGCTTCTCCATCAGAACAAGGAAATACTTCGAAAGAACAAGTCCCTTGCCAATCAGACAAAAAAAGTGATACAAGAACGGAGTGATATACAAAAACAGTTCAATTCGCTTGAACAGCAAATATTAAAAATGACAAACGACTTAAAAGAAGCTCGGATTCACTCTAACGATTTAGCAGCAGAATCGGTAAGTGCTTGGCTTCCAGCTTCGTTTGCAATTAGGCGACTAACAATTATGCATTTCTCTAGCTGGATTCACGCTTCGCTGGGGACGACGTACCTAAATTCACTGAGAAAGAGCTTCAAGAAGTTTTTATGTCTAAGGTCAAGCTTATGGAACGTGTGACAGAGTTGGAACTTCAGCTGGATCGGTATAAAACAACGAGTCCGGATAATGGCGAGCGTTTGGAAGAGTTTATCAGGTTTGTTGACTGTTTATTTACGTTAAGTGTTTGAAGCTTTGACATTTTTTAAGCTTTGTAATTTAAAACGTAAACATGAGATCGTTATTCTAGCAATAGTTGTTTTTTGCACCCTTTTAAGACATTTCCCCCCTCGTAAAAGCTTAATAGTTGTGTTTGTGCATGTAAAAATGTCGTTTTTTTTCCAGCAGACCTCCATCAACCGCTCCATCAACGTCGCCATCCGAAGTTTCTCAGAAAAGCGATAAAACTAGCCATTCGCAGAGGTATTTTTCTTCCCATTTTGCACTTTTTAGTCCCCTTCTGTTGTACTTTTGTTGTGAACCGTATTTTTACCGTTGACTATGCTTTATTAATGTTATTTTTAGCTCCGAGGAATGCCTAGTCTACGGTCCAATTAATCGGGAACCCGAGGAAAAGCTGAACCCGTGGAAGTTTGAGAAAAAAGAAAGCGGAGTGAGAAAATTGTAAGTTCATCCGGCATACTGTAAATTTCACAAGTTAATGATGACTAATTTTGTTACAGCTTCTCCGTTCTCTTTAAAAACGTCAGCGCATCACCACGCCGAACATCCACGACCCCAGATCTCAATTGAATCGACGTTAACTCTTGAACGCAACTTCAATCACGCCTACACTTTCCTTTTGCCAACCACAATCATCGTAACCTATCACCCACCAGTCACAGAATCTCGCAATTTGTGTTTTGATATGCTTTCACCATTTTCCAGATTTAGTTTTACACTTTTACATTCTTTCTACTTTTTAGATTTTGCAATTGTTGAACCCGTGACTTTGCGTTTTTGCCATAATTGTACATTTCCGCATGACCAGATAACTTATGGTTTTGGACCTTTGAACAAAATTTTTATGTACCTTTTGCCGGTGTTGACACAGATATGTATTATAAAGTCGCTGAATTAAAAGGGATGGTTGCTAACAACAAAAACTTTATTATGGTACACCAAGAAAACCAAACAACAACCTGAGAAACATTACTTAAAAAAACACAAAAGCTTTGACATTTTTGATGGATACGCATAAAAAAGAATACGATAAAACCCGGCATGGAAAAAACACAACAATGATAAAACACCAGTAAAGTAAAAGAAAAGAGATCGAGCAACAATCGTCGACAAGAATTCTTCCGATTCTTGTCTTAGTGACGCTTACGGTTGTCCGCCGAAGCCTTGGAGGTGGAACGGCTACGACTGCGATGGCGACGCCGCGGGGAACGGATCACGGGGCTTCGACGATCACGATGACGACGGCGTTCGGGAGAGCGACGGGGAGAGACAGCACGTCTGATGGGAGATCGGCGGGGCGAAATGGCATGTCGAACAGGAGACCGGCGACGGGGCGAAACGGCATATCGAACGGGGGAACGGCGACGAGGCGAGACGGCACGGCGATCAGGAGAACGCCGGCGACGATCTGGTGAGCGACGGCGCGAATGTTCACGTCGATCCGGAGAACGAGAACGACGGCGCGAGGCTTCACGCCTGTCCGGAGAACGGCGCCGTGAAGTATGTCGCGACGGAGAACGGCGCAATGGAGACACACGGCGACGAGGCGGAGAATCACGACGATAGCGTTCATCGCGGTGGTCGACGATAACCGCTGGTGATCGGCGGCGTCTTTCACGTGGAGATGGGGACCGCTTCTTCCGGTGACGTTCCTTGACAGAATCGTCAGAGTGGCGACGTGAACGCTTTGGCCTGAAAGATGTTTTATTACAATTTTATCTATAAGTAGAGTTAAACTTACGGTGGCTCTTCAGATTCGCTCGACGTGCTCTTCTCTACTAGCTCTCCATCTGAGGCGTTATCATCGCTCGAATCGAGGACTTGGAGGGCACTCGTGGAACTCTTCTCGCGATGTCGCTTGCCATCGTGCTTCTCGTCGGACTTTCCGGAACTGCGAGACGTCTTAGAATCGTCCTTTGAGCCTGAAGAACGACGTTCTTCTTTGACGGGCTTTTCTTCTGTTTTGGGGGCTTTTTTGACTGTCTCGACTTCGGTCTTCGTGGACTTCTTCTTGGGCTTTTCGGTACCCGGAGCGACCAACGGCATAGCGTTGTTGATAGAGTTGAAGATATCTTCACGAGACATGACCGGCTTCTTGGGTTCAGGCGCCGGCGCTTCACGCTTTTTTGGCTCTTCCTTCTTTTCACGCTTGGGGCTCTTTTCCCGCTTGGGGCTCGTCCGATCACGCTTTTTGTTGTTGTTCTTTGACGAATGCACCCGATGTCGTGAGAGAGCATTTCGCTCTTCTTGTCGAATAGCCTGCATTGTCTGCAAATAAAATATAATTAAAAACAAATCAAAAAGATATATAATTAAAAAGTTACCTTCAGCTGGACTACAGGATCGTTCTTAGCGACGTCGTCGATTGATAAAACGGTGGCCTTGGTCTTCTTGGTGCCCTGAAGAGCGCGTGTATGAGATCTATCAATCGACGCTTGGTGAGCAGCCACGGGATCGGCACGAGCGACGGACTCGTGAACATGGTCAAATTTTAAAATTTTTTGACCCAGGAGGTAGGCCTCGGTGTTCAAAGCACGGTTAGGATCACTGTTGAACTCCATACCCGCGATGTTGAAGGTTATCTGCCGTAGCTTGGCTCTACAAAAATTATATAAATTTCAACACATTCTCGAAAAAACTGGTCAATAAAAATTTTGCTAACGACGCAAAAAGGCCAAAAACAAATGGTTTTGAAACATAAAAAAGTATATATAGGAAATTAGTCATTGAAAATCACGCATTTTATATAGAAACGAAAAAACAAACATATTTTCAAAACGGTGAGATCGCCACCGCTATAAAGGTCGTATTTGGGAAGTTCAAAAAGTTTCTTTAATCCCTTTCCGGAGTCTGTATATATAAATTTGGACATCTTTAGGCAAGAACGGAGAGGGATGATATTCACGAAAAATGACAAAACGGGGATAACGCGAACCTGTGAAGGAAAATATATATCTAGACGGTGCAATCCAATTGTGTCCACATCCGGAAGCGATGAAAGCTTGACCTGAAGTATGCAATGCTACTATATACCGCAGCTTTTGCGATCGATGAATGCTCATTTTTGGACCTGCTCAACTAAAAGAACAATGCACACTATTTAGCCATGACCACACATGCTGACCATTGCCTCAATTCCTCTTTATATAAGACCGATGTCACCCTGCTAACCTTTACCCCAAACTGCAAGAAACCTCAAAAGAATGTTAGTCCAAACTGCAAGACAATTACGGATAAGGTAAAAGAAGGAACGCTGACGAAAGACAATGAAGCTAGCTCGCTCTGGAAAGTGACCTGAGTGACGTAAACAAAGGGCTGTCTCTCGCCGCGAACAACCTGCGCACTATGCAGCCAAGAGAAGGGGAGTGAAACCTCGCAAACGTTTTTCCGTTCTGCACGTGCGCCCGTTCCGCGCTACCTCCCTCATTTCTCTATTCGTAAAGATTAGCTTTGTTCCATTTTAGACGATCCCCAACATGAACGCCTCCCGAAGCCTGAGCCTCAAGCAGGCCGTTGCCCTCACGCGTCAGTTCCAGACGAGGTTAGTATCCACGTTCTTATGCGTACTTTGATGCCCCTTCGGTTCTAACCTGATTCCTTTGATTCTAGCGTTGCTCATCGCGCTGACCCCAAGAATGCCGTTCAGCAGTGGGGCTGGGAGTACCTGAAGCGTCAGGAGGCTAGCGGCCGTCCGTTGTCGCCCCACATCACCATCTACCAGCAGCAATTGACCTGGGGCTTGTCGGGCTTCCACCGCATTTCGGGATGCGTTATGGCGGGCAGTAAGTCTTTATATACCTTCCTCTAGATGCCTTATAGCTTTTTCCAACTTTCTCGAACAATAGGGGCGCTTTTTAATATATAAAAGTTTATATTTTTTCCTCATTTTAGCCCTCCTCGTCGGTGGCGTCGGCTTTGCCGTCCTCCCCATTGACTTCACCACCTTCATCGACTTTGTCCGCAGCCTCAACATCCCCTGCGCTGTTACCGCTGTCTTCAAGTTTATCATTGCCTTCCCCATCTGTTTCCACACCCTTAACGGCATCCGCTTCTTGGTTAGTCTTTTCATTATCGATCCCTCGAATATATGATAATTCCAAAAATTTTAGGGCTTCGATTTGGCCAAGGGAACCGACATCGCCTCCGTCTACAAGTCGGGCTACCTTGTCTTCGGACTTTCCTTCCTCATCGCCCTTCTCGTTGTCGCAAACTCCATTGCCAACAAGAAGGCCGTCGCTGCCAACAAGAAGTAGATTTCCTCCCTTATGGGTTTAGGCAAAAGTATAAAAACCATCTTAATTGTCTTATGAGAAGTGTGTATTCCGACGTGAACATGTGTATCTTGCTTTCTTGCTAGTTACAAAGTAAACGGATTGTAATTTTATTGGGTGGTTTGATGAGCACGAGCGTTAAGGATCTTTTTAGCATAATTTGGGGTTGCGATGTTTGTAGCCATCCATTGGACAGTTGAAAAAATAGAAGCGACTAAAAGTATCCCGGCGAATATGAATCTCGGGATTCCTGGGACGTCTATGACAGTTTCTGAAGTTATGGGTGGTTCATCCGCCGGATTGCACGGTTCTTTCGGCCAGAAATGTAATATTGCTGTAATAATTCCAGCAAAGATGATGTATACAAATCCGACTTGGCTGGAAGTGTTAATTTAAGAAATGTGGGTACGTGTTTGGATTGACTTACAATCCCTTTCGTCGGCTAAATATCAAACAAAGAAGTACCATAATAGCCCATGTCGTCGTTAGTATGATCAATCCGATGCCAAAGCCGAAGATTCTCGCCATAATGGCTTATTAGATAAAGATTAAATAGAACCAATTTTGTACATTCTCATGACGCATGCGTGCCAGCGACTATTTCCAGCCCCAGTGTTGCCTAGCAACATTGTTGTTTATATTTCCGCGCAATCTACGGTCCCTCAGTTTCTCGTGTCAGTTTGTTGTTTCCCCCGTTTGCTCTTCCTTTAGCATAGCAATGTTATTGAACAACTGATCTTGCAAAAAAGAAGAACGTATAACCAATAAATCCTGGCTGCAACAAGATAACAACAAGCTGATAGTCAAAAAAATACCTGAGGCCCTGCGGACCTGAGAGATCAACTTGTTTTTCCGGACCAATGTAATGCTTTTCAATCTTTTGCCATCAATCTATTCCATCCCTCTGTGTGCAAAAAATGGGTGAAGGAGCCCACCATTGAAACACATGCAAGCCGAAAGGCAAAGAAAGGGGAAAGCATGTGGCATTACCGGAGGACCCACAGCTATGCTTTGACAACAAAACACATCTAACTTTCGATTAAGTTAAGTTAAGTTAGCCCTGGAGACATGCACATGAACAATTGCATGTCTTAGTAAGTGGACCTACTCCCTCTCCTGCCGTAGGTAGGCTGGAAATAGCATAACATTCCAAAGAGATTTTTTGTTGCAAATGCCTTCCAAGACTACATATTAGTGCTTTTCCTCAGGCAGGAAAACGCCTGTCGTTCTCAACTCCGCCAGCCATTGGAAGCTTTTTTCAGCTACCCTCTTCGTCAACTAACAGCTGTATGTTGGGAAGATTCTCCTAAAAAACGAGTGATGTCTTACATTAGATGCCTTAAGGCTTTAAGCTTGTCATTGCGGTGCCTTGCGTCAACTCTGGGAGGGCGCGTGCTACTTAGCGTCAACGTGATGCTATTGATTATCAGCATAGAGAGAGGGAAAGTGCCGTTGGCGTGAAAACGGACGAGGAAACGCCCTCTTGCCCCCAGGCCGTGGCACATTTGAACCGAGCGGTTCTCCCGTTTGGCACGTACGTCCCTCCTTGAGGCAGAAGGACGAAGGGATCTATCAATCAGTACCTCCGGGCATGCCCTGCATAGAACAACCATATTGCCTATCAGCAAAAAAACGACGACATAATTGAACGACAAATGGCGTAGATATGTTGCAACGGCAAAAACAACCATCGTCATTCATCCATTCTGTAGGGCGTGTTTTGCCATTGTCAACGATGGCTTACTTGCAAAGTGAGTGATAAAGTGCTTCTTTTTTGCGAGAATTATCTATACCTTTCCCAATTGCCCTGGTAGCCCAGGGTGCTCCGGCCAAACCTCAATTGTTCCACTCGGCACTATCGTTGCTTCCGTGCTTCCTTCACCGTTCAACCGAATCGCTTGCCCCTAAATTTAGGGGCAATGATCATTGTACCCTTCCATGTTGTTTTCGACTTCTTTTTCGTTCACTTCTTCCGTTGGGTGCAAAGAAAACAAGTAAATGGGAGCACGTATTGACCGAAAAGAAGCAAGAAATGTTCCGCTTTACTTTCTGCAAAAAAATTGGCTCAAGATTATCACACATTTTAGGACATTGCACTTTTTACCTTATCAGTAACGCATGTGAATTGTTTGTTCGGTATAACCCTATTGTGTCATTATATTCTTTGCACTTTTGACGTGACAATCACAAACTCCAAAGGTACCGTAATTACCCTTTTAAAAAGTGATCAGTATTACTTTGATCCTACGTGTTTTTGCGCGGGTTTTTTATAAACACGCTGATCTGTTTCTTTTGTTTGCCAAAGCCCGCGTTTGTTTGTTCCGCGAAGTCTCAAATTTCCAAGTATCCGTTCCTCCACTTGACTTTCTATTTTTTGCAGACTGGCAATTTGCGTTCATCCAGAACCGCCAAAAATGCCATTTGTCAGGTTAGTTTAAACTTTTTTTGAAACACACTTTGCCCCCATTTCTCCAGGTGGCTAAGCAGGTAATTCTCTCTCCCACAACCCTCACTTTTCTGTCAACTTTTTGTTTAGGGCTTGCTTAAACTTTTGCTGGTTATTTTTTGCTGATTTTTAGCTTTGTTCTTTCCTCTCTAAAGATACTATTTCCACCGACTGCCGTCACTCATCGACGGTAAAACAAAGTTTTCGAGCAGTTTTAAAGTTCTTCCTTACCCAAAGTTACATACATACGGCTGTCGTCTGAAAGTATTGGACACTTGGACTGCCATGCCGTGGTTTCGCTAGCCTTGCCTGAGGGGGCTTACGCGAACTAAACTGTCTGACCTATGACCGTCAACCAGGCGAGATATCTGGCGCAACTTGTTTAGCTTCTTTGTCTGTGGTAAACCCGCGTATATTGTCAGCTGTTGCGAGAATTTTTATCCGGCTAGAACCCTGCTTGGCCTTGGCCCGAAAGTGTGGGGGACCTCTGAGCGAGCCGTGGCACGTTCGCTAAACTGGATTGATTGAAGACGATGACTGCTCTCTGGTCGCTTGCTTGTGTTTTTTAGCACTTTTATAGCTCCTTCAAAGATGCGGAAGGAATACTATTTGCATCGTTGCATCAGTACGGTCTTGCGTTTTCCGTAATTATTGACCTTTTTCCTTTCCTTTGCCTATTCCTGGCACAATTCGCACGTTTTATCGTAATTCGTCCGACCCCTCGTGAGAATCTTTTTTGCAACTCCAGGAATTTGGCTTTCGTATACAAAATACTTTTTGAACTCGTGAACAAAACACCCAAATAACCGATGAACCCGATTGTGCTTAGTCAGAGGCGAGTTCGAGTGTTCCTTGCTTCATCCCTAACTCGCGCGGGCGCCTCAATCTGCGAAGCTCATGATAGTCGCTGACGTCCGAGTCCGCTCTCCTCGCCCCGACTAATGCAGAAAAAGCTTCCGAACCTTGAAAATCAAGCCCAGCGGCGCCAACTCGAGCCTTCCTTCGTCGCCCTCCAATCTTTTTTTCGTCGTTCCTCCTTGACTCAGTTATGTTTGATCAGTCCGGTAAAGTTAGCATTTTCTTACCCGAAGCTTCATGTTTTCTTCACGTTCGCGCGCTCACCCAATTGCTCCGTCCGCACTTGAAACTACCGCTCAAAATGTGAGGTGAGACTTTGGGGGAGTCCCCATGGGCAAGCAACTAAGCATTTTCTTAACATTAGAAGCCTTGATTTTTTTCAATTGTCGTCGCAACATTCACTCATTGTGTTCCCTCGTTCATGTGCTTATGCCGTGTTACGTGCAGTTTTGAACAAACTGAAAAAAAACTGACTACGATTGTCCAGTTAGAAGCCGCATTGCATGCTAACTGCCCTCGTGCCGCATTTGGCTCTATACATTCTATCCACGGGCTTGGCACAGCGCCCTTCTTTTTCTTCCGTAAGCTTTGTTTTTTATGCTTTTCCGGCAGTTACTTTTTAAAACGATGCCATTTGATGCCATCCAAGCCGAACGGTTTTCTACGTAGTTTGTTTAGCTTTGTCGCCACACGCTAAACCGCAACATTTTTAATTGCTACAAAATCCCGTTTTTCCCTTTTCATTTCTCAATTTACAACCCTCATAAAATAATGACGATTCCTTCCGTTTATTCTACGTTTTAACCTTTAGTTGTGACTTTCTTTCTTTACCTGCGGGGCTGCCGCCACCGGCAACCCAACTATCTTCAAGTTTGTTTTTATTACGCCGTGCCTATCGAGTTTCCTTGTCGTTCTTTGTGGCCTTCGCTCGCGGCGAAATTTACGGCTTTGCGTTTTTTTCCAACGTGATGGATCATTTAATTCTACAACTCGAGAGCACATGCCTTTTTTGCTCTTTTTCCTTCTCCAAACGCCAAGATATCGCGCGATCTTCGTTCTATTTTTTAATGTGCGCCATTACCATCAGAGAGCGGCAGTTCAATAATGTTAGGCTTTTTTCATAGAGTTGTTGACCATTCATGATAGCACTATTCGACGAAAATAACACTACCCATTTGGGTTGCCGATGTATTGTGAAAAGTGGTCGTTACAGTCATGCAAAAGGCATCGGCGAAACCGATGCATGTAGTCATTCATACAGTTGGCATTTACGTTGCAACGGAGGAGGCAAAAGTGTCAAAAGTCGACGAGAAATCAAAATAAATGCACATTTTTTGCATTTTATAGGTCTTCTTAAAACACGACCAGAACAGCACTATCAGGTTTCGCTTTGATTTTTATATTACACCAATTGTATCCGTTTCGACTTACCGTCCCCACATGGGTGCTCATGCTCAGCATGCATGCACCTTGTTTGATGGTGCAAGACGATGACGGCCTTCGCCGCGTTGCTGTCCGCTACTAAATGTTGCAAAATGCTGGTTGCATTTGCTTTTTGAGCTCCGCGCCTCGCCCTAGGGTTGAAACGTGCAGATCATGTGGGTCGACACGGCAGTAGCGACGCCGGCGATCTTTTCCCCCCTTTACGTCCAGCTTTGCACTCGATCGTAATGTATCATGTGAGCGGCTTCATCACTTTGGGCGTTAAAACTCTAGCAAGGAGCTCCCCTTTCTTGTGGAGAACACCCATAGAGCACTTTACAGCCATGATGAACTCTTTCCGTGCGATTAGCTTCTTGGTGACAGTGACTCGTGAGTGCGAGATCAGCACAGATGAACGACCACGCTTGCAAAACGTTAAAATAATTTTTGGGTGTTCCTTGAGGAAATTACCAGATGGCTCCACTTGGTTCACGTGAACTCATGTCTTTGCTTCCTGCCAACTGACATAGCATTTACATTGATGGACGACCTCGGCACCGAACCCCTGCGGCACTGGGTAAATCCCGACTAACCCCGGGGTCCCGGAAAAAAGACTGACTCTTTGTGCTAGGCGGAGGAACAACCCGTGTCATCCACGCAATCACTCTCCTGCCTCCCCTCATCGAAGGCGGATAAATTAAGCGAAAAGCCTACCAGTGTCAATCGTACCGAGGAGCCCCAATCAGATTAGTCGGATCCCACACCTTTCGGTCGGTGATCTATCTGGACTGGCAATCGGCCATTTTTCCGTTTTGCCCCATTTGACTTCCACTCTGGATCGGATCTTTTGCATCATGCTTGCGACTCGGGAAAAGCTTCTGAACTGATATGATCAAGGTCTCCTGTTCGTGGTCCGGGTCTCAATGGAACGCGGACGTCTTCAAAAAAACCCGCAATGTCCCTGAATTCTTCCCCTTGCAAACAACACGATCGGCGCCGCTTTTTATGATCCGACCCGAAAGAAAAACGTGCTCTTCAACCTTTGCTTTGTTTTTCTCTTTCTTGAATTAACCTATAGAGTCGCATCCAACGTGTCTTGTTGCTCATCAAGGAGAGGCGCACCAAGCGATCTCTACTATATTCATGTTTGCATGCGAATAACGGGTGCATCAGAATGGCCAATGATCACGCATGTTTCACGTTGATCAGAGTGGGAAGAAAAGCAATTGTTTTACGCTAACATCCGACTTTTTTTGATATTGAAAAGTAGAAGCATTTTTAAAATTCTGCAAACTTCGCAAAAAAACCCATGTTTCACTGATCAACCAATCTTTGTGTCAATTTTTTTGGCAACCATGCAAAAACAGCACCTCAAACAACAAAGAAAAGACAGTTAGTACTGCATCACTCGGAAATACGGAGCCGGCATGGGTCGTATTCAACCTCGTTCTCCGCACCGTCATCCATCACCTTGCGCTACCTATTTACTTACGTCGGCATATTTTTATTTGTTTTTCTTACCCTCGTGTTTTCATTAGATTTAATCACTATTGACAGTTTTTAAACTGTTTCCCCAACGTTGAAGAAGCTTCGCCACAAATCAAGAAGTCAAAAATTCGGATTGCATGCAGGTGATAGGTGTTTCCCCGACATTAAAGTATATTCTTCTGTTCCAGCTGCCATATGAATGAATTCTAGTCAACTTGATCGAAAAGAAAAACTTTTTTATCGCAGTACAATATCGCGAGCTTTGAAACGTTAGGCTCGTTTGGTCCTTTTAAGCTTAGTTGTTTTTCCCTTTCACGGGTTCTTATCAATTTCTTCCTAAAAAATAGTGTGTCCTTATAATAACTCAATACCTTTTCTTCTGATAAGGAAGTGATTGCGTCGGTCGTAAACGTTTTTCTTAAAACAACTAAAAATTGAACTACTGAACACGGTAGCTTCGAGAATAAGCCATCTGTTGACTGCGGGGTTTGGGCGGCAGACCTTTGTTTTGCTGTTTATCAACACGTTTATTTACCTTGAAATCAATCATTTTCAAGTCTGCCACGCACGCCAACCAAAAAACGCTAGAGATGCTGGCTCGTGTACAGAAGTTGCAATCCATCTTTGCCCAAGAGCACTCATGAACTCGTTAGATCTGCAAACTACTCCATTAGAGAGTCTAACAACCTTTTACGTACGGCAGTTTCCCCGTATTCGTTACCGCCGTAGCTAATTAAATTTTATCACATCTGATTGATGCATTATGTCAGCAAACTGATTTGGCGTCTGAAGAAGGCATGTTTTTTTAGTGAGCCCCCCGATGAGAGTATGTTATTTTTTCATTTACCGCTGTCGGTTTGGGAGGGCTCTTCGAACGTCAAGTTGATGCTAGTTCGGAATGGCAGCGATCGTTGGCCCTTCTAATGTCTTTGAGCTTGATGGAAGTCCTCTGGAAAAAGTTGCTTTTTCCTAATGTTCCTCGTCCATCAGTAGAGGTTTTTGCGGGTTTCGGCAATCGGTTACATCATTCTCAAAGAACAACCCCTGAGGCGAAGCTAAAGATCAAAGCAAATCGAAATGACAACCCCTGGGTTTTTTGCTGACACTGGAACAAAGGTTTGATGCGTTTGTTCCCTATTCTAGTCGGTCGCCCAATGAAGTACTAGCGTTTGGCTCTAGTTTTTGCTCTAACTTTTACCCTTAGGGCGTGCCCGAAACGTGAAGAGCATCCAATCCACCCCGCTGAGCGATCTGCACACAATATTGGGGCAGCACAGCCTACATGATGCTCAGCGTGTGATTACAGGTTGACGTTTGTTTCCGTTTAAACTGTGTTTTTCCTTCAAAAAGAGGGGTACCAATCTGCTGTAATCGCCCATAACTGATACTTATACCGCCGTATGAACAAGCAAGCACCCTGATTGCTTCACACGTGAATCATGTGCACATGTGAGGGTCGCCGTTTCGTTCACCAATCTTTCGGAGTTGCTGAGCACGTGTCTCCCGGGTCTGGGCCTGCCTTAGGGTTGCGAGTAACGAGTGTCTTGATTTGCTTCTTGTTTGCAGCTCACGAGAACAAAATACACTGAGTAGAGTGTGATAGCTCTTTGTTTGTCTTGCCCCCCCCCGTCTGAAAGGGTGGGGTAATATTTTTCATTTCAAAGTTGTTTCATAGAAAATCGTCACAGCCATTTATCCAACGCCTCCATCATTAAATCATTTAAAAGATACAATTACTACTCTGGTCATGGTCTTTCAAAAAACGTTCACGACGGTGATTAAAGGACGCGGGGTCGATGCGACCGAGTTGCCGCCGCTTCTTGTGACTACCGTAATCCACACACACTACTGCGTGGTGGTGCGGCTGCGGCTCCTATTTGCTCGCTCCATTGACCGTAATCCCATCCTTGATGGCTGTTTATTTCACGCAACATTTCTAGAAGAATGATGAAAAAAGCCGATTTGTAGCGTGATCATGTTTATCCACGATATGATTTTGGTTGTTATTTTGGGCTAACGCCTATCTTGACGTCTGATGCTGATAGAACGAAAATGGGATGATCATTACTCGATCGGTGTACAAAACAACACTGCGTTGGATCCGATAGTCTTGATTCAAGAAAAAGTCTTTCATTTTTGGACTCGGATGGCTCGAACTTTTTTGATAAGCAAAAACAATAAAAACGTTTTTCTCAACTCCCCCAACTTTTTTAACATAATACTTATCACCCCTATCGGGAGTAATAACTACTTTGCCAAGCAATTCTTTCCGGATAATGGTCCGATAGAACTTGTCTTCCCAGATTAGTGATAACCCATCAAACAGCCTATGTCAGCACGGTTTTGTTTTTTTAGCTAGTAATAACATTTTCACATGGTGGTGACGGCCGCGCGTTAAGTCATTTTATTAGGTGCAAACTCAGCATGTTTTAAGGTCGACGTTTTTTGCTATCATTTCTCCGTTAGCCCTAATTGACCCTGTTTACGATAGGAAACACTCTAACGATAGCCAGGGTTGCTACTGGGCTCGTTTTGCACGTTGTCGATCCGGTCGGCGACGCCAGGTAACACCAATTTTTTCACGCTGAGAAAGAGCAACATTACCCCGCATAAGAGCAGGAATTCCCGATACCCCGAGCGTAGCTTCTTTGATAACCTGCATTCGGGGGGCACCGCTGCCAGCTTTAATCCACGTGACGTTGGTGCAATAGTCTGTCGCGCAGTCACGTGATTGTTATGAGTGCATATGCTACTGGTGGACGGACACAGTTTGTCTTGCGGAAAAAGGCGATACGAGAAGGCGGTGAGCAAAGACGGCCCTTAGGGGGTGGGGTGTGATAGACTGAGGGGTAGCCGGTCCTTCTGATAATATCACTATTTGGGGCACCTTGTGGTAGCTCTCCCCGGCCCCGCTCTGCCGGCAGTCCGCGAGCACCCATCACGTCTCACAGCCGCATCATTGATCTTCCCTTATGTGGTTGCCGTGCACGCGGCACATGAGCTGGTTCAGCGATATTTGCGATCGCGCTGATGATATAGGGAACGATCTGCCTGCCCCGTTCTCCGTCTTTCGACTTTTGAACTGAACCGGCTTGTATTGTTTGTTTAGTTAAGGGATACACGCCGACGATTAACGCTTGCTTTATGACTTGTCCGAGTGCATCGTATACTCATAATGATATATGTAGGTGTAGATAGATCAGCACTGGGAATGTGTACATACGTGCCGATGAGTGTGATTATTGCTGCCACGTCTCGGTTGAGGTCGGCCCGGCCCGGGTCCTCCATAGCTCGCTTATCCGGCCGTTTGCTACATTGTCAAGTTCATCGACGGAGACAGCAGCAGGCATGTGCCCCAGTGCACTGCACTACTTTTCCTTGCTGCTGGCATTTCGGCATATAACCCGAACAGGCCGACCCTGTTGCTTGCCTCACACAACGATCGACCTCTATGTGTTTTTACCTGGGCCATGGCAGACGGACGACAACGGCCTTCTTCCTTCCTCTAATCCCTCGGCATGGCAGTTTGATCTAGCGAAAATCACGCACACCTAGTCTCCCTCATTCAAAGGGATACGTTTTCGTGCGCAAATGCACCCCATTTGATCCAATTGTGGTGGTTCGATAGATAGTATCTTATCACCATGGAAATCTGCCAAGCGCCATGTATACCTTGTTTGCACCGTATAACCACGGACCGCCAGCGTCGTTCGATTCGAGTGCATCAGCTGAAAACGCACCACACTTGTCGTTCTTAGTATGCTTGCATTGCCTAGATAGTACTCTCTGCAAAATGGTACCTTCCCCACTGCCATCTATCACTTTTCTTCCAGTTTTTTCCACTTATTTACTCCAATTTGTGACCTCTGTTTTCTCTTTTGATCTACAATCGCGTGTTTTTTATTCATTTCCTTTGTCTTGAGAACACTGTAAAAGCCATCAGCTACAATTACATCATCTTTATAGCCTAAATAAGCACCACCTGCTTCACCATTTCTGCACCTTTTTTCTTTCTTCATATTTTTTCACATGAATCCCGGCTTCTGTTACCAGCCTCCCTTTGCCCCGCCCGACATTACCTGCCACGCCCCCTTCCGATCCCCTCCGCTGTGAAGAAAGTTTTTTTACCCCAATCATAACAGCTACTGCTTTGTAGTATGGAATATGTGCGGGCGTCAAACATGAAGGGCTTTCCCTGCTGGCAACCGACATCAGATAGTGGCACCTTTACCCCACACTCGGCACCTTCGACTTGTGGCTTTTTAACCTCGCAAGGTCCTCGTGCGACTTCCTTGCCTCTTTGTCACGGGATTGCCCTACCGAGCGCGCTTAAAGTCCGGTCACAGAGTGAATCGGCTGGATTGAACAAGTTGAACTTCAAGGTACCGTCCGGTGTATTGATCAAGGAGATGCTGGTGCTTCACAAGAACGTGTACGGCCACGACGAGGTGCAATGTAAGTACTTTTTCTTGTTTTTCTTTATCTTTGATACACACTGTTTGTGCCGATGATCATTAGTGTGTATCAAAACACGAATGAACTGGTTTATGGGCGTAGTGATCGACCTACCTTATGATCTATCGCAATGTGTTTAGCTTCGCTGATGAAGCAAAACTGTTGACTTAACGTTTAACTCATGTTCATTGTTTTTTCAGTCTTCTCCCGATCCCAACCGGAGCCCAGTTCGGATTCTGATGGTGATGATTCCGGCACAAGCTCCGACAGCGGCCACACAAGCGAGCATGACATGGTGACCGAATTCAATGACAGCACCCAATTCGACGAATCCTTCAACGACACACGTGTTGCCTTCCCGTCCTTGAAGAAGTCGGTACGCTTCGCCGACGATTGCGGTGCCCCGCTTGAGCTCGTCCGAATTCTGACCGAGCCGTCTGATATCCCACCAAGAATCAGTCCGTCAGTGATCCGTCGCTACCGTCGGGCATCCAAGCAGTTTGCGGCCGCCCAAGCTCGCCAACACAACAGCAGCGCTGTCCTGTCCGCAGATGAGGATTCTTCCGATGATGAAGAGGACGAGCTGTACCACAACAAGAAGCACGCCTCATGGAAGATTGGTTTCATTCAGCCAGCCAGCGAGTACGTCAAGTTCAGAGAATCGTTGGAAAAGAACAAGGTCGCCCTCGAGAATGTTATGTTGCGCAACGACCATTGCAAAATGCTTGGTACCATCAAGGTTAGTACTTATACTTTAATCATCTGCACGTTTCGTTTTTTGCTCTTTATTTTATTGCTTTCACGTTTCTCTGAAGCTAGAGCACACTGATTAGACTTCTATTCGCGACTGGTTTATTACTGTCACGTTATTTCTTGCAGGTTGGTAACATTGCCTTCAACAAGAACGTCTTTGTTCGATTTACGAGCGATGGCTGGAAGAGCTACCTTGATCGCCCTGCCACGTACCAGGCGTCATCATCAAAAGTGTATGACACCTTTGCTTTCGAGATCGACATTCCCATGAATGAAGGCGATGTAAGTATCTTTTAATGTTGACTTTATTTTCCATTCCCACAAACACTGTCGTCGTTGACATTGGGAAATGCGCACACGTGAGCACGTAAATAACGTCAATGATCTTGCAGGTAACCCAGCTTGAGTTCTGCATCTGCTTCGCGACCGATGACGGCGAACACTGGGACTCCAACAATGGCAAGAACTACATCATCGTCTCAGAAAACACCCCCATCAAGCCGCATCAAGCCGAAACAGCTGCGTCTCAACAACGTCGCTCCGTGGATACCGACGATGCCTACCGAATGAACTACGATAACTGGACCCGTTTTGCCAGCTGGCGCAATCTGAGCACCGCCGGACCTTACTGGTAATCGGTGTTTCGCGGGCATATTGCCGCTAATAGGGACTATCCTTTCCTTATTTTTTTCATTCATTCGCTTTTCAACCTTTGTTCAGAGTCCGTAGAAAATCCTTCCGTCCACAAAACATTGTATGTGCCTAGGTCTCTAAAAACGCTCGAGCGGGTTTGCCATTCCCCTTCGGCACTCCTATCCGGTCCCTCGTGTCATTTCTTGCCTCCAATTCCCAACGAAAAAAAGTATCCAACATCCATGGGTCTGAAGTACGGTACTCCCTTCCCTAATAGAGATTACATTGTTCAGAGTATTTCTAACTTTCTTTTTAATTAGTTTCTAACTGTGTTTAATTTTGTGAAATTTCTTTCTTTTCGAGAGTGCAAAACGTGGGGTATTACAAACCAAAAGCGGCAGTATAGTCGTTTCCAATACGGGTCTTCAGTAGTGTGCCTTTGCATACAATACATTGATATTTTTTGAGAAAAGAAAGTCTAGCATGCTATAACCGATGTTATTCCTCTATTGTTATGCCAACCGTGCCTATTGTGTCTAACCTTTTCATAGTCAACTTCCATCCGTCTATTTCATATTTTGTCATTTTCTTACTAACCGATGAATGCCTTTTGCCATCGACAATACATTGTATTTGGAGTGTAAATAATTCTCTAATGTAATAATGATCCGTATCCTCCAATTGACTGCTCAACACTAACGCATTTTATCCAACTTTTATGTGTAACTTGTTTGAGTCCAAACTTTTCTTCATCTTCGTAGTCGTACCAATTTAATGCGAGTACTTCTTTATTGTTCAACATTTTTATAGCTGTGATGTTTTTAACCCTTTTCCAATAGAATTGTACCGAGTATTTAGGCCTTTATTACCGTCTCAACATATGTGATATGAAAAAAAACTTAACGAGAATCAGATACGGTGTCTTGTGCCTTTTTTCTTTGACTGGTCATGTGGTGAGCGTCACCGGTGATAACGCACGCTACCCTACAGACTTGCCGGAAATCTGTACGGTAGCGAACTCGGTTGTGGGCTCGACTTCATTCTATTGATGACAGAAATACTTGGAATACGCGCAAACTTACTCAAAACTGTGCATTCTTTTTGCATTGAAGAAAAAAGTGGTAAATCTCGGTGCTCAACTTAATCAAACATATTAGCGCCACCAGCATTTTGTTTTTCTCGGTTCTTTTTCAACTGTTTTCACCGCCATGACTTACTTCACACCCTCAAGTTCTATTGTTTTGTTCGATGTCTATTGCAGGCACATTTGACATAGTTCGTAGCACTAAAATGGGTTAGTCTCTTGGCACCCCCACGTGTGTTTTCATTTAAGCATGCCTTACTCATCCCGTGGTTGTTGTGAATATACTATTTCAATGCTTCTCCTGTCTTCTTTATCCCCATTGCATCGACTATTGTTGGCACTCAGAGTTTGTAGGTCCGATCTCAGCAATATCATCCTTTTCTCATATTGTTTTGTATCGGCCAACTTGTAAAGACCTTCACATTGCACTGTCTTGCATCATTACGGTGATCACCTGCGGTGCATCCTGTTCCTATTTTTCTCGCCCCACAATGGCAAGACAAACTCTGATTCTAACTGTCTGATCATAAAGAACAAGTCATGACTAGCTTCGTCCAAATATCTTTCTCCCGGGTGTCCATGTCTTTTTCCCTTTACCTTTCGCCCTATCTGTGTTTACGGTAGGCACGCCGCTCCGACCAACTGGGTAGTACATTACCCATCCACGTGAACCCTACGCTTTTTTTTATTACCCGTCTTCCTTTTTTTCTTTTTGCCTATCTATACATCGACCACCAATAACAATTATAGAATTTGACTTCCACTTATATACGTGACTGTTGAAAAAATGAAAAAAACAATGTAAAAATTAGATAGAATAATGTAAAATAAAGAGAATATAATACTTGATTGGATGCAATGAACCCTTTGACACAAGCCACAGTAATTGAGTTAAAGATTAAAGCAACTTGATCACGTATAAAGTCAACAAAAACTATCATGTCAAAAGCTATTAGTGTTATGTCAAAGTTTGCATAAAACTTGTACTTTTAAACGAACGAACATCGAACGAGATCCAAACTTGTTTCTTAAAGCAGTTTTCAGAGAGATCGCATTCCTTTTATTAGGTTTATTTATTTTTTTAATTACTTTTTACATCAGGTTACGGTCACACTGATTACATAGAATGTCACATTGCATTTGTAGATGAAATAATCGGACAAAGTTCAGCACAGAAACCGACCATTTCGATGTTTATATTTAGATTACCGAGATATCGTCGTCCACAACAATGTTGCGTCAAAACTCAGGTGTTAACATTGGGGTTATCTTTTGCACAAACTTAAACCAAAAAACCTTCATGTCGAAACTACATACAACTCGTGTCAGTTCACATGTGTTTGAGCCTCCAACGTGTAATTACTCATTTCCTGGACTCGATGACATGCCAATTGCCACTCTCCCCCAACAATGCTTTGAAAAAAAACTTCGATCAAAGGTATCCCGGAGCAGTTGTTGTTAGATGGATTTTTAGTACCTGTCAAAGTGCATCTCCTTGAACATGTATAACTTGGAAAAAAACGAAAACCTGGGGAAACACAGTTGTGGATGGTTTTGCTCTTTGGTCAAGCAACGCGTTGCAAGATAATATATCAGTTAAAAATCAAGTAGCTATCAGCACGTAAGGGGTTTTCTATTTGGGTTTGTTTTCCCACATCGTTATTTCCGCATAAACAGTACTAATTGAGTGAAATATAGTTGATTCCGATTGCTCACGGCGTTATGCGGAAAAACTTATACTTCCAAGGTCGCTATGATACTGTCTTTGCAGCACAGTTCGGAAAGTCAAAACTCACGCCACTATCGCTGCTGGTCAATGTTGTTTTCGTTATTTTGATGCTATACCATTCCGTTTACACGTGTCTCTTTGCTAAGGTGTTTCTCATTATAAAAACCGCCATCAAAATAACTTTTTATGTTTGTTTGTGACAAACAATGTTTTGATTTGACTGATCTTATGGTTTAAAAAAGACCAATTGCATCACATTTAATAGGCACCTCATAAATTAAACCATTTTCTGTCAGTCATACATAAATCTTCGTTAAGTCTTGAATCAAAAGCGGAAGTTTTTCTTTCACTTGTCAATATTGAAATATGGGACAACGTGTTTTGCCATCTCGGAACACGTGAAGAAATAACGTAGATCAGTAGTACAGGGTCGTAAAGGCGTCGGATAGAGCGTTGGGAGCAGTCCGTGTTTTTCAAAAGCAGACACCTAGTATCCTTGGGTGCACATGCTCACGCTTACGGCGGAGACGAAACACATGGTTGATAAAACGTGAAAAACAAAGAAAAGTCATGTGTCGGGTCACCATTAAAGAATGTGGGCGATGGAGTCTATCTGACGCAATTTGTCATCAGCTGAGGAATTTGGAAAGACATTTTACACTACATGCTAAAAAAGATAATGTTGAAAGGTTAAGGGTAAAAACTGCTACTTTGTGAAACGATTACGCAAGTTACAACTTAATGCAGACAACGACGTCACTTTTCTGTTTCTATAGTTTGCTTTTTTAAGCATCCTATTACTACTATTTTGCCATTATTAACAAATGTTGACACTTTTTAAAAACAAAACTAGTCTGATTTGATGAGTTTAGGTGTAATGGTTTTTTTGTGTCGAAGGCTAGACATTCGGTTTCTTGGTTTAGTCATCAATGCTCCAAATTCTTAAGTTTAATGGATATGAGCCTAATCACAAGGAAGTGGTACGTTTATCGATTTTGTTAAACTGCTTCGTCCGTTTTACCGTAAAGTTTTTAGTTCCTTTCCTGTGCAGGGAGAATACACTTTTTCGACTAAAGTCTACCTAAGCTTTCTTTTCTTCGAATATTGTTTTGTCAATATACTTTTTCCTGCTGAATAAATTTTACTTATTTTTAATTAAAGCTGGAACATACCTTGGATTATCGATAACACCAGAAGCTAGTGAAGCTGCCATTCAATTAAGCTAGCACGGTCGTCAATAACGTCGTCTTGAAACAATGACATTTTAATTTATATTAATACTTCACGATGAATCCATATTACAAAGTTATTTACAAACCAAATCATAGCATCAAGTATAAATACAGTAAGGTTATACCTCATGGTGTTTCTACACATGACGGTAAACCTTACCGCATTTTCACATTGACCTATAGTTTTTAAGTAGATTTCAAATAAGCGTATATTTTATCAGCACATTTAGAAAATAATGAAGACTATCAGTATGCCATAAAAGCTGTCACCATTGCCACAGACACAATAGGCTACGCCCAGGTGGAAAGCTTAATCCTTTCATGTTACATGCTTCACCCCGCCCCCTTTTAAGACAGGCAGGGGGCGAAGCTTTTAGAAGTCCCAAGGGTATTTCAAACATCATCATGAGTATCACCGTCGCACTCTCTGAAAGTACAATAGTATAATAGCTTTTAAACTGGAGTGCGTAGTCGTTCGAAAAAAAGTGTGTTGAGCTACAACTGATTCTTAGAACTATAATATGTAATAAACAGCTTTTATGCTTAATAAATGTCCTGTTCAAAAATACCGTTTTCAGTCCAAGTAAAACGTAGACAATTAGTCCTATTATAACACAGTCGTTCCCCGTTCCACCAATTCGAACATCATAATTTTAAAATAATTTTTTATAGAATACAAATGTACTTTAAAATGTGAACTTTTAAAAATGAAAACAGTTTTTACAATGAAAAACCAATGAAACTAATTTCCAGCAGATACCAAGCTATCTGAATTTCACCATAAATTAATGAACCTGGTGGAAGCGAGAGTGCCCTTGTGCAGATCCTATCCACGCATTCCACTTTCGAAGGTGGTAAATTCGAGAGCGCCTATATGCTGGAGTTATCCATGGATTGTTTCATGGCGCGAGAGTCCACGGACGGTCGAGACAACGAGAGAGCCAATCTCTCGACCGTTGCACGTGTACACCCTTACACACTTTCCCTGCCCCACAGCGAATGTTGCACTCTCGAGCACGCCTACACACTTTCCCTCCCCCGCAACGAAAGTTGCACATTAGTCATCATCTACCCCCTCTTCTTTTCCCACTGCGAAAGTTGCACTTTCGTACACTTCTACCCCCATTTTCCTTCCCAACAACATAAGTTGCATCATTTCACACATCTACAAGTCATTATTTCGGGATTCTGGATGAGTCAAAATGCTCCAAAAGTGAGATTTTGCGGTTAATTTAGACGAAAACATCTTCGGAAGCAAATATTTTGGATGAATGTCATGATGCCAACGTTGAAATTGGATCATTGCAAAAGCTTATTCACACCATTTAAGCTTGCTTTCATATTGCCTCCGGCAATCAAACTGATTGGCGCATTCATGCCACTCTGAACTCCGATTCATGTGGGTTTGCCGGTGGAAACGGGGGTCAAAAGCCTTTGAAATGAAACAATGACTTGTTTTTATGCACGAGATTAATATCGTGAACACGTATAACCCACTTCTCTTAAAAAACGACATTGTTTTTCTCTAAACACGAGGCAAAAATATGTCGCACCTCGGCAACCCCGTGTACACGAGTGTAATTTCATGTATCCCAGACGCACTCTCAGTACGATTTTCAAAGGGAGCTCGTTCAAACGCAAGAGCCACTGACGTCTTTTTTGAACTGCAATTGTTTTTATATATATAATTCGACATTCCACTTCTGAATTTACTTATTAAAACATAGAAAAGATGGAGAAGAAGACGCTGATCACCATTCTAAATGAAGGCATGGCCAAGATGCACGTGGTACCCATGACTAACTCACAAGAGGTACGTTTTGTTTTGCTCACGCTTGTTTCAGAATCCAAACGTTTATCCAGTTCCGATTTAAGGCACCTGGCACTACGTTCAAAACCATCATAACTGCCATCCTTGACGGTGGACCGAAGTTTGAAGGCGTTGGAATCGGGCCAAAGAAGAAGTTGTCGCAGCACATCGCCGCCGGCAAACTGATGCTGAAGCTTCTGGAAGATGACAGCCTTTGGTTGAATTTTCCATACTTCGAGAAGATGGCCGAGAAGCGGCTTGCAGTGGAGTCAATGTGAGTTGGATTCAGTGACTTTTTATATATAAAACGTTGAATTTTCAGTCAAGCCTTGCTCGACAACATTGCCGCTGAGCATGGAGAAACAAGCGACAACCCCATCGGCTCTCTTATCACTATGTATGTCTTTAATCGATTGCCTATATTGATATTCTATATAAAGTTACTTTCCAGGTGCCGTCAGAAAGCTCTCCCACAGCCGATATTCACCTGCGATGACGACACAGCCAATGCTCTCCCTCAACACAGCCGCATATTCCATGTCACTTGTGCGATCGACAGCTATGAAACCACCGGAGAAGCCGCTAGCAAGCGTAACGCCAGGGCTCGAGCCGCTGATGCTATGCTTAAGATCATTGCTGACGTTGTCCCGAAGGAGAGGAATACGACGCAGGAATGTAACACCTTCTCATTGGCGCTACCTCCAGTATCCACATCGCTGAACGCGCCGAAGGTCGCTGTCAAGGCGATTCCGGGAATCACCGAAAAGGACGTATTTCATCTTATGGATATGATGGAACACTTGCTCAACACGCCAGATACGAACAATATCATCCGGGAGGTTCAATTGCTCAAGCAAAAGGGGCGTTTTGAGTTCATTGGGAAGTTTGAGTTTATCTGTTTCCGGCATAAGAGCACTGAGGAATGTGAGTTTATTGATATGTTGGTTGTTAATAACTTTATTATTGTAAATTACAGCTGTCGTGCTAATCTCACTTCACGCAGTCAACCCCAAAGTTGCGAAATTCGAAGATGCCGTGGCCAGTGACGTCTACGCTTCCTTCAATGGCAGTGGTGTTGGCGAGAAAGAAGCCTGCATCGACGCCTACAAGTCTTTCCTTCACTATGTCCGGAACTTCTACACCTACGAACTCGGCTACAATATCACTGAACTGAAGAAAAAGTACAACCCTCCCAAGACTGGTAGTCGTGGACTTCCGACCCGTCCAGTTTCTGCCGAAGCTTAATCACATTATATACGAGTATTGTCTTATTTTATCACATTGGTTTATTTTATTTTAATTTATATTAGCATTATTGGTCTTCGATGTGCTTTAACATTAATCTATTTATGAATCTAGTTTGTCTTAACGTGCTTTTCGGCAGCCAACTTTTCTTGGTGTTGCAAATACTTCTTTCCGCCGCCGGCCAAGTAGGACTTGTAGTAGAATCGGAACCACAGCAACAAGTATGTGACCTCCATGAACGCACCGATAGCGAACCCACGGAAAGTGACAGCATACTTTCCATTGGTGGTCAACACGAGATAAGCGAGGTGAGCCATGACAGCATGGGTGATCAGGAACTGAACGATTTGAGCGCCAGTGATGATCTGGGCAACCTGGGGAGGGACCTTGAAGCGGATGGCACGGAGCATGTAGTAGCTGTACATGAAGGAGTGGATGAAGTAGTTCAACCAGACGACCCAGATCATGTAGGCGTTGTCTTCGTAGTAGTTGACGAAGGCGAAGTAGCCGGTGAGGGCGTGATGGTACCAGTGCATGAACATGAGGGGCTTCTTACGGAGCACGATGAAGATGGTGTCGAGGAATTCAGGGATCTTGGAGACGACCCACAAGAAGGTCCAGTAACCTGCGACACTACCGGTTTGGAGTTCGGAGATGTTGGCCCATGTGTCTGAAAGGTACCATTTAGTCATACTGTAACTCAAAACTGTAACACTCACAGCTCCAGCCATGCTGACTCGCAACCCTCAAGAAAGTCGGAGTTACCAGAACAAAGCCCAAAATACTGAACACAGCAAGAATGATATTCCAGAGGATCAACGGAACTTGGAGATCAAACGGCGTCCGATTCTGCATAACATACTTAATCGCAAAAATGGAGAAGACGTACGTCGCGACAGCCTTTACGAGGAATCCCTCCGTTTCGCGACACCACTGCTTCGACGTTTCATAGTCGTAATCCGCTAGAAAGATGCTCATTTTGTCCAGGAGGCAAGCAGGCAGGCACACTGACAACAGTGATATGGAAGCATCGCGAATTTATAGAAGGGTCTTGATGGGTGCACTGATTTGGGTCAGACCATCAAGTCACTCCGCCTCTTGGTAAGCATCGCGCCACTTCTCTTCCAGAGAACAAGCAGTTATTTGCGAGGCGGAAACTCACTGACAACAACCAAAATATGGACTGATAATACAACAAAGGCCGCGAAGCTGCAAAGTGGGTTGAATCAGGTGAAACACATGTTGTGAGGTGTTTCGTTTACTTGGTTAGCAGTTTTGAGGTTCATGGTAGATGTGTTTAAAATGGTTAGAATAGTCTTCGGTAGTATTTTGAACTTAAATCCGATGCTAATATGCGTTGTTTCATGCACTTATATGGTGATAGCCCCGTTATCAGTCGGTAAAAGCGCTTGTCAAATCCAAGTTGACAGCGCTGATCGTCAATGCTATCTTTGGCTGTCTTCATTTTTGCGTGGGAAGGTTAAAAGTGTTGTCTATTGAAAGTTTAACGCATTTAATTTCAGAAAATGCTCGAACATAAAACGTGCCAGGTCCCACTTCCGACCATAAAGTCCCTCAATGGCGTAAAAAGGTCACTCCAGCCGGCGGCGTCGACAGCTTACAAACATGCGCCGAGGGATCATCGCGCAGGGCCGGCTCCGCCTTCGTGTCGGTAATTTCCCTCCTCTGCGCAACTGCTCACGTCGACTTCCTCCCCTTGCTGGTCGCATTGTTGGGGCCCTGACTACGCTGAAATTCCGAAACAACTGCACTAACTCGTCCAGCGTCATTCAGTTTCGTGACTCTCTTTTCACAGTGCCCTCCTAAATCCTGAACTGAAATTCATCCACGCGTCGCTTCGCCTCTGACCATCACGAACCACACCCAATTATAACATCAGTGATCCGTGGCCGAGGCCGCTTGGTCCGTTTAACCCCACATTGAAAAAACCGTCGTCTTTCAACATTTGTCGTAAATAAGGCCGGTGTGCCCTCAGGGCCAAAGGCAATATGTCATTAATAAAGGCCTTAATTGTTTGCCTCATCCTTGTTGTGCCTTGTTTCTGCCAAATCCGGTCTAGCGTGACCCATTTGACTCGTCCATGTCCGACACGACCCCTCGGATGCTCGTTGAACTGTCCGTATGGTTTTACCTGGGGCTTGGACAACTCCTGTCTTTGCATCTGTCATCTTGACCCCTGTTTGGTAAGTATTAACTGATACCCATTGATACCCATGCATCACGCTGTAAAAGATACCGATTATCTCAAATTTGCAGAACAAAGTTTGTGGCCGCGGAGAACTTTGTACCGTGATCAATGGAGCGGCTCAATGCCTATCACAATTAGGTAAGTTTTGAATTCTTTCATTACCTTACACGGTTTTGAATCAATCAAAGTCGCCAAATCGGTTAATCGGAAATAGCTCCTGTTCTGATGAGTGGCTTTTGTCACGGCCCCAATTCTGAAGAGCACGGCTAATTCAAGCACTCACCAAAACAGAACCATCTCAATATTTGTAAACAAACGAGTAAAAAGCAATATTCAGCGCCGAGGGAAAGTGTTCCAATTCGTCAAAGCGCGGCATTTACCGTTGGAGAATGTCCAAAACTTGTCGGTGGGCTTTGCATCGAGCGATGCCGATTGGATTCAGACTGCAGTGGTTACATGAAATGTTGTGCAAATGGATGTGGCAGAGAATGTGTTTTGCCGGTTGCAGTATCACCGATTTTGAGTTCACTTCCGATTCAACCAATCTCGGCGAAGAACAATGCTGAATCGATAGCTCGGAATTCATTCCGTAAGCACTTACATAACTATTTTAAAGACTAAATTGTCATAATTCAGAACACGAATCAGTCCACAGTGTAGCCTTCAATGCTGCCATCGACAAAATCGGCAGCTGTCCAGCCAGTGCCGTATTTAAAGACAAAAACTGCGAAGTTGAATGCAACCACGACAGTGAATGCGCTGGCGTCATGAAATGTTGTGATTCCGGTTGTGGCAGAGTTTGCGCTGCTCCGGAAAGAGCTACAAGTGTGTTAACAACTTTTTTCGATTCCATAACTTCATTAATTCATTCGTTCATTCACCTTGACATTGCAGCATGCATCCATCTGCGCTCGGCCGTCGAACGACTTCCTGCTCGGACACTCAGCAATGGATTCATTCCGGCTTGCTTGCCCGATGGCAATTTTGCGACCATCCAATGTGATCTAGTATGTTTTTCTTAAAAATGTGTTTTGTTGATGACGCACTAATTTAAAGGTCTATTGCTGGTGCGTCAATACTAGAGACGGAATCGAAATTCAGGGCACTAAAGTGTCAATTGATCAGCGTCCTTCACTGGACTGTAAATGTGAGTATACTTTTCGTGATTGGATCTCACTCAGAAAGCTCAGGCTCTAGACCTATACTGACCGGTACAACGAGTACCTTTCCAATTAGCTTGCTTTTCAAGTGCATCAATTTTTAACTTTAACTCGGATAGATTGATGATCGTTACTTTCTTTACGGCAGTGTGAAGACCCTATGAGTGTCTTGTTTACCTTGAAAAAATAATGATCGCGTGTGGATTACAGCTCAACGATTGTGTCAACCCGTTGAATGTGAGCAAAAAAAGTGTCCATTTGGATGGGTTACAGATACCGAGGGATGCCCTCTAGCAAGTTGTGACTGCAAAAATATTTGTGATGAAGTCACGTGAGTGCCTTATAAGAATGTGTGAAAAAACAAAAACAAGAAAATTTCAGATGTGCCAATAAATTCGATGAATGCCAATTAGTTGAACCTGACTGTGCTCAACCGCCTTGTGCACCCGTTCCCAGGTGTAAGTTATTCAACTCTATCTTTGAGTTAACTTATCAGTAAACTGCTCTAGGTCTGCTCAATCCATGCAACAATGGACTTCCCATGACCTTGCCCAATGGCGTGACGGCATTGTGTACGCAGTCGACTCAATGCTGGACCAATTTCTGGTGTCATCAGGTATGTTTCAAACGTATGAAACGCCGGAACTGCCACTTCCATTGTATTCTCTTTACGGGGGCGCATCATCGGCTGTATTGACTCGCCGAAGACTAGATTATCGACATGACTTACAACACCCCATCGAGGTGGTCAATAACGACGACGCAAGGCAGCAATCGCGCGATTTTTGCAACATAATCGTTCGGATTTAAAAGATTTTACCATCCGACTCATCTTCATTCAACAGTGAAGAAGCGTGGCAACGCTTTGGGTAAAAAAAGACGTCATCCATACATAGTCTTACTGCACTAGTATTTTAATAGAGCGTCTACGAGTGAGATTTGGGCAGTACGCAAATTACTTTTTTTCGGATGCTTCCTTATGCGCATTTGAGTATGCGTGCCGACAGGTCTTTTTAGTACAAAAGATGGTTGAAAAAACAGGTTATAGGCATCTTGTCGAAGACGATTTTCGGACATGGCATCACCCATGGAGAAAGAAGCATATTCATGCATATGCATCTGCGTGGGGGAGATGCAAACTGCAAAAATTGACCTATGCTTTCAATTTTGACATGTTTGAAAAACGTTACAACCGAAAGTTGTACTCTCAACTCACACAATTCCTGATTTTTGTGTAAATTGAGGTCAGCCGGGTATGCATGGACAGGTTATGTGTCTTTTTTTGGCAGGAAAAATAGCATCGATTAGAATCAGCCTATTCGGTACCAAAACAAACGCAAGTAACATAGAGTTAATCTGGTCAAGAAGGGCATCATCAAATAAACTAAGCTGTTTTCTTATGTTTGCAGATCGGCTATAATGGGCTTGGCTTTTGCTGTCCGTCTCCAGAAAGTGCCGTTCGCGCAGGCTCGTGTGAGGCACACGTGCCGCGGCATTTGACCGATTGTGCCGCGGAATGCAGGTAACTTGAGAATGCCCGATTTAGAGGGTTCAACATGCTCATTTACCCGTTTGTAGATCAGATGTCGATTGTCCTTCAACCGATAAGTGTTGCTTTGATGGGTGCGGGTTGAAATGCGTCAGTATCGCATATGCACCCAATCCCCTTCAGTCGCAGCTTGCATCACATGAAAGACCAAGAATAGACGCAATTGCCGCAAATAAAGGTACAAAACGTTAAATCAAACATTGAAAAACAAAATAATTCCAGAAATAATCAGTCCATTGATTGCTGAATGCCCGAGTCTACCGAAAAATGGTGGAACACAAGCATGCAACACAGAGTGTTCTGTAGATGCAGATTGTAGGGGGCTTCGAAGATGTTGTGTAGCTGGTTGTTCCAGAATTTGTGTCTACCCAGAAAAAACAACACCATGCATTCATGATGCTATTTCTCGAGAGTTATACGTTCTTCAAAACACGCCCAGATGCACACCGGCCGGAAACTACGAAACAGTACAATGTGACGATGCACGATGTTTCTGCGTAGATCCTATTACTGGTATTGAAATTCCGAATACATGGGTACCTGCAAAAACCACACCAATCTGCCAATCAATACAGACATCAACCTGCCCTATTCTAAGTTGTGCGACTACATGTCCTCACGGTTTCAAATTGGATAAAACTGGCTGTCCTACTTGTGAATGCTTGAATCCATGTGCTGATGTTCGTTGCGTTCAGGGACAAATTTGTATTGCTGCCGAAGTTCAGTGCTTCCAAAAGTCAAACTGTCCTGCTCAACCGAGATGTACGTCTCTATTTCTATCGATTGAACTTTTTTTAAACGATATTTTTAGGCGTTAGCAACATCTGCAAAGGGCATCCATACATCAACCCCAACGGATTCATTGAACAATGTTCTCACAGTTGTCCTCAGGGCTATTGGTGTAACAACGTTGGATTCCCTGGTCATGGTGGTGTTTGTTGCCCTGAAGTTATTACCACTACAAATGGTCAACAAGTTATACAATTAAAGCATCAAAACCATCCTGGAAAGTGTGAAAAGAAACACATCTCTGTCGAATTCCTTTCATCAGCACCAACATGTAAATCGAGATGTAAAGAAGATTCAGAGTGCCGGCCTCACAGTAAATGCTGTTTCGATGGTTGTGGCACTATGTGTATTCAAATTGTTGGAGAGATTCAGCCGAGCATTGTCGGTCCAGTTGAAACAGTGTCTCGGGCGTCGTCAGAAGTCAACGTTCGTGTTCAATCAAAACTCGGTGAATGCCCAAGGCTTCCCGATGGTCCACGATACGATTGTCGCAGTGGAATCGATACCTGCCAAAGTGATTTCGAGTGTACAGGAATCAAAAAATGCTGTTCGGATGGATGTTTCAAGCGGTGTATGTATGCTGAACGGACTACAGCATGCCTTCATTTACAAGCTGCTTTTGAGAAAGTTAAGAAAAATGGATTTGTTCAATGCAATGCTGGTATGTTTAAGTTTAAATATTGTAACTGTTGGTTATGTTTAATTTCCAGCCGGTGAATTCACCCCAATTCAATGTGATTCTACTTATTGCTGGTGTGTTACTCAAAATGGACGCGAAATTTCCGGAACTCGAGTGTTGGATAATCAAAGGCCAAATTGCCAAGCACGACGTGCGTGTGAAGAACGGAATTGCTCAGGCCACCCATCATGCCCGTTCGGGCATTTGAAAGATTCGACGGGCTGCCCTACATGTGAATGTGAAAACCCCTGTGACAAAGCTCAGTGTCCCGATAGTAACCAAATATGCGTTCCACATCCTGTTGATTGCATCGATTCCGTGTGTCCTCAAGTACCCAAATGCGTTTTGAATGTTTGCATCGAAGGTTATCCGCTTTTCCATGAATCAACTTGGGAACCTGTTGCGTGCAGAGATGATTCGCAATGCCGTGGAACGAACACTCATTGCCGAGTTTTCCGTAAGAATGGTGGATATTGTTGCGTTGGATTGGCTCCAGAGGTGCATGCTGGCACTTGTCCGAAGGGAATAGAAGCTTCACTCGGGTTTCCAATGGATGAATCAGCATGTCAAGTTCACTGTAAACAAGATGACGATTGCCATAGCTTAGAAAGATGCTGTCTAACAGGTGCTTGTTCATTGACTTGTGTGCCTGCAGTGCCAGAACCTGCTCAATCACCTGCATCAAAGGTATCAGGATCTCGAATTGGTGAATGTCCAGTTGTTGAGGGTCTTGGATTAGCTACATGTGGTGCTAGTCGGGTTGACAACTGTCGTGATGGTATGTGTTCTTTAAAAAGTCAACAAATCAAACATTTTTTGAAAATTTTACAGACGAGGATTGCCCTTCCGTACAAAAATGCTGCTACGATGGATGTGCCAAAACATGCCAAAACAGTGAAATCTCAACAGAGTGCTTCCATGCTGTTGTTGCCGCGGAGTCTCTCAAATCCGCAAAATCGTCTTCTATATTCACTCCAACATGTAATTCCGACGGTGAATTCGATCAAGTTCAACGCTTCCGAGGGCTTTCCTGGTGTGTCGACGCTCATGGTATTGAAATTCCGGGTACCCGAGTACCTCGAAAGCACCCAGATTGCACCCATCCAAGAAACTGCCCGATTATGTCCTGCACCCGACGCTGCTTATTCGGACCTGAAATGGATAACAACGGATGTCCAACATGTGAATGTAAAAATCCATGTAGAACAGTTGCGTGCCCGATAAATCACGTCTGTCGAATCGTCCCTATCAAATGTTTCCTTTCGACGTGTTCCCCAGTAGCTAAATGCATTCTCAATGTCTGCCCTCGAGGTGAACCATTAGAAAGAATCGATAATCAACAGTTGGCAGAATGTTCGGATCAAAATGGACCGCAATGTCCTCATGGATGGTTCTGCCACAAGATTGGCATAAGCTCTATCGGTTACTGTTGCCCTGGTATGATTCCAGCTACACAAGCTAGTGCGACTTCACAATGTCTACCAATTCCGATATTAGTAACACCTCGAAATGTCAACGACGCAAGATTGGAATGCAAGTTGAATCATGATTGTGCTCAAAATGGCCCATGTTGTTTCAATGGTGCTGGAACCAGCTGTAAATATGGTCCGAAGAAATCACCAGTAGTAGATACTTCTATCGATGCAACAAATTCAACACCAATTCAAGCAGTGACTTCGGTGACGTTGTTAAACATTGAAAAGATGGGCGTTTGTCCGAACAACCCTCAAATCTCTAATCCTGGTTGTCGCTCTGATTGTACACGGGATTCTGATTGCAAAGATTTTGTAAAATGCTGTCCATATGGATGTGGACGGCTATGCCAATATCCGAAAGTGGTCACAGCATGCGTTCATAAGCTGGCAGCGATTACGGAAGAATTATCAAAGTTCGTCGACAATTCAACATTGCAAAAGCCTGCTGTCCAATGCACAAACGACGGTCTCTTCAGGCGAATCCAATGTGATCCGGCATCAAGACAATGTTGGTGTGTCGATGTGCATTCTGGAATTGAAATTTTTGGAACACGAATGACGTCATTGGCTAATCAAGAACCAAACTGCCTCAGTAAGCATAGATTATATAATAATTAAATGTAAAAAGTTAATTTTAGCTCCCCGTTTCTGCGCAACAAGCTGTAACGATCTCAAATGTGACTATGGGTTTAAAACTGATAAGAATGGTTGCCCGTTGAACGGATTCTGTCAGTGTAAATCGCCTTGTGATGACTTGGAATGCGCAAAGGATTCAGATGTATGCGTGGTCAAAGAAGTTACTTGTTTCGGACAACCTTGTCCAAATGTTGCTATTTGTCGCCCGAATCCGTGCAGTTCAGGTCAGAGTCCCTTGAAAGACGACAAAGGAAATGTCATACGCTGCACGAAAGATGAACAATGCCGAAACAGTAAATGTTCGCCGCTAGTCGGGGAATCAAGTTTGGGCTTATGTTGTCCTAGTGATCCTGTCGGACATATTACATCATCATCAGCCGCTAAAGTCGGTGTTTGCCCTGTTTCTCATGTTGTTGGTGATTCTGGAAGTAAGTTATTAAACAACTTTTCTGTTCTAATCATAATTTACAGAATGCACAACTGAATGCATGACAGACAAAGAATGCGCTGGATTCGATTTGTGTTGTAAAATGGGCTGCAGCAAGATTTGCACGACGCCAGTTAACTCTACAAGTAAGATTATTTTAGAAATTGTTGTAATTATCCAAAAAAATTTCAGATTGTATTCATTATCAATCTGGTATCGCCGCCCTTCAACGTCAAAACGCAATCTCTCTGTTGGCAAAACCTCAGTGCGACCCAGTATCTGGCATGTTTGCCGCAACTCAATGCAGCACTGACGGTACTTGTTGGTGTGTGGATACAGTTACCGGCTCAGAATTCCTTGGAACAAAAACTACGACCCCCACTAATGATGCATGTGTTTCGAACATTTCCTGTACAATCAACTGTGATGATCAACGAACTCGATGTCCATTCGGTCTCGAAACCAATTCCCAAGGCTGTCCAAAAAGCTCCAATTGCCAATGCAAGAATCCATGTAACTACATTCAATGTCCTGCGAATCACGTTTGTCTCTTACGACCAGTTGCTAATTGCGCAGACACCAGTTGTGTTCCGGTTCCGACATGTGAACGCAACCCTTGCGTGAACACCCAAAAGCCTGCCGTCGAACCACGAACATATTCACAATTCACTTGCCTTGAAGATAAATCCCAAATATGTCCGACTGGCTTCTACTGTACCGGCTATGATTCTAACCAAGTCGGGATTTGCTGTCCCGGGCAGGAGCCAATTCTCTCCCAACAAGTTTCCGTCGAAGTGTGTCCTCATGGTGACCCCTTCTCGGACAACGCAGATGGAGCACCTGTTTCATGTTCCACGAACAGAAACAGTTGCCCCAGTACACATTATTGTCTATCAAAACCGTCACATTCAAAGGGCATCTGTTGTGTCACCAAACGTTATGTTTGTAATCTTGAACAGGATTCTGGACCTTGCAATGCGGCCGTTCCACGCTTCTATTACGATATTGATACCCAAAAGTGCCAGTCATTCAAGTATGGTGGATGTTCTGGTAATCTGAACAACTTTGCGACATCAGAAGAATGCGACAAATTCTGCATTGGCACCGGTGTCGACATCTTGAACACAATGATGAGTGATGAAGGTGGTGCGCCTTTGGACATTTATAATATGGGATTCTCGCTGACAGGACCATTGTTAAGAGAGAAACATACATCTGAAATCAATGAGTAAGCTTTGATGATTGAAAGATTTACTTTAAATCATAAATGTTTCAGCGTTTTCCGTAAAATGTTGGTTGAAAAATTCGACATAGACGATAATGAAATCCGTGATCTGTTTATCCGTGATGATAACACCGTTAGATTCTCTATTCACGCACCCAATGCAAAAGAAAAAGCTGAAGTTATCTCAAAAGCAGTCTCCAATGGTCAATTTAAGTTTGATTATCATAATGCTATGTATAAGGCAGAACCGCAAACGTGGTTCCTTCATCAAGTTGAGGAAGAAAAGCAAAGTGGAAATTGGCTTTTTACTGGTAAGTTGAAAGCTTTGTCAATAATGGATTCTAAAGTTATTCTTTTTAGCTCTTTTGATAGCGTGCATCTTGTTTGCGGCAATAATATTGTTGGCACTTTGTTGCGGATGTGTAAGTTTGTCGACAATATCAAACAATTTTCTATAAAAACAAAATTTTAGTCATTTCTACGTAACAGACGCGTCAAAGATACAACGAGTACAAATCGCGCAGCTTCACCGTCAATCTATGGTCAAATTTCGGCCTACGCACATAATGCAACGCATCATCACAGTCCTGGACGAAGTTCCATTTCGCAGTTTTCAATGACAGCGCTGAATCAGAGAAGACCCACCAAAAAGGTATATTAATTAATGAAAATTATATGTTGTTACGTATTTATATTTGCAGGGCGTGTTTTCAACTGATGACGTCAGCGCGATGCGACAAAATGCAGCAAGTGGTGGTAGCCTTCTGACACCAGTTTCATCAATGACTTCAACAGATGCCCATGGCGGGGGCGTTGGCCCCCACACACAAGGTGGTCGACGACCCAGTAGGGCAACACTGTACTATTAGAATCGTTATAACTTTATACATTTTTGGTCGCCATGCTCAATGACTAAATAATTCTCAAGAAAAGGGTTTTTATGAACGGTTTTTGCAAACGTTGTAAATCACTATAAAGTATGATATGAAATCTTTAACTTACCTTTCATGCGAGTCGTCGACATTCGCCACTTTGTTAATGACATATATAAGATTAGGTTGTTCATAACTATTTTGATACTACCTTTATTTTTTTTATCAAAAAGATAACTATACAGACAGAAACATAAACGTTATACAAAATTGCATGAAATCAGTGATCGAAAGTACATCGACAGTCATTAATATTAATTGGAGACGTCCGTTTATTCTTCGGAAGAAGCGCGAGATAGTAATCCATATCGTCTTCGTCGTCGCTCATAGCCTTACTGTTAACATCTGCGTCTTCATCAGAAAGCCCACTCATATCCTTATTGTTAATATCTGCATCTCCATCAGAAAGGCAGCTAAAATCCTCAACATCGTCGTCGTTGACGAAGCCCTTGAAGGGTTCACGATCATCTGAGTCAGATTCCGATTGGTCGTAGAAACTGTTAACTACTGGTTTAAGAGGCCACGTGGATATTGTGTCTTCTTCCATATCATCATCACTTTGGGTACGGTCTTCTTTGAGATTCCGTTGTTCAATGGAATGTCCAGTGGACGGTGCAGAATAAAGACTTTCATTAATATCGTTATCGTCTTCGCTTACATCCTCGTCATCGTAGTCTTCGTATAAACGATTCAGGGGTTCAGGATAAACTATGCCAGTAAACTTGTTAAGTCCAAAATGCTCCTCTATCGTAAGTGCTGGCTCCTTCTTAGGCATCCTCAAGCACGTGTCGATTTTAAGCCTACTACAATCGTCGCTCTCGTCACTGTCGTCTTTGGGATCGAGTTGATCAATGGAACGGTCAGCAGATGCTGAAGATTTTTCCTGTACGGATGACGTAAGACCATTCATGGAGATGTCGGTCTTCAGAGACATACTCGGGCTCATATTCAAATTACTCATCTCTGTAATAATAGGTTTCACGTCGTCGTTTGAGTGTGGTTGTGGCATCGGCGTCGAAAGTTCCTGGTTGATGCCCGATTCAGAGTTATCGTCAAAATTAACTTGTTTAAACAGTTCGTAATCCGAGTCACTATCATCTAATTCATTAAGATCGAAAAGGTTGCGACGCTTAACCTCAGCATCAATCTTATCATTGTCAACAGAGGAATCACACATATCATCAGAATCGTGTTCGAAGAAGCCTTTTATCTCTTCAGGATCTGGAAAATCAATTCCAAAAGACGCTATTTCCTTTTCGAAATTGGTTAACGGTATTCGAGACTCAACTGGCATTCTGAGGCACGTGTCGACTTTACTGAAATCATCATCGAAGTCGACAAATTTAGTGGAACGCTTCGGCTTTTTGGTTCGAATTTTTTCACTTTAGATCGTTTCGGAGTTTTGGGCATTGTTTTTTAACGTTGCAGTACTGTAAAGGCTGTATATAAAAATGCAAAAAATAGAAACCGTAAATATTCAAAAAGGCTACTAACCTTTCAAAAACTACAACGTCTTTTCAAATTCATCAAAAACTTTATTCTATCATCCTCATAGTGTGTCAAAATATGTATATTATAATACCCGTAATGACAGGTTGCTACATCACAGAATCATTTGCAACTCCTGATAAAAGATTTTAAACTCAATTCAACCGTTTCCCTCTGACTAGCCTAGCTGGCGTATCGATGTTCAATATTAGAAGAATTCCAAGACAGTTACTAAACCACAGCGGCATGTCTTTGCAAAATACAGAAACAACAGTTCTCGTGACGCGAAACAGCATTGAACGATGCCGACAATACGTTAACTCAGAAACTGTGAACCTAGTTCATGTCTGAGTTGAAGTAATACAGACAAATTTTATATATAATTTCATTATGCTTTTGTTTTTGTGAAACACGCATACATTCATTCATAATTCTGCCATGCACTGAAAACTTCAAAACGCTCTGAAACCAGTAACTCATAAACACGTGAAGCACATCAGTTATTGAAGTTAAAACCAAAGTTCGATGCAAACTGACATCGACTTGTAGAGCCGAACAATTAAAAAGTTGTATGCAAAAGTATACAAAACTCTTTTTTATGTTCAAGTTTAGAATGTTGAGTATTGTTTCCTGTACAAAGACTACAACGTTTATATAATTTTGCTCAAACAAAGACGAATATATGTAAAATACAAACCCGGTAACCACTGCATGAGAACACAGAACTTCCATGATGATGCATCTAACCAATTAAGTTTCTGTTGTACTCAAGTTTTTGTATCTTTGAAATGCAGTTGAAGTATTATGATGTGATCAGAAGGTCTGTGACTACAAGATGTTGATTGTTCATTTGTGTTAGCTTACGATGATGCAGTGATCGCATAGACAGAAGAGAAGATATATATAAACCAAGTTCAACTATGTTTCAGTGTTAAGGTAAGTTAATAAATCATGACACAACACGTGTCTAGGTGTGGGTAAGACCGGCATATAAAGTTGAAAAAGGGTGTGCCGTCTCTTTTAAATATGTATCATACCTCTTCTGCAGTGAAAGTTACAACTGTGGACCACCATGAAATATATATATTTCGTCCCACTGCACCCATAAAACCATTGCAACCACTGAAATTTGTGTGAAGCCTTTGATGAAGAGCTGCCGACCGCTAAGTTGCACGATGAAAGGCCTCACTACATTATCTTATCCTTCTGCCATTGTTGCGGTAAAGGTATGAACACTTAATGTTGTGTCGTTGACCCGAGCAAAAAGGGGTTGTCCAACGATGCCAGCTATCTCTAGACCACCCCCTCCCGCGTCCGACATCATAGCTTGTCGCGCATTACGATGCTAGATAGTTGGGTGCCGAGGTTACCTGTCCTCGACACAATTTACTTGTTGAGTCGTTGTCCAACTGTGCGATCCGCGAGGATAGCTAGCATTCTAAGCTTTATATCGACGACCAAGGTGCCTGGCGATTTGCCAGGTTTCATGTTTGTCCGTATGCTCAAATGTTCTGTCCGTAATGAAGGACGGCGGACGTCCCTCACGAGTTGGTCGATAGGAATTCATGGCCCGTCTATAAAACTTATACCAGTCTGAATCCCCAATTCAAGGCAGTGTTATTGTTAACGATAGTTACGGTATGTGGTACCGTTTCCGGGCCACACGCGCGATACTTCGTGAATCGTGAAACAGCAACGTTGGAACCGCGTTTTTGGCTATAGCCATGTGCGTGCTTCTTTCACCCCGATGTGCGAGACTTGCATACTGTAGCTTTTATCGACTGAACATGTCACTGACTATGCATTGACTAGGGGGTCCTGATGTACGGCGTTGTTCAAGGTTCTTCTTGGTTTCTCTTTGCTTCTTGGCCACGGCCCCGGTACTGGCGCTTCATTGGTAGACAATTATGGATGTAGATCATGATTTTGAGCATAAACTTCCACATGTTAGCAAACTTTTTTTTCCTCGCAGGACTCAGCTGTTTCGCTAGAAAACGCGCACGCAGTCCGCCAACTCCGCCACGCCCTGGTAAACTGTTGGGGGCGCTATGCACAGCGGCCGCACACGCGCAAGCAAATGCAAGCGAAGGCGAAATAGCACTGGGTAGTTCTTCAACGCCTGCGTATCTCGCAAGGCAGCAATCTTTTTCTATACCCCACACAGAAGTATTGAATAGTTTGTTTCGTTTCACTTTGGTAAAATAATAAAGTTTAAAATACTCTCTGAGTGGGTAATACGGATCCATCCTGAAGGTGACCCGGTAACGCGGAGCCGTGTTATAAGCCTATGTAGTGTTCATTGCAGCAGATGTCTATGTGGTAACGCATCGTACGAATCAATATATAGGATACGGTACTTGTGTTGCGGAATGTTGGCTGATGTGACTTGCTTTCGTGTGACCGGGACAGAAACGAAACGATTTCATATACAGTAGGACATCTATCATCTAACTGCATCATTGCAGGCGCTACTGGCTGAGAGCAAATCAAACCTCAGCTGATACTAGTCTTCGAAAATTGACGTCCACGGTCAGTGGCATCGCGTGTGAAAAACGCCTCCACTCACGTCGACAACGCCTCGGGGCGATGTCGGTGGATGTGATGGAGGATCACGCTCCGCATAAGAAAAAGATTCCCTCCAGAAGTAAGTAGATAGTCGTTCTTGCCCGATTTTCGCACCTTCTGCGTCTTGATAAAAGAAAAAAAAGAGGAAAGATAAGCTGCAAGGATGACGAGGTCGTATAGTTTCAGGCTATGACCAGGATTTGGACGGTTTTAATGAATTGGGAAACTTAGATACAACACCGTCAGAAGGTCTCAACTCTAGTCAAATGCATAATGGTTCAGCCGATAATGTGCGTATTTTTTCCTTGTTTGTGTTGCATTCCTTATATAAGCGTGCAGCTATCTAACCTTTTTTTACAACCGCTTCATTCACTTTTTACATTTGCTCTCTCGTTTTTTGGCTTGATTTGTAACCGCTGTTTTGTATGAATCAACACGTTTCCTGTCGGACCCCAAATTTAATCGATATATTTTTTCAGATATATGCTAGTACTAGCATGCAACAAACTGCGATGCAAACACCGCAGGCGCAGCAACCGCAATCACTAGGTGCCCAACAACACAATGTACATTATCAGTCAACATCGAATTCTACTGGACAGCCTACTATTCTACAGGAACTACTACTAAATAATACTGAGCCTAGTCCAAGACAACAACAACAGTCATATGGAAATAATAATGCCTACCAACAAAGAGGTGGACAAAATATTGGCAGAAGTCCGATGGGTAATAATGCAGGCAACAATATGATGCCGAATAATATGCAACCCCGGCCAATGCACCCGCAAGGGATGCGGCAACAAGGACCTGGTCCTGGTCAAGGTGGACCAATGTTTGTGGATGGTGGTTATTCTATGCAACAAAATCAACAACAGCATGGATATCAACAGTTCCAAGCATCACAAGGCCAAATGATGCAAAGACAACCTAATCCTAATTTTGTGAGAGGTCCTAATGTAAATCAAGTGCAACAACAACAAGGTATGATGCAAAATAATGTTATGAATGGTGGAAATATTAGAAAAGACATGCAAGGTCAGCAACAACATATGAGAAGTAAGTTTAATAACTCGTTTGAGAATTTGTATAGTTATAATTATATTCCAGATATGCAAATGCACCCTAATAACGGTCAGGTTATTGGTCAGCGCATGCTCGTAAATCAGCAAAACCCGCAAGGGGGTGCTGGCGGCAATCAGTTTGATGGTAATCAGGCCTACGTTAATGGCACTAATGCCCCTCAGCAGGGAAGTAATAGTAGACCACAAAGTGCAAATGACCCTCAACAGTCCCCGGCGCATCAGCAAATGTTCGGCAATCCGCCGGGACCATCACCTCAACAAGGAAATTACGGTTCCCTTGGTCCACAAGGTGGTGTGAGGCCAAACTTTCAGGGTCAAAATAATGCTAATCAGTTAACACCTAATCATGCTCAGGTAAGATTGATTTTTTAAAATTTATATTGAATATTTAAACTGTAATTTTTTTAGTATTATACCCGAATGAACATGGATAACATGCATCAGGGCCAACCACCTCCACAGGTTATGAACAACCAAAATGGAGTGCAAATGAATGGCGATGTAAGGCAAATGAATCAGCAGCAAATGATAAATAATCAGGTAAGCTGACTGTTCGCGTTTGCGGTACTTTTTCTGTGCGGGAATCAAATTGGTGAAATGTGAACACGGGTGGCACTGGTGTGCTCGCCCTGCACGGAGGGAAATTGATTTTTTGAGTTCGCATGTTTTATAACAACGCAGTGTGCGAGGGTGCGGGGTCGGTCGACGCGCGCCTGGCGAACTGATAGTCAAGTTTTGGTTAGTTCAGTGTTGAGCAAGAGGTGCGTACGAAAACCGTTTTTGTATATATTTTGTATAAAGATATGGGAACTTATATTGTATATAAAGTGGTACGTCGGTCAATAACTGCGTTTTTATTAGTTTAGAGCTTCGATAACACTTTTCATTTTCAGATTCAAATTCATCAGCAACAACCAGGACGAGGCATTCCACCGGGTCAACTCAATCAATCTCTCATTCACGCGGGTCAGCAACAGCAAGTGCAACAAATTGGACAAAATCAAGTGCCGCTAAACGCACTCAATGGCCCCCCATCGGCAGGACCACTCAATATAAATAATATTAATATTGGAAATAACGGTGGCTTACCGCCAGGGGCACTGGGCAACGCGAGCTACGCTCAACAAGACCCTGAAAAGAGGCGGTTGATTCAACAGCAACTTGTTTTGCTACTCCACGCACACAAATGCCAACAACGTGAACGAGTGAGTGAATTCGAAGACGTTCCGCCCGTGAGACGGCCGTTTCAGAGTGATAACGCCGGCCAGAACACAGCCTGTAATCTGCCACACTGCGCGACAATGAAAAACGTCCTTGATCATATGACGGCCTGTCAAAATGGACGAACTTGTAATTATCCTCATTGCGCGAGTTCGCGTCAAATCATAGCGCATTGGAAGAACTGCGTCAAAGACGACTGTCCCGTCTGCAAGGCATTGAAGTATTTCAATTCGGCAAACAATCAGCCTGGAGGCAACTTTGCCGGCTCGCCTCAATCCAATGGATCAGTAGCAGGGATGGATGTCTACGAAAGCAAGTAAGTTGATTAGCATATTAGTCGTGGTGAGACCGAGAGTGGCTGCATTGAAGCTTGGTTTTCTCAGTCTTGAAAGACACTCGCGACGTGGCTATCTTGACTTTCTCAAGATTGCTTTCGTTTTACGATTAACTGTAAATCGTTCCTTTGCAGCTCCCACTCCGATCTTGCCAGTCCCGATCCGTTCCGATTCGGAAATCCGCCTATCCGCACAGCTTCCGCTGGCGGCGCTACAACCCCAAACCCGAATCTACCTCCCCAGACACGCAACGCGAATACTGCTGCCACCTTGGGATTGAATTACCCGATGACGACGGAGAACATTGGCTCACTACCACCGCCGGATCCGCCAAACCAGTCGAAGGAATGGCATCAAAGCATCGGCCAAGATCTGCGGAATCATTTGGTCGGGAAGCTCGTCAAGGCTATATTCCCGTCGCCTGATCCGGCTGCTATGCAAGACCAACGCATTAAGGACTTGATTAGCTATGCCCGCAAGGTTGAGAAGGAGATGTTTGAAGTCGCTGGCGACCGGGTATGTTATTTTATATATATTTCCGCCAAATTCAGACTGATGTTTGTCATTTCAGGAAGAATACTACCATCTCCTTGCCGAGAAGATCTACAAAATCCAAAAGGAGCTCCAGGAGAAGAAGAACCGTCGCCTCGAGATGAACCGCGGCGGCGAATTCGATCCTCGCTTCATGAGCAACCCCATCCCGAGCGCTGCTTCCATCAAGGCCGACATCCAGCAGGATATATCGAAGCATCTACCCAACTCGATGCAGCCTGTTCCTGAGCAGATGGAACAGCCCGAGCCCATGGAGGCCGAGTACGTCCAGCCGGAGCCGTTGAAGGTGTCGCCAAAGTCTGAGCCCGCGGAAGAACCTGAACCGCCGAAGCCAGTCGTCCCCAAAGTCGAAACGAAGCCCGTCAAGATGGAAGTCGATGAAAAGTACCCCAAAGAAGAGGCCGCTTTCGACGCCGACACCCTTCGAGAGGCTATCATCCCTGTTTGGCGCGCTGTCGATGCTGCTGAGGAAGCTCATCCCTTCCGGATACCTGTCGATTGCGAACTGCTTCAAATCCCTGACTACTACACTGTCATAAAGAACCCGATGGACTTGAGCACGATTCGCGAGAAGATCGATGCCTGGGAGTACACCAACCCGCGCGACTTCTGCAATGACATGTGGCAGATGTTCGAGAATGCGTGGTACTACAACCGCAAGAACTCGAAGGTCTACAAGTTGTGCACCCGACTCTCTGAAATCTTCACCGAGAACATGGATCCCGTCATGGAGAAGCTCGGCTACTGCTGCAGCCACAAGTACAACTTCACGCCGTTGGCCCTGTTTTGTTTCGGTCAAAGCATGTGTGTCATCGCTCGAGATCAGTCTTACCATCTCTATGAAACCTCGTCCAGCAACTACGGTGTCAACGTCTCTGAGAAGTACATCTACTGTACAAAGTGCTTCGACAACCTTCCCGAAACTGGCTTGAATCTCAATGAAAACCAGACCGAGACGCCCAATCTCATAACGAAGGACAAGTTCACCTTGATGAAGAACAACCAAATCGATGCTGAACCCTTCGAGACTTGCAAGATTTGCAATCGTGATTGGCATACCATCTGCGCCAACTACAACAAGAAGGTCTTCAACGAGGGATTCATCTGCGATACTTGTCGGAAGGCGAAGAACATTCCGAAACCGGAGAATCGCTTCACAGCGAAAAGTATGTTTCACCTTTTTTTCTAATTATGAATGCATATATAATCCGTAATCTTTCAGAACTCGCCCACTGCCACCTTTCTCGACACATCGAAGACCACGTCAACGGTTTCATAGCCAAGAAGCTCAAGAATTCTGCCGAGAGGCACGAAGTCGTCATAAGAGTGCTGTGCTGTACCGACAAAGAGGTTGAAGTCAAGCAGCTCATGAAGACCAAGTACGGTCCTAAAGGCTTCCCCGAAAAGTTCCCGTACCGAACGAAGGCGATTTTCGCCTTTGAAGTCGTCGATGGCGTCGAAATCTGCTTCTTCGGTTTGCATGTCCAGGAATATGGCAGTGAATGTCGCCCGCCGAATACTCGTCGTGTCTACATCGCTTACCTCGACTCTGTCCGATTCTTCCAGCCCCGGGAGATACGAACTGACGTCTACCACGAGATATTGCTGGCTTATCTGAGCTACGCAAGGAATCTTGGCTACGTCATGGCGCACATATGGGCCTGTCCCCCATCTGAAGGCGATGACTACATCTTCCACTGCCATCCTCCGGAGCAGAAGATCCCGAAACCAAAGCGACTCCAGGATTGGTACAAGAAGATGCTTGACAAGGGTGTTGAAGAGTCCATTGTCGTCGAATACAAGGACATCTACAAGCAAGCCAAGGATGATGGTCTTTCGTCTCCGATGAATCTGCCCTACTTCGAAGGCGATTTCTGGCCGAACATTGTCGAAGATTGCATACGTGAGGTCGAGAAGGAGGAGAACGAGCGTAAGCTGACTGAAGATCTGTTCGATGATGAGGACGACGTCTACACCCTCGATGACAGCGGCCGCCAGTCCAACAACTCGAAGAACGCAAAGCCGAAGAAGGACAAGACCGGCAAGAAGAAGTCCCACGGCAAGTCCAAAGGCAAGAAAGGCGGCAGCGGCAACGAAGTCACCGACAAGCTGTACACGAATCTCGAACGCCACAAGGAAGTCTTCTTCACTATACGATTGATTTCGACGTCGAAGGAAAAGACCATTCTGGCCAACAAGATAGAAGATCCTGATCAGCTGATCCCCTCCGAGTTGATGGATGGTCGTGATACGTTCCTGTCTCGTGCCCGTGAAGAACATTGGGAGTTCAGCTCGCTGCGTCGTGCCCGATATTCGACCTTGTGCCTCTGTTTGGCCCTGCATACGTCTGAGAACAAGGATGGCAACTTTACGTGCAACCACTGTTCGTCTAATGCTCATTGGCATTGCCCACAATGCGATGACTTTGATCTGTGTGACCGTTGCAAGCAGTCGAATGATCATGAACATAAGCTGGAGAAGATCAACCATCTTATCGAAGTCGACAAAAATGCTGATTCCTGCAATGCTCGCAATGAGTCTATACAGCGCTGCATACAATCTCTTGTCCATGCTTGCCAGTGCCGTGATGCTAACTGCCGACGTTCGACGTGCCATAAGATGAAGAAGGTAGTCCAGCATACGAAGCTCTGCAAGAAGCGTCAACACACGAACTGCCCTGTATGCAAGCAGTTGATAGCCTTGTGCTGCTACCACGCAAAACATTGTACACTTGGACATTGTTCCGTGCCGTTCTGTCTCAACATCCGTCAGAAGCTGCAAGAACAGAAGCGTCTCCAGAACCGTCGTGCCGACAAGTTGATGCGTCGTCGTATGGAACAGCTTCACACTGGTCAGTCTGCAATGTCGTCCCAGCCTGCGTCTTCCCCGTCTCCAGCTGGCGCTGCGAAGCCCATGTCTGTGCCGAGCAGTCCTGGTAATCCTCGATCTACCAACTCCAGTGGACATGGTCTCGGAAAGAAGCCTTCATCGAGTCCTGCGTATTCCGGTGGTGTGAGCTACAGCCCGGGCCCCGCTTCCCAGCAACAGCCACAGCAACCTCCACCGCAGCAGCATCCTCAAATGCAGCACAGGAACTCGCAAGGACAGATGGGACAAGGGCCACAACCAGGTTCTGTACCACCCCAGCAGCAGCAACCACATCCGCAGCAGATGAACTATCAGGGTGGTCATCCGTCTCAGCAGCAGCAACAGCAACAGATGAACCCGCAAATGCGAAACCAAGTGGCGGCTGTAAGTTTTTAGCCTACCGACTTTGAGTCTCAAGTTTATTTATAGCGTCGTTTTCAGCAAAAGCAACAGCAAATGATGCAACAGCAACAACAGCAGCAGCAGCAACAACAACAGCAGCAGCAACCAAATCAGCCGCGTCAAATGATTCAAAATCAACCGCAGCAGCAAATGTACATTAATCAACAGCCACAGTCGCAACAGTTCATCACGTCCCAGGCCCAGCAGCAATACGCTCGGAATCAGTCGGCTAACTACGGCATGCAGCAACCGTCGCAACAACAACAGGCCCAGCAGCAATACCAAATGCAGCAGCAGCAACAACACCAGAACAAGCAACGGAATCCGATGATGCCTGGCAATGGTCAGCCGCAGCAAAACCCAAACATGCAGCAATACAATGCGCGAAATCAAGGTACGGTCTCTTTTATACTTTCGAAGATTGTAAATGACTTATTATCACAGACTTTAGACGTGGCGCACCAAATGAACCACCCCATGCCGCCGCAAGACCAACCAGCCTCGCACAGCCTCCAAGGAACCTCTCAGCCGCAGATACCGCCGCCAAATTTAAGTGGGCGCAGTCACGCCAATGATCCTCAGATACAAGTCATATGCAGTCGACTTCGAGCAGCCAAAACGCCGGAAGAACGTCAGATGGTCGTGAAGGACTTGAAGAAAACTCCCCACCTTTTTGCAGCCTTTCTGAAAGTTTTCCACGGCAACAATGCTTCCTCGTCAGGCAACAATTCCAACTTATACTAAGCAAATTCATCTTTTCGTACAATGTCACTAATCAGTGTCCCAGTATCTTTTTTGTTTTGTCTTTAATCCACTTACGGGTTGTCCGTTACTACTTTTTATATGATGTTTGTATTGTTTTTTCTATTTGTATTGACTTCACACGTCTTCTAGTCTGGACCAAGAATTTACCAAAAATCGGGTATGTAGGAGCATTCTTTTTCCTCGGGTATACATTCACTCCTCTCAAATGTCACCTCTACAAGAATTATAAATTATTAAACGTTCAAAGTATATTATTTGCATCTGATCGGTATCTTGTCATTCGTACAAACGCAAAGTAAATTGTTTTCTTTTTTATGCTTACGAGCTTATGTGTATATATGATGTATTTACTGATGATTGTCTTTTGCCCTTGAGCCGTTGTTGTTGTTGGCGGGGTATTTCTGTGTTTTTTATTTTCGAAAAAAAGTCACATCTGCTCAAACATAATCGTTTCGCGCTGCTGTGGCATGCTTCCAGCGCCGCTTTTTCGATTATATTCTATACATTCTCCCAATGATCGATCTCAACATGTGCCTTCATTTTCCATCTACAGGCTGCCCAGTACTTCCCTGATAGTTGATCGCTAGATTCCCCCCTTTTATACTGTTACATCTATAAAATAAGCTGGTTTCTGTTCTATTTTTGATTGTTTTTTGAAATAACTAACTTCGTACACAACGCCTCAGTTTATTCACTTTTCGATGGAAAAGAAATATTCTGTACTATTGTTCTACCCATTCCTAATGTTGTCAATACACCTTTAAAACTGTGAAGATAGCCCAAAACTGGTCACAATCACTGATACAATGGGTTAAGTTGGGCAAACTTGTGCTATTAGAAGGCTATGTTAATGGCGTCTGTGCTATATATAAGGGGGTATTGAATCCAGGGTGCATTTCTTGTAAGGATGTCAATCTGTCGTAATGGTCAAATTCCACATCAGTGGTAAGGATGAAAAAGGCTTTTGTTTTGTAAATTGTGTGCTGTGCAAATGTGAGATGGAAATTATAAATAATAATATAATATTTATGTGAGATTCAAACATAATTAGCAACGGAACTGAGGTAAAAACACAACATAATAAGTGAAAACTAACTACTACAAGCTAATAACAATTAGAATCCTAAACAATTGGGCTACGCGAGCGAGAACGCTCATAGGGAGACTTTCTACAGTCAGGGGTGGGGGATCGCGAGCGGCTAAGGGAGAAGCGGTGGCGCCGAGGCTCAGGGCTTCGCTCAGGAGTCCGTCGAGTCGTCGCCAGGTCGAGGTTCCGGGAATGCGTGCGGGAGTTGGAAAGCTCAACCGTCAATAGGGCCCCCCAAAGGCGCACACCGTGAAGCTTGACCACGGCCGTTCGAGCGTCGTCGATGCGTTCAAAATGGACGAATCCAAAACCCGGAGGACGACGAGCGATCCAAACGCGCGAGATGAAGCCGTACTCTCCGAATACGCGTCGAAGATCGGATTCTAGGATGTCATCCGGAAGACCACTGACATAAACCGCTCCAGACTCTGGCAGACGATCACTCATCCTACAAAAACTGAGACCATCAAATGTTGCATATCTCGCAAAGGGGCAGTAAATCAAGCTTTGGAAATAGGTAATGAATGTTAAGTATGAGAGAACACGTCCGAAATTCGAAAGATGATCCACACAGTATGAAAACTGACGGATAACTCCGCTAAAACGAATACTTCCGATTAGTCGCATGTGAATGACACGTAATACGGTTTACTAAATGCGTACGAGACGTGTATCAGCAGTCGGAAACCGCGAGTAACCCTCTTCCTTGAAACGTGCTTGTGCGTTCGATTTTCCCACGCTTGCTCCCGAGTGACTCGCGCTTCCAACAATGGTTTCCCGAGAGAAGCTGTCTACAAAAGAGAGAGCGAGTGATACGACAGCAGCAGACCGAAGTGCACCTTGATGATACCACTACCTGCAGTGAACTGATTTACGAAATTGAATTTCGATTTTGCACGTAGCTGCAAGGCGCTGGATCACGGACTCTCGATGTGTACGCGCGTCAACGATTTCAGCGACGATGCGTAATACATTGTTGCATTTCCTTTGTTTTCGCAAACTGTTGATGTTGATCAAATACTGTTACCAATTAAGTAATTGCTCAAATTTTCTATCAGTTGATGCACATTTGGGGTTCCCTGCACGAACCTCACAAAAACTAAGACCCCAATTTTGATAACTGTGACGTTTCGGCTGCGTTGGATGTCTATTTTACGACGTTCACAGAACTTTGCTGGATTATGTATGTGCTACGATGATAATTTTGCTGTGAAACTGATGTGTTTGATTCATTTTTCATTCATTTATGTTCACATTATACAAAGAACAGCAAATTTATCAAAAAAAGTAATAAGCAATGTGATTACGGCTGAAGTATCGAACAATTTGTTACAGTTGAAGCAGACATCTGGTCATGTATAAGGAAGGGCCAACGCGACTACTTCTTCGGTGTTCGCGACTGTCTCAGGAGTCGTGATAATCTGCTCACCGGTGGTGCTGTAATTATTTCGCATTTTGATACAATGGTACTCATAAAAAGCACAAACTGATAAAACAACGTAGATTCATAAGACATAAGACAATGTAATGTGTTTACTGGTGCACTTTTGGAACAAATCTGGTGTAACTGATGAGGCAAATTTTATGACAATACAAAGTACATGGCTCTATTCGTAAGGCTTTCACGATCAAAAGACTCAGATCAAAACGCCTGAATGATCCCCGTTTTCGTTGCCGAAGAGCGAGACCTTGCACACTGAAGCGTATTGCAATGCTTCGTAAATAGTTTTAAATCGTGCTATAGCAAAGTCAACAAGAACTAAAATAAGTGAAAAAACTGTACATGCATTAAAAAGAAGGAAAAATTGATAGATATTGCTAATGTATTCTTGGCGAAGCACTGTTTTGATTCGCAGGTTTGTGCATTTTCGGAAAAACCACCCTCTTTACCGACGGGTCCGACTTTCTGACAACCCAATCTCACGGCATGATTCGTCGGGATTTTGAACCCAAAGTTGAACCTGGTCAAACTGCCTGCACAATATTGAGTGAGTCCCGGGCTTTTCCTGCCGAAATTCGAGACCGGTGGATGCGCGTGAGACGTGACGACGGCGAAAGTGGTGATGGCCGTCTTTACACGTCTGCCGTCTATTGAACGGTTTGTCCCAAATGGCCAGGACGAGGACCATCCTCGCAGTCCGACTCGCATGCCTTTCACCCCTGTCATATATAAGCGAGGACCGACTCCGCGGGTTTATCCGTGGTCAGCCATGTCGGATATCCCAACCGTCGGGTCGGTGACTATGCTCGAACTTTGGTGGATGTCATCAATAGGGATTCCCTTTTTGCGGCGTTGAAGAAACGATCTGTGCTCTTTTTTTACGCGAGCTTGACAGCTTTATGGAAGATAACCATGCACAAAACACATGCTGAAACAGATATTTTTCAAACTCAAACAGTTTTCAGTTTTCAAAGCTGAAATAACAAAAAGCAGTCTTAATACCGAAGATTTTTGCAAAAAAGGACAGAATAATGTGATTACGCATGTCAACAATCTACTGCAAATTGTTTTTCTTATCAGAATCTTAACAACATCATATTTATCAAGTCACAGAAATGTCAAAGTAAAATAATCATATGTGGCTCCATTTACTTTGGCTCGACCTGTGGTCAATTCATCAAATGGGTATGAATTTACCATTCTTGACATTTCTATCAATTGTGCAGCCTCACACGCCCCAATCATGAAACGGTCTCCAAACGCATCCGGTATAAATCAATCTTGTCGCCGGTTTCTTGAAAACTGCATTTTCAGTATGAAAAAAACTTGCACACGCTCCCGATGAGCTAATAATCCTTGACCTTCGGGGGTTTCCTTCCCATCGAAGTGGCAACCACAATCAGGTCACATTTTAAGGCATCCCATTGTCACCAACGTGTTGCAGTTTCTTATTTTCCACAATAATGTTGTTATGGCGAACACCGTTTCACATACCATATCAAGTGTGACACCGCATTAGGTATGAATGGGACCCTTTGTCGATCGGTTAGCTCAATTGAACTCTGGAACGATCTAACTAAGTTATAACTTGCTTGACGTATACGTCACAACCAGTTCAGAGCCCAAGCCCGCCCCCTCAATTCTGACTCAATGTGAAGGCGCAGTAACCGTCACCGCCGGTTTCTTTGGCGCAGCGGTTTCCGCCAGCCTTTACTCCGCGCAATTTCGGGTTCACTCGAGTCTTGCTTGCTATCGAGACCGCCTTTTTTCATTCGCCTTCGCGATCGACGGCCGTCGACGACGTTTACGTTACGCTCTGACGCCCATACACTCCCATTTCTGTGTCCTTCTTGGGCAATCCTTGATGCAGCCCCTTTTTTGTTACCGTCTTTAAGCATTGTCACTTTTTTGGAAGAGACCGACTTCCTCTGTTTTGCCTTACTTTGGTACTCAAAACATCCTTCTGTCTGCGCGATTCACGATTGCCCCTGGTATTCGGTTTTTATACGCATTTCTTTTGTTGTTTTATGTCAGAAGAATTTACGAGAAGACATTTTTCACCATATCGTTGACCCTATAAAAATTCTGGTTTCTGATAAACCTTTGTAGTCTGTGCCATGGCAAGTACAGAATCGAGTAATGGACCTAATGTTGCGACCATAGCGGTTCAATCGATGGACGCTGCTGCCTCATCGGCCGCATCCTCGTCTGGATCATCTGTTGCCGGAGCAGCTATTGCCAAAAATGCACCATCCAGTTACCCGTCGTCCGCTGCTTTCACCATGGTCTCCAGTGAGGCTTCTAACGACGATCAGCTGTCTGACAGTACGCAATTGTCGGAGGAACACTTGACATTGTTCATGAAGTTCATGGACTTTTGCTTCCGCAACTTGGGATACTTCCTCGCCGATCACGCCAAACTTGTACTCACGGTGAGTTGACGCATTCATCTATTCATTGCTTTCGAATATCAACGCAAAGCGGACGTTCAAAACTTGCTCACGGAACTCTTACTGCACCAAATTTTCATCGAAAGGTTCACATCAAAACTGTTGCTTTCCGTTTCCTGTGTGCTTGAACATACCCTCAGGGCATTTTTGTTGTCAGTAGTACATTGACATTTTCGCCTGTTGACAGTTGCGCAAACGGGTTGAAGGCGTCAACCTTGCCTTACCTGTCCAATGGGTGACGTCAGCCAAGATTCAAAGCATTGTGTAACACCTTCATAAAACCTGCAAAAATGCAATAAATGGTTTTTGATCGATTCAACCCGATCTGACTACATGGTTGTTTTGTAAATATGAATGAAGTCAAAGAATGTTTTAGTTCGTACTCATCTTCACCGCAATCACTTCGCTCAAGATTCCATTCACAAAGCAAGAAGATGATCTCAAGACCGGTTATACCCCCAAAGGCGCTCGTTCCCACGTTGAAATGGCAGCCTATCAGAGCTTCTACGAAAAAAATGGTGCCGAACCGATTGCGCTTGCTATGTTCATTGAAGCAAAGGATGGAGGATCGATGGCACGAGTCGATCAACTGAATGAAGTTGTCACCCTGCTTGACAACGTTGGAAACGAGTTTAAGATTGGCGATAATGCGACTGGCTTGAATTTTTATGAATTCTGCACCGACTTTTGTGAGTTCAACGAGCCGCTGAGACACTTTAGGGTTTGTTTTTATCGCTTGTTACTGCGGCCGATCAACTTTTTATATCCTGTTTTACACTGTGTCCTTCCACTTTAGAACGGTATGGTCATCCAGAGCTCACCCGGTTATGAGCTTTTACTACCGGAAGACCTGTACGACTCCAGAATTAACCTTTCATTTCCCTTCATGTCAGTGTTAGGTCGCGAACTCGACTTGAGTCCCTTGTTCTTCGGCGTCAAAAAATACGATTCTGATGATGCGCAAAGAGCTGCCCATCGCACGACCAACATCGAACATCTCCCGCTGATACTGCTGCAATTCAGAGCGGATAAGCCTGTAAATGCTACGAAAGAAGAAGTGGCCAATTGGGAGCGTCAAATCGTGCACTATTACCACAAGTAAGGAAAAAAAAGAGGCTTCTTTTGTCTGACCTTGGCAGACGGCAAACGAAACTAGATGATTGTTCATCTCTGACTTGCTGCCTTTTTACCGCATTGGGTGGCGCCAGGTTACCTTGCTTGACAGACATTGAACAGTCAATAATCACGCTTTTGACAATTACCAAAAAATGTGCGAAAATGATGAGCAAATTTAAGTTGCATGTTTCAAGGAAAGACTAAATGCCGTTTCAAACACCACTTAGTACATGCACTTTTTCAATCAAAATCTGTCCTTGTAAAAAAGCATTGACGTTCAATTCGCACTTTATTACACACTATTAGCGTCATCTTTTTGTGGGTTCAAAAAAACGAACGTTAAGGACGCATTTGATTGCCCCAATAGCGTACGTTTGAGGACCAATTGGTGAACCTAAATGGGTGAAAGCAGGTATCCACCAAATAATGGAACGGGTTCCAACTATTCATTCCTAAAATTTTTACCCGTTCATCCGCCGAAGGACGCTTCATACACTTGCCACGTGCTCTTTGTACGTTCGATGAGCAGTGCACAATGAAGGATTTGAAATCAGTAAACTTTTTGCGCAGCTATATTTTTAATTTGATTGATGGGCGCACGGATAATGCAAGAAAAATGTGCAAAAAGTGAAAATTAATGAACCTGTAACTGTAATGGGACTGTTTTCAGCGAGTTCGTCAATGATTTTATCAAAGTCCATGTTTTGGGTATTACATTTGCCGGAGATGAGATTGTTCGCAACGGCATGACTCTATTTCCGTTCATTTCGGTCGGCTTTTTGATTATGTCGACGTTCTCCATCATAACGGTCTTCATGAGTGCGTACTATTTCGATCAAGTGAGTGCTTCAACATTTTCTCTGAATCATCGAACACTTGTATTAACAATGAATTTTTGCAGTGGACAGTTCATAAGATCTCTCTCGCCTTAACAGGATGCATTTGTCCATTGTTAGCGACGTCCAGTGCACTTGGTACACTTTTTTGGTTTGGCTTTCGGTTTGGAACAATTCTTGCCGTCACACCGTTTCTTGTCATGGCAATTGGTGAGTGTAATCCCATTAAAGATTAAATGACTACATGGGAAGTAGAAAACATGTTTCGAGCACACGAATGCCTTCCGTATTTAGTTGTCTCACGTGCAAACTTTTGTCGTCAGACGGTCCTTTTTGTGACGTCTCAGTTTTATTTTGGCGAATACGTACGTCCTTAACTTTTTTACTTTGGGGCAGTGTAAAAAAGGTATACAAGGAGACAATGATCAAAAAGACGATCGCAACGTCGTCTGCTTACCGAATGGACGAGCGACGTAGAAGACGAATGTTTTCTTCCGGAAATGCACAACAATGGGGTCAAAAAGTGCTGCTTTCATGTGCTCAGACTTGCGCAATGCAAGAAAGGTACCGCTGTGTTTGAAAATGACGATTGCAAAACTAGATTTTTATTCCAATGAGCCGTCAACGCATATTTTGCAGAACGGCAAAACATACAATCATTCCAAGAGGGACATTATGACAAACAAACCTATTTTGAATAATTTTATTTATTTTCACTTCCAGGAGTGGACGATGCCTTCCTAATGATACATTCATGGCAGCGAATCTGCGTGGATAAACGAGATTTGCGTCGTCGAGCCCCCGGCGGAATCTATAGTGACTCATTGAGGGATCGGATTGCAGCCATGGTTGTTGACGTAGGGCCATCAGTTTCCATTACATCCGTCACGAATTGCCTTGCATTCATCGTGGGTATCTTTTCGCCCACACCTGAAATTGTGCTGTTCTGCGCTGGAAATGCTGTGGCCATCTTCTTTGACTATGTTTACCAGTTTCTACTCTTCACACCGATCATCTGTATTGCCGGTGATTTTGAAATTAAGTCGGAACCAAAACGTGAACGAGAAATAATTGCAAACCCAGCCAAGCAAGCCAGAATCAAAGCACTCCAAAACAGTTTGGATCGCATCCTTCGAAATTATTGCCGTTGGGCCGCTGATGGTTTTACTGCAGTTTTGGTAACCCTTATTTTGATCGTTTATTGGATTGTATCTGTGCGAAGCGCATTGAGCATTAACCCGAGTATTACTCCGAACAAGTTGTTCCTTGGTAATTCACCGATCAACGAAGTAAGACTGCAAAAACAGGAGTGTTGACGTAACAGAAGTGTATTTTTAGATGAACATGCTACGCGAAAAATACATTCTTCCTAACTACACCGCTGTGAACGTATTTGTCAACAACGTTGGAGACCTTTCTTTACCACATCAACAAACACGTGTCAGAGATCTAATCGGCGCCTATGAAGCCCTTCCGGAATGCCTTGGACCACGGTACACTCACTTCTGGATGCGTGATTTCGACAATTTTCTGCAGACGGCAGAAGAGGATGAAGAAGTTCATGAGAAGACTATTCTTAACTCGACTTTGCTATCAAGATTCACATTCACACAGAAAGAAATGGCCCCGTTTTTGAATTGGCCAGAATACAAACATTGGAATGGGTTCATTCGATTCACGCCTGAAGGGTAGGTGATCAGATTTGTTATTGATGACAGTGCACTTTTTGTTGTGTCTACTGACAATGATTCTTTGTTTTGATCACATATTTCATCATTGATGATGCCCTTTCTAGAAAAATGGACAAATTCTTCGCTGTCATCGGTTTCCATGGACCTGAACTAGTCAGCTGGACCAAACGTGGTGAACTTTTGAACAAATGGCGAAACATTGCGGATTCTTTCCCCGATCTTGAAGCATGGATTTTCGATGACGATTCGCAATTCCTTGACCAAATTGAAACACTCATTCCTGTAACAGTGCAATCATCGATCGCAACACTGATCTGCATGGCCTTAGTTTGTACTATTTTCATGTACAATCTATTTACGGTCGTCGTCGCTACATTGTCCATCATGTCAGTCTGTATTGGCGTCTTTGGATTCCTCGCTATGTGGAACATTGATTTGGATCCAATTTCAATGGCAACGACTATTATGTCAATCGGGTTTTCAGTCGATTTCCCGGCACATGCCAGTTTCCATTACTACCGGTTTGTCAATAACCTGGTTAAATTTTATAATTTTTGTCAATTTTCAGATGCGGAATTGAATCCGGTGGAAAATGGTCTGCCGAGGAACGTATTTACCATGTCATTTCATCAATCGGATTCCCCTTGCTTCAATGCGGTATCTCAACCATCTTTTTCGTGTTTTGTTTGTTGTTTATTCCTAGTTACATGAGCGAGGTATGATTTTCAATAATTTCTTTCAAATTTAACGTTATGTTTTACAGGTCTTTGTCAAAACAATGGTTCTCGTTATCACCTTTGGTCTCATTCACGGACTTTTTGTCATTCCAGTTGCTTTGTGTTCTTTGTCGCGAATTCATGACTTTTTCTTCGCTCCTCGAAAGGTAACATTTCATCACACAATATGAGTTTTTCAACAAAATATCATCTTTCAGCCTATCAGCGATGCCATCCAGAAACTCCGAAAGACATCCTCTTTCAAAGACATGCTGTCAGTCAACAAAGTAAACCCGGCTGAAGCTAAAAATATTTCTAAAATTACCGTGCCAGGATTGTAAAAAGATGCATTCCGAAACCCTCTATTGTTGTTCGTTATTTTTTTGTGAATTAAGCTTTACAAAACGAGTGATTTTTTCTGCATTTTTTCTGAGACACTTATTTTTGTCTTTACTGCCATGGAAAAATGCACTAATGTATGCTTAATCTTATCAAATCAATCGTTTTTGTAATACGTGCAAGCTGGATTGACTATTTAGATAAGTTTTTGCGCACATACCCCGATGTCTTTGTATTATTATTGCTCTTTTAATGTTTAGACTTTGTTTGTAAATCCATGCGGTGCTGGTAGAAGTTTTTTGTTGAATATAAAATAACAATTTATTGAATCTAAATATGCAGACAAACACGATCAACAATGTTGTTAACAGTGCAATTATGTTAACGCGTTTATTGATGTGTTTTGGTGGACGCATTGCATGCCGAAACAGGCTTAAATAAGTCTTTGATCGGTTTTTAAGGTTCACGGGAAGGTCTTTTTAACATCGAATAGATAGTTTAGGTACAGATCGATAATACATGTAAATAGGCAAGCAGGAGGCAATTTGCGATTAAGGCCATTTTAACTGCTCTGGTTTAAAGCAAATGATGCAAAACATGGCAGGGAACGGTTGACTACACATTGAGGGCCATATCATACTGTGGCCGGGAAAGATAATCGTCTAGGACTTGGACGGCATCAGGACGACCCATTACCCGTAGAGTCTGTAGAAGATCGAGCAAAGCCCGCTCACTTCCGAAAACACCCGCTTCCCAGAGGTCAAGGATGAGGGCGGCTGGCTTCTTGCAGCCTAAGCGCGTTCCAAAGTACTAAAAAACAATGCATCAGTACGCTTCATTTAATTTTAAACGCAAGTTACAAACCTCAACAAATCGATCAAACCCGAGTTTACGCGCCAGACCTCGCCAATCATGATCGGGATCACGTGCTGGTGGCCCAAACAATGCAACAAGCTTTCTCTTTGTTTCAGCGTTCAGTTGGAATGAAGTCGAAACGAGTTTCTCTTCGCTGCGATAGGTGGAATTCGGTCCCAGAGTCTATAAAAAACAATGATTAAGCGTGGTGGCCACCATGAAGCACAACTTTCGACATCGCGCGTAAAACCTCAAGTACAAACCTGTTCCGGTTTCCGTAGATCAAACTCAAGCACCTGCCTATCATTAGAATTACCCTTTTGATAGATTACCATGCGCCCAGTCAAATCGGCTACACTCACGTTGCCCGTTGATTCGATCGACAAGGCACAATGGAGGCCGTTTTGTGAGCACCATTGGTGTTGGCTGTTAGCAATTTCCTGTAAAAGAAAAACGTTATTTGGTGTCACAAACTCTATAGTTTGTTGATCATAGAATTTCTGATACGCTTACCAGGTATTGTGAACCAGAGTGGAGTGTGAAACCGGGCGCGATGTCTTCGAGGCAAATGCAAAGTGAACCTTGTTCGCGCATTAGAAAGTTTTCGGCTTGCGCTAAGAGGACACCATTGACGGTTTCTTCCTGTTTACGGACGTTTTCGACTGCCATGCCGACTTCAGGGACACAGTAAACACGGATGCCGAATGAGCCTGCGACAAAGTGATTCGCTTCCGGAGGAGATACATATGCGGCGAAACGGACCCGCTTCTGGGCAGCTACGTTTGGACGTTTTGGTCGACCGGCAAGGAAGAAGCGGCCAAAATTTTCACTCATTACACGGCATCGCTCACGTTCCATGTGAAGATAGACCGGGGTGTTGAGGTTTTCTTCTCCAAGAACAGTTGCGATTTCCCAGCCGAGACCAAGGCCCCAATCAGCATATAAAACAAACTGCCAGTTATCCTTCGGGAACACAGAAGCACAATGGTCGAACATGATGACCACCGGCTTCGTGAAGATTGTATCCGGTTCGGTTTCACAGAGTCCGAAAGTGATAACAGAACTGAGTCCACTTTCGCCTTCAGCCAAGATTGGACGTTCGTTAACATCGGCCGAAATGGATAAAAAGATCATCCGATCCTCTGGGAACGTGTTTTCCGAAATCACTAACGAAACTCCGCTTCGCTTTAACTCAATCCGTGATGAATCTGAATCGACTTGAGCCGCGACGATTGTGGCACTTTGATCATGTTCACTTCCGGAAAACTCTTCCATGCACGTACGCAATGATGGCGGTGTACAATGTTCAACACCGACGTAGTCGTAAAGTGTTGCGTAGTTTTCATCTGCAGAAGACCGTGACCCACTCCGGATCATTGCAGTTTTGGTGCTGGCGCCAGACGCTGACCCGGACGAGTAGTCACCGATGAGTTGTGCGCGAGAACCATTCCCTTTGCGATTGATAGAGTAGCCGCTGTTATAGCTTTTCGCAGAACGGATCGTGTAGCTGTGATTGAGCGTGGACGAGTTCGCAGTAGTGCCGCCATTAGACAAGGTCAGGAATTGTGCAGGTGATTGAGTTTGAAACTTTGGATCGTATCCAATGTCGAGAAGCGCCTTCTGTTCGGGTGTGAGTAAAACTGTGCGGACGTCTGAAGAAATTTAATTAGAACATGTTTTATAACAGTTAGAGGACTTACGTTCATCTCCGAAAAACTTTCCGCTTTTACCCTTTTTCTTCCGGCAAAATAGTATAAACAGCAAACCAAGAATAAGAAGAATCAGAATGCCAATAAATCCAAATGAAAGAAATAAAAGAAAGAATTGATTTCCAGATTCATCAGCATTGGCAATAGGTGAACTGCTCTTCGTCACGGGTAATACAATGTTATCACTAAGGTAATGTTGACCAGGATAAGCACAATGCAATGGAATAGATGATCCCTCTGTACAGTTGACCGTTTCAAAGTCGATGCCTGGACAGTAGCTCCCACCATTAGATGGCGGCGGCGCTATACATTCCCGCTTACGTGTCCTCTGACACTGCGAATTGCATTCTGACCAGTGCGCCCATCTGGACCACGAACCACTGACAACACATTCATGTTCACAGGTACGGTAGTCTTCATCAAGACCTTTACAATTGGCGCCACCGTTTAAGGGAGCTGGGTTATTGCATGTGCGTGTTCGTCGTTGCTTCGGTGTACTACGATCAACGGCAATTTCATCGCCTCTGACCATGTCATACTGACTGTTAAGCAGAGCACAATCAATATTGCAGGACCCGGAGAAAGATGACCAAGGCGACCATTCACCGTCGACTGAAATGATATAAAACTAATTATCAATGCCAATTATACTTGTAATATGCTTCTTTCATTTGACTTTTTCCCATTATGCAATAACTTCCGTGCCGTTTTTATTTGCTTCACGCTCCTTTTGTCATTGAAAGATGCCGATGAACATTCTCAGCAGGGGTACTCAGATTGCACAACCCAAGGTCTACCGGAACGAATACTCGTAAAGTTAGGTCATTTGCGCTGATTCCTTTCAGTGCCGACAGACGCGCTTCCAAAGAGCAAGCAAGCCCCGCACTTTGACAATCAAATGAAAACAAACTTGCTTATCGGGGGCCCCGATTGGTTTTAATGTAAGCACGCCACTTGTTAAAGATGACTAATTACTGTCCCTATTAAACGAAAAAATTGTGGATTGCTTTGATGGATGTCGGCAGTCAATCATCTTAACTAAGTGGCGCCACGTGCCAAAGGTCACTCCAGGCTAGTCCTGGATTAAGCCGGTTTAAACCAAAAGGGCGCGCAAAAAGTGTGAACTGTTGGCCCGCGTCTGGTGCTTCGGCGGTACCTTTGGGTCGTCTGGTGTAGCGGATCGAAGGATAGGTGTAAGCCGGTAATCCCTCAAATGCCCAATGCCTCTTTGAAAGATGATCGTTGACTCGAGAGTCTTGCGCAATTGCAAACGAGGACATCAACTTGTTCAAAGTTAGCCGCTCTTTACGACTCGGCACACATGTTTCCGCTTGTTTAACCGAAAACGATACTGACAAACATTCAGTACATAGCAATATGAAAGTAGTGCCCCATTTTCGACAAAAAAATCACCCATTAGCAGGCGGCAAACCTTTCGTGGCGTGCCTAATTAGCTCGTGTTGAGTATGTGTGCATAAAAAATGGAACGAATTGACCGGACGCAAAACACAAAACGGTAGCCGCCTGTCGCATGCGTGCGCGAAGGGACTTATCCGGTGTTCTACGGCCAATTGTTTCTCTTTTTATTCTCTTCCAAGGTCCTCATGATCGGAGTTCAGCTTTGGAGGCACCCATCTTACCGATAATGGCACTTATCGAGTGTCAGGAAGAAATACAAAAAAAACAGTGCGCAATTTAGTGCCAATTCGAGGTCATCGATAAAAGCGGGTGTTTTTATATGCTTTTGTTTACCCGAACAGCGGAAGACGGCATAGGGTTCGCCGAAAGTTAGTGCTACCAAGTAAAGGTAATGGGAAAAGTAAATGGCGATCGACATTACAAAGGCAAAAACATTCAACACTTACCGTAAACGGTGATTTCTACGTCTTCTGTAACTCGTTTGTTCGCTATGTTTCTCGCTTCGCAATGGTAATGTCCAGAATCTGATAATCGAGGTGCTGAGATGATTAGGTTGCCATCATTGGCGATAATTAGATTAGGATCATCGTTGGGTTTAATTTCTGCACCATCTTTCATCCATATTACATCGGCTTTTGGATCTGCGTCTGGAGGAGTGCAAGTTAGCTGTACAGTGTGTCCTTCTGGGACTCGTTCGGAAGTTGGCATCATGTGAAACTGTTTCCTGATATCTGAAAAGTGGGGAACTATACAGGTTGAAACGTATTGTAAAACGATGTTATGATGGCCGCGAACTGAAAACTGCGGGAAAATAAGCCGTATCCACGTTTTGTATCCGAATTGTCACAGGTGCGCAAATTTCAAAACTGGAAAACGAGGAGTCGTGACGAAATTAGAACCCTCAAAGGGAGTCAATTCTGTATAGGGTAATAGACGGAGATGGCACTGCGGAGCCTAAAGGACGGACACGAAAGCACCTGCGGAAAGCTAAGAGTTCGCGCGGCGCCGTTGTCGGCTGAGGCGGGCCGGGCACTGTCATCCGATCCAGTGAGACCGTGTCCACCCTCCCCCTGGGCTTCCGGTGAATGATCTGTTTGGGGGAGACAATTGCCGACAATACCTATGAGCATGGGAAATGGGTGCAAAGTGGTTTCGCGACCTCTGTCATCATGCAAAAAGGCAGATGGCCTCAGGCTATATGCAATATGAACTCCCTTTATCCGCGCGAGCTACGCAACTCCCCGTTCGCGGCAATGTTGGTGGTTGGACCCGGTAAAATTGGAGCTAGTTTAAGCAGATTACGCGTGGTTGAATAAATCTCGAAACCCGAGTAAGTTAAGCGACGCATGTGAAGGCTGTAAATGTTGAATGGGTGAAAAGAAAAGACGAAATCCATGAAAATTCGGACCACCACACGAACGAACGGATCATAATTTCATTCGCCGACGTCGGTTGGCGGTGACTATAAAAAGAGACAAATAGGGGCCCTTTAGGCTAATCCTCGGGTATGCACCGCGCTTCTGGAGTCCATGAAACTCCTCCAGAACGACGAGTTCATATTTGACTTATATGCCTCGCGCGGCTTTGAGCGACGTTCGAGTCAATCCCGACCGATTAGATACGGAGAAGAAGCACGCTAACTCAAAGGGGCGCCAGCGTAGAGACGACAGATTTTGTCGAACAATGAACCCAATTGCGCAAAAGCTCATACGCGAATTCCGGCCATCCTAGGGGAAGCCAGCGGCTTCTCAAGTGCCTCCGGTCAAAACGGCATTGCCACAGCCACTGGCAATTGGTCTGATTGCTCAAGTACCTTCGGAACTCCTGCTCACGGAATAGATGTTCCATCTCGAATGCCCAAGTTTGTAGCATCGTCAGACTCGATTCAAATGCCTAAATTTGGAGCGCAATGTTGCGGGTTGCGGGAGGGGGTTGAACGAACAAGAGACGTTCGCATAATTTTTGGAGCTAGGAAACGGGAATCTGGTACAGAATAGCTCCGATATGCTTCAAACAAGGAAGGAACATTCCGAAAGGAACGTCCAGGTGGTTTTTACATACATACTTGCATAAAGAGTTGGAATAAGTTCGTAGAGGTCTACTGCCGCAGAAGTTTAGTCGTTTTTTGACTGAATTATAAATGCGTTGAAATAAGGTTGAACTGAATCGTCGTAAAGGGAGGGTCCGGAGCATGTTTTCATGAGAAAGTTAGAAAAAACGAACAAAAAACATGCGCGATACCAATAAATTAACCATTTTGCAACCTGTGGATACAAGAACCAGAATAAGAAACATGGTTGTTGCCGATGGGCAAAGGATTGGCGAAGTGGCAGTAGTGATTTATGCTTGCGAGTAGAGCACTCAATCCATGGACCATGACTTCGCGCAGAGGACCTCAGGGCGGCATCGCGACTTTGATGGCGGCGCAGCCTGTCTCAGAAGATGTGCGCGACTTGAAACATTCATCACTGTCGGGTGGCATCAATCGGACAACTATACCACGACCACTTGCTTCTGATTTGTTCCGATTTGTGAGGAGAAGCCTCTGACGACCTTGCTGTTCCTGCCACACTGACACATGGTTCGTTACAGAAAAAAAACGCCGTTAGTTGTTTCTCAATCGAGGAAGAGGATATTCGCCGAATTGTACTACTCAAGCCGATACAACAATTAAGCATTCCACATGCTGGCGACTAAATAAGTGCGCAAAGGGCGGTTGTGGCCCCAAACTGACATGCTGCCATGTACATAAACATGACTTCTCAATTGTCTTCGCGCAATCAGATAAACCGCTTGCGCCATCTTGGTTGCTTGCTTGCTTACATCCTTGGTCCCTTGTTTTTGAAGCGAGATATAAATGCCCGCGGGCGACTGGCATGCAAATTCCTGCATCACCCCCGCGGGGACTGATGGGTCACTTTTGACAATACCAATAGAAGGACAACGACAAAGGGACCCCAAACAATTGCGTAATCCTTTTGGTTTATTTCAAGTGAGAGTCATGGAAGACGGTTGCATGCTTTGTCTATGGGCATCTTTTTGAGGTTTTGCAAGGTCCCCTGAGAAGGCACAACAAATGAGCGGCCATTTGGGCCACCCTTGGAACGACCAAAATGACAAATGGCGACACCGTAAAGAGGACGGAAGGATTCATTCCGATGGTCAAAAGATCAATGAGTCACTAACGGCCTGAGGCTTCGAACTAATCCTAGCTTTAGAAATATGAGTATTGCAAAAGCGAATATACTTAAAACGGGGACAGTCATCAATCTAGGAAAATAAATGAATCTACAGTGCGAATGACACATATCCGTCGAAGTTTTGGAGAAGGAGTGGACAACACTTGATTTCCCTCAGGTCATTCATCGCCTCTAGCGAGTGAAACGACGAAACCTGATGCGGTTTGAGCATCAAATTTGACAACTCACAAGTGTTCGAAAAGGTTTGAAACCGAAAATACGGAGGAACATGGGCAAACAAAAGCCGCTGTCGGAGATCGCCCAAATTGGTGACATATTCAGGTACATGGAAAAACACTCGAACGGCCGTTGTCTTCCGGCAGCCCCGCGCAAAATAGGCCCTTATTAGGAGGTCAGAGCGCGAATTCGAACCCCCTACTAGTATAACGTGAATGACACGATCCACCGACTTTGGTTACACAACAAACTGCATAACAATGGGCTTCATGTTTTGTTTGTCCACAATGCTTGACACTAGTGACTATTCACGTCGAAAAAAAAAGGTTGCCAAAAACGTGGGACCAGGCAGGCTGGCAGGAAACCATTTGACGCCATTACATCATAACTTTCTGACAGAATAGTTTCGCAAACGACTTGGGCAGTCAATTACCCTCAGGATAAGAAGCTAATAATTCGGCTAAAATGAGTTTTGAATGCGCAAGTTTCTCAAATTACGACAAACCGATAGCGCAAGAGTGGCAAACTGACTGTCGCTATAAATTTTTATTAATATTCGGAGCAGAAACACGGAAAAGTCAGTTTCGCGAACTAAAGTGCCTCAGGCACAAGGTCGGTTTCGGTTTGGTTTGTGCAATCGGATGCGCATTTCGGGATAACGAAGTTTGACCGTTATAATGAAACCCTTTATTATCTCAAACCCAAAAGGGGAAACATGAGCGGTGTGATAGTGAAATGGGCAAGATACGGGTAAGAAAATGTTGCTATTTGATGCACCGAAGGGAAAACAGTCCAGCCGTAGGAAGGCGACTGTTCGCTAATCAAATAGACCTGATTAGCGCACTGTCCATGTTTTGTTTCTTGCTGTTCGACTATTATGTGACCTCCGAGAGCTTGTCTATTGTATGTCGAAGGCATAATAACACAACTAAGGGGATTGATTGAGCGAGGTCATTTTTTTGCGTCGGGTGGTAGAAGGAAAACATGATGGTTACGACGATGCCACGGATAGTGAAACAGTGTCTTACAATATGCACTAATTAGAAACTAGCGGGTTGTCATGAGCAAATTGCGATCGCGACTGGACGAAACGCGCATGGAGGAAGTTCCCTGGATCTGTACGCGTTTCCGCTTACTACCAGGGGGTTAGTGAGTCGCCTCAAAAATAGAAAACGGAAAAAGGAGAAAATATAAAGATGAAGAAGTGAGATACTCAGAAGAGGCATCGATGTATTTATTGATGCTACTCATCTCGGCTGTCGCGCAGGGCCTCCCTAAAAATGCTAACACACTCAAGGCAGTGTTGGCTTGTTTTTGTTGACCCATACAGGTTGGATACAGATTCGGATAATCCGCTGTCAAGATGGTTCGCAGTAGTGAGTTGAGGAAACCATGGCACTCGGTAAACGCGCGTAGCATCAGATTTGTCAGATTGAATCGTCTCATCGAGATCGGTGAATGCGTGAATGGGCATCAAGAAGAGTATACAAAAGACGACTGCGAAGAGGCGTAGCGGATATGCACAGATTTGCTCGCATAACGACGACCTCGGCCACAAACAGCTACTAATAGGCCTGCCATCGCAGTCCACCGATGAACTCTAATGATAACATAACGACCGCGCAGTCTTAATGGTACTATTGGGCCCGAGGCCCTCGTGGCACAACTTTTGTTGGTAGGAGCGCGCGCGTGCGCATAAATCACGATGCCCTGCGGCCTCGGCCTTAGAAATGGGTTTTGGCATTGATCACAGCTTTAGATAAAAGCAACAAACGGAGGCACTTGATGCTGAGATATATGGGCGGAATTAAATATTTTGGAAACTTACAAGCAACACGGACGTTGGCAACACCGGAACGCACGGCTTCTTCGATAGACTTGGCATAAGCGTAACATCTGCAGTCGAAATCACCCAATCCGGCGACAGCTTCCACTTCTTGTCGAGTGATCTCCACTTCGGCACGCAGATACGGTTGCCCATCTTCCGCGCTTCCATGCTCAACTCGATTGCGATCTGCGTCAAGCTGAAAAAAGAAAGGCTCTCTGTATAGTCTCAAATTGCTTTTGTCCTTGAATAAATAGCCCAATGAATGCGCCAGTATTGCGTAGGTTTTTTTCACTCAACTGCATGGAGATAGTTCATGGTTTGCCGTCGGATCAAGTTACAGTTGGCCCATATGGGGCACCCCAATCTTGGGAAAAGAGGCCACCATGGCACCAATTTTGAAATAAATTCACCCTCAATTAAGTAAAGCTTTTTTTAACTTTTCGGAGATAATATCACTTTCAAGGAAAGAAAGAAACTTTGAAGTTAGCCCACAAAAAGAAAACACCGCCAAGCCCGAAAGCGGCAGTCAGCACTTATCGCGGCTAATGTTGACACGCTAGCAATGAGGCGCATCAAGGAATCGCAGGAGTGATGACAGTCGAAGCGTTTGTGTCCGGATTGAACACAAATATGACTGGTCGTCGCCAGCAGCATTTTGCATGTTCTAACTTTTGGTTGAAGCACGCCACAAAATCATGATCGGTCCTCGATGTACTTGAATCAAGAGGGTATTGATGCTTGTGTACATAAACATCTTCATATGTGTGGGGATCTCGTTGATTTATACACCTTTGTCAATGATTTTCGTTTTTTCGATTTAAAGTAGCAGTTTAGTGCCGAAAAAACTAACAAAATTCATAGTACGATGATATGCCACTTTAAATGTGCATTTATAACGACTCATCGCATAGCATATCACATTGGTCGGATGTGAAGGAAGAAGCCGTGCTTTTGTTTCGTCGTCCCGAGCGTGGAATACCGGCCAGGGAATGCCGTCAAAAACTTTTTTAAGCTGGAAGGACTCGGCTTTCTTGTGTCCCCAGCAAAACGCTCTCCTGGGAGTCGAAACGGAACGAGAAAAGGACTTGCGCTGTTAGCATTTGTAGGATAGGCGAGAGGATGCGCCAAATCCAAGAATTTGAAGCTGCCCCCGAAAATAGTGGGTCTAACTATGCTATAGAAAGGATCCGACATGGAAGCAGAAACAATGGGGCGCAAAACTATGGCCAACAAACAATGTAGTACGACGCGGAAGCATTGAATCTTTTGTAAAAGCGCGACAAATGGAGGTGATTTTGTGGTAAAAACCCGGAAATTTGGAAGTTTAAATGTATGATAAACAACTTACCCATTTGGAATTGCATTTAAAACGGATGTTAAGGGCGTTTAAAGCTTTACACGCAATGGTAGCCGGCGTAGATCGCACGACGTAGCCTGATTGAGGATGTTCGACGATCGCGATATCGGTCATCACTGCAAAAAGGCGTTCAAAATATCGTTCGAAATAACAACAATTGTTGAAAAACATAAAAAGGTTGTCATAAAGGCAACGGAAATGCATAATAAGTTTTGGCAAATTAACACAATAAAAAATAACAATAAAAGTAAACACATCTTTAAAAAAGAAATCATTATCGCTAATTGGTATCATGGTATCCATGATTGAATAGACAAAAGAAGAACATTCATATCTTTCGGACTTGTTGTCCAATGTCATTTGCGCGCATTGCCGTAGGAGACAAAAAAAATGGCCAAAGGAGCGCATCTCCCGCGAGAACGGCAAACAAGGCCACGCCCTTGGTGTCCCCTCTTGCACCGCTGACGAATGATGGATTACAAGGAGCAAGACGACTGCCGGCAATCACAACTTGCGCAGAGACTGGTGTTGCACTTTTTCATTGAGAATAATAGCATCCAAAAAAGAGCCACAGCCATGTTATGCAAATGTGCAGACTAAACAAGCTTGAAAGATTTGCTTTGCCTTCAAGCTTCCTCCTTATATACAGTCCGGTTCCATTCTGCGCGGCGGACACAGACGAACCTGTAATTACGGTGACTCGGAAAAAAATCCGCGACAACCATTTTTGTATATGATTGTATATGAAGATGCTGCTTATCGGAATACACGCTACAGACAGGAAAACAACTTTGAGGATACTTATTTTGAAAAAGTCGTATCAGAGAAACGGCGAAACAGAAGACGGAGACAGCAAGCGCCTTGGTGGTGGCATTGTATTTATTGCATAATTGAGCGTTTCCGTTAGCCTTCAGAAAGGCGCGCAGAGCCGTCCGGAGGTGCAAGATGATTTTGACAGTTGTGGCATGACTTGCGAGTTCGTTTTGAAAAGAATGAGTTAATGCAACATTGGAGGTCGGTTGAAATTTGGAAGCCTGGCGTCACACCACACATGTTGCCAAAAGGAAAAGTCAAACAGCTGTGATGGGTATCCCTGTTCACAAAACACAAGGTTACTGACACTCAACGACCCGATCGCAACAATGCCAATGACGGTCACACCAGCCCCGGAGGCTTTCGTCGAGTTAATGGCCCATCGGAATGGGGATGTCACGGCTGATCCTCCGACCTTCCACGATAAATGTTCCTCCAGAGGGAGGACGAAAGGTAAACTTAAGGCAGTGATTTACGACTACTTCGCAGACAGTAGACAAGCGCACAGCCGCATCGCGCTACTGAAATGCCGGTACAGTGATGATACTTATAAAAACACTTGTAAAACTTGGTCACAACTGGGTGTATTAAGAAACCAGGTTGATTGCCCTGGGGGCAATGAAAGCAGGCGGAGTAATAAAAAAGTTGCAGCAATCTATTGTAGCTAGTAAAAACCCCACTAGAATCAACACTTGAAGCAGACTGAGATGCATAACAGGTATCCGAAATGGGAGAGAGACCCCCGGACAATTTATTGTAAAACCGGCAATGTCAAACAACGAATTTCAAGTCAAATATTTGCGCATTAATTATGACATGATTGATGGGCTGGTCATAAATGCACACGGTTTCGTTTTCTGAGCAATACTGATAGGGGTAAAGGGTAGCTAGGGCAGATAACTTTGTTATCTTTGTCCACTTTGACCGTTTTACGACTACCGTTCACACTAAAATTGTCGAGCTCGCGTGCCGCGGTGAGGAGCAATACCGAAAATAGCAGCAAGGTAACAAGACAAAACTATGATAGCGTGCAGAAGTAGGGAGAGGTTTTTTTAGCCGAAGCGATGGGCTTCTGCGCACTTGTTACTCATCTACACGCAATCGGAAAGCAACCATTCTGTCGTGTGACTCGGGCAAATATCGGAACAACCGTGTTTTCAAAAGGTCCGGAAAGAAGGGTGCTCACTTTACCGTTTGCTTTTCATTGACTCTTTAGGTATTGTCCAATCACGGAGACTGTATTCATGTTTAGGCTCATAAAGTGTTCGCAAATCGGGCACGCTTAACGCTATTCTTCTCCAGTGAGTCATTTTGAGACAACTATAACACCAGGAGCAGGAAAACATCACTAAAGAGGGTAAACTTTCCCTCTCAAAGACAAGCTAAAGCTCCCGTCTATTTTGACGCTCCATCCAACCCAAAGAAAAACTTTAATGCCATTTCCAAAAGGAGACACCCCAACGATATGGCGGGCTATAGGAAGACCGATTTCCTTCCACTTTTCCGTTCATTTCACTCGTTAAAAGAATAGCCTAGCTATGAACAAACGACGTATTTTTCACACGAATGAACGAACCGTATTATATCTTCCCCCCTTCGTGAGCTTGTCAGGGCGTGGTCATCAACAGGTCGATGTCGATGTCGGCGAAGACTAAAGCTAACTGTTCATCTGCCCCAAAATAGTAACAATACAACTCGGTCCCTTGTATCAGCTATGTTTTTGACCCCTATGCTCGACTATCAATGGCACAACGAGTTCGCGGGAATTCAATGCCCATTATATCGTGAATGCCGATGGTCGTAGAGGCTTCACGATTCTGAGAAACAATGAAACGGGAAAGACTGTTTGGCAATCTATGACGGTCAAAAATGAAAGAAGTTTTCGGCGCAATTGTGTGTCTGCCCCCAAAACGGTACTTTTGATAATACAAAAATCGACGACCACCATGATGGAAAAAACAAGAGTGTGAGGAAAGACCGATCATTCCCGAATATTTGATTTTTTCTAAGACAAATGCATATGAATCTATGAATCAAATTGTAAGCGAGATCGGTCGGTCATGGAAAACATAGTGGACGCTGTAAAATGTCAATAAGCGCGAGAATACGAGTCCATGTATAACTGTAGCCAGGGGGCTGTGGAAAGTTGCAACTTGCAAGCATTTGAATGATCAAAATAGGTGGAGGATGGGAATTTCCTTCAGAAATGGGAAGTGAAGTAAACCAAACAAACAACAAAAAACTGTATTGTCTAAAAAACTGAACACAAATAGGTAGGATTAGTCAGCCTTAGTAAATCAAGGAAACATCATTTTTTCAAGGAACGACTGTTTATGCCGGATGTGTTAGACATTGCTGGAAAAAGCAACCAGATGGCCTCCGCTCTTCGCACGGTCCACGCTTCGACTCGAATTGCATCAGGAAGCAAGCAACGCCTATCAAATCAGGGTCCGCAGTGTCACAGCTGCGATTGCGATCTGCCTCGGATGTAAAATGTCGAGGATATCAAAGTTTGACTGCGCATGTCGGGAGGTTAAGGCACATTTTTTACGAACCAACCCCCGCGAGCAACAAATCGTCGAAGATCATAAAGTTTTGCCTCCCCCAGTGTTCGGCAGTTAGCCAATACGCGCAACATAAAAAAGGTAAAAGTTGTAATGGGCAATGCAAGATGTGTTTGCTGAGCTCCAAGGATCATCATATAAACGGCAAAAAGTTACGACAAACTTGTCCTTTTCAATTAAAGAGGGATTTTAAAATTCTATCAGTTTCGAAAACGGATCCAAACGCATCGCATCACTGTGTCAACAACATTTGTATCTTCAATCAGAATACATTTTTAAAGTTTGCCAGTTCATACAACAAGCCCAACATACTCCGAATAAGGCTGTGCAAATTGAAGCAGATTTTTTTAACCCTTGCGCAATCATGTTTTCGAAGCATATGAAATTTTGCCCAGCCCAGTCAAAGTTATTAAAAAACCAAGAATGCGATTCAAGCCAGTTTCTGAGGCCAAAACGCGCAAAAAACCTTGCGAATCTGGCACTATAACGGCAATTGAGCGTAAATAAATCGTCAAATTTTAATGTAAGTGTATGATTGGTTTCATGCGATGCGTTCAATGGGTCGTTTCAAACAAACTTCGATGTAATTTCGACTACTTCCGATGTTCTGATTCGTCCAGTCTTTGTTGAATGAATTCAATGAACAAATGTGCGCGAAGCAATGCACAGGAAGAAAGACATTATGTAGACAGAAACAAAAAGACAAGTTAGCGATACAGCAATTCATTGTAGAAACGCGTGCCGCGCGAGTCACGCAATACGGCGGAACACTTTGTATAACTCAATTTTCAGTCTTTCGCGCTTTTTTGACAAAATCGCAGTTTGCGGGAAACTGCAAGTTAATGGTAACCATTACACGATGCCAACCCACCATGGAAATACTTTTGCGTGCATCGTAATTTTGTCTTATCCTATGCAATGCCAAGTAAAGCTGCCCCCAAAAAGCGCAATAAGTAGTCTTTAGTCGGTAGCGAACCACCAAAAGTCTAAATTATCGGCTCTCGTGGGAGTGTTCCTTAATTATTCCCAAGCAACGTATGCGGGTGGTGTACTTACGTTCTTTATAGTCAACAAAGTAGTCATCGTATAACGATTTCATGTCGGCTTTCACTTTGTGTTCACTCGGTGAAGATGTTGTGGATCCAGATGCCGATGCTGTCATCGGACGCGCCATGACGTCGTCATCGCCATACTCATCGTCAAATATGAACATTGTTCTTCACGTAGAACATCTGGATATGAAGTCGGCTACAATATAAGAGATAAGGAAGATTAAAGAAACATCAACACGTTTGCAGCGATCAATTACGTTCTCAAAATAGCAAAACGAGGGGGATAAGGAAAAACAAAGGCAAACATGCAACGGCATTTTCGAGCGACGATCAGCAGAGGTGTCAACTTGTCAAATGATGCACGCGCCACCAGGGGCCGCCACGGGTTAATCGGCAAACGAATTGAAAATTTTAGTGGATGGATATCCGGAACGCTATCTAGCTACATTAAATTCGGAAGCAAAATATTAACAACGCGGAAAGTAGGTGAACTAACGGCATACTGATGAAATAGCAAAACTCATATAATTTAATTTGAAAATGGCTAATTGTTTCAACGATATGGGACGAATAGATTTTCATTTTTATTAGGACGGGAACTGGACAACCAGTTGTCTGGCGCCGTTATTTCAAAGCCTTTTCCGATGCCTTTCATCAAAAGCGCCCAATCTTTCAAGGGGTAAAAGTTAACTCTTATTGAATGAAAAAAGTGTTGAACTATGTTCTAAAAGCAAAATGTAGCATCAGAGCTAGTTTGGATTGCTGAGAGGGGGCACCAACGGTCCGTCGGTCAAAGCAACACCACCTCCGGACAGCTCGCCACTCTTCCTGCCACCATTCATTATTTGAGGACAATGGATCGTAGATCTTCTTTTCTCGAAGCTAAACCAATATAGATTATGTCTAAATCGCGTTTATAAATCAGTTATAACTTTTCGTTGAAAATTTTTAATCAAAACGCAAATTCGGTAGTTAAAAGTTCGAAGAAATGAAATAGTGAAAGCAGTCGGAACGAATATCGAATATTCATGGTGAATTTTTAAATTAGTTTTTAAAGTCTTTGCCCCAGCGGCGGCGCTGATTTGAAAAAAAAAGCTGACGATTGGAAATGATCAATCTTTTTTGGCTCGACAACTTTTCGGACACCGAGCAAGGGGGGCTTTTCACTCGTCTCGCTGCCACGAAGCAAAATCGAGTTGAGTGACTGGAAGGCTTTGAAATGTGCAAATTTTATAAATTGATTTCTTGGTGGCAAAGTGACAGCCATCTTATCTGACAACGAGGTGGCGATATTTTTTGGAAGAGGTGTGTCAAATTTTGTTTTCGCACTTTAGTTTTTTTATAGAGTCGCTGATTTAAGACTTAAAGTTCAAACTGAAATTAATTGAAAAAATCAAATTTTACACATTTAACTATCTGAGAAAACTGACTATCCGAGAAAACTGATGCTAAAAGACGTTTAAAGTCAGGCTTTTTTCAATCAAAAAACAAATAGCCAATTACATTGCCATCAAAACTGATTGACACTTGCTTTGACAACACTACCGTCAATGATTCACAGATTAACAACAACTGAGCGTATGTTTTTCGCGACACGGAATCACCATATAAGTTAGACCCACCAAAAAGTTTCCCTCGCAATGAATTAATTATCGATAAGAAATCAGAAACATGTTAACTGATGTGGGTGAGGGTGGCCGGGAACACAGGCGCCAGAAGGAAGTACGTTTGATGGAACCCCGGAAAGAACGGTTTTAACGAAATGTCTTTTATGTATCAATGACTTTTTTCGGTCCGTTCATTCACTGAAGTTAGAATAACATGTCGGTTACGATAGCTATTTTTTACGCACGACAATACCGGCGCCGACCTTTGGAACCCATTGACCTTGTCTGGAACGGACAATGAAGTCAATAATTGTTCGTGAAAATTATACCATCATTTGGTGTAGCGAAATAAAAACCAAATTCATGGTTTTTTTGCGGGGGTGCGATTAATTCAACATGACATTTTAAAAAGTATAAGCAATTCAAAGCGTCATACTTTATAATTTTAGACTGTTTGCAAGAACGTTCATTTATGCCCTGGTCAGCAAGTTTTTCGTTGAAATGCATTTATGCAAAGCTGCTGTAATAAAATGTTTTACCGAAGTTGATTTTGCAGAATGCAACTTGGGCTAACTTCAGAAAAGTCTATGAAATGACACAAACTTGGTTTAATTACCTTTATTAATCAGTATTTCAAAAGATTTGTATTACATGGATATCAATTAGTTTGCAGATAGGTAAAAACAGATATACCTAGAGTGAGGCAGATAGAAATGATGCGTCTGAGCTGAGCTGAGGTGTCGGACCACTTGATAAGGTAGTTGAGGCTTACTTCTTACGACCGCGCTTCGGCTCAACGGGAACGGAAGAGCTTTTGGCTGGGCGCCCACGACCGCGCTTCGGGGGATTCGGCGGTGCCGATTTACTCCGAGCGTCCTTCTTGGCTGACTTCTTCTTCTTGGTGATCTTTCCCTTTTTGACACCGGAAGCGGCTTTAGGCTTCTCGTTTTTCTTCGTCCCGGGGCGGCGACCACGTTTCGTAACATTGGGACCGGTTGAGGTAGAAGGGTCATCTTTGGGAGTATCACGAGCGGTGCTCTTGGTGGCAGTGGAAGCTTTGACGGTACGCCTCGATGGCAACGGTGGAGACACATATTCCTGAAGAAGCAACACTACAAAAAGTTGAGTAATAGACAAAAACCCACGCGCCAATTCTGCTGACGGAATCGCGACGATCGACGGAGCGGCGGCGGTGAGAGTTCACGCGAGGCAGCGGACGGCTCTCGGGAGGCCGGGGTAGGTTCCTTGGAGGATTGACGCTCTTCTTGCGACACCAGGGAAGCAACGACGGAAACGGGGGTACCGTGACGCGAGATCTGGGGAGCTTGTCGCAGAAGTGCGGCTGCTCGCTCCTGCACTGGCGAATCTTCTCGCGAGATCGGTGTGGACTCACGCGCCGTCTCGATTAGCGAAGGTTCCGGTGCGACGTCGATCACAGATGGCTCGCGGGCCGTCTCGACGGAGGCTTCACGCGCGACGTCGATCAGAGATGGTTCGCGGGCTGTCTCCACAGAGGGTGCACGCGCCGTCCCCACGTCCGAAGCCTCGGACGGAGACTCGCTCCCAATATACACGTACGGATACGCGTCTTCTGGCGTGTCCGCACGCCAGTACGGATTATACGTAGTCCGTCGCTGAGACATTCCACCTAAAAAAGGATCGAATCATCAATTGGCACTCACACCGTACAATCACGCGCGGTAAGATTAGAGAGGGAAGACAACTAATGGGTAGGGAAGAAGCAAAATAGTTATCCTAAACAACACGTTCGCAGTTGATGAATGCAAAAAGAAAGCACCAACAGAGCTGTGATAACTGTCGCAACCGTATTGAAGCTCAAACGACAAACGCTACGTGGATTCGAGAGGTCTTTTATAGCCACACGAGTGACGCGCAAGGACAACTCATCCTCAGGCAGCGTGGTCCCGCACAGAAAAGACTGCTCCACGACGGACATTGGGCATCCGAACTGCAAACGCTTGTGATAACGCAACAGTGTTGACGTTTATCCCCATAACTCGGCCACATTTGATGGTTTTACCCTGCAATGACGTGGCAAAACGGTTAACTAACCGCCAAACCACTTTGCGAAACAAGCCAAACAAGCGTCACATGAAATAGATATAAAATGGAACTCAAATCCATCAGATTCTCAACAACCTTCGACAATACATCAAATATACTTTTCTTTATTCTGTTTATTATGTTTTACATATAATATATTACATTCACTGCACCAGGAAGCACAGCCAGTGGACATGTTCGGCGACTTCATCAAGACTTTGATGTCTATGATGGAGCGTAGGAAAAAGGGTCTTGTGGAAGTAATGGAAATCTTTTGACTTGGCTGGCATGTTCCTGATGATGATGCTTCGATAAGGTACCCATTACCAACACGAGTGGAGGACTAGTCAGGTCGAAGCTTCATGGTATTCATAGCTGCAAAACAGTGAGAACAGTTAGACGACAGAAAAACAAAAGTTTATATATAAAACTCACCGTAAAACATCTTATTTTTCCCAAAAACCTTCTGTAGTCGTCTATGAGTACATGTAGTTTGATGTGATGTGGAGGAAGTTGCCGGATTGCTTCCGAAGATGGGCATGCAAAGGACAAGACGGTTGTCACACAGGGTCAGTTGGGTGAGAACGCGTGCTGTGGAAGTTGAAGACCTTTCGTTGATCAAACTCGACATTATCCTTCGAGAAGAACCCCTCAATCACGTTGTCGTGATGATAAAGCTCGATTCAACCGACTATGTAAGCCGCCCGGGGGGAAAATAGCCGTAGTTGACGCATTTGGGAAGGTTATCTTTTGAGTGCGACAATCCGCGGTCTTCCAGCCATGGCCCTTCGATCGGCACATGTCCAACACGACGTACAACAGCTACCTGTCAATATGGAGTAGATCGAGGTGGCAATAGGCAAGAATGCCACACGTACGTGTGGATCGAAACGGCGGCGATATCCAAGCGTGGTCGCGGTCTCGGATAGTGCGATCGCGTTTCAAAACGTGCGCACGCCCCAGTCTCAAAACGAAAGAGCCTGTCGTTTTGCTGCTGCGTGCAGCCGTAGGCGGTGAGATACCTACTTTTTCCTCGCGAAGAAGCTCGTTACTTTGCCTTCAGTTTGCTGTTCGTTTCCTAAATCCACAGTCCTAACTTTCCGTCAAGATAGCCGAGATATACGCGCTGCAATGCCACCCTTTTTCACACTTTTTCATCGCCTCCGTTCCCATCTTCGTGCGTGTGGCGGTTTTCTATCCATTTTTGCCGCCTTTTTACTCTCTATTTCCAGGTACAACCTATCCAGGATGTCTCTCGAGCTTGTCATCGACCCTGTCGATTGCCATTTCCCCCAGTTAGTCAAAGAACTTCTCTACAAAAGTACTTATTATATAAACTGTAAGAACGCTTATATAATTTCAACAATTTCAGGCCCCGATCCCGGCAATCGTCAAATCAGCACTGCCCTCAACCCCAATGGCTTTGCTTACTTTCTCCATGACGAAACCATCTACCTCTGGAGCTGCTTGGAAACGGACAAAAAGAGTCCCCCATACTGCCTGACCCTACCGTCGTCTGGCTCGAAGGTTTCCACCTCGATGATTGCGATGGTCGAAAGAACGGATAACCCTCTACCGAGTGTCATGGCTGTGAGTCCGGAGGGTAAACTACGCTACTGGGACAATCTTGGTGATTCTGAGGAGTTTGAGGAGAAGCAGGTTAAAATTGTAAATGATGTGGTTCATTCTGTTGTGCCGTTTGGTAGCAATGGTTAGTTTTTTGTTTTGTTTTTGAAACCATGACCTGAAAAAGACACTTTTAGGTCGTATTTATCGTTACCTTGTCTCGACCGCCACTGGTAGCTTCTACCACATCACCGTTTTCAAATGTGGATGTCCGAAGATTGGGAACAAACCGAGCATCATGATTACCGTGCGACAATTGATGCATTCTCGGGAACCCTTTACTAGGTCGTCTAAAGCCGTTCCTTCTGTAAGCGCTGAAACTGCCAAGGAAAAGTACGACATTCGTTTTTTACATTGCTTTCATTTTAAAACAACCATTTGCAGGCTCGTCAAAACCCTCGTCGCTGACCGTCTTGTCAATAATGTAGACGTCGTCGCAGTCTACCAATCCGCCATTGACTTCTACTCGACCCAGAGCAATGTCGTCACGGATAAAGTCGACCTTACCGACTTCATCCTTCAGGACGTTTATGAAGCCGATCTTACTTTCAATCCACCTGAATGTTTCGACAAAATCAAAGAAGCCTGGCAGAAAGTCTGTAACAATCGATCGATCTACGTTGTCGACGCAATTTCTTCCAACGGCGGCCTTTTGCTTCTCGTCGCCGCGGAGAAACCCGACCAACGAAACCTGACTTTTGCGCTGGTCTTTCTGACGGCGGAAGCGGTCAAAGCGAAGAAGTCGAGTTGGGTTCATATCGTCGACTTGCCGGATGAGTACGCTGTTGACAAGACAACGCAATTTCATGCGTCGGTCTACACTCCGACCCCCTCGAACTTCGTGATCGTCTTCCCGACAATGGTCGCCTACTTGGAAACCATTGACGGTTCAACCACCATTTCCCGTATCGCTTACTATTTGACCTTCACCGAACCGCCTATTGGAACCGCTTGCGTCGGAACGTTTGCTCAGATCATCATGAAGCGCCGTGGTATCTGCAATCTTCGCCACCTCCCTCGTGGATTCGATACGCGTTTTTGGCAGAAGTATGGCCCCCGATTCGATTCTGTTTCGCAGAACCCAACCACAGCAGCTGAAGCTATTGCCTATGTGTTTACGCTGTTTGCGCAAAAGAAGCTGTCTGAAGCTCGTTTTGCCTGTGCCGAATTGATGAAGCAATTTCCCGACAAGACCATGCTCGTTGAAACTATCATTTTTATGACGCAGAACATGCTCACTGGGAAGCCGTTGATCGACCCTCGATGGAATCAGAATCCGCCGGACTCACCAGCCCGTGTCAAGATCAGCAGTGCCATGAGTGCTATGACACATGTTAATGATAAGATGTCATACTACAAAATGATTGTCATGTTTGTGCGGTACTTTGGATACATCGAAAATGTAAGTTTTTACGATTCTTTAGCATTGATGATGATTTTGTTTCAGTTCTCCAGCCCCACCTTTGCTAGTCTTTCTCCTCTTGCCGTCATGGCCGAATTCGGTGAGAAGATGTTCGCCATGAAAGCCGTCGTCAGTATGACGTATGAAATGTTCTGCCCGAACATCGAATCCGCCATCGACGACGTCGGGGCTGACATCCAACGTTCCCTGTCCATGACTGATGACAAATATAAATCCCTCAACGCAAAAGACTATTTCGCCAAAGAAGTCACATCTTTCCCAGCGCTGATCCCTGTCGTTTTGAAGAAGCAGCAGCAAGAAATCGACCGAAAGGGTCCCGCCTATTCCGGAAATGACGTTTGGGAAGTCACTCAAATGTTCACCGCGATCGCTCAGTCAATCAACACTTATCGTGGTGAAGAATGGACGATCAAGCCGCATCCCAATGAACGAGTTCTCACTAACAGTCCCGATTTCCTGGCCCAATTCCTCTTTCAATTCAACATGATCTTCGATGTCCTCGATAATCGACGCTGCACGGCGGTTCAATCCCTTGTCAACTCTGCGATTACTATTGGTCGGTTCCTGCTGGATAAGCAATCTCGTTATCAACTTGACCGCAGTTCCATCATTCAACGGTTCCACGAATATGGAAACATCAAAGTTGCCCTGCAGCTTGCCCAGGACTACCGTGATTTCCCCACGTTGCTTCAGCTCTGCCATCAGCAGATGCCGGCGATTGAGCGTCGCTTCCGGTTGACGAAATACCAGGCGCTTTTCAACAGCGTGGAGTTCGACCAGTTGTTGCGTGAATACCAGAAGGAGCACTATCAAGAGAAATACCCCGACCGACACGCTGATCGTGCCGAGTCTTTCTTGGTCAAGCATCCGGATCAAAGATGGATTCAGAATGTCGAGAAGAAGGAATACGGCAAAGCGAAGACGGCCCTTAAAACGAATGCTGATTCTATGCCGAATGCGCAAAACAAAAAGACCGTTTTGGCTTTGGCGAAGCTGGCTGCGCTGTGCGATGACACGGTTGACAACGATGAAGTCAATCAACTCACCAATGCGATTGCCTTGCTCGAACATCAGGAAAAGATCGACCCAAATGTTTTGAAGTCGGTCAATCCAACGAATGCGCCGATGTCCTTTGAAGCCATCGTGAACGCGAATCTCTCTGGCGGCGACAAAGAAAGCTTCTTTCGAGCTTTGCTTGCTCTGACGACGATCATCGACACGGCAGAAGTGGACAAACTTGACACATTTCGGACGCGCATTTGGTCGACCGTCGTTAAAGCTGATCCCTGGGAGAAGGCTATCAGAAAGTCGACGATCACGTCATCTGAAGAATTTGAAGCGCGTGTGAACAAGTTCTTTGATGACAGTATGCTCACACAGGTCTCGCAGCAGTTGTACCTTTATGGTGAGTTTCTTTTTTTTTTGAAGAAATTCGAATGACAATATTTGTTCCAGACCTGCCGAACAACCTCAAAATGCAGCTGTTGCCCCAATCGACGGCGCCGCTCAAGAAGTTGTACCAATTCGACCAAGACTGGGCCCAGAGCTACTTTGGCGAAGTCCTGGATACCGCCTTTGATGAATTCCGTCGTCACTTGAACAAAAAGAAGGAAAACCCCACTGTCTGATCTGTTTTTATTGTTTTTATCTCCTTCTTTATTGTTGTTTGATGTCTTTCTGTTGAATTATATCGTTTCATTATTAAGTTTGATTTGGTTTGATATCTTCCGTTTTGTCTGTGACTCACTACAAAGTTGAAGCGGTGGAACTGCCGACGTTTCGAAGCACGGTCAAGCTGCTGTGATAACGTTGAAAAAGTCGGCAGGTGTTGATTTTGTTTAGGTAGGAGTGAAAGTAGTCAGATGGTAGCGTCATCGGATCGCCATTGGCAAAAGCGATCGAAGGTTGTTATCAAAAATCAAGCCGTTGAAAATTGAGTGAATTCAAACTCGATCACTTTTTCCATGCCTTTGATAACTTTAGTTCCATTTTTGTGGTCAAATGCCCGACACATCCGCTATTTTAAGCTAGAAATTGTTCAAAGCGACAAAGAGATAAGCATCCAAAAGCTAAACATCCGTTGAGTCGAAAAAAGGGCGTCAGTCGGCTGCTGCGGTTGAAACAATGAGCCGGCTGCGCGCGAAGTTGAGCCGGTCAACGGCCGACCGAGGTCCGTGACGCAATCGATTGGCACCGACTGGCTGACCCATGGACAACGCTTGCTCCTCATTTTTGCTGACAATGATTAAAAAACGTCAATTAAGCGTATTTATGCTCATTCTTTCTCACTTTTTACTGTTGCTCGTTATCGGCGGACCTAGTCTGAGTGTTTTGAACCCATTTTATATGCCGGAAGCGGTGAACTGCCCCCTTTCAATCACCTGAAACCACATTCGGCGTTTTTTTCCGACGAGCTTTTCTGTGCTGGTCGTGGTTGCGGTTTTTGACAACCGATGTCACCTTGCTTGTTGCAATTCGTCTATTATGGCTACTTTTTCACCGTTATCCACCGTTTATGCCATGGATTCAGTTTTGTCAGCTTTTGACAGTTCGCTGTGGTACATGCCTAGTGCCTCCGGCAATGGGCATACCTCATTTGGCCCTATTTCGAACGTATTTCCTCATTTTTTCGGTCGAACTTCTCCTTTTTTGCCCGTTGTTGCAAAAACAGACATTCTTCTTTCACAAGATTACCACTTCTTTCCACCTATCGATAATTAGCTTTGTTGATACGAAATATTGATGATGACTGCGCGTGTTCCCATTGTCATCGTTCCTTTTGGTGACTTTGACTTATTGAACCGTAGCTGTTGCCGTTCTTCCAAACTCATACTCTTTCGTGTCAGTTTTTTTTTACTTTAACGTTGCCGACGGCGATGTACTTTATAACAATCGTTTTGATCGCGCATTTGTGCATTCGTGGCTCCGATGCTATCTCGCATTCACTTTTTTGGTTATATAACCGTTTTTAAACGTCTATTGCCTCTGGCTATTTTCGTTAATTCAATTGTAACGAAGTCAAATGATTGATTTTTTGTCTTTTTTCAATGAAAGTTATCTTTTTGATATGATCTTTGACTGTCCCCCATCACTTTTGGCATCGGTATAGTTGTCGTTCTGCGGGTTTCGTTTTCCGTGTAGCTTCTTCTGATTTAGGACTGCGTTCTGACTTTTTTCTTCGTGTAATCAGACGTATCCTTGACCGTTATCTGAATCATGTTAGCTGCTCTCCCGTGCTCCGTGTTCTTCGCGATCGTTTCTATTACCGTAGCGCGTCACCTTTCGTCAACATACGTCTTCCGAATGCTTTTCATATGATATTTGTTTCAGGTTCGCCGCCATTGCGACTTCTGACTGGGTAATTAAGTCCTGGTCCTATTGACCAGGCAACCAAGTCCTGGTCCTATTGACCAGGCAACCAAGTCCTGGTCCTATTGACCAGGCAACCAAGTCCTGGTCCTATTGACCAGGCAACCAAGTGGCAACCAAGTCCTGGTCCTTTTGACCAGGCAACTAAGTCCTGGTCCTATTGACCGGGCAACCAAGTCCTGGTCCTATTGACCGGGCAACCAAGTCCTGGTCCTATTGACCAGGCAACCAAGTCCTGGTTCGGTTGAACAGGCACAAATTTTGTCAAGTCCTGGTCTTTTTGACCAGGCAACCAAGTCCTGGTTCGGTAAACTAGGCAACCAAGTCCTGGTTCGGTAAACTAGGCAACCAAGTCCTGGTTCGGTTGAACAGGCACAAATTTTGTCAAGTCCTGGTCTTTTTGACCAGGCAACCAAGTCCTGGTTCGGTAAACTAGGCAACCAAGTCCTGGTTCGGTAAACTAGGCAACCAAGTCCTGGTTCGGTAAACTAGGCAACCAAGTCCTGGTTCGGTAAACTAGGCATCCAAGTCCTGGTTCGGTAAACTAGGCAACCAAGTCCTGGTTCGGTAAACTAGGCATCCAAGTCCTGGTTCGGTAAACTAGGCAACCAAGTCCTGGTTCGGTTGAACAGGCACAAATTTTGTCAAGTCCTGGTCTTTTTGACCAGGCAACCAAGTCCTGGTTCGGTAAACTAGGCAACCAAGTCCTGGTTCGGTTGAACAGGCACAAATTTTGTCGAGTCCTGGTCTTTTTGACCAGGCAACCAAGTCCTGGTTCGGTAAACTAGGCAACCAAGTCCTGGTTCGGTAAACTAGGCAACCAAGTCCTGGTTCGGTAAACTAGGCAACCAAGTCCTGGTTCGGTTGAACAGGCACAAATTTTGTCAAGTCCTGGTCTTTTTGACCAGGCAACCAAGTCCTGGTTCGGTAAACTAGGCAACCAAGTCCTGGTTCGGTAAACTAGGCATCCAAGTCCTGGTTCGGTAAACTAGGCAACCAAGTCCTGGTTCGGTAAACTAGGCAACCAAGTCCTGGTTCGGTTGAACAGGCACAAATTTTGTCGAGTCCTGGTCTTTTTGACCAGGCATCCAAGTCCTAGTCCGGTTGACCAGGCACCTCCCTCCGATCGGAGTCGCCCATCCAATGTACCGTATCCAGTTTTGGTGCGCGTTACAAATGGGTCTCCGTTGCGTTCCTGTTTTGGAATCAGGTATGTTTGTTCGTTTCCGTTTTATACCCATTACTGCAATTTGACATCTTTCAGATCCCCGTTTGAGGCCTCATCCACTCCGGGCGTGTCTGCCGTAGATGTTCACGTTTGATGGGTATGTTTTATATATTCTGTGTCTGATCTGTTCATATTTGACATTACTTTTCATTTCAGACATCCTTCAACCCACCATTCTCAATGGCCAAACATCCTCCGGTGCATCATTCTCGATGCTCCGTCGACTGCGTCCCCCCATGGCATCCTCAGCCTCACCGACGCCGATGTTTTTCCGGATTCAGACGCTCCATGTCTGTCCGAAGGCAGCAGCATCACACTGCGACGGATGATGTCTCAACAAGGGGCAGGTGGACCTTCAAACTGGCGTAACGTTGGTTCCACACTACTGCCCCTGACCGAAACGGATAGCATGCTGCGCAGTTGGAGTATGGACCAACAGTAGGTCAGACATGTTTCCCGTTTTGGCCGATGTCCCGATGAGCTTAGCTGGCAAGACACCTTCGTTTGAAACGTGCCAAATGAAAGTAGAATTGAGCACTCTACTTCATTTGGCGCGTATCAAACCATGAAGGATTGGCTTGTTACTGAAACCGGATTGGGCGACGCGTGCCTTAATGGTGCCAACCCGTGTCGCTCTTTTCGGTTTCAGACGTCGGGATTTGAGTCCAAGATTGGAAACATGTTTGGGTCGAAACCGGATGAGTCCCAACTGCGTCCGTATTGTTGTTCGGGGCAAGAGCGTCTTGAACCCTCTGGTGGCTGCCCTCGGTCGTGCTGACATCGAAGCCGTCGTGGTTGTGAAAACCAGCGGACTGTGCTGAATGACCTCGTTACGGTATGTTTATTGCTTTTCTATCGTTACTTTCACTTTTACACACTTTGTCCGTTTCAGATGTCAATGCTGTTCCGCTATGCCGACGGTGATAACTTTCCGACTCTTCAATGTCGATGAAGACGCAAGGAACCAGCCCCTTATCTGGTCTCCGCCCCTCCATCACCGTCCATGTCACAACTTCCATCTCTTCGCCCAGCTGTGCCGAAGACCTGCAATGCCACAATCGGCCAAGTCGGAAGTGTGATTTTTGAGTTTAATAATAATTTATTTGTTTTTTCGTTTAATTATAAGTTTTTACGTTATGTTTGTTTAAATAAGTTTAATAATAATTTTTAAAAATTTATGTTTCTTATCAGTCGCCGTTAGGACACGGTGGAGTCATAGAAACGTTGATCTGAGTCGGCGCTCCGGTATTCATGACGCTTTTCCGCATCAATGACACCAGTGGCATGAATTTTCGTGATTGACAGCATTTGCAGTTTACGTGTGTTAGGGCTTGTTGAAGCATTATTGGTTGTTTCACTTTTTGTGATTCTCATGCAGCGTTGAATCGTCGTGCCACAGTTCTCACATCAATTTGTAGCCAAACAACGTTCAAAAACTCGAATGGGGGTCATTTTAAAAACTTTTGTGCTTGCTGAACTTGCTACGGTTAAAATAGACTAGAAGACGGTGTGCTACGAACAATGTTAACCAACAAGTCCGAGACGGCCAGCATTGGATCTGTTCACGCCCTGTGTCTCGACAACCTTCATTTTTGTTACTGTAGAAAGCTTTTGTTTTCCCCCTTTCTGTTCAAAACATGTTAGTTTTAGTTTCAAGTTGAATTTCGTGCGAGGTAGTTGAACATTCTTTGTTGTCCCATCAGAAGCCACGTATAAAAGCATCAGACGAAATGCTTGATTGGCGTCAACTGGCCTAGCCAAGGGTTTTTAGTCAATTGATATCACAGTCCTGATAAGAGCGACGATATCCTTGACGCCAGTTATTGTCGTGCAATGAGTTGGTGATAGAGACTGCAGATTTAGCCTAGAAAGTTGAATTAGCAAGAAGAAAACACCCAGCACGTCTGCAAAGTCGCCTGGGAGTCCTCAAGCAAGTGGCTAGTGACAGTTCCGTCATTGTCGTCGAACACAGAAGTCACGCAGACAAAAGAAAAATGAAACCTAAAACCGTAATAAACAACAACGACCAGCCCAGAGAGCTCGTATCAAGCACCCATGATGTCTCAGCCAACCAAAATATATAAAATCACCATCCAACCAGGCCAAAAGGGTGAAAATCATGCCAAAGAACTCCGAAAATTGCTGGATTTCAAAACACACAGCAATGTTTCAGAGCTAAATGACGTAACAATCAACCCGATTTGACTCCGGCACAGACGATGCATAATGGCGTAGAACAACCATCAAATGACGACAGTTGAAAGCGTAAATGATAAGGGAAGAAAGTGGCGAAAGTGGTTCGAACGATGAAGATGAAAACCTGAAAGCAGCAGTGTAAATAACGTAAAAGTAATAACATTCGATAATACAAACTCGTTGGCTTCTTCAAATTCAGATTGACAATGCAAAGAAGCAATACATTCCATGCAACCGGTCAAAAGTCACGTTTCACGGCTCCGAAACACACTGGAATCGAATTCAAAACAGCAGTGAATTGGAGCTAGAAACGTGAAGATCGACCAACGGAGCACACTGATAAGATGAGTAAGCTTCAAACACAAAGGAAGCCATCGGAAAAGGATACAAGCGTGGTCAACATGAGTTGGAACGTAAAAAGCATGGAGGGAGAACGGGCAAAAAAGGGCTCGACCGCACAGGACAAACCAATGCGCGAAATTGAAACGACCGGTTGGGAGTGCCAATCAATAGATGCGGCTGGTCAAACGACATATCCGCCGACTGCGGTTAATCAGCACGGACATTGATTTGCTTCGTTTTAAAGCTACCAGCTTGCTACAACTTCCATTTTCGCGCTCCAAATGAAGCCTACAGGGGCTTCAATGCCTCGGGTGTCTCCAACGTGTCTCTGATAAGCTAAAACGCGCCTCGCCTGTCATCAAAGGCTGTTTCTTCCGCTTTTCTTCTCCTGTCTAACTTTTCAACTTAATCTGCCCGCTGTTATATCCACTTTGTCCCGTTTCGTATCGTTGTTTTCAAATTGTGCCACTTCAAGCCTCTGCTTATTGTCATTTTGAACATAAAACTTTCGATTTTAACGGAATACCATTGCTTTCATTGCGCCCCTGTTATCAGAATGCTCCAGTGATACCTTGTTTCAACAGCCAAATCTCATTTTTTATATATCCATATTGCATTGGGCTCATTTTCGTGCCCTTCCTGCCGTAAATCGCTGCTTGAATACAAGCTTATCAAATTCCCCGCCACGTTCTGCGTTGTTTTATGTCGTGATTGCGCAGTCGCAATGCAATACAGATTTCCCCAAATTCAATTGCCATTGAATCTTGTTCTGGTTTTTGAACGTGCTGCTGAATATAGCGCAGACTTTTTGAAATTGATCAAAAAAATCGATACGTATTATCGATTCGACACGTAAAAGCGCTACTTGAATCAGCTTTGACCTGGAAATGTCCTCTTTTGGCCTAATCTGATGCTTGTTTTTGCCATTTGAGCTCCTACTTGACCAATTTAGCGATCGCTAATTGCAAATTACAAAGTGCTACCGTATTCCCTATATATTTAGCGCGTTTTGACCAATCCCGACATAACTGAACGTTTCGAAACAGCCTTTGTTATGATTTTTACGCTCCTTGCTTCAAGCTAATCGCGTGTTTGGCTTGTTTCCTCTATCTTAGTTCACGCGAATCCAGTTTAAGCGTGCGAGCTTCCCCTTTATCACTGAGTGATGCCAAGATTACCTCCTTCGTTCTTTTCAGATCGCTGAACCAACGTGAAAAGCTAAAGGATGACCGGTACGCCGCGCATCCGCCCCATTTCACCGCCCCATGCCGGTTCATCATCTTCTGATGCCCGCGCCTCTGGAGCACAGCCTCTTCCACGAGTCGGAGTCACTTCTTCGGAAGTCTGCGCTCGTGTCGACAACACAGTGGGTCCACCTCGACCGTCGGGTGAATCCATGAATACCTCAGACGGTATCCCAGCTGTTTGGTTCCAAACCAACAGTTTCGGCGGTAAGTATTTTACATGTTGCAATGTTCTACTTCACCAATTTACAAAAGATGTTGACTTCACTGTTTCCACTTTCAGACTCCTGGTCCGACAGCCAGCGTTTGGCAGAGTCAGTTAGGTTTGCCCATGCCTTCCGCACCGGCAAATACCGCGACTACAAGTTCGACGCCGCCGGCAAGGTCATCGTTCCGGTTGCCGTCCAGCAACCCCAATTCGGAAGCCGAGGTTTGTTTTTCATTTTAATTTTGACAAAAACACTGCACACATAGTTTTGGCTTGGAAATTGGACAGTTTTTCAACTTTTGATAACTCATAGACAAAAGGCCACGCGCATTTCAACAGAATTCGAAGCTAGGACATTTAAAAATGGATTAAAACGCATTAAACCAACCGTATTCGTCGAATTTTGGGGAATTGCAGGTTTCGCAGCCAGTTAGTGGTGTGGTCGATTACGAATGACAGAATAATTTGTACTGTAGTCGCACGATCTGTCGTTAGGGTACTGTAGGCTCAACTTTGGACGGTTTGATCTGAAAAGAAGCATACATTAGTCTTATTTGATCATTGAGATGGTGTTTTCATGAAATTTATATCGCGCAATCACGTAAAAGCAAAGACACGGCGCGAAAGGAAAACATTTTACGGCTCAGGGTTCACGATACGGTAGATAATGTTAGATAGCCTGGGGAAATATTAGCCAACAATGCACAGTTTAGCTTTTTTAACACTTTTTAAAAACAGTAAATGCTTCAGCTCCCATCGCCCCCGCGAACCCAACACCTCGGCTCCGAACCACCGACTACGCCTTGCCCATCGACGAATCCACAGTCGCAGACTTGGTCAACAGCTTCGCCACAGCTGTTCAGGTCGACACTTCCGTCGAAACGGCAATCGATGATCTGACGGCGAGCTTCTCAACGGCCGTCCAAGTCGACACCACCGTCCATACGGCCATCGAAGACTTGTCCACCAGCTTCGCAAATGCCGTCCTCGTCGATGAAGCCAACCGAAGTCGTCTTGCCTCGCCCGAAAATGTCGAGATGTCCGCCGACGACCACAACAATGCCTTCTATGTTGGGGACGTGGGCGATTTCTTCGCGACGCGAGCCGCTGTGGCGAACGTCAGGGAGACTGGTCGTGCGCAGGTACTGTACCCTGGCCGATCAGCGGTTCGAAATGGTGGCATGCCATCGCCAATCTTGCCATCTCGAGCCGGTCGCCGATACATCCATGCACCGGAAGAGCCACAGTCGCCGGATCAAAACATTTGCGTCTTCCTTCCTGACGCTGTCACACCGCCGATGGAACGAAGCATTGGAGAAGCGTCGGGCAATGACATCAACTCGTCCGTCAACGCTTCAGTCTCGCAATCCGCGACCTCCACCGAAGCCGTTGATGTCACCCAATCGACGCCATCCTCCATCACAGCCGTTAACAGCCATCCGGTGTCGCCCTCCGTGACTTCTACTGGACCTGTTATCGGTTCTTCCATGGCATCCACCGCCACCAACAGCCTCAACAGTTCGGTCTCGCCCCTCGTGACCTGCACTGGACTTGTTGTCGCCGAGTCAACACCTTCATCGTCTCCCAACCCATCAGCTGCCAACGATGAAGTCAACACCACCACCAGCAGCAAATCGTCGACCGTCACGAATCAGTCCGATAAAGACGTCAATGCTGAATCGACCGCGAACTCTTCGTCGATTGAGAAACTCGCCAACTCTCAGTCGTCGCGCCGAAGCTCTGAAACGTCGATCAGCACCCAGAACAGCTCAGCCTTGTCCTTTGTGACCTGTGTTGATTCTGTTCGAAACAACTCGTCGGCCGCTACCACCACCAGCAGCACCAACGTTTCGGCCTTGTCCAGCGTTGATGCCACGCCGACAACTTCCACCATCAACCGCAACAGCCATCCGGTGTCGCCCTTCGTGACTTCTACTGGACCTGTTACCGGTTCTCCAACGGCATCCACAGCCACCAACCGCGTCAACAGTTCGGTCTCGCCCCTCGTGACCTGCACTGATCTTGTTGTCGCCACGCCAACAGCTTCATCGTCTCCAACTCCATCAGCTGCCAACAAGGACGATGATGCCAACACCACCAGCAGCAACTCGTTTAACGTCACGAATCGATCCGATAAAGACGTCAACGCTGATTCGACTGGAAACACATCGTCGGATTTGGACCTCGCCAACCCTCAACCGTCGTACCGCCATTCCGAAGCGTCGATCAGCACCTCGAACACATCAGCTGTTCAACCCCAATCCTCGGCCGCTACCAACAACAGCAACACCAACGCTTCGGTCTCGCCCATCGTTGATGCCACGCCGCCATCCTCCTCCATCACCAGCAACGTCAGCAACAGCCCGGTGTCGCCCCCTGTGACTTCTACTGGGCCTGCTCACGCAAGTTCGTCGACGCCAGTGATGCTGAGAACCCCAAAGTTAGCTGAAGGCGAACCCGTTCCGAAGCGTCCGAAGATTCGAATGCGATTCCACGTTGAAATGGAGAAGCAACGCGAGGAAGCAGCAAAGCAACTCCGCTACCGTCAAGCAGCACTTGTCCGAAGATCATTGGACCGTCGACATGTTGTGAAGGAAGCGGAACGGAAGCAGCGGCAAGCTTTCTTCGAAGCACGGAAGAAGGAGGACGAAGAAGCTCGCCAACAAAGAAACCAACTCGTGCGCCAACACAACGAGCCCGCCGCCCAGCGTCCGAAACTTCGCCTTCGGTTATACGGCGTGGAAAAGAACCGTCGCGAAGCCGCTTTGAAGAAAGCGTACCTCGAAATGGTCCGCCGAAGAGCAGCCCGCGATCTTCAGAAGTCCCCGCCGCAACAACCATTGGAGCCTCAAGTGCCTGCAGTGCCTCAAGTGATCCCAGCTCCTCAGCCAAGTCCATCTATCGCTGCCGTTTCATCGCCAGCGCCACCCGCTCCGATGCCAGTCCAGCGTCGTCAGCCCGTCGTCTATGTTTCGCCATCGTCGCGCACTCCGAGACGTCTGGTTGATTACGATTTGACGCCACCACCATCTCCAACGTCTGTCCAACGTGGTCCTCTGGTCGACTATCAATCGCCACCGCCATCACCCCCTTCTGTCCGACGTGGTCCTTTGGTGGATTATCTATCGCCACCACCGTCGCCAATCCCACGTCTACTGACACCAGTGACGCCGCCAGCCCCGGCCAATGCCCCTGCCATTGAAGTGCCGCAACAGCCGCCAACATCAGAACCAGCGAAGAAAGACATCGGTAAGTTGACGATATCTAAAATTCGGGGGGATTAGAGAAATAGCATCATGGTTAGACAAAGTAGTCAATCAAACACGGAGAAGATGCAAAAGTGCAATTAGTTATCAAATCTCGGCAATGTTTTCACGCAATACACGGATTCTGGGGAACTTTTAAACAAAAACAAAGGGCATTTTACGCAAAAGTATCAACATCTTTCGAGGGGAATCTCAAAGGAAACAACAGATTTGCCAATTTTTTGACAAATTGCCTGAGGATTTCGAACAATTTGAAGACCTTCACTCACTTGTTGTGTTTTAGGTACCGAATGTCAACCTGATGCTCCCAAGCCCGCCACGATCTCCACTGAAGTTCAAACCGACGCACCCAAGACCACCACATCCACAGAAGTCCAAACCGACGCTCCCAAGACCTCCGTCGATTGCGCCACCCAGACCGACGACGTCAACATCATCCCCGTCGTCAACAATACGGTCACTACGGAAACGCAAACTCCGATTGTGTTTGGACTTGATGCATTGACGCAAACCGAACCAGCGTCTGTCAACAGTGTCGAGGTTCAAGTTGATCCTCCAGTCGACCCCGCCATCGAAGAACCCGAACACATCATCGAGGAGCCCGAAGTTGTCATCGAGCAACCTGAACCCGCCATCGAAGAACCGGAACCCGTCGTCGAGGAACCGGAACCCGTCATCGAGGAACCCGAACCCGTCGTCGAGGAACCCGAACCCGCCATCGAGGAACCTGAGCCAGCCATCGTTATCTTCGAACCGATGCCTGATGATGTTGATGGCCAAAGTGACGATGAACCCGCCGAAGACCAGGATGAGCCCGAAGTCGTCAATGAGCCAGTGCCGGAAGAAGTTCCCGGCGGGCAAAACGACGACAGTGACTTCGATCCAGCCCCTATGGACGACAATGACTTCAGTGACAACGAAGTCGAGCCAATCCCGGACGAGGTTGAAGAAGAAGGCAGCTCCGCCGAAGACGATGACAACAATTCCGTCGACCAACCAATCCCGAATGCGCCATCCCGCAAGCGCCGCCGTCACGACGATCCCTGGATGAACCTCGATCGCGTCAACACGTTCCGCCAGGCCAATCTGCCCGCGCCTGCTCCACTCGTCATGAATCAGAGGCTCGAAAGCGACCAGGAAGACGAGCCCGAAGATCCCTTCCTTCAGGAGTTCGATCCGCTTACTCCCACCCGGCTCCTCCAAGAAGCCGGAGGTGACCATTTCATCAGTGGTCTCTACGAGAGCGGCATCGTCACGTTCCAAGGATTCTTCGACGGAGTCCCGAGGACGTCCGGTTTGCTGGCGAGGGCTATGCATCATCCAGAGGTTATTTACAACAACCCTGGTGATGGCATCCGGCAAATCGTGACCGGCAACGACCACCTCGCGATGCTGAGCGACAGCGGCCAGCTCTTCATGCTCGGACGTGCCACTGAAGGTCAAATCGGTCGGGATCCGGATCGCCACCGTCACCTCACCCCGACGCCCCAGAACATGCGTCGCCTGGTCCTGGAGGAAATGCCCAGGGATGCGGACGGAAACCCGCTCTTGGAGTTCGCCACGGAAGTCCGTTTCGCTTTCATCGCGGCATCGGGCGACCTCACGGTGGCTTGGACGGCAGAAGGGCACGCTTACGCCTGTGGCACGACGGAAAACGGGCAATGGACGTCGTGGGTCATGAAACGCGTACCAGGACGCGACCATCAATATAACATTGATGGGGCATGAATACTAACCACCTTACCATACTAACCAAACAATCTACACATAACGGGGGTATTTATCACGCGCGAGGAGTTTATTAGTTTTCGGAGTAGGAGAAGCATGACAAGCAGTCCGACAGTCGCCCCATTTTACATCGCCCACCGCCGTGATTGCGGACCGATGCAAGCCAGATGAAAGCCCCACTGATGCCACGCGAAGAAGGATGCCGGAATGCTGCCAGATGCTACACGATTGAAGCGGGGAACACGGCACGGTCGAATGGTCGCAATCCAAACCCAATCCATAGTCAGACCCAATTTTCACGTAAGGGACGTTGAAGCTACATAGCTTTTAGAACCATTTTTGGATCTCATTTGGCCTGCTTTTATCGAGTGAATTGGATAATCCCCAGTATTCTGACAGCGTTTTCCGACGTCTCATGCTCACTTTATACGCGCGGCTGGCACCGGCGTGTATAACGAGGCGTTGGACACGTTCAAAGGATTCTGGGAGTATCTAATTCACTTTATAAAAGGGGGTCAAGTGAGAGCCATCTTTGGTTCTGGTTGGTTAACCTGACTGGGCAACGGGTGGGACGCGGCCAAGACAGAGATGAAAGGACTTGATTCCTTGCCGAAAACGTTCCCCCGCCAATGACACTTGATTGTCAATTCGGCTAATGGAGGGTATTTACCCCGATATGGAAGCAGATGCAGATGGCAAGACCTGAGAAGGCGGGGGAAGCGGAATTTGATTGATTCGAGCGGTGTTGAGACCGCGGGCCATTTTGAAAGCAGCACATCGGCACTTCGGACTGGCTTTTATCCTTGCAACGCGATGTTGCTTTTGTCGGAGGGGGTGAACAAGGGAACAATTTACAACTTATTGAACTAACCCAAAATTCTTGGTCAGTACCAAGTTTTGAACTTATTCAACCTCGTCCAGTGCCATCAGCAAGCGATTGCTACTTGAACCCATAGGCGTTTTCTGGTTTGAACGAGAAACGGCGCGACTGCCCAACGGACTGACGGAAAGAACGCGGTGTTGCGCGATCGATAAAGCGATCTGAGGATTTTGATGGCCTATGGCATTTTTTGCCCGATAATGCGGCGAAACACTTCCGAAAGACGGCAAAGCCAGTCAGGATGGCGGGAGGACGGTACGAACGGGATTGAAATGGAGAATTCGCGTAAAAGCGACACGGAATGGCAGCGGAAACGGCCTACGGCGGCGGCCGAAACAAGCGACTAAAGAGTTGAAGCAACCCGCGAGGGTCTGAAAGTGCTTCCACGAGTCGATCTCGACACACTTCGAGGATTCGAGCCAGCGGATCGGCGTCGAATGGCCTGCAGGCATTTTGAATTATTGATCGGATTCAAGTTGTTAGCAAGAATGAGGCTGCTTTACCTTCCACGGAAGATCGATGATGAACCGGAGAGCGATGAAAAGTCGACGGACGACTATAAATCTGTTTTTTACTGACGATAGCGAAAACGCGCTTGATTTGAAGCAACTCTGATTGCGTTTAAAATTGATTTTTCGCTTAGAACTATCGGACCGTAATGGTTTTTTGATATTAGAGAAAGCTGGTTGTCGAAGGCCTCGCCTGAAGGCAACTTTAACTATTAGTCGACAGACGAACTTTATCTTTTTGACTCACTGTAGTAAAACCACGGTTTGAAGCGATGCGGATCGCTTCGATACTTTAAAACTGTTTTCTCGATATTGCATAATTGACCATCGAGGCACGCGCTTTTTGCCAGAGGGCATTGATATTACGACATTAGAATATTATGATTATATGATTAATCAGAATGCGCGACGAGCGTTTTTTAATTTATTAAATAAAATCCATTTTTTGGATGTTATGATGCAAAATTTTGCCAATTTTTGATTATTGATCGATGATATCAGTTTTTTTACTAAAGCGACGAAAAAGCCAAAAAAAACTGGATAAATAAGTATTCAGAACGCGTATTTTTAAATGAATAATTGTGGCAATTACTGCACATATCCAAACAAACCGAAACCATCAGTAAAATGGCAAAAGCCAGCTGTAAAGATGCCCTTAGAGGCGCGCACCCTCGGGCTAATAGCTCGGGGGTCCCCAGTCCGATAGAGTTATCCGAGTGTGGATTAGCTCGAATTAAAACATTGAAGCGATTTCGAATTGAAAATGACAATGCCAAAAAAGCGCCTGATAGATTGATCAGAATGTGCACAAATTTTATCAAGGGATGTGAATTAACCATGCTGTGATCACTCGGTGTGGTTTTATAATTTGGCAAGAGCCATAGATGAGCCCTCAGGGCCGCGCACTCTCGGGCTAATCGCCTGGGGGTCTCTAAATTGCCAGAGTTATCCGCATGCGGATTAGCTCGATTCATAACTTAATAAAATTAGTTCGAATTGAAGTGAACAATGCGATGCCAAAAAGATACCTGGTAGATTAATCAGAATGCGCACAAATTTATAAAGAGGCGTGAATTGAGCATGCTGTGATCACTCGGCGTGATTGTTTTATATGGCAAGAGCCATTAGATGTGCCCTCAGGGCCGCGCAACCTTCAGGCTAATTGCGTGGGGGTCCTCAGCCCGCCGGAATGATCCGGTGGGCAGGGGTTTGAAGTCCCGACAGAACGTCGGGCGCGCAACCCTCGGGCGCTTTGCCGAGGGGCCAGCAACCCTCGGAACTACCGTAGTTCCGGCGGGCTTTAGCAGCCCCGACACGTGTCGGCGCGAATCGCCCCGTGGCAACCTTGAGTGGTTGCTGCCGGGCGACTTGTAACCAGGCAGAACCGCCAAAGGCTGGTGGTTCTGTCTTGAGCGGCGTGGCCCAGTTTGATGGCTGGCGGCACGGATTGGCGGACAAGTTTGGCACCAACTGGGCCCAAAACAAATTAAAAAGGATGCCGAACCCCGCCAATCTGTGCCGCACTTTTATTTTACTTTTTCATCGACTAACAATGTCCCATTTTCAGGCGCCATCCTATCCGGCGATCCCGCGACGACGATGTCCCCGAGACGAGATGACGCGCACACTACGCGCACAGCCCCACCTTATTCTCCTACATGGTGGATTTTTAGCTGCGCGCAAGCTGCGTTTCGTCGACTTTCCATCCCAGTTCGACTTTTTTAAAATAATAAATTTACACTTTTATCCACATTATTCATCCATTTCCACTGTTCCATGGACACTAGAGGTGATTAGCGTTTTTTTGGTGTATCGCAGGGTCAAAATGGACAAAGTTAGCTCGTCCCAACGAGGTCAGCGGAGAACCCTCAGGTTGCGAGTTTAGAATCCGTTAAGCTCGAAGGTCCTACTGATAATCCTGGTCGGGTTTGTCTTAGCTTGTCCAGAAAGCTCTGTTTTATTGTTGGAGTAACAAAGGTTGAAATTTTATAACGGATTTTGAGGTTATTAGAACCAAAAACCTCAAAGTTGACATGACGAAGTAACATTTTATATATTTTTTTTCGCAGTTTTAGCTTCTAAGTGTTTTAAAACTGTATTTAAGTATTTAATATGATTACATTGATACCACAGATATCATAAAATGAAGTCTGGTGATACTTCGTTCCGCAGTGCCCTCGAAGGGGCTTCATTTTTGAAAATTTACAAAAGGGTTGCTTAACCTTCAAGACCATTCTGTGTTATCCTGGCGTATTTACAAATACGTATTCGTTATAGATTTTAACAAAATAACGTAAAAGTGCAAAAAAATATATATAAAATGTTACTTTGTCATGTCAACTTTGAGGTTTTTGGTTCTAATAACCTCAAAATCCGTTATAAAATTTCAATCTTTGTTACTCCAACAATCAAACAAAGCTTGCTGGACAAGATAAGACAAACCCGACCAGGATTATCAGTAGGGCCTTCGAGCTTAACGGATTCTAAACTCGCAACCTGAGGGTTCTCCGCTGACCTCGCTGGGACGAGCTAACTTTATCCATTTTGACCCTGCAATACACCAAAAAAACGCTAATCACCTCTAGTGTCCATGGAACAGTGGAAATGGATAAATAATGTGGATAAAAGTGTAAATTTATTATTTTAAAAAAGTCGAACTGGGATGGAAAGTCGAAGAAACGCAGCTTGCGCGCAGCTGAAAATCCACCATGTAGCGATTTGTGCGCGTAGTGCGCGCAGACGAGATGCCAATGCGCTGGCGGAACCACGCAAAAAAGGTTAGTGAAAGATCAAATTTTATGGAATTGAAATAACCGCTTTTCTTTACAGAAGGATGCCTATGACTAGACCGTACGATGCCCAATACCGTACAATTTTGCGCGCACTGTCATGAAAAAAGGTGGGCGTGTTGTATTTTTTTCGTTACAAAAGCGCAAATTTGGTTTTTTCATGAACTACGCTGCTTTAAAAAACAATGCCAGGCAATGAACTGCTAAACGCGAGTGAAAATACGGATGCGACGATGGACCTCAATCATACAAATAGACAATGGTAGGCAGACATACCCCAGAATCGATGAATTAACGACTAGACACGGTCTCATCTATCGTTTTTCAGGCAATGTGACCAATAATGTGATAGGACGTGAAACTATCAAGACAACAACGATAAGAAACGAAAAGAGACGGTCTTTCTTGAAACTGAATCAAAGAAGGGGGCAGTCACGGGTCAAAAGAATGGTTCAGAAGCCACAAAATGAAAAAAAGATGTTCACTGGACGGACGCATCTGATGTCTCACGTCGACATTTCGCGAAAAAACCAGTGTAAAAGCCGGTAATAACAAGGCTTTGATAGGAGATTATCACTGAATACGGTCAGTGGGGCTTGGCTGATCGCCAAAACAATGCGATCAGGGGGTACGATCAACAGATTTCGACTTTTGTGGGAGGCAAAAATCAGGACCGGGAAAATCGAATGGTCATGCCATTGATGGCCGTTGCAACCTCATAGGTTACTCCGATACATGTGGAATGGATTTTACAGGTCACATAGGGCCAAAGGCAGGCAAAAATACGACTACAGTAGCTCTATTTAGAAAAAATTATATATAAAATTAGTCGGCTAAAACCCCAAAAGGCTAGAATCAGAAGAAGCGTACTTGAAGCCGATCTAATTAGCTTTTAAGCCCAGCTGCAGTTTTTGTAAGCGATTTTGAAGAATATTCTCAGAGAATTTTGACTCATGGGCGGGTTTCAGAGCGGTCAAAAAATGTTAAAAAATGCGCGCACACAGAAAACTGTAATGCCGCCAGAGGCCTACTTCCCCGCGGCTAATTTTGCTCAATTTGGTCCCAATCTGACCGCGCACCTGTGGGGAAGCTATTAGGATAAGAAAGGGACGGAAATCATGGAGGGATTAGGGCGTAATCTGGCATAAATGCCAGCGGCGGGGAGGACAAAACTGTTATTCGTAACGAGCACGACGGACCGCCGCAGTGTGTTGGCGTTGTGTGTCGAACGCACGGACGACCAGCGGCGCCGCCCCCAATCGGCTGAGTGTGTTTTGTGTTTTGGTCCCTCTGGCTTTCGTCAGACGATATTCGCCATATCTGATCAGTGATACCGGCTTTACGTTTAATAACGATTGAAATGTGATCTGAGGACAAAAGCGTGGGTTGTGGGCGGTAAAAACAATTCAACTGATGCAATTGGAAAAGAGATTGAACAGTTAGTTTTCTGAAAATCCAATTCAGTTTTATATATTTTTTGCGGCTTCCGTTGCGATTTCACATCTTTTCGCCGCGTCAAAACGTCTAGAATGCTTGTAGTCAACTGCAAATAACAACAATTGCTCAAATATGTCCACTCGACTGGCTGTTTCGATACTTTCAATCCCCCGCTGATAACTTCTCCCGTTTTTCGCGCAATGCTCAGTTTTGTTTTCAAATTGCCTTTTTCACTCTCCAAATTCTGGTTTGCATTGTGCACATCAGCCTTCTGAATTCCACGATTTAAATTGCACATTGATCGAGCGTGATTGATCGACCATCGAAGAGTCATCCAAACCGAAACGATCGCCTCATTGGACAGTCTCGGCTCGAAACCGAACGCCAACGAAGACAACACGGACCTACTTTACGATGGATTTGTTCACAATTTCGAGGAACGTGTGTCCTTTTTTCGCGCATGCCATGCCATCACTCGTCCATCGAGGAGCGCAACGAAAAGTCAAACCAAGTCCCAAATGGAACGACGAACAGTTCATCGGACAAGTCTGGCTCGAAACCAATCTCCGAAGAGGATTACACGGACTTACAATACGAGGGATTTGTTCACAATTTCTCAAAGTGTGCGTGTCTTTTTGGTTCATGCCGTGTCATCAGTCGTCCGTTGAATAGCGCGACTTCAAACCAAACCACCCGTCCGGACAAAAGGATAAGTGCGTGCTCTCGTAATCAGCGACGCGCGACTCTCGAACGGTCATCCCAAACGGAACGAGACGTGTCAATGGACTTTGCTGGCTCTAAACCTACTTCCAAAGAGACCAACACGGCCTTACAAAACGATGGATTTGTTCATGATTTCAAGGAACGTGCGTCCTTTTTTCGCGCATGCCATGCCATCACTTGTCCATGGAAGAGCGCAACGAAAGGTCATCCCAAGTCCCGAATGGAACGACGAACAGTTCATCGGACAAGTCTGGCTCGAAACCAATCTCCGAAGAGGATTACACGGACTTACAATACGAGGGATTTGTTCACAATTTTAAAGAGTGTGCGTTCGCTTTTAGCTCGTGCCATGCAATCAGTCGTCCGTTGAACAGCCCAACTTTAAGCGGACCCACCCAGCCTGATTAGGACAGGTGTGCGTGCTTTGGTTACCAGAGCCGCGCGACTCTCGAACGGTCGTCCCAAACAGAACGAGACAAGTCAATGGACATTGCTGGATCAAAACCAAACGCCAAAATGGCTAACACGGACCTACAATACGATGGATTTGTTCATGATTTAAAAGGGTGTGCGTACGTTTGTGGCATGTGCCACGCCATCAATCGGCCACGGAAAAGTCATGGATGAGTTTGGAAACGGGGGCGTAGGTTTTTAGCATGCTCTGAATCGTTTATTGCAATGTCATCATAAAATAAAAGGAAAAAATCGAAACATTTTACAACTAAATATTTCACACCTTTCTAAACGCTGCAACAATAATGTCAGTGTTGCTGCTGATCTTCTTATAGGTGTGCCCGGCTGGCTCATTTTGTACAAATGCAATGTGCTGACTTGTTGCCAGGAGCAAAATGGCTGATCATTTACTTGTCTTGATCAGTTTTCAGGTGCATGTAAGCTTCCACAAACTTGAATTTTGCATGAAGGTGGACCACAGCTACCAGTTTGTTTGATCAGTTTATAATATTTAAACTTGTCTTCGTCGATTACAACGTGAAATAAAGTGCGATTTATTGGCGAATTTGTCTGTTACAAACTTTACGAAACTTGAAAATGCGGACACATAGATTTTCCAGCTAGTGTAAAACAGTTTTGTTCACACCGTGTTCAGTTTCACTTATTTATTTCATGCTTATCTTTATTTACAAGTTCAATAAAATTACGTGAGTTCAATGTCTAACAGCGTTTGTACAAACCCATGGTGCCGGTGCCACAGTCCCCGTTGCCAAGCGTTCCCCAATGACGGGTTTGCCAGGAACGTGGCCAAATTTGAACTGATTCAACAAATTGGCCGCAAAACTGAACAGTTCCAGCCGTGCTAAGGCTTCACCCAAACAGGCCCGCTTTCCGACACTGAATGGCATCAACTCAGCCGGTGCGAAAAACTTGCCGTTTTTGTCGATGAATCGCTCGGGGTTGAACGTCTTGGCGTCGGGGAAGTAACGTTCGTCATGCATGACGGTCGAAACTTGATTCATGATGGTCGTGCCTTTCGGAATCTTGTAGCCCCGAATCTCGACGTCGCGTGTAGTTTTGTGGGGTATGTTGATGGGGACCCGGTTGCAGAAGCGTTGCGTCTCGGCCACGACGGCGTTGATGTAGTTGAGGTTAACTTTGTCGTCCAGTGTCACGAATCTGTCGCTTCCGATAAATTCATCGAGTTCGGCTTAGGCTTTAGTTTGAACTTCTGGGTGTTGGATCATGTAGACGAACAGCCAAGCCAGGGTCGTTGCTGTTGTTTCTTGACCGGCGATCCAAAGGTCCATGATTGTGGCATACAGTTGTTCAATACTGTAATTTTGTGGTTTCGATGTATTTTTTAGACAGAGGTGACTCACGTGAAATTGTGTTCGCCGTTCTTTTCCTTGTCCAACCTGTGTTTGTGCCGTAGGAAGTATTCGACAAAATCAGTAGGTTCCTCTTCAGAAGTGAAATCAATCGATTTCAAGTGCCGGTTAATCTGGCCATACAGAAAAACATGACTGTCATTTTTCTGTTGTTAAACTGCTTTAAAGGTGGCACTAAATATCGGCAGTTTTTTGAAAAAGTTAATATTGGCCTTCATGATTCGGACTGTTGGTCAACTTCCCAAAGACACTTGAAAAGTAGCAATTGGGCCCGTGTGGCATCCGATTCCAACGAAAAAACCCCCAAAATCAAAAGTTTTTGCACCTACCAGAAGCCAAAAACGGTAAAAGTTGCACGAAATTGGTTCTGGTAGCTTTTGCAAGCCCGTTTTTTTCCACTTTTTCGATTGCCTCAAAATGGCTACTTTTTGCTTGTGCAATTCATTTTATCATGTCTGCTCATCAAAAGGGACATGCCAGACCTTCTGGCAAGGCGTTACGGATTTAGAATCCATGTTTTTTCGATCAAAAACGCCGAAAGTTCATCCGAAACTTGGAAATCGCACACGCTGATATGTGGATTTCGCCGGCTGCAAAACGCTATTTGGGCATCAGAAACCGCAAATATTACCGTAAAAAGCTTCTGAAGGCCCAATGGCACACTTCTCGACACAAAATCCCGTCCGAAAATGGCAAAAAGCTTGCAGCAATTGGCATTCCCAGGACGTCTCCGATCCAGGTACTAACAAATTCCTACGTTGCTTAACATGCCAGATCGAACGGGATGGCGTTCAATCAACGTGGTATGACCGCAAGCGACAACTTCACGTCGTGCGTCAAAGACCCTCTGATCTTTGCATCACCACTTTATCGTGTTTTTAGCATTGCCAAAGGCAATGCGTTCCAAAATTTATTTTACACCAACGAAACGGGCTGCATCGGCCAAGCTAATGCCCAGGAAAAGCATGCTTTTGGCTTTGTTTCTGCGCAGTTAGCCCAACTTGCGAAAAGCATGGCCCTGGGAAGAGACCGCAGACAACTAGAGATAGTATGCCTGCGCGAGCGCAGCCCAGCAAAGCCCTTTACTCCACAGTAAATTGTGTTAAATAGTGTGCTTGCGCGAGATTGCAGCACAGCAAAGCCCTTTACTATACAGCACACAGTATTATCAACGCCCAGATACTTATTACCTGCGCCCTTCTGACAGAATCCATCCCGATTTCGACGGGCCTGTCAGTCCGGATTCGTAAAAAGTTGACTTTTTACCACTGTTTTACCTCTCAGATGGCACAATTTTCCCCCTGGGCTCAATCATTCGTCCCTCTTTAACATTCAGAATCCCATCCAAGACCGCCAACAACATTGCGCGGTCCGTGGTGGGATTCTGAATCCCCAAACTTCACAAACGGCCATCACTTTTTCAAAGTTCCCACCACAAGTTTGCATTTCTTCACTTATGCCAAGTTGACTTTGGATCACATCAGTCTCAAAAAACATGAAAATCAAACTAACAGCAATCAAAATTTCATTAATTTAAACAAAATGTAAATGAAATTTGAGTAGAAAAAGCAAAAGAGTACTGTAACTTTTTTTTTTTTTTTCAGGCAGGGCTGCCGGTGGAAACGGGCCTCAAAAGCCCGTTTTCCACTAGCTTTTCACCCATTTTTGCACGATTCATTCGTGAATCTAAACAATTACGATTTGGGCCTGGCCCCTCTGGCACTTCCCCCACCCCATCGATGACCGCCATCAACCATGCGCGGGTCAAAGATGGGTTTTTCCCCGTTTTTGGCTGTTTTTTTGAAATTACGGTACTAAGTAGGGGGCGCCAAGCAGGAATTTGCACGTTTTAAAGCCTTCTGGCCAGTGCGGAATCCGATTCCAATGAAAAAAACTCGAAAAGCGCAACTTTTTGCACTTACCAGAAGCGAAAAGTGACGATAGTCGCACGAAAATCGTTCTGGTAGTTTTGCTAACTACCAGAAGCGCAAACCCTGGTACAAATACCACAGTATTTTTAAGTTTCCCATGTTTTGGTGATGTAGAAACCTTTGTTTGAAGCGATCTAACATTAAACTTTGGTACCTTGTCGGCCCAAAAACGTTAAAAATTGACAAAAATAGGCACAAATTGGCTGACAACTTGCCAGCAGCAGACTTGGCCACGATTTAAGTAGCATTTTTGAATTCGGCATAACTTTGCGGTTCAGAAACACTTATTAAAAGTGATCTGTCTCACATTTTTGCGTGAATTACGGCCTAAAGATGTGAAAATTTGAACAAAATGGGGGTTGATAACCCTTGTAACACCCGATTCTCGGGTCTGATTGACCCTTTTTGTGGCACATTTGCCTCGTATGATTAGTTGCACTTATGTGTAACTTTATTTTAACCCCCAACAAAGGATTCTGGCCAGATTCTGACGAGCGGAATCCTTGTTTTGCATAAAAAATTCGGGAATCGCACCGGTTCAGCGCTGGATTCCCGATTTTAATTACAAATTCATTATGTTTATGAGCATTGCCGAAGGCATTGCATTCCAAAATTTTGTTTTTCACGCCGCCACATGAATTAAATCATGAGCGGAACTCATACTAACCTTATGTATGGGTTTTTACACCGAAGTTGCACCGTGCATCGGTCAAGCTAATGCCCAGGAAAAGCATGCTTTTGCCTGTGTTTCGGCGTAATTAGCCCAATTAGCGAGAAGCATGGCCTTGGGCAGAGACCGCCAGACAACTAGAGATAGTGTGCCTGCGCGATTGCAACCCTTTAATATACAGTACAATGTGTAAGCAACGCCCAGGTACTCCTTCTGACAGAATCAATCCCGATTTCGACGGGTCTGTCAGTCGGGATTCGAAAATTATTAACTTTTTACCACTGTAATACCCTTCAGATGGCACAAATTGTCCCCTGGCCTTATTTATTTGGCCCTTTTCCACGTTCCCCATCCCTTTCAAGACCGCCAACAACATTGCGCGGGTCTTTGGAGGGATTCTGTATCCCCATTTTCACGAACGGCCTTTACTTCTGCCTCGGATGTAAAATGTCGAGGATATCAAAGTTTGACTGCGCATGTCGGGAGGTTAAGGCACATTTTTTACGAACCAACCCCCGCGAGCAACAAATCGTCGAAGATCATAAAGTTTTGCCTCCCTCAGTGTTCGGCAGTTAGCCAATACGCGCAACATAAAAAAGGTAAAAGTTGTAATGGGCAATGCAAGATGTGTTTGCTGAGCTCCAAGGATCATAATATAAACGGCAAAAAGTTACGACAAACTTGTCCTTTTCAATTAAAGAGGGATTTTAAAATTCTATCAGTTTCGAAAACGGATCCAAACGCATCGCATCACTGTGTAAACTACATTTGTATCTTCAATCAGAACACATTTTCCAAGTTTGCCAGTTCATACAACATGGCTCAACATACTCCGAATAAGGCTGTGCAAATTGAAGCAGATTTTTTTAACCCTTGCGCAATCATGTTTTCGAAGCATATGAAATTTAGCCCAGCCCAGTCGGAGTTATTAAAAAACCAAGAATGCGATTCAAGCCAGTTTCTGAGGCCAACATGCGCAAAAAACCTTGCGAATCTGGCACTATAACGGCAATTGAGCGTAAATAAATCGTCAAATTTTAATGTAAGTGTATGATTGGTTTCATGTGATGCGTTCAATGGGTCGTTTCAAACAAACTTCGATGTAATTTTGACAACTTCCGATGTTCTGATTCGCCAGTCTTTGTTGAATGAATTCAATGAACAAATGTGCGCGAAGCAATGCACAGGAAGAAAGACATTATGTGGACAGAAACAAAAAGACAAGTTAGCGATACAGCAATTCATTGTAGAAACGCGTGTCGCGCGAGTCACGCAATACGGCGGAACACTTTGTATAACTCAATTTTCAGTCTTTCGCGCTTTTTTTTGACAAAATCGCAGTTTGCGGGAAACTGCAAGTTAATGGTAACCATTACACGATGCCAACCCACCATGGAAATACTTTTGCGTGCATCGTAATTTTGTCTTATCCTATGCAATGCCGAGTAAAGCACCCCCAAAAAGCGCAATAAGTAGTCTTTAGTCGGTAGCGAACCACCAAAAGTCTAAATTATCGGCTCTCGTGGGAGTGTTCCTTAATTATTCCCAAGCAACGTATGCGGGTGGTGTACTTACGTTCTTTATAGTCAACAAAGTAGTCATCGTATAACGATTTCATGTCGGCTTTCACTTTGTGTTCACTCGGTGAAGATGTTGTGGATCCAGATGCCGATGCTGTCATCGGACGCGCCATGACGTCGTCATCGCCATACTCATCGTCAAATATGAACATTGTTCTTCACGTAGAACATCTGGATATGAAGTCGGCTACAATATAAGAGATAAGGAAGATTAAAGAAACATCAACACGTTTGCAGCGATCAATTACGTTCTCAAAATAGCAAAACGAGGGGGATAAGGAAAAACAAAGGCAAACATGCAACGGCATTTTCGAGCGACGATCAGCAGAGGTGTCAACTTGTCAAATGATGCACGCGCCACCAGGGGCCGCCACGGGTTGATCGGCAAACGAATTGAAAATTTTAGTGGATGGAGGATATCCGGAACGCTATCTAGCTACATTAAATTCGGAAGCAAAATGTTAACAACGCGGAAAGTAGGTGAACTAACGGCATACTGATGAATTAGCAAAACTCATATAATTTAATTTGAAAATGGCTAATTGTTTCAACGATATGGGACGAATAGATTTTCATTTTTATTAGGACGGGAACTGGACAACCAGTTGTCTGGCGCCGTTATTTCAAAGCCTTTTCCGATGCCTTTCATCAAAAGCGCCCAATCTTTCAAGGGGTAAAAGTTAACTCTTATTGAATGAAAAAAGTGTTGAACTATGTTCTAAAAGCAAAATGTAGCATCAGAGCTAGTTTGGATTGCTGAGAGGGGGCACCAACGGTCCGTCGGTCAAAGCAACACCACCTCCGGACAGCTCGCCACTCTTCCTGCCACCATTCATTATTTGAGGACAATGGATCGTAGATCTTCTTTTCTCGAAGCTAAACCAATATAGATTATGTCTAACTCGCGTTTATAAATCGGTTATAACTTTTTTGTGAAGAATTTTCAATCAAAACGCAAATTCGGTAGTTAAAAGTTCGAAGAAATGAAATAGTGAAAGCAGTCGGAACGAATATCGAATATTCATGGTGAATTTTAAAATTAGTTTTTAAAGTCTGCCCCAGCGGCGGCGCTGATTTGAAAAAAAAAGCTGACGATTGGAAATGATCAATCTTTTTTGGCTCGACAACTTTTCGGACACCGAGCAAGGGGGGCTTTTCACTCGTCTCGCTGCCACGAAGCAAAATCGAGTTGAGTGACTGGAAGGCTTTGAAATGTGCAAATTTTATAAATTGATTTCTTGGTGGCAAAGTGACAGCCATCTTATCTGACAACGAGGTGGCGATATTTTTTGGAAGAGGTGTATCAAATTTTGTTTTCGCACTAACTAATGCTAAAATACATTTCAATCAAAAAACAAATAAGAAATTACACTGCCACCAAAACTGATTGACACTTGCTTTGACAACACTACCGTCAATGATTCACATATTAACAACAACTGAGCGTATGTTTTTCGCGACACGGAATCACCATTACGGGCTTCACTGCCACTCTCGTAAATATTGTCAGTACGGCCGTTTCATTCATTGAATAAAAACCCCAAGTCCATAGCTAATGTAAAAGGGGGCTCATTTCCGCCAAAGTTAGACCCACCAAAAAGTTTCCCTCGCAATGAATTAATTATCGATAAGAAATCTGAAACATATTTACTGAGTGAGGGTGGCCGGCAACACAGGCGCCAGAAGGAAGTACGTTTGATGGAACCCCGGAAAGAACGGTTTTAGCGAAATGTCTTTTATGTATCAATGACTTTTTTTCGGTCCGTTCATTCACTGAAGTTAGAATAACATGTCGGTTACGATAGCTATTTTTTACGCACGACAATACCGGCGCCGACCTTTGGAACCCATTGACCTTGTCTGGAACGGACAATGAAGTCAATAATTGTTCGTGAAAATTATACCATCATTTGGTGTAGCGAAATAAAAACCAAATTCATGGTTCTTTTGCGGGGGTGCGATTAATTCAACATGACATTTTAAACAGTGTAAGCAATTCAAAGCGTCATATTTTATAATTTTAGACTGTTTGCAAGAACGTTCAAAAAATGTCCTTGTTAAAAAGTTATTCGTTGAAATGGATTTAAGCAAAGCTGCTGTAATGAATTGTTTTACCGAAGTTGATTTTGCGGAATGCAACATGGGCTAAGTTCAGAAAAGTCTATGAAATGACACAAACTTGGTTTAATTACCTTTATTAATCAGTATTTTGGAAGATTTGTATTACATGGATATCAATTAGTTGCAGATGGGTAAAACTACATATACCTAGAGTGAGGCAGATAAGGATCATGCATCTGGGTTGAGCTGAGACATCGGACCACTTGATTAGGTAGTAGAGTTCTTACGAGCGCGCTTCGGAGAAGGGTCATTGTTGGGAGTAGCACGAGCGGTGCTCTTGGTGGTGGTGGAAGGCTTGATGGTGCGTCTTGATGGCAGCGGAGGAGATACGTATTCCTGAAAAATCAACATCACGAAAAGTTGAGTAATAGACAAAAACCCACGCGCCAATTCTCCTGACGGAGTCGTGACGAGCGCCGGAGCGGCGGCGGTGAGAGTTCACGCGAGGCAGCGGACGGCTCTCGGGAGGCCGGGGTAGGTTCCTTGGAGGATTGACGATCTTCTTGGGAGGCCAATGAAGCAACGGCGGAAGCCGGGGTACCGTGACGCGAGATCTGGGGGGTATGTTGCAGAAGTGAGGCCGCTCGTTCCTGCACTGGCGAGTCTTCTCGCATGACCGGAGTGAGTTCACGGGCCGTCTCGACGGAGGATTCCCGCGCGACGTCGATCACAGATGGCTCACGAGCCGTCTCGACGGAAGGCTCACGCGCCGTTCCAACGTTCGAAGCCTCGGACGGAGACTCGCTTCCAATGTACACGTACGGATACGCGTCTTCTGGCGTGTCTGCACGCCAGTGCGGATTATAATTGGGGTGACGCTAGGACATTCCTGCAAAAAAGGATCGAATCAGGTAGCATTGGCACTCACATCGTACAATCACGCGCGGTAAGACTGGCACAAAGAGGGAAGACAACAAAACACTCGCTAATGGGTAGGGAAAAAGCAAAATAGTTATCCTAAACAACACGTTCGCAGTTGATGAGTGCAAAAAGAAAGCACCAACAGGAGCGGTGATAACCGTCCCAACCGTACTGAAGCTCAAACGACAAACACTACGTGGATTCGAGAGGTCTTTTATAGCCACACGAGTGACGCGCAAGGACAACTCATCCTCAGGCTGCGTGGTCCCGCACAGAAAAGACAGCTCCACGACGGACATTGGGCATCCGAACTGCAAACGCTTGTGATAACGCAACAGTGTTGACATTTATCCCGTAACTTGGCCACGTTTGATGGTTTTACCCTGCAATGACGTGGCAAAACGGTTGACTAACCGTCGAATCACTTTGCGAAAGAAGCCAAACAAGCGTCACAGGAAATAGATATATAATGGAACTCAAATCCATCAGATTCTCAACAACCTTCGACAATACATCAAATATACTTTTCTTTATTCTATCTATTACGTTTTACATATAATATAATACATGTACTGCTGCACAAGGAAGCACAGCCAGTGGGCAGGTTCAGCGACTTCTCAAAGCTGATGTCTGTGATGGAGCTTCGGAAAAGGGTCTTGGGGAAGTAATGGAAATCCTTCGACTTGGGTGGCATGTTCCTGATGATGATGCTTCGACCCATTACCAACACGAGTGGAGGATTAGTCAGGTCGAAGCTCCATGGTATTCGTAGCTGCAAAACAAGAAGAACAGTTGTAGGGCGGAAAAGTAAAAGTTTATATATAAAATTCATCGCAAACTTACCAAATTTCCAAAAAAACCTTCTGTAGTCGTCGTTGAGTACATGTAGTTTGGTGTATTGTAGAGGAAATTGCCAGAATGCTTCCGAAGATGATCATGCAACGACAAGACGGTTGTCACACAGGGTCAGTTTGGTGAGAACGCGCGCTGTGGAAGTTGAAGACCTTTCGGTGAACAAAATCGACATTATCCTGCGAGAAAAACCCCTTAATCACGTTGTCGTGATGATGAAGCTCGATTGAACCGGCTATGTAAGCCGCCCTGGGGTGAAATAGCCGTAGTTGACGCATTTGGGAAGGTTATCTTTTGTCTGCGACAATCCGCGGTCTTCCAGCCACGGCCCTTCGATCGGCACATGTCCAACACGACGTACAACAGCTACCTGTCAATATGGAATAGATCGAGGTGGCAATAGGCAAGAATGCCACACGTACGTGTGGATCAAAACGGCGGCGGGCGATATCCAAGCGTGGTCACGGTCTCGGATAGTGCGATCGCGTTTCAAACGCGCGCCCGCCCCAGTCTCAAAGCGAAAGAGCCTGTCGTTTTGCTGCTGCGTGCAGCCGTAGGCAGTGAGATACCTACTTTTTCCTCGCGAAGAAGCTCGTTACTTTGCCTTCAAAGTTTGCCGTTCGTTTCCTAAATCCACAGTTCTAACTTTCCATGAAGGTAGACGATATATACGCGCTACGGTCCCACCCTTTTTCACACTTTTTCATCGCCTCCGTTCCCATCTACGTGCGTGTGGCGGTTTTCGTTCATTTTTGCCGCCTTTTTACTCTCTATTTCCAGGTACAACCTATCCAGGATGTCTCTCGAGCTTGTCATCGACCCTGTCGATTGTCATTTCCCCCAGTTAATCAAAGAACTTCTCTACAAAAGTACTTATTATATAAAACTATAAGAACACTTATATAATTTCAATAATTTCAGGCCCCGATCCCGGCAATCGTCAAATCAGCACTGCCCTCAACCCCAATGGCTATGCTTACTTTCTCCATGACGAAACCATCTACCTCTGGAGCTGCTTGGAAGTGGACAAAAAGCGTCCCCCATACTGCTTGACCCTACCATCGTCTGGCTCGAAAGTTTCCACCTCGATGATTGCAATGGTCGAAGGAACGGATTACCCTCTACCGAGTGTCATGGCTGTGAGTCCGGAGGGTAAACTGCGCTACTGGGACAATATTGATGATTCTGAGGAATATGAGGAGAAGCAGCTTAGAAACGTGAATGATGAGGTTCATTCTGTTGTGCCGTTTGGAAACAATGGTTAGTCTTTTGTTTTGTTTTTTGAAACCATGACCTGAAAAAGACACTTTTAGATCGTATTTATCGTTACCTTGTCTCGACCGTCACTGGCAGCTTCTACCACATCACCGTTTTCAAATGTCGATGTCCGAAGATTGGGAACAAACCGAGCATCATGATTACCGTGCGACAATTGATGCATTCTCGGGAACCCTTTACTAGGTCGTCTAAAGCCGTTCCTTCTGTAAGCGCTGAAACTGCCAAGGAAAAGTACGACATTCGTTTTTTACATTGCTTTCATTTTAAAACAACCATTTGCAGGCTCGTCAAAACCCTCGTCGCTGACCGTCTTGTCAATAATGTAGACGTCGTCGCAGTCTACCAATCCGCCATTGACTTCTACTCGATCCTGCGCAATGTCGTCAAGGATAAAGTCGACCTTACCGACTTCATCCTTCAGGACGTTTATGAAGCTGAACTCATTTTCAATCCACCTCAATTGTTCGACAAAATCAAAGAAGCCTGGCAGAAAATCTGTGACAATCGCTCGATCTACGTTGTCGACGCAATTTCTTCCAATGGTGGCCTTCTGCTTCTCGTCGCCGCGGAGAAACCCAACCAGAAAAACCTGACTTTTGCGCTGGTCTTTCTGACGGCGGAAGCGATCAAAGCGAAGAAGTCGATTTGGGTTCATATCGTCGACTTGCCGGATGAGTACGCTGTTGATAAAACGACGCAATTTCGTGCGTTGGTCTACACTCCGACCCCCTCGAACTTCGTGATCGTCTTCCCGACAATGGTCGCCTACTTGGAGTACATTGACGGTTCAACCACCATTTCCCGTATCGCTTACTATTTGACCTTCACCGAACCGCCTATTGGAACCGCTTGCGTCGGAACCTTCGCCCAGATCATCATGAAGCGTCGTGGTATCTGCAATCTTCGCCATCTCCCTCGTGGATTCGATACGCGTTTTTGGCAGAAGTATGGCTCTCGATTTGATGCTGTCTCGCAGAACCCAACCACAGCATCTGAAGCTATTGTTTATGTGCTTACGCTATTTGCGCAGAAAAAGCTGTCTGATCTGTTTTTATTTTCTTCTTTATTGTTGTTTGTTGTCTTTCTGTTGAATTATATCGTTTCATTATTAAGTTTGATTTGATATATATCTTCCGTTTTGTCTGTGACTCACTACAAAGTTGAAGCGGTAGAATTACTGACGGTTCGAAGCACGGTCAAACTGCTGTGATAACGTTGAAAAACCCGGTTTTGTGGTCAATTGCCCGAAAAATTCGCTATTGTAAGCTAACAATTGTTCAAACTGACAAGAGATAAGCATCCAAAAGCTAAAGAACCGTTGAGTCGAAAAAAGGGAGTCAGTCGACTGCCGCGGTTGAAACAATGACCCGGCTGCGCGCGAAGCTGAGCCGGTCAACGGCCGACCGAGGTCCGTGACGCAATCGATTGGCACCGACTGGCTGACCCATGGACAACGCTTGCTCCTCATTTTTGCTAACATGGATTAAAAACGTCAATTAAGCGTATTTTTGCTTATTCTTTTTCACTTTTTATTGTTGCTCGTTGTGGGCGGACTTAGTCTGAGTATTTTGAACCCATTTTATATGCCGGAAGCGGTGAACTGCCCCCTTTCAATCACCTGAAACCATATTCGGCGTTTTTTTCCGACGAGCTTTTTTGTGCTGGTCGTGGTTGCGGTTTTTGACAACCGATATCAACTTGCTTGTTGCAGTTCGTCTATTATGGCTGCTTTTTCACCGTTATTCACCGTTTATGCCATGAATTCAGTTTTATCAGCTTTTGACAGTTCGCTGTGGTACATGCCTAGTGCCTCCGGCAATGTGCATACCTCATTTGGCCCTATTCCGAACGTATTTCTTCACTTTTTCGGTCGAGCTTCTCCTTTTTTGCCCGTTGTTGCAAAATCAGCCATTCTTCTTTCACAAATTACCACTTCTTTCCACCTATCGATATTTAGCTTTGTTGATACAAAATATCGATGATGACTGCGCGTGTTCCCATTGTCATCGTTCCTTTTGGTGACTTTGACTTATTGAACCGTAGCTGTTGCCGTTCTTCCAAACTCATACTCTTTCGTGTCAGTTTTTTTTTACTTTAACGTTGCCGACGGCGATGTACTTTATAACAATCGTTTTGATCGCGCATTTGTGCATTCGTGGCTCCGATGCTATCTCGCATTCACTTTTTTGGTTATATAACCGTTTTTAAACGTCTATTGCCTCTGGCTATTTTCGTTAATTCAATTGTAACGAAGTCAAATGATTGATTTTTTGTCTTTTTTCAATGAAAGTTATCTTTTTGATATGATCTTTGACTGTCCCCCATCACTTTTGGCATCGGTATAGTTGTCGTTCTGCGGGTTTCGTTTTCCGTGTAGCTTCTTCTGATTTAGGACTGCGTTCTGACTTTTTTCTTCGTGTAATCAGACGTATCCTTGACCGTTATCTGAATCATGTTAGCTGCTCTCCCGTGCTCCGTGTTCTTCGCGATCGTTTCTATTACCGTAGCGCGTCACCTTTCGTCAACATACGTCTTCCGAATGCTTTTCATATGATATTGGTTTCAGGTTCGCCGCCATTGCGACTTCTGACTGGGTAATTAAGTCCTGGTCCTATTGACCAGGCAACCAAGTCCTGGTCCTATTGACCAGGCAACCAAGTGGCAACCAAGTCCTGGTTCTTTTGACCAGGCAACTAAGTCCTGGTCCTATTGACCGGGCAACCAAGTCCTGGTCCTATTGACCGGGCAACCAAGTCCTGGTCCTATTGACCAGGCAACCAAGTCCTGGTCCTATTGACCAGGCAACCAAGTCCTGGTTCGGTAAACTAGGCATCCAAGTCCTGGTTCGGTAAACTAGGCATCCAAGTCCTGGTTCGGTAAACTAGGCAACCAAGTCCTGGTTCGGTTGAACAGGCACAAATTTTGTCAAGTCCTGGTCTTTTAGACCAGGCCACCAAGTCCTGGTTCGGTAAACTAGCCAACCAAGTCCTGGTTCGGTAAACTAGGCAACCAAGTCCTGGTTCGGTTGAACAGGCACAAATTTTGTCAAGTCCTGGTCTTTTTGACCAGGCAACCAAGTCCTGGTTCGGTAAACTAGGCAACCAAGTCCTGGTTCGGTAAACTAGGCATCCAAGTCCTGGTTCGGTTAACTAGGCATCCAAGTCCTGGTTCGGTTGAACAGGCACAAATTTTGTCAAGTCCTGGTCTTTTTGACCAGGCAACCAAGTCCTGGTTCGGTAAACTAGGCAACCAAGTCCTGGTTCGGTAAACTAGGCAACCAAGTCCTGGTTCGGTAAACTAGGCATCCAAGTCCTGGTTCGGTTAACTAGGCATCCAAGTCCTGGTTCGGTTGAACAGGCACAAATTTTGTCAAGTCCTGGTCTTTTTGACCAGGCATCCAAGTCCTGGTTCGGTTAACTAGGCATCCAAGTCCTGGTTCGGTTGAACAGGCACCTCCCTCCGATCGGAGTCGCCCATCCAATGTACCGTATCCAGTTTTGGTGCGCGTTACAAATGGGTCTCCGTTGCGTTCCTGTTTTGGAATCAGGTATGTTTGTTCGTTTCCGTTTTATACCCATTACTGCAATTTGACATCTTTCAGATCCCCGTTTGAGGCCTCATCCACTCCGGGCGTGTCTGCCGTAGATGTTCACGTTTGATGGGTATGTTTTATATATTCATTCTGTGTCTGATCTGTTCATATTTGACATTACTTTTCATTTCAGACATCCTTCAACCCACCATTCTCAATGGCCAAACATCCTCCGGTGCATCATTCTCGATGCTCCGTCGACTGCGTCCCCCCATGGCATCCTCAGCCTCACCGACGCCGATGTTTTTCCGGATTCAGACGCTCCATGTCTGTCCGAAGGCAGCAGCATCACACTGCGACGGATGATGTCTCAACAAGGGGCAGGTGGACCTTCAAACTGGCGTAACGTTGGTTCCACACCACTGCCCCTGACCGAAACGGATAGCATGCTGCGCAGTTGGAGTATGGACCAACAGTAGGTCAGACATGTTTCCCGTTTTGGCCGATGTCCCGATGAGCTCAGCTGGCAAGACACCTTCGTTTGAAACGTGCCAAATGAAAGTAGAATTGAGCACTCTACTTCATTTGGCGCGTATCAAACCATGAAGGATTGGCTTGTTACTGAAACCGGATTGGGCGACGCGTGCCTTAATGGTGCCAACCCGTGTCGCTCTTTTCGGTTTCAGACGTCGGGATTTGAGGCCAAGATTGGAAACATGTTTGGGTCGAAACCGGATGAGTCCCAACTGCGTCAGTATTGTTGTTCGGGGCAAGAGCGTCTTGAACCCTCTGGTGGCTGCCCTCGGTCGTGCTGACATCGAAGCCGTCGTGGTTGTGAAAACCAGCGGACTGTGCTGAATGACCTCGTTACGGTATGTTTATTGCTTTTCTATCGTTTACTTTCACTTTTACACACTTTGTCCGTTTCAGACGTCAATGCTGTTCCGCTCCGACGACGGTGATAACCTTCCGACTCTTCAATATTGACGAACACGCGAGAAACCAGGTCTCCGCCCCTCCATCACCGTCCATGTCACCACTTCCGTGTCTTCGCCCAGCTCTGCCGAAGACCTGCGATGCCACAATCGGCCAAGTCGGAAGTGTGATTTTTGAGTTTAATAATAATTTATTTGTTTTTTCGTTTAATTATAAGTTTTTACGTTATGTTTGTTTAAATAAGTTTAATAATAATTTTTAAAAATTTATGTTTCTTATCAGTCGCCGTTAGGACACGGTGGAGTCATAGAAACGTTGATCTGAGTCGGCGCTCCGGTATTCATGACGCTTTTCCGCATCAATGACACCAGTGGCATGAATTTTCGTGATTGACAGCATTTGCAGTTTACGTGTGTTAGGGCTTGTTGAAGCATTATTGGTTGTTTCACTTTTTGTGATTCTCATGCAGCGTTGAATCGTCGTGCCACAGTTCTCACATCAATTTGTAGCCAAACAACGTTCAAAAACTCGAATGGGGGTCATTTTAAAAACTTTTGTGCTTGCTGAACTTGCTACGGTTAAAATAGACTAGAAGACGGTGTGCTACGAACAATGTTAACCAACAAGTCCGAGACGGCCAGCATTGGATCTGTTCACGCCCTGTGTCTCGACAACCTTCATTTTTGTTACTGTAGAAAGCTTTTGTTTTCCCCCTTTCTGTTCAAAACATGTTAGTTTTAGTTTCAAGTTGAATTTCGTGCGAGGTAGTTGAACATTCTTTGTTGTCCCATCAGAAGCCACGTATAAAAGCATCAGACGAAATGCTTGATTGGCGTCAACTGGCCTAGCCAAGGGTTTTTAGTCAATTGATATCACAGTCCTGATAAGAGCGACGATATCCTTGACGCCAGTTATTGTCGTGCAATGAGTTGGTGATAGAGACTGCAGATTTAGCCTAGAAAGTTGAATTAGCAAGAAGAAAACACCCAGCACGTCTGCAAAGTCGCCTGGGAGTCCTCAAGCAAGTGGCTAGTGACAGTTCCGTCATTGTCGTCGAACACAGAAGTCACGCAGACAAAAGAAAAATGAAACCTAAAACCGTAATAAACAACAACGACCAGCCCAGAGAGCTCGTATCAAGCACCCATGATGTCTCAGCCAACCAAAATATATAAAATCACCATCCAACCAGGCCAAAAGGGTGAAAATCATGCCAAAGAACTCCGAAAATTGCTGGATTTCAAAACACACAGCAATGTTTCAGAGCTAAATGACGTAACAATCAACCCGATTTGACTCCGGCACAGACGATGCATAATGGCGTAGAACAACCATCAAATGACGACAGTTGAAAGCGTAAATGATAAGGGAAGAAAGTGGCGAAAGTGGTTCGAACGATGAAGATGAAAACCTGAAAGCAGCAGTGTAAATAACGTAAAAGTAATAACATTCGATAATACAAACTCGTTGGCTTCTTCAAATTCAGATTGACAATGCAAAGAAGCAATACATTCCATGCAACCGGTCAAAAGTCACGTTTCACGGCTCCGAAACACACTGGAATCGAATTCAAAACAGCAGTGAATTGGAGCTAGAAACGTGAAGATCGACCAACGGAGCACACTGATAAGATGAGTAAGCTTCAAACACAAAGGAAGCCATCGGAAAAGGATACAAGCGTGGTCAACATGAGTTGGAACGTAAAAAGCATGGAGGGAGAACGGGCAAAAAAGGGCTCGACCGCACAGGACAAACCAATGCGCGAAATTGAAACGACCGGTTGGGAGTGCCAATCAATAGATGCGGCTGGTCAAACGACATATCCGCCGACTGCGGTTAATCAGCACGGACATTGATTTGCTTCGTTTTAAAGCTACCAGCTTGCTACAACTTCCATTTTCGCGCTCCAAATGAAGCCTACAGGGGCTTCAATGCCTCGGGTGTCTCCAACGTGTCTCTGATAAGCTAAAACGCGCCTCGCCTGTCATCAAAGGCTGTTTCTTCCGCTTTTCTTCTCCTGTCTAACTTTTCAACTTAATCTGCCCGCTGTTATATCCACTTTGTCCCGTTTCGTATCGTTGTTTTCAAATTGTGCCACTTCAAGCCTATGCTTATTGTCATTTTGAACATAAAACTTTCGATTTTAACGAAATACCATTGCTTTCATTGCGCCCCTGTTATCAGAATGCTCCAGTGATACCTTTTTTTAACAGCCAGATCTCACTTTTTATATATCCAGATTGCATTTGGCTCATTTTCGTGCCCTTCCTGCCGTAAATCGCTGCTTGAATACAAGCTTATCAAATTCCCCGCCACGTTCTGCGTTGTTTTATGCCGTGATTGCGCAGTCGCAATGCAATACAAATTTCCCCAAATTCAATTGCCATTGAATCTTGTTCTGGTTTTTGAACGTGCTGCTGAATATAGCGCAGACTTTTTGAAATTGAACAAAAAAATCGATACGTATTATCGATTCGACACGTAAAAGCGCTACTTGAATCAGCTTTGACCTGGAAATGTCCTCTTTTGGCCTAATCTGATGCTTGTTTTTGCCATTTGAGCTCCTACTTGACCAATTTAGCGATCGCTAATTGCAAATTACAAAGTGCTACCGTATTCCCTATATATTTAGCGCGTTTTGACCAATCCCGACATAACTGAACGTTTCGTAACAGCCTTTGTTATGATTTTTACGCCCCATGCTTCCGGCTAACCCCGAGTTTGGCTTGTTTCTTCCCTTTTACTTTACGCGCATCCAGTTCAAGCGTGCGAGCTTCCCCTTTATCACTGAGTGATGCCAAGATTACCTCCTTCGTTCTTTTCAGATCGCTGAACAACGTGAAAAGCTAAAGGATGTCCGGTACGCCGCGCATCCGCCCCATTTCACCGCCCCATGCCGGTTCATCATCTTCTGATGCCCGCGCCTCTGGAGCACAGCCTCTTCCACGAGTCGGAGTCACTTCTTCGGAAGTCTGCGCTCGTGTCGACAACACAGTGGGTCCACCTCGACCGTCGGGTGAATCCATGAATACCTCAGACGGTATCCCAGCTGTTTGGTTCGAACCCAACAGTTTCGGCGGTAAGTATTTTACATGTTACAATGTTCTACTTCACCAATTTACAAAAGATGTTGACTTCACTGTTTCCACTTTCAGACTCCTGGTCCGACAGCCAGCGTTTGGCAGAGTCAGTTAGGTTTGCCCATGCCTTCCGCACCGGCAAATACCGCGATTACAAGTTCGACGCCGCCGGCAAGGTCATCGTTCCGGTTGCCGCCCAGCAAACCCAATTCGGAAGCCGAGGTTTGTTTTTCATTTTAATTTTGACAAAAGCACCGTGCACATAGTTTTGGCTTGGAAATTGGACAGTTTTTCAACTTTTGATAACTCATAGACAAAAGGCCACGCGCATTTCAACAGAATTTGAAACCATGGACATTTAAAAATGGATAAAACGCATTAAACCAACCGTATTTGTCGAATTTTGGGGAATTGCAGGTTTCGCAGCCAGTTAGTGGTGTGGTCGATTACGAATGACAGAATAACTTGTACTGTAGTCGCACGATCTGTCGTTAGGGTACTGTAGGCTCAACTTTGGACGGTTTGATCTGAAAAGAAGCATACATTAGTCTTATTTGATCATTGAGATGGTGTTTTCATGAAATTTATATCGCGCAATCACGTAAAAGCAAAGACACGGCGCGAAAGGAAAACATTTTACGGCTCAGGGTTCACGATACGGTAGATAATGTTAGATAGCCTGGGGAAATATTAGCCAACAATGCACAGTTTAGCTTTTTTAACACTTTTTAAAAACAGTAAATGCTTCAGCTCCCATCGCCCCCGCGAACCCAACACCTCGGCTCCGAACCACCGACTACGCCTTGCCCATCGACGAATCCACAGTCGCAGACTTGGTCAACAGCTTCGCCACAGCTGTTCAGGTCGACACTTCCGTCGAAACGGCAATCGATGATCTGACGGCGAGCTTCTCAACGGCCGTCCAAGTCGACACCACCGTTCATACGGCCATCGAAGACCTGTCTACCAGCTTCGCAAATGCCGTCCTCGTCGATGAAGCCAACCGAAGTCGTCTTGCCTCGCCCGAAAATGTCGAGATGTCCGCCGACGACCACAACAATGCCTTCTATGTTGGGGACGTGGGCGATTTCTTCGCGACGCGAGCCGCTGTGGCGAACGTCGGGGAGACTGATCGTGCGCAGGTACTGTACCCTGGCCGATCAGCGGTTCGAAATGGTGGCATGCCATCGCCAATCTTGCCATCCCGAGCCGGTCGCCGATACATCCATGCACCGGAAGAGCCCCAGTCGCCGGATCAAAACATTTGCGTCTTTCTTCCTGATGCTGTCACACCGCCGATGGAACGAAGCACTGGAGAAGCGTCGGGCAATGGCATCAACTCGTCCGTCAACGCTTCAATCTCGCAATCCGCGACCTCCACCGAAGCCGTTGATGCCACCCAATCGAGCCAATCCACCATTACAGCCGTTAACAGCCATCCGGTGTCGCCCTCCGTGACTTCTACTGGACCTGTTATCGGTTCTTCCATGGCATCCACCGCCACCAACAGCCTCAACAGTTCGGTCTCGCCCCTCGTGACCTGCACTGGACTTGTTGTCGCCGAGTCAACACCTTCATCGTCTCCAATCCCATCAGCTGCCAACGATGAAGCCAACACCACCACCAGCAGCAAATCGTCGGACGTCACGAATCAATCCGATAAAGACGTCAATGCTGAATCGACCGCGAACTCTTCGTCGATTGGGAAACTCGCCAACTCTCAGTCGTCGTGCCGAAGCTCTGAAACGTCGATCAGCACCCAGAACGTCTCAGCCTTGTCCTCTGTGACCTGTGTTGATTCTGTTCGAAACAACTCCTCGGCCGCTACCACCACCAGCAGCACCAACGTTTCGGCCTTGTCCAGCGTTGATGCCACGCCGACAACCTCCACCATCAACCGCAACAGCCATCCGGTGTCGCCCTCCGTGACTTCTACTGGACCTGTTACCGGTTCTCCAACGGCATCCACAGCCACCAACCGCGTCAACAGTTCGGTCTCGCCCCTCGTGACCTGCACTGATCTTGTTGTCGCCACGCCACCATCTTCATCGTCTTCAATTCCATCAGCTGCCAACAAGGACGATGATGCCAACACCACCAGCAGCAACTCGTCCAACGTCACGAATCGATCCGATAAAGACGTCAACGCTGATTCGACTGGAAACACATCGTCGGATTTGGACCTCGCCAACCCTCAACCGTCGTACCGCCATTCCGAAGCGTCGATCAGCACCTCGAACACATCAGCTGTTCAACCCCAATCCTCGGCCGCTACCAACAACAGCAACACCAACGCTTCGGTCTCGCCCATCGTTGATGCCACGCCGCCATCCTCCTCCATCACCAGCAACGTCAGCAACAGCCCGGTGTCGCCCCCTGTGACTTCTACTGGGCCTGCTCACGCAAGTTCGTCGACGCCAGTGATGCTGAGAACCCCAAAGTTAGCTGAAGGCGAACCCGTTCCGAAGCGTCCGAAGATTCGAATGCGATTCCACGTTGAAATGGAGAAGCAACGCGAGGAAGCAGCAAAGCAACTCCGCTACCGTCAAGCAGCACTTGTCCGAAGATCATTGGACCGTCGACATGTTGTGAAGGAAGCGGAACGGAAGCAGCGGCAAGCTTTCTTCGAAGCACGGAAGAAGGAGGACGAAGAAGCTCGCCAACAAAGAAACCAACTCGTGCGCCAACACAACGAGCCCGCCGCCCAGCGTCCGAAACTTCGCCTTCGGTTATACGGCGTGGAAAAGAACCGTCGCGAAGCCGCTTTGAAGAAAGCGTACCTCGAAATGGTCCGCCGAAGAGCAGCCCGCGATCTTCAGAAGTCGCCGCCGCAACAACCATTGGAGCCTCAAGTGCCTGCGGTGCTTCAAGTGATCGCAGCGCCTCAGCCAAGTCCTTCTGTCGCTGCCGTTTCATCGCCAGCGTCACCCGCTCCGATGCCAGTCCAGCATCGTCAGTCAGTCGTCTATGTGTCGCCATCGTCGCGCACTCCGAGACGTCTGGTTGATTACGATTTGACGCCACCACCATCTCCTGTCCGACGTGGTCCTCTGGTCGATTATCCATCGCCACCGCCCACTCCTGTCCGACGTGGTCCTCTGGTGGACTATCCATCGCCACCGCCATCACCCACTCCTGTCCGACGTGGTCCTCTGGTGGACTATCCATCGCCACCACCGTCGCCAATCCCACGTCCACTGCCACCAGCCCCGGCCAATGTCCCTGCCATTGAAGTGCCGCAACAGCCGCCAACGCCAGAACCGTTGAAGAAAGACATCGGTAAGTCGACGATATCTGAAATTCGGGGGTACGATTAGAGAAATAGCATCATGGTTAAACAAAGTAGTCAATCAAACACGGAGAAGGCGCAAACGTGAAGAAAGTTTATCAAAACAAGGCAATGTTTTCACGCAATACACGGATTCTGGGGCACTTTTAAACAAAAACAAAGGGCATTTTACGCAAAATATCAACATCTTTTGAGGGGAATTTCAAAGGAAACAACAGATTTGGCAATCTTTTTGACAAATTCCCTGAGGATGTCAGAGAACTTGAAGACCTTCACTCACTTGTTGCGTTTTAGGTACCGAATGTCAACCTGATGCCCCCAAGCCCGTCACGACCTCCACAGAAGTCCAAACCGACGCACCCAAGACCACGACATCCACAGAAGTCCAAACTGACGCTCCCAAAACCTCCGTCGATTGCGCCACCCAGACCGACGACGTCAACATCGTCCCCGTCGTCAACAATACGGTCACTACGGAAACGCAAACTCCGATTATGTTTGGACTTGATGCTCTGACGCAAACCGAACCTGCGTCTGTCAACAGTGTCGAGGTTCAAGTTGATCCTCCAGTCGACCCCGCCATCGAAGAACCCGAACACATCATCGAGGAACCCGAAGTTGTCATCGAGGAACCCGAACCCGTCGTCGAGGAGCCCGAACCCGCCATCGAGGAACCCGAACCCGCCATCGAAGAACCCGAACCCGCCATCGGAGAACCTGAGCCAGCCATCGTTATCTTCGAACCGATGCCTGATAATGTTGATGACCAGAGTGACGATGAACCCGCCGAAGACCAGGATGAGCCCGAAGTCGTCAATGAGCCAGTGCCGGAAGAAGTTCCCGGCGAGCAAAACGACGACAGTGACTTCGATCCAGCCCCTATGGACGACAATGACTTCAGTGACAACGAAGTCGAGCCATTTCCGGACGAGGTTGAAGAAGAAGGCAGCTCCGCCGAAAACGATGACAACCATTCCGTCGACCAGCCAATCCCGAATGCGCCATCCCGCAAGCGCCGCCGTCACGACGATCCCTGGCTGAACCTCGATCGCGTCAACACGTTCCGTCACGCCAACCTGCCCGCGCCTGCTCCACTCGTCATGAATCAGGAGCTCGAAAGCGACCAGGAAGACGAGCCCGAAGATCCCTTCCTTCAGGAATTCGACCCGCTTACTCCCACCCGGCTCCTCCAAGAAGCCGGAGGTGACCATTTCATCAGTGGTCTCTACGAGAGCGGCATCGTCACGTTCCAAGGATTCTTCGACGGAGTCCCGAGGACGTCCGGTTTGCTGGCGAGGGCTATGCATCATCCAGAGGTTATTTACAACAACCCTGGTGATGGCATCCGGCAAATCGTGACCGGCAACGACCACCTCGCGATGCTGAGCGACAGCGGCCAGCTCTTCATGCTCGGACGTGCCACTGAAGGTCAAATCGGTCGGGATCCGGATCGCCACCGTCACCTCACCCCGACGCCCCAGAACATGCGTCGCCTGGTCCTGGAGGAAATGCCCAGGGATGCGGACGGAAACCCGCTCTTGGAGTTTGCCACGGAGGTCCGTTTCGCTTACATCGCGGCATCGGGCGATCTCACGGTGGCCTGGACGGCAGAAGGGCACGCTTACGCCTGTGGCACGACGGAAAACGGGCAATGGACGTCTTGGGTCATGAAACGCGTACCAGGACGCGACCATCAATATAACATTGATGGGGCATGAATACTAACCACCTTACCATACTAACCAAACAATCTACACATAACGGGGGTATTTATCACGCGCGAGGAGTTTATTAGTTTTCGGAGTAGGAGAAGCATGACAAGCAGTCCGACAGTCGCCACATTTAACAACGCCCATCGAAGTGATTGCGGTCCGATGCGAGCCAGATGAGAGCCCCACTGATGCCACGCGAAAAAGGAGATGCCGGAATGCTGCCAAATGCTTCACGATTGAAGCGGGGAACACGGCACGGTCGAATGGTCGCAATCCAAACCCAATCCATAGTCAGACCCAATTTTCACGTAAGGGACGTTGAAGCTACATTGCTTTTAGAACCATTTTTGGATCTCATTTGGCCTGCTTTTATCGAGTGAATTGGATAATCCCCAGTATTCTGACAGCGTTTTCCGACGTCTCATGCTCACTTTATACGCGCGGCTGGCACCAGCGTGTATAACGAGGCGTTGGACACGTTCAAAGGATTCTGGGAGTATCTAATTCACTTTATAAAAGGGGGTCAAGTGAGAGGCATCTTTGGTTCTGGTTGGTGAACCTAACTGGGCAACGGGTGGAACGCGGCCAAGACAGAGATGAAAGGACTTGATTCCTTGCCGAAAATGTTCCCCAACCAATGACACTTGATTGTCAATTCGGCTAATGGAGGGTATTTACCCCGATATGAAAGCAGATGCAGATGGCAAGACCTGAGGAGGCGGGGGAAGCGGAATTTGATTGATTCGAGCGGTGTTGAGACCGCGGGCCATTTTGAAAGCAGCACATTGGCACTTCGGACTGGCTTTTATCTTTGCAACGCGATGTTGCTTTTGTCGGAGGGGGTGAACAAGGGAACAATTTACAACTTATTGAACTAACCCAAAATTCTTGGTCAGTACCAAGTATTGAACTTATTCAACCTCGTCCAGTGCCATCAGCAAGCGATTGCTACTTGAACCCATAGGCGTTTTCTGATTTGAACGAGAAGCGGCGCGACTGCCCAACGGACTGACGGAAAGAACGCGGTGTTGCGCGATCGATAAAGCGATCTGAGGATTTTGATGGCCTATGGCATTTTTTTGCCCGATAATGCGGCGAAACGCTTTCGAAAGACGGCAAAGCCAGTCAGGATGGCGGGAAGACGGAACAAACGAGATTGAAATGGAGAATTTGCGTAAACCCGACACGGAATGCCAGCGGAAACAGCCTACGGCGGCGGCCGAAACAAGCGACTGAAGAGTTGAAGCAACCCGCGAGGGTCTGAAAATGCGTCTAATGCTTCCACGAGTCGATCTCGACACACTTCGAGGATTCGAGCCAGCGGATCGGCGTCGAATGGCCTGCAGGCATTTTGAATTATTGATCGGATTCAAGTTGTTAGCAAGAATGAGGCTGCTTTACCTTCCACGGAAGATCGATGATGAACCGGAGAGCGATGAAAAGTCGACGGACGACTATAAATATGTTTTTTTTACTGACGATAGCGAAACCGCGCTTGATTTGAAGCAACTCTGATTGCGTTTAAAATTGATTTTTCGCTTAGAACTATCGGACCGTAATGGTTTTTTGATATTAGAAAAGGCTGGTTGTCGAAGGCCTCGCCTGAAGGCAACTTTAACTAATAGTCGACAGACGAACTTTATCTTTTTGACTCACTGTAGTAAAAACACGGTTTGAAGCAATGCGGATCGCTTCGATACTTTAAAACTGTTTTCTCGGTATTGCATAATTGACCATCGAGGCACGCGCCTTCTGCCAGAGGGCATTGATATTACGACATTAGAATATTATGATTATATGATTAATCAGAATGCGCGACGAGCGTTTTTTAATTTATTAAATGAAATCCATTTTTTGGATGTTATGATGCAAAATTTTGCCAATTTTTGATTATTGATCGATGATATCAGTTTTTTTACTAAAGCGACGAAAAAGCCAAAAAAACTGGATAAATGAGTATTCAGAACGCGTATTTTTAAATGAATAATTGTGGCAATTACTGCACATATCCTTCGCGCGAAGGTTTTGAACAAACCGAAACCATCAGTAAAATGGCAAAAGCCAGCTGTAAAGATGCCCTTAGAGGCGCGCACCCTCGGGCTAATAGCTCGGGGGTCCCCAGTCCGCTAGAGTTATCCGAGTGTGGATTAGCTCAAACTAAAACATTGAAGCGATTTCGAATTGAAAATGACAATGCCAAAAAAGCGCCTGATAGATTGATCAGAATGTGCACAAACTTTATCAAGGGATGTTAATTAAGCATGCTGTGATCACTCGGTGTGGTTTTATAATTTGGCAAGAGCCATAGATGAGCCCTCAGGGCCGCGCACTCTCGGGCTAATCGCCTGGGGGTCTCTAAATTGCCAGAGTTATTCGCATGCGGATTAGCTCGATTCATAACTTAATAAAATTATTTCGAATTGAATTGAACAATGCGATGCCAAAAAGATGCCTGATAGATTGATCAGAATGCGCACAAATTTATAAAGAGGCGTGAATTGAGCACGCTGTGATCACTCGGCGTGATTGTTTTAAATGGCAAGAGCCATTAGATGTGCCCTTAGGGCCGCGCAACCTTCGGGCTAATTGCCTGGGGGTCCTCAGCCCGCTGGAATGATCCGGTGGGCAGGGGTTTAAAGTCCCGACAGAACGTCGGGCGCGCAACCCTCGGGCGCTTTGCCGAGGGGCCAGCAACCCTCGGAACTACCGTAGTTCCGGCGGGCTTTAGCAGCCCCGACACGTGTCGGCGCGAATCGCCCCGCGGCAACCTTGAGTGGTTGCTGCCGGGCGACTTCTAACCAGGCAGAACCGCCAAAGGCTGGTGGTTCTGTCTTGAGCGGCGTGGCCCAGTTCACGGCTGGCGGCACGGATTGGCGGACAAGTTTGGCACCAACTGGGCCCAAAACAAATTAAAAAGGATGCCGAACCCCGCCAATCTGTGCCGCACTTTTATTTTACTTTTTCATCGACTAACAATGTCCCATTTTCAGGCGCCATCCTATCCGGCGATCCCGCGACGACGATGTCCCCGAGACGAGATGACGCGCAGACGAGATGCCAATGCGCTGGCGGAACCACGCAAAAAAGGTTAGTGAAAGATCAAATTTTATGGAATTGAAATAACCGCTTTTCTTTACAGAAGGATGCCTATGACTAGACCGTACGATGCCCAATACCGTACAATTTTGCGCGCACTGTCATGAAAAAAGGTGGGCGTGTTGTATTTTTTTCGTTACAAAAGCGCAAATTTGGTTTTTTCATGAACTACGCTGCTTCAAAAACAATGCCACGCAATGAACTGCTAAACGCGAGTGAAAATACGGATGCGACGATGGACCTCAATCATACAAATAGACAATGGTAGGCAGACATACCCCAGAATCGATGAATTAACGACTAGACACGGTCTCATCTATCGTTTTTCAGGCAATGTGACCAATAATGTGATAGGACGTGAAACTATCAAGACAACAACGATAAGAAACGAAAAGAGACGGTCTTTCTTGAAACTGAATCAAAGAAGGGGGCAGTCACGGGTCAAAAGAATGGTTCAGAAGCCACAAAATGAAAAAAAGATGTTCACTGGACGGACGCATCTGATGTCTCACGTCGACATTTCGCGAAAATACCAGTGTAAAAGCCGGTAATAACAAGGCTTTGATAGGAGATTATCACTGAATACGGTCAGTGGGGCTTGGCTGATCGCCAAAACAATGCGATCAGGGGGTACGATCAACAGATTTCGACTTTTGTGGGAGGCAAAAATCAGGACCGGGAAAATCGAATGGTCATGCCGTTGCAACCTCATAGGTTACTCCGATACATGTGGAATGGATTTTACAGGTCATATAGGGCCAAAGGCAGGCAAAAATACGACTACAGTAGCTCTATTTAGAAAAAATTATATATTAAATTAGTCGGCGAAAACTTCAAAAGGCTAGAATCAGAAGAAGCGTACTTAAAGCCGATCTAATTAGCTTTTAAGCCCAGCTGCAGTTTTTGTAAGCGATTTTGAAGAATATTCTCAGAGAATTTTGACTCATGGGCGGGTTTCAGAGCGGTCAAAAAATGTTTAAAAATGCGCGCACACAGAAAACTGTAATGCCGCCAGAGGCCTACTTCCCCGCGGCTAATTTTGCTCAATTTGGTCCCAATCTGACCGCGCACCTGTGGGGAAGCTATTAGGATAAGAAAGGAACGGAAATCATGGAGGGATTAGGGCGTAATCTGGCATAAATGCCAGCGGCGGGGAGGACAAAACTGTTATTTGTAACGAGCACGACGGACCGCCGCAGTGTGTTGGCGTTGTGTGTCGAACGCACGGACGACCAGCGGCGCCGCCCCCAATCGGCTGAGTGTGTTTTGTGTTTTGGTCCCTCTGGCCCTCGTCAGACGATATTCGCCATATCTGATCAGTGATACCGGCTTTACGTTTAATAACGATTGAAATGTGATCTGAGGACAAAAGCGTGGGTTGGGGGCGGTAAAAACAATTCAACTGATGCAATTGGAAAAGAGATTGAACAGTTAGTTTTCTGAAAATCCAATTCAGTTTTATATATTTTTTGCGGCTTCCGTTGCGATTTCACATCTTTTCGCCGCGTCAAAACGTCTAGAATGCTTGTAGTCAACTGCAAATAACAACAATTGCTCAAATATGTCCACTCGACTGGCTGTTTCGATACTTTCAATCCCCCGCTGATAACTTCTCCCGTTTTTCGCGCAATGCTCAGTTTTGTTTTCAAATTGCTGCCTTTTTCACTCTCCAAATTTTGGTTTGCATTGTATACACCAGCCTTCTGAATTCCACGATTTAAATTGCACATTGATCGAGCGTGATTGATCGACCATCGAAGAGTCATCCAAACCGAAACGATCGCCTCATTGGACAGTCTCGGCTCGAAACCGAACGCCAACGAAGACAACACGGACCTACTTTACGATGGATTTGTTCACAATTTCGAGGAACGTGTGTCCTTTTTTCGCGCATGCCATGCCATCATTCGTCCATCGAGGAGCGCAACGAAAAGTCAAACCAAGTCCCAAATGGAACGACGAACAGTTCGTTGGACAAGTCTGGCTCGAAACCAATCTCCGAAGAGGATTACACGGACTTACAATACGAGGGATTTGTTCACAATTTCTCAAAGTGTGCGTGTCTTTTTGGTTCATGCCGTGCCATCAGTCGTCCGTTGAATAGCGCGACTTCAAACCAAACCACCCGTCCGGACAAAAGGATAAGTGCGTGCTCTCGTAATCAGCGACGCGCGACTCTCGAACGGTCATCCCAAACGGAACGAGACGTGTTAATGGACTTTGCTGGCTCTAAACCTACTTCCAAAGAGACCAACACGACCGTACAAAACGATGGATTTGTTCATGATTTCAAGGAACGTGCGTCCTTTTTTCGCGCATGCCATGCCATCACTTGTCCATGGAAGAGCGCAACGAAAGGTCATCCCAAGTCCCAAATGGAACGACGAACAGTTCATCGGACAAGTCTGGCTCGAAACCAATCTCCGAAGAGGATTACACGGACTTACAATACGAGGGATTTGTTCACAATTTTAAAGAGTGTGCGTTCGCTTTTAGCTCGTGCCATGCAATCAGTCGTCCTTTGAACAGCCCAACTTTAAGCGGACCCACCCAGCCTGATTAGGACAGGTGTGCGTGCTTTGGTTACCAGAGCCGCGCGACTCTCGAACGGTCATCCCAAACAGAACGAGACAAGTCAATGGACATTGCTGGATCAAAACCAACCTCCAAAGAGGCCAACACGGCCTTACTAAACGATGGATTTGTTCATGAATTGAAAGAACGTGCGTACGTTTGTGGCATGTGCCACGCCATCAATCGGCCACGGAAAAGTCATGGATGATTTTGGAAAAGGGGGCGTGGGTTTTTAGCGTGATCTAAATCGTCTATTGCATCGTCATCCAAAAACGAAAGGAAAAAAGCGAAACATTTTACAATTATTTCACACCTTTCTAAACGCTGCAACAACAATGTCAGCATTGATGCTGATCTTTTTGTAGGTGTGCCCGGCTGGCTCATTTTGTACAAATGCAGTGTGCTGACTTGTTGCCAGGGGCAAAATGGCTGATCAAATACTTGTCTTGATCAGTTTTCAGGTGCATGTAAGCTTCCACAAACTTGAATTTTGCATGAAGGTGGACCACAGCTACCAGTTTGTTTGATCAGTTTATAATATTTAAACTTGTCTTCGTCGATTACAACGTGAAATAAAGTGCGATTTATTGGCGAATTTGTCTGTTACAAACTTTACGAAACTTGAAAATGCGGACACATAGATTTTCCAGCTAGTGTAAAACAGTTTTATTCACACCGTGTTCAGTTTCACTTATTTATTTCATGCTTATCTTTATTTACAAGTTCAATAAAATTACGTGAGTTCAATGTCTAACAGCGTTTGTACAAACCCATGGTGCCGGTGCCACAGTCCCCGTTGCCAAGCGTTCCCCAATGACGGGTTTGCCAGGAACGTGGCCAAATTTGAACTGATTCAACAAATTGGCCGCAAAACTGAACAGTTCCAGCCGTGCTAAGGCTTCACCCAAACAGGCCCGCTTTCCGACGCTGAATGGCATCAACTCAGCCGGTGCGAAAAACTTGCCGTTTTTGTCGATGAATCGCTCGGGGTTGAACGTCTTGGCGTCGGGGAAGTAACGTTCGTCATGCAAGACGGTCGAAACTTGATTCATGATGGTCGTGCCTTTCGGAATCTTGTAGCCCCGAATCTCGACGTCGCGTGTAGTTTTGTGGCGTATGTTGATGGGGACCAGGTTGCAGAAGCGTTGCGTCTCGGCCACGACGGCGTTGATGTAGTTGAGGTTAACTTTGTCGTCCAGTGTCACGAATCTGTCGCTTCCGATAAATTCATCGAGTTCGGCTTGGGCTTTAGTTTGAACTTCTGGGTGTTGGATCATGTAGACGAACAGCCAAGCCAGGGTCGTTGCTGTTGTTTCTTTCTTGACCGGCGATCCAAAGGTCCATGATTGTGGCATACAGTTGTTCAATACTGTAATTTTGTGGTTTCGATGTATTTTTTAGACAGAGGTGACTCACGTGAAATTGTGTTCGCCGTTCTTTTCCTTGTCCAACTTTGTGCCGTAGGAAGTATTCGACAAAATCAGTAGGTTCCTCTTTAGAATTGAAACCAATCGATTTCAAGTGCCGGTTAATCTGGCCATACAGAAAAACATGACTGTCATTTTTCTGTTGTTAAACTGCTTTAAAGGTGGCACTAAATTCGGACTGTTGGTCAACTTCCCAAAGACACTTGAAAAGTAGCAATTGGGCCCGTGTGGCATCCGATTCCAACAAAAAAACCCCCAAAATCAAAAATTTTTGCACCTACCAGAAGCCAAAAACGGTGAAAGTTGCACGAAATTGGTTCTGGTAGCTTTTGCAAGCCCGTTTTTTCCACTTTTTCGATTGCCTCAAAATGGCTACTTTTTGCTTGTGCAATTCATTTTATCATGTCTGCTTATCAAAAGGGACATGCCAGACCTTCTGGCAAGGCGTTACGGATTCAGAATCCATGTTTTTTCGATCAAAAACGCCGAAGTTTCATCCGAAACTTGGAAATCGCACACGCTGATATGTGGATTTCGCCGGCTGCAAAACGCTATTTGGGCATGAGAAACCGCAAATATTACCATAAATTTGGAGAAGCTAGGTCTTGTTATGAATGGTGCTTGCCACTGATAAAAAAAAAAAGTCAAAACAGGAAGCCTCATAAACTTTCAAACGTTCCTTTGTCCGGAAGCCTAAAAACTTTTAATTCCGAAAGACGGACCTTCCACCCCGGATCCCATGGGGATTCTACAATGATGTCTCCAAACTATATCGATGATGATCTACTCGGTGTCATCTAGTATCCAGACCACTTTCCGCAGCAGTTCGGCTTGGTGTAACTTCTACTTCTACGGATTAAGCATAAACAACGCTGATTTGAAATGTTGGGGTAATCCTACAAACTTAAACAGCTCGATGATACCATTTGTGTGTTCTACTGCAGTTTCGCAGTTTTGAGCTAAACATCCATTGAAGCGATTGTTTCGATATGGGATGCGCCGACCCGTCATGCATCGCTGATTACAAAGAAATCCATCGTGTTGTACGACCGTGTGGATCTCTTTGGCTTTGTATTAGAGCCAGTCGTGTCCATTGCAGCGTTTCTTTCGGTTTGGGATATTGAATGCACTCATCCCTTTGTCTGGCCGTGTTGGTTCGCGTAAAGCTGCGGGTTTCAGCGGACGATTGATGGCACAGCATGAGCTTCAAACGTACGCACCTTTCTCGAAATTGTGAACAAATCCATTGTATCGTAGGTCCGTGTTGCCCACTTTGGAGGTCGGTTTCGAGCCAGACTTGTCCGATGAACTGTTCGTTTCGTTTGGGATGATGTTTGGAGAGTCGCGCGTCGCTGATTACCAAAGCACGCACCCCTCCTTTGTCCGGCTGGATCGTTTCGTTTGAAGTTGGGCTGTTCAACGGACGGTTAATGGCACAGCATGAGCTAAAAGCGAACGCACACTCTTCAAAATTGTGAACAAATCCCTTGTATTGTAAGTCCGATTTGCCCACTTTGGAGGTTGGTTTTGAGCCAGATTTGTCCGATGAGCTGATCGTCATTCCATTTGGGATTTGGAATGACTTTTCGTTGCGTTTATTTCAATGGACGAGTAGTGGCAAGGCATGCGCGAAAAATGGATGCACGTTCCTTGCAATCATGAACAAATCCACCGTTTTGTAAGGCCGTGTTGGTCACTTTGGCGTTCGGTTTTGAGCCGAGACTGTCCAATGAATTCGATTCCACCGAGGTGGCATGCATGCTCATAGTGACTCAGCCTTAAAATAATAGAAATAAATGTTAATGGTGGATTTGCTCGTTTTGGCAATGAAATTATTTTCTGCAACTTAAAAATGCTTGATCAAGATACCAGTTGAGCAACAACTTTTGGCTTTTATTATTCCATTAATTTTAAGAAACGTAAAGGGTTCGTTCTGTTAGTAATTGAATTGAAAAGTTGTGTGTTCTCAAGCTTGAAGCAACAAAAGATCAACGATATGATTTAATAAAGGCCACCCGACTCTGTCTGGGTGGCAATTATTTTGCTTTTCTGTATTTGTACTTGGTTTGTACTTTTAGTCTGATGTGTACTTTTATCCATTGACAGTTTTCAAAGTATTTTAATAAGTACCATATCGGAGCAATCTTAAAAGAAGCGAACAATCTGTTAGGTTTAATGGTTTACACCCTCATTTTCTGAAATATTGACGATAAACTGTTTCAACAGAAGTGCAAAACCTACGATGCACTGGTCGCCTCTGCAGAAATTTGGTTCGACACAGATTCTCTCACAACTGAAAAGTCGATTGAGGATATGGGCATGCCGGTGAATACACTTTCTGCCGTTACACACGAGCGAAGGGCCACAGTCATCATCGCCAAAACATTGAGCCTACAAACGTATCTTAACAACTGAAAACAGTAACGCAGTTTATCTTACTGGCATCTTCATGCCTTCCACAGTTAGAAAATTTAAATTCAATAACAGCAAAACCGAAACTAGTATCGTTTTGACAAACATGACGGGTTTCAAAAGACTGCAATGCAGTTTCCGAGCAAGCTTTTTGTACATATTTTGTGCGTTTGGTGATTCAACTTTCGTTACTAACACATTCGAATCATTGGAAATAAAACAAACTTTTATTTTTGACACATTTGTTAGTTTCGAGGTATTGATACAGCGAGAAGCGTTATCAGTTCGATGGTGGAAGCTAGGAGACGGAGTCAGAGGAAGCTTGATCTACTTAACCGGTGGCGCAGTTTGAGGAACAGTTTTGGGTTCCCAATCATATGGCGTCCAATCATGCACGCCATTTGGAAGCCCTTTCTGAAAGAATGCAACCTTTACAGTCAATCAATGATGTTGGTAACCGACCTGGAGCACGCTGTTCAAATGAGCATAGTGAGGCGTGTCGCTGTACGTGAGCTTGGTGAGGTGGAGCTTGAAACTGGTCATGGTAGGAGGCAAATGACGCCAGACTTCTTCCATCCTCTTGGTACGCTTCATATTGCCGATGTCTTCGAAATCTCGCAACAGACGCCATGGCAAGCCTCCTTCCGCAAGTTAATGGTAACCATTACACGATGCCAACCCACCATGGAAATACTTTTGCGTGCATCGTAATTTCGTCTTATCCTATGCAATGCCAAGTAAAGCACCCCCAAAAAGCGCAATAAGTAGTCTTTAGTCGGTAGCGAACCACCAAAAGTCTAAATTATCGGCTCTCGTGGGAGTGTTCCTTAATTATTCCCAAGCAACGTATGCGGGTGGTGTACTTACGTTCTTTATAGTCAACAAAGTAGTCATCGTATAACGATTTCATGTCGGCTTTCACTTTGTGTTCACTCGGTGAAGATGTTGTAGATCCAGATGATGCCGATGCTGTCATCGGACGCGCCATGACGTCGTCATCGCCATACTCATCGTCAAATATGAACATTGTTCTTCACGTAGAACATCTGGATATGAAGTCGGCTACAATGTAAGCGATAAGAAAAATTAAGAAACATCAACACGTTTGCAGCGATCAATTACGTTCTCAAAATAGCAAAACGAGGGGGATAAGGAAAAACAAAAGCAAACATGCAACGGCATTTTCGAGCGCTGATCAGCAGAGGTGTCAACTTGTCAAATGATGCACGCGCCACCAGGGGCCGCCACGGGTTGATCGGCAAACGAATTGAAAATTTTAGTGGATGGATATCCGGAACGCTATCTAGCTACATTAAATTCGGAAGCAAAATATTAACAACGCGGAAAGTAGGTGAACTAATGGCATACTGATGAAATAGCAAAACTCATATAATTTAATTTGAAAATGGCTAATTGTTCTAACGATATGGGACGAATAGATTTTCATTTTTATTAGGACGGGAACTGGACAACCAGTTGTCTGGCGCCGTTATTTCAAAGCCTTTTCCGATGCCTTTCATCAAAAGCGCCCAATCTTTCAAGGGGTAAAAGTTAACTCTTATTGAATGAAAAAAGTGTTGAACTATGTTCTAAAAGCAAAATGTAGCATCAGAGCTAGTTTGGATTGCTGAGAGGGGGCACCAACGGCCCGTCGGTCAAAGCAACACCACCTCCGGACAGCTCGCCACTCTTCCTGCCACCATTCATTATTTGAGGACAATGGATCGTAGATCTTCTTTTCTCGAAGCTAAACCAATATAGATTATGTCTAACTCGCGTTTATAAATCGGTTATAACTTTTTTGTGAAGAATTTTCAATCAAAACGCAAATTCGGTAGTTAAAAGTTCGAAGAAATGAAATAGTGAAAGCAGTCGGAACGAATATCGAATATTCATAGTGAATTTTAAAATTAGTTTTTAAAGTCTTTGCCCCAGCGGCGGCGCTGATTTGAAAAAAAAAGCTGACGATTGGAAATGATCAATCTTTTTTGGCTCGACAACTTTTCGGACACCGAGCAAGGGGGGCTTTTCACTCGTCTTGCTGCCACGAAGCAAAATCGAGTTGAGTGACTGGAAGGCTTTGAAATGTGCAAATTTTATAAATTGATTTCTTGGTGGCAAAGTGACAGCCATCTTATCTGACAACGAGGTGGCGATATTTTTTGGAAGAGGTGTATCAAATTTTGTTTTCGCACTAACTAATGCTAAAATACATTTCAATCAAAAAACAAATAAGAAATTACACTGCCACCAAAACTGATTGACACTTGCTTTGACAACACTACCGTCAATGATTCACATATTAACAACAACTGAGCGTATGTTTTTCGCGACACGGAATCACCATTACGGGCTTCACTGCCACTCTCGTAAATATTGTCAGTACGGCCGTTTCATTCATTGAATAAAAACCCCAAGTCCATAGCTAATGTAAAAGGGGGCTCATTTCCGCCAAAGTTAGACCCACCAAAAAGTTTCCCTCGCAATGAATTAATTACCGATAAGAAATCTGAAACATATTTACTGAGTGAGGGTGGCCGGCAACACAGGCGCCAGAAGGAAGTACGTTTGATGGAACCCCGGAAAGAACGGTTTTAGCGAAATGTCTTTTATGTATCAATGACTTTTTTTCGGTCCGTTCATTCACTGAAGTTAGAATAACATGTCGGTTACGATAGCTATTTTTTACGCACGACAATACCGGCGCCGACCTTTGGAACCCATTGACCTTGTCTGGAACGGACAATGAAGTCAATAATTGTTCGTGAAAATTATACCATCATTTGGTGTAGCGAAATAAAAACCAAATTCATGGTTCTTTTGCGGGGGTGCGATTAATTCAACATGACATTTTAAACAGTGTAAGCAATTCAAAGCGTCATATTTTATAATTTTAGACTGTTTGCAAGAACGTTCAAAAAATGTCCTTGTTAAAAAGTTATTCGTTGAAATGGATTTAAGCAAAGCTGCTGTAATGAATTGTTTTACCGAAGTTGATTTTGCGGAATGCAACATGGGCTAAGTTCAGAAAAGTCTATGAAATGACACAAACTTGGTTTAATTACCTTTATTAATCAGTATTTTGGAAGATTTGTATTACATGGATATCAATTAGTTGCAGATGGGTAAAACTACATATACCTAGAGTGAGGCAGATAAGGATCATGCATCTGGGTTGAGCTGAGACATCGGACCACTTGATTAGGTAGTAGAGTTCTTACGAGCGCGCTTCGGAGAAGGGTCATTGTTGGGAGTAGCACGAGCGGTGCTCTTGGTGGTGGTGGAAGGCTTGATGGTGCGTCTTGATGGCAGCGGAGGAGATACGTATTCCTGAAAAATCAACATCACGAAAAGTTGAGTAATAGACAAAAACCCACGCGCCAATTCTCCTGACGGAGTCGTGACGAGCGCCGGAGCGGCGGCGGTGAGAGTTCACGCGAGGCAGCGGACGGCTCTCGGGAGGCCGGGGTAGGTTCCTTGGAGGATTGACGATCTTCTTGGGAGGCCAGTGAAGCAACGGCGGAAGCCGGGGTACCGTGACGCGAGATCTGGGGGGTATGTTGCAGAAGTGAGGCCGCTCGTTCCTGCACTGGCGAGTCTTCTCGCATGACCGGAGTGAGTTCACGGGCCGTCTCGACGGAGGATTCCCGCGCGACGTCGATCACAGATGGCTCACGAGCCGTCTCGACGGAAGGCTCACGCGCCGTTCCAACGTTCGAAGCCTCGGACGGAGACTCGCTTCCAATGTACACGTACGGATACGCGTCTTCTGGCGTGTCTGCACGCCAGTGCGGATTATAATTGGGGTGACGCTTGGACATTCCTGCAAAAAAGGATCGAATCAGGTAGCATTGGCACTCACATCGTACAATCACGCGCGGTAAGACTGGCACAAAGAGGGAAGACAACAAAACACTCGCTAATGGGTAGGGAAAAAGCAAAATAGTTATCCTAAACAACACGTTCGCAGTTGATGAGTGCAAAAAGAAAGCACCAACAGGAGCGGTGATAACCGTCCCAACCGTACTGAAGCTCAAACGACAAACGCTACGTGGATTCGAGAGGTCTTTTATAGCCACACGAGTGACGCGCAAGGACAACTCATCCTCAGGCTGCGTGGTCCCGCACAGAAAAGACAGCTCCACGACGGACATTGGGCATCCGAACTGCAAACGCTTGTGATAACGCAACAGTGTTGACATTTATCCCGTAACTTGGCCACGTTTGATGGTTTTACCCTGCAATGACGTGGCAAAACGGTTGACTAACCGTCGAATCACTTTGCGAAAGAAGCCAAACAAGTTTCACATTGAATAGGTATAAAATGGAACTCAAATCCATCAGATTCTCAACAACCTTCGACAATACATCAAATATACTTTTCTTTATTCTATCTATTACGTTTTACATATAATATAATACATGTACTGCTGCACAAGGAAGCACAGCCAGTGGGCAGGTTCAGCGACTTCTCAAAGCTGATGTCTGTGATGGAGCTTCGGAAAAGGGTCTTGGGGAAGTAATGGAAATCCTTCGACTTGGGTGGCATGTTCCTGATGATGATGCTTCGACCCATTACCAACACGAGTGGAGGATTAGTCAGGTCGAAGCTCCATGGTATTCGTAGCTGCAAAACAAGAAGAACAGTTGTAGGGCGGAAAAGTAAAAGTTTATATATAAAATTCATCGCAAACTTACCAAATTTCCAAAAAAACCTTCTGTAGTCGTCGTTGAGTACATGTAGTTTGGTGTATTGTAGAGGAAATTGCCAGAATGCTTCCGAAGATGATCATGCAACGACAAGACGGTTGTCACACAGGGTCAGTTTGGTGAGAACGCGCGCTGTGGAAGTTGAAGACCTTTCGGTGAACAAAATCGACATTATCCTGCGAGAAAAACCCCTTAATCACGTTGTCGTGATGATGAAGCTCGATTGAACCGGCTATGTAAGCCGCCCTGGGGTGAAATAGCCGTAGTTGACGCATTTGGGAAGGTTATCTTTTGTCTGCGACAATCCGCGGTCTTCCAGCCACGGCCCTTCGATCGGCACATGTCCAACACGACGTAAAACAGCTACCTGTCAATATGGAATAGATCGAGGTGGCAATAGGCAAGAATGCCACACGTACGTGTGGATCAAAACGGCGGCGGGCGATATCCAAGCGTGGTCACGGTCTCGGATAGTGCGATCGCGTTTCAAACGCGCGCCCGCCCCAGTCTCAAAGCGAAAGAGCCTGTCGTTTTGCTGCTGCGTGCAGCCGTAGGCAGTGAGATACCTACTTTTTCCTCGCGAAGAAGCTCGTTACTTTGCCTTCAAAGTTTGCCGTTCGTTTCCTAAATCCACAGTCCTAACTTTCCATAAAGATAGCCGAGATATACGCGCTGCGATGCCACCCTTTTTCACACTTTTTCGTCGCCTCCGTTCCCATCTACGTGCGTGTGGCGGTTTTCGTTCATTTTTGCCGCCTTTTTACTCTCTATTTCCAGGTACAACCTATCCAGGATGTCTCTCGAGCTTGTCATCGACCCTGTCGATTGTCATTTCCCCCAGTTAATCAAAGAACTTCTCTACAAAAGTACTTATTATATAAACTGTAAGAAAGCTTATATAATTTCAATAATTTCAGGCCCCGATCCCGGCAATCGTCAAATCAGCACTGCCCTCAACCCCAATGGCTATGCTTACTTTCTCCATGACGAAACCATCTACCTCTGGAGCTGCTTGGAAGTGGACAAAAAGCGTCCCCCATACTGCTTGACCCTACCATCGTCTGGCTCGAAAGTTTCCACCTCGATGATTGCGATGGGCAAAGGAACGGACAACCCTCTACCGAGTGTCATGGCTGTGAGTCCGGAGGGTAAACTGCGCTACTGGGACAATATTGATGATTCTGAGGAATATGAGGAGAAGCAGCTTAGAAACGTGAATGATGAGGTTCATTCTGTTGTGCCGTTTGGAAACAATGGTTAGTCTTTTGTTTTGTTTTTTGAAACCATGACCTGAAAAAGACACTTTTAGATCGTATTTATCGTTACCTTGTCTCGACCGTCACTGGCAGCTTCTACCACATCACCGTTTTCAAATGTCGATGTCCAAAGTATGGCAACAAACCGTACATCTGGATTGACGTGCGACAACTAATGCATTCTCGGGAACCCCTTCCTATGTGGTCTAGAGGCGTTCCTTCTGGAAGCGTTGAAACTGCCAAGGAAAAGTATGACATTCGTTTTTCACATTGCTTTTATTTTAAAACAACCATTTCCAGGCTCGTCAAAACCCTCGTCGCTGACCGCCTCGTCGATGATGTAGACGTCGTCGCAGTCTACCAATCCGCCATTGACTTCTACTCGATCCTGCGCAATGTCGTCAAGGATAAAGTCGACCTTACCGACTTCATCCTTCAGGACGTTTATGAAGCTGAACTCATTTTCAATCCACCTCAATTGTTCGACAAAATCAAAGAAGCCTGGCAGAAAATCTGTGACAATCGCTCGATCTACGTTGTCGACGCAATTTCTTCCAATGGTGGCCTTCTGCTTCTCGTCGCCGCGGAGAAACCCAACCAGAAAAACCTGACTTTTGCGCTGGTCTTTCTGACGGCGGAAGCGATCAAAGCGAAGAAGTCGATTTGGGTTCATATCGTCGACTTGCCGGATGAGTACGCTGTTGATAAAACGACGCAATTTCGTGCGTTGGTCTACACTCCGACCCCCTCGAACTTCGTGATCGTCTTCCCGACAGTGGTCGCCTACTTGGAAACCATTGACGGTTCAACCACCATTTCCCGTATCGCTTACTATTTAACGTTCCCCGAACCGCCTATTGGAACCGCTTGCGTCGGAACCTTCGCCCAGATCATCATGAAGCGTCGTGGTATCTGCAATCTTCGCCATCTCCCTCGTGGATTCGATACGCGTTTTTGGCAGAAGTATGGCTCTCGATTTGATGCTGTCTCGCAGAACCCAACCACAGCATCTGAAGCTATTGTTTATGTGCTTACGCTATTTGCGCAGAAAAAGCTGTCTGATCTGTTTTTATTTTCTTCTTTATTGTTGTTTGTTGTCTTTCTGTTGAATTATATCGTTTCATTATTAAGTTTGATTTGATATATATCTTCCGTTTTGTCTGTGACTCACTACAAAGTTGAAGCGGTAGAATTACTGACGGTTCGAAGCACGGTCAAACTGCTGTGATAACGTTGAAAAACCCGGTTTTGTGGTCAATTGCCCGAAAAATTCGCTATTGTAAGCTAACAATTGTTCAAACTGACAAGAGATAAGCATCCAAAAGCTAAAGAACCGTTGAGTCGAAAAAAGGGAGTCAGTCGACTGCCGCGGTTGAAACAATGACCCGGCTGCGCGCGAAGCTGAGCCGGTCAACGGCCGACCGAGGTCCGTGACGCAATCGATTGGCACCGACTGGCTGACCCATGGACAACGCTTGCTCCTCATTTTTGCTAACATGGATTAAAAACGTCAATTAAGCGTATTTTTGCTTATTCTTTTTCACTTTTTATTGTTGCTCGTTGTGGGCGGACTTAGTCTGAGTATTTTGAACCCATTTTATATGCCGGAAGCGGTGAACTGCCCCCTTTCAATCACCTGAAACCATATTCGGCGTTTTTTTCCGACGAGCTTTTTTGTGCTGGTCGTGGTTGCGGTTTTTGACAACCGATATCAACTTGCTTGTTGCAGTTCGTCTATTATGGCTGCTTTTTCACCGTTATTCACCGTTTATGCCATGAATTCAGTTTTATCAGCTTTTGACAGTTCGCTGTGGTACATGCCTAGTGCCCCCGGCAATGTGCATATCTCATTTTTCCCTATTTCGAACGTATTTCTTCACTTTTTCAGTCGAGCTTCTCCTTTTTTTGCCCGTTGTTGCAAAAACAGCCATTCTTCTTTCACAAGGTTACCACTTCTTTCCACCTATCGATAATTAGCTTCGTTGATACGAAATATTGATGATGACTGCGCGTGTTCCCATTGTCATCGTTCCTTTTGGTGACTTTGACTTATTGAACCGTAGTTTTGTTGGCTACTATTGCCATTCTTCCAATCTCATACTCTTTCGTGTCAGTTTTTTTGACTTTAACGTTGCCGACGGCGATGTACTTTATAACGATCGTTTTGATAGCGCATTTGTGCATTCGTGGCTCCGATGCTATCTCGCATTCACTTTTTTGGTTATATACCCGTTTTTAAACGTCTATTGCCTCTGGCTATTTTCGTTAATTCAATTGTAACGAAGTCAAATGATTGATTTTTCGTCTTTTTTCAATGAAAGTTATCTTTTTGATATGATCTTTGACTGTCCCCCATCACTTTTGGCATCGGTATAGTTGTCGTTCTGCGAGTTTCGTTTTCCGTGTAGCTTCTTCTGATATGGGACTGCGTTCTGACTTTTTTCTTCGTGTAATCAGACGTATTCTTGATCGTTATCTGAATCATGTTAGCTGCCTCCCGTGCTATGTGTCCTTCGCGATCGTTCCTATTACCATAGCGCGTCACCTTTCGTCAACATACGTCTTCCGAATGCTTTTCATATGTTATTTGTTTCAGGTTCGCCGCCATTGCGACTTCTGACTGGGTAATTAAGTCCTGGTCCTATTGACCAGGCAACCAAGTGGCAACCAAGTCCTGGTCCTTTTGACCAGGCAACCAAGTCCTGGTCCTTTTGACCAGGCATCAAAGTCCTGGTCCTATTGACCAGGCAACCAAGTCCTGGTCCTTTTGACCAGGCAACCAAGTCCTGGTTCGGTTAACTAGGCATCCAACTCCTGGTTCGGTTAACTAGGCAACCAAGTCCTGGTTCGGTTAATCAGGCACAAATTTTGTCAAGTCCAGGTCTTTGACCAGGCATCCAAGTCCTGGTTCGGTTAACTAGGCATCCAAGTCCTGGTTCGGTTAACTAGGCATCCAAGTCCTAGTCCGGTTGACCAGGCACCACCCTCTGATCGGAGTCGCCCATCCAATGTACCGTATCCAGTTTTGGTGCGCGTTACAAATGGGTCTCTGTTGCGTTCCTGCTTTGGAATCAGGTATGTTTGTTCGTTTCCTTTTTATACCCATTACTGCAATTTAACGTCTTTCAGATCCCCGTTTGAGGCCTCATCCACTCCGGGCGTGTCTGCCGTAGATGTTCACGTTCAATGGGTATGTTTTATATATTCTGAGTCTGAGCTGTTCATATTTGACATTACTTTTCGTTTCAGACATCCTTCAATCCACCATTCTCGATGGCCAAACATCCTCCGGTGCATCATTCTCGATGCTCCGTCGACTGCGTCCCCCCATGGCATCCTCAGCCTCACCGACGCCGATGTTTTTCCGGATTCAGACGTTTCATGTCTGTCCGAAGGCAGCAGCATCGCACTGCGACGGATGATGTCTCAACAAGGGGCAGGTGGATCTTCAATCTGGCAAAATGTTGGTTCCACACTACTGCCCCTGACCGAAACGGATAGCATGCTGCGCAGTTGGAGTATGGACCAACAGTAGGTCAGACATGTTTCCCGTTTTGGCCGATGTCCCGATGAGCTTAGCTGGCAAGACACCTTCGTTTGAAACGTGCCAAATGAAGTAGAATTGAGCACTCTACTCCATTTGGCGCGTATCAAACCATGAAGGATTGGCTTGTTACTGAAACCGGATTGGGCGACGCGTGCCTTAATGGTGCCAACCCGTGTCGCTCTTTTCGGTTTCAGACGTCGGGATTTGAGGCCAAGATTGGAAACATGTTTGGGTCGAAACCGGATGAGTCCCAACTGCGTCAGTATTGTTGTTCGGGGCAAGAGAGTCTTGAACCCTCTGGTGGCTGCCCTCGGTCGTGTTGACATCGGTGCCATCGTGGTTGTGAAAACCAGCGGACTGTGCTGATTGACCTCGTTACGGTATGTTTATTGCTTTTCTATCGTTTACTTTCACTTTTACACACTTTGTCCGTTTCAGATGTCAATGCTGCTCCGCTATGCCGACGGTGATAACCTTCCGACTCTTCAATGTCGTTGAACACGCAAGGAACCAGCCTCTTATCTGGTCTCCGCCCCTCCATCACCGTCCGTGCCACAACTTCCATCTCTTCGCCCAGCTTTGCCGAAGACCTGCGATGCCACAATCGGCCAAGTCGGAAGTGTGTTATTTGAGTTTAATAATAATTTATATGTTTTTTCGTTTAATTATAAGTTTTTACGTTATGTTTGTTTAAATCAGTTTAATAATAATGTTTAAAAATTTATGTTTCTTATCAGTCGCCGTTAAGACAAGGTGGAGTCACAGAAACGTTGATCTGAGTCGGCGCTCCGGCATTCATGACGCTTTTCCGCGTCGTTGACATCAGTGACATGAGTTTTCGTGATTGATACCATTTGCAGTTTACGTGTGTTAGGGCTTGTTAGCTTGTTGGAGCATTGTTGGGTTGTTTCACTTTTTGTGATTCTCATGCAGCGTTGAACTGTCGTGCCACAGTTCTCACACCAATTTGTAGCCAAACAACGTTCAAAAACTCGAATGGAGGTCATTTTAAAAATTTATGTGCTGGCTGAACTTGCTACGGTTAAAATAAACTAGATGACAGTGTGATACTAACAATGTCAACCAACAAGTCCGAGACAGCCAGCATTGAATCTGTTCACATCCTGTGTCTCGACAACCTTCATTCCTGTTGCCGGAGCTGGCTTTTGATTGTGTTTTCCTGCTCAAAACATGATAGTTTTAGTTTTAAGTTGAATTTCGTGAGGGGTAGTTAAACATTCTTTGTTGTCCCATCAGAAGCCACGTAAAAAAGCATCAGACGAAATGCTTGATTGGTGTCAACTGGCCTAGCCAAGGGTTTTTAGTCAAATGATATCACAGTCGTGATATCGGCGACGTAAAGGATATCCATGACGCCAGTTAGTGTCGTGCAATGAGTTGGTGATAGAGACTGTAGATTTAGCCTAGAAAGTTGAATTAGCAAGAAGAAAACACCCAGCACGTCCGCCAAGTCGCCTGGGGGTCCTCATGCAAGTGGCTAGTGACAGTTCCGTCGTTGTCGTCGAACAGAGAAGTCACGTAGACAAAAGAAAAATGAAACCTAAAACAGTAATAAACAACAACGACCAGCCCAGAGAGCTCGTATCAAGCACCCATGATGTCCCAGCCAGCCAAAATATATAAAATCACCATCCAGCCAGACCAAAAGGGCGAAAGTCATGCCAAAGAACTCCGAAAATTGCTGGATTTCAAAACACACAGCAATGTTTCAGAGCTAAATGACGTAACAATCAACCCATTCTGACTCCGGCACAAACGATGTATAATGACGTAGAACAACCATCAAATGACGACAGTTGAAAGCGTAAATGATAAGGGAAGAAAGTGACGAAAGTGGTTCGAACGATAAAGATGAAAACCTGAAAGCAGCAGTGTAAATAACGTAAAAGTAATAACATTCGATAATACAAACTCGTTGGCTTCTTCAAATTCAGATTGACAATGCAAAGAAGCAATACATTCCATGCATGCAGTCAAAAGTCACGTTTCACGGCTCCGAAACACACTGCAATCGAATTCAAACAGCAGTGAATCGGAGCTAGAAACGTGAAGATCGACCAACGGAACACACTGATAAGATGAGTAAGCTTCAAACACAAAGGAAGCCATCGGAGAAGGGCAGAAGCTTGGTCAACATGAGTTGGAACGTGAAAAGCATGGAGGGTGAGGGACAAAAAAAGGCTCGACCGCACAGGACAAACCAATGCGCGAAATTGAAACGACCGGTCGGGAGTGCCAGTCAATAGATGCGGCTGGTCAAACGACATATCCGCCGACTGCGGTTAATCAGCACGGACATTGATTTGCTTCGTTTTAAAGCTACCAGCTTGCTACAACTTCCATTTTCGCGCTCCAAATGAAGCCTACAGGGGCTTCAAAGCATCGGGTGTCTCCAACGTGTCTCTGATAAGCTAAAACGCGCCTCGCCTGTCATCAAAGGCTGTTTCTTCCGCTTTTCTTCTCCTGTCTAACTTTTCAACTTAATCTGCCCGCTGTTATATCCACTTTGTCCCGTTTCGTATCGTTGTTTTCGAATTGTGCCACTTCAAGCCTCTGCTTATTGTCATTTTGAACATAAAACTTTCGATTTTAACGAAACACCGTTGCTTTTATTGCGCCCCTGTTATCAGAATGCCCCCGTGATACCTTTTTTCAACAACCAGATCTCACTTTTTATATATCCAGATTGCATTTGGCTCATTTTCGTGCCCTTCCTGCCGTAAATCGCTGCTTGAATACAAGCTTATCAAATTCCCCGCCACGTTCTGCGTTGTTTTATGCCGTGATTGCGCAGTCGCAATGCAATACAGATTTCCCCAAATTCAATTGCCATTGAATCTTGTTCTGGTTTTTGAACGTGCTATTGAATAAAGCGCAGACGTTTTGAAATTGATCGAAAAAATCGATACGTATTATCGATTCGGCACGTAAAAGCGCTACTTGAATCAGGTTTGATCTGAAAATGTCCTCTTTTGGCCTAATCTGATGCTTGTTTTTGCCCTTTGAACTCCTACTTGACCAATTTAGCGATCGCTAGTTGCAAATAACAAAGTGCTACAGTATTCCCTATATATTTAGCGCGTTTTGACCAATCCCGACATAACTGAACTTTTCGTAACAGCCTTTGTTATGATTTTTACGCTCATTGCTTCAGGCTAACCGCGTGTTTGGCTTGTTTCTTCCCTTTTACTTTACGCGCATCCAGTTCAAGCGTGCGAGCTTCCCCTTTATCACTGAGTGATGCCAAGGTTACCTCCTTCGTTCTTTTCAGATCGCTGAACAACGTGAAAAGCTAAAGGATGTCCGGTACGCCGCGCATCCGCCCCATTTCACCGCCCCATGCCGGTTCATCATCTTCTGATGCCCGCGCCTCTGGAGCACAGCCTCTTCCACGAGTCGGAATCACTTCTTCGGAAGTTTGCGCTCGTGTCGACAACACAATGGGTCCACCTCGTCCGTCGGGTGAATCCATGAACACCTCAGACGGTATCCCAGCTGTTTGGTTCGAACCCAACAGTTTCGGCGGTAAGTATTTTACATGTTACAACGTTCTACCTCACTAATTTACAAAAGATGTTGACTTCACTGTTTCCACTTTCAGACTCCTGGTCCGACAGCCAGCGTTTGGCAGAGTCGGTTAGGTTTGCCCATGCCTTCCGCACCGGCAAATACCGCGACTACAAGTTCGACGCCGCCGGCAAGGTCATCGTTCCGGTTGCCGCCCAGCAACCCCAGTTCGGAAGCCGAGGTTTGTTTTTCGTTTTAATTTTGACAAAAGCATCGCGCACATAGTTTTGGCTTGGAAATTGAACAGTTTTTCAACTTTTGATAACTCATAGACAAAAGGCCACGCGCGTTTCAACAGAATTCGAAGCCATGGGCATTTTAAAATGGATAAAAACGCATTAAACCAACCGTATTCGTCAAACTTTGAGGAATAGCAGGTTTCGCATCCAGTTAATGGTGTGGTCGATTACGAATGACAGGATAACTTGTACTGTAGTTGCACGATCTGTCGTTAGGGTACTGTAGGCTCAACTTTGGACGGTTTGATCTGAAAAGAAGCATACATTAGTCTTATTTGATCATTGAAACGGTGTTTTCATGAAATTTATATCGCGCAATCACGTAAAAGCAAAGACACGGCGCGAAAGGAAAACATTTCACGGCTCACGACTCACGATACGGTAGATAATGCTAGATAGCCTGGGGAAACATTAGCCAACAATGCATAGTTTAGCTTTTTCGACACTTTTTAAAAACAGTAAATGTTTCAGCTCCCATCGCCCCCGCGAACCCAACACCTCGGCTCCGAACCACCGACTACGCCTTGCCCATCGACGAATCCACAGTCGCAGACTTGGTCAACAGCTTCGCCACAGCTGTTCAGGTCGACACTTCCGTCGAAACGGCAATCGATGATCTGACGGCGAGCTTCTCAACGGCCGTCCAAGTCGACACCACCGTCCATACGGCCATCGAAGACTTGTCCACCAGCTTCGCAAATGCCGTCCTCGTCGATGAAGCCAACCGAAGTCGTCTTGCCTCGCCCGAAAATGTCGAGATGTCCGCCGACGACCACAACAATGCCTTCTATGTTGGAGACGTGGGCGATTTCTTCGCGACGCGAGCCGCTGTGGCGAACGTCGGGGAGACTGATCGTGCTCAGGTACTGTACCCTGGCCGATCAGCGGTTCGAAATGGTGGCATGCCATCGCCAATCTTGCCATCTCGAGCCGGTCGCCGATACATCCATGCACCGGAAGAGCCACAGTCGCCGGATCAAAACATTTGCGTCTTCCTTCCTGACGCTGTCACACCGCCGATGGAACGAAGCATTGGAGAAGCGTCGGGCAATGACATCAACTCGTCCGTCAACGCTTCAGTCTCGCAATCCGCGACCTCCACCGAAGCCGTTGATGTCACCCAATCGACGCCATCCAACATCACAGCCGTTAACAGCCATCCGGTGTCGCCCTCCGTGACTTCTACTGGACCTGTTATCGGTTCTTCCATGGCATCCACCGCCACAAACAGCTTCAACAGTTCGGTCTCGCCCCTCGTGACCTGCACTGGACTTGTCGTCGCCAAGCCAACAACTTCATCGTCTCCCATCCCATCAGCTGCCAACGATGAAGTCAACACCACCACCAGCAGCAAATCGTCGACCGTCACGAATCTATCCGATAAAGACGTCAATGCTGAATCGACCGCGAACTCTTCGTCGATTGAGAAACTCGCCAACACTCAGTCGTCGTGCCGAAGCTCTGAAACGTCGATCAGCACCCAGAACGTCTCATCCTTGTCCTCTGTGACCTGTGTTGATTCTGTTCGAAACAACTCCTCGGCCGCTACCACCACCAGCAGCACCAACGTTTCGGCCTTGTCCAGCGTTGATGCCACGCCGACAACCTCCACCATCAACCGCAACAGCCATCCGGTGTCGCCCTTCGTGACTTCTACTGGACCTGTTACCGGTTCTCCAACGGCATCCACCGCCACCAACAGCTTCAACAGTTCGGTCTCGCCCCTCGTGACCTGCACTGATCTTGTTGTCGCCACGCCAACAGCTTCATCATCCCCGACTCCATCAGCTGCCAACAAGAACGATGATGCCAACACCACCAGCAGCAACATCCCCGCTTCGGTCTCGCCCACCGTTGATGCCACGCCGCCATCCTCCACCATCACCAGCAACGTCAGCAACAGCCCGGTGTCGCCCCCTGTGACTTCTACTGGGCCTGCTCACGCAAGTTCGTCGACGCCAGCACCTCCTCCAGCACGAATCCCGCATTCCGGTGACGTCGTGATACTGCGAACCCCAAAGTTAGCTGAAGGCGAACCCGTTCCGAAGCGTCCGAAGATTCGAATGCGCTTCCACGTTGAAATGGAGAAGCAGCGCGAAGAAGCAGCAAAGCTACTCCGCTACCGTCAAGCAGCACTTGTCCGAAGATCATTGGACCGTCGACATGTTGTGAAGGAAGCGGAACGGAAGCAGCGGCAAGCTTTCTTCGAAGCACGGAAGAAGGAGGACGAAGAAGCTCGCCAACAGAGAAACCAACTCGTGCGCCAACACGACGAGCCCGCCGCCCAGCGTCCAAAACTTCGCCTTCGGTTATACGGCGTGGAAAAAAACCGTCGCGAAGCCGCTTTGAAGAAAGCGTACCTCGAAATGGTCCGCCGAAGGGCAGCCCGCGATCTTCAGAAGTCGCCGCAGCAACAACCATTGGAGCCTCAAGTGCCTGCGGTGCCTCAAGTGATCGCAGCGCCTCAGCCAAGTCCATCTGTCGCTGCCGTTTCATCGCCAGCGCCATCCGCTCCGATGCCAGTCCAGCGTCGTCAGCCCGTCGTCTATGTGTCGCCATCGTCGCGCACTCCGAGACGTCTGGTTGATTACGATTTGACGCCACCACCATCTCCAACGTCTGTCCAACGTGGTCCTCTGGTCGACTATCCATCGCCACCGCCATCTCCTGTCCGACGTGGTCCTCTGGTCGATTATCCATCGCCACCGCCCACTCCTGTCCGACGTGGTCCTCTGGTGGACTATCCATCGCCACCGCCCACTCCTGTCCGACGTGGTCCTTTGGTCGACTATCAATCGCCACCGCCATCACCCAGTTCTGTCCGACGTGGTCCTTTGGTGGATTATCTATCGCCACCACCGTCGCCAATCCCACGTCTACTGACACCAGTGACGCCGCCAGCCCCGGCCAATGTCCCTGCCATTGAAGTGCCGCAACAGCCGCCAACATCAGAACCAGCGAAGAAAGACATCGGTAAGTAGACGACATCTAAAATTCGGGGGTACGATTAAAGAAATAGCATCATGGTTAGACAAAGTAGTCAATCAAACACGGAGAAGATGCAAAAGTGCAATTAGTTAATCAAATCTCGGCAATGTTTTCACGCAATACACGAATTCTGGGGAACTTTTAACTGAAAACAATAGGCATTTTACGCAAAGTAACAACATCTCTCGAGGGAAATTTCAAAGGAAACAACAGATTTGGCAATTTTTTGACAAATTGCCTGAGGATGTCGGACAACTTGAAGACCTTCACTCATTTGTTGCGTTTTAGGTACCGAATGTCAACCTGATGCCCCCAAGCCCGTCACGACCTCCACAGAAGTCCAAACCGACGCACCCAAGACCACGACATCCACAGAAGTCCAAACTGACGCTCCCAAAACCTCCGTCGATTGCGCCACCCAGACCGACGACGTCAACATCGTCCCTGTCGTCAACAATACGGTCACTACGGAAACGCAAACTCCGATTATGTTTGGACTTGATGCTCTGACGCAAACCGAACCTGCGTCTGTCAACAGTGTCGAGGTTCAAGTTGATCCTCCAGTCGACCCCGCCATCGAAGAACCCGAACCCGCCATCGAGGAACCCGAACCCGCCATCGAGGAACCCGAACCCGCCATCGAGGAACCCGAACCCGCCATCGAGGAACCTGAACCTGCCATCGTTATATTTGAACCGATGCCTGATGATGTTCACGGCCAAAGTGACGATGAACCCGCCGAAGACCAGGATGAGCCCGAAGTCGTCAATGAGCCAGTGCCGGAAGAAGTTCCCGGTGAGCAAAACGACGACAGTGACTTCGATCCAGCCCCTATGGACGACAATGACTTCAGCGACAACGAAGTCGAGCCCATCCCGGACGAGGTTGAAGAAGAAGGCAGCTCCGCCGAAGACGATGACAACAATTCCGTCGACCAGCCAATCCCGAATGCGCCATCCCGCAAGCGCCGCCGTCACGACGATCCCTGGATGAACCTTGATCGCGTCAACACGTTCCGCCACGCCAACCTGCCCGCGCCTGCTCCACTCGTCATGAATCAGGAGCTCGAAAGCGACCAGGAAGACGAGCCCGAAGATCCCTTCCTTCAGGAGTTCGATCCGCTTACTCCCACCCGGCTCCTCCAAGAAGCCGGAGGTGACCATTTCATCAGTGGTCTCTACGAGAGCGGCATCGTCACGTTCCAAGGATTCTTCGACGGAGTCCCGAGAACGTCCGGTTTGCTGGCGAGGGCTATGCATCATCCAGAGGTTATTTACAACAACCCTGGTGATGGCATCCGGCAAATCGTGACCGGCAACGACCACCTCGCGATGCTCAGCGATAGCGGCCAGCTCTTCATGCTTGGACGGGCTACTGAAGGCCAAATCGGTCGGGATCCGGATCGCCACCGTCACCTCACCCCGACGCCCCAGAACATGCGTCGCCTGGTCCTGGAGGAAATGCCCAGGGATGCGGACGGAAACCCGCTCTTGGAGTTCGCCACGGAGGTCCGTTTCGCTTTCATCGCGGCATCGGGCGATCTCACGGTGGCTTGGACGGCAGAAGGGCATGCTTACGCCTGTGGCACGACGGAAAACGGGCAATGGACGTCGTGGGTCATGAAACGCGTACCAGGACGCGACCATCAATATAACATTGATGGGGCATGAATACTAACCACCTTACCATACTAACCAAACAATCTACACATAACGGGGGTTTTTTTTATCACGCGCGAGGAGTTTATTAGTTTTCGGAGTAGAAGAAGCATGACAAGCAGTCCGACAGTCGCCACATTTAACATCGCCCACTGCCGTGATTGCAGACCGATGCGAGCCAGATGAGAGCCCCACTGATGCCACGCGAAGAAGGATGCCGCAATGCTGCCAAATGCTTCACGATTGAAGCGGGGAACACGGCACGGTCGAATGGTCGCAATCCAAACCCAATCCATAGTCAGACCCAATTTTCACGTAAGGGACGTTAAAGCTGCATTGCTTTTAGAACCATTTTTGGATCTCATTTGGCCTGCTTTTATCGAGTGAATTGGATAATCCCCAGTATTCTGACAGCGTTTTCCGACGTCTCATGCTCACTTTATACGCGCGGCTGGCACCAGCGCGTATAACGAGGCGTTGGACACGTTCAAAGGATTCTGGGAGTATCTAATTCACTTTATAAAAGGGGGTTCAGTGAGAGCCATCTTTGGTTCTGGTTGGTGAACCTGACTGGGCAACGGGTGGGACGCAGCCAAGACAGAGATGAAAGGACTTGATTCCTTGCCGAAAATGTTCCCCAGCCAATGACACTTGATTGTCAATTCGGCTAATGGAGGGTATTTACCCCGATATGAAAGCAGATGCAGATGGCAAGACCTGAGAAGGCGGGGAAAGCGGAATTTGATCGATTTGAGCGGTGTTGAGACCGCGGGCCATTTTGAAAGCAGCACATCGGCACTTCGGACTGGCTTTTATCCTTGCAACGCGATGTTGCTTTTGTCGGAGGGGGTGAACAAGGGAACAATTTACAACTAATTGAACTAACCCAAAATTCTTGGTCAGTACCAAGTGTTGAACTTATTCAACCTCGTCCAGTGCCATCAGCAAGCGATTGCCACTTGAACCCATAGGCGTTTTCTGGTTTGAACGAGAAACGGCGCGACTGCCCAACGGACTGACGGAAAGAACGCGGTGTTGCGCGATCGGCAGCTTTTGATGGCCTGCGGCATTTTTATGCTTGATCATGTGAGCAAAACGCTTCCAAAAGACGGCAAAGCCAGTCAGGATGGCCGGAAGGACGGAACAAACGGAATTGAAACGGAGAAGTCGCGTGAAAGCGATGCGGAATGGCAGAGGAAACGGCCTACGGCGGCGGCCGAAACAAGCGACGGAAGAGTTGAAGCAACCCGCGAGGGTCTGAAAGTGCGTTCAATGCGTGCACGAGTCGATCTCGACACACTTCGAGGATTCGAGCCAACGGATCGGCGTCGAATGGCCTGCAGGCATTTTGAATTATTGATCGGATTCAAGTTGTTAGCAAAAATGAGGCTGCTTTACCTTCCACGGAAGATCGATGATGAACCGGAGAGCGATGAAACGTCGACGGACGACTATAAAACTGTTTTTTACCGACGATAGGGAAAACGCGCTTGATTTGAAGCAACTCTGATTGCGTTTAAAATCGCTTAGAACTATCGGACCGTAATGGTTTTTTGATATTAGAGAAGGCTGGTTGTCGAAGGCCTCGCCTGAAGGCAACTTTAACTAATAGTCGACAGACGAACTTTATCTTTTTGACTCACTATAGTGAAAACACGATTAATTTGAAACAATGCGGATCGCTTTGATACTTTAAAACTGTTTTCTCGATATTGCATAACTGACCATCGAGGCACGCGCCTTCTGCCAGAGGGCATTGATATTACGACATTAGAATATTATGATTATATGATTAATCTGAATGCGCGACGAGCGTTTTTTAACTTATTAAATGAAATCCATTTTTTGGATGTTATGATGCAAAATTTTGCCAGTTTTTGATTATTTATCGATGAGATCAGTTTTTTACTAAAGCGACGAAAAAGCCAAAAAAACTGGATATATTCAGAAGGCGTATTTTTAAATGAATAATTGCGGCTATTACTGCACATATCCTTCGCGCGAAGGTTTTGAACGAACCGAAACTATCGGTAAAATGGCAAAAGCCAGCTGTAAAGATGCCCTTAGAGGCGCGCACCCTCGGGCTAATAGCTCGGGGGTCCCCAGTCCGCCAGAGTTATCCGAGTGTGGATTAGCTCAAATTGAAACATTAAAGCGATTTCGAATTGAAAATGACAATGCCAAAAAGGCGCCTGATAGATTGATCAGAATGTGCACAAATTTTAAGATGTTAATTAAGCATGCTGTTATCACTCGGTGTGGTTTTATAATTTGGCAAGAGCCATAGATGAGCCCTCAGGGCCGCGCACTCTCGGGCTAATCGCCTGGGGGTCTCTAAATTGCCAGAGTTATCCGCATGCGGATTAGCTCGATTTATAACTTAATAAAATTATTTCGAATTGAATTGAACAATGCGATGCCAAAAAGATGCCTGATAGATTGATTAGAATGCGCACAAATTTATAAAGAGGCGTGAATTCAGCACGCTGTGATCACCCGGTGTGATTATTTTATATGGCAAGAGCCATTAGATGTGCCCTCAGGGTCGCGCAACCTTCGGGCTAATTGCCTGGGGGTCCTCAGCCCGCTGGAATGATCCGGTGGGCAGGGGTTTGAAGTCCCGACAGAACGTCGGGCGCGCAACCCTCGGGCGCTTTGCCGAGGGGCCAGCAACCCTCGGAACTACCGTAGTTCCGGCGGGCTTTAGCAGCCCCGACACGTGTCGGCGCGAATCGCCCCGTGGCAACCTTGAGTGGTTGCTGCCGGGCGACTTCTAACCAGGCAGAACCGCCAAAGGCTGGCGGTTCTGTCTTGAGCGGCGTGGCCCAGTTCACGGCTGGCGGCACGGATTGGCGGACAAGTTCGGCACCAACTGGGCCCAAAACAAATTAAAAAGGATGCCGAACCCCGCCAATCTGTGCCGCACTTTTCCTTTTCTTCTTCATCGACTAACATTGTGCCTTTTTTCAGGCGCCACCCCATCCGGCGACCCCCCGACGACGGTGCCCCCGAGACGAGACGACGCAGAAGACGAGATGCCCACGCCAGCAGTCCGAAATGGTCAAAGGTTAGTAAAAAATGTTGATTTTGAACGAAGGCCCAACTATGATGTTTTTTCTTGCAGCTAAAAGACGATGGGACGCCTACGATGCCACTACCGTAACACTTTGCGCGCACTCTCATGAAAAAAGGTCAGCGTTTTGTTTTCTATTGTTACAAAAGGGCAAATTAGTACTTTTTCATGAACTGCCTAATCGCGACAACGCAACAAACACAGTGCCAGAAGAAAGACGAAGATGAAAACACGGATGTAGACGTTAGGACCCTATTGAAACAAATTGGCAAAGGTGGGTAAACAGACTTCAAACTCGAGAAAAACAAAGTAATGGCTGGCAGTTTTCAGGCTAATCAGCTAAACATTGTGATTGAGCATGCTCATATCGAGACTACGGTGACGCAAAACGTGAAAGCACCGTGTTTTTGGAGATAAAAACGAATAAGGGGCAGAAAAAAGGCAAAAGAAAGGCCCAAAAGCCACAAAACGATGCGCATAGCATTGGATGTCAGACATCTCGCAAAAAAATCTGTGAAAACGCCAAAAAAAACAAGGCGTTCATCAGGAAATGCCACTGACCAACAAAATTAGTCAGTGAGCTGGTCGTGGAATCAATGCGATCAATGGGATTGGCACGAATAACGGGTTTGATTTTTCGGGGGATGCGGAAGTCAAGACAAGGGGAAAACTGACTTGGCCGAGTCATTGGGGGCTAATGGAACCTCATAGGTTACTGTGACATATTTGGAAGTAGATATGTGGCATGTCTACGGCCAAAAGCTGGCAGAATTCAACAATAATCGCTTGAATTGGGAGAATTTATATAAGGTCGAAGCCCCAAGACCAACGATCAAAAAGCGCGTAACTGAAGCTGACTTGGATAGCTTTTAAGCAGGGCTCCAGTTAGGGAAATTGACAATTCGGAGTATCCCGAGAGAGTTTTGATCAAAAATGCGGGTTCGGAGCGGTGAAAAAAATGTTGAAAACTGCACGCACACAGGAAACTGTGATGCCGCCGGAGGACCACTTCCCTGCGGCTGATTTTGACAAATTCGGTCCCAATCTGACCGCGAACACATGGGGGAGCCTTTGGGATAAGAAAGGAATGGAAATCATGGAGGGAATGGCGCGAAATCTGGCGTAAATGCCAGCGGCGGCGGGGCTAAACTGTTATTTGTTACGAGGCCGAGCGACCGCCGCAGTGCCTTGGCGTTGCGTGTCGAACGCACACGCGACCCGCGGCGCCGCCCCAATCGCTGTGTGTTTTGTGTTTTGGTCTCCCTCGCACTTATCAGACGATATCCGTCATTTTTGATCGGTGATACATGAATCATGCATAATAACGATGGAAATGCGATCTAGGGACAATGGGCTTGGGTTATGAGGCGTTAAAAACAGTTCAATTGATGCACTTTTTGGAAAAGGGATCGGACAGAGGGGATTGTTGCGGAAAACAGTTTTTATTTATAAATATTCAACTTGACAATCGCATTCAAATAGCCTGAAGCGTTCAGTCTGACCTGCCGTCGTGTGGTAATCTTGCAAACTTAGGTGTCATCCTGATTTTGGCCAAAAAGGGCTTCGATTTTAGTTTTCTGAAAGTACAACTCGGTTTTATATATATTTTGCGGCTTCAATTGCGATTTCACATCTTTACGCCGCGTCAAAACATCTAGAATGTCTTTAGTCAGCTGCAAATAGCAACAATTGCCCAAATGTGCCGACACGACTGACCGTTTCGATAGTTCCAAAACCCCGCTGATAACTTCCCTCGTTTTTCGCATGTGCTCAGTTTTATTTTCAAATTGCTGCTTTTTTCCTCTCCAAATTCTGGTTTGTATTGTACACATCAGCTTTCTGAATACCACGATAAAAGTTGCACGTTGATCGAGCGTGATTGATCGACCATCGAAGAGTCATCAAACCCCATCATATCCAAACCGAAAAGATCGCCTCATTGGACATTGTTGGCTCAAAACCAAACGCCAACGAGGACAACACGGACCTATTTTACGACGGATTTGTTCATAATTTCAAGGAACGTGCGTCTTCTTTTCGCGCATGCCATGCCATCACTTGTCCATCGAGGGGCGCAACGAAAGGTCATCCCAAATCTCAAATGGAACGACGATCAGTTCGTTGGACAAGTCTGGCTTGAAACCGGCCTCCAAAGAGACCAACACGGACTTACAATACGAAGGACTTGTTCACAATTTCTCAAAGTGTGCGTGCCTTTTTAGTTCATGTCGTGCCATCAGTCGTCCGTTGAAAAGCGCGACTTCACACCAAACCCCCCGGCCGGACAGAAGGATAAGTGTGTGTTCTCGTAATCAGCGACGCGCGACTCTCGAACGGTCATCCCAAACAGAACGAGACATGTCAATGGACAGTCTCGGCTCAAAACCGAACGCCAAAGTGACCAACACGGCCTCACAAAACGGTGGATTTGTTCATGATTGCAAGGAACGTGCATCCTTTTTTCGCGCATGCCTTGCCATTACTTGTCCATTGAAGAGCGCAACGAAAGGTCATTCCAAATCCCAAATGGAATGACGATCAGCTCATCGGACAAATGTGGCTCGAAACGGACCTCCAAAGACAGCAACACGGACTTACAATACAAGGGATTTGTTCACAATTTTGAAGAGTGTGCGTTCGCTTTTAGCTCATGCTGTGCCATCAACCAATCAGTGACGCGCGACTCTCGAAACAACATCCCAAACGGAACGAACAGTTCATCGGACAAGTCTGGCTCGAACCCGACCTCCAAAGAGGGCGACACGGACCTACAATACGATGGATTTGTTCATAAATTCGTGAAGGGTGCGTACGTTTTAAGCTCATGCCGTGCCATCAGTCGTCCGTTGAAATGCGCAGCTTCACGCGAACCAACACACCCGAACAAAGGGATAAAGTGCGTGCTTTATCCCAACCTCGTGCTGTTAGTAATTGAATTGAAAAGTTGCGTGTTCTCAAGCTTGGAGCAACAAAAGATCAACGATATGATTTAATAAAGGTTCCGACTCTGTCTGGATGGCAATTATTTTGCTTTTCTGTAGTTGTACTTGTTTTGTACTTTTAGTCTGACGAATTTTTTTATCCATTGACAGTACTCAACGCTATAAAAAGTACAACATCGGAACAATCGCAAAAAGAAGCGAACAATCTGTTCGGTTGAATGGTTTACACCCTCATTTTCTGAAATATTGACGATAAACTGTTTCAACGGAAGTGCAAAACCTACGATGCACTGATCGCCTCTGCAGAAATTTGGTTCGACACAGATTCTCTCACAACTGAAAAGTCGATTGAGGATATGGCCATGCCGGTGAATACACTTTCTGCCGTTGCACACGAGCGAAGGGCCACAGTCATCATCGCCGAAGCATTGGGCCTACAAACGTATCTTAACAACTGAAAACAACAACGCAGTTTATCTTACTGGCATCTTCATGCCTTCCACACTTAGAAAATTAAAATTCAATAACAGCAAAACCAAAACTAGTATCGTTTTGACAAACATGACGGGTTTCAAAAGGCTGCAATGCAGTTTTCGAGCAAGCTTTTTGTACATATTTTGTGCGTTTGGTGATTCAACTTTCGTTACTAACACATTCGAATCATTGGAAATAAAACAAACTTTTATTTTTGACACATTTGTTAGTTTCGAGGTATTGATACAGCGAGAATCGTTATCAGTTCGATGGTGGAAGCTAGGAGACGGAGTCAGAGGAAGCTTGATCTACTTAACCGGTGGCGCAGTTTGAGGGACAGTTTTGGGTTCCCAATCATATGGCGTCCAATCATGCACGCCATTTGGAAGCCCTTTCTGAAAGAATGCAACCTTTACAGTCAATCAATGACGTTGGTAACCGACCTGGAGCACGCTGTTCAAATGAGCATAGTGAGGCGTGTCGCTGTACGTGAGTTTGGTGAGGTGGAGCTTGAAACTGGTCATGGTAGGAGGCAAATGACGCCAGACTTCTTCCATCCTCTTGGTTCGCTTCATATTGCCGATGTCTTCGAAATCTCGCAACAGACGCCACGGCAAGCCTCCTTCCGCCAGCTCCGTGAGCGTGTACATGAGACTCCAGAGGTCGTCGACGGGCCCGTGTTCCTTGCGTTGATGCATGTTCGGTGACATGAAGCGCGTGGTTCCACGGAATGGGGCATGGGGGCGCACCTTTCGGGGACTGCCATCGGGATTCTTGTATCGTCGGGCCAAGCCAAAGTCGACAATGAAGATCTTATGACGCTCGAGTCCGTCGCGTCCGATGCAGAAGTTAGACGGCTAAAAGCAAAGCAAAAACGTCGGAGATCGGTGAAGCGCTCACAAAACGTACCTTCACGTCCCTGAAAGACAAAAATTGAGTCATTTTATATATATTTTTCGAAACATACCGATGCAGCCAGCCTTTTTCGTGCACAACCTTCAAGGCATTCACGGCCTGAATTCCGATGCGCAGCACAGTGCCAACGGAAAGACGCCCACGCGGTGCCCGTTTACGCAGCTGGCCCAGATTCTCGCCAAGAAGCTCCAACGCGATGTAATTGAAGACGTCATAGTCGCCACAGCTGATCATATGCGGAACACATTGGACTCCTCGCAGTTCGGTGAGAACAATTGCTTCCAGGTACATCCTCGGTGATTCGACGTCCTCGGGAGAGATCTTCAGAGCAACCTTGAGTTCCTGTTTGTCAATGACCATGTCAGCCAAGTAAATCTGGCCGTAGCCACCGGAGCCGATCATTTCTTCAATGCGAAACCGTTCGCAGACAACCTGACCCTTAGACAGCAACGGTACTTCTCGGAGTCGTACAACATACGCGTGATGATCCTCTTCCGTTCTCACCATGATTTTGGTCAGTTTTCAAGTAGTCGGAAGTACAAAGAGGAAGAAACACGCAGAGGTCGGTCGTTTGAGAAAGTTTGACTGATGAAAAAGTGCATCCCGTAAACTATCACGCTAGAATATCGCCAAACTAAGCATGCAAATTTGGCGGAGTTTCCCACGCCAGTAAGTACAACTGGTAAAACCGTCTAAATACCTCGAATGACAGTTGGTTAGAAAGCAACAAATGTATTAAACGCGAAGTAATACAACTAATAAAAGCCAAAGTTTCTAACATCATCAAACATTCGAACTATCATCCGCCACATCGGCATCGCCGTTGACCGAACTTTCAGTTTCGGAAGTCAGAGGACGATCTTCGCGGGAGGCCATTTCGTGTTCATGACGGCGAGCCTTATCTGCCTGGAATTCAGCCGGAGTCCAACGGGAAGGCAGTGGCGCAACTTTGGGAGGAATTTCGAGCGGAGGAACGTCAACATTTGTCTGAAATCGATAACAGGGGTTAAATTTATATATAAAAATTGCCTTAATTGGTCTCAAAATCTAAAACGAACCTCAAAGCGCAAAACCGCTTTATCTTGCGTCAGCTTCTCGAAGTACTCGAGGACATCCTTGCCGACCTTCGGCTGAGGAAGCGTAAATGGCTCATGACTCACTTGGCGGTGCTTCCACTTCTTTTCCATCCACGTGAGATAGAGGTTCCGCTGGCTGTCGAATCGAGCCTTCTCTTCGTTGATCTTCTCGAAACGGGCCTTCTCATTCTTGAGCCGGCCCTCATTCGCGAGCAGGGCAGCGTAGTACTCATTCGACGGATCCGGATTGACAATCATTGAGGTCAAGAGACGATTCTGATGGACGTCGAGATCAAAGTCGTCCATGGCGAAAATGGGATCATACGGGCCATAAATACTGAAAGTGAATAGATATATTTACGATTAAACTTGGTTATAGCTAAAAACCTACTCGTCATAGCCCATTTCAATCGAGCCGGAGCCAGAGCCAGAGCCCTCCATGATGAACTGGCGACAATGGAGACTGATCAGTCGGTACAGTTGTGACCTAGCTTGATGAGGAGGCTACGGAGATGTTGCAGTGCTGGAGGCCACTTTGCAGACAAATGTGTCAGGACCATTGAAACGCGCACGCGGTGAAACACGTCCAGTGAAACTGTTTTTACAATCTGAACTGCTTGTAGTCAATTTTTGAAGTATCTGTCTGATCAGTTTTATGTACAACTAGATTATGAACAAATCTGACAAAAAAGAAACTACGGTTCTGTGATTTCTAACGCTATTTTTGTAAGACAGTGGTTGCGTAAAGTTTTGCTTGCCACCTAAATGTGAAAAAAGTGTGTCTCGCAACGAAAACCAGGTACTGGTGAACTGCGCTGTCGCGAACACTGCGTCGTTGGGAAATTCGATGTTTCCGTCGTTTTTTCTCTCATAATCATTGTTTTAACGGTTGTAAAACGTTACCCGAAGCAGCTATTATCGGCTAGCATGTTCCTAGTGCTCGAAATGTACACGTTGGATGGTGTATTCATGCTTTTTTGTCGCCGGATCAGTTTGATTTGTCTTGATGAGGCAGGAGAGGTAGGCTTACATTGTTTTTATATATAATTTTGACCATCTGCTATATTAACGTTGTCAACAGTTGTGTAATGCATTCTACGGGCTGCCTCCGTTAATAATGACCATCGGTTGCACTCTTAGAATGCATGACAAAACTGTTCTCAGACGAATATATATATAAAATATAAAATTGTATGAACCGTCAGTTTCGGTTAGTTCCAGTTTACTGATCACTTTGCCCGCTCCTCAATACTACTAACACAGAGATGGTCAATCAGTTTTACCCATCATCGATCTCAACTTTTATATACTGGACCTAAAAATCACAAACGCTTTGAAAAAAAACGAAACAGTTTGCATCTAACAGTCAATTTCCCTGAGGACCGGAGTCAGTTTATTTAAGATTCGTGCTCTAACTTTTCAACAACTTCACATTTACAAAAATTAAGATTATACTTGACTACCAAGTGATGTCTGCGTCGGTTTGGTACTGGACACACCCTTTATCAGGCGCTTTGAAGCCGAGTTATTCCGAGTAAAGCCCCAATTTGTCTGAAATGCGACCATGTGCCATTAATCTATAACTGCAATATGCAAGACTTACTCTTAGGTCTCTGAATTGTTTCGTAAAAAAGAAGTAAAGCATTGGGTTTGCAAAAGAATTGACGTTGAACAACACGTTGACAAAGTCTTTTGCAAAGATGAAACATGCGGATTGCTCATAGGTCTTTTGGTCCACAAATCGGATAATTAGTCCGCCTGAAAGGCCAGTTTGCACGTTGTAGTAAAAATGTGTGGGAGTCATTACTCACCGGTATGACAGGTGAAGAAAAGGATAACAATGGATAGGAGCAGCCAGACAGAGCGCCTTTCGCGTGCCATTCTGCGCTTATGACCGATTGATTCAATGCGTTTCAGGGCAATGTAGGATAGAATTCGCATGTTTAGGACTGATATTAGTATCAATGGCCCAAAGTAAACAGCAAAGGGGTACAAAATTTTGTGCATCTGAAAGAGATTGTTTTTACTTTGCCATTTATCGAAGTTGATAGTGTTTAAGCTTTTTTCGTTTCTCCAATTACCTACCACTTTCCTATAGTCGTCACTTAACGCCAATGTTGAAGGTTGGTGGATCAAAAACCATCTGCTTCCGTCAACGCGGTACACAGACCATGAAAATTGGAACCAGACAGGAGCATTGAAGACCACCGCCATTATGGCAATGCCGACCAGCGGCAATACTCTTTTTGTTGAACTTTTGGCATCATTAACTGTTGATAATGGCTTCACAATTGCCCTGTGTCGTTGCACTGTGATGTAGCACATTGTCCAAATCGAGGCGCAATTCGATGCTAGCAATCCCCCCGCAAGTGTACCCGTTGCAATATATGCGACCTGCGCAACGACCCCCCAAGGGTCCATTTCCATATGATCATGTAGAGCCGGCAAAAACAAAACAAACAACGAAAACAGAAGTTGTAGGCTGTCACACACTGAGAGTACAATCAAGGTTGGCACAAGTGGGTGCGCTCTCCTGCAAAATATTTGTACTTTGGTTTTTGCTATATGATTACAAGTTGTTGCACACATTAGCTACTGTAAATAAGCTTGTTCACTGATCCGAAAAGGGGAGAGAAGAAAAAGTAACACTGCAAAAGCACTCAAAATGTGTTATACCGTTGAGAGGTTTGTTTCCTTTTTGGCGACATGACACCATCCGAAAACCGTTGTTCGCTGCTACTTAACGGCTTTGACGTCCATGTATCTGCTACAATATCCCCTTCAGCATGTCCTATTGTTCTGAAATAGTATTGCTACCTTTGCACATATTTTAAAGGACACTTTTCCATGCGGAAATACAATTTTTTTCTGTTGCTTTTTTTAATTTCCGCTGCCAACGCTAACATCCGCAAAAAGTCTTTTTAACTTTTAATATAACCAAACAAAAAACGAAAACAATAGTATTAACACGGATATGTCGTGTTTGTGAAAATAACTAAGTTCACAACTAAATGACAGAAAAGTACTGTCGACTAAAGAGGGAATCAAATAACGAAACACGTAAACTAAGGAAGTTAAATTTGAAAAACCGTAATCTTACCTCCTCGAAAACACAAATAGACATGCTAAGTTGAGAAAAAGGCCAACAATACACAGGGTTGGTAGGATAAATAGATCGACGATACGACCTAAAGGTCGCCACGGATATGTGGCATTGCATGTCAGCATTTGAAATTGGTATAACTGCCGAAACTAAAATGTTTCAATAAAAAAACAAAGTTGTAATTCAAGGATTAAACCACGCCATTAACATTTTGCATAGGGCTACAAATCAATTGTAAGAATACAAATTCAATTATCAAGCGAAAAAAACCTATATAAACAAAATTTGGAGCAAATATTTTGGGTAGAAGTGACTGGTTTGACTCGTGTGAACCGAACTCTGAAGCCTATCGTTTTCGCTTTTCGCCTCCAAAAACGCCGCTCTGGAGGCGTCTTAAAATTAAATGCTAGGGTGAACTGCGGGGTAGTTTACTTTATCAAAATTTAAAGGCATGTATTAATTTAAAGAAAAAAAGGTTGGTCGACAGTAAGCGCAATGTTTTGCTTTTCATTGGAACATGTTCAACAACAATAAACGATGGTCATTTCAAAAAGCTAACGCAACATTCAAAAAAGAGGTAAATGAAGGTTGAGCTGTTAGTTTATGAGGTCGTTCCGACCCGAGGGATTTATGCGTTCTTAGTCATTTTGACGTTTGACACTCGTTTTGTACAGTGGTCATGTTGTATTAGAAGCAAAACTTGATGCTTTGTACCGTTTAGAAGTTGGTTTTTATAGCCTAGGTAACTTTATTAGGCTCCAAGCTTTTGTTGCACGGTAAATAATGTAGTATTTAACGTCAGCAACACTATACAGTTTACGCAAGTGGCTACAACTACATGAAAAAAGTAAGAAGGCAAGTATGTTATTATTTTAGAATTAATAAATGCAAGAAAAAACTTTGGGGGTTCTCTGCATCAAAATAGACCTAAAGAATGTTGCTATAAATTCATGGGCTTCAAAGGAGCGTGAAAAAAGTGAAGCTTTATGATACTGTAAATGCAACAGAGCAAAATGTAGTATTCTATATGCTTTCGGGTTTGTACCGGAAGTATGAGATATGACTTGTGGCCCTTGAACTGGGTGAAGCCGTGTAATTGAAGACGAGTTTGAGACGTCTCGAACGGTAAAACACCAGACAGGAAAGGCAGAAAATGAAACAATGACGGCATTAACAAATATATACATTGGTATGTAAACGAAAAAATGACGAATATATTGCACCACACGCTGCACGACAATAATGCCGCGGGACGGGAATTCGGACGAGGGCAGGGCCACCGCCAAAATGGTTTTTTTGGGGTAAAGACAAAAAAGGTTCCTTTAAAAATTGACCTTAAGGAGGCCATCAGCAAGGCCACTGACATTTTTTAGGTTCGGTTTTTACCCTAGGAAAATTGGTTGAGAACGTCTCTGTGCAACCGCTTGAAAAGCAAACAGTTTTTTCACGTATTCAAACAATTGCGGTACTGGAGGAAGTGTGACTTGCCAAGGCACTTTGCAGCACTGAATGGCGTTAACGAAAACCATATGGGAAGTGCAATGAGTGTGAAACGGTTACGCCATTGACGCAAAAAACAAAGGACGCATCTGGATACTGATCGGTTAATAAGCGCGCCCAAAGTGTTGGGTTTTAAAGGCCATTAGTGATAAGCGTAGTCAAAACATGTTCCACAGACGACCATCAACTTGTCCTTTGGAATGTGAAGAGTCAAGTAAACACGTTCCGTTCCCAAAGGCGCTTGTATTACGACGACACGTTGGTATCAAATGCCAGGGCATTCCAACATGATTTCCCTCCATTCAATGTACTCATTTATTATGAAACATATTTATTGACGTCAATCGTGAGGTTTGTACATTCCCATGCTTTGGTCTTTTTCCATTTGTTATCGTCTTTCACTTTGCCCTTTGAATGTGACTTTTAAAAAGTTTAACTCATTCATTTCATTGTTTTATGAAGTTGCAATTCCACAAAGCAACAAATAGTCGTTAACAAAAATAAATTTGCGATGTTGAATAAAAAGCCATGTACAAAGACTATTAAAAGATTGAAATTGAAACATTCATTAAAAGCAAACGGCAGCAGACATTTGATAATAGAATATAAGGGGCTCTTCCAGGTTTATGGGTACTGATCATTTGAAAACATCGGGGCAGAACCAAAGGCAACTTTTCGGTGAATTATCACACATAATTTTTATACTTCTTAAAATATGTTTATTTTTGTGGCTTTTGTCAAAAAAAAGTATGGAAGACAAAGACGGTATGTTTGGAAGGTCCAACACCGCAAAAATGGACTAGAAAGAAAGAAAAATGTTGAAAAATTAGAAATGTGAACGCACTGAGAGAAACGCTTTTGTAGACTTTACAAATCTTAAGGTAAAAAGCTATTTGCGGTAAACGTATTATTTTGATGGCTGCAAAACTGTATAAAAATTGAAGAAAATGGAGAGAGCGTAAGAGTAAAATAAACGGCAGAAGCCATAGGAAATTAGAAGTTGGACCACATGGGCTTGCGGATCCAGCGTAGACGGAGACCGCTGTTGGTTCGGATACGGATCGACGCGGCTTCGGCGGCACGCACGGTGTCTTTGACGGATTGCATGAGATTTTGGGCGTTGAGAACGAGTTGCTGCATGGCTTCTTCGTCTTCCTCGGTGCCTAAAGATGAAACGGTTAATGGAAAAGTCACGGAATAGCGTGTTGACTGCACTCAAAACTGGTTGGAAACACACTGTAATAATCAAAACACTTTTTAATAAATTTAAACTATGATGATTCACACGCAAATCAATTTTTAGTCTTTGGTGAACTTTTTTAAAATTGACTAATGAGTACAGAAACGTGAATAATAAATGTTCACGTTTTGGCACACCAAATACAAAAAGGTCAAACATCTATCTGTGTTAGTTTAAAACGTGTCAGTTGTCAGCTCAAAACTTTTTAACATGTATCAGTAATGGTCATAATCACTATCACTACACCCTAATAAAAATTTTATTACCGTCCATTGGTTGTCCGTAGGGACCAATAACCACTGAAAATAAAACAAAATTTAGCTTTAATCCCGTTTAATTGTCTTTGCATAATGATTTCTAACTTTTTAATGTAATCATGCATCGATATTCCGGATGAATATAAAAATTTGAAAAGCGTTTGAAAGAAAAACAAACCTTGAGATCCCAGCATCGTGGCTTTGACAGTGGAAAGAATTTTTAGTTGAGTAGCAATGGTTGGAATGCGCTCGACGACTTGCAGCAAAGCCTGAAAAAAGGGGATAACAAATAGATAAACAAACAAAAAATGCGTTGAACGTGGAGCACAATTTAAAACTTGTAGCTTCAGTAAACGCGTTGAAAACGGTAAAACTTACTGTGCGCATCTTGACATCAGTACATTGACGGGCAAGCTGAACAGCAAGACGGGTGACTTCTTCGCTGGAGTCGGCAATAGCTTTGGCACAGTCGATGAGGTCCTTCTTCGTGCCACCTTCACCACGGACGAGTTGAGACAAACGGGCCATCAAGATAGCCATGCGTTTCGCGGCGGCAACAATTTCGTTCTCCTGAGATGACCATTGGCGAAGTTCGGCATGAAGGCTGTGAGCGGCGCTCAAGATGGGTTGAGAAGAAGCCTGAGGCAAGGGGTAACGTTCCCAGAAGGCACGGGTCTCTTCCTCTTCATCAACCTCTGGTGGTGGTGGCGGTCGTGGCGGCGGGCTGATCTCGACTGGTGGTGGCGGACGCGGTGGGGCCGGAATCTCCTCACGGACGACCATACGGTGATGGACGATCGGCGGAGACGGAGCCTTGGCAGCGATACTGTCAACGATGCTCTGAGAGCTTTGGTAATGGTTGGGCGTCGCGGCATGCTGAGAATGATGATCCTCGTAGTTACGGTGCTGGAATGGCGCGGGTTGGTGCTGTGGCGCGGGAGCGGAGTGGTGGTTCACGCTGGGCAAGCCAGTGATGGCATCACCGACGCCACGAACACTGTTGAGCAAGTGGTCGTTGCTGTCGCGCCAACGGTTGGAGTTACCATGATCGCGAGGGTTGATAGCGACTTGCTTGGCATGGTTGACCATAGGCGGGATAGCTGAAAAGGGTTCCTCATAGCGGGTAAACTGCCGATGGCGTTGTTGATCCAAGGATCTGGTCGAATGCCGGTACGACCGGAACGACGAAGCCACTGAACTGTCCAGTTTGCTAAATTTGACCCATTTTAATTTAAATTGCGCAGTTTAAACGCGGAAATGTACAAAAATCGCGTTTAAATCAAAATCGACAGCAAGTAACGTATAAAAAGAATCAGAATGGCGGGAACAACTTCTCCAGCAAGCAAGCAAGCGGAACCGAAAAAGTCGTATGGAAGTCCATGCATCAGAAAAATACACTTCAGCATCTCTACAAACACTGCTGCACTACTATTTGTATCCCGAACAAAAGTTTGCTTCCGTCATTAGGTGAAGCTGCGCAGTGTTGAGGACAGCGGGGTGTTGTGCGGGTGCATGTGTGAGGAGAATTTTGGTTGCCAAGTGGGAGGCGAACGCGAACTGAGCCAAGCTTACAATGAAACTGCCGCCTCCTTCACCTGCGACCTCCGCACATCACGTCTTCAGGAAGAGGTCCCGACGGTTTGTTGATTCAGAGAAAGTATGGGGATGGATTCTGTCTGCGCATATCGTCAGGATTTGTGAGCGTCAAGGTGCTTGTACTTCGATATTTTGAAGATACATTGAACGCAAAAAAGTGTGTAAAATATACTTTGGTTTAAAACTAAACATGACGCTTTTCTTGAAAGTGTAAACTTTGCACTTGTTATTTTGATCACTGAGTTGTAACTGATCAGTTTCGTTCATGGCTTCGTCGTATTGATGGTCAAAGAAGTCCCCTTTTGAAGAAATTGCACTTACCGGAATGCAGTTGAGAGGCAGCTTGATTGACTCGTTGCACGAACGAGGGTTCCTCACTGTTATCGGCTTCGTTCTTCGCAGCCATGAGGACACGGTTACCAAGACGAGCAATTTGAGAGGTGTTATCCACCATGTGTTGCGACTGGCCATCACGAATAGCGTCCTCACACCGGTTTGTGTAACGGCGCATCGCCTGAAACAGGTAATTCCGATGGTAAGCCTACAAAGTCAAGTAATCTCTAAAACTTACAGTTTCGGAAGCGCGCACGAAATCGCCGGTGTCAATAGCGTCGTCGACGTAGGATCGCAGGCGGTTGAGGGCATCTGCGTATTCTTGACGGAGGTTTTCGAAATGTTGGTTGGCGTAGTCAGTATCGTTGTGAAGACGGATCTTGCCGGCCTTGATGACTTGCGGAGTCATGTTCTTGACCTGGGAAGTAGCTTCGATCAAGGCTTCGACGACCTTCTTGTTACGCGACGGGCCACACTTGGCGACGAGAGTACCAGTGTTGGTCCAGCGGTTGCTGTGTTCCTGGAGATTCTGAGCACGGTCTTCGAAGGTTCCATTGCGGTTGGGGACGTTCTGGGGAGCGTAAACAGCCTCGACGAACAACTTCAATGGTGTAGTGATATCGGCAAAGTCCTCGACAACCTTGTCAGTGAGCATGCGCTTCATGAAGTCAGACAATTCACGGAGCTTGTCGCGAAGCTGGTTACGGATGGCGTTGGCTTCAGGAGTGTTACCGAGGCCACGGCGTTCCAAATCGGCAAGTTGGTTGGCAAGACGGTCAATGTCGGAGCACAAGTTGAGCAATTGGTTGCGTTCAGCAGGAGGAAGGTGGTCAGCAAGACGGCGAGCTTCATCGACCATCGACTTGACGGCCTGGAAGCCTTGGCCACCATCATCATGGCCGGGGTTGTCGAGCCAGCGGAGAGCTTGTTCAAGCTTGCCACCAGCAGTGTGGGCAGGGTTGACACCACCGGTACGCTGGGCATTGATCAAAGCGTGAGGCAAGACACCGGCAGATTCCTTAGTGCCGACGAGATCCTTGAGTTTCTGAGCACAGCTCTGAGCAAGACCCTGGTTGTCATAGCGGCCAGTGTTACGGAGCTCGCAGATGGAGTCAGTGAGAGATTGAATCTCGCTAATGGAATGACGAATGTTGAATTGATCTTCTGGGAGAGAACGTGAAGCGATCTTCTCGGAGTATTCCAAGATGCGGCGAATAGCCTTCTCGCCAACGGCACCCGGACGACCACGCGGGTCACCCAACCAATCAAGGGCGGCAGTGAGCAGACTCTGGGCAGCACTGAGGGCCTTACGCATGACGGTGACATTATCAGAATCCCACTCATCTTCATCGTAGGTCGTCAACTGCAGAACACGGATAATTTCATTGACTTCATCGGTCATACGTTGCGCGAGGTAGTTGCGGTTTTCAGCAGCCTCAGCAAGGCCTTTCTGGGAATCTTCATTGATCTGGACAAAAATTTTCATGGCACAAACAAGAATTGGCGACAGCGTCTTAACGGCATCCATGCAACGGACGAGAATCTCGCGATGCACGACATGGGTCAATTCACCAACACGGCCATCGATATCTTTGGACATTCTAGTCAACCAGGGCGTGATATCGCGCACAAACTGGGACAGATCTTCCATGGTTTCAATTACCTCGGTGACGGTAAGGTAGTCGAGGACCTTACGGCAGCCGCGGATGATCTTGCGTACTTCAGATTCGTCAAAGCAGAGAAGCAGGGCACTGGTGCCTTGAAGAATGCCTCGCGAGCCATCGATAAGCTTGGTTCGTGCAGGGCCAGAGTAGGGGTCACCCTTCAGCAAATGGCAAGCATCTTCAAGCAATCTGGAGGAAACTTCGACACGCTGGAGAGCTGGCGGCATGTCTTGCTGGAGGATTTTATCATCAGACGAGTGGCATGTGTCGTAGCCAACCTGGAAGTTTAATAATGTCAACTTTCTTCTTTATGTTTTAATTACAGTACCTTGATAAGGTTATCAACTGCTCGAGACACGGCACCAACCGGCCGGGTAAGATCTGGCATAGCGTTACCATCTTCAGCTTCTTCGTGAAGAATCACTAATCTCGAGACCTAAAAATCGAATTATTACACCCAAGAACTGAAACTATGTGTTATGACTTCACGCAGATCACTTGTAGATCCAAATAAGTATTGTCAAATGAAAACAACGGGTAATGATTAGCCAGGCGGAGTAGCATTAGTAAAGCAACAAACAATTTGTTAGCATAACAAATAGGGGTTCCAATCGTTCACACGTAACGTACACAACCCATGGGTCCCTTCGGCATCAGAAGCTGGCACACTGGACAGTCGTCACCGGTCACTCTTGTCCGAATCGTATCAGGATAGATAAATTCGGACTGAGCCAGTGATTTCCGGCTTGAAGCACGTGAAAGCGATTCATGGTTAAGGTGAACTGTTGGTGTATTTAATGCGGCCAATGAAACCGAATGTCCGTGACCATTCATCTGCGGTGTGAGCGGTGCAGGTGCATTCAAGCGTGCTTCCGACATCGAAGACAACACTCTCGGCGTTTCCGGCAGATTACGTGTGGAGCCACCATTCTCGCGTTGATGTCGTTTAGCATAACTTTCCGCCACCGATATAGCCAAATGCAACTGAAGCAAGCAAAAGCGGACGGTACTAAGGACTTACAAGGGACAAAACAAAAAGCACATAATTTATATCAATTTTTGGACGTTGACTTTTGTCTGCATAATTTCATTGCTTCTTTGGTCATATTTTGTATACATACATCAGAGACATTGGATTGAGTTTGGTGACATCGGAAGTAATGCCATTACATTTCATGGTCAAACACATTACACAGGTCATTCCAGACGTCGTGAAGGGCGCTTTTAGAGGAAGCAAAACAATGGTCATTTATCTTTGCCACTGACTCCGAAAACAACGCCTCATTCGAAGACAGGCATCATTCAAAAAGTACAATTTAGCTTGCGCGGCAGCCAATATTGCGCTGTCACAACTCATTTCATTGGCCTTGCTTGTGTCAGTCCCCAAAGAACATATCAACCATTTTTGAAAGTACAGCTTGTTGCTTCAAGTCGTGTTCCGTTATTTCGCCACAAGTGCGTACCAGCTGTCGCAAAAATGGATGGTGACACAGCGTGGTCGGAATGGTGAACAACAATTGCCATTCATAATGACCCTTTGCTGCACGGATTTGTCAAAGGTTAGTCTAGTCAGCTCACCCGCAGGCGATCGTCGAGCCACCCCCACCTGTTGTTATTTGCATCGCCAGCGGCATGCAGTTGGGGAGTTTATCGGAGAAGGAAAAGCCGAAATGGCAGAACAAAGGACAGTGTAAATGACATTTGAATGGTCAAAAGTTTAAGTAGAGTGTGAGGACTAACCTGTTTTGAAACATCTCGAGTAGCCAGACGTGCCTTGGCAAGACAGATTCTGCACAATGCAGCATCGTAACTTTCAAAGGGGTAGACTATATGACGCATAAACCTGGTGACGATACCGCCTGATTTGGTGGTGACTGACCGTTTGGCCGGAGGTTGCGCATTTCTCAAAGGTTCGTGTAATCGGATTTGGTCGCTACAGCTGACAATCCCATTTTCGGACTGTACTTATTTTCCGCTATCTGTTTGATGTTAGGAATTAATACTGCTATCGGTTTTCGGGGTCGGATACCTACTTTGTGCAATTTGGGTTTTCTTCTGTTTCAACAGTTAAATTTGGAATAATATGCTATTTTGACAGCGACAGGAAGTTTTTTAACGATAAAACAATCGAGCATGGGAAGAAAGGTAAAAAGCCTCCCTCACTTCATCCCTCGCTTCTTCGAGGCGGCTTTGCCTGTTCAACTCTAAATTTATCCGCTACTCTCGATCCGCTCGACGACGATGGCGGTGTGCTCTAGGGCCTATCTGCTAAGGCTGCCCTCTCTCTTGAAAACACGCAGTAAAGTTTTTGCGCTTTTATTCAAGCAGGGCGGATACGCACTAGCTTCTGTCGCATCCTTGCTGCTAGGCCTGGCGGCTCACAGATATCGGCGGAGGAAATCGACAAGGGCTGATCGGACGAAGAACAAGCCAGGCAGCGGCGCTCGAGTTCATCGCAGCCATCGAGATAGTGTGGTGGTGGCCGGACGCCACCCACAGTAGCAACCTTTTTTTTGTTTCGCCTTTTCATCCTTGAAATGTGGAGCCAAGAGTGCTTTCGGGAATTTTAACGCGCAATATCGGCGATAGGTCGAGTGCAAATCGATTGATTAAAAAGTACCTCGATATATCAATCGGTTGTCGAGCTTCACGCTCTGTTTGCCAGGTCCAAAAAAGCGCAATTGCAAACCCAGAGGCAGGCGATTTCAAAAAGTCAGTGAGCACAAACGCAACAACGTGAACAGAATTCGTGATAGGGTAATTCCAAAAAGCCACTGCGCTGCTGAGCCGCGATCAGAAATAGATAAACGCGACAGATGGTTTACATGCTTTCAGTGAGGGAAAAAAACTGACGATTCGAGGTCGTAATTTTTTATTGTCTTTTCGCTGAGCAATACCGCAGAAAGCGACAGAAAACGCAAATTGCGTGGGCCAGGTTGGCATGTTGGCAATCAAATGGAGGAAAATCAAACTGTATGCAACCATCGGATTTGAGTGAGTCAATAAAATCGTTTTCGAATTCTAGTTAAAACCGTTGAAAACCAAAAAGGGTACAAAAAGTATCTTTGTTTGCACTTAGTAGATAAGTGACCACTAACAAGGTAAAACACGATTTCTATTGATAGAAGTGAGTCTACAAGTGAAAAAACCCTACTTTAAAACCGTTAAGGCTAGGGACGAAACAAAAAAAGCGCTACAAAACTGTAAGCCCAAGTGTAAAAACAAAATGTCGATCGTCAAATGATACTTTTTCCCGAAGCAAACCGAAAAACAAAAGCAATTCAAAATTATGCAGACAAAAATCAAAACGGAAGACATAACAAAAAGTCCTTTCACCATAGACAAACAGCGATTATAAAATAAAGCGCCAATGGTTCGAACATGATTAAAATGGAAAGTTACTCACCTGTTGGGCAACAGGCTCGAGAATGCTCTCGATGGTCTTGGTGTGGAAAACGGGCATCCTTGGAACGAATCAGTAGAAAATAAAGTGGACCTTGAGCAACGATGTAAAATTCTAGGCAGTCTAGGCGACACTAGTCAAAAATCAACACATAGCAATCTATAATGGAAACTTTTTAGAACTGTCAAATTTCTTTAAAATTCGAAAAAACTTAAAAAGTAAACAAATAAACAAAAAGGGCTTATTTATAGATGGATCGAACAAAACACGCACATGCACGGAGAACAATGTGATGCAGGTGCCACTCGGGTTGGCGATCGTCCAGGGGCGTGGGAGACAGGATGGCGGTCGTCCGGATGCGGATAGGCACACAACAACGACCCCGAAGGACAGACAGCCGATAAATAAGTAAGCAGGAAAAAAAATCAGAGGGGGAGGGCGAGAAGAAGCATAGCCTCGTCGACGATGTTGTCGCGGTCGTTGTCCGGGTTGTTTCAGGCTTGCCGCCGGGCAAGCTTGCAATACGACCACAGGCGCGGAAGACGGACGTGTGCTTTCTTCTCTGACTCTCGGGAGGGAGAAAAAAGGGGGAGGGATAGCTAACGGCAAAGAGATGGTCCGACAAAAGAAAGCTGTTCCTAGCCAGTGGGCAAGACGAAGCGACAAAAACTAGGGAGCGAAGGACTTTGAGAGAGTCCGAGGACGAACTCGCATATTGCGTTGGTCGCTTAGTTGGTGCTTGCTTTTTTGCTTGAAGATAGTGGCAGTTCGACTGGAAATTGCGAAAAAGAAGCAACAACGGCGGCGACTATAGCGGCAGCGGCGTTAAAATTCCAAGGCGTTCATGTTCGACGCCTGGAGACGTACGGCGACCGGGAAGGCGGAGTCCAGCCCTACGGCTGCAGTTTGCTCCTACTGCAGCACCATCATCACCTTGCTTTGAGCTATGTTCTGAGATGCTGCAAAGGTTGGTTCTCTCTTCTCGCCAAGCAACAACAAAATCAACGCGGCTGTCTTCAACGGGGTCGTCGTTTTGTGATTTCCGTTCGTCCCAGGGGCAAAGCCAGGTGTGCATCTTACAGTAGCAACAATACATTCCTGTGCATCGCGGGCTATGAATTGTCTTTCCAAGAGAGGGCGGAGTCAATCTTCAATACATTTAGCTCAACAAATGATAGTCATCTGGGAGAAAGGCATAATCATGCCGTGGATTGTTGATGTTGATGAGGAAGGCGTCGATGACTACCCTGCGACGCGGCGCTCGTTTGAGCTTCCGTTTCCAAAATAATCTGCTACTTTTATTGTTTATCGAAACGTGAGTCCGAGAGGCCGTTCGGGACACCCAGCGAGAAATAACGAACGTTCTTTTTATGAACGGTGTCTCAGAAGAGAGAAATAAAATCTTGGCCAATTTGAAAACCAAAAATTGATGGTTGAAAAGAGGGAAAAACAAATACAAACACTGACACCCAGACCCTTTTCAACTTTATCTTAAATGGTGAAAACATGGAAGAAAAAACTGATAGCGCCGACACCTGCATGCAACAACGTATCAACGAAAAATCACATGGGGAAAGAAAAGGATGGTCCGTGAATCTCCCGGGTGCGTTTTCAATTCAATGCAAAGAATTCAAAATTTTGAAAAGGAATGAGCAATTTCGGAAATCGGGGCTCAAAACATCAAACAAAAAGTCAGGCGGCAAAAAAGGGCAAATGCGCTCAAAATGATTTGAACGTACCCTTCTGGAGGGGCCCTAAAGTCAGAATGTTGTGAGTGGTGGCGATTGCGTAAAGCGTTGTGTTTCGCGCGGTAACAATCGGCTTTAGGACAGTGGCCTTCTGCAGTACCGCGACGATGATGATGACGACTGAAAGGAGGTGTGCTCCAGGGGGTTCTCACAAACTGGTCCGAAGCCCTCTCCACTCTAACCCGCAATCGATGGACTCGCCGGTGGAGGAGTCAATGAGTGAGCGGAAGTCGTGGTCAACACGCTGGCGGCTGCAATCAAAGCAGCGCGAAACGAAGCGTTCACGCGGGCCAGCCAGCGGGTATGACGTCGCTGCTGACCGCTGACCACCCCCGCAAGGCTGGCTGGCGGCGGTCACTCGAGGCCTTCAACGTTACGCTCGTCGAGATCACAACTGCCTCTGGCAGAGTTATCTCTAAGTTTTGGTCAAAACGGAAGGCGTAGACCAGCCGCAAGGTCAACCGACTGGCGGCAAGGGGAAAACAGGGCCTACGGGGTGGGAGAGTAGAGTAGTCAGGCCGAAAATGTGTTAAATGCGCGCAGAAAAACGTTGCCCGATCCCAGCCTTCTCGATCGGGCTGCGGTTTTTGTCAATTTGTTTGCCATGCATGTCCTGAGGCGTTAACTCGAGGGTGTCCGCACGATTGAGAAGGTACAAGAGTGCGCGACCGACGAAAAATGGCTTTAGGGGATTTAACCCGATGGTCGAACCATTTAATAGCCCTCGTTAGACATTGGGCATTTAATTGGGGGCCGAAACAGCATTGTGAAACCAATTGCCGTTCGATGTAAAGGGTAGCGGCACGGTCCCCTGACAAGCAATTTCATCGCGGGAGAGTACATCAAAATGAGTTGTTTCGAGAATAGCAGCGCCGACGGATGTTGCCGATGCACGGAATCAGCGCGAAAAAAGAGGCCGTGACGTTTTCGAACGCCTCGTTTGGGCAGTTGATCATTAAGAGAAAACCAAGTAAAAGTGATGGATGACTCTTGAATCCGCCGTTATTCCGGCCGGTTTTGCGGATTAGAATTACTGAGCACCACATACACGGAGATGATTTTTACGCGACAATGATCACCACGAGCTTCGACAAACCAGCCGTCTGCACTTTCATCCCACCGTCGCCGCACCTGTGCGCTTCCACGGGGGTCGTGCCGGATGCGCCGATGGATGTCATTAATCGTGAATATGTTGACTTGCACCCTCACCTTCATTCCCTCTGGCAATTCGCCTCCCTAAAAAAACTCGATAAAGTGATTGACGCAGTTCCAAGTAGGCAAGTTGCCCTCGAAATATGCCCCCTACCCCCCTGCGAGGGAGTTGCCATCACTGCAGGTCCGATCGTTGGACAGCTGCAAAGCGCCACAGGGCAACAAACCGCCTCCACAAACACTCATTCGATCGCATCACCAACAAGGTGGGCTCTCTCCGAGACAAGCCCTGGGGCAAACTATGTGCCCACTCAATTTTCGGATGCAAAAGAACTGCCGCACTACGCGAGGGAGCTCCCGATCGGAGTGAGCTCAAGAAAAAATACGTCAACGGGGAGATGAGCATGAATGCACAGATCACGACGAAAGTTAATCGGACCACAACTGAATCGAAAAGAAAAATGCATTATAAATGCCAAAAACAACTGGCCCGGAAGACAGTTTACACCTGACGGCGAAAAGTAAACAACCATCTCGGTGTCCGAGCTAACAACGTGATTGAAAGTACATAAAAGAATACACCAAAGGGTCGAAAATAAATTTGTAAAAAGGGGGTGAAACAGCATTTTAGTCGATATTTGTTTGAGCCGTTTTTATCCCTTCTCTCAAAAAGTGACTGTCATGCGTCAGTGATAAAATGACAACCAAATAACAAAGAAATGACGAAACGGTTTGAATGAAAAAAACGGAATTCTTCTCTTTTTAGAGCTGTTTTTTATCCGTCAGGCGCAGCCGTTTTTCTGAATGTGAAGTCATGAGTTTTCGACGAAAAACATTGTCTACTTCGAACATGACCGAAGAAGAAAAATATAAAAACATCCTGTTTAAATTACCTGTAGTTGGAGTAAGAAAGACTCGATAATTGTATAAACGCAAAAAATAATAGGTGGAAAAAAAATTGATAATGTTGACTTCTGTTAGTGCATTTAAATGGTGATGGGGCCTTTCAGTTTTCTGTATGATCAACTTCTCGAAGACATCTATAACGAAATTCGTGACATTTGTGAACAACTTTGGCTGCATTTGGCAACACTTGAGCTGACGACTCCATGACATTCAAAAGTTTGCCGTTAGTCATACTGTCAAAGTTGGCTGCTAACGATAAACGTTTACGGCAAATGTTAACTTTTCATTCATCTTTCTTTTGCGAAACAATAAACATTTTATTCATACTGCCGAAGAGAAATAAACTTGGTAATAAGAATGCTGCATAAAAATCTATCGTTAACTAGCACCAAACGATTTGCAGAGGCATCATTAACGTCATGAAGTGCCCGAAGGTCTACACTTGTGTGCTAGCCCAACATACCCCTTCAAGATGTAAAGTTATTGCATCAGTTCAAACAACCATAATTTTCATTAAAAATCGCAAGTGTGAAAACATAACAAAAAGGCAAAAGAACTAGTAGTGCCTACACAACAAATACAGAGTCGGTAACAAGTTAAAAAAACTAACAAACAGTACATTATGCGCTGAGTTTGAATAAATCTAACCCGCGGTAAAATGATAAAAACATAATAGATCGCGTTTTTGACAGTGACGAAACAACAATGGAAAAAGAAAAATGCCAGAACAAAAGAGGGCGTGATTAGAGAGAGGTATAATTAATAAAAGAATGTGGGTAAAGCGAGATTAGATAGTTAGGGCGGGCAGACGTCAAAGGCGGTGTTTCACTCAACGTAGATGATTGGTCCCAAACGGGTTCCTTTCTTCTTAGGCTCAGGATTAATCTTTCGCAAGATTTCGGCGACAAGATCGGCATTGTAGGTGGAGAGAGTCTTCCAGCCGGATGTCTGCAAACAGTTTGGGATAAACTATAAAAAACAAACACACAAAAACTTACTTCCAAAGTCTCCGTCGTATTTTTCATGAGAAAATGGATGCACGAGGTTTTCAGGGGTTCAGCTTTGAGCTTATCAGCGAGTTGAAGAATTTCACTGACGTTTTCCGTGTTGAGACACTTGCGAAGGGCATCACCGGCGACTTGTTTCAGATCAGCGACATCGAATCGGACAGCGAGTCGCAGCATTCCGACGGCAATAGTTGGGTTATTGATGTTGGGGACCCGGCCGGTGTAGATGTAGTGGATGAAGTGTTTCATGTCCTGAAAAGGTCTCTATTACAGTTTACATTTTAAAGTACTTTAAATCTTACATAATGGTCAATGTCCTGGAAGACCACTTTACCCTGCTTGCATTCCTCAGTACGCTCATCCAGCATGGCCTGGAACACCGGCGATCGGCTAAACAGGATGAACCGATGGCACTTGATCGGGGGACAATCACCATGGCATTGGATCGTGAAATCGGTGAACTTCTCTTCCAACAAATTGTCTTCAAAGTTCTCCGACAACGTGTTCAAGCTAGGATCCTGCCGGCACTCGGATGGATCAGTAAAGGCACGCGTCTGCGTGTCGTAGATGATGGTAAGGTTCAACACAATCTTCATCTTATCTTGGGGGAGGATGTGATGCAGAAGATCTGTACGTCGAACGTACTCAAAATGGCCATTGTATGGGTGTTGGCGCTCAGTCATGGCAACAGGGATCTCCACGCCGGCGAGATTGGTAACCGTAAATTTGGCTTTGAATTTGAGGTTTGTTAGGGAGAAGACTTGGAAGAAAGTGAAGTGGACGTTGCTATCCTTGGATCCACGAGGAAGGAGACGGACACGAAAGTGATGCTTTCGAATATCCTCGTCATTTGTGTCGAGCTACAATGGGAAATGTGATGTATATATAATTTGACACACCAAGCGAGATGAACTTACCTCACTCTCAATATAAGAATCTTCAGAATGGCTGAATTCATGGATGTTCCATGTATGCGTGTGGTTGATGGTTTTGATCTCGGTGATGGAATATGATTTCGTGGGGCTAATCATCGCGGAGTTGTAGGCCAATGGAAGCGCCCTGTAACAAGTTCTTGAAATTGGTAAATCATGATATATATATGACGAGAGCACGTAAAGCAAACGGGGCAGGGAAACGCGGGGGTGGAAGATAAGACCTATGTAGCCTCAATTGTCGATGTCAAAGGTCGGAATTGCAGTGGCCATGGGCAATAGCGCGCATGGGACACTTTTTAGGCCCATTGTTTTTACAAGGCTCCCGTCCGCGTCTTACTTATCCACCGATAAGGTAAAGCAAGACCCCGTCCATGTGGTTCTAGCTGTGGACGCGATTGTCCAGCGCATGACAATAGACCGCTGGCATCGATAATCGACGCCGTCGTCCGGATATAGTTATCGCTCATGAGTTGAGGACACAGTGAGTGAGCGCGGGTCGACGGACAGTTTCGTAATTTTGCGCGCGCAGAAAACAATCGACCCGCATTACGTGTCAAAATATCGGCCAGCGCCCCCCTCATTCTCAACCAAATCGCATGTTTTTGTTCATTTTCAAAACGCATGTATTTCAACGAACACTAAATAAGTGGAACAATAAATCAGTAAACAAAATTGAAGTGATAAAACGAAAAATGACAACCGAAAAAGTCATGATCAAACCGTCGACAGGACGAAACAATGGGGAGGGTCAATGCGCACTCGTTACGCGTCCGTGTTCTAGCGTTCCTCGGTCTCGGTGGGGTCTTCGGTGTTCACCGGCTCGTCGTCGCGGGAATCAGCAGCAACTGGAACAGTGTCGCTGACAGGCAAGGGGTCACGAAGCTGACGGACGAAGTCGAGGGCCGATCCGTCGTCCGAGATGAAGCGGACGCCGTTGTCGTTGGCGACAGCGAAGCTGGGACTGAAAAGGGTTGATTTGTCAGCCTAATCACGACAGAAATACTGAGACTCACCGGAGGAAGCCGGCTTCATTCGCATCCTTGTGCTGATACGGCTGGTTAGAGAAGCTGTTCTTGGGCGAGAAGGCAGAAACCGTGTTGGCACAGGCTTCGGCCCAGATGGGATCCTCAACGATCAACTTGGCCTTCCAGGCAGGCAGATCGGGGAACAGGGGAGAGGCCATGTTGAGGGTGGTCCTGGAACAAAAGTAATGAGTTATCGCTTGTAAAGGCGTTGCGAAGCACGATATACGTGAACCATAACAATATACAGGGGCGGATCGAAAGGAAGACGATTATTCACAAACACGAAGACCACAACGACCAATTTGATATATAAGTGAATCACCCAAGAGATCGGCTCATTCAACAGCACGCTTTCAGTTTCGACTGCTTTTTCCACATCGCTGCAGCATTTACCCATGTCTGAAGCTAGGTTACCAAACTTAAGTTAACTGTCTAATCTCTCGACCACTGCGCATACTGGCCAGCCGGTGGCGTCATCTCGAACACTCCAATCAAGACCTGTCCCTCATCGATTCGCCATATCGCGCATTTCCCAGAAAACTGCCAGACAAATGGCCGCAACTCATCAGCGTTAACGAACGTCGTTCAACGAAAAAATGTGCGCAAAAACGCGTTTCGTTCGAACACCGTTCCAGACACAACAGTGCAAATTGCCGGTGTCAATAAACGTGTGCCGCTACCGATTTCGATAATGCTTGGCAAAGCTGATTCAACTCGTGTATTGCTCATCGTTGTAGACAAGCGTTTCATAAGACTGTTTATAATGATTATTTAACAATCTGCACATTCCTGACATACTGCATTGTCGTTTTTTGTATAAAATTTGCATAGCCCATAAAACTAATAAGCGTTGCACTTTTCCCTCCATTGTGCACCTTTCTTTGGTTTCAGACCAAAAATGACAATTTTAACGACGATGAGCTGCATCGTAATGTGGCAAGGCGGAAGCAAGGTTGGTGTTACACAACAGCCGTGATTATCACAAGACATTGCCACGTCCATTGGTTTTCGCGCCTTCTCCCACTAAAATGAAAACAGTTTTCTCTAACGGAGCGTCTCCCAAAGGTTGTATCGTTCAAGCAACGGCTAGAGACGCGTTCATTAGTCTTTGAAGCCCTTTCCATCGAGATTTCCCATGACACACAGTCGGTTGCGTTCGCGAGCCCCGGGCTTCCTACCGGCCATTGATACTTTCCTTCGTGTTCGCGAATACTCTGGTATTGTGCAACAGCTTTTGATCGTTGTTCCCACTCTTTAGCCGAAAGATGAGCGTCACACGTCTGATGCTCGAGTTGAAGCAACTTGAGGAGTACGAGTCGTTCGGCATCTCCGCGTATCCGAAGAACGGCGACCTCATGAAATGGGAGGCCCAGATTCTGGGGCCCGAGAACTCGCCGTTTGACTTGGGCGTGTTCAAGCTGTCGGTCAAGTTCACGGAGGAATACCCGAAGAAGCCCCCTACAGTCACTTTCGTCACGCGAATGTACCATCCCAACATCTACTACAGCGGTATCATCTGCCTCGACATTCTGAACGTTAGTTTTTTTCAATGTGTTTTGTTTCCAGACACTTAATCAACGTTTTCAGAAGAGCTGGTCCCCTCACTACAACATTGCCACTATCCTGCTGTGCCTCCAGGGCATGCTCGGCGACCCCAACCCCAAGTCCCCGGCCAACTACAGCGCCGCCAATCTGTTCCGATGGAACTACCCTGCCTACGTCGCCGAAGTCAGGAAGCACATCGTGATCAATGCCGAGCGTGTCGAAGAAGAGTCCGCCGACGAAAAGCCCCGCGGTCTCAGTTTGAAGTCTCTGTTCAGTGCTGTGTAATGACCTCAGAAGTCTTTCATATCACAGTTTTTAACTAATTTGGTATACGTATCATTTGTAAGGTGGATACAAGCTTTAATGAAAAAAAAACTTATTTGTTAAGGTTCATCATGGAAGTTGAGAAAAGAGTTGAAGCCCCTTTAAATTATTATCATTTAATAAATGGAATTAAAAATCTTAAGTTTTCACGAGTTGGCTTATCTGTGGCAACGATTCGGAGTTTGCATCAACAAAAAGTTGAAAAACGAACTTGAAATGTTCGCGCTTTACTTTGGCAATGTGCGCCCAGCGCCAAGCGAAGTGCTCGCACATTTTCCCGTTTCTTCGAAAACCGCTTCGGCCAAGCTTCTTTGAATCCGTTAATTCCACGTTTTTAGCCATGCTTACGCTTAATTTAAGATTGCTACAAGCTGCTACAGGCGTACCGGCAGCTTCAGCTATAGGCAAACATGACGTTTTGACGAGAATTGCGATATTTTGGTCGCCCTTAGTTGCGCCGAAGTTGAGTGATATATATTTTATATATCGAGCGAAAGTTTGCCGCAATGCGTAATGAAATCTAATTGAAAACGCTTACAAATCATAGTTTGATAATCTCACAAGCCTCTGGATCAGTTTATACCGAGGCGTCCCCAAGAAATTGCCAGATTTTTCTTTAATTTCCCTCAGAATCTGCTGCGGCCATTTTATATATAATTTTCGACACTATTGCTGACTTTTTTATATATAAGGCGAATGTTTTTCCAGATTTTATAGCCGGGAAAGCATTGATGGAATGTATAACTCAGTTTTTTTTATATATAACCCACATCAGTTTCCACACAAAATAACTATTTCACGAAGTGCAGAAACTCCAGAAGCATGTTAGCCAACACGGACTGCATTGGTCTTTGCCGGCACCAAAATAGCTCCACGACGTTTGGGCATGTTGTCTTTTTCCAACGGCAAAAAGTGTCTGGATGTCAGATGTTCGCGCTTCATCGGATACAAGATCTCTCGCTCGCGTTCCCTTCGCATCTGCACAATAGCGAGTCGAAGGATTTTGTACCACATTCTGAGGCCTGTGTAGATCAGGGCAAGTGCGAGCAGCATTTGAATGCTAAGCAGGGTCATGGAGAGGGCGAGATTGGTTTCACTGAACTTCGGAACTTCTTTTTCAAGAATGCACTGCTTGATTTCGGTTGGAAGAAACTCGGTGTAATTGCGATGGGGAAAGAGCACTGGAATACAATATGCAGTTTTATCGATTGAACTAATATGCTTACCGTTTTGGGCTTTGGCGACAGGCGTTTCTTCATTATCAGAGGCGAAGAAGGCATACAGGGGGTCTGAAAAACCTGTAGACACATGAAAACTTTGGTTGGTGAAAGGTTACCGGTTTTTTGAACGCTTACCTTGATCCTGATCAGCAGTCATAACAGTCACGAAAGTGTAGAAGAAAATATACAGTTTGATACAGCTAACGAAGGTCATGTTTGAAATGGAGACAGGCGCGACTATCCGGTGGTTCCTCGATTTGATCGATTTGACACTTGAAATGATTGGGCAAACTTGAAAGAAGAACCAATGAATATGCAAATTTGGACACATTCACAACCAGATCAGAAAATTAATGATAATCAGTTTTTTTTCACCTTTTACATTCTTTGTCAATAAACCTTCGAATCCACCCATGAAATTTAAATCAACGTTAACAATTTATTCAGTTTATTGACATTATTAAAAATTCAGAACCAATATTACATCACACCCAATATGTCTTCACCCTTGTGAAATAGCTTGAAAGTTTTTACCCAGATCAACAAACATCTTTTCAAGTTCCAAGAGTGCCTTCTTCTCAACATTTGTGGGATCACGCTTCTCGGTCCTGCTAGACAATGGCAGTGAATCCAACAAAGGCTTGTTCTTTAGAACACCATTTGCTTCCTTTTCTTGAATGTGTTGGACTATTTTGGATGTATCCATGCGGCGGTTGAATTCTTCATAGGCCGCGCCGATTTTCAAGGCTTCTTCTTGCACTGATTTCAGTACATCTTCAGGGATTCCCTGTCCTGGCTTGATCAAACTGAAGTCGGGTGTTGGGAACAAACTTTCAGTTTCGGGTTGCTGAAACAGTTTTGCTTTATTTGAATAGGTACATACATTTATAAAAAAGGCTTTTCTTACCTTCTTGATTTCAGCATTTTTCTGATCGGACCGCTTCTTACTAACTTCAGTGATGTTTTCTTTGGTCACTTGAAGAACGGTTTGATTGTTCGATGATTCATTCTCTTCGGAGCTTTCCGATTCTTCGATTGATGCTGCCTTTGTCGTTGTTTCAGCGGTGACAGATTCATCAGTTACAGCAGTGGAATTTTCAGCTTCGATCGCGGGCGCCAATGTTGAACCGGATTCAGTGATGGTGTTATCGCTTCCTTCCGGTTTTGACAAAGGTTCTTCAGCAATTGGTGTATTGGCGGTGGTTGACTCTACAACGGTCGTTGATTCTGTTTGGGATGTCTCAGTTACAGCTGATGTTGTTTCTTCCGCTGATTTTGCTGAAGTTGTGGTAGTTGCAGGTTCTGTTGGCTTGGTTTCTGCGATGATCGTTGATTTAATTTCGGATGTTTCAGTGACTGCTGATGATGCTTCTTCCACTACTGGCTTTTCAGAGGTTGAAGCAATTGCAGATTCTGTTGACGCAGGGTTTGCAATGGTCGTTGCTTCAGTCTCGGATGTCTCAGTTGCAGATGATGTTACTTCTTCGACCGGACTTGCTGAAGTTGCAGTAATTTCAGTTTTTGTAGACTCAGTTTCGTCGGCATTAGCTTTCTCAGTGACCGTAGTTTCTTCTACCACAGCGGCTGTCGTTTCATCGGATGCACTCGGTTCCGTGTTGGCTTCGGTGGATGGCTCAAATACTACTTCAGCTGTCACCTTTGAAATTACTTCCTGAATGGCAATGGTCGAAGTTTCAACAGCATCAGGCGAGGTAGTTTCCACAATTTCAGCCGCTGCAGTTGTCGTAGATTCTTCGGTAGCAATATTGGTCACTTCCGTCACCTTTTCAACCTTGACTGTAGTAGCAGCAGTTGAAGACTTCTCCGTGACTACTTTGCTCTCATGTTTCTTATGCGGCACCCGGTCCGTCAAGTTACCTTGAACTTCAATCATCTTCTGAAGCTGTTCAGCCGTCTGTTCCATCACAGCTTCATCAATCTTTTCCAACAGCGATTTACCCTTCAGTTTAGATTCATCGACCAGGTCCTTCAGTTTTTTGTTGGAAGAGCGATTCAGAAAACGTTGCAAGCTTGTCAAAAACTTCTCAATTTTCTGTGCACGTGTTGGTGCTGGTGTTGTTTCATCTTCATCATTTTCACACAACTCAATATTTTCCTGATGATCATTGGGTACAGCTACAAAATCACCACCATTAATACCAGGATGTTCTTTGGTCTCGAGCGCGGCTTCTTGGAAGTCTTCTTCCATGTTGGCCATATCATCGGCAATGATTTCTGCCATTTCAGGAATGCTTGCCTCAGTGTTATTGTCATTCTGAAAAACAGTTCCGTCAGTTTTGTTAATTCCACCTCGACCAAAGTATTGAATTTTATTATGTTTTACAAAGTTTAAGTTGTGTTTTAATCGTGAAAATTGTGAGATTGATTATCAAATGTACAATTGAGTTATCGCCCAGCGCCAAAGAGTGCCATATCGTTAAGTGTGAGTAAGTGGTGAAACATTCCAAGCATCCCACGATCAAAGTTAGAATCCGCATCCTGTTGGTAATCATAGACTCTACGTTGTTGTACAGGAACAACATAACGTGGATGAAAGTCGCCGAAGACAGGGCGTTCAAATTCTTGCGAGTTAGTATCGCTTACCTTTGATTCAGCGATTTCACCGAGGTCTCCTTCTTCTTCACTATCATCGTCAGCAAGCGGGCCAATCATGTGTTCAACGGCATTGACAATCTTCTCAAGTTTGTCCATGTGCTTTTGAAGAACGTCTACGTAATGGATTTGGTCCTTCGGTTTCTTAGGTGTCGGCTTCTCAAGGGGATCAGGCTTGGTGGTACGAGTTGTTTCAACGGATGCAGTTTCGATAATAACTTCTTCTTTTTTCAATGGGGCGGGTGCGTCAGTTGTGGTGGCTTCTTCTGCGGAATTAATTTTTTGAAGGCTGTCATTAATAAGAAGTTCGTCGGCAATGACCGCATTCTCCGAAGTTTTAGCACCATGAGTTTGGACGGGGGCCGAGGTTCCATCAGGAACGGAATCGGTCACTTCTTCGCCGGAACCCTCAAGGACTTCAACCGATTCAATTACTTCTTTTATGGCAGCAATGGTGGTTTCAGTCGCGTTTAATGTGTTGTCAACATCGGTGGTGTTTTCCTTTTTGACCATCTCCCAGTAGTCCTCCTCGTCTTCACCAGGTCGTGTCTTGTTCTCAGAACTGTTGTTGTCACCGCTTGGACGGCTGATACCAAAGAAGTCAAGAATGTCTTGCAGCTTCTTCCACAGAGGGTTGTTGACTTCTTCGTGCTGCAAAAAAATACATGTTATGAATTGAAATTGAAAAAATGCAGTTAATATTAATTTGAACTGCGCTCCAAACTAGGTTAATGTGATGATCAATTTCGACAGTTTAATAAATCCAATCTTACCTTTACGTGAGCCTCGTGGCTGCGCTGGCAGATGAAGCGATACATCTTAGTTTCGGAACCGGGTAAATCACAATCAACATCGTCCAAAGCGGCAGCATTAACTCGGAGAACGGCACAACGCTCATGACCGTTAGCATGATCGAAGGGTTCACCAGAGATCCACGCCAATGCACTTGTGTTGAGTGATTTGTGATTGGTCCAATGCCATTCACGGATGCCATCGTGGGAGTCAATGTAAAGACCGACTTGGATCAGACGTTCGATGAAATGGGGAAGAGCTGGGGCGTAATGAGAGAGAACCCAGTTCTATAACAAATTTTCAAAACTTAATTCAGTTTCAAATTAAGGCCTAAATACTTACCAATTCTTCCGCATCTTCAATGACAACCAAATCGCTGTTCTGAGCAAGGCAATGTTCACGTGCAGCTAACCACGACTGCCGTCCAATGTGGAACTGATATTTGTTGTTTTTGGGTCCAGTAATCCACGGACTTCCGGGATCACTGATTCCATGAGCTGGTCTTGCGTGGAATTTGTATTCATCGGGGACTGGCAATAATTCTGCTGAATCAATTACACTTGCTGTCGCAATGACGACTGAAATATACGAGAGATATTTTTAACAGTTTAAGAAAAAAATATACATACCAGCTGATAACGCTGCCAAAACTCGAAACATTTTACAAAAAAGTCCGAGCAAAAGATAAAAACGACCTTCACTCAAGTCGTTCTTACCGCCGTATATGTCAATCCACAGGTGAACCGCTTTCTAAACGCCTATATTAGGGATGTTCAGTTGGAGAACGAAGAGAAAGCCTGTTGTTCCCATTCCTGGATGTCGAACGCCGCCCCTCTTGTCTATCAGAAAGGATGCGTACGGCATTGCGGTTGGATAATATCTTTGATCGGATTAAAAAACAGAAAACGAAAGAGAAACGTCCGGTTTGCAAAAAATGGTCGCCGTGAAGGCATCTCGTGTTGTTGGGTTTAATTTGGATTCCGTGTGATCTCCAAGCTCACGAACCGACAGGAATTTAGCCGTCTACATTATGGTTTTGTTTTTTCCGTGAGTTCGTCTTTCAAAAAACGAATAAATGAAACAGAAATCATAAAGTACAAAAAATAAGCTACCACAGAACTTAAACGGGTGACGGTTAATGGTCATTAGGTGAATCCCGACAAGGGATCTTTCGTTATTCCAGGTCATCGCAGTGTCGCGCACAAAGACCGTCATTAACTTGCATCGATCCTGCATTAGTCATTTCATGCAGTTTATTTCAATGCAATAGATGAAACAGGAACCGTGAGTTTATTTACAATAGCTGCCAAAAGTACATACTTTATTTAATCAGTTTTCTTTGAACTTGTGACAGTAGAACGATAGAAAAGTTTTTTCACGACAATGGCGATAAAACTAACAATTAACAACGGAATGCTTGCTGCAACGATAAAAACATCGAGATTGAAATATGTAAAGAAGTTCATGTGTGCTCCTTCAGGTGTCAATTCGGGCAATGCACCGTTTTCTGCAACAAAATTGACCCATTTGACAAAAACTTCTTGCGGCTTGAAAGGTTTGTTTTTGATTAATCGTGAGAGTCGCTTTGAATTGGCGGCGTATTTCGGATCATTGAGAACGGCGTCAATGGCAGTTTTGAGAGTTTCTTTGCTTAGTTTTTGCTTCTCGATGACTCGCCCGATTCCCCGATGTTCCGCAACTTTGGCGTTTCTGAACTGATCAGCAAAGTATGGAACTGCGACAATCGGAACTCCACGAATGACAGTTTCAAGCAATCCGTTGAATCCGCCATGGGTGATGAACAACTTCAATTTGGGGTGTCCCAGTATATCAGCTTGAGGCATCCAGGAAGTTGTAATAACGTTCTTTGCTTGTTTGGCAAGTTCAGCAAATTCAGTATCGTCTTTGTCTATCTTGACAATGAAATGATAACCGTCAAACTCAGAAAATAGATTGATAATGTCAGTTTTCAGTTGATGAGATAAGGTTGTTGTTGGTACAATAGTGCCAAATGAAAAAAGGATAACACCCTTTTCCGCTTGATTCAGAATTGACAAGAATGGCTATAAAAGAAACTTGAAAGTTTTTCAAAGTGAACAAATGACTCACCTCTGTCACTGGCTTGACGTCATGAATCCCAAGTCCGCCGATGTAAACAGTTTTATGCAAGATAGGTCGTGCCTGATCCAGAAATTCATCACTGTTGACGAAAGCTAAAGTTGAATCAGCGGCAATGTCGCGAACGTTTGGGAAGTTTGGCCCGGCATACTTGCGAATGGCAGCAGTTGCCTGAAAAAGATAATCGTAATCAAAGGAAAACTAAGTTTAAAAGTATAACTTCAATCTGACAAACCTTATCAGAGCCGTAGTAGTGACATTTCATTTGCACAAAATGCATATAAGTATTCCATGCGCGTTCCATAAATGTCATTTTCGGCCCGACATAGTTTTCTTCAACAGATGGAACATAACTGTATGGCATCGGTACCCCTAACAAATGCGAGACCGTGTCATGAAGCGGTGTAGTAGAATGCCAAATATGAATAGGAATGCCCAAGAAACGCATAATTCCAAGTCCGCAGAGATCGATCATTTCAGTGAAGACAATATCAAATTTATAGTCCCTGATAATATCCAAATCCCTGTGGCGCGCCATGATAGCTGTAGAATTTACTTATTATAACGTTTTTAACTAAGAAAACAGTTGACATACCAGAACACATATCACCAATAGCATCTTCGAAAATAAGCCGCTCTCGAACACTCAAATAACTTTCTTCCAAAACAGATGGCCCGAACTGTTCAACACCATCAAGATAAGCGGTGCTAATGTTTTCCATTCGCCAGATTTTAGCCTTTTTGGTTCCATTCAATGTAACGGCAGGATCATATTCGGGGATGAACAACACTACATCATGTCCGGCATCAACTAGAATATCTGCCATTCGACCGCTCATTACAATATGACTTGGGCTGATGGAAGGCGTGTAGAGTAAAATTTTGGCAGCATCACCATGTTGTACAATTGTAAAAACACTGAGAAAGATGCATAGAAGAGACACTTCGGGGTGAAATTTTAAAGCTTTGAAGTTGAGCATGTTTAAAAGTGCTAAAAAACGTGAACGTGAGCTTGAACTGCTTAAAGATCGATCCCACAACCGCACAATCATTCAAAATCGACATTAGCAAGCGAAAAATTGTCTGGCTGTCGAAGGCTTTCTTCGCAACGAGTAGGAAGAGCCAAACTCTGCTTATTAAAACACGAAATGGGTGCATGCGAACAGCATGGAGCACAAAAACAAACGCAGACGCGAAGGTAGACGAACAATTTAAAGTTAGAACAAACGTTAAAATCATCAAAAAAGACCACCATCACAGACTAGACTAGACGCCTTTTAAAGGGTAAGGTTTTCTAAAAAAGGTGTCTAACGACTTTACACATACAAAAGTTGTTGTCTTTCAAATACAATTGTTAAGAAGACAGAAAAAGCCTACTTACATTAGTTATTTACCCCGTTAAAGACTTGCGCAAAAAGACGTTATCATTAGCCTACATAGCGTTGGCAGTGTCTCATGCTTGTGTCTACCTCAACAACATTGTTCGCATAGACTACAGTTTTAGTGTTCGCTAATCTTTATAGGTTGAGTATCTGGACTATAATTCAACCCCTACTTCCTGAGTACGTGTTGACATTTTGCCTTGACTAATTTTTGTATAAGAGACATCTTCATCAGTTTAACTTATTTATTTTCTGTTTCATTTACTTTTTCAATTTACAATTTTCATCAATTGACTAAAGGTCAAACGCAAACAATGTCAAATGCAAGGAAAAACCAATCTATGATGCAAGACTACGAGTAATTACTTTTTCTGTACGTTCTGATCTACCTTGTTATTTCACAGTAATTACAGCAGGGCTGCGGCATACACAACCCTGAATGACTCACTCAATTAACGAGTGTGGAAAAAAGTCTGTCTACAGTATGTACAAAACGAAGTATAAACACGTATAGTATAATCAGACAAAACCCGTCAATATGTCACGCAACTATGAGAGCAGCGCTCGCTTGTGCAGAGCAAATCAGTAGTACCATGGTTGTTACGGACTCTTTGCAACTGAGTCTCTCTGAGTCAAAATTTCAGCTTTTCACAAGTTGTGGGACCAGTGATGGGGCCGGATGTTAGCATAGTAGCGCAGAAGATAGTTGCGTACTTGACGTCGACTGAAGTGACCACCCGCATGGCATGTCGGGCAGAGGAACACGGGAGGGAACTGATACTTGGTGAATTGCGGATCTTCTGTGACATCCCCATGAAGACGGTTATTAACAATGTTGTGGGCACGCCAGAGATACATGACCATATCATGGCTGTGTCGTACACGGCGTTCACTCATCGGGAACATTGTTGTGGTCATGTGCATAAAGTGATTTTTGCAATGTTGGCATCCGAAAAATGAATTGACCCAGCCTTGGATTGCTTTCAAGGGTTTCAGGGGGTTCATTTTCTTATCTATAAGTTTGCGATTATTAGTTGTTTGAAAGTCGTAAAAGTTTACTTTTAATAGTATCCATGTACGTGTGCACTGTTAATGTATGGAATGTTGTCCACAACCCACAAGTGTAGCCTCGGTATTGTGGCGCGCTTCCAGAACAGTGTTGCCATGTAGCGTTGACAGGGAAAGGATTTCCGTAGACACGCTAAAATTGCTTATATCAGATCGATTCTTTCTATAAATAACATACCTCAATGCTTTCGAATTGATTCTTCCAATCGTTGGCACTAACAACGCCAGGCTTCTGATCGAGGTATTGCTTCATATGCGCAAATACCATGCGTGCTCGTTCGCTTTTTTTGAGAACCTAAAAGTCATTTGTTAAACAAAGAATTCCTGAGGGTGCTAAATAAATGAGTCAACCAACCATTGAAGTCGATTGTCTGACGAGACGTCGGCGAGTACCGCTGTTAGCAAAGGTCAGTGACGGGAAGTGCTGCAAAGAAAGCGTTCAAGTTTTGCCTTTCAAATTTTAAAGTGAATTTCAACAGCATTCTTGATTGTATTAGTCATTGTTCTTACCTCAGCTAGTAGACTCACAAAGTTGTATAGGTTTGTGAAGTTTTGTCCTTCAACTCGGTCGTTCGCTCGGACGACTTCATCGTGTAGTGCGGAGTACATGGCTTTGAGCATATCCGTCTCAGAAGCAAAGTACATGCCAGCACATCGTTCGGGATCCTTGTCGCAATCAACAAGATCTATCTTGCGGGCGGTAGTTGTAATTACCGGTGGCATCGTGACTAATTGTCCTGGCTGGACGCGGTTGATGACTTCCTGCAGGGTCGTGGTGGAGTACCTGAACAAGAATGCCATTTAGTCGAATTCCCATTAGATTCAATGACGCAAGTGTCTTATTTGCCAATTTACGTGGCGGCAATAATAGTAAAATCACTTACGGTCCCATAAAGACAGCCTGCTGGTCGCCTCGTTTGAACATGGCAACGTAGGGGAAACTCGTGATTTGGAGCATTTGAACCAAAGGTGTTGAGGACAAGGCGCGTCTGCCTCCGACGAGGGCCCGGTAGGGGTAGAGGTTCAAAACAAACTATAAGGGCAAATTGTTATTGAGGAAATCTATTAAATTTAATGTGGTAAATCATACTTCAACACCAGCTCCGTCGTACTGTTCAAAGATGATGACCAAATAGTTGGCAGTATCAAGAACGCCGGCCCAGAGATCCTCATACCGAGTATTTCTGGTGACATCGAGATAGTGGAAGTTTGGCCAATCTGGGTACGGCATGCGCGAGTACTCATTGAGCACCTTGTGGGAGACTTGATCACGGAGGTTGACGCCGGAATGGGATGCTTCTAGAGGGATTCCATCAGTGAAGGTTGCGGCATGCCTCGGGAAATACTATAAAATACATTAATAAGTTGTTTATTGATAATAGTTATGACTCACCTTAATCATAGGGAAGTATTGCACGCCATTGTCTCGGCAAACCGGTGCATTAAAGCTGTCAGCGCAGTTAATCGCCGCAACTCGGGTCACTTCATTCCAGCTGGCAACTAAGCTAGCAAACTCCCGATAGTAGGGAGCAAATGCACGGCAATGACCGCACCTAACAATGATAAATCAGTTATTTTCTTAAGCTAATTATTTCGAAAGAATGTTGCTTACCAGTCCGCGTAGTACTCAACAACAAATGACGTCCGTTTGGTGGGATCAAAGATTGTGTCAGCAAACGTGGCTTGATCCAAATGCATGATCGGTTCCGCGCCCGGTTGATACAGCAACGGATTATTTCCCTGGGGCACATAGGTCATCGTTGAAATGGCGGCATCTGTGACCATAACGGCACAGATGCTGAGAAGTGCATAGATCACGCATAGCGGAAGCGCGCCCATCGCTTCTCCAATGTGATTTTGAACGATTAACTGCCCCGCAACCAACGAGCGGCAGTTTATCTCTTAAAACAGCTGATCATGTTTTGAATGAATTTTCGTGTCGTCGTATACTCAAATCTCGGACAAAACAATGGTACCTCACGCCCACAAGTCGGAAGCTGCCAGCAAAAATGCTGGTGGTATAAGTGGGTGGAGCCCCGGGGTCGTTAGCTTTATGCACGCAAACGCGAGAAGAATGGGACAATTATGACGGCATTGCTACAATGGCAAGCAAAAAGGTATAACTTTGCAATGAATGAGGCATCACCCTTCAATGAATGTTTTCCCCATTCGTGGTAATGTTTTTGCTTTCAATTCGAGGTTCAAAAATGAATCAAAAATTCCCAAAATTGTTTACATGCTCCCAGAACACCGCCTAAAATTCCATGATCAAGAAAAGGAAAGTCGAGCCACCGTGAATCAAACAACCCAAATGACGCATTACGTTGGGAAAAAACTTCAATTTTGTCAGTTTTTCAAATTAGAGAAGACGGCAGAAAAGACGACAAGTGCAAACATGTAATTGGTCGGTAAATCTAGGCTCAAAAAACGTTGAAATATAGTGAGTGCAGCCGGTTCGAGTGTATGGTTTCGGATCTCACTCATCCAGGCTCACAAAAGTAAGAAAGAGCCGCCGTTCTTTCTCGGAACCGAAAAATGACTCTCGGAATCGACGTAGACAAGGACGACCCTCGGATGAGTACGTGCCCTTGGTCAGTGTTGTCGTGTTGACATTCTGAAAGACTGGAAAAAATCTGATTGTGTCGCACCCGTTTAATCAAACCGGGACCAGGATTGCAAAATTTAGCCGCTCAGTGACATAAACCCAAACCGACCATACCCAATTTCCGTTTCAAACGCAGAATAAACCAGGCCAGGATTCGAAGCGTAGGGTAAGCTTTGGCTGAATCCTGAGGAAGCAGCAGTTTGTGAATGAACGAATTGAACGTAAGGCAGGGTGACCCCGACGACGTCAATCCGAATCGTAAATAAAAGCCTAATTTGTTCGAGTAGGCGGGTCGGGGTTTATTGAGGAAAAAGCGGTCGTCGAACTAGTGAAGTTTTTTTTATTGTCAAATGTTTTTACCCCGGTGAAATATACGGAATAAGAAGATAGGTACATACATAAAACGGGAAGAGGTAGTTTCAGTAAATGTGTTGATCTACGCAGGTCAAACAGTCATTAAGAGAGGATGCAAAAGGAGGCGGAAACATGCTTCGCTCACAGACGAAAAATTCAACAGGTGCATTAGTTGAGTAGCCTCTTCACAATAGAAAAAAGTTTACCACGACAACTTATTGTGACTCAACGTTTTCAACGTGTAATCGGCTATGTGACCTTTGTGTCGAGCGATGAAACATTTTAATGGCAATTTTTAATGACTCGGTCGCCCCCTATCGCCGTGGGCGGAGTTGGACAGCCGGCGCGGCGCGTGCCTGTCGAATTCCAATTCACGACGCCCTACGTCAAAAAAGCTAAAGGGTATTTGCGTGCGATTGAACCTGGTACAGCCGTCTGGCATATATATTTTTATCGCACTGTGCGTAAGCTTGAATGGCAATAAAAACGTAGACGGTTTGACAGAAGGAAGGACTTCCGCAAACACCTGCAGACAGAAGAATGCATGTAACGGTGAGAACTTGTTTCAAGCCTAGCAAATGATTGCTCGTGAAGTGATTGCGTGAGTTTGTTAGCTATCAGTACGGAGAAACTTATTTCCATTAGCCCCCAGTGATGCGCAGATGGAAGTGATGAAGCCTTTTGCAAGCAGAGCAAACCACTTGGCTCCAAAATTGAGTGGTGGATCGCGATTGCGAGACTTTGCAACCAACAAGGCGAACAGGAAGTGCTCTTTTGCAGTCATTTTTCAAAAATGCAGCGAAATAGCAACATCCTACGACCAAAAACAATTGAAGAAAACATAACCACATGACTCAGACAAAAAAGTCTTAGATATACGATTGTCAAAATGTTAGTGACGACCAAAGTGAATGTCCTTTCCAACCCTTTAAGTGATTCCGTCCTCGAGCTTTGTTGTTTTTTCCTATCCCGACAGTTATTGTTTCGACTCGAAGCCGTTATCAGTCGAAGTAAAGGACAAAACGTAGAAGTGGAGACAAACATCATTGACGTCCATTAGTCTACCGGGGGCTGATAGCGCTGATCGAACACGTGCGATCAGCAATATTGAGTGACACTCACGATCATGAACTACCGATTGGGCTAATCGGTCGAACACTCAATCTGTTACTTTTTGGCAGGTGGACAAAGGATTTGCTGTGTTGTAAATCATTGATGCAAAGATACGTCGTATAATGGGATTAAAAAAAGAGATCGGAATGTACGTATTTACACCCGTTTTACGTTCTATTTTTTTGTAAATTGCAATTCTGCAAATAAACAAAGGGTTTAATGTAAAAAATTATTTCTAAACAGTCATTATTTACGTTGGTTTGTCTGACAGTTAAAGAAAGAGATCAAATAACAGTTAGCTATTTTCGTTTTTGATCCAAGAACAAACACATGGAAAAAAATTGATGCAACGCAGGATGCAGCGTTTCATTCAGACTACGCAGGGTTAATTTTGAGAAGTGGTACGAAGTTCGAAGTGTCAAAACAAAAGCTGACGCCTCCGGAGATCACAGAAGCAAGCGACAATCCCCCTCACCTCAGTTTGCAGAATGCTGTGACAAATAAGTTGCGCACATGTTTTTCCTGCTTTTTCGTCCTGATCCTGGCGCCACACCGAAGTTGAGGGGGTAAATGTGTAAATCCTTTCTGTCTGGCGCCGCCTCGACGACGTGAGAAGGGGTTCGCGATACTCGCGACGACACAGGACATTGCGCGATGAATAGTAATGGGAAGGAGGGGGGTAAGTGTAGCAAAAGCGGCGACTAGCTCTTGCTCAAACAACAGCTGAGTCTTGGCGCCATGTCTAAGCCTCGAGTAGTGTCCGGCATCTCTCGAGAGCAACTTCGGTGCATTCGATGAGGTAGCAGAGAATGAAAATTGCTCCGGGGCAAAGGAGGAAACACAGGGTCGTCGGGAAGAACGATCGTTGATCCTGCGTGAACACTGTAGATGAAAGGGGTAGGCGCCGACGGTTGCCGCGCGACTTCCATTATTTGATGTTTGTTAAAGCAGCAAAAACCGTTGGCTTCTTGTTCAGTGTTGCACGTGCAACATCTAAGAATGTGCTTGCAGATATAAGCGATCACGCAAACTAAAACTACAAGGACGCGCTTCCGGGGGCCCAATCAGGCCGTTCCGACGGCATGCAAAACGGTATTCCACTCAAGAGTGGTGAGTAAGTACCTTGCAAAGTATTGCAAACATAATCAGCTGACACCTAGTTTCTAGCATAGTCGAGTATTTACGCCTACTTGAAAAATGCAATGTATGAACAAGGATGAGCTTTGACTGTTAGCGTGAAGTTGTAAGATGTAAGATCTCGTGAACGCGCTTGAGTTTTTAAACGTACAAAATTCAAAATGAGGAAAATAAACATTTGAACGTGTCTGTTAAAAATGACATCGTTTTCTCGTAACCTATTGTAATGACGTGATTTTAGCTGGTTATTTTAAACAAACAAAGCGGAACAATTATACCGGGTACTCGTTTTTTTAAATTGATTGTTCAAAGAAAATTTTACGTATAGTTGTCATGGCAAACTTTTTTTGCTTTTACTGTGCGAGTGAAATTTGATGACTTTGTAGTTATTTTGAAGTACGGGAAAATGCGCATACGTATTGTTCAACGTTTAAAGAAATGTAGACAATAGGAACGGGACAGTTTGAAGACATGCATCCTTTGGGCCAAGGTTTTTCAGTGAGGATACGTCTGACGAAAGGATGGTTAGTATTCTGGGAAGGTGAAAGGTTAAAAAAGTAAATTGTGTCTGGAAAACGAAAATTTGAGAGGAATTTAAACAAACTGACCTGAAACCCCAGGTATAATTTCTGTAAAAGGGGAGCGGCTTCTTCCGTATTAAAAAATATTGATGGAAAGCCATTGGACCACCCCTTTAACCGGTTGTTGGCACCCGGACGAAAGTGAAAGGTGAAAGTCGGGGCCATAAGGGGTTGGCTTTAGTGGGTGGCCTCATTGCCTCCCCCCATTTCCGAATCTGTCTCACCACAAGGGGCGATCATTGAAGATCAACACGCAATTTTGCCTCTACCATGCTGTGCAACTTCTGAACTCTCCACGCCTAAAACCGGATCGTCTGAAGCCGGCGCGACATCCGACAGCCTCCGTTGCTTCCTCTGTTTTTGCGTTAACCGCCATTACCCCCTGAAGCCGCAATGGCTGTTGCTGCTGCGAGGGTTGCGTAACCCGAATCACGTACTCACTCGCCCGAGGGCATATAGCGGGGGAAATGACCTCGAAGAGCGTTTGACAGCAAGTAACTTTGACACCGTTCCGCCATCAATCAAGACAATGAGGGCAGTAAGGGCACTGTTCCAGAAAGAATCCCCCAACAAAAAACCTGCCTATCCGCGGGGGTTTTACGTACGGATTAACAGTCTGTTAGACGGTTCGGTTTTTTGTAACAACACGGAACATCGTAAACGTCTATGGTTGTCGTGAAACGCATTCCATTTCATGAAACAAACTATTAAAAAAGTTTATTCCGTACAAACCGGATGAGCGCGTAATGGGTTGCGTTATCAATTAAACTATCTTACCTTGCATTGAGGGCAAGGAATTTTGTTAGTTTAATCGCGGTCATGGCCAGAGCCTCCGACAAGTGGCGTCTCGTTAAGTGTGCGATGCGCTTGACCACTAGGAAAACAAAAACAAACAATTCAGTTTTTTCTAGGAAAGTCAACTCAATCACTTTTCAAAAGTTTTGTAACTCAATCGGAGAACGATGACTACATTTTTGATTAGAAGGGACAGGGGTAAGATTTTGTAAGATTAAAATACAGCCGCTTAACCACAAGCACGTAGAAGCACGCAAAAGTGAAAGCAGCGCAGCTTCCAAACCAGTTGCGTGATTGTCAGTCAAGTTCTGGCACGCATCATTTCGTTTTTGTTACTACATTTTATCCCTTTCGTAGTCTGCGCTCCACATGGGGAGTGAATCCGACGGAACTAAGTTCGCGATCATCGGGTACATGTGCGCAAGTTGTGGTCGGAGCCAGCTCCAAAGCTGTAAAGCGCGAGGACCCACCAACCCGGATCAGTAAGTGGCGACTTGCCAAATGACATCGGCTTACAACCTCGTATATATGTATCTCACGTAGAAGTGACAGTCGGCGACGGATATCAACAAGTTGATGATCACACATATTGACTCGGTTCGCGTACCAATGTTTGCATTCTTACAGGTTAAAAACTTAAACAAGTGTCAGCCTCTCGAAAAAAAGTTAGCATTGCAATATTCTCAGGATTGAAGCTAGGTGAAACAAAAGACAACCGGAAACGCATCCATGTCCTTCGAGCCTGGGATGGAACAGCGGAATCAGCGCTAACTTGGAGCTCGTGCTCTCAACGCTCGGCGCGTACATTGTACTAACTCACGTTTTGTCGCGCGCGTCCGTACAAATATACCAGCTTCATCCAGCTTGAGACTGGGCGTGCTTCGATCTACTGTTTATCATGATATCCGGCTTCAATGATCATTGACGGAACTAGTGCATCGTCGAGGGTTCGTGCCCTCAAGATCGCTTTCATGCATCCCTGGAACTATCAACAGAAGTATAAACACACGATGTCTGTGCAAGCAGAGGTAATTTTTGGAACAAAGTTTATCAAAACAATAACGGCTTGAAATAGATGAACCAGTCATGGCGCCAGTCAGATCACGTCTATTGTTTTTGAGTGAAGATGAATCGGGAAAGACGTTTGTAGGAAAATGAGAGGTCGGTTTTAAGAGCTGTGTCAACATATAATTTTTAATCCAAAGCTAAAAGCTAGCTAAATCAAGTGATACTGCTCTTGCAAGCCCTGCCTACTGGAGACGCAAATGTCATCAAAACAAACTGAAGAATAACACGAAAAGCTTTGAACGACGACCTTAGAGATCAAAGGTAGAACTTGTTTTCATTATTTATTACGACTATTAATAGTTAGTCAAACATGGACAGGGTGAACGGAACAAGTCAAGCACTATGTACAGTCAGTCAACTTATTATTTGCGAGTTATTTTTGAGCAAAGTCAATTTCATCTTCGATGCCCTTACGGAAATGGAAGCTCCTGACTGGGAAAGCATTCGGGGTAAGCGAATTATGGATGACAACGGTGACATTATTGTACTGCGGGCATTGCGAGGTCTCGACGTTCATGCAGCAGTGGTAGTCGACCTGGTTGTGCCAGCAGCAAACGCTCGACGGATCCGTCTGAAAAAAATTAAAAAAAGGTTCATTTGTGACGTGAAAAAGATTCAATCAAAGGAAGCCCGGCGTGATGATTACATCTTTCGAGGAATTCGGTTAGAAAAAGTCTTTTCTTACGTTATCATCAAGTGCGTTCAGACACAGGTTGGTTTGATGGGGTAAGCATTTCCGGACTTCACCATCAGGTCGATACATTGGACGTGCACCCCGAGGGCATGGCAAGATTTTCATGCGTGGCAACGCTGCTGCTTGGGCGAAATCTGAAAAAAAGATTATTTAAATATGACTTGAAAAGAATGTGGATTTGCACAAAGTTCATTTAATATCAATGACTTTGGTTGTTGCATTCGAAAAACGACCAGACTCATTTGAATAAATCTTGCTTGCTTACCAGTCACAACCATTCCGAGTACAACAGCAACAATTCCAATAACAACCGTGGTGGTTTTCATCGTGTAAAGCAAGTGGGATATCTCTGTTTATTCCAGAAAAGGGGAGACAGCGAAAAAAACCGACACAGGTAAGTGCCACAGGGGGTGAATTTAAAGAACCAACCGTCGGTACCGACACGCTTGGGATGAACCCTCCCAAATTTGGGTTACACTCGACGCCACGACCCGCCTGCCCTGCGGCGATTTCCTTGTAGGCGGATCGGCGTCCGGAAAAGGAGAAATCGCGTTTATCCTCCGTAATTTCACATATCTGAGTTGAAAACGAAATGAAAAGACAATAAAAGAAAGGAAAATGAAAAGTGGTTGTTGCGTGTGTTCGACATTTGCGAAGTCATAGTCATAACCGGAAAACGATACCCATATGCATTTTTCGACGACTATATTTTGGCATGCAACAAGGCTCTTTTCGGTTCTTTCAAAATTTTCACAACGCAAACAATGCAAGAATGTGATGGAACGCAGTTACGGAAGCAGCAATGTGAGCTTGGTAAGTACGACTTAAATGAAAGTCAACATGACAAGCTCCAAAAAGGCAAAACACGGAAAGAAATGCCATTCGACAGCAATTCGTGCCACCTTTATAGCTCTCCAATTTCACTTGTTCTCTTCTTTATTGTTAAGTATTTGTTTCTCCAAGCCAGGTGGAGCCACAAATCGAACGTGCCTTGAAGCACTTGCAGGTTTTCCTGTGCCATTGGGAGACTAAGAGACAGGGAGCATCGTTTATTATTACTTTTCGATTCTTTTTGCGTAACGCGTATGTCATTGAAAATACACCATGGTGGGCTGTGCCAAAGTAAGGGAGGGGTGAATGAGTGAAAGGCGTGCCACTTTTTTGAAAGCCGAGACAATGGCTTAAAGCATCGTCGTGTGTTCCGTAGGATCAAGCCAAGGCCATCCTTCGCTTTTGTGTCGAACCATCGTAGATAATCCTGAAACAAAATGGACTTTCAATGATAAAAGTCGAATGTTTATCGTTTTTCACGGCGTAGCTTACCGGTTGTTGAAGTACTTCCGTCGCTATTATCCGATTTGCCCGACGGCATACTGAAAACACGTGTCATTATTCAGTCTATATTGTCTTACATTTATAAAAATGTAAAGTCGTTTCTCAGGACTCTCCTTTTCCAGTTGTAGTGTCTGTCATTAAAAAAGCGGTGCCTTTTTGACATTTTGCCAAGACCAAAACAACTCAAACATTTGCAATGTAAAACCTCGCGAGTGGGCGGCCATGGAGAAACACCTTGTCGCGATGGGCCTTTTTCGTTTCCAATTTCAAATTTTGTGGCAGAAAATATGCTTTTCGACAGCGTGGCAAAGCTCTGTTTGCTTGCTGACTTTCTGTCTTTTATTGCTTTTACTTTTTTAATACCAAATTGAAATTGGTAGACTTTCTTTTTTGACAGTTTTCAAACTTACTCGTCTAGTATTAGCGGCTGGTGCTCACTATCAGCTTCTGTAGCGTGATCGAATCGTGTCGGGGTCCTTGGCAAAAGGGCTTTATCATCGGTAGAGGTTTTTCCAGTGGAAGACATCATTACCCGGTCTCCGGAGGAAGTAGCAGGACTGCTTTGGGCATCCTTAAGACTCGGTGGCATCGGATTCATCGGTGGCACAGTCGGCGGGGCAGACGACGTCACCTGTGCAGCGACGCAGCAAAGATTACGTGTGCCTGCAAAACTCGCCCAAATTTAATTAAGTCTGTGGGTAAAAACTATGCTTCAATGTTTTCATAAGCGTCGCAGATTGAATCAACTCATCCTAACGACGTTTCTATGGTTAAGTCAGACAGCCCATGCATTGAAGTGCTACGATTCAAACTCGGCACAACCTGACAATTTTGTTAACTGTGACCCGGATGAGGTGCGCTTTTTTTAACCATTTTAAATTTTTAAATAAATTATATTCAAATTTTAGAGTTGTTACAGCGAGTATTTCGCAGTGAAACGCGATGGTCACTTCTTTCCGACACAACGCTATGACAGATTTTGTATTCATTCGGTTCACTGTGATGCGCGGGGCTTTGCAAACAAATGCATCGACATCGATGACTTAGACCCCACAGTTAGAAACACTTTTCGAAAGAAATTAGTAACGCAAAAGCTCAATCCGGATAATTTGCTCCATTCAAGGTTTTGTTGTTGCGACAAAGACCTATGTAACTCCATGTCTCACGTAGAAGTCTTTAAGCTCTTCAACGTCACATCGTCTTCTTCCGGAAACACTTTATTGCCTACGTATCGCGTGTTTTTGTTACTAAGTCTGGTTATAGGCAATTATTAAAAATATAGGGAAACCTACCTTTTTGGTCTCTGACACTTTCGCCAAGCATGCGTAATCGTTCAAGATTGTCCCAAAGTTCTGCCGATTTCTGTGAAAAGTGCATTGTTTATTGTTTTAATAAAAAGCTTTGTGTTTGTATTCTTACCGTAACTAATATCTGGTGCAATTTCAAATTTTCTTCTTCAACACGCAATATTTTTTCCTTAATTCCTTCAACAACCCTGTAAAAGTGCAATTGAATTTTAAATTTCCTTCGCGCACGCGAAAAAACTTGCATGGAAAGTTGTCGCTGCAGATTGTCTGTGCCATTTTTACCCACGACTGACTTCATCATTCCCTTTCGATAACGTTGCTGCTCCGTCCCGCGCGGTGTTCGGACCAATTCAATTATCTGTAAATTAAACCCTTTTGCCTCAATTTTTTTAATTGGATACAACCAGTGCATTATGCCCTAATTTGTTGTTGAAGATTATAGTAGGACGTACCTTGGGTACAAAAACCAACGACAAAGTTAGCGTCGTACAGAAGATGATGAAACAGCTGGTCAGTGCGTAGGCTTCGTTAACACGCTCTTGGAGAATGAATGATAGTGATAAGCCGATGACACACATGACCACAACGTTGTACACGCTCATGCCAATATACTTTGAATCATTTAAAGCGGGAACATTGACCGCGCGAGTTTCCCATGCAAGGAAACATCCGAAAATCTGAAATTTATTAATAGGTTAATCGGCAGCTGTTCTTCGAAATTGATATCACTTACCATTAACATGCCTTTAATAACATAAAAAACGACTTGGAAGAAAATAGAGTAATCACTTTGGCATCGTTCCAGTTGAGGGATAATCACGTAGTTTTTCGACTGCTGCAACTATGTCACTTTTATAGTTAAGGCGCTCACATGGAAAAGTGGACTCACAAGTTTTTCATGATTTGTAATGGAATACTTGAAAGGCGAGAGCACTGCCCAAAGGCACAAAATGATGGCATCAATTGTCATAATTAGAGCGACGATCATAAATAACTGATAATCCTTGATTGCTTTTTTATCTTTGCGAATATTAGTGAAAATTGAGTGAACACGCCATGTTTTAGAAAACATTGAACCAAAGGCAAGTGTGAAACCGACGCTCAAAACCCATGTTTTTGCCTGGAATGATTACTTATTTGGTAGAATTCTGATGCGTGATCACTTACGTAACACATTTTCTCAAACATCGATTCACTCATAAAACGTGTATCAATTCCGAGCAAGAAAACGGAAACATAAGTGCAGATTGATCCTGCGATGATTAGATTGTTCATTTGCGGGCTCGACATGCGAATGAATCTGAAACGTCAGAACGTGAAAGTAATTTATGTTTTTAAACAAACCTGTGGTTTCGGTGTTTAATGTTGAAAAATAAGAAAAGCAGAGCCAGTATCACTCCGATTGAACTTAACGAACACATAATTGCCAGCAAATAATAGCTAACATGTTGCAATTCATGGACGACAATAGTAGCATCAATCGGTGGTTCCCAGCTTGGAAGTTTTTCAATCACAAACTTCCCATTTGAATTATCATAATGGCCGAGTGTGACGTAACTTCTGTTGTAATATTGTCTAATGTAAGCCATTCCAAGCCGTTCATTGTTGTCAAATATCACTTTCCCCGTCACACCTTCGAAGGTTGTTTGCCGCAGGGCACGGATGACATCCTTCGATACCAAGTCAGGTGAAACAGCATTCGGATTCGCACCGATTGTCGCGTTGAGCGCCAAGGCTAATGACCAAATGCCATCATAGGCGTAGAAACTGTATTCATCAGTTTCACATCGTCGTCGATCACATAAAACTTTCAGTTCTTCATTAGTTTGGGCAACTGTCTACAAAACTTATTGATAAAATTTTAAAGGTCAAACTTGCACGCAAACCTTGTCAGATACAAGTCGTTTATGCGTATCTGGTCTTTGCTGGGCAAACTCCAAAACAAAATGTCCATTCAAAACTTCCTCAATTTGGTCCAACGTGCAGTTTGTTCCGCTATCCGTGGTCCCTAACCAGTCATTCTTGTGATTTCCTTGTAGAATCCAAACATAATTAGGACCATACATTTCCTTTTGGTATGCTTCACAGAAAATTTTAAGCCCCAACGCTGGTGAGAAGTCAGCGATGAGTACCCGTGCATCGCGGCTCTGTAAGTTTCCTCAACATACAGTACACTTTTATGTATGATGTCAATGCCTACCTTCAATTCATCAAGCTCATACCCAATATTATGAACCTGGTCTACACTTATTCCTGCCGTATAAATCACACTTATGTTATAGGTGTTTTCTAAGATGGTCGTTAACTTTTCATGTGGCTGTAAAACAAAGATTTATATGTTTCGGTATAAAGGTCAAATGCCATTATCGCACTTACAAGTGCATATTTAGGGTCATCGCTTTGCTTAATAGTGCCAACCCGTTTCCAATGATACTTTAAAAGCAAATGACATCGTGCGGCGATCAAGTTTCTGTCACCTGGGACCATTCGGAAGAATGTAGGGTACTGATCCTTTGAGTCCGCACTTGAAAACTTTGCGTGTGTTTCGGCGTACGAGAGTTGCAAGATGTTCCAGTATTTACTGGCCATAGCAACCGGTTCATTGACGTTTGTACACACGTCACCAAAAAGTGCGAAAGGGCGTTGATTTTGGGACATGAGATCGAACAAGGATTTCATTCCGAGTGATGTTTTACACTTAAAATCACACAATTAAAGCCTTCCAAGATATTGGGCAGAATTACCTGAGTATCTTTAAATATGAGATCAATACAGTAATGTGGAAGTATGTTATTAGATTGTTGAACATGGTATAAGGCTAATCGAATGGCAGGTTCTAACTGTTTGCGATACTTATTAGTAAACAGGACACCAAGTGATAAAATATTCTCCCTCGGTGCAGCAGCTGTTCGAGTGCAATGTTGTGCAGTGACAAACAAGTTCCAATTTATGAGGAACAATGCCCCAAGGAAAAGGTATATTTCCCTTGTGGTCATGGTTATTACCTGGAAGAAGGCCAAATTTTCAGAAAAGATTCAAGGAATTCGAATGCGATTGAAATTGGAATTGAGCATAAAAGGGTCGAAAATGGCCAGAGGGGTGAAACAAACAAAACGGAAAAGCTTATTAGACACTAACATCCTTCTCAGAGTAACTGACAGTTGTTCCATTTAAATTTCGACGAACACTGGAGGGCCTCCTGCCGAAAATGAAGGCCTAAGACAAACCACACGCAGACAAAAAACAGGAAAAAGGCACATGCTTCAAAACACTCTTCACGTTCGTATACGGCACAGGAGCCCGAAAGTGAAGCAGCCTTTTTGGCATATTTTTTTCGGGGTGCCTTGCAGGGCACAAAAAGCCATTCTGCCGAAAATGCTTCTTTTCCATTTTTTCCTTAAAGAAGCCAGACGCTTGTCGATTCCATGGGTGGGCGGAAGGCGGTGGTTCTTTTTTTCCGAAGCGAATGTCTTGCATCTCCGGACAATCCAATTTCTTGTCTTGTGCGTCCGACGGCACGGTTTCGCGCCTTTTGTCTGGCCTTTTGCCGTCCAAGGAAACGAAGAGGCTATGCCGTGTCAGACCTCCTTCAGGAAGGGCTCGTCTTCAAGTGAAGGATCTATCTGTAAGTGGAAACCAGTCAGACGACAGCGGCGCCATCCTTGCACGGCAAACTGCTACATCATTGGGTGGCCGGGTCGTATCGACGGAAGCTGTGATGATTCATTGGGAAACGATCCTTGGCGACATGTGTCCTTTAGACGAGGGTCCACAGGACATCGGCGATTCCCCATGGAAAACCACTCCAATTGTCCTTTACACTGAACTTTGAGCATTTCAATAGCTTGCATGGTGGCGTGCAAATTGAAAAACATATAAATTTATTGTTGGTTGGAGACGTCACTTTGTTCAAGCATCACGGCCATAAATCGGACAGGCTTTTTTGACGCCAAATTTACGAAGATTGAGCACCCCGATAAATTGAATGTCCTATCTCTTTTCTTGACATGTGATTTTGCGTAATTGAAAACAAAAAAGCTGCATAAATAGGTATAATTTATTAGGGGTTGAAAAACAAAGCCGAAAAAATAAATTAGAAAGAGATCGTAAGGCACTGGAATGTGAAGCAATGGAAAAACAAATAGAATCAGTCCTGTTTCTCCATGAGCGGAGTGAAAAGATGCTCATTTTGGTGCAAGTAGACGATCACACCGAGGAATAGGATACCTCCGATTGCGACATTGGCGATGATCAGCGAAATATCGTTAGGATCAGACCCGAAAATCTGAAAGGACTCATTTCAAATCATATTTTGACGATAATTAAAAACATACCAATGAAGCGATAAAGATGATACCAAAGTTTAGTAACAACGACCCGCACAATCTAAAACTCGGCAGAATGGTGAAAATGGACGGCAGAGATTTCAGATGACCAGAAATGTAGCGATAACTGCAAAAATTAAGTTTGTAAGTTATAAAAAAAGTTGAAAAACTCACTTAAAGTAGATCCGCAACGCCGAGTTAACGCAGTTGGCAAAAATAAACCCAAAAGCTCCGATCCAAAACGACAAAGCCCAGTTGAGAATGAGGTGAAGGATGATGGAGCCTGTCAGAATGTATCCGTGAAACAGGATCTGCAAAAGTAAAACTTGTTTTAGTAACTTTTTGTAAAACAAATCCGTCATGCTGTAAGAAAATCGACAAAAACCTCACCTCTGACGAGTTCATGGACGCGAAAGCGAAACATTCAGTTAGCCCATTGACAGCCATGATCAGAAGGTAGACCAAATAGGCCATGAGCATTTGATGTCCTTGGTTGTCGACGAGAACCTGTCCACCGTAGAGACGAATGACCAGGGCGGAATACGGTAAGCCAAAGACGAACACGGTAAGGCCAACGCTGATTATGATTCGGAGGACGGCGAAATATGTCTTTTCAGCTTCGGCACTCTTTTTGGAAGAGTTTACGGTATTTCCAGATTGACGATTCAGGCGAGTCGAGAAGTACATGAAGGCAGATTCTTCGAGGGGTGTGAGGACGAGACGAGTGACGAGACTTCCGAGGCGTTCGATGGTGTTGTAGACTCCTGAAATCAAACATCCTTTAGCTTTGTAGAATAATATTTAGGTTACCTTGCTGCTCCAATGAAAGAACATTCATAAAAACCATCACATAACCAGCTCCTTCCGTCAAAACCTGCTTCAACGACGAATGGAACACCAGCGAAGTCATGAGCTTGATTTCACTCTTCTCATAAGAATATTGGCGTCCATGCTCCTCGAACGGATATCTGCTTCTCATAAAGCTGACGATATAGATGACTGCATAGACTAGTGATGAAGCAAGCTGAAATGTTTCCATCAAAACCACTCGAGCTACAGTAAATTCAAACTTCAAACCTGCGAATAAGACAGCGCAATAATTGGGCTTGTATTCGTTCCGACGATGAGCACAAAGGCGATAAACTTTGGCAGAAAAGTTGAGATTGACTGGGTAATACTGAACAGCTTATTCTGGCCCATTTTCAAGGCAAATATAGCGCATGGCTCCACGAACGTTTCAATCAAAGCCGATGCCCCGAAAATGATGCTCAACGTGAAGAAATGCTCGTCGAACTCAGTTTCTGTAGATGTCCGGATTGTGAACAAGAAGGTGATGATAACCGTGACGATAATTGAGAAAGGAACGCTGAAATTTAGGTTTTGGATATATGAAAATGGTGAAGACCAACGTACCAGAGGAACGCATATTTCTGAGCTTGTTTGACGGTCAAATCGGCGTTCATGCATGTTTTTCGGAACGGTTCACGAACCAGGAAGCAGATAGTTGAGTAGAGAAGGTACATTCGGACATTGATAAGGCCCAAGAGGTTCATCGGAACATGGCGGACTAGGTAGGCCGAGATGGCGAAGGATAAGAGTCGGGCGAGAAACTGGAAGGGATTTTATATATTTATTTTTCGGTAAAAGCTTTTTTGTAGTTTTTCACATTGAACATACGTGAATAGAACTGAATTTTTTGATTTTGAATTGACAAAATTAAGTTGTTCAATATTTTGGAATTTCGTTTTTCGTTTTAAAATATAGGCTCAAAACTTCATTCGATCAACTAGGTGGCCTCCCACTTACCTGTCCCGACAGATTGTACTTCAAGATGTCCAGAAACGGTGACGCCATGATTGCCGCCGATGTCAATAGTCGCCGACGGCGGTGTGGTCGAGCTAATGTTGGCTGCCTTTTCTGCTCGCCCAGCTTTCACTCCCCCAGTATTTGAAAAAACCGCGGCTTGGCGTAGCGCACTAGACTTTGCTGCTGACGTGTGCGCCACGAGTCGGGTTCGTTCTGTGCGGTCGGTCGTTTGTGCAGGTCGCAGCGCTGCTTTTTTCCGACCTCCTCTTCCGGACCCGCGTTCTCGGTGTTTCCATTTTCGTCGCCCCATATCTGCCTATCTGTACGAGAATCCTGACAACTTGGTCCAGGCTTCTGCCGTCGCTCACTGCCGATCTGGAGACGTGTCTGATTTTGTCCACAGACGGCTGATAGACCCCCGAGTGACGACGACAGCCACAGCACACACGTGATGTGGTCCGAGCGCGGACGTGTCTCGCCTTCTTTTATTCAGTTCTGCGTTTATAGTGATCCAAAGTCCAGTTCAAAAGTGAAATCGTGGTCGTGTCACTGCTTCTTTCGCTCATTTCCATCTTTTTAGCGCCCGCCGTTGTCGCGGCTCTTTCCACAGACCAAACATGTCGTTCATTTGGGATTGGTTTTCCGGCATGCTCAACTATCTTGGTATGTTTTGTAATATAATTCATTAGTCAGCTGATCGAACAACCTCCTGTTCATAATATTGATCTTTTATATATTTCAGGTCTGACCAAAAAGTCCGGAAAACTTGTCTTCTTGGGTCTGGACAATGCCGGTAAGACTACTTTGCTTCACATGTTGAAGGACGACAGAATGGCTCAGCCGATGCCAACGCTCCATCCAAGTTGGTTTATTCCGGTTTATATTGGATTTATCGATTAATTTTGTCCTTTGCAGCATCCGAGGAGTTGTCACTTGGCGGTATCCGTTTCACTACCTTCGATCTTGGCGGTCACGAGCAAGGTTAGTTTGTCTTGCCCTTAACTCATGTTCAAAATCTGGCCACGTTTCTACCTACCCTTGAGTGCATCTCACCTGATTCGTGTGGTTTGTACCCGAACATCCCTCGGTCAAGTGATAACACTCCAAGCATTCGAACATCACGTGATTTGTCGTATTAATTTGCTCGTTCTTTCAGCTCGCCGTGTCTGGAAGGATTATTTTCCGGCTGTGGATGCGATCGTCTTCCTCGTCGATGCCGCTGATCCGACCCGCATTGCTGAATCTCGTGATGAGCTTCTGAGTTTGCTGCAAGACGAACAGGTAGCCTCGGCACCCATCCTCATTCTCGGCAACAAGATTGACAAGCCTAATGCCCTCAGCGAAGATTACCTCAAGGGTCACCTCGGCATTCCCCAGATGTGTACTGGTAAGGGCACCGTCGCCCGCTCCGACCTTTCTACTCGCCCCATGGAAGTCTTCATGTGCTCGGTCTTCCGTCGTCACGGATACGGAGAGGGTTTCAGATGGTTGTCGCAATACTTGGACTGATAAGTTACACTTTCCTTCCGGCTCTGAATGACAAAACTCTGATTGATTGTTTGGTGGATAAAGAGTCTGTGCCAACTCGTTTATTTCATCAAAGGTGCCTAAACATGTTGTACTTATTTTTGAAAAGGGGCTTTCACTGATTTCCCTGTCTTTTCCCATTCTTTTATTTTGCGTTTACTGCTAGACAGTGACGCTGTAAACTAAATTATCTGTATCCTGTCTATGCTTTGTAGTGATAAAGGGTGTTAGTTTAATGATAAATATCCTACTTACACCTTATTTTTTTTATTTTATGCACATATTAGCTCACATGATCATTGCTTTGGGGCACCCTGCTTTGATGTAGGCATCCGCTTTCACGCCAAAGTAGGCTTCGTGGTCGGAAACGTCGACTGCCAAACCGAGATTGCGGCAGTGGTGGTCTTCGCTGCTTTCACATATCTTGAAATCGGCGTTTCTATCCATTCCTTTGTCGTAATGGACGAGGTATCGGTAGTAGTAGGGTTGTCTCTCGGCAGTGGCTACGGTTAGAAGCAAGTTGTCGGGGTCCATTGACGCTGGGACGTTCGTCACCTGGAAAGTTATGGTTAAGCTGATGCCATTAAGAAAGTTGAGCTTACAATATCGTTCCTGTTAACCACACGATATCTGAACTTCAAATTCTCCTCAATAGTTTTAGCGTAGAGATAGTTTCCTGTTCTCGGCTCGCCAAATGTCACCAATCTGATTTTGTTCGCGTTGTAAGCTGTGGAATTAGCTAAATACAGCGCCGTGATAGAGGCTAAACTTCCACCAAGGCTGTGTCCGGTCACCCAGATGCGGTAGTTCTCATATTTCTTGTTCAACGCATCCAACTGTGCTTTCATCTCAGTTTCAAGGAAAAGCTTGCGGAAACCGCCATAGAAGTATGTCATTACCCCGCTGCCATTGATGAACTTCTCCCACGCACCCAATTGAGCCCCGATTCCTTGGACGAATTCTTGGAACAGTTGCCTATTGAAAGTCGAACCACGGTAGACGACATAGATCGCTTTGGCTTCCTCGGAAATTGCTAAGTAACCAGCGCACGTGTTACCTGTCTGGTCGCACTCGACTTCGAAACGCTTGATGAATCTATAATTCGATCAAAAGTGAAAAACTGGAAAGTACTAGACACTTACTTGACATCTGAACGACTGTTTTGGATGCATTTTGTTGGATCTTCCTGCATGGCTGCCATGTTCAATGAATACAGACTGCGTCCTAGTTTGTCGGTGTACCGATAGCCCTTGGCTGTGGTTGCTGGTGTTGGACACTTGAAAGCATCGCGTTGCGCTGTTGCAACTCCAGCGGGACACGAAAGAGGGCCACCACAGGTGTTTGTTGAGATGCACCAACTACAATTCAAACATGCACTTCGTAAAACCTTTTAAACACCTACCGACAATACTCCCGGAAAGAAAAGATATGAACATAAGACTGTGTGCAGCCGGCACAATCCTTAATATCACTACAAACAGAAACCATGCCAGCTTCCACGGCTGGCCATGATAACAATACAGTTAAAACAAGGAGAAACGGTAAATTCTGACCGTTCAGCATGATTCCGAAACTGAAAAGTGAGTGAACAATGTGACCGTCGCCAGCCAGGCTGACCCGTCGGCGATCGACCTTGGTGTTTGGCGAAATTACTGCCGCTTTACTTCTGTGAATCGGATGGATGGGTTGGGTTCGGTGTGTGGATGAAGACAATGATGGGGTCACTCAAGTCATATTTGGGTCATTCCACTTGCCCGGGGGCGCTGTTTTCTATTTTCAATGTTAGTAGACATACGCCTTTACCGATTTCACTTTTAACGGCTATGATTTTTTATTCACATTTCAACCTGGTCGAGGACATTGCACACATAAAGTGCATGTAACACAAAGTGAGAGATGCAACTATCCGGTATTTCGGCAATGTTTATATTGAATGTACAGAAACATTTTGAGGATACAAGTTTTTGTTATATAGCGGTTCTACGGTTGTTCATTGACGACCAAGCATAAGAAGAACAAAAAAGTAGTGATCTCCTATTGTAGAAAATCTGTCTATCTTAAATTCTTTGCATCTTCCAGGGCCAAAACACGACCAAACATCGCACTTATCAGCTGATAACTTGTCAATTACCGATCTCATCATAATTTATGTAACATTTTTGAATTCCTTCAGTCAGGAAGTTAGGACAAAAAGGTTACCAAACCTCAAACTTCTGCATTTAGTGGAAATCTATACGGACAGTCGGCTGGGATGACCAGTGCATGCGCAACCACCGATGAAAAGGTCGTATTGGTCCTCGCTTATATATGACCGGGGTGAAAGGCATGCGAGTCGATCGGCGAAGATAGCTCTCGTCCTGACTTTTGGGTCCAGCCGTTCGGTAGACGGCAGACGTGAAAAGACGGCGATCGCCACTCTCGCCGTCATCACGTCTCACGCGCATCCACCGGTCTCGCATTTTGGCAGCGAAAACCCAGGCCTTACTCAATGTCGCACATGCGGTTTGACCAGGTTCGAATTCGTGCTCCCGACATCACCGACACCAAGCCAGTTTAAAATAATCAAGTCGACAGTTTGAATAGATGTGAAGTTTACAGACACTGGTCTTGCATATCGGCCACGCCGTGGCTCTGCTTGTCATAAAGTCAGCTCCATTGGTATAAAACTGTTTGTTCAAAATTGCATCGACATGCAGATCATGTCAGACAGAGCTTTGCATTGTCATAATATCTATTCAGCTAGTTAAAAAGATATGTTACCAAAAATACGTCAGCAATCATTTTACATTTCACTTTTTAACGCATCTACAGTTTTTAGGCTGATTTTAGTTTTTGTTGACACAGCATTATTCAAAATTATTAATTGCAATTGCAACGTTGCACGCTTTAGCGAAGAATGGTATTCCTATGTTAACGCTTTAATGTGCAACATGCAATTTACTACTGCCTGCGGCATCGCGTTGTTAAGACCACCCCTGTGCTATGGAAAATAGGGCGCATTTATTGCCATTATTGCTGCCACATAGCTCGCTAGGCTTCATGCGCAACTATGCGTATGAGAGACCAACAGACAACGAGAGAGTGTGGTATCTCTAATGTTAACATTTCAATGTTTAACATAAAATTTCCTACTGCCTGCGGCATTGCGTTGTTAAGACCACCCTTGAGCTGTGGAAAATAGGGCACATTTATTCTCTTTATTGCGGCCACAAAGCTCGCTAGGCTTCCTGCGCAACTCTACGTATGAGAGACTACCAGATAACGAGAGAGTGTGTGCTTGCGGAATAGTATTAGCGTAGCTGTGCCCCGGCAATAAATGCGCCGTATTTTCCACAACTCAGGGGTGGTCTTCGCAACGCGTAGCCGCTGGCACTAGGAAACTCAATTTTCAACATTAAAACACTAACATTAATAGTACTTTTTTTGTAATTTTACTGTGACACGCCGACGCAAACGTGTAAAAAGCAAAACTTCATACAAAAGTGTTGTGAAAACTGTGAGCTTGTGATTTAACAATGGCTGAGGAACTATAATAGACAAAAAAGTATTGGAATTGCTTGTCATTGAATACAGGCGGGCTTACACCCCCATCTTTTAAAAATAAAAAACCTTAAAACAATCGAAAAACAAAAAAAACTAATCAGTTTCGCTTTAAATTTCATGAGAATGTCTTCTTGCTTATTTACTGTGACTGTATAGTTAAGAATGACGATTGTGGTATTAATTATTTTATGTTTATTTCATTCTGTACATCTTCAAATGTTGGATGTCAACTCACCTACAGTGGAAACAGCAATAACCGTTATCGGAGACAAAGCTCGACGATTTGGTAATAAAGTTAAAGTTGCACGCGTGAAACATGCTGAATTGATTAGACAAGACTTTTCGCCAATAAAGATAGAACTGATGAAGATTGACGTTACGCTTGACATAGATAAAGTTATAAAAGCAAGTTTTGTGACTTTTTATTTTATGATGATACTTTTCAATTCAGATTTCAGGATGTCACTGCATATGTTGTAGTCGTCACTAACGGCATGTACGTAGAATTTGAAAACTTATAAAAACACAGATCGGACAAATTACTGGAACCTTGTATTGGTGTATATTACATTAAAAATTTGAAAGTTAATCACTTTATTGCATTAAAAATTATTGAGGGGGTCTTTGCCATAACTGATACTTTGTTTAATTAAACAATAAATGCATGAAGGAGGAAGGAGAGAGAGGAAAGAAAAAAGTTGAAAAGAAAACAGTCCATTGAACGTAAGATGTGTTATAACTTTCTTTCTGCTGGTTGTTCTAACTTTCAAACCAACTTGATGTACGCGGTTTTATTTATTCTAATAGTGGCTTTTGCATTGTATTTTGGCAGTGGAAAGTTTTTTCAGTATCCTACAACCCGTTTGTTGTCCAGTGGAGTAAGTCTTGTATACAAAACAAATCGAATTCTTTTTTTGTAATATCCGGTTTACACTGTCAGATTGATCGCGTCCAGAATCTCAAATGGTTTGCCCAAGTTGTTGAGCTGCTCAGGCCTGTATTTGCCCGTTATTTGCCGAAACCTGTTGTCGTCATTACAAACTATAATCTTATTAAACATGTCTTGGCTAACCAAGAAGGCAGAATTGTAAAAGTCGCACATGGATTTTACTTCCAAGACAGTCACATTAAACTGGGTGCCGTTACGCAAGTAAAACTTCATCAAAATGTGGGTTTTATCAGTTGAAAGTTTTTGTTTAAACTGATTATTTTAAGTACGTTGCAAAGTTTGGTCGAGGTCGCTCTATTGTTGAAAAACGCGTAGCCTGCCACACTAAAAAAATGTTGGAGCAGTTGAGTTTGCAGTGCAACGGAATCAAAAAGGAGAGTTTTCGTTTTGTTTTTACGCGAAATAATGGTTTCTTTTAGGAAGCCGTTTTTCACCTCGATCCAACTCTTGAGCACAGTAACAATCTAAAGACCTATATTGACCGTTGTGTTGAGGGGGTCGTTAGTGACATGTTATTTGGATGGAACTCAACAGATTGCGAATCCACTGACAGCAAACTCGCAAAAAGCAACAAAAACTTTTTCAAGTTTTTGAAAAACAAAATTAGTCAACATAAAAGCAATTTCGATGCTAATGCTACCCCTCAAAACTTTGTGGACGCTTTTTTGACAGATTGTAATAACGAAGTTCAAAACAAGTACGTGCATTAATCATATTTGGGGACAACGCTTTACAGTTATTTTTAGGGATGAAGAGTTGACGCAAAACTGCATGGAATTGTGGACATCAGCATGCGACGTTACAGCAGCTTTATTAAAATGGGGAATCCTATACCTCATCCGACATCCTGACGTACAAAACAAAATTCACTGCGAGATTGACACGAACTGTGATGTCCATCCAGTCACTACTTCCGACTCCAAAATACTGCATTACACTCGAGCATTCTTTGAAGAAGTCAACCGCATAACGAATGTGACACCCTATGGCACACCCTACGAATACCAAGCACAGTGTGATTTTGATGTCGATGGTCAAATTATTAAGCAAGGTTCGACGGTTGTTCTTCAAGTTGGCGCGGCGCATCTTGATGACGCTTACTTCCTCAACGCAGAAAAACTCTTACCCGAGAGATTCTTAACTAAAGGCTATTACGATGAAACGAGAATGCTGATTCACAACAAGGACCGAACTTTGGGCCAGTTGACCGGTAGAATGATGTTTTTCCTGATCTTTAGTGCCTTGATTCAGAACTTTAGTTTTGAAGTCGCAAAAGGTGAGGTTTTATATGTCACACGTCTTGTGGTAAAATGATAAAACCTTCCAGAAACCGTGCCCCCGCTTGACCGCGAAGCTGGTGAAATCTGCGAACCAAAGCCATACTCTTGCCGTATTCGTCAGCGCCGCGGGTTTTTGATCACCAAAGGCAAAACCAAACATGCTTAATCTACAGATCAAACATTTCAACTACAAGACTGTTTTAAGTATTTCTGCAAAATTTGTTGGCTTAACTTTTCCGGAAATGTAGTGACTACACTTTGACTTTTACCTAATTGATCACATGACATCAACAACAAAATGCATTTTGAGATAAAGGTTTTTACGTTCCCCAGAGGGTCAATGTGTCGAAGCGCATGCCAGAAACCACCTTTTGAAAAAAGAACCAATTACTTTCGTTCTGGTTAACACCAAAAAGTGGTATTGATATTTGTGCCTAATCTCCCAGAGGAAGGTACAAGCGGCCTAATTGCACACTTTTTGGAGTTTACACATGCGTAATCATACGAAAATAGATGGAATTGTTTATAGGTGCATAAGGTTAAGGAGGTGCACCAAAAGTTAGAGATATCGAAAAAGTCACCTTGGAATCGACTTTTTCAGGGTCGGTTACGTAGGATGCCATGGTGACCTTGTTGATTTCTTTTGAGTTTGACGCGTTATGTTGGTTTTCATCCGTGTGAACCGCCTGAACTGTATTTTTCTGACTAAATGTTTTTAAAACAATATCACACAAAACAAACTTGTGTTGCCAATGATACTATCTATGCGGTTAAAAAAATTGTTTTTTGTATGTTTCAAAAACAATGACACCCTTTTTGGCATTGGTCTCATTATACTGGCGACTTGTGCATTGGCAGCTTTTGCTGCGTAGGCAAACGTTGATCTTTTACGCCAAACATTCCACAAGGCACACTCCTATCTTTATCTTTCCACATTCCTATCTTTTCTTAGATTTTGTCATGAACTGCACACCGAAGTCATGATTCCTGGTAATATGCTTTTTACTTAGTCGTATTGACGTTTGCGTTGTATTATTCTTGTTCTATATGTGCCTTCGCAACCACTCTACCTATTGTAGCTCATAAATACAAACGGTCAACAATTTAGAAGTCGTTTAATGGGAGAGTTCTGGCCTCTGCTAACTCAACCTTTGTGATGTCTTTTCTACTTCCGGTCTATTTACAAAGTTTTTAATTTTGAGGAACCAAAAAATTAAAAAAATAGTTTTTACATTGTTTGCAATTGTGCAAAGAACAACCAAAAACAGTTTAACGATGCAAAAAACTGATAAAAGTTATGATTTGTTTTCTTCACTTTTTTAATCACTCTGCACTGAATTCACCAATTGTACGTTGCGCATCCTTTTGACATCTTGGTTTTCATGCTCAAACCCTTGCTGTTGTTCTCCTTTTCGAAACTTAATTAATATTTAAAAATTGTTGTTCTGTTTAACGCTTCAAACATGTGTGTTCACTTCAAACAGCATAAGTCATTTGAACACAATGCATTAATTCATATGCGTGGCAGACAACAGAGTATGTCCGTGTCTTTATCCCCGGGGTTCAAAATAGTATTTTTGCTAAAGATAAAAAGTTTCCGACAGCGTGGACAAATTACTGTTTAATATTATTCAGATGCTACGCAGATTGTGACATTCAATGTCCCAAGCCTCAAATCCCCTAGGTGCTTTTTTGAAGCGTTTACTTGTTCGTCGGTCATCCTTGTTAACTTTGACTCCAAACTATAAGGATAACCTCTTGGCGGGAACCAATATAAAAGGGAGGATTGGCTCCTCCCATTGTAGATTTTGCCAGTCGCGGCGGTCGTGGTAAATTTTCCAGACGGTAAAACAATTGCGGAGATTTCAGAAATCCAACAAGGCCCTAATTCCCAACATGTTCAATTGTCAGTCTTCCCCATGTTCAAGAATGACACTGTATGCTGCGGCATTCTTTGCCATGCTTGTTTTTTTTTCTGCAGCAACCTTTACCGTAGTCTACAACGTGGAATCAACGCCATCTGACCCTTTTCTGAAGTCTGAAGCACAGGAGTATCCCAGAGAACTAACCATTACCGAGCTAGTTCTTCATGTCATAGGCACAGTTGCAAGTTTATGGGTTATTATAATGATCCGTAACCAAAAAGAAAGCCGGAGTTATGTGACGTTAAAAACTTTTGTGTGCACAGTTATTCTGCACGGTTGCACCATCAAGTAAGTTAATATACTTCCCCATCACAGTTTCTCAACCTTGTTCTTTAGTATTTTGAATGCTGTTAACATAATCTGCCAAATTTACCGTAACGACAACATTGCCTCATTTGTTACTATAAGTCAAATCGCTACACAATGTCAACTGTGTCTGGCTACCGTGTACTTCTGCATTGAGCATACGCTCTTAGTATACGACATAACTCCAAAAGCTCAATATAAGGAATTTTATTTTGTAACTACTCTACTAGTGGCTACGGTAAGTCAAATAGCATTATTTATACCACTGTTAAAATAAATTTGCAGCCTCTTGTTTCCTACGGGCTAGCATATGTGCTGTTAACTTACGCAAAGTTTGCGATCATCATTATTATGGCAGGTTTCCTAATTGTGATCCTAACGGTAAGTTGTTTCTCCACATAAGTAATTTATGCAAACAAAATGTCGTATTCAGGTATTGTTTTGCTTTGTTTCGTTACTAAAAAAAGTACGGAACAAGGCAAAACAAGCCTTCATCGACAAGAAGGCCATCCAAAAAACAAAGTTCAAAGTGGTAGAAGCGATATGCATCACGCTTGTCATGTTAGGCTGTAGTGTAATAATGGTGACATGCCATTCTCTGTTGTACGTCTTACCGTATTCGGATTTTGTCAGGTTAATACTTATTGCCGTTGAGCGGTTCGTTGCACTAACTTTGGCTAATGCCATTTCTGTGAACTTTTACGTATGGAGCCGGCGAACACACCGTTTCCTCTTGAAGTAAGTTATTTAGTGTTACATAATGCATACTTACACAGTTACATTTTACAGGATGAACACAGTTCAGCCGAAGATGCCCAGCCTTACAAAGCACTCGTCACAAGTGTACGTAGTGGAAGCGGATGACATATCTCGCATACACTAAACTTTATAAACAAATTTGGCAAAAAACTAGACGTAGAACGCCTTTTGTATACGGTAGACACCCTTTTAATGCTAAACAGTTTTTTTTCTATAAACGTTAGGTGTTTTACGCTCTTCTGACTAGTTATGTTTTAAAATTTTTGTTGTATTTCAAAATGCCCATCAGTGAATGAATGTGTACGGTATGGAAGTTAATTGGCTGTTTTGGTTGTCTTAAATATTTATGAAAAAAACTAATAAAAAGATAAATATCATACTGTCTGAAGCACTCAATCCGTAAAAACTGATCTCTTAACCTTCTAACTCTATGAAGTCCAAACAAAATATGTATGATGGCAACTTTATATAGCCAACATTCCAATTAGTAGACTTCAAAGTGTCTACTACGGAAATACAATGTAGTTATTCGCTTAACTGAATACAATTGTTTATTGTGTCGTAAAAGCCAGTTAATCAAACGGTGCACCATAACTGCGTTGAAAAATGCATCTTCGTTTCAAAAATACAAAACAGGGTTCACATGAATTGCGTAGAGCTGCGATCAAAAACCACTGACTCAATGTCTGCTAAGTCAAGTAGCTCCGATACATTTTGAGTTTTAAGGTCTTTCAAAACACCACAAATAAATGTTTAACGCAGAAATTAGTTTTTAACCGAACCCTCAAATCTCGATTGAATTAGATGGTTATGAAAAACGTGTGGTCGCAGGATAGCATCGAACCACCACCACGGATTGTTCGATCACATCAAAAGACGAATCAATGAATACCTTTCGCAACTAATTTTATTTTCATTTAAAATTGTCATTTCAAATTTTATGCGCTTGCAATGATGTCGAAATTACAGTTACTTTGGAAACTCTTGTGACAGCCTTGAAAGGCTGCATGAACGCTTCTTTAACACTTTTTGACATGAATATCAACAAAAATGGACGACTGAATCGGAAAATGTCAACGACCCAAGGTATTTGAAGAAACATGGTTTCGTAAAGGGGGTCGTAGTAAAGGTCCTGGACTTCGAATACGTAAAGTACGAGCTGCAAAAGGTCGCACTTTTACTCTTTTTTCCAAAAACTTTAGGACCTTACATGTATGACTACCATCAACGTCGTTGCAACAGTATCCCCAAAAGAGACGACAATAAGGCCAAGTTCTGTTCTTTGTTGAAAATAACGCTTCCCTTGTTCCATCAGGACTACACTTTGTCTTCGTCTTACTTCACGTAGTTTGCACATGCACACCACATTGATTGTAAGAGAAGTAATGCCGATGGTAGCGTAAAATATCGCAAAAGCAAGCGAAATGTACCACTTCTAAAATTGATAATTGCTAATCATGAAAGCATTGTTATTTACTTACCGGATATCCCATCAGTTCTTCCTGTACAAAGACATACACATCGTTGTGTTCCAAACTAAACAACATTGTAGAAGTTTTAGACAATAACAAAGGCCAAAGAACCACAAACGGAACCAAAAATGCCAGTGATATTACCAAAGGAAAGTATCTGTTCCAATAGTCTTCATGTTTCATCGGATATGCCAAAGCGGTAAATCGGTTTATCCCAGTTGCGCATACAAAAATCGAGCGAACAAACTCAGAATAATGTGCATAGAAGCATGGAAAACTCCAAGCATACGATGGCAAAATGTTTGCAAAATACGAAGCCATCAGAGGAGCGAGAGGCAGTTTAAAAGTCGCGAAAAATGCAATATGCCCAGTAAGATCCTATAAAAACGTTAAAGTTTAAGTTAAAACTTTTGTTGACACCTACCAAGAATGCAATAAATTTTGTCAATCTAAAAAAGGAAGAGGAGAACTCCTTTTTGTTCGAAGTGCGCATCAATTGAATAAAGATGATAAAATACAGTATCCAAAAAACCGTTCCATATAAAAGATAAGTAAGTAAAACAGGCAAGGAAATCATAGCTACAACTGTTCCAGGCAAAATTGATAACTGATACAAATGTAGTACATTTCAAGTTTTCATAATTTTTGCGTAGCATGTGTGACAGTATTAGGGAAATTTTATTAGCAAAACGCATACACGGAGTGACAAATCAGCACGTGGGTTTGATATTTTTCGTGACCTGTAGCGCCAAATCTAATAAGAAACAGTTAGCCTTTTACACTTTCAATGAGCTATAGTTTTACATAAATCAGGATAGTATTTTCGGGTAGAAATCCGATCTTTGCACAAAACCATTTGTACACTTTTGTAAAGTCTTCAGTCGCCATTTATGACAAATGAGTCATTTTAAACAAACTTTATAAAAAAAACAAATCAAAACGCATCCTATATCATAAAGCAGTGTCTAGCCGCAACATAAAGTTCGAACGTTCGCGATCCCGGCCCAGACAAGGAAAAAGCAGCTCTAAATAGCAGAAAAGGTGTTGATAGAAAAACAATTGGTTAAAAAACTACGAAACGCTAGAGGCGGCAGATCGCGTTCCGGGTAAAAAATTTGTGTTGGCAGCGGCTGCTCTTTCCATTTTCCTTCAGTTTTGCACTAGCGATCGCGCGTTTTTCTTCTTTTCTGCTTTCGGCAGTCATTTCAAAACAGACAATATGTTGCTTTTGTCTACTGAACTTTAACTTTCCCTTCCTTCACTACCTTAATGTATGCCCCTGAACTGCCTAACACACTTTTGAAATGCTAGTGATCCAACCATCGTCTTGACTTCGTACTTCAATGTTCAGTAGTCGGTTGGGGACTTAAAATCAATCTGATTTGCTTTTGAGTTTGTAAAAGTGCTGTTTTGTAGTTTTCACTGATTGACACGATAACAACAAAATGACGGACGATTATCATGACAGAAGCGTCCGCCAGGCACTATCTTTAGTCACCAACTGTAACACAAGTAAGTTACTTTCAAACAGGCTGTAGAAATTTTTTTGGTGTTTCACATGTTTCAGAACGATTTGACAGCAAGAGTTTCTTTAAAACGAAGCAACACTATGCCTGTCTCTGGAAAATTATTGAGACATACGTCTCAGGTCTGGCAATTAAAGAAGCTTGCTGCCGCGCTAATGCTGTCAATTCCACAGTTTCTAATGACATTTTGCAACAGCATAAGAAAAAATTAGACACTTTGCATGAGGTTTTTATGAAAGCCTTAAACAAAAACATGCGCATTGAACAAGTACTGAATGCCGAAAGCTGTCGTCAAGTGTCAAATGATTACGGTGCAGAAATGACGGCGATACTGTTAGCCGGATTAACCACGAGCCTTACGACTAATGATTTCGCTATTGATTATCCTATGCCTGTTGTCAAACTATCATCGACGGTTTCTAATCAACACTTGGGTATAGCAAAAGAATTTGTCAAAGCTTTGTATATTAAGCAAGTTCTTGTCAACGACTTGACATTGAAAGGTACGTGTTACATTTGAAGTTTTAACAAATCAAAATCGTTTCCTTCTAGAAACCAAAGTATGGGCAACGCTCAAATACCTCGAGAAAGGAGTTCCTTTCAAGAAGTTGCACTCTGCCGATAGCACATCTGTTTTTATTGGAAGACTTCCTAATAAGCAGACTTTGAAAACACGCGGGTATCCGCCAAACAACCCAAAGAATAATGAGTTTTTTGATATTGAAACTCTTGCTGCGACCCGTGAGACCTTTGATCCTGAGATTAAGAAACATCGAAACAACGTTAACCCTGGAGTGGAGCTAAAAATTTGCGGGACTTCGGGAGTCTTCCTCATCAACCATTCCACCAATCCAATCATCGTAGAAAGTCATTTCATGAATGTCAGACGTAATATCGCCGATCCTGCACCATGCACCCATCTTTTGGAAACTGCAGCACCGAGCCGTCAACCAGAACAAATCTTTGATCTAGATCAAGCTTTCCATCAAATGCATCTTGTCAACTACCTGCGGCGTATTCTGACGGCCAATGTCAAATCGGAAACTGAACGCAGAACGTTAAACCAGGTTAGTGTTAAAAAATAATGTTTTCTAATGCTTATTATTAATGCAATTAAAATAACTGTAATTGAATTGTAGGCATTTCTAAAAGAAATGGCAGATCTTACTCGTTTTCGTATTGGTATGGGCTGCAGTGAAGAAGATCTTGAAGAATGTGATGACCCGCGGCCTTTTGACAAAGCGCCGTGCCTGATCGAAGTCAACATTACCGTTTTGACGCAGCTTTTTGTCAAGTTATGCATGCAGCCGCGGATTTACATCCCGACAAGCATCCAAAATTGGGCAGTGTTAGGCGGAAACGCTGACGAAACCATCCAGCTTACGGAACAAGACATTGTATCTGCGCAAGAAACTCTTTGTGAGGCTTTTATTGAAGAATTTATTTTATAAAATTTAAAGCAAAAATACATGTAATTTGTATTGTTTTTTACAGTAACTTGTGGTTTGTCACCGTTTACTTTTTTTGTATTTGTGTTTGATTTCCTTAAACATTAAACTGAGCTCGCTTAATTTTTTTGTGAAATACGATTTAGTGCAACTTCTGATTATCTTGATTATGTCGACTCTGTTTTACAAAACTAATGCATTGTTTGATACGCTTTGTTCAGATAAAAATTGTTTATCCCAGCCCACAGATAAATAAGCTCTGCCTAAAAGTTGCACCCCCAAGGCCCTCAACTAACCACGACGAGTCTCCGGCTGGTTGGTTTTATTCGTCGTATCGGCGTCCCCGACCACACTTGATCGGCACGTGTGTATGGCACCTTGATGTTAACGCGGCAATAGTGTATGAAAGCGGCACACATAGGTGACAATCAGGACGGCAGTAATGATGAACCGTGAAAAAAGTAACAAAGTAAGTCAAGGACGTGTTGATCTCGAAAAAATAACGGTATCACCGACGGAGGGTTGAAGAAAACGCGAATGGTCTTGTACCGAAAGCGCAAATATGTTCACTCAAGCCCGATCTGCATAGGATAGGAAAAACTTCTGGTAATAAGGAAAAGTAGCGGTCCAGACCGCTGACGTGTTGAGTAATTTACAACCGCAACAACCAAACTCGTTACCGGCCCGCAGGCCGGCATGGTTCACCCGAACCAGACCTATGGAAACGAACTCTCTTTCTCTTCCTCGAATATTGATCGCGCAAAAAAGCGAAATTGGAACGTGCAATTTTTGACATGCAATCGCAATAGTCCGCGACCACGCTTCGTTTTCGCTGCCGTTTCTATCCTCACTTACCTGTGACGTTTTCGTGCATTGTTGCCAACGATTTACACTATATTTCCAGGTGGTTGCTGCCCGTCATATCAGATTATGTGCCACCGATTGAGGCTACGACGGGAAGGTTAGCCGCACTCAAAATACGAAGATTTTGAGTGGTGTCTGGTGAGTTTTATATATAATTTTTAACTTTTGTTTCATTCAATTGATTCTCGTCTTTTGCAGCTGTGATAACCTTTCCATTTCGTCAAAACGATCTTATCAAGACCTGCGATTTTCATGCCCTGGCTTCTCCAATGCTCGAATTGTTCTACAAATCAGTCACATAGTTGGCTTGTAACTCAATATTTGTCAAATTCATGCTTTGTATGTTCCACATTCGTTGCCCTAGGCCAGGATAAAGATGTTAAGTAAGCCATGTTATGTTTGGGAGCTCAAACTGTCTGACTTTACGTCTACAGCTGCACGTTTTGTATCTTTTCTATTGTGGATATGGCTGATCATTCCCAAGGGTGGACGCGGGCCGACTTTTTGACGGCCCGGCCGGCCCGGCGTTTTAAAAATCAAGCCCGGCCCAGCCCGCAGCTCAACCGGCCCGGCCCGCCATCGGGCCGTCAAAAAGCAAAAAACCACGTTCTTAAGGGCACCGAAAAAACTTTTAACGTGAGTTTTTTGCGGCCCGGCCGGCCCGTCGGCCGCCCGATCGTTAATTTCGTCGGCCCAGCCGGCCCGGCCTGCGGCCGGGCCAGGCCGGCTTGAGGCGGCCCGGCCTGTCGTCCACCCTTGATCATTCCACGCGTCGACTGTCTGGACTAACATTCTTCTTTTCAGGGTTTGAGCGGCCCCGTTCGCGCTTTCGTTGCAAGACCATATTCGCTGTCTCTCCATTCCTCACTCGAGTGAACACGTCAACTTCGAGAGCAACACGTTTTGGGCTTCACTGCGATGAGCGAACGGCGACCCACCACCACTCGAACGGGTGTGAACGCTGCCACTCAAACCGGTGACGATACGCCCAAGGCTTCGCCGAATGCCACGCCGAAGGCTTCGCCAAGTGCCGCGCCTGTTCCAACCTCCACATTAACGTCGAATCCCACTCAACCGCCCGGACCTCCTCCGCCTACAACTTCCGAAACCGTCCCAGCTCCCGAGCCTCCGGCCGCCCCCAAACCCCCTGTCGTGATCCATGAAGTTTGGGCGAGCAATCTGGACGAGGAATTCATCAACATCCGCAAGCTCGTTGGTCATTACCCCTACGTTGCTTTTGACACCGAGTTTCCGGGTGTTGTCGCGACGCCGGTGGGCGTGTTCCGTAACAAGGACGAATTCCAATACACGCAGATGAGCCACAACGTCAACCTGCTCAAAGTCATCCAGATCGGTATCTGTCTCGTCAACAAAGATGGCGAGCTGCCGCCGAAGGGTGATATTTGGCAGTTCAATTTCAAGTTCACCACGGAGAAGGATATGTATTCGATCGAGTCGGTCAACTTGCTACGTCGTTCGGGAATCGACTTCGAGAAGAATCGTGTATGTTCCGTTTTTACTAATTCGCTTATTTTGCTATATCTTTATATAATTTCAGACCCTGGGAATAAGGCTCGAAGAATTTGGCGCCCTCTTAACCACCTCTGGTCTCGTCGCAAATGAGGAAGTGACCTGGCTAACGTTCCATTCGTGCTTTGATTACGGGTACCTCATCAAAAGCATCATCATCAAGAACTTGCCGCCAGAGTCGAAGGACTTCGTCTACCTCCATAAGGTCCTTTTCCCGCGCAGCTTCGATATCAAAGTTTTGATGAAGGCGCCGAACATACAGGCTGCGCAGCTTCATGGCGGCCTTCAGGACGTAAGCTCTTCTTTTTTCGTTGTTTGAAAGGTTCTTCAATTTGACGTTCCAGATTGCCGATCAGTTGAGCGTCGAACGCTTCGGTGCTCAACATCAGGCCGGATCCGACTCCCTCTTGACTGCAAAGACGTTCTTCAAGCTCAGAAGCGTGTTCTTCCATGATTCCTGGGATAGGGTAACGTTTTTGAACTGTTCCACTATCATCTCTAACGTAATTCTTGTTTCAGGTTGCCGAGGTCGTTGAAGGGGCGATGTTCGGCTTGACCAAGGCCAACCAGGTCTCGTTCGAAGGTCTGATGCTCTCCGCTCCCATCAACTTCAGAAAGCCTTTGGCTTACCAACCGAAGCCCCGCCCCGAGCGTATTCGTGACCCTCCTCGTCCGTCCAAGTTGCTGTCAGTGGTTAACCCAAAAACCATGCAAGAAACTATGGTATTCCCCCTCCCTCCCCCAGTCAATACTTAAATATTAACAAGATTGTCACTAACGATTTTCGGGTACTTCTTAGTGCAGTGATTGTAAGATATTATGTGCAAAGCTGAAGAGACGGAGTAAAGATGAGTGTATTTTACTGTGTTATTCGAGGTTGTTGAGAAGGTTTGGGGAAATAGTTTTGGTTACAGGCCTTCTTCTGATACAAGTAACAGACAATTGCGTTCATTAATGACTGTCTACAAGACAAATATATGACAACGTCGAATTATAATAGTTCATTTAAGTGCTTTTATTGATTTCTTTTGTCGTTTCTCGGCTGTTTTAACGCAAAAACTTCTCGTCGCCGGATCATTCTTTCTCGATCGGCTTCAGCAACGACTCTTTCAAAGAGAGCAACGATCAACCCAGTAAATATACCAATTGCCAGAAGCCCAAAAATGCCGGATACTTTGTCCATACCCAACGACTTTTTCGTTTCTGCTGCCTTTTCTTCGCATTCTCTGCAAATGTAATTCCGAAATATTAACGACTGTCTTTAAATTCTCACTCAATCTGCGGCGTTTTCTTCCACCAGCTTCGTTTCATCATCATCATAATCCCTTTTTCGTTATAATCTAAAATCTGTCGTGAAAGTCGATCTCGCCATTTTGACCCTTTCGGAAGAGCAATGCTGTAACCGTTTGATCCTAGAACAACATTTCCGACTTTTGTTAGGTTGCAATGTTGGGTGAGTTCGTATTCAAGTGATGCCGACTCCATTAGAAATACGTATCTAAACTAGGTTAAAAATTAAGTAAACATACTGACAAACCACTCACTTTCCAGCTAACACGCGTTGAACCCCTTCGTGATTGTTAGACACAAATACTGATTTTGACATGTTTTGCATGCGAAGCCAGATGCGGCGAAATGTTTCTAACCGTGAATACATGAAGAACTGCATTGTTGAACCACCATGGATTGTGCCGAATTCATACTCCGACTGGTTCCCGAGTTCTTCAAATGACTAAAAAGGTCGATATAAATGACGTTAATAGTTGTTCAATTTGCTTACGTTGAAGGGTAGTGTCTTTCGATCAACAGTCAAGACGGCAGCAAAGTTAGCAGTATATTGGGCAATTAAAATCAACGTAAATGCCCACCACGCTGTACTGATCAGCCGATTTGACGCAGATTGGCAATTGAAGCCGCTACCAGCGCGAAGAAGAATGCAAGTGAGATACCAAACGCTGTTCTGAAGCATGTTGAACAAATTATGTATCTAATGTCTGTGAAACTTACAAAAATAGCAAATTTACGTGACGGTTCACGAGGACTTAGAATAGCAGAAGTTGTAACTGCGAGAACGCTTCCTATCGACACCAAGCACCAGTACATCCAAATGCTAGGACTTAACGGCCAAAGAAACGATAAGAAAGAGCTAGATGTTTTGTGTTCATCTGGAATACGCATCAACATGGAAATTCCGAGCTGTAGAAACGGATCAGTAAAGTCGACCACTTCGAGCCGATGAGCTGTCACTGTTATTGGTGCGACAGCAGCATCTGCTTCACCTTTGAGCAGTTCGCCGATGAGTCCATCCCACTCTTTTGTGCCGTTGATTTGGTCTCCGTACTTGCCATCGGGCATTATGGTTAGCTTGTACTCAAAGTTCAAATCGTGCGAGAGTCGATCAAGCAAATCGATGCAAAATCCTTCCAATACAGTAGCGCCGTTTGGCAGATTTTTTCGAATGACGTAAGGACGTTCTTCAATACTGATAACTTTCAGGAGACGTTGCTATAAAAATTGTTTTAAAGAATGAATTTAAAATTAAACCCTACAGTTTTGGTTTCTTCCATCATACTTTCATGTGTATTTGGCAGTTGTTTGTCACGCATAGAAAAAGTCAGTTCTTTCTCTTGTGCTTTTGTACGAAACAATCCAGTCTGTAAAGTTGTGATGTAGCACAGTTTGTGATATTTCTCTTACATCAATCTGACGCCCGTCAACCCCCATTTCCAAAACATGAAAATAAGCATCTGACCGCATTCGGAAATTGTCGAAACGCAAAGGACCAGTGATTCCATGAAAGTGTTTTGAAATATTGCCACCGCTAATATGGTTTTCAATCAGCCCAACACTCATAATTGCATCATGAAAACAGACAAGGTCGTGCTGAAGAAGATTTGTTTACGTTTACTAATACAAAAAATGAAATTACCAAGCATTCTTGATTTGTCAAAAACCGTTTTTTGTCATCCTCTACTTTTGAAATTAAAGATTGAAATGACGAATTAGTCCTAAGGACATGTTCGTCAAACTGAGATGTTACAGTCAAACGCATCATGTTGTGTGAATACGGTTCAGTGCCGTACTCAACATTATCGGTACCCAGGATGTAAAACCAGTTATCAGCTGTGATCATGCCTAATTTCAAAGCTGCATCTAGGAAGCCGAAAGTTGTATTAAGATCAAGTTCAAGTAAAACTTTGTTCGTGAAACGGTTTCCATAGTCTTCATTGTGAAATTTGCGAACTTGCTTAGCGGCGTCCAAGTATCGGTTTTTAGATGAGAGTTCTGTATCATCAATCTCGACAAACGCAACATCGGGAAGGCCGTTGCGTATAAATGTGTGAGCATCTCGTAGGGCTGTAATTTGATGTAAGCGCCAGCTAATAACCGTCAACTTACACTTTGTTTTTGAATACACAATGCTAAAACGGTTCCAATGAAAGTATTTAAACAAATACTCAACCAGCTCTTCAAATTGTCGACTTGGATACAACCGAAACGTTTTAGGTCCAGATGACACTGCCGGATCGTAATAAAAACTAAGATAAGCCATTCCTTGTTCTTCACATATCTTTTGGACAATTTCGCCAAAATCGGCATCAGGTGGGCCAATGATAAGACCGACTCCATGTCGCTTAAGAAAACCGACTGAAACTATTTAAAATCTGTAATCGGATGAACGCAAGTTGAAGTAAAATGACCTGCTTGAGCAACTGAATGCGCAGCCGTGCTTTTCATAAACAAGACATGTGCATCGTCGATAGTCACTTTGGTTAAGCTCATATGCAATCCGAGGACATCTCGGACAGTGCGTATAATTGTCGTAAAGTGATGATGACGAGACTCCAGTAATACAGTGCCAACGGCAGTGTCACTGCTTACATAACAGCTCGGTAGAATCAGAGATAGAACGAACCACAAAGCCAACATTTCCTAGACACTGACTCCAGACATTTTAAAAGTTCACTGGGCACTTTCACAAGTCGTTTGCACTAATTACACTGTCATTACTAATTAGCTCGACGAAAAGCAACTTTTCAATGTTCGCAAGTGTGCTTTGCTAGTACCAAAAACAGACGAGAGTTATATTTTTGCACCGCAAAACTAATTGTCCAAGAATTATGCATCCGAATTCTGTGTCAGAATCCGCAGAATGGGCAAAATAGTAAATCTATCAGATGACAAAAAAACCATTCATGAATCTGTTCATGCTAAACTTCAGGAAATGTGACTTCTTCAAAAGTTCTTTTATAGACCAGGGTGAAAGGCAAGCAAGTTTTCCCGCGAGAATGGTACCTGAACTGACTTTTTGGTTCAAACGAGGCAGTAGACGGCAGACACGTAAAGATGCGAGTCGGCGCGCCATGGATCGCCGTTGTTATCACCACTTTAGCGCAAGTCACGCTCGCGCAAGTCACGTTCGCGCAACTTGGCTGTGAAAACATGCATCAACAAGTACCGACATCGCAATACGAGAACGCATGCTTCGCGCGAAGGTATTGATAACGACGGCGGGCCATGGCGCGCCGGTTGACGTCTCTCTGTGTCTGTCGTCTTCTGCCTGGTTTGAACCAAAATGGCCAGTTCAAGTACCTTTCTCGCGGGAAAACTTAAAAAGCAAGAACAAGTGTTGTTGCACGAAATTTTACATGTTAAAAAAGCCACTGGCACTATTTTCAATTAACATTTTTGCCATTCATATCCAAAATTTTTCGGATTTAGATCTCCGACGTTGTCGGATGCCAGCGCCGCCTACCGGCAATAAAGCAGCACTAGTCTCCGTAGCAACAATATTGTCTCTGGTTTATTAGGTAACCCGCGATGGTTGCACCATCGCCGTCAGCGACAACATCAACATCGCCGACGTTAAGTCTGTGTAAATTATCTGTCTGGCTATTCTAGGTTTGTATTTTCTATAGTTATTCTGTTCCTTTTTGCAACTTCCTGCCCCAATCAACTGTGTGAAAGCTTAAAAAAATTTTTTTTATTCTTACTTGTTACGTGGCTAGCACGCACCCGTGACGTATAGCTGACACTTTGGAAGAATAGAGTAACGAATCAACCCGGCAACGCTTTGGCTCAGCCAGATCTTTAAACGCCAGGTGAGAATTTCAACGTTTACAAAGAATTCCAACATAGTCAGTTCTACTCTACCTCAAGGCTTGCTGTGAGTTGCGTCTCCAATCTTTTTTTTGGTATTTTGGTAGCAGCGAGTGGTAGAAGAAGGATCGAAACTTCTGTGTAAGAGCAGACGCCATAGTCAACAAGACAAAAACTTGAATATTTGGATGCAGCAATTGCGTAGAAGGACAAGCCGAGTCAAGGATGGGAGATGTAAGGGTCCAATAGGTTTTACTTAATTTGTATATGTAATTGTAATGTGTGAGAAACGAGGTTCCCTGTTCCTTTTCCCTCGGCGACAGCCTATCTTGACGTCTTATCTTTTCATAGTTTTCTGTAGACGTATTTTTTTGAGTTTATTCGTGATAACTCCACCCCTGTTTAGCTTTTGTTTTGTATTAAGATAGTATTTGTGTCATATATATAGATGTAAGTAAGTATCAATAAATCGGGCCCCATCTCACTACAACGTGACAAGCATTGTTGTGAGGTTACTGCTGTTAGCTAACTTGAAACGTCGAGTAACCACATAAGGTTGACGATAAGCGGACTAGACGTCCCCAGTTCTGTTTTGCAGAACGAGATCACACAAATACCTAAGATTGTACACGACTGGCGTTAGCTCAGTTGGAGCAGTTCAAAGATAAAGCTTAGACAGCCCGGTTCGCCTCTGGCAGACCAGCTCACCTCTCAGGGCAATTCCTCTTGTGGAAGACCCTCCGCCGCCTCAGGACGGTGTTGTGTAGAGTCACGAATTCTACATTAATGTAAAATAAAGAAACCTGAGAACCTCTTAACTGTATGATACTAAGAAACACTTGCGTTACACCACACAGTGCTAAGCCGGACATTGGTTGGATTAACATTAGCACATGAGATCATGACACACCGCCGGTATGCAGACGGTTTTGAAGACGTTCTGAACACCACCGTGCAAATACCAAATTTTAGCATTTACAAGGGAAGGGCGCGAGCTTATCCTCTCGGATTTTGATGAAACGAAAACCACATGTAGCTAACACTAAAATAAGAGCTTTCCTAAAATATTAGCTGCAGTTTGCCATTAGGGGCCGAGAACGGTGCCGTCAAAGTCCGAAAATTCAAATTTTTAAATAGAAACAACTTTTTTTCTATCTGACCATTTGCCACGCCGTTTAAAACCAACATCAGTACGTACCATCTCTACAGTTTGTGAAAATATAGTGTAATTTCATAATGCCATATTTGAGAACAGTGGTACACAAATGTGTATGTTTTTAAAATCAATATTTCTAACTTTCAAAATTTTCACACTAGTTTCAACTGTAAGAAGAAGTTATAGATAAGATATTTAACTATTTTTTTCTTCAAACCGCGTTCAAATAGATGTAACCAAAAAAAGTTATGATTTTTTTAAAAACACAAAAAAATCAAAATTTCGGACTTTGACGGCACCGTTCTCGGCCCCTAATGGCAAACTGCAGCTAATTTTTTCAGAAAAGTCTTATAAAATGGTCAGCTATCTGTGTTTTTCATTTCATCCGAATCGGCCAGGATGAGGTCGCGCCCTTCCCTTGTTAGAAGTGTGTCCAAGCGACATCGATGTAAATGACAAATGACTACAGTTGTGCCCAAACCTTTGTTGTGCGTTTCATGAATCAGGTTACGTTTTTAGTACCTGGACAAAATCTTAACAAACTCCATACCTGATTGCAAGCAATCTGTTGTTCAAAATGTGTAACCCTCAACATCTGTTCGCAGTTACTAGATGTCACTTAAACTGTACCCCTTCTTGAGATGATAACCATGACAGCTCTTTGAAATCACGAAGAAATCCCTCGTTTTGTGTAGGCGTGTACCCTCTTTGTAGTTTGGTTTAGAGCCGAGAATGTCCATCGAGGAGTCCTTTTCGGTCTGGGATGACTATTCACCGGGCGATCCGGGACAATTGATGGCCCAGTGCCGGCTCAAAAGGCACGCACGCTCTTCGAAATCACGAAGAAATCCCTCGTTTTGTGTGGGCGTGTACCCTCTTTGTAGTTCGGTTGAAAGCCGCGCATGTCCATCGAGGAGTCCTTTTCGGTCTGGGATGACTATTCACCGGGCGATCCGGGACAATTGATGGCCCAGTGCCGGCTCAAAAGGCACGCACGCTCTTCGAAATCACGAAGAAATCCCTCGTTTTGTGTGGGCGTGTACCCTCTTTGTAGTTTGGTTTAGAGCCGAGAATGTCCATCGAGGAGTCCTTTTCGGTCTGGGATGACTATTCACCGGGCGATCCGGGACAATTGATGGCCCAGTGCCGGCTCAAAAGGCACGCACGCTCTTTGAAATCACGAAGAAATCCCTCGTTTTGTGTGGGCGTGTACCCTCTTTGTAGTTTGGTTTAGAGCCGAGAATGTCCATCGAGGAGTCCTTTTCGGTCTGGGATGACTATTCACCGGGCGATCCGGGACAATTGATGGCCCAGCGCCGGCTCGAAAGGCACACACGCTCTTCGAAATCATGAAGAAATCCTTTGTTCGGTTGACAAAACAATACACATTCAATTAGGACATTTATTCTATTTATTTTCCACGCTATAAGGCACTTTGACGTGCACCCACCACACATCGGTCTCATCTTGGCTTCCACCGCGAAAGGATGCTTTGACCTGCATCAACCAAAAATTCTATCTGGTTTCTACTGCAAAAGGTGCATTGTATTAGCGCAGTATCACCCTGACATCTAACAAGAAACAAAAAAAGCAGTGTGACAATAATAATTTTTTCTATTTTTTATTTAATTGGACAGAGAGGGCAAAAAAGTTTGAAAGGGACCCTGAGATGAATGTATACGCAATGGTGACTTGCTATGTGATGTTACAGTAACTGAGCTTAACCAACAATAATTGATTAAAAACCATCCACATTTTGATCAAATCTAAGAAAATTTCGATTTTTTGACCTAATCAAACAATGATTGGTCGAGTTGCTTTAAGTTTTTCATGTACTGACTTCTGCAAATACACAGTTTCTTTTAAATTTGCCAGCTTCTTGCTTACCCTGCAAAGCCAGGCAAAACATTCTTCAAAGTGGCTGTATCTTATTTATTTATTGCAAAAATGGTTTTTAAACAACATTGACACCCTGTAAAAAGAATGTATAACCGTTAAGTTATCTGTGACTTAAAGAAAGGGTGAAACATTTATGTATGCCAAGCAATACTCTTTGTAGTGACCGATCAAGTATGTATGTTTACGTCATGCACCTTTTCTACTTCCTTGTTTAATTTGTTTGTTTCAAGTTGTCGTGCGTAAATAATGTCTGATTAAGAAATCAATACAATTGGTAAAATGAAAAGTCTTACCGACGTTACACAACCTGACAGCTGATAAGTTCAGTCAGTCGGTGTAGACAGGGCAGCGACACTCCCGCCACGTGGAGTCAGGTAACCGCTAAAAAAGACAAAACGTCCGCCTGATTGTGTTTTGCAAGCGTCAGAGTGAACAAAAACTGGGGAAACCCAGTCGTTTTCAGCCATCGATGTTTCAATATTTGCTTTCGCTGGCGATGTATTGCTGACATTCGTTGTTTCAACTCACTTGTAGCAGAACATTTCAGTAAAAACGGGTAGGATAAGTCAAATTTGAAACATGTTTAGGCTGCCTACATGTAGCCTACTTTACCTTTTTTCGCGAAAGCCAAGGTACTTGGCTTTCGCTGAGTTATTAGTCTCACCTGTCTTACTTGATTAGCTAAATGACCTCATAGCACTGCAAAATCTTAACGTGCTTTCTAAATAGTAGTTAATAAAAATGCGTTTATTCTACATCACAGTCATTTTTATTTCATGAGTAAACCATAGATGTACGTAGAATTACAATTGAAACAAAAAATGAATCCCACGTTTTGAATGTTTAAACACGGTTACGGTAATAAACTTTAAAAGTACAAAGTTCTGTTTTTCAATTTACATCATTAACATACTCTGTAACTTTCGATATGCAGTATAACTATTAAAAGAATGCGCTATTACCCCGACCTTTCCACTATGTATGCTTTTTTCAAACCTCATGTTTTCACCAACCTTCACTTCTTTGCATAATAATGTTGCAGTCAGTTCTAAATACAAGTGAATTTCCTTTGACGCTTATGCACCGTGCACTTTTTGCTCGATGAGCCCACCACACCTCAGTTTGTTATCTTCTAAAAACTCAACCCTATTCACTAAACGGCTTTTATGTTTTACAAAGGGTATGCACTTGATTGGTTCTCTACTTTTGTTATAGACGATAAAAGGTAACACAAACTTTTGCTCATTTTTTCATTAATAAAAATAGTTTCTCTTTTTTGTGACTGATGACTTTGCAGGCACTTAAACTTTGGGTTTGTCAACATAATAACAACTATTAACTTCCTCCTTGATTGTCTCGTGTGACAAAATGTTTGTTCGTTCACAAAAAATAGGCGTTACCCATAATATTAACTTGAAAAGCACCTTTGACCTTACGTTTAAAATGTTTTTACCCTGGACACGCGTTGAACTTTCACTCATTTTTTCTGAAATCTTTTCTTCCGCCTTATTAATAATTCATTCTAGTATTTTTTCATCGCATTGTTGGTGAGAAATGCAACACAAAAAAAGCTTACATAAATACTAAGATAGTGACGAGTAAAGTAGTCTGTAGCTTGCTGACCTCTTTTAAATAGGCGACTACCTAGCAACCTTATTCAATGAAAAGAAACTCCGATTGCCTGTTTTTTTGAAAACCTTCAGTTTTAAGATTGTATTCCGGCTGCGGTTGTCACTGCTGTCATTTTGTCAACAAAATACGTTCTCTATGTGCATCTCAAAATTGAAAATCTCCGTGTACTTTATGCGGTCTTTCTATTGTGCGATTTTTTAAAAAGACTACAAACTGGGTTTTTTCGCACGCAAATGTGTTTTAGAGTACGTTTTACGTCATTTTAGGTATAAAAATTTGTAATCTTTAATAGTTTCCTTGTGTTTTTCTCAATACTGTCACTGGCCTTGTCAGGGCTGTACTTTTCTTTGACAATTTCTGTTTTAACCTGTCTGATGTAAGAGTTTTATCGGTTACCGGCGCAGTCAATTCATTGTTTGCCCCGTAAGAATGTGGCTTTATTGCCAGAGTCCCCGGTGGCCTGTCTAAATCGATCTCGTTACTACCAGTCAGTCGCTTTTCGCAGAACCCCTTGCCTGGTGTAAATGAATCTAACACCTTTTTAATGTAATGTTGAAGTCATACCCCAAACATGCGTATGTTGCATAGCTACACCCCTTTTTCATGGGTTTTGCCAAAGTCAATTTGTTTAGTGAAATGCGACTACACCCCGAAGTCCAAATATAAAAATTGTCTGATCCTGGATTGGTAGTTCCAGCGGGTTCCGAGCAAAGACTGCGACAATGACGCTACTGCTGGCGACGTGACTGTGGTACTTCCCCAACTCTTGTCAGTCGGTTGCTAGTGCGCCGCGTGGTTTCCGCCTCTCCTGCGATAACCGTCGGCGATCGGGGTTTCCTCGCTCGCGACAACGGGTCATGCAAATGCTCGCCGACCCCACGTCAGTGTAATATCATAAACTCCGAAAGTTAAACAGGACGTACAATGTTACCTGGACCACAAGTCGCCACACACAGACAGCCCTTTTTGAGTCATAGATTATGTATATTGCATCAGTTTTCTCTTCTTTTTAACGTCACGTGATGATGAAAGGTGATGGTAACGCCGATCCCTGCCCCTCCCCCGTCGCCTCCAACTTCATGAGAACCAAACCGCATAGTCATACATCCCTCACTTGTCTATCAATCAACCAAAAATCGCTTTTCTGGTGCTTTTAGGGGGCCTTAGGGGAGGAGTATATTGCATGCCTTTACTGATTTTTGACCAAAATTGATGGGCTCATGTCTGCCCTTCAACAACAGCGCTTTCTTACGGACGTACGCTCTGAAAATTCACCCGACAATGCAAAACTCGGTACCGACGAACTAAATTTTTATTTATCATACGGGGCTGCTTGCGATACTTCTCGATAGCAATGCCTACGTGACATCACGCTACTGGAACGCATGATTATTGATCAGTAGAGTGAATCGGTAACTGGTCAGCATTTTGACTACAAACTAGTGCGCGTGGCACCATGCTGACGGGAACAACAGCAAGGATCATTTTTTGGAGAGAAAATTTTCCCCGGAAGTACCGTATCCGCGGATGACGACGACAACGACGGCAGTTTCGTTGAACTTGCGAAGAGCCCTGCATGCGACGCCTTGATTACCTCACACGTAGTCAGGATACGGTACTAAGTGGGCGGCGTTGTCATCGCACATTGTTTTTGAAGATATTTTTAATTCAATACCGCGCCACATGGTAGCTTCTTTCGGACTCAATGCTCGATGCTTTGCAACTACATTACAAGTAGTCCTCCCGAAACCAAGGACACCTGAAGGCGGAGTTAGTACCTAGCTTGACTTCATAACAAATGTTGCGAGACAGTACTTAAGCTCATGAAACTACGTGCAGATGGCCAAAATGGAAACACGTGCTCTTTGGTCGCCTAGGGAAACACGGATTTTATGTCATACCTGCCTGCAGCCCTCGCGATTGTTCTCAAAGAGACACGCTTTGCAAATTTCATTACGCGTCGAGTTCTTTGTCAACGCGGTTACTTTTTGAAACTTTACTTCAACCGGGTAACTGTGTTTTGTTTGCAGATCAAGTAAACAGAACCTCATCTGACGCTTTAGCTAGTGTCTGCTTTGATCCCTACGAATGACCTTCGATCGTGAACTGAAAACTGACTTGCCAACAAAGAGAAGCTGTTTGCGATGCCTCGTGTGTGACGAGGTCGATGCAGCCAAACACTATGGTAGCATTTGCTGCAGGTACGCTTTTTTGAAAGCATAATCCCCTTGTTACTACTTTGTGTTCAACTAACTTTTGTAACTTTTTACATTTCAGCGGGTGTAAGGGCTTTTTCCGCCGAACCGTTAGATTTCACAAAGTCTACGACTGTCCCTTCGGCCAGCGATGTGTTATTCGAAAAGGTATGATCAGTTTGTTGCCTACCCCATGCTTATTTGTTTTAACAGCAGTCTGCTGTACAAACATTTTTGTTTCCGACTAAGCCTACGTGCATTTTTTAGAATTTCGCAACTGCTGCCGTCTTTGCCGATATAATAAGTGCCTTAGTGTTGGGCTAAATCCATTATGTAAGTTTTATAGTATGATAATTTACACCCTGAGGGCTATGTCAAACTACAGATTTTATTACACCTTTTAACGCATTAATTTTATGGTGTTTTGTGCACAAAAAGTTATTATTATTTGTGCATGTTGAATGAGATTTGCATTTTTAAGCTTTATCTTAACACACATTCATTTCAGTGGTACATGGCGACCGCGGGGTCACCAACCCGGAGTATCAAGGACCACAAAAGTTTTCAACACCACCTGAATTGCCCTTAAGTCCGTATGGAAACAACTCCGTCTGCGCACCTTTCTCTGAAACTACAAAAACATCCATCAAAACAGAACCGATTGACAATGAGTATGAGGATTTTAAATGTACTCTTCAGATACAAAAACATTTAAGTGTACGTTTAATGCAAAATGCTCATTTTTACCGGTCGCTTATTATATTTCAGCTGACAAGTGGCGACATTCCCCTGGGCAAGCTTAATCTCGTAGCGCCTTTCGGCACCGAAAAATACATCTGGGACTATTACGTGACTATTGAAAGGTATTTCTTGTTTTTGAGTCACCATTGAGCACATTCAACGTAACCACTTTCAGAGTAATTGATAATTATACTGATACAGATTGTTCACCGTTTGAAACTGACTTTGAAATTGATCTCGAAATAAGCGCAGTTGATGCGTTTCACAGGCCTCGAGCAATTTGCAAACGCACAAAGGTATGTTCAAAGTTGCATCATATGGTTCATGACCGTAATAAAATGACATTTTTTTGCTACCGATATTCACAGCCGCAAATACCGTAGTTTATTGCGTTCTTTTTTAGTTAAACTGGTCTGCTGAGCAAGTTCTAACGGCGAGTCATCTCAAAGGCACGTGGGGTCGTACCACACAGTGCTTCTTTGATTGGGTATCCTTTATCCCCGAACTGCATGAACTAAGTTCCGATGACTTGGTACGTCCACTTCCGTCTGCCACGCCATGCGTTTACTGTAACTTTTGATCTTTTCAGCGTCAACTTATTGTGGGTCGATCGGTTCAATGTATTTGGATGTTGTTCTCCCACCGGTCCGCTATCAACACCACTTCGGGGGTTGTGTTTTCCGCGGGCTGCTATTACCCGCGTGTTGAGGATAACGTTGAGTTAGACAGCATTACCAGAATGTGCTGTGAACGAACTGCCAAATTGACCACCATTGAAGTGATTGACGAAATGCGAAGGCTAAAAATTACTATGGCGGAATACGCTTTGCTGCGACTGATAACTTTGTTTATGGCAGGTCAGTGATTTTTGCCCTAACGCATTTAGCAAAAAAAGTGTACCGTATATTTTAGTTCCGTGCATGTCTGCTGAAGGTCGAAAGATTGTGCAAAAGGCGCGTCGGAAATACACCAATGCTCTGAATGAACTAGTTCAGCACCGTCTAGCGCAGAATGCGTCATTCTCTGAGATTGTTGATCGCATTAGCAGGCTAATGTTGATTTTACCGTCGATTGAGGTAATAACAACTTTCTTAATATAAACATTTAACAATGCTAACAATGCCATTTTAGAAAATCTCCCAACTCGACGACGATGCCGTCGGCATGATGACCGTATTCAACATTGCTCAAATGCGCTCCACGTTGACTTATGAACTTCATGTTGGCAAAAACGAATCGCCATTGCCAACAAAACAGCCTTCATCCCCTGACAGTACCTCATCGAATAATCTATTTCAACTGTAACAACTACATTCTTTTGTTTTATTGTTTTCTCGTTCTTGTTTTACTTTCTTGCTAACTTTTTGTTACTACAAAGCATACGGGTTGTAAAAATTGTTCACTGACAGTAACCATAACGTTTATGGTAATCTTATTCTCTTTACTTTTATGATTTCACCAAACTTCTAAGTCGTCACACTGGAAATTACTAATAAAAAGTTACTGTTATAATGCCACAGGTGGAAATGAAAACAGCACGTGTGTCGTTGAAACTTGGAATACTTCGGCGTTTCTTGCGTCTCGAACAAAACCGACAATTTGATCATTGTTATGCACCTGTGAAACGAGGTCGAAGGTCGTTCAAGTCTGATGCTGCTTCAAACATTTTGATCATCATCATTACGATGACACGAGGTGATGTGTTTGATAAAAGCTACATGAAGGTTGTGTTTCGAATATGTCGGCAACACCAAACACGTTTTTTTCTCAAAAGTGCGTAGGGAGGGTGATGCATAAACGTCAGTTTACTACAAACCCTTCGCTTCAGAGGGGCCATTATGTCTGTGGTGTTTTGAATGGATAGGAATCTAGAACAGTTTTGCAGTAAATTTAGGTTACGACGACTGGAGCACTACAAAAAACGCACAGGAGTGGCCAGTTTGCATCATCCGTGATAAGTCAAAGACCGAAAGGTGATCAAAAAACGGGTTTGCATCACAAACATTGACTATCAGTCTGTTGTTAAGTGCTTTTTACGTGCATGACAAAGTTCGGCGTAATACGATATTTAACAGTAGCATCATCTCATGCAAGACCTTATTTGCGGTTTGCATACGGTAATCCATAACGGGGTTTGAACTTTCATTGTTACAAACATCAGTAACCATTGTCATCTGTTTTTATAATTTTAAATTTGCAAAACTTTAGAGGTCACTGCCTATTGTCGGACGTTAGAGTTAGGTGACGTCAAATACAAAGTCAAAAACTGCCAAATTTGTTCAACCCGCCGGAACACGTTGCCGGTGTGCGAAATAAAGTTCACTTAACTCAGTGATCGTTAAATCGGGGCAGTTTATTTATAAGTAGACGACCTTTGCTGAGATCAACGACAATAAAATCTATACAAGAGCAATATTTATTACCCTCTTCCCACACAATCTTATTATGCATGCGAAGAAGTCAGATTCATGAACTCTTCTGAGATCAACATCACTTCGCTATTATAAGTCCAAAAAAGTCCAGCACTATATATCACTGTAAAAATAGCAAATGAGGTCATAAAAATGCGGTCCAATCCACGTGCGACATTTTCCCATTCCTTCTGCAACACCTTTGCTTGCCTTCGATCATTTAGCTGTTGACAACCCAGAAATGCCGCTTCCTTCAGCTGATACAATGCTGTCACTAATCCATGGTCGACGTCGCCTTCAATGTGTTTGTCTAGTTGTTGATTTGAAGAGGTGAAACGTGATAATTCGCACAAAATTGACTGCAATTTGACCTTTGTTCTTTAAGGCACCTCATGTTAGAATGTCGTCTTTGCCCTTCTTACCTTCCTTCCGCCCTTAGGCGTTGATCGAAAGAACAACCGTAACAACCGAAGTCGCTTTATCGCCTTCTTTAAGGTTGATGGTACTTGCTCATTCGTGTTACCTCGCATTTGCACGCTCAATGTAACCGCAGAACATACGGTAGCAGCAAAAATGATAACGATTAAACCGACATAAAATTTTCCAAGCAGGGGGAGATCATCAGATGTGGCGGGCATCTTGTCCTTATCGGCGACCATCATTACTAAAAATGTTGTTTATTGCTCGTTTTGCGTTTTTCAAAACTCACAAATGATTGCCAATGATAACAAAGCTGTCGAATTCAGCGTTATTTTCTCATGTTGTTCGCCCGTTGATGAATGTGGGGTGAAACTTCCAACAATGGTGATTATACAGATGAACATGCTCGGTATTAGTTGAGAAAAAAAGTAATACGTGGAGTGCCGTTTGATTGAAAAGTAAAAAGTTATGTCCGGATAGGGGTTCTCGCAGCATTCGTATTTCCTGGAATGGTCAAGTTTTACTCATCTCTGCGTGTTCCGTCTATTCCAGCATCCTGATGAGATCTTAGAAACTGAAACTAAAAAAGTTTGTTGAAGTCGTAAATTGTTATCAAGTGTATGATGAGCACAAAGTAAAAACAGCATCATTATTTTTGCAGAATGTACAAAATGTTTTCGTTGAAATGGGCGCCCTCTATTAAAAGGCAAAAGTCAATTGTTCTCATCAAATCATCTGATCACAAATCGATGATTACAGATCATGACCCTTATGAGGCACCTGCATCAAACGTGCTTTTAAATTTGCCGAAATGACTGATGATACACATTGTGTGCTTTGCAAAACCTGAGTTGCGCAAAGTTAAAAAATTTTAAAAAAGTAGTGAGCAAATTATTTGAAAATTTTGGTGCAATTTACGACTTCTTGACATTATCTAATGAAGGCTGGAATATCTTACTTTAAGTTCTTTTGTATCTTAAAATCTGTCAGAGTCCATTCTGACGATGGCATGTAATGATGAAGAACGCTGACATCGTGCAAGCTTTTGTTATTGTCTACGGATGCGGGTACTAATGTGTCTAGCATAATTCCTCCACCGTCGTAGCTCCAAGATGATAGTTTCATAAAGCATATGTGCTGCAGAAATATGGTTTTTCTTTGTCAAACTTCAAAATTTTCAATCACCTGATCAAGCGGAAATGCGTCCATTTTAAATTCACATGTCAAACTTGTGATCAATGCTTTATAAACGCTGACGGAACCGTCATGTTTGATAACTGCGTTTGTTTCAATTTCACTCTTGTGGTTCATTTGTGCATTGTTGTAAACCAACAAGTCTGCAAAACAAAACGAATTAGTTGTGTAATTTAAAGAAGAAATAGCGTGATTGTTCAAAACTGCCCTAGGCAGTTTCGGGGACCTAGCAAGAAAAAAAAATTGCAAAACTGTTTGTTAAAAAAACGAAAACTATACAAATATCCTATTGAAGGTAAACTATTTTCAGAATAAAATTTCCTGTATTCCTTGAACGTGTAATTATACGTACGATTTAGAAAGTATGCACAAATTTAGTAAAAGAAGCATCAAATCTTGCTCCAAAAAAACGACGCAGTGGATAACTCAATATCGTGAGTCAGTTTTGTCAGGTTTGGGTTTGATGACTTTGAATGCTTGACAAATCAAGCCCTGGCTCTACTTGTCATCGAAACTGTCCGATCGGCAAGAAAAATTATATTCGAAAACGCACTGCAAAACGAGCCAGAGCTTAGTAACGCCATTAATTCTACCTAATTTGTAAAAAAAGCTTTTGTCCGAAGATGTATTATCATTTGTATTATATTTTTTATCACTTCCCTCAGCAAATCGGCAACTCTGTGACTGCGTTTTTGGTGCTTTTGTTTCGGCAATATTGAAAACAAGAAAAATGTCACGTGTTTTAGTTAATGCATGACGTATTTCTGTTTAGCAAAAACTGTACAATAAAATAGACGCCGATCATCTCTATTTGGCTGCAAAAAGCAGCAACAATTGCCAATATTCGCCACAAATGGGACGATGCAGTCCGTTACGGAAAGCGCGACGCAGCTGCAACCTGATAGAACAGTCGAGTTGGTCGTCGCTTATATATGACCGGGGTGAAAGGCATGCGAGTCGAACGGCGAGGATAGCTCTCGTCCTGACTTTTGGGTCCAGCCGTTCGGTAGACGGCAGACGTGTAAAGACGGCGATCGCCACTCTCGCCGTCATCACGTCTCACGCGCATCCACCGGTCTCGCATTTTGGCAGCGAAAGCCCTGGCCTTACTCAATGTCGCACATGCGGTTTGGTCAGGTTCAAATTTGCGCCCTCCGGAATCGACGAAACCAAGCCAGCCTCATCAAATCAACAGTTTGAGGTCTTGCGAGATTTACTAAATGCAAAACTCATTACCTGGCTGCCATATTCTGTTCGAGGGTACTACGATCTCGTTAACTCCGTGGAAATGACGAGGGTTCCAGACGAGAAAATCGTCCTTCCAATACTGCAAATTGACCGTTTTCAATACACCACAAAACAGTTTTCTTACCAGTTCCATCCAACAATACAATTTAACAGTTTGATCACTTTCTACTATCTTTTGTATTTGCTTTATGAATAACTGAACGGTAACGTTTACAGGACCTATATCGGTATTTTTAGAAAGCTATCAGTTTAACGTCAAACTCACGCGGATTTGCAAAATCGTAAGGCCTCGTCTCTTTGCGGTAGTTCTCAAAAAGATGTTTGAACAACTTGCGTTGGTGCACAGTTCCATTTACCTGGAATAAACAGAAGCTCGAAAGCTGTATAATCAAGAATAATTAGCTTTGCCTAACCTCAATAACGTTGATAGCAAGCAACAAACACAATACCGTTGAAAACGCCATTTTACCATTTCCGTTTTTTTCGAAACTGCCGAAACTTTGCTAACAGTTTTAAACATTGTGGCTAGACCCTTGTCTTCAATAGCCTCTTTCCCATGCATGAGGGCCCGAGTTGGAACATGATAAGTGGCACCATGCTTCAACGAACTTTTTCGAAGTGTACAATTACGGGATGTGTGAGACAACGAAATTGCATTTTTTTGCTTCTTCTGGAGTGTTTTTTTTTACTTTGGTTGTTGTTTAAAACTGATGTGATAGAACAGTTGAATGCGATCGCAAAAAGGAATACAATGCCCTCGACCTCAATGATAGCAGGTTACCCGGTGTTTTTTCGGGGGCAGTGTGGCGAGCCGCTGGCGACCTTCTTCTCGGACGCTCCCAACGTCCATCATCTTTAAAAAAAAACAGATTTTGTTCAACTGACGCGTCGACAAGGAAAGCGACCGCCGACGACGTTGCATCCAACGCCACCACGTCGGTACAGCCGATGTCCGCTCCGAACGGACGTCAAAAACCGTCATCGGTGTACCCGGACCGTGCGGTGTTGTAGGTCGATGGGCGGCTTGCGCTCACAGGTTTTAGTCGCCTTCCATCGTGGTCCTTCCTTTGTCGCAACCCGGTGCGCAGCTCGTCGGACCAGTGGCGTTTGCAGTTTACGGACAGTTCCACGCAATCGACGCGGACATTGCTTTACACGCTCCCTCCGAGAGTCTTCTCCCTCTCACAACCTCGACTGTATTAGCACTCTTTAATTCGGCCATCATTAGGCTTTGCTTTCTTTCTTTCTTTGGTGAACGCAATTAAGTTTTATTTCCTCTCTTCCGCCCAGCTCAAGGGCAGGCAGGGATCAACCGAATGAAGAGCGACCTTTCACGTAGCGCGGCCTCCTTCTCGCTCAGCCTTGCTCACTTCAATCGATCGTGTTCCACTTTGCAGACGGTTTCTCTCGTCCTGCGTCCTTCCTCCATGATATTCTTATTCACCTTAATTGTTTTTTAATTATTAGGCCAGCGGGAAAACACGATTGTTTCCCATGCATAATGCTATTTTTGCAAGTTGTCCTTTGGCCAAAAACGCTGTCAACTCCTTTCCCTTTTTCGTTCCAGTTCCCTATTTGCAATTTGTTGACCAACAAAACACGTGTCGCGTCAGATTTACGTTCCTCCCTTGTTCTAAATTGCATCTTCTTTCTGATGAGCACCCAACCAAACTGACGCCAAGGGCGAAACCAGCTTTCTTCCAACTCGATCGTCGTAGATTTTTCTGGATCTTTTTTTTTCTCTATGCTGATCTCCACCCGTTCCGTGTGATACGAATTTGTTATTTAAAACCCACCTTTTCAGGATTTGCCACACAATCATGAAAACTTGGCCCCAAAAACTGTTGCGGTTTTTCCTGTTGATGCTGGTCGGCATCATTCTCAGTGCCTCCGGCAATACTGTTAATTTAAACATGGGTAACCTAGATGCGACGTTGAAGGGATCACAGGTATGTCATTTGAAATTTATTTTTCACAATTGATCGAGGCTCTGAAAATCTTAGTTTTTTGACCTAGTTCCGCGTGGTCGGGGTCAGTCATGCTAAAAAATGTTTTTTTACAAATGCAAAGATTGACCAAAACCACATCTTTTTAGGTTGTATTTGTCGCTTTTTGCGCCGATTGGTGTCCCTTCAGCCGCCGCCTGAAGCCAGTTTGGGAGCAAGCTGCCGCTAAATGGACTCAGGACAGACCGGGTACGAGTGTGGCGTGGGCCATCGTCGACAGTGTGCAGCAGGCTGATGTTGCCGATAAGTACTTTGTCAACAAATATCCCACGATGAAGATTTTCATCAACGGCGAGCTCATTAGCAAGGAGTACCGGTCAACTCGTTCCGTCGAGGCATTGATTGAGTTCGTCGATGAGCAACTCAAAACTGCCATCATTGACTTCCCGAACACTGACTTCCTCGCGGCGTCGATTGACCGTGAGAAGCGCAACGTCGTCGGCTACATTGCTGATCGCAACAGTGTGGAATACGCTAACTTCCAGGTTCGTCTTACTGTTTTTTTACTTCAAATCTACAGTATTTCCTTTCAGAAAATCGGTGCCCTGCTCCGTGAAGACTGCTTCTTCTACTCCGCCACCGATGATGCCCTCAAATCCGTCAACGGTAACACTCTCGTCTTCAAAGACCCCGGCACCGATGATGAACAGAAGTATACCGGTAGCTTCACTGATTACGAATTCATGAAACAATGGCTCACTGATAAGTGCATTCCGCTCGTCCGCGAAGTCACCTTTGAAAACGTCGAAGAGCTGACCGAAGAAGGCTTGCCTTTCCTCATCTTCTTCCGCGACCCCAAAGATAAGGACGGCGATAAACTGTTCACTGAATTGGTAAGTAGTTTCGTGACGAAATCAATTAGAATATTTATAAATGCGTTTGCATTTGGCGTGCTTTACCTTTTGCAAACGTGATATTTCTTCATTCTCTCCTCTTGATGGACTTTTTATATTTACCAATTTGTGACGCTCATGATAAGAGTACAGTTTCATACGCAATGATTAATTTATCACTTTTTCCTTTTAATTGATTTGTAAATATCATGTTTTATTCAGGTTACTCGTGAACTCTATGATCAGAAGGCCGCTGTTAACGCTCTCCTGGCCGATGGACACAAATTCGCTCATCCTTTGAGGCATCTGGGTAAAACCGCCAAGGACTTACCTGTTCTCGCCATTGACTCCTTCCAACACATGTTTTTGTTCCCCAACATGGCCGAATTGGACCAAGTCGGCAAGCTTCGTCAGGTATGTTGCTTATTTTGAGCCTTTTTAATCATCCAATATTCCACGTTTCTCTATTTTAGTTTGTCCTCGACTTACATTCCGGCAAACTCCACAAAGAATTCCACGAGAACCTTGACAGTCGCATTGCCGAGCTCCAGAAACTTGCCCTCGAGCAACAAGAACAGGATAACAACCCCAATTCCGGTGAAGCGAGGGCCCCGGCCGCGATGCCTCCTGCCGATACCACCCCGAAGCCTTCCATTTTCAAGGAATTGAAGCCATCCAACAAACGTTATTCTCTTCTTTCCAAAACAGAGCTCTGAAGATTGTCCCTTCCTAACCACAAAGAGTGTACGTGTAATTTATTGTTGTTTTTAACAACGCGCCCTTCATTCTAGCGCATAATTGTTATCGAATACCGTGCTATCAGCGGCATTTTTAACTTATATGTGAAGGGTTAAAGTCGTTTATATAAAGTTTATTTTATCTACTATTTTGTTGATTACTGCGTTGGCGCACATCCGAATGAATGAAACAAGCCGACTGCAAAGTTTGTCTAAAACATGGAGCAGGATTGGCTTATGACGTTCATACAAGCATGTTGGCACGCAATCATCTTGCGTGCCAGAATTGCAAATGATCCTCCATGTGGATGTCATACCTTCAGGAGGTGGTCTTTCCAGAAAAATTAAAAAAGTAAGCCGCGGACATAGTAGTGTTTTTAATTGCGGTTGCTAGGTGCTGTGTAGTGCCAATATTAAGCCGAAATGGTAGGTTTTTGTTTTATTTTATACGGTAAAATTTACGGTAACGATGTTTAGCTCGGGTGGATTCACCTTTGCGCGAAGGCGTCTATCATTAAACATCACAATGAGGAAATGTGGCACGCAGTGCTTCGAATGTGCGGTGTTGATCCTGAATTTGAGTACGAATCTCGAACCAACTATGAAGATGCGGAAATTGTTAAGATTATTCATGCATTGGCCACTAAATTGGGTATAGTTACCAAAAACTGTTAAAAAACTTAATTTTTTGTTTTAAGGAGTTACGTCAGATGCGTGTTTTGAACTCTTTGGCGAATGGGTCGTCGAATACGCTTTCGAAAACGGCTGGGATAACTTTCTGACGTGTATGGCCGATTCGTTACACGTGTGTAACTTACATTTAGTTGCGAAACATTACATCATGTTTTTAGGAATTCTTAAACAATCTTAACTCGATGCATTTTTTTATCGATCGAATAGCATTCGCCACCGAGATGCGTGGACCTGTGTTTAAATGTGAATCGCTTTCAGATGGAACATTACGGTATGACAAAGGCATAACTATGGTTTTACCACTATGTTTAAACTTTAGATTGCATTATTACTCCTCCCGCCAAGGCCTTTATCCTATGGTCAACGGCCTGGTAAAAGCAGCTGCCCGAAGTCTCTTCAAACTTGAAATTCGCATGTACGTTACCGAAAGAAACCAAGAACGCCATCACCACAGTAATACCGAACATGTTATCTATGCCATTGAAAGTATGAATAAGAACTCATCTCTCGTCGCAAAGGCGTTGACACCGGCAAAAATGGCTTCAATCGAACTATCGGCGCGACAATTACCCTTCTCTTTGAAATGCTTTTGTTCCATGTTTCCGATGCATATTTGTGTCAACAGACAAATGATTGTTGAGCATTGTGGTGACTTCCTGCAAAGTCAACTCGGCCTCGGCAATCGTCGGACAATCAAACTGACGGACATTGTTCAAATTCTACAGCCGGATGACATTCATGTGAGTGACATTCTTCCCTCTCCATTTTGAATGACCACATTGCGAGCATAGAATTCATAAACTTATAGTTGAGCTTCAAAGACATAATTACATGTCTCAATTCACTATTTATCTTCCAAGTGAAGCCGGCTCTTTTGCGGAATAAAACTGCACGAGAGTCGAAGTTGCCGTTGGTATTGAAAGGCAAGTGGAGGCGGAAGAAACACTTCAAAGCGAAAATTATAGTTGCAATTCATCTTATTTTCAGGTCAAGTCCTCATAGTCAATGGCGGTCAAAATTTACTCTTCGTGGGTACATTTAATGTGACGACAGTGCGATCGCTTTTGACGTCAAACGTGTATTTGGGCGATATGCCAATGCACGATGTCACACGTGACTTGGTTATGTTGAATCAAAGTCGTATTTCTCAGCAAGAACTGAAGTGAGGAAAACATAATCCAAAAGGTTAAACTAGTCATTCATAACTTGTTACAGCAAAAAGCTCGAAGAAACCGTTAAACAGATGCGGAATCTCGCCGTCGAGCTAGAGCAGAAGAAAGTAAAAACCGATCATTTGTTATATGAATTGATCCCGCCGGAAATCGCCCATCAATTAAGAGCAACACACGAAGTTCCGGCTAGTAAGTACATAGCTCGAAGACACAGACCAGCTGCAGTTGCCATCGAATAAACATTTTATTTGCAGAGGAATTCGCGGCATCCACGGTACTCTACATCGATGTGCCGCATTTTCACATTATTTCTGTGAAATGTACGCCGAGGGAGGTCATTAAGCTAATTACAGACCTGTTTGTCTTTTATGAGAAACTGATTTTACGTCACAACTGCTACAAAGTGTTATCTTTGATTGATATGAACATGATTATTGCGGGGGTACCCAAACCCACGACCGAACATACTTATCAAATTTTCAACTTAGCATTGGCGCTTATTGGTGGGGCAAAGCGTATTATCGTTCCTCAGATTAATCTACCTGTCGTGGTAATGAGTCATGGTTATGAGTTTTGAAACAAAGATGACTTGTTTTTTTCAGCTACGAGCTGCTGTTCATTCAGGACCGGTCGTCGCCGGGATACTTGGAACGCGAAAGATTCGCTATGTCATTATGGGCGAAACCGTCAATATCACAAAAAGGTTGCTAATGCATGCTACGCCTGGAAAGATTGTAGTGACCAATTCCGCAAAGTTGTATGTATCCTTTCAATTGATGGAGAAACAATCCAGTTTTGCATTCATTTCAGAACCGGAGGCAATTCACAATTCAACTCCTACGAGTTCACAACGAAAGGTTACGTCAACATTGGAAACAAGCAAGCTACATGCACTTATTATCTCGAACGTAACACCAAGAAGTCCATTTGGGAACTTCTCGGTCGTGAGAAAGGTAAGACAATGCGGATTCCTCGAATCTTAAGTTTACAGAAATGCTGAAAAGCTGTACATGTTGTCAATCTGATATGTCTCGTCCGTTCCAGGCGTCGACAATACAATTGACGGCTACCAAGAGTTGCACCTTGCAAGTGACGTGACCAACTGGGCTGACGTTGAAGCGACTGTCCGAAAGCAACAACGTGTCATAGCTGCAATGCAGAGCAAAGGGCGACATCTGGGCGTGGCGACGGAAAAGATGCGCCAAATGCGAGAAACGTTCAGATCGCACACCCAATCCAATGATTCGGGAATATCCTCGGGGTCCGGCCACGAGTCGTCCAGTATTTGTTCGGTCATGTAGACTGTCACAAACACTTTTGGCTTCTTTTTATGGACGTCAAAGTTCTCGTGAGAGTGAGGAAAAAGAAAGAAAAGCTTTACTTAGTACGTCCTTTTAGGTGTTCTTTACATTTTTTTGGCGGCTTCGCACTTCCATTTGCATTTTACGTTTTACATATTGAATTACCTTTTGGCACCCTTATTCGAAATGCAATTTTCAAAAACTGTTGTCTATATTTAGTTGTTTGCCGGACCATATTATCAATTCAAAGAATTTTTCATAAGTAAATAAACCTTTTTTACGGATTAGTTATATTGGGTCGGGTTAATCTAAAAAAGAAACACAGAGGGCGGTTTTTTCAAGTTTGTCAAACTGTCTGCTTGGGTCTGATTGGTCATGAAAGGCGGTCTTCTTTGACGAACATGAAGCCTGATTCACCCCTTCATGGCAGCCTATTTCGCGACGGGCCGTATTTCATGGCCATGAAGTAATCGTCACACCTGTCGACAAGATGGTCAGGCGCGATAGTTCTTGACAAGCTTGATGTTTTGAGCTCATGACTTTCTTTGAAATGGTGAAATTGTATTTATTTTGTTGCATGCGGGCGAGTTTCGGGATATGTGTTTAACGTGTGAAAAGTTATGTTTACTTTTGAATTTCGAAAAAAGACTAAAACAGGAGTCAATGATTAAGAATCGAATTTGCTTTTGTGGATAATCGTGTTTTCGATTCGCGCTAGCGGAAGTCTAGTTATATTTCCAATTTCCCCCCGACGTAAAAAGAAAATCGGCTCATCGCCCTCCGGCCATTTGCACCTGCGGCACCGCACACGCCGCCCCATGTATCCGCCCGATACAGTCGGATCGCCGGCGCCACGAGCCCCAGATCGACACGTTCAAACTACCTTGGCGAACCAGTACCCTGCAGTCTTGCGCAGAGGACCGTCCACCAGGACGCTGGCGGCTGTAGTCCGTCTCCATCATCGTGAAATTCGCTCTTTTTTCACGTCAGCGCAATCCGGCTGCCGGCCGCCGCCGCGCAAGACCTCCCCTGATCACGCCGCTCGCCACCCCCTCCGCAGTCACCTCAACCCCACCAACATCTACCTCTGCGCGAGGAGAAGAAGGAGATGGCCGCCGGCGTTGACGACGACGACAACATCGACGTCCTCATCTCCTCGGTTCGCGGTGCTCGTCGTTGTCGTCGATTTTGGGGACGAGACTGAAACCGTTGGCATATAGCGCGCAGCGCACGCGCACGGTCGCTGTCATCGGTCTCGACGACGACACTTGCAAGCGACATCACCACAGCCACGGGCGCTCAAACTACTGAATCGGGAATACAGACAGCTGAGTAAGTAAAAGCGTGTCCTGTCCTTGCCGACGACGCTTGCATCAGCCATCGATTGTTGGGTGCTGTTCAGCCGGCGGGTATATGGATTGAGACGTTTCTTCAAGTCTACTTAGCATTGCGAAAAAAGCCTGTCGTTGACTGTTTTAAAACGACGCTATACACGCCTTGGGCTAGTTTTTGTGTTCCAATATTGTTCTCTTTTTCAAACTTTAATCACAAAAGTTTTCACAAACCGCATTGCGAAAGTCATGCTTTACATTTTCACGCCCCTCTCAAATTTTACTGTTCTCCCGCGTTTTTTACGTCCATCCGCGATGACTGATTGCCAGTGGCAACGCTCCCGACTTGCTCACACCTCACGTTTCAACTAATCCATACGCTGACTGCGGTTCGGTTTGACCCTCTGTGTTCAGCTGTTTTGCGTTAACGTTTATACTTGACTCGGTTTTCACGTGTTGTTACGTCGTCGCAATCGTTTTCAACTCTCATTTTTATATATTTTTTCAGTGCGTAGTTCCGTGTACCATCACGTCAATTAAAGGATCAGTCGGCTGAAGACGTCGGCATTTCCGTTTTTGTCGTGGCCTGCGGGTAAGTTCTTTCTTTGCTTCAAAGTTTTTCGAATAGTTCTTTGGGACGTCATTGATTGCGATAAAAATTATTGCTTCCGCTTTCGCGGTGACGGTGTCAACGCCCCTCCCAGACAGTTTACATGTCATCCACCTGAAACACAAGAGACCAAAAACAATGCCTGTTGTTCCGTGATTTGATTTATATATTTATATATATTTTTCAGGCGTGTAAGAATCCAAGCTCAAACTTGTGATGCACGGCGGTGTTGGAACCGCTTATTATGCTGATAGTGGCTACCCCGCGGCCCATTCATACGGCCATAACAACTACCATGGTGCCGGCCAAAGTATACCCAAGAATAAAAAGCGACCTTCTAATTCTGGATCACGTTTCTTGACCGATGACGAAAATGCCCTTCTATTTTCAATGCTCGGTAATGACTGCATATCGCTTGCCGCTGGTATTTGCCAATTGTATCGCGCAGATAATGGACATTGGACACGTGTAGTAACTGGTGTTATTGCCTTGGTAAAAGATTATAATCGACGAGCCTACGTGCTTCGAATGTACAATCTTGATACTCAAACATTGTCATGGGAACAAATCTTGTAAGTTCATTATTCATCGATGACTCACGCCTTTTTGGAGCTTCTTCGCCATTTTCGTTATCATGAGTCATACGTTATCTGCAACTGACCTTGTTATTGTCGTGTAAACAAGTCACGTATTTGCAGGTATCGTCTGTTTCAAGCGAATTATTATCCAGCAGTACCTCGATTCTTGTCCTTTGAAGGCGATCAAGCCGTTTATGGCCTCAGTTTTGCCGAAGAACTTGAAGCTACCGATTTTGGATTTCATTTGAAAAAGCGTTATGAAGCCGAGCAGAAATCAAGTAAGTTTTGACAGTTTTGTCTTTTTTAAGCTTCTCTGTGTTCTATTTTTCCTCTTTTTGATAAAAACTCAAAGTTCTTATCACTAATCATCTACCCGTACTTTGTTTTCGCCAGTCCTGACAATGTGTTCTTATACTTTGTTGTTAGCTTCGTTGGAACCATACTTGTCAACTTAGTTGTCCAAAATCTTGACGACGTACTCATCCTCCCATCCAAGTGAAAGCAGGAGGAAGGTGTAAGTCGATGTCCTAAGGGCGCTTATTCTCCCTCAGTCTTGACGAACTCCTGGAAGCTCTTCTGCTCCGACTACCTTTTCATTTTGACCATTTGTTTACTTTCTTTCAATTAGAACTATGCAATGTGCAACAACTTTTTCCTCTCTGTACCCGTCGAAGGGTGGATGGGAGGTGTAGTGGAGTGTCCACTGGACAGTGGTCAATGTTAGGGGGCCCGGTATTGCTCCTGGGTCTCGGTGTGTCCTCTAAGGTGCCTCGATGAAAACAGTTACATTGCGATCGTGAGGCGAAACGCATCTTTTTTGTACAAAAACGAAGCCAACCGTCGTCGCCCTTTTTTGAATGATCCACGCAACTTGGCCTCGTCATTTATGGCTCTGGTTCGCCCTCGGCTCACTTTGTGATTTTTGCAAGAAGCTCCGTTTTTGGCTGGTACTAATCGTTCTTTCCCCCCTTCTCTGACACGTTCCTGTGCTTCAGCATTTCTGAGCAGGTACGAAGACATCGCGTAATGTTGCTGGAGGCAAGCTTTCGCGTTCCATCTTATGTTTGGCAAAGTTATTAGTCGAAAGTGCGAGCGCACGAAACACCGCCTTTGCCGCAGGCAACCAACCGCCTGGCTTTCTGAAGTTACCGAACATTTTAAGGATGCGCCCGCCCGATGTCATCATCGTCAGATTTTGTGGAACGTTAGAACCGGTAGCTAGCATAACATTCAGTTGACAAAGTTTTGACCATTCCGTTTTTTTATGCTACGACTAGTCTTTGCGCGTCGGTCCAGTTGTTTATCCGTGGCGCGCTCGTTGTGTTCATGGAGTCCGTACATTTGATCGGATTTCTCGGAAGGCGCGTCTGCTAACGCGTAATGCTTCTTGATCTCCTTCAGCTGAGTCCTTTCTTTTTGCACTCCATACTTGAGGCAGAAGTGTTTACATCGGCGTATATTTCATGTATTTTTCGTCTACAACATCCCTCGCTAGTCCTATCACCTCACCACAACGCCACCATCACCACCAGAACATCACCTCTGACTCGCCATTGTATTTTTATGATTCGCACTTGACTCAGAATTCTTCTGGACAACAGTCTCGCAACTTATATCTTAGTCGCTCTGACTCGCGCCGACCATTTATCCAGTCTACTCAATATTCGTCGCCTGTGCAACAAGGCGACAACGACTATAACAATCGGTTATATGACAATGTTCCGCAGTCCAGAATACCGCCTCTAGCGAGGAACCGTTCGTTCAGCGGTAGTAGCGCTTCTTTGTACGAAGCAGACGATTTACTTCGGCCGATTGCCGAAGTCAAACCATTTCCTGTATACTCAACGACGGAACAGGCCGTTGCTAGCGCGGAGCAACGGCTCTACGACGCTGTCACGACGTTGAATCGACGACGAGCCGCGGGCGCATATTCCTCGTACTCAACGCCCATGAATGTCCGCCGCAATTCCGTTAGCAGTCTACAGCCGACCATGTTCAGCAATGGGGTAGGCAGTAGTCCTGGAATCATACGCCCGAAACCCATTTGTGGGTATTCACCTGCCGTTTCGCGCTCGGCTTCCGTCCAGCATGGAAACCAAACGCCGATATTAGCTCATAGTAACCACTACTACCCCTCATCCGGTGTTACTGTGGGTAGACGGTCATATTTCCCTGTTTATCGCACCGATACCGATTTTCGAACCCCGGCGACCGATGCTTTTACGCGACGAACGACTTCGAAACCATCTGTTCACGAAATCCCTGTCCGTTGTGATCAGACTCCCATTGCCCGATCCTCGTACCCGACCCCTGAAGCGGTTTATGCAACGACGACCCGAGTGAGATCGCGACAGTCACCTGGGTATCCAAACGATGGTTATTCTTCTCCGGGATTTACCGTACTTAAGCGACCATCGCACTATGCAGTCTCCAATGGACTGACTAGCATGCAGTTTAATTCAAGCGATCACAGTGCAAACAAAGCCGTCGATGGTCTTAAATGGACACAACCGGCCAACAATCAGCTTCGCTTTGATGACTCGCCGAGACCTCCACCATCGCGCATGGAGGGGCAAAAGCAGTGTTTATCATGCACCTTGAAAGGTGTCACTTGCCCTGGAGTACGACACTCCGATCTTCGGTACGAACATCCACGAATGCACTCACAGCAACTTCCACGACGTCACGTATCCCGATCAAGTCCCCCAACGACTCGCGGTCTCCCGATCCCTAAAAAACAGTTTCCCACGGAACTGAATTTGCATGGAAAACCGCGCGAGCCACCGTCATACGATGCCTTTTATCAGTCGAACGCGTATTCCTCGTCCTCCTCGGCCTATTCTTCCGGAAGCTCTCCCCCCGAGCCGGTCGACAGTTCGGTGGTCTCCGCGGACTCTCCGTTATCCGTGTCGTTTCCGGCGATGTCGACTTCGGCGTTTGTTCCACCTGTTCCCAAGGTTAACAAAGTCCCTCCACGACCGGGACACAAGCCTCGACCGATGCCGCAGGCCACGATCGCCGCTGTTTCGCCGAATAATGTATCAACTGTGTCTGTGTCGGAGGATCCTGCGTCTGCGTTGCCGCCACGAGCGAGTTCTGCGATTCCGTTTGAGTCTGCTTCGGCCAAAGCTACCCCGAAGAAGTATTCCACGCTTCGTCCGGGACGGCCCACGGTCCCGCCTCCACCACCGCCAGCGAACACGAAGCCGAAACTTCCGGCGGTTCCGGATCACGCGACAGCAGATCGTCGTCCCGAAGTTGCCCGTCCAGCAACAATGACAAGCTCCACTACACGTCCATTACTTATTTCGAGACCTTCGTTAACCTCACAGTGCTCTTTCGATGGCGCTAATAGTCGCAAATTCTTTGGGTCTCATCCTGTTAAAAGCCATGAATCGAATCGGGTCAAACGAGAATCGCTAATGGAGCAAGCTTCTTCAATGCTGCAAACAGACTCGCCGGTTATGTCCAGGTCGTCACTGAATAAAAATAGTAAGGATCTTTCTTTTTTTACAAAGTTTGCTTATATCCCTTTCTCTCAAGCCAAACCCTCAACGTCCTCCGTTAACCCTCCCCAAAGCCATGAAGTATCTAACATCAATCCGCCCCGAAAGTTCGATTTCTCGACGCCCCTTACCATCGACACGACGTCGTATCAATGTACTTCGTCGGAAGATCAAATGGATAGTCCGAGTTCGATTTTGAAGACTACCAGCTCGGATCCCAGTTCGGATGTCTCGAGTAGTTCACGGTGCAAATTTGTTGCCTTCCCGGATGAATTGCATTCGTCGTTGGATTCGGGATGCCCTGCCCCGCTCGCTTCCTATTATAGTGCTAGTGATGTGTCTATCGGAAGTTCTCGGAGGAACTCTCGGGCAGTTGCTAAGCAGTCTGAGAAGGTTTCTAAGCGACAAAGCGAAGAAGCTTCGCAACGCTCCAAGGAAGGTTCTGTAACACCGCCAATCAAGCCCCTTCCGGAACTGCCTAAGGAAAAGCCAAATCGTCCTGTTTCAAGGGAGTTGTCGCCTGTTACGTTGTTACACGATGGTCCTCCTTTGTGGTCGTTGCCTGTTGGCGAACGAGACCCATTCTCCGGTAACTCTGGTGCACACTTTCCGTACATTCCGAAAGAGATTCCGACACCACCTGGCGGAATCATCATCCAATCAGTCAACAGGGTGAAGTATGAAGATATTCGTCGTCGCGCGGCTATGTACCCGAAGCCTGTCCCCACTCCTCCACCTCTTATTATCGGAGTCGCCGACAGCACGTTGAATCGTCGACTTTCGGTTACTAAGCCAGAACTTCCTCCCAAACCTGAGAATGTCCTGGCCGATGATAGCAACAGTCTACCGAGCCGTCGTTCGTCGATTGTAAAACCGGAGCCTCCACCAAAACCGGTGTTTGTTCGGACCGGTGATAGTAAAAACACGCCGATACGCCGTCCATCAATTCTAAGGCCGAATCCTGAACCCAAACCTGTCCATGTTCAGACCGACGAAACCAACTCACCAATACGCCGTCCATCGATTCTGAGGCCGCTTTCTGAACCTGTCCCCAAACCCGTTGATGTCCTGGCCGACGATTTCAGTAATGTTTCGGAATGTCTTAAAACTACTTTGAAGCCTGATCGTCCACTAAAACCTGCTTCTGAATCGAGGCGCAATTCCGCTTATGAGCCTATTGCCGTTCTTGCCTACAATATCCAGAATGTGACGGAATGCCGTCGGTCGGCTTTGCTGCCTCCGCATTTGGCTAAACCTGCTTCTGAACCTGAATCGGACCCACTACCCGTTACCGTTATTGCCCACGATGACCAGACGGAATTGGATTGCCAACAATCGACTTCAGAATCTGAATACGCTGACGCTTACCAAATTCGGACATACGATAGCCAAGGTGTCTCGGAATGCCCAATCGATCTACCGCATCACAAGAATTTCCGATTCGTGAAAATGACCGCCAGCCAAATGCTTCTGAAGTTAAAATCCGGCAAAATCCACAAGAAATCGATTTTCTCTTCTAACAAGTCGTATTCCCTGGGCTTTGCGGATACTTTAGAAACAGGTCCTTTTTTGATTGTGTCTTTTTGTTATTTCCATCCTGTCCTGTCCATCTGCTTTGATTCTACTTATGCGGAACGATTTATAATTGCGCTCCGTTTCAGACAAGACACACTTGGCAGGCTCATCTGCGGCCCCTCGCCCGCATCGTGGCTACGATACTGGGATTACTGCCAGTGGCGCTGTGACCCATGTTTCGAGCACTGCTGTGCGTCGAGTTGACGACAAAAAGGAAAAGAAGCGTAAGAAGGAGAAGAAGAAGCTCCGTAAAGAGGATATTGGGATTCCGACCAACTTCCAGTGAGTTTACGCGTCGCTGTAACTTAATTTTTGATTAACATGGCATCTTTTAGACACAAAGCACACATCGGCTGGGACCAAGATGGAGGATTCAACCAACAAGTGTTCGGAGATGAGCCTATGGATGACAGCGTGCGCGATCTCTTACGTGCTGCCGGACACAATCCGGATAACCTAAAACCAGATGAAATTAAATTTGTTTATAACTTCATTGAAAATTACAATAAGAGCGGTAAAAATGCTGAGCCTCTGGTGACGACGCATTCCGTTCCCTTACCACCAACTAATAATAGCCGTACATTGGCCGTGAATGGACGTCTTACTGGTCAACGGCCCCTGCCTGCAACTCCATCCTTGCATACATCTAACCCGCTGCCGGCGATCCCGCGTCATGAACATGTTCCGGCTCGTCCGCCACCGCCTCCCCCACCGGCGTTCCAGCAACCTTATCATGCTCAACCGCCGCCGCCTCCTCCGCCGCCCGTGACACCTTCAAACCGTACAGCTTCGCTTTCATCTTCGCATGCTCCGGCTCCTGTGAGTTCTTCTGCTCCACCGCCACCTCCGCCGCCACCGGTCAGCAAGGCTTTGAAGCCGAGTGGCAATGCTGCTCCGCCGCCGCCACCACCTCCCCCGCCACCGAACTTCCTCAACGGTGGTGGTGCCAGTACAAATGGAGCCTCCGAGCACAAGACTGAAGCTGCTCCGAAGCCCCCTGCTCCTGCTGCCAATGGAGCCCGATCGAACCTGCTTGCCGAAATCCAGGCTGGTAAGAACTTAAAGCGCGTTGGTCCGCCACCGGAGAAGAGCATCGGTAAAGTCGTCGGTGGAAGCACGCGCGACAACATGATGGAAGAAATTCGCCAGGGAGCTAATTTGAAACACGTAAGTTTCACTTTTCCATATTTTTCGCATTTGTATTCATTCGATTTATTTCAGGTTGATCAGAATGCCGTCGCTGAACGTCGCAAATCTGTGTCAGTACAAAATCTTGATGGAATTGCTGGTGCTCTGGCTCGTGCACTTGAAAGCAGGCGCAATCGGATGAATCAGTCTGGTATGTTTTTGAATGCTTCATCCCTGTTCAACCTGAGTTTACATCTATCATTTCAGACTCTGAGGACGAAGAAGCCAACGACAGTGAATGGGAAGACGACTAATTTATTAATCACGCGTCCGAGTCATCCCGTTGCACTTTCTGAATTCCGCGTTCACGCCTTGACAGCCTAATTGTGATTCTTACTGGTGTTGTGATGTTTCAATGAGTGAAAGATGTGAAGAAAATAACAATGTGATTTTGTCGATGAATGGCGAATGGGATATAGATTAAATATAATTCCTGTAACTGAAAACAAACATTCATGCATTAAAGAAAATCGGATCGCTATCGTTTATAGAAAAGACCGCTGCTCAAATACGTTCAATGTTTTGACAGGTGGCGGCATGTCGTCGCCGTGTACTGTTCTAGCGGCTCCTGCTACTTTGTTCCCGACCGCTTGTTCAAGCTGGTAGCTGTTTGAATTGATCCTTTGAATCGTGGCTGTTCGGAAGTGCATCGTTTATGCAGCTTTTGACCTTTCCGGTTCGTAGTCTGCTTCCGTAGCCTCGCCCTTATCATGGCCGATGGTTATGCGTTTCGTCGAAATGGACACTCATGTTTCACTTTCGATGGGGAATAACCATACAGGACCGTTACTGATTACGATCAGGCCTATTTCTTTTCATCTTACAGACAAACGTCCATGAGTACCTGCGTTTAACTTGATTTCGATTTCCTTTCAATCAAGAACTGCGTAAGCCCAGTTCTTTTACCCCAAAAAGCCACGTTTCCGTCAAACGCGCGATCAAGCGAACCTCTCGCAATACTCCCATGCACGTGGTTCGCTTTTTTCGTCTTTACTCATTGTCAATTTATTAGGAGACCTCCTTGCAGTGCGCGAGCTCCTCATAAACCGATTGGTAAAGGTACACTAAGCCTATCTCTATCGTTCCGTCGGCGACCTTGCGCTCATTTATTACAGGCAAGTTGAACCTGTGCTGAGGACTGTGTGGGCCTCTACCGGAGGACAGCATGAAGTTCGATGATCTAATTGTCGAATATCTCGGTGAATTTGGTCGTTATCAACGGGTTCAATTCTGTCTAGTGGTACTGCCAACCCTTTTCTGTGCTCTACACAGTCTTTCCTGGACATTCATAGCACCGAATGTTAGTCATAGGTGTCGATTACCTACGGATATTGGCGAACATCCTATATATGACATTGGACCGAGTGAGTTGTTAACTGGCTGTGATAGCGGTAATTCAAGTAATTGCGTCTATCAAACATGCACGTTGAAAAACAATCAAACTTGTCAAAATGGTTACGTCTATTCTGATTATTCGCGCTATACCGCTTTGGAAAGGGTGCGTTTTTGGTATTTTTGTTGGAATTGTTTAGATTTAATCATTTTTTAGTGGGATTTAATTTGTGATAAGCATATTCTGAAGCCGGTAGTGCAATCGGCTTACTATTTGGGACAGTTTCTTGGGTCTCTTGTTTTTGGTTTCTTGGGCGATCGGTAAGTGGGTCATTAACTTACGATTGAATCTTAAATGAATGCATTTAGCTATGGCCGTAAGAAAATCTTCCTCACAGCAATTGGTATTCAATTTTTCTCCGGAATTGGCATGTCCTTAGCCCCAACATGGTACCTATTTGCCCTGTTCCGTGTTGGCTCTGGCTTCGCTCACCCTGGCATCTTCATGACCGCAGTTATTCTGGGTATGGAACTCATCGGACCTTCTATTCGAAGCTTGGCTTCCGTCATTTCTGGAGCATTGTTCAGTTGCGGTCAGGTATTCCTCGGATTAGCGGCGTACTTTATCGCGGATTATCAACATTTACAAATGACGATCACCCTCCCGGCCGTTTTGTTCGTCACGTATATCTGGTTGGTCAACATTGAATCTGCTGACTGAGAAAGATTAATTTAAAGCAAGTTGAATTTAGGCTGATTCCGGAAAGTGCTCGTTGGCTAGTATCGCAACGACGCTATAAAGAAGCTGATAAGATCTTGCGTCGCGCAGCTCGTCAGAATGGAAAGCATCTGCCCGAGACTTGGTGGGAGCAGCTAGAAGTTGATAGCAATGCTGGATCGGAATCTCGGGGGACGGAAAAGCGGAACTTCACCGATCTCTTCCGAACTCCTCGAATTCGTTGCCGCACATTCGTTTTGTTCTATGTCTGGCCCGTCGTTTCGATGGCCTATTATGGCATGTCCATGAAGCCCGACATTCTTGGAAACAATCCCTATGTCAACTTTATTGCCGGCGGTATCTTCGAGATTCCCGCATCCGTTTTCATGTTCCTAACCGTTGATCGCCTGGGGCGGAAGCCACTTCTGATCGGCGGACTGACCACGGCCGGGTTGACACTCTTGTCGAACATGTTCATTTCCGAGGCCGTTTTTGCATGGGCACCCACGATACAATTCCTGCTCAGCAAAGCATCAATGACATTGACATATTCGACATTATACGCGTACACCCCCGAGCTTTTCCCGACCGAAATTCGAAACATGGCCGTCGGCGGTTGCTCGATGATGGCCCGTATCGGTGCGAGCAGCGCGTCGTTCATGGTTATGTATTTGGTAAGTGTGTAGCGTAGCCAGTGGACCAGCGCTGTCCAAACAATAACACAAGTTTGGGGGTTCAGTCCAGTCTGCCCGCGGGCGATTTGGATTTCATTCACAAGGGATCGGCACGGAGTCGCCTCGGCGGATCGGGATGAGACCTATGCCATTCGAAAGAGCGTAAAATTCTAAGTCGAAATGATCAAATTATTTTTGCTGAGGTCAACGGCAAAGTGGGTTTGGCATTTTGGCGGGTTTAGCATGCGTGTGGTCACATTTAGAAGCCCCAGATTTCAAGCTGCAACGGTCTAGTGGTTAGCGCAAGCCACTACGACTGTTTCGCTCTCGGGTTCGACTCCCTGCGGCCTTCGTCCACTTCTTCGAAGTTGTTGCTGTGTTGGTAACAACTGATTAAAATTTTTGTTTTTATAACTTAAAAGTTTTTATTTAAAATTACTGTATCTATGGAAATTTTTTACATTTACACTACCGTAGAACCAGGGGTAAGACAGAAAAGTATTTTTTCGTCTTCGACGAACACCCAAGGTATTTTATAAAACTTCCGAAGTATTCGGTTTCGTGCATCGTTAACGTGGACAGGGTTGAGGTCAGAATCTTGCGACCCGGTTTCGACCTTAATTATATAAACGTAACTTGCGGTCGGACCGATTTTAGGCGGACCAGATATGAACTGCCTAAAATCGCGGGCAGAACATGTTGACACTACCTCACCCGGGTCGTAGGGTTATCAACCCGGCCCACCATCAACCTTGGATGGCGGACTTCGAATCTGCCAGTGCGCTAAATTCGTGTTTATGCGTTGCGAACATTACGATAAATCAAACTTTATGCATGACTTCGCCTTTTTTAACAAAGTGTTCGATTAATTTGATTTTTGGCCAAAAAAGTTAAATTTAAAAAATAAATTGGCGTTCTTGTTAGTATGCCACTTACAAAATTTTTGGTGGCAATAATTAAAATAAAAAAGATTTTTCACGTACAAATACGTGATGCAATAGCGCATTTCGACAGCAGAGGTTGCAAGAAATGTCGAACCAGCGAGAGGAGGCGTCGTAGTGGCTTGCGCTAACCACTAGACTATCCCAGCTCGTTTTGAAGCATCTTCGGACGTGACGACACAAATGATAAAAAATGCGCAAAAATGCCAAACTTCTTTCGCCGTTGACCTCAGCAAAAATAAATTAAACGTTTAGGCTTAGAATTTTATGCTCTTTCGAATGGCATAGGTCTCATCCCGATCCGCCGAGGCGACTCCGTGCCGATCCCTTGTCAGCCCCAACGGATATACTTTACAGGTTGAAATCTACGGGCGTCAGTCGATTACGATTCCATTTTCGACGACTCTCATTCTCGCCGCGTTGACCGTTTTTCTCGTTTTGCCAGAGACTGCGGGAGCTGCCTTACCCGAGACAATTACGCACCTCGAGGCGCCGAAGAACGTTTCCCTCCGAACTGACGATAATGAGAAATCCATACCACTTGTCGAAAAATCCTCGACCGACTAAGAACCCCCCGTGACTAGTCATTGCCACCTTTGTGCCTTATTACTGAATTGATTATTTATATACGTGCTCGATTGTACTCGAGGCTTTTGTCCGCACGCTTATGGCTCGTCTTTCGCGAATAAATTATAAGCTTAAAACGTGTGCTATTATCGACTTGGTTTACAGCGTCGCCTTGTCTCGTCATGTCTGGCGAGCCTGCAAAACCGCTTCCAAAGTTGGATGAGGAAACCGACACCGTTGTCGCATATCCGGAACTGAAGGAAAAGCCAGATAAGCTTCGATTTGAAACGTTCATTGAACGATATCTGCGCGATTTTGGCCCGTTTCAATGGATCACATTGCTTGTTATGGCAAGTCCGTGCCTTGCGCCGGCTATTCACATCATGAGTACCGTGTTTATCATGGGCGATCACGAACCGATCTCGTTCTACTGCAAAGGCACCAATCCGAATGTGACTTTGAACCAATGCGGGTGTGAAAATGGGTATATGTTCAACACTCCAAATCAATGGCGAAATGCTATCACTGCTGTGGGTTTTTATATATAAAATAACTTAATTCGACGGATATTTATATATAAAATTGCAGTTTTCAATGGTGTGCGAGCGCACTTATCTCCGAACAGTCATTCAAGGCAGCTACTATCTCGGTCAGATGATTGGCTCGCTGATTATCTCTATCATCTCTGACCGGTATGCTTGTAAACATGTTTCCTTTATTTGATTAAAGAAAGTTACAATTTTCAGCAATGGCCGTCGTCTTGCCTTCATTATTTCGGTCATTATCCAGATCTACTGTGCAACATGGGTTATGATCCCCCTCGGCGTCTCTGCCTACGTTCTCGGTCGAATTGGCCTCGGATTCGCTCACTATGGCCTTTTCGGATTGCCGCTGGTTATGGCCCTTGAGATGTTGAGCCCGGATAAGCGGAAATGGGCTACCTTCGGAGCTGGATGCCTTTTCAGTACTGGACAGGTCATCCTCGGTTTCATTGCCATGTTGGAGCTGGATATGCTCGAATTCCAATTCGCGATTTTCCTCCCGATGGTTTTGTTGCTGTTCTGCGTCTGGTTCTCCTACGAAAGCCCGCGATGGCTTCTCTCCCAAGGCCGTACCAAAGAAGCCGGCCATATCTTTGCCCGAGTTGCCCATTGGAACAAGACCTGTCTGCCGAGCAATTGGGAAGATATGATTGAAATCGAGCATTCTGGACCTCAGCCTACTGTGCCATTGACGGCTTTGTTCAAAACCCCGAAGATCTGCCTGCGATTCATCGTTGTCATTTGCCTCTGGCCGGTCGTTTCGATGGTCTATTACGGTATGTCGACAAAGATGGATCTCCTCGGCGGCAACCTTTACGCCAACTTCATTGCTGGTGGTCTCGTTGAAATCCCTGCCAATTTGCTTGTCATGATGTTCATCGACAAAATCGGCCGTCGTTGGATGACTTTCACTGCTTTGATGGTCGTTTCCTTCAGTTTGGCCTCCAGTTTGGTCTTAACCCAAGAAAACACAGCCGCATGGATCAGTCTCGTCCAAATCCTGGTAGCCAAATGTGCCGCCACCGCAGTGTATTCCACCATTTACACGTATACTCCGGAATTGTTCCCGACAAGCGTCCGAACCCGTGCCGTCGGTGTTTGTTCCTTGTTTGCACGCGTCGGCGGAATTCTGTCATCCTTCATGGTTTACTACTTGGTAAGAGTGTCTTCAATGTAGCCCTCGTACTGATTTATGTTTGTTTTAAGGTTCCCCGTTTCGGTCGCGTCGTTATCGTTATCCCATTTGCCGTATTGGCTTTCATTGCTGCCGTTGGTGTTCGCCTTCTCCTCCCTGAAACTGCCGGCACCCATCTTCCTCAAACCGTCGAAGATGTCGAACATCCTTCTACGCGTAAAGAACATGCCAAGGAGCACGAGCTTCAACCCCTCACTTCTGACGCCAAAAATGTTTAGCTAGATTTTGTTTTTAGCGTTGTTATTTGTTGATTTTTCATAATTAACTGTTAAACTGCTATAATATTTAAAATCGCTGTTATACCAAAAACCGTTTGTTTATCAATCGTTCCGATGCCTTCTTATCACAACCGTTTATCTTGCGAACATATTAAATTGATTTAACTTCTATTTTGACAACCGAGATTCTGAAGAAGCGTAAACAACCGTAGTTTGAGTAGTATTAGTTGAGAGAAATCAGTGGCAGCGCGCCCCTGGTCCAATATTGACTTCAATTCATCGGCTAAAACAATGTTTTTTAAAAAAAAGAAGCGAAAATGTACATACATTTGAGAACGGGCGTCAATACCGGTAGAAGGTCATCAATAGCAGCCATTCCGCTGTCTGTCAAATCGTTAAAATTGGTCGCAATGGTCTCGATGCTGCTTTTGGTCTCATTGAAATCAGTGAGCGTTTTGCGTGTTAAAATGGCAAAGAAAAGGTCGTAAGTCTATAAAGAATCAATGTGCTATTTAGAAATCATAAAAAAAGATCGCCTACGTTTTTAAGAAAAACTTGAGCGTCAGCTGGAAGTTTTTCAAATTTCTTTTCATACGGCCTCGTTAATCGATTAATGTTTTTAAGTAAAGTGTGGTCATTTTCGGTTAAGTAGGCTTCTATTTCATCCGTTGATAGACTGAGGGCGTCAATTTGCATCAGCGTTTTCAAATTGTTGGAAGAAAGCTAGAATAAGCAAGTTTAACCAGTTAGAGTGTCACACTCAAACTTACTGTAGAGAAGAATGTTCGAACTGGCGTCGGAACAAAACCTAAAAAGCCATCAGTTCCGTAATTTGAGTTTCAAGTTGAAAACTAACATAAAAGTGTTTCCATCTCGGAGGTTTCCAAATTAAACTTCCCGGTAGCCACATTGATAAGAGTGAAAATCGAAATAAATTTGACGTAGAGTTGCATTTTATTAGATAAAACAGACTTTCACACCTAAAGTGGATAGTGAAACCCACTAACCAGGAAAATAGGATAACTTTTCAACTGCGTTTACGTGACACATGTTCTGCTTAATCCGCCCTCCCCTATTGCCGCAATTAGGGACATTATCCATGCATCCGATGTATGCAAGTAATCGTTTGTATTGGAGTTGTGCCCTATGGGGGCATCAACCTCTAACGTGCGATTAACCACTATTTTCCCGTGACGTCCGTTTACACAGTCGGTGTAATGCATGCACATACAGAGGCTTGGTTCAATGATTTCTCATTCGATTCCAGAACGAGTTACAGTTTTGTGATTTCGTTATGCTTTGCTTTTTGGCCCTGGGGAAACGCATTCATTTCAAACGTAGAATATTCAAACTGATCAAGTGTGTTACCGGTTTAAAAGTTTCCTCTTCCCGAAAATCCGAAGAGCATTCAATCACGTTTTTAAAGGCCCCAATGTCACTTGATGTAAGCCTCGCGGCATTGAAAAGCGCATTGCACTTTCAAAACACATGTGAAAACACTCAAAACACACGCTGGAACAACAAGCAAGTGCCAACGACAACCGATGACACAACGTAGCCCGCGGCATTATGGCTGCAACCAGCCGTCGACGCGTCTCAGCGCGACTACGGGCTGAGAGCCTCTGTCTGTGGACAGCGATGTGTCTGCTATTTTTTGCTTCTCGATGTGTTAGCACACCACTTTCGTTTGCCTTTTCTTTGCACTTGGCTTGGTCTTTGTTCACGTTTGGCGCCTGCATTCGCCACTTAACACTGCCGATTGTCCAGATAATTGCGGATCAGACGCTATCGCCGACCGGAATCTGTTACGTATTGTTGTTTTTGGCTTTTAACTTTGTATTAGCGAATAAATCCAAGGTTGGTCCACTTGCATTCATGTAGAACATAAATCTAAGACAAAGTGTTTCTTTTTCCATGGTTCAATGCTTTTCTTTCCGCTTTACTAATAACGTTTTCCTTTTAACTGAACCGAATTAAATGCATTTTCTGACTCACGTCCTTCAAACGAAAAGTTTTTAAAAAAGTTAATAATTGCGTCAACGAAGCAGAAATGCATTGATATGTTTGGTGTTGCGTAATTCCGCGACTTTTAGCGGGGAGCCGCCTTTTTTGAGGAAATGGGCGAATTGAAAAATGCTTCCGCTGGATAATTCTACATTTAGCTAGTTTTTTAAGGTTGGTTATAGCTTTTGAGTGGGCTGAATTGACATTAGTCGGCACAGATGTTGGCATTTCCGGATAATACTACCTTTTTAAACACGCGAATCGGGGCGTTATTCAACAGGGTTATGGGGTATTTCCTCACTCGCACTCGGGTCAGTCGAAAGACCACTGCTCTGGTCACCCCATCGATCAAAGGAGGCCTAGTTTGTGGCCGTGGAGAGATGAGATTGGTGACAAACCCCTTTGCCTTTCAACCTTCGGGGCAAGTTGCAATGATCGCACAATCGAGGGCCTCCCGCTCAAAGTATTCTGAGTGATCGCGTTTAATCTTTACACACGTGTGTCTCAAAAGGCACGACATAAAACGAAAAGCTGGCGAATTGATATGATAGGTGGTGGTTTTCAATCAGGTTATGCTAAACGGGGGTATTGTTATTGTTCGTTATAATCTTACGAGCGCGGGCCCGGGCCTCCCTAACCGCATGACTACAAATTTCGCGACTCACTTGCACACAACTTTATACTTTCCCGCGACCTTATCTTCCAGGCCACGACCACTCACACACCACTACTATTCTATACTTCTACCCTACCTTTAGCCTCTCTTCCGCTTCTGACACCCGCAACAATCATGGTATAATCACGGTGGATAGGCAGGCTGAGCGGGTTTGAGTATCTCCTCTTCGGCTCACATTTTGTACACTCATCTAACAATAACTGTATTACTGTTTTAAACTTCCTAGCTTAAGGGCTACATTGGAACTGGCACCATGTCTTTTCCACTGCCATCAGGTTTGTCCCTGCTTTTTTACTTTTCGCACACTTCTTTTTCTATCCAAGTGCACCTAAAACATCAAAGACTGGAAGTTTTGCTTTTGTCAACAAACAAAATGCAAAACTGCAACAACATAACAGTTAAAAATTATCAAAAATACGTTTCTGATCGAAATTTTTGCAGAAACGATGAGTCCGCCGCCATTGCTGACGGACTTTTACCAACTGACCATGGCCTACGGCTATTGGAAAGTTGGCAAGCACGAGGATCCAGCGTGTTTTGAACTCTTCTTCCGCAAGAACCCTTTCCACGGCGAGTTCACTGTCTTTGCTGGCCTTGAAGACTGCTTGCAGTTTGTTCAAAATTTCCGGTTTTCGGAAAAAGGTATGTCGCGCACTAAAATCCTCACTTGAAAACACGTGCATCGTTATTTTCAGACATTGAATTCCTGCGAGCCGAATTTCCGCCCTCGACGGAAGAAAAATTCTTTGATTACTTGTCAACGTTAAACTGCAATGAGCTCATCATCCATGCCGTCCCCGAAGGATCGGTCGTTTTTCCGAAAGTTCCACTGATATGCGTCGAAGGCCCGTTGGCTGTGTGTCAACTTTTGGAAACGACCTTGTTGAATTTGGTCAATTATGCCAGTCTTGTCGCAACGAATGCGGCACGCTTCCGACATGCTGCGGGTAAAAACATTCAATTGCTCGAATTTGGGCTTCGGCGAGCCCAGGGGCCCAATGGAGGGTTGACGGCCAGTAAATACTGTTACATTGGAGGTATCAACTAGCAAATGTGTTGACCGATTCTTAATTGGATTTCAATTCAGGCTTTGACGGCACTTCCAATGTACTTGCGGGAAAGCTTTTCGGCATCCCAGTGCGCGGAACTCAAGCGCATTCTTTCATTTGCTCATTCAGTAATGCCGATGATCTGAAATTCCGTGACATTCCGAACAAGAATACCGGCAAAATTGTTAACATTTTCGAGCTCGGTCAGAAGAAATTGCGTGAACTTGTTCAAGTGGTAAGATCATACTGTACTTTTTACAAAAATTGACTTTTGTATCAATTTCAGCTCAACTGGGGTGTATCACTCGAAGAGATCTCCGAAGGCGAGTTAGCTGCTTTCTGCGCATATGCCATTGCTTTTCCCGACACCTTCTTGGCCCTCATCGACACGTATGACGTCCTGCGCAGCGGTGTCATCAACTTCTGCGCCATCGCTTTGGTCCTCCACGACTTGGGTTACCGTTCTCTTGGCATCCGTATCGATTCTGGAGATCTGAGTTATCTGTCGAAAGAATTGCGGGCTCGGTTTAAGCAGATTTCTGATTTGTAAGTTTCTACAAAGTACAAAAAGTGAGAAATACTGATAAATAACCATTTCAGGAAGCCCGGAGAGCTTGGCTGGTTCGAATCACTGACCATCGTCGCATCCAATGACATCAACGAAGAAACCATTATGTCCTTGAATGAACAGCAGCATGAAATCAACGCTTTCGGTGTTGGCACCCATCTTGTAACCTGCCAGAAACAGCCGGCCTTGGGTTGCGTCTACAAGGTTGTCGTTGTGGGAACTGCGTTTGCTATGCCTCAAAATGTGTGCTAACCCCTATGCTTATCCACGGATTTACACAGCACAGCTAACTAAAAATACCCTGCTTACTGCTTTACCATTTCCATTCACTGCCTTTGCACCATACTGTAAATCCCGCTTAATAACAGCCATTTCTCTTTCCAGCTGGTCTCTGTCATGGGTGAACCGAAGATCAAGCTCTCCCAAGAAGTCGTCAAGATCACCATTCCCGGACGTAAGAACTGCTACCGTCTCTTCAGCAAGGATGGCCGAAGCCTTCTGGATCTCCTAACCCTGGAAGATGAACCCGCGCCGCAGCCGGATCAACCGATTTTGTGTCGCCACCCCTTTGAAGTAACAACCTTTTATACAATACAAATCCAACAATAACCATAAATCCATTTCAGGAATCTCGTCGCGCGTTTGCCAGGCCGGTAAGAGTCGAAAAGCTGCACCGTGTCTTCTGGGAAAACGGCAAAATCATCGGCGATCTCCCCAGTCTCTATGAAATCAAACAACGCGTGCAAAAGTCTCTTGGCGAACTTCGCAAGGATCATCGTCGTTCTCTGAATCCAACTCCCTACAAGGTCTCCGTAACTGAAAAGCTCTACAATTTCCTACACAAGATATGGCTTCAAAATGCACCCATCGGACAGCTAGACTGAATTAACCCGCCATGATCATCTAGTTTTTTACATTGAATAATTTTGGTACTTTGTCAGTTTTAACTTGTAACCCAATAACAATAATATTGCCAATAAAAAAGTGGAAAATCAAGAAAAAAAAGTAACAACGCAAAAGTGTTCCAAACAATTTGTGAAAAAATCTTTGTGATGCTCACCCCAGCCATTTAAAAATATGTTATATTAACCAAAAAGGCAAAATGAACCATCTTTAGACAAAAAATTACTATACTGACTCTACAAAGCTATAATTTTTAAAAGTTTGCGTCTGTTCCCCCTGTTTTGTTTCAATGAAATCAAACTAACGGTGCTGCTACTTTTTTCTCTGCAGAAACCAATAAATATCAAGCGGTTAGATCATAAACAGCAAAAGGACATTGTGCAGGTCGCGTATCTCCGCACTGATTTGACTTCATCTGTCAACGACAAGCTCGGCGACGTCCCGTGTTCTGCAAAAAGCGCGCGCGAGGAAGACCCCTAATTACTATGGCCCAGACGTTCATCGTATCGATCAGATGAGTCGAAAGGGGCGGCGACGATTCTTGATCAGAGCCTTAAATAAGTGAATGAAAACAAGTTATCGGTAGTGGAATATTATTGTACTTACCTGTTGATGTTGATTGTGATATCGTTTTTTTTTATTTTGTAGGCTAGAAACGTGATTGATTAACACACTTTCAGGGTATTAATTTGCTGTAAAGCGTTACAATGCCGAATCTTGGTTAGTAAAACTAATTAGTTTTCAACATTTGAAGTTAAATTTTTAGCGATCTTATCCGTTTCTGACAAGACAGGTCTCCTGGACTTCGCCAAAACCCTCCAAGCGTCTGGACTCGGTCTCGTCGCCTCTGGTGGTACAGCTAAACTTCTCCGTGACAGTGGTCTTGAAGTCCAAGATGTTTCTGACATCACTAAATTCGCTGAAATGCTTGGAGGCCGCGTCAAAACGCTCCATCCCGCAGTCCATGCTGGCATTCTCGCACGTGCCGATAACAGTAGCGACATGGCCGATATGGAGGTTAGAGCATCTTGATTCAACATTTTCTTTTCATTAATAGCTTTTTGTGCCATCGTCGCATGGCTAAGTCGGTCGTTTCAAACTCTTCGCCCCATTAAAAGGCATCAGCGTGACCATCAGAAGTGCCTTAGACGATGGTGCCGCTCTTAATTGGCACTGCGTGATGTTTTCCCCGCTTCCCACAGCCAACCATATCAATTTCCGATCTAGTGTTTCTCAACTGTTTTGATTTCCACTTTTTAGAAGCACAACTTTTCACTGATTTCCGTCGTTGTCTGCAACCTGTACCCATTTGTCAAAACGATCCAAGCCGATCCCAAGTGTGATCTCTCGACTGCTGTTGAACAAATCGACATCGGTGGCGTCACTTTGCTTCGGGCAGCTGCCAAGAACCACGCTCGTGTTACCGTCGTCTGTGACCCCGCTGACTACGACACTGTCACGAAAGAGGTTAGTTGTCAAACATGCTTCACCGCAGAAAAAAACTTCCAAAAAATAAAAGTCCAACAAAAAGTAGTACCCAAAACGTCTGCGGCGTTCCTCAAGGAGTTTAGGGTCGGCATTTCGCGGTAAACGTCAAAAAGTAACAAAGTGCCAAAGCGTCCGCAGAAGACCGTCACATCTCAGGGGAGTTGACTTTCAGTCTTTCATAGAGCTGCATCGGACGCGCATTCCATGCTTTACATGGTTGATTGTTTTTTTCGTCCTATCAGACTACGTAACCATTGGCACTGATATGTTTTTGCTTTTTCTGTTCTTCAACGCATTCTGTGACGACAATTTTGTTGTCCAAACCGTGACGAATACTGTTAACTTTCGAATAATGCGACGCTTCCGGGAAGACCCAACAAAGAGCGTAACAACCATGCCAAATGCGCCTTTTTTTACCTCTGCCTAACTATATGGCTGGTCGACCTTGCCTAAATTTTTTCCATTTTATTGCGTTGAAACAATTCCAATGTACTTTTGGCGTTCAAACGTCGTCGGAAGCACCAACCGAGCTTATATTAATTTAGTACCAATTGCGTTGATGGAAAACATAAAATGTTGTCCTACTTAGAAGAAGCTGTTTTTACTTGTTTTGGTGATCAGTAAACCCTGATTTCGCCCTTTCGTGGAAGACGTCGCTCTTCTATTTTTTTCAAACTGTGTTTTAGCCAAGTTTCAATGAACACTACATACATTCTTCATACTAACGGAAGTAACATTTCAGCTCACCGAGACTAATGGTAATGTCACTGAAGGAACTCGACAGCTTCTCGCTCTGAAGGTTTGTTAATTTTTTTCAAGATTTGGTTTGACTGGGAGTTCAGTTTACAAATATGGGCAGACGTTCGTTCGTTTCAATCTGGTTATTGTCCTTCTCAAGTTTAAAAATGTTTCTTTCTGTCATGTAACTTTGTTTTTTTCCGGTTTGGTCTATCGTCTTGTCTGTCACTTTTTAAACTTCTGCAAAACTTGTCGTTTTTTACGCTAACAGATTTTAAACTTTTATCTCCTCTCGGATTTCCGGGTCATGAGTGCAGACTTGTTGTATATAATGGCCCACAGTCAATTTTATTTATTTGTCGTTGTTGCCAGCCTCTCACCAAATGGGTTTTTACTCGTGAGGATACTGACGTCCCATTGCTAGTGAAAAAAAAAATGTTGTCAACGCGGAAGGATAGGCACGAACGCATCGAAAAACCGTGCTAACATGTGATTTATGGAGATAAGCAAGGGAGACGGTTTAGTTTTGACAGGGTTCATGAATCATTTTCTTCAAGACGTCCCCTCAAAACAGAGAGTATAACAGTATTAGGGGAAATTCAATTTATTCAATTTAAGGGTATGTAGCACTAAAAGAAAGAAGATATAGTTTACTCGTTTGGCAAACCAGTCAAAACAACATAAAAGTTTAGATATTTACTAAAAATTCTGTCTGCTTAGCTTGGTATGTTCTGTTTGCAATAGCCATCCGAAGTGAAGCAGTCAATGTAGCGATGATGATGCTGTAAAATGCCCATACAACGAACAAATTGTTCCGAAAACGAACCAATTAAGTGGGGCGTCGTCCAATACGGCGGGAATGGTAGCCAGCTTGGAGCTGTAGAACTTCAGCTTTCGTTCGAAGCACCTCTCTCGATATACGGCCCCAGACGTACGCGCCGTTTCGCGACACCATACAGAAAGCAGAAGCGTTGACGCCGTCGCCTAAAGGGTCACTTAGTATTAAACCCCTTCGTCGCCCGAAACCACTTAGAATTTTGATTCCCGAAGTGTCCCGACGTTGTGTCCTTTCCTTGACCGCGTTCCGTCGCCGCAAACAAAGTTTTTTGCCCTTAGGCTACTATTCCGATGAACCTCACGTGCTCGAACCGCTTCTGCGCCAGAGGCACCGTCGTCATCGGCATGTGTTAAAGTAGTCTGTTCCCAGCTAGCTGTTGGTTGTGTCGCCGTTTTTCCGCTTATTTGACGATTTGACACTTCATGCCCGGTGGTGACCCCCAGCTTGATTCGGTTTAACTCACTCACGTGACACATGTATGTATTGAAGCGATTCATTGTGGCTGTACTAAGTTTCGGAATCCCGAATTCTGACAACAAACTTTTTTCTGTCTAACTCGTTTGGCACGTTTATTTAGCGGTCTTTGCCGTGTTGACAGACCGTATTCATCACATATTTGTATATTCATTGGACTCTGAACATAATTCGGAATTCATCATAACAGCTGTCGTCATGTCGCGAATTTCGTCGATGGCACGATTTCGCCAAAATGGTGCAATCACCAACGGCACTTCGAATGATGATCGACGACGAAGTCGCTCTACTAATCGCCTTCTTGATGAACTTACACGACGAACAAATTTTCTTACGGGACTTGTAACGTTTGGAGTTTGTTTTTCTTTCCTTTCTTTCTCTATTGTGGTTAAAAAAGGGGTTTAGTGATTGTGATACTTTATTCTACTTTTTGCCAGTTTTCTTACTGTTATTTTTAGGCGTTTGAGCATACTACTTCGTACGACGATTCAATCAGCGGCTACATGCGTCGACAATTCGGTGGAGCCGCGACGAACGGTCAACGCCAAATCGCATTACGGTACGGGCAAAACCCCCATCAAGCAGGCGATGCTGAACTTTTCGCTGTGCAGAAGGATATGCCCATAAAAGGTATGTATCCCAAACCTAATTGGAATTCCCTCGAGCCCTAGGACGTCTCCTGTAGGCAATGTTTTATTTTTTCAACAGGGCTTTTTCAAAGTGAGAAAAAAAGTTAGTCTCACTTTTTTACGAGTGCAACAAAGCGGAAGCGCCACCGTGGAAGCTTTTTTCGAATTGCCCCTACCATGAAACATCGATTTGTCTGATGGATTCCCCCCAAAGTTAATGGCTGTTTTATTTTTCTAATCCAACTTTATAGTCCTCAACGGTGCTCCCGGGTACATTAATATTCTCGACGGGTTGAATGCTTGGCAATTAGTAAGTGAACTTGCTGTCGCCACGGGATTGCCATCAGCAGCCTCTTTCAAACATGTATCACCTGCGGGTGCCGCCGTCGGTTTGCCGCTAAACTCTGCAGAATCCCAAGCTTGCTTTGTCAATGATCTGCCTCTGGATTCGAAGAAGCCTTCGCTGGCAGCAGCCTACGCACGAGCGAGAGGTATGTACCCATTTGAAATTCAATTTAGTTTATTTCTTTAAACTTGAACTTTCTTTTGCTTTGTTTTCTTGTTTCTTAACTCTGTTTTCTTTTCCTTATAGAACAAATGTGGATTTTAAAGACTGCTAAGTTAAAAAGGTTAAAAGCTCTTCTGGGTATGTAACAATTGTTGTAGATTAGTTTGGGTGTTGCTATCTTTCCTGGTTTTTGATATAAGCTGTAACTTTCCTTATGTTGCTTACACATGCTGTGATTCGTATTAATGACAGTTTGTAATAGCTTTTGTTTGTTTCTATTGTGTTTGATTGCAATTATCAGCTGTTTTCCGGCAATTGAAAAGTTTTTATTTTTCAGGTGCTGATCGCATGTCATCTTTTGGTGACTTCATTGCCCTTTCCGAGAAATGTGACGAATTGACAGCTAAGATTATCAGCCGTGAAGTATCCGACGGTGTCATTGCTCCTGATTTTGATGACAGTGCGCTTTCATTGCTTGCCAAGAAGAAGAATGGCAACTATACCGTTTTGAAGGTTGGTATTTAGACGTTTTTTAAACGACATTATTCAACAAAACTGTTTTTCAGATTGACCCCCAATACTTGCCTTCCGAAGACGAAGTCCGCACCGTATTCGGTCTTAAACTGAAACAAAAACGCAATACCGCTCAAATCAGCCCGGCCACCTTTGAGAATGTCGTTTCCAAGAACAAACAGGTAAGTGATAAAGCGCTTCGCTAATAATAGACATTCCACTGATGGCGTCATAACCTTTAATCTTTTGAAGCTGCCGAAGAGCGCTATCACTGACCTCCTGGTTGCAACTATTGCTGTTAAGTACACTCAATCAAACAGTGTCTGCTTTGCTCATCGAGGACAAGTCATCGGTATGGGTGCTGGCCAACAGTCCCGGATCCACTGTACACGACTTGCGGGTGAAAAGGCGGCAAACTGGTGAGCAAGTTTATAGCATTTACGCATAGACAGTGAGAATGCGACAAACAAGCAAAAAAACAAAGACTGTTATCACCCAAAAGTGTCATATCAAGTGTGTTTAAAAATATCGAAGTGTCAATCAAGTTTTACTGCAAGTAATGCTGCACCGTGTTCCAATACCGAAGAGTCAGACCAGTTCTGCATCCATTGGCGCCGCCGTCATGTATTCTCGCAATTGTTTCACAGTCGCTTTTACCGTAACACTTAAGTTTGAAGCGCGAGGCGATCATTTTAATGCATTTTGAGGAGCATTCATAATTTTCCGAACACCGCATCCACGCATCTTCCGAATCTTCACCGATTTCGCGACCTGGTTCATAGCATTGCTAAAATTTGAGCGGTCAATAACCTTACAGTATCAAAAAAAGTATAGCATACTTTGAACTGATAGATGTTCATTCGAAAGAATCCACATCCCATGCGCCCGTTGTAATCACGGGAACATCCTTTCTGCTCGCATTCACTGTCAGCGTAGCACATGGCTTTCATGCAATCGCTATCGAACTCAACTGAAATTTCAAAATTTAACGTTGTTTTGAAACAATTTGCTTACTGTTGTCAAAATTGAGCGTAGCGAAGGCGCCACCGCACGTGACTAATAGGCAGACAACTTTTGTAAAGGACATCACTCACGGCATCAGCTTACGGCGCGACGTGCATGTAGTCCTGTTGGGCAAGTTCTTGCAAAAGTTGACGAATTCGATGTACCATTGAATATAATCCGACAAATGCAATTATTAGGGCCGCGTTAAGAGATCTCCGTCAGCTGTAAAGCGGGGTGTGTGAATCTTTACGTTTTATGGAACGTTATGAAGTTTAGCCATTTCTTCGCGACACGATTTACGTAAGCATTAACCACGTTTCGGACGCATCAACAGAAATGAATTGCCAGAGGCGGGTGTTGGGAAAAGTTTAGTTTAATCTGTCACGTTTGCTCTGCAAAAAATTGAATGCACGCAATGAACCTTTATAATTCTCAAGCACTTTCTGGTTACGGTTGAAACAATCAGTGGGAACACGTGCGGGGGAACTATGTACGTATACGGCTTCAACTCTCGGAATTTCTTTTATGTGCAGGCAAACAAGCAGGAAAGTGATTGACGAACTGATTGGGGGTGCGAAAACTCCGCCTTAAACATAGCTTAGTTCGGTAAAAAGTGGCAATGACGGAAGAGACAGCACTGATAAGGGGCGATACAGCGATTAGCAGGCTATGTCGTTGACATCGGCAAGTATAAATAACATTAAGATTGGCGCGTTGTTGGGTGCACATGTGAGACCGATCAAGACGTCGATGCTTGGTCATTGAGAAATATGGCAGCTGCTGACCACTGCTAGCAATCATATTTCCGCGGCTTGCACCCAAAATTGACGTTTAAGTATTGGCTCGGATAGATTACCGGCCATGTGGGTTCGACGTCACATCACAGCTGAAAGTGACGCAGATTCGGTCGTAGGGGCCTTAACTGGAAAGACGACAGAATGGTTGTGTCACTTTTGAAGGGTCCGACGAAGGCCCCCATTTGACTCAACCCGCCCCAATTTTCGTTCTGTCGCCCGAGGGAAGGCAAAAATAGCCTACTTATATGACGCTCGGGACTTTGACCAATCACCGGAAATGGCTCAAAAAGATGAAAGCTCAAATGATTTTTTTAAAGGTGGCTGCGGCAGCACGAACGGGTCCTCGCATTGCCATGGAAGCCGAATGTGCGTCGGTCGGAGAAATCCAACACCATCGACGTTCTGGTTTCGGGCGTTCTCGGAAGCGAAATCTCGACCGAGCAATGGAGCCAACACTTCACGGAACCCGTTGAACCCTTCACGCCCGAAGAACGGAAGCAATGGCTCGCGAAGTTGTCTGACGTTGCCCTGTCGTCTGACGCCTTCTTCCCCTTCCGTGACAACATTGATTGTGCCAAACAGGTTTGTGTTACTTTGAATATTTATTTGTTGTTGACATCTGTGTGCATGTTAAACGGAGTTTTTAATTAACTTTTTTTGCAGTTTGGTGTCAAATACATCGTGAGCCCAGGTGGTTCTACCCGCGATGACGAAGTGATCGAAGCCGCCAACGAACACGACATTGTGTTGTCGCACTCTGGCCTCCGTCTCTTCCATCACTAATGTGATCGCCTATACACGAACATTATCTTCTTTTTAAATTTTGATGATACAATACATTTATATTTAAATGGTTTCAATCGAAAATTCCGAGGTTAATTCTTACATTTCAAATTATGTTCTATTGTGGACTGAATAAAATACTGATAGCATTTTGTGTCGACAACACAGAGTCAATTTGAGTCAAAAATAGAAAAGAAGTTTATTTAAAACAGATGCAAAAACACGACAAATAAAAATGTCTAGCCAAATTATGCAATTTAACCAACTCAGAAACCCAATAAGCATTACTGAACCAACCAAGGCGTCGTGCGGATGTAGTTCTTATCCTTGTTCAGATTGTACAACTGCTCGATATCAGCCTTCGTCAACGGCACCGATAGCGCAGCGGTATTCGCAGCAATTCGCGAGGGCGTAGCCGATTTGACGACGACGGTGTAGTCCTGAGCGACGAGGAAGGCAATGAGCAAAATCTCGACAGGAACATCGTATTTCTTGGCAATCGTCTCCACGATGACGTCCTTGATGAGCTCCTCATTGTGACGGCCGAGGACGGAATACCCTTGGAAGACGATCTTGTTGTCGGCGCAGTATTTGCGGATATCGTTGCGGGTGAAGTGGGGGTGGACTTCGACTTGGTTCAAGACGGGAATCGTCGACGAGAACTCCTTCAGCTCTTCAATGTGGCGCGGCAGGAAGTTGGACACACCGATGGAGCGGACTTGGCCCTTGGCTACAACACAATTACCATTGTAAAAATTATACTGTAACTGCTTCAAACCAACCTTTAGCCGCCTCCAAAGCTTGCCACATGGCTTTGCGGGTGGCCTTGTTCGTTGCGTGATCTTCATCGGCATGGGTGTTTGATTTCGGGTAGTGAATCAAAACCAAATCAAGATAATCGGTCTTCAAGTTAACCAACGACTCTTCAACGCCTTTCAGTGTGAAATTGTAGTCGTCTTCGCCACTGGGCCAAATTTTGGTCGTAAGAAAAACATCTTTGCGAGTGAGACCGTGTTTTGGGAGCAATTTCTGAAAGCATTGAAACGTACAAAATCAATCAGAGAAAAAACAAATCAAACACCAACCTCAATCGCGATGCCCAATTGGGGTTCATTGACGTAATACTTGGCCGTATCAATTAAACGGTAACCATTAGCGAGAGCAGCGTCAAGCGCAGTTTCAACCGCTTCCTGTTCGACAATCTTGTAGGTGCCGAAGCCGAGAAGCGGAATGGCGTTTCCGTCGTGGAATTGAACTGTCTTGGTCATGATGGAAGTGGTTCAGCCTGAAGATTGCACTGCGGGGTTTACTTTTCGAGGGGCGCCTCAAATACAATCGGATGCAATCAATAGGACGAACAACTGTGTGTGTCCTTGACGCGTTGACCGTTACATGAATCTCCGCCTTCGGGCGAAGGTTATTAATCGCCGTATACACATAAAAGTACAATGTTTCATTTCATTTCCGCAAACTCTGTATCAGTGTTATCAGTACAAATAAATTAGTCAAGTTACAATTAGTCATTACAAAATTACGTGCAATTAAATTAACTGAACACGCGATTATGAACATATAGCCGCTTTTGACGAGATTACTGTCCCGGATGGTTGGGAGGGATGGCAAACGCATTGCTGAAATAAATAAGGTAAAAATTAAAAAATTATGGTAAAGATTCAACTTACGGGTCCTGCTGATATCCGTAGGGCACAGAAGCTTGCTGGGCAGCATAGTCAAAAGGCTGCTGTTGCTGCGGCTGGAAGGCCTGCTGTTGGTAGTACTGCTGCATCTGAGGGTTTTGTTGCTGCTGCTGTTGAAGCATTTGCGGATTGTGCTGGGACATCATCTGCGGCGTTTGCGACGGCATCATTTGCGGATTCTGGTACACGACATGGGCCGCAGGCTGTTGCTGGGGGTAAAACTGATGGTATCCCTGAGGAATCTGCTGCTGCTGCTGCTGTTGTTGCGGCTGCGAGGTGGGGCCAGGATAGTTCTGCTGCTGGTAATAAATTTGCGGCTGTTGCTGCTGCTGTTGGGCTTGCATGCCAGGAATGTATTGAGGGGCAGACGTCGGAATGTTGGGATCCATGTGGCTCACGCCAGCGTAAACACCGGGATATCCGGCAGGCATTTGGGACATGACCTGGCGACGCTGTTGGAGACTCTGTTCCTGTTCTTGAAAGCGCTGCAGAGCCATGTGACGTTGGAAGAGAAGCATCTCGTGCTTCTTCGCACGCATGACCATGAGCTTCTGCTGCATCTGGCTCTGACGCTCGCGCTGTTCAGCGAGAAGACGCTCCTGACGCTGACGCTCGTGCTCCTCACGAAGAGCATTCACGGCTTGCCGAGACTCTTGGATGTGAGCAAGGTGGTCTTGGAGACGCTCGAAGAACTCTGAAAACAAAGCCATGAAGATCGTTTTTTCATATTTGTAATTGCAACTCACCGCGCTGACCCTCCAAACTGTTCAAACGCTCCATGACCTCGCCATGCATTTCCGTAAGCTGGACAAAAAGCGAATGGATCGACGAATCGTTGACGATGGAACGGCCACGCATCAGATTGCTCTTCATGCGGTTGTCCATGGTGTCAACACGCTCCTTGACCATGTCGCAGAAGCGCTTGGTCTGATCGACTTCCGCGTCTTCATTATCCATCTTCAAGGCAGCAAAACGGCTCGCAAGCGGATCAGAAGATTGGACGGGCATGGCACTGGCACGACCGGAATCAAGGCCACCAAAGTTGCGGTTCGAAGCGGTATCACTCGGCGGAGGCGCGTTAGCTTGCGAAACTCCGTAATCAACAACGGACGGGGTCTAAACGATGACTATTCAATCAATGTTGGACAGGGGTGACATGTGAATGTTAAACAAGCATTAAAATAGCAAAAAAACTCACATCGTTCACCTTCTTTTCCCAAAAATTGCGATCTAGGTAACGAGCAAGGTTGGAGTCGACCGAGAGATTGTCCGAGGGAGGCGCACGGTCTAAAAAGCTATTGTTCAGTGGTCACAAGCACACAACATCAATCAATTGCACATACCGTCCACAACGGAGGCCGCACCGCGGTAAATGCTATCGCCACTGACGGATGTTTCGATCACGGAGGCAGTTGGGGCCACGGCAACGATATCGTGATCCTGGTTGGTGTAGGATGTCCAGCGGGGGTTCTTCTTGGCCTCGGCTTCACTCTGGCTGAGGGCAAGAGCGAGTTGAAGTTCCTCTTCTTCTTTCTGTTCGAGCTCACGGAGCAAGCGTTCTTGTTCTTCCTTTTGGGCATCAGTCTGCTTGGTCGTTGCCTTGGAGGCATCATTTTCAAAGCAGGTAACACAGACACGGACCTTCTTCTCGATACCAAATTGGGGCAGGAAAGCTTGGTGGTTGCTGCACTTGTTGCAAAAGATTTGACCACAGGCACGACAATGATGCTTGCGCGTGAATACTTTGAATTCGGTACGGCAGCTGTAAGAAAGAAAAGTTCACAATTGACAAAATTTCAAATTTCAAAACCAACCGATAACACTGATCACCATCAGCCCAATCAGGAGCGCATTGAGCGGAAAACATAAAATCAGACTCCTTCGCGGCCGGGAATTTGAAGTTCAAATGGGTCAGAATTCTATGTACATCACTGATAGCGGCATATTCAGGCTTCTTGAAGAAGGCACCATGCCAAGTTTGGATAAGTTCAAGCAACTTTTCCTGCACTTTACCCGGAGGCGAGCTGATCACAAGCTCCTTCAACTGGTCAAGAAACTTCGTAGATATGACCTCGGCGTGGAATTGAGTACCGCAGTTCTTCATACAAGCCTCGAGCAAGACCAAAGTGTGGTGAATAACATGCGGATTGGTGATTTTCAAGCGGCGGGAGATGGCGGCAACGGCATCTCGGGGCCTGCAAACAAAATAAACTTCATATATCTCGCAAGATCGTGTAAGACTTACGAGACTTCCTTTCCACGGATCATGTCAATGCATTCCATGATGCCTCCCCAATCGGCCTCAACGACCGTCTGGTCCGTCGTCGCTTCTGAAATCATGAATCAATGACATTTCGTAATATATAAAATGGAAAAACTTACCAAGCGTACGCTCAAATTGCTTGGACATGATTGCAACAAATCTAAGATAGTTGAATGGCAGAACCAAGCCGAACTATCTAAAACGGATGTGGATGACTCACAACGAGAACCAGTGGATCGCGTGACGATGCGGGAAAAGCAGACGTGTACTACTGCTCCGTCGTCTGCGCTCCCATATCTCGCCAGTGACAAGACGCGATATCGTGGTGGGAGCGCTCCCGACGACCAAATGCGGTATGCAAATAAAAAGTAAGTATCCTCAGGCTAAGTTGACCTGTCAAAGTACCTTTCACGATAAGTTCTAATCAATTACCAATGTTATTACGCAACAATCAACACGCACATCAAAAAGGAAACAACTATAACTAAGGCAACAACTACACACAGCTAACTTATTCATAAAGGACATGTTGAAGGGGCGATTTGTAGAGCTTGCTATTGGCTAGGAGCGGGGTCAATTCATTTGCCGTGGCCCACTGGTAGTTTTGGATCCATTTGGAGTTGATCTTGGGATCGGATTTGGCATTTTCGATGAATCCTTGGTAGACAAAAATCTGAAAGAAGCAAAAATTTATATATATCCGAATTAAAAACCGTTGAAAACAAACCTTTCCACCGATAGTACCACTTTTTGTAGATTCAATGAGTTTCTTCGGGTACTTGTAAGTGATGTGCCAGAATGGAGCATTGCCAAAGATGGTTAGCTTGACGTTTTCATCGAACACTTCGCCGACGCACTTCTCGACCGTCTGAAGGAAGAAATTATATATAAACTTAACCTATTTTCAAGGCAAACCTGTCTCAGAGGCTCTCCATTGTTCTTGATTTGTGGCAGGATCCATGGTGAAGCATACTTTGCGGCAGAGTTGTCAAACTTCTGCTGGACGAGCAGGAGCAACTTTTTGTCGAAGTAGCGAGACAGCGTCTTCGTGTTTTCATTCTCTTCGCCCGCATGGCGCGTAGCGTTGGTAGTTTCTAGGACACTGTTTTGTCGGCGAATCCAATCCTCTTCCTGCATCGCAGCGGTGACTCCGATCTCGCCCTCAAGCAAGCTGAGATCTTTGCCGGCGGCTTCAAGCTCTTTGCGTTTCGCGATCAGCCTGAAAGAGAAAAACAGTTTTGTAGTTGAACAAAAACAGAATTTCAATGCACTTACACCAAATCCTTTTCATGACGAAGCTCAAAGTTGGACTTGTAAGCGTTTTCGGCTTCGATTTCGGCATGCATCGCGGAGAACTTCTGCTGAATCTCGGTCAACTCGGGCGCAACTACGGGCGATCGACATATCGCGATACTCGCAAAAATGTCATATTTGCCTGAAGCTGCAGCTGCCGGAGCGCCTGGGGCAGCTTGTAGCAACCTTGAACCAAGCTTAAGCATGGCTACAAAACGTGGAATTAACGGATTCAAAGAAGCTCGGCCGACGCTGTTCTCGATGAAACGGAAAAATGTGCGAGCAGTCCGATTGACACTGCGCGCACTATGCCAAAGAGTAAGCGTACTGTTTTCAAGTTCGTTTGCCACTTTTTGTCGGCACCAACTCGATGCAACGCAAGTTTTGATGAAATCAACTTGTAAAAAGTGTTTCCTACCGTACATTCTTCTAATTAATCCACTTCAAAATGCCTTCAACCCTTCTTTCTACTTTTGTTATGAACCCTCAGTTTTTTTCTAAGTTTTCAGTTTTAATGTGCAAAACCCTAAAAAAATTTTATGAGCAATGTTTATAGAAATTTATGAGTATTCTTTCATTAAAGCTAGTCCGTTCTCATTCCAAATGATACGTTAATACAGTCAAATACATGATGAATTAGTCAACAACTGATATGAAAGACTCCTAAGGTCATTACACGGCAGTGAACAGGGACTTCAAACTGAGACCGCGGGGCTTTTCGTCGGCGGACTCTTCTTCGACACGCTCGGCGTTGATCACGATGTGCTTCCTGACTTCGGCGACGTAGGCCGGATAGTTCCATCGGAACAGATTAGCGGCGCTGTAGTTGGCCGGGGACTTGGGGTTGGGGTCGCCGAGCATGCCCTGGAGGCACAGGAGGATAGTGGCAACGTTGTAGTGAGGGGACCAGCTCTTCTGAAACCGTTGATTAGTAACTGGAAATCAGGCATTATGAAGCAACTAACGTTCAGAATGTCAAGGCAAATAATGCCGCTGTAGTAGATGTTGGGATGGTACATTCGCGTGACGAAAGTGACCGTCGGGGGCTTCTTCGGGTATTCCTCGGTGAACTTGACCGACAGCTTGAAGACGCCCAAATCAAACGGCGAGTTCTCGGGTCCGAGGATCTGGGCCTCCCATTTCATGAGGTCGTCGTTCTTCGGATACGCGGAGATGCCGAACGACTCGTACTCTTCAAGTTGCTTCAACTCGAGCATCAGACGTGTGACGCTCATCTTTCGGCTAAAGAGTGGGAACAACGGTCAAAAAGCTGTTGCACAATACCAGAGTATTCGCGAACACGAAGAAAAGTATCAATGGCCGGTAGGAAGCCCGGGGGTTGCGAGCGTAGCCGACTGTGTGTCATGGGAAATCTCGATGGAAGGGGCTTCAAAGACTAATGAACGCGTCTCTAGCCGTTGCTTGAACGATACAACCTTTGGGAGACGCTCCGTTAGAGAAAACTGTTTTCATTTTGGTGGGAGAAGGCGCGAAAGCCAATGGACGTGGCAATGTCTTGTGATAATCACGGCTGTTGTGTAACACCAACCTTGCTTCCGCCTAGCCACATTACGATGCAGCTCATCGTCGTTAAAATTGTCATTTTTGGTCTGAAACCAAAGAAAGGTGCACAATGGAGGGAAAAGTGCAATGCAAATTTTATGAGTTTTTGCTGATTTTGTAAGCAAAACGACAAAGCAGAATGTTAAGAACGTGCAGATTATTAAATATTCATTTTAAACAGTCTTATGAAAGCACGCTTGTCTATGATTATGAGCAATACAAGAGTTGGATCAGCTTTGCCAAGCACTATGAAATCGGTCATGGCATGCTTTTATTGACACCGACAATTTGCACTGTCGTGTCTGGAACGGGTGTTCGAACAAAACACGCACTGCGCGCACGTTTTTCAAAGTTGAACGGGGGAAATCGTTGATGAGCTGTGGCCATCGGCTGGCAGTTTCTTGGGATGGGCGCGCGATGGCGACTTTGCGAGGAAGAGGTCTTGGATGGAGTGTCCGAGGTTACGCCATCTTTTGGCAGATATGCGCGGAAGCCGTGAGGTTAAACAGATAAGTTTACGTTTTGAAAATCAGCTTCAGACATGGGGCAAGCGAGCGGTCCGGAAAGAGCGTTCGAAACTGAATGCTTACGCGTGCAGTTGAATGGGTCGATCTCTTGGGTGATTCACTTATATATCAAATTGGTCGTTGTGGTCTTCGTGTTTGTGAATAATCGTCTTCCTTTCGATCCGCCCCTGTATTTTGTTATGGTTCACGTATATCGTGCTTCGCAACGCCTTTACAAGCGATAACTCATTACTTTTGTTCCAGGACCACCCTCAACATGGCCTCTCCTCTGTTCCCCGATCTGTCCGCTTGGAAGGCCAAGTTGATCGTTGAGGATCCCATCTGGGCCGAAGCCTGTGCCAACACGGTTTCTGCCTTCTCGCCCAAGAACAGCTTCTCTAACCAGCCGTATCAGCACAAGGATGCGAATGAAGCCGGCTTCCTCCGGTGAGTCTCACTATCTTTGTCTTGATGATGCGTACAAATCAACCCTTTTCAGTCCCAGCTTCGCTGTCGCCAACGACAACGGCGTCCGCTTCATTTCGGACGATGGATCGGCCCTCGACTTCGTCCGCCAGCTGCGTGACCCTGATAGCTGTGCGGTTCAGGCTGCTCAAGATTCCCGCCACGAAGAGCTGGAGAATACCGAAGACCCCACTGCCCAGCAGGAACGCTAGTTCGTAAATTTCGCGAAATTGAGTGCGCTTCCTCCCTCTTTTTGTCGATTGTTTGATCCTGACTCTTTTGGGTATTGGTCTTTCTTATACAGCCTCAATTTTCGATTGTTGTTTGTTGTTTCGCTTACTAATTAGTGTAATTTGCGTTGCTTTACGCTGTTTTACTTATCTTTGAGTGTGGTTTTTTGAGTAGCCCATGTCATGTCGTTCCTACGTGTTTCGGCAATACGCCTCTGGGTAATCTATAAACGTGCAATTGGAACCACCTCGATTAAATGACAGTTCACATCGGTTTGCTGTTCGCAAAAGTGATTTCGAAATCACTCAGTCGATTCGCACGCGCATAGCCACTGTCCTGAAACCGTTTTCACCCACTTGGCCGGTTTCGTGGATTGCTTTCCATGTTCTTGTTATATATAAGTTATCATCGTTTTATAATGTCAAGTATTTGTTTCAGGTGAGCTTCCTTAACCCCCATCTCAACCATGGGCCACCACATGGAATCATTCGCCTTCACCGAGATCAAGTCCGTCGAACACACGCACCATTGGACCGTCAGAAACTTTAGCGAGTATAGTGGCCGCCATATCACAAATCTCGTAAGCTTCAACCCTTAAATTGACCACATTTTTTATATTTTCCATTATAGGTCCGAAGTTCAAACAAAGAAATCATGAAGCGACGATTCCAAATGCTAATCAACGCGAAGGCAACGACAATTTGCATGGAATACAACGGCCTCTGTTACTTCGCAGTTGAAACTGAATTTCCTGCCAACTTCACAGCCACATTTACAATTATGAACCGCGCCGGCGAGGAGATTCCGAATGTAGTGTTCAAGCGTCGAGACACGTCAATTTGGTGTTACGTTGAGCGCGAGGACCTTCTGGAACACATTCAGCCTTTCGATGAGGTTCAGATTGTGATGAATCTGACCGTTTTCCTGAAACCGATAACGGAGTGTTCGTCTTTGATTGTGGCCTCGGAGCAAACTGGCTTAGCCACGTTATCGAAGGTCGTTGAGGGCCTTTTGAAGGATAACAAGTTCGCGGATTTTGTGATCAAATGCCGAGGTGCCTTTCCTCCGATCAAGTGCCATCGGTTTATCCTTTCGAGTCGGTCGCCGGTGTTCCAGGCAATGCTTGCTGATGACACTGAGGAATCGAAGAGTGGTGAAGCCGTCTTTGACGATGTTGAATACGATGTAAGTCTTATAAAGCTGTGTACATGTAAATTGTAAAAAAGACCTTTTCAGGACATGAAACATTTCATCTACTACATCTACACCGGCAAGGCCCCCCATGTCAAAATCGTCAATGTCGCCGTCGGAATGGTCCAACTAGCGGAACGATTCGATGTCCCCGAACTGAAAGCCCTCGCTGAAGTCACTGTTAAGAAATGCCTTTCCGACAAAAATCAGCGCCGAAATGTTCTAAACTGCGAGAATCGTCATTACTCGGGACCTACCACAAGAGCGCGTGCCAAGCGTGTAGATTAACAGATATCTATCGTGAATGTCAGCTTTACCACCACCGTCAATTAGAATAAGTCTTGTTTCGCATGTTGTTTTAGTTTGTTGTTAATTTGAAAAGTTTTTGTTGTTGTCAGGTGTTGTCATTTTGTGTCTTATAAACAAAAGTTGAATATGACTATAAAAATGCAATAGAACTAAATATTTTTCTAAGAAAATGCAATTTTAAGTTCAAAGTGTGACCTTGTTTACTTGCTAAAGTGGTGACTCAAAAACTAAAACTTTACACTTTATTATGGGGTAGGTAAAGTGTAGCCCTCAACATGAATCTGGTGTCAAATTCATGTATGTTTTGGCTATTTGAGGCTTCACGTTTTAGTTCCAACCTATCTAACCTTTAACCTATTTCTATCTACGCTTGTTAGTTGTAAGTGCAAAATACACTTCCGGATATTGTCATTTATCGTATTTTTTTTTATTTAACATTCCTATCAATAATTAGTGCCCCTTTTTATAATGTTGTTTTCACGCTCATCTAAATGGTCAAGGAGGAATAAGTGAACTTTACGTCATTTCGCGAAGCTTTAAAAAGCGCAATTTAGTGTATACTTTGCAAGGTAATAACGACGCCGCAAGCACCGTTGTTAGGGGAACAAGAGAGTAACCTGGTCAATGGCAAGACTCCATTAAACTGTCGCGGCTAGGGGGCGTGACTCGCTCTCCATAAAGCTTTTTCTCCAACAAGCTATTGCAATTCTCCCATTAAACGAGCATACTTCTCATTCATCTTCCATTTAAAAAAAACTTCACAAACTTTCCTTTTTGATATTACTAAACTTGCTGATTCTTGCTACAATATGATGTCTGCGACTCCATTCTGCGCCATCTTCGTCAATACTAATGACAACGTGCAATTACCAGTCAACCACAACGTCATTGCAAACTGCAAATATTTGCTCGAAGCTCTTAGTAAGTCACACGACCTTTTACCAAAAATCGTATTTCGTTCCGCTTTTGTAGAAAATGTGTACAACATGTCGATATCCATACCGCTACCTACCGTTGACAGTGCCACAATGAACAAAGTGATAACATTCTTTTCACACTACAAGAAAGCACCAGTTGTCCTTGAAAATGGTCAATCAATATCCACTGCACCACGCTCTGTCCTCGAAGATGCGGCTTTGGAGTTCCTGGTCACGCTGTCATACAGTGAACTAGGAAAGATGGCAGAAGCCGCTAACGACCTGCAATCCGTGGTTCTTCTCGACTCCTGTGTGGCAATCTTCAACACGATGACTGAAGTGCTTGACACCCATGAATTACGCGCTTGGTATAACTTGCGTGACGACTACACCGCCGAGGAAGAAAATGCCATTCTAAACGGCCACGTGATAACCAAACAGATGTAACAAATATCATAAAATATGGTATGTTTCCACAGCGTTCATCTCATTGTTAAAACGACGTTTAACAAAAGTGCAAACTTTAAAGTACATTTGTATACCGTATTCTATAAAAAATTATTTCGAAAGTATGCTGTTCGAATTGGTGGAACGGAGACAGACTGGTTTTTAATAGGACTAATTGTTTACGTTTTCCACGGACCACAGACTGTGGATTACTGTAATCTAATAAACTCGTTACCGTGATCAAAAGCAGGCCGGGCCACTTGCCTTCCCGGCCCGACCTTGGACCGAACAAATTATCGGGGCCGGGCTCCGGGTTAAAAAGAAGACCCGCCTCTACTTTCGCAATGGTTACAGTAATTTAATAAACTTGTTACCATGATCAACAGCAGGCGGGGTCAACTTCTGGTCTGAATTTTGCGTTCGTACTCCGATCAGTCAGTCATCCCACTTTTGATTCTTACTGTGAAGCTGCCTTACCTGTCTAGTGCTGAGCTGACTGTCACCATGTTTTACACCGGCTTGCTGCTTCTCCTGATGGGGACAGCTATGGAATCCTATAGTTACTACGAAAATGCGACCTACGAGGAGTACACCCGGTCTGAACAACAGGCCGAATATGGGCCGCCGACAGAAGAAGTCGTAACTTATGCGCCGAAGTTTAACTTTAGGAACGTAGAGTACAACGTCAGTGATTCGTACCCGGAAGCAACTGATATCCTTGAATGCCCGATGAAATACAAGCAGGTCTTTCTCTGCAACATTTTTGATGAGCATAAGGACGTCTGTGTTTGTGGGTTTGGTGCCAATGCAACGGAGGTAATGCTGAATTTGAAATATTTTAAAATAATGAAACCCTTTCCAGATCAATGTTTTGCATCGTTGCCTTGGCCCGTCATACATCCATGGAGTGCGGAACGGTTCGCGATACTTGCGCTTCCAAGTCCAAGTGCCGATTCAAAACTTCTCAATCCATGAATACCTTTTCAAAAACGTCGAAACTGCCCTTCAATTATTAGACATCGACCCAGTAAGTTCTTTCTTAAATCACAATTCAAATCTTACTAATTCGTTGCAGACCGATGTCCGTGTCGCCTACATCGACTGCGTCTTGCACAAGCCCAATGAAATCGAAGTGTTCTACGAAATCCCTGAAAACACAACTGGTATGATGACATTCCATCAAAGTTGGACTCCCAAATTCATCAGCACCTTCAACGCCCGGACCGAACTCAAAATGATCGATTTCGAATCTTTCGTGAACGAGAAAGTAGTTCTTGCCTACTTGGCCCTGCCGCGCCCCGAACTTCCGCCGACCCCTCTTCCTTGGTACAAAAAGCTTGCCCCGCTGTTCCTCATCCTGTTCATCGCATGGTTTTGCGGAACCTGGACCATTCTGGTTGTATGTTGGAAGCGTACCTGCGATTACTTCAATCATCTTAATGCAAACCTTCATCCGTATGCTCCGTAGAACGACATGCAAAGCCAGTGACCAAGTTCGACGTTATCCAAAGGCCCGACAAACTGAAAAATATCTTTGCATCCATCGTAAAGATAGTTTTAATATCCCTCCCCCCCCAAAAAAAAGTATCTAACTAAATTCTGTTTTTGCGTAAGCCCTCTTAATGAAGTGTAAACTTTTGTTAATTGACGCGGCTTTTTTAACGCTTTGTAAGTAATTTGTAAACTGTAAGTCTGTTGAATAAAGTATGTAAAGAAAAAATACGGTAAAGGTTTTATCAAAACAATATGAACCATGGTTGGAAAACACATACAAAATTCGGTAGAGCAATTGCAATACATGCTATAAATGCACCTCGCTTGTTTAACTTAAAGAATCTCAATGTGGCATAACCGCTTTTTAGGTAACATTTTTACAAGATTTCATTATGCTATTTTAATACCTTAGAAAAAAGTTGAGTTTAATTAAGTACAAATATTTCTTATGACTGTTTGAAACTAGAGTAGAGCTGGTTTAAGAAAAGTCAATGATTACATCCATTGAGTTGTGATTCATGACCTGAGTTTTGTCATTGTTCAGTTTTTGCTGGCAGTTTTGTTGATGGGAGAGTTTGGGACAGACGCATCTTCCTCAGCGGTGGCTGGTAACTGACGCAATTTGAGCAGTTGGATTTGCTAAAAGCAAAGAATTACCATTACAAAAGATTTCAAACAGTTACCTCATTAAGAGTGAGCTTAGTGACAAGCGAGAGTCGAATAATTGGATCGTTGCGGTAAATAGTCAGTTCGTTACCTTCGTCTTGAGCCATGTTTGAAGGAGAATTCATGGAAGTAGGTATTCGCTTGTCTGTCAGACACAAATAAAACTGAAATAGACTAAGCGGAAGGGGGAGCTTCCCTGCTAGGCCTGCCCAGGGACCAAACTGACTGTTATGAGACAGTGCTCTTATACAATGTGATGATACCCCCCAAGATCGGTCATCTCGCTCCACCTTTTTCTTTTTATTATTATCCACTCACGCGCTTCGACCGCCTTGCTTCTGCTTTTTTTCGACAAAAACTGTCAATGTTTTGACAGAACATAGCGGCACTAGGCACCGAAGCAACGATGTAGAATGTTGTAAAGCCCGGCTTGCAGTCATACAATTTTGGTCACCAAAGCCTGCCGATGAGAAAGTGTGTTAAGTGCAAACAATGAAGTGATTTTTGAAATCAAGCATATCTGATACCTATCAAGAGACCACAAAAATGACTGAGAAGCAAACTACCAAAATGAGCTAGAATGCAGTTTCACGTTTATTGTTTCTAGCGCTCATTTCAACTTTAAGTGGCTTTTTATTCGCTTATTTCATTTAAATGGTAAAACAATAAAACACATTTTGTAGGAATTTTTGTGAGTTTAAGTCGCGTTGCACTTTTAGTAATCGTAGAGGTACTTGTCCAGACCTCGTTGAATCATATCCCCGAATCGTTCTGAATCGCGTCCCTTCTTAGCATAACAAAAGCCGATGTTTATCATCATGGTAGCCCATGGGGCTAGAAAAAGCTCGACAGTGCCCTGCAAGAGTTGATTCATAATGGTTTAGCAGAAGTCGGTCGTTTCTTTTGTGAAACTTACATTTTCCGACATTGTGATGAGATATGACAATGTCATGATCACAAAACCAAGTAAGAGTTGTAAACCGTATAACCAGCGAAATACCCTAAAATTTGTTGTTTCTTACTAACTTGAAAAACTGTGCTTACGGGTGTGTTGTACAGTAGCTTCGATTGCCGAGTGAATGCTGGTACAGACAGGCATCAAAGATGCCAAACAATACGTGAAACACGCAACAGAAGGCTTCGAAGCAGACTTGGTCAAGCCATGCAGGATTGGCAGTTCGTGAAATCCAAATGACGATAGCCAGGTGGCAAACGGCGCTACCGAAGTGGTGTCTCGATGAGTAAAGCTCGGCTTTGCGGTTGACGCGAACAAATTTCCAGTATCTTCGAGGCACCAGCAAAAGCGCGTTTGGCTGATTCGAATCCCAATTGGTGACACGAATACGAGGACGAGGCATTGATAGGTTTGTTAGTTTGTTCTACGACTTTACTTCGATCTTCGACAGTTGAACAACTAAATTTCCTAAAATTGAGGGTTCTTTAGTTTAAAAAAAACTATACAGTAATACTTTCCATTTATTTTTGGTCTTTGTTGTCTTACAAGCACATAGTAAAGTTATGGCAAACAAACTTTAACAACATTTAAGTACGTCATGTTCCACTACTATTGCCGTTTGCCAATTTCTTTTTTGCCTTACTTTATCCCACCTTCAAGTACAGCGGAAATAGCTATTTTTACCGATAATTGCTCTTCGGTATTCTTTTATATGGGGCTACAACTCTGGCTTACTTGAGAACAACCATGCATACTGTATGCAACTAAACAAACAAGTTGCAATCAAAACATAATATCAGCAGATCAAAATCACCTAAAAACATAGATTTGTAGCAAATAAGCACTGCTGAATGCATTTCCAAGGTGACTTTTGCATTTTTCAACAAAATTTGGGACACTGACAATAACCCAGTAATGGTTTGATCTTTCTTGTAATATCAGTCTTCCTCAAGATCTTTGTGATATTCATTTTTAAAATGTGAATGTTTTGTATTTAAAAAAGGTCAATATTGTTGACTAAAGCTCCAAAGTTCAATTTCTACTCCGTGTAGACCAACATCTTTTTTCATATTTTCCCAATTCTGACTTAATTTACATCAATTTGTATTTCAAGTTGTCGTTATTTTCGCGCATAAGGCATTTTTACGGCAATTATAGAGTAGAAGTAGCGTAGAGGGGACTTAATCCGCGTTTCTTTTCACTTAAAACATGAGTACAAAACAATTTTTTTAAATGAGGGACTTTTTGTTGTTTAGTTATTGTTGAAAGCCTTTTTATTTTAAACAAAACAGTAAAAGTTTAAATGCAGCTCAAAAGATTTGATTGCGATCAGACCCGAAATTAAGCGGAAGCAAAAGCCATGCCAAGTGAATCATAAACACGACGAACACTTTATGGATGGTGGGCGATTAAAAATGAACGACGTCGGTGGGACGGGGCAAGAAAAAATCGTTGACAGATTCTCATCATAAAATGAGCCTCATTCATTTAGCTTTTAAGATCGTTGCCTAAAGTATAAAAGGCGTGTGATGCGTCAAGCAAGCATAGCTGACAGACTTTTGTTTCTTTGTCATTTGGTTTGTATCGTCATGTTTCTTCAATTGACCATCCTTTTGATCGGAAGCCTTCTTTCCTTGGGTGGAGCTACGGATAAGCCTAGTGTGGCGCCGGTCGGGACAACACCGAGTAAGTTTTGGTTTATCAAACGTGGCGGATTTCATTCTTTTAAGCAGCCCCAACAGCTGAGGACAGCAAAATCTTCGGCGTCGCGTCCGACCTCTTCTCGTCTTTCTTCACCGGGCTCTTCAATGTTGTGAAGACAATTTCACATGTCTTGATGGACAAGAACGTCGTTAACACCACCAGTGTTCCGAACGTTGCCCCCATCTCCCCGTCGACAGTGGGCCACTAATATACTCCGACGACAAGCTTGTTTATCGCCTATCTGCCCCACCCAAACGTTTCCTAGTCATAAACAATAAAGTTTATGTGATAAACGCTTAAAAAGTAAACAGGCTAACGTAAAGTTTTATTAGTTAGAATAAAAAACGAATAAAATCAACAAACACAAACAACAACGAAAATTAAACGAACGTCAATCAGGAAGAGGAAATTCAAAACTTCTGGAAAGCCTTGCCCTTCTTCTTTTTGTATCCAGCGCCGGCGCTCTTTTCACGGCCTTCAAGCTTGTTCTTGTGCGCGATCGGAAGGTCGACAAATGGCGGGACATCGAAGCCGAAGGACTGTGACACTTTGAGGAGGTCGAGATGGTTGACACTGTAGATCTGCTTCAGGGAGTGCGAGTCGTAAGCGCGAACGTAGCCTTTGTAAGCTTCCTTTGCGGCAATGTTAAGGTAGTAATTCTCACGGATCAGCTTCTCCAACTGGGGTTGAACATTTGCGACTTTGTTGGTAGAGAACTCGAACTCGTCGAGGGTAACCTTGGCATTCTTCAAGTAGCGCAGGAAACCCAACTCCTCGGGACGAAGGAAGAGAAGTGCACTGCCAGTGCCGCCTTCGCCACGAGCCGTACGACCGACACGATGAATGTACTCGCGCGGGTCATCTGGGGGATCGTACTGGACAATCCAATCAACTTTCGGGATGTCGAGACCACGAGCGGCAACGTCGGTACAGAGGAGGATGCCAGTGGTGTCATTGCAGAAGCCGAAGAAGGTGGCGGTACGCTTTTGTTGCTTTTGCTTGCCCTGAAAGAACAACAATATAGCAACGCCGCAATAACAAGAAGCGGTAACTTACATGGATGCATTGCACCGGAATGTCAATGAAATTCAGAAGTTCGTGATGGAATCGGACCGAAGCGCAGGATGAGAAGAAAACCATGACCTTCTTCCCGCGATTCTTCTTGAGGAAGGTGAAGAGCAGAAGGAAACGCTTCTCCGACTCACAGACGACGAAACCTTGCTGCAGACCGACAACAGTAGCTTCGGGACGGATGACTTCAATGCAGGTGACATCGGCTTGGACAGCTTGCTTCAACAACTCGTCGACCTTGGGGGAATGGGTGGCGGAGAAAAGCATCGTCTGACGACGCTTCGGCAAAATGCGGAGGATTCGCTTGATGTCCAACTCGAAACCAATGTCAAGGATGCGATCAGCTTCGTCGATGATAAGGCCGACAAGGTTTTTAAACATGAAACCTTCAGTGTTCTGCAAGGAAAGTAACTTATTTTACATATTTTTTAGAACAAATGTTTAAAATACAAACCTGAAGATGATCAAGCAGACGGCCAGGGGTAGTCACAAGGAAACTAACACCCTTAACAAGCTTCTTCGCCTCGGTATCGCGATTGGCACCACCCATAAGCATACCATGAGTCAGACTGGGGAAGTGCTCCATGAACTCGCACAAAACACCATACGTTTGCATACTAAGTTCACGAGTAGGAGAAATAACAATGATGCCAGTGCCCTGGTACGGCTTCCATTTCAACTTGAGAAGCAGCTGGATGGCGGGAACAAGGAAAGCAAGGGTTTTACCACTGCCGGTTTTCGCAAGACCACGGATATCGTTTCCCTGAAAATTATATATATTTTTTTGCGATCAAACTTTCAAATAGTAAGAACACATACCTTCAACAACGGCGGCATACATTTCGCCTGGATCTCAGTCATGTACTCATAACCCATGGACTTGATAGCTTCGAGCAACTTCGGGGAGATCTGGTCCTGAAGTGTGTCAAACTTGACATCGGTGAGGACATTTTTCTGCACAACTGAAGCGGCCTTGTCTTGGGGACGGATCTCGGCAGTTTCCTTGGGCTTCTTGGCGGCGGGTTCGATGGTTTCCGGCTCTTCAGCGACAGTTTCAGCCTCCTCCGGTTCTTCGACAGGGGTCTTGACGGTGAGGTTTTTGTCCTTCTTCTTGAACTTCTCAAGCTTGCGCTTGAAGATCTTCTTCTGAGGGTTAGGGACGTTCATTTTGTTACCTGCAAATGGCATAAAGTTAATCAGGTGGAGGGATAATGATGAAAGTGTACAAAAAACGCGGCGGAAAAACACGACTTGCATTTTTGGGAGCACACTTTTGGGGTTTTTGTGTGCAACAGTTTTCGTGGTGGGAGTGCAGGGAGGTGTTCGTCGTCAATTGAGTGCGGACACGAACGATGCTCATCTGTGAGAATTGGACGGGTTCTTATAGGTTACAGTTTATATAATTTTTCATAATTAGGTTGCAGTTATCCATGTCAATGGGTTGTACAGTTTAATGTTGGCATAATTGATGTTTTGCAGTTGTAAATTAGGTTTATTTGCAGTTTTCGGGGGCTACGTTGTTCTTTACGGCTTTTGGTTTATATATAAAAAGCCAATGTTCCAGCATGCGCTTATAAATAGTTCAGTTTTACAACTATGTTGCTACCGAGGGTAACTATGCACTCATACTTCTTTTACATGAGGTAAATTTCGACGTTTTATGGCCTTGTTAGGACAAAATGCCGAAGTTGTACTTACTCCAGTCCCAACGGACGCTGCCGCGTACCTGTCATTAGTTGTCACATGCCATCGACGTTTATAGCGCTTTGCCACGCTTACCTTTCTTACTTTGCTGACTGTCACGCGACGTGTGTGCCGCATTTCGGAAGTTAGGTGAGACCGAAACTAATTTTCTGACCATTATTTTAGGCCGCCAACAGAACAACATGCGCAGGAGTAACAACGGAAACAACGGCCGTCGGAAAAACCCACGTCATCCGACGGAGAGTACTCCGCCTACTGAAGAAGCATCTTCATCTTCGCCTCCGGCCCAGGTCTACAAAGCTGTCGAACACGGCAATAGACTTGATCTGCCTTTGGTCGCCCTAACGCCTTTTATCACCTGCAAGCTATGCCGCGGCTACTACGTTGATGTGCTCACGGTTGAAGACTGTCTACACTCCTTCTGCAAGTCCTGTCTCCTGAAACACTTCGATGAAACCGACAACACCTGTCCGACGTGTGGGAATATGATTCACCAATCCCATCCTACCCACTACGTCCGCTTCGATCGTCAGCTACAGGATATTGTCTACAAGATTGTTCCCGGCATGCAGGAAGAAGAACAACGTCGCCGGGCAGCTTTCTGGGCTAAGTATGTCCCGGATTCATCAGACAGTGAAAGTGAGCGGGAGCGTGCTCAGTTTGAAAACCTGAATACTGGCACGAAAGCCTTGTCAATCTCGCCATGTGAAGTTCAGGAGAATTCTGGAGACTGCTGCAAAGATGACCCGGCTGCGGCTCATGGACGCGACGATGAGAGTTACCAGTGCAGTATTATGGCCGAGGGTGAAGTTTCGAAGCAACTTGATGGTCGGTTTATACATGCTTCAGGTTAGTTGCAACCACAATTTGATAAAGAAAGCTAACAGGGCTTATGAATTCCAGGCACGACACCAATAAACTGCATCAAACGCTACATCGCCTTGATGCTCGACGGCGACGAACAAAAGTACGCCAATTACGACGTCTTCTGCAGAGGTGAGCTCATGGGCCGCGACTTCTCCCTCGCCTTCATATACAAGACTCGTTGGCGCAATAACAACTCGCTACCTCTTCAATTCACCTATCGGAAGCACGTTAACCTTTAAAAGATTTACAGTTTTTTCAATCTTTACCCACTTTGAAAACAGTTTATAACTTTTTAAAATTGTTGTAATTATTTGTCTCCTAAGAATGAGTTTGAATGTTTTATAATTGAGTATCGGTTTACCGAAAAATTAAGAATAAAGAGTAACAATAATCACCAAAATCGAACAACTGAAACTTTTCACGTACCTCACGCCATTTTTGGCAAAGCGTCCCCACTCGCCAATCCACGCACTCGTCGAACGTCTTTCGCGCAACCCAGATGGTTGTCTTTTTTCTTTCCGCCCGTGTCGCCTAAACCAGAGCCAGTTTTCGCCCGAGAATCCCGTTCTTCCTCGACTTCGCCTCTTGGACCTCTAAAAGCTCAGTTCCGGATGCTTCTACGGCTGTGATATCATGGACGTTAACTTGCTTAAACTCAAGTTGCTGAGCGCCGTGGACAAGCTAAAGCATTGCCAGCCATCGTTTCAATATGCTGTGGCAGCGATTGTTGCAGGTGAGTGTCCACCTTCCCAAACTAATTATATCGTCATCGCACGTGGCAATCCAGCTCGACAAATTATACAATTTCCCTCTCATTTCAGGTTTTCTGCTGACGTTTATTTCGCCATTGTATGATTTCTTTTCCTTAAATCCGTACCACGTTTTCAATTTTAATCTTTGGAAGTTGATTACGTGTTCGTTTTTCGAGCCAAATTTGCTTGTGCTCATCTTTGAGATTGTCGTTGCCTATCAGTTTTACCATCTCATCGAGCCTGTTTGGGGTTATGCAGAGGCATTTAAGTATGCAGCCATTGTTCAAGTGAGTTGGCAGCCCCTTTCCTTCGTGAGGCATATATAATATATATAAAATTTCAGTTGATCACTCCTATTTGTATTGCCATACTCGGTTTCTTAAGCTATGCTGCATTCTGGTACATTGGGCTCTATTATGATGGCAATTTGAACGGGTTAGCGTCACTTGCTGGCGCTGTTTTGGTCGCTATCAAACAAGTGAGGAAATGTTTTCATAACATGCATGTGCTATTACGCTTGCTTTCAGTTCCTCCCCGATACCGTTCTGATTCCAACGCCGATGGGCCGCATCAAGAACAACAACTTGCCGGGAATCGCTGCAAGCGGTGCTTTCATTCTCTGGATTTTCGGCCTCGTTCGAGGGGTTGTTACACTCCAAATCTTGTTTGGTGTCCAGATCGGATGGACTTACTTGCGCTTCTTCCAAGCTCAGCACGATACGAATGAATTGGGAGACTTTAGCGAGCATTTTGCTTGGGCTACGTAAGTTTTTCTCTGTTTCAAGCCATTTTATATATTTTATTTTGATGTTTCAGTCTCTGGCCCCGTCGCGCCCAACCATTTGCCGTTATCTTTGGCAAGGTCATTTACCGCTCGCTGACGCGTGCTGGCATCTGCAAGCGCAAGGAGTACACCGGTTTTGAATCCTTCGTGCCGGTGGATGTTGTCTTCCCATCGACTGAGAACCGTGATGCAGAGCGTCGTCGCCAAAAGGCTCTTCGCGACCTGAACGAGCGTCTTGGCGGTCGCATCAAGAGTTCGCCCTCGATTCAGCAGCCTGCCACATCCGATGTGCTCGCCCCGCCTGAGGTTGTTGTTGTGCCGAACCAGTCGGACAGCAAGAGTGATGTCACGCTCTGGACTGCAACATCCGATGAAACGCCAGAGAGCTCGGTAAAGTTTTCACGGCATTGAGTTTGCTTCACAGGGTTGGATCCAATTACCAGTACTCGTACTTTTACATGTTAAAATTCGTTTTTTTTTCTTTATTTTGTGTTTAAAAAGGGGCGTGGCTCCACTTTTGACCGAATCTCACTTATCTCATCGCACCATCTAGGATCCAACCCTGTAGCTTCCGCTTCCTACTAACGTCTCTAACCCACTTTTTATTTTAGTATATCGAGAACAGCCACGACTAAATTAGCTACCCATGTTCTCGCTGTACCTGCCACTGCAACCGCTTATTCGCCTCACTTTTCAATCACATTGTAGTGGGGCCCATATCGGTCTTGCACAATCCACTCGATATAAATACCGGGACTACTTTATTATTGGTAATTGTATGAAATGTGTTCACTCATTTATGATGCGTCGATTTATAATTAATGTATACTGACTTGACTGCAAATATTTGCTTACAATTACGAGATAAACATATAGAAAGTGACTTCATTGTTGATTTGAGAAGGGTGTTGCGATTCCGGGATAGATATCGGACTGTGAATTTATGTAGTAACCGGAATCGGACGAAGCAATTGAGTTGATTGAAGCAGTAGAATGGGTTTCATAAACAAGAGTGCGCGGCGGAGGGAACCCGATTTGAGTAGAATTGAATGAGGATGCGGAAGAGGAACTCGGCAAGACGTCTGGGGTGTGATCATCGGTAAGTTTGGACACGTTTTGTTGGGCTTTGTGAGATATGGGCGGCCGCTTCGGATACGGTCGCGGTCTCTGGAACTGAAATGCACATTTGGTTTAGTTTACCTTGTTCGGGGCGCTTTAGGGCTGCAATGAGTTCACAATCGAAAGCCAAACGCAATTATGTATTTTGAAGTTGATGTTAGCCAGAGCAGCCCTAAATCCTCACTGGTTACCGTTGTTGTGGGCCTTTTGAAACGCGCATCGTCATTCATGCGGTCATCAAACATCTCAGTCAATGTGTATGATCCGGGTGGTCGAAAGAAACAAAATTCTCGACTACCGCGCGAGGATTCTTCGTTCTCGACCGGGGATACAAATGAACTCGGCAACCGTTGTTTCGTGCCCGTGGGACCAAGGTTTACCTGGGTATTTTCGGTTTGTACTTCAGCATTCTTGCAAATGACACTGGAAGCACCAGATGCAGGAGTGTCTAAAAACGGCTCGACGGGGAAGCAACCAAACACGCTTAACAGTAGGGGAAATCTGCCAAGGGAGCTGAAGGTGAGGGCAAAGCGGATGTTCTCGCATAGGGAAGTTGCAAGTTTTGAGAGCTTCGGGATAGACAGTAAGAAGTTTCCAAATAGGGAAGTGGCATTGCTTGTGGATCGGGATTCTTTTATGTATTGGAAAAGGGTTTCCTGGACTTTATCACGGAGGTTCGACACTTTCTCAATGCCTTCTGGGGAGAGGTCTTTTGCCACTGAAATGCTTTTATCACCTTCTTTGCCTTTTCTGTAAATCTTTCTTACTCGGATTCAGCACAATAATAGCGCTCATACAGACAACTTCCTCCTCCGTGATCGAAATCTCTCTGAATGGCTTGACCAAATCAGTGATAAGCCTCTCAACCAAATTGTTATCCAAGTGGTACGTGTCACTGTATGCCTTTGCAATGTTCCTCGGGACAAAGGCAAAGTTGCACAAACACAAGATGTCTTCATTCTGCGTGACCATGGCTGTCCTTGCGGAGCACATGAACAAGAGGAGTGGCGCGTAACAGCTCTTAACGAGCACAATCTGTAAAGACGCCGAGTCAACCTTTCAAAACCACATGATACTGTTTGTGACGATTGTAACACTCGACGTTTTGCATCAAGTTCAACGTAACAAACCGTTATCATTAGTCTTTTGTCTTTACTCCTCACCTTGTCATCATCTGATAGGCCTTCAATCATCTCAGCCAGCATCTCAACCCAGTCAATCGCTGCGATCACTCGACGGTAAACGATCATTGAGAGTTCTTCATTTTTCGCCATTCGGTACGGTTCATAGCGCATCTAAAGTGTAAAGATCACGGATAATTTGATTAATTAGTCTACTTCTAAAAATGTTGTCGTACTTCCGTTCTTTTGCCTTTTAGTTTTGCTGGGTTCTCGACAAGTTCTCGGATAGTCACATACAATGGGTAGATTTGGTGCGGTTCTTTCATGGTGTCGCCTCGGCTAATCTATAGGGAGTACAGTACAATGTTGAGTCACCCTTTGATTAAGACCTACTTCTACTTCCATGTTTTTCAAGTTCATCATGATAATTCGCATGTAAACGGGCAGCTTTTTGACGTAGTCTTCGCCGTTCTTCGGCGGTGTCGATGGAGCTGGTGGCGGTTCTCTCGTTATCGCCGTCGACGTAGTTGAGTCCGTTTTCGCCTTTTTGGGTGGACGTAACGAGGCTGTTTTTCCAATAAAATCTCGATCCGGACGTACTGCTGTAATGTAATTAAACTCTTTCAAAAATCTTTCTTTTAACTGCTTCGTTTTCGGTACAAACCAGAGGGGTCCATTCCAACTTCCAAACATTTTTTCAACCGACACGCTCTACATGAGGTTCTACCATCTGAAAACATGTGCTTTTGACGTGGAAATGATAATGCTAAGCTTATCAGTTCGACTTACATCTGTCGATGACGCAGTTATTTTCGTGGATGCATTCATGCTGATCGACTTTTTTCAACGCTCTGCGGAAAAATCCTTTACAACTGCAAAATGGTTTCGAAATTATACGATTGTTATTCGAAAAAAGCCTACCCCAAGCACGCCAGTACGGTATAATGAGGCTTGGCTCCAGTATCGCCACAAACAGCACAAAGCGCAGTCGAATCCGAGGATGTTGGGGTCAAAACACTGCTGGGGCCCGGTGTATCAGTTACCGATTGTTGTTGCTGCATGGGTGATGCATAAGCCACGAATGCAGCACCGTTTTGATCAGTTCCATTGAAAGCCAAATAGTTAGAAACTAAAACCATCGTTGTAAGAATAATTTGTTAAAATAGAAACCCCTACCGTCATCTACATTAGCTGAAGCGCTAATTCCAAAAGGGTTCACATCATTCGATGACCCATTCACGCTAATATGAACCGGCGACGTCGTCGTCGTCGTCGCGCCGATAGACATCGCGTACTTGTATTTCCGCGCGGGCGTTGCACCAAGATTGCGATGCGCATTACCTGGCTGCGCAGTGCCAATCTATTTGCGGGAAGCGCTGGCGGATAGGAATTACACCTCGTACTCTTTCTAAAAGCGATATTGATAAGAAATGGAAAAAACCATATTTGTACACCTTCAACTGATAAAAAACCGAAAAGGACACGAGATTGTGTGGAATCTAGGATGAATCACCCATTTTACAGCTTAATCGCGGTAACACGTATGGTAAAGTGGCATAAAACACCATTTTTATCGCTATGAGGAGTCGAAATAAGAAAACATTGACGCGTTTTACTATTTTGATCGAGGTAGGTGAGAGCTGTGTAGGCTTCAGCGACATTGTAGTTGAACGTGACCGCGGAATGGGGGAAGGGGAGAAAAACGAATGCCCATGGGCAGGTTTACATTTACTCAAAAATCGACGCACAGTGTAACCGTAAAAGAAACGTGACTCGACCGGGGTTGGGAAAGACGCATTCATGACGAAAAACTACCGAAAGTAATCAAGGTTCAAAAACGATTGATCACGGGAGAAAAAAGGATTCGTTTTGATCGGTCGCCCGCAACCCTCCAAGCGGCTTGATTATACATATATGTAGGCGGAAAACGAACTGTTTTGTTGCTGGTGCGTGTCTGCAGGAGTCACAAATCAACGAAACTTTGGGGTTGTTTTTATTGGTGGTCTAAGCACCAGGCCCCCGACCACCACCCCTAAAAAGTTATGACTTCTAAATTTGAAACCAAGTTTATCGACAATCGGTTGGAACCGTCCAACATGAGGCGCCACAAAATTACGATGAACACGCGAACTTTGAAAGACGAAACAGAATTCACAGCGCAATCCTTTTAGCAACATAAATCAAGGATGAATCGGTATTGATGATCGCCTCTTCCAATTCTATCAAAAAACGATATTGCGCCTTTCTACACAAACGCAAAGCGCGAGTAAACAATGCATAAAAGTGACAATAGGAAAAAACGATTCAAACCAAAATGGCTTTTACGATTTCATTAAAAGAAGTGAGCTTTGATGGCAATACATTCATCAAACTAAAATACATTTTCCGGAAGTGTGAACGAGAATGGGTGCGCGACAGAATTTGGAATATGTTTTATCCCCGTGCAATCCCATCATGGTAAACGCGATCAATCTACCAGCGACAATTGAGCGAATGACTGACTAACTGGAAAAATTTGCAACGGGCTGGGGGAAAATATATGGCTAAACGGGGACCGATTAGAAGACTAACTGCGTGTATCATGATCGAGATTCACCGAGGGGTAAAAGTGGTAGTAGGTTGCTGTTGGTGTGTTCTACTGGTGAACCAACCCTGTTTGCGCAAGGATTTCAAAACTGTCGTTGCTGCGTAGGTGTCGGGTAAAGCGAGCTTTATTGCTGATAATGTGTTTTGATTATGTTTGGTTTACATGTGTATGTAATTGTGTGTCAACATTGTGGATTTTGAAATTGGAAATCAAGTTTATTTGCAAGAAATTTGAGAATTAAAGTTATTCAAGGTCGTCGTGAGCATGGAGAGGCTCAACAGCAGAACCGCGGGCAGGGCATCTGAAGAGATTGTGTTTAGTTTTTGTAATTGAAATTAAATTAAGTTAAACGTACGGGCAATAAGCTGCATCTGATCCAGGAACACCTTGTCCGCCGGGAGTGCCATCCTTACCCTTAGGGCCAGGCATACCGGGCAAGCCAGGTTCACCTGCTTCTCCGGGCGGGCCGTCTTCACCGGGAATGGTTTCACCGGGAGCACCAGTTTTGCCAGGCTCACCAGCAGGACCACGTTGACCAGGCAAACCGGTGGCACCAGGAACGGCACGGGTTCCAGGACGGCCAGGGAGGCCAGGCATACCGGGAATACCGTCGGGACCACCTTCACCTTCGTAACCAACCGGACCAGGGGGACCGGGAGGACCTTCAGGACCAACTGGACCGGCAGGACCAAGCGGACCCTTGGGGCCAGGAATACCGGGAAGGCCAGGTCCACCAGGCGGGCCGGGAGGACCAGCGGGGCAAGTGATGCAGTCTTTGGGATTTATATCTTGAGCAAGGGAAGCACCAGAGATACCACGTTCTCCAGCAGGACCAGGAAGACCAGGTTCACCAGGAAGGCCATCTCTGCCAGGGGCTCCATCCGGGCCAGGAGGGCAGTTGTTAGGCAAGATGCTGCAGCCACAGTGAGCGGGAAGTTGACGTTTCGAGCGGAAGATGCTTTCAAATGCTTTACGGGTACTAGCCGACGGAGCATGCGCGAGCGGAGCCAATGGCATTGCCATGACTTCAACCCAAGCATCATTCGTCAATGTCTAAATTACAAAAAGGATATTTAAAAATAACTCCAACAGCAAAAACTAACATTGAATTCCACCATATCCTCCATCTTCTCTTCCAGAAAATCATTCATTTCCTGATAAATGGATACCATAAATCCGCTTGCCACAATTATCATTCCTACAGAAATGATAAGAGCGCCACCGGTGGCTATATGCGTCGCCTCAACCATCTTGACCACAACCGCGGTCAGTACTAACCTACGAAAGATAAGCCAACTAGGAATCAAAGTCCTCTTTATATTCCGCCATGACGCAAACGCCATTTCAAACTGGTATCCGTCCACCAGAAGCGTGAAATCTCGTTTTTTTCTAAAGCCGTTTCCGATGAAAAACTGGTCACGCACGTAAGAAGTCTCGTAACCACTGGTCCCCACAATCATCTCCCAGACTTTTTGTTCATCTCATTAAGTTTTATTCGGTTGAAAGGCAAAAATTAAATTGACGGCACACAAAACGTTTGGGAAAGTTAGTTTTAAAGTAACACGGATTTTGTTAAACAGGATGAGAAACTTGACATCATGAGTCTTGTTTGTGGTGTAATCCATAGATTCAAGCTATAAACAGACCCGCTAATATCTTTTTCAAGGGCTGGGTGTTGCAACTTTGAATTTTCAATTTTTAGATAAATGAACAAAGTTGAACAAACAACCTGTTGAAGCGTGAATAGTAAACTCAATTTGAAATCTTAATTATAGGCTACACGGAGCTCTTTGATCTTGCTTTTGGAAATAAAACTAAAATAATTGGAAAAGGAACTATTTGCATTTGCTTCATTAATTCTAACTCCAATGTCTACGTATCAGAAATTAATTCCTCGCGTGAGGTGCACCTGTTTAAGCGATGAGTCGTGGCATCCATGGACGTCTTTTTGGGTGGGGCAATGGAGTTCTTAGCAAAGCTTGTGCTGGACAGTGAAGCGGTTTCAGATTGCGGGATGCGAAGTTTGGCATAAGCTGTGTAGGCTTTGGGTCGAGCAGTGGATGGAAAGTCGCGGTCATTCAAACTCTTGTGTACTTGGCCATTGTTGATAGTGGGGGGTCCTTCTGGTCGATGAAGGCATGTCACACTTGATGACGATGTTCCCACAGGCAATCCGAGAGACGTCGAACTGAAGGCACTGTTACTTCGAGCCTAAAATATTTTCAAAATAAGTATTTTGAACTCTTAAAATAATCTTAAATGTAAAAAAAATGATAGTAAATAAAACACTAACTGAAATGGGTACTGTACATAACGTTGTTCAGAATTATGATTACTTGAAGAGGGATAGTTGAGGAAAAGAAGCCGGATTGGTGCTCGGGCATGGTACACACAGGGAGTCATCACGCCTGGAAAAATACGAACAAAAGTCATGAGGATCGAGTGTTTGTGTGAAATAAAAAATGATAAAACTCTTAAAAAACAGAAATTAAGAGCAAAGTAAAAAATAAGACGCAGTGCACGCTGAATAAAAGGTACCTTTCGTTTGAAAAGTTTTGAGAAGAAGCCTGGGGACGACTTGGAACTGGAGTTTGATGTCGCCGTCGACATGGAAGCACATTCGGGACGGAGGTCGCTCACGAGCTGCCCGTTGACGTAGAATGTGTTCAATTCTTGGAAACATTCGGTTTCGATCATCTGGAATTTCTTGATTTTGATTTGCTTTTTAGTTTTTATGTTTTACCTCAGTTTGCCATGGAATCGACACCGATCCTGAATTAAATTTTTCATAGAATGTCGAGTCGCTGGCATCAAGTCGAACACCCTTGACAGTACTGAATTGCTCAATGTCCAATACATCTTTCGCGTAAACTGCCCTCGGATCGGGGCAAAACGGTGGCAGTAGTTTGCCTGCTTCCATCTTCTTCCATGGCACTGGTTCACGTCCAGTAGTAGGATCACCGACAGTGAAGAATGCATGTGCCTTCATTTCCTCTGCGCCATCTTCAGGCGGTCCAACACGGCGACACCCAAGACGGAAGTTGGGTTCCTTATGGAGCAATCCACGGCATAGTGTCCTCGCGGCCTCACTGAACTTTTCGCTGTACTTTTCCTGATCCTCTCGAACTCGTCGTTCCACTTCTTCACGTTTCACTTTTTCCTTCCGTTGTCGAAATGGTGCCTAAAACGTGGTGGGTTGAAATTTTTTCTTTTCCTATTTCTCGTTTTCAGCATTAACACAATTGGATAGCAAAACGCATATAATCAAAACATGCATCGAGTGACAAAACATTTTAAATGCTCTTTCGAATTTGTCAGCTTCGAAAATTAGATTATGTAGATGGAAATAGTCGTGTAAAACGTTTGCACTTGTAGCGCATCCCTTTGATAAAAGCAAACGTTTTGCACAATGGTTCTCTAATGCCGAATGACAAAGCTGAACTTTGAATGTTTAACTGAACATTCACGATTTTTTGAGCGAAACTGCAATGATGAGAGGCCTTGTTGGCTAAACCGAGCAGAAACCCTGATGATTTATAAGAAAAGAACGTTCAGTGAGTGTTCTTTATGCAATTCCCTCGAAAAGAAAACATAAGAAAAACCGTTTGCTTACCTTTCCCTCAATCATCTCGTAGATAAGACATCCGACGCCCCACCAATCGACGCTGTATGAGTATCGTTCATTTTTTATGATTTCCGGCGCTGAAAAAATGATTTTAAAACGTGTTATTTAAGAATATTGCGTGTCTGGAAGAAACATTATCTATTTGTTCAGAGACAAATTTAGATCATTTATGCCCTTTTCGCCCGTCTGTGAAGCCCCTCGCATTTTTCTCATTAAAGTGGGTCTTCCTGCTTTACTGCAAGTAAAATGTGGTAATACGTAGATAGACAGACACATTTGTGTGTTAAAAAGGAAATTGGCAATGAGCCCCTGAGGCAAAGAGGCCACTTCCCGGAGAAAGACTACTATTCGGCAATTTGTTAGTGTGAAATAAAAAAGCTTTTGGAAATGGACGTACTTAATGTGAGGAATAGGACACATTCGGTGACAAGTGATAATCGTGTTATAACGCCGAAAGTGTCAAAGATGCGGTTCCCCCCTCCGAAAATTGAGTTAACGACATTCCGTGTGATTGTGGGGCGCTTTTTCCCTCCAACATCCTTGAGAAGCAAAATGGCATGTTCCGCATGTCAAAGGGTGCCACGCGTATGGATGTATTACATGTAACTAGACGCAGACACTCACCCATATAACCAACTGTGCCAACACGGCCCTTGATGGGCTCATTATCCTTGAGCTCGACAGCCAAGCCTAAATCGGAGATGCGAACATGGCCATAGTCGTCGAGAAGGATGTTTTCCGGCTTTAAATCGCGGTAAAGGATACGCTCACGGTGGAGATGTTGAAGACCGAGAGTGATTTCGGCAGCGTAAAATTGGACCCGCTTTTCGTCAAACCCGCCAGGTGACAAGTTGTACAAATGAAATTTCAAATCACCTGAAAGCTATTTTTTGTAGCGGCATGCCACTTTGATCCAAGCGAGAAAAAGTACCTCCATTCATCAAAGTTAAAACTAAACAAAGTGCATCTTTGGTTTCGTAGGCGTAGGCAAGGCTGACAACAAATGGCGAATTTACTTTTTGCAAAATCTGTTTTTCATTTAAACTAAGCGTCTCCGCATGCCGTTTCTTAACTCGTTTCTTCTCCAACTTCTTTAGTGCGTACATTTTGCCTGAAGCTCGCACTTGGCAAGCACAAACTTCGCCGAAGCCGCCTTTGCCGAGAACACGATACAACCGAAAGGTGTGTTTATCAACAGGTCTTTTCTCAAGCCATTTCCATTGTAGATACCGATGAAAATAGATAGATTCAATGAACTCATGAAAGGGTGCATTTGCGAGAAACGACCGAATTTGTCTACAATTATAGATTAGGTATTTTTACAATTTTGTAGTTTCCCAATTTTATTAACTCACTTGTACGGTTCGGAAAAAATATCACTCGACGGCTCGGATGTGTGGGTAGCGTTGTCAGCAGCATCAAGGCAGTATGAAACAACAGTCTCGGAAAGAAAATTGCACCAATCTTGTGACGTTTCCTTCGACGACTATAAAAACTATTGTCAGTATGCATTATAGACATCACAAGATTAACGGAAATTGTTAGTTTTTGAGACATTGTGCAAAAAGCCATTCTCAGAGGAAAGCTCCAATTCGAATCTCTTTGTTGTCTGCATTGCTTTCACATTAATTCTTACTGTAGTATATTAGCAAACCCCCTTTGTGCTGTCATTATGTTACGAAAAAAATAAAATTTTCGCTGATGGCATATACACTTTTAATGATACTGCAGTATTGAAGGAAAGAGGGCTTGCTTTCATGAAATTAGAGAAAGCTAATTCTCAAATTCCTCAAATCAATGTGAATGCAATTATTGCAACCCTTGAGACGGGGGAACCAAGTGGCTCAGAGTTAAATATAGTCAAGGCAGACACATGTGTCGGTAACCCCCGTTAATGGTAAAGCGAAAATCTCGTTCTTACCGACGGCACGTCTCCGTTGGCAGGAGCAAGCAGCTGCGCTATCGAATTGGCTAAACTGCGTCGACTTTCTCCGTCATCATCACTGGTCTCGTACTCCTCAACTCTCTGAAGAAAGGTGCAACATCGGTCGTACTGTTCATTTTCCTCGCAGAATCGATGAAACAGAAGTTTGCCGATTGGCTGACGTTCGACAACATATGAATAACTGAAAAAAACTTGTTAGCATGCAATTCGGATTTGTCGGAAATTGGATTGCGGGGGGACTTTTCCGGATTTGGACTACGTTTGAATAAATAAACACCTTAGATTCAAAAAAAGAAATAATAAATTTTAGCTACAAAGTGAGTTCTGTTTGTGATGTGCCGTTTGCAAAAACGTGAAAATACAACAAAACAATCTGATTAAAGTGGTGTAAAATGAGATGCGTGCACATGCGTTTATTATGTAAGCCTCGCGAATAGTCACAAACCTCACGTCGATATCATATCTCAAATACATGCATTGTTTGTAATGAGGAAATTGCAGGTAGGTTTTCCATTTTTTGCTTTTCCCTTTCTTTTGTCCGCCGCCTGGAATGATAAATGATTGAGGAAAGGCTTTGCATAACAGAAACAAAAACACTTACTTTCGCGAGCCTTGATGTAGACCGTGTTAGCGACAATATTTTCAATCTCCATAGTGATCGTGGTGATAGCAGTTTAAGCCTCCGTCCACTCAAGCGCGACGGTCGTCCGAAGGTCGAACCGGCGAGGCGGAGGGACGGCAGAGGCTATGTTTCGGCGCTGAATGAGGCGAAATTTGGGCGTAGAGGAGGGGCAGCCGTTGCTGGAAAAAAGGCAGGCCTATGCTTTTTCAGAAAGGGGCTACCGAACGTCGATGTGCTGCTTCGAGGACACGAGACAGCAGCCGTAGGGGTTGGGGGTGGGAGAGGCTGAGCTGACACACTAGCAAACAGACGACATGTGTCGAATGCCGTCCAAGACTGCACGGACTTGTTCTCGGGGTTCTTGGTGGATGGATGAAGGAAGAGGGCGAGAAGCCGTGGGTCAGATGGTCGTCGTGGTTGTTCGACACGGCGATCGGTCTTCGCGAGGATCGACGCTCAACAGACGTCCAGCTGTAGCGTCGTAGTACGCGAAAAGATCAGAATCAGCTAGAGTCGTCTGTGACCGGATGTTGCCGAAGCGCATCTCACCTTCTCACGCACACACGCAATACAAGCGACGTGGGTGTGAAGGCGCCTTCTGCCGACTTGATGCCCTGCTCCGCAAGCAATACTACTTTGGCAAAGCTTAGCCTATACCTTTGCTTTTCCGGCGTTAGACGAACGATAATTTTAGAAAAAGCTGTGAAGGCGTGGTTGTATGAGTCTGATACAAATGCACGATGAGAATTTATGCCGTATTTTCAGCCGGACGCCGTGAATGAATACGTTTTTGTCACGCACCAATCAACTGTGCATTGGCATATAACTTTGTCGATACTTCCTTCTTATGAATTCTTCCACTTTCCACAACTTTAGTCAATACAGCTATCCAAAATTCTTGTACGTGCAGAATTGTATCATCTGTTAATACTTTGGAATCTCTTAATTGCCAAAGACAATGAACCCGTTGACGTGGGTGCTGTTGGACCAAAATGGAGTAACACAGCCGCCAAGAAGGCGATTCTGATGGCACCAAGCGTCTGGAAAACAGAATGCGTTCTTTTCATGAAGATACAAAAACAACACGATTGTAATAGGCAAAATGCGTCACGCGTAATATAGACAAAAAGCGTTTAAGGTTTGTTGGGAAGAAAAATAACAAAACGTTGATGAAGGCGAAGGGAATGGATTGAAAATACAGATTGTAAATACATACAAAAGCTACAAAACAGCAATAACGTTAAGCTAAATGGAATACAAGATGAGTCAGATTTGACGCTCGAAAACGAACGCAAGTTAAAGACCAATCGTGATGAACGCAACGATAATTACACGGGGGCAAAGACGAGAAGCTTGTTTTAAGCACTAAGTACTCTGTCATGGGTGCTGATGCACAAATAGCCATCACAAATCAACCTATCGGGGCAACTACGAGGGCGGATAACCCAGCCCAAACCGACAACATGCTTATCCCAACCGGCTGCACGGCATATGAGCCTGGACGAACACTAGTAGCAAATAACTAAGATTTGGCCGATGAAAAATCTATCAAAAATACCCAAAGGCATAAAAAACGACATAATGAGGGTATTATTGTTTTGGTCCAAACATAATGATGAGGAAAAACGAGGGCGCCAATAGTGAGGGTAGTAAGTGAAGATTACAGTTGGGCCTGCAGTGGGGCAATTCAACTCACTGTCCTCAAAAACGTCAAATATGTGGTTCGGAAACACGTTTGGTTGGGCAACAGACATGAGGACTCTATGACAAGTTGCATGTTCTGAAAGTTTTGAAATGGCAATGTTTCCGGAATGAAGTGTAGAAAAATGAACCGCAAGCCAAAAAAAGACATTTACAAAACGGAAAAAGCTTGCAACTGACATTGTTGGCATGGTTCAACTATATTTGTCGTATCGAAAGCAAGCAAGTTTATGGCAAAGTTGGTCAACGAATGTTTTATAGACGACCGGAAAAAAGGAATATAAAAAACATGGTTTTTGTTTTTAAAAAAGATTGAAAAACTCAAACTTAAACTCAAACAAAAAAAAAATTAATCTTTCACTGTTTGCAACATTATGAACATGATTTTCCAATTGATCGCGCAAAACTGAAAATGAGGTAATTCTGCACTGGCTCTTCAACGGATGTGCAGTACAAATCAATTACGTGTTTGCGCAAAATGGACATGAAAGTAAATACAGCTGTGCGATTATTTATTCTACTTTATTCTGTTAGAATTAACTATTGCAGTTAATAAAGTTATTGACGTAGAAGTTGGAGTTGAAAATAAGTACATTTAAAAGATGTACTTGGAAAACATGAAGTTGGTCTAATTATGAAAAAAAAAACAACTTGAAATGCGAACAAATGTCGTTAGAAGTTGTGATAAAACGCATGAAGAAGTTGTTTACACAGAGAATAAGTTTAAGGATGGGCAATATCCCAGGTGCACAGTGTACGTGATGAATATAACAAATAACATAGTGAATAAAAGAAGAAGCACTCCGCGTAGCCTTCAGCTGGTCAAGTTCTCTGTACGCATACAGACACACTTACATACAAAACGCGCACGCTCCCGTATCTCGAAGGACGACTTCAAAGCGATCTCGCTCGTGTTCGCCGTGATGGCCGTCATTTTTGTCGTCTAGTCCTGGGGGCAGGGGTCGTCGGACTCTTCTTTTGGCGTCGATCGTTGTAGCATGACAGACGACTCGAAGGACTGTGCACGTTGTGCACTCAGCCGGTGACGAGACCGTGCTTGCTCCGTGATGACATCACATACTCCGTCAGTAAGGACCTGCGGGTATAAAATTGAGACACGACGACCCCTGTGGTCACTATTGTTGATAGAACGTACGTTCTTCGACGTGATATGAGGATGGATTTCTTCCCGAAGTGGGGTAGACACGTACGTGACTCAATATAAGTCGATGCAAATCGCTAAGTCCCCACTCGAACAGATCTTATGTTAGACCGCCTCAACCCAATAGTTTTTGGCTGGTGGTGGGCTTCGACGTCAAACAGTTACCCCAGCAAATCAATATCGCATGGAATAGAAGACTAGCCTTGCCTGCAGAGCTGCAAGGTGAACAAACCCTGCTTTGCCTGAGAAGCTTATCAGTAAAAAATAACGGAAACAACGAATCGATGGCAGTAGAGTACTAACCCCAAAAGATTGAAATGTTAAAAGCCTTAGGCCAACATAGCAAGCAACTGATCTCAGATGTTGGCTCGCTACTCTAAGCCGCTGCCGTGAAAAGCGAGGTACACGGGGATGGCCGGCGGTGGCGAAAAAAAACCTGGGGCTGTAAGGTGCGCCTATCAGCATCGTGTATAATCCCGTAAAGACGTAAAAAATAAGAGTCAAGAAAGAGAGAACGCGAGAAAAGCCTTGAGAAGTGTGGTGATTTGTTCGACTTGCGACACAGCCCAGGAGTGAAGGAGAAAAAAGACTTCAACAACGAGTAGCGAAACAAAATTTGCTGCCTCCTCTTGCGTTCTAGCCGAGACTCTTTCAAGACGTAAGGGAGTGTATGTGAAATGAAGAGTTCTCAAACACTTACATAAACCATAAACACATTTAGTGGATAACGTTATCCACTGCTATCTATTTATCTATCCATCAGTGAAAAAAGCAAACTGTTCGCGGTAGAGTCAGAAGTGAACTTGATAGACGTCGCCGTTAGATAAAAAAAATCACTCAAATTGTTAACTTTCTTAAACTAATGCCAATTACGGCTTTCATACTAGTAAATTTTTGCGGCTAACACCGACTACAAAATTACCACTTAAAAATATTTGTCAAAAATGCAAAAAAGAACAAAATTGAAACCAAATTTTCTTCAAAAAGTTGTTCTACAGAGAATGCTGCCAAAGTTAAAGTTAACATTTAAATGCTATAACCATAAATTTTACATTGATTGCTGAAAAATTTAAAAGAGATACCAACTGTCTTAACTTTCTCAAAAAAGTACCAATTGCATATTCTTACAAGTCGACTACTTTATGAATTCGACTAATACCGATTATAACATTTTTTCCAACTTCCGGCGATTAGGAAAAATAAAAATGGTAAACTATTTCGTCAGAATCGAATAAATATTGCCATTATGGCTTTGCCTTTGAGGATTCAACAGACAAAAACAACTTTAAAGAGGAAGCAATACACGTCTTTTGACAAGTTTGTTGGCATTTATCACAAATCTCGTTGGCTGTTTGAAGTCTTAAACGACTAACGGGATAACTTTGTAAAGTTTTTTTTGCGACAAAAACAGTCACGAAGGCAAGTTAAGGGTACAATGCGCGTGTAATTAGACATTTTCTGTAGTTTGCAGTTCTTAGTTATCTCGTGATCCCAAGAACTAATGAAAACGAGGTTAGCGTCATTGGTGTGGCGGGGGCTCAGTCAGACTTTCTATGAACGGCACATACCAAGTCTGGGGGGTATTGTCGTGAAGGGGGGCATGGCAGAACGAATCATATCTTGGGCGGCATCCGGCACGACGAAGCACAACCAAACCCTGTTGACTGCACGAGCATGTTAGCCCCAGAAAAACGAAGCGAAGACGATGCCTCCCCGAACCCCGAAGAAGTAACAGCCGCATCCTCTGTGGCTATGGCGCCGTGACTTGCATTTCTTTCAATTCGGGTGGCATCCATCGTGGTCGTGTCTTTCTTGAGACTCGACCGAGAGGCCGCATCAAACACGACGAACGAACGCAGTAGCATCCCCACGAAGCGGAAGAAGACGAGCCGCACTTGTATCCCATCTTCCGTCCGTTTCAACGATGATACGCCTACTCACGTTGGACTTTTGCCTCGACTGTTTGCGGTTATTGGCTATGCATTTTTATATACATATGTTATTACATACCGAATTGGCATTCACTGGTTCGTATCCGGCAGGCATTGAAGCGAGACTAGACCAAACGCGGTTGAAAGATAGCAATTCTACAGGGAAATTGGATAAGAATAGTGCAACCAAAATTATCTAAGGCCAAAGCCTTTAGAGGGTAAGACAACTTTGATAAGAAGTAAATGCACACGCAACAATTTTAATGAAATTTTACATCGCGTGTGTAGTATTACAGTAACTCGTGAAAGAAAGCCAACACAATAATAAAAGTAAAATGTGTAATGCAGTAACAAAACACATAGTAAGTTGGAGTAAGCGAACATAAATGAGGGAAAGCACGAGGCCAAGATTATTTTCGTGAACCAAGATAATATGCTCTGGCGCAAATGGCCTTATTTAAGACAACTGACAAAAAAAGTACCACCAACTCCTTTCATGGTTAGGCCTGGCTGTCCTTCCAGGCCACCAAATTGACACCAACAAAATAAGGCCAATAAGTCAGTCATATGACCGGGCGCCGTCGACGTCGGCTACTGAGAACACCTTCGACTGGCCGCCACCAACGATGGCTTTGTCAAAAACAGCTTTCAAGTATAAATACATATCAAAGCTAGTTGCAGAAGCAGATAAAAAGAGTTATTGCTAACCTAGAACAAGAAAAAAAGCAGAAAGATGTATAAATGTATGAAAAACTCGTGAATTGAGCATCGTTCTTGTGTTTTAAGAAATTGAAATACAGTGACCACTGGGGAGGGGGCAGATGTATCATTTCTAGCAACGTTAAAGGCTTCTAAGAAAATTAAAGGATAGAAACTGTTAGCTGTAAGTGCTTTTTTCAATAACTTAACAAAGCATTCCTTTTTTTTCATCCTTTCTTATTCAGTTAAACTAAAGTCTCAACGTTTTCTGATTTAACAATGCATTAAAATTTAAACTTGATTTTGCATATTGTATTTTGTTTCTATAAATAATTGAGTTGTGTGTCACTAGAGCCACAGTTTAAACGTACTTCCTTGTTTCTAGCTCATAAAAAACTTATCCGCAACATGTCTGTTGTTTTTCGTTCGCTATCCGGAATGATCCGATTAAAAACTTTGTGACAAAGGTATTCTTACTCGTCTGTGGACGTGTCAATCCTCGTCAATGGGCGACAACATAACATGACTCGTCAGACACCTGCCATTGTCAATGTTCCTCATCATCCAGGTGTTTACCTACAAATAATAGTCCTAAAGGTGGTGTCAGTATTTTGAGAAAAAAATAATGAGGTAAATATAACTTTTGAGCTAATGGTTCCTTCAGAAAGTTGTATTTGTTTTTTCTTTAAAAAAAAGACCAAAAGTCGTAGGCAGACGTTTTTTGAACAAATTATAGAACTTGTATTTTGAGGAAGTGAAGGTTGAACAAGGAAATTACGACTGTTCCTTACAATGCCTTGTTAAGTTTTTTAGAGTCCTTACAAGACGACAGACTTTCTCTTAACAACCTCATTTAAACGTGTTCTTACCCATGTCTATATATAAGTGTAGGCCCCATGCATTTACACAATTTACGTTCCCCTCCTTCAAACAAGGAATGAAATTTAGGCCTTTTGTTCAATAACTGACTCAGCTGCATTGGCTTCCAATACCCCTTTTTTTCTCCACCATGCAGTCGTGCCAACACGTGCAAATATAGATGGAAAGACGACTCTTCAGACACTTTAAGCACGACAATGACTTGTGTTCTGTGCTACTTGGCATCCGCTTTCATTTTTGGCGCCGCGGGCTGTTTTTGCATGCAAGGACTACCAGTTCCCAACCTTCATTCAGCCATGAAAATTGGGCACCCCCTTGTCTACTGCATATTATAATTTCACCCATTTTTTGAAAAAAATGCACTTTTTGAACTTCAAGTTCGTTCATCTTGACGCCCCGCTAGGTTAGCTCCCGTGAAAATCGCTCACTTTGACACTTTTTCTATACTTACGTTTGAAAAAATTCGGAGTAGTCGGTTTATGCGACAACGGTTGCTTTGACCGCCAGCCGCCTCAAGGCCAGACCGTTGAATTTTTTTACGTTCACCCGCGGTTTTTTGACGACCGTTCCGCCAAAACTTTCCCAAAGTCACAAGCTGACATTGAGCCATCTAGTGAGACCAAAAGTTTCGTTCAGTATTTTTTTCCACGGAAAGGCACGGAAACTTATCCCGTCTGAAAATGGTCATTGCTTTTCACGAGCGAACTGGATATGCGCCTGGATTTTCATGTTTAGAGGCCATGTCCAGTTAGTCGGCTGTGACTAGTCTATCGTTTTTCTATGCCGTGGACAGAGGACGTCGACAAAAATGGCCTTTCCCGTCGGTCCGCTTTTTGAAACTCATCGGTTAACGCTCGCTATTTTCGGCTTTGGCGGCCAGCGCCACAGATGGTCGTCAGTTGACAAAAAACCGCCCTCCAGAATAGCGATCTGTCTTGCTTTTTGGCAACATTTACTACTTTTTTGTCTTTCTATACACTTGAAACAACTTCCGTTACCATTTCAATCTAAACTAAACTTGATGCATCTATATGGCTCAAGGCAAACTTGGCAGATTTCTCAAGAAAACTATGCATTTATTTTATTTCTTCAATTTAATGCATACATTGAGCATGTTTGCTCAATTGTCTGCACTCATACGTTTGAAAAAGAACGATACGTTTATTGCATAATCAAATTTTTTTTGAATTTTCGATTGCATTTGCTCAGTTTTTATTGCTATGCGCAGTCGACCATTCAACCCGTCTTCCTTCCTCTTTCTGCCACAGTGTAGTAATCCCGCGCTTTTTTCGTTGTCTACGCATCTACACCATACAGCATTAGACGTAACAGGCGCTCCAAGTGTTGAATCGTAACGAGATAAATGGGATGTCGACTTGGCGGTATCCCTAGATTGATGCTTTTCACGTTGAAAAAACACCCTACCCTCTTCACCTGATGTGTTTTGCGTGATTTATTTGTTGCCAAATGTCAGAACGGCAAAGCCTAGGTATCAAAGCCTTCCGTTAATTGTGCTATAATTCAAAGCGGAGGCCGTGAAACTTAAGGTGGCCGTTCGTAAAGAAAATTTTGTCTCGATTTCGAAGCGTTTGAATGAATGTATCAGTTGGTTCCGAGCGCGTGGGTCTTGTTTTCTCCCTGTTTCTTGGTGTTTTTTGCAAGTATAAACACATGGCGATCAAAGTAACCGACCATACAATAAAGTTGATTGCCTCGCGATGAAGTTGATTCCACTCCCTGTTACTCATAAGCAGCCCACGAGTCATTGCCTCTTCTTATGGTACATGCTCCCACGCGCGCGGTCAGTCTCGGTGACTCAAACAAACTCTTGGTTGGGACCATCGACAGTGTCCTCCTCTTCTTCTGTCCCGTCACAGCTGTCGTTCGGGCCTCCAGACTTATAGGGCTGTCGCTTTCAGGACTTCCGCGTTCTCAGTGAACTTCCATTGAGCGTTGTGCCAGTTCATGCCAAACTTGATCGAAATGCCACCTGAGCCGAAGCTATCTGGTAAGTTTTTTAGCTTTTGTTTTTTATGTTTATGTGGCTAAAATATGCTAATACTAACCCATCCATCATTGCCCCCTGCGTGCACTTGTTGCGAGCAAGTGCCCCCGCGGTCGCGGCCCCGGGACATCGATCGCCTACGCCGTCTGCTCTGACCTCGGCTTAAGGCTGAACTGAGCGAGACCACGGCACGCGTACGACGATCGATGCATATTGTCGCAGCCGCTAGCCAATTAATTAACTAACATAAACTCGCGGCATTCATCTATTTTAATGCCAGTAAAAGTATATTGTTGCTATTTTAGTGTTCGACCTAACCGATATTGAGGATATTGATGCCTTCTCGGATGGTCTAGACGCCGATCCAAGCAGTGACGACGAGACGTTCAAATCACACAAAAGCGGAACTAAACGCATCACGAAAAAACGCCTCAGGGCGGCATTACCCATTATTTCGAATGGCCATGAAATCGGTCACGCAACAAATGTCGCAGAGACAAACGGTCACGGCATCAATGACACGCACGAAACGGATTCCATCAAATCTGACGCAGATAAAACCCCCATTGAGGGTGATAAGGCTGTAAAAGCGAACGGATGTGCCACTGAGGACAAGGGTGCAAAGATTTCTGAGCAGACGGCTGTCAAAAAGTGAGTGACTTGGACTAACTGAAAGCTCGAGAAGCAAACACACTTTCTTAGAAAAATTTGGTAGGAGTGCCGTTAAGGCTCATTTGGGAGCTATTTATCTCCTTCACTAGCACGCTTTTTTAAGCATTAAAAAAGGAAAGCAATAGAGGACATCCTGGGAAAGTCCTATGAGACACCATAAATCGTGTTCAATACGAATATGATAAAGAGTTGACGCAAAATAATGAAGAGTTTCAGCGTCACCAATGCCAAACAGGAGCAAGCCTTCGTCATGGACGCCCCGACCGATCACTTCGACGAGCTTGAACGTCAAATAAATGGACCGGATAGATGGAACATGACTTCGTCCAGTGCCGAAAATTCGGAAGACGAACTGGGCGGATTGGAACGTGATGAATTTTCGTTCAAGATGTGCCAGATAATGCGCCGTGGACGCCACCACAGGAACAAGAAAACGATCAGCAGCTCGGCCAAGGTGTGTTGGTTTTCGTAGCATGTGATATTTATCGCATAAAATAAATCACTTGAACATGGTGATTCATGTCCCAGACTGATTTTAAAACTTTGTTTTTCAGTCGAAAATTTCTGCACCGGAAGCTCCGAAGAAGTCATTAGAAGTTCTGTCCGAAAGTGAATCAGATACTGAAAACTTTGAAAAGTTCAAATTTTGTACTCGTAATGTGCCGATGGCAGTTCTCAACGAGGACGACCTGTAAAGTGCCTTCATAACGCTTGTTGTTCCATTTCTTCACCCCGATCCGATCCTATGACACAACACAACCATTTCTCATGTGTTGTTTATTGGAAAACGGAAAGCTGACTAGCGTCCTGATGACCACTGAAAATGTTTTTCTCTTTTCCCCTACGGGCAGCTTACATCTTCCATCCAATGTACACAAAAACGCCTGCGAACGTTATTTTTTTCACTAACATGTGTTTCGGTAAATACATGCGTCCTTTTAACCTTTTCATTTCATGTAAACCCATTCCTTAACGTTTTCACACGCTTAAATTGGTAACAAAATATGATATTTGTCGATTGCACAACGCAACCGGGTAGACATTGTTCAATACAAACACCGATCAACCAGAGCATTGCCACAGCCCTATGTAACAGTTATTTGTTTGTGTTTTCCGTTTTTTTTAAACTATTTGTAACAATGACACTGACCATTTGAATTGTTATTTTCTTTTGTTGTCATGACAAAACTGCACAATAAATGACTGTTTTAAAATATGATAGCTTATGTCTGTAATTAAAATGACGATGTTGTTTACATGTCTGACGAACAAATGCTTAACCCAAAGAACATTCCACATTAGTTTGATGGCTTAAAACAACTGTAGACATTCCAGTTGTGGCAACTGTCGGAAACAATGGGAAACGTGATGTTTATTCATGCTTACATAAACACTGCTAATTCCATAAATTGAATATGTTTAGTCTTGTTTACACGAGGGGTGCGCGAGTCTTGTTTCGGTCTTACATTAATCCCCTTTGTTTCTTCTTAGAGGGAGTTACAATAAAAACGGTAGGAAAAAGGATACAAAAATGTTTCGCATGCAAAATTGTGCTTGGGAGAATAAGAAAAAAACTAAAAGATACATATGGGGGCAAAGAGATCAAAGTGAGATCATTTTAGCAAAAATAAGGGCTTTATTAAAAAAGCATTTCCGGATGTTAAATTTAGAAAAGTTTGAAGTGGTTTAGAAAGGTTACGTTAATACGGTATAATACGATTAACGTTAGTATAAATAATAAGTCAAGTGTTCAAACACAAACCAAAGTGTGAAAAGTACAATGTGTACAAATTGTGCATGGTGTTCGAAGAATTGTTAATCATAATTAGTTATTTTAAGATAATTCGTACTGTATTGACATCGAGATATCATTGAGATCAAACTGAGTCAAACTTAATAAAACAAAACAAAAACTCAAAAAAACAAAAAAAATGCGGTAACACAATTTAGTCTTTAACAACATAGCGTTGTGCGCGTTCGCCATTGGGTAATCTGTTTGAGGTTTCGGGGGTTGGAGGAGGTGTTGCGTTGGATACTTTTTGGAGGTTTACTTGAACAATTGCGCCTGAACTATCCGTTTCGATGTTGTAACGACAACGATAGTCTGGCGATGGAGGTCGGAATCTGTGGCCGATGAGAGGTATGTTCTCGAAGATGTGGTGCATGACTGGCGACTTTGTGGCGGCAAAGATGTACATGTTCACGAAACCTGCAACTCACAATGGTTTAAGGTCTTGATATATAGTTACAGTATGAACTTACATCGGCTGAAGTACATGAGGTGAAAAACAAATGACCATGTCGGATCTCGTACGTGTAGCATCCCAAGGTTTGGGACTACTGTGAAGATAACGAGGAACAAAATCATTGTTCCGACATTTATGAACGGTTTGTACCAGTTTCCAGCTCGCTCTGCGATGTGCGAGTAGTGCTAAATGAGTGGTATTGTAGCTCATTTTTTTCAAGATGAATTTCTAACTTACTCGATAGTATACGATAATAAAGAGAGCATAGACGAGTAGTGCTAGAACAACCAAAATCACAGTCGTGTATTTGAGAATGCTATAAATGAGAACTGGGATGGCGTCACTCAGCATGCAAACACTGCTTTGCCAAACGGAATCGTAAACGAAACGGTCGTACACATAGGCCGATACTGTAACCAGAACTGCCAAAACACTCGGATAGATGATAGCACTCCCGGAATAGTGTTGCAATTCTGACAAGGGATGTGCGATGATGTGATATGTTTGAATGGCTGTCAGCAATGGCAACACACCCGCGGCGGCATCATTCAGGATGAAGAGTACCGTATACGGGCGAAACAGACAGCTCAAAGGTGAGACCAATTTGGGGCCTGCAATTTTCTGCATTTTTTTTCAAGTTTTTTACGCATTTTGTTACCGTATATGAAAAGTCGGCTTGCCCCAGCCAAGGCATAGCCTAAGCCCATAAAGATGTCATAGGCCAGGTGGATAAGCCCAAATTTGAGGGTTTCAGTGGCTTTGTCCGTGAACGCTCGACGGGACAGCAGCCCAATCAAAAAACTGCCAAGATTGACGAGCGTCACTTTCGTACCCACGACAAGATACACCCATGCGATGATGTTATCAAAACATTCGATTGATTCGTGCTCAAGGAACATTTCGGTCTGGAAACTAAATACAAAGGTCAACTAATAGCCAAGGTCAAACGCAACGACACGCAGCGCTCAGTTAATACAGCGACACTTAGCAGTTGCGGCTGATTCTAGGTTTAAAATGTCGTCCTACAAAAGCTTCATTGTCGACGCTTTCACGAACACACCTTTCGCTGGTAATCCAGCAGCAGTGTGCTTCATTGAGGAGGTAAATACAATTTTGTTTCCGGTTGATAAATTAATTAAAATATATTTTAGAAATTAACAACAGACAAGTATCAACAAATTGCGGCCGAATTCAATTTGTCGGAAACAGCGTTCCCGGTACCGTTGAATAGAGAAAGTTACCAAAATGGTAAGGCCAATTTTTTTATACTCTATCGCAACTTGAAGACTATAACGCATGAACAATAGTCGTCCAAGGCACTTGCGCAACTTGACAATGCGCTTTTTTTGAAAAACATTTATATTACAGCGAGCCGCTTTTCCCTGCGATGGTTTACTCCAAAAGTTGAGGTCAACCTCTGTGGACATGCAACCTTAGCCACGGCACACGCAATTTTCAATGAATCAGGTAAGATGTATTTTCTATTCTTAACTATTAACCGTCACGCTAAAAATGTAAAAAAAGTCTTAGTTGGCATCAGTACACAAACAAAAGTCATTTTAGGCAACTCCAATGACGCAATAACATTTGAAACATTGTCTGGTGAGCTTACTGTAAGTCAGGATAAGGAGAAGAAAAAGCTGGTCATGAACTTCCCCCAATTTACCGAGTGGGTAGCATTTGACAGCCCTTTGATAACACCGGGCACAAACCAGATTAACACCGACATCCCAAAGGAAAACGCGCCAGAATTTGTAAATGAGTTTGTAAAGGTAGGATGTGGCTAATGTACATGCTAAATCTTCGCTGTGTGTATGTCAAATACAATGGAAGCAAAGAGGCGGAGATTTCAGCTCCTAACTCCGAACGCAACCTGCGCATACTTGGCCTTGTCCACGGAGTCCAAAAAACTTTTGATAGTGTTACCGGATACGGTGACACGTACGGAATTGTTGAGTCTGACACCTAATGCGGAACAATTATTAAAAGCTCATGATGGGTCAAAAGTTAGGGGAGTCGTCGTAACGCTTGCGCCAAAAGATGCGAAAAAACAAGGATTTGTGGATAGCGACAACCGTGAATTTGATTATGTTTCACGTTACTTTGCGCCGTGGGTCGGCATTCCAGAAGATCCAGCAACAGGTACAGTTTCAAAACAACACGGAAAAGAAAACGCAGCAAAAACGGTTTTTAGGTTCGTCTCAATCCGCGTTAGCACCTTTCTGGGCAAAGGCTAAAGGGTTCAATGGCCCCTTCTACGGTAAGTTTTTTCCCACAACAAAAGTAATACAAAAAGCGACTATACTCCAAATTGTTGCAGCTTACCAATGCTTTCCGGGTCGCGGGGCCTTATTCAACCTAGAACTAGCCTCATCGAAGCGCCTAAATATTGTAGGTCAAGCCGTGACTGTACTCCGGGGCGAACTTTCTATCAACTAACTTCTAGTCCAAACTGGAGTAATGTACCCTTCAAACTGAACAATATCTAGCCACTTGTTGTCATGTGAAAATAAAAATACGTTTACGAATAATATTAGTGAAGCCATTCGGCGTAGTGAAACTTTTTCCACATATAGTTTTCCCCATCATTAAGCCCAACCCCAAAAGCTACTTCTGATGACAGACAAACCTTTCACACATAATGCGTAATTTTTCCTATACTAATGGATTGCGTTGCAAAAACAGAAAATAATAAAGGTAAAACGCTTCAAACTCAAATGATGCATTGGTGTGTTCCAGCATCAAGGGAATACGTGCCCACATTATGACACCACAAAAAATTACGAATTGTAATAATGCTTTCACCGGCGTTTGTTAGAAATAGCTTTAATGAAGTTAAATTTCTGATATCACACAAATTGTACTGCCCATACATATTTTCAAAACTGTGATATACAAACTGGTTGACTGTCTTATAAGTTGCATTTAACTTCCGGTACACGTTTACTGAAAGTGATAATCACCCTACGTGACCGTGGTGCAAACAAAGCATACAAAAAATGGAACACAAATAAAAGTAGGCACTGAATTGCCATAACCTTTGTTCAAAGCAAGTTAGGTTGTGATAAACAAGCTTCCTACGTATACTGTTGTAAACAACTTTTGTTCTTCTGAAACACATGATGACCTCTAGCACTGTCTGCACATCTACAAACGTTCACATATGCTAGACTTTTTTTATGGTTTTGACCTGACTATCAGTGCAGACGTGTGGTGGAATGCTGCATCTATTGCTTGTTGGTAGGGGTTTTAGTCATTTAAAAGCAGGCTCAAAGTGTGCCGAACCGGTCGAAACGAGACGACTAGACAACCGTTTATTGGAAGTTGTCAGGTAAGAGAATAGCATTTTGAAAATTTATAATCTTGATAATAGCAAGAGATCGACATTTCAAGGTAGTTGCTGGGGTTAAAGTAGTGTGATTTGATTCGAAAAGCCCTGTAACAAACATTACAGACTTTTAAAGCCTTCACAAGTTGACTTGGTAATGGTTAATGTACAAACCTAGGGCCAGAACATGGCACTTTTGACCAATACAGTAACACAAAGTCATGACCAATTCGTTCATTTTTATGTTTCGTTTTACTTAACTAAGCTTTTTGAAAGTTCTTGTAAACATTACAGACTTCTAAAGCCTTCACAGGTTGACTTGGTAATGGTTTATATACAAACCTTGGGCCAGAACATGGCACTTTTGACCAATACAGCAACACAAAATCATGACCGATTCGTTCATTTTTATCAGGACGATGATGAGAATGATCATGGAAAGCAATTGCATCATTTTGAAAAGGGAAACAGTTGCTGTTAGTGAGGCCTTTCCGTAAAGCTCAATCGATTGACAGTGTCATCGTCAAATAAGGCTAGGACAGTTTTGTGTGCAAGTCCAAGCTGAAGTCAAATGTAAACAGTTTTTGCGATCGATTAGTCATTTATTAGTTACCGAGCTTAAGTAAAAAAAATCGGACAACAAGGGGCAAAAATTTCTCTTTGGTGGCACGTGTAGTCACTCGGGCATAATTCATTATCACAACTTTTACCAAGCATCGTACTGTTGCCCTTACAAGGGACCGGCACGAGCTCCCGGAAGCAAATCCGATCGAGACCTATGCCATTCGAAAGAGCATCAAATTCTAAGGTCAAAGCCGTCGTCTATATCTGCAATGGAATTTTTTTGAGAGTGCCGTGATTTTATAAAGTCGTTTTCAGCTTGATTTTGAAGGTTCATATCTCAGCTCAGAAACGAGTACCGGTGGTGTACTCAATAGGGCTTTTAGATGTGCCCTAGGGCTGTCTCCAAAAATTTTTTCAGATCAAAATGCCATGGCATTTTCGAGTAATGGGCGTCGGAAAATTACCATAGTTTGAAGGATCATAACTCATAAATGCCATGGCATATCAATCTGAAAAAATTTTTGGAGACAGCCCTAGGCCACATCTAAGAGCCCTATTGAGTACAGCGCCGGTACTCGTTTCTGAGCTGAGATATGAACCTTCAAAATCAAGCTGAAAACGACTTTAAAAAATCACGGCACTCTCAAAAAAATTCCATTGCAGATATAGACGACGGCTTTGACCTTAGAATTTGATGCTCTTTCGAATGGCATAGGTCTCGATCGGATTTGCTTCCGGGAGCTCGTGCCGGTCCCTTGTTAGGTCATTTTAGATTCAAGCTCTCATCAAAAAGTTCTGTAAACTCAAAATAAGTTAGCATTTTTTAAAATGCATATTTCGGTATCAACAAAGTAGACCGATAAAGAAGTCTGAATTGGTTTACTTCACTTTTAATGGCATTGTCGCTTTATTTTGGGACAATTGAAAGTAGGTTTACGAGGCTAACGTGCTTTCAAAGAATGTTAACTTTGTTTTTGCGGAAATGTTTTTGTTTTGTTTTAGACCACTAACCAACAAAGTCACCGTCGATCACAGTTTGTACAGCAGTCAAATGTAAAATCAGCGCACACTGCGGTGTTTTGTCAGTAGTACACCGTTTTTGGACTTTGTTGTATTCGACTGTAAATGACTGCGAAAACTTACCAGTGATAAAACGTCTTCAAAAACGTATATGCATACCTTTGTCATCATAAAGTCCGTAAGATAAGTGAGTAATCAGCATTCTAATTACCCGTGTATTTATGTTAATGAGAACACACGGGTAATCAAGGATGGCACGCTTGGATCCGAGCAAGGGTGCAATGCGCGTGTTGGAGGCGATGGGACAAAGGTTGTCGATGGTCATATGAAAAGTACAGTACATAAAGAATTAAATGTAGTTTTTTTCAAAACAAAAAACCACTCCGACCTTATAAACCGTCTTCATCATTTCGACGTCATGCGAAAGACACCTCGGTGTTATGAATAAAGTTCATTAAATGGCGCCATGGCGTGATTCTGAAATAAGAACAAGTTGTAACAGGGCAATCTAATCAACAGCGTAACCAACCATCGTTAAACAGAGCCAGCAACAGAAAAAAATTTGCAGTTGTAACGTCGAAGATCAAGGTTAACGTCTGTTTGTCGGAAACGAGTATAATGGTTGCGTTAAGGATCATGGGGGCAAAGATCATGATATGACATTGGCACACAAGATTCTTGAAGGAAGCTGAAAGTGAAACATTTGTAAAAAGACTGTAACCAATAAAGAAAACTAACCGTGTATCAAACATTAAGGTAACACAAGGCACGTACCTATTTCAAACTTATTTGCACCGAAACCGTGGCTAAGTACAAGTGGTATCGTATCGGTTTAACCAGAGACGTGGATACTGTAAAACAGCATATTTGCATGGTCACAAAACAAAAGTGGTTTTCGTCTGTAAACCGATCACATCATGGGAGTACGGCAATTCAAAGTGTCAGGGGGGTTATGGTTTGTGCTGAAAGGGAAACAATATAATTGACGGATTTGGGTAAAATTAGTTGTGCATGAAAGTTGCAATGCGTTAGTGAGAGGTAATGTAGTTGATCGCAAAACGCACCTCATTCCAATCTGCATTGAGCTTGCTACGCAGAAGTGGCATCAGATCGGTTTAGCCAGAGAAGTTGATACTGTAGAAATGCATGTTTGCAGAGTCAGGTAACGCTCATTTCCTGGGCCGATTACTTGGTTAGAACGAGCGTCTAGTGTAGCGTGTTGCCAAGCATAGCCAAAGCATTTAACGTCAAGGATGACACGCGGTGGTCGGAAATCGGAACACTTTGTGAATCAGTGGCCATGAGATTGGCACAGTAGATTGTGTCTGTGGGATAGCTGCAATTGAAACGTGTTGTAATATAAAGTACAATAACACATGACAAACACAAACCTAATAAAGAGAACCACCCTCGAAATAAGTTTGGGAGTAACTTTGCTAAGGACAATATGCCAGTAGTAAAGGACAAAACCACTGAACCGAGAATAAAACCCTTGGAGTATGATAACAAAAATTGCCATCAATCATTCGATAAACGGCGGATTCCGGTAGAAGCAATTGAAAATGAAAGATTGAACATGTAGTTGTACAGTAATGAAACTTTGATAAAAAAACGCACCTTTTTGCACAATCATTTGCGAATTTGTGGCAACGTCAAATGGGTATCATATCAAGTTGTGCAACGATGTGGTAAGTCAACTGTATCCAGAAAGGCGGGTTCACGAAACATAGGGTTGCGTTTCTCAATCGTTCGCATAGTGTTCGTCAAATCTCGGCGTGGTGCGTGACGCTGATTCAGTCGAGCCATGTGTTGTTCGGAACGGAAAATGATGCGTGCATCGGCGACCACGGAAGAACAGTTCGCATCGCTTAATGACGTGTAAGTACGATTCTTGCAAAGTCCTTTGACACCTGGGCATAATGCATGAAGTAGTTTCAGTGGAGTCATTCGTTGTTCTGAAATGGAAACAGGATTAATGACGAATTTCAACAATCAGTTAGGCACAAACATTGCAAAATAGTGATAAAAGGCACTGTAAATGACCAGAAAACATACCTATTTCAAACACATATGTACGGAACGAAAGTGGTTTTCGTCTGCAAACCGATCACATCATGAGGGTACGGTAATCCAGTTTTAGTGGCGATATGGGTTGTGCTGAAATGGCAAAAAGATGAAAAGAGAATTCCGGCAGAAGTAGTTGTGTGTGTTAAAAAATGTTGGCAAAAGGTACTGTAATGAACCGGAAAACGTACCTTTCAAACACATTTACGACCAAAATCGTGGCTTTGTACAAGGCATATCGTATCGGTATAGCCCAAGGCATAGATACTGCAGAAATGCAAGATTGCATGGTCACGGAAAGTGGTTTCTGTTGGTGGGCCGCCTATCACATAATGGGGGTACGGTAATCCAAAGTTTCAACGGTGTGATGGGTTGTGCTGAAATAGGAAAATGATGCAATGAAGAATCTGTGGTGCTTGACAGTTGCAAAGTACCGGTGAAAAGTATTAGAAAGGTAAAACGTACCTTATTCTCATGCATGTTTACAAGGTCACACAATGCTCATTTCCAGGGTTGATCACTTGGTTGGGGTACGAGCGTCCAATGTGTAGCGTGTTGCCAAGGATATCCAAAGCATTGAACGTCAAGGATGACACGCGGTGGTCAGAAACGGTGATACTTCGAGAATCGGCGGCCATGGAATGGCAGTTGGCAGTAGTCAATCGATGTTAGGGCGCACGTTGCATGAAAATTCAAATGTAAGCATAGTCAAATAGCAAAACAAACAAACCGTGCCATTTCTCGGCCTCATGCGGGACACTGATTTCTGTGGGGCTGTGGACAAGTAGAGCTGAAACAGAAGCATGTTGTGAAAGGGTATTGTAGCCAATAGTGTGAACGTACCTTGTATGTTAGGCAGAACGTGGCCCCAAACGGATCGATTGCGTCATCGTAGAGCCTTCGTGGCATGGCGGGCTCGTCTCGGAGGGCATCGGGCCGGGCGTGGGCCGGCGGCCCCGACGTGGCGTGCCGGGGCCGGCTGCCTGGAAAAAAAAAGCAATGTTAGTCGTGGAAAAAGAGAGGGTACGGCACCGGTTGGCGGAGTCCTACAACCATTTTATAGTTTTAGGGCCCAGCTGGAAGAGGAACTTCCGCCAACCAAGTGCCGCCAGCCGTCTGGCTGGGCCCGCGGCCAGGCAGGACTATTCGCTGATAGCCCTGCCCGGTTAAAACGCCCAACGGCATGATCTGATCATCTGGGGGTGCGCGCCCAACAGGGCATCTCAATCGGCCAAGTGGCCCTACGCACGCTAAAACTGACGCGTGCTCGATTCGCGCTTCTAAACGCCCTATGGCAAAACTGACTCAACACTAAACTAAACGTCCTCTATGACTAAAAACTAATCAAAATCACGCGTTCTTGAAAACTGACTGGTCTATGCGCTTCATCTAATGTGAAGCCAACTACGCCACAGTTCAACTACAGTAAGTTGTTCAGCTTTCTAATACTGTAAACTGAATGTGCGTAATCTGAAGCAAAATCACGCAGCTGACGGTTTCGTTTACTCAGAAGGTGTCCCTCTAGTCCTCATCGATGTCATCAATAGGTCGAATCGATAGAACGTTCCTCGAAGTCGTCGTCGAGACCGATCACGGGCCTATTCGTGGAGAATGACAGCGTCGGAGTCATAAACAGGGCTCTTACGGATGTTTGATATTAGCACGGCCGTACTTTGGGAACGTGCATCCGAGATGGATGCCTAGATGACGTCATACTGGGTCTCAAGCGGCAAGCTTCTCCAAAACACTGAGGTCGACTTCACAGTTTTGTCAACAATCTGTAAAACATTTAACGATGCTAATCATCAGATCTGTCAGAAACAAAGCTGACAGATTGGCTACATGCACTCATCGATTCAGAATCGACAAGACTCTTCGACGTAATACGGCAGTCAATGCTAGTATGACTACTTTACGGCGACTGTAATATCATGTGCAATAAATGCAATTCTGTATCATCATTTGTACCTATTTCGCGCATTTATTATCATTTGTTACTAATTATCGCTCATATCATGTTGTTTTTTTTGTAATTACAATACATTTTGCACGCGAGCAGTCGATCAAATCAACTGACAATTGCGTTGTAGACTACTTTTAATCAAAGTTTGATGGTGCAATCAAAAGATAAAGGCCGACGACAGTCAGCTGGATGAAGTTGCGGCAATCAGAAATGCCCTCAATGTGGGCCGAATCGAGCGGACTTCTTTGTCGTGGATGACGATTATGAGTCATTCAGGGAGTTCAAGAAAATGCTTTTTGGAAGCGCGTGCCTGATTCGGCTGTAGTTTGAAAGCAGGATTTTCAAAGTCGATTTGAAGCCTTCGACCGCATTTTTGTTGCAAAAAACGCTAAACTTTGGCTTCTAATACAGAGCAAGATCCGACGCTCACTAACACTTGCTGCTTCTGTTTTAACTACAGATCCTATTGAAATGGGTGAGGGTTGCGAGCAGTCAAATTGGGCAATGTAGTTACGAAAGTTATAAAAGTATGCAAAACTTTGCAATAAAGTTTGCGGGAAACGGTATCCGCACAGTTTTCCTATCATCTAAAATCCCATCTAACTATTTGAAAGCGCTGCATATCGTTATGCTGTCCTAAAATCTTCTACGTGACCCCAATCAATGAAAATACTTCAAAAATACGGTCGTTATTGAGACCGATCACGGGCAAATTCGTCGTGGGTGACGGCTCCGGTAATCTACTTCTCTTTAGAAGTGCGGAAATAAAAGCTCTTTAGCTACCCTCGCTGATAATGTCCATCCTTCTGCTGCAAGCCGCTCAAACACCTCAACGGTAATTCTGCACAATCGCGGTCGTCGTTGAGTCCGATCTCAGGTTCAATCGTCGTAGGTGACGATATCGGATGGTGGGCTTCTTCTTGCCAGAAGTGCAGGATCAGCGGATTCCCAGCTGTCAAAACAGGCTCTTCTTTTCAGCAGCCAGTCTCTCAAAGGCTTTCAAACCTCTTCCTTCAAGCGTAAAAACATCGCTCAAAGTCGACCTGCAACGCCAGTCTCGAAAAACCTTAAATCAGCTGCAACAAATCAGGACAAAGCTGTTGTAAACCTGTAAAATGACTTATTAACGATTACAAAAGATCTCCATCATCATACAAGCCAGATGATATAAGGCTTGTTAAGCGTTTTTGACGCTTCGACATACAGTTGACATCTGATGTGGTTCTCAAAGTCGAAAAAAAGTAAAATTTCAGACTTGGTTCCCAAAAAGCGAAGTAATTAGAGGGAAAATTGAGCTTATAAATTGAAATTAAAAGCTTTAAATATGTAATATGGTAACATAAAGTGTCATTTAAAACACTTGGGTACAAAAAAGGGAGCAATTAATGGCCAATTCAGCCGTTGAAACACATTTTGACCTCATGAACGAACTTTTGAATTCAAAGAAACAGCATTAATTGCATTTTTGAGTCATTTCATTTGGCCCATTAAAGTTAGAAATGAAAAGTTAATTTTGGGATTTGGTTTCCAAAAAGAGAGAAATTTGAAGTAAAGTTAGCTTATTAAATGAATGAAAATGACATAAAAGCTTAAGTTTGACTTCGGATAGTCACTTAGGTACAAAAAAGGGATCAACAAAGGGTTAATTTTGCTTTTGAAATCCATTTTCACCTCATAAATAAAAATTTAAACATAAAAAAACATAATTGACCGCATTTTCGAGTCATTTCAATTGGCTTTTCAAAAGATGGAAGAATAAACATTATTTGGATTTGGTTTCCAAAAAGAGATAAAGTTTAGATAAAACACAGAAAACGAGGAGTTCAAGTTATTAAACAGCGGTGTCCTGGATTTGGTCCAAAACTCCGAGAAGTCTTATTAGCAAGACTTCGGTGTTTAGTCGATTAAACTCCGAGTGCTAGCTAGTAAAACTTCCCGGAGTTTTGGACCAAATCCAGAACACCGCTGCTTAATAACGTAAACTCCTATTTTGTGTGAATTAAGCTTATAAAGTGGATAACAAAGTAACAAGGTAAAGATAAAGACACTTGGGCATGAAAAAGGCTATCAATAAACTATCAATTGACCTTTCGGGGCACACCATGGCCATCTGGTTGTACTTTTCAACTCGAAAAGCAAAATCGAACTTATCACCGATGAAAACGCGCTCATAACATAACGCCAAAAACGTGGATGAGCGAAAATCCGTATCCTCGATACAAGCGCCGATGCTGAACGACACGGAAGACCCTCCAAATAACGTCTCATGATTGGAAGCCGCTGGCTGCGACTATTCCTAACACTGTTTTCAAAGAAAACAGCAAATGTCTTGCAAAAAGATGAACTATACAGGTTGAAAAGCCTCACAGGCATGAAAGAAGTGGCTATCAGTATGACTGTAGGACCAGAGAAACTTGAAGACATTCGAAAAAGGCAACTATAAAACCATAATTCGAAAGCATGAATGGTCCAAAGAAACGAATAATACCAAAATGAAGATGGAGGGGTCGCGTCACACTTTGGCTATGTGGACGCACTTTCTATTTCAAAAACAAACACCATCCGTAAAAAACACGCCGAAGACGCCGATCCTTGGCATAACCACCGATGCACAGCGAGACGAAAAGCCCAGCAAATGAAGGCCCAGATTAACAATAGCCGCTGGCTGCGACTATCCCTAACACTTCGTTTAAATAAAACATCAAACTTCTCGCAAAAAGTGAAGCCATACAGGCAAAGAGCAATGTTATCAGTGTGAAGGTAACACTGTAGCAGTGGAGACTCAAAAACGGCATCCAAAAATGTGACTGGACGGCATAGGGGTTAGTAATCATCCGGTATTCATTCGGCATGGCTGACACTGATCTTCTTCAGTACTGCATCAACAACCATAAACCGCTTCTGACTCCGCTTCGTATCAAAAGTGCACTGAAGGTGCCGGCAAAAGTTCATCCATACAGGCATGAACGAAACGGATATCAAATAGGCCCGTAATTAGGAAACCGTACCGACAAAGAACCTCGAAACATACTCAAAAGAAAGAAACCAGCAATGCAAAGGAGCAAAGTGGAATAGACAGGTTCAAATGTAAGACTCTGCCGGTATGGAAGATGGCAGGATTTGAAATAACAATCAAAAAAATGTATGAATAAGTGAACAAATCAATCAAAAACCAAAAAAAAAAGCTAATTCAATCGATTGAAAATGGAAAACAACAGAAAATAACCCTGACCGAACGACCTCACCGAGAGTAACAATGAGAACATTTGGCTCAAAGCCGCAGAAAAAGTAAAAAAGGCCCTCCACAGACCAGAGTAAAGTCAAGTGGCCTGTACAAAACCAAAAAAAGGGATCAAAACCCAAAAAAACAACAAAATTGAAGAAAAAACAACATAAAAATTTGACCGAAACAGCTGGTCAGATATGAATAAATGGCATGACAGCCGATAAGAAAGAAGAAAAACATCAAAAAAGACCACAAAACATGTGTGGCCGAAGAAAGAGTACAAAATGATGTGGAAAATCGATAAATACAAAAGAAGAAAGGACATAAATCGAAATAAACGACCTTCCGAGCGATACTACCTGACCTGGGGACTTCAAAACTTAAAAAACGGAGGAAGTAACGGTATTTGGCGGCGGCGTTGAAGGAAAGACAGACAAAGAATCGGCATCGGCTGGATCCTCAAATCGATCAATAACGGGCATCTTGGACGAGTAGAAAGCGTTGAATTGGTTGAAGCCGAGGTCGACAGAACCCCCAAACAGAATCCACCAGGGCCAGTGACCTCACCTGACTAAATCAACACCACCTCAGGGACCAAATACTACTTCTTACATCTGAACGCCATCAAGCCCGAACGCGTTTCCGATTGCTTCCAGAAATCGACGAAAACGGGCGAGAGAGGGTGAACAGTGCGAATTGTTTTTTAAATAACAAAAAGGTGGCAATCTTTTGGGGTTGTTCGAATAAAAGCAGTACTGGTTGTCCTGAGGCAATGATGGCTCAATCAAGAAAGACCCCCAACCCAAGGAAACTGCGCAGAGGAGGTCCAAATCGACGCAAATCGGCAAGATGGCAGTGCACTGCCGGTGGCCCCTCAACACACCGGCTTGGCAAAGTGCGCCCAACCAACTGGGCGATGTGCGCGGCAGTTTTGCTGCTGGCTTTTCCGCGTCCTCAGCTGCGTGACGGCTGTCGTCAGCGCTGTTCCACTCCGGAATCCTGCTTCTTCGCCGCTGTGGCGCTCCAGATTCCGGCTTGTCGTCGTTTCCTCCTCCTCGCTGCGACAGTGTGTCCCTTACAGGCGACAAATCAGCTACACATCCGTCCGAATCCGGCTCAACGATCCCTACTCCCCAGGTCAGTGAACAAATTACAAATACAAAATATAAAAGAGAGATACAAATTATAATTAAACAAGGAACAGAACTAAATTAAGAGAGAGAACGAAAAAAGGAACAAGGTGAACTTTTTTTTGGAAATTTTTTGGGGTTTTTTAGAAAACAAAGGAACAAAAACAAAACAAAAGCCGAAACCAACCGTCACTTCAGGCAAACACGGGCCCAAGACCATCACCGCAGTGGAGGAAGTCGCCATCGACCGTCATGGCCGACGACGTGTTGGCGGCAGCGCTGATCTTCTTGAAGATGGCGCGCTTGAGCTTGCCATTGGGCTTCTGCAGGAGCACGGTGCGACGCATGGGAGTCATCGTGGTCTGGCATCGGCGCTGGAGACTCTGACGATGGCTGGATCCAAGCTGTCCCTCCTCGTTGCTGCCAATCGTGAAGAGATGGCCCTTCTTGCTGAGCAGCAGGAGATGCTGGTATCCGGCATCCATGGCGATGATCGGGTCAGCGGGGTTATTGTACACCAGCTGCCAGTTTTGCTTCTCGTTGCCGAGTTCAATGCCACCCAGGTTGCCTTGAGCGACGACGAGACCATTGCCATAACGGATCGCCTTGAAGTCCAGGCGACGGATCACCTGCTCCTGGTCGACCCGAGCGAGCTTCTGTCCAATGAGGACGCGGCGTTGTTTGACGACCGTCGGCGGGGCGTCGGGAAGATCGCGACCCTGGATGTCGGCGGTGTCACGCTGGACCTGGACGGGCTGACGACGGCGGCGAGCTTGTCGACGAGGACGGACTTCTGGCTGCGGTGGCTGATGTTCGGCCGGAGCAGCTTCGGCAACGACGGCTTCCGGTTGCGGAAGCTCGACTGGAGCAGCGGGAGCGTTGATGGGGTTTCCGGCCGGAGTCATGGGACGAGATCGGCGAGCAAGAACAGGGGGCTGGGCGACTTGACGGCGCTTCTTGCTTCGGTCCGAGGCAGCCGATGTTGATGGCACCTGGAATTCAGGCTCGGAGTCCGAAGCGATGGAAGGCGGCTGCGGGGTTGGCTGACGGAATGCCGGAAGCGGTCCCAACGCAGGGACTGGGAGACGAAGCCGAGGAGCCATCGGAACCTTTCATTTTTCATTTTTATTTGCATACCCAAAGTACACTGCAGTAAAAGGTAAAAAAGAAATCATACAAATTAAAAAGTTTGACGCGTATGTAACAATACAAGTATTAGATTAAGTGAAAACAACCGGAATAATTTTAGAAAAGTCAATATTATTGATATTATTAGAGAGATCAGTTGGATTTTTAAATGAGTCTAGAGAAAAAGGACAATTGTTTAAAACGGAAGACACCCGGTTTGCAAATGTTAGTTTGCTAAACTTAGAGTGCTTAGGAACAACAAAGTGGCCACCCTTGCGGGATGTGGAAGATTGGAAGCGGATGAGTTCAGAGGAGGCTGCACAGAGATTATTGAGAACTTTGAAGGCGTAGACAATATCGCAGGTGGTTCGACGATGTTCTAGGGTGTTGAGGTGGAGAAGGTTACAACGTTCTAGGTAGGAAAGAGACCTGATGTTCGTCGATCCATTGCTGCCGTTTCTGGACCTCTGAAGGTACGGTAAGTCAAAAACTGTCAGTTTTATATGTAAAAAGTAACTAACCCCACGCTTCAGCTCCGAAACTCAAGTCGTACTTGGCGTAGAAGCCTTCCGCCAACTTCTCCTTCCGCTCTTCCTGCTTCCGCTCCATCCATTGAGCAACCCGAACGTTCGGGGGCGTGATGTCGTACGCGGCGCGAAGTTCGTCGCTGATGTTGCGGAAGTTGAGGTTCCGGGCGTACCTCATCGACTCCAGGAGGCCTCGATGGATTTCCTTCATCGACTGGAAGCGGCGGGAATTCATCGTTCTCGATGGCCAGACGGCAGGTGGGTGCATTGGAGCAACTTGCGATTGACGCATCTTGGTGGAGTTGATAATCTGTGGATAGATTTCTCACTGAAAGTAAGTTGAACTGTTTTGAAGCATAGATAATGTAATCGCAAGCACGCTAAATCACGCAAAAAGCAATCTTCTACAATAGGAATGCCAAATTACACGTTTTGGATATATAAAATAGATCGATTTCAAACACTAGAATGAAAAATGGGGCAAAAAATTAGTTAGTTTTTGGTAGAAGAGTGGATAAACTTGTCTAGATATGACGTAAAAGAATGCTCGCATACAGTTTTAGTGCTTTATAAACATAGAACGAGAGTTTAGATCGAAAAATCGGGTTGAATATCGTAGGGAGTACGGTATTTCATGAAATTTGATTTAGACTTGCAACAAAAGGGTAGCGTATTGAGATTCAGGCCAGCATTTAGCGAATACATGATTTTAGAAAGCGATTTTGTAAATGAGTTTGAAATAGTGGGCTGCCGAATCACTGCGATGATAAAATCACGTAAACTGATAGAAAATTGAGACAATGACACGTCAAAAAGACTGTATTTGGCAAAATTTGAATTAGAAGAAACGGATTATGGTCGAAAAAAGCCTAAACCGATTACGCCGGGGCAACAATTAAGCCAAAGAGATCAATTTTCAAAAACGGACGAGAAGTGCGCTTGTTTCGACGCCTGTGAAATAGCGACAAAACTAATATGATTCGGAGGGATTGGAGATAGATAGGCATCTACTTTTGGCAAAAATGGGCAAAAAGTGCACCAATTTAGCAGCTAGTTTCCAAGAAACAGAATGAGCTTGTCAGAGGGAGTGATAACGCGCAAGGGTTTCGGCAAAACAGAAAACTGACAAAATTCAACTAAAATTCCGTAAAAGTATCGATTGGAAGGGGACAGACGCATTGCTACGATCAAGTCACGCAAAATGATAGCAATTCAAGAGAAAATCCGTCTTTAGGCACTTTAACGGACTTTTTTTTTGCAGAAGTTGAGTTAAAATCATATGAATAAAGGTCAATTTAATCATTTTGTGACAACAATTAGGCCAAAAAGGTTGCTATTAGAAACGATTGAAAAGTGCGCTTTGTTTTGACACCGAATAAGGCCAAACTAGACTAATTTGAAGATAACCGGAAACGAGAGTACCTTATTTAACGAGAATTTGGCGAAAAATGCGTCTTTTTGTAATGACAACGCCAGAAATGCAAAATATAGGATTTTGTCGCAACCAATTTTGGGAGAAAAGTATCGAAAAAGCCAAAATTGCCGTGTTTTACGAAGTCGATAGGGGTAAATTTTTCACACATGTTCAAATGTAGCCAAAAGGTGAATTAGCGACAAATTTGTTATGATTTTGGGGGTTTGGGGACAAATAGGCATCTATATTTGGCAAAAATGGGCATAAAGTACATCAATTAGGCAGCTAGTTTCCAAAAGAAACCGAATGAGCTTGCTAGGAGTGATAACGCGCAAGAGTTTTGGCAAAATAGAAAACGGACAAAATTCAACAAGGTTTCAATGAAAGTATCGAATTGAGTCCATTGTCTACGATCTTGGTGATTGCAAATGGATGGAATGCGATCGACGACGTGAATTAACTTTCCGATGACATTATCAGAAAACGGAGATAGATAGAAAAATCATCGCTAAAGTGTCCTATGTGACGTAATGGTCACGTAGACCAGTTGCTTATTGATAAAAACGAGAAAAAATGGAGCAAAATGATGAATTTTAAACGATTTTAGCGAAATTTGTAAAAAAATGATGATTATTTTCACGTTTCGATCCCCCTGTTTCGTAATCAATGCCTGTCCCTCCCCCTCCACCGCCTCTCTCGGGGCATACATCGGCCGCGAGTCGCGCGCTCGACCGACGTTTCGTCCAGTCGGCGAGGGACCGACTGCCGAGACCGGTAAAAGCGAGAGTTGCGTGCCCCGCCCTGTCTGCCAATCAAAGGGTCGTGCTTTGGTCGGTGTTTTCAGCCTTGGCTTTGGTGGTGCTTCTATGATTCCGTCTGAATTGTTCCAGATTCTAGCTTATTATGTGCTTCTTTTTTATCAGCTTCCACGCTCCCTATCTCCGTCTGCTTGTTGTGCTAGTTTTTGAATCCAGTAAGCATTCGGGGATGGGCGGCGTAGTTGCTGATGATGACAATTCTTGGTTGATTGAAGGTGAGTCTGTTATGCCGTGACACTTTGTATGAATTTATGCTGATACACGCTGTTTTTCAGTCCATTTACTTCATTGATTCGCTGATTCATCTGATATTGACATTGGAGGTTAATTTGATGACGATTCAAACACAGGCTTCTTTGATTCCGACGAACAGCATGTGGATTTTGACCGTGTCATTCGTTCCTTGCAGCATTTCCGTTATATTTGAATTCGGGAATGCGTTTGGAATGGTTGATACGGTTTCATTCAATAGCAGTGTCTGGTTAAGTTTTATCAAAATGGAGATTGGTAGTTTGGTTACGTCGACTAATTGAAGCCGATTTGCTCAATCCTGGTGACGGTGAGATTGTCGTTTACGTCTTTATCCGTCTTGCTATAGTTCTAATCAGTTTTTCATTTGATTTTTTGCACATTAGCTTCGATTTCAATCAGATTGCTTTCATTTTGATCGACATTTTTGTCCGTTGCCGAATGGCATTTCTTTTGTACGGCGAAAACCATGACAAGTCAGCTTCTGTGTCCCTGAAAATGCGAATTCTAATCACAGAATGTCGCTCCGGCCCTCTCTGGCTTGTCTATTGATTGCGGTTTTGCTTTGAAATTGCGGATCAATGGCACGGCGGCCGTGATCGAAACACAGTCAGTCCAAAAGATCCTCCCTCGCTGCTGCCAACCGCAGCCTTTTCCCGCGCGCGCACCGTTTTACCTCATTCCTTTGCTGCCCGCCGTCGACTGGACAGACAGTGACTCGCGCTCGGTGCCCGATCGAATGCGGGAACGCGCTGTGTTCGCGATTGGCACGTACGCAGCGATGTCGAAATGATGACATTGCGAGCTTATTCTTCGTTTTATCATTATTTTTGTCGTTTTTTCGCCCTTTTTGTCTCCCACCCCTCAGGCATTCCGTCTCAAATGCCGGTAGGCATGCTCATGCCATTTGTACTTTGATCGGCCATTGATTTGCCGTTTTTTCTGTCGCTCCTTCTTCGACGACGCGACAGTCTGATAGCTTTCGTTTTGTCCTTCACTTTCAAATCAGTATCGCCCCTGACTTTATTCCACTTTTTGACAGCCAGCTTTTTCTACAGTTTGTCCGCATACTTGATCCCCTCAGGCTGCCACAAATCCTTCTAGCCCATGACGGCCCTATCGACTTTGGCTCCTTCTATCAGCGAGCATACCGTTCTTTCTATTCACGATTTTTGCGATTCTGGGTTTTTTTTGATTTTGTTTCCCCGATCAAGCCTAGTCCCAGCTTTGAGCTTCTCCGCCAGGTTTCCAACCCTCAGGCTGCTAATAGATTCTCAGTGGCTTATCATTTTTGCCATTTCGGCCCATTAAGCCAACATGCCATCACGACCGATCGACTTTTATTTGATTTGCGCCCCCATAAAAGCCGTTTTGAAGCGTCTTTATTGATTGAATATCGAAGTGCTGCGCTTTTCGCTCGTTTAACGTTGCGCTGAAGATAAAGGTTGGCGTTGATGTGCGCACTGCTTCATCAGAAACCGTGTTTTTCTGTCATTTGAACCAACTTTCCAAGCCATTCTCGACAACCGCGATTTCCAATCTTCGCTATCGCGATACTTTTCGATCGAATCTCTACTGGCTGACCAGTTCCACTTACAGAATAACCCTTTTTGCTGGTTTGAGTCATGTTGTACCATGAATAGCTGCAATGCGCATTATATTTTTCCTTATTTGACATGATTTGAACATAATTGATCAGTATGCATGGCTTTTTCGCACTGATTAACTGGCTTTTGCATACTCGCGCTCCGTTTGTCCTGGTTTGTACCGTGTCCTACTGATTTCCCTCCCCTCTGGCAGTGGCATTTCGCAGACATGACATGGCACCGTACTTAGTTGTAAACGTCTCTTTTGTTTCTGGAACCAATTTCGATCGATTCATTATCGATTGGGTGTTGTCGTCTTTTGATTGTCGGTTCGCTGAACACGGCGAGAGGTGTCTTTGTACGTTTTGACGTTTCGCGAGGTGTGTTTTATTGGTTTCAAATGTGTTTCCATGCCACATTGACGTTTCGTGTCAAACATTTCGCGATTTCTACCGTATTTTTGTTATCGGTTGTGCTCTTTTACGTGATCGAGTCAAATCTTTTCACGTTTTTTGCCTTTGTGCCTTGCCCGAGGCCGTTTAGTTTTCAAACATACGCCTTTTTTCCATTTGTTGCTTCTCGTGTCTTTACCCATGTTTGGTCGGACTGGGATACTGTATGTCTTACTTTTTTGTTGATTTTCGTGAACTTTTTCTGTTTATGGGCTACTGTACTCGACTAATTGTTACATTATTCATGTTTTGACTGTTCCAATGTCGACATACCCCTCTTTCGTGAACTAATATCGTGTTTTATGCTATTTTCGACCAATTGACGAGTGCTTTACTGACTTTATCTCTCTTTCAGGTGGTCTATCATCCTTCTTCTTCAATTAAACCTTCACTCCACCACGGCTTATACCTCAACGATGTCCATTTTGAGCGCCCGGGCTGACAATTGTAAGTTTATCTTTCTCATTATGCCTTTTTGAACGGTTCTAATGACTTCTTTGCTTTCAGGCCCCTCAAGATGACGTCTTTGACGCTGTCTTTCGACAATCGGCGCTTCCAGATGCCATTCACTCGGTGTCTGATGGCTGCCAAGAGCTTACCCCTCTTGCGCAGCGGCAGGGATGCCTGAGAAGTTGGCAATGCCCGATGCTGCACGCCCCACCCACTCACTCGACGTCCGACTTCGGTCTTTGGACAATGCCGTGGGGGCGTGTATGCTAGGGTGTATTGACCCAGCTTCTCGCTGCGTTCTCGTCAACGCGGGCCTTCGACGATGTCATTAAGACCCACGGAATCCACCGTCTGGTCTGTCGAAGGCCCAATCCAACACGCCACTCTGATGACCCGCCTTTGGCATCGGAGGATGTGCCTCCAGACGACTCGCGAACACTGGGTTGGACCCCAGATATGGTCGTTCTGGACGGCACCGGCTCGCCGAGTTTTGCCATTTCAATTGTGGCAAGCTCCGGCTCCGAGGTTGGCATGTGCCATTGCCGGATATTTGGCCTGATGCTTCCTCCAGTTTGTAAGTTTGACCTTTGTCGATTGTTATCAGGTGATAATGGCTTCGTGTTTCAGGTGTCAGTCTGATCTTTGATACGCCTTCAAAGTGTCCAGTTCCTCAGTTTCTTTGTCTCGCCATTGTCTTTTCTACTCTTCTTCCTTTCATTCTTCTCTTCTCTGTCTACCCAATCTTGTCGCCGTTCTCTGTTGCCGTTGATGTTCCTGGATTCGTTGTTGCTGTTTGCTGATGATGTTTGTCGCCGTTGTTCGCTCATTTTTGAACCACTTTTTGGGGTTCTACCGTTTGTTTGATGACCATTCGCTATTGGTCCCGAAGATTACGGTACCTAACCGTCGCCCCATCTTCCACGATGGTTTTTTGATATGTTTGTTCAGTAAGTTGAAGTTATTTGAGACTTTGGGCATGGTTAACTTCGATCTTTCAGGTTTTCAACGCTGATCTACCACAGTAGCTGATACAAGTTCCCGTGTTTCCCTGCGCTAACATCCGAAAATGGCTACCGTAATTCCGCCAAGGCTTGCAATGCCCTTCCCAGCTACTTTTCGACGTCTTTGTATCTGGCTGAATCATGTTTGCAAGGCTTTTGCACTGCCAGTGATACCGTACCGACGCCATCTGCCAAGCTTTCAAAGCTGACGATTGCGCCTTTTCGACACTTTGCGTTCAGTGTCTCTTCGATGTTTGCCGACTTTGATATCGCCCTGTCGTGTCGATTGTTTCTTTGCCTCCGAAGTTGATGTTTCCCGTGCTTCTCTTCTTTGATTTTGATCATTTGGTGGTCAAGCTTGCCGATGGCCGTTCCTTTCGCCATCTTCTGTGTCGTCTGCCATGTGATTCTGACGTTTATCACCCTGCCTCGACACTTTTCGTCGGCTTTTGCCTGGCGTATTCGAGTTGGCAAGTGTTTCTCAATGCCAACATTACCGTACCCCCGCCACTTGCGCCGATGATTGCGCCTTTCCCGACACTTCTCGTTATCAGTGTCTATGTTTGCTGACTTCGATGTCGCTGGTCTTATTGATTGTTTTCTTTTTTGGTGAGTTGAACTATTTGTTTGCGCGTTTTGACATCGTTTCATATTGACTTTGCAGGGCCATTTCGCTTCCGTGGCACTACTCAGTGTCCATCGCCCATCGCGCTCTACAGTACTTCATCTGCCTCAGGAGTTGCTGTTCTTTCGTTGATCATGTTGCTGGTCAAGCTTACCGATGGTCCTTTTCTTCGCCATCTCCCGTGCCGCCTGCCATCAGCTTCTTCCCCGTGACGCACCTATCCTTCTACCCATCGCGTGAAGTAGTTCGTCTCTTGCCTCAGGCATCAGAGTCCCGATGATGGCCTTGTTGACACTGTGCTTTAGCCGGTCGGGATAAGTACCAGGAGGAAGGTCGATGGTCTTTTAGTTTCTGGCAATCTTTTCTTCCCGACCGTCGATCTGAAACCAGGGAAAGTCTAATGGCCTCTGTCCTTTGCTGCTTTGCTTGGGAACTCCTTAATGATTGCTACATGCCAAAGTATGCGGGGACAGTCTGAAAGCACTTTGTTGACGTAGCGCCTGAGGACAACATGGCTCTAGTGTTTGTAATTAGGGGTGGATTGCTTCTTGATGGGCGTGTCTCACGTGGATTGGATCTATTCTTCCTTTTGATCCGAAGCTACCGCTAATGACAGCCTTCTTCGTGCTTTGCAATGGCTTTTTGTGCAATATGGCCGAAATCTATGTCGAGGGCCGCTTGTTTTTGACATGGCTTCCCGTTTTCGATGGCCGTTTGTCCGTTCGTTCGGGCCTGATGGCTGCATCGTGCCTGAATTTCCACATTTCTGCAACGTTGGGCAGTTTTTTGATGCTTTTTGGTACGTTTCAGTTTGCAACTTTTGTATTATCGATCTTTGAATACAGTATCGGTGTTTTTGGCAGCTTTTAACCATTGACTTTTCAGATCTTCCTCAAAGTGCAATACGTATTCGAGCAACGCAAGATACGGAATGTTTTGGCAAAGCTGCCTTCCCGGGATGTCACTTTGATGCTTTCTATGCTTGAACCATTGCCGATGCCGTCGCTTTTTCGAAAGCACCCGCTTGTATTACCCCTTCTGCCACTTTCAAGGCAGAATCCTTGTCTGTCGTCACGACTGTGTCTATCTTGACTACCACTGGACAGTTTTTAATGATGAATTGCTGTTCAATTGGGTCACTTTTTACGAGGGCTGTTCAATCTGCCAGTTTGAAACCCGAAGCCTGTGCCGACGACCGGTTCAGCATGATCGATTGCTTATAAATGTTGCGCTATCACGTTTTATAGCTTGTTTGCTTGTTGTTATTGTTATTCGTTGTTAAACTTTATTACGTTAAATGTATGATGCCATTGATTTGTTTTGCATGCTACATCGATCGACAGTATCACCGTCAATCAGGACTAGGACATCTTTGTATGCAAGCAAGTAGAAGTCAAATGTTAACGGTTTTTGATTTGCATTGGCTCTTTATTAGTCCCCGAGCTTACGTAACACCTCAGTTTGGTGAATTTGTCAAAATGGTACATTATTTTAGGCTTTGTGCTATTAGAACAGACCTCACCGCGGTCATGATTAACTAGGCAATAATCCATGACACCGTCATAGTTGAGGGACAAAGCATGGTTGACAAAGAGAAGGGCGAAAAGCACGGTTAGAGTGTGCTTGATCATATTTACAGAGGCAGGCAAATTATGTATAGGAGACTTTTTGATTGACAAAGGTTTATATACGAATGTGAAACTTATTAAGAAGGCCAATAAAGAATGCTTTCGGAAATAATATTGTTGCTTCTACGATGTTTTTATTGCAAATTTTTGGCGAATGTATCAGCTTTGCAGGTTTAGTTTTGTGCCAGAGACAACCAATGGCCGTTAAATGGCGCGCCCATTCTGGCGTCACCGTCACAGATAGGTGATAAGGAATGTCGCTTTCCTACTCAGCTGAGCGATGCAATTTTTAACGGCTGCATGATGGCGCGCCAAAACTATTATGCCCGCCATACGTGTGAGTCTATCCATAGCCTGTGTGTCACAAAACAGAAACGTAAAAACGTCGAAAAACGTCTGTTGAAATAAAGCTAACCCACCGACGACATTGCACAAGACCAAGTGTCTTTTCGCGGTGGAAGCCAGGATGGGATCGATGTGTGGGTGGTGCAGGTCAAAATGTCCTTTCGCGATAGGAACCGGGATGAGATAAATGTGTGGTTGGTGCAATTCAAAGTCACTTTTTAGCGGTCAAAGTTACAGTTCCTGCCGTACCCATGTCGTTGCCCATAGACTGTGTATCACAAATCAAACATGTTATAACTTTAAAAACGACCATTGCTACAAGCTCAACCTGCAGATGGCAATGCATGCCAGAGGCTACCATTCTATCGTAAAAAAATAAGCTAACTGCGAATACAGATTTATTGTATTAACACGATCGTCTTAACAAGCTGACTGATATTTATTTATATTAAAATCACGTTGATGGAGCTGGCGAATTAACAAGGAACACAAAGTCTTCAGGAAAGTCGGAACCTTTTCTGGAAAATGACCTCATGGAACTTGTATCAAAGCTTCGGGAAACCGTCAAATAGTTTCTGAAACAGTTTTACAATTTCAGTTGATACACTTTTTTGACGCTTACCTTGGATTTTGTCGTTGTTCCTTTAATAGATAATCATCTGGTTGCATATCGGCAGAACTCATTGATACTTGTGAATCACCGACATCAAGATCGTCATCCTTAACAATTACATAATAGGCTGTTAATAAAGCTCCACAGTTTGCCATTATAGTTGAAATTGACAGTAACGGTTGCAAATGACCCACAAAAATAGATAATAGAGTTACTGCAAGAGACTTATAGACTTTTTTTAAATACTGAGGGCAACTTTTTACCTAATTTGTTTGAATTAAAATGTGTAACCGTGAGACTGAGCGTAGTAACAATGGCAGTTGGTACCTGAACAATTAAAAACGCTACTGTCACTGCATAGATTAATATTCGAGTTTGATCACGAGGTGAGCGTCCAAATCGGTTGCTAGAATGGAAAGTTTTGATAACTTTTAAGTGTAAGTTATGCCACTTACTGTTTATTCATCCCTTCGCAATCTATATTTGGCTCTCGATTAAACCCAATATGTAGTAGCGTTAGCATAACACCTGGGGCCAAAAACTGAACCACAAAGTCCGCCATTGGGAGAAATACTTTCCAAAACCGTCGATTGATAAAGCCTATCAATGAACCGTCTCGGACCATACAACGTGTAGCCCAATAAGGACCAGGTTCCGTGTCTAAACATTTCTTTCATACATTCAGTTTACAACTACAAACCTTACCCATGCAGAAAGTATAAACAGTCGCTTCCTGTTCAAAGAATCTCAATGTCCCCAAAGCAATACAGACGAAGAAAATAGTCCAAATAGCACGAGAAAACCGTTCAACAGTTCGCAATTTTAACGTATTTCGATGATATTGAGTAAGGAAACGAGCGGCAGCAAGCAGAACGCTGAAAAGCGTCATCATGGTGTCCGTAGTGTGAGGTACGGCTTCCATTGTTGTCCGAAACATGTGGCACATGACCGTAGATTGATTCAAAGACCTTAAATTGTTGTTTTTATTCAAATTGTTTGTTCAGTAAGCCGATTGCGTACCGAATTCCGTCACCAACGATGTAATACCAGACGCTGAATGGTAATGGTGCAAGCAGGCTAATCCAACCACAGACGCAAAGTAGCCAAATCATTTGATAAAGCGGATTAGGCTAAAAAAGATAGTCATTACAATTAGGGAGTCAATTGGATTCGGTAAACTATTTTCAACCAACAAAGGGTGTTTCATAGCTTTGAGCGGTTAATCAGAATTTGTTAGTGGGTGTAATTGTTTGTTTAGTTAACGGAAAACTCACAAATCTACGATCTCCTTCACGTTTTTCACGTTTGCCCATGCCAAGCATAACAGCACTGAGGGGAGCAATGAGCAAGAGAAAGAGCATGGGATAAGCAAACCCGTAGACGACAACATGAGACCATCCATTGTTGATACGATTAAACATGAACGCTACATTGGCAGATACAAGACACTTTTTCTGAGGAAAGTCATAGAAGAATCCGTCCCCGCAACAGCATTTGGCAGCTCGTTGATCTTCCGTGGCACACTGGTCGGACGGCAGAATCGAAATATTGTGAATGGTCAGATCGGCGTCGCCATCGATCGTTTCCAATTGCATGTGCGAAACACCAGCACGACGTCAACGCTCGCTGGCATTCGCCGACCGTCTGAGCGAAAGTAGAAAATCTGTTTTTTCTTCGGTGAAAATGGATTAAAAGCCCAGGAAATCTGCTTGTTGCTTAGCTATACGTATTATTTTGCTGTGTGCAGGTGGAAGACGAAAGGAATAATGTATAATCTAAAACACAGTTTCTTAAACCACATGGAATAGGCATTACTGCAGCATGGAATCTGATCTTGTGATATCAAAGATTAAAAAATGGTATATTATACAATTAACGCAACCGGAAGGATACACGCTTATAAGGACGTCAAATGGCCACAAATTTTTGGAGGCAACGAAAAAAATTGTGTTCAAGTCGCGCAAAAGAGCGCGTTAACTGACACTGGGGATGATAAAGCGGGATTAACAAAACATAAGGCTAACATCGATTCACAAGAGCAACACCCAGATTTGCTTCTTTAGGAAAAAGAGAAGAAAAGGGATTGAAAAATGAATTCATAGTGTAAGCCGACGAATGCTCGCTCGTATGCTGGGACGTGTTGTAATTTGAGTCAGATTTTGATCAGATTCTTTTGGCACGACTACCAATTAGGCCTTTTTCTCTTTTTTCTGTAACGGACAACAAATCTTAATGAACAGCCTATGAATCATGTTTTGAATGCGAGGGTAAGAATTTACACTTTTGCCACCAAAAGCTAAAAAAGTTGCAGACAAATTTTTTAACTTTTTATGAAACACGCTATCCGTGAATAAACCACATGGATAAATAGGTCTGCACATCTTGTACAAAGATGCAATCATTAATTAAAATTTTTATCTGTTCCGCTGTTTATATTTTGATTTAGTTAAATACAATTATCTATAGTAAATACAAACTAAATTTTCAATTATGACAACATTGAGTCATAAATCATAAAGAAATGGAACCAACTAAAGTCCAAGCTGTCCATATCATATCATATGTATATCATACCAGATGTTTTACTATGCTAACCAGGCTCAAATTGCACTATGCAAAATCTCATGGATTCACAGAGCTTTAAATAAAAATAAACACAAATCAAAAAAACGCTATATGATACAAGGGGAAAGTCAAAAATTGCTAACGGAAGCCAAAAGTGAATCAAATTTGTCGTCAAATCAACAACCGCCCTCAATTCCCATAGGGCAAACGGACGTTAAAATGCTCCTTCGGATATCGTGGTTCAAATTCCAATGCATCAGGGCCTATTTTAGTTAGAAATTGAAATAGGGTTTGCCTGACTTTTTGAAAAGTTGGTTATTCATACTTCATCCAACTTTTAAACAACCGTCATATTGCCGCCGGAGGCATCATAAGTGTCAAAACGAGCAATTTTGGGCAATTTTTTTTATTACAAAGTACATGGTCAGGCAGTCAGGCGCAGCGGATAATCAAATCAGTGTCAGACTGACAGAAATCCCGCCGTTGTCGAACAGTTAAATGTGTGGCATCGGAAGCGTCTTTAGACCAAAAATGAAGGATGATAAATGTTGCATCTGCACAGTGAGAAGCTGAAGATGAGAGCTCCCAAATGTTGGTCGCGTAAGCTAACTCCGAAGAGGTCATTCTCCTGCTGCCGTCGTTGTCGCCGGAAAAAAAGCAAAAGACGATCTCTTAGAATCTTTTTAGATTAAGAGAAACGGGGGAACGGCTAATCTGAAAAGCATCGAACAAGGCCACTTCCGAGGGTGCATTGTTCGAGCGACCGGCTTCGAGTTCTTATGTATCGCCAAAGATGCCGTCGGGAGACTGGAGAGAATGTTAACAGGAAAACAATTGTCATCTTTTGTCTGTCAATAATCAGCACATCATGAAAGCCAGTGCAAATTCCGTTCAAAGATGTTTCGTAGTGAAGTTTTCAATTTGTAGCTCTTTCAACAGTAAAGACAATTTCCAAAAAAAGGATTGCTTTAAAGTTCAACATTACGTAAAATCAACTTAATCTCTTAAAGGATTTTCAATGTTTTAATCGTATAAGACTTTGCGAAGGCTCCACTTTGCGGATTTTGACCAACGTTCATAAAGTGTAAATATATATTTATATTAGTTGGCAGTTACGCTTTCATCCAGAATTTAAACATCATCCATGTAAGTGGTATTTTTCTTACGTGTTTTCTTTATTTTGCTACATTTCTTCATCGAAAGTTATGATTTTGACACCTCGCTTTTACATCATAATGCGTTTTAACAATTAGTCAGAGAAAATGTCAACGTCAGACAGATTCGGAGATAGAGCGGCCGCCTTCGATAATACTACATCGTTAATTATGGGTGGCACCTCCATCTTTGCTTTAGTTACAGGAAAAAATAAAACCAACGGAAGCAAAAGTCATTTGTGAAGAACGCGTTCCTCTATTAACGTAGAAATATCCTTAATGCAATTCAGAAAACCAAAATGGATGCTTTTCAGTTATTATGTTTGATATGCTTGTCTCTTATTCGTGAAATGAAAATTGTTGATGCTTTCGAGCTTGTGAATTTGTATTGTCAGGACCGTTCATCATCACGTTTGTTTAGTCTATCCTTAAGGAGGGCTTATTGCCGTCGTTCGGAATGAATGGCCTCGAAGTGTTAAAAGCATTTTCACAGTGGTCTGAACGGCCTGGAATCATTGCTGTCGATGGTTTTTTGGCATTCAGCTTCTCTTTTTTTCGTTAACAATCATGACCAGGGCGTACCGTGCAGTGGGAGGGAAACGCCGGGACGCCACCTCAATTGCCCTATTCATTCTGTTCTCTCGGTCCATCAATCCAAGCGTATTCTCCAGACTGGCCCCCGGACTCGCTTGTTTTTTTCCTGGTCTCTGGTAGTACTCTGTGAGGAATATCTCTCAAATGCCGCCCTGGAGCCATAAATTAACGCGAACCTTAAAACTAATTTATCCCTCACCGAATGCTTTTACTCCACTTTCTCAATGAAGTGAATGCATGATATTAATAAAAGGGCGTACATAAATGGAAAAGACGACCGACTGCCATCAAACGAAGGCGATCTTTCTCTTATTCTGCAACCCCGTTCCTATCCGCGTAGAATTACAGAATGCGAAAGTTTTTGTTATAGTACGCTGACCTTGGAGTTGAAGCTGCTTTGCACGCGACGTGTGTCGTCGATGCCGACTAAGTTTTAGTCTTCCACCGACCAGTCTTGTAAGCCTTGTGAGAAGAAGCATCAAAGACTTCCGTCGCGCTACTTCAAACCACAGTGTTTGACATCTCTAAAAAAGTTTGCCTAGTGATGGGCATTGAATGAACAAGAAAAGACATATTTATCATTCAACCGAATGTCGTGATGTGACAAGTGCATTCTGGTCATAGTTAGCCTATCAAAAAGAAGAGCTAAGTGGTTAAAAGCGTCGTCATGTATGAAATTAGCTTAAAACTTGTACTCTTTCCGTCGCCAAGATACGATTGGTTTCGTTCTTAAGACCTTAAAAGCTTAGAAACGCGACCATTTTGTGCTCTTTGAGGAGATAGTTCACAAGCACCCTTCACGGTTGTCAATTATATCTTGACGAGTCAGTCAAGTTGCTTAAAAGGAGACCTGGCCGATGCATAATAGCAGTATTCAGGTGGCTGGCAAATATAAATGGAAATGTAAATTAGCACTAAAAAAAGTTTGAAAATGACGGGATGATCACATTTTAGTCCCATGGATTACATGAAGCCAGTGTCTGCGCCTTCGCAGCACCTAGTATACATGGAGACTTTGGTTTGCTTAACACTGTTTGAACAAACTTACTTATAACTCATATCCTTCGTACCTATTTTTCTCAGTTTAACAACGTTAAGGGTTATGAGAATTATTGCTTACTATGTTTAGATGTTGGCGACCAGTACAACCCACGACCTCCTGATGTATCATAATATAAAATATAGTTCCTTCAATTAATTTAAATTAAGATTTCAAAACAAGACAGGAAGTCCAAGTTTGTCATGTCTGCTCAATTTGCGCCGTAACAGTCCGCAATAAATAGTTCCAGCGGAGAAAGCAAATCCTCGATGACCATAATCCTTAGCAAGGGCAACTGCTGACAGGTCGTCTCCGTTTAATCGACCGTTTATAAGTTGATGTATCAATGTTTTGTAAGAGTTCATTTGTCTTGTATGCAAACGGCCTCCCCCAAGCCTTTTTTAACAATGGCTGGCTCGCGACAATTTTAGGCATTTTCGGACATGCCGTCAGTGTCTGCGTTTCGGGAGGGTATTTACCGCATTCTCTGCAAGCAAATGTTGCTCTTCGAATAACTGAAATCGTCTAGGCCTTCTGCGAAGAGAATAAAGCGCAGTTATTCTAATGGTTCTGGTTATCTCAACACACACGCAGAAAGTCGTAGACAACGGCAAGAAGGTTGATATATGCGTCAAATATTCAGTTTTCTTTGCTTTTCAATCAAGTGTTCCCTTCTTATTCCATTCATAACTTTTCTCACCTCGCGATGTACACCTTTCATAGCTAAAAAATACCTACCCAAGTTACAACTTTTTTCAGAAGCGCATGTATTCAAAGTTTACCAACTTTCTCTCAATGGGCGAGTCGAAATCACATCACAATGGCAATGGCAACGGAAATCTTCTGAGGTTGGTTTTCAATTCACATTTTGCACCATGAAAATGAGGTTTCTCCACGTGCTTTGCATAATATTAAATTAAAGTGCTTTCAATGACGCTGTTTTGGGCTTAAGATAACATAGTGCTCCGGGCAACGTGCCTCTTTAAGTTTGTATCCATTGGAGGGGGCTTAAAAACTACGAAAAAGCAGCTCAAGGGGAGGAGAAAGGCTGCGTGAGAACTACTATGTTTCTGCCACATTTTGCGTAACTATAAAATGTTTAATCAAAGTTGTCAGTCCAACATTGTTACTATCAATACAATTTGAACCAGGTTCAAGTTGCGTTTTTCGTTGCAAGGTAGCAAAATTCCCAAAAATTAGCGCTAATGTTAGAAGCGGGTACCGTTTTCGTGAATTTAGTGTACGTCACCCGTTTTGCATAATATCGCTTGCATAATACGTCTATTCGGCTTTACAAAAAGTGAAGATCTCATTGTCGCGTAGGTCATTTGCATAGTCCGCGATTTATTAAGCACTTTCGCTCACGCTTAATGTGTTTGAAATATAAATGCACCTTCTCAAAAGACTTCCTAATTTGCATGACGTCTTCCTGGAAGGCAGGTCATTCAACATGTTCGTGCCATCGCATCTTTTCTCCTCCTACTCTTTGTGGGTTACAGCCATGACCTCAAGGCATTGCCTTTTTGAAACAAAAGAAAAGTGAACGAAGAACAAGTATGGCTATTTTCAAGGGCAAAAGTATCTAGTTGGACATTACAACTTTTTTCTTGGCTTCTTTTTTAAAAGACCATTGTCTATTTCATTTAACGATGGTGAAAGCTATTCTTTCCATGTGTAATTCCGTGTGTTGTTGCTAATTTAACGAAAAATCGGTCTATCCCCATCTTGTCTTAAGCACGCCAAGAGGGAAATTATATCACTTAACCACAGCGACGACACCCGAAAATTTTTACGAGTATTCTGTCGCCGACAAAGACAGAAAAAACCCCGTGTTACACTTGAGCATTAGAGAAAAACAGGGGTATTTGGAGGGGTGCTAACGACGCGTTGACCCTAGCCCGGTCCTCATGCGTGTCCTTCGGTTGCCAGATTAGTGTAGCGTCGATTCTGTGGATGCCATTGCCTTCATTTTCGATAGTGTCCTAGCAGCCCTTCCCTGGGACATCGTGGTAGTGACTGACCATGAAAGGTGTTGAGGATTTCAGTCCGGGTCTCACTCCGACCGCTTATCCGCCTTCTGTGACGACGACCTCCGTGATGGAGGGAATTGAGAAGTTCACGGCTGCGGATAAACAGCTCGTCTTAAAGACATGGAATATTGTAAGCCGAAATTTAAACACTATTGGTGGCAAAATTTTTGAGATGATTTTCGCACAGAGTCCAGATACAAAAGCCGTGAGTTTCTGTTTCTTGCTTTCGTTTTGTACTTTCCGAAATAAATTTATGAATGAATTTGCTCATGTGAAACTCTTTCAGTTGTTTCCCTTCACAAAGCAGAACCCAAACCCGGGTAAGAACGACAAAATTGCAAAAGACATTCAGTTTCATGGACTACGTTTTATGCAAGTGAGTTTCTGACAGTTCAACTGACATGTTGATTGTAGTGTAATTATTTGTAATGTGAATCTGCAGATTATCGAATCAACCGTGAAATCACTTGACACACCACGGAATCTGGAACCCTTGCTTGACAATCTCGGCCGTCGACATGGACGCCTCACAGAAAGGACAAACTTCCGACCATATCATTGGGCTGTGTTCATCGAATGCACTTTGTTTCATTTTCGCAGCCTAATACAAGCGGTAAGCACTAGCAAAAAGAGAACGACATTACTTTGGTGCCAATTGAAATAATGAAACGCACCAACGGCATCCAACGTGAGAAATGTTTAATGTTGTTTTGCATTTTACAGGACAAAGCATTCTCGCATGACGTCCCTAAAGTTGATCAAGCCATTGTGTTATGGCGCACTGTGCTCAGGGCTATCATTAAGCGTATGAAGATGGGACTCCAGCAGGATTTGCGTAATCGCAAGTGTAACCGGGAGTTGAAAATGAACACCAATCTTTCGAATGGCTTCGAAAAAAGTAGGTTTAGAAAGTTTGGAACAAAGCCCATTGTTAGTTTGGAACCTTTTTAGTGACCCTCTCGGAAAATCTGAGCATTAGTCCAGGGGCTGCATCAATGATTAGTTCAAAGTCATCCATAGATTCGAATGGTTCCGGCTGATAATGCACTAACCGACTTTGTTTATCCTACAAAATACATACAAGGCTTCTTTTGAATCATGCATGAAACTACATAACTCTGTTAAACAACGTGTCCAGCAATGATCTATAACTTTTAACGACTCCTGTTTCGTTTCAGTACATTGAACACGTGCCCTGATTTGACTGTTTCGATAATTAATTTTATTTGCCAGTGAGTTGTACTTGTGTACATTTTAATTTTAAAGCACTACAAAGTAAAATGTTTTGGTAAAGCTTGAACGACAAAACTGCTATCCATCCAAAAAGAAATACAATTTGAAACAAATGTGCCACGAGGCTGCACTTTTTTAGGAGTGTCTTGGGAAAAGTCATGATATAAATGACCTTGTTAAAGCGGGTTCGATTAGCCATGAAGTTACAAAAGTCAAAAACAGCAATATCTTACATTAGCTGCCAAAAAGAAAAAAAAGCTTCCTTGTCCAAAACTTGAATTCTAAATTGCTTATTAGATGCTTTAAATGCTCAAGTGAAAAATTGACACTGACTAATGCGTCTGCGTGTTATACATTTCCGCGTATGCAAAATCCACTTTCGTGTGTTTTGCAAAAAAAAACATAACCAGCTTAACGTTTCAGTCAGTTTGAATCTCTGGCTAGAAGCTTATGTTAGCTGAGCTAAAGTTCATTACAATCAATTTGCCATGTTAGAAGACCATCAGCGAGATAACATGTGTTATCAGCAAATTTAGTTGTCCGAGAGCGACATCCATAGATTAAGCTCAAAAATGCAAACGCTAGAATTTCTTTCTCAAGCATTCTCTGAATCAAGATGCAACAAGCGGGGTGCCATTTTTGCCATAAACAATGAACAAGAACACTTTTTATACATTTTCGTTGTTAGTTTTTATCCCTTGGGGTAGAGCAAGTGTCGAAAATTGTTTCTTCGAAGAGAACAAGGAATTTAGTGTGAACCAAAAGGGAAGTTTTGAAAAGTTGTAAAAAGCGTCTGCAAACAGAGGAAATGAGAAAATCTGAAAAAATTGTTAAATAACGGTGTTCGATGTCCGATGGTCTTGAAATAGGAAGGCGAAGAACCACTTTTTGCATTGATGACATTCTCTTTTTTCGATGTTCTACTTCACGTGAATACGGTAAACATCCAGAACACATTTTTTGCAGTTTTTGCAGTAAACCCATCATTAATTTAAAGTTGAAAGAGAAAGACATGCAAAATACTTCGAAATGCTTTTTTTCATGATTACAAAATAATATAAGACAGCAGTATTTTTATTTTTCAAAGCTCACAGGCTCCAAAGGTCCGGAATACCAAATTTGTACACTTTTTGCGCATTCACACATGGGATTGCTTTCGGTCGTAGCCACCGGCATTCACAACGGTCACTCAAACGTGTAATTGCGGCAGTACTTGCACACCCGTCTTCGGCATCCACTGCTTCCTTTTTTGCGTGGCAATCAAATCCAAGCAAACGAATATTCGATGATGGTTGTTGACAATAGCCTTTTTTATAGGTGCCACTGGGTGAAGAGCCGTTTGAACTTTTTAAGGTTGTTTTTCGATTTAAACTTTGCACACTTTATCTTCAGATTTACATTTTTTAACTTTGATGTTTGTTTTAAAATTCAAAAAACTGCCTTTTTAATTTATTTTTGAAAAACCAATCCATCTCCAAATTGTCATTTACTTTGATTTCATCGACATAAGGTCATTTCTCACTACTTCCACATGACATACGCTTTGACTCTGATTTGCATTTTTGAATTTTATGTATGCATGTTTTCAGTTTGGAAAAATGCGCCCATCTCGGAATAGCTTCAATGTTTGACAGTTCATGGACTCCCATCTGTCGCGGTAAAGCTTGACAGTCGATCTGCGCGGGTTTTTTCTGCATGCCTATTTGACCTCCTGTTGTGCCATCGTCCGTTTTGACTCGTATTTCTGACTTAATCGAGCAGAAACAAATGGTAATTGTCAAGACAAGACATGGCCTCAATGTTGCAATCGTTTCAAAGATTCGTAATTTCAATGCGGGAGTAAACTCTTTTCACGACATTGCCCCGAGACAAGAAAAGCCTTTGGTCTTCTTTCAGTCTTCGGCGTCGGATGTGTTCGCCGTTTTCGCGCAGCCCTCTAATTGCAGCACGACTCGTAATTACGTGCCCTTAGAGGGTGGAATTTGCCGCTGCGTGCCAACTTGGTGCTATTTACGACGCCTTCTTGTCTCTGAAACCGCTGTCATCAATGTCAATAAACGCGTTTCTTAACTTTAAGCCATCAGTTTTAAATAGTTTAATGTGTCCTGCCACCACCGACAAGAAGTCAACAACTTTAACAGTCTTAAGTAATTTACCATCTCAAATTACCGTGTTGTTGACTGATTTTGATTGCGTTTCCACTCGTAGAACAAATACTATGATCGCAACACTGCAATTGTCTGTGAGTATTGACTATTCATCAAGTTGTCTCTGCGGTTTGCCCGTTAGTCTACAAAAACTATCATTAGGTCGTTAAGGGTTTGATGATTGACTGATCGACAGTCGTTACCGCCATAGGCGCAACTTGCCATCACTGCCACCAAAAAATTTGACCAAAATTGAGTGCGGTAGGTATTCTTGACGGGCGCGTGTATGTTATTAAGCGTTAAAAGAAAAATTGCTTATCACAATGGTCGGTCTTTTTGTTGACAGCGAATAGCAAAAAAAACTTCTGCAATTAGGCAGGAGTAATCTTTTCCTTGTTTTTTATTCATGTGCGGTGTCATAATGCATTCCTATCTCCGAGTATCAAATACTGAAAACGTAGTGATCTTAAGTGTAATAGTTTTTTGTGTGCATAACTCTGTGGTCAAATCTTCGTGGTCTAGATAGTGTGACATCATCATTCTATTATTTTGTCTTAAATAAAGACAAAAAACAATCTTTGCAAATACTATTTGTACGAGGCGGTGTGGAGATTCATAATCAGAGACGTATAAATAACGTTTTTATGATTCAGTCTGCAAAACTATAAAGATCGCTCACATGCAAAGTTGCATTTATTACATCTTGACCGACTTTGTTCAAACTTTTCCCGCAGCCTCACGCAAACGAGTATCACTCACGTGTCTTCCAGTTTCAAAAATTTTGCAACATCAAAATGTGTATGACAGGTGTGACAATTCTACTTAGTCCAGGCCCCCTGGAGCTTATTCCCTACTGAGCTGGTGCGCTGATCGGTCTTTACTCCGTGTCCCACCATATACTTGTCATTTACATAAAAGCCGTTTCCCGCCAGCCAGGCCAGGCCCGGTCATAACCATCATCCCGTCTATGGTCAGCCTAGATGAGTTTAGCGCCCTTTGGGCACTTTGCTGCCCAGTTTTCTCTTTCTACATGGCTGAATTCTGTTCCTCGGCGGTTAATAATGTTGTTACAAAGTGGACTTATGGAAGAAGTTAAGAAAGTTGAATTTTCTACTCACGGCGCCATCTTTTTCTCGCGCAGCCTACTGCCGACCGATGCGTTTTATGGGCTTTCGCTCCCAAAAAAGAACATCGTAACGACTTACGACTTTTCTAATCATATTTTCATATTCAACGAAATCCAGCGAATTTGCATGTCAATGGTTGAAAGATGCGCGGAACTCTGTTTAATACATTTTGGGGAACGGGGTAAATGGAAGGAACGAGCTGTATTTTAAAATTTTGTTACCGGTGTTGGTTTTGTTTTTCTTTGCAATCCTTTTTTTACATTTTTCTTGGTTATACAATACATTTTGACTGAAATTTGTAGTAACTTTCGATTTCGACAAAACAGTTAGCCCAAAGCCGCCAAACACGTCGCGACAGTTGTATCCTCATTTCTTCTGACTAAAAGCTACCGAGTCGTTTACAGATTTGTATCGCGCAAACACTTTAGCCGACATTTCTCGGACCCTTGGGAAATGCCTGGCTCTTTTTCGCGCAGGCAGTCCATGGAAATGACCATGTCACTTTTAGGGCTGGCGATGCTTATCTACAGTCCTTATCTGTCGCAAGAAGCATGCCTGAGCTTGTTCTGAACCGCCATTGTCCGTCTGACTTCTGCTTTTGCTTCAATAATCGCGATCCGCCTTGCGCAATGCAATGCCAAATGAAAGGTGTGAGAAGAAAAGCAAATTACCGACACTCATTAATTAATGTTGACAATGATGGACTTGCGTTCCGATTCCGTCATTCGGGTTTACTATGCACGATTCATTGCGGGATTATTTCAAATTAGTCTTTGACAAATGACTACAGGAACTCATTGGTACATTTCATTTCGTTGGTTTTTCATTAAAATTCTGCCTGAATCGGCGGCTTTTGATGTTTGAATCTGTTGACCCTTTATCGATAGTTCATTGCCTTTTTAAACGCGAATCTTTTGTCTTGCATGCGGAAGCCGGCCGTGCACCGTCAGAACCACATTTTGGAGGCAATAGTCCACGATCATCATCGCTTCGTCGTCAAGTAGTTTATGTTTATTGTTTTGCCCTTTTCCTGCGATTTTATGACTTTTTGCCTGCTCTACCCACATTTTAAAATGAACCGCGTGGGCTGCAGCTTCTTGCTTCCTAATTGCGCATCGTCCGATCCCTTTTCCATCGGTTGCGCAGTTCCCAAGTTGACAACCTGTGTGCAGCTGTCTATGCTCGCCTCGCTCAGTTTTCAAAATCGCCGCTGGTCACTATGATTCACGTTGCGGGAGCTCCGTCAACTCCCTCTCTATGTCCACAAAACCTAGCCTTTTCGAACACCAATAGCCGCACTACGTCTTCATCCGTTCAAAGATGTTTGTTTACAGTTACATCCGAAAAAGCATCTAAACATAGTACCTTCGAACCGATTCAATCTCACCCAGTCAATCTGTTGTGCAATTTGAATCCTTTTCTTTGCTTTGGTTGCAACGAGATCGCACATGACTGCAATTATCTAACTTCAACACTGGGCTGTATACTTCTTAGCGTGTACTCTGCTGGCATCCATAAAAAATTGCCGTATACGAGTCCCATACCCCTAATGCCGTTTGCGTGTGTAACTATTTTGTGGCCCTGTTAGTTTTTTCCCATCCACCCATCTAAGGCCCATCCGTAAGGTGCCAGATTTCGTCCTTGACTAACTTCACGGAAGCCCTGAAAAGCACTCTGCTAACTTTGCTACTTTTTTTTCCACTCTTCTCACTCGTTCCGCTTTTTCATGTGATGGCAGCCATCTATCATTTGCATATTATTGTTGACTCGCAGCACTTTTCCATCCACCGGTTTCAACAATTTTCGCCATTTATGGGAATCGTTTTTTTTTCGGCAGACCTTTTGTGTCGCTCATACATTGTCGGCACAATGAACAACTTTGAAGGGAGATGTTCAAAAACTTTTTCCTCATCTCCAACAGCGACGGAACGGGGCTTCTGCCGAACTGTTGCATTTGTTTTTCAAGGTCGTAAAAGCTGCTTTTTTAGTTATCTGAGTTCCCTCGAATCAAAGGAGTAAAATAACCCTGTTCGGAACTCAAAATGATCCGTTCAACAGAAAGAAAGCGCGGGTGTCAGTAATGTCAGATAACTCCTGATGCACATTTGAGACTACGCACCTGTCCACTATCAAGGTCATGCAAACTTGACATGTTTTTTGCAGTCGTCTTGGACAATTTTTGTGTTAATTTATTGATCTCAGCAAGTTTAATTTGCGTTTTCGTACCTCTAAAGGTCATATTTGTAAGAACCACCTCTAAACAAATGTTGTTTCGTTTTGAAAACTTTAACTTCACTTTCTCAATGAAAGACTTCCGGTTTACCAACATGTTTCCCATCGAATCTAATGAGCCTCCGGAACCATATTTGCAACGGTACCGTTTATTTACTCAAAACGCACTCAACTGACCATATATCCAGTCTTTTCGCACGTTTGCCGTTTGACTCAAAGCAACCTTCACAACACGAGATCGCTTTCAGTCAAAATAAATGGACAAGGGACACCCGTTTGACCGCATTACACGTGCAAACATTATGTACATGAAAATATACTTTCGGAACTCACTTATGTTAGGCTGGTCAACTCCACGGAAATGCAACTGTCTTTCCGTATTTGCGTTTCTGTGACCATTTTAGCGTGTCCTTAGCGAGTTTAAACTTACAATAGTTGATTGCGTGTTTGAATTCGGGTTGACTGCGCGACTCTTGACAAGTGTGATCGGTCCATTTCGAGAGTTGCTTTAGTCTGTTGTTTCTACACCGTCCGAAAAAGTCTCCGTGTTTGAGATGGTACTCGATAAAGCTCTTATGTGTATCTGAAACAAAAAAGGTAGCGACGATGTCGCATGCATGTGTGCATTACTACCACAACCAATCATAATAACGTTGTCGTATTCCTTCACACATGTTGATCAAAGTGAAAATAAATTGCATATACCTTTTTGCCGTTCAGTTTTGTTTTTGTTGCATATAAGAGTAATGCATTTCATGTTTATTTTTCACTTTCGCGATCGCAGTGATTCTTTTTTCCCTTCTTCTCGCCGTTTTTCATTCTCCCACAATTTTCATTTCATACATACCTGATGGTCAATGAAAGGTGCACTTTAATACATTACGTCGGTTTTCTTGCAGAAAGTCGCCCTCGCCAAGTTTTGGCCTGTGGCTCCCGTGACTCTACGCGGTCATGCGGCCGGTTTTGGTGACCGTGTCCGTATTAGCGGCACTTTTAATCGCCTGTGGCCATGCTCAGTTATTTATATTTGAACTACCTGAACTCATAGTCAAAATGAATTCAACATATCTATCAAAATCAGTTCCGACCCGTCTTCGCTGCGAAATTTTCAACAACGTTGCTAATCTATCATTCCGCGATGTCTTTTGGATGAAAGAAACCGTAGCTGTCTCATTGGTGCCACATAACAAAGGGGGTTCTGATCTTGAACTCGACGGAAACGAGTAGGTTTTATGACATTTTTATTTTCTCGATTTTTGACTTGCATTGATAAACTTGTTTTTCCATTCACGTTGATTGCGTGTGTAAAAACCAACCGCAACGACGTCAGAGGGCTACTTCATTTTCGGTTCCATTTTTTCAGACTGATCATTTTGCGCGGGACGCATCACACAGAAGGCGAGTATCAGTGTGCAACCGTTATTGAAGAAATTCCACTCACTGAAAACACGACAATCAACACGAGACTGATTTCGTCGGCAGTCCGGCTTCGTAGGGCGAGAATTACAAGGTTTGAACCGTTTAATTCGCCAGTTGTTCGAGTCCGGCAAGGCCAAGTCGCAAGGTTACCATGTCTTGGACAACCGGATGTCATCCCTGGGCCTCCAGATGTCTGGATGGAACGCGAAGGTCATGAAGGTGTACCACTGGGAATGACGAGCAATCTACGATTCGTCTCTACACCTAGTGGCATGCAGGTTGCGATCGCTCAACCGTCTGATGCTGGAAACTATTACTGCGTCGTTAGAAATACACACACAAATCAAACCCGGAAAGCTGCTGCGCCAATTATTCTGCAGGTGGACAGCAAGTTGAATTTTACACAAAGTCAGACAAGGGACCCATTAGTGATATATCCGAAACGGGATGATTACACAAAACCATTTGTTGTTCATGCCGTAGCTGGGCAGCGTGTCGTATTGGAATGCGTAATTTGGCATGCTCGAGTTGTTTGGCACAAGTCTGACAACACAATGCCACCAGTGACAATTACTGATGAAACTGCACGAATTCGGCAAATTTGGGGTAATCTGCGAATTAAACACGTCAACGTCAACGATTCCGGGATATACGAATGTCATGGATTAGACAGATTTGATGACTATATGACGATCCAGGAGCCAAAACACCCTCGACTTCTGTTTCAACTCGTGGTCCACGCACCTACCGATGTCAACTTAATGGTAGCACAATCATTATATTCAAAAAGCATGCAACTAAGTTGTTACAACGAACATATAAACTATGAAATGCCGATGGTCTACATTAATGGTGATGCGTTGATTGATGCCATGGAGAAGTTTGGAATTGCGCCACAGACAAATTTCTTTACAAACCCTGTCAATGTTACGTTGTCAACGTCGAAACCACTTACTGGTAGTATTCAGGTATGATATTTATTAATGTTTAAGATGATTAGTAACATGACAACTTTAGTGCATCTCAAAACCCGCCGGTTCCGAAGCAGAAATTTACGGTGATGGCCTTGAAAGAGGTCGCTCCAGAAATCTCTACGTCACAGATCGATCCAGCAGTGTCGAAAAACTAATTGAACAAGGACCCACTAATGTGACTAGAAAAGTTGGATCAGATGTACACCTCAGTTGCGTTGCTGCATCATCAGATGTCAAGATTAAATGGCTTAAAAACAATCAACGAATCGACAAAGCTGCAAATCCTAGAATATCTATCATTGGATCTTCGACATTAGTGATTACAAAAGTCGAATCTATCGATCAAGGCTGGTACACGTGTATTGGCACAGCTCCAAGTGGAAAAAGTTTGAGTCGTATTTCGGCATTTGTCGACGTGATAAATATTACCATCCCGATGTCGAGCAATGTTCCAGCACGTATTATAAATATGGTTCCAACCTTCGATGAAAATGTTGGACCTTTGGTTATTTTCAAGCCAAGAGGATTTGTTGCATCTGGTCAAAATGTTCGACTACAATGGGGGTTGCCGGCAAATCATCCACAACTGGCAAATTTGAAAAGTTTCGACGTTGAACTTCGGAAAAACACCGATCCTTCCGAAAACTGGTTAAATGCAGGAGTTGAAGTGCAACCGCATGTCCGAGCTGTAACTGTAAGAACATTGGTGCCGAAAAACAGATATCAGTTTCGAATAGTCGGCAATTTGGAAAATAAGACTAAAATTATCAGTCCGCATACAGATTGGATGGAAATTACGGAGCAAGTTGAAAAGTTGCCACAACCAAAGGTAGTTTTCTTTGGCATTTTAGTTAAAAGCTTTCAATAATGCTTATTTTAAGCTAGTTACTGTCGATCCTCTTTCACACAATTCCATCCAACTTTCCTGGCAATACGCCTCAGGCATGCAAATAACCGAAGAAGACAAATTCCACATCAACTATCAATCGATAAACACTTCCTTTGATGATCATGACAGTTTTGTTGTCACTGGTGTGAATCATGTCATCATTCAAAACCTGGAACCAAATACACACTACGCCTTTTCCATCTATGCCGTTAATAGCGTCACTCGCAGCCCAGTTAGTAAACTTGAACTTGCAAGAACATTCCGTAAGTCATTTTAACCATATCTCGTTACACTTTGCAGAAACTTATTCTATATTTTTTGCAGCCGAAGGATGGATTCAAGACGGCGAATTTGAGAACCGTAAGAAATTCACATTATGGCGCTCATTCAGAAAATATCTAAACTCTGGATACCAAGCAATTGCCATCATCATTCTCAGTGCTATTATTATCACGTTTCTCATTTGCACATTGTGTATATTTATCTTCAAGCTTTATTCCAAGCTGAGAAAACGTTTCGCCAAGGAGAAAGGTATGTGATATTTGTTCTCGCTACTCTTTGAACATTGAAAATTGCAACAAAATTGCGTAACATGAATCCGTTTTTAGACTATGAACCGCAGAAGAACAATATTAGATACTGTGTGGATTCTGTCAAAACCAAAAAATCAGATTACACTGTAAGTGCCAGTGATCCGAGTGAATCATCTCCGTTGAATTCCGATCCTGATCACGAGAGGTGGCCGTTTTATTTTGACAGAAGTCCAGATGCGTTTTCTAATGACCACAAGATGGAAATGCATTCAACACCTATCCGAAGACCAAGATTGGTGAGCGGAGATTATGGCGACAATTCAAGCCCGTCTCGAATATCACTAGACACTGTTGTTGCAACAAGAACAGAGTCCACTTTGAAACTTCGAGATTCCCAGCCAGGTGATACCCTAACAAGGCCAAAAAAGAATGGAATGACCTGCTACATGAATGTCGGAAGCGGTAGGTTTCGACTTGTTTGTTTGCCCTTTTCCTACTTTAAAATTCCATCTATTTCGAGTGTTTTGACAAAAAATGCGTGGGCGAGCACAAATAGTAAAATAGATATCCTTGTCTATGCCCTTTATGGAATACATTTCCTCGCATATCAGAATTTCAACTCAACCCACTTCAGAAACGAATGTGTACTCGACCTTCCGACGTAGCGGCAGTAATCGTCGTCCCTTACCCCCGACACCCTCGCTAAGTCGGCGTGGTGTCGACTCGGACTCTACGATGCTCCTTGACGGTACCAATCAGGCGTATTCGCCCGAGTCAAGCACCATCAGTCCCATCTCAAATTCATCACTCAATTGGTATGGAATTTTGTTTTTTTATTTAGATCATAGTCCTTTTTAATTGAAAAATTCCAATTCAAAACAGTAAATTTTGTGTTACGATGCTTCTTTGAACTTTTGTTTACTGCTTGACTGCCTTCCAAGAATGTGACTCAATTGCCCTTTAAACGTTGCAACCAACTTTAATCTTTCAGCCAGCCACCGCCAGAGCCGGCGCGAACGTATCACAAAATGTCCACGTTCCGTCCCTCTAATGACGATGCATATTCAAACACTTTGAGACCGGCAACAAGCAATTCACAGCTTACTTATGATCGCCGACAAAGATGGGACAGTAGTTCTGATGCTGATATAGGTCAGCCCCTGGAAGCATCCTAATTGCCTTCCAAATCCAAAAAAACATGCTATTATTGACAGGTTGCACTCATTTACAATGATCTCATTGCCACGGTTTGTTCATATAGACATATACTTAATTTTCTTATTATTAATCGCAAATAAACATGTTAAGTTTTTACCATTGCATCGAGCTATGTTTTCTTGTTAATACATATAATTTCTACGTGGTAAATAATGTTTTCCCAGTGTCACTTTGCATTTCCCGACTTTTTTATAGACAGGAATTGGAACACCATATGCAGTTAAACTTACTTCCCCTGTCGAAATTACGCTCTTTTAACGTTTAATGGTATTGCTTTTCGTCAGTTCTTGTACGTACAAAAAAGGGGCCCTATTACCAAAGCATAAAACTTTGACATGGACCAGTCATAAATTGTCACGTCCTTGCGACTTCTCGGAAACAATTACCGTTGTAAAAAAGAAGGTTTCCTTGTTTCGGGTCTTAGTTGCAAAGAAAAACGCCATCGCACAATTGATATTAAATAATTCTAATAGAAAGAATTTTTAAACATGTGTTGTCGGCTACCTTTGACATTTTTGTCCGGGTCCGCCAGACAGCGTCGATGAAAAACAGTAAACTGACATGGAGCGGCGACAATGTAATTTCGAAGGAAGCATAAAATGCCCAGAATTACTCGTCGTGGTACCATTGTAGTAGTGGCCTATGATCCATTCCTCTCGTTCTTGCATTTTAAAGACATTCTTTCCTATCCATTGAACCCATGGCTTGCGAACCCTTTTTTTATGTTTTAAAATATCGTTACACAAATCGTCACCCATTTATCTTTAATCGGCACACAAACAAGGGGATTACATAGCCAAAATTGTCAAAGAGAATAGCGGAGGGATCGGTTGATGGTTGATGACACCTGGTTGGAAGCCAATTTGCCATTTTTGGATTTTGGTAAAAATGGTGGTTGATGATGGCAGCAATTAGCTAAGCTAAATGATAGTCAAAGGAAAGCTGCGGTGGACAAAAACGGGATTGCACGTTTAATTGCAGTGTCGCGGGAGCCAATCGGCGGTTTCGATAACAGTGATAAGTTTACTGAGTTAGAGTTCTCATTCTCTCGGACAAAGGGGGGAGATAAAAGGCTAATTACAAATACAACAGCGATGAAACAGCGAGATCTAATTCTTTAAAGACAACGGTTGACTGTTGTCCACAGATAGAGGAGGTGGGGAACGGTTGTATCGTCCCGACCTTTTGCAATTTTTGGATATTGAAGTGAGCCTTTGGATGGTTTTAGTACTCCGCGGAGAAGTCACGCTTGCCGAAACTGTAATAATTTGGATTAGAAAAGCAATATTAAGGTTAAAGGTATGCTTACCGAACCATAGCGCTGCGATCGAGGGGAGCTCGCTTGCCAAACCTGAAGGGTTATAAATTATTAATATTTTGTAACACTGATTGATAAGTAAAATGTCTTGCTTACCTCACCATGGAAGACCGGTCTAGAGGAGCTCGCTTGCCAAATCTATAAATAAAAAATTTGTCAAAAATGACGCACACGGTAGGTAAACAACTTTAAAAAGTACTCACCGCACCATGGCACTTCGGTCCAACGGGGCACGGCCAAATCGTACCATAGCAGATCGGTCTAACGGAGCGCGCTTTCCGAATCGTACCATCGCAGATCGTGCCAAGGGTGACCGTTCATACCTGTCGAAGGCATTGTCTTCATTGATCTCCTCGGCCATGGTCATTACGGTGGCACATGCGGCAACAAGAAGAACGTACACGGCAATTCGGCTCATCTTTAATCAAATTGCTATCTCCCTTGTTGATGATGCGTAAATGCGTCGTCCGTGCCAGACGATGTCTGTTATACCTGGAGAAAGGCAAACATTAAGTGAAGAAACAGGGTAAATGACTTTATTAACAATGCATAGCTACACAACCCGACACGCACTAAATTGTTGCCCTGTTTTAACCGTTGACATTCACACCCCATTTTTAGCGTCTTCAAAAAAGGGCATCACATATTTCCCATTCTTGAGGAATCGAAAAGTACTTTGAAGTCCCACTAGGTTAGATTACGAGCATCGACAACCTTGGCAAATGCATCGAATGAGAGGGCCCTTCAACCTTGAGATTGCGGAACAGACACTCGGTGCCATTGATGCCTGCGGAAAAAGGGGGCGGAGCCACGCGATAGTACGCTGTCAAAAATACCTGGAAGGAGAGCCCTGCCCTGAATGGCATATTCAAAGATAATGAACATATTTGGGCGGGGGAATCGCAAAAAGCAATAACGCAAACATTGGGCCATAAAGTAGACCAATTGCCTGGGGGCAATTGGTATTACTTTCAGTGGTCTGCCCCTGGATATTTCGATGACGAACGTTACTACGTCCAATATTAACCCTATGAAATCAAAAAAATAGCCCCAGGCGCAAAACGTTGTACTTGTTGTCTACTTTGCGTGCAGACAATTAAGCCTAAAGGAAAACATTTTGCACATTTCCCATCGTTGACAAAAACTGATATCACCCGACCGCGTATTTATTAAAAGTTGTCACGACTGATACAGTAAAAACTTTAAGCTTTCCCCACAGCTGCTTTTACGACTATGTGTCAAATGCGCGTTGGCGAAAAGTTAAAAGCGTCAAAATTCCACCTGCCAATGAAGCCATCAAAAAGGGTGGTTAGCAAATCATACAAGGCTTCGAAATGAAAAATGCACATAAATACTGAACCATTCTTTGTGAGCTGCATCATTCAGACGCATTACTCAATTCAATCCTTAGAAAAACATCTCCAAAAGTCAAGGAAGTAAAATATATTAAGTAACATCTTCCAACCCCCTCCAAGCTATCGAATTGAAAACGCCCATGTGCAACCGTCAAGATACGCATTTGATGGCTCCATTAGCTAAGTGAACCCACGTCCAAAAGCATAGATTTTTATGAGGCTGATTTCGATTGCATTTAAGGCTAATAAGGAACTGTCGTCAGTACGGGTAAAGTACCTAGACTGTATAAAGTCATAAGCTGAGTATTGTTTTTCACTTATTTTAAGCCATTTTATGACTTTATGGAACGTCAAGACAGTAAAAAGGTATTTAGAGCAGTATCAAATACCTCTTTTTGAAATTGTACTTGCGTAAAAACGTCAGTTGTAAAACCCTTTCCGGATGTTTTTACGCGTATTTACTGCAGTTTTTTCGCGCAACTGCATATCAACCCCCTCTCATCTGTTTTGGCAGTAAGTCATGTCTGCTTTATGTATATTAAACTGGCAACGTCATTATAATTAATATTTAAAATGGCATAGCCCACCCCCACTGTTTGTCACTCGCGAATCAGAAAAACGAAAACGCAAACATTATGATTGCAATGCCTTTAATAAAATCTGTGCTTCCAAAATTAGATTTGCAAGATTGCACTACGTAAGGACGAGACATACCAGGAAATTTGAACATAAAATGCTTAAACGCATATTTTATGGGTTTTGGTAGATTGAATGCCACAGCAACGGAAGTAGCGATAAAATGGACAAAGAACGCCGAAAGTTGTTCGGTAACAAAAGCGTCACTTTGGGACCACAAATGAGATAAATAGATCAAGTATCATTCAAAATTCAGTGTTCTTGCAGCGCAATTTATGAAGACAATTTATCTCCAAATACTGGGAAACGAAAGAGTAGCAAAAAGTTGGCACGCTGTTTGGAAGCGAACATGATAAAATGTGGTTGCCATCAGGGTGGAACGCTTCAGAAAGGACCCCAAATGCAAAAGAACAAACTGTTCAAAAACTTCTTATTAAAGATGTTCGTTTAAGCTTCTACCAGCGTTCGAAAAGATGCCGCCCTCTTTTTGGTAAACACAAAATTAAATCACAGGCGTATCAAATTCCTTTAGCAGCTATCGTTTCTACACTACATTAATCCTGGTCTCTGCATTTGAAAGCTGCTTTATAAGGGCTAACGGTGGGCCCGACAAACTACTTGAACATGATGAGCTACTTCGTCGTGTACACCGAAAAACATAAAAATGCCCACGAAAAAAAATGATGAGCCTCATACACGTAATACTACACCCTTCAAAAACTCTCGAAATATGGACCGATAACATGCAGTAGCGTCAATCCTCGAAATTTAGACGTGCGCCATTATCGTCTGAAGCTTTTTAACAAACAAAAACCCTTGAAATAGAGATTGACGCATCGCATCGGCACTCAAAACGGAAACTTTTGAAATCTTAGACCTGATCCGCCAAGCGTTTGGTGTCTCTTACGTTGAAAAAGTGACGTGCCAAGTTGGACCGGTCTTTGTTTTGTATGTTTCGACTAAAGGCTCCGCCTTGGAAAGGCTTTCCAGAAGATTGGCAAAAAATTGGTTAATAAAACAATCGAGTCAAACTCGCATTTGCCAGATTACCTTTTCCGTAGAAAAAAATAGAAATTAGGTTTTGTTATTGGATGCGGCTTCTTTTGTTCACGGCAAATTGACCAGCAGTTCGACTCAATTGGATAAAAAGCAAATTTTCCATCACTGAAAAAGGCAAAGCAAGAAATGCAGATTACCATGTAATGTGTTTTTTATTATTGACAATGACGTTTGGTTTTTTAATTGAAAAAAGTGCAACAACCAGAGTTCAATCTACTAAATTTTCAATTGTTTTACAAAAATTATTAGTTTGTTGGAACATTTGCAAGATTTTTAGTACGATTTTATGAAGAGTATTCAATATGGCGATATTGCAATGCATAATGTAGTCTCAAACTGTTGCCGACGGAATTGAATGATGGCTTCCGCCTTTCCGACAAATGGGACATACACGATTGGACTCGATCGTAGTGATCCATCTGGCTGGCTCAATGTGTCCTTCTTCTTCCCTCGGCGGATGTGCCTTTTCAAGATACTTCCCTTCCCACCGGCAAGGATAATATAAATAAATATGTGGCGCGAAAGCAAGTTGTTCAGGCATGGTGAGTGACAAACTGCTTTCCGCTGTTCTGTTTGAATCTGGGAGAACCTTTTTCTCAAAAGATGGGTCGCGTTGAAAAGTTGGTGAAAGTACGTGCGCAGTCGACTTCCGCTCGGCCATATCCACAGGGCTCGCGCCACAATCTGGTCGTTGAAATCGGAGCGCATCGGACCAAATCTGTTTGGACCAAGTCTGTCTTTTCTTCCCAATACCACCGGCACCGATATTTGATCTTTTTATGCGCCCTGCGGCGAATGCCAATCGAAGAGAACCCCCGTAAGCCTTTACCACAGCTTTTCAATCATCTTTGGAAGTCTATTCCCTGTATCACTCTCGCGGTAGTGTCAATGGCCTCGAACTATCTGACTACACGGGAACTTCTTGCTCCTACCATCATTTCCGTTAGTGGGTAGTCACGATCGTGGGTGGCGACGCTGCCTAATTGTGAAAACTGAAAGACAAACATCGTTTCTTCAAATTTTTAGCCGAACCATCGGTGCTAGCAATCGTCTTCTCACGCAACCCCATATACGAGACCTGTTTTGGATGCCTGCTGGCTGTCAGTGATTGCGTCTTCACGAACACACACATCTTTCTTCTTTCTTTGATTACACCCGAACTAACAGACTTCCTACCGTCTTTTTGTCTTTTGTCAGTTTGTTAGACAACCGTTTTTGTCAAAGTTAAAACTTCACGTCGCACACTTACTTACCATAACGCCGTTTTTTCGTGTTTTCGATTTCGAACGAAGACGCATTTTTCCGTCGGAATTGCGACATTTGCCCGTCGCACTCCTGCGCGAGTCACTTGCAACTCCGAAACTGACCGCAATCATTATCTCCTTGGAATCTATGCACATCGTTCCAAATACACGCGCCGTGAAAGTGATCAGTCCCCTGCCATCTTTGGAGTAATTCCATTTTCTTACTTGCGGAACCATTGATTGTTTCCGATTCAACGGTTTTATGGTCAAATGTTTTTATTCGCCGTGGCCGTTTTGACCTCATTGAAAGTTTTTACGTTCAATGAGGACGTGAAGTTCTTTTTATGTGTACTTTTCGAATGCCCTAATGTTCTAATGGCGTTTCAGGTCAATGCGACATGAGCTATGCGCAAATCATGGATGCGATTATTAGGCAGCATCCTGATTATTTTGGTTTCCCAATCAATCAGTTCGGTTAATGCCACTGATGCTTGTAAGTCATTTTTCAGTTTTCGTGCGGTTAACCACCACAGACTGTAATAAAATCTCAACTGATGGCTGCATCTGCAGCTGTCTAAACACGCTCCCAGCGACATAAAATCGCGAAATTGCTTTTATTAAGCAATAATATTATGCACTCATACACATAAAGTGAATTGCCGCTTTTTTTTAAAAACTTTAACATTAATTTTTTGCAAAACAGTTATATTAATCACACAAGTCCTTTTAGCACCACCGCAATTCACACAAAAACATAGTGCGCGGCTAAACCACTTCCATTACCTCGGTGACAGTGTTAAGTTCAAATGCATGGCCCATGGGAAACCAGCACCCAAAGTACACTGGTACCGGAACAATGTATATCTAAACTACAGTTATCTGCATCACATGCCTCGATACGACGAAAACGAGGACGAAATGATGCTAGAAATCAAAAACATAGAGTTACGTGACAAAGTAAGAAACAAAAATTTCAATTTCTTTGTGAAATTCTAATCTTACAGGGCACATGGCATTGTAGAGTATGGAATAATGAAGGCTCGGTAACACGCAACTTTACGTTACATATTATTGGTAAATCACTTTTTTTTACTAATTTTGTTGTTTGCCGTGTGACATCACTGTGTAATTTCAGACTTTTGTGACTTTTTCTTAAAAGCTAACGTTTCTGTGTCCGAGTTACCCCTGTCCTGTGTGTGCCAATGGAAAATGTTAAAGTTTGAACGCAACGAAGTTGACATGTCCATTGTGACGAACGACGTTTGCAAATACTTTAAAAAAGAGAACGAAAATGTTATCTTGCACAGACGCACAGAATGCGTTGAAAAAGCATGCAGTGACCCAACCTTGTCCACTCTACCTGATGTCAGCACTGTGTTGTACGATAATGTCCTTAAGTACAAAGATATCGCAAACTTAACTGATGGTGTCCCACCAGATGTGATTTTGTCACAAGTGTCACCTAATATGTCGTCAGTGTCCAATTCGTCTGCACTACCGTTGCCGCAAGGCTCCACTGAAAGTTCATCAGAAGCTAACAAACCCAAAATAATTGGTGAGAATTTTGCTTTTCAGATCCGGTTAAAATGTTTGACTATCTCGCACAAAACGGGATCCCTGATGTCGATCATCTTTTGCCGGGACTTCATAGTCAAGCGGATTTACTTTACCTTCGGGAGAAATTGGCTGACTGGGATTTGAATTTAGGCATCAACGCCAAGATAGAGGATATGAAGGAAATTTTGGAAAAAAGACCGTCTGCTTTGTCTAATCACTTGGACACGGTGGACGAAGCCGAAGAAACTGAAAATGATGAACCAACAATTGAATCTGAACATATTGCTACTGAGAATGCAGAAGCTGAATCAATTACAGAAAATGCTAATATTGTCGCAGATGAACCATTGCCGTCAGATAAGCCGGCGGAGATTCGCGCACTTCTGACAGAGCAGCCCGATGACGAACATGAAGTTGATGGTACTACTCTCACATCTGATGATAAAGTTGAGACTACGACACGAGCTGGCTACTGGCCCGGGCCACGAAAACTCACTAATCGTATGTTTTAATGTAAATTTTTGGTTTTTTATTTCAATTTTACTTCTAGTGGCCCCCTATTTCCGAAAAGTAAACTTCCATGGAACCGAACCAGTCATATCTCCTGCGGGTAGAACCGTAGTACTTTCATGTAAGGCAAGTGGTCTTCCTCCTCCGCAGATTCTCTGGAGAAAGAACAATCGCGAGCTCAACGAGGACTCACAGCGGAATACCGGTTCACCCTACCGTTTCAAAAAGTACACATTAGAAATGCAAGATGTTGTCGAATCAGATTCCGGTGTTTATTACTGTGAAGTATTTAACAAGCATGGTATGATCCGGCACGATTTCGAAGTTCGCATTGTTGACCGATCCCGTTCAAAGCCTGTGATGGTTCCAAATGTGTTGATGAACCAAACCGTCAATGTAAATCAAACTGCTAACTTCACATGTAAAGTTATGTCAGAAACATTACCACACTTTACCTGGGCAAAGTTACTGAATATCAACGGGTCCTACATTAACAATTCGAATCCGGAGGAACCCCGTTTCAACTTATTGGATGCGTATTTCATTCCGGTGAGTCAATAAAATTTAAACGACTATTCTAATTGGTCAATATATCCCACGTTAGTTAGTTATTCATTGCGTTTGACCTTTCTTTTCTTCAGAGAGCGCGTGTTTATCGTGATCACCGAATAACCGTCCTCAGCATAAAAGATGTCACAATCGAAGACCAGGGAATCTACTCATGCATTGCTGGGAACTCTTTAGGACTTGTAAGTACATCACAGACTTTTTGTAACCAATTAAAATGACATTCTTTACTTCGTTTTTTAAGACCATGGCGAATGCAACATTAACTGTGAACGAGTTTCGACCCATGACTTTACCGACAGAGCAACTGAACCCTCCGAGTAACTTTCAATTTATCATATTCATCGCACTCGTGTGTCTGGTGCTTGTGATAATAGCGGCAATAATTACATACATCCTGTATCAAAGACGTCAAGCGAAGAATAGGATTCAGAACTTGGATGACATCGGTGTACTGAAAAGGGTCGTAATCAAAAAGAAGGAGCCAAAAGAAGGTGAACACTATGCAGATTTGGCTGCAAACTTCGAGATCACAGTCGAAAATGTCATCCGAAAGCATGATTCAGATGTGGAGTATACAGGCCCGGCTGATCAACTGTTGTATGAGGTTCCAACCGATGAACAGTGGGAAATCGATCGAAACCTTTTGGAACGTCTTGGAAAGATTGGTGAAGGCGCCTTTGGAGAGGTTTATAAATGCTCTTTGAAGAAGAGTAAAGATTCGAGACATGGAGTAAGTTTTATTTATGGAAAACTTAAAGAAATCCAAAATTTTTAGGATTTGGTTGCTGTGAAAATGTTAAAAGAACAAGCTACTGATAAGGAACTGATAACGCTTGTCAGTGAAATGCAGATCTTCAAAATCATTGGAAAACATAAGAACGTCCTGAGTTTAATTGGTTGTTCTACCGGTCTCGGCCCTCTTTATGTCATTCTGGAACTCTGTCGTTATGGCAATCTCCGCGACTTCCTCAAAAGCCACTGCCGTGATAACAGTACAGCCCCATCCATCATGGAACGTTGCAAAAGTGAAGACAATTGCACTTACGTCGAGCCAGATCAAGTAACAGAAGAAACTCCATTAGATGAATCCATCTATTCCAAAATTGAAAGCCAAGAATTGGTCATAAAACAGCTAACTCTTCGTGATTTGGTCCGATTTTCAACTGAGATTGCACGTGGAATGCAGTTTTTAGCAGCGAAAAAGGTAGTTTATTTAGTAATAGTAAAACATTAATCAATAAACCAAACATTTGCAGATTCTGCACCGTGATCTTGCTGCTCGCAACGTTCTTGTTGCGGATAATTACACAATGAAAATAAGCGACTTTGGGCTGTCGCGAAACCTTGACAATCAATCAAAAAATTACTACAGGAAGCACGGTCAAGGTACACTTCCGGTGAAATGGATGGCCCCGGAATCGCTTGACATTGAGAAACACCTTTACACAATGCATTCGGACGTTTGGTCGTATGGTGTCACAATTTGGGAAATAATGAGTCTTGGAGATCAACCGTATAACAACATTCAAGTTGCGGGACTTTATGAGTATTTGATGAGTGGCAAACGGATGGATTGTCCTAAAAACTGTCCGGAAGAAGTATACAATGTCATGCAAAGCTGTTGGAAATGGTCCCCTGAAGAACGTCCATCATTTGGGGTCATCGCCGATTACTTCGATGAGTTGATGACATGGGGCACGAAAAATACAAGTTCCACTCCAAGTGAATCGTCAAAATCATCAAAAGCTGCACCGGATACACCTACTTTTGATGAAAGCTTGGTGTACGATACACCTAGAGCTTTCGTAACACCAAAAGCTGCGCCGGGAATGGAATCATTTGAGGTTGGATATACATTGAAAAGGTTTTGAATATATAAAAACTTACAGAGTTTCGTCCGTAACCACGCTGAAAATGTCCGTGAAGAAACACCCAACGATGATTCACCACTTCTGAATAACCGCAAATCTCAACTTAAAACACGTTACAAGCGGAATCGCAAACCACATTCTGACCGTTTCTATTTCAACATGGAAACCATTCAAAGCCAAGAAACAGAAACCGAAGCCGAGTCGGAGCCAAATGCGTCCGAAACGAGTCGACGAAGTTCTGACGTTCAAACCAACTTACTTCGGAATGTTCCGCCGCGAGAACATGAATATGTCACCATGCCGCCGGAACACGACTATGTCACGATGCACCCAGAACATGACTATGTCAACGGCAGTGCGGCTGTCGCTTCTACCACCCCTCCAAAGTCTTCCAAAGCGTCTCTCAACCGAATGCACGGTATCCGAAACAGCCATCATTCCGACAGTTCCACCATGGATATTGAACTTGGTGCCGTCGTCTACAGTAATACGCCTTCAAAAAAGAGCAGTGCGAGTAACCTAAGTGCGTTATAATGTGTAATATAGCTTGTAATAACAACATTTTTTGATGTTTGCGGTTGTTTGAATGTAATTCATATCTTTAATCAGACGTCACATCACACGAGCACTAGTACTTTTACAATTATTCGTTATTTAGGTGTACATCCAACGGCATCCGCTTCACGTACGTCATCTCGAAACGGATTCATACAACGCAGCTATTCCACCGAGTCACAAACTTCAAGCGGACGCGGCGGGTCAAGCGCTATGAGTAGTGCAGAAGGTCTCGGAGGTATTGGTGACCTTTGTCAAATTGAGTACACAACCCTTACCACACAACCCCCTCCCAACAACATTGCCCCAATGCCAACAGCTACACTATCCACAGGACTTCGGTCTACCTCATCCAAAAAGTCGTTAAATTCGATAAAACGATAATCACGAAAAGTATTAAATATAGTTTTCTTTGTTACTACAATTGGTTGTACATATTTCGAACACGCCACGTTGTTTGTCTCATAAAATTGAAATATTATTCTACCGAAATCAAAGAAGTTCAAGAACCAACAATTACCGTCCTGTTGCCTCATTAATCAATTAATAGTCTTCCAAATGCCAATTCGGGCCCTTTTCGCACCTCTCCCCTGAGGACAGACGACAACATTTGCTGTGATTACGAATAATTGTGCTTGACACAATGCGGCGACTACAAAATGTGTTTAGGGCAGTGTATCCACCTTTAGAATCCGGTGTTGTCGGGTTCTGAAGTTTTACCCTTACAACATTAGCTCAACTTTTGACTATGCGTCTTTTATGGGTCATTGGCATTGACGAATACGATACAAGTTTCTGTGGCGCAAAACTGTCAAACCGTTTTTTGTGTGTTATATTTGCGCTTCTTCAACTCAGTGTCGTCATCGCGTCATTTCTACAGGTGATTTTTAGATGCACATTTTAAATCAGTTTCCCGCATGGCTAATGATTTCAAAATATGTTGTTTATTTTGTTTTTTTCAGCATGTTTATTCATTTATCGAATATCGACACGTCTTCAACTGTCATTCCAACATCCCAGCAAACGCTACTTGGGACCAACGGTTTCTCGCATATGACATCATAATCTTTGATTTCGGACTTATGCATAGAATTTTGGGAACGACAGAATGCGTGGCAAACTATCTTGATGGCGGATACATGCGAAGTGCTTGGTGCGTTGAACAGGCTTCAGCGCTGATGCTATTGATTGTAATTTTGTTGTGTATTCCGAGACCTGTATGGTTGCTGTGGCCTGGTAATACACATTTCATATAATTTATCGAATTAAAATATTGTTTTAGCATTGTTGATGCAAAGTTCATACGTGCTTGGGATGGCTATTCTCACTATGGCAACTGCTCCGAAGCTTTTAGGTTTGTTGAGCTACAATTTGAAAAAGTTGAAACACCAAATATTCATGGTGAATCATTATTTGTAGCTCAAACATAGTGTTTTTAAATTTATAGCTTTAAAATGCTAAATGTTTCATTTTTTCTCTGACAACTAAAACTTTAATATAATCCATTTCAGAAGCATTTGGCGGTTATGTCGATCAGGAACTTGGTGCTGCTATGATTATTTACATATTAGGAGTGTCCTTTAATTGGCTTTTTACTTTTATATTGTGGCACTATTACTGGGGAATGGAATTAAAGTATTCACCTCCACCCATAACCCTTCCAATTGACTTGTAATTGTGTACTCCAACTATTGTCAATATTGCAAATCTGATTTAAAAATTCACAACTCGTTTATTTACCGCTTGTAAATATAAACAAAGGTCCTCACAAATAGACGTCACTGCTTTTAATAAACAAAACCATAGACTTTATTACGAATGGAAAGGTTGGTCAAGAGATCGATAATCAGGGCAAAGTGTTTGGTTTAAGACGTATTTATCACCACATCTCCTAGGTTAGGCAATCAAAACAGTGCTTTCTTATCCAAGTGATCCCCCGGCCGACATAACTTTACAGTTCATATACGCCGCAAGCATCTGTTGATACGAGTTCCATAATTTAGGGGCTCGAAGTCGCATTAAAGCTAGTAGTCGAAGAACTGCTGCTTGGTCCATATTGGGCTCTACAAAAAGTGATTTATTAACTTTAAGAATGAAAATACAAAAATCACAAGTTTGTTTTACTATTCCAAATGCGTCATATTTTGCTTGCTTATTGTGGATGAAAATAATTGCTTATTTTTCCTCATCCCGAGAGTAAATGAGTTGCCCCAGACTCAAAAACTGTCACGACTAAACATCCGTCATGAATCCTCTGGATAGCTTACAGAACAAAAAATGCAATTTCCGTCGCCTATCTTTTTCTGGAAAAACAGTGACACCAACGTGACAACAATGGTAATTTTGCTTTGATTTTGTATAAAATTGATGTCTCTTGTATAATTAGCCTTCAACATGTCAACAAAATCTTTTTTAATTTCCAAGAAATTCGGAAATCAGAAATCTAAAAATAGAAAACTGATAATCAAAAATTCTTACATGACATATGATTTTGCACGGGGCTACAAATTCCCGCAATATTCCGCGCTGTTTCCTGTTTACTCTGTCCTTGTTGGAACAGTTAATTTGATTTTGACTTGAACAGGTGGCCAGGTCTTTCTTTTGGAAAGTACATATATGTCCGCCTACATACATTGTCATTTCAAACACAAAATTTTGTGTAATACCCCTTGCGGAGGTTGGCATTGACAGCATTAACAGAAATTTGTAGTAAAATAGAAACAAAGAAGCCCCATGAAAATGATGCACGAAAAAAGTAAAACATCAGTGTAGCTTAAAATTTCAAACATGCTACGAAGCGGCATTTTGGTCAGGGTAAAGGGAATATTTTCCTAAGTCGCCATCAAAGCAAAGCCCTATTTTGAGGATAGTAATTATATATAAACATAAAGTGTACGTCATGACAATCTCTGGTGGAATACGGTGTTTGTGGGTAACAAAAAAGTCCGAAGCCCGTCTTTAACTCTTTTTTTGAGTAAGAATCGTTTCCTACTTCCAAATGCGGGCCGTTTCAGACATGGTTGCACGTCACCATATTTGTGAAATGTCGCATCATGTTTAAAGATATGAACGTGAAGCGGAAGCTTGATAGCTCTCGTTTGGTTTTTTCACGTTCCATTTGTAATTAATACAATGCGAGCAAAAGTGCCGCTTTACTCATCTCATGCCAAAATGGGTACACTTGAGGTTTAAATTGGAATGTGTTAGGCCCCGCGAGCAAATACAATGATTAAGCGTAATTAACACAACAAATTGCAAAATAAAGTAAACTGTTAAAGTTGAACTTACGTGAGGTTTCAATTTTTTTTACAATCGTTTTCAACGGATGCGTTCCACAAATTTGATCATCAGTATAAGCGTCATTGTTAGCCGTACTTAACTGTCCGGCAATATCGGAATTTGAATCAGACAAAGATGTTCCCGCTACAACTTCCAATGGACCTGCGATAAGGATCTGCAGCATGGATAGACCGATGAATAACGAAATGAGCCGTACGTAGGACATGATCTGACTGTGGTTTTGGAGGACCGGGCAAGGTTTCGTCCCGCCGGATGCAATGGGGGTGCTCGAACGGGAGTCGTAGCCGGCGGGCTTGAGGGCGGTACGACCTGCAGGGCTAACAACGAAAAACAAGCCTACTGATGCCAAATAAATGAAAGTCGAACGCCAGGTGGAAAGGCTAGTCTTGGTAAATAGTGACAATGTCAGCGGAAGCAAATCAGTGCTGTCGAATTATTCGGGCACAAAATGAGCTAATTAGTGCCTGGTTGATTCACAGGTATAGGCGCCTAAAATTGGGGTACTCGGACACTGGAGTAAGCAACGAATGGGCTTGCGACGGGTCGTAGTCGTGGTGGAGCGAAAAAAGAGGCTTGAAAAGACAACGCCCTAAGGCATTCAGTAACGTAAGGCTGGCCTTTGGTAGACAAAAAAAGAAAGGGGCAAGAAGAGGCTTATTTAATAGTCTAATTCGCGTTCATTGGTACATAAACAATAGAAAAACCTAATGTGATGTACGACAAGCCAGATAAGGTCATCTACAGTTAGTGTCCTTGGGTCCAACGGCTAAAAAAATCCCAAAAATACGAAAGCTAAATACAAAGCAGCTCCTGCAGTTTCGCACGCCCCTCTCATAGTCAGCTTAAGTGTTGCACCCCCGCGTAAGGGAGCCCAAAGACTGCAGACGGATTTTCATTTCGCGTTACAATTAGTAACTAACGTGCCACTATCTTCGAAAGTTACAAAAACGAAAACATGCTAAACAGATGTTGTTTTTCATGTAAAAATAATAAAACTTCCGTTTTAAAATGAGCGGTGGAGCAACAAGTTTCCCTCAGAATTTGTCATAACATCAAGTATGTTTTTTTCTAGTGTGAAGCAGTCTCTCTATAACGGCGGCAAAGATGACTCAATTGGTATGATGCTTTTTTCGTCCCTAACGACTGACTGTTTTTATTGTAGCAAAGTCATTATTCATTGTAACCCTACATAACTGCAGATAAAAACAGTGCAACTGTGGAAAGAACAATGAATGAAGCACAACAATAAAGCGATATCCGGTCGATTACGGTACTCATGTACCGCCATTCGTGGGCGTCCAGATCGTCGTTAAACTCATTCCTCGACATGGCATTCATAAGCTGCAAGTAAATGTAAATGTATTTTCGGTCATTCTTTATTAAAATTTTCATATTGATATGCCTACGCAGCCAATAACTTTGCACATGAGTTATCACCATGCTTACCTTGACGTCATCAAGCATTTTCTCAAGCACCAACAGCTGCGCCAATTTCTTGAGGGGTATTGTGTCAAAACTTTGTTGTCTCAAGGCCAGAATTTCCTTTAATGTATCGGTTGGTCGACTGACGCGACGATAATGCAATTCCGAAAAGTGCTCTCTCGGCTTATACCGCTTACGCGGTGCTTTCATCATCATTGCCCACGGCATGTATCGTAGAAAAACTTTAATCATCTACAATAAGATCAACATTCAATTGGTTTCGACCAGCTCAACCCCCCTAAGGGCCCATTATGCCCCCCTTCAACCTACCACTGGGGCCATGTGATGCGTCTTTGTCGTGCGGTTATAAATATTTACAATGACCACTGTCCCCACGACGGAGATGGCCACGGTTAAAATTGTGAATAAAAAGTACGTTCCTACAAATTTGCAAGGTTTAAGACAATTATTTTTGTAATCTTTTGTGTTCATTAGTCGCTCACCCAGGAAAGGTATAGCTTCAGACGTCGCTGGTGACATTTCCGAAACGTAGTTTTGGAAAATGCATATCGAAAGGAGAACGTTGATTTCTAAAAACGACCACACACGTAATATAAGTGATGGGGTTTGTCCTTTTACGCAATTGCTTCTTTGAATTTTTTTGTGACTCCACCAGAGTCATGAATTATGTTAAAAGTACATGGAAATTAAATAACTTACGAATTGAAATTTTTTCACCCGCTTCGGCCGGGTAGGTGAAGCCAATAATAGTCAGCAAGGTAATTGCGATGCATGGCACAATCAGATTGAAGCCGTAATAGAGGGTCTTGCGTCGGATTTTGAAGGTAAAGATGATGTCGAAGTATGGCTCATGACAGCAAGCGTAGTACATGATATGACGTTCGGCACGTTCATCTAAAGTTTGACATTTTGTAAAAAGTAAATACAAAAAAATGCATTTATTAAATTTTATTTCCATTTCTAATTTTTTGTTAAACTGAATGCTTGAATGACGCACCAGTCAGTTCCCATTCGCCATTCCGGATGTACGTAGACAAGTCAAACCCGTTTTCTTCTTCTGCAAGCACTAGGTCGAGCTTTGATCCATCGTAACTCCAAGACCCGAACTGAAACATGCAAAGTATCAAATTCCTCTATTCTTTCTTTGTCTTTTTTAAAAGTGTAACCGATCTCCTCACTTTAAGCGCACATATCTGTTCATCAAACGGAAACCATGTAATGTGGATTTTTGTGCTGAACTTGAAGATACCTAAATTACGTGATGTAGGTCATTATCCCAAAAAAGCAGACAAGCTTGTATTACCTGGAGGAATCCAAGTGCAAAGTCCATCGGAATAAACCAGTACGTTCGCTGCGTACAAACTGTCGAATTCGTCAGCCACGGAATTATACAATAAGATGTCTATAATGAGCAATGGGGGTCAAAATAGTACTACATATTTCGTAGGAATTTTTAATTAGTTAATGCAGCTCAGAAATGAGCAGACATAACTCATATTCAATGTTCACTTGTAACAAAAACTATAATACACAAACTTCACACCTGGTGTCCATATTTGATTCGGCTTAAATCGAACATCTTGAATGCCTGCATATTTCTTCGGGTCCCAACTAAGTTTTGGATCATACCAAGTCTACAATTAAGCTAATTAGAAAGTACCTTATTTTGGTTATTTTTACCGCTTTAATCCATGCGTTCACTTCAACTTTTTGGTTTTTTTCATCCTGTAAACAAATTTGATTATTAATGCTGACCAAAAATAGCAGGTGAATATATAGATAATCAAATCACAATACGAGTTGCATGACTAAATAAACATAGTGTCTGTTACGTAGTAACACGTTCTAAGAAATATACTTACGACATTGACAATCTGCTGCAAAAATAACCCCATAGTTACAGAAACATTATCAGTTGCATGTACTACGGGTCGTACGTAGACATTGTAGTTGGTTAGTAAGTCGATGTATAGTTGACCTTCTTCTGGTGCCGTAGAAACGGTAATACATAAACAACTTAAGGTTATAAATACTACATTTAAAATTGTTGTCATCGATTGATCTGTCGTTCGAGAGAGAAGCCCGGATCGTTAAAATGTTAAAAGCCCGCTTCCGGCTATGAAGCAAAAAAATGCTTTTATTTGTCTACTGGTGGAAAGGTAGACAAATAAAAGCTTTTCAAGCAGATTTGAGACATCCTCCAAGCTGGTCGAGTAGCACTTTGCTTCTTTTTTCTCTTCTATTTGACATCGCTCAAGTCACTTTTTGTCGTGTCGTCATAGAATAATGTCCAAGCTTGCTGCTGTTCAAGATGTTCAACGTTGTAATACCGACCTTGAGTTCTTCCGGCTCCCGGCTCCAAAACGGTATTAAAAGTGAAAGCACAGCGCCGACCTTTGTGACGTTGCAACCTATCTACCGAAAATACACACACTTCGCGGTTGAGATAGGCATACGGGAGCATGGTTAATTGCCAGCCATTACATTTGGCGCCGCGTCAACCGTAGAGATTGAACACAAAAGGTTCATAAACGGTTTGGGGTTCTCATTCACTTCCTTTGTCTGTCAGAGTCTTTATGAGTCGTTTATGATATAAATCATCGGAATGAAAGAGAAAAAAGATTTCGCTATCATCGTCGCTTTCGTTGTGCAACATATGAATGGTTCGAGTAGATCAAAAGCTCTCTCGAAGCTGGCTTGCTTATGTCGAAGTTTCATTATTTGATTAGACCGTCGATTCAGGTCACCACTGACCAGACACGACGTATGAGCGACGTCGTCGAGCACTTTGTCACCTGGACATTACCGTCACTGATTAATGTGTTCATCGAAATTGGCTGATCGGAATCAGTTTGCGGGCAATGCGATAATACGTGTGAATACATCGAGAGTGATGGGGGGTCATTTGGAAGGCATCGTGTCTGAGTGAGGGCATTATGGGATCGGCATGCGTGCGCGAGATAGGATACATGTTTCGTGGTCAATCGGATCAAGTCTGATTTGTCTGATGTCCGGTGGAACAAAGAATGACTCGTTTTGAGCCGATCCCCTTTTTTATTCTCGACAGACGTCAATGGAACATTCGGGCGTTTCAAGTCATCAACCGCATTTTTTGGGAGCTGGATGAACTTCGGATGGTAGTTGTTGACCTTTATAATCGCAGATGGGCAACATAATCTGCAGGATTTGGAATGAGTGACCATAAAACAGGTGGAAAAACAATTTTAACTCATCATAAGTTATGAATTGTGTAATAGATTTAAGTGTAATAAATTTTAATGATTGACCCCTATGCATAGAGTTTAAACTTCACTATCAGTTGCAAGTATTGTTAAACATTATCGCTAAAAATATCTTTTTTTAACCTCCAAAAGTTCCCTATGACGGTTTTAAGAGGCTTGTGGAAAGGCACGAGTACCAAAATCCCCTACCCTGGTCGTTAGTTAACCCTCGCGCATCACCGACGATAGTTGTTGGCGGCCAGCTGACCGGAAACGCAAACACAACGCTGTATTGAACTTGTAATGCCTGTTTTTTATACAACAAATCATTCATCAAGGTGAAAAAACTTTTATTCCTCGGCGACAACCGTGGTGCTGATGTGAAATGATACCCTTGAGGGCACGGTATGCACATATGTTTAGATCCTGAATAATACCCACGAAGTTCAACTGCCCTCGTTGTTGCGCGGATTGTGAGATAATCCTTATTCATAAAGGTCATGTTGAAAGAAGTGGCGACCCGAACTGAACTGCCACAATCCGCTCATTGACCGGAGCTCTTCAGGTTTGTCATTGTAAAAGTCATTGATGGACGTGATAAAAAATAAGGGCAATGGCGACTTCAGAGGGAAAAACTGGAAAAAACTTGTTAAACGAGGACTTAAAAAGTGCAAAACTCAAAGGACATTACAGTCTTTGAGGCAGAGAGGGACAAAGTTTGAGATTTTGCCGGAAGATCACTGTAGTAATTAACCTTTACGTTACTACGTTGATATGTTGATGTTGTTCTGGCCTTAATGACAACAAATATAAGTACATAGAAAATGAACTGATCACAACTTGTACTATTATAGTTGTTTTTACACATTTGCAGTTTTCCGAGGTGTTAACAAGGGGCAAGTTTAAAAATAATTGCAAAATCTCAAGTGTAGCCCCCAAATTCGATTCCACCTTCAAACAGAAATACTATTCTAAACAAAAAAACGTTTATTGCCCTGCGAACTTCCGACCCTCGCCCTCATTTGTATTGTATTTTATGAGTACTCTTGAAAAACACAACAAATTTTCATTGAGACACGTCGTCAAGGATCGGCACCTCCTTTTCAACGTGTCGCGCGACCGTCAAGGCCGGCGGCTACTAAGAAGCGATTTGTGGTTGGTGGACCTCCACCGGCGGCGGAACACGTCGTAAGTCTAGCGTATCTCTCTTGCTCGGTCAGAGTGGCCTTCGAGTCCATGATGGTTCGTGACGAGGCGGATCGCTAGATCGGTTCTATTGTGTCGTGGAATCTGTACTACAATAGCCATGGCATCGGGTGACGGTTTGCATGACTGACGATTCGTTTCCAATCCTGATCGCGTATTTTGGAACGGATTAGTATGATTCCCTCTCGCTATACGTTTAACCTTTAATTTCTGTATTGGTAAAGGGAATTCTTACTTTTTTGGTTCACGAATAAAACCTAATTATTCCTTTTTGGTTATCACTTTTCTATGTGGGCGAACTAGTTAGTGCAAAACAAAAGTCTGTTGGAAAACACGTTTATGGAACAATGGCGACCTGCCAGACAAACCCACAAAACCCGGATGTGGTCACACTTTATGTTTATCAGTGGTCATAATCGGACTTTGAAACTTGCTGGGACTTCTCGCGCACCACGTATGGCGGGTCTCGTCCATCCATCCCCTCATGATAATAGGTGCACCGTGACACAGGATGAGGGCTGCCTCAGGGGACGCGCGACCCACCCATCATACCCACAAACATTGCCCGCGGGGGTTCGGCGTGTGCATCGCAATTCATGCATCGTTACTGTCACGTCGATTGAAAACGTACGCACACTTTGGCGTTACAGGTTTGCCAATTGATTCCAACGCTATCCATCCCCATCCCCATCCCTGTGGTGCCCCTGTTGGCTTCTTTTGCCCCCCTCTTTGTGGTCGCTGCAAAGGGCGGAGATTCCATCATACCCGAGCGGAGCGTACTTGCCGCCAACGACGACAACTACGCCGTCACCAGCAACATTGCGAGAAACCCGGCGATTCACAGCCCACGCGTGCGCCATTGACAGACCCCCATTTTCCAGCAGCGTTCACGCATTCTGCCCCCGAGCGTCTTTCCGATCCGCTCACTCCCTCCATCGTTCGAAGAAGGCTTGCCCCTTGTCTTCGCCCCAAACCACAGAAAAGGGCGATCTCGGCGCGGCGTCTGTTGCAAAATTAGACTCTTTCCGACGAGTGCCCGCCAGGTATCCATCCCTCGAGGCGCTCTTTAAATACTGCCGTCTGGCGACGATTTAACTTTATTCTCAATTCGATTCATATAGCCGGCAGTCATGGGCACCTCTTCGCGACTTTCGGCTTCCCCGACCAGCGTGGCCCGATCCGCCCAAGCTCAACCCGTGACGTCGCCATTCCTTTTCAAACAGCTTCCAGGCACTAATGTTGCTCAAGTTCACACCCCTGAAGGTATGTATATGCACTTTTACTCAAAATAGTTCTTTTGGTTTTGTTGGTACTACTACGTCAACGATTAGTACAATTAGTTGACGTATTCAGTTTAAGGAATGGATTCCATTCATGATTTACACACCAATTGCACGAGTTGATGACAGACAACCTGTTTCAGGCAAAATGGCCGCCTTGGCCGCGATTCTACGTTTCTCGACGAACCAGGGCTACTTCATCTTCCAGCACGTGGACCCTTTCCTCGCGAAGAAGGCCATTACACTTGACACGCTCGATGCTGTCAATGGCCAGTTCAAGGTTGAGTCCATCGAGGATCAGCTGCCCGACCGCAGGTTCCAGCGTATCTACATTCAGGTGCATCATAACGCACCCCAACGTCTGCTCGTTGAGCACCTCGTCGATCATCTTGCCGAGACCACTTTGGGTAACACCAACTTGGAACTCAAGAAGAACGTCACCATTGATGTCTTTGACTCAGATGGCGATTGGGGCCTCCGAGACAATGCTGGTTTCATCGTGACCGACCGTCTGCAATTGCACCAGATCTCAGTCGACAGTGATGAGCTTCTGAAGGTGTTGAAGCCCGCTAAAGGTATGATTCATCCCCGACTTCTAGAAAAAGTTTGTTAGACGTCGCCAAAACCCTTCCTTTTTTGCCTTCTGGTCAGCGGAAAGTAAAAGTTACTGTCCGACGTTTTCAAGGCCCTTTTGACGTGTCTGCAAAGCGGTGGTTGTCCGTCATCAAACAGGTTTTGTCCTTCGTGATAACTACGGCATCCGAACAGACTTGCGACATTTGTGGGGTGGGGAACTGATAAGATCGCTAACCACATAGCGGTTTTTGGCGTCAGGGTGAAGAAGCACATCAAGAAGGACAGCGCCAAAAAAGAGTGGACGACTTAGTTCATTTGTCATTCTTTGATGCGTTTTCTTTTCGCAACCGGTTAATTCTACGTTTTTTGTGTGCTATGGCGACTCGAATCGCCATCAGGCAGTATTGACTACAACCACACGTCAGAAATGCAAATGCACACGGATGTTCAGAGGGGTCTTACAACTTACTTAACTTTATGGACTTTTAACAACATAGTTAAAGTTAAATAGAAGAAGACAAGGGGCGCTTTAGGTCAGAAGTGTTAACAAAATTCATTATACAGTTGAATAGTGTAATCAATTAACGTCTGTTTTCAGACATCTCAATCACCGCGTACAACAATGCCAGCTCCAAAGATCAGGACGACGTCCTGGACTTTGATTCCACCCTCAGCAACCACAACCGAGCTGACTTCCTTGCCTTCCTGTTCTCACAATGCACGGTCTACGTGGCGCGTCGCACCAATGAGGAGAATGCCGTCGTCGTCGTTGGCTACATTGTCGCAAGCAAGACCGATTACCGCATTTTGTCGCTGTACGCAGAGGATCAGGGCATCGCCGACGGCCTTTTGGTTCACCACTTGACCCAATCCAGAGCAAAGAAGGTCAGTCATTCATCCGTGGATTTGAATGTATTTGTTTTTATTCATCCAAACTTTTTAAATGTTTTTCCCTTCTTTACCTTTTTAATGGCTTTTGTCATTACTCATTTTTTGAATCGTATTTTTTTCTAATGATTTTCCAAGCCTTCACGCTCGTAAAATCGTTCGCCATAACCTCAAATTGACGCCTTTTGTCGTTATTCGTTTCGTCGCGGTCAGTCAAATTATACTTGACCACGGCTGACACGACCTCTTTTTTCGAAACCAACCTCTATTTCCGTCGATTCCACCATCATAAACATATTTTTACAGGCTATCTTGTGCACGCCTCGTGCCCAATGGCGTAAACTCAGCACATTGTATTCGCTCAAGAGCCGAGCCATCTACCGACGCCATACTCGTAGTGTGCCGTCGAATGTCAAGTGGGAACGCATCTACGCCTTCAACGCCGGCCTCAATCTGTTCTAAGTCAATGTCAATCACGAAAGCAAAAAATACACGTTTTTTTCACAGAAATTATTACGTCGCCACTTTGATCCGCGCACCTTTCACATCATGGTTCTCACTCCTTTGATCGACCGACTCACCCGCATTTTGCACACTGTAGCTTTGTTTTAACACAATTTGCACTCTAAACACCTTATCTACACTTTTATCGTGGCAGTGATTATTTGTACATTCGACAAAGCCTATTGATGATACGATCCGAACAATTATTCTGTGTGGAACTTGTCTTCCTTTTATGTGTGCTTTTTTCTTAAATAGATTTATCTTTAAATTGCACACGGAAGACCTAAGCTAAACCAAAATTTTATCTACCTGTTTTTCTTTTTTCGTATTTTATGTTTTTACTTTTTATTGCTTTTCTTTGTTTTGACTTTATAAAGAATAAAATAGAAACAAAGAAACGTTTTCATTGCGGTTTCGAGAGAAACGGATGGAATCCATAAAGTTAAATTACACGTAGGTTGGAATGAAATGAAATCAGTCGGAGTCGGAATCGCTGTCGCCGAGAACGTCAGCTGTGTCATTTGCCCGTCTGGCATTGATTAGATCAGCGAGTTTGGAGACTGTCGCTTCCATGGCGGATTTGTGGTCACCGCGGTTGGCCTGGTGATAAGTGAACGGCTTCTCCAGCCAGGCATCTGGATCGGCGGGGGCTGGCATTGAAACAGATGAGCGCAGATCGGGAAACACGTCTTCGGGCGGGACGTCTTCAACAGGCACATTCCTGGCTCGGGCGATGGCTTCACGCTCCTTGACGAAAGCGAGTTCTGTGCGGGGTTTCATAACTGTTCGAAGTTCATCCATCAGGACACCCATGTACGGCGAACGGCCAACCTGCAAAACTTCCGGAAGTAACAGCTGGAACTTATCTTTAGTCTTTTGGGTACTCACCTCGCCAATAATGTATGCATTCTCTGCATCGTCAAAGGCGTCAGCCTTCTTCTTGTCTAGGGAAATGCCTTCAAAAACCTGAAAAAACCACAAAATGCACAAAAAAAGCAAATCAAATCAGTTTTTAGTGTGGTGTGCTACGAAGGAAAGACCAAAACTCGTCCGGTTCTCCTTTTTTGGCTTTTTTTTTGTTCCTCGAAGAGCATCAGCTGCGTCATTCATTGTTAAACGCTCGCTTCCAAGCGGTCACGCAATACAGAATGACTTTAAGTTTGCAAACAAGTTGGTGAACTAACCTCCAAAGTGGTCGGTAACTCCCCCACATGCTGAACACTCGTTGATTCTGTGGCTTCGTCATCGGCTTCTAAGTTCAATAGCGCATTTGGACTGATGGATTCGTCATCGCCTTGCAATCGCCGCTGTCTTTCCACTTCATCTTTCTGATGCGCCATGACTATCGCGATCGCAGAGTTCAGTCCTTCAGACAGCCATGTGCAGTCCGGTGGCAACTCCTCGAGACTAGACAAACTGCAAAAACACAATTTTTGTACTTCCGATCGTTGGTCATTAAACTTAATACAGGTAAATGAAGCCAAACGTACGTACCGGACAACCAAGTCTTCCAACCCGGCCAGAAGTCCCAATCTCCGTTGAGCCGCAGGTGATTTAATTGTATACTCAATCCGTGTCAAATTCCGCAGCTTCTTGGCTCTCGTAACAGGTTTGGTGTCGTCTTCGCCGGATATCAACACATCTGTAAAGTCTGCTGCCTTCCCGAAAAGTACATCGGTGACGTCACACAGCTCGACGATCATCTGTAGATTTCGAGAATGCGAGTTGCGATAAATCAAGTCGATCGCCAGAAAATGAAGCATCTCACTGCGGACGAGCGAGAAAAAGTGGAAGATGTTCTGCAAGAAGCGACAAGTTGGGAGAGAAAAATAGAACGTAGAGAGAGAAGATGAGATATTTGAAGCGATCAAAGCCTTATACGTGAAAACATGAAAGAAAAAAACAGACCTTCAAACCATCAATGGAGAGGGCATCGTCGTCGACAATCTCACGTTGATTGATGAGGTGCATCAGTTTCGGCTGGGATTGGATGAGTTCTTCGAGGGGTTCGATGGGATAGTTCCTAGAATTATACGGTGGAAAAAGGTGGCAATAGAGGGGGAAAACATACATTGAGGATCTGAGGCGTTGAGAAAAGGCAAAAACAGTCCAAATTGAGTCTCTGTAGAACTTCAGACATGCGATTCGAGCTGTTTTACAACAAATGGCTGCCGATTTTGAGTGACCAATGCTACAATGTTGAAAACTGAGTAAAATGTTAAGCTTAGAAATTAACTTACGAGTAAAGAGCAATCTCCCGCTCCCGCAAAGCCGTCAAAAACGCTTTCGTTTTGGCTTCCAGCTTCTCAAAGTCCTGACATACAGCATCAAGCTGCCGTCTGCTCCTATCATAAAACGCAAATCGAAGCCCAGAAACTGTCGCCAATCCTACACCGACAACGCCAATGGCAACATTGCTTGAAAGCACCTCCTGCTTAGCCAAAACCACAGCAGCAACAGGGAGGCCAAGTGAAACGCAGTTCAAAACCAACCGCTTCCAGTCACAACCACCCGTATTCTGGAGCTCGAGATGCCCGTACAACCGTTCCTTATCATCATCGAGAACCGCCTTTGACTCGAACAACACCTCAACAACATCCCGACTTTTCAGCATCCCTAAACGCTATCCGTTAACTAATAAAACTTTAATGAAATTTAAATATACGGAAATCTTTATTCAACCCTCATGTCATGTAACCAACGCAAAGTTAAGTTTTAAATTCTCATTTTATTTTTTTCCTGTCTCGCAATAAGTTTGTCAAAAATTTTGTTTTTTTCTCTGCAAATCCAATCCATGTCAGCCTAATTAGTTAAAAACGGATCAGAGCACCACACGCAAACACATGCCGCCGACCATGTAATAAAGGTAGTAATAATAAACTAGTTGATCCTAGTTGATCAGCTAAAAAGGGTACACATCGTTATGTCGCAAACCAAAAGGTGTTAAAACTAAAATAGGTATCGTACAATAGCACTGCTCACTCGAAAAGCGCTACTCTGTATAAAGCACACTGTTAATCCAGCAAGCGATTAATTTTAAAATCTTTTTTACTCTCCAATCTTTGAGGGAAACTGTATCAGTGCTAATTGTCCTATGAAAACCGTGTTAATAACACTCACAAACTAGACTTGGGCACACTGAAGACTTCAGACAACAACGACTTCTGTTCTTGGATGTGGGAGTACTTGTTGCCGGTGGCCGGGGATGCACTCGGTTTGCGACCCGCGTAGGTGATACCCTTGCCTTCGCTGAAAATGCTTAAGGGTAACGAAACGGTTACCAAAACTTGTGTTTAAAACGACTTACGCAGAGAACAAAGAAAGGAAACGCGGCTGGATGAAAGCCCAGGCGCCCATGTTCTTGTGTTCTTCCTGAGCCCAGAAGTGCTGCGCGTTGGGGTACCGCTTGGCTTCCTGTTGAATCAAATCATAGGGGAACGGCGAAATCTGTTCGACACGAGTGATGGCAACCTTGTCTTCGAGACCGAGTTGCTTGCGGGCAGTGACGAGATCGTAGTAAACCTTGCCGGTACAGAAGACGATACGTTCGACGGCGGAGCCATTCTCCTTCGCCGGGCCGTTTTCGGGAATGACGCGCTGGAAGCTGGTGCCGGGGAGGAACTCTTCGACGTGGGAACGAGCCTGCGGATGACGGAGCAGAGACTTGGGCGACATGATGATGCACGGCTTACGGAAGGGCAGGTAGACTTGACGGCGGAGAAGGTGGGCAATGTTGGCCGGGGTGGTGCAGTTGGCAACAATCCAGTTGGTGTCGTGGAGTTGCTGGGCAGCGAAGGCATCATCCAAAGTCACTCGCTGAAACAAATAAAGTTAAAAACTATCCAAAAAGAGCAAGAAACCAACCGAGAGATCAATGTTATCATCCTCATTGCACATCTGCAAGAAACGTTCCGGTCGCGCACTGCTGTGTTCAGGGCCCATGCCTTCATAACCGTGAGGCAACAACATAACCAGACCGCTTTGACGAATCCACTTAGACTGGCCAGACGAAACAAACTGATCAATAATGCACTGAGCGGTGTTCGAGAAATCGCCGAATTGAGCTTCCCAGATGACCAACGAGTTAGGGTTCACCATGGAGTAACCGAGTTCGAAACCAAGAACGGCGTACTCGCTCAAAGACGAGTTGCAGACGGTGTATTCGGCCTGGTTTTCGGACAGATCATTCAATGGGTTGTACACTTTCTGGTCGATCTTCTGGTCGTGGAGGACGTGATGGCGGTGGGAGAAGGTACCACGCTCAACATCCTGACCTGAGAGACGAACATGGAAGCCTTCCTTCAACAGGGAACCGAAAGCGAGGGCTTCACCACAGGCCCAGTCGAGGTCGTTGTCCTTGAGCATTTGAGCGCGACCCTTGAGGATACGCTGAAGACCACGGTGGAGGTTGAAGCCGTCGGGCACGCTGGAGAACTTGTCGATGATTTCGTTGACTTCTTCCTGCTTGATACCGGTGCTGCTGAAGTTGTGCGGGTCACGTCCCTTGAAGAAATCGTCCCAAGGGCTGTCAAGCCAGTCACGGTTGCGTACTTGGGTGACCTTCTGGGCGGCATCATAGGCATCTTCCAAAATCTTGCCGTATTTGTTCAATTCACCCTTGATGTAGGCCTCGTCAGCTACACCCTCACCGATGATCTTGGTTTGGTACGTGTCCAAAACGGGCTTAGTCGACTTGATACGCTGGTACATGAGAGGCTGGGTGAACATGGGCTCATCGAGTTCGTTGTGACCATAGCGACGGTAGGAGACCAAATCGATGATGACATCCTTCTTGAAGGTCTTGCGCCAGTCAGCAGCAACGCCGCAAACGTGCATGACGGCTTCCGGATCGTCGACGTTGACGTGGAAGATGGGGCAACCAACGACACGACCGACATCGGTACAGTACGGGGAAGAACGAGACGAGCGAGGATCGGTTGTGAAGCCAATCTGGTTGTTGCAGACAATGTGGATGGCACCGTGGACGGTGTAGGACGGAAGATCGTCAAGGTTGAAGGTCTCCATGACAACACCTTGGCCGGAGAAGGCAGCATCACCGTGAAGCATGATAGCGAGATGGCGGTCGCAGGAGTGGTCACCGGAGTAGAAGGCCTCAGCGCGGACCTTGCCTTGGACAACAGGGTCGACAGCTAAAAAAGTAAGCATATAAAAAGCAATCGATACTTTTAAACTAAAAATAATGTACCTTCCAAATGCGAAGGGTTAGCGACGACGGCAATCTTCAAATTCCTCTGGGACTGACGGTTCAAACGCTCAATGCAGACACCCAAATGGTATTTGACATCACCGGAACCTTCATCAGCGGGCTCAAGCGTACTGAATTGAGAAAGAATAGTCTCCAAAGGCTGACGGCAAACATTGGCAAGCACGTTCAAACGGCCACGATGGGGCATGCCAATGACAACACTGTCAACGCCAAGGGTCGACGAACGGTCAATGACTTGCTTAATGGCAGGGATAAGGACCTCACAGCCTTCAAGACCGAAACGCTTCTCCGAAGGCCACTTTTTGGCAAGGAATTCTTCAAATTTCGTGGAACGGATAAGACGCTTGAAGAGGGTCTTTTTCTGTTCAGGAGAAAGCGCATTAACATGGGGCTGCTCGAAGTTCTTACGGATCCATTCTTGTTGTTCGTAGTTGGTGAGGTGCATGTATTCAACACCGGTGTGGCGGCAGTAAATGTTCTACAATGAAACTGGTATTACTTTGAATTTCAAAATGTTATCAAGATATTCGTACCTTAAGGCGGAGGATGATCTCGCGAAGAGAAAGAGACTTCTTGTCGCCACCGATGAAGGTGGTCGGCGGTAGCACGAACTCGCGGTCGAGATCGGCTTCGGTGAAGCCATAGAAGTCAAGCTCCAACTCGCGAGGGATGGTGTCATCCAAATCGGCAGAGTTGATACCCAGAGGATCGAGATCGGCAATGTTGTGGCCACGGGTCTAAAAGTTTGCATTTAATATAAGTTGCAAACACAGAAAACTGATAAAACGTACTTGATAGCTTCGAATTAGCAACTGAATCTTCAAATGGTCCTGAATGGTGCGGGCAAAGTCACCTGAGGTAGCAACGGCGCCTCCGGCGGCCGCAGAAGGCACAATACCGGCGGCAGCGGTTGCGGGAACGAGCGACGGCGGCGGCTGGAAAGCCTGTCCGGGACCGGCACCGGCCTCAACATTGCGGAAGTACGCGTCCCAGCTCTTGTGCACCGAGGACGGATCACTGCGCCAGTTTTCGTACATCTGTTCAATGTAGATGCTCGATGAGCCGCTCATGAATCCTTCAGAAAGGGCATTACGAGAAGCGCCAACGGGCTTGACTCGAGCCTCGGAGAGGGAGAACGTCCGCCTTGAAGCATGGGCGATCTGAGCGCGAAGGAATCCCGATGCCCGCATCATCCTGCCGGCTGAGATATTAGCTTATTATGGGTAACCCTGAAACGAATGTTAATATAAGAACTACATCATTGATGGGCTCGCTGATAGGACAACAATAATCAGTCCACGGAAATCAACTTTCAGGCAAGAAGGCTTTGGAATCAAAATCATGAGCAGAGTACACGAAGTGCAAAGAACGATTACGCCCGCAGACGCAATGAGAACGGAGCGGTCCGTCCAAGCTGCGTCGGGCTGCTTGATCTTGGAAAAAGAGACACGTCAAAAAAAGAAACGCACCAGAGGTACGTCACGGGAAAAACACCCAATGAAAATAAAACTGCATTGAGGTAGTAAATAGATATCTATGCAAATTTGCATTTTTTAAGTGTCAAACTGATAAAATTATATATAAACGCTTGATTTAACAAGCGAGAAATAACAAATAGACTTCATGGATAGCACTGACGCCAAGCCAGACCCTCTTCCTGACGCAGACAGAGGGCTAGCCCCGAAAACTGAGAGACGACAAGTTCAGTGCGTCAAAATCCTCCCGCGAAAGAATATATCCCAGAGGCCGAAGCGGAGCCGTCGGCACTGCATAGAAAAAAACGCACGCCGATGGGGCAAACCTCGAATGACGAAAAAAGAAGAGGAAACAACGCTGCTTCGCGAACCGATGCAGCCTTGGAAGTGTTGCGTGTGTCCTACGTCTTCCCCAAATAATGTGTACACTACGCGTGAGTTGTCGTCGTCGTTGTCGCAGGACGTCCTCTATCTACCTATCCGTCCTCCGGACAGGAGGCAAAAAAGTGATTGCTTCCTCCGGTTGAAGAAACTTTTTTTTACCTCCAAGCTGCAGGGAACGCAATAACATATCGCGTGCGTACCCAAAGTTTGAGGCAAGGAACAGCAAAGCAAGTCAATCAAGACAAGTAAAAAATATCGCCAAACTATTGCCACAAACTGTTAACAAAAAAACTGAACTGAACAGGCCAAGGGGCTCTTTCAATACCCAGGTTCTATGATGTCACTGACTTTCTATCGCGTGTCATCCGAAAATACCTGGGAAAGAAATACAAACGTTTCCCCAATTCACGGGAGACGCTGAGCGCTCCTTTTATGGTTAAAGACCAGAAATCGAGAGGCCCCAACAGCAAGGACAACCCTGAACTCGTGAAAAAAGTGATCCTTCGATCTTGCGAACCGGACGTATTCCGCGTTAAAATTTTGCCAGCAGCTGTCTCGAAAACAACTATCGATGCTCCAGGGAAAGAAAGGAAAGCAAGGCCCATTTGACGGAGGAAAGATCAATCGAAAAAATAAAAGTTTGCTACAACTGATATAAAAAAAAAATGCGCGGGCAAGGGGAACTCCCAGCCCTATCAGACTTCCGATTAGGCGCTGGCAGGCAGCCGCACCATCGCTGTCCCATCTTCAATAGTCTTCAATCTAGCAGACACAAATAGTTTATCGCCACTGGAACTGCAATGAACCGAGGCACCCGAAAAGGACAAAAAAGGTCGGGTGCGAGGCGTAAAAATTGAGCCTAAAAGTTGGAAAACTGAATGGAGGCTTTTTTAAAGATTGGGCTGACTGACTGATCGCTAAAAATATATAAACTGTGAGCTGGTTAGGAATTAGCTCGATGCCGGAAGAAAACTGAGTGGCTTTGAGCAGTGGAAGTTTCGAGAATGCGCTGCGAGCTGTGGTTAAATAACTTATTCGTGATCTTCGGCTCGAAGTCGCACGAAGCGCTTTGGCAGTCCGGACACATCGCCAATGAGAAAGGAGTGACGGGAGTCGGACGCGCTCCTTTGGCGGGACATTGCCTTGCGCAACAGCACATGACCGCAAGCAAAAGCTTCTCGAACTTTGACCCCCCTCTCGGCTTTACGTTGATGCCACTCACCCCATCCATGTCCATCAACTTCCGACAGTGCGAAACCATCGACGGTTTTTATGGAAAAGGGCCGTGTGTCCGACGACCGCTCTTTACCCCGATGGTTTTTGCTTTTTTCGACGTTGTTGCCGACGGCGGCCATCTCGTGTTTGTGGTGCGGCGTGTGTATCGTGGTTCTGTTGTTCCTGCGCGCTGCGGTTGTCCGTACATGCTTTGACGGGGTCCTCACGGTTCATCACATGGTGCTCCGGAGGCCAAAAGCGGCTTTATCCGTCTTACTATGATCTCCACCATCTTCAGGCCGCCTCCATGGAAGAGCACAAAGTTTACCGCTCCAAGAAGCCGAACAAGAACCGTCCCGACCCGGTGGTAAAGAAGATTGTCACCTACTACAATGGCGAAATGGAGGCAGCTTTCAAGTCTACCATGACCAAGTGCCTTCCGAACCTTTTCTCGACCACCTTTAAGGACACCGTCTGTGGCTGGTCGCAGTACGATCTCGAAGATTATGTCCGCGCTTTTTACGTGACAACCGGATGCGTCCAGCCGAAGGACTTTTGCGATCACTTCCGTGAGCTTATTCGGAGGCGCATGCCCGAAGCTGATGTGCTCACTTTCCTCACCGGCGAAGACCTCGACGAGAGTATCATCTACGAACGCGTTTGTGAAATCGAGAACAATGTCATCGCTTTGATCGACATCAGCCGCACATTTGACACTGCGATGTTTACCGCTTTGGCAACAAGGCTCACTGAAGAGTATGTTTATATCATTTTTTACATATTTTCGACAAAATTTATATATAAATTTCTTTCAGAAAGCGTCGCGTCGTCTTCGTCTTTGCCTCCCGTCATAGCATCCAAGAGATGGCAGCCGATTCGTACCTTCGTCTGGGTGTTCGTAGCTTCAATGCTAGCGTGTACTCCTGCAAAGCCATGTATGTGCTTCTCAAAGAAGAACTCAAGCGTCTGCCTCTGACTCCGCCGGCCATTAACAAGCATTTGGACTTCTTTGAACGAGGTCATCGTTCGTGCAAAATCCTCCAAAGCCGACTACGCATGGATATCATCAAATATGCCCATCTGGACCAAGAGACGAAGATTGACCGGCTGTTGTGGAAGTTGCGGCTGGATCTCAACGATCTCACGACGTATGTTCATAAAAGTTGTCTGTTATAGTTAGTATAACCCGCATTTTCAGCCCATGGGAGAACATTTTCCGCTTGTATCGTCTTGACTATCTTTCAAGGCTGTTGGGTCGTCTTAGCGAAGACTTTCGTCTCATCAACTACAAAAGAATGGTTTTCATAGAAGGTATGTCATGCTAAACTTGTGGGAAGTACCTTTCATTTCGGTTTCAGATGTTGTGAACGAGTTCATGGGTTCGAGAAGCGAGAATCTTGAAGAGTTCATCGAGCTGTTCTGTCTTCACGTCCCAAAGAAGTGGGGAGACCCCGAAAACAAGGAACAAGCTAACCAAGTGTCCACGAACTATATTGTTCCGTATCCGTTTGACTATGAAGTAAGTTTTTTTACATCTGGGGATGATTCGGGATAAGACACAGGCAACTATACTTAAAAAGTTTAAACCACGCCCTTTTACGTATTTTCAAAGTGGATGTACTTTGCTTCCTAATGAAACACTTTTTTCATTGCTTTACCTTACCTCAACTTATTTTAGGACGCCTCCAACAACACCGGCCACTCGCTTCTGTACTCCATCCTCAAAGACCTCAGCGAAACCTCCAAGCGTGTCAATCTCGACGAGGCCTACCAAGCGTACTCAGCAGGATATGCCAGCTTGGACATTCCCGACAAAATTCGTCACCATGACCCGAAGTACCATTTCCAGGTGATTCTCGACACGCTTGTTTATAGGGGTGTGGTCGAGATGGACCCTAACCGTGCCGATGAAGCTGTCTTTGTTCCCCAGCCGTCTTTCTCACTTGTTTCTAAAATGGTGGCGGAGAACAACCGAATCTAATGCGCTCCCGTTGTGATGCTGCCTTGAAGATGATCTCCCTATTTTAAATGTTTCTAACCCGAGTTGGTGCTCATTGCTTTCCGTGTTTTATGTTGTATAGATCTGCCTTATCATGTGCTCATGCCTGTTTTCTTACGGATAAATTGCTTTCGATATTGTTTGTGTCCGGTGCGTTGTATGACGGTTGCTTTTCCGTTGTTTACTTGCTATTTTTGAATTGGCTGACATTTAAAATAATGTTTTGCTTTCCAGAATCATGTCCGACGACGAGCGTTCCACCCCTGCCTCTGACGTTGTCATCGTCACCGCGAAGGACCTCGAAAGCAGCGAGGATGAGCGGCGTTCCAATCTGAGCTCCCGCAAGTCGAGCGTTTCCTCTTCCCGCAAGTCCAGCGTCGCTTCCCTCAACCCTGCCGCTGGCGACGTCAACCCCTTCGACGAGCCCGCCGAGGAGCCGGAAGACCCTCTCTTCAAGGATAAGCTTGTCCCTCTCGACAACAGCATCCCCGAAGCCGACTACAACAAGATCTACACCGAAGATACCCGCGCCCGTGCCATCGTCTACCTCATCATCTTCAGTGGCCTTATGATCGTCATCCCGGGTGTCTCCATGTACGTCTGCTACTACTACATCTTCCAAGGTATGTTTCTTCACTTCCTTTACCTTCCAAACCACCAACCCTTCCAGACATCTTCCACAAGGACACCTCCACCGCCATGTTGTACTCGGGCGTCGTCGCCATCATCGAGGTCTACCTCATCGTCGCCGCGTTCATCTATCTCGCATACCGCGACGAACAGCATCTCGAGCGTGTTGTTGCCGGAACCGACGAGCCGAAAGATAAGGACCAGTAATTTGTTAACAATATTTGGTGATTTCACTTTTTGTAAATACTAACCTTTAAATCCATTCCTATCCTTTAGTCTGGTAACGAGGCTTCACAGTTTAACACTTTAGATTTTTATGAATAGATTTTTTTATATGCTCATATACTTTACGAAACCGTTTAATAAAATCACATTTCAATTTTTTTTGTCGTTATTGGCTACACAGACGGGTACATTTTGTTTCGTAATTCGTTGAAAGTAGAAAAATTAAAGGTTTGTCTTGACGTAATACAAATGCAACGCAGCACGAGCTTAAGTGCTATTACACAATTGTACTTTCAAAAAGTACGATTATAATATAATGCATTATGATGATGTGTCAATACCGCTGGGACATGTTAATCGGGCAAATTTGAAACTTTTTATTAACCAAATTTGACATTTGGTTGAGTTATTTTTACGTAATTACAATATTTGCAAAAATTATTTGCAGTCTAACAACATAAACAGATGAGAATAAGTGCAAAAACAGTAAATGCCGCAATTGCAATGATTATTGGGCTTGTAAATGTGGTAAAAACTGATTTCTGTGGCTGACTTTGTTTGATTTCGGAATTTGTTTCAAGCTGAAAATGAACTTTATAGGTTGAAAAGTGTCCCCAAACTAACTTTGGTCTCATTCTTCTTTGTGATTTGTTGAATAAAAGCGGCAATTTCGTAGTTAATAGAATACAATGGAATTGTCTTTTTCTCACTTTCGTTTCCGACTTTGTAGTAGGTAAGTATACTGTTTTCATGCGTCTCAATCATTTCCAGAAAGTCTTTAAATGGCACCTCTGCAGGTTGAACTGCCGAAACTAGATTGTAGCCTCGCTTTTTAAAAATACAAGCATAGATGGCTTCACCGTCAATGTAGGTTATCAGTTTTTTTGATGCGTCGTTTTTGCAGTAAGCACTGTCACTTTGGATGCTAAACAATGAACGTAGTTCTGGCATGTCGGAATGGTTTCTACCTTCGGTGGTAAAATTGCTAATACAAAATACATTATCATGGAAAATTCGAGCATCTATCATGCCAGGACCACATCCTTCAGCGTTGATGTATGAATTATAGGGTCTAGCTCGTTCATAAGCACCCCCATAGTAAATTGCTGAGTTTTTACACCAGAAAGTTGAAATGTTGACCTTATCTTTCAAGACTAATTCAAATGCATAGGTTTCACAACCATGACCGTTAGCGTAATCGCAGATACCGTCGTATATGGTTTCAAAAGTGTCGGGCAATGTGTGGATGTAGTTTTTGATAAGTATTGGTTCTAACAAATCGGGGCACTCTTTGCCTGTTACAATATTTTTGACCTCCAAACGTTCGCACGGTAACTCATGAGGCTTGCCGAGTTTGGCTAGCTCGGCGTAATACTTTTGTGTTCCAGGATCAAGTTCACACTTTTGAAAGAATCCACCAAATACTGGTGGTTTTTTCCAATCATCAGGAACAGGCTCATCTGTTTGTAAGCATTTTAGTTAACTGTAAACTTAAAAAAAAGCTGACTCACCGCAGACTTTATTATAGAAACCGGTTTCATTATGAACAATAGTGCCCTGTTTGGCACACATTTTAAATTCGTTCATACTAGCTAGTGCAAAAAATTTAGCGTCAGGGTGTCCAGTTTTCATGCCTTTTTTGCACACCGCTACATTATCGACCTGCGCTTTAAGTGTTTTGTAGTTTTCGTATCCTAAAATTAAAAATTTATCATTACTTGTCTAAGAGCAAATAAGCTTAAACAAAGGTTTCCCCTTGTTTTTTTAAATGTCACTTACTATTATCACTGGGGACTGTTATCTCTCTTTTCATTGCCTCGTCTTCTTGTATGCTTAATTGGTTAAGCATCTCTTCCTGTTTTACATGACACGACGTTGTATCCATAGGACAGTTGAAGTTTATATTTTCTATTTTACATTTACTTGCCGTGCATGTTTTGTCATCTACATTTGCCTTAAAAACATAAATATATTAACATATTAAAAGTTTCTGCTTACTTGAAAATCAAAATTGTAATATTCCTTATCGGTACATCCACGATAGGTGTTTCGTTCAATCAATTCGTCGTAAACAATTTGAAACTTCATTCTCAAGGCACTTACTTCACTTTCTGTCACCCCTAATGCTGACAATGAACCAATATGCATAACACTGTGAAGTGGGACGATGTTTTTTGATAGTGCGACAACGTTATCTGTGCTCATCAAGTTCTGAAAAAGTTTGTTATAATACGGCAAAAACACGTAAGCCGACCTCCAAGTGGTCCGAAAACATCTTCTCATAATCAGGTCCACCCCATACGCTCACTATATCAGTTCGATCGACTTGGTAAATTTCAAAAAGCGCGGTTTCCGTTTTCTTACTACCAAAACCACCCTTTCCAGCACCGTTTCTGTCCTCCTTTTTCATACTTGCTTCAACACCCATTTTGAAATTGCTAGCTTTTTCACTTGAGGCAGACATTAATGACGAGCTTATGAATACTTTTCGTTCCAGCTTAACGCCCAGATCTGCTTGTAAAATTACGTGATTCCCGTAGTCTCGATATATTTCTTCGATTAAATACCGAGTTGTCCGCTTCAGCCCTCTTTTCATCACATTCACAACACTTTTCATGCGTTCTCCAAAGGCTCGCCCAAAACGCCCACTCAGATCGCCTTCAAGCCGGTACAAGAGTATTTCAGCTTTAAAAAGGATCATTGATTCATCCTTCTTTTCCATACTAGTTTTTGTTGACTGACTGGAACTACTAAAAGTGCCACCTAGCGCGAATCCTTTATTTCCACCGTTTGCACCTCCATCTTTATCAGAATTACTTGATTCTGTGTATTCTTTCAGAGAATTGTAAATGACCGTCGACTTATCAACAGTGCCACTAAAAATCTTTTCAGCTCGAAAGAAGTCCGGCAAAATGTACTTTCCGTCCGCAGAAACATTGCAGTTACTGTAATAGTCGTCGAAAATAACCATTTTGCTTTCCCCGGTCAAAATGTCATAGCCAAGTCCAAGATAATCACCGAGAGCTTCAGTTGGAGTGGTCATGTTTTTCGCTTTGTAAAGCCGGTCGAGTCGGGTGATACATAATCCTAGTGCAGATACATGGTCTAATGGTTTCGGCTGGGTAGTAAGCATGGTAGATGTAGAAACTGTCGAATAATTTCCAACGGTTAATCGTGAAAACCAATATAGTAGGAAAACATAATAAAACAGCATCACGGCAAGTTACGACAAACCGATTTTGCAAAAAAAAAGAACATTGCTTTTAATGGTGTTGTATCAATCATTCAAAAACGATCATGTTTTTACGTTTGTAATGTCAAAAACGACAAAATCACTGTTGGGCCAAACTTTATGACTAACCCAGAAATGAAAAACGAAACCTTTATAAATCAAAAGTTCATGTTTATTATAACGTTAAACTTAATCTTAAACAAATGAAATAAACGATTATACGACAAAGACACGTATGCAAAGTACAATGGCACGAATTAGTGAAATAATGCAGATGCTAAAGAAGACAAATTAGGCGAAAACAACCCTGCTAAATGGACTTTGATATGGGAGTGGATATAAGTATAGACAGTGCGAACATTCGCGGAAGTAAAGAACACGTGAAGTGTGCAAATAAGTTAAATGAAATGCTCGCCATCAGTAACCATATGAGAGATTCACAAGCTCACATATGTCTTTGAAACATGAATCTGCCATTGGTGTATCTGAACAAGCGGAAGTAATCGTCGACAAGCTCGTAGCCTTCGCTGAATTCATTATCTCCGTACAACGTTTGCCAGCCTTCGATGACGCAGAAACGGGCTGAAAATGAGTTTTGATTGGTGGTTTTAAAGGAAAGAAACAGTAAATTCAACGTACTATCGGTGCCAATGTGTCCACTGCTGTCCTCGTTTTCCTCTTCAACGTTATTAGCCGCATTGCCAGTATTCGATGCGTCTGTTTTCTCGTCGCCATCCTCGGTCTCGTTCTCGTCGTCATCCTCGTCCTCGTTCTCGTCGCCATCCTCGTCCTCGTCCTCGTTCTCGTCGTCATCCTCGTTCTCGTTCTCGTCGTCATCCTCCGAATCGAAGTGAGATGCGGTTCTTTTCTCACCGATGCGGCCACGTGGCGGTATGATCTAAAACACAACTGATAGACATAATGACGATGTCATCAGTAAAGTTACCGTGCCGCGGAGGTGATCTGGCAGCTTAGCCGTGGGCTCAATCGACGCGTGAAGAATCCTAAGCTTTTCCCTGATTTCGTCGTTCTTCTGTTCTCTCAGCAGGTAGGCTTCGACTTCTTTTTGCAACCAATCGTCCTCTTTTGGTTTGCTCCTTAAAATAGGCAAAGTTACATGTTGCAATGTTGTTTTAAAGATAGAAACTCACTTTGCAGGAGGAGGAGGTGTTGGCGGGGTACGCTTCAACCCAGTAGATGCCAAAGCACCCACAAAAGCCTCACGGAGGGTGGGAGAAAGCAACGGCGAATCGGTATCACGTTGTCTGCAAACGAAAATTAGATTAGTAGTAAATTATATATAAAAAAACCCTTACCCTGTCCCGAAAAATTCATTGTCAAAAAGGCTGCAACTCGAATAGCTATAATTTGCACCTTCGTTCTCACACTGCTTTTTCGCAGGAGGCGGTCCATCCGCGGCACGAGACATGATAGAGTGACGAAGTCGATCACGGCAATGTGAGGACGGCAGTCTGCAAAGTCAGAAGTGATTAAGTCCAATAGACTTGCAAAACACGCGTAAGGCGTCGACAATAAAGGTGCGTTCAGTCAAATGAAAGCGCAACACGAAAAGGTAGCTGCAAGTATCCACGCACGAGTACATGACCGCTTCCACCCGCAGGCCATGTACTCGCACAGCCTTCTGCAAGCGAAGCAGTCCAGTGACTCGCGATACCCAGGTTGCAGCCAGAGGACTGTGAGAAAACGTTACTCACGGACGTACACGTGCACACACTTGGCTTCTTTTCCAGTAAAATTTGAATTCGCGCCAGTCGAGTTAACGGTTACGATGGAGTGAGCTTACGTGGCCGACGATAGGCGTCCTTTTCCAGGATGACCGTTTGTCACCGGATCAAAAGGTAGTTGATTGGGCGCGTGTACAAAATGCGTCAGTGCAAGATAGTTTAAAATGAATTGCTGTATTCGATACAAGTAGCTCATAAACACAGAAATGCCATGGCAATGCAAGGCACAAATTACTATCTTTTTGTGAGTGAAGTGTTAATTTTGTTGCTAATCATTCATTTTCAAGTCAATATTTTGTGCTTTCAAAACAATTTCAACTACGTCATGCGTCGGAGTATACTCGGTTGACTCATTGTAAGAAAAACCATTGTCACAGAAAACACCGCATGCAGGTCAATTGTGCAGAAACGGATGAGGATAATTATATTGTATGAGTGGTTGACTCGTGAAAAGTCGGTCATCGGATGTCGCTCAATGCAGAAAAGCAATGCCTCATCGTATATTGCCACTTAATTTGAGTTCGGCCAGGTGACACTACTTGATCACTTTGATCATGCCATGGGCCTAAATGCCACGGTTGCAAAATTTTTTGAGGTAACTTTTTTATTTTCTTTTTAAGTAAATAGTTAAAGTTTTTAGTGGGAAACACGACTTGTAACCCGTTGGCCATTAGTATTTGTAATAACTCCGCTTTTATTGACTATGCTTCTTATTTATGCGGCATATATTGACTTCGAACTAAACGAAACTAAACAGAATTTGGAAATGTTTTTGCCTGACAATATGGAATCTTTAATCAACTTACACGAAATGCTTGAACTATTCCCACCCAGAGATGCGCTTCGCGACAGTTACTCATTATTTGGAAGTAAATTTGCCTATGTCCTTTTTGAAGACACCTCGGAGGATGAAAATGTGTTAACTTTTGACAATATTAGATTATTAGCTAGTCTTCACAAAGAAATTATTAGCCTAACTGTAAATAGCAAAAACTTTTCACAAGTGTGTTATCGTGCATCATTGGATTCAACTTGCACTCAACATCCGATTTTGTTCGCGTTGGAAGAAGAATCGCCAGAAATAACGGTTCCATTTCTGTCCCGATACCCGATGCTTCGATTTGGAAATGCTACAATGGACAATGCAGTCATCTTTGGAAAAGTCACAACTACATCAACTGGTGACCGTTTCGGCAACAAGCCTATTTTAAAGGCAAAAGCCATGCGATTGGTTTACGTATTGGGTGCTGACAATGATGTGGATAATTGGACACATCTTTTCCTCAAACGTATGTCTGAAATGACATTTCCAAATGCTACCTTGTTTTACACCTCGTCAAATGCATTAGCTGAAGAGATGGAACGCAATGGCGCGGTATGTTGAACCTTTTACACAAAACGTTTTGTAATTTATTCATTACAGTTATTACTGCCATATATGCCTTGGATGATACTCGCATTGATCGTATTTTGTATGCTCATTTGTTCGACTGTCGATTCTGTCAGGTCCCAACCATTTATCGGATTAGCTGCCATGTTTAACGCATTTATTGCTATTGTTTCTGCCTCCGCGTTGTTGATTTATTTGAAATATCCGTTTTTACACATGACATTGATTATGCCGTTTTTGATTATCTGTAGGTTATATTTAAAATAGTAGTTTTTCACGTTTTTTTGTAGCTATCGGTGTCGACAACATGTTTCTAATGCTCAAATCGTGGCGGATAACTTTGGAGTCCTTGCCGAAGCGGCCAACTAAAGCAGCTGAAAGTGACGCTATACTAATTTCTGCGATAACAGAAGTTTCTGTTTCGCTAATGATAACTTCACTGACTGATGGATTCTCATTTTCGGTGGGGTCGCTTAGTGACTTTATTGCTGTTCGTAAGTATTTAGTTATTTGCAAACTAGCCTTAACCTGTAAATATCACATTTAGGTGTCTTTTGCACATACTGCGCGACAGCAGTTCTATTTATGTTTTTATTTCAAGTGACTTTCTTCATGGCATGTATGACTTTGCATTGTCGTCGCGAAGTTGCGCAGAGACATTGGATCGGATGTTGTCGATTGAGAAACCGCATCCCAAGCGACGGTCTATTTCAATCACTATGCTGCGTTTCGACCCCGAGGAACAATTTAGCAAAGTTTGTGAAAACAGAAGACGTTTATTCAAAACTAGCTAAATTCATGGAAAACTGGATAGCCAAAATAGTGACAGCACTGACCTATGTCGGGTATCTATTACTTGCATTGAATTACCTTTTACAACTACCTCTCGGGCTTGATTTAAAACTATTGACACCAGATGAAAGCTTTGTGTCGATGGAGCTAGCCGCACAGGAGCGCCTTTTTGCGGAATACGGTGCTTTTTGTTTTGCAGTGGTGAAAACTGACCATATTAAACTTCCCAATGAAAAAGAGCGACAAAAATTAATCGATCTGTATGGAAACTTGACAAGGTTTGTTTACGTTGTTTTGAAACATTGTAAAAACAGCGTTTTAGCGGTCCATTTGCAAGTAAAGCAGAATTTTGGTTAGAATCGTTCAATGAATTTCTTCCTAAAACAAAAATGACCATTGTCGACGATCGGTCATTTATGCGTGCCTTGGTTCTTTTTCTGGAAAGTCCAAACTTTTCAAAGTTTCGATCTGATATTCACTTCAACATATCTGGTCATATTACAGCGGTCAAGATGATTATGCGGGTGCGAAAACTGGGGCCTGCTAATGATGGACCAAGAGCAGCTTACTTACGTTCCATATTCGAGCAATCAGGGTTACAAGGATTTCCATATGATACAAGGTACATATCAACGTAACAATAGTTTAAAAAGACAATGATTTCAGTTTTTTGTTGGTTGACCAGCAGTTTGTAACAATGCAAAATGTGGTAATGAATGTTCTCATTGCCATTGCCGTCATGCTTGTTGTGGCTGTCGTACTAATTCCAAGACCGGTCAGCGCTGTCGCAATTTCACTTTGCATCTTATCTATTAACATTGGTGTCATTGGCGGATTATCAGCATGTGGAACTCGTCTGGACATAATCTCAATGATAACAATCGTCATGAGTATTGGATTTTCTGTGGATTTTGCAAGTAAGCTAATATGTAACATTAACCAGTGAAACAGTATAATAACAACTAGTTTTAGCTCATATTACCTATCATTACTTGATTCAACGAAGAAATCGCCTTGAAGAATCTCTGCGAGTCGTCGCATACCCCCTGTTTCAAGCGACAACCAGCACTCTAGTCGGTGTTCTTATACTGGGAATTGTGCCTTCATACATGATTCGCACTTTCGTTATCACAGTAGTGTTGGTAGTTTCAATTGGATTTGTACATGCAGTTGTGTTTCTTCCCGTATTGCTAGCAACAGTTTTGCCAGACAGTGAATATCTCGAATCTTACGAATCAGACGCACTTCGAAAAGCAATGCCACAGGCATTTGTACGCCTCGGGCCAGCAAGTGTGTCAAAGGTCAGTGAAGTGTGCAATCGAAGGAAACATTAATATAATTTTCAGATTCAACAAGTAAATAAGCGAATGCACTGTTATGTAGACGACACCGGCAACGATGGAAGAAAATGCATAAGTATTGCCACGAGTGAAACAAACAGTGATAGCAGTAATTCTTTCTATGCTCAACCGTAATATCGGGTTCGCAGTGCATATAAGTAAACTCTTTCTTCACTCCGGATAGATTTCTCTTAATAAAGATCAGAAAAATAATTTCCTTTGGTTCTTTAAGCAAACATTCAATGGAGAGAAGAAGCCTTTTGGCATTAATTGCTTCTTTTTTTTCCGTGATGAACATTCTCGGCTCTAAACCAAACTACAAAGAGGGTACACGCCCACACAAAACGAAGGATTTCTTCCTGATTTCGAAGAGCGTGCGTGCCTTTTGAGCCGGCACTGGGCCATCAATTGTCCCGGATCACCCACCGAATAGTCATCCCAGACCGAAAAGGGCTCTTCGATGGACATGCGAGGCTCTAAACCAAACTACAAAGAGGGTACACGCCCACACAAAACGAGGGATTTCTTCATGATTTCGAAGGGCGTGTGTGCCTTTTGAGCCGGCGCTGGGCCATCAATCAGCCGGGATCGCCCCTTGAATAGTCATCCCAAACCGAAAAGGACTCCTCAATGGACGTGCGCGGCTCAAAACCAAACTACAAAGAGGGTACACGCCCACACAAAACGAGGGATTTCTTCATGATTTCGAAGAGCGTGTGTCCTTTTCGAGCCGGTGCTGGGCCATCAATCAGCCGGGATCGCCCCTTGAATAGTCATCCCAGACCGAAAAGGGCTCTTCGATGGACGTGCGCGGCTCAAAACCAAACTACAAAGAGGGTACACGCCCACACAAAACGAGGGATTTCTTCATGATTTCGAAGAGCGTGTGTCCTTTTCGAGCCGGTGCTGGGCCATCAATCAGCCGGGATCGCCCCTTGAATAGTCATCCCAGACCGAAAAGGGCTCTTCGATGGACATGCGCGGCTCAAAACCAAACTACAAAGAGGGTACACGCCCACACAAAACGAGGGATTTCTTCATGATTTCGAAGAGCGTGTGTGCCTTTCGAGCCGGCGCTGGGCCATCAATCGGCCAGGATCACTCACTAAAAAGTCATCCCAGACCGAAAAGGGCTCTTCGATGGACGTGCGCGGCTCAAAACCAAACTACAAAGAGGGTACACGCCCACACAAAACGAGGGATTTCTTCATGATTTCGAAGAGCGTGTGTCCTTTTCGAGCCGGTGCTGGGCCATCAATCAGCCGGGATCGCCCCTTGAATAGTCATCCCAGACCGAAAAGGACTCCTCAATGGACGTGCGCGGCTTTAAACCAAACTACAAAGAGGGTACACGCCCACACAAAACGAGGGATTTCTTCATGATTTCGAAGAGCGTGTGTCCTTTTCGAGCCGGTGCTGGGCCATCAATCAGCCGGGATCGCCCCTTGAATAGTCATCCCAGACCGAAAAGGGCTCTTCGATGGACGTGCGCGGCTCAAAACCAAACTACAAAGAGGGTACACGCCCACACAAAACGAGGGATTTCTTCATGATTTCGAAGAGCGTGTGTCCTTTACACGACAGGATTTTGGGGATAGTTCAAGAAAACAATAGAGGATCTCGGCACAGAGGACTCTAAATTACTCGCTGTTGGTGTCAAACTGACCGCAATGGACTATTGAACAACTTCTCCAACGCAAACTTTGATAACTTTCGGCAACGCAGCAAAATTTGGCATTTTGTAATTTTGGAAGTTCAAAAAAGAGGCAATCGCATGTGCTTCCAATAGAGGAGTTCAGTCATTTCTTGACCAATTTTACCGCGGTTTGAATCAAACGGTAGAGAAGATTCAGGGCTACAATTCTGCCAACGTAAATGTGCTTCAGTCTATTGGCAAGTGCTGTACAGTATTTCTAGTAAAAGGCTGCTGAAGTTTCAGTCCTTTTTACGCTGCAGTTGTGCGCACAGTTGCATGCAGCCAGTGCAAAAAAAGCGCTGATTTGCATGACCCCACTCGCTTGCGTGCCCCGTGTACTGACCGAACCCCCCCTATGCAATCCTGTCGTGAGTAGTAGTTCTTTCTATGCTCAACCGTAATTATAAAAACAGTAATTTTCATTGTCGATCGAACAAGCTTCATAAAAAAGTTTTTTGAAAGTCAGACATTAGAAATTTATATTACAAAAACCAAAACTAAATAAAACGTTACAGTAAATTGTGTCACTTTTTTTGTTAAATGCGATAATGCCAATGTTAAATACGGATCACGGCATCTTAAGTATTACACACGTTTTTATCAATTACCTTTATAATTTATCAGACATAAGCATCATCGACAAGAGTTAACAAATATTTTCGGAAAGCGTCATCACTTCATTTTCTTTGATAGACATACTGTAATCCGTTGACATTGTTCAAATTTGGTTTGGTGTCTTCATAAATGACAAAGCAACGCTTCACAGGCTTGTACTGCTTCTTCATGTCTTCCAACTTTTTCTACAAACAATCTTAGTTTAAGGTTGTCTTGAGTGATAACAAACTGACCTCAGCAGAGTTGATGTAATCGTAATTATTGGGTTCGCAGTGCATAACATAAACCCTTGGATAAGTAAACTCCTTCTTAACACCGGATAGATTCCTCTTGATAAAGATCATAAAAATAAGTTCCTTTGGTTCTTTAAGTAAGTATTCGATGGAGAGAAGAAGCCTTTTGGCATTAATTGCTTCTTTTTCGACAAGTTCAGTTTTTCCAAACCCGTTCTCCGCGGCGATCTTTTCAAACTGTCTTCGCTTCTGGAGCGATTTCGGTAAAGTAGCTAATACAATGGCCGTATTTCTGGGAAGAGGTATCGATTCGAGCCCAGCGTCAATTGTTTCAATCTTTTCGTAGACAAAACTGTTCACAATGTCCACAGCGTTGAAAATGGCACGTTCGAAGCCGCCTTCCGATTCCACAAACAAAACAACTTGAGTGTACGTGCACCTTTTCTTCGTTTTCAAATCCACTTCGCTAACTTTGCAGCTGTAGGCCGACTGAACATCCAAAACAAGCGGGAAATGTGTAAGGTTTCGTGATCGCAAATCAAATGTTTCCATTAAAGAAAATGCTGTCGTGGGTTTGTGGGCATTAGTCATCGATACGCATATCTGATTAGTGAATGTGGTTAATATAAATTTGATAAAATAGCAAACCAACTTTAAGTTCAAACATGTTTTGGACATCCAAATCAAAGATTAACTTATAAGGAGGCGTCACTGCATCCCCAAAAAAGTCTTCCTCGTCAATGTGAAATACAACGTTGACGCTATCGAGCACTCTGTATTTGTTAAAAATCGTTTTGTGAAAATAGTTCTGGCAGAAAAAAACTGAAATACAATTGAATGTTAACACGTTTACAGTAACACATTCCACAAACTCAAAAGATTGTCGTCGGCGGGTGGCGGCATAATGGTATATGTTTTTACGTCCTTTGCCAAAGCTAGTGGCTCATAAAACTCTTCCCCGGTATAGATAATATGACCAATGTTGAATGGTTTCATCTGCTCAGCAAAATAAATAGGGATCCGCCGTATCATCTCAAAGTATTTGTATTTCTTCAACAGAACCGATATTGTAAAGTTCTGCACAATACCGATGCATTGGCCTTCTTCGACGTTAACTTTGCCGCTGGCTAATACCATAGACGCCGTGTAAAGGTTACGATCGATCGGTTTAACGTCGACATAGCCGGTTTTATTAAACTTAGCCATTCGCCTTCTGCCTTCTTCCGTCGACAAGCGTTCGTCGTAGACGTCGATCACTGTTGAACACTTGTCAATTTTCCTGAGTTGCCCAGGATCGTTGAAATCCACCGTTTCGCACGTTGTGTTCTTTATATCAATCCGCTTTGCGACGCGTCTTCTTCTATCCACAAACAGAACGTAATCAGGAAACGCTTTACTCATTTTAAAATGAGAATCGTGGACGCGGTTAGAGACTAAAATCAATTGTTTAAACTCGCATGGATAAGAAACGTATGATGAAGTGACGCAACAAGATGACAACGTTTGCTAAAACAGCTTTTTAAAAGTTGCGTAAAAACGTGCAGCAGAAGAATGATGCTTTTTTTCACGGTTTACAGACAGACGTTTAAAAGAATGGCAATGAACACGAAATGCACACCGGAGCGGTGCGCGTCCAACAATTTTGCTGTACAACATCCACGTTTGCCCTTTTGTTGCTATGACACATCAATTTTATGGGCTCTAGGCATAGGAGTAAGAACGGACAAATTACGCGCAATGAACGTTATATTATAGACTGCACAAAACGTGATTTTACAATTAGCCATAAAATGGTTTGTGCTACCTCTGTATTATAAGGTCAGTGCTGCTACTGGTTGGCAATTATAAGAATGGAAATTCATGGCCGGCGACAAATGGGTGTCGGTGAGGCTACGAAGCTGTGGGTTCATTTCAAAGAAGAGATGGCCGTTAGACGACTGGCTGCTGCCGCGCACGACGGGGCTTTTCGAAACGAAATGCACAGCCACCGCTGTGTGAAGTAGCACAGTGGCACAAAAAGTCCAGTCTGTAGAGCAACCAATATCATGAACCCAAGTTAACGCTTACCTTTTTGAAATAACAACTCGGCTGATAAAAAAGTGATTTTCATTGTTGTTAGATTAAGATCAGTCATCACAAGTTGTTTATTCCATATAGTCATCGGACAATTGTCAAAAGCAATCAAATTTTATTGAATTCAATGAAAAGCAAGAAGAAAAAAATATTTATAACAGTTGCCAAGTATCTTGGGCGGATTTGACATTTGCTTCTGGTTCATTGCCATGAACAGTTTCAATATCATCTGATTTCGAAGACTCGTTCGCTGAGATGCTCTCTTCGGCATTGACAATTTCCCATGTAGCATCTGTGGAAGTGTTGCTGTTGACTTCAAATTCCTCAATGCAAAGATCCTTGAAGAGGTTGTTAATCGTCACAGGATCCTGGGGTTCAGTAATAGTGGCACTTGACTTGAATTTTTTTAAAACGGTGTTCAAGACTTCCAAGGTGGAAGTAATTTCTGACTCCTTGAAGGCATTATCAACAAATTGTGGCTCCGAAAATACATCTTTTTGTGAAACAGTGTCCGGAATAACGGCGATATTGGGTTCTGCGTCAGTGGCTACCATTGTCTTTTTTTTCTTTCGAGCATTGGTACCATCGTCGACGATTTCTAGAGTGCCGCTAAATTTCCTCTTCTTAGAAGCTTCTTTAGTCGATTTCTGATTTGCGTTGAACTTTTTTGTTCTTTTTATTAAATTCTCTAAAGAATCGTCATTTACCTAAAAAAACTGACTTAAATTTTTGAATTTCGAGTTATGACAACAAAACTTACACCCCAAAAGAAGTAATCGCAAACATCGGGAAACTTTTGAATCAAGGCTATCAAGTTCTGTTTCGCCTCTACCATACAGGCAAGTTTTTCTTCTCTACTAGCGTTTTGCCATTGTTGATTAAATTTTTGTTCATAAACATAAGACCAATTTTCTGGGAAGTCCAGAATATGCTCTTCCATACTAACAATATGCTCAGCAGTATCGAAATACGGTTGTCGGGCTTTGTCGCTTAGGTTCTTGAAACGCTGTTCCAGAATCATAACCAATTGGAAGTGACGCTTATCGGTCATTCCAGGTTGATTGGATAGATCTGCAATATGTTTTTCTACGTAGATGGTAGCTGCGTTTCTTTCGGCAGTGTTACGCTAAAAAAATGATATATTTAATGAACTACAGTTAAGTTTGTTAAAAACTTACAATGTTAGCAAAACTTTTAGAGATTAGATAACCCCACACACGTTTAGGTTTGTCGCCAAATTCAAAACCATTCTCTCCTTTCATGAGCCTATTATTCATTTCATTTGCTCTTTTATCACGTTCCCACACTTTTTCTTCAGCAAGTTCAAAATAAAACAGCTTGGCTGGACCGCTGAGGCGTTCCCAACTGTTAATCAGATTTGGAATCTCCTTGACATAAGCTTTATCTGCATCCAGTATAGAAATAGAGGAATTGTCAACAGCAAACAAACAACGTGCTAATTTGATCACTGACTGTTTATATGATTCATCATAGAAAAAGTTGCGTTCTTCATCGGTAAGGTTCACAAACTGTTTCCAATAAACAAGGTAATCCATATGCTCAGAGGTCATGGTTGCAACAGTGCTCACATATAGTATAAATGCGTAAGTGTCGTCAACATTCATGGGTACATCATCAATACTGTTAAAACTTGGAAAGTTATCGATATTTTCGGCACTGTTTTTGATAGTCTGTTTTTCCAACATGAACTCAAAAGGAGCGTCATTCCATGCAGCAGTATGAAAAACTTTTGAATAGTAATATTCGCGTTCTTCTGAATTCAGTTCATGAATCCAGTACTGCTGGTCTGTGTCATCACGCTCGGTCCAAGCACTATTCCAAGCGTGATAATGCCACGGCTTCAACTTCCGCACCAAACGAAGGTCTATCATGCAGAAAAAGGTCGACGGAACAGTCATATCAGCCATGTCTGAAAACGTAAGTAATAAGTTTATGTACAATAGTCCCAAAAGCGAAAAATACTTGGAGTTAAATAAGGTAACGACAAGAACGAACGCGCGGTACGCGCGGAATGGCTTGGCTAAAGCTTCGATTGGTGGTAATTTGTAGTTCAGGGGCGACGTTATGAATCTCAAGAACAAGGAGTGTGCGTTCTTACGAAGGTCGGTGTACAGCAAGGCCGTAGGCAGAGGGTTGCACTTGGTTGCGCCGCAATTATTGGCACTCTTACTACCTACGGTTGCGGATTACCGTGCAACGGTTGCAATTTTACTTAGGTCTCTCGTTTGACAAAATAGCATAAATCAATTTGATGGTAAAAGCGCTTGCCAGGCGCAACCTGCCCGCGAAACCTGTGTACGGCCTTGATACAGTCTTTCTAAAGAAGCACATTGTCTTGCAAACGTAGGCAAAAAAGCACATAATATCTTTTTTTATAAAAAAAATGAAGATAATCAGGCGTTAAGAGGGCGCTTTATGTGGGCTGCGACTTTGCGGTCAAGGTCCTCAGTGGTAGGCTTGACTTAGCTATTCTTATTAGGACGACAGTTCTTTGGCGGTGAGCGGATTACAGTAGCATACCTTTTGTGAATCGTCTTTATGACATGGACGTTCTTAGAATAACGTCGATTAGTGCAGGAGTCAAAACGGCGTTCCGTTGTCATTTATGCCAAACTGTGCCAAGAGGCTTCGATGCTATTGAAATTGGTTGCTGTAAAACAGGTGAAGCAAAGAAAAACAGTAGCTGAATGACAAAAATCTCGAAACGGTGAAGTGCGACGTAATTAGCGAAGTCTCACAGTCCTTGTAGATTCTGCTACGAAAGTGGTAAATTAATTGAGTACTACAATAAGTGCGAATATTTTACGAACCATATCGATGGTCAGTGGTGGAAAGTTGAACGGTTTTGCAGAAGCCAGTTGTATCGGGCTTTTATTAAATTAGTTGTTCATGGTGTCAACGGGAAGGTAAGAGATATTTTCTTTATTTTTAAAGAATGTTTAAAAGAAGTACAATATGAGATAATGGGGAATGTGAGTATCGTAGGGAAGAACCCGCGGATAAACGCATGCACAAGCATAGTATAATTAATTATATGGTTCAAGTATACTCGCTTAGAAAATGATAAAAAAAAGCTAGTAATTAGCAAAGACCTACCTCATCAATCTTCCAGATGCCACGATTCGGAGCTGCGGATGTAAGACGACGAATAGCGCGAAGCTTGGGTCTGCGCGATGCTTGCCTGGAAAAGAGTAGATCGACGCTTGGACGAAACCGAAGCTTGCTAAACTTACAATTCTGGGTTTTCGTTGGTCGACCTCTCAATCACATAAGGAGTTTTTTTGGTGGCTTCATCATCGCGAGGCATAATGAAGCTTTCACGGTGGATCAAGCTGAACGGTTGAATCAAGCGACGTGGAAGTTATCGCACCGCGACTGAGATGAATCCGCAACCTAGTCGGTCCACGTTCAGCCCGGTTGAATGGAAGTAAGTGTGGATAAACCGTTCGAACACCTTTTCAATACTAGGTACTCGTCTCAACAATTTCCGTCGAATTTGCATATAACTGTGCGTCAAATGTTTCATTACCTCTAAAACTTCAAACCAATGCATGAAAAACTTTTATTGCAAAACTGCACAAAAATGTGGCCAAAAACAAAACTGAACAAAAACCAATTTTTAAGAAAAAATTAACACATTGAACGCCCGTTTTCATCCATCAATTTATTTGGAAGGGTTTTTTCAGTGACACCGTTTCCATTGCTAGTTTCGCCAGTGGATAACGCAACCTTCGGAAGTCGGTACTTCGCAGTCTTCAGCTTCCGTTCTTCCATAGCCTTCTCATGCGCTTGCTTGTATTCACTGTACTTGTTGGACTCGACGAGCTCGGCAAACACGATGCCAGCGGCATTCTTGCGCGCTTCCTTCTTCGATACACCCTCGGCTGTGTAGAGTTTGCCATCAAAGGACACCGTCGACGAGAAGGGACTGGCAGTGCCCGTTTCCTGGGCAGAGAAAGTGATCCTGTTGAACTGTGCGCTGAAATTTATATATAAATTATAACTAATTTCAATGAATGAGATGAAACATACTACTCAGCGATGCATTTGTACGGGTTCGGCATGTTCTTTGCCTCAGCCAGCTTGATCAACTTCTCACGCTTGGCGGCGATATGCCGATGCGCGTCTTCCTTGTCCTGCGGCAAGAAGAACTTGTTGCTTTTGCCTTTCTCGACCATGCTGTCGAGCATGTACGTGGCGGCAATGTGGACCGCGGTCTGCCGATCACGGGATTTGCCTTCATGGATGGTTTCACCCTCGTAGAGCTTACACGTCCAAGTGTTCTGAAATAGTTTTGTGTGAACTTCATGACATCATCGAACAACCAACATTACCTCTGCCCGGTTTTCCTCAAACTTCATCAACGGCAGGATATAGCCCAGTCGGGCGTAGCCGGTATGTAGTTGCATCAGCGGATCGTCGTTCATGTGGGCCTTGATGGCATCCTCGTCGTCGGCGAACTTTGGCACCGGCTTCAAAGGCTGTAAAAACTAAAAAAATGTGGCCAAAAACAAAATTGAACAAAACCCAATTCTCAAAAATAAAATCGGTTCTAGCGCGTTTCTCCTACCCGAAAACCGAACAAAGTAAAAATTCGCAGAATCCGTTAAGATATAGCTATTTTTTGAATTGGCTACCCCTAAGCATGTTGATAAGCTTCACAAAACAACTTTTCATAAGTTTCTGAAGGCTGAATTAAGAATTCTGGAGTTTACGTTTGTTCGGTTTTTTAGGAGAAACGCTTTCAGTGCATAATTCGATTAATTTGTTATCGATTGTTACAATTTTTATATCAATCAATAGCTAATCAATGTACGGCCTGGGGAAAACCTCGATCTTGAAGAAAAACAAACAATAAAGCTCCAGAATCCCCGGAATTCTGCGCTCCGAACAAGTTTCGACACCGAACAAACACCGAACAAGTTGGCGTTGTGTTCCTTTTCACTCCGACCGAGCACCGAACAAACATTTGTTCGAAGTTACAGTAAGATCGGTATTTGAATATCATCTACAATGAAAACATGAGATTCAGACTTCGAAGCCTTCGATCGGGGTCTACCTTTCACGAGTACTACGGAATCTGAGCCTCGAAGTTCAAAGCTTCGTCGAACCCCAAACTTAGAAACTTTTTCAAAACCGAGACTTCGAGTCAAGGTGCCTCCGAGCTTCGGACATTGAAGTTTCTTCGACCCCTGGACTTTGAAGTTTCTTTGAGCCTCGGACTTTTTTCAAAGCCGGGACTTCAACAATTTTGGGTTTCTGAAAACTGAGTCAAGGACTTTAAAATTTTAGTTTTACTTCGACCAAACACCGAACAAACATTTGTTCGAAGTTACGGTAGGATCGGTGTTTTAATATCATCTACAATGAAAACATGAGATTCAGACTTCGAAGCCATCTGAAGTCGAGGTCAACCAAAGACGAGCTGAGTCCGAGCCTCGAACTTCAAAGCTTCATCAAGCCCTGGATTTCGAAGTCTCTTCAAGCCCCGGACTTTGAAGTTTTTTCGAGTCTCGGACTTCAAAGTTTCTTCGAGTCCCGGACTTTACAGCTTTTTCAAAGCCGCAAGCTGGAGTCGAGGTGGCCTTCGAGTCCTGGACTTCGAAGTTTTTCCAAAGCCCCGGACTTCAAAGTTTTTTTTCGAGCCCTGGACTTTGAAAATTTTTCGAGCTCGAACTTTGAGATGAGCTGGCCAAAAGTCTCGGACTTTGAAGCGTTTTTGAAGCCGGGAGTATGAGTCGAGGTGACCATGTTTCGGACTTCAGAGTTTCTTCAAGCTTTCCAACGTTGATGCTTACACAACGATTATGTTTAGCTTTACCATCTATGCGCCGATATGCTTTACGAACATTGGGGATCGTACTACATAGACACATGCAAATGTGGATGCAGATGCTAACTGTGACGCCCTGAGGCCATGGCCATTCCTAGACTTACAAACCTGCCTCGATGATGTCTTCCGGACTTAAAAAAATTCAAGCCTCTTCAAAGTTTTTCCGGCCTCTTCACTTCGTTGAGCTAGCCTTCGAACGTCGTGCTTCGATTCCAATTAGCCTTTTTAACGTTCGAACCGATCTACACTACGAGGTTCAGACTTGAATTCATGTTGGCCTTCGCGGACCTCAGACCTATTCGGACTAGACGTGCTTTTACATTTCGAACATTCATCATGTCAGGCTTAGAAATTCAGATTTGAAGCTTGGGGCACTTTGGCAGGAATTTGACCACCGAACTTTGACGTAAACTCGAGGTCAGCTGTGCTTCAAGTCAAGACTTGCCGCAACTTCAGGTGCATTTGTGGTTTTCAAGTCTACCATATCATTAGACTCCATTATCTTAAAGGTAAAATCGCAGTTGAAAGCCTTTGAGGTATGGAATAAAAATTGGTTTTTAACATCCGAGTTTTTAAGTGAAATGAAGACATGAACATCAGTGCTTTGTGAATGCGCCAAAGTGATGACCTGGATTCAAAAAGATCATCACTTTGGCGCTAGCTTTCAAAGTGAGCTCCGGCCCTAAGTCTAAGGAAGGGTAGACTGAATCTACTGGCATGTAAGAATGTCGAAGTGTCGGCTTTTGTCTCAAACTTACTTCACAGCCAGTAAAACAGGGATTCTAACTGGCTTCAAGCCTCGCCTCAACTTTGGAGCGGTTGTACTTTTTGTCATCTGATAGGTAAAAACGTCTAAGTGTTTTACCCCCGCTCCAACTTCAGGGCCGCTGGGCATAAACTTTCTGGTAGCTTTAATGTTGTCGTCGACAGACTTAAGTTTCCAAAGGGCTTCAATCTCAATCTCTAAATTTAGGGCAGGTTGGCCAAGGCTTTCCGTTTAGTAGAAACTTTGAAGTGCTGTTTACTCTCGCCCCAACTTTGGGGCCGAAAAATTCTATCTTCTGATGTCCAAAGCTCTCGCTTTGAGGTAAGGACAAATGTGAAACCCTCAACTGACTGAAGGCCGTTTGAGTTGAGCGTCTGACGGGTTTCAATCCTCGCCCCAACTTCAGTGGTGGTGTTCGCCTGCGCCACAACCTTGGGGCAGAAGATAACCCCCCCCCCCCCCCCCCCCCCCCTCCGACTGAAGTCTTCTGGCTGGAGTAAGTGTCGACGTTTGCATTCGCCCGAACTCTGGGGCTAGTGGAATCAGCTTCATACGAGCTTCAACCCTCGCCTCAACTTCAGGATTGCTAAACTTGAATTGACTTGCTGCTTTAGCCTTCGCCCCAAGTTAAGGGCTACTGGAAATGTGCTCTTGCCCCATAGTTAGGGTGTTTTAAACAGTCAGCATTTACCCGTTCTAAAGTCGGGGCAAGGATCCAACGTCGGCACTTAGACGTTTTCTGTTGCCCGAAAGCACTGGCCAACCTGTCCTAAACGCGGAGCTGGAAGTCAAAGCCGTTTGGAAGCCGATGCGGCCTTATTCTAAACTTGGGGGCTGCTGGACTTAAGTCTTCAGACTGGTGAAAACGTCTAAGTGTCCGGTTTTGCTCTCGCCCTAACATTGGGGCCGTTGGACTTCTGTTTCTAACCGGCTTTAACTTCCCGCCCTGAATTTAGAGCAGAATGACCCGGGCTTTCGGGCAACACAAAACGTTCAAGTGTCGAAGTTCACCATCGCCCTCTTGTTTGGGGTGACTGGAAACTTTTCGACTTAGAGATGGGGCGCTTAAAAGGGGCCCGGGTTTAGGCGCCCTGAAGTCGGGACGATAATTGCCCACCTGCCCTAAAGCAAGGGCAATGGGTCATCTTCTGTCCCGAAGTTGGGGCGAATGCTAACTCTTGCCTTTAACTCGAGGCAAGGAGGTGAAGCCATTCAAAACCTTTAACCCCTCTGCCCTGAAGTCGGGACAAGCAGTAAACTTCAGCTCCATTGTTAGGGCGAGGGGTAACCATCCGCCCCAAGGTTGGGGCGGAGGAAGATTAGGGCAAAGGTTGGAACACGTCAAACGCTCAGCTCTATTGCCCTAAAGTCGGGGTGAAGGTTCACCACCCGCCTTCAACTCAGAGCGAAGGCTTGGACTACCAGATGGCTGAACTTCATCTTCCCTAAAGTTGAAGCGAAAGTAAGTTCCCGCACTTAGACGCTTTTACTCGACAGAAAGCCCAGACCAATCTGCTCTAAACTTGATGCGTAGGGCTGAAGCCGCTTGGATGCTTAAGTCCAGCGGCTTCAACAATAAGGCGAGAGCTGAAGCCATCAGTTAGTTCATGCTCAGCAGCATGAGAGGAGGTAACAACCAAACACTTAAACGTTTTAATCTGTTTTAAGACTAAAGTATACCCAATTCATCAGATCCAATGATAGAGCGAGGGTTGAAGCCTATTAGCCAGTTTCACCGGCCCCAATATTGAGGCGAGAGCTGGGTTCTTCGGCAGGCTGTCGCTCACCCGCCCCAAAGTTAGGGCTGAACTAATATAGGAAACTTAGACGTTTCTTACGTTACAATACGTGCAACCGTTTACCCTAAAGTCAGGTGCCCCAAGACCCAGAAAGCTTAAGTCCATCAGCACCAATGTTAGGCCGAGAGCAAAAACCGACACTTCAACGTTTTAACCATTAGAAGACTTCAATCTACTCACCCAAACTTTGGGGCGAGGGCTGATGCTGGAAGCTTTGGTCCACCCGCCACCAAAAAATCCCCAACAGCCCTGAAGCTCGGGTAAAAACTGGCACTTAGACGTTTTTAATCGTTGGATAACAGGGCGAAGGCTGAAACCCGTTAGGATCTTCATTTCACTGGCAATGAAGTTGGGACGAAGCCGAAATCATACACTTAGTCGTTTTGTCTGTCAGAAGACTTCAGTCAGATGACTTTAAACTTGGAGTGCTGGTTAAAGTCGGTTGGAAGCTCTAGTTCACTAGCCCCAATGCTTGAGTGATGGCGATTTCCAACACTTCGAAGATTCGAGTCGTCGGAAGCCTTCAACAATCCCGCAACTAGAAGGTTCAAGTTCTGCGGCCCCAATGTTAGGGCACGGGCAAACCCCAACACTTAGACGTTTTTGTCCGTCAGAAAACATTATTCTATCGGCCCCAACTTCGGGGCGAGGACTGATGCCACCAGAAGGTTCAAGTCCAGCGGCCTAAATGTTAGATTAATAGCTGAATGAGTCGCGCGGCTCGCTTTCACCCGCCACAGAGTTGAAGCGAAGTCAAAAACGATACTTAGACGTTCTAACTCGGCAGAAGACTTCAGTTTATCCACGTAATCTTTAGGGCAAAATTGAGGGCGGTTAAAAACTCTATTTCACTGACCCAATTTTGCGGTGTCAGCTAAACCGCCAGTCGAATCAAATTCCGGGGCTCGAGAAAACTTCGAAGTCTGGGACTTGAAGCCAGCTCGATCTAATGTTCGGGGATCGAAGAAACTTCGAGGTCGGGGGCTTGAAAAATCTTTGAAGTCTAAGGCTCGAAGGCCAGTGTGACTTAAAGTCCTGCTTTTGAAAAAGCTTTGAAGTTCAAGGCTTGAACAAAATTAGACGTCTGGGGCTCGAAGGCCAGCTTGACTTGAAGTCCGGACTCGAAGAAACTTCAAAGTCCGAGCTCGAAGAAACTCCGAAGTCTGAAATATGGTCACCTCGACTCGTACTCCCGGCTTCAAAAACGCTTCAAAGTCCGACACTTGAAAAAAACTTTGAAGTCCGGACTCGAAGGCCAGCTCATCTCGAAGTTCGAGCTCAAAAAATTTTCAAAGTCCAGGGCTCGAAAAAAAACTTTGAAGTCCGGGGCTTTGGAAAAACTTCGAAGTCCAGGACTCGAAGGCCACCTCGACTCCAGCTTGCGGCTTTGAAAAAGCTGTAAAGTCCGGGACTCGAAGAAACTTTGAAGTCCGAGACTCGAAAAAACTTCAAAGTCCGGGGCTTGAAGAGACTTCGAAATCCAGGGCTTGATGAAGCTTTGAAGTTCGAGGCTCGGACTCAGCTCGTCTTTGGTTGACCTCGACTTCAGATGGCTTTGAATCTGTTGTCGAGTTCGAACTCGAAGAAATTTCGAAGTCCGAGGCTTGAAGGCTCTACTCGAAGTCTGGAACCAAAAAACTTCGAAGTCTGGGGCATGAAATAACTTCGGACTTTCAAAAGACCGTAACTTTGCGATTTCGCATTCAATCGCTTTAATTGATGTCGCAATGGAGTCTACAGTTAATTTCCAACACAAAAAACATCATAAAATGTTGAAAAAAGGCAAAAAGTTTGTTCGGTTTTTCGGGTAGGAGAAACGCGCGGCACCCATAAAATCGACGAATCAAATGTCACACAGCAAAATTAGAGAGAAATATTCATCAATTCATTTGGAAGGGTTTTTTCAGTGACACCGTTTCCATTGCTAGTTTCGCCAGTGGATAACGCAACCTTCGGAAGTCGGTACTTCGCAGTCTTCAGCTTCCGTTCTTCCATAGCCTTCTCATGCGCTTGCTTGTATTCACTGTACTTGTTGGACTCGACGAGCTCGGCAAACACGATGCCAGCGGCATTCTTGCGCGCTTCCTTCTTCGATACACCCTCGGCCGTGTAGAATTTGCCATCAACGGGAAGGTAAGGTTAAACGGACGTAGATATATAATGGAAATGGTTGCAAGCTTAATGTGTAAAAAAATTTTGTTACAACATGACTCATTTTCCCTGTAAGCAATTGCCGACATCTTTGATCCGGACGAATACGCTTTCACCAAACTGTACAAACTGGTAGCCGGCCGCATTGACCCATAAAAAAGAGTAAAAATGCTTTTCCTGGTTGTGTTAACATGGACTTGTCATATCTGGTGCCTGTTTTCCTACGGTGTGTTTTTTCCATTTTTTAATCGAACGCAGGCGACTGACAGGTTCAACCGGCAAGTTCGTGCGCGCAGTCATTTGTCCTTTTTGAAACTGTCTATTTCCAGTTGCAGCTTACCCAGGTCGCTTTTAAAATGAATGAAGTAAGTTTGCTTTCTGTTTTCTTTCCATTGTGTAACATGTGACTTTACAGAACTTTTCCAAGGCCCTTGCCGACAGCTTGACGCCTTATGACTTCCACAAGTACGCGAACGCTAAACCCATCGAAGTTGAAACAATTGTAAGTCCATTTCCGCGCAATTTTCCAACATAACGACCGTTTTTACAGCCTTTGAAGCCGGTGCCAAAGTTCGCCGACGACGAGGATGCCATCAAGGCTCACATGAACGACGATCCGCTGATGCAGCTACATACCGGCTACGCCCGACTGGGCTATATCCTGCCGTTGATGAAGTTTGAGGAAAACCGGGCAGAGGTAATGTTGGTTGTTCGATGATGTCATGAAGTTCACACAAAACTATTTCAGAACACTTGGACGTGTAAGCTCTACGAGGGTGAAACCATCCATGAAGGCAAATCCCGTGATCGGCAGACCGCGGTCCACATTGCCGCCACGTACATGCTCGACAGCATGGTCGAGAAAGGCAAAAGCAACAAGTTCTTCTTGCCGCAGGACAAGGAAGACGCGCATCGGCATATCGCCGCCAAGCGTGAGAAGTTGATCAAGCTGGCTGAGGCAAAGAACATGCCGAACCCGTACAAATGCATCGCTGAGTAGTATGTTTCATCTCATTCATTGAAATTAGTTATAATTTATATATAAATTTCAGCGCACAGTTCAACAGGATCACTTTCTCTGCCCAGGAAACGGGCACTGCCAGTCCCTTCTCGTCGACGGTGTCCTTTGATGGCAAACTCTACACAGCCGAGGGTGTATCGAAGAAGGAAGCGCGCAAGAATGCCGCTGGCATCGTGTTTGCCGAGCTCGTCGAGTCCAACAAGTACAGTGAGTACAAGCAAGCGCATGAGAAGGCTATGGAAGAACGGAAGCTGAAGACTGCGAAGTACCGACTTCCGAAGGTTGCGTTATCCACTGGCGAAACTAGCAATGGAAACGGTGTCACTGAAAAAACCCTTCCAAATGAATTGATGAATATTTCTCTCTAATTTTGCTGTGTGACATTTGATTCGTCGATTTTATTTTTGAGAATTGGGTTTTGTTCAATTTTGTTTTTGGCCACATTTTTGTGCGTTTTTCATGCATTGGTTTTCTATGTTTTGGAGATAATGAAAAAGCATTTTTATCATCTGTGATTTGACGCACAGTTATATGCAAATTTGACTGAACTTGTTGAGACGAGTACCGGGTATTTGAAAGGTGTTCGAATGGGTTACTCACACTTACTTCCATTCAACCGGGCTGAACGTGGACCGACTAGGTTGCGGATTCATCTCAGTCGCGGTGCGATAACTTCCACGTTGCTTAATTCAACCGTCCTGCTTGGTCCGCCGTGAATACTTCATTATGCCGCGCGATGATGAAACCACCAAAAAAGTTACTCATGTGATTGAAAGGTCGACCTCCGAAAACCGAGAATTGTAAGTTTAGCAATCTTCGGTTTCGCCAAAGCGTCGATCTACTCTTTTTCAGGCAAGCATCGCACAGACCCAAGCTTCGCGCTGTTCGTCGTCTTACATCCGCAGCCCCGAATCGTGACATCTGGAAGATTGATGAGGTAGGCCTTTGCTAATTACTAGCTTTTTTTGCATCTGTGCGATTCAGGAGGCGCCAAATGCTCCACGGAACGACGCGTCGAATGAGAAAGCATCGGCGACAGTGATGCCTCAGCCAGTTCAAACTGGCGACATCCCCAGCAGCTCGAAGTCAGTCTTATTGCATAATTTTTATTGTTTTGATACATTTTTGTTTTTCAGGGCCGTCCACGACAGTCGTAATACTAATGTTCAGCGTTTGCATGAATCTTGGTCCAGCCGTCAGATGGACACCCCGTCATGGACGGTACGTCTTCATGTTTGAACTATACCTTTTTTATTCTCGTAACCGGACTATTTCAGCGCCGTCCGTCTTCCGTCGGCACTTCCGCCTTCAAGTACCGCACTTCCAAGCCGCCTAGTCCCATTTTGTCGTCGTCCGATAGCGAGCCGAGTTCCGAGGAAACGGTGATTACTACGAGAGCGTTTGCTCCGCCGCGGCAAAGCGGACTCGGTGATGCCTCTCGTCGCAATTCGCGTCTCAGCGACGTTGGCTTCGGTGTCTTCGACGCTCCTGATGATATCGATAACTTATCGCTGTCCCCAATTCGCTTCGATTTGTCGCTCGATGACAATAATGAACACGACAATGACAGCGATCACATGGAGCTCGCTTAACTTTGCTTTAATTTGTGCTAATTTCGATGTTGGTTTCATAGAGGAATAAAATAGGTCTAAATATCGCCGGTACTTCATGTTGAACAACACAGTGTTCAGGGATCGTGCATCTTCAGTCTCGAAGAAAGGCGGGGTTGAGGGGGCTAATATCGAGCATTGTGGGACCTCATGTCTGCATCCAAAACACTTTTTGTACTATGAACTTTTGCTTTCTAAGCTTATTGGGAACATTCTCGTATAATTCTTTACAAGCTTGCGCACTACAGTCATGAGTATACAGCATGCTCCCCAGACATAAGCTCGTAGTTAGCAGATGGTAAATCTACGATCGCCAGAACCCCGCACAAAGAACATGATTCAATGTACACCGGGTTTAAACGGATAATAAAAAGTTACCCCATGTCATCAATGATCGTCAGTTTATGCGCTTACCGTGTTCACGATGCCGCAGGCATTCAAATCGTATCACTTTGTAGCAAGTTGCGCAAGATTTCTACCGACAACCTGTTGGCGCGATACCACGAGACGGAAAGTTTTTGTTTCCCATCTCAGGTACACTATTTCTCGTTCCATTCACACAGACAAATATTGCACTTTTCCTAGTTTTTATGAGCATATTTACCTTTTAAAGACAAAAACTTGGAGTTTGCATTCTTCAAACTGCAAGATGGGTCTGCATTCTGTATGTGAGGAAGTATCTTACAATTAGCACATGGGTAACAAACGTGATCCGTCATCGAAAGTCACAAGAGTTGGGGAACACGTTTCTCTTGATTGCAATAGCATCAACACGTACTATTGTTTGACCTGCAACTGTGTCAATTAATACAAGCCAATGAAGTTTATGTGTTCTCAGTGTTCTTTGGCACGTTGAGTCGATCACGGAAAGCTTGATTGACCCAAAAGCCATTGCACTTTCTCTGTTCTCAACTTGATCGAACCAGTTGGTGGCACAATTTACAGTAGAGGGAGTGAATAAAGGGCACTTGGAGGACTTCAATGTCTGGCAAATTGTGGCATCATGCTGAAAGTGCCTAAAGTTCCAAGATCAACCCAAGGCAACTTTTATCTTCAAATCTTTAGATTAAGCATTGTTCAACAAATCTCAGAATTAAGCAACTACGATGTTGTTTCTGTTTACGGTCGAGGTCAAAAATAAAAAAGATCAACTGCACGTCCACAAGATAACAGTCTAAAAGCAAGCAGGTCGAAGTAAGCACGAGACAAAAACACTCATCGGAGGGGTAATCAAAGTAAAGCTAGCTTTTCGTTGAAATAACTGCACTCTTTTTTGTGCTAAACATAAAAGTTTGGGAGGTACTATTATTTTTGGAACGTGATAGAATGCAAATACTAACCAAGAAGCGGTGTAATGTGGCACCGTATTGGTTGAATACTCTGTGCTCTGTTGATCAACATCAGTGGACGCGCAAAAAAGGTTGCAAACGGTTACCCCGCCTCGATTCAATCAGCTCCTAGGCATTTACTGTAACACCGCAGCACGTGAGGACACCTGCTTGGTTTACTACCATGCTCGGGTAACGCCGTCCTTTACTCGAAAACACCTTTGCCGATAGCAGGATAGACTCAACGGCCAACGAGCGGCACTGATACCGGCGGCGCAGCACGCGGCGTTGGTTGATTTTTGAGTGCACTCGGAGATCAGCTGGCAACGAGTTGTTGTTTTGCTGTCTGTTCTCCGCGCGTTCTCTGGTGTCCACGCCTCGATCGGGGAGACCGCCTGGGTGTATAAAAGCCAGGGGCCAACCCCCTGTTCGGATATCAGTCTAACTGATTTAGCTTTGTCTCAAAAGGTTTTCGCTGCTTCGGACACAGACAAGTCAAGATGCTGAGATGCTTGCGTGTTGCACCTTTGAGCCTTCGGGCCAACTTGCACTCCAGCGTTCATCCCTGGTCGGCTGCGGCACAACGTGCTGTCGCTCCACCAGAGGACTTCAACGATCGCGCCTTCAAGGAGTATTTCCCCGGCCCATGCAACTACCGTCAGCAATACAACGAATCAGTCCACAACGGCGATGAATTCTGGACCAATGTCGCAAACGAACTTCACTTCCGTCGCCGATCCGGCAAGGGCCTTGAATACAACTTCGACCATCGCAAAGGCGAAGTGTTTGTCAAGTTCATGGATGGATCTATCACTAATGTCGCCTACAACTGCCTCGAGAAGAACATTATTAGCGGTAAGTTTTTCTATTCAACTTTTACAAGTAAATATTTATCAATTTTGTTTACAGGCATGGGTAACAAAGTCGCCTACAAGTGGGAAGGCAACGTTAAAGGTGATGCGTGTGAAATCACCTACAGTGAGCTCCGCGACAAAGTCGTTGAGTTCGCTCGTGTCCTCAAATCCCGTGGCGTCAAGAAGGGCGATGTCGTCGCTCTGTATCTCCCCATGATCATCGACTTGCCAGTGGCCATGCTTGCCTGTGCTCGCATCGGTGCCATCCATTCCGTCGTCTTCGCTGGCTTCAGCTCAAACGCCCTCGCTGAACGTGTCAAGCAGGCCGGTGCCAAGGTTCTCGTAACCTGCGATGGCTTCTATCGCGCTGAGAAGTACATCCCTATGAAGCAGATTGCCGATGATGCCGTCAAGATCTGCGAGGATGCCAAACACCCCGTTGAATCGGTCTTGTGCCTCGAGCATCTGAAGACCGTGACCCGACCTTCGCACACTACTGACAAGGCCCTCATCCGGGATGAAGAAAACTTCGAATTCGCTGTCAACGACGCTAAGGATGTCTTCGCGCCGGTCGAATGGGTCCAAGCCGAGGATCCGTTGTTTATTCTATACACCTCGTAAGTCAAAGATTCTATTTTCTTTGTTTACTCGTTCAACGATCACTGACTGATCTCTTTTTTTCAGTGGTTCCACTGGTGCCCCGAAGGGTGTTGTACACACGACTGCCGGCTACATGACTACCGCTTATTACAGCCAGAAAGTCACGTTCGACGCCCAAGCAAACAACGATGTCTACTGGTGCATGGCTGACTGCGGCTGGATCACAGGTCACACGTACGGCGTCTACGGACCCCTGCTTAACGGCATGACTTCCGTGCTCTTCGAGGGTGTCCCCAGCTACCCAGACTATTCTCGTACTTGGGAAATCGTCGGAAAACACAAGGTCTCCAAGCTGTACACCTCGCCAACAGCCGTGCGGTCGATGATGGCCCACCCTGAGGAGATGGTCACAAACTATGATCGCTCCCAGCTTAACATCATTGGAACCGTTGGTGAGCCGATGAACCCTTGTGCTTGGAAATGGCTGCACGAGGTTGTCGGAGAGCGATCATGTGCTATTGTTGACACCTACTGGCAGACTGAGACAGGCACCCACTTGTTGACTGCTCATCACTCGGCGGTTCCACAGGAATCCAGCTGCGGCAACTTGCCTTTCCACGGCATCGTCCCGGCTTTGCTTGATGAAAGTGGCAAGAAGGTCAAGGGCCCTGGCTCGGGTACTTTGGTCATTGAGAAGGCCTGGCCCGGTATGATGCGCACCCTCTGGGGAGATTACGAACGCTTCGTCAACACTTACTTTGCACCCTTCCCCGGATACTACTTCACCGGTGACGGAGCCAAGCGTGATGCCGAAAACCACTACTGGGTCACTGGCCGTGTTGATGACCTCATGAACGTCTCTGGCCATCTCCTCTCGACTGCCGAAATCGAGTCTGCTCTCGCCGCCAATGCCAACATTGTCGAAGCTGCCGTCGTTGCTACTCCTCATGACGTCAAGGGCCAAGTCCCCTATGCCTTCATCACCATGCCCGAAGGCCAAGTCATGACGCCAGAAATTGAAAAGGAAATGCGCGCCACAGTCCGCCAACGCATCGGTGCCATCGCTGTCCCAGACGTAATCCAATTCACACCTGGCCTCCCCAAGACTCGGTCTGGCAAGATCGTCCGCCGCATCTTGCGCAAGGTTGCCGAAGGCGAGCGCAATGCCGACCTCGGAGACATCACAACGCTAGCAGACGACACCGTGATCGCTGAGCTCTGGTCGCACCGACCCGAGCATGCGCCCGTCGTAAAGCCCAGCCAGTAAGCTTAGAGATCAATGGGTTCAAGAAGCAGCAGTTATATTTACACAAAATCCACCGCCAGCGCAATTCTCCTAGATCGTCGTACTTCTTCCACCACGTGTCATACGCATTTTCTGTACAATCTTACTTAATTAATTATCAGTCAGCTCAACGAGAGTATTAATTACTTCGACTTTTTGCCGTGTACATACTTTGTTCCGTTACAATAATAAAAATAGAAATCTTACTTAAAGTGTAAACAATCTCTGATTGCGATTGATGGGGTAACAAAGTCGGAGCACGAGGGATAAACAACGACCACATGCGCCTGCGACACCTGTGCATGTCGTCCACGCGGTTCAACCGATAACACACGCGGCTCGTATACTTTGGTGCTCTTCTCGATCAAACCACTATCGTTGCCGACGAAAAAAGCAACTTCTATCGTCTTCTTCTCCGCTGGCGCTTTTTCGCAGTTACACCTTGAACAAGGTACACCCGAATAGAATCGTAAAAAACGGCGACAATCGATTGAAATTGACAGAAAATTGGATCATAAATAAAATATGTTCAACATGGCAGTGATAAGCAAAGTTTATGTTAGGTCCTAACGTCGTGTCACTGCGTGTTATAGTGTCCTGAAACGGATGTGATGGTCGCTGAGCGGTGTTCGTCTTCGCACCCATCGACCTCTTGTTGAGTTTATTTTGTGTTGTTAGCTTTGTTTTTATTCTCTACCTATGCCGTTGGCAATTGTTAAGCGATGGCTCGCAGCGGTCAGCATGGAACCTGCACTCTTCCTCTACATGTGCTCATCGTTCATGAAGTTTCCAGTGTTTCAAACGTTGCTGTATGAAAAGTCCTGCATAGCCCGTTACGTATGCTCGTTCTTTGCGGGCGTTCTCTGATCGACTGAAGCTCATCCATTCACTCTTATTTTACAGACAATCGGCGCGTGCCAAGACTTGGGATCACTCTACGACGACAAAGCCCTGCAGAAGGACGCCAATCTGCTCTTTTTAGTGTCCTCCTTGATCCTGGTTATACCCAGCATCTTCAGTGCTTTGATTCTTGGGTCGTGTAAGTGGTTAAAGATCACCAGACAGAGCTGTCTTGCTTGTTTCTTTCATTTGATAGGGTCAGGGCAGAGTGACGGACAAGAAGGGGACGAGGAAGTTTCCAGGGGGTAAAAAGTATCATTTACAGTGAGTGACTCATGGAACATCAAAGTGCCCATGCTGATCCCCGTTGCTGGGCTGATCCTCGGAGATCTCAATTACATAATTCAAGCTGTATATATCCAGAATAATGTGTACTGGTTGATGTTGAGTGACTTCCTTTTTGGGATATGCGGAGGATACACGGCTGTCATTGGTGAGCTTGGTATACTGTAACAGCATCATGAAAAACTGACTTCAGGCACAATTCTCGCATACAATGTCAAAGTCACCGCTGTTGAGTCCAGATCAGAGAGGGTCGCAGCTTTTGAAGGGTCCATCGGGTTGGGAAGTACCATTGGATTGCTGCTTTCCGGGGTTGTCAGACAGTAAGTTCAATTCAGTCCAAATTTTGTTCAAAATCGAATCTTCAGAGCCGTCGGATACCCAAACACCTTCCTAATCATGATGGTCATGCATGTCGCCATGTTCTTCTACATCTGTGTAATGGCTAAAGATCTCAACTACCAAGAAGACAGTAAGCGATCCCTCTAAACACTTTCACAACCTGCAATTGTACCCTTTCAGGCACCATTTTCGATCGAAACATCCTCTCCCGCTTCTATGACGTCTTCAATTTCGTATCCGATCTCCGAAACCGACCCATCTTCACAGTAATTACGGTCGTTCTCGTCGCCCTTGGCATTGAACTCTTTGTCTTCGCCGGCCTGCTTGATGTTCTCTACAGTTTCTTCCGCTTTAAACTCGGCTGGAATGATGTCCCATATGGCTGGTTCAACGGTCTCTCCAACGCCATCAACAGTGTTTTCATTCTTGTCGTGTATCCGTTGATGCTTCGAATCGGATTCACTGATATCTGTCTCTCCATAATCGGCCTATCCGGCAGAGTTATCAGCTTGGTCATGTTGGCCTTTGTCTTTGCCGATTGGTGGGCTTATTTGTGCATCATTCCGATGGCATTGAACCGATTCATCACGACGGGTTTACGGGCGACAACGAGCAAATTGGTGGAAGACGGCGAACAGGGGAAGTTGTTCGCTTTGGTATCGCTGATTGAAGGTGTTACATCCATCCCAGCTACACTTGTTTTCAACGGACTGTACCCGTTGACATTGGACTTCTTCGCTGGGACTATCTTTTTGGCTGTTGCCGTGGTCCTCCTTTTGCCAATTGGGTTCTTACTGTAAGTTTTGAAACACCCAAATTGTAATAAAAACATCTTTTTGTAGATTCATCCAAAAGAAACTCCAAAGAATCAATGAAGCCGACTCCCCCAACTCCACCGAAACAAATTCTATCGCCACTTCCTCCTAATAATCTCCCCCATTCGCATAATCCATGGCATTATTTTAATAAAGTTTATTTTGACTATAGGAAATCATTCGGGAAAGAAAGTCACACCAAATAGCAAGCTCAAACTGCACTATTCACCTAATGGTAAAGCTACTGAATAAGTGAGGGGAGGGGAATCGAGAGATTAAGCGGGAGTTCTAGTTTGATACGTGGAATCTAAGCGCGGCGATAGTGGTGGTGGGTCTTCTCCCACTGCTTCTCAATGTTCTCCAAAACAGACGTGACGAGTTCGGAAGCCGTGGCCTTACCACCGATGTCAGCAGTGTGAACGCGTTGAACGGTAAGTGTGCGGAAGAGACAGTCACTGATGAGGTTAGCGTCGTTATAGTATCCGAGGTAGCAAAGCATGTCACAGGCGGCACGGATGAAAGCCGTGGGGTTGGCGACATCCTGGCCGGCAAGGGAAGTACCGGTGTTGCGGGTGGCAGTCTCGAAGACAGCGTAATGCTTGCCAATGTTCATGCCGGAGACGAGTCCAGGGCCGCCAACGAGGCCACAGGCAATGTTGGAGATAATGTTGCCGTAAAGGTTGGGCATGAGCATGATGCCACCGGAGAACTGCTGCGGGCGGGAGACCAACTGCATGGAAGCATTGTCGACAATCATTGCTTGGAACTTGATCTCGGGATACTCATTTTTGGCAAGGTTGGTGGCAATCTTCAAGAAGAGACCGTCACCGAGCTTCTGGATGTTAGCCTTGTGGACGGCAGTGACGTTCTTGCGGTCGTAGCGGAGAGCATACTCGAAAGCAAAGCGAGCGATGCGCTCCATCTTATCCTTCGTGACAATCTAAACGCAAAATATATGAAACTGTCGAAGCTTCGCGAGCTACCAACCTTCAACGACTCAACAACGCCCTTGGTCGTCTCATGCTCCAAACCGCTGTATTCTCCCTCAGTATTCTCGCGGATCATGACAATGTCGATGTCCTTGTGGCGAGTAGGGACCGTCGGGATGGAAACAGTGTGCAAGACGTTGGCGAACAGATCCAGCCGACGGCGGATCTCCATGTTGCGCGACTTGAACTGCGGGTCGTCGAACTTGGTCTCGATGTTGCCCTTCAAGCAGACACCATTGCGCTGGATAGCGACTATGGCGTTCTCGAGGTCCTCATCACGGCTGAGATCGGAGTTCAGTTGCATGGTTTCAAAGTCAACCGGGACATTGGCGAAAGTGAAGATGCGCTGGACATGGGCGATCATCTCAGGGCCGATGCCATCACCAGGGAGAGCTGTGACGGTCTGGCGACCACCATAACGGGCTAGCTTGGCCTGGAAAGGGGTTTTTGTTAAAATTTATATATAAGAAGCGTGAAACAAACCTTCTCATTGGGCATAACCTTCGAGCGGAACAAAAGCATCTCATCTCGAGGCGCCGCCGTCGCATATGTTGCATGGGAGGCGATCCGGCCACGGCTGGCAAGAAGCGTACGGCTGAGTGACATGTTTACCTTGAACAACGGCAAGTTTAGACAAGAAAACGATTAAAAACAAACGCGTAAATCGTTGGACCAACAACACATGAGCCAGACACAACGACGCTTTTCCCTTGCACGCGGTCTCGTAACGAAAGGGCGCACACAACCCGTCGACTTGGTTGGTCAAATCTGAAACAAGCTACGAGTACGCAAAAGCTTCCGCAACTCTCAAATTCAAGCTTTCTACGTTGCGTGAAGCCGCGAAGACGATGGCACCACTTCTGGGTCACCTCCAGAACGAGTATGATGAGCTGTATTCGCCGTTGGTCGCGTGGTTCGAGGCGCAGAAGGAAACCCAGCGAAAGGTTTGTTTTCCTTTTTTTATATTTTATCAACTTCATAACTCATTTACAGATCTTTAACATTTATGCCAGAGTGGAACGGTTCAAGTACTACGACATTTCGGATATGACACCATGGATCCAAATGGCAGACATGTTGAGCAGGGAAATTATGGATGCCAACCATGGCAAAGCTTTGGAGGTTTGTTAAACATCGACTTTTATATATACATAATTGGTAATAATTCAGGAATCCATCGACTTGTTCTACTCGAAAGTGGTGTTTGCCGTTTTGAAACTTCCCTCGTCCCAAATGAGAAAGTTTACCGTCTTTCCGAGGATGTATGCTGCTATTGGCTATCTCTCGCGCGACGTTAGTTTTTATATAATTAAAACTGTTTAAAACAAACAAACTTTTACAGTTCTACCTCGCGCTAACTTCAATTGTGACCCTTTTTGCGATGACAAAGGGTCAGTACGAATACATCACGATCATCCGGCTATGCGTCCATCTGAAGGAATGGGACATCATGCAGCACTTCCTCAGCATGGAGTTCCCTCTCTGCGACGACATGGTGCCTGTCAAGGAGGTCTGCAAGCTCTATCGTGAGTTCTACACCTGCCAGGACATGGCTCGACAATTTGAAATCGCCGATCAGGTCATTGCGATTCGTGACGGACTGCTCGAGGGCCGTTCCTACGGTGCCTACTGGGCCATGCAGACGGCGTACAATCTGTTGGCCAGCACGGGCAAGCTTCCTCAAGCCGACGTCAAGAAGTATGATTGCCCTGTCAGTAATGCATATCAAGAGAAGCAAAGGTGCATGAGCCCACTTGCCAGCCGGGTATCAAAGTTTTTCAAGTATCCAATAGAATGCGTCATGTTCGACTTTGATGAAGAACTTCCGGAAGATGACACCCTTCGTAAGTTTTGGTTTTTAAAGTTTATTGTGCTTTTTTACATTTATGCTTTTCAGTAAAAGTGTCAGTTGCCTTCTCCGACTTCTGTGAATCCCTGTCAAATCACTGCGAAGCTCTCATCGATGCCGGACACATCAAAGACGCCGCTGAAGAGCTGCTCAATCTCGGATTCGTTAGTATGCGTGCCGGTATGATATCTCGTGTTCTCAACGCATTCTCGAATCTACATTACGTCAAGCTCCGCACTGATTATGATCGCGACAAGCTGAAGGGTATTGGAGCAGTTTTGGGTTTGCTGATGACTCCGACGACTCTTAAGAACGCGGAGGCCGCCAGTCTGCGCGATGATCTGATGAACGGTTGTTACCTCTTCCGAAGGCGCAACGACAGTGACTCGGTCATCTACGCGATTGAAGGTTGTGAAACTTTCAAACTTGTCAAGCACGAATCTGAATGCTCCTGTGACTTCTGTGTGATGAAAGCGAAGAGCTATTCTCTCTGTATCGAAGCTGGGTTCGCTGAAGCCATGATAAACAAGATGCATATGGATGACTACAACGTGTTCATGTCAACATTGAACACTGCCTATAATGTTCTGGACAAGCGTCGTGCTCTCTGTCTTCGGGTTCTTCGAGTCAAATATGATGCAAAACTCGTAAGTTGAAGATAAAACTTTACAATTTGTTGTAATTCTGATGGTTTTTAGGCAAAAACGAGGAGAATTTACTCTATCGGCCGTCGTTACTGTCTTGCCACCTACGTTTGCATGCAGTTCAACAGAATCAGCAGGAATTCAAACAAGTCGCTGTGCGAGGGACTGATCAAGTGGTCGAACTACTTTCTTGAACTTCGCTTCTACTGGCTTTTTGGACGTCAAGCCTTTCGTACGCCGTGCAACTTGGACGCTTATCCTTGGCTCTTTATTCCGCGAACCCTCGTCGAAGAGAACGACAGCACGAATAAACCAGCTTCATTGTTCGAGTGCTTCAGAGGCTTTACTCGGCGTCCGAAGAAGCCGTTGCGTTTTGAACTCAGCCCTACACGCATCTCCAATGCTGACAAGCGAAAGGTGCTAGACCACGAAATGATAAAGAAGCTCAACCTGAACGATGATGGCCCAGTTTACGAAGGTGAAGAAGATTCTAGTTCCGATTTGTATGACACGTCGGTAACGATAACGTCTACTCCGTCGACACCGGCGCATACACCGATCAGATGCCGTTCGCCTGCGTTTTACACACCCTTGAAGACAGCAGTGCCAACATCTGAAGCCGATGAGGGTCCTCCGTCGAAGAAGCCAGCTACGCCGGTGAAGTCTCGTGGAGCAACACCACCGAGTACTCCTACTGGACGTGTGACAAGGTCCAAGGCAAACAAGCAACAAGTTTTGGACTTTGATAACGAGAAGGCCGAGACACCGACCGCCAGTACTACTGTAGCAACACCAAAATCACCGAAACGGACTCCGACGAGGGCTGCAAAACCGCAGGCCGAAGAGGTGAAGGCACCAGTTCAGTATGAGGTTGGTCCGGAAGTTGAAGCTGAGGAAGTTAACCATGCTCGCGGTGACTTCAAGAAGTTTTCACATCTTTTCTACAGGTAATTTGCCCTTTTAGCAACTTTCAGTTTAATGTTTTACCTTTTTAGTGACTGGCGCCCCGTTGTCTGCCTCTACATTGGCGCATTCCTTGCTGAAACATTCCCGTGGCATGCGGCATACTACTTTGTCGAATCCCTCGCCACCCCTTTGCGATCTATCAAGCGACGTCATGAAAAGCAGCCTGAGGACCTCCGTTTCGCGAACACCCTCGCTTTGAAGGAGTTCATCCGCTCGTTGCCGGCACCCGTCAACATCGTCAATCTCATTGTCGATCCCCGAAACGTCCTTTGGCTTGTCAGGATGTCCGCCGAAGACGCTCCCATCATTCTTCCCGTCGCGAAGATCAACGACAAGGAGGATGTCATCAGTGCTCGAATGATTGAAATCATGAAGCAGAACGATTCTTCTGTGAATATCCGCGAACCTGAAGAGTTTTGGAAAGCTCGAGATGGCCTGGATTTTGATTTGAAGCAGTTGTTGATTGCCATCGAGAAGACTTGGCTGTTATCCTTCAAGGTTCTGATGACCCCATTCACCCACACCGCAGCTGACTTGGCCAATGAGAAACACTACAAAGGCCTGGGTGCAACGCTGAGAAAGGCTGGATTCACAGTGCCTCGGGCTCAGTTTCTCGCCGAATTGTTCTTGAACACGAATGAAGAAGACTTCCAAGCAATGCTGAATGTCTTCATTTATCTGGATCGGACCGATATCGATGAGAAGTACTACAATAAGAAGGACCAGAAAAAGTTGTATGATAAACTGGAAGAATATGGACAAAAGTTGGGCTTGAAGCATCCGAAGATTGTGGAAGACAAGTTTACGATCGTGATGCTGTCTCCGGTAAGTCTAATTGTTAACTGATAAGTCACTTTTTCACACAAGTTTTTGTAGGAATTGAGCCCTTATCCGTGGGAAATGCTGCCAGTGTTCAACGAGTACCCGATGGTCATGCGCTGTCAATCGCTGCACTTCTTCAAACTTCTCATTGAAGCCGCCAAAACTGTCCCGAAAGCTGTCGACGCCAGCAAGCTTTACTACGTGATCAACCCAGGAAACGATTTGGAGAAGACGGAGAATCGAATGCGTGAATCTCTCTATCTGGATAGCTTCCCTGGCGTCGTTCGAAGCCCTCCAAAAACTGCGATCTCAGACATTTTGAATAAGTATGAGTTGTTATGGTGAGTTTTAGCGATTAGTGTATCAATTTTCATGTTTATTATGTCAATTTTTTTTTCAGTTACGTCGGCCACGGGTCTGGAAACAACATATTCGGCACCAAAATGATTCGCAATTCCATCTGCAATGCTGCTACCATCCTGATGGGTTGCTCCAGCGCTCGAATCGAACAAGAAGGACGTCTCTACGACGGCAAAGGAGCCGTCCACGACTATGTCGTTGCTGGAAGTCCGTTTGTAATGGGATGTCTGTGGATGGTCACCGACGGCGAGATTGACAAGTACTTTGTGGCATTGATGCGGTATTGTTGCAATGAATTTGTCAACGAAAAATCCGCCTTCGCCCGGAAACTGAGTGGAAGACTTTCTTTTGAGTAAGTTTTGATTCTTATTACACATTTTTCAAACTGTTTTATATATAATTTCACGTTTCAGCTCTCTGCGCATCCTTATCACAGCCATGGTTCGTGCTCGAGGCGTGTGCCGACTTCCCTACCTCACTGGCGGATCTGTTGTTGCTTATGGAATTCCGTGTATCAACGTCAAACGTTCTCGTGAAGTCCTGGCACCAGTGAATGACTCTTTTGCCTGATTGATGTGACGCAAATAAAAATAAATGAATTTGATAAAAATGTTTGATAAAAACGTCGATAGAGGGTGGATATGCATAAGTAAGGGTGAAAGGGGTTGAAACTGATAAGATTATGGTGGTGTAGCGTGAATTTTATATATAATGTTTGGGTAAAAACTTTCAAACTGTTTTTTCGTCCGTTGAAACTGAAAGGACGCCTTGCTTTCCTCCGCGCTTTTCCCGACGTCGATGCTTAATGTCCAGATGCTAACAGAGATAGAGATGCGCGGACACACGTCGTTCTCGTTATGGATAGCTAAACTGGTATAAATAGCGACAAACAAAGCTTGGATCAACGCCTCGAGCTAGACGTCAACGTAGCGCACGCAGCCGTTCCAGCGCAAATCGTGGCAGGACCACCATCCCAGTCTTGTCAAACGTGTCTCTTCGCGTGCAAGAGCGAGCTGTCGCTATAGCTGCGTGTCGTCCGTGTCCATCAAAATCTTGCTCAGTCCTCCTTCACTTTCGGTGTTGACCCCTGCCTATCCTTTTGCAGATGCCCGAGACCGTCTCATGGGCTCGTACATTCACGCAGAAGGTCGTCCTTCGCTTCCTCTACATCTACAGCGGCTGCAACGTCGTGAGCACATATCTCGGTGGTGTCGTCTTCCTCAGTGGTGATTCCATGCAACCCACCATCCAAGGAGGAGATGTCGTCGCGACGCGAACCTTCCGGCCACGTGTTCACAAGGTCGAGAAAGGCCAGATCGTGTGCGTGAAATCCCCGACTGATCCCGGCCTGTTAGTGTGCAAACGTGTGGCTGCGTTGGAACACGACCGAGTTGAAAACGTCGTTATCGAGGGTCACTCCGTCAATCCGCGCGTTGCCAAGGGTCACGTCTTCCTTCTCGGAGATAACTTGGATTCATCCACAGATTCCCGGCAGTATGGCCCAGTGCCTATGGGCTTGATCCACTCAAAGGTCGTCTTTCGTGTCTGGCCGCCCCATCGAGTCGGCTGGTTGAACGATTCTGCCTAGATGTTAGCACCTCTAACCTTATCCGTAGTTGTAATAGCTTGTTTGTTATATTTTACTATTGATTTTACACGTGTTTCGATCTCGCCGGTTATCCCTATGCAAATATATATGTTTTCGAGAGCTTTCGATTATGTCTTGACCTCCATTCGTTTGCAACGAAATTGGTTTTTATCTATTCGTTTTGCGTTTTTGTTGGAAGAGCAATCGTTAATTGAATTCCTTTTTGCAGGTATGACGAGCCAATTGAATCTCGTTGCTCGCGAGATGCACGCCATTATGGCGATTCTGCAGAAGCCGAGCCGGTCTCAATGGGGTAATCACATTCCAACAGAAGATTCCGACCCATTGTTGCGCAGCTTTGCAGATTTGAGCGAGGTTTTCAATACTGTAAGTCGGCTTTACCCTCTTTTTTAAACTTTTATTGATGAAAGCCATATTTCAGATCTCAGATTTGAACGATGTCAATCCCCAAGTCTACATTACGCCGTTTCTTGATGTTATCGCCGCTAACAAGCCCAACAGTTCTGCCGTCGAGCGGTCTTTGATTGCGCTTAGCCGCTTCCTCAATGCAAACATTATTCCTGATGATGGAATCAAAATTGTCCGGGTTTCTGAAGACATCGCCAAAGCTATCACCAAGTCAAAATTCGTCGTCACAGATAACTACCGCGACGAGGATGTTCTCGTGGCTTCTCTTGGAGTTCGTTTTTCACTTTATGTCAAAGCTAGTTGTTATTTTTTACGTTTTGTAGGTCATGTCTGCGATTATATCATCTCCGTGCGGGTCGTTTCTCACTAATGAAGCAGTTTGCGACATCCTTCAATGCTGCTTTCGTATCCGCTTCGATGGATCCAACTCGTCTTCTGTCCACAAACGTGCAGAGGAAACCCTCAACACTATCTGCAGTGTGATGTTTTCTCGTTTGCCGACATTCACTGCCGATTACCGTCATCCGTACATGAAGAAATATCTCAAGATTTCGTTGAACAAGACAAAACCCAAGCCAAAGCCGAAGGATCAGCTTGTCAATGAGGAGCCCGCAGAAACACCACAGAAAGAAGTTGCCCCGCCCATTCCTGTTGAGGCTAATCAGTCAACGGAGCCGGTTGAAGCTCCTGTCAATGTGGCCGTCGAAGAAGTCCCCGATTTGGAGAGCAACAACAGGGCTGCGTCCAACGAGCCACTGTTGCCATCCCCTGAAGCTGCCGAGGAAGGTGTGGCGCAGTCGGTCGGTGCTACTGGCAATGAAGAGTTTGCGGATATCGTCGAAGAGCGTCTTACCCCAGAGCCCGAAGATGATACTGGATCGTCCAACGCCTTGCATATCCCCTATGGCTTGCCTGCTGTTCGGGAATTCTTGCGTTTCCTTGCCGGATTGATGGATAGCTCAGACCAGTCAAACCCAGATCCGTTTGTTCTTCTCGGTGTCGAACTGTACACGACTTCACTTATTTCCGGAGCCGAATACATAGCCCAGAGCGAGTTCCTCATGAAACTCGTCAAGGACAACCTCAGCTACCATTTGTTGAAGCTTCTCGATTCCACAGAGCTGTCTATCTTTGACGCAGCTAATGAAGCCTGGTTGCTCATGATCCGCTACATGCGTGGACAGCTCAAGTTCCAGATCGAACGGTATTTCATCCGTGTCGGGCAGTTGATCTCCTCTGACATGCTAAACGTCACCAATGAGCTCAAGAAGGTCGCCCTCACATCGCTTGTTCGCCTGTTTTGTATCCCTCATCTTATTCAGCAGCTTTTCTTGTGTTACGACTTGTCCTACTACTCCAGCGATGTCTTCAAGGATATCGTCAAAATCCTCCATGACAACGTATTCAGCGCATCCGGAATCCTCGAAACCCGGAACATTCTGGCCCTTGATGCTCTTGCTGCAATTGTAAACAGCTTTCTTGTAAATAGCCACCAGCGTTCGGAGAGTGAGCCAATCGGTCTCGAACGTTACCTTGATTACTCGCCTGCCGAACGACTGAAGCGGAAGGAGATCATACGAAACGCGTCGAAGGAATTCAACCGCAAGCCGAAGAGTGGCATCGAAGTTATGCGAGCCAACAAGATGTTCCCTCATGATCCGCCGAAGCCCGAAGACATTGCACAGTTCCTGTTGGTTACTCCGTATTTGGACAAGAAACAGATTGGTCTTTATCTCTGCAAGTAGGTTTTACATTTTTAAGGTTGAATTCTATTTAATTTGACCATTTCCAGCCGCGAAAACCCGAATGTCCTTGCCGCGTATGTCAAGCTATTCAAGTTTGAAGACACCCGTCTGGACCAAGCTTTGCGTGCCTTCTTGGATTCCTTCCGTCTTCCTGGTGAAGCCGCGGAGATTGCCAAGATCCTGCAGGAATTCTCGGGTTGGTTTTAACACCCTTTTTTTATTCTAATTTTCTCTTTCCAGACTACTGGTATGAAGCCAACAACTCTCCATTCGCCCACAAAGATGCCGCTTTTACGCTGGCTTACGCCGTTATCATGCTCAACACCGATCAGCACAATCCCCAAGTTCGTCGCAATCAGACTGTCATGGATGCTGCTGCATTCAAGCGTAATCTCAGTGGCACAAACGGCGGAAAGGATCTTGATGAAGCTCTGCTTGATGAAATCTTCATCGCTATCAAGGAGAACGAAATCATGATTCCCACGGAACACAGTGGCCCCATCCGCGACACCTATGAATGGCAGATTCTGCTACGCAAGGGCGAAGAAGAGGAGAACAAGTTTGTTGACCATCCGATCCATCTGGAAGATTCTGAATTGTTCCAAATCTGCTGGGGCCATGTTTCGTCGGCGCTGTTCTTCGTCGTCGACAAGAGTGAAACCGTCTCTGTGATTTCGAAGGCGCTAAACTGCTACCGAATGTGCATCAAGTTGGCTGCGCGAAATGGCATGAGTGAAGTCACCGATAACTTGATCATCCATCTCTGCAAGTTTTCGTCCATCTTCGGAGCTGAAGCACTGCACGACAAGGACGACGATTCCGGCAATCGCATGCTGCTGAGCTATCGTGCCGTCGAAGAAGCTGTTATCACCTTCAGTGAGAATCGCAAAGGACAACTCGCCTTGGCGTGTCTGTTTGAAATGGTCCATGCTCATGGCGATCGTCTGCGTGAATCCTGGCGCAATGTGATCGACATCATTGTGCAGCTTTACCGAGCCCAGCTGTTGCCGTTCTCTGTTTCCCATGTTGAAGACTTTGTTTCCCCCAAGGGATACATCAACATCAGCCCGCAGTACAATCACCGCGAAGCCGACAATCGCAACGAAGGGGGTCTTCTCTCCTGGCTTGGATTCGCTGCTCCTGAACATCCGATGAAGCATGCCAATGAAAAGGCTGAACTCCGGGAAGCTGCCATGGGCTACGTCGCTGCATGCCACCCAGAATACCTCTTCAATGACAGCAAATATTACGTTTTGTCGTCGTTGAGCGAGTTCTTGGACCACATCTTCCACGCTGTGCGGACAATGTACGAGAATGGCAGCAAGTTCAAGGAATCCGGCAACGAACTTCCGAAGCAGTACGAAGAGATGATTGTCTTCTTGACTGAATTCAGCGTCAATGTTGTCATTGAGAACAAGGATCGCCTTTCACGGGTCTGGGAGAAGGTTCGGGCGCAGTTTGAGTTCCTGATCAGCAGCTTTGGACGAAACACGCGTATCCCACAACGCGCTGTCGTCGGATTGTTGCGCATCACAAATCGCAACTTGTTCCGAATCAAGGACGAAATTTCCAATGATGTTTTGGAATCGTTGAGCTTGCTTTTCGTAAGTTTATCACTTTTTCATTTTGTACGAAACTTTGTATTTTCAGAAGTTGCACCCGCCAGGACTCTTCATGTTCTCGCGCGATATCGCCTTCGGGCTTTATCAGCTTCTCCGCGCGAATGCCGCAAATGTACATAACGCTGAACATTGGCGAACGCTCTTTGCCCTCCTTGAATCCGTTGGTGCTGCCGTCTACCCCGATGAAATTGTTGATGCGCACCGTGATCATGTTGATGGCCGTGCGACCGATTCAGAGCTTATTTCGAAGCCTAAATTCTGCAATGAGCGCGGTTATGCATCTGATGATGCTGTTTCTAACACGCCGAGACAGAAGCAAATTGGTAAGGACATGTTTATCAATTAGAAAACAGTTTTTATTGATGTTTTTACAGAGCACGGAACTTCCACTCAATCCGTTGGTTCAGTCGGTCGTGATTGGATTCACGTGAGCAACACAGATTTGCCAGCAGATGGCTCGCAACCTCCGAAGTCAAAGGTCTTCGAACGCGGTACCATTGTTCTGGTTCCTACGATTTCTCGCCATGACCCACACGCTTTCATCAAAGTCACCGAGACGCTTGTGTTCCTTGTCCGCGATGCTGCTCACATCACACCAGAAAACTTCGAAAGCTGCGTTCAGTGTTTGAGGTCTATGATTGAGGCGTCGTTGGATGGCGGTCGCAATGCTGCTGGCGTTTTTACGGATGAACACAAGCCGACACAGAGTGAAGGTAAAATTCTTTAAAACGTTACGTAGGCCGAGTAACCATACTGCCAATTTTCAGATGGCAAGCCCCAAATGTCCGCCCATGAGCTCCATTACTACCAAGCGTCGCATCAATTGCTTGACATCACCTACAACCTCCACCTCAAGGTCTACTCCATGTTCACCGATTGGGCCGTATCCGATCCCAGCGTGCCTGCGGATATTCCATACCTTTGGGAACATTGTTGGTGTCCTCTTATCCAAGCGATCGCTCGTCTTTGCTGTGATAGCCGCCGTCAAGTTCGTACACTTGCTTTGACGACGTTGGCGCGTGCATTGCTGATTCCGCAGTTCTTTGAACTTGGCCCTCAACAATGGGAGAAGTGCTTCGCTGATGTTCTCTTCCCGCTGCTTTTGAAGCTCCTCGACGGCAACACGACCGCTGATCCCGCCGACCTCGAAGAGACACGCGTCAGGGTGATCCAGTTGACAGCAAAGGTGTTGTTGAACCATTTGATCAAGCTTATCGAGCTCAAAGATTTCGACGCCCTCTTCCTTCGTGTGCTTGAGTTCATGCGGCGTTATTGGAACTGCGAACGCAGCGAACTTCTGAAGGAGGCCATTCCCGAGTCTCTGAAGAACATGTTGCTTGTTGTTGACAATGCAACGATCTTCTACACTCAGCCACAGTTGTATGAGCGAACCTGCGAAGACTTGAAGCGCTTCTTGCCTCATTTGGTTGATGAGGTTATGTTGAAACTGCCGGTGAAATGTAAGTTGCTTTTTCTTTCGAAACTTATCCATAAAAGACTATTTTATTGCAGGCTATCAACGCATTCCCGAACCTCTTGGCAATCTAGTGGCCAAGTCTCCAACTTTGGAAGAGAAGCCAGAAGTTCCGGAAGCACCGCCAGTGGATCGTACTCGCGAAATCACGCCGCCTCAGGAACTCTATGCCGCGCATGGTCCTGGTGATGTGTCTTCGTGCTCAGATCGGTCGCCTCGTTTAATCTCGACTGCGGATTCATTCACTGATGTTGTCACCACAACGTCAGCGACGACATCGTCATACGACTACACAAGTGCTGACGCGTATTCACCGCCAGCACCCCAGTATCATGAAAACTCGCCGTTCTCGAACCCGAAAGCGACTGTCTGGGGACAGATTCCGGAATCAGTAGCTCAAACAGTGGTAAACAATGCCATCGCGTCTGCCACGGCTCCTATTCAAGTTCCAACGGCTTACCAACCTTCATCACCACCCGCAACTTCGTCACTGCCACCATCGTCGCCTCCCGCCACCTATCAACAAGTGCCTCAACCGCAATACGCTGGTTACCCGATTCCTCCTGAAACGCAGAATCCTGCCTATGGATATCCCTACCAATCCGGCTATGGCGTCAACACTGGTGTCGCTGTGCCTCAGCAACCCGCTACCGATGCCACTCACCATGCTTACAACGCTTCCAGCCCGCCATTGGCTTCGTCTCCTGTTCAACACTATTCGGGTGTTTCTAGTCCACCAACAGCTTCATCGCCTCCTGTGCAGCACTATTCAAGCGTTCCAAACCCTCCGACGGCGTCATCTCCGGTTCAACACTATCCAGCCGTGCAATATGCCCTTGAGAATCCCCTTCCGATCCCCCAACATATGCCGTACATCGATCCAACGACGGGACAGGTCATGTATACGCAGGATCCTGCCTACATGAACCAGCAATATGCGGCGTATTATGCCCAGCAGCAACACTTGTTGCAAGCCCAGCAACAACAACAGCAGCAGCAGCAACAGATTCATCCGCAACAGCAACCTATCAATCCGCAGGAGCAGCAGTCGACCACCAACCGCCCGCCGATCTAAATTATGAGCTATTATTACTAAATATAATTCCAAAATAAGTTATGTCTGTGATTATTAGAATGCAAAATTGAGTTTTGCATAGATATTTATTACTATTATAATTATACAGGGGGAGCTACGTGATAATTGAAAAACTGATAAAAGTTAAATGAACTATTTGATGTTTGGGGACATGAAAGAATTTGCATTTGTAAAAAGTTTGAGGGGCCAAACTCTGACCCACAGGGTATAAAAAGGGCGTCAAGACGGCGATCGCCTTCAGTCCTGTCGTCGCAACAGCCAGAATGTCCAAACCCCCGACCCGCTTCTTCCTCGTGCCCAGATGTGCGTTACCGTACATCGGGCCCGGCATCGACGGCATCTACGATGACGAAGAACTCGCCAAGAGCGATTTTGAGGACGCCTCAGTTTGTCTGCGGAAGGTCAGGAAGCCCAAAAAGAAGCCGTGAGTTCGCGTTAAGTTTTTCGAAGATCCATATTACATGCTACTACTTTCAGCGAGTGGAAGGCAAAAGTGGAGTTCTGGCTCCGCTACCGGTACTCGTTCTGGCCCAGTGCGTGGATTTGGGATAGGGATGATGATGACTACAGCTGGTGGTAGTCATCGTCATCCTTGTTTTCTACTGACCCATTTATTTAATTTAACTGATCACTTGGAATAAAACCATCTGTTCTCAACGAAAGGAGAAAACACACAGCGAGATGTTTGTGGGGCGGTAGCCCTGTGCTTTGTGTGTGGTCTTTGGGAACTCTTGCCACGAAAGTTAGGGATGATGACTTTGTCTTTCCCTACTTTATTCATCTGCTGTTGAATTTAACGTTTTGGACTAAATTTGTCTATTATTTGCGTTTATTATTGTTTGTATGTCTTATCCACGTCGAGTGGGAAGTCTGTCTTACGTTTGCGCGTCTTTTCCAGAGTTTTTAGAGGTCATTGTTGACGTATTTCCTCGTCGAAGATATCTGTCCGTTTTTTCTATGGGAAGACAACAAAGCCCGTCTTGGAGCGTCGTTCCTTTGACGTTTGTGTTAACTGAGCTTCCGCATACGTGAGCTTTTTCTCAGAGACAACATTTGTTGCATTAACCTAGTTTTTCGTGTCTACCCCCAATGTTTAGTCAGGATCGACCTTGCGGCGTCCTTTTTTGATCTATTTAGGCCAGAAAACCTGCTGGTTTATGGTTTTCCTATACATTGCTTGCTCCCATGTCATCATTGGCATTAAGCCTCGTCTTTTTTATATATATTTTATATATAAATCATGTTCTAGACGACTCATTTCGTCGTCCCGCTGCCCCCGCGGAACTTTGTCCCCTGTTCTGGGAATGCCGGATTACAAACTGGTGTACTTTTTCGGGTGGATGTGAACCCTTGGTCCATGGCACAACCTTGTCATTACGACTGACGTTGAAAATTATATATAAAGACACGGTCTGGCCCCTGTCCGAGTCCGAATAGCGAAAGAGCTTGTCCAACGATGTCCCAGGGGTCCCTGTTCCCCGTAAGTGCATTTGATTGCCAATCGGTTTTTCGATCCCACACGCACACTGCGTCATGCATATCCTCAGGCACACTGCCTTAGAGTCGATCGGCCACGAGGAGGCCTTCCTCCATCGTTTAAGTCCCATAATATTTTTCGGTTCTTTTTTAAATTTGCCTGCAGGCAATTTTTAGCTGTCGAAATTCTATACCAAGTCCGATTTGTCCTTTTTCCTTTTCTTTGGGTCGAAATTGTTTTCCCGACAGTAAGTTAGCTGGGGTTTTGGTATTATTTCCATTTGCAATGATGTGCGCTGTAGTATTTTACCCACTCGAAAATACTGTGACTTGGGGCTATCCTTCCGTAATGACAGTCGTCATTGTTCCGATTTACACATTCGTGCTATGAACTGTCCTCTCGCAGAGTGACTATTTAAAAGGGAATTCGTGACATTCTTGTTTTTTGCTTCCTTACTTCACAGAGTAAATGTCTTATTGTCTAGGTGACAAGACTGCTTGTATGGCTCCTATTATGTCGCGTATGATCCGTCTGGATGCTTGTTAATATTGCTATATTTACTGAATTGCGCTGCAATATTTTACTTACTTGAAAATACTGTGAGTTGTGTAAGGCCTTTCGTATTGACAGTCGTCATTGTCGCGGTTCACACTTCCGGGGTATGAACTGTCCTCTCACAGGGTGACTATTCTAAAAGCAATTCTAGAAATGGCTGTTTCTGCTTCCTTACTTCACAAAGTAAATGTTTATTTGTCTGGACGATAAGATTGCTTGTATGATTGACGTTATGTTGCCTATGATCCGACTGGATCCTGCAAGAGCATTTCTTACTGTGCTGACGCAATCCTAAGTTAGTCAACTTATACGATGTATAGTTTTAAAGCCTTCACCGCAACACTAGCGTCTTTAGGTGTCCCCCATTATGTTACCAGCCGGTTTACTGGCAGAGGGTCGTATGCAGACCATGAAAATTTACCTCGGAGGGTTTTTCAATATTGAGCGAGATCAAATAAAGGCTAGCGGCGCCTCACTCTTGCACCGTGTCCACTAGGTTTGACTTGGTGAAAGGATCGGACACTCGGCGAATTTGGGTTCGCTTGTGCGTTTACTTTGCTCTCAGCACACTGATTTTCGTTTGCCGCGGGTACGGGGTAGCGTTTTGGCACCGTCTCATTTTATAATCAAGGTGTCTCTTGTCCGATTGGCAAGTGCATTTCACAAACCGAACTAGTTATTGAATTATAGTTGTACTCAAAAAAGGCGGTTTTTCCGCATTTTTTTCTATTCGCTGCAGTCGCACCAAGTCTGGCTGACGCTTCAGCATACTCACCCCCAAGAGTTCGGTAGCAAATTCATTTTGCGTAAAAGATGTCTGTTTAGCTCCCGCGTGGGGTTTTATAAGCCTGTGCCATCTTATCCCGAATGCGCTCATTCAGGTAAAACTTGTTTTATACATTTGTTCCTTATCGAGTAGGATTGCTTAATAGCACCGTCAAGGAAACGGAAATGATCCGCAGTTTTGGCATTAACAACATTAAGTTATGGTGGCGTGTCTTGAGAGTGATCGGTTCAGTTTGCAACAAACAAGCTAAAGTATCTTCGGCTGTGTAGCCCTGTCACTGGTATTTTAATAATAATATACTGCTCTCGCATGGGCGTTACAAAGGTAATATGTCCCAGGGCATTACGTATACGAGAGCGTTACGCAACGGTCAAACCTTTTCGCAATTCCTGCGGTACTTTGTATTCATGCTCAAGTGTCTCGGTCTCATCACAATGCCAAGCCTTGAAAAAATTTGTGTTTTAATCACCGTTTACGGTCATTGCAATATGTCATATTCGTTCATGCCCAAAAGCCAATCCTGGTTTGGCACACTTTCTTTTCTGTCTTATTTGATTTGTCAAGCAACCCTCGTGTAATCAGTGTCCTTAAATCCAGTGTCAGCGAGGCATATGAAGCTTTTATGTTTAGGAACACCAAGGTTGTGGATAATTGAAAGTGCGACGCCACCGTGATCCTCAAGCATAGCCGGGGGGCGCAGCCCCCCGCTTAAGCTGATCAGCGGTACAGTCATGAATGATTACTCGCGTGGTTCTTTTCCGGGATCTTGCCCATTGTCAAATATCATTCTTTCGCGCGTGTAGTGTTATTTTCAAGTACCGACTCTGTTGTCGCATTGATCTGTTGAAGTATAAATGACAGACCCTACACTCCACGTGTTTTCTCTGATTAGGTTGTAGGTACACAAGTGTCTATTAAGTGTCACATTATATCAGTCTGATTATATCACAACTTTACGCATAGTCATATACACCTTCACAATTTATCTGTTCCACTGCGTTCATTCAGCACCGCAATACTTATAAACCTTTTAATCAAATTGTGTATTTGTGGTTTCTTGTGGTGTTTACATCGAGCCAGTGGGGTTTCGAATGCAGTTGAAACAGTTGTTTTGTCGTAGGATAGTAAGCCTGCAGGGCATAGCCCTGCGGCTGGAGGGACGGAGACAAAACCATCTGTTCTCAACGAAAGGAGAAAACACACAGCGAGATGTTTGTGGGGCGGTAGCCCTGTGCTTTGTGTGTGGTCTTTGGGAACTCTTGCCACGAAAGTTAGGGATGATGACTTTGTCTTTCCCTACTTTATTCATCTGCTGTTGAATTTAACGTTTTGGACTAAATTTGTCTATTATTTGCGTTTATTATTGTTTGTATGTCTTATCGCCCACCCACCCACCGCACCTTGGTAGTGTACTGTCCGTGTAGTTGGCGTTCTCCCAATTGTGTCTGTTGTCTGATCTCACAAGTCGGAAAGTTTGAAGACCCGTTGCCATTTAGAATTTAATTTTGCTCCCGCGTTCAGAGTTGAGTTTAAGTTTTGTTGTACATTTGACACTATCATGCTTCATGACTTCCAAATTGGGTTTTCAGCGACTAATCAGGTTTTTAGCGACTAATGGGGTTTTCAGGTGCATTATGGTTTTCAGCGAGCTTAACATTTTGGCCAAGCTGGTCGTCACCTGTCACTCGTCATTATTCTTCCGACTGCGTCCCTATCATCAGTGGTTCTCTTCATGGTTTGGCACTCACATACTCTGATGCACTGGATCGCGTTATAATGGTCGCTACTGGTGATAAACTGATGCCGCTGCCACGCTTACGAGAATAAAAGTAGCCTGCTGCGCGTCGTGTGAAGTGCCCATCAATCGACAATACGCTCTGTCGCCGACTATGCTGCTGTACCGTTTCCAGGTCACTACCGATGCCCATTCACAATCCTTGCTCGTCACCGATGTCGGTTAGACCAATCTGCTCCTCGTCGTCGAAGTCAAGTCAAGCCAGCTAGCAAAGCATGCCACCATTGCCACGATTACTTAGTTGTATCAGTTATCATTAGTTTGCAATATGTGATTTGTATGTTTACATTGTTTGTATTGTACTTACATTTGTATAGTCCACTGCGTTCATTCAGCACCGCAATACTTATAAACCTTTTAATCAAATTGTGTATTTGTGGTTTCTTGTGGTGTTTACATCGAGCCAGTGGGGTTTCGAATGCAGTTGAAACAGTTGTTTTGTCGTAGGATAGTAAGCCTGCAGGGCATAGCCCTGCGGCTGGAGGGACGGAGACAAAACTATGTTTTGTTGTTTGTGTTTACATTTAAACAAATGATAGAGTTGAAACATAAGGCTTGGCACTGAACAATTCGAACAATCCGCAACTTTATAAAGGCAAAGAATGCAAACTGACAATTTGACCTCATGGGACTGTTGTATCACAGAAAAACGTTGTCGGAAAAACTTTTGCTTTTGATCATTAAACACAGATGAACAGGCATTAGCATTAGGTGTTTTAACGTTAAGCTAAGTCCACTTGAATGAAAAAGGTGGCCAGAGGAAGTGGGCACGCCGAATACGCTAACTAGCGGACGAGCAGAGGGATTTCATTGCGCAGGGTAGACTTTTTCTACTAGGTAATGTTCAAAGGGTGGGTGTTGATGCCCTTTTGACACGTCCCATAACTGACAATGCCGAGACTAATTGGAAACGAAGCAGAAGTGTAGTAAAACGCTTTTGAGTAAGCAATTTTGCAAAAAGGTTAAAAAATGTCCGATAAATGATGAAAACAGCATTAACAACTCGAAGCTATTCAGTGTTTGCTTACATAAATTGGAACACATAATCTCTATTACTTTGCAAAAACATCTACACGTGTCTAAATTGCTTTCATTCTGTGTCAAAATGACATTAGCATCATCATTTGCAGTCTGTCCGTGGCATCATCGCTCTCGTCGAGGTTCATTGTCACCGTGACGTTGCTCGCGCGGTTTTACCGCACTGATTGCACTTGCAGCGACAGACCAGACAGCCTGCGAGTACAGACTCATTGATTTCAGCAGGCATGAGACAGTCATTTCACTCCATCCGTCATTTCATCCTTGGCCGATTGCTGCAGCCGGTCGCTTCCATCCACCTTTCCCGCGTTTTCACGATGATCTGTCTCAGTCGCTTCTGTAGATGTAAGAACAGCGTTGAACCACAACAGTAAGTTTACACCGTTTTTGTTTTTATGTTTTTTACGCCGTCATATTTTATCAAATGCCGCGTCATCATCCCTTGTTTTTTTTTTCAGGGGAATCGAGCAACCTACTCAAACGGCGGGCAATTCCAGCGTCGGGGAATCCAGCAGTGCCACCGACGCTGTTTCGTCTGATTCTCCTTCAACCACCCCGGCCACCGAAGGGGTCCCATCAACATCGGAACCGCAGCCATCGACATCGGCACCATCCGGATCAAACCCCCCGAAAGAAGGCGACCAACCCTCGAAGAAACCGAAAAAGCGTGATTCAAAGGTGGCACCCGCCCCTGCGGCATCGTCAGCTGGACCATCGAGCAGCATCGTGCCAACGTCAAATGCGATAGGGGGTGGCATCTTTCCTCCATACTCGTCACTGATGTCGCCCCGACGCATAAATCCGATTTATGCCAAGTATGGTAAAGACGTCCCTTACATTGTAAGTTATCTGCCTATGAAATTATCATCACATGACTTTAACAACGACCGTATTGCAGCAATCGTTATACTGGGACTGGCCGCATCGTGTGAATGAAAAATGTGTCAAATGCGACATACATGCCGTCTACCCTTGCAGTTACTGTGCTATTCATGGTACAGTTTGCCGGCTAGACATCTTAGACTGTGGTCATCCCATCCATAGTCACTGTTGTTTGACTCCCGTGCATTTTAGAACTTTCTGCTTTAAGTGCAAAAAAGAGGGCAGTGTATTGTACGAATTTGACGGTCACCATGATTTCGACTTTTAGTCGGGGGAGTATTAACACTGATACAACATGTATTCCGGACGGAAATTATATTGTATGATGTGAATTCGTGTTGGTATTTGGTTGTATTTTTTTATTTCTTCGTTTCACATTGCTTTTTTGGAATAAAATGTGAACTTTTCAAATGTGTTTTACAACTGGAGCCTGATACAGAGCTTGTCATTTGATTGTTGACAGTGTTTGGTTTTCATGTTGAGTTAAAATACACAAAGTACTAGGACATCTGTTACCATAAAACATGCAGCCATTGTTAATGAACACATAGACAAAAATTTGCGCATCGTGGACACAAATTTCAAATGATGACACGTTAAAGTAAAGTTTACGTTGAAATTTTGTGTGTATGTTGGTTAAAAAGTGTAAACTACATTCATTTCTGATCACGACTTCCTTCCTATCGTGCAATGTCGTTTTTATAACTCACCAAAAATCTAAAGAAAAGCCTTTTTTCATCATTGTTATAAGCAATAAGATCGTAAACTTTCACTAAATGTCAAAGAACCAGCTGATTTAACTTTATAATCACCACATCGTTAGTTTCCAAGCTTGTAAAACCATAAAAACTGTTCGACAACTGTTTTATCAAAGACCTACTGTAAGTTATTTGCGTCAAACAGTTGTGTCTTGTGAAAACTAACTTTAAACAACATCAAATGTACTTTTGAGTAAAAAAGATAAACAAGTCATTAAAATGTGCATTACAGTTGTTTAACTACTGAAATATACTTCCAATAGCATCAATTTCAAAATTGTTTTGTTTCAATTCACTTTACCAGCACAGTAGCCGCATAGCTTCACTTGTTAGTTCCCAGATCGGTGACCAGCCAGTACAAGTGCTAACATAATTTATCGCTTCAGATGACAAAGTGGAATTCCTGCGCAGATTTGACAGTATGTTCCATGAGTGCAAAAAAGGCGAGAACGAGGGCGGGATAACGCGTTTTCTACCGGTGCCTCGCCGCAGCCGATGCGCCTGACTCCGCCTTCTCCTTGGTTTGCGAGTTTTGCAGGCTGTTGAGTGAACGCGCGTCCAGCCGAGGCCAAACCCCTGAAAGCAGTGTTCCGCCCGAAAAGGCTTTATTCTTAGTAGCCATTACATCGCAACGGAGCCTGTTGGCACTTGCCGCACTTGTAAACTAATCAAGCAACTCATGCGCTTATCAGTGTGAACTATTTTCGGTAAAATTACAAACTTGTATCCACCATCCATTCCTTCCGTTGATTGTCTGTGAAGCAAGGAAGAAACACTTTTTCCCCACTCCTAGTGGCGACTGATCACTCGATGTTGTCGTTCTTCCATCAACCGAAGACAGCGATGTCTAGCTGGGCGCTTCTGAGCCTTGTAACGACCTTGGTGATTGCGCCCGTCCATGGAGCGTACTTCTCCCAATTTTCTATGCGCGAACCTGATCGTGACCCCTGTTATGATTCAGCGGGCCGTCCAGTTCGATGTGTGCCGGATTTTATCAATGCCGCTTTTGGTAAGCCCGTTATTGCCTCCAGCACGTGTGGATTACGTGGTGCATCCCAGTAAGTTGTAATTTCCTTCTTTAATAGGCTCATTTCTTTACACCTTAAAACATAAATCATTAAATGCATCTTTTATGTAATCGAGTCTGTTTTCAATTTGATGATTGCATTTGTCTACACGACGTTTGAACTTTTCCGGCTTGTCCCCTCAGTGCTAATTGCCGAACGACACTTGTTTTACCACAACTGCTCCAATTGATGTCCCTTTACCCGCGGGCCTAACCAATTCATAAATCGCGTTACCGCCGGTGAGGCTGTCCTCATTTTCGATGGCGCTCTATCACAATTTGTCAAGTCAGCCCAAGACTTGTGTAAAACAGTGGCAACTTGTTCGTTTTTCCGAAAAATTGGCCGTCGCCCTTTGGATCATACATACCCGCTTTTCAAGAGGCGCTCGACCCCCGGAACGCGTTCACAAAAAACTGCGAACACGACCTAATCATCTGACAGGATCAATGCAATGAAGCAACCTATTTTTTGTTCTAAGCCATTGTTGTGGGAGAAAAAACTCCTCTGGTCGTAAACTTGGGAAAAAGGCCCCCACCGTCGGTACAGTTAACCGGAGACCCCCAGGAGCCGACATTTTGACAAGTTGGCTCTAAATGGCACTGCTTTTGCCGGCACTGTTGACAGGTTGTATAAATGACCGCCATTTGGTCGTAAAAGTTAGTGATTTGTGGTACTTACAATGTCAGTATTTTTACCGCTATGGAATGGAAGCATTTTTAACATAGAAGGCTAGCGCTTACCCTTATTCAACTTCAAAAAAGTTTATTTCGGTAACGACCCCTAAGGGCTTGCTTGAGGGGTCGAATTTGATCTCGGGGTTTAGCCGCTGAACGAGGTCGCGTGGCCGACGATCTGTTCGCTAATCCTGGCGGCTGATGTCTCACACGCGGGCGAAATTTTAAATTAATTTGGCGAGGAATAATTGGAAAACTAAGGCGTTTCATATGTCAAGGCGTCATGCGTCTTGTAGAGGGAACCACGAAATGTCACAGAAATAAAAGACGCACAAATGCGTTGAACGGTCAACGACCGCATAACATCACTCACATCACACGAAATTTTACAGGTACTGCATGCTTGCCGAAGACGAACATGGTGTCATCCGTGAAACCTGTGAAACCTGCGATGCCCGTGAATGGGGAAAATCGCATCCGGCATCATTGCTGACCGATTTGAACAATTCCCAAAACATGACTTGCTGGATTTCGGAACCGACAACGGATTATCCTCATAATGTGACACTGACCCTCAGTCTTGGTAAAAAGTTCGAACTGACTTATGTGAGCCTGCAATTCTGCAATCGTCTCGCTGATTCCATGGCAATCTACAAGTCAACCAACCGTGGCAAGACTTGGGTGCCATTCCAGTTTTATTCGACGCAATGCAAGGCCATGTATGGCCGTGAAACAAATACTGTAATCAGCCGCCACAATGAGCAGGTCTGTTTTTGGAGGCTTTTGATGCGTTTAATTAGATTCCCCTGCTGTGGCAGATTTTTTGAGTCAGAGGAAGATGTGTTGTCTTTTGATGTGTGACAAACATGCTTCCAATATTTTGATTAGCGTCTTCAATCAGAGCTTGTCGGCAAAACAATTTGATTTTCTACATTTTTATGCGTCAAAAATAGCTTTGTTATGTACTTTTCCAAGTTTCACCTAATTTACAGGAAGCACGGTGCACCGATTCACACGCTACTGGCGCGCCTACAGGCAATCGAGTTGCTTTTGCTACGCTTGAAGGGCGACCATCGGCTATTACCTTTGAACAATCTCCGGTTTTGCAAGACTGGGTTACCGCTACCGACATTCGAGTCGTCTTTAGCCGACTAAGTCAGGAACAGGTAGACAATAACAATAGTTTATATTGAATAAGCAAGCATTCAAACTTGTCTTTAGGCCGATCTCTATGGGCTTACCAATGCTTTGGGGGCTAACATGACCGACTTGGATTTGATTAAGCAACGCTATTTCTACGCTATTTCTGAATTAGCTGTTGGGGGTCGATGCAAATGTAATGGACATGCTTCAAGATGTATTATTGACAAAAATGGGCGTTATGCTTGCGACTGTAAACACAATACTGCCGGTACTGATTGTGAGACGTGTAAGCCGTTCCACTATGACAGGCCGTGGTCGCGTGCCACTAATGAAAATGCCAACGCTTGTGTCGGTGAGTTTATTAATGACGCTTTCAAGCACAAACAAAAACTCCAAATTGGAATCCTGTCACGTTCTAACCCATCAATTGAAGTGCATTGGTCTTTTATGGTGTCGTTCACCGATTTCCATTTTTTGTTGAATGCGTATTCTCGCACTTTCTTTTGAAAAAGCGCATTGCCATAAGGATCGCTGTTTTGGGTGGTCGATTGTCAATCGTCATTGACAAATTTCAATGCTTGCCCGCGCTTCGGCTTCTAGATATGGATCAAGTTTCCGATGCTTTAACCCACCAAAAATGATCGCTTTGTTGCATTGATTGAGTGCGCCCAATAGGGGGTCGATTGTTTCGAGGGAACGGTAGAAACGGGACGGTACAGTCCGGGTCAGCTCACGTCAAACCACTTAGTAAAGTGTTGATGGCTGCCATCGATACATTGTATCCCGTAAATCCTGCCGCTCCGAACAAAAGCCCGAGCCGATTCGCGCGACATAGTTGAGCCAATTGAATTGCGCGACAGCGACCCGAGCATGCTTTCAATGCCCTTCCCTTTCTGTCCCTTCTTCTTGATCCAATCATAAATTTATAAAGCGGTATTAAGGGTTTGAAAGGCGCAAAAAAGAGATATGCCACTTTACACCGGCGGCACATAAAGAAGGGCACTTGGTGTAAGCCAAAAAAGAAGCTGTCGGCACTGTACAAACGGAAATTGTAGGCTGGGCCGAAACGCAATGTTCGTCGTTAAAAAGATGCCTTTAACACCCTGGGCTCCCTAAACGACTCACATTCGTTTTACCCGCTGACAGCCTAGGGCAATACCCTCGGGATAATTTATAATTTGGAAAAGACCAAAAAGCGCAGACATATTTCTGAGAATGCTCATAGTAGTTTCAAGGCAATTTGCATTTTTGGGGGTTCGAAAAGGCATGCTTGGCAGATTGCCACACTTGGGTGAGTGTTCGGTATGACCGCGAGATGACCGTATCGGCTCACTCCTCACATTTCCATTGACAAGGGCTATTAACTTTGCGCATCATTGTCACCCAAAAGTGAAAAAAGCACATTATTGCCATCTGCAAATAATAGGGGCAATCAGAAATTCTGTTAAATTGGATGCTCCCTTTGGCCGCGCCAAAAGAAGACATATTCCATAATTTAAGGTGCGTCAGCAGCTTGCCTTTTGGTCATAAAAGGTGAAGGTGTGAAATGGGTAGGTTTGCTTGCTTTGTGTGCGCGCGGCGTTAAAAGCCAATTGTTCACGCGCACGGAAGCCTAACGAGCCGAATCACATAGCCTTTTCATTAACTACCGGCTTCCTCTTTTGCGCCACCTGTTGTCGTGTGAAGTACGGTAGAGCAACCGTAAAGCAATCAGGAGACAACAAATGTGGAGAAATCTAGTCGGTGAACAATCAAACTGCATATTTCTCGGGGGAGAAAGTGGGTTGGCAGCATAAAAGTTATGATTTTACACATGTCAGACACACTTTATCCATAATCGGGATACCTATCCACGGTTATTGCAACTTCTTGAATGGAACACTTGTTTGCGTAATCCACAGTTGTGGTCACCCTTCAGAATGGGGAACGAACAATTTCTCTGAAGAACTATGCACTCTTCCAACTTGAAGGGGACTAAAAATAGTGCGAAAATAGAAATATCAATCACAATAATTGCATGGTGTTTATTTTCAGCCTGTAATTGCAATCTTCATGCTCGAAAATGCCGTTTCAACATGGAGCTCTACCGTCTCAGCGGAAATAAGTCTGGCGGTGTTTGCATCAATTGCCGTCACAATACAGCCGGCCGGAACTGCCATTACTGTAAGCTCGGCTTCTACCGCGACTTTGACAAGCCGATCACCCACCGGAAGGCCTGCAAGGGTAAGCCTTATTTTCAACCACTTTTCCCATTTCTCACACGGCCATCTGCATCCCAACAGGAAATGAACACAGCCCCGAAACCAAGGAATCTATCACCAGAGTCCTTTTGAAGAAGCATCTTCATTGTTTGAAATTAAATTAAGCACATCTCTTTCCACTTTATGGGGGGCCCGTAAAAAGGGGGTAGCGAGTTGCCCGTTTTTCGGAACGCAATGCAAACTTTCATCCACCGGAATGGTGGATTGATTACATTTCAAATTGAGTTTTTGCGTGTGTAGACGCCATGCTACGGTTGTAAATAGATGCTGGAACGGCGTCCGTTGCACACTTGCAAGTGGATTCATTTTGTAGGGACAGACTTTTTTCGAGACTAAAACCCTCAAGGTGAAAAGGGATCACATTAAACAAAGGGATATCGGAAAGTGACCGCTTAGCGTAACCGAAAACTGAATGGACCGTATTGTTTGGAGGCAGATAGCTGACACTTGGGGCGCAAATAGTCACCACGAGACTGACCCCAACGAGAGGCGCGAAGAACATCATTAACTTGTTCAAACATCTTTCGGCACTTTCGTATTGTCATTGTCCTTGCGCACATTTTGTTTTCTGAAACATTGCCATACATGACATTTTCACTTCACCCAGCCAAAGCGGGGACCAACAGATGAACTTTCGAGAAACTGTTTACGACTATTCCCATCAATGTGGACTGATTTTCGATGTAAGGGCAATTCCGACTATCAAATTTTGACACCTCTAAGGCCGTTTTTGTTTTAACAAAGACGCAGAGCGCGTCTTCTGGGTGATGCGCAGTTGGAAGCCGTCGGCAACCGCAGGCCCGAACAAGTTGAATGAAAAATGAGCAAAACTTTTCACACTAATCTTGACAACATAATGCAAAGGGACCAGCCGCATATGGTAGCCAGTGCGAATGCCCGCGAACGGACATTAATTAAAACATTTCGCTACTGTACGGACTCATCATTGCATTCGAAAATGCGCGAACAGGGCAGGGGTCAGTCAAGCTTCCCATCAAGATACTCCCAGATTATGCAAATGGCTCTCTCAATGCTCGTTGATATGAATAATGACACATTAAATGAAGTTTCAAAATTCACGCTTTTCAGCATGCAACTGCCATCCGATCGGATCCTTGTCCAAAAGTTGCAATCAAACGAGCGGTCAATGCGTCTGCAAGCCGGGTGTCACCGGAAATACCTGCAACAGGTGTGCCAAGGGATACCAACAATCTCGATCACCGCAAACACCATGTCTTCGTAAGTTTTTCGCCATCTTGATACATTCTTTGCCACGTTAGCAAATGGTGGTGACGATGTGTGAGTCTTGACACCTTCTTTGCTGTGCGCAGCGGCATTGTTTATGGCCGGATCTATTCCGCGCAAAACGCTGAAGGGTGACAAATCAAAGAAACCCCGCCGATGGATAAGCCGGCTTACAGGAAGGAGCTTTTCTCACATAAACAGAACAACCAATGCCGAAACATATTGACTATGTTTGTGCATCAATATCGGGGACCACACACTAATACTTTTGTCTTCGATCTTTAAAATAAAGGAAGATGATTCGATGAATTTACAGGCATCGCACCAGAAATCCCTGCTCCGACGGCCGTTGCGCCAACATCTTCAGGTTAGTTTTATTGCTATCTTCCTGTGTTCGATGAGTGCCAAGGAAACCACTCATCACACAGGGATCTCGGATTAGTAGTCCTACGAGATTTATCCCTTCCATTCGCACAATCATGACACCTGTCCTTTACAGCTACTTGTGACAAGTGTCGAGCCTCGCCAATGCGCATAAATCAGAAAAAGTACTGCAAGCGTGAATACGGTAAGTAGCTTTTCAACTCGTCTAACTAAGGTTTTCGATGAAACACTTGTTTCATTGTTTTATTGTTCGGCTAATAATTAATCCTATGCCACTTGTTTTACAGCCATCCAAATTTTCGTTACTAACAAAGAAATCGTCGGCAAGTTTGTTCGATACAACATTGACATCGAAACCGTCTTCAAGCGTGGAAATGGCAATCGCATCCGCCGAGGGCAACAAAGTTTCTGGGTATCTGAAACAGATGCCTTCTGTAAATGTCCTAAAATTCGCACTGGAAAAAGATATCTCATGCTCGGCAAAGACGACACTAATGACATCAACCACCCTGGCATAATGAATAACCGTCACCTCATAATGATGGAATGGACCCCTGCATTCATGGATAAACTTGATCGATTTTCCCGAAGAGAATTAAAGGGCCAATGTCCAAATAAGGATAACCTTGATGTTAGCATTTGAGGGAACTGGCCATGATATTATGTCGCACGCTTTTTCGCAAGCCACTTATTTGAATTCCTGTGTTCCCTCAGCTTGTCGTTTCCTATTTGATGTTAGGGTCACCATGTTAATAAGATAAACCAGTCCTTTGAAATGAAAAAAACCTCTATGCTTTAGTGTCCCTCATCACTAATTGTTCTAATCTCAACACTGCTGAATATAAAAATGCCGCTGATCGAGAGCAGGGTGCCAGGCGACTTCGCCGATTACGTTGCCAATTCTCGCAATGATCTTCTTTGTATTGATAATTATGTATAATACTGATGCAATGAATATGATATTATTTTAATCGAAATGGCTTCACAATAAATAGAAAAACAAAAAAAAAACGGAAGGAAAATTTTTAGATATTCTAATTGGCTTTCAAGACTCATAACAATCAAACGAAAAATTTGAGTCGTTACAGTGCATTTGGCGCTCACTAAAGCGCATTACAATCGGCAACTGCGTTCGTTTTCACGTTTTTTGTTCATCAAGGGGAGCCAAGAAGACACTTTCCTCTTGACCTTTACATGTCAAACGTTTTTGCATCACCTTCTTCAATTTTTTTAACGTACATGGTTTGGTCAATGGAAGTTTGACACTGGAGTCCCGCCAACTGTGGTAAACCACATTCAAAAAAGTGCTCAGACAAGCATATTTATTACTTTTTCTCTCATTTGAACGATTTTTGGAACTGCGCAACCATAAACGTTCAAAGTCTTCCCTCAGTTAGTCACCACCACCACACCTTGTGAACCGACAAACGAATTAATTAACAAATCGAAACCCTTTCGGCAACTTTGACTTATCGCGCGGGCAACCCCTGAATTCAAAGACTCCCAGGGTTTTATAAAGGAAAAGTTTTAATCAAAGCCTTAATGACTGAAAAAAAACGCGCTTTTGCTAATAGAACAAAGAAAATAATGGTGGGAAACCCAATGGTATTACGACTTTTCCTTTTGTGAAGTTAAAAATTACTCACAAACCTCAAGTTGCAATAATAATTAACTTCCAAGAAAACACAATGCAACAACAGTAAAAACGTTACAAAAACAAGAATTTGCCTTTTCTGCAACTTTTGAGTTCCATGATAATAAGGTTCATGAATAATGTAGGCGTTAATCAAAGCCTACATTTTAGTTATTGATAGTTTTTAAAAATAGAGCGTTAGGATAGTGCAAATTATTGATGTTTGTTCTGAATTCTTGAGAAGTTTGTTTTCTACTATTTATAAAAACTGGTCTATCATTACTAGTTCTAAAATTACGTTTGTATCATATTAGAGTCCAAAAATAATCCTTTCAGTTCAACATAAAACGACATGTTAGACGTATGTTTTGTTTTTCTATAAATTATGTTTTGTATTTCCGGCTTGCGAGTGAATCACCTTGTTGTGAAGCCTCTAATAATACTACTTAAGAAGATAAAACCGACCTGTTGTAAGAGTGCTAACTTTCATTCACCATTTTGCAGACTGCTTTTATCTTTCATACCAAATATTTTTACTAAGTACGGTATTGATTGACTTATCTTTCATTCAAAAAATCCAAAAATAGAAAACACATTATTTAGAAAGTGCTGACCCAATATTGAAAAATAACTGCCTCGCAATAATATACGCATAAAATATTTAATTTTTGCCTTTGTATTTTGTTGAATTCGATTTTGTATGGCGTTTGCTTGGTAAATAGTCAAGATATGGTTGTTATTGTATTTTGTTATGTCGTTAATTCAATTATCGCAGTAGTTACGGCGCCAAAAACAGCTACTGGTGCTTTTTTCAGCCACATACCGCGCCTTTACTTTACCACTGTCTGGTGCTTCGCCACCATTTTGAAATTCTATAGAAAAGGGTACACGGAACTTGAGCTTTCTCTGGAACACCCTGTCTATAAAATTATAACAAGTATACTGGACTGAATGATGTCGTTTAATCTTTTTCATTTTTATGAACGGATTCTACTTCCGAAGAGTCCATTTGCATCATTGTTTTAAAAATAAATACAAAAATGTGGTTGTTTTTTGTTTTTTTCAGGTTACGTTGGTCTTGGGTAATCCATTTTGTGTGGTATTTACGTTGGACAACTGACTACAAGACGTATTTTGAATTAATGATACAAATTTTTCTAACTTCTGATGCATTAATAGTATTTCGTTTTTTTCAAAGGCTTAGTTTTGGGTATTTGCTTAGCCATATAATGGCAGACATTCGTTTTTATAACTTTATTTTCACTTCAAGTCTTTTAATTTTTAATGAATGTTTTGAAAGTTAACTAAGCCACGCATTTTTTGACTGTCGAACACACATAGTTTATATAAACTTGGCAAGAGTCAAGACGGAAATAGTTTGTTTCGTGATACTAAATTGTTGCAGCCGTGATGTTTCCTTACATAATTGTATCTTTTAAAAAAGTGTCACATGTCGTTGCAGAAAGGGCATTTTCATTGATGAATGTCAAGTCCCTTTCTTGAAGGAAAATTTCTGAATGGTAACATCATTCCATGTTTGAGCACTTACGGCTAATTTTACCATTTGTCCAGGCATCCAAAATTGGCTTTTGTGATGCAAGTTCACGGAAAGCTGTAATACAGTTTACTTTAACTGTCTGTGTCATGTAAATAAAACATCAACTTTGTTGTGCATTGTGACCATTCTTCACTACTTGGCTCTTCACGTGTTCTCACCTTGCTCTGTCTAGACATAAGAACCATGATTTTGACAATGCGTTCCACCACGAAGCTCTAAAATATTCGTCTTTGGCCCTCTAAACAGAATGTAAGGTTACCCCGGTTCCATTGTTTCAAAAAATCGTCAGTGCCACTTTTTTGTTCACTTATGCTTTTTCCTATTTATACACCCGTCACCTAGGATGCTTCTCGTTCAAAAGAACTTACGTTTGCAGGAGAGTTTCGGCTTTCAGTTTTTGTTCGACTCCGCGTTCCATGTTCTGAAAGCCTGTGAGGTCAACTCTAAGGTTCAAAATTGTTCGGTTTTTTGAACTATTTGCTCCATAATTTAAACCCAGACTTTACCGACTTTTATCAACCCATTAATCGTGCAGTATTGCGTCGGGCCTGAACTAGAGACAAATCTCAACGAGTTCACAATGTTCCTTTGGGCTTTCAAGAAGGTCCTCTTGACACAACAAGTTTCTGCACCGCCTGCTAACGTAAGAACAGCACCCTCCGTTGGTATTCTTCTTTTTTTGTCATTCAACCCTCCTTTTTAGTGTGGGTTTCAAAAGTCTCAGGTAGGCTGACGCAGAAGGCATGTGCCGTCTGGGTGCACATTTGCACTTCATGACGCTTCTCTGTTCTCATTTTCACGTTTGTCTTTGTCGTGCTGTCGTCCTTTGCATACAAAACGAAAATTTGCTTTTCCTAAATGGCTACATTCTTATTTAACGAAATTGACTTACAAGAATGCGTATGTGCATGTCATTTCACAAAATATACTATGAATTATGACTTTTTTGATCTATTTAAAACTTCTCAACCAACGCAATCACCGTGTACTTTGAGCATCTATTAAGTTTTGCTTTAGAAATTTGAACTTTCATGCCAACCTGTTAATTTCGGCGATATTGTCTGAGGGTCTCGAACGCAACAAAAAAGTTGAAGAGAAAAGTTCAACAACGTGATTTGAACGATAACGAAAAAGCAAAGCTCTATAGAAGTAACGGAACACCGCGCACAAAGAACTGTCCTTCGGATAGGATGACGGCCCCATGTAATGTGTTTCTCAATCATTTTCGCCTACTCCTTTACTTTTTTGCCTTTTTGTCGTCTTAAGTTTCGTATCCGATGAAAAGCCTTCTAGACGTGTTTTACAATATTTGTGCTGTATAAACCTCGTGCAAACAGAATCGCATACAGTTATTACGTGTGAATCTGGCACCTTCATGAATGAAAACGACAAGGACGTCGTCTATCTTTAATACATACGTTTAACTTTTTGACATTCTAGAATAACCTTCGACTGAACTTTGCCACGATATGTATTTGACTGTACATATTGACATCGACATTGTGCATTAAACACTCTTTGCCGTGTGACCAATTGTCCAATGAATCAGTCTGTTGTGGAAGAAGTTGTCTTTGATGAACGCATCACTTACTATGTAAGTGCATTCTTTCAGTTTTGCAAAACTCATTTTTTTGCAAATTTATTCAATTTGAATCAATTTATATTTTTAGGGCAAAGTGGCGAGTAATGTTGCCTTCGGTACCGCTGCCATTATTGGAATACCAGGGAATATTCTCGTATTGTTTGCAATTATTTAGTGAGTCTTTAAATATTCAAAAAAATCCCATAGTCAATATGTATCAGACAGCCCTTTTTTGATAACTTGATTCCCATGGAATTCGGTCTACGATAACCAAAAAACAATGAAAATCAATGATCATTGTCTTAAATTTTTTCCCAGACAGTAAGTGATGACTTATTTTCAGTTCACGAGACATGCGCACATTGTCCAATATATTCATATTTAATCTTGCACTAGCGGATTTGTTTCTACTACTGGGTACACCTATCTTAATTGTCCAATCAGTAAAAAACGAGTGGGTCTTCGGACCGATTATTTGTAAACTGTATTTAACAAGCAGTGGGGTATGTATAAGCTTTTACATTTCCGAAAAAACGAAATAACTAAACATTTTAAAGGTAAATCAATTTGCAAGTGCAACGTTTATGGCAGTACTTTCCTTCGATCGCTATCTAGCCGTGTGTCACGCCGTAAAATCGACCAGATGGAGAACAAGAACCACGGCACTGTTTTTGGTTCTATTTGCTTGGATAATCGTTCTCTTTGAAATCATCCCAATTGTCAAGTTTTCAAGAATGATAACCCGGATCAGCAATGACAGTACGGTAACCGAAAGTTGCACTTTATACTGGGGCGACATGAATAAGTTTGATCAGCTGTTCCCGGTCTCACGACGACTATTTACTATTTACTCTTTTACATTGAGTTATGTCCTGCCGCTGACTGCAGTGTGGTTTTTCTATGCCAAAATCATTTTAAAAGTGTGGCTGAGGCGATCCACATTTTGGGCGCATCGGCATCGATTGCGTCGAACAACAACAAAAGTAAAGTTGCGGTTTAAAATAACTGTTTTAACGAATAACTTTTAAGGTTACCGTCATGGGTTTGGCGATTGTCATCTCTTACACTCTATTTTATCTTCCCTTTTGGGCTGTACAGTGGTCTATTGAACTCAATTTGTCATGGATTCACAACCGTAATTGGTTAATTCCGCTTTCGTACTTTGCTTACGCATTACTTTACATCAACTCTGCATTGAATCCGTTTTTGTGTGTCTTTTTTACGGATACGTTCATCCAAAAAGTAAGCTATATTAATATTAGGCTAGTTTTAAAGTTTGTGTTTGCAGGTTTTTCGACGGCAAAAAGATCCATATCCGGCTCTTCATAAAAGATCGGCCTTCGAAACCGCTGTGTATGCGCCTGTGGCAAACCCCCAAACAGGGCGACCACCTTTGGTCCATGCCCCGCGGCAAGATATCGTACTTTGATTGTTTTTTAACACCGTGTGTTGTCCAAACTACCTCAGGGACTTTATACTTTCATTACCCCCCGAAATGTCAAATATTTTTTGTTTTTACTTTGATTTTCATGCTTTTAACCTTAAATTCGATACGGTTATTAGTCTTTGCACAGCAGAATTTAAGATTTTGTCGACGTCACCATTGTTATAACATGGCCGTCATGCGCCTTACTCCAATCTCAACAGTTACTACACAAAAGTAAATAGTTTTGACAAGTAAGGCACATTGTTTTGCTACTTCAAATCTGCTGTGCAAGACAGACAAAACTATTGTACATCCCATGGACCAGCTATTCACTCTCACTTCTCCCACTCGACTGTGTTGACTTTACATTTCTTTTTAATTGAAATCTTTGAAAGAGAATAAAAATGTTTCTTTGTAATTCTGACAGAAATTTGTTGATAAACTTCACGACAATGTTCGACGAGAGCCATACTTAACAGCTGTGGCAGGATCATCTTTACGGATGTCATCGTCGCTGTCATCAGAATCGTCAACAGGATTACGATACAAGTGAAGGGATGATTTCGTTGCTCGCACGGCATCAGCAACAGTTTGTTTTGCAACAGAAGCACGGGGGTTGAGAAGGGGGGCACTCTCGGCTTCTTTGCCTAAACATTTATGTGGTTAAAGTTTTAATTGTTTTAAAATTATGATAAAACTTACTGCGACTGTTGGTTGATCTATGACTGCTGACATCAAACATGATTTTCGGTATGTCAGGTTTGCTTTCGCTTTCTGTTGGTTGCAAGAATGCACGAATTCCAAGTGGGGTTGAAGACTGTGCCCGGTCAGCATTCATCAGTAATATTTGACGTTGCACTGATAACTCACGAAGATGTTTCTGGCTTTCACGAAGGTTGAGATACTCTTGCAGTTGCTCTCTAAATTTTTTGTTTTTACCATTTTAAACTTTGCAAACGAGTAAATAACATACTTTGGTGTTTTATAGTCACGCCAATGCTGACCTTCCCTGCGGCCGAAAAAGATTAAACTCAAGCATAGTACGAGTAGGATGCATAAAACTGCTAATAACGGGAAAATCTAAAAAGAACACATCGTTATTTGACGCATTTTTTAACGGTAAAAACAGCAAAACATACCAAAACACTTTCCCAAAAGTGATAAGGATTTGTCGGCAATCCGGTAGATTCTTCTTTCATAAACGTTTTTAATGCTACCTTGTCTTCCTTCGTCTTACGTAGGGCCACACGCTGTGGACGGTCATACGCTTTTCGATCAATTTTTATCAGTGACTTAATCATTGTCACATTTTCCTGAAAAATCGATACATCCTAATGTCATTTTCGATGTGGTTAGGACCAACCAGCTTTAACGTGCACCAATCAATGTCAAATTCAGGCAGAAAATGTCGGTTAAGCGGAAGGGATGCATTTCGTTTACATCGAGCGGGGTTTTCGCGAACATCTTTAGCTAATTTTTCGACGTTTGGGTGGAAATTTCGTTGGGTACCTATCTTTACTAGTGAGCTGCAAATGTGATTGTCATAAATGGCAAACAAAAAAATTCAAATTTACCCAGTTCGTTGATAGCGATGACTGTATCTTGCATATGGATTGTTTACTGCCACTGGCAACACCTCAGGAGACACGTCATAAATATATGGGTTGACAAAACGGCCGCGGAAAGTCTCAGCTATCGCACTTTCCAGACGTTGCTTTTTGCCACTTCGGCCATCAAACAATTCTTCCGGCTCCATATTTTTTACAAGAAACTCAACATATTGTGTTGTTGACGTGTTGTAACGAGGGTCACCTCGAAGCAAGAATGTTATGTACTTTTCGGATGTTGCAAAGGTGTCTTCTTGACGTGCAATTACATGAATTGTAACACGATTCTCTGGTGTTACTGGTGTACCAATTAAATATGCAATTGACTTATGTTTTGATGGGTATAACGACGCCCACACAGGTAAGTTAGGTTTGCCTTGTGCCGTTGCAGACCATTTGACGTCAACTACAAAGGAAAAAAGATTGTCGAAGGGATGCTAATGAGCATGCAAAAAAGTCTGACCTGTGTAGGGAAAGAAGTGTGCTGAATGCAACATGTACGCCATAAATTCGCCTTTAATGCCATATGCCTGGCTTGTTTTTATGGGATCTCGGCCAGCACTGCACTCTAGGAAGTAAAATAGCCATGGAAGGATGGAAATAAGCCGTTTACACATTGTGCTAATAAGGAGATCGAGAAGGCGAAATGATGAACTAATGAAAGGCGCTAATGCATCGCAAAATGCACAATCCTTGGGGCACAACAACAAAATATGCGTAAAAATGTCACCGGAAAGATTGAAGCAATGGGATCGACTAACCTCGGGTCGATCAACAGAGCCAACATACGGACGGCGTCAAGAGGAACAACTGCTTTTGCGGGACTCGGCATATCCGCAGGAAAAGAGTAAACGCATATTGTTCTTGAGGTTTTTAAGCAATTGTGTCGTTATTTCTCATATTCATCTTACCAAACAAAAGGATTTGTATCATGCAATAATAATTTAAAAACAAAAACTATTTCCCAAAAAAATTCTGATGAAAACGGCAGCAACGACCTTTTTCATTGTTTTTGTCACTGGCATTCGACGCATGTAAACTTTCAGTTTTTAAATTCCCATGATGAACGAGTAATCCCTCTCTACACAGTTTAACGTTTTGATTGGCATACAAATTTTCCACAGCTACAAGGCATAAATTTGTTTGTGAAACTCGTAATACCACTTCACTGTGTGTGTATGTGTGTGTGTTTATAGTTTTCATTAGTCTCGAACACTTCCAACAGGTAAACTGGCGTAAGATTAACCAGGCTTGAGGGCTACAATTGTTAAGTTAGAGGGGTTAAACGCCTTTCAAGAGCTAAACCAATACCATTCTATTTGTTAAGACGGCTTAGTTTGCGTTTCAATGAGTCTGGTGAATGTTGCCATTATAGTGTTTCTTACGCAGTGCCCGACGCACGTTTTTACTTTCTTTACTTTTCACATTGAATATGTACTGTAGAAAATTGAACCCGCGAAATTTGTATCTAGTGGCGCAAAAAAGGCTTGACGGGAATGCAGAATCTATTGTTCTACACCTTCATTTGACGGGCCTTAGATATAAAAAAGTTTTAACACGACATTTACCGTGTTGCTCGAAGTTGCATTACTTATTTGTTAGGGCATGCTTTTAAAATCGTGCGTGAGCGTCTATGCAAAAAGCAATGTTCAGTTTTTTCGAAATGCGCAACAAAAATAATTGGAAGCGGTGGTCTCTACATTTGCTTCCGATTACTGTGGGTTTTATTTTTTACAATCACGCCGAACTCTGTCCATCATACCCTTGGAGACGCACCACACACCTCTTTGATGGGGCATCAGCGAAAAGGAGGCGCGTCTAACCCTTTGTCTTCTGGAAGCACGATTGGGCGGGGTTAATTGTTGCCTTTGATGGAACCGCGTCCAGTCTTGTTGCGTCTAGAACCCAGCTAAACATCAACAGTTGGCAGTTTCAGACTGTGGACAACGTCGCAAAACCAAAGGATGGCCTCAACCATTTTCACGGTTCCCGTAACTACAATCACTTCCACCCAAGTGCCGAAGACTATCAGACAGCGATGTCGAATTTTATTGGCGCAACAACGTGGCACATGCAATCGCATTGTATTAATAGCCTTGTTGATTGCCTTTGCCGGACTTGGCACCTACGGTTTACATCAAACCATTTCCCGCGTTACCATACAAGAATTCGAGATCAACTACTGTATACTGTATAATCTACCCTTGGCTATTAACAGTCTCAACCAATTCGGCGAAACCGTGTTTTTGTTCACCTTTATAATACTATTACCTCGGTATGGTACTCGACGCCACACAAAATTCAAAAAGTAAGTATACTCCCCCACCGTTTGCTAAATTAGCGTTTGATTATTTCAGAATCTGTAACGGGTTCCTAGTCCTTACAGTGCTTACGGCGTTGGCGCTCGGATGCCGAATAATCCCGGTTTTCAACCATCACAATGTAAGTGAATTTTTAAGATTTTGATTTTAATGATAAAAAGCGTGTTCAGAATGGTTGGGACAGCATTATGTTCCTGGCTCCACTACTCCACGTTATCTACCATCTGAAGTATTTTTTTAAACGAGGTTACACGGTGAACTATCATGTGAATGCGGTGGACCGCCGGCTCCGTAATAGAAGCATCGACCCTCAACTTTACGATAACGTATATCCGGGTCAGCGAAAAGCCATTGAACCGCGGGAAGCAGTAACTCAATTCTGATCTGCTTAACTTCTTTTCTCTATTCACCTTTTCTCAAAAAATGCAACAAATTGTCGCACATATTTTTAACACATAAATCATGGTCCTTGTCTCCACTAAGGTCTGTGGAAAATTTGTTTTACACTAATTACGTTGTTGTCTACTTACTTAGAGTATCTCATAGTTATTGTCAAGCTTTAATGCCTCGTTTATACAACCGTGATCCTCATCGTGAAATACCTTCTCAATAGGTTTGCTTATTGTACCGTCTGCTTGTCAAGTGTATCAGTCATCATCAGGGGCACAAAACGTAGAAAGTTATCTGGGAGCCAAACTTGTAGCCGCCGATATAGTATACTGACCTAGTCAAAGCTGATAACAGTATCTGTTCCCATGTATCTGATTAGTTGTGTATTACCTTTACTGCATATTTTAATGTTATGCCAGAGCAAACTGAATAAAACTAAAAAAAAAGTACATTTGAATCAGAATAAATATCTAAAAAATACACAAATAAAGAAACGTATATTTGCAAAATAACCTTGAACATGGTATGAATGTTGGAAGCTGTCATTCATTTGCAGATTGTAGAATAAAAAAGGTTGAGCAGCGAGTTAACTTCTAAATCGGACATGTCCAAAACGGCCTACGTGAAGCCCAGTCTGTATCTGCTAAAATAAATATAACCATCTGACAACTCTTTTTGGGTTTAATTCAAAAAATATAATGCAACCAGTACATGCAAACTCCAACACTGAACAACATCGTGGATGGTAGTCTGCCATCAGAAATCAAGTGCATCCAGAAAACAGTAAAGAAACCAAGATAAAAACTAAAACACCTCAAACCCATGCTAAAATCAAAAAACCACCTCGGATTCCTGGTAATTCGACCCTGATAATGCCATTTTCAAGGTGACTTTTTTGATCCGGTGACTTTTTGGGGACACCCTTAATTATTACTATTTATATAGTCTGCAAACTTAATGCGTCAGTGTTCGAGTACATTGTGATTTGTATTTACAAATTGTGTTGTGCGTTCCCTGGACTACAACTGGTACTCCAGGGACTATGCGTTGTCGTGTGTAGCGTGTCTGTCCAGCATTTCGTACGTTGCATGCACGCTTTTGGACGCAATGTTCTTTATCCGACGTTCTTTTCACAATCAAACAATTGTAGGAAGTAAGTTGAATGTGTTTCGGAAAAAAACTGGCATACAACAAATTGAAACGGTTTATAATCAAAAAAATGTATACAGTTTTTGCGCATTTTCACACGGTTTGCTGACATCATAACGTAAATTTTAGGGTAAGTAGAATGCTTTTAACTAGTTTGTTGAGCTTTACAGTAGTTTGTTATGACATTTCAAATCAAATATTCATAAATTGGTGGCCTAAAACTTTTATACATGCAAAACAATGCAATTAAAATGTTTATCAATCGACTTGACAAAACAAGGATGTGCGTTGAATGAAAATCTGAACACTTTGACCTTTCTGCTGACTAATCAGGACATTTGCAATCATAATGCAGTGTGACCACACATTTATTATCCTTTTTTCCTTTCATGTTTAGTAACAATTGCTATAACAAAAAGTTTTGACTCGGCGTCCAAACATGCATTCTCTCTGACTCGACACAGCCATTTTATCACGACATGTTGCATTGTAATAGTTTATTAGCTTTTACCATTCCCCTAATGGAACACCTTTTTTGGTCGGTACGGATTACAACACAAAAAGGTTGCGATTGTCATGCAGATTAGAATCCACAAATAAAACGTCTGACCTTCCTCGTGGCCTCAGGGGAACTAATTAGCTTAAATCCAAAATGCGGTTATTTCTGCCCGAACATTTATCGTTTAATTGGAGGCATTCTCAGAAGCAAGTGTCGAATTGTGACAACAATAAACGAGTCAAGTGAGCATGAAATTACGATAACTTTTGGTCTGACGTGTTTCTATTAGGGTGTTGCACAATTTTTGTCCCTTTTCAAAAAAATTATTTTTTTAACGAATTCAAACTGAATTTCAACAACTTAAGCATTGTTGTTAGCATTAACATCTTCCACATCTACAGGCACGACGGCGCTGTCCTAGACCCCCTTAAAAATTTGCATAGTGCGTCTGAAGTAAACACCCTCAACTGATAAAAACCCCCAGAAGCTGCAGCCAGGCGCCGCTCCTGGTAACAGTTTTAAAAGGTTATACCTTGAGGTTTATGAAATGTAAAAAACCTTTGCTAAATCTATGCATATAAATTTTTTACCGACGGGACCACCCACGACTAGGTTCGCCACCAAGTCGAAGAAAATTTTTTTAATAATTTTTAATACGAAAACCATCCATTCGTATTACAAGTCATTTTATAGGATGACTGTCAGTAAACATCTGTTAAACTTCCAGAAGTTTCTCGAATAACCGTTCAGTAGAACAAAAGTTGTGGTTGTTACAAAAGAGGACAAAAATTATGCAACACCCTAATAGAATCATTTCCGTAGTCTCACAGTGCGGGTTCAATAATTAAATTATGAACATTTAAACTTTAATTTTTTGAAAACACAATGTCAAAGTCAAGAATGTTGTTGATCATGTGTTCTTTTTGGTAGACACAAAAGTGTAACACATTTTTGCTTTGTAATTGGTTGAAAACAATTTGTGAATCATAATGACACCGCCGAACGCACGTAAAGCAATCGCTTTTTATCTGTATAGCAATTCATTGTCTATAAAAAATAAACACCCGGTTAGTTTACATCACTAGTACGTGGAAAGGACCCAGACCCTCCGCTATTGCAAGATTTAAAAGAGCATAGAAATGACTAAAAGCAAGAAATGGTACAACCAAAAAAAGAATTAGAACGAAAGAACAATATGTGTTCGTAAAATAAATGATACGAATGTTGGAAGGAACCACATCATAGCGCTGGTCTGAAGGGCAAGAAGTGAAAGAGTAGCAGAAGTTTTGACCGACAAAAATAGAACCGTTCAGAGGACAATAATACGAATTGCATTAATGTCAGGAAATTTGAGAGGTAACTACACGGGTTTGTCGACCCGACTGGGATCTATTACAACGGCGACAGCCTTTTTGTACCATTCATTGCCATTTTGATGCACATCCTGAGTCTTTTTGATTACAATGTCGTCAGGTTTTCCATAGACAGGCGGGTTTGCGTAGGGGTCGTAGCCAAGAACTTTGAGCATGGGGGCAATGTTAGCCATGTCGGCGACGACGTCTTCTGGGATGTTTCCGACCCATTTAGTCAATGCATCGAGATTGACTGGCTTGATAACTTGGTCGGTGGATCGTTCGGTTCTGAAAAGGTGAAAAGGTTAGGTTTAGAACATTTATCAACGCAAAAAAAGCTTACTTGGACAGGGATATGTCTTTGCCTATCAAAGCTTCGTGATGAAGAACAGACTCGTTGAACGGTATGTCAAGGAAGCTCAGCAGCTTGCGCATTTCTTTCTCCGGATGAAGGACAAGCTGCTCGTAGTGGACCATGAGGCAACGGTCGGGGCCGACCTGAAACAAAGTTAACTATAAAAGAACGCAAAAAGAAGAAAAAAACAAGCTTACAGATTGACATTGATCATACATAACGCTGATCCCCGCATTCCATTTCGTCAGGCACTGTCGGAAATCGTTCAAATCAAAACCAGTAATCGTTACTTGTCGAGATATGATCGAATGAACAGTGGCGCGACCATCTCGAAGCATCAGGATGAACTTGCTGTTCGGGAAAAGTTCAGTGAGATACACAGTCGATTTGAGCGTGAATGGATCCTTATTGCAGAGACGAGGGGCAGGTGCACCATGGCCAGCGATGACCTAAATGGATAATTCGTTAATAACATCAAAACTACTTAACTGAAAAATAGACAAACCTGGACAATAAAAGAAGAAATAGCAGCATTGATGACAGAGTCGCCTACACCGGCTTCCTGAAGACGCTTCCATTCGCGTTCACTCTTCTTCCATTGCGCTCGAAGAGCCAAAATTCGTGGAATTACACGCGTCTCCTCGCCGCTGAAATGAAATCGCGTTTATTTTAAATCCAATTCAAAAGATGCGTTAAACTTACCATCGGATATCTGGATGGGCATCCAGCATTGCGCGCATTAGTGTTGTGCCACTTCGGGGTATTCCGCCGATAAAAATAAACGGCGATTGAGCATTATAGTTTCCATCGACGCTGACCACTGGCTGAATCACACCCGTCACAGGCTTTGGCAGTTCTTTCGACGGTGACCATAGGAAGAAGTAGACGAAAAAGAATGCCAAAACACCTATGATGAGGTATCTGTGGCGGCCCAGCATTCGGGCATTGATCATACTGAAGGTCGAGTAGGGATGGGCAATGCGGAACTGTACGAAGTGAACTCAAGGCACAGCGCCAGCACTCTGAAAAAAGGTATGCACTTCAATATGGGTAGTCAAAAGGAACGCGAAAATTGCACGGGGAAGTATCGAAACGTATTCCAGACCGATGGAAAACAACAATGGAAAGGTAAAAATACGCTACTTATGTTAGATCCGAGAAGTGCATTAAACGACGGTAATTTGCAGTGTAAGACGCTGACTACCTGTGGTCCGATTGCGTACACGTCGATGCGCACTGGATCAATGAGCACAGCTGGCTTGCGCAGTAACGAGTTATCAAAAACGTGAGTAAATTCGAACCGCGTGGACTTAACCGAGGAGTACAAGTGCTTGTACATAATCCGAGATCACAACGATCGAGACCAAACAAAACAAAGTCAGATTAACTCAAAAATAAATGCGCAAGTTCTGAAGATCAGGTTCAGACGTTCCTATATTGACAAAGGTCATTTTTTACGGATAGCCAACACGTGAAACCAAAATAGAAGTAAATAAAAGTAGAGCAGGGGGGTATCGCACTTGCGCACTGATTAAAAAGTAAAGATAACAAAACAAAACGCAGCCCATGTGAACTTGGTCGGTTTTCTTGCAGAATATTTGCTCTTTTTGAGTCGAGAGTGGACGTATATGGACGTCGTCCCGTATCCTCTTCATCGAACGTCTCAAATATCCTAAAGAGCAGAAAAACCGAATATCAATATCTCGAAAAAAGAGCCCCCTGTGCGACGATAATAAGTTCGCGAAAACGTTGAACTAACACGTCGCGGTTCAGTCATTTATCCTCACCAAAGCAATCGATGATGCCTCAGCCACTTCTCGCAATCCCTTTAGATCGAGTTTCGAACAAGCTTGCACAGTTATGTTCCCTTCTATCGACTGCCACTCGGAATTCATGTTATTCAACTGGTTCAAAAAAATGGATCACTGTTCACAGCTAAGACTGCTCATCCCTGTCCATCCAACTGACAGACTGCAGAACCACAGGGCAATTACTAGACGTGACAGTTCTCCAGCGGCGCAAACCCTCACATAAAAGCCTAATTAGATTATTATTTGTTGAGAATAGAATCGATCGTTTCGCCACATTTTTGTTCATACCGATAGAAATGCAGAGTATTCATCATAACGGTCGATGGAAGCAACAAACAACAAGCGCCGTGAGAGAATATCAAAACAATGGTGACGGCCGTCAGTCATCACGTATCGGCAAAATGACAAAAAAATGTTGAATGTGGGGGGCTGTTAAACTATAGGGCAAACTCTTCAATTTCACAAGTCTAGGAGAAGACTAACTTGACACAATCTGGAAAGCATTGTCACTTACTTACACGTGCCATCTCAAAGTGTGCCGACCACCGCGGCATAAGCGTCAGTAGCAGAAAATTATTGACACACAGTTTGTTTCTCAAATAGTGGAATGGGTTTCGGCGAAATTTGCGACCGCTTTGTACACTTTGGAAGCCGATGGCCATTGCTTCCTGAGGGTTTGATTCCTCAATGTAAAGATTGCTGCAGTACTTGTGGAGCTTATGCATTCCAGCCGTTGACCATTCTAGAGGTCCAATCCGTTCAACGTAAGGCTTTTACGACCCCTCATTTTTCACAAGTTTTTGTCTCACACTTTTACACTATTGACTCAACCATTGTGTCAAATAGATTAGATCAAATAGAAGCACCCACGACTGTTTGAAAAAAACTGTATCAGTTTGCTTCAGCGATGGGTTTTATGTAGCTAGGTGCTTGACTAGATGCTTGTAGGTACACACTTTTTTTACTTAAAAAATGCGCAAATATGTATAAGATTAGACGCATTCTCCCGAACCTTGAGCACACTTATGGCCAATTGCAAGAAGTGAACAAAAAGCAACAAGCGCACTAGTAAGGGAGGTATTATAAAAATGTGAAACAGCCAAGTAGAGCTCTTTTTTGTGTCCTTCGAGGCAGCGCATCTGGCGCGGGGCGCTTCTCAACATCGTCACCTTGGTACTTCGCTAGTCTCTCTATTTTCTCGGGGACTAGCCTCAGGTGTAGCGAAAAACAAGCAAATTGCGAATGCGCGGTCAAACCCTGGCTTTCTTGACTGATCGTCACACTAGCACTTTTCCCCCAGTGTCTGTTCGGACGCAATGGGACAGTCTTGTGGTTCTTCCTCGCGCCTCTAGCTCCTAACCATCCTATTCCATCAAGCATCCGACCTTTTCGACTACTCTTGGTCGTCTTTCCGACAACGAAGACATCGTCAGTGCAACGAAGGAGTCCAGGAGAGTACTCGCTTGATCTCCCAGCACATCCTCTCCTTCGCCAATACACTTCATCACTCTGTTCGGCGCCGATCTCTTCGGTCGATTCGTCAACGGAAGAGAAAACCAAAGACGAGGAGATAGGAAGACTTTCTTCTTTGACTTTTACATTAGACATCGACTAAACGCTCACTCCAACCTCCTGAGCCTTTTGTCGGATTTGCCTAACCGCTTCTAAGCTTATCCCCATATCAAATTGTTAAGCCGTCCGTGAAACTGATCCAGCCTTCACTGTGGCGGTAGCTGCCAATCACAGTGTTTTCTTCTTTGACGTTCATCCGTTATTCGTCACGCAAGCAGGAGTGAAAAACGTTATTTGAAAGCGACGTCAACAACAGCGGTCAGATCTCAGCTGATATTGGCCCCCCACGTTAAAACACAAAACAGCAATGTTCAGTCGAATCTTGCCAGGTCGACGCAGTTCGTCCCAGAAAAACAGTGGATCTACTGCGACACCATCTACGCCAAATTCGCCAAAGCCACCTCACTTAGGCATGAAGAAGTTAGACAGCTGGATTGGTAATTTGTTGCGCGACGGTATGTTTCACTTTTTTGTGAATGGTTTTACCCAAATATTTCAATCGTTAAACCCTAATATCTCGGCTGTGAAAAGAAGCATAAAAATTGGGCCATTAAAGATAACGCGTAACCATCACATTCAAAAAACGTTTTATTCGCGCGTATTTGAAACGAGGAACAATAGGCCCTATCACCCATCGCTTCCCCGTGCCCTCGTAAGTTGCACAACTTCTGCAGCTGGGTTCGCGTACGTGTAGTTGGCAGGGTGCCCAACCGCGATCGGCATTCCGTCTTTGCCTCAAGCCGATAGGAAATCAGCCGGCGTGTCCCATTAGGCAACACTTGTTGCGCTTCTATCTCGCTCCCGTTTGTTTCAAAGCTAACTGTCTTAGCGTTGTAATATGCGAGCTAACGCTAGATAGCAGACACGGCGCGCTTAAAAAATTCTCGTCCTCTCTCAACCGTGCGGCACTCGGATCTCACTCTCTTTTTCTCGAGCTTCGATTGATGAAAGCGAACGCTCGCAGACAACCTGAAGCGAACCTACATATAGTACTTAGCTTCGTGCGTGCCAAAGTGATAGCGCCGCCTGTTAGCTCCTTCCTGACATTCGTCCTTTCGAACACTCGGAAGCGGCAGTTGTTCTGACCACTGAAAGTGGCACAGCGCCCTGGTCACTCTGACGTTTATCTACATGTTCGAAAATTGCGACGCTAAACTTGTTTTTATTTCCGCTGTTTTTGAAATTATTACCGATCGTAACTTTGTCCTAATTGCGTAGATCGATGCCATCAGTATTTTTCTCGTGGCGGCCTAAGCTAATCCGCATTGGGCGCCATAAGCCTCCCGAGCAAAGCGCGACTGCCAGTATTGCTGGACATCATGTACCGCAGGCAATCGATCCCTTGGCACAGGATGAACCTGTACCGGTGGCTTTAGCTCCAGCTAGTGCTAACAACAACACATCAGGATATCTAAGTGATGGCGCCATTGGTGCACCTTATGAAACCTATGATCAAGGAGGATATTCTGATGTTGAATCGTATGCGAATAATCTCGGTTCGACAACACCTCGGGGCATGAGGAGTGTCAGGTTTTCTGAAGGTTGGTATAACGCAAAACAAGGAACCGAAGGTTAAAACTCAATAGCTCAATTCAACATCTTTAGTAGCACGAAAACTAATTACCCCCTTTTTACAGGCGTTGGCAGTAACCATTCGGCAGCGACGTCACACAACAACGCAAAGCCGTCGCCGATCATAATTACTAACAGACCTCCGAGCATCATTCTAGGATCGAATGGTCCAAATGTTGCTCCCCAACAACAAACACCATTAGTTCAACCCGTTGGACCACCGAGTCGAGCTAGTTGGGCACCACCACCTCCACCAGCACACGCTCCAGGAAGTGCAGCTCATCCGGAATCCGTACTTTCACGTGGACCTTCACCAATGGCTATGGCACCACTTGCTCGCGAAGAACCCCAAGAAGATCCAAATGTATCTCCGCAACCACCACGACCCGCAAAAAACAATGGTTCAAACTTCTATCGCTCCAGCTTAAGTGCCAGTTTAAACGTGAACCACGGCCACGGACACCATCCACGAGAAAACCGCGCCAACTTGCTGTTGCAACAACTACGCGCAGATGATGGTGCGCAATCAGAAAGCGATGTATCCACAAACGAGCACACGCTGACCATACCACTGAGCAAATCGTATTGTAAGTATGGGGGCGAACCCTGCGGGGTAAAAAGAAACACGTATCGATTCAAACTTTTTTCGTTCTATTTCCGCCACGGATGGTAGGGGAACAGTCAAAGCGCAAGGGGATTGTCTAGAGGTCACTACTCGCGCAATCAAGGGCACGCGTGAATTTTGGAAACTTATGCGATACTCCTTTTAGCGACAACCATTTTCCTTCAATACAATGATGAAGTCAAGCGTTCCCAACTTCCAACAAACGTACGCACCATCGAACAGGTCAAAGGCTTATTCCTACGATCATTTCCGAACTTGACGCACTACTACTTGGATCAGCCACATGTCAAGGTCTACATCCAGGAAAGTGCAAAGGGCCAACTTTTCTATGAATTGGACGACGTCCGTGAAATCAAGGATAAGTCAGTCCTTAAAATCCGTGAACAAAACAATACCGGCTATCAGTCGCCTCCACCAATTCGATTTACTGATCATCCGCCATCTGCCATCGCTGACTACGTGAGTGAGCCGGAGATAGACGATTACCGTGATCGCAGCCATGGACGCTTCGGAGGAAGCTTCAGGATGCGGCCTGCTAGTGCTGTTCCGGGTGAAAACGGTCGAATGTACAATCCAAATTCGCTGACAAAAAGCCTGCGGTCTCCTGCGGGCAGTACGACTGGTCGTTACGACCCTTATTATGATCCATATTCTAGTGATACGAGCAGTCAAGGCCCGAGAAGCGGCAGCGTCACACCCATAATAGACAAAGAAACGAGGTATTTAATTCATTTAAAATAAAAGCTTTTCTAATGACATTGTTTTAGATTCCGCATGGACACAATGGAACGCCAACTTCAAGGTCTCTCATCGCTAGTGCATTCAGCTCTTGTCTCAAAAGGTGTCAGTGAAACAACGCAAAAAGACATGCTCGACTTGCGCCGGCAGATTCTGGAGTTTCATCCAGAAGTGACGCGATTTACGAGTATCGAAGAACCCCGCGCCGGTTCCGTACTCGAATCCGTCACAACTTCGGTGTACAATGCTCCAGAGACGCAGCGTGAGTTGACGAGCATTAAGCGTGCCCTTCAAGCGGCCCAAAATGAAATGTCCGATTTGCGGCGAAATACGCAGGTAACTCAAATAGACACTTTTTGAAAAAGTAAACGAACATTAACGGAGAAAAACTTGTAGCTGAACATTCAAACCTCGCGGGAAATAATTAATGAAGCGTACGCTCAAATTACGCAGAGCCTCCAAAAACAAGCCAACGGCAACGGACAGTCGGCGGGAACAATCCCAACAACAGTAGCTGATCCGAACAATGCGACAGAAGCACTGCGGAAGGATCACTTGACACAACTGTCGGAACTTCAGAGTTCTTTGAGGTAGGTGGAACTATTTAAGAAGCTTATTTGGACAAGGTGGGAGCAAGAACGTGTACCCAAGACCAGGAAGAGCATGTTTGAGTTTCGATGGTACACAAAACTCGGAAAAGGGCGCAAATACAAACATACAAAAGGAAGCAACGCGGGTGGTGTTAGTCAGATCCACGCGCAAAAACGTCATAAAATACGGGAATCTCGAAAGATGTAATCGCATCACCAAAAAGGGAAAATCAGTACACATTTTGAAAACTGGTTGTAATAAATTTGTTTACAGATCCTTTGAGACAAATGTTGAGAACATCCGACGCAGTGTATTGAACTCAAATCGAAAACTGCGCATGACTGAAGTCGAGCAGCTTACCAACAATCTCACAAAAATTGGACGTCAGGCGGCTAAGATTAAAAGTAAGCTCGTTGGCACAACTCCACTTTTTAGTGTCCCCAGTTTGTGTCCATGTTCCCGTCTGTTTCGTCCAGAGGGTTTTTTATTTTTCCGTGTGCCTCATTTTCGGCACCGCGAATGAATGTCAGGCATTTCTCGCGTGTCGAATGAGTGGTGGCACACGATAACAGAAAAAACAAGGTCTTCATGGTGTTGTAATGGGGAAGCGCTGAACACATATGGAATTGCATTACTTTTTAGCACAATTTCCTGATTTGCAAGGCGAGCTGGAGCAAAGGATTAAGAAGGACATGGAGCGAATCGTGCAGGAGCAGAACTTCATCAAAGAGGAAACGAATCAAGTTGACGGATGTCTCCGGCGGTGCAAAACATTGGCCAACATGATGGTGACAATGAAAAAACTCGCAATGATCCAAGACCCGGCGATTACTCATAAGACGAGCGGGCGCGGCGATGACGGCAAGCCTCCAATTTTCGGGAAGAGTGTGCCCAAAAATGGCAATGGAGATAACGCGCGTAAGTGAATTTTGGCAATTTTTCCTTTGGTGGTAACGCTTATTGAGCGAAACAATAGCCCGCGGGCCTAACATGAAAGAAACTTTCATTTCCGCTTTCTTTAAAAACTAAATGAAGTGAAAGAAGCATCTTCCCAGCCCTTTTTTCAATACCAAATAATACTGCAGTTGCGCCTGTGGCAGCTAACAAACCTCCCCCCGCCCCGTCAGCACCCTCAGAAGATGATCATAACTCCATTCCGGCAATCCCACCGGCACCCTTTAACTATGAAAAACCTACTTCTTCCACTCTCCATTCATCTCCACCACCGACTGCACCCAAACCTCCTCCTTCGGATGCACCCACACCCCATGTGCTCGATTCTATCCTCGATGAACTCAATTTTGCACCCACAGATTCAAAGAAAGTGACCCCTGCAGTGCTCGGAAATGAAATGGCGACCAGCATGACTTGTAAGGTACCGCCGAGGCCCCCAGAGAGGTGAGCCAGAAGCCGTTCGCATGTAAAAAAGCGTCATAAAAACGGATATGCTTTCAGGAATCAGTCGTCGGTCGACCGAATCAGCCAGTACGGCGCTTCGACCAGCTTCCCCCCACTCCCCATGCAACAAACTAATGCCCTTACAACCGATAGTGCAAGCAACAGTGAAATCAACCGTCTTTCGGCCATTTCAAGTACAGAAAGCATCAACTCTCAGGATGGTCTACGCAACAAAGCCTCGGTCCTAGCTTCAAATAAAAGTCGCATTGATGACAAACAGCGCGAACTGAATGATCAATTAGAAAAGTTGCAGCAGTTATGTCCTACTTTATGAGTTCCTTATCAAACAAATTTGTTACGTTTATGTATCTATCGCACCTATCATGACCATTGTAACGTAATCACGCTTTCCACGAAATTGGCAAAATATCCTAGACAAATAAATACTTATCGGATTAAAAAACCAATGCAATGCACAAGGGAGTCGCAGAATTTAATCAGAGCATTTATGCCATCCAAATCAACACTTTAGATAATAGAAAAACAAAATCCTAACGGAACGACGGGTAAAAATAATAACTACGGACCAGTCTTGTTGCCGGAGAACGCGTGTGCAGGGGACTGAGCAATGAGGGTGTCAAGATCTTTGAGGTTAAGCTCATACTTGGTAAGTTCTTTTTGGAGTTGGTTTTTCTTGAAAACCGTGTAGTACGAGACACCGTTGAAGGAGAATTTGATCTTAAACAGCTCAAAGCCTGCTCCCGCTGCAACGCCGAGTCCAAAGGCAACGTAGTTGTTGTTCCGGACTAGGTGTAAAGCATAGCCGACTACAGACATGGTTGCTTATCTGAAAAGTTTATAATTTATGAAAATATATAGGGAAAGAGGCGTGAAACAAACCTAATATGGAAACCTGCACGATCAGCCTCAATTAACTCTCGCTCGAGAATCTCCCGTTCCTCTTGACGCAGCGGTCGAACGTACTTGTAGTAGATGGCACCGTTGGTGATGCAGTAGGACGTGCTGAAGAGCAGGAAGCCGAGGATAGAGCGAACCGCGACTAAAAAGAAGAACATTATATATATAATAAGTGCAAATGAAGGTAAAACTTATAAAGGAGGTTAACCTAAAGGTAGTAAACAATGTGGAAATGTTAAAATAAGATAAGACAAACCTTTGTGGGCGATATCCAGACGACGGTTCGTGAAAATCCGTCGATACAGCGGGCGCCGGTCCGGTCTCTTTCTAGCGAGCAACGGCCACGAGAAGAACATCAAACCAGGAGAACGGGGAAGCCGTCCGTCGCGCGTCCGTGGTGGAGCGAGCGACACAGAATCCGATGAACGACACGAATACGACAGCCAGAAGTAGGAACCAGCAAATGCAACAGTTTCGTCGTTCAAGAGGTACGAGGAAAACTCGGAGAACGCGATGTTGGTCCCGCAACGATAGGTCGGGCGACAGTCGACGTCGCACACGCAACGAAAAAACTGACATTTTTCATCCCAGTATTTCATTATTTTATCTGTTCACCGTTAATCTTTCGAGATTCGGTCTTGCTAAAATTTGGAAACAACAAAATACTATAAGATCGAAGACAATGATTCTTATAATTATGTTTTTTATCTATATTTTTATAAATATGTTGTATTACCTCAAGTCGCCTGGAGAGAGGATTCAAAACAGAACGACGACAAGACCACAAAACAATGTTCAGCAATTTTAAAATTTATAAATTTCTTCAAAAGGCAAAGTAAAATTTAAAAAATGCGTTTACAAAGTTTTTGTAACAGGTATATTGTCCTACGGGAAAAAGTATTAGTCAGCTCTGATTTGCCCCAACATCAAAAGGATGAAAACTCATTTGTGTCGTTGTCGGTTTTTCCTAGCGTGCGGGCATTTTGCGTGCGACGTGCAAGCCATCTGTCATATCCTGTTGACTGACTATCTTAAATCTGTAAACCATAATCTCCAGGTGATCCAACAACAGTCCATCATGGCTCAAAGATTCAATCGAAACATTCCTGGCCAGTTGTACTTGTCAATTATCCCCGCCGGCATTGCTGGAGCTCTCGCTATCCACGGTCAGTTTAGTTTTTATATATCCGCATCGTCTCTTTTCAATTATTCGTAACTATAACTTGATCTCCATTATAGGGTACCGTCGAGACAATGCTATCAGCAAGTTCTACACATGGAGATCGACCGAACAAGCGCCGGACAGTGTCATTGAGAACTTTGAGACAGAATTCACAAATTTGGTCACCAAAGCGCGGAAGGTTTATAGAAATGTTGATGTAAGCTTAGCGACGGCTATTTGCATTTGTTTATGAATCATATGGGTTTCAGTTTCACGTGTCAATGATCAACAACCTCGAAGCGCGGACATACGGGTCGTTCGGACTGAACCAGGGTGCTGAGTTTCAAGTCCCGTTGCTATCGGCAGTCGAGTCTGTTAAAGATTTGAAGGAGAAATATCCGGATTTGCTGACGGTTGTTAAGGAGCTGTGAGTCAACGCCAATTTATGGCTTTTACAATGTTAATGAAACGGTTTTAGGGGTATCAAAGGTGGTGTGGACACATCCAGCATCCCTGACAACGTTCTTCAGCCAGTTTTGCTCACAGATGCTGCGCGGTACTTCTTTTTGCGACGGGAGATTCTTCAGGCTGAGTCGTAAGGCTTAACTTTTCTTGAAAAGTGATTTAAGTCTTGATGCTTTCAGTTTCTCTCACATGGTCGTCCCCATTGTCCTCGGCTCTGTGAGCTTTGCCCTCGGATATCCCATCTTCAGTCTTATCACACGTGCCGCCGGCCCAGCCATCGGCCTCGGTCTTGTCGTCCCCTTTGCGCTCTATTTCACCTACCAGATTCTGAAGATTGAAGCCACCCAGAGAGTGCTTGCCATGGACAATCGTGTCTTGGAAGAGTACGTTTTAAATTTTAACTGTTCCAATTAAAAACTAATAACTGTTTTTTACAGAGACGCGTCTCTCATCGCCGGTGCAAAGCAATACCTCCAGGCACGTATTGCCTTCGGAAAATTGTTGCACAAGATTGGTGGCGATGCTACGAGGGCCTTTGACGAGAAGGGCGACTGTTCCCAGCTGAATGCTCCCTACACAGCCCGATTGAAACAAGTGCTAGACCTCGAGGAAAAGCAAAAGCAATCGACTGCAGTGAATGTGCGGACGCTTTAATCACGTTGATTTTGATTTATTGTTGTTTTTTGGAGGCTAGGAAACTGTTAGGAATGGATAAATGATATTTTGACGGAACTTTATACGGAGATCTCATTTACATCTTTCAAGCTTTGTATATCCAGAATGTACTAATTAATGTTAAATGACTTCCTGTTCGGAATTTGCGAAGGGTACACGGCTGTCATTGGTGTAGCAGGGTATCCTGTGTACCAAAGTGAAAAGGAAACTTAGGCAGATACTTCGCATACAATATCAGAGTTACTGTTGTTGAATGGAAATCAGAAACGTTCCAAACCGATAAGATCAACGATGTTTTTGAAGTATTTCGCTTGTAACTAATGCATTCAAAAAAACGTGTCGCTCTCGGCTGTCGCCAGGATGCCAGTCGCAGAGCTGAGTCGGTTTCACATGAGCTTTCCTCCCCTCAAACAGCCCCATGTCTTCAGGCTATGTCCGACCTTTGCTTCGCTAACGCCATTCAAATCAATCAGTCGGTCCATTGAAAGTTTTTCTTCCGCCCGGATTACTGTAGCATCGCACTGATTGGATGCCTGCGGGGTAGTAAAAAAAGATGGACATCGAAAACATTTGGTCGGAGAGTCAGTCCGTCACATGATCCGTAATGTGTAGATGTTCGAAATCAATTGTGTGTGCGATGTTAGTCGTCGGAAAGATTATTTCCGTTGTCCCAGGAGAGGCATCGTTGCTCAGCGACGATGGGGAACAAAACAATCGATGACCATTAGTGGTTCATGGAGGCCCTACAGAAGATCCATGAGCCAACGTCTCCACAAGGCGAACAAGGGAAGTTATTCGCTTTGGTATCGCTGATTGAAGGTGTTACATCCATCCCAGCTACACTTGTTTTCAATGGATTGTACCCGTTGACATTGGACTTCTTTGCTGGGACTATCTTCTTGGCTGTTGCCGTGGTCCTCCTTTTGCCCATTGGGTTCTTACTGTAAGTTTTGAAACACCCAAATTGTAACTCAAACCATCTTTTTGTAGATTCATCCAAAAGAAACTCCATAGAATCAATGAAGCTGACTAGCTCAACTCCACCGAAACAAACTCTATCGCCACTTCCACCTAATAATCTCCCCCCATTCGCATAATCCATGGCATTATTTTAATAAAGTTTATTTTGACTATAGGAAATCATTCGGGAAAGAAAGTCACACCAAATAGCAAGTTCAAACTGCACTATTCACCTAATGGTAAAGCTACTGAATAAGTGAGGGGAGAGGAATCGAGAGATTAAGCGGGAATTCTAGTTTGATACGTAGAATCTAAGCGCGACGGTAGTGGTGGTGGGTCTTCTCCCACTGCTTCTCAATGTTCTCCAAAACAGACGTGACGAGTTCGGAAGCCGTGGCCTTACCACCGATGTCAGCAGTGTGAACGCGTTGAACGGTGAGTGTGCGGAAGAGGCAGTCACTGATGAGGTTAGCGTCGTTATAGTATCCGAGGTAGCAAAGCATGTCACAGGCGGCACGGATGAAGGCCGTGGGGTTGGCGACACCCTGGCCAGCGAGGGAAGTACCAGTGTTGCGGGTGGCAGTCTCGAAGACAGCATGAAAGAAACGAGTGAATGGGAACACGTATACAAAGGGTCTAGGAAAGTTAAGAAAGTACAAAACAGTGAAAAACAAGTTAAAGCTAGATTAAAAACTATAATAGGCACGGTTAAGATCGACAGATTAGTCAACATCGATACCCTCATCAGTGATCGTTATTATTTACAGCTTGATTGTCCAATACGTCGGCAGCCACAGCTTGATTCTTCGATTCCTCGGCAACCTCAGCTTGACTTTCCGGTTTTTCGGCAACCACAGCTTCTTTCTCCAACTTCTCAGGGGTCCCAGGTCCACTCTTTGACTTTTCGGGGGTCACAGCTCCATCATTCGACTTCTCAGAAGCCACATTCAGCCTTGACATCTGGGGAACCACGTATTCATCCTTTGATTCCTTGCCGGCAAAACCTGGATCCGGGTCGTCGGGAACCACGAAGTCTTCCTGGGATGCGCCAACGCCTTCAGGAAACAAGACAGGGTGTGGCGATAGACCTTGCAGTTGGTAGAAGATGACGCTGGCATTGTGGAATTGTACTTGCGACAGGGGAATAGTCTGAAAAGAAGGTATTCAGAAAGGCCGTACGCAAACTTGCTAAACTTACATAGACTTTTTCATCATCGCACAAGTACCAGGTATCATTCTTCTTGTAGTAGGATACGTAATGACCCGTATGCAGCTCACCAAAGTGTACAATGAAGGCAATGCACTCGTACAGGCCAGCAGGCTTGAAACCAGGCCCAAAGTACGGTGTCATATCAAAGTCGACGAGGGGGAAGGTGACATGGCGCTTGTCCTTAACCCAGCCGCCACATTTCGCCGGTGCAAATCGTTGCAGATTGACCACCTGTAAGTTGAATAATTTATAGTTGCGGCGGCGTGATTTATCGGGATGACATGTCGCTGAGCAATTTGCCATCGATATGTATCATTTTGCTTACCAGTGTCGTTGGCGTATGGACAAAGTAGAGCCTCTTTTGGAAAAAGCACTTTTCCTTGCATCCTTCGCAGTTGAACGGAGTGTCAAGGAGCTCCGGATGGAGCGTTTTATCCAACGCAGATTCCAGCGAGACAAGCTTGCATTCCGAAAGCTTCCGGCGACTCTCCTTGCTGTCGTCCAGGGTGAGAACAAGGTCGAAGAGACGCTTCAAGTTTAGGCTGTGTGGCGTGGCCTTCCATTGTATAGTAATATTGGTGGTCCAATCGACAGAAGTGTCGTTTGTCGGGACATAGCAGCCGTGACAGTGCTTGTCAATGGGGCAAAGGCTGCACAAGTTGCCACTCTGATCGGTGTAGACAAGATCGAATGGCAGTTGCTCCGGCGTGTCGATGGAAACTTCGATCGGCCGGTTCATCTGAAGTGGGCCTTTCATGGGGTGGATTGCTTTGATCCGTTGGATGTAATCATTGACCATCTTGTAGAACTGCGCACCCGAAATTTTCTCCGGCACTTGGAACATCAACGGTATGGCGACGAAGTCTATACCGTAATGCACTGGGATTTTGCGTTGAAGGCACACGCAAGGCGTCAGCTTTGCGTCAGTACTCGGTAGCTCGTAAACGACCAATTGTTCTCTTTCGGAAAGCGGCGCAACCTTAGTCATGAGATACTCGGAATTGTCGACAGCTGCCTCCTGCAATAAATCAAGCTAATTGCTGCCAACCGAAAGATTGTGAAAATGACATACATTGCGCAAATGCAAGTAAAGCCTGTCCTCCGGCACACCTTGGTCATTGGCAATCTCACGCTTCAAGTCTGTGGTCGTATAATTCTGGGGCACGACAATTCGACGCTCGGTGAATTGCGTTTGGGAGTCATTGGCATCTGTAAAAGTTATTAATAAAGTCAAAGCATTCCAGAGGGAGCGATGAAAACTTACAGAAGAATCGAACATGCAAGTTAGTATCGTGATGCAAAGTCACGTTGAAGGATCGGAAGGTCTCAAAAGACGGCGAAACAAAATCACACTTGCGACACTGGATCTCAGAACCCGTAAGACCATCAAATGCGTGGGTGATGAAGCTTTCATTCGCGGCAACATGCTGAGCCCACGCAGTCAACCCCTGTGAAACGATATTTTCGACATTTTCGTCGTTGTTGGCAAGTTGAGGTGCGTTAGTAGTCTTCAGTTCATCGTGGACCATTTCAAGTATGAATTCGAGGGCTTCATGGGCGTCTTGATCTTGGTCATTGTCCATGTGGGAGTGTCTGTCGCGGAAGAGACGCTGAAACAATAACACTTGTTTACTCATTTACAACGTCGATAAATAGAGACAAACCTTCAACTTATCGGCAACGGTAATGTCCTTCGTCGCAGCCCAGAGGTCCATCAACACCGCTCGCAACGCTTCGGAGAATGGATGAAGGCGATGCGTTTCAACGCTTCGCAAGTAGCTTTCGGGAGCGATCTGCTTGAAGGCATGGGTGTTGCTCAAACACTGCAGGACGGAGTTGATGTAGCACTCGCGATTCCTGTTCGTAAGTCCCGTACCATCGTGGTCGTTTTTCCGTTCAACCATGGCAACCTTTTCATTCCGACTTTTTGAACCGAAATAGTCTTCCAGTGTCAATTCTTTGGAATGAATCTGCGATTTAACCGTCTCCCACCGTGGATTCGGTTTTAGTCGACTAATTCCGTTGACACGATTCGACAGATATTTCTGAACTCTGCGTACGCGAATATACGCTGCATCAAAAGCCGGGAAGTCGATTTGGAGCACATCATCGGCAAAGTCGTGCATCAAACTTTTCAGCGTGCTCAAGGTGGTAGGTTGTAGGATGTCGAGGAAGAGGATGCAAGCACTGTGCTTCTGAAAATGATGTATCAAAAAAAAAACCAAAAAAAGGATGCACTCACGATAAAAAACATAATTAACAGGTTCTTGTCAATCTGCGAAATATCCTCAAGATTCGTCAATCCAAGCCTAATTCTTCCCAACTTCTTCTGACGAGACAGCCTCTGAAGCGCGGCATTAACGGTACAGTGGATCGGGTGGTAGGTGATCACGGAAAAGTGTTCAAAAAGCTCCCACAGGTTGTCAAAATGGCCAAAACAATCAACAACCGTAATCGACTTCGACTTCCTTGACGGCGCGGACGACATATTTTCATTCAGACTTGCGATGCCATCATCGTCAATGTAGCAGGCGGTGATCAGTAGGTCTGGGCAGCTTGGGATTAGAAGAGTCTCCAAAACAATACCGATTTTCGGCAGTTTTACCAATTCAAGACGTCCTTGAAGCCGATGAATTGTGCGCCGTGTGGGATCGATGAAGTTTTGAAGTTCCTCGTAAAACGTGATTTGAAGGCTTTTGAAGACATCGATTACATCCATCTTCCATGGTGGTGATGGTTGAAGCGGCAAGTTCAGCAAATACACACGGACGGGCGGTAGTAGTCGCATAATGTTCTTCAAGATACCATACGGTAACTTTGTAAGGCCTATTCCGCCGGGAGGAAGGTTGTCAATGGCCGGATGGCTGAGTGGTGGGGTGAAGCAGTTATAGATATTTTCAACTGCTTGGAGCTTCTCCGCAAATCGTTGTTGCTTGATGGTGTCGGACTTTTCATTGACTGAAAGAAACAATGAATTACGTTCAATGCAAATTAACCGAGGTACTACATGGGAAATACTTTTGCGTAGGGGCCTGACTATGAATCGATTGGCTTCAGTGTTAGGGAAATATGGGTTTGGAGGTCCCCGTCTGCTGGGTCTAGTGTTGCACGACGACTCCATTTACTGAATTGAGCCGAACTGCGAACCGATTCGGTTCGCGAGGTTTAGTCCGAAATTCGGATAGCATGACGCTACTGTTCTTACAGTACAGAAAGCCGTATAAAAATAAACTACTTACTGCAGTTAAATAATGTTTTTGCATTAAAACTGTTAACTTTTATCTATACCAAACCGATTTGGTTCAAAATCCGGTTGGCCGTGCAACACTGGTTGGGTCCGTATCAATCATGAATATAGGGGAGGGGTTGGTCAGAAAGTAGGGCTTTGGATGCGTCAATGTGTTAAAAACTGCGTCGAAAAGGGTTGGGATTGCTATACCTAGTCAACTATGGTTCTGGTCGGGGTTAAAAGTGACAAAAAGACTCACTCGTTACACATTGTTTTTTCACGGCGGCTAGAGAGGACGAAGACTTGCTTGTATTATCTGTAAAGGTTAAAATATCAGTTTTTTAGGTACAAAACTTTCTAGATTTCAAAGTGGAGCTAATAAGTTAACGCAAAAACATCAAAAACTCACCGGAACCTGATAAGTTCACTTCTTTGCCGCTGAGACGGTCGACCATCGTTGATTTGTAGGGGTGTTTTCTGCAAAAAGGTAAATATAGAACATTGAACGGGCAAAAAAATCACGAAATTATGTGTCACCGTAGAACACATTGTCAAGAGTCGCAGAACTAACTTAAAGTTTTGATCAAAATCACCTTTTTAGATTTAAAATAATAGTCTACGAATTAACTTTAGCTTCAAACACAAGCGACATTGATGGCAAACATCGCGAACTAAATGATCAAATAAAAGTTTTAGTAGCTATGTTTCACGGTACTTGATGCGCCAAATTGAGGCGCATCAAGATTTCATTACCATGTTTAAAAAGAGGCGTGAAACAAACCTGATATGGAAACCTGCACGATCAGCCTCAATTAACTCTCGCTCGAGAATCTCCCGTTCCTCTTGACGCAGCGGTCGAACGTACTTGTAGTAGATGGCACCGTTGGTGATGCAGTAGGACGTGCTGAAGAGCAGGAAGCCGAGGATAGAGCGAACCGCGACTAAAAAGAATAAAAACGTGTAAAACAAAGAGATGGCAAACACGGCAGATATGAAAAATAATGGTCTAATCAGGAGCGAATCTAGACGTTGTTGACACAAAATCTAGCTGAGACAGGCCGAATCGGATGCCAACTGATCACTTTTATTTCCGCTTTCTTTAAAAACTAAATGAAGTGAAAGAAGCATCTTCCCAGCCCTTTTTTTCAATACCAAATAATACTGCAGTTGCGCCTGTGGCAGCTAACAAACCTCCCCCCGCCCCGTCAGCACCCTCAGAAGATGATCATAACTCCATTCCGGCAATCCCACCGGCACCCTTTAACTATGAAAAACCTACTTCTTCCACTCTCCATTCATCTCCACCACCGACTGCACCCAAACCTCCTCCTTCGGATGCACCCACACCCCATGTGCTCGATTCTATCCTCGATGAACTCAATTTTGCACCCACAGATTCAAAGAAAGTGACCCCTGCAGTGCTCGGAAATGAAATGGCGACCAGCATGACTTGTAAGGTACCGCCGAGGCCCCCAGAGAGGTGAGCCAGAAGCCGTTCGCATGTAAAAAAGCGTCATAAAAACGGATATGCTTTCAGGAATCAGTCGTCGGTCGACCGAATCAGCCAGTACGGCGCTTCGACCAGCTTCCCCCCACTCCCCATGCAACAAACTAATGCCCTTACAACCGATAGTGCAAGCAACAGTGAAATCAACCGTCTTTCGGCCATTTCAAGTACAGAAAGCATCAACTCTCAGAATGGTCTACGCAACAAAGCATAAGTTCGTCTTTCATCACTTTATTACGTTTATGTATCTATCGCATCTATCATGACCATAGTAACGTAATACGCATCACACAAAGTTAACAATATTCATAAGAAATAAATACTTATCGGATTAAAAAACCAATGCAATGCACAAGGGAGTCGCAGAATTTAATCAGAGCATTTATGCCATCCAAATCAACACTTTAGATAATAGAAAAACAAAATCCTAACGGAACGACGGGTAAAAATAATAACTACGGACCAGTCTTGTTGCCGGAGAACGCGTGTGCAGGGGACTGAGCAATGAGGGTGTCAAGATCTTTGAGGTTAAGCTCATACTTGGTAAGTTCTTTTTGGAGTTGGTTTTTCTTGAAAACCGTGTAGTACGAGACACCGTTGAAGGAGAATTTGATCTTAAACAGCTCAAAGCCTGCTCCCGCTGCAACGCCGAGTCCAAAGGCAACGTAGTTGTTGTTCCGGACTAGGTGTAAAGCATAGCCGACTACAGACATGGTTGCTTATCTAAAAAGTTTTTAATTTATAGAAATATATAGGGAAAGAGGCGTAAAACAAACCTAATATGGAAACCTGCACGATCAGCCTCAATTAACTCTCGCTCGAGAATCTCCCGTTCCTCTTGACGCAGCGGTCGAACGTACTTGTAGTAGACGGCACCGTTGGTAATGCAGTAGGACGTGCTGAAGAGCAGGAAGCCGAGGATAGAGCGAACCGCGACTAAAAAGAAGAAAATTATATATAAAATAAGTGCAAATGAAGGTAAAACTTATAAAGGAGGTTAACCTAAAGGTAGTAAACAATGTGGAAATGTTAAAATAAGATAAGACAAACCTTTGTGGGCGATATCCAGACGACGGTTCGTGAAAATCCGTCGATACAGCGGGCGCCGGTCCGGTCTCTTTCTAGCAAGCAACGGCCACGAGAAGAACATCAAACCAGGAGAACGGGGGAGCTGTCCGTCGCGCGTCCATGGTGGAGCGAGCGACACAGAATCCGATGAACGACACGAATACGACAGCCAGAAGTAGGAACCAGCAAATGCAACAATTTCGTCGTTCAAGAGGTACGAGGAAAACTCGGAGAACGCGTTGTTGGTCCCGCAACGATAGGTCGGGCGACAGCCGACGTCGCACACGCAATGAAAAAACCGACACTTTCCATTTCAGTCTTTCATTATTTTATGCCATCACCGTTAATCTTTCGAGATTCGTTTTTGCGAGAACTCGTAAATCATTAAATATCACAAGTTAGAAAAAAATTTTTTTTACAAACATGTTTGTCATCTACATTTTTATAATTATGTTGTGTCACTTTAAGTCGTCTGGAGAGAGGAACTAAAAAACGACATCGTCGCACACGCAATGAAAAAACCGACACTTTCCATTTCAATTATTCATTATTTTATCCTTTCACCGTTAATCTTTCGAGATTCGTTATTGCTAAAATTTGGAAACTACAAAATACTAAAAGATAGAAAAAAATTTTTTTTACAAATATATTTTTCATTTACTTTTTTTAATTATGTTGTGTCACCTCAAGTCATCTGGAGAGAGGAAGCAAAAAAATCAGTAAATTTTAAATTTATAAATTTCTCACCACAAGTCACCGATAAACTTTTTCGATGACCTCCGACTCGGTCGCTGGCAGCTAGATTCTGTTAAATTTCGAAGCCGGGACTTGTTAGGGGCTCAGAGACCAGAAATGCCGGTGTAAGAGGAAATGACCTTTGTCCCTTTTTGTCCCCGCGAGCGACTCGCTTAGGATCGTCGCAAGGGATAAAGGAGACAAGGGGAAAATCAGCGGAGTGGTTAAAGCAGTATTGCCGTGGGAAATCAACACGGACTACGTGGTAAAAGTTGATCAAAGAGGGATCAGTGAAGGTGACAAAGGGGCGTCGGCAAAAGAGGTTGAAGTTTTCATCAAGTCGGCTTGTGACATGGCGTCACGCACACTGCTGGTAGATACGATGAGAAAGAATAGAGAAAAACCTCCACGATGCAGGCCACCCCGGGTGTCCGTGAAGCGGAGATCAGAATTAAGAAAATTCATCAGAAGGCAAACCAACAAATGGTGGAGAACCAACAAACGGCCCGCGGGCCAGCGGACGTAATGATGCCTCCGCCAAAGGCGCCCCGATGGCGACTTAGGGCTTGTTTTTGACTGATAAGGCAACTTTTTGAATGAAATAAGGGGTCAAAAAAGGCGGATTTATGAAGTTCAGGAGCAGAATTAGACGCTGCCGACGCTTTGCTAACGGCAAATTTGAAACTCGCGCACAGCTGGTCTTTGATCGCTTACTTCGGATGGCATTTTCTCTGCCATTCCAATTCCAATGTCGGTGTTTCTGGTCTCTATCGACAGCCTCTAACAAGTCCCGGCTTCGATATGAAATTAATCAAAATCTGGCTGCTACAGGCCGAGTAGGAGGCCGTTGAAAAAGTTGATTGGTGACTTGCGGTGACTAGTGGTGAGAAATTTCAAAGTTCTTGTACAGGAGGGTAGTATATTGTCCTACGGGACAAGTGTCAGTCTTCAGTACATTGATTTTTAATTGATTGTACCCGTTGACGTTGGACTGTTTTTGCTGGGACTATCTTTTTGGCCGTTCCTGTGGTCGTCCTTTTGCCCATTGGGTTTTTACTGTAAGTTTTAAAGCACTCAAAGTGTAACTTTAAACATCTTTTTGTAGATTCATCCAAAAGAAACTGCTAACTAAAAATCAACGAAGCCGACACTGTTTTAACAAAGTTTATTTTGGCTTCAGACATTCAATCAGGAGGAAAAATCATTACATACAACAACACTCGCTGTGCAACGGCGCTTTGAGCTTGGCCCTCGGAGGACAATGATTTTCTTGTCAGGAATAACGATGTCGTCGTCAATGTGGGCAAGCAAGTCGTCAAGAGTGAGGCTGTAGTCGCTCTGAAAGGGGGTTTCACACACATTACATTAAGATTTGAACAGAAAACTTACATCGCGCCACAGAATGTACAAATGTTCGAGAATGTACTTGAATTTCACACCACGTTTGACGCCAGTCTCTATAAGTCTAACGCCATTGATAGGAAGCTTGGGAATGGTCCATTCTTGTATTTCATCAATAAGGTTATAACAGTCGATGTACTTTAGAAGCTCGATTGCACGGACTTTGTTGAATTCTATGTCGGTCGCTAAAAGCTTCAATAAAACAGATGTTCCGAGTACGTAATCAAAAAAAAACTTACATCCATACAAGTGCCATTGATCAGTGATTAGTCTAAAGAAAAAACGCTTATCGTCCTTATTTTTTTTGTCGGCGGCGGCTTCTCGGTATCGCATAATGAACTGCGCCAGCGCTTTTTCATTGTTACTAACCTTGTTGCGCCGATGGAATTGTGACAAGTCGGTTTCTGTCCTGAAGAGCGTCGACAAAAGCGTCATCGAATCGGCACAGCTCGTCTCGTCATCGTCGGAATGATTCACCGAGGTTTCAAACACATAAGAGAACTCATTTAACGCATCTTCGGTCACATTTTGAAGACCAATATGCTTGCCAAGTTCACAGTCAACCAGCATTGTCCTCAAGACGGATGCACCATTACGACCGCCTACGATTCGCTTCATCTCGGCCCAGATGCGCTCACCAGAAAGAGTATCCAAGCCTTCTCGGCTGGCAATAATGGCAGCCAGAGTGCCGGCGTCGTGACCTTCTGTAGGTTCGCCGATGCGGCCAAAGAAACGAAAGTACCGCAAAATGCGAAGATAATCCTCACGGATACGATCCTCGGGCTTGCCAACAAACCTAACACGGCGTTTCTGTATGTCTTCAACTCCACCGGTGTAGTCGTATATAATTCCATCAAAGCCCAAGAAAAGCGAATTGATAGTGAGATCGCGGCGGAAAGCATCTTTCTCCCAATCAGTGGTGTACACAACTTTAGCGCGACGGCCATCACAATCGGAATCGATACTAAAACACAAAAACAGACAACAAACATCAAAAAGGTAAACATAAACAACTTACCGAAGTGTCGTAATTTCAAAATTTGTCGTATTATTAATACGAACTGTGATCGTTCCATGTTCTTCACCTCGTTTGTGAAGCATTCTCACTTTGTGGCGTTCAAACATCTCCTTCATTTGGGTAGGAGTTGCTGATGAAGCAAGATCAATGTCATGGGGATAGATTCCCATCAAAAGATCACGAACAACGCCGCCGGCCATCCTGAAATTTATACATTCTTTGTTGTTTAAAATTGAAAAATAACAATACAAACCTCAATTCATAGCCAGCATTGTCAAAAAGGTTCGCCAAAATTATCAACTCCTCTGAAAAAAGACTATCGAAAGCTTCGCTTTCGAGCTTACTTGTCTGCAGGCCAGGGTTGTTTGCCATCGTTGGCAATGAGTTGCGGTAGACTTTTTGGAGAGGCGAAAAGGGTTTTAAGAAACGTAAATTTAGAGTGCAGTAAGCAGAGACCACAAGCGTCGTCCGATCGATCGACGAAAGTACCTGATGAGAATAGTTTTCAAGTTTGCGGTGTAGCTAACGTCTTGCAAAAAAGAAACTGAAAATTGGGAACGTGATGCTAAATAGCTAACGCGGACTTTTGAAAAGCGCAGACACACGATGGTCCGGTCTCTTTCTAGCGAATACCGACCAACGGCCACGGGGAGAACATCAAACTAGGGCAAGTCGTCCGTGATGGACACAGATACTATTGGGTAGTCCTATATGTTTTTTTTGTCAATTTTTTATCAAAAACTTTTGAATGCCGTAAGGTACAGTTCAGCTAGTGACAGTGTATTGTAGGGGAAAAAGGTGTTCCCTCAAAACGCATGAATGAATTTAACCCTAAAAAAGTTTACCTCCAAACTACGTCAATAAATCCACCCCCAAAATTTGGTCAATGAACTTACCCTCCAAAATTGTTAATGAATACACCCCCAAAATTTGGCCAATGAATCTACCCCCAAAATTTTTGATGAAACAACCCCCAAAAACACATTCACTAGGCGATGAAAACACCCCCAAAAAGTGTGCGAACGGTTCGGATGTACAGTTCGTATGTTTTGTGCGAATAGAGTCGATTTTTAATCGATTTTAACTCCTTTTGTGTTTATCACATGCCGACGGCATGTAGTCATATTCATAGCGTCTACCCGGGTCAAAAAAAGGTCGAGTAATTTCGGTTTAAAAGTTACCACCCTCATTACTCTAAAACTAACCAATCGATCGGCTTCAAATTTTGCCATTATTTAGATATCCATGTACTCTTTCTAAGTTTAGAAAATAGAAAATCGTATGTTTGCCCTAATAACAGTAAAAAAGCGCAGTTCTACAATAAGTTTAAGCCAGGTTAAACATTTTTTACAAAACGGAAAAAAAACATATGGGTCAACCCAATAATACGACGAAGGGGAATTTAGCAAATGCAACAGTTTTGTCGTTCGGGTTAGGTGTAAAAATGCCTCGTCAACGGATAAAACGCCCTGTTTTTTCCCGCCAGACCATATGCCCAAACCGTATAGCGTGTGCGTAGCAGTGTCGACGCACATGTAATTTGTGTGTCCGTGTAGCAAAATGCGCACGCAGTAGAGCATCCTTTCTACCGTGGCATTTTTACCTAAATCTCGTTCAAGACGTAAGCAAAACCACAACAACGACTTGAACACACAAAGCCAAATAACGACTAATTCATGAGTAACACACGAGCAAAATCTTCGACATCATTTCGAATAAAAGTACCTCAACAACGGCTTCTTCAACAGCAGAAAGCCTCGTCGATCTTGTCGGTGGTTACGTCGCTCGACATGAGTTTGAATACAATGAGAAGCTCGAGATGGCCGTCAGATTGGGCGTGTTCAACTACACGTTCTCGATGTACTGAATTAATGCCGGAGCCTACTCAAAAACTTTTGCCAACCCTCTGAAGCCGAGAGAAGCACGTTGCTACAAGGTTCGAGATGGCTTCTGTCTTCTAGCAACAACAATGATGATCGACCGTTCTTGATAATGAAGCTATTTGGAATAAGGGCTTCGCCTACTTCGCCCTTTCGAGAAAGAATCTGAATTACGACAAGATGAGAAACAGAATCCGCGCCTCTCCCTACTCCATAGTTCGGGATTCAATCAATTTTCAATCATGTTGATGGCCAGCGCATCGGAATGTGAGCGTAAGGGGGGACTCGTACGCTTCTGGTAGAGCCGAATAGACACTTAGATTAAGTTCGAGTTCGTGCCCCACTTGGTCGTTACTTCGATTATGGGCAGTGTTCCCTGATGGACCGTGGTTCGGACCGGTCCCCGAAAATTGACTTCACCACCTTAAATTTGGCGGAAAAACTGGTCCCGGGACCGGGTTCGGAATTTGCGGACCGGACCGTTCCGCTTTCCCGTGCTGCCCAAGCAGCGCGGGCTTGAAGTGTCCACAGTTGCAGTTGTTTTGGAGAATTCTGAATCCAAATGTGAAGGCATCATGATTCACTCTTCAAGTTCAGAAGCTCACGATCAACAAGCATGCGCACCTTGGCGTGAGCTTGTATCATCGTGCTGCGCAGCTAGCCATGCGGGTATAGAACGTGCGTGCCTTTGCGCGAGTGCTGTCGATACACCAAAATGGTCAATGCACAGAGGTCAGAGCCGGAAGCCGTCAATACTTACTCCATAACAATCCGCATCCCCAAACTTGCCCTTTAGAAATTGTTCTCAGCTAGTATTACCAAACCAGCTTTAACTTTGACTGTTTTTGACCTAGGTTTGTTTAGTGTAATAAGCAGCTTGTTAATTGATAAATTATGCTTTTTAAGTTGCATTAGATTTGCTATGTGAACAATTAGACAAATTTATGTAAGAATAAGCAAGGAAAAGCCGGGGGTACCAGAAGCAAAGCGGGGATCAAAAAAGTACAAACGTGATCAAACTACACTCGCTGACGACTAAAACGCAAGCAATTGACGATTAAAAAACGCGCATTAGTTTCGATTATTATAATAGAAGTTAGTAGAAAATGATAGAAATTAACCTCGATTAGTTATTTTTTTAGTAGATTCTTGTTTTAATCAGGAAATAATAAGAGTTACTCCCGACTTAGTCGTAAACAATAAATCTATTAGCGCAGGTCGTTTTCTATGACTCGAAAAACGCGATGACGGTCCTGCCGCGACAGGTCGGGTGATAGTCGTCGTCGCACACGCAATGAAAAAACCGACATTTTCCATTTCAGTTATTCATTTTTTTATGCTTTCACCGTTAATCTTTCGAGATTCGTTCTTGCTAAAATTTGAAAACTGCAAAATACTATAAGATAGAAGACAATGATTCTTTCAATTATGTTTGTCATCTATATTTTTTATAAATATGTTGTATTACCTCAAGTCGCCTGGAGAGAGGAATCAAAACAGAACGACGACAAGACCGCAAAACAATGTTCAGCAATTTTAAAATTTATAAATTTCTTTCAAAGGCAAAGTAAAATTTAAAAAATGCGTTTACAAAGTTTTTGTAACAGGTATATTGTCCTACGGGAAAAAGTATCAGTCAGCTCTGATTTGCCCCAACATCAAAAGGATGAAAACTCATTTGTGTCGTTGTCGGTTTTTCCTAGCGTGCGGGCATTTTGCGTGCGACGTGCAAGCCATCTGTCATATCCTGTTGACTGACTATCTTAAATCTGTAAACCATAATCTCCAGGTGATCCAACAACAGTCCATCATGGCTCAAAGATTCAATCGAAACATTCCTGGCCAGTTGTACTTGTCAATTATCCCCGCCGGCATTGCTGGAGCTCTCGCTATCCACGGTCAGTTCAGTTTTTATATATCCGTATCGTCTCTTTTCAATTATTCGTAACTATAACTTGATCTCCATTATAGGGTACCGTCGAGACAATGCTATCAGCAAGTTCTACACATGGAGATCGACCGAACAAGCGCCGGACAGTGTCATTGAGAACTTTGAGACAGAATTCACAAATTTGGTCACCAAAGCGCGGAAGGTTTATAGAAATGTTGATGTAAGCTTAGCGACGGCTATTTGCATTTGTTTATGAATCATATGGGTTTCAGTTTCACGTGTCAATGATCAACAACCTCGAAGCGCGGACATACGGGTCGTTCGGGCTGAACCAGGGAGCTGAGTTTCAAGTCCCGTTGCTATCGGCAGTCGAGTCTGTTAAAGATTTGAAGGAGAAGTATCCAGATTTGCTGACCGTCGTTAAGGAACTGTAAGTCAACGCCAATTTATGGTTTTAACAATGTTAATGAAACGGTTTTAGGGGTATCAAAGGCGGTGTTGACACATCCAGCATCCCTGACACCGTTCTTCAGCCAGTTTTGCTCACAGATGCCGCACGGTACTTCTTTCTTCGACGAGAGATTCTACAGGCTGAATCGTAAGAGTATATTCTTTTTGAAAAGTTAGTTGATTGGGTACTTTCCCATTATCGCAATGCATTTTCATATGTGCGTGGTATGTGCCATCAGATGCCATCCTAACGGTGCCAAATTTAGTCTGAGCTGAGCTGAGCTAAGTCTAAGTCTGAGATCCCGACTAAGTGGGGGGCTGCGCCCCCCACACCCCCCGCCTAAGTACAGGGGTGTATGGGTGCGTGAAAATGCATTGCGATAATGGGAAAGAACCGTTGATTGATGTTTTCAGTTTCTCTCACATGGTCGTCCCCATTGTCCTCGGCTCTGTGAGCTTTGCCCTCGGATATCCCATCTTTAGTCTTATCACACGTGCCGCCGGCCCAGCCATCGGTCTCGGTCTTGTCGTCCCCTTCGCCCTCTATTTCACTTACCAGATTCTGAAGATTGAAGCCACCCAGAGAGTGCTTGCCATGGACAATCGTGTCTTGGAAGAGTACGTTTTCAATTTTAACTGTTCCAACTAAAAACTAATAACTGTTTTTTTACAGAGACGCGTCTCTCCTCGCCGGTGCAAAGCAATACCTCCAGGCACGTATTGCCTTCGGAAAATTGTTGCACAAGATTGGTGGCGATGCTACGAGGGCCTTTGACGAGAAGGGCGACTGTTCCCAGCTGAATGCTCCCTACACAGCCCGATTGAAACAAGTGCTAGACCTCGAGGAAAAGCAAAAGCAATCGACTGCAGTGAATGTGCGGACGCTTTAATCACGTTGATTTTGATTTATTGTTGTTTTTTGGAGGCTAGGAAACTGTTAGGAATGGATAAATGATATTTTGACGGAATTTTATGTTTGAGAATATGGTTATTGGCCCACTTTTATCGATGGTTACGGCTTTTGCATAGAATTTGACGGGATTATGGTGGTTTTAGATGTTTTCGCGTTCTTTCTCGACGGCGCGGAACAAACGGTAAGTTGTTGTTTATTACGTTGGTTGAAAAGTGTTTGAAAATGACTTTTCAGGAGTTCTACGAAGCAGTCTTTCACGGAGAAGGCAAATGCGTGGATCATCGGCAAATGGGGCAGACGTTTCCGCATCGGATTGCTGGCTGGCACTGTCGTCGTGTATCCCGTCGGTTATCTGATTACTCATGGGCCGTTGCATAAATACTTTTTCGAGAAGAATCACAGCGTGAATTTCAATTTGCCAGAACATCTGAAACGACTGACTTTGGAGGTTTGATTGACCTCTTACTTTCATACGGTAGATGTATTGTTTTGTTTTCAGGAGCTTGAAAAGTTCCAAGAAATGGAAAACCGCAAACCAAAGGACACTATCATCGAGTTTGGCATCCAGAAGAACCTCGAAAGCCTGGACTCAATCGCAAGTGGTTCCCTGGGTGTCCGTTTTGGAGCGCAAGTCGGATTACCGTTCTATGCTCAGTTTCAATCAAAAGATGACGCGCTCGACTACTGTCAGAAGAATCTACCCACGTTGGACATTTTCGGTCAGAAGGTACCAGTCATTTGGGACAGTCCTGCTGGAAATGAGTTGCTAGACACCTTTGTTCTGTCGCCAAGTGTAAGTTTCTTTTGTAATGACCATTATTCACTTTTAAAGATCACAATCAACAACAGGCTCTCCGTTTTGTCATCCTTCGTGACATGTTTGCCAATGACGGTTACAACGCCTACGCGAATAAGGCCATCTCCTGGTCGACTTGGACTGCGTTCACTTCCATTTTCACCTACTGGTTGCATCAGAAGACGCGCATGTGTGGTGGCACCGCAAAATCCTTCGCTGTTGTATACTGCATTTTTCTCATCTTTGCACTAGTAGCCCATGAGCAGTGGTTCCTGCTCTACCGGTATGTATGTTTGATCAACTTTTTTTAACGTTCTTCGAACTTGTCTGTCTGCTGATAAGAATGTCGCGATCACTGCACGGCTTTCAGGTTCCTTGCCGATACCCATGGCGATAGTGTTGCTTCACGCGTGACGTTCGACTACTCTTCTGGCGGCAAAGAGTACTACTGGAAGATGTTGAAGCGTAATCGCATCCTTCGCGATCTCCTTGTCAATGGTCGCGAACACATCACACCTGTGGGCGATCTTCGAAGCATCACGACGCGGCTCTTGGTGCGTTACGACTTGCTGAAAGATGTCGGAATTGAGGATGATGAAGTTCGTGGAGCCATGCGGGGAGATGATTAGTTGATTCAGTTAGATTAGGTTGTTTTGTTGAACTGATTGTTGGATAAATTACTGATTTTTTGATTTCGAAAGTTTAGAAAAACTTGTTTGTTTCAAGCGTGTACCTTTAAAGTGTGATTGCCTGTTTATAGTTCTATACCATGGTTTTAAGATGAGCGCCGTCATCGGGTTACTGGCATGTGCCCTTTCATCGCTCTTCTTCGGGAGCATGTTCGTCCCGATCAAAAAATACAATCCTGGTGACGGCCTTTTCGTTCAGTGGATCCTGAGCTGTGCCATTCTCTTCTGTGGCATCGCCGTCAATGCCTTCATGGGATTCCCCCAGTTTCAGCCGCTTGCTATGGTCGGCGGCGCGCTTTGGGCTATCGGTTGGTTTCATTGATAGCGCTTACCCTCATTAAAACAGCTGTCTATAGGTAACCTGACATCCGTCCCCATCATCAACATGATCGGTCTCGGCATGGGCATCCTCGTCTGGGGCACGATCAACTGTCTCGTCGGTTGGGCTTGTGGCCGTTTTGGTCTATTCGGCATCCATCCGACGCCGCCAAGCAGCCCCTTCATCAACTACCTCGGTTTGGCTATGGTCGTTGCCGGTGGCTTCCTGATCTCCCAGATCCGTCCCACTGTTGCGAGTGACGATGAGGAAGGCCACGGATATCCGGATTTTGACGAAGAAAACGGTGAACGTCGTCGTCTTTTGGACGATAATGAGTCTTCCCCGGTTGTGTCGCGCCCTGGAAGTCCGGTTCGAACTCGCAACTTCAAGCGCTCTCTGGGCATTGGTCTCTCGATCGTCGCTGGTGTGCTTTACGGCGTGACTTTTGTTCCTGTAATTTACATCCAAGATCACAAGGAAGAGGTATGTTTAACCTTAAAATTAGGTTTTAAAAACTTATCAACCTACCTTCCAGTTCCACAACCCACCGAAAGAAGCCATCGCTTACGCATTCTCCCATTACTGCGGTATCTTCGTCGTTTCCACGATTTCCTTTGTAGTCTATCTCGCCTACACTCAAAACAAACCCTACGTTAACAAGCAGGCTATTCTTCCAGCCTTCTTCGCCGGCTTGCTTTGGTCGATTGCTCAGTTGTCCTGGTAAGTGGCTATGCATTTTGTATCTTCAACTTATCAGTTTTAATGATGTCAAAAGTGATTACCGAAGCCTTTTTAGGTTTGTCGCCAATGATGCCTTATCGCAAGCGGTCACTTTCCCGATCATTAGCATGGTTCCGGGTGTGATTGCTGCCCTTTGGAGTGTCTTTTACTTCAAGGAAATTCAAGGACAACGTAATCTCCGCATTTTGAGCATCGCTATCACAATTACTCTCCTGGGCGCCACGCTGGTCGGCCTTTCCAAGGGATAAGTGCCTTGATCGATATGATCTGTACTGTACATTCTGTACATATTGCCATTTTGTACATTTTGACTAACCTTTGTTTTTAACTTTTTTGAATGTTTTGCAATATTCAGTTGATTTTAACAGTAACCAATTTGTTGGTAACGCTTGGGTGAATATTATTGGTGAAGGTTTTTGGAATTGATGGGTTTATAATCCATTCCAATAAGTTATAAGGTTTTTATTTATACAATAAAGACAATTTGCAATAGATTATGTTGCGAAGGGGGAGGATCTATTTACTGGCAGATGTCATAACCAAGGTTATCCTTGAGGAAGTCGCACATGGCGGACGGGCGGGAGTAGACGCCGGCATAGCCTTTCTCAGCACATCCCTGACCCCAGCTGACAATACCTGCCTGGAACCACTTGCCGGTGTCGTTGTGCTTGGTGACGAGGGGTCCGCCGGAATCACCCTGGCAGGAGTCGACGCCCTGGCGACCGGCGCATTCCATGGTGGCGCTGTCGATGGCGTAGCTGCCGTACTCCTTGATGCAGTCAGACTCCTCGAGGAAGGGAACAAGGACTTGGCGGAGCTTGTCGCTGACGGGTCCGTCCTCGCTGATGGCGCCCCAACCGGTGACGTAGGCGGATTTGCCGACGTGGACGAGGTTCTCAACAGATTTCGGGATGCAGACGGGCTGGATGTGGTCGGAGAACTTGATCTCACCGTTGATCTTGAGGAGGGAGATGTCGTGGGCGAACTGCTTGGGAGAACCGTACTTGGGGTGGATAACGACCTTGGTCACGTTGAAGACGAACTCTCCGGGCTCGGTGTTGTCGTGGTAGTTGTAGGTGCCGACCTTGATGCCGAAGGATTCTGGGTTGTTGGTGTAACCGTCACTGAAATGGTTACCTATTAGCAAAATTCTAATTAGAAGAAGCAATCAACATACACGCAGTGACCAGCAGACATGATCCAGTTCTTGTCGATCACGGAACCACCGCAACGAAGGCTGCATTCACCGTAACCGTAGTCCATGCACATCTCGACCTGCCATGGCCACGAATACGGGATAGCCTCGGTACCACCAACGATACGGGCCTCATTCGGGGCAACGGGTGTGTTGCCACAGTCTGGGCGTTGACCGTACACGACAGCGGCTAAAAGTTGTCCAATTTAACACGTTTTTATTCAATTTCCACCTCCTAGGCGTTCAATAACTTACCGCACAAGGCGAAGACAGCAACAACTCGGGTCACCATGATTGAAGGAAATGTCTTTAGCGCTTCATTAAATTCGATTATATACCATCAAATCGGTCAGTCCCACCATCTCACCACACACACGTGACGCACGCCGGACTTCTACATCTCCCGGACGTTATCAACGCAGTCATGGACTGTTAGCAAGCATTGTACAACGTTATCAGCAGTTTTCGGAGCAGTAGTCCAATGCTGGGAACAAAACGTCAGACTTAATTCCGGCTCATTTCTGCGATAAAAACTGGATGAACAAAGCGCTCACAAAATTGGTCAGCAAACAAAGATTGTATTTTATGCGTTAAAAATAAACCGTATAGCTAAGAATTATTCGTTTAAACAATGCAATTTTATTGTGTATTGAACGAACCAACTCAATATGGCCATGAGAACCAGCATAGGAATAAATGCTTATACAAAACTTATAGTACATCATAGAAACTTATACGTACAGACTAGCTAACGACATAGCGTAATTAAAATAAAAAAGTAAAGTACAACGTGTTTATAATTGGAACGAATTAGGAACACTTAACATGCAGATTGGTTGTAGCCCTGCATAATAATAAACACTTTCTAGTCCACGTACACGAATTTAAAAATAGTTGTCATTAGAATTAAGGGCATTGCTGTTTGTATGGTATTAAGAAATTGTCAAGTAGGAACATTTTGTTTTCAACACATGCGTGCGCTAACCATAGTTGGTGGCTTTAGGAAGCCTTCCTCGCATTCATGGACTGTCGGAGTGAAACATTCATCACTGAGACGACTATCACCACTTGGCGATGCTGATCGGGAAGGAATTGCGAGTTCGAAGTTGATGTTTGAATCGATGCTTGTCTTTTTGCGTGAACCACCAGACCCGGTTGAAAAGCTGTTACTTGCTCGTCGAAGCCTTCGCATTTCGTTGTAGAAGCCGTCACGGACGGAAGAAAAGACCTATAACGAGCTCATTTAGTTAAAAGTGTGATTGACACGACGCAAGAAATTACCATAGTAATAAACTGTGAAAAGGCACTCAGAGTTTGATGCGCTGGATGGACGGCATTGTCGAGAAAAGTGCATTCTTTAATCGTCGCATCGGCAAGGCATGAAAAGAAGTCTGCTTTGAAGCCGGCACTTCTGTAGTGAACGAGTTTCTCGCCAAAATCTTCTGCCATGCGCTTCATCTGAAAAAGACACTTGTAATTTGTATTATGAAACGAGCGGTACTTACCTCATCGAGAAAGTCAATATTGCAGACTGTCTTTTTCAAAAGGACTTTGATGCTTTCCTCAAGCTCTTCTCGTTGTTCCTGTGTCGCGGCGAAATAGAATTTTGCGAAATCGGCGCGCATTTCGACAGTTCTCTTCAGAATTTTACGTCCAACGACTTCGTGCGGGTTTTGGAAGCAACTTGCGATTAGTTGTCTATACCGTATCGATACGGGATGTTTTCCTTTGATACTGTTGCTTCTTTCACTGCAAGCACTGCCACTACGCCCACGCGAGATTTGTGGACGATCAACTTGTAACGAATTACTCGAATTCCCAGTGCCAGCTGAAAAAGGACATTTTTACCACTACAAACACAAACAAGAAACGTGCAAATTAAGCTATTTTGTTTTATGTGATTCTTGCTTTTTGCTCCTTTTCCCATGAGTAAGTGGGTTTAAGATGGATTTGAATGGAAAACACTTACACTTACACGCAATTAAACCCTCATTGAAACTGATGGACGTGCCGACACGGATGGTCGGCGGTTGGCACACGCGACCTGTGTTGACGGACTGGCGTCGATCCATGACTGATTGACGTTTATTTTTGGACTGTTTTTCGGCATGTTTGTCTTTGGAAAAGGCATGCTTAGAGGAGTCGCTTCCCATGATTGCAAGATGGTCTCTAAAATAAGATTCTAAAGTTTAAACCTTCACTGAGTAATAGAATAATGTTGACAAAACACGTCAGGCCGGGTTGGGAAGTTACGCAAATCATCAGGCTATAAAAAGAAAAAAACGGATTACAGTTGCACAAATTAAACGTTATTTTGATACTGCTATGATGATATATTAGAGTCATGTCATCATGTGCACGCTTACTCAATTATTATGGCACGGTAAAATAATAGGTTCCCACCTGGGTGGCTTTACATCAGACACTTTTGCAATGATGTTTGTGTATACCTTCAAACGTTGGAAAGTCCATCGGTCTTTTCGACTAGAAGCCTTCAAAAACGAACGAATAACCGAACACAGATAGCAAACGCAGTTTTGGAAGGGTGTGAAAATAAATACCCGTGCGACAGAAGAAGGACGTGACGTCGTCTATAAAATGGAGTTGCGCAAAAGCCGGACGTTATAATCTAAAATTGGAACCTTTATCCTGCCCTCCCTCGCCGTCGAGACAAACCCGTCGGTTGTCTTGTCTGTGCGGCATCATGAGCCTTCACGAAAAAGGGGAAGCAAAATGCCGGGTGGCCAAGGTCTGTGACGCTTGTAACGGCATCCTTCATCTTCAAAAGCTGTGCTCCCCGCGCCGGCGGAAGTAAATAGCGCACTTGAATGCCATAACATGTTCTTCATCTACGGCGACCCTACTTCGAAAAAAAAACTGACAAATCAAGTTGTCGACAACGGTCAAAAGTTTCCTAATGGAAGGCCATGGAGTGCTTCGACTGATGTGAGCTCCGGACAAGCGTCAGACGATGACTTTATGTAGTGAAATGCCGACGAGATTTTATTCCATGCTTAGCGTGATCTTCAGAAGCACTCTCTACATAGCAACTTAATGTATGACGCGAGAAGCCAATGTAATAAGCGGCGCTTACAAAAACACACGTAAAGGATGCAAAAACATGACGCAAATAGAATTATTTCGTATTAAAAATAATTTTGAGCATATTAAATGTTCAAAAATGATAGTAATTATCGTGTTAGCGTGCAAATTTGTACTTTTATTGAAGCATGGCACAACACAGACTCGCATATTTGCAAACCTCTGACCTTACTGATACGTCTTGGATTAAACCGGTATTGTTAACCGTGAATATTAATCATAATCTAGGAAGAGGTCGACGGTTACGAATGATTAAACTGGTAAATAATATCATGGTAGTGCGTAAATCCGTAAATGACATTTGGATTGAGCACAGAAAGTAAAGAAGCCAGTGCCAGTGACATCGAACGCATCACATATTGTGTTGGCTAATCTCACGTCCTTCGCTAAAAGTCTCGCCACATGACAAATGCTTGTCATCTGTGTCAAAATGGGGAATGGTCCGGGTGGATATTATGAGATCAAAGTCGCTTTTCTGTCAGACATAATTAAGATGAGTACAGTACAATACCCATTATGTGGGGTGGGCTTGGAAGATGACGTGCACCATGATTATGACTATTGTTAAGACATTACTAATCGTCCGGCATTACAGGAAGTCGACCAATGTGTACAGTCATTACGCTAAGTAACTTTGTTTTAAAAGTATGTTAAAACGTATCAACTGTTAAGCTTAAGCAGGTAAGCGGCTAAATAATTCTGACAGTACGTAACACCTTTGAAAAATTACAAAAAAGCGAAACAAGGAAGTTGGCCCACGAGTGCCTAAAAGCACCGTAGCTTACCAATTTCAACCATAGTACTACGACGCCAGGCGTAGACAAAGAAACGAAGCGGGGGAAGGCGCTCTTCCAGGCTAGCGTGGTTGAACACTTTTAGCGAAGAAAATGCTTTTTTCAGCGCTCCTCCCAGTTAAAAGAAAAGAACCAAACTAAGTGAATGGACAAAGATGACTGACTACCTCTTGAAATGCTACAAATTAGGAAGATTAAGTTATGTCCTTCCCCCTCCCAACGAGGAAGATGTTGTTGTAATTTGATTGTGATTCAACTCTCACTCCTTACGTCTACCCACCCACCGAACATTGACTAATGAAACAAGTTCGCTTACAGTTTTTACTTGTACTACATTTTACTTACATACCCGTGCAACAAATATTTGTATTTAGTATTTACGTATCAGGTTGTAGAAACTTCTGAATGAGCCATACTGTAGAACACAATGACTATCCCAAACGTGCGGTTTGTAAGTAATCAAATTAATGTGGTTTGTGTGTGTCATACCGTGGGAGAAATGGCCGCAAATAATAGTCTCATGAAAGCACGGGGTCCATCGTGGCAACAATGGCAGTTTACTTTGTATTTCATCGGGGCATGCCATCACGAAGATGCTTGCGATGCAAAAGGAAACAGCCCCATAGAGCGACTAGATCTCAAAGGTGAAGGAATTTTCATTTTTGCCAACACGGAGGGTGGATAAGATAAATATTTTTCTTTCTTGAATTTATTTATACAAACGCAAAGACTACGTAAAATCACGAGGCGCCTATGACAAGTGGTCGACGCAATCTCGTTAGACTTGTAAAATCGCTGTTAAAAATGCTAAATGCGTTCCAACAACAAATTAACGAAAAAAAGCTTATAAACTTAAGGCAACTGGTGGGTTGACGGAAAACCCAGGAAAGGAAAACCATTTAAGAAGGAACATTATTCTCTTAAAAGACTTACAGAGCGAACTGGCAGAAGGATTATCAACATGGGAAAGTGGATGAAACCCAGCCAGTCGAGAGACTCATTACACCGAATTGTTTTCAAGTCGCTGTTGGAGGTTGTGGTTTAGAAAATGCGGAAGAACGAATACTCGTGGTCGAGTGACAACCTGTCTACGAGAGATTTTGGCACACACACATAAACCTATAAAACTACAATGATCAACAAAGCCGAGTGGCCAGTGGTCACTCGGCTCGGAAAGTTAAGTCAGCTGTCAGCTGATCGAAATCGAAAGCAGATGCTCAATATAATGAAAAGTGAACGAAGGGTGGCACTGATTTCGATAGGAAAGGGAAAGGCGTACCAACTGTGGCTGACTTTTAAGTGCTGTTTTTCATTAGCTTTTTACTTTGTGAGTGCCGACGAAAAGAAAGAAAGGTTATTTACATGGCAAAAGTTGGGAACGGCCCATAAAGATGCGAATTCAATCAGGAGGGAACGGAATTACTTAACAAAGTGGAGGAACGTAATGGAGTTTGGAGTTTTTGCATAAGATTGTTTTCACGATGATGGTACAAAGTCGTGAACTCTTGAAGAAAGATCAAAAGAACAACGCCAGTTTGAGTGAAACCTTAAATACATCTGTTTTCTATATATCCCTCAATGAAACCCTTCACTAACTCTAAATAGTTATAACTAGAGAATTCCAAATCCCCCCTCGAAAAACTAGAACAACACTAATTCTTGGAGCATACAACCACAATCAGCAAAACCACCACTTAATGTACGAAGGCGGGCCAGGTGAAGGTGATATTGGTAGGTGTTATTTAATATATTTCGTATACAAAAAACCCAAAGGAAATGTGTTTACTACGTCACAAAAACGCATAAAACCGTTAGGCTAACAACCTATTGACAAAACCAAAATGCCACCACCCTGGCCGCAGTATTTTTAATTCATAACAAAGGCAGTAGTGTCAGTGTACCAAAAATAGCTCAAACCGAACAACTTCATTCTTTCCGGTAAAATTGTACCATTAACTTTGACTATCCAATCGTGAAAAACATCACTGTCTCGGGTTAAGTGGCACGACAAGCTATCGTCATTGACAAATTGGATTTTGTCTTGCGCGAGGGTGCGTAAAAAAACCCATTCAACTGACTGAACAGCACTCGACACGGCCCTGTTCTCATATTTATCAAAGAAAGTTACAACACATTTTTTAGATTAATAACCACCCCCTTATAGGTGTTTTTGTGCATATGCAAGTTCTTTATGTTAATGAACCAATAAGTATGAGATCCCTAAAGTGCAGAACTCAAAATAGGTTATACCTTGTTTTGAAGTGAACTAAAATTGATCATTAATTTGTTCTATTTTGTGAACCTGTGGTATAGTTAACTCTAGTTCACACAACGGTCATGACGTTCATAGTATAATTTAAGCCAACTTTTTGTTTTTTGATTTATAATTTTATAACGCACGCAATTGTATATCGATCACTCAAAAAACGGTTGTCTGATGAAAGTTTGTAAAAGTTTATAACAAGGCCAATGAAATCATAACTTGTTTTCTTTACTTTCTTTTATTTCTATCATTCATAAACACATCAGAGATTGACTCACTTTGCACCTTCAACATGCTTAATCATAACTCCAATCTGTTTGCGCTATTTTTGTAGACGTAATTTAAGTTCAATAATGACATCCCCAGAGACCGTTTTTCAATGAATTCGACATGGTTCTAGCACTTTAAAAGGTATTTATACACATGATAAAATTACACATGTCATATTTGTAATAAAATGTTTGATTTTATAAAGACAGATTTAGTAGACCTTACGGTAAATGTCAGTCAACAAGGTAATCATACCGTCTGGCAAAAACGTCGTATTGTTACGAATGAACGGTCTTTGCGCCGGTGTCAGTTCGAAAATTCGCATCCAGTCAATGGTCACTCATCGGGGAAAGAACCTCGCCAGGACGGCATGTACTCATTATGCAGATCTGTCGGGGATGAGAAACACCTGCAAGCAGGCAGATTAAGGATGACGTCGCTAATTATATGGTGCTTGTTCGATGATTTTTTTACACCATCAGATGTTTTTTTTTATTAAATTTAACAATTAAATGCATTTAACGGTGAAGTAAACTGATGTGACCTTCCTCGCGTGCCGATGAACTCAAACTGCATAACGCAAAGAAAGAAAAATTTCTTTTGTATCAAAAACTCCCCTGTCAAAGACTATAAATCAAACATGATGTTTGTTTTTATGTGCTGCTATGTACGGAAGGATCGCAGTATCGATCAGTTGCCATGGCAGTGTTCAAACATGCCTTGCGGAGACGTTGGCTTCAGGCTGTCGGCCGTCTTCGGAGGTTTCAATTTCCATGCAGCCGTCGGCCAACTGAGAGATTGTTGACCGCCTCGCCTGCAGCTGAAAGGCATGGCCTTATTTGAATTCTGTTCACAAAGTGTTGATTAAAACCTCTCGTGACAACGAAAAATCATAGCCATCAAACATTACGTACGTCGTGATGACATCAAAGGCGCTTAAAGTGCTAACTGGATTAGCTAATGGAAAAGGTTATTCAATACTGTGGTGTCGGCATAACATTGGTAGATAAAGCTTATGATAATTTTGTTTAAAATGATGGGTTAGTGATAATTGATGGAAAAAGGTTGCGCCATTGACGTGTCTGCTGGATTAATCGGCTGTCTTTTTTAAGCTTTGGCCACATGGGTCTTTTTCATCAACGGCTACTGCCATCGGCGCTGCCACTTATTTGGTTTTGTCCCTCGTAACTCCCTCAGTTCAACTCAATTCAAGAAAAGGCGCAGATGGTGTCCCTCGCGCATAGTCCCCCTTCGATCTCCCCGCGGTCATGGATCTTCTGTAGGGCCTCCATGAACCACTAATGGTCATCGATTGTTTTGTTCCCCATCGTCGCTGAGCAACGATGCCTCTCCTGGGACAACGGAAATAATCTTTCCGACGACTAACATCGCACACACAATTGATTTCGAACATCTAACATTACGGATCATGTGACGGACTGACTCTCCGACCAAATGTTTTCGATGTCCATCTTTTTTTACTACCCCGCAGGCATCCAATCAGTGCGATGCTACAGTAATCCGGGCGGAAGAAAAACTTTCAATGGACCGACTGATTGATTTGAATGGCGTTAGCGAAGCAAAGGTCGGACATAGCCTGAAGACATGAGGCTGTTTGAGGGGAGGAAAGCTCATGTGAAACCGACTCAGCTCTGCGACTGGCATCCTGGCGACAGCCGCGAGCGACGTGGATCGATTTGCTAGAGCCATAGATGGCAGTGCCCCCGTCAGGCACCAACCACGCAGCGACGGCGACTGACTGCATCCCGCATTAGCCGTCCTTTGCCTTATATCGGATTCACAAATCTCTCAGCCAGTGATCAATAATCTAATCCAGTGAGCCCATCCATTCCCATTGGCCATGAAAGGAGGGGAGGCTTTCCATCAGGGGGGCCCTGCCATTCTATTCAGTCGACCTACTGCACCATTGCCCTGAGGGCAGTGCTGCCGTCGCTTGACGCTTCTCGGCGCCACCAAAAAAGCAATCTATTCATATGACTGAACCTTTTCAATCTATATCGGCCGTTGGCTCTTGCGCTGTTCCTGTTCGTCGGTTTCAATTGCCTCAGGGCCTCAGCGCAGGACCCTACGGCGAGAGCGCGTTTTGGCTTTTCCGTTCTCCATTTTCGGTCTATAAGCTGTTGCCATTGGGAGGGAGCTTGCTTTTGGTCCCCAGCCCAATGGCACTGGCCGAGAGAACAGCGAGAGCTGACTGACTGACGGACACGCTTCTGAGCTCAGCGGCATTTCTCTGTCATCCTGGAGCCCCTCTGTTGAACATGCAGTTCCCTCGGCCGTTGACGAAGCTTCTGAACAACCGCGGCCCGTCAGTCGACTGACGGCACAGCACACGCCTACTCTCGCGCACAACGCCCTGAGGCTATGCCAAGTTTGGAGCGAGTCCATCAGGACCCCCGCTGGCACAGCGTTACCGTATTGATCAGTTCATCGATTCTGCTCAGTCAGTCACTTCCGAATGCAAAACGTCTAAGATGTCGCTGATTTTCATGATTAGGAAACGGACTGATTGCCCTCAGGCTGACCAAAAGTGACTGACTAGTGATGGGCTCATGGGCCCAAAAACGTCGCGGGTCGCTGTATACATCCATCTGACTCTGAGCCAGCTGACGGCGACTGACGGAAAGGGAGGAGACGCGAGCGGGCGGAGCAGTCAGTCGATTGGCTTCAGGGAGCCTCCAGCGGCCACAAGCCTTCAACGACGTGCCCGCTGGCAATCAGTCAGTGTGCCGAACCACAAATGGCAACGACGACGGCGAGCGAGTGCCGTTGACGCAGGACTCGAGCACTAGCAGGGCCTTTTCTTTCATTTTCGGGCTTATTCTGTCGTTTCGCGCTCCGTGCTCGTTCACACCCCGTTCACGTTCACACGCGCACTAGCTCTGTCGTGCCTTCGGGACCTAAATTGCCGTCGAGGAGCACAAATGCATGCGTGCGTCGCGTGATTGCTTTTTCGAAAGATGGAAGAGATGGCACATCGATATTATGTTGAAGCGGTCTGGCCACATCACCCCCCGATGGATGCCGTCATGCATCGAGAGGGGTTCCATTTCATCTCGCTTGATGTGACGAAACACCATTCCCGTTACTGACGACGTTGATGTGATCGGTCTCTTGAGAGGCGCTCCTTCCATTGTTGTTCAAAAATGCTATCGTGTCTTGACCATTACCATTTGAAAAGACAATTTTTGTTGATTGACTGATCAAGTCGAGGAATCATAATTTCCCTGAGAAAATTGTACCCCGTCACTGATGAGGACATGAACCACCCGACACAACACAACACACCCCTCCCTTTCTCTGATCTTGCATCGTCCTCAAAATCGATCTCCTTTGCTTTGTTTGATTGCCGTTGAAAGAAGAGAGACCTTAAATGGACAGCCGGCTCCCGCAATCGCGACTCCTATTTCGCGGAGCAAGCTGTCTGCATCCGGCACAGCCGGCTTTTTCTTCGTCCATGATGATCATGCATGTTTCCTCGTTCATCCGACCCCGACGGCCGCGGGCGACAGTCAGCCATCTGCCACTTTCGGGAGTGCGCTGACCGCCGCCCTGAGACTCTCATGTGTCGTCGTCGGCAAGGACCTCAGCTCCATGGTGATCCGTCTCTCTGCCTCTTTTCCATCCTAGTCAGCCCCAATTCGACTTCCATTTTCGGAATACTGAACATTTTGATTGCCGCGATATAGGCCCTTCGTTGTCGCCCTATGCGCTTTGTTATGATGCCAGGCAATTTTCGTGAGAGGCATCAAGGGTGTTATTCCGCATTCACGAATGATCCAATTCGCCAAAGGTCCGTGAGGGATATTTGTCGGCTAACTAAACGAAATGTCTAAGATCGGTTTCTATGAGGGATTACGATGGTAGCCTTTTTTTACACTTTCCCACTTACTTATCTGTGCGCGCCAAAGTGTCATTCGTGCGTGCGCGAGAATGCGTGAAGTTCACTCTCCGGACCCAATCTAAAAGCATCCGTTTGTTTTCCAGGTTAGGGCCGCGTGATGCGTTGCTTCTGACCATCCCAAACAGTGCCCAGTGATCGGTATCCACCGACAGTGCTATCTAGTCATACATTTGTGTTCGCAGATCTCAAACTTGGTGATCACATCACACCTTCCTTCGGTTCTTCGGTCTTTGCATTGTTAGCCATGCTTACCGAAACTTTCGTCTCTCTGCCCAACGGCAGCTTCGAAAATGTAAGTCTTTTCAACTGTTTATTCTTAGCTCAATCGGCTTTACAACACAAAGCTTAATTTTTGATTTCTTTTCCAAATTACTTTTTACAAACTATACTTTGGCTTTACTATTTGGTTATCAAAGTTCATGCAGCGTTAGTTTACGTCCCTCTGCGGGTTTTTTTAACGACTAGTACTGATGTATCATACTGCGCTCACACCCTGCCATCAGCAATTTTGTCATTATAAGTGACAAACTCAAACACTACAATTTTCGCTCGCCCTTAACGAGATCCTTTCCCTCGAGACCTTACCTTAATCCAGTCACGCAACGATAAAAATCTTTTACACACTTTTTACCTGGCATACCCATTATAAGTTATTTTCTTTGTGCGTAGTCAGGTTGATTTACATCGGCCTTTTTGGTTGTCAAGACAACATTTCGCAATGCTTAGAACGAAGTTGTAAAGCTCTGCTCATTAATGGTTGGAAAAGGAGATACTAGTCAGTGACCAGTCGCAACAACGGCTAACCATAAATGGAAATCCAAGGAAGCCCGGCTGACCCTCTTACTTGGCCACTCTTACAGGAAATCACGACAAACGACCAATCGGAGGCACATTCGGAAACGATTTGTATCTCAAGCAGTGACGACGAAGCAGGCCCACCACGGAGGCGGTTCACGACGGAGTCCAGTGAACAGCTGCGCAAAATTGTAAGTCACCATTTTAGTCGGGGCAAGCCATGCGACGGCAAAATTGATTCTATAGCTCGGGGTGCGGCATGTGTCCGGCTGGTCTTTGAAGCTACAAGACCATGCCGATTTCGCGCACTGTCGTAGAAAGAGGGTTAGAGACAGCTGAATTTTGAATTAATTGGGGCTAAATTAGTTTTGGGCACGGTTTTTATTTTTTATGATTTTTAGATCCACGAGCAAGATACTTTGCTGCGGAAGCTCAAGAATGATCTCTACAGTATACAGGAGGAAAGGGAAGAGTTGCGGATGGAAGTTGCTTCGCGAAAAACTGAGAATGAAGAGCTTGTTGCTGAGGTTGAACGGTATGCGGAAGTTGTTGAGCAACGAAATGCGGAGATTGCATTCCTTAAAGACGCGAATCGACGGGCTCCTGCCAGTAAAGCCCCTTCCAAGAGTAAAGGTAACACAGAAACGCCGTCGAAAAAGGCTACAGCCGCAGCGAAGAAGGCAGCTGCAGCGGCGGCCGCGGCGGCAGCGGCAGCATCGAATCCTGCGACGATAGGTATCGACGACTTCCTCAACAAGTCGACCGATGATGTCTGTGCCGCGTTGAGCTCCTTTGTTCAATGCCATTCAAACATGCTGATCTCCAACCCGGCGGCTTTGTCGTTTTTGGGACTCGATGAATCGGGAAATGCCTCCGATCTCGTTGCATCTTCGTCGGACGAATCCATCACACCTGCTCCGAAGCCTACCGTCACCCCCAAGAAAGCCGTACCTCTGCCACTCCCTGAAGTTGAACCCCTCGATGCCCCCGCTTCCCCTCTCAATCCCGACAACTTGCTATCACTCCTGTTTTCAAACAAGGAAACACCAGTCGTCGTCAACAAGCCAAAATCGTCCGGAAAGTCGTCCTCCAGCAAGCCAGCCGATGCACCTCATGCACCCGTGAAGGTCCGTGTTACTCCACCACCCATGTCGGCCGAAGACAATGAGATCGTGCGTCAACTTCAAGAAAGGGTCCAACGCAACATTTATCGATTGGGTCCTCGAGCATTGAAAACAAATGAAGTCGCAAAGCAAGCGAAACGTCTGATGTTAGCTTACAACATTGGTCAGCGGCTCTTTGCGAAGCATGTTATGAACCGTGTGGTCAAGTCGCAAGGCTCGCTAAGTGAGCTTCTTTCTAAACCGCGTGAATGGCACAAACATACTGATAAGGGTCGTGAAGCCTTCCGTCGATTGTTTGGCTGGATCTGTGATGACAAGGCTATTGAATTGCTTTGCCAGCTTTCTCCTCGGCGTGTATCTATGCCGTGTGATAAGGTTGAACACCCAGATCCGGACAGTTTGATAGAGACTTTTGGTGCGGCTACGAGCCCGTTGCCATCGTATGAAAGTGTTATGGACATCCCGATCGAAGAGTATTCGAAGCAATATGTAAGTTTGATCAATAAAAACGAGATCGACTTATACGATTCCTCTTTTCAGAAAGCCGCCAAGCCCTACCGTGTTCCCGTTCAAGTTGGCATTCCAATCGACGAGAAGTCAATTTCTCCTATCCCAAAGCAACAAACACCGATCCTTGTGCCTCAACTACCAATCGAAAATACGATGCCCTTGACCGTCGTCACACCGATTGCAAACAGCAGTAGCAGAGGTAACAATAGTCGGTGGCGTCACGACGACATCCCTAAGGAAAAGATAATCGATATTTTTGAAGCAGAGAAGGCAAAGCTTCGTGAGCAGGAGGATACCATCGAACTTGCCATGACGACGAGTCCGCTCCGATCGGCTCCAGGCCATCGTCCGTCCAATGGCGTTATCACGGTTCATGTCCCCGTAAGACCACGATCGGAATCCCATGACACCATGGATGGCAGCATTTCACCGAATTTGACGGAGCAGGGCCGAGCAGAACCCATCCCGATCACACAGGAGCAGTACGACAAGTTCCCCAGTGTCAACACGGATTCACTCGTTCGACAGGTAAAAGACTTCTTGGTTCGTCATTCGATTAGTCAGCGACAGTTCGGCGACAAGGTTCTTGGATTATCGCAGGGATCGGTATCCGATCTTCTTGCACGACCGAAACCATGGGGCTTGTTGACCCATAAGGGTCGCGAACCATTCATCCGAATGCGCATGTTTTTGGACGAATGCAAGAGCTTCGCACCCGATGACGAGGCACCGATGGATGAAACCGTTATTAGTAATCATGAAGTTAGCCCCGAAGTTCAGATTGTCCAACACGTCCGTGCCCCACGCGAAATCAAGGTTGAACCGGTGAGCGAAGTCGGAAGTGATTACGAGTTGAAGCTGAACTCGTCGCAATTAAAGCTTTTGGGAAGAACTGGCCTCGATACATCAAACCTTGGATCATTGGAGAATGTTACCGTCGGACAATTGTTGAAGAAAGCTTTGCCGTTGAATGATCCTCAAGCTAATTCGTACATGAATGTTAATGGTGCGACAAAGCGGAAGTCCATTTCACCCGATGATGAGAGTGCGACACCAGCGAAGCGGATGCCGGTATGTTGGATGTTTGAAATAAGTAAATACGTTTAATGGGTTGTATTTTAGCGATTCCAAAGAACAGTCATCAGCGACAAACAGAAAGAAGCGCTGTATTACATCTACTCATATGAGCCGCGACCATCATCATCGGTGATTGAACAGCTTGCTATCAGACTGGGACTGTCGAGCCGTACTGTTACTAACTGGTTCCACAACCACCGTACCCGTCAAAAGGCTAAGGAAACGAAAATGGCCAAGGATGGCATTGAGCTTCCTAATCAGAACAACCTTCACAAATATGATGCCAAAACTACCGAATATCTCAAGGTACGTTGCCTATTTTTTGTTTTCTTTTGTCTCTTTAACCACATTGTTTGTTAAAACACAGTTTCTAACTTAAAGCTTTTTCAGAGCTTCCTCGAAATTATCAAACGCGACTCCCCCGCGGCCACCGAACCCGAAAACGGCATCTCACCTCCCCCGAATCTCGACTCCGTCAAAGAATCCAGTGCCACAACTGATACCTCGAAACAAGATATCGCCAACGAGGAAGCTGAAGCCACAAACGGCGCCTCAGACGAAGACCCCGCAACTGCTTCCGGTTCACTTGCAAAGGCAGTTTCGCGTATGCATGCTCGAGCAGCGCTCGCAATCTGATCTTATCTCAGCAACAGTATACCCCTCATTTGACTAAATTTTATTAATATATTTATTTATAAGGTTAATTACTTACTAGTCATATGTTTTAATAGTTTTCTAATTTGGACAGTTGAAACGTTTTATATTTACTTTTGTTGTTTTATCCGCAAAAAAGAACTTCCTTTCATCACCACTCATTCTAATCAACTATATTCAAAATATTGCCTTATCCCAATTTCTGTTTCAACACATTTTCACTTTTGAAAGTTGGCTAGTCAGGCATTAATGCCACACTTATGTTTGATGAACCATTCCAAACAACTTTGTCATGATCTCACACTGAAACTTCTACTTTCTGTTTTCTTTTGTTACTGAAATGGCTTTTAATAAAAGATGTTGAAAATGGAATTGATCAAACTAAGCTCACTTTAGCCTTTTTCGTACGTCATAAGAAAATTGCCGGGTTCAATATTAGCAATCAGAGTACAGCTGACAGTTTACCAAATTGGCACCTTTGATAGATGTTTGAAATTTATGTTCTGTTGTTTTTCGTAGGGTAAATTTTTGTGTTTCTGTGGAAAGTTGGGACCTATACTTTCTGCACTTAATGAATCGTATAGCATGTCTGGAGGCAAAACAAATGAGCGTTGGACTGGGAAAACAATACAAGTTTTTCCGTGTTTTGTGTTTGAAAATTTATTAACTGCAGACGTGTTTTTCTTGAAATTTACAACAACACTGTAATTAAAAGGAGTTCGTAAGGTGCTGATCGAAGTTTGTAGCTGTCTTTTGACAGTGCATTGTTGAAATTGTGATATTTAGCGTTTAAAATTATTCGATTGTTAAAATTTTACCAATGATTGTAAACACAGTGAATACGTTAAAGGCGTTCTCCCGCAATGACGTCTTCACTGATGGAACAGACATTCTTGATTATTCTTCCGTGCGTGTCTTCATGCAACATGGCTTCATTGATATGTGTACCTGTGACTTCTGTTCTCGCGATTCTCAACTTTCAGGAAGGATGCCTATTGAACCTTGTGTCTTTGGAAGTTTTCTGGTGCCCATTGTTACATATGTGTACATCCGCATGTGTTCTGTTATTCTGGTATTTTTTGGCTTTGAAGTCTGACTTTTTCACGTCATCCAACTCCTGCTGCGTGTGTCCCACCTTGAACTGCCAACTGCAGGTGGTCCGTAACATTGGCACTTTTCAATAATGGTTTTTGATTTTCGGATGGATCAGAACAAAAACTCAACGCTCACGCGTTTAAAATGTTTCTTCCGAATTTAGGGTCGTTGTATTCTTTCTTTTACTAAGCCCTTATTTGCCATTAAAAAGAACGTTGTCGGCTCCCGTTGGCTACAACTACGAACTTTCATGCGTCGACCTGAACATCAACCTTGTCTCCATGCGATTCTCGCGCTCCAACACGCGTGCAAAATGTGTGAATAGGGAGATGTTGCCTGCCCTGGAGCAATGCCTCAAGGTATGGCGATGAGTTCGTGCTCCGGTTGGTTGTCCTTAGTCCCAGAGACCTTTCTTCCTGCATTTCACAGCTGTAACAGCAGTAGGGCCTCGGTTGATGGGCCTCTTGCCAGCCCTCCTCCGAAGTAAAGCACCGCCTTCTTCCCCCAAAGTTCTCCTTTTCGGCGGTCCCCTACGCCCACAAAAATCTTCAGAACATTTATTATTGCTTTCCATCTCCATCTCCTTTTTCCCAGATTCGCGAGGGCTTAGCTAGTCTTGAGATGTTAACCTTTTTCGACGGGAAAAGACGCTCCACGACCATTTCGAGGATGTCCAGGGTTACGCGCCTGGTTAATTTGTCTGTTAAAAGACTGCTATTGCCAGGACCCGGACCGTCCTCCGTCTTAGGTCTTTCAATTTACCCCACCCAGTTTACTCATTTTTTCGTTTACCACATTGTCGTTTCAAAGACAGATTGCCTATCATCCCTTTTTGTATGCCAATCATCATATTTCATTCATTATTTAAAGTTATTCCATGTTTACAAACAGGGGTCACATTCCATAAGAACCTTTTGAAAAATGATTACGTCTTACCATAAGTAGTCAGGAAAGCCGTGCTCATCTTTCTTGAATACCCCATTTTACATAAACGCCGAAAGTCGAGTACAAAACGAATGCAAATAGTTTTTGATTCCAATACTCCAGACATCGTCTCTTTTTCTGTTTATTTAGAGTCCCAAATTATCGAAAACGTTTGATGCGGGGTTTGGGCAAACCGAATTTTTTCGATTGGTTTCAATTTTTGAAACAAATTGACCCCTCTTTAGCTGAAGCACAAGAAACCCTGACCAAAGTGCCCCAATTGAATTATGCGTCAACAGACCCAATCGCAGAGTGTCACTTTCGGCAGGGTCTTGTAGGAGCTTCTTCTTTTTCTGGAGAACACTTGCCATGGGTTGTTGCCAGATTTCTGATGTTTTTTGAGAGTCTGAGGTTCTTGACCGATACCCATAATAAGCACAGAGGATTCACATTACATGAAATGCGGATTGAATGTGTTAAGCATAGATGCACGACACTGATGCGTGTTTTTCCTAAATGCTTATCGTATGTACTTCAAATTGGGATTTGTTTATTTGTGCTTTTGCGTTAAATAAAGATTGGCTGATTATTGTTAAGAACCGAGAGCAGATGCCCTTAGCCTTCCCCTTTTGATGACTTTCATATGTCTTTTGACGAGCAATTTTGATGGTTAAAAAAGAGACATCAAGTTTGCGCGTTTCAAGTTTTTTCTACATTTGCAGGGACTTCCTTCAAGACACGCGTCTCGTGGAATTTGAATGACTGCGCGTTGTGCCATAGCGTTCTTCCCTCATCTTCTGTTATAATACGTCGAGTCTCCGTGGCCTGATGTCGTGGATCGCGCCACCATGGAGATAGTCTTGCCTACTGCTTTGACACGGCACGTATTCTTTGTTATATTAATCATTCACTTATCGTCGTTATTCGGGGTGATTAACTGCCAAACTGATATGGTAAACTTTAATTTTACACACTTCCATTGTAAAAAACTGCTAAAAGCATTTGCAAACCAGCATTTCACATCTATAAAAACCCATTATTTGCAGGATGTATTTGCCAAATCCGACAAAGAAATTGAATACAATACACCGGAAGTCACCGATTCTGTTTCGCCAACCAGGTTCGTTCATCACGAGCTATTTTTTAGTAGTTTTCAAGTGCGGCGCCCTCTTTGAAAACGCATTATGGCGGTGCTTTTTTGTTCGTTCCCGAAACAGCCCACGTGGCCGTCACTAAGTGGTAGTTATGTTTTTCCCATTACAGCTATGACACTAAACTGGAGCTAAATGTAAGCCGTATCCTGGATGCCCTCATTGCGAGTCACGATCGAAGAATTCGGCCAAATTACGGCGGTAAGTTAAAAGGCATTTTTCTGTTTAAAATGAACACGACAAATGGATAATGACTTTTCTTAACCGAGCAATTTGAGTCTTTTTGTTTCGGTTTATTCCCAAGGGAGCAATTGAAAAAAGTTCTCCAAGAGGAAGAATTTTGTGTTAAAACAATAGTCAAAATCAAAGTTTGAATTTAACTCTACAACGAAGTTGTCCTTGTGACGTTCCTGCTACAAATTATGACGCTGTTCTCTCGCTTCGTTCGTTTGTGAAGATGCGAAGCGTCTGCAACCTTATGTAGTCATTACTGATAAATGTTTCAACTCTCGGGGGCGAACTTTTTATTTCGTTGATACTGCGTTAGAGTTTTCACAGATTTTTGCAAGCTTTTTTTCAATCTGATTGGAAAATATGCTTTTTAACTGCTATCTTTGAAGCCGAGATAATCTTATTTTTAAACGCATTCAAAGTCCTATTTTACAAGCTTTTTGACTCATTCCCTTTGAGAAAGATGCTTTTTCACGCCAAATAGAATGGGTTCAAATGGACAATGGGTTGTGCCATAGGGCGTCACACAGTTCTGACCTGGCGTTTTTCGGCGACAATGAAATCTTTCAAAAAAATATAAACGCATTCATTGTCACTTTTGTTCAACGGTTCAATGTTTACGAATAACGTGGGTGACGATTGGTTTTTTCACACGTGCAATTAGAACATTTGATTGCTATTTCTGATATTTCGATAGCAGTTTAGTTGGGTACAAACTGTAAATCAGTTGCTTTCTGTTTTTTCGTATGTTTAGATAACGGGTAGCCAGAAAAAAGACGTTTTTCCTGACATGATGAAAGGATGCGGACTCAAGGAACCGAAATTGAATAAATTGAACATGAAAAGTACAGCGTGCATTGGCACAGGGGTGCAATAGAAGCCTTTCGTATCCTTCGGAATTCGAGTGAAGGGTTGCAACATGATTCGCCCACGGATTTTCTTATGCAAGTTAAATTAGACTACGGAATTGGATACAATCCAACACCTTTCGCATTTGCTTGCTTGTTTTCATAAACTTTGAACTGCGAAACGAAGTATCAGACTCATGACTACATTGTTAGTATGTTGTGCCGTTTTTTTTACTACGTTCACGGTGGAAATGAACAAACACAATGCTGAAGTGAGTCTAACAATCCCCAAAGACATGTAATTGTGTGTTCAAAATATGTGGTGAAGGGTTTCTGATTTAGAGCCGGGTAGCAGATTTGATTAGGCTGGCGATAACGGGGAGAGACATTGGTGTTCGTCTCACAATGCTATTAAAGGAGTCCGAGAAGCTTAAAATGACCGAATACGAAGAAATCGAAGAAACCATCGTGCTTGATGTATTCTGTTAAGACATGCACAACACACATATGGTCACATTTTTCATGCTTCTTTTCATGCATTATGTCAGTTAATAGGGCTTCCTTATGAACGCGACTAAAATTAGTGCACAACTAACTAATAATGAAGGCGTAATAAAATTAGAATTGAAAAAGGGCACAATAATTCCGGATAAAATTAATAATACATACATTATGAATGTAAAAATACCAGTATTTGGGGCTTGCTATATATAATATTTGCAGGACCCCCGACTGAAGTCAATGTTACCGCGCATGTTATCACAATCAGTGCCGTCTCCGAAGTCTCAATGGTAGTTTTGGCTAATGACTTTTAAGTTAGCGAGTAAACAAAACATGTATTTGTAGGATTACACAGTCGACTTATACTTACGCCAGTTTTGGCGTGACACCAGGCTTATCTTTGACACGTTTGACAAACACAGCGAGTCGACGTCGCTCACCATTGGCATTGATATGGTCAAAAGTATTTGGACACCGGATACTGTTAGTCGGCGATTTTGAAGAAAAAAAGCAATTTAGAGTAATTTTAGTTTTTCCCGAATGAGAAGAAATCATTCTTTCACGAAGCGACTTCACATAATTCATTTTTACGAATTGACAACCAAGGCAATGTGGTCAGGAGCATTCGATTGACGGTTATAGCAAATTGCCCAATGAACTTGCATACGGTATTGTTAAACTTGCCATTAGTGGTAACTTATGACGTTTGTTTTCAGTTTCCCCTTGATGTCCAAGTTTGTGCACTTGAAATTGAGGTTAGTTTGTTTTTTGCTTTTTTAATGTAACATGACATGATTCAATTCGTGTTTCTGTTCTGTTCGATTGCCCGGGGCAACAAAATCGGTTGCGTGGTGTTTACAGGAAATGTAAACATGTTGTACTTCAAAATCGGTTACAGAAAAAGACAAACATAAACAACTTTAATTGTTTTGTTTTTACAGAGTTACGGGTACAGCACTGCTGACATCATCTACCACTGGCACCAAGCAAACGCGGTGACAATCGATGAGAATGTGCATCTGGCTCATTTTACCATTGGCGACCATTACCATATTGAAAGGACCATATCATTGAGCACTGGCAACTACTCACGTTTGACTACTTATTTCACATTCAAGCGGAACATTGGATTCTATCTGATTCAAATCTACTTTCCAGCGAGTTTGATTGTGGTAATTTCGTTTGTTTCGTTTTGGCTTGATCGAGGTGCCATTCAAGCGAGAGTTGGGTTGGGGGTCACTACGGTGAGATTTTGACCTTATGGTTAAGGCTGTTAACTTTGACTTTACAGGTGTTGACAATGACAACATTGATGACATCGACAAATGCTTCACTACCAAAAGTCAGCTATGTCAAGGGGTTGGACGTCTTTCTCGGGATTTGTTTCTTTATCGGTGCGTTTTTGAAACAGACAGAACTGTGAGCGTGAAACTTCAAAATATTTACATTTCGCTTTCAGTTTTCGCAAGTTTGATCGAATATGCTACAGTCGGATACATTTCCAAGCGATCACGTTGCTCTCCGGTCGGCAAGCCAACAACCGCGATAAGCTACTATGAACTGGATGATGCTGCATCTTCCGTGCGAGTAGATTCAATAAAAAACAATAATCGGAGATCTGTCCGACGGGTTCCACTGGCCAACTCCGACATACAAACGGTAATTTATGTTTCTGTATAGCTCTGTAAAAATGTGTAATGACATGTAACGGAAATTACAACATCTGCATACACGCAAAGATTTATTACCCCGCGCTTTTACGGTCATGCTAAGTGGTAAAAATATACATTAATACAACATAAATTTTCAGAACGGCACAGAACAATCCATCCCATTGCTCAATCTTACCCCTAACCACCTCAGCGTTAACCCTGCAGAACCTTTTGCCGTACGTCATCGAACTCGTATTGTTCGACCGTCCAAGATAGATCTTTATTCACGGTTCATCTTCCCGATTTTCTTCCTATTCTTCAATGTCGTTTATTGGAGCGTTTATTTAAATGCGTAATGTAAATAACTCTTATCAGGTTGGCACATCTGGCAAAAGCGTGATAAAAAACACAGATTTTTTCATGTTGCCAAGATTTTTCCACGCTCTTTTTTTTATGTTTTTTTTGCTTTGACGTTTTGCGGGTCAGTCCATCTTGAATTCGTTAATTTTTTGGCCAGTTTTATTATAGCATGGAGCAAATAAACAAATTTTTCACAAATTGGAAAGAAAATCTCATAGTGGAAAACTGAAGACGGTTCAACAAAGAACTGGGGGACCACGCTTTCAAAAGATAAAAACAGGTAGCCATGAAAAACAGATAACGTGAACAACGAACAAACTTTTTTAAACGGCACGAGGTAATATTTTTTTTTCATTATAACAATAGAATCGGACTTAATTTTATCTGTCTCGAAGATAGTTGTAAATAGGCCCGACTGAAGAAGATTAAGTGAGTATGACACCAATAAATCAGGTGAGGTGACCATGTAAAAGGTGTGGGACACGTCCAATAAGTAGATAATCGTTGCTTTGAGATTGTATGAACTGTGTTTCTGAGGTGTCCGCGCTAAAAGTGCGCATTCAGCAATTGCGGCAATGTCTTTCCTCCGATCGTTGTAAAAATGTGAAAAGGAATGCTCGGCTCATTATTATTGTCTGCGATTCTTTCTTTAAACTTTTCACCTCTCTCTTTTCTTTTTATTGCAACTTGCAAGTTTGACCGCAGCAAATTTGCATACGTCACTTGTTACTAAAAATGAACAGCTGGCAACCTTCCGATATCGCCTCTAATTTCCAGCGCCTACGTGTGTTTGTTCAGCCTAGTTTGCGGAACGCTGAAGGTACGCTTTGCTGCGGATAATGCCGTCCCATTGTAAATAATGTCCTCCTCAGCGAGTTAGTTATAACCTTGGTTGACGCTCGTACCTCTTTGTTCGTTACTTTTATTTAAAAAGATCTACGGTGGAATTTTAGGCCAATTTTACTATTTTTCTTACATTTGGCCGATTCCCAGGGGAACGTTTACACTTTTTTAGAGTGCAATTCCGGGGCAAAGGTAGGCGTTCCCCAATCGTTCGTCGCTGGCTAGCACTGTCTTCGCATAGCAAGTGTGGTTTGCTTTTGCCCCTCCTTGATTAGAAAGTAAGAGACGCTTTAGCTTCACATCAAGCGTTCGTTCCATTGACCATTTCCGATTTTAAATTTGGTAAGATTATCTGCGGTTGCGAGGGTGTTAGCCGCATGCTAGCTAACAAAGCCACAACCGTCATCGCGTTCCCACCCCCTGCGTTCTTACAGCAAAAGAAATTGCATCACGCTTGTGCCACACGTGCAACTGCTTCCGTTTTTGATGTTGTGAATCGTCTCCGACCAACGAAAAAAAAAAAGAAATTGAACACCTCTGTTACATGTCCCTAGTATACTATAAAATTGTAATTGCACTTCGGCTGTATCGTCAGTTTTTTACGCTGCAATCAAAAGTTTTTTTCAGTAAAACACACTGAAAAAACTTGCATTGTGTTGAGTAACAATAACACGCGTGTTCCCTTGTCCCCAGGTTGTCTTCTATTTGCACTTAAAGGTTGAAAAATCGAAAAAAGTGTTGGTCCTAGAATTATCCTAAAAAAACCATCGCCAGGTTGGCAACCTTTTTCCGTGTCTAAACTTACATGCAGCCCGATGAACTTTAAAACTAAAGCAACGTGACGCGTTTCGTCAGGCGTTTTGGTTTTCTGTCTTTTTGTCCCGCATGGCCATTCATCAAGCAACGTCTAGCTAGCGTGGTCGCAAAGGTCATTATGACGGGCGTGTATCGGCGGCCATCAGCGTGATTGTGTGATCATACATAATTAGAACGTTGTCACTTTTAAGGTGTCGCGTCCGACAGTTTGCGGTAACACAGATATCACAACGTAATCAGTGAACCGACAACCATGACCGACGCTTTGGTGAAGCCAGGTTAGTTTGTGATTTCAACCTTCTTTTTCCGGATTAGCTAGCGTTGCGGAATTGGGAAGAATGCACCTTCTACTTACTTAGAGTACTGCACTTTTTTAAGTGCTTTCACTAAACCTCGCGCAAGTAGTAAAACAACGATCACCATTTCTCAGGGGCCATTTCGAAAAAAAAACCCATCTGCAGCTTTTTACGATGGCAGAAGGAATGTCTGTCTAGCCATAATAAAGAAAGGGATGCAGCTGGCGCTTCGCGAAGGGCACCGTCTTCAGGTGCTTTGATGTTCGCCGATACTTTCTCATACCATCCGAATGCCAGTAGCGCAACGGAAGCGATTTTCTGCGGTGGAGCTTGCCGGAGTAGTTGCCAGTCCGCGCATGTGGATGGACTGCCCGGCGCGAAACTGACGAACAGCGCCACGCCAGCGTTGCTGCAGGCCACTCGCTAGCTGCCAGCTATTGAACCACAAGCCGCAGGCAAACTACCAACGCTCCCTTTGCCCCCGCGTTCGGACAACACGAGCAAGCAATTGCATCATGCTTGTGCCACACGTGTAGCTGCATCAGTTTGTTATGTTTTAAAGCTTCTCCGACCTACAAAAATAGAAACCGAACGCCCCTCTTACAATTACTTAAATAACACACGAGATACGCGTAGTTAATCGCCATTTTTTGCGCTGCAATCCACTAGCTTCACTTTCATTCAATCTAGCATTCCTCGCAAGGCCTAAACTAAGCAGTCCCGAATGTCGACCCCAAACGTGCGGGATGTTCCAGGACTTCTCCCGTCCACTCGCCTCGGGCTTGCCCTTGTGTGCTTCCTTGGCACAATCATCATCTATGCCGTCCGCAGTAATCTCAGCTTCGCCATCGTTTGCATGGTCAATGGCACCGCTATCAGTGAGATGAGCGATGCTGTCACCGAGACTAAACAAAGCCAATGTCCTCGAGAAATTGACAACTCTACATTGTACGATGAAAAGGTCAGTTATAAATTTTAATACTTTTTCTAAGATTTTTTATCACTTTTGTCAAAAATTTTTTTCTTTTTTGTTCTAAATGTCTGTGCTAAATTTTTATTCGGGTCTTCCTATCACGCGGTTTCTTTTGTTTTGCCAATCTTTAAAGACGCACAAAGCCGCATTTAGCTTCTTTCCAATTTGAAACCACAGCATTAGTCTATTTTTAGCACTTGTAGCGTTCCAATATGCCTGCTCTAAAATTAAATATTCAAATCAACAGTTAGCATTTAATGACAATATTTTGGCTATTCTGCAAGATTAATTTAATACAATAGTCGTAAATGACTTCGGTTTCTAAAAAACAAAATTTACCGCTTTTGAATCCCATATGTGAATTATTTATTCGAAGTCAATTGCTTTATTTTGCAAAAAAAGTCTTTTTAATTTTCCTTCCCTTGATTGGAAGGAATCATTGATAGTTCACACATAGCATTTGTCACATAATTCTGTTAGGAAATTGTTCTAATTGTATTTGAGAAGTAGAATGTGCTCAAACAGGAGCTACAAACTTTTGTTGCATCAGCACGTGGTTTCTTAAAATACATATTGCGGGTTTTTTCGGTGCCTCTTGTTAACATTTCTTTGCAACAACACACGTGCTTCCGGAAACCCTTTATGTTTACTAAATTATGACGTAAAATGAAAAAAAATTGACGTTACGCACATTTACTCATTTTTTCTAATAGAAAGTCTTATTTTTTGTTAATCTCTTATTTAATTAAGCTTGTTGAATTATGTTGAAAATACGAAATTACAGGTCGAAGGTGAATTCATCTGGACGAAAGAGGCCCAAGGGTCCATCCTTGGTGCCTTCTTCTGGGGTTACATGAGCAGTCAGATTCTGGCTGGCTACATCGCTTCCCGTTATGGCGGTCGTCTGGTCATCGGTCTTAGCTGTCTCGGCGGTGCCATTCTCACGCTTATCAGTCCTGCTGCTGCGAATACGCACGTGTTTGCCTTCATGGTCGTGCGAGCCTTGCTTGGGTTCTTCCAGGTACGGTAAAAACAACAAAAACATATGCAACAAATAATAATAAGTATAAATTGCAATATGTTATTTTTAGGGTTCGATCTTCCCCGCTATGCATGCCATGTGGTCAGTTTGGGCTCCTCCGCTTGAACGCAGTGTCTTGACCGGTATCAGTTATGCCGGTGCTCAAATCGGTAACGTCGTTGTTATGCCCATGTCCGGCCTTCTGTGCAAGCATGGTCCTTTCGGTGGATGGCCGTCGATCTTCTACGTTCTCGGCTTCGTTGCTCTCGTCTGGTGTGTTTTGTGGTTCTGGTTTGTTTCTGACACTCCTCACACGCATAAGCGAATCAAGGAACATGAACGCAAGTACATCGTGGATTCACTCGGCAAGAGTCACAGCAAAGAAAAGGAAGAACATCCTCCAGTTCCCTGGGGCAAGATCCTCACCTCAATGCCTGTCTGGGCGATCTTTGTCGGTCATTTCGCTGGTGATTGGGGCGCTTACATGATGGCCATGAGTCTTCCATCGTTTTTGAAGGATGTTGTGGGCTTTGAATTGACTTCGGTGAGTGATGATCTTCCGCGTTGAGTTAACAGTTGTGATTTCGAACATGACGTGGGTGTTTGTAGATGGGCTTTATCTCGGCCATTCCTTACGTCTTGTACTTCATCATGATTAATGTCGGTGGTGCGGTCGCTGATACCTTGCAGCACAAGGGTGTTCTCAACACTCTCACGACCCGCCGTCTAGCGATGATTCTTGGTGAGTAATAAAAAAAATCACAGTTTTGAGAAATTTCGACAAGAGTGAGCAAAGTATCAAAATTTGAACACCGCTCAAAACACTCAAATGCGTCAACGATTGTTATTGCCAGACAGTGACAATTGTCAAACTTTTTGAAGGCATACCACAAATTCAGACCTGAACTTGTTTCGACAACTGCCACCCGCTTGCCCTTTGAACTGATGTGAACTCAAGTCTCTTATGTCGATTGTTATTTTCAGCCCTCGGTTCACAGGCGTTGTTCCTTGTGCTGGTCGGTTTCTGTGGATGTGGACAGGAGACGCTTGTCGTCATCCTCATCACCCTCAGCATCGGCCTGTCAGGTATCCAATATGCCGGCTTCGTCGTGAACTACCTCGACATCGCCCCCGCTTTCGCTGGACCCATCCTCGGCATTGGCAATACACTCAGTGGCTTTGCTGGAATCCTTGCCCCAATGGTCATGGGCTGGCTCACACCTAATGTAAGATCAATTTTGTATTACCGTCATCAAAGAGGATTGAGGGGAACAAACACGATTTTTGTCACCAAAAGACAGGATTTAGCATCCCTTAAAGAGAACTAATGCATCGAAAAACAACATTAACCCAAAGATATTAGACTTTAAGACGGGGTCCAGGACGCATTTTAGGAAGGGCCGACCTCAAATTTTACACTTGGAAATGTTTTGAGTCAGAAATGTTGGCACTACTGAACATGATTTGGAGCCGGAATAGGAAGGTCCAAAAGTTGCGGATTCTGGAGATACGGCTTCTCAAAGTTTTGGGGGTCGGTTCAGGAACGGGTCATTCCCGGGGTCACAGGACCCTGCTTCTTTGCACCCGGGGGTAATTTTGGATGGCGAGACGAATGCCGTACTCAGAATTTGGTAAAAATTTCAAAAAATATATAAATTAGAAAAATAACTTTTTAGAACTTTTTTTTCTGCTCTTAGGAACAAAATGCGGAGTGGCGCGATATCACCATCGTGTAGCCCGTCTTATTCTGCGTCTATAGGCACCGGCCCGGTCCGAAATAAACGTTCTTTAGGCGCTCAGCGTCTAGCTTCACGCAAAAACCCGGACTGTGCGCTGGGGCAAACGCCGTGCGCGCAACCTGCGTGCGGGGTGCGCGACCACCGCATCGCACTCGGCGCGTCGGGGCCACCCGTGGTCCACTCGAATGTGTGCGTTTTCAAGGGGGGAAACCCGGAGGCGGATTCCTTTGAAGCCACCCAGAGCACCTAAAGAACGTTTGTTTCGGACCGGGCCGGTGTCATTCGACGCAGAAAAAGACGGGCTACACGATGGTGATAACGCGCCACTCCGCATTTTGTTCCTAACAAGGGACCGGCACGAGCTCCCGGAAGCAAATCCAATCGAGACCTATGCCATTCGAAAGAGCATCAAATTCTAAGGTCAAAGCCGTCGTCTATATCTGCAATGGAATTTTTTTGAGAGTGCCGTGATTTTATAAAGTCGTTTTCAGCTTGATTTTGAAGGTTCATATCTCAGCTCAGAAACGAGTACCGGCGCTGTACTCAATAGGGCTTGTAGATGTGCCCTAGGGCTGTCTCCAAAATTTTTTTCAGATCAAAATGCCGTGGCATTTTCGAGTAATGGGCGTCGGAAAATTACCATAGTTTGAAGGATCATAACTCATAAATGCCACGGCATTTTGATCTGAAAAAAATTTTGGAGACAGCCCTAGGGCACATCTACAAGCCCTATTGAGTACAGCGCCGGTACTCGTTTCTGAGCTGAGATATGAACCTTCAAAATCAAGCTGAAAACGACTTTATAAAATCACGGCACTCTCAAAAAAATTCCATTGCAGATATAGACGACGGCTTTGACCTTAGAATTTGATGCTCTTTCGAATGGCATAGGTCTCGATCGGATTTGCTTCCGGGAGCTCGTGCCGGTCCCTTGTAAGGGCACAAATTTGAAGTTAAAAAATTTAATTTTTTAGTTTATATATTTTTTGAAAATTTTACAAAATTCTGAGTACGGCATTCGTTTCGCCATCCTAAATTACCCCCGGGTGCAAAAAAGCAGGGTCCTGTGACCCCGGGAATAACCCGTTCCAGAACCGACCCCCAAAACTTTCAGACGCCGTATCTCCAGAATCCGAAACTTTTGGACCTTCCCATTTCGGCTCCAAATCATGTTTAGTAGTGCCAACATTTCTGACTCAAAACATTTCCAAGTGTAAAATTTGGGGTCGGGCCTTTTCACCTTGTTCCTAAAACGGCTCCTGGACTCCGTCTTAATGGGTTTCTAAAAACCAGTTCAAAATCGTTAAACCCACCTGAACCCAAAACCAATCTGAAAAACAACAACTTTCAGGGCACCAAAGAAGAGTGGCAACTCGTCTTCTTCCTTACCGGCGCTATCCTCATCCTTGGCACTGTCTTCTTCTGTATCTTCGCCGCAGGCGATGTTCAGTACTGGGCTCAGCCCGAAAACAAGGGTCCTGCTTACATTGCTGAGGCGCCGTTGTTGTTGACCGACGAGTCTGAAAAACCCGCGAAATCCGAGGACGTTACAAGCAGCGTTTAATCCCCCTGATGCTTCTAACTCCCTTTCGTCTCCCATTTTTTGCGTTGTGCTTCTTTTCATGCACATTCAACAAAAGCGTGGCCAATGCCGGTGCTGCTTCCGAATTTATTTACAGTTTTTATCTCAAAATAGTTCAAAACTTTGAACATATCCAAAAAAGAATGAGCTTTGTTGGTTTGGATCGTTGTTAACTGAATACTTTAAAAAAAACTACAAAAACATTCAAAATAAAATGTTATGGTAAATTAGGAATGATAATGTTAAGAAGTTTTACAAAATGTTTTATTGATGTTCACCAGCGTCAATTACCCTATTTGAATTGTGTTTAATCTGCGTGAATAACGGTTCCTTCATCAATATTGTATGCGCTGAGTGGTTTTGAGAGCTCCAATTGTTGACCTGAATATGGTTGATTAATAAATTTGTGGCTTTGACGTTAGAAATGTATTACCGTTAACAGTTAGCTTGAATTCGCCAAGACTGCGTTGAGCACGGGCTTCATGGTACAGTCTTTCGACGGTATCGTGTTCCTCAACATCTACGGTGATGGCAGTGCCAGATGTGAACTAAAAACGGAAGTTGAAATTTGTAGACAAAACCAATAAACAAGATAATAAATCAAACAGAACAAAACCAACCTTAATGAAGATCATCATCTTTGAAAAGATTTAATGATATATTAATGCAACGTGAGGCAAGAGCTAGGATTAGTCAAACTGAGACTGCCGGCGGGATAGGACACGGCTGGTTTATGGGAGTGAGCACGGCCTCGCTGAACAGCAAGAAACAACTGCAACGCAAATTTCTGTGTCCTACAAAGGGGCGGTGCTCTCAACTTGTGTCTACGTTTATTTTTCGTTTTCTACTCTCGGTTTTTTAGAGAGAGAAAGTCGGCCGTCGCGACAACGCGTCACTCACATCAGCATCCACGACATGCCGAAATAGTGGGGAACCGCGGATACACGCCAGCTTCCTCCTCGTCCGGCTATCCTAAGACGATGTTAGCCGTTTCTCACTCGTCTATCAAGCTTTGGACTCAGACTTGTCTCAGAGCTTCAAGCTTAACACATGGATGGATGCATTGATGGGCAAAAACATGCGGAAAGGCACGAACATAACGACGGACACTTTAATGGGGTGAAAAAAGTGGCGAAATTAAGGGCAAAATAGACTTCCTGAGTGGTACGCAAATGGAGCAATAGGTTCACTTGGTTTAAACGATCGAGTTTGATAAATGATTGGCTCGTGACAACGGGTGACAATAATTTGTTACTAAAAATATTTACCATGGAAGAAAAAAGACAGCTGGGACTTCCCCCCTACAATTTCATTAGGAAGCATTTTTTGGTGGGAATGTTTTGGGTACCCACAATAACATTTTGCGGTTAAGACAACCACATGTAAACCGCAGATTCTTAATGCTTATGCGGCATTAAAAACGTGTCAATCTAGACGACGTTCAAAAACACCTGCATAACTAACTTCCTATTCATATGAAAATAGTCTTTTCATGTGCACTCAGTCGTTACAGATTTCTCATTTTAAAATCAAAAACCAAATTAAAAATGACAGTCGGAAGCAAAAAGTTGATTCGCCTGGTCTAAATGAGGCGATAACACAAAAGCAAACGTGCAGAAAAAGGTACCGCTTTTAGATCAACTGATCTCATGCGTGAGTACTCCGCACCAAAAAAGTAGGATTTTAACTGATGGACGTCATTTCTATCAGTGGCCTTGCCACCGCCCCTTATCAGTTTAAATATCAAGTTTTCAGCTTGCGCATTGATTCGTACTTTGATTGAAATGAGCTCCTTTGAAACACAAGCAACAGAAATGATTCATAGAACATTGTTTGATTTACTTGCTCATTGGTATCTGTCAATAAATTGCAACAGTCGCCTGCCTAATGCATCAAATCACATGAATGTTTTTCGTGATTAGCGCTTCTTGTCACCAAGGGTGGTAATCGCAAAAAAAACTACGTGAGTATTCAACATGTTTCTCAACGTACTTATGACATTTTTGATTTTTCGCTACACAATTGTTGCCAAATTCAAGAACACCTGGGGTACCCAACGGAGGGAAGGAAAGGAGTAAGCGGCAATGAAGTTTGAGGGAAGAAAAACACGTGCGTAATGCATGCAAAAAGTAAAATTATTGTCGGTAAGTCAAAGTTATGTAACGACATTTGCGCTTTGCCACCAATAAAGAAAGATATTGAGTTAGATCAAATGTAGGAAACCGGGAAGGGGGAATAAACAATATTTTGAAGTTGTGATGTAGTTGGTCAATGAACCGCTGGCTGCAATCAAAAAGTATCAAAGCTACAATTGTGCATTGCGACCAAAGTTTTGTTTGATATGTTTGGATAATGCATGACATTGAAACTGGCTTAATGCAATTTATATTTAAATGTGTTTTGTCCGGTTAACTGATTATATTTGTAGTCAAATTCAAGTTTCTAAAGTTTATTCTAAAAAGAACGTTTCGATTATATCGTATAAAAAAGTTTACAATAAATGTTTGCGGTTTGATCAGGATCGAGTTTAGTGGCTTTGAAAGCCTGACGATACGAGGCAGGATTTTTGCATGCCACAAAGTCAGTTGATGACGCTTTTGTGTGATAGTAAAGTACTAAAAATGTCAAAACTTTGTGAATAATGCAATGCAATAAAAAGCAAAAACAAAAACTGGGGGGTACGAAAGCTACTGCCAGTTGCGGTATTACATTTCATCAATAAAAAGGAGATCATTTATGTGAGTTTAAAGAAATTGATTCCTGTTGCCTAAGAGTTTGTTCCCTGGCTCGAGGAGACCAGTTCAGAGGGGTTGATGACCTGTTGTTTTCTCCAAATGACGGTTTCGACTGTGAAAACTTAAACTGCAAAGCCATGGACTCCAACGCCAACCACGCCATCCACAACACTACCTCCAACAATGGACCCCGCTCAACTACTCAAATTCCACCCATTATGTCGATCCATTGGGCGAATACTTCTTCGCAGTTGACATCTTATCTTTGGCAGCCTTTGTCGAATGTCCAGAAGGTTCCATGGTCACTGTGACGTCTGGCGGAGGTTGAAGTTTCTCAAAACCAATGCGATAACGGAAGGGTTGGAACTGGCAATAGCATTCAGTATTGATCTCATCCGAGATGCACAAAACGATCCATGGCAATGGTCGACTGTGGACGGCCCTATTGACTACACTGGGAATCCAAAGTTCAGCAAGACGCTACAGAACGAAGACACATCTGGGTACTTCCAACTTGACGATAGAGTGCGGTTATTGCATACGGATGATGGCTATACTGACAGTAGGCCATACATCTGCCAACGAAAAGCGTGTGATGTAGAAAGTTATTGCGATGTTGACGAATAAAACGGTTTATCAGGAAACAAACTTCACTGTCAGACAGTAATAAATGGTCAAAAACGAAACAAAAACATAACAAAAGATCAAATTAACGAACACAAAACACTTTCAAACAACCTCCTGAGGCTCATGATGCTTGCGGGCCTCATACTCCTCATTAGCAGCCATCGTGTCTTTGATTGCATCGAGCATGTAATGGGTAAACTTGGTCACATCCTCAAGAGTGAACTTTTCGTTGAATTCGACGTCAACGGGAACCTGAAAAGTGACCATTCTAACTATTCATTTACTTACAATCAAAGTATCAAAACAAACTAACCGATCCATAGGTTCGCAGAATCTCATCCGCATAGAGTGTCGTTAAAATAGCGGATTGCGCATCGGTAAAATCCAAGGATGCAACATTATGGATAACTTTGACGTAGCGATCACGGTTGAACTCCTTGCCGATAAACTTCCCGCTTTCTTGGAGTTGATTGAAATGGAATTCCAGGAAGGTGAGGACGTTCTGGAACTCGGTGTCCTTGGCGGAACCTTTGGAGAAGCCGTCGAAGAACTCGACCGTCGGAGTGAGGCCATTCGGAAGCACGCCGGCAAACGGACACGTGATCACGACGAGGTACCAATGGTCGACGACACAAACCGGCATCAGGATGTAGGTCTTGGAGAAGACGTCGTCCTCGATCTGGTAGCGGAATTTGATGTTGGACCAATTGCGAGTGATGCGGTAGGAGCGCTCGACGGAGGTGTCGTTGGGGTCGAAGTTCTCGGTGAACAGTGTGTAGAAGTTGGAGGGCAGGATGCCGACTTTTTTGTGGCTGCAATTGGAACCAATTACAACGTCGAAGACAAGAATACGGTAACTTACTTCTTTCTGAGAAGCGAAACAGCTGCATACCAAATGTAGAAGTCAACCATGTCCGCAGTAACGTCGCAGTTGATCAGCAAATCGTCGACGTCAACGTGCTTCAAGTGGACCGTATGGGTCGGCAATTGGATTTTGACTCCAGGAATCGGCTGCGGTTCGTCGGTGTCCTTCGTAATGCTGGCGAACTGGTAGCAATCGTATTCCAGGGTGTTCTGAATTGGGGCCAAACAGAGTCCGGCAGGCTCGAGGAGTTTGTTGAAGTCGGAAGCGCGTTGGAGGCCTGCAAAAAGTGGTTGAATTCCACCAAATGTCGACAGCTATGGCAAAACTCACCCGTAATAGGCGAGGTACGATCCGGGTTGTACTCCTTAGCCCAATGGTTGCACATATGAAGGAACAGATGGACATGTTTGTAGCTCTCGAAGTAATTGTAGGGGAGCTCGAAGACGAAGGTGTGGTAACTGTAATAGGAAAAGATATAGCTATGTCAAAAAAACGGTTGAAAAACGACCTACCGCTCGTCATTGTAGACAGCCGGCGGCAATCCAAGCGTCTTGAATGCTTTTTGGGAGTCCGTCGCGGACGCTGGAATCACGGAAAAGGTAAGGGCCATGGCACCGGCGTTGTCGTCGAGGTGGGTGATCTGAAACTCTCGAAATTGACCTTTTATATGATAAAGTTGTCAAAACTTACGTGAACCCCGGTGATATGGTTGAAGAAGATCCGAAAATGCATGTGCTCGGAGGTGTAATCCGAGTAACTGCCATACTTCTCCGTGGTGTTCGGATCGGTCGGAACACGGACTTCCATGCCAAAGACGAGCGCCCCCTTGTGGACGACCAGCTGCTTCGACAAGACCTTGTTGACCATGGCCCCATAGGCGACGTAATGCGTCTTCAAATAGGCGGTTGCCTTGTTGCCCGCTTTGAAGAAGGGATCATCCTTCATCTCAGAACCGAGATAGGACTGGAAAACAGGGATCTCGTTCGCGTCAGCTTCTCCGTCGCCGGTGTTTGACTCCTTCTTTTCGGTTTCGGCGGCATCGCCCTTCTCTTCGACAGCCGGCTGCTGATTCACAGCAACACCAACAACAGGCTTGCATTCGAGATCGAAGCCGAGGGCGCGCGCAATCTCGGGAAACTTGTCCTTGTCTACGTAGACGACGTTCTGGCTTGGCTCGAAGACCTCGTCGTCGTTCATGGGGTTGACGATCCTGGTACCCTTGGAAAAGCTGTCAAGCTTCTTCACCAGCTCGGTTGATGCTTTTTGATCAACAGCAGCGGCGGCTTCAAGGAAGTTCTTTCGGAGGCATTTGTAGGTCGTGTCGAGATCTGCCTGCAGCTGAGCATCGTTCTGATCGTCGTTCGGCAAGCTCATGGTTCCTGAAAAACCAAGAATGAGCAAACATCGCGATCGAATTTGAATCGGGGGACAAAAAATATATATAAAAGGATCAAAAAACGCGAACAAATAGTCATTTTCCACGCAAAATAAAAAATTTGTCAATTTGTGCCGCGTAATAGCAAATCAAACTAAATTGCAGGGCACAAGTGATCGTTCCGATAGAGACTTCGATCATGTAGCAAGGAAGTGCAGGCAAAAAAAAGCAACATTTCGAAAAAACAGCGATTGTAAAAAATGTGGAAACACGCACTTTCGAAATTTGGAAAATTGGCAATTTGCCAGCTCACGAAAAACACGTATAAAAAAGTGTCCAGCGGCTAAGTTGATAAGTAAATAACCAACGACAACATTGCCGAAGGCAGTATGATGGTTGTTGTTGCAGTATTGGGGGTAAAAATCAAAACAATTGTGAAAAAACGAGAACGAAATTGTAAAAGCTGGTAATCGGCGAACGTTTCATCGGTGCAATCGTTTCCCACCGCTTTCGCTCCGAGAGCATCGCTGCGTGTTGCGTGCGCACTGCTGCTGTGCAAGCAAAGAAAAGACGCAACTTCTTGGGTCTGCCTGTATCCAACTTTTTGGGTCCCCCAGACGCTAAAACGAGGAAAGTGCAGTGCTGTAATTGCTTATCATAACCGAAAACGGTTTGATGACTTGTTTTACACGTGCAAAATCAGTGATACCCTCAAGGTGCACTTTTGTTTCTTAGCTATCGTTTTACTCGCTCTCTCCTTTGTGCAGTTTCCCTCTGGAAACCGTTGTTGGAAGCGTAAGTGACCATGAAAAAGTAGAACATACAAGCAAGTTTTAAGAAAGAAGGATAGTTCTTGACAGTTGATAAGCGTCTCATATGCTATTAGTAAATTGTCCCACTTTTCTTGATAAGTTTACAATTTCAATTGTTGTAAGATTTTTGTCTACTTCATTGCAAATTATTCTGAACTTTTTATTAAGGCGTTTTGATTAGAGTAGAGATTTGCGTTTTTGACAAGTCGAATTGTGTCTTTATATAGTCATCTTATCTACATAATTAAAAAAATTTTGATTAAAGTTTAAGTTTCACACTACACCAGAAATACCGTTCTTAATACCATTACTTTTTTAACAAGTGTACAGTTGATTCTTTTGGTTTCTTGTTAAAGCCCCATCCAAATACCTTGACGTAAATACATGAAAAAGTACACTTTTACGTTGTGTACGTGAAAAGTCACAATGCAGTTGAGAACTCCATTAAACTAAAAAAATTACATTTCGAGTCATGATCATTGGCTCCAAGTTGACATTTCAAGCCAAATCCCATACGTACAATTAACAGAATGCCACTCCTCATGTGCTTTATCCACCGCTTTTATACTAAGTGGTAACGCAGGTATAAGTTTGTTTGACATAACAGTGGACAAGGAAGACGTGGCAGAAACAAACATGTCCGCTCCTGATGCTTTCCCTCAAAATTGTGGATTCTACCCGTACGTCGGACACCTTCATGACCCACAGACTATCCCTAACAATTACGACATAATAAATTTGGTGACAACCATGGTTCCGGCTGTGACTCCCGCCGCTTTACAAACATACTATCCGTAAGTTAAAACTTCAAATAATAGGTTAACAAACAATCTTCAGGTTTCTAATGCCATACACCCCCATCTTTCCCGGATTTTGGCGTACGACTATGGAGTTCACAGAAGTTTTCTACCCCTACGGCTACTACTGTTACAGAACCTTTACCTACTATCCACCCGGTCGTTATTACTATTCTCACAGTTGACGGTTATCTGATGGATAGATTACTTCCGAATGAATCACAGCTTTTAAGTACGCAATGTCAACTGATCTTTTGGTAGCGTTTACTCTTTTGCCGCTGCAAGTCCATTATTTAATTTACCCGTATAAGTATCAAATTTGAATTAAATCTTATTTATCATCTTTTAATTAAACAATCACAATGTTGTTATTATAAAAGAATAGCCAATCTGAACAGTCATTGTCTGGTGATTTTACGCCCCTTTTAAACGTGCTGGATGACAATGTAAAGTCTTCAAACGGCATTTGAGCGCTGTAGTAAACTAAAATGTCATACAGTGCTAAAAAGAGAAACATACGTATTCTACGGCATAAATGAACAAACGCCGTTGTCAAAGATATTGATCAGGTTGTCAGTCTCCTCCGTGAATGGCGCAACCTTCAGAAGCCGGTACTTCGCGGTCTTTCATTTCCGTTCTTCCATAGCCTTCTCACGCGCTTGCTTGTACTCACAGTACTTGTTGGACTCGACGAGCTCGCCAAACACGATGCCGGCGGCGTTCTTGCGCGCTTCCTTCTTCGATTATAAGAAAACAGAAAGCACAACTTACTTCATTCATTTTGAAAGCGACTTGTGTAGTTTGTGTAACTTTTAACGACAATGCGCGTTGTTTAAAACAATCAAAAATGGTGTTTATTTTACTAACAACAAGAAATGACATGGTTTAGCATGTAATTGTATGGATGGTTTATTTAATCTTCCGTTGAACTTGTGGTGATTCAATAACCATACAATACCTACCGATAATGTTGTGATCACCACATAAACATCTTACTAAGCCCGTAAGGAAATTTCAATTAAATCGATTAAAATGCAGTGTTGAACGTCTTCTTGTTAGGGCGGTCGAAATCACGCGGTCCAATATAAAGCTCATCAAGTGATGATTCGTCGGATTCGATAGGCAATCTGCCGCACGTCATATACTTTCGATACAGATAGTTGGCTTCAACGTCCTATAAAAAACACGTAAATACCAAAAATGGTGTAAAATAACTAACGTTAAAATTCGGAGGCTTTCTTAGAACCGTTTTTTTGTTAAATAATCTAATTTCATTAATGTTGGTAGGCATCAGATCATCCTTTGGACGTGGGCGAAGCAACGGAATTATAACGTTTTTGAAAAAGGTCGCAATGGTTTTTCGGACACGGCGCAACATTGTTAAGGTACTGTAAGCGTCAAATTAAAAAAACTTTGTAAATGTCGTTGTACACGAAGGTTTTACAAAATCAATTGCATATACGCCTTATTACAACAAAAGAATTACACAAGAGAATGCCACACTAGAAGAGAATTAGCGAATATGGGTTATGTGAGTAAAAATAGAGATGGTGGGATCTCGGAGAACTTTCAGATAAGTCGGGGTGAAATGCGAGGAAGCTCAGAGGAGTGAGGTCATCTGCACATGTGCAAAACAGTTCGTGCGCAGGTAGCTTGGGAAGATCTCTGCGGATAGAATACATGTGAACGGCATGTACAGTCGAAGAGGAGGTACAACATAACGCAACTATTATGGAAACAAAGTACAGAATTGATTGCAACTTAAAACGGACTATGGGACAAGTTAACAAGTAAGTGATCACATCAAAAAAATTTATTTGAGAAGTCGATAGTTAGCATTAATTTGGTTGAATTAAGGTTTTTAAAAACTCCTGTTAACAATACAGACTTCTAATGCCATCAGAAGTTGACTTCCACTCGGACCGTGTCTGAACCTTGGGCTGATACATGGCTGTTTTGACCAATACAAAAACACAAAGTAGTGTCCAATTAGTTCATATTTTTGTTTCATTTGGTTAAATTAAAGTTTTTGAAAACTCCTGTTGACAATACAGACTTCTAATGCCATCAGAAGTTGACTTCCACTCGGACCGTGTCTGAACCTTGGACTGATACATGGCTGTTTTGACCAACACAGAAACACAAAGTAGTCCCCAATTAGTTCATATTTTTGTTTCATTTGATTGAATTAAAGTTTTTGAAAACTCCTGTTAACAATACAGACTTCTGTAGACATCAGAAGTTGACTTCCACTCGGACCGTGTCTGAACCTTGGGCCGGAACATGGCACTTTTGACCAATACAGAAACATAAGGTAGTCACCAATTAGTTCATTCTTATGTTTCAACTGGTTGAACTAAGCTTTTTGAAAGTTCCTGTAAAAATTACAGACTTCTAAAGCTACAGAAGTTGACTTCATCTTGGTCAGCGGGGAATCCGCCGTTCAACCGGCGTCATTCCCGGATTTTCCATGCAAACCACAGATTCTGGCAGGCAGAATTTTACTAGAGTATTTCATTTTCTGCCAAAAGACATTTAAACATCGGTAAATTCGATCACATGGGGCAGAAACAGCACACAAAACGCGAATCAGATCAGAAAACCGAGTGAGTTTTGACGTCTTTGCGTTCTAGATGTAGTTAGAATTCGAAATAGATCACTTCTAATGAGCGTTTCTTTACCGCGAAACTGCGCTTTTTAAAAATGCCACTTATATTGTGCCTATCCGAACAGCTGTCAAGTTGTCAGCCGATTTTGGCCTATTTTTGTCAATTTTTGGTGTATTTAAGTCGAGAAGGTACCAACTTTTGGTGATAAATTGCTATAAATAGATGTTTTTACATCATTAAAACATGGTAAAATTAAAAATGCTGCTTTATTTGTATCAGAGTTAGGGCTTCTGGTAGTTAGCAAAACTACCAGAACAATTTTTGTGCGATTTTCGCCGTTTTTCGATTCTGGTAAGTGCAAAAAGTTGCGGTTTCCGGAGCTTTTTTACCGGAATCCAATTCCGCACTAGTCAGAAAGCTTAAAAACTCGGAAATCTTTGCTTTGCACTCTTTAAGTTGTACCGTAATCTCAAAAAAACTGCAAAAAACGGGGGAAAACCCTATCTTTGACCTGCACATTGTTGATGACGGTCATCGATAGAGTCAGGTAACTGCCCGCGGGGCCGGGGTGTAATCCCCAATCACAATTGTTTAGATTCACGAGTGAATCGTCCAAAAATTGGTAAAAAGCTAGTGGAAAACGGGCTTTTGAGGCCTGTTTCCACCGGCAGTCCCGCCTGAATCAGAGTTCAGACTGGCATGAGTGCGCCAATAAGTTTGATTTTTTTCACAAAATGATCCATTTCAGGGTCATGTTCATCAACGTGAGCTGTAAACTGTCACTTTTGGAGCATTTTGACTCATTCAGAATCCCCAAACACTGGTGAAGTGTGCAGATGCGTACGAGAATGCAACTTTCATTATGAGAAATACTCAAATTGCACTGTGATAAGTAGTTTAAAAGTTAGCAATCTATCTGGACGTCGCACTGGAAACAACAAGAGTTTTCTATTTTAGTTGCATTCGCTGCAGAATGCGGTAAAAAAATTGGTCCTGAACGAAACTATCAGCCTACGCCAGACACTTGGAGGCGTCAACTGGCGAACCGTGGAATACAATTTTTAAAATTTACTGGAGAGCAAGATATTAAACTGCCTTTAGTTCAATGTTTTGTCGTTTTACTCTAACGACAATGGTTACCTTTTTATCAGTCGTGCTGTTGTTTAAAAAAATGCTAAGCGTTAACTTGCGTTGCCCTACAGGCTGCCACTGTGCTACCTCACACAGCGGTGGCTGTGCATTTTGTTTCCAAAAGCGCCGTCGTGCGCGGCAGCAGCTAGTCGTCTCACGGCCATCTCTTCTTTAAAATGAGCCCACAGCTTCGTGGCCCCACCGACACCCATTTGTCGCCAGCCATGAATTTCCATTCTTATAATTGCCAACCAGTAGCAGCGCTGACCTTATAATACAGAGGTAGCACAAACCATTTTATGGCTAATTGTAAAATTACGTTTTGTACAGTCAATAATATAACGTTCATTGCGCGTAATTTGTCCGTTTTTACTCCTATGCCCAGAGCCCATAAAATTGATGTGTCATAGCAACAAAAGGGCAAACGTGGATGTTGCACAGCAAAATCGTTGGACGCGCACCGCTTCGGTGTGCATTTCGTGTTCATTACCATTCTTTTTAACGTCTGTCTGTAAACCGTGGGAAAAGACGTAAATCTTGCTGCACGTTTTTACGCAACTTTTAAAAAGCTGTTTTAGCAAACGTTGTCATCTTGTTGCGTCACTTTATCAGACGTTTCTTATCCATGCGAATTAAAACAATTGATTTTAGCCTCTAACCGCGTCCACGTATCTCATTTCAAAATGAGTAAACCTTTTCCTGATTACGTTATATTTATGGATAGAAGAAAACGCGTCGCAAAGCGGATTGATATAAAGAACACAACATGCGAAACGGTGTATTTGGACGATCCTGGGCAACTCGGGAGAATGGACAAGTGTTCAACGGTGATCGACGTCTACGACGAACGCTTGTCGACAGAAGAAGGCAGAAGGCGTATGGCTGAATTTAATCAAACCGGCTATGTCGACGTCAAACCGATCGATCGTAACCTTTACACAGCGTCTATGGTATTAGCCAGTGGCAAAATTAACGTATATGAAGGCCAATGTATCGGTATTGTGCAGAATTTTGTAATAACGGTTCTGTTGAAGAAATACAAATACTTTGAGCTGATACGGCGGATCCCTATTTATTCGCCTGAGAAGATGAAACCATTCAACATTGGTCATATTATCTATATCGGGGAAGAGTTTTATGAGCCACTAGCTTTGTCAAACAACGTAAAAACATACACCCTTACGCCGCCACCCGCCGACGACAATCTTTTAAGTTTGTGTGGTGCTTTACTGTAAACGTGTTAACATTCAATTGTGTTTCAGCTTTTTTCTGCCAGAACTACTTTCACAAAACCATCTTCAACAAATACAGAGTGCTTGATAGCGTCAGCGTTGTATTTCACACGGACGAGGAAGATTTTTATGGGGATAAAGTAACGCCTCCTTATAAGTTAATCTTTGATATGGATGTTCGAAACATGTTTGAACTTAAAGTTGGTTTGCTATTTTGTCAAAGTTATATTAACCACATTCACTAATCAGATATACGTATCGATGACTAATGCCCACGAGCCCACGACAGCATTTTACCAAATTGAGACGTTTGACCTGCGATCACGAAACCTTTCACATTTCCCGCTTGTTTTGGATGTTCAGTCGGCTTACAGCTGCAAAATTAGCGAAGTGGATCTGAAAACGAAGAAAAGGTGCACGTACACTCAAGTTGTTTTGTTTGTGGAATTGGAATCGGGTGGTGGCTTCGAACGTGCCATTTTCAACGCTGTGGACATTGTGAACAGTTTTGTCTACGAAAAGATTGAAACAATGGATGCTGGGCTTGAATCGATACCTGTTCCCGAAAATACAGCCATTGTATTAGCTACTTTACCGAAATCGCTGCAGAAGCGCCGTCAGTTTGAAAAGATCGCCGCAAACAATAAGTTTGGAAAAACTGAGTTTGTTGAAAAAGAAGCAATTAATTGCAAAAGGCTTCTTCTTTCTATTGAATACTTACTTAAGGAACCAAAGGAACTGATTTTTATGTTCTTTTTTAAAAGGAATCTATCCGGTGTAAAGAAAAAGTCTACTTATCCAAGGATTTACGTTATGCACTGCGAACCCAATAATTACGATTACATCAACTCTGCTGAGGTGAGTTGGTTATCACTCAAGACAACCTTAAACTAAGAATGTTTGTAGAAAAAATTGGAAGACATGAAGAAGCAGTATAAGCCTGTGAAGCGTTGCTTTGTCATTTATGAAGACACCAAACCAAATTTGAATAACGTGAATGGATTACAGTATGTCTATCAAAGAAAATCAAGTGATGACGCTTTCCGAAAGTATTTGTTTACTCTTGTCGACGATGCTTACTCCTGGTAAAATAACGCATTTAAAGTCTACGCGTTCAATTTGAACACTTGTTTACAAAACGTATCCATAAATCTTGTCAATTTTAATATGGCTTCAATGCAATCACCTTTCTGGCACGTCCACATACCCTTCGATAACAGCCATCATCTGTACATTTGTTGGAGATAGCGGTTGTTTCTGTTTTGTTGTTTTTACTGATTGTTGACAGTTTCTAATAAACGGAAGCATTTTCTAATTTTAGTGGAGTTTAGATTACTTTTTTGGAGAGAAAAATGTCGCTGTTTTACGCAAGAAAGCAACGCAATGTTCAACGGCTGTGCAATGGCGCGCCAGATCTCCCGTGCCCGCGTACGCGTTTACCAAGCTATAGCCTGTGTGTCACATAACGGACCCCTAAAACCGACAAAATACGTCCATTGAAACAGGCCTAACCTACCGACGACATTGCGCAGTGGGGTGATAAGGAATGTCGCTTTTGTACTCAACTGAGCAATACATTTTTCAACGGCTGCAAAACGGCGCGCCGAAGCTATCATGTCCGCCTTACGTGTGAGGCTACCCGAGGTTTGTGTGTCACAAAACAGACTCGTAAAACCGTCGAAAAACGTCCATTGAAACAGGCCGAACCCACCGATGACATTGCAAGATGAGGGTTGATAAGGAATGTCGCTGTTGTACTCAACTGAGCGATGCATTTTCCAATGGCTGCACGACGGCGCGCCGAAACTATCATGCTCGCCGTACGTGCGTGGCAGCCCATAGACTGTGTGTCACGTAATGGAAGAGTAAAACCGTCAAAAAACCTCTATTGAAACGAGCCTAACCCAGCGACGACATCGCACGAGTAAAAGTGTTCTTTCGCGGTGGAAGCCAGGATGGAGTCGATGTGTGGGTGGTGCAGGTCAAAGTCACCCTTTCGCTGGGGGAACCGGGATGGGACCGATGTGTGGTTGGTGCAGGTCAAAGTCACCCTTTCGCTGGGGGAACCGGGATGGGACCAATGTGTGGTTGGTGCAGGTAAAGGTGCGTGTTTGGGCAGCTATAAGTCTCGTTGGGCAACTTCGGCTCATTTAGAATCCCAAAATCATGACAAACGATTCAGAGTTGGCCTTTAACTGACATTGATTTACTTGTGTTTGTGACCAACCAATCTAAATCATGTGAAAATTGCCTTCAGATTGAGCAACCGCAAAAAATCTATTGTATTGCAATGAGTTTCACAGTTGTAAATGATCTGCGAAGTCTTCAGATAACGTTCAAAAAAAAGAAAAGGGGTTACATAGCTACTTCATTTCATTGTTTTGATGTTTTGTGGCGTTATGCACTTTCCATTTTCTAAACACCTGTCATAAAATGTTTCCTTGAGCCAATTTCACACTGCTTGTAAGCATTTTCTTTCACTAATCCGATAATATTTGCCTCCTTCACATAGCTTTAATGTTTTTTTTTTCAATTTAAATGGACTCGTTACAAAAAAAAGTTTACATGAGAATGGTTACCAGGTTCAAACTGGTAGACAAATGGATACGAAAAATTGTATTTGTTTAGAAACTCCTTTGTATTCTTGTCACAAGCATAACCAAAGCTAATAAATCCTCTAACACTAGCGTTCGTAGTCTTGGTGAATTTCGTATTGTTAGCAGCAACTGAGTTTTACCTCTTTTGTTGCTAACCAGTTTTTAAAATCTTACCTTTTTGCAACCTTACTTCCTATATTACACGACAACTGTAGTTTTTATTTTTTCTTATAATATCCGCTACCAATTGCTATCATTCAGTGGGTGCTTATAAAAAGTGCCAAAAAACTTCCGAACAGAGGTGTTTCATTTGGAGTGAATGGTGAATAGTGTTTGCCGCTACCGGTTACCACAGAGACCCACATAGTGGAGGAACCACTTTTATTCCCAGGGGTCCACAAGCCCACTAACGGCATCACTAGTGCCGCCTGTGCTTATCCGGTCATAGCCCACCACCGCGCAAATATATAAGGAAGGCTAATTGACGATGGTGTTACGAAAGTGAACACTTGTGTTCCGTATATTTAAATTTTTTACAATTCCGTTACTTTATTCATTTACCAATACCTGTATTATCAACTTTTTGTACAATTTTGACGAGCTAAATAACAATTTTAAGTTTTATAATTGCAGGGTAACGGTAATCCCTATTTTGTTGCCACAAACGTGCGTCGTTTTTTTCACTTCCTTGCATTTCTTGGTCTTATCAATTTCAAGTGCCTCATACTGGTAAAAACAATGATATGCCGACTGTTTTTCATTGTTTTGGCTCTGTTTGTTGGTCTTGGAGATGCTAAATATTCAATTGGAACCATTATTACTCACAAGGTAGAGTGGAATTTTTTGTTGCAAAATTCAATCTCCGTATTTTCAGAATTGGGTTTTCTTGGATAAGTTTTGTTTTGTGTCCGAAGCAGGAAACTTCCAATTTGAGTTGCACTATCCAAAGGTCGGTGTTTACGTTTATCACGTTATTTTGACAAAATATGACTTTGCAGTCTTATGAAATCCAAAACCTCTACATGTACTATGACACACCTGACCAGTGGTTTGCGGCATACAATGATTCGCTTGTAAGACTACTTTTTTGGGTTTTTTTTTTTGAAAAAAAAAAACTTTATTCTTGTAGCAATGTGCGGAAAAAGAACGCATTATCGATCCTCTAAATAACCAAATCATGTCACTTTCGCCACTTGCTCACTTCAGTGATCCTGCACAATGTGTAGAATACGAAAAACGCAATCAAACTTGGTACAATTGTACAGGAAGCAGATCATTCTTGTAAATCTTTGCATTTTACCTGATGTTTGATGAATAATGACTTTGCAGTTCTATGCGTCCACGCTGGTGGTTCATGGCCATTGGAAATTGCGACTCTTTGAAAGGATTGTATTTGGAATATCGACTATTAATGACCAATGCAGCTCCAAATGACCGTCTCTTCTACCATTTCAGTTTTGATGAGTTCTGTGAGTAGCGTTCAATCATCACTTTACACAATTTACCTTTTGAGCTTTAGATACGCTGACAATTACAATGTGCTTCATGGTCATTGCTTTGTTTTGTCTGGTCGTCGGAGTCATGTTTATGCGTAAGCCACATTACATCATCCGTAACATTTTATTTTTATGGCATATTTTTAGACATGCTGCGAAATCGTAACATGCTTCACGCAACCTACAAAATCTTTATGTACTCCATAGTCTTTGAGTTTACATGCCTTTCATTGTACTGGCTGCACTATGACCGGTTTGCTGATGACGGCATTGGTCTGCCATTTCTAAATCCGGTTGCAATGATCTTTCGCCACGTTTCTAACGTTTTATTTTTACTTTTACTTCTCCTTATCGGTAAAGGTTACACTATCACACGGGCAAAGATATCATCTGAAGGAACGATTAAACTGATAGTTTTCATGACATTTTTTATAATATTTGAAATTTCTACTCTTGTTTGGGAAATTGCTGTAAGTTTTCAATATTGTATTTTTTGTAAATTAAACTTGTTTCCAGGCTTTCGACCCGGCCAAAGTACATTACATTTCTGAATCCGCTCCATCCTACTTCCTAGCGGCTTCACGCACTGTAGCATGGCTTTGGTTTTTACGCTCATGTGCAATTACTGTAAAAATGTACCCGTTAAAACGCAATTTTTATGTGACCCTAACTTTTTTGATTTCCTTTTGGTAAGTTCTTTGCTTTAAAGTTGAATCATTTCCGGTGAAAATGACGTGTTTTAGGTTTTTGGCGGGTCCCATTGTCATGGTTTTTGCAAACTTTGTGCTCGACAATTGGGTCCGTGCTGAAGTAGTTCACGGGGTAGATGCGGGTGTATCTGCATTTGGTTTCGGCATTATGCTGGTAAGGTCAAATTCTTCTCAACCATAACATGACTAATTCGGTTACAGTTCCTAACATGTCCGGTTCAAAACAACCGTTACTTTCCGTATCACGTGCGAACTAATCAAGTTGGCGACTGTAGTTACCCCCAAAACGTCTATGAGGTTAGGGAATCACTATTTCACTATTTTTCAAGTTTGTACTATAAAATAAGTAATTTTACTATTTATTTCCAGGTGCAATATACAGCGAACCCTCGTCCAACATCCTCAAGTTCAACATTGGCCACTTCAGCGAGTCTTGCTGAGCCGAGTTTAAGATAAGTTAAAAGATAGAGATCGGAAGGTTGTGCCTAACTGACAAGATTAACTTGCTTTAAGTTGTTTTTTTACTGAATATAATAGAGACATAATGTTTGCATACATAACTTTAATATAAAACTTTTTGCTGTTGACATTAGTTTTATGGTCTAAACAAAGCAAACCACGTCTTATTACTAAAAAGTGAGATCACCGCATGTAGCTTAGATTGAACGCGTGTTCCAGTTAGAAGAATTTGTGTAGAAACAGACAGGACTTACAAATAACACACCGATTCCAATAAATGCAGGCATTCGGATGGAGTAAGGTGTCCGCGTTCTCAAAAACGAGAGTCAAGCTTACTTATTCGTGCTCGTTTGTCTGCAATTTTTAACAGTGAAAACTTAAAAGAAACAAAGATAAAGCAACTTACGGTATAATTGCTGATCGTGAGCCCCACGAATATTCTAATGAAGAAATTCGTGTCATACACGAACAGTCGCCGTCGTGATGTTCGGAATCTTTTGCTGGTGGATCCCAAGAAAAAATGCCATAACCTTCAACAAAAATAATCATGAAACAGCAGGGGTTCTAAGCGATTTAAATAGAAAACAAGTCAGTCCAACTTACTTGTGCAATACTGTAGGCAGTCTTCTGTCCTGGGGAGTTTTATTGTTTGTGCAGTTCCGCCTTGAATTCGAATGTTACGTAAAGAGCATCCTTGACCGTTATTGGCGTTTGCTTTTAAGCCTGACGTCATGAAGGCAGTTTTTATCGAATCGGTAATGGCGGCTTTCATGTAGCACCGCTTGTTGGCTGTATCAAAAGTGTAGCTGAAAGTGACTAATTAAACATGTAATTAGCATTCGTTCAGAATGCTAAAAGTAGACCTACGCTAAACAACATTGCGATCGGGCACACTCAACACAGCACTGCTGGATATCATCTGCCGGGAATTCATCGTAAGTGCCACCGCGGAGCGCGATATTCGGCAGATAGAAGCAACTTGAAGCTAAAAATAGATAATTTTGTTTAATAAATCTCATAAATGTCAAATTAGATCAATATCATGCCGAATTAGTCAAATAAAACTCACAGACACTGCAGACGACCGGAACTAAAAGTAACAAAACAGCACCAAAACATTCGATCAACATGATTTGAAGACGACTATTGCCAACTAATGCCCGTCTCGCGATTTGCGTGTGGCGGGCCTGCTTTGCTTGATTTGATTCGACCCTTTTTTGAGAGCTCCTCTGTAAGTTCCCTTTTTCACAGTTGACAAATTAAGAAAAGGTCTGCGTACCGCCAAAAATCACGCACGGACACGGGTAAGCGCGTTAGCAAAATCAACCATCACCATTAGGAACATTAGAAACCACCGGAAGTGTGTATTAAACAGTACATTTGGAGTTAACACGAGCCGGAAAAAACTAGAGTTGCAAAGAAAATCGCGCAAAATACAAGTTAGCGATGTCAATTGTATAGAAATAACAACTACTATGGAGCAAGGAGGAAGGAGGTGAAGACCGGATGAAGGTAAGGGAAGTGAGGTGATTTGATGCATGCGCGTACAATTTCCTTTGACGATTATTGATGGCAGGAGAAGGAAAATAGGATCCAGCGGAAGAGTTATGTGAAATGTGAGAAGTTGGGTGCTTTTCGAATCTGAATACAATGGAGTCTGTAGAGAATAACTTCTTTCAAGTTGGATTGACTGTATGTTATGTTTTGAAAACTGTGGTAGGTAATCTACGTAAAAAAGTCGGGAAAAAATAGATTTTCTGCAAGAAATGAATAAAGGTTTATGTACTGATCGTATATAACTCTTGGATGTGGGAAGCTATCAGATCACACCTAGGTGTCAGGGACAGGATTTAGTGTCGTTAGTTCGCGAGGAAACACCAATAAATTGACAATTGTCGTAAACTAATGTATGGCGGAAGGAGAAAAGGAGTGAACGCAAAAAATCCTGAATTGAGGCAGGAGACAATTACGCGTTGCTCCGAAATCATTGTGTGATCGACGGGGGTCTACAGACACAACACTCCTATCCGCCGTTCGAACCATTGCTTGCTACTTTTTTTAGAATTGGTGTGCGCATGCGACGATTACGATTACACGGAAGAAGGCATTCACCAAGTTACTGGAAGTGGATAGGTATTTTTAAACCTTGAAAGTGTTGAATGACAGCACCAGATGCTATAAAAAGAATATTTATATCGGACGAGTCCGCCATCCCTCTGACCCTTTTCGGCGTCATTGCTGACTTGCACGGCAACTACGCCAAGACCATATAGCCCGAGGCGATGGGACACCGGCGACATTCTGGATTTTGGAATTGAGGGGAAAGCTGTCGAGATGACGCGTGTACGAAGCGGAGGAGGACGACCGTGAAGCGAGAAAATAGTTGAACGACCAAAAAACTAGAGTCTTGCGACAAGGACCTTTTTTCCGTGGAAAAACTTTGGCAACAATGAAGACGGGGAAGCCGTGGCCAAAATGACATAACCGTTTTTCGGACGACCGGGTAAGGCCCCATTCCCGGCACAACTATTATATACAACCCTATCTAATGGGGCACTGCCGACAACAGCCTCGACTCAATGCCATGAAACGTGAGTACGATTAGACCTTTTATTTTCGTAGAATTCATTAGTTTAGTTTTATCGTACTCTTAAAATGGATCCATCAAAAAAGATGTGATGGTCCTTTTTTTATTTTTGCAGCGTTTGCACCCAACCTTCGATGATGCGGCTATTCCTTTGGGCTTCTACAAAGTTGCACGTGAATACTGTAATAATGGGAAAAAAGCTAATTTAGAGGCAGAATATTATGACGATGTTAATGAGTGGTGTTTATTGACTCAACCCACGTTCATAAAATTGTTAATGGTTGATGTGACCTTTGTCAATGAAAAAATCTTGGTTTTTATTGTAATATTAAAGTTTAAAATTAGATTCAAAGGTGCAGTCGAGCAAAATCTAATAACTGTCCGAAAAAGAACGTCATTTATAAAGAATAAACTTTGACAAAACAGTGATGTCAACTAATGAGAAACAATGTGCAAAGTTACAATTGTTCTTCGATAATTCTTAAGCAAAACTTGAAACATTTGCAGCATAGGCAAACAATTATATTATTGTTGTGAAAGACAATGAAAGAAAAAGAAAGACGCATGATTGATTAGAAAAGAAGCACAGATACCAATATTCCAAGCTAATGTGCGTCTATCTGACCATTAACAGAAAGCAGGTAACAAACAGCACGTCCTGTCGACTCCAAGCTAATGCGCGGGCATAAATATCCCAGATTTAGCTAGCCGGAACACTACCAATCGTCAATTGGTTCGCCAACGCGTCTTGTTGTTCTTTTCTATCTTGCTTTTTCCCATTGACTAGAGATGGGAATACCGATATCGTTATGGCCGATGCTTTTCGTGGCGGCGTTTTTCGGAGTTTACCTGCAGAAGGGGAACGTATTTCCGTTTCTTCACAAACCGGAACTCCCAATTCACCTGACAAACCATCCGCTTCGACATTATTCTGATTTTGTCTCGGTGAATCTATCGCATCAACTTCTTGATCTTGTTAAAGAGGTGCAAACTTACAACACCAACTCAAACGATCTTGTGGTAAGTATTTTATGTTTTTATGGACAAGAAAGATATTTTGGGAAATCGGCGTACCTTTGATTTGGACCTTCAAATAACTTTGCCGCATGTCTTGAATTGTTTTGACATTCGTTTCAACGTAAGCTTTAATGGTTCTTGCAGAACTTAACCAGAACGTATGAGCACATTGGTGAAGCTGAACCACGTTTGGACAATGGAATGTGTCGTAATAGTTTGCATGTTCCGAGCAAAGATGAGAAAATGTGTCACTTGCCGAATCGGTTTGATGTCGCTTATCACCACATGAAGTACGGTGGAATTGAGGGGATGAAAGAGGGTTACGATACACTTGCATCACGAATGTTTACGTTCGGTAATTATCTTTTTGACCTCGAAAAGTATCCAGCGATGAAAGAAATCTTTAATGAACCGAAGTTCATTGCTGCGGCAAAGGAAGTCTGTCCGGCAAACCGGCAATTTCTTGATCCATATCAGTACCATTTGATCATTCAGGTAATTTACATTAATTAAAACAATGTTTGACTATAATAGTTGTTATTCAGGTCCCTGGTCAAGCCCTTCCTGTCCATATCGATGCTCCCTTTTTTACGGACGCGTCACGTTTTCATTATCCTATTTGGCTCCTTGCAGTCATGACAGCGTCTGGCTTATACAAACAAACTTTCATCGATCAAGTCCAGGTATGTTTCCGGTGAACAGCGGTAAAGCAATAGAAGTGATATTATCAGGGCGGATGCCTACACACAGATTATTTTTAGGTCGTTATTAACTTGCATGAGTGGACAGATCCAAGCATTGGGGGCGACTTTATCTATGTTCCAAAGTGAGTAGTTTTTCTGGCGCCGTTTTGACCGTTCTTCGCGTGGGCCAACCATATGATTGGTCTCAAAATCACGACTTGTACTTTTATCAACACCTAATTTCAGTAATGATGTCGGACCCATCTTCTTACCGGCTCGTCCCCGAAGTGCGACCGTAGTCGACGGTTCGAAAGTCATGCATGCCACAAAACTCTATCGGCCTGAAGCCGAATTACCGATGCTATCACGCAACAAGAAAAACGTCCTCGAATACAACAAGGTTGATGATAAGTGGGAATTGAGATCTGATGGTCAATTACTTCAACGGTATGACAGTTTTCTTTGAACTTTTCGGCGCACAAAAAGGGGATAACAAGTTAGCCCATTACTTTTGCTTGACACCACACAGCTGACTGACGTTGCCTTCGCTCATTCGAACATGCTAAAAAATTTTCATTTACTGCCAGCCACGAAGGTCACGTCACTTTTGCCGCTTCTTTCTGAAGTCGTTTACGGTCAATTTCCAGCCAAATGCTTCTTCGCTTACCAAAACACGTGTGTATGCTTTGAAAAGCTTACTTTTCACATGCGGTTTTGTCATTTTCAAATTCGGGATTAACTTGTAAGAACGAAAAGCGCACCGCTCTAAAGCCAGGCAGGCGTTTGTTTGGCCATCATTTTTTTAAAGTCATGGAGGGCCATCTTTCCTTTTTGAGGACATTTTATGGTGCGCTTGGGCTTTCCGCAATAATGGCTCAAAACTAACTGCAGAAGCCTACTTTTGGCGCTTCACTTTTTCCCTCATTGATGTCGGCAATGCGGCTAAGTAAATAGAAAGGAAAGCCATTGGATCACGTGGACGCAACGTTTAGAAATATGCTGCTTTCGGCAGATAATTCGACTAAAGTGTTTGACCTTCACAGAGAGACCACGAAGGGCATGCGGCCATTTAAATTCCGTGTAAATAAATGTCTTCACTTCGGGACAAACTTAGTTAATGAAGATGAAGCGTCGCGTAGCCTTAAACTGGTAGCTTAACAATAACTTTGCGCAAGTCTACCTGGACTAGTAGCAGCGTAATAATCTGCTTACTCTCAATTGAGACCAGCTGAGTGAGCTTGGGTAAACGCGCCTATTTCTGGATGGGTCTGTGATGGATTTTTTATTTGCGTAAAGGGGGTCCAAGCTCGCATACAATAGTTGCCCTTAGGATAATTACACACATTTGCTTAACCCATCCTTTAAAGATACGCCACCGACGACCTTCGCATCACTACTGTTTACCGCGCCAGGTGCTTTGAATCCCAGGCTGCGCGTGATTCCTACGATGCGTTCCTGAAAAATTCCTCGGAGGAGAACGGAATCCGTCCCGTCGCTGAAATTGTCGCTGAACTGAAGGCCGAGTTGGTTCGACGTAAGCAGGTACCAGCTTCAAGTCTCGATAAACTTTCCCTCGATGAATTAGCTGTGACCTTTGTTGAAGAATTTATTCGGTACCCAGTCCCCCAAACTTGGCTACCCTATAACTATTGCGTGTTGCCTAAACTTTATCCAATTCTCATTCCAATTTTATCACCCCTCTGTACTTTGTGAGCTTTCATAAATGCCCAGTTGAAAGATGTTTTTTTTCTTCGATTTTTTATAAAGACGCAAGGAAGGAATGTAAGTATGTCTGGCTAGACTAGACAAAATCATTTTCACAGTTGCAAAAGGTGTTTTCCGTTTGTGATAGCCATCTGCCAAGAAAGACGCATCTGCATCCTGGTTAAAAATAGCTTCTAGAAAAGTTTCTTAATCGCTGAGCTATCCGGGTACGCGTCATGTGAACATTTTGCGAAAACAAGATCACTTGGTCGTGTTAGTTCATCCTGATAAAAGTCCAAAACCGCAATAACTTTGTTTTTTACCTGTTTGTTCTTTCATTTTACCGGCTCGTAAAATTCTACTTTATCTTTTGGCTTACTTTAATTACTTTATTTGTCTAACACTGGCACCGTTCTTGTATTTATATAACGTCTCAAAACGAAAGATCTTTAAAGCGTGCATTTTTGCGTGAGGAACCTGCGTAATGAGTGAGTGAAACATGCGTCCAACGTGCTTCTTGCAAAAAAAACTTAATGATTGTTGGTCTTGTAACCTCACCGCATAATATTGCACTTCACATTACCCTTTGTCAAGCTCATCCTTGCAAGAGTGCTTGAGGGCGGTCCTCCTGCAGGCATTTTCAAACTCCTATGGATGCAATGTATATATAACCAGTCTGATGAGTTACGTAGGTATGACGGAATACGCGATCCTTTGCCTACTGAACAGCCACGTGAGCAAGGAAGCTTAAATACTTATCGCCCGCCATCGCCCTCCTGACGCCATTCGCAAATATCGGACGAGACCGCAAATTTTTCGAGGGTTACGGTGTGAGTCGAAAAGTTCATGAAACCACGAGGCCCATTGATGTTTTCTTGTAACCCTGGTTATTGGCATTTCGGTGGGTTCCATATGGGAGCAATTAATTATTTTAGTTAGACCAGGCTCGTTGTCTCATCGTTTTGTCTTCCATTTTGTGTTAACGTGAGAAACGGGATGTGGTTGTAACTGAAAGTGCCGATTTACGACCCTCAACTTCACGCCATTTGCCGTTTGTTTAATTTTGCGCAGAACTCGGGTTTTTCAATGAAATTGGGTGTCGAATAGACGAAAGTAATAACATAAAAAAGCAGCAGTCAAAATTTGTTGTTCTTTTTTCGGCATGCGTTCGTAGGCTGTCACGACATATGTAAAATGAGTGCCGCTGGGTCTCAGGATTGCTAATTTTGGCTCAAAGCTACAAAATGGGTCTAGTAATCTTGTGAAGGAGCTAAAAGCGTTCGTTCTTTGCTGCAGCACTTTCTTTTGTTGTTTTGATTTAAAGTTTTTTGCAAATTTCAACGATCAATCAACAGTTTAGTCAGCTCAGCTCAATCGAATTCCGCCGCGAGGGTGGTGATATGAATGATGTTGACATGTCATGCATGCATGCATGTAGCTCCAGAATGCCCGTCGAAATGAGGAGGCGGCGCAATGTCGCTTCGCTCAGTCATTCATTTTTTGCTATTGTGAATCTTCTTCGGCAAAAAGGCCATTCTGTCACGAAGCGCGCCTTTTTCTCCTTGGCAGCCGACTAGCTGATGTTGTCGCCGTCCATTTCGCTTGCTTTGCACACTTTTTAACAACCCGATTTTCTGCCCTCACAGCGAGAAGCCTTGTGGAATATTATTTTTCTTGGCAAGTTTTTCTCCCTTCTCTCCATTCCTTTACGAGTCCCACAACTCGTTCTTCCTCCTTGTGAGTGCCAAAAGCACAGACGTTCTCTCTAAACAAAATGCTATTTCCTCGGCTTTTCTGGCATCATGTATGAACGACCGACGTTCTCCTTCTTCCTTTTTCCCCTGAAGCTATGCTACTCACCAGGGCCCAGACTTTAGTTTGAGGCCCTGAAGGACTTGGAAAAAAAACATGGACCAACTGGGCAACCAGCGAACCACCCTACCCCGCCCGCGCTTCTTTTTGAAGCCGCCCCGAGACGCACATTTGCCCGTGGGCTTGCTTCGAGCTCCGGCCGACTTTGCTTGCCTAAAGGCTCAAGGTCTCCTCTTCGGGCCCGCTCCAACCGCAGTCTCGCGGCGCTTGTTGGCAACCCAGACCGGACCTTTAGGGCGGGTGCGGGCGGAACCAGCTAGCTAGCCGGTGCGTTTCTAAGCTCCACCTTTTGGGGGGAGAGCAAGGTATGTCGGTGCTTTTTGCTACTATAGTTAGCTGCCGAAGAAGTGGGCTTTTTGATCTTCCAGACCCGCCTGCGGCGCTCAAAGTTTCAGCCGTTTTTCCGAACCATGCCTTTCCCCGCGTGTTTTTTGGTTTTCATACGCCACCCTTGCCCTTTGGGAAGGCTGCTTCCTTGCTTCCGTGCGCGGCTAAATCATTGCGGAAGAATGGGAGGCGTCGGCCGTTCGCAACCCCTCCTGCGCCGTCTAGCCTAAAATCGTTGCTAGAGTTTGTGATTTTTTGCTATTTTCAAGTTCAATTCTATTTTTAAATGGCATTGACACTTTTAAAGGCTTCTAATTTTAAATCAGTACTTAAAGATAACTGTTAACTTACTGTAATCCGAATCATAACTACAAATTTAATATGTTGCCCTTTAAAATATCGAATCCATATTAATAAGGTCTTGTTTTTTTCTTCCCTAGGAAGATTATACATTCGCATTTGCTTTCCCACAATATTTGCCTCTAATTTTTCCTGCTTACTCATTTTGATTCTCGCGCCAAGCAACACACTCATGGAGAATGTAGTAACAACCACTTTTCGAATGTAGTTTTTACTGTTATGTAAAATTGCATCATGTGCATCGTATATCAAAATACAAAAAGCAAAACTGCATTTTTACTTCAAAATTCCATGAAAAATGCTTGTTTTTCTGCATGGATGTGCCGTCACGCACCCGTCAACTACCGCCACAACCCCCATAACAACGTGTCCTTCAGTAATGTCATTCAAGGGTGCATCTCGTGTCGACAAACGTTGTAAGATGGCTGCTATCAGACTTGTTTAAGTCAAGTCAGTTCAAGCGCCGTTTCCCATCCTCACGTGTGTAGACAGGTGTTCACGTTCGCTTGTGTGTTTTTTACAATGTGAAGGTATATGGCACGTCGTAGTAGCCATGTTAGCAACGATGGCATTCATCCGGTGGGCCATCACCGTTTCGCATCAGGGCCAACGACGGCTCTCGAGACCGTGGGGGACTCACATAGCTGTGCTTGACAACGAGAATGCTCGGGACTGGTTCTACGTCGTTTCGAAGTGAGTCTACTTCCCCCGGGAGCAGCTACGGTTTACATGTTCAAATACTGACTTGTTTGCGCGGCTGTACCTCTTCTGTCGCGTGGAAAGCGTGACGCGTGAAGCTCTAATGGGTCCAAGAGCTTGAGCTCCCGTCCCATATCATTTCCTCCTGGAATACTTCGTGTAGTTCAATACTTTTGTCAATGTAAGCTTTCTCAATAATGCGATTTACTCCTCCGTGGGCGTGTACCGCCATATTCTTTCAAACTTTGGAAGGGTAAAATCCAATTCCACTTTCGTTTGAAATTTTTTTCGCTCTTCGCGCCTAATCTGCCATCGGCGGTTCTAAGTACAGTGTATCTTGCAGTGAAAGGGCTATGAGCAAGAATAAAAACCTGCTTCGTCTCCCATTCTCGAGCGATCAGAGCAATGGCAACCATCGTGCCGTCTATGAAGCCGCCAGCAGCAACGCCGACGACGACTCCGAACCCGCGACCTCGCGCGTCACCTTCAGTAATGAATCAGTGGCATCAGTAGTGGTGCCGGAAGGTGATGGCGAAGACGTCATCGACAGCTTCGTGCCCGTCAAAGAACGCGAAGGTTGGGACAACAAGACGCAGTTCCTTATGGGTGTCATTTCGTATGCCGTGGGTCTTGGCAATGTCTGGCGTTTTCCTTACTTGTGTCAGAAGAACGGTGGAGGTATGTTTGCATTATAATGATGAAGCATCACAAGTTTTAAAATGTTATTGCTCGCGTGATGCTTGAAAACAAGCAACACCAAAAATAGACGCAATACGTTTCAAAACTTAATCGAAAAGGGGTTATTTGATGTATCGTATTTCCATTTTTATTCATCATTAAAATGAGGGTGGCCCCTACATTAGCTTATTTAACTATGCAGTGAGTTTGCAATCGATAACTTGTTCTTATTCCTATGCATTTTTGCCATTGCGAATTAACCGCCTACACTCCATTGCTCCGTCGAGACTGCCATGGTCCAGAAAATGCCTTTTTCTGGCATGCGCCTACTTTTTTACTTTTAAAAGCGGCTTCCACTATATAGGGGTCCGCGATACGATGTAATCACCTTCTTCCAGTTTAAGCTATTGCTAGACATTTATAAAGCAACAAGGTGCAAACTAATCTTCCGAGTGCAACATTCCGGTGCATTGAACGTGCCAAAGGAAAAGAACGGGATTGAGTCAAATTTTTAGGACCTGAAATTTGAGGGTGGCAAGCAGCTGTGTTCTGCCCCCTTCTTGCCGGACGACACCCATGCATAGTATGTATAGGGGGGAACATAGGGTACTGGGACTTGGCTCGGGTAGCTTAGCCATAGCCTAACATTCTCCTTGCTTTTGCCACGACTGCGGTGCAATCGGCTATGTATATTTGCTACAGCGAGTTGTGGACGACGACGACGACGCTGTCATCAAGGACGTGACTACGCCGCCCTCAACCACCAAATTCAAATGACGACAAGCAGCTGTGCTTATATCCGGTCGCGGTGCCCTTCATCATTCCTTTAGACAACGACTGTTCTCAATCCTCTTCCCTAATAGACGGAATCGAGCATCCGCGAAAAGTAAAAATAAAAGTGAAAAGGGCGGCTAACGGAGTGCAGAGTTTACGACTGTTCACTTTTGCAGCAGTTCTTAAACTTCTGGGATTTAAACTCTTCACTTTGGTTCCGCTTTAAAGCTCAACAAATAATGACTAAACGCAAAGCAATTTGCCATCTTGGCGCCATTGGATCAACACTTAAATTCTTTTTTGAAGTGCACTTAAAGTAGGGTGGGGACCATTGAAAAAATGATGCAATTCAAAAACAATCAATAAGCAAAAGTGATCAACTAAGAGTTCAATCAATAAAAATAAATAAACTTCCAGGTGCCTTCTTAATCCCCTACTGTATTATGATGGTGCTCGAAGGCATGCCGTTGTTCCTGATCGAACTCGGCATCGGCCAACGGTTGCGCACGGGTCCCGTTGGCGTCTGGAATGCCATCCACCCCTATTTGGGTGGCATCGGTGTTTCGGCTTCCATCGTTTCATACCTTGTCGGGTTGTATTACAATGTCATCATTACCTGGTGTATCTTCTATTTGTACAATTCCTTCACATTTGGTGATTTGCCTTGGGCTGTATGTCCTGTGGATACCAATGGCACTTCGGTTACTGAATGCGCGAAATCCAGTTCGCCAACAACGTATTACTGGAATCGCGTTGCGATTAATACCTCGGGGTAAGTTTCCAATTTACTATTCAAAACGTCTTTGTCTTGATATTCCATAACATTTTTTCCGCGTACTTTGGTTCCAATTTTGTGTTTTACGGGTTTCTTGTAAAATTATAGCAAAAAATTGTACTTACAAACATTGCTACCAACTCAAGTTTTCTTAATATCATAATCCCCTCAAGACATAATTGTTCTTACCCATGCGAACATGACGTTATGCTACTTTTGCAAAGAATATTAACTTTTTTGAGTGCATCAGCCACAGTACAATCGGGCTCATCTTAGTTTCAAAATTAGTTTAAAAAACGTCGAAAAAACGGGAGTAACATAATCCTTATTTATGAAGGTGATTTCGCTTTCTCAATTTGTCGTACGCAGGCTCAAGCGTGCCGATGAGCTCTCAGAGTGCCGCTCGATGCGCCCAAAAGACCACCGCGACAGCGAAACGCGTTCTGCTTGTCAGTTTGTTTTTTGTGCCATAATTCATGAATCCTATTTTGAATTGCAAAAACAAACGGCATGGTTTGATAATCCTTCTTATAGCCAAAATATTAGAATCGATAAGCTTATGCAGTTCGTGCAGCACATGAATTTTAAAAATAAAAGAAAGCAAAACGTGCAAACCACAGAAAAGAAAAGCAAAGAAGTATTTCAAAGAATAAAAAATAAAAATAATTAAATTGTAGCTCAATTGGTGACATGGACAACTTCGTCTGGCACATGACCATTTGCCTGCTTCTTGCCTGGATGCTGATTTACCTGTGTGTCATGAAGGGTATCAAGAGCAGCGGCAAGGTTATGTATGTCACCGCCACGTTCCCCTACGCTGTTACCACCGCTTTCCTGATCCGCTCCGGTACATTGCCTGGTGCCATGGATGGTCTTGCTTACATGATGACTCCTGATGTAAGCAATTTCACATCATCTACAAAACCTAATCAATTCAAATTTTGTAGCTCCAACGTCTCTGGGATCCCGAAGTCTGGCTCGATGCTGCTACCCAAATCTTCTACAGTATGGGTCTCGGTTTCGGTGGTCTGATCGCTTTCGGTTCTTACAACAAAATCAAGAACAACGTCATCCAGGACACAGTTATGTTGTCATGCATCAACCTGGCTACTTCCTTCTATACGGCTATCGTTGTTTTCTGCGTTATTGGTTTCATGGCTTTCCAAACCTACAACGAATGTTTGACGAAGTTCGTTTCTTGCTTAGTTTTTGATTCCTGTCATTAAAAGTTTATTTTAGTGACTTCCAAATGCTTATGTCACTTTACCCTGACAAATTCGAATCTCTCGAAGCTCTGCGCAGAGATATCAGCGTCAACGACTACGTTTACATGATGGAGCACAAATTCCACCTTAGCGAGTTCTCACTAATGGCCAACCACAGTGCCTACTGTAACTACAAGGATATTATTGCTTCCGTAAGTGATAACAATGTCACATCGTAGAATTCAGTTTTTAATTTTCAAAAACTTTTCAGTCAGCACAAGGAACCGGTCTCGCTTTTGTCGTTTTCACCGAAGCCATTCTTCAATTCCCATGGCCGCCTGTTTGGGCCATCTTGTTCTTCTTGATGTTGCTCATGCTTGGTCTTGGTTCAATGTTCGGCACTCTTGAAGGCGTCATCACCTCGTTGAACGATAGTCACATGATCACGGTTACGAAGCCTGTGTTGACTTTTGTTTTGTGCTTTTCGGCCTGTATTGTTGGATTGGTCTTCACGACTGGTGCTGGTCAATACTGGGTTTCGATGTTCGATCACTTCGCCGGAAGCTATGCGCTCATGTGCGTCGCGTTCTTTGAAATCATCGCGGTTATCTACGTTTACGGATATCGGCGGTATGTTGTTCTTTAAAACATTGAATTCTTGCATTAAAAAGGTTTTTTAGTTTCTCAAACGATCTCGAGTTCATGACTGGCCAGCGTCCCAGTCAGTACTGGATCTTCACGTGGCGTTTCATCTCTCCGACGATCATGTTCGTTTTGCTGCTGGCTTCTATCATCAAATCGTTTGTCCATCCGCCAGTCTACTCTGCCTACGATGCCGAAACGGTATGTTTAACATTTACTTTTAGCGAATCTTTATCATTATTGAAACTTTCAGACCCACCAAATCGACACCCCCTACCCTGCCTGGGCTCTCTTCCTTGCTTTGCTGCTCATCTCCATCGCCATGGGTCCTGTCCCCTTCATCTACTTCGTCCGCAAGTTCAAGATCTGGAAGATGGAAGGCGATATCCCGGCCGCTTCCAAGTGCCTTGGCTCGACCCCGTCCACGACCTACATGCTCAAAAGTGAACCGTCGTTCAACCGTATGGTTGAATCCACTGCTTCTGAGTTGCAACGCACCGGCATGGACACCATCGATGAGGAACGCGCTGTCTCTAGTCGCCGCCCCGCTGCTTCGGCCTCCACATCTGAAGCCGCCAAGCCGAATGGATCGTCCAAGGTGAAGAACGGAACCAACTAAACATCAATAAGCTGAATCCCACTCCCGGAAAAACTTACGCAATAGATACCCCACCACATGTTAATCACCACCACTTTTTCTAAATGCACTCACTACTGTCCAATAATCATTTATTCACTCAGTTTTGTTTTCAAATCCACTTTTTCCATAACCGCATTTAGCCTCGAATCAACAATTTGTATCTCCCTATCCCAATAACCCAATTTCAAGTTTGCCCCGACGGGTGTCAAGTCGCTACAGCAACTCTCTAACCCGCAGACAAAATTACTGTTATTTGCGTGTCCGTACTGTAGCAGTTATATACAGGTTTATCGCCTCCTCGGTTTACTTCCTTCCTACCCCCGCAAGTAAAGATTAAATTAACCAATTTACATAGAATTATGAGTACTTTTATCTTGTTTTAGTTTAGCCAGCATTTACCATAACAATTTGTCAAAGCTTTGTTGTACAGTGCAACTGCTCAATCAATCCATTATGTACCGGCAATTTTGAATTTACAAATAAATATTATGTAACAATGTTTTTTCGAACACTTATTAGATTAAGGCAATGAAATAGGGCAGAAAAATATGTTGATATTTATGCCACACCAAATGTAACAAAATTAAATAACAAGAGAAAGTATGATTTTTGAATTTATAAAGCAGTTTTATTTACATGAACTGTCATGGAAAACGGAAACATTCTAAACACAAACAAGCTAGACACGCATTTTTAATGTGCTTCAACGTGCATGTGCCTGAATTAGGTGTTGCAGAGTCGGTATCGACTGACGTGGAGCAGTCTGTGTGCAACGATGAATTTTCATAGCAACAGCCAAATGAAACATTAGTATTATGTGAGCTGCTGAAACAATAATAAAACGTTCAATTTGCAAGCACATTAGTAGCGGAAATGTGTTATTAGATGTTAATGGTGCAAATTGGATAGACTTTACAAATATACAATGTTAGCAAGCTATAATTGCGATCAATGGCTGAGGTTTATGTGGTAAAAATACATGTTTATTGCGTTATCTATGCCTTGAAGACGTAAACAGACTTTTCGATCGTCGTGTGCAGAAGGTGTGAGCGGATTCGGTACTTTGGCTTTCCTTTGGCTTGCTCATCTGGAGCAAAAACCCATGGACCGCCGAAGTAGAGCATTTGTTTTTCGCGGGGAGTGATATCGTTGACTGTGGTTGATGCTGGCAATGGTTTGAGGGCTGGGGCTGCAAATAATACCCTGTAATACAAATGTTAATCAAATAAAACTTACTGTTGATCCTTCTACGCCCAACTTTGTACCGCCAACAACAATCACAATCAAAGTTCTTCGGATTCTCCCATTTCTGATTCACATCATCCCACCGAAATTCGTGGATGCTGCTATAGTCATTTAGCATGAGCCATTCAGAAATAATAATACGAAGTTTGTGCAGGTCGTATCCGGAAAGCACTTCATCGGGAATCTCAGGCTTGAGACCTTTTGCGATCGCTTCAAGCTGGGGTTTGTCGAGACGAAAAATAGTCGTCATCGCTCGCACCTTCAAAAAGGTTTTTGTCTCTCTCTCACTCGATTTTTTGTTTTAAACTAAATACAACACGTTTTTAAACGCGAATGAACTGGGTGTAGCAAAAAGGGGACGGTCTTCTTTCGAAGCCCTGAGGCGATCTGCAGCTCGCGTGTCTTTGGCCGAGCGGCTGTCAGTTCTGAGACTAAACGTTTGAAAGGTTGAATCACGATGTAAGCCATGATGCAAACATAACACAAATTTTTTCGAGTATTATACGCGTAACGAAGCGGCTTTAAAACGGTGAGCACAGGCGCCAGGCGCCTAAAGACGATTTCGGTGGAGGTATGATCTTTCGGATCGAAAGAGGTCGCTGCATCCTGCCATCATTACTTGTTCACTTCCCGCTTATTAGCTTTTGACGGTTCTCAAGTGAAACACTTTCCCGGACAGTTGGTTCTCACGCATGCGCAGTTTAGAAGCCCCCGCAAACGACTCTTGTTCCTTTGTTTAAGAAATCTGTGAGATAGTCTTTCGGTTTTTGACGGAAATATGGTACATGGCTTTGGACTCTTAAAATTTTGACGCTTAAAGAGGGTCATGAGCTAAACTGAATGCAGCTTGTTTGCGCAACCACTTGAGGCGATAGGACCATCTTGGACACAAAAATGAACAGAATGAGGGAAAATGTAACCAAAAACCACGATCTTTGCTACAAAAAGGTCAATATTAACAAAAAGACGATAGAATTTTGAATTTCTTTTATTAATGCAACCATGTATTTCAATATTTACAAGTCTGAATGCACGTGAAAGCACGAGTGACCGGGATGACTCTGGCAATAAAAACTGAACTCGTATGACTTATGATAAAACTGGCATGAATGAATGTCAAGATACGGTAAAGATAACACAATGCGGTGGATACAAGAAGATACAAATGATAAGTGAAGTCAAAATAACAAATACTAATGCGCAAGAAGAGATCTGTCTTTCTCGGCTTCGCAAAAGGAACCTGTTCGCGCTTCTATACACTCGGAAATGTACTCATTGAGGGAATGAGTGTAAGCACTGTCCCAGTCTCGGATAAAAATACGCTGCATTGTCGTAACAAATGGCTGCTGTTTTTCTTGAGTACCTTGTTTGATGACAATAGCGATTCCAGTACCTTTGCTTTCGAAGTAATCACCCGACCAATTAGATGTGCCTGCAAAAACAGTTGTTTGGTAAAAATAATAAGGGTACATGCAAACTTTACATACCGATAATAACTGCATTTTCTGTCACCATGAATTTGTTGTGCGTTCGACGCTCACGTCTCATCACCATCTCGGCGTCGACTGAAGTTGGGACTTTGAACACTCTCTGAAAAAACAACAATACACAACTGATAAGGGGAGGTTAAACAATGCTTACAGCTTCAAATGTGGCGTTGTTCACAGTTCCGGTAAGCAATTCAAGTGATTTGATAAATTTGAGTGAGATCTCGGGGTAATGCAGAGCAGCGACTAGAAGTTTGACATCGACACCGCGTAGGATGGCTGCCCTGAGGGCATTATCGATAACTGGCCAGAATCTTAAAACAAATCGATTGAAACAGTGAATTACAAAAGTTTGCAATACCTTTTTTGTTTTGCATAGACAAACATTGGAATGTAATCCATTACATGGACATTGATAAACTTCTTTGCTCGACTGATTTCATGCACGACGGCATCCAAATCCCAAGTTCGCGACGGTGTTTCAATCGGCTTCGGTGACGATGCCAAATATACCTCCGTTCTCACACCATTGTATTGCATTATCAACGGATTGTGCCTGTTATACATCGCCGGTGGTTGTTGACGTAATATTTCACTGAACTGATCGATATTGTTGACGTTAGCCCCGTGCCAATACGAATCAAAGATTGTTGTCATCTCGCCCGCAAGACATGGACAGTTCGTGACAAAAACACCAAGCTCCATCTTCTGGTTCAACGAGCGCCAGTCCAAATTAGCAGATCCGACATAAAAGTCGCGGTTATCAGCGATAATAAACTTGGAATGCATTGTTCCGGAACCAAACACTTTCTTCATGTTTAGCCCACGGCGCACTAGTGCACCTGGAAAAAAGCAATTAAAATAATGCTGATACTACAATATTTGACAGTTTCCACGGTTTACCTTGTTTATGGAGGCTTTTGCCATCCTCGTTATCACCTTTGTCTTTCGAAAGGCCATTTTCGACCATGCGAAGGGAAAGCTTTCTGTTAATTCCCGCATTTTTGATGGCTTTGTAGATTGCCTCACCCTAAAACTCACCTCATTAAAACAGAAACACAAAAGTAAACACAAACCTCTGATGAGTATCGCTGCGATTCATTACCAAAAACATGTTTACCTCTTAAAGATGATTTGTACGCGGCAATAGAGATCGAACTGTGTGCATTATTAAGCAAATCAAGCCATGCATCTGTAGTTGTTCTTGGAATAAACCCGTTGAAAGTTAAATTTTGTGGAATGCTTTCAACAATTTCGATTCTGCAATGATAAAAATAAGCTTTCCGGTAAAAATCGATACCTCAATGAACTCACGAGCAAGTTTTATAGCAACTCTTTGCGTCATAATCCCTCTCGTGCAATTGTGGTTTTGCAATATCAAGGGTCTTTTCAGTTGACAATTTCGAAACAGTACTGCCAGATCCAAAGATGAAAACGGCTACCAGCGCGGCTAACACAATCAGGTGTTGTAGCATCCGCCAATGGAAGCTATTGGCAGCCTCATGAAACCGCCGAGAATGTATGGTCGAATCCGCATGCACGGCTTTACCATCGTTGTTTCTGCTTTTCAAGATTTTTGTTGACTCCATAACCGAATGAGCTATTACCTTCTACGGGTCGGCTTTTATATCAGGACCCTAAAAGTGTAATCTATGAATGACATTGACGTAAGCAGTGTTCGGTAATCACACAACGCACACAGCTGCGTGAGAATAACTTGATCACGGTTGCTGATAACACGGTAGTCGTCTGACTGTCATACTTTTAAAAACTTAATGACGACCGAGAACAAACATTAATTTACGTAACACACTCACGAGATGCATGATTTCTGGTCAAAGGTAACCTTGATCCGTGGACCTCCTATGTCGTAGTGCCCAAAGAAAGATACAACGTGCTTGAAAAAAGCAGGACGTCAGGAGTTTTGCTGACGATTTTTATCTTTTGATGCAACCGGTGGATGGAAATGAACATAGAAAGGGGCTTATCAGAGAGGGCATGGTGTGTGATGGAGTTATTTTAGACAATTCACCTTTGTTCATTACGTCAGAGTTAACCTGACTTTTATTTCCCGAAAAACAAAGCTGATACGCACGAACCTTAGACAGCTAGTTAGCTTCCTTTTACAGAGAACAAAAGTGCAGTGGTTATCAGTATAGCTTCAAAATAGGCTAGATCGTTTGTAGCGCTGATTTGTTGAGCTAAACGATGTTGTAAATTGGATTGCATCTTTCTCATTCTATTTGAGCTCCTTGCCAAAAAACATTTCCGAATAACGCACAACTGGCATTTAATTCGACGTTAATAGGCTGCGTCGTTATGAGCATGCCGTCAACGGTAAAATCAAACTATTCAGAGGACTTCTGGGTTGCCGAATCAGTGAGCTGATCGGACTTGTCCACAGCATTCTTGGCGGTCCTTATGTACAAGTCACTAGACTGCCGTAACCACTTCTGACGTCAGTTTTTATCGTAATTATGCAGAGACGGTAAGTGATAAAAGAAAATTGCAACAGAACATCTTCACGAAAATTAAAATAAAGAAGAATAAACCTTATTAGAAGAGTACACAAATCCACCCGTTTTTGGTTTCCATGCGATCATTTTTGACTGTCAGCAGAATCTGCCATACGAATGATGTCATCAATGGTACTCGGATTCATGGTCATAAACTCGGGCATCGACGCCAATTGAGCAACATTGTCTTTGTAGAACTTGGCGCACTTCAATTTGAGGTCGGTCTTTTCCAAATCCCAGGCGTAATTGGCAACGACACAGAATGAATCCGAAGTTAAACGGTCGTTGATGCACGGCTCAACAAGTTCCTGAAACGGTTGTCAGTGTCACATAACATTCACATATCATAAATTGGAAAAATAAACATACAATTATGGATCGGATGTCATATTTGTCCGCAAACCGCAACATGTCGACATACTCGGCCAACGAACCGGCGGTACATTCACGGCCGTAGCAGACATCAACCGCATTTTTGACGGTAGCAAAGTCGAAATCTTTAATATTGATCGTGCCACTTCGGGCTTCAGTTGTGTCGTGTGTAAATGCAGCGTGGAAAACCGGCGAAGCCATGCGCAAAACGTGGCGATGCACCTGAAAGTGAAAACACTGAACTCGGAAACACTAAACTCCATAGAAATCGACTTACATCAAGCGCGTCCACACCAACTACGATACGGGCATCACACTCATAATGGTTTGAGCTCTTGATAAAGTCATTTATGGTGAGTGCAGGAAGATCGGGTTTTTCATCGTAAAAGGTGAAGCGAACATGAACAGTGACAGAGCCGTTGACACCAAGACGATCACAATAAAAACCTCCGCAAATCTTCTTAACGTTGGGACCTCTTCCGAATTTCTCATAGAAACCTGTAATTTAAGTCATACAGTAAACATGCATGGCATAATAACAAAACTGTACCAAAATCACTTTTTTTCGCGGGGCCAACGACAATATATCCGCTAGCGTGCAAAACAGATGCAGCAGACGAAACCCACAGATCAGTACGAAAAGTCACGTCATCCCTTGTGATGTGAAATGCCCATCGGAGACATTTCGATCCTGCAATAGGTCGTTCGATGCTTTTCAAACACACGCCAATGGGCAAGCTGTTGATGGTGTCGGTTGATAGTTTCATTTCGGCGACGTCGTTGAACTCCTTAAAAAATAAATAAGTTAAAAATCTTCAAAAAAACTGCAATATAATCCTACCATTGTGCACTTAAAGTTAACGGAAACGGCAAATTCGTAATCCTATGTGCGGGAAAGCCACTTGGCAGGAAGTCTTGGCTGAGGTGGATAGGTCGAACCGTAATTGTCTGTAACGCGTTTTCGATGGCTACACCGATAGAACAGAACACTGCAAGCAAAGTATGGTAGTAATCGTCAAAAACGAATAGGCTCAAAAAACAACAACAACAAAACAAAATGTAAAATGTACAAAGAATAGCGTACTAAACCCATCACGATGATCATAACAAAGGTTCCAATCAAATATAATCAAGCAAACATACGATGAGACAGCCCGGTTTGACAAACCTTTGTAAACTAGGTAAATTTGTCAAAAAAAGGTCGCAAAATGGTCTTAGCACCGGGCAGGAAAGTTTAGGATCGCAAACGCCTTTGAAATAAAGTAAAATATATGAGGTAACGCGTGATAAAACGTGGAACAACTATAAACACTAACAAAATGTAAATTTCGAACAAAAAGAGTGCAAAAAAATGCGTGTCCCGTTCGACACAGAACGCCAATACGGAAAATTACAAAACAGATTGTAAAGCGGGCGAACAAATTGCTTCGCGATCAGTGTCAGCACACTGTTTTTTTGGCGTACCGAATCACATTGAAACGACGGCACGTTTGAAGTACATACTGCTGACTATGCGAATCCTGGTTGTTATTAGATTACGTTTGGAAATACCGATCAATGAATTTACGTTAATTATATCTTTATTCACAACATTTGCATAGTGATTTTAAGCCTTAATGAAATCGTCAATAATAAACTTTGGAAGCAGCTGTTTCTTTTGTTGTTCAGCTTCTTCTTCACATCCAGTAAATGTAACGTTCACTTTGACGAATCTGTATGCACCGAGCCTTTGGAGAACATTGCCAATGATTAAGCTTGATACCCAGAGATGAACCCAAAAAATAATCTTCTGTTCAGTGTGACGCTGACTCTGACTCAGAGTCAACTCCGAGTCGACTCACATTGACTCTGACTCAGAGTCGAGTCGATAAGAGTTTGACTCGGAGTCGACTCTGAGTCGAATCAGTTGGAGTCGACTCCAAGTGACTCTGACTCCGAGTCGGAGTCAGAGTTAGAGTCAATAAAATTGAAAAAGCGTCACACTGCTTCTGTTTTTGTCAAATAAAATGCCTCGCGCGTTTTTTTTTTACTTGAAACGTGTATAGAGTGTGTAAGCCATTTAACCGAACAGTTTAATGGTGTTGATTTATTTATTTTCATATTGTTTTGAGATCAGTTTATCAAAGGCATGAGTCTTCACATTTCTTAGCACCTTTTGAGTACTGTCATACGGATAAAAGAGCATTTCAGCTTAAAAGTACAAAACAAGTACAAATACAGGAAAACAAAATAATTGGTCACCAGACAGAACCGGTATCTTTATTAAATCATGCCACTGATCGTTCGTCGATCAAAGCCTGGGGAGGCAAAATTTATAACTCAATTACCAACATCAAAATATCTGGTGTCGAAATCGGTGTTAATAGGATAATTTAATAAGCACTTGGGGGGAGGAGGGAAGCGGTTCACCTTCGAGGAGGGAAGCGAAGGTGAACTGCCAGTCAGTCAGTCAGGCACTCTCAGTCGTACAGTAACTACCTCGTCGGAGTGAGCGGCTTCCTCCAACAGCATTGGTCTTGGTTGAATTGTAGTCGAATACCAAGATTGAAGGGTAAAAAAAGATTCGTGGCCCGATACGTGGTTTAAACGGGGATCTCACTAATCGGATTTTCAGTATCGCCATGTTTTGGCGCGGCTTATTTGTGCTGCTTCTTGGATATGTCGTCGGAGGGTACGGCAGACGTCGCCCCACAGTTCCACGGTTCGACATGGCTGGAGTGAACGAGACGTTTTTTGACCCTAACAGTTTCCCTGATGCTTATTCCCTCCGTTGCCCCATGGCCCACTGGGATTACGTCGTCTGTCCCGCCAAGCAAACTGGCAGAGTTTGTGTCTGCAGCCATGCTGTTAACATGACGGTAACCCTGACTTTCATGATTGCAAAAGTTTACTAATGTTTGCAATTTCCAGTTTTACGATGACCACCTCTGCCTCCAGCGCCCAACTTGGCGTGAAAATGTTGAAATGGCAAAAAATCGTATCATCTACCTTCGAATCAAGTTTCGTAATGATATTGCGGTCGACAAGGAACTGCTTCCCGAGCTTGCAAAACCGATGATTGAGCTGGATGTGACCGACGTGGGTTTAAATTGTTTAGTTACTTTTAAAAACAATATTTTTCACAGCCGGAGCGAAGCGTTGTCCACCTGCAGTGTATGCCAGATCCCAACATGCTTGTCGTTGCCTACTTAGTTTCGTTGCATGATATGAACCACAAACTTGATGTCGTTGATTGGAAGAACATCTTTATCAAAACGTTGAACGAAGGAGGCAAACTGGAAGCCATCGATGTTGAGGTCATCAGGAATTTCTACGATTTTCAAGACGTTATGGAGATCATGACCCACAGAGTCCCCATGAAACATGAGACGACGAATCATTTCATTTCGGTGGTTTGCATCTTGCTTGTTATCGGCACTCTGTCGCTGGTTGCCTATCACTTCAAGAGCATCTACAAGATCGTCCGCCCCCTCATCCACTAAAGTAACACGGCCACCAATGCTAATACTCTGTAAGCCAAAACCACCACTCTCTCTGCTTTTTCTCTAATTCTTCTCTCTCTTTCCTCTCTCTCTCAATTTTAGTTTAACGATCAAAAATCCAAATTCTCATTGCAGTAATATTTCTTTGTACAACTTTTTGTACCTAAATGCTTCGTAAATGAATAAAGTGGTGAAAGGCATACACTAGCGTTACTCAAATTTCATTTCAAAACATCGTATATCATACAACTGTACACAATACCCTGGTCAAAAGTAGCAGGTTTAACAAAAACGAAAAAAACAACAAGCTATGCACAATGTTAACAAACGTACAAAATAAAAAGGTAATCCAAAAACAAGCAAAGTCAAAAAATATTGCGTGTGGGGGTCTCGATTATGTTTAGGCGGAAGTAAGAAGGATCAATTCAGAGATTGAATCCACTGAATGCTTACAAAACGGTTGTCTAAACATTCAGATCGTTTTTACTTCCATCGCCAGTACTGTCGTTGCGGCCGGTTGAATGGTCCTGGGATCGGGGGCGAGCTATTTCTTTTATGTGACGATGAATCTTGCGTTCCCGGTGCGTCGTCAGTCGCGGAGGCTTGCCGCCATCAGCTGCCGTTGGTGGGACGTCGTCGCCTTCCATCGACATGGCTCGATGCATGCCTGAAAAGTTGAAGATAAACAGTTGCACCCTTGTAACCCTGGGAAACAGAATCTTTTTTTCTGAATTGCACCCCTTGAAATGTCGAATGCACTTACGTCGATCATGATGCTTCCGACGGCGGTAATGTTTGTAACTTTGACGCCACTGTTCCGCGGCCGCTGCAGTCATTTTGGGTGCGGTTTCGCCCAACGTCTTCTCGCGCATGTTGCGACGGAAAGCATTGATGACGCGATACTGAAACAATGTAGTGATAAACGTGTTTGGTCAAATTGACAGGTCGTAAATAAGGTCAACAAAAAAGACTCACGTGAAGTCCAATCAACTCAAATGCACGCATCCACAAGTTCATGCCCCGACTCGGTGCAGCCTGCATTTGCATGCCGCGATCGTGATGCTCTTCAACGCGCTCCATGCGCAATTTGGACGGAGGAGCTTCACCGCGACCAACACGGAAGGACTTGGGAAGCTTCTTGGCGGGGATCGTGGCAACAAATTGACCGAATGCCAGCTCGGACAAACCGAAGGCCAAGCAGACGAACCATTGTGCCGGAGTGAGAGGAGCCGTGGAGAACCAAGGGCCGCCGAATTGGACGATGAGGATTTGGCAGATGAAAGTAGAAATCCAGATACCGATGAACATGTGATTGGTCGACAGGTACTGTAAAGATAGATCGTAAAACACCCAATTACAGTAAAAAACAAACAAACCTTAAACACGTTGCGTTCTCCGTGAACTTTACGACAATTGATCTCATTAAACAGCGTCATCATGACAAATGTGTTGAAAACAATGGTGAAGTGCACACTTGGGGGCGAAAACAACGGAGCATTCAAACCGCTGGGAATGCCGAAGAGTTCAGGACCACGGAAGAGGAAAACAAGAAGCACACCCAATTGATAAAGAGCGTGCATCGCGATGTTCTTGAACATGGTTCGGGATATCAACGACTTCTTACGACCGTACGGTTTCCGCTCCAGAAGCTCATCAGTAGGTGTTTCAGTCGCCAGCGCCAAGGAAGCCAGAGTGTCCATGATCAAGTTAATCCAAAGCATGTGAACGGCCTTCAACGGGGAATCGGAAACGGTACACGCGCCAATGAAAGCCGTGAAGACAGCGACAACGTTGACGGTAAGCTGGAACTGCAGGAACTTGCTGATGGAATCGTAGACGTTGCGGCCCCACATGACGGCACGCACAATGGAAGTGAAGTTGTCATCGGTCAATATGATATCAGAAGCTTCCTTAGCGACATCAGTACCGGCGACACCCATGGCAAAGCCGACATCAGCCTTCTTGAGAGCAGGACCGTCGTTGGTACCATCACCAGTGACAGCAACAATTTCACGTTGAAGTGAATTCTTGGAGTCGATGATGCCTTTGACGAGGGTGTACTTATCAATGGGCTGGGCACGGGCAAGGACGCGAAGACGAGGCCAAACGGCGTCAAGCTTTTCCTGGCTGACTTGACCTTTTTCGTCACGGATTCTAAAAAGTTGTCATGAACAAACGATGCTAATCAGACAAGGAAACTAACCGTTCGTTGAATTGCTTCCCCTCCAAAACAAGGAAATCATCCCCAGGCTTCAGGATACCACACTGGATGGCGATGGCGCGAGCGGTGTTGATGTTATCACCCGTAACCATGCGAACAGTGATACCGGCCCTTGTACAACGACGAATAGCTTCAGGCACTTCGGGACGGACAGGATCTTGAATACCGCATATGGCAATGCCAACGAAACGTGAAGCAACTTGTTCCTCATCGTCCCAATCGATGGCCTTATCGGAATCAATACCGATTTCGGTTTCTTCGGCGGGGCGGACGTTCGAGTAGATGTAGTCCTTGTAGGCAACGCAGATGGTACGAAGACCGTTTTCAGCCATTTCCTTGATGACGTTATGCATGATTCCCTCGCATTTCTCAGCAGTGAACGCTTCAATGACGCCATTCGGACCGACGAAGTAAGCACACTTGGAGAGAAGGATTTCAGAAGCACCTTTGGCGAAGACACGATAACCGACTTTGACGCCGTCTTCGACCAACTCAATGACGGACATCATCGATTTACGGGACGAGTTGAAGGTGTAAACCTTGACCATGCCTTCTTCCGGGTGGCTTTTGCGAATGGCATCGTAGTCGCCGCCGATTTGTGTAACGAAACCGAGAAGACCGCATTCTGTCTTGTTTCCGACTTGTTGGGCACGTTCACCGGCCTTTGTTGGGGGCACAATCATCGAATTGTAAGCCGAGTTGACCGACAATGCTTCCGATAGAATGTTTCGTGTGAAAACAGGCAAACTTGTAGCCGTCGGTTGCGATTGCATATCATTGTGGTATTGGCCATCGACGTAGCTTTGGACAACAGTCATTTGGTTCGTTGTGAGTGTACCGGTTTTGTCAGAACAGATTGTTGTCGCATTACCCATGGTTTCACAGGCATCCATGTGACGCACGAGGTTGTTATCCTTCATCATCTGAAAAAAACGACAAATGTGAATGGATGCATTTCATCATCTTTGTGGTCACATACCTTCTTAACGGAGTATGTCAACGACAACGCAATGGCCAATGGCAAGCCTTCAGGAATCGAGATAACGAGGATGGTAACCGCAATTATGAAGAACTTGACGCCACTGTGAAGATCGGCAAAGGTAAAGGGTTGCTTTTCGATGGCATAACGTTGAATGGAGTAGCGAGCGACAAGAACGATCAGCGCTATCACGGCAATGGTGGTACCACAATAGATGATCTGCAGGGCCAATTGGGACAGTTTCGTTTGTAAAACGGATTTCGAAGTGATATCGCCATCTTCCGAAGAAGAGCGAGAAGAACCACTTCCAGTCGAATCGGTGTCCGACGATGAAGACGCTAAAAATAGAGCAATAAATTAGATAAAGCAAAAAACAACTAAACAACAGTCATCGAGAAATGGACAAAAAACGTACAACTTGACGAGCTCGAAGAACCATCACTACCCTTGCCACCTGTGAGCAACATCATGATAATACCAGTTTGGGAATTAACACCCACGGCCGTAATGACCATCTTGCCGCTGCCTTCCATGGCATACGTGCCAGACAAGATGACCGGATCCGATTCAACGGTCTTTCGCACATGATCAGATTCACCAGTGAGGGAGCTTTCATCAATTTTCAAATCATTGGCTTGGATGAGGATACCGTCGGCCGGGATAAGGTCGCCATACTTGACACGGACAATGTCGCCGACAACCAGATCAGCTACAGGCACATCAAACGTGTCCCCGTCTCGAATAACAGAAAATTGATGACCCGTTTCAATTTTGTTGCGCAAATCTGGAGGATACAAACATTAAAACATGCACGTGAATCGTAAAAACAGTGAAAGTAGATACATCAAAGACCGGAAAAAACTTACTTTGGAACTGGCGCTCCTTTGAGTAGTCATTTACAGCTGTCACAAGGACAACGACGATGACAGACAACAAGATGGCAGCGCCCTCGATCCACGCAGTCCCGTGATCTTCATGGCGTTGTTCGTGAGGATTAGTTGAGTTTACTAAAACACAATTTTGTGGATTCGGTTTCGTGCATAATGAGCTGATTAAACTTACAAAACTCGGTCGAATTCAGCAAAATATGAGCAGCGGCATCACCGTCGTGGTGATCCTTGTCAGCGAAAAGTGAGCTTACTGACGGAATGACGTCAGTAACTTCCTGGTCGGGTTCGTAGAATGATAGCGCCAGGGAAACGAAGCCGGATAGGATAAGGATGAGAAGAGTTGGGTCCTAAAGTTCAAAAGATTGAAACATCGAAAACATCTCGGAAGAAAAGAAACGGTACCTTGCTTGCATCCAAAACGAGTCGCCAGAAGGGCTTTGAAGCCCCTTTTGGGATGACATTGGCGCCGTACTTTTGACGGCGACGTTGGAGAAGCTTAGGGTCGTTCGGTAAGCCACGGATAGGGTTTACATCGAGCTTTTCACACAATCCTTCGAAACCGTTGTACTCATTATCCAGCTGGAAACACATTAATGGTTAAAAAGAACAAAAATGACAGTAGGACAGGTACAAACCTGAACAATGGCCTCAGCACCACGAGTTTCCATCAACTTTTTGAGTTCATCCAAAGTTGCACTCGAAGCGTCACCGGCTTCTTGACCGGCGGAACCATGTTTAGCGTCGCCATCAGTCGCCTTCTGAAAGGAAAACCCAACCATCGACAACTAACAGAGTTCGGTTTATTTGGTTTCGGAAGTTGATACAACCCAAAAGTAATGACAACCCGAGCACCACCCCCTGAAGGGTGCAAAGCATGCGCAGGTATTGTGTAGGCAAGGTCAGGCAATCAGTGAGTTGGTAAATGATCGCAAAAATAATGATCGAATTAAAAATTTTGTCTTTTGATATGCGTACTCGGGTTTGACGTGGTTCAATATCCGAAACCGTAAAAACTTTAGGCCGAAAAATAGACTCACCAACTCATCACCGTGCAACGGAATCTCCGACAAAATGTGGACTTTCTGCGGCTTGGAACCACATATACCACCAGTACCAGAGTCATCCTCATCGATGACAAGTTCGAAGCCTGCTCCTCCGACGGATGAGCGGCGTCCAGCAGTGCTGTCGCCACACACGGTCGACTGGTCGGTTACATTTTGGCTGTTTCTCATTCCACGAAAGCTCGAAAAGTTAGACGAGGAGGACCTCAGCTTGGGAGTAGGAAGCAAAGTCGGAATCAAACGTTAACGGCACTGATGTGCAGTTAGTTCAAACGCTGCAAGATAGGTCAACTGTACTACAAGCAATTAAGGCTGGATCGGGCAAGTTACACGCAAAAACCATGATAACGAAAGTTATTCAGACAGTTCGATCAGGAAAGGTGTTAAGTAAAGTTCAACGTTTAGAAAAGCGCGGGCAGTTCACGTTCGTGGATGGGGAGGGGGTTGTCCACCAACTTGGCTACTGATAGAAAAGACTGAAAACGGCCTGAACGCAAATCGTTTTTATCTCGTGAACGCAAGAGGTGGAGAACATGGGCTTCGACAACACTCCCGAACTCGATTCCTTATGCAAGCATAAAAAACGTCCCTGTTACATGCCACTAAGCGGTTCAGATGTAAATGCAGCATAATGCAATAGTTTCGACAGACGTAATGCTGTTTCCGGTGCTGATCATATGCCGATACTGTATGGATCCCACATTTTTTATGACCGTCCGCCGAATCGAGCCATCGTGAAATGCTTTTTCGTTTGGTCGATTGATGCTCTTATAAATTTTTTACCATTCCATGAAGGGGGTGAAATGCGCTTTGACACATGCGCATATGGATTCTAATTTTATCACTACCGCAGGCAGGGTGGTTTTAATCGTGAAAAAAGGTATAAACAGTTGGAGGACGATCGGCGAGCAGAACGAGTTGGGCGAAAAGTTAATGAAGACAAGGCAGGGCGACTTGGATGACACACACCCCCGCAAAAAAATGGGCGAAAAAAATGATTAATTTTCAATCGTAACATGATCGGAGCTCGAGAAAACATGGCAACTCAACATAAACTAATCATGAAATGGTGCGGTTTATGAGTTGATTATCTTGTTGAGAGTAACGAAAAACTGACGAAAGTTGCAGTTTAAATGGACCTGGATGAGGAAATCGGAAAACAATAAGGACGCGGGTAATAATGCCCGCGCGAACGGACACAGCGCCATCGAGCAGCGGAAAGCTAACACAGTGATGTGCGTCGATGTATCCAACTGTTATTGAAATCGTTTTTCTGGCTAAATGATAAACAATAAGATCGATCGGGTCAGAGCGGCAGTGGTGTGTGTCGCGCCGTCGCGCACAGGGTATCCTTGTCTTGTTTTGGCAGCATGAGTCAACCAACAGGCGAATGTTCTTTGAACTTTTTCGTCGATCAAAAAGTTGACTTGGGTTGATCGCGGTTATGAAATAGAATCGGACTGTTGCGATCGTAAAGTTGATTGGAGACAAGCGCAATGTTATGTAAGCATGCTGGTCATGGCAGAGGCATGGTCAGACGAGGTGGCCGACTAGAAGCTTATTTTGAAATGTCGAGTTCCCTCTCTCTTTCTCTCGAAAATGACTGCCTTAGGCCATTCGAAAAAAGACGCCTACCCGGCCGGCCTCGGTCGAATGCCTTTAGCGTGAGCTGTAAGCCTGAGACTGAGCTAGCTCATCAGCTCGAGCGGTGTTTGAGAAAGTCAAAAGCATTTCAATTTCACTTCAAAACGAGAAAATGAAAATCATGTGCAAATCAAAGGAAACCAAAGTTTAACTCCATAAAGACCCTGGAGGGATAACACAATTTACTACCGGAACATAAAAAAACTGCACGCCATTCAAGACGATAGAAAGAAACATCTGGTCACGATGACCATGTTAATAGTTGACAGAGCGTTCGAACACGACTTTATCTCTCCCCATCGACGCCCTCGCACTGATATGGAGAAAGGAAGCAAAAAAAAGTAACCACAAATCTGTCTGCCGCTGACATCGATAGATAATATTCATTTGCGATCTCATATCCTCGCCGAAGGCGGCAGGAGCTGTGAATGCGACTGACTGGTGATGCACATCGACCGTTCTAAAAGCGGATATGGCGAAAGACAACGGACTGACTGATCAGCCGCGCAACATGTGAATGAAGCACGATGGGTCGGCACTTTCAAACTGCGCAAGCCTGTTCTGACATGAACTTGGACTTGGTTGGTCGATCGCCATCAAAGTGCAAGCACGCCATAGGTGTCTTTGCGGCCATGTTGATGTGTCATGGACTAATTATTGGCGACGGGCCAGCGAAAGTTGTACTTTTTGGGGGACCAATTAATTGGACGTTAATGTTCATCATCTTAACACTAATTGTTAGTTGTCAAGTACTCTGACATCGATCTTCAATTGCATTCAACCTTTTAAAAGGTAAAAAACCACAAAATAACCCCAAGCATGCCGTCAGCGCCTAAAATGGATTCAAATTTCCGGAACAAAGACTTCTCCAGTTCCCGCGCCATGAAAGGCGGAGCTCATAATGCTATTTCTCACCTTCCGTTTTCATTTTTGCACTATTGTAAACTTAATGTTTTCCATTTAACGCTACACTGCGCTTCGCTTATTTTTGCCAACTTTTTGAACACTATGAACTCCAGCGTCTCAGACGACCCCTTCGACCTCCACCAACAAATCGATGAAAAGATTCGGCATCTTGGTTGGATGCTTTTACTCCTTTGGACTACTGTAGTGTGCTACATTACTCGTGAATACTGGATTCCAGGCCTATTTGCCCCTGATGTTCGAAGCAACAATCCAGTTATTGCTAAACTTCGAAAATGGCGTGATAAATCGATTGAACGTCAAAATGAACAACGTAATTTTCATCATAATTTGGAAAGAAAGCGTCAGGCTGTAGCGAAGTACAGGTTGATTTATGCGCATAACATTCAAAAGTATAATTCGCACGACAAAGAAGATCTACCGTCTTTGTTTTGACCGTTTTCAAACAACCAAAATATTGTACTTTAGCAGGGCTTTGGTTTATTCATAAAGTGAGTAACACTGTTTATTACCTGATTACCTAAACAAACAACAATAACAACATAAATTTCATTGGATACACCCATTAAAAGTGCCTAGATTTGCTCCTATGGTACATAAACTAAATCTATGCCTAAATGGGCTAGTCAAACGTAATTCGTGGTCGCACTTTGATGTCGACAGGCGATGGCACTGACGACAAAGACCCCGGAAGAAGCTTGTTAGTGACGGAATTGTCAGGGGCCAACGTGTGAAGATTCTTGAACTCGTTGGGGTTACGACCTTGGTTGCTGATCACCATCAACACCATGATCAATGGCAGGTAGAGCAGACTAAATCTGAACAGTGTTCGAGAGGTTTTGGCGTCTGGATTGCGGTAGAACTTGTAGGACAGGTAAAGCATGACCAAGTTGAGTGGTAGTGAATCGACGGCGAATCCCCAGGTTGTGAGATGGCTCATGGGAGCGGCGATGGAACAGAGCCCAATCAGAGCGAGGGCGTGTCTGGAATCATAATGTGGTGTTTATAAAGCAAATAGATATAAAATAGTGTTACCTGATCGTGGTTCGTCGACACAGATCCTCATCGGTGACACACATAACACGGTAGCCGGCTCTGCTGTAATCACCCCGCAGATTCCAGCTCAAACCATTGAAATGGGGAAACTGCCATGAATACAGAATGGTACCCAATACAAGAACGGCAGGATCAATGACCCCAGTAACGGCAGTGTAGCCCATTAAAGGTGGAATGGCACCGACGACAGCCCCCGCCCAAGTGCAGCCAATATGGTACCGCTTGAGAGGTGTGTAGACGCCAGCATAGATGCCGAGATTGAGGATGCCAAGAATGCCAGTGATGGGATTGCAACCTAAAAGTAACCTTTTCATTGTATTTAGTTTAAAAAGGCAAGTTCAAAATAACGAACCTAACCAAAGGATGCTCAAACCGCTGGCGGCAGTGGCCCCGGCAAACGTTAAAGCATGCAACGGGGAAAATCTGTGAATCACAAGCACTCGGGACTGTGTCCGCTTCATCTGGGCATCATACGGGGCTTCGAGTAGATGGTTGCATGCGTTCGCTGAGGCAGAAAGAAGGGTTGTACCAATGGCACAGGCAGCAAAAGTCGAAGCGTCGAACGCAGCGGGCGCCATCATAAAGCCGCCGACGGCTGTCGAGGTAATGAGCAGTGTGAGCCGGTGTTTCGACAACTGGAAAACATCATAATTATATATAGAAAGAAGAAAAATATAAAAACCCAACCTGAAGGTAAGCCTCGAGCAAATTTTTAGGATCCATCTTATTCCAGTCGTCGGCCATGGTTTTCCTGAAGACGAGGTTAACCTTCGGCACTTTGTTAACAGTTGAAATGATCTGGACATTTCTGGGCTTCGGCGGGTCTGAAACAGATGGATCGGGAGCAGCCGCCGCCACAGATGAGCTCTGAAAACGCATCTTGTGTAAACATTACAAATTTATATATATTTTTATATATAAAACTGAAGAAAACACTCACCGCCCATCGTAACTGTCCCCAAGTTTTGAAGCCTATAGCCGCCCGTAATGCCATTGAGCTGAAAAAGTGAAAGTTAAAGTAATCGCAGTAATAACGCGAAAAACGAATTGGATGGGTTAGCTATCGCGCTCGAAAAGCAAAGAGAAAAAGCCGCCATAAAATAAACTGCCACCAGCCGAGACTGACAGGACTACATTATCTCGCAGTTCCTTCGGGGCTTGAATGGGTTGGTAATGCCAGAAATCGAGATGGAAAAGGACGAAAAGTGGATTTTGGCGGAAAAGGTCAATGAGGAACGACACAGGTAAAAGTGCATCGCCGCTGGCTGCGACGCCTCAACAAAATGAAACACACACATGTCCTAGCGCGAAAAAAACGAGTCCACGAATGTGCAAACTTTCCAGCGAGGCAGTCGTCTTCCGGATACTTGTTATTGACCGGCACGTTTGCTTCGACACGTGTGATTAGCTTGTGCTTGCTTAGAAGTCCCATTTCCACGTGTCCAACATGTCCAAGGCTTATTCTGTTCAAGATTTGAACGGTTGAACAAGTGTCGCTCTTACAATACGTGTTCCAACTGAAGTAAATCCATTTTCGGACAGTCGTGTCCAGCTACCCACTGTTTATATATATTCCCGTTTCAGACGGTCCTAACATTCTCAGGTTCAATCATACGTGGCAGCAGATGTGAACAGGCGTTTGCTGGAGAGAAAGGTGAGTGCGTACCGGTGGCTGCATAAATCATAAATCAGAGCAGCGCGTCGAAATCCCTACACTTAATGGTCACATTAATGTCAGTCCTCACTTTTTAGACGAACACTGAAATGTGGCAAGGGCATCTGAAAAAGTTCTGGGAACGACTAACGTGTTGTCCGTGGATCGTATATGTTATCGCCGTTATCCTTCTCGCATATTTCTTCCGAGGCCCCCTTCGGCTGGTTGAGTCTGTCGAAAGCTGTAAGTTTTGATTGCTGGCGGCAGCATTAATCGCGTATGGGGGGAGGTTACTAATTGCTATAGCTTTCGCAGTGTCCGGATACTTCAACAATCTAACGCCCAAATTCTACGTCGCACTCACTGGCACATCGAGCTTAGTATCGGGAATCATACTAATCTTCGAATGGTGGTACTTTAAAAAGTAAGTTCACATTCACTTCTTTCGGTGCCACAGGGGAAAAGGACGACTGGAGAGAGAGTGCCCACTCACTATCCGTAGCACACGCTTCAAAATGACAAACCACCTGCGCATGGTTCTTTCAAATCTTCTATGTTGGTAGTGTAGTAATGGTCGGTACTAATGTTGGCATACGCACGTGCACGTAAACCCATTACGGCAGCTTGGTTGATATACGCAACATCCCCGCAGGAGGAGCTTACCTTCCAATGCTGTATGTATTTCGAGCGTGCTGTTACCCCACATTTAATGACTCAAGTCGCTTATTATTAACTTGTTCGCCGCCGGCTGTGTCTCGTTATACTTGATATCATTCGTATAGGCTGCGGTCGCGGGCAAGTTCTATCTAATCTGCGGAAAAATACTACGTTTGGCGTTTGACGTTTTTCGGTTTTAAATAGATTTTATATACACCTGCCAGCGTGTACCCACTTTGCATAATCTTATGCTTTTTTTCATGGACTATAGTTAATTCTATTTCCTTATTTTTAATTGTTAGTTGACCGTTTCCCGTAATTTGCCACCGAGAGTGTTGTGCGGGGTTTTCGAAGTTGGGCATTACTTTACACCTATTCCAACTCACTCCCCTCCATTAGCGTATGACTTTCCCTAAAGCATATGCGCAAGTCGCGCCATTTGAAGTACTTTGCACATAACAGATACACTTTCCGAGTAATTGCATTGATTACGAGCTGTTATTTAGTCCCATGGACAACAATCATAAAAAGGTGTTTCTCGGCGAATACCAACTCTTGCCTGAGAATCGAGAGGAGCGCATTTGCGAAAAACGGTAGGTTTATCGTCTGCGTGGTTGATTTGGCTAATTTGGTGCACGGAACTGTAATTGCTTTTGTTTTTCTAAACTACCTAAATCCTTTTTAACCCGGAATTCTTGAAATAGATTAATTTTCGCATTACTTTGTCTACGCATGAAAACTTTGCTATATGCTATATGGCATTTGTGTGGGATGAAGTGCGTCCGCACTACACAGCTGCACTTAATTAACACCTTTTGCACCCTATAGAGTCGTTATTAGTTAGGGGCATTGTCCTTTCATTTGGGAAAATAAAAAACTTACTTTTTTAGTAACAATGCTGAAAACGGCAGCGATGATGGCAGTGATGTCGATGATTCTGTCGAGTCGAGTCGATCCATACCAGGTGATACCGTTTACTAATTTCTAAAAAAGTAATAATTGGTGTCTTATTTAAGAGTGCAAAGTCTGGCGTAATCCGACTGCCCTTTTCCGTGGCGCCGAATACCAACGGTTTGCTCAGCTGACCAAACGGGAGCCACTCACCTTCTATGATCTCAACCTCTCTGCGCAGGATCATCAGAGTTTCTTTACGTGTGAAAGTGATGCGGGTCGTGAGGACTATGAAGTCATGTCGCTGGCCTGGAGGGAGCGTGACAGTGCTTCTCGGATAGCCGCAGCCCACAAGGCCTTGGAGATTAATCCCGATTGTGCGCCGGCATTGATTTTGTTGGCTGAAGAGAAATGTAATACAATCGTGGAGATTGAGGCTACATTGAGGTTTGTTTGTGAATGGCATCAAAAGTGTAATATTTGAAACCATCCTTTTTCAGAAAAGCCCATAAAATCGCTGAAAGCACTTACCGAGGCCTTCAAAGCACGGGCTTTTATGACTCTGAGCCGAGCCAAAAGGGGCGTGATGTGAACATCCTTGTTTTCATTCGTCGGAGGCTCGCAATGTGTGCCCGACGGCAAAACAAGCTGCGTGAAGCGGTCAAAATGATGCGGGATCTTATCAAGGAGTTTCCGCAGCTCAACGTGATGAACATACATGAAAATTTGATCGAATGCTTGCTTGAACAGCAGTGCTATGCGGATGCCCAAGCCGTGTTAGCGCGATATGACGGTGCGTCTTTACGTTTTTTGTCGAGTGTTTAGCATTTTTTCTAGACTTTTCAGACATCAGCCTGCCCAAGTCCGCAACCATCTGCTTTACGTCGGCGTTGTTGAAGGCTCGAATGGTTGCCGATCGATTCCAGCCTGAACAGCTCGGAAAACGTGCGTTGTCGTCAGCCGAGCAAAATGCAATCGAAGCAATACACCGAGCCGTCGAGTTCAATCCGCATGTCCCGAAGTACTTGCTCGAAATGAAGCCGTTGATCATGCCACCGGAGCACATCCTGAAGCGGGGAGATTCTGAAGCAATAGCGTATGCCTTCTGGCATTTGCAACATTGGAAACGTGTTGATGGGGCGTTGCAACTGCTCCATCACACCTGGGAAGGCAGTAAGTTTCTGCGACTCAGCGACGCGAAATTACCGTATTCAGTTTCAGCTTTCCGGATGATACCGTCGCCCCTTGAAAAGGGCCATCTTTTCTACCCATATCCGCCGTGTACCGAGACCGCTGATCGCGAGTTGCTTCCAAATTGGCACACGCTGTCTGTCTACCCGAGACGCGACTTCCCCTTTGCGACGACCCTGCTCACGCTTGCCTGTATTGCCATAATCATTACCTCAGTCTTGTACAGTCAATATCCCAACCAAACGATTGAAGTCTTGGAAACTATCCTGAATAGTTTATTGACAACCGCTGAACGCTTCATTGAATGGGCTTTCTCATTGATCCCACGTACCGGGCTCAGTATTTTCACCACACCTTCACTGGTCAACATAAACCCGTTAGTAACCTAATGTTTAATTTATTCACTAGTCATTGTTTTAACTGTTTTATCACTTGAATCCTATCATTCTTTCTCTGTGCTAAACACAAATAATTGTTTCCAATCTACTGGCATTAATTCGATCTCGTTTCTTTCACAAACACGCTCCTCACTCCAAACCGGGCATTTGTACGTTTCAAGTTTATACTGACATATTAATTAGCTTGTTACTCTTGCCACAGTTATAAAGTGTTTTATGAGACTGGGAGTACGAGCCTGTTGTCCTGTTCAACTGTTTGTTCAGTGTCCATACCTATCACATGTGAAAACAGTTCACCTTTTTAATGCTTGTTTTTCCAGGACTGGTAGTCCTTTATCGCTGTGTTTATGGCGAGTGCTTCAGGTGGGTATCGACCTACTGTCATCGATGTCCTTCTCAACGACCTGCGAACGCTGTCGACAGAGTCTCGTCGTAGAAATGAAGCTGTGAAAGATGTGTGTTTCCTTTTTCGACTTTTCGGTTTAGAATCCATGTCCATTTAGGCAGCTGAGGGCGCAATCGTCAAAGTCCGCAACATTTCGACCACGTCCGATGCCAACGAACTCCAGAAGAATCTTCAAACTGCGTGTACCGAAATTTTGCACCCGTTCATTTTGGGATGTTCGACCAAAGTTCCCAAAATTGTTCAAATCTCGCTGCACAGCATCCATCGCGCCTTGCAGTACAACATTGTTACCGAAAATGTTATCCCAATCTTGGTTCGCGAGCTTGACAGTCTGACCAGTGCTGAATGTGAAGAACTTCGGGTCCTACAGACGATAACCCTCTTCGTTAGTCATGATACTCTCGTCACCGGGACGCCGCTGGCGCAATGCATCGTTCTCGCAATTAAGCTCAACTTTTCGAAGAACCCATCTGTGATCAATGCGGCATCGGCAGCGGTTCGGCAACTTTTCAGTTGTGTGTTTGAACGGGTTGTCCAAGAGGATGGAATGTACGGCTTGCCTCAGCTCAAGTTTCCCTTATCGCCGGAGTTGGACTATACCGAGAGACGCCACAGTCCGACCTTCAATTGTCGGTCTGGGATGAATACATGTGCTTCGGATGGGTATTTGCTTCTGAAGGACTTGGTTAGCCTCATTCGAAAGGAAAACACCAATTGGCTCGAAGGAGTGAAACGCTTTACGATGACGCTGGCTCTGGAGCTTTTGGAATCAGTTTTGCGAAATTATCCGTCGATCTTCTTCAAACATGTTCAGTATGCGGTCGTTTTGCGGGACATAGTTTGTCCTCAAATGTTGTTTATTTTGACTGGTACTCATGTAGGTTTTGATCTTTACATGATTTAGGCATATTTTAGTTGTTCAATTTCAGGCAGATCGATTGGAGCGTTTGGAGAAGCCACCCTTCCCCGTGCTGATGCGATGCCTTCGTATCTCGTTAATGATGATCAAAAACTACTTCGAAATCATTGGCAACAGCTGCATCACATTCGTCCAGTTCATCATCCATCTTCTTTCGTCGAAGCACGCCGAGTGGCAGCCAGTTGCGGCACTTGAAGTCATCCACAAGATTATCGGTCTTCCCGAGCTTCTGAGCTGGATGATTCGCACCTTCCATTTGACTAATGAGACCCCCAAACTCGTGGAACTTCTCATCACAAGTGTCGCTTCCTTCACGAAGAAGACGATCCGTCGAGCCTGCGACAATGACCCAATCGACCCTCCAGACCAGAACCAACCCGGATTCCTTTGTGGCGATACTTTCTTGCCTATCCATGAGAATGTTTCTGCCAAGCGATGGATTCTGCTTGATTGGTTGGAGAAACATGAAGCTGGACCGATTCCTGTTGGGTACGCCATTTCCTTGGCCTATGCTGTCCTCACAGACATTACCCACAGTGTCTATGCCGTCGTGGAAGAGCTGAGTTCTCCGTCAAAACGCATCGAAATGCTTGACAAAGTCGAAGAGCATACAAAAGTGTCGAATGAGCTGTTCCGAAGTGTGTCTGCGGGTTTGCTGGATGGATTGGCACGGTTGTTGGTTGTCAGGTTTGTTCTACAGTAACTTGTGCTTTTGTAAGTGTGCCTGTTTTCAGTGTGGAAGACTCGACAACAGAATCTCTACTAAACTGTCTTTCGACGTTGCTGATGATGTCGTGCAAAACGGGTAACTCCAAAGCGCGAGAAGCCGTTACTAAGTGCCTTTGCTTCTTTGCCTTGCCAAACTACTATTTCGATCGTTTCGTCGTATCTGCTGCGTCTGCTCCTGCCGTTAATGGCAATGTTTCGCCGTCGCCGCCTATGTTCGATTTGAATGACTTTGATTGCCCCAAGGTTACGCAAGTTGTTGCTGTTGGCACCATTTGTCCGACGCCTCAGGTGCCCATGACTGCGACGGAGTCGTTTTCTGTGACGGCGAAGAACATGGATGCCGCTCGGACGCTGATTACCGCTGTTGATGTTAGCGGTGGAAGCTTGAACGATACATGGGATATGGTCTGGACGACTTTGCAACACTTTACTTGGCTTCTCGGAATGAAGCCCTTGCCGAATGGAGGCTTTCGAACTGGTGGTGAAGCGACTGGCGGAGATTCAGTTGGAGCGGGGACTGTGGCTAATACCGCGCCTACCGCTACAGTGTTGACTACTGCAGTGAGTTCGGAATTGCCGGAATTGGTAAGTTTACCGCTTTAAGTTAACTGTTGCATAACCGATGATTGATTGCAGAACACGTTGATGAACAAAGTCGTGGCTCATTCCTACACATACGATGAAGTCGGCCTCCATCATGTGATTGCGTCGCTTTGCCGTCTTTCAACCGAGCAGATGTATGTTGCCCAACGCAGTGCTCGTGAGCCTTCCTTCTTCGCCGTCTCCAAGTTGCTTCAAATTGCTACGACCAACGTGTTCCGACTTCGCGTCTACTGGCGCCCCATCACAGCTCACTTGGTCGAAGTTTGCGGACACCCTCATACGAAGCTTCGGGAATGGGGATCGATCGCGTTGACGCAGCTGATCTCACTTGCGATGAACCAGCATGTCGAGAAGTTGAGCAACTCGAAGGAGAAGATGGGTGACCACATCAGCCCTGAAGAGAATGTTGTAAGTTTTTGACTTACTAGTAGTAGAATCAGACTAAAAGTATCCATTTTAGAAGACCCAAGTCCTTATCATGACGCCGTTGTCGCAGGTGAACGAGATTCCATACGCTGATGTGAAACAACGACAATTGGAGTGTGTTGTGAACCTGCTTCAGACTGCAAGTATCAATCTTGTCGATGAGAGTTGGTCTATCTTGATCAGTGCAATATCTCATGCTGCTACGAATACAGCGTATGTTTTATCCTTCGTTTACAGTTAGCAAATAAGTATTTATTTGTATTTACAGGTCTAACCATGCGATTCTCCAAAGCGGTCATGCTGCAATCAGCCAAATCGGCAAGGAATTCATGGAGTTGCTTTCCATTCAATGCCTTGTTGTGCTGCTCGAAACAGTGTGCCTGTTCGGACAACAAACTCTATCCATCAACATATCCCTGTCCGCAGTCTCACTGTTATGGAACATATCGGATCAGCTTCGGATTCGCAGTTCTCCGAACTGGGAAGTCCAGGGCCAAGATATCTGGCTGTTGTTCTTCAAGTGTTTGGGTAAATTGTGTACCGATGAACGCCCTGCTGTCCGTAAAAGTGCATGTGATACGCTGATGCAGACTATTGCATGCCACTGCGAAGTGTTGACCGCTGATTCGTGGCACACAATGCTTTTTGAAGTGAGTTTACAATTATTTTCAACATTTAAAATTGTGATTTGTTTCAGATTTTGTTTACTCTCCTCGAAAATGTTCGCAATCAAACACGCAATGCTTCTCAATTCCGACCTGATGACCCCGCATCCCAGAGACTCCTTGTCCATCATTCTCGTGATACTCCAGCAAAACAGTGGGCTGAAACTACCGTTCGTACGCTTTTTGGCGTCGTCAAAATCTTCAATACACAGCGACAGTGTTTTTCACAGCGTCGTAAGTTTATTAAACGGGATGTTTTGTGAAAATTTGTTTGGATGTTCCTTTTCAGCTGACTTTCCGGAAGCCTGGGCACGAATGTTGAGCTACCTCGAGTACACGGCCATGACTGACAACGCTGAAATGTCCCTGGCTGCTTTGAAGGACTTTTTCATCCTCCACTTTTCCAAAGATGAAATTGTTGATCGAAATGAACGTCCTTTGATGCATCTTCCATCGGAGAAAGCCGATCTCGAAGCCAATGGCAAATTTGACTCCGACAAGAAGAACACTGTTGCTGGGCTCTTTCGTGTCGTCGACGCTGCCCCATTACCGGACAAGCTATGGCTCATGTCCTGGGAATCGTACTACCGTATCGGAAAGACGTTGACAACGGGTGTCACTTTTGGAACTGATGGTGTTGAGAAACTACGATTTGTTCCCGGTCCATTTCATTGGACAACGTATCTTCAAATTTTCCCGTCGCTGTTCATCCGCGTCAAACATCTCGTCAGCGACAATGAACTTGAGGGCGATCGCGTTTTGGCGATTCTACGCAAGATCGCATCTGCGCCGAAGTCAACCGACCAGACGCCATTTTCGCTGACCACTGCTAATCCCGATCTAAGTCCGGCCCATGAAGCTGTGCTTGAAGTTGTCAAAGTCATTTTCCTTGAAGAAATTTCGAAGGGATCCAAGCATCGAAAAGCACTGCCGGCTTTGATCAAATTGCTTCTCGACTTCACTGAATACGCACTAGAGCCGCCGTCCACCGACTTCATCGTCTCTCGTACGCGTGATAAGTTTGCGCCAGGGCAAACGATCGGCGTTGCACCGTTTTGCGAGCTTTGTATGCGGATTGTCGTCGAATACTACACCAAGGTTGCTGCTTTCAACGAAGTTATCAATGATGGCGTTTTTGGAATGATTGTGGATGTAAGTTAACGTTGGCAATTTGGGTTGTTTTGAGTTTAAAAGCTTGTTTCAGGGATTTGCGAAGCCTATGAGCATTCGTTACGGTTGCCACCCTCAAACCTTGTGGCTAACAGCAGCCACCATGTTCATCGCAGCTGCTCGAGTCGCTCTCCCTATTGCCCGTGAAAAGATGCCCAAGTTTGAACGCATGTGGATCCCCTTCGTCCTGGCAATTGAGAAGTTTGTCTTCGCATCAACCAAAGGCACCAACTTCAACTGCGACGAACGCAAGCGCTATGAGTTTGTTGATTGTCAAATCATCGAGATGCTTCGCGTCGAAATCTTGCCCTACTCCGTCAAACTGCCTTGGGACTTTATGCAGCGAGTTATCGATGTCCTGAACAGCGCTTCCGTGGCTACATTGGATTCGTGTGATGTGCTAGGTTTGTTACTTTTATTTCCAATCGTCTAACTCTGTTTCTTTCGCTTTGATTAACAAACCGCTTTGGAGTGGGCTTTAACATGTGCTAGTATACTTGCTCTCGGGACTTTGGTGATGTTAGCTATCCCTTTAGCTTCAGACCTCAGCCAGCAGCGAACCGACCTGTGCCGCGTTAGCTTTGATGCATTGCTGTCCCTCACGCATACCGAAATACTTGGAAAGTTCAACCCTGTCGGAGTTTCGTCAAGTGGTAAGCCACGTTCCATCGGTGGTCATGCCATTACCGCTCTGATTGTACGATGTAAAAAGGTAAGTCTTTCATTCTTTACTTTCCGTTCTTGAATGCAAACTTTACAGATTCTGAACAACTACGCTCGTGACGAACAGGCCAAGGGTTACATGCCGCAACTTTCGGCTCGCGTTGCTGAAGTCGTTTCTGTCTGTCGAGCCATCTCTGCACTGATTGAAGGGCTTTCGAAGCAGACCGAGGCCGTCGTCGAAGTCATCTATGAAAACCTTATTGACCTCTATCCAGTGATCGTCGGAATGGTTCCGTGTTGCAAGTCAAGCAACGACATCCAATTCGCACTGATGATCGCTTTGAACTCCTACCAAACGCTTCTGATTCTGAAAAGTAGCAACCCGAAAAGCAAACGTTTCACTTCAAACTAATTTAACTCAATGTGAGATAACTTATTACTATTTGTCAACGCTGACTGTTACCGGTATTGTCAAGATAAAAAAGCTTATGTGAACGTAGATTGATTAATAAAATGGAGGTTGTTAATGTTGTTGGGGGTTGAAACAGAGAGATGTCATTTGGGATACAAGAGCGTTGCAGTTTGGAAATTGTCATTAGCTCACAACGTTTCTATTGATCAATTCAACATCGACAAATGAAATTCACGGTGAAAAAGGGCTGAGGGTTTTTTGTTTGCGCGTGCACCCTATTTTTGTTTCTTCAAACGAAAACATGCGAAATACGACGCAACTGCATCGCCTCACACGCACTGCGTGCTGTCTCGTCAGTTCCTCTTCTTCCTCCTTGTCCTGCGGCTGTACGCATCCGCGTCGTTCTGCCTGCCCTCGAACTCCGCCTCGCCCGCCTTCTTGCCCTTACAATGCCGCCGAGAAAGACGACCATGGCAAAGTCGGCAGTTCGCGAATCGCCGCCTCCGACGTAAGTTCATCTAGTTTCATTTTTATACATGTTCCAGTGTTGAACTATACTCTTTTACAGCCACCATCCCCGGCGCTCAGCAAGACTAAAGAAGTTGGCCGATCAGTCAATGATCAATGCCAATAATACGGAGAAGTAAGTTTATAACGCCTTTTGCTTGGGAAATTATATTCAACGCCTTACAGGTCTGTCGGAGCTCGAACCACGGTCGAACCGAAACAACTGAAGCGGCGACGAACAGATACCAACAGGGCGCCGGCGACGTAAGTTCATTCAGCTTTACGCACTTTAAAGCGTTAATTTCCTCTTTTTCAGTCCGGCAGCGAAGAAAGGACAAAAGAGGAGGCTAGTCGCCGACGATAGTCTCGAAGAGCCAACTCCACCGACGCGTCGTTCGGGCCGCAACAAGTCAAAATCCCAAACCACAGCGGCCGTGAACACCTCAAAGGCTCGGCAAGATCAACGGCATGTCCAATTCGTATTACCGAGGTAAGTTTATACATGTTTAAGGTTGTTTAAACTTTTTCTATTATTTATTAGCTACGTGACGACTCGTCGAGGAAGTATGAGGTCGCAGACGTATATTCATTCTGTTTCATGCTCGTTGCAATGTTAATCCAAATACTCCTTTTTAGAACCTCAGAACAGGATGAGCGCGAGAAGAAGGGCGACGACGAAGGCACCACGACCACGTAAGTTTACTTCGTTTTACGGTCGTTATAGCGTTACTCTCCACCATTGCAGAGTCGAACCGGTCCAACACAAGTCACAAGCCACCCCATCGGCTAAAGCAGAAGGCGGCAATGCCAACCGTATCGAAGACGAGCAGGTCGACGATGGACCACAAGGAGAAGTACAAGCAGCACCGGGGTAAGTTTATTTTCGCTCGTTGACGCGTTAATCTGTTTCATTTCAGTGCACGTCCCCGTACGCTTTACGATACCCGGGCCGACATCCTGAGTCGCCTGCCCAGCAGCTCACAGTCATCTAAAAAGGAGAAGGACGAAGAAGAATTGTTGTCGAGTTCCGACGAGTTCGCTTTCATCCCTATCACGTAAGTTCGTTTTGCTTGTTGCTGAGTAAATCTATCCTTTTCCAGCTTTACGGTGTATCAACGCGTGGTTCGGAAAAAAGAGCGTCGCCACAACGCCGAGCCGGACATGAGAGTCTGGGGTACGAATCCCGAAGTCCCACCTGGCAACAGGCCTTCCGACGAGCAGGAACAAAGTGGGGTCGTAGAAGCGTCGTGGCCCGACAGCAACTTCATGAGATCCGCGGCGGACGTGGTACGTTTCATTATTTAAGTTGTACTTTTTCATCTCTCAATGGACGGTTTCAGGATCACTGGCACGAGGATGACAAAGTGCACACACGGCGGCCCTCTCCTTCCAACGACGACAACAACGGCGACAACGTTGCAAGCAGCTCAAGTGTGCCGCTGAAGACGATTCTTCGGCGAAGGCTGTGACGACGCAGGAGGATCGGTTTGCGTACCGCCGTGGATGCATCACCGAAAAAAATAACTAATGTTTTTACTGAATAGATGATGTGTTGAGCGAGTAAAGATTAAAAATAAAAAGGAGGTCATCGGAACTCATTCTACTTTCAAAACAGTTTTATTAAGCTTAAAAAGTTAAAACCAGGACCATTTAACCTTCAAGAACACAAAAAACACGGATTCTGGGGGAAAACAGGTATAAACTACTTGCCGGCGTCTTCCTTGAGCAAGACAGTACGGTTGAACACAAGCTGAAAATTTTTTAATGAGAAAATGTCAAAAAATGTGAAAAAGAAAACTTACACCGCCACGCGAAGTAGAATCCGGATCAACAGCGAAATACCCAGTGCGCTCAAACTGATAGCGAGAATGAACGGCAGCCTTGGCGAGGTAAGCATCGACGGCACAGTTGTGGATGACATTAAGCGAGTTCGGATTGACATCGGAAAGGAAGCCATTTGGCACTTGTTCGGGATCTTCGGGATTCTTGTGCAAAAAGAGACGCTCATAAAGACGCACTTCGGCGAACACTGGCTTCGCAACCCAATGAACGAACGCTTTCGGCTTATTGGTATCATCCAGCTTGCTCGCAGTAACTTCAACACCAACAACTTCCTTGTTTGCGTTGAGCAAGACGTGCTTCAGCGTCAAAACGAGACCAATGTACTTAAGACCAACCGTCTGGGTGGGCGTCAATCGGCGGAAACCTTTCTCAGCTACAAGTCGGAAGTCAGTCTGCTCGATGAAGACAGTACCATCGAGAGCGACGTCGTGAGCTTCTTCACGGCTGGGATCAGTGGGATAATCAGGCACGCGCACAGTCGATCCGAGCTCCAATTCCGCAAAGTTGGTAATGACGACCTTCAACGGTTCCAGAACGGCCATTGTTCGTGGAGCATGGACGTTCAAATAGTCACGAACGACGGCATCCAACATAGTGGGATCGACGGCAGTTTGGGCAACGGTCAAACCAAGATGAGCGACAAAACGGTTGATGGCTTCAGAAGGAATGCCACGACGACGAAGACCCGTCAAAGTGAACAGTCTCGGATCATCGTAATCACGAACGTAGCGACCTTCGATAAGCTTCAGAATCTTGCGCTTGCTGATGACAGTGTAGTTGACGTTGAGACGCGAGTATTCCCACTGGACAGGGCAGTACGTCTTGACAGCGTTGCACAGCCAGTAGTAGCTGCTGCGACGAGTTTGGAACTCCTTCGTGCACAGACTGTGCGTGATGTTCTCGAGGGAATCACAGAGGCAATGGGTGTAGTCATAGGTGGGATAGATGCACCACGTGTTGCCGGTACGGTGATGAGGGACGTATTTGATGCGATACATGACGGGGTCAACCTTGCCTTCTTCCAGGACGTGCTTCATGCGAAGAGTGGCTTCGCCTTCATCAAAGAATCCGAGTTTCATCTGCTCGAAGAGTTCAAGGCTTTCGGCGATGGGACGGTCGCGCCACGGGGAGGCATCAACATTGAAGCCGCGCATCTCCTCCGTCTTCTGGTGGCAAACGTAAGCAAGGTCGTCTTTGATGAGCTGGACGGCCCACTCGTAGAGCTGCTGGAAGTAATCTGACGAATGGGTGACCTTGTATGGCTCGTACTCTAAAACAGATTCATTAGAATTCAACTGAACAAACTTTTCTCAACACTTACTAAGCCAGCGAACGATATCCTCAATGGCTTCGAAAAACTTGGCTTCCTCCTTCTCCGGATTGGTATCATCAAAACGAAGATAACAACGGCCGTTGTGAACCTTGGCATAACCAAAGTTGATGTTGATAGCCTTGGCATGACCGATGTGGAGAACGCCATTGGGCTCAGGAGGGAATCGCGTCGTCACTTTTCCATCGACAGCCTTAACGTGGGCCTTGAGAAGCTCATCCGTCAGCGGTGTCTTGACGTAACCCTCGGTAGTGTAGTTTTCGCCAACCTTGTGCAAATGAGTGCGAGTTCGGAGCAGTTCTTCGATAGACTCCATGCCAGTGGCTGTAATATGTTGAATTACCCAAAATGGAACAAAAAATATATATAATATTACTTTCGGTCTCGGCTCCCTTGCCGCCAGTGGCCGGAGGGGTGGAATCCTTCTTGGCATCGTCTTTCTTGGCGTTCTTCTTCGGTTCCTTTTGCGGTTTTCCTTGGACAGCCATGTTGGAATTGGCGTAACGAATCTCAACCTCACGAACTCCGGTCAAAGGGATCACTCGAGAATCCAAGACACCTGCCAATAACGTTCGCTCAACACCCTTCAGACGAGAATCTTTCTGCAATTCACCTGAAAGTGAAACTGTTAGGATGGGGAAGTGAAACATTTGGGTAGGAATGAGTCAACATGATGCAACGATCGAAAAAGGGAAACTGACCGACGAGGTTGTCCAGCGCTTTCTCAGAAAAGTCCGCTAAGATGTTCGCGCGACGGCTGTTGACAAAATCCGATACAATGTCGTCGATGTCCCCGAGACTGAGATCGCTTGGCATTACGGCCAGCAAGCGTTCTGAAAGGGAAATATATATATAAAAATTTGAAAAAAGTCGAGTGTAAAAAGCAGCGCAGCAAAGAAAATAGGGACAAAAGTGCAACTCATTCCCAGCCGGTTGGCGACACAACGCCAAAAGACTCGAACGCGTAAAATGAGAAAACGTCGTTGACGTGCAGCTCGGTTAGAATCGGTTGAAAAGAAGAAACTCCAAGCTGATCAAACCGTCTACACGACATTGTGTGAGTCCAGGGCTTTCGCGGTCGAAATGCGAGACCGGTGGATAAGCGTGAGACGTGACGACGGCGAGAGTGGCGATCGCCGTCTTTACACGTCTGCCGTCTATCGAACGGCTGGACCTAAAGGTCAGGTTGATGACCATTCTCGCGGTCCGACTCGCATGCCTTGCACCCCGGTCATATATAAGGGAGGACCAACTCGGCCATTTCGTCGATGGTTGCGACTGTCCCAGGTTTGGCCGGTTCACCAATAAAGTGTGAATAAAGTTGCTTTCTGAAACATAATACCGAAAAATTGTAGTTTTTTTATGTCACTGGTGTCTCAGTACCTAAGTCATAATTAAACAACAGTTTGTGAACGAAAAGACTATTAACGTCACTAATAAATAATATTACGACTTTTTGGAGCCATGATTGTTCATCGCCGGTAGTATCTTTGGTTCAAAGTCAGGTATTTGTATCGGAGTCGTGGAATCTGTATCGGTGGGGGTAGAATCTTTGTAAATGGTACAAGTACGCGTAAGTGTATATAAAGTCGATAATGTTAACTGGTGTTATAGCTGCAGCGATAGTATTTTAGTATCTGTAACGTACTATCAGTGGTGTCTAATTAGTGTTGCAGTTTTCGAAGTCATATGTATAGTGATACCTTCGTTTCGGAATCATGGAGTTATGGTACTTCAGATCAGAGTTGTGGAAATAGTATCAGTGTCATGGTATATTTATCGGTGTTATGATATTTTTATCGGAGTCATGGTATTTATCGGTGTTGTTGATGCTATTTTTACGGAGTCAGATGCTATTTATATGAAGTCATGGGATCTTTCGAGGTGTTCATGCTATATTTACGGAATCAGATGCTATTTTTACGGAGTCATGGAATCTTTAGTGTTGTTGATGCTATTTTTACGGAGTCATTGAATTTTTAGTGGTGTTTATGCTATTTCGTGGTGTTGATGCTATTTTTACGGAGTCAGATGCTATATATGAAGTCATGGAATCTTTCGTGGTGTTCTTGTGATATTGGGATCTATTTAATTATTTGCGTTGTTTGGATGCCAAAGTTTCGATCATGCTTATATGGCGGGTCCTATTAGCATGCACAATGTTCAGTGAGAGCGGGGGAGGCGACCAGACAACGAGAGAGAACGTGTCTCTCTCAGTAGGAATAACGCATCGTCACAGTGATGACGGCATCTTGTCGGCAAGGATTTGGACAGTCAAAATCAAATGCCTAATGTTTGTGGAAGTTGAAAACTTGAAAATTATTTGCAGTTTGGCCCTGAGGACTGAGAAATTTTAAGTTGAAATTTAAATTGGAATTTTCAAACAGTTATATCTATTTTCAAAACCCTACTGCGGACAACTAGTTTGACCGAAACTTAATGAGGGTCTATAACTTTCATTAACTAGAACGAAATTGATAAACGCGTTCTGGGGACATTAATTAGTCAGATTTCGAAAAGTTAATAAAATTACGTCATTCTCTTGTCAAAAACAGTGTTAATTATTGTGTTTTTATGCGATGTCAGCTTCACTTATTCGATTATTCAATAAAGTTCTAACTCGACCTGTTCATTGACACTTGCATTTTTCACTCGTGCAGAGAAACCTTCACTGGCTGTTTCAACAAAGAAAAGAGACCATAAATGTACTTTAATTTTGTACAGTCTGAGTGGTCTTCATATTGCGTTGCCACAGGCACTATGGAACTCTATTTTCAACATTAAAATATCATCGACATTCACTTTTTGAACAGAACGTCTGACTAATCTGAATAAACTGTATTATGTTAAATCAAAGTATCAAACACAGTTACAAAAATCAATAGAAAAGATAGAAAGTTCAAAGAAATGTTATCAGCGTCGTCGACGATAAGCGTGTGAACGGCGCGCAAGTCAGTATGTGACGCCATCGTCAGAACCCTCATAGTTGCGCCCACACACATTTGGTTTCGTCTTTTGGCAATGTTTCCAGTCGCTTGTGGACTTACCGTTCTCATGTCAGGACCTATCTACGACAATCAACAGCATAGGCAGCCACAAGATTGCCCAGATTGACGGCCTTTTTGGCCGTCAACGCCAGAACAGCGATTCGTGAGGAAGACTCAGCCGAAGACATAGCAAATTACATGCTAGTTGCGTAGCGCGTGCGCATCGTTTGGGTTTCGACGCGAATACGCAGGCGCCTTGCGTACAGCGAAAAAACAATGCGCTGAATTGAAATTGGGTTTTTTGCTTCATTTTTCAGATTTCCCGGGATCTGTTGACCCTGAAACTTATTTTTTGCTGGTTTTTTTAGTCTTATGTTATTACTTGGATATCCCCTTGCCCATAGGCATCGTTATTTTTAGCTATTTAAGCGGGTTTTTGCCCTAAAAGCCGAAGGCGATCTTCGACGCATCGATATTAATTTTCCTTCTTTTCGGCCAGTTTTTAAACTGTCCAGCTTATTTTCAGTTTCCACCATTTATATGATCGATGGCACGAGTGCTGATACCCGGGGCATCTCCGATGCCAGTCACAATGCATGGTTTTTTGTCGGTATATATAACATGTCCTCTGAAAAATGTAAAAGCTCCTTCATCCTGTCCTTAACCGATGTTTTTGCTCACTGACAATGCACATTTCCTCAAACCTTTGCCGAAAAGAAACTCTTGTCTTTGTCCCGGAAAAACGATCATTGCCACCGGCTTTCACTAGGACCACCCGTTTAGATGCAACGGAACACTGCGAAACTGGTCGAAATCGCGCGCGCATATTCCGCACTTTCTTCGTGCTCGATGTGGCTGGTTATTGCCATCGCTAACTCGATTACGTGACTATATTTATTTCTTGTTTTTGCTGAGTCTTTTGTAAAAACTTTCCTTGTAGTTGGTTTATGGTCCCACGAGCGTTTAGGTGCGATATATATAAAAGTTTATTCAAAATTCCGCGACCAAACTGCCGGTCAGTTTCCCACCTCATCTTGGCCTCCCCTGTTTTGCCACTCTTTTGCCCCTTGCCGTGATCTATCTCTAATCGGACCTCGCACCTGGTTCTAAACTGAGGTGTCAGTAAACGGGAAACTTAATACGTAAACTTTACAGACGATTAACTGATTTTCTAACCAAAACCGTGCTACCTTCGTTCGTAACCGCCGCCAACGTTTCAATTCGATTCTGGAAGAAGACCTCAAAACATCTGAACGGTTTCTTCTAGACGTTTCGAGTTTTGCCGGCAAAGCTGTCTTTCAGCAATGAAGATAATACAGGTTTTTATACTGATCTTTTGTGTTTGGGCATTCGGCGCTGGGAAGGAGTTTGATGAAGTATCGGAACTCTCGAAAGTAAGTCATTTATTAAACATAAAATATAACAATACAAAATAACTAATTTTCAGAACTTCCGCGCCTCCAATTTCGAATGCCAATCCAAAAAGTGGTATTGTCAACGTGAATGCCGGCTGCAATTCTTTGAGACTTCCGGCAGTTGTCGCCAACCACGAGCTGACGAGACCTGTTTTGGAGCCCCTATCACTTACAACTACACCTGGAATCATGCTGTCACGCGTTTTCCCCAGGAGTTTGAGTTGATTAAGCGGTTTCCAAGGTAATTTTTATTTCAATCCGTTTGTTTCATACCATAAAACGCACCAATTTTAGTTGCTGGTCAGTCCTCGGCCCTCTGCTGTGTTCAACAATCTACCGTCCCTGCTCCAAAAATGAGTTCTACGTTGCCGGTAATCAGGCTCCCGGCGTTCTCGAGATGTGGCAAGTGTTCCCGAAAAGCGTTTGCGAAACTGCTCGAAACGCTTGTCCATTCGTCGTTGATGCTGGGTTGTGGCCAAGTTTTTTGGAGTGTGAGGATACGGTCACGCTGAAGGATGACGAGCCCGTGCCTACGTATGAGGACAAGGAAAAGCAGAAGATTTTTAGCCCAGTTTCGTCGTGCAAGGTTAGTGAACTACTTTACTGTTTGTAAACCAGCAAATAACCTTCAAATTTTCAGTACCTCGGTAAAGGCACTTCATTCCCCGCCAATCAATGCCTCTGGCCAATGGTAGCTGGTCCCGACGATCTCAATCGCGTTTCATTGCATCGTGCCGATCCGGTAATGGACTCTTGCTTTATGCCATGTGAAACGCCTATGACTGGCTTTGAATGGGTTTTGGAGCAATTTCGATTCCGAAATTCGCTAATCGCTGGACTTTTTGATGGTGTTTTTCTTTTGATTACGGTCAGTTTACCTATTCCTATCAAGTACTTTGTTTTCATCGCAGTTTTTCAGATCTACCTCATTGCCTTCTCCAAGATCTACAGTTCAAGTCTCAGCATCTTCTGCCTTGGCCAAGCCTTCCTCTGCGCTACCATCTATCTCGCTGTTTGGGTTTTGTCCGGGTCGGAAAGCTTTCGGCATGTTGGCATGTGCATCGACAATGGACGAATTCGCCGGAGCTCTGAAATGTAAGAATTTTTTATTTACATATTATTAGTTTATGTTATTTACACCACATATTTAGGCATTTCTTCAATTCCTGCGCGTTGGAAACCCTTGTCCTCACGTGCTCTGTCATCTCTGGCTACTTGTGGATCTTTGCCATCTTCTTGTTGCGAATCTTGCGCCCCCGAATCCGAAACAACAACTCTTTCACTTTCGGTCAATATGGCAATGATCACAGTGCTCGGATATGGCTTGCTGCTGCTGTCTACTTGACCCCAATGGTTATCGTCGGGCTCGTTGCGGTTATCTTTTGGAATGAGGTATGTTAAATTAAACCCAAGTGCTTTACAAAACAACATAAATCAACCTATTGTCTCCATTGCAGTTGCCAATGGACGTCTTCTCTGGTCTTTGTCACACTGCCGCTGGCTCTACCCGACACTCCATTGTTTACTACGGCACTCTCGTTACTGCCATGCTCATTGTTATCATAACCGGTGCGATTGTTGCTATCCAGACAGCCATCCGGAAACACAGGCTTCACAACTCGCTCCGACGCCGTAACTCGCTTCGAAACCGTCGCCAGCACCCGTTGCTTGTGACTATCGAAGATGGCTTCGATCGCGATGACTATGGACCGCAAATGAAGCACCATGAAGCAGAACGCCAGCAAAAGTTGTCTCCTGAAATGGTATGTGCGCGTGAGCATGGCCTCGGCGAAGGGTTGATTAATGATCTTTGGCTCGGTAAGTGGCAATTTGTTGAATTACGTTAGGACAAAAGTAAAGTAACGTAATTTTGTAGGCCTTGTGTTCGCTTCCGTCGCCCTATCCCTTGGCATTGGTATCTTTCTCCAATACGGTGTGCTCCAAGACAGCGTTGGGTCTGCTTGGGAACGGCAACGCGTGGCTGAAAGCGTCAAGTAAGTACTAGTAACCCCTGCTTGACTGTTTTACTGTTCTGAGCCAAATTAAACTGATTCTTTATAGATGTTCTCTATCGTCCACCACGCCAAATCCGCCATTTTGGTGGAATCGAACGACCCACCATGATGACACTACTCATGAGGCTGATCCTTTTTTGCGGAAGACCCAGTTGTTCAAGTAAGTTGTTTTTATTTTCTTTGTCTAAAGTTGACTTATTAGCTGGTCGATTATGGTCATTGAATTATTTTCAGCTCTGCTACTGCCCCAGGCTGCGACTTATCGCCCGTGGACAATCAACAACTCATTGGCCTTTTCCTGGCAACCGTCATTCTGCCATCGCTGCCCTACTGGATCTTGTCGGTCTGCTTTTTGACCGGTTTCTGTGGTCATGGGTTACAGTCGGTGCGAAAGTTAAGGCGAAGTTTGAATCCGTTTATTCGGGATGAGAAGGAGGTTAAGCTGGATCCGTTTTTGAATGCTGAAGAACAGTAAGTTGTCAATCAAGATTTGAGCTAGCTACAATTTAAATTTCCAGGTTACTTCCATCCAAAGAAAACATCGAACTCGAGTCCATCGCGGCAACGGTCACAGGTACTTCGCAGAACGCGCTTACTGTATCTCCTGGGCTGGGAAGGTGCGTTTTTTCTTTCTTTTTGTTGCCTTTGCTTTGAAACTAAAAGTGATCTTTTTCAGGCTGAATCGTCTCGATGAACACCACTCGGGCTTCCCATCAATCAACACGCAGCCGGATTCGACTTTTGCGCGTCAACCGATGCCTCTTATGCTCCCAGCGCCGACCGACAACGCGATGCTTGTACAGTACATCGGCGAGTTGAAGTCTTCTCAGATGCAACAGGAGCAACGAATTGCCAGCCTCCAAAAGCTAGTTGCCGACGGCTTTACAAAGTTGGACGAGTTTACGGAAGTCATGGCGAAGCAGAATTCGGCCCCTCCAGACTTGACAGATTCCGATACTTCATCGACAACGTCGCCCGTGATCATGCCCCGCAACAAACGGCATCTCCATGACAAAAAGCCGAAGGAGGAAACAATCCCGACAGGAAAGTTCGTACAGCCTGTCTCTCCTGAGAAGCTGATCGATGTGACCCCACCGGAGATTCTGGCTGCGCGGGAATTAGCACTGGAGTTGATGTGGCGCGATTTCTTTCCGGCACAGTGGCGGCAGATTCTTCAACCGTGGATGCTCCCCGATCCATCAGCACTGACATGGATGTTTTGGGAATTTTTGGAAGATGAGTATGATCAAAATTTACCGACCGATACTTATGAATACAACGACATTATGGACAACGTTCTCCTCCGCCTGATCGAACACTGCATCGCGATCCTCCCAAACTGGTTGAGCGAAACCTTTCGCGAATCGACCATGTATCAGTTTAAAGGTCTTTACGAGGCTGATCTTGACATTCGGGAAATCATGAATCTGGTTGGCGCATTCACTGATTCCGAATACTTTGAAGCTCCAGCTGATGAAAAACTCCACACTTATTTGATGCCCATGGCCGTCAAGGCTGTCAAACTTGTCTGCAAGCAGCTTCACATTCAGAAATTCTACCTTGCAACGAGCACTTCCCTTTATATCAATACGGATTTGGACATCAATCGTTTGAAGTCGATGCTGGCTGATCCGGAAGGTGCCAAAAAGGAAGCTTATGACGCTATTATCGATTTGTTCAAGGATGTCCCGTCGATTTCGACCGACAGCGATGTGGACATGGATGAATCTGACGATCAGCAAGCCGATGATGAGCAAGGCCTCCCGACGTCTGACAGCGATGAGGACATGGATGAATCTGACGATCAGCAAGCCGATGATGAGCAAGGCCTCCCGACGTCTGACAGCGATGAGGACATGGATGAATCTGACGATCAGCAAGCCGATGATGAGCAAGGCCTTCCGACGTCTGACAGCGATGAGGACATGGATGAACCTGACGATCAGCAAGCCGATGATGAGCAAGACCTCCCGACGTCCAGTCTGCAAGTTGAACCAACAAGCTCGAGCAGTTCCACTGATACGGAAGTTCCGGCGAAGCGTCGCAAGGTCGAAGATGCGAATGATGACAACCCGGAGGCTATTGTCGAGCAGGCTGAAGAAGTTGCAGTGCCCGCTAATGTTGCTGAACCGATCGAAGAGCCGATGCTCGGTTTCGTGCCGCTTCGGGAGATGACGCCGATGCCAGAGAATCTGCCACTCGATCACTTGGTACCGCTCACAAATGCCGACGTTTCTTCGCTGCTTCTCGATGGCTGGACACGTCCACCAACGCCTCAGACTGGCGAGAAGTACCTGTTCTACATGTTCAACTTTGAAGAACCCTCAAATCCATCAAAAGTGTTCTACGAAGAAGTTTCAATGGAATACGGTGAAAAAGTCCAGCGCCAAGCCGTGGAAAGAGCTATGGCTATTTTCAACGGTGAAAACTTTGAAGATGTAGACGATCCCGACCCCTCGACCTTCCCTGACATCGTTAAAGCCCACCTCGACAAGTTTGAAGCCACCGAGAGAGGTCAAGTCGCGTTCACGCTGGAAGAACTGTACCCAGATGTCATTGTTCGTGCCACCTTGACCGAAGCCGAGATCGCTGTTGCCATGAAGCCCGTGTTTCAAGACGTCTACGTTCACAGCCTTATCGATTGCCATGTCGAAGCCCTCGACGAACTTGAAAATGGCGGCCCCTTCGAATGGAGACCGATGCGACTCAATCCCGTGCATTGGGAAATGTTGGAGCAGCTTGTGAACAATGTTCCCAATTAACTTTCACCCTTTTTCCGTTTTTATAGTTTAACCATGATTACCGATCTTTCACTGTTTGTTTGCACCATAAAATGTTTAGTTTTAGTTGTTGTTTTTGATTGTTGTTGTTTTTATTAAGTTTATCTTTGCATGAATACGAATTGAAAAGGTGTTTAAAAGGGACAAGGGTTAAGGTTGCATGGGGAAAGTTGGTTGCCAAGGTAAACATTGAAGCAGATAAAAAAAATGCCATCTGCTATCAGGATGGGTGGAACGATCAGTTATTCAGTTGGTCATCTATTTGCATACGTGCACCGTTTTGCAATCAACATCCGTCGGTGTCTGGGCTGTTTTGTTGTGTCTGTTGCAGCGGGAGGGTTTCAAAATCATCGGTAAAAACAGTGGGAACATTGCTGACCGCTTCATTTATGTTAGTCATCGACAGTTTCATTGAACTGCAATCGTTTTGCATCAAAAAGGTGAAAGTTGCGTGGATCAGACGTAGTAAATGGCACTTTGACGTCGAATTCAACGTTTCATGTGATTGTCAGCCTGCCGTCGATGAACCAAGGTTAGAGTTCTTTGTGAGTTTTGAAATTCAAGTGACTAATATGTAGCTTAACTTAACAGACTAGTTCATTACAAAAACAATGCATTGAACTTTTTTTGAACGTTGTACATCTTGCCGCCTAGGGTTAAAAACAACATAATATTTTCTGTTTCTATTTTTATTTTAATAAAACTCAATTGAAAGAATACAATTTTGCTATTGCTTAATTCGGATACAAGCGACAAATCTGACCAAATCTCATCCACTAAAACATTAACAACTTTTTGTCATTACAAAAAGTATTTGAGAAAAACATGCATGTTTCAGCACCCTCTTTGAGATCAAGTGCAATTAGCTTTAACAGCCGCAAAATAGCTTCGCTAGTAATCAGTCTCACTTCACTATTTTCTGCATTCATTAAATCTTCAGTATCAGCACCCGTCCCCCATCAAATATTGGGAAAGAGCATGCTTACTCGCACTATCTGCTATGTTTTTGTGTCCTTTTACGCATTAACTTAACGCCGTGCTTACGGCTCTCCCATTCATTAACGGGCACCATCGTTAGCGTCATTAGTTTCGACGTTTCGGTTGTTTTGACATTGAAGCACCTTTCAGCTTAAACTTTTGTTTCAACTTCTATTGTCGTTTGTTACAAAAATTTTTGTTATTTGAGTTTTTTAGTTAGAAACATCGATTTTAAGCTTTAAAGATTATTTGAATGACTTAAAATTGGTGTTAAAAACAAAATTTTCTTCATTAAGTTGTGGTATGTAACTTTAATTTAATCCATTCAGCTTGGAGACATAAAGGCGACGATACATGTTACGTGTATGACGATCTTAATGATCGAAGCGACAATGCGCTTATCAGTGGCTTGTTAGAATGTTTCAGACAACCTTTGTGTACTCTTTAGCGTCATTCTGTTGCCATATAAGGCACGATGATTGGGGCTTCCGGTTTACGTATGGCAGACAATATGCCTTTTTTTAATTTTGAATGATGACTTCTGATTCCCCCCATTGCGCACAACTCAGTGAGTGAGTTATTTTTGTATCGCCGGAAGCGTGAGATATTTCTGTTCAATTATTTTCTCCCCCGCATTGATGATGGTGTTAAGGCGTAGAGACAATCAGTTTCATTCTATTGTTCCTGTTTTTGACGTATCCTCCCATTGCCCATAAACAGCAACAAGCCCTCCTCTGGCCACGCTGAGTCCCACCCCTCCATCTCGTCCCTACGCGTCTATATAATATCCATCCAAAAATAATTATTCTTTACCTACCAGCATGAGTCTTTTTTGTCATTGATCCCTCGTATCCCAATAACCCCAGTTGACGTCAATCCGGCCAGAGGGGTCGTATTTGCATCACCATCACCGCAAAAATGATCATCTCCCAACTTTTTGTACACACTTACTGCCGAAGAATGACGATCATCGGTGGCGGAACATGAATACAATACAACTCATTTTAACACAAGCGACCCCAAAGGAAACACGCATCGCGCAGGTAAATTTTGCAATTGCTTTGATCCCTCGTTGTTACTTCCGGTTACCTACAACCTCTTTTTAATGAGTCCTCGCCCTGAAAGGTCTGGCCAGGGGCAAAGGGATTTGCAAACTTCGCAAGTTCGTTTATCCGATATCGCTATCGTTGAGCTCTGATTGTTTTGGTCGGACTTTTCAAGGGATCATGGACCTACATTTTGTGACGTCAATGTAACAATAAATCCTTTGATGTACGCCCATTATTCATATTTATTGTTAGTTGTATTAACGACACAAAATGTTGTTCAAACACGTTTTTTTTTCACTAAACACATTTTTAAAAGTGCTACCACAGTGCAGTTTCCGCAAAATCAAAACACTTATTACCTTCAAATTGGCTCTTTATTTACAATATTCATGCGAAAACATGTATAATTGCAATAACAATGTTAAAAAAGGTGTGTTTTGGGAATTTGGCAAAGTTTTGGTACCCCTTTTAGTGCCTAAGGGTGTGTGCGTTCCAGCTTTTTTGTGGAATTAACATGTTTTTTAAACTTTCAACGTTTCTGTTTTAACGATCTGCACCCCCCTTTTATCATATTTCCATTTTATAGCTGCCATAAAAACAAAAATGAGCATACCCTTTTACTTCACTAATTCCTGCAAACAAGATACCCATAACATCGACCCCTTTTTCGATTCCCAACCTAGCGCGTTGCCTAGTCCATAAAAAACATTACTGCCCATTTGTTCGTTGCACTTCAATGGATCCGATTCCCACTGTCTGCCTCTACCGAAGTTGTACAGTCTTTCGCGGGACTCGACGACAACATAACCGTCATTTGGAAGCATGGCCTTGCCGCAACCGGCGTTTTTTTAATAGTTCCTCTTGAGTATGGCCGTGAATCGGTCGAATTCATTTTTCGATCGAAAGCATGAATCACTTTTAAATAGCTTCCATATTGTCTGATCGACTCATAGACGGCAGTTTGTTTTGTGTCAGAGATGAGGTGCCGTCTGTCTGATTCATATTTGTCCCCAGGGTCAGGGATGGGTCTTGGATTGGTCATTTCAACGCTGAGTGAGCGTATCTCCCGGAAGTACGCTCACTAGCTGGGTCGTCCAACCAGATCATTTCACTACTTTTGGGAATTTGTACATTGTGTTATCAAAAAAGATTAAATTGCGAACTGAGACCTCATCGACCATCAATCGCCGTCGGCCTTAACATTCTGTGACGCAGTTTGTTCGATCAAAAAGGGCTCTCCGTTTTGTTTGGCAGTACTATACCCTCTGCTGCTAAATCCTCTGCTAAACTTTTATTTTGATACGTTTGTTGATGTCACCTTGAGCCAAGCAATGCTCAAACTCCCACATGAAACCGATTCCGATTGTTGGTTGAATCTGCAGGAGTTTAAATCCTCGAGCAGGGTCACGTAAGTTCTCGCTTCTTCCGTGTCCTCCGCGCCCCCAGAGGTATCTCTTTTGTGACAATTTCCGGTTTTCATTCAGTGACACAAAAAAGGAGCGAATAAACTTGCCTCCGGGTTGCCACGGCTATAAATATTGTCGGTAACCGATTAAAAAGTTTCTTCGAGGCGGATTTTTATCACCTTTCTGAAATGCGCCTATTTCGGGGATACGACGCCTGGGTTTCGAGATGCCTTCTGACTACGTCTGTAATTACGACTCTATTGGGTTACTTGCAACGCGATTCGAATCGGTACCTGTACTGGTAGCGATTACTTCCGGCCCTTCCGAAAAGGGAGGAGCGCAGAATCTATTCATTACGCGTATTTTTAAACCAAAATTAATGTCTTCTAATGATGATTAGAACGACGGACTGCCAGTCTATGCGGGGCCACAAATCTCGTACTGCTGCACCCAACGTAACCGAAAAGATACACGTGTCTGATGGTCACTGAACTTTCATCAATCAAGCAATTCTATCTTTTAGGGGTTACAACGTCGCAGGTTTAGGTTTCAATGCAATCACTCATTGCACTATATGATAGTTTCCGTTAGTACAGACAAACAAAAATGCTATTATGCAAAGACCTTTTAGTATGCGGACAGTAGGGGCAAGATATTTCTAGTAAATTCGAAAGCTGCAAAAAGATACATTTTGCACGAGGCTTGGCTACATGGCCAAGGAAAAGAAAAGTTAATGATAAGACTAAAATATTTGGAGTGAATCAGGTTACAAATATTTTTGTAGCACGTGTTGTGGAAGTCCGTGAGATTATACTCTAAGAAGGTTAAAGAGGATAACCGTGTCTTTTGAAGACCCTTCACCATAAATACTGAAGCCAAACTTGGACTATTTATCTCTGAACTATTTGCTTATCAGCATGTAATTAAATAGCGACAAACAATGCACTTTGCTGATGCCAAACTTAATCCCCAAATCAGCTTTTCTTTTTCTTATCATACATAGTTCCAAGATAGGCGTACTTTAGCCCTAGAGCGAAGATCTCATTCCACTTCGACGTCTCTCCAGGCGTCACTTTCACTACTTGCCCGTATCTGTAAAGTCAGCACGGATCGTTCATCCTTTAGAGAGGAAGCGAAGCATAGCCAACCTCCATGTACAGACAGCGTGAAGAGAATCATATAATACATACATGCTTGTTGTTCGGATCGACGAAAGTGGAGGTGGAGCGATTTCCGCAAAAGACCTAGCTATTCGCTGACCGATCAGTGAGACCATCCATCTACGGGGAATACCCCACGACACGCGAGCTGCGAATTCTAACCCAGATCAACTGCGCAAACTCGAGTGATTATAACCTAAGGTCCATTTTTTGACGTCGATCATACTCTAGCGTGCATGTCTTGGGTTTGTGTACTATCGCTCAATTTGCCCAAAAACGAATTCGTCCGAATCGTATGGGTAGGTATTCCAATAATGGAATATAGTTCACAGTTTTCGATGAGTCGTCTGAATCACCCTGATCAGTTGAACTTTTGATCATCTTTGCAATAAAACTTAACTGAATAGAAGCATTTTATTGCTATTTATTGTCTACCAATCCGCGCAAGAAGGTTTATGTTCTCTTAGGGTTCAATTAGAGCTAAAACCAGCATCGCCACTTCCGTTCATAATCCTATGCAATTTGTACCTGCCCCTTTCAGGTTGCATCTGTCACTAATTAATTGATACGTTCGATCGAACTTCACCTTGGTTCTGACCACCATCTTATATATTTCTACGGGTTTGGGTTCTTTTTTTGTTCTTTGTAGCAGCACGTTGAATCACCAGTTCAACAACGGTTCTCTGATTTTCGCTATTATAGTTTCCATTGTTTCTGCTAAATCCATTTGAATGTTCAACTCTGACAAAGGTAATACGGAATAAAACAACGTGGCCTAAATAATCGGCTGCAAAGTATCGTGCGTAATCTCACACTTTTTGTTCGTATTTTGTTCCTTGTATCGAAACTTCTGCATAATAGGCCAAAAGTTTTGCTCAAAGTATGATCCACTATTCCCGAAACCCTTGGTGAAACGGTCTACTCACGTTTTCCTCCCTCTTCTTGACGCAGATCTGAAAACAAAGTAGGGATTCCATCTACCCCGAGTCGACCGGCTTATGCAAAGTAGCTGAGGTGTGGTTGAAAGCGCCAATCGTGCACATGTACATGCAAACAAGAGGGTTTCATTGCTAGGAGGATGCGATCGAGCGTGGCCAGTCTCTTTGATAGTCTACCATACTGTTGTTACTGATGAATATATGTTTCTATAGGGGCGACTGCTGGTATCGTTTTTGTCCGTCAACGTCCACGATTATCCGAGCACTCTTGTCTGTGTTGTACATTACGTTTCCATCCTCCGTCAAACGCGCAGAGATAGGCCTGTCTGTTCTGCCCTTGTTTTCATGTAAAGATGGGGGGAAGCGGATTTTACCCCCGGCGGTTTCCGATATAGACGATGACGCCGACATGACAAAGCATCCCCGCATAGACAGTTTATCCTATCGCAACCGACTGTTTTTATGATATTGATAAACATAACACCTGTCGGCACATTCTTCCTGGCCATTGATGCTTCGGGACTATTTAGTCTGTTCCAGAGTCGACCGGTGGTCTTGCTTTGAACTGTCGCTGAATCGGCATAGATTTTATCGCCAGCGTTTCCACAACAGTGCTTTTTTTAAAGGGTTCGACAAGCGTTCCATTCAAAGTGACACCAATGATCTCTCTATCATTACTTCAGCATGTCTATTTATAGCGTAACACCTACATAATCACCAAATATTTCAATTATGTAAACTTGTGACCCTATGTGCTATGTACATATTAAAACTATGACCATATTAGTACAAAAATAAGCCGTGTCATTATAACTGACTTAGCATTTTTCAATTTTCCATCACCCAGTCGGTGATCTAGCACTGATTGCTTTCTGCTAACAGCCACACAGACTGTCAAGCATTAATTATGAGCACATGCAGAGGCAAAAGTTTGAAAGCGCACCGCCTTTTTCGCTCTGATAACGCATGTACTATGTATGTCCGCTTCCTAAAAGCTTTACTTTTACGCGATCACGCCGTACAAATCACTTGGAACTTTTTGCACGTTCCACTAGATCTTCTTTAGCCCTAAAGTGATCTCAAGTTGATCGGTTCTGATAACGTCCTTGAGCTCGCTACGCGCATGGCCATCATGATCATAAAATCTTTTCGCCTACGTCGAGCCCACACACACGTTTCAATCTAACTGCTCAATGCCAATTTTACGAGCTTAAACGTTAAAAAACAGTTAATTCCCCCGCAATGAGCCAGCCTGTCCGCTATGCTGACATGAATAAGAAACAGTAGCGTGCACTTATTCAAAAGTGATAAACAAAGAAATGATCAACTTTTCTATGACATATAGACCTTTCAGTTTTCACCAATTAAGTGAAAACTGCGTTTTTGATCACTTAGGTAGTTGGTGGTTATGCCAAATGAACCGCCTATTTATAGGTTTAACTCTTCTTGACGTCGTGTTGTCTTAGTGTAATCGGGCATAAATCAAAACCGTGCAAAGGGAAACCGGATGTATACCCTCTGGCAAGAGGGGCAACTTTAAAAAGGCGGGGTTGCGTTCATGACTTTTAGAATACTACGCAAGGTGCGAGTATTTTAATCTGAAGTCTACCTTGAATCGTGTTTTGATGCGTTAAATCGTGCAATACACAAAGAGCTATGCATCTATCCCGAGCAATGTGAATACCTTTTTTGGCCAACCTATTCAGAACGCATGTTTTGACATCAAAAATTTTTCAGAAGTTCCTCTGCATACATGAGTTTGTATCCATTTTGTACACATTTTGTCTTTAATCTTGTTTTGATCTAAAATTCCTTTCATGTGTTCAAACATTGGCGCCTTTGAGTATAATTTCACCGGTCATTTCACGTAGCATCAACTTTTTATGTTAAAGTAGGCACAGACATCAGCGGTTTCTGCAGTGATGTAAGCATGGAAGCCACCGCGACATGTGTTATCTGTAGCTGTCCTGATTTCCTCGTTGTGGATGGTCAGAGTCCTTGTCAAAGGTTAGATTGATTAACAATTATGGCCAAGTGACGCTGCTGGTTGCCAATTAGACGGCTTTGTGTACATACATACAGGCGTGTTACCTTGAACTTTTTCCGTGTCCGGACAGGTCGTCAAGTTTCGAGGTTTTCTTTCTGATAAAACAAGAATGCGATAATGGACACGCCAGTCCAAGCACCCTTGAACAGCAAAGCCGCAGATTCCGTTTCCGCTTTGAACGTTGATTTGTGGCGACTGTTTTTTTGCGATTTAATTGTTTATGATGTCAGTTAATCCGGCCAAACTTTTCATTTCACGATTCAGTTTTAAGCTTAAAAAGACGGTTCGCTGTCATCAAAAGAAGCTTGGCTCGGTTTTGTCGTATGACCGCACCGAGTGTTTACCTACTTCATTAAGATGTCGCTCTCGAACGAAAACGGCGTAAGGGTCTAATCAGTCGCCGATTGGTATCCTTATCCTTGGTCAGTCCGTGACAAGAATATCCAACCTCGTTTATTCGACGTGTAATCCGTCATAACCCGTAAAATCAGGGGGCTCCGTGATTCTCTTTGTGCACAGACGTGCTCCAGTGTGTTTCCGATATTTGTATTCGATTTATCGAAGTTTTGTTTGCCTTATCATGTTTCTAGGCAGGTATTAAGTATTTTATTTATTTAATTAGCAGCAAAAATAGTTCTTCTGGCTAATTGAACTTATAACTTTGCAAGCTTCTGATATCTGATTGATCCCTTTGTTGTTTGACAAGCTATTGTGTTCTTTGAGAAGTTGTAACCACTCAAGCACTTTCATTTTGATTCATTCTCGACGTCAGAGTAGGACAACGAAATAGCACGATATGTTTTTATTATACATTTTTGTTGTTGTTTTTGAACTGATCGTGAGTAATTTCGATCGCGTTTATGTTTCATTTTTTTGACCCAGATATGATCTACGCGTCACTGTCCGTGAATGGTTTCCTCCGTTTTGATTGTTATCACTAATCGTGGGTTTCAATTTTCAGCCGCCAAACTGACGCGCACGTTTTATTTGGTTCCGGCGGCGACGGCGTCGTCGTCTCAACAGCCTCGGGTTGTTCGTCGTATGACGGTTCACCCGCAGGCAGTTCACCACACATCGGCCACAACCCAGGGTCAACCGACAACCGTCGTTGCCCACGCGGTTCAGCCGGCTTCCGTTCCCCAACTCAAGGTTATCTCACCGACATTGAATAACACCCAGGAACGTAATAACACCAATGCAACGAATACGGTTGTAGCCAATACGGCCCAGGTGCACTACCCTCAGTACTCTGACGATGGTTCACCGCAATCGCTTCCCGACGATCAATTGGATACAATGTACGAGTACTTCGATGTCAACACTGATGAAAGCACGATGAATCATGCTACAATGGGTGATTATGAGTATGAGGAAGATACAAACACTGGCAGTGTAACTAGCCATTCGAGCAATCATCACGGTCTCATGATGCAACCGATTCAACATCAAATCATTGAGAATCACCAGAAATACTATAAAGTTGGAAGGTTAGTTGCACGCAAAATAACCAGTCTACCTGTTTTATCTCCAAGTTTGAAAACTTTGTCAGATCAAAAACAATATTGTGTAGCGTGAGCTTTCGGGCGAGACCCTTTTTACGATGGCGCATTGACAGGAAGTACGCATTTCGGGTAGCCCTGGCAAAGTTTCTAGTGTTTCGGCCTGATTTTGAAACGAGTTTTACTGCCCTTTCGCCTTTTCGCTCTCCCCCATTAGCACTGATTTATACGTTTTTCACGCGCCTACAACTGCGCAGCTCAGTTTCCTCGATCATCAGATCTTTGATTTTTCAACTTGGAATTGTGCACACGCGGAAAGGTGTCACTTCCAAACGACAAATGTAAGCGTCTCTGATGGAAGCTGCACCAGCAGAACTAAAAAAGGAGAAACATGCATGGGCCAGGCAACAAGGGTGTTAAGAAAACTTCCACGACCCCGCAACATTTGTTTGCTCGAGGGTGTTTCACCCTATAACTGTGACACAACCGTCTTCATCATCACGCGTACAAGTTTCACAAAACATACGGGTATCGATCGTACTCAATGTCGAGACCGGTAGTCATGCCGCCGGCTGACCGAAAGGGGTTGGTCCGAGAGATACATCACTACTGTCGTCGTTCTGATGTTCGACTGTCCTTCCCAATCACTGCAACTTGCTCGGGTTTGCGCCATTTTGACTGTAAATGGTTTCTGAATCAAATGCAAAAAACCGAAACCCCGCTTTTGTGGTCATTGTGGTTGAAACCGTTGCCCTTTTTAGTCAACAGGCGAAGGAATTTGTATCAATTGGCAGCGTTCTATTAACGGCCTTTTAGGAATTTAAGAGCACTTTTTGTGATCGCGATGTCCCATACGTCGCAATTGCAACGTGCTTCGCTCGCAAATCCTTATCTCTCAATTAAGCTGATTGCTCTTTATCTCTCTGTGCACACATTCTTTTACCCGTTTTGTTATCAGTGCCCCTGTTGGTCGATAGACTTACCCTGCAGCACGCGTAATCAAAGTAGACGTAGTTCCGTTGTGAATGAAGTGTTCCTTTAGTCTTTTGTAGACCACATCAAACCGGATTTCTTGCCCAAAGTTTAAAGTTTATCAACCACTCGTTCGATAAAACTTAAAAAGAGCGTCAAATATTTGCAGGATGTCAACGACCTCATCAACGCCCCCCACTTTTGCACCCATTCGAAGGGCCAACTCTCAGCAGAGTGCATCGTCATCGGTCAACGGAGAAGCCACGTGCGCCGTTTGCGGTGATGGATGTGCAAAGTTGCACTATGGTGTGCTTGCCTGCTATGGTAAGCTTAATTGAATCAAAAAAATGCATAATGAAAATACAAAATGCAACGATAAAGAAACCAAATCAACTTAATTTGCAGGATGCAAGGGCTTTTTCCGACGGACCCTCACTGGAAAGTATCGCTATGTTTGTCGCTTTGGAAACAACTGCGTTGTTGATAAATGTAACCTTTCATTTTAAATTAGTTGCGAATAATTGAGCGGTCAACATGAACATTTACAGATCAACGCAACAGTTGTCGTTTTTGCCGCTTTAACCGCTGCCTTGAAGTGGGCATGGATCCTAAAGCCGTGCGCCCTGACCGAGATCTCACTGGTAAACAAAAAGTGCCAAGGGTGCGGAAACGTCAAATCGATGAGGAATTGATCAATCACATGGTAATTTCCGTTGACAACTTATCTATTCATAAAAAAAGAAAGATTGAACAATAAAATTTGTAGATGCGTTTGCAAGGCGATGATTGGTCCCGCAAAATTCCCGTTGACGCAAAGGTTTTGCTGATGCAATTGCTTAATATTGAATCTAAAGTTACGAAAGGAGATGAGTCTCAAGGCTTCCAGGAAGAAAAAGTCGCAAACAAAAACGTATCCCTTAGAGAGTTATTTGAACAGAAGCCGAACATGTCGTCACGGCGGACTGAAGTAAGATCAATTGATTAATTGCAACTTTGATAAAGATTACATTTCAACTTTCAGATGAGCTACGATCCATGCCGTTTGGCCCGACCCGAAGAACTTCCCATGATTGCCCATCGTGGTGCGATTGCTGCCGTTGATTGGGTTGATTCTCTGGCCGAAATCGGCGAATTCGGTGACACTGAAGATAAAGTCGCTTTGGTCAAAGCTTGTTACGCGCCATTGACCATTTTCAACTTTTCTGCGCGAACTGCACAAAATACGAAGAATCCTGATATTCTGTGCCTCTGTTCTCACTCCTATGTGCCTCGAACATTGCCGCCTGAGTTTAATGGAACCAAGTGAGTATTAAATACGCAAATCTTTTAAGACGGGATGTGCGAGAAAATCGCAACCCCTCACCAAATCGCTGACCCCTCAAAAAAAATTTATTTCACAAATCGATAGAGGCACCTAGGTAGGCCCCAGATCTCAAATATTGAGGTCTGAAGCCGCTTCTGAACGGAGTTACGGTGCTTCAAAAATTGACTTCTGAAATCGACAAAATTGAGATAACTTGGTTCCCTGTATACATAGAATTGCAAAATTTTGGTTCCGGGGTCAACTTTTGATGCTGAATCCAATGGTACCAACGAAAATGTATTGTCATCAAAAATTTTTACAAATTATAATTTTTGTTGAAATGAACTTTTTTCTTTAAAGAGGCCGGCGCCGTTTGTTTACGGAAAACAAAGCCCCTATGGTTGGTTACAAATAAAAAATTTTTAAACCACGGATTCGGTCTTAGTACGGTGACCATTGTCACTGTCAAACGTGATGACAAAAATTCATGTCTATCTTATCAAGATGCGAGTGGCATATTTGGAATCAGCGTAAAAAATGATGATTTTTCCGCTATAGAAAAGTTTTTTGGCATCAAGTTAAAATAAATTGGGTTTTATTCGAAAAAAGGAAAAAAGTGCAGGTACGGGTCGAACCCACGTGCGCGTGCAAAGTGAGCGCCTTACACCCCTACACCATGACTGCGGTCGCCGGCGCAAACCAAAACCGTACATGGTACAGGGCAAAACCCAATATTTTAAAATAATATTAAAAATAACGTTGAAAACAAAAAAAGTATACAAATCCGCATCATTTTTTATGCTGATTCCAAATATGCCGCTCGCATTGTGATAAGATGAACATGAGTTTTTGTCATCACGTTCGACGGTGACAATGGTCACCGTACTAAGACCGAATCCGTGGTTTAAAAATTTTTTATTTGTAACCAACCATAGGGGCTTCGTTTTCCGTAAACAAACGGCGCCGGCCTCTTTAAAGAAAAAAGTTCATTTCAACAAAAATTATAATTTGTAAAAATTTTTGATGACAATACATTTTCGTTGGTACCATTGGATTCAGCATCAAAAGTTGACCCCGGAACCTAAATTTTGCAATTCTATGTATACAGGGAACCAAGTTATCTTAATTTTGTCGATTTCAGAAGTCAATTTTTGAAGCACCGTAGCTCCGTTCAGAAGCGGCTTCAGACCTCAATATTTGAGATCTGGGGCCTACCTAGGTGCCTCTATCGATTTGTGAAATAAAATTTTTTTGAGGGGTCGAAGACTTGTTATTTTCTCGCAAACACCGTCTTAATCTCCCATCCCCAAGTTGGTTATACAATGTATATTTTAGCCACCTGTCGAACAATCTGATTGGTCGTACTTTGAATGAGTTGGTTGCCCCGTTGCGGAAGTTGAATCTGCGCGAAGAGGAGGTTGTACCATTGAAAGCAATTATTATCCTTAGCAGCAGTATGTTTTTGTTAAAAACTAAAATAACAAATACAAATTTTTTTATTACAGTCACAGATGCTCAACAATTATCAAGCCAAGCGCAAGACAAGATTCGAGAGTTCCTTAACAAGCTTCATGATATGCTTTTCCAAGTCGTCAAAGAATTGCATCATCCTGTGTACAATCCATCGTCCCGATTCGGAAACCTTCTACTTTTATTGCCGACAATCACCGTACGTAGTTAACTTGACCTTTGTTGTGCTTTAGTCGCAAACCTGAACTTTTTTCAGACCCTCTCTAGCGTCATGTGTGAAAATATGCATTTTTGTCAATTCTTTGGCACCCGTGCAAACAATGAGCCACTGCTAAATGAACTCTTTGACGATCAGAGCAACGATCGCCTCCTCACAGATAATACCTCGCCACCGATGTTTGATGCAGTTAACCTCAACATGCATCCGATCCTTCACGACACTTTTTCACGTGTCACCGACAGTGGTAACGCGGATAAATCCGATATGTGTACACAAACTGAGACAGATCAATGCATGTCCCCCATCAACTCGATTTCCTCCATCTCATTGATTAGCAGCATGCCGTCATCTGAGCACGGTACAAACCGCTCGCCAAGCATGGACTTGGATACCCATATGGTCCTGAGCAATCAAGATACAGAAGAGTTAACAAATCTCGGTTTCGATACCTTCGAAGGTATGCTTGATGGTCTTAATGAAAACAACTTCTCACCCCACGAGAACTTCGACTTGGAATATTGGAATAACCACCTTCATGATATGAACGAATATCCATAGACGTCATACAAAATTGTTACATCTACCGTCGGGAAGAATAGTTTCACTAGGAACGCGAGTATTTAGATTGCCAGGTCGAGAGTTCCTCGAGCTCTATTATTGTTGTCCCTCTTCTTTGTCTATGGGTATCCCAAAAGCTTCAAGCAAAAACAGCTTTTGCCCAACTCAGTAACTGAGCCCATTTTGGAAGAGTGTTGTTGTCACATGTCTTTGGTGGATTTACTAGCAAAAAGGTGGTGGCTTCGAGTCGAGCATATACATTTTTCAAAAAAAATTGTAAAAAGTCTGTTTTTCAAAAGAATCTTGTAAAAATATTTTTCGTTTTCCCACTTTGTGCGCGCCTGAGAATTAATGAAGACACTTATTGTATTTTGTACTGATCTAATTTTTACTTTCTGATTTTAATTTTGTCTTGCCTCTTATTTCCAAATTCTTGCCTTTTGTATGTAACTTGCTTAAATTTTCTCTTCCTCACTTGTGAATTTATAGAATGACTTTGCAAATACTTTTATATATTGTTATTACCATTGTAAGTCTTTAAAAAATGCAAACGCCTTGCATAGTTACTGCAGGGTACTTGAACACAATTGTGGAGACAATTTGTTTTTCGGTTTTCTTTGTGTCTTAATTCCGCATGTCGCTTGCCCGGACTCCTTCATCGCTATTTCTGTATGTGAAATTCACCAGTGGCCTAATTTGTTGTTTATTTTCCAAATCCCACAAAGAATATGCATAGACTTTGCGTGCCCTGTTGACATCGGAACTATTTCGAATGAAAGCACACATTTGCTTAATAAAAAAATAGTTTTGCCATTGATATTGAAGACACGTGAAAAGGTCGTCGTGGCTAATGTAAACGCAAACCAGCTTTCAACGTAATGCATCATTTTGGGGGGAAGCGAGACATGCTTCCAAAGGATTAGGTTGCTGGCTGTCACAAAACCCATCAGTGGTGTAGTTTTTTCCAATGTTATTTTAGTTTTGGAAGAAAACACACATGGCTGGGCACTCGTGTTAGATTTTTTTGGTTTCTTTATGAGGTGTGGTTACATTTTTGCTTTATGGGAACAAATAATGTAGTTTTGTCGGAAAGTTTTTTGATGTGTGACCGCTTTGTTGATCAACGTTATTCAAAATTAATAATCGTAATTAACATTAATAGTTGAGAGCTCACGAGCTTTCTAGTAAAAAAGTCGGAAAAAAGAGACCAAAGACAACTGCATGCGGCGTTTTCGGTTTCGGCGTTTTTGGCCGAGCTCATCGGGGGACCAACTGCCGAGACCACGAAGACTCTCGCCGGTCCCGGCGACCACCGGCCCTGCTTCAGGCCTACTTTAGCTTCCGATGTTCCACCCGAGTGTGTCCGTCTGAACTGAGAGGGTCTCTTCGGCACAGCATCCTTTCCCCCTATTTTCCCTGGCGCCACCCGTCCTTGTTTATTGTGTTGCCGGTTTGTTCAGCGCCTTCCTTGCTTATGTGTGCCGGCGGCAACGAAGATAGAGACACCCGCCGTTGGGTCTGGGTGTGCCGTGACAAAAGCGAGTAGTTCGTTCATGTCGAGTGTTGAATTTTATACTTCTTCGTCGGCATACGAGTGCAGCGCTTCTTCATTTCAGTCTTTCCCTTTCCGTCATGTTAAAGGTTATTTCCTCACAACGTCCTTATTCATGTTTCCCTTTGATGACCTTATCGGTATAACAACCGTATTAAAACGCTGTTTATTTCCTTTCATCTTTTCTTCGACAAGGCATAGCAAGAATGATTGCAAAAAAATGCCCCTTCCATGTTTTTTGATCGCCTATTTGCAGCCATTCTTCTCTTATCAGACTTTCTACAATGCACAATAAACTTATTAGTGTAGCTTTTTGGACGCCCTTTTACACGGAGATAAATCCTGTTGGCCAAACACTTGTTAACGTTCAGTTTAGTTAGTTTTGAGTTTCATCACCGCAGTCAAAACTATTGTTTTTATCACGCGGCCAGCTGTGCCACGGAAAATGCAAGTAGACTAGAATTTTTTCTTTCCGACAGTATTTAGGATCGCAGTTGTTGTTGCAAAAAGCACGTCAGTCAGCGCCTTTAGCAGAAAAGTCTGGAAGTATGACCGACAGTCCTTTTCGTTATTCATGTAAACAACACATTTTATTACTTTCTACAAATATGCTTTCCTGTTTTTCTGTGATGGGGGTGTCGTCGTGATCAATTTACTTAATCACACTATGTCGTGAAGCAGTGCCATTTGTTAAAACTGCCACATATCCCAGAGGAATGAGTACTGACGTCAGGCTAAGTCGTCATGTGTTTGCTTAATACCGCACAAGTTTACTCAAAAAAGCAACTGCAAATTCTCGTTGGCATAAGTGACGCAGTTTTCGGCGCATCCTCTGCAAATTTCAATGTATAACCGTTTTACAAAATATAATCTAGTTTAGTCACAAAGGAAAATGGTCATTGGCCAATGAAGGCTGTCGGGTATAGCGCCTTTCTGAAGCATACCATTTCAATCAATTAAATTTTTCAAAAATATCTTTAGTTTGATCAAAAAAAAGTTTTCAGCATTTGCCTGTGTCGTGTAAGTGGTTCCAAGACCCTTAAGCATATGGCTGCGTCAGGCGCTTCCGTTTTCTTCCAAAAGCGCACATCTAACTAAATTGGACCAAATTCGGGAAGCGGGTTGTACAACGTGACACCTAAGCGTAGCCGAAAAAAAATGTTTTCTTTTTTAAGGACATGTGTTTCTGACTTTTTGCATACCAAAAACATCTCCGACAGACGCGGCATCGATACCACGTGTCGGACGCTGTGATGCTTGCTATATTTTTTGTTTTTTCATTCGTCCAGCTGCCAGGGGTCGGGGGTTGTTCTCCCATTGGAAGAAGCCGGCGCTCTTTTCGTTCTTGGTTTAGTTTAGTTAGCTTGTTTACGTCGGTTGCGCAGGGTGATCGCGCTTTCTTCTGGCTTCGTGCTTTGTGAACGGCAAGCAGCTAGCTGGCTCGTGACTCTTGTTTTCCGTCTTCACAGGTTTAAATCGTAGTTTAAGCCGTGCATCGTCAACCACTTTTTAAATCTAGTCATAATTGTACCCTTAATAAAATGACTGTAACTCGACTCTACAAAATTATTGCTTGAAAAGCCTGCCGATTATAATTTTAAAATGTAAGACGATCATTAAAAGAGTGTTCAAAAACCGGAAACGGTATAAAAATGCCGTCAGCCACGCCATTTTTCGTGCGCTCACAAGAGCGAAACTCAAATAGTGCCATAAGTCACCAAAGTGCAGAAAATGCGTTTTTGGGCGGATTGACGGAATTTCCTTTGTTTGAAGACGCCATTCTGGCTAGAATTTAACTTTTATAGGCTTTATCCACAGAGTTGCACACAAAAGAGGGTGCTGTAACAAAAGATTCTGAATGCTGTTTACCGCCTCCATGTTAATAACAGTCGAAAAAAATTTGACCAGCGCTCGCAGTCTCGTGCTCCCTGTTTGAAATAGTTATTTTCCTGCATTGTTTACTGCATTGAGTACACGTTATGTCAACAGGACCACGCAGCATTTTCCTGTAAAAACTTGCTGAGTCGACAGTTTCTGCAATCCTTGATCTTTTAGCCTAGCAACCGTCTTATTGTCACGGGGGGATGTCCTCCTCTATTTACGACCCCTGCATTCAATTTTCATTACTTAGGGGCCGAGGTTGTTGTTGTAAGCACGTACTGTTGGCCCATATAAACACTGTTTAACGAGGTGTGTACCTTGCTTGTTCTTCGCGGCTATCTTTATATGCGTGCCTAATGGGCTAATGGTGATAAGTCTGGCCTCTTTCAGATTTTCTGACACTGACACTCTTAGAAAGATTCATCATGGCAGATGGTTTGCAGGTTAGTTGATTTGTTTGCATTTGTCGGGGGTGATACGAGTGTCTGATTTTGCAGCTTGTTACGGTTAACGGCAAACATGCGGCTCTGAATGTTTACGTTCAAGGCAATTTGGAGGACCGTCACGGCAAGACCGTCATTCTCACTGTTCACGATGTTGGCACCAACCGTAAGTTTACTTTGGATTTTAATTAGGTTAAGATAAACATTTGGAAATCACAATTTGATCATTTTTACAAAAAAACTAATTGTAACAGACAGCTAAAAAGCACAATTACCACAGTAAAAAACAAAAAGTTTAAAAACCGTAACAAATTACAGACAAATCGTTTGTGCGTTTTGTCAACCACCCTTCCATGGCTGCCGTCAAGGCTAATGCCATCTTCCTTCACGTCTGTATCCCCGGACAAGAAAACAAGGCCGTCGATTACGTTGGCGATTTCCCCAATCTTGGCCAACTCGGCGAAGACTTGACTACCGTCCTGGACCAACTTGATGTCCGCTCTGTCATTGCCTTCGGCGAAGGTGCCGGTGCTAACATCATCTGCCGCTTTGCGGTAAGCTTTTTTCATTCTCCCACAATTTACATACACCGTCAACAAACGTGTTATGTTAAAACCATTTTAGCTTGCTTCGCCTAACCGCATCATGGGTATTGTCTTGGTTCACTGCACCTCGACCACTGCCGGCATCATTGAGTACTGTAAGGACAAGGTCATGAACATGCGTCTTGAGAACGGCATCATGACCGACGGCGCCTGGGACTACCTCGCCACGCATAAGTTCGGCTCGAGTGAGAAGAAGGAACGTGAGGCTTACATTGAAGAACTCAAAACGACCTTGAACCCGAAGAACTTGAGCAAATACCTCTTCGCCTTCAGCAAGCGTACCGATTTCTCAACGGTCATTGGGGCCAAGTTGGACACGTGAGTACTTTGAATTAACCCGTGGGAAAATTGCATAAAACGTGTGGTTTGCTTTTTGTAGGATCGATGCTCTCCTGGTTGCTGGAGCCAAGGCGCCCCACATTCACACGGTCTACACGACTCACAAGAGCATGAACAGGAAGAAGACCACCCTCCTCATCGTCGACAATGTCAGCGATGTCATGGGTGAAGCTGTAAGGGATTTTCACTATTTTAAGAACATCTATTAGCCTAATATCACTTTCTCACCAACCAGATTCTTACCGCTATAAATTTCAGCCCGATCACCTCGCTCGTTCGCTGATTCTGTTGTGCAAGGGGTGTGGAGTCCTCTCCGGGGTCGCTATCCCCGGTATGGAGCGCCAGCGAACCCTCAGCAGGTTAGTGGATCAGATTTCCTCATTTTTTACGGTTTATTACCGATACTTTATTTTCAGCTCAATGGAGGAAGCCGATCGTCCGCGACGCTTCTCCATTCCTCAGCAGCAGGGCCAGCAGCAACCCGTTGCGCAGTAAATCTCGTCCAAGCTGTCTCCCGTGCATGCCTCTTTTGCATTTTTGAACTTTATACGTATTCAACCTTGAATTACTTAGTATTTCAATATCTTCTAGCAAACTTATTTAAACTTACTAGTTACTCTTGTCCGTTGTTTCTGCGCGTAAATCATACAACTTAAACTTTGTGTTTCGCAATTGCTCAGCGGATTTTAATTTACCTACCACACCGGAAATGAAACATTTTCCACTACCACCCGTAATGACGGGATGTACTTTGCGTTTCGGCACCTACTTTCTCTTTGTTTTTGATGTCATCATCGTTGACAAACCTCTTGATTTCTAAATAGCTGTTTTGTATTGTTACATGAACCGTCTTCATTCCACTATCACGTTTTTGTTATGTAACATTAGACACGACTTTTGTCTTTAGTTGTATTAATGAACTTCCGCAAGTAGACTGTAAGAAACGTTTCTCTTTTTTCTATTGACGGATTATAACAAGGATAAAACCCGATAAATGATTGTCCATAAAATGCTTTTCAAGAGTTTACTAATCATAAGCTTCAAACGGTCTACGGAGACCGGAAAGAAAGCAGGGAGGGCGTTGAGTACCAGCAATCAGGAGAAGAGGCTTAGTTGAGCGCAGCTTGCCCTAAGGCTACTCGCGACAGTTTTGATCTGTTGATGAGTAGTGTTAGTACAGAATTTTGCGGGCTTCCCGAGTTCTTTCATTACTACCTCTTGGCGTCCACTGGTTTTTGTCCGCTCGCCCCCTCCACGACGCAGACGTTTTCGTCACAGGCCTCAGGCGGTGGTCACGGCTTCATCCTCACTTTCGCGCAGAACCGGATTCCCGGGCCACCTTTCGCCGGCCCCATTTCCGCACTTCTGCGCAAAAGGCAGGTAGGAAACGGCTTCTCGAGTCAGTCCGAGCTCGCAGTTCTCCAGGAGAGCGGGAGTCCCTCTCCCCCCGTTGTTCATGTGGTTTTTCCGCGATCGCCTTCTCCTCCAGCTGCATACACTCATATCCTTCAATGTGGACTGTCACCAGCTGATGTCATCTTCCATCGAGTGTGTCAGTGACTTAGCCCCTCGAGCGTTGGTGCGCCTGTATCTCGCGACAGTCTTGACTCTCTCTACCTGACCAACCCAAACAACTAGTCTCTACGCGTTTGCGCATTACCTGAGGGGCAAAAAAACTTCTTGATCACCGCTTAGGAATGGACAAAAAGTTAGCGACAGTCGGCTTAAGCCTCGAGTCCGACAGTCTGTCTACCTCCAGTTGTAGGTTATAGGCGCGACGCTGTCTTTGTTTGGTAGTCGTTTCGATTTTGTTTTATTGCTCCAATCAAGCTTTGTTTTTATCGTTTAAGTTTGATATTGCCGTGCCGAATTCACACCCTTTTGATCAAAACTGTTTCAATTTAGGCGAGCTTATTACAATTCGGTGATATGGCGGCCGAGCCCAACGCTCCCTGGTCCCGTTGGGACGCGCCTGGTATGTCTCCTATTTAATTATCATTTTTATCAACGTTGTTAATTTAAGGGTTCGAATACATTTCGCCTAACACGCAGCCGCCGATTCGCCAGTACGATACTGGCACATACGGTGGTGGAAGTGGTAATCAAAGCATTGCAACAGGCGTCAATTTCTTCACTGATGGCAAACTCATTGCTCACCGCCCTAAACGTAACTTTATCACTTTATCAGTTTTGACAATATTTTAATTGTTTAATTTAGCTGACGATCCTGCGTACATCGAATGCGTGTATCAAGCAGCGAGTACTGGTGCTGAAATGGTGCAAACGTGCTTCTATGAATTCGGATGCTGCAAGCACAAATGCTGCGAACATTATCACTGGTAAGTCGATTGGTCCACATTGCCTAAGGGAAATTACGTTGTTTGACTAGTTTTGTCCTGAGCACACGCATCGGCCGACTCGCCATAGTCGCCATTGCTGACTCAATCCCGGTTGGAAGGACAAAAACGGAATCGCTTTGTCCAAAACCCGTGAACAAATAATGACTCCTTTCGACCGATTCATGTGTAATCTAGGAGTCTATCGTTACGAAAGTTTCAATCACACTAACGAAACCTTGACAATACCAAATTCAATACAGTTTCTAAACAATTTAATCGATTCAGGGGCCGTAATAAGGGTATGGCTATTGCACTCATCGTTATCGTCTTGCTCATCATGGTCCTCTCCGTCATCATCTGGTTTTTGTTCTGGCTGTACAACCGATCCAAGGACAAGCGTCAACGTCAACTCATCGAAAACAACGGCATGACCCCTGAAGCGACCCATGAAAGTTTTGATGCGTATTCAACCGGCGTTCCTCCTCCCTACATTGGCGGACCTCCAATGGGTGGACCTCCGATGGGGGCACCTCCGATGGGGGCACCTCCTGGAGCCCCATACTACCCGCCTCAACCACAACCTTATGGAGCAAAGCCATATCAGTACTGATGACAACAGTGAGCATTATTTGGATTGACGCTTGTTAATTTCATCAATTATAGCTTCAAAAAAGTTATCTGTAAATATAATGCATTTGGGTAAATCCCATATTTTATCACTGCCGCAAACTTTTTAATGACTAATGATTGTTGTATTTACTGAATGAAACAAAAAGATCGATAGCTATTGGACTTTTGACAACTAGTATCGTTTCATTTGGTTTGATTAACCATACGAAACATCTGATACTTCCGGCATATCTAAATCGTAGTAGTTGTTGAAAGGTGTATAAGAAATATCGGTAAAAATGGTAATATTAATCATTTCTAATAGGGTGATAGGCATTGGTGTCAGAAGCGACTGAGAAAATGGAACAGTCAGATAGACAACGACCTCAGTCGTGGGTAATAAACGATGTTAAACTATTTTTTTAAAGAGATCGTCGCGGGCACGAGAGTCAAACAAAAGTTGATAAGACTGTTGTTTTACAGTATTTAAAAACAATAAGAACGGCAGACAATCGATTAAGCCCATCCAAACACTATTAATATTTCTTTACAAGATCGAGACATATGGGTTAGTGTGTAATGTGCAAATAATAAATTTCTTGAAATACAACCAATAAAATTAACAGTACAAAACATTAACATAAAATAAATTAATAGAATCACTACATTATTTCTTGTTATGAAGTGGTACTGGGATAAAAAGCACGCGCAAAAGAAAATTATAAAAACAAATGAGACAAACGCAGTATTAATAAGCATGAGTATTAGTTGAATCCAATAATGACGAACCTTTAGAGGTCCCAACCTATGGTTGAAACAAAACTGTTTGAAAACAATGTACATGGATCCCGAAAGGATTGGTTGAGCAATTGACAATACTGATATCATTATCTTGTTAAATCCACAAAAAGTAAGTGGTGCATAACAAACTTTAACAACCAAACATATAAATGTAAAGTTGAATAGTAAGTAGGCCCAGTTATAAAAAAACTAAAACTTTATAGTTAGCAGATTGTCAATAATAATGGCACAAACCTGGCGAAAAAGATAAGGAATGTAATGCACTTTATGGCGAAAGAGGTGTGGTAAATTTGTAAGAAGCGCGGGTATTAAAAACAATAAAGCGTCTGGCATGTCAAATAAATACAGCAATCCAGCGGTCGTCAGGTATGCGCTTGTGATGCCAAATCCAATGTACTGTAAACAATGATTATACAAAGTCAGGAACATCTTTCAGGAGATTAAATCTTTAGGAGTTTTTCTTTTGGAAAAAACTAGATAAGTTTGTTTTACTCGATTTACAAAAAATAAACGAAATGCAAAGTCTGTAAATTTTGCAATTATAACATATTTATTGAACTTACGGTGCTGAATGATTCGAAAAAGTACAACTTCGTTCCGCGCAGGAACAACGGAAATGAAAACCAATTAATGTCAGTGGCGTAAGATCCGTCACAGATCCGTTTCAAGGCACTTAGCATTGTTATAATAATTTTGGAAGTAAATGCGCAACCGTAGACATCGCAAGCTAAAATGCAATCTGTGTCTATAGACAGAAAGGACAAAATCAATAGCTTCCATGAAGCATGAGCAAAAATAGTGGTCGATCGGCAAGCTGCCGCTGTCCATTCCAGTGAAATAGGTTTTGCGCGAGCAACGCAGCGAGCTTTTCAACAGACAAAACAGGGACGCTCACATTTGAAATGTGCCGTCTGTTTTGTTATAGTGGTTACATTACTCCGAGATTTTGCTTTTTATTTTAATCTGATATCAAACATGTGTAACTCCAATAATAAACGATTCTTAAATGTCAAAATGATATCTTTATTTTTGCATGCAAAAGCACAAATGGTACGAAAGACATATCTACAAAACTCAAAAAAATGGCTTTACAATTATAATAGTCAAACAATTATAAACGAGGGTTAGTGCAAACATGCTAGATATAAATCAAAAAGACCCGAAATATAAAGTGAAGTAGAGCACCTGGCATGGATCAATCGTAGAACACAGATGTCGGTTTACGTTGTTTAAATCTTCCAGATTTACGAGGCATTGTGCTTGACATCCAACTAAGAAACCCAGTAGAATGCCGTTTACCATCCGAAGATGTTGATCTTGGTCTACCAGAAGATTCCATGGAATCACGCTTCTGAGGTAAAGACTCAGAATCGGTAAGTTTTACCTGCGTGGGCGGGAAGCGCAGGCGGTTGGCGGGTAGTTGCGGTAAGGGGAGGCATGTGATTGGGTGAGAAGACTGGGGGCGCCCTTCGCTCGGATGGATTTTCGGAGTAGTTGCTGAAAACCCGGCGATGATCGTCGTATCGGCGGGGACGTGACGGGGAGCCCGGTGCTTGGGAAGCGGTGGGGGCGGCGTAGCGTGACGATGCTTGATCGGCGTTTTGGCCACTCTGGGCGAACCAGGCATTGAACGCGTGGTAGTAGTCGTAGTTGCCATTGCTGGGTGATCCGCCAGAACTGGTTTGACTTGTAGGTCCATGAAGAGTAGAGGGCGTTCCCGTGTAGCTCCCGTGGGGGCGGTGGTAATGACGTACGCCGGATGACTGACTCTGTTGGAGGTCCCGTTCACGTTGTTGTTGCTGTAGAACTTGGCGTTGGTGGATGTTGAGTTGGTTCGGGGCCGGGCCGACATAGGCGGTCGTCGGATGATGCATGTGGAAGGCGTTTTGACCGTGGTTTCTGAAGGTAATTACAGTTAATCGACGAATGCAATTTGTAAAGATGAAGAAACTCACCCGATTCCGCTGGTGTAGTGGACGATGTGGGGCAGAGTGGTCTCGTAGTTAGATGCTCCTCCTCTAGGCCCAGCGCCTCCAATATCACCGCCGTAGGCGTGATTCCGATATTTAATAAGTGCGTCAGGATCATGCAGCGACTAAAACAATATCGTCAGTGATTAAACAAAAATCCGAAAGCTCGTGGGTGACAGTTGGAGATATAGTGTGTCCCCGATTTCAAGTCAACATTCGGTAACTGTTAGCCTTCCAAATACTGACTCAACAGAATATTCGAACCAAATAGCCTCACATGTCAACCGAATATCTCCTATCAACCGAATAAAGCCAAGGTTAGGTAAAAAATGTGAACAAAGGGTAAGTAATGTGCAAATGAAATCCCCAACCACTGTTATCCCGTGTGAAAACACAAAGCCATAAGCAACATAACATCATTAATCTTTTTCGCTTGCAAAAAAACATAAGCAGAGGCATAAATCTAACAGAGAAAGTAGTATCTAAGTAAGGAGACAGTCAAAGAAGCAAAGTTGATTCTGGCATCAGCGGCGGGCAGGGATTTCAGCGACCTACCGGTCCAAGTCCATGACGGCACAACCCTTGACAAGTTGAGCCACGAGCGTATCGGCGGTATTCGAAGAGCATGGCGTCGGATCCGTTTCGTCGATCTCGTCGTCCTCCTCTTCGTACAGAATCTTCTCGCACTCCTCAAGCAACTGGGCCGGATTCTTCATCATACGACGGTTACGACCCTTTTCCTCGACCGCAGCGACAGTAATCGAGTTCTCATTCGATGTAACGACGACCGAATTCTCATTAGCGTCACCCATCTCATTCCACTCTCGAAGCGTTTGGCGAACCAAAAAGGTAATGTAATCGATCTCGGCGTCAGTCAGCGGACCACGTCCCATCCCAATCGTCCAGCTCTTATCCCGCGGAAGCCAGTACTTCTTCTGTAGGGTTAAAGTAATGTGAAGTTAAACCGTTAAGAACATAAAAACTCAACCACCACAAAAAGTGAGTATAGGTTAAAAGTGTATAAAACAAGACATTCAAGTGCGTTTATCAAAAGTTGAACTTACCGCAGGGGGGAAGACTCCTTGGCTCGGCATGTAGTCCCCATTCGGATGCGGCAGAGGCGAGAATCCGTCTCCGGCGGCCATGTTGCGCACGGCATTGTACGGCGGAGGCTGGCGCTTCGGGATCGAGCGGACAATATCGTCAGCAGTCATCGACTTGTGCTTGTCCGGCGAGTTGTCACGACGGAGGAAGCCCAACAGGCCCATCGACTTGCGACGAGACTTATCAGGCTTCTCGGCAGCCAACTTGGGGCGAAGGTCGGACAAGACATCGGGGCCCATTTCAGAGGAAATCAGAGCATGCATGATGCTGTTCATCTGCTTCTGCTGCTGGTTGTTGGCCATGGCTTGCTTGAAGGATGGGGCCGGCTCGATCTTCTTGTTACGAAGACGGAACGATGGCGGGGATTCATAGGTGTCGGTGTCGTCGACCTTCTTTGTGCCGGCGATGACTTCGTGAACCATGTCGTCACTGAAAACGATTCTTACCATCATGAAAAGATAAAAAGATAGAAATGCATACCTGGTGGTCTTCTTCTGGGTCTTCTTAGGCTTGTCCTGAGGTTCGTGACTAACCGATCGGCGCTTGGACGACGGTTTAGCTCCTGAAAGGACGCAAATATTGACTTTTTTGAACCATTAAACCGAAAAACCGCATGAAAGATAGCCAGCGAGCAAACAAGTTTGACCACAGCAAACATTGAAAAACCACGGATGGCAAACTTAGGGTGGATAAGAAAGCACAAGCTATGTAGCTTACCTTCGTCGTCAGAAACATCGCTGATGGGATCTTTCTGGCCGACAGGATCGAAAAACATGGATCGACGGTTCGTCGTCGGAGGCGACTTATTCTTCTTGCGGAAAAAGTCGACGATCGACGTAATCTTGTTACGGCATCGCAACCCCGGCGACTTCTGCTCCTGCGATTCCTCGCGCCGCTTCTTTCTCATGACGATCGCCTGCGACTGCTCCAGGGCCGCGGTTTCTTGCAGCCGACGAACGGCTTGCATATAGCCCTCGGATGGGGCACGGTTCTCATCGGGCGAGGGAACGGTCTTCGGCCACGGATCACGGCCGAGCTTCACGGAGAAGCTTTCCGGGCGCTTGTTGAAGGTGAGATAGACGTCCTTGTTGCGGTTGAGGGTGGGAGCTAAAGCGATAGATGCGGGAGTGAAAAGCAACCAAGGGAAGATCACAAAACAAAACAAGCAAAACCCAAAAACGGGCAAAACGAAGGAAAAGCATATATATTTCCGTCAAAATTCAAAAACTAACCGCTTGTTTGACGTTGGTGGATGATCTTCTGGAAAGTCTGCGAATGGGCAGCCTCATTACCGCTACCGAAGGGACGCTTCTCGCTGATAGACTTGCGAGTGGGGTTCAAACGGTTGAAGGCGTCCATGATGGTCTCGACTTCGTCGACGTCGGAAGGAGTGTCGAGTGAAATGGGCTTTGAGTGTGAGGGTTCAATCGTTTCTGAAAATGTGTCGGTTGAGTACAAATTTGCATGAAAAAAACAATGCAAATTACCTTCATCGTCGTCAAAGCGGTATTTGAGGGGATCCTTGTTTCGAACCACAGAAATCCGTGCACTTTTGTCGTCGAGAGGAAGGGCTTTGATCATGGTGGAGAAGATGTCAAAGCCGACTTTGTAGTTCTCAAAGCGTCGGAAGTCGATGTGGTTGATACCGACGAGACGATCGCACACACGTAGTCGGCCATCTTTGTGGGCTGCGGAGCCGTGGATAATCTAGAAAAAGGTAAAGATGATTTATTTTTGATTTAACGGTATAAACCAACCTTTTTGATATAAAGACCTGGTCCATACTCAAGACCCCATGGATGGCACGCGACCTGGATACCGAGACCGGCAGATCGAGATTGGACAAATGGGATGTCAAATACCAAGTGTTCGGTCGATCCAGAAGGCTCATGAACCGAAACCATTTGTTCGTATCGATGGATGCTGTTTGGAACTGGTCTCGCCGTATCGGAATAGTTAGAAGTCGATGTTTGACTTAAAGGCGGTGACCGATGTCTGGAGGCAGGTGACGACGGATTCGATCGTGAGCCAGGCAACCTCGGTGACAGTTTGGCTGTCGACGACAACGCTGGTGATGGTAAGTTGGTGGATCCTTGAATGTGTTCCGGCGTGGCAGATACTGTACTCATAGGCTTCTCGTCGATAATGTCTCTTGATACGGTAAAAGACACAGCTTCACTAACGGGGAAGGAGCGAAGGATAGACAGGATCTCGGCCTTTGACAGGGAGGATACACTAATGGCGTTAATCTGTAAAACAGGGGTATTTATAGACTTTTGGGACGACCCTAGACAGGTAAATGAGTTTTGCATGGTCTAGGTTGCCAATAATAAAAATTCCAAAACATACCTGTAGAAGTCGATCACCAACTTTGAGCAGCTTAAAAGCAGGACCATCAACATGAACTGTGTTGATTATGATAATATTGGTACTACCACTTTTACGGTGGCGAATCCCGAAACCGAAGCCGGAACTGCTTTTTGTTACAGATACCGTAGTCTCATTCGTGACCGCCGTTGAATTCGCTTTTTGTACAGCATACATGGCAGAATCCGTAGCAACTTCAGCCGCTTTCCGCTCGACTTGAATAATGGCCAACTCAGGCTCCTCGATCGTCGTCAGTTCGCGAAGGCACTTGTATGCTTGATGCAAAGACATCTGAAACACATCGGTCTTAATGATGCGTCTTACGATAAGAGATTAACGCTTAACCCCTAAGATAGAGATCAAAAACACACCTGACTGACTGTACTACGATTGATTTCTGTGATCTGATCGCCCACACTGATTCGGCCATCGATCGCGACGCGACCATCGTCGTGAACTTGGGTGACTTCAAAGGCCATGACAGATCCGGCGTCGTCGAGAACAGGAGCAATCTGTAATGTTGTTAATAGTTGTTAGCAATCTGTAAAACGCTGGAGCAAACAAGGAGGAAAACATTTTCCCAATAAAGGTCGGAATGAATCACCAATCGTGGGTATCGCAAAGATGTAAAGAAGAGAAAGTTCCCAGGACTTACATCAATTCCAAGAGGAATGTTCACACTTTCACTCGGAAACACAACACGGATCTTCCGTTGACCGGATTCAGTAAAGCTAACTTTCGGCACAGATGGCCCAGCTTCGGCGAGGGTTTCCTCCAGACGTTCGCGCGCTTCGTAAAAGCCATTAGTGATGCGTGATTTGCGATCTTGGCTACGCGACAGATGGGCATGTTTGGAAGATCGTATGGGGTTCTTACCAGCTGACATTCGTGCAGAGCCGTCTGGAAAGAATACGATATAAGCGGGTTGACAACGAGAGTTATGTCAGATTCAACGTTATGAAGCCACATGGGACAGTGTGGAGTGATTCACCACTTTCCTCGAGTCAAGGAAAGCAATGCTTACAGGTCAGCAGCGAACGTGGAAACCACTAAATGAAAGCTAATAAAAACGACACTCACCCGTAGTCGGAGAACGGCGGAAGCTTCCAGTGGTAGCTGAGGAGGATGGTTCGGATCGATGTGATTGAAATGACACGAATCCGCCAAGGGAGGGGGCTTCGATATCGGTGTGAACTGTTAGGCCTAAATGATGGACAGAAGATAAGATCAATAAAAAGGCTAAATCTGACAAGACTTACCCGGTGGCTTGACTAGATTAGTAATTTCGACAACGTCCTCGGATTCGTGCGACTTCATAGGCTCACGTCGGTATCGTTCGTCGACGGAAATGACCGTCGGTGACGGTGCACTACGGTGTGGCGGCACCGCCGGAGGTGAGTCTTCGCCGATGGCCAGGATCTGAAAAGCGCGGGATAGTGTCGATACGAGAAAAAAATGCTGCTTGCATGGACCATTCCGCCATGCAGCAGCTATGACTCGCACGGCTAGCTAATGCGCTCTCCCTTTTTTCACCGCCTTGTTTGGGCAAAAACGGCGATGACTAGGCTTTCGTATCTTTTTTCTCCAGGTTTTCTTCCCGGACGATAAAAAGAAATATGGTGTGAAAAAAAGTAAACATTGCCAACTTCTGATCACACAAACCTAATTTGTAAGGAAAACAAAACTCACGGTAACATAGTCATTGTCGGTTTGTCGTATCATCTGTGAATGATGTGATCGAGACAAACAGACGTCGTGGGACATGGTGGCAGTGAAAAAACTTCTCAGGATGATTCGAAGCCTACATGTGGGGGTGGAAGGCGGCGCTATAAAGGAACAGATATGAATATAAAGTATTATTAACATGGTCCGGGTCGGGCAAACGTAAAAATAGTCGGTTTTTATTGCCATCGGTAAGGCTGGCGCCAAAACATACAAATAAAGACACGCTAACGAAAATGGATGGCGCAGGTCGTGACTGTTCGAACACAACCGAAACAATTTATGAATGGGAAAGAGGAATAGCGTGGCACCGCAATGAATACCAGTCATCGAACAAAGGACGTGATCGCGACGGATACCGATGGCGCCAGGGGGGTACCGATTGAAACAAGCCTTTCCGGGAGTGCACGGCTACAAAAGGAGGAAGCGGCAATCGAAACAAGGCATCGCGGGCTGCGCAAACCGAGACTGACCAGTCCCCACGGGTTCGAGGTCAACTTTGCGGCCGACCTCGCCCGACAAGCAAACACGTAAAAAACGAAAAGTAAGGAGGTTTCTGAAGAGGACGCCGATGCTACTGAGGCTAGGTAGGATGCTCCCGTGAAGTGGATGAACAGGTTAAGAACCAAACCGTTTTACTGTTAACATTAGAAAAAGAAACGAAAAAAACAACAGGAGCGAGAGCTGCGGGGACCATTTACGGCTTTTTATCACCGAGCACCGGCAATCACGGGTCCCTCTGATCAATGCACTCAACCCCTGCCGATGGGAGTTAGACACAACAACACGAAAAAGTGATCATGAATTCAATTCGGGCGGATTCAACATGTACGCGACTGTTTTTTTTGTTCGTGGTTGGAAGGAGTTTAACCCGAACAAATACTCGTCAACTGTAAGCGTTTGAATTGAGTTGACAACACTGTTATAATAAAAACGGGAACTGATTTGTGGAATGAATCGGTGAAAAGCGTGGAATTGACAGGCGGGCAAAGGTTGAAGTTGCAAAAAAACTTAAAAAAAAACATTCAAAACTTAGGAAACACGCATTTTCATGAAACTGACCACCATACAAGGCTGACCAAAAGGGCCGTAGGACAGCTGGAACTGTAAAAAGAAGCAGCTGAACGGCGGCGGCGTCCAATTTCAAGCTCATAGGACTTTTTCCTTCAAGGCCGATCGACTGGTAAGTAGTCCAGGCTTTGGCTTCTAGTACAAATCCGGACGGACATCGGGAGAAGTGCGAAAAGTCATACGGGACCTTCGATGACAGCCAGCTCGAGAACGCGAGGAAGACCGTCGTCGAAACGTTCCTCCATTTCGTCGGCTCACCGCCTATAGCCTTCATCGCGGACGACGACGACACTCTCAGGTGAGTTGAGGCACAACGTCGTTCACAACTGCGCATAGATGCACGTTGAGGTTTTTGTGCGTTGTGGTCCGGCGACATCGACGACCATGGTTTTACGTGCCGCGGGCATGACACATGAAAACACACCTTGTATGTTTTGCATGTACAGCGTTCGAGGGGTCGCGCGCACCAAAAAGACCCGAAACTTTCAGGTAGGACGAGAGTGGCATCAACGCGTCATGGGCCATAAAGTTGCTATTTATAAAGAACTTGAAAAACTAAAGACGACACGCTCTAACTTTTTCCAGATTGATAGAAGACACTTCATCGCTTTCATGTAGAAAGTAGATTTTCCCCAAGGCCAAACCCAATGAAATATATTGTAATTAATAATGCAAAGAGTGTCCGTACAAATGTCATACTTCCTGTTTTGTGGTTGACACGATGGCTCAACTCGTTCACGACTCACACCGCAGTTTTGTATTCTCGTTTTTGCAACTGCAACTGCAGCAGTGCTTGCTCGAGGGCGGCGGCGGAAATTGTTTCTCGCGCAGGAAGTGGACAGTTAACAAAAAATAATAACTATCAATCAAAAAAATGCATCATCGTGTGGGAACGTTACAAAATTGGTACTTGTAAAAAACGTACTGACACCAATATTTGGTTAACCCGTCGAAACCGCAGAATGAAAGTATAATCAATCACTGATCCTTATCAGTTGATGCAAAAAAAACGTACTATAAAATAGATCATGTCAAAATTCCCGGGCCAAATCGTCAACATTTTTGTTTGTGCATATTTAAAAATATAAATGGACACATTTAACAAATTGTGATGAACATCAGCAATCATGTTAATGCACCAAATTGGTGTAATGGATAAACACAGCTGATTGGAAAACATGTTAAAACGGTACGTGAGACTGTATTCATCCTGGTTTTTGATGGTTCGTAAAAGTGAGCATTCAAGAGGGACAGGTCACTTATTGCAAGCTTTCATTGTCATTCGTGCTTATGACAAGAGTAACCACGACTCAATAGGGACACGCCAAAACAAGTGAGTCAACAAGACAAAGGGTGCTCAACAACTTCGGACCGTTCGTTACTAGCATCGCACCACTTAGCCAGGGTGTGCAACTCGGTAACGAAGCCACAAGTGCAAAGAAGTCACTCTGTAAGTTGCGGAGAACAGAAGGGCTTTATCACATTGGTCAGTATGTGAAGGCACGCGCCAATATTTCACCCTTGACTTCACGGGAGGACCCGGACCGGTTTCTCTAAATTAAGTCGAGTTCCACGCGACTTCAACGTCGTATCTATGTATGTACTCAATGAAATTTAATTGGAGGCAGAAATCATGAGGCCAAATGACAGGGGGGAATGGCTAGGAAAATGTATACATCTTAAGGCTAGTTTACATGTTTGCGATCACATCGTTCGGGAGCGTCAAAACGGGTGGATGAATAAATGTGGCGGTCAGGTTGCTCAAACAACACCCTGAAAAGGTTGCACAGCAGGGGAACAAACTTTTTTTTTCAGCTGCAAACAGGTTGAAATAAAATTCGGTGGAAACGTAAGATTCTGCTCTCGTTCATCGGCAACCGCCACCAACGATGAATGAAAACGGGTGCCTGGATACGAGGTGACCGCAAAGACGAAGCTGAGAAGCGTGCAGCCGAATGGTCAGTTGCGCGACTTTCATCCACTTCATAGTGACGCGAGCTGTCTATCCTGAGCTTCCGTCCGCATCTATGACTGAACATCGCAAAAAATAACGTTCACTGACGAGGCTGACTTTTTTCATCAATCAAAAATGCAACCAGTCTTGATGCAATCAAAATAGAGGTTTGAAACCGCAGAAAAACAAGAATTTGTTGACGATTTCGAGAATAATATCCAACTTCGGATGTAATCCGTCTTGCGAAACGACAGTGACAATTTTCTGGCTGAAATGCCACTGCCGGCACCACCAAGAAGCATACGGACAATGAACAATTAGTCTAAACAAATACCATTTTATGCTTCACCCTTCCATTTGCCGGATTTCTTTTCTCCCTTGCGTGTCTTGAGGCAATGTTGTTTCTGGATGATGTGGCCAGATGTTCGCTCAAAACGCTACCGTCAAACAAGTGTCACTTATGGAAATTGGGTCCTCGGGGCCGACTGACATTTCGTTACAGGATCAATGCCTAATTCACGGCGAAATTCGAACCAATTATGTTACGCCGCCGTTAAGCAGTTCCGGACTCTGGAAAACAAGTCAAGGGTCTACTTGCCTCGAAGAAAAAAACCTCGTTTTTTTCCTCCCGGCGTCTGAGACCATTCGTGTTTACCGATGGTTGTTTATTTTGTCTGGGAATAGTGATAAATCTCTGTATTATTGCTTGTCAATTCAACACCATGCAAGTCACAATCACCGCCAAGGATGACACATACGGTTTTGGCCGTCTGCTCGGTTCGGGGCTCGGTGCAAGACCGGTAGCCGGCCGATCGGTTCATGGCCTCTAGCTCGGCCACAGACACCCGTTTCATGAGGCGTATTTCGACTGACGTGATAGTGTTACCATCGTGCTTCCCTATGCTGCTATCACGGCCATTTTTTGTCGCTCTCGAACGAGCCTGTAGTGTGCTGTAGCAATAACAGGCCGAGAAGGCCCGCTTCGGAGGCCCAAGTTAGAGAACGCGAACAACGAAAAACGCACCTAGGCGTCGCAGAACTGCAAGCAGAGGCTTGAGCGGCGCCATGTCGCTCCGTGAGGCATTACCACAAAATGGCCGTTGCCACAAGGGCAGCCGTTGGTGCAGCCAGCAGCGCAGGCTGCGGAATTTTTTCCCGCAACGGCAAAACGCTTCAGTTAGCTCGGCCCTGACGAGGGCCATTTCACTCTCTTGAGTCGGGTGGTCTGGCTTGCCAGCCCCGGCAGATCCCCAGCCATTGGCGCCGTCTCGGCACATATTGCTATGGTTGTTCAATACGCCCTCAGGGCCGCCATGGCTGCCTTCTTCAATGCCTTGCAGTGTTTTTTTTTGTTTCTTTTAGGAAGCCGCCTGCATTGACCCCTCTTTCGGTTATGTTTTGTTGTCTTCCGTGAGGCGTGTACGGCAGATATTCACACATCACAGTCTGGGTGATGAAACCCAGCTCCACCCAGTCAGTCTTCGGTTTTCCCACTGTTTGAACCCCTCTGAATTTCATTCATTTGAATTTGAATGGCCCTGGGATGGTCGACCTCGCCATTTCGCTTGCCTTATGAACGGCAGTTCAGCCGTTTTAGCATTTCCGTTAGTCACTCATCAACATAGACCGTTTACAGGAAGCTCTACATCATGTGGATCTTCAAGTTCTTCCAATCCGGTACCATCACACGCGAAGAAGTCAACGTTCCAGCATCGTTGATCAACATTGCCGTTGTGATCCTTGTAAGTTGCCTTTTCCTATTTTAACTTGTTGAAAGGCCTCTTCAACCAATAGAGGCATTTAGTAATAGAAATAGTCCTGCTCGCAAAATTTGTTTTTATTTCCTTTCCGCAATATTTTGGCCTCTTTCGTTGTGTTCGCCGCCGAGGCAACAGATGAACACAAAGGGCAGCAACGGAACCCATCTTGTCATTCCCATAAAACACCTCATTATGCAATTTTCCAGACGGGCATCGCCGTCACGAATGATAGTTGGGTCAAGCTTCATCCGAAGCACTTCGAGCTTCGCTTCCTTCCATTGAACGAAAATGGCACTCGTCCGTTTGAATCAATGGCCTTCTCGGCATGGGTCATGCCAAACGGTCGTAACTGTAACAAGATGGGCACCTTCCAGCTCCTGCAGCCGTCTATGTTCGGCAAATTCTACGATCAACAGGGTTACGAGCACACGACCTTCCACTCCTCCAACACGGGTACGCATTCAGCTTGTTTTCCATGTTGCCAGATTATGAGTCATTAACCTTTAAGTGCTCATCGATTGCATCACTCCCAGCATCGGAAACATGTTTTATGCCATCATCTCGTTCTCCTTCTTGATCACCATCATGGCTCTCGTCAGCGCGATCCTTTGCCTGTTCTCGCCACTTGATGGCTTCCTCCTCTGGATCCGCCAGAACACTATTCTGGAGTTCGTGAATCGTAAGTTTAATGTTTCCGCATTTGGCAAATGGCAGAGTCATGGGAGAGTGAATATTTTACTCTTTGATGTGCCGCTAATGCACACTTACTCAGAAAGGGCATCATAACAATGAAAAATGCAAGCACGAAATGAAAACATTAACTTTCGGGGAGTCGGATTAAGAGTATTTATCGAAGCTTCAGGGGTTTTTATTACATTTGCTTAAAGAAAATGAATAACATTGTTCAAAGAGTCGAAGATCGAATACTTTTTATCTTAATCATTAACACTTTATTCTGTATAATGACTACGGGGTCTGCTGACACAGTAAATCGAGTTAGTGTTAGTAAGTTATAAATTTGCAAAAAAGGAGAAAAACAGAAGTATTATCTTTGCAAAAGAAAGTGTTTTACCGTAGTAATTTGTCAAATGCAAACAAATGTCTTTTATGCCACATAAATGCCCTTTAAATGTAAATCCGGTGTCCTTTTTGAAAAGCCATTGTTCTAGAAAACCTCATTACGGTATATCGCATGTTTATTAAAAAGTGTACTTTGCAATGAAAAGTGTATCTGCAAAGATTACTTTTTAAAAGCAAATGCCATGCAAAAAATTGTTGACGCGCACTTTATTCACTGCTTTTTTGTAGTATGTTGGGAAAGGCAACGTTATTTTTGGAAATGTGTCACAGGAGAAACTACAATGGCAAATATAAAGATTTTATTTTTTTAGTGATGCTGACTTCCTTGTCGCTTCTGGCGAGCGTGATCATCCAGTTCCAAGTCGCCAATATGCATCCCGACGCCTACGTTCACGTTGGTCTTGGTATGTATCTGATCGCTGCGGCTACGCTAATGATGTTCGCCTCGCTCGCTTGCTCCATGAAGCATCAGAGCATGATGCGCCAGATCCGCCGCATCCAGAACAAGAAGTTCATCTGCAGCCGTGCTCTTCGTTCGTGGCGCGATTACGGTCGCCGCCCTGAGGACATGCGCCCAATCCTTGGTGATGAGATCTTTGATGAGGAACCCATCATTGCCTTTGCCCAGCGTATCAGCGACGACTACGAGAACCCCTACTACAACCCTGTCATCACGACCGAGCACGTTCACGCTGCTCCGTAAACCTTGGAATTAAGCGTTTATCTTTCTTTAATGACTTTGGTAAACCCTTTCTCCGTAAAATAATGGCTTTCACTGATGTATAATATTTGTTGTGTCTTACGTTGGCGTATCAATTTATTTCTTTTAAAACAGTAATCTTATGACAATGTCCACCCCCTTGTATGGTCTCTTCCTCTACCTAGTGACACCCCCTACCACCCCCAGTCTAACTTTGTTATCACTTTTTTTTCAAGGAAGTGTTTTTCGTTAAACGGTGAAAAAGTCAACTTGCTAAGTCAGCTGCTCCCGGTAAGGAATGGCTTTCATGATCGGGAACCACAACCTCGACCTTTCTCGGTCCTGTCGAGTGACTGTGTGCTCATGACTCCATGTATCACCCAAAGGCCGTCGGCAACTCGGTCGCCATCCCTTATCACCAAAGTAACTGAGCAAGCATTTGGCGTCAATCACCACACCGACCGCGTTCCGGCCTTTATAGGTCTAAACATTTTCACTCTGCGACGTTTAACCATAACCCAATCCGTTCAATCACCACACCTCTTTTTGGTCTTTCCTCGATTTATTTAAATTTTAAATCGAGGACGTTCTTGTCGGTTTCTTCTTTAACCATTTTCACATCACATTAGTTAAAATCGGCAAGAAACGTTCACTTTCCTCCTAATTTACATCTCTTTGTCCGATCGTTCGCAAGCAGTTCAACATCTACGTTCCCCCGCCTTCTGCGCCCTCCTACATCCACGATGCCTCACCATCTATGTAACGTAATGTAAGCGTTCAATGTGCAGGTGCCATTTTCCATCTTAGGGCGGGTAGCAGCAAGCTTTTTACCGTTTGGGGCTTGTCCCCCGATCGGCCCGGACCCGTTAGTTGCTCTTTTCGTTCGCCATTCACGCTCTTCAAGACTCATGTTTTTCTATTATATTCAACTTTCACCCCTACTAGCATAACTCTTGTTACAAATATAATAACCTGTGAGTAGTACGCATCTTTCCGACTAGACCACGTAGGACATGTCTCACGACCACATCTTGCCTTAACCACCGTACCCATTGTTCAATGGGTTTTGACCAGCGCAACTTAAAACTTTGATGTCACTTCTCCCATGATTTCGATAAGTCCACCAATCTCAGCTTGTTTTTGCTTCAATTGAATGTTTACCTGTGCTATCTTGTGACAGACGTCAATATGCACTGATTTGACAAGGTGTCCATCATTTTGATAGCTCTTTATCTTAGCATCGGCGCTCTTTCAAGCCGGGTAAACTTTAAGAAAAAATACAATCTGGAGGTGTTTAATTTTCTTTTTTTGTAACAACAGTTGTGACCTTACCTCCTTAATAACTATGGTCAGAATTTCTTACACACATTATTCATGCGAAGCGAAGCATTTTATTGTTTCATTTTCTTATTCCGGTAATATTATTTCATAAAATTCTGGTAAATTTGCTAAACAATTTAATTTTTGTTTTGAGGAATTTGTTCTATTTGGAGGTAGGCCGTCGGTATCCTTTCAAATTTTGGCCGGTGTTGTACGGCGTCTCTCCTTTTTGTTTGTCATTCCTAAACGAATGTTGCGTTTTTCACCTTTTATGACTGGAGAAGTTTTTTTCGTTCGTGTGAAGTAATAAACCTCGAAATACATGAGATCTGCATTTTAACGACGTGACACTGAGTATTTACAACTTTTAGGACCGCCTTTAACAGAATGAGGGAACTTTTCCTTGCGGTATTATGCGTTGTGACCCTCGCGGCCAATGGCTATGTAAGTTTGATAGCTGTAAAGCAAAAAGTAATTCTAATCGATTTTACAGCAAGTGAACTTTGTTGGCTATCAACAATCTGATCAGCCCATCGAACTTCTAATCAAAAAGTTCAACAAATGTGGGAAGGTGGGCGTTGTGTTTTGATAAAGTCATATGACACAATATGATTTCGTTTCGTCATTATAGAACGCGTATTATGACATTTTCACCGGCGCGTGCAACAATTGCTCTCAATGCAACAAAAACGAATTTGTTGTTGATGCTTGCACGGTTTTCGATGATACCGTCTGTTCCACGTGTGCCGACCAGACTTTCGTCAACACATACGCTTATCGCAGGAACTGTGGAAAACTCCATGCTGCCATCCATGACGGGGTTGTGCGACCTTACCCGTTGTTTAACCCCGATCGCGTCCGGCTTCTTCCTGTGGAACGCCTTGAAAGGGTGGATGATGACGTTGCCGATGTAAACAGCATTATCGTTGACACACCAACACTTTCCGAACGAAAAGCCGTTGAGTCCTTTGACGATGACAGCAATGCCGAATTCGAAAGTGACGAAGATGAGTACTTTGAATCACGAATTGTCCAGCCTGTGAACAGAAAGTTCAAGCCAGAGAGCCTTGTTCCAATGAGCCAACCTGATGATGATGATGACTTCGACTCTAACAGTATTGAAACTGCATCAAATGAAGACTCCAAGGATGATAGCAATATGCTTGAAAGCAAGGAATCCAACGAGGAAGATAACACCATTTCGGAAGAAGACGACAGTGAAGATGAATCAGTCGATAGTTCCATCTCTGAGGAAGCTGACCAAGACGCAAGCGAATCCGATGAATCCGATGAAGACGACCAACAAATTGTTGAAATTGGCTCTTTGGCTGTGAAGATCGCCCCTAAATATCGCGCACTGTTGGAACGCGAAAACGAATTCAAGAAAAGCGGCGAAATTCACGACGTTTCTGACATTATCCGAAACTTCCCCTACAACCGCAAAGATCTTCTTTCCGAAAAAGACAGCGAAGAAGAATCCAAATCAAGCGAATCTGATGAAACTTCCGATGAAGCCGATGTGGATGCTTTGATCCATACTATCGAAATCAAATATGGCGAAGCTGAATCCCAACTCGAAGACGAATGTAATGTTTTCTTTAATTTTTGCTTTTTAACCCCAAAAACCATCTTTCAGACAATAACAGCATCAGCAGCTATCGTGCTCGCATTGTTCTCTTCTTTTTGTACTTCCTCGGAGCCTTTGTCGTACTGGTGGCCTTCTGTTGTATCCGCCGTGCACGCAACAACACCCGAACTTACATTGTTACTCCTCCAATGATGACTCCCGAGGATAAGAAAAACATCATCCGTGCCTTTGATCACATCAAGAAATCGCGTCGCGGCCAGTTCAAATATCAGCCCATCGAGGAGTTTGTTTAAAACTGTCCAATACTTTAGAGATAAGCCTCAAGTGCCTTAACTTAATTGTGTCGCTAATCTTAAACCATATGACTTCCTTGAACTAATGAGGCCTTTAAATTTGTAAATTGCCATTATGTATTTGCGTTTATTACCTTACTTTATTTTTAATAAACAATTCAAGCATTTTTTACTTTAACTGGGAAAAGAAAAGAGTTACTGACATAAATAACTTGTAAACTTAGTAACGTTAGGAATAAAGTAAACTGTCATGTTGGAAAAGTACGATACAAATGAAACTGAAAGTGACTTATTAAAAATAATAACAAACACAATAAATAAAATAATTTAAACGAAAACAAAAGACAAACGCAATAATACAAAAACTACAGTAAATTCGAGGATTGTAAAAATAGAGGATGGTTAGATAGTAACATAAAAAGTTAATTAATGAAAGAGAGGTTTACTTCATTTAGAAAAAAACTGAACACATTAAGCTAAGATGAGAGTTTTAGATTGTAGATGTAGACAGACTGACGAAGTTATTGATTACAAATATGCATATGTATAGGTAACTTCAATCATGAGAAAACTGTTCAGCGAACAAGATCTCATTCTTTGATGAAGCGCTTGGGAGATAGTTTGCTTGTTGCGGCTCAGCAGCAGATGCTGGGAAAGTTGGTTGCCGATTGAACTTCTTCTTTTTGATAGGTGACTTCTTCTTTTTGATAGGTAACTTCTTCTCAGTAAACAAAAAGCGGCTTCTACGTCGGCGTTTTGCGCGTTTAACCACTTCTCGCCGGGGCATCACCTTGAAAGGTAGATACCGCCGCATCATCTCCAAGCTGGCATCGTTGTTGCACTTGCACAGTGCAAATTTGTTCTCATCCCTGTTGGAATTTCTTACCATGATGGGATCGCAACGACAGCAGTAAGGTTTCACAGCCGAATGAATTGGAGCACCAATGCGTTTCGCTAATATGTGACAAACTATGTCGCAATCTTCCTCGATCTTAGTCACATTCAGGGTGTCGCTATCGTCTAGAACATGTCGGCCTTTGTAGATGAGGTAGATCTGAAATAACAACATTATCATTGTTTGTTAATAACAAAATGATTTACCGGTTTGTCTGCGCTAAAAAACGGTGCCAGCTCCGTCTGGCTGAAGAAGTATTCGCACGAGGAACCAAAAATGACGATACACCTTGCCATTTTCATTTTAGTTTTCAGGACTTTCCAATTGTGTGGAAACTCCAATTTTCCAACATCATCTTCATCAACGAGGGTATCATAAAGGTGACCTTGGCAGCCTTCGCCGTCTTTGCCGTGTGTACACACCCGATTTGTCATGTGGCTATAAGTCTTGTTTTACCAAATGTAAGCTGTTGGATCAAATCATACTTGCTTCTGCACGAAGAGACCTTCATGCTCTTCTTGTACATGTCATTGCACTTCCCACATTGTTCGATATAAGGGCAACCCCGAACATCAGACAACTTTGCATCTGGGATTCCGCTGCGTTGGTACAATCCGTCTTGATTTTCATTCACGACATGGTTGACGAGATAGTTCTTTCTGAGTGTGCATGTGAAAGTGTGGCAGAGTGATGGCATCTCAGAATGGCATTCAGCGTACCTAATGAGCACAAATTAGATAAAAACAACCTCTAGGTAACACTTACAGTTTATGTACAAATAAACTGTTTGGCCTACACCACTGATGTCTGTTGCAGTAATGAAACATGTCATCGTTCTGAATAAAGCAACGTTTTTTTGTATTTTGCGTAAAAGTTAGCCTTACATTTACTTGACTTCCGGTAATAACCAGAACTCTGCCAGTATTAAAACGAACTGCCAAATCAGTCAACGCTGCACTTACTTCGGACTTTGCCTTAAATATAATTTTCCATTAACGACTGAAAAGTTGACAATTTAAAGTAAAAACCATACCTCTACTTCTTGGACATCTTCAAAAAAATGAGGCCACTCATTCATTGTGACTTCTAGAATGTTGATCAGATGTATGATAGCGACGTTCAACACGCTTAATCAAAAAAAGAGGACTCGTAAGGCGATAAAAGTTTCGCAAACACGCTAATTTGATCGGTAATAAGTAAGTTTACACAAAAAGACATAGGAGACGGATTTTCTTTCTCGACTGTTTCAAACAATGTGGAAGTTTTAACGAGGTTCAAGGTACTTCTTTTTTTTAAGTGGAAAGTTTATAACAAAGGTGGTAAACTATTCAGAGACACAGAAAAAACTTAAATATGTGAATAACTAATAGTACAGTTTTTACTTTTTTAAATGTATCCGTTTAGATAAGACTGGCTGCAAACTGTAAATCTCCTAATTGGGCATGTATAATATGTATGTGAGAAAAAAGACACACGCTTTGTTTAAAATACAATTTAAAAACTATATACTTTTTGTATTTAGAAGACCTGTCTAATTAGCTATGTGTCGTGCGGCGACCTTTGGACGTACTGTGATACACCTACCAGATATCCCCAATTAAAATATTTTAGAATAATATTTTAAAGTTAAGTCTAAACTGAAACGGAAACGAGAAGAAACAAGCAACAAGCGCAACGTTGATCTTCTTCTGAATTCAGACCGCCTGACCTTAGACTAGATAATTGGCAATACTGACCACCAAAATTCGTTTGCCCACGACTGCGTTGTCCGTTGTGTCTCCGTCCACACAGATGCGCACGGCCAAAACAAATTTGCGCCGAACACCACGGCTCCAAGAGCGTCGTCGACATGTTGATATGATAGTTTCTATCGACATTATTTAAGCTTTTGCGGCGATAGGAGGAAACAGCTACACCTCGATTATAATTAGGACGCACTTTGTTAACTTGCTCGTTTTCCGTAAATGCTTGACAGAATCAACAACAAAGTATGGGAAAATGGAAGTAACCTGCCCATTTTGCAGGTCAGAATGGAAAAAATTAATGATGGCTGCATTTTAAAACTTTTTTTCGATGACACAGAATGATAAATCCCTGCGAAGGTTAAGTTTTTAAGTTTAATAAGTAAAAAATTGGTTACTCAGTGACAAGATTAATAGGGGCGAAAAGCTTCTAAAAAGTTGCAAATTTTTGAAGGGCATCGCTGCGTCATCTTTCCTTTCCTTTTAGCATTTGTTTTTAAATACATACATCAAATAATGAGTATTATTGTACTTAGAGTGTTTTATTTCCGCATTAACTGTGTTGCTAATAGTACAAAAACTGTGATGAAAATCAAAAAGGAAAAACGCTCCTGATCATGGGTATTCTTATTTTTGCAAAAAGTGAAGTGTTCGTTTCGCTTTGCGTTTCCTTTTACTTCCGTCTTGAGTGTTTTATTGAAACGCATGTAAATGAAAATGAGATTTAGGTCAAGACTCTAACAAGTCAATTGCGGTTACTTTGTTATGCGCGGAACAACACTTAGTGAGGTTCTTAATCAAAAATTTATACCTCGTTTATCCCTTGAAAAGGAGATGCATCGTCTTTTGACTCACGTAGTAAAGTTTGTTGGGCGCGCCCTACTGTCTGATCCAGAAACAGTTACGGATAGACAGTTAAAAAGGTGGCAGCCTTCGGTTTTTGACGCATTGCCGACAGTTCTTTAGCGACAGCTTTCTGTTCATCTAGGTCACCGCGTGCACAGGTTGTTGCACCTATTAAGCGCATATTCTTCTTCCCATCTGGATCAGTCGAGATTTGCTCTCTGTGTCAGATACCAGGATGAGCATGAAGGTTATATTTGGATTTGCTTTTGCGACAGCGTGTTTAGCCGTTGCATGTAAGTTTCCATTTGATTTGGTCAAACTTTTATGAAAGTAGATGTTTTTAGACGCGCAATTGGCCGCCGTTTATTCAAATGTCACACGAACGGAAGACTGTTCGACTTGGAGCAGCTGGGGACCGTGCATTTTCCCCAATCCGGAAGATAAGCGCCCCTACATCAAACAGTTAACCCCGGTGTGCCAAAAACATTGGTTCTATAAGTTTATCGAGAAGCGCTACGAAAAGGCTTTGAACAGTTTCTTCACCTACCTCGCATCCGTAATGAAATCGAATAAGCCCTGCGGAATGTGCTCGTATCGCCAATCGTGTGGCTTTGGCGGCCCGCGGAAATGCCATGTTAGCCCATTTGAGTAAGACTGGAGAAGCTCGTTAGATAGCATCGCATAAACTAAATTTTACAGGCTGGAAGGTGGCCGCTCCATTCTGCCTTTCTATGTTTCCGAAAAAGTGTGCAGCCGCAAAGATCTGAAAGGGCACAGTCAAGTTGACGCGTGTCATGCCGATTATGAAGCCCTAAAGGAGAACGGTGGAGAATGCCGACTGTGGCCCAGCAAGAAAGTCAACCTGACTGGAGTTGAGCCCGTTTTCCAACAACACATTGCCAACCTCAAGTGGTACTCCTGCATCCCACAAACGATGTAAGTGAATCAACTCATTTGTCCCTCCTGCGCAGAGGGAATTCAAAAACTTTTTCCAATTATTCCATTATAGCGAAGGCAAAAAGCCTGGTGCGAAGAAGGAAAAGACCTGCCGATGCTGCTGTTTCCCCTTCCGAGTTAATCCGGTCACCTTCAAGTGCGAACACTCACCGGGATCCCCACCCGCCCCCGGCATGCAAGATGCCTTCGATTTGGATTAACTTCATTCATTAAACATTAATAAGAGTCCCAAGTCAAATTACCTGGTAATACAATTCTTAATAATCTATTTATATCTCGCAAGTGTAAAAATTTTTCCCAAAAAGATAAAAACGAAAAAATTCATTTTGTGTTGTACAATAAAAACCAATATACCAATATTGATAAAGTAGGATGTGCAGGTATAGTGAGTAAAACGGACAAAAAACATGGTTAAATACGCATACAAATAGGTGTGAGGAAGAATAAAACGAAAGTGATGGGTACGAATGTCAGTTGAGTTGAGCAGATTAAATGCTGTTTATATATCACGTTACGCGTTGTCAACCAGAATGCGAAGTAATTCGACTATATTTTCGATAAATTCTTCGGGCTTAATGCCAGCATGTGAGGTATGAGGCCGCTCCGCAAAGTAGCGCAGAGTCTCGTTCATCTGGGCCTGAAACCGTTATAATTACTCCGACTGCCTTTGATGTCTGTGTTAATTCCACACACCTGTGCTGTTTTCAACGCATATCGAAGGCGCCCTTCCTCGGCAGCGACACCGGCAATTATGGAATTTGTTTCGATCCCCAAAGCTTGGCGCTCCGCTTCAAGCTGCAGCAGACCATTGCTCAGTTCATTAACCCGGGTGTCCAATGTTGAGAATTTATCTGTAAGCATAGTTTATGATCCTCATTCCTGCGTTATCTAAGAATGGCGACTGTTTTGAAACTCACATTTACAAGCCTCGCGATAAAGACTCAACCGTTTCGCAACCGAATCACCAAGACAGTTGACTGGTAGCATGTCGGCCACTCGGGCTCCGATACTTTCGCCCGTAGACAGTTGATGCTTACAAACTTCGATCGCTTGGCTCACCCGAAGACCGTGAATTAGCTGAGCGCCGAAATCACCACACAAAAAGTTAGCATAAATTGTCGAACATTGCAGAATACTTGCGATAAGACCATCAATATGGATGGTAGAGGCTACCTGTCGAAGGACATTAATTTCCTGATGCAGATTAAAAAGTTGCTCAGGATGGCTATGCGACATCTCCATGACCCGCAATCGTGTGTACAATTGTTCGATATTACTTAATTCAATTACAAATTTTTCCTCATCTGTCAGGCTGGCGACAGAATTCGTTTCACAGAATGTTTTGAAGCGCTTCGCATCGACCTCAGATGGTGACACTGACTTGATTAGCTCGATTTGCGCAAGTGACAGTAGACTTGTGTCGCATTTGTACAGTGCAAACATTGTCTCGAAGTTCTTTGCTGGAAGCATGCGTCGAATTTCCGCAACCTTCTTGATTTGATCAGGTGTTAGCAGGCTGTTGTTGTCATTCTCAAAGACTGCCGCTACTTCCGTCAAATCGATGCGCTATAAGAATGACCATGTTTTAGTGAGGAAAAACAAAAATGATAAGAAAGCAAAACTTACATCAATCAGCTCAGAGCTGTTGGAAAACGTTTCGAAAACAGTTCCCTTAAGCCGTGCATCGCTAACAAACCGAAGTGGGTAAGGTGTAAACAAAGCAGAATCGTGGTCAATGAAATCCAGGGATGACGTGACGTTTTCGGTGGGTTGAGCTTCGGCTTTCGGTTTTGCGGGGGATTGGGGCTCCTTTTGCGGAGGCTCGTTGGTTTCCATTGGCTCATCCTGGAATTGACCATTGTAATAACTTATTTGTACTTCTGGATGATAGATTTGACAAACCTTTACATTGTCACTTTCGCTTTTATCGGTATTACTTTCGGATGACGTCGAATTGGGGAAACATTTTGGAAACATCGGAAACTTTGGTAGCAACAATGAGCTTGGAGACCCATTAGGCACAGATAAACGTTGTTCGACAGCCTTCGGACTCGGGGTTGTTGTCACCACCGGCGTTCCTACGGTACGCTGGCGGTTTTTGTTAACCACTGGAGGGCATTGCCGATTGGCTGCTTGTGCATAATTATTTGTAGTTCGACTTGGAAAAGGCCGAGCCCGACCCCGCACATTTGGAAAGCATTTCTTCATGAATTCCTCAACTTGCTCCGCGTAATCATCCATGTAACTGATGGGGTCACCAGTGATACCGTGTAGGCTGACCATGTGGCTCTTCACATTGTTCTTTGAGTACGTCGATGTGAAGTCACATGCAGGACATTGGAACATGGGTTTACCGACGTGGCATTGTCGGATGTGGCATGGTAGTTTGGAGCTGTGCACATTCTTTTGACATAACACACAGTACTGGAAAGTGTACGGATAGCCCTACAAAGATTGTAAAACAATTAGTTTGAGGCGTCTTCGCTTACGACCCCGGTAAAGGTTATGACTCACCCGTTTCTTTTCGTTATTTGGGCCTTGTTCCTGTTTGATAGACGGGTTAACGGCTTCCGGCTGCTTCGGAAGTTGGCCATTGCTGTTGTTAGACGAACTCGCGACAGCGGCGCCCAATTGTACCGACGAATTCATTTGTCGCATCGGCAGTGGTGTCATCCCGGCGCCAAACTGCCTTTGAATCATGGCCTGTTGTTTGATCAATTGTTGAAGCATCTCAGGATCACGGATGGCACCGGTCAGAGGTTGAGTAGCCATCGCATAAAGAGCAGCATCCACGAATGCCTGTGAATCAGACACGTTGCCAAAGGGCGCATTCAGAAGACTGCTTTGCGCAAGGAGTGATACATTCTCGAATAGGTTCTCGACAGGCGCTTGGCCTTCCGTTGCGCCTGACAAATCACCCAATGAGGCGCCGTCCTTTCCGGGCTCCAGCTTGACCTGACTGATGAAATTGTTGTTGTTATTATTGTTGAGTAGGGACGGTGTCGAAGCCGGACTAGAGGTTGTCGTTGCACTACTACCGCTAACGTTCTCATCCGTGGATTTAGGCGAGACAGATCTGCCATCCGGCGAGGACCCATTACGCAAATTAAGAGCGTCTGCGTTATGAAGTAAGAACTGGGACAACCCAGAAGAAGGATTCGTCGTGAGCATCATTTGAGACGTTAACACCTGAGGCATATATTCATATCTTTCGGGGGGAGTGGCTACACAGTTGAGTCCTTAAATGAACGAAATGATGAAAGTAGTTGTAATACACGCGAAACACATCACGGGAAGGACAAAGTTGGTCGTACAAAGAGGACGGATGACACGAGAATCGCGTTTAATTGTCGAAGCCTTGAGGCATGAACCATTCAAGGCTGGATGGAGGTTACGGCGCCTCTTCCTTGGGAAATGCTTCTCAGGCTTAAGTCAATGCTAAGCCCCATTTTGGAAGAAGACACACGCAAACAGTCTCAGTCGGCTCGACGGCATCCTGAAAAAGGCCGACCGCGAACCACCTAATCCATTGCTCCGTTATTGGCACAGGCAAAAAGACAACCCAGGACGCCCGGTTTGCGCCTCTCTAATCCTTCTGGTTGCAACGAACAGGCTTCTCCAAGTTAGACTACGCGCATGCTTCGCAATGTTGCGGCATCAGGCATAATCGCTTTCACTTTAAATGAGCATCACCAAAAAGAATGGACCCCCGATTAGGACGAAAATCGAGCAGTAATTGTAATGCTAGAAAGACGGAATGCCGATCCGGACAAATTAGAATTTTATCGGTTGCGCAGGGCACGATGCTCTCACGGCGATAAATGTCAGTGAATCGCGAAATAACAATATTGAGATTTCGATTTAATGTGCATCGTAACCGCGAAATACATTCACGCTTAATTGCCGAAAATAGATTGGGGTTGATTGGCAATGCGCATCTCCGAGGAAATTCGAACTTTTTCACACCGCCACCGTAGTCATTCCTTTGGTTACGCAATGAGCAGTCGCTTAAAAGGTGACTCTCTTTACGGGCAATGAAAAGGCGTGTTCTTATAAGCAAAAGACCGACGGCATGAAAGTGAGCGCAACCCACTCTAGCACGCGTCACATAGTTCTAGGTTGGGGATTACGGTAACGCATTGAGAGGCACAAGTGAATGCCGAGGGAAGAAGGAACAAGTGAGGAAACGGGGAAAAGTGATAAAAGAAGTCAGTAAAGTTAAGAGCAGGCTTGCTTCCACTCACCCAAACAGCTGAATAACAAGCCCCAGTTGATCACCAAAGCGGGCAAAGCAGGCGTGACACGAATGATAGAGATAACAAAAAAAGGTTGTCAGTGTTTTTGAGTCACCTGCCCAAGCGGTGAAAGCGCGAAGACGACTTGCAAACAAGCGCGACTGAACATATGGGTTCTCTCTCGGTATATTGGTTTACTGATAAAGTTGTTATGTTTTTTCGTAGAAAAAGACCGTATGGAGCTGCTAGAAGGTACAGAGTTTATTTAGGCTTCTTGCAATCTCAACTAATTAGCACGTTATTTCGTGCGGGGCCAAGTTCGGGTTTGACCCTCAGGGGACTATGCAGCAGCTGAGGCGCAGTAGCGCATCCTCGCACCATCCTCCTGTCTACACCAATCAGTCGCCTGCCTCGAGGCGATCGTGACCGCTTTGTTGTTGCGCAAGCTCGTTTAAAAAACCGCTCGAGGTCCGTCCGGCGTTTAGAGATTGTCTTTTTTGGTAGCCGATGACTACAAATTACCATCGGTCCTCAGTTGACAACGCGGAGGCTTCTTCGTGGCTCGATTAGTGCGCTTGCCTCATCACAACTCTGTTGAGTAACGTTATGGCTCCGTAAAAATTGGCTGTATAAGACCTAGTTTAGATTTGAGTGTGTCGGCGATCACAAAATTCGCGCAGACTAACGCCTGAGGCGTGCTCCCCGAGGAAGCGAGTTTGAGCTTTTTTGTTTTAGTGATTTGTTTGTTTATTTGACTGGGAAGCTGCTGCCAAGCGAACTGAGGTGATGAGATGATGCACCGCGCTGCCGGGACGCCAAAAAACGAATACAACTAGCCGAAGACCGCGCGGAAGGGTCAGCGATCCCTTAAGAGGAATCTGGCGCTTCTTTGCTAGTCTCAAGCCCATAAAGTTGAACAGTGTTTGATAGCGTGTTTAAACCCAAAATGTTTTGAAAGAAATGTCGCGCGAAACTACTTTTGTTATTTGGAGTTTGCATTCATTGGCCGCGGAAGTCGTTAGTACCTGTGGCTTGCACCACTTTGGGCGACAAAGAAGCGAAGCGAAGACGCCATCGTGGTAAAGTTTTACAAAGTGCCACTTTCGACGGGCAGTTGACATACGATGAAATCAAAAGAACATGCAATCGGACAGTAGGCAGTAGTCGGAAAGGTCTCGCAACCCGAAAAAAGGCATTCTAAAGTTCTGGAGGCGCCAGGGCGTCCGTCTTCGCTTGCCATTATGCGGAAATACCAACATTGCATGAACATACAAACCCCCGGAATATGTTTTTGCTTTCAAATAAGCATGAATCAAACTGCTGAAGTTCAAATTTGGAAGTTAAGGAGAAGAAAAAATTGGAACCTATGCAGGAAAAGGGCGAATACTGACTTCAGAACGGCAGCAATGAGGGTTCGCAGGACCCGTTAGCGATTCTCCACCTTGTCCCCGCCTCAAGCTCGTGAAGCTCGGGTAAAAAACAAAGCATCACCCGCAACAATCAAAAAGCACGTTTGAGCTTTTGTGTGTTTGGGCTTATTTTGGTGCAGTCCGCGGCACGTTCGCCAGGAGGGGTACTTGTAGACAATATTTTGGGCTTTTGTTGTCAAAGGTAGTGGACGGAAGAGGTACTGAAAACAGTCTGTCAACCAACCAAGGTTCCATTTGACTGAAGACACATTCGACGGCACCAAAAAAGTAAAGACTAGCTTAAGACAGTGGTGCTCATGGTCGCGAGATGGGCCATGTTTGCGCATAGGGGCCAAACTTGGGTGTTTGCAGCTGATAAGCCGAAAAACACGATATGATGCGATAAAACGAAACCAAGTCGTCGTTATACAGGTAGGCGGCGAGTCAGAATGGCAATGTATACACATAAGTTGACTTAAAAATACGGGCGATCAAGCTTAGGTCATGTTTTCAGAGTTCAAAGTACATGGGAATGATATCACTACAGTGTTTGAAACAAGGTAGTGAAGATGTCAAAGCATACATATTACTAATTACAGAGTGAGCAGAGGACAAGCGCGGCGTTCGTAAAGCGTGGAACTTAATGAGTGCAATCCTTTTTGACGTGAAGAGCGCAAAACATTCGAGCAAATAAAAAAAGACTCAAAAACGGCTAATTTGCAGCGGGAGCTTTTTACGGGGATAGAGGAAGGGAGGCAAACGACTAAACGGTTCACCATAGGGGTGTCTTCGTAAGTGCATAATGAGAATCTCGACAAGTTGCGCGTATGAGTATCGAACTGACATGACATTCAACAATACAATCGAACAGACAGTGGTTTCGTAGCTTGATGTCTCGTAACATCTGCGAAGAATCATCGCCCGTCACATAAACGTGTAGGGCTTCGTTCGTTGTTGACAACGCCGATGACCGCCGAGCTAGAAGCCTTCTGGCGACTATGCACCAACTTCACCTGGAAGGCCTGAGTGATATGCGCAGAAATGGCCATGAATGGCTTCATCCAAAAGTGGCGCGTCTGAAGCCCACCCTTTAGTTTCGACCTGTTCATGTTCGCTTTCGCCTAAGATCCTCCTACCCTCGGGGCAACGAGGGTGACATTAGAAAGCCAGGAAAAGGCGGATCCGCCCCATTTTAGACCCTCTCTCTCCCTTTTCAATCTACTTCTATTTCTACATCTGCTTAATCTTTATATTTTTTCGTCGTCATCTCAATGTGCTCTGGAGCACCCACACGTGTTCAAGCAACAATGCACATATAACAGCATGTACAGAAATGGCCTCTAGGCCTAACAGGCTGTTTTTGTTTAGGATCACCCGCGCAGTGAAGAGCCGACATAGCTGTAGGGTCGTCGAAAGAAGGCGATCAAACGGTATAAGCAAGCGCAACGACACAGACGTGAAGGAGGCGAGCTCAAAGCAAATCACTTCCTTCCGATCCATGGGCGAGTTGATTGCATCAAGCCACAAAAACCGGACTATAAGCTTGGAGAGATGTTTTTGTCTGTTTTGTCCCCTATCGCTCACGGACGTACCGAACGGCGCGCGAAATCGAAAAGACTGACGGTTTTTGCAAAGCACAATAATAAAACAATGCTTGAGCAGCTGGTCGTGCGTGGGGTGTACGTCATTTCTATCGGGACTGATAAGAGCTGTCATCATTAGAACTCAGGCGTGTGCTAAAGCTGACCTCGTGGTCGGTTGATAGTTTAGATTGCAGCATTTTGAACGAATATTCGTTGTTTCATTGAAGCCAAACAACTTGTCTTTGCAGCCTATAATTCGTTAGGCCAGAAGTCGATCAGCGTGAATGCAGCATCGCAACCAAGTCTTTCAAGGTAAACAGTCTGTATCCGTCAATATCCTAAATGTGTGTACAGCATGGACTGTTTTGTGGGTCATAAACAGGAAAAGGATCTAAAGAGGCGCATTATAAAAAAGGACAACAAACCGGCTATAGTAGATCTACCGCTTGAAAGCCCGACCTGCCCGCGGGCCATACTATCACCTTAGGCATTACTAGGGCCTGTACACAGATAAGAGCAATAAAGCGTTACAATCATGACTGACTGACTACACAATGACATGCAAAAATGCAGTGAACTGAAGCTTTGACACATTAATGAAGTTATGAACATGCACTACTGTCAGTAAGGCTTCGCTATTTGCGGCTTTGACGTCGTACCTATACATTCCACAGCCTGCTCGGCAAAGCATCCACTTTGCCGAGATGAATATGTTCCATTGCAACGGATTACCGTAGTAGACTTCGTGCGTCTCGTACCAATCGGCTTTCTTTGTGCGCAATATTAAAGTTTAAGCCTGGCTATAGCTGTTACACGTGAAAGCAGGAGACAAACGGCGTCTCGATGGGGCTTTTCAGCGGCTTCTATTGCTCAGGTAATCATAAGGATGGTCTTGTGTCGCGCTCTTTCAGGATGTTAAATAAGATAAAGCAGCTTTACGCCGAACACAACAACTAGGATGAGGTACAGATAGAAGAGATGAAGGAAGCCAATGAATGGGGAAAACGGCAGTTAACCCTACTGCCGACAACCTGGCCTTCGAGCTCTAAGAAATTACTTGCGAACAAATTAAGCCTTCAACAAGCGCATCATGGAAGGCTTAGCTGACCCGCGCCGTAGTACTTAATCACAGTCGGTCGCAGATTAGTGGTACCTCCGTCTTCGGCATTTAGAGGATATGAAAAATGAAATGAAAGGATTCCGCCCAAGGTAGCCAGCATATCGCGCGTATAGCAATAACGCAATAGCGGCTGCGCAGCTTAGTCCTTTGCCAAGGTTACCGGTAATATAGGCACGGCTGGATGGAGACTCTTGCGAGAACATGACATTTTCCGATTCGGTGTAGAGGGTGTTGTCTTTTTACTTCCTTGAAAAAAGGACCAGTCAAGTCAGATAAATAACAATGCACGATTAAGTGTGCTTCAAATTAGAAAGAAGCGCATGCTTAAGAAACCCGCTTTTGGGAAAACAGCCTTTCAAAGCTTAGTTTCGGACCACAAGAGTTAAGAGCTTAAGTAGGTTTTACTTGCATACATTATATGAAAATAAAAGTGATGCCTCCAAGATTTTGAAGAGTGCCATTAAGCTTGGTATTGCGCAAATGTCGCTACAATATATGGTCGACAATTTAAAGTGTGACGGCGCCAAGAGCCAGGAGAGATCGCCTTTCAGTCGACCGGCGATGCTTCAAAACGGAAACAACTCAGCCGACAACGGCTCACTTACGAACCTGCCAGCCTGTCTTGCCGTGGCACTTGGCACCCCTCCCGAAGCCACGACTTCTCATGGATCCGCAAACGGACGCATTAGGACGCCCGAAATGACGGAAACCTTATCGCAGCCAAGTGTTTACACTGTGAAACCGAAAACGTCCGATGCGTAAGCTGCGTACCGATATGCTCGACTGAAGGTTCCTCGTTTTGGAGTGTCCTACCTCATATGTGCCGAAATAAATAATCATCAGTAACAATTGAAGGCTTTCTTCATGCCTATTTGCAGCTTCGTGGAACGGTTTTGCTCATGCACGCGAGGTCCATTTCAGGTACTTTATTGCTTCACACTTCAAAATGTAAACGCAGAACCACAGACTTGACTTTTAAAGTAGCATTTAAGTTTAAGTAACCCAGGCCAACAATGAAAAAGCTTTACAGGCATGAAAAATGGGAAAAGGGGGCGAAATTATGACTACAAGGCGAAAAAGGTGGGCGCTTATTGTGACAAATTCATCATCTTGCTTCTGGATAGACAAAAAGTAAAGCATTAACTTTATTAATTCGGATTTAACTTAGACATAAAAGTGGCAGCAGGTAAGGAAGATTATATTGCTAATGCGAGATGCTTCAAATCTTAAAAATTAATGTTGTCTGTTCAGTTAGGATTCTAGAAAAGTTATTACGACTACTCTAGCAAAAGTACATACCACTTATTGAAAAAAAATTGAATAGGCTTTTTGGAAAGTATAAATGAAAAGACAGGTCACAGCGGATTTTCGGAATCAGGGAAGTTTCTGTTATTATCTTCGATATCACCATCAGAAGCGGGACGAGGGGATTCATCAGAGAAAGTTTGTGAGTGTCGTTCTTCTTCAATTGGGTTGTCGTCCAAAGTATGCAGCACATTTGATTCTGGAGGTTCGTCGGCGAGGATCAGTATTTGGGTGTTAGAATCACCAGCAACACTTTCGGCCTTTTCGAGCACTTCATCGATAACATTTTCAATCCTATGTGGACTGGACAGTGTCTGAGATCCGCCCAAATCGGATAGTTCACCCAATGGCACGACCGATGCAGTGCTGTGTGCTTCGTGAGCAAGTTCGAATACATTATTGTCTTCGATCAAAACGGGGTTGGAATCATCATGTGGTACGACAGGTACGGTCACTACAGGTTCTCGTGAGATGCCATGATCTGTTGGTTTGATAACTTTCATGGGGGCAGATGCTTCAGTGGCCATATCGACGGCACGTTCGCTGGGAATGGTATTTTCTTCCGCGGTTGATGTTCTTGATGGCTACAAAACATGGATTAATGCCGGTCTTGAAGGCTTGAAATATCCTACATCAGACATGTCTTTATTATCATCAAACTGTTGTGATTTTGATTTATCAGGGTAGTTATCGTACCACCGATCTTGAACAATATCAGGCTCGGACGACACATCATCCTCGATTTTAGCTGGTTGCGGTTTTGGCCGTACTTGGGTACTGATTGACCTGGCTGTAAATTGTGTTTTTTATACATCTAACGTAAATCTAAATTAACTCACGTTTTCGATAAGCATTCGCAAAACTCGACGACCGTGCAGGATGATCAGATTTCACAACAATTTTAGCGTCGTATACTCGCAACGCTTTCTGAACCTTGTTCAAGTGTGAAAATTCGCGTGGTGTCGACGAACCAAAGGCGAAAGGTTTGCTGTTAGTTGAATCTGTAATGAATTCAGGCACTAGTGTTAAAGATAGGCATGCCCCAGAACCATCCCCAATGATTACCCTCAGGCGACCATTGAACGTATAGATAGATACAAGCTTGTCGCGCCCTCGACACTCTTGAGAAAGCCTGTTTTTGTTCTTTATTGACCGCCAACGGCACTTATTGTCGCCCATTGGGGCATTAAATTATTTTCCTAAGTTTTTCAAAGCGTGCCCAAAAAGCTCATATCAGTTGGCTGAGCTTTGGGAATCGTGGAAGGGTAAACAAATTATCCAATGTGTGTAAACGAGCATGCTGCAACATATGGGGCCCCAGAATGTTTCTGCACTTTCACCGAGCTTTGGACTATCAACAAAACTGATTATACGCCTTTTCCTAACCAAAACAGAACTCTTTTATGTGTTTATTTTGATTAGCTTAATTAATGGGATGCGCGTCATTGGATTTATATGGATGTTAGCGAACAAGCATTTTCGAATAGGCTAAAAAAAGCTTTAAAGTAGCAGCTACCAATTTGAAAGTTTGCACGTTTTTATTCTCTAGTGAATTAAAACCAAGAATTATCGAAAACAAAATAGCCTGGTTCTACCAATACAGGGCCAACAACGGCTTTCCGCATTGCCGCTTCAAATGCATTGCATATTGCGCCCCCTTTTTGGTACTCTACGTAGCCCCACTTAGCGTGAAAATTTTTTATAATGTGCAAAGGACGAAAAGTGTTTCAGGAACTAGGCCAAACAAGGATAAAACACCCGCAAACGGCACCCCATCGACGACTTTTGGCATCGCTCTGGCGCTTGCCGTTTATGTTATCCTGTTAGTTACACGTCGTCACGCTTTATGGGGCCAACTGACAAAAAATAGAAATGCTAACCGAGGAACGCCTAAACTTCATTTAACCCTGTGTTGTGTTTTCCCTATTTTAACCTTGATCCCACATTGGCCATCGCGCCGCAGGCTATGAATTGGCTGGTCTTGATTTTTGCTATCAACGTTGTTCTATTTACTGTTGGCATAACTATTAGCTGGATTGATATTCAATTGTTTGGATCTGGCTTATATCTCGCTCTGGTTTCGATTGTCACCATTGTGATCGTTCTGGCATTTTGCGTAGTTGGCACTGACGAGCAAAACGAACCGACTGTCGCAAAGCAGATGTGGTCAAAATCAAGACAGACCCTGCGGCGGTATACTATTCGTCACCCTCGTAACAGAATGGTGTTGTCGTCGTTGGCCGGAGGTATTGAAACTGGACCTAATGGAGCGCCGATCAAACGTCAAGATCAGCGAGGTCTTAACGCAAAAGATTTTCCGTTTACTGGGAATGGGATTAAGGCTGTGACGGTACCAGAAGCAGCACCAGAAACTAACAGCACTGAAGCTGGTGAGAAAAGTCCACATTTTGATCAACTTGATACTATGCCATCTTGTTTTGGACTTACTTTTGATGAATCTACAGTTGTTCATCTTTGAACAGTCATAAATTTGCTACTTTTTATTTAGCCTTTTTTAATAAAGTTTAAAACTGATACCATTAGCTTTTACAGTTCTTTAGCAAGTAATTTTATGCAATACATGGTAATTGGGGGCATGCTTGCGCAGAAATGTAAAGACCACCAACCCCAAGTTTAACAGCCTTTCGCGCTTGTAGTACTTCTTTTTTAACTTTTATTTATACATTTACGCAGTTCTAACAAGGGAACCGTCAGAGCTCAAGTTGGCGGATTGGAACCGGCTATACGGCATTCGAAAGAGCATCGTTTGGTCATTCTAAAAACCGCCGACCAAAAGTGCTACAGAGCCCTAGGTCCCGAGATATGTGCCAAAATAGCAAAAACCTTTAATTTTTAAAAGGCCATAACTTTTTTTTGGCTGGACGAAATGGTACGCCGTTTAAAATGGGTGTTACCACATATCAGACGAAGGATTTGGGACAAAAAGAATATATAAAAAAAGTGCCGTTCTCGACTTCGTCTCAGAATGGCACTTTTTCAAAATGCCCTGTAGCACTTTTCGTTTACGGCATTGGAATCAGCATCCGAAAAGCTCTCGAATGCCGTATAGCCGGTTCCAATCCGCCAACTTGAGCTCTGACGGTTCCCTTGTAAGCGTTTCTACAGTTTGGTTTTTTCATTTTTTGGAAAAAAGTAAGCCAGCAACAGCAGAAATACACCTCGATCCTAGCAGAGCAGTTCTGAAAACCGTAAAGATCGCGACGAGGTGGAGAACTGCCAGTCGCTTATATGACCAGGGTGGAAGGCATGCGAGTCGGATCGCGAGGATGGTCCTCAGCCTGACCTTTTGGGTCAAACCGTTTGATAGACGGCAGACGTGTAAAGACATCGATCCCCACTCTCGCCGTCATCACGTCTCACGCGCATCCACCGATCTTGCATTTCGGCCACGAAAGCCCTGGACTTACTCAATGTCGTACAGGCGGTTTGACCAGGTTCGAGTTTGGAGTACCAAACAGACCCACTGATCGAACCAGGGTTTCGCATTCTCATCAAATCTGCCCAATCGGAAAAGCGGATTTTGTCCAAAAGTACATGGGACGCATAACTTAATCGTTTTTTTTTTCAACAAATTTACAATTCCTTTTTTTTAATTTGACATAGATTCTGCAAACTGAACAGTTTTCAAGCCAAAGTTTTGATTGAAGAAAACAGAATGGTTGTCTTTGAGTTGCGGAAAACACAAATATGAGTACGTAGAATTCTACTAGAACCTCTGGAATTGTTTTTTCCTTGCTTTTTTCTTTGTTTGACGTGCAGATATACCAGAAAAGCAAAGAAATGTGCCCTTCCCCGCTTGAATAGTCTCAGTTTTGCAGCCGTTCTGAGTAAGTCGCAGCTCTTTTGGCATTGGTAAAGCAAAAATAATAATGACACACGGATTTAAGGACGTTTCTTGTCAAGAAGAAGGATAACTACGGATGCTGTAAACTTACCGTTTCTGACGAGAGGTGGATGGTGTGCCTCTCTTACGTACCGCCCGAGGTCACATTTAGGCTTTTCCTCAAACAATAGCAAGGAAGTTGCCATGGATGGGGAACGTTTAGCGATTTCCTGTTGACTTTGTGGGTCGATGGCGCGCAGGACCGCCGGGACAGATGAAAGATGCGTTAACTCCCGCGGCGTCGAGGAACCGAACACAAAACGGCGTTGAGGCCGTTCGGCAAGACGGGCACGACCACGTGAAGATGCCATCTGGGTCGTGTCTGGAGGGGATTTCTGTGTTCAGGAACGGATATCAATCCACGCGAATAAAAAATGAATAAATTTATGATACGAAGGCACAGAAGGCCGTTTGAATAATCTCAGATGCGCCGAAACGTCGAAACACAAAGGGAACCACACATGGAATGCATCAAGTCAACGTCGTGGCTAAATGGAAGGCCCTAAGGGGAAGTTCGTCATACACACAATGCCCATGGCTTCACGACAAATTGCGGGCTCTGCTGGGAGGATACGGTTAAAATTGTCGGTCACAATGGCTTATGTGCCACCTGCAGGCGGACAACGGTGATCGTAAATTGCTGGCTCCGCAAAAGGCGAAGAAAAAGGCAAAATGTCAAAATATTATACTAAAAGCTTGTCTGGAGCGTACTCTCCGCTGAGAAGCATAAATTTTTGCGATACTGGCACAACCAACACTCCACAATAAGCACGACACTGAAATTTATGAAGCATCGAATCGAGCTACAGCAACCATGGGACAAGTTCGTCTTCACCCAGCGTAATTGACCAAAACAGTGCTGAAATTTAACTGGGGACCGCCTCGGAAGAATTGCCTAGAGGGTGAATAATGGGCCAAATTCAGGCCATTATGTTACTACTCGACCCACAAACTTTGCCAACAACTCCAACTCGCCATAAAATGAACATCACCACCAACCACCAGAACGGAAGAAGCATCACCATTGACTGCGAGAGCCCCACGGCATTTGGTTCGAGTTAGCCTTGGTTGTGACTGGCTTATATCTGTGACAAGTTGAGACTTCTGCCGAGAACGGCTTTGCGACATATTGGTCGATTGGGAACCTTATGCTCTGTCTGAACATTGTAAAAACACTTGTTTTTTGCTTGTCCTCTGGGAATTTGGCCCCGCAGTCGTTGGAGCTGCGGGCCTTCCGTCAGTTGAATGATATAGGCTCCATGTCGCAGGCCGTTAACGACAGCAAAGTCCCTTATCAGTGCATTGCTGTCGCGCCGACGACCTTGCAGGCGCCCCCAATGTCAATGTTGTCCCCTAATCATCACCATCGAAAGTCATTATCTACACACACTTTTACAACATCATCCGAAAGGAAATGGACAAGTCTTATGGCTACAGTGTAAACTATAGTTTAAAAATGCAAGATTAAATTAATACATTTAAGTAAAGATTGCAACATGTTAGTGAGAAAATGGAATGGTTTCTTTGAAGTGGGTAAATTAAAACAAGGATAGATAATTTATAGTCTAATTAATTTCGGGATTTAAAAAGAAAATACAAACTCAAAAATGGGGATATATTAATGAGAGGAGCATAAGTGCTGGCAACTGTCCATGCGAAATGTCGAACGCCTTCAGCATTTTCGATCCTGACTGGGGCGACTGATTTAGGATGAGAGGATAAGGGCGACGATCATACCGTACAGACCCAAGACCTGAAGCGGAGAGAGATTAGTAAGCTGGCCGGTAAAGGGATAGTTGTTTTGGGACTCACCTCAGAGAAAATCAGAATAAGGATCATACCGACGAAGAGACGCGGCTGTTGGGCAGTACCACGGACACCAGCATCACCGACGATGCCAATGGCGTAACCGGCACCGAGACCGCAAAGACCACAGGTCAGACCGGCAGCCAGATGGGAGAATCCGTTGGCGAGGGTGTAACCATCTGAGGCAGCCTTGACCTTACCCTTGAGCACCATGGCGACGACAAGCCCGTAGATACCGATGATACCGGCCATAATAACGGGAATAACAGACTTCATGATAAGCTCAGGGCGCATCACACCCATGGAGGAGATACCGACAGCGGACTTGGCTGTGCCATAGGCAGCGCCGAAGACCGTGAAGATCTGAGCCGAAGCGGCACCCATGTAACCGAAGAACGGTGCGTAAGCGGCCTTTTCAGCGGTTTCAAGATCGTACGACATGGCTGTGGATGTGCAGGTGATCAGCAAATAAAAACCCTGGAAGCATTGTTAGATGCAAAGCAAGTTAAAAGAAAAATGAAGTTAGGCAAGTATTAGTTGGCAGTAGCAAACCAAAGAAGCGTATTTCCTCGTCCATCGCGTACACGTATTCGATTTTATACTATATATATATAAAGTGAAATTATTCATGTTGAACACATCGTTCGCACGAGAAACATTAATAAGGAGGAATGACATAGTCGTTATCTATACAATCTGCTTTAAGGGGGGAAACGATAACAGGCAGGGGCAAAACGAATAAAAAGAAGCCAAATCTCGAAACTGCTTATGTTGCTCCCAAAATCAGAGCAACAATCATGCCGTACAAGCCCAAGACTTCGGCGAAGATAAGAATGAGAATCATGCCTACGAAAAAGCGAGGTTGTTGGGAGAGAGCGCGGACACCAGCGTCACCAGCAATGCCGATGGCATAGCCAGCACCGAGACCACAAAGACCGCACACAAGACCTCCAGCAAACTGACTGAAGCCGTTGTAGATGGGGTATTCCTGACCGCCAGTGTTCAGCTTTCCGGAGATAATGACAGCGACGACGAGCCCGTAGATAGCGACGATACCAGCCATGACGACAGGGATGATGGCCTTCATGACGAGGTCAGGACGAGCCACAGCCATGGAAGCGATTCCGGTGCCGGACTTGGCAGTTCCGTAAGCTGAACCCGCAGCCGTGAAGATCATGGCGGCGGTGACGCCGAGCGAGCCGAAGAACGGTCCGTAAGCGGCATGCTCTGCTTGTAAGATGGCCGCTTGAAGGGCCTCGTTTTCAGCCATCCTGCAACGGAAACCGTGGATGAAAACACCGGTAAGCAAGAAGAGCAAGTGTCGATGACAGCGAAAATCCGGCGACAAATGCTGCAAAGATGGGCAACAAAGCTCATATACGCACGAAATGAAGGAGTATAAAAAATAACGGGGTAGGTTGCTGAGACAGAGGGGGAAAGAAAGCCACGTCCTTGGCAGAGCACAACGCCGTCCAAAGTCGATATTGTCACATCAATACTTTTCGAGCTGCAATGCTGCCCTAACGTGGAAGGTACAGCAGTGAAGCTCGACGATATAAGCATACTGCCAATGACAAAAAATTTAGGAGCTCGCCCGGGGGTCGACGCTCTGCTTTCACGAGACCAATACTCTTCCGTCTTTTTCCGATAAAGCGACCGGCCAAAAATCGAAGACCGCGCCTCGCGACGCACACCCTGTAGTGGCGGCAAATTGAAATGTGGGGTTTTCAGTGGCCTGCGGGGTACGTGGAACGAGAGAGTTATGCAAGCACGAGAGAACCGACAGACTGCCCGACAAACGCTGGCGGCGGTGCACTGCACATGCTCAGCCTGATGTTCCCTCGTCGAAAAGGGTTGCAGACGAGCGGAGCAAAAAAAGAAAACAGACATTATTGGTTTTACTTTTTTTCTAGAAATGGCCTTGTAGCCAACCGGACAATAAAAATATGCAAATCAGCCTTGTCGTCTTGACCGGAAGTGAACTGTAAAGGAAAAAACTAGCTGCGAGTCACCACAAAAATCGACAACGATCACAAGCCGAGGCCCTCAGTATTTGCTGTCTGTTCTTCCTCGGGTCGAAACTGAGGATGCGCCTGTGGCAGAAGTACACCGTCAGCATCGTCGTTTGCCTGCTTCTCTTGCTGTTATACATCAATTTGCCTCTGGGGCAGAGTGAGTACGATGTGTTAGTTTTTTCGATAGTTTTTATATATATATATAAGCGCACTAATGGCCAATTTAGGTATGGCGACCCTCTCATTGAAAAGAACAACATTTTGTGCATCCTCATCCCTTACCGTGACCGTTGGGAAGAGCTCCAACAACTGGTTCCGGAGCTGAATCGGTTTCTCAATCGCCAAGATGTCGATCACAGGTTCATTGTCTTGAATCAGACTGATAGCAACCGCTTCAATCGCGCTTCGCTCATCAATGTCGGATGGTTCGAGGCTGACCGTTTGCATTGTACCTACATGGTCATGCATGATGTTGACTTGATTCCGTTGAATCCTGGCCTGGATTATCGTTTTCCCGGTAAAGGTGTTGTGAGACACATTGCCGCGGGCGCCTATCATCCCAAAGTTCGGTGAGCGCCTTTCTTTGAAACTTTTTATATATAAAATCTCTGCTTTTCAAGGTACGACTACCCCAAATTCATCGGCGGCATTCTCATGCTCACCATGCATGACTTCAAACTGGTTAATGGCATGTCCAACAAGTATTGGGGCTGGGGTCTCGAGGATGACGAATTCTACCTCCGCCTCCGGTTTGTCCTTTATATATATTTCGTAACATTGCTCATATTTATGTTCCTTTCAGGGACGCTAACCTTCTAGCCGCCCTCGAGCGACCAGGAAATCTCACCACGGGCCGGAGTGACACATTCAAGCACGTTCATGATGACAAACATCGAAAACGCGATCAGGCTTACATCGGCAATCAGCGGAACCTCTCACGTACGCGGGACCGAAAAAGCGGCTTGGTGTCCGTACAATATCGCATCGCCGACCGCAGGCTCATTAAAATCGAAGATACTGTCGTCGCAATTCTTGACGTCAAATTGATTTGCGATAAGAAATGGACGCCTTATTGCACTCTCAACAGGAACTAATATGCGTCTCCAATTCGTGTTGCCTTAAGCGTCGATCTCACTTGCCTATTTCATCACAATTCACTTATCAACGGGTATAATGCTATGCCATCGTAATACAATGTTAAAGATTGCCTTAGGTAAACACCGGATATATATGCATGTTGTGTGCCTTCTATTATGAATAAACTAATGAGCATTGGAGTGTGAAAACTGAGAATTTAGAAAACGTGGAAAAACGTTAATCAAATATATGGAAAGATAAACTGAGAAGAGTGCTTTTTTCTGTGCCACGTTGCAACGTGATGGGAAACAATAAAAGGAAGCAATGATGCTTGTTTTATAGACGGCTGGGAGTCTACGTGCATTTTGGATAGTTTAGTGAACTTTTTAAACTGATTTTTTATATATTTTTCTTGTTTTGAGCATGAAGGATATGTAGGATATAGAGTCGAAGGCATACAGAAACTGATTTGCTGCCTGCGACGTTTCGATTGCGTGAGGAAAGTTGATTAGTTCGGGAATGTTCGAACAGTTCAAGCTCGAACCGACCCGCACAGGATGAGCATGATTTTTTGAACCGCGCGCGGCAATGTGAGTGCCAGGGCCTCTCTCGATCGCCGCGTTCGGCTGTCTCTTCGCCTCCTCGCTCGCTCGGCCGTTTGACTGTCGCGCATGCATTTCTTCACCCTTCCCTCTCGCGCATGGCTCACGTCGCTTTTCGCGCATTGTTCACGTCTGCTTTCGCGCAATGGATTCAGCTTGCTGCGTTTCAGATGTTCGTGAACGAAAGCCTCGACTATCCGCTCCCTCTGGCGGCGAACCCGTATCGGGTCTTCAATCGTAACTATAAGGGTGTTTCGGTCCCCGTCGATCCAAATCGGAGCTTCCGTTACGGCACTGCCGGATTCCGCTACGATGCTGATGTCCTCCAGTTCATTGCTAACCGTGCTGGCGAGTTCTTTGCGCATTACGCGAATCAACGCAATGGCCATACCTACGGCGTAATGGTGACGGCGAGCCACAACAAAGGCGGCGATAATGGTCTTAAATTTGTCGGCCCCTACGGCGCTTCCCTCGAGGATGAAGCTATCAAGATGATGGAGGAGGTTGTCAACTACCCGGATGAGGAATACATGCGAATGGGCAGTCTTGCAACTGCTGTGAAGGAAAATCTTGGACGCCATTTGGGTGAAGTTGATTTTGAGCGGGTTTATAACCCCAAGGCGAAGCGTGTAAGCGAAGCTTCATGTATTCTAGTTGGCTATGATACACGACAGTCGTCTCGTTTTTTGGCAGATGCTGTCATTCAGGGCATCTTCCGCGCTCTTCCTGGATTTGAGGTCGCATCTACGGGTGAGTGATACCTTTTCCGAGGTTTTTGAAGCTAATTTATATATATTTTAAGCTACCCCTGTGACCACGCCTCAACTCCACTGGCTCGTTCAGTATCCCATTCTGAGTGGAGGTCGTTCTGGCCCCGAGATTGATAAAGCTATGCAGCCCCTGTTGAATCCAGTCCGCAGCATCTCTGAATTCACCGAAGACGTCTATGTCGACTGCGCCAATGGTGTCGGTGCCTTGCTCATGCCCAAGTACATTGCTGAACTCAACTCCCCTCGCAACGTGTCCATCCTCAATGCTAACGTCGGGGATGATGCTACCTTGAACAACCGCTGCGGAGCTGATTACGTCAAGTCGAACCACCTTTATCCACAAGGATGTGCCGACTTTCCTCCGTTGACACGTATTGCGAGCCTTGATGGTGATGCCGACAGGATGCTGTACTTCACGAAGAAGGAGAACGGCGAAATCTTTCTGTTTGATGGCGATCACTTGAACAAGCTGTTTACGGAGTTCATTCAAAAGGTTTGTTAAAATAGGTCATTTTACTGAGCGATTATGTAATGATGCCTTTTCAGCGTCTCGATGCCTTTCCCTCAGTCAAACTTGGAACCATTTTCACTGGCTATTCTGACATGGTCATGAAGCAGTGGTCGGCTGATCTCAAAGTTGGCGGTGTCGTCGCAAATACGGGTGTCGCGAATCTTATCAAGAAAGCCAACGCTTTTGACATTGCCGTGTACTTCGAACCAAATGGCCATGGATCTGTGATCGTGAAGAAGGATGTTCTTCAAGAGATTGAATCCAAAGCTAAGGAGAATCCGAGAGTGCGTGAGCTGTTGACTTTCCTTGAGCTCATCAACCCTGCTATCGGTGACGGTGTCGCGAACTTCTTTGCTACCGAGTACATTTTGAGTGTCGAAGGTTTGACGACGCGTTCTTGGTTGGAGCAGACATTCAAACCATCCAATACTCAACTGTCTGCCATCCGTGTTCCGGACAAGGATGTTTTCCTCGTTGCGAGCGAAGACGAGACCATTTGGCTGGCTCCTGGCCCTTTGAAGGATGCTTGTAAGGAACTTCGGCAGTTCTTGGGCTCTACTTTGGGCGATTTCACTTACTTTGTTCGGTTAGTTATTTGTCAGTAAGCTTCTTCACTAATGACAGCTTTTTCAGTCCGTCCGGTACCGAAAACGTCGTTCGCCTCTTCCTCCAGACATCCAATGACCATACCAACAACCTCAAGAATATCAACAGTGTCTTCGAGCATGTCATTAGCAGCTACAAGCCGTCCGAAGGAAAAACTACTGACCAAATCGTGGAAACGGCTAAGGCCTTTTATGCTTCTCTAGAAACTGCCAAACCCGGTAACTAATTTATCCGTTGTGAAACTTTCTGTTAGGATTTACGGGTGTGACTTAAGCCTGTGTTGTATTGCAATAATCACTTGACCGATTGAAATAAATAATTAATTTTACTTGTTGTTTTACCACAAAAAAGGTTGAATTACCTTTGCTATTTTGAAATTGCTTTTTGAGCTTTCCAAAACACACACTTTTCAGTCATGGAAGGCATAGTCGATGCTCCAATGGGTGCAGTTCGCGAGAACTTTCCCGGCTTCTTCGATCATGCCGATATCGTGTACCCCTTTGACTTTGAAAAGGCCAACGAAGCTTCCGCCGAAGATGGCTTTCCCGATGTTTTGGATCTCTCGCCGTATTTCACACCTTCTGAGGCTCCGCTGCTTCAGCCACTTCCTGGAAAAAGCATTTTTGCATCCGCTTTCCTCAGGAAAGATGTGAATGTTGAAGTCGTCTCTGAAGACGTTCCGGATACCGACAAGATTGCCAATGAGAATGACAAACGCGTTTCTCAAATGTCGCGTGAAGAACTTGAAGAAGCGCAAAAGGAAATCCTAGAACGTTTCGATGAGAAGACGATTGCATATTTGCGTCAGCGTCGCCAAAAGGCTGCCGAGGAAGCCAAAACTGTTAAAGGTGAAGACAAACCGAAGAAAGGTAAATTGCATTTTGAGTTTAGCTTTGTCTGACATAAAGTCTGTTTTCAGTTTCCGCATTTCGAGCCAAGCGTGTTGCTGCTGCCCATGGTGAACCATCGACATCAGTTCCAGTGAAGCCAGAGGCCAAGCTTGAAGCTGAAGCTGTCAAAAACTTGGAGTTCTTTGACCCGGAAGAGATTAAAGATGAGGAAGGCCAGCGTTTATCTCGACTTGCTGCTGTATGTTTACACTTGATCTTAATTTTGTTTTTCTAAACACTATCCTTTCTAGAATGCCGTTCAAATGGATTTGGCTTCCAAGTCGTACAGCTTCACAGCACCTCGTCAAATGCAAGCCTGGGTTTCCATCTTCGACAAGCTCAAGGCTATCACAATCACCGACGCCGACGAGCTTACGAAGTTAGCCATCGACAACATGGATCGTATTCAGGAGCTATTCCTCGGAGACGTTGAGACCCCTGATGGCAAGTTGAAGCAGGAGTTTGCCAGTGATGTCAACCCAGTGGCAGATGGTTCATGGATGCTGGTTCCAATTCGTCGCGTACTTGATGCCGTTGAAGACAGTCGAGTGCCGACAGCCGATGATGTTGACATTGTTCGTTTGTCGCTGCTGTTCATGGTCGTTTTCGAGCGTCACCAAAGTATGCTTCTGTCCATGTTTGGAACCCCATCTGATCTACTGTGCCGTGTCGCAGAAACTTTCTTGCTCGGCCCTGAGGTCTTCAGCGACAACATCGTTGATCAGTGCATTGGAGTCCTTTTGGATGAGTACTTTGTCGATTGTGGCAAGAAAAACAAGCTCACTTTTGCCTCTACCAAGCCTATCGCCAAACTTGATGCGTTTTTGCCATTGTAAGTTTAAGCTGGTGTTTTGCTTCTTACTAATTTGCGGTTTCAGCTTCTACGAACTCATGAAGAAGTATGAAGAGTTTGGCGGCGGTTTTACAAACTTTGCACGAGTTCTGTTCACCATGGCTTGCATGAACAATGTCGTTCATGACAATCTTTTGCTTCTGATCAACATTTGGGGACCGTCTTCATCGGTCACGCGATTGTGCGACATCTCCACGGCACATATGGTAAGCCAAAAGTCTTTCTATTCATTTTTAAAAGTTTAATCGTTTCAGAAGCCGCTCATTGAAACAGCTTTACACTATCGGGAATCACACGACTACTACACCAATAGCGAACTCTTCCCTCAGTATGCTCAGCTTCTGGTGCACTACGCCTCCTGCCTTCGCCATGAACGTATTATCAAAGATCGAAACCCTGGCCTGTTTGCATTGGCAACTTCAGAGATTGGTGCTTTTGCAAAGTTCTTCGTTTCCACTAAACAAGGTTTTGGCGATCGTCATGAAGAGATTTCTAACTTGGTTGAGACTCTGCGACAAGCTACGTCGTCATTTGTTCAGATTTGATTATTGTTTTGCTTGAGTATATGAACATTGTTGTTTGATTGAATGTTGTTCGAATAAAATTTTGTTTTGTTTTTGAATGGTTTATCATGGGAACGATACAATATATTTTAAAAAGCTGTCAGGCAATTCGCCCTGAGAAAAGTTACAAAACACCACGAATCGTTTTTACAAACCAGTGCACACAGCCGCCGGTGAGGCTCATGAAATCTGTGCGTTCATTTTGATGCGTGAATTCGGCCATTTTTAGGCCAATTTTGACGGTTTGTTGTACTTCGTGTGTCGGAATTCGAAGGTATCGGTAATCTATTCGTTAACAGTTTTGACTACTGCAGATTGCGCGACTCTACGGCTTTGTGTATTGATGATTCTATGAAGGTTATTCTAATATAAAAATTTGCATTTTAGGCTGATCCATCATCGACACCCAAACGCTCGTCAAAGTGTAACCGATTTTGGTCAAGACACCGGAAGAAATGAATCCCAACGACCGCGCCCCACCGCCGAAAGACGTTACATTGCCGGAATCCTTTTCGTTGCTATCTCCGATCCACGTGCCGTCGACCGATACTTCCCTCGAAATCCTTTTCAAGTGTTCAATCCGTCAGTTTACACCAAGCGAGTACAATCTTCCCATCTTCGAGGAACTCATGCCGCCACTCATCCCTTTCGTGTTGCCATTCGACAGCCGTCCGGAAGTCAGTGACCTTGTCTTGAATCCACCGATGTTTGAAGTCAACGCAATCGACGAAGCCACCATCGACGAGTTGCAGACGTCATGCTACCAGGCGCCGATGGCAATGATCCGAGGGCTGGATAAGGCGTTGGGGGTCGATTTGCTCATGTTCACGACCAAGTCTTTGGTGGACCTGAAACCGGATCACCCAGTGGATGTTAGGACGCAGTACCGTATGCTGAGTGGCATCAATGTTGATGTTTCCGGGAAGCAAACGTGGCAGTGTCCTTCTGTCGGCGGATCAACGGATGTTCAACGGTACGCTGTCTATCAAGATGAATCCTATCGTCAATCTATGGAACAGGTATCCGCCAATGCTTCTGGATCTGATGGAACGACACCGGTTTATACGAATCCCAAAGCCGCTGCTACGATGATGAAAGCGGTCAAAGGTCCACCAGCAAATCGGCTTCAATCTAATGGCCAGGCGACAGAGACCGGATACAAGCCGACGAGCGTCATTGAATTCGGCACAAACGTCGATCTCAGCGATGAAGTCCTTTTTGCCAGTCAGCTTCATGAGCTCACCAAGCTACCCACCTTCATGCGACCCTCAACTTCCCGGAACACATTGAACCATCTCGGCTACAATGTCCTCGGAATGAACACGGTCCAGCTCTATATGAAGGTCGCCGGATGTCGTACCCCTGGCCATCTGGAAAACAATTGGTTCGCCTCCGTCAACCTCAACATCGGCCCCGGTGACTGTGAATGGTTCGCTGTCGACAACAAACACTGGCCCATCATCGACGAAATGTGCAAGGAGCGTGGAATCCATCTGATGAAGGATGCTTGGTGGCCGAACTTCGATGATCTCATGAGTGCTCGCGTTCCTGTGTACAGATTTGTCCAGAAGCCTGGCGATATCGTTTGGGTTGATGGCGGCAGCGTTCACTGGGTCCAGTCTGTCGGCTGTTGCAATAATGTCGCCTGGAACGTCGGCCCAATGACGCCGGAACAGAACAACCTTTTTTCCTACGAATGGAACAAGGTCACCAAATTCCAGTCCCTGATTCCGATGCAACGGCTGTGCTGGAAATTGGCTGCCAACGCGGAGATCGATAATCCGGAGATGTTCACCATCCTCAAGGGCGTTTTGATTCGATCCATTGCATTCTGCCGGATGGTCTATGATCACGTCTACTCGATTACCCGTGAATTGATCCCAATCCAAGAGCCGGAGGATGATGAGGTTGCGCATTTCTGCGACCAATGTACTGTAAGTCTATCTTTTAATTTAGTTTAAGATGATGAAAATCTTCTCTTCCAGGTTGAAGTGTTCAACATCATCTTCACCAAGATGTCCAGGAACAAAGCCGTCGTCCATTGTGCCTACTGTGCCAAGCAGACCAATTTCAAAAACTACACTGTCGTCCAGGAAATTGCATTTGAGGAGCTTTCGCGAATCTTGGACAACTTCCGTATCTCATCGGTATGGCATATGCTTGTTTTAATGATAACCGTTTACGTTTATCACTTTACATTTATTTTCAGGCCAACCCGGCGCTTCTTCACTAGCCGAACTGGCTCGACCTTTTCTTCGTTATGATTTGTTTTGCTGAATTTTGTTGTTTCGTTTTGTTACTGCGACTATGGCTCGCAACTTATTTCTATCAGCTTCAATCAACCACACACAACAATCATCAAGTTTTCTCAATACACCCTGCCGCTAACTTTGATCTCGACCAGTCGCGCAGCCTTATCTGAACCCACCTCGCAGCCGTCCCAAGTCCCAAGCCAGTGCCCAATCAGCCTTATCGATGTGAGTCCCTTTTTTCACTTATCTCTGCCACTGTTTACTCTCGTTTCGGTTCGCTGTCCACTCGGTCGGTGTCTTTCGGTATCGACTGGACCGATAACGAGTTTTTTGGTCCTCGGAAACATGATAAACCGTCTCGTCTGCACCGACGGCATTTTCCCCCCAGTTTATGCAAGCTTGCCTTTGTGATTGCGTTGTCTCGTGCACTTTGATTGACAGAAGCAAAGTCTGGTCATTGTTATAGGTCATGTTCGACTCTGCCAGCGACGATGCCCTCATCCCCACAGGCGAATCTCCACCGATGGATCCGTTCGCGTCACCGATGAAAAGTGTGAAAGGCGATGACATCGAACGGGCCATGTCAAATGTCACCGTCATGCCGACGATGCAGCTTACATGGAGTGGCATTTGCGCATCGGTGAGTTTTTGAAACAGTGACTTTGTGATTTTTATATAAAATTAAGCTTATGAAATAACAATCCTCCCTTTTAGCCCCTGAAATCCAGTCAAGCCGCCCCAAAGCTGTCCATTGTCAATGACGTTGCCGAGTCGATTGGAATCCGGAATGGAATTGTCGCCGAAAGTCAGAAGATGGATCGTACTTATATTCTTAAAGATTGTAAGCTTTTTTGATTTTCCCTCCAATCTTTATTTATTGACTTTTTTTATAGGTTTTGGCATCGCTCAACCCGGTGAAGTCATGGCAATGATGGGATCCAGTGGCGCCGGAAAAACGACCCTTATGAATGTTCTTACTCAGCGGAATCTGGACACTGTATCAACTTCTGGGAATGTTCGAATCAACGGCGTCGATGTCGACCGCAATACGCTACGTAAAATGGCAGCTTACGTTCAACAGGATGATCTTTTCATTGGAACAATGACCGTCGAAGAGCATCTGTCGTTTACGGTAGGTTTATTTCATCCTTTCGTTGTCTATCAAAACTTACGTCTGATTCTTTTCAGGCGTTAATGCGAATGGGCCGTCATTACTCTCAGAAGGAACGTGACAGACGTGTTCGAATGGTCATGAGCGAGCTGAATCTCGTAAAGTGTAAGGATGCCCTCATTGGGAATCACCGTTGCGGGATCAAGGGGATATCTGGCGGCGAAAGGAAGCGTTTGGCTTTTGCTTCGGAGGTAAGCTTCACTGGTTATCACTTTGATTCAATTGAATATCGGCCTTTTTAGATTATGACATCGCCCCCGCTCCTTTTTTGCGATGAGCCTACTTCTGGTTTGGATTCGTACATGGCCAAACAGACTATCCAAGTTCTGAAGCGACTTGCAACTATCAAAAATATGACAATCATCGTGACGATTCATCAACCGTCCAGTTCCATTTTTGCTCTTTTCGATCGGTAAGTCTACTTTGTGTTCTAAGTCGGCATGATTTTGGTTGACTGTGCCTTTTCAGTATATACTTTTTGGCTGAAGGTCGCACCGCATTCAATGGCACCATCCGTGAGGCCGTCGAATTCTGGAAGCAAATCGGAGACCCAGTCCCTGAAAAGTACAATCCTGCTGACCATTTTATTTCGTCTTTGGCAATCAAACAAGGAGAAGCGCAAGCTAATCGACAATGGGCTAATGTAAGTTTTCACAAACACTTTGTTAGCCGTTCTTTCATTGATAATGGTTTTTCAGAAAGTCTGTGACAAGTTCCTTGTCAGCGATGTCGGGCGGTACGCCAATGAAGTTGCATATGGCAGCTCTTCGGATTCTGATGATTTGGCGGATTGTGTTTGGAAGAACAACAAGAGACTCAAGGAAAAGGCTATGCAGCAATACAAGGCTACGTAAGTTTGACCTTTATAATGAATGTGCTTTGCTTATTTTTGAATTTCCAGCTGGTGCCAACAGTTCAATGGCCTCTTCCGTCGATCGCTTTTGGGCAATTTGCGTAATCCTGTCGTGTTGCAAGTTCGCATATTTCAAACCATTGTAAGTTGCTTTACACTTTCTTTTGACTGTCGACAGTAACGTTGTCTGGTTTCAGTGTATCGCAATTTTGATCAGCATGGTGTATTACGGTACCGAAGTGTCCCAGAAAACTGTTATGAATATCAACGGAGATCTCTTTCAAGTTGTTGTCAACATGAATTTCATGTTTCAGTTTACAACTGTTCACGTAAGCGCCTTGTGTTTGCTCTTTTAGTCGTATTTGAACTTTTTTGTCTTTCAGATGTTCTGCGACGAGTTGCCGACTTTTCTCCGCGAGCATCAAGGAAACCTCTACCGTGTAACGCCGTACTTCCTCGCCAAAAATCTTGCTGAAGCCATTCAATACGTGGTTTATCCGACCATCTTTGCTTCTATCGTCTACTGGTTCTGTGGTTTCGTCCAGGATTTTGTCGCTTTCCTCATTTTCACGCTTGTTTGCATTCTGATTACGAAAGTTGGCATTTCAATTAGTAAGTTTAACTTTCCTGTTTTCTGAACTTTTGATTAACGTCACACAATTTCAGGTTACATGTTCTCCTGTATCTGCGGCAATGTCAATGTTGCTGTCGCTGTGATGCCGGTCATTGTGGTGCCTTTGATGGCTTTCGGAGGTTTCTACATTAACGTCGACACTCTTCCGTGGTACTTTGCCCCGCTCCGTTACCTCAGCTACTTCGCTTTCGGCTATGAGGCCCTTGCCGTGAATGAGTGGTCACGCAGACCGTATATCCCTGGTTGCGATAACCGAAACAAAACTTCCTGCTACCGTAACGGCGCTGATGTGCTTGACGAGTTGAGTTTCAAAGAAGATAGACTGTGGATTAACATTGGTATTTTGTGTTTGATGATTGTTGTTGTTCGTTTGATTGCTTTTGCTGCGCTTTGGACACGTGCCAAGACTAAGCGTTGATATTATTTGTTGATTTGATCTTTTTTAACGCATTCTGTGAATAACATGTATAACGAAACTCTTTTAATATTAACTGTATATCAATAAATAAATAATAATGTAAAATTTTACTTCTTTACTAATCACATACCTGCATTAAATTGATTTCTACACATAATTATAAGGCACACAAAATGAAGACTAATATAGTCAAGATTACACTTAATCTAACATTACTGTTTGTTCCTGAAATCAGTGGGACAGAAGATTCGGAACAAATTGAATCCTTTCCATTCAAAAACCGTCTGGCTTTAGTGTCAAAAACGGCAGTGAAGTTCATTTGTTGTTCCGGCGTAAGGGACGCAGTGACAGTGAAAGTTGAACATTGTCCGCCGTGAAATTCGCGAGTATAATCAACAGCCACTTGCGCAGGATTAACACTAATATTTTCTGCGATTTCATCGCGCAACCGGCTTAACGTAGTATTCTCAGACAGGCTCATAGTGGCATATAAGAATGAGACGGATTTGTATTCTTTCAGGGGAGCACAGATCGTTTTGTTGTCAAATTTCAGACGGATGTAAAGGTTGTTCGCTGAAGAATTCAATGCATTTGCATGATTTGCTATTTTAATTTGCAACTTACAATTTTCAAAATAGAACTCAGGAATGTTAAAATGCGTTTTCGTTTGTGTTTGAAGCTGCGATATTTTGCCAACTTGACCCATAGCATGCCCATTAGGATCATTATCCAAGATTCTAAAAGGGTCATAAACGATTGCGCCTTGACAAACACCGCCATTCATGGAAACGATTTCCCAGTCGATCGCTTCGGAGGTTTTGGTGGTTGGATTATGAAGGTCATAGTCGACTTGAGCGGGGATAAATTTTGATAGTGCATTTGGGATGCTCTAAAAATAGATAGAATAAGAACTTTGAATGCACTTTTAAAAACAAAAAATTGTCTTACAAGTTTCAGGAAGCCTTTAACCGTGTCATTAAAAAAAGCGAGATGGGTCGATAAATCGGTTTGAACTGGCCGTAAAGTGCCACAGGCGGAGGCGGTTGACACCGTGCGACCCAGGGTGCTGCGGATGAGTCCATTACTTTGAGTAATCGTGATCGATTCATCCTGGCTGAAGGCCTTCTTCAAAGCTGGCAGCGGAACGACTGAGCCGATGATAGTCTCGCTGCAGGGAGGACTGGGATCAACTGACAAGTCGATAGGACGTGCGTGAAGTTGAACTTTGTCAGACTTTGCACTTGATGTCACCTTCAGGATGGAGCGACCAAGTAGAGGGTAATCACTGATATGCAAAGTTGCTTCACGACGAGATGAAGCAATGTTATGAGTTCGCAAAGTCGCAATGCTATCAATAGAGCCCTTTTCGAGGAGAGTCGTGTTGGAGCAAACCTGAATGTACTTTTTATGGCCAATTTAGTTTGGAAAAGGAATTACCTTTGTCCAGCCTAAATCGACTTTGATGGAGCGTATGTTTTTAAATGAACTGTGCACCAGTTTGGAATGAAATACAATAGTGTCTGAAAGACTGATGAAGATAAACATTTCTAATCAATTATAATCTTACTGTTGTTTTTATCGCCGTCATGAACGGAAACACTCAATGCATTGGAAGTTTCAACAAAACCAAGACAAGCCGTCGATAACACAGATTCGTTAGACAAACTAATAGTAACATTATCTTTCTGGTATCCATAAACATCTTGCAAATCAGAAGCAACAAAAACACCAGTAGATGCATCAATTAGGTAAACATTGCCAGAAATTGGATTAAATACTGATGCAACTTTTAGAGGAAAGCTGGTCCCTGGTAGCAAACGGTTGCAGTTTTTGGAATTGACAATACTCTAAATGCAAATTAGTATTCGTAACGAGTACAACTTCAAAGTTACCTTGAACAACACCGATTTATCTCCGAAGAATTGAAATTCCAAACTGAAACCGTGGACAATACGAATGGGTTTCTGATGCCTGCCTTCACAATTATTGGCGATCTTTATCTCTTGTGAAGGTTTACCAATTACTTTTGGAGCGTGAAAAATGCTATTTTGAGTAATTATCAAACCATTCGCTTCGGCCGTATGTTCTAGAACCCTTTTAAACTGTTCACAATTCTGGTTTTCTTTGTCTTTGGAAACGACGACAAATATATCGTCAATGGACTGTGTAGCGTTAAGTTGTACATCGACAATGGCATTGCTTTCAATGTGTTGCGTGAAAATAGGCTCAGATGCATTGGTAGAACAATCCGTAACTAGACTGAGGTCCAATGATGTATTAGTGGATGTGTTAATCACCAGTCGAATCACGTCATGCACTGGAAATGCGAAAATTATACCACCAACATCTCCAAGTGTTGCGTGATAGATGCTTCTCTCCGATGGAAACAAAGTGGTGCAAGCGTCCAACTGAAATTATACACATGACTAATTTCTTTGTGGATAATAATTATTTCACCTTTTTGTCAACAAAAAAAGCAACCGTGTGTCCCCAGAGATCGGCCGGTTTTAACGTGACTTTTTGTAACTTTGTAGAATTCAATACTAGTTTGTTTGGTGATATGGCAGTTTTACAAATGTTTGAAGGGCCGTTTTTGAATGGGACGGCAGTTGCATAGATTTGAAACTCTGCTTTAGGTGGAATGTCTTTATCAATGGTGAAGTCAAGTATAGATTTTTCCTTATTTTCAGTTATCTAAAACTGTTTAACATTAAAAAGTTAGCCTCAGGATGAATTAAACAAACCTTTATCAAACCGGTAAGTTGATCACCAAAAATAGGAAACGTTTCAATGCCAAGAATGCATGGAACAATAGAAATAAGAAAGTATAAGGATAAACTTTGTCCAAACATGAAAGATTATGTCTAAAAAAGAGAAAATTGAAAGAAAACCACTGCAAAAATGCACGCGCGAGTAATGAAAACAAAGAAAGGCGATGAAAAGAAACGAAAGAACACAACAATCACAAAGACCAACTTGAAAATCAGCTGTGTTTATCGCAGAAACTGAAAACATTACAACTTTCTACCTAATTATACGTTTCGAAAACGTAAAAATTGTATCTTTCGCTTGCCGCTGACTTGTATCCACCCAAAAAGGCTACTGACCCCTTTCAATTTCGCTACATACAGTCGAAGTGGCCTTGAAGCGTGCACGAGCCAATTACAGGGTGTAAAAAAATAATACAGATATGAAGTGAAACCAAAACCGTGATCTATCAATCATTTGTCTTACGGGGCTATGTCACCAAAGGGAGTCATCATCCTAAAACAGTGGCAGGAATACAATGTCGACTAAGTTTGTCGAAACTACCACCCGTTCGCCCAAAAACAGGGTGGAGTCCCCTGTGGTGCCTGTGGCGATGTCTTCTTCGCGCACTCCAAATGCGTTCGGATGAGGTTAGGGTTGAAAAAGTGGAGCGAAAGGTGTTGCTGGTGGACGGCGCGAGGATGTGTGTACATGCAATTAGCATGATCGTTCGTTTGCCTTTCCTTTCCGTTACCTAAGGGCAGGAAACTGGTTGCAACTGCAGGATTAACGTGAAAAGCTTATAGCAATTTGGGCATATATGGGGTTTTATAACTGCACTTTTCCACGATACTTGCAGATTTTTCTAGTTTCACACTGAAATACAGGCTACATGCTGTGACATAATATGTTTTTGTAATATGAGTATGCTGTCCTCGAGTAGGTAAAAACTCAAAGAGCAATTTTTAAAACTCATTGCATTTACTTTGCGTGCGATATTTTTTTCCACATTCAACGTGCGTTCGTTTCTTTTTTTCTTTCTTCCACAAAAACAATGCAATCTGCCATTGAAACAAATGTCGTATTTCGCATTTTTTTCCAGATAGGTCTCGGCTGAAATCGGCGTGATCCGTTAGTCGGGTGCAGCCTTGAAAAACGCCGGATCAACCCCCGCATTTGTTGCTGTTGTCCTGGTCTGCGGCAAATATGAGTGTGCATGTGGCATCGTATTTTGAGCCTTGCCCTGGAGGCTTTACACTGTGCCCCCGTCGGCTGTCCACCTCTAGTGGGACAGGAGTCAGTCGACGCAAAAAGGGCCAGCATCGTTGATCACATCCACCCACTCGTTCGTACGCTGTTTATTGCCCTATGGGCCTGCCATCGGGACCCAGGATGCCCTCTCGTCCGCCCCGATAAGCTCCACCAGGCCGACCGGACGCACGTTCCGGAGTATCCAAAATGCGGTCCAAACTCCCGAGCTATCGGCATTTAGATAGCGAGCGAGGGCCATCGGCAGCCGACGAAGCTCAAAGGATTGAGACCATCCGAGCTGGAAATTATTTTGGTTCGAGCGATTCGATCGTGCTTCATTAACTTGGTCTTCATAACTTAATTCTTTTCAGTAATTCAAGATTCGAGCCATGTCCGACGACGAGGAGCAGTAGTAAGTTGTTTAACTACAGTATTCTTATCAGTTTTTACCACTATCACTTGTAGCGAGGAGGAGGAGGAAGTCATCGAGGAAGAGGAAGAGGTTGAAGAAGCCGAAGCCGAACCCGAGGTTGAAGCCGAAGCCGAGTGAGTTTTCTGACCCTACAAAATTGCCCGAACTTTCACATCACTATACTTTCACACTTTTATCTTTTTGATTCACTTTTTCCAACTTTCCACTGACCTTTTCAATCTTTCTAGAGCTGCTCCCGAGGCTGCTCCCGAAGAGGAGAAGTAAGCTAATTTTAACTTTATATCACTTTTGCTTACCCTTATTTTAAATAACCCACGCAGTTTTTGTTTCTTTTTTCGACTAACAACTGTTCTGACCTGTTTGCTTGGCTGTCACATCTATCGCTCACTCCTGGACCTATCCGTCAACAACATTAAAGCCAACGTACAGAACAAGGGTAATTTGGAAGAGTTTTAGGGAAATTGAGGCCGAGGAAATCACTAAGTAAGTCGCACCAACATGGTGCCCACGATGCACTGGAAGCACCCACCATCAACAATTAACATTGTGCACTGACATTCACATATTCTTAGTTTTTTGTGATTAACACGGATGAGCACTTTTACATTATTGCTTTTCAGACCTAAGGTTCGCCCTCCCCCACCACCAAAGGAGGAGCCCGATGTGGAATCCATGACTGAAGCCGAAAAGGCTATGCTGGCCGCCAAGAAGCGCCACGAAGAAGAGGAAGCCGCTAAGCTTCTCGACTACGAAGAGCGCCGCAAGATCGAAATCAAGCAGTATGAAGAGGAACTCCGCATCCTGAAGGACAAGCAGCAGAAGCGCCGCGAAGAACGCGCCCAGGAAGAGGCCGAATTCGCTGAGCGTCGTCGCCAGGAAGAAGAGCGCCGCCGCCAGGAGGAGGAAGAGCGCAAGGCCAAGAACGAGGCCGAGAAGAACCGCAAGATCGAAGAGAAGCTGAAGCGTCAACAGATGATGGCTGGTTCCTTCATCGGCGGTGGTGCCGCTGGCCGCAACTTCACCGTCAACAAGAGCGCCGGTGGTGGCCCAGCCAACCTTACTGGTCCCGAAAAGGCCAAGGGTCTTTCTGCCGAACAACAGGCCGAATCCAAGCGCAACTTCTTGGCTGCCGTCAGCAAGCCCCAGGACGTGTCCCACCTTCTCCCCAACGATCTGAAGGAGCGCATCAAGACCCTCCACGCCCGCATTGTCAAGCTCGAGGCTGAGAAGTACGATCTTGAGAAGCGTGCTGAGCGCCAGGAATACGATGTAAGTTCGCTTATTTTAACCACTTCCGACACACTTGATGATTTGTTTCCTTACAGTTGAAAGAACTCAACGAGCGTGAACGCCAAGTCGCCCGTAACAAGGCTCTCCAGAAGGGTCTTGACGCCGCTGAGGCCGAAAACACCAAGCACCCCCCGAAGGTCACCATCGCCTCCAAGTTCGATCGCCAGATTGACCGACGTGGTTACGGTGATCGCCGCACTCTCTTCGAAAAGCCCGTCGTCAAGCCTGCGCCATCAATTGTTCGCGGTACTGGCCGTCCTCCTCCGGAGTGGGGTCGCCGTGAGAACGAGGAACTCGAACAACTGCGCAAGAATCTGGAACCCCCCAAGTACGTCGAACAGGTCCCTGACGAGAATGCCAAGCCGCCAGTAGAACCCAAGCCTCTCGTTATCCCAGCCAGCGATGTTCTCGAAGAGTCGGAACAGCCACCACAGGAGGAGGAACCTGCGGCAGAAGAACCCGCTGCCGAAGAGGTCGCGGCCTGAGCCTTTCTCGCACCTGTTACCGCCATCGAGTAATATCGATGCTTTTCCATTAAACTTGAGCAATCCCAATTATGTAATTGACTATTCTTGTGATTTTAAATCGTATTTGAGATACTTCAACCCTTCGCAAAGTTATCTCTTTCGTTAGTCGTACAACGCTAATAAAGCTGGCATCAATCAATAGAGCAGATATACACAAACACTGAAAACAAATATTTTGAACGAGTTAGCAAAACACAAAAACTAAAACTGCAGACTACACGGAAAAAGTCTTCGCCTGGTAATGCACACGGAAAACCAACGTTAAGCACATCACAAGTTTGTTAACAGAACTCATCGATGCTAAGTACCTCTAAGTACCTAAAACACAATTGCGTTATTAAAAAGTATATGCAATGGTTAAGTATGCAAATAGTAAAATACTTTAGTAGCATTCGATTTGGACAACTTTCGATGAGGAAGATACAATAAGTAGAGCATTATGAAACGATGAAACTCCATGCGTACTTCAGACTAAACCAAGTTTAAGCAGCATAGATTAAACTGCAAGTATACTTATAAGCTTGACATCAGAAATTTAAAAAGTTTTCACCCATCATTTGAACTTATAAACTCGCACTTATGAAAGACCTTCACGCATTGTGGGAGTAGTCGTCACGCCGGGGTGGTATATCATCAAACCGATGAAAATGACCCCCAATGCTTGCGTATTTCCCATTAGCCTTACAGTTTTCAAGGACTAAACAATTCCTTCCCGGAAGAGGCTGTCTCGTAGTCGCAATTTGATCAGGTTTGCTTGCATGCATTCCCCTGTCAAGTTTCACTTTTTTTATTTCTTTTTATTGAACCAAGGCCCTGACGCGCGGCTTCGTTCCCTCATCCCCGAGGTCGCCGTGTTTCACAACCACAAACCCCCCTAAAATCTCGAATGCGATGTTATCCGCGATCTGCGCTTTTGTTCTTCGTAAAAACTTCAAAATTTTCTTCTCTGACACAAGGAAAAGGATTTTTCAAACGTAAAAAACCTTTGTTGTGACGTCCTCCTCGAAAAGCTTGGTGACAATTGCTGCAGTCGTTAGTAAAGTCACCATCAGATTACTAGATTGTTGTTGTAAAAAGTCTAGAACAAAATGCTGTGTTGACGACGGCATTTGCGATCGTAATGATCCGCGTCGAAAATGAGCCACTGACGATATCAAGTTCAGTCTTGACTTGAGGCAGTTAAGAATGAGGTGTCGTCTGGGTTTATAATATTTTTTCAGATATTTTTGCAGACTTTAAGACTATCTGTTCTGCATTCATTCAAAAGACAGTCTGACTTATCACGCTTTTGCAAACATCCCCCTCAAATTCACAGTTTTTTGACCGGAAAAACGATACTACCTTTGCGTGTGTACAAAATCCCGTGTTTGCGGACAGTTTCATTTTTCTATGAAAAGGGAATACAATTTGATTTCAGGTCAGATAGCCTCACTCATTCGGTAAATTTTGAGTGTTCATCGGTAGCGGACATCGTCCAAATCAACAAAGGTTGGTGGAGTTATTTTTATGCTTTCAAATCTTTCCTAACATATTTCTCGTACAAAAGTAGTACCACGAGATCAGAAGAGGAGGAAGAAAAAGGGGTTTCTCTGAACTTAGGCTCTCTCAAGCATCTCAAGTGTGGGTGAAGTTCGTTGACTCTTTTTTTACATGCGTAAAACTCATTTCCGCACTCGGATGTGCACAAATCCGATCTGTTCAGTTTGCATATAAAAATATACTGTCAACTTGAACAGTGTATGCGGGGTTTCGATGTTTGATTAAGCTGGATCAGTTGATTAACCGCAGGCCGGATGTGAACGAATCCGCTTTAAGTGATTGACTGGGCTTCGTTAGTCGGGTCGTTCCCATTTTTCAAATCAGCTTGCAAACAAAATTGAACCAAAAAGTTTGTTTTCTGACCTCCTCCCTCACTGCGGAGGTCGTTATTGGCCTCTTTGCCCTAACGACCATGCCTTCGAACCACCTGTGTAAGGTAGCTTTGAACTTGTTTTCCCCTCGATATCTGCCGGATCAGCAGTCTGGAGTATCTACACCAACTGCAAATCCAACCGCTATCGGCACCTTTTTTTCCGTCTACGTCAGCCGGCTATCATCGACGTTTCTGAACCACGGAACAGCAGGTGCTTTTTGAATTCCTCTTTCCTCCTCACCGACCCCACTTCATCCGTAGTCTCTTCCTGTTGACAGCCCCCTGCCCAAGCCCTTGGATACGTAAACGTTTTTGCGAACACTCGGCAATTGGTCCGTTCCTTTCCTAATCAGTTAATGCCTGCGGCAATGGGTCGGTCCATTTTCTGCTCGCATTTTTTAGTCGCAGTCAAATGATCCCTCCTTTACCTAGCTTCTCCAGCTTTACTTTAAACTACTTTTTTAGTCAGCCATCAGTTAGTTCATTGTTCTTACACCTGTCATGCAACCTAGGCTTACTTTTTTTCAACAGGCGTATCAAATGTCCAACAATGACCACTCCCATTTTTTTTCTTGAGAGCTTTGACATTGCCATTTAGCAATTTCAATTCCGGTAAAAGCCGACCTTGCTTGTATGTAGTCGCGAATCAGCTGGATAAACGTGTGCGCTGTTTTCGAAAAAAGCTAAAGCGATCTTTAATTTTCAGGCATTTGGCTCCGTGGCTACTTTTTTTCATTTAACCTCTCACTCTGTCTTTGCCCTCTCCTCCTCTTCTGAAAAATCTTTAAAAAACTTGACTGTATTTAAAAAAATAAACCGCTCTTTTTTAGTGACAAACATGTCCGACGAAGAAGAGCTTTAGTAAGTCAGCGTGAATTGTATTGTACACTGTAATTGTGTGCCACTCACCCATTCATCGTCTTTATTTCGTACGATGTGATTGACTGAAATTACTGTGCTTCTGATCGTCTTTTCCTAATTTCTTTGTCTGTCCTTTTTGATTTCTGTCCCCACATCAGTCAAAAATGCGCTCATCCGGGTTTTCGATGGCGACACTGTACTCGCCATCGACATCGGCCACATCCAACCGTGTCACACGCGTCTATGGCGGTTCAACTTCCGGATCCAAGTATACTCCTGTCGTGCCGACACGCAGCCTTGATTCCGGATATTCGTCGAGTTTTGATCGGAGTTCCAGTACTGCCGGCAGCTCGTCGTCTTTTTCATCATCACCGCGAGGGTTGACACGACAGACCGCATTTTCTGTCGATGAAAGCCCTCGGTCAACTTCCGGGTCCTCATACTTGCGAAGTCGCAGTGCTTCAACGCGAACGTCGTCAGTTGAAGAACCAAAGCAGCCCGAAACGCGTCTCGGATCTCGTGTAACATCAAACAGCGAGATCGAGAGTATCAAGGAACGTTACGGTGTAAAGCGAAGCAGTGGTATCACTGAAAAGACTGCAGCAAATGCAACTAAAGAACAGCCATTGTCGTCACATGACTTTCTGAGCCGTCGGCGAAAAGAAAATGGCACACCGTCAGTGGAAGAAGCCAACGCACGTGACTCTTTCCGACGCAGACATTCACTGGGCACTGAACCGGCACCACTGTCGACTACCTTTGAGAAATGGCAGGAAGAAAACATCAAAAAGACGGTGATCCAGGTTCGACAAGATGATAACGTTGTTCAGGAACTGAAAGACCAACAGGAATTTGTGCAGAGATTGATGGCCGCACACAGCACTGTCGACAGCCTTCTGACCAAACGCGGCATGCGTGGTGAAGATGAGCGAAAGTTCCTCAGGCACTATGAATGCATCCCGATTATCGAAGAAGAAAGACCACTTCGCTACTACCCACGTCAATCAGCAGTCACTCGGGACAGCCCATCACCGAGCAATGATAGCGATTCTGGGCTTTCGATGGACATCGATTGTGATAGTATCCATGAATGCAGTCCTGATACTTCAGCAGGCAACGGTCTTCCAGAATACAGCGAGGAGGAGATTGATAGCGACGATGTTGTTTTGGTTGCACCAGAGAGCTCTCTTTCCTGTGAATTCACATACGCCAGCAGAGATGTTCGAATGTGCAGAGCAAAGTTTAGAGAAGTCAAGCCACCGCCGTTGATAAAGATAAAGCCGAAACCGGCAAAGCCTGTCGCAAATCCTCCCAAAAAAGTCACCCTAGCACAGCCGTTGATTCCGTCTGCAGCCAACATTGCTGAGTTGAGACCGTACCGCAGGAAGCCTTCCGGTTCACTGAAGCAACTGATTCGTAGTATCCATGTTGAATCCGACAATGAAGATGCGACGCCGGAAAAGAAGTCCCGTCAACCGCGTAAATATGCTCAACGCTCAGCAACTATCGCCTTGACTGAGCCGTTGCATCGTGCCGCAGCGGAGATCTCCATTCAACACATCAGTTTCTACCAGACTATCAAGAACTTGAAGGAACCACTGATGGTCAACTTGGAAAAGAACGTAAAGATGCATCTCCGGCTGTCTGAACGATCTCCCCGTGAATGTTCTACACAGATCTACCTCCCCTGCAACACTCGAACCCAGAAAGTCTACTTAAAGGTACGCGTGAAAAAGAAAGCCAAGCGGAAACGGGATTCGACTCAAAACGTCAAGCCTATGCTTCCAGCGATTCCGAAGCGTAAACTCATCGAGAATCCCTTTGGTGAGAAGCCTGATCCGCCACGTGAAGACATCCTTATCTCGAAGACCGTCGTCCAAGAGTTGCAGAAGAACTTCATCTCAGCGCCATCAGAAGACATTCTTAAGATTCGCGGAAACCTGCGTCGTGTGACAAAGCGTGCGCCAAACCCGAATTTGCCAGCATTTTTCTTCAAGGACCTGAAAATTGATCTTAGCCCAACGCCACCTCCGGCTAAAACTGCGAGATCGAATTCAACGTCCGTGCTTGATGATGCCCCTAACCAATTGCCAAAAAACGAGTACTGTGCTCTTCGACGTCCCGCGACGTTGTCGAAGCACGCTTCACATTCTTCAACCGACCAACCTTCCGTCTTCGTTGACTTGAACAACAATGACGGCAGCGTGGAGAGTGTTCAAATCGCGGAATCGAAGATCAATACGATCGAAATTCATCCTAAACAGTTATCTTATTATCGCAAACGTGAAATACCGCATCCCAAGAGTGTACGTCGCTCCGTTGCTCGGTGTTATCTCCTTGGAGAGCCGGGTACCTGCGTCGAGCCGTCGTCAACTTGTTATGCCACCTTTATCCGAAGCCGAACCCCTGTACCCCAATTCCCAAAACTTGGCAGCATTGAATCCGGGCTCCGGTCAGCTATACAGCTAAGAAAGAGCCGTATTGCAAGCCATGAATCTAAATCTTACCCATCATGCTCAATCATTTGTCCCTTTGGTGTTGTCCTCAAAAAAGTGAATCATCGAGTTAAGCGCCCAAACTTGCCGGCATGGAAGTGTAAGCCGAAGCATTGGGTGCCGCGATGGCGCAGAACTGATTGGTAAGAACAGAATGATGAAAGCATTTGTTATACGTTGTGGCATGTCCGTTCTGGTGCATTGTCCTCGTCGTCCAAATGCCTGTGTATTATGATAATCATGTCTAATTTACAGCTCTGAGGAGGAAGAGATTGACGAGGAAGTCGATGAGGAGGTTGAGGAAGCTGAAGCCGAAGCTCCGGCTGAGGCCGAGGCTGAAGCTCCCGCTCCTGCTGAGGAGGAAGTTGTCGAAGAAAAGTAAATTTAACACAAACTGGGGCGTAATTAATCATAATATTTAAGGAAACGCCCTCCCCCTCCGCCCGCTGCTGAGCCCGAACCTGCCGAGATGACCGAGGCCGAAATCGCTATGCTTGTAAGAATCCATACCTAATTATTCAACCCATCAACATACGCAACATTTCAGGCCGCTAAGAAACGCCACGAAGAAGAACAGGCTGCCAAGCTTCTCGGCTATGAAGACAAACGTCGTCTCGAGCGCGAACAGCAAGAAGAAGAAATCCGTATCCTCAAGGAGAAACAACAAAAACGCCGTGAGGAACGCGCCCAGGAAGAAGCTGAATTCGCTGAGCGCCGTCGCCAAGATGAAGAACGTCGCAAGAAAGAAGAGGTTGGTTGTACCATACCAACAAGCTAATTGACAAATGGATTGTTTCAGGATGAGCGCAAACAAAAAATGGAAGAAGAGAAGAAGAAGCGTAGCCAAGACAAGCGCAAGCGTCAAGATATGATGGCTGGATCCTTCGCTGGTGCCGCTGTCGTCGGTGGAGCTGGTCGTAACTTCACGGTTTCCAAGAAAGATAAGTCTGAAATGTCCAACTTGGGTGGTAAACAAGACGCCGGCCTCAACAAAGAACAACTCGCTGAAGCCAAGGTTAGTATTAATGGCGTTTTACTTTTCTAACGTAAAGTTTCAGGCCGCCTTCATGGCTATCGTCTCCCGCCAAGTCGACATCTCTAGGCTTACCGATGCTGATCTGAAGAACAAAATCACCGCCTTGCACGCTCGCATTGTCAAGCTTGAAGGCGAGAAGTACGATCTTGAAAAGCGCGCTGAACGCCAGGAATACGATGTAGGATTCAACTTAGTTAAGATTTTTATAACTTCTAATAATTACAGCTGAAAGAACTTAATGAGCGCCAGCGCCAAGCTGCTCGCAGCAAAGCCCTCTCGAAGGGCATGGATCCCGCCGAGCCGGAAGATTCGTCTCGTCCAGTAAGCGCCACTAATCATCTAACTTAACTCTTTCTAACTATTCTCACGTCTATCACCCCTTTTCAGCCGAAGGTTAACATCGCTTCCAAGTTCGATCGCCAGATCGACCGTCGATCCTACACCGACAAGCGTACCCTCTTCCAAAACGTATGAACTTTGATCATTTACAGGAAAATGAGACGTCCGAAGTTGTTGAACCAATGCTTGATCGTCCTCTTGGTGAACGTCACATCGAATGGGCAGAACATTTCGATATTAACACTCTTCCGTGGAAAGCGATTGCGCTCTTAACAGCATCCCTTCTGTTTTGAAAAATGTGCATGTCAAAAACTAACAAACTTCATCCACATTGAGACTAACCCTCATTACAGTTTCAACACCATAAACACAATTCTACTTGTTCCGGTAAGACTACTTTTGTCAAATCCGTATACGTTCGTTTGCTGTCACCTTTCATTTCATTTTATTTCCTTTCATTTATATTTTATATTGGCTTCGTATATCGGATGTATTTGCATTTATGATAATTATTTTATTTCACCTTATTTTATGTGTGATATTCCTTTGTAATCCTATTGTAGTCCCGTCCATAGAATTGTCATCAGATATTAATAAATACGTGACTTGTAAGATGTTTTGTTGAGAACTTAACTTTAGCCCGTAATCAAGCCACCACCGAGCATTGCCCATGGCTCTGGACGTCCTCCGGCAGAATGGGGCGCACGCAAGACGGAAGAGCTTGAACAATTGCGCAAAGCTCAAGAGCCCTTCAAGTATACGGAGCTGGCCCCTGTTGAAGGAGATGCCGCAAAGCCGCCTGTTCCGGTCATTCCGCTTGTGCTTCCCACTGAAGATTTCGATCCTAGTTTGGCTGCGAAGGTGAATTTTGAAACTAATAATAGCCAAAATACAGAAATTGTTTTCAGCCAGCCGGCGAACCTGTCGAAAACGGTGTGGAACCTGCGGCCGAGGAACCGAAAGCGGAAGAAGCTGCTGCCGAGCCTGCAGCAGTTGAAGCCTAGATTTGTAGCAAATTGCCTGTACTTTCATTTAGTTTCGTAGTCGTCTGGTTGATTGAGTACGGTATCGTGTAATAATGTAGCTCTCGACCTTATTTGTGAATTGATCAACAAATAAATAGGACTAACAAAGTTAAAGTATTACTGTATATCAAGAAAGCATTTCCTTCAACAAACAAAAAGCTCAAAAACAGTAGAGTAAAAGCATGGTGACTCAACCAGTATGAGTTTAGTGACCCCACTACCAGACCAGCCTAATTACAGCACATCCAACGGACAAATTAATCACTAGTGACAGCAGTGTGAAGAAACCTCAGTTTTGTTTGGAAGAGCGCAAAGCTTTGGCAAAACCTTGCAGGAAGAGCCGTATTTCCCCAAGGCCGACAGCAGCCGTGCCTCCAGGATTTACATCGAACGTCATCGCCAACTAGGCGGTCGGCTTTTTTGCTTTTTTCCTCCTCCTCCCTAACCTCTGCACCCCGGTTGTACCGGCACTAACCCAACACTGAGTAGCCATTCTCTCAGTCAAATGTGCTTGTCCCGCGACAAGCAAAGTCGCCAACGGCTGTCCGTAAAAGAATTGTTGCGCATTCTGCGCTCGATTGACTTCCTTTGCACCTCCAGGCAAAAGCGGCTTGCTTGTCCTTTGCCAATCCGAATCACCAGCGCAACACCTATTGAAACCATCGCAGGTGGGAAGGGTCAATTGTTCTCAACAGCTTCCGTTGTGTTTTCAAGTCTTTTTCATAGCTTGAGGCTGTCAGGAAAAAGGTTGGGTCAGGGTGACAGTCGTCATTCATCCATTCCTCGTTATTGAGTTGTTAATCTGTCCCATCGAATGAAGGCTATGAGGATCTATCTGCACCCGACTGCCACCAATGTCCATCACCCGTGCAAACGACCGAAACAGACATAGTCGCATAGATTATCGGCATAGACTTTATTTACAATTTTGTTGCTAATCTAGTTACGATTTATCATTTGATGGGACTCAAAATAGGTTAAATGTTGACTCACAAATCCCAAAACTAACGCTAGCTTTAAATTACAAAGTCTACTCTCCCACTGACGCAATGTTTTTACTCCCAGAATTTTATATTGTCTTTTCAGCTTTTGTACATTGTCTTTACTAGTATAGATGTCTTCAGTAAACAACTACTTTTTTAGTTTTTTTTGTAGAGTTAGAGGGTGGAGGGAGTGACGGTGCCATTTCGTATTCCGATGGCATTTCCGATGCCGTCAACAAAGCTGTTCGTTCTATATCGCGCGGGATAGCCTCATACGTTTTTTTGACATACGAATTGGCGGTTGTATTCTTTGGTGTCTATTTTCGAAAGGTTTTGTCCCGTGAAAAGCCAAAAAAGTGACAACTGTGCTTATTTTGAAGGTTTTACGTTGACGCGATGGTCAGGACCTAATGTTTTTTTGCTGACTTATTTACCTCAATGTTAGTATTCGAACAAATAATTGTCGCTTGTATAATTTGGTTTTCCGCGAAAACATTTATTTTCTCTTCTTTTTTTCAAAATTGAATTAGTGGTTAACAGGTACAACCATGTCGTACCAGCCGAGTGGGTATGGCACTTATCCCGGTAAACGGACCGACTTTTCGTTGATGATGAACAGTCAGGACGGCGAATTACAACCATTGGATGGCACTATAGCTGGCACGCCGATTCGGTCAATCTTGCGCAACAAAAGTGATACACCAGCTAAAGACTTCTACGATGTTTATGACACTTATGGAACTACCAGTGCGCTGAACAAAGTTCAAATTGAAGCTGAACCCCCGCGACGTGTAAGCTTATTGACACTTGGCTCATTGCCAGGAGCGTCATAATCTTAACAATCACAACAACTTTTCAGCGAAAAACGGGCAGGTGTCGATGGTTCTGCGAGAGAATACTTCGCCCCTGCTTGGCTGAATACCTGTCTGTTGTGCTGACCATTGTTGTTTATTTTCACATGGAATCACAGCTGATTCAGCGACAGGTCACACTGGTCCCCAAAATTTTGGTCCTGTCTGTCGTTGATAGCATTCTCTACGCAATTTTCTTTGCAACCTTTCAAACGTAAGAATGACTTCTTGTATCTTTGGATTAGACATGCAAAGGGTCTCAAAGAACATCTTACAACAGATGGGATAGACTACAATCAAAGTTTTTCCAGTGTTCACATCAATCCAATGATAACAATTGCGCAGGCATTCACCTTGACCACCCAATGGTATCTTTGCATCTTATTCTTAATGATGCAAGCGCTGGGAACAATAAGTGGAGCGGCTTTAGTGTTTGTAGGTTTTAATGAAGCAGGGTTCAAAGGTTGAATCGTAAACAAAAACAAATTTCCTGCAGGTTTTTAATGAAGACACTTTCCCAAGCAAACCGAAAGTCATCCTTGATTTATCGCAAGAATGGGCCAAAGGCGCATCAGAAATGTTTATATGCCAAGCCATCGGCACAGCATTGGTCATCCTTGCCAACATGATGGTCACTCGTCCTTATGAAAAAGACAATGTTGTATGGAGACAGCTGTACCGTAGTCCACTTTGTGTAGCAGGCGCAATTGCTTTGTGTTCCCTTTTGAGGTAGAACACTCATACTTAGTCTTTGAACATCATAAAAGTCATTTTCTTTTGCAGCTTGTTCCATTCAAACGTATCCTGGAACCCGTTGTACATGGCAGTAATGGTGCTGCTTGAATGGTTGCACGGCAAAGGCCTCACCCTTGTTTTCGACCACCTTCTGTTTTGGTCGGGTCCCGTAATCGGAGCCCTACTGGGGACCATTGTTTTTAAGTGAGTTCCTCTGCAATATTATGCACGGAAACAACAACAGTGCAATGCTTTTTAGATTATTATTTGCACCTGCAAACGAAAAGCGGTCGCTGGATTTTCACTAATATGAGTAGTTTGACTTCCACTGATGCATGAATGACCCATCCCAGTTTGAATTTTTGTAAGCAATGAAAAACGTGATTTAAATAAACTTGATCAAAAATCAGCTGATTGTCAAGTTTGCATGAATGAACGTATGAATGAATAAATGAACTGCAATTGTAAAGGCATTGAAAATGAAAAAGACTAAAGGCTATGTCAATTACAGGTATGACATACTTTGAGCTCCATGCCATGAGTTTGGTTTAGGTGTTGTCCCCACCGGAAGATCGTGTCGGTCATTAGGGCCTCTCAATCATGGGGTATTGGAATGGATGGGTACATGAAAACATGAAAAGAAAGTGGCAACAAGTGATGATGGACAAGAAGAGGGGCCATACTAAAAAAACAAATTATAGAGATGGACAGTTACATTAGAATCTTTAATGAAACCATTTTCATCAAACTTTTTTATGCTTATGCAAAAAAACAAAAGAGACAGCTGATTTCGAAAAACAATGCAAAGTGACATGAATTTGCAGACTTTTGTCAAGGACATTTTGATCTACCACGGTGTTAATGTTGTGTCTTTTCATGTGAACTTCAACATAAACAAAAACGTTGTCACCAAGAAATGTGTTTGTTTTGAAATCAAAAGCACAGATTAAACAATTTCGTGGTTTTTGACGTCAAAAAACTGCATGGTTCATTTGATCAGCTTTCGGTCGCCTGATACATTACTGGGTACGTACTGACGGAAATTAGGTACGTTAAAGCACAAAAGTCAAGGACTGTAGCAGCATCAAAGACTTTGTCTTTTGAACAAAGTTGTTAGGTTCATTGCATGTTGCTGATCTTGTTAAAGTACATACTACATTGAACCGGGTGGAAGTTGCACGTAGATGGGTTTTTGACATATTGTCCAGGAAGTAGAAGTAGAAAAGTTCAGTGAACCGTAAATATTTTTTAAGCAATAAGTTGTATTTTACAGGTTGGGTAATTAAGTGTTAGTTGTATGCAGTTTCAATCTGTTGATTGATGAAAGTAATGAACCAAGAAGTAACAGATTTATTATTGCTTTTGCAGTACCCCATAACAAAAAAGTCCATCTTTTAGGACTTCGACTCGATTGTGTATTGAGACGAGCAAAGAGTGTTATGCGCGTCCATTTAGCGATCTGTCGCTGAAATATTCCCCAATGTGCATGAAAAAGGAGAGTCGTCGCTGCAGTCTTTCCACATGTTGCTGCGATCGGACCTTTCGAACGACTTCCGCACACCGATGCATGTGAAGAAAGAATGATAGAGCAGATATTAGACTGGAAAGGGCTTTTGTTTGAACAACGTTAACAAAGATAAACAACAAGGTAAATTGAAGAAAGTAGATTAGACGGTAATTAAAAAGAAAGGTTTTATCAAGAATGGAAGTGATTTATTGGTACAACGTAAAACACAGTACAATAATGTTAACAAAGAACAAGCAAATTTAAAAACGTCACCAATTAACACTGTATTTATTAACAGTCAATGTTTGTAAGCTAACAACACACAAATATGTAAAGCAAAAAACCAAAACTAAAAGCATTTTCACACATTTAAAGTATGAAGACGACGAACCGCGCTTGCCGGTTCTAAACTTTACCTTCTTTCAGCATTATATATAGGACCCATGTACGACCTTCCTGGAAAATTCCGAATGCTGTGGTACGTAACATCATTATATTTAATGCTGAAAACACCTGCTACGACCCATCAGTTCATCGTAAAAAGACGAACAGTTATTCTTTATTTCTCATTGCCTCATGAAAACTTGCATCTTTGTGTGTTGTGAACTTCGACAAGGAGACCAGTCTGTCTTCAACGTGCAAGTCGGAATGATACTTTTCGATCGCTTTGCACCAAGAATGATTCCGCACGCAATCAGTGGCTCCGCCTACCTATGGCGTTGCTCTCGTAAACGATCCGCCTCCCCTGAGGCCGGTGATTGCGCAAGTTTGTACATGAGATCAAGAAAAGTGTGCTTTGGCAAACCACGCCTTGTATTAACATATAAAAGCGGCACTCGGCGTCATTATTGGCACTCTCATTTGTGAGTTTCCTTGATTGCAAGCTTCAAGCTAGCTGCTGAGCTCCGCTCTAGACTCAACAAACTTCGTCATGGAATTTGTTGTTCAAGGTTTGGGATTATTCCAACAGGCCCCTGGGTCGGCTTCACCGCCGTCCCTCGGGTCTATGGAGATTCCGTCTTTGATTGACAAGGCCGATTTGCTTAACAAACGTAAGCAAACTATTGGGTAAGTTAAAGGTTTCACATTTGTTTCAAAATTTGAATCTAGTGATAATCTTTACAGCTCCAAATGCCAAATCTTCTACCAAAACGATCCTTTCGTCGTTTCTCGTGGCGCTATGCAGTACCTTTACGACGAAAATGACGAAAAGTTCGTCGATTGCATTAGCAACGTGCAACACGGTACGGAATGAAAAAGCCTTTAAATGCCCTCAGGGGCTTATCTTGTTTAACTTCAGTTGGTCACTGCCACCCGACTGTTGTCGAATCCATCTGCCGCCAAGTCGGTAAAGCGACCTGCAACGTGCGCTTTGTCAGCCCTCTCTTGACTCAATGCGCTGAGGAGATTCTGAAGACGGTTGAAGGCACCGGTCTCGATACAATTTTGTTCTGCAACTCCGGCTCCGAGGCAAATGATCTTGCGGTTCGTCTGGCTCGCGATTACACTAAACAGCATGATGTTGTTGTTTTGGACCAGTGAGTTTGCGTTATCACTAAAAAAAGATGTAAAACTATTTTCTTGCAGCGCTTATCACGGTCACCTCACCACAACAATGGAAATGAGCCCTTACAAGTTTGATCATGGTTGCACTATTAAGCAGCCTGAGTGGGTTCACGTTGCTCCCACGCCTGATGTCTACCGTGGCAAGCACCGCCTGTCTGATGAAAACCTTATCAATGACGCCGCTCTTTATGTTGCCGGGCAACAATATGCTAAGGATGTGGAAGACATCCTTGTCCAAAACGAATCCAATGGCCGCCATGTCGGTGCTTACATTGCGGAAGCTCTTCAAAGCTGTGGTGGTCAAATCATCCCTCCCAAGGGCTACATGACTTCTGTCGCCAAACATATTCGTGCTCACGGTGGTGTCATGATCATTGACGAAGTCCAGACTGGCTTTGGCCGTATTGGAGACAAATTCTGGGCACATCAACTCCACAACGACGGTTTCGTCCCCGATATCCTCACCATGGGCAAGCCGATGGGCAATGGCTTCCCCGTTGCCGCGGTCGTCACACGTAAAGAAATTGCGGATTCTCTTGGTGGCGCCGTCGGCTACTTCAACACCTACGGTGGAAACCCAGTCGCCTGCGCTGCCGTGCTTGGTGTGATGAAGGTTATCCGAGAGGAGCGTCTTCTCGATCACTCAAAGAAAATGGGAACCCTTTTTGAGAAGGAACTAAACAACTTGAAATCCAAACACGAATGTATCGGCGACGTCCGTGGTGTCGGCATGTTCTGGGGGCTTGATCTTGTTACTGATCGCAAGTCTCGTCAGCCAGCCACCGAATTGGCCCTTGCTTTGATCATGAAGCTGCGCCAAGAACACAATATCTTGCTCAATGCCGATGGTCCATACTGCAACATCTTGAAATACAAGCCGCCACTTTGCTTCAATGAGGAGGACTTGAAACTGTCAATCACTGCCCTGGATACTGCTCTGAGTGAATTAGAAACCAAATTTTAATCAATTTTTCAAATTCAAACTTAACTAATAATTTTGGAAAATCAAATTTTCCACACTAATCGGTCTCAGGAATTAAATGTCAATTGTTACTTAATCTGCTTGCATTAAACATGAAGTTTGCAAATAAAATACATAACGAACGCGTGTCAAACACACAACCGAAAACAAGTTAGACAAAAACTACGTGTTGGCGAATATCATACCCGAGGTCGATCGCAGCCAGGTTTTATTTTCACAATACAACTCAAAATTACTTTCAGATACCAGACACAAAACCATATTTTTGTAAAGTGCAAAAAGTATAAAATAAACTCAAAATCTGTTTGTTCTGTACTTTAAAGCAAAAGCTTTAAGGCCCCACACGACTTCTTGACAAGTATGTGCTATTTCCGAGGTCGTCCGCGCGCGCGGCTCAGCTGTGCAGCCCTCCATACTGGCCTTACTTGGTTTAGCAAAAGTAAATATAAAAGTGCAGTTTTGTCGAAGCTGGTATGCTGTTTTTTCCTACCTAAGCAATTTAAATTATGAAAATATAATAAAACAGAGTTGCAGTGAAAAGTATGTAAAGTTATCGAATTTTTAATTGTTTTACATTATGTTGTTAGTGTTGTATAGGCGAAGAATCCAGTGCTTATATTACTAGGTTTCCATTTCGTCGTTTCAATATTAAAAAGTTTGAACTAAGAAAAAGTATACAAAGTTGATACAGTTTCAATGGTTCGGATGTTAATTAAGTTGGGTATGAAGAAAAGGACTTGACAATGTCTATAAGGATGTATCAACAGAGAACACTTCAAAATACACAAAAATGTGCTCAAAACGATGATAATGCTGACACATTTTCTTCTATTAACTTGATGTAGCTATTGCACGTAGTGACGAAACAACACGCCTTAAACGTTGGTCAAAACACATGTGGTACAACAATAGACGCATATATAAGAAAACAGTACGTGGCAGTGATCACATCACATCTTTGACGATGGTGCAGTATACATTGAACTACTTTGATGCTCGCTCACTAGGTGAATCCATCCGACTTCTATTCAACTACGTTGGCGTTGAATTTGAAGACTTTCGCGTCAACCAAGAAACATGGCCAAACTACAAACCTAGTAAGTTTACATTCATTGAGTCGTACATTGAAACCATATTTCAGAAGCCCCAACTGGCAAGCTCCCCAACATCCACTTTGATGGCAAAATTCTGTCCGAAACGGGTGCTATTCTTCGTTACCTGGGCCGGAGGTACGACCTTATCGGCGCCAATGAATGGGAAGCTGCCAAAGCCGATGAAGTTTATGATCACTACCGCGACCTTGCCGAGCCTATCCGAAAGTATACGATCGTTGCTGCCGGATACGGTGAAGGCGATCTGGATCAATTGTACAAGGAATTCTTCACGCCAAATCGGAACCTTGTCTTTACGTATTTGACAGAAGTTTTGTCCAAATCGAAATCAGGCTTCATCGTCGACAGCGGCGTCACTTGGGCCGACTTGTTTGTCGTCGAAAATGTCACGACTCTGTTGAATGTCGATCCAGAAAGCGCGAAAGCATATCCAGAAGTTGCAGAATATCAACAACGTGTCTACTGTCTGCCTCAAATTAAAACTTACGTCGCCACACGAAAATTCTCAAAGTTTTGATAAGTTTTACGATGTGTACATGCTTCCTCAGTTTCCTTCCGACTGTAGATTCAGACGGCTGCCGAAAAAATCGTGAATGTTCGTTGAAAAAGATTTAGTTTACTTACCTGTATTGTTTTTAAAAAGTATCATAAAAAGTTCATATTCGGTTCGCTTAGTCACGAAAGTCCAGCCTGAGTGAGTTAACGCAATGCTGACAGCAAGATGTGCAGAATCCCATGTTGAGTTAATTAACGCAACAAAAATTTGTCAAAAAGTCGCTGGACACAAGGTCCAAGGGGACACTGCGCTCCCGCGGGACACGACATGCACATGTGCATACTTTGCGTGCAGGGAAAAGCGCTCAATGGGGTGTAATGTCCCTACAGCGATAGAGAGTGCGATGTTTTCGACAAAGGGGCCTCCGGCTTCGAAACACACTGCGGCTGCAGGCTCATCGTTGTTCGGGAAGTGGACTTCCGACGAAAAATGTGCATTGCAAGCGCACTCTTCATGGGTGGTCTCAAAAATACATAAAAATGCTCTAGTATTGCTTTTATGACATAAAATTTATTTTTAAAGGCTGCTCTTGTTATTGTGGCTATTAAAATTAATTCTGGGGGCTCAACACTTTTTTTTATGTTTCAAAATTTATGTTTCATTTGATGTAATTAAGCTTTTTAAAGGTTTCTGTAAACAATACAGACTTCTGAAGCCTTCAGAAGTTGACTTCGTCTTGGACAGTATACGAACCTTGCGCCGGAACATGGCACTTTTGACAAATTCAGAAACACAAAGTAGTGTCCAATTGTGTCATATTTATGTTTCATTTGATGTAATTAAGCTTTTTAAAAGTTTCTGTGCACAATACAGACCTCTGAAGCCTTCAGAAGTTGATTTTATCTTGGTCAATGTGCGAACCTTGCGCCGGAACATGGCACTTTTGACCAATTCAGAAACACAAAGTATTGACCAATTGTGTCATATTTATGTTTCATTTGATGTAATTAAGCTTTTTAAAGGTTCCTGTAGACATTACAGACATCTGAAGCCTTCAGAAGTTGACTTCGTCTTGGACAGTATAAATTTTCCACGCTAATCGGTCTCAGGAATCAACTGTCAATAATTCAAATGCTTTAACCATCTAGTATTGCGCTTTTATGACTTAAAATTCTTTTTACTGCTGTTGTTATTGCGGCTATTAAAAGTGATGCATTAAAACAAAAAAATTAAATTTTGTAACTGTTAAAAACTTCATGTTTTCTGATAAACTGAAACAAATCATGTGTTGTGGGGAAGTGATGGGGATACGCGGGGATTACGGTTGTTGCCAGAGACCGGCGAGCTCTAGATTATCCATTTGTCCCTTGACTCTATGTACTCCACTTTGAGTGATGTTGCGAAGTTCGGTAGGTATTTGTCCGGGTCGATTGAAAAGTTAGATTACCTTTTTCTAACTTCTCAAACCTCGAGGAGCCTCTCTTCGTTGACCTTCCATTCAACAAAGCATCGTCGCTTTGAGAAATTTGCAATTCACGCGAACCCCGTTTATTCATTCTATTCACCCTCTCGCTCTGACCGAGCAACCCCATTTCCGTTCGTAACGTTTCGTTTGGTCACAAAAAACAACGTGAACCCGCAGTCATTTTTTTTACCCATCCATGTTTGGCCTTTCGTTCCTCACTTTTCAACTAACAACTTTCATGACGCTTTTTGACTGCTTTTCCTCACTTGTTATGCCTTTTCTTTCAAGTCTTTTATTACATTTTATTAACAGTCATGATCATCGACTACCCGACAACTAGCACGCGCCATTCCACGTTGCAATCCGTGACTCTTGAGAACGTTCGGACAAAACGAACAGTTCATTCTTGACTTCCGCTGTTTACACTGTCCAAGCGTCCATCTTTTACATCCCCAAGAATGAATTGTCCTCCTTTCACGTTTCTAACTGCGTATCCAAGGCGAATTTGTCGTTTTCCATGTCTTTTTATATATTTTTGCCGGTCTTCTTTCGGCATTCATGATGGATATGCTTGTCAAACACCCTGAAATTCATTCCACAATTCCCATGTTGCTTAGAGATTTAGTTTAGCCATTTCGTCGCGTATAGGAACCACCGACTCGTGTATTTGCCCAGCCATTGTGTAGCTGCTCGTGTTGTAGAGGGTTTTCACGGTGCACTTCCCTCTCTCGTGAAGGACCGTTCGTTTCTAACCCTTAATTTATATATTTTTCTTTTTCAGTTCAACTCGGGTAGCTTTTCGGATATGCGTATCGGTAGGTACGTTCCGAAAAAGGTCGTTGGCTTGATTCTCTATGCTGCTGTCCTTGGATCACTATATTTAGTATATAGCGGACTTAGTTCCACAAGTGAAAATGTTGAACTTTCACGGGCTCAGCCGGCCAGATTGAGTGAGTTTTTCGCGGATTATCTTCTAAGTTCACGTGATTGACGTAATTGTTTTCAGCTGTCGATGGTCCTGATCCATTTATCATGTACAAAGCTCTCGGTAAGAAGGATTGGCACGACTATGAGCTCATGAAGGACGAAGCTGCGAGAAAAGGGCCCGGTGAGCAGGGAACACCCGTGGTTGTTGCAAAGGATGATGAGGACATTCGAAAACTGCAGGTTTGTTATATATTTTTTCAAATTTTTTACTCATTGTTATTCTCTTTAGGAGCAACTCTACCGCGTCAACGGCTATGACGCTTACGTGAGTGATCAAATCCCATTGAACCGCTCTGTCAAAGATATCCGCCACAAAGGCTGCAAAGACATCAGATACATTGAGAAGCTGCCTTCGGTCTCCGTCATCTTCCCTTTCCACAATGAACACAACACCACGCTGCTGCGATCCGTTTACTCGGTGATTATCCGATCGCCGAAAGATGTCCTTCGCGAGGTCATTCTCGTCGATGATGGCAGCACCAAGGACTTCCTCAAAGAGCCTCTCGAAAAGTTTTGGAAGGATGTCGGACTCAGTCATTTAGTGAAAGTTGTTCGGACCGGGTAAGCGAAATCTTGACTTTTGGCTGTTATTAATCCACCAATTCCAGGAAACGTGAAGGCCTCATCCGTGCCCGTCAAGTTGGTGCCCGTCACGCCGTCAGCGATGTCCTCGTCTTCCTTGATGCCCATTCCGAAGCTAACTACAACTGGCTTCCGCCTCTCGTTGAACCCATCGCCCTGGATTACCGCACTGTCGTCTGTCCTTTCGTTGACGTCATTGATTGTGACACTTACGAGTATCGAGCTCAGGATGAAGGCGCTCGCGGATCGTTCGATTGGGAATTCAACTACAAACGACTTCCCTTGACCCCGGCCGACCAGAAGAACCCTACAAAGCCTTTCGACAGTCCTGTCATGGCCGGAGGCTATTTCGCTATCAGCACAAAGTGGTTCTGGGAACTTGGCGGTTATGATGAGGGTCTTGACATCTGGGGTGGCGAACAGTATGAGCTGTCTTTCAAGGTTTGGCAATGCCATGGCAAGATGGTCGATGCTCCCTGCTCTCGTGTTGGACATATTTATCGATGCAAGTATGTTCCGTTTCCGAATCCTGGTATCGGCGATTTTCTGTCTCGGAACTACAAACGGGTTGCCGAAGTCTGGATGGATGAGTACAAGGAGCATTTGTACAAGCGGAAGGGAGCGATCCGGAATGCTGATGAAGGTGGGGTTTCAAACTTGAGATTAACGATCATGAAGTTTATCGTTTCATTACAGGCGACCTTTCGAAGCAAATGGAAGTCCGTCAACGCCTCAAGTGCAAATCTTTCGACTGGTTCATGAAGGAAGTCGCTTTCGATCAGGACCGCTACTACCCTGCCGTCGAGCCCCCAGATTCTGCCAACGGCGAACTCCGCAATGTCGCCGCTCAGAAATGTATCGATACCCAATTCAAAGGCGCTAATGAACGCTTCGGCCTTCGCAAATGCATCAGCGACGCTCCCAACGAAGGCGGCGAACAGAACATGCGCATGAGTTTCTGGGAAGACATCCGACCGATGTCTCGTACCGTCTGCTTCGATGCTTCTTCCTCGGATAATCAGGCCCCGATCATCCTTTTCGCTTGCCACGGCATGAAAGGCAACCAGCTGTTCCAATACCGTATCGAAAGCCGTCAAATCTTCCATCCCATCAGCAACCACTGTATCGACTGTGATCCCGAGCGAGGAGAGATCTTCCTCAACCCATGTGAAAACAAACCATCTCAACAATGGGTTTGGGCGCACATGAATGAAGAGAAAATCCGTGAACGCAACGCTAAGCCTATTGTCTAAACCGAATTCCAGTGCCTTTACCTAGTCAAAACGCCTTCAGTTCATAGTTATTCTCACACCCGATGCATACGCATTTAATGTTTCAAATGTTTTTAACTACAAGATAGCTAATTTATTACGGCTAAATTCGGGGTTATACTCGTACATACATCATTCCGACTACCAAAAAGTGTCTTACATGTCCGTCCACTCTAACTGTGATTGCCCTTCTTAAAATTTCTTGAATGATTGATGTTCCAGCATTTTGGTTAAATAAAAGAATTAAATTATTAGTGCGATTGGAGATGCAAGTCAAAAATGTAGGGGGCGTATGTGTGGGTAGCTGTGAAAATAAGCAGGAATCCGAACAGATTCAGGACGACACCTGCTTTCACCTGTAATTGGAACAGTTGTCACGATTCAAGGGTATGTTTAAACAAATCGGACGTACCATGTCAGTCACTTTTAGCAAACCTGCACTGAAAACGATGGCATTCGGCGGGGTACCGGCCGGTAACATAAATGCAAATGAGCAGGACAGTGTCGCGGGGAGGACATACGTTAACGCGTTTACATTATGCTTTTGAGCCTGAATTATCGTTTTTCAATGAATGAATTTTAAAACCATCGGAATTGATTGACTTACAATATTGGCCACCAAAGGTATGAAAATAGATGCAGTCGCGATGTTGGATGAAAATTCGGTGAGGGCAGTCACGAGGATGCATGAAAACAGCACAAAGGCCCATTCCGGCACATTTTCAATTCGAGTCAGCTGACCACTGATAACGGCCGACAATCCGCTTGATTCGACACCCTTGGCCATTGCAAAGCCACCGCCGAGCAGAAGAATCGTGCCCCAGGAAAAGCGTTCATGCATGTCCTTCCAGGTAATGATAGCCGGCGGATCTGAGGGTGCTTTGTCAAAAGTGCTTGTTCGGACATACTCATGTAATGGGACTCTCGGGAGAACAAACAACAGAATACCAATGCAGATGGAGACTGTTGCGTCCGAAACATATCTGGAACGTGCAAAAAATAAAGTTTGTCATTGCGACATCAAATTTTTGAATGGCCCCGTCGGGAGTGAAGAAGCTACTTGTCATGAACTTACCCATTGGGGAATAAGTCGCCCCAACCAGGAACGACTTTAGGATCTCGGAACGTCCAAAGTACAACCATAAACGAAAATAGTACAGCTATGGTCTTTTCGCTGTATCTAAAATTGGCATTTGTTAATAATGGGTTGCTCTGATTCAAAAAACTTGCTTAATCGGGCCAAGTGCGTCATACTTGGACTTGATAACTTTTTGAAGAATCTTTTCAGTTTCTTTAGCATTAGGATCTCTGAAATTACGGCGTTAAGATGGTAATTTTCGTGTGTGAAACTGACGTAGACCATCCAACATAGAGAAATTGTAGCCAGAACCACAAAAATAGGATCATAACGACTAGTTGGGGCACGGCATAGAACATCCACTTTGCAAAAGTAATCGGCGAATTGCCATTTGTCAACCTAAAACCGACAGAATGTCTCATGTTGGGTAAGATTAATCAAAACCCACTGTTCCATATAACCGGCAAGAATGATATTCGGCCCTGTGCCGATGATAGTACCCGTTCCGCCGATAGATGCGGAAAAACAGATACTCAAAAGCAGGCCTTTGTAAATTTCTCTATCACGTTTTGAACTCAGAGAAAAATCTAAATTAGAAGCATTTTGTTTGACAATGATGTCGTTTGGTGACTGGTGTCGACGGTGGCAGTAATCCAGTTCCTGGATGATGCTTATCACAATTGGAAGCATCATTGCAGCAGTAGCAGTGTTTGACATCCACATGGACAAGAGTGCCGTTGAAGATTGGAGACCCAACATCAGCCATCGCGGATTAGTTCCTGTTATCCGAAGGACCTTCAAGGCTATGCGCTCATGCAGACGGGTCGTTTCGACGCCGATCGCTGTCAACAAACTGCCGAAAAAGACAAAGTTGGTATCCTATAATGACGTAATTGTGTGAGAAATCAGTTTGGCGTGATCTCTCACGAAATAGTATTTCAAAAAGTTACATTTAGGTATTCACCGGAGAGAGATTTTGCATCGTAAATGCCGAGTAGAGGGTATGCCACTAGTGGGATTAATGATGTGACGGCCATAGGGATGGCTTCGGTGATCCAGAGGTAACCCATGTAAAGTACGACAAAAGCGCATGCTGCTGCCTAAATTGAATGCTTAAAATGGTTTTAAGTAAAATGAACTAACTTTTGTTTGAAAATACAGAGGCACAATAGCAAAGATCAGTGGCGCTACGAAAAAATACCGTAACCGTTTGGATGCTACATAGTAGTCTCGCCAAGTCGGCGATGTTGTATCCGACGTGCTACTCGTCGAGACATCCATGTTGAAGCAACCAAAATGTGGAGCGTCTGGTGGAAGCGACACTCCAGGCCGATCTACGATAAGACCGAATGCAAGTTCTACAAAATTGAAAATGTATTCCTTCTCAGTTGGGGATTATGAAAATGAAGTTGACATAACAAATGTGTTCGGACACAGTGATCTACATACAGCGAGGGAAGAGCTAATCACGACGATTATAAAAAGAGGAAGTCGGAAAAAAGTTTGACCAGACCTAAAGTCAAGAGCACCGACCACTCACAGGACAAGCACCAACGACCATGATACCTGTACCCATGAGACTAGTCGGAGCCTGCGCATGGGAGGCGACCATCTCGATCGCCGACCGACTGATATGCTTCGGACATTTGTCGTCACCGCCTACCCAGACCGGCTAATCTCTCCAGAGCTCGTTAATCATCTTCGAAAGCGTCCGCCACTTTGGTGCACTGCGTACTGGCCACTTTGATGAGGGATTTCCCTGTCTGTGAGATATTCCTCTGAAGATAATGTTCACATGTCGGTCACCGGGAGAGCCCTAAAACCGATGGTCGCCGATAGTCTCAGTACGTAATACACCCAAACGCAATACGGTGCACTTTTGTTCCACCACCAACAGTTTTCCAAATAAAAAAATCAAGCAACTTTTTCAACATAAATTTTGTTCAATCTCCGAAAGATACACACGTATGAAAAAAAAAGAAATATGCAAATTGTTTATCCGAGCTGTGATCACGCCGAGGTCCTAGGTCAGTCAAATGATGATCATGGAGGGGTAGTAGGTGGTTTCGATGTGCATGGTGTCGATGGGTTTATGCCGGCGGAGGCGGAGGAGCATCGCCGCCAACTGCAACGTCTTCGTAGTTGTCGCCACCGTCTTCTTTCTTCTCCTCCTGAAATAGGATCTCAGTAAAGGTTGAAAAGATCCTCGAGTACGGTAGATATCCGTGAACTTCGAGGAATGCAAAAACAGAAGGAAACTCACAGCAGGCTTAGGGGCCGCAGACTTGGCATCCTCCTTCTTCTCTTCAGCTGGCTTGTCGTCCTTCTTCTCCTCCTTCTTTTCTTCTTCCTTCTTTTCTTCAGGTTTTCCAACTTGGCTCTTGTTTCCGGCAGCAGCCGGCGCCGCACCTGCAGCTGGTGCGCCTGCTGGAGGAGCCGCAGCAGAAGGCGCTCCTGGTGTCGGAGTGGCCCCAGCCGCCGGTGTAGCTGGCTTCTTCTTCTTGCACGTCGTCAGCAACGTCAGGATGACTGTCAGATTCACGACGATCGCGGTGACAGTCCAGGCGAACATCTGAAAGGAACCCAGGGTCAGAGGAACCCACTCGAGAATCGGCAGGACCCATCAGAAGGGATGGACTCACAGTTGGCGAATGCATCCCCAGGAAGGGATACGGACCGGGGGTGGCGAACGACATCACTGACGGGCGTCGCGGAACGGCGGGTCGAGCGGCTGCACGCGCGACGACACGATCAGGGCGACTGGCTTCGCTGGGGGCCCGAAACCACTGGGGCGCCCCTATTTATACCCGTTTGGAGGGGTCCCTCAGTCCGGCTCTGACGGATTCTGCCGTGCCAGAATGGACTTTGTCTGGCTCTGAGGCCCACAGACGCCGATTGGCACGGAATGCCAACCGAAATCGGCACGTACACCGATCCCATTCAAATTTTGGCACCGAAATTGTAAAATTGCACTTTAAAGTCTGAAATTTCAACAAATTGGTCATGTAGCAATTTCAACACGACCAAAATACAACTTTTTTTCAAGCACCACTTTTAAAGAACTTGTATCTGAGTGAGGGGTGTTTTTATAACGTCGTTACTTTCGTTTGTTGCTACAAATCTTATAAATTGCCCTATTATGGCATAGTGAGAACTTTCGGCACATAGCTAGCCTAAATATAGCTTAAAATTTTCCCATAACCCACTTAAAATTAAGTAAGACATTGTACTTGTACCCTTTACGCAGCCCTTTCTACCACCCCACATAATCTCCTGGTGTTTTTACCCATGGCTTTGCCCTCTCCCATAATAGTCTTTCGCCGCTCCTTTGATAGAAAAAATAGGGCCATAATGTCGTTTCGCAGTAAACCCCGTTTTGTCTGTTAAGACAACGAGTTAATTAGAACGATGCTCAATCCATCATCTTTTTGTTGCTAAGTTAGTATGCCGTTCCAGGCGAGTGCTTGGTTGCAATGAGCAACAAGACTAGACGGTTTCTATGAATTTGTGTTGTCATGTTCAGATAACAAACACGTTTTTGAATGGCACACTGCGCTCGAAGAACGAATATCAAACAGTTTTATCAGATGGGTCATAGGCTATTTTGGTTTCTACAAAAAGGCTGTAGTTGGCAGCCCCTTCCGTCAGACTGACACACATTTCCAATGCGCGAAGTCATAATTGTGCTTCATGCATAAGCATTGGGTTGACTAGCGCTATTTACATGAGTGCATACATGTTTCTGTGATGACTCAGTTGTGTCAACTCTTGCCATGAGCTTTTTAATACATTAAGACTATATGTTATTTCACTCTGTTTCAAAGAGCGCGAAAAACACTTAACGCGTCATAATTTCGGTCCAAAAATGGTTATCAACATTTAATGCTTAATGAGATATGCGATTAAAAGCTCTTTCACGCTGCAGTTGCATGCCATAAATGACTACCGATGCGCTCCGCCTTTTCTTCTCCAAACTTTTGCTATGTCTTGGAGCAAAAACAATTTCGCGGGTAAGCCTACCATAGGCGGGACCTATCACCCCCAGAGTACGTTGGAGGTATTTTGCCCCAAGTTCCAAATTAGTTTGCATGCTTTTTGGTTACAGGAGAATTTTCTGTATTCTCACTCGCGAACATGAGGCAAAGATAGTTTGACTCGGTTTAGCTATGGCTTTGCGAGGGTTATTTTGCTTCTGTTTCTGTGGCCCTACAACTTTTTCACATGCATGCGAACATTGTTAGGAACTAATAAAAGAACGGAAGTCCCTGCTCTCTTGTCTCGCCATTATCCCGCTTTGAATAGCTTTGTTTTTGTTTTACATCATATACCAAACTTGAAAAATGAATTTTGTGGTCTCTGATTATCATGTCACCAATGACGGGTAGACTTCGTATAATTCATTATTCGCAAATATTATTATGCTTCTTGAGGGCATATTCCTGCTTATTTTTTGTCGCGCCAACGCAAATAGCCGAAGGGGTTTTGCGTTTTGTGTCTTAATTAAGAATCGGAGCATTTTCATCCAACTTCCTGATTAATAAACACTTATCGTCTTTACGAATTGGTCCTTCATGGAGCTAAATTTGCACAAATGTTATTTTGGATCTAAGGTGACATGTCAAGTGCGTGAATGTCGACACTACGCTTTCGACTGTCAGGAATTACATTTCCTAGAGACCTACCAATAGGAATAGTACAACACTATGTACTTCCGATGTTGATGATTTCTTCAACTTGCATGCTACACATTTTTGTCACTTTGTTGAAGCATTGTGGGGGCTTTCGGATGTGTCAATGATGTTGCAACATTTGTCTCGTAAAAAAACCCATCAGTCTCTGTTGAACGGCAGACTGCTGGTTGTCCGTATTCAAGTCACGGAAGTCGCCTTCTAACCCTGGAGCTAATGTTGTTCTCGCTATCCGAAATTATAAATTTTAAAAATGGTCACAGTGCAATTGCTTATTGGTACATGCGGTTCATACATGAGTCTTATTCGTGTCAGCCTTTTAAAACATGCTAGTAAAGCTTACAACTTTTCGGCACGCAAACATGCGACTTTTGAGTATTGCTCGCTCTGTCTCATTTTTGACGTCTTCCCTAGGCTATCCTCGATTTTCCCATTTTTCAAACATTCCAAATTTCTATTTTTGTCTGCACTTAAACACATACATACAATACGGTTGTGTTTATCAGATGGACCTGTCAGCGACATCGAAAAAGCGTCTGCCGTTCGAGGCTACTGTCAACTTTCTTGCGTCGGACAATGACCCTTCCGTCATGCGTGAAAGCCAACTTTGTCTGTTTTTCATTCCGTTATTATAACGAGATTATCTTTAAACTATATTAGCGCGAAGCAAGGCGTTGAAAATGTTGAGGCACCATCAAGCTAGATTGCGTACCAGTCGTTTTGTTTGTAGCATGCCTTTCTGTCTTGGGGTGGTGACAACGCCATTACTGAGTGCCAACACCTATTAGGCAATGTTTACGATTCTTCAAGGCATTGCCGCGCAAGCAGCCTTAATAGGAAAGACCTAAGACTACCAGAATACCAGCTGTTTCCAACTGTTAGGCCATTTTCGGCTTACGTAAATGACTTTCTCTCAATATTTTCGTATGTATTCACTAACTTGAGTTTTGTTATTCATGCTTTCTGTACTGACGACACGTCTTTTCGTGACCGAATGTCAGTAAACGGGACTATTTTCGGTCGGTGGATAAATTTATTTATTTGTCACCTTCAAAAATTCCTAACGTTAAGACTGACAAAGAACGCGTTGACTGACAGATATGAATGGCTTTGCCCCCTTCTCCACCCGCTAATTTGGATAATATGGATAATATAAGAGTTCATCTTTAGTATTTTTATCGTTTTTTCTTGCAGATATGGAGGAGCCACCAGAACCCATAGCAAGCGACTATGTTGAGCTTGGCACTTTGATGTTGCTTTTTGTTATCGGTGGCCCACTCAATTTGGCTGCCTATACACAAGTGAGTTCTGTCCTCTCCCTCTATCTCGTCATCGCATCCTCATGAAAAAAACACATAAAATGCGATTTTGTCGTCGCCTTAGGCCACGCTTAACCTAGCCCACTGACGAAAACAAGCATGTAACAAGTTTTTACACAGATGGGAGCGATTAATGAACCTGTACTTTGGGAAACATGAACATTGAAGCATGGCCACTTTGTTCTCTTTTCAGATTGCTGAAAGACCAACATGCACAAGATTAGACATCCTGAAGCGACATCTCAACTATTCTGATTTACTTGTCCTGTTTATATATGTACCATCTCGAGCTTGTTGGCTCTTGACTTACGATTGGCGTGGCGGCGACTTATTATGCCGACTTGTGAAGTGCCTACACACATTTGCGTTCCAAGTAAGTGTCCGGGAAAAAAAGAAGACAGTCTACTAACGAAAACGTTAAAAATAGCAATCAAATTTCTTGGAAACTTGATTAAAAGTCAGTTTGACTCGACAGGGGGTACTACATAGAGGATTTATTGTGCTGTAATTAAAGATGCAGCAACACTAGTGCACTGCTTTTTTTGATAGTAAAAAACTTTTTCGTGCCGTTTAATTTGACAACCTAAATGTAAATTACAAGTTTGAGGGAGTGCAAAGTGTAAACTTTGTACGTCTTACAGGAAAAGGCTAGTTACTTTTCTTTGTAATTGGAATGACAGAGCGTACAAATTGCATAGTATTGGTGTTTGAAAAGTAACGTTTGCGCGGACACGAGTTCACTTTTTTCAAACAAAATTACGGAATACATAAGATAGTATTTACTACAGAAAAGCAAAAAGGAAAGTAAAAAACATGGAAATTAGTTTTGACGTTTCTGCAGTAATTTGTGGTTAATTGTTTTTAAACCAAATTAAAATTTAGATAAGTTCAAATGTTATTGTCTGCATTGCTTTGGACAGGCTTCTCTCAGTACTGTCTTCATCGCATCACAGTCCGGAAAAGGCTCATCGACGAACTCGAATCATGCTTTGGGTGGCATGGTTTGCGGCTTTTGTGATTAGCGCTCCACAGTTTGTAATTTGGCGATCGTATTTGGCTTTTAAAGACCAAAATTGGAGTCAATGCATGCAGGTAAGGTTTTATAAAAGTAGTGAGTGAAATGTAAAAAGTGTTTGTCTTCAGATCTGGGAAATCCTCCGAGCTCAAGAATCTATGGAAGACCCAAAGATGACCAATTATACTCATACTTTACTGTATGAAGAGAACCTTTACGTTGTTGTCCACATGTTGCTTATCTTTTGGATACCGGCAACTATTGTTATGGTTTGTTTTTGAATGTTTTGACAGCATTAAATCTATTTTGTCATTCTATTTTTAGATGTGCTACCTCATTGTATCCTGCTGGGTATACTTCAACTCAAAGCCACTGGCGTTTAACATAGAAAACGCGCGTAACTCAACTTGTGGCACCGCGATAACATCAACTTCAAGAATGCGCCTCGGCACCACACGCATCACCGCGTTAACTGGAAGCGGTTGTATGACTGATCGAGACCGAAACGGTGGTGCCGGCGGTGTTGGTGTAACTTATCACACAGGTACGGATACAGTAAACACGGGGGCTGCGAAAGGAGTTCACATCGGTAAACATTGGTGTTACCATTTCTGTTACTCATACTCGTCTTTGTAGCTACAAACCCACGAATAATTATCAACGATGACGAAGTCCTCAAACCCCTGAATCCGCAAGACGGGGAAAACGGTAGCGTGCTGGCGACAGATCGCTCCAATCAGACAGCGTTGCAGCGAATGTCTGTCACATCTAAAGATTTTCATCACCCTGTTATCAGTAACAGCATAACTTATGGTGCTAAACTTAATCGGTAAGTGATTAATAGTTTTTAACTTGGTCAAAATAGCGTATTTAAAGAAGTTTCAGAAGCCGAGCCATCCGCGTCAGCTTCTTACTCGTCGCTGCATACATTGTTTGTTGGCTTCCTTACAATGCTCTTTCGCTTATCCAATTTATCGATCCTATTACTTTCAACGAACACGCTAACAAAGTATATTGTTTACACGGCATGATGGTCTTTAACTCTGTTGTTAACCCTTATTTGTATGGTCTGTTCGGCGGTATTTGCCGGCCAAAACGCCGCGATGGTCACTAGCTTGCGAAAGCTACGCGCAGATGTTTCTTTTTCGTATCGATCATTTTCTACGGCTACCTTTGTCTGTTTTTTCTTGCGTCAAGCGTGTTTTTTTTCTTGTTCATACACCGAAAATAGGCTTAAAAGTTCTTATTGGTGTAATAAAAGCCAAAAATGAGAGCAGAGGTCAATGTTAGTAATAACTGAGTTAAATGAAATAAGAATAATCTAGCACTACAATAATGACAGTAATCTTTCTTGAAGAGTTAAAACAGAGATAAACCGTGATAAGGCAGTTGCGCTAAGGCACACCGATGGGCGAAAACTAATTCTTAACTCGATCGCGAGTACGGAGCACTATAAACCTCTGACGAGGCAACCTGCGTCGTCGAGATCTTTGCCTTGGCTTGACTAATTTGGTCTTGCAACCGACTAAGTTGGGCCTTGAGCTCGGCATTGCGGTTTGTTAATTGCTCCAATTCTGTCGTTACATGCATTTTGGCCTCACGCTGTCGGCGGCGGTAACGAGCAGCTGCTTCGTTGTTCTAAAAATGAAAAACGTAGTCCCTTCACATCATTAATCAGTCGCAAACGCATGTGTTTTGGGTACAGTATGATGTAAGTTGACATACCTGTTGACGTTTGCGTCGAAGAATTTCTTCAGGTGACTCCACCTTGCGTTCATTTTTGCCAAGACCACCGGCATCCTTGACTGCTGCGACCACTAGCTTCACAAGGTCCTCCAAGTTGGTCCGATTGACAAGTTCCTCGATTACGGTAGCAGGTTTACGGTCCTGAGGGGTCGTCGGTGGCGCAGGAACCGACATGTTATGATGGCAGTTTGGACACATTGGAGTTGGCGTTGGCATTGGCGAAGGTGAAACGGCCGAATATGGAATCGATGTAATCGGCGGATAAGTGAAGTAGTTCAAAGGCAATTGCGGGTTAATGGGATGCTGTTGCGCGGCATTACCGGATGGATCGTGGGGGTGTTGATGGTATGTCTGATGGGTCGGCGCTGCTTGCAAAGGTTGTTGTTGCTGCGTATGATGCGGATGGGCCGAGACGGACGTTGCAACGTGTGAGTGGTGCGTTTGATGATGGTGGTGGTGATCCGTCTGCTGCAACCAATTCGAATCGATCGACTTGGGCTCCGAAAGAAAACATTTGGTAACAGAACAAAATTCAAACCTCGAAATGAGCGCATTCACAGACGATTTCCTGGTAAATGTCATGTGGAGACAAAATGGGTTCCGGAGAAGCATGTTGGGATGTCAACAACAATGTATCGGCAAGCTGTTCACTGAGCGTTCTCTCACGACCGTCGTAATCACCCGTCGAAAGCTTATATGGATCAGCTAACACCCCTGACTGCTGGGGTTGATGTTGCGTCTGTTGTGCTTGATGGGATGCGAACAAGCTTCTCGAAGAACATGGCTGATCAGTCGGGGTGGTGTACGCGTGCTCCGATGTTTGTGGCGGGGGGACTAAAACGAGTATAATTTGCAGGGGAATCGATAAAACATTCAACGTCACTTATAAAAGACACATGGAAAAAACCTACTTTGTGGCGGATGATGCGAATTTTTAGAAGATGAACCCGAATTCGATGACGAATTGGACTTATTAAACTTTAATCCGAAAAGAGAAGTAATAAAAGATCTCTTCGCATATAATTCCTCGCCGTTAAACGGCGTCGCCATCTTAACATGGGCAAACAGGTTGCTGAATAAGGACAGACAAGATTGCAGTTAACACCGACTGCCTGAGTGACTGACCGAGGCAGTGTTAGCCACCACACAACGGAGAAAGTGTTGTGTACGGAGTGATTGATCACTGATAAGGCCCCCTATAGTTTGTGAGAAAAAAAGGGATGAAGCAGCGATGCCACAGACGGTGGTGTGTGTGAGTTAAGGAGGAATGCGTGCTTCCTTCAACTTTGAACTACTTAACAGACTGCCGTCCCTACTTTCTGCAAAGGGGGGCCGATAATAATCCGGCTACTGTATCGTGCTCCGAACTGCCCCCAACAGGGAGGCGTATCAGGAAAGGTCGGGACTCCTTTTGAAACCACAATTTTTTCGACTCGCAGACAATGGTATCACCGTTTTATCAGTTGCAACGGCGTGTAATCTCGCTTCTGTGTGCTACTGATCGACGTCAATTAGCACTTAGGGTCTGAAAAGGATGGATCCACGGTGGGGCAGGGACAACCAGAGCAGTTCTGTTGTGATAGGTGGATCAAAAAGGGTCGTAAAGTTATCATAAATCAGCCCACGTCCATAAAACAGCACATAGCTGTTACATTGTGATTGATGTGAAAAGCTATTAAGCGAAGTGCAAATTTATTGATTCTTGGCGTCAAAAACGATTTACAGGACAATTAATTAGTTTCCAGATGAACCATTTCTGGAGTTGATGCTTTCACTGCCTCCGAATAGGCGGGGCGGGAAATTGAACAAGATTGGAGAGCTGCCTTTGTTAGGTTCGTCAAAAATGTTTGTCTAGAAAGATGAATGAATGAATCATAATCAGAGGAGAGTGAACTTTGTTCTAGTTCTGTAATTTGAACGTCTTCAAGAAGAGTTCTGGAATTTTGGTGTCGTTGGAAGACGACAAGTTCACAATAATGGGGCCGGTTCCGGTCTGCGATGCTTTGAGACTCTGCAAACCGGAACCGAGTAGAAAATGGTAAATATGTAAGTTAATCACTTACCAATTGCTTGAAAAATCCATCGGTGTGGATACGGTTGCGAGAATCGTCCTGCTCTTTGTAGAAGGCTTCAAATTCTTCGCGAGACACACGACCATCTGCGTTAGAATCCAGGTTGTGGAAGTTGCGAGATTGGGCTTCGAGATAGGGGCGATCACCGAGCAAGAATTCCGTGAAGGTGACGAAGTTATCGGAATTGGCGTCGATTCGGCGGAATTCTAGAATCAAACAACTTGAAAACTACAGTACTTTAATCATAAATGAGTTACCAGTAAGTCTCGGATTCAGATTTTCCATCGGTATCGGGGTGATATCAACAATGCCCTTCGGCGCGATTGTTGGCCGCTGCCCTAGGGCAATGCCAACACAACCAACAAGCATCAATCTTCCAACAAGCTTGTACATCTTTGCTTTCTTCAGTGAAACTAAAGCAAATCAGACTGACACAAAGAAGCATTTCACGCTTGTATTTATGCGATTCTTAGAATATCCGCTTTGCCCAAGATTACACAGTCAAATTTTATTGTGCACATTAAACATACATTTAACAAAAACTTGGAATCGCTCGACTAACCGGTCGCTACGCGCGAAACCGGCAGAAAACCAATACAATTTGAGGACCCGCAGTGACATGGTGGTCCGAGCGTCAGCTCCTCAGTATATTCTGTTCCATAGTTGTAGCATAGTTCCTCGCCGGCGGCAATATCGCGTCGCGCGAATAGACACGCTCGTGGAATTACAATGTTAGTTCGAACTAGCTTAATTTCGAGGTTCGCATCACAGCTATGGTTCATAAATCGGCTGACGTTGCCGAACTCTGCGGCGTCGATACAGGTGAGCATGACACCTGAAATGTTGTCATCTTCTTGTTTGCTTTGATGTTTAATGACTGTGTACCTTGGTCAAAATTCTCCGCCAGACAGAGGATGTAATTGTTCCTTCCTTCATACGAGGGCAAAAGCCTATCGCGCGCTTCATCGGGTGTCAAAACTTCGCCCAGATACTGAGAAACGAACGTTCCTTTTGGAATGGCTTCACCTGCGACAACCTGATATCGCTTCTGATCAATGCCGGAGTGGACAACCTGTAAAAAAAGTTCTGTCTGTCTTGTTTTTTTCATCGAATTAAGCGTGTTTCAACAGTCTCGGTGACACGGAAGCTGATAGACGGAGGACATAAATCACTCGCTGGTGCAGACACCGTCACAACAAGTGTTTATCAGAGTTAACCTACGCTCATTTTGGGCTTCTTATCTCGTTGCACAACGGTGTTACCGCATTGTGAGCAGGTGCAGTTCTCAGAACACTCAAGAATACCGCTGCACAATGAAACAAAGGGGTCGGATTAGAAAAGGACAGTTTTAACTGCGCAATATGCAGCTTACCTCGATGTCTGGTCGTTCAAAATGCCATCAGCTGTATAAGCTGAATTGTATTTGAGACAGGTGCATCCATTTGACACTGAACACGTGGTGGTACACTGACAGCCCTCATACTCATCGAAGAGAGCTGAATCCAAACTGGGCGAATAAACATAGTCTTCGATGTATTCAAACTCGTGCAGCATTTCGTCTGTTATGCCGAAAGACTCGAGGTTCTGTTGGCTCATCTTACTGTAATCGGCAACTTAATGAAAATAAAAAGACAATCTTGCAACTTTATAAGTACCAATTGGATGTTTATTACCGTATGTGTTCATGTGTTTCAACAAAAACATAGATCATTTACAAATTTATTGCTCTTTTAAAATATTTACAATTAGTTATTATTTTAATTATTATTAAAAGTTAGTGAGTTTCAAAACAATAGGTAAGTTGGGTGACATCAATTAGTGGAAAGCGACTAAACACTGAGATTTAAAGCCATTAAATAAGTAAACCGGCGTCGAGATTAACGCATTACCATATCAAAAGTGATAAACCACAAGTGAAGATTCCGTTTTGGACTGTGGAAATCCATAATACTGTTAAGACCCGCACTTCAGATTGATATTTAGCATTTCCTGGTGGAAATTGGATTAATCTTTACGGAATGGTGGAACCTTCATATCCGTCCACTCGACAAATGTGAACGGAAAGTGGCCGACCTCATTAGTGTGCATGTTTCGTCCATAGCAGTTTCCATCTGCCTTAACTTCGATGACGTGTAAGAGATGCCCTGGCTTCATGTAAACATCGCCATTAATGTAAATGGATGGTCTTAGCGTCTTGATGCATTTCACAACGGCCGGTAGAAACCAACGCTTTCGAGTACGTGGACCTCTGCCTCGGGGCTGTGATTCGACACTGAGGGTTGAGCTGCGGGATGACTGAAAGATAGAAGTAAGATGAGCTCCTTGGTAAAAGTCACGCCGAAGAAACGGATTAGACGAAGCTAATCGGCCATATCCGTGACTGCTGCATGGATATCCGACCCCACTTACGTCAGCGTGAACGTCACAAACGTAGTTCCATGGGATATAGCCATAGTTGCCGAGCTTATTGCGAGCGACCCACCAATCGTCTTCCGGCTTTCGCGTAATTTGAAGGGTTTCAGCGCGTTCGAAGGCGAGATCCTGGGGACTGTGGCCGAGGAAGCGATGTGTTGCCATTACCGTCATAATGGGGCGCTTCGGAGCGGGCATGTACAGCCGGACTTTGTCGATTTTCTTGCCTTTGAGGAAACTGATAGCTTGGTAGATGCATTTGAATGAGTAATAGCTGATCTGGAATGTAGTCGATGCAGTTTTATATATAGGACTTTCTCCATTTTGACTTACAGTGCATTTTCCATCGTTAACCGCGATCAAATAGTGATATACTTTCTTTTGTCCGTTTTCAATTTCGCTGAAAATATCGTTGTAATTTACCAATTTGTGAAAGATAAAACTCACCGAATGCTCAATACGTATTGATCTGGCCGGGTGGTCGAGTTGCGGACGAGGAATGTGCCGGGATTCTGTTGCAACAAGATTTCTTCAGTCTCATCTCGCGAGATGTTCGCAAAGTAGTAGCTTTCCCACTCATACGGATCGAAGTTGACCGCCGAAGGAGGATGGCGATGTTTCTTCTTCTTCTTCCTCTTTTCCTCCTCCTTCTTCTTCTTCGCTTCTGCTTCGGCCTTCGGGTTCACCCTGAACGGTGGGGGCTTTCCGTAGGCTACAACACCAGTGGTAAGTTTGAAGAGTGACGGTTTCGGGGCAGGTGGAGTGGTTGGCGTCGCCTTCTTGGTGTTGTCGGCAGCAAGGGAATTCTTGTAGAAGGGAAGAATCGATGGACGCGGACGCAGCATCCTCCTCGTCGGTTCGGCTGATGTCGCCATCGCTCTCGGCGGACCTCAGGCTACACACCGCGTCACAATGACTCGCTTTTGGCAATGGACTCATTTTGCCAACAGCGGAAACGCGCGGGATGCACTCTCGTGGTGGGTCGTGTGTGTTTCGGGATGTGATGGACGGACGCCAACGAACACCACCACAGCAAACTAACCATTGCTGCAGGCTTTTCCGCAGCCTTCACCCCGAAACATGCCCTTGCGATCGCTGTCGTCTCTTCTGTCTTGTTACGTTGTCGAATGGGGGGTCGACTTCCTTTCCGAGATGGCCTGCGGCAACTGACAGTGTAGCTGGCGGTTGGGATGAGTATTGATAATCACACCTCGCATAGCGGCCCCCCACAGCAGCGCCTGCTTCGGATAATTTTTATTCGCTGTTGTCCACTTTGTTCTCTCACGCAGTTTTTTCTACTAAACCCAAAGACTTTGCTTTTCCGTGACGCCTCTAGCCCTGTTCGTTGCCATGCAAACCACCATTAATAGCCCCACTTTGCGTGGCCCGGTGCCGATGTTGTGGTGCCCTGTGTCTGTCCTCACTCAACTGTTGTCAATCCTCCAAGCTCCTTTTGCGTTTTTGTCTTGTGTTCCCCGTTTTCATTTAGTTTATTCTCACGTTATTCGTTGCAAATAGATACTGCCAACTAAGCTCTCGCTAAATTAGGTGCGTGTTTCCATAACGTGTTCAGACTTAATTGATATCGGACCCTTCAAATCTGCCGTGATAACCTTATGATTCTGAGCTGTTTTTGCCGGGGGATAGAAGCTGTACATAAGGACAGATACAATAACCAGTGAAACTCCCAAAAATAGTAAAAATGTGCCCGTCGAGTCACCCGTGATAACGGACAGGACTGCCGTGCCGCCTAGGGCAATGCTTTGGCAGTAGGACTTTTTAATATTATCCGCATACTTCATCACCACCGCCACAACGATGCCACTCACGGCGCTTGAGGTCGAGATGAACCACACTAGCCACGACCATCCATAGAAGAACCCATCTGGAAAATCAATTGCTTTTTATGAAGGGGCGCCTTTTTATATAAACAAGCAGCCTCGCTTACGTTGTTGGAGGACCGCTCTGTCGTTGAGGACCGTTAAAAACGCAAAAGGCATGGTAATTACGCTGAGCCGAATATTCTGCAACCAAATGTCACATGAGCTGTTTTTAAACACACTCTCGAGATAGACGCCTGCAAAGGAAGACATCCAGCACATGGATAGGACGGTAGCAAGTCCGATGAACTGTTCAGAATTGTCTGCATGCGTCGCTTCAGTTGCATCACTTTTGGAACTCGACATCTGCACGCAAATGACCCCCATTAGCGATATGAATAATGCGAACCATTGTTGTCCAGAGAACACGCGTTTTAGAATGATCACGGACAAAAGTGCTGTGGTGAGGATGCGGAGTTGATAAGTGATCTACAGCTGATGTTAATGTTAGTCATGACGCTATTAATAGAAATGTAACAACTCACACTGAACAAAGTTGCATCTAAATGCCGCAACGCAAAGAAGTAGAGGTTGTTTTGAACAACATAAATTAAAGCTGGCACGCTTACTTTTATGGTTTCTTTTTTGTTGTGGAAAAAGGCATATTTATATTCGTCAAAAAGACTGAAAATATTTTGAATTGTTTTCACAACTTTGTGGGAGTCAGCGAAAACTCACCCCGAAAGGGACTTTTGTTGAATCAAAACGTGCAACGTAGACAAAGAAAGGCGCATAATTTCGGTTACCATAACAATCGTCGATCCGACAATGGGGGTTCCGGAAGCTCGGTGGTGGGCTTCACGTACAAGCAACGGATGAATCGTCTGCTGGACAGTTAAAAAAACTAACGAACACGTATGAATATACCATAAAGCTCTTTTGCTAACAGTTTGGGCAACTTTTGACCGGTTAGGTGAAATCTAAAAAGTGTGAACAAAGTTGAGTAAAGTGCTTTGTGGCTGTGTAAACAATCACTAAAAGCGTTAGTTCCCTTACCAGTGACCCCGGTTCTGACGTTTCAGTTTCCACAGATGATCCGGTTCCAATGTTGATCAGTTTTTCTAACTCGTGTTTCGGACTCATTGCTGCTTCTGGGGTGGAATGTTAAAATATGAATGACTGTGATAAGTAAAATACTGCTTTCACGTGAGTGAAGGGCACCGCACGACCGCAAAGGGGATAAGGACAGCGTAACCGTTTCTTCCTTCTTTCTTACATCTGCATTGCCATGCACACCTGGCTTTGGCAAATCGCGTTGTCAAGCGAGACTGAAGTCACTGAGCATATAGGGCGCGTCCGCATCAATATACCTGCGAACGTAAAGTGCTACACCGTTATCGCGACGGAAAAGAGACCACCAAATTTGGTTTTTTCGTTGACGTGGCGAGCAATCTGCAGTAGACTTGGAATGAAAACAGGGATTGCACCCGTTGCTCTCTGGATAGCGTTATTGTTATGAGGATCCGAAACGTAGGTGGAAAAACAGTTTTTATCACAACGTGGCTGAGGACGTGGAAACAAGCTGAAGCCTCATGGGCTGGTTATTGGTGCGGACCATCGATGGAAAGAAAGCGCGTGTTCACCTGTTTGAATTGTATCGAAAATCGGCGAACGACAAACCACACAGGCAGGCGCGCTTTTCATTTTATGCGTTACGCGACTGAGCAAGCATCAAACGGTTTTGAATAGGAATTCTCGATGGCCACCCTCTGTGATTGCGCATATTTTACCCTAGGGCTACGGACAGGATTAACTTGCTACCATTAACGCAGTGTTTGTTGCCACAACTAAGTGGTTTGCTTTTATCGCTCGGTTTGGGGCATTTTTCTGTTATTACAGTACCACCGTAAATGGTTTGAAAAAAATCCGCAGTTGTTTACACGAAATTGTGACAATTGGAAGCAGTTTGGATTTGTTGTTTGCAAAAATTGTGCCCTTTTGGGGGTGACGAGTATAAGGGCATGCAGCTGTCACTTCAACGACGAAGATCCAATATCAAAAAAACAGGGAAAGTGTGAGAACAATTTTTGAATAAACGCAGTAAATTAAAGGCAGAGCTGGCCCTACGATAGCGAGGGAGCAAAAATTGGGCCATTGGTTTTATGCTGTTTCGGTCTCGAAGGAGAGAAGAGGTGGTACGATACGGCCAACCTCGATGAAGAGGACATTCCATGGGATAGCGGCGGTAAGCGGCCTTTTTCACACAACTCACCGTCTTTGAAGAGCATCCACGACAATTTCGATCGATTTCATTTTATATTTAATGACAAATGGCCATCGTGATGTGCTTATGTGGATTCTTTACGTGTTAGATTGACTACTTTGACGTTTTACGTGCTCGATTAATGGGTATACGTGGAATTGCCTTACCAATTAATTTTCAGATGCCGCCGAAGCGTCGTAAGAAACAGGCTAACGCCCCAGTGAAATTAGAAGTAGATTGTATGCTTCCGGAAGTAAAGCCGGAACCTAAGCCCAAACGTACTCGAAAGGTGAAGAAAGAAGAACTAGCACCGGTGATTCCAGGATGGCCTGAATGGTCGGTTCCTCTTGATTATGAAGTGCCGAAACGCGAACCTAAACTTGAACCTGAACCGACAGTCGAAGTCAAACTCGAACCAAAAGTCGTGCCTACACACAGTGTAAAGACCGGACGACGACTGATAGCCCGGGCAGTACGGCGCCTTCGTCAGAAGCGGCGGCCAAGAACCCGGAAAATTCCGCTACCGCCGCACATTCATGATCAAAGCAAGACCAAATATGATCCTAAAGACCGCCCGGCGTGTCGGCGTCAGACATATGAGGATACCGACATGAGTTACGACGAAGCAGATCCTGATGTTGAGTTGCTCGAGACATTTCATCCTTGGCGAGCCATTCGGTACAAGAAGCCTCCGAAGATTGAGAAACGCTTAACGGCAGTTGGTGTCAATACGAGTCACTTGCGACACTACAATAAGGTCTTCACTCGACATCCAGAAAGTGCAGAACGCATCGAACATACCCTCCAACGCTTGAAAGTCTGTTCGGAACACATGTTCGACTTCCTTTATGTAAGCTGTTTTTTGTAGCCTTGAAGCAGCTTCTTAACCACTACACTTTTTTAGGTAAATAAGTTCGTAAAAAAGTTCAAAGATGTCGACAAGAAAGTTCTCGACTTCCTCGAATCACAAAAGACGCATTCAAAGGAGTATCTCCAAGAATTGATCAACTTGGCCGACCACGCTGATATGAATGTTCAAACATGGTGCACTCAGTTTGACTCCGTCCAGATGACAAGGGAAACAACTGATGTCTGCATTGAATCTTTGTTTCTGTGCTTCTATATGGCGACGGCCATTCACATAGGAAATGTATGACGTTTGCGTAATTAAGTTTAATTTAATAGGATTATTACAGTATTTCAACGGTTTCGCTCTTGTCCGTCCTCCAGGCCATCATGCACAGTATGACTGTCCTGCCGGCTTCTGCGTTATTAACAACGTCGCAGCGACAGCGGCTTACCTTCTTCGTAAACCCGACATTCACAGGGTTCTTATCATTGACGTTGATGTCCACCACGGCAATGGCACTCAAGAGCTTTTCTACGATCGTGACGAGTATGTTTGATTTGCGGAAAAGAAGGGACCGTAATTGTGGTCTTTCAGCGTTACTTACATTTCAATCCATCGCTACGAACAAGGCAAATTCTGGCCTTACAAGCGGGAATCCGATTACGACAACATCGGTGAGGGCAAAGGCAAGGGGCATAACATGAACGTATGCATTAACGAGAACGGTAGTCACGATACTGATTACATGTATATCTTTACCGAGTTAATTTTACCCGTTGCTCTTGAACTTAATCCAGACTACGTTATCTTCAGTTTGGGTTATGACGCTTGTTACGGTGATCCAATAGTTAGTTGCTTTCGAAAAAGCCAACATTTGTATTTATTGACTTGATTTGTAGGGCATCATGGACATCGAAGCAGACGTCTTCTCCCACATGATCTACCATCTTAACGTAGTTTGCAATGGCAAAATACTCTGCGTCCTCGAAGGCGGCTACAATCACTCCAGCGTGGCCGTCGGCGTTGATAACAATGTTCGCGTTCTGAGTACTATGAAGCCAGTTCCTTTGCATTGCCGAAAAGCTGTCCGAGAAAGGTTTGTTATTTTCAATCGCAACAGAGATTTACTAACATTCTTACAGTACTGCTCGATCGGTCTATGATTTGATCTGCGTTATACAGCCATATTGGCCCGTTTTGTGGAGCTATTACACGTTCCTGCCTCCGCATGTTCGAACGTGAGTAACTTCTTATTCGCTTTTTTCAAACCCAATCATTCTTTTACAGGCACAAACAAAGAAAGCCGAAGTACGTCAACGATCAGCACATTACAACGGGCGACATTAACCAACAGAAGCTCTTCGACGCTTATATGGACTATGAAATCAAACTGTCTGTCCCGCCAGAATACCAAGTTTTTAAACCGTCAAAACGATTCCCAACTGAGGAAATCCCCAACACCAAGTATTACTACCTTTTCGGCATCGAAGACGTTCGTCATGTAAGTTTTTTTTGCGAATCCCATACGCACAAAGTTTTATTGCACATCTAAAACTATGTAATGCCATCGGTGTTACAACCATAGGTTGAAGCTTTTAATTTTAAATGTTACATAGGCATACGTCCGTTGTGTCGTATTAGTCATAGCCTTAAAGGGTAAGATCGATGAATGTTGAAAGCATTGGTAGGCAAGAAAGGGGCCAAGAAAGATGCAGTCGTATAACGCGCTTTTTGATTTCATTGCGACTTTTTTTGGGTGGTTTGGTCGTCATCTCTGAAAACGATGCTTTAGTGTGAGGGCAATTATTTAAAATGGATGATGGACCTGTTAATAGCGGCATGCTTTTTACCGTACTCCCCGAGTAGGCCATCAGACGCTAAGATCCGCATGAAAAGGAAAACGTTTATGGCTAGAAAGGCAAAACCGCCAATTGTGCCAACACATGCGTAGAAGATGTGGACTGATTGCCGAATTGCGATGATGTAGTAAATTTGCCAGGCTTGCACCGCAAAACGGAATACAACAAATCTGTAGAACACATTGTTGTTGCGTTTTGAAATAGAACAAGTTCAGACTCACGTTGCAATGTTTAACGTTTGGATTACTCTATATACACCTGGATACTTGGTTGAATTGGAGCTTAGCTGCATCAAAGTTCGCGCGTGCAAGGTAACACTAAAAGTCAAGTAATAGTTATATTATGCGTTGTTTACAACTGCGATAAAATTAACCTGTTAACTTCCATTAGAAGTGCACAGTATGCATACGGTATGAACTTTCGGGAACAGGCGGCGACAAGAAACACAAAGATCGAACCTATGTGGTGTAAAATTAGCTCCACTGTAAACCTTGAAAGCTCATACTGCAGCATGTCGATCATGTCGTGCATAAAATAACCTAGAATTTTATTGCATGTTTTTTGATTATTGATTCATTTGAAACTCACTGATCGAAAATAGAATACCGAAACGAGCCCATGGTCGATACCAGTGCAATGGCTGTGAAAACATTGCGTATGTTTGTAGACTGGCAAAAGTAAACGCACAAGCTCCGCTGATCACTGAATGCGTAAAACACAATGTCAAGTTGCGGAGCCGATATTGTCTAAAATAACAACGTGCAACGTTTTGAAATTATTTGGAGAAAAAAAACTAACCGGAATCCAGAAAAATCATTCCAAGCATTGCGTTTGACCCAATAAGCTAAACCACGGAAAAATGCAAAAAAAATGATAAGGGGGATTAAGTTTTCTGCATTAAATACGTCACTCCATTGAGGTATCCGAAGTTCATTGCCACTGTTTTCAAAGGGGAAGTCTTTAGGGATATCAATAATACTATCAGCGTCGCCATTGGAAAGTTTTTGACCAATTTCGGTCCAAGTTGTCTTCATGCTTTGCATGCTGCCTGTAAAGTGTTAAAGAATATTTCGACAAGCTTTTTTGAGACAAGAGTCTACCAGAATTTGTAATGCTCGACAATTGTTGGTAGCGCGTATCCACGGGGAACGTATAGGGTTGCATACAATTTGTATTTGGCTTTAGGTGGGCAGTTTTAACAAAAATCTGTGCCGGCACAAGCTCCTCCTGTTTTACAAACGTTTTGGATTATGCATCAATCTTTTACAACAATGCATTTCGGTCTTGACAGATTTAGAAACACGCGTTGATTACTTGTAAACGGTTTTAGGGGGAGGTGGAAAGGACAAAGGTGGTTTTTCTATAGAAGTATGCAAGAAATCCAGATGTATGCGGGGGATAAGTTGTAAAACATGATATATTGATATGAAAGAAACGGCAAAACTTGTGGGAGGCGTAGCTTTTAATAATTTTTTTAATAAGAAAAGTGTTCAAAGTACAAAAAAGATAGTTTTAGTTTATGTTATATAGTTTCACTTTCATTTTCATGTTTACATGAAAATAAAAATCATGAGCAAAGTAAAAACGCACTAAGGCGACGCACAAAAGTCAGTTCGCCGCGCCAGGCTTGCCAGAGGAAGAACGGTTTGCACGTTTTTGTATCTCGTCTGCTTCACGTATGACTCGCCCTTTGGAGTCAGGCAGAGTTGGAGGGCTCAGAGCTGCTATGAGTCTCGAGTGAATGTGTGTTTCGGAAATGAAGGAAAAACAGGAAAGCGCGCTAACTCGAAGCGAGTGCATTTATGAGGAGCAAAAGCAAGGTGCGCCGATTGAACTGTGTTAGCTGTCTGTAAACCGAATGCCACCGCAATATCGAGAGAGGGTCGAAAGCAAATAGTGTACAATAGCGAGTTAATGGGAAAAGTGATGTCTTTTTCGAAACTTTGAGACATGTGTTTTAAGCTGGGTTATTTGTTCGAAGTTTACTGCGCAACTCAGTTTTCTGCGTTTAAAAATAGCGAGTTTATGGCAACGATTATAATCGAAAAAATACGAACGACTAGCTGTGGTTTGAGGCAAGCTTTGCAAAATATCATTTTGAAAAAGGAGCCATAAACATTGCTCTTTTATGGCATTTGTATCGAGTGTCATTGTCGGTTGGATGGTATTAATTTCAACGGAAATACATGAAACATGTAAAGTAAGCTAGTTTTATCTTTCCGCTAAAAAGAATTGCGAAAGTGATAAAAAAAATTGAATGAATGACAGCTAAGCAAATAACCAATAAAGAAACAACGTCTTACTCGGAACAGTGCAAATGAATTGTTCGAATTGTTATCTGACAATCAAATTTTTCAGACAACGTTTGATCTCAACCAGAATTTCATCGGTTACGTGTACCATTTGGCCGGCGTCAAGCTGAAGATGTTAACAAATGCGTTGTTTCGAGTGTATCCCGAACACTTTGATGATGGGCCGCCTCCATCGAGACCGACCAAGAAGTTCCGCCCCATACCTGACAAGGAAGGCGAATTCCCGTGGTATGCTCTCATTTATGAGTCAGTTCACATCGTAACTCGCAATGATTCGAGTTCACGATGCTTGATTGTCACATGGGGCTTCCATCGACAGGTTCGGATTTCGACAACTCGTCATATGCAGGTCAACGTGGGCATTGGTGAAGGAAATGCTCGAACAGCTCATTACTTCCCGATTAATTTGACAGAAGTTCCAACTGTTGATGGACTAATATATTTGTGTGCAAAAGTAAGTTGCTTGGTTTCTTTATGTTTTTGTGTAATTCGCCCTTTTTTCAGCTACTTCCCGTGTTCTACTATGCAGAACCTCATTTCGTATACCTTTGTCTCGACAAAGATTCGCCACCGGTATTCACTGATCCTCAAGTACTCCGTGTTTTGCTCTGGATGCTCCAGGGTGTTAACAATCGCCGCTTAATCGTGTATTGGAACGGCACTGATCTCACTGACGACATAACCGCCTACACTTGTGACCCATACTACCGCAAAGATGAAAGCGAAATGCCACTCCCGAAACCTCGCTTGCAGCTCGACGAGCAATTGGTGAAAGATATAGTTGAATCTTTCTGGAATCCACCTCAACCATCACTCCCAGAGCATCAGAGATTGATTATGAGGCCCATCCCGAGACGTGATAAATCGCAACTGCTCAAACCTGCTCACGATGCTCTTTCAAGGGTCGGTAGAAGGATGCGTCTTGCTCAAGGTCTCACAGAAAGTAGTGAGTGCGATTTCTCTGTGCCACGTACCAAGTTCAACGTGGACGAAGCGACTTCTCGAAAGTACTTACCATATCCGGTCGAGTACACTGATGCATCATCGGTGGAGGAATACAGTTCGGTTACCTATGTTTCGGAAGAGAGTGAAAAGGAAGAAAAGAAGCCACGTATTGTGCTCCGAATCCCGAAGAAGGAGCCCGTTATGCCTTCGTCGTCTGAGAGTAGCAGTGACGAGGACAATGCACAGCGGCCGCGTGTAGGTGGCACTGGGTCGAGCAACCCTCCGACGGATGATGAAGCTGAAAGAGATGGCGAAGACGAAGTGCCGCAATCAAGCCACAATGCTGAAGTCAATGGTCATCATGAGCCTGAACATCGGCAATTAGCCAATGCTCTTCCCGCTTATGAAGAAGTTGACAGAAGCTACGATGCCGATGACGATGAGTACGACCAAAACGACGATGGCGATGTTGGCATCAGTGGCGACGAGTACGATCAAAATGGTGATGACGCTGTTAGCGGTGGTGAAGAAGAGGACGGCTACAATGGCAACCATGCTAATGCTGTACCATCGTCTATCTCTTCAAGCAGCTCTTCTTCTTCAAGTTCTGATTCATCATCTGATTCAGACAATGAAACCTCGAGTTCAGGGCCGCTCACATCGGATTCTGAAGACGATGCACCTCTTTACAACCCACCAATATCGCCACCGCCGCAGCCACCAGCACCTCCTGCGAGCAACCGCAAACGCACCGCTGCTCATTTCACGAGCTCTTCATCCGCTTCCAATTCCAGCGCTTCGCTTCCATCATCTGACGATTCAGATGCCGCGCAACCACAGGCTGAAATCGCCGGCAATGCAAACAGTTTAGCTGACCTTCAATTAAGCTCTGATTCTGATGACGCTTAACTTCTCTTATCACAACTAACACAATTATCAGCTTCATAGCGATTTACCCTTTACTTTTTTGCACTATCTACCTTACTTATTTGTATTGTTTGTTATACAATGGTCACCCCCTGACTAGAAACATATTGCGAGGGTCTGCGAGGGGTTTGCAGGGGTGTTTTCTTGGTGAGAGTCCGGTCGTTCGGCCGTGTATGTTCAAACCATGTGTGTGCGCGACCCCTGTCAAAGCCTCGCAATCCCTCACATTATGTCATTAGTTAGTGGGCGACCAGTGTAGTCTTCTTTTTTGTAACTTACCTTGTTATCTGTTTGAGTTACTTTAACCTTTTTTGTATCTTTCAAACTTCTTTCTCTATTTTTACATTGTACTTATTATCCAGTTTTACCCGGCATCCGTTTTCGCAAACTTAACTTACGAAGGCATCAACAGATTATATCTTACCGTTGTCCGTATAATCCTGGTTTGTGCGCAAAACGACAAACCGCTTTAACCCGAAACCACACTCATGGTTGCAAACAACAATCGAAAGTACTTTAATTACCCTTACACTTTTCATCCCTCTATCTCAATTATTTCATAGATTATATGACGCTATATAAGCCCTTTTTTCGTGAACTATCTGAGTTTTGGCTTCTTAAATGAATAAATGCGCGTCTGAATGTGTTGATTTCGAAGCAGGTGTCAGTTTTCATAGCTGTTTGCATATTTTTAGTTCAGAGGTTTTGCATAGATTTAAAAGGTTGCATTTTTCTAGCGTACGATGCCGGTCCCTTTGGAAAACAACGCAGATGCCGCTATTCAGCCCGAGATTGACCAGTCCGAATTTATGGTCTACGAGGTCGAACCCTTGGCCTGGTGCCCCCACCTGGGCTGTGTAAGTCGTTGTTTTTTTCACTCCCGCACTTCCGGCTCATGTCGGACGGGCCCGCTAATTTATTCAAACTAAAACCGACCATCTTACAGGTGAAACCCTTCTCGAGCGTCTACATTTTTGAAAAGTGCACGAAATGCGACTCCACAGCTGAAAACTGGATCTGTTTGACCTGCCAGGCGGTGAGTGATACGGAAAGTGTGCTTCTTTGCTAATGTGAATGTTTGTAGGTCAACTGCAGCCGTTTCATCAAGGGCCATGCCGTCGATCACTTCAAGGAGAACCCGGATCACGCCATGGGCCTCAGTATCTGCGACTTGTCCGTCTGGTGCTACGTCTGTGAGAGCTACGTCCACCACGAGGCGCTGTTTCCGGCCAAGGATGTGCTTCATCTTGCCAAGTTCGGCGAACACATCCCATACTTCAATCAGAATCAGTAATGTTGTGACAATGTGCCTTTGATTCTGTATCGGGTTGTGAATTTAAGGGTCTGAACATAAACTTGTACTTTTTTGTCGATTACCGTATACTGTACACCGCAAAGGTGTGCCTATCGTATTGCCCGTAATGTGCTTTCCTAGTCGCTCCCTATGGGGGACGATCGGTTTTCAAGAGACCGCCGCAGTGGTTCGACCAATCTCGCTCGGCCTGACTTCGTATAGTAGTCGTTAAGCTGGCGTGAAGAAACAAAGACCATATATCAAGACGAGACGCCTGGCAGTAAAGATTCTGATTTGTCGCATACGAAAAACCGCACGCGCGCTCCGAACCTATGGTTCTTGCAACCTTGTCTTGGGGTCATTTAGCTTGTCCGGGATGGACGGCGTAGGAGGGTCTTTGTTCACAATGCCTTCAACAGTCCGATGCGCGGACGACTAACTAGACTGCAACGTTTTTCTTTTTTCGAAAAATTGTTGAATGCCATTGCCTTTGGGGCTGCTGCCAGCCGCGCAGTCGCATGCTCAATCATCGAGGCTCCGAGCAAACGACCCTATGGGTTTTTTCGTCACTCACGAAAAACTGAAGGGTGAAGACAGGAGAATTGAGCACGGATCGGACGGATGGATGTCACACTAGTTGACTTGAACACGGCACATTTGTTCTCGCAATTCGGTTTTGCAAACGAGATGAACATCGTCTTGTGCGTCGGTGACTACCGTCATTGCGCGAACAAAGGAATGGGTTGTTGTGGTAGACAGTGGAGCACCCTCAGGAGTGGACGAGGGCTTCGTGACTCGACACCGATCATGTACAAGTCGCCTTCGCTAACGGCGTTCTTCCTTCTGTTGTTCGACGTTTGAATGATGGCAATTCAGGGCGTCTTTTAGGTTGGCCGCAAAGCAATTATATCGGCTTCCAATGCGATTGACGCCGCCATCCCCATGTTCATATAGAAGGCGCCAAAACAAAGACTATACCGAGTACATGGAAGATTCAAATAGCTATGATGTGGTTGGGTTATCGGTTATATTGGGCGTCAGAGCAAGTGACAAAGTGACAATAAATATGTGTTTTTTTTGCGTCGGAAGTACCTAAGATAATTTGAATTTGAGAGGGTAGAGTGAGACATCGATGATGGCATTTTTTAGTCAGATCATAAGTCAACGCTAACGCCAAAGGTGCCGCCCTCTAACGGTCCAAAAAAGTTGACTTGATTTAAAAAACCGTGTCTTTCGATGGTGCTCTCCTTTTGATCGTCGGCACTGGCATTCCCGTTTTTTTCGACACCGCAAGTGACAAACGTTTGAACAAGCCAAAATTTGAAAAAGCCTGTCAAGGGAGGCGCCACTAGGGGGAGGTATCCTGAAGACTCAAATTCCATTCAGTCGGTGTTCAAATTTGTGAGGCAGGCAGTTTCCGTGGTCGGTCTCATTCACATCAAACCCCGGGGTTAAGTACTCCTTTCTCCCCCACTGGCAATAGCAACCCAATCTCGGCACTGTTTGAAAATCAAAGCTTTCAAGCCGCTTTGCATTGTCGCGCACAATGTCTCCCCCTGCGATCTTTACTGCCCAGATGTATTAGCCATATTGAAGCCTGGATGTCAGTCGGTGTATTTGACTGATCACGCCCCACGCAAAGCTTTCTTTGTTTTGATTTGACGCAAAGTGTGAAAGTATCCTCTTAGGGGTCGGTTCCCATAGTAAATGACCGTAATCTTCAAACTTTGTCTTGTGTGTCCCTCAACAATTTAGCTAGGACCCTTCCAGATGTTGATTTTCTTTTAGGGGATGCGCGAAGAAGGTGTGAACGGTCCTAAGGGAAGGATCAAGCTGAGATATTTCATTCATGTGCATGCGCATGGGCGGCATTATCGTAAAAAGCGAGTTTCAGAAACTTTGTCACTCTCGCAACTTCCTCGCAGAGCAACGCGGTCGTGCCAAAGTATGCTTTGGAGCTTTTTTTTATCGCACAGATCCTTCCGACGGCAATTTTTCGGACAATCCTGCTGGACGGCGTTCTCACAGAAACCGGATTTACTTGCCGCCATTCGAAGTATCCCTCCCGTTCATTTTTTAAAACATTTTTGAGCACGGTGTCCTTCGAGACAATCCACGCCTTCAGCGTCCTTGTTAATTGACCAATTGAGTTTTCGAAAATTTGCCCTCGATGAGCAGAAACTCGTAAAATCAGAGACGTCCAAGTTTTTTCAAAGAAACCGATTGCTTTGAAGTTAATTTTTTTCGCGCTCAAAATACAGCCCTCAGCGTCCTCAGAGTTAGGACCCTTTGTTTCAGATTGCTGTTCTTCTCGTTTCGACATCTGACGCACACAGCATCATGAATTTGTCTAGGCGAGACTCACGAAAGCAAAAGACAGCTGCCGAGAGTTGATCTTATCGTGTCATAACGCAAATTTAGCAAAAAAGGCGCCAAGACTCGAGTATTTTTGTTAGGAAGATGTTCCTAACAACCCCAAATGTCGTCCTACCCATTAACATCGCGCATTTCACTGTTTGTTCGAATTTTATGGAACGGCCTATGTAACTTTTCGTTTCCGCTTGTTGCCGATCGCGACCGTCGACATTCACTTTCGACATTTGGTCACTCGAATTTGAAGACATAATTAGTTTAGACATCTTGTGATTCCTAAGTAGGTATTCCCGCAGGTCGATTCCACTGTTTATAATTGTTTGATCGAATTGCGTTATACAATGTGTGAGTTATGTCCACGGTTGCTGCCAGCTGCTACCATCTGCCATATTTTCTTTTCAAATTTGCGCGGAATCACGAGAACTTGCTTTGCCTCTTTTTGAAGGTCGGTTAGCGGGACTTCTGAAAAACTAGACGGCCCAGGAGCGTGGCTCACTGCCAACAAATGTATTCATTTCGCCCATAAACGACTGATGGGATTTCCAACGCCGCTGGTTAGAGGGTGGTACGAACACGCCGGGTTGGCCAAAGGGGGTTTGATCTTGATCCGGGTCATTGTCGCGCGCTTCGGCCATAGCCTTGTTCTAACTTGCCCTGGGTTTTCGAAAGAAAGGGGAGGCGCCACATATGCTATCGTAAGCAAATCGTTGGCGCTTATTGCCGTCTGTAAGAAAATGTCACACGATGCTTTAGTTTTCGATTCTCCCACCTCGTATCCGTTTGACTGTTTCAGCTTTCGAACAAGCGTTTCCCCTTCAAACTGTACGCCTTTAGGCTCACGTTCTTGTGATCCGTCTTTACGATGACAATCCCCCTCATCACTTTCCCTAAGCTCACGCAAAGATATCCGGCCCGCACTCGGTTTTTACGCTTCACTTTGTCGAAACTGTCATGTACCGCTTCCCGAATCCAGTTGGAGGTCTTTGAGTCGGACGATGACAATCGGCCTGAGTCAAATACTCATAGTCTCCTCGAATCGGCATAATTGGGCGATCCGTCGCACTTTTTTGTTCGGTCTTCAATTCACAATCCATCATTTTTCCCTCAGGCAGCTGAGCCGATCGCACACTACCCCTCCGTGAAGGCATGAACGTACCGAAAACCGAACCGGGATTTTCGAGTTCAGCGCCTCAAGTCCGGTTTATTGTTGAAGTGCGACCGTCGCTTGAGGATTGAGGATGCGTGAAATGCTCCTCAACGACGAAGCTTTGCCATCTGTATCTGCATGCACAGATCCGATGGAGTACGTTTCGGTGAAGCGGTGCGTGAGAGTGAATTCATTCTTGACGACTTCGATCTTGGCGCGAAGTTCGAAGACGTTACGTGTTGCTAAGTTTCAGCGTACCTTCGAACCTCATGAGTCTCGACCGCGGGGAGGGGGATCGCAACAGCGGCCTCGCGCACGCAGAGATAGACGAGGCGAACAATGCCAATTCAAGGATGCGTCGTTTCCCGTATCTTGCCTCCCTGCGTGTTTTCCCTCCTTCAGCAATAACAACAAAACCACACGAGTCAGTCGGGTGTCCCGAGTGCCTCTGAAATTTCAACAGGGCACCTCTGATCTCGCCCTTGCTCCCAATTCTCGGCCTTGAGGGCGCTGCCTCGTCAACGGATTGGCGCCGTCCGACGGCCGGATCCGCCGTGCCTCTTTAACCCGTCTGCGCAAACTTCGGCCCTTTTGTGACAATTTGACTTTGACTCTACTGGCGTGAAGTGAGGACGCGACTTGTGGTTTCCATTCACGGAAAAGAGTGCATCTCTGACTCTCGGTTGCGCGTTAACCACAGGCATCGAGCATGATCACCACCACCGCCATCCCTCCCCAGGTTGTTGAGGTCGTCGCGGCTCAGCTCCGCGGTATTTAGGGCGCATCTCGTCAGCTTTCGGAAAAGACCCCCACTCCCGTGTTCGCAAATTTGCCTCCAGCAGCATCGCCAGTGGCAGTCGAACTCATCATTCATCCATACATCTCGTCTATCCACAAAAAGGGGGACCCCGATTCCGGCGGCTGCGCCTATGTGCACTCGCTTGATCGTTTCGCGCAGCAGAGCCTCACTCAGGATCTGAATCGTTTTTGCAAAGTACGCTCTTTCCTCTGCCTCGTATTTTTCACGCCGATCCCGATTGCCAGCGGCGACGCTGCTTTCGACGTCGAAGAGCGTTCGCGCGTGTCTATGCGCCTCAATGATTCTGTGTCGCCGTCAGATCGTTGCGGTCGCGCCCTCAACCCTCTCTTTTCTCGTTTGTGCATGTATCCTCGATCTGCTTGCGCTCCATACCTCAGCGAGGCCGACCCTCGAGAGAAGTCATGTGAAGAGTCAGTCGGCGTCTGTCAAGCTGCGTTCCAATCCCCCTTTCCCCTCCAGGAAGATTTCCAACCTACCGTAATGGTCACTTTTTCACAAGACCTTCGCAACAAAGTCGAGCCCTCGTAGTTGTCATCGTTCGTTGTCCACTTTTGTCAATGGCCAAAAACATGCCGCGAAACCTGGTTACATGTGGTTCAGAGCAGGCTTTGGGACAACCATCCTTCACGCCTGATGCTTCCCCTCACCATTGTCGTGAAAGTGTTTTTTACTGCAATCTTAGCCCTTTTTGGAGACCTTTTCTGGCTGCGTGAAGGGATGCCGATTCGGGACGACAGTTGTGGGGGGTGGGGGATCAAAGCTCCCCCAAACCAGTTTTACGCATCGTTTTTATTTCAAGGTAACGTAACAACACCAACCGGACAAGGGCTACTTTTTGGATGTCTTTTGTAAGGAACTCTCGGTGTATTGGCACCCTCACTTCGTATGACGCATCTTCAGAGGGCTCGTGGTACGTCGTTCAATCACTCTGTGATTTGTTAATCGAACGCCTCGAGTTACCACAGTGTTGCTTTCCTCTCACCTGTATCTTGAACTCGTTTTACTGGTTTTAACGGTCTTATTTTGTACAAAACATACGTGACCGTTTTGCTTGGATTCTCCTTAAGCCCGACAGTAATGCAGACCGGCTTCAACTGGCTCACATACCGGGGTCTCGTTGTTCTTCTGTTTGTGACATTTCTTGTCTATCGGAATACCTGCACATCATTTGATCGAACGTCTTGCAATGTAGCGTTTCACGTCTGTTTCTTGCATTTTGTGCAAATTCAATTATTGCTCCTCAATAGCGTCATTCTGAGAGGCTCATCATTTGCCGATAGCGCCGCAACACGAGCTGGTAGCATCATTCCTCTGTGATTCAGTGGGTATGATACACAAGAAGGATCACTCTGTCGTCAATTATGCCGCCAAAGCTCATGTGATTCAAATGTCCTTGTCCTTTCTTCCTTTTCCCTCTGGCCCTTTGAAGATTTGAATAGATGAAGATGAATCTTGGACCTTGCTTGTCCATCGGTATCCTCAAAATCCTTTTTAGAAGAGTTGCTGCCAGCCGGGTGGTGCTCGGCAGGAGATCCCATCCTTGGTCACTGAGTAATGGCGTTTGTCCGGGCGATTCTGCCTTCCCCCACCACGGCCTGACCGATTTCAAGTTTTGTCCACACGCGCTTGATCGGCTTTCAGTTGCGCCAAGGGTTCAGTCGCATGGCTTCAGACGCAGACGACGCAACAACCAAGCGGGTCGGAATCGACTTGATGGTTGCGTGAGCAGCTCGTCCTGCGTCGCCGGCCCAGCCGAATTGGATCTCATTTATCGTCCGCCGCAGTCATCAAGAAACTTGTTCCTGGGATTCGCAATCGTGCTTCTACGAGTGTCTCTCGTGGTCCGACTGCCCTGACGTGTTCGACAGGAATCTCTTCCTCCTCTCTTCCACCCCCTCTTTGAAGCGCGCAAGGGTGCCTAGGATTCTGTAGTTGTTTGTGACTTCACTTATTGAGAGCCCGATTGCATAATCTGTACGCCGATATGCCCGCCCTTTTTATCTTGCCCACTTCCTCCAAGCACGTTGAGTTTCCTTTGATCATTCTGCTATGCCCTACGGCAATGGGTGGTGGCGCAATCCCATGGGTTGGCCCTGGTCGCCCATCAAGATTTAGGAGTTTCTTTGATCCAAAACATTGATGTCACTCCTACCTGACAACCGTAGCCATTCGGAATCTCGGTGTGTCAGATTGCTTGATCCGTCGGAAACTCGTCTTTTTGCAGCTGCTTTGCTCTCTCGCGCGGCCCTTTCAGTTGCCTCAGGGCCTATCTACCTAAAAGGGATTCACGTCCTGCGCGATATGACTTTATGTTATCTTTGAATCTTTTCTTGTCATTGCCCCAAAACAGGTTGTTGCGTCGTCGGGCATCTCGAACCAGACGTCGCGTTGTAAGCCCTGCCAGATTCATCTGTCGGATTTCATGATTGTGCGTGTTGCGCAACTCCTCTCGCGTTTCAAATGTATCAAGCCGTGTTTGTGATCGGTCGCTTTTTTGTCGTGCGTGTTGATTGGCTAACCGCGACACAAAAAGACGGAATCCATTAATAATTTCGTTTGTTTTAGGTCGACACAACAGTGCGATCTCCATTGCCATTCTATAATGGCGGCGATATCAGCTTTTGGCGGTTTCCCCGGCGGTCCCATCACACCAGAAGTGTTCGAACTCCTTCGAGAACAGCAGCAGAGGATCCAAGCTGGTGCCATGGCCTTCCCTGACCTTGCTCGTATCCTGCTTCAACAGAGGTTCAATCAGTTGGCTGCGACCGCAAACAACCTTCGCACTGATTCGTCCGCTACCCCCAGACCAGAAAAAGCACAGCCAGCGGCCAAGCGACCATACTCTGGACTGTCATCATCGGATTCAAATGCGTCACCAGAAACTGAGAATGAGGAACAAAAGCCACGAAAGCGCACTCGCGTTGGTGGTCCTTCGGTCAAAACTGCCGAAGTTTGGCGTTTCTTTGATCAGATCCCGAATGAACAGGCTGCGACATGCGGTATCTGCTCCAAAACCATCAAAGCCACCAACAGTAGCACTACTGGAATGATCAGGCATCTGCGCAGTTGCCATGCCGCTGAACACGAGATTCTTCAACATGCCCGTCGTCAGAACTTCCTTCGCAAAGGCTTGAAGAGTGGTATGTTTCTTGCATTATGCTAAGTTTAAAATTGTTAATCATACACCTTTTCAGGTGTTCTTCTCGACGGCGAACAATTGAACGAACTGGCGATGCTGCAACAAATGGATCAACAGCAGGAGAAAGACGCCGCACTCGACACAGAAACTGACCATCACTCGGATACTGTTGAGTCATTTGCAGCCTCGACGTCATCCAGTTCCTCCGATGTTGATGTCAAGCACAACGTTCATCGTCGCATTGCAACTCCGAAGCGCAGCACGTTGTCACCCAAGATAGAGTCCGAGCAGGACACGTTTGATTTCAGCACGCCGGTCGCCCGAGCTAAGCGTGGGCGCCCACCGAAGATCACGTCGGATGAACCGGCTCCGGAGACACCTAGCAACCAGCGTTACACCAAGGTTTACCATGATCTGGCCGTGATGTTCTCCTGCGGCGTTCTCGATGTGACTGTTATGGACAATCAGCTTTTCCGTAACTTCTTGACCTCTTGTGTCCCTGGTATGCCGGTTTGTTCCTCCGAGGACTTCCTTTCGAAGGTTATCCCGAGCTTCGCCAACGCTTCGACAAACATTCAAGCTTTCATGAAGAACAAGTAAGTCACTGCATACTGTAGAACGATTGTGATTGATGTTATTACAGCCCAAGCATGAAGCCATCACCAACTCGTACGATGAAGCCTCGCAACGGCTCCGAAGGAAAGGGCGCCTCGCCGGCTCCGACCACCGAAAGCGGCTTCCACGAGGAAGATGAAGCTGCCCAATCAGCTGATGATGTCTCCATCCCTGGCTCCTTCTTCGCCAACATCTTGAACTTGTGCTCCGGACAGCCACTCATCCCCACCGAGGATAACAAGTCCTCCGTTTCGCCGGCGCCGGATTCTGTTGTCTCAGAGAACTCATCCTATCAGTCCAATGACGAGTTCGAAACTCTCTTCAATGAGTTCATCGATTACATTGGACAGGACATCTTCCCTCGCGGCCCTCTGCACGATCTTCTTCTCCGACTTTACACAGTCTACACCACCATCAAAGACTCATCACACCTTATCAAAGAGCTCTTCACCCTCATGGATCTCCCAGTTGATCTCGATCTCGATACCGGAATCACTCGTCGCCTTGCCGATGACAGCGGTATTGACACCAACGATCTGCTCAACATGAGCGCTAACATGCCACAGTTGGTCAGCTGCCTTAACTTTGCCAGTGTCGCCTTCTCGGACATCAACAAACTCATCAAGAAGGACGTTCTGCCTACCAAAGCCGTATTCTTGCCCGAAGATCACGATCTTATCACTGCCGTTCAGCAACACCTTACTAATCCGTGATTAATATCACTTCTAAAGCTTTACTTGCCTTTAATCAGATGTCGGCAAACCCACCCTTGCATGATACTCATAGCCACGGCAACGGCAGAGATCCTTCGGGTGCGCTGTTCTTACCGTATACACATCGCAAACTTCGCCAATGAATGAAACTGTCTTCCGTTTGCCCCTTATAGACTTTTTATTTTTCAATTTCACGACTAACCACTTGCCCCTTTGCTCTTTCAAGACTTTATAACCTCAACTATTTTTACAGTTATTTCATATCAAGACTATTATTTGTTTTCATTACCGATTGTATTGTACATTGCGTGCTTGAACATTTCTGGCTTTAAATCTGAAGTTTAGTTTTTACATCTGATCTGCTTCCACACCGTCGTAACCGCTGCCGTCCTTAGGGGCTTTTATATGTTTGTAATTTTTTGTCAATGTATTCCCAAGACCCTTTCTTATCAACTTGCCTGCCCCGCATGTTTACAGCTCGGTTGCCGACAGCTAAACGTTTCCTGTTGTAAAAGTATAGTTCCCTCGAAAGTAGAATTATTAAACTGTAAATCCTTTGCATTTTGTTATTGATCTTGCATTTTGAATAAAGCATTGCGAACTCGCAAATACAAGTTGGATTTTGATGACTAAAACAATGGGATCGGGTTCTGGGATAATTTGGGACAAATGCGTGAAAATGAGGTTACATCAGCATTCAAGCATGTAATGCTAGTGATATTGAAAGTGATAGAGGGCATTAATAATGTGAGAAATGGAGAAAACTGATATTTTTGATGATTGAAAAGTGCGATTTTGCACGTAACCTTGTTCGGTCAAAAATAATCACTTACTGCCGGCAAAAACTGTTGAAACTGTTAACAAAGCATGGTGTCATCATCTGTAAACTGTAGAATGACATTTGAGAAGATTTTATAGGTGTAAATGTGTGTAAAACTGATAAAAATATATAAACCGAGCAAGTCATCGAAAACCGAGAGCAGCGAGCGAGCAAGAAAAAAGGTTGGCGTTGTGTGCACTTGCACCGCAAAGCGTGAAATAATTCGTTCCGATTTACGTTTGGACTTTTCGATGCTGTTTCGACGATCGTTCCAGCCTTTTATGGTTTTCGCGTAAAACATCCAGATGTCCGCCTTCCGCTCCACCCTTCAGAAGGTGGTGTTCCAACCGGACGAGGAGCGACTCATCGATGTCGTCCAAATCTTGCCGCAGCCTGGGAAAAAGCAGAAAAAGGAGCTTTTCATGTGTGTCGCAAGTAAGTTTTGTTTTGATTGTTTTATATATATTTCATTCAACGGAAAGGTTTTTTCTCATACAGTCATGTTTCAGTGACAATGGAGCAACCTTTCAGTGTTCGCTTGTACGTTGTTAAGGCGGACCGAAGCGAACAGCTACGAAAACGAGAAAAGTACGCTTTACGCGATGTTCGTATTGTTGATGGCATAAACCCCAGAAAAGTACGTTTGATTATTGTTTGAATGTCTTTGAATTAAGGATATTATTAACTTTAGGCATTGCCCGAATTTAAAATGACAGTCTTGGAGCAGGTTTTCACGTTGGCAACATCGACGTATGAAGAGAAGGAAAAGTTTATCCGTCAACTGTATAAGGTTCGCTGTTTACATTACATTCGATTGCAAATCGATCTGATCAACATTCTGTTTTAGTTTGCTCATCAATATCTGCCCGTTCACAAGCCCGAATTCATCAATATCCAGCTTCCGGTTGAGGTTGTTCCAGCAAGTCAAGTTTCCGGTCCGAGTGAAGCAGTTATAACAGAGAATTTAGTGAGCCATGTTTTATCCTGGCATAATCATAGCATTAGTTATCTGTCTTTCAGCCGATCACAACAAAAGAAGAAACTGATTTCCGTAATCTGCTCAAGAAATCCGATCTGACTGTCGGTGATGCGAAGAGGTTCGCCGGTGTCCTTAATGACAGACTCATTGAACTCGATGGTGCTAACATTGCGTCTATTATGGGCAATGAGCAAAATGTTACCGATTTGATCAATCTCATGGATGACGCTATCGGTGAAGTCACACGTCTGGAGGAACAGCTGAACGATTTGGATAACATCTTACTCGTAAGTTGTCGATTACGTTACATGTTGACCGTGTACTTTACATTTTCCATTGTAGTATGTACGGGACAGCGTTGAACTGATCGAAGAAAAGGACAGCCTCGGTCAAGTCGAGCGGAAGAATACAGAGCGTCTGCGTCAAGAGTTAGAAGAATTCATTTTCCATTTGGACACGATCAGCAAGGAACATATCGGCGTTCTTCGATCTGCAAGGCTGTCCGATCCCACAAGCATTAATCAGTGTTGTCTTGCTGCTCGTGCCATGAATCAGTTTCTTCGTAAGAAAACTTCTTTGAACAACATGGCGGCGTACCAGGAGCGTGTTGAGGAATTGCACCGTGTTCGTGATGAATTCGTGGACAAGTTTTTCTCTCACATTACGGCATTGTTTGACAATATGGTAGGCTTTCTGAATCAGAGAAACTGTTTTCACTGTCAAAATTTCAGAGTTCAATGATGGAAGAACAAGAATGGGACAGTCTAATGCTCCAAATCCAAACCCAGCGCCATCGATGTTTCCTTCCGTATTGCGAGCTTGTTGCATGGTTGAAATCCACTCGGCTAAACGCATACAATGACGTTCTTCGGCGTTACATCAAACGTGCTGCCGACCTCTACGGTCTCGAGTTCAAGCGCTTCTTCGCTGCCATCAACCAACGGACGCGGGCTCTCGGTACTCGCAGGGATTCTACACCCGGTGCCATTTCACCCACTGACCAGGAATACATCAACTTGTTGGAAACTATCATGGGTGAAACGCGAAATGCTGTCGAAGCAGAGCAAAAGTTTTGTGTTCGCTTTTTCCAAATCAGCGGCGATCTGATGAACAGTGTTGAAACACGTTCAAATGAAAGCAACGAAAGTGGAAGCATTGCCGGAGGGCCAAGGACGATTGAGAAGCAATTCAACGACCAGGTCAAGAGTGTGATCCAGCCAATATTCAGTTCATTCTTGCAGCATCTCTGTGATTTCATTGAAAGTTGTGGATCTCACAATATTAAGTGAGTTACTTAACATTTATTGTGATAGTTTGTTAATCATCCTTTTCAGTATCTTAATCATGCTTTACGTTTCTTTATCAAAGAAAATGCAATCTCACCAAGACACGGCTTCCTACTTCAGTGGTATTTACGGTAGCAGTATGATTCTTTTCAAACAGCGGATCGACCAACTTATGGTAGGTCAAATTGTCGTTATTGATTTTTTAAATTGATTTTTTATTGATTTTAGCAAAAAGAGTCTCAAAATTTCGAATCTTATCACCCTACAAAGAAAGTCCGCATTGGAATCTTGCCAACTATTCGTCAATTTGAAGCCCTTGCAAAACACTCTGAGATGCTCTTCGAGCAAAGTGGTCGTCGAACCGATCTTGAAAAGTGGCACGAGAAGCTTGTGGACGCCCTTTTCAAAGGTATCAACAGTGTTGCGGAATCACCCTATTCAAAGTCGCCGCCAGCGGTTGTACGACTGGAGAACTTCCATGAACTTCATTCGACGATTGCCGGCTTGCGAATCAAGTGCCTCGATAACAAGCGCAAAGAAGCGAAAAAGATCTATCAGAACAACGTTGACGCCTATGTTCGCGAATACATGGGACGCCCGTTGGAGCGGATTCACGTGTTCTTTGAACAAATTGAAAGAGCCATTGAAGGCGGCATTCGACCCGAAGAAATTGGCTTCCAGCAACACTTCTCGCGCGCAGAGTTGAAGAAAGTGGTGTCGGCCTATCCCGGAAAGGAAGTCAAGAAGGGCCTGGAAAATCTGTACAAAAAGGTGGAGAAGCACTTGACCCCCGGCTCATTGCTACTGGAAGTTGTTTGGCGGCAAATGCAGGTTGGTTTTTTACAATATTTTGAATTTCTTAATTGATTGTTGTTTGAAGGACGACTTCCTGAAACAACTGAAGGTCTACCAGACCGTCATCGGCAAGTGCTATCCCAGCTCGCGCATCGATCTCGAGGTCTCGATCACCGACGTACTCCAATATTTCTCCGAGATTGCTCAACAGCACTAATGCAACAAATCTGCCAGACGTTGTGAACAGAGTTTCAAATATTGTCAAATTATTTATTACGCGCTTAACTATTATCTTAATTGTTATATTATAATTGTTACAAATTACAAATGCCTTCTTTGCTGTGATAACTTTTGCTCGCAAGTAATTGTTAAATAATAAAGTGCTTTTTTCGTTTCTTTTTAATGGTACATCTGGATTGCTCATGTTGATTTCGTTGATTCATACTTTATCGGCTAATTGCGACTTGTTTGCTAATCGATACACTTAAGGACAGCGGATGCTACGGGGTCGGCTTACTCTTTGCTCCCGGATTTCAGCACGTTCAGGTAACAACTTCCCCCAATGGAAGCCAATTAAACCGATCTGAGTTTGGTCTTTTTCAGTGTCTGACGTTCCGCCATTGGACCGGGAGAAACCTCAGCAAGACTACCGTAACCTCAGAACTTCTCGGGCTGTGTACGGATGTGGATTATCGAAGTCCGGAAGCCTAGCTATTCCGAATCTCGTTGAAAAGCGCTCCAATCCTGAGGTCGTTTCTCGTCCGCTCCGAATCAGCTACTGCAATGGAAAGAAAATTAAGAAAGTCGCCTCTGGGTTCGGATTCTCGCTCTTTGCCTCGTCCAACGAGTTGTTCGGTTCGGGTTTGAACAACTTTTACCAACTCGGTGGTCCTATCAATGACCAGAAGACAGATAGGTAAGTACTTCGTTCATCACTCATCAGCATTTTAGCATCTTTATTGTTTTCAGAAGCGAAAATTACTACATCGGAGGCAAAAAGATCATGCTTCCAAGCGATGCGGGGAAGATTGTCGACATCGCGGCTGGTCGATTGCATTCACTTGTTGCAACCACGAACAAAGTCTACGCTTTCGGCAGCAATACTCATGGTCAATGTGGACAGGATCCAGCTGTTCACAGTTTCGTCACTCATGATGCTGGTTACACGAAGCTTCCTGAAGTCGCTTTACCTGATGGAGCCGTTCCGAAAAAGGTGCACTGCTCGCTGGATTCATCGTTTGTGCTCCTAGAGGACGGGCGAGTCTTCTCTTTCGGGCTGGGCGCTGATGGTCAACTTGGTAATGGAAGCGTGGAGAAGCAGTTTGTTCCGAAGCAAGTTGCTGGTGATGTCGAGAAAGAGAAGATTGTCGAAATTGGTGGAAGTGGAGACACATTATTGGCTGCCAGTGCGAATGGTCAGTTTTGGTTGCCGTTGTGACGTTTTTTTCATTGATGTTTCTTTCTAGGCGAGTTGTTTGCATGGGGTCTGAGTGAATACGGTCAGTTCAAAGTGGTCACTGATGCCATCCAAGTCGACCATCCCCGTCATTTGCCTTTTCAATTGGGCAAAGTCAAGACTGTCGCCGCCACAGGGTCTTCTTGCATCGTCTCGAACACTGAGGGCTTGGTGTTCTCATGGGGTTCCCAGATTCTCGGTTTTGGACCACAAGTCACCAGTTTGCCGAAACCAATGCTTCTGGATCCACCGCTTTTCGGCACCGCAACCAACGACGATTCCTCTATCACACGAGTGTATTCGAGCTGTTTTTCCCTTGGAGCGCAGACAGTCAAGGGCAACTTCTACATTTGGGGTATAAACCGTTTCGGAAGTCTCGGACTTGGACATGCTGAGGATCAGTTCTTCCCGTTTCAAGTAAGTTGACTTTTGCTTATTTTATCTATTTAAAATGTTGTTACAGGTGTTTGTCCCCGGTTCCGTCAAATCAGTCAGCCTTGGTCCAGATCACTCGCTTTACCTTCTTCATTGATGTTGAAACCCGTTTGTCCCGATCTCGATGACCATAGCCTAATTGTTATTGTTACTGATAGTTGTTAATAGTAATTGACTCTTGAACGAATAAAAAGTGACGTTTAATACTGACCCAGTGAACGTTAGAACTGCAAAAGATAAACGTCACTTGCTTATGGTTGCCTTACTTTCGCGCCCCAGCAAATCGATCGCACCTTTTGGTTGCGCGATTTCACACAGAAATGTTCGGCACGTGGTGACTCCTAGAGTGCCAAGTTTTCGAGTAACAATTCGAATGTAGATCTCAGGGTAAGTTTGCTTCCGATTTATGACAACAAAACTCAAACAAAAAAAGATTTTATATATTTGCTTCTTTTTCTCCCGTATCAGTATTACGCTCCAGTCAGTTTTCAATGGTCCTAGGTTTCAGAATCCGTCTAGTCAAGCGACAGCCGGATATGAGGGTTAGTTCCAAAGAGATCATCGGGTTCATCAGTGTCTCTGTCGAGGGCAGTACCTAAAAGGAACAGTTTTATGAAGGGGCTTACAACAAAAACTTTAAACACTTACGAATTGGCGCCTCGTATTCACTAATTTTGATATTAGGGAGGCTGGAAACGCCGAAAACGCAGACGGCACTTTCAGTAGCTTCGACAGCCGGCTGCGACTCCACGAGAGCCTGTTCAATGCACATTGTAAGCCGGTACGCATAGCTTATGGAACGAGGCGTAGATCGGCGCATCGGAGGAGGAGCGTCTGAATTCTCCACGGGATCGCTTGGGATATCAACGGCTTTGCTGGCACGACGAGGACGGATACGGAAAGCCTTTGCCTCCTTCTGAACCATTTCAATCAGCTGTCGGGTGTATCGCTCCTTCTCATGGATTTCTGCAAGGTTGAAAAAGTAGTTTTTATATATAAAATACTAAAATTTTGCGTTTTGAAAACCAAAATCCCTCTCCAACAGAATATCAGCTTTATCTCAAAGTTTTACAAGTAAAGAAGTAACAGAAAAAGAAACACTTGCCTCCATTTCCGGGAATTTCACGAGCGACCGGGGCAGATCGCCGGCGGCGGTCCTTCGGAACCGTTCCACCCGACTGCAGCTTAGCTCGGCACTCTTTTACAATCTCCGTCATGTTGATGGCCTGCTTACCGGGGGTGGTGCTACCCGAGAGGATGGAAGAGGTGCTCATGTTGAACGGGAATCAGGGCCGAGACCGAAACCGTCAAAAGCAAGCTACCACACCGCTGCCTCAACTCGGTTGCGTTGTGGGAACCGTAGGGCCTTGCACACAGGCAACTGCGTTGACTCACTCGAAGAAACGTTCGAACTGTTTCGTTTTTTTTCTTTCTCGCGTCCCTTTCCGGGTAAAAGTGGTTGCACTCTTTTTTGTTGGTCTCTGTGATCAGCGCGTCGCAACGTCTCACGCATAGGACTGAACTATTTCATAATAGTAATATGCCAGATCCTCTCTTGGACTATAGTTTATGAATATGTGTATCCGCGTGCACTTTTCCAAAATACCTGCTAACAAGCTTCGCACTTTCCTCACACCTCACCCCAACTTATCTGTTAATCCTACGGGATCTCCAACACCTGACGATCGGTTTACAACCAAATCACATTGTAGACCCGTTGCTCAATAGACCATTTTTTACCATCTATCTATTGCATTACCGCATTGAAATTCCCACTACCTTTACAAAATCCGACGTAATTTTATATAAATTTTTTCAGCGATTGAGTTTAAAACTGTCTATTCAAAGATGGAGGTTGACTTGACACTCGGGGTTGATTTCGCTTTTCAAACGGTGAGTTCGTCTTCATAACTATAACTACAGTTTGTAAATGCTTCTTTTTCAGGGAGACATTTCCACGTATAATGCCGACACAGCCATCGTTTTCTCTGATTCGGAGTTTTCTACGCGTGCTGGCGCTGCCCGGGCAATTTTGGATCGAGGAGGACTTCCGTTTCGGGTTTGTTACACCAGATTGTTGTTTCTTTTATATAAACTTAAACTTACAGGAAGCGTATAATGAGGCCCTTGCTGCGAACTCGTTGTTCGACCTCGTCGTCGACGTCTCTAAAGTCGAAACCCTGCCCTTCAAGAGTGTTATCGTTTTGTCGGTCCGCGCATGGACTATGCGCCCTATGTACGCTACAGCGTTCCGTACTTCCCTTGAAAAGGGTCATAAGCGAATTGTGATGCCATTGTTGGGTTCAGGTAATCGTTTTTAATCCGGCTGTTTCATACAAATCTGACTTTTTTGATTACAGATTCGCAGGATGCAAACATTACCATGCTTCATGAAACTTGTGTTTTGAAGGATATCGTCTCGAAGTTTCCGTTCCAGAACTTGCAGAGCGTCACCCTCATTGATAAATCGAGAGCCATCATCGAAGAGTTCACAAAAGTCTTCTATGGAATGCTGCCACCGCAGATTTCGTCCAATCCTGTTGTTCTTGGCGTGGTAGTGCCGCGGGCTGAACCTGAATACGATAATTGGAAGAAAGTTGAAAGGTCAAAGCTTCCGATTTCCCGCATGTCGGCTAATGACATTCTGAACAACGAGTGTCCCGTCTGCTTTTACGACTTCGCAACATCACATCTCGGGAAGTCTAATACCGCCGAATTGGAAGCCGATCCCATCGTCCAACTCACCGATTGCATCCACCGGTTTCATCTGACGTGTATCAAGCAGTGCTTCGAAAACAAGAAGCAATGTCCAATGTGTTTGCGGATGTACAATAAAACGTTTGGCAACCAGCCTGCTCGTGGCACGATGAAGGTTATAGAGGTTCCTGGACGTGTCCCCGGCCTCAGCAAAGCCAATAGTTGGTTCCGCCTGAAGTACACAATTCCAATTGGTATCCAAACGGTAAGGTTTTCAGCTTTCGAGAACCCGTTTTCACTGAAACATTTCAGGAGGGCCATGTTCGCCCTGGATTCCCTCATAGCGGAACCACTCGAACGGCTTGGGTCCCCAACGACGAAGGTGGTCGTGAAATCATGGAATTGCTTCGGAAGGCCTTCGATCAACGCTTCATTTTCACCATTGGTGATTCTGAGACTACGGGTCAGCGAAACGTTCCAGTTTGGGCAATTTTCCACAATACTAACCAATGGGTCGCCCCTAATTACTACAATCGCGTCAAAGCAGAACTCGCTCGTGTTGGAATTACGGCTGATAAGTAGACTGTTACCTTTTTGTTGCTTATAAATCAAAGTTAGTTAGTTCAGTTTATTTGAGAATTGTCATGTTGTGTTTTTATTGTTTGGAGCCGTTACAATGGTGCATAAAGTTACAAAAGCTACGTCTACATCCCATTACGAATAACATGAATTGCAACAAAGCAAAATGGGTGATAGCCGTGCGCGTAGTGATTATAATTAAACCGGTTACAATAAAAGCCGCAAAAAAAGACACAATGGCTGTGAAAGATAATATACAATGTTTGGGGACGTGCAGAAGGAAGTGAAATATGAGTTAATGTGAAGTGTAAAACGTTTAATCAACTTAGTTTGATTCAACAGTTATTTAATGCTTAAATTAGTATGCGATACTCAAAGATTTAACAAAGTCTTGTGCGTCTTTGTCGTCCTTTCGGCTTTCAAGAACTGCCATTGCTTCTTGGTCTGAAATATTGGCTGTAAGATATCGTTTCAATTCTAAAAAATGATACACTCACAATTGTGCTTAGGATGAATGAGGACCAGGTTGAATTGACGCAATGTGTTTGACACTCCTGCAGTTCCGAAGCCAGGCACTTCTTTCAAGTCAAGGAAGGCTTCGCCAGCGAAGTCATTCGACCGCAAAAAGTCGTGATCCATCACAACAAAGTGAACCATCGCGCTAGGCGGGATCTTTGGTGGGATGTGGAAGTCAAAGGTTTCATCGAAAATAGGATTCAGAGTTTTGCTGACGACCTTTGTTTTGGCTGTGGGTTGATTGGGATATCGGACGCGGGGAACTAGCTCAATGACTACGAACGGATCGCTCAAACCATTTGAATCCAGTGGAATGATTTGTTTTGCGCCAATGACTGAAATGATAACTTTTAATTTGCTGACACTTTTATTATGTACTGTACAACATACCATCGATGACTAAATTTTGCGAGTTGGCATTGTAGTACGCGCGTACGTTCAGAATGCCGTATTTGCATTCAGTGACATCATTCTAAAAAGTATTTAGTTTGATAACTTTTTGGTAATTCATTAGTCTCACCTGTTCCTGGAGCAAATCTTTGTAATACTGTTCAATGAGCTTAATCGTTGTCATTTGATTGATTGACAGTTTACGCATCAGGTCCACGTGTGCCGGAATCTGCCCAAATGTTTCCATTGTTATTCCTTTTCCGTCGGCATGGAAGAAGTCCATCAGAATGCTCCAAGCGTCACCCAATCGCTGATAAAATGTTGGCTCCAGACCTTCATTTTCATTGACACAGTCATGAAGGAGCTGTAACAGAATTCCAACTTGACAATGCATCACACGGACAAAGTTGCGATGAAGAAGGGTACGGTGGACGGCGGAAAGTTCAGCGTCAAGCATATCCGTTAATGGCTTTAGGGCCTGCTCGACGGGGCAGGCACCTGGGCTCCAAGCAAGATGGAAAACGTGTTTCTTGAGTTGTGTCATTTGTCGGCGAACCATCCGATCAACGGCACTATCGATCTGTTCACTGACGAACTTCTCACATGTGTCGAGATCCCGTTCGACATTTTTCTTAAAAACTGCTTCTTTGCCGACGATTTTTTCGTATTTATCAGAAAGAATGTCCAGATGGAGTTTGTCGTTGATCGCAAGGCTTCGACGCACTTGCTCTGCGTTATTGATGGCGGCACAGAACTAAAAAACACTCGTTTTGAATTGCAAAGATTTATGTTTACTTACAATGTTGATCAACGCCGGAGGCAAAAACGGCTGCAGTTGTCCACAAAATCCGTCGGCTGCAACTTGTGCCATAACTCTGTCAACGTAAAACTCCGTGACCTTGCAGATGCAGTTCACAAGCTTTTCCGTCAATTCGGCACGAAGCCCGATGTTTTTAACGTTGGTCCGTTCCCATAGGGTCACCATCTGCTCAATGATATGGCAAACGTCGACATAGCTACTCGTTTGACGGATTTCGCTTCCACTGATTTGAATTTGGGCATCAAGTTGGCAAGCCAGATCAACTCGAGCAAATGCCTTGTTACGAGCAATGTCGATCCACTTTCCAATGACTCGATCGAATGAAAGATCCCAATCAAGTGAATCCATCTTATACTTTAGTTTTGGTTGCCGGAATTCGCGAAACTCGTTGATAGCAAAGTGGACTTTAAGGATAGTGACCAAGGTGGCTTCGTCTTCTGGGATACTCATAAGCTGCAAAAATAGCCTTTTTAAACTGTAATATTTTGGGTTTGCATACCTTTGTTTTGAGATCGCCTTTTTTCTCACTCATCATCTCAGAACAGATGTACTCATGCACAAGTCTGTCGTACTCCGCGTAAATCAGTGCTCCAGATTCAATGCCAAGGTTTTCTTTGAAGATTGGATCAAACTGTGAAAACTTTTTGCACGATGTCACAAGTGCTTGGAGCAATGAGTACAACTCAACCGCAGGGAATTCATCATTTTCTAGTTGTTTGGCATACTCTTTGAACTCGTTCCGGGCGCCTTGCTGAAATAATGTTTTTAAACTGTGTTTTTTTGCATGATGAGTTCTTGACTTACAACAAGCAACGCTTCGACTTCACTTTTCAGAGAACGCCGGAATGGCACACACTTTGAATACACTTCGCTCTCGTACAGTAGATGCAAACATTGAATCATGTTCTCAAAGGACAGCAACTGAATCCGTTTTTCGGTGTTGATAGTGCGTTGGTGTGATTCAATCACACGCTTGCAGTGATCGACGAATAGGGAGAATGACTCGGCAAGCATGTCGTCTTCACTTTTCTCAAGCTGTAGTGGTGCCCATTTATCGATGAGTTTTTTCAGGATATCGTGTAAGAATGCAAAAGAAATTCCGATGTTGATCATAGCACTGTAAGCCAACCACTGGCACATGATCTGGTGTAATTCAGTCAAGTCTCCCTGAATAGCGTGTTGATGCAGAATTGTCAGGGCGACATCGGGCAACTTTCCCTGGAACATGCTGACAGGACTGCCAGTGATTCTGATTTCCTGGAGGGCAAACTGTCGGATAAGTTCAATGTGTTGCTTGACATCAAGTAGTTCGTCGTCTTGTTGGCTGATACGCTCCTCCTTGGTGCTGAGCCACAGACGAAGACGAACTTGTCCGGAGACTTCAGATTTTTCAGAGCGTTGTCCAAGGGTGAACCAGTCTTCAAGTCCAGTGGATGGGATGTCCTTGATGCGGATAGTGACAAGGCCGAGAAAATCATCGACGAGATCAGTTGAACCAGCACGGGCACTCTGCGTGACTTCCTTGAAGTAACGGCCGAGATTCTTGATACCGGAAATCTCGTTTAACGAGGTAACAGCATCAATGACGCTTTGTTCTTCATCATCGTGATCCCAGAGATCGATATGATACTTGTCAGTGTTTACATCTTCAACGATAAATTGAAATTTTTCGTTCCATTTTGGGTTTAGGGTTTTCTTCTGTACAGATGAAGCTTTGATGAACTTTGCTGGAATCGCTTTGCTTTCTGTTTTGGCGCCTTTTTTCGAGCCAATTTTGCGACGAAAAGATCCACTGAAGCGATGCAGCATGCCTGCGGGTTTCTGAAAGTTTAATTTTTTGGTACAAATGTTTGTGCTTTTATAAACTGACCGGATGCTGTTCCTTATTAACATTATTCGGACTTGCCGGTGGCTCTTCTTCATCAGATGTATCCTCCTCACCAGCAGCCGCAAGTGCCCCCCTTCGTCGATTTCCCGGAACCACACCCATCATGGCAAATGGATCACTGAAGCCATTGATGTCCTTTGCGATCAAATCTCGCGCCTCAAGCAAGTGCACATTCAGCAAGACTACAGGCGGCTTTTCTTTCCTCGCTTTATCCATCAACTTTTGATGCCAAAAATCGTCGATTTGAAATGCCGCTTGCGCATATTTGATCAGATTTATCTCAGGAATTTGTGAAGACTTTCCAACTTTGTGCACAATTGTGTAGAGGGCTTCGACATAGAGATCCTGAAATAATTTGTCCTGAAATAACAACGGAATGTTTTTACTTATTTGCGCAAAAGTTAATGATCATGTTTTTGCGGTTTGCAAAAGAGCCGTCAACACGAAATCCAAAATAAGCACGTTGACGTATGCTTCTCGATGTTTTTTTTTATCTTGGGCAACTTGACATGACCAAATCCTATTAGGCATGAACAACTAATAATTAGAATACCCACAAAACTACGTGTTTCACTTTTTTTGTAAAAAAATTACATCGACTGCGCGATATTCCGGGAAAGTACATAATACAATTTACCTAACATCTCATTTTGACTATTAATACCACTATTGCCTACGTTTTTATGTTGTTGAAAATAACCGAAAAACTGTTATTTAAACTTTGGTTGATGTGGTTTTATTACATGGGGCAATGTGTTTCAAAGAAAATTGAAACTTACATGCAGTGTTTCACGGTTTTCATTAATAGAAAGCTTGACGATTGTGAGTTGACTTGTGTCGACAATAGCATTTTCTGCTGCTGTCGGAGGCTTTGGTGCGAACTGCTCAAAAAAGTAGTCATCAGATGCTTGAACCCTGTAAAATGTACTATTACATAATGAAGAGCAGGACCTTGAGATTTTATATTAAGTTTCCTGGATGCCGCTTTTCCTTTTTTGACGAAACGTCAAAATAAATTATGAAAGTCACTAGAACAAAATCTATTCGTAAATACGTTTTCCGTCAAAAAAGTTATTTTATCTAACATCTATCAACTTTATATCAACAGCTAGCTAGCTGGACATAAAATTTATAGGTTCGTTATAATGAGAAACGGAAAAAGTGTTTATTGGGCAACTGTTGAGTGTCTTTTTCGTCGTAGTCCAATTTCCGAGTGATAATTTGCATGGGCTGTAAAATAATGTTGCACCTCTCTCAGCTTGCATTTGAAATAAATAAATTATGAGTCAGCAATGCTATTGTTGCTGGGAAAATTTGGTGGAACTACGAGGATGAGTGATAAATGAATAAGTGAAGCCTACGACTGTAAAGGCTTAGGTGACAGTTTTACGGGGGCGAGACGACCAGAACCTTTCATGCTTGTTGATGCTTCTATTAGACAGACAAAAATCATAAAACATAATAAGGTCATTTGTGATGACCAGAAAACAAATGTATACAAACTTGTGGGAGTAATGAGACCGTTGTTATGGATACTGTACTTACCGTCTCATCATTCGAGTTGTTCTTCGACTCCTTTTAAACTTATTTCGCTTGTTTTGAGGTATAATAATACACTGCATTTTGATGGTAGTGACTACGGTTGGTTAGGATGGAAGTTCACAGTATCAAATTTCAACATTGTTGAGATCAGATGGAGGCACTTAGGAGTAGATAAGTATTTCCGAGAGAAACGAAGCGGTAGCTCTTGATCTTTGTCGTGATTCTTTCCCCTGATCAGAACCAAATATCAAACAACAGGGAAAGGAAGAGTCAAAAAGTCCGGATGGGAAAGGCTATGACACGGCTGTGCCAAAAAAGGGGCCAAGCCACACACGCAAACTCCGAGTCCCCCTCCACACCGGAAGAAGCGACTGGCGCCTGTGGGCAGGAGTGCGATGAAAGTGAAGACGGAGAAGAATGAATGGAGCGCCCTTCTCGGTTCAGTTTGGCATTAAAAAGGGGGGATTCTAACTAGCCAAGAAAGGCGTTTTAAATGAGTTGCGCGCTTAGTCAACCTCAAGAACAAAACTTGTCACCCCCTTTCTTTTACTCGGGTGAAACCACTTCCGACTAAGTTTTGACGACCTTTGACACCCGACACATAAGTGTATCAGATGGCTCCGGGTGAGGGGGACTCATATTTTAAACCGTTCTGCAAAATAGCGCACTGTGGGTCATAAATAATCCGTTTTAAAACCTGCTTGTTAAAAAGCGTGTTTAGAACATAAGGTAGGATGAAGCCCACAAGTCCATATCAGCATTAGCTTCAAAAGTGCGTAACACACCGCTCATCGACACGTGTGCTATTTTTTGACGTATGGTTTAACACCTTTAAAAGAATGTATCTAGCTAAAGCGAGGGGCCTTTCGTGATTGCGCAAATTTTGAGCTTTTTGTTTTCGACAAAAGCTTACGAAATTAGAAAGTAACCAAAATTGTATACAAAACTTGTGTTTTTCAAAATTAAAAAAAACAGGCGTTAAAAGGGTTTAAGGGCTAGCGGAAACTTGAATGCTTGGCACGACAAAAAATACCCGGAAAACAACGTTATACAAGCTTGTCGGCCTGAACCGCTTACGCACGAGGTCTACTCCCCTGAAAAGTGAGTACAAGCAACAAAAATGTCGGAAAGGATAGGGGACTCATGCTGGTGACTACCATCAGAACGAGGTAGCCTACGGCACTCTGGAGGATTCAGATGACCCGGTTTCATGACGCGCGACTGGGGGCGGTGGCCGACCTTGCTATATTCGGCCAGATTTGGAGCGATAAAAGGCGGGCGACCCAGGCTGGCTCATCTCTCCCATTAGCTTGTTAAAACGGCACTTTCAACGGGTTTTGTGGGAAAGAGGGAGGCAAAAAGTTTGATGAACACCGGTATGATCTCAGGGGAGAGTGGTTTTATAAGGGTTCGGTGCTATATTCGGCAAGTTTTAAAGGTCGGAGATGATTGCTCTCTCGGTAATGAAACCGGCATCATGAGTCATATTAAACATGACAGTTGTAGTAACTCACTTTTTATGTTTATGTGCTGCGACAGAATTGTCATGGAGATCGAGTCTCGGGGCTAATTGAAACATCTTTATGGCTATGGTTGGGAACGTTGACAAAGGGGGGTAGAATAAGACACGAATTCTAGCCAGACTGATTGGCGGTTACCAAGCGGTTTCGCTTTTTATTCTATAGATATAGCGGCCGTAATTTTAATGCAATGTGGCGCCGGATTTAGACAAAGGAGGACAAAGACTGACTATCTCAATTTCCGCAAGAATCTGCCATCGAAAAGGAGCCGATAAATCAGACATTTTTGTGTCATATTAATGTGACAGTTATGACAAAAACTTCAGGTACAAACAAACCAAAAACGTACTGTGCTGAAATGGCTTCCGGATCATTTTCATCGTCTTGTTGAGCGATACTGATAGTTCGGATGAAGGTGGCTGCCTTATTGTAGGTACGCTCGGCCCAGTCCTGCATCTTCTTCGGAAGAACCATCCCACTTGGCTTGATGGTATTCATGGCAGTATCTAAGAACAGTTGCCGTCGAGCAAGTTAGAAGCGGCTAGCCACAGATTTCACCTGTGAAATGAACACGGTGCTGATGCTTGGTCGTCATTATACACAGATTTCGACACGAGAAACACGCAAAAAATCGGCGCTTTGCGAGACATGAACCTGTTATTAACATGTAAAGAAGTCTGTTTTGAAAGATTTTAATGCTTATGTATGGAAAAGTAAAGTGCATCAGTCTGCAGGGAAAATAGAGAGCAAAAAGTTTTAGAAATGACATCTTGTTCACGAAATGGTAAGTGAGCTCGTAAATTTTGAGTGAAAGGAAAATTGGACGTCTACCGAATTCGGACTTCATGATCTTTTGTTTTCAGTAAGACACAAGTAACAGCTATACAACCTATCTTTTTTCTCGGTTTGAAAAACCTATTTTTATCTGTTATGTACGAAAAAAAACCCGTAAGACAAACATTGACAATAACGGTTTTAATATGTACATATCCATGAGGACAGATGAATTGCCACGGCCAAGCATCGTTAGGATTTGTCAGATGGGATTGATAACTTCCCGCGATGCAGTCTGTCATTGACTTTTTTGAACGTTTGATAAATAATCTACTCGAGGAGACTACAAAGCTGTCACAGAAATCACACAGGCACAAAAACGAAAGAAAAAGTAAACTTTGTACAGAATAACGAAAAATGCCTTGAGCATGGCCAAAGGAGCGCGATGGCAACTAAGATTTCTTTCCGCTCCGGCATGCAAGAAGCATAGGACGACAAATAGACTGCTTGGTGGTCTCCGTGGATTTCGGTGAGACAACAATAGCCAGGGCCAATCCCGTTGACTCCTCAACATGTTCGGTTTTGTGAAGACACACAAATTACAATACCTTAACAGACGCATTACTGTGAGAAAATGGAGCATGGCAAACAGTCTTTTAAAGCAAACATGGGTCGACGCATGACAAATTTGTTTTGCAAGGTGTTTTGTGTAAAAATTCTTAAATAATGCAACAAAACTAAGAATTCAATGTTTGGTTTACAGGATGATGGCTGCGACACGAAACAGTAATTAAAATTTCTGGTTCAGCAGAAGCAAAATTATTTTCGATGAAAAAAATTAATAATTTAAAACATAGTTCTAATTTTCTTGACGAAGGTCATTCCATTGTAATTATTAAGGAATGAGTTGCTGTGACATCTAATCCTATTGTGTACACCATGGAAGCACTAAAACGAAAGAAATAAATTGCGTCTGGCAGATGTCAACGTAAAGTGCGCAACAACACAATCTAATAAGAGCGGAGAAGAATGCCATCGGTGGGCCAATACGTGTAGAAGCATCGTTTTGACGGACGACCTCAAGGAAGACGTAAGTGTGTCGTTGGTTGTACCCTGGTTAGCTGTCATGAAAGAAATGAGGGGTAAAAAGAGACGAAAATAGTGTTGAAGAACAATGGCCCGAAACGAGAAACGAAGCCCTGTGGCGAGGCTTGGATGTAGTCGGTCACAGGGGGACGCTAAACTCGGTTCCATGGCCACTGGTCTGCCCGTGTGAGGTCGATTTGTGACGATGCCCGAAGACGCAAGGGTCACGCCGCCAAAAGAGCAACTTTCAAGCCGAACTCGCAATGAGCTGTATCCAACATGCATGCATTAAGAACATGTGTAAATGGTTGAGGACAGGCAACCAGGACAAAACAGGCCACAAAAAAATTGAAAAAGGTTTTTCCTGGTTGGGATAAGTTGGGCAAGAAAAGGGTAGCCAAATTTTCCGCATGCGGGCCAAAATATGAAAATTGGTCGCCGTTTTCGAAAAAGCTTGTCACCTCACAATACCTTTTCGCCTAATATTACAAAAGTGAAAGTTTTGCAGCTGTACCCTTTTTTGGGAATAGATTTACAGATATGCAATACAACAACCAAAACACAGCTGGCATGTACAGCTAAATTTAAGCCAAAAAGCAGAAAAGCCTTCTGCTTTGTTTGCGAGAAATTCGACTGGCTGCATGGTAATCACCCTCCAGTAAAAAAGGCTTTCCTGATATCTGGCACTCGCTGCCCGCAACATAAATCAGCCAAATCTCGCCAAAATTGGCGTGAGATAACACAATGATGGACAAAGAGGGAAGGGAAGAAAGAAAATATATGGCATAGTACAATGTATTTAGACGTGTGCTTCGATCCAACGATATCAAATTTCATTTAATGCGAAATCTAGGTCCGTATAAACGATAATTAATGACTGAGAAACATGCACGTGTACGCTGACGCATGATTTCGTGCCATTTATAAGGCAAAGGGGATGAAAAGAGTGTTAAGATGACATATGATTAAGTGCATTGCCAATAAATAGCATTAGGATAAAAAGCAACAGCGACTGTTTTAACAACGACGATTTCTAAAGACAGATAAAAAGCTCAGCGGAAGCAGCAGGCGTGCCGGAGTCGACCTATTTTTTGCTATAGTATACAATTAGAGAGTCTTATGGAGCCGTTGAAAGGTTCATGGCAAATTTAACAAAAGTCAAAAGACAGCATGGAAGCGGCGGTGGTGAAAGAGAGTTAAATGGTCTTTGTTTTTCATCAAGCTTCTTTGGACTGGCAGCAAGTAACGCCGTGGCAGTTGTTTTTAGATATTCCGTAATATAAAACAAATATGGAGTCAATTATAAGCACCCTTAACTCACGTCGAGATGCTTTCCAGGGTAGCAATGAAAAACCCTGGAAGCAATGACAACTAAGCGAATTCGAAAGTGGTAGCAGTAAATTTTTGTGCATCAACAAGTTAGCTTCACAGTCGGGGTGGCGTCGCTGCCGCCACGCCTGATTTGCGTCTTGATTAAGCCTCGCAGAAAAAGGAGATTTGCACTCGGTTTCCGGTGCATTGACAAGTAAAAAAAGCAATTAGTTGATAAATTGGATCTTATGATGAACTTTTTCAATGCAAATGTTTACTAATTAACAATGTTTTTGTATATAGTGCATAAAGTATAAATGCACTTTCTATTCCCACGCCCTCGCAAACCTTTTGTTAGCCCATTCACCAAAATTGATAGCCTTTTGAACTTGGCTGAGTCGGCGTCTTGTGGAACGGCGTCGAATCTTGTTCGGCCCTAGGGGAAGGCGTCCATTGGCAGTGTTGTTAATTCCGGTGAGTAGCATTTGTTCTTTGTCTGAGATTCCGAGGCAGACGCCCACGGACTCGGCTCGCATTTGTCGACCATTACCGATCATGATGTCTTTTTGGTGTTTCTAGAAGTTTGTCGTCATTCACAGAATCCGACGTCTATTCTTTTTAAAACATAAAAAATTCACGCACACGCAAATGGACCAACTTTATTCTAACAAATTTTTTTAATTTTAGAAAGTTTTACGAATTTCGTCTGTTCACGCGAGACACAACAAAATCACTAAAACTGAAAGGAATGTTACAAATTCTACTTCTGCCAGTTTGTGGCATCGAAGCTCAATATAGTCCAACTTTTGCGTCATCGTTGAAAGCATCAGGGTATAATGTACGCGGATTTTTACCATACCATACTTTTCCATTATGAAGAGTTGCACTTACCCGTATTTATACATAAGGGCAGAGTGACAGAAAAGCAACACCCGGTTTACTTTTCAGAAGACGGTGAAAATGGAACTTTTACCAATATAGACAATGAAAAGGGCAATCAAATAGTAGGTACAAATTTTGCTTCATGAACTACTATATTAGATATACTGATATAGCACGCTATAGCAATATTACGTCGCACAAGGAAAAAAATCCTCACCGCGCGAGCTACATTTCCGATAGTGGCGCGGATAAAAAGCATTCCCACGAACTTTGGCAAAAACGATAAACTTTAGACTACATATACTCTTAAGAGCTTCTGTTTTTCACATTACTTTTATGAGAATATAAAAACAAAATCAAAAAATATGCGAAAACAACGTGTCTTGAATTACAGTTATTTCTATTTTCGAAGATAAGATTACGCGTAGGCGACTTTTAAAAACACAAAGTAAAAAAAGAACTGTTGTGTGCTCCCATCAAAAAGTGGCAATGAGAGCATTTCCTTGGCCCATTAAATACGCCGTTTCGAAAATGGTGACTTTAGAAAATAGACCTCCTACGTTTTTTACCGATATTGTCGCCCTTTTTTGGCAAGAAAGTCGTTACTGATTGGACAAAAGGGCGCTATGCATAAGTTGGTAAGTTAAAAATAAGAATGGTGTTGACCCCGTTCAAAACATTTTCGATGCATTGCAGTTGTGTTTTATGTGGGTGACGAGAAGCACTACGAAAACGTGTAATGGATTTATATGGATGAAAAAATAATCAAACAATGAAATGGAATGCGTTCTATGAAAAATAAATAAAAACGAGTAACATAATAGACCTAAAACCGCGGATTTGTAATAAACAAAAGTAAAACTGGGGTGGGATGTCTCTGGTGGATTGGGTCATTTTTGAAACACGTCCGGATGTGACAAAATTTTTGTGGCAGGAGTCAGTCTCGGAGGACATTGTACTGCTAAAGTTAGAAGGCAAAACCTCTGGAAAAAAGAAAAGGATTTTATTTGCTGGGGCGCAGTAGGCTTCATTACCGGCACCTGGTAGCAATATATGGATATGAATTGAAATAAAATCTGGTGGAGAGACTAATTTACAATAGTAATGGGATTTTGTGCAAAAATTTTCGCGTGAATTGGGGAATAATGACGCCGGTCACGGCAGCGCCCAGACGTTGTTAGCTGGGAATAGTGCTTTTAGACATGCGGAAAAAATCCAAATGAGATGCACATCGAGGTCCACCTACTCTCAAAAGACCTAATTGATTTCGGCTTTGTTTGGTCAACATTGCAAAAAACTGCTAGACGGCATGGAAAAGGTCTCTATCCTATATTAACCAAACCCTCAACTATAAAATTTTATGATCAAATATAGCCAAAACAGACGATAAATTCCATCCGCTTACTAACAAATAAAATTATGGCTTCGAATTACATATGATATCTGCATTCTATAAACGGATGAATCGGGTTCTGATGAAAACCCAAACACTCCAAAAGCAAAGGGTGAAAATGCATACACTGAAATCGTTCAAATAAATGATACCCACAGGAGGAGGGCACCCGAGATGTGTAAAACCGTCCGAAAAAAGGGAGACGACGACAAGGATGGCCAAACCGGCAAAGAAAGCAGTGCCATGTCTTCCTGACACCATGGGCCTTCAAAAAAAGCTCATCAATTGGGCGAAGATTTTGTTGCCCTCTTGGAGAAAGAAGCCTCGATTGGCCCAGTAGAAGCAATTGCGAGAAGCTGTCGCTGACTAGCTCAACGCGACCCCAACGGGTGGTTTCCACAAATACAAGCACTTGGAAGAACAGATTTAGACCCAATTGGTCTGCACCCCCATTCCAACTTTGACCGTTTTTTTTCTTCATTTCATTAATGAGTAAACGGAAAACGGGTATCTATAAATGGTGGGTTGGGAAAACATGATAATTATAAAGATTCCGAGTACGCCTGTTGAGTTCAGGCACGACAGATAAAAACAGACAATTTTTATTTTCATCACGAAAAATTATATTATCGAAACATTAACCAGCTTTTCAGCTGGCTTGTTACTACCTTTACTTCTAAAACTGAATGTAAAATTTTAATGTGATAAAGATAATTTATCGAAAACACATGCTAATCCAAATTTCATAAATTACGTAAATAGAGTGTCGAATGACTAGAATGTGAGTGATGTAAGACAATAAATGGCAAAACAGGAGACCTTTGTTACACCGAAAATTCTTGTTTGTCTAACTCAGGGTCAAATACGGGTAGATTGGGTTAGTTTAACCTGAACGCAAAAGAACAAATTGCAAAAATGGCATAGATAAAGTCAACAAATGCCTTGTTACTCAACGACTTATACGATCACCATATTAAGAATGACTAAAGCGACAGCACACTGCGTAAAAATCTCTTAATACGCTGCAAACGCGACAAAAACAACATCAATGTCTCAAAATACAAATACAATTTGAGCCATTAGCAGAATCCAGATTTGTAGGTTTATTTGTAGGTGCCACGACCGTGCTCTAATGCATAGAGTATTATCAAAAGTAGGTTGTTAGCTCGACACGAATATTTTGGCAGCAGCTGCAGTTGGCACTTGGTTGAAAAAGTTAAGAAACAGGGGTAACGGAAGCGTAAGAAACAGACATGTTAATCTGGATATCTCAATTCCAAATATTGCAACTAGCGTGAAATTATGATATATAAAACAGTTTTTTTACGCTTGAGGAAAGAAAGCGGCAGTCATGTCGGTGACATGTCTGACGGCGACTGAAGAGCTACGATTCCGACAAGGTCATGCCCACAATTGCGTTGTGAGTCGAGGAATGGCATTTATCCACTTTTGGAAGGGTTATTATTAACTCCATGGTTTTTTGGGGTGAGTGGGGGTGGAATTGGGTGGTCATAATGATGAGATGAGTAACAGTTGTTCTCAGTGGCTTCTGTTTAATTAAGATGGTCAACTTGATGCCTGAATACAATATTGGAATTTTGGAAATTGAAAATATAAACAACAGCGAACTGTACTATCGCAACACGTAATTGCTTACGTATTAAGAGAACAAATGTTTGATCTTTATATACAAATGAAGGTACTGTGGTACATACAGTACGAAGCAAACGGACGCAAAACAACAGAGTTGGCAATCCGATGATTTTATCGGATTTTCGGATTCGCGATCCGACACTGAATCCGAACGACCTTTCGGATCGGATTTCGGATTGATCTGAAAACCCGAAAACTTCGGATTTCAGATTGTGATCTGAGTTAATCCGACAATCCGAGTTTTTTGCAAAAAAAATCAAAAAATTTCATGAAGTAAAATTTTGGTCTGAAGGCTTTTTGAACATTGTAAAATGATGTCATAAGTGCTCAGAAGTGGGATTCATCGACGAAAAGCCTCAACTTTGTTGTTTTTAACAGAATTTTGCTCATTTTATCGGATTATCCGATTTACGATCCGATACCGAATCCGAAAAGTTTGTCGGATCGGATTTCAGATCAATCCGAAATCCGGTTTTGTTAAAAAGATCATCCGTGATCCGAAATGATCCGATTATCTGAGTTCAATCCGATCGGATCAAAAATCGGGTCGGACTCGGATTACCAACTCTGCAAAACAACTTCCTACGGTTTTGCAAAGCTTTGAACCGCCAAAGATGAATTTCAAAAACGCTTAATTTGATAGTTTTTTCATGAAAAGTGATTTGGTAATATACAACATTCACAAATTTGTCTGATGCAACTAGTATCTAATGAACTCTACAGCTTTCAAAACACGACAACACTACATTTAAAACGAAGTCAACAATTTTCAGTTCAAGAAACCACGGCCATCAAGAACAAAGTGACGCCTCTCCAAATTCCTTTCATGGTATAATATTGTATCTTCAGGTACATTCCAAACCTTGCAACCTGTCTTTAATTTTTAATGGCAATTTACACAATACATATCAAACTTGTTTGCATAGCCTTCCTTCACGTTTCTTAAAGAATATATTGTTTTAATCAGTTAGCGTACGCTGTACCTTATTTGTTCTTGTTCATCCATGTGAGACAGTTCCAAATCTTTTAAATTTTTTACTGTGCCCATTGAATTCTATCCTTAACGGCGTTCAAGGCAAATCCGCGTTTTTAGCTCTTTTGGTTTAAATAGACCCTTGCGGACTTACGTAAAGTGCTGTTTTACAAAGAATGTAATTTGAGCTTGACATTTTTCGACAATTTTTAAGAGAGTTGCAAAAATTGAAAGAAGAAAAAACAAAAGATGTCAGTTGTTTTCTTCCTTGGAGGAAGTACACATAACGAATTCCTCCAATAACTGTTGATTTTTGACAAAAAATACACGTCTGATTGAGCATGAGTCGCCTGACAATAATCTCTTTTCCCATGGCAATTGCTTTAACGTTTGGACGCCTCATTACTTAAGATTTTTGTAATTTTTTGATGACTCATGATAAGAATCTATTTTTAAAGCGCTGTTTTGTCGGACTGTCAGCAAGAGCATGGTCGGTGTAAACTGTAAACAAAGTTTTGACGAAATTTCTTGATAGCAAAGAACCTGCGAGATTATCTGTTGGTCGATGTCTTAGATTTCCGCCGCCAGACCGCAGATAAGTTTGTTTTCTTTTGATAGTTATGCTTTTGTGTTCTTTTGATGGTTATGCTTTTGTTTTGTTTTGATATCAAATGTATTTTAAGCAACACTTCCTAGTTGTTGTGAATGGTCGATGCACTTTGTAGTCGTTAAACAGGCCTTTCCATCGTAACTTTTTGATTGTCACATTGCAACACTCTGTAACTCATCTGACCAGCCGCTGGTCATGACTTTCTCGTCTCCGAACATCAACGTATTTTATGCGTACTTTCCTTTTCCGCTTGTATGCACTTACGAATGAATAAAAGGCATGTGCCATCCGCGAATTTAGCGTTATCGCAACCGATGTTACAAACCCACTGACGTGTTTTGTTGCTTTTCCCCTCTGTGCACTAGTTGCAACATGCCGTTCATTCCGTTTGGCTTACAGTCAAAGTTTAATTTGTGAGCGTGTTCTGAACTTCATGCACGCTCGTAGATTGCCACAGGAGATGCAGATTCATGAGTAAAAACGCTCGTGTTTGTGTTTGTCGCGAGTGCCACGGATCAGTTTCGCCCTTTTTGGTGGCATACTCCAGAGCATGAGCATGTTTGCTGTCTTTTCTCAAGCCAAGCCAATGTACTCCAATGAAAGAAAGAAGTAAAGCCGCTCAAACTTTGGCGTCATTTCCCATGAAGCTTTGATGACACCGTCATCTTGCCATTAAGCACTTTTCCATTGGGTTTTTGTGTGTTTTCTGCACGGTGTTTAATTCAAAATTATCAATTAACGATGTCTCGGAAATTGATCGGTCGTTTCTACCAATCGCTTTCGATTTTCTAATTAGTTGTACCTCATTGATGGATATTAGTCGGTGGTTAAAGTGGACAACCACGGCCGAGACACTTTCAAATCCATTTTCCTGATCATGTTCCCGTTTAATGACTTTGTGAAAGCATTGAGGTGCTCACGTTTTCTCTTTTTATTCCCCGCCGCGGTGGTCTCTCGTGTGTTTTTTCTTTGTTGATATTGCCAGCTTCCACTTTTTAAACTATTGCAATGTTCCGTGTTGACCGTGTCACTATAGAAGCCGAGAAGGCGAATCGAGTTTACGAAGTTCCTCAGCTTTCATAGCCTTGCCATTTATTCCGGACGTTTATTCCTGAAATGGTGTTGCAGTCAATGTTAAAAGCTTCTTTCTTGTCGAAATTTTAGGAGCGGTCATTTGACGCCATCGTCCCCAGTTTCTCCTGAAACAGTGTCGCCATTGTTTCCCTCCCTGAAAAACCCGGCATCCGTCGCCTTTAAACCCGCTACAGACTAACCATCAACCACGCCCTCACATTTGCCTCAGCGGCGACGGGCGGTGTTCGCCGCCCGATCGTGAAGCCCACCGGTGGTTCCCTCCTTCACGCTCCTATCAAAGTCCGTCCGTGCTTTCGACCAAAGCATTCTGACGTCGTTAACATTGCGTCTCGATTGCAGTCCCGGAATATCATACTCTGTCTATCCAAATCCTCCAAACTCATCGTGCAAGGGCGTGCACCAATGATAGGCTAAAAGTGTGCTCCTCACTTTCAGCGTCTCACGACTCTGATTTCCTCCGGATTTGTCCCGCCTCGCTATTCCTACCCTGCGACAGACAATTCTAGCCAGACAAATCTTTCTTCCTGGATTCCTGCCCTTCAATTATGCCCTACAGTGCTACAAGCAGCACCGGTCCGTATTCTTAGGCTGTTATCTGTGCCAAATTCTGTTTGCCACCAAAACCATAGCCCTACGATGTTTTGATTTGTGGGAGTAGGAGTGCCCTTTCGCCCCCTGGCCGTAACCACAGCCTGGTCCCTCCTCCTTGTTGGCTGGGTTTTTTGCTGGTTGCGTCTCCTTCGTCTTCCCTCCGACTGTTGGAAACACAAACCACTCAACATCCCTCAGAAGGTATTGCCTCTCATTTTCGCGCTCTTGAACGAAGATGGAGCCAGCTTCTCGGCTGGTAGCCGGGATCCGTCGTATAACCGTTGAGGCATCGACGGCTTATCCTAGTCTTTCACCGAGTCCCGAACCAGTTGGCTACTCACTATTTGATGACCATCCAGTGATAGCTGTCATCATCATCTTTCTCGTGTCATTGCTCATTTTGGCTACGATTATTGGCAATGCCATGGTTTGTTTGGCTGTGTTGATGGTGCGGAAACTAAAACAGCAGCCAGCAAATCTGCTTCTCATTTCCTTAGCCGTGGCAGACTTTAGTGTCGGGTTATTTGTCATGCCGATTGCATTGGTCTCCATCATAGAAGACCACTGGATCCTAGGTAAGTTTGTCATTGTCATTGACCTTTGTCAAATGTGCAATCTTGAAATAACAGAAACAGTGCATGTGACTAACGGGAATGACAAATTGCGCACAAAGAAATAAATCAACTTTCTAATGTTGAAATTGATGTGAATCATAATTTATTTCCAGGCGAGGTCGTATGTCGCTTCTGGACCTCGGCTGATCTGACCTTATGCACGGCTTCGATCCTAAATCTATGCATGATCAGTGTTGACAGATATCTGGTCGTCACTCGACCATTACGGTACGCGGTCATGCGCACAAGTAAACGAATACTATTCTACATTGCTATTGTATGGATTGGCGCACTTCTTGTCAGCGCGGCTCCGTTGATCGTGCTACCATGGAGACGTATTGAGCGCACATGTCAGGTGGGTGGCTCCTTAATTGTCTTAATCAATGATCCTATTTTGGTCCTTTTTCGGTCTTTTAAAATCCAATTATCACGTTTCACATATTGTTTGCTTCTCCATAAAGCCATAAAGCTGAAGGGTTGTGATTTTCCGGGTTTTAAATACCAATTCTTAAAATAGTCGATGGGAGGATTTCGTTGGCCATAGACTGTTAAGAGGGGGAGAGCTCTTATCTGACAAAGAAACGTAAAATTGCAAATGGGCGGTTTTGACCAACGCATCAAAAAGCTTTCATCTTCTTGTTTCGATGCGGTTTTTTTTTCGCATCCTGTAAAAGAAGCTACGCCAAAAGGCCCAGTTTCCTTGGAAAGAGGCCACTCTCATGCTAATCACGATGCGTACGGACCATCTTAATGGTTTTGTCAACGTCTATTTATCAATCTGTACTACAAAACTGCATAAACAACTAACACATCCTGTTTCATTATTTGTCAATATAAAGATTCACAGTTTTCACAGCTGTTACCAGACGATAGCACTTTGAAAAAAGAGAAAATAGAACTTAAAATCGAAGAACAGCGTTTTTTCTGGAAGAGTCAGACATATGGGAGTTATGAGTTTTTTGGCTATTAAGCACGTAGCTTACGTAGGAAATCCTAAGGAATCTAATGTGTGAGTTTCCTGATCCTGTCTGCGGTTATGTGAATTTCCATTTGTTGGAAGTGATGTGAGACCAATAAATTAAACTTTTTCCGGATCTTATAGGAAATTGACAGCCGGGCACAGACTTTTTTCGAACACAAAATAGGATAGCATTCAGCTATTTTTCTGCTTTAAAATATGAGCACTAAATATTTCCTTTTAAAAACAGCGTCTGAAAGGGAGCCGTTAGAATTTGTAGGTCCCGAGAGGTACGCTTTGGGGGGTCTGATTGTAGTTTAAATCTTAAAAAAGTGACTCATGAATCTGAACTTAGTGTTCTTTGAAGTGAAAAACTGAACTTCAAAAGTCACAAAAGTTTTTCTGTCTATTCAAAATTTGTGTTATTTTTTACTCGTAAGTTTACAAAACAAGCCCATATCTTTCTAACCAAAACATTAGATAAAAACTTAAGGGCCTTACTTTAAAAGCGTTCAAAGTTGCACGCCACAAAAGGAGGATGTTATTTATTGGAAGACAATTGTAGTCAGGGCTCTCCATAGACACATTAGCTTATTTTCTCAAATTTTAACTGAACGTTTGACGGCATGCAGGAAAGACAAACTACTCGCATGTTTTTCTTCCGGATTGTGTATACTACACAAAATCGGAACAGTCAGTTTGTCATCCATCCTGGGGGATTAGAATAACGATGTTTTGTATGTTTATTTTTGCAGTTGTTTTTGACACATTTTTAAAGTCAAGAAACTTCGAGCCAATAAAAATATATACGATCGCCCCAAAACTGATTGCGGTACTTCAAAGCTGGGATCCAAAAAATTCGATTTTGTGGTCGTTTCGTTAATAGCTCTCCCTACATATGATTGCTAAAAATATCTTTCCTTCCCATTCATGTTTTAGGTAGCTCTCCTCTCCTACGCTGTATTCGTTTTTCGTTTCTTTTTTGTCATTAGTCTCGAGCAGTCCCATGCAATAATCTGTTTTTTCGCAGGTGGAACCAACGAAAATTTTAATTTCGGAACATTCCGACCACTACTCATCTTCCTGCCAGATGCATTTTATGTTTTTTGCCGTTTTTACTTAAACAGCCAGCGATCACAGGGGAAAGGTCTGTGAATCAGATAGGGGCCTCCGCCATTAGGGTACTGCAAAATTAGAAAGTGTTGACGACAAATCGGGGGAAACACGCTTGGGGCATGGTTCTTGAAGTCGGTGGAGGGAGAACCACGCAGCTCAAAAGTGGCCACAATTACACATTAGAGTGACTGATTTATGTCAGACGTTTTTGAGATATGCTCGAAAATGCCTTTTGAGATGTTGGCAATGAGGGTTGAAGAGCTCTTCCATATAAGGGATGTTTGAACCAGATTTGACAAGGACCTATCTAGAGTGCGAACAATTATAATAGTGAATAATAGATGTGTTAAAGTATCTTTTCAGGTACCACAAAACAGCTTTTACCAGATATATGCTACAATCATCTCATTTTATGCACCATGCACTGTAATGGTCGTACTGTATATGGGAATGTGGCAAGCTGCCAAGAAACTAAGATGCAAAGATCGACTGGCAACTAAATGGAGTTTAAGCTTACGCGATGATTCAAACAATAATTCAGCCGGTGCAACAGAGCCGCGGAACAGTGTTGAGTTTGCTTCAGAAGTCACAGTTCTAAACGGTAACGGTAAACAGTCAAAACGAGGATCAGCAACGTCAACCCCAGCCAGGAGACATCACAGACCGAGCAACTTTTTTCATGCAGTCCGAATGCCACTGGTTGAGATTAGTCTATTGTCAATTCTCAGCCATAAGGTACGACTTCAGATGCATACCCGTTCCACGGAGAGAAACGAAGACAAAGCCCGCAAGACCCTCGGCATCATCATGAGCGTGTTCATCATTTGCTGGTTGCCTTTTTTCATTCTTGCCTTGCTCAAATCACAGAAACTTGTCGACTACCTGCCCCGATGGCTCGACGCGCTGACGTTATGGCTGGGATATTCCAACAGGTAAGTTTACTTCTGACTTCCGAAACAATCATGTATCTTTTAGCATGCTTAATCCACTAATTTATTGTAAATACAACCGTGAGTTTCGAATTCCCTTCCGGGAAATGCTCTGCTGTCGATTTCGGACCATTCAAGATGTCATGCGTCATGAAAGCTTTAAAAGCAAATTCGGTCCGCCCAGGTAACTATCTATTTAAAAAAACTGCTGCTTTTTGGAACCTTTCGCGTATTTCGTTAACTCATTCCCAAAAAAGTACAGAAAAAATGCTAAACTTTTGCCAAACTTCCTGTGTAACATGGTAGCCTAGGGAGCAACATGGCTTATCTTACAATATACTAGCATGTCGAAAGCTAAATATTGCACGGCACAAGACCGACACCGGAGACATGCTCTTGGCTCCGGTTTCAGGTGCCGACGGACTTCTTTAAACGCTGCATGGACCATGTCAAACCAATTTTTAAACAGGGACAGGTCTGGCAAAAAACTAAAAAAGTTGAATCGGTATACTATGCAGAAAGAATAACTAAACAAAAAACTGCAGCGGTTTCAGATTGCCAGAGCGTAAGAAGGTTACTGACGAACTTCTGGAAAACTGCAGTGCTCGAACATCTACTGGGACAGCTGATCGTGTTGATCACATTTAATTATTTAAACATACTGATATGATATCTTCTCCCGAGTCGGGTTATCTGTTGAAACTGTATAATATGTGTTGACGGTATTATTGTATAAATTTATTCGCTTGTTTTGACACTACTTCCGGTATTACAAATTTAAAAGCATTAATAAAACTGAATTTTATATAGATTTTAATTTTGCGAATAGAAAAAATGACAGTGAAAGTGGAGTTGAAACTGTAAAAAAGTTGATTGAACTATTAAGATAACAAAGCGAGGACATTGTCAAATCGAAGTAGTTTTAAGGAGCGTTAACTGAGATCACTGTTTCCGAAGTCCGAGTGGACTTTTGATAAGTTTAATTATTGCGTTCAAACAAAGAAAGGTCAACAAAGCGGTCTGGTTTCGGTCGAAACTCAAACATCAGCACTGCGGCTCACGTTGGCATTATGGATTTGGCTGCCAGCAAAGCTGCTGTTCAAAGTATCATTCAATGAATCAGTGCCGCCAAGGTGTGCAGACGGTGGGTATTGGTACGTTGGCGTTCGTAGAGCTGATTCTGAAATTGTGGAATCAATTCGTCATAAAAGAATTTTTATTTAACAATGACTCACTGGGAGGCAATGACTGAAGTGGTGGGGGCTGGTTACGTGGAGATGGCACTGGTCGTGAGTGGGCAGCATTCAAGGGTTGGCTTTCGGCGTTTCCGAAGTGACCACTGTTTACGACGGCTCGACGGGTTCCTGGAGGATCGGCAGCACTGTTTGCAGGTCGGTTTCGGCGTTGAATGCACATACTGATAACCAAAACAATCAATAAGAGCAAGAACAAGATGGCAGCAATGATTCCGATAACAATTGTGGCAGTTTTGTAACCAGCGGAGACGACTCCAGCCTTTGCGGTGTCCAAGATGCCACCGTTTTCATCAGCGCAGTAAGAGTTATCACGAATGCCCCATGGGCACTTTGTGCAGCCATTCACGGTGTTAGAGTTGATCCATTTGCATGTTTGGAAGTATCCAGTATCGACTTCTTGGCAGACAGCAATTTGAGTATTCAAGCTTGAAGTGTTACATTTCAAGTTGCAACCAGGTCCAATCAAAGATCCACGGCATTGGACTGTGTATTGCAGTTGAAGAGCCGTTTGCAGTTGGCTTCCGACGACTGTCGTCTGCACGGGCTGGCCGTATTGCGTAGTCTCATTGATAGCGACGGTAAACAAATCAACTGGGACGACTGTATTTGTCATATTAACAGCGCCGGTGGTGGCGTCGATAACAGCGCCCATATGGCTTACAATGACGGAAATGGCAGTAGGCTGGCTTTGAGCGATGAACTCAAATGTCTTGGCAAAATCGTTAATTTCGTCCTGGTTAATTCCATAGTTATTGTCAACGCGAACGAAGGGGGTCGCGTCGTATCGAACGAAGCTACTAAAATGGTTAATTGGTAACAATACTTGTGCAGTTTAGCGAAAACTTACTCAGCGGACGCGATGACAACCATAAACGAGAAATAACAAGCATATCCAGCCTTCTGAGGACTGTTGTTGACACATGTGTGATCAGCACTATCAGGGCACTTGCACACTGTAGTGGGACTGAGACGGTATCCATTATCCTGGTATGCGCGTAGCGATACTTTGATGTAGACACCACTTTCTTCTGGCGGAACTCCGTTGCTGATCAGTGCATTAGTCGCATTAGCTGTGTGGTTTGTGATAGCACCATACACATTACTAGCTGTGTTGGCTATTGTACCCTGTAAACAAAAACTGAGAATGAAACACGCTAAAAAGATCACTCACAGCAACGTTAGAGATTCCAGCTCTTGCATCGTTGTAAACATTTTGAGCATTACGACCAAACTGCTCAATGCTACCACCATTCTGATTCTGGTTCTGATTCTGATAGTTGTTGTTGTTGTAAGATCCACTTTGACCTTGGTATCCGGAATTTGGATTCTGATACTGTGCCGCAGTTACAGCTAATGAAATTAAGAAACCTGTACGAAAGCTCGTAAAGAAAGCCATTATGGGTGTCTGAAAAGAATAAAACTGAGTTTTTGTACAAAATCAGCGCATTTCGATGGTCTCGCTAGGCCAGCGCACGGTGAGGGTGACTCGGCGGCCAGGAAATAACCAATATTGAAGCACAACGCATTGCCGTAAAACTGATAACGTGGGGCCAAAACAAGCAGCAACGATGAGGAATGAGTCGTAACAATTTGGGGCTAACGTAGATGCTGCTTTGATGCTTGAAAAAAGCACGTAGGAAAAGTTTTTCGGAGAAAAGGATAAAACTGTTTGAAACATTCACACCAAAAGGGTAAAGGGAATCGGTTAAAGCAGAATTCAAATTGCTTTTGCCGTGTCGGTATGCTTGGCGAACTCATACACGCCTCAGCACCAAGCATACAAAACCAAGTGCAAACAAACATGCGCTTCGCGGAATAAAAGCGATCGGTCGTTGTCATCGTCTTTAAAAGAAAATGACGGCTAAAATGCCCACGGTCAGCGTAAACGTAACGCAAAGTCATCAACGCCATTAGAACCGCGCATGCACGACCGTGACAGTCGGGCGAGAAACACTTTCTGAATGTTTGCCGCGGTGCTTTTCCTGGCCTACGGCGCGGCGCAGTTTACACATTTACATGATTCGCGAGATAGCGACATTGAACCTATGTGATGATCCAAAATTTGCTAGAGTTTTTGAGAGAAGGCATTAGGACAGCGGAAGTGACAGATCGGCCAGATAAATTTGAAAGGGTATTGTAATCGAGGGTCGGAAATTCGCGGCTACGCTTACTAAGGCGGGGAACAATCATGACAAATATAGCAAAATGTTTGAGGGATGCGTGAATCATGTTGAAAAAGGGGTGGACGTCTGACTAATCGATGAGGAAAGACGCAATAGATGGCTGTGTTATCAAGAAAGGTTCCCTCCAAGAGCTTATATGGATGCTAGCTTGCGCCCCCACATTATCAGCGCCGGCTTGTACAATACCTTCTCCGACCACGATGAGTCATATATGACAAAAACAGCGTGTTCACACAGATGAAACCGCAATGAGGTCGCGAGATAATAAAAAAAATACATTCGAAAGGCTTAGTTTCATCATTGACGAGGCAACTGCGCAGAACCGACCTTGAAGAATAGAAATGTATAATTTGATTAAAGCTCGGAAAACAAGAAGCATCTCAAACACAGGTAAGCTGCAGCGGTATTTTTAAGCTATCAGAAACAGCAAAACTCAAGGAAAGCACAGTGCGCAATGGCTTTTTCTTAAAACAAACAACTGAAGTTGCCTCTAACGCCGCATCATAACAAAATAATGAAAGACAACGCAAGCAATGTCTAGCAGGATAATGTTTAGTTCATTTACTTGCCTCACAAATTGAAAAACTGTTGAATTGTCCGGACTCTGAAGACGTAAAAATGTAGTTCCCGACAACGAACGCTTGACGGAGAGGTAAAAAAGAGTTAGTTGGGGGTAAAGGTGGTCCTCGCCGCCTGGCTCCACGTCCAATGTGAGAGGTCTTGACGTGAGTCATTTGAACAAACAAGTTGCAAACACCGTGAAAGGCGAAAAGGTCTTCCTCAAAATTTTCAAAATTGCAATTTTTGTTCGTGAATGCAGTGAAATCCTTATGATTGTGTCACTTCTTCCCTAATGTCCTTCAATCATTATACTTTTTCAACTGCATCACATTTATTTCACAACTATTACTTAAGTTTTTATGTTCATTGATTGTTTAACGGTAAAATTGTAGTACAAACTTTTGTTTGTATTAGTAAATAGTGTTGCAAAATAAATCACGGTTCAATTACATCTGATTTAAAAAACATTTTTTTTAAGTTTTTATTTTTTATAATTTTACGCATCTACGTTCGAATTAACTATTTATTCAAAAATCAGGTAAAATTTCAAACGTGAACCTCTTTAAAAACTAAATTCAGAACGTTGGTTTCAACAGAAAGCATGGCTTTTCTTCGTCGGGTAACGCTAAAACGGTTCCATTTAGCGCTGTGTGCAAGGAAAGGGGTGCGGACGACGTCGCCGCGATGAATACGGACAATAAATGCACACTATTTTACGTATGCCCAGGGTGGTCTCAATATATATGCAATGCCACGGGCTAAAGAACATTTTTATTAGTTTTCAATTCTTTATCCATTGCCAAACGCAAACACCAAAAATTCATCTGACAATGCAAAGTGGTATTTTGTAAACCGCTGTTTTCATTGCTATTGGAAATGTTTTTTTGTTTTTCAAACTTAAACTTCTCGGATTTAGACTTAGACTACGGCTTTTTGGAATTCGACTTTTTTGACAATCTACTTAAGGATACAGCACAGCGAAGTTTGTAGTAAAGGTGAAAAAGACGTCCATCGAGGAGTCCTTTTCGGTCTGGGATGACTTTTCAATGGGCGATCCTGGACAACGGATGGCCCAGCGCTGGCTCGAAAGAGACGCACGCTCTTTGAAATCATGAAGAAATCCCTCGTTTTGTGTGGGCGTGTTCCCTCTTTGTAGTTTGGTTTAGAGCCGCGCATGTCCATCGAGGAGTCCTTTTCGGTCTGGGATGACCATTCGGTGGGTGATCCCGGCCGATTGATGGCCCAGCGCTGGCTCGAAAGGCACGCACGCTCTTCGAAATCATGAAGAAATCCCTCGTTTTGTGTGGGCGTGTTCCTTCTTTGTAGCTTGGTTTAAAGCCGCGCATGTCCATCGAGGAGTCCTTTTCGGTCTGGGATGACCATTCGGTGGGTGATCCCGGCCGATTGATGGCCCAGCGCTGGCTCGAAAGGCACGCACGCTCTTCGAAATCATGAAGAAATCCCTCGTTTTGTGTGGGCGTGTTCCCTCTTTGTAGTTTGGTTTAGAGCCGCGCATGTCCATCGAGGAGTCCTTTTCGGTCTGGGATGACTGTTCGGTGAATGATCCTGGCCGATTGATGGCCCAGCGCCGGCTCGAAAGGCACGCACGCTTTTCAAAATCATGAAGAAATCCCTCGTTTTGTGTGGGCGTGTTCCCTCTTTGTAGCTAGGTTTAAAGCCGCGCATGTCCATCGAGGAGTCCTTTTCGGTCTGGGATGACCATTCGGTGGGTGATCCCGGCCGATTGATGGCCCAGCGCTGGCTCGAAAGGAACGCACGCTCTTTGAAATCATAAAGAAATCCCTCGTTTTGTGTGGGCGTGTTCCCTCTTTGTAGTGTGGTTTAGAGCCGCGCATGTCCATCGAGGAGTCCTTTTCGGTCTGGGATGACTGTTCGGTGAATGATCCTGGCCGATTGATGGCCCAGCGCCGGCTCGAAAGGCACGCACGCTCTTCGAAATCATGAAGAAATCCCTTGTTTTGTGTGGGCGCGTTCCCTCTTTGTAGCTTGGTTTAAAGCCGCGCATGTCCATCCATTGGGTCAAACAGTTCGATAGACGGCAGACGTGTGAAGACGGCGATCGCCACTCTCGCCGTTGTCACGTCTCACGCGCATCCACTGGGTTGCATTTTGTCCACGAAAGCCCGGGATTAACTCAATGTCGTACATGCGGTTCAGACAGGTTCGAATTTGGTGATCGACCTGCAATTCGAACCAGGGCTTTGCCATGTTGTCAAATCAGCCTTACTGGTAGAAAAAGGTTGCAACATTATTCAAAACCGTTAATGAAGCATGTTTCGGTGTGTAACTTTGTGTATGGCTTAATCTTTTGAGCATAGCGTCGAGAAAACTAAGTGATACAGCATAAAACACATCAATTTCAATAAAAGCTAAAACAACATTCTAAAAGACCTTTGCAATTACAATCTCCACATCCGAGATATTCGAAATTTCCGACGTTGGAAAAGTGTTGGTTCTCACAGGGTGCAAGGCATTTTTTTCAGTTACTGGTAGTTTTACATTAGTAGTTTGGTGGTGATGTCCCGGTAGTCGAAGCTGCCGTTTTAGTAATGGTTGGATTTTTAGTTTGGGAGACATGGCTTTCGTATCGGTGATCGTGGTGTTGGTGTTGCATGTTTTAGAGTAATGGTATCTGCATGAATGGTGGTTTCTTAGTTTCGTGATGACAGAATCTGCGTTACGGAGTCATGGTATTGGTATCGGTGATAGTTTTTTAATATCGTGGGTGGTAGAAAATGTGTTTTGGTATTTGTATTGAAGATCGGAGTCATAGTATTTGTTTTGTGTTACGATGTATTATCGGAACCATGGTTATAGTTTTTGTATCGGAGTCATGGAAACGTTATCGGTTGTGATGCTATTATACTTCATATTGCTGCCACAGACGCTAGAAATTCTATTTTAACATTAAACACTAACAAATCTACTTATTTTTTAAACTAAACAGTGTGGAGTTTTGTGTTGCAGTTTTTTTAGAAAAAAAGCCGTGTTTTATAGGATACTGTAGAAAAATTTAACAAAATTGTTACTTGTGATGAAGCAAGTTTTATTGAAGTACGATTTACAAAAGCACATTCAAAATCACAAATAGGTTATGTTGTCATTTAAAAATGGTGTGAGACCCAAAAACTGTCGCATCGTGCGAACGGTGTTACCCATCTTACGGTTCGCAAAGGCGGAGAAAACAATAATAACTTTTAAGCAAAACATTTGTCATTTTCAATACAGACAAAAAATAAAATAAACTGATTGGCACTTGTCAACCGTCCATTTCACTGTGGACAGTAAAGTCAACGAATTCATCGAAAACTTGTCGGACTGGTTCATGTGTTTGAATCTGAAAACATTTGAGAATAAATACAATATTCATATGAAATAGACATGTTTTTGAAGTTAAAAAAGTTGACCTACCTTCTTTTTGCAGCTCTTTGTGCGCCAGTAACGAATGTAAGCGTCATAATAATTACGGCCATTAGGAACAACGTGGAATGTAAGCCGCGCGACGTTGAGAAGTCGGCGAAGCTAAAAAGTTTGTTGTTATTTCTGAAGTTAAAACTGAGTCATTATTACTTACCACATCGCAATCAGAATCTTGTAGTCGAGGGAAGTTCAGACGATACTGCACTCCAATGTAGCACATATCAATGCAACGGCACACAAGCGCCATAGTGGTCTCGTGGTAGTTGTAGCCGCCCATAGCGTGACGAACTCCAGATGCGATCTTTGCCAAGTCAACGTAGAGATGGCTGGTGTTAAGCTTATTCATCGGTGTCGCCGTCTGTGAAGAACTGTTTTGTTGCATTGTTAGGCTTTGTGGGCCATATCGAGGCATACAACTCGCGACATGGACTGGTGTAATTGGCGGTTGTTCGTAGTAGGCCATCGGATTCATCTGCATGACAGCAATGGTACCAACACAGCGACTGTAGCCATAAAACTGGATGGATTCATTGATGAATGGATACAACAAATGCGGAGACTGCACATAGGCTGCGACATGTTGATAAAAACTGTTCACATAGAGAACGCCGAGACGGTGGCAGATGTTGAGTAAGAATTTCAGATCGTCTTCGAAGGGAGATGAATACAAGTGGTCTTCAAAGATTTTCTTCTCTTCCATTTCAACCAAGCGCATTGCCTTCATGGCAATCATGCCAACACGATATGAGTTCAGCATTCGTTGATCAGCCAAGTTCATCACATTCGTGTAATGACCCTGAAGTGTATTCATGTGCTGTGAGTAACTTCCACCAGCATTATGACCATAATTCGGGTAGTTTGACTGAGGTGGATAGCTTTGCTGCGGGGGATAGTATCCATGACTGCCATTATCTTGCATGTACTGCTGATACGGCATTCCATTCTGAGGGTGAAGGTTCGGTGCACTGTGGCTCGGATGAAGGCCAATGTTCGGGTTCTGAGCATATTGTTGATGGCTCTGAGCTTGTTGCGGATAATATCCATTTGCGTACTGATTGTGTGCACTGGGCGCAGGATACTGTGGCTCTTGCGCGTTATAGAACTGATGTTGTTGCTGCGGCGGCTGCTGTTGCTGCATCATATGAGGATTCGCGTTGGCTGCTTCCATCTGTTCATTGTGAACCGAATCATGGACGTCAAACCAGTATCGAGCAACTTGGAACAACACACTGGGGTAGAATGATGGTTGCTCGCATGTCACGGCTTCAATGGCAACGCATGCTGCTTCGGTCAACTCCATGCTGAATTCTCGGCATTGACGCAACCGCACAATAGCTTCATTCGAGTTTAGAAGATTCGCTTTGTACAATGCAGCAACTGCCAGTTGAGCTCCTTCGTGGATGATTTCACGATCAGCGCGATGGCTAGCCTTATCAGCAAGCCCAGCAATCTCAATCGCTGTGAAGTGGCGCTGCCAAATACGTCGAACAAGCTTCAAAGCCGGGACACCGATTTCTAGTGCTTGTGTTTGGAGCCATCCAACATTAAATCCAAATTGTGTTCGGGTAACCCAGTTTCGCGTGGCAATATTATGAATACCAACCGCATACATACCAATGATGAAAGCGGCCATGTGCAAGCCTCTGTGAATCCGCATAGCATGATTGTTCATTCCGTTAGCATTGTTTGCAGTGAAAATTGACGAGGAAACAGTTCCGCCAGCATCGTGCAACACCTTTTGAGCAAGATCAGCAAAGAACTGTGACAATGCTTCGGTGGCATGAGGAGTGACTTTGGTGATTGAGACACCAGTTCGCATGACGTCCAACAGGCTTGGAATGTGCTTCGTTCCGGAGTTTCGCGACGAATCCGAACTGTCTTCAGCATAACGACGCCCGAAGACAACAAATCCAGACGAACCTGAGGATTCTAGAGAAATGTCGCTACCATTGGAACACTGTCTGTTGCATCTGGACTTTCTTGTAGGAATCGGGAAACTTGGACGTTGACCTTTCACAGCATACCTCTCATAGACCTTATCATTCTCCAAGAAGAAGCAAGCATTGGAATCGTGGTCGTCGTACATTCGATGAATCGACGGATCAAGCAATCTGTCGAGAACCATACTCAACATTGTGTTGTTGTCTTTGAACAATGTGATAAGATTCACAGCCAGAAGGCGACGCTGTTTCCGAACACACTCGAACATCATTGGGTAGTCTTCTTCAACGTAGCTCAGCTTGCTTTCAAGGACGAGTAAGCCGACTTGCCAGGAAAGGACGCAATCGTGATCGGAATACATCAACATATCGATATTTGAAGAAGCATCATCTGCCTTCATTATCTCCAACAGATACAATGCCAGCATTGTAGGTGGAATGGTATCGGTGTTTGCGTGTTGACAGCGTTCAATTGTCTGCAGGGCAACGTTTCGAAGATATTCAATACCTCCGTTTGGCAACTCCATTTTCTCCAAAACGTCATGGATTTCATTTTCCAAGAAGTTCAAGTATACTTCGAGTTGATGTGTTGGAGCAGGGTATCGATGAAGGCTCAACGCAGCAATACCTAATTCAAGGGCCAAAAACCGTGCCTGTTGTGCTGTGATTACGGTATCCTTCACACAGTAGGGCGTCTCTTCATCAGGACCGGAAAGAAGAATGTGCATCAGACGCAGCGAGCGTTCCAGAACTTCAACCGCCTGTCGTGTGTAATACAATGCTTCGGAACACGGCATTTGCACTTCCACTTTTTGGGGACATGAATCAATTTGCCGAGCAAGCAGAACCCCCGAAAACATTGGTCGTCGGCTACGTTTTTGGTTTTGCGGGTCAGGTTCGACAGGAATAGTGGGACATTCGATAATGTTGTTCGAGTATGCCATGCCATTGTATAAGACATTTGGCGTATTGGACAGTAGTTCCCGACCCACTTTTACAGCCATGTAGGCGGCTTCAGCCGGGTAACCGTGATGGGCTAAAGCGTCGCACGCGTCCATGCGCACTTGAAGCGGTCCGCGTTCCACATGAGATGTGGCAAAAAGCTCGCCGAGTTCCAAATCATATGGTTTTTTTCTAAAAAAATTTGTTATTAATAAACTGGTGTGATATTTCTGTTAACTTACCCTTCTTCCGCCATCACACCTTCATCAGGACTGTAATCATTTTCATCACCCTGCTTATTCGCACTTGATGACGGCATCGAACCAGATGACGACGGAGTACTCGATGATCCAGACATAACCACTTGCAACCAATTCAAGGAAGGTCTGGGCGCATTACGCTTGCTCTTCTTCTTTGATTTGTGCTTGCGGCTACTACTGTTGCTGCTTGTCACAGTTGATGACGATCCTTGGGCTTCTTCACCACCAAGAATCGCTATCGTGACTCTTCTCGCTGAATTCAGTTCGGACGAAAAGTACTGCCGGTTATTGCGTAGCAGAGGCACATTGGCACATTCTGCGTCATTAGCCGATAAACATGCCACCGGTAAGGGGACGCCTCGTAACTCCGCATCTCGGAAATTTATTTGGCATGCCTCGAGGGCCGCATGGAAGCCCGGAAAGAACTCGGTCGTAAAGGTAGCGGTGTCTCGGCTTAAAAACTGGCCGCGAGCATTAACCATCATTTTAAGGTGCAACTGCTGAAAATTGTTTAGTTTAATAATATTTCCAATAGTGCGGAAAACAACTTACCGCATCGTTCTTTTCGATGGATCTCCAAATTTGTGAAACTGCTTGCCTGTGGTACAATTGTAGAAGACCAGAAAGTTGTTCGCGTTCGAGCGCAGTCAATCGTGGATTCAAAGCAGCTGCCTTCCAAAGGTTGACAATTTCATCAAAAAGTGCGTTAGCCTCATACAGTAACTGCACAAAACTGTTTCGTTGTAGTGATCGTGCATTCTTGGCGGAAGCGAGTTGCATATGCCATTTACCACTTTCCAGAAGTTTTGCTTCATACCAGAATAGTGTGATCTGCAAAAAGTGTTCTTATTTTTAATTCCCTGCAATGTTGCCATCCCTTTGGCCCCATAAAACCCATTAAAAACTGTACGTCAGAGCCTTTGGGCGTATTTTCTTCTTAAATTTCGTCTCCCTATATGTTTCAACTAGTATTTCCGGCGGAGTGCTTTAAAAAAGCCGCGCACCACCGCATTAACAAACAATTTACAGTGCCAAAGAAACTGGGAAAAATGCACACCTGGTCTACGGCTAAGCAGTCGGCTGTAATCATGTGGAGTAGGGTCGTCGCATTCTCATCGTGACGCCGAAACATTTCTCTCACGATGCCGAAGAAATTCCATAACGCACTGGGCTGCTTCGACTTCAAGACTGTACGCCGAATTTTGTACTCATTAGCGACAGGTGGTTGTGGCTCGCTGTTCAGCATTTGGACATCGCTAAAATTATAATTGTCGACTATTATTTTGTCAATCAATACTTTCACTTCGGTATTATCTTCTTTTCAACAAAAACTGTGAGTTTATCGTTTTTCACTTACCAATGCACAATGGGCGAGGGTTTGACGAATTTAATCAAAATTGTCCCGATTTTGTTGTGAATGGCCTTGGGATCCATGCTCCAAATGGGCACATCTTCATGACCGCCATCTGTCGGGTCTGGGGCGCCACTTGCTAGATTAATTTCGCTTTTTGGGTCGCGTAACTCATCGATTAGCCGCTGCGCCACAGGCAAGTACTCTCGAGGTAACTCATTGATAAACCACTGCGCTAGTTTTTTCAATTTCATTACTGGTAACTCATTGACTGAATCCCAAATTGTTGCTCGATATTCGACCTTGTCTGCCTTGTGAAGCCGATACAAGCATGCTGCGACTATGTGATGACACCACGCAGATTGCTCGCATGTGCATGTTGCTGAGATTATCCGGCACCTAAAAACACGTTTACGTTGACCTTGTCAATCGAGTTAATTTAATTAACTAACCGGTCAACGGAGATTGCAACATGATACACCTTGTTTGTACTATTAGGCGTAAAAAACGTTTCATACATGTCTGTCGCATTGGATTTGTTGTTTGTTCGGAACTTGCTGTCGTCATACATGGTCATTTGGACGGTAGCCGAGATAAAATAACCAATTTGGACCATGTTTTCCACAAAGTTTTCATTATAGATTGCCTGGCCAGTTTTGAAAGAAGCTGTGCTACCATTAGCTAGACAGCTGTACAAACGGATATCACTATCGTTATCAGGAAAGCATGAACGAATGATAGGAATAATAATTTTCTCAGGAATCGGTGATCGTAGTTCATCTTTTGAAAACTGAGCAAATGCAGCGTGTCTTTCGGCACGAGTCATTTTGTCCGATCCTGGCATTACATTCATCAAGTCGTGCCATTTCTTTTTGCTCTCAATGTACTGATTGTTCTGCTCGAGATGATCAAATGACATGTGCTTTGCCGCAATAGGCGCACATATGTCTAGTAGCTTGGGGACTGTTTTAATAGGTGTTTTCGCGGGCTTTTCTTCGCAACCTTCAAAATATTATCGATGAATCATAGGCATGGCTCATAAAAAGATGACTCGCTTACCATTTCCCCAGTCCTGCCAATAGTTTCGTAGGCCGCAAGACTGTTCGCTGTCCGAACTGTTGGATTGATCTGAATCATCGATGGCATCCTCGAAAGAGGAACTTTCGTTGCCATCGTCTCCATGAACAACGTCGCCCATCACCCGTGTTAGACTGAAGGCTGAAAATTCAATATTTTACACACAATAATAACGAATCGAGGAACACGTCAGTCCACACCACACGTCCGGTAAACGCGAGAGTTGAGGGTGCAACCCGTCGGAAGGGGAATTAGCTGATGGCTGTGGACTTGATTTTTTTACTTCTCCTTTAGTTTATTTTTCTTTCCATCTCACTGGAAAAGCCACCATGATTACGACCCCCACCAACAGACGACACCCTGGTGGTTGTCTGTCTACATGCGCAGGAAGCCAATCGATGGTCAGCCCCCAAATATCTCGGTCGGTCAGGCTCGCGCGAGGAAGTCTCGACCTCGAGGTTGGGTTCACTAAGCCGCCTTGGGCAGGCGCAGTGGTGGCCTTGCTCGATGACCCCCTGGGCGGATGGAAAGTGCAGTTCGGGGTGGTCGGCGGTAACCTTTATAAGGAATCTCGGTAGATACAAAAGTGACATTTCTTACTTAAGACAAGGCTCAAAATATAAAAGGTGCTACAACGGAACTATGCAACTTTGTAAACAAAAGGATACCTAATCACGCAAACTTATTGTTAGTATTGTTGTAAAACGCGACAAGCCCGCCATACAGTACGACCGCGCCATGCCACACAACCTATTTGTGTTGACTAGGCCCTTATAGCCGTAGTGCAGCTGGGCACCAGACATACCCTTTTAAAGAGCATCACATTCGTTGTGGGCTATGAGTACTTGCATTTGAAACCCAAATGACTCATTAAACGCGAAAGCATTTGCGATTCAATTAAGAAACTTCATTCAACTCCCGCATGGCACGTCGCATCATTCCAAATATACAAAAAACAAATAACATCTGCAGTTAGCAACTGCTCTCCTGCCCCGGATAAGCGCGTGTGGTTCAAATCAGAAAGTTTTTGTCCAATTTTTATGCACTGTTTTGAACACACCTTTACACTTTTGTTTCAGGAAAAAAAGTCAAATCGCTGGGATTTTCCTGCACTGACAACCAAATGGAACACTTGCTTTGTTTCTTGACCCCCCGCAAGCATAAATCTGCCACAGAATGTTGCAACAGGCGTCTCCGGTGTACTATTGCCCTAGAACATCAGGTCGAGCCTTGACGTTGACCTCGACCCGGTTCGCGTACATACAATCGTTGGTAGGAAGTGAAAATATAAAAATGTTGGTGCTGCTCGAGAGCCTGGAACGGGCACAAGGCGTTTTTTCGCTAGTTTTCGCTTTTTTTCTTACTTAGTTGTCTTTGAATGATAGCTGTAACCTGAATTGCCGTTCGTAACGATTAAAAAAAACAGCTAACAAAGCTGTCTAGGAAGCTAGGAGGGTAACGAAAGATTAATAGCTGACGTGAAAACTGGTGTAATGAACAGGGAACGGACGGCATACATGAAGGAATGCAAGTCATAAACGTTTCTAAGAAATCTGACCGATAAACAGCTTTAAAAATCATTAAGACAATATCAGATCAAAGTAATTTTATACGCAAAAGAAGAACTTTGTTAACTAACAATTGTAAGTATCGACCAGATTGTGTAGCGTTCACATTCAAAGCCAGCTGGACAAACGGAACACCGGGTTCACCACATGGTACATGTCAACACGCACAAAACTGCAGACATGAAAGTGCAAATTTCGTTCTTTTATCACAAGCATGAAAAAGTGCAGCTGGCTTCAGTCTGGTACCGACATGCCTCTTCGTTTTTTTATATGAGGGCAATGGTTTCATGAAGGAAAAAAGAGGAAAAACGAACGTGGAACGGCCCCATTCTCATAAAATGAATGCACGTAATCACTGCCGGGGCAACCATCCACCTGGTGCATATGTCGTAACGCTAGAGGCGTTCCAATGAAGTGGTGGAGTGACCAGTGGCTGTCATTTCCGTCGACTATGCGAAAACAACCAGGGTGGTCGGAGCTATCGATTATTGCAGCCTTTAGAACTTGTTGCATTCTACTAGTTAGGGCAAAGGTATCAAAAAAAGGCGTGTTTATTGTAATAAGTATCAAACAATGGGAAACTGATTATTGTTTTCATGATAGGGCATCGGAAGTGCATGTTTCGGGTAAACTTTTGTACTGTAACTGATATTTGAGATGAAAATAAACAGTTTTGATTCAGAAACTGAATAGACGACGTTTTTATGTAAGGAAATCGGGTGCAGTCAGAGAAAGAGCACATGCAATCGAGAGGAACCGAGGGAAAACGGAAACACATGAAAAAGAAAGGACCACGGCGAAGCTGACCGTGGTCGGCGGTGGCGGGCCGTCGGCGTGCGCCCCTAGTACTGCCGGGCCCCTCTGGCTGACAGAAATGAGACGTCGAAAAAAAGGAAATTTTGTCCACTCCGCCGGTCGAAACGAAATATCTACTGCCCCGCGGCGAACCCGACCAGTCGAGCAAGCCTCCGACCAGCTGAGTGCGAGAATGTATGCAGCTTGCGGCCAGCTCGTTCACGATTTTCGTCCGGGATGTGAAGCCGTTCCGTTCCGTGGTTACGTCGAATGGCTAACAAAGGAATGGAACATGCACTGCCGTTGATGCCATGCCTTCATTTCCGCAGGGGTGTCGTCCTGTCTCTTCCATTTGCGTCGACATGCATCGGCTGACCACTCGGATGCCCCCAAAATGTCCATCGTAACGTCATTATTCTTCCGCGACGGCCTTTTTCGGACACTGGCCGCCGTCACTCACGTCCAGAAAATAGATATTTTTGTTTGTCTGACCGTGTTTGAACAGCTGATTGCACCGTTTTCTCGGATAAAATGCCATTGCGTACCAGCCAGTTGGTACTTGGCGGCGCGCCCGAGGTCACTACGCCGCTAGAAAAACGTTAAACTGAGCTCTGACACAAAGATGCGGTGTGATTTCAATTTATAGTGACATTAAAATATCGGAAATTTCTAGTTATTAACAAAAAAGACACTATTATATTGTTGTCGATGTGAATCTATTTAGTTGCTTGAAGACAAAAATACATGAGAAACGTAAATTGCAACTGGCACAGAACCAGCTCATGCAGGTCAAACTGGACTGACCGCTGAAAGCTGTTCTGCAGCTAACTGGATTAGAATACTGGATTACCCATGACTCTGTCGACATGCTTGCACTTTTAAAGTACATGTAAGAAGCACGAATATGATTAAAGTTACACCAGTATTGCACAATAAAAGTCGGATTAACGAAGTTAAGATGCGAAAGCATGACTTCAGTAAAGCAATACTTCGTTATTTCAGAATGAGTAATAACAAATATCTCGAGTTACATTACACATTTTAAAGTTAAGCGTACATAGATTATGCCAATTATTTTTGATTTGATCTGTTCATAAACTGGGGGTGGTGTACAATACAGGTAATAATGTCGTAGACTTGATTAAGAAAATTATTATAATTTACAACAATATTAATAAAACTAATATTTCTTTTTGTATTTTCAGAAAAGGTATTGAAACAAAAACCTTTCCTGATTTTAACGTTGGTCACTGTTGTCTTCCAACTTGTTTTGATTTTTATGAAAACTGAAATATCGAAAATTGTTTCTTTGCTATAAAACGGTTAGACTTATGCCAATGTTTATATTGTTAACATAGAACTTAACTGCAACTTCTTCAATCAATAAATAAACTAAACTGATGGAACAAAATTTCGGACTAGTAATTTGGCAAAACTCAAAAGTTTATGGATACGATAGTATACTTTAACACTGAAATAAACTGACGTATTTCACTCCGACAGTTAATATCAAAACATTTGTTTTGTTATGCACACTAATGTATTCTCGTAGAAACATAAAGTATCATAATGTAAATTTGCAAATTCGTCCTAGCTATTTGTTTACATCTAACTATTGTACTGCAAATTTTAAAATAGTTAATAGTAAAAAGAATATAAAACTGCAAGTGACAGATTAAAGAGTTTTTTATTACTTTATGCATTTTTTAAAATTATTTAAGATTTGAACCAAAAAAACAGTATGTTCCACTATAACAAAACTGGGTAGCAAAACGAAACTGCGAAATGTCTAGCCAGTTCATTAATCTTATTACTGCCCACGTCGTTACTAAAACGCTACTATTTTTGTATATATATATAGTAGTAAGGGATTTCATTTGCACTTAATTTCTATTTCACTTATATACTTTGTTAAAAGTACTATTTGCGCCGTCATGCCAAGTGAACTTAATGTTAGAGCCAATTAATTCTCAAAAGTGCACTGTCAAGTAGTGCGAAGTTGTTCCGAAATACTTTGGTACGATTTTTTTGTGTCATAAACTGTGGGTAAACATAGCTCGGAATAATATAGATTATCTTCAGCACTGCATTTTTTAAACCAAATAAGCTTTCCTAACGGGGAATCGAACCCCGGCCGCCTGGGTGAAAACCAGAAATCCTAACCACTAGACCATTAGGGAGCCAGCAACGATCATATAACGTGATGCTGAGTGCTAATCAATTTTCGAAGATCAAGTCATTTTTATTGAAAACAAAAGAAGCATCAACGAAAGTATACCGAATCATTTATCTGAGGACGTCGGTGACTAGATACACAACCAAAAAAGTAAATCATAACTGAAAACACACCCGTTTTTTGTTGTTTACCTATCAGATCTGCGCGAAGATTGAATTGCGTAAAGTAACTCGTTAAAAAACTGCTCCAATCCTTCACCGGTGACTGCACAACAAGGAATAATTTTAATAGCAAATCGATCTTTAAGATCTTTAGTAAAATAGTTTTTAAACTGCAAATCATTGTTTTGTTATTGAAATCAACTGGTAAGAAACATACACTTTCGGACGATTCAGCTTCTGGTTTATCTTGTTTGTTGGCTAGAAGAAGCACAGGAAAACGAATGCTGATCCGTTCTTCAATGAAGGCTAAGATTGTATCGAGTTCAACTTTTGCTTCTTCAAATCGACATGAATCACTAGCATCAATCACAAACACCAGTGCGGTAGCATTTTTAAGGTATGTTGGCCAGGACGATCTATATGATTCTTGGCCACTGATGTCCCACAATGAAAATGTGTGACCGCGTGCTGGACCTTGTGTGACTCGAATCTAAGATGGTTTTGCTTGAGTTTCTATCCAAGCGATTTGCGAAGACTTACCTTTTCACAGTTAAATCCAACAGTCGGTGCTGGAAGAACCATCTTCTGTCGTTTCAACCGATACAGTACTGTTGTCTTTCCGGCGCTGTTTAATCCAAGTAATACAATATCATGTGATGAAGACTCTAATAACGAAGACGCCAAACCCATGATGGATTCAGTGGGGCGACTAGCCCTCCAAACTCGGTTAGATGATAGGGTGACGGAGGGGATCAGGGTCAGTCCTGCGTGCTCTAGTCATCGATTTCGTTAAAAACCCGACGCAAATAGTCTGAGGGCAAGCCCCACGACCCAACTACGCTTACCAGCAGCCGGTGACAAAACGAAAAACGTTGTTTTTAGCGCATCGTCGTCACATCTCGTTTTTCTTAACCGCCCTTCGGCGATGTCGTCGTGTTGGTTGTGCTCCAGCGCGACTATGCGCTTTTTGTCATGACCACAGCTGATGTTTGTAGCTCGAATCTTACGCATGAATTTTTGAATGTGGGTCTGACATACTCAGATCGCGCAGAACAACTGGCTCTTGTGGTCAGCTGAGTAAATGGACCCCTGAAACTGACATAGATGTGGTCGTAAAGAACCTTTCTACACTCTTCCGTCTTTTCGTTGCAATTTGTTGCTTGTTGACTTATTTTTACTTCTGTTTTTCGAGCAATCTTGGGATAACAGTAGGGGGTTACTCTTCCCGAAAACCACTTGTGCTGCAGAAACACATTCGCGATAAGCATGAGCAATATGGAGCAAGCATCCGAGTGGCCAATATTTCATCGGTCTTGGCTTAAACTCTAAGCAACAAAGGCTTATTTATTCAAAGAAAACGGCATGGCATGACATCTTGCCGGATTTGGTTGTCTCAAAATGAAATGGTTGAAGTATGGTTCTGACAAACTGTGAGCGATAAATGTATAACAACCTTTTTTGAGGCAATAATGTTTGTTCTTTGTGAAAGCATGAATAAAAGGAACAATAGACAGCCGCGAGAAGTGTACACGACAACAGAAGGCTGTTGTATGTAGCTGCGGCCGCCTCAAAGACGGTGCTCTTCTTCGGTGTTTGTGCCTTCAGGCATTCGTGGCTGTCTGGCAGTTAGCTTAAAAGAGCATTGCGCGCTAGCATTGCCCTTCCCCATCTTTTTTCCTGTGGCACTGCGGAAGCTGTCTTGAGAACGACCCGTTTCATCCTCGTCCCTCGATGTCAATCGATAGCAGCTGGACTGCCTCAAGGCAAATGTGGTCCATTTCAGCAGGTTGCACCCGACTTTATCCATGTTCGCGCGCTACCGGCTCTCTCAGCCCTGAGGGCGCTCGGTGCGCATATTGCTGCCAGCCATTACAAATCCAAGTCCAGGTCTGGCGGCGGCGATGAGGTGGTTGTGGTTTAGTTTGCTGCAGGCCTGTTGCGCCGGCAATTTCGACAATGAAATGGTAGCGAGTGCGCTCCACCTATGAAAATGAGGCGTCGTCCTTCTGCATCGGTGGTTACCACGCGACGCCGGTTGGTTATGGAGTCCATTCGAGGTCCTGGGGCCGGCCTTGCATTTTACTCATCCGCACACCTCGCGATTTGTTTTTATTGAAAACTGAAGGTTTGGCAATAATAGTAAAGACTAATCGTTGTCTTGACCTTTTTCTGCTATAAAAAACACAAAATTAGTTTTTAAAGTATGTAGTTATTCCAGTTTTAGTATCGAAAACAACTTTTTGATTTCTTATTACAAACTGGTCCTACAATATGACCACATCTACTACTCCTTTATAATGTCTATATTTAAAACTGAAGTCGTCGATTTTAAAGCAAAAACGTTTTTTGAGCCTGCTTTTCTTCCCTATTCCACTTCCTTTTCATATCCATTTTAATTTCCACGAGTAACGTTTAATATTGAAAACTGTTACGATATTCTGAGCTCGTTTCACCTGCATTTAACATATCTGCAAAACTATACTAACCATTGCTAACTTTTTCAGTCCAATTACACCACCAAAATGCCGGATTTGGTGGAGTTTAATGTCGGCGGGCAATTGTTTACCACAACTTTTGACACGATAGCTCAAGACAAGCGATCGGCATTGTACACCGTAAGTGTTACTTATTTTTATAGTTAAAACTGATGTGCTCGTGCTTTAGTGGTACTTGGAGCGTAAGGGTGCTGCACATTTGACACGAGACAAAAATGGTGCCTACTTCATCGACCGTGACCCGTACAGGTGCGATTTCATTCGATTTTAATGCATTTTTAATATAATGTTTCCCATTTTTAGCTTCGGAATCGTGCTAAACTATTTGAGGCTGCAGTCATCGAAGCAATTGTGGGAAGCCTGTTTGCCGAAAGACCCAGACCGTCTGGCTTTGCTGACACAGGAAGCCGAATACTACCGGTTGCCTTTGCTACGTGATCAAGCTATTGCACTCCTTCATAACTGCACGGAAAAGGGAGACGTTTCTTACGTCAACGAGGTGCTTAAATAATTTATATACACCTAACACCATTCTAAACATCTAAACTGTAATTCCGTTTTTCGTAATTCAATTTTAACAGCAAGTCAATTCCAAAATGCATCGCCCAAAACTGTAAACTAACTTTAACACACTGTGTTTAGGTCCTGGCCAAAAGTGTCAGTTGCCCGCAAGGCTTTGACTTGAAGCAGCTCAATCTTGACGACTAACAACAACCTCAGTTTTCACATACTTTCACGTCACGTCTACTTTTACCACGCTTCTTTTAATTCTATTTCCTCCCGTCCATCCGTTCGGAGTTTGCATTTCTCATTGCCTTGCACCATTCCACTGATGTTCTCATTTTGGTATTATTTATTTTGCATTTTAACTGAATAATCTTATAAACTTGACAGTATAACATTGGACTCACTGTATGAAAAGCAGGTCAAATTGACAAAACAACATCTGCAGAGATCTGACATTGCAACTTTAGTAAACTGTTTTGAGATCGTTTCGTATTAAAAAAAGTTATTTTAATTGATTTAAAACTGTTGGAAATAGTAATAAAATTATTAGATTCGCTCGTGGCAGTATATAAATAGTCAGGATTGAATAAATAGTGGGTGTTTGACAGTGGTAAGTGTAATCTTTTTGAGGAACTTCTTTGACTATTGCTCCAAGCGGGGAAAAGTGGATAGAAGTCAAAATTGCTGTAAAACTGAAGGGAAAATGTTCTTTTTGGGTTTTCTTTGCCTCCAGGAAGCCCCAGTTTAGACGGCAGCGCCCTTATGAGTGAGAAAATCAAGCAGTTGCTCAATCTCCGAGTTAATCCTGGCAGTAGCCTGTCGTATCCGTTGAGCAATTTCGTTAGTTTCGCTATCGTCGAAGGAACGTCCACAGAATGACGCTACCATGGCCTGTGCGTGGGCGTCGTCGCTGCAAAAGAAAACCCATTACTTTCCCGTTAAATTACTACTTGGAAAAGGTTGTTACAGTACCTTGCAACTGACATGTTACTGCCATTTTTGTTCTTATTAGCTTCGGAAGAACCTCGCATAAGCAATTTGTCACGGAGTTCGTGCATGTCGATGAAACTGCGTCGTTTACTGGGAGTCGAGCGGATCTTGTGTGGTGTGGCCGTCAAATCGAGCTGAAAACATTTTAGTTAACTCAATTCCTGGAAAAGTTTTTACAGTACCTGTTTGAGAGCATCATTGAGGTCACCACATTTGACTCTTATCTCAGAATAGTGCAAGATGGTGTTTTTAACAATTTCGTGGATTTCTGCGACCCAGAACTTCATCGACAATCCCAAAGCTCGTCTGCATTCATTAATAAAAGATTGCGATTGAGCGACAGATTTGTCAAGGTTGTGGTTGTTCCAAAGCTGCAGATATTCGCCTTTGTGGTCACCATGTGGGGACCAATCCATAACTGCGGACCAGTCTTTCATTAGCAGCGGTTCGACTTTGATGCCAGCTTGAAGCATTGATAAAATTCCCTGCTTCGTGTAGAGATCACCGCGGTTGAGATGGGGATAGAGGAATTTGACCGTCATTTTAACATCAACCTTGCTCAGCTCTTTGCGCACTTTGGAGAGAAGCAATCCAAGAAGTTTTGCACAGGCTTTGTTGCTTTTGCATTCGTCAACGACTTCGCACTTGGGATCGCAGTCCTGATGGAAACATGGACTTTTGGAAACGAAAATCACGATTTCGTAGAGATCAACCTTAAATTATTCATGTAATACTTGGTTGATTTTGGTTTCTGTTAGCTTGACTTACTTTGTACTTGGAAATCAAATCGTAAATGGCCGCCACAAGTTGTTCTTCAACATGGGGCTCATTCTTAGATTCATGATAAAAGTCACCACGATAGATATAATCCTCTCCGATAAGAGTTACAATAAGACCACTACTTTCATGCTTGTGTTCGAGGAAACAGTTCTGAACATGTTTTGGAACATGGAATTTGGATGGTCCATTGGTGCAATCACCACAGCACTTGCAACTGAATTTGAATATTATTATTTTATAAACTGCATTTTACCTTGATAACACTCACCTGCTTGAACAAAACTCATACACCGATCTACATGGACACTCTTTCTTGACGCACTGCTTTTTACTTTTCGCACATTGACATCCTTGAGACGGTTTCGGTACTTTTGCGACTTTCTTTGTAGGTTCTTTATTCTTGCATATCTGCTTACATGCACAAAGCTTACTGCACCCTTCCTTGATTCGCAGACAATCACATCTTTCCGACTTGAGGCAAACATTTTTGGCAGGCTTGGCAGGATCGACCTCACATGAGCACTTGCAAATTGCTTGATTCAGGCAGTCTCCGCGAAATCTGAAAACCGTTTTTCATGTCTTTGTTCTCTGGCAACCAGTGGAAAACTTGATTGCTTGGTGCCAGCTGTCTGTGCCATTCGCGCAGTGCCCTTTGGCACCGCAGGCGACGGTCCCTACTGCGCAAGTCCTCACTTGATTGTGCTTTGGGGCTTGGTTAAAGTGTTCAATTCGTGCTAATTACAATCAAGGGGCAAGGGGAGTCTGGTCTGCGCACCCAATTTAACGGCGTTCCCTGCTACTGTTGGCCGGAGCGCGGCCGTTCGTTCGTAATTCGCGTCCGACATGAAAAAGCATGACGGCTCCTTGGCATGACAGTTTAAAACGGCTTAAAGAGGCTCTTTCAAGGCCTGTCATAACTAAGCTAGACGTCTTCGATGCCTACAGTCGTCAATCAATTGTCAGTAGTGGTCAGTAGCATCATTCATCACCTTTAACTAGCCTGCGGGGATGGAATAATTGGAGGCTGCCGGGGCAACATTGCATTTTAGAAGCAACGCGTTCGACGCAAAGCCCATTATTTAAACTATAAAATGCATAACAACCAGTACTAGTCATGAAAAATTGGAAAGTCGTTGTGATTACAGTGTTTCAAGTGTTTCAGCGAGTGTAAATAGTCCCAAGACAAAACGAATGCGATACGAAAAAGCGGCACCGTAAAGTGCTTCTACGAAATAGCATTAACTGCGCCGTTTAGAACGACTTATTAGCTTCATAAAAAGTGAACTGACAGAACAGAAAGAAAGATCGGAACAGCCATGACTAACCTTGAAACATTAGAAATGAGATTTCCACGGGTTTCAGGGCTCCAGATGCCTTCTTCTTCCATCGTCTCGCTTGCTGTCATCATGCAATCACTAAAGCAGCAACGGCACAATTGAATTTGAGACAAAGGCATGCAAAATTTCGTCATTGCCTTTAGGGAATTCAAGACGGGTAGTAGCGGTAGCAACTGGACTGTGACTGCCGTAAAGTATCCTTGTTTTGTGTCCTCTTCGGTGGCCTCGCTTTTTGTCGTGTTTTAAGCGCCGTCATTAAGGGTAAAATTATCTTTGTGCAAATAAAGCTTGCTTGCTCGGTCAGCTAGACTACGGATACAAAACGTTAAATGCGTATCAAGCTCGTTTTAAAGTTTTGGGATGCGAAGCTGACGACTATTTCACTTTTTTACATGCGCTTTCGGATGTAGCATGCGTTTCAAATTAGACGTGTTTCGAGTGAAGGCGCGGGAATGGAAAAAAAGTAAAAAAGTGGTCGGGAAACGTGTACTTGTGGTCGACTAAAACAGGCAAAACCCTGAAGGAAACAGCTTAAGCATAAACCTACGCATGCGTACTTTAAAAAATTAATGCCTTGATTATTTAAACAAGCAGAAGGGTGGTTTAATGTGGTAGTTAGCGAAGCGGTAGAAACTACTTACCTGGCACTTTCACAATGTTCATCACACATGCGTCTGGAAGCGTAACAGGGGCAGGTATCAGCGCTACAGCGATTCTGTGCCGTGGAGCATTCACAGCAGTATGGCGACGGCGCAGCGGCCCCCGTTGGTGGGGCCGCCGTCGCCGAACTCGAAGCGTTTGTCGTCGTCAGCGCGACTGATGATCCCCCGTACAGGTAATGAAGTCCACTCAAACTTCCGACGTTGTTGACTCCCTGAAGACCGCAGAGACTGCCGGTCGTCGGACTTCCAATGGCCACGCTACTGCTGACGCTGCCACCAACGACTGAACTACTTAGCGGATGCTGCTGCTGCTGTGGCACATGCGCTGTCGTGCTGTTACTGCCGTAGTAGGAGTGTTGCGCTGCCGTTGCTGGGTGGTAGCTGCTGTGGAACGGCAACGAATGCCCTCCGTTACTGCTGCTGCCGACTCCTCCGCCCCTGGTTGCAGTCGTCGCGACTGCGGAAGGCGGACCACCACCGCCGCTTCGGCCCATGGCCATCGCCGGAGGTCCTTCGCTACTACTGTTCGGCATCGATTGCGTTGTTTCTGAGTCGCGCGAGTCTGAGTTTTCGCGCATCTACTTTAAAGTGCCACTGGCCGCTCTATGCCTCTGTGTTTGACGGGTGGCACCAGCTGAAAATCTCGAGAATCCTAGTAATTAGTGCGGATTTCGGCGCGTGGCGTCGGCGGCAAAGCCTTAAAGCGGCTCTTTCTCGCGCTGTCCTGGCAACGACGTCACGGTTATTTGCTGGCAAGAGGCCAAATTGGCATATTTCTCGGGTTTACATGGCTGGCTTTGTTTCTGCGCAAAGCATGTTGTTCTCGGAAAAGGTGTCCATGCTTGACCCTGCCCGGTCATGTCATTGCGCGAATCGACAGGAGGGTCTCTTTATTATGCAAATGCAGTCTATGAATGACTGACCGGATACAATTGAATGGCTCGGTGGTCAGTTGCCAGCCGGAGGTGAAGGGAGGAGGGGATTGTTTGTCAGTCGAAATGGTTGCCTTTTCCTGACGGGCCCATTCTAGCATCAGCTTACCTAAAGTGGCACCATCCGGAGGGCACCCCACCATGGAGGCAACAGATCTACCGAAGGGGTCCTATTTAAAATACGCGCTCGGTCGGCGGCCAACGTTATAAACTAAACTGTTTGTTGATGCTCCAATTTCAAATGAATGTTTGAAGCTATCAGCTTCTCAAAGTGTGGCACCGTGGTCCGCGAAGCAAGAAAGAAGCAACGCAAAAACATACAGTTAAAAAGGGGTAAAACTGCCCTTGAAATCCTACCACATCGGCTGGCAAAAAGCATCAACTTGGAGGCGAGTTGAAAGGAAGACTGATTCTTCAATTGTCTTACCACCCCAAAAGACAACAAAACAAGACAAGAGGGAACTGCATTCGTTGCCGCCTTTTCTATTTTGTTTTCGACGAACGGGAGCATCGCCTACTTCAGATACAGATACACAGCTTCATCCGATCCCAAGGGCATTCGCCAATACGCCGAACCAAGCTTGCAGGGTCATAAATTCAGCTGGCCGCCTATCACGAGTCTTTCAGTCGTTTACTCGACCTTTCAAAGTTTAAACTAGATGCAATCTTTATTGTTGACATTGAACAGGCAAATAATTTAAAAGTTAAGTTATTACGGTGAAAAGATATTAACAATTAATACACATGAACAAATAGGTACAAACATAAGTCTGATACAAAGTATTTTCGATTTGTGAATAAATGTTAGTTTGTAAACAGAAACGTTAGAAGGTGATAATACCCCAAATACCTGAGATCGAAATTAGTGATTATTCAAGTTAGTATTACTCATTTGCTGGCACACGATTGACGTTTGGAAAGCCGTTGATAAATGGCAAGCCCACAGGCACACTTGTTTGGTATCGGCGGTATTTGGGACCAAAAAATTCAATTAAATAGCGTTCTTCCTCGTAAATTCGGTCGCTGAAGAATTCGAAGATGCAAACATACGCATAAACTGGCGCACAAATTACATTGTTTAGGGCTATCTGAAACCAAAAAACTGCTGAGTTCCGGAATGGATAAAACGGAAGTTGGGGAAACTGAGTAAGCAAAACTGACCTGTGTTCCAACAGAGAACAAGAAAAACCCGAGATATGAAGGATGGCGGGCATAACTGTAGATCCCAGACGTGACTAGTTCATGGGCCTTCTTCTTCTGATATGACACCATGTGGGTGAAACCTGCTCCGGCCTGCCAAATGGCCATTTTTCGTATCAAATCTCCGCTGATTGCAATGGCAATTCCAAGGACGGTGATGAATGGCTGCGTATCTGAAGAAAACTGGTATAACAAAGCCTGATGGAAACATTGGACAAACCAACAAGAAATCGCTGTCTGACAAAGAATTCTGCGAATCCGGCAAACAGGGCGCCCCAATACGCTACAGAATGATCGAGGAGAAAGGAACTTGGCCGAATCGCATCTGGATTACTCAATCCAAGGACTAGGAACTCGTAGAAATGGAAGTTTGCCAGCAACAGAGCGCAGATATAGGCAGGCCGGTACCCAGGGGATCCGTATGCGATCAAGTAACCAGCGAAGGCTGTCACGGTGCCGAGAAAGTAAGCTTGGAGGAAAAACTGAAAAGGAAAAAAACGTAAATCATAAAGATAAAACTGATATCACTGACAATACTATGCTTAAACTTCCTTAAAGCCGCCAAAAACAACAATATTGGCACACTGTATTTGGCGAGGTCGTGCAAATCCATCGTCAAAACTGCTACCGTGTGATACAATAGACCAGTTGCGTAGGCTAAGGACGCTCCCTGAACACGTACATCGACCTTCAAGATGATCCGTATCCGGTGGCAAGCACGATGCCACGGGCGGTTTATCATCTGAAAAGAGGTTATAGAAAACTGCAAATCATGGCTATTATCAAAAAGTATGCGATTCCACGAAAAGGAATGGTTCCAAAACAGTCAAAATGATAAACGCGATAAACAATTTATCTTTGTTGCACATTGTTCAAAGTTGAGGAATATGGTTAGCAAAATATCAAGACGTGAGATCAAATATACAAAATTTCGCAGTGATATGAATACAAGTAATTCAAACATAGTGAAGAGCGTTATACCCGGTAAAAACAGGATAAGCGAGTGTACAAGTAAGAAGGGGGTTATGATCCTTCAATGATACCCGTGAATAGAAGCGAACAAAGTCAGTCAAGGATGCGACGTACGTGTCAGTATCCTTAAACGCGAATCCAACTTTGACTTCGCCGTATTTCGCCTTTGTTCGATACTCGATGTAGCAGTGATGAACTTTTCCGCCACAGGAAATTGAGAGTACGAACAGCTTGGCGTCGGAGCCTGAGGGTCTAATGAGAAAAATGCCGTCCTTGGGTATTTTGGGGTCATCCTTGGCCATCAACGTATAGATTTGTTTGTCGGCAACTTCCTTACTCTTGTTCACGGAGAGCCAGGCCATAGCGTCCCAATAGAGAGGGGTGTCGAGAAGCAAATGACTCAATGTAACATCTTCGCGTTGGACAAGGGCAGCCGTATCGATGCACATTTGAGCCATGGCACGGAACTTGATGCCTTGGTCGAGGCCGATAGCGATCCATTCTCGGACGACACTACAAAATTTAGCATATATAATTGTTAAAAAACTGTTTCGAACAAACTCCATAGCATGAAGCACATCACGTTCCATGGTCTCCGTCTGCTCCATGTACAGACCCAAGAACGAAGCAACTTGATCGGCAGTGGCTTTCAAGTACGGCTGCAGGTAACGGATATCACTAACGCTAAAACTTGCGTTGCTCAGTATAAACTTAATTCAATCTTACTCTTCTTCAATTCGATCCATCGTCTCGAGATAACGGTCACGGACCCAGTTGGCCACCGCCGGACGGGCTATCTCCATCTCCTTGACGTATGTTGTGAACTTCTCTTCGAGGTTATCGATGTAACGATACTTTTTCTGGAGTTTTCGGATGTAGTTCTCCATGGTTTTCTTCCGCCAGGTGAAATGATTGTAAGCTAATGCGATGCGGGAAAAGTCTGCTTGGACGCCTTCAATGTGGCATTTGAGGGCGAAATATAGACGAGTATATGTTTCATCAACTGGAAGCTGAAAGAATATAGCATTCAAAACTGATAGAACGCATTTTATATATATAAAACATACAGTTGAATCCATGATTCCCAAACTGACGACCCGGCAAATCGGCTTTGACAAAGGCACATTCAAATCTGGATTATACTCCGTCAAAGCACAATCCTGGTGATCATCAACCAAATCCACGACTTTGTTGAATTCCAGGGCGTCGGTGTTGAAGCCACATTTGCCGTTGATGCAGTGAATTCGAATGTACCGATTTTCTTCGCGGACCTTCAGGGTCATTGTGAAGTCACGACCATCGGAGCAGTCTCGAATGCAAAATGAGCCTTCGGGTTTTTGCTACAGAGGAAAGAATAAACTGTCATGATAACTGAATCATCAACAAACTTACATGCATTACAATATCAATCATTTCACGTGTCGCATTTCCCCAATACCAGCGCTGAGCCGCGAGCGTGTCTCCACATTTCGATTTCTTCGCTTGAAGCAAACTAATGGTGGTTACATCGCCGTCAAATTTGATTGTAAGGCTGTCGGCAGTTGCCATGAAGGGGATAGACGGGGGTTAGCAGCTGCAAATGGACAGACGGTGGAAAAAAGGTGGCCGAGAGTGATTCACACTGGAGATTGCAAATTATCGGGGAAACTGAGTTCGGCGTTCGGCGCATAATGCCAAGGAAAGGGCAAACCGCGCAGGAGGGCGAAGTTTGTACATTGAGGGGGCCAATTTATTTTATTTTTATTTTTAAAACTGAATTTGATTTCGTTTTTGGTTACGACTTTGTTTTGCATTTTGCAATATTTAAAAAAACTGATTTCTTTACTTTATGAACGCAAATTTGACATAAAAAATACTGAATGTTGCAAGTTCTACAAAATTAAGTATCAAAAGCACAATATATTGGGTTTTATTACGATAAACATGATTTGAAACGCAAAAGACAAAAACTGATACGTGTTTATGAATCACTAAAATGAAATAAACCGCTGTTAAAAAACTGTTTTTAATAAATAATCACACGATTTTTCATAATGTTGACCCTTATCAGTAGACTCATTAAGCCACATTTGCATTTATGGCAGCTATCAATAAAGAAGAGAAACGATGTGCTTCCTGATGCCCTGACATGTCGTCTTTAGTTGGGAGAATTATTACCATGGCAACGTCTAGCCACACAGAACAGGTGCCTTTAGCCATTGCGTTTGTGTTTTCAAATAATTTGTTCGCAATCCTCTTTTTAGTGCTTTTACTCTATATTTCATTTTTTGCAGTACTATCTAATGTCAGCGTCAGAACAAGTGTTAGAGCCCATTGTGCCTGCCACAATCAACAATGACAAGTCGGATGACATTGAAGTGTTGGAGCCGGTAGCTGCTACCACCACTGACGAAACACCATATGACGAGGCGCCTGAAGATCCGCAAAGTCCGAGGGCATCTCCGGTGCCCGAGGGACATGATGAGCTCGATGATAGGGGTGAATCGGTGCCATTGCCCGAGGAGCCCTTCGCTGACGTCACCAGGAAGTTGAAACCGGATAGCTTGTCGTCGGAGGAAATCTATGTGCAAATGAAACGTAAGGAAGAGACTACTTTTTGATGGGCTAATAAAAGTTCAGACCACTTTAAAATTTGGGGTTGACAGGTTATGCTTAGATATTGGCTGTTTGTTAAGTGCTTAATGTGGGAACCATGAAAAACGAATATAACGATAAACGATTTTAGAGCGATTTCGGCGTCTGTTGCGATCGCAAATCAAGAACACCGAAAATACAACAGAGTCCGAAGCATTTGACGAAGTAATGACCCTACTGCTGCAGCACTTTCGCAGCGTAATGGCAGCGGTACTTCTCCAGATGTTGCTTCACCATGCGACTCTCGTCATACAGGGCCTCCTAGCTGGCCTAGTCATCGCTCACAGCATCTTTGCTTTTGTTTTCATTGAACCGGTATGGAAAGCCATTCCTCATTTCACGTTGGTCAATACTGCTCTTTTTCATTTTTAAAGGTTTTGGCTATTTTTAAATGTTTAAAACTGCATAATTTTGATTAAAAACTGTTCGAATCACGTATTTCAATATTTGAGACTAAATTTACTCAATTAATGGTTAACTTAAATTTAAACTATAAAACGATAAGCGTTTAAAAGAAAACCTACTTACTTTTTTCCATTAAAACTGTTTCAAAAGTTTGGTTCATATATTAAAAAAATTATTTTCATTCAGGATCTTTTCGTGCGCGGATACCAATGGATGGCCCTGCCTGCCCAAGCTACCTTCTACTTTGCCTTTGCTGTTAGTACTGTAAACGCCTTCGACAGGTTATTTATCTTTTTTATTTCCCTTCCATCCCCTCCCCTGACCGCCCTCGCCAGGCGGGTGAGAAACTGTTGAGTCGGGGCTTCATCAAAAAACAGGGATTGAGGAAAAGCTGCCTGGGATGAAGCCACACGCACATGAGATCTCGCAGCTGAGATATGCAAACTTTGGGAAACTCGAAGCGTCCTTCGCTAAGGGAATACACTCTCATGGTTCTGAACTTGTGCCAAAAGTTAAAAATAGAAATTAAATTCTGACACGCACTTCAGAAATTCATTACGTACATCGGGAAGTGTTAATAAAGGGGGATAAAACGCAATACCTCAAATATCAAACTGTAATTAACCATAATTTAGATGTTTTCGTCTTCCTTTTGTATTTTCAAAAACAAATACCCAAAATTTGACGAAGTCAGTTAGTCGCCTGAAGGAATGACTCCTGCCTTCTTTCTGATGATTACATTTGGGGGCGACACTTCATTCAAAAGAGCTTTGCTATTGCGTTTATTCCCAACAGGGCCTTTTGTTTTCGGCATTTTTCGTAGCGGCGAAAGCTTCCATGTTGAATCCCGTTAGTAACATACTTTTATTGTTGTAGATTCGAGCCAGGGGAGTCTTTCCGCGAAACTGTTCAAAAGTTCATCTCATTACAACGTGGTGGTTTCAATGCCCTCCTCTGGACTACTGGAACTGCTGCCAGTGTGCTCATGGCCCCATTGGACGTTCGACTAGCCACAGCTGATCTTGATCTTGAGACGTACCTCCCCCTTGACCCTCAATCTCTCACGTACTACCGGATCTTGAGCCTTATCCGGTCGACGTGTGCCACTTTGGGTTGGGTTTTCGTTGCCCTTCAACCGAACACTAATTATACCCGCGATTTGTTGCTTCGACTTGCTGGGGTAAGTTTATGCTTCTTACTTTTTTATTTGGTCAATATTTTTTGCCCCTGGGCGGCCCTGTGGTAGAACAGCCGTCGGGGACTGCCCGAAGACGACCAGCTTTTTGTCTTCCCGTTTTTTGTTGGGGCACATGTTTCGTGTATATGTAAATAATAAGTGAACTGAATTGAGTATGTCGTAGTTAGCGTTTCCTTTGACCAATTAATTCCTGCGCTTCTGTTCGGGTCACGATTGGGATGCGACTTCGAACCAGGGGCGGGATGAGAGGGGAATGTCATGAGTCTCGGAAGGAACGAGACATTTGGGAGCCATACACCAACACCCTTAGCTGAACCGATAACCATGTTTTTTTATGTTTCATTCAGTAGTGCCTCTGGCGTAAGTCTATTCAGAAACTACGATCTCTAAACATAAACGCTTACATTATCCGGGCACCGGAAGTTGAAAGTGAAACGGTTGAAGCCGCTCCAGCGTACCCCAAAAATGCAAGCTGTCCGTGGTCGCGGAAGTTTGGATGTGTTTTACATTAAGCAAGACGTCCCTGCCTTGACTTGTTGTTCCCCTAAAATCATTGCGTTACCACCCCCGGGTTCATTTTGGCAATTTTCGGAATGCCACAATCATGACTCGGCTGCCAAATGTCGGCAAGCCTGGGAGGACAGAGGAACAACTTCACATGGGCATCCATGTCCGTTGCGTCTTTATCTCTTTTCTTCTGACTCAGCCCCAGATCCCGGCGCCAACAGGCAGCATGTGAAGAATGACTTGTTTCCGCAATCAGCATAACAACCTCTCCAAAGGGCATATTCCCTGTCAGTAGCTCTTCGTTCGGATTTCTACCAATTTCCGAGAGATCAAATTTGGTCAAGGCTTTTTTTCTTATTTATCAGTGCCGAATTTGTTCCGTTTCGTGTAAAAACGTGATAGAAATGAGACAAAATGATAGGTTTATATTCAAACAAAACATTATAATGTGTTTTCATTGAGGGAGGAACGGCGAACACTCCACGTCTCACCAACGAATGAGTGATGATAACGTATAGTATCGATAGATTTATAGCCATGTTTCAACCCCGTTGTCCTTCAATTATCTCTAGGCACAAACTGAACACGTCCCTCCAGTCTGTCTGATGCCATTTTCTGAAGTGGAGAAACTTTTGTTTTGCGCGTATGAAAACTGGTACTCAATTTGAATCTACTATTTCATGGGTTCTATTAACAGACGAACAGATCTATCGGAAGTTCAAAATACCTCGCGAGGTTAGCCGACTGTCATGATCAATCACGCCGGATGAATCGGCTTGATTGATCACCGTCCTACTAAAATAATTTGGCTTTTCGCGTGCAAACGTTGGCACAATTGTTCATTTGTCTATCACATCGTGAGTCGCCAATGCAAAAAAGAGCTTATGATCGTGGGAGTTTTCGCTCTTCAATTTGCCCTGGGGTCATACGTGGTACATAAATCATTTCCCATACAGCTTCGCATTCCAATGTGTGACGAAAGCTAAACAAAAGCAGTCTGCTGATTCGAACAGTCCTCCCTCTTAGGCCGAACCAGATGTGCCTGAGGGAAATCAGAGCCAGACACGCGTTGCCTTCCTTGAGCTTTTTCACTCCCTTCACGAACGAATTCGGCTTAGCATGTTTGGGCGTTATCTTACCCGTGTCGCTGCAAGGTCCACCGGGACGATGGCAATGCGACAACGACATCTCGAAGTGTCAATCGCTAGCAGTCATTTTGGATGACTGAATGGTTGCTTATCCGACCGTGGCTTCGTCAACCACCGTGTTTCAACAGAACCACGGTGTCCCCTCGAGACACAGTATCTGATACCAGTTTAGGGTGTCAATTTTTCTACTTCAGTCTCCCAAGTCTCTTTAATTGATGTATCGTTTTAGGAAACATAGTTTAAGTTTAAACCAGTCAGTGCAAAATCCTAAACGAACACTGCCTCTTGGGAAACTGAGTTACCACCTAGTTTAAACTGCTTTCTAAACCCCCGCAAAACCGCATGGATCCTCCTAATCCAATGACAAATTTTCAAAAAACTGACTGTGTTTTCGCTTAAATGTTGCAACTTATTTTACCCTGACGTGGACTTCTATTTTTCCCATCCATCTGGTAATAAGTTTAAGCCTTATTTGCATAACTTTCAAGACTCCAACCGACCTAAAGCCGTGGCGCCGCGTCTGGTGATTTTGTCACAGCTTTGCGCTCAGGGGATAAAAAAGTGCTTTTCCCAGGAAGCATAGGCTAGTTCATTGGGCCCCATCGTCGTAAAACACTCAATTGGCGCTTCTGCACTTGCAGTATTTTTTGTCGTGATGATGTGTTCGCGGTAATAACCGTGCTAATTTATCTCTACAACAGCGGCAAGAGCGAATTAACTTTGTCAGCAACCATTGGAACGCCTTTATCATTACTAGAGTGAGAAGGCCCCCCGCATGTCACTAGTAACTGCTGTTTATTCATTCCTAGGCGTTATCCTACAAATAACATACTATTAACAGCATCCGTCATCTTTCATTTTTATATGCAGCACTGTTTATGTGTAAATCCATTATCCTATCGCCCTTGCATAAGCAAATTAAGTGCGCTCAACTTTAGACTAATAAGTTTAATCGAGTCTTTGTTTACAAAATGAACTCCTTCGGCGTAAATCCCTCCGGTATTTCAAATACTTGCAAGGGTGTGATATTTTTAAAAGTTTGGGAGTCTCAATTGTGTTACGAAAATTGGTTAAACTAGTGAGGAGAAGATGCTTCCTTTTATGGCGCTCACGCATGTCGAGATTTCGTCTATTTTGTCTTTTATTCGAACGAAGTAAAGTGTATCCTTCTTTTAACGCCGTTCCACATTTGTTTTTTAAAACTGAATAAGAATTTTCACTTTGCTTTGAACTTCTGCTCGAAGTGATTATATCATGTCCGTAATTTGTTTTTAAATTCCAAAAGCGTCTGACGTAGAGCTTTAAAGGAGGGGTGTTAAAATGATAACACGATTAATAATGACTTTTGCAGGTGAATGATTCTGAAAAGATCAAACAATACATCTCCCAACAACATCGTCAAGTTCGTAGTAATTTAGTTGTCCAAGCCGAAGAACATCAACAATGACGACCATGTCTTCAGTCATGTATGAAGACATGGTGTCGGATGACATTTATTCACTTGCCCCTACTTTTATGCCGGATCACTGTCTGGTCGCATTCACGTCTCAACAAAATAAAACCCTCCGGCTGATCGAGCACCTTCGCATAGCAGGGATAGTCGCCCAGTGGCCCAATTTTACAAACTGTTTGCCTGAATGTGGCATCTGTAGCGACTTTCCCGAAGACAGCGTCTACGTCGCTTACAATTTTATCGTTATCGGAGTAATTCTCCCTTTTATCGGCCTGTGTGGCCTATGTGGCAATAGCATATCCGCTTTTATCTACAGTCGTCCAAGTAAGTTTTTACTTTCCTTATGACCTTCTATCAAAAAAAGGTGACAAAACGTAAACGTTATTTCCCCTCTGATAAACTTGCCCGGACATCCGCATCATTTGCAGACCTCCGTTCATGGACCAATTTATATCTCTGTTGTCTTGAATGCAGTGACATCGCTGTAATTTGCACCGCCTTAGTCATGTTCTTTTTGGATAGCATCCGTCGCTATTCCCTCCAATTATCCCTCATCTACGGTGTATTCGCTTCAGTAGCCTATCCTGCGGGTTTGATAGCGCAAACGTGCTCCGTGTACTTTACTCTCGCCGCCGCAGTTAATTGTTTTGTGGAGGTTAGTTCAATACTCTAATGAGCCATGTGCCGCAATAAAAAATTAAGCTAATTTTAATGTTGTTCTTTGTTCTAAGCCGAAAATGAGTACTTTAGGTATGTCTCCCGGAAAGATGCCAACGTTGGCTCAACCACACCTGGGTATTTCAAATGACTGTCCTCAGTATAATCACTTTTTCAATCGCATACAACATTCCACGCTTTTTTGAAAGTTTTGCATTTGAATGCTGGAACACACCTTTTGATAGTAGCCTAATGGAAGTTTGTCCAACTCCAATGCGCTTCAATCAAACGTAAGTTAACAAAAAGTCAAAAACAACAAAATCAAAGCATGTTTTAGTTATACATACGTCTACTATTACATTCTTTATACCGTATTCCTGGCCGTCGGTCCTCTTGTTGTACTCATCATTCTAAATACATGCATCATTGTTGCATCAGTTGTCTTTAAAAAAGGCAATACCGATGACAACATCTCCTTGGTAAGTTTACCAACATTTTTTCATAAATAAAACTGAAAATTTTCAGATATTGGTTGTGTTGCTCTTCATTTCGTGTAATACTATAGCCCTATTGTTAAACATATTCGAGGAAAAACTCGAAGGGTTACTCCAATGGCGAGTAAACTATCTCGTTGATGTTAGCAATCTCTTGGTTGTTTTTAACTCCAGTTTTAATTTCATCATTTACTACACATTCTCGAAACCTTTCCGACGCACTTTTCAAAATTACTTCTTTCCAAACAAAGATACACCCAACAAACGTAGTGAAAACTCTACTAAAGCCCTTCTCGTGAGAGACAGTGAGCAGAACTTTGAAAGTAATAATAGTATTATTTTGTTATCTACGAGCCGGTTGAATGAGTTAGGCCTTTCGACGCAGATTGCGTATGAAGGTGCCCAGAATGGCATCAACAACGATGTCGGATCGGACGGCGGTAATGATACAGAACAACGGCCACCGCCTTCACCGCCAGCTTCGCCAAAGCCAATTGTAACCAATGGCAATGGCGCACAGATGACTATCACTCGTTTGGGTGGGGTATCACGTACCGAAGTCCTTATTTAAATTGTTTGTTGTGAATGAAACTGTATATGATCGTTACAATAAAGCACGTCATCTTCGACGACATTCCTATATTACCGTCGACGAAAAAAGTATAAACTGCATCATTCATTTACGATTGAAAGTCGTTTTTCAAAGTCTTCAGCATAACGCATTTCAATTCTGAGCTACGTTAGTAAAATTTATATATAGATCCCAATGATGGCACTCTCCTGGAGTGTACCAAACAAAAACCAAAAGTAAACCCGGCATACAATTCGTTTAACATTCAACACAAATTACACCCATGAGTGGAAAGTCATTACCAAATCAAATAGTTTGTAAAAATACTACGTAATAAACTGCTCGTAGTATTGTCTCCAACTTTATAAAACCCCCAACCAGCAACTGCACCAAGGTTTTGATACCAATTCCAACACACAACAATCAGATTGCACATTAAGTCGAACCAATTCAAAACGATCTCATATATGCAAAAGATCAGCTAAGACAGGTAATCAAACTGTTGATAACACCTGTGGTATAAAATATATATAAACATCCATGACAGATAATGTCTTCAAAGTTGGGCTAAAGGTCTTAGAATGGTAAGCTTGAAAATTTGGATAAATGGTCAAGTGAATGCTCTGACCCGCAACAACACTGTTAAGGAAACTGTTCTTTTCATCGCAAACCTTTTTGAGGAAATCCCTGGGGGCTTATCATACGTTCTGAAATCCGTTCGACCCCGAAAATGAAATTTCACATTGCCGAGGCTAAATAACGTTAAACCGACACATTTTTGTCATAAACTTTCTGTGCCAGGTGCTCAAACTGTTGATAACACCTGTGGTATAAAATATATATATAAACATCCGTGACAGGTAACACTCCTGTAAGTAAATTGTTTTCAAACATGGCCTGAAGGTTTTGGGAAAAGTAAGCTTGAAATGACCAGATCGGCTCTTCGATGCGATGGTTGGGTGGACTTGAATGAAAGTTAAACAAAGAGTGTCCGGGATTATATAAAGTTTTGAGCCAATGGACGGTGGAACGCTCTGATCCGCTTCAGTAGATATAAAATTTGAAGCTTATTGTCCACGAAGAAACAACACTGCTAATGAAACTGTTCTTATAACCGCACACCTTTCTAGGACCATATCTGAAGTCCTCTCGAACGTTTTGGAATCCGTTCAATACCCAAATATGAAACTTCACATTGCCGAGTCCAATGAAGGCCAAACCAACTCATTTTTGTCATAAACCTTCTGTGACAGGTGCTCAAACTGTTGATAACACCTGTCAAAAACATATATGTATAATAATCGTGATATATCAAGTTTTTCATCCCGGTCAGGAGTGTGACCGTTGAAAAATATATATAATTTTTTGGTTTGTCAAGTCTGCGACATTCTGACAAATGTGAACTCGAAAATCGTATAAATTTACGGCTTTTGCTTTTAGAATCGTGCCCACGGTGACTATGACGTTGTCACGGGGATAATAAACCGGAATCATGGTGGAAGTGGTGGTAAACATGGATTTTATTATGAAAACTGCATCAACAAGACAACAGAGAGCGCGAGCCAGCGAGTGAGCCAGAGGCTTGGCCAACTGTGCGCAAGTGTTGAACTGACCCAGCCGACTGTTTTCGTTCTCTCTCGTCACTTGCTTTTCCAACCTAGTTTCAATTTTACAATCGCCTTATTTAACCCGCGGTTTTATCAGATTTCATATATTTTTCCACTTGTAAACTTGGTTAACTTTGTACCCGTTTTCAGCATGATTGAACCGCTCGTGGACCCGCTTGACCAGGAGCTCTTTAACGACGACGAGGGCGAGGTTGTGGCCGTTGTCCGAGCTGAATCTGTCGTCAACGCGCCAAGCAACGTCGAATCTTTTGGTCTACCATATGTCCAAGACCCTAATCTTCCATGCACGGTGGGTTTAGTCACATTTTTTTGATTCCAGTTTGTAGTCTATCTATATTGTCTTTAGACCGAAGAAGAAGCCAGAGAAGAGTGGAATCAGGCCCGTTCGCGCCATATCGCCCGTAGAGCCTATCAACCTGATGAGGAACTCAATCTCCTCGGCAAAGATTCTATTACCTGCACATGTAAGTCATCAGTTTTATACAATAATATATATAATTTATGTGTTTTGCAGCCATTCCTGTAGACTGGCGTCCCGACAGTTTCGACGATCTTGTTGATAAACATTGGGCAGTGCTTCAGAAGGATCTGATTAGCGTTCTCACTGTCGGGTACCGCGAAGGCCTGCCGACTACGAGATCCATCACTGATTTGCGGGATCACGTCAAAACCTGCATCAACTATCGTCGATCTAACCAGCTTAACGAGAAGCTTCGCGGTTTTTTGAACGACTACGTTCCGAGTATCTTCACCGTGCTTTTGGATCCGAGTGGTGATCTGATTACTACCGCTCGTGATAACTGGCTCGTATTCAAAGACAAGATTGTGAGTTTTTTGAACTTTTTTCATGTGACTGGAAATGGAATTAATTATTTTTTACTTTTAGTCGATCCTCTATGAAGTCTTCCTCGATCTCAACGGCCATGTCGGCTCCACAATAGCTTTGCGACCCGTGTGGCCGATGGCTATTCAGTGCGTGCGGGTCCTGTTGGAGGATAACTTCAATGTATTCGAAAGCATTGCCGATGGCGTAATCCAAGAGATTAACAATGAGCGTAACGGAATCCAAGTATGTCGCATATATAATTTTTTAAGGTTTTTATTAATAGCTTATTTTAGATCGACGGTGATCGCGTCCACAAAATCATTGAAATGTTCGTCATGCTCCAAGCCTATGAAACCATCTTCGAGCCTCGGTTTTTCGCCGCCACTCGGAAGTTTTACGAGCAGGAGTCTCAGACTATGTTTGCCGACTCTGATGTAAGCTACTGAGGTCTTTGTTACATGGTCACATAGGTCTGTTTCAGGTCCCGAAGTACCTTCGTCACGCCGAGAAGCGCATTCGCGAGGAAACCCTGTACTACTCCAGCTATCTCGACTTGAAGTCCAAGGGCCCGAACTTGCGCATTGTCCACAAGTGCCTTGTCACTGATCACACTGCACAGATTGTAGAGAAAGGTTGCAAGCTGTTGTTCAACGGTGCCGATGGCGCTGAGGAGGACTTGTCGCTGATGTACCATCTGTTCAAAGACAGCGAAGGCGGCTTTGATCATCTCAAGGAAGCTTTTGTAGCGCACGTGAAGGTCCGTTATCAAACTGCATGAGGTGTCAGTATGTTAACTTTCTTATATTCAGGAAATTGGCGAAGCACGCATGAAAGCCGTTGGTCAAGAGAAGACACTCGTCGCCGACCTGCTTGAAACGAAGGCAAAGTTGGATCGTTTGGTTGTCCAATGTTTCGAAAAGAATCCGATGTTCCTCGAGGCTCAAAAGGACGCCTTTGCTTACTTCATTAATCTCAAGAAGGATAAGCCAGCTGAGCTCATAGGTGAGCTTAGTTTGTAACAGTTTCAATCATTTATTGTTATATTTTCAGCCAAGTTTATGGATCTGAAGATGAAAAATGTAAACAAGACGCTGCCTGAGACCGAACTCGATCAACTTATGGACCAAGTTATCATGCTGTTCCGCTTCATCTCCGGCAAAGACGTCTTTGAAGCTTTCTACAAGCGTGATCTCTCGAAGCGTCTGCTTCTTAACCGATGCGCCTCCGTCGATGCTGAGAAATCCATGTTGGAAAAGCTGCGGGCTGAGTGTGGTGCCGGGTTTACGTCCAAGTTAGAGTGCATGTTCAAGGACATTGAGATTAGCAAGGAAATTTGTGCCAGTTTCAAACAGCTTGTTAGTTATTACATTTTTGGTTTATTTAATAATATATGCGTTACTTTTTAGCACAATGACAACCTACCTCCCAAACAGCGTATCACCGCTGACTTCTCGATCTCCGTTTTGACCACGAGCTCCTGGCCGGTGACTGATGGCATTGCCGAAGTCAGCATTCCGAAACAACTGTGCAAGCTGCAGACTAAATTTGCCAAGTATTACATTGATATGAACAAAGGACGTCGACTCACGTGGCACCACAATCTTGCATCGGCAATTTTGATTGGAAAGTTCACCAAGGGCAAGAAGGAACTTGATGTCAGCCTGTACCAAGCACTTGTGTTGCTCATGTTCAATGACAAAAACCGATTTACTTATGAAGATATCCAAACTGCAACACAGATTGGTAGGATTACGTTTATCCTATAATGTATATTTAGTAATGATTTTACAGAACACTCTGAGCTTGTCCGTACTTTGATTGCCCTCGTTTCTGCCAAGAATCCGATCCTGACTCGTGAAAAGGCTGAAAATGCTCGCTTCACTCCGACAGAAGTCCTGATGTTCAACGACACGTACCATTCGAAGAGTTACAAAGTCAAGATTGCCCAGGTCCAAATGAAGGAAACGGTTAGTCTTTTTGAAATGACTCGCTTCAGACGTGTTATCTTAATTGTTGTGATTGCAGGAGAAAGAACACGAACAGACCGAATACGAGATCCAGCAAGATCGCCAATTCGTAATTGACGCTGGTGTCGTCCGTCTAATGAAGCAGCACCGTCGCATCACTCACCAGAAACTTGTGCATGATCTCATGGACTCTCTCCGCTTTACCAGTACGGTTGCTGACATTAAGAAGCGCATTGAAAGTCTCATTGAGCGCGATTACTTGAAGCGCTGCGAAGATGACAACCAATCTTACGACTATGTTGCCTAATATGGTCTTCTTTGTATACGTTTGTCGCTTTTTGCATCACCTTTTCTGTGATGCCTGATTGTTCACCTATCTCGGGGTTGTTTGTATTCATTTTGTGCCGTTCTATGTTCCCCTGTATCATGATCTATTTTCATCCTTCCATTGATTCGGATAACGTGTGATGATAAACAAGCATCAAAAATTGAAACAAAGGATTTTGAAGACGGTTTCAATGGAGTTTATTCGTGGTTTAGCGAAATTGATAACTATTCAAGTTCAAGTCAGCAAATAGGTCAAATCTGAAAGTTGATCGGTTTAGTGTCGAAAACGAAAGTGCAAAACACGCGCCACTCGTTCTGCGAACTGTTCTCTCAGCCGACTGGCGCGGATAGTGCAACAAGGAAAGGAAGCACATTGCAAACAGACAATACACGCGTACACCACGGACCCCCCAAGCAACCTCTAACAACGACCCTCGAGCGCATGTTCAGGAATGAAAAATGATTTTCGTCCTTTTCCCGAACGCGCACTTTTTTGCTACTTAGCGTGGATCCGGATCAAGGATCTCCATAGCGCATCCACTGCCCATATCTAGCAACCACGTGTAACTTTGTTCGTGTTTTAAGCGTTTAGCGTTATCTGGTTTTCACGTCGGTTGTAAGCGAGTCAAACTTTCGCGCGTTTTTGCGCATGCGTTATCTGTTGATTTACAGCGGCTTTTCGGTTGCTTCCCCGGCGTGATAGCCGCAGGAATCGGCGTAGCAGCCTCGACGGTGCCTGTATCCGGTTTACATCGTTTGTTGGTTCTGAGGTGGGTTAAAATGCCGTTAAATTTTTTTATTTTAGACATTGCTTTTTAATTAAAAACAAATTGCATTTGAAAAGTTAAATAATATTTATTTTGTATGCCATGGCGATTTTAATTGGTTTCTTAATAGTAAATATTGGTTGTATATTTTAACAATTGGTTTCTTTATTCTTAAACAGGAAGTTCAAACAGTAATTTGTCTTATTTAATACGTCAAAGTAATTTAACCTTTATTTTTACCACCGTCTATTACCTATCGTTATATTTATTGTTAGTTTCCACAAAAGTTTAAATTTGTTTTAATTTCTTTGTTTTTGCGATCTTGAGTTCATACCATAACTTTTTGTTCAATTGTAAAGTTCAACGGGGATTCGTTTTGGTTTTTTAATTTTAATGTTGTTTTTGATTTAAGAACCTGTATTTTTTTGACAGCAATTATTATAGTAAGCATGCCTTGGCGATTTTGATTACCTCTTTTATATAATTTTTATTCAGCTTAATTTGTCTATGTCAGCCTCGTTATACCAAAAATAATAATCCGTTGAATTATATTATTTATTAGTTTGAAATCAGTTGCGAACTGTTGATTTTTCATATTGATTGTCAATTTGGAACTTTATCACTGATTCCTTTTTCACGAATCTTGATTTTGTATGATTTCCCTTGTAATGGGCCACAAGTGATCTGAATTCAATTTAAATGTAGCGTATTGTTTTGATTTGAAAACGGGTGTTCTTAACTTAAAGGGCAGTTTCGTTTATCGTATGCCACGGCAGTTTTATTCTGATCACCTCCTTCACGATGTTACCTTCCTTTGACTTGTGGTGGCCGCTCGTGGCAATCATCCACTCAAATGGCCTCTGGCTTATGTCATTTTTCATATCCTTCTCCGTCGCCCCCAGATTTTATGACCGGCGGATACTTTATTGCGACAAAAACTGACACCAGAAGTTTGTGTTAACGCCTTCGGTCCTCTGTATTGCCAGCCACCGTTTTATGACGTTCTTTTGTCGATGATCATCACTAGCAGGTGGCGCAAGCACTTCGTGATCACAATTTTTGCCCATTTTTATTATACACGTCTCGCTACCACCCGTGGTTTCTCCGTCTGATGACGGCTTTATGTCGTAGTAATTTGCCACCCAAACAGTGGCGGCTCAACACTTTTGGGGGCAGAAAATGGAAATTTACTGCCACAGTTTGCTATGTTGCCCTGATGTTGTTCACCCGTTTTTTGAGAGGCAAAATCTGGGAGCTTATTGCCTTTTCTGACAAGTAGTTCCTTGGTTGAGGTACCTTACTTACCTGAAATTGGCGTCACTACTGGCTGACTTGTTATTTGTGAGATATTACGCAGAATGTTGAACAATGTCCGTGTTGGGTAATGAATAGATTGTCGCCGTCGAGTAATCCTGCCACATCCGGTCCCGCGCTTTTTTTATACTTCAATTGGCAATCGCGGAGACCAGCACCACTGCCTGCTTACTTAGCTATTTTCTATTTAAATGGTGTTTTCCTGCCGTGCCACTTCTGAATCTTCTTCCCCAAACGGCCTGGGAGACGTTCCCATGTCATAGGGAATGTCGCGCACCGTGAACGTGCAGTTTTAAGCGCTTCGTGATTAATTAATCGGTAGTCGACTGGCTGGCTGACTGACTGGCCTATCTGTTGTAGTACCTCGGTCGGCTTTGACGCCTCCCCTCCTTCCAGGGATAGCTTATGAGAACCACGAACAGAATACTGGAAGATTTTGAGCTACTGAAAAGGAGTGTATTGCTTCCGACGTCTTGTTTCGACGCCTTTTACGTGGGTGCCGGCTGTTGGCGGCTCTGCTTGTCGTCCTAGTTTTTGGAGGACGCGCAGCAGTCTCTAATGGCACATTTGGACCCTTCTCAGCCTTTCCGCGACACCGAGCTGCCAGGGCCTGTTTTATCAAAATGAGATGAACTTGGTCCTGTTTTTGTGGGCGTCGGCAATGTCCAAAAACATGTCCTCGTCGCCGTCTTTACGACTTTTCGGCTTTTTCTTTTGCTTCGCCCATTTTGAGGCTTCCTAAGTACCGTAGTGTGAGTGTGGAGTGGAAAGCGTCAACACGATCCTGGACGTCATATCGGATCTGGCGGCATTGTCGTCTCACAGTAATTGCCTCCTTATCTTTTTACTGAAACGCGATAAAAGAGCTTCGACGGCACTACCCCCTTTCCGCCTTAGGTCGCCGACGGCAGTCGCTAATATACTTTCCCGAAGCCATGGAGTGATTTTATATCGGTGGAGGAGCTGCCAAACGCGATTGTCACTAAAATTGGATTTGCGCTGCCGAAGAGCGCCATCAAAGCGGGTCACTTTGCTGCTGCCGTGGCATAAGACGGGACTGCCGAGACACCCGCCTGCCACCAACACCGTGTTCTTGACGGCTGACGACAAGGCCTCCGGACTTCCCGCCCCGCTGCTCCTGGCCAAGGGTGGGCCCGGGACAGGAGCCCTGATTTTGGCGTACTTGAAAATCGTCAGACAAGGGATGAGGGATGCAACCACCGGGGGCTCCACCAACCAAGGAGGAGTCGTAAAAAGTGAAGTGTCAAACGCTTCTGCATCAAGCTCCCCCTTCCAACGGCACAAATTGAAAAAGAAAGACCCCCGCCGCCGGAACAACGGTGATTAGAGTACTTCGACTTGTGCTGTCTCTATTAGATTACGCCACTTGGAGGAGCGACTCGGGTCATCTCGTTGTGTTCGTTTTCAACCTCAGTCAGGACTTCGTGACCAGCTTCTGTTCAGCTACAATTTGATTCCTTGTGCCGCCTGACGCTAGTCTTGACTTTGGAAGGTTGTGGTCGCCGATAGCCCAGAACAGGCTGCCCCGGTGATTACGCCGGCAACCAGAGCGGTCCTGACAGCTTGGAAGTCATTTCATCCTTTTGCCTGTCATCGGTGGCCGACCACAGGCGTGTAACTCGATACCATTGCGGTAATCTTCCAAACTCCCTTCTTCCTCTTTCTGCTTTGCCGTTGACGTTGGAAGCGCCGATGTCTACCCCCACAACATGCACAGCCGTGTGCCCGTCTTGATTTTCATACCTTTCCTCCCGATGCCAGCCACAACCCCAGTTGATCCACCGCCAGAGGGCGTTGGACTTGTGTGCGTTTACCACAGATTTGTGTGGCTTGTCTACCTGTCGCTCTTCTCCCACCAGCCTTATGACGACTACGCCTTCAGTGATGTCTTCCAGTCCCATTGTGATGGTCCTTTCAATCACAATTGGCAGGTAGATCTGAGCCCCAGGACGTGTCTTTTCGGCGACATGCTATCGATTATGAAGAGGCCTCGAACGCCTCTGGCACGCTGTCCCTGAAACCGCAACATCGCAACCTCATCGGCCGCAACAGCATAATTTCCCGAGGCGCTCGGATCACTCATCCTCACTCCACCAACAACACTGCGACAGCTTGTCCATCACTTATCTCAAGTTACATCACTTCTGCCACACGAGCCGCCAGTCCAAGGCGCCGCCGGTGAACTGCCGGTTGTCAAGTCGGAGGGTTCGGGTCCAATCGCTTATGGACGTGTAATCATTGCGATTATGACGTCTTGGAGGTGGTGGTGATGTCGTTTGCTACTCCTTCCCAAAACTGCGTTCGGCTATAAAACAGAAGAAGATGAAGCTGGACCAGCCTCGGAACCGGCTACGATGGCTTCTCGCGATAACGTATCGTGACGTTCCTTTTCGGTACGCCTCTTGATGAGGCGGTAATTAGTTTTGGCGCCGTTTCTGGCAGCTCTTTAACAAATTTGGAGACGGATTTTAATTTGATCCGTGGTCTCGGTGCCTCCACGGGGACTCACAGTCTGTCACCTCGCGTAGGCGCGCCTTTTGGCGGCATCTGCCTAAAATTGCTTTCGGGCCTTCTTTATCCGCATTCATGAGACAAGTCTTCTTAGATATTTGTCTCTTCCGGCAGTAACCTCAGGAAGTCCAGTCAAGTGTCATGGTGCCTCTTTCGTCAGGTCAGACACTCCCGAAGTGTTTCCTTTTTTTGTTGTTCATGTCCTTTGCCATAGAACGTTAAACTTATTGACAGCTCATCATTTGTGAATTGTGACGGGCGTTCCTACCGCGATATCTTGTCTTTTACGCTATACGTTCGTGTTGAGATTTACTTATTTCGGTTTCTCAGTTTGTCAGATTACTGTACGATGCCAACAACATGCGGTTTTCCAAATTGTAAATTTCGCTCTCGCTACCGTGGTCAGGAGGATAATCGGCATTTCTACCGTATACCAAAACGACCTTTGGTATTACGTCAACGGTGGTTGAAAGCTATTGGCAGAACCGAGGAAACGGTCGTTAGTCAGGTGCATTATCATTGTCTTTTTGGAGTTAAAAGTTAAACATTGGAATTGCCATGGTGTATAAAAACATTTAAAATTTTAAAAATTAACAAAATGAAATAATATTAAATTAAAAAACTTTAATGATGAAGGTTTTTTTGCAGCTTCGTATTTGCTCTGCTCACTTTGAAGGCGGTGAAAAGAAAGAAGGTGATATTCCAGTACCAGATCCACAGGTCAGTTTTAAGAATCAGTCAAAATATTGAGGCTTCTCTTACGCATCCCCAAAAAGCTTGTGTGAATGCTTTCCTCAGTTATTGCTTCAAACCGTCTAGCTTTTGTTGTCGTAGTAGACTGTAACTTTGTTCTAGCTGGACGTACCGCTTTCCATTACGCTTCCCCCTAAAGAATCGAAAAACAGCGAACGAAGACGGTGCCAAAAAGTGTACCGATACCAAACGGGTGGCTCTTCCTCATCTTCGACCGACACCAACTTCAACGGCATCATCGACCGCCGACCCTCGGTATTTCCGCCGAGTCTTCAGCCCGATTTAAGCTCCATCTACCCTGCTCCACCATCACTGCCATTCAACTCCGACTTTTTGACCAACATCGGAGGTGTGCCACGCGACGGTAGGTGTTTAGCTTGCTTTTGCTAGTGTTTATTGCCCCGCCTCTGTCTGTTTTTCTTCGATGACCTTGTATGCCGAACGGAGTCACTTGTGCTGCCACCTACCTGTACGGACAAGTTGTTGTTCCGCTTTTGCCCTTCCCAAATCGGTTGCTTGTACTAAACTGCTTTTTTTGCGATCGTTTGCGCTGCTGCATCTCACTTTAGTTGCTTTTTTGCCGTAAATATCTGATGAATGTATCACCTTCGACTGACGTGTGCATCATTCGAGACCGTCTAAGTACCGTTTAATCATAGTTAGAAGGCGAGCAACTCTGCTAATTAGGCAGGTCCTGTGTACAGACCCATTAAAATTTTAATGGCGAAAAAACAGCAGTAGCACGCTCGCAAAAATCACATAAATCGCGTTGGCTGTTTATTAGCCGGCCCAAAAAACTGCTCAATGTCTTGTAAAACTGACAGCAGCTTCTCGGGAGGTGGCTCGTTGCTGCCGGAGAATCTCTTATGGCACATTTTCGGAGCCTCTTGGGATGTTATTAACGTGTTGGCTAATGCTTTCGAGTCATACGCCTTTTGGGGGCAAGTTTGGATTTGTTTTGTGAGCTCTTCCTAAATTAGTACATTTTAAGTACGGTACTGCGCGTGGTTTAAAATGTCCCTTGGGTTGATTAGCGCCGATGCGATTTGAAGAAATTATGTTTGCGCATTGACTTTGCAACATTGCTAAAGTTTGCGTGTCGACACGATTTCCTGTAACTCGGGCCATCGGAAGCTGAGCCATGCGAGAGCTTCTTCCACCAAGACCCCACGCCTGCGCTTGTTACAAGGCGTCGACTAATGGACGCGTGACCGCTCCCTTTTGAGCCTGCGGCAAATTGCCGGCCAGGGCGGGCCCGCCTGCGGGAGGAGGAATGAAGGCATGTTCGCATCGCAACCGTAGAAGCCTTCAAGGCTTGAGACTCCTCACACCCGGCGGGCACTACCGCATCGGTCACTTCTTAGTCTCGGGGACGACGAGCTCTGGAGTCCTTAGCAAGCGCATAAAATATTCAATGCTCTGGCAGCACATAGTCTGTCATTCAACGACATCCATTCAAGAGCGGCTGGCACTGCAGAGAGCGACGTACGCGCGCCTCAAAACCGGGCGTCTCCATCCCATTTTGGTAGCTTGTCATGCCAAATAAGAACCGCCGGTTGCTTTTCTCAGTCAACTAAAGGAAAAGATGCTCCCGCTGACGGCATCTTCCTACACTACACAGGGGCTCTAGTTCTGTAGACGTATATCGCATCAGTTTTTGCCCCTGACGCTTCGGCTCCATGATCCGGCTCGCAACGCTCACTCCCATCACGGATCTCCATTCGAAAGCTGATTTCCGATCGCCTGCGGTAACACAGCCGGACCATCCGTCGCGGAACGAGTGTTCGTTTCTTGCGAAAGCCCATGTTTTACTCAGCCTTTTTTTTGCGATGAAGCATCATCCATCGATGTTCGATTGGGCCCGATCGACAAAGTGGACTGACCTTTTATCTCTTTACCGCCAACGGAAAGGGCTTCAACTTTTTCTCGGCTATTTTTTTGGCTCTTCTAGGCGCGTCTCTCGATATGTGCCTGCAGCGACACCCGTAGTCAGTGTTGGTGGTTCAGCCTCGGCACCCTTTATTGCCCGCTTAGCTTTTTTTTGCGTTAAATTTGTCTATTCCAAAGCAAAGAGCGGTGTTTTTTCCTGCCGTGCTCTCTCATTATTTTCCTTAAGAGCTAGCTCCAACAATTTGCCCTCGGTACTAATTTCGTTGCGCTAACTTTGCAGAAAAGGAGCCCCATCAAATTGACGCCGCTGCGAGGTACCCTACTAAATCTCCAAACGGATTCAAATTTCCGCCCGGGTTTAATGTAATGTTTAATTGTACGTGATCTAATCTACCTTAGCGAAGGAGTGAAACTCAAACCCGTTTTCTTCAGTTATGGCCAGACCCGGGATGAAACCACTCGTTGCACTTCTCGACGGTCGCGACTGTACCGTCGAAATGCCACTTTTAAAAGATATTGCCACCGTGGCCTTCTGTGATGCGCAAGCGACAAGTGAGATTCACGAGAAGGTGCTAAATGAAGCCGTCGCAGCACTCATGTGGAACACAATCAGACTTGATAGAAATGATCTCGTAAAGTTTAAGGCCCTAAAAGTTATCGTGTGTCTGGGCGGTGATACGGGCAATGTAAACATTCAAGCTGCTTCACAGTTAGGTATGATTTATGCAATAATAAGTACAATGCCAACTATAACAAAAAATTTAGGTATCGCTGTTTGCAATGCGCCGAGTGCTTGCATAGACGAAGTTGCTGATTCAACAATTTCCATGATTCTAAACCTCTACAGACGGACTTCCTTCTTAAACCGGGTGATGGAAGCCGGAAAACCCGCCACTGGTATAGAACAAATTCGGGATCTCGCTAATGGCACTCGTCGCATCAAGGGTAGCGTCCTCGGTGTTTACGGTCTTGGATCATACGGAGGTGCCGTGATTCTACGTGCTAAAGCCTTTGGATTTCGTATAATCTTGTTCGACCCCGAAGCTCCAGAAGGTTCGTTTTGCCTTTTCGACCTAATTTGTCTACCTCAACAATCTCATTTTGTATGCATGCAAGTAATTGGCACTTTCTAGGCGCCGAAAAAGTGTATGGCATCGAGCGTGTCGAGCAAGCTGACAACTTTTTCAAGCAAGTCGATTGTGTTACCCTTCACTGCCCACTCACCGGTGAAACAGAACACCTCATTAACGAAGAAACGCTTCGACTCATGAAAGCTGGCTCGTTTGTAGTAAATACCAGCCGCCCCGAGCTGATTCATGAGCCTGCGCTGGTAGCGGCACTTCGTAGTGGGCATGTCAAGGCAGCAGCTTTAGATACCCAACGGCTCAGTGACACGAATTATGCCGCGAATTTTATTGCCTCGGGACAGTTAGTTCATACGGCACGGACTTCATGGTTTTCGGATGAATCAGCTAACGAGTTGCGCGTGGGCGCTGCTAGAGAGCTTCGACGAGCACTAACAGGGCAGATCCCTGGGGATTTGAAGTACTGTATCAATGCGGATAGTATCGTGATTCAGAACAACAGTGGGGCTGCAATTACTGCTACGCCTCCACCAGCAGTGCCACCGATGAATTTTCCAGCGTTAAACATTCCCGGCTTAATGAACGCCATGAGTGCCGTTAGTGAAGGTTTGTACCTTGTACCTCAAATACATTTAATGTAAATAGATGGTAACAGTAGTGTACAAATGTGGTGTTTTAGCGTACTACAATCCGCTAATGATGAATATGAACTTCAATAATCCTCTCTTCACGGCCAATGCTCTTGGAATTCCAGTCCCTAGTCTTAATTTGGGGCCATCAACTTCACGCGTTACAAGCCAATCTCCAAAGACATCTTCTAATCAAAGGACCCCGTCACGTACCTCAACTCCTGCTCAAAAGCGTAACGCAAGTCGTTCAGCATCGAAATCACCGGCCCCGAGTTTTGCCGTTCCAAACGGTACTGCTCGTCCGGCTTCAACTCACTCCACAACTTCAACCGCAGCGCCAGTCGAGGTAAAGATACCAAAAACAACCAACAAATGATGCTACAATGAAATATCTTCAGGAAAAAGTTGTAACCCCCGATGATGATCTCGCCGAAACCGAAGCCAAACGCATCAAACTTGTCGAACCTGACTCCGAATTTCAACCCGAAGTCGTCGTCGATGCCAATGATGAAGCTCACTAACATTTATTAACATGTACGGTGTACACCTGACCCCTGTTTTCACTAATAATAGTCAACACAATTAATAATACCGATTTTAAACTTGCTTTAATTAAGTCAAGCCTTCCCCGGTTGAGTGTTGTCAATTCTACAGACACATTTAATTTTGTACTGTTATCATGTAACTTGTCATTAACCGATCCATTCGAAGAGACGCCTTTTTGTATACCAAAGTCCGTTCAATCATCACTTTTCTAAATGTTCAAAATTGACCAAACTCACTAATAGTTCACATTTGTTAGATTAGCTTTCATGTGGACAGCAACTCTTCGCGGGATAATAGTCTGCATTTAACATTTTTAATAATTAACCTTGCAGAACTGTTACATTCAGTGTCTTCCGTTATAAAAACTTCCAAATAATTTTCTTTTTAAATCTATGTTTTCATTAGCCGGAAGTGTGAAAATGGTTGACATTAAAGCCACGGAAAACACTGCGTTTAGCACTCCTTTCATGTTACGTTTGTCAAAATAATAATATTGTCTTCTCAAACTTGTCTTTTACCGAGCTTTCTTTACTTTTTAGTTGTGATTATAAACGTAGTGAACTGTTAATTTGTAATTTCATCGACTTTTTATACTGTCAATTTTTGTTCGGTATACGTGTGATGTTACAATAAATGTGTTATCACAATGTTTGAGGACTACAATTGGTTGAAAGATTAGTACTGTCTTGTAAAACTATTCCGGTCCCTATAGGTTATGAGTACGGACCTGACCAATCTTCGGTCATTGTCATCGCCTTGAGGCAGTGTTGATTTCAAGACAATTTTAGCGCCACTGTAATTTACGATAACAACTAACTTTACGGCTATGGTTAAAATTGTTTGCTAGAAGATGAACACCCGTACATTTTGCTCTGTTTTATTGCTCGTTACCCTAATTTGGAGGTCTTGGAGAAAAAGCACATGCAATGACGGTTGCTCGTTACAATAATGATTGCTTTCCCATGGGAAATGTGTTATTGCCCAACGACTGTGCGGATAATTGGCAAGTTAGCCGAATCCAATGCAAAATTCCTGGAGCTAGACGATAACGAATTATGTCAAATGTGTCTTTAAAGCGTGTTTGCAGTCTCGCGAACAATTGCCGATGGTCCTGTTGTTGGTGCTTGTAAATCATTCACACTCGTTTCACGGCTGTATTTTACGCACTCCGCGGAGGTCACGAAGAAGGCATCGCCTTGTCGTGTCATAGAGAACCGCCGTTGGCGGGCCTTGTCGTAGCAACAATCACCCCCCAGGCTGTTCGATTGAGCAGGCGCCCTTCAGGAATTTCATTGCTTGCAATAACATTTATCTAAGATCCATCACATCTTTCGATCGGCAATCCCAGAAGATCCTTTAATTAGAGCTAAGTGCTTGCCGCCAGGTGATTGATAAAAAAAGACGTAGCACAAACGTTGCTCGTAGTGACGGCTTTCCGGAGTTACTCTAATTGATGTCTTGATTGCCCCCCTCCAGCAGACCAACGTTTCAACAAATGAGTCGTGTCTTACTTAAAGTCAGTTGGTTGGCTCTGAGGAGGTACTACCTGAATGAGCCGTGTCGGCATAGCTTTTCTCGCCGAATTGACACCATCACAAAGGGGAGTAAAGGAAAACATTTCCGCCGATTTGCTCTTCCATCACGACTAATTGACTTCGCCCTGATGAAAGGCCTAATGGCAGGCAGCTTTTTTCTTTCAGGTTGAGCCCTCGTTGATTGAGGAGCATACGCCACCGGTAATTTCAGCCGTGCTCAGTCAATTGACCTCGAATCCGAGCGCCGGTGGCCTCAAGGGTGCTAAAAGCCATCGACCGCGACGCGCACCGACTGTGACTAGTTGTTTCAAGAATGCCATTGAATCGCTGTAATAAATAACATTGTATAAACACAGGAGGACAACTGTTTTCACTATGTGCGAGCAGCTGAATTTATGTACTTTTCAAAGTGACATTTTTTGGTTTGATTGACCTCTCTCTGCAAAGCAATTTGATCTTCACAGTTCGACAGGCTAATTCACTGCTTTTCTTACTTTTAATTGATTCCGAATAACTTGTACATTATTTATTGTCAGTCTTAAAATATAAGTCGCTACAGTATGACCCAGTTAATCAAAGAGAGTCCGGTAGACAGGATCTCTTTAAAAACATTTAGTTTGTCGAAGACAATAAAAACAATTTGCCAAAGTTGGAACGACTAGATGGACAATGTGTCCACTTTGATACAAATCAAGCTTGCGAAATACAGATAAATATAGGCATACCAAAAAAAGAAATCAACAAAACAGAAGAGAAGGAAGGAAAACGACAGTGTTACGATACGGTAGGTATGGAAAAATGAACCGGAAAGTACAGAGTTAGTGGAATGGAAAGTGATAGGAAGTTACGGAGATAAAATTTAAATGAAAGAGATCGGCCCTTTTAACTGCTTCACCACTGGCTGGGGTACTGTGACGACGGAATGCCGTTGGCATTGGCAACGGCGACAGCTGCGAGAGCACTTGCCTGCGCGAAGTTGACCCGTTCCATTTCAGCTTCCTGAAGGCGTTTGCACTTAGCACGGCGGTTCTGAAAAACAATTACACTTAAAACCTGTGTCATCGGTAGCTTTGAAATTAAATGGTTATCTCAATGTTTGCCTTCACTAAATTTAAGATCCCCGCCGAGTGTGGAGCGAAAGGCAAAACCAGAAATATTGCCCATTGTGTCCCCGGGTCGTTCGCTTCAAGTTGCAACACATCTGTCATGATTTGCGGACACTGAGCTAGTGCAAACATTTAACGTTATAATGGCATTAGGCAACATTAATCGGCGCCTGCGGTTGCGCAACACGATGGCACTCTCATGGGACCGGCTCACTTTCGCACAAATTAACGCCTATCCGCGAGTCGTCATCTAGGTGTGTGCTTACGACCGTCCTCATCCATCTTATGCGGTCACTCAAAAAGACAATGACGCCCTTCAGCTTTAGACTTATTAGATCAGATAATCGGTTTTGTTTCGCTCTTCAAATTGGCATGCAACCCCAGGCCAGCATAACAATACAATATGGCCATCGATATACCTATTGAGGTCATAATTACAGACTGGATTGTCCCCCGCTTGGACGGATTAGCTCATCCAATAACAACAAAAACAAAAGTCGATTAGGCGTTGATTGCTACAGTATCATAGCTCAGTGCGTGTTGTTGCTCAAGCAAAGTGAAGGCCATTTTTGATCAGTCTCCCCAGGGTTAACCTAAACAAAAGAGAAAAGACAAAACTGCCTTTATGGCGGTTAAATAAAACCGCAAAACAAGGCCAATCGTAGAGAAGCGCAGCAGGCGACATAACCCTGTCTAACAAAAAGGACTCCCGCGCGTGTGTCACCAAACTTATTGACTGATTATTCACGGAATTTGAATCATTTACTCTTGTGAAATGTCTCAACGAGGGTGCGACGACCTTTTTAATCGGTCTTCTAAGCTCATTTCTGTAATGATCGTCAAACCGCAATAGCGAGCCAAAAATGCGCCCTTGGGGGTTGCATCGAGTCCGCCCGTATACTGTATGCGTTTCCGTGAAGAAGCCGCAGTCGACAGCAGGAGCCATAGCCATCTGTCGCGACTATTAATTGAGAAACATAGGCGAAAATTGCACAATCTGGCAAAATAAACGGAGTCATTTCCCGCATTTGCTTTGTGCTGGATAACCTGTTCTACGCTATTCGTGCCCTCAAACGTTGAAAGTGAGGAGAAAAATGGCAGGGTGGTCCGCTGTTAGTTCCGTTGCACGCGTCTTTAGTTACCCCCTCAGAGGACACATGGCGCGTGCCGTCATATTGATACGGTAATTATTGTGATATGTATCATTCGACACGCACCACTCACAAAAGGAGGTTCAACGGGGTGACGGGTAAAATGATAGACTACTGTGCGGAGTTGTCCGGGAGGATTCTGATCGTTTGATCTGATAGTTCCGTTTTCGCGTAAATAGCAATCAAGACAATCAAAAGAGTGCCAAGATGCTGCAACAATGTGTCAACAGAGATGAGAAGCGAATAAAAGTGATTTGAAAGCGAGAGGACAAAAAACTGCGAGGGGAAATGGGAAATCGCGCGGAGCAATCAAACTTCGTCAAATTGAACAATGTAAACGTAATTGACATTCTTAAGAGTAAAAACTTACTTGAAACCAAATTTTGACCTGTGTTTCGGTCAGCTTCAATGAGGCACTGAATTCGGCACGTTCGGCGATCGACAGATACTGTTTTTGTTGAAATTTGCGTTCCAGAGACATCAGTTGTTGAGTGCTGAACGGTGTTCGAGGCTTGCGGTTATTTTTATGTTTTCGCAGCATACATTTCGAGATATCGGTCGAGATCTTCGAGTCATCTGTAACAAGTAAAAAACACGAGTTTAGAGCTATTTGTCGGTAGGTGCCGGCAAAATTTGTCAGGCGCTAAATAACTACCTGTGTTGTTCGAACTACTGTCAGGCGGTGACGGCCAACCACCAAACTTTTGGGAGCTAGCTGAGGCAGCCGTCGTCACTGCGACGGCGCGGTTGTCCGGAGGAGAGGAGTGATTGCTGCTCGTGGCCGAACTGCTGGTAGTCGATGTTGCATTGAGCGCGGAAGTATCAAGATACACGCCGGGAAGCTTGAGTGATTGCAACAAGAACATGGCCGTCGGATCAAAATAGTGATGATGCGCGAGAGGCATATCTACAGTATTCGTCGAAGTTCCTGTTGTCGGCAAGGTTGGTGGGCTCGAGGTGGATGTCGTCGCAGTGGTAGCAGCTGCCATGAGTGATGAGAGTGCGTGATTGCCGTAGAAATTGCCAAGTGCCGGATGAGGGAATCTGTGCCCAGAAGCCAGGGCCGACAGCAACATTGGCGATGTAAATGGAAGGGAAACAGGCTTCAAGGAATCATCACTCGCAGGAGAGAGGAGATTTTCAACGTTAAAAGAATTGGCTTTCGAGGAAGGACTGACAGAGGGCGTCTGGTTTTGGTCCTTCATCTTTACGGAACTGAAAGTTTAATCGAATCAAGCCAGAAGGGGGATACAATACAATAATAAGGACACGACCGAACAAAAAATCAGTATATGACTAAAGGCTGGATGATCACTTTTGCGGTGAGTACTAGTGAGTCGCCATTTTCCTGTAGCAAAAAATAGTGGGTGCAAGCCACGCCCCTGTCTTTCGGGTCCAGTTATTGGCGCATCATCGTGGAGTCACAACAAGAGTAGAAGCTGGGGAGGGTCTTGCGAGCCAATAAGAATACGACCGCCTTAAGTTATTGCCATGACCAACTAACTCTAGTAGCGCAATATCGCCGCTTCACTTTATTACATAATCGCTTTTGCGACTCCTCTGAGGAAGCGACTGAAACCGATACGCAAGGGGGCGTTAATGAGCGTCTCGCCACTTCCCAACAACTCTGCCAGATAATACTTAAAAATCTGCCGAGGAAGCACCGTTTTATTGACTTTGGTAAATGGAGCTGTTGATTAGTTGGAAGATGGAATGCGTCGGCAAAAGGTGCCATTTGGTGGTCGCTCTTGTTGACAGAGCAATTATGGCTGTGGGCTATACGGTCATTATACGTTATTGAAACTCGATTATTTTAGGTTGTCAAAATATGAGAAGTGGAGATTAGAAGATTAAAACAACGAGTATTTCAGGCATTCAGGTAAAGCTTCACAGTGTGAACATGATTAGAACTAATTATTTAAATTGAACGTGAAATGGAATCAGACGTTGCAGGCAATCGCCTACGGGAATATCAACTAAGGCCTTGGCAGTGCTGGAAACACGTCAATCTATAATTACGGCGATCGCCCCAGGGTGCCTCATAATCACGCTGTGTGCGCCAGTAGCGGCAACACGCTCTTAGTTTTCGTCAAGAATGATGATGATGAAGAAGATCAGATGCATGTATACGAGCAAAGATTCCATATACGAAGTCGAACCCCCTTTGAGCACAACAAGGTCTCAATTGCGCAGGCGCTAAAATGTAATTTGTTCCGACGACATGGCCTAGGGACAGCTGTGAAGATTTATGGGTCATCAAGGAGGAGGTGCCGATCGTACGTGCTTCTACATGCCCGTCAGCGACGCGTTTCCGGTGTTGCGCGAGAACGGCATTGTTCGAATGAAGCACTACCGACAGAAAGGCGAGGAGGGGAGCCGGAACGGAGGCACCAATATAATAGATGCCGCGAAATTGGGTGCAAAGCAGCTCGTAATGCAATCACAGCAAACAGAAAAACCGAGTTCTTGTCAATTTCCGTTAGATAATTAAGCACCGTTTAAGGGCGGCTGACAATTAATCTTTGTCATTTCGGCCTACGACTACCACTATACTGCACAAAAGACAAACCAATTTAAGACATTCAAAATAAAATAAAAACATTTGAGGTTTGAAATCTCGACGGGGTTGGCAATATCACGTCAGCGCTTTTCAAGGACCAAGTTAAAAGTGTCAACACCAAACATTTATATATCTTTGAATATCTTCTAAAGACTAGCCATTGGGGGTTGTTATCGTTCAAGTGCACAATCTACTATAAACATGAAGCATGACGGCACAGTGTCGCAAATGTCAAAGTAAAGCTCGGAAGTATAATCGCGTCCCGATTGATGACTAAATCTGTCCCCAGAGACGTGCTCGAAATCATCATGGCTTGTTGCAGTCTACAGTTATTAAATTACTTGCGCCAAATACGCCTTTTTGTGTTAGTTCAACAATGGAACGCAAAATGCTCCTGCTATGGCTCGAGATAAACGGCGTTGGGACAATTTAACTCTTATATAAACTTTTCATAAAGCCTGAAAACATTTTTAAAATAGTTTTCGCGTAGCGCCAATGACTCAGCAAGTGCAATAACATAACTACAAGCGGTTTCACAACTTTGGCACTCCTAATTTTAAGCAGAAGTCGGTTTGGCTTTTTTCTTCTGCAGGCATTTGAGCGTTCTATCACTGAACTCAACTTCAAACGATAATCCTACCAATTAATTTATGACATAATCGAAAGGAAAAGACTACGGATTAACCATGCAATTATCTGAGAAACAGTAAAAGTCATTTTCGGACCACGAATAGGTTCACCCATTAAATGTTAATAAAATATTGGGTGTCAAAACTGAAGCCCAATACAATTAATTTCGGAAACGAATTCTAATTAAGAAGCAGCAAAGTAACCGGCGCCAAGTAGCGGTGAATAAAAGGCGACTGAAACTGAAAAGCGACCCGTTTTGGTTAAGTTAAAAAAAGACTGCCGCATGCCTTCCAGGACTCCGTCGCGGTTGCAACAATCAACCTCCGTCTGCGCGCCGACACGATTGTCAACCGATAGGTATAATGTTTACGGAAACCTCTTTACATGTCAAGCTAGGTCTCGCGCAGTTTACCCACGAGTCACGATTAACACCTTTACAGTAAGTGGCTTTGAGCAAAAGGAATGAGAGGCGTATTGGGATCAACAAACGATTATGTTGCGGTGTCATCTTTGATGTCACAAAGAAGACGGATTTGTTGCAATTGAGAATAGAGCTTTATTATAAGTGGCTACAAACTAACGTAAATATTTAGCATGATGATTTTTGATTTATTCATAGAAAATGTTTAAAAAAATTTTTTAAGAGTTTAAAAATTTACATGACGTGGGTTCAACTGCAGAAAGTTTGAAAGCAAATATGCAAATTTTTTACCAGATTATTCCCTTCAGAATCTGGCAGTTAAAGGAAGAGTAACCGCATGAACGTCAAAAACGTGATGCACACGCCGATGAAAAGAAAGTGTTGATTGACTTAATGGCAATGGCGAGCGCGCACCTTCAAGCAAACTGTTTTCCAAAATCTATGGGAAAATAAAAATTGCTCAAAGAGCAATGATGTGGTGCCACCCTATCAACAACCAAAAAGCGTTTACCGATCTAACGTTAAGACCAATTCATCAATGCAACGGTGTAGTGCAAGGAAGACACTGTAAGCAACAAAAACCGTAAAAAACGCCCGCTTCGATACAATGGAACCAGTACGTCTTTGATCGTCATTTTCAGTGCCGCCAGCTATTGTTACGGAAACGGGCCATCGATATCAATTCATATTGATTCAATGACGGTCAATAAGCAAAAGTTTGCTGTTAATGACGGAAGAGGTGTAATAAAACATTGTTCGCTTCTTGTCTTTCATGAAAAGGCATCCAAATATAAAAGGTCTATCACAGAAATGTTTTTGTAATGAATTAAAAACTAGCGTTAGTAGCTCAACTAATTCACAAGCTTATTACACATTGTCGTGAAAAACATTGTAACAGAACATTGTGTTTCGAAGTAAAACAAACGCTTTGTGTTGGCGAGATGAAAATGACGTTTGAGTGACGCTATAAGTAGTAGATTATTTTCTCTTAACACAGCATTCTCAGACTAACTTTATCAAATCTTATGATGCTTAAATAGTTGTGGTGTACTTCACACATTTTTGATACAAAAAACTGATAATAAGATAATTGGGATACATTCAATACGAAAACAATACGAAGTGTAATTAGCCTATTTTTTGTCTGACCGTAAAACGGTATTCAAGTTTTTATAAACTTAACACTATTAGTTTTAGTTTTTTTATGTTAAGGTGTTATTACGAAACAAAAATAGATCATTGGAACTGCAAATTTGACACTTAAAGCCGGCGGAAACAAGCATCGCAAATTTGAAAAATATGCTTCGATTACTGTATCCTGAGAGAATGTGTGTAATCTTATCGTAACTGAAAGACTGTCAAAAGCAGTTCTTCCAAAATTTTTTTTTACACATTGACTTGTTGTCTTCGCAGTTTTCAGTTCGAACTTGTGTGTATAAGTTTTTTTAAGCAGTTTTCTGGTCGTTTTTTTATTTTTTTACCGATAAATATTATATTCTTTGACATTATGTGACTGTAACCTTTTTCTTGCGAGTACCTGTAGCAAATTTGACGGGGACCCCAAAAGCACCGTGTAATCGCTTATTCTGAACGAAACATTTAGCCCGACAAAGTGACTTTCACTGCAAATTTGGCACTTAAAGCCGGCGGAAACAAGCATCGCAAATTTGAAAAATATGCTTCGATTACTGTATCCTGAGAGAATGTGTGTAATCTTATCGTATTTTGACTTATCGCAGTATTAATAACGATAGCGCAATGACTATTTTATCGATAGGTTATTGCATTTAAAGCCAACAATGTACTGCGAAACTGTTTTTGACCAGAAATGAAAACTGAAACCAATTGTCAAGTCCTGACCTATCCCAGATTAAAAAACGGTTACAGAATTGAATTCGGTATACGTAACTGATGTAAGCATAAATAGTAAGCATAAACACAGCAATCGAATAACAACAAATGATCAACGATACAGTAAGACAATTTTACTTTTTTTTCTAAGTTTGCATGTTTAATTGCAAAAAAGTTAGAAAACATAAAAACAAGGAAAGAATAGTTATATCAAAATGCAAATTTTTAAGGTATTTATGCTAACAAAAAATTAAGAAGATACCGTCATACTAATATATTAAGCCTCATAAAGCAATACTCGCGCTTCTGTAGTTTCCAAGTCCTGACTCGATGTTCAAACTCAGATCCCTTACACGCTTTCTTCACATGCACGATTTTTCATAATGTGTAAAATAACCCAATAATGCACTTTAAAGTTTAATGTAAAACTCAATTCGGATAGCACTTTTGTTGTTCCAACTGTTTTTCCATAAAAGGTAGAAAAATGTCAATTTAAAGCTTAAGCGATGAATAAGGTGTATTAAACTTTCATGTTGCTTCATCCAATTTCAATCTCAACTGAATGGTTTAAACAACCGTTGTTTTTGGCTTTCTTGACAGCGTCGGTGGCAGTATGGCCAGCTCGGGCCCGTCAGGCCCGGCCTAGATAAAGCAACAACCGATACGAGCCGGGCTCAAGTTTTTGCAAAATTAGCATTTTTTATTGCCGGACCGGGCCTCAGGCTGTGAAAAACATGATCTGGGCCGAGTTCCTGGACGAAAAAAATAAGCTCACGTCTACCCTTGGTTCATTCTTATAACTGAAAGACTGTTAAAAGCAGTTCCTCCAAAAATTTTTTTTTACACATTGATTCGTTGTCTTCGCAGTTTTCAGTTCGAACTTGTGTGTATAAGTTTTTTAAGCAGTTTTCTGGTCGTTTTTTTATTTTTTAACCGATATTTATTATGATCTGACATTATGTGACTGTAGCCTGACAACTAAAGATTCCCCCACAAAGTTACCGTATGTAAATTAAACCGTGAATCACTAAACTTGAAACTATCTTTACATGGACTTCTGGCAGAAGGTTTATCTGCTGACCAATGTGTTTGTAGATTCCAACTAAATGTTAAAAGGTAGTAAAATGTAAAAATTGCTTTGTTTATTACAGTTTAGAGGGTAGTCAAGTTCATGCTTTAATAATGCCGTTCTGGATGAGCAAAACCTGTGTAGGGATGTTCGAAACAAAATTAGCATACACTTAGGTAGTTGTCCGCAAAAGGTGTGTTTGGGCAGCCATATAGGTAGTAGCGTTTCTCCAACCATCCCGGTAAAGCACAAGCAGTTTCCATGACGCAAGCGCTTGACCCAGCAGCAGATTAGCCGAAGCACCCCTGCCGGTTGCGATGCGAGCAAGTCTTTGAAGATACGAATCGATTTCTAGATAAAACACTTGATAAGTTTCCTGCTAATCTGTAACACCTGCTTAACATGCCTCGACATGCAGATGTTTCAATCCCGCCTCACATTATGAGATCATCGTGGAATGAACACCTAGTTGAGCGACAGTTTTACCAGTTTTTCTTTGCCAGTTTAGTCATGATTGCCTAGACTGGATTGTGTTGATGTGGATGAAGCTTTCTTAAAAATCTGCATATTTTTGAACCACCGTAGTTAGCTTTCACATTTTTGCATATTTTTCAACCACCGTAGTTAGGTTTCTGAAGTATCGACTTCTGTTTTATCAGTTTTGGCAACGTCACAAGTGTATGTGGTGTACAGTAGGCCGGTCATGACTGAGATCTCACAAATACAGAATAGCTTTTCGACCCACCTGTGTTCAAGCTTTCTGGAGTATCGATTTCTGTTTTATTGCCAACGACTTCTTGTCCTCCGGTCGATTAGTTGACGGCCAATAAGCAGATTTGCCTTGGAAGTCGGCAGAAAACAATTTGCTAAATTTTTCTATGACTAACCCATCTGGCTTTTGCAACGTTCCACATGGACCACTGCGTATATGTGGCACCTTTCATTCAGTAATTGCGCGCCATATCCACAAAAAGCCGGGACTGGACGCGGGTAAAAGTTTTTGATCCAGGGTCGTTTTGAATCATATAACTTTACCCACAATTTGGAACAACCCGAAGCGCAATTGTCAGGTTGAAGGTAAAATTGCTCCGCCGGTAGCTTCAGCATTTCCCGCTGGCACCCCACCCCGATCACCTCTGGAATCTCCATTGCACCACATTAAATTTCCATAACCCCAACTTTCCGTTCAGCAGTAATTTTGATGTGTAAATTTACATTTCTCGTGTTCATTGAACCCGACATTTCGAAACGAGCCCAGTATTGATCAAGTAGGGGGAAAATTGTGCAACTGTGACGTTTTGAAACCCAGCAGGGTGTTTCATCAGTTTGTCCGTCCGTGTCAATGTGTCGCACGGTCACCGCCAACAAACGGAAATCGATAATACCCGCCACGTGACACACTGCTCTGTGTTTCGCAATGGTCGCACTGGCTTTTTTCTAGCACCTTCCGGCTGGGAGCGATGGTTTCTTTTCCGTTCCCCCCGACTTTGCACTCGCTAATGTTCTCGAAGTTTCTTACGATTTTTAGTAGTAAATCAAAAAGCGCAACGATGACAACTGTCCGAAAACAGATTTTATATTAGTTGTTCATCGGTTTTAGTAATTTCATTTGGTTTGCGGTCATTTTTGTTAATTTTAAAACTGGTTCGCATGCGATTTTTTCTTTCGGTTAATTTGCATCGATTTTCCGTCCAGTTTTTACTTACGCTGGCTGCATTTGCGAAGACCAACCCCTTCGCTGCGAGCGCAGGATAATCGATTTTATGGTGCACAAGCCACACCTCGCTGTCTTTCAACAAACATTTTCTGTTCTGTAGCGGGGTGTGACTGACAAATTGGCGTTGCATTTCGTCACCATTTCCAAGGAGTCTGTATTTGGGGCGTTTTTCAAAATGTAAAATTAAGATTATGAAATTAGCGTAATGTTAGTTTTCAAGGTGATAATGTAAAAGCACTGCTAGCGATGCGTCTTACTAGTCTAAACGCTGGATAAGAGTGCTTATCATGCCAAGCCTCCGCCCTAACCTGCATGAGTCGTGGGACCCATTTGGTCCCTTCGCGAAAGGAAGGTATAGTGCAGCGAGCATAAGTTATTACACACGCGGGGTAATGGCCTGAGGGTATGTGGTACGTCGGCTCTTGTGCGCCGAAACAAGCTGCCCTCAAATCGCCTATTGTCAAGTTTCGTCATTAAGGTAGTGCCAGTCGTATTGATTAAAAATCAATAGCACTGGCGTGCGAGCGACCACCCCTCTGTGCACACAAAACCATTCCACTCGGTTTTTGTTTTGACGTGTGTCCGTCAGTGCTCTCGCAGCCGCGGTCAGCGTATTTGAACGAAAGGCACCGCGCGTCGCTCGTTTTTCGTTTTATCGATTTAACTTAGAGGGTGCATTCATTGCGTTCTTCGCGGCAGCGCTATTTTTTGGGTGCGATTGATTTTGTGATCAAGCCTATTCGTACTTCGAATACAAAAAGTAAAATTATAATTTTTACTGATAAAAAACCGTTCCAAACGCATTTCGCGAATTTGAATGTCTCGTGAAAATTTTTGATTTATATTTTACGGTTTCCTTTCAGATGGCGAGTTCAGAGTCGACTGACCACGAACCCGGCAAAACCAATGCGTCTCGGTCAATTCCACCTTCCGTTGCGCCGCCGATTGAAATGCTAGCGGAATCGTTTGACCTCAATTCGTTCAAGGATGTTGTTGAATATCTTCAAAATGTCAAATCTGAGGTACTTTATATTTTTTTTGTGATTTTAACAGTTCTTTTTTACGTAATTCAATTCAAGTACTTTTAAAGTTGTTATTAAACAATTTTTTTTATTTGCATAACGTTTCAGAAGTACAATCAAATCGCTCATGATGGTATCCAGCAATGCCACCAGTGTCAAAAGCAGATTCCAAGGGATTCAGAGGTCATACACTTTACGTACCTTTTGCCATGCCTTCACACCATGTGTCTCGCTTGTGTCAACTTGTTCAAAACTGAAAAGCTAATTTGCAAGATTTGCAACCAACAATCAAACAAGAACGCAATTCCGATGCTTAATCAGATTGTTACTCCCCCAGGGTAAGTGGCTTACATGTCGATTCATTCACCACATAATTATATGCAAATTTTCAGGATGTGCAATGCAAAACGCGGCTGCAAGAACAGGACCACAGGACTTTGCAACATGTGCCACGTTATGTGTTGCAACGACTGTTATAACGAATCTCACCAAGGTCACCAGCGATCCACAGAATTAGCCGTTACTGTAGCTTGCTCGAAGCACCCCAAAGTTGCGGCTGTTTATGTTTGCCCGTGTCAAGCTGTTCGTTTTTATATATTTTCGGTTTATATATATATATTGTGTTGTTTTCAGCATCTGTGTCGCTCATGTGTCAACGGCTACAGCAAGATTCATGCTTCACATGGCGAATTGCGACCTATGCCGATCTTGTCGATTGTCAAGCAGACGGAGAACTATCAAGACGTAGTGAAGCAACGTAGATCGAACGTTCGAGTGTTGTATACTGGCTTGCTTGACAAGGCTCAGGCGGACTGTGACAAGCACTTCAATGATTTGAAGATTGAGGTTACGAACAAGTTCTTTGGCTTTCTGAACACGGTTGGTTTCTTGTTCGTTTTTGACTTTCTTTATATAGATCTTTGCAGGTCATGAACAAGTTCAACGATTGCTGCCAAGAGATTTCCTATGCTGAGGTCGAAATGGGCAAGCGTCTCGAGGAGTGCGGACGTCAGTATGCGGATACCACGGCCAAAGTCTACACTTTCAACAATCTTTGTGAAGATGTAGCGAACAACTTCCCCTCTTCGGTCATGCAGACATTCGTTAATGAATGCTACACTCGCCTTGAGAAAGAACAAGCTAAGCTTCACAACGTTGTTGTTCAAACCCATGAGAAGCTTCTTGCGCTGCCACGCGTTGAGTTCAACACCGAGCAAGCAACGAAATGGTTGGATCAAAGTGTGAAGATTTTCGGTCACCGCGATTTGCGAGCTCCTGTTTTGACTAACCCAGAATCTAAGTTCTTCAATCTTGACTTTTCCGAGATTATGAAGGTTTGTTCTTAATCATGGCTTTGTTATTTTGGTATAATTTTTTTGTTGTAGAATGTGGTGAAAAGTAACTTGCCTCGCAAAAGGAATGCCGGTGGTCCTCTGGCTGTGAGCATCAACAATGCGAAGAAGCGACGCGAAGCCGAAACTCCTCAGGCAAACAGTGCCCCTCCACCAGTGCTTTCTACTCCACCTGCAGTTACATTTGCTCCAGCAGCACCATCGGCTCCGGTCTACCGTTATGCTCCGAATGTGACTATGAGTAGCCATAATCGTGTGATGAATTCAGCAGTCCATACTCGAGGACCTCATCAAGTCGTTCGATCCATGAATACTGGCAATCAGCAGCTGCCCATGCACGTGCAACAGGCTTTTGCCTATCAACCGCCTCAACAAGGATTCCGGATGGTTACCCCGCGCACAGTGTCTCGACTTTCTGCTCTTGGCACTACGCGACCTCCTAATCAATGGAATTTGAGCAATTTGAACGACATATCTGGCATGAACGGCCCAAGTTTCCGACCTCGAGCTTCTGCGCCCTATGGGTATCCTCCGATGACCGGTCATGACAATCATCAGTATCTCGAATCGGAAGTTATGTCGAGCCTTCCTCAACGCAACAACACGATCCAAAACCGTGCAGATGACGGCACACCGAGGGGATATTCCGATCCGAGCATGATTCCGATGATGGGCGTTCAGGCCAACTCCGTGAACAATCAGCCGAGGCGGTCAGCTGCGTTGCCTCATCTCGACACCCAAGATTTGAACAGTGCGATGCGACACTTCATGAACCCTTCGCTTTCGGTGACAAGTGTGAGCAGCCCATCGTCCATGTCGCAATCAAGCAGTTCATCGGAGCCGTTGCGAGGTCGAGCTCCACCACGGATTCTGCCAATGCCGTCTTCTTCATCTTCGACGTCTTCACAGGGACAGAACCAGCGTCGTCGACAACAATCCGTAACTGCTAATGTCACCAAGGCTTCTGTTGAAGTAAGTCTTTTCATCTTCTGTCTTTTTCAGACTGTATTCATTGTTTGTTTTTAGAAGCAAGCCGAACTTGTTGCCTTATTGGCCAATGCGTCTGCTGATATCCGGCGTGAAGAAGAACGGACTGCCGTCAGTCGTCAAGCCCGTATCAACAACGATCCTTCGCCCAGCACCGCCCCTCGTTCGATTCCGACCGTTCCGTCTGTTCCATCTTCTCCCAATCAGCCCAAATCCTCCGGCAAACTGAAGATGCGAATTCGTCTCTCACAGAACAACAAGCCAACACAGCCGACTAACGAAGAACAATGGGATGATTACTGCGCCATTTGTAACCAAGGTGGTGATCTCATTTGTTGTGATAGCTGCCCCAAAGTTTACCACAACAACTGTCACATCCCCAACATACGTGTCACCGCTGATAAGCTACCGTAAGTTTAACCATAACCTTTTATTTTTATTTGTTATCAACTCTATATTTAATGAATGAACCCAGTTTGTATTGATAGCAATTCTTTAGTGATGACTGGCAGTGCAATCGTTGTGTCTCCCGCTGTGTTGTTAAGAAGCTGTCTGATACTTTCAATCCTGTTGAACGTGAAGCATGTGCTCAAGTTCTCATGGCCTGCTATGAAGATTCGACCCACAGTGAGCCGTTTGAGCGTAATGTTCCAAGATCTTTCAAAGACTATTACGCAGTGATCAGTCATCCCATTTGCTTTAAAAACATTGCAAGCAAAATTGAGTCCTACGAATACAAGACCGTCCCCGAATTCATTTCGGATATGAATCTTGTGTTCGCAAACTGTGTGAGCTTCAACCCCACAGGATCCCCAATTGAAAAGTCTGCTCGCTATGTTTACAATTTGTACCTCACTGCTGTTCGCACACAGCTAAAGCCGTATTTGGACAAAGTTTGGTGTTATTCACCGAAGGCGTAAATCGCAATTATCATTACCCAATTTTCCATTTGATATATCATTTCCATTAGTTCAGTCACTCTTAGGTCATACTAGAAACTAAACAAATACTTACCCGTTAAATTTTATGAACTTCAAACTTGCAATGTCCGGACCGCTACTGATATAGTAAGCTGCACCCATCTTACCTCTATTTATTTCATAAGTTGCGCATTCATTTGATAAGTTTACAGTTTTACTTTTTACTAGAAACCTAAGTACTCATTCACATTTAAACTTAATGAACTTGAATAAAACTAAGCATTATCTATTAATTTCCCATCCACGTTCTGCATAATTTTGATCTCTTTCCTGAAGTCTGCTTTAGCTCTTAGTATCCCTTTTTCCTATACTGCACGCTACGAATATTGTGAAGTTTTTTGGTTTTTTATGATGTGTGTTTCTTTAATAAAATAATTTGTTACATTAGAATTGGCAAAACGTGAAACAAGGTTTTTTTTTCTTTATTATTTTTTACAATTCACAAGAAGTCACAGCTTCATCGGTATTATGTTTGATACAATTAAGGTTTCTCATCGACTTTTTGATTCCTTTAACTGACAGCTTCCGCATAAAGCATTTGTTATCCTTCTTTTCGGTCTTCGAAACTTCCCAATCAAGCGGCAGTTTCATAATTCGGTGCGGTATTCGTTGACGGACTACGAGAAATCGAAGTCTGTCTCGAGATTCTTCTAACGTTGAAACGGGTTGCAGGACATTGCGGAAACCGACCAAATGAAGTTGGAACGTGTGGCCTCGAATGTCGAAACGATCGTATTTCGGCTCTGTTTCGATGTAACCAATAGATACAAGAGGGATAGTAAGCTTAACTGGAGGCCACGAGGATTTAATAATGAGGTGGGAGTACATTATTTGGATGACTGAATTGTAGCAAACACGAGGGAGAATGTCGGTACGGCTTTTGAAGTACACAAACTGCAAGAACAATTAGCGCATATTGGTTTTAAATTTAGTTGTTCGGTGGCGTACGTTAATTTTCGGCTTACCTTAGCGGTGTATTCGGCGTTAAGCCCCGGCGGCACGTCCTCCAAAGTGGGCATAGACCGTGGTCGACGTAATAAGTGGTGTGTTTCGGTTGTAGTCATGGCTTCTAGTGACGAGTACTAATAAGGATCAGTCACTTTAGCGGCTTTAAATACCATAATAAGTCGATTACAGCGAAATTAAACAAGTAGCAAATCCGTTTTATTGACGCTTTATGTATTCACTTTAAAATGATTAAAATAAAAATAGAAGTTAAAAAAGTTGCCGATTCCACACGCTCTTCACGTTATCGTATAAATGAACAACAAAAATACTGGACCTAAGCTTGAGAAAATCCCAGGAAATGACGCTTCGAACCTGTTACGAGAGGATCGCGCATATGACCAAATCCTTGATGCACTTGTTCTCCGAAGACATGAGACAGAACAAAAAGTCAGCCTATTTTTTCGACAAAAAATAATTGTTTGTAAAAAGCTGGAACCGCCTTCGGCTCTCGAAAGTGCTGCACAATCTCGCACTGCCTCGTTCAGCCAGCTGACGACGATCAAAAGATGATTTTTGTCGCGGACTTTGAATCAGCTTTGCGGTCGGCGCACTTTTTTCTCATCTCTTCCTCCCTTCTTTAACTTTGAACAAGAGGAAGACAGTCGATGGTTGCAACTCGCAATGATGAAGCTTGATGTTTGGATGCGCGAGAGTGTGGGACGGATGACTGGAAGCACTTTTTTCATCGGAATTAGCTTGTTCGCGAGCGTCGACGACGGCCGTGAGCAAGTTTAACGAAGCTGAAGAAGAGGCGAGGGCGTTGTGGTTACTTGGTTAGAAGTACATCGTTTTTCCGGACAGAGCGGTCGGAACTGTTATGGATTGCTGCAAACAGTCAGGCATGAATCTGTGAAAAGGAAACACTGTGATGAGACACTAAGTATGTGCTTTGAAAGTTTTTGTTTTTTTTTTCGATGTGAAAAGGCCCTCAGTTCCCAAACAGCTGCAACATTTAGAATTCGTGTTTTCATTTCACTTGAATCAGTCTGTAGTTGCTTACCCTTTTGCAGACTACAGCGTCTACCCCACAGGAAGTTGTTTCACCCTCATAACCCCTGACTGTTTTTTTTTTCAAACTTACGTGAGTAAGCATTTGTTGTAAATTGGCAACGGAAATGATAGAAGGGCGGGAATCGGGTGGAAAGTATAATGGACGCCGTGTGCTCGTTTCGCGATTAAGAGAGGCGTCGATCGAACAGCTTCTGTAAGTGCAGACATGCAATCATCAATCCAATGATCTATTTGCATTTTTACTGAACGGACTGGCACCACAATGCAACATTCTTCCTGTCATTAGTCTTACCTTGAAGCTCGTTGCAGACATTGCATTCGCGAGTGATCATGATAACGATCTGGTAACGGCGTGCTAACTGGTTGGCGAACATTTTTCATTAAACTATGAATCCGATATCGATTATAAGTTCGTTCATCTCGTTTTGACATGTAAACGAGAACGGTAAACAATGCAGCGGATTCTGTGCATAGGAAGCTCAACTGAAAACATAAATAGTTGTGTCATTGGCATTCATCGTATTTCCCACATACTTTTAAAAAGATGAACGAATATCCGTATTCGTAATAAAACATCGGATCATCCATTTCGGAGGCTGGGAAAATCTTATTACCGACTTCGTTTGACAGTGCTGACATGTAAACGATAATGCTTAGAAAATTGCATATGCCTAAATCCGGATGTACATTTTCATTCATGAAAAAGATATTTTAGGCTTACCGGCCATAATGTGGGCCACCGTACTGACAAACAGTGATTTGTACGGCTTCTTACGCATGAGACATACCGCTATGCTTGCGATCCCCAGAATGTCTAACAAAGCACCGAGAATAACGAATATCAGCACTATGCGTACGGACTCTGTAACAATACAACTTTTGATACATTCCCTTTCACCATGTTGGGGTTTTTTGAAAACAATTGGTTTTGTAGGGAGAAAATAAGCTGTCGTAGTTACTTTTTTTATGTTTTATTGTTTCATGTTGAATGAAAGTGATACAGCTCATTTTGTTTGTAGGCATGCATGACAGTAGTGATGTAAGAACTGTGATATAGCCTGTTTTCCCGCTCACAACTGTCACATGCTACGATACATACTTAATTTTTGTATCCTAGCAGCATGTGTAAATAGTTTCTGACGTTTGTTGGGAGATTGTTGAAATTCATAAACGTAACATAACGCATAAAGATTTTATAGCGTCGCCAGTTAATTTTCGCATTTACGCTTTTTTCATGGTAGGGTTGTGTGTACTAAACCTTTGGCACAACATTTCTCCTGTTTTAGGCATTTGGTTTACAAATGTTAGAGAAAAAACGGTGCACATGATATTTTCACGACTATTGACACATGCTGCCACAGAAGGTCAGAACACCATTAACTCACGTTCGATTGCACTGGTAACATCAGAAGGGTCATCCACCGAGAAAAAGTCAATCTCATTACAGTGGAATGGTGTGACCGCTGAATTACGATTAAATTGAAACCTGTTTTAATGCATTGTAATTAGTACTCACGGTCAAGCCAACAAAACTGCCAAGGTCCAAGTGTGGCGTTTTTAAAGTATTTCTTTGTGACTCCCAAGTCATCGTAATTATTATTAGTGCTGTTGGGGAGGACATAATATTTAAGTACCTCGGCAGTGTATAGCCATTCGTTGGTAAATAGGTCTAAAGTGCAGGACAGACAGTCGAGCAGAACCAAAGATTGAAGAACAACGAGAAAACTTACTGATAAAGTTGGAGAAACATGCAACACTGGAAAACACAAAGGATGCGAGAATAAATCGCCGCCGATTGCGACTACCTATCTTGGTCAACTTGTGCTCAACAACAGGGAGTACCATCTTTGCGCTCGTACAAGGTTAAACGCGGCGTGCAATTTAGGCCTAAAATCTTTTACGGAAATCAGAGCGATATAACCTTTTACCGAGTGAGTGAGCTTTTTCGACGCTTGTCAAATACTGAACTCGGCGACGACTCACAGCTTTTTTTTTGGTCTTTGTAAGGCACGGAAGATAAGAGGCTCTTCTAGTTGGCATCTGACGAAGTGGTTGTGTCGCGCGTTCTTTCTTCATCCTTTCGTCTTGCCAAGGTTACGTAAAATTCGATTTTACTTGCCGCGTCTTCGCCATTTACTTGTCATATTCTCTTCATTTTTGCAAATCATATTTCCTCTCAACTCACTTCTTTTACGAATATTGCTTAAAAAATTGACTTCCTGTTTGTCAGAAGTCCGGCGGCTTTGCAGTTTAGTGAAACAGTTTGCTTAACGTGGTTCGGAAATTGCTTTTTGACATTTTTGAAAAGTGCAAATCGGCGCCATCTAAACAAACCATTCAGGCACTTCAATTGAGTAATTTGTTTTTCAATAGGATTGGCGATAAATATCACGACAGAAGACATGTCACCCGTCATCGAAAGGTATTCTTGGCGCTCATTTTATTGATGTTTCCGTGGCTTTTTTATCTGAAAGGAGGAGTGAATGAGCGACGACGCCGACAGTCTGGGAAGGGCCTTCGATTGGGCCCTGTACACAAGGCCTTGTCGCGGTGTAAAAGGTCTGGAGAGAGCCCTCTGGGGGCATTTCCCTGCAGGCAATGCGCGAAGTCATCTCTAGAGCAGTATTAACTCGTCGTTTGGTCGGCGCGGACGTCGTTGCCTTGACATCGTCGCCGCATTGGTGGGGGTTATGCTTTCGCGTACGCGTCGTTCGTCGGCGGCGCTTAACCTTAGGAGGCGGACCTGCGCGAGGCGGAGTACCCCCAAACTTGGCATAAATAGCAGGGCATGAAAGCTTGGAATTGATCATTCCGTTCAGTGCGTGTCGTTGTCCTCCTGTGGTGTGCCGAGCGGCTCAGACTACAGAACAGGTTTGGATAGGCAGCAAGCTTGGTTTTTACTCATCAGTTTGCGACCATATCCAAGCTCCTTCTGTAGTCCTGGTAAGTCCGCTTGGCTTTTTCTGTTTTTACCATCTTGGCTATGATTGTTTGTTTCTTTATTACTTGCAAGGTCAGTTTGCGCCGATATATCATCACACTGATGTTTCTAACGTAAAATGCTTTTTTGGTTCTCTAGAATATGGCTTCGATCAGTTACAAGCTGTTTTAAATTGCAAGTTTGCGACTGTATCCAGGCCATATTTTAGAGTTCATAAGTTGCATTTTCTAGAAACATCTGTGTTGGTGAATATCGGTGAGCGCTTTTTATGGACGCTTGGTCTCGGATCCGAGTTCAAAATCAGTTTTGTCATCACTTTTCGGTGAACTTATGGTGACTGTTGAAAATCAGACTGTTGCAGCAAATACGAGTCTGACCGGGCGTAAGCTTGTAAAATAATAGTTTGCGACCGGAATGATTCTTATTTGCTGTTTCAAGTACTGTTTTTTATTATTATCCTCCTAAATCATTGGAGTAGTTTGGTGTTCCTAAACCATGAAACTACCGCTTGCTGTAATTACAAACTCTGACTATCCAGGTGACATTCTAATTGCTACTCCCTTACCTTACAATCCACTTGGGACGTCAGAATTTCTTAGGTTACTTTCGCAAACTTTGTTCGGTAATTAGTTTGCGACCGTAATCTAGTGAACTCTACGCTTCCGTAAAAAGTTTGGATTTTTCTTTTAACTTTATTTTGTCATCAACGGTAGGTTAATTAAACAATTAAATGTTTGACTGGGTTAGATATTTGGAGCAATCTTTGCTGTTCTTGGTTGTACGGATGAAAGGGCAAGCCTAGAACATTACCCCAATTAGCTAAGTACATTACGACTAGAAAACTTACCGCATCGGGACACTTCAAATTTGTAATTGCTACTCCTAAATCGGCTTTAGTAGTCTTTGACCCTACGGGTTCCATCATATTTTGCCACACGTATGACGAAACTATAGCGTGACCGCTTTGCGAGAAATGGAAGCAATCCGGACAGAAAAACTCAATCATGATTGACCCATCAGGCTGAAAGTGAAAAAGACCGTGAAGTAAACAAAAAAACAAAATGAAACATCAATTTGACTTGCCTTCTTTGGTGGAACAGTAACGTCATTGAAGAACGGTTGTGTAACGACAGTGAAATCGTCCCGTTCGTACTTCCCTTCAGTCTCAATTTCTTTCTCAACTCGTTGCAAGTCGGTACATACTTTGCTAATTTGATCATTGGTAAAAGAAGTGTTCGATTCGCATTTACATTCATCGCTGAAAAATGGAAAAAATAAGGCTTCCCTAACGGGGAATCGAACCCCGGCCGCCTGGGTGAAAACCAGAAATCCTAACCACTAGACCATTAGGGATGGCGAGCTGAAACAAAAGAAAACTGAGTGACTCACACATGGATAGCTTTGCAGAAATATTGCTCGCGATCGATTTGTCGAACCATTTCAAGGTGGAGCATAGTGACAAGATTGACAATGACCTTGGGAACATGAGATTGAATGATTTCAATGGCTCTTTCAATGTGAGCTTTGAATTGTTCCGGTGTGTTTCCTGCCTAAAGTAAATTTAATTTACCGTAAACGGAATTTGCAATGCGAACGCTTACGGGGTCTCTGCAATATCCGCAAACGTCATTACCACCGATGAAGATGTTAAGCAGCTTCCAGTCGTTATTAAGGTCATAGTCCTGTATGCGTAACCTGTCATTTAAGAAAATTGGATGGATACAAAGTGACATACGTGAGGGTGTGCATTTAACTTTTGCACCAAATCTAAAGCCTGGCTTGGAAGATCTTTAGCGTGGGCACCCGGAACTGCAGAGTTAAGCTGGGCTGAATGCCAGACGTCAGCTCCACCAATTCCGGTGGATTGACCGAATAAGCTCGGATTAAATTGTTTCAAGATGTCTGGAAACAACAAATATGACAACATTGCTTAAACCAAAGGTCATGCTTACTGGGAACAGTGATGTGAGTACTCAAATTTTTGTCGCCACCAGCTAAGAAAGCTAACCCTCGATACTGCAATATAATCTCAAGTGGATCCAAAGCACCGGCGCCGTTCGCAGCAGTAAGTGAATCGCCCAAGGCCATGACAAGCTTAATGTCACCAGGCCGGACCGAATGCACATTCTTCGGATTCGTCTTGCTTGCAGCCATAACAGCAGCATCACAGTTGAGTGTACCGCCAATATCCCCAATCGGATCACCCCATTTTGCTGTACAGAACTGTAACAGACCAATAAGAGCTACAATACAGCAAATTGGACGATTCATCTTGCGAACTGCATGTTTCTCTAGCAATTAGGCTGTCTTTTATACGGTTTTCACCGATTGATCAGCTAATATGACGCAAATTGACCTATGCTGTCTTCAACCAGCCTTATCAACGGTTTTTTGCCAACCTCAACACGTGGGTACCATTCTGCAATGCGGACTGGACTACTTATCTTTCTCCTCTGTGTTTTAATGTGTGTAGCGGACAAGCATAACTTATACCCAATGCATTTATTCCAGAAAAACCCATAACACAAGTTAAACTACCGCAAATAGATTCAAAGTATAAATTAGATCTAACCACAGGTGCTTTCTACAATGACCCTAGGGTATGAATCACAACAAACTTCAAAAACCCTATCATGACATTGAGTAGAAAAACAGTCGTCCCGTATAAAACTAAGACACCGCTTACATTATCCCGGAAGCTGAAAATAGTGAATTTAATAAAAAAAAAAGCCATAATTGGGATAACTTACGTTATTGGTTTGGAACCAAAAAAGTAGTCAACGACAACATCGGCAATCCAATGGCCATCGAGACCATGACAAGGCACAGCATTCAAAAGGCCGAGGGCGAGAGAAAATGTGATAACGTATTTGCAGGCGAGTTCCAGCGCGCCTGGAATGGAATAGGGAATCCACGAGGAGCGTGGAATCAGTTCTTGAAGGTTCAGAAGGAAGCGAGCCTGAAACCATGGGTTTATAGTAACAACTTTAAACATTGTGGATGTACAACTCACTTCAGAAATCTGTCCGATAAAAATAATAGGTCGCGTGCTGTTGGCGACGTCGAAGCGAAGAAGTACAGTACCATTGTACATTGCTGGGTAGACACAGATTTCACCGTTCTGTAACAAACTTCGGGTAAGCAAGTCAGAGAGAAAAAAACACACCTTTTCCTGAACGGAATCATGGCTACACGGGACATGGTCTGTGACCTCTCGAGCTGGCAAACAAGCAAAGTTGTAATCGGCAAGGTTGATGCCCTTCGACGTCGAATCACTGTTGTCAGAAGCACCGCCGATAGCGGCTCTTTGAGCACGATTTTTCAAGCCCAAATGTTCTCCAAAATCCATAGCAGGCGTGACTTTCTGGTCTTTGGCAGTCCGGTTAGCCACGTACTGGAAACAAATGTGCGACGACGTAGTAATGTTCTCAAACTCTTGGCAGCACCCAGTTTCACCACCAACAACTTGAATCATATTTGAACTGGCAGTGAGCGGGAAGACAGATGAGGCAGGCAGGTAATAGCCATGCCTAGGCACGTCGGCTTCGAATCTCGCAAGGCACCGTAGGTAAGATTGCTTATCGTACACGTTACAACCATTCAATTGGGATATGACGTGACCGTACTGAAGTCCACTTGGTCCAACGAGACCGGAATTTGAGCTTATGTCTAAAGAAAGCTCATTAGAAACATACTTGTAGGATGAGAAAGCAGGTACTAACCGGTAACAAGAACACCGGCACCAGTCTTGAATAGTAAAAGGCACATTGTAGGGACCAAAAGATAAAAGATGTATCCAAGTAAGGCAAGGATTAGATTGTGCCAAATGCCAGCGGAGTAGATTCGTAGCTTTTGGGCAGGTGTTGCGCGTTCTAAAAAAAGGAGTCAGTTAAAGCCGCAAAATTCGAAGCAAAGTATTACCGAGTTCGCCCGTATCAATTTCCGTAAATGCACCAGGATAAATACCGTATAAGAAAATACCAAACCCAGTGACTCGAACATTGGAGCTGGCAGCAGCAAATGCATGGCCGATTTCATGGATGATACCGGCAATAATGAGAACGGACATGAAGAGAGGAAGGTGTTCCATCGGGATGTTGACACCGGGAATGACGGGAGTGATACCGGCTGAAACGATTCAATCAACACGATGAAAAGTGAAGGTGACTTGAACACTTACATTGAACATGACTCTGGTAAGGAACATAGGACAACGCCCCCTGATCGACAGCTTCACCACCAACGGCGTGATAATTGCCATCGGACGAGACACGGACTTGATGCCACGACCGAACAGAAAATAATGCAATGAAATTGAACACTTCGCATACCAATAAATAAGAGAGATAGAGGGTAGCCAGAACAAAGCAACACAACGCTACAAAAGCACCGACAGAGAACCACGTATCGACCGCAAGCATCCAGTTGCGGGAATTTTTCCACCTGCGAACAGTTGTGGAGTAGGAATTGAAGAAATGAGATCCATCGAAGCGCGATACGTAGAACCGAAACTGTAAAACGGGTGCTTAGCTACGCCAAACCAGAAGGAACTGATTACCTGCGCCAAAGAAACCTGTAGACCACTCCTATCGCTGAAGTCGACGTACCACTGGACATGATTAATGCGCAGATAGTAGTCGAGGAGAAAGAGTGATGTCCAAAATAGGAGTAATAAGCACAGGCTTGTCGTGAATAACATGACACATCATTCGAGACCTCCCGCAAGCTGGAAACGCCGCAATTTACGACTGTTTTGAAGGCAGGCGCAATAAGAAAGTAGGCCTAAAAACATCGATGCTCAACGAGTGGATGCACCGAACTGCATTTTTTAAATCGACGCACTCGGAAAGGGCTGACCAAGGCCAAATATAAACATAAAAAGTGAACATTTTTCGGTATGAAATGGTCGGTTGAACCAAAACAGTTTGAGTGAAACGGACAATATAACATTTGTGAATAGTGTTTATGCATTGCAATTATTAATTCTTTGAATAATGTCTGTACCGGTCAAAATTGAAAGGAAGCTTCGCAGCGATAATGCCCTCACGATAATCGACGGGCCATGAAAAACAATAACGAATCTTGGGTAATTAATTAGAAGTTATTTAAAAAACTGGAAAATGGCGAGACAAGCGTTCATTCTTCGTCTGATGCTAGCAGATGCATCTCACAGGCAGAGTCAGTGACTTGCAGCTCGTATGAATCTTGACGTCGCTTGTTCGTTGCGTTGAGACGAGCATGAAGCATCATTGTTGCGAGCAGGGCGCAGAGGAGGGACATAATGAGAATAATGACTGAAAAGGGGGTGCTATTAACAATTGAAATTAATGTGGTCGGTGAGACTTACACAGATAGACAGCATCATGGTTGAAAAACCAATTGTCCAAACCGCATTCCATTTCCCAGTTTGTTGGAACCATGTAGCCCCTAAGATGCCTCAGATCAACTAATGGACAATCAGTGGCACAGCCTGGGACCGTGAACTGTACAATATTAGCTGTCTCTGTTTCATTTTTGAAAAACACCCGTAGTTTGTATGTATTGTCGATGAAGTGAAGTTCAAGAAGGAGGCAAGTCGCGTAGAGAGGGAAAACCTGGACAGAAAGATTCAGCGTCCGTAGAACAGCGCTTATCGCAGTGTCATGCTGTAACATTCAAACTTAAAAAATGTTTAAATAATGTATCAAACTTACAGCAGAATACCCGAAAAACTTGAATCTGCTGTCCAAGGTACCATCAACGCGCATGTTTATCCGTTTTAAAATATCGCCCAAAAGTGGTCCACCCCGTAACCGATTCAAACGTTCACTTCCGTAAAGGAATTGAGCACTGATATCATACAATCGCCATATTTCATCCTTAACTGTAGAATTTACCCAGGCTGGCAGCTTGTGGGTATCATTATGGCAGGTCATCGCAAACAGGGGATCAAAGAGATACCACAAGTCGCGAACGGTAAGTGGGACTTCCCGAATTTGTGACTTTTCACCGAGGAATCTAAGGATAGCATCATTCTTCGATGCAATCTCACGGACTTCATCGCTTTCAGTATAGACTCGATGTCGTTCGGCTTCGGCTACTGGACATGATATTCGATCGTAGAGGAGCTGCAAACTGACTTTTATATATATTTTATTTAAAAAAACTGGTATATTACGTTGTCATTTTGACGAGGAACAGTGTGAACGGGGATAGGGTTCACTGGAAGATCCGCATTCCGAGGGTAGAGGCCTGAGGCAACTGCATGGCCAGAGGCAAGGGTGCGATTGTAATCGCTGCTTCGAATGTACACCTACGTGATATATAAAAACTGTAAAAACTGGATTTAACGGATTGCACCAACTTCAAATGGGGTGTATTCAGAGCTTAGAAACCCTGCATATCGATGCCGAAGGATCTGTCCCAACTGATATGCTTGTTTGACGCCCTTTGGCGTGAGTTCACCAAGTCCCAATGGCCAGTTTCGAATGTCGTCGCCTGGCAGCAACGAACTTGGGGTTCGATCTCCATGACGCCACACCTAAAAGTGCACGGTTCCCTAATTTGTTGTGCTTCTAGTGTTTCTCGAAAAAGTGAAAGTGAATATCCTACAGCGTGCACAAGCTTTAAAGACTGAATATCAGCAGGCGGGACACTATCCAACGAAATGGACACACAAGGACTCGATAAGTACACAAACGTTAAGCCATATAAGAAGAAGTTGGCTGCTTCGACATGTGTGAAGGTGGTGTTAGTAAGAATAACGTAGAACAGAAGGAACGTCCGGACGGACATCGGCCGGGATTCTCGTTTTTACGCCTCCTTCGCTGCTATTTTAGTCCTCTGCATTGTCCCATCGTTCGTTATGGGACCGGATCGATGACTGCGTGCGCGCTTGACCAGAACTGTCCAACTGCCGCAAGCACTGACTCACTAAACCTGACAATACCGCGCCGAAGCTGTCTGTTTTCGATCTATTTCCATTTCAAATATTTATAGAACGGGTCTGACGTCAAAACAGATGGACGGCTACCTGAACTCAGCGTTTTCGCTGAGAGAATTGCTGAACAAACAGATTCCAGACGGGTTGGACGAGTTAGCCAATAGCGCTAACAATTTGGAGCGGGTTGCTGCTTATTGTGAAGCTAATTATGCCGAGGTGAGATTGTCTTTTGATAAGATGCATATATAACTAACTATATTTAGCCTGGAGTGGATAAAGCAAGAGCATTCCGCGAAACGAAGGCACTCACGATGCAAAGCTTGGCCGGTGTCGCCTACCAAGTGAATCAAGTCTCGTCGGCGTTGCTTCGGTCTTTGGAGCTTGAATCAGAGAGCATTGCATCCAAAATGAATGATGTGACCAACTGTGACTTGGTAAGACGCTTAAAATCGATAATGAAGGGGAAAAAATATATAAATGTTGTAGGAAATCGCCATCCAAAAGGAGAAAGCCGCCCGTTTGGAAATTGGAAAGCTGACCTTGAGCAAACAAAACAACAAGACCAACAAAATCTCGTATCCGACTACGAGGGTGAGAGTTAGTTAATGAAGAGGCTTCATTTATGGTTAAGTTTCAGACGAAAACGCCGCGGCATGTCTTCACTGAACTCGACTTCAACAGTTTGGACGACATCGGACATCCTGCCCAAGACTTTTCACAACGCGGAACGTTGACCATCGGTCGCAATAACTCCATGATGTCTACTCCCGATAGCATGAATGCAATGAATGAGGGTACTTATGGCTATCTGATGGGCCGTCAGAATAACCCAAATGCAACGGTTTGTTCGCTTGTTTGACGTGTAACTTTGTTTATATTTTGTAATTGCAGCTAACCCGAAAAGCAGTCCGCCCTGAAGTATATCGCATCCCTCAAATGCCCGTTCCATCAAGTATCCCCGATGGATCTCGGTATTCAACAGTCACGAATCGAAGCGCGATGTTGTCTGACAGCGGCATGTCCCATTATGGTAACCACGGTACGTTGCGTGGTTCAATCCTGCCTCCGCCGTCACAGCCTGGATCGATCAGCCAATATCGACTGTCGATGGATAACAATGATGTCCTGCCGCCACCTCCGAATGTACTGACGTCTTCGATAGATGATGAGCCGCTACCCCCAGCACCGATGAGTGATACCTATTGGGATGCACGTCAAGCTTCGACTCCAACGGAACCTGACTGGGCTCCACCGAATTATCTTGCAAAAAGTATGGTTTTATTGTCTTTGTTATCGACATTAATGTTATTTTTCTCTTTTAGCAATCGCCATCTACGATTATGATGCACAGAAGCCTGATGAACTCAACCTGCGCGAGAACAGTGTCGTTTATGTTGTGGCGAAAAACGATGATGGATGGTTTGAAGGGGTCATGGACGGCATGACTGGCCTTTTCCCCAGCAACTATGTTCAGACGATTTATTCGTAATTGCTTTAAATTTGCTTTTTTATTTATGATTCGCTTGTTTTTACGAGCTTGCAAATAACTGTGGTGCATAATTTCAGTAAATTTTAACAGCTTTTTAAAATAAGGCAACTTTATTAAATTAGAAGTGGGCAATTAGGGTTTTATTATTAATTAGTTTTGGAATCTTGGGTTGCTTTTATGGGGTTATACAGTATGCTTAGTACTCATAGGAGTCGTCGCCTTTTGGCTCCGAATCGGTGCTGACTTCTTCGTAGTCTTTCTCCAAGGCAGCCAAATCTTCGCGCGCTTCAGAAAATTCAGCTTCTTCCATGCCCTCCCCGACGTACCAATGGACGAAGGCGCGCTTGGCATACATCACATCAAACCTGCAAAGTCGTGATTACTGTGTGTTTCAATCATTTTTGGCATACTTGTGATCCAGTCGCACCCACGCATCAGCAATGGCCGTCGTGTTTGACAGCATGCAAACGGCGCGGTTCAGTTTGGCCAAGTCACTGCCTTCGACGACGGTCGGAGGTTGGTAGTTGATTCCGACTTTGAAGCCAGTCGGGCACCAATCAACAAACTGGATCGTTCGCTTAGTCTTGACGGCAGCGATAGCGGCGTTGACGTCTTTCGGGACAACATCGCCACGGTACAACAAGCAGACGGCCATGTACTTTCCGTTACGAGGATCACATTTGACCATTTGGTTGAACGGCTCGAAACACATGTTGGTAATGTCGCCGACGCTGAGGGGCTCGTGGTAGGCCTTGTCAGCGGAGATGACGGGCGCATACGTGGCCAAAGGGAAATGGATTCGGGGATAAGGGACCAAGTTTGTCTGAAAAGTAAGACACTTTACATGCCGAATTGGATTAGAACCGAACCTGGAACTCTGTCAAATCAACGTTGAGGGCACCGTCGAAGCGAAGAGAAGCCGTGATGGAGGAGACGACTTGGGCGATAAGACGGTTCAAGTTGACGTAAGAAGGACGCTGAAGACTGTTGTTAACCTCGGTTTTAGTTTAACATTTGATTTACCTCAATGTCCAAGTTTCGGCGACAGATATCGTAAATAGCCTCATTGTCAACCATGAAAGAGCAGTCCGAATGCTCCAAAGTGGTGTGCGTCGTCAGAATGCTGTTATACGGCTCGACGACAGATGTCGACACTTGCGGAGCAGGGTAAATGCTGAACTCAAGCTTGGACTTCTTACCGTACTCCACAGAGAGTCGTTCCATCAACAGGGAACTGAAGCCGGAGCCTGTGCCACCACCGAAGGAGTGGAACACCAGGAAGCCCTGTAGTCCGGTGCAGTTTTCAGCCTGTTTGCGGATCCGCTCCAAAACACGGTCAATCTGCTCTTTTCCGATAGTGTAATGTCCTCGAGCATAGTTGTTAGCAGCGTCTTCCTTGCCGCTGATAAGTTGTTCCGGATGGAACAGGTTACGGTAGCTACCGGTGCGGATTTCATCGAGTACGGTCGGTTCCAAATCGACGTAAATAGCTCGCGGAGTGTACTTTCCGGAGTCAGTTTCGGTGAAGAAAGTGTTAAGGGACTGTTGTTGGGGTGAATCGGCCGCATTGGGGCCAGGGAAGCCGTCATTGTCCACATTGTGCTCACGGCAATACAGCTGCCAACAGGCATTACCGATTTGGGCACCGGCTTGTCCAATGTGGACCGATATGCATTCACGCTAAAAAACGAATCTTCGATAAGGCATGAAAATAAAAAAACTTACGCCAGTTGTTGGCATCTTTTTGGCAGCTGCAAAGGTTTCTGAAAATATTCACAGTAACAACCATTTTTTAATGCGCGAAAAAGTTCAAAACTCCGTTGAACCGTTACAATCTATCAAAAATGAAACGCGTGTGACCTCACACATGCCAAGCCGTGTGAAGTACCGGCGTAAAAGCAATCGCGCCCCTCATCAAAGCTGAATTGTCCTTGGAAACGGCAGTCTCGAGAGGCTGGGCGATCGTTTATCGACTTGTCAATCGACTTAGCGATTCTAAGCGACCTTGTTTTTGACCCATCGTTTGTTTCACAGATTGTAACGCTGATTTTGCTGATTGTTCGTGCTTTTCGGTAAATTTAACGCCGCCACATTTAAAGAAAAGGATTTTCGTAAAGTTAGGATTACTACAACTTAGAAAACTAAAAGTCAAAATTAAAAATTAAAAGGTTATTGTTCTTTTAAATTTACTTCCTACTCCAAATTGACGAAGTGTGACCGTTTATTTACGTCTCTTACATGCCCAAAGTACACACAACTATGAATCACAAAAGCGTAGCAGATTAAGCTCAAAAAAGTTTGCCATTACATTACGAAAGTCAGATTTAAGAAAATGAGTTGGGTTGGCGTTTTAAAGTATAATAATGTCATTGTGTAAGCATTTTTACCGAAAACTGACACGGAGAAAGCATGTTCGTTTGCTATTACATTATAAAAGTCAAAGTTAGTATAAAAAAAGAAATCTCACATGATTGAAAAAGCAGAATGTGAGGTCGTTTAGTATTTAAGAAGAAGTTACTGTGATCATTACAACAACATTTGGAACAAACACTGAAGCGTAATACGGAACACCTTATACGTCCCCACGAACGAAGTGTACACGAAAATGCTTTCTTTCCTGAAGCTGCCATCTGGGTAAAACATCAAGTTATGGAACTTCTCAGTGTATGTGGATCCTTCCATGTAGTACCAAAACGTGAGTACATTAGCAAATAACATCCAATAAACAAAACTCAGCAGGATGAACGTATAAAAAGCCACAATTTTCTTTTGTTTATCTGTTAGTGATGCCTGACTTGGTTTCTTCAACTCTCCATTCCGTTTCAGGTACTGGAAGTCATCTTTGACGTAGGAGTAAAGGTTGTTGTAATGAATAATAAAGGGCACGATACAACTGTTGAGGTACTTTGCGATGTCATTAGTGTCACGGGGTTGCGAGGCGAAGAGACTTCCAGCATACAGCACTGTTTTGAAGAAACAGCCAAAGTTGGCAAGTGCCTAAACGCGGTTATTTGTTTCCCACTCTCCCAACTCTCCATAACTTTTTCACAAGGTGAACTTTGAAGGTACCATACAGAGTATCGTAAAATGTTAACACTTTGACGGTACTGTATTTTTGTTGTGGTAAATTGAGTCTCTTTAAGGCAAAATTCGCCTTAAAGAAACATTCTCGATGTTAATTTTTAAAAACTTAAAATTTGCACGACAAGTTATGGAGAGTTGGGAAATTTCTTGGACACAATCAAACCCTGGCGACGTTGAATAGGCGGAAAGGGACGGATTCTTGAAAAAGTTGTATCCACATAAACATTGACATGGCTATCGGAGAAAGGTAATTGATCATGTGTTTAGTCAGGTCTTTAGACTCCAAATCAAATCCTGCCAAACACAGTGCCGAGAACGCCGCGGAGAACAGATATAATTGGATAGTCACCGGAATAATCTGCAACAAAAAACTGAGGGGATGACAGGATAATTAAAACGTGAAGCGCACCTTTGTTTTTGCTAGCAAGTTTTCAATACAAGTGCATCGAGTCCGGCCATAAAAGTTGAAGCAAGCGTCCCACATGTTGTGAAGCTATACAACTGACTTACCTTCATTACCTGGATAAACTAAACGGAATCGCTGAGTTAGCACCGCCCCTCAAATGGGCGTAACTAAGTCAGCAATGTTGAAAATAAAAATTCATAAATCAAAAATTACCGTTTTCAAAATTTGAAGCAACTCCAGGGCGCGTGCGCATTAAACACTCTCACTACGATTGTGCGTGCAAGCTGCAAACTACTTTGGGATGCGGTTCGTTTTGTTGCAATGCTCGGTTTTTTATAATTCGTTTAGTTTTTGTTATGATTTTTGTAGTTTTGAACTGATTTATTATGACATCCCGAAAGCGACAGCTTGTCGAGGTTAGTTAAGGCATGGTCTTTTTGAAATAATGACAGAAACGAAACTCTTCTTAGGACGATGACATCTCCTCCCTCATGGTCGTCGGATATGGCGCTCGGCTCTTCAATCCATCCACTATCAGCGAAGCCGATAAGCACATGCCTTCAGTGTCGTTGCCGTGGGATGAAGACGTCGAAGTTGATCGGTTAGGACATCATGGAAGTGATTTTTATATATATTCTGAACGAAAACTTGTAGCTTCGATTGTCGATTGCTGCTTACACGAGCACCATCGCCGCCGGCACCCATAACGGAAGACGACGTTGACTTTGAGGAGAAGTATGCTTGCGACGAAGAAAGATACAGAGATTTGGAGCTTTATTCTTCGAACAATGGCACTTGTATGTTGCTTTATGACGGTAAATGCTGTTTGTATATATATAGATTAGTTTCAGACCCGTCGAACGGCCAGAAAACAGTGGACCCACCTTTGTCAGCTGGCCCTGTCAAAAAACATAAGCCGGAGCCGCTTGTCGAAAAGCCTTTCGTGCCTCCGAAAAATTTGTTCTTTCCCGGTGGCATGGTTTTGGTAAGCATAAAATCCTAGTTGATTCTGTATAATAAACATGTTTTGTAGCCCTCAACTGAGAAGATCGGCCTTGTTATCGAGAAAACTGCCCAATTTGTCTGCAAAAGTGGCGGTAATTCTGAGGAAAAGATGCTCGAACGTGCTAAATCCACCCCAAGTGTATGTTTTTTACAGCATTTTACAGTTTTAAGCCTTCCTTTTCAGCTTTCATTCCTTTTGCCTAATGATACCCTGCACGAGTACTACAACTTCATCAAATTTTTGATTAAAGACGGCGTATACAAAACTTTGGAATCCAACAGTGTGGTTTCGGACACCTCTGACGACGATGATAACTATATCAATCCACTACTCATGCGTCCAAAAGCGAATTCCGTCGTCGGACCTCAATCACTGGCACCCAAAAAACCAGCACCCCGTGTTCAGAAACCCTTCAAACGAACTGACGTCCAACCATCAGAACTGGATTTGATCAAGTATTTTGCCTGGTATAATAAGTTCTACGATAAGCCGAGTCCATATTATCCGAACGTAACTCCTCGGTTGTTCACTCCGCCGAAGTCGACTCAAGACATCATTGCTGGACATGTTACAGAGGTGTTGGCGCATGGCCACAGGCAAGAGGAGGTCATTCGAGGTAATTGCAAAAAGTTAAGATGGTTTTTTAAATGTAAACGAGTACATTTCAGATCGGGATTTGAAAAACAGTGCCCATCTCGACTTCAAAAGCCCTTACTACATGTTTTATCAGAACATGCTCTACAAAAAGCACGCCGAACAAGCCCCACCTGATCCTGTCCCTTTTTCGATGTTGGTAACTACTGTACCCCTCCCACCGACGTTGAACAATACCCTCGCCGAGTTTGAGGCGGACAACGCTGCGGAAAAGGGGCAATGTACTCCGGAACCCGAAGAAGACGTCATACGCCGTCGACAATTGGCACACGAGGCCATGAATCGAATTTTGAAGAACAAAAATTTGAAGTAATAACTTACTAACTAATTTGTATGTACTTATGCGTTTTTATCATTGATATTCATATCATCTTGTTGACCGGTAATTCTTTACTGATATTAGATCTCCAGCTTGTTGCAGATCAACTTTTGTATGATAAGTTACTAATTACAACTTACCTCGTTTGCACTGTTTTGTTTTGATTTTTAATAAAAAAAACTATTTCAAACAAAGCGATCCGAATGCTAATTACACTCTGTGAAATTTATTATAATTACATCTGACATGAACATGAACGTTCAAAAATCTGTCAAAAAATGAAAATTAACAATATTAGAACAATGGAAAAATTAAAAACTATCAAAATCGGTGAAACATCACAATGTTTGCGTTTAAAAATGTTTGAGTATCTTAAAGAACCCATAAGGAAAAACCGCTACGGTACGGTTTAAAAAAAGCTACAGAAAGTAGAATAAATAGTTTGCGATAAGGATAGTAATACCATTAGAGGAAGATACGCGTATAATCCTTCATTGTGACTCTGATGTTGCACACAGGGCACTTCTTGGCGCCGGGTTTTTCCAAGAACTTCGTGAGGCAATCGCGACAATACAGGTGCAAGCACTTCTTGAAACCAGCATCGACAGGAACTCTCTTGCACATTCGACACATGACAATGCTCTGAAATCAATGGTTTAAACAAATAAAAAAATTTGTCAAATCACGAACCGAGTAATAGTCGATTATTTGTTGCTCTTCCAATGCGGGTCTATCCAATTCCTCGAGCTCAGCGGCCAACGCCTTTTCACCCTTCAGCTGACGTCTGGCAAGCTTTAACTTCGTCTTCGTTTCTCGCACCTTCTTGTCTTTCTCGACGATGACCTTAAAGAAGAATAGTTAATAATGATTGTTTTATCGAACAGGCGATAAAATCACAAACCTCCATCAAAGCTTCCTTCTTTTTGGCCGTTGCAGCCAACTCAGCCTTCTTCGCCTCGATCAACCTCCGCTTCTCCGCGATTTTCTCAGCAATTGTCTGCGCTTTCGAAGATCCGTTTCTGAAATGGTAAACATCAGTAAAAATGATAGAAACTAATAAAAACGAATGAACTTACGAAACTTCAGTGTCCGCAACATTATCGATAGTGCCTAAAGTAGCTAGCATTTTCTCATGCTTCATGTTGCCGACGGCAAAAGCGTTTTTACGATCGCGCAGATTATCATTCCATCGGCGAAGAGCACTTACACGGTCTTCCACGTAACGAAGTTCGTTTTGAACACGTGCTTGTTCGGTGAAGTTGGCGAGATCAGTATCTTCGGCTTCATGCAGTTCGGATAACGCCTCTTTCATCTGAAAATCAGATATAAGTCAATAAATTCAGATAGCCGAAACAAAATGACTTACGTTTCCAAGTATTTTGAAACATTCAGTAGCTGTTGCTGTCTTCGCCTTTAGCAGGTTTGCGTTGAACTTCTTCTTCTTCTCGAACTCGTCCGTTTGACCTTTGGCGAGCTTGTTGTTGATGTGAATTTGACGCGGAATTTCAATCGGATAGACAAGCGGATTCATCAAATCAGTTTGGGCATGATTGCGAAGTTGGCGTTGTAGACTTTGGTTGACGTGTTTCAGGTAGTGCTTCGTCGCAAAGACTTCCATAGCCTTGCGCCAGGGTGCATCTGGAGGATCATTGTCGACGTCGAATCCTCTGGATTTCATGTAGGCGTCCATGTTTGATGGATGACCAATCGCTTCACTAAAAGATAAAAAGTTTAGAACAATGTTTTCGCAAACTATTGAAAACTTACGGATAGTAAATTGGACGACGGTCCTGCGAGGGAAGGACGCTGCGCATGAACTTCTCGCGTTGTTCGGGACTCATTTTACCGAGTTCCACGGCTCGATTGTCGCGCAAAAACTGGTTGATTTCTTCAAGGGTGAGATGCTTCCGTTCCTTCGGCTTTGGCGGTTCAAAAGTTTCTTCAAGCAGATCATCAATCTCATTTGTAGTGATCGCGGCCTTTTCATCAATAATTGGCGTTTCAACTTTAGGCTTCTTCGGTGTTGGTGCGGTCTCGGAATTGCTGCTGATCTTCTTTGAATCCTTGCTTCGCGAGCTTTCACCGGCCTTCCGTGGGGTAGATTCTTCGTGCTTCCGCGGAGTGACGTCAACAGGCTTTCGCGACGTGGATTCGGTTGCCTTCCGGGGGGTTGTTTCATCGTACTTACGCGGCGTGGCTTCTCCGTGCTTTCGTGGCGTGGCTTGTTCAGCTTTCTGCGAACTGGACGAGCTTCTTGAAACCTTGTCATGGTTCTTCGGATCTCGACTCACCGTCTCTTTGGAAGGAGTACGGTAGGACGGCTTGGAGTCAGACCGCAAACTCGAAGACTGGTCTTCCTCACGTCGAGGACGTTTAGCTTCGGTTTCCGTTACGGATGAACGGCTACCACGGTAATCGCGGCTTCGATCCCGATCATCCTTGTCTCGACGATCGCGGTCATCTCGGTCCTTCCGATCATAATCGCTACGAACGCTTCCACTGGGTCGTTTGAAGCCACGTTCCGGGGACTCGAATTGTCGTTTACGAGAACGCTCATCCGGGCTTGGATGACGAGTACGACGATCGGCATCACGCTTATCGTCATCCCGAAGCGACCTGCTTCGATCATCACGCGCTGGACGAGAGGTAGGTTCTTCACGACCAGTTCGACGAGAAGACGTTCTGGAGTAGTCATCACGTGGGTTTCGGGAAAACGATTCATCACGAGAGCGAAGTTCGTCACGGGAACGCGAAGTTTCTGTACGAGATGCACGGCTTTCTTCGGTTCGAGCAGGTCTGACAGCTTCAGCTTTAGGACGCTGGTCACGATCGTCTCTATCTCTTCGATCATCATAAGAGCGAGATCCCTCAGGACGATATCCGCTGTGGCGTTCAGGTTCTCGACGGGCATCGCGAGTATCACGGCTTCGTGAATGTTCATTGCTTACCCTTTCAGCAGCACGTTCACGGTCACTGTAGGAAGTACTGGTGCGTGGTCGTGTTTCTTTTGCCTTCTCGGATTCTCGCTCCTTTTCAACGTCATGTCGTCGAGGCGGAGTACGGCTACGTCGGCGTTCACTACGATGAGATGAGGAGGGTACATTCGGCGTCGAAGTGCTAGCCTTTGCAGCGCTCGGTGGTAGCGGTTTTTCAAAAACGGCTTTGTCCGAACTGCTCTTCACTGGGGTTACCTTCCCAACATCTGGCTTCGCCGCGAGATCCCGTTTCGGAGACGTACGGCGAGTTGACGTCGGCGTTTCGTTAGCCATCGCGCGCTTCAATACGTCACGTCGAACATTTTGGGAAGGATCAGAGAGCGCTTGGAGCGTCGTACAGATGGCTGGTGCAGATTGTGAGGCCATGGCTTTCATCTGCCGAACTTGTTGGCGCTCATGTTCGAGGTTTGAAAACGGCGGACGCAATCGGTTCGGCAACGGGCAAGGAACGACAAAAGAATGACGGTTGTAGTACTTGGCTTCTTGTTCATCCCGACGAACTTTTTCAAGCAGGGCTTTCTTCTCGGCAATGTGATTCAACTTCGGATTCGTCACACATACTATGTTCTCCCTGACCGCCGCGAAATGTTCGCCAAGTTGCTTCTGAGCCGTTGGATAGTGATGCTTCGCAGTGGCGCTGAGGATGACATACTCTCGGTGCAGCTTCTTCCGTTCGTCTTGCAGGTCTTCCCACTCCTTCTTCAACGCTTCGTGTTTCTCAACACCGGCAAGCTTACGCGTGAGGATGATCCGGTCGAAATAGACGGCACTCATTTCCATGATTTCGAAGAGGTTGTCTTCAACTTGTTGTTTGACTGACTTCAATGAGTGGCTGAAAGTAAACATTAGAAGATAAGTGAGTCCACTGTAAATTTTAACTTACAATGCGTAACGCTTTTGCTTCCGAAGCATTTGCACCAGCCTGAGATGACGCCGGAAGGCTTTCTGTTGCCGACCCAAGGCCATCAGTTGGTTGTACTTCTCGATGTAGCGATGCCGCAGCTTCTGTTCCTGATAGCCATTTATTTTGTCCATGACTTGCCACAGTTCCTTGTCGACAACGGCAACGGCTGCCTTGGCTTTGGCTATCTCCTTGCGACAGGCTGACACCTGAAACTCCGGATAAACTTAAAACTGTTCTTGTAAAATTGGAAACCCACCTCTGCTTTCGAAACTTTGGAAACCTTCCCTTGATTGGACTTGCGGCGCGCCTCCTTCTTCATTCTCGCTTCATACTCCGGCATTATCTCACAGCCCGTAGTGAAGACTTCATCAGTAGTCACTTGGTTTTCCTCGGTTTGCATGTTGACCAGTCCAATGAAATAGGCATAATCCTCTTCAGCACGTCGCAGATCATTCTTCACAACATCGCCCGACACGGCATTTTTGCTATCGTAGAATCGGCCAATGAAACGGGTTGGCAATTCCTCTAGCTGCTCGTTCACTTGGTCAAGATACTCAAAAAGAGTCTTAATGATGCCATCAAAACCACTTTCGGACAGAGATTGATACAGCTTCTGCATGACGCGTTGGATGGACTCGTCTTCCCACATTTGCTTCACAAAGGGATCTTGCGTTGCATCATAACGTGCCAAATCGGGGCTGTCGCAGTTAACCATCAATTGAAAGATGCCAACCAGTATTTTGGAGCCCAAACACGTAAAGACATTGTTCTGCCGCCAGCGGACGAGCACAGGTTCTGCGGCTGTCACAAGACCACTCTTCACCATTTCCAAACCTCTTCTGTTTTCGTGGTACATATCAGCATCGGTGGTATCGAAACGCAAAATAAGGTTCCTGGCTGAAAAAGAAAGTGTCATAGAAAACCGGGATATAAAAGAAGTGCAACTTACAGATTGTTTTGAAAGGAACCCTGTAAAGATGTGAAATCTTTGTAACAGAAAAGAAACTTGGCATCAAGTGATCATTCCACATCTTCGTCAGATCTCGCTTTTGGGCCCGACGAACTGCATTCAAGTACATAACGTCTTCGATATCAGCTCTCAGAGATTCAGTGTGACATTCCATCTTGGCCAGCGCATTGAACTTGTAGTGTTCGTACATTTCATCCTGGAATATATATAATGTATGCTCAAAAACCAAGGTAAGCGGAAGTTAACTTACGACACTATCGACAAGATGAATCTCTTGCATGTGCATAACCATGGGAGGCGGTTTTGACTCTTTGAAGTACACGGGAACTGAGCATTTTAGTAGCGTTTCCTTTGATTTGGGCCCATTTTTGCTGGTCTTCGCGTCTCCAACCTTGGACTCGGCTTCTTTCTTGTCCTTATCCTTCTCATCCTTTATCGTAACCTTCTTTGTGACTGCCGCTGGTTTGGCTTGACTTCTGGTGTTGGACGAAGTCCGTGAAGCGGCGCTTTTCGTCGTCCTTTTGAGAACAACATCAGTAGATGAACAAGGCTCGGGACTGACGGACACAGATGAGCTTCGACGTCGTCGTGTAGATGATGTTGGTTTGGGGGATGCTTGGCGACGTCTTGTTCGGGAAGTCGATGGGCCAGGCTCTGATGAACCTTGTCGGCGCCGCTGTGAGGAAGTAGACGGGCCTGGTTCCTCCGAATCCTGGCGACGACGTCTTCCTGACATACTGCTAGACGATCTGCATGCACAGGAAAAACTACAACAGAAAAAAATATATATTTTATTAAACGTAAATATATATTTTCTAACAACAATAAACGCGGATTGTAAAGGTTGTGGCTGACGACTTAAAAGTACTAATATCTTTGACGCTGTGGTTAAATTCGACTGTAAAATGCTATCTATGGCCGCTGACCAGATGCTAACAGCTTCTGAACATCATGGGATGAAGAAAAAAGATAATTAAGACGGAGCAGCACGGTTTATCGGGCTAGCAAGGAAGCACGTCCGCGAACGAGGTGTGCGTGCACGAGAAGAGAGGGGATACTTTCGGGGTGGGACCCCTACGGGTTTGACCGACCGAGGTGGTCTTTCGAGAGACCACCTCGGGTGCACCATGGAATCCGGTCTTTTCAGAAGAATTGGATCCTGCTACGGATTTGTTTATAATTGTTTTGAAAATGAAGTGTTTCTTATTCTTTTCACGACCAGTAGTGGTTTATTTTGAGTTTACTTTCCTTGTGCGATGGGAAAAACCCTATACTTTTACTAAACGGTGCGGCAATACTGTAACTACACCTCTGTTGTGCGTAATATCATGTAGACTTACCTTGTTCCTTAGTAATGCAGCAGTTACTTTTTTGTGTTTATTGACAGTTATTGCCCCAAAGCCTCCTTTTGGTGTTTGCTGGTGTATGTTCCAATTGTATTGCTTGCTTACTTTATTTTACGTTTTACAGACATTTTACAGTTACAATCGTTAGTTTATACATAACAGACGCTATTTTGGACTATTGTTTTTGACGTATTAAGCATTAAAAAGTGTCCAAATTTTGAGTTAGTTGGATGTATGCTAGATAATGGGCCAGGGACTTACATCAGAAACGTTTGCAATTACTGGGGTTGGGAAGGGGGTGGGGGAGCTTAAACCAAGCCAGACTAAATTGTGCTGCTTAAGGGACTTACAGAAAATGGTTGAGGAGGGATAAAGAGCACAAGAAGCTGATTCTTGGTTTAAGAAGCGGTTTGCGACCAGTCGCGGAAATCTGTAGCCTTTTCCATACTGTGACGTACGGTACTTCAATGTCGTGTTCACCGGACTGATCGGTTGCATCATATAGACTTTGTGCCTGCTGGGGCTTCACCGGGTCGCTACTTTGGAGCGTTAACTGTATTACATTATTCGTTGTGATACAATGTGAAGGGGGGATGAATGTGTTGTTACGAATGCCGGGGACGAGGAGGGTCGGGGAGATGTCGTGAGTTAGGATGGCACGAAGAACGTTTTCTCGTTGAAATGACGAACATCAGTTGAATGCTCATATAGAAAATACGAGCGTGGGAATTAAGTTGGACGGTATTTGGGGCAGAGAAGGGAGAAGCAGTTGCATGGTAATCATTGATATTCTGTCAGTTGCGGAGCATATGAACGGATTTACACACTTTCTTCTTGGCAGTAGACGGTGGACGCATCCCGGTATCTGTAACAATGTTCTTAACTGACACCAAACAATTTAGACACGGTCACGAATGGCAGCTGGATGCATGTATACACTAATACGAACTGAAGATTTCGTCTGACTTGCGCGAAAGACCCCTATTACCTAGGCAAAGCACCTCCCCATCCCGTTGAAAGCCCTGTTTTTCTCGAAAAGGCACAACTGTATTCGAAGTCTGGCCCAAGAGAATACAGGGGGCGGAGAGCAGTAGGCACGTGCAGTAAAAGCTACTACCTCTAATAACAGCTACCCGTTGCCATGCAAATTACCTTTTATGGCCTAACGAAAAGAACCCGCTAGCATTAACTCCAGGCTGACATGAGTTAGAGTGTCGTAAATAAACAAAGATGAAGGTAAGGCTGACTATAAGAAATCTTGTTCGAACATGCAGAAGGCAAAAGCTTGTGCCATGTTGGAAATTACACACGCATCAACCAAAAGGTTAAGCGAGCTTAAATGGATAGGCCATTGCGTGCGGCCGGCTTTGTCAGTTGAAAATGACGGAGTGTTGTAAAGTTATTTTCGGTCGGTGTAGCGGCATACGGAGAATCGAAAAGCAACGCGAAAGAGAATGGCAAAACATAAAAATGCGTTGTTTATATTCTTCGCTTCGTTCATGATCTGCTTTTGTGTAAACAAAAAAGATACGTTACAATTCTTAATCGTAACACACCACACGCCACGTGAAAAATCCGTTCTTAAAAAGGAGGAAGTACAGTTTGAAGTTTTAACGACTTCTATTTGGCGGTTTTAGCGAAAACTGCATGTAAACTTTTGCCAGAAAATTCACATTCTTTGACGTTATAATAAACAAAATCTGACTATTGTGCCGTAGTTTGTGATAATTGTAACCAACAAATATCTAATTTAGGAAATTGACTGGAATGATTCACAGTGTGAAAATGTAATACACATTAGCCGTGAATATGTACGTCATCTAAATTCGAGCATGACGCCATGGAGTTGCCAGTGCTGTTAGTAACCCTTGAAGGTAGCATGTTCTAACACCCAAATAAAAAAAGTGTTGTTTAAATACACGAGCAACCGTAAAACAGGACTTGCTTTAAAACCCAACTCTAAAAGACAAAAATGGCATGCTCATTATAGCACGTGACACAAAAAACGTCATTATTGGCCATTCTCACCGCTCCTCTTAAAAATAGACAACGCAAAAGCTTTTTGTTTCTACTCGATTTTTGTTTTTCGAGATCTTTTTGGCTTATTCAGACTGGCGCGATCAAAGCCACTTGCCGGCGCTCCGTAAAGGCAGGGAATAGTGTTGCAAAATAATGAGCAAGGTGATGTGCTTTGATCGATCTTTAGCCCGTTGATTATAGAGAAATTGCTTGCTGCCTTGCTAAAGAACGAAAAAGACAAATTAAGTATAAAGAAACACAGTAGAAATATTCAAAATTGACATCGCTTGTATTACCTCAATGAGTAATTAAACTTAGTTCGGAGAGAGATAATGAGCTATTATAGAAGAGCGTTATAATTGACGGCAAAATGCAAATGATAAGAGAAAAATGACGAGCATGCACCGGTTTTGATGTTGGGGCGCAATGAAACTAGAATTTTGACCACAATTCGATTGGGGCGTGCCGCAAGCCCGTGGTGGATCGAACGTGTTATCTTTGCCCTTTGGCTCCTGTGGTTTCGACGTATTCATTAAATGAGTTGCCAATGGCATAATTAAAAACTGTGGGATCTTTCCATTGTTGTGTCAAAACGTGTTCGTCACAATTATTGATAGTTCATGGTTTTCCTTTACGGTTTCAAAAATGCGTCTCCGTTTGAATTAGTTTTCAAAATGAAAACCGGTTAATAACCCGGTTTTCTTCTTACTTTTGCTTCTGAGTTCAACAAAGCAGCTTCTGGCAATAACTAACCTCATGGCAATTCTGACTAACTGGAAAAACAAAAAACCTTCGAAGGCGCATGATGACTTTTTAATTTTGAAAGGAACGTGAATGCAATAACCTTTCATAAATAACGGTAAAATAAAATTCCCTGCAACAGAAAGGAAAGAAAAAAGTCAGAAAAAGGTTAGGATGCATCATTTTTCACGACGATGACAGACAATAATGGCAGCCCGTGACGCGCCATTTCCCATCTTTATTTGTCTGCCGTCTAATAAACATCAGTTTGATTATGATGTTCGGAATTATTTCGGATTGAAACAGCTCAAATGTGGTTTGTTTTTTACTTTTGACTTAAAACCGTCCAAGTTTATATTTTTTTTGGTTCAAGAAACTGCGATGATCAGTTCCAGCTTCCATTTTTTAACTTTAATTTTGTTTCTGAATTCAACCAATTGTTTCTTTTTGCAGTAATATGTACACTAGTCATTGCGAAGTAGATTTATTTCACAGTGTTGTTGACATACATTTGCGGACTGCACAATGTAGTCGTTCGTCTGGAGTGTGCCAAGCTTATTCCATCTTCACCTCTGCGTGTTTATTCGGCTTCAACATCTCTATAGTTTGAATGTTTTTGTCATTTAAAGTGGTGAATTAACACTAGCTTCGGCAACCAGCAACGACAGTTGGAAACAAAGACCAATCTTAATGTTTCCCAATGTTTTCGTCACTTTAATGTTTAATTTCGTCTCATGTATTCACAAAAAATTATTCATTTACTTTAATGACAATGGAGAGGGACATGTAGAACAGATAGTGAGTGATGGATGGGATGGAGATTCGGTTTTCATTAATATACGACCCAAAAATATATAAAATGCAGAAAACATGTGGACAATTAAAAAGTGCACGAATATTTGGGCAATGCTTAACACAAGAGACACATTGGGTCACATAACATACATATCACACACGAAAAAAGTTGCGAAAACAAAAGGAAGCGGAGTAAAACCAAATTGACACAATCAGATTCTATTCTTAAGTTGGGTGGGAAGTTTCTTTTCGCAGCGCTTGTAACCCACTTAGAATTTCCGAGGCTCAAAACGCGTACCAGCACAATAGACAAAAAATGACAAAGGTGTAAACAAACTCAAATTTTTCAAATTAAAGAAACATTCGATAAGGAATATCAAGCAAATGAAAGCAGCTCAATTTTAGGTGCTACTGCTTGAAAGAGGTGGAGGACGACGTGGTCGGGTACCGCGAAGTTCGTGCAACTCCAGCCAATTCGACTTGAGACATTCGGCAGCAGAAGCACGCTCATGAATGTCATACGCAAGCATCGGCATCAGAAACTCCGACATGTGACGCGCCTCAATGCCGGGAAGAGAAGCGATTTCCATTAGCAGCTCTGTGATGGATGTTGGCGTCAGGGACTTGATCTTCTGGAGTCGACCGCGCTAAAAACATTGATTGCTTTATTTCATTGTACTTTTTAAAAAAATAAACAAAACCCCCAATGCTGTGAAAATCATAAAATGTATAGCACCTATAAACAAAGGCCCTGTTTTATAGCTTTTAAGAATTTTCCCCTTTCTTTTACAACGCTGTCCTAATCCTATGGTTTCCGCAATAAAACTAAAGGAAGTAAAACATAAAAGCGAATTTCCGCTACAGAAATGCTCTTTGAAAAGGTTATTGTTTCCCACGTTGAGCGATACAGTATTGAGAAAAGAGAAACAAACCTGATCAAAAATGTCGTAAAACCTTCTGCCATCACGGAACAACGGATTCGGGATTGGACCACAGACTTCGATCATCTTCGCAACGTGATCATCGTCAATGTCGTAATCCAGATCTTCGTTGGCCTCAGGATAGAACAGGTAATCACCCGAAACAAGCTCAAAGATAAGGCAAGCCGCACTCCAGATGTCAGCACTGGTACAATACGCCGAGCCAAGGATGGCTTCTGGGGAGCGATATTCACGAGTTTGAATTTCCTCGGTGTAATGGTGGTTCTGAAAATGATCATCATGTTTAATTAGAATCCAATGAAGAACGGCATGAAATATACTTACGACGTAACAAGCATTTCCAAAGTCTACAATTTTTACTTGTACGGAATTCAATGCGTTGCGGTTTCCGGATTGGAGCTCCTCGTAAAAACAGCTAATGTGGTTGTATGCGGCTGCGTCGAGGGTGCCTTCGTTGTTGCCATTAGCGGCACCAGTGTTGCCATCTGTAACGTAGACCATAAATGCGTGAATTTCAAATGCATTATGCAACTAACTGTGTTCCTTATGCTCGTCAAGACCTGACAGGTATGCTTCAAGGCGTTCACGGTGCTTACGTGTCTTCCGGCGTATGCGCTTGCGAGCTTTGACGGGGATGCCCGACGTGTACTGAAAAGAGCAAACAAATGTTTCACCCCCCGAGAAAACTATTAAACAATCATAGAAAGTGTTTTCGTCGAGAGTACAATAGAGGACCGTTGCAAAACGTTACTTGAGAGTCGTACACTTGAGTGAGAGCCGTGTAGGCGGAAATCAGGACAACGACAACGATAAAAACAATGAATGAATCAAAGCAAAAACTGACCTTCCGCCGATACTCCTCAGGTGCCGTGGAAACCATGTTCTTCGGTTGACGCTTCCAGTTACGAGCATTGAACGCCTCGATGGCCATGTTGTTCAACTGACTTGCGGTCAATGAGAGGACTACATTCTCAGGCTTGATGTCGGTGTGGATGATTTGACACTCATCATGAAGGTACGACAATCCTTGAAGCAGTTGACGACTAATCACGCGCACGAGGTTCAAGTTGAGCATAGTAAACCTTCTCAACAGGGTGAGCAGGTTGTCACCGAGAACCTGCAAATAATATACATGCAGTACGCGTACAACATCAACAGTAACTTGATAGCTGCTGCTTCAAAATAAAAAAATCTTACTTCAAACACCATGCAGAGGTGCAAGCTCTTGCTCACTCCGAAGAATTCAAACTCGTTCAGCACTTGAACGACGTTTTTGGCACCCAGATGACGTTCGTCGCCATTTCGAATTACTTGAAGTATCTGCAAGGACACCACGTTATGTATTTGTAATTACATTTATAACTTGAACTGAGCGAAACTTACATCAAGCTCATCACGAGAAGCTTCTATAAAATCTTGTCTTGATTTCGGTATCTTAATCGCGGCAAACTGTTGCGATTGAGTATCGAAGCTCAGCCAGACAGTAGCAAAATGACCCCAGCCGAGTTTGCGCAGAGTGTAATACCTGAAGATTGAAAGATGTTGTATCAAATATTTAAGGAATGTCTTAAAATATGCACATACCTCGAATCAAAAACGTCACCCAAGTTGACAGGATGGTAGCCACCTATGTCATAGTCGCTCTCTGGCTCCTGTTCGTCGTCTTCACGATCGTAGTTGTCATCCTCCTGCAAATTGGAATTGTAAAACGTGTATTTAATGGCAAAGTGGCAATCTTACTGAAAAATCGTCGTCAAGGAGCTTCTGGTTGCCCTCGAATTCGTCATTGCTTTCCTCCCCGCTCATTGCACGGGTCAGATGACCACCGCGGCTTGAAGCGTCTCAGATTCGGGTCCCACGTGGTGATTGATAGTAGTTGATCCGTGCCAATCTTCGGCACACGTCTGCGACAGACGGCACGCGGAGATCGGTTGAACGGATGAGGCAATCGAGAGCCAGTGATGTCTACCCAACCGTAATCAAAGGTAGAAGGCTGAAATGGACATGTCTAGATCAAAAAAAGAAGTCGATATCCGCGCTCTAGGCATGTTCACGGTGATGGGCTTTTAGTGGGTGCAGCTCGGGGGATAAAGTAAGTCAGTACGGATCGAAATACGCGCAAAACGAGCTTGCCCCTCACCGCGAACCACAGGTCCTCGGGGCCTTTGCAAATGACACATGACGGTTGGTTGGTCTCAGACACGACTGACTGGGAAAAAGGCAGAGAGAGCGAAAAAATCACTTGGACAAGGGGATCGGTGATGTGAACAACGAAGGAGGGCGGCAGTGTGTCGTCTTTTGGCGGAATGTAATGTCGAAGGGCCGTGATTTGCTTTTTGGTGACACTCCGATTACACCCTATTATAAACCAGACTAAAAACGAGAAGGAATAACAGCGACAATTGGCCCCACTCATGGACAATAGGGCTCCGAGGGTGGCCGATGCAAATTAGGGTCACAGGGAGGTCCCACAGAAGTCTAGTGCCGTGGTTTCGTCCTGTTTGCCTAGACGAGGCGAGGAGGGCTTCTTTCCAATTAGTAATGATCAAATTAGAATTTAGAGAGGGCCCAATCGATACACGCGGAAAATAAAGCAACGTTGGCGGGGTTGTCTTCCTCTGCACTGTGGGTAGCCCACATCGTCCGCCGCGACCGCGTCCTCGCTCGTCGTACCGCACTGTGCGCACAGAATTGTTCGTATTGATCACCTTAGCAACCGCATTTGAAGCCCCATATTCGGTCCGGTTGACGTCAACCCGTTTAAAAAATGGAAACAAGTATATCGCGGGCATTACACTTGTTTTAGCTCCCGCGAGAAAACCCGTTTTCAATACTGACAGGCATTTTTCGTCGCTAGAGGGTATTGACAACCGGGAACAAAAAAGTTAGAACGCAAGACGGCAAAAAATGTCTACGTTTTTGCGTGAGTTACATGCACGTTCGCCAGATTATGACCTTTTATCCGTGGTTCGAAGGGTGGCACTTGTTAGGACCAGCCGAAAACACAAATCCGTCGCCACGACAGCAAATGTCATCGGGCTTACAAAATAAGTTTTTGCTCCGCTGCGGCACACACGGCAATGGCAAAAATCGCAACTTACATTGTCAGTAGGCAAGGAGCGTATTTGGAAGCTTAGGCAAGAAATAAAAGAAAGACCTTCAGTGACTGACAGCCGTGAAAACAGGCGAAACATGAAAGGGAAAGGATGACGACGTGGCATTAATAAGGGTTTGTGGCGGGAAGTACCAAAAACTGGTAAAATATGTGTTGCGGTGGAGAACGGAATCTCGAAATACAATTTAGCCAGCGTTTCACACATATTTCGTCTCCAGCGCTGGTGGAAGCGTGCTCATCGAAAGACCATCTTCGTGACGGGACCCCGGGCTGGCGCTGTTCGACCGCACTCGACTGACGGCCGGGCTGTTCGACGCGGTAAGAGAATGCAGAGCCGAGCTCCGTTCACTCGTTTCCTCGCGTATTTCAAGCCAGCTTCCTTCCTTCGTGTTGGATCGCCTGAGGCTCGAAAGCTGTGGTTCAGCACTGGAAGTGCCGCGACATCGGGGGCCCCTTGTTGCAATTATTCAAATCGATTGATTCGTCCGATTAATTGTAACTTTTTTAGGGTTCTTCCCCGAGGAATAGCCGCCGGTCATGGCCTTTGCTATCGGTGACCACATCGATACAGGTTGGTGCTTTGTTTTCCCTCACAGTTCCTTCGACGAGTGAATGTGCAGCGATTCATTGTAATGACGAAGCGTGCTTACAGATAAAGGGCCCGGCGAAGTTGTCTTTGTTGGGGAACCGGACTTCGCGGAAGGTGTATATGTCGGCGTGATACTGCAACAACCGAATGGCAAGAACAATGGCACCGTCCAGGGAAGGACATACTTTGAGTGTCCCGAAAACCATGGCATCTTTTACAAACTTGTGAGTCACTCTTGGAAAGATAGGGGCACTGTCGGCCGTCGCGCGTACCTGCGCGCGACCCGGGTGGCGCAACCGCGATCACACCAAACTCATCTGTCATCATTCTTTTCAGACCAGGTTGATGGAGATTACCGCTGCCGCCAATGCTCGGAAGAGTTCGAAACTGCCCACTAGATCCTCAGCTGTCAATCTGAATCGTTCTGCTGGAAGTTCTAAGGTAAATTTATATATAAAAACTTTAACAGAATTCAAATATAATCTTTTTAGACGTCGCCGTCATTGACCCCGTCCGAATCTCGCGAAAGCCTTAGTAGCCGTTCTCGACAATCGTCTTTCTATGGCAAACCGCCAGGCGCTCCTACTCCAGCTAATGGCAGTACCAAACAGAAGCGGCCTGGACCCTCGCCGAAAGCCACGCCGGAACCTGAGCCGGTCAAGGAATCCGTTCCCAAAGCCGATGAGAATGTGGAGCCAGCGTTGCCGCCGGCAGAGACCACTGCTGCCACTGCGGTTTCATCTCCTTCATTCAACTCCGTGGCCTCAAATGAAGCTGACATTAACACCTTGAGAAGCGAGCGAGATGCCTTGAAAGAGATGTTGAACACGGTCAAGTAAGTTTTTGGTAATTTGTGTTATTTTGTATCTATTTATATATATTTTAGAAGCAAACGTCGCGATGACTTCGAAAAACTCAAGCAGTTTGAAGAGATGCAGGTGAAGATCAGCCGTTTGGAGAGTCACAAGGATCAAATCCTGAAGGAACATAGCGAGCTCAAAAAGCAGTTTCAAGAAGCAAAGAAGGAAATCATCGACTTGAAAGCCAATGCCGCGGCCACCGTTAACCACGCTCCTCCGACTGATGCCGAAGAACTATTGGAATCTTTGGCGATGGATAAGGAAATGCTCGAAGAGAAGACCGAACAACTTGAAAATGAGGTCCAGGCATTGCGACAGAAGATTCAAGATCTTGAGGGTTCTTTCAATGGCAACGGTAATGGTCCCACTGAGAACGGTCACCGTGATTCCGACAAAGCAGAAGGGAAGTCAGCCGAGCCCAGTTCCGAGCGTGTCAAGATGCTTGAACAAGCCGTCGAACGTTTCCGTGATATCATTTTCAACTACGATGACCAAACCAAGGAGCTTACTGCTGAAAACCAACAACTTCGCGAACAGCTTGATCACTTCCAGAACCTCTATGAAAGTATGAAGGCCGAGGTCGATGAACGAGACAAGTCCATTTCTACGTTGCAAGATCAGATAGACGCCGCTTTGGGTGCTGATAAGGTCATCGAAGATTTGACTATCAAGATTCTCGACTACGAAGAAAAGGCGCGCGAATCCGAGCAGCTCGCTAGTGATTACGAAATTACGACTCGCCTGTTTGACGAACTGACTGACCACTTTGATCACCTGAAGAAGATGCATGCCGGAGAGATTGCTGTCTACGAAGAAGCGCTTTTGCTGGTGAAGCATGAAGCTGATCGGCGGAAGGATCTGCTCACCGAATCGGAAAGTCTTGTCATCCAGTTCCAGCGGAAGATAGCTGAAATCAATGAGCAACTGCAAGAAAAGGAAGACCAGATTCTCCGGCTTCAAGAGAACCTGGTCTCCAATGATGGAAACGTCGGTGGCGGATTTGCTGCTTTGAATGGCAGTAAAGCTTTCGCTGATGTAAGTCGTCAAAACTTATTTACGGTTTATCATAAGGTGTTTTTTTAGACTGTCACTAGCGAAGTTGCTCAACTTGAGCTCAAGTATGCCAAGGAAAGTGTCAAATATCTTTCGACCTTCTTGCCCGACAACTTCTTCAAGGCTGGGAGTGATAGTGACCTTCTTCATGTGCACCTCAGTTTCCCTCGCATTGCCGCAAAGAGCGTTCTTCTTCGCAAACTTCTGCATTTGAAGTATCCCGACGTTCCTGGTGGCGTCCGTCGCGAACATGTCACCAAGTCTCATCGTGCCGAACAGTGGGCCAGCGTTGAACGGTTTGAATACGCGCTTGCTGCGTTGTACACTATTGTCGTGAAGTTGAATTCGTAAGTCAATCGTCCATTAATTCTATTTCTGTACATGGAATCGTTTGCAGCATCACCCAAGGCTCCACCGTCGAACGCATGTCCAAACTCGCTCTCCAGAAGCATGACATAGCCCAACAGGAGAAGCAGTTGGACAACTACTTTGAGCTGCTTCGGAACAACAACCTCGATGAGAATACTTCTACCGATTGCATTGATCGCGCTACACTGTTCTTCACGACTTGTGCCTTCCACCTTTCCACGGATACATACGATACGACGGAGTTCATGCAGAACACGATCTCTCAGTTCAGGACTGGTTTCAAGTGGTTGCAGATGGATTTGAAGCGCTTGGAGTTGGCTTTGATGCCTAGTGAGCTTGAAAATGGTGATTTTGTCGGTGTTCTGACCAAGTTCTCCGAGCTTGTCACCGATGCGGACAGACATGCTATTCATGTCAGCAATGGTCTTCTCACCGACACGAAATATACGTGCGCTATCAACTCTGAACTCTCCGATCATTTGCAAACGGCGTTGAGCGCTCTCGACAAGGCTAACCGAGCTCTGTACAAAACATGTGCCATCGTTGCTTCCAAGTTGAGCTTGTCCGTTGAGTCTGAGGGGCTCCTCACTTCGCAGATGTATGAAGTGTTCCAGAATGCGGTTGAGCAGGACTACTCCGGTGCCAATGTACAGGATCCTTCAGTTCCGATTGCGTAGGTTACAATTCCTTCCTGTACAGTATTATCTTGTTTGTTTCAGTGATGGTCTGCAAAACGTGTGCGCCTTCTTCACTCTATTGTCCAAGAATCTTGACTCCGGACAGCTCAAAGTTCCGAAGCCTGAAGCCGCTGCATCTTCATTCCCGCCCATCCTCACCCGAGCGCAAGTTCGTAAGGAAGACGCGGCTGAAGCTGAGTCCATGCGTTGGGAGATCAAGAAGAAGGATACTCAGATTGAAAATCTGAACAAGGTTGTCAAGGGTCAGATCAATGATCTCAGCACCATGCGAGTACGATTGGAAATGACTACCCAAAAAGTGCTTGCATCCAGCGATGAAGCTGCCGCCGCGAAGATGGAAGCGAGGTTGAACGAAATCACGGTTGCTCACCGTGCCGCCATACAAGAGTACATTGATCTCGTACAAGCCCGAGAACAAGAAATATCCGAACTCAGGGAGAAGTTGGAAAGTGGCAAGGCGCGTGATCAGTTCGACTCGATGCAGCAGTTGATGAATACGGTATGTGTTTGGTGTTTCGTCATGCCGGTCTCTCATGTTCTGCTTTCAGTTGACTTCCGCGGGTAACACTAGCTCAATCGGTACCAACGATCTCACAACTCTCAACAAACGCAATGCTGCCCTTCTCATGAATCTCCACAAGCAGAAGAACGACGAGTTGCTCAAAGTCGTTCAATCGCTGCCTCCGATTCGAGTGGCGCCCGCCAACGTCGGTATGTACCACAAGAAAACTCGCAATCCGCAAAACGACATCAAGTTAATGCTCCGACAAGCGCATGATCTGGGCAATGCGATGAATGTCGCCCTTGTCGAAAAGAATGTTCTTAATAGGGGTCCCTGTGAAAAGTTGAACGCGATTAACCACCAAGTTGATCAAGTAAGTCCAATCGTCTTTCCGAACCTGGTAATAATCGTGATCTTTCAGTTGTATACCCAGTTCCGCGGCGTCATCGCAACCATCAAGACTAATTAATTAACTGTGCTTCATGTAAATGGCTAAACTTGTATTGTCTTGAATGCCTTTCTTCCAGTAACTTATTATTATTGCATGATAATAGTGCCTACGGCTTTAAGGTGCTTCAATGCAGTTTGGGTCTATTTCACTAACTTTTGATTACCGTTTGCTTGTTATTTTAAGTCAAAGAGTTTTTGTTATATGTTTCTAATGTTTCTAACTATAAACCTCACTTTAAAATCAAATATTTATTAACATAACTTCGAACCACCACCGAATAAGTTCTGATTACACAGCTGTTACGACAAAAGTATATATCACATTCAATTTGATACAACGCATTCTGAATGATAAATAGTTTGGATGGAATAATTACGCATAATTTACCTTGTTGAGGCCAGAAAGCAGAAGGGAAACACAAATCAGTAAAGCGGTGAAAGATATTTTGTGTCAAAGGCACTTAATGAATAAACAAAGGATACTATCTTTCTAGATATTGACTATTTTGGAAACACAAAGGTATCGAAAGGTAGAAACTGGATAAAGAGTACCGACGGATTCTTCGATAAATAAAATTAATCAATTTGTCAGGGGAAAGGCAACTTAAATCAAACGAGGGATTGATCTTAACACGAAAAAATTGACAGAAAATTAGGGCTGACGATTCTTCATCTCGTTCATGGACACGTTTTGCTTTGGTTTGGTCGAGAGCAAGTTGTCCAAATCAAGGCTGTTGCTGAGGTCGTTCCATAGTGCGGATTTGTTGGCCGGCGACGAGGTCGTGGTAGCGGCGGAGGGGGCTGCTGGCTTTGCCGATGGGGTTGCCGTCGGGAAATGCGATGTCGCCGGTTGGTTAAGGGAGAACGATGAGAAGATGTCATCGGCAGGGGCAGCACCCAGAGGCTGTGGCGTACCGAAGTTCGAGGGGGTGAAGCTGGTTTGAGTCGACAGGGGTTGAGGTGTCGAAGACGACGATCCACCAAACACATCGAAGAAAGGATCCGCTGCTGCAGGTGCAGGTTTGGCAACCGGTGAGAAGATGTCCAGGGGATCCTAAAAAGTCGAATAGTGTGAAAAGTGACTTCACTCAGAGCAGAAAACTAGATCTTTATAGTTTTTAATCAACAGTTCTTATTGTGGATCTTAGTGCCAATGTTAAAACCTTACATTTGAAACCGGCTTCGCGGGGGTCGGATTCGAAACAAAAAGATCATCAAACGCAGAAGATTTCGCACCCACAGCAGGCGACGGGGGTCCAGATGGAGGCTGAATCACGGGTCCAGAAGACACAGGTGCGATATTCAGATTCAAAAAGTCAAAGTCATTGGATGTTGTCTTCGCAGGAGCAGCAGTGGCAGGCGAGCTGAAGAAGAAGTCGTTCTGGACAGCTCCAACCTTCGGGGCACCACCAGGAGGTGGCGGAACAGACGGAATCTGGGCAGTACTGCCGTTCGCCTGAGGCGGCGATGGCAAAGCACTGGTAAAGTCGGTGAAATCCGCGAATCCGTCGCTAGCGCGTTTCGCTGCGGGTTTGTTGCCGGCGGCACTGGTACGGGCGCTGGCAAAGTCGCCAAACTCATCATCAGGATCATTGTTTACAGGTGAATCGGCACGGATTCCGAGTTCGGGTGAAGCGTCACGGCGAGTACCTCCACCAAAATCGAAGGCAGTCACTTCGCGCTTTCCAGAAGGTCTATAAGTTAGCTTCTAATTGCTATTCTTTTCACTTTTAATAAAAACCCTCACCGATCCTCATCAAACCGACTATCACGATCGTAACGGGAACCATTGTCGTATGAGTCCTCATACTGACGGTTATTGCGAGTTGAGCTGGAACTGCTACTTCCGGAAAAGCCACGCATCGTCATCTCATCACGGGAGAAGCCGCGATATTTCTCTTCTTTTCCGGCGACTTTGGCCTTCTTCCGTTCTTCCCGTAGCTTGTCGTCATCTTCAAGAAGCTCCAGAACAGCTTTTGCACGGTAGCGAACTAAAAATTATATATGAAAACTCCATGAAATGAATGGGAGAGCAATGGAAACTTACCGTTGATACCCTCGTCCTTTCCACGTTCATTGACGCTTTTGTAGTGCTCGAGACTTCGCATTTCAAACACATGATCGCGAGCATTAGAAATGACTCGTTCGCAGCCATTTTTGAGCAAATGTTCAAGCAGAATGAGCGACTAAAAAGAAGCTCATTGTAAGATTGCCGCGGACGCGAAAATCACAAAAGAAGGGAAATAATGAGAAACGCACCTTGTATGTGCGTCGCCAAGCCACTGGGCTTGGCGGCACCATGCGCTTCCAAAGCATACCCATAACTTCAGGAAACGCGTCATACTGGAACGTAAGGCCGGCAATCTCGCGCATCATGTCGGGCGTCGGACCCCAGGGCTCTTCAGTGGTAGCATCGCGGACCTTAATTTCAGGCTCAGTGAAGTTCATGACATAGCTCTGGCTGAAAACAGGAAATTGTGTACGGGATCTTTTGATTTATTTTTTATAGCGTTTAACTTACACTTTATCACTGATCTTGCGAACTTCATAAGAGTTTAGGGTGTCGCTGACACTCTTGGTCAAGCTAGCGATCCCACTGAATAGGTCCGACATGGCTGGCTAAAAGGGATGATGTCAAAAAGTGTTGCGAAGTTTTGTTTATGCGAGTGGCCACGTCAGACACGGACTCGAACAAAGATATTTGATAGAGTTAACGTTTTTCGAATGGGAAAATTGGAATTGAAAGATGCCACGATAGAGGGATGTATATGGATGCCATGATGCACAACGACTGCTGAACCCTCACTAAACTCGCAGATCCGCAAGGTCGCATCGCACCCGAACACCGATCGTCGAAGGTTACTACCCTTGGTCATTGATCGAACGGGGCTCGCGCCAGCCGGTAGGTATACGAACGTACACATACAATGCATCTTGCATTTGCAGTTCCACGTCAAATACGCAGCGTATGACGCGCGAGTGGAAACGAAGAAAAAGGCGCAAGGCTGACGACGATGGACACGCACATCTTTTGCGCTACCCCCTTTTTTTACACGTCTCTTCTCCACAGTCGAATTTTTATGTTACGTGGGCCTTGGGGGCGTTACAACTACTTTTTTGTTTCTCGTCTTCTCTCTTTTCGGCTGTGGCCTATCGTTATCGCCACACCGCAATACTCGACGCCACCGGTCGTGAGAACAATGACGACGTCTGGTCGACACTGCCACGAGGCACGATTGTTCGATCATTGATTGGTATCTGCAAGCAATACAACAAAAACAACACTGAATAACAGCATCCATCCAAACAAGGTTGTCTATCTGTGCAATTAGACACGAGATTCATGGGGTTGAAGTGGAGTCAATTAACAATATTTGTTATACCCTCGGGCGAAAAACGCGGCATAGAAAAGATCTAAACACTGCCGGGCGGGCATGCTCGTTTCCGGCCACAGGGGACGACAGAGGGGGGTAAGGACGGAAAAAGGACGTGTTGTCTAGCACCCTTTTGGTTCCATAAATGTTGCCACAGATTTTTAGTTGCATTGGTACTTGGGGAAACGGAAAGGACACGTCGGTCACCGTGCTGAAGGGTATGCTTTGTACGGTATACGTGAACCGAGGGCTTCACGTGCTGCTGGCAACAGCTTATTTGGGTACACGGACAAATCGCTTTCATGAGACCGCGAGTCTTAGTCATTTTTTATTCAAACAAAAACATTGAAACACAACAAAACCGCGAAACACGCCTATTGATTCTCGCGTTCACGCCTCTTTTCCTAAGTATAAGTAACTCCTATCATACAACCCGTTCAGCTCCGAAGGATATTGATAAAAGCCTCTTTCGGGATTTGGACTTGGCCTATCATTTTCATCCGCTCTTTACCCTTTTTCTGGTGGCTGAGCTTCTTGTTGAGGCGCTCCATTCCACCCCCACCGAAATTGCCCTTTAACAATTGGCTAAAGTCTTTTTTGTAGGCTTTGATCATTCCCTGGGCGACGGCCTTCGTCGAGTTTCCGAGGGTCGCACGGATGTTAACATCGTATTGTTGACGTGGAATCTCCTGAAACGTAGCATTACTCTATTCACCATCTCTGTCAATTGGGGCTAATTTGAACGCGCGCCCCAATCAAAAGACTCTTAATGTAAGCAGACTGGCCCCATTCAAATCAATAGACCAGCGAATTTAAGCTAGATTCTCAGGTGCGTTGCTGCAGCTAGGCAAAGAACTAAATTAAAATTCATGAACATTACTTTTTTCACTGCATATGGGGGCAGCAAGCGGTGCTATAGACACCGACGAAAAGAAAATCCCTCAGGCAACGCGACTAGTGGGAAGGAATGAGATTGTTGGGAATGCGCAAGGACAGCTACCTGTGTCCCATTTAAGCAGTAAAAAGTGAAGAAAAGAAAAATGTCGACTACGCTATTCGACCAAGTCGTTTTAAGCATTTAACTACTAGGTCTGTCAGTAACTACTGGTTGTAAGCAAGGTTTCTTACCTCCTTTAACTTTGCCACCAACGCCTTTGCTCGAGCTGGGGCCTGTCCTCCGGTAGTAATGATAGAGAACTCATCAATCTGACGTCCGTTAATAGAAACTCCAAGACGCACGAGATTAGCTTCCTGGTAGCCGACAGGTTCATAATCAAATGACGCATAACCGCTGAAAGTAGCACATGTCAAGATACGGTAGATGAAAAAGTTCGCTCACCTTGTAGCTTTCTTGAGGCGTTCAAAAAAGTCGACAACGACTTCAGCTAGCGGTAACTTTGACTTGATTAGAACCCTATCATTGTCAATGAGTGAAATGTCACCCCTCTCGCCACGGCAATCAACACAGAGGGAGGATACTGTGTTCAAGTACTCCAGGGGAACGATGATCGTAACCAATACAATTGGTTCGAGAAAATGGTCAACGTCGGAGACGTCGGGAAAGTGCGACGGATCAGTGAACGTGATTTCTCCTTTGCCAGCATACCGCTTCTTCCGGATGGTCTCATTGTCCTTGATGACGGCTTTGTATTCGACATTCGGCACAGTCAGAATGACATTTGCATCGTACTCTTGGTCTAATCGTTGCGAAAAAACTTCCATGTGCAACATCCCAAGGAACCCAATTTTCCAGCCCAGTCCGAGAGCAGGACTCGAATCTGGTGACACTGTAACTGACGGGTCATTGAGACTGAGACGTTCAACAGCTTGCTTGAGGTCTTCATACATGGCTGTCTCGACAGGGAAAAGACCAGAGTACACAGTCGGTTTGATGGCCGTAAAACCAGGGAAACATTTTACAGTGGCCTTTTCAGCAGGATCAAACAAGGTTTCTCCTACAGCCGCTTCTTGGACGGTTTTCATGTTGCAGATGACGTAGCCAATTTGTCCGGCGCAAAGGCGCTACAAAATATGCATTCACTTGGAAAACGGATTAAATTATAACAAAAAGGATTACCGTCGTTGGCGTTAGACTGGGATACATAATTCCAACTTCTGCGACTTCGTATTCCTTTTGACCATTGAAAGAGGCAATTTTCTGGCCGCGGGCTATCGACCCTTCTTTCACTGCAATCATAGCAATGGCTCCGCGGAACTGTTCAAACCAAGAATCGAAGATGAGGGCGCGGAAGGGGGCATTGGGGTCGGCTTTTGGGGATGGAATTCTGAAACTTAAAATTTCGAAAACAGAAATTGAACACAAACAAACTTCTCGAGTACAGCATCAAGCACCGATTCAACATTGATTCCGCTTTTGGCACTGATCTTCAAAACGTCTTCGGGCGCAAAGTCAAACAAATTGTGCAACTGGCTCAGAACTTGCTCAATTTTGGCTTCTTTGAGATCGATTTTGTTGATGACCGGGATCATGACAATTTCACGTTCAAAGGCGAGCCAAAAGTTTGCCAGGGTCTGGGCTTGGACTCCCTGAAAGTTTAGCCTTTTATCAAGCATATCGAGGACAGCAACAATCAAACCTGGTTCGCAGCCACGAGCAACACAATCCCATCACACGCTGCAAGTGATCTGGAGACCTCAAAACTGAAATCGGCATGACCCGGAGTATCGATCAGGTTAAACAAGTGATCCTAAAGATGAAAAACCAAAAATAAATATATAAAACAATCAAAATGGCGTCAACAGCCTACTTTGTAAACCATGGAGCAACTCTGCGCCTTGACGGTGATGCCGCGATCTCTCTCAACCTGCAGCTTGTCAAGAAACTGCTTCCGTTCATTCACACTGATCACGTTTGTCATTTGAAGGATCTTGTCGGCGAGGGAACTCTTACCATGATCGACATGAGCGACAATTCCGAAATTGCGAATCCTGTCTATAAATTTATATATTTTTTATTGCTATATTTTATTGAACATGTTCACCTGGGGTGAAGGCATCTACTTCAGTCAGCTTTTCCGGGTTTATCGACTTCACAATTTTGTAACTAACGCTTGAAAGCCGTCTGACACTGGAAAATCCAACTTGTATCCATAGTTTGTGCCCCATTTGCCATTTGACCTGTAAAGGAGGTCTATATTGATTAAATTCTGTTAGCAATGTTATTCTGCACGTTTGAAGAAAAAAGGAGGAGGGAAAGTGTAAGGAAAGAAGAAAAAACAGACTACGAAAAAAGTTCGTTCAGCCTGCGGCGGTTGTGTAAAACAGCGACACACTCCATGCTTCTCGTAGCGAAAGACACCGCCCTTTCAAAAGGTTGCCCACAAGCTTGGATGAGCGACATTTTGATGACTATTATTTCCAGTTGGTTTTTTAAATAACTTTGTCGGTTCCGTCTTTTATCGATATTCGTGTTTTGAAAAGCTTACATATCACAGTCCGAATCGTTAGTTAATGTTTTGTCATGTTTCCTATAATATCGACAAGATAATACAAAACTATTTTTTTGCGACGTTTGTCACATTGATGCACTTGTTGACAGGACGGACTCCATTGGTGACGACTGTCACGCATGACCGCTGCGGCCGCAAGCTCTTTTTCTCGAGGTTGACATACATAACAGTGGCTTGTCGTGTTGGCTAATTCTCGACCGCAGCTTCATCACCATGGATAATGATCCGCCAAAGACTCCACCAACCGACGCCAACTCGGATAAGGATAAGGAGCGTAAGCCTAGTGGCGTAGATCCCACGATCACCCCCGCGTAAGTTTTGACCGCCAAAATATAAGGAATTCAGTCGTAAACATGTGTTTTGTGGTCGTCGATATAAAAAATTTTCAGCCCGGCGGAAGATCTTCCATATCCATTGGATATTGTGGTTCAAAAGATTAACCTGGCCGTTTTGAACCGCAATGATGACGACAGCGACGATGATGCCGTTAATGAGGTTAACTACGAGCTTAAGAAGGAGGGCTTCAAAATTACGAACAAAGATTATGGTGCTGACTGCGTGTACACGGCCGAAGCATCCGCAAGTCAAGTCTCGACGACTGATAGTGTGCCAAATCCAAGCACTTCTGGACGAGCGCCTTCAAGCAAGTTCCGTAAAGGCCATCGACGTGCATGGTCTATGCCCAATGCAAATCGGGATAAAGCTGTGCTGATTGTCGCTGATGATTCGATTGTCGATGTAAGTTGTTTTTGTATGTCCTTATTCATTGTAGCAATATTGAATTGCAGGAAGATGGTGACCGAGAGAAACATTTAGTTCGTTACCGTCTGCATCCATATCGCACTGACGATGAACGATCCGCCGTCGCTGTGAATGATTTCATCCAGGCGTCCAACTTCGACATGCATTTACCTCTCGACGATGCTGAACTTGATGAGGATCAAATGTGTTTCGGCGGCGCGACCAAAGGACCGGTTTCCGTCATGAAACGCATTTGGGAAGCCACATGGAAGGCACAAAGTTTTGATCTTCTTCCGGCATGGCTCCAGGACAACGAATACCTCCGCAGTGGCCATCGTCCGCCGTTGCCAAGCTTCGTCACTTGTTTCCAGAGCATTTTTGAATTCCATACAGAGACTGGAAACATCTGGACTCATTTATACGGTACGTTCGACAGACACACATTGTACGTAATTCAATTTGACTTTTAGGATGTCTTGCGTTCGTTGGCGTCGCTGTATACTTCATGTTTAGACCAACATGGCAAGTGTCTTGGATGGAGAAGTTTATTTTCTCCTTCTTCTTCATCGGCGCAATCTGTTGTCTTGGGCTGTCGTGCTGCTTCCATACTGTTCAGTGTCATTCGATTGGAGTCGGAAAGCTTTTCAGCAAGTCGGTTTCAAATTCAAAACGTTTAGTCACTTGCTTTAACTTTGCTTTTCAGGCTCGACTACTCCGGAATCACAATGCTTATAGTCGGCTCGTTCATTCCTTGGATTTATTACGGCTTCTACTGTCGATCGTTGCCCATGGTCATCTACATGACGATGATCACAGTCCTTGGTGTCGCGGCCCTCATTGTCTCGCTTTGGGATAAGTTCGCTGAACCGGCTTATCGCCCGGTCCGTGCCATCGTCTTTGTCTGTATGGGATTGAGCAGTGTCGTGCCAGCTGCTCACATGCTCTTCATTGATGGAACTGAATTCATGTTTAACACGGCTTCTCTTCACTGGCTCCTTCTCATGGGTGCATTTTATCTTACTGGCGCAGCTCTGTATGCTTCACGGTTCCCGGAACGGTTTTTCCCAGGCAAATGCGACTATGTGGTACGTTTTCCTTCGTTCAGATGTCCAGTAAATTGTCATTTTAGTTTCAATCGCACCAACTTTTCCACACGTTTGTCGTCATTGCTGCGTATATTCATTTCCACGGCATCACTGAAATGGCAATGAAACGTCTCCAACTGGGATCGTGCATTGAACAGATGACCGAACGCTTCGGAATCGATGAACCTACATTTATGGATCGACTCATCCGCCCCCACTAGTCCCCTCAACTAATGCTTGGTTATTGAAGATTATGTGTTCACAAACTGATTCTATACTGACGGTTTTGTAATGTTTTCTGTTTATTATGATAACTGTTTACTCTATTTACCGGGTTTAATTATATTAATTGTGTCGTAGGGAGCAAGTATCCATGAAGAAAGACCATTTCCCATAGAATAAACATAAACAGCGGTTGTTTTTCTGATATAACTATGGAAACACAAGAATGAATCGATAAACGGATAAATGTACCGTTAAACATACTTTTTGAGAGGATGGACTGGCATTGGATAATTTTTAATTTGAAGATCTTCGGGTACCGTCGACTGAGCCATGGAACATGTCGATTCGATGGTATTATCCACACTGGCCAAACTGGGATGGTACGTCTTTTGACAAGTTGTTAGGTGTTCATTTTGCTAACTTACGTAACTTTGTAGCTCATTTTGTGACGAAGCTGTCCCGCAAACTTTGGAAGATCTCGATCGCGATAACTTCATCGAAGGCATTGTAAAGCTTATTTGGATGATTGATCCGGAAACCAAAACTACCATCCCGAGTTTCAAGCTACCAGGGTCAGCTGCACAAAAGTTTCAAGTCGCTACAGCCATCGCAAATATTGTCAACGAGTTGGGTCTACAACGCGATAAGATTGGGTATCATACACTGTTGTATGCTAACGTTTTTGATATTCGAAGAATTTTCATCACTTTGATTGAACGACTTCCGAAGAAGAAGATTTGGGTTGAAAAGTCAATGAGTATGTTTTGCCGAAAATAATACAGCTAAGATTCATATCGTTTCAGCACGATTCGAGCGACTTCTCAATACCGTTGGTGAGCGTGTCCAGGAAGATTCAACCAATCAATGGGTACCGGAATTCTGTAGATATTTCAACTACAAATATGATGGAAAGTATTGGCATCGACCGGAAGATCCCGAACGGGTGCCATTCAGCTCACACCGAGTCGGACAAGACGTTGATGCTCGATTTAATCTATGTCGGGCTCTGGAAGACCGTGACGATACCAGCGAGCATCTTTCAGTGGGGGATTATGCATCATTATTCAACGATGGCATCCAGAAACCTCCACCTCCTACACGACCGGCCCTCGCTCCGAAGCCGATTCTTGCGTCAAAGCCGAGACCACCGCCACGGAATGTTCCTGTTCAGAAGAGCTCTGCCGACACACCTGAAGAAGAGCAAGAAAAACTGGCTTCCGAAGTTGCCCTCGTGAAGGCGGAGATTCAATCGCAAAAACACGAAATATTGGAGGTTAGTTTTCATCAAATCGTCATACGTTGCCAAACACGTTTACTTTTTAGTTTTGTTACGCCCACAGCCGGCTCGAAGATGACATTCTGTACTACAATGAGTTGTTGACATCGGTTGATGTGAAATTGTTGGAACTGTTGAAGGAGCCTGAAGACTCCCTTGAAAAGCTGCAAACCGAGTTGGCGCAGATCTATGAAAACGATGTGAAAACACAAGAAGCCTTTTTGAAGACGAAAGAGGAGTTGAGCGAACAGCTGGAACAACTGCGCATTTCAAAGGGGCTTTCCACCAGAAACGAAGCCGGAAAGCAGCATATTCGCAAAGTTCAAGAAGTCATTGCAGAGCGGAAGAAAAAACTGGCTGAAGACGCGCGACAAATTGCTAAATTGGTAGGCTCACAAAGAGTACTTCAGCAAAAACCGTCAAACTTTTTCAGAAAAAGAAGGTATCCCAAGAATCAGGTTCGCCGGATCGGCGCCATTTTGTATCTCGAATCATGGAGATTATGCAGACAATCAACGCATTGTTGGAGAAACGCAATAAGGTTACTTAATTCAGAAAATTACATTGACGAAAACAACCGAATGCTTTCTTTTCAGATGTTCCGTGAATCAAGCATATTGGATCGTGAGATTGTTCAATTGGATGGCAATCTTGACCGAACTTATTCCGTTGTCGAAAAATGGATGATGCCTGCGTCCTGCCGCGACGGCCAATTACAACAAGCCTATCGAGATTTGATTTCACTTCATGAACGCTGCCTAGCCATTCGACGTTTAATTGAAGATTGCGGAGGTTTAGCCAAGGATATCGACGACGTCACGAACGAGGCTTGTGGTTTTTCTTTTGAATTTGCTTTTATCGGTTTAATTTTCAGCTTGAACTTGAAAGGCAAAACGCCGCAAATGTTCGTCTTGATGACCTTCTCAATGACGTTGCTCATATCCAGGATGAAAACGCCGCGCTTCGGAAACAGAAGGAAACGTTGCTTAACTCTGTCACCACACATAATTAAAGCCAAAACTGTGATACTATGAAGTCCATATTCTGTTTAACTGCCGTGTACTGTGATATGTATTTGTATCGGGTTATTGATCAGCATACATAAAAATTATAATGCATACAATAAATTGGATGAATTGGAGAAGTTTTAAGTTTCACACATGTTAAAAATTCAAAGACCATTTAAAAACAACACGCTGTTTCTTATCAATGAAGAAAAAAGTATCTATCAAGTTACTAAAACGAATATGCAAAAACAAACCGAACGAATGTTTACATTACAAAATGATAAAACTCACAGTTTGAACCGAAAGTACCCAATATTGAAATTTTCCCGTTGGCGAAAAAAACAACCAAAACAAACGCCCAAAACTCACAACTAACAACAATGCACCCCGTGTCCCGACTTCTCTGTACCACGCAAAAGCGTATTACGACAGGTCTGTACCATTTTTTAAAAATTCACCTGCTAATTTTGGTACAGACATGTCAGTTACAGACTAGCGTGATACAGACTTGACGTAGTACCGATTTCCGAAGGCCTTATTCAGGATTCGGATCACAGTTCGCTCTAAATCGGATTCAAAGTCCGTTGTGCTTCTTTTATCAGCCTTTAAACACTAAATTCAGGCATCTGAACCACTACAGATCGGTTGCATTGTGTTTGAGACAGATGCCTGAGAGCCACTTATCACATTTGTTTCATTGTCGCGGGCTTCATTTACCTGATAAGTGTGCCAATTGATAAAGAAACACTTAAACTCTGGCCATTACCCACCAAAACAGATGGACTTTCGGGGTTTCTGAACCCCTCCAAGGACTTGTGCATGACTCGTGGCAGTCGTGGAGAGGGTTAGGGCTGGCATAGTTTGCATTTTGTTATGATTCAGTTGAAGTTTGTGAACAAAAAGTGTTCAAGTTCAACGTAATTATGTGAAAGATACGGTTCAACATTGTTTACTTGTTCGTAATCTTTGTAAATAGCAAGAATCCGAATTCTAGACAAGCCCCAATGATGTAAATAAGTCTTTGCAATGAACCAATGTCAACGTTGGCTTCATCGCATTCATGCAAAACACATCTGGTAGATGCAAAGTGCACGGTTTCGAGGATATTTTGGTCAAAATGAGCCCTAAAATCACCCTTTTCAACAACTTTGACCCCTCCAGAATCCCCAAACGATGACTAAACAGATTCCAAACGTTTGCTGGGAAGGAAGATGCGGGCGAAGTGTCCGCAAGTGCAACATTCGCAGTAAGAACAGATGCGGGGGTCGATGATGACAAATGTGCAACTTTCGTTGCGGGGGAGGTAAAGTGTGTAAGGGTGTACACGTGCAACCGTCGAGAGAATGGCTCTCTCGTTGTCTCGACAGTCCGTGGACCCTCGCGCCATGAAACAATCCATGGATAACACCGGCATATAGGCGCTTTCGCTTTGTCCATCTTCCAAATTGGAATGCAAGGAGAGGCCTACCGTATAGGCCATCTCGCTGGCCTCCAGCTATCACAGTGGCCTTCTGGTATAATTAGGGTTAAAGTTGGCCCGAAGTTATAGTGTTTTTTTGCTTTTTGTACTCAAATTCAATTCACATTTTGATTAAATTAATGAATTCTTGATTCCAATGAGTTTGATTTGTATGGTTTCTGAGACTGATGTGATCCAAAGTCAACTTGGCATCACATCATGGCGTCAATGAAACGGTTTACAATACTTGTAAACCCGAATTTGGGTAAACTTGTGACTTGTATCGTTTTAAGTTCGCCGTTTTTGGTTCGTTTTTAATGGTTTTTAACTTAAAAATGGGACTTAAAAGTTGTAAAAGGCTTTCTGATAAGCCAATGAAGGTAACCTTCCGGTCGCCGTTTTACAAAAGCAATGGGTATTTGTGAAGTTTGGGATTCGGAATCCTACCATGGACCGCGCAATGTTGTTGGCGGTCTGGGATTGGATTCAGAATGTTGAAGAGGGACAAATGTGGGGGCGATAAATACAAAATTTTGGAATGCAATGTCTTCCTTCGGCAATCCTAACTAAGACACTAAGTTGGTGATTCCAAGATCGCAGGGTCCTAGGAATCTTGATTTTGGGATTTCTGATGCCCAGTTTGCACTTTGTAGCCGCCGAAATCCACATATCAGCATGTGCGATTTCCAAGTTTCGGATGAAACTTTGGCTTTTTTAATGGAATATGCAAGGAATCTGGATGATATTGCCAGGAAGAGTTTGTCCAATTAGTTTTGTTAATGTTAATGAGTTTAATTGATATGTATGACAGGAAAGTTCAACCCTATAATGGGTTTCCTAATCGAATTTCCACGAGAATCCCTCCATTCAACTGGTGCGGTTTCCGTGTAGTTCATGAAAAATTGCGGATTCTGAGAGATCGGAATGTAAAAAACGATAAGATTGCTGATCAGAAGACCGCCAGGCTTCGTTTGCGATCAAAATCTTCAAATTTATCACGACTTCAACGGATACATTTTGCACATGATCCATTGAACTGGGCCCGCTTATGTAGCTTTTGCAAAAAAAGGATAAATTTCTTTATACATGTGTAACATTTTGATGGAATATGATCGCTACTGTTATTTTCTAACATTATTAAAAGCGAAAAGTGGCTACGACCATTTTCCGTTACATAACATACGGTTTTCTCAATGCCTGTCTGAGGACGCATTATTCCTGCCTCTGACGAGAGTTGATCTCTCTCGTTGTCTCGAGAGCCGGGCCACTCTCGCGCTACTGATGAAAGCTCCTTAATGCCCGTCATATAAGCGATCTTGTCATCGTTCGAAATCAACAATGGGCTCCGGCGTGTCGCATCGATGCCCCTCAAACGGAAAATATGCTCCTAATTATGCTCCAATTACCTCTATTACTCATTACGTAGTCAATAGCTATAGTTTTTTCAATTTGTTTTTTGTTTAATTGTTTTTCCAGACCCTCAAATTTCCAAAAAACAGCCGCCGGATCCTCCCCAGATCAGTAGGATTGGGGTAGGAAACGGTGCCTCAGGGGGTTCGGTCACCGTAATCTGGCTTTTGAATGGCCTTTACTTGCAAATCGTTCAGCTTCTGACGCCTGTAGCCCTGAATCCACCTATCGACGGGTGCAATTCTGGTGTTTTCAAACAAAAAAAGCGAGGATTCTGAAGACTCAGACTCGAAACAACAGTATTGGACAAGCTACCAGAACTATTTTCGGCTAAACTTGCCACTTTAAAGTTCTGGTAGTTGCAAAAATTGTGCATTTTCGTGGTTTTTTTGTTAAAATTTTTATAAGATTTAAGGTTCGAAAGATCCGCGAACATGATTTCCGAAGGCCTTATTCAGGATTCGGATCACAGTTCGCTCTAAATCGGATTCAAAGTCCGTTGTGCTTCTTTTATCAGCCTTTAAACACTAAATTCAGGCATCTGAACCACTACAGATCGGTTGCATTGTGTTTGAGACAGATGCCTGAGAGCCACTTATCACATTTGTTTCATTGTCGCGGGCTTCATTTACCTGATAAGTGTGCCAATTGATAAAGAAACACTTAAACTCTGGCCATTACCCACCAAAACAGATGGACTTTCGGGGTTTCTGAACCCCTCCAAGGACTTGTGCATGACTCGTGGCAGTCGTGGAGAGGGTTAGGGCTGGCATAGTTTGCATTTTGTTATGATTCAGTTGAAGTTTGTGAACAAAAAGTGTTCAAGTTCAACGTAATTATGTGAAAGATACGGTTCAACATTGTTTACTTGTTCGTAATCTTTGTAAATAGCAAGAATCCGAATTCTAGACAAGCCCCAATGATGTAAATAAGTCTTTGCAATGAACCAATGTCAACGTTGGCTTCATCGCATTCATGCAAAACACATCTGGTAGATGCAAAGTGCACGGTTTCGAGGATATTTTGGTCAAAATGAGCCCTAAAATCACCCTTTTCAACAACTTTGACCCCTCCAGAATCCCCAAACGATGACTAAACAGATTCCAAACGTTTGCTGGGAAGGAAGATGCGGGCGAAGTGTCCGCAAGTGCAACATTCGCAGTAAGAACAGATGCGGGGGTCGATGATGACAAATGTGCAACTTTCGTTGCGGGGGAGGTAAAGTGTGTAAGGGTGTACACGTGCAACCGTCGAGAGAATGGCTCTCTCGTTGTCTCGACAGTCCGTGGACCCTCGCGCCATGAAACAATCCATGGATAACACCGGCATATAGGCGCTTTCGCTTTGTCCATCTTCCAAATTGGAATGCAAGGAGAGGCCTACCGTATAGGCCATCTCGCTGGCCTCCAGCTATCACAGTGGCCTTCTGGTATAATTAGGGTTAAAGTTGGCCCGAAGTTATAGTGTTTTTTTGCTTTTTGTACTCAAATTCAATTCACATTTTGATTAAATTAATGAATTCTTGATTCCAATGAGTTTGATTTGTATGGTTTCTGAGACTGATGTGATCCAAAGTCAACTTGGCATCACATCATGGCGTCAATGAAACGGTTTACAATACTTGTAAACCCGAATTTGGGTAAACTTGTGACTTGTATCGTTTTAAGTTCGCCGTTTTTGGTTCGTTTTTAATGGTTTTTAACTTAAAAATGGGACTTAAAAGTTGTAAAAGGCTTTCTGATAAGCCAATGAAGGTAACCTTCCGGTCGCCGTTTTACAAAAGCAATGGGTATTTGTGAAGTTTGGGATTCGGAATCCTACCATGGACCGCGCAATGTTGTTGGCGGTCTGGGATTGGATTCAGAATGTTGAAGAGGGACAAATGTGGGGGCGATAAATACAAAATTTTGGAATGCAATGTCTTCCTTCGGCAATCCTAACTAAGACACTAAGTTGGTGATTCCAAGATCGCAGGGTCCTAGGAATCTTGATTTTGGGATTTCTGATGCCCAGTTTGCACTTTGTAGCCGCCGAAATCCACATATCAGCATGTGCGATTTCCAAGTTTCGGATGAAACTTTGGCTTTTTTAATGGAATATGCAAGGAATCTGGATGATATTGCCAGGAAGAGTTTGTCCAATTAGTTTTGTTAATGTTAATGAGTTTAATTGATATGTATGACAGGAAAGTTCAACCCTATAATGGGTTTCCTAATCGAATTTCCACGAGAATCCCTCCATTCAACTGGTGCGGTTTCCGTGTAGTTCATGAAAAATTGCGGATTCTGAGAGATCGGAATGTAAAAAACGATAAGATTGCTGATCAGAAGACCGCCAGGCTTCGTTTGCGATCAAAATCTTCAAATTTATCACGACTTCAACGGATACATTTTGCACATGATCCATTGAACTGGGCCCGCTTATGTAGCTTTTGCAAAAAAAGGATAAATTTCTTTATACATGTGTAACATTTTGATGGAATATGATCGCTACTGTTATTTTCTAACATTATTAAAAGCGAAAAGTGGCTACGACCATTTTCCGTTACATAACATACGGTTTTCTCAATGCCTGTCTGAGGACGCATTATTCCTGCCTCTGACGAGAGTTGATCTCTCTCGTTGTCTCGAGAGCCGGGCCACTCTCGCGCTACTGATGAAAGCTCCTTAATGCCCGTCATATAAGCGATCTTGTCATCGTTCGAAATCAACAATGGGCTCCGGCGTGTCGCATCGATGCCCCTCAAACGGAAAATATGCTCCTAATTATGCTCCAATTACCTCTATTACTCATTACGTAGTCAATAGCTATAGTTTTTTCAATTTGTTTTTTGTTTAATTGTTTTTCCAGACCCTCAAATTTCCAAAAAACAGCCGCCGGATCCTCCCCAGATCAGTAGGATTGGGGTAGGAAACGGTGCCTCAGGGGGTTCGGTCACCGTAATCTGGCTTTTGAATGGCCTTTACTTGCAAATCGTTCAGCTTCTGACGCCTGTAGCCCTGAATCCACCTATCGACGGGTGCAATTCTGGTGTTTTCAAACAAAAAAAGCGAGGATTCTGAAGACTCAGACTCGAAACAACAGTATTGGACAAGCTACCAGAACTATTTTCGGCTAAACTTGCCACTTTAAAGTTCTGGTAGTTGCAAAAATTGTGCATTTTCGTGGTTTTTTTGTTAAAATTTTTATAAGATTTAAGGTTCGAAAGATCCGCGAACATGATTTCCGAAGGCCTTATTCAGGATTCGGATCACAGTTCGCTCTAAATCGGATTCAAAGTCCGTTGTGCTTCTTTTATCAGCCTTTAAACACTAAATTCAGGCATCTGAACCACTACAGATCGGTTGCATTGTGTTTGAGACAGATGCCTGAGAGCCACTTATCACATTTGTTTCATTGTCGCGGGCTTCATTTACCTGATAAGTGTGCCAATTGATAAAGAAACACTTAAACTCTGGCCATTACCCACCAAAACAGATGGACTTTCGGGGTTTCTGAACCCCTCCAAGGACTTGTGCATGACTCGTGGCAGTCGTGGAGAGGGTTAGGGCTGGCATAGTTTGCATTTTGTTATGATTCAGTTGAAGTTTGTGAACAAAAAGTGTTCAAGTTCAACGTAATTATGTGAAAGATACGGTTCAACATTGTTTACTTGTTCGTAATCTTTGTAAATAGCAAGAATCCGAATTCTAGACAAGCCCCAATGATGTAAATAAGTCTTTGCAATGAACCAATGTCAACGTTGGCTTCATCGCATTCATGCAAAACACATCTGGTAGATGCAAAGTGCACGGTTTCGAGGATATTTTGGTCAAAATGAGCCCTAAAATCACCCTTTTCAACAACTTTGACCCCTCCAGAATCCCCAAACGATGACTAAACAGATTCCAAACGTTTGCTGGGAAGGAAGATGCGGGCGAAGTGTCCGCAAGTGCAACATTCGCAGTAAGAACAGATGCGGGGGTCGATGATGACAAATGTGCAACTTTCGTTGCGGGGGAGGTAAAGTGTGTAAGGGTGTACACGTGCAACCGTCGAGAGAATGGCTCTCTCGTTGTCTCGACAGTCCGTGGACCCTCGCGCCATGAAACAATCCATGGATAACACCGGCATATAGGCGCTTTCGCTTTGTCCATCTTCCAAATTGGAATGCAAGGAGAGGCCTACCGTATAGGCCATCTCGCTGGCCTCCAGCTATCACAGTGGCCTTCTGGTATAATTAGGGTTAAAGTTGGCCCGAAGTTATAGTGTTTTTTTGCTTTTTGTACTCAAATTCAATTCACATTTTGATTAAATTAATGAATTCTTGATTCCAATGAGTTTGATTTGTATGGTTTCTGAGACTGATGTGATCCAAAGTCAACTTGGCATCACATCATGGCGTCAATGAAACGGTTTACAATACTTGTAAACCCGAATTTGGGTAAACTTGTGACTTGTATCGTTTTAAGTTCGCCGTTTTTGGTTCGTTTTTAATGGTTTTTAACTTAAAAATGGGACTTAAAAGTTGTAAAAGGCTTTCTGATAAGCCAATGAAGGTAACCTTCCGGTCGCCGTTTTACAAAAGCAATGGGTATTTGTGAAGTTTGGGATTCGGAATCCTACCATGGACCGCGCAATGTTGTTGGCGGTCTGGGATTGGATTCAGAATGTTGAAGAGGGACAAATGTGGGGGCGATAAATACAAAATTTTGGAATGCAATGTCTTCCTTCGGCAATCCTAACTAAGACACTAAGTTGGTGATTCCAAGATCGCAGGGTCCTAGGAATCTTGATTTTGGGATTTCTGATGCCCAGTTTGCACTTTGTAGCCGCCGAAATCCACATATCAGCATGTGCGATTTCCAAGTTTCGGATGAAACTTTGGCTTTTTTAATGGAATATGCAAGGAATCTGGATGATATTGCCAGGAAGAGTTTGTCCAATTAGTTTTGTTAATGTTAATGAGTTTAATTGATATGTATGACAGGAAAGTTCAACCCTATAATGGGTTTCCTAATCGAATTTCCACGAGAATCCCTCCATTCAACTGGTGCGGTTTCCGTGTAGTTCATGAAAAATTGCGGATTCTGAGAGATCGGAATGTAAAAAACGATAAGATTGCTGATCAGAAGACCGCCAGGCTTCGTTTGCGATCAAAATCTTCAAATTTATCACGACTTCAACGGATACATTTTGCACATGATCCATTGAACTGGGCCCGCTTATGTAGCTTTTGCAAAAAAAGGATAAATTTCTTTATACATGTGTAACATTTTGATGGAATATGATCGCTACTGTTATTTTCTAACATTATTAAAAGCGAAAAGTGGCTACGACCATTTTCCGTTACATAACATACGGTTTTCTCAATGCCTGTCTGAGGACGCATTATTCCTGCCTCTGACGAGAGTTGATCTCTCTCGTTGTCTCGAGAGCCGGGCCACTCTCGCGCTACTGATGAAAGCTCCTTAATGCCCGTCATATAAGCGATCTTGTCATCGTTCGAAATCAACAATGGGCTCCGGCGTGTCGCATCGATGCCCCTCAAACGGAAAATATGCTCCTAATTATGCTCCAATTACCTCTATTACTCATTACGTAGTCAATAGCTATAGTTTTTTCAATTTGTTTTTTGTTTAATTGTTTTTCCAGACCCTCAAATTTCCAAAAAACAGCCGCCGGATCCTCCCCAGATCAGTAGGATTGGGGTAGGAAACGGTGCCTCAGGGGGTTCGGTCACCGTAATCTGGCTTTTGAATGGCCTTTACTTGCAAATCGTTCAGCTTCTGACGCCTGTAGCCCTGAATCCACCTATCGACGGGTGCAATTCTGGTGTTTTCAAACAAAAAAAGCGAGGATTCTGAAGACTCAGACTCGAAACAACAGTATTGGACAAGCTACCAGAACTATTTTCGGCTAAACTTGCCACTTTAAAGTTCTGGTAGTTGCAAAAATTGTGCATTTTCGTGGTTTTTTTGTTAAAATTTTTATAAGATTTAAGGTTCGAAAGATCCGCGAACATGATTTCCGAAGGCCTTATTCAGGATTCGGATCACAGTTCGCTCTAAATCGGATTCAAAGTCCGTTGTGCTTCTTTTATCAGCCTTTAAACACTAAATTCAGGCATCTGAACCACTACAGATCGGTTGCATTGTGTTTGAGACAGATGCCTGAGAGCCACTTATCACATTTGTTTCATTGTCGCGGGCTTCATTTACCTGATAAGTGTGCCAATTGATAAAGAAACACTTAAACTCTGGCCATTACCCACCAAAACAGATGGACTTTCGGGGTTTCTGAACCCCTCCAAGGACTTGTGCATGACTCGTGGCAGTCGTGGAGAGGGTTAGGGCTGGCATAGTTTGCATTTTGTTATGATTCAGTTGAAGTTTGTGAACAAAAAGTGTTCAAGTTCAACGTAATTATGTGAAAGATACGGTTCAACATTGTTTACTTGTTCGTAATCTTTGTAAATAGCAAGAATCCGAATTCTAGACAAGCCCCAATGATGTAAATAAGTCTTTGCAATGAACCAATGTCAACGTTGGCTTCATCGCATTCATGCAAAACACATCTGGTAGATGCAAAGTGCACGGTTTCGAGGATATTTTGGTCAAAATGAGCCCTAAAATCACCCTTTTCAACAACTTTGACCCCTCCAGAATCCCCAAACGATGACTAAACAGATTCCAAACGTTTGCTGGGAAGGAAGATGCGGGCGAAGTGTCCGCAAGTGCAACATTCGCAGTAAGAACAGATGCGGGGGTCGATGATGACAAATGTGCAACTTTCGTTGCGGGGGAGGTAAAGTGTGTAAGGGTGTACACGTGCAACCGTCGAGAGAATGGCTCTCTCGTTGTCTCGACAGTCCGTGGACCCTCGCGCCATGAAACAATCCATGGATAACACCGGCATATAGGCGCTTTCGCTTTGTCCATCTTCCAAATTGGAATGCAAGGAGAGGCCTACCGTATAGGCCATCTCGCTGGCCTCCAGCTATCACAGTGGCCTTCTGGTATAATTAGGGTTAAAGTTGGCCCGAAGTTATAGTGTTTTTTTGCTTTTTGTACTCAAATTCAATTCACATTTTGATTAAATTAATGAATTCTTGATTCCAATGAGTTTGATTTGTATGGTTTCTGAGACTGATGTGATCCAAAGTCAACTTGGCATCACATCATGGCGTCAATGAAACGGTTTACAATACTTGTAAACCCGAATTTGGGTAAACTTGTGACTTGTATCGTTTTAAGTTCGCCGTTTTTGGTTCGTTTTTAATGGTTTTTAACTTAAAAATGGGACTTAAAAGTTGTAAAAGGCTTTCTGATAAGCCAATGAAGGTAACCTTCCGGTCGCCGTTTTACAAAAGCAATGGGTATTTGTGAAGTTTGGGATTCGGAATCCTACCATGGACCGCGCAATGTTGTTGGCGGTCTGGGATTGGATTCAGAATGTTGAAGAGGGACAAATGTGGGGGCGATAAATACAAAATTTTGGAATGCAATGTCTTCCTTCGGCAATCCTAACTAAGACACTAAGTTGGTGATTCCAAGATCGCAGGGTCCTAGGAATCTTGATTTTGGGATTTCTGATGCCCAGTTTGCACTTTGTAGCCGCCGAAATCCACATATCAGCATGTGCGATTTCCAAGTTTCGGATGAAACTTTGGCTTTTTTAATGGAATATGCAAGGAATCTGGATGATATTGCCAGGAAGAGTTTGTCCAATTAGTTTTGTTAATGTTAATGAGTTTAATTGATATGTATGACAGGAAAGTTCAACCCTATAATGGGTTTCCTAATCGAATTTCCACGAGAATCCCTCCATTCAACTGGTGCGGTTTCCGTGTAGTTCATGAAAAATTGCGGATTCTGAGAGATCGGAATGTAAAAAACGATAAGATTGCTGATCAGAAGACCGCCAGGCTTCGTTTGCGATCAAAATCTTCAAATTTATCACGACTTCAACGGATACATTTTGCACATGATCCATTGAACTGGGCCCGCTTATGTAGCTTTTGCAAAAAAAGGATAAATTTCTTTATACATGTGTAACATTTTGATGGAATATGATCGCTACTGTTATTTTCTAACATTATTAAAAGCGAAAAGTGGCTACGACCATTTTCCGTTACATAACATACGGTTTTCTCAATGCCTGTCTGAGGACGCATTATTCCTGCCTCTGACGAGAGTTGATCTCTCTCGTTGTCTCGAGAGCCGGGCCACTCTCGCGCTACTGATGAAAGCTCCTTAATGCCCGTCATATAAGCGATCTTGTCATCGTTCGAAATCAACAATGGGCTCCGGCGTGTCGCATCGATGCCCCTCAAACGGAAAATATGCTCCTAATTATGCTCCAATTACCTCTATTACTCATTACGTAGTCAATAGCTATAGTTTTTTCAATTTGTTTTTTGTTTAATTGTTTTTCCAGACCCTCAAATTTCCAAAAAACAGCCGCCGGATCCTCCCCAGATCAGTAGGATTGGGGTAGGAAACGGTGCCTCAGGGGGTTCGGTCACCGTAATCTGGCTTTTGAATGGCCTTTACTTGCAAATCGTTCAGCTTCTGACGCCTGTAGCCCTGAATCCACCTATCGACGGGTGCAATTCTGGTGTTTTCAAACAAAAAAAGCGAGGATTCTGAAGACTCAGACTCGAAACAACAGTATTGGACAAGCTACCAGAACTATTTTCGGCTAAACTTGCCACTTTAAAGTTCTGGTAGTTGCAAAAATTGTGCATTTTCGTGGTTTTTTTGTTAAAATTTTTATAAGATTTAAGGTTCGAAAGATCCGCGAACATGATTTCCGAAGGCCTTATTCAGGATTCGGATCACAGTTCGCTCTAAATCGGATTCAAAGTCCGTTGTGCTTCTTTTATCAGCCTTTAAACACTAAATTCAGGCATCTGAACCACTACAGATCGGTTGCATTGTGTTTGAGACAGATGCCTGAGAGCCACTTATCACATTTGTTTCATTGTCGCGGGCTTCATTTACCTGATAAGTGTGCCAATTGATAAAGAAACACTTAAACTCTGGCCATTACCCACCAAAACAGATGGACTTTCGGGGTTTCTGAACCCCTCCAAGGACTTGTGCATGACTCGTGGCAGTCGTGGAGAGGGTTAGGGCTGGCATAGTTTGCATTTTGTTATGATTCAGTTGAAGTTTGTGAACAAAAAGTGTTCAAGTTCAACGTAATTATGTGAAAGATACGGTTCAACATTGTTTACTTGTTCGTAATCTTTGTAAATAGCAAGAATCCGAATTCTAGACAAGCCCCAATGATGTAAATAAGTCTTTGCAATGAACCAATGTCAACGTTGGCTTCATCGCATTCATGCAAAACACATCTGGTAGATGCAAAGTGCACGGTTTCGAGGATATTTTGGTCAAAATGAGCCCTAAAATCACCCTTTTCAACAACTTTGACCCCTCCAGAATCCCCAAACGATGACTAAACAGATTCCAAACGTTTGCTGGGAAGGAAGATGCGGGCGAAGTGTCCGCAAGTGCAACATTCGCAGTAAGAACAGATGCGGGGGTCGATGATGACAAATGTGCAACTTTCGTTGCGGGGGAGGTAAAGTGTGTAAGGGTGTACACGTGCAACCGTCGAGAGAATGGCTCTCTCGTTGTCTCGACAGTCCGTGGACCCTCGCGCCATGAAACAATCCATGGATAACACCGGCATATAGGCGCTTTCGCTTTGTCCATCTTCCAAATTGGAATGCAAGGAGAGGCCTACCGTATAGGCCATCTCGCTGGCCTCCAGCTATCACAGTGGCCTTCTGGTATAATTAGGGTTAAAGTTGGCCCGAAGTTATAGTGTTTTTTTGCTTTTTGTACTCAAATTCAATTCACATTTTGATTAAATTAATGAATTCTTGATTCCAATGAGTTTGATTTGTATGGTTTCTGAGACTGATGTGATCCAAAGTCAACTTGGCATCACATCATGGCGTCAATGAAACGGTTTACAATACTTGTAAACCCGAATTTGGGTAAACTTGTGACTTGTATCGTTTTAAGTTCGCCGTTTTTGGTTCGTTTTTAATGGTTTTTAACTTAAAAATGGGACTTAAAAGTTGTAAAAGGCTTTCTGATAAGCCAATGAAGGTAACCTTCCGGTCGCCGTTTTACAAAAGCAATGGGTATTTGTGAAGTTTGGGATTCGGAATCCTACCATGGACCGCGCAATGTTGTTGGCGGTCTGGGATTGGATTCAGAATGTTGAAGAGGGACAAATGTGGGGGCGATAAATACAAAATTTTGGAATGCAATGTCTTCCTTCGGCAATCCTAACTAAGACACTAAGTTGGTGATTCCAAGATCGCAGGGTCCTAGGAATCTTGATTTTGGGATTTCTGATGCCCAGTTTGCACTTTGTAGCCGCCGAAATCCACATATCAGCATGTGCGATTTCCAAGTTTCGGATGAAACTTTGGCTTTTTTAATGGAATATGCAAGGAATCTGGATGATATTGCCAGGAAGAGTTTGTCCAATTAGTTTTGTTAATGTTAATGAGTTTAATTGATATGTATGACAGGAAAGTTCAACCCTATAATGGGTTTCCTAATCGAATTTCCACGAGAATCCCTCCATTCAACTGGTGCGGTTTCCGTGTAGTTCATGAAAAATTGCGGATTCTGAGAGATCGGAATGTAAAAAACGATAAGATTGCTGATCAGAAGACCGCCAGGCTTCGTTTGCGATCAAAATCTTCAAATTTATCACGACTTCAACGGATACATTTTGCACATGATCCATTGAACTGGGCCCGCTTATGTAGCTTTTGCAAAAAAAGGATAAATTTCTTTATACATGTGTAACATTTTGATGGAATATGATCGCTACTGTTATTTTCTAACATTATTAAAAGCGAAAAGTGGCTACGACCATTTTCCGTTACATAACATACGGTTTTCTCAATGCCTGTCTGAGGACGCATTATTCCTGCCTCTGACGAGAGTTGATCTCTCTCGTTGTCTCGAGAGCCGGGCCACTCTCGCGCTACTGATGAAAGCTCCTTAATGCCCGTCATATAAGCGATCTTGTCATCGTTCGAAATCAACAATGGGCTCCGGCGTGTCGCATCGATGCCCCTCAAACGGAAAATATGCTCCTAATTATGCTCCAATTACCTCTATTACTCATTACGTAGTCAATAGCTATAGTTTTTTCAATTTGTTTTTTGTTTAATTGTTTTTCCAGACCCTCAAATTTCCAAAAAACAGCCGCCGGATCCTCCCCAGATCAGTAGGATTGGGGTAGGAAACGGTGCCTCAGGGGGTTCGGTCACCGTAATCTGGCTTTTGAATGGCCTTTACTTGCAAATCGTTCAGCTTCTGACGCCTGTAGCCCTGAATCCACCTATCGACGGGTGCAATTCTGGTGTTTTCAAACAAAAAAAGCGAGGATTCTGAAGACTCAGACTCGAAACAACAGTATTGGACAAGCTACCAGAACTATTTTCGGCTAAACTTGCCACTTTAAAGTTCTGGTAGTTGCAAAAATTGTGCATTTTCGTGGTTTTTTTGTTAAAATTTTTATAAGATTTAAGGTTCGAAAGATCCGCGAACATGATTTCCGAAGGCCTTATTCAGGATTCGGATCACAGTTCGCTCTAAATCGGATTCAAAGTCCGTTGTGCTTCTTTTATCAGCCTTTAAACACTAAATTCAGGCATCTGAACCACTACAGATCGGTTGCATTGTGTTTGAGACAGATGCCTGAGAGCCACTTATCACATTTGTTTCATTGTCGCGGGCTTCATTTACCTGATAAGTGTGCCAATTGATAAAGAAACACTTAAACTCTGGCCATTACCCACCAAAACAGATGGACTTTCGGGGTTTCTGAACCCCTCCAAGGACTTGTGCATGACTCGTGGCAGTCGTGGAGAGGGTTAGGGCTGGCATAGTTTGCATTTTGTTATGATTCAGTTGAAGTTTGTGAACAAAAAGTGTTCAAGTTCAACGTAATTATGTGAAAGATACGGTTCAACATTGTTTACTTGTTCGTAATCTTTGTAAATAGCAAGAATCCGAATTCTAGACAAGCCCCAATGATGTAAATAAGTCTTTGCAATGAACCAATGTCAACGTTGGCTTCATCGCATTCATGCAAAACACATCTGGTAGATGCAAAGTGCACGGTTTCGAGGATATTTTGGTCAAAATGAGCCCTAAAATCACCCTTTTCAACAACTTTGACCCCTCCAGAATCCCCAAACGATGACTAAACAGATTCCAAACGTTTGCTGGGAAGGAAGATGCGGGCGAAGTGTCCGCAAGTGCAACATTCGCAGTAAGAACAGATGCGGGGGTCGATGATGACAAATGTGCAACTTTCGTTGCGGGGGAGGTAAAGTGTGTAAGGGTGTACACGTGCAACCGTCGAGAGAATGGCTCTCTCGTTGTCTCGACAGTCCGTGGACCCTCGCGCCATGAAACAATCCATGGATAACACCGGCATATAGGCGCTTTCGCTTTGTCCATCTTCCAAATTGGAATGCAAGGAGAGGCCTACCGTATAGGCCATCTCGCTGGCCTCCAGCTATCACAGTGGCCTTCTGGTATAATTAGGGTTAAAGTTGGCCCGAAGTTATAGTGTTTTTTTGCTTTTTGTACTCAAATTCAATTCACATTTTGATTAAATTAATGAATTCTTGATTCCAATGAGTTTGATTTGTATGGTTTCTGAGACTGATGTGATCCAAAGTCAACTTGGCATCACATCATGGCGTCAATGAAACGGTTTACAATACTTGTAAACCCGAATTTGGGTAAACTTGTGACTTGTATCGTTTTAAGTTCGCCGTTTTTGGTTCGTTTTTAATGGTTTTTAACTTAAAAATGGGACTTAAAAGTTGTAAAAGGCTTTCTGATAAGCCAATGAAGGTAACCTTCCGGTCGCCGTTTTACAAAAGCAATGGGTATTTGTGAAGTTTGGGATTCGGAATCCTACCATGGACCGCGCAATGTTGTTGGCGGTCTGGGATTGGATTCAGAATGTTGAAGAGGGACAAATGTGGGGGCGATAAATACAAAATTTTGGAATGCAATGTCTTCCTTCGGCAATCCTAACTAAGACACTAAGTTGGTGATTCCAAGATCGCAGGGTCCTAGGAATCTTGATTTTGGGATTTCTGATGCCCAGTTTGCACTTTGTAGCCGCCGAAATCCACATATCAGCATGTGCGATTTCCAAGTTTCGGATGAAACTTTGGCTTTTTTAATGGAATATGCAAGGAATCTGGATGATATTGCCAGGAAGAGTTTGTCCAATTAGTTTTGTTAATGTTAATGAGTTTAATTGATATGTATGACAGGAAAGTTCAACCCTATAATGGGTTTCCTAATCGAATTTCCACGAGAATCCCTCCATTCAACTGGTGCGGTTTCCGTGTAGTTCATGAAAAATTGCGGATTCTGAGAGATCGGAATGTAAAAAACGATAAGATTGCTGATCAGAAGACCGCCAGGCTTCGTTTGCGATCAAAATCTTCAAATTTATCACGACTTCAACGGATACATTTTGCACATGATCCATTGAACTGGGCCCGCTTATGTAGCTTTTGCAAAAAAAGGATAAATTTCTTTATACATGTGTAACATTTTGATGGAATATGATCGCTACTGTTATTTTCTAACATTATTAAAAGCGAAAAGTGGCTACGACCATTTTCCGTTACATAACATACGGTTTTCTCAATGCCTGTCTGAGGACGCATTATTCCTGCCTCTGACGAGAGTTGATCTCTCTCGTTGTCTCGAGAGCCGGGCCACTCTCGCGCTACTGATGAAAGCTCCTTAATGCCCGTCATATAAGCGATCTTGTCATCGTTCGAAATCAACAATGGGCTCCGGCGTGTCGCATCGATGCCCCTCAAACGGAAAATATGCTCCTAATTATGCTCCAATTACCTCTATTACTCATTACGTAGTCAATAGCTATAGTTTTTTCAATTTGTTTTTTGTTTAATTGTTTTTCCAGACCCTCAAATTTCCAAAAAACAGCCGCCGGATCCTCCCCAGATCAGTAGGATTGGGGTAGGAAACGGTGCCTCAGGGGGTTCGGTCACCGTAATCTGGCTTTTGAATGGCCTTTACTTGCAAATCGTTCAGCTTCTGACGCCTGTAGCCCTGAATCCACCTATCGACGGGTGCAATTCTGGTGTTTTCAAACAAAAAAAGCGAGGATTCTGAAGACTCAGACTCGAAACAACAGTATTGGACAAGCTACCAGAACTATTTTCGGCTAAACTTGCCACTTTAAAGTTCTGGTAGTTGCAAAAATTGTGCATTTTCGTGGTTTTTTTGTTAAAATTTTTATAAGATTTAAGGTTCGAAAGATCCGCGAACATGATTTCCGAAGGCCTTATTCAGGATTCGGAACACAGTTCGCTCTAAATCGGATTCAAAGTCCGTTGTGCTTCTTTTATCAGCCTTTAAACACTAAATTCAGGCATCTGAACCACTACAGATCGGTTGCATTGTGTTTGAGACAGATGCCTGAGAGCCACTTATCACATTTGTTTCATTGTCGCGGGCTTCATTTACCTGATAAGTGTGCCAATTGATAAAGAAACACTTAAACTCTGGCCATTACCCACCAAAACAGATGGACTTTCGGGGTTTCTGAACCCCTCCAAGGACTTGTGCATGACTCGTGGCAGTCGTGGAGAGGGTTAGGGCTGGCATAGTTTGCATTTTGTTATGATTCAGTTGAAGTTTGTGAACAAAAAGTGTTCAAGTTCAACGTAATTATGTGAAAGATACGGTTCAACATTGTTTACTTGTTCGTAATCTTTGTAAATAGCAAGAATCCGAATTCTAGACAAGCCCCAATGATGTAAATAAGTCTTTGCAATGAACCAATGTCAACGTTGGCTTCATCGCATTCATGCAAAACACATCTGGTAGATGCAAAGTGCACGGTTTCGAGGATATTTTGGTCAAAATGAGCCCTAAAATCACCCTTTTCAACAACTTTGACCCCTCCAGAATCCCCAAACGATGACTAAACAGATTCCAAACGTTTGCTGGGAAGGAAGATGCGGGCGAAGTGTCCGCAAGTGCAACATTCGCAGTAAGAACAGATGCGGGGGTCGATGATGACAAATGTGCAACTTTCGTTGCGGGGGAGGTAAAGTGTGTAAGGGTGTACACGTGCAACCGTCGAGAGAATGGCTCTCTCGTTGTCTCGACAGTCCGTGGACCCTCGCGCCATGAAACAATCCATGGATAACACCGGCATATAGGCGCTTTCGCTTTGTCCATCTTCCAAATTGGAATGCAAGGAGAGGCCTACCGTATAGGCCATCTCGCTGGCCTCCAGCTATCACAGTGGCCTTCTGGTATAATTAGGGTTAAAGTTGGCCCGAAGTTATAGTGTTTTTTTGCTTTTTGTACTCAAATTCAATTCACATTTTGATTAAATTAATGAATTCTTGATTCCAATGAGTTTGATTTGTATGGTTTCTGAGACTGATGTGATCCAAAGTCAACTTGGCATCACATCATGGCGTCAATGAAACGGTTTACAATACTTGTAAACCCGAATTTGGGTAAACTTGTGACTTGTATCGTTTTAAGTTCGCCGTTTTTGGTTCGTTTTTAATGGTTTTTAACTTAAAAATGGGACTTAAAAGTTGTAAAAGGCTTTCTGATAAGCCAATGAAGGTAACCTTCCGGTCGCCGTTTTACAAAAGCAATGGGTATTTGTGAAGTTTGGGATTCGGAATCCTACCATGGACCGCGCAATGTTGTTGGCGGTCTGGGATTGGATTCAGAATGTTGAAGAGGGACAAATGTGGGGGCGATAAATACAAAATTTTGGAATGCAATGTCTTCCTTCGGCAATCCTAACTAAGACACTAAGTTGGTGATTCCAAGATCGCAGGGTCCTAGGAATCTTGATTTTGGGATTTCTGATGCCCAGTTTGCACTTTGTAGCCGCCGAAATCCACATATCAGCATGTGCGATTTCCAAGTTTCGGATGAAACTTTGGCTTTTTTAATGGAATATGCAAGGAATCTGGATGATATTGCCAGGAAGAGTTTGTCCAATTAGTTTTGTTAATGTTAATGAGTTTAATTGATATGTATGACAGGAAAGTTCAACCCTATAATGGGTTTCCTAATCGAATTTCCACGAGAATCCCTCCATTCAACTGGTGCGGTTTCCGTGTAGTTCATGAAAAATTGCGGATTCTGAGAGATCGGAATGTAAAAAACGATAAGATTGCTGATCAGAAGACCGCCAGGCTTCGTTTGCGATCAAAATCTTCAAATTTATCACGACTTCAACGGATACATTTTGCACATGATCCATTGAACTGGGCCCGCTTATGTAGCTTTTGCAAAAAAAGGATAAATTTCTTTATACATGTGTAACATTTTGATGGAATATGATCGCTACTGTTATTTTCTAACATTATTAAAAGCGAAAAGTGGCTACGACCATTTTCCGTTACATAACATACGGTTTTCTCAATGCCTGTCTGAGGACGCATTATTCCTGCCTCTGACGAGAGTTGATCTCTCTCGTTGTCTCGAGAGCCGGGCCACTCTCGCGCTACTGATGAAAGCTCCTTAATGCCCGTCATATAAGCGATCTTGTCATCGTTCGAAATCAACAATGGGCTCCGGCGTGTCGCATCGATGCCCCTCAAACGGAAAATATGCTCCTAATTATGCTCCAATTACCTCTATTACTCATTACGTAGTCAATAGCTATAGTTTTTTCAATTTGTTTTTTGTTTAATTGTTTTTCCAGACCCTCAAATTTCCAAAAAACAGCCGCCGGATCCTCCCCAGATCAGTAGGATTGGGGTAGGAAACGGTGCCTCAGGGGGTTCGGTCACCGTAATCTGGCTTTTGAATGGCCTTTACTTGCAAATCGTTCAGCTTCTGACGCCTGTAGCCCTGAATCCACCTATCGACGGGTGCAATTCTGGTGTTTTCAAACAAAAAAAGCGAGGATTCTGAAGACTCAGACTCGAAACAACAGTATTGGACAAGCTACCAGAACTATTTTCGGCTAAACTTGCCACTTTAAAGTTCTGGTAGTTGCAAAAATTGTGCATTTTCGTGGTTTTTTTGTTAAAATTTTTATAAGATTTAAGGTTCGAAAGATCCGCGAACATGATTTCCGAAGGCCTTATTCAGGATTCGGAACACAGTTCGCTCTAAATCGGATTCAAAGTCCGTTGTGCTTCTTTTATCAGCCTTTAAACACTAAATTCAGGCATCTGAACCACTACAGATCGGTTGCATTGTGTTTGAGACAGATGCCTGAGAGCCACTTATCACATTTGTTTCATTGTCGCGGGCTTCATTTACCTGATAAGTGTGCCAATTGATAAAGAAACACTTAAACTCTGGCCATTACCCACCAAAACAGATGGACTTTCGGGGTTTCTGAACCCCTCCAAGGACTTGTGCATGACTCGTGGCAGTCGTGGAGAGGGTTAGGGCTGGCATAGTTTGCATTTTGTTATGATTCAGTTGAAGTTTGTGAACAAAAAGTGTTCAAGTTCAACGTAATTATGTGAAAGATACGGTTCAACATTGTTTACTTGTTCGTAATCTTTGTAAATAGCAAGAATCCGAATTCTAGACAAGCCCCAATGATGTAAATAAGTCTTTGCAATGAACCAATGTCAACGTTGGCTTCATCGCATTCATGCAAAACACATCTGGTAGATGCAAAGTGCACGGTTTCGAGGATATTTTGGTCAAAATGAGCCCTAAAATCACCCTTTTCAACAACTTTGACCCCTCCAGAATCCCCAAACGATGACTAAACAGATTCCAAACGTTTGCTGGGAAGGAAGATGCGGGCGAAGTGTCCGCAAGTGCAACATTCGCAGTAAGAACAGATGCGGGGGTCGATGATGACAAATGTGCAACTTTCGTTGCGGGGGAGGTAAAGTGTGTAAGGGTGTACACGTGCAACCGTCGAGAGAATGGCTCTCTCGTTGTCTCGACAGTCCGTGGACCCTCGCGCCATGAAACAATCCATGGATAACACCGGCATATAGGCGCTTTCGCTTTGTCCATCTTCCAAATTGGAATGCAAGGAGAGGCCTACCGTATAGGCCATCTCGCTGGCCTCCAGCTATCACAGTGGCCTTCTGGTATAATTAGGGTTAAAGTTGGCCCGAAGTTATAGTGTTTTTTTGCTTTTTGTACTCAAATTCAATTCACATTTTGATTAAATTAATGAATTCTTGATTCCAATGAGTTTGATTTGTATGGTTTCTGAGACTGATGTGATCCAAAGTCAACTTGGCATCACATCATGGCGTCAATGAAACGGTTTACAATACTTGTAAACCCGAATTTGGGTAAACTTGTGACTTGTATCGTTTTAAGTTCGCCGTTTTTGGTTCGTTTTTAATGGTTTTTAACTTAAAAATGGGACTTAAAAGTTGTAAAAGGCTTTCTGATAAGCCAATGAAGGTAACCTTCCGGTCGCCGTTTTACAAAAGCAATGGGTATTTGTGAAGTTTGGGATTCGGAATCCTACCATGGACCGCGCAATGTTGTTGGCGGTCTGGGATTGGATTCAGAATGTTGAAGAGGGACAAATGTGGGGGCGATAAATACAAAATTTTGGAATGCAATGTCTTCCTTCGGCAATCCTAACTAAGACACTAAGTTGGTGATTCCAAGATCGCAGGGTCCTAGGAATCTTGATTTTGGGATTTCTGATGCCCAGTTTGCACTTTGTAGCCGCCGAAATCCACATATCAGCATGTGCGATTTCCAAGTTTCGGATGAAACTTTGGCTTTTTTAATGGAATATGCAAGGAATCTGGATGATATTGCCAGGAAGAGTTTGTCCAATTAGTTTTGTTAATGTTAATGAGTTTAATTGATATGTATGACAGGAAAGTTCAACCCTATAATGGGTTTCCTAATCGAATTTCCACGAGAATCCCTCCATTCAACTGGTGCGGTTTCCGTGTAGTTCATGAAAAATTGCGGATTCTGAGAGATCGGAATGTAAAAAACGATAAGATTGCTGATCAGAAGACCGCCAGGCTTCGTTTGCGATCAAAATCTTCAAATTTATCACGACTTCAACGGATACATTTTGCACATGATCCATTGAACTGGGCCCGCTTATGTAGCTTTTGCAAAAAAAGGATAAATTTCTTTATACATGTGTAACATTTTGATGGAATATGATCGCTACTGTTATTTTCTAACATTATTAAAAGCGAAAAGTGGCTACGACCATTTTCCGTTACATAACATACGGTTTTCTCAATGCCTGTCTGAGGACGCATTATTCCTGCCTCTGACGAGAGTTGATCTCTCTCGTTGTCTCGAGAGCCGGGCCACTCTCGCGCTACTGATGAAAGCTCCTTAATGCCCGTCATATAAGCGATCTTGTCATCGTTCGAAATCAACAATGGGCTCCGGCGTGTCGCATCGATGCCCCTCAAACGGAAAATATGCTCCTAATTATGCTCCAATTACCTCTATTACTCATTACGTAGTCAATAGCTATAGTTTTTTCAATTTGTTTTTTGTTTAATTGTTTTTCCAGACCCTCAAATTTCCAAAAAACAGCCGCCGGATCCTCCCCAGATCAGTAGGATTGGGGTAGGAAACGGTGCCTCAGGGGGTTCGGTCACCGTAATCTGGCTTTTGAATGGCCTTTACTTGCAAATCGTTCAGCTTCTGACGCCTGTAGCCCTGAATCCACCTATCGACGGGTGCAATTCTGGTGTTTTCAAACAAAAAAAGCGAGGATTCTGAAGACTCAGACTCGAAACAACAGTATTGGACAAGCTACCAGAACTATTTTCGGCTAAACTTGCCACTTTAAAGTTCTGGTAGTTGCAAAAATTGTGCATTTTCGTGGTTTTTTTGTTAAAATTTTTATAAGATTTAAGGTTCGAAAGATCCGCGAACATGATTTCCGAAGGCCTTATTCAGGATTCGGATCACAGTTCGCTCTAAATCGGATTCAAAGTCCGTTGTGCTTCTTTTATCAGCCTTTAAACACTAAATTCAGGCATCTGAACCACTACAGATCGGTTGCATTGTGTTTGAGACAGATGCCTGAGAGCCACTTATCACATTTGTTTCATTGTCGCGGGCTTCATTTACCTGATAAGTGTGCCAATTGATAAAGAAACACTTAAACTCTGGCCATTACCCACCAAAACAGATGGACTTTCGGGGTTTCTGAACCCCTCCAAGGACTTGTGCATGACTCGTGGCAGTCGTGGAGAGGGTTAGGGCTGGCATAGTTTGCATTTTGTTATGATTCAGTTGAAGTTTGTGAACAAAAAGTGTTCAAGTTCAACGTAATTATGTGAAAGATACGGTTCAACATTGTTTACTTGTTCGTAATCTTTGTAAATAGCAAGAATCCGAATTCTAGACAAGCCCCAATGATGTAAATAAGTCTTTGCAATGAACCAATGTCAACGTTGGCTTCATCGCATTCATGCAAAACACATCTGGTAGATGCAAAGTGCACGGTTTCGAGGATATTTTGGTCAAAATGAGCCCTAAAATCACCCTTTTCAACAACTTTGACCCCTCCAGAATCCCCAAACGATGACTAAACAGATTCCAAACGTTTGCTGGGAAGGAAGATGCGGGCGAAGTGTCCGCAAGTGCAACATTCGCAGTAAGAACAGATGCGGGGGTCGATGATGACAAATGTGCAACTTTCGTTGCGGGGGAGGTAAAGTGTGTAAGGGTGTACACGTGCAACCGTCGAGAGAATGGCTCTCTCGTTGTCTCGACAGTCCGTGGACCCTCGCGCCATGAAACAATCCATGGATAACACCGGCATATAGGCGCTTTCGCTTTGTCCATCTTCCAAATTGGAATGCAAGGAGAGGCCTACCGTATAGGCCATCTCGCTGGCCTCCAGCTATCACAGTGGCCTTCTGGTATAATTAGGGTTAAAGTTGGCCCGAAGTTATAGTGTTTTTTTGCTTTTTGTACTCAAATTCAATTCACATTTTGATTAAATTAATGAATTCTTGATTCCAATGAGTTTGATTTGTATGGTTTCTGAGACTGATGTGATCCAAAGTCAACTTGGCATCACATCATGGCGTCAATGAAACGGTTTACAATACTTGTAAACCCGAATTTGGGTAAACTTGTGACTTGTATCGTTTTAAGTTCGCCGTTTTTGGTTCGTTTTTAATGGTTTTTAACTTAAAAATGGGACTTAAAAGTTGTAAAAGGCTTTCTGATAAGCCAATGAAGGTAACCTTCCGGTCGCCGTTTTACAAAAGCAATGGGTATTTGTGAAGTTTGGGATTCGGAATCCTACCATGGACCGCGCAATGTTGTTGGCGGTCTGGGATTGGATTCAGAATGTTGAAGAGGGACAAATGTGGGGGCGATAAATACAAAATTTTGGAATGCAATGTCTTCCTTCGGCAATCCTAACTAAGACACTAAGTTGGTGATTCCAAGATCGCAGGGTCCTAGGAATCTTGATTTTGGGATTTCTGATGCCCAGTTTGCACTTTGTAGCCGCCGAAATCCACATATCAGCATGTGCGATTTCCAAGTTTCGGATGAAACTTTGGCTTTTTTAATGGAATATGCAAGGAATCTGGATGATATTGCCAGGAAGAGTTTGTCCAATTAGTTTTGTTAATGTTAATGAGTTTAATTGATATGTATGACAGGAAAGTTCAACCCTATAATGGGTTTCCTAATCGAATTTCCACGAGAATCCCTCCATTCAACTGGTGCGGTTTCCGTGTAGTTCATGAAAAATTGCGGATTCTGAGAGATCGGAATGTAAAAAACGATAAGATTGCTGATCAGAAGACCGCCAGGCTTCGTTTGCGATCAAAATCTTCAAATTTATCACGACTTCAACGGATACATTTTGCACATGATCCATTGAACTGGGCCCGCTTATGTAGCTTTTGCAAAAAAAGGATAAATTTCTTTATACATGTGTAACATTTTGATGGAATATGATCGCTACTGTTATTTTCTAACATTATTAAAAGCGAAAAGTGGCTACGACCATTTTCCGTTACATAACATACGGTTTTCTCAATGCCTGTCTGAGGACGCATTATTCCTGCCTCTGACGAGAGTTGATCTCTCTCGTTGTCTCGAGAGCCGGGCCACTCTCGCGCTACTGATGAAAGCTCCTTAATGCCCGTCATATAAGCGATCTTGTCATCGTTCGAAATCAACAATGGGCTCCGGCGTGTCGCATCGATGCCCCTCAAACGGAAAATATGCTCCTAATTATGCTCCAATTACCTCTATTACTCATTACGTAGTCAATAGCTATAGTTTTTTCAATTTGTTTTTTGTTTAATTGTTTTTCCAGACCCTCAAATTTCCAAAAAACAGCCGCCGGATTCTCCCCAGATCAGTAGGATTGGGGTAGGAAACGGTGCCTCAGGGGGTTCGGTCACCGTAATCTGGCTTTTGAATGGCCTTTACTTGCAAATCGTTCAGCTTCTGACGCCTGTAGCCCTGAATCCACCTATCGACGGGTGCAATTCTGGTGTTTTCAAACAAAAAAAGCGAGGATTCTGAAGACTCAGACTCGAAACAACAGTATTGGACAAGCTACCAGAACTATTTTCGGCTAAACTTGCCACTTTAAAGTTCTGGTAGTTGCAAAAATTGTGCATTTTCGTGGTTTTTTTGTTAAAATTTTTATAAGATTTAAGGTTCGAAAGATCCGCGAACATGATTTCCGAAGGCCTTATTCAGGATTCGGATCACAGTTCGCTCTAAATCGGATTCAAAGTCCGTTGTGCTTCTTTTATCAGCCTTTAAACACTAAATTCAGGCATCTGAACCACTACAGATCGGTTGCATTGTGTTTGAGACAGATGCCTGAGAGCCACTTATCACATTTGTTTCATTGTCGCGGGCTTCATTTACCTGATAAGTGTGCCAATTGATAAAGAAACACTTAAACTCTGGCCATTACCCACCAAAACAGATGGACTTTCGGGGTTTCTGAACCCCTCCAAAGACTTGTGCATGACTCGTGGCAGTCGTGGAGAGGGTTAGGGCTGGCATAGTTTGCATTTTGTTATGATTCAGTTGAAGTTTGTGAACAAAAAGTGTTCAAGTTCAACGTAATTATGTGAAAGATACGGTTCAACATTGTTTACTTGTTCGTAATCTTTGTAAATAGCAAGAATCCGAATTCTAGACAAGCCCCAATGATGTAAATAAGTCTTTGCAATGAACCAATGTCAACGTTGGCTTCATCGCATTCATGCAAAACACATCTGGTAGATGCAAAGTGCACGGTTTCGAGGATATTTTGGTCAAAATGAGCCCTAAAATCACCCTTTTCAACAACTTTGACCCCTCCAGAATCCCCAAACGATGACTAAACAGATTCCAAACGTTTGCTGGGAAGGAAGATGCGGGCGAAGTGTCCGCAAGTGCAACATTCGCAGTAAGAACAGATGCGGGGGTCGATGATGACAAATGTGCAACTTTCGTTGCGGGGGAGGTAAAGTGTGTAAGGGTGTACACGTGCAACCGTCGAGAGAATGGCTCTCTCGTTGTCTCGACAGTCCGTGGACCCTCGCGCCATGAAACAATCCATGGATAACACCGGCATATAGGCGCTTTCGCTTTGTCCGTCTTCCAAATTGGAATGCAAGGAGAGGCCTACCGTATAGGCCATCTCGCTGGCCTCCAGCTATCACAGTGGCCTTCTGGTATAATTAGGGTTAAAGTTGGCCCGAAGTTATAGTGTTTTTTTGCTTTTTGTACTCAAATTCAATTCACATTTTGATTAAATTAATGAATTCTTGATTCCAATGAGTTTGATTTGTATGGTTTCTGAGACTGATGTGATCCAAAGTCAACTTGGCATCACATCATGGCGTCAATGAAACGGTTTACAATACTTGTAAACCCGAATTTGGGTAAACTTGTGACTTGTATCGTTTTAAGTTCGCCGTTTTTGGTTCGTTTTTAATGGTTTTTAACTTAAAAATGGGACTTAAAAGTTGTAAAAGGCTTTCTGATAAGCCAATGAAGGTAACCTTCCGGTCGCCGTTTTACAAAAGCAATGGGTATTTGTGAAGTTTGGGATTCGGAATCCTACCATGGACCGCGCAATGTTGTTGGCGGTCTGGGATTGGATTCAGAATGTTGAAGAGGGACAAATGTGGGGGCGATAAATACAAAATTTTGGAATGCAATGTCTTCCTTCGGCAATCCTAACTAAGACACTAAGTTGGTGATTCCAAGATCGCAGGGTCCTAGGAATCTTGATTTTGGGATTTCTGATGCCCAGTTTGCACTTTGTAGCCGCCGAAATCCACATATCAGCATGTGCGATTTCCAAGTTTCGGATGAAACTTTGGCTTTTTTAATGGAATATGCAAGGAATCTGGATGATATTGCCAGGAAGAGTTTGTCCAATTAGTTTTGTTAATGTTAATGAGTTTAATTGATATGTATGACAGGAAAGTTCAACCCTATAATGGGTTTCCTAATCGAATTTCCACGAGAATCCCTCCATTCAACTGGTGCGGTTTCCGTGTAGTTCATGAAAAATTGCGGATTCTGAGAGATCGGAATGTAAAAAACGATAAGATTGCTGATCAGAAGACCGCCAGGCTTCGTTTGCGATCAAAATCTTCAAATTTATCACGACTTCAACGGATACATTTTGCACATGATCCATTGAACTGGGCCCGCTTATGTAGCTTTTGCAAAAAAAGGATAAATTTCTTTATACATGTGTAACATTTTGATGGAATATGATCGCTACTGTTATTTTCTAACATTATTAAAAGCGAAAAGTGGCTACGACCATTTTCCGTTACATAACATACGGTTTTCTCAATGCCTGTCTGAGGACGCATTATTCCTGCCTCTGACGAGAGTTGATCTCTCTCGTTGTCTCGAGAGCCGGGCCACTCTCGCGCTACTGATGAAAGCTCCTTAATGCCCGTCATATAAGCGATCTTGTCATCGTTCGAAATCAACAATGGGCTCCGGCGTGTCGCATCGATGCCCCTCAAACGGAAAATATGCTCCTAATTATGCTCCAATTACCTCTATTACTCATTACGTAGTCAATAGCTATAGTTTTTTCAATTTGTTTTTTGTTTAATTGTTTTTCCAGACCCTCAAATTTCCAAAAAACAGCCGCCGGATCCTCCCCAGATCAGTAGGATTGGGGTAGGAAACGGTGCCTCAGGGGGTTCGGTCACCGTAATCTGGCTTTTGAATGGCCTTTACTTGCAAATCGTTCAGCTTCTGACGCCTGTAGCCCTGAATCCACCTATCGACGGGTGCAATTCTGGTGTTTTCAAACAAAAAAAGCGAGGATTCTGAAGACTCAGACTCGAAACAACAGTATTGGACAAGCTACCAGAACTATTTTCGGCTAAACTTGCCACTTTAAAGTTCTGGTAGTTGCAAAAATTGTGCATTTTCGTGGTTTTTTTGTTAAAATTTTTATAAGATTTAAGGTTCGAAAGATCCGCGAACATGATTTCCGAAGGCCTTATTCAGGATTCGGATCACAGTTCGCTCTAAATCGGATTCAAAGTCCGTTGTGCTTCTTTTATCAGCCTTTAAACACTAAATTCAGGCATCTGAACCACTACAGATCGGTTGCATTGTGTTTGAGACAGATGCCTGAGAGCCACTTATCACATTTGTTTCATTGTCGCGGGCTTCATTTACCTGATAAGTGTGCCAATTGATAAAGAAACACTTAAACTCTGGCCATTACCCACCAAAACAGATGGACTTTCGGGGTTTCTGAACCCCTCCAAGGACTTGTGCATGACTCGTGGCAGTCGTGGAGAGGGTTAGGGCTGGCATAGTTTGCATTTTGTTATGATTCAGTTGAAGTTTGTGAACAAAAAGTGTTCAAGTTCAACGTAATTATGTGAAAGATACGGTTCAACATTGTTTACTTGTTCGTAATCTTTGTAAATAGCAAGAATCCGAATTCTAGACAAGCCCCAATGATGTAAATAAGTCTTTGCAATGAACCAATGTCAACGTTGGCTTCATCGCATTCATGCAAAACACATCTGGTAGATGCAAAGTGCACGGTTTCGAGGATATTTTGGTCAAAATGAGCCCTAAAATCACCCTTTTCAACAACTTTGACCCCTCCAGAATCCCCAAACGATGACTAAACAGATTCCAAACGTTTGCTGGGAAGGAAGATGCGGGCGAAGTGTCCGCAAGTGCAACATTCGCAGTAAGAACAGATGCGGGGGTCGATGATGACAAATGTGCAACTTTCGTTGCGGGGGAGGTAAAGTGTGTAAGGGTGTACACGTGCAACCGTCGAGAGAATGGCTCTCTCGTTGTCTCGACAGTCCGTGGACCCTCGCGCCATGAAACAATCCATGGATAACACCGGCATATAGGCGCTTTCGCTTTGTCCATCTTCCAAATTGGAATGCAAGGAGAGGCCTACCGTATAGGCCATCTCGCTGGCCTCCAGCTATCACAGTGGCCTTCTGGTATAATTAGGGTTAAAGTTGGCCCGAAGTTATAGTGTTTTTTTGCTTTTTGTACTCAAATTCAATTCACATTTTGATTAAATTAATGAATTCTTGATTCCAATGAGTTTGATTTGTATGGTTTCTGAGACTGATGTGATCCAAAGTCAACTTGGCATCACATCATGGCGTCAATGAAACGGTTTACAATACTTGTAAACCCGAATTTGGGTAAACTTGTGACTTGTATCGTTTTAAGTTCGCCGTTTTTGGTTCGTTTTTAATGGTTTTTAACTTAAAAATGGGACTTAAAAGTTGTAAAAGGCTTTCTGATAAGCCAATGAAGGTAACCTTCCGGTCGCCGTTTTACAAAAGCAATGGGTATTTGTGAAGTTTGGGATTCGGAATCCTACCATGGACCGCGCAATGTTGTTGGCGGTCTGGGATTGGATTCAGAATGTTGAAGAGGGACAAATGTGGGGGCGATAAATACAAAATTTTGGAATGCAATGTCTTCCTTCGGCAATCCTAACTAAGACACTAAGTTGGTGATTCCAAGATCGCAGGGTCCTAGGAATCTTGATTTTGGGATTTCTGATGCCCAGTTTGCACTTTGTAGCCGCCGAAATCCACATATCAGCATGTGCGATTTCCAAGTTTCGGATGAAACTTTGGCTTTTTTAATGGAATATGCAAGGAATCTGGATGATATTGCCAGGAAGAGTTTGTCCAATTAGTTTTGTTAATGTTAATGAGTTTAATTGATATGTATGACAGGAAAGTTCAACCCTATAATGGGTTTCCTAATCGAATTTCCACGAGAATCCCTCCATTCAACTGGTGCGGTTTCCGTGTAGTTCATGAAAAATTGCGGATTCTGAGAGATCGGAATGTAAAAAACGATAAGATTGCTGATCAGAAGACCGCCAGGCTTCGTTTGCGATCAAAATCTTCAAATTTATCACGACTTCAACGGATACATTTTGCACATGATCCATTGAACTGGGCCCGCTTATGTAGCTTTTGCAAAAAAAGGATAAATTTCTTTATACATGTGTAACATTTTGATGGAATATGATCGCTACTGTTATTTTCTAACATTATTAAAAGCGAAAAGTGGCTACGACCATTTTCCGTTACATAACATACGGTTTTCTCAATGCCTGTCTGAGGACGCATTATTCCTGCCTCTGACGAGAGTTGATCTCTCTCGTTGTCTCGAGAGCCGGGCCACTCTCGCGCTACTGATGAAAGCTCCTTAATGCCCGTCATATAAGCGATCTTGTCATCGTTCGAAATCAACAATGGGCTCCGGCGTGTCGCATCGATGCCCCTCAAACGGAAAATATGCTCCTAATTATGCTCCAATTACCTCTATTACTCATTACGTAGTCAATAGCTATAGTTTTTTCAATTTGTTTTTTGTTTAATTGTTTTTCCAGACCCTCAAATTTCCAAAAAACAGCCGCCGGATCCTCCCCAGATCAGTAGGATTGGGGTAGGAAACGGTGCCTCAGGGGGTTCGGTCACCGTAATCTGGCTTTTGAATGGCCTTTACTTGCAAATCGTTCAGCTTCTGACGCCTGTAGCCCTGAATCCACCTATCGACGGGTGCAATTCTGGTGTTTTCAAACAAAAAAAGCGAGGATTCTGAAGACTCAGACTCGAAACAACAGTATTGGACAAGCTACCAGAACTATTTTCGGCTAAACTTGCCACTTTAAAGTTCTGGTAGTTGCAAAAATTGTGCATTTTCGTGGTTTTTTTGTTAAAATTTTTATAAGATTTAAGGTTCGAAAGATCCGCGAACATGATTTCCGAAGGCCTTATTCAGGATTCGGATCACAGTTCGCTCTAAATCGGATTCAAAGTCCGTTGTGCTTCTTTTATCAGCCTTTAAACACTAAATTCAGGCATCTGAACCACTACAGATCGGTTGCATTGTGTTTGAGACAGATGCCTGAGAGCCACTTATCACATTTGTTTCATTGTCGCGGGCTTCATTTACCTGATAAGTGTGCCAATTGATAAAGAAACACTTAAACTCTGGCCATTACCCACCAAAACAGATGGACTTTCGGGGTTTCTGAACCCCTCCAAGGACTTGTGCATGACTCGTGGCAGTCGTGGAGAGGGTTAGGGCTGGCATAGTTTGCATTTTGTTATGATTCAGTTGAAGTTTGTGAACAAAAAGTGTTCAAGTTCAACGTAATTATGTGAAAGATACGGTTCAACATTGTTTACTTGTTCGTAATCTTTGTAAATAGCAAGAATCCGAATTCTAGACAAGCCCCAATGATGTAAATAAGTCTTTGCAATGAACCAATGTCAACGTTGGCTTCATCGCATTCATGCAAAACACATCTGGTAGATGCAAAGTGCACGGTTTGATTGATTGATTTATTACGCACTAGGCGTTCTTTTCATGGGATAGCAATAGAGGTGGCAATAAAAATAATAGTATAATGCAAAAATAGAGTATAATACACAGTGGTATACAGGGGTGACTGATTAACAGGTGAGGGGACAAGATGAAACATGTAATTGGACAGCAAGGCTAATTCAGGTGAACGGCAGCCGGTTTGTTTATGTATTGATGGACGGCAAGTTTGGGTGGTCTGATCGGAAGTAGAGGACCAACGGTTGCTGAAGCGGCGAGTACAAGGGGCGTCGGAGTGGGTGGAGCGATCAGCAACTGAGGGTGCTGTCATCATTAGGGGTCGGCGCTTTGAAAACCTGGAAATTTGATTAGGGGGAGGGGGGGGGGGGGGGGGGGGGGGGGGTAAGGGTGTTAATTAAAGATATCCTCCAGCATATTTTGAAAAGCTGATTTGTTGGAAATGGCCTGGACTTTGATTGGGAGGTTGTGAAAAGAGCTGATGGCTCGAGGTAGGAATGCTTGACGTCGGAGGGCAGACTTAGCTCGGGGCGCAGAGATCTTATGAGCGGCACCACGAGTCCTGGTAGATGAAAGACTAGCAGTAGGCAGATTTAGGGGCGTGTATTTATTAATGATAGAATGCAAACACATCAGATCACGGATTTCCCGCCGACTGGACAACCTTTTTAGACCGAGAATTTGAAGCCTACTTTTGTACTCTATATACCCAAGCAATCGAAGGTGGGGGCAGCGTTTGAAAATAAGCCTGGTTGCAACATGCTGGACATCCTCGATTGCATTGATAAGACCTTTGGAAGTGGGGTTGAAGACGACTGTGCAGAATTCGAGTATTGGAATGACATATACTTTGTAAAGATGGGTAAGCAGACGAGAGTTTGTGGATTTAATGATTTTGAAAAGCTGGAATAGACGGGCACGTGCTTTTAGGATTGTCCGATTTATGTGGGTGTCCCATTTGAGGTCGTCTTCTACAGTTAGGCCAAGGTCTCGGATCTCAGATACAGATTTTAAAGGGGTAGTACCAAAATGATATGTCCTTTTAGGGTTAGATTTGCCGAGATGGAGAACTCCACACTTTTCAACCGCAAGCTGTAGCTTGTTGTTGTAGCACCAGTTTTGGAGTTTGTCGATGAACAATTGGAGGGGAGGTATAGCGGGGGAAAGATCGGATGAAACTGCCTTTAGATCATCGGCAAAAAAGTATGTGTCAACTCCGGTGACCTCGCAATGTTGGGGTAAGTCGCTAATGTAAAGAAGGAAGAGGAGTGGACCCGATACAGAACCTTGTGGGGTACCACTGGTAGCACTGAATGGGTTAGACTTGGCCCCGTTTACAGAGACTTGGAAGGAACGCCCAAGTAGGAAATCACGATACCACGCAATGATGTCATAGGGAACATTGAGTATGGCCATTTTAGAGAGAAGTATGTAAATATCCATGAGATCAAACGCGGTCCGGAAGTCGAAATAGATTACATCGGTGGGAGTGTTTGAGTCAATATTGTGGGATAATAGGTCAAAAACCTCAAGCAATTGGGTATCGACTGATTTGCCAGGCATAAAGCCATGTTGGCAGTCGGGGATGGCGTTTACTTTTAAGAGGTGTTTACGAAGGGATTTACAGACTATTTTCTCGGTGATTTTACCTGTTGGACACGTCAAAGATATGGGACGATATTTGGTGGGATCACTTCTATTTCCTTTTTTAAATATTGGGATTACAATAGCATCACGCCACAGACTGGGAACTGACCCATATATAAAACTGTGGTTGATGATCATGGATAGGGGTAGGGCGAGCGACACCGCACAGTGCCGTAAAAGTATATAGGGAAGATCGTCTGGGCTGGCGGAAAAGGAGGACTTGGTCCATCGGAGCATTTCGTAAACACTGTAATGTAAGGTTTCGAGGATATTTTGGTCAAAATGAGCCCTAAAATCACCCTTTTCAACAACTTTGACCCCTCCAGAATCCCCAAACGATGACTAAACAGATTCCAAACGTTTGCTGGGAAGGAAGATGCGGGCGAAGTGTCCGCAAGTGCAACATTCGCAGTAAGAACAGATGCGGGGGTCGATGATGACAAATGTGCAACTTTCGTTGCGGGGGAGGTAAAGTGTGTAAGGGTGTACACGTGCAACCGTCGAGAGAATGGCTCTCTCGTTGTCTCGACAGTCCGTGGACCCTCGCGCCATGAAACAATCCATGGATAACACCGGCATATAGGCGCTTTCGCTTTGTCCATCTTCCAAATTGGAATGCAAGGAGAGGCCTACCGTATAGGCCATCTCGCTGGCCTCCAGCTATCACAGTGGCCTTCTGGTATAATTAGGGTTAAAGTTGGCCCGAAGTTATAGTGTTTTTTTGCTTTTTGTACTCAAATTCAATTCACATTTTGATTAAATTAATGAATTCTTGATTCCAATGAGTTTGATTTGTATGGTTTCTGAGACTGATGTGATCCAAAGTCAACTTGGCATCACATCATGGCGTCAATGAAACGGTTTACAATACTTGTAAACCCGAATTTGGGTAAACTTGTGACTTGTATCGTTTTAAGTTCGCCGTTTTTGGTTCGTTTTTAATGGTTTTTAACTTAAAAATGGGACTTAAAAGTTGTAAAAGGCTTTCTGATAAGCCAATGAAGGTAACCTTCCGGTCGCCGTTTTACAAAAGCAATGGGTATTTGTGAAGTTTGGGATTCGGAATCCTACCATGGACCGCGCAATGTTGTTGGCGGTCTGGGATTGGATTCAGAATGTTGAAGAGGGACAAATGTGGGGGCGATAAATACAAAATTTTGGAATGCAATGTCTTCCTTCGGCAATCCTAACTAAGACACTAAGTTGGTGATTCCAAGATCGCAGGGTCCTAGGAATCTTGATTTTGGGATTTCTGATGCCCAGTTTGCACTTTGTAGCCGCCGAAATCCACATATCAGCATGTGCGATTTCCAAGTTTCGGATGAAACTTTGGCTTTTTTAATGGAATATGCAAGGAATCTGGATGATATTGCCAGGAAGAGTTTGTCCAATTAGTTTTGTTAATGTTAATGAGTTTAATTGATATGTATGACAGGAAAGTTCAACCCTATAATGGGTTTCCTAATCGAATTTCCACGAGAATCCCTCCATTCAACTGGTGCGGTTTCCGTGTAGTTCATGAAAAATTGCGGATTCTGAGAGATCGGAATGTAAAAAACGATAAGATTGCTGATCAGAAGACCGCCAGGCTTCGTTTGCGATCAAAATCTTCAAATTTATCACGACTTCAACGGATACATTTTGCACATGATCCATTGAACTGGGCCCGCTTATGTAGCTTTTGCAAAAAAAGGATAAATTTCTTTATACATGTGTAACATTTTGATGGAATATGATCGCTACTGTTATTTTCTAACATTATTAAAAGCGAAAAGTGGCTACGACCATTTTCCGTTACATAACATACGGTTTTCTCAATGCCTGTCTGAGGACGCATTATTCCTGCCTCTGACGAGAGTTGATCTCTCTCGTTGTCTCGAGAGCCGGGCCACTCTCGCGCTACTGATGAAAGCTCCTTAATGCCCGTCATATAAGCGATCTTGTCATCGTTCGAAATCAACAATGGGCTCCGGCGTGTCGCATCGATGCCCCTCAAACGGAAAATATGCTCCTAATTATGCTCCAATTACCTCTATTACTCATTACGTAGTCAATAGCTATAGTTTTTTCAATTTGTTTTTTGTTTAATTGTTTTTCCAGACCCTCAAATTTCCAAAAAACAGCCGCCGGATCCTCCCCAGATCAGTAGGATTGGGGTAGGAAACGGTGCCTCAGGGGGTTCGGTCACCGTAATCTGGCTTTTGAATGGCCTTTACTTGCAAATCGTTCAGCTTCTGACGCCTGTAGCCCTGAATCCACCTATCGACGGGTGCAATTCTGGTGTTTTCAAACAAAAAAAGCGAGGATTCTGAAGACTCAGACTCGAAACAACAGTATTGGACAAGCTACCAGAACTATTTTCGGCTAAACTTGCCACTTTAAAGTTCTGGTAGTTGCAAAAATTGTGCATTTTCGTGGTTTTTTTGTTAAAATTTTTATAAGATTTAAGGTTCGAAAGATCCGCGAACATGATTTCCGAAGGCCTTATTCAGGATTCGGATCACAGTTCGCTCTAAATCGGATTCAAAGTCCGTTGTGCTTCTTTTATCAGCCTTTAAACACTAAATTCAGGCATCTGAACCACTACAGATCGGTTGCATTGTGTTTGAGACAGATGCCTGAGAGCCACTTATCACATTTGTTTCATTGTCGCGGGCTTCATTTACCTGATAAGTGTGCCAATTGATAAAGAAACACTTAAACTCTGGCCATTACCCACCAAAACAGATGGACTTTCGGGGTTTCTGAACCCCTCCAAGGACTTGTGCATGACTCGTGGCAGTCGTGGAGAGGGTTAGGGCTGGCATAGTTTGCATTTTGTTATGATTCAGTTGAAGTTTGTGAACAAAAAGTGTTCAAGTTCAACGTAATTATGTGAAAGATACGGTTCAACATTGTTTACTTGTTCGTAATCTTTGTAAATAGCAAGAATCCGAATTCTAGACAAGCCCCAATGATGTAAATAAGTCTTTGCAATGAACCAATGTCAACGTTGGCTTCATCGCATTCATGCAAAACACATCTGGTAGATGCAAAGTGCACGGTTTCGAGGATATTTTGGTCAAAATGAGCCCTAAAATCACCCTTTTCAACAACTTTGACCCCTCCAGAATCCCCAAACGATGACTAAACAGATTCCAAACGTTTGCTGGGAAGGAAGATGCGGGCGAAGTGTCCGCAAGTGCAACATTCGCAGTAAGAACAGATGCGGGGGTCGATGATGACAAATGTGCAACTTTCGTTGCGGGGGAGGTAAAGTGTGTAAGGGTGTACACGTGCAACCGTCGAGAGAATGGCTCTCTCGTTGTCTCGACAGTCCGTGGACCCTCGCGCCATGAAACAATCCATGGATAACACCGGCATATAGGCGCTTTCGCTTTGTCCATCTTCCAAATTGGAATGCAAGGAGAGGCCTACCGTATAGGCCATCTCGCTGGCCTCCAGCTATCACAGTGGCCTTCTGGTACAATTAGGGCTAAATATGGCCCGAAGTTAACGTGTCTTTTTGCTTTTTGTACTCAAATTATATTTACATTTTGATTAAGCTAATGAAATTTTGATTTCAATTAGCTTTATTTGTATGGTTTCTAAGACTGATGTGATCCAAAGTCAACTTGGCATCACATCATGGCGTCAATGAAACGGTTTACAATACTTGTAAACCCGAATTTGGGTAAACTTGTGACTTGTATCGTTTTAAGTTCGCCGTTTTTGGTTCGTTTTTAATGGTTTTTAACTTAAAAATGGGACTTAAAAGTTGTAAAACTGAGTGTTAAAAAGTTACTTTTTGATAAATCTGGACTGACAGACCCGTCGAAATCGGGGTTGATTCTGTCAGGAGGGCGCAGATAATGAGTATCTGGGCGGTGCTAACACAGTCTATTGTATGTTAAAACCCCAAAAATAAGGTTTGCATGAGTTCTGCTCATGAATTGCATTATGTGGGGGCGATAAATACAAAACTTTGGAGTGCAATGCCTTCGGCAATCCTAATTAAGACACTAAGTTGGTGATTCCAAGATCGCAGGGTCCTGGGAATCTTGCTTTTGAAGTTTCTGCTGCCCAGTTTGCACTTTGTAGCCGCCGAAATCCACATACCAGCATGTGCTATTTCCCAGTTTCGGATGAAACTTTGGCTTTTTTAATGGAATATGCAAAGAATCTGGATGATATCGCCAGGAAGAGATTGCCCAATTAGTTTTGTTAATACGATTTTTTTTCTTTAAATACTTAAAATATGAAGTTGTATCGTAAAGGCAACACAAAACTTGTTAATATGGAATTTCTAGAACCTGTGGCCGCAATGTAAAGACCACCCAAAACATATGAAAACTAGAGCGGATTTATTGTCGTTCTTCGCTGCCACATAGCTTATGAGGGTTACCATGCGCACGTCAACAAATGGTCAGTATATGCGTTTATAAACGCAAATTAACCGTCGAGTAAGAACATTCTGAATTATTGAAAACTTTAAGTTCAATTTTAAATTTTTCAGGAACAAACTGCAGCTATTATTTGGGCTTTGAGCATCCGCAAGCATTAGGCATCTGATTTTGACGTTCTGAATCTTTGCCGACGAGATGCTGTCTTCCTTGTGACGACGCATCATGAGAGACACGCTGTCTCTCGTTGTCTGTTTTCGATTTTGCAAATCCTTACGGTCCCTCACTCTTGTGATGCTTCCGAGGTCCTGTAAAAGGGGCCTCGGATGGCTAATAATCCGTCATTGATCTATCCTACGTCCGAAGTCGCAACAATCAGGTTGCCTCCTACGCTTCGGGCTCGCCATATAAACATGGTTATTACGCAGCACAAGGATTATGCAACAACAGCAACAATACAACTACCACAAAACAAAGAAACTACCATCGATAAAATTGCATGACCCCGATACGAATACCATAACTCCGAAACACAGATTCTACCACGAAAACTTGTTGAAACGACGATTTCGAAAACCAGGACACCACCACCAAACTACTGATGTAAAACTACCGGTCACTGAAAAGTATGCCTTGCATCCTGTGAGAATCAACATTTTTTTCAACTTTGAAGATTACGAATAACCCGGATGTGGACAGTATAATTTGTGCAGCGTTGCAAGGATCTTATTGAATTTTGTTTTAGCCGTTTTTCATTGATATTAATGTGTTTACTACTGTATTACTTTTTTCTCTTGACGCTCTGCTCAAAAGATTAAACCACTGAAATATGCTTCTATACCAGTTTTGAATAATGTTGCAACAAAAATTCTAATCGCATGCACGACGTTGAGTGAGTTCCGGGCTTTTGCGGTCGAAGACGAGTGGATGATCGTAAGATATGAAAACGGCGAGAGTGATGATCGCCATCCTTACAAGTCTGTCGTCTACTGAACGGTTGGACCCAAAGCTCAGGACAGGATCTCGTGAATAAGTAACATAGGTCGATTACATTTTGGGTTTTATTATGTTTTTGTTCTTTCAGGACGTATTGACTTTTTCTTGTACAATCCGTAAACAAAGGTACCACAATTTACTGCACACTAACACGACTAAGTATTGTTAAAATACGGGGTAAACGCTTATCTACAGATTACCATTGATGTAAAGCTTAACTTATCTTTTTGGGGGTCCAACTAGCCCACAATGAAACAGTCTTTTATTGTTATCACTCAAAAACAGGTGTCTACATGGCAAATCGTACTTACAACAGCATGATGCTACGCAGTCGAACTGTTTTTTTTTTCAGTTTCAATTGATGTTGGACGCTACCATAAATATAGAGATCGCGTTTAATGCGAACACATTCATCATTTTATATCACACACTTGGAGATTTTTTGTACTTTTCAGCAGAAACCCCATGGTTAATGATTGATTTTGAACGCCTTAGGGGGGTCAGTTCGTGTTTTTATGATAGATGTGATAGCATAAATGTCTCGCGGTTCGTGTAGTTTTTGTTCCCTAAAAGGAGAGATAGTTTCTTCATGGAGTTCACCTACCAGGTTTGCTCAATTTTTTGTAGCGTTTTTGACGTCTAGTTGATCTTTTGGCTTTGAACGTCGCAGTTCTATGTCGTTTTGTTATCCTTTGTCTTTCTTTTAGAAACAACGACTTATTTAAAACAAATCGTGGTTGTGCAACATTATCTCCGGTCGTTTCCTAGACTCATAAATTTGTTTGAAACGACCTCCGTCTTTTTTATTATTACATTCTGTAAGGACCATATAAATTGCCACTTCACACCCGAAGTACCGTCAACGTCGATCATCGGTGATGTCGCTTGATCGGCATGTCAGATTTGTATGCCGCCCTTCGAGACAACCTACTAATAACGCTCTCGTCTCTTCAGCCGCTTCTGTTGGTCCCCGTTGACACGTTGCGTTGTTGATGTGGGCGGTAGATCGCCATCTCTGCGCAGGAATGCCGCAACCTGCCAGTGGCAACGGAACTGGCACTAGCATTTCCATTCTTTCAGACTTGCGCTTGTGTTGACCGTAGTTGCGCACCCGAGTTGGCAGTCTCGGCTCGCACAAATAATAAGAGGGCACGGTCGACATTGCACTTCTCGAGAAAAAGCACTGGCCGCATCGGCATGGCCGCGACCTCGGCCGATCGGGTCAATGTCTTCCGCCTTCGGAAGGAAGGTCCCGATGTTCGCAAGACGGGAAAGTCGTCGACTGCCATTGGCAGAGGTGCGCAGCGCGCCGAAAATCCGACTCCCGAGTGATCGGATCTCGACAGGCAACACACCCAAGTCATTCGTTTGTCTTAGCTGGTTCCACTTGTGGCTTAGCTGCTTCGATTTAAAACAAAAAGTGGTTTTTTTACACTTATAATTGTTCGAAGTTAGAGTTAGATAGCAAAGTATATCCATTTGTGCCCCATCTCAACCTTTCCTTTGACACTTTTTTACGACTTTTTGCTCGTTTATGTCACCGAACACCCTCTTTTACATAAAGAATTGCTACCGCTTTTGTCTACCGTTCCAAAAGGTCGCATAAAAAGCAGTGATGCTCTTCGGACATTTTTTTCAATACACCATCAGAGTGTGTTGCCGGAATGTGAAAACGACGGCGATCGGAGCTGTCGATAGCTATGTTTCCACACATTAATTCCCAATTGTTTTGTTTTCTCTCGTTTTTCCCACTCCGCTGAGCAGAAACGGTTAGCGCGATATTCTGGCAGACTAAATTGGACGACCGTCGAAACGTTGGTCTAGCCTAATCTTCTGTTCCGGTTGCAATCTTTCTTACAAGTCGACACTATGTTTTCGAGAAGATCGTTGCTTTTTCTGCTATCTTTAGCATCGTTCGCTGTTTCCTGCGCCGTGACTGCTACTGACCAAAGCTTTTAGCTAGGATTGGCCATCTTACTACACGCGTGTAAGCCTTTCTTACGTTCCGCCTCCTTACTATGTGCAATAATTCCTTACTTTTGCTACTCACGGTTCCTTCGATTTCGGAATGTCCTAGCAATCGTGGCCGTTCAGTTTTCTGCTTTAATTTGCCAAAATCACAGCTGTTTTTAGCCTGTCGTGTTTTTTGCCGTCAATTCGAAACGTATTTTGATCTCAAATATCTTTCAGCTTTACTATCGCCAAATTTGAAATCGAATCTCGTTTTAAAATGACCGCCGACGATGAACAGACTGTTTATCGGGCTACAACCGAAAAAGGCGATCCTGACATAGTGAGTTTTATTTCGTTGTTTGATTTTTTGAGTCGCAAACCCGAAAACAATTTGTGCTACGAAGTGCCAGAATTCGAGGATAGATGCTCTTTTTTCGGCACTTCACGAAAATTAAGGCCCGCGTTTTCTTTGTTTCTGTCGATGTTCAATGACTCGAGAAAAGTGCCGGCGACGCTAGTGTATTTCTTTTTTCGCTCATATCGGGTCGAAACGCAAGGCAATTTGGCGACCCTGGCGGCAGATAAAAAGCAGCACTCACGACAGGATGGAAGACGACTCTTACTCACCCTGCGGCAATCTCAGAGGCGCAGAGTCAGTTGTAGAGGGTATAATTTAGTCAAAGATAAGTGTCACCCTGAGATAAGAATTGACTCACATCTGCGTGACTTCTGTTTCGACCTCGTATGCGCACTTTTTGAACGTTTAGGTACAATGGAACAAGTAATTATGCCCGAAAAACGATGTTATTTGATTAACAAGTAGAAAAACGTTGGCTTATGAGAGTGCATGCAGCTTTTTATGCATTTAGTTGTCTTGTTCAGCCGCTTTTTTGGGGTTAGCAATGGAGGGGCGCTGATCCATTGTGTAAATACAGCGATCACATCGAGCGGAAGTTGGCGTCCCAGAGCAACCCAGTGACCGCGACAAAAAGGGTGCCTGAATAACGGCCAAATGCATATTCTTTGCCCTCGTATTGGTTTGGCTTCCAAAGTGGTTTCAATCAACAAGCAGAAGCAACATGATCCGATCCGGAAACATTACCAGTGAACTGTGGGGTGCCAGAACATATCACATTTCTGTTGGACACAGTAAGACGATTAGCAGGTGCAAGTTTTCAAGGGTGACGCGCGAAAGCACACTTGTTGTCTCAATCTGTGCCATTGCTTAGCGCCAAATTCTCATTAATCCTTGGTTATACGTTAGTTTGAATGGAAGAACAAAAGTTTTGGGTGGTGGCCTTCCGATCACCGGAAGAAAGGGCGTAGGACAGTGTACAGACCATTAATCTTCTGAACGCCAACAGTGCGAATGGTTCACCAGTTACCGTCGACATGTTCATGAAAGTGACGTTTGTCTTCAGCCTGCGCGGATGCAGATCTTATCCGATGCCGTTGTGTGCTCTCGAGAGACACTTTTATCGGGTAATAATGCGCTCTACCCGGGAAACATTTGCCTATATAATTGACGCAATCTTTTTTGTGAGGTACCGATCGGAAACAAAACAGGGAGAAGTGAAATATTAATGACATTAATGGAAAAACATTTAGAAAGTGCAAAATTGTATTTAAAAATGTGAAAGTACAGTTGTGTTTACAGGAAGACCATGAGATTCCTGCTGGTGGACTCAAACCCACAATCACGTTGTATGGCGGTGTTATGGTCATTATTGGCACAATTATTGGAAGCGGTATCTTTATTTCGCCGAAGGGTGTTCATGAAAGTAAGCGCAATAATATACATCTGCAAATGTGAAATGTTAAAATTCAGATATCAACTCGGTCGGTTGGGCACTTGTTATCTGGGTCATTTGTGGAGTCTTTTCGGCCCTTGGAGCTTACTGTTATGCTGAACTTGGCACATTCATCCGCTCTTCCGGGGGTGATTACGCCTATGTCTTGGCTGCTTACGGTCCTCTGATGGGTTTTCTTCGTATGTGGATTGAATGTATTATTGTACGTCCATGCACAATCACCGCTGTCTCCATGACCTTTGCTACTTACATTCTCCAACCGTTTTATCCTGAAGGCGATTCGCCAGCCTTTGCTCCACAACTTCTCGCTGCCGGATGTATTGGTACGTTTTGTTGTTGTTGATTTATTTTGCATCTCATGTTTTGGTTTACAGTTCTCCTGGCACAGATTAATGTTGTTAGTGTAAAAGCCGTTACCCATGTTCAAAACATTTTCACGATTGCCAAGCTGGTCGCTCTTACTATTATTATTTTCACAGGCGTTGCTTTGTTGATAACTGGTGACCGTATGTTTTTTCTTTAAACTCCCAATACTGATTTTATTGTTTTTTTAGCTTATCGTGATTCCTTCAAGGATATGTTCGCAACTCCTCAAGTGACTCCGGGCCAAATCGCACTGGCTTTCTATTCTGGTCTTTGGGCTTACAATGGATGGAACTATCTGAACTTTGTCACTGAGGAACTTGTCAACCCGACTCGCAATTTGCCTCTAGCTATCGGTATTAGCTGCACAGCTTGCACGGTTATTTACACCTTCACTAACTTTGCTTTCTACGCTGGCACCTCGCCTGATGTTCTTCTGGAGTCCACCGCCATTGCTGTGACGTTTGCCGATAAGTTCTACGGGCCCTTGGCTTTCATTATGCCGATTCTCGTCGCCTGTTCGTGTTTTGGTACCGTCAATGGTGTCATGCTAACATCCTCCCGTCTCTTCTACGTCGCCGGTCGCAACAAGCACATGCCAACCATTCTCAGTTACCTCAACCCCTACTGGAATACTCCGATTCCTGCTGTCTTGTTCACAGCTTTTCTGAGTTTATTATATTTGCTCATGTCTGACAACATCTACACCCTCATCAACTACGTCCAGATTGTAAACTGGTTGGCTATCGGTATTGCTACATCAGGATTGATTTGGCTTCGGTACGCCAGTTTATTATACAACATAAGGGTGTATTAACAATTAACAATACATTTGTTTTAGCGTGAAGCAGCCCGTCAGCAAGTACCCTCGCCCTCTTCAAGTCAACCTTGTCTTCCCTGTCCTCTTCCTCATTGGTTGCCTCTTCTTGGTCATCTTCCCGATCATCCAGGCCCCCTTGGACACTGCCATCGGTATTGGCATCATGTTGACTGGTTTGCCGGTCTACTTTTTGTTTGTGTATTGGCAAGGCAAATTCAAGTTCATCGACAATATCATGGATCAAGCCACTGTATTTGCGCAGAAAGTCCTTCTTGTCGTGCCGGAAAAGAAAGAAGGCTAATTTAATAACCTTCAAATAGCCCAGTTATTCCCAATTTTGCAACTTTGTCCGTTTTTATTTATTCGGACGTATCCATTATTGTCTTTACAGTGCTAACTCGCAATTTGCAAGCAAACGTATTACCATATGTGTCACTTTGTGTCCCTCTTTGTTTACTCAAAGTTCTGCATTCGAATTTTTGGTCCAATCTCAAAAAATTCTTTAAAACCATATCAGCGTTGGTAGAAAACAAAAATGTTATAATTTTTTACCCTTACTATGTGTTGTTCCCCTGATGGGTAATTTGTGAAACACAATGAGCAAATAAATAATGTCATAAACCTTTAAAATTTGAAATTGTCAAAGATTTTATTACATTCTTTTATATACACACAATCAAGCAAGAAGATAAATCGTAAAGCACCGCAATGTGACAAAAGTTTCCCCCGGAAATTTTTTCAATTCAACAAAATGACATACAAAAACCAACGACTGAAGTATGATTATCTATCTATCTGAGCGACGTTTCTCTGGGCTGCCCTAGAAGGGTGATTTTTTGTTCAATCAGTACACGTGAAAAATGTTTGAAGGGTGTGATGACGTGTGAACGACTAATGGTCGTGGCCGTCGGCTCTGTACAATGTCCTGGTGGAGTTTGCGGTCCAGGCGCTTCCGGTACTGCACGTGGAACGGCGACTCTGTTGCCTGCTGAAGCTGTGAACACTGGTCCGTGAGCTCGGAGCTGCCCACCATTGACGTTCATTATCACCCCACATTGAAAAGACGATCACCGGTAAGAATGCCACGGCACTCGAAACGAAGAAGACAATGCCCCATTCTTCGCGGGTACCGTGTTGCACAATCCATTTGGTCAAAATTTTATTGCAGATTGAAAACCATGCAACGATGAAGAATGAGATGCCTGAAATATTACTTTTTATATTGAAGGATTTTTTGATGGGACCACTGAGAATCGAGGTCAAATCGCAACATTTCCATTGATGACAGGAAGGTCAGAAAAAAGACAAACCGGTAATGATTCCGGAAAAAGGCGGCGCAAGTTGCAGAAGAGCTGTCTGTACACCCGGTGTGTGAAGACCTGAAATCGAAGTGATAAAGACTTGTTCTGTGAGGTCACAGTATTACGACATACCAGCAAAAGCCATCGCTAAGCATAATGAACCAATTGCAATGGCAGTGTGATCCTTGTCGCAAAAAGGCACAATCAAAATGCTGAGTGATAACCCGAGAGACGCGACTCCATTAAAGGTCTGAAAAGGCAATGATAAAATTTATTCAAGGACGAATAAAAACTTACTTTACAAATGAGAGTGCTGTCATACTCAGTGTTTTTGGTCAACCAGCTACTCAAACTTGAGCTTAACATTTTACTGATGAACAAAAATGAAATGGGTAAAGCGGAGAATAATCCGTTTTTAGTGGGTGCAAATTCAAGTACATCGCGCATATAGTTTGGTAGAAACTGTAGCAAAATAACCAAGGGGTATTCGTGGCAAATTAAAGAGAAAATGCCGACCCACATAGGCGTCGATGTCAATATATTCCTCCAAGGCACATCTCTTTTTTCAGACCGTTTTCCGATGCTTTCACATGCAATCCTGAAAAAATGTTAAATTAAAAGATGCGTTGACTTTAATGACGTCGTATCTTAATTGTTAAACGAATTTTCTGACCTGCTTTCAATGAAAAGTCGTTCCCGCTGAGAGATGCAGTACTGCTTTGAAGGCTTATCCGCGCCCATCGGCAACCAGAAAAAGACGACAAGTCCGGAAATCATGCCACTAAGCAAGAAGATGGTCGGCCAACCACCGTTAATATCTTTGCGTGTACAAAGATAACCAGCCGTTGGCAAGATGAAGAGTGTGCCAATTTGACGGCCTCCGGTGATAATGCCGACTGCAGCAGCACGTTCGGATTGTGGGAACCAGCGGGTAATAAGGGAATTAACGGCAGGAGACATACAAGCGTCAGCAATTCCGATAAGGATTCGGCCGCAAACGGCGAACCAGAAGCTCTTTTCGGCCATAAGGGGAAGCATGAAGTTGCCGGCGGTGCACATAACAAGGCTGATTGCAACCATAACTTTGCCGTTCACTCGATCAGCATAAAGGCCAGTGACCACCATAAGAAGACTTCCAGCATTCTGAGCAGCCAAAACAAGACCCTCCTGATCAGATTGCCACTCGAGGTCACCGCCATACCCGTGAAGCGGACATTTTATCATACAAATTAAGGCTACAGCAATATTAGACGATGAAATTGATAATGTAATGTAACAGCAACATAAAAGAACGGCAAGCAACAACCTCATTGAGGGAAACAGAACAGTAGGAGACGTTGTCGATTCTGTATCGTAGAAGTCATTGGAGTCAATGGAGTCAGAAAAGTGGGATCCTTTCATTGAAGCCAATGAAGGCGTATCAATTCGGAAGATAGGGCTATGCTCAGGATGGCAATCCGCCTTTGCAAGAGTGTTGATCTGCGGCGGGAGTGCCCCTTTGGGTTTGGGAGGGGGGTTCGATGGATACGGTACTGCTTCCGAGAGAATGGCTTCGATAGACGTCGGCGAGGCCGTCGTCGTAGCTGACGACACATCATCGGTTGCTTGAGGACTCATGCTGACCTGAAGCGACTGATGCTGAACACGACTAACCAGCTAAATGAAAGTAACTGGCAAGGAAGCGCTCAACGTGCGGTTCACGACTTCACTCGAAGCACCCCTTTAGGGTCGGTTTTTAATCGTCTTCCGAACGAGCGCACCACCAGAGCACGTTCCGCAATGAATTCGTCTGTCATGGAGCTCTTTGGGCGATGGGATGGAGGAGCGATTGCGGCGTCTTCTTCTCTTGTCGTTAACCCGTGTTAACTCGCTCCGCTTCCGTCGAGACTGGCGCCACGCCGGCGTCGAGAGCTCCCACGCTGGTCGCGAGTGAAGGCGATTCTTCATCTTTCATGCATGCGCACAACGTTCTTCTTACGATGATATATGGCTCCGTTTTGCCTGTGATTATTGTACCAATTACAGAGTAATCGAAGGAACGTCTTAAAACCGACGCTGCGCGACTGGCCATAATGCAACATTGTGTAGCTTTGGCCTCTGGTTTGCGTCATTTACCCCATCCGCTCCATATGATTAACTTTCTCTCTCCTAGCTTTCGAATACATGATAAATGCGCCTGCGGCGCGTCCACCTCAAATTTTTTCATGATGACGGCCCCTGGTTTCACTTTTTACGCTTCCTTCCTTCCTTCAAGGTTGATAGCACCCTCGCTGTCAGAGAGCGTTGTTGCGGCTATAAATCCGACAAACAGAACCGGAGGGCCAGTTAAGCCAGACCCCGCAAACAGCCTGGCAGGTAGGCTCGTTTGTAACACTGCATCGACAGCTTAATACACGTTGTCAGTAACCCGAGTGTGTTCTTATACCGGCCAAACAGCCTTGGGCCAACGACCATCAGGAACAGAGGGCAGAAAACATTGACACTTGTGGGTTGCAAATTGCAACATTCGCTTGTCCAAAACAACATCAGACTGATCAATCACTTCATTTGGAGCGACAGTTTTTAGTTATGTCACAGTTAAACAAGGTAAAAAAACAACAAACAAGTGTTTGTTTAAGCGGTTAATAAAAAAAACGTTATACAAATTAAAATTGTCAAAATGAAAGCGATGATAAGATTCAATACACATTACCGGGATGGCGAAAACAACAGATATATATTACACGTCCATATGCGAGACTCCAGAAATGGGCCCAGGCGACATGTACTTTGGCGTTCGTGGAGCTGCTGTTGAATGCAACGATGAGTCTAAGTCATCTGTATTGGCTGTTACATGGTGTTCGAGGGCTCTTCGTGCCTTGTACAAGAAAGAATCACTCTGGGACTTGGTTAACTTTGGAAGGTTGATTGCGACACGGTCAAGGGCATGTTTCACCTGTAAATCGGTACAAATGGAGTTGAAACAGTGATTTGAAAAGTACAAACTCACCGCATCAAACTCAACGCGCTGTTCAGCGTCATAGTGAACACATTGGAGGAAGAGGTGACGCAGTTTCGCAGGGCAGTCAACTCGTAGATGCGACGGATCGGGCCTGATGAGCCCTCGGCCAACCATGAAGATAATTTGGTCACGATTGTTGATGTGGTCGTACGGTAGACGACCGGATAACAGTTCGTACAGACAGATTCCAAAACTGTAGACATCAGAACGGGTTGTGTGCTCCCGCATGCGAATGACCTCGGGCGACTGAAATCAAAATGCGGTTGATTAATTTGGTAAAAAAACAGCCAGGAACATACCATCCACAAAATTGAACCAGTCGGTTGTTGGGCTTGCTGTCCACCACCGGCACTCCATCGAGTTTTCACTGTAGCCAGACCGAAATCGCCTATTTTTACCGTATTGTCCTCAGTCAAGAAAATGTTGTTCGTCTTGAGATCTCTGAAAATGACAACTATTGAACATTTCAAAACTGTAAGAAGCAAAACTAACCGATGAATAATGTTCTTCGAATGCAAGTAAAACATTCCATGCACAATCTGTCGACAGATCTTTGTTATCATTGCCAATGAGAACTCAATTCGCGGCTCAACAACATGAATATGGTGATACAACGACGACCCTTGACACCATTGCGTTACAATAGCCAACTGCGGATCTCGTACCCAACCCATAAAGTTCAAAATATTCGTATGTCTTGTATTCCTCAAAAGGGCCATTTCATTTCGGAATGCTTTTAGTAGTGTCGGTCCCGGATTGCCAACATTGAGAACTTTAATAGCCACATCGCCTGGAAAAGGTCGCATTAACAATACAAATGCCCAACAAAAGAAAGTAATAGCGGAAAATGGCATTTATAAACAATGGAACGTGGACATTCATCTAAACGCTGTCATAAAAGAAAAACGTACCAAAATACGTGCCCTTGTACACCGTGCCGAAAGACCCGCTTCCAATTTTCGATCCAAAGGTTATGTCACGCGATCCTATTTCCCAGTCGCCCACGCTTTGTCGTTTCAAAACGTTTTTAGCACTGAGGCCGCCTTGATGAAAAGCTGCCATTTCTCCAGGACTCTTGCTCCGTGTCCGAGGGAAAAATTCATCAGTAATCTTTTGTGGCGGCGCCGACTGTGGGGGTGTTAGATTCGTTGAAGGCCCAGGAATGGCGTCTGTGAGCAGGTATGATACAGGACTGGAACACGTAGATGTCGGACTTGTCGATGATGAATTGCCATTCGGGGGTCTTGTTGGAGACAAAGAGCTTATACGATTGGCAGTCGGTGGATACAATGACGTGGACGACGTTGACGGTTTGTCAGATCTCGTTGCCGACGGCGCTGACAACGCACCGGACGAAGACGCTTCTTTTCGGTCGCTATGTGTGGGGGAATCATTTGCAGCAGCTGAAAAGGCAATTAGCATGTACAGGGTTACAGGTTGGAGACAAATAAAAACTAAAAGTTATATAAAACTCACTTAAGTAATGCTGGAAACCTGAATGCATCGAAGTTGTTTGCATACTGCTCGCCTAAAAAGTTATTTACATATAAATATGGAAAAATAACAGTCCGTTACTTACAGCAAACTTATCCCCTTCATCCTTGATGCTGTTTATATTTGGAGCAGAAGAAGCACGATCTCTGGAGTAAGGTGTAGATTGTTTCGAGCTTTCGTGTCGACGCATCGCAGACTGACGAGTGATTTCGCCTCCGACGTTCACTGAAATACAAAAATTATATATAAATATTCTCACAAAACATGAAAACAAGGCCGACAAACCTTCTTCTGTCGGTGTTGGATCTGGCTGAAGGCTATCCAGAATCTCTGTCGCCAAAACAGCACTTCGGCCGCCATACTTGTCGCAAATCGATCTCAGTTGGTTGGCCATGTCAGGATTATGCGGAATCTGCTCAGTCAAGTCACACTGCGGAACCTTCGCCCAGCAATACTTGTGGAAGTGAAAGAAGCATCGCTCACATCGATAACCACCCATCAATATGAATCCATTGCAAACGTCGCACTTTCCAAAGCTGATCTTCTTGAAGTCGTGGACGATGCTAGCCATGATCTCGAGGCCTTCACTGTGGACCCAGAGCTCCTTCTTTTCCATCAGATTTGCCAGATCGCCTAAATCGATCTTCAGGTCCACACGTGGACTCCTCGGATCTTTGGACATGGAGACATGACACATCTTCGGGTCGATGTTGCGCTTCTTCAAAATGCGACCAATTGCCTCACGAGCGGTAACACCGCTCTTGATCGGCATTTTGGAATGCTGATTGAAGGGGAGATGGACCTCAATGAGGCCGTCGTTGTGGCCCATGTTGTCGAGAGTCGCGGGGGAAGCCGGCGACTTCAAGGATTTGCGTGAAGCAAATGAAGTCGTCGCAGCAGGGCTGAAAATGGAAAGGAAATGCAGGTTGCGGACACAACTTTGGATTTGTCGTTCATTTGACGCGCACGCACGAGTAGTCAGCACGCTATCGACAAACTAAAGTTGAAAACAATGCCATAATGAAACAAATTAAAATGCATAATGCAATTAAAGGAAAGCACTGAAGAGAAAATGACGGTGCATGTGCACGTATACATCCAGAATGCATTATTCCATCGATTTTCGCGTTGAGAGTAAACCGGGGTAAAAGCATGATATCTCGTGAGTAGTAAAAGTCGCTTTCGTCACTTTTGACGGTGTTTTCCAACGGGACATCGTCTGAATCCGCTGTTCGCCAGGTGGCATTACGAAACGTGCGGTAAGATCACGACGATCGCATGTTTTTGTCGTGTTCGACGAAATGAGTGGCGTGTGGTTGGGCCGCAACGTTGCCACCGACGTCCCTACCAAACGCATAGCTCCGCATAGCGGTCCACTTTTAAACCGCGACTTCCGGAAAAGCAATGCCGGCCGTCTTCACTAATGCTTGCTCCTTTCGCTTTTTCGCTTATATTCATGCAATTGTACCCCGTTGTTGGAACACGGAATTTCAATTGTTACTAATTCAACGTATATGGTTTATTCCCCATATAGCGGCGGCGCCCCTTTCTGTTTCGCGTCGATATAATGTCTTCCATAGCACAACTCATATTTTTTGTTACACTGTATTTTTCTTCGTCTCCCCAAAGGCATTTATCTCCCCGTACGGCAGGCCTAAATTGTGTTGCATTACTTGTCCTATTTTCAAACGCTTTTTTGTTCAAAATATCAGAGTGCTTTACAAACGGCAAATGCTCATTGTGTAGCATTCCTGGTAGTAAAGTTAGTCCGGTGACAGGCCTCTAAAGCTAACATTACCTTTTTGGTGGCAAGCTGTACACATTTGTTTTGGGTTCAGACCTAAGTGCTCGAGACGCGACAAATTTGTTTTATTGAGTTATCTATTGAAAATTGAATAGCGTCTCGTATATTTATAGGTGTATTATGGCATCTTTGGTTAAGTACAAAACGACTCCGATTAAAGACGAGTTTATAATTGGCACACAGGTAAAAACACTAACTGCTGACCTTTTTTAGTTGAAATGAAATACGCATGTGGAGAGTGGCGTATTATTAAGTGGCTTTGCAACGTTTAGTGAGGAGGCTAATTATATATTTTAAGGTTCTCGGAGTTGGTATTAACGGTAAAGTGGTCGAATGCGAGCGCAAGTCAACCCGTGAAAAGTATGCCCTGAAGGTGTTACGTGATGTTCCGAAGGCACGACGTGAAGTCGAGCTTCATTTCGAGGCATCGAGACACCCACACATTGTGCGAATCTTTGAAGTCTACGAAAACACCTACAACGACGTAAACTGCTTATTTGTCGTGATGGAATGCATGGCGGGTGGCGAACTCTTCACACGTATTCAGGTACGTGTATTCATGCGGATGCGATAAACATGAGGAGGGACACAATGGGGATGACTGCCCCTGCCTGACTGGCTTATTAAAAACGCACTTATAGGACCGTGCTCATGGGGCGTTCACGGAACGTGAAGCATCCAATATCATGTATAGTATATGTTCGGCGATTGCGTACCTGCACCATATGAACATTGCCCATCGGGATATAAAACCCGAGAACCTGCTATACACGTATGTTAAGGGATTGGATAGGGAAGGTGTAGCCCTTTTCCGACAACACATGGAAAATAGGTAATTACTAAACGCAATGTTTAAGGGATAACACACCGCACGGCGTGTTGAAGTTAACCGATTTCGGTTTCGCGAAAAGCGTCTCCGAAAGCGGCGAAAAACCGCTTGAAACGCCATGTTACACGCCGTACTACGTAGCACCGGAAGTTTTATCCTCCAAAAAATATGACAAATCCTGCGACGTTTGGTCGGCGGGGATTATTGCGTACATCCTGTAAGTTTTATTTAGCCTTAAACATGTTAAAATTGACTAAACAAAAGTTAGAAAAAACCGTCCAATTCGGATCAGGCAAGGGAGGATAAGGGCAGCGAGTTCCGCGCGGTAAGTGTTACACGAATGCCAGCACGGCTTCAAAGCAAACCGCGTCGGACTTGGTAGTTTAGTGGGTGTAAAAAGTCATTGCCCGAGAGCATTTAGGCACGCCCACAGTTATTTTGAAGCTTGTTTTCATTACAGGTTATGCGGGTACCCTCCCTTCTACTCCCATCATGGCCTTCCCATCTCCCCCGGCATGAAGAAACGGATACGCGCCGGCCAGTACAACTTCTCGGGCCCCGAGTGGGACCGCGTTTCCGAAGCTGGTGAGTTTAAATTTGAGATTAAAATCAAGGCAAATTCCTTCGAGCCCACCTGTCTTCTTCGTGACACATTATCAATCTCAAGGGGGGCAAAGTTTGGAACAAAAATTAATCACATAGTATAAACGCAAGACGAACCACACAGTCGTGTTGCGTTTATACCCTTTGTCGATTCATCAACTTAGTTTTTTATAAACTTTACAGCCAAGGATTTGATCCGAAAGTGCCTGCGAACAGACCCGGCCGAACGGGCAACGATTGACGACGTCATGCGACACAAGTGGATCACTCACTATAACAAGAATCCCGAGACGGTGCTTGACACAACCAAGATATTGTTGGAACAGCGTAGCCAGTGGCCCGAGGTCGAGGAGGAGATGGAAAAAGCTTTGGCTTCCATGCGTGTCGATGAAGTACACATCAAGTCTTTGCGCGACGCTAACAATGCCCTGCTCGAAAAACGCATGCAGAATAGGCAGAAATGATTTATAGCTACGGGCATTTCCGTAAAACCAACGCGACTCCGCCTTCCTCCAACTAAACAGTACCAACTAAAAAGTATCAAGTATGTCCCCACAAACTTTTAAAGCGAGATGGATTCTATTTCATAAAACATATTATTAGTACCATACTGTAATCCCCCTAAAATCACCTCAGGTGTCTTTCTCATCAAGTCTCTGCCACGGGCAAAGCGTTAAATGTGTACTTGTTGTTTCATGTTGAGTGAGATCCTCTTGAATGTATTACTGTTACTATGTAATCATCGTTTATAAACGTTATACAATATGATTCTTGAACCACGAGTGGCAGCTAGATTTAAGGGAAAACAGACACCAATGAACCCAGTTCTCAAGCATGAAACACATCGAAATAACATCCAAACATCGCGCATGTTGTTCATTAGTATCCAATGCTCGTACACAGTTAGTATATGATAGTAATAATTTAACAGGAACACTCCCGGGGATTTTAATTTAGACTTTTCTTGAATCAGACATTCCGAAACTTATAGAATGGATTTTGTCAACCCAGACATATCACAGAAAGTAATCAGTACGTTAGTAAAGGCTAGGTTGCTTTGCTTTTGAAGGGATAAATTAAATAGTTGATAAATTAATTTACGAGAGCAAAGTGCGGATTTCTCTGTGAACCTGACAGAGGAAATCGGCATAGCTGACAGTGTTGGACGCGTATTTGTCTTCGACGAGGAACTTCTTCATCCAAGATTCCAAGGAATCCTGCTGCTTGATCACAAAGATCTTCAGACGGAGCGGACGATCGGCGTTGATCTCGTCGATGAGGCGTCGGACAGCACGGCTGCGGGCATTATCGCGTTCGGGAACGTTGTGCTGAAACTAAACGGTGGAACAATGAATTTGAAGCAACAGTGACTCACGGATTCCGTATCGAGATGCTGGATCGACTGGACGTTGAACACATCATTGAGGAATGGCACAGGAGCGTCATTTCCGACCCAAATGAAGCCCATAAGGCCATTTTCGATCAAATAAACCTCGCTCGGGTTAAGGAAGTCGTATGAAGCGCGGACGGGGATAGGCACTTGGAACTGTTCAGTATTTTCGGGAACTTCCAGGTTCGTGATGGGCAAAACTTGCGGATACAAGAAACGCATAGCAAGGCTGATACGTTGTCTCGGGATCATGTTGAGTTGCCAGACGCGGTCGTCAACGGTCATCTCGCTACCTGAAATAGTCATCGTCAATAATTGATGGTGAAACAAAAATAGAAATACAGACCTCCACTGAGAGCATCAGACCGAAGAACACAGCTCATGTACAACGGCAACAGCTTCAAGCCCTCAGGAAGAACAAGCTGCGACAATGGCGACTGTTGCGAGCACTTTTCACGGTAGCTGGCCAATATCTGAGCACTGCGGCTGATAATTTCATCCCTCATTTCCTTCGGAGTCTTCTCTTTGATGGCTTTGGCAGCAACCTTGAACAAATGGTTGACAATGGCATCCTGGTCCGAAAGACGGAAAATCTGATTGTAATCGGCCGAAACGGGGAGGGAAATGTTGTGAATACGAAGACGGCGCTGGCCGCCAACACTGGTGAAGAGTGTGGCAGCTTGGAAGACAACGGACGCCTTTTCATCGAGCTTATCGTCGTACTTGATTTCGACAACCATACCGGTATCAGCATCGATGGCACCGACCTCAATATCTGTCGTGTTTTGCATGTAGAAGGCACCGTAGAAGCCAGTGGGACGAACGCCAGTTGAAGTACGGACACGCATCATAGCATCGAAAACAACTTGGCGGCTGATATCGTGTTGCAAGTCGCTGATGAAGCGGACACCATCGCGTTCCGCATCGAAATACTGGTACTTGTAAATGTTGCCACCACTAGTATGGCAAACAGGCGCAATCGAGGCAACATCGACGTTGGAATTCGGGAAGAGGAACAAATCGACAGCAGCGCCGACTTTGATGCATTCTTCACCAAGTTTGGAATAGAATTCGGTGCCGGGGTTGAGCTGCACTTTTTCCTTGTCGCTGCCGAGTACCTTGCGATCTTCACGGTTCTTCAGACGACCGGGGGCTTCGAACGATGGAAGCGACGTGTGGAAGATGAACATCTTTCCAGCACAGTCGGCGTTGCGGAAGGCATCGAGGCCAGCTTGAATCACAGGACCGAGCATGGTGTCAGTGATGCGGGTATCGGCAAAGCAGAGACGAACTTGCTCGAGTGTACTGTAATGCTATGATTAACATTGGGCCCGTATTTAAGTCATAACTTACGCAATGAGAGCAGCTTCAGCATCGTTGTAGTCAACCAGGAAGCCATCGATAATTGGCACAAAGACATCCTCAACATCATTGGCAATCAACATTTCTGGCTTGTGAGGGTTGCCGAGGTTGTAGAAGTGAATGGTCTGATCATAGGTCGCGAAACCAATCTTCATCGACGATTTCTCCTGATTGTAGTCCCTAAAAACTTGCAATATGAAATATACGCGCCAGACAAGATATTGAAACATACTTTGGCAAGTTCTTCAATAACTGCGGAATGTTCTTGCAGAAAATGTCAACAAGGCCGGTGCGAATCGCATTGTACGAGACATCCAAGAAGAAGATAAAAGCTGGTTGCTTCGGAGGAATGCCATTCTTGCAGTACAACTTGGTTGCAACAAACTCGTAGGAACCGAGATACAGCTCCGGACGATGCTGGAGATCGGTACGACGGCCTGTATGATCCAAGTGAGCAAAGTATGTTTCTTCAACGGTGGTAGCAGTGTGGCAGAACGCACATCGGAACTTGCGGCCACCGTCAATGAAGTCCATGAACGGACAGATGTAGGCTTTGCACCTATGGCAACGGACCGGACCCAACTCGCCGAGGTCAACAACGGGAGTACGGTATTCGTGATCAGTCAGCTTAGCGAAGGGAGTCAAAGAAAGACTGAATGGAAGGCTAGTGTTCTTGATGTATTCCTGGGTCGTTGGGACAGCGTAGAGCGTAGATCGCATGAACTTGGGATTCGCGTTACCCATATCCTGACCATAGAAATCCGTAGTCGTGAGTGGCGGGTATTCGGCGAACGGATAGCCTGTCGGGAAAACACCAGAACGAGTTTGGCGATCATCTTCGATAACCTGAACGGCACTTGGCAACATGGTCGGATCAAGACGGCGAGGAGGCTGTGCTCCGAAGCCTCCAGGAGGTCCAGGCATTCCGGGGAAGGCGCCAGGCTGTTGGCCCCATGGATCAGCTTGTCCAGGGAAACCAGGATTCACGCCCTGACCTTGAGGGTAACCACCAAAGCCTGGTTGTTGTCCAGGTTGTCCAACGGGAGGGAAGCCAGGTTGCTGGAAGCCTCCCTGAGGCTGTTGACCAGGAAGCGGAGGGAAACCCTGAGGCTGTTGTGGTGCGGATTGAGGAGGGAAACCAGGTTGCTGACCAGGGAAGCCAGGCTGTTGCTGACCGGGCTGAGGATACCCAGGCTGTGGGGCACCAGGTTGAGGGAACCCAGGCTGTTGCGAACCAGCATTAAGACCGGGCTGCTGAGGAACTGGAGGGAATCCAGGTTGTTGCTGACCGGGCTGGGGAAATCCGTGTTGCTGATTGGGTTGCGGTTGACCGGGTTGCTGTGGAGGCTGCGGAAACCCTGGCCGTTGCTGCTGCTGCCCAGGTTGAGGAAATCCAGGCTGCTGAGGGAATGCAAATGGCTGTTGACCGGGCTGCGGTAAACCTCCCTGAGGCGGCTGACCCGAGGGAAAACGTGGAGCAGCTTGCGGGAAACCAGGTTGTTGTCCGGGCTGTGGGAATCCGCCTTGAGCTGGCTGACCACCCTAAAATATAACAATTAAAATATATATCCAGTAATAAAAATTATATATATACATACCTGCGGAAAACCGCCTTGTTGATAAGCGGCTGGCTGTGGCACGCCGTTCGTAGGCTGGAAAGCACTTCCAGGGAATCCGGGTTGTTGCGGAGCGCCCTGAGGCACATTCTGGGGACCCGGACCTTGCTGGGATGGCAAACCACCGTTAGCAGCAGGTGCGGCCTGGTTATACCTCAAATCTTTCTGCGCACCATTGGACGTGGCAGGAACGCCATCCTGAAGCGGCTGCTGAGGCGGAAACGGCTGCGGAGCCTGTTGAGTTGGCGCACGCACAGCCGAGAATGCCGAAGGCTGGTTTGGCCGAGGGAAGGCTCCTGGGTTCTGAGGTGGCTGCCCAGGAAATCCTTGAATCATACTGCAAATGAAACAACAATTAATAAAATTGATCCTCAAATACGGCTAGACGAACGCGACCGATCTGAGCAGATGTTCCAACGCGACACAACGCCCAATAGACATTGAACGTAAAGCGTAAAAGACACAACAGACACGTCACGTTTCGACTTCTTATGATGACGACTGCGTAATCTAGTAACACAGGCTTGCCAAAAATGTGTGAAAAGACAAACTCATGCCCTTATTAATATCGCCAATAGCTATCAACCGCGGACGAAGCAACTCCGAAAGACGCGTCGCGTCAGCCACCCACAGGGGAAAGAGAGACGTCAGCGCAGACTAGAGTCGTGACGGGACCGTTTTTGATACAACTGACCACAGCGCGTGTAAACGACGTGAACTGGCTATGCAAATTTTTTAGAAATTGACGTAAATAGTGTTTATATTTGTGGATTCTTTGTTTAAATTTTTAATGTTTTACATTATTAGGCCTTCGTAACGCTAGCGCAAGCTAATTTGGTAGTGTTATGTGTCACAAGCGGCTGATTTTGGACTTTCTACCAGCAAACTGGTTGGACTGACAACGGACAATCGCATTTTTTAACGGTGCTTTTAAAATTGGTGACATTCGCATTCAGTTTAACCATTAAAGCGAAATTGATCCACTATAAAAAATGAATCGAATTTGCTTTGTTTTGTAAAGCATATTTTGAGAGCAGCTTACTCAAACAATCAACCCCGGAAAACGCAGATGGGCCATCCAAAAGCGGAAACCTTCGAGTACAACCGGAAACACAAAAACCTATTGCAACCATCTGCCTTTTTTGAAGACTGTGAGCACTATCCCGTCAAACATTGCAGTCAACATGAACTAAACAGTTTTGTTTGTGCTTCTTCAGTCTGATAACAACTGATAAGTTCAAGCTGTGGACTACTTTTTTCTCAGACGCAATCCTGTCTAGCGTTCATTTCCATTTTTCGATTACCTCTAACATCATCCGTTCGCCTCTGCCGACTTGACCAGCCGGTTTAGTGTTGTTGCTCAACCACGGAAACGCATCAATTAATTTGCCTCTTTCATGAATGACATTACTGCTGCACATCTTAAGCCTCGGGCCGTCGGCGCCGACAAAAATCCTTCCAGTTGAGGGAAAACGCGTTGCGCCATGTCGTCTCCGGTTGACGATTTTCCCATTTTGGCTGCGCATGCTGCAGTATCTCCTCGGGTTCGAGTATGAAATGGCGGAAGAAGTGGAGGCGCTACCCACCGATGACAATTTCTTCCACCGATGGTTGCCGCCGGCGGATTAGCGATGCGTCTCGCGGCCATAAGGACTGTACCGACCGCTTGCATGAATCGCGCGGACATTGAATGTGTCGCGCGTGCCATGTTTAGTGCAACCAACAGTCTCCGATCAAGGATGGCTGCTCCCCCTTTTAAACGCATCCCTTTGTTTCCTCGAAACGCGACAATTATTAGCTCCAACACCATTGAACTTGTTTTCATGTTCGAACCTATTGGTTAAACTCAAAACGTGAACATGGATTATCATGTCCTGCGGCTACAAAGTCCGTACCGAGCCAATAAGCCTCCATCATGCATTAATGGTCGGAGTGCAATTTGCACGAGCAATTGATGGTAGTCGTCGCGGAGTCTGACCTCGAATAAGTTACGCGCATCGTCCTCCACTGCGCACATACGCGAACCCCCTCTTCCCAATGGCAGCCGCCACCGCACTACGCACACAAAAGTCTTCATGGGGTGTTTTGAGCGGCCCGCATGTTGCACGCATCTCAAGGGATTCTGATGCCAAATCCCGTGTTTTCGTGCCGGATCTTCGTGTTCGGTGAATTCTAGAAGTGTTAAGCTTCCTTTGAGTGCAAACGGCGTATCAATTGGACGATTGGCATGCTCTGCAGCGAGCTTCGCGGACAGGGTACGACGCATTGTGGCTTCAGAAGCCCTTTTCTCAAAAACGTGCTGAACTTTTTCCCTTTTTTTCTTTTTTATTGTCCTCAGAGCAGTTTGATTTATCATTTGGATCAAAGGGAATTTTGACTGAGGCATTTTTACGTTCAAAATATATATGAATTGATCAGAAATTTCAAAAATTTTCAAAAATCGAGGTCAATTCATATATATTTTGAACGTAAAAATGCCTCAGTCAAAATTCCCTTTGATCCAAATGATAAATCAAACTGCTCTGAAGACAATAAAAAAGAAAAAAAGGGAAAAAGTTCAGCACGTTTTTGAGAAAAGGGCTTCTGAAGCCACAATGCGTCGTACCCTGTCCGCGAAGCTCGCTGCAGAGCATGCCAATCATCCAATCGATACGCCGTTTGCACTCAAAGGAAGCTTAACGCTTCTAGAATTCACCGAACACGAAGATCCGGCACGAAAACACGGGATTTGGCATCAGAATCCCTTGAGATGCGTGCAACGTGCGGGCCGCTCAAAACACCCCATGAAGACTCACAAGGAGGGGCTGTGTGCGTAGTGCCACCGGCCGCCGCTGCCGGCTGATGCGTTTTTCGGTTGTATACACGGAACGGATAAAAATCACTTCGCTTCGATTTTGTTTTCCTCCGATCATAAAAAAAGCGTGCGTACATGTTTTTGGAGCTAGGTGCTACATAGCTTTTCTCCCTTTGAGATTTACTTCACATGCTTTTGCTTCAGGCCAGTTGACTTTGTCGTAGTGGACGTTGTTCGACAGCTAGTTCTCTCATTCTGAGTGACTTAGAACTCATTCTCGTATGGTACAGCGGGAGGTGGTGCGGATGACACTTACTCTATCGACACGAGAGCGAATACACCGAGTTGCGTTGGCGCTTATTGTATTTCCATTTCCATGGTGTTTGCTTTTGGTTTGGCGGGTCCATTATGCACATCCGTACCCAATTGCCATTTTGGGGAAGGGTCACTCGTTTTTGTGTTCGTGTTCGCGCGGGCAACGCGGTACATCGTTGAGTGTGTGCATGTGCATAACCCATGTGACGGCCGTCGAGATTGGTCAAGACCTTTGGTTCTGGCCTGTCCGCACCTTGGCACTAACAGCGCATTGATTTCAACGGGTGAAATCGATCTTACGTAACTTTTTTTTGTTTTACTTTTTGTATCGTCGGTTACTCCTTGAAGTCGTAGCGCCTTTGTCTCCATCGACCTTCTATAGTTTGTTATTTATTGCGAGTCGGGTGGCTACTTACTATCCTCGCCTACTTTTGTGCATTATGAATTTTACTTTTCGCGCTGCCTTTTTTGCAACGATTGAAGGAGTAATCCCCTGCCTTGTTTCTGTTGTCCCTTACAAACACAACCCGAGGGGTTTCTGCAGAGCATTAGTCCTTTCTCCCCTCACTTCGAGACTCACGAACAAGCCCATACCGCTCAGGCTTGTGAGCCATCAGATTTGGGACAAGGACGGCTAGTTTTATGACCGTCGGTTCATGTTGGTCAAAGATTGACAAAACGCGAGGCGACAACTCCCGCTTTTTCACTCCTTTCGATTGCGTTCGTTTTGCTTGCGCTGCGCCTCTTCCCAGTCTCTTAGCTCTTTCCTAATGAAGCATCGCGCCAGGGGGCACGAACCGGTGTGCATTTCCATTTTCGACTCCAGCTGGTACTATGAGTTCGTCAAGGGTGCGCCAGGTTAATGACTTTTCTTTCCCGGAGGCACTCCTATCCGATGACCGCTGTCGGCATTTGGCAAAAGCGGATTGTGCGCGGTGTCCTTTGGCTTTTTGCCTTTCGCAACTTGGTAATAATTTTCTCCTTCTCCGTTGATACTTTTTTGCGTCAGTTATGAGGCGCAACCCTTCGAAAAAACGATGAATACGCCTCGCCGCCGACCATCTGTTGCCAGTTTTGTTGCGTGCTTGCAAACATACCTCACTAGAGCCTCGCAACAACCACAACGTAGTGAGCGGCTTGACTCGGCTTTTGCATGTGTTTGTCTCGAACATGTTGCCTCCGGGCTTGACGGGTGACACCGTTATATTCCGAGACAGATCTCCGGGCCATTGCGAACGACCACAATGAGCAAACGAGCCTTGATACGCTAACTTTTAGTCAATGAAGCCCGGCTGACTCGGATATATATATTTTGCAGCTATAAGCTGAGCAGAGGAAGTAGTAATGGGTGCTTCGTTCTTGAGTGCGCTGAGCGACGCGTCAACTAACACCCTTAGGGTCCGTCCGTCGTCAATCTATCTATTCTCTCTTATTGTGTATAATATTTTTTCGGTGCATTTCCTCCAGCGCCCCCAAAGCTGCCTTCAATCGCGCTTCCTTGGAAGACTGAAGGCGTTAGAAATCTGTTTTCCTTCCTCCTCAACGACCCCGCTGTGAAAAAATGCGGTAACAATGCGCGGAAATTTGCATCTCCTTCCAGACAGCCGTGCTTGCCAACCGCCGATGGTCCGCAAAAGGTTTTCACTCACGTCACTCAAAGCGGCCCTCTTTCTTCCAACTCACTGTTTGTCAAAAATCTTCCGGGCTGTCGAAAAGGAATTCGGCGCAAAAATGATTGGAGGAAGTCGTTCGAAACTACTCGCAATGTTTGAATGATAGCCCACTCCCTGCCCTTTAAAAAAACCCCTTCTTTTCACTGCCCTTATTCGTATCACTTTGACTGACTCTTGTCGAGATTTTTCATCCCTTCCGTTTTTTCGGTTTTGAATGAGTGAGGTTTTTCCCAGGCGCGAAGTGGTCACCGTCTATTTTTTTATCTGATGCCACCGCGCCCCATCATTTATAACTCGTCTCGTGGCAGACGGAACACAACCCGCTGCCGTAGCCGGATAGAATGTCCAAGCCTCAGTCAGTCAACCCCGGTGGTTGTTGCCTATCAATTGTTTCCATTTTTCGTGTGTGTGTGCTCTTTTCCGCCATTGACGCTGCTTTTATTAGTAGTCCGGTGTCGCAGGCAGTGGTCGTTGCCTCCCGGCTGTCCAGTGTCAAAGTCTTTTGGCCCTGTCCTCTGTTCCTGGTTAACTTTTTTCGAGCTATTATTGCGAGTGACCATTTGTCCCCACAGGATGAGCAATCGCAAACGATTTCTCTTTATCGTTTGTCACGATCGAAATGGAATGATTCACCGGAACCTTTGAACCATCGTTTGACGCGACATTTTACACTTCCTCACGTGCCGTTTACCCGCCCTTTCACTTTTACAACCTTTGTAATCTTTGCCAATTCTAGGCCTCAAGGCATGTTACCGGCTACGGCCTAGTCTTTACCATTATTCGACGAAGCTGAATTTCTGAATCCACCACCTGTGAACCGTTCAACTTCGGCAACCATGTCGTTCTCGTCTTTTGCAAAAGGTTCGCTCAAAGAGCTGAATCAACAAACTCAAGGTTAGTTTTTATCGTTCAGTTTAGCACTCCTTTCAAAAAACGTTTTATTTTGTGACCCCTACTAATTACCAAATTCAATTAAACATTCCCTTTTTTCATTAAAATATTCTTCTCTTTTAGCCGTTCGAGCGCAGGTCAACGATCAACTGAAATGCCTTGACGGTCGCATTGATAATCAAATCCACATACTGTCTGAAATGAACGAGTTTTTCAAAAAGAAAGCCGAACTCGACGCCGATTATGCCCGTTCTATGGAGAAGCTTGCTAAAAGTTGCATGTTGAAACACAAGAACGAACGCTCCAAGTATGTTTTTACATATTTTGTTTGTAACGTACACAGTGTTTTTTTAGACGCTCGCAATGGCCTTTGTTCTCAACATGCACGTTGTATCAGCAGCTTGTAGATGATTTTAAGGAGGAAGCGAAGCTTCGGGCCCAGAATGCCGAAGTCATGGGGAATGTTGTGACTCAAGCCGTTATTAATCGGTGCAACACAATGCACAAGATGAGCAAAAAGGTTTGTTGTGAAATGATCCAATTTGAGATAGCTCTTTTATTGTTTTTCTGTAGGCGCGCTCAGTCGGCGAACAAGCATACGGGGAACTTATCAGAGTCCTGGACGAACTGGCATCCGCAATGAAAACCTATCACGTATGTTATTTAGTTACTGTTTACACAAACACATAAACAAGGTGTTCTTTATAGAGCTGTCACAACGACTTTATCACTGTTGACAGTAAAAAGAAGATAGCTGAAGCCAGTAGGCAGAAGTCTGTTGATTCGCAGTCCTTGAGGAAGCAGAAGTCAGTTCAAAAAACGTTTGACAAGGTTTCGACGAAGTATGAAGCCGCTGCCATTAAAGATGATCGTGCTCGTAATGAGTATTTGCTTTGCATCGACGCCGCCAATGCCGCAATGCACAAGTACTACGGTCATGACATTTCCGAGCTCATTGACGGTACTGATGTCGGATTCGAGCATTGGTTGCAAACGCTCCTTGCCAATTTGATCTCACTTCGCAAAAATGCCTGTCAACAAGAGATGACATCACTCGCGGGCCTGTCAACTTTCCGAGAATCCTTGCAGTTATCCGTTGACAAGCAGAAATTTTTCGAAGCCAACAGTACTGTTTTCATGCTCCCGAAGCCTTTCGAGTTTCGCCGTGATTCATCAGAGAATGTGTCGCATGTTGTCGTTTCGCGCAGCCTTGGAAGTGAATTGAGCTTGCGCCGCGACCAGATTGTGAAACGTCTTGGAAAGCTGAACGCCGAGACCAACGAATACATCGATGCTATTGAACACCAGGATGACCATATCAAACACCTCATTTCCAGCGCTTTGACAGTTCAAATTACGGATGACGGTATTGTAGACAATCGGCCGCCGGCAGACGTGTCAGAAGGCGCATTGGAGGAAGCCAATCAAATCTATTGGGACAAATTACGTCACCTATTGTTGAATGGAAACTTGATGTCTCGACTCGAAGGTACGTGGCTTGGTTTTTTTTTCTCGCAGCTATGATGTTACTTTTTCAGCACGTGCCAATTCAATTTCTGCGGTTTTGAACAATCACTTCGTCCCGCAGTCCCATGAAGAACTTCGCTCTTTGCCACAGTCTCCGTCTTCTCCAGAATGGTTAGCTCGTACTCGCCGAACAAGGCGTGTCAACCCGGATTCCCGCTCGTCGCTACAGAAGCGCCCTCGTCTTTTTGGGGGTTCGCTTGCCGAATACACCGAATTGACTGGCGAAGAAATCCCGTTGGTCGTGATTAGCTGCATTCGTTTGCTGTCGCTTCATGCGCTACACCATCAAGGTGTTTTCCGCGTTTCTGGTTCGCAGGTCGACATCAACGCGATGAAAGAAGCGTTTGAGCAAGGCGAGGATCCTTTGGTTAACACCGTCAGCCCGTCAGATGTCAACTCGATAGCCGGTGTACTTAAGGCCTATCTGCGTGAACTTCGTGAACCCCTCTTCCCTGTGTATCTTTTTGAGCAGCTCACAAACTGTGCCAAATGCGCTGACGTAGCAGATTTTACTGCTCAGGTACGTCTGATGAACGTGTCATTGTTATCGGTAATAATAAATGTTACTTTTTAGATTACCCCTCTCCTCTCAAAGCTTCCAGTCGCTACGTATCGTCTGCTGCGCTACTTGTTCGCTTTTTTGAATCGTCTGTCAAGCAACAGCGACGAGAACATGATGGATCCGTACAATCTTGCCATTTGCTTCGGACCCACTTTGTTGCCGATCCCGGATGACAAAGATCAGGTCTACTATCAGAATTCCGTCAATGAAGTTGTCAAGAACCTTATTGAATATCACAGTTCAATCTTCTCGTCATCTATCCCTGGTCCGACGTACAAAGCCTTCGATGATGGAATGAACTATGCCGACGATGAAGACGAATTCAATGCGAGCGGAGTTGGAGGAAGTGAAGCTGGATCGTCCCGGAACGGTCATCATGCTGATTTCGGTCTCATGACAAACTCCATCCACAGTAGTCTTCGTAATCACAACGGCATGGAGCGACAAATTGCAAATGCCGCTGCTGCCATAGCTACTCAGCGTCGATCGCTATACGGTAACAGTATTCTTTCGCCCAACCCTGCCTCAAATGTTATGTCGTATGAAGAAGGTGATGAACGTTCGATGCTACGTATCGGTCAACCGTCCACTTTGCACACCCTGAACATGCCGTCCTCCGCTGCTTCATCCATTGCTCGGGCTTCGATCAGTTCAGAATCCACGGCAAGCAGTTCCGGAAACAACCAGAAGGAAAACCGTTCCAATTCTGCCATTCACGATTCGCCAAGTTTAAATCGAGTCTTGCGCACCGCCAACACCCTTCAAGAGCGTTCCAGCGTTGACAGTGGAATTGGCGCGGCAAAGCCAGTGTGTCAGCAGACATCTCCTGGCAGTTCTAATACTACGGATTCAAGCGGTCAAAGCGCTCTTAACGAGACTTATATTGTAAATAAGTAAGTTGTCTTACTATACGTGATTTGGAGTTAATCATATTGGTTTCAGTGCTGACAAGTCGATCTCTCGCACTCGTACGATTCGCGCTATCCCGTTGTCTGCTCAGATGAGCTTCCAAAACTGCAATGATGTTCCGCCTCCAATGTTGCCGATCTCGCGTAAGGACCTCCCTCAATCCGAATCTCTGCGTGCCTTGGATAGTGGCAAGGTGACACCGATTTCCAATGTATCGATTACGTCCAGTCCAACGGCTGAGAAGCATTCTGGCTTCCATACCACTGAACCGATGTCGCCAACTGTTACGCCAAGTCATCTTGTTTAATGTTTTATCACAAACAGGTTTATTCTAACCCTTAAAATACTGATTTGTATCACTAATTTTGTATTGTATCTTTCAATGCTGCGCAAACTTCGCCAGGATGCTTTCGGTCCATAATAATTTAAAGATTTGTGCTGCGCAACATTGAAGACGGTTTTGTATTGTTTTGTTCACGAGTATAACTACAGTTATTGTTAATTTCTTACGCAACACAAACTGATTGTGGTTGATTTTGTTTTTGCGGTATTAATTTGGTGCCTTTATAAACTGAACTTTAAGCTTTGCTGAATGCAGTTAGATAGAAAAGAGAAAGCTGATATTCCATTTATTCGTTTACACACTTTTTTTTAAATATAAGAAAATACAACATGTTTCAACGACAAAATAAAAAGTTGATACCGTTAATTAAACAATTTAAAAGCATGGATCGTCAGTCATCTTGAAGACCTTTTCATCCCAACGGTCCTTTTAAAGGCAACAATCAAACTGTAATATAAGAAAAGCCGTTGTTTCTATAATGTCGTTAGCGCAGCAGTGCAAGTGCAAATGTTTCAAACTATTGGGTGCGTGCCTAAAGAAAAGTGCTAAATAAATGTTGAATGATAATCATCTATCCAGAAGGTGCACAATGTACCAAACAATGTGCAATGTCAATTTAACTTGCAAAACGGAAAGTATAAAAACGGATTCAAAAAGAAACGGTGTTAACAAAATTGACTTGGCACTTTCTTGTAGATGTAATAACACGGATTTGAGTGCAAACACCGCAGGACCCTTCATAGTTCAGTAGGGTTGGGGCTGATAACAATTTCCTAAAGTGGCTAAATACGGTTTTACCGTGATCACGCTTGTTATATATTTGCTGTTTTTGCAAAATAAGCCATTGTTGCTACGGCAGCGTCAGAGAGCTTCGAATAACTTGTCACTGTTTATCACCGGGGACATTAGTCTTGCGTGTATTCAGATGAGAAACACAAACTCACTTGCCTTCCAAACAGGCGAGAACACAAACTCTCGTCGTCTGGTTAAATTACCCTCTGTCGCGCATTGTCCCGGATTCCATCACTACCGAGCTTTAAAGACACGTGCTATTCTGCGTTGTCGGCATGGTTGAAGCGCTAACAAATACGACCACCTGACGAACAAGCTCTTTGTAGCAAGATTTAAAAGTATTTTTTAAATAAAATTAACGAATTTTGTTGAAAAACAAAAAAATCTTATCGGAAGAATATTGCGGTTTTTTTATGTTTACAAATTAACAGTTGCGTAAAGCAGTGCGATCCAAACGTGAAAACAGAATGTTTCGTAACGATACGATGTACAGGTGGACCGCAGTTTCGCGAACTCGCATTCTTGCAGGGGTGAAGTGATGTTTTACAAACGACATTTGTACATACTTACCCAAAACAGTTATTAACAAACGTTGTAATGCTAGTGGTCAGAATATTTACGTTGATGAATACCATTACTGTTTTTTCCGTCAGGTCGCCAATGGATGTGCTAGTTCGTCTCGATAAAACTTCAAAAGTTATCATAGTCTCGACACAACAGGGGACGTGCTTATGATATTCAGCTGTAACAGCTTTCATTATGGCTTGGAAAACACCAACAACAACAGTATCACCGCGAAAGCAACGAACTTCTGAAATCAACTGATCCCCACAGCTAACCTGCCTAGTTTGTTGGCTTTGTAGATCAACTTATCCATCTCGCCGTCATCGTCTCAATTAATTGTCCCAGAATTCACAATGAAAGACTTGTTTGATGTTTTTGGATTCGCAAAATTCGGTTTCGTATTAATGAGTTGTTAGCTACCAATGAGAGAAGCTAAAACTTAAAAAAAACCTTAAACACTTTACTTAATAAATGCTTCTCTTAATAAAAGTTTAAATAAAAAAACATAATAAATATGCCACGCAAAACGAACATACTTTCTCGCTTTGCATTTATTTTTCCCGACCGATTTTATGAAAGCCGCAAATCTACTCATAAACAATGTGTTCTTTAATGCAACCATAAAGTTTTACCTTTGACCACCAGGATGCCGAAAAAGTTATTACAATATGTTGCCCCAGTTTTTGCAACACCTTTAGGATCTACTTCAGTATGGTACCAAACATGCCAATCTTTGTTGTCTGCATTTGTTCGATTGTATCTTATAATTGCGTTTTGATTAAACTTGTAATACGGCGTATCCGCAACAAGTCACGACACATTCGAGGACACCCGTACTTGACAATTTTTTGAAGTGTTTCTCCCTCCTTTTCAGTTTCACGTCGGTGAAATGAAAACCGCGCGCAGAATCTCGGGTTATGTCAGCGGGCGTGTTTTTGACTGAGGGTCATTCCTCAGCAAACATCCCCTCAAGGCAGTGTCGATGCCTCGGAATAGTCCTGTGGCGGATCGTCAGACACCCATCTAGGACCATCGCGGATACACGAGCAACCGCGCCCGCGTTCCGTGGACACTACTATTCTGTCGAGAGACGTAAAAAAGTCTACGACGATCGTTGTTGATTTCGTTTTTGGTGGTCAGTCGAAGCCCCTGAGGGTCTAGTTTTCCTCTGTGAGCTTGTCTTTGACCTATCTCGCATTCGTCCGGGACGTGGTCAAGATAAAACCTTACGGAGCGGTCGAGAAAGGAACCGCCTCCGCTTTGCACGACATTTTGCTTCGTTGCCAGCAGCGTAAAGCGAAAGTGAGAGTGCATACTGTCCAGCTCTTGACCGTATGCTGCTGCGTGTTGTGTGTTCACGTCATTTGAATATAAGCACACTGACCGATGGGGCCCTGCGGGCGTCGGATCGCTCGCAGCCAAACCCATCAACGAGTCACGATTCTGCTCGTTGACGTACATCTCGAAAAGAACACGAAGGCGGAGGCTTCGAAGAAGCACGGATGGGAACAACCGGGGCGGCAAAGCGCCTCAAGGGCGACCGCGCGGATAAACCGTCGACGTGCTGTACACACGCCCGTCAGCCGGTTGCCTGGATTCGCTTGCGCTTTGCTGGTCACTCCTGCGATTGATGCCGATGGTCCTGACCGCTTTCACTTTTTTCAGTTTTTTATAAGCCCTTACATCCGAATTTCTAAATTGTACTCTTCGATAAGTGCGTGTGTGATGCGATGACACTGATTTTGTTAATTACAGGATAATAATTATTGCCATTTTTCTTTAGAGTCACAATGGACCTCGACCGTGATGAAAGTTTATTGTTGCTCAAACGTTATAATGAATGCCTTGGTCTTGATGATAAGCCGACATGTCGTGATTTCATTGATCCTAATAATAATCAAGATAAGGGTAACGAATTAAAGAAGAACAATAATCTCGATACTCCTACCTCCGGTGGCACACATAGCCAAACCGATGATGAATCCATGGATGAAGCAGATTTGGCAAACGTGGAAGTCCATGTGGACGACGATGAACCTTGCAAACAGTCAAACAGACCAACAGTTCGACTACTATCATCTCAGCAAAGTATTTCTCCACAAATGCACGAACCACCGACCATTAACTTTAATCGTTCAATGCCAAACAACTCATTTACAACGAACAATCCCCAAACATGTCCAAGTTTTGTACCTTCGTTGCCGACAGATCACAACGGTCTTCTCACGTTTCTTGACGAATCGAAGCGTCGAGCTGCCATGCAAGCCGTACATAATCAACTCCTTCCTCCAAAGCCACTTGTTCCAGAACCACTTTTAACGACTGCCACCATGCGGCCAATCTATCCAAATGCCGAGTTTCGTCGCACCTCAGCTCCAGCTTGTTTGTGGTCAGCGGTATCAATGCTGAACAACCCTAACAACACACTTAACACGTCCAGCGGCATTGCCGACTCTTTCACGGTCAGTCATTTATATTTGATTTGTTCAAACAATATGATAAGTACATCCTTATTTTTTGACAAGACAATGCTCGTCATTGGTCTTCCTTCCGTTTTCCATTATAAAGATCATCATCACACCTTAAGGCAAGAGGTGCTCTTGATTTATCCACCCAGTCTATTGACCCATTTTGGATGTAAATTTTGCTTTGATACGCATATCGGGATATCGGTGCCCTATTATAAGTGTCCGACCTTGTCTGTCTTCCTCATGCGTGAGACCCTCTTAATAATCCGTAATATCCGTTGCAGAATCCCGCGGCTTCCGGTGTTCCTGGATTGACAGCATCGCAGTTGGTATTGTTTCAAAAACTGTTCAGTCGAACAACGGAGATGCCGTCACATCTTGGATGTGTGACTAAAAGCCCGTCGACATCAAGTAGTCCGGATTCCGGACTCGGCCATGAAGGTCACGAAAGCCATCCTGAGGGCACTTCCACCTTGGGGCCAAACACCCTTTCTAATGGTCCCTCTAGCAGTGCTATTTCCAACCTTAACTCAGAGGCTACCGTAGCCGCCTTGGCCGCAGCTGCTTCAGCGACACGGCCAGCTGCACCTATAAACACACCGAAAGTTAGCCTGCCACAAATACCAATGCCGCCACCGTCATTTGCTGCGTCGGGATGGCCATGGTTGAACACATCAACAGCATCAGTGGCTCCAGTACCTCCTGCAGTATCTCCACAATTACCTCAAGGTAAACATTGTTTGTTTTTATGTCTTTGAAATTTAACGTTTTCCTTAAAATGCTAAGTTTCTCACTTTATGCTTCTCAAACGGGCTCTGCTTCTCGGACTAGTTTGAACAAGCCGTCGAGCCAGTTCGTATCCGTCTGGCACATCCGATCGCCGCGCCGTGTCGTTTTCATATCCGGTCAAAACTCGTCCAGACGGAGTGACTTTTTGTCACTCTCCCTTTCCTCCAATTTTCCCGGCGCTCCAGCGTGAAAAGCTATCGCAAAGAACACCTGTAAGCATGGATTACAGTTAGCAGCGCATCAGTGCCTTTAAAAACGTTCTATGTCATGTCCGGCTTTTTTAAAACCGATCAGCGCTTTCACTTTTTTGATCTATACAAAATTCGCTTGCGCTAAACTTTTTTCCGACTTTACTTAGATATGTTTTGTTAGTAGGGTTTGTTTAACTTTCGAAAGTAGTATATACAGAATAGACAAACTCATTTGAGTCTTTGTTTGCCTCGACCTCGGATGCGCGACGTGGACGATGTCAACCCTAAGGCGCGCAGGGGTTCTTTTGATTACTCCGATTTTGTATTCATCGCTGTTATGTCTCGGATTGTTTGCCTTTTGCGTAGGTTTTGGAACGGTGAAAGTCCGGTGTCGTGACTTTCTATTTCACGTCCGCGCACAGTGGACCCGGAGTAGCCAGCCGGGGCAACCGTCGTGAGCTGCGAGAAGGTCCTTCTATTTATCTGTAGGTCTTCCTCGCCCGATGACCGTGATGTAGGCAGCACACGGGCTCGTGGGTCCACAAAGCTTTGCGCGAAGAATGACATCGCGACCCTCGCCAAGCATGACGGGATCTTTTGAGGATGACCAAAAATGCTTTTCCCCTGTGGCGATCGAGAGATGCATAAGAAGGAGGAAAGAAGAGTAAACAGAATTCCGCAATGTGGAAACTGTGTATTTCATGCAGCAATGCGTTCTTTCACGATCGACGTGAAGGTAGCGAAAAAGGAAAACGTGATTACAGTTATAAACGGGGATGAATACAGTATTTCAATGAAAGTGAAATTGAATATTAAAAGTAAACATCGGTTTTAGATGCCGCAAACAACAACCTTATCAATCCATGGCTATCCGCGGCGGCTTTACTGTACCCACATTGGGCGATGACTCAAGCATCAACTGGAAATTCACTTTTGAATTTGATGGCTTCAAATGCAGCTGCTGCTGTTGCCTCTTTGCCCAAGGTGTCTCAACAAAACGGCATTCCATTTCCGCCTAACACTTTATCCGGTTCCGTTGCACCAGTTCCTCCAACTTCCCAGACTTTTAGTTCCAGCCTTGGTGAATCATTGACAGCTAATGCTCTACTCACGCATAGTATGGCGCAACAGCAACAATCCCAAACAGGGTCAACCGCTTTCCAAACTCAAATGAACGGTTCCTCTGGTTCTTTGTTTTTGGAATCTTTGTTCCCGAACATGAATCGGCATCACCCATACTTCCCGAATCCTACAGTAACTTTTGATGGTGCGAGAAGATTTAGCGAACCTGCACCGACTTCGGCTGCAAACAATTTCAACTATGCTGCGCGTCGTCGAAGCCGTGATGGTGGTCAGGTTACGTATCTTTGGGAGTTTCTTCTCCGTTTGCTTCAAGACAAAGAATTTTCCCCAAAGTATATCAAATGGCTTGACCACAGCAAAGGTATCTTTAAACTCGTTGATTCAAAAGCTGTCAGTCGACTGTGGGGTCTTCACAAAAACAAACCCGGCATGAACTATGAAACTATGGGACGTGCTTTGCGGTAAGTTTAACCATGTTCACAACTAATGTAATAATCGTTAGCATTTGCAGATACTATTACCAACGAGGAATTTTACAAAAGGTGGAAGGTCAGCGCCTCGTCTATCAGTTTGTCGATGTGCCTCGCGAAGCCTTTGACCCCAACGACACTTCCTTCTCGGATCATTGCTCTTCCGGTCAGTCCGATGACGGTTTTGACTCCTCTGGCGACAGCCCAACACGGCCTTCCGCCTCTTTCACGCCACGCAAAGTAGAAATCTGACAACAGTCAATTGACTCGCGTGCAAAACTGGGTGATGTTGCTGAAATCTCCTTTTTGCTTTAATCACATCCATGCTGATGGGACGGTCGCACATTCTTTAATTTATCCATTTAAATAATACCTTTTGTCTTTCCGTGCGTTTTTTGTTTATTTATCTGTTTTGTTTATTTCATTGTGGTATTTCAACATTTTGCACCTTTGCTGATTCAACTTTTATTCTCGTTGCACACATAAGAGGGTCACTTTAATTGCGTCGTGTGGCACTGGCCTGGTCATTTTTATGTGACGCTGTGTCATCATTGTAACTTTTACAACTTATGTATCAAACACAGGATTGCTTTATCAACTGTTTGTTTTCTCAAAAACTCAAATATATCTCTCGTTGATATCCCTTTTTAATGTTAAAACTATTATTTTTTGTTCGGCAATGGTAATATATTCATTTGTCTACCTTTCATGCCTAGTCATACTTCATTCATTGGGCAATAATTCGCTTCTGCATTTACTTGTGGAATAATATGTTTAACGAATGTGCAATAAAATATACACACTTTTATAATCATTGCTGACTGAGCTAACATGTTTATTCAATTATAATAGCAAAAATATTACCCGAAAGTTAAATGACACACGTGGCAATTTGGTTCTTTTGGTTTTGTATCTTTAAGGTTGGTCGAATTGGCATTTTCTGTTTAATTAAAAAATGAGAAAAACTAAACTAAATTAGATGTTGTCGCGATGTAATGCAGAATTCATCAGAATCAGCGTTACTAACACTTTGCGATAAGGGTGACTTTTTGGGAGTCGAGAATGACACGATTCGTTGCCGTTCGGGGTGGCTGCTTTTTTCGGAATCGGTACGTTCTGATTTGGATGAGGTACTAGTTGTAAGATCTGAGCGCGTGTTCAATTCAGGCATTGTAAGTGGCGTAATGGTGATCGATTCATCAGAAGCCATGTTGGACTTGCTCGCCAGACTAGAATATTTGTATAAGATGCATCGAAAAAGTGAAAATCGGTTTCAATACTTCCGGAAATTAAAGACAAACAATGTACGAAAAGGAACGGATTACTCACCGTTTGTTCCAGGATCGTGTTCGACGATGAATTTCGCGCATTTCCAAGTTGTTAGGACGAGTTTCGTCATTGAACAGACGTGATTTGCGACGGATGCTGCGCCACATGCCAATTCCACCGATAGATCGTCGGGATTGGTTGATCGAGATGCGATTAAAAGGTAGTGAAGGGCTTTTGGTGACTTTACCTCCTATCATTTGAGCCATTTCATCTTCGGTATCTTCAAGGATAGCCATATCTTGGACATTGTGCGTACCGTCAGTTGGTGTCGATTTCCGAAGCTTTCCAAAGGCACCAGTCGTACTCATCCGACGTTCACCTGGAGCAAGTGGACGTGATGGTCGATGGCCTGTTCCGCTTTGTGCGCTGCCAGAGTCGCTATGTAGCTCGCCAATTGTCGGCGTATGTGAGCGAGGAAGTTCGATTAGCCTGGAGGCAAAGTCTTCTTTCATTGTTTGAAGCTCTGTTGACATTCTGCTCAGAAGGCTGTGGTAGCCACGGACGGATTCAAATGGATTTTCTTTTGGCTTTGAGGGGAAGATCAAACTTCGTAGTTCTTGTTGCCACAGGATTTCTTGTTCGGATAGTGGTTTTTGGTTCAATTTGTTCTGAACAATTGGAATAACCATGAGAGAGATTGGCAGGTTGATCGTCAGAAGAAAGTCCAAAAATGAAAATAAAGCAGTTCCGCCCATTCGTTTTCCGACAAGGTCTTTGACAATTCTTGCCACTTTTGTCCAGTGAGTTGACATTTGTTTTTGAAATGCGATTATCATTGCTTTTAAGGCTGAAAATGATGGGTTAAATGCTTAGCGATATGGTGTTATGTACCGTACCAAGAAAAACGGAATGAACCACCGAGTCTCGAACTATGCGATGCGTCGAAACGGTTGCGGAATGGCCACGATCAGTGACAGAAACCGATCCTTGTCGACCAGCTGTATCATGTGTGCCACGAATCAACGAAGTTGCAAGTGTGGTGCTTGTTACCGGTGCAAGAGTTGTTTTAGCCTGAGGGGGACTGATAGCATTGTGAAGTACTGTAAGACAATACACAATGTCTTTTTGTTGAAATTGCGGATTTTCTGCAAAAGGACCTATTGTAATGATTCAAAAATAGTGTGCTATACCTTTCCCGGGAATGGCTGCTCGTAGAAATAATGGAATAAGAACGTGGCATAAAACTGCTTCCAACCTTTCCGCCGCAATACCGACACCATCCGCACTACAGACAAACTCCAAAGAAAATGCAAACTGTCCCAGCGCTTGCATCAAAAACGATGTCAGTTTTAAAACTGCATTACAGAATATTGGTGGAGGTGTCGATGCGTTTAATATGGTACTTGGATTACTGTGAGCAGTGGCTTGAGCACCAGTAACCGTTTCATCACCAGAAATATCACCGACTGTTAGCCTGAGGCACATTTGGGTTATTGTTTTCAGTGGATGTAGGTGAGCAATATACGGATACATTGCCAGTGTGTTGTACAGACCAGTAAGCCAGTTGCTGATTGCAGTCCAATTTGCTCGGCGCCGAATAGATAGTTTCTTGCCGATTTTTGCGATGGCCTTGTCCAACCTTCGAAGAATTATGTTTAAAGCGGATCTGTTTGTTTCTACAGACCAGTCGGAGACGGGCAGAATAACCATGAAATACTTCTGCAATCCTTGGCAGCTCATCGTGTTAGGATCATACGGAGCTACTTTTAACAATGATAGAGCAATTTCGCTGAGTTTGACATGGCATTTGTGATCGAGAAGTTCGGGCACCTTGACATGCTCGACGGTAGCCGCAAGTTTTGTCAGTTCCTTCAGGCGTGGCCCAGCTTTTTCAATAAACAAAGCGCATAGAGTCAGCAAGGCGTCTCTCGGTCCACGGAATAAATCTTTTTCAACTTCGGTGTTGTCAGCATTCGCATCATATCCCGAGGCAGTTGTCGTTTTCTTGTCTTTGTTGATTTTGTTATCTTCTTCAATTACTGTCGGTGGATCAAAGAATTGGGGAGAATCTGCGATGAAGGACTTTCCACGATCACTGACGGTGTTGACCAAATCAAATGTACGCGTTGGCCCACGGCACAGACTTTCACAGCTGTTAATAAGGGCTTTCACCTCGACACACATCGTGTTGTATGCATGTATTTCGTGTTTAACTGCAGCTGGCGCATTTGATTGTTGGGATGTCTCCTTTTCTAGGAACTGTATGTAGTACGGCATCAACGCCTGCATCACAAGTAGCATTTGATGACTTCGTCGTGATTCTGGGGAAAATGCGCAGACGGTGACGCAGCTTGCCATTGCATCTGTTAGAATGTAAAAAGCATTAGGATCATCGCGGTAACACAAATCCAGGGCTTTTAGCGGCTTCATGTATGGCACAAGGCTCAGAATATCAAGTTGATCAACAATGTCGTTCATGTTCTCCATTGATCTCATCAGTGTGAACAAGTACTTTGCTTTGATCAACATCGCGTTGATTTCAAGATCATTGTTGTTCTGGTCACAGATGTCAGCAACAGAGCCAAACATTTGCAACAAAAATGGCTTCCGATGAAGAATGTAAAATTGTTTGCATGCGAACTCCACCACCTGGGTGAATAGTCGATTGGTTTGTCGTTGACTATAGCAGCGCAGAATTGTTGGCATGATAAGGAAAAATCCTTGACTCGCAAACAAAGTGTTGAAGTGTATCGCCATTGTGATATATGTAGCCATGCATCGTCGCAGAATCAACAAATCTTCACAATGTAAGATCATAATACCATTGATAACGTTGATGAAAAGATGTAAGTCGCCAAACATAAAAGCATTTTCCATCTTTTCAAACATATCAGTCATTAACTTCGACCAGACATACTTGTGCATGGAATCAATAGATTGTAGTTCTTCTCCCAAAGGTCCTTGATACATTCCAAAACATGATTCAAGACTACGCCGTGGAAATGAAGGCAAATGCGTGAACTCGTCATGGAGAAAGAAGATTCGTTGCGGGATTACGAGTTCCGGCGAATACTTCAAGGCATTGTGAGTTAGAAGCACTTTACCAATTTCAATAAGCTTCTGTTGAAATGCAGTTTGCCGCATCTTAATAGTTGCAGCAGTCGGATCCAACTTTGTCAATGTAAGCTGCGGATAAAACGACCGATGAAAGAAGTAGAAATCGCGTACGTATGTGTTAGGATTATGCAATAGGCCTGTTTTAGTGTCGACAAGAAAGTAGCTGTCCAACTCATCTTCAGGAATGTTAAAAAATTCCAAGCTGTCCGTAAGAATTTGTTGGAATTGGGTATCTTCATGAATCGGAAATTGCGATGGAATGCCACCGGTGCTTGAATCCGGGCCATGGACAATAATTTTCTTTGCGCTCGGAACATTGGCAGTAATCATTAATGCTTGCTGTAAATAAACTGGTCATGAGAGGTAATGTAAAGACGAAAAAACAACTAACATCGCATTGTTCTTTCTTAAGAGTCTGTTTTAAATCTTTGAAATACAATCCATGCACGTAGGGTGCAACCAGCCAAATTAAGCTCAAGGCCTGAGCTAAAGTTTTGTCACTACCGTCGGACGGCGATCGAACATAAAACATCACGAAACCGAACATATAGTTGAGCAAGGCGTAGGCAGTTTGACTTGGTAGAGGTCGAAAAGTAAGTATAAGTTTTCGCAATTGTGCGATGAGGTATTCCTGTTTGTCTTTGTTAGTAAGCTTTTCGAGAAAATGTCGAAGAAAAAGTGACGAATCTTCAGTGATACAGTTCCAAATGACTTTTCGACATGTGTCGCTGACTGAAAATGCGGGTTTTGAATGTTAAGTTTTGAAAGTCTTCTCACCTGAAACACCGTTTTGGTCAACTTGAACATCATCCAACATCTCAATAATCTGAGGCACAACGGATAAAATAGCGGAAGGAAATAATGGCTGTGATACAGGCATTTGATGCCGACTAGTAGTAGTATGCACAACTTCATCGTCCCCATTTCCATCCGTACCTTGTCCTTGCTGAGCTTGTGCTTGTTGCTGTTGCTGTTGGGCAGTTTGATGATGAAACAATGCGGGCTCATAGGCAGCTTGTTGGACTATTGCCGTTGCTCGCAGTGGAAATTGCTGTCGTAACTCACATTGACGTTCTTCAGCTTCACGTACGGCACGTTTGACCATTTCTTGCTTCTGCTTCCTGCGAGTTCGAGTCATTGTCATGATAGTTTGACTGGTAGAATGCTCCTCTTCTTTCAGTGATAGTTCTTCTACTTTTGTTTTGACATGGGGCATCCATGGTGAATCAACAACAGGCAATTGAGCCTGTCCAATCGGCGGTGATGGCAGAGTAAAGTCAATACCAGGTGGGGGCACTTTAAAAACCAGCTGGGCGCCGTCTTCCATTTTCAACCACACGTGAAAACGATTACGCCAAAGTGCAAAAAACCGTCGAATAGCAGAAGTTCGAGTTGTTGTATCAGGGCTTGCAAGGCTTTCTTTAATCGTCTTGATGGCTTCGTCAGAACATCGTACAGAGCAACAGATAAACATTGATGCCGCAGTTGCAACAACATGAGCGTCGTTATGAAGCAGCAGACGCCAAGAAAAGGGTATGATAGCCTTGTACTGGTCAGTTGTCATAATCAAAGCGCTTTTTAGCAAAGTCGAAAGTGGCGCATGTGCTATTGTGAGCAATTGAGTTTTAATGAACTGGGAAATAGCAGAAGGTTTAACGTCGAGTTCAGATGAATCGACAGGTGATTCAGATCCCTGCAATAGGATTGTTAAAGTTTCGGGTTTTGCAAGTGTCATTTATCAGAAATCGATTGATTACAGTCTGTATTCGATCTTCCAATGGCAAAAAAGTAACAACTTACGGTTGAGCTTTCTTTTTTGTTGCTTTTCGTTTCTTCGATTTCACCTAATTTTTCAATCATTAGCCCTCGCAATGCTGACGGCAATCTTTCCACACCGCTTTGTCGAACTACTGCACTCTCCCGCCTTGGGTTTGAAACACGCTTCTGTTTTTGAAAATCATGCTTCGACTGCCATCCTTCGCAGTACATTTTTCGTTTGTCAGACATTTCTTCTGGTTTGTCATCATACACGACTTGAAAAGCTTCAACAAGACGAAAACATTGTCGGTAGACCCGTTCGAAGCACCACCGAGAACAACCCTTCTGATGCGTGCATTCCATGTCAAATCGTTTCGAGAATTCGATCATGGTGCGGATCCAAGGCATGTTTTTGATCATCTCCTCCTCACTGTCTTCAATCGAGGGCGCAAGCTGTGGTGCTGCAGATAGCGGTGGTCCCCCATGTTGAGACGATGAATAAGAACCAATCGTACGGCGTTCCGGTGAAAAATGATCCGCGATTCCAGGCTCGCGAGTCATGTTTTCGTCGTAGACGCCACCACCACCCGAGTTTTTTGATGCAGATGGTTTGAGACTGTCTCTTTGGCGTCCATTTGGCGCAACTGTAATAAAGTTTACGTTAACAAAATCCACAAAAACAAATTTACGAGTGCTTAGGGGAAGAAGTTTGAAATTTAGTAAAATCATTGTTTAAAACAAAATAAAAGCGGGTTAGCGATAGTAAAAGTGTTACAGTTAGCAGAAGCATAGTTTTAGCGTTAGTAAAAGAAAGTTAGAAAGCTTAAAGCATGTAAAGCAGCATCGCCCAGTCTTGATTGAAGGAGTACGGGAAAGCTGCAGCGATTCCCAACTGACCTCCACCTGGTACCGAAGTCGTGCTGACCAGTTGGCCATCAATGGTGGATATTGCCGGTGGCAGTCCAGCTGCCGACGTTGCACCGGGTCTTGCACCTGGTGAACGAATTCGAGTTGAACGAAGATTCCACCGCATTGAGCTTCTCAGCGATGTCGTCTTGCGACGTTGCTGCGCAAATGAATTCTCTGATTCCAACATAAGTGGAGCTGCAAGTTTGTGCATAATGGAGCGACAGGGCCAAAAGATTAGTAAGTGTAAACCGAAAAAAAGGCAAAGCATCCCAGCAACTTAATAGTAAATCTTGTCAGTGTGAAAACCGTTAAATTAATTACTCAAAAATAAAATGTAAACCAATAAAAGTGGTAGTGTCTAACTCAGATATTGCAGTTAATCCAAACGTAAAAAGAAAAAGCACGTGCATCAGTGCTAGAGCAAATTTAAGTGGAAAAAGAAAACTAGGTCATTAATAAGTGACTTACCTGATTCACCAGCAATGTCATCGGCATCAGTTGCTGCGGGGCTTCGAGATTGTTTGCGGTGCCTAAAAAGAACAAAAATAAAAATCATTTTTGTAAAACTGGCTTACCGAAAGGAAGATTGCCGGTTCTTATGACTGCTTTCCAAACTTGATGGAGGCTGTCCCGATGGTGAACCACGTTTCAACAGTCTTTGTCGGCCTTGCGCAAGACGTCGCACTGAAAAAAAAATTTATGTAAGTATACAACAACTTATGATGAAAGACAACAGTCACACAAATTAATCTCAACTAAACTAAACAGACTAATAAGTGAAACCCTAAAGTAACTCAATGATAGTGCAAGATGCTAATATCGAAAAAAACAATGTGACAAAACAAGTTTTTTAAAAAGACAGATGAAGTAGGGCTACAGTGTTGCTGCAAACGGAAACGCCGATAGGAAAAGAAGTAATGTAAACGTCACAAGGTAAAGATCACAAGGAGCAAAAGTCAGCTTGAGCCTTAACCTGGTTCCGGTATGTTGAACGGTGAAATGACAGATGCAGGTTGAGCACCAGGAGAATTGCCATGATAGGTCTGCTGTGCTCGAAGCACTCGCGAGCGGGTCGAGCCACGTTCAGAGCCATCATCAGTTGTTGAAAAGCTGGCTTCACGTGAGAATAAACGACTGCGTGAAGCAAAACGCCGGAGGGAAGACAGAGCGTGATTAGCATCTGCATTTTAAAAGCAACGCCAGATTATTGTTAATTTTATATTTAGATTGATTATAAAACCAAGAATCAAAGTTTAAAAGCGTTATTGGCAAACGGATTTTATTGTGTATTAGTTAAGCTTATGATTGCAGTAGCGTTTAATCAATAAGTCACTTAATAATTCAGGCAATTAAGCTGTTAAAAACCAAAAAAGCTGAAACTAACTCACCTTTCTTTTCGGCGTTTTGGCCAAGTGGAGCTTCTTCGATGAGATCATGTGAACCTCGCGGAGAAGATTCTTCGTCGGCTGTAGAATAGCTTACTCTACGTTCACCAATAGCTGCAAATGCGTTAAAAGTGATAAAGTTATTTAATAACATTGCTTACGCTGAATCGAGGGGTGTAAATCATTAATGCTATGAATGCTGCCTGTGTTCTGGTTGAATGTGTTCGATAGAATTGACCAACGTCTGTGTGACATTAGTTTTTCCCATCCTGATGTACTTCCCTTATTAGTATGCATAATTTTTGCCCTTGGAATCAGTTGAAACGTCTCTCGAAGAAATGAAGTAATTTGCAGCAATAACATGCAAGACATCATTTGTAATGCAACTGGGCATCCATCTCCGTTGTTGTCGTTGACGGTGCCATCGTCCACAAAATTTTCCAAGTCGTCAAGCATTTTGAGCTTCTTTTTATCTTCTTTGGGTCGATTGTCTTCCCTTTCGAGTGCAATTTGCAGTCTGATGCCAATTTGCAGTGCCCACTCGTAGAAGTTGCGCCCGGCAGCACGTTGCATGAGAAAAGCTCGACGTGAGCCTCCTGTGACTACTCGAGATCCGCTGCCGCTGCCAGTAGGCATGGGGCCGTAACCGCGGGGTTGCGTGCTTCCAGATTTAATCCATTCCGGCCACTCACCCCGATTACAACGCGACACAAAATGGGCACACTCAAGAAGAATCACGGCACGACCTAGTACTGGAGCTTTCTAAAACATTATTCAATGATTGAAATGCAATGGAAATGACGTTTGATTTTCATTAAACAAAATTACTCACCAACTCGGACACAGCGCTCAACAATGGCGCATCCGGCACATGCCCTGGTTTGCATGTTTCCAACAGAAACGCAAATCTTCGAGCGCCTTCACGGACGTCTTTAATGAACACCATCCGTTTTGATGGCAAATGCAAGTTTGGAAGTGATGGTTGATTGGGATCCATATCTTTTGTTGAAATATTATCGGACAAGCTTGCATCTGTCGACAATGATTGCCGTTGGCGGAAGTAATTAACTCTCTGTGCTGCGTTTCGAAAAGAAATACGGTTGCTGCGATTGTCAAAACCGTTGCCATAGCTATCGCCTTCATCGTCGACATTAATTGTTGTCATGGCAGTCATGTCGTCGTTCCAGTTTTCGTCTTCGGATGCTTCATTTTTCACCGACGATTTTAGCAGGTTAAAGGCTAAATTGGCTAAATAAGCACAAATCATCAACATTGAACTCAGGGCACAAAAGCGAATTAAAAAATGTTAAATTACCAAATTGTAGTTTACTGCCAGATTTTTTTGGTTGTTTATTGTTCAACTGTTGAAGCATTAACGGACTTCCCGAATTCGAAACAGTATCTTCAGCCGAAGGGACATCGCGCGGTGTTGAGGGACTCGATTCGCCTTCGCTGTCGTCATTGTAGATTTGGAGCTATAAATGTTCATTAAGAATAAAACATCAAGGGTAATTAATAATACCTTATCGCGTTTTTTGAATAAACCTCGCCGAAGTGAAGCGTTGTCTCGACTATGCGAGTTTCCGACGCTCAAACTTTGTCGCACACTGTCACATTCACTAATGTCGGCATCGGTATTATCCTGCACAATCCGTTTGTCTTCATCCGCGTTGATACGTGCGGCTAATGAGCTCAACGCTGTTCTTCGCAGCGGATTACCGTGATAATCATCCACATGAGACATAAACATTCTGATGTCTTGGTACAAACCCATGTTTTCTGGCGCATGTAAATCAGGGACATTGTTGACCACTTTTGACGTTAATGGCATCAATAATGTATCAATGAAAACTCCTTCAATACCAGAATGACTTTCATTGAAGTGGTTACGATATGTGGCGACTCGAGTGCTATCAGTCACGACAGTAGATGAACGCCTTCGAGTGTTGTGATCTTTCTTTTGTCGATGAGGACCTACAAATAAATTTTATTTATTTGAAGTTTACTAAAAGAATGAAAACGTACCCATCTCTCCCTGACAATACACAGTTATAGCATGGATACAATCAAGAAGTCTTTGGACGGATATTTTATCAACCTGTTCTTTCAAAAGCACCACAAAAGTGGTGCTACTGATCTTGTGCATTTGAGCAAGTAAATTTTTGGCTTTAATACGAAGAAAGTTTGCCTGAGGCGTTCGCACACTATTTTCTCCACATCCATTGGGACAGCCAAGTTGAACATAGATCTTTAAAATTATCTTCATGATGTCTTCAAAAAAGCTTTGAGGATGGATGTTTGGCATGAACAACACTATGTCACAAATGTTGAGGGCCAATTCAGAGTTATCGATGACATTAGTGCGTTCAATAAGTTGAGCAAGAATTTTTATCGTTATTAATAGGCTGATTTGACCAGTTTTTTCAATAAAAGTGGCACTACCAACGGCTTCAGGATAGTAGTTTTGTTGAATGGTTTTTGAATCAGTCATATCACTTTGTTCGTTTGTCGATAATGGTCGGACAAAATCCGGTTCAAATTGTCGTGTTGATGTTGATTCGCTTCGGGACCGCTGTACTCGTCTTTTGTCCGGGCGACTAACTTTTTTTGTCGCTGGCAAGGTGTTCACGCTGACTCGTCGTTTGTCATTAGCGACGCCCAAGTTATTGTTTTCTTTTCTGAAAACACTTTTTATGCCTCAGTTGTACTAATATTATAAAAAAAAACATACTTGTCCATGAAAAAAGCAACTTTATGTTTGTTACCATCTTCATTATCAAAGCTAGGTGGCTTGGGAATTTCAGCAACAGATCGCTTCGGAAGAATTTCCGTGTCTTCTTGCAAATCGGACCACGTCAGCTGATCTGCATCTCGAATATCATGCCGTGAGCCCCGTGGTGCCACTGTTGGCACTGAATTAGACCGGCTACGAAAGGTGCCTTCATGTTGAACCCGATAATGCCGAATATCAGTCAATCGATTGAGCAAATATTTTAATGACCAGTATACACCATTTTCATTCCAGTTCTCTATGAGTAAACACCGTAATACACCAATATCAAGGTAGTTTGCGTCGTGGGGATCTATTGAAATACCTTCAACCTTATCACTGCTATGCACTGATTGTGAATCCCGAAAGGCATTTTCCAGCATAATTAACGCAGGAGGTTTTTGTTGAGTTGACTGTTTTTTAGGCCCGCAATTTATCACAGTTTGCTGACTTGCGATGGAACTTGAGTCATCGGGCACGTCAGCTTGTGCTGTTATCACCGGCATTGTACTTTTAACGACGCCGTTGCCGTGAACGGGAGTTTGTTCCGACGTGGCATTGCATACACATCGGTCGGAGGCACTTGTAGGGTTTCGAATAACTCGTTTTCGGCAGTTAGAACAAATTGGCTCAGTGCCATTTGAAGAGCGGACGTCGGAATTGTCAATTGACGCGGCGGAACAAATCTCTTGCAATTTGACGAGAGGTGCACGATCATTTAGACGGAAAATGTCGGAGAGAGACTGATCCTCTGCAAATCGCATGACTTCATCGATGTCATTTAACCCATTAAAAATGTCTGAATCGGAGTTGTCTGAAAATGGTTATTCAAATCTTTTTTGTTTTGCTTGCATTAGCAATCTGTTTTGGAGACTCAAGTACTAACCCGGACTTTTATGGAATACGTCTGTTCGCGACTTTTTTAAATTTAATTTTCCGTGCAACTCAGCGGCATCTTCGTTTGTTTTGTAGTCGCTTACACTACGAACAATGGAGCAATTTTGTTTTGAGCTCTCATCCGTTTGGGGGTTCATCAGTAGAGGCGGCGGGTCGGTCGGTACTGGCGGCGGTTCGTCGTCGGAAATCTGTTGCTGTTGTTTTGTGGCCAATTGCTTTTGCTGAATTTCCCACAACACGTTCAGATCCGTGCGTGGCGGCTTCGGCGGTGGAATTGTGAGTGAAATTTGTGGGACTTGAGACAGCCGGCGGTTAGCTGCACTGTTTTCATCACCCAAATAAATCCCCTGCTCGACAGCCGTCGCCGCAGGAAGCTTTTTGGAGAGCGTAACTTGAGGCAGTTGACTTTTGCGTTGCTTGACAGGAGCACAGAAGCATAGTACATCAGGCGTTCGATACTGCAAAGTGTTGGCAACGCCATTTAATGTCAATGTTTCGCCTTTGTGGGTCTATAGCCATTTCAAGGGGGTCAATTGCGGGGCACCGACAACCCCGAAGCAGGTCGATCATATCCCCAGGGGAAAGCCGCCGTCGGCATTGATGTCCGGAGGCGAACAATAAAAAACCGAATGGAGGAGGGAACGAAACAACGGGGGGTATACCAACCTGCCAGAGGGCTTGCCACAACCGAAGGCCACTTTCAAGGCGGATATGAGATTCGATTTCCTCTTCGTTGATATATTGAAACAGCGGCGCCAACAAATAAACGAATAATTGAATACTCGCGACTGAAAAGGCCAATTGTGGTACGGAAATGGTGCCGTCGCTGGACTCGTTTAAACTCTGGAAAGTGAAGGGTACTCAAATCCTGTTTAATTTTCAAATTGGTTCCCCAAACGCACTGTTTCATTGCACTCTGCAGCCGCATCGATGAGAAGCCAATGTAAAATGTAGAGAATCTTTGCAAGTGGACCACTGACGGGTGGAATCACTGGTGGGTCTTTGTCATCATCGGTAGTGCCATTTGAGTTTTTGCGTTTCTTCTTCCATTTTATCATGGCATCCGCTCGATCATTTAATAATGCCGAACAACACTATAATCAATTTTAACTTTTAAAAACTAACAACACAAATAAATAATGTCCTCATACCTGTACAATATGCGGAAACGCAGCTCGTACAAATCGCCATCTTGATACCGACGCAATGGCATCTGACAAACTTGGACTAAGGCCATGTAAAATGTTCTGTACTACTACTCGTTCAAATGTCTGAAAGCAAAAACCACCATGACAAATAGTTCAATGCTTACATCATCCGATACAATCTCTAGTAACAAGACTCCATAGAAAAACTACTTACAACGCTTGATGCTTCGTGCAATTTCGGAGATTGTGCTCCCAAAAATGGTCTGAAATATTTATCTTGTTGCAGATCTTTTTGTTTCAAAGCCAAAAAACAAACTTTGTTTGCCGCCAAAGAAATGTCTGAATTGGCAATGGTACCGGTTCGCATTCCGCGTTGTCATCACTTTCTGCTTTTTCCGACCTAAAAGAATAAAAAAAAGCTAATGGATCACTTGTGAACAAATGTTTATCTAAAGAGGGATGCATAAAAAAGGCCTTATCGTTTCCGGAAAAGCGCCAAAAAACAGAACCATTTGAATGAATGTTATCTTTCAATGGTTTTTCGCTACAGAAGGAAAACTAAAAGTTGTATCTATCTAATGAGTGAGAATTTGTACGGGCATCATAAGTAAAAATTTTACCATTTTGAACTTTTGACAGAATCCGCAGCCGTGCTGAGCGGCATCATCAAAAGTTGAACGGTGCCGTGATGTTGGTGCTGTAAGTAGCGAACGTACATGATGGACACAGTAATAATCAGCGAAGATAAACTAGACAAACAAAAAAGTAATTCTGTGTCCAATAAGTTTGAATTGGGGTGCCGTCAGAAGAATAAACACTCAGACAAAGATTGAGGCTGTCGAGTGACTGGTAGTTAGTTTCTTTGAGTAAATCAGGAAATGGTCGTTTCGAGACAAGGACAAAGTGACCTGACTGAAGGGCGAGGGCGGGGGTGGAGAAGCCGACGTAGATCAAGCTTAAGTGCAGCTCGATTTCCGAAATAATGCACAACACACCAGAAGGACCTCCGAGGACACCTCGCCCACTCGTAATCCCGGGAGACACCGCCAATCAAACAAATAAACAGTGTCGAAGCGTGAGGATTAATGAATTTTAGTGTCAATTTGAGTAGTACGCTCTTGGCAGCCTGTTGGCGCCCACTGACGGCGCAAACCAAGCTTCCAGCCTGGGGCTGGAGGAGAAAAGGAGGAGGGTTGCCTTCGGGATGGGACAATGAAGCGCCTTTTTTGCGTTCCCTCTCTCGTACTCCTTACGGCCAGACGTAGTCTCTCGTCAGGACGGGTTTTTTCTTCTTCTTTTTTGTGCTGCGACAAAATAGCTGTGACGACGCGCACTATTCAACCGGAAGCAAAGCCAAGCGGCACGCCGCTAAAGAGAATGTGTGTTGAGTAAGGAAGAGCGGGTGCTGTCAACTACTACTGCCACCACAACGTTTTGAGCTTCTGCTATTCCAGAAGACCACGAACTGCCCGTAGCGCGGATAAGTCGTTGGGACCGAAGCAGATTGCGGGTTGGCTTTAATATTGTCCTCCTACTTACGGCAACCGACGGCTCCGGCTCTCACGGTGATGCCGGTGGCAAGACTACCTCAGGCGTTTCCGGCAACAACACAAGCAGTGAGAAAGCAGTTAAGTTGCCCGGATTACCATCGCATTTAACGCCCATGGGGGCTTTCATCTCGTCGTTGAGCTGCACCACTACCCATTTCTACACATTTTTGCGACCAATCAAACAAGTCGACTTATAATACCGTAATACAAGCAGCTTACGGAAACAAATGCTAACAGCTCGACGTGTTGCCGCAAGCGACGGGGCAGAAACAAAGATTTTGAGGTCGAGCCGTCAAATAGATTGTTGAAAGAGTGAGAAAATGACGAAAACAAAAATGCTAAAGTTGTTTCGGCAAAAATGAAGCGTCGGATGCTGCCTTTGCGACACTTTGCACTTTGAAGGCCTCTTCAGGCGCTACACTAGATGATGCATTTAATTTATGGCGGCAATTTAAGAAGCGTGCGTTTAGTGGAAGTGGTAGAAGTGCGTCCAACGGCACTTTCAGACCCTCCAGGCAGCGACAACAAGAGCAACAGAATAATGCTGAACTCTCATCTGCAAGTCGTCTGCCAAAGCGTTGCACCTCCCTATGGAGCATGAGTCCCCAGTGTCCGCCTCTCCCCGCACCCCGAAGCCCTCCAGAGGGTTGTTCGACTAGAAAGAGCCCACTGACAGCAACCCTGAAGCCGAAATATGTTGTCCCAGGAAGGGAGATATCCGCCAAAGTTGTAAATTTGTATTATGGATACAGATTTTTTTCAAAAAAGGATGTCTAAGAAGTAGGTCTCACTTTTGCATCTCATACATAGCTCACGTTTTCATCAAGAAAGTTTCAACTACCGTAGCAATAGAGTTAAGCGCACTAATAAATACCAATCAGCTTGACATTTTCTTAATTAACTGTCAAGCTATATTAATAAAAGGTCAGAATGTATACACTCGTATCATTTGGCCATATAATTCCGTTCTTCAGTCGAAACACCAAAAAAGGAACACTTTTTCACCACCATTCAAGCGATTCACACTGACCAGACAGATCCTTTTTAAATGTGTACTAATCCGTAAAGACAATTTTCATTCATAAAAATACTGCCTGGAAGCGATAAACGTCTGCGAGCATCTAACGCAGAAGGAAGAAAAAATAATTATGAATGAATGAAAAGATGTGTGCTTGACATGTGTTGAATTATCAGACACATGGCCGAAACGAGTGCATAAAATCGCAGAAGTCATTGACCGAAGTACAGGGCCGTTCAGTGAAAACACTTACTATATCGGAATTGCTCAAACACTCCCAAGATAATAGCTATCACGAAAACCGACATATATACACCAAAGTGACACAATCCTAGTAAAAAGCTTTGCAACAAGGAGAGGGACAATCTAAAGCACTTTAGAAAATACGTATATGTACACAGAGACACCAAAATAATGGACTCTAGGGGGTTGCTTTCGGCAAAGCCTGGCAATTGGCACTACTCGTCTACACTGGAGTACTTCCACCTTCAAGATGGTCAACATTGTGAATCAATTTAACGTTTCCTGCTTAAAAAAAACTTAACTATCAGGATAAAAATCGATAAAGCAAAATATTTTTACTTCGATGATAAGAAAATCAATCCAGAGGAAGATCACGACGAAGGAAATATTCCGAACTATTGATAGCTTTTCCCACATTTCGGAAGTGTGATATGTCATTTTTCCGTTTGAAAAATTGCAAAAATGGTTGACCAGTACACGCAAAGACGAGAAATATACATATGTACACGCATGTGTGTAAAACGATCACAAACATAATGGATAACATACGGGGTCGCCCCCTGGAGGCGGAAGAGCAGGTGTCGAAGGCGTTATACCTATGGGCTTACGACTTTGATGCAGGCTAACAACGCAAATAGGTTGTAAATGTACATAAATAGTAAAAAAATGTGCATAACCAATAAGGTTGCAAAGAAAAGGGGGTCAGGGTGATATGTGAGCTAATGAATGGCTAAGCAACTAATTATCAAAACAATGAAGCACGCGTTTTTCAAACAACACTGATATACCGAGAAAGAAATGGCAGGTGCAAAATAATGAACAGCGTTATTACATTTCAAAATGTTGTTGAACGAACAATTAATTAAAAAAACAAAATAGAAATAGAACATGGCATGACATTTAATGCAGGCATATGAATTTGAAACGTGCGTAAAATACTAAAATGCAGCCAACCATAAAACAGAGCTCAAAGTTTAGCTTAACAGTTTCGTTCTATCAATAAAAATACCAAATGTTTTCGGAATATAGAAATGGTAGTAATAGGAAACGTCATAAATCACTGTTGCATAAAATGTGCCGGTCGTTAAAAGTGCAAAAAAACTGCTGCACAAAACTTTCAAGAGCTGTAAAGCACGGAAAAAAGTAATAATCAGCCAAAACATTACATTTTCGACAATATAACGTTTTGCTTTTAGAAAGATTACCAAGAAGAGTAAACACTTGTCCAAGATGATGTCAAACAAACTAAACAGTAGTGGGTTTTAGAAGGAAACCTTCCTTCCGACAGAGATGTCGTCGGAAGGAGGTTTAGTCGTCTGCAGATTAAGCATGATGGTAGTCAACTCTTCAATGTTGGCTTAATGTGTTGCACACAAATTGTCCTATTTGAAATGTCGAAGGTCCTCGTTAGGTACCCTACATAAGAGCTTCCACAAAAATAAAAAGCTGACTTATCCTTTAAAAAACAAAGTACAAAATGAAGGGAGAGACGGTTTTGTTCCAGAAGAAAGGACATTAACTTGAAAGCTGAGATAAAGACTTAAAGAATACATTTGGTTTTAATCCTGTTTTGAATCGTCGGCACAGATTTGTAAATCAGTATAGTATGAACTATGCAAATAAGATATTTGGGGCAGAATGGAAAAAAAATAAATGAAAAAAGTGGAAACAAAGGAAACTTGACATACTGGCACCATCGGGTAAACAGGAAAACCGCGAAATTGGACACAGAAACCGGGATGGTTACCCCGAACACGTACGACGCAGCCAGGAGTCAATCAAAAAGCGCAACGGCAATCGTGTTGTAATTTTTGATGGGTAAAAATAAAAAAGGCAGCATTCGAATGAATGGTCAGCCGGAAGTTGGGGCGACGGAAAGAGACAACAGTAGTTGGAACGCGTGAAGAAGAGCGGGAGTAGAAGTTGAGGGCAAGTTCCGACGACTTGGACTTCTCCGTCTGACGTATCTTTTTTCGAAGACTGAACCGGGTGCTTTAAGGCTCAGTTGCTGATGTTAGCGTTCCACGCAGTTCGCAGGCCACAAAATGTGCTTCAAAGTCGAAGAAAACCGAACAAAACTACTGAGTGCTTATTCAATTGCGCGCGCTTCACAAACACACAACACGCTTCGGCAACTCAGCGCCGTGCGGCAGTTTGTTCTTGCAGTTTTCGGGAGAGGGACCCCGTCAAGCTTACGAGCGGATCCCCCGAGAAGGCCAACGATGCAGAGGCCGCTGGCCAGAAGGAAGGCCACCGAAGCGCATCTTCGCGCCGAGTGGCCTCCGGACGCGGGACGCGCACACGCAGCTACCAGACGACGAAGAAGCTGCTCGTTGAGGCTTTCCTCGACCAGATTCATTTGTCTCGCGTATGGTCGGCGAACAAAACTTTTTGCAGGAGAGTTGAGTTTGCGCCCCGGGAAATGCAGAAGGACCCAGTGCCATCTGCCCTCCCACTCTCTCTTTCGACTCTGCTTTTCTATCCTCCTTCGTTCCTTATTTTCTCAGGGAAAAAATATGAAGGCGTAGAGCGGAGATGGCAACCACAACGAAGACTACGAAGACATCGATGGACGGCGCATCTCCAAAATATACACGTCCAGTGAGAAACTGGGACCCGTTGTGAGCTGTCAAAGCCAACTGCGCTTCAACCGGAGGATCCTAAGTTTTAAAAGGATAGTGACGCGCCATAACAGCCTATGGATTGCCTCTAGAACACATTGTTGATGCTCTTACGGCTTACGTTTTATTCGTGAAAATGGCATTTGCTCTAGTATTCGGCAATGTTTATATACTTCACGCCGACAACGTTTTTGAAGTACATGCCAAAAGCGGGGGCTAAAAGAAGTCGAGAGGTCAAGAAATAGGGTCATCGTCAAAATACCGGATTAAAAATGTCGGTCGAAAGCCGTAGGACTAGACGTGAAGGAATGAAAGGACAAAGTGGGGATGCCACAACCTTCAAAAGATGGACCAAGCGTAATTCAATACACAATTCGGGTCCGCATTCCTAATTATGCGGTAGTATAAAAGTCAAAACCAAGCATTGTTTTTGGACATGTACGGAAATGGGCTTTTAAGGTTCAAAGATGGATATCTTTGATGTAAATACCGCGGCAATTGTTTTCAAGGTTTAATGAGTTGATTTTCAAAAATACGTTATTGTTGGCGTGATTTTTCTGAAATAACATAAAAATGCAAAAAAAGGAATTCGTCAAAGATGTAGTCAACTAAAACACAAGATCCGGATGAAAGTGGATGGAAGATCAAACCGAAAATCTTCTCTTTATGCCGTCGTTTAATTTTTGCTATTTTTGAAGTAACAAAAATACCACCAATGTCCTTTTTGAAGCTGAATCCACGGCATTAATCACTTCCTTTGGTGCCGACTGCACCCAACCCGAGAGAATGTAGCCGCCATTTGTCTGCTAAGGGCATTGTGCCACTCTCAGACAAAGATTTATTGTGTGCATCCTTTTTTGATAATGTTATTTCCCTTCCAAGACTGGTATCTTGAGACGTTTCATTTTGGCTTCCAGAAGAGGATGTCGCAGGCGAATTAGTGGAACGTAAGGCCGGTGACATGAATGCAATAATAGTAAATGCGCCGAGCACTTTGTTCCTGTTCACCTCACTTGGAAAAAAGAATCGTAAGAGATGCAAAGTTAAGATTAAGCACAACACCCTCGCGCATTGATGCGATCCAGGTCACCTCTTGACTATCCATACCTTCATTTTAAATAGAACCCTGTGCAATCCATTGATTCGAGACTCGTCACCGCGTAAGTTGACGATGCCTGTACAGGTAGAATTCATTCTTCCACGAATGTGGCATCAAGCGAAATACATGTGGGTTCGAAACCGATGTTCGCCAACTTTTATCACCAGCGTTGTTTTCCGTGTTTCGCTTATTATCGCCGCTACTGTGATTGGATTTTCATTTTACCATCGAAATACAAACATGTGGGCATTAAAAAATCTTGGAGACAGTTTCTTAAGTAAAAACATTGGTCGTAGACCAATTGTCATTGGAGCTTTCCATCGACCGAAAGAGGAAACAAATGTTCGTGGAGACTATGCTGTAAGTGCTTTTATTGACTTTTTTCACACAATGAGTTAATAGTTTTATCATCAAAAATACTTAATAATACTTTTTAAGGTTATTCAATTTGTTGGTGATGCACGTCAATCGCACCAATTGTATTGTCACAGTGAAGCTGATGGTGTTACAACTGTTTCTCGAGCACACATTGAGCGAATTCACAAGGGAAAACGAGCTGCTAATGATATTTGCGCATGGTCAGGGCATCTCGCCGAGTGTGAATTGGCTTCTTCTGATGTCAAAAACGTCAAGTATGAACCTATACAACTTTTTTTTAAATGAACAGATATTTTACACTTTATATTTAGGTTGAGTTCAAACCCTTATGTCAAACCCGAGCTTGCTATTGATGTAAAGATTGAAGAACCATTGTTATTCCCTCAAAGACAAAAGCTCGTTGTCTGTGCCGCACCAATGTACATTTACACGGAATGGCAGATTTTGATTACTGGGATTGAAACATGGTTAGCTTTAGGGGCTACAAAAATTATCGTCCCAGTTCAAAGTGCAGCTAACAGTACCTATGCAATTTTAAAAGAATACGAAAAGCAAGGTGTATAATGATGTCTCCATTTCTCAATAACATACATTTTATAGGCATTGTTATTCTTCGTGACTGGCCAATGTGGCCTGTTTTGTCGGATGTCAATCCAAATGGACTCGTTCTCTCTCGTGGTATTGAAGAATCACATGTCAACTGTCTATTCTTTGCAAAGCCTTTTTCTGACATAGTTGTTTTTACCGACATCGATGACATGCTTTTACCACCTAATCCATTGCATGTAAAACCTGGTATCAACATCAAAATTTTGGAAGTTTGTGATTCCAAACCTTTTAACCAGTTTCTGTAATGCTGCTATTTTTTAGGATTTGTTTAAAGAACATCCACAAGCAGGATCATTTTTGTTTGAACACCGTGATGTGCAATTTGTTTTGCCTGAAGACAATGGCAGCGAAAATACCTTGCAAAACTTCAATTTTAACTTTTTGGACAATACTAAATGGAAATCAAGTTGTAAAGTATGGCGAATGAAAACACGAGTTGCTGTTAATGCCAGTCGTGTAGACAGTGTCAACATGCATGAAACTGGTATTCACAGATTTGGCCATGTTCAAGTACGGGTTCCATGTCGCCAAGCGCATTTCTATCATTTGAGACATTCGTACAAAAATATTGCTGCCGGAGAATGGCCTCTTGAAATGAGTTCACTAAAAGTAATGCTGAATGAGTAAGTTTAAAGCGTTTTGTCTTTGACTGGGGTGTACTGTTCGGAATTTTAGACAATGGACGCAACGCTTACCAACGTTAGGATCATTGGTTCAAGCAACCATCGTAAAATCATCGACCGAGTCTTTCGAAGATTTTGATACGTGCATGGGTAGCATTAATGAAGAGCACTGGAAAATGCAAGTTTCTCGCTGTTTGACGCCGCACGTTTGTTATTCTAGATTAACACGGTATGTTATTTTTAAAAACTAAGCGGTTATATCTCGTTTGTGTTATAGAAACATAAGTTGTGTGGCAACCTCTGGCAACTATGCATTTGTTCATGACAGTGGGGACTATATTACTGTACTTCAGTCTTCCCAAACAGTTGACAGTGAATCTAATTGTGAAGCTCCAGTTCCAAAATACATTAAAGGAAACCACTATTACTTGCCTTAAACAAACTTTTTCGCACACTTTTTGTTTTAGATCTCTTTACGTTATTGTTTATTTAAACATGTTTGTTATCAGTATGCTATACATGCATTTTTGTAGACAAATATTTCAAACGATTAAAACCCGCTTGTAAAACAGCGCATATATGTTGACTAATATATTAATAAAATTCTTTGTGATTACTGATAACTCTAGGCAATGCTTTCCCGCATGCCATAATACTCGGGACAAGTGATTCGCGGTCGTTTGATTCCAAATGATCCGATACTGGCAGTGATAGGTCTTTGAGACGATTCGATAATTCGATGGCCGCGGGCATGACCAATGCTCTGATAGCAGGGCTCGACGGGGTAATTGTTTTGAGGACGCATGTAAACACAGTTTTCACTGACACGACGTTCTTGGCGTTGTTCAGGGCGGAGAAGACTCGTTGAGTAATATCGGTGGTGGTTTCTAGGTTCTGGGATGGGGGAGTCTTCGAGGCTTAAGGCTGTGCTAACCATGCCGTCGTTGTGAACCTGTAGTTTTGAAATGTTTCGACATAAAGTAAGTGGAAAAACTTACGGCAATTGCAGGCTGCGGCGCAATGAAAACACTTATTTCACTACCACGATAAGATACAGAAACGCTTTTATGCGTGTTTTCATCGCCAGATGATGAACCTCGGCTCAATGACTTATCGCCTATTTCTAAAGTTGATCGTTGAGAATAGCGACTTCCAATGCTGCGACTGTCAAGCTGTTCTTTAGGCATCCAAACCCATTCGCGAATATCCTCAACATCTTTGTCGCTCGTGATGGACGCATTCGAACTAAATCTTGCCAACAATGGCACAACTAGTTTTTCATAGCCATGGTGCAAGCTGCGATAATGGCCTGTCACAAGATGGAACAGACAGATAATCAGCAGCAAAGTTAGCAAAATAACAAGCAATGGTTGGAAATCAAAGTGTCCGCCGTCGTTCTCTTCGATTTGCTTTCCGTTGTGTGCTGTAGCAATACATCTTAAAGAACTCAGAGCCAAAAATAAAAAAGAACAAACCGTAGATACCATCATTGTTTTCAATTCCCTCAAAATGTCCACCATTCATCATTATCTGAACGGCTGTTTGACCACTACACACCGGTGGTGCTTCATCTTCTTCACAAAATGTCGGGCTGTGAACTTCTACAGTAAGCATGATCTCTTCAGCGCTTCTGAGTGCAATTAACTCAACAGTAGGAGGGCCCCGTTGTTGCGTGAGTCGAAGAACTTGGTCATCGCTCGAAAATACACTCAAAGAGTATTCTTTCGTGTCCACATCCGAAAGTAACTCTCTCTGGGCATCGGAATAAAATATGTATGCTTCGATTGTGCCATGCTTTAAAAAGTAGCATTAAAAATAACTGACAAGGAAGCGTATCAATGTCCCCTGTACTAACCTGGTATTGGTGTGTGAATACTGACTGAATTTGTGTAGCCAATTCGTAATGGAGAGGGTTGTTTGTCTGTGGTAAGAGCTGTAGTTGTACATCTGCCACTGGCCAGATTACAATTTGTGTTGGTGAAACACGATCGTCACTGACCTGTAATTAAATTTTTTTCTAATACGTGACATAAAACATGGTCTTATACAAACCGCAACGCTAATGCTTCCATAATCAATCGCAGGTGCAATTGTTTTAATCACAAGTCGTGTTACACCTGGCCGTTTAGGAACACCAATTAATTTTGGCCCTTTTTTCTGTACAACGAGAATGCTTGGATCTTCACTCTGTATCCGGTTTGCCGAGATTTGAGTCACATCAAACATAAGCTCTTTAGAGCCCGTGAGAAACGTTCGTTCCCCCGTTTCCTCGTCGACGACATGGAAAGCGGCAAGGACTCGGATTTCAGTCCGTTGGTAGCGCGGTTTGCACGCAAATTGACGGGCTTCTTGTGCTCTACGTCTCCGATGCGGTAAATCTTTCCAAACAGCAACATGCCAGTCGCTAATGGCGTTCAACACCGGATCACTTACCCATACAGTAATAGGTAGCTTAGGATACCAGACAGTAAATATAGCCTTGCTATTTAGCAAGCGGTATTGCACGTGCACTTCAATCCCATTAGAACCTCGCACTTCTGAACCATCAACGTACACGGAAGTACATGTCGGTGATGTTTTTAACAAACGAGGCTCCGAGCTAATACAATGAGCTTTGTCAGTTACGTCTCGGAGTTGGCCGGCTTCTGATACACTGTAAATATGCATCGGAGTGGCAGTCTGCGTTCCGGATATTGCAGCAGTGTTAATTATATCGTAATCCTGAAGAGCGTAAATAAACACGTATTTTACATTTGAACTGATAAACATACTCTTGAAACTGCAGCGATGCCATATGCTTCATCAAGTCCCAGTGCAAATTCGGTCACCAGACGTGACTCATTTGTATAAACACTGTCATCGTAGACGTATTGTAACGACCAATGCAATGAAATGTGCTTGTTTTCTGATATTCCCGCAAGAATCCCATTTTCTGGTTGTTGCTTCACCCGAAAGATCATGGCTAACAGATATGCTCCGTCAGCTGGCATTTGCTTCATTTTTCTGTATCCCCTCTGCGGTTGTAACGTGAATGATGTGTGAAATGACGGCGGTGCAGTGGATGCTACCCTGAGTTTCCAACTGTCAGGTGCAAGTGATGTTGCGGACTGCAATTCGAGCCGTGAATCCATCCACACTTTGAGTTCAATGCGCCTCAGGCGACTTGTAGTGGCATTCGTCAATTCGTCGTCGGCACTAGTGCGGAAATGGACAAAGAGTGGCGCCATAGAGTCGGAAACGAACGTCAAATTGGGTCTGGCCAGTAAAGAAAAATGTCTGAAATGGCGAGAACGTTTTTAGCCACTTCGCAAAGCTCTTGTTGCCTCTGGCATTTTCAAATTATCGGGAAGCAAAGAAAAACGGGCTTTGACAAACCTTTCCGGTCCTAAACTGAGAGAATGGGATTGAAATTTGGCCATGTCAGCCAACAAAGTCACCCTCTGGTTCTTCAGCGGGATATGTGGAGCCGTACAATACGTCCCCACGGAGTACGACACTTTCACATGGTTCTGGAAGGGCAAATAATTAAATTGGGCAAGTCGGAAGTGTATGCTTAACACATTACAACAATCATTAAACCATTAGTTGTAATTTTGTCAACAAAATAAAAAAACCGACTTACAGCATAACGATGATCGTGATTATCATTAAGGTGGAACCAAGCAAACGGAATTTCTTGACGAATTAAACACGCATTCAAAAAGGCGTCGTTTTCGGAGAAAGAACACGAACCCGTAATGCTTTTGAAGTTTGAATTTTGTAGCTGCGCTGTGATGCATAACTTTTGCTTGAATGTATTTGTCCATGAATGATCACGATAGACGACAATGTCGACAAACGGTCTTTCCTGAAGTTTAAATGTAAATTGTCGTACATTTATTTAAAAAAATAGTTCTCACAATTGACACTTTTTCATCAATAATTTTAAGTGCCACTGCACAGTGTAAATTTTGCGCTGACGGATTTAATGGCAGATGAAAGTTTTGCTCTCCGATGTTAGCCGTGAGAAGCTGTTCACTATTAGCAAAACATCCGTTGTGAACATAGATGTCTGAATGTGACACATTTCCTTCGGAGGTGGGTCGATTGTGCCTTTGGAGAAGGAAGACTCCATTGTCCGGCGCTGTGCTCACGGAGAAAGCTAAAAACTTCGCACCCATGAGGATCCATTCAAAAATTCTTGTTCAAAGGAAGTGGTGCCGTGTTCAAGAAGTGTTAAACAATAAAAGACTTGGAGCGACCTACCATGAACTTTTAACAAACTCGTAAGGAAGCTGTTGAACAAAAGTATGAACCAAACCGCAAGCATCTTAGTCATCGTGCAACTGCTGCTGCGGGCATTATCAGCTTCACATCTGCGAGGAATGCTGCATCATTGAGGGGCTATCACAAAGGGCGTCGTAGGCCGGGGCAAAAGGAAGCGCCTCGGGCAAGAAGAAGCAAGCCTAAGCGCATAGAGTTAATGAAGTGCTTGTTATAATCTGACTAACAAGCGCGTCTTTCACTTTTGCTTGTAAAATGCGCGCTTGTAATTCACGCTGCGACAAGTTAAAAAGGAAACCAGGCTAGGACCACCTTTTTTAAACCATCACAGTCCATTGGCTATTTTACGTTTAAAAAAACTATGGCACTTGCACATTGAATAGCGCCACAGAAAACCGGGGCCGCAGGGGGCAAAAATATGCTCTAAAGGGGGTAAGGACCCAGCAGTACACGCTATGCTTCTACAAAACAAGCCCTTGGGAGTCCAGCTCCCTCTCCTCCCTCCAGGCCAGCGCCACATATGGACACACGCTTTGGAGGCTCTGCCGGACACGTCAAGCGTGTGGTCGAAGCTTGAATCCATGAACTGTGAAAACGACAAAAAAACTTATAAGAAGATGAAAATGAAAAGTCAGGCAGTGAAAAGGACAAGATATTGAGCAACAAACTAAATAGCACGAAGAAAACAAATGAGTATTTGCTAAAAACAGAGATTTAAAGATTAAGGGAGATGAATGATGAGGCACAACCGGAATATAGAGGGTGGTCGCAGTTGCCTTTACTTTTTGTTTTTCGTTCATGAATTTTCAGGACTATACTACCACGGTCGTATTTATTCCATGTGTAATTTCCGTCTAAATTCATCTTTTCAATATGCTACAAGCTAATATTTTTATAATGTAAAAGGAATGTGCGGCTAATTATCTGCCGAGCTTTGGAGTCCATAGAAGCAGCTGTTGTGGTTTGACAATTTGTTTCGAAAAAAATGCTGCGTTTAACAAGACAAATCGTCTTGCAATTTGCTTTTTATAATAAGAATCTGTACATTTTAATTGAAATTCTCAAGGACGTCAACTATTGCAATCAACGAAGTAAAAACAAATACAATCTAAACGTACAAGTTTTATAAATTATCTTCTTAGTCGAATTATATCAGACTAACAATTTCACTTATATTTAACGGAAATATAAGTGAAAAAAGTGTAATCATACTGTTTTTTTATGCAACGTATACATCGCGCTTCTTGAGTAAACTTAAGGGTTTAATTACGCACGCACAAAGTTAGAGGCAGTTTTGAAGTGATGTATGCGCTTATTTTATCAAAATGCTGAACGAGATGGCGTTGTATAGAAGCGCAAATGTAGCGTCGCAGATGGACACAACCAACTTTGGGACAATAAATGAAGAGCAATTGGCACGTGTATTTCGGACCGGAGGCAAGAACGCCATTTAAAGCCCTGCTTAACTAAGACACAAAGACGGAATGCCGGACGTCAAATTTTTTGAACCCTTTGCTTTCAATAGAGATCGTGACAGTCGCGTATTTTGGTAGTTCTGGAGAATAGGGAGCGATTCATCACAACCGACGGAAATACTTTCGTTGTCCTTTTTGGTCTTGCATGGGCGTTCACATGAACACCAACGATAAATATACAACGGTTGTAGTGACTTTAAAGACATATGGTAAATCCTAGCAAAAACATTAATCAATCGAAATTTTTGCACAAGATAAGACTAATAACCGTTATAGAATGTGACTAAATATGGTATACTGTAGTCCAATTTATGGGTACCACCGTTCTAAAGCTGCAAATGTAATGCAACTGTGATAGGTACAAAAAACTCACAGTTAAATGTGTCCTTTGAAATTATACATTTCGCGTGATAAATTACAAGCAAGGTAGATGTGTTACAGAAAAATTTAGGAAAAACTTATTAGCTTCTTATGAAATGTGATGCCGAAAGAAACCAGATCAAAGCAGTCGAGTGAGACGTGCAAATCCGAGTATCTCGATTCAGACATTTCAAACGCCGTTTATTACGACGGTTACTTTTAATGGCATCAAAAAAGAGATTTTTCAAGTCATGTAGACAGCACATTTAACCAAAAAATGACATTTGACAAAACTACATTTTTGAAGTGAATTTTACGCATCACCTTCACTTATGTAACTCACAATCAGTGTCCTTGTTGTTATAATTATAATTGTAGTTCCACCTTGAACTTCTTTTTTATTTTTAAATAGTTTAAGAACTGAACTTTACTAATATCAGATACACAGACTGAGAATATGTCGTGAGGTTTTTTCTGTTAAAGTTATTGTTAACATAGGTGAAGTGGTCGTGTTAAGACGTTTCTTCAGACTTGGCACGCACTCTGACACTTCTTTTTTTATTGTTTTACGATTCGTCTTCATCTTCGCCAGTGTCGTCCGAATCGGTCTCATCGACTTTGAACTTGTAGTACACTTTGAACTGGACTTGAATCACAGTTAATACTATGTCTTCATCGTTCTCATTAGTCTCGACAAAGTAGTCTCCGATGCTTTGATGGAATACGGTAAAGTAAACATCGGTTTTCGTGAAAACGTTTAGTTCAAGTTTGAAGTCGTTTTGTTGAGCCTGAATTAAAAATGACAAAAACGGTAAAAGATTATCGATAAATATTACCCGGCAAAGCATATACACTTCCAGAGGTGTACAACTGTAAATATAACCAGGGTCTCCATACAGCCAGAGATTGAGCATGTCGACTATTCCGGCCTCTATGAAAGTTTGGGCCCAGTTTTCATACCGAAGATTGCCAACTTTAATTTTTTGACAGCAGGGAAACGATTGTAAAACCGTTAATAAGTCTACTCCGTAGCTAAGGAAATGTCCATTAAATTTCAGAACACGACAGCTTTTTGTTGCAATTTTTTGCAGCATTTTTGCAGTAAAAAAACCGTTTTCCAGGTTGATTGAATAAGGCTCAAATATAATATGATCGAAAATGGAATCAGTGACATCGGATTCCGTCATTATGCTAGGGTCAAACTCATAGTTGATGACGATCAGGGTATCTTTTTCCATATGGACTACCTGATTAATCACTCCGTAGGGCGTGAAAGCAAATTCCTTGAGGGCAAGTTTCTCATTTTCTCGTACAAATGAGTGGTGCGGAAACCAAGGGTTAGATAGACCAAACTGAATTGGATCAAGGTGATTCTCTTCTTTGCCAACAGCAACTTGCAGCTTGTACGCTTGTTTTGGAGTGGCAAGAAGTCGAATTCGGCGTTGGACATCCTTTGACAGTTTAACAAGAGAAAAAGACTGGCTTTGAACAGAATCCATCGAATTCCCACTGAAAAAGTAAAATGAAAATAAGTAAAAGTTGTACGCGTGCAGCCTCGAAAGAAGTTAACTTCACTATTGGCATTACAGGCATAAGGCGTGGCTAAGCGTCATTATTTTTTGTTACCCCGGCAACTGTAAAATATATGTTGGTCAACTTACGGAGCATTTGTATATTACAGGGTGAACAAAGTCATTTCCTCTCCTGAGGACGTAAGTACGCTAATGATAGCTTCCCTACGTTTTCACTACATTTATGTAATGTGTGATGAAGCACGTCTTTCGGCTCATTCTCAATACAATAACACAGGGAAATAACAGGGAGCATGAAGAAGTGCAAAAAATAAAAACTTTTGCATGGTGAACTGACAATGTTTGAAAAAGTGCATTTTGATTGACTTTTTATTGAAAAAAGTATTGCTAGGAAATTTAGTTAGAAGCAACCAACTGTTCATTGAAATCACTGTTTCACAACTGGTAATTTGACACTCTCGAACGCACAAAGAAACTGATACATTTGTGCGTCGTAATTTTATTGAAATGGGGTTCCTTTTTTTTACATTGTGACCTTAGAACATAGCCCGCCATTTGCAGAATGAAAAAAAGTGTAACATTTACGGGTTTCTTCGAAACAACAAAAATTACAAACTTCGAAAACATGATATTTGAGGTTTTTACATAAAAATATCGTTTAGAAGTTTTGTTTTATGCATTTTTATTTTAAACATGACTCTCATAAACATGAATTTGATTTTGCTGCTGGGTTTTATGTTTTATGTATCCTCAACAGGCGCAGATAGTGCTGTCGACTTTTTAGCAGATACTGCGCTGTCTAAATGTGCAGTCTGCTTTGTTAAAACGTTTAACGCCACTAAGAATGTAAGAACGCTTGGAGGGTATCTAGGACGAGGATATAATGTGTTAACTTCGGAAACAACCAAGTCTATTTTTGATGAAAGTTATGAAGATTGCAAATGCCCGCCAGACTCATTTTTTATTGCTCCAGACAATTGTAACACAACCGTGCTAAGTTCAGGAGGAGTTTCTATCACTGCAGATGTGTACACTTCTTTTCGGGACTACATGCTTAACTCCAGCAGCCGTGTAGGTGGTCTCAATTCATCATTCAGCGCAACTATTGCTGGAACATTTCGTCCCTCACTTGGGGAAATGAAGGTTATTTTGGACAAAATGAAACATGTATTAATACTTGCTGTTGCAACTTATGAAAAATACAAAATTACTGCACACTATATTTCTTTTAACAGAGAGTTTCACAGCCGCTTAGAGATTGTTGTTCAAGCTGTGCGTCAAAGATTTCTACGAACTGCTCGTTATTTAATCGAAGAGATATACCATGATTACGGGACTGACGTTGTCACAAGCGTTACTTTGGGGGCACGCTTTGAACGAAAAGCTGTTGTCAGTAGCGGTACGATAATGAATGCAAATGAGACCGTAGAAAAGTTAAAACAAAGTGTGATTGCGGATATGGAAAACAATCTACAAAACAGTAACATTAACCAATACGAATTGAAGGCGAACGAGTCAAACTATATTGAAACTGATTCTGTACATATTTGGGGTGGGCCAGATTTCGAAGCTTTTGCATCACAGAAAAATGAGGTTAGTATTATTCTCGAACTAGTCATAATATAGAAAAAGTATTTAGCGTTTATTAAAAGACGATGGCAACTTTGCGCCATTGAGCTATGAAACAGTACCGTTTTTTAAAGCGATTCATGCTGGAACTCTGCAGGGACATATTATGAACGAAACTAAAATTCACACATTGGTCAAACTGTTAAAAGGTGTTTACGAAGAAACTATGGAAAGAAATACTCATCGTGGTTGTACTGATATAGAGTTTTTCAATTATGATTATCTGGTAACTTTGTACGTTTTCAAACAATCAAATCTGTTTTTTTTAGGCTAACCAAGACGACGGTACTTGTGAGGGTGTAACATACTCTACAATAGAAAACAAATTTTTTATTTTTCCACATGTATTCCTTTTAGAAAAAGTTTTTCTTGAAGAAAGTTTAAAGTTTAACAACTCTCACAACATTATACCTTACCCACCGTATTTACACAATCTGAATTTTTCAAATAACAAGTCAATTGGAAATGTTTTGATATACAAAAATATCAGCAAAATATATGGTAAGATCCTTTTTGATAGAAAGTTATTACGGATTGTATACAGATAAATCACTTCCGAAAAAATGGGCAGACGAACTGTTTTTAACTGGATTTTATCAGAAATGTACTATTGATGATGCTTCTTTGGTGCGTCAATTAAAATTAATGTCCAATTATTCATCAATCACAACACCATGCAACACTTTTCAAACACTGAATCCTGTGACAAACGACATTTCGTGCCCATCAAATTCTGCAGAAAAACTAATTAAAAAGTACAATTACACGTTGCCTGATCAGGTTATACCTGTTCATTGTGATGGAGCGTCTAGCATTTCAATGATTCTTAAAATTACAATGACACTTGAAGCGGTTTGGTGTGCACCCATCAAAGAGGCATACGGTGGTTTATATTATGGTGGCTCGTTTTTAAATGGGCATTTTAACGCTTACAAGGGTTTCGAAGGGTGTGACGCAAACATGATAGAATCTAGACTTTTTGCCGATATGACGCTTTGCGTAAACGTTGAAACACATGAAAACACTACAGATGTTCCAGAACTACGATCTATTATTGCAGCCAACCATAGTTCATGTAAAACGGCAGAGTCAAAAGAATTTCTTACCGTTATTGATGGAGAAAAGATTTATGCATGCATATATAAGAAAAGAGGTTACAACAATGAAGTTGCATCCAAAATTATGAAGTTACCATTTCGCGACCTACGAGATGTGTATGAAGGAAGTAAATACAATGTATTGATCGTTAACGGGAAATCGATGACATTGACAGAAGAAACCCAGCGTCTTTCTGAAATCTTAACGCAACATTGTAACGCAAATGCAGAGTTTCGTACACCGGTTACACAAACAGTTGAGACAACATCGGCGACAGTGTCTGAATATCTATCGGTTGGTACGTCATAGCGTTTGTTTTTACCCAGCTGTAGTTTCAGACAGTTTCAACCATTGATACTTCACAAAGCAAAGTCACAGAACATTTTGTTTTTTCCACTTCGTTCAATGATCACACTTTTACAACATTACTGACAATTTTTTATTTATTGTGTTAGTAAGGAGAAAGATATTGTGTTAGTAAGGAGAAAGAGACAAAGTTTACAATATTGTGTTCGTCTTGTAACTGGCAATTTAAAAGACATTTAATTATTGAAATTGTAATATTATTCTAAAAAAATATAGTATTATAAACACAAAGCACATTTTACACAAAAAACAAAGAAATTAATATAGCAAATCCGCGAACACACACATCAGTTAGTCTGACTTCAAATTTTCTTTCGTTATCTGACGACGTTTCTTTAACGAAAGAAAGCGCCTTCGGTCTTGTGAAGCCATTTGAAGACATAGGCGATCGCCAACAGAATGATGAAAAAACCCAAGATGCCAACCGCCAGAAGAATGAGCTTCTTCGTCTGATGCGCCGAGGGGTTTCCTTCGATCATTACACTCTTCATAAAGCGGTGGAACTCGTGGTAGTGCGATATGACTCCAACATCGATGACTTCCAGTTTGCCTCCCTCGCTCAACGTTTCGATAAAGATGTCCTTCCACGCAACGACGTCAAATTTGCGGTTGAGATCGTGCACCGAAACTGAGTAGGCAACGAAAAGTTGGTCGGGATCGGACATACATTGCAGGAGGACAACGCTTCGCTCCGCCTGTAAAAAACACTGTTTTAAAAGTAACTAGACAATGTAAATCTACGTTGGTCACATTCAGCTCAATCAACGGTTTTGCAAGCTCGGGAAGCAGTTCGTTTTTGATCGAAATAATATTCTGATGCTTGATTCGAAGGTAGATGATACGACTTTTTGGGAGATCAACGTTTTCACGCGAAGTGGGGCGCTGGAGGCAAAGATGACGATTGTATACCTGAAAATCAGAAGCATTGTTTCACTTTTGCACTCAGAAAAGTCAGGGTTACCGTCATATTAGAACCATGGCTGCAAATACAAACTTCGTCAGCTTCCTTGGCGGGGCAGACGACGTACTCATCGGGACCCAAGGGGCAGTGGAGGGCATCAACATCGAGGTAACTGTTAGGATCAGAAAAATTCTTGTTCACACCAGTCATGTTGAACCAGGAAACTTCGAGGGTATGGTTGCAGTGCACCCCTCCGATGACACATCCAAGAAGCAGCACGAATATGCCGCGCCAAAACATGGCGATACTAAAAATCCGATTAATGAGATCCCCGTTTAAACCACGTATCGGGCCACGAATCTTTTTTTACCCTTCAATCTTGGTATTCGGCTACTGAGAGAAATGTCGCTGGAGAAAGCCGCTCACTCCGACGAGGTAGATACTGTACGACTGAGTGCCTGACTGACTGACTGGCAGTTCACCTTCGCTTCCCTTCTCGAAGGTGAACCGCTTCTCTCCTCCCCCAAGTGCTTATTAAATTATCCTATTAACACCGATTTCGACACCAGATATTTTGATGTTAGTAATTGAATTATATGTTTTGCCTCCCTAGGCTTGGATCGACGAACGATTAGTGGCATGATTTAATAAAGGTACCTGTTCTGTCTGGTGGCCAATTATTTTGTTTTCCTGTGTTTGTACTTTTATGCTGACGTGTACTTTTATCCATTGACAGTACCCAAAATATTTTAAGAAATACGATAACGCGGCAATCGAACCAAACAATATGTACGGTTTAATGGCGTACATGCTTAAAATATTAACGACACAACAAGAAAAAAAGAAGAATTGGTCTTCTCTGCAGAAATTTGGGCAGTTCAACATCCTAGCACCTTCATGCTTGTTATATACAAGTATTGTAAACCGTTTCATTGACGCCATGATGTGATGCCAAGTTGACTTTGGATCACATCAGTCTCAGAAACCATACAAATCAAACTCATTGCAATCAAGAATTCATTAATTTAATCAAAATGTGAATTGAATTTGAGTAGAAAAAGCAAAAAAACACTATAACTTCGGGCCAACTTTAACCCTAATTATACCAGAAGGCCACTTTCGTAGCTGGTGAAAGGGACACTACCTATATGGCAGACCTTCCAAGCATTCCAATTACGAAGTTGCTGAAATCGAGGGCGCCTATATGCTGGGCCTATCCATGGATTGTTTCATGGCGCGAGGGTCCACGGACTGTCGAGACTACGAGAGAGCCATTCTCTCGACGGTTGCACGTGTACACCCTTACACACTTTTGCTGCCCCACAGCGAAAGTTGCACCCTCGCCCACTCCTACTCACTTTACCTCCCCCGCAACGAAAGTTGCACATTTGTCATCATCGACCTCTCTGCTTTTCCTACTGCGAAAGTTGCATTTGCGGACACTTCGCCCTCATCTTCCTTCCCAGCAAACGTTTGGAATCTGTTTAGTCATCGTTTGGGGATCCTGGAGGGGTCAAAGTTGTTGAAAAGGGTGATTTTTTGACTCATTTTGACTAAAATGTCTCCGAAATCGTGCACTTTGCATCTACCAGATGTGTTTTGCATGAATGTGATGAAGCCAACGTTGACATTGGTTCATTGCAAAGGCTTATTTACATCATTGGGGCTTGTCTTCAATTCGGATTCTTGCTATTTACAATGATTACGAACAAATAAACAACGTTGAACCGTATCTTTCACATAATTACGTGGAACTTGAACACTTTTTGTTCACAAACTTCAACTGAATCATAACAAAATGCAAACTATGCCAGCCCTAGCCCTCTCCACGACTGCCACGAGCCATGCACAAGTCCTTGGAAGGGTTCAGAAACCCCGAAAGTCCATCTGTTTTGGTGGGTAATGGCCAGAGTTTAAGTGTTTCTTTATTAAGTGGCACACTTATCAGGTAAATGCATCTTTACACATGCCTCATCACTCTAAACATGCCCCTGGGGCACGCACATTAAGCCTCAATGTGTGAACTCGCACTTTGACAACATCGGATCAAAGTGTAAGAAGTGGGCTACCGTATTTTGGGCAAATGAAAGTACATTGAAGCCCGCGACAATGAAACAAATGTGATAAGTGGCTCTCAGGCATCTGTCTCAAACACAATGCAACCGATCTGTAGTGGTTCAGATGCCTGAATCTAGTGTTTAAAGGCTGATAAGTAAGAAGCACAACGGACTTTGAATCCGATTTAGAGCGAACTATGATCCGAATCCTGAATAAGGCCATCGGAAATCATGTTCGCGATTCTTTCGAACAGTAAATCTTATCAATTTTAACAAAAAAAACCACGAAAATGCACAATTTTTGCAACTACCAGAACTTTAAAGTGGCAAGTTTAGCCGAAAATAGTTCTGGTAGCTTGTCCAATACTGTTATTTCGAGTCTGAGTCTTCAGAATCCTCGCTTTTTTTGTTTAAAAACACCAGAATTGCACCCGTCGATAGGTGGATTCAGGGCCCCATGCGTCAAAAGCTGAACGATTTGCAATTAAAGGCCATTCAAAAGCCAGATTACGGTAAAAGCCTAACCGAGCCCCCTGAGGCACCGTTTCCTACCAGAGCCAAAAGTGATGGGTATTTGTGAAGTTGGGGGCTTCAGAATCCCACCACGGACCGCGCAATGTTGTTGGCGGTCTTGGATGGGATTCTGAATGTTAAAGAGGGAGAAATGAATAAGCCCAGGGGGACAATTTGTGACATCTGAGTGGTAAATTTCGACGGGTCTGTCAGTCCAGATTTATCAAAAAGTAACTTTACCACTTTTTACCACTCAGATGTCGCAAATTGTCCCTCTGAGCTTATTTATTTGTCCCTCTTTTTTTCGTTAAAAAATGACTCAAATTTGTTAACTAATTGTACGTTCTTCATAATTTGAGGAATAAGCAACACATCTTTATTCCCATACACATATTGGTAAGCACAGCGGTACGCATAGATTAAAAGTCATTACTGATCAGTAAAGTAAAAAAAAACAAGTTAATGACAGATTCCCTTACAGACAGACCCGTACACGTGAACAAATCACTTCTGGGAAGCAGCTTTGATCTCACTGATACGCTTCTTGTAGAAGTCAATCTGCTTACTGCTAATAGGAGTCACGGTGAGGGGAGGGGGCTGGAACTGAGAGGCTCCACGCACTGGTGTTGAAGTCGTCATCTTTCCTGGCATGGAAAACGGCAAAGAAATGTTCAGATGCCCTTCGGTGTGTTTGTGATTCGGGCCAGCTGCTAGAGCTTGAGTATGACCAGCTTCTGCCAAAACATCCATGTAAAGCTGGTGGAACGATTTTGGCGTGCCTTTCTTCAGTTGATTGCGGAACTCATCGAAGTAGTACAAAACGGATGACTTCAACGGGAAAGTAGACAGCAAGCTTTCGAAATCGAGCTTTTCTTCGGGATGGTTCTCCATGTAGAAGTACAGTTCAGACAGGGCCTGAAATTCTTTATATTAAAAAGGAATAAAACGAAAGAAACCAACGCTGTCATTGAGGCCGCCCTGCATCAGCTCAAAGATTTCCGTAAGTGACCGCTTCTTTGCCATTGATGTCTTCTTCGAAAGAGCATTGTATTTTCCAATACACTGTTGGAGATACGGTTTGAGTTCACCATGCGGGTTGCACACAACAAGGTAGGACTCAAACTCAGATCCTTTGGCTCCAAGAAGTCGCTGAACAACAAGGCGGATAGAGTCGCCGACACGTTCGGTCAAGTTGTTGGTGTTTTTCGGGAAATGCATCAAAATTCCATCAACCAGAATCAAAAATCGGTCGGCTTGAATAGCGCAATAGCCATCGGAGTCATTCAAGTTTTCTGATCGCTTGAAGATGCATTTGAGAAGGAGCTCAATCAGCTTCGATGGAGCACCAGTACACAAATATTCTTCAAGGAGGGCGAAACAGGCAGCGATCGACTCATTGATATCGGCAGTCTCACACAGCTTCACAGTTATCACGTTGACAGAGCGGGAGATCTAAAAAAATTGAATTGACGTTTGTGATTAAAGGAAATGAAGTAATCTTACGCTTGCGGCATCTTCGACGAGGCTGGACCGCTCATCCGTAAGGTAGCGAAGCAATTCACTTAACAACAACTTGAGCGATGCGTAAGTAACACGTTGGAGTGCTGGCTTTTGGTGGATAAACTAAAACGGCAACATTTAATTGACACAAAAACATTGCAATAAACTTACGAAAGTTGCTAGATTACAAAGATTCCGAAGGATCTGAGAGGTGTCGTCACCAGATGCACTAGCCGCCAAATGCACAGTGCGAATGACCGAAAACTGCACGGCAATCGTCTTGGCGATGACTTCGGCTTTGTTGATCAAATAGGTGGTGTAGTTTGCCTGATCACGGAACAGATAGATAAGCTCCTTCGCGGCAGAAACGACTTCACGAGCATCGTCACTGCCCATGAGTGACAGATTCTTGTCGATACAATCAGACATCATGTCACCACTGAAACTGCCTCCAGAAACGTTGGTGGTGTTCGTGGCAGTGCGTGTTCTAGCGTTCGAGCGGTCGGTTCGGGGCAACGTCATGGCAATCGCATTATCGGTTTGAAGGACGGGAGGAAGCTAAAATTGGTTTTGTGTTGTGATGAACAAAATTTGAAGAAACATTAATCGACAAACCTCGATCTTACGCAGTCCTCGAACATACTTAGGCACATAACGCGGTGGCGGCATAGGCAGCGGAGTATAAAATTTGTTGTCTAAGGAGAAATGAGAACGCAAAGGTACGTTGTTTGGGATGGTTCGTCGCGATGGCACGTCAAACGTCGTATTAACAGGGTTATTATCGCTGGCAATGGTCATCGTTTCGTTGCCATTGAACGTGTCATTTCTACGCCCGGTATTGCGGCTTGTACTGCGGGAACGAGCAGACATCTTAGGCGTGTCATCAATTGCATCACCATTGCCAAGTGTGGAAGCGTCCTGATCGCGAGAAAGCGGCGTCAGACGAAGTTCATCATTAACCTGAGCTGGTTCACGGCCCATACGTTTGATGCGTTCATCCAGCATAGCCTTCTCCTTAGCCGGAAGAGTTCCGATCATGGGATACAAACGATCTCCAATCTTGCGCCAAACAGCGACCATGCAGTTAAGAGCATTCGAACGAGCAGTGCTGTCACGCTCCGAGATGCACCCAGCAATCGGTTTCAACGCTTGCTGAAACAACACCATGTTAAACAGAGTCAATAAACATGTATTAGGACACTTACGGATGGGTTAGAGCAAATGCCAATGCCGAAGATATCGAGGAAATGCTCACAAAGAGCCAAGCATTCGGCCTTTTGCCGAGAGTTTTTCGTGTTCAAAGCGTCAATTAACAACGGAAAAATCTTGTCAGGGCTACTAATGACCGTGGATTGACTGACCACGCGGCGACACAGTGTACGAACACTATCTTTAGTATCACCGATCTTCAACATAACATATGGAATGAAGGCAGCAACATCGGAATCGGTAAACTTGTAGCCTTCTTGCTCCATGTTTAACAAAAGATCGAGAAGGAATTCGAGTGTTTTGTTCAGACTCTGTGGGTTAGTGTCAAAAAACCGAAGAGTAGCCCAGCGAAACAGAAGATCGTAACTTAGCAGAACAGCAGGGTCAGTGCTGAGTTGCTGAAACGAACACAATGTATTGAAAAAGAGTAACAAATTCGTGTTTAAGACCGTACCTTTTGGATCAGCTCCACAGCCTTAATGTGTTGCTTGAAGTCCTTGGAAAAGAGGAGGGTGACTAGCTCCGGCTTTGCTACTGCAGTGAATTGATTCATCAACTGATTGATATGCTCATCATCGGGTGTCTTGAAATTCCATCGAAGGGTTTTGAGAGTCCTTTCTTCCTTAACACGAAGCGCACGGTTTGAGCTTGCTGAAAGTACGCCCTCCGGTGCTTTCGGCGGCGAGTCAGGAACCGGTGACGGACAACGAGAACGGCGCTTCGGCTTCTCTTCAGTCTTGGCCAAAGGCTTCAAAGGCTAAAAAAGTATTATTGGACAGAAATAAAAACTGTAGGGAAAGGGTTGACGAATTTACGACACTTGCTTGGGGTACCCCTCACAAACCTCTTCTTCCTCTTCAACTTCAACCTCAGTGGGTTGTGGTTGTGGGGGTTTAACTATTTTTGGCGCAGTTTTGACAGCTTCTGGCTGAAATTGGACAAAACACAGCTACTATACAGAACATACACAGACACGATTTGTGCTAATGATGCGTTTCGAGTTCGAAACACACGGCAAGTAGTGCAAGATGAAGTAATAGGTGCAGAAACTAACTACGAGAAAACTCAAGTGATGTCATCGGAGGTCAGTCGATCAGTAGAAGTGTTAGATGGAGTCCGTGCTAATGTGTACAATGCTCATACGACATAAAAAATTGAAAAAAGACAAAACAATTACCGCTGGCTTGTGGATACTTTGAACCATTTCGCTCACAACCTCGATACCACTCTCCTTCAGTGCTTGATCCTTGAACTTGTCTACTTGGGCCATCTTCGTTTTGTCCGATGCGAGTTCGCCCACCATCGGGATGAAGATCTTCGGCCCAAGTGCTTTGTAGATGGCACCGAGCGCGGAGAATGCCGCCTCGCGAACTTCAGGATCTGATTCAGCCGTGCACTTCACAATCAGCGGCGTGAGTGCTTTAACACTCTTCTTCGGAGCGGTCTCTTTGTTACAGACCTTGAAAACGCGATAAAGGAACAAGTTCGTCTGGATCTTGACATTCGGATTAGGCTTGCCTAGTGCTGCAACAACGTCGTCGCAAATAACGTCCAAATTCTGCAAAAATGTAAGTAAGCGATCCATAAAAACAGACAAGCAGGTTAGTTACCGAAGTAGCGTGTATAGCATCAATGGTGGTGACAAGCGGATCACGAAGGATGATCTTCTTTTCCTTGAACTTGTCGAAGATCACCGGTGAGACAGTGGATATGTGAGGGGCAAACTTTTGGCGCAATCCCTTTGCTATCAGCGTGATACACTTCGCAGCGACGGCAGCGACGTTGATGTTGGAATCTTTGCCGAGAACGCGGGCCAAAGTTTCCACGATCTCATGGTAGGACACTTTAGGGTCCAATCGTGGATTGTCGACTACCAAAGTCATCAATGACTCCAACGCTTCCTTGCGCTCTAGCCACTTCTTACTTGCAAGGTTTTCATTAAAGTTCTCAGGGAGCTTGGCCAAAACATCGACCGGATCAAGAAACTCCCATGGATCAGGTTCAGATACACAAGACGAAGTCGAATCAGTGGTTAGCTGTGGCGGAGAACCATCCCCATTCGATTTGGCAGTTGCAAGAGGGGGAGTAGACGGCGCAGATGGCTCCTCAGGTGGCGCAGAAGCCGCTACCAAAGCGTCAAACTCGGTTTGAGCCTTGTCTCTGCCTTCTTTGACCTGTAACCGAAGTCAGTAAGAGTTCGTATTATATAAAAACTGTCAAACCTTAGCCATCTTCAGAGCGTCACTCGAAAGCGGGCCAATGAGGCTGGTCAAAACTGTATCCCCAGTCAACCTTGCGATACCTCCAATAGCAAGTAACGCCGCGTCGCGAACATCCTTATCACTGTCTTCGGCATGCTTCACCAACTGTGCCACAACGGCCTTGATGAACTTTCTCGGTTGATTTGGCGTCGTAAATCGTACAAGCTGTCGATAGATAAAGTTATCAAGCTGTTGCTTGATGCTTGGATTGGGTTTCGCCATAGCCGTGATGAGGTCATCAATGATAATATCCAGGTTGATCTAAAAACAAAATTTAATCATCTAATAAAATGTAGAGACAAATAAGACGTACCGTTTTGCCAAATGCATCGACGCATTCGCACAGCGGTTCCCGCAACTGTGGTTTCTTCTCCTTGAACTTTTCGAACAAGGCAGGATAGATTGAAGGAGCATGAGGAGCGAATTTGGTTCGGAGACCATTCGCGATGCCGGTGAGAAGCTTAGCGGCAAGCGCTTGGTTGTTTATGTTGGCATCCTTCTCGATCACCTGGAAGAAGATTCATGTGAATCATGAAACTTTTAAATAAAGCTTTTTATATATAATATCGACTTTCAAATTCACAAATGACTCACTTGCTTTAGCTGTGACAACAGTGTGTCGTAGCTGGCCTTGACCGCTAGTTTCGGGTGCTCGGTGATCTTATCAAGCACAGCTTGAAGGGCGTCTCTCCGATCGGTCCACTTTTTTGAAGCAAGGCTCTCTTCAAAATCGTCAGGAAGATTCGCGGTGATGTCGTATTCATCGAGATAGTCAAAGGCGTCAGCCATGATGAATTCCTGCAACATAGAAGAACTATGTACAAAAAAAGAACTTGGAATCGATGAGTCGTCTTGACCAAGAGCGCTCGAATTTCGGGAAGCACGTCAAAAATGGTGGGAATAAAAGCCGACGGGGCAGAGACACGAAAAGGACATTGGGAAGCCCAAGAAAAAACACAACAGAGAGCATCCGAAAGAAGCTCAATACGCGCCAAGTCTTAGCATGGTTGCCAGTGGCTATTGTTGTAGTATTCGGCCTCGACTGGCATGCAGACTAAGCGTGCATTAAGTAAATGCATGGATACATGACAAACACGTAGTAGCCAGGGTCGAGAGAGATGAGCGAGAGGTGAGACCCCCGGATACCACGCAATCAGAAGATACCCAAGGACGGGTAGACGTTGAGTGATTGCGTAGTTGTACGAAAAAGAGGAGGGGAACACCCGCGTGTTCGAGGACGAGAGGCGTTGGCTGTGCGCGCCAAAATGACGCTGTGGGCTCTCTTTCTTTTCCTGGTGGGAGGTCTGCGAGGAATGCGCACGCACCCTGCGAAATGCAAATTTGACGTATCCAAAACTGAAAAGTAAAAATAACGGTTATTCAACCTGCGAATAATACGCAGTTAGTATTCGGCTTTTTTCTGTTTTAGTTTTTTATTTGTTTTTAAAACCACTTAAAATTTTAATTTTGACGATAAATGTTCTACTTTTTAGGTTGCACCAGCCACTTTCCGACGTTACGCATGATACAGTGTCCACTAATCATCCAATAACTGCCACTTTTTTTTATGAACTGAACTAAATTCATTTTTTACAATTTCGTCGAACAACGTTTTTGCTTAATCAGGGTTTCGCTGTGTACTGTTTATACTAATTCAGCGAATTCTGAAAATGCATGTCGCATTAAAACATTTGTAAATTGTATGAGCGTTACTGTAATAAATGACTTATTTTTCATTAATAAAAGCCTCAGAAAGTGAAAAGGAATGTAACGCAGGGCATAACTCAAATCAGTTTTCACGTAAACTTTTATTTTGAACAAAAAGTCAATTAAATAGTTTTTAGATTTTTTTACTAATTGGCATTTTTATAAAACCACGTGGTGTTTGTGAATTCTAACCGTTTGTCAATGAAGTGAGCCAAAATCCCTCATCCAGCGTCCGACAGATCCGTCGGGGTAATCGATACCACCCATCACTTACTCTCCGTCAATGGCACTTTATGGGAGGTGTCGTTTCACTCACACCTTGAAGTTCTAAATCCCCGCTCTGTCGTCGAGGGTCGTCATGTTCTCGAACTCTCCCCGAACCTGCAAGTTGCTCGATCCCTAACTTGGCTTATAGCCGTTCTTACGTCTAATGTACTTAAAAATTGTAACTGTTGGATATTTTTCACAATTTTTTTTGCTCTACACCCATGGAACTTCGTACTTCCTTCCACCTTACCTCATTTTCGTTGGTAAATATATATAATTTTACCGACTTTTCAAGCACTCTTTTCAGTTCTTCTTTATGCATCCCCTTTACATCAACCTTCTACTAAAGTCTTTTCCAGCAGACATCGTCAAGGATCAGACGCACGCGGTTGCACACTGTGTCAAAATCGACGTCGGAGGAGCCATATACAACTGTCAGCAAAGCCACAATGCTTTCAAAATGAGTGTCGAATCTTTCATAGCTTCCGTGGCTCTACTGACAAAAGCACATGAATCTGATGATATCAAGAGTGAGTTGCTTCGTTGTAGCATCCTACCGTTTCTGTTTTCATTTGATGTCGTTGTTGTTACAGGCATTTTCATCGTCGAGGGGGTGGTCAACTATCATGCAGTGAACGTTAAGCGGTGCATGGAGCAGTACGCCAAGTCTCTCAACCATCTTCTTCACGCTGCTGACCACAGTACTGCCTTTCGGCTGAACCTTGACGACATCGATGCTATTCCTGGGTACAACCCAAAGGAAGAAGTTCAATCGTCGTAGGTTCAAAATGTGCCAATCTAGTCGAATATCCCACAACGTCTATTCGCGAAATGGTCGTTTTCAAAGTTCAAAGTTCAAAATAGTCACTATATCAAAGTTGTTGTCTTTTTAACAATAAAGTTAGTTATGTTGACGTTGTCGTTACAATCCTCACAGTTTATGGATCCTCTGATTTTTCAGAGAGAAAATGTTGATTTTAGCCCCGATAAGTTCTAGTAAACCATCACGATGGACCAAGTACAACATGCAATTTCGATTAACACATAATCTCATAGCCCTTCATGGGCTGATGCATGAGTAATCCTATCGATCCCTTTTGCGTATTACAATGCGTTAAATCTAGAACGCAACGAAATTTTTTTATGTTTAAAGTACCAGTTGCTTTACATACTGACACTGATGGCTACCCGAACTAACTCCATTATACTTTTTATTTTTTATTTGTCATTGATTTTTGGAACGGCATTATACTTTCTTGATTTTAACACGAAGAATGTGATTGGCATTTCAACATACAATAGAGCTGTAACACTTTCCTCAACTTTGTTGAACATATATAAGCAACAAGAATTGGAACGACTGCGTAGCTGGAGACAATTGACTAACAGTAGTTTCATTACTACTCATAATGAGGATGTAATTAATCTTTCTGTTTAAGTTTCTTTGTTAGACTATTTTGTCTTGCAGAGACTTCCAACCCAAAGTGCATTTGAAACCAATTTCTCAAATCCCGAATGGCCACGAACAATTTGTACCGGTAGAGATGCAAGGCGGTGCGGCGATAAGTTTAAACATGTGGAAACACGATATCGGGTATAGTTTTTTTGCACTACTTGTGTATATCCAATTCAACTGTGACTGGTTTTGACCTATATTGCATAATCATTGCCAACGTTTAAGGTATCGCAAAAATACAATACCGTTTCATGTGTCATTCAAAAAAACATGTCTACCATGCTCCAGGCTATTATGTGTTATTTATTTGACGAACCCGGATTTTTGTCTGCAGGGAGAACTTTGAACATGGAAGCACATGAAGGCCGGTATGCTTAACAGTAAATCATTTATTTTATTAATAGACAAAGATTTTCAGATTTTGTTTACACAGAAATGAATTCCACACGCTAAGAAGTTTGAGCAAAAAGTTCAATGTTACGTTAAGTAAACTGAAAACATGGAACTATTTAACGATTGTCAGAGATCCTGTAGATCGGTTTTTATCCGGCTACGTCGACAAGTGTATCCGGTATACTCTTCTTCAGTTTTTAGTAACCGATAATAATAAGTGTTTAGAAAAACACGAACTGAAACATATTGCAACGGCTGTCAGTCGAACTTTACCTGTTTTGTCCTCACCGAATATGATCGCATCATGAATAGTTCGTACGGGCATAAAGTTACTAAAACCTTTGAAGACACTCATTTCTTTCCGCAAAACTGGTCAGTTTGCTTCGCCCTCACGAAGTGTCCATTTCAACCTATAGAGTTGTGCTTTTAATGCATCCATGCACTTATTCCCGAATATACCTTTGCAGGCGCTGTAGCTTTCGTTCTGAACTTGAGCGCTACCAACTCATTCGTTATTCGAACAACCCGGCTCACACAAACAACTTCCTGGACAACCTAGTCGCCTCTCTTCGAAATTTCGGGGTGCCGGAGCACTCGTTGGCTTACATCAAAGAACAATTGACCAGTGGTCGAACGGTTCACGTTACAGCGGATTCGGAAGCGCGTGCATTCTATGAAAAACGCTTGATGTCCAGTCCTTTTTTACTTGAGTACGTTTTCCGTATGTATTACTGGGATTATCGCATTTTCGGTTTTGACCTTCCTAGCGTGAGTCGTGAATTGGGGAAATAAAAGTTACATAAGCCAATTGTTCAGAAGGGCTTACAAGTACATGTGTGAAGTAAAAGCACCGCATTTCGGCAGTTGTGTAATCGGGCAAGTCGCGGTACGATTCAAAAGGTTTGTCAACGCGCCGCCTGCGCAACCCATCATCTGTTCATGTCGGAACGAACAAGTGTAAGACGATATGTTGCTTGGCGACTGAAGACGGTTTATTAGCGTCCATGGACGCGGCCTGGAGGCACGCGTATCGTGAACACCGATACTGCATACCCTTTGGCCGTTTCGGTTCGCCTTTTACGCAACTCATGCGCAGTCGCCAGCCGCCAGGCTCGAGTGGACATGATGGAACGTTGCCCCTTGCCCCCGAGCATGCGTCGCGTGCAATGATCCGAAAGTGATACCTGTTTTGGGCGAATAAAATAAAGTTTCGAGAGACGTACAGGTCGTCTTGAACGCATGGGCGCGTCATGATTACCCGAATGCATTTCTCTAATATTTATTATACCTTTTACGGCAACCTCTGAAGGGTATCCCTTCAGGGCAGACATGCAAGACTGACTTGGATTTCACAGAGGCCGATCTCATGCAGGTGTCTCCAGCTTGCCGGCTGTCTTTCACCGGTTATTCGCGCTTTTTACCTCTCAAAAGCACCGACCATCATTTTCTGCTTTGGCGAGGAAACGGTGGCACCTTTCCGGAAGCCCACAAAATCCACCGTTGCGCAGCGACCGACCTCGGCTCGGTAGCCGGTTATTAGTTTTCCTGAAATTATTAGCCAGCCGGGCACCACAACAGTTCAACGGTAATGGTTGTCGAAGCCTAGCTGTTTCGCCTCACAATCCCTTTCTCAGATTTGAAGTCGCTTTCCATCAGACTGAATTGCCTTCGTGCCCAAAACTTTGTGGATTTCAATTGTTTATTCTGCATAAACATCTTTGCTATCGCCTACGGCTTCCAGCTGCGCCTTGCCGGATCGCTTTTGAGCTTGCGCAGCTATCCATTCAAACAGCTTGACGGACAGCGGCACTCACTGGACAGCCGCCGCCAAAGGCTAGCAATCCAAGTTAGTTGTCAGCAAGAAGTCAACTTGACTCTGGTCAGACTAAGAAACCGATTTACGCGAAACACTGTTCGGATTTGACGCGCCAGTGTCGCTGTTCTGTTCATGCTATTATTGACAGTCGGCAAAATTATGTTCCATCCTTTTTTTCTAGATTTGACCCTGAGTGTCCGTGACAACTACCGATCGGCCGCAACCCCCGGCTGGTAGTTAATAGAACGCATGTGATTCCACCATATTGTTCGTGGATGGAATGCATCTCGGATTTTTTCGTTTGCCGTGGCAACTCTTCTTCAACATTTGCATTTCGTTCATTGTCCTTTTCGACGTAAACTTTTCCCTTCGGGCATCCGTTTTTTACAGACGCGATTGGATGCACTAATCTTATTTTTGGTGGGATCGAAAGTACCCTTAGTTTGTTGACCATTTTATTGTTTCTGATGCCGCAAATCAGTATTTGCACAACTCTATGGGGGTGCAAATCGAGTAAAGAAAAGCGCGTTAGAGGTATTGTTCGATGCGATACATCTATGAGGATCATGTCCAGCTCTTTTTCGGTGCATCTTTTGTTCTAACAAATGAGAAAACAATGAAAAATACGTGCCATCTTTGGGCCCAAATAGCTGCGCAATGCGTCAAAGCACTTCACTCCTTTGCGCGCAAGCCGTTCCGGTAGATTCCAAAAAGCTTGGATTTCATTCGAGCAAACATTGCTGCGAGCCTCTTGCTTTCGGCACCGATATACAGTGCAAACAAATTAGTACTCTGAGTCTCATTCGGAGAGCGTTGTGTCCGATCGGATCTCGTATTGCTGCAGGTTGAAACGAATTGATCATCCTACCGTTCATTTCCTTCTCAGTACATTTTGTTCTGTTTTGTTGCTGCTGACCACTTTCCCGCAAGAATAGTACCAACCCTGCTTTTACCTATGTGTGCATGCTAATTACTCATTTCTTTCGTGATTGTTTTGTGTACCATTTAATCGTGCCATTTTTCCATGACCTGCCTGTCCTCTTCGCACCTTTTGACCGCTCATTTTCAATGTCGAGATTGGTGGATGAAAGGGTCATCGACATCCTTTTGTTTTGGCTTCTCGTCTTTTTTCGCGGCTGCCAACAAGGGCCAACCAGTTTGGCACGCGTTTCGTCGGCAACCTGGCGCGGCACCGATTTCCGGTGCGCAAGGGCACCGGTGCCTTAATTACCGAAATTAGTTTGACACTCTTTGCTGTCGTTTGTCGCTCCGCCATTTGTTTCGACGACCACCTGGTGCATCTCTACAATAGGAACATGCATGAATGAAGGTTGTATGCTTATTTTTTACCATTTTAGGATGAGCCAATGTCTCCTCTTCCGTCTTCCACAGTTGACATTTCTTTTTTAAAAGTTCCGCAAACATCCGGTTTCATGCTACCTTTTTCCTTAAAGTATTTTAAAACATTCCTTCCAATTACCTTTGACATTCCATTTGCACGTTGTACTCATCCATCATCCGAAAAACAGTACATCGCGTGTTGGCTGAAACGATTGTTGTTACCAAGAAAAGTCGACGCTTTAGCGTAGATTTGCCTAGGCTCGCGAGAACGTCGTTTGTACTTCGTTAGTTTCGCTGCGTCCACTCATCAAGCGCGTTCCGTGAGGCCGAACTTGGTCGCCAAGCTTCTTCGAGATTAAGCGGCTACGCGGTGACCTGCGCGGCGTGTCTCGACGGTCCTCTTGGTTTTGAACGCTGCTCCATCGTTGACCCGGTCACCTTCGCGCAGCTTTTCGTAAACTCATTTTGCTTTACTGGTCAGTTTCGGTCAACTGCAGTTTTTCGGAGCTGACTTTAGCTCTTCTTTGTCATTAGTTAACTTACCTTTGTTCTCTTACGAGATCATCGTCCTAGCCTAAAATCCGTAATCCTAGAACCCCCAGAAAAATTATCTATCTTCCACAGTAAGACTTTCATTACGGTAACAACCTCATTAACGTGCATTATCCCACGCAACCCATTGGAACATCATTCACACTTTTTATGATTCTCATAAGCCGTGCTACAACTCATCCATTCCCATCGTTAATGACACCCACAAAATCCGTGCAGCTTCGTCGTGGTCACTTCGAGGGAAGCATCTTTCACAGGTGCCCTTGTTAAATTTTTGTCTCCGCCTTTTTGAGTACCGAAAATTGGCGCAAACCCGGTCATCGTTGTGTGTCTTTTGCATAATTAATTTCGGACATGCTCCCTCACCGTGACTGCCCCTCGACGTTGCCTGCGCAAAAGCGCCTCAGGTAAGGTGGACCAGTTGGTCAGACGTGTAAGACCTGTCGACCCGCCATCCGCTCTCGGAGTGCTGTCGATCACGTCGTGAGTGTGTCATTGAGCCCTGTACGATTCGAAATTGCGAATAATAATAGTCCGAGTATGCGGACTTGACTCCGATATGCGGCGATTCGACAAGTACCGGAAGGGAAATGAGCAACTTCAAATTTCAACAAATGAGATTTGTCCGCCAATCTAGGTGCATTTTTTTATCCGTCTTTTCCGACTTATCCGCTATCCTAACTTCCTTCCTTACTTGTTTGTAACAGTCGTCACAAAAACTTACCAACACTTGGCATAGGTTTGAATATAAGTATTTGTAAAATGACTACAATGCGCTTCCGCTACTCTTGATGGAAGGTATTATATGCACATGCACTATATCTCATCGAAAGGCCCACCTTAGTAAGTCTCGAACCGGTTCCTGTCCGAGAAAGACGAATCTGCAGTGTCAATTTTGTATGGTAAGAGGTGTTTTGACACATTGCCGCAATTCGACACCCGTTTCCACGGAGGGAGAAGCGTTTGGAGATCTTCGGATGTCCAGTCAGCCCTTGACCGCCGTCAATCTTGTTTGTGGCTTCTTATTCCATGTAGCTGCCTCCGCTTCTGTACCCCTGAGCTCAGAGGCTGCAATTTATTGTTTCGCGCATTCTATGTTTACCATTGTTTTTCCATGGCTAATTTGGCTTGGTTTGACAAGTCAAGAGCACTTTTATTTGAGACTATAGCTTTCCCCTTCTTCGTTGTGCTGTCATGATCCCTTCAAGCTCTGTGCTAATCGACCCCACTTGAAGCGTCGACGCTCCCGAGTTGTCTTCAGCTTCCGGGAGTAGGACCAAATTTGTCAGCACTGTTTGAGGCGCGAAATGAAAGAAGCGAACGCGCGCCGTTTCCTTGTCACTTTGCTTGACACATTGTTCGGAGTCAGTTTCCTCCTCAGAATGGTTGATTTATCTCTCCCGGGTGCTTCACAACCAAATGGCCTTCGAAAAATTGCCAATGACCCTCGGTTGCGCGGTACCGATTCCTCACCGTAATTTTCAGCCGGTTCATTGTCAAGCGTACTCAATAGGTTTGTGTCTGAATTGACCACCTGCATGTATACCTGCTGCTACTTTGGTGCCATTGTGCAACGTTCTATTTTGCATATTTTCTCATGGTTGCAGTATTTTTTGCTTTGCGCATCTTTTGATTTTTTTGATTTTATGGGCTATTCTCAGCCGATTCCATTCTTTGCACTCGCGAATGGCCTTCTTAGCCGGTTTTGCGGCGATTTGAATCATTCCTAAAGTAAGAAGCACATTGTCTTGTTAAAAAAAGTTGAATCGGTCGCTGCTATTGTTCTTACGTAACACATATGGAAGGGCCCAATGACCGTCTCCAGGTAGTGGTCTCACGCCCTTTCGCATTCGCACTTGTAGCACGACAAGGCGCCGTTTGGCGGTAACATTTATGCCGTCATTTAGCACTTCCCGGCCGTGATTAACACCCGCTTTATGACGGCGCGGCCCGCCGGTGGGCGACTTTGATGCCATTACCGGCGATGCCCCTCCGACATAACTAAACCGTGTTTGCTGCCTAATTGCCGACCGACCCCTCCGTCTTATCAAGCTTGACCTCTGGGGACCAGGTCACTGCTGTGTTGGAGCGCGGCATGTGCTTTGGTATGTTTGCTTGTACACGGCGCAAAGCTCCTTCAAAAAATGCTTGTCGTTTGAGTTGAGCTCGTCAACACATTACATAGATGCTTTTGTTTTTCGGGTCTTTAACCGGCGCTTTTTTGTGCTATCTCTTCCTGGCCATCAGTTAGCCGCTCGTTCACTCATTTCGTTGTCCTCGAGGCAGCCGCGCACGCGTCAACCCTCAACGAGGGAAAGATCCCAGGCTAGGGGAGACCTACAGGGGAGTCTAGGGCGGAGCCACTGACCACTACCGCAGGACGTCGACAATGTGGTGGTGGTGGTCGAAGGAGCTTGCTACTTGCCTGCTCGTTTTCGGATTGGAAGTCCAACGGCCTCCTCCTCCTACCAGGCAACCCCTCTATTAGAGTCTTCCCCTCCTTCTTTGAATCCATATGGACAGAAGTCCGACGGCTAGTTGACCAACATTCAACATTGAAAGATTGTAAAACATGTGGTTTTGTTCCGCCAACAACCTGCTGAATTGTCTTTATGGCGCATGCTCATTGTTGCCAGTTAACAGCTTCTAATAACGGGTTTCAAACTGTCCCTGCAGTCTTGTCGCCGAGTTGAGAGCCATGTACCGTTTCTTTGTTTTTCATTCTAACACCTGTAAACGCTTTTTCCTCCTCCGAGCGGGAATGTCGATTATCGAAGTTGGATCAGTGTTGCGCCTTTCGAGGTTATCTGCACCTATCATCACGACGGCGTATCGACAGCACATGTCTGAGCCTTGAGCGTTTGTTAATTCTGACTTCCACGGTTATTATCCCTCTTCTGACTTGACAATCGGTGTATTACGTCGCGAAACACGCGTACTTTGTAAAAAGACAATTTTGATTCATTCATGCATCTTGCATCCCTTCCATCATTATAGGTTTCAACACCCACCGGACACTTCCACGATAAGTCCGGCCAGTATCCTTCGACGCCGTCAGCTGGCACCTTCACAGATTGCTACTGTGCCGGTCGCCATGATCTGGTCCAATGTGCGGATATTGCCGCTCTTGGCCCTTATCTCGGTCACACTTGGCGTTGTCTCGAGTGAGTTTTGCTTTTCAATAACCATGCTTCCCACGTACATACTTACGATTCACCATTTCACTTTTCGTTACCTTCTCGACATTTTCGTTTCTCGTTGCGTTTGTCAGCATACAATATGTGTGAACACTTACTTCATTTTCACCTTTTGCCCCCGGGCCTCTCAATCGGGCTTCAAAAATTTGAGTTACCCGCAGTCGCGCAACGATCGCTTTGGACAATAAGGATTAGCGAAGAGCAGTGTCGCCCCTTCGAGACTGTCCCCTATTAACGGAGGAAAAAATCGAAAATGGCAATATGTCAAGAGTGCTTAGCGCAACGTTGACAACTACTTTGTGCTATTAACTTCACTGTTTTTGCACACCTAATTCACACGATGATAGCCTTTCCTTATCCCGCGATACAAAATTTGCGTCAAAGGTAGCCAACAGTTTGTGGATTAATGTAAGCAAACCAAGACTCCTGTGAAACTCGTCCAAAAAACTTGGTCCTATAAGTGACCTTTTGATCTACAGCCATCCCGTTTAGAATTTCTTTTTCGTCCAACGATCGACGCTAAACTTAAAGGGTTTAGTTTTCATGAAAGACCATACAATCTCCCTTAGGTTATTTTACAATAAACCATAAAAAAAAGCATAAAGACTGACCGGTTTTACAAGTCCTATGGAAATAGAGCTACAACGATTATGCAAATTCAATGACTAACATCTTGTTCCAACTGACATAAGCTTTGCTAACGGATTGCCTGTCAGCTGTGAATGCTCATATTATTTAAGTTATGCATGCACATTTCCAGTTTCACTTTAATGTTTGTCCCTAAATTTTTTTTGACCAATACAGATGTGAAATCGAAAATTAATCATATTTTTTTTTTAGGTGAACATGCTTTTGCGACCGAACCTAGTGTTCAACCTTATTATGTCCGCGAAAACGAAGCTGGACCCATCTTGAATTGTATGTTTTCCGAAACGTATCGCAATCGTGATCGTTACGAACCCGAATGGACTCGTGTCGTTGCCGGAACTCCGAAGTACGCATTTTTTGTCATTAATAATTTAGCCTAATTCTGAAATCCAATCTGACCTCCCATTGTAATTTCAGATTACTCACCCGTGACAGCACCGTTTTCCTTAAAAATGATTACACCCTCTTCGAGGACGCTGCTACCGGCGAATACAATCTTCAAATTAAGATTGTCAACTTTGAACGCGACAATGGGCAGTTTTTCTGTAGCTTACTGGACCGCGAAACGGGTGATCAAATTTTGAGCACACCTGCCAAGGTTATGGTTGTTGGTAAGTTTTTTTTGACCATCTAACCTTTATTTTTGTTTTATTGTTAGCTGGGGCGCATGTGTTACCGTTTGCCTTTGCTTCTCATACATTTCCTTTATCGATGGTCATTGTTATATTTATTCACAGCCTCCGTATTTGTGACCTGAGAGTTGTGTAACTTCGGGTCAGCATCTCCTCCTGCTCTTTTCCTAGTCGTTTTTTGATTACTCACAAAAATGCAAATCATGCGCAGAATTACCCCTTTAAGCTGTCACGTACAACTCATTAGGACTTTGATCATTTGTTGTTAGTTTTGCTGTTTAAATGTTTGCAATCCTGTTAGCTTTTTTTACGAAGGTCGACACGACGATCAGACCAAATGAGGGTGGCCCACTAATAATCATCGGCTACTCGACTGAAGTGGCTGTCGTTACCCCCCTGAGCGATGTAAGCAGCTTGTAACAGCGTCCGTTGTTTCACGTTACTGGCTGTTAGGTCTCATCGAAGATTGTAGTTCTCTTCGTACTTTTTCGCTACCCCCTTTCGAACACGGTGGATGCGATCTGCACTTGTTTGAGTATGTGAAAATTGAATTAGTCTATGTTACACCAACTTGAAGACTAGGCTTTTCGTCGTCATCGTCACACTGGCCGCAGTTAGGAGGCAGACAACAATGTGAAGAATCAGGTGTAGAGGCGCCTCCGTCGTCACGGTCATTTGGAGCAATGATTTTTTGTGGGGCTTAATGAGGTGGTCAGATGTGGGAGCGAAACTGCGCAGTAACGATGCTCATCATTATTGTCATTGTCCTCGGCGACGATTAACCGCAGATATGGTTTTTATGACAGGCTTCGAGATCATTGCAAAAACTGAGATAGTCAAGGGGGCGATGGCTGTGATTTCCTTTTGACTGCGCAATATGCGCAGACGGAAAGCAGTTCATGAGGGAACAACTAGGTAGCAGCAACAGCGTTCGAGGAACAAGCACTCACTGAAGCATGGATAAATCTGTTCACACTGGACGTCATTGTTCGCACAAAGGTAACAATACCGTCAACAACACCAGGGTCAGTAGGTTTTGTCTGACACCAAGAAGCAACCTGTAGAGATAAAGCCTGCAGATTGTTTGCATGTATTTACTCAAATTACGGGATATCGTGTTGGTTCGATCAACTCAACGATTTCTAATGCAGTGTGGCAAAAGTCAATTAAAAAATCCATAAAAATTTGATAGTAACCCCATTAAGCGCGTATATGAAAAGGCTAAAACCCTTTGAGCAGTTACATCCGTTACGGATATCATTTTCCAAAACTCCATAGCGGACGAGTAAGCCAAAGTATCTGGTTTTCGTCGTATCTTTAGCGTAAAAAAGTTTGCATCGATACAGTGCATTAGAATGAACCCCTTAGGAGCGATTATCTGTTACTTGCACGTCGCATGGAAACATGGATGGGATACTTTGACATTCACAGTGGGTTCACTTTTTGAAATGCAACTGAAAAAGGAGCCGTCAAACGCGTAGCTTGCCTTAGGGATTTACGAACCAAACATGGTGTTTTTACTTTTTGACTCAAAACCGATTAAGCCCATAACGACAAAAAACGTATTCCTTCGGGGGCGACAACTGCTTTTCTTTTGACGCGTGTCTCAGATTCATCACGCCGCCAGGATACAGAGTTCATCAATCGCAGTCCGATGAGCTCAACATAAATCTTGTCAGCGCGGTCAACAAAAACTTTCTTGTGACATTGTAAAATTAGCTGGGTGCAGTCATTGGTGGCCCTGTCTGACCGATGGCCGGTGATTGATGGCAATGTAAGGATTGTTTGAGGACGCCTGTTTTACAAACTCTGAAGACAAACTTTTTCATCGAAAAATGCCACCAGTTGTTCTTATGTTCGCTGCTTGTTTGCGGGCCCGTCTTTCTTTTGATTGGTACCGCTGAAAGAAGATTTCTGTCATAATTGATGACCACCGGAGCCCGATGGGGTTTTGCTCTGGGCCCAGGCTTCGAGAAAGTGGGACATCCGTGGGGGATGAGCCGCGCAACTTATTCATAAAAAAGGAACCGCTAGCAGGTTTGTGTGGCATTCGGATTAACCAGGCACATGTGAAGCAGGAGCAAATATTTAATTTCCAATCGGACCAACGTAAACTCTCATCGAAGGAACACTAACACATTTGCATTTACAAGGAATAAATAATGTAGCGAAGCTGTATTTTCCGACTGTTGCTGTTATTTTGACCTGCTTAGAATGCATATCCGTCGTCAACAATAGGGTAGGATTTCGCATCGGATTAGGATAACGACCGAAGGGCTTCAGCATTAGCCTAGTATTATGCGCGAAATAAGGTAACCCGTGCTTCGTATTGCGGTCATTTAGCTCGGTCAAGCTTGGCTGATCTCGACGTCTTCCGTTCCACCTGCGCTTTCTCTCGATTAACGGATTAGTTCCGAGTACGCATTGAAACTGTCGCTTGTACGGCCAGTGCAAAATATATCGGGATGGTTCATTGCATGGCTGCTTTTGTCCTCGATTACGAGGCACTCGTCTATCTTTTTAACCTGTAATTATTTCTGCGCAGTTCTGCGAGAAACCGAATGCGCGAAACTCATACCATCTCCATGGATATGCACCTGGCGGGGAACCTTATGATGCATGAGTTCATTCTCTGAGGTCAATAGATCTAACGATATCCTAGTTTGTGCACGCGCCAAGAATGACATGCATGTCAACGAAGTGTGCTAAGATTAACGAGCCACCTAAAAGATTTTGATGTGATAGTGCCGATAGGCTTTATCTGGTCGAAAAACAGATACACAGATTGACGGGTTTCTCAGGGAAGTGCAGCATCGTATTTCTATTAGCTTTTATTGCTCTTGTTGTCGCCTTCCTAAGTTACCGTTACTGTGAGTTGACGATAAGTGCAGTTGCAACTGCACAAATAAGCGTTAACGACGGAGCAAAAAGTTTTTTGATCTGCCTCTGTTACCTGAAGTACCTGGCTTTGGTGTTCCTAGTTGGAGTGACCAGTGTCCAGTTAAAGCAGAATCCTTCCAACAGGGTCGATTAGGAACATTGCATCAACGCGGAGTGCGGTGTCTCCCAAACAGGCGATGCGCAGCAGTGTTTGCTCATAGGACTCAGGTTACTACTAGGAATTTTCGAGGTCGCATTGGGTGACAACACCAACGCTTTTGGGTGTTGCGAATACGACTGAGGGAAGAAACGCATCTACTACAGAAATGAAAAACAAGTCTAAATTTTGCAAAATCGGGGAAACACTTTATTGCGTACAAAATAAGCAAACTTTGAAATCATTGAAATGAAAACAAGGTCTAAACTAATTTCTTAATTTTAGTGCCGCCAAGTTCGCCGACGATTACGGTTCAACCGTCGCAACCCGTGAAGGAGAATGATTTTGTTACTATTCATTGCGAATCCAGCGGCGGCAATCCACCCCCAAAGTTCGCATGGATCTTCAATAACCAATCTGTAGTTCCGGAAAGTTGGTACCAGGATAAAAGTGAATCTGCACCCCGAGCTACTTCAATTTCCGTCCTTCAATGGAGAGTTAATGCAGCCGATAATGGCGCCTACTTGACCTGTCAAATTTGGAATGATGCCATGCAAAAAGACGAGTTTCGCTCAGTCGAAACAAACCGGCTCAATGTACTTTTTGCTCCAAGGGTTTCTGTTGGACCGACTTCGGATTACAGTGTTGAGGAAGGTGAACCCGTCGAATTAACCTGCGAAGCTGAAGGCAATCCTGTTCCGAATCAGTTTGAATGGCTGCATGTCTCTACTGGTGAACACATGACCGGCAAACAATGGAAGTTTATCGCTGATAAAAAGATGCGCGGTGATTTTCGTTGTACCGCTGTCAATTCGATTGACACCGGTGCTGCCAAGCTTAACGTAAATGTGTATTACGGTCCAGAAATCACAGTTCCTAAGGTAGCTAATCCGGCTGAAGGTGATCAACTCACTCTTGATTGCGATGTCGACGCCAATCCTCCACCTGAGCAGATTATGTGGACTGGTCCAGGCGGATTCACACATCTTGGTGCAAAATTGACCATTGATTCAATTAATCGGGATCATACAGGCAATTTCACTTGTCAAGCAAACAACGCTTTCGCACTGTTTTCCACAGGGGATACTGTTGTTCAACGCACTGGAGCTTCTTCAACCCTCGTCGATGTCAAACGCAAGCCTGGCGCTGCCATTATTACCGCTTCGCAGACGTCGGTTGATGTCGGAGACGTTTTAACACTTTCTTGCACTGCTGACGATCCTGGAAGCCCCGAGGCAAAATACCGGTGGTCTACACCTGCGACCCATGGAATCTTCAGCCAACAGCTAGAATTTAACCGTCAAACAATTACTGTTAGTAAAGCAGCTTTGTCTGACAATGGTCTCTATCGATGCGTCGCTTTTAACGACATCGGACAAGGTGACGAAGCCGTGATGAAAATTGTAGTCATTGAACCTGCACGTATTTCTCGTCCACTTTCGGAATCTCGCGTCATGACTTCTGGTGATGTTGATGCTTCTATTGATTGCGAAGCTGTAGGCTATCCACAGCCGAACATTCGCTGGACAAAGAATGGACTTCCTGTGAATGAAGCTTCAAACCCCCATTGGGTCATTCAAGCTCATCCTACACAAACCAGCTGCAACGATGGTGAATATTGTCCTTGGACTGTTGTTTCATCTCTTCGATTCTTTGAAACCGTCGAATGGTCTGACAAAGGCAATTACACTTGCATCGCAGAAAATGGTAACACTGGTCCGTTATCCCAGGATTCTACAGTCTTGAACGTCGTTCACGAACCCGTCATTCTTAACGAAAAGTTTCCAACTGAGGCGCTTGCTGCCGCTGATGTTGCATCGGTTGCAAAGATTTCTTGCATTGTATCTGCCCGACCTGAGCCTAAATTTGTCTGGATGCGTGACGGATCCGAATTAGATGAAAGCGATTCTCGTTTTTCCGTACATTCCAGCAAGTTGTACAACCGTTTTGATGAATTTGAATCCATTCTTGAAATCAACGATGTTGCTGAATCCGACATGGGTGCTTATGTATGCAAAGCTGTCAATGGTCAAAGTGGGACCAAGTCTGCTGAAGTTGTTATTAACCTGCAACATAAGAGCAAGCCTCAAATTCCACGTGGCATTCAGCTTCACAAGGCATCTCCGACAAACATTGTTGTTTCCTGGAAACCTGGATTTGACGGTGGAGACCATCAATATTTTGAAATTGAATACCGTATTGGAAACCCATGGACCAATGAAAACAGTAAAAGCAATCCAACTACTTTTATTTTGGATGAAAACAATGCCACTACTATTGTTACATACGAAAATGATCAAAGCACTCCACGCGCTCGCCGTTCTCCCAAGATGGTCAGCCTTCTTGTTCATAACTTAACGTTGCTCACACCGATGACTGTATATTGGTACCGCATCCGTGCTCGCAATGCCTATGGTTACTCAGACTGGAGCCCAATTGCTTCGGCAATGACTCTGGATGTTACCGAGAGTGTTGATATTCAACCCCCCACGTCTCTGCTCTATTTCGCTAACGACCAAAAGATCGTCTTCGAACCGACCCGTTTTAACAATGACTCTTGCTTGCTGCTATACATTAGTGGCAATGACGATTCCAGCAGCTTGAGCAGTACTGCCGGCATCTGGCGCGCACTTGGTTGCTTTCCTGCTGATCAGCCTGTGCAGCACGTCGAGCCTGCTGAACACTTCAAGGCGCGTTTCTGTCAGCGTAACGACCTTGCCGTTTGTTCTTCCAGTGTCGAGATTCTTGGTATGTTGGGGAGCATTACTCTTTTTTTACTGCTGACAAAGCAGTGGTGTGAGAATTTCCAAGGACACACGTTTTCGGACATCTGTTTTGAAGGATGGTCGTGGCATACTTGCTTGGATCCGCTACTGCAATTCGTTTGAAATTTAATCAAACTCAATTTCAGTTGCTAATTCTGTTATGGCGAAACAATGGACATTGACAATTATCATTCCCATTGTGATTATTGTGCTGCTCATTTTATTAATGCTGACCCTTATCATTTTCTGCTGCAAAATTCGACTAACGCCGGCACGACGCGAAAAGGCTAAACAAAAGTTTACTACTGTCGTTGGTGATCCGGAGAGGTAAGCTAAATTCCATGCTGTCAACTTATAACGTTAATGCAAACATCTTTAGAGCTGAGGTTAGTGGACCGATGCAACCAGGTGATTCGAAAAACACCATTCACGGATCTCAGACTGATAGCGGTGTTTTCACTCTTGGATCACTTCCGAATCATGCCCAGCAAGGTAATCAAGCTCCGTCATTTGAAAACGGCTTTACGGGGTAAGTTATTCTATTTATTTTAGCGACCTTTATTAGCATTACATTTTTCAGTGACAGTGAAAATGGCGCCGACAGTTGGCACAACTCATCTGACGAACACTTTAACTACAATAATGACCCGTACCTGCAAGACTACAACAACCAATTTACGACAGCTTCCCCTGATTTTACTCAACAACCGCCACCGACAAACTACCAATACTTTGAAAGTGGTACACCTTTTGACAAAATCGACACTGTTGTGCCACAGGGAACTTCAGGCGATGAAAACGATGCAGGCAGTGAAAATGGTTCTGCAAACGGTGGTCGTGTAATGCGCGAAATTATTGTCTAGTCAAAATGTGTCGTTTAAAAGAAAAACATGATTTGTTTTATTTTTCTCCTCTCCTATTACAATCAATTAGTCCCAAACAGAGAAACCTTTTGAGATGCTTTTATGTCCTTGTCGGGTTACGTTCTTTACTTTTTGTTAGTGTTTTAACAGATATCTAACTGTCGAACATCATGACTTTTAACGCCTTTGTAACATTTATCACGATCTCTTTTTTGAATAGGTGCCGAAGATTGGTGAAAGCAAAGCTCTCAATGTAATTCTTCTGTTTATGGCGTCGAGAGAACAAAGTACAATTATAACTGCCTGTTGTTTCCCAATGCCCTCCTACCGTACCAGTGCCCTGAGATTGCTTTTTATGCTTTTTCAATGTAAATGTCAATGATTCACTTGCTCTATCTGTAAAAATGTGGAATGCGCCTATAAGCGAAATAAATAATTTATATAAGTATTGACTAAAAACATTTAGGTAAAAATGTAGTACTGTAGTACACTGATAGATAAAAACAAATGTTTGTAACACTTAAGCGGTTAAAGTTGGTACTGATGTTTTAGTCCTGGTAACGTGATAAGGTAACTTTGATGCCTAACACAAAGCGGACATGGACAGAAGAAAAGTTATTTATAACGGATATTCTGGGAAAACCGAAAGGGTCACTGAACTTCAAAATTTCAAAGTTATTTGTTTTTGACGAAAACTTTTGATAAGGCTAATGTGAAGCCCCAGATGACAAAATTTTATAAAGTTTTTGAAATGAACGCCTTCTGAATCCGCTAGGCTTCAGAATCCGCCTCGGGTAATTGATCAAACGAAATCAGATCGTGCGTTATACCAATCGATTGCCCACATCAAGACAATCATTTTGACCTATACATTGACGGTAAGTGGTTCACGTAGAAAAAAGTTATTACACGTCAAAGTCGAAAAAAACGACGAGATAGCCTTCTGAAGCTTCTAGCAAAAAATTTTTCTAGGTTGTCCGACGAGATAATGGTAAATATCGATAGAGCTTTTAAAACCCATCATTTCATTCCTTAGAATCATCTTTACCACACCCAGGGAAAGATGTCAAATTACGGTAATAAGATTTTACCAACAATTAATTTACAAATATAAAAGCCATTTTGTGCAAACAACAAAATCTGTCTTTGTGAAAACTAGGTTTTACCATTATTGTTGTGTACGGAAAATGATTTTACGATATCTTAAGTATTTTATTCACACTTTACAATTAAAATTTTTTCCTTATGCTCCTTATGCGCAAGCGTTGCAGAGCATGTCCGGTTTCATCCAGCGTCCAAAAACTGCTGGTTCGAGACCGATGAGCAGTTTCTTTTTTTCTTCATGTAAATTACCCTTTTTTAAATGATAATTAATAATTTTAAATACTTGTACTAAATTACCATCCGTCAAAAAATTTTTATAACAAAAATTACAAAAAGTTAATAAATTGTAAATTTTACTTCGAATACGCAACATCGGGTAATGATGTTTTATCAACATCAAGAACAACTCAAAACTAAATATTTACGAAGACGGATTTTGTTGTTTGCACAAAATGGCTTTTATATTTGTAAATTAATTGTTGGTAAAATCTTATTACCGTAATTTGACATCTTTCCTGGGTGTGGTAAAGATGATTCTAAGGAATGAAATGATGGGTTTTAAATGCTCTATCGATATTTACCATTATCTCGTCGGACAACCTAGAAAAATTTTTTGCTAGAAGCCTCAGAAGGCTATCTCGTCGTTTTTTTCGACTTTGACGTGTAATAACTTTTTTCTACGTGAACCAATTACCGTCAATACATAGGTCAAAATGATTGTCTTGATGTGGGCAATCGATTGATATAGCGCACGATCTGATTCCGTTTTATGAGTGACCTCAGAATCCTACAGGATTCTGAAGGCATCACCCATAAAAAATTGATACAAATTCGTTATCTGCGTCCTAAAATTAGTCAGATCACCATGTTTGAGCAAATTTTATACACTTTGAAATTTTGAACTTCAGTAGGAGCTCGTATTTGCTCGGTTTTCCCAGAAAATCTGTTTTATCAATGTTGTTTTGACATAGGTGCTCACAACATTACAAAAATGCTGGTGTTAATGAAGAATTGTATAATAACACCCGATGTTTTTTTATTTTTAACCTTCAAATTGTCATCTATGTCAGCTTTCTTTTTTTTATCTAAGCTTAAAATTTTTTCCGAATCAATTTTGTATTCACTGCACTTACGTTTGTGCACTGTTCCAACTTACTTCTGTACATATTTGAAAGCAATGTATTTAACATAAATAAGTGACGTCTGTAATATTCGAGATTGCACTTCATTCACGTTTTAAAAAATTGTGAAATGTGACAACTGGTTAAAAAACATGACATTGGCAGTATTTACGTTTACTTTATTTTGCAAATAATTAAACTTGTTTAGATTCTTATCAATATCTTTGTTTTTTATTGGGATAACAACTTATTTACCAGTTGTTTTTGAGTGACTTCCCGCACACTTTGTACGCAAACTATAGCAAAATAGATTAACGACGTCGTCCGCAAACCAACATTTTTTGTGTATGCGTAAAAAGTGGGATGATGCTCTCATGTTAATTAACTTTTAAAACCTTATTTTCTGTTTGTACTTTGTTCAAGGAAAAAATAAAAAAATTGTTAAAAATAACTTATGTGGTTTAGTTATCTAAATGTAGAATAAATAATTTGAAAGAAAGTGTTGTTTGTTCGTTATCTGTTAGTTTCAGTGGCAAGTAGTTGGGTGAAGAAAAATCAACATTTAACAGTGCAGAAACTAAGTCTGCCGTACACCATTACTGCACCGTTATTTATCCCCTACGCCAGTCACGCTTCTCCTTCCATTCTGGAAAGCCCTCCTCCAGTGCGAAGTTTTAATGGTTGTCCACATGAGATTAGTCAACGTTGTCGCACACGTCGTTTATCGTCGTTCATGAGACAGACCATGTATATAAAGCGTATTCTCGTATTGCGTGATTTGAATATTTGAATAAACAATGTGTATTACAAACACTAGAACACTAAAAAACAAGTTTTTTTCTATCCACAACATGTATTTTTTGATTTATTTTTCACTGTTTATGCGAATATGGGTGATCACAGTGCTAAACATCCGGAGTGTGGATAGATTTTAAAAAGTGTTTGTGATACGTTTGTTCGTTAACTTTTCCGTTAAAAATTTTAAATGCTTTTTTCTGCCGTGATTTCGTACCATTTTCATCGATTCTAAATATCACCGGAGTGCAATACATTTTTTCAGACATTATGGCAAACCATGCAAGATGCAAACAGCCAATATTATTTTGCCTGACTTTTTCCGCATATTTTCTCAGTTGTAATTGATGATAGTTGGCTTGCCTGCCTCCTAAGGCCAGAAGGCATTTTCAGACTTGCAAAGGTGAAACTAGTCGTCGTTTCCTACCAGCTGTTCGAGTCGCTCCAACTCCGCGGATTTTGAAGATACTTGTTGTTGTCACTACCACCAACGCCTCCCGCCTCGGGTCATTCATTAAGCTGAGAAATTCATTTTACAGCAATTGGCAGACCAGGTGGTTGTTTCACTGAACACCAACTCCGCTTGTCGCTTGCGTTCAGTTAAGTTTAGTTAAACTCGGCGTTACTTGTTATTCCTTAGGCTGTGATAGTTTTCAATTCCCGTCACAATGCAAAGGTCATTAATTTATTTGGGCAACCTCGGACACGTGATAAGTTAGGCAACTCGCTTAACACCGATTGTTCTAGGGATCCGCTTTCGCTAATTGCTTAAGTGCGTTCCGCTCGACCAGCATTCACAAAAAGCCCTTTCGATCAGTGGATGAAAGAACAATCAGTCTAACGTTCTACTTCTTTCTAGTCTACCCACTTTAAAATATTATTCCCTGTTCGTTGTTTAACTATCGTAACACTAGCACTTAAGCATACTTTTTGTTAAATCAATCTACGCAGTCCCCGTCATGTTTTTCCATACATTTTTGTTAAACGTTTTTTTCTTTTCAAAGTCTTTTACTTTTCATCGGCACTCCTTTGACAAGGATACACAATTTTTAGCCGTGTTGCCCAGTGGCGATACATTTTTTGCGTATATACATCTCTCAAATGCTTTTAAGAGAGTAAAAAACATGCAATAACAACCGCAGCTGAGTCTGGAGTTTGACGAAGAATGCTTCAAACGAAAAAGTCCCCGCAACATTGGACGAGACACAACCATTATTGCCAAGTTTGTTTTAACTTGTCCTCACAGAACCTATTTGAACCGCAACTGCGCCTTTGGGGTAAAAAAAATAGATTAAGCTAAGCGAGTGGCGGGAGGACAGTCACTTCCGGAAGATCCAATTGCAAAAATTGGTCCTTTCTCTCGATGGCGTTCAAAAACGTCTACATAAAACTTTTAGAATTGACTAAATTCCAGAAAAGCTCGCAAAATGACTACAAATAAGTTCAATTGCTTAACGTATACGCGGTTGTATTAAAACTAATCTTGAGTCAACACAATGTTAACGTTAAGTTGTCGGAGATATACGGTAGAGACTTTTAAGCCGTCTCCTGCTATGTCTCAAATTCCAAATTGGGTTTGGTGACACGCGGCACCGATTTGTGGCAACGCGTCTTTCTAACATATTAAATGTGTCCCCATCGAAGAAGCATTCAATGAGAAACAGCTTCATGGGTCATGGCGCCTCTCAAATGTCACTTCTTTGATGCGAGTTTTTCACCGTTGCCCATACTTTTTTCTTCAATTTACATTGCATTTGCGTAAGTTCTTTTTTCGTCCGTCACAAATTCTTTTATTCCCAATTATTTCCCTTTTGTTTTGTTTTACACCGACATGAGCTCAATAAGACTTAAGCTACAAAGTTTGTGTCATTAATTGTACCGATGATGGCAATTCCAACATTGTTACCCTTAACGGCAATGTCTCATGTTTGCTTCTTAAATGCATGTTTGACAGATGCATTGAGTGGAAATAATATTTCAATGTTTATTGTTGCCCTCAACATTTGTAACTGCTCGGTCAAGCGACTGAAAAAACCATGTACGATTTCGTCGGTCTGCCTTGAGTTGAGGTGCACTTGAAGCAGGCGGGGTCGCAGGAGGCTTATGCCATTTGCATCGGTCCCGATTTCGGCACTTTAATCGCGTGGTGTCCTTTTTAAGCATAAAATTTTTGCTTCAATGCTTGCCGCTACAATTTTAGTCAGTGGAATTTGGTTATATTGTCATTGTGCGTTAGTGCCTTTTTGTTTTTTTTCTAATTGCGGTACATTTTACGAGTATGTGTATTTGTATCAATAACATTTCCGCGGAAAGATCCTTTAATCGACGGATAAAAGAACTAGTTCCTCAGACGTACGAAAAACAAAATCGAGCAGCATGAATCTCGATTTATGAAGTGATTTTGGTAGTATGTGACACACCTCCACTTGAAATTATCCATCAATGACGTGCAAATCCTGCGCAATCGCCCTTCAGTCTGTGCGTCTCGCCGCTAAACACGCGTAGCATTTACAAACACATGAATGAAGCAACCTTCAACTTTCTGAGGCGTGTTGAGTCCAGTTTTTTTTGCCGAGAGGCCGCATTTAAGATGACACCGAGCACCAGTAGACTGGCTTGCATTTATCCGACGCATTTTTCATTATCCCAGGCTCACTGACGTACTAACGAACGGTAAATGTTTGAGAAATCAACTACATTTTATCGTCGTAGTCATCATCAGAATTTTTATTCTTATCAATCTTTTCGCATCTATCATCTTTCGCTGCTCTGTACAGGATAACAGTGGCAGTGTTTGTTATTTTACACATAAGCGATTAAATGCCTGCTTTTTGTTTTCTCATTCCTGTGGGATACATCCTCATCACAGCTCTCCGTGGTGCTCACATGTCCGCATTCTCCAGCTAGATGAATAAAAAAATTTACGTCTCATTTAAATAAAACAGTCAGTTTCATATGACTTTTCAAAACGCAGCAAGCTTAATGTTGCACAACAATTGGTTCGACACCATAAATTATTTGTTTGCCTCGATTTGCACAAACAGATCAAATGACGCTACGGCTGATCAATGTTTCGATGTTTGATGATTTGTTTTATGTAAATAGTGTCAACATGTTCGACATTTTAAATCGGTAGTGTTAATCATGTGTAATGCGTACAATTTGGTAGATAGCGGGCGTTGAACTTGCCAAAAAGTTACTGAATGACTGAGAGATAAATCAAAGCATCTGTTCCTTTGTTTTTAAAAAGCAATGCTTATGTTGCTGAATGTTGCTAACTGGCGGTTAGAAAGTAGTAAGAGTTATGAATAGATTTCATTTTCTCTATCACATAAATTTTCATTATTTAAAAAATGTAAAAAGTAAAATAATTCTGCAACGTTTGTAAAACAACAATAGACTCATTTTTGATCCAACGACGTAGGTTTGTCACAACTACAACGAGACCGGAAACATTTTTCTCCCATTCTTTTCTGACCGTGCTTTTTTCTCTACAGAATGGAATGCGATCTCGTTCGTGGATGACTTCATACTTTATATTCGTGGAAAAACCTTTCACCCTATCGCCTGTCATTGGCAGTGACGCTGCAAATCACTTTCCGGCTGATCGCCTTAAATCCTACCAAACAGGTGTTCTCTACGTTGTTCGTGCCAAAGAGCAAGCAGCCTCGTGCTAGTCGAAATAACTGCCGATTGTCACCCTGTATCTTTAAGACTAAGAGAGCCTGTCAGGGGCTAGATTGCGCCGCGTCATTAGCTTTTTCGCGAACTCTGGTCAGGAAGGCGATCGACCTCCGCCCTCAAGCCGCCCCCAGGCCCACCCTCCATTTGACCCGATATTCGCGGCCCGATCGAACAACAAAAAGTGATTTGGTTGTCATTAAGTAAGCTAAAAATAAATCTTACTTCAGGATATGCCCAGCTCATTTTTTATTTGTCTGCGCGATTGATTGTCTTTTATATTCTCGTTAAAATTCCAACCCACACTTACGAGTTTTCAGCATCTATATTTTGTACAGGATGGCTGAAAGTGTCATGGAAAAGTACAAAGTCCCAGCAGGACTGCGACCACTACTCGAAGCTATGGCCCGTGAAACTCTGCGTGCGCAACCCGACGATTTGTTTCAGTTTGGCCAACTTTTTTTCGAGGTCCTGCAACAGCATAGACTACGTAAGTTAGACTTTGCAATATTTTCAACCTGTTGAGACATTTTATTGGTCCTGCTTACACAACATTTATTGAGAGAGGTTATTTAAGACACATGCAGGTAAAACAAATTTGTACTATCTACGCAGAATAGTGTTTCTAAAACATATAAGAATGTGTATACGTCTTTAATTTTAGTGAAATTCAATTTTATTAAGTTTCGGAACTGACCGTTGTTTTCACAAACTTAAGTGTATCGTTGAGAGGCAGTTTTAACTTAGCTTATTCCTCGAACAAAGTGTACTAAACAGTGAAGCAATTTCGCTTTGCAGAAAACCCGAGTCTTGACGTAATTTCTGATCCTCTCAGCTATGACATGTTTCGTACCGAACTGCATCACAAGGTGAGGTGGACAAAAAGGTTTTTGTTACTGGTTTTGCATCTCTAAGCACAAAAGAAAAAGAGTTGATGAACTCTACGTCAATCGCCAATCAGCATTTTCAAGAGGGTTACCTTGTTGAACCCCCGCAATGACGATGTTACAATCTTTTTTTGCAGTACAATTCTCAACAAGCACCTTCAAACTCTCCACCTGGTAGTCCAGCCGAGCTTGCTGCCACGAAAATTCAGGCTGCCTTCCGTGGACACGTTGTAAGTGTTCTCTCAATTTTTTACTTTAAATTCAAAACTGACGCGACCAGATTTTTAACAACGATAGCAACATCATTAAACAGAAAACCAAACTTTCTATTTGGGCTTCCTGATTTCGCTTACATTTGCGAAAGGTGCAGTATTAAAGGGGGTGTGGCCCAGAAACTTGCATGCGACACTTAAACTTGTTGTTTCATGATTCGGCCAGTTCGTTAAATTTTCACTATAGCGTCAGATTCTTTTCTGCAACTGTCGAAAATTAATTGATTTAACTTAATATTATTTTGCCTTTTAAAATGGACTGTTATTAAAATGACAGTGTTAAATATCAAATGTAACACCTTTTAGAAGGGGTTGGCTTTCAAAAAACATGGCATGTTTCTTTTGTACACACTTTTGGAACTTAAGTCAAACAGTGAACTAACTTTTTTGTGGTCTAAGAGCGGCTCAAATATCAGACGTTTTTGTTTCTGAACAACATAGGGCGCGCCACGGGTATTCGCTGCCACCTGCACATCTCTATTTTTTGCAGTTGGACAGAGTCAAATTTCAGGTGCGTAAGCATCCAGAAAAGTTCGGCATCGAAGCAGTGTCGATAGATCGACGTCGTTCTCACGATCGCCTCAACTCAATGGACAATAAGAAAGACCAGAAGTGAGTCGCACTCGCATAAGACGAGGACGTTTTCTTCTGACCTGCTCCTTTTGCTTCAGTTTTGCTTTTCGCTTTTGACTTATAAAACATCGTAATCAATTTCCTCAACGGTTTGATAGCAGATGATAAAAGTGTCCAGAAGGTTGAAACATATGAACGTCTTCCGCTTGGCAGACGTAATGTCGTGGCGATTTGTACGCGTTGTTTATTTATTTTTAAAAACGAAGAAGGGACTGGCCGAGAACTGCGTCACTGCAGTCAAGAGGTCTTCTTCTCAGCTTTCTTTTTTTCTCAAAACGCCACATACGCGTTTCAACCATCCCCGTTACCAACAACTCTACCACTATTTCCATTCATCTTAGGATTTCAATAAAATTTTCCCGACCTGCTACTTGGTTTTTGTTTGTGCTTGTTTGCTTTGGTTCAACTTCCGCGCCTTTTTTTGTTATGCCTTCTTTTTCGTTCACGCACCTCCTCACTACTTTTTTTTCATTTCCGGTTAGCCGTAATGTCTCGGCATCTGATGATGGTCGTACAAACCGTGACCCTGCCTACTGATATCGAGGTTGCCCAATCTCCGTGAGCGTGTGTAATAGATGTTCTTACTATTTTTGTTTTAACCATAATGTTAATTGTAACAATGTTTGGCTATTGTGCGTACGCCTTTTTGACATTTTTTGTTTCTCGTAATTGTCAGTGCTCATGTCAATATAGTTTTTAGGCGTCATTCAGTTGGTGGCTACAGCTTGGAAACCATGACTTCTCCAGAAGACCGTGCTGCGACTAAGATTCAGGCTGAAATTCGTGGCTTCCTTACCCGAAAGAAGGTGGGCAACCTTAAGAAGGAAAATAACGACGCCGCTACTAAGATCCAAGCACACATCCGGTTAGTCTGAGTATTTTTTTTAAAACTTCTAAGTTACAGTGCCAAAGTCATTAATTTACAATCACGTGACACATACAATTTGTTAGTACTTGCTCACGTATTGTCACGCACTTGTAGAACCATTTTTGAGTTTAACGGCACCCATCGTTGTTCTAAAAAAGCAAGACAAATAGTTTAACAGTAAACCAATATTTACGATTGCTAAATGTTTCTCACGTTTTTACAGTGGTTACCTCACCCGTAAACATCTTGAAGAAGAAGGACTTCTTTCACCGTCGCGTTCCCGCAACAGCCTTTTGTCCAACCGATCGGATGAAGGCCTCGAAGCACCTACGGCTGTCAACTAAAATTTGGGCTTTTCGACACCCCTTTGTTTTCTTTTTCTCTTCACCATCTTAATTGCTGACTTCATAACATCTCCGAAGCCAAGTAAGAATCCGAACGATTGAGGTAATGTGCAGGCGCAATGTATACCTGTCAACAATCGACCCCAGTACTTAAATCGCTTTTTTTCTTACTGTCGTTGCTTTTTTATAATGGGTAAAATCAAGTAAATGTAAAAACACTATTTTACAAAATTTCGTCCACCATTTTCACCCTCAATTCTACTTTTTTTTAAACCTATCTTTTCAAACTACATCGTTATCACCGTAAGTAAACTCGCGATTAAAATATTTTTTGTTTAAGGTTTTGCACTTCCAACTTTTGTAATCTTAATTGTAATAATCAAATGTTGCATGTTCTTAAACCTTCTTTAATTGATATTTCTTTTAATGTACACAGCTATCAAGTAAAATAAAAGTTTAACAAACTCAGATGAATACAAAAAACAAAAGAATAAGTGCTGTGTTATGTATGTGGAACGACAGAATTAAGTTAATGATAATTTAACACCTTTTAAAAACTTGTCAACGTTGTTGATAAATAGGTTGTAACATTTATTTGACAAGGACTTCAGTAAACATAAATCCTCATCAGTATAATAACCATTATTAAATAGTATTTTAAGCTGCAAAAAAACCACTTTATGTCATTTTGGATCTTTGGATGACCATAACAATGGTTTATAACTCTTAAACTACGAAACAAAAGAAAGTCGTATAAAAAGCATGCAACAAATGTCATTTTTTGCGATGAAGATCTCAATGGTCGTGTAGACTTGTAGAAGGTTGTTAGTACTGTTGTTTTACGCTTGACATGTAAGGATAGTATGCATCTTGACCATAATAGGTAGGGCCGCTGATCTAAAAGTTGTTTCGATATACAAGGGGTAAAAAGTAAAACGATTATGAAAACAGTTCGGATTCTTTTTTTTTACACAGTAGTTCAAGGTTAAAACTGGCTTACTTGTGATCCAACGGAACTTTGCGCCGAGCTTTCAGCGATTTGTTCACGCTGTTTTCGGTCTTTGTGCTTGTTCATGAGATAGAGTGACAACATAGCAATGATAGCAAACAATGCTGTTAAAATGAAGATCACGAGCAGTGCGAGAGCCCATCCATAACTTGAACTGTTTTGTGCAAGTTCACCTGCGCTACAGCAGCCAGTTGGACAGCATCCTAACTCGCAAATGTAAGGGATCGGACTATCACTATTTACGTTACGATAATAACAGAGAATTTGATCTTGTTCTAAAAATTTTTGTTGTGATGACAATCATGAATTAAAACATCGATTTTAAAAACAAACCTGCTAGTTCTTGTCTAATAAAACCCCCAATATTTTTTCGCATGTTGACAAACGTAGTGGACGCTTCCGTTCTAAAAATAAACGGTAAATATATTAATTGAATGTAGCACAACTAACGTAGTTGTCGCAGCCATGTGTATCTGTTCTTGCTCGCTGTTAGGCAAATTTTGCCAACGAGACATGTTGTTAAAGTTGGACGTGTTGATTTAGAAATAAACGATAAAACAAGTCTGGATCACCAATAGCTAGGAAATAAAACGGAGTTATTGAGCCACTTGGCCTGATGGTGAGGATAAACAAGATTTTGGTCACTTTCTCTTGCTGGAATCCTGTTTCATTAGCGAAAAGCTCAAGAAAAAGACGTTACAAAACAGGAGTGCTAGCAGTCAACGCAGAGAAGTTGTCGGTGTTTGGATAACGCAGCGGATAAATAGATATCTTTGGAACCCTTTTCCACGTCACGCAAAATAGACTTCACTTTAACTTAGCGGGGATTCCATTGAAAACAAAAGGTATAGTGCATAGAATTTGAGAATGTTACACTTCAGACAAAACGAAGAACATGAATCAGGGAAAATAAACTGACCACGACGTTCGCGACCTTAAACAACGGGGCTTCGGTAAACAGAATGTTGAATTTTTTAAGCTGCTAACCAGCGCATCAAGTGATCAGGTAAACCAAACTGTTCATTGAGAGTCTTCACGAAACGCGCAGGATGTGTCAGGCAATGATTTGTTCGTCGAAGTCGCTAGGCAAATGGCCTTGTGGGTCAAGTGGAGCAAAAAGAATTGAGAGTTACCATTTGAGTTTATTCCTCTATTGTTAAAAAGAAAGACAAGAACGAGATTGTCTCAAACTTCGTTAGCAACGAAGTATGAGGCAAAAAAGTTTTTTTGTTAAGTATTAGAGCTATGAGAAAAGTCAAAATTTTGCACATTACATAAACAAGATGCTAGCTTAAAGCCGTGTAAAAACATACGGCTCTCTATGCAAGCTTTAGGCGGGTAGTGACCACTAACATTCCCCCTTTCTCGACCCGACCTGCCCCACGATAACTAAAAACGAAGAATCACACAGTGCTCAGCTACGCTCTGACGTGACAAACCCGCCTGCTCACGTCCGACAGCTCGAAATGGCCACCAGAGAGCTTGTTTCCTCTTACAAAAGCAAAGCTTTCTCGATTGACCCTTGCCGACGGGAGCTCTTGACGTGTTGACAAATTTCGGTGGTTGACCCGTGACGGTTGACGACTGACCACGCTGGGAAAGAAGTCTGACGCTTTTTGTATTTCTTCATCCGCATGACATTGGCACCAAAATCCTCTTTGCGCAGCTGTCGAAACAAAAGTAATTCCCAATTATTCGTGAATTTGTCTGCCAAAAGAGATCACTGTCAGTTAAAAATTTGGCAACCTGTCGGACTTTTTGCACACAAGACGAACGTTCCAAGATACGATAGGGTTCTGCGCACATTGAGATCATTTTTCATTGAAATACATATGTGTCAAACAACGGTGTTTTAAAGTATCAACTTCCATTCTTTTTCACTTTACTAACGTCTACTAGACAATACATGCACTTTATCTTCTTGTAGTCTTGTTTTGTCACGCCATTTATTCACAACTTTTTAGCCCTTAACTGGTACAAAAAACTAACACAGAAAGTAAACGTTGATCAGTACCAACTTGTTTTTTTTGTTGCAATATTATATTAAAAAACTTTTACGCTATGAATGTAATAATCGTTTTGATATACGATATATGTTTAATCTCTGGTCGTCATACGCACCTGTGATAAATGTGTTACCTCTGCTATTCAAAAACACTGCACCTGTCAGCATTCGGTTTTCAACTTTCTCACTGTGCCGAAATTCGACCTATAAAACGTTCTCTAATTATAACAACCAATAAGTAAAAGGTAGAAACGCACCGAAAAGGCTTCAGGTCTGCGGGTATGAAGCTTCCAGATGTTCACAACTCCGTCACGTGACGCTGTGAGCATGTAGGCTGACTCGGGCGCAACGGAAACACTAGTGACTTCCCGACCGTGAGCTGCGATTTCAGCAACAAGTTCTCCAGATGCAATGTTAAACAGCAAAACTAATCCTTGATAGTTTCCAACTATAATGTGCTTTCGAAGAATATTTAAAGCACTAATATTGTGTTTTGTACGAATACGTTTCGTAACTGTTTTGAAATTCCGTGGCCAAACAGAAACGTCACCGGTAACGTCGGCACATACTGTGAGATAGTCATACGCACAGGTTGCAAGGCCAATAATGGCATTTTGGTGTTCCTAAAAAATTGAGTGTTAACACAAATTTGGCAACAACAAGTGAACGCGTTAAAAAAACCTTAAGCGTTGGTTTGAGTGTAACGTGGCGGCTATTATTACAATGCATAACCAAAATGCTTCCGTCATTGCAACCTACAAAATTTTGGTGTATTAAGTAATGCATTGTAGAAGTACACTTACCAACATAAATGTAGCTATCGACGCATGTGATTCCACGTGATATTTGGTACATTTCTTTTGCACTAGCTATAACGTCTTGTGCTGTGTTTTTTCCACTGGCGTCACGGTCCTCATATTCTTTAGTGAGCTCTATTTTAGTCTAAACAAAATAGCTACAAAATGGTAATATTCAACGCCTTTTTACCTTAAATCCTGGTTGTCTCACAGAAAAAATATGCTTTGTATCAGCAACAGCATACAATCTAACATGTGTAAGAGTAGTAATGACAACAATAGGAGGACCGCGATCATTTGGCGAGACAAGCTTAACTTGGATAATGACGGGGTTGACGTCTTCAGTTTCATCGTGCATTATAATCTGGTCGGTTTTCACGTTGTCAAACTTTGAATCCCATTGACACAAGCCGACCTGAAAAATGTGTTTAACTTAACACGCCATTAAAAATGAATTTTTAGTCTACTATAATAGCAAACTTTCCAACACACAATTACGACATAGCACTATTTTTACAGTTTGCTATAAAAATGATTACTAGTTGGCATAACCGTACCGAGTGTTTTCCGCCTGCAGCAACATACGTTGTAAACCGCGGTTCGTAATAATATCCAGATACATTGTTTGAAAAAGCACCGACGGGGGGCGTTAAATCTACTCCATCATTAAACTCATACATAGTGAGTTTGTAAAAGCTATCCTTATTTAGTCAAAGAGACACAACTTAGGCTTTCGGTTAAAATACGGGGTGTATACAGCAGTGCCAAAAAGGGCGGCGGCCATAGTCTGTCAAGAAAGCTCTTCGAAAATTTGCTAACCGCTCCAGCACTAGTTCGCATTAGCACTACGAACGTGGTAGTCATAGTAACACGTATAGAAAAATTGCTGGCGTTACCCTCAACAAAGTGTGTGCATGGTGCTAACGCGCATAAATTTTGTTTAGGACCACTTTATAGGTGTTGCCGACAACTATGCGCACCCGCCTCAAGTTGGGTTTTTCTAATAGCCGTCGGCCGCTTAAACTAATAAAAACATGTAACAACAACACAGACAAGTCACATGGGGTAAAATAAAAAATACCCCCCAAAAAATCTAAAATTACGCCCAAAAATTGAAACCCCTAAAATTTTTACTGAATTCACCCCCAAAAAGTTTAACCCCCAAAATTATTCCTGAAATTACTCCTAAAAATCATACCCCCAAATATATAAGACGCAGAAAATGAGAACATCTAATCTTTTTTGAGAAAACGGTCATTTTTTGTAATTTAGGTGTTCTTCACACTGAAAACTACTGTTTTTTGGTTTCCAGGTTAGATAACGTTTGTTTTTTGCAATTGTCTGCTTTCATTTATTATGAGGTGCATTTTGCTTTTTCGACGCTTCTACACACAAATTCACACACATCAAGGTGCGCGTTCGTTTTGCCGAAGCGCCTTTTCGCGGGTGCACCCGGCGGCGGAAGCCCTATTAGCGGGTGTGAAGCTCGTCTCTGCTTCCTTTGAATATCCGTCGGTTGAATATTCCGCACGATGAGATTCTGGACTCTGGAGATAGGGACGGACCCGACTGATACTGGATTCACCCGCTTCAAAGATCGCCAACGGTGCAAAGTCGAAATCATGGGCTTTGAATTGGTCAGTTGCTAGGGGGCGCGTTTTTGTCATTATTTGTCATGTGTTGAAGACAAAAACCGAAAGTGCAGAACCGCCTCGATCAAACACGCCACTGGATACGAAATAAGAAGCTTCGACGCCCGTAGCATCGTCGGAAAGAATCGTTGAAGTCAAGAGGATTCATGAGCCTCTCTAGAACGCGCGCGCGTCGAGGCGCACACACAATCTCCTGCCATGATGTAGAAGTGTCCGAAAGTGCAACGTTCGCAGTAGGAAAAGAAGAGGGGGTAGATGATGACAAATGTGCAACTTTCGTTGCGGGGGAGGTAAAGTGAGTAGGAGTGGGCGAGGGTGCAACTTTCGCTGTGGATCAGCAAAAGTGTGTAAGGGTGTACACGTGCAACCGTCGAGAGAATGGCTCTCTCGTAGTCTCGACAGTCCGTGGACTCTGGCGCCATGAACCAATCCATGGATATACCCAGCATATTGGCGCTCTCGATTTCTGCAGCTTTGTAATTGGAAAGCATCGTATAGGTACTTTTCCTTTCACCAGCTACGAAAGTGGCCTTTCGGTATAATTAGGGTTAAAGTTGGCCCGAAGTTACAGTGTTTTTTGCTTTTTCTACTCAAATTCAATTCACATGTTGATTAAATGGTACTTGTGGGTTATCGTCACCCCACCCAGTGCGCGCGGCCGCGCACGCGCGGGCACAAACGGCCGCGTACACGGCCGTTCGCCTTTGCGTTGCGCCGGCCGTGGAAGGGATCACGGCCGCGGCCGTTGAAGAAACCGTGGCCACGGCCGTTTAAGTTAGCGACCAGGGCAGGTCAACCACCCGCAAAGCCACGAAAAGGCCGCAACGGAGCCCCCCATGCATCGTGAACTCGAAAGGTATCGACTGAGCAATGAACGCTTGGAATGCGCCTATTCCAAAATCGCATGTAAATTCCAATAATTGCCGTCAAAAATACATTTACATCACTTTCCGTGCGTGCAGATTTCAATTCTCACGCATTTGCATGCAATTTTACAGGATCTTAATTGTTTTTCAACTTGGGTCCTGTCGATAATGTAGAACAAATAAACTTTTTAGTTCTGTAATTCCGAAATCAAAAGGTCCAAAAGTCTAAATCGAAGTCTAAGAGGTCTAAGAGGTCTAAGTCTAAGAAGTCTAAGTCTAAGTCTGAGAAGTCTAAGTAATAAGCGGGGGGCTCCGCCCCCCGCACCCCCCGGTAAGTTCATCAAAACGTGGGGGGTTACTCTAAGTCTGAGATGGCGCTAGCATCAGCGAAGTACGTTATATTCCATGCACGAGCTTTGCTAAAGTTCATCTCGGTTATGTTAAAATCAAGAGGCCGCAAAAACAAAACTGCAAAAGGCGACAGCTACGGGCGCATGCGAGGCGGCCAAAATTAACATGGGCTCATCGCGGCCGTATGCCCGGACGCAAACACGGGCGCGTGCAACCGGTGGTGGTCCGCGCACAGGGTGGGGTGACGATAACCCATAAGAACCGATTAAATTAATGAATTTTTGATTTCAATGAACTTGGTTTTCAACTTGGCATCACATCATGGCGTCAATGAAACGGTTTACAATACGTAAACCCGAATTTGGGTAAACTTGTGACTTCTATCGTTTAAAGTTCATTTTTTTTGGTTCGTTTTTTATAGTATTTAACTCAAAAATGGGACTTAAAAGTTGAAAAGGCTTTCTGATAAGCCAAAAAAGGTAACCTTGCGGTCGCCATTTTACAAAAGCAACAGGTATTTGTGAAGTTTGGGGTTTGGAATCCCACCATGGACCGCGCAATGTTGTTGGCGGTCTGTGATTGGATTCTGAATGTTGAAGAGGGACAAATGAATAAGCCCAGGGGAACAATTTGTGACATCTGAGTGGTAAAAAGTGGTAAAATTACTTTTTGATAAATCTGGACTGACAGACACGTTGAAATCAGGATTGATTCTTGTTACGACTTGACTCCCGAGTGACCAAAGACGTTTATTAGCTCGCCCGGGACCCCTTTTATAGGGCTCCGGCAGCAAAACAGAAGTAGGGGACGGTTGGAGATTAGCATATCCCCAACAATTCTGTCAGGAGGGCGCAGATAATGAGTATCTGGGCGTTGCTAAAACAGTCTACTGTATGTTAAAACCCCAAAATAAGGTTTGCATGAGTTCTGCTCATGAATTGCATTATGTGGGGGCGATAAATACAAAACTTTGGAGTGCAATGCCTTCGGCAATCCTAACTAAGACACTAAGTTGGTGATTCCAAGATCGCAGAGTCCTAGGAATCTTAATTTTGGAGTTTCTGATGCCCAGTTTGCACTTTGTAGTCGCCGAAATCCACATATCAGCATGTGCGATTTGAAAGTTTCGGATGAAACTTTGGCTTTTTTGATGGAATATGCAAGCAACCTAGATGATATCGCCAGGAAGAGTTTGCTCTAACTTAAACAACCAAAAAAGGAACACTTCGAATACTACATGGATAGAAAACATGAAAAAAATTTTGCTTCCGGAAACGGAGATACAGAAAGTCATCAATATCGCCACCAAAAATGACCCGAACAAAAAAATTTGCTCGAATCCGATAACCGTTTACATTTTTGGAATCAGCGTAAGAAATCAAGGACATATTGAAGTTTGGCCCCCCTCCCTTATGTAGTAGAGCACCCCCCTCGCAGACCGGAGAAGAGCCCCCCATTAGCAAGATGGTATGGGGGGCTGATCGTCAACACCGTGGGGTACTAAAGTTCAACATTGAAATGATGCTGCGAGTGACAAAATTGCGGGGTGTTCATCTACAACGTTTTATTGTTGTAAATAGATGAACACCCCTTAATGTTGAAGAAGCGCCCCCCTCTATGTTGAAGATGAACACCCTTCTGTTATTGAAAATGAACTCCCCTTAGTGTTGAAGATGAGCACCCTTCAGCATTGAAGATGCGCCCCCAGCTTGTTGAAGATAAACCCCCCTCCGAGTTTCAGATTAAGCAGTGTCACGTGGGTGCCTCATGTTCAATATCAAGGGGGGCTCATCTTCAGTGTAATGGGGAGTTGTAGTCCGGTTTGCGAGCGGGGGGCTGTATGTAAGTTTAGGGTGGACCATAGTTCAGGAGGCCCCGGTCGTGGTACTACAGCCCCCCACCCAGCTTATTTTGGTGTACTTGGGCCCCCCCAATATGGAGGGCCATACTTTGGTTTAAGTAAAGCCCCCCTCAAATGGAGTCAAATTGAAGTGCTTTTAGCAGGGGAAATGGGCTGTGGGGGGCTCTACGAAAGTGGTGGGGGGCTATACTGGGGTGGTGGGCTGAAGGTAAGGAGCCCCGAAATTAATATTTTTCGTAAAAAGAAAAACGTTTAATTCAAATTATTTTGTTTTTTTGTAAAAAAAGAGAAAAAAACGCGGCTGGGCGTCGAACCCTGCGCGCGCGGTGTTGGGGCACAGGAACCCCTGCGCCATGTGCTTGGGTTCGACCCCCGGTCGCACTTTTTTATGACGAAAACCACTAAATTCAAACAATTAGCTTTTAGTAATCTTAATACTTTGTCCAGACTAATTTTTTACGATGATTCCAAAAATGTTCGAGCAAATTTTTTTTGCTCGGGTAAATTTTGGTGGCGATAATGATGACTTTTTGTATCTCCGTTCCCAGAGGCAAAAATTTTTTTCATGTTTCCTATCCATGTAGTATGATTTTCTGCAATAAAACGATCTTCCCGCACAAATTTAAATTTTTTGAAAAAATTTTGTCAGTTTTTATTACCAGTGATAACAAAATTTTAAGGTCACCATCGGTATCAGCATCGAAAGTTGCCTCTGGAAAACCATTTTCATGCCAATATCTGCAAAACCGACCGAGTTTGTATTTTTAAGGTGGTTTCTGAAGCCAATTTTTGAAAAATCATAACTTTTTCAGAAGGCCGTAAAAGCTTAAGATGGACTTCTCACGGAGTCCGTCTTAAGCTTTTAAACTTACTTCTAACTTACCGTTGCCCTCTTACGTTGTGTGTGTGTGTGTTATGAGTACATGAATGAGTAAATATCATTCTGCCAAGTATACTTTGCAGGGTGGTTTGCTTAATTTTTTTTCCCTATTCGGTGAATAAGAAAGTTTTAATTACATGATTAGACAATTGCAAAAGGAATTATTTACTTGGCAAACTTCTAAAGCCATCAGAAACTGACTTCTTTATAGACACTGTACGAACCTTGGGGCAAAACATGGCACTTTTGACCAATACAAAAAACACAAAGTAGTGACCAGTTAGTTTATATTTACGTTTTAATAAAGTAAACAAGTCTTTCTTAAAGTTCCTGTTTACATTTCAGATTTCTGTAGCCATCAGAAGATAACTTTATCTTGGACAGGTTACGAACCTTGGGCAAATACATAGCAATTTTGTCCAATACAGAAACACAAAGTCATGACCAAATCATTCATATTTATGTTTCAATTAATATAGTGACCTGTAAGTTTATATTAACGTTTTATTTTATTAAACTAAGCTTTTTAAGAGTTTCTGTTAAGGTTGCAACCTTCTAAAGCCATTAGAAAACGACTTAGACTTGCACAGGGTACGACCCTTGAGCCGGAACATTGCGCTTTTAATCAATACAGAAACACTAAGTAGGACCTAAGTAGGTCATATTTATGTTTCATTTGATTAAACTAAGCTTTTTAAGAGTTTCTGTTAAGGTTGCAACCTTCTAAAGCCATTAGAAAACGACTTAGACTCTGACAGGGTACGAACCTTGGGCCGGAACATGGCGCTTTTGACCAATGCAGAAACATAAAATAGGACCTAAGTAGGTCATATTTATGTTTCATTTGATTAAACTAAGCTTTTTAAGAGTTTCTGTTAAGGTTGCAACCTGCTAAAGCCATTAGAAAACAACTTAGACTTTGGTAAGGTACGAACCTTGGGCTATAACATGGCGCTTTTGAACAATACAGAAACACAAAGTAGGACCTAAGTAGGTCATATTTATGTTTCATTTGATTAAACTAAGCTTTTTAAGAGTTTCTGTTAAGGTAGCAACCTTCTAAAGCCATTAGATAACAACTTAGACTTTGACAAGGTACGAACCTTGGGCTATAACATGGCGCTTTTGACCAATACAAAAACACAAAGTAGGACCTAAGTAGGTCATATTTATGTTTCATTTGATTAAACTAAGCTTTATAAGAGTTTCTGTTAAGGTTGCAACCTGCTAAAGCCATTAGATAACGACTTAGACTTTGACAAGGTACGAACCTTGGGCTATAACATGGCGCTTTTGACCAATACAGAAACACAAAGTAGGACCTAAGTAGTTCATATTTATGTTTCATTTGATTGAACTAAGCTTTTTAAGAGTTTCTGTTAAGGTAGCAACCTTCTAAAGCCATTAGATAACGACTTAGACTTTGACAAGGTACGACCCTTGAGCCGGAACATGGCGCTTTTGACCAATACAGAAACACAAAGTAGGACCTAAGTAGGTCATATTTATGTTTCATTTGATTAAACTAAGCTTTTTAAGAGTTTCTGTTAAGGTTGCAACCTGCTAAAGCCATTAGAAAACAACTTAGACTTTGGTAAGGTACGAACCTTGGGCCGGAACATGGCGCTTTTGACCAATGCAGAAACATAAATAAGGATCTAAGTAGGTCATATTTATGTTTCATTTGATTAAACTAAGCTTTATAAGAGTTTCTGTTAAGGTTGCAACCTTCTCAAGCCATTAGATAACGACTTAGACTTTGACAAGGTACGAACCTTGGGCTATAACATGGCGCTTTTGACCAATGCAGAAACATAAAATAGGACCTAAGTAGGTCATATTTATGTTTCATTTGATTAAACTAAGCTTTTTAAGAGTTTCTGTTAAGGTTGCAACCTTCTTAAGCCATTAGAAAACGAATTAGACTCTGACAGGGTACGAATCTTGGTCCGGAACATGGCGCTTTTGACCAATACAGAAACACAAAGTAGGACCTAAGTAGTTCATATTTATGTTTCATTTGATTGAACTAAGCTTTTTAAGAGTTTCTGTTAAGGTAGCAACCTTCTAAAGCCATTAGATAACGACTTAGACTTTGGTAAGGTACGAACCTTGGGCCGGAACATGGCGCTTTTGACCAATACAGAAACACAAAGTAGGACCTAAGTAGGTCATATTTATGTTTCATTTGATTAAACTAAGCTTTTTAAGAGTTTCTGTTAAGGTTGCAACCTTCTTAAGCCATTAGAAAACGACTTAGACTCTGACAGGGTACGAATCTTGGTCCGGAACATGGCGCTTTTGACCAATGCAGAAACATAAAATAGGACCTAAGTAGGTCATATTTATGTTTCATTTGATTAAACTAAGCTTTTTAAGAGTTTCTGTTAAGGTTGCAACCTTCTTAAGCCATTAGAAAACGACTTAGACTCTGACAGGGTACGAATCTTGGTCCGGAACATGGCGCTTTTGACCAATGCAGAAACATAAAATAGGACCTAAGTAGGTCATATTTATGTTTCATTTGATTAAACTAAGCTTTTTAAGAGTTTCTGTTAAGGTTGCAACCTTCTTAAGCCATTAGAAAACGAATTAGACTCTGACAGGGTACGAATCTTGGTCCGGAACATGGCGCTTTTGACCAATACAGAAACACAAAGTAGGACCTAAGTAGTTCATATTTATGTTTCATTTGATTGAACTAAGCTTTTTAAGAGTTTCTGTTAAGGTAGCAACCTTCTAAAGCCATTAGATAACGACTTAGACTTTGGTAAGGTACGAACCTTGGGCCGGAACATGGCGCTTTTGACCAATACAAAAACACAAAGTAGGACCTAAGTAGGTCATATTTATGTTTCATTTGATTAAACTAAGCTTTTTAAGAGTTTCTGTTAAGGTAGCAACCTTCTAAAGCCATTAGATAACAACTTAGACTTTGACAAGGTACGAACCTTGGGCTATAACATGGCGCTTTTGACCAATACAAAAACACAAAGTAGGACCTAAGTAGGTCATATTTATGTTTCATTTGATTAAACTAAGCTTTATAAGAGTTTCTGTTAAGGTTGCAACCTGCTAAAGCCATTAGATAACGACTTAGACTTTGACAAGGTACGAACCTTGGGCTATAACATGGCGCTTTTGACCAATACAGAAACACAAAGTAGGACCTAAGTAGTTCATATTTATGTTTCATTTGATTGAACTAAGCTTTTTAAGAGTTTCTGTTAAGGTAGCAACCTTCTAAAGCCATTAGATAACGACTTAGACTTTGACAAGGTACGACCCTTGAGCCGGAACATGGCGCTTTTGACCAATACAGAAACACAAAGTAGGACCTAAGTAGGTCATATTTATGTTTCATTTGATTAAACTAAGCTTTTTAAGAGTTTCTGTTAAGGTTGCAACCTGCTAAAGCCATTAGAAAACAACTTAGACTTTGGTAAGGTACGAACCTTGGGCCGGAACATGGCGCTTTTGACCAATGCAGAAACATAAATAAGGATCTAAGTAGGTCATATTTATGTTTCATTTGATTAAACTAAGCTTTATAAGAGTTTCTGTTAAGGTTGCAACCTGCTAAAGCCATTAGAAAACAACTTAGACTTTGGTAAGGTACGAACCTTGGGCTATAACATGGCGCTTTTGACCAATGCAGAAACATAAAATAGGACCTAAGTAGGTCATATTTATGTTTCATTTGATTAAACTAAGCTTTTTAAGAGTTTCTGTTAAGGTTGCAACCTTCTTAAGCCATTAGAAAACGACTTAGACTCTGACAGGGTACGAATCTTGGTCCGGAACATGGCGCTTTTGACCAATGCAGAAACATAAAATAGGACCTAAGTAGGTCATATTTATGTTTCATTTGATTAAACTAAGCTTTTTAAGAGTTTCTGTTAAGGTTGCAACCTTCTTAAGCCATTAGAAAACGACTTAGACTCTGACAGGGTACGAATCTTGGTCCGGAACATGGCGCTTTTGACCAATGCAGAAACATAAAATAGGACCTAAGTAGGTCATATTTATGTTTCATTTGATTAAACTAAGCTTTTTAAGAGTTTCTGTTAAGGTTGCAACCTTCTTAAGCCATTAGAAAACGAATTAGACTCTGACAGGGTACGAATCTTGGTCCGGAACATGGCGCTTTTGACCAATACAGAAACACAAAGTAGGACTTAAGTAGTTCATATTTATGTTTCATTTGATTGAACTAAGCTTTTTAAGAGTTTCTGTTAAGGTAGCAACCTTCTAAAGCCATTAGATAACGACTTAGACTTTGACAAGGTACGACCCTTGAGCCGGAACATGGCGCTTTTGACCAATACAGAAACACAAAGTAGGACCTAAGTAGGTCATATTTATGTTTCATTTGATTAAACTAAGCTTTTTAAGAGTTTCTGTTAAGGTTGCAACCTGCTAAAGCCATTAGAAAACAACTTAGACTTTGGTAAGGTACGAACCTTGGGCCGGAACATGGCGCTTTTGACCAATGCAGAAACATAAAATAGGACCTAAGTAGGTCATATTTATGTTTCATTTGATTAAACTAAGCTTTATAAGAGTTTCTGTTAAGGTTGCAACCTTCTCAAGCCATTAGATAACGACTTAGACTTTGACAAGGTACGAACCTTGGGCTATAACATGGCGCTTTTGACCAATGCAGAAACATAAAATAGGACCTAAGTAGGTCATATTTATGTTTCATTTGATTAAACTAAGCTTTTTAAGAGTTTCTGTTAAGGTTGCAACCTTCTTAAGCCATTAGAAAACGACTTAGACTCTGACAGGGTACGAATCTTGGTCCGGAACATGGCGCTTTTGACCAATGCAGAAACATAAAATAGGACCTAAGTAGGTCATATTTATGTTTCATTTGATTAAACTAAGCTTTTTAAGAGTTTCTGTTAAGGTTGCAACCTTCTTAAGCCATTAGAAAACGACTTAGACTCTGACAGGGTACGAATCTTGGTCCGGAACATGGCGCTTTTGACCAATGCAGAAACATAAAATAGGACCTAAGTAGGTCATATTTATGTTTCATTTGATTAAACTAAGCTTTTTAAGAGTTTCTGTTAAGGTAGCAACCTTCTAAAGCCATTAGATAACGACTTAGACTTTGACAAGGTACGACCCTTGAGCCGGAACATGGCGCTTTTGACCAATACAGAAACACAAAGTAGGACCTAAGTAGTTCATATTTATGTTTCATTTGATTAAACTAAGCTTTTTAAGAGTTTCTGTTAAGGTTGCAACCTTCTAAAGCCATTAGAAAACGACTTAGACTCTGACAGGGTACGAACCTTGGGCCGGAACATGGCGCTTTTGACCAATGCAGAAACATAAAATAGGACCTAAGTAGGTCATATTTATGTTTCATTTGATTAAACTAAGCTTTTTAAGAGTTTCTGTTAAGGTTGCAACCTGCTAAAGCCATTAGAAAACAACTTAGACTTTGGTAAGGTACGAACCTTGGGCTATAACATGGCGCTTTTGACCAATGCAGAAACATAAAATAGGACCTAAGTAGGTCATATTTATGTTTCATTTGATTAAACTAAGCTTTTTAAGAGTTTCTGTTAAGGTTGCAACCTGCTAAAGCCATTAGAAAACAACTTAGACTTTGGTAAGGTACGAACCTTGGGCTATAACATGGCGCTTTTGAACAATACAGAAACACAAAGTAGGACCTAAGTAGGTCATATTTATGTTTCATTTGATTAAACTAAGCTTTTTAAGAGTTTCTGTTAAGGTAGCAACCTTCTAAAGCCATTAGATAACGACTTAGACTTTGACAGGGTACGAACCTTGAGCCGGAATATGGCGCTTTTGACCAATACAGAAACACTAAGTAGGACCTAAGTAGGTCATATTTATGTTTCATTTGATTAAACTAAGCTTTTTAAGAGTTTCTGTTAAGGTAGCAACCTTCTAAAGCCATTAGATAACGACTTAGACTTTGACAAGGTACGACCCTTGAGCCGGAACATGGCGCTTTTGACCAATACAGAAACACAAAGTAGGACCTAAGTAGGTCATATTTATGTTTCATTTGATTAAACTAAGCTTTTTAAGAGTTTCTGTTAAGGTAGCAACCTTCTAAAGCCATTAGATAACAACTTAGACTTTGACAAGGTACGAACCTTGGGCTATAACATGGCGCTTTTGACCAATACAGAAACACAAAGTAGGACCTAAGTAGGTCATATTTATGTTTCATTTGATTAAACTAAGCTTTTTAAGAGTTTCTGTTAAGGTAGCAACCTTCTAAAGCCATTAGATAACAACTTAGACTTTGACAAGGTACGAACCTTGGGCTATAACATGGCGCTTTTGACCAATACAGAAACACAAAGTAGGACCTAAGTAGTTCATATTTATGTTTCATTTGATTGAACTAAGCTTTTTAAGAGTTTCTGTTAAGGTAGCAACCTTCTAAAGCCATTAGATAACGACTTAGACTTTGACAAGGTACGACCCTTGAGCCGGAACATGGCGCTTTTGACCAATACAGAAACACAAAGTAGGACTTAAGTAGGTCATATTTATGTTTCATTTGATTAAACTAAGCTTTATAAGAGTTTCTGTTAAGGTTGCAACCTGCTAAAGCCATTAGATAACGACTTAGACTTTGACAAGGTACGAACCTTGGGCTATAACATGGCGCTTTTGACCAATACAGAAACACAAAGTAGGACCTAAGTAGTTCATATTTATGTTTCATTTGATTGAACTAAGCTTTTTAAGAGTTTCTGTTAAGGTTGCAACCTGCTAAAGCCATTAGATAACGACTTAGACTTTGACAAGGTACGAACCTTGGGCTATAACATGGCGCTTTTGACCAATGCAGAAACACAAAATAGGACCTAAGTAGGTCATATTTATGTTTCATTTGATTGAACTAAGCTTTTTAAGAGTTTCTGTTAAGGTAGCAACCTTCTAAAACCATTAGATAACGACTTAGACTTTGACAAGGTACGACCCTTGAGCCGGAACATGGCGCTTTTGACCAATACAGAAACACAAAGTAGGACCTAAGTAGGTCATATTTATGTTTCATTTGATTAAACTAAGCTTTTTAAGAGTTTCTGTTAAGGTTGCAACCTTCTAAAGCCATTAGAAAACAACTTAGACTCTGACAGAGTACGAACCTTGGGCCGGAACATGGCGCTTTTGACCAATGCAGAAACATAAAATAGGACCTAAGTAGGTCATATTTATGTTTCATTTGATTAAACTAAGCTTTTTAAGAGTTTCTGTTAAGGTTGCAACCTTCTCAAGCCATTAGAAAACAACTTAGACTTGCACAGGATACGACCCTTGAGCCGGAACATTGCGCTTTTGATCAATACAGAAACATAAAGTAGGACCCAAATAAGTAATATTTATGTTGCATTTGATTAAACTAAACTTTTTAAGAGTTTCTGTTAAGGTTGCAACCTTCTCAAGCCATTAGAAAACAACTTAGACTCTGACAGGGTACGAACCTTGGGCCGGAACATGGCGCTTTTGACCAATGCAGAAACATAAAATAGGACCTAAGTAGGTCATATTTATGTTTCATTTGATTAAACTAAGCTTTTTAAGAGTTTCTGTTAAGGTTGCAACCTTCTAAAGCCATTAGAAAACAACTTAGACTCTGACAGAGTACGAACCTTGGGCCGGAACATGGCGCTTTTGACCAATGCAGAAACATAAAATAGGACCTAAGTAGGTCATATTTATGTTTCATTTGATTAAACTAAGCTTTTTAAGAGTTTCTGTTAAGGTTGCAACCTTCTCAAGCCATTAGAAAACGACTTAGACTCTGACAGGGTACGAACCTTGGGCCGGAACATGGCGCTTTTGACCAATGCAGAAACATAAAATAGGACCTAAGTAGGTCATATTTATGTTTCATTTGATTAAACTAAGCTTTATAAGAGTTTCTGTTAAGGTTGCAACCTTCTCAAGCCATTAGATAACGACTTAGACTTTGACAAGGTACGAACCTTGGGCTATAACATGGCGCTTTTGACCAATGCAGAAACATAAAATAGGACCTAAGTAGGTCATATTTATGTTTCATTTGATTAAACTAAGCTTTTTAAGAGTTTCTGTTAAGGTTGCAACCTTCTTAAGCCATTAGAAAACGACTTAGACTCTGACAGGGTACGAATCTTGGTCCGGAACATGGCGCTTTTGACCAATGCAGAAACATAAAATAGGACCTAAGTAGGTCATATTTATGTTTCATTTGATTAAACTAAGCTTTTTAAGAGTTTCTGTTAAGGTTGCAACCTTCTTAAGCCATTAGAAAACGACTTAGACTCTGACAGGGTACGAATCTTGGTCCGGAACATGGCGCTTTTGACCAATGCAGAAACATAAAATAGGACCTAAGTAGGTCATATTTATGTTTCATTTGATTAAACTAAGCTTTTTAAAAACATAAATATGGATGTATTTGGCACAACTTTGTGTATCTGTATTGGGCAAAAGTGCCATGTCTCGGCTCAAGGTTCGTACCTTGACCAATATGAAGTCGACTTCAGATGCATTTATAATTGTGTAACGGTTACAGGGACTTTCAAAAAGCTTTATTGAGTATAATGAAACATAAATATAGATGTATTTGGCACAACTTTGTGTACCTGTATTGGGCACAAGTGCCATGTTTCGGCTCAAGGTTCGTACCTTGACCAATATGAAGTCAACTTCAGATGCCTTTAGACGTCTGTAATGTTTACAGGGACTTTCAAAAAGCTTAATTAAGTATAATGAAACATAAATATGGATGTATTTGGCACAACTTTGTGTACCTGTATTGGGCAAAAGTGCCATGTTTCGGCTCAAGGTTCGTACCTTGACCAATATGAAGTCGACTTTAGATGCATTTATAAGTGTGTAACGGTTACAGGGACTTTCAAAAAGCTTAATTGAGTATAATGAAACATAAATATGGATGTATTTGGCACAACTTTGTGTACCTGTATTGGGCAAAAGTGCCATGTTTCGGCTCAAGGTTCGTACCTTGACCAAGATGAGTTCAACTTTAGATGCATTTATAACAGGGACTTTCAAAAAGCTTAATTAAGTATAATGAAACATAAATATGGATGTATTTGGCACAACTTTGTGTATCTGTATTGGGCAAAAGTGCCATGTCTCGGCTCAAGGTTCGTACCTTGACCAATATGAAGTCGACTTCAGATGCATTTATAATTGTGTAACGGTTACAGGGACTTTCAAAAAGCTTTATTGAGTATAATGAAACATAAATGTGGATGTATTTGGCACAACTTTGTGTACCTGTATTGGGCAAAAGTGCCATGTTTCGGCTCAAGGTTCGTACCTTGACCAAGATGAGTTCAACTTTAGATGCATTTATAACAGGGACTTTCAAAAAGCTTAATTAAGTATAATGAAACATAAATATGGATGTATTTGGCACAACTTTGTGTATCTGTATTGGGCAAAAGTGCCATGTCTCGGCTCAAGGTTCGTACCTTGACCAATATGAAGTCGACTCCAGATGCATTTATAATTGTGTAACGGTTACAGGGACTTTCAAAAAGCTTTATTGAGTATAATGAAACATAAATATGGATGTATTTGGCACAACTTTGTGTACCTGTATTGGGCAAAAGTGCCATGTTTCGGCTCAAGGTTCGTAAGGTTGCAACCTTAACAGAAACTCTTAAAAAGCTTAGTTTAATCAAATGAAACATAAATATGACCTACTTAGGTCCTATTTTATGTTTCTGCATTGGTCAAAAGCGCCATGTTCCGGCCCAAGGTTCGTACTCTGTCAGAGTCTAAGTTGTTTTCTAATGGCTTTAGAAGGTTGCAACCTTAACAGAAACTCTTAAAAAGCTTAGTTTAATCAAATGAAACATAAATATGACCTACTTAGGTCCTATTTTATGTTTCTGCATTGGTCAAAAGCGCCATGTTATAGCCCAAGGTTCGTACCTTGTCAAAGTCTAAGTCGTTATCTAATGGCTTGAGAAGGTTGCAACCTTAACAGAAACTCTTAAAAAGCTTAGTTTAATCAAATGAAACATAAATATGACCTACTTAGGTCCTATTTTATGTTTCTGCATTGGTCAAAAGCGCCATGTTCCGGCCCAAGGTTCGTACTCTGTCAGAGTCTAAGTTGTTTTCTAATGGCTTTAGAAGGTTGCAACCTTAACAGAAACTCTTAAAAAGCTTAGTTTAATCAAATGAAACATAAATATGACCTACTTAGGTCCTATTTTATGTTTCTGCATTGGTCAAAAGCGCCATGTTCCGGCCCAAGGTTCGTACCCTGTCAGAGTCTAAGTTGTTTTCTAATGGCTTGAGAAGGTTGCAACCTTAACAGAAACTCTTAAAAAGTTTAGTTTAATCAAATGCAACATAAATATTACTTATTTGGGTCCTACTTTATGTTTCTGTATTGATCAAAAGCGCAATGTTCCGGCTCAAGGGTCGTATCCTGTGCAAGTCTAAGTTGTTTTCTAATGGCTTGAGAAGGTTGCAACCTTAACAGAAACTCTTAAAAAGCTTAGTTTAATCAAATGAAACATAAATATGACCTACTTAGGTCCTATTTTATGTTTCTGCATTGGTCAAAAGCGCCATGTTCCGGCCCAAGGTTCGTACTCTGTCAGAGTCTAAGTTGTTTTCTAATGGCTTTAGAAGGTTGCAACCTTAACAGAAACTCTTAAAAAGCTTAGTTTAATCAAATGAAACATAAATATGACCTACTTAGGTCCTACTTTGTGTTTCTGTATTGGTCAAAAGCGCCATGTTCCGGCTCAAGGGTCGTACCTTGTCAAAGTCTAAGTCGTTATCTAATGGTTTTAGAAGGTTGCTACCTTAACAGAAACTCTTAAAAAGCTTAGTTCAATCAAATGAAACATAAATATGACCTACTTAGGTCCTATTTTGTGTTTCTGCATTGGTCAAAAGCGCCATGTTATAGCCCAAGGTTCGTACCTTGTCAAAGTCTAAGTCGTTATCTAATGGCTTTAGCAGGTTGCAACCTTAACAGAAACTCTTAAAAAGCTTAGTTCAATCAAATGAAACATAAATATGAACTACTTAGACTTAGACTTAGACTTAGACTTAGACTTAGACTTAGACTTAGACTTAGACTTAGACTTAGACTTAGACTTAGACTTAGACTTAGACTTAGACTTAGACTTAGACTTAGACTTAGACTTAGACTTAGACTTAGACTTAGACTTAGACTTAGACTTAGACTTAGACTTAGACTTAGACTTAGACTTAGACTTAGACTTAGACTTAGACTTAGACTTAGACTTAGACTTAGACTTAGACTTAGACTTAGACTTAGACTTAGACTTAGACTTAGACTTAGACTTAGACTTAGACTTAGACTTAGACTTAGACTTAGACTTAGACTTAGACTTAGACTTAGACTTAGACTTAGACTTAGACTTAGACTTAGACTTAGACTTAGACTTAGACTTAGACTTAGACTTAGACTTAGACTTAGACTTAGACTTAGACTTAGACTTAGACTTAGACTTAGACTTAGACTTAGACTTAGACTTAGACTTAGACTTAGACTTAGACTTAGACTTAGACTTAGACTTAGACTTAGACTTAGACTTAGACTTAGACTTAGACTTAGACTTAGACTTAGACTTAGACTTAGACTTAGACTTAGACTTAGACTTAGACTTAGACTTAGACTTAGACTTAGACTTAGACTTAGACTTAGACTTAGACTTAGACTTAGACTTAGACTTAGACTTAGACTTAGACTTAGACTTAGACTTAGACTTAGACTTAGACTTAGACTTAGACTTAGACTTAGACTTAGACTTAGACTTAGACTTAGACTTAGACTTAGACTTAGACTTAGACTTAGACTTAGACTTAGACTAGACTTAGACTTAGACTTAGACTTAGACTTAGACTTAGACTTAGACTTAGACTTAGACTTAGACTTAGACTTAGACTTAGACTTAGACTTAGACTTAGACTTAGACTTGCTAGACTTAGACTTAGACTTAGACTTCGACTTAGACTTAGACTTAGACTTAGACTTAGACTTAGACCTTAGACTTAGACTTAGACTTAGACTTAGACTTAGACTTAGACTTAGACTTAGACTTAGACTTAGACTTAGACTTAGACTTAGACTTAGACTTAGACTTAGACTTAGACTTAGACTTAGACTTAGACTTAGACTTAGACTTAGACTTAGACTTAGACTTAGACTTAGACTTAGACTTAGACTTAGACTTAGACTTAGACTTAGACTTAGACTTAGACTTAGACTTAGACTTAGACTTGATTAGACTTAGACTTAGACTTAGACTTAGAACTTAGACTTAGACTTAGACTTAGACTTAGACTTAGACTTAGACTTAGACTTAGACTTAGACTTAGACTTAGACTTAGACTTAGACTTAGACTTAGACTTAGACTTAGACTTAGACTTAGACTTAGACTAGACTTAGACTTAGACTTAGACTTAGACTTAGACTTAGACTTAGACTTAGACTTAGACTTAGACTTAGACTTAGACTTAGACTTAGACTTAGACTTAGACTTAGACTTAGACTTAGACTTAGACTTAGACTTAGACTTAGAAGCTTAGACTTAGACTTAGACTTAGAGCTTAGACTTAGACTTAGACTTAGACTTAGACTTAGACTTAGACTTAGACTTAGACCTTAGGACTTAGACTTACGCTAGACTTAGACTTAGACTTAGACTTAGACTTAGACTTAGACTTAGACTTAGACTTAGACTTAGACTTAGACTTAGACTTAGACTTAGACTTAGAGCTTAGACTTAGACTTAGACTTAGACTTAGACTTAGACTTAGACTTAGACTTAGACTTAGACTTAGACGTAGACTTAGACTTAGACTTAGACTTAGACTTAGACTTAGACTTAGACTTAGACTTAGACTTAGACTTTAGGACTTAGACTTAGACTTAGACTTAGACTTAGACTTAGACTTAGACTTAGACTTAGACTTAACTTAGACTTAGACTTAGACTAGACTTAGACTTAGACTTAGACTTAGACTTAGACTTAGACTTAGACTTAGCGTAGACTTAGACTTAGACTTAGACTTACTCGTAGACTTAGACTTAGACTTAGACTTAGAGCTTAGACTTAGACTTAGACTTAGACTTAGACTTAGACTTAGACTTAGACTTAGACTTAGACTTAGGACTTAGACTTAGACTTAGACTTAGACTTAGACTTAGACTTAGACTTAGACTTAGACTTAGACTTAGACTTAGACTTAGACTTAGACTTAGACTTAGACTTAGACTTAGACTTAGACTTAGACTTAGACTTGATTAGACTTAGACTTAGACTTAGGACTTAGACTAGACTGACTTAGACTTAGACTTAGACTTAGACTTAGACTTAGACTTAGACTTACGACTTAGACTTAGACTTTAGACTTAGACTAGACTTAGCCTGACTTAGACTTAGACTTAGACTTAGACTTAGACTTAGACTTAGACTTAGAGCTTAGACTTAGACTGTAGACTTAGGACTAGACTTAGACTTAGACTTTAGACTTCGACTTAGAGCTTAGGACTTAGACTTAGACTTAGACTTAGACTTAGACTTAGGACTTAGACTTAGACTTAGACTTAGACTTTAGACTTAGACTTAGACTTAGACTTAGACGTTGACTGAGACTTAGACTTAGACGTAGACTTAGACTTAGACTAACGTTAGACGTGAGACTTACTTGACTTAGACT